>OY856320.1:15000-10015000 GCA_963693445.1 Agonopterix heracliana | reverse complement strand
GTTGGTTTGCATGTTTGTTTGTTCACGCATCACTTAAAAACTACCGAACCGATTTGGATGGAATCACAAAAGCATAGGGCTTAGCATGGATATTTAGGCTTAATTTCATGGCAATCGGTTCACTTATCCAAAAGTTATGCCTTATAGTAGTTATGGTAAGTCAATGGACTAAATTTTACCTATAAATCGTACGAAGTCGCGGGTGCATGTGTTAATTATGTTGTCCTAGAACCATTGACTTAAATCTGAATTCTTCTGTTCGTTTGATGTGGCATACTCAATTGAGGTATAGTAGCTATGGCATAAGCATCTAGCTAAGACAGGTGACCAAACACTAACTATAAAGTGACATTGTTGGATTTGATTTCAAATTGTAATTAAATCCACTGAGATACGACACGAAGCACTACTCAGCTTATCCCGGACTACAAGGTCTATCTAGGTCACATCTAATCTACGAATACATGGTTATTCCATTTACATTGTCTAACCAATTCAATAGGACCCTAAAGCTCATAAAGATGAAATTAAATATAATATTATCCAACTAATTTAAACTAATAAACAGTCCCGTGACCCCCTTGACTGACTCGTGAATCTTAAAATTTGAAGTATTATTCTATAGAGTATGAAAAGGGTGCACTAAGAGTGAATTTTTCGAAAATCAACCCCTAAAGGGGTTGCTACAGTGTTTAAAATTACCTAAATGAACGCAGAAGGAGTCGCGCGCAAACGCTAGTTTGATACGGTATACCGCATCAAACACCATCCACCACTTTTAACTCCCGACGCAAAAAATGGGTTGTTATAAGTTTGACTCCTATATCGGTCTGTCTGTTTGTCTGTTCGTCTGTCGGTCTGTCTGTCTGTGGCATCGTAGACCTAAAATATCTTAAAGAGAGTTAAGAAGTAAAACATACATTGCTTACATCAAAAATAGTGAACGAATTATTTTTAACTTTTTAAGGGTATATTATTCGGAGCGCGCTCCATACAAACGTACTATGTTGATATTTTCAATACTAACCAATTAAAGTCAATGAAATTTTGCAAAAACAATCTAGAAACAAATTTCTATGCCTGTATGGAGTCCGATTTTCGTTAAAATGTATAGTTTTCAAGTTACAGTGCCTCAAAGATTTCCATACAAATCTTAAATTAATCCTAGCATTGAAACTGTATATTTTAACCAAAATCTGACTCTATAGAAGCATAGAAATTTTTTTCTAGATTGTTTCTGCAAAATTTCATTGACTTTAATTGGTTAGTATTGAAAATATCACCATAGTACGTTTGTATGCAGCGCGCATTTTCGCTCTCGGAATAATATTCTCTTAAATGTTTGTTTTAGTCCTAGTCGTTATGGAGATATTTTAAGGAAAAGCTGCACTTTGTGATGGAAGCAAGCCGCTTTGCATAGTGATAGAAGGGACCAAAATAAGCGATTTGACCCGCAGCAGCGCAACTTTCATCCCTTAGGAACACAGATGGCGCCACATCTTTAAATAAAACTTCAAAAAATTCTACAAGCCTAACGGCTTCACCGATTTCATTGATAAAGGTGTCAATCGAAAGAAAATTTATTAATTTATAATAAAAAAAATAAAAAAGTAAAAAAATCTATAATGGCTGCGAAAAGCCATGCATTTTTGTAAATTTTTTCATGCAATTTTTCAGTTTTTCCTGAATAACATTTAAAAAATGTACGAATTTGATATATTTTTAATTATTCACATTATTAATAAATCAATAACACGTTTAATAAAATAAATTGCATGTCAATATCTTTAGTAGTTACGAAAATATTTAAGATTTCATAAGCAGGCACGGCGCGCCCCAGTCATAGTAATTATGAAAAACATACTGAATTTTGTGATGAAGGCCAGCCGCTTTGCACAGCTATAGAAGAACAGACCAAAATAAGCAATTTTAACCGCGTCAGTGAAACATTCATCCTTTAGGATCACAGATGGCGCCACATTTTTTAACAAACTTCAAAAAGTTCTAGAAACTAAACGGCTACACCGATTTTAATTATTTAAGTGTCAAACGGTTAATAAAAAGTCAAATGTTAACAGAAATTGAATGTGAAAAATAAAAAAAAATAAAAGGTACAACAAATAAAAAATTATATGTGTTCACTAAACTACGTTGAACAATGTATGAAGTGTGTATTTTTTATTTTAGGCATCTATTTTGAATCTAAAAATGAATACTGCATCGAAATTGTAATTTCTGCCGATAAACGTCCGCTGCCTAGACATAATACTCCCGCAAGGATCGCCACAACAAGGCCGGTCCTGCACTTGCACTACCCTCATCCAACGAGTGTCCGCTACCTTCACCGGATCGTCGGTCCATCTTTTGGATACGCTTTCGGGTACGCGGCTGCGCCACTCACGGACTCTTCGGCATCATCGGCCAGCCGTTCTGCGAGCAATATGCCCAGCCCATTGCCACTCTAGGTAGCAATTCTTGGGGTTGTGTCGACTTCATTTCTTATTCGATTTCGGAGGGACACTCCGAGCTTCCCTCTCCATTGCCCTTTGGTTGACTTTCAGCCTTTAAACTAGGCCTTCAATTAGTGAGTGACTACGAAACAGCATAATTTATTGTACTTAATATATTAGTATAACATTTAAAAATATATCTAGGTACTTACGTTTGATTCCCACAGCAGCTTTTGCAGAATATTTTAAACTGCAGGGTGCAAGGTAGGTCGACGTTTCGGCAACTACAGCACATTGTGTGTCGCAGCCTGATTTATAAGCGCATTGGTCGTCAATATAATAGTTCCCATCCCATGTCTATCTTTTTATAATGATGTGAGAAGACCTCCTAAGGTGGATGGCATCCACAATGCTCAAAAGTAACTGCGATTTGGTCAGAATTATCCCTCTTCGACTAATACGCTTGTAGATAAATCAGGTTGCGACGCACACGATGCGCTGACCATTGTATATTTTGACTATTGTGGAGTCCATCCACCTTAACAGGTCTTGTTACATCCCTAAAATAAAAAGATGGAATGGGATGGGAACTATTAAATAGAAAACATTCTTCAACCAATGCGCTTATAAATCAGGCTGTGATGGACACAATGCTGTGGTTGCCAACGCGTCGACCTAGCTTGCGCCCTGTGGTGTAAAAAAAATCCTGCAAAGGTGGCTGTGGGAATTATACTTACGTAAGTAAATAGATATGTTTTGAAATGCTATACTAATATAATAAATTATGCTGTTACGTGGCGCTATCTAAATTAAGGCCAAGTAAGAATGCTGTAAGTCACTCAGAGGGCTAGATTGTCACTGCGAGATCGAATAAGAAATGAAGAGCCAATACGCAAGGGAACCCGAGTGGCCGACAGCCCGACACAACCCGGGGAATTGCTAACTAAAGTAGTGATGGGCTGAAAAGTTCACGAGTGGCGACCGCGCAGCCGCGTACTGGAAAACGTACTTATCGTGGGTAGGCCACTACAAGGTGGACCGACGATCCGGTGAAGGTAGCGGACACTCGTTGGATGAGGGTAGTGCAGGACCGGCACAGTTGTAGCGATCCTTGCGGGAGGCCTATGTCTAGTTTATCGGCAGAAATTACTAATATCTACAAAACTAGGTACTAAACCGATTTCGATGCAGTTTTCATTTTTAGATTCAAATTAGATGTCTAAAATAAAAAAATAATCACTCCATACATTATTCAACGTAGTATAGTGAACACATGTAATTTTTTATTTGTTGAACGCATTTTTTTTTTTTCACTTTCAATTTCTGTTAACATTTGACTTTTTATTTTTTTGAAAATTGAAATTTAAGAAGAGGAACCGTTTGACACTTAAATAATTAAAATCGGTGTAGCCGTTTAGTTTCTAGAACTTTTTGAAGTTTGTTAAAAAATGTGGCGCCATCTGTGATCCTAAAGGATGAATGTTTCACTGACGCGGATAAAATTGCTTATTTTGGTCTGTTCTATCACTGTGCAAAGCGGCTGGCTTTCATCACAAAATTCAGTATGTTTTTCATAATTACTATGACTGGGGCGCGCCGTGCCTGCTTATGAAATCTTAAATATTTTCGTAACTACTAAAGATATTGACATGCAATTTTTTTTATTAAACATGTTATTGATTTATTAATAATGTGAATAATTAAAAATATATCAAATTCGTACATTTTTTATATGTTATTAAGGAAAAACTGAAAAATTGCACTAAAAAATTTACAAAAATGCATGGCTTTTCGCAGCCATTATAGATTTTTTTACTTTTTATTTTTATTATTATAAATTAATAAATGTTCTATCGATTGACACCTTCATCAATGAAATCGGTGAAGCCGTTAGGCTTGTAGAATTTTTTGAAGTTTTAGGTAAAGAAGTGGCGCCATCTGTGTTCCTAAGGGACGAAAGTTGCGCTGCTGCGGGTCAAATCGCTTATTTTGGTCCCTTCTATCACTATGCAAAGCGGCTTGCTTCCATCACAAAGTGCAGCTTTTTTTTCATAATTACTATAGCTATTTTACTCATAAATCATGTCAAAACTCGCGATATTTTCAATTTTGCAAAAAATACCTGTATCTAAAATGTCGTAAAGCGCAAATATCAACCGTACAAACATTTTAATACGTAGTTAAAATTGTGTTTTTTAAATTGGTGAATGACTTTGTAATAAAACTGCGACACTGGTTTTCATATTATCGGTGCATTCTACTTTCAAACTTCTAACTATAATTAGTAAATGAAAGAACAGCTTCAAATCTGCAACATGCTTCGTCCAAATAAAATAAAATAAACAGGATTCGTCAATATCTTAAACCTATACATTCTAAATCTGCAGCACGCTTCGTCAAAATAAAGACTACACCCATATTCTAAAGCTTCCTCGACTCAGCCTCACTCAAGGATACCTTAAGGTTTTCCTCAAACTATCCTCAAAATCTGTATTCTCAGTCATAATCTCGAGGAACTGGAGAAACCTCCATTGAGGTCATGTCAAACTCGAATCTATTTTAGGTCCTTTATTCCTTTTTTCACGAAGTTTAGATTAGCAAAAGACAAATAATCGATAATTAACGAACGATAATAAACGAATTCGAGAAAAAACAAAGATAATAAAAACGTGCCATAAATTTACAAAAAACTATGCTTCAATGACGTTTACGTATCTCGATAAGACCAGAGCTACCTTGAATTTGGCGTTCTGGCTACCAGGAAATTCCTCTAGTCAAGTACGCGTATTTAATTTTTGAGATCGTATGTCAACACGAGTGAGGAAACCTCAACGAAACAACTAATAATACGGATGTAAAGCTCATTCAAAGGTCCAGCCTCACGCAACCCCAGCTCTGTGGTCCCCGTGATACTATTTCCCCACTCCATTCTATGTTCTGTGTTTCTTCCTGAAGCTTAGGTCGAATTCAAGAAAATCTCGCTCATTAGAAGGTGGTTGGCAATTGTAGATAAGTTTTTGCCTACCCCGATAATGTGGACGTAAATGTACCTATTTTTAAATTTACGAAATGCTTCTAAGGTAACGTTTCTTCATTAATTATTCATGTGTTTTTCATAAGAGAAAACACTTTTCGTGTAGCTTCCAATTCATTATCACGTCTCAGATACAATGTTATGAATTTATACAATCTGTGTATAACAATGTGAAAACTGATTGTACTAAATTTGTAATGTTATGGAAATAAGAAGTAAATAATATTTCATTCCATATAGGCCTCTCCCAATCAAGGCGCGCCACAAAAATCTCTGATTGCTTATTGTTTAACTGCATTTTACTGTTTATGTGTTGGTTTAAAATGAAGTACATTTGATTTGACTTTGATTATTTACATTTATTATGATTATTTATATAAAATATATAGGGTGAAATTAAATTAAACTGAACAACTTTTACAATGGGAGCAAACCCACTGCAATGCCTACACGACTCAAATATATGCAACAGTCGTTTTTTTTTCGCTCCGATTGGTTTGCTCCCAAAGTTGTTCAGTTTGATGGGTTTGTTTAAAAGGATGCTAAAGATATCAATTTCACCCTATATTTTCTAGTTTTTCTTTTCTTTGTCATCATCAAACATCTTGTATAAATACAGAGTGATCTAATTACGGTAATTCAAAAGATAACTAGGTATTTCCAACATTCATTTCTTTTTGTCCAATACTAAAATATAAGGATTGCAAAGAGTTTGTTTGTTGAGTTCAAAGGTAAATGAACATTGAATGTTATTTCATATTTTTCCTTAACATATCGAAATTATTTTTAGATGGAAGATAACATGAAAACGTACGACATTCAAACAATTTTGTATGCATGACCGATACATCCCGAAAGACCGGACGCATTACAGAGATATGAGCACGTTCGTAGGAAGTTAAGGACCGTCTTCACTGAGAGCATTCGTTTGTGAGCATTCAAAATCGAACTTTGAATTGTTGTTGTTATGGTATGGTAGGTATTTTTAATTACTCGAGAAGGAGAAACAATGTGGGAATGAATATTCAGATATACAGAATGGCGTACAGACATACAGAATGGACGAAAGTATAAGGGTTCCTTGTTTGACAACGGAACCCTAAAAATCAACTGTTTTCTATGAGAAACGAGATTGCCCAGCCCTCCGAAAAGTGCGTGCGTGTGCCGTATTTTCGATTAAAAACAATGAACAAAAGTAGTTTTATATATATATTTTTTTATGATTTCAGATAAACTAATGGTGAATATGTGAGTATAAATACCAAAAATACATGCGTCCACCATGCGTGCCCAATACGATTGGTAGACTTTACATACACATAATTATATGAATATCTTCTTCAGCGTCACGAGGGTTTATCAATGTGTACTTAATAATAGTTTTCGAATGAAAACTTCATACCACTCGAATATTCTAATTCGTTTCGAATGCTCCTGTTGAGGACTTACCTTAAAAGAACATACGGATGAACAACAGCTAATATTTAGATAAGGGTCCTCATTCGCGTACCCCCATATGACCAACAAAGTTGGGACCAAAATAGATAAGGGAGGCCGTAAAACAAACGTGTGCTTTCTTTGTGTTTAAATGTCTACCTTTTTTGCTTCCACAATTCAATTATTTTATGTTTTACTCCATTTATACCTCGACCTCGCCTGTAATTTACTTGTAAGTTGAATACTTCTGTTTAATTTAAAACGTTGTCGTTATTATACTCACGCAACTAAATTAAAGTATAATGCTTCGCTGGTTTAGCATTTTTAGTGTCAGCAGCTTTTTATACCTGCATCTATATACCTACAGCTTTTTTAAGGGGATGATCAGACCGTCAAACTAAAGAACTTTCTCTGTGGGAACAATCGCAACTCGCAAAACTGCAAACATACTCGAGCCAAATGTATGGGAATGCTAATTTTTTTTTTTGCGATTTCGATGTTTGGTCCAATAGAGAAAAAATTTGGTGGTCTGATCATCCCCTTAAAAAGTGTTAGCATATTAAGAAGAACCCTGTATATTTATAAAATGAACATCTGATAAGAGAATTGAAAATGATCCATACCCTTCTCATGACAAATCTAGTCTAGTATGGCCGCATAATAGTACAGTTGCGCCTTTGCAGAGTACTTGCTTATTTTTACCCGACTGCGACAGAAGGAGGGTTATGTTTTTCGAGCGTATGTATGTAAGTATGTATGTATGTATGTTTGTAGGTATGTCTATTTCTTTGGCACGCCCTACAGCAGCACATAAGTAATAACATTCAAATAAGACGCAACAGATTGAAAATTTCGTTCTCTGGGTTGTGGGCTCGGTGGTGTAATTGGTTAGCACGTTTCCCCGGTTTGGAAGAGCGTGGGTTCAAGTCCCGCCCGAGACAAATTTTTCAATCTTTAATTTGATTCGAAATAGCACAACATGGCTGTAACATATTTATAATCAATAATATTGGAACAGGGTGTGCCATCTATATTGTATGAATTCAAGTTGTAATATTTGACTTGCAAGTTGGTTGGTTGTAATACTGCCAGTAGATGGTGCGCACGTCCCCTTAAGACGCAACAGATTGAATATTTCGTTCTCTGGGTTGTGGGCTCGGTGGTGTAATTGGTTAGCACGTTTCCCCGGTTTGGAAGAGCGTGGGTTCAAGTCCCGCCCGAGACAAATTTTTCAATCTTTAATTTGATTCGAAATAGCACAACATGGCTGTAACATGTTTATAATCAATAACATTCAAATAATTTGCTCAAACAAAGTTACTATAGCTGATTTAAGGAGCTTGTTTTTATCTTTTCTGTTACTTAATAGTTTTTTACTTTATCTTTATAGTATTGTTCCCCTGGACGTACTCGTATATGACCAAAAAGGTTACCGATATCCGTTTTGTAATCCGTTTTACTGATATAAAAACCCAAGTCTCAGGCTACAGTACTAAGAATTTCACACATTTTTCATTTCAGTCTTTCACACTTTGCGTGCATAATGAAATTAAAAAAAAACGGTTTTCGGCTTTTCACAATACAAACACGAAAACAATTCGTCGACGACCGATGCCCAAAAATATTAGTCGTTTTGGCAATTATAGGTTTATTTAGAACTAGTGTTTTCCCGCGACTAAGTCCGCACAAACAAAAAAGTTTCATTAAAATCGGTTTAGTAGTTTTTGCGTGATGCGCGAACAAACAAACAAACAAACAAACAAACAGACAGACAAAATTCTTAAAAAGGTTGATTTTGAGTCAGGGATACTTACCTAAAAACCATAATACGATATTATCGTAATCTTTTTTTGTAAATATCTTCAATGGACAGACACACGTAGGTTTACCTACAGTTTTATAATAGTTGAGATTTATGAATGTGAGTCCATCGACAAACATTAATAAATGACATTCTCGATTCACATCGAAACAAATAAATTCATTCGCAAATAACAAAAGTTGTCGTTTGAATTCCACGTTAACTTTAACAGAGCTGCCGAATGCTAATAAACGACGTTGTTTAAGGCTTGTAATTTACTCAAACTGCAGGCAGCGCTCATTATAAAACTGAAAATGCTGAAAATCTTCCGGCACGTAACATTTTCATTGCGCTGCAAAATTTCTTTCGGAAAACCCAACTGCATTGTCGGATTTTAAAACGATTTGCATCTATAACATCTATTTCAATTCCTTAGTTTGTTTTCTAAATTGCAAACGTTATTGGATTTCTATTAAGCGCGAAAAGAGTTCAAATAAAATAAAACGGTACCTGATTTAAAACGGATAAGAACCTTGGTTTTATTTTGTTGTGTGCTGTGAATTATGGGTTTCAGCCGTTGGGTAGGTTTTTTTAATAAAAAGGACACAAATTACGTAAAACAATATAGATTTCTTTTGCTATAGGTAGTAATCGATATGATCAGAGTAATCTCTTGCTACCCCCGTCACGATTGGAGCATAAAAGGCATCGAGGATTGCCAAAACTGTCGAACAGAAACACATTACTCATCCTATTTACTTTATTATTCTAGAGAATAATAATTAGAATAATTAAAAATCTGATCTGATTCTTAATAATTAGAATTATTGATAATATGCTATGCCGAAACTGTTATGTATTGATTTAGTAAAAGGGTTTACACATAAACATGTGCGTACCTTATGATTATAAGCATAAGCATAAGCATTGCTCACGACTATATTCCCCGAGGTGGTAGTCAGAGATATCCTGAAACCTCAGAAAATCCACGTTTCACCAGTAGTACAGAAATTCTGTCCAGTGTGACGGAGGGTGAGCCCGTCGCCACTTATTAATGGACAGTGGGTACAAATACATGCCTCGAAATTGAAGCATGCAGGTTTCCTCACGATGTTTTCCTTCACCGAAAAGCCAGTGGTGTGATTATGATTAATACCTACTCGTAATTCTACCGTTCAGTTGTACAAGCTTACAAAAACATGCAAATTGCGACTTAAAAAACAGTATAAAAATTACTTTTACAAGAAAATCGATAAAAACCATTGCCGACATTTGATCAGCAAGCACACTGGAAATATTGTAGTCGGTAAATAAATTACATTCACTAATTCAGTTACGATTCAATGTCCACTGTTGGACGTAGGCGTAGGCCTCCCTAAGAATCGCCATAACGACTGATCCTGCGCTATCCCCCATCCAACGGGTTTCCATAACCTTCACCAGGTCGTCGGCCCACCTTGTGGGCGTTTGGCCTACGCACGCTGCGCTTTCCAGTACCTACGCGTATTATAACATCTTGAATCAGAAATATTTAAAACTATTTTGAACCTTATTTATACCAACGGTATTATCATATATTATCATATCATAGTATTACGAAAGTGGAGCAGGTAGAAGAATTTGTATATTTGGGAAGTATGTTTACCAGAGATGGTACGTGTGATGGAGACATAGAGAGGAGAGTGAAAGCGGGAAATAGGATTAATGGAGCGATGCACACATTCATGAAAAGTCATAATGTGTCCAAAAAGGCACGTTTGGCAGTTCACGACGGTGTGCTGGCACCAACTTTGATGTATGGCAGCGAATGTTGGGTATGGCAGAAGAGGAATGAATCAAGGATAAATGCTGTCGAAATGCGTTCTTTGCGCAGTATGTGTGGTTTGACTTTGAATGATAGAATACGAAACAGTGTAATTAGAGAAAAATGTGGACTGAAAGAGGATATAGTGACAAGGATTGAAAAGGGAATGCTGAGATGGTTTGGTCATGTGGAAAGGATGAGTGATAGTAGACTGACGTATGAAATATATAAAGCAAGTGTGAATGGAAAAGTCGAAAGGGGTCGCCCTAGACGTACGTATGCAGACCAAATTGGCAGCATACTTAAGAAGGGCCAGATCAAATGTACCCAAAACCGACGAGCGTGTATGAAACGACTTATGACTGTGGAAGAGGCAAAAGAGGTATATCAGGATCGTAGCCGATGGCGATCAATTGTCTCTGCCTACCCCAATGGGACACAGGCGTGAGTATATGTATGTATGTATGTATGTATTATCATAGAGAAAAACGTGTCTCCTGTCAACGCCCGGAGAGGAGTAAGTATTGTTTATTTCTCCATAGAACATTTTTCTGTAATTTTTTGCGTTACCGTTGCTATGACAATAGCAGTAAAACGCATCGAATTTGTTGCCCATCTGGCCTAGGTCGGTGCCGTCGCGGGGTTGGGACTTTGGCAGAGGGGAAAGTATGGGAAATTATGCGTAAGCTGCTCCTCTCCTGTTAAGGAATACGTGTTTCTTTATGGGTATTATGTACAAAATTATTCAAATACTTTATTTAGGAAACTAGAACTTAACCTGTCCAATTCGAAACGAAACGAATTTGAAACAATTTGTCTTGTCCCACTGAGAGACTCGCCACGTAACGACGTGTCTGGACTCGAGATAGCTCGCCCCAGATTCATCTAATCTTGATTGTACCACACCCTCTTGGGACAGAAATATCTCTCTATTTTTGTTTCGATTTGATTAGAAAAGGTATTACTTACTTACAAGAATAACAGGTAAAGAAATAAGTGTAAAATAGATTCTAAGATTCTTGTATGTATGTGCCATACTGTATGTGTATATACGACTATATTCCCCGAGAGGGTAGTCAGAGATATTCTGAAAACTCAGGCCATCTACATTTCACTAGATTAGATTCTTTATTGTACACAAAAAGAACATAATGATAATTACAATACGTTGTGATGTATAAAGGAGAGCGTAGCTCCGAAAGAGTTTTCTTCCAGTAAACCGTTGAGTGAGACGAAAACTAACGTGTTTTGGGTTAAATCAGTGTGTACACAGATAAACATAAAATTTTCAGATAGTTAAATGAATACCTACCTATAAAATACATTACATATACTCCCACATTAACCTTTTCGGAGTGATCAGAAACATTGCCACAATTATCTGCATTTGTAAGTTTTAAGTTGTAGTTGTAAGGTAAGTTTTACTTTTAGTGTATTCAGCGTCATTGCCAAACTCAAGTATCATACCTTTTCTCGCATACACAGATTAATTCGGAAAATGTATTAGTGGATGCCAAATGTAGAGACAAGAAAGCTCTTCACGTCGTCATGGATACATACTTACAGACCGACTGAACCATGAACAAGCGAAATGAAAACGACTTGATGCCCATGTGCCCTATACTGAAGGAAATGAAATCATGAATCGATTTTCTTTAGCATTAAGGCCCTGACATTAAAAGAAAATTTAGTAGAATATCAATAAGCACACAAAGGTGATAATACAAAGGAGCCGCAATCATTAGATGAGTCATAAAGGTGATAGTTGCCAGGCGCAGGTTCACTTTGAGCTCGTTAATGAAGAGACGGTTCGAAAACAGACGTTCCACCTTTTGTTTAGAGAACATTGTCAAGATTTCCTTTGAAATGTCTTGGTTATTGACATTTAGGTTGATATTTGCTTGGAGTTTTGTGAACGCAAGTAACGGTTCCCCACCCACTCCTTAATTTTGTTTCTTTGTACAAGTTTTTTTCATGAAAAATGTTAAAATCGTTTTACAAATTGTGTTTTGTCATCGTTACACGTCTGCGAAGTACAATACACTTTGAAACTAACTTATTTCACTGTTCAACAAAAGCACTCAACTAAATGCAAATTGTAAAGTACCTAGTGGGTATAAATTAAATATTTAAATAGACAAGCCACAATAATTAAACAGTTCTAGCCTTGCAATTATCCGCTGCCGTTTTGCGCGACCTCTTCACTCTTTTATGCTCTCTTCAAGAGACGAAGACATAGTTTTAATTGGAGTCGTTTCGAGCCACGCAAAAGAGACTTTAATTAAAATTTCAACTTTTGATATTTAAAAATGAATATGATGGCTGGATTCACAGCTATTGCTGTAAGTTCTCTTAGGAATACTCTTTCTTTTACGGCTGTCTAACTTGGTATATTTAATTGACATTTGATATGCCTTTTATGAAGGTTTCATTTAGCATTCTTATACTTTGTGTTACATGAAACTTCAGAGGCAAGGCGTGGGTATTAGTAAGCCGATATAAGTACTGGGTTATATATCATTAGTTTGCCGGTATAGGAACAAGTAATAAGGCATTCTGCAGGAGATAAGATTTATTCACTGCCGCGGCTATATTTCAATAATGATGTAGCTACCTATTTCATTTCGGTTACATAATGGCAGGTGGAAACTAGGTGGATCAAATGCATTTTATAATATTTTTGATGTGAAACATCTATTGACGCCTTGGAAGTAAAACTGACTCGTATGCCGTGATGGAAATAGATACACCAATTGACTTCTACTACTACTGATTCTAAAAAAGCGTTCGAAATCGAGGTTTGCTATATTGACAAATGCGATCGAAAAAAGACCGCGAAATCGGGGGAGAGTGCATTATTTTGCAGTTTCTCTTCTGCTGGTCGACCCCAACGGCCACTTTTTTTCACACGAAAACACTTTTGAAGTCAAAAATAGGACGTACCTATTTAACTTAATTGCACAGATTACACTTTTTTATTTTGGGCATAGGCCCACCACACATTCCACACATCTGTAACTACTGTAAACCAGGATCAACAGCGGCGACCATTCACAACACTAGACAATGAAGTCCAGCGAGCCCGGGGGTAACTCTAATCTGTCTTGGAACCCGCAATGAAGAAGATAGGAGGAGTAGGAAAAAGAAATATCCGACTTTCCTCCATTGCAAACGAGAGACGGCAATAGGATAAAAAAGTATTGCTACAGATTACACTTGTCAACATTTTCAAAGAATTTCACAAATAGATTTCCTAATATATAATTTATGTCCATTAGTAAACTAACACATGCTGATTAATTAGATTCTAAGGATTTTATTTAAGTGATATCATGTATAAAGCCTAATCGTTTTATTTTTGTTCTCCTAACCAAGTGGAAAATACAAAGTTACTGTTAAAATGAAACACTTCCTATTAAAATCGTGAGAAATATTTTTGCGATGTCTAATATTCAGATTCGTAGAAACTGAGAAAGTCTGAAGCAAGTTAGTGATTTATTGGTGTAGTAAAACTATCTAGTATTTAGTGTGGCGGTTTCAACGTCAGTCTTATCAGCGAAGTTTGTTACTTTGCCAACTTTCGACTACTTGCAAGCTACTTAGTGAGCAATTACTAACTCGCGTGAAACAGCGCCGTTACCATTTCAAGTTAAATTATCTGTATTCACAAATTGTTTGCATTCATCATAGCAATTTACTGAAAGAATTTTTTTAACAATGAACTCCTATGAACTTTTTTTTAAATACTTTTATTTTACGAGTCTTTTGTACTTATAAAACGTAGTCTGAACTTTGTAAAATTTTGTTTCCAATTCTAAATATTCTTTTTATGTCCCTAGTACCAAATTACAAAGTCAACGACCCTCAAACCACGCCGTAACCGAAAATTTAATAGCAAACCTTTTGTTTATGATTTGAGTATTGTACATAATCATAATAAATTAAATTATCCGTTGAGCGAACGTATAATAACGAAGCGGGTCGTGTTTAATTAAGTACGCCATATAAATACATTCGAAACCGAAGAACCTTAAAGCTGCCTTTATAATGCAGTGACAAAGTGAGCCCTATTTTGAAACCGTGAAATGGAGCTCATGAAATGCGGCGTTTTTCAAGGAAACGTAAATGTTTTGCCAAAGTTACCAGTGGCAGGTATAATTTAATTTCATTTGGGGGAAGGCGGGTTGATTATAAATTTTATGTGGGGGCTGACGTCAGGATGGGACCCTGCTTGTTATTCGCGGAGCGTGCAATTTATCGACTGCTCACTGATGAGCCGGGTGACATGTATATCCGTTCGACATTTTAGGGAGCATACGGGGGAATTATCTACTGTTGCTGATGATAACCGCCCATGCATATAAATTTTAGAACGCCTTCGATTCGATGTTCGTTTAAATAGGCTATACAACCCATGGAATTTTAGCGTTATGTGAAGGTACAGTCATGTCAACAAGAGATATTGCTCTACGCTCTACTATTAGTATCTATCTGTAACGCACTTTACGTTCACATTACGAAATCAGTTCAGTTGCCGCACGTTCAAAGGGTTCACATGAAAACCACTTTAAACAACTTACCAAAAGTGTTTTAAACTGTTCCCTACTTACTATTGTTGAAGTAAAATTCGTGTTGCTATTTTCTGACCCTTCACACCCCTAACAATCTTAATTACTTACAGTCTTTTGTGTTGGTTTCACAACATTGAGTAATAACTAAGTAGGTGCTATTGATATTCAGATTACTGCTTCGCCTGCTGTGCCGGGGGTCGCGGGTTCGAATCCCGTAAGGGACAAATATTTGTATGACGAATATGAATATTTGCACCCGAGTCATGGATGTTTGTATCTATATGTGTATTATATATCGTTGTCTAGTTATCATAATACAAGTCCAGGCTAGATTCTGGATCTTTAAATGTGACTAGATAATTTGTGTGACACTGTCCAAGATATTTTTATTTTTTTATTTTTTTTATTATTGCAATTACGAAAATAAAACATTGGTGTGCTACTTCTACCTAAATATACCGATTTCAATGTTGGTTCCATGGTGAAAGTTGTTCAGTTTGATAGTATGAAACACACCTTTATGTGACACACCCTATAGGTATTAATCGATCTAGGTACAATTTCTTCAGGGTAGAAGTGGTAGGCAATTAATTATGGTATACTTACTTCAAAACTAGTTTATTTTTAAATTTTATTTCCTTTTTGGATAACTTACAGCTAAACAACAGTCGGATTTCAAAAGACAAATTGATATAAAATGAATATACATATATAAGATACCCACATATAAAATGAATATATGAGGGGTATAGAAGCAAAGGCAAGTTATTAAAATTTTGAGAAATCGGAAAAAGACATAACTCCCTTTCCGACTTTTAGTTTTGCCATACCTAACACAAAAAAGTTAATAAGTGGACTGAGGCGCCTTTGCTTCTATACCCCTCATTATATAAGATATGAATAACGTAGTAACTATTTTTTTATCTGTAAACCTTATATGACATACGTTTATAAATTGTTGGTAGGTACTCCTAAGTAACATTTAAATAGGTTGTGGGATGTGTGTTCAGATTTAATTTAGCAAATTACGCCCTTGGGATAACATTTTAGCTTCAGGAACATTCTCACTTAATGATACTTTAATATTACCCTTGTTAATACATCTACCGCCTTATTAAAATTGTTTTGTAGGAAAATTTAATGAATATGCGCATATTTAATGTGTACATTTTCCTTTCTATTTAGGCTAAATTAAGTTCATATTCGGATTGTTGATAAAATGGAAAATAAAGATAAATCGTTTTGCCACTGGTCGCTTTTGCTTTCGTAATTAAATTCCAACTTGAATGATAGTCAAATTAATTTCAGGCTATTTTATTTTAATAATGTTTTTGTGAATACATTTTGACAGGATGTTGATTTATTCGGTTTGAATTGGAAGTAGGTATGATAATATGGTATGATACATTTCATCAACTTTATATCTCGTCAACAATGACGCAAAGTTTCTAGACCATTAGTGAATCGTGGATATGCTAAGTTTTCAGAATATCTCTGACTAATATCCTCGGGGAATATAGTCGTGCGTATTATGCTCACGACTATTGCTTGACTTTAAAGATAGCAATTGAAACGTCCCTTGATCACTACCAGAGGGAAAACTATACTCATCTACTTTTGTAAAGTAAGTTAAAAAATATATTTAAGAATAATAATCAATAAATAAAAAAATAATAATTCATTCATTCATTTTCATTTATCTTTTTTTTAACCAACTTCAAAAAAGGAGGAGGTTCTTAATTCGACTATGCTTTTTTTTTATACGTTTGTTACCTCAGAACTTTCGACTGGGTTAACCGATTTTGATGTTTTATTTTTTTTAAAGCTGGTGCTTCCCGTGTGGCCCCATTTTAATTTGGTGAACATCTGATGAAGGCTTCGGAGCTACACAATAGAACTCCTCGAAAGTTGACAGCAAATCATCGGCGATTGAAACATTTGCTTCGTATCGATGTGCCCTTTGCGTGCCCTTTGCCCTAGTCGAACTAATGAATTCACCACTGAAAACTGCAAAATAAAAAAATAAAAAAAAAATACCGCCTTCAAAATAACTAAAAACTTAAGGGTCGGCACTACCCTAATCGGGCAAAACAGGGTTCGGCGTTCCGACTTTTGAGGATAGTAAATAGCTATATTTAGAAACAAAATTAATACCATCGCTTCTTTAAAAGATGAAGTACAAGATGAACAAAAAAAATTTCAGTAAAATTTTATAGTTACATCAGAAAGTAATCGAGAATTTCATGAAAAACTCCAGAATAGCACTGCCGCGTTCCGAGTCCTGTGATTTAGTGAAACAAAATAAAACAACAAAATATATTTCTAATCAATGGCAAAACATCAAAGAACACTTTAAACAAATCAGTTTTTCGATACGACTTCTAGTTTTTTTGCAATTTGTTACCAAAAATCACATATTTTTTTGGACGTTTTCTTCATACAAATTACTATGGGCCGTCAATCGTTCGAAATCATTGCAAATAGACCGGTGACCGGCAACACCCAACCCTGTCTTAGAAGATTAATGAACAAATCCATTTTTAGCTAAAGTAGGCAAAGTAACTTATAAAAAACCGGGCAAGTGGGTGTCGGGCCACATGCAGTGTAGGGTTCCGTAGTTGCCCGTCACGTATGTGGACTTAGAAGTACATTTTATAAATTGGTCGACTATTACTCGTTATTAAAACAGAATAACTGTAAGTTTATTACTATTGTTACTAGCAAACTAAGGATTGATAATCTGAAATCATCATCATCATCGTCAGAATAGATATGTTTTAAATAAGAATGGAATAAGAGTGAATTCTGTACCGCAGTAGGTAACTCAAACGATTGACTTTGTAAGTCATTTGCACGACAGAATTTTGCGCGAAAAGACATTGCGCCACACAAGACAACACAAAGGAATTTCACAAAAGTTACTTTCCGGGCACTGTTTGGTAGTTTTTGGTTATTTTGGTAATTTCTGTTTTTTTTGGTAGATTTTCGTACTTTTTGGTAGATTATTGTTATTTTGGTAATTTTTCGTACTTTTTGGTAGTTTATGGTTAATTTGTTACTTTTGGTTCATCTCATTTCATTTTATTTATTTACCTTAAATTGTAGGTAGGTACATAAGTTACAGATGGTAAGTACAGAGTACCTATTAGTCACACTACAATATAATTTATAAACATTCAGAAAAAAACAGATTTAAACAATAGGTGCCAGACAATAACTTAACTACCACCTTTCACTTACTACAATTAAATTAGTTAAATGTTATAAAATCAGTTAAATGTGATTAGTTAAAAATTATAATAACCTATTGAGGTACAAATAATCGGTCTGCAACACATTTTTTTCTACTCAGATTGATGCCTGTTTGTTTACTTATACTGAAGAAACTAATTAAAGTCATAGGGACACTGTTCGATTAATAATTCTTTAACCTTCTTCAGAAATTTCTTGTCGACTTTAATGTCATCTGGTATTTTACTATACACAAGAACAGTATTCGACTTTATTTTGTAGTCCTTAGCATCGATGCTAGTCGGTAATTTGGTACCAGTAGCTCATTTTTGCGAGTTAAATTTAATCTCTTGCTACGGAATACTACGGGGTATCGTCTCACGATTTCGCACAGATCGAGGATATACGAAGCTGTCACAGTGAGTAATTTAAAGTCGGTAAACAAGGATCGGCATGACACCCTTATTGACTGAATTCCGCTTACGATTCGAATGTAGGTACCTCTTTTGCAAAACATATATTTTATTTATGTCAACAAACCCACCCCGTAGCCAAGCCGTCAAGAACTCTTTTGTTTTTATGGCAGTTTTTGGTAATTTTCATTCTTCTATCAAATATTTCCAAAAAGTATAAAAATCTACCAAAATAACCAAAAACTACGAAAATCTACCAAAATAACCAGAAACAACGAAAAACTACCAAACTAACCAAAAACTACCAAAAAACCAGAAACAACAAAAAAATAATTACTAAACTACCAAAAATTACCAAAACCTACCAAAAGAACCAAAAACTACCAAAAGAACTATTGACATTATACTAATTTTTTTCTTTAAAATTACTTCTTGTTAATATTGCTGTGCCCTTTCAGGATTCATGTACCCACTTTAGCTACTAAGTAACACCTACTTATATGTTCTTGTGTCGCACAATGTCCTTCAGCGTGACGAAAAATACTGCTGAAATTTACCATAATCTACCAGCCCTGTTTCAAATTATACTTAAATTCTACCAAATAATATTAATGTCGTTACAGATGGTTAAAATTTAATATAAAACACGTTTTTGAACAAAATATTATCAATTTTATCTAAACGCTCATCATTACACATGTTATTTTCGCATTTTTGTATAATTTTTATTGGTTTTCATCACTTTGTAACATGGATGCTTCAATTTTCAAATAAATATTAAATTTGGTCGTCCCTACGCAAGTTTAAATTTAGTACAGTTTTCTGTGTCTCATAAGCAGAGTCAGAAATTTTGGTAGCACTTTTAATTATGTCAAAGGGATTGCACGTTTATCGACTTCCGATTGTGTCCATATACGGGTAATTTTTTATCACTGCGGATAACACCAGCATGTATTCTACTCATCAAACTGAACAACTTTCACTATGGAGCCAACTACAAAAGAGCGAAAAAAAAATCAGCTGTCCTATACAAAACTGCAGTACCTACATATTCGACTCAAATGTATGGAACAGCTGATTTATTTTCGCTATTTTGAAGTTCGATATATGCTGAAGTTATCCGCAGTGATATAAAATATACCCGTATATCGACATTATTGGATTTCGATAAACATGTAATCTCTTTGACATATTAAAAGTGCTAGGTACCAAAATTCCAACTCTGTTTAGAAGCCCTCTTTTGTAAAAAAAAATAACATTAGGCGATATGATTAATATTTGCTGTACTAGAAGTGAGTTCGGTGGCGCATTGCGGAGAGGTATGGACTCTCAATCAAGAGGTCCGCGTTCGAATCCGCACGGACAACATGCCACGAACCAATGAGTTTTTCTAACTTATGTACGTATTACCGACTGCTCTCAAAGGGTGAACGAAAACATCGCGAGGAAACCTGCATAATGCAGACGAAGAAATTCTGATGTATATGTGAAGTCTACCAATCCGCTTTGGGCATGCGTGGTGGACTTACGCCCAAACACCCTCCTAGAAGGTGCCCTGTGCCCTGCAGTGGGACGTATACAGGGTGTTACAAAAGTAAGAATAAATTTTTAAAACTCTTAAGGGGGTTGTTTAGACCGTCAAACTGAACAACTTTCTCTATGGGACCAACATCGAAATCGAGAAAAAAAAAATCTGATATCCCATAGATTTTTAGCTCGAGTCGATTTGTAGAGTATAGAACATAAATTATATTTTTCGCGATTTCGATATTGGTCCCATAGTGAAAGTTGTTGAGTTTGATGGTCTTAACCACCCCCTTAAATGTTTATTTGTATTTTTGTAACACCTTGTATAGGCTGATGATTATGATGATGATGAAGTTCCGGAAAACTTGCAAACCCTGCAATCGTTTTCTCAGCCAGTTAGAGTATTGCCAGCTTAGATTTTATTAGCCTGAATCCTTGCATTTTTAAATACATTAACATTTTCGAATACCCAATTTCTACTAAAATCTACTAAACAATTTTGCCCTAAATATACCAATAAAGAAGAAATCTACTAAAAGTAGTCACACTGATGATGTCCTTTTGCGCAAATGTTTTTGAAGGCAATCGTTCCAGTTACTGCAAAATTAACTTTTATTCCGTGCTTAAAATATTATATCTGACGATGATTATGATGATAAAAGATTACAAACCCTTAGTTTGCTAATACCAATAATATTAAACTTATAATAATTTCATTATTCTGCTAAAAGTTTTAATTTGTTCTGTTAAAATAATTTTAAGTTTTTTTAAGCCTTAGTAATACTGTGATCTAATTAGCTAGAACCCATCCTATCCTACCACCAGGGGTGATCTTTGATCAGTCACATTATAGGTCCATCACGGTACTGTACTGTTGCTGTAAATGTCAATTTCGACCTACGGCTCTCAAATCCAGATGCTGCAGGATGATTGCCACGCACAACCAAACATTCAACATTAATTTAATGTGGTAAAATCTGCCTTCCGAGTAGTAGGTACCCTAAATTCGGTCGGATCTACGACCCTGCCAGGATAGGGTCGGCCGACCAGACTTTTTAGTCCTTACTAATTGGACTCTAGACCAACAGACTAGTTACGTCCTTTAATTCAACGAGGTAAAATGTTGTGTCACCAGGTAGGGTTAACTTTTTCCTTCACACCAGTAAACACGCCAGCCAAGCTGCCGCGCGCTGCAGCCGACCAAGTTTTTTGCAAGAAAAGTATTACCAAAAGCTATCAAATTGATTTGTTCATTAATCTTATAAGATAGGGTTGAGTGTTGTCGGCCACCGGTCTTTTTCTTTTGACAGATATGTCAAACGGGCCGTAGGTAGTGCCGACCCTTAAAAAATAATATTGTAGCCGATGACTTCTTCGTTCGTACCTATCATAAGAACATTAATTTGTTTTTGATGGCGGTTTAAATTTTTTGTTGATTTTTTTTTATTAAACATAGCATAGCATAAATACAATTGTTAATTGATGCGGATGCTGCAGCCCTGAATTAACTAGGTAGAGGATACGAATGCAATTGTTCTTTGTTACTTTATATTCATCTCATCATCATCATTCTGTAAGTACTACTTACTCAGTACTCTACGTTTTACAGCAACGTGGTTCATAAACCTGTCCAACTTCCCACATTAATACAAGAAGCCATTTATTTCATGCGGTTAACTATATCATAATAACATTTAGTATATATCGTTAGGGTCAATTTGGGTAAGCCAAAGTATTTACGAGTCATTAGTGAGGTATAACAATAAAGGGCCTCCTAAACTTACCCTGCTCTAAGTTGAAAGCTTATACCGAGATCTTGTAATCGTTGAAATTAAATTAGATAAGACCGCTAACATCGTTTGCGTTTAAACTTTTAGTTGACGTTTCATCGTCAAAGTAATTTACATTTTCTGAAATTGTTATTGAAAAGTTTTCGCTACTTTATGATACTGTTGAATAATAAATAACCTTTCTTTACCATCACGACAGTCTAGTTTATAATTGATATCATTAGCATCCTTTTAAACTAAGAGCCTACCCATCAAACTGAACAACTTTTACTATGGGAGCAAACCAATCGGAGCAAACAAAAATCTGCTGTCCCATACATTGGAGTCGTGTAGGCTGCGGCGGTGGGTGCAGTTTAGTATGGGACAGCAGATTTTTTTTTCTCCGATTGGTTTGCTCCCATGGTAAAAGTTGTTCAGTTTGTTGGGTAGACTCTTAGTTTTGCATGCATGCATATGCTCACGACTATATTCCCCGAGGGGGTAGTCAGAGATATTCTGAAACCTCAGAACATCCACGCTCCACGCGAACTCTTAGTTTTTAAGGATGCTAATGATATCAATTTCACCCTGTATTAAAAAAACCGGCCAAGAGCGTGTCGGACTCACCCATGATAGGGTTCCGTAGCCATTGTAAAAGTACAAGAAGAAAATCGCAGATATCTCGAGACAGAAGCGATATGGCGATTTAGTTTCAATGGGAGTTTTGTTTCGATAGAGAAGACCTATCCAACGACACCTCACTCGATTTATTGAAAAAAAAAGAAATTTCCAAAACCCATTTCGTCGATCGAAAAAAATTTATTGATTATTCATAACTACTACATTTCTGTTTTTGGGTTACAGTTATTGTCTTCATGTCAAATTTAGATTCAATAAATGCAAAAATGGGTGAGTTATTTAGGCGAGGCTCACAAGTACACTCGATACAGAAAGACAGAATGGACGAAAGTATATGGGCTCCTTGTTTGACTACGGAACCCTAAAAATTATAGTAATTCTTTAGTCGTTTTACAGACCAACTCCAACAGGTTTTCGGTCGTGAGTTAATGTATGTAAGACATTTTTAATCGAATAAAAGCTACATTCCTCATAATCTTCCTGTCCTTATGCCATTACTTGAGGTCTGTGCAATATGTTGTTCAATATTCCTCTCTTTTAGCTCACTCCTTTTTACACATGTAATCTTTCACACAATCCATCTTTCTTTTCTTTGGTCGTCCTCTCGGTGTATAGTCATCGACATTAATTCTATTTATAATTAGTTAACTTTTGAGTGCTTTAGCACTGCATTTCCGCCAGTGTCAAGTAGTTTGTGGGAGTGTCTATCCCAATCTCAGGGATTGTTTTTGGTCAAGAACAAGAAGAGATTTCGGAGCCTCGTGGCAGGCAAAAACGCGACGCGCGAACGCCCCATCCACATATATTTACCAATCGTTTTGTGAAATGACACTCATCTCTCCGCAACACATTGCCCATACCACGATAATCGGTTTCTATTTTCAGGTGAGCTTTATTATTTCATGTTGTACTTTTAAAAGCCTAGTTAGGCTACATCAGCCATCTAAAAGCACATCAAAAACTCTTAAAGTCAACACCCAAAATATTATAAGAGATAAGTGTACTTTTTGCGACCATCAGCAGCAAGGCTGATTCAGTGTTTATGGTGTGAAGAGCATCTCTGTGATGAGGATGGACCAGGTCTGCCTGCATAACGCCAGTCGGTTCAGGAGTTACAGACTTTTGAAGGTCAGTAAAAAATTAACGATCAGCTGCAAGGCTGATCGTATGACATTATTGTAGTATACACTGTAGCTATGTGAACAGTACAAAAACTGACATGGTTCATCAGTCGGTTTAGGAGTTACAGCCGTTCAAAGTTCCGACCTTTGAACTGCTGTAACTCCTAAACCGACTGGCAGTTGATGTCAGTTTTTCTACTGTTCAAATAGCTACAGTGCATACTACAATAATATCATATGATTAGCCTTTCAGCTGATCGTTAATTTTTTACTGACCTTTAAACGTCTGTAACTCCTAAACCGACTGACGTTATGCAGGCAGACCTGGTCCATCCCCATCACAGTTATGCTCTACACCCCATAAACACTGAATCAGCCTTGCTGCTGATGGTTGCAAAAAGTACACTTATCTCTTATATGTACTATAATCAGTTGCTGTGGTCGAACACGGTCATGAAGCATGTTCATCATTCTTCAAATATTATTTAAAGCAATCTAACTTCTGAATAAAACTTAATTTCGCTTACTACACTTAAACACTAACTTTAATCTCATTTATTAAATTTACCTGAAAACAAGATTAAAACTGTCTGAGTTTTAAGAAATTTGAACGTTGAAAGAACTTTAAAGCAGCCCTTGACTTTGATTTGTCCTTTTGTTCTCGTAAATGAAACGCCATTTCGTAGATGACTATCTTACAGCCGTGCTAATGGTACCGTCGCTGCTGAAATTATTAATCTTTCTTGTTATTGTGTCTTGAATGTAAAGGAGTAGGCGCGTGTTATCTTCATTTTAGGGTTCCGTACCCAAAGGTTGAAAACGGGATACCCTATTACCATGGTGTCCTATCCCATACAAATGAAATTTTTGTAAAAAAAATGGCAATATATTATGGCGTTATGGTATCGATTTGTAATTAATGTTTACGTAAAAGTGTAAATTGTTACTAAAAATACATGATCTGACTACAAAAAAATCTCATGAGCCTCGGAAAATCAAGCAATTTACTTTGGCCGAAGACTGCCCGCGTTACGGCAGTCGCGTTCCATTGTTTGACGTTGGGCATCTGTACTGTATAGTAATTATACAGGGTGTTTCATAAGTAAGAATAAATTTTTAAAACTCTTAAGGGGGTTGTTTAGACCGTCCAACTGAACAACTTTCTCTATGGGACCAACATCGAAATCGCGAAAAAAAAAATCTGATATCCCATACATATTTTAGCTCTAGTCGATTTGTAAAGTATAGAACATAATTTTTTTTTTCGCGATTTCGATATTGGTCCCATAGTGAAAGTTGTTCAGTTTGATGGTCTAAACCACCCCCTTAAATGTTTATTTGTATTTTTGTAACACCTTGTATCTGTGGGTCCGGTGAATAACGGTCTAACTCAACTTAGATCCAAAATGAGTTTTTAATGCTATAATACTCAATTTTTTTTTCTCTACAAAATGGTGTTACTGGAATATTCATACCTTTAATAATTCCAGAGATAGACTTATTACAAAACGATTTAAGTCCATTTTTTTATCGTGCACAATGGTTGAAATAGAGTTAGATCATAAAACCAATTTAAAATTAGGTGAACATGGATTTACTTCGACTTAAATCCTTCGACACAATTTATTTTGTTTTGTGAAATATGATTTATCTGAGTTAAACCAAATTTCAAAAACCTTAATAGTTAATACCTACATAAAAAATCAAGTTTAGCTCATGAATATGATGCGCGTTTGATAGCGGGCTAAGTACGGAAACTGACATCATCTTGGACTGGGGAGAACGCTATACGTCTCACCAAAAATGTATGTCGAATAAGTGAGTTAAACCGTCAATCACCAAATATTTTCTTTTATGTAGTGAGAATAAGAATCACTTAGTATGAATACAATCTGGCGAATTTTTTTAAGGGTGGTACTGTTATATTGAACTAAGTGATAATGTCAGGCCTTGTTTTAGTTAGGGATTGCCGAACCGCACTTCAAGCATAGGCTTGTACATAGAGTGGTAAAGAAAGAATCTGTTGTTTATTCTTTGAAATTAGACTATTTTTTTCCTAAAATATCTAGTATTTTGTATAATAACAACACTGCAAAGCGAACCGGATATCAAACGTGTATTTAAGAATGACAATACATCAGACTGGTTATACAATTTTGAGGCACAGAATCGTGAGTTCTAACTTGATAAGTTTTTAAGCATGCGTCGCTTTAGAATTTGTTTTTGTATTGTTTTTATCGGTTTGTTGTTTAATATTTCACTTTCCAGCATTACTGATACCACGTGGCGTTACCCACGTCACAAAATTTGCATTATATAAGCTAGTGTTACCCATCAAAAAAATATACCTATATATGATAAAACTACTTACCTACTTAATAACGAAATGAATATTTTTTCTAGAAAATATCTAATTTTTGTGTCACTTAAGTTTAATGCTGAATATGGTGGATATTAAAAGCTTAAACAGTGAGCTTAGAAAGTACATTTTGCAAGTGTTTGTTATATTTTTCCTTAAAAACATTATTAAATATTAGATTTAAATCCATACGCACAAAATGTTACCTTTGTGAAAAAGAATTTAACTCAAAAAACACTTTGTAATTTTGTGATGAGCTTGTTTTACCTAAATAAAACTACTTTTATCAATTCGTTTTGATTCAGTTTACAAAGTAAGTTTTCCGGTGGTGTGTATTTAAGAAAGGGATGGAATAAAAATGAAATTAAAATATAACATAAACTATTTTATACCAAGGTTATTGTGAAGTGTAAAAGGCCCTAACTCAATTTAAATCATAATGTAACGTATTTTTATTAGTGTCAAAAGGTTTAATTCAACTTCTGAACGAAATATCTCCAGCACGGCAAGTATTTCATAGACTAAACCATATAATAATAAAAGACCATAAAAATATCTAGCAGACAAAGTGATTTGCTTGAAAAAATATGAAACGGTATTCGAGAAAATATTTTTTTTTACCAAAAAATTATGTTCTCTCTCCTGTAAAGTTGCATTTTTTGAGTTGGACCGTTATTCACCGGACACACAGGTATAATCTGTGCTATTACTAAGCCTTCGTTGACCGTCCGTCCGTAATTCCTACCTATTTAGGGCTGTAGCTTTTGAACCGAAATAGCTAGGCAGTTGAGATCTTCACAGAATGTGCGTTATTATGGCGGATTTGCTAACAAATAAAAAAAAAGTCAAAAAACCAACTGTCAGAAACTAGTTTTTATAAAAGTTTTTTCTTCTCGCTCAATCGTAAAAACGGTAATACATACAAACGACAAACTTGGTGTGATTATAGAACAAACTCTACGTATAACAACAAATAATAAAAACCGGCCAAGTGTGAGTCGGTCTCACGCTAAATGTCCCGAAGAAAACCAAACTTTTTTCTAAGTTAATATGTTATATGTTGGTGTGGTACGGAACCCTCGGTGCGCGAGTAGATCGACTCGCACTTGACAGGTTTTTTCAATGAGGTTTGTTAACCTTAATCACACATTGCGTATGTGATCTACATAGCTATACTTATAAATACTTTGTAACATCTGTGTTTTTCATCAAATCCCTTGCTTCGCTCGTGATTTAAGTTTTTAACACCCTCGCTACGCTCGGGAGTAAACCTCGAGTTCTTCATCACGCTCGCGATTTAAATCTTCACCCGCGACAGAAGACACTGCTTTATCCCCTTGGTTAATAATATACTATATTATGAATTATGAATTATTATTATGATCTTAACCAAGGATACACACTTATATTGAATCGACAATTGTGATCGTAAAATTGTAAGTATGTTAATTTATCACAGTGTTGTCCATCTCGTGGTACGAATAGAATCAAATCAGTATTGTGTAGCTTACTAATGTACCAGGCAAACAGAAATCACGTGCAAGTAAAATACTCTTCTCTCGAAACATCGGCTATAATGTAGGAACCACCCAACCCACGTTCAACGCTGGCTCTATATTGACTCCAATATTTCTTCTCCACTCCACAATCCTTATTTGTCTGGTACCTACTCGTGTAGATTAATTTTCGCAATTAATTTCTCAATATCCTCTCCTTCGTTCCAGGAAAAATAGATGACTTAGTAACTTATTACTTGTTTGTTTATTTTACGGCTTTAGATAAAGTTTCTTTCCTTTTGTATTATTTTGAAAGCTAGCTGTGGTCATAGAAAAAGCGAAAACGTTTTTGAACCTTAACATGTTTTAATTTCGTTTTATTATGTTCTTGGTGTGATAAATAATCAGATTTGTAGCTTTTGATTTTTTCGAGATTCATTACAGGTTTATACAGGGTCCTTCTATGCTGAAACTTTTTAAGGGGATGATCAGACCGTCAAATTGAACAACTTTCTCAAAGGCATCGATTCCAACATCGAAATCGTGAAAAAAAATCAGCTGTTCCATAAAAAACTGCATACTTATTTGAGTCAAAATTAATGTCATAGGACAGCAGACTTTTTTTCGCATTTTTAATTTTGGTCCCTTAGTTGTTCAGTTTCATAATCTGAGCATCCTCTTAAAAAAACTGTCATATAATATAAAAAAGGATCTCTTTAGCCTCTTAAATCTGATGAAACAGAAAACCGCTACGATTAGAGATGGGGTCAGATGAGATGTAAGAAGTCTATCTTAACCGGTAACCACACGGTATGAGATGTCAACTATTGACGACGATGTCTTAAGGAGTTAGTCGTGTCTTACGTCACCTCTCTGGGTTGGTAATAGGTACCTAAGCAAAAAATATTTTCAACACATTTGCTCGTAAAGTGGCTCTTATTCTTATAACATCGCTATAAGGTTCATATTGTTGCTTATCAAACACGTGTACGTTTAACTTTACATTACCGCACTAGTGAAACCTGCGCTCGCAGAACTAAACACAACCACAGACTCACGGCCGCAAAAAAGGAAATCCGCGCGCCATTTCCAAACCTATTTTTGAAATTTATTTATATTTTCCTCGCAAGTATGTTGTAAAACGTCGTGCATGTTTCGTTTCATCGCATGTGCATTTGTTAATCTCAGCAGGGAATGTTTCCCCCAAGGGGGTAGTCAAGGATATTCTAAACAAAGCGTATTCAGCATATATCCTCATTTGTTTACAATTAGTTCTTCTTATGGTGTGGGCGGGCAGCAACCCCTTGTGTCAGAGTTTCTTCAAACCGCCTTACGGCTTCTGACGTGGTTTTTATATAACGACTACTTATGCCTCTATAGATAGAAGCCGGGACCAACATCCGAAGAACGAAATCATCTTTCTTTTCAGACAATCGGTTGATTCAGCCTGCAATGTCCTAAAGAACTGGGGAAAAACGCACAAAGTGACATTTCACTAGGTGCCACTCATAGTAATCGAACCCACGACCGAGTCAAAAGCTTAAACCCATTTTTGTTTGTTTAAATTTCCTCTACCCTAAGGTTGTCTGGAAGAAATCGCTTTTTAGCGATAAGACCGCCTTATTTGTACCATTACCGTTTTTTTGTTTCTTTTTCTATGCTGTATCTGTGTTTTTGGTGTAAATAAAAGTATATGTCATTCATTCATTCAATGCTCTTTACTGTTAAACCACGGAAGCAGTTAGGTAACAATTAGTGTTAACTACTTACATATTATTGACGACCCGGTTGGTGTAATGGTTACCACGCCGGACTGCCAAACCAGGGTCCTGGATTCGAATCCCGGTTCGGTCATGGATGTTATATGTTCGTGCCATTGTTTTATGGTTTCCATAACAAAAGCCTTTAGTGCTAGTTTGGGATCATTACAATGTATGTGCCTGTGAGCGTTATTTATTTATTTATTTATTATTATGTCCAGCGTAACAGGCTTTCTTTTTACCCGACTACGCCAGTAGTAGAGTTATGTTTTTAGGTCGGTATAATTAGCTATCCTACAGAGATAAACGTGGCTAAACTCACCGGTAATCCTTGCTAATATAACTATGATACTAACAATAACCCTTTACTGTCAAATCCTTTGAAACTCAATGTGGGCAATCCAGTGAGTGCCGGGGGGCTTACCATAAATAACGTTTAGTGCCTGCCGGAGAGGTGTTCAAATTGCTTCCACTTGATATATCCCGCAGTCCAAGTACGTTTAACCATATTGAATTTTTAAGCAAAGATGCTCCCGTTACACACGACTCCACCTTTACCTTTTGTGCCGGTCGTAAAGCAACCCGCTTTTAAATTGAGATAGGTCGGGTCCAGCAGGTGCTTTATGAAAATTTTACATGCATAAAGTTATGTTGCTGAGGAAGTCGTTTTACCCCGTCAGTTATGTAATCGCATAAATCTGTCGTGTGCGGTTACGGATTGGTTCTTATATGAGACCAGTAATATCCATTTCAGTTGTGTATGACTGTTAGAAAAGTAATTAGACGAAAATAAACTCACAACCGTATAAGAAAATTGAGGTCAGGCAATTTGCTACAACTAGGAACTACATTTTGAGGAGAGTAGTTGTTAGCAAATTCAATTTAACGATATTCACAGTTGCAGTATTAGTAGATTACACTCCGAGGGAAGGAAAGTAAGAAGGTCTCAGATCTCATGTACAAACATGTTAGTATACTATTTTTCTCCTCGACGGAGGTGGAAAGCGGCAACTAACTTCGTTTAGCGCAGCGGGACGAAAATTGACGCTTTCCGTCCGGAGGGGAGAAAAATCAATAAACACAAGTTATGAAAAACTAACGTAGGTAAGTTGAAAGTATTTTGAATACAAAAATCACAGACTAGAACCTAAAAACAAAATAGCTTAGCTAGACGAAAAATTCTGACCTGAATATTTTACCCCCTTTAATGAATAAGTGAAAAGAAGCCACGGGCGAGGTCGCCAACAAAAGCGGGTATAACAAGCAAGTTTCGCAACTCTTGAGACAAAAGAAAACTCTTCGGCTAACGATGTACCGCTCTCGCACTTGACTACGACACGACAGTACTGCCATTTCGGGAATTAATTCTACCTGGAACACAGGTATCTGCTAATATAAAGGGAGATCTGCTCTTTGGTAAGACCGAGGGAAGCTATGCTTCCGAAGCTAGTATTTACTGTCTGTTTGCAAGTGGTATAACCTTAATTATACTGATATATTAGCATCCTTTTAATAAACTAAGAGTCTACCCATCAAACTGAACAACTTTTACTGTGGGAGCGAACGAATCGGACCAAAAAATCTGCTGTTGCGTACATTGCATACATCGCCGTGTTAAAGGAAAAACCAACTAACTATGCTAAATATAAATCGAGTAAATTGAGTCGATAAGTTTGAAAACTAAAAAAAAAGTATTTAAATTATGGTTTAGGTCTATAGTTTTGGCATGGTTGTTTTACAATTCTTTGTTAACTAAATAGTAAAATGCCAGCATACATTTTATACATACATTAGGTACAAAGACACACGTAACTGAAACGGACGAGAAAAATACCGAAATAGTTGGTTTTGCCTTTAACACGGCGACATTTTGAGTCGAGTAGGCATTGCCGTTTAGTATGGAATAGCTGATGTTTTTTTTTTTTGCTCCGATCGGTTTGCTCCCATAGAACAGTTGTTCAGTGTGATGGGTAGACTCTTAGGGGGTATTACAGAATGACACTCAAGTGGAGATCTCTTCTTAAGTAAAGATGGACAAGGATGCATGTATACGTTGTATGTATTTGCATCCTTTTCTATCTATACTCAAGAAGAGATCTCCAATTGAGTGTCGTTCTGTAATACTTAGTATAATAAATATATAGGGTGCTAATGATATCACCCTGTATTGTATATTGATCGTAGTAGTAGATTGGTAGGTGTATGTGTATCGAATTTTAGCTCAAATACTAATTTTGCTTTGTCCAAGTTCGTTATGAGTAAGCTGCGAGAGAGGTCTCGACCCAATTTCCACTAACTGGATGCAATTTCTTTTGGGCTCAATTTTGAAAACCTATGTGCCCGTTGTTTATTCGAACTCGGGATTCTGTCACAGAGCTTTAGTTCCCACGATATGCGGCAATCTAATTTTGATGCGACATAAAAGAGTAGAAAATAGTGACAGCAGGAACTAATATTTTTGTACAAATTGTAGGTCGGTCTTGCCAGCGTATGCGTGATTTTGACGTTCTTGCGTGGAGGCAGCGCCCTCATTTATTTTCTACTCTTTTATGTCGCACTGTACTAGGTGATTTGTAAACACTTTCCACATTTTCAGGGGTGGTCAGACCATAAAAATGAAAAACTTTTAGTAGGTAGCAAAGATGAAATCAGATTTTATTTTATTTCATGACTGAAAAAGTTGGAAAGTGTTTAAAAACGGTCAAGTGCGAGTCGGTCTACTCGCACACCAAGGGTTCCGTACCACACCACAACACATTAACTTACAAAAAAGTTTTTTTTCTCCGGGATCTTTAGCGCGAGACCAACTCACACTTGGCCGGTTTTTATTATTTGTTGTTATACTGTAGAGTTTGATCTATAATCACGCTTGTATGTATTACCGTTTTCACGATAGAGCAAGAAGAAAAAACCATAGAGGTAGGAACAGAGGAACATACAGCTGAGAGAGCGAGATGTACCTAGCGGCACCACTGTATAATAGAAAGAGATACGTGACGCGAATCAATAGAACCCGTTTTTTAGTCACTAATCAATTTTTACAATTCGGTTTTCGTGAATAATTGGGAATCTAAAGTGAAATCGTAGATAATTTTGTGAAATATACTGACACTACTTCATTAATTTATCCACGATTTTACGTTAGACTCAGAATTATAGACAGTATTAGAATTTTTGCCTGCGAATAGTCTCCAAAAAACATCCAAAAACTGTTTCATTTGACAACTCATGTCACTGACTCTATTCCTGTAAGGTATAATAACTTTATGGAAAAAACGTTGATAAAAACTTGTTTCTTGTATGAGGATGTTGAGGGTCCTCATCACTACATAGTATAAAACAAAGTCGCTTCCCGCTGTCTGTCTGTCCCTATGTTTGCTTAGATCTTTAAAACTACGCAACGGATTTTGATGCGGTTTTGTTTAATAGATAGAGTGATTCAAGAGGAAGGTTTATAATTATGTGCATTGCATCCGTGCGAAGCCGGGGCGGGTCGCTAGTATTTTATTAACTGAATAATATCATCCGATAGTCGGTTGATTAGACGATAGTAGATCATAATTTTATTCGTCAGTTTATCGGACGAAGTGTCTAGTCGTCCGATAGTCGGACCAATAACTTTATTATATTCGGCCGTTTTAGTTCAGTCATTTTAGAGTTTCCTTGTATGGACACCCTTACAATAACACATCTATCTCTGAAACTTTGCAGTTTGATAAAGTAAAGTATACAGATTACGGTTGACAAATAATCTAGGACCGAAAAAAATTTATCTTATTTTATTTGTCGACCGTAATCTGTATACTTTACTTTATCACACTGCAAAGTTTCAGCGATAGATGTATTATTGTTAGTGCGTTCACACACGATGACGCACTGACGGAGCAGCAAACGTCAGTCCGTCATTTGTGAAGCAAGGAGTTGTATGAAACCGCAACGTAGAAGCACACACGGTGACGCATTGACGCACCGGGTGTGGTTCTATGGACTGCGTCATCGTGTGTGAACGCACTTAGTGTCAAACCCTATAATGATTGGACTATTTATCGGACGACTAGCAACAGCCTTAGTTTTATAGGGAGCCGGTATCTTATAATATTTTTCATCAGAGGTAAGGAATTTCAAAAATAAATCTATATATTTTATCTAAATGGTAGGTACCTACATAACCTAGATTTTTACATGTAGCTTCAATATCTACAAGTAAAACATCTATTGGGGTCACTGGTGTCGACAAACTGATGCTCGCAACTTGGTCACTATGTGAAATGTGACGCCTTCCTCCCATTCTGGCTAACATCCAATGCAGTGTTTTTACACAAACAAACTTTTTCGACCACCGTCATAGTTTTGGTATTACCTAAGTTAAACGCAAAAGTTTTATATAGAACCTATTTTAACTAGGAATAACATGCGTTATAGGTACTTATTATAAAGCTACTCACACACATCATACTAAGAATCTACACTTATTAAAAACTGTAATAGAAAGTATAGCGGTTACTTAATTGATTTTTATTCGTAAATAATTACGATAACAATAATATGGTGATTAAGTAAATATTTTGTTAATACATTACCTCCTATGTCTGTTATTGGAAATTATAAGCATAAGGATTGAATCCGGAAGGACGGACTCCTAAACTTCATTACTTAAGACGCTGTTATACCGTCGAGGCCGTTTTTTTAACACAAACGTGTTTTAAAGTCTGAAATTAAATTATGTCTTATTTAAGGATCGGGCGGATGGGCGACTGTTCTCAATAACACGATTAGACGGTTTACTCGATAGAAAAAAATCCCAAAGTTACCCCTTTTTGTTATGTTTTTTCAATACTATGATTAAACTGCTGATATTTAACTTTTTATTCTTGTACTTAACTAAATACATTAAATATTTCTAGTGAACTCAGGAGAAGTTTTAGCTTAGAAACTCCCATGAGCAAAGATATTGACGAAAAACACGTTTTTTTGCGATCCTGCTTTCAATGAGCGGTATGGCTAATTGTAAACTTATGCTTGCAAGAAAGAGACGCTTGCAGTGGGATAACCTAGCCTTAAATGTTTTTGGGAGTCATGGTTCTAACTCGAACTTGTAACAATGATTTTTGCTAAATAAATTATGTTTATAAAGTGTGTCCTGGCTGAAAATCTCGCTCTGGGCACAGAATAGGTAATAGTTTATAGTTCTACATACTTTTGGTCATGTGAGTATTGGTGACCGTGGGGCGGCGTGAGTTGGTATGCAATAGGGTTGATACTTACGGAAAACGAATAATATGTAAGTTGACACTGGTGCAAGGAAAGGACATATTAAAAAACAGGCACTTAATTTGTATTTACGTAAATTAAATTTAAATTATTCTAGTGCAATTGTGGGCGGTGTGGCTGATAGAGAAGGTAGGTTATTTTCAATGATCAATTAACTAAGATGAAAACAAAAAGGTATAATTAACACAGCAACAAAAAGTAACACAAACCATCATTTTTTTTTTATTGTAGGTAAAAGTTAATAAAGGCAACATTGTAACAAATAGTGCCGACAGCTTTATTAACACAATGACAGAGTGTAGACAATAGTTAGCAATCTAGACAGAGTCTGTAGGAAATGTTTATTGCCTGTAAAGACCTAAAGTCCTTACTATCAAGGCTAAGCACGTAAGCTATAACTTTTGCACGATTAACCCCTAATTAGTCCCGCGGAGCCGATGAAACTGTAAGTAGAACTTTGAGGACAAAAAATTGTGGAAAAGTATGAGCTTCAGATACCACGTTCAATTTAAGCTCGACTTAAATTTTTCTAGCGTCATTGTACAGAGTGCGTTTATTTGATGACATTATTTATGCCATTGACTCGACGAAAGAAGAGAAAAAAGAGCTCGGTGGCGCGTTGCGGAGAGGTATGGACTCTCAATCTTGAGGTGCGGGTTCGAATCGCACGAACGTACCAATGAGTTTTTCTAACTTATGTACGTATTACCGACTGCTCTCAAACGGTGAAGGAAAACATCGTGAGGAAAAACGCCCAATCACCGTCCTAGAGGGAAGGCCTGTGCCCTGCAGTTGGACGTATATAGGCTGATGATGATGATGACTCGACAAAAACGACATCAGGTTATGGCTCACGATATGGCTGACGAAGGTAAGGCGAAAAAATTTAATGACTGTGGTTTCTAGTAAAGGTGATATCTGAGATCTTCATGTTTTGGATTGAGTCTTACACTCTTGTAGTTAATTAAGAAAGGCCCAATTTCAAATAGATTTGGTCTTGAGCAATCAGACCTAAAACCAGCTTTAACGTTTCTAGTACACGTTACCTCTGTTTTATACAATAAGACAAACCGTCTAGCAGCAACACTCGTTTGCAAACAATACTAATGTATAGGATAGTGTTGTAAAGGTGTTCAGTCACTAGCAGGAAGACGCTTCTCGGTTGCGGTCACAACAATAAAGAAAAAAATACAGTAAATTTTGAAGTGTAACTGAGGGCTTTGAAATTCTGATCCGTAACCTTTTTGTGTGACGGAAGTTCGAAATTTAAATCAGGAGAAGAAGAAAAGGACGGCAAACTTTTTTTTTTAATTGCATCGTTCGTTTTCTCTGTTATTAGGATTTTTTCTAATTCATTATTATAATGATAGTGAATGTTGATTTTCAGGTCGTGATCACGATGATCGTACAGTGAGTAAAGGGCTTTAGTATACTGGAGCAGGCTCTCATTACTGCAACAATTTATAACAAACGTAACATCTCATAAGAGAAGCCTTCTTTCCACCTTCTCTACTTTCAGCCTTTTTTTAAACAATTCAATCACACCAAGTTTTTTAGTTTTTATGACATATTTTGCGATCGCGAACAATACAGTACTGAAGCAGGCTCTCACTACAGCAACAACTTTTCGCCAGTCCGAAATGAAAGAATACTTTTAAGTAGTAATACAAGAAGATAAAATTCGTTTTCTTTGCAACTATTCAGTCATACCAAGCTTTTCGGTTTTCAGGTCGTGGTCGCGATGATCGTACAGTGAGTAAAGGGCTTTAGTACACTGAGCAACTTCTAATTACAGCAAAAATTTGTAACAAACGTAAAATACATAGTGATTTTACATGTTTTTAAATCAGAAGGATGAAACTTTCTTTAAAACAATTCAATCACACCAAATGTTTTGGGTTTTAGGTCATTATGGCGGCAGCGATCCTTACAGTGCTGAAGCAGCCTCTCATTTGCCTCTCATCTCATCTCAAAGCCTCTGGACATTTATAACAGCGCTAACAAGATTACAAAGTTTGGCCAAAAAAATTGAACGCTCTTAAATATACACCCAGCAACAACTTATCACCAGCCCAACAGGAAAGAATACATAAAATATGGTATTAAATTAGTTTTCTAATGATACCAAGCTTTTCAGTATACAGGAGAGCTATTTTTGAACATCATACGATCAACTCGGCAGTAGAAAGATGCATAATCTCCATAGTAACTTTGACATTTTCTACTGCCGAGTTGATCGTATGATGTTCAAAAATCGCACTCCTGGGGTGCGATTTTTGAATGTCATCAGTGAGTTTGAACGGTTTTTAAATCTCATACAAAAGCGGTCTCATGCATCTTTCTACTGTTTATTTGACTTTAAAAAATTGCACTCCTATACCATTGTGAAACGCAATAAAGTATTGAGTATGATCAGTAGTAGAAAGATGCATATTATCTCCATAGTTATTTTGACATTTTCAACTGCTGAGCTCAGCGAATGAGATTCAAAAATCGCACTCCTGTTCGTGATCACGATGATCGTATAGTGAGTAAAGGGCTTTACTCCACTGGAGCAGGCTCTCATTACTGCAACAATTTGTCACGGGCGCACCAAGCACTAACTCTGCACTAGTGTGATGTTGCGTGGTTCTTACACGGGCATGTTATTTGATGTGTTCTCGCCCACTAAAGTGTTTGTTTGTGCCGACGCATGGAGGTACAAGTTCGTACAATTGTGCAAATAAATGTACGCAAGCTTAATTCAATTTTGAAGTTTTGTTTGTTAATGTTGCAAATGAATATTGAAGTTGTTTAACTTAGGCTATAGTTATTGTTGTAATAGAAGTTAAAGATATGTGTGCCTTGTGGTTCGTTATGGATTAGCATACAGGGTGTTCCAGACCAATGAATATAAACATTTTTAACCTACTTAAAAAAAAAAGGAGGAGGTTCTCAATTCGACTGTATTTTTTGTATGTTTGTCACTTCAGAACTTTCGACTGGGTGAACCGATTTTTATTATTATTTTTTTATTGCTGTGGATGAATTGGGGAGCAACAAGAACCGCCAGGTAAAAATTATGATCCAAAACAAAGTATTTTTTGTTTAATCTCTATCTTGAGGAACATGAAAAATTAATTATATCCAGTCTGTTAATGACTTGTCCGAGTTGAAATGTATGATAAAATCCTAATAGTTTTAATAAGCCATGCGACTGCGTGCTTACAAAGATAGTTGGTTGAAGTAGAGTTTGTGACCCTGAAATGGATTTGAGTTTATGTATTTAAGTATGTAGGTTAATTAGTTATTGCACGATGACAAAGTTTAAAGTTTTGTAGCGCTCCTTGGTACCTACTATATTCAAAATAGACGATGATAAGCTCATGATAATGATGATAATTGCCTATTCTCCATTTCAAATAGCAACGACATTTTAAGGGTACTTTGAATTACAGAAACAGAGATTTGAAACACTCACTTTATTCTTAGAACATCTTTAGTAACGTTCAAGATATTTCGGATAGTAGGTATATCGTTCAGATAAATAAATTATATTCGCTAATCAGAATGGGCCACAAAGCAAAACAGGAATCGGAAAATCTTTTCGTCCCTATTTAAAATATAAGTATAAGCATAAGCATAGCATGCTAGCCTCATGCTAGCATTAGACATACTTTTTTTGGTACGTTTAATTACGAACAATTTTGCCTGCTATTGAAGCTTACGGTGCTATCGTACTATCTTTATTTGGCAATAATTAAAAATCGCTTAACAACAGCTATAAAATGTTCATATTAGCACTAAAATCATAATAACAATCTAAAAGGTTAAACCAACAAGTGCTTAGTTAAAAAATATGTTAATTTTATATAAATTAAACAAGCTATCTCTTTGTGTACAGAAACAGAAGCCCTCGAACGTTCCGTGGAAATGGGCAATTGGCTCTAAATGTACCAAATTTAAACAATGATTAGAATCTGGATTTATAGTAATTTGCAATGTAAATGCTAATGGGATCGGTTTATGAGTTTAATCAAAAATACTTTCTGTCTAAAAATGGTAAAGGGTTATGATTTTGAATTATTTTATGGGATACCGTATAACGTTTGCTGGATACTAGAATGACATAATTTTCTGTAAAAATATAAACGGTCATGGGTTACTTCAGACTTCAGAGGACGTAACGATCAACGAGCGGGAGGGTGCATCTTTGGCTTGGTAACCGCTTTGGTGATAATTGATTTTGAGTGTCTACATTGCCTGCTACGTGGCGGAAGGTTCCAAATAACACAGTGAATGTTGCATATTGTAGCCGTATAAAAGCCGTGGTGGTCCAGTGGCGAGTAACCTTGCCTTCAATGCAGGAGGCGATGGTTCGGTCCCCGTCCAGGCCGACTCGTACCAATGAGTTTTTCGGAATTTATGAAACACCACTGGCTTTTCGGTGAAGGAAAACATCGTGAGGAAACCTGCATGCTTCAATTTCGAGGCATGTATTGTACCCACTGTCCATTATAAGTGGCTACGGCTCACCCCACGTCACATTGGACAGAGTTTCGGTACTACTGGTGAAACGTGGATGTTCGGAGGTTTCAGAATGTCTCTGATTACCCCCTCGGGGAATATAGTCGTGAGCATATGCTATGCTATGCTATGCTATGTTGCATATTCAAAGTTTACTTTACTTTTTTCTCAATAGTAATTCTTCCTGGTAGAGTAGCTATAACCTTATTTTCTTTACTTTCATTATGAAAAATGTATTTCCTCCTACAGAGGAATCCTATCGGCTGCAATCATAATTGTACGAAATTAAAATCATAAGACATTAAAGACCAGAAACGCCACTTCTCTAGTCATTTCCTACCATGTTCATAACCATAACATCTCATCATGCTCATGACTATATTCTCGGAGGGGTATTCAGAGATATTATGAAACAATCTCTGCATAACCATCTCAGTAGAAAAATGAAAACTGCTGGACATAGGCCACGGATTGCCATAACGACCGGTCCTGCACTTCCCTCATCCGACGTGTGCCAGAAAGCGTAACATGTTGCACGTGATACGGCTATATCATGCCTTTTATCTCGTTCGTTCGCACGCAAATAGAAAGAGAGCGAAGGTGTGATAGCGTTATGTCACCGTCCTATTCCTATCAGCTACCTTCACCTGATCGTCGGTCTACCTTGTGGAGGACTTACAGTTTAAATGTTATAATTATACAGTTAAAAAAAAAAAGTTAAGAATGAACTCATCACCGAACTAGATCATGCCCTATATTCCTAAGAAACAAAGAAACAAGACAACATCGAAACATAAACCAACTTGAACAGACTAAACAACAAATACACCTTCAGTATTTGCACACTATTGCGTGTGTTTTACTGCACAAACGACTCTATCCCACAAGCATTGTTTTTAACAAAAGTTTTCACATTCCCGTTAGAAAAGTGGAGCAGTTTGAAAGTTTAGCGTAATTTGCATCTCTCCCACGGAACTGAATAACAATGAGCCAAAAAGCAATTAATACTTGAAGTACCCTGATTCCGGTTTTGAACTAAGTGCTCCTTTGAGTTTTCAGTCCAATTCCCATCAATGATTCGTACTTATAATTGTCTTTTTAAGAATCCACTCTTTTGTCTCTTGGGGATAATTGGATTACAATATACTTATGTTCTTTACAAGAAAGGGACTTGGCATTGACATACAATTTGAAGAGATGGTCTGTTTTATAAAAGACATTGCCCAATCACGTTTCACATACATAACTGTTAAATTTGGATTTGAATTTGATAAGAAATCTCACTGCAGAAAAAGATAATTTCCATTTCATTGGGAAGTATGATATTCCTCCTGTTTTGTGTATAATTTAGCTATCATACTCTTTGTATTTGTTCTTTTATTATATTCATTCATTAGTTGCGCCGCGATTTGAATCGAATGCAGTTCGTCACGTGGGCAATGTCTTTTACTTACTACTTATTCTTTAAATACAAAACTATCCCGTAAGCAAATACGTTTTTCTAGATCTTGAACAAAATAACAATGGAAATAATAGGAAAAGTATAATTAATACCATCCAGAAGGTAGTCAGATGTAAGTTAGTATATAGATTAGACTAAACTTGGATAAAGTTCGCAATGAATACAGAAACAAGAAAAACATTTGAAAAAGCAAGTAAAAATTAACTAGAACTGCAATATGTGTAAATACCATTTGAGAACAAAAATAATATTTTAATTTATGTCATCATCATCATCATATCAGCCGGGACGTCCGCTGCTGGACATAGGCCTCCCCCAAGGATCGTCACAACGACTGGTCCTGCGCTGCCCTCATCCAACGGGTTCCCGCCACCTTCACCTGGTCGTCGGTTCACCTTGTGGGGGCCTACACACGCTGCACGCTGCTTACGGAACGCAATTTATGTAACGACCTAAATTATGAACCAGATTAAAGTAAATATTAAGAACAATGAAATTAATGTAAAACAAATTAAATTACGAATAATATTCGTAATTTAATTTGTTTTACATTAATGATAATTTTAATAAATATACTTTAACATATTATGTTAAAGTATATTTTCCAGATAATTAATATCCAATTAAATTCGTCGTTGGATGCGATCGAAGCGAGGGTTAATTAGTAAAATGCAACGCTACGCGGACAGAATTGGTTTTGTTGATGTCAGACTATTGCAGTGGTGTCATGGGGAAATAGTGTATCTGAGAATTGTTTCGTTTAATTCTATTGTTATTGATATTGAGAGCGTTGGTGGCTCGTTGCGAATCGGTCGGTACACTCCCCGTTTTCAAATCCGCAAGAACGATATGCCATGTACCTACCAATAAGTTTTTGTTACTTATATACGTAATACCGACTGCTCTCAAACGGTAAAGGAAAACATCGTAAGAAACCTACGTTGAAGAAGAAATGTTGATGCGTATGTGAAACCTATCAACCAGAATTGGGCACGCGCGTTCCTGCAGTGGCTAATGATGATTTTGTTATTAGTAGGTACGCATTATGCAACCTATAGGTAAGTACAACAAGTTTATAAATGAACTAGTGTTTACCCGCGACTTCGTCTGCTCAAATTATATACCAGATTTTAAGTTAGATCATTAAGCTATCGTACAAAAAAAGTTTCATCAAAATCGGTTCAGTAGTTTTTGCGTGATGCGCGAACAAACAAACAAACAGACGGACAAAATTTCTAAAAAGGTTGATTTAGAGTCGGAGATACCTAAAAACCATATCGTAATCTTTTTTTGTAAATATCGTCAATGTACAGACACACTTCAGTTACAGTTTTATAATAGTTTAGATCAAAAACTGAATGAAGGAGTTATAAACGAACCAAGAGCTATACAAATGAAAGAAAGACCTGCGGGGCTAGTACGCCAACCACATTTAACACATCCATCTGTCAAATTTAGTCTTCTGTCTCGTTCTGTCGCTCGCAAATAGAAAGAGAGCGGAAGCGTGATAGCGCTAGCGCGGGTTGGCGTACTAGCCCCGCTGAAGTACTTTTCTCGGTTTAAACATTTTGTTTCAATGTAAATTTTTAAAGACTGTATTTCATTCAGTTGGATGGTTGTTTTAGCGAAGTTTCAGTTCACCATGAAAGGAACTGTACGTGAGTTTGTAATAAAATTCTTTATCCCAGAAAAAAGAAGAATTTTAGAGTTTTTATGAAAAGTCACAAACAGTTCTTGGGATTTTTAAAAGGGTTCATATCAAATATTGAATCTAGTGACGATTCCGCACGATTTCATGCAGCTTTAAGTAAATACAGGAATGTATGGATATCTAGTGAGAAATATGTAGGTATATTGAGTGCCTATCTACTGAAAGCTGCAGGCGTCTCTGTACAAACGGTTTAAGAGGCCTATCACAAAAAGCGAGCGCTCGATTTTAGGTATTTGCGTGGCCCGCCCTGGTGTGAGTGTTCGTACAACGACGTTACGCTGTAGTGTGCGTTTGAGTTCAACTTATAGTCCGCGAAATCGTTTTGATACTATTTCTCTAAATTGTAGAATAGTAATTTAGATTTTGTTGATAATAGAATAATAATTATTTAAATAGTTTCAATGTTATACCGATCTCGTGATTTACAAAAACATTATGTGGCGCAAGGTGTGTAGGTAGATAAGCCATGTTTTTAAACCGGTTAAATAAATATTGTTTGTAAATAATACGGTAGATCGGGGCCGGACTAGTGTCGCCGACTTGTTGCAGATAATAACCATCGATTGTAAAACTATAGATAACACTAGCCAGAACTCGGAACACCATTAAGTCGTATTCGGTCGTATAGACTACCATTTATATGATGACTATTGAGTTTTATAAGAGTTATTTTGTCATGTACTTATGATTTAAATGCGTCTAATTTGAATGTGTGTCTGTGTGACCGATTTGTTTGGTGGGTATGTTAATGTATCCCGTAGAAGCACTTAGCTTAATTAGTTAGTCTTTTACTAGCTACTCTTTTTGTTTGTCAAAATGTTATATTATGTACGTTTTTTTTTTCATTTTATTGTAGGTACCTTAAACAGTTTTCAAAACGTGTTATCATATAATTGGCGTTGTAAAATTTAAATTTTGTTGTATTAGAAATTAAGTAATTTGCTGTTTGAAAGATAATTAAATTAAATTAGGCAGGAATTAATAAAAACAATGAAATGAATTATAATATTTATTTTCTAAAATGTTATGCCATAAAACGGAAGAAAGAAAATATTACTATAAATATTATTAGCGCGGCGGCGCTGGCAAACGTCTTGAAAAATGCGGGGGAGGGTGAAAATGAGGGGGCCTGCGCAGTAGCAACATGGATGGGTAATGTTTAAAGTTATTAGGTATCTATTCAATTCTGCTCGTGTAGTGTAGGTACCAGAGTTGGGCGTAATCGATTACTTTTCGTAATCGCATTGAGTATTCGGGATTATACCTATATCTTAACTATAATAAAACTGTAATATTTGTATGTAGGTACACACGGCGACACATCATGTTACGCACTCTATATACCCATAACTACACTACGTACAAAACACAAAATAGTGCGGTAGAGAGCCTGCATAGACGCGGCTGCCGACGGCGCGGGCGCAGCGTGCCGTCAGACGAAACAACAACAACATACCGCACCCTCTCGCATGATTCGCAGCGTTCAACTTCTAATAGTTCAAAGTCCAAACAGGGTAACCTGACCTTTCGCCGTGTGTACATTGAAGACTACACTACGTACAAAACACAAAATAGTGCGGTAGAGAGCCTGCATAGACGCGGCTGCCGACGGCGCGGGCGCAGCGTGCCGTCAGACGAAACAACAACAACATACCGCACCCTCTCGCATGATTCGCAGCGTTCAACTTCTAATAGTTCAAAGTCCAAACAGGGTAACCTGACCTGTCGCCGTGTGTACATTGAAGATATGAGTATGTATGTATGTATTTGTTATAGATTATTTTATTTGTTTTATTTTTTATTTTTATTTTATTTTATTTGTAAGTAGGTTTATTTATACACTGAAGCCATTCCTTTCTTTTTATGCTACATCGCCTACTTATTTTTCGTTTGTTAATTTCCTCTACCCTAAGTTGTCTGCAAGAAATAGCTTTTTAGCAATAAGACCGCATTATTGTATCTACTTGTAATTCTTTATCTGTATTCAAATGTTTGTTCTGTTTTGGTGTGCAATAAAGTATAATTGAATACCTAGAAGACATGAACAAAAAAAAATTACGATATGGTTCTTGGGTGTGCTTGATTCCAAATTAACAGTTTTTATTTTTTGTCTGTCTGTTTGTTCGAGCATCACGCAAAAACTACTGAAAGATTTTGACGAGACTTATAAGTGATGATCTGACTTAAAATCTGGTATAGGTACCTATAGAAGAGAAGAAAAGAGAAGAGAAGAGATACTTGGTACAGGTATAGCAATTAATGGTCTAATGTTCTTAGCGCACTAAGTTACATATCACTAGGTGTCCCCCGTGGGAATCGAACCCACGACTTCCGTGTCAAGAGCTACTAGCCTTCAGATATGAGTCTACATACTTAGTAAGTATCATTTTATACTGGTTGTTACCTACGACCTATGTAAAACAACTGGTAGTACGGAACACCTAATTGCCCGAGTCCCGACTCGCACTTGGCCGGTTTTTATTTATTTATAATTAGATTTGGCAGGCAAAAACGCGAACCGCGCGAACACTTAATTTTATCTTTATAGAGGTGGAAAGAGACTGCTATAGGTACTTTGAACACACCTTTCTCCACCATGTTTGTGCAAAAGTAAAAAAATGTTCTGCCTATGGAGTAAAGGCGCGTCGTGCGCGTGCAGAGAAATCATTCTAGATCGTGCTATTCTACTTCTATACTTTGACTACTTCTGCACGTCTAGTATTATTTCTCTACTTGTGCGCGACTCGGCTTTCTTCCACACTACATGTCGCGGCAAACGCGGTTTTCGCTCTCCGAACAGCGCGGGAACAACAAGCAAAGTACACACACGGCGACACATCAGGTTACGCACCCTATATACTCATTACTACACTACGTAAAAACACAAAATAGTGCGGTAGAGAGCCTGCATAGACGCGGCTGCCGGCGCGGGCGCAGCGTGCCGTGAGACGAAACAACAACAACATACCGCACCCTCTCGCACGATTCGCAGTGTTCAACTTCTAATAGTTCAAAGACCAAACAGGGTAACCGGACCTGTCGCCGTGTGTAGAACAGCACGCCTTCTAGTATGATTTTTCTACATACGCGCGACGCGCCTTCGCTGCATAGATTTTCGAACATCACAAGTAGTAATAATCAGCAGTAGAAAGATGTATAATTTCCATGCTAATTTTGACATTTTCTACTGCTGATATAAACATGTGATGTCGCCTGTTTCACCACTCTGAGTAAGTTCTTGTTAGCTTATCCGACAGATAGTTTGAGATATTTTGTATGAAATAATGTCAAAATATCTGTCGGATAAGCTAACAAGAACTTACTCAGATGTGCTGAAACAGGCCCTTTGTTTTAAGGCCTCCGCTCATTGCAGCGATATTATTGAGCGATATTATCGCTGCGATTTTGCGATAATTGTTCTCAGTACATTTTGTATGGGGACGCGCTCGATCCCACACACTGCCGCGATATTATCGCAACCTGACGCAATCTCTTTCTACTACATTCAGTGAAGGGCGCATGCGTGACGCGAATCGCGGAATCGCTGCATTTCGTAAGGTGTCGCGATATCGCTGTCGATAATATCGCTGCAATGTGCGGAAGCCTTTATTATAATAAATTAAAAAAATATATATATAAAACCCTTATATCTACGTCATATTTTGATCGAACGAACCTGAAGTTTTTCAGGCCAAAAACATACTGTGGGTAAATCTCTTTTTGTGGGATGTAAAAAAACAACCTTGTAAGTATTATAAAGGAATGGTTTAGATAATCAATATAAACAACTTTAACTATGGAGAAAATTATAACACACATCAAAAATCAGCTGTTTTATACAAATCAGCAGTAGTAATATCTATATTGGACAGCGGATTTTTTTCGACATTATCTCCATAGTGAAAGTTGTTCAGTTTGATGGTCTAAACCACCCCTTTAAAAATTGTTAGGCTGTTTTGGTACACCTTGTTCACCTCATGGGATATTATAAAATATTCATTGGATCAAGTTCACTTGTTCGGCGTACACTAGTCGATTGTTTTTTTTAATCGCTCTAGATCGCCGATCTAATGTGTCAGATCGGATTATGTACTAATTTACTAAACAGTTTAAGTCATCATAAAATCGTAAAAAAATAAAAAATATCTTAGAGCGCGCGAAAAACTGTTGTACAGGTCCTCTCTCGACGAGTGCTCGCGCACGACTGAGGAGCGTGTTGATTTGATGCCGAATATATAGTACTCTAATTTTATTTATTGTAATGTTGTCTTACAAGATTACAAAAAAATAACGTATGATTCGTATTCCTTAAAGATAGAAGTTATATATGATATTAAGTTATTTTATAAAACATTGTTCGTTTAGAACATAATTGACGCTGAATCTCGTCATTTTCTGCCAAAAATGGCTTACTTATTATTTTTTTTTGAGGCGATTCAAGGCATTTATTGAAATTTTACAACATTAACAAACAAATAAAATATGTACATAATCATTTGAGAATTTTTAATTTTTGTAGAATTGAATGGAACTATGTAAATTTGAGCGTCAAAGATGCACCGCCGACAGTTTTTATGGAAAACCATGTTCGTAAAATATTTATTGTAAATTCTAGGAAACGAAAATGGAAAAAGTGCTACATTATCAAACAAGAAAAAGAACGGATCTATCGTTAGCCATAAACAAATAATTGTAGAACCTTACTGTTTCTGAGAATTACTGCGTCAAAAATCTCACATTTCCGCAAATAATGTAATAGTGCTCTTAAATGTTTCTATTTGTTAAGAGGAAATAACCACGAGATCCATACAAACAAATTTTAAATCTTACCAATTAAAGTCGATGATATTTCTTTAACACGTTCTCTTTTCCTGTGGTTTTCAGATTTTCGTTAAAACGTATAGTTTCAAAGTTATAGTGGCTCAAAGATTTCTCTATACAAGGTGTTACAAAAATACAAATAAACCTTTAAGGGGGTGGTGTAGACCATCAAACTGAACAACTTTCACTATGGGACCAATATCGAAATCGCGAAAAATAAAAATTATGTTCTATACTCTACAAATCGACTAGAGCTAAAATATGTATGGGATATAAAAAAAATTTTTTTCGCGTTTTCGATTTTGGTCTCATAGAGAAAGTTGTTCAGTTTGATGGTCTAAACAACTCCCTTAAGAGTTTTAAAAATTTATTCTTACTTATGTAACACCCTGTACATTGGAACTCTATATTTTAATGGAAATCTTACAGATTATTAGTATCTATTCATATTTAATAAATTGCAGAATGTTTCTCGATTTGACCGAGTTTACTAGATTTTTTATAACTATGTTAGAAAAAACTTAGTACCTTATAATCCAGTAGCGCCACCTATAGACAATTATAATGTTAAGCTCCTATTGTTACTAACGCCCTGAAATTAACACCAGGCTCAAATAACACAAATGTTGTATAACTGAGTTACACCGCTCTGCCATTTTCACACGTCACAATTTGAAATGGCTAATGAGAACGTAAATATTTCACATAACCCGCAATATTTTATTGATAACCACGCTAGTTTCAACCCACATAACACGTAAATCATTTCGCGATCGGCAATTGAAACTCACTCACTATGCAAATGACGTCATTTTCATCAATGTATGGAGAATAGTTAGTCAGGTTAATAATTGTTATCACACAAACGTACAAAAAACGTTTAATCGAAAAACGGTATTCGAAAACGCAACTACTTACGATCTAACCTAACCTAACCTAACCTATACTCCATTCCAAATAGCAACGAAATATTAAGGCTATTTTGAATTACATAAGCATAAGCATATGCTCACGACTATATTCCCCGAGGGGGTAGTCAGAGATCTTCTGAAACCTCAGAACATCCACGTTTCACCAGTAGTACCGAAACTCTGTCCAGTGTGACGGGGGACGAGCCCGTCGCCACTTATAATGGACAGTGGGCACAATACATGCCTCGAAATTGAAGCATGTAGGTTTCCTCACGATTTTTTCCTTCACCGAAAAGCCAATGGTGTTACAAATCGATCATAAATTCCGAAAACTCATTGGTACGTCGGCATGGACGGGGATCGAACCATCGCCTTCTGCACGACAGGCAAGGTTACTCGCCACTGGACCACCACGGCTTTTTTGAATTACAGAAACACTAAAACAACTTACGTACTTAATATTTGAACACTTTCACTTATTCTTATAACCGCTTTAGTAGCGTTCCAAAATATGTCGGTTAGTATATCTTTCTGATAAATAAATTATATGTCCTAATCAGAATTGGCACATACGTGCCAGCAGTAGCGAGCGACGTTCAATCAATCAAAGAATAAAACCAGCCCATATCAACCCACTGCTAGAAATAAAGGCCTCCTTTTTATTGCGCCATTGCTCATGGTCACTCTTCACCTTTATCACATTTAAGTTTCTTTCAGGTGATAAAGTAGCTACCCAAAAACAATTTATAATATAAAGGCCGTGGTGGTCCAGTGGCGAGTAACCTTGCCTGCCGTGCAGGAGGCGATGGTTCGATCCCCGTCCAAGCCGACTCGTACCAATAAGTTTTTCGGAATTTATGTACGATTTTTTACACCACTGGCTTTTCAGTGAAGGAAAACATCGTGAGGAAACCTGCATGCTTCCATTTCGAGGCGTGTATTGTACCCACTGTCCATTATAAGTGGCGATGGGCTCACCCCCCGTCACACTGGACAGTGTTTCGGTACTTCTGGTGAAACGTGGATGTTCTGAGGTTTCAGAATATCTCTGACAACCCCTTCGGGGAATATAGTCGTGAGCATATGCTTATGCTTATGCCAAAAACTATTTAATGAGTCACTTTACTTTGAAAGATACATACATATTCTCACGCCTGTCTTCCACTGGGGTAGGTAGAGACAACGGAATGCCACCTGCTACGATCCTGACAAACCTCTCTAGCTTCCTCCACAATCATTAGTCCTTTCATGCATGCTCGTCGGTTTCAGATAGATCTGACCTGCCCCTTTTTAAGCACGTCGCCAATTTGATCCCTAGATTTACGTCTAGCCCGTCCTCTTCCAACATTTCCAATGACGCTTACCTTATAGATTGCACTCGTCAATCTGCTCCCATCCATTCTTTCCACATGACCAAACCACCTCACCTTACATACCATTCTCTATCAACTATCATACCTTTCTCTATATTTGTCACTACATCCTCTTTCAGACCACAACGATCTCTAATTAAACTTAGAAGATACGTTTATTTATATACCTACGCCTTTCATTTTCATAATCTTCATTGCCAACTTGCAATAAACATCACAATACACTCCTATAAATGCCAACATAGCAAACCTTTCCCCCAGCAAATCAGTGAGAAACACATTTTTTTACATCATCGCATTTACAAAAGTACCTTTGAGGCCACAAAGCTTCAGGAAAAACCCACTTTTTTCCACCCCAGCATTATTAAAATAAATATTTTAAATAACAAGCTGCGAGTTTCTGGTTTGCTGTATTATAGCAGGCGTTCGTTGAGTTCGTTTGTCGTTACGTAATTGTTTTCGTTTCCATAAGGGGAGGGATTAAAAGACATTGCAGTGTTTGCGTAATCTTCTTTGTGACAATTTAAGTGTATAAACAAATAAATAAACAAACAAACAAACAAACAGACAAACAGGCAGACAAAATTTCTAAAAAAGGATTGATTTCGAGTCAGGGATAGGTACCTAAAAACCATATCGTAATCTTTTTTTTGTAAATATCTTCAATGTACAGACACATACACTTCAGTTACAGTTTTATAATAGTTTAGAAGTAAATTTATTTTTGAAATTGGCCGACGGCTACGGGAAAGAGGTCTTGACCGTCGGTCTGGGTCATATCTCGTCCAAAGGATGTCGCTGGCTTCCAGCGAGGCAACGCAGCCAGCATTATGGGCACCTTTGGGCGAGACATGATGCCGATGCCGTGATGCGGGGCGGTTTGTTTAATTAGTGAGAAGTAAACAGTGTAAAGTCAAGTGACAGTGTAGTGCCGTGTCGTCATAGTTGTGACGTGTGTCGTGACGTCGTAGTGGTGACGTGTCGTGACGTCATAGAAGTGACGTAGTAAACAGTGCTACAGGACTGTGCAAGGGGGAATCTCTGCGTCGAGGACTCCGCGAAGAGGACCCTGCGAGAAGGACCGTGTGTAAGATAAACCCAATAAACTCTGTAAATTTGGACTTGGCGTTTCACTCCAATCCCTGAACCCGTCGCTCGTAACATAAAACAATTATAAAACATTTTGACGTGACGTGTCATCTGTCACTCCCAATAAATATAATCAGAATAAATAGAATCCACCGTTTCCATCCCACTGAACAGCGCCTGGCCTCAGATAAGGCCCCTGGGAGTAGGTACAATTGAAGTGCACCCTTCGCGCCTACTCTGTGCGCAGTTTTACCGAAAAATTCGACGGAGATTTTTTCACCCATTTGACACCGTCATCCACATCTTGGTTCAGTTGCTGAATAACATAGCGTATGCTTACCAAAGGATTCGTCCGGTTACCTGGGTTAATACAACATACATATCGACAGTGGAAATTTCAAATGTCGTAAGGGACAAACCCCTACTTTTGAGTAGAGCCAAAAAACAAAATTTTGGCAAAAAAACATCATAACTTCTTTATTTTCTTTCCTATTAAGGTGATTTACAGACAAATAGTTTTAAAATTACTTCATCTATAGAAGACTATTGATCAAACCTGGATTAGCACAATAGTTTAGAAGTTAGTGTCCCTTACACAATAGAATTTTTGAACAGATGTCCTTTACACAACCGAAATTTTGAAGAGATGTCCGTTACGACGTGGAAAAAATTGCGATTTACAATAAAGCTATTTTACGCCCTACCACACCCTACGCTTAATCATAATAATTTTGTTGTAACTGCATACCAGTCTTGTCCACTCCTATAATTGTATGTCGTAAAGCTATTATAAAAAAAATTTAAAGGAAGTTACAATAAAAAATGTCGATCCAATCTAAGAGATTATTGCTATGTCAGAGAGAAATTTCTGATCAGCAACTGTTCAGTTTTGTTTTGCTTGTCCTTAATCACTGTTTTTACCGGTATTTGACTCGTTTTTTTTTTCTTTATAAGAACCATTTATATAACCGAAACATTTTCTACAGGGTTCAACTTAGTATGCTGACAGTTTTTTGCAAGGATGATCAGATCTTCAAATATCAGCTGTCCCATACATTTGGCTCGAGTAGGTTTGCACTTTAGTATGAAACAGCTGATTTGATCCCATAGATAAAGTTGCTGAGTTTGAAGGTCGGATAAACCCCTTAAAAAGTGTCAGCATAATAAGAAGGACCCTATATGTTCGACGCCATTGTTGTTGTTACGGCCTACTGTACACCTATCTCCCTAGCTGCCCTGACCTAGCGGTGCTGTGTCAGAAAGGAAACTAAAAACTGACAAAACGGTGATTCATAACCCGCTAAATGACATTACGTCTAGCTTGTTATAGCCGTATTGAAGAACGCGAAGCGCTGATACAATGCGACGATCGTTCGATCAGCCGGCTACATTTTGATCTGCCGTAATACGAAACGGCTCGTTTTAGACGGCTAGCTGTTATGTCTTCTTATACCTCTATTTCTCGAGGAAAACTCTCTGCTACGTCCTGGAGGGCGCATGACACAGGGCACAGGCTAAAATGCGATAGATATCGAGTGGTTTATGGTGGCCGTTACCTATGTAATGCAGCTAATAAGTTTTACAAACCAACTGCGAGATATTCACGAGTCTAACCCTTCCCTGCTCAAAAGTCCTCAAAATGCTAGAAAAATTGCTCCTCGGGATGGCCAAAAGAATTTTTTTGTACCAAGTATGTACCTATTTACTCTTAGCGAAGATCAACTCACTTAGCTTTCATACGCTGCCCTTTCTTCCGAATGAAGCCATTGGCATCAACACCCCAATGGCCTCCCGTCTCAAAGGCGACTGGAACAAAACCATAAACCTACTCCAGGTTGGTAGTTCCACCCGCTAAAGGGGCACCGAACGTGTATATATACTGGTCTCGTTCCGAACCAGACAACCGCCTTTTTGCCAAGATAATGACGCTTACCATCGATGCGGCTAAAACCCAGGGGCTCCAGGATACACAACACGTCTACAGACACAAGCGCATGGCGAATTATGTAATTTAAGGCTTGATGACGGATATACTTACATTCCAGCACTACGCTGACATCTTAATTTATGACAACACTTTTCTCCACCCAACACTACAAATATATTGGGACTAGCCTACCTTGCAATCTGGATGTAAGACTGTGGCAACTTTCAAAGAATCATTGTAGAGCAGCTTTCCCAAAATGAAGGAAGGGTGAGAGTACCTACAACCAAATTAGCGTATGACTCCGGCTCCATACTATCACTTTTTTAAGCGGTAAACATTAGCACCAACAGGGCTACTCACAAACAGTGACAAAGACAGTCTTGCCGCGATATCATCCCTGCTTGCACGGCCAAGTTTTCAGGGCGCTTAGCGTTTGGAGAAGAGATTGCAGTTGCAGTTGCAGACGTTGCAGTGGTGGTTATGGCAGAGTTGAAAGCTTTGGAATATCTGTGTACGCTCATTTACTTGGGAATTTCCACTTGTTTTATACAAAACGGCGGTTCCCTATTTTATTCGTCTGTAAACCTCCGACTTCCGAGTAAACTGTTCATGTGGGTATCCCCACTACCTACGTGCGCCCAGCTTATTATGGGTTTGCGTTGCTTGATGTGTCGCCGTGTGAACCGACGGTACTAAACAACTTTCTCTAAGAAACGTGAAAAATTTTCAAAGGTTTTTCACACAAATGTTCGATCAGCCGATTATCGAATATTTGTATGAAAAGTATATTTTTGGAACTTTTCCTTCTTCCTTCTTTCCTTCGAAGTTATTCAGTATCATGGATACAATCACCCTTTAAATTAATGCACCGTGCATAACAATAAACAGTTGTCTAAATAATGTTGCCGAACCATGGTGCATACAAAAGCTAGCTTCTTTAACAAAACATACTAAGCAAAAGGTAAATTGTTTTGTGTAATTTCATTGGAACCTGGAACCTGAAATTTGAATATTTACTATAAATTCTTTGATTATAGAACTTTTTAAATAGCTTTACAACATTTATGTTTAGAGTGAACTAGACTGGCAGGTTAGTTACACCAAAATAATTACGATTAGGTATTCTTAGGGTGTACAATATTTTTTATTACAATCACAATTTTTTTAACGTCGTAACAGACACGTGTTCCAAAATTATATGGTTTAGGGACCTAATCTTCTAAACTATTATCCTAAGCGAGATTCAATCAATAGTTTGCTATAGATAAAGAAATTCGAAAACAATTTGTCTAGAAATCATTACAATAGCAACAACAATTTAAAAGATATAACGTTTTTAGGCAATATTTTGTTTTTGGTTCTTCTGTAAAACATACAAGTTTATTGCCGAAGTGTAAGTTTACTACCGAAATATCGGGAATATAGGTATCAAAAACGCGGTAAAACCCCCTTTTAAATGTTTAATTTTAGTTTAAATAAGAACCGTTGTCATGACTTTCTACAACAACTTTAAAATTATTTGTGAAAATAACGTCGTAAAGGACATACTGTATTCAAATTATTTGTGAACATAACGTCGTAAAGGACGTAATGTAAATAGCTTGTTGCTACTTAAGACAATATTTATTCAACATTTTAAAATATTTTACCACAAAAAAAATAAATTAGGGTTACATTTAAAAAAAAAGAAATATATAAGTGACTTATAACTAATTAAAAATAAGAAGGACTTATAACTAACTTAACCTAACCTTTTTACCACAATTTTTGTTGTAAAGGACATAATGCAATAATTTTTGCTACTTACGACAATGTTTATCAAACATTTTAAATTACGCTTTCAGACGATAATGTCGTAAAGGACATAGGGTAATAATGTGTTGCTACTTACAACAATATTCATTCATAGTTTGAACTATATTTAAAAAAAAAATTATGTTGTAAAGAAATGTTATTTTTTTGAATGTGGGTTACAACGTTTTAAGGCAGGTAATTATAAAGACTTACGACGTTGCATAAAACTATATTACAGTTTTAACCTAAAATTTGACCTATACGACATAAATTTTTAATATTTTTGTCACTTACTACAAAATGATGGTCCTCGTATCTCCTTTATTTGAAGAGATATCAAAATTTTAAATACACAGATCGATAGAGGAAAAAATTCTGAGTTCAGTGGTATATTCAGTGGACTTACGACAAAATGTCCCTTACGACATTTGAAATTTCCACTGTCGATATATCAAAGTACCAATCTGAGAGAGCTGGTGCAGTACACGCCGGCGCACTACATCCCCGCCGGCAACAGTCAACATCACGCACGCCGATATTTGTTATGTTTTTTGTGTTTGCTTTATTGTGCTTTTATGATTTTTATTAACGTATGTTGTGATATAGTTGTAAGTGTACCTGCTTAAGATCGCCACATGTCGCAGTCAGCACCCGCACCGCCCCAGTGTAGTGGCAACTTCGACGATCCAATGCAATGTCAGTTTTGTTCCCAACCCCGCTTTTTCAAAGGCATCAGAGGCCTAAACGTGCACATTGGCAAGATGCACAACAGTGCACACCGAAGTGCTGCCACCCCGGGCCCAAGCTCTTCTCTTCCTTCTCAAGATGCCAACACATTGAACCCTACTCCCCCTTCCTCCCCGGATCGCCCTTTCTGGGAGAGGCTAGGCAGTCTCAAAAACTCTACTCCAATCATAAAACGAATACCGCGTGGGGCTAGAATCTCTGTGGCCAACTCTCTGTCCAGCCTTATACAAAAGGTCGTCCAGAATAACGTTGAGGAAAACTGGGAACACTTGCTGACATTTGCTCACCATTCACTACACATCCATAAAAACACAAACGACAACCGCTCGCTCACACAGCGCATTAAACAAAATTGTTCGAATCTACAACAAGGCTGGGTCATCCCAGCCCGGCACAACCCAGCCGCGACCGACCTCAGCCATCAGACTCACAGCACAAAAAACATTTTCAGAAAAGTTGAGGAGAAGTTAGGAGACGGCGACTTGAAAGGCGCATCCAATCTTCTCTTTTCATCCGATGTCGCCGCCCCGGACTCTGCCGACACACTCCACGCCCTCCAAGATAAACATCCGACCCCAGACCCTTCACTTCGCCCCCCGGACGCCCCCGACCCCTCTGCAGCGCAAGTGACCGCTACCGGCGAGATGGTTCTTAGTGCCGTTATGTCCTTTAAGAGCGGCTCCGCCGGTGGCCTCGATGGCTTGTCCCCGCAACACCTCAAAGATCTTCTCTGCGGGGCAACTGGCGACACCGGCCGAGCCCTCCTCCTAGACATTACCAACCTGATCAATCTCATGCTGGCAGGGAAGGTGAATGCACAGGTTCTAGACGTTTTATACGGTGCCAACCTATGCGCTCTAAAAAAGAAGGACGGCGGTGTCCGACCGATAGCCATAGGTTGCACATTCCGGCGCATTGCATCTAAAATCTGCTGTAGGCACACCTTGCCAGCCTTACAGCCTTATTTTCAACCCAGGCAACTAGGTTTTGGCAGCAGGGGCGGCTGCGAGGCGGCCGTTCACGCGGCTCGAACATTCCTAGACAACGACGGCGGAGAAGTATTCCTTAAATTGGACGTGAAAAACGCATTTAATTCCGTCGACCGAGGAGCCCTCTTAACTCAAATTAAACTACACACCCCCTCCATCTACAGCTATCTCTACCAGTGCTACTCTTCGCCTTCCAGCCTCCTCTTCCGTTCCCACCACATAAATTCGGCAGTAGGTTGCCAACAAGGCGACCCACTCGGACCGGCCATCTTCAGCCTCGCCATCCACCCCATCATTTCGTCTCTCACTTCACCTTTCAATACTTGGTACTTGGATGACGGCTCACTTGGAGGCGAAGCGGAAACTGTCCTAGCCGATCTTCGCTCCGTCATTGAGGGCTTCGCGTCGATTGGTCTTGAACTGAACTTTTCCAAGTGCGAACTTTACATGTCCGATCGCTTAACACCAGTTGAACGCTCAGCTATCATGACGGAGTTTAACACTCTGGCCCCGAATATCAAAATCCTAGATAAAAGCTCGCTCCATCTCCTTGGTGCCCCCATCTTCCCCCAATCCATCCCTCAGTTTTTAGACGCCCACATCTCTAAATTCAACAGTGTTTTGGACCGCCTTCTGAAAATAAACTCGCACATGGCTCTCACCATCATCCGTTTTTGCCTATTCGTCCCCAAATTCACATACTTCCTACGCTGCTGCCCTATGTGGCGATTTCCCAACCTCCTCACCTCATTAGACGCTATCATCATGAACTGCCTCTCATCTATCCTCAACTGCCCTTTTGACGACCGCGCCTGGACCCAAGCTTCACTGCCCATACGTTTCGGCGGCCTGGGCATCCGAAAAATCTCTAGCGTCTCCCTTCCTGCGTTCCTCTCTTCCATCTACAGCACACAATCATTGGTTAACAAATTACTCCACCCTTCTCTCGACGGCACCGAAACATCCCATCTGACAGAAGCCAAATACGCATGGTCGTCGGCCTGCCCCAACCAACCCCACCCTACGCTGGTAAACTCTCAAAAACTGTGGGACGAGCCGCTCTGCCTGCAAACGGCAAAACACCTTATCGACACAGCATCTGGTCCCGCAGAGCGTGCCCGTCTCCTTGCTTGCTCTGAAAAAGAGTCTGGGTACTGGCTCCAAGCCCTACCATCAGCCAATATTGGCACCCTGATCGACAGATCCACCCTTACCCTCTCCGTCTGCCTGCGACTGGGCCTAAGGGTAAATGAACCCCACCGCTGCCAGTGCGGCTGTAGTGTCGATCCCCTTGGCCACCACGGGCTCTCATGCGTCAGAAGCGCTGGCCGCCTCTCCCGCCACGCCAGTATAAACGACGTCATCCGCAGATCTCTTGCCACCGTAAACGTGCCGGCCATCCGAGAGCCGCCTGGTATTGCACGTGACGACGGCAGGAGGCCTGATGGCATGACACTCGTTCCCTGGTCCCGTGGAAGACCCCTGGTATGGGACGCAACCTGCGTTGACACTCTGGCACCGTCCCATCTCCAGAGATCATCCACGAGAGCCGGCGCAGCGGCGGCCTCTGCCGAAGCCTCGAAAAGACGCAAATATGCAGTCCTAGGTCAGAACTACATATTTGCGCCTTTTGGAGTAGAGACCATGGGCACCTGGGGTCCAGATGCCAGGAGTCTATTTAAAGAAATATCCTCCAGGCTGATCGACGCTACAGGTGACACGCGGGCTGGCGCGTACCTAGGCCAACGCATCAGCATCGCCATCCAAAGAGGCAACGCCGCCAGCCTTCTTGGCACACTCCCGCACGGCAGCAGCTTTGATGGAGTGTTCTACCTGTAGATGGTCTGCCGACGAACCTACGATCGGCATTCCATCCGCAGGCCGAGCCCCCATCATCTGGCTCATTTACCCTTTTCTATCCCTTTTTTGTCTTTGTTTCCTTTTTATTACTTTATAAGGTTTATGTATATTTATCTTTTCTTTATTACTTTAAGGTTATTTATAGTTAGTTTCATTGTATTTCTTGTTCTTAATAAATATTCCATCTTTTTGAGTTTATACCTAATTAGCAGTGATCGGAATGTCGGGGCATTTTTTGAGCATACAAGTATGGATACGCCTGAATTTCCCGGAAATATCCGGATTTAATAAATTTGGATAAAATTTCACGGGATTTACTGGGATTACCTATTTAGATGTCAAGAGACGTTTTTTTTTAATCAAGAGTATTAGCAGCGCATACTAGAGGCCGCGCCTTTGAAACACGCCGCCTGGTACTTTTGACATGTACCGCGCTTAGGTAAATATGTTGACCGTTATTAAACAATGATATTAAGTAACTAGATTAGTAGTTAGGGCACCAAAGCGTTGCCACTTCGAAGATGTCTGCAGGCTTCTTTGACTTCAGTTCAGGCGTTTATCTATAGTGAGCGGACATATCCGTGACGTATAAATTAAGCTACCAAAATGGGGAAATGCGCCGTAAAAATTTGTAAATCACAGTCGGAAAAGAATAATAAAGGAAGTGGTGTTACTTTTCACAAGTAAGTTTACTATATTTTGTCAAAATAAAATTAAAAAACTAAATAAATTTTTCACGCATTGTTTTTGCCATCAGTGTTGCAAGTAAATACGATTTTGATTTACAAACTTTTACGGCGCATTTCCCCATTTTGGTAGCTTAATTTATACGTCACGGATATGTCCGCTCACTATAGATAAACGCCTGAACTGAAGTCAAAGAAGCCTGCAGACATCTTCGAAGTGGCAACGCTTTGGTGCCCTAACTACTAATCTAGTTACTTAATATCATTGTTTAATAACGGTCAACATATTTACCTAAGCGCGGTACATGTCAAAAGTACCAGGCGGCGTGTTTCAAAGTCGCGGCCTCTAGTATGCGCTGCTAATACTCTTGATTTAAAAAACGTCTCTTGTCATCTAAATAGGTAATCCCAATAAATCCAGTGAAATTTTTATCCATATTTATTAAATCCGGATACTTCCGGGAAATTCAGGCGTATCCAAACTTGTATGCTCAAAAAATGCCCCGACATTCCGATCACTGCTAATTAGTTTTATTTGGGTATTTAGAAAATTAGATTTTAATTATTTATTGTATATTTTATTAAGTTAGCATTATTTTAGTTAGTCATTTATTATCTTATTGTTACCTATTGTATATCCAAATAATAAATTTAAATGCGCATACTTAAAGGGGTGCTTCCGACTTGTCTAAGGCTTCAGACCATCAAATATAATAATATGGTTGTCTGGAAGAAATCGCTTTTAGTGATAAGACCGCCATTTGTACCCTTACGTTCTTTTAATTATGTTTTTGTTGCTGTATGTTTTTGGTGTGCAAATAAAGAATATTTATGTTATGTTATGTTATGTTATGTCAATTAGCTAGGTATTCGAGCAAAATGTATAAAACAGCAGATAATTTTTTTCACGATTTCTAAGTTGGTCGTTGATGAAGTTTCTAGTAAAATTTGTTCAGTTGGATGGTTTGAAGCACCCCTTTAAGTAATTATGTCACGCATTTATTTTTACACCCTGTATTAACCACATCTTTAAAACAACTTCACCACAACCATAATTTTCGGGCACACAAATCGTCTAAGCGACACTTTTACGTATGTAATAGTACTCTGTGGTAATACATAGGATAAAAACGTATTATCACAGAGTAGGGTGCGTAGTTGAACAGTGAACCACCCTTTTTTCCAAGATACGTAGCGTGCTGAAAAATAAAGTGAATACTTTCGTTTTGGTGTCATCGGTTAGGTAATTTCATAAGGTTTCTTAGTTTTAAGTTATATAAAGCCCAAGGAACAAACTAAACCCGTAAAGAAAGTTTTTATCAAAAATGAAATTTGGCTCACTGTGTACTATGGGTAGTTAACACTGAACCACCCGAGTTTCAACAGTGAACCATACATTTAATTACTAGTAAAAATGCTTATTTCTGAAAAGAAACCACATAATTGTCAAAAATCTCCTTTTATTTTTACCATACAAAATACAATGTAGAAAAAACTTCTTCTAACAAAAACTACTTAAACTTTTCATATAAACCTTTTTAGGTAATTAACAACAAACCTTTTTGATGGTATAATAAACAGTCTTCATTCAAAGAACCACAGAAAAATAAAAAATAATCAAAATTATCATGAACAACTTCTATTAAAAATTTATCTTTTTTAAAGTTAGGTAGTGAACCGGTTCACTGTCTACTATGCAAACCTGGTTCACTGTTCAATACACACACTATTCCACTTATAATTACCCAAAAATATAGGCTAGACGCTTAATTGTCACAAAACAATATGCTCATAAAACGACTAAAACAACAACAATTCTGACACCACACAAGTTTTATTCTTAGTATAAATAACAAAATGTACAAAAATCGAGACAGTTAAGTGAGAAAACAATCTTTTTTTGGCGGAAAACAAACAAATAGCTGTACCACATAAAGCTCACACCGCGGCTGCCGGCTCACTACGGGAGAGGGGAAGGGTGCCCACGAGGCAAGTATTAGTTAGTGAGGTAAAGCTGGCAATGTCGCATATTTTGAAATATGGCGGTGGCTCAGTGTATCTGGTTGGTTCACTGTTCGACTACGCACCCTACTATATGTATTACTATTGTTTGTTATAAAAAGCTGTGCGAATTTTCTACAAAGAATATCTTTTCCGCGACTCGACGAGGCGCTTACGTTGAAAATTTGGTAACGTCGTCGTAAGAACTTTAAGGGGACACCGAGCCTATTGTGCTGCCCTCGATCGTATTTTTAGTATTTCTAAACAATTAAAAAATATTTCCAAAAAATAAGAGTCCTTTCAATTTATCGGGTTACTATGGATTTGTTTTATGTTTGTACTTAGTTACTATATTTAAAATTGGCCGTTTTAACGAAAATAGTTACAAGAATAAACCATAATAATCCGTATAAATTGAAAGCCAATTAGGACTACAATGTGACATTATATATATATTTTTTAATGTTGTTTAATTGTTTAGAAATAAAAAAATGCGATTGGAAGCAGCACGATAGGCTCAGTGCCCTCTTAACAGTCACAAAATGTAACAAAAGAGGAAACCAGACACCACGAAGCAATTCGAGCCCTTCTCTGCTTTCCCTAACGACATTAAAGATGATTCGCATGCAGAACCTCCTCAGCCTATTATTATGCCTAATAAACAATAAGGGCGATCGTCACGCACATAAAGTGATATTTTAGTAGGTGTTCTTTGACAAAACTGCTCGTTTTTACGATACTTTGCCTGCGTTTTCATATGAATTTTGTGTTTTTGGTGTATTAATGTGGATAAGACCAAAGTCAGTATTTAAGTGTTTTTTTTTAATATTTTTTTTTAGAAATCTTGTATAACGGGAAAGGGATGGCCAACTGGTTGAGATAGAATGTAAATAAAATATCTAACTATAAATTGTTATGTAAAAAATTGCGTACCTACTTAAAACCAAAAAAGTTTTACTGCAGCCCAAAGGCCTCCTCTGACTTAAAAACAAATAATTAACAATAATTTAAAATATTTTAACCAAGTAGGTAAGAACATTTATATTATGACGACCCGGTTGGTGTAATGGTTACCACGCCGGACTGCCAAACCAGGGTCCTGGGTTCGAATCCCGGTTCGATCATGGATGTTATATGTTCGTGCCGTTATTTTATGGTTTCCATAATATAAGCCTTTAGTGCTAGTTTGGGATCATTACAATGTATGTGCCTGTGAGCGTTATTTATGTACCCGGAGTTCCCAATCAGAATTAGGATTTTGTGTATGATTTATTACTCCGCAATATTATTTGTTCGTAGTTAGGCAATTCCTAACGGAATTATGGAGGTGACAAATCCATACAAAATCGTACCGTAATTCCGTCCGGAATAATTTCCGCATGTCGATATGTTGCGAGCCTTATAGTATTACAGAACAATATAAGCTCAAAATAAATATGAAAGTAGGTCCATACAAAACAACGCTGATTTCCCCTACTACCTTATTAAAATAAATATTCTGTACAGTCGTGATACTGTGGCTCATTTTCAACTCCTAGCGAAAAATTTCACCTTACACTTAAAATGCGTTTCAGAAGAATAATGCCTCCTTTATTATCACAGTATTCATTTTTGTCTCAGTAGGACATGTAGCTCTTGGTAGACCTTAGATTAAACAAAAACAGGAAGATGCTGAACTCACTAGAATAGAACAGAATAAAGTTTATTTCCACCTACGTGGTTCGATTTCTGATAAACAATCGGTTCATTGGACTTATATTGTTTAGTCGCTTCATAGTTTTAATACTGAACAGTGCAGTGCTACAGCTCATTAGACATTGTCTCACTCTCATGTACTTAAATAAAAATTACTATTTCCCAATTTAAGGACATAAATAAAACTAACTCGTAGGTAGTATTTTGAATGATTTAATTATTTAAAAGAACTGATGGTTCAATCAGGAAACCAGCAATCGCGCTAAATAAATCGTCACTGAACCGTAATTGGACCGCGTGCGGACCACAACTTTTAACACATTTGACAGCCGTAAGAGCCGTTTTGATAGATCGCTCAGACGTTAAAGGATATCACATAGTAAATAAGTAATATTCAGCTCGATACGGAATTCAGCACAGTTGAATAGTAAATGGATTGCAATGGGATTTGAATAAGGATTGAACTTGTACTGTATTTACATTATTAGGTATACGTAATTTTGCATCATATGACGTACGTATGGTACGGTAGATTTTTGTTAGTTTGATTATCTGAATTTGGCTAGTGATATAAATAATGTAACTCATGTAACGTGAGTACACACTGCACTACACTGAGTACAATTTTCGTTTTCACATTGACCTTATCACGTCTTCCTCTGTTTGCTTTTATCTAAGTTTATTACAAAAGTATTTTATGACATCGTTTAACGTAAACGCGTTTTGTATTCAAAGAATTTTCTCCTTGCGCTTGTTTAAGACTGTTGCAAATAACGAAAGGGGTCTTAGGAGAGTTAGGAGATACGACGCGTATACAACAATTTTATTGAAATTGTGAGACAAATACACGTAGTATCGTAAATGCGACTGTAATCCATTAAGAGGATAGGTGGGCTCTCGAAGAAATTTGGAGAATAGGTCACTTTTCCGACTGTATACGTATTTGTCCGATCCTCTCCTCCCACACAATCACAACCCGCTGACTAGAGTACGAAAGAGACAACTGCAGCTCGGACTGATTTTATCTACATAAAACGGACGGAATCAGCATTTAGAATTCCCCTTTTTCCTCTTCCAAACCTAATCGATTTTAATAATTATTTCAAGAATACTATGAAAAAGACATTGGCTATGTCTGCATGTTTTGCTTTTTTATTTATATTCGTCAAATTTGTTTGCTGGATGTCTGAAAACTGGCGGTAAAATTGGTGGGTAATTTGGCGAAGGTCCTTAGTTCTTACAGTAATTAATTTGTGTAAAAAAGCAAAACATAGCAGAGTTAACATAGATTGTATGGTAAAATGTTTGCTCTAGTGTCAGGGAGGACTTCTTGGAGGGAGGTCTCTCCCTTTATCCAGGGAGGAAATAGGGGGAACGGTACTAGTCTATCCTCTTAAGAATGAGACTTGACCTTCGTTGAAGTGAGTATGTATCATTATAGCGTCAACAATTAATAATTAAATAGGCATAGGTTAACAATGTTCATTTATCTATTTGTATTCGCAGTCAATATTTATTAACTTTACAACATGTTGTCCAATGCTTAGAGCCATATCACACAAGATATTTTTGAGCAGAGGCGATATAGGAACTGTGCAACAACGACGTCGCAACGTCATCGCCACGACATCACAACTGAATCGCAGCGATTTTTAAACGATTTTATTTAATTACTGAGCAATATTTCCACGTACCATCGCGATTCGCCGCTATGCTCCTGCGATGTCGCGGTGAGCTTGCAGCGGTGTCGCTGCGATATCGTGGCAATATCACGACGATATTACTAGAGTATACATATAAATAACGTACAATAACTAGGTACATTGGTTGATATAATTGCATTGCCACCGCGCCGGGGTGTTTTGTTTGGCGGATTCTTCTGTTTAAACCTCAGAGAAATTACACACTTCCCTAGATCAAAAACAATAATAGAAAATGACACCGTTGTACCGGTCGTTAAATTTAGCAGAAGCTGAGACAGGGGGCGTAGCTCAGATGGTAGAGCGCTCGCTTAGCATGCGAGAGGTACCGGGATCGATACCCGGCGCCTCCAAATTTAATATTTGAGATTTTTTTTATTTAGAGTTTTCAGAAGAACCGTCCTTTTATTTCAATGTTTAACTTATTTCTCTACTAAAACGGTATGAATCTGTAAACGATTCGTTCTTCGTTTAATCTTATAAAGTTATTATAACTATATTAAACTACAGAAGTGTGTCGGTATATTGACGAAAATACGAGTAAAAAAAAGTTACGATATAGTTTTTAGGTGGCCCTGATTCCAAATCACTTTTTTATTTTATTTTGTCCGTTTGTTTGTTTGTTTTTTCGAGCAACATGCGAAAATTACTGTACCGATTTCGATGAAACTTCTTTGTTTGAAAGCTTATGATTAGACCTAAAATCTGGTACCGTATATAAATTATCTAGCTACTTAATACGGGAACCTTTGCAGACGTAGTTGCGGGTAAACGCTCGTCTTCATTTTAATTATCAAAACTAGTTATTACTAGGTACTTATTCCAATACAATAGTTATTTGTTATGCTAGGCTGCAAAGTTGCTTTTTGGCGCGAGTACTTTTATTGAAACCTGAGCAAGCGAAGGATTCTAGGATTGAACCACGAGCGAAGCGAGTGGTTCAAATAATAGAATCCTGAGCGTTTAGCGAAGGTTTCAAAGGTACGAGACGCAGAATAACTTTGCAGTCGAGCGAAACACACAATTTTTTCACCTCACAACAGCGAGGAAAAAAAGTGAATTGCTAAAAAGAACATTTCAAGTCTAAGCATTTCAAAAAGTTTTTATTTTCGTGCTGGCCAGTGTCATGAAATAGTTATTATGCATTTTCAGTGCATTGGCGGTATACAAAAATATTGAATAGACAAATTCGAATTTCAAAAACTCTTTCCACGCTAGCGGATAAAATACACTTTTGCACTCAGATTTCGAACGATAAACAGAATCTTTCCGAGCTTGTGAGGTGAAAACGAACTACCAGGCTTCTACTAGGTATACTTCGATAAAAGTAAAATGCAAATTGTATAGTTTTGAAACAAACAGACATTAGAATAAAAGAGGCAAAGAACAAATTTAAAAATATTTTTATTATATACAAACATAATTACGAGTAACAACAAAATAAAACATCATGTTATAAAATAACAATAAATACAGCCTTTAAGTAGTTAAATTTGTATAAAAACAATTTGTTCATACAGACTAAGAAAATGCAGGTATACCTGTAATGGCTCTACCCAAGATCAATGCATGAATATCATGGGTACCTTCATACGTGTTAACCGCCTCCAAGTTCATAACATGCCTTATGATATGATATTCATCTGAAACACCATTACCGCCAAGCATATCCCTAGCAACTCTCGCTATCTCCAAGGCTTTACCACAATTATTCCTTTTTATCATAGAAATCATTTCAGGAGCCGCTTTATCTTGATCCTTGAGACGTCCAACTTGTAAGCAGGCTTGAAATCCGATGCTTATCTCTGTCAACATATCAGCCATCTTCTTTTGTATCAGTTGGTTGGACGCTAGCGGTCTCCCAAATTGTTTCCTATCTAAAGTGTACTGACGGGCGATCCGCAAACATGTTTCGGCCGCACCGAGAGCGCCCCAAGCGATCCCATACCGCGCGTTATTGAGACATCCGAACGGCCCCTTCAGACCCACTACGTTCGGCAATAAATTCTCCTCCGGTATAGCCACTTCGTCGAGCAATATCATGCCAGTTTCTGACGCTCGCAAGGAAAATTTCCCATTGATTTTAGGCGTGTCTAGACCCTTTTTGACTTGCGATCTGTCTACTATAAACCCTCTTACTTTTCCTTCTTCATTTTTCGCCCAAACTATGAGTACGTCAGCGATCGGTGAATTCGTGATCCATGTCTTAGCACCTGAGAGAATGTAGGTTTTAGATTTTGCGTCGTATTTAGCTTTTGTGATCATTCCTCCTGCGTCACTGCCGAAGTTGGGTTCTGTCAGTCCGAAACAACCAACTAGCTCTCCCTTGGCCATTCTCGGTAGATACTTCTGTTTTTGTTCTTCGCTTCCATACATGTAAATGGAGCCCATTGCTAAACTGCTTTGAACGCTCATCGCTGATCTATACGCGGAATCGACTCCGTCTAATTCTCGAGTCAGCAGTCCATAAGTAACGTAGGATACACCGGAACATCCATAACCTTTGATAGTACATCCGAGAGCACCCAACTCACCCAATTCTTTGTAAATTTCTCTATTGAACACTTCTTTCCTGTTCGCTTCGATTATTCTCGGCAATAGTTTCTCGTTACAATAAGCTTTGAATGAGTCCCGAATCGCCTTTTCGTCGTCGTGTAACTGTCCATCTAAATTCAGTGGATCTTCCCAGTTGAAATTTATTTTAGCATTATTCGGGCGTGTGGTCGACAACGCCCGTAAATTGGTGCTATTTTTACACACATTGGAAACTAAATTAGTGATTTTAGTCAATGACACAACCATGTTGAAAAGTTTCACTATTCTGTGTGATACAATATCAGCACAGTACTTGCTATCAGTTGTTTACTTGTTTTCTTTGACAGATTGCGTATAAGTATTGTATTTGTTGAATACTTATATCTTTGCCACTTTATGCACACACCTTTTCACAATCACAACATTTCAATGTAACTTCTAATACAGACGAGAGAAAAGAAAACACACAATGTATTTTTCCAGGGCATAACCTCGCCAATGACCTAATGACAGCAAACTGTTTTGTAACAGCAGTTGTTCTGCTACTAAATTCATTCCAGTCTTGCGACGTATTACGTAGATATTTACATATGTGTGCGACGTTATCTCATTGAACGTTTATAGCATTCCTACTTCACGCAATATTTATCTTTATTATCAATGAAGCACGGCACAAATTAATTTGAAAGCATTAAAAATGTTTTTGTAGTATTATCATTGTTATCGTTAATTTATGAACAAACAATGAGGTGCTATTATCAAATCTACTACCAAATTGTACCAAGGATTTGTGATTTAACAGTCACTAAGGGGCCCTTTATCATTATTATTATGTGTTGTTTAGGAGTGATAACGTTTCGATATTTTGATAATACCACTTTGATCATTAGATGGATAGTTAAAGCGTATTTTAAAAACAACAACCAGGTTTCGGCAGATGGTTGATCATGATCAATTAGAATATAATTAACGTTGGCACGAAAAACTATTCAAATGATATGGATTTAAACAGTAACCCTTCTAATTTTACATCTTAAAATTGTATTATCGTAAAATGTTAGAATGTACATTGTATTTTATTTCAAGTTCGTTTGAACTGCGATAATATAATTTGTATAAATTTTAATAAAGCTATACCTATTGGTCCAATGAAACTGAATAACGTTCTCAATGGCCCCAACATAGAATTTCGAAAAAAAAACTGCTGTCCTATACATTTGGGTCGAGTAGGAGAGCAGTTTTGTATGAAACAGCTTATTTCTTTTTCGATATTTCGGTGTTGGTCCTATAGAGAAAGTTGTTCAGTTTGTTGGTAATAATAGGGTACTCTGTTTTATTAGTAACCTATAATTATTAGTCAGGGTAGGTCTACGAATAAAGAAATAAATATGGAACGATAACTCCGAACAAAATCTCCTTAATTCTTGGCACCATGAGTTTTGGCGGCAAACGCCGTAATTGGAGTCGCCATAATGATTGAGTCTTGCGCGCTTGCGTGGTGTACACCAAAGTTCGTGGGGTCATTTTTTGACGTGAATTATATTTCCATATTTATTTCTTTATTCGTAGGGGTAGGTACATAATATAACATAACCTAACTGATAATTAACTGTTTTGTTGATAGTATAACGGACAAACAATGTACCTACCTATTGATCGAACCGTAAAAAAATGTTTCTTTCAAATGAATGTGCACAATAGTAAACTCATATTCAACTATACTAGGACTGGGTACCTATCTTATTTACCTAACCCTTGCTCTTGTGTCTTGACCGATAACCATTGATATTATACACTAGTGAGAGTAAAATTATTACAATAATTATAATTGCTTGCGCAAACCCTACGGAATTGTAAACTTTTAGAAAATCTTTAAAATTGTTCTGCTGACTTTTATTCAAATTGACGGCTCGTCAATATTTTTATGAAATAAAAATTGGACTACTTTCAAAAACTTTTACTTAAGGGTATATTATTCGGAGCTCGCTCCATACAAACGTACTATGGTGATATTTTCAATACTAACCAATTAAAGTCAATGAAATTTTGCAGAAACAATCTAGAAACAAATTTCTATGCTTGTATGGAGTCAGATTTTCGTTAAAATGTATAGTTTTCAAGTTACAGTGCCTCAAAGATTTCCATACAAATCTTAAATTAATCCTAGCATTTAAACTGTATATTTTAACGAAAATCTGACTCTATAGAAGCATAGAAATTTGTTTCTAGATTGTTTCTGCAAAATTTCATTGACTTTAATTGGTTAGTATTGAAAATATCACCATAGTACGTTTGTATGCAGCGCGCATTTTCGCTCTCTGAATAATATTCTCTTAATATACTTTTCTCCCCTCCGGGCGGAAAGCGTCAATCGTCGTCCCGCTGCGCTAAACGATGAACGAAGTTGCCGCTTTCCACCTCCATCGAGGGGAAAAATAGTATACTAACCTCGGGCAGTACATAAAAAAGCCTCAGATCACATGTTTGCATACATGAGATCTGAGACCTTTCTAACTTTCCTGCCCTCGGTGTGTAATCTACTATAAACAACAAGGATTTGATTGATAAATAAGTACTTACCTACACAATTATTTTAGGGACCTAGATAAATGATTGGTCTTCGCCAAGTGAAGGGTAAATAGGTACTTATGTACCTACCTTAAATAATTATGTATTACACAAAGCTAAGCTATTTAGGTAGGTGGGTTATCTGTCTACCTATTTGACAATGTTGTTAATTCATGGCGTTTCTGTTCAATACTTTATCTACATTATAAACGAAGAACGTAATATATCTTGATGGACTAATCGTATACATAATCATACCGCACACACAGCGAAGAAAATAAGACCAAAATTATATGCAGCAAAATTTTCATATTACAAAACTGAAAAGAGAGAAAAAAGTGCAGAAAAACGCGGGAGCAACGGGCTTAGTTCCTGTGAGCGGCCAGTGTGTCCTCTTATTTATGTCCTAGGGCAAAAACCACTGCGTTATGAATGCGGGCAATGTTGCTACACCCGGCTAGAGCGTGTTTAGTCTCGTTTTTTGAGCTAGTTCCGAATTTGTGTTTACACGACTAGGTTGTGTTTGTTGTGATTAAGAATGTTATTTTGATGATTTATTAATACTTATAAGAATGGCACTATTAGCTCTTCAAAGCCATCGGTCAGATATAAGATGGTCACTGCTCACACCTATCCTGCGCTATCTATCACGCGTCTTTCCCAGTGGGGTAGGCAGAGACCAGGGCGCGCCATCTGCTACGATCCTGAACTAATTTAATTAATTATATTTGTTCTCCATTATTGTAAAATCTGAAGAGTGTGAGTACAAATCAGTATAATAGAATAGAAAACAAATTTGGCTTAAATTTTTTTTTAAAGTAGGTTCTAAACCTACTATTACTATTTTTCACGACAAAGCCACAACAAAAAAAAAGAAAAATTTCAAAAAATTAATCAATTGAAATCCGTAGTATCTTCTTCTCGAGTAGGCTGCAAGCCCTGGTGTCAGAGTTTATTCAATCCGCCTTACGACCTCTGACGTGGTTTTTATGTAACGACTACTACCACCAGAGATAGTAGCCGGGACCAACAGCTTAACGTGCCATCCGAAGCACGAAATCATCTTTCTTTTCAGACAATCAGGTGACTCAGCCTGCAATGTCCTAACCAACTGGGGAAAAACGCACAAAGTGACATTTCACTAAGTGCCCCCCGTGGGAATCGAACCCACGACCTCCGTGTCAAGAGCCCAATGCTCTTAACCATTAGACCACGGAGGCAGAGCAGACCAAGTAGGGCTGGTGTCCCAGGGTATTATCGAATGTATAAGCTTAAATCGGAGCCAAAGTTATTAAAAACAAAATTCAGTTTTAAAATAACAGAAACAATTCACGTCCAATTTAAATAGTCTATCAAAATTTTAATGTAAATTATTATTAATGTCACTAATAAAAAAATGAATTAAGACCATTAAATCAAAAATTCCCCTCACAATAATTAGAATAAAACGTCGTTTATTTGCTTTATAAAAGCAGTCACGCAGAGCGACTCGCGGCTTTTTGGTTGCCCCTTATCATGCGATTTCGCCAACAATGCGGATCCTCGTTATGTATAGAGGGGATGAATCTTCTATAAATTATTCACTCTCTATTTGCATGACAAACGACGGCCGAGCGAAGGTCTTAGACCTTTAATGGCACCTCTTCGGTCCCTTTAACTGTCCCTTACCCACTCCAATCCTTTCACACTTCTATGGTACGACATTCTTTAATGGACCAGTGATTTTTCCCAGTCATATGCAAATGTTAGATTAGCATACATTTTATACCGAGGGAGGTTTAACCGACAAAAACGTTGATGGTAACAATGTTGGTCTCGATAGATTTTCAAAAGCTCTTTGTGTCTGGCGGTCCTAATTTTGGTTTAATGAATGCTCTGAGTAGAAAATGCGTAATTTTCGTTCTTTTGCGCATAAAAATGTAAAAGTCACGGTCCCTTAGATTAAAATGTAAGTGCTACTTCAGTAACTAAGTTAAGTTCCCGTTTAACAAAATTGTACGGTGGGCGAGATGTTTTCTTTTTTGCTTCTGGAATACGTTTTTTCCTCCGCGTATATTCTGATGAGACGTTGTCAATATTCAGCAAAATATGTAAACTACTTATAAATGTTTTTGAAAATAGTATTTTATACCTATCCTTCCTCAGTAGTAGCGTGTGGTGAACTTATTGAATGTAGCAAGTTTTTTAAATATTTTCATTTTAGTCTTAGGTAATATATTATATTGATAAAAATGATAAAAATATTATACGCGTTCGAAAAGTTAATCTGACTATGATTGACAATACGATTCTGTTGAAAAAAGTATTAAAAGATGGGAGTCAGTTGTCTCAAGGTCTTAAAGCATATATCTCAAGGTAGATCAGTTGCTGTCAAGCTGGACAAATTTGCTGGCTGTCAGTCATAATATGTTCTCGTGAGGCAAAAACAAGCCAAATAATACATAAAAATTTATACTGTTTCTTAAGTTATAAAATAATATATAATTTTTAACAGTTTGAAAATCAATTTTAGAAATGTTCTAAGGCAACATTTGAGATACTTATAAAGATGGTTTTTGTAATTAGCCAGATCATGATCTGCTTGGGCATTTCGTACGCTGGCGTATCATACGCCGCTGCCATTTCCAGGCCATCCAACAGGCACCATATCATACAACGCTAATCGTTTGAAATTAATACACATATGTGATGGCGAGGTGAAACGAGGGTCAAGAGGGTTCGGAAAACATAAATTTTCGGGTGGACTAGTAAACAGTAGCAATTCGGTTCAGGCACTTGCCGGCCGCTGCTGCGGCACGCTCGCTGCGCTCGCTCAGCTCGTGCGCTGTGGTCTCAAGGAACCTAACATGCTCGTCACTTAGCTCCTCGCTAACCTATCCGACTGAGTTATCATGATGTGGCAAAGCGTTTAGTTGAGAATATCGACAAATAGATTGATCTCGTCGATCTGCCAGACTTTGTAAGACACATCGGGATATGACTGGTCATATCATGAAATGTCGGCATGCCCTGAAATGCCCAAGCAGATCGTGATCTGGCTAATTTTACGATCGGACTACTACCATTTCTACTGTCCCATCACATTACCTCGTTACGAATAAACTTACCAGAGAAATAAAATGCGATCATCTGTCGAACAGCTGTCCAATTTAGATAAAATTTCCATTACAATTCATTGGTAGGTACCTATTTGATATTCATACGTCAACGAGCAGTCGCTAAAAGCGAATTGTTACTTCGTCGACACATTCGGTAAGTGCATATTATAAAATCACACAGTTCCTGGCAAGTGACGTTCCCAAATTAGAACATCAGAGGGATTCCCTGCGCAAACATAAATGGAATAGTCGTGTAGTTTGAGAGCTCTGAATTTCGAGATAATCTAAGTAGGTATCTGCTAAGTTGGTATATTTAGAGGGCGTGCTGAATGAGACGGCGGAGAATTTATGTGAATTGAAAACAAACAGATTTGGAAAGCGTAATTTATTGCGCTTTAGGGAATAGGTCTCTTATTTACGTTATGAGTTTTGACATGGTATTGGATATGTTGCTAAGTATACAGGGTGTAACAAAACTCCCTAGTAATACTTAAGGGGGTGCTTCAGCCCATGAAACTGAACAACTTTCAATATGGAGCCAACTTCGAAATCACGATAAAAAAAATCTGCTGTCCCATACAAAACTGCAGTACCGACTCGACTAAAATGTATGGGACAGATGATTTTTTTTTCGCAATTTCAAAGTTGGGTCCATAGTGTAAGTTGTTCAGTTTGATGGTCTGAAGCATAACATAAGTATTACTAGGAGGTTTGGTTAAACCCTACTGTATTTATGGTCCTTCTTAATAATGCTGATACTTTTTAAAGGGATGATCATACCGTCAAACTGACCAACTTTCTCTATAATACCATCATCGAAATCAGCTGTTCTATGCAAAACTGCAAACCTATGGAAAAGCTGTTTTTTTTTCGCGATTTCGATGTCTGTCCCATAGAGAAAGTTGTTTAGTTTGATAGTCTGATCATCCCCTTAAAAAAAAGCCAACATATTTAGAAGGACCCTGTATAACCTACAGGGTCCTTCTAAATATCCATCCAGGCCATCGAAATATTTATAGAGAATTTGGTCCTTGCGGTTCACCACCAACCAGGCTGTTAAACCGTGAGATGTTCATAAATAATGCTTCGTCTCTTAAAAGTCCCTTTACCGTTCAGTAGTGCCCTCATCACAATATTTAAAAACACAAAATGAAAAAGTGCTACTCCAACTAATTTTTTTTATTTTTTTTATAGCCTATTTTGTGTCCCACTGCTGGGCAAAGGCCTCCCCTCTTTTCCACCAATCTTCCCTATGCAACGCGAAATCAGGCTAACTGTTCAGGAAGGTATTCAAGTCGTCACTCCATCTTCTCTCGGGTCTTCCTCGACGTCGGCAACCGTCTTGTGGAACCCATTCTGTGGCCATCTTGGTCCACCTCTCCGAGTGCATTCGGCAGATATGTCCTGCCCAATCCCACTTCAGCAGAGCTGTTTTTAGGCCTACGTCCGCTATACCAGTTTTGGAGCGCAGATCTGTGTTTCGCACCCGATCGGTTAATTTTACACCTAAAATGCTGCGCTCCATAGCTCGTTGGCAAATCTTGAGACTGGATTTCTGATGTTCGGTCAAAGACCAAGTCTGAGCACCGTAAGTTAAGATGAGCAGGATGCACATGTCGACGAGTTTTCGCTTGAGTGTCAGAGGAAGGTCACCCTTCATAAGCTCTTTCATGGACCAGTAGCAACTTATTACAAAAGCTTAAAAGTAATTTCATAGAATACCTATTTTTATAGTTCTAACCCGAACACATACATATATATACTAACGATCATAATCCCTTTCGGGGTGGTCAGAAGCTTTGCGTTTTTATACTAAATAGTTTTTATACACGCGTACTTATACTAAATAGCTTTACGGCTTTTGTAGTAATTTGGAGAAGCACTTTTATAATTTTTGATTTTCTTGATTGAGAAGTTGTCTCAAATATTGTGATAAGCGTGCCACTGAACGCTAAAAGGACTCTTAAACAAAAACCAATTACAGACCTCATAAAATATTGCTAAACGCTGAAAGTGTCACCACACCCCAACCTAAGGTCTACTTCATAGTCAGCGAATAATGTAATCTGTTATAATTAGTCTGCACTCAGAGATTGGCTCCTCGAACCTCGACCCTTGCCTCTAATTGATTAATCAATACGAAAATATCCTGAACGTTTTACGTCAACCAATCAAATTAGGCCACGATTAATAAAAGTTACTTTATGGACGTTTCATTAGGTACATCCTATTTCATTCAATTATTGGAGTTGAGAAGATATGTCGTAAATGTGTAAGGACCGGTATTATTGCCATTAGATAGAGCAACATCGCTTTTCGATTATTTTTAGATCTCCTGTATAAAATCGATCAGTTGATTGGTACTTTTAGGAGTCCAATCATTTTCCCCTGTCTTCTTGATCTGACAATCGAATGAGAAGTCATTGAATAACACACCACTAGAAACTAACACGTTATTATGCTTCTATCTCGAGATATTTGTGCTCAAAGGGCTTTGAAATAGGTACGGGAGTAAAAAATCTGAAAATATTAAAACATTTCGTCGTAAGTCCTCTTAATGAAAATGAAATTAAGAAAACATTTAAAACGTCTTCTCAAGAAAGTAATGCAAAAATTGTTTAGCAATCAATTACACATACAATGGCTAGGTACGGAATCCTATCGTGGGCGTTTCCGACTTGTCCTTGTTTCAAAATACGTAGGTACAACAATATTATCAGTATCCCAACAACAGATGGACGCTTTTCATTAGCATCAGTCTAGTCTAGGGTTGCCAGATGCCCGGGAACTCCGGGAAAGTCCCGAAATTTTGTATCTTGTCCCGAATACTTAAGAAGCTACTTAGGATTAGGACATATAGAGCTCTTTGCTCGATCCAGTTTCTCTTTCATTAAACAAATTTAATAGCCTCGATTTCGGCATATTATGTTTGGAAATCGAGTTGTTACATAGTATAATATCGAGCTCGCTTCGCTCGCTCCTCGTTTTTTATTGAGCAACAACCTAGTCTCGTCGCCGTAAAATATCAAGCTCACTTCACTCGCTCCTTAGTCGTGTTGTAGTGAAATTTTGAGCTCGATGCACTCGCTCCAGGATTTAGACAGCATTGCGTGACGACTTTAATATTGCAGTAAAATCTCGAGCTCGCTTCGTTACTCTCCGTCGGTCTACCCGGACATTCGAAATTCGCAATTGCGTGTACGTTTTCGTTCCAATGTCAACTCTATTACAATAAAGTTCGGTTCGGTCGCGATATATCGAAAATTGAATGTCCGGGTACAGGGTCTGGTTTTCAATCGCACTGCGATGAACTGATTTACTCATTATATTGCAGTAAAATCTCGAACTCGCTTCGCTCGCTCCAGTTTTGTATCTTATTTCGACAACATAATTATCATATTGCATTAGAAATGGCCAGAAATGCATTAGCCTGCATCTGGCAACCCTAGTCCAGTCTCTACCGCAAGCTTTTTATGGTACATTTTCCATTCAATTCCACGCGTTTGCATTATGACGGACGGACACAAAGTTTTTGTCCGCACGTGTGCGGGAACAAAATGACTGCATTGCACTACTGTGAGTCCAACCTGCGAAATCCTTAAAATCAAGCAATGTTAATACTTACTACGTAGAGTTAAGTGTGAAGTCAGAAGACTTTATGTGTGGAATGAACTAACCAGGAATAGGGACAAAGCTGGCTTATTTATGTGCGACGCCATTCGCCATACAACATGTGGCATGCTTGTGTAATTTTTTTGTAAATCGTACTTACATGAAATGTAGGAATGTTTTAAACACGTTTTTTAGATTTTATAACAATGTTTAGTGTATAAATGTTTAGTTGTAAACAAAAACAAACGTCAGGAGTACCTACTCAGCCACAGGTATCAGCAAGACCCGTAATAGATTTACAGTTAAGAGGGTACCAAGCCTATTGTGCTGCTTTCAATCGTATTTGTTTTATTTTAAACCAATTAAATAACAGTTCCAAAAAACAAGAATGTCACATTGTAGTCCAGATTGGCTTTCAATTTAGCAATGACTTTGTCGGGTCTCTGCGGATTTGTTGTATCTAGAGATTCAAATGTAGACCGTCTACTTGAAAAGTTTGGCCACCCCTGAACTTGGTATAACGTGATAATGTGTTTAATACCTACTATAGAATATAGAATAGACTACTGACTAGAGTGCTGCTATTATACACCTAATATTATCATGTACTTAATATTGATAATGTGGTTATGACAATGCATTATCCAAAACACTAGTAGGTACATCGTATCGCAAATGAGGGAATAAGGAACTAGCTCCTGGGTAGGTACAAATTTCACTAGTACGGGCGCTAAGGCATAAGCATAGCATAGCATAGCATAGCATAGCATAGCATAGCATAAGCATAGCATATGCTCACGACTATATTCCCCCAGGAATAATCTGAAATATTCTGAAACCTCAGAACATCCACGTTTCACCAGTAGTACCGAAACTCTGTCCAGTGTGACAGTGTGTGAGCCCGTCGCCACTTATAAGGCGGAGCTAAGGCTTATAATATTATGTAACAATGGTAAACACGGCGATAAATCAAGCTACGCAAAACCAATATATAAGCTGACCGCGCGTAGGGTGAACAACGTATAACGTCGTGCGGCCAGCTTATCTTGGCTTTGCGTAGGTCTTGATGTGTCGCCGCGGGTAACCTTACTTTCGAAATTTCACTGACCGAATTTCAGTTGTTCGAAAACGGTTTATAGAATTTTCTAGTGACAGATATTTTGTTACACATACATTTGTTACTCCTTATAAAGACTTGACAGAAGTATCATTTACCAGAAAATTTAAAATCAGAATTTCATAATCATTTTTTTTCTTTTGACAACGGTCTTCTGGGTTCGAAGTTTTAAAATGTAGAAGCAACTTCTTCCAAAGTATGACTAGGACACTGACACAACACAGTAAAGTTTTCTGTAATAATTACCTAGTAGATACATGATACCAGGATTATAGCACCAACATGCTTGCTAGCATGCTGCTTGCTTGCTTGCTTGCTGCATGCTTGCTTGCTTGCTGCATGCTTGCTTGCTTGTTGCTTGCTTGTATGCATGTTAGGGGGGCCGGTGCGGGGGGAAGCCCCCTGCCTGAGAAAAACAAACCGGTGGTTTTAAAAATGTAGGTTAGGTTAGGTAAGAACATGTAAAATTGTAAAACACTTACCTAGCGGAGCGAGCGAAGCGAGCAGAGCATCATAATGCTTGCTGCATGCTTGCTTGCTTGCTGCATGCATGCTGCATGCTTGCTGCATGTTTGCTTGCATGTTGCTTGCTTGCTTGTATGCATGTTGGGGGGCGCAGGGGGGCAGCGCCCCCCGCTAGGGGGGTGCGGGGGGCGTAAGCCCCCTGCCTGAGAAAAACAACCTGGTGGTATTAAAATTGTAGGTTAGGTTAGGTTAGAACATGTAAAACACTTAGCGGAGCGAGCGAAGCGAGCGGAGCATCAAAATGCTTGCTGCATGCTTGCTTGCTTGCTGACATGCTAGCTTGCTTGCTGCATGCTTGCTTGTTTGCTTATATGTATGTTGAAGGTGCGGGAGGTGGACGCCCCCTGCCTGAAAAAAACCATCTGGTGTTTTTAAAATTCTACGATAGGTTAGGTTAAATATTTCTGCGGAAATGTGACTGTACGGAAAAACAAATATTCGAAAAAGTAAATTATCTGACTTACATTACTTCGGAAAACTGTGTTACAGAATTTTGATCCATTGGTTAAAAGAAGAAAAGGACAATAAAAAATCTGGCTTTTTAAAATATGGCGAATAATATTTCGGGGAAACAAAAAAAAAGGGAAACAATAAAAAGTATAACGATTTCGGTGAACTAAAATTCGGAAAACTATTTTTCGAAAGTACGATAGGTAACCGTCGCCGCGTGTACATATTTTTAATTAAAATTTTATTTATATGATGACTATTAATATTTTTACCGAAGTAGGTAATGGATATTTGTATCTATAAAAGGTCCTTCTTAATATGCTGACACTTTTTGAAGGGGATGATCAGACCGTCAAACTGAACAACTTTCTCTATGAGACCAACATCGAAATCGCGGAAAGAAAATCTGCTGTCCCATACATTTGGCTCGAGTAGGTTTGCAGTTTAGTATGCAACAGCAGATTTTTTTTCGCTATTTCGATGTAGGTGCTATAGAGAAAGTTGTTCAGTTTGACGGTCTGATCATCCCCTTAAACGAATGTCAGCATATTAAGAAGGACCCTGTATATTTATGTTTTATATCGTTGCCTAATCATTGTAACACACGTCCAGGCTAGATTCTGGTGCTTTAAATGTGAACAGATAATTTGCAGTGTCCAAGAACCTAGGAAAATTAAAAAAGAAAAAAATCTATTCTATTCTTTAAGAGCCTACCGAGCCTATTGTGCTGCCCTCAGTCGTATTTTTTTGTTTTAACGATAATAACTACAAACATTATAAACACAAATCCGCAGTGACCCGATAAATAGAAAATCAGCAATGACTACAATGTGACATTCTTGTTTTTTTGGAAATATTGTTTAATTGTTAAGAAATAAATAAAAAAATGATTGAGGGCAGCACAATAGGCTCGGTGCAGCCTTAACTAGTACCTAACAATACCCATACATGTCTCCAGTCAGAGTAAGTATAGGAAACTTCTGCAACACCGACACTCCGCATAATCAACGGAGTAACAGATATTATTAAATGAAAATGACGGCTCTAAATATTATTTCATTTCAATCCGTAAACAAGAAACTGGGTAAAATTGTTCAGAAGTTGTTTCTACAGATTTCGTTTCGCGAGTGTACTGTATAGCATTGGCGTTAATTCCGCCCTGAATGCCCGCTCGATTCCCAAGTTTTAATTGCAAACTCTTAATGAGGAACCCTACAACCTCAATGTTGAAAACTGTCGCTGATCTGCAGTTTCGGTCTATAGGTACTAAAGTATTTAAAGCTTATGCATTTAAAAATGTAGGTATAAATTAACAAAAGAGCCTTTCTTTCGAATTACAAATTTGTACAGCGTGTAGGGTAAACACTTTTAGGAGTGACTAGTGTTTTCTAGCGACTTCGTCCGCACAAATTATATACTAGATTTTAAGTCTGATCATAAGCTAAGTATCAAACAAAAAAAGTTTCATCAAAATCGGTTCAGTGGTTTTTGCGTGATGCGCGAACAAACAAACTACAATTTTGCCAATATCTGGCGCTGCACGTCATTTAAATCGCGCTATCGAGTGTTATTTGAGTTTATATGAAGTGGAGCGCTACTTTTTTATTCCTCATGACGGTTTTATAATCGTTAAGATTTTACGGTTTTATAATAGTTAAGATTAAGATTAAGATTGCACCCATGATACTGAACAACTTTCCAAAGAAACAAATGAGTAATTCGCAAAAAATTGACTTTTCATACAAACGTTCGATCAGCTAATTGCATTTTGTATGGAAAGACCGAAATTTTGTTTACCAATTTCCTATAGGTTTCTTTTGGAAAAATGTTCAGTATCCTCGGTACAATCACCCCTTAAAGTAATGCAAATGTTTTCCATAAGACCCAGTATTATTCACATAAGCCATCTGGAAAAAATTATACAGGGTAAGGTATAACAAAATACACTCGTAATACTAATTGAGGGTGCTTCAGACCATCAAACTGAACCACTTTCATGATGGAGTCAACTTCGAAATCGCGAAAAACATCTTCTGTCCCATTACATTTGAGTCGCATCAGTACTAAAGTTGTTAAGTAATAAGTATTGCTAGGATGTTTTTTTATAAGTACCCTGTTTATAGGACAGAAAAAACCGTATCAAAATCAATTGCGTAGTTTAGAAAAAAGTAAGCGGAGAATAAGAAATTATGAGGAAAGTCATGGATAGCGACTGTATAGACCTCTTATATTGTAAAAAAACGGTTTTGCACTTTTTGCTTTCATTTAACATCACCTTTTACACTAAATAGGCTAACTCAAATTTGAACAATGTACCTTTGAATAAGAATTTGAATGTTTTGAATCAAATTTAATTCATTATTCAGAAATTACCATCACAAGGGTAAAAAAGCGAGCGGTACCTACGATTAAATTATGAATCATTAAACAATTTTTAGATTACGTAGAAATTTTAATTAAATTATGTAGTGTTTACTTAAGTAATACGGGCATGAGCTTTTGGAATTAATTAACTTCCATATTCATGAAAGTGCTTAAGACTAAAGCTGAAGATTTTTAATTAAGGCCGAATTACAGGAAAACTTATAATCAATTTATGTCGAGATGTTCAATATTTTCCTTCGTCTTTCTAATTTTCTTTTTATAGGACGCAATTTTTAATATTACGTAGATAGTAAAATTGTAATTGAAAACTATAACAATGACATATATCTTCTTATTACAATGCATGCAAGGAGTGATAAGTTTTTAATCCAAGATGTAAGGTAGTTATCGATGGTTAACCGACAATACCTCGCAACCCACTTTTTTTTTTAAATGAGTGTATAATCAATAAATTATTTATTATTTATATAATATATAGGGTCCTTCTTAATATGCTGACACTATTTTAAGGGAAGGATCAGACCATCAAACTGAACAACTTTCTCTATGGGACCAACATCGAAATTGCGAGAAAAAAATCAGCCTCTCCATACAAAACTGCAAACCTACTCGAGCCAAATGTATGGGAAAGCAGATTTTTTTTTCGCGATTTCGATGTTGGTCCCATAGAGAAAGTTGTGTAATTTGGCGGTCTGATAATCCCCTTAAAAAGTGTCAGCATAATATTATGAAGGACCCTGCATAGTAACATGAATGTATGCATACTCATAATCAATTATTGATATTATATTTACTGTTTTTGTAAGTAAATAGGTACCTACACTCTATTCCAAATAACAACGAAAATTTAAGGCCATTTTGAATTACAGAAACAGAGATTTGAAACACTTCCTCTCACTTATTCTTAGAACAGCTTTAGTAACAACGTCCAAGATACTTTGGATAGTATATATTTCTCATAAATAAATCATATTATTTGCTAATCAGAATTGGCCAGAAAGCTACACAGGAATCGGAATATCTTTTCGTCCTTATTTCGAATGCAGTATAGTATTTGCTAGTGCACTGTCATATAAATTTTATATGTATGTTTTGGTATGCAAATAAAGAATGTGCATGTTGTTACTTCAATCAAACCAAACACAACAATACATGGAATAAATCTTATAAACAACAGATATTACGAGTAGTAGGTAAATACAAATAAAGAATCGCGTAACATAGCTTGACTTAAGATGAGAACAAAAAAGTCAGCAAAAGGGTTATCTGAGCCGCAGACTGACTGAAGTCACTACGCATTTCGAATTCATGAGTTCCAGCACAACAGGCCTCCAATCCATTCCAACTGGAAAGACGCACGAATCAAGCTATTTTCACGTTTATTTCCCAGTCATAAGAGTTCTGTCACGGGTAATTTTACCGTGTTTGAACTATGACACGAACCCTGCGAGCGTTGGTGGACAAAAGCACCAACGCTTGTCCAAACCCCCTGAACAAACACCAATGTTTCCTTCAAATATTTGCCTAATTACACCAGGTGGACGTAAGCGTTGTTTCATCTATGTTTTAACAGTCTAGACGACATTTTGAATACTGACTTTGTAACTTGTTTCAGTATTTCTGCCTTACGTGGTGTTCTGTTTATAGAAAACAATTTCGGCTAGAACAATATTTATTTTCAAAAATAAATTCATACCTTAGTATAAAAATAACATAAATACATGACTGGACCAAAATCGACTGGAAATTAGTAATCTCCGCAGGAATAGAAAGCCATACGAATAATAATAATAGAAATAACATGCAAGTCCGAAATAAAAGTATTCATGCGATGGTAATAATGAATAACATACACACGAAACTTGAATTGAATTTGATAAAGTAATAAAACCTTGCCTTTTCTTTGTTTCTTTAATATGAAAAAGTTTTAAACTCGTTAGATTTTACTGTTCTAACATTTTAATATTTAATAACATCACTATTCATTTTAGTTTCTTTTTCTTTTGAAATTTGTTTTTTGCAAAAACGTTATTGAGAATTAATGCTGCTATGAATTGTATTACTTTTACATATAAATACACCATTATTATACAAACCACTAAAACAAAAGCGTAAACGTCTAGCATGTTATACGCAAACCAACTTAGATCAAGAGCAGGATTCTTCATATAATGAGCTCCTTTATGCCGAATAACATATTCAATCCAAAATATAGCAGTATCTAAAGCACTCATGGGCCTGTCTTTGAATCGAAATGACACTTCCTTAGCCATATTCGTAAAAGAGTCATTTTCGAGTACCAATTTAAGAGTTTGTCCAAGGGTGTTCTCATTAATTTCGTGGAACTGTAGCATTTTTCCGATGCCTATATCTTGGACCTGAAGCATGTTGTTATATTGATCGGCGTATATTGGAATACCGACGATAGGAACTCCGTTGAAAATAGCCTCTAGCGTTCCAATGAGGCCTCCGTGGGATATGAACACTTTGATGTTTGGATGCGCTGAAAATATTCATCAAATTGTTTACAAGGTAAACTAATCCAATCGATCGATGATAAAACTACCTACTATGATTTATTCTATAGCCTATATAAATTTTCAAAAAAATGATACTTGATGATTTGTAGCAAAATAATATACCTAAATATCATTTTATTTTCATAATATCACGAATATATTGTTTTTACGGTGTAAATACAATGAACATTTAAAAAATGGCATAATTTAATTTAATTTTCTTTGATTGATACAGAATAAAAAAGTTCGCAAAAATGTAAATGTTCAGTTTAGTATGGAACACAAAATGCGCAAATTCCACCTGCTGGTCGGTCTTTTCTTTTTAATGATCTTTATTTATTACGTATTTAGACTACTCACCTAAAATCTCTTTCTGTGGCATCCATTTTCTTACAATAAGATTTTCTGGCTTATTTTCAAAATTATCTTCTTCCCATTTCCAAAGTACGGTGTGTTTCAGCCTTCGGAATACATTTATAAACGCATTTTTCTTTTCTAACGGCAACTCTGAACTGCGGACGTTTGAGCCAAAGTTAACGTAAACTACTCCATTCTTAGACTCATCCAGAATTTTTTGGAGATCCTGTAAAATATGAAGAAAACAGATGATAAATCTCCCTCCATTTTCAATCTCGGTACCTACCTATTTTAGAGGATTTCCAATTTCAATTGCATATCTCTATCAACCTTCGTAGTTTGATAGTAATAATAAGAATTATATTAATTCTGTGATAGTGATTATTGGTATAATATTATGATGTGATGATGATTCGCATATATCACATATTGTTTCTTTGATTGCTTCGACATTTGGTAAAACCCGGAAAAGAACTTTAAAAATGGTTGGGGTGAGGGGCCTGTAGCTTTCGCATTTACGAATTTTGTTCTGCGTAGTCAAGGCGTTGTTCAAGATGTTTAAAGGCCATACAGTAGTTGTATTCAAGAATCTTTCTATTGTGGCATATTTGAAGCTAACTGTTCATTATGTGTATTATTGTTAACATGGACATTATATCAAATGACGAAGCATTTGAACTGAACAAAGATGATTGTTTAACTTTAATCATACATTATGCATTATCTCACGGTCTAATCTCATTAATAAACGATATACCATTAAGTAAATTGTGACAAAAATTACCTTGGGAAGTTGAGCGTCACTTTTGTTAAGATGCAATCCACCAACCTCTACGATATTTGGAAGGTAAGCTGTAGGAGGATCAAAACTGAAGTGATTATTGTACAGAATGAGTGACGCGTTCTTTTGGATATCATACAAGCTTGGAACAGGCTGCGGTAGATCCTTCATGTATTTCTTTACCAAGTTTTCATGTTTTTCCAAATACCAATATCTCCACCAGAAGTACTCATAAACTGTGAAGTACGCATTTCTCAGTCTTCCCCAAAATCCTGTCGGATTTTTCACGTCTAAGAATTCTGACGTAACAGTAGCTAATTGCAAAGGATTTCTAGTTATAAGATTATGTCTCATACAGTTGCCGAATGTTGTTACCAGTACTAGGGGAGCTTGGTATTTATGAGCAAAAATGTACTGTGCTTCAAGGAAAAATTGCTCGCTGACAACTAAATCGAATTGATTGTCTTTCTCTAAGAATTCTTTCACTTCCGTTGAGTTTAGCATCACTTCGGTAAACGCTAATCCACCGCCCCATAAAATCTTTTCATGGAATACTTCAGCTGATATTTCTACCATATTGAACACGTTTGGTCTTCCACCACCTGAAAATCGTTTTATCACATTAAATTACACACAGGATAAAATATATCATCTTCTACAGGACGTTAGAGTAAACAGTAGATACAATCTACTGATACTGAACAACTTTCACGAAGAAACCTATTGGAAATTCGCAAAAAACTATTTCAAGTTTTTATACAAAAACGTTCGATCAGCTAATTGCATTTAAGTATTATTGAAAGTCCAAATTTTTCTTAAGAAAAGTGGTTCAGTATCACCCCTTAAGGCTAGGTTATCCCACTGCAAGCGTCTCTTTCTTGCAAGCATAAGTTTACAATTAGCCATCCCGCTCCAATTGAAAGCAGGATCGCAAAAAAACGTGTTTTTCGTCAATATCTTTGCTCATGGGAGTTTCAAGCTAAAACTTCTCCTGAGTTCACTAGAAATATTTAATGTATTTAGTTAAGTACAAGAATATAAAAATATATATCAGCAGTTTAATCATAGTATTGAAAAAACATAACAAAAAGGGGTAACTTTGGGATTTTTTTCTATCGAGTAAACTTAATCTAATCGTGTAATTGAGAACAGTCGCCCATCCGCCCGATCCTTAAATAAGACATAATTTAATTTCAGACTTTAAAACACAGTTTAAAACACTTTCGTTTGTGTTCAAAAAACGGCCTCGACGGTATAACAGCGTCTTAAGGTGGTTGGAGAGCTGTCAATTTCATAAAAAACTTTTTCGTATAACACTCGTAGACGGTGTTAATAAAAGTAATGTTTGATATATGGAAAAATAGCTTAGAAAATCTAGTTTGCGCATATCAAATAATATTTACAATTTCTAATATCATTACGAAGATATAAGGGTTTGAAATTTTGTATGAATAATTTTAAAGCGTGATATCTTCGTAATACATTTATAAATTGTAAATATTATTTGATATGCGCAAACTAGATTTTCTAAGCTATTTTTCCATATGTAAAACATTACTTTTATTAACACCGTCTACGAGTGTTATACGACAACGTTTTGTATGGACGGAAACAACCTTAAAGTACTGCAACTGTTTACCCTAATTGTCTGTAAACTTATAAAACAGTTTCGTGACTGAATGACTGACAGACAAAGCACGGCCTAAAGCGATGAAAACAGAAACATGACATTTGGGCTAATTTTACGCGGACGAAATCGCGGACAAAAGCTGGTATAGGTATGTAAAGAGATATTTACCAATTACAGTCCAGATTTCCTTATCATCGACCATGACCTCATGATAGTTAGATAGATGGTTGACTTCCTTGAACGCTGTTATGACGGTAACGTTGTGTCCCTTACGTGCCAGTTCTAGACCTATAGGTCTCAATAATATGTAATGAGACTTAGACGTAAAGGGTATTAAAACAAGAACGTTGGCATTTTCACAATATGTTACTATACCGAGTAGAAGCAGAACCAGTTTTAGAAGAGTCTGAAAAAAGGCTAGATGTTACGGTCATCGCTTAAAAAATCTTATTACCTATTGCATGCAGTATTTGCATCTAATTGTAAAGATACAAAAAAGACAAAAGACACGGATTCTAGGCATGTTACATAAAAGAAAAGTCGATTTTCAGTCCACAGTGAGGCGTTAAAAATATTTATCTAAACCCTTTACACATTTACATTAATTACATTACATTATATTTAAATGGGTGATGGGTGTAGGCAAGCATAACTTTATAATTAAATATTGAAATATAACCCCATATTAACTACAATACAAAATACAATATACTTTTAATCATTTAATAATAGGCACCTACATTGTAATCAATGTTCTTTCTGACCTGGGACTATTTTTATAACCTAAATCTACTTACCATTTTGCCAAAAACCCAATAATACTACTAAAATTATGTTACATAATTATTAAAACTTCATATTGAAAAATGGTAATGCTTCAATAAACGGAAGCATGGGTCTAACCTGACCTCTAGTAATCTGCGACTGAGTCTTTTACAGTGTTGCCAACGTCCACTGTCTGGATTACCCAAAAACCTAGCTGAAAATCCCCAATTTTGGGGAAAGTCAAATCGATATTCCCCACATTTTCCCCACATGTTTTTAGCAAAGAAATAAGTATTATTCATGTAAATCAAATATACTTATTACTTTAACTTCAATATTTAATGATTTTAATGAACGTATTGCAGCTCTTCATTGCGTCATAGTTAACATATCATTTGACGGATCCAATTTTAGGTTCCCTGGCTCCCTCCATTCTTCTTAATACCTTCTCTAGTGGCCATTAACGCTACTACTGTCATGGTGCAGGCGATTACGATTCTCTGTTTTTAAATTCTTCAGAACGCAAAATTTTCTTTCGACAGATGCGTTTGAGAAAGGTAGAACGTGCAATAGGCTTATCGCCTAGGTATTTCTAATTTTTATTGTACTTTAATTCGATGGACATAGTTAAATGCTGCCATAAAATAAACTCTTAATCCTTCCTGCCGGATAAGTTGAGTTAAATACACATCATTTATAAATTATACTTACTTCTTATACTACTTTTATAACTTCTAAGTTCAGTTCTAGTGTAAATGTCTAAATTCCCCGCATTTTTCCCACATAAACGCTCTCCCCACAAATTACCCAATCGGACTGAAAATCCCCGCAGTTTGGGGAATTCCCCACAGATTGGCAACGCTGATCTTTTAACAAGATAAGTCTTGTTGTCATTCAAAGAATCATCGTCATTTAAAGGCTAGTACTCATGCAGCGGACGGGAATTTCGGTGCAGAAAACAAATGTGACTGTCCTGCTGGGAAAAATCTATCAATTAATTTTTTACCAACAAGTTTTTTTCTAAGTTGTGTGTCTTTTCCTTATATCGAGACATAAGTGTCCCGGACTAGACCGAGTACTGGATCTTTGGGAGGCGTGCATGAGACCGAAGCAAACACGTCCCGTTAGTTATGTGACACCAACCGGTAACTATCCCAGTATGTACTATAGAAGTGTAACCAAAATAACCGCCATAGTCAGTTTAGGACTATTGTAAGGAGTGGGGAAATGATAACTCCTATTATTGGGTTGGGGTGCTAGTGGACTAAGTAATAAGGTTACATGGCAAATCCACTGCAGTTCATTTTATGCAGTACCCTTATACACCTACCGAGAAGAAATGCACTCTATTCTAAGGCACGGACTAAACAAAAGGGACGTGAGATATTATAAAGACGGGGCGCGGACGCGGATAAGTATACAAAATGTATTAAAGCGATTGTATGAACTTTCATAGAAAATGTGTTAGTGCCAGGTCGCTTTAATACATTTTGTATACGTCCGCACCCCGTCCTCGTCTCACGTCCCTTCTGTCTGGCCTGCGCCTAAGCCGGAACCACGCGGCATTTTACTTAGTAAGTAATATTATTTGTTCTGTGCTTAATGTGTTCTAACCTTAAAATGGTTCCACAAAAAAAAACAAGTTCAACAAACAAGTAGTGTATAGATTTTACATTACCAACATAGTGAATTATTAAAATAAAATGGCGTAGGTATTAGGTACCTAATAGCGCAGCTTCGTAATTAATTGTCCTGACTTTGGCTTTTTACCTATAGCTTCATGGTAGGTAGCTTGGCAAAAAGTCGTGATATAAAATGAGGGCGCTGCCTCCACGCAAGAATGTCAAAATCACGCATAACCTGGCAACACCACCATACTAAAATGTTAGTTCCACCTGTCACCACGATCATGACTTTTTGCCAAGCTATATCTACTTATCTACTAAGATTTAATTTAATTTCAGTCAAAGCATATTTGAAAACTAAATACATTGTCAGAAGACAATGATTTGTTACGACTGTAGTTTCATCAATTATTATTAAATTCTTAATTCATTATCAATTTAAAGCGTTCCGTAGTTTGGCAAGAGACCCATAATAAGATCGACTAATTCCCCAATTCATCTGTCCGTCTGTCCCAGTTATGAACCGATAGTAATATGTATAAAACTTGGTCAAAGTATAATACATATTATTTCTCCCCTACGGACGGAAAGCGTCAATTTTCGTCCCGCTGCGCTTAACGAAGTTGCCGCTTTCCACTTCCGTGGGGGAGAAAAATAGTATACTAACCTCGGGCAGTAAATAAGAAAGCCTCAGTTCACATGTTTGTTGACCGAGGCGAAGCCGAGGCATTACATGAGATCTGAGAACTTTCTTACTTTCCTGCCCTCGGTGTGTAATCTACTATTACTTTCTTGGTATTGGGATAGTTGTTCAACAGAAATTTTTAATCTTTCGATCAAGACACAAATTTTTATTTTACCCATTTCCGATCGGTTTTCTCCATAGACATATTACCTACTCTAGCGATAGACAAGCTCGTTCAAACAAACAACATGTCACACAAAACAACACAAAATGACACTTTGCGGGCGGTCTGTCATTGCCATAGTGACGAAGTGAACTCGGGAACATCAATCAGGTGCGTACACCTCATCGAAGTGGAACATGTTGCTTCTATGGAAGGGCAAGTCTATCGCTAGAGTTTAAGTCTATGGTTTTCTCCCATAGTAAAAGTTGTTCACTTTGATGGGTAGACTCTTAGTTTAAAAGGATGCTAATGATATAAATTCATAATATTTGATTTCACCCTGTATACTTAGGTATTATGTGTCTGTTCTAAACATCAATCTATAGTCTACATTATAACACTACTTACTTATGGTTATAGATTGCTTATAATTAGTCGGAGCAGCTATGCAGGGAAGCAGTAGGTAAATATTCTATAAATTTTATAAATAGGTATTTGCTGTAGGGGAAAACTGGAGCTTAACGTGGCTTAACTATAAGAAAACTGTTTCCAAAAAAGTAAAATTTTCATCAAACAGAGAAAACATTTGGAATTTTTATTATTTTATGAAAATTGAAATGTAGGTATGTGCCTTTCTATCAATCTAACCTCATATGTATCGTATCAGTGACAACAACACTGATCCGTGCAATAAAGAAATTAAAATTATCAATCAATAAATTATACAGCGTCTACACTTTTTACGGGGATGATCAGACCATCAAACTGAACAACTTTCTCTAAGGCACCAACATCTAAATCTATGGGACAGCTGATTTTTTCTTCGCGATTTCGATGTTGGTCCCATAAAGAAGTTGTTCAGTTTGATGGTCTAATCAACCCCATAAAATAATTTCAGCGTATTAAGAAGGACGCTGTATGTTTAACCCAATACCTGATGTTAGAATTGCTACATTAACGGGACCGCTAAAATGTGCTTACTTGTTTTACATTACTGCTTTGAGACCGAGGACATTTGAAAGGACTGGAATGCCAACGGCAATGTATCACAGCCGAGCATAAGTGAGTCATACTTTATGTGCCATAATATGTGAAATTTTTTGGTTATGTTATTGTATGACGCGGTGAGTCCATGTGTATAGAATGTCATTGTCTAAATATTAAGAAGCAGAATCGCTAGGAACTGCTAAAAAACAACATGTCGATTTGATACCGATTGAATCGGGTAGTCACAAAAAAGACGACGGCAAGTGGTACGGTTTGGCTGTGTTATAACATCGCTTAGCATAAATAAAGCAATATCGTAAAGTCGAGGTTTTACCATTCTAGCGCACACAATATATAGCTTCCTCTCACTTACACAGGATGTAATTTTTAATAATCTTGACTTTTAGATATCGCGCTATCTTTATCATCGCCCTCAGAATACTGAATAAACCAGAAGGAGTGTTCGATTACATTTGTACGCAGCGCGCTGTGTCAAAAACAATGTCACAACACCGCGCCCGCTCTTCAAACATTAATTAATTACTCAAAAAATAAAATCCTAATCTATTTAATAGATAGGATTAAATTATCTATTTAATTAGGATTTTATTCAGTAATTACCGATGCGCGCGTCGGCCATCTTCTGATTGATTAGATATCGAGCCACTCCAATTTGGAGTTGTTGTGAGTGCCTCACTTTCAAGCGCGTTGACGGGTTCTGGTTTATTCTGTATTCTGAGTGACCGCCATGTGTCATGGAGTCGCGTGGCTAGAGGTCTCCCGAGAGGACGTCTTCGTTCGGCTCGTGATTTAGCAGGCCACGGGGCTCGGCCATTTTGATCACTTGAGACTCTAAACTACTTACATTGGCAAAACTGCCATTCTACATAATTAATAATACTGATCATTTTCATACGTATACTCTCCACATAACGAGACGTTGGCTGAATTGTGATAACATATGGGATGGCATTAAACAAAAATTGAATAGCCATGTGTCATGCGTTACGAGAATAACTATGACCTTGTATCATATTAGTTCATTTAATAGTAATACTCGTAACTTTTGAAACGGAGGTTTGAAAAGCTGCATGGTTTTCATTGAAGATTATGCTGAATTGTGAGTATCGTCAATATTTTTTAAATATATTTCCCATGATAAAATAAATGCGATTAATAAATTATAAACCAATAGAGCTTTTCTTCACGTTAGTAGGTACTATCCCCATCAAATCGTATAAGTGGTTCAATTTGATGGTCTGGTCATCCCCTTAAAAGGGACTGATCGATTATACGATTTCAGAACGCTTGCGCTTGCGCTTGCGCTTGTGCTGACCGCTATTTTTTGTCATTTTTTTTTTTTTTTTTAATTAATTAAATTTCAGAACACTGTAATATTTATGGCATGAAATGTCAAAAGACGTATCCAGTAAAAAACACATTTTTAGGACATTATTTTATTACAGTTTAGATTTCGCGGTTATACAAGGTGTTTCATAAGTAAAAATAAATATTTGAAACTCTGGGGGTTGTTCAGACCGTCAAACTGAACAACTTTCTCTATGGGACCAACATTGAAATAGCGAAAAAAAACTGATATCCCATACATATTTTAGCTCTAGTCGATTTGTAGAGTATGGAACATCATTTTTTTTTTCGCGATTTCGATATTGGTCCCATAGTGAAAGTTGTTCAGTTTGATGGTCTTAACCACTCCCTTAATTGTTTATTTGTATTTTTGTAACACCTTGTATAGGCGTTGAATACTGAGAATACGAAAAATATAAAACTCAACTCAATAATTGCTCCTTTACCCTCTTTCCACTTGGCCGTTTTTTTTTTAAATCTTTTTTTACACTTTATTGCGGAAATATACATGAAAACAGCATAATAGACGATTACAAAGGGCGAGCGAGCGAGCGAACGCGCGAGGTGTCTCTCAAGAGAATACATAAATACATAAGCTCATTGTCCCATGGGGGTAGGCAGAGACCACGGACCGCCACAAGCTACGATCCTGACACACCTCTTTAGCCTCATTCACATTCATACATCTCTTCATGCACTTCCGTGGATTGAGGGTGCTACGCACTTGTCCTTTTTCGGAAAAGATCATTGATTTGATCATGGTATGTTTTCCTCGGACGGCCTCTCCCAACACTTCCGCTCACCTTTGCTTGACTTCGGCTCACCTTTGCTAAAGAGAATTCTTCTGATAAGAGTATTTCTTTATAACAGCGGACGAACACCCGCGGGCGGACGATGGACCGGAGGGCAAACCGGTCGAGGAAGAGGAGCGGGGCGAGTCGCTACCGGATCTGAGCGGCCCAATCACCTGCTACCAGTGCCGCGGGGTCTACACCACGCTTGAAGAGTTCGAGCGCCACGCGGCTCTGAACGGCACCCGTCCACATGTAAGAAGGAGGGCATTCTCAAACCATTTAATAGAAGCGGCGGCAAAGTCCATTGACGTGGAGTTAGGCGGTGGAGCGAAGAAAGCGCGCGGCATGGTGCCACGATAAACGTTTTATAGCGCCTGCTAGCTCGTTCCTTCGCGCGTAACAAGAGAGCGAAGGTGCGATAGCGCTTTATCGCGCCGTCATGCTGCGGGCGCAGGATTACATAAAATCTCTCGAGATTGCAATCCAATCAATCCAATGCAACATGCAATCCTGATTGGTTAAGGCCATAAATAATTGAAGCGAAATGGGCGTGAGACAGCTTATATTGCCTGATGCGGGAGAAAGAGATGGGGCTGCGAGCGCGCCTGAAACGACGCAAGCGGGAAACAAACTTTATTTAATTGTGATTGTACTATTTATGTAAGTTCAATTATTGTGCTCTAATCGAACTTTATAAAATATCAATCCCTTTTTTTCAAATCAAGTATCGTGTTTCTATTATTCACCGTTTAGCAATTCCAAGCGTTTATCGATAAAGACGGAGGCTACTTTGGCTTGTTTTTCTATCGTTTGTCTCTAATCAAAACTTCAATTATAAAATATGTTCAATTTACACATATCCGCAAATCATACTCCTACTGTTAGTACTTCACTCTGCTTTGAAGAATCCTATTTTTTTCACATATCCTCTGCTGACGACCTAATGCGTAGGTCGGTGATAAATGGGCCGCAGTGCTAAAGAACCCACGTAACGAATCAGTTATATTGCATTTCGGCTGTGCTTATGACTTACCGCGCGAGTCACCGACAACCTTACGTGTTGTTATGTACTTCAAACTTTCACTATGGACGGGGGAGCCTACCTCAGGAAACGCCAAAAAAAATCAGCTCTCCCATACAAAACTGCTGTACCTACCCGACTCAAATGTATAAGTTATAGCCTGTAGAATCCCACTGCAGGGCAAAGGCCTCCTCTCACGAATAAGGGTGAGAGGGAGTGGGCCATACTCCACCACGCCGGCCCAGTGCGGGTAAAAATGTATGGGACAGCTGATTTTTTTTCGCGTTTCCTGGTAGGTAGGCTGCATAGTAAAAGTTGTTTAGTTTGATGGTTTGAGTTCACCATTTCAGTATTTGCTAGGCTGTCACTTAGGGCTCTTACAGACGAGCGACACATTGCGGTCGCCGTGGGTCGCGCTCATAGACTTTACGGTCGCGCCCTACGGTCGACCCTCTGCGACTGCAAAGTGTCGCTCGTCTGATATACTACCGTAAGCTACAACGCAAAGCACTGAAGACCTGTGGCGGATTGTAATTGAAAGTGATCATCACCACCTGTGCGATTCCTAAAGAGGAGTCATCAGCGGAAGGCTGAAGTGTGAAGTATAATTGATTGATTGATTTAAATGTTGTTCATTGTCAACAGTCTTGCAAGTTCTGCTACGAGTGCTTCGTGAACGTGTATCGGCTACAGGCGCACATGCGCCTTCATGACGAGGACGATCTCCGGAGAAAGTTCAAGTGTAACGTTTGCAACAAGGCTTTCAAGTTCAGGTACCAGCTCAAGAATCACACGTGTAAGATACGCAGAGAGCACAGCGGCCGTTCTAGCGCGGCAACTGTTAATATATCTACCAACCAGTGACCAACCGATCAACCTCCAACCAACCAACACCAACCACCAACTGCGCCAAATATAAATATATCTTTATATAATATAAGTATATATAAAATATAGAATAAACAAATAAAAATATGTATGAATAGCTAAAGACATTATATTTTAATTGTGTTTTTTTATTTATTGAATTTAAAAATAATCTACTTCAACATGAGTGCGTGCGTTTAGAATAATAATAATTATAATATAGGGTCCTTCTTAATATGCTGACACTTTTAAAGGTGATGATCAGACCGTCAAACTGAACAACTTTCTCTACGGGACCAACATCGAAATCGCGAAAAGAAATCAGCCCCTCAGATTTTTTTTCGCGATTTCGATATTGGTCCCATAGAGAAAGTTGTTCAGTTAGATGGTCTGATCAACCCCTTAAAAAAGTGTCAGCATATTAAGTTGGACCCTGTATTCATTAATTTAGTTAATTGTTTATAAGCAGGTACAGTAGTACCACTTACCGATGTACCTGCGCAGTTGACAAATTTTAATAGGTAGCGCACGAAATTATATTGACCAATCAGGATGTGCCACCTTCAATCCGTTTACGCTATTGGCTAATTTGCTTTCGTGTCCTTTTCGCTGCTATCCGACTTTGCACTCTTTGACTACTAAATGACTTCGGGGACTCGGGCCTGCTCTGCGCAAACGAAGATTAACGAACGGCCATATTTTCCTGGTCGTACTGTAGGTATATACAGGGTGAAATTGAAATCATTAGCATTTAAATTATTAAACTAAGAGTCTATCAAACTGAACCACTTTTATTATGGGAGCAAACAGCGTCCGCGGCATGGTGCCTCGATAAACGTTTTATCGCGCCTGCTAACTCGTTCGTACGCGCGCAAAAAGAAAGGGAGCTAGAGCGCGATAGTGCTTTATCGCAGGATCATGCCGCGGGCGCTGGTTGGAGCAAAAATAAAATCAGCTGTTGCATTATGCTAAAACTACAATCTTAAGCAGAAAGTTGGTAGGTAAGTTTTTTTTTGTAGCAATGATTCTGACCACCCTTAAGGGATAGCGGTCGTGAGTAATTTATGTGTGTATTATAAAGTAATATTGTTTTTCAAAATCTTTACTGTTTTAAATAAACCGCCATCTATCGTGTAGGTTTCGAACAAAGCGACGTTGATTGAAGCGACGTTGATGAATTCCTACTGAAAGGCAAAATAAAGCGAGATCAGTGCCTACAATCACCTACAGAGTACCTAGTTCACTTCAACGTCTATAGATGGCGTCGTCTACTGCTAGTGTTCATGAGATTTTTGTTTGTAAATAAAACATTACAATTAATATTATCACAGAGTACTTTATATTTTCAAAATATTATTTATACTGAATTACTTAATAAACACGGTAAAAATGTTACATAGTCGTACTTCAAGCCAACATGTGAGCAATTAAATAATATAGAACTTTTAATATACCCACAGGCTGGACCGACGACCTGGTGAAGGCAGCGGGAACCCGTTGGATGAGGGCAGCGCAGGACCGGTCGTTGTGGCGATCCTTGGGGGAGGCCTATGTCCATCAGAGAACGTATATCAGCTGAGATGGTGATGATGATGATTAAAAACCTAACGGAATAAGAACTATTTTACAAACTGTTCTATATTTGAAGTTGCTGATGTGGAAGTGCGGTGTCACGATGCGAAATAAAATCCGCAACTTTTGCACTGCAACTGTCGATTCCAGGACGGACACCAAGAGTCCTCTTCGTCCGAAGACTAGATTCACAGGAGAGCAAAGTCTCTGAAGACGACATCAGAAACAGGGCAAGGTAAAGAGAACAGACGCGGAAGGCTGACGCCACCCCACCACCATATCGGATTAAAAGCCAGGAAGAGAGAGAGAGAACAACAATCGAAGAATTATAATCTCGCATCCAACTTTTATTGCTTACAATAAAAATGACGGGTGTGGGCTCACTTCTTTACCGAATTTGTTTTGCAAAATACAATTTTAATAATGAATACCTATATGAATAAAAATTTAATTTTTTGCTCTTTTTTTAAAAAGAAGCAAGCTTCATTCTTCTTCTTCAAGAAAAATAAGCTTCAATTGAAAAGATTCTCAACTAATTTGTTAAGTAAGATGGAGAAAGTCATTTAAAACTAATTAAATTATGAACGCTTTTTCTTCGACTTTCCTTTCGTTGGCTTCGCGACCACAAAACCTTTGAGAGTACTAATAATTTTGACAAGAACAAACACTACAAATAGCATTGCACATAAAATAAACGCGTACACATCTAACATATTCGACGCAACCCAGCTCAAATCTAAAGCTGGATTTCTCATAAATTTAGCTCCTTTATGTCTGATTACATATTCTATCCAGAACATCGCTGTATCTAAGGCTCCCAAAGGCCTATCTCTAAAAGCAATAGATAATTCGTGGGCTCTCTGTAAATAAGCATCATCTTTCAAAACATCGAGTAAAGCGTTTTCTATATTCTTTTCATTGATATCGTGGTATCGAATAATTTTTCCAATGCCTTTTTCTTGAGCTAGTATTAAATTGTTAGCCTGATCAGCGCAGATTGGTATACCAATTATTGGAACTCCGTTGAAAATAGCCTCTTGAGTACCAATAAGCCCACCGTGTGATATGAACACTTTAATGTTAGGATGTGCTGAAACAAAAGAAATATTTCATTATTAATTGAAATGTTGGTAGTTTTAACAATGTATTTGACCACCCCGAAAGGAATTACGGTCGTGTATTTATGTGTATATGAAAACTATGGGACTAACTGCAATTTATTTTATGTAGATACCTAAATGTTTATGAAAATTTTTAGTACTGTTATTGTTAATTCTTTAATGGTACCTAGTCTTTTTGCTGTGTCATATGAGATATAAGAAATTACATACCACCTTCATGTAGGTACTTTAACACATGATACAATAAATGAGTTATGAATATGGTACATATATATCATAAAATGATGTTTAAGGTGGTTGTTCAGATAGAAGAAATAGAAAAATTTTGGTACCTAATATCAACATAGATCGACTGCTATCTAGATTGAGACCCGCTGCTAATATTCAAGTCTTGAGTCAAAGTTAAAAATAATGTAGGTATTCTATATAGAAACTTGAAGCCCAGTAATTAAATTTAAACATGATACATCAATATTTATTATATTCCCACCTAAGATATCTTTTTGAGGGAACCATTTGCGTGTCACTAAGTTCTTCGGTTTGTTTTCCAACTTATCGTCCTCCCATTTCCACAGGACAGTCTGTTTCAGGCGCCCAAAAACTTTGAGAAATGCATCCCTTTTTTCATCTGGTAGTTCTGAGCTTCGTATGTTTGATCCAAAACTGACGTAAACAACACCATGCTTTGCCTCATCTAAAATCTTTTTGAGGTCCTGGAAAACACGAATTAGACGAAACTAACAATTTTTTATTAAAATATAAAATGTACCAATCTACTTAAAATTTTTCGAATAAAAATATTATTCATTGACATTAGATAACGGTCGTATACTCGTATCGTCCGTCGGTAGTCTCGTATCTACCCTTATCGTGTTATAAGTAAGTTTTAGTGCTCGCGACTATGCTTGCTCCTCGGCTCCTATTGGCCATATTTATAGGATAATCGTAATTGCAGAAAGAAAAAAAATTCTTAAAAAAAGGTAGCAAGCAATGGAAACCCATAATAATGTCTTGATTATAAATTTAGGCTGGATTTTCTACATTCAAAAGGAGTAAGACAAGTTTGTAACACCCTCACCTCAACTAATGGAAGTGTTCCATCGGATGTAGAATTCTGATTGGGTAATGTCGTAAGAACGTGTATGTATCATACGAATAGATTATTAGGTATATAGAATACGTAAGAGGAGTATAAAATAATAGCCTTCATCGTGAATTGCAAAATACGAGATACGCTCAAGGTCATAATCTCACAAATAAAGTAGGTACCTATAAGAAATAGTATCTAGTACCGTGAAATTTGGCGACTTTACCAACTGACGTTGACTTTGCCATCAGTTAGGTACGTGCATTCATAAAATCAGATTAACTTAGTCCAAATTAAACTTTTTTAAAGCTGTGCCGCACTTTTAATAGAAAGTGATTTTATTAGTGCACGTAGCTGATGGCAAAGTCAACGTTCAAGAAAACAATATTATACATGAAGATAAGGAAATTATACAATTCTTACATAAGGCAGTGGTGTATCACTTCGTGATAAATGAGCTCCTCCGATCTCTACAATATTAGGAAGGTAGGCAGTAGGAGGATCAAAACTGAAGTGGCCATTTATCAAAAGCAATGACGTATCCCTCTGAAGCTCATACAAACTTGGCACTGGACCTTTCAAATCCGGTATATACTTTTTCGCTAATTGTTCTTGACCATCCAAATACCAATATTTCCACCAAAAGTATAAATAATATGAGACATAAACATTCTTCAATCTGCCAATAAAACTCGTTGGATCTTCAACATCAGCCCATTCGTACACAACAGTTGCCAATTGTGTAGGATTCCTGGTTATAATATTATGTTGCATGCAGTTTCCGAAAGTGGTTACTAGAACTAGTGGAGCATTGTATTTATAAGCAAGAACATGAAAGGCTTCTTGAGCAAATTCTTCACTGATGACCAAATCAAACTTATTGTCTTGAGCCAAAAATTTCTGGAATTGTGTAGACTCCAAGTATTTTTCGGTTAGCGCTAATCCGCCCATGAATAAAAGCTCCCAAATTAATGTTTCATAGCTCATGTCTACAGTGTCAAACAAATTAAACCGTTTACCCTCTGAAAATAATAAAAAAATATGTTATTACAGATAATGCCAGCCTTTCTGAATGGTCAAACAATTTAAAAATACAGGTTCCTTCAAAAAAGTTAGCTACATACGTACTTATTTGGGTCAAATAGCGTTGCAGTTTTGTATGGACAGCAGAAATCGTGAAAAAAATCAGCTGTTCTATACAAAACTGCAAACCTAAGCCAAATGTATGGCACAGCTGATTTTTTTTCGCGATTTCTATGTTGTTCCCATAGAGAAAGTTGTTCTGTTTTATGCTCTGGACATCCCTCTAAAAAACTATCAGCATATTAAAAGGACCTTGTATAAGTAAGGTCCATGATCCACTTAATCATCATTAATGTTATTTCTACATTAGTTTAAAAACAATACAGTTCAAATATGTTTTTAGAGGGTCTGTTCACGTTATTTCTTTCGATACTTCTGTATTAGTATCAAGTTGATATTTTGTTCTAAACAAGATTAATTTAGACTTACCGGATTTCCCATAAGCTGTTTTATCCACATCATCACTATCACCACTATCATCGACAATAATTTGATGATAATTTGGCGGATAGTCTGTTTCTTTATATGTAGTTATAACAGTAACGTTATGTCCCCTACGAGCTAGTTCTAGACCTATAGGCCTAAGCATTATGTAGTGAGACTTCTCTGCGTATGGTATCACATATAAAATATTCGATGTTTCACAATATCCGATGAAGCTTAGTAAAAATAATGATAATTTTAAACACAATTTCATTTTGTTTATCATTTTCCTACAACACTATTCACTCAAACAGTACAACAACGAATGTTAGGTAGTCATATCATACTTGATTTGAACGGAATTCTCAACCTGTTTGATTTGAAACTAATTTTAACAAATTATTATTTGTTACTGTTATCTTTATTATTAAACACAAGATACATCAGAATACCTAACAAATTATAAATTATTTTATTTCAACTAATTAATAAGATAAAACTTTTCGCCTCCATGAAATATTATTTGGCGATTCGTATAAAACGCTGAAAGACGTATCTACTTATGGAATCAGCACATGTCTATCTACTCTATCCATATTAAGATTTATATCGTATTACTTATTTATCTTGGATTGTATTATAATTATAATCTAAGATAAGTGTACCCAGATAGATTTTGTACTGTATGTAGATAGCATATAAGTAGGTATTATTCGTATGGCTTTCTATTCCCTCAAAATGTAAAATATTATGACTGAGTACTATAATACCATTTAATCTAGTAAACGAATAGGTACCGAATGTTGGTAATATCTGGCTACTTAAGGTGATTAGTGACGTAAATTCTCACGATGTGGTGGTCTAAGGAAATTACAGGTCGTCAAGTGACGTCACTCGTTTCAATGAAAAACGAATCTCTAACTTGTTATTGAGACAATTAACTTAAAACGGTTGTCGATTTAGCCTTTTAAAAAAACATGATTTACCTTCCCAATTGTAGCAAAATTGAGAATTATAATTTAATATTATATTTCTCAATTTTGACCATAACGACTCAATTTCGCACTTAAAATTATTAAAAAACCTTAAAAGTAGGTACCTCAATTTTTTTTTATTTTGCACCTGCGTACATACATGGCAGACAGTGTGGAACATAATTCACTTCAAAATTATTTACATTTTTCTTTTTGAACCACTTTTGAAACTAACAAAAGATTTTTCAACGCTGTTAGAACTTTTAAAGTGATCATTACTATTACAACGAAAAGGAACATGGTAGAAACATAAACATCTAACATATTATAAGCAATCCAATTTAAATATCTTGCAGGATTTCCCATAAAAACTGCTCCTTTATTTCTTATCACGTATTCAATCCAGAATACTGCTGTTTCCAAAGCTTTCATTGGTCTGTCTTTGAATACCATTGACAAATCTATTGCTTTTTGTTTGTAACTATCGTTCTTCAGCATTTCGTTTAGGATATGTCCGAATGTCTCATCAGTAAGGGTCTCGTATCGAAGAGTTTTACCGCAGCCTATTTCTTGTAATTTTTGCATATTTTTAAATTGATCTGCGTATATTGGAATACCGAGCATAGGAACTCCATTGAAGATTGCTTCCTGTACTCCTATTGTTCCACCGTGAGATATGAATAGCCTGATATTTGGGTGAGCTGCAATTAGAAAAAAAATACTTTTATTAAAAATTTCCTAAATACGAAAAGAGTAGGTAGGTACAGAAGAGGAGACATCGTCGGTCCAATCGTAAACTAGCCAATCTGAAAATTCCTAACTGTTGGGGAGACTCAATTAAAATTTTGGGGAGATTAAATTAATTAGGTACTGTAAAGCAAGTTTTTCACGTAGATGTGTATTGGTCCTAGATAATTGTCTTTCTGGTCACACTTTAAAAACAACTGATATACTTGCTTAGTTGTCTAATGTGTAATGACTATCTCACGTAGATAGGCGAAAAGAATAATAGCAATATCTTCTCAATTATTGTGGTTACACATACGATACTTTGCCACCACTTGAATCGAAATGAAACATAAATTTTGATATAGTAAAGTCGAAAATGCCAAAATGACAGATTGGCTAGTTTACTATTGGACCGACGACATCACAAATTAATAAACATGCCGAAATGCTCGGTTGTGACAATCATTGAACAGAACACATTTAGGCAGACTTACATAAAATTTCTTTCTGTGAAGTAAACCACTTTCGCGTCACCAAGTTATCGGGTTTGTCATCCAAATTGTCATCGTCCCATTTCCATAATACAGTTTCATTCAGTCTACCGAATATTTTAATTAGTGCATGCCTTTTATCCTCTGGTAGATCTGAACTTCGTAAATTTGTTCCAAAATTAACATATACAAAACCATGGCGGGCTTCATTTAAAATTTGTTGACAGGATATTCAACAAATTTTAAATGAAGCCCGCCATGGTTTTGTATATGTTAATTTTGGAACAAATTTACGAAGTTCAGATCTACCAGAGGATAAAAGGCATGCACTAATTAAAATATTCGGTAGACTGAATGAAACTGTATTATGGATTACGAAGAGCCATCAGTTATCAGTTGTTGAACCTAAGCGAAAGTATGCAGAGAAAAATGTGAACTGATTAATACTTACTTCGGATAGCGGTCTACTATCAACTTGATTCAAATGTACTCCACTGATCTCAACGATATTGGGAAGATAAGCGACTGGTGAATCGAAACTAAAATGACTGTTGGATAAAAACAATGACGTTTCTCTTTGTATTTCATACAGACTTGGCACTGGTGTTGGCAGATCAGACAAATACTTCTTGACCAGCTCTTCCTGTTTTTCCAAATGCCAAAACTTCCATCCGAAGTACTCATATAATGTGTAGTATAAGTTTGTAAATCTTCCAAAAAAACTGGTTGGATCTTCAATATCTGCATAATCGGATACAATGTTTGCTAATTGTAATGGATTTCTCGTTAGCATATTATGTCTCATACAGTTACCAGTGGCAGATATTAAGACTAGAGGAGCCTGGTACTTATGGGCCAGCATAAACAAGGCTTCTTGGCCAAATATCAGGCTGACAACTAAATCAAATTTGTTGTCTTTTGCTAAGAATTCTTGGACTTCGGTTGAGTTTAGTATCAGTTCAGTGATAGCTAAGCCTCTTCCCCAAACGAATTTGTTATAAAGAGTTTTAACTGAGATGTCCACGTATGAAAAAAAATTCACTCTTTCGTCTCCTGCAATGAAAAACAAAGTTGTTAACAATGATTCTACCTAATTTTTGCTTAGTGCACCATTGTGAATTTTTAGCTTATGGGAAAATCTAAATGTACTTGAAAATCAGGACTAGTATTGTAAATGTTGCGACAGTTTAACATGAGGCACCTATACATATTAATATAGATAACATTCGCAAAGTAAGTAAACTAAAGGGAACTCTTTTCCCTCCAAATTTTTCAATTAAGTACTACGTACTAAATTAGAAGAATATAGGATAAATAAAATTAAAAGTAAATTGTATAAATCTAGTCGAAAAATGAAAAATAAAAGATGCCTCCAAGGTATTTCGTCCTACTATTGAGCCTTAAAATTGGCAGAAAATTCGATTACAATAATCAAATGTTAGTAAGATATATAGCCTATAGCGTAGCGTTAGGTAGCTTTGAAGTTGAACAAAAATGTTTAATCAGTCTAGTCATTATACAGGGTGTCCCAAAACTCAACGATAATCTGGTACCGGGCGAGAGGTCAAGTAATACCAGTTCTGGGAAAAATAAGAAAAAAATTCCATATCACTTAGTTAAAAAATAACAGACATTTTTTCAAAAATGTTGAAAATCTCTACCCTTGGTCCTAGTTTTAAGTGTAGTGATCACAAATTTCACGATTTGGCTGTGATTTTTTTAATGACGTAATCTAAAAGAACGGTGCTATTTATCCCAATCACGAATTAACGTTATAAACATTGTTAGTTCAGTAAAATAAATTAAGTTTCATTGAGTAATGGTTTAGAAAAATATTATCAGTTAACTTTGACAATTCATTTCGGAAAAAAATGTACTAGACTATCCTTGGCAAGTTATTTCAAAAGATGGCCCATTTAGTCAAGATTTCAAAATGGTGCAACACTTGCCACTATTATTGCCGGTAATGGTGATATTTTGTACTTTTTGTAAATGGACCTCGTTTCGAACAACTCAACCATAGCATTTTTTTATAATTATGGACATAATGGGAAGAAACAAAATGATTATTATTATTAGCAAAGCAGTTAGTTAGTCAAATTAATAACGAATTCGGTTGTGGATAACATAGTAAAATAATAAACAATTAATTTATCGTAACACTTTTATTTAATTATTTCCTCCTTAAAACTAAAGTAAATGCTCGAATTGATTGCCTCCGGCACGAATACCGGCTCTGCATCGCCTCAGAGAAGTTTTAAGGAGGAAATAATTAAACAAAAGTGTTACGATAAATTAATTGTTTATTATTTTATTATGTTATCCACAACCTAATTAGTTATTAATTTGACTAACTAACCACTTTGCTAATAATAATAATAATCATTTTGTTTCTTCCCATTATGTCCATAATTATAAAAAAATGCTATGGTTGAGTTGTTCGAAACGAGGTCCATTTACAAAAAGTACAAAATATCACCATTACCGGCAATAATAGTGGCAAGTGTTGCACCATTTTGAAATCTTGACTAAATGGGCCATCTTTTGAAATAACTTGCCAAGGATAGTCTAGTACATTTTTTTCCGAAATGAATTGTCAAAGTTAACTGATAATATTTTTCTAAACCATTACTCAATGAAACTTAATTTATTTTACTGAACTAACAATGTTTATAACGTTAATTCGTGATTGGGATAAATAGCACCGTTCTTTTAGATTACGTCATTAAAAAAATCACAGCCAAATCGTGAAATTTGTGATCACTACACTTAAAACTAGGACCAAGGGTAGAGATTTTCAACATTTTTGAAAAAATGTCTGTTATTTTTTAACTAAGTGATATGGAATTTTTTTCTTATTTTTCCCAGAACTGGTATAACTTGACCTCTCGCCCGGTACCAGATTAACGTTGAGTTTTGGGACACCCTGTATACAGGGTGTTTTATAAGTAACAATAAATTTTTAAAACTCATAAGGGGGTTGTTTAGACCGTCAAACTGAACAACTTTCTCAATGGGACCAACATCGAAATCGCGAAAAAAATAATTTTATATCCCATACATATTTTAGCTCTAGTCGATTTGTAGAGTATAGAACATAATTTTTTTTTTTCGCGATTTCGATATTGGTCCCATAGTGAAAGTTGTTCAGTTTGATGGTCTACACCACCCCCTTAAATGTTTATTTGTAGTTTTGTAACACCTTGTATACCTACGGTAAACGGTACGGTATGAAAGTTACATAAACTGAGACTGGAACTTACCAACTATATCTAAAACTGTTTTGTTCTCAATCATAACTTGATTATAGTTCGGTGGATGATCAGATTCCTTGAACGCTGTGATCACAGTTACATTATGTCCCCTATGGGCCAGTTCCATGGCTATTGGCTGTGTCGCTATGTAATGAGACTTTCCTGGATATGATATAATATAAAGAATATTTGCAAATTCACAACATTTTGGAAATATAAGTAAAAATAAAAAAGACGTTATCTTTACACTGAATGACATGATTGAAGAAAAAATACGAACTGGTACATCGAAGTATTTAAATACTGCACAGTATAAATGAATTTGTTTAGATCATTTGTATAGGCCAGTCAAATTACGGTCTGACCCGCAAATAATTAAGAATTTACTTTTTTTAAAGAAAAAAATGCCTCTTTTGGGGCTGTTGCCGTCGTAATTTTTGCTTAATTTTGGTCTATTTCTAGGAGAGATTGGTTCTAAAACAATATTTATAGGCAATTATGTACTTATGTAGCGGAATCAAAGATTCCAGGTTGTTAATGCACGAAGAGCAATTTTAGATTGCGCCCCGTGCATGAAAAAAAGACATGCAAGTTTAATTTATCGATTTAATTCAGTAAGTTAGAGAATGCATCACGTAATAGTTTTTCGGTAAACAGCCGCGCGAGGCAAACGCACTTCTGCAGAAGTCTCCAGAGTCGCTGAACACGTGGGATGGTCGTGCCTACACGCACGAGCGCCTTACGACGGTCTGAACCCGTTCCGCACTCTGTAAACAAAACAGACAAGCTTATAATTGTGCTATATAATTATTACCTATTGCTTGGGAATAATATTTTCCCTAGTTCTTATTGTGCATGGTTTCGCCTTAAGAGAACTATTGTAAGTCTCCGCCTTAAATGTGCATAGAGGAGTAGGTACGATATTTTATAAACATTGTTACCTGGTAACATAATTCTAGTAAAATAGTAATGCCTAAAATGTCCTTCCTTATAGAGTAGAATAATAATTTATAATAAACATTGTCTCCTAGCAGCAGTACCTACTTTGTAAAATAAAAATTTTATAATTTTCTAAAAAATAGATATAATAGTAATTTATTGTATTTTGATATTTATGAGCAAACATAAATTGGAATATTACCTAAAGAAGCCCGATGAATTAACGAAATGGCGTCGAGATAATTGCTTGTGGCAAAGATAATAAGGCAGCTTGTGGCGAGCTGTTGGTGTGTGGCGACACCATGAACCCGAGTACTCCCGGGGGAAGTCCCTGATCCTCGTCTCCGACTTGCCTTTAATGGCCGGTCAGAGTGGACCCCAAGAGGATCAGATCCCCCACCTCTGTGCTTGCCTTAATTGGCCGGCCTTAGGTTGGAGTCGCAAGAGCTATATGCTCGAAGAGTAGATGTGTTGCTTAAGTGGCGAGTGGGCACCTGATTAGCCGTTGGAGACTGAAATGATGATCGTTTAAAGTCCAGAAGCACCTCTCCACTCAAAGCCGCTCAGGAAATGTTGCCCCCTTGTCGCTCCGTGAGAGCGGCCTTTTTCGGGGGCCATTCATTTTAAGTTGGCGAGTCACCGCCAGCCATTTTTAGCACCCCACCCCTATAGCCCAGGTCTTGTTTCTTTCCACTCCTTACTATAGTCTTACGTTGACCGGGGGCTGTTTTTGGATGCACTTCTATAGTGTATACTAGGATAGTTGCCGGTTGTTGTCACATTACCATTTAGATCAAATTGTCTGACGGGCCTCTACGTGTTGCCTTCGGCCCCACGCACGCCTCCCAAAGGTCCGGGACACTTTTGTCCCAAGATAAGGAAAAGACAAACAATAATAATATTAATATAATAATATGTCACGGCGAACGAAAATACGGAAAATTATGGATCCTTATTTATGGATCGCAGCGTTCTCTGCAAGCTCCCTGATCGCCGTGTTGAGCATGTAACACTCCATCTGGCACCGAAGTCGTTATTTCACTCGCCCGAAAACTATCGAACGCGGGTTAAAAGAATACTGATATGATATAGGTCACTGACTAAGTATAGTCTACTTTTGGCCACAGGAGGCCTACGTCCGAACATGTTGAAAATTTACTGAAGACTGCGTCAGTAGCGTCGATTGTTGTGTTTCTTTCGAAGATTTGAATATTTGAAAATTTACGAGAGAGTTGTCCAAGACCAGTCATTAAAGGTGCGGTACATTTGAGTCGAGTAGACATTGCAGTTTAGTATGGAAGAGCTGATTTTTTTCGCTCCTATCGATTTGCTCCCATAGTAAAAGTTGTTCAGTTTGATGGGGCTAAATTATATTTACCGTTTCTACTAGAAAATCAAATTGTAAATGAAATACTATTAAAATATTCGATTCGAATTAGTTGATTGTATTTACTGAAAGTTAGCAAGAAGGTACAAACATGATGTTGTTAAAACTACCAAATGATGAAACTACCAATTTTGATGATTGTATGTCGATGATTGGTTTTTTATACAAGAAACTAGTTTTTATCAATGTTTCTTCTTATCGCTCTGTCGTAAAAACAGTAATACAATAGTGCAAACTCTACAGTATAACACCAAATAATAAAAACCGTTCAAGCGTGTGTTGGGCTTGCACTCATCGAAAAAAATCCTATTTTGACCCTCCGTGCGCCAGTCCGATTCGCACTTGGTAGGTATTTAAGTAAAATGAGCTCAGTAGTATTACAAGTCGAAGCCGAGCTGTACCCTTTATTACCTATCGAATTACAAGCCCCCTCCCGGGAGATACAATTTTTAATTTATATGTTGCGTGCGTAGCGATTTTTTTTTTGCGATAGATACTTCGTCACTAAATGATATAGATTAGGTACGGTTTAAAAGTCATTTTTATATAAGTAAATAATTGCTTCTCATCCCTCAATACAATATGTCGTAAATTGACAGGGCTATTTATTCAATTTCTTTAGGTATTTATTCAACTGCCGAATGGTACGTACAGGACCTACAGAACATCGCGAAACGAATGCGAATGTTTACCCGACTGCGCCAGAAGGAGGGTAAAGTTTTTCGAGTGTTATTATGTAGGTCTGTACGTATGTCTGTATGTATGTGCATTTCTTTGACACTCTATAGCCTTAAAGGCTTGATGGATTTAAACGTGAAGTGTCGTTAAATTTTCATAGGTAGGTTTAGGTACCTACATAGAGTAAAATATTTCGTTTACGCGACAAAACACTGCCAAAAAATACCGTTTTTTTAAATAAGATAAGCATAAATATAGTACATGCAACCAGAATTTAGTCGCTAGCTCTGAAGCGCCTGTTTGAAAGGCGATGGCCGATTTCATCATTTGATATGTTATTATATTTTACTACTTCTACGGTTGTATAGCTGTTCCATACAAAACTGCAAACCTACTCGAGCCAAATGTATAGGACAGCAGATATTTTCGCGATTTAGATGTTGGTCCCATAGACAAAGTTATACAGTTTGATGGTCTGATCATCTTCACAAAAAACTGTCAGCATATTAAGTTGGACCCACAGACTTAAAAGAAGAACCAGACGTAATGTCATCTAATCATGAGTGAAGCACCCATTTCTTTTGTGTGCGTGCTGTCACGCGGTACATAAGGTGACGGGTTGTCGGAACTGCGCCTAGAGCTAGTGCTTCTGTGTGAGTGTAGGTCCCTTGTAGAACAAACGAGATTGTATTACCTTGCCATGCATGCTTCACATCTTTTTAGTGCAATACTCGGTCCGTATTTCTTTCAGGTCCGTGGTTGGACCCTGTATTATAATTTCACGCGGACGAAGTTGAGGGCAAAAGCTAGTTAGTGTCTATGTATGCTACCATTCTGACACAAAACTAGTATTAAATAAACCTAATTATTAAGAAAAACTAAAAACCCAACTGATTATAAATATACTTAAATAAAGAAAATTTTACTGAAAAGAGAAAAACAAGCTCTAAAAGTAGTTAACCTTGAATGTTGATTATTCAGCCATGTTACATTGTCAAGTGCCTTTTGTTCAGTTTTATTTTGAATTTTTTTAGCATAGCATATGTGCAAGACTGTATTCCCCAAGGGAGTAGCCAATGATATTCTGAAAACTCATAATATCAACGTTTCACCAGTAGAACCGATACTGTCCAGTACGACGGGTAGTGAGCCCGTCGCCAATTGTAATGGACAGTGAGTACCTAGTGAGTACAATACATGCCTCGAAACTGAAACATGCAGGTTTTCTCACGATGTTTTCCTTCACCGAAAATCCAGTGGTGTTACAAATCGTACATCGTATCGTACATCGTACATCGTACATCGTACATCGTACATCGTACATCGTACATCGTACATAAATTATAAAACGGGTACTGAGCCCGTCGCCAATTGTAATGGACAGTGAGTACCTAGTGAGTACAATACATGCCTCGAAACTGAAACATGCAGGTTTTCTCACGCTGTTTTCCTTCACCGAAAATCGAGTGATGTTACAAATCGTACATCGTATCGTACATCGTACATCGTACATCGTACATCGTACATCGTACATCGTACATCGTACATCGTACATCGTACATCGTACATCGTACATCGTACATAAATTATAAAACCGTAAAATCATGAGGAACAAAAAAGTAGCGGTTTACTTCATATAAAATCAAATAACATTCGATAGCGCGATTTAAATGACGTGCAGCGCCATCTATTGACAAAATTGTTAGTTTGTTGGTTTGTTCGCACATCACGCAAAAACTACTGAACCGATTTTGATGAAACTTTTTTTGTTTTATAGCTTATGATCTGACTTAAAATCTCGTATATAATTTGTGCGGACGAAGTCGCGGGAAAACACTAGTCGTACATAAATTCAGAAAAACTCATTCGATTCGGGATCGAACCATCGCCTTCTGCACGGCAGGCAAGGCTACTCGCCACTGGACCACCACGGCTGTTTTCGCCAGGAGACTGAAGTTTTAGTCCGAGATTGCATTGCATAGAAAGGTTTGGATGAGAAGAGGCGAGTTCTTTGCCCAACAGTGAGACACAGATGCCTGCTCTGTAAATTAAAAAAAAAACAGGGTGTCAGCAAAAACACCATCAACCGACATACTCTACCTATCATACTGAACAACTTTTACTATGGGAGCAAACCTGTCAGAACAAAAATAAAATCTGCTGTCTAATTAATACATTTCAGTATAGTAGGCTATGAGATTTAGTATGGAACAAATGTTTTTTTTACGCTGGTAGGTTTGCTCCCATAGTAAAAGTTGTCCAGTTTGATGGGGTAGAGTATGTTGATTATAGATTAATTATACTTTTCCTTACACCCAGTATAACAATAATAGTCAACTTATGCGGGTTGTATAAAACTTTATACAACCGTATAAGTAGTAAAATATGATAAAATATCAAATGATGAAATCAGCCATTGCCTTTCAAACAGGCGCTTTAGTCCTTTAGAGCTAGCGACTATAAATTCTGGTTGCATGTACTATATCTATACTTAGCCTATTTACAAAACCGGTATTTTTTTGGCAGTGTTTTGTCCAATTAAAAAAAAATTTATGTTTACTTATAGGTATATACTATGCTTACGCAGTCGCCGCCGCCGACCATTCGATCGGCGTGAAAATTATACAGGGTGTAAGTGACAGCCAAGCAAATACTAAAACGGTGAACTCTGACCATCAAACTCAACAACTTTCACTATGGAGCCTACCTCAGAAAACGCGAAAAAAATCAGCTGTCCTCATACATTTGAGTCGGGTAGGTACATACAGCAGTTTTGTATGGAACAGCTGATATTTTTTCGCGTTTCCTGACGTAGGCTCCATAATGAAAGTTGTTCAGTTTGATGAGTTCACCGTTTCAATATTTGCTTGGCTATCACTTACACCCTGTATATATAAATTTAAAAATATCTGACAATTTTTTTAAACTTTTTTTTCTACGTTGGCTTATGATCTGTCAGACTTAGGGCCTGTTTCACCACTTCTGAGTAAGTTCTTGTTAGTTTATCCGACAGATATTTTGACATATTTTCATACAAAATACGTCAAACTATCTGTCGGATAAGCTAGCAAAAACTTACTCAGAAGTGGTGAAACAGGCCCTAAGTGTTTCAAATCTCTGTTTCTGCAATTAAAAATGGCCTTAAAGTTTCGTTGCTATTTGGAATGGAGTATAGTTTCATATGAAGCCAACATCGAAATCGCGACAAAATTATCTGTTGTTCCATACATTTGGGCAGGGTCGCCAATTGGCCGTTGACGTTTGTTTTTTTTGGTTTTTAAATTTTGGTCCCATAGTGAAAGTTATTCAGTTTGATGGTCTGAAGAATCCTGTTTAGCATGTATGTAATGCATTGAATTTTATACCCTGTTGGGTAATTTGTGATTTTACGATAGTACCTACGATAATTATGTGTTCTGTGTAGTACTTACCTACTTGTTGACTGGCGAAATTATAACTGATCTAATATTCTGCAGCCTACCATCCAAGATCAATAATGAATCTCTGATCTGATCTTATACTTTCTTCTAGACAAGACAATTCCAATTTCAACTAAAATTGACTTCTTCCATCCACTGGTTGTCTGGAAGAAATAACTTTAAGTGATAAGGCCACCTTTTGTGTCCTTCTTGTTCGTGTATATGTATTGTTTTTGTTGTTTATTGTGTATTTTTCGTTCAGTCCCAAATTTACACTCTAGATTAAGGCTGGCTTGCACCAAAAAGAATTTAAGCTTAAACATGTTTAAATATCATGTTGTCACTGTCATTAGTATGAGCTGTGTGAGAGACAGAGCGAACACTAAATACGTTTAAGCTGAAATTCTTGTTGGCGCAAGCCGGGCTAAGCCATGTCGTGGCCGCACATGGAACAGCAATCGTTCGACTTTTGCATACAAAACGATGATTTGTTTGTCAAAGATTCTATAGGATTGACATCTTGCCAAACACAAAAACCGGCCACGGTGACGGAAACAAAAAATAATGTTTTGTCTTTTTTGTTTACAGGTTAAACAACTGGCTATCTCCCTCACAATTTATTTGCTCCATCTCTCAGCGTAAGCGAAAGGTTTTAAATCTATGTTCAGTCCTCTATGTCTTCTCCCTCTACACATTTGGCACACCTCATGCATTAGGTAGGTAGCTGGAAAACAGGTCTTCCGACTTCAAGCTCCGCCGTTACTGCTTAAAATGTAGAGTAGGTTCATTTTGCAGAATTTTGTAATTCACAAGGTCCAACCACCTACCCCTACTGGAGAGTAGACAAGTGATTTTAAAAACCCTTTAAAACTCCAGGGTATCATATTATTTCAGTAGGCCTAGGATCTTTGATTACATTAAAATAGCGAAAGATAGGTGACTAAATTGATTCCCAATTCGCGGCAATCATACGAGGGGCATTGCGTGAAGGAAATATTTTTTTGTTTTAGGCGGAATAATGGTACCATTATGCCATCGCGTGCCTTTATTGGTTGTACAGATCATTCAAAAAGAATGAAAAACAAATCTCACATCATTACTTTTCCCTCGTACCTAAGTACATGAAAAGCAGATCCATTGTTCGAGTACCTACGTAGGTAATGCAAGAACGTCACCTGTCTTCCGCTATTTTAATCTAATCAAAGCCTAGGATGCAACCCCCGAGAAAGCGATAAAAATCGAGTTGTGCCTCCATCTTTGTTATTTTACGTATGCCCAAAAGAGCGCGCTTTTTCTTATTTTGTCGCTTTTTCAATTGGTGGTTGGTGGCATGCAAATTTAGGGTTGAAGTACATCACACAGCACCGCATCGCATTTTTCCGTCGCTCCATCCTATCGCGCGCGATAGCAGGGCCACGCGCGATCGCGTTCCGTCTATCTTAATTATATGCTCTAGCAAATGACGTTCCTGAGTGACAGAAAAGGATGGAGCGACGGAAAAATGCGATGCGGTGCTATTAAATGAGGTTCAACCCTTATGAAAAATGTCTAGCGTCTTAAAATTTTCTCAGTCATCGAATTTTAGAAAAAAAAGTATAATGAATCCATTCCCATTTGATGATAAGGTAGTTAATAAAATAATTAGTGCTTTATTTAAATCAGAGAGCAACAAAATAAATACATCACTATTAGTGATATCGTTTTTATCTTCTTCCTCGTCATGTTGGCGCCCACTGTTGGGCATACGCTCCTCTAACTGTTCTTGAATCGTGCCGGTCTCTTCCCAGCCTGAACGGTCGCCTTGATATCGTCCGGATCATCTCGCTGCATGTCTATCAGCACCACAGACTTAAAAGAAGAACCAGACGTAATCTCGTCTAATCATGAGTGAAGCACCCATTTCTTTTGTGTGCGTGCTGTCACGCGTTACATAAGGTGACGGGTAGCACCTGCGTGCGCCTAGAGCTAGTGCATCTGCGAGAGTGTAGGTCCCTTGTAGAACAAACGAGATTGTATTACCTTGCATGCTTCACGTCTTTTTAGTGCAATATTCGGTCCGTATTTCTTTCAAGTCCGTGATCAGCACTTGATTTTGAATACAGTGGCAGTAAAATTTAATGGTCATCAAAATATCGCATTTAGTGCTTATTAACACATTACATTTTATTGATACATTTCATTAAAGTCACATTTAATTAATATTAATATTTCTTAACCTACAATATCAATAAAATTGTTATTATCGAATGTAAGTCTATTCACAAATCAGATATCATCATTAAAACTTCTCAAACACACGGTAAATCTTTTAGAATTCGTTACAATGGACGGATTTAGATCACAACATTAATTAGTTTAATTTAGTAAAGCTATAAGTATGACTTTTTACATGAAAGAACAAAACTAGATCATTTTATTATACAATACAGTTATTAATGTACGAATTAAAAAGTTAGATAACTTAATATCTAAAGCATTTATAAGGTTCAGTCTGCAATTGACTTGGTTCGATTTATTTATATACTCGACAAAATATGGCAGATAAAGTTTTACAAAATAATTCAATCAATAATCTCTAACTTTTTCCAATACTTTATAGTTACTACTCCTTCTTTCTGTATATCCATTCCTAGATTCATATCCCAGCGGTGACGATCGAATACCGTTCTCAATATATTTCACATTGGCCAACGGTTCTCCCTTGTAACCCCTGCTCTTTGTCACTGAATTTACTTCCCTCGATTCAATAATCTCTTTAGAGCGCCCGTCTCTTGAAGGCAAGATTTTCTTGCTGACCGTCTCGACAGTGTCCGTGACACTTGGACGCTCTGGGTCACCCGAACGAGTCGTATACCTGTAGGTTTCCGAATAATTATCGCTACTGTTGCTTCCTCGACGTATAGCTGGAGTTTTTAATCTGCTGTCCAACCTCGCGAATGGACTCGACTCTCTGTTCAGTGATTCTGTTTTATATAACGGTATCTTACGTTCCTCAGATATCCGATCTTTGTAGTGAGGGGAAGGCGTACCGTACCGAGAGGACAATCTACTACCATCTGATTCGTCATCAGCGTGCAGAGTCTGATAGAGCTCTGGGGCTCTTTCACGAAGACCTTTCAGGAACATCTTTTTCTTGTCCGTGTCCTCGTATGATTTATTGTATCCATTCGTGTGACCGTTGGTCAATGGCGTAGTTTTACCGTATCTCGCACCAAATAGCCCATCCCGTCTGCGTTCAGTTTCACGAGACACAGCATCTGCGAGATCACGTTGACTGCGATTGATTATAGAGACGATTCCGGGACTCTTGAGTTGTTCGGGTGTCTCATCGAGACGACTCAGGTGGGGGTTTGATTTATACATAGTGGAGTAATTGCGGCTTATACCGGACACGTAGCGTGGGTGGGTTTCCTGTTCAGGTGCTCCCATAGCAAAACTCTTGCTTCTGTTGAGAGCTTTGTAAGCCCGCGCTGGTTTAGCAGGTCCTGGCGGATAACCGTTGATTTTACCGTCGGGTGATGTTGTCACGTTGTTGGAGATGTTGACGGCGCTGGTGGATCTCTTGCTCGGGGTTAGTCTATGCCAGTATTTGTTAGAGCTGGGCTTCTCGGTGGTTTTCTCTTTACGGTCGTGAAGTTTGCGCGGGAGTGTCTGCGCGCTGCGTGCGTATTCCTCTTCAGGCTCGCTGTTCGGATTCAGACGACTAGTCGAGTGGCTGAATCGACCGAGCGTGCTCGAGAATTGACCCCTGGAATGAAATACATAAACACATCAGTTCTCCGAACAACTACAAAAGATTTATTGCTGTTTCGTGATCGCAGGATGAGCGGTACCCACGTACATTTATTTTTATCTCTGTCAAAATGTGTGCAGCAAAAACTGGTAATCTTGTATTCTATAGTAATTGGATTTAATGGGGGATCTCCTCCCACACTACTAACGACCGTTCTTTGTTTACATGTACCTAAAGATCGGCATCGGCTCATTAAGACGCGAATACACCTTTGTCTGACCCGCGGCGATTTAGCATGCCGTCACACTAGGTAGTAATAAATGTTGATGGGGACAATAAAATCTAACAAGCCAGATGGCAATGTCACGAAATCAGGAACCTTTAAATTATTATTAAATTTACTTTAATTCTTCTTTAAATATACAACGTGTTAATGAATTAACTCAAAACAATAAAGTAGGTACTTTGTTTAGAATCAAGAGCATAATCGAATTATCTTGGTTTCAAAATAGGTAATTTTTTTTCAAAATATTATATAATATGTACTTACTACCAAAACAAGATTCTTAAAATGTATCCAAGAATACGTTAGCGCTCTCATTCATTGCTGAAATGACAACAAATCATTTTTGCCTCAAAACTTAAAATGCGAATAACTTTAAATTGTAAGAAATTATTGATTCAATCTAATTATTTTGTTATAAATCAGTTGGGGTGTATTAGGTTTTGCGCTTATTCATTAACACGTTGTATGTATACAAAGCATGAAAACTAAATGCCAACTGGTTGTGTATTACCACTCTGTGTACTAGTTGTTTGTTATTTAGTAAGTAATATTTAATTTTCGAAATTCACATTAATGTCTTCACTTTAAACTTCTACCCAATAAGCTTCTTCTTCTTACGGGGGTGTCATATAGTGGCGATAGGAATTATGTCCCCGAGTTTATGTACGTGCTTATACATAATTATGCTCACACCTATGTCCCAGTAGTGGGACATAGGCGTGAGCATATGTATGTATGAAAAAAACACAGATAACGAATTAAAATATTAAACAAGGATCTACATATTATCGTATCTACATACATAATTTATGATCTGCCAATAATAATTGTAGCAAGCTCATTTGCATGAAGCCCGGTCCACCTAAGCATACACCTGTTGTCTTAAACATTTCCTTGCAATGACTCATTTGTTTCATGTCATTATTGATACATAGCTCTCTATAAAATGTTTTACTTAGCAAACACTGATATGAGTCAGAGTGCTAAATAAGGGATTCTTTGCAAGTAAAATACTTATTTGACCTAAAGCGGCGACGTCCATGGGCTTGGGCAGCGAGGTTTAAAAGGCGAGGTATGCCGGAACATGCATTGCTGCGTTGATTGAAATGAATGATTTTGATTGATTCCAGAAGGCTTACTGTTCCGCTTTTCGAGCAATTAATGTCAACGTATTTTTTTCGTAAACTTTCGACACGAATTAAAAGGTCGTTAAAATAGTCAAGTGCGAGATTAATAGCCTCGACATTAACGTAAATTTAGCAGCTGTTAAATCGAAAAAGTCAGATGCAGTCGCTTACACACGACTGTAATTATTGTAAAGACAGATGAACTACCATATAAAAATATTATTCAGTAATTTCAGTCAATTTAATTGGTTATATTCTGAGCAACTTCCAAAAATAGATCTTAACTCATACAGGGTCCTTCTTAATATGCGGACACTTTTATAAGGGGATGATGAGACCGCCTATCTGAACAACTTCCTCCATGACACCGACATCGAAATCATAGAAAAAAAATCAGCTGTCCCATACATCTGGCTCGAGTAGGTTTGCAGTTTTGTATGCAACAGCAGATTTTTATGTCGCGATTTCGATCTTAGTCCCTTAGAGTTTTTATTTATTTTTTATAAACAATTATTCAACATTTCCAAAAAACAGAATGTGACATTGTAGTCCTGATTGGCTTTCAATTTATCGAAACATTAAGGATTACGACGTTTCATGCTTGTAACGTGGCCAAAAGTGGCCACTTTTGGCGGTTTTAACGACAATAGCTACAAGCAAAAACAAATCCGCAGAGACACGATAAATTGAAAATCAGCAATGACGTGACTTTCTTGTTTTTTGGAAACGTTCTTTAATTCTTTAGAAATAAAAAAAATACGAATGAGAGCTGCACAACAGGCTCGGTGCCCCCTTAAGCACGAGGAGTAATGTATTTATTTTATTTAATATAATAAAAGTTACAAATCCAAAGCGAAAGTATTTTGGAAACCTATGAATTTCCTAAATAGGAGTGTTTTATCAATAACAAACTCCTATTTTGTATTAATATGCCTAATATGTTTCTCTGTTCATATTTTATGGCTGGTGTTTATAACGAGTTTGCTCCAAATATTGCTACTTATGAACAAAAAGTCTTCCTACTTAACATGTAGGTATGTTTATATAATTAGTCTAAACTATTATAAAACTGTAAGAGAAGTGTGTACAACAAGACATACAAGATACAAGATACGTGTGTGTGACATTCAAGATATTTACAAGAAAAAGATTACAATATGGTTTTTAGGTATCCCTGACTCCAAATTTTGTCTGTCTGTTTGTTTGTTTGTAACAGCATCACGCAAAAAATAATGAACCGTTTTTGATTAAACTTTTTTGTTTGATAGCTTATGATTTTACTTAAAATCTGGTATATAATTTGTGCGGACGAAGTCGCGAGTAAACTCTATTGTAAAGCTCTGTTAATGTTACTTAAGTACTACGAGTACAATTTCGTACCTATCATATTAGTAGGGATGTGTAAGAGATACCTACTATAGATACTATACAGGGTATAAGGGAAAGCCCTAGCAGACTGAAACGGTGAACTCAGATCATCAAACTAAACATTTGCTATGGAGCGTACATCAGGAAACGCGAAAAAAATCAGCTGTTTCTTACAAAACTGCTCTACATACCCGACTCGAATGTATTAACCAACCCCACCAAGGGACCAATGTCGAACTTGACCCACATGTATGGGACAGAAGTTTTTTTTTAGCTATTTAGACATCGGCCCGTAGAGAAAGTGGTTCAGTTTGATGATCTGATCATTCTCTTAAGACACCATCAGTACATTAAGAAGGACCCTATATTGCTTTAAGTCGCAAAAACATAGATTCTTAGTTACATAATTACATCGACGTCAATCATAATATGAATAAAGTATCAATCCATAGGATCCAAGCCTTAGCATTATAACTATTACGAGTATTAATTTCTTAGAACAAGGAATAATAGATCAAAGTAATTATGAAATATCTAACAATATCGTCATACTAGCGTTGTAATCTACACTGCAATGCCAAGACCACGACCGCAAGGAAATCAAGTAGATATACCTACGAGCATTTAACGTACACGTTATTTTCCATCTTAGTACAGAATTCCATTTTATAACAGTTCCAATAATGAGCCGTTTTCATAAAAAAATTTTTTAGTAACACTGCATGGCGTTACAATCTTAAAAATGTACCTTTCATATCGATGGTTTCCGTGTTTTTCTCGATTCCCCCAAAGGAGGCGTTTCGTTAATTCATAAAAAAGATTATGATGGTAACAATGTGAAAGATGTTTAGATGCTTTGAATAGATCTACTTTTTGTGCAGTCAATTTACGTGTTATTGCGTGTCTACTAGTAGTGAAAAATCCACTGGCCATTGTCCGTTAGATGATGATGATGATGATGAGACAAATCATCGACAAAAACCCCGTTTTACGGTCAACGTGACGGTTCTTTTTTTCATGTTTAATATTGCCATCTACAGATTTTTCGTTTTACTGGTCCTGGAAAACGCCTCATTCAATGGCGGTCCTATAACAAGCCCATCCTTTCATATTGTACCTCCATCAAGTGTTTATATGACTAAGATTTATTTGGTATTAATGAAGATATAATAGCTAACTTTAACCGGATCAACCCACTTATAATCTCGATAAATAGCAAAACGTAAGTAGTAGGTTCTTATAAAATTGCCGTAAGTCTATGATAATATCGAAACAAGAAACATTAATTAAATTTTATGCTCCATGTCTTTTAGCGTAGGCGATGGCATGGTCTGTTGTAGGACAAGATTCTATTTAAGGTTTATTAGACAGATAATTTATTAATGTTAGATTATCTAACCTATGCTCTTTTTAATAATAGGCTTCTAATGTTAAAATTATGTTCAGTTCTGTTTTGTAATCTGTTATATTGTATCGCACAGATTAACATTTGTTTCTGTTGCAGAAAACAATAGGAAGCTAATCGGCGTGTCCATATATTATGATTAATGAGGTGACTTACCGTTCGCGGTGGTCGCGGGCGTCGGCAGCGACTGCGCGTCTCGCACTGCCCTCGTACTTGTGCTCACGGCCGTAGATGCTGGGCGCGAAGGGGTCCTCCCCGAGGTAGTAGCGGTGCGGGGGCGCGTTGGGGGGCGCCAGCTCTCCGCCGCCGTACTGCTTGTACGACGGCGACGGCGACCGAGAATTGCGCCAGCGCGCCCTCCTCTCCGCAGACGCCGACCTGATCTTTCCCACTAACTTCCTAATCGAGTTCCCGATCGCTGACCCCATAGACTTCCGCGCCGGTGACGGACGCCGACCATTGTCTGCGAAACGTGTCTTCTGGTTCTGCTTGCGCTCGTCACGCTCACGCCGGCGAGGTGGAGTGCGATCTCTCTCGGAGCTACCCCTCCTTTCCCTCGGAGGAGAATAATCTGGCGGTGGCTCAACAGCTCCCTCTTCGCGACTATCACGTGACCGCCCTGAATTTTCGTTGCGGGAGGAGCTTCTGTAGCCGCTATCGTAGCGGTGCTCTTCGGACAATCTCTGCTTTAAGTGTCGTTTTCGTTCGGGCGCAACGGGTCGGTAGTCGTCTTCTACAGACGGCTCGCGGAAGGAGCGATCTGTTTCAAGCGGCCGGAAGGGCGAGCCGCGTGGCGGACTGTGCATAGTCGACGACGAGACGTAGGCGGAGTCGTCGCGCGAGGGCGGGTGACGACGACCGATCGGCGATGACCTTCCCTGCGGCGAGTCGCGCTTCCCATACACGTGTCTAGGGGAGGAGCCGTTTAACCGGTCGTCGCTTGCATACGGCGAGCGCACCGCCGGCGGCGACGGGGACGAGCTTCGCGGCTCCGGCATCCTCGGCTTGCTGGCGCGTCGTTGCGACCAGTCCGCCACACCCTTGAAGTATCCCCCTGTCCTGTTCACTGGTGCCGGGGGTCGTTCGTCTGACGGTGTCGATGACTTCGTTTTACGAAGCACTCTGTCCGCATACACGGGCGGCGGTGGGACTGAGGAGGAAGTCTTTCCGTAGTAGCCCTCGTCCTCGGCTGCTTTCGTTTTCACATAGAAGCTGGGGTCTGGTCGTCTTCCTATTTCTTCGGCGATGGAGTCATGTGAAGATCGCGAGTCACTGCCGAAGTGACTTTCGAGCCACTTTGAAGTTTCTTTCTTGCGGGTTTCTTCCTCGATGTCGAAGTCGAGGGGTCGCTTGTAGTCCTTGTCGGGATCTGAAAGAACAGATCGGAGTGAACACAGGTGCGGAGTGAGGCGACACGAGCGCGCGCGCCGGTTGTCGCGGTGGAGTGCCGCCTCGCCTCGCATCTTCGCTCACACACATGCTATGGCGTAATCGTTCAGTCAATAAGTTTGCCAAACTGTCGAAGGTCACGATGCAAGCACTCAATACATCTTTACTTAACCGGTATGAGACAGTGCGGCGCATTATTCACTGAATAATAATTTCTAGGTCACAATTTTTGTGTTTTGTTTTGTGTTATGTAACTAATAGTAACAATTATTTTCCGTTTACTTTTCATGACACTTAACTACACGGAAATTTTTCGTCATTACATATTTACAATTTCCTGTATGCTTGTTTTGCTTGCTTCAGAAATAATTGACTTATGGACTCAAACTCAAGTAGCGCTACCAACTTTCGTCAGAGCTTTTAACATGCAACGTGCCGACAGACTGACAAAACGAGATTGACAAGTGAATGCTGCAACATGACCGGAACCTTCGCAATGAGCTTCGCATATAAATTTCGAAAACCTTTGATAAATCCTCAAACCTGATTCCGTATTTTATGAGGTTATCGTTGAATTAATTACGTTGCAAATCATGCATCAGTAATTAATAACTATTAGGAAAATGAAGTAAGAGCAAACAGGTGTAACTTTCGATTTAGATGATGTTATTCGAATTCAGTTTCAAGGGCAAAGTCTTCTTCAAGGCAAAATCTCGATTTCTGATATAATTCATACTTGGTACTTACTTATATTTTAGAAAATAATATCTAAGTAGGTAATAAAAAAATCGATTATAATGATAGAGTTGAAGATGTTTTAAATAAGGCCGGTACCATTAAAACGAAGTAATATTCCGTATTAGAAATCAAAAGACGACTTTAAAACAAAGCTAATAATCTTCAATAATGGTAAACGTGGTCCACGACGCACCTGACCTCAACAACCGCGTAGGCTCAATGATTCTCCATATCCAGCAAACGGACGACACTTTATTACCAACATTAATGTGCTCTCCACTTACAAAGTCGCTAGGGTCAAACCATTTTCATACTTAAACACGTAAACATAAAACTCTTTTCGGACAACTTCTTATGTTAATTAACTCTTTTAGACACGCCTTAACTCCGTAGTTGTAAAACAATTTAAGTTCCACATTTGTGGTGAAAGTGAAATTTCTGACGCATCCACTACCGTTGGAAGGTTGAGGAAAGCTAGATGCAACTGCATTTAGTTAGACTGTACATTCATACAACTTTTATCTCAGACACTATAACAAAAATAGTTTTAAGGGGATATTACCGTGGGCGCGCTCCACACAAACGAAGTCTGGTTATATTTTCAATACTTACCAATAAAAGACAATGAAAATTAAAAACCTATAAAGACTACCCAAAAATTCGACGCAACTCAAAATTTAAAATAGTGATTTTATTACAAACAGAAAACATGAAATCGTCTTTATGTTCACGACCTGTTTTTGGTGTTAAATATTTTTTGTGAAGAAATTGATGAGATTTTCTGCGATAAGCTGCGAAACCAGAATTTGGCATTCGAAACCATTCATGCTAAGAATCAGTATCGAAATAAAGCCAGTGTCCTTTAAAGTTATGCAAGAATTCAGTTATTACTTTACCTATAATTAAACAGAAGGCACGGTCATATTTCTCGCTGGTTGACTTGTCAATGGTTTGCCCTTTAACCCTTATTTTGTTCCATATAGGGGGTCGATAAGGAGATGATTTGCAGTAGTGTCATCATGAGACTCTCATGTTGTAAAGACTCGATCGATTTGAAGATTGGTTGATTGGTTTGATTGACACTCATAATGTAGGTGTATAAGTAGTGGACAATGCGTTAACTTAAAATAAACTGAACAACTTTTACAATATGGGAACAACTTCAAAAATGCGAAAAAATTAAACATCACATTTTGTTTTCTCTAAACATTTTTGTCTGTTGTACAGTTTAACGGTCCGAATTGTCTTAAGTATGTAACGCATTTAAGTTTACACCCTTTATAGAGAAAAATAAAAGGTAAAGCTCGATTTAAGACTGAAATTAAAGTTTCCACAAAAGTTGTAAATGAAGATTCCAATTACGATCGCTTCGTGCATTAAAATTATTTATTTCTCATTCCAAAATAGCTACAAATGTTTGTTTTATCCTATCGCAATGATTGTGCGTATTAGAGGTCAACAGACGCAGATGGTTAACTAGTAAACGACAAACAAACAAACCCACGCCTGCAGTGCATCGTTTTCTATACACATCAATTTACACATTAGGACATACAAAATGACAAAGAAGAGTGCAGTAAAAATTGGTAACAAAAGTGTGATTTATACTTTTTAACACTTCATTAACAACTACATATATTCTAAAATATTAACCTATTTCCATTATTTTGTAATATTATGTTACGATAAGTTTCTAGGTTTGTAGCTTTTAGATACACCCTTTGCGCAGCGTGCGGCAATACGTCCGGTAGGTGCACAGGGCGACACATCAACAAAAACCAACATAAGCTGGCCGCGCGTAGGGTAAATAACGTATAACGTCGCGCGGCCAGCTTATTTTGGTTTTGCGTAGCTTAGCTTGGTGTGTGTGTACACCCCTACAGCAGCAGCGTAAAGCAATACGTGATCGTTCACGTACGAGAATACGCGTCTGTTTGGTAGAAACATCAATACTGGCCACCGCGAATTTGTATCGAGCTGTATTTATGGAAGGATATTTATTCTGTGACTGTACTAGGCACTCTAGGCAGTCGATAATCACAAACAATATCTCATTGTTATAAACAAGACGCGATTCCATCAATCAGTTCATGATCGTAAATGCTTGTCGCGAACGAGGTCGAAATATGTAACGCAACCTACAAATGGATGGTCTTGCATTGTGGCATAATGTCGAGATAATTATGTGCTTGTTTGTTTGCTGTTAGTTTGTTTAGTGAGGTCGAGCTTTTAGACCTGAAAGTCTTTTTCAGAGGTTTGGTTACAAGACCAAACATTAGTTAATGTTTCTTTGTTCTCTACAAGTTATTACTTGATTGAAAAATTATGGCTAAATACGGAATGGAAAATTTTATTTTATTGTGTGCCTGTAATTCTAGCGTTAGATTCTTTAATATGGTTTCGTCTTATCTACAATTATTTTAAACCAATTAAAATAGTTTTTTTTTCAGTTGCCAATTCATTACCTATTTTTAGCCATGACTAGAATTTGATCACAGCCTAATGTACCTATTAATGCAATCTAATTGTACTTATTACTTACTGCATTTGTGCTGAAAGATAATTTATCTCTTTGCCAAATAACACAATTTTCCGTCTCTTTTTTGTGTTTTGGAAAATGTATTTTCGCGTAAATAACTCTCGCTTTGTTTAGAAATTAAGATGTTTTGAATAAGTTTTCATAATATTATTAAACTTGGCATTGATTTTTGGTACATTGATGAACCACCGTGTCCATATCCGTAACGATCAATCCTCCTTTATTTACCTAGGTATCTCAAGTTATTCAATGTCAAACATCATCGCTCCATAAGATCTATTAATCAATAAAGTTAAACGCGCAATTTACCTTACAACGCATAACTCTAGTCTAACAGAATAAATTACGCCAAACTATTTCATACGAATTAATTATTTGCGACAACAAGTTACCTTAAAAGCGCATGGAACTGGCGCCGTGGGCAGATATAGGAATATCTATATACTTGTATAAAAACTGTTAATTACGTTATAAGACACTAGAAAATGTTGTTAACGCATTAGGATATAAATATACTTTAGCTCTAGAACGTGAAGTCGAGGCCTTTTTGTTGTTGGATTTACTTTACATAGAAGCTCATATCTTAAACCATTTGGATTAAGACGGATCTTCAAAACAGAAGATAATATCTAAAAAACGAAAAAAATAGTTATTTGTTATGCTAGGCTGCAAAGTTGCTTTTTGGCGCGAGTACTTTTATTGAAACCTGAGCAAGCGAAGGATTCTAGGATTGAACCACGAGCGAAGCGAGTGGTTCAAATAATAGAATCTTGAGCGTTTAGCGAAGGTTTCAAAGGTACGAGACGCAGAATAACTTTGCAGCCGAGCGAAACACAAAATTTTTCACCTCACAACAGCGAGGAAAAAAGTGAATTGCTAAAAAGAACATTTCAAAAAGTTTTTATTTTCGTGCTGGCCAGTGTCATGAAATAGTTATTAAGCATTTTCAGTGCATTGGCGGTATACAAAAATATTGAATAGACAAATTCGAATTTCAAAAACTCTTTGCACGCTAGCGGATAAAATACACTTTTGCACTCAGATTTCGAACGATAAACAGAATCTTTCCGAGCTTGTGAGGTGAAAAGGTATTTTCCTATACCCTATTTACCTCTAATTCTATTATATTTTATAAACACGAAAATCCCATACCCAAAAAGTTCTGAGATAGAAAGATAAAAGAAACAAAAAATAATAAAAGAAATTTTAAAAAGACTTGTAATTAATTAAGTTTTGAAATTACCCCCTTCGTTTTTAAGAGTACATTTTTATTCGGGAACACTTCTTATTGTCTTGTCTTATTTGGCCTTAAACGCCGACGCGGAACGACCTGCCTTCGATCACCAAGGTCGACAACTTGACACTAAAATGGACACAACACAACTGCGGTCCATTAACATAACGATCGAAGAACGAGGATATGGGCAGGACGTAGTTTTGGCCTTATTGGATGGGCTAATTTTGGCGTTTAGGTCCAAGCGGATTATTGCTTTTTGACTACCTGCGAGAAGAAGCCTAAATTTTACGTAAAATGTGGCAAAATTAAGGGTTACGAATTTATGGTACTATCGCGGACTTTTCCGCCTGGAGTGCGATTTTTGAATGTCATACGTCGAACTCAGCAGTAGCAAATGTCAAAATTACTATGAAGATACGCATCTTTTTACTGTTGATTTGACTTTAAAAAATCATACTTCAGGAGTGCAATTTTTTAAACTCAAATCAGCAGTTTAATGATGCGTATCTCCGTAGTAATTTTGACATTTTCAACTGCTGAGCTCACCGAATGAGATACAAAAATCGCACTCCTGACCACCACTAGCCTCCTTTTTGCTTGTATACTAAAAAATGAAAACGCTGTCTAGCCCTGCCCTAATGATGAATATTACCAATAAATGAATAGTTTAAAAAAAATAAGTTATGTGCGAAATTATGCGAATAAAAATGTAAGTCAGGCGGAAAAGTCCGCGATAGTACCTACGCTACGTAGTGAAGTTTGTAGCTTCTTAATTGTTTTTTTTTTAAATTAGACACAAAGCCAAAATAAACATTAAAAAATTATTTGACGGAATCTATGACTATGACATTCGAAATTACTTATTAACTACCTGCTACGTTGTAAGTAATTAAACTTTTTAATTAAAACAAACATTTGAACTAATCTGTGCACACAGATTTCTATGTGCACCTCTATTTTATAATTCGATACTAAATTTTAAGGGTGTATTCTGTCTGATGAAGGTATAACGTTCGTGAGTTGATGTATGTATGTATGTAGGTACATATTCAGATTGTGAAACTAAAAAACTTTTACTAAAGGAAAACATTTTTGGACCTTCCATACATGGTGCGGCATCCGATCGATTTTACTTGGGAGCTCCAAATAATGTTCTTGTTTTTCGACACAATGTTCCTCTGGTAAAGTTGTTTAGTTTCAGTATCTGAATACTACACTATTGCACATCTTTCTAACAACTAATTAGGTAACAAAATGATACCTAATGTTAAGGTTTTACTCAATGGCAAATGGCATTCTATGTTTTACTAAAAAATACGCTATAATTATAAAAAGGTACATATCAAAAACATTAAGATTTCCCAAAAGTAAAACTAGGTACCTTACCAGGTAGGAATTGGAATGGAAATAATTTTGAACTACTAGCTCAGGCCGGACATATGAGTATTTACATTTAAATTGTTTAGTTCTCACAAAGCATTGCATTATCAACCATCATTTAAAAATAAAAATAAATTGTATAATTAAAAATTAACTTTAGTTAATTAAAACGCCATCTGTCGGAGCAGTAAGATTCTAATACAACGTTGATGTAGCCATTTGTTTTGTGTCGCCATCTGTTGTCGGGTAGCAATAACTACAACAACAGTGACATCTATTGGCAGCTTTAACGAAGTAGTTGGGACAACGCCATCTAGTGTCGAGTAGGAAAAGTAAATTAGTAATTTCATTTACCGTTGTGACGTAGGCGGCGCTGTCGTCGCATTCGAACTGATAAACTGTCCCAATCGTCATCCATGTTTGGTCGACCTTCTCGTTCAGCTGCGGTACAAAAAAAAATCATCTTAAAGTATATTAAAACAAGATTAAAACCAACTGAAAGCACACCCAAAGTTAAAGTTTTGAAAAGAAATTAAAGTCTCGACTTTTTATTTGTAGTAGGTACTACAAAAAAGAAAAGAAAAGTACTTAGGAATATTGTACCGTTGCTTTGGCAAGTAAAATCAGTACACGTGTAAGCTAGCAGTTAGCACACGCCAAATCTTTATAAAGCGTACCTACTTGTATAGCCAGGCAGGTCAAACTAATCTAGAGCGCGAAATTGATTATTTATGGGAGCCACCGAAGAATATCAGCACTATTCGAATTAATCATGTACGGCTTTCTGCTCCAAATATTAGATATAATATTAATAATCTGAGTACCTCCCCCCACAAGCATTTATTTGTAGTTATTATGATACAGGGTGTAAGTTGAAGTGCCTTACATATTTTAGGGGGTTATAAGGGCTGAACTACACCACGTAGCACAGCATCGCATTTTTCCGTCGCTCCATCCTTTTCTGTCACTCAAAACGTCATTTGTTAGAGCATATAAGATAGAGTCTATCTTATATAGATAGACGGATCGCGATCGCACGCGGCGTGCTGTTCCGTGCTGTTCCGTTCCGTCTATCTTATATGCTCTAACAAATGACGTTCCTGAGTGACAGAAAAGGATCATCATTATATCAGCCGATAAATGTCCACTGCTGGACATAGGCCTCCCCAAAAATGGGGGGATTTGCCATAATCGCCACGCTTGGCAGGCGGGTTGGCAATCGCAGTTGAATGTGTGTACTTAGAGGATGCTGCTGCCCATCCTCCGGTAGATCCCTTAGTCGCCTTTTACGACACCCACGGGAGGAAATGGGATGGAGCTACTCTTAGCCGACACCACACGGACGGAGAAAAGAATGGAGCGACGGAAAAATGCGATGCCGCAACTGGCAAAATTTACTCTTAAAAATATCCCAAGAGCATATTTTTTTCAGTCTTATATAACACTTACAGCCTGCTATAAGTGTGGAATTGGGCGCACTTTATAAGTCTATTCACCCTTTGTGTTGCCTTATAATGGTCTTGTGAAGTGTATTTTCAATCTTACAAAACTCTTAAGGATGCTTTTATAATTACAAACAAACTTACAAGTGACTTACAATGGCATGCTTTAAGGGCAATTGCCCTTACAATCCTCTTACTAGTGCTGCTCTAAGTGTAATATCGCTTGTAGTCCTCTTTGTGATCCCCTAGTAAGAGTGTAATCACAATTCGCCGAAGAGGTCTAGTCGCGTGTGTTCTGAAATGTTTTTTGGATTATAATTATTAAGACGCATCAAAAACGTAAGTAATATTTCACTTTCCTATGAAACGTAGTGTGTCTATATTTGCATAATTGTTTATTAGAGTATATATGCGACTGCGGTTGCGAAGTAGATTTTCTCGATTATTTTTAAATTTAAATAATAATATTATCGAAGGGCCTTTTCAAAAACGTGTCTTAAATATTAAAAATTTTTTTATTTATTTGTGAAATACATCAAAATGTGGCCATTACCACCAATTATGATTTATAAGTGATTTATCAGAACTAAATAAGAGCAGTACTCTTATTTAAGGCTTTTATCGCACTTGTGAAGTCAAAATAAACCAAATCATTTGGCTACACGGCCATATTGCAGATACGTATATTTCTTCGGAACGCTCCACTTCTCTTAAACCGCTTCCATTTGAGTAAATCCATCCTTAATAAAAAACAGTTATTTAAGCAAGCTAAATAGGACATCTATTTTCCGCCATCTTGGCCAAACAACTGACACAAGCAGAAAAAGCACTTTTAAGACTCTTTGAACGTGCTACTAGTCTTTAATATGTCTTAGGTAAGATGAATCACACTTAAAAGTACTGGTCTTACAACAGGTTTATGAAATGCCCTAATAAGTCATTCACTCTTAATAAATACTTAGTAAAGTATCTTCTAAGATCGAGTGCTCTTGCAAAATGCTTGTATAAGTGTTAATAAAGAATCAAGGGCAATAAGGCTTATAAAATGCGCTTATAATACCACTACTCTTATAAATGTCTTATTACGTTTTCTTATATACGTCTGTAAGAATGAATTACAAGTATGAAATCACATCATCATCATCAATCACACAAGCAGAAATAATTAGAATAACCGTCAATAGAGATCAGTCACTTTTAAGACTCTTTGAATGTGCTACTAGTCTTTAATATGTCTTAGGTAAGATGAATCACACTTATAAGTACTGGTTTTACAACAGGTTTATGAAATGCCCTAGTAAGTCATTCATTCTTAATAAATACTTAGTAAAGTAACTTCTAAGATCGAGTGCTCTTGCAAAATGCTTGTATAAGTGTTAATAAAGAATCAAGGGCAATAAGGCTTATAAAATGCGCTTATAATACCACTACTCTTATAAATGTCTTATTACGTTTTCTTATATACGTCTGTAAGAATGTGTTACAAGTATGAAATCTCTTATAGCCTAAATAGACTTATAACATGCCATTATAAGGGTTTCACTCTTAATCAGAACACATATAACCCTTATATAAGACTATAGATCTTATAAGCTTTTGTTTGTAAGAGTATTTTGCTAGTTGGGGTGCTTCCTGATGTAGTTCAACCCTTAGTACCTAATTAAAAACTAGTGGTATATTGGTAAGGCATTTAAGTTTACACCTATACAGGGTGTAACAAACACCCTAGTATTACTTAAGGGGGTGGTTCAGACCATCAAACTGAACAACTTTCACTATGGAGCCAACATTTAAAAAATCTGCTGTCCCATACATTTTCGTCGAGTCCGAACAGTTTTGTATGGGACAGCAAATTTTTTTTTTTAATTTTCTCGGTTTTGGCTCCATAGTGAAAGTTGTTCAGTTTGATGGTCTGAAGCACCGACTTAAGTATTCGGTACTAGAGTTTTTTGTTACACCCTGTATAGGGTGTAAGGAAAAGTATCATTAACATTTAAACCACATACTCTATCAGAACAACTTTTACTATGAAAGAAAATCATCAGTCTCATACATTTGAGTTTTAGTATAGAACAGCTGATTGTTTTTGCGCTGACAGGTTTGCTCCCAAAGTTGTCAGTTAGATGGGTAGATGCGTTTCCTTCCACTGTAGTTTAATAACAGTGCCATAAAATACAGTATCTACTTAGTAGGTTTCTAATACAGTGTCAACTTGTGGTAAGGCCTACTAGTACTGTTAGGCTTTACCACACCTACCGCGGTATGATATGATAACTAATAAAGACCTTCTTCAGTCCTCGTGCGGGATTGCAGCTTGGTGGCGACCCGCAGGCCGCCCGCCATCAGATCCGTGCTCCGTTCGACCTCCACACGCTTCCGTCGCTCCGTGCCTCCCGTTTCTTGGTAGTCACTTTTGTCGCTCGCAAGAGATTTCGCCTGTTGAAATGTTGGATAGGTGAGATAATGTTTTAAGATTTTTAAGAGACTTCCGTAATAGTTCACACGAAGCCAATTACCAAAATACGTTCAAAAGACACCCGAAAACTCTTGGCAGGATTATGCCAATTTTTTTACATGGGCTTGAATAAAATGCTGAAATTGGCTGAATTTTTTTGTTAAAAAATTGAAGGACCATAGTCCTACTTAATATGCTGCCGGTTTTTCAAGAGATTGATCAGACCAACAAACTGAACAACTTTCTCTAAAGGACCAACATCATACATTTGGATCGAGTAGGATTGCAGTTGTGTATGAAGCAGTTGTTTTATTGTGATTTCTACGTTGGTTCCTTGGGGAAAGTTGTTCAGTTTGATGGTCCGATCATCCCCTTGAAAAACGATTAGGTTATTAAGAAAGACCATGTTGATTTGACTTTAGGGTAAAAAGGTTTTCAGGTTCTGCTTACACACAAATTATACCATAATATTAGGTTAGGTTTAACTTCTCTAAATAACGAAAATTAATAATATTGTATAACTAATTCTGACATTAGAAACCAGGATCTTAAGGTTATGAAACCATGGCTTAAAACAACGACCAAAGAAAGTTGGATGAAGTGGACATACCTCCTCCTTAGACAACTCCTCGTCACACAGACGCTCCTGCTCCTTAGTGCGTCGGGTCTCCGTTAAGATCGTGCCATCGGGACCCAGTGCTCGAAGCTCCTCCTGTTTAACAATTAAATTTAACACCATTTACTCCCGGTCATCATCATCATCAGCATCTACATGGTCCAACTTAATAAGCTGACGGTTTTTTAGTTGGTCACATATAGAAAATTGTTCAGTTTTATGATCAGACCATCAAACTGAACAACTTTGTCTATGTGACCAACATCGAAATCAAACCTTTAAAAAACCGTCCGCTATTTGTAAATACAACATCCCACTGTAGGGCACAGAGCTACCCATCAGAAATTCTTCTTCAGCGTATGCAGGTATACAATATTGACAGAATATAAGAACATCTTTATATCAAGCATAAGTTCGCGTGCAACATGCTAGGCGAGTACACGAACTTAAATAAATAATGGCTTTCACTAAACTAAAGATATCAAGTTTTATCAATACTTCACAGTAACTAGACCGTAGCTCCAATTTTTGATATTCTGCCGACTATTGATAAATACAGCTAGATAAATGTTGACTGCAGTGCTAACCGTGTCATCGGTGTTGATGGTGGTGTTATAGGCGATAGTGTCCTTGACGAGGGTTGGCCCCCTCGGCACCAGCGCCAGTTGGTGCTCTGTCTGTGTCTTCAACGCATCTCTGATGTCCTCCTCACGCGTCTCGTTGACTGCCGCGATCAAAGCCTACGACAAACAAACAAGAAAGTTTTTATTAAATCATATAAACTAAATGGAAGCTTTTAGTAATTTAAATTATTCACAAAATAATTTCGTCGAGTTCGTTCGTCTGGTGCATGGACAGATACGACCATCGCTGACAAAAAGAAAGCAAATTAAATGTTTCTTGGACTACAAAGTACTAACTGGTACTAACTCTGTGGACTACAAGCCTTGCTCAGTGCTACAAGCTGATTGGCTAATCTTTTATAATGTATTGATGTCTTGTGATTCAAGAAACCAGGGATACAACCAGGAAGCTGGCATAGGTATTGTCTAGATAAAACTCATGCTATTATAACACGAAAAGAAGTCAAATAATCTTATTAGAATTTCAATACATTCTTTTTGGTTTGCGGCTAAAACTCAATAGCTTTAAAAGATATAAACTTGATATTAGCTTGATATAAACTGAACTGTCACAATTGTCAAAAAATTCATACTTGGACGCAACCAAAATAACATAAAATAAAACAAAAAAAACTGAATTTAAATGGAATAATGAGCGAAAAACAATTTTACAAAAAAGCCGCCGACTACTGGGCTAATGTTCCGCCGACCATAGACGGTATACTCGGCGGCTTCGGCCACATCTCCGACGTGGACCTCGATGGATCCAGAGCATTTCTTCAAAGAATATTTTCCCTCGAAAGACCACCCGGTCGCAAACTAGTGCTTGACTGCGGCGCCGGCATCGGCCGAGTAACCAAAGGCCTTCTAATCCATAACTTCGAAAAAGTCGATATGGTCGAACAAGACGAAAAGTTTATAAGCACAGCGATAAAATCGATCGGCGAAAACAATACGAAGCTCGGCAATATCTACAAAATAGGCCTCCAGAACTTCAAGCCACAAAAGAAATACGACGTCATTTGGTGTCAATGGGTATTGGGACATCTGAACGATTACGACTTATTAGACTTTATGGAGAGATGCAACGAAGCCTTGACCAACACCGGTATAATTATCATCAAAGAGAACATAACTACGTCTGAAGAATTGGAATATGATGAAGACGATTCTTCAGTGACTCGTCCTATGAAGCTGATGCAAAACATTTTCGATGAAGCTCAACTAAGAATAATTATTCATGAAATTCAAACAGGCTTTCCAGAAGACAATTACCCGGTGCACATGTTCGCTCTTATTCCCGAAGAAAGAACTGCAAGAGTTTTCATAGTATAATTTCATTTCAGTAACTAATTGTAACATTTTATAACGCAATGTCTAGAATAAAATAGTCAGTATTAAAATATTTAAATTCTTTAAAGTACCTACAAAATCGTAAATCCTGTTTCAACGATGCATTTACTAAGGTTAATGGTTGTAAAAGCAGGAATTATTGTCAGGTCTTGTTGCTCTGGCCGGACTAAGGCTGCGTTTCTACCAGAGATGTGCGAGGTAGCGACGGTGAGCGAGGAAACAATCCGCCAATGAGAGTGCTTCAATTTCCCAATGACGTGATCGAGCGAGCGCGCTATTGACGGATTGTTTCCTCGCTCACCGCCTCGCTACCTCGCACGTCTCTGGTGGAAACGCAGCCTGAAACCCAGATGGTACAACAACGTAACGTGGTGTACCAGGCAGTGTACCATTTTATCTTTGACGAAGTGGCGAATCGTGGACGGAATTCGTGATTGTGTCGTTAATAAAGTAGAATCTCGGACGTGCTGCGCCGGCGCAAAGACATTCGCAAGTGCATTCACCGTTTTGGTATAAAGTTACGAAATTCTTGCGTCAGATGCCGTGCTTTGTGGAATTTGATCTGAACGACTCGCAATATACCTATTCCCTTTAAGCAATACTACATTTGGTGAATACATTAAACTTTATAGGAGAGTTTAATCCTGGTTCGATTTGAAGTGAAACAATCAATTTCCGTTGAGTCGTAAATCTCATGTCCACGTCCCAGTTAGATGGAATTTCAATTGAATGGGAGACCGAATGGCGAATCGTTGATAATTAGCTGTCGAACTATGGTAGATGTTCAATCAAAGAACAGTTAGCGATGGGTATCGCACCGCACTCTATTATTAGGGATCTAGAAGGCCCGTGTTGGCGCGCAAAGGCCCGCGTCAATATCTACCTTGTGGTCTGTAAGACAGCGATTTGATATTACAGTTACATTCTGAAATTGATGCTTTCTGTATCCGATTACAAATGAATTGAGACTTCGGAATTGCTTTTTGCATTCTTTAGGAAGTGAATTGGGTTGGTCACGACCGGTTCTACGTTAGTAAATTGTTTGAATTCTAATGTTGTTTTAGCATCTAACTTATTTACTTTATTGAATGCTTTCAAACGGTGAAGGAAAACATTGTGAGGAATCTTGCATAGCCTGTAAAATGTGGATGTGTATGTGAAGTTTACCAAACAGCATTGGCCAAGCCATTGCGCCAATGGGCCAAGTTTCATAGATTGGTGTGCGTGAGGCGCCATACAAATTATGTGCGTGTATATGTATAGGGTTTAGGAACCAGTACTGGTTCCAATTTTTTTCGACGCTTTCATAATTTCGACTGTCAATCTTGACATATAACTTTATCTAAGCCTCATACACCCTTTTTAGGCTGATGATGAAATGTTTTAACATCGAAATCATACAACTTACGACCATAAAGTGAAATGGTAAAGCACATTCTTGGAATGACAAAAAATCGCTGAACATCGTTAACTTTTTTGACCAAGGCTTTTTTCATACATATCACGAGTTTTTGTCCAGTTCAAATCAAGTCACGACTAGTGATTTATTGAATCCATACGCATAATTATGTCAATACAAAAAAGTGTTTCGTCCGCGTGCATAATTTCATTTATGAACTAACTCCATGTTAAGTAATAAAAATTTTAAATACCAGGTCGTCGACCTCAAAGTCACAGACGGAATAAATAAGTGGCATTAAGTCGAAGTCAGGTTTTGTTTCTCTTACTTTGCCTAGTTTTCTAACAGAAATTTTATTACTTCAACTGGTTACAAACAGGTAGAATTTTACGGGCTACCTAGAACTAATAGCTAGACATCCTTAAACTATAGTATAACTTATCATGTTTTCCATAACATATGGAACTAGCTTGATGTTTCAACGGTTAACTCTGGGTTAACGGGCGACATTAAATACATAGGGTATAGGATCGAGAAACTGGAAACCAGTAAAATTCAATACAGAAAAAAGAAAAATCATGATAGAAGCAGATAGAAGTGGATGAAATTTGGCACCTTTGATAAAGTTATATGTCAAGATTGACAGTCGAAGATACGAAAGCGTCGAAAATAATTTGAACCAGCACTGGCCCCAAAACCCTATACATATAAACGCACACATATATAATTTGTATGTCGCCTCACGCACACCAACCTATGAAACTTGGCCCTCTTTGTTTTATACGGTATAACCGTGAGGCTCATTCTAGACATATACTTTTTCTAAGTTTGGCACATAGATATACTATGTTCTGGATTAACACATAGGATACGCATCCACGCAGACAAAGTCGTGAGCAGTGCCTTGTATATTTAATAATAAAAACATTTTAATCTCTTGCGATGAGGATCATTTTATTTTTCGTCTCATTTAGTCAAAAAAAACAAGAATTTATGATAACAATTTACGTGACTAATTTAGCAATGAAAATTGTTACGAACGTATTTGCAGTAAATTTTGTCAAGATTTAGAAACCTTCTTACTATGTAGGTACATAATAGTTATAAATATTAACATAGGTACATACAGGGTGTTAGGGTAAACAGCTGCATTACTTTAAGCAATTATTATACCCATGATACTGAACTACTTTCCCAAAGAAACATAATATGAATTTAGAAAAAAAAAACTTTCCATAATAAATGCAACCACTTCAATACATACAGGCTGTTAGGGTAAATCTGATACTACTTTCTCTAAGAAACATATAGGAATTTAGGAAAAAAATGAACTTTCCATACTAAATGCAATCAGCTGACCGACCGTATGAAAAGACCTTTTTTTTGCGAATTTCCGTTACTTTCTTTGTGGTAAGTTGTACAGAATCATGAGTATCAACCATAAAAGTAATACAACAGTCTATCCTAACCTAACCTAACCTAACACCCTGTATTTGCTACTGTTTTAACTAGCTACAGAGAAAGCACGTGAAGTTCAGTAAGGTCGCGAGAAAATTTAGTAATAGAAATTGTTTTGTGTGGCGATGCGATGGCAACACTTGACTTGTTGACTTTCAAAGAGCCACATCCTGCATGTACATAATCATGTAAATAACCATTTTCGTTTTACCTTTACTACCTTTTCTCTTACCTCTACTTTGTTGAGAAAATGTTTCGGTGAGATTTTACTACTTAAGACGCTATCATCCGGTCGAGGCCGTTTTTTGAACACGAACGAAAGTGTTTTAAAAAGTGTTTTAAAGTCTGAAGTTAAATTATGTCTTATTTAAGGATCTGGCGGATAGGCGATGGTTCTCAATAACACGATTAGATTAAGTTTTCTCGATAGAAAAAAATCCCAAAGTTACCCCTTTTTATTATGTTTTTTTCAATACTTACTATGATTAAACTGCTGATAATTAACTATTTATTCTTGTACTTAACTAAATACATCAAATATTTCTAGTGAAATTCGTAGAATCTGGAGCTTAGAAACACTCATGAGCAAAGATATTGATGAAAAACACGTTTTTTTGCGATCCTGCTTTCAATTGGAGCGGGATGGCTAATTGCAAACTTATGCTTGCAAGAAAGAGACGCTTGCACTCGGATAAGAGGGCATTAAGTGATTTTACGCTTTCATGAAGTTAGGTACCCTTTAGTAAACGTCAACGTAGATAGGCTTGGCTATCAGTGTAAATCAAACGTTTAAAGATAGCTATCTAGAAAGCGTTTACGGTCAGTTTTGCTTTATCCAGTTTAGTGTGCGGATTTATTTAGAACTACTACTAAACATTACTAAACATAGTCATTTGTTTTTTCTTGTAGACCACGCCCACTAAAATTACCCTGCTATCTAATCTAAACTATTATAAAACTGTAACTGAAGTGTGTCTGTACACTAAAGATATTTACAAATAAAAAAGACTGCGATATGGTTTTTAGGTATCCCTGACTCGAAATCAACCTTTTTTATTTAGAAATTTTGTCTGTCTGTTTGTCTGTTTGTTTGTTTGTTTGTTTGTTCGCACATCACGCCAAAACTACTGAACCGATTTTGATGAAACTTTTTTTGTTTGATAGCTTATGATCTGACTTAAAATCTGGTATATAATTTGTGCGGACGAAGTTGCGGGAAAACACTAGTTGTTTCTAAAGTAAACATTTTCTCCAAAAGGCGAGACCTTTGGAGAAAGACCTTAGGCTAGTCGGATGACATCTGTAGAGTGGCCGGAAAATAGTGGATAAGATTAGCATGGGACCGACACCAAACTTTCTGTCATATTCTAATCATTCTATAGCAGACTTAGAATAATTAAGGATTTGTTTTACACCAATTTTCACCATACTTTGTTGTAGATTCCAAGTAAAAGTAGCTCCCGCCATACTTGTCGATATACTTCAAAGTTCAGACCGGTCTTAAAGATTGTTCCTCCGCGCACGCACATATTTTTGACCATTATTTTGACGAATTCCAAGCAATAAAATGTAACTTTAGTCAACGCTGATGAATATCTTGCCTCAATCTTTATTGTTGCTATTAAAAAGAGCGTGTGAAATGTTTTGTGAAAGGTAACCCTAGTTTCGCTTTTATACTGAAAGTTAACGGTTACATTGACTTTATTCTAAATACCTACATAAGTATATTATTTGTGAATAAAGTTGAAAAGATTACTCAAATAAGTTTTGTCGGGCGAAATTCATCATAATTCTCTTTCCCTTATCCCATTACCTATTTGCACAGTCTGTAGTGAACCTGCCTGCTGTGCCGAGGGTCGCGGGTTCGAATCCCGTAAGGGACAAATATTTGTATGATAAATATTAATATTTGTACCCGAGTCATGGATGTTTGTATCTATATTTGTATTCTATATCGTTGTCTAGTCATCATAATACAAGTCCAGGCTAGTTTCTGGTACTTTGAATGTGACTAGATAATTTGTGTGACAATGTCCAAGATATTTATTTATTATTATTATTTGTGGTCGGCGCGATTTGTTATCTTTTTCCATTCCTTTCTATAAATAACCCGAAGAAAAAGGACTAAAGCTCTAAGCCATCATTTCAGTAGGTACTCACTCCTTTCATACGCATCACCTTTTATGACCTTTTTCCTTCATAAAATTATTCATCTTTCCTTCGTTCTTCCTCTCCTTCCACGGCCTGGTTTTCGGACAATTCATTCGTCGAAAAAATTAATACATCAGCAGAGAGAAATTGTTCTGAAATATCAAATAGCCTGTGTGCTCTTTAACTCTTCAGAACAGAACTGTGCCATGTCATGACCACTATGTAGACGGCAAACAATTAACTGTAAATAATTTACACAAACTAGACTTTTATCCGACATTTCGTCAACTCATCTTTGCTGACACCTGTGTCAGTGTCCTCTTTCCATCGTTCTGCAGAATCAAGGCCAAGTGTCAAGAGGCAGCAGGTACCTAGGACAGGCACCTAAGATGTAATCTAAGTTCGTTAAAGTTATAAGGATACTTAATTGTATACTTAGGGTACAACCGTTACTTTGTATACGATTAGATCGACATATTTCATTTTCTCAATTATGTTGTTTGTCGAGGAACTGTAAATGGAGCTAGGTTTAATGAGTTTATAGTTATAAGTCTAGGTAGTAAATTTAGTGTTAAATTAGAACATAAATAGATCCAGTCGCTAAAGTAAGTAGGTACCTATCAGATAAATATTCTTGTCACTTTAATGCAACAAAATTATAAATTGCTATTATAAAATTATGCAAGTTGAATAATAACTCGGCTCCTCTAATCGGGACTGGGATCGCGTTGGGTACTATGAATATTTTGTTTTCAACTTTATTTTTCGAGAAATTATAATAAAATTGATTTTAAGGGTATATTTGCTCCCATAGTTAAGGGTATATTATTCGGAGCGCGCTCCATACAAACGTACTATGGTGATATTTTCAATACTAACTAATTAAAGTCAATGAAATTTTACAGAAACAATCTAGAAACATATTTCTATACTTGTATGGAGTCCGATTTTCGTTAAAATGTATAGTTTTCAAGTTACAGTGCCTCAAAGATTTCAATACAAATCTTAAATTAATCCTAGCATTGAAACTGTATATTTTAACGAAAATCTGACTCTATAGAAGCATAGAGATTTGTTTCTAGATTGTTTCTGCAAAATTTCATTGACTTTAATTGGTTAGTATTGAAAATATCACCATAGTACGTTTGTATGCAGCGCGCATTTTCGCTCTGGGAATAATATTCTCTTAAATAACCGACTTGCTCCCAAACGGAGTGAAGGAAAGTATATTGAAACTTGCATACGCTGAAGAAGAAATTGTGATGCGTATTGTGAAGTCTACCAATCCGCCGCCAAGCGTGGCGGACTAACCCCATACAACCTCCTCGAGGGTAGGCATGTGCCCTGCAGTGGGACGTATATAAGCTAATGATGATGAATTGATGATAATATTACGAAAAAAGTGACGTCATTATTCGCAAATGTACAAATCGCATTCGCATCAAATGCGATATGTTTATGACCTAAACGATATACCAGTAAACTCGTATAGCTACAACTAAGCATTAAAAGTAGGTAGTACAGAAAAAAATGGTAGTCCTAATTATAAACTTAATATTAATTTAGTTACTTATTATTAAAATTTATGGTCCTAATACAAATTATCGATTTTAAATTCGAATGCTACCTAATATTCCTAAGTATTAAATTTATTATGAAGTATATTTCGCAAACCTATTCAAATGAAAGCCATTATAACAAAATTAATGACATAAAGTCGGTTCACATTAATTATTGGCGAGCTTGTCTGTTTTATCGAAAGTTCATATCGTAGAGTGGACAGTTGAAACTCTCTCTTGTCATAGTCGACCACTTGTTACGTATCATGATTTATTCGCAATTCAATACCAGAGGATTTATCTAACGTGTAACCGTCGTGACTTTGATTTAATTGAATATCGTACAGTGTCTCATTACAAAATAAGAGCAACATTGAAGAGGTTATAAACTGCCCAGTGGGGAGGACTCGACAATCCACTTAGATGCTGACTGCTAAAACAACTTGAATTAAGATCCAACTTGATCCAAGCAAACTCAACTTTGTTGCTGCCGGTTAAATAACATTTTTAAATAAGCGTGTTTTTAATTCTATTGGAATAAGGTGTGACATCTATATCGCATGAATCTAATTGCAACATTAGACGTGTGGGTCAGCAGTTTGTATAACTCTGGTAGATGGCGCTGACGTCCCTTAAAGACGATAAAATATTTAGATTGAAAATTTCGCCGTGGCTTGTGGGGCGACGACAGCTCTGTTGGAGTAGAGCATGCCCCGGATAGGCAGGTCGTGGGTTCGAATCCCACTCGCCGCCCGACTTTTTCAATCTTTAATTTGATTAAGCTAACATGGCATACATGTAAAATAATAAAATTCTAAGTGTGATTTATCTGGAGTCGCCAAGTATTTCTATAAATAGAATAAGTTGCGTCTTAGTACCTATTTGTTTATTAGGTACGTCGACACTTTCGCTAAGATTACGAGCGAACATTGTTTAAGCTTCGGACAAACGTAAGACATGCTGACAACAAAATATTAATTACTTCAACCACATTGTTTTGTAAAAGGTGTTCTCGAAGTAATTCCTGAGTTTTCTCTCGTTTTATTATGAGAACACAATTTACTACATATTGAATAAAATTCAGAGGCATGTTAATTTCCAAGAATGAATGGAATACTGGCACTAACGTACAATGCGTTTTCTACTATTTATGTTATTTTTTATGATTTACACAGGGTGTCCCAAAAATAGGGTCAAGCGTAAGTCCAGGGTTAGAGCATCCCTAGGAAGCCGGTTAAGACGACACTATCATTTATGTTTCGCGTTTTGTTTTAGTCTTAGTTACGAAGAGATTATTGGTCACAGAGAAATTAAAAATTGAGACACATTGCTTAACAATTGTTTTGGTTTAATTATGCCTTGTCGACACAAAAACAATTATGTACATTATGATACAGTATCGACTTAAAAAAAAGTTGAATTCCAAATTTAGACAAATCTACGAAAGTTTTAGAGAACGATTTGCTAGAGGGACACTATACTTCTGGGCTTCCGCTTGACACTATTTTAGGACACCCTTTATATTATAACTCGTTAGTCGAAATAGATTTCTCACTTGGTTTATACCGATTTTAACAAATCCACTCCAACCCTGTATATTATCTCAAAAACTCTACTCTGTTTTTAACAACAAAACACAATGTTTTATCTTCGAGAAAAGGATGGAATGTACAGTAACTTTGTCGCAACATTTTATCTAGAAGAGGTGGCAACTGGCAATTAAATGAAAAAGTTAGAGCTATAAATTAGGTACTTACTTACTTACTAAAGAGTGACATCGCGTGGGGACTCGGACGTTTCCTTAGATACCAAGGCGGGACTTTTAATCAGCTTTGGATTTATCACGCCGATTTTGTGTAAATAAGATACAAGAATTCCAGTAGTTGAAGATATCTTTTTACATTCTCCGCATTTCTTTTACAAAGATGTTACGACCCGTTTGAGGTACTGGTAGCTCGGGTGCGTGTTTAAACTGAAAAAAATGTTTTGTTTAATACAACCAAAGTTTAGTGACTACCCAACGGTTTTGTAAAACATAATCAATCATTTGGTTAAAACAGCTAAACAATTGGCTATTTATAACCAAATGTTTGATTATGTTTTACAAAACAGTTCGGTAGGCACTAAAGTTCAGTTACATTTAACGAACATTTAGTTAAAGATTTCTTTGAGTGTACCAGCATACTGGAGTGCTATTTTTGAAGTCCACACATCCATAATTAGTGTGAAAAAGTGACAAAAACAAATAATATTTTGTTTACCTTCTTTTATGTTTTTCTTCTTTTCACAGACTTTTATTTGGTTCATAGTTTTCGTTTAATGTTTTATTTGTTTTTCTATTCAGAACGTACCTTATTATGTTTGAGGCCCGGTGTTAGTTGCACAAATCCAAAATTCAAGGATTTTAAGCAAACTCTAGTCTCCACAGCAATTAGTTTACTGATATATTTTTTTTTTTTTTCCTTAGCCATTTCATCCCACTGCTGGGCAAAGGCCTCCCCCCTTATCCTCCACGCATCCCTGTCCTGAGCCAGTTCCACCCACTTTTCGTCGAAGGCATCCAGGTCGTCTCTCCATCTCTTTCGGGGTCGACCCTGACGGCGACGTCCATTACTTTATTACTGATATTAAGACAAATTATTGTATTCCTGAGACCAAACTTGGTGCATATAATAAACAACTTATTTGTAAGTGTAACTAATAGCATACGAATAATGCAATACATTACGCGTAAGTTATTTAGGATATGTGAAATTAGAAAATAGCACTCCTGTCGTAGTATGAGTCAGAATGATTATCTTTATTATTTTAGATGCTGTTTATTAACGAATATTTTGTTGTTATAATTACCTATACAACTAAAAATAAATATATAATAAAGATTCCCATAGGTAGATTTGACACATTAATAACTAGGTCGTTGGTGTGATTGTAAAAACATTAAGTTTCATTAAATTACTTCAACTGCTTTTAGAATGATTTAGGAATTATTTTGAGCACCACGTATATGAGGTCTTTACTGCATTTGAAAACATTGAATTATCGTGTCTATTAAACATCCTATTGTATATCGTCGCTTGAGAGTGAAAACTTCGTAAGGATCAATTCTAGAGAAAAATGTGTTTTGATTAAATAAGAAAGAAAAACTCGGAATAGCCATCTATGACGTTTATATAACTTCCCATTAGACGTTTTTTTGGCGCATTATTTTCTGCTCGTAGGTACTTACGAGGTTTTCACTCTCAAGCGACGATATAAACATCTAAATTACCTCATACAAATATTCGAATTAATTTCAGATTATAGTTATGTACATAAACTTATAACCATACTTATGTACGCTTACGCAATGTAGCTACAAAACATAAACGCGTATAGCGTGAATTTCATAGACGTATATTGCGAAATATGTTCCCATGGCTCTCAGGAAACCATTAGGAAAATAGAGGTAGAAATTAATGAGGGCCATCGCATCTAACGTTAGTCTAGTCAACCCACGCGACCAACGAAGTACTTAACTGCTGGCTGTAGGTACCATGATGTCCCGTGAATTAATGCAATTTTATCTTTATTACTATAGGGTAATCGTTTTTGCTAGGACTTCTATATTTACAGGTAGTAATATTTAGACATTGAGATTCATATTTTACTGATCAACACACGTAAAATAAGACAGTTATTAGAGAATCTGATTAGATTGGAAATAAGATTTAAACAGGTGCTTACAAAACACACTAGTAAAATTTAAAGGAGATATTTAGACCACCAAAGTGAGCAACTTTCACTATGGAGCCAACATGGAGAAAAAAAATCAATGTTGTCTCCATATTTAAAGATTTTCAATTTGATCACCCCTTTAAATATTACTATGGTGTTTAGTTACACCTTTATAAATATCATGTTTCAACCAAACATAAAATAAAGTATCATAAAGCAGATGTAGAAAGATCAGAACATCAAATTGAACAACTTTATATACCTACGGACCACCATCGAAATCGTGAAAAATAAAATCTGCTGTCCCATAAATTTCGGTCGAGTAGGAGTGTCATTTTGTATGGAACAGCTGAGTTTTGTTCGCAATAACTTCTTACTAAACATACTATTTCTCGTAACGCCTGCCACACGGAATTATTCCGGATCACATAGAATAACACGCTGTGGTTTTCTACATAGGCTTGGTTTTTACCAAGCAGTTTACACGTCCTTTATAATGCAAACGGAAAGAATTTTATTTTTAAAACAAACCTATCGGTAAATCGCCTGAATTATAACTTTTCTCAGACAAATTCTCAATAATGGGCAGATGACAGAGTTGCAGTTTATCTTTCGCATCTCAGCATCGCTAGACTTTCTAGCGACATCTGCCATGACTCTAGCTAGATTGAACCCGCGATACGACACCGTAAACTGCTTGGGGATATAATTTCACAGTCATTCAATACTTTTCTCGCCTCATCGAATAGGGTAGTAGTCTATCTAATTCTCAGTGGAAACATTTTTACCTTTATCTTATTTATGTGTAACAAAATGACAGAATAAATTAAGATAACCTAAATAACAGTAATAGGTTACTTTAATTTTATTATTATCATCAGCCCTTCATAGCGAATGCGTCAAACAAAACAATTGACTGGTTTAAGGCGTATCAGACCTGGACCACGACGCTCCATACTAATCGATGCGAACGAGCGCGTGGCTCTGGTCAGAATGTAGCTGTTTTCTTTTAAAAATTAAAAGATTTTTTATTAATTTCGAAAAAGTAAGAAAACCACATCATTCTAAATTGTGTTGTGAACAATACTGTAAATTTTCATTTTCTTCTGATTAAAAATGTAAGAGTAAAATGGTTACAACTGGAAAAAAAGGGGTGACTTTAGAGTCCCTTTTCTTCGGTTTTATTCATTAAAATCGATTTCTAGAAAAACCACATCACTTCTCATATTGTGTAAATGGTACAGTTTATTTTCCAGCTCAAAAAGTGCCATAGTTAATGAATAAAATATTTACAAAGTTACCCAAAATCAGGAGGTAGCCCCTTAATGTAATATTTTCCAAAACTGCTAAAATGCTGTTACAATTTATCGGTTCAGTATCAAGGTACAATCATCGTCAGGTTCAGATATCTAAATCTAATCTAATGGCAGAACCCTGGGGTGGGACGCCACTTGCGTCGACACTGGTAGCGCCCTCACACCTATCTGCCACTTTTCGGAGAACAGGCTCGGCGGTGGCTGTTGCAGAGAGCAATATAGGCGACGCAAATTGTAACCCTCGGCCAGGGATACTTATTTTCGCCTTTCGATGTGGAGACCCTGGGGCCATGGGGACCGGACGCCAGACAACTCTTCAAAGGTTGTCGTCGCGATTGGTCGAAGTGTCCGGCGACCGAAGGGCTGACGCTTTACCTCGCCTATACCTTACGCATATCGATTGCCCTATGTAATGCTGAAAGCGTTGTCGGCATTCTTCCGGCAAGCCTTCAAGACGGCAGCCTCGAGCATATCTTCTATTTAGAATAAGCCGAGTAGAAGATGTGCTCGATAGAGCCTCATTCCGCCTTTCTGATTAGGTTAGGTATTATTTAGATTAATTTTGTAGTGTCTATGTTTATGTACCTATAAACTCTAAATCTTTACAAGCACAAAAGGATTACATATCTATATTACTGAGACTGTACCTACATCTATTATGAAAATTATTGTCTTTTTGATGGCCCGCAATATTTAATTATAATATAGTTTTTATACATTCGATTAAAGAATTGTTTCCGCAAATAATAATGAGTATTAATATACTTATTTCAGTTAATTAAAGTGCATCGTGTAAATGGGCTGAATTGCAGCATGATAGGTAACAAATGAATTCCAACGGTAATTGTACGTTTACTTGAACTTTAACTGAGCAGAGGTTAAGTTACATTGACCGACCTTCAAGCGCTTACAAAAAGTAGAATCAATGCAGCTTTATTACAGTTCATATTACACTACAGATGATGTCTTTTAGTTTTTATTTATTCTTAATGACTGCACGAATCAAAGTCATGAACTTTCACTTTCGAAGCCGGTATCGAATATTCAATCTACGTTTTTAGAAAGCTAATAGTTGTAGTAAATATTATAGACTAATTTTATTACGTTTGGTACGGGTACAATAACCTAAGTTATAATGAGTTATAATAATTTCGGACCAAAAAGCCTTTCACCCGTAGCTCCGCCAACGCCAATGTATAATTCGTTTTGGTTTCAAACAAAAAGGAGACCGCCCCAGAGGGGATACGGTCGCGTCAGGTGTACCTATAGGGGTGCTTTAGACCATCAAACTGAACTAAGAAAACAAAAAATTGCAAAAAAAAATTGCTATTCCATACTTGCCTACTCGACATGAAACTGCACAATTAGTGTTGTGTTTGCTCCCATAGAAGTTATTCAGTTTCATAACATTTTGAAAGTGTTTAAAAATCGCATTTGTCGTTTCATACACAACAATATTCTTTAAACCTAACAATAGCTATACCTATTTGCTAATTCGATTCAATGACATTTAATAAGACGTAAAAAAGAAACATGCTCGTAGATAGACAAATAAACACATTCGCATGTAATAAATCTGGTTCAGTAAGAAATATGAGTATCAAAAACATTTTCGCTAGAGAGTGGTACATTTTCCGGCATCGGCATCGGCACCGGCACCGGTCTACAGGTGGGGTCGAACGCGGCACGATTCTCGAGATATCTAACTTGTGCATCGGCCTTGAGAAAGCCGCGGTTGCCGCTCGCTGCGCGCGCGCTGACCTTTCCGCTCCTCGAAGCCAGCTTTGTTATTTATGGCCACCGGTCCCGTGATAAATCTCCAGCATCTGTGCCTTGTGCATCCGCGTTAGCTGAACTCACGTACAATGGTTAACGAATTATTCGACCACTTCGATGTACCCAAATGCAAGTGCAAATAGAATTAATGTCTGTTACATAAATATAGAACTATTAGCCTGAATTTCGTTTGGTTAATTGGCTATTAAAATCCAGAATGCAACCAATCGGAAAGCAATTGAGTTCTGCCTGTAATCGCTCCAAAGTTTTATGGGACTGCTTTCAGACTAACGATCTTGTAAGCCTATATTATCGTTTGAATCTTATTTCTTGAGGTTCGTAAATAATTGGTCGTGAAAGATCCTATTTCTAGATATTCCGAAGGACTCACTATATTATGGTAACATTGTAACAGCATTGTCCCGCTGGGCTATGGTCTTGTCCTGGCTTCTCGAGATCTCCTATCACCTTTCAACTTTGTACTGTTAGTGACAGCACAGGGCTCTTATCAGAAACTAAACATTATTTATTGAGGGCCATATCGGCGGGCACATGATTTATAAAACGAGCTGAACAGAACTTGAAACTCTTGGAGTCAGGGACACCACACAATATCGTAAGTATTCCTTTTGAGGCAACGCGATGCGAGACTGGTAAAACCGCTCGACAAAAACCGGCGAGCCAAATCTTCGGTATCTGACTTAAGTTTTGCTCGTAATTTGAAAGTATAAACATTGCAGCAACCTCATATTTTATGAAACTTGAAACTAACTTAACTGGTTCAGTCACAACTGTCTGAGGCAGCCATAAGTCAACTGCTCTCGTTCCCAGCATGCAATTTTATCAAACTCGAGTAGAGTGAAATCAGTCATTACAAGTAACCCACTTAAGATGCCAAGAAAAGAAATGCATTGGGATCTCGTCACCCAATAAGCTGGAGAAATTACTTGATTGGCTGCAGTGGTAGGTGCGCTTTAGGAATGACCAGTTTTGTTTCTATGTGGGGCGCTAAATAGAAGGAAATCTTTTGGAATCCGTACACGTATGACTAGTTTAATCGGGAAATTATCAATACTCATGATTAAACTAAGAGCCAAGACAAATGTGACAACTTACATGAAACTGCTAATGAATATGGAAGAGACAAGAGAGGTCAGAATTCTAGCAGGTGTTGGTGTCGACTATATATAGAAAAATACCTATCAACTAGCTGGAAACAGGTGCATCATTGTACCTATAAATAAGCTCCATTCAAACGGATGCCCATTCTTTTTTGAATAGTGAAAATCAACGTAGACACTAGTAAGAAAATTGCAGTTTTTAATGCTTAGTACGCATTTTCCGAAAGGATGTCTACAATTATGACTGGAGGCGCTAACGGTACTGAATCCGGCACTGATTGCAAGGTGAGCAACTCATTCGTTCGAATGGTCTGTGAAAGTTATTACAAGCTTTGGTCCCCGACCAGTTACAAGTAAACATTATTATTGAAGATACATCGTCAATGTTTGACTATTACGCTTGTAACGTTTGAGGTTTCTATTTTCCATTCGATGAGAAGGAAACAGAAGTTGCTGGTTACAGCGAAGATGGGTATAAAGAAACGTTTCTGTTAGCGATCAAAAGTAATCAATAAACATTTCTACGTTTCGGAATCAAAGTGTTTGTTATTCCATTGTTAATATTTCTGTGGACATGAAGAAATAGAAAAAAAATGAATATTCTCGCCGGCGTAAAAGTAGGCTTCTCAAAGTTTACATTAGCCATTTCTAACAAGAAGTAAGTGAATATGTTCATCAATCAGCGGAGCACCGTATTCTACCATTTATCAACAATTTTCCCACGGTTGGTATGCGGCCGGTTGCACAAAAACACGTTGAAGCGCAATCAAGTCCTTGACAGTCACATTGATTGTGCTTGACACCAACTGGGGCCGACTTTTATTGTTTTTACAGCTAATTGTACTCTTCATTGAACGTACGTACGCTGATCTTAACTTTAGCTGCTGCTTAGCCTTAATAACAGGAGGAAGTTTGCAAACATTACATTTATTCGTCGAAGATTTATCATTGTCTTTAACGAAAATTTTATCATACGCATTTTCTTGAAATGTGGATCGAATTCAAAAGTACCGTTCTCGAAAACCAACCAAATTCATTGTAATTATTGAATGGAGACATTAACCTACATCTACCACTTCCACAAAAAATATCGATGTAACAGTTTTACCGCACGAATTTACTTCTCAAAATCGATATAATTACGTATTCGAGTCACAACTCTAACTATTCGTCCGTTCCTGGAACCTTTTGTTACTGGCCTTTAAATTCACAGCCTGGCATTAGTATTCTTCAATAAGCAACGATATTATTCCGCCGAGCGTGGTATGTTTTATGATTGTGGGTGCCTGTGTTAACATCAAAACATTCCTATGCGAAATGATGAGTGAATGCAAAGTGTTAAGTGTAGGTAGCATTATAGTCATGTAGAAAATGCAACTTGTCAATGCAATGTACCTATAAATATTATAGGTGTTGGTAATGTTTCTGTGAGGGACTAACAATGATTTAATAAAGTTTCACAGGTGGTTTGATGCAAGCTTTTTAGTTTATAAAGGATTAACTTTCAGGAATTCACGATGGATTGCAAAGGGTATTTAGGCTTAAACGTATTTTGTGGCACCGTCTATCATTCTGATTTTGATTTAATCATGTTTAAACCAAAACTCGTCTTGGTGCAAGCCACCTAAAGTCATTTTAGTTTTATTGCACCTATTGGAGCTTTTGCAGCGTCTGAACTATTTCCTTTTTCTCCACTTTCTCACACCAATTGAATCAGAATGCCGGTAAAAAGAACAATTTTTATTTTATCCGCTCTATTTCAATGTGAATAGCTGTCATTTTTAAATAACTGCACGTACGTCCAGGCGCCCGAGTCAGGCGCCACTGTAATTAGATTAAACGTTTCACTTGAAATCAAGGACACTTCCACACGACATTATACTCTGGTATTATCTAGTCCGGTCAATACTCGTAAAGACCTTGCATTACGACCGTAATTCATTTCGTGGTGGTCAGTAAACTTCCTCCCTGTTACCTTTTTAGTATTATCATCACACCTGATAGACCTTCACTGCTTGACGTAGACCTCCCTAAGGATCGCAACAACGACCGGTCCTGCACTGCCCTCATCCAACGGGTTCCCACTGCTTTCACCAGGTCGTCGGTCCACCTTGTGGGGGCCTACCCAAACTGCGCTTTCCGGTACGCCTTTTTAAGTATGTGTTGTACGAAAGTTCACTTTTAGCCTATTCGTTTAACCCAGACGCCAGACATAACCGCATAATGTGTTCAAAGTGCAGTTTCATTCCATCTCTAATTGATCATATTTGAACGCAGCTTTGCGGCCAAGTCAGCCAAGTCAAGTAATGTTTTCCCGGAACAATTAATCCCAAGTTAGGAACCACTGTTCAGGACATTTCAGTATAAGGGTGTAAGGAAAAGTATCATTAACCTTTAAACCACATACTCTACCCATCAAACTGAACAGCTTTAACTATGGGAGCTAACCTATCAGAAAAAAAAACAGCGGTCTCAAACATTTCAGTCGAGTATGCATTGCAGTTTAGTATGGAACAGCAGTTTTTTTTTTGCGCTGTTATGTTTGCTCCCAACTTGTTCAGTTTGATGGGTAGATTATGTGGTTTAAAGTTTATTGATACTTTTCCTTACACCGTGTATTACTTAAAACATTCAAATACTTAATTCGCGACGATTAATTGCGTGATAGTGTGGAGAGTCTCTTAAACCCTGTCGATATAAAGCCTGGTAAGACAGGACGATGATGGAACGTGTGTTTTTTACCAACATAGCGCACTACGGATGTCTGCAAGATAAAAAGTAGGATCGACAACGTGGTTATTTTCATTCTTTGAAGTTATGTCACTTTATTGAGGCTCATTTTGAGAAAGCCTTTTGTGGCAATTGAATGACAATAATTAATTAAAAGAATATATCTGTTGATGTTGCTCAGCAATGACCACGCACCGGTATTTATGATAATTACCAAATGCCTCCGTGGTCTAATACTCCGTGGACAAGATTCATGCACACCCTATGAGAGTTAAGGTTAAGATTTGAATCATGGTTTTGTATTCTATCCTTCCTGCCCAAATACCTGACCGAACTGAGCTTATAGACGCTGCCGGGAATGCTATGCGAGTGGCAAAATACAGAGATGCAAAAAATTTGTATGACATGACATGTACGAAGATAATAAAATTTTGAAGGGACAATAGTTATTTGTTATGCTAGGCTGCAAAGTTGCTTTTTGGCGCGAGTACTTTTATTGAAACCTGAGCAAGCGAAGGATTCTAGGATTGAACCACGAGCGAAGCGAGTGGTTCAAATAATAGAATCCTGAGCGTTCAGCGAAGGTTTCAAAGGTACGAGACGCAGAATAACTTTGCAGCCGAGCGAAACACACAATTTTTCACCTCACAACAGCGAGGAAAAAAAGTGAATTGCTAAAAAGAACATTTCAAAAAGTTTTTATTTTCGTGCTGGCCAGTGTCATGAAATAGTTATTAAGCATTTTCAGTGCATTGGCGGTATACAAAAATATTGAATAGACAAATTCGAATTTCAAAAACTCTTTCCACGCTAGCGGATAAAATACACTTTTGCACTCAGATTTCGAACGATAAACAGAATCTTTCCGAGCTTGTGAGGTGAAAACAATATTTGCATTATTTTACTGAAGAGGTCATTCATTGATATACATTTGAGCGTTTGTCTCTTTCGAACACCAGTCACAAAATGTTATAAATGCTCATTGAGTTAGTGATTAAGTAATTACGGTTAGCGTGTACTTAGACTACAATAAAAGTAACTACTAACACAACGGTATAGGGCTGCGTTCACACGAATATCGCACTCATTAATAAGCAATGAATAAGTGGGAATTTGCACCTCTATGAGCTGTGCACTCATATAATAACAGAACTGTGCGAGGAAGTACCTGTGTATTACGATATTCCCGTTAAAGATACAAGGTATGTTTAGAACATTGTATTCGAATAGCCACTTCATTATGTAGACGCTATAAGTTAATTTTATTGATAGACCGGCCCTTTCATAGAAGCAACATGTTCCACTTGAATGCGGTGGGCGCACCGCATTGATGTTCCTAAATTCACTTCGTCACTATGGCAACGACAGACCGCAATGTGTCATTTTGTGTTGTTTTGTGTGACATGTTGTTTGTTTGAACGAGCTTGTCTATCGCTAGAGTATATGTCAGTGTTGTTTTATTTTATTATTGACCGAAGGAATTGAATTTAAATATAGGATCCATTTCAGGTCCCTATGGACAGGGTGTTAAATTAAATGCGTTATATACTTAAGAGGGTTCTTCAGACCATCAAGCTGAATAAGGGTAGAGTGGCTTTTCTATGGAGCAGCTGTTTTTTTTAATTAATTCTTCTTCTTGACTTCGCTCAGCCGAAAACGCTTGGTGAAGATAAAACCATGTTTAATATATATTCTACACAGGATGAGGGAGTACACTAAGTCTTTTTGGAAAACTTCTAAGGGGTGAAAATGGGGATCTACACGGACGAAGTCGCGATTAAAGACTATATAATCATTATCATATATCTAATAAGCCCAAGAAAGAAAAAGTGTGAAACAGAACATGGTATAACTTACTCTAATTAGATACATAGTGAAAATAGTCACTGTTTTCTAACCTCAAACATATTATTATAAAACAATTAACTATAAATTATGGGTCCATTGTCTGTGATTATCTCAAACTGGTGTTATTCAACAATATGTATACTATGCACAACAGAAGCTGGTAAAACAAGCATTTCTTGTCATTTCTTCACCATCTTTGTACTTTGGCTGTAAGTGCTATAGGAACCGAAAGCTGAAATAAGATCTTTTTTTTAAACCGTTGATATTAGATCTTACCGTCTTGGCTTTTCATGCCAGCTTTCGTTGCGCGCGGTATACCTTAAAACAAAGAGTTGTAAACAGACACATAAGTCAATTAAATGATGAATAGCGTTCACAAGGAAGGAGCTGATTCCATCCACTTAACACTCTTGTCTTTTGAACTCTTTGTTTTGTTGGAATAGATAAGGGCTACATTTTGTATGTAAAAACATGACCTAATAGTATACAGTTTGATATAAAAATGTAATAAAAGAGATTCCGAAATACAAGAGCCTTTTAATGGAGCATGATAGATAACCTTTATGGTGCAATTCAAATATAAGTACACTAGTGCGCACAAATTATATACCAGATTTTAAGTCAGATCATAAGCTATCAAAAAAAAAAGTTAATCAAAATCGGTTCAGTCGTTTTTGCGTGATGCGCAAACAAACAAACAAACACACAGACAGACAACATTTCTAAAAAAGGTCGATAATCGACTCAGGGATACCTAAAAATCATATCGTAATCTTTTTTTGTAAATATCTTCAATGTACAGACACACTTCAGTTACAGTTTTATAATAGTTTAGATTATAGCATACCAAAACATAGATTTGAAAAAAGATACAGAATTATAAGTAGGTATAAACAAAGCAGTCTTATCGCTATAGACGGATTCCTTCCAGACGACATCAGGGTAGAGGAATTGTTCAATATTAGAACTTTTATTTATTTAACGCTTTATTGTACACACGGAAATATACATAAAAAAACAGCATAATAGACAATTACAAAGGGCGAGCTTATCTCTAAAGAGATTTCTTCCAGCAAACCCGTGACAGAGAGAGAGAGCATACAAAGTTTAGAAATTGGCTCTATATCAAAAGATGGTCAGTTTGATGGTCTGAAGAACCCTCTTTAGAATGTAACATTTAAATTTACACTCTGTATTTTGTAAATATGCAAAATAAACATTTGATTGGATTTGTTTTGTTATTGTTTTTATTGGTTGTCGTTTTATTATTTCATACTTTTCAAACTCTTCATCATCAGCCTATACAGGGTGTTTCATAAGTAACAATAAGTTTTTAAAACTCATAAGGGGGTTGTTTAGACCGTCAAACAGAACAACTTTCTCTATGGGACCAACATCGAAATCGCGAAAAAAATAATTTTATATCCCATACATATTTTAGCTCTAGTCGATTTGTAGAGTATAGAACATAATTTTTTTTTTCGCGATTTCGAGATTGGTCCCATAGAAAAAGTTGTTCAGTTTGATGGTCTAAACCACCCCCTTAAATGTTTATTTGTATTTTTGTAACACGTACGTATACAAGATACGTCCCAATGCAGGGAACAGGCCTACCCTTAGGGAGGGTAGTTAGTTAGTACTTTCGATTGGTAGACGTCAAATACGCATCTGAATTTCATCTTCAGCGTATGCAAGTTTTCTCACGATGTTTTCCTTCACCGTTTGAGAGCAGTTGGTATTGAGTACATAAGTTAGAAAAACTCATTGGTACATGGGATGTGGATGTGATGGGATGGGATGGGATGTACATGGGATGTGGATGGATGTGGATGTGACCGTGTGGATTCGAACCCGGACCTCAAGATTGAGTTTCCATAGCTATCCCAACACAAAATCAGTCTTTAATCCTAACGGTTGTTGTAAGACATTATAGCAATTTGTTTATATTGACTCTACCCGTATAATTATAGCAATAGATTAACAATGACTATTGACAACATAACCGCGTATCAATTACGTATTGAATGGTCCTTCGATACCAATCTCAGCTATTGAACCGTGTTCTAACGCTGCGCGTGCGACGGTGAAGGTTGCTTGTAGTATAATGATGATCCGAAAAAATCCGTAAGCGAATCCTAGTCCGAAGGTAGGATATTACTTTATAAATCAATTTTTTTAATAATACAGCCGTCTTATTTGTAGGTACTATTCGTATTTTTCTTTGATTTATTGATGAGATGGATGTCATTTACCACGGTTGAATAGTACGTGACCCTGAAATATGTGTACCTTTTATTTATACAGGGTCCTTCTTAATATGCTGACACTGTTTTAAGGGGATGATCAGACCATCAAACTGAACAACTTTTTCTATGGGACCACCATCAGAATCGCGAAAAAAAATCAACTGTCCCATACATTCGGTTGAAGTAGGTTTGCAGAATTTGCAGATTAATATGGAACAGCAGTTTTTTTTGTGATTTCGATATTGGTGCCAATGGGATAGTTATTAAGTTTGACGGTCTGATCATCCCCTTACTAAAGTGTCAGCAGAAGGATCCTTATGTACTTCCTTTATGAAGAATACACAACACAGTGAAACACAGTTTTACAGTAAGAAAACAATTTATTTTAACAGATATTACCGTTCATTTTCCGTGTACACCGAAAGAATTGCCGAATATCCGAAAAATACAATCTATATTCGAAATCTAAGCCAGCACATTATTATTTTCATGTCCACACCGGTATCCAAATTCACAAAGATATCTCATAACACTCTCATGTAACCGTAGTCAATTCATTCCACATAAGACGTCCCGAAACAGAGCTTCTTGTCGTCTGTTATCATAAGTATGAAAATGGCTTGATTCGAGGGTGTTCTTAGAACAACATATAATAATAGCGACACTTAAATTTCACAATTTATCAATATAATATATTAGTGTCTTTATTGTATGCCTTGTTAGCTATTTAATGCAATAGATTGACTTCCAAGGTCTTGTTTGGACATTTAATGATGTATAGATGTGATTACTAATTCATAGCTCAAAAGTGAATAGTGCCGTTACGCTATTATGATTTAAATCAGCATAGACAGGTGTCTTAGTTAAAATTGTATGAACTTGCCTTTAGCAAATCGTAATATTGTTGCAATAACCTTGGATTAAAAACTAGAGCATTACCCGCTAAACCTTATGACTTCGATATCGATAAATAACTAGAGTGACAACATCCTGCAGCCATTTATTGGAAAATTACATTTACTGGTCCATGTATTTATTTATAGCCAACTATTTTAAACATGTAGCAACCATGTGCAATTTGTAGCAGAATTGTTTAGAAAATATAAAGTATTGGCATGCGTCTTTGGAATTGTTATGACTATGATAATTTGATATGCATTCATTCGCCAAAATCACAACGAACTGGGTTCCCCTGGATGGTAGCAAGCGTAGAGGTAGACCCAGAAAAAGGTGGAGAGACACCTTCTTCGAGAGCTGATCAGTAGAGTAGCTGTCTATTAGTGAAATAATTTTACAATCGGTTCAATAGTTTCAGAGATTATTCCCTACATACAAATACATTTTATGTCTTATATTATAATATTAGTACCACATAACATTATTGTTGCATCGGGTACATAAATTATAATTAAACTAATTATCTGACGGATTTCCCTAAAACAAGCTAATTGGAAGCTAAAGGAAGTAAAACTACCCAAGTTTAACATGAAACTAGAAAAAAAAGTGTGCTATAACTTGTCTAGTATGCGCTTCACTTTACATTCCCACATGTCAACGCTGACAATGGGATGCGTTGAGGTTGCTCACCTTTATTGTGAGCGTCTGCGCCTGAGCATGTAGGGTGGCCAGTTAGCTGGGTGATGGCGAGATCATTCCATCGTAGGTTTGGGAAGAAACTTTAGTAATGTACCTGCATTACTAAAATTTCTTCCCAAAGCTACGATAGAACGATCTCACCATCACCCAGCCAAGTAGCCACCCTACATGCTCAGGCGACTATTTAGAGACTTATGTTTGTTTAACTTTCTACAAAAGATAGTTTGGCTTCTTTTAGGTTAAACTAAATTAAATGATTCGCTAGTTATTTAAGAACATACGTTACTATACTTTAGACATAGAGGGTGCTTCAAACCATCCAATTGAAGAACTTTCACTATGGAACCAAATTGTAAATGCAAAAATAAAATCTGCCGTTCTATACATTTCGGTCGAGAAGCCATTGACATTTTCTATGGAACAACAAATTTTTTTCACGCTTTTATAATATTGAACTCATATTGAAAATAAAAAAGAAAGGGATTACGGTTGTGAGTTCATGTATGTATTAATGTACTTAGTAAACGTTTTTCAATGCATGCGTCAAAAAAGTAAAAAAATGCAACATCAAATCTGGTCAGTCTTTGGATGGGTGGCAGTTTAGTAGTATTTCATCTCAAGTGTCTCAGTCCGATTCCGTGCTTCAGAAAGCTAGCTAAGCAGTTGGTCCTAGACATTCATGTAGATATTCGTTAAGCCAGGTCAGATGTATATTAAGGCGGCTAGAAAATTATCCGTAATCAAGTTGACCACTAACTTGCCTCTACCAATAATCCGCATTGCGTGGTGGAATACAGCCTACTCCCTCTTATCCTTATTCGTGAGAGGAGGCCTTTGTCGGGCGGTGTGATCCCTACACAACAGATATGAAATATCTCTGACCGAATTACAGTAGTGAGTTTTTTTTATCACAACACTTGGCCACCCCACCACTATCTAATACTGTGACGTCGAATAATTAGACGAACGGATTGTAAAGTCGATACCTCGCGTCATCTCTTTGTATTGATGTTCTATGCGCATTGATTCGCGCATGCACATGCCCATGGGATGTATGACTGATTGATGAGATTGTACTATTGTTGTGGATTTAATTGGTTCGCCGTATGGGAGGTCGACAAACAAGTCGATTCAATTCTCAGAGTTTACGATGTGTTGATTTATAGAAGTGGCAGGATTGTTTTACTTTTGGGTGACGTCGACTTTTAGGGTAGGTACTTTTTATTATATTTATAAAAACTATAATACTTTTTATTATCGTTATTCTGTCCGTCTTTATGCCTCACCTGAGGATAAGTTATTGATAAATTCCGCATTTAAGCACCTATTTAAAAAAAAATGGCACGAAGACGATTAACCAAACACAAAAACGCAGAAATAGATTTTAAAATGAAAATTATAATAACGGATGCTGTATCAGTGTCTTTAAAATGAAATTAAAACGTTAATATACAATAGCTACAGAACCTATGTGCCCGACACGCTCTTGGCCATTTTTAGCACAATTCCATGACTTTATTGCTCTTGGAGACTTTTCGACGTATGCTAAATACTAATATCATGTAATTGTATCAATAATTATTTTATGTTTTCTTTTATATATTCATACGCTATAAATCTGCAAAAAAGAACCGAAATCAAAAAGACCAATTACGAGTATCTTCTAAAAACTCAAACTGTCTTCTACTAATAAAAATATCAGATACAAAAATTTAGTCATCAATTATAACAATTGAACCAGACAAGCACGTGTTTAACCCCGTAACTAACAGGTGTAAATAACGCTCATTCATTATCTGTTCATCAAGCTGAACCACGTGTGCGCACTCAAGTCGTTTTCCGAAGAGTGGCCACAACATACGACGCATTCACTCTCATCGCCACTACCCGTAACATGATGCATTTAGGTGATAGGACTTGCAAAAAGTTTGCATAAATGGTTAAAACTCCTTGGGCTGCTTAAATTTTCTTTTGAACTGGCAGTATGATGTGAAAAAAAATTTTATTATCGCTATTAGGGTCAAAAGAAAGAAAATATTTATTATTTTTAATTCAAGCATATAAGGCTGCAATCATATTTTTTTACTGCCCAGCTGCCAGACCTGCCAGTATTGTCTTATTAGAAACTCTTTAAAATAATTTAGCATTAAAATCTTTTTGCACGTTTACTTTTTCGTTCACATTTATATGTGAACGAAAAAGTAACATATAACAACAAGTAACATGTAACATATTCGTTCACATATAAATGTGAACGCTAAAAAAGAAAGATAGGTATCAAAGATTTTATTTTGATCCTCGTTCCGCAGCGAAGACCAAATAAAATCGTTGTTCGAAATGATAGAACCTCATAGAAACAATCAATTTGTGAAAGAAGCAGATATCTAAACTATAGAATAGTTATACCTACTATAAACATATAAATATAAAATGTGATAATATTCAGTATACATTACACAGAGTTACGTTCCATTCATGCACAACATATAAACAATATTTGAAAGCGTTGTCTTCAGTTCGGGGGCTATCTAAATACAATCTGCATTTTGTGCAATGCGACCGAAGATTTAAAGCGATCTTATTATGTAAATAAGTCTATTCACAACGGATAATGGCACTTAAGAACGATTTAACTAATACATATACGAAGAGAACATAGTAAAGTTTGCGCAAATATTACCTTGAAACGGTTATCTTTAACGGGTCTTGCTCTGCTAAATGTAGGTGTCTTTTAAACTTTATGTTTAGGGGAAACTGCAAGTACTCTGTACCATTCTATACTAATTGGCAATGTCGGCTATCTGAGTATCTTATTTTGTCTATAAGTCATACTTATAATTATACAGGGTGTTGATTTGTGGTTGGGCTATTGCAAGCAAGGGTCGTTATGTAACACTGCGACCATCTCTGGTCTATTGTGTTCGCCTCAAGCTCACCCATATTTACGCATACCTCCGAACTTATGGTATTTTCTTTTCATTCTCGGGAATGCAGGTTTCCTCGCGATGTTTTCAGTTGAAAGTTGTTCAGTTTGATGGTCTGAAGCACCCCCTTAGTAATACTATTAGGGTGTTTTGTTGCACCCTGTATACAAGGTCTAACAAAATTAGGTAAAACTATTTTAAGGGGATGATCAGACCATCAAACTGAACAACATTCTTTATGGGACCAACATCGAAATCACCCAAAAATAATCATACAAACCACTCGACCCAAATGTATGGGACAGCAGAATTTTTTTCGCGATTTCGATATTGGTCCTATAGAGAAAGTTGTTCAGTTTGATGGTCTGATCTTCCCCTTAAAATAGTTTCAGATAATTTTGTTAGACCTTATACAGGGTGTTTCATAAGTAACAATAAATTTTTAAAACTCATAAGGGGGTTGTTTAGACCGTCAAACTGAACAACTTTCTCTATGGGACCAACATCGAAATCGCGAAAAAAATAATTTTATATCCCATACATATTTTAGCTCTAGTCGATTTGTAGAGTATAGAACATAAATTTTTTTTTTCGCGATTTCGTAATTGGTCCCATAGTGAAAGTTGTTCAGTTTGATGGTCTACACCACCCCCTTAAATGTTTATTTGTAGTTTTGTAACACCTTGTATAGGGTCCTTCTTAATATGTGGATGATCAGACGGTCAAAATGAACAACTTTCTCTATGGCACCAACATCAAAATCGCGAAAAAAAAACATCTGTTCCATTCAAAACCGCAAACCTACTCGAGCCAAATGTATTGCACAAATGCACAGCTGGTTTTTTATTTTCGCGATTTCAATGTTTTTCCCACAACGAAAGTTGTTCAGTTTGATGGTCTGATCATCCTCTTAAAAAACTGTCAGCATATTAAGTATAATATTAATGTCATTAGCTCATTGAGTATCTTATAATGTCTTAGTTAATGGTCGCCGCCGCTGATCCCGGTCTTCAGGAGACAAGAGTTACAGTAGTCGGAATGGATGGTGGATTTATGCCCGTTAAAATAAGTGAGAAGGTGAAACTAAGGAGCTTTCCCTATGATTAACAATAAATATCCACGGTATTGTTTAAAAATTTTAATATCACTTGTCGTGTCTCTCTATTGTGTTGAATTTCACTGTCACGATATTCTATTGCACTCCGTTTCAATTTAATGACTGTCTTTGTGAATAAATAAGATTAATGTTAGCTATGACAAAATCACAGAATAATAGTTTAATTAATTTGTGTGATGGTAAATCACGAAGTTTAGTTCAAAGTAAGAATAGGTTGTGATCAAGAAGATTGGATAGTATAGACTATTGTAGCAATGAAACATTTTTGTATTAAATTATTTACAACGTTTTTTCAATGTTTTATTTAGAAGAGAATAGAACAGAATACTTAATTTTTACCCGACTGCGCGACGCAAAGGAAGGGTTATGTGTTTTATCAAGAATATGATACTTACTGGCCAATCTTCTCATCTTAAAATCTTTCGGCCCATAATTGTGTCATGGTTTTTGTTTTGTTACGTTGTTTTTGTTATTTTTGGTGTTGCCTAAGCCGAAACCTACCCCGAAAGCGAATACTGACGAGTTTACATTATGTTTTGTTCCAATTTTATGTTACATATACTCGTGTGTAAAATACGTAGATATGGACGTTATTTTTCTATCAAATACCTACCCAAGTAATACAAGGTGTTTCATAAGTAAGAATAAATTTTTAAAACTCTTAAAGGGGTTGTTTAGACCGTCAAACTGAACAACTTTCTCTAAGGGGCCAACATAGAAATCGCGAAAAAAAAATTTGATATCCCATACATATTTTAGCTCTAGTCGATTTGTAGAGTATGGAACATCATTTTTTTTTTCGCGATTTCGATGTTGGTCTCATAGTGAAAGTTGTTCAGTTTGATGGTCCACACTTGTATTTTTGTAACACCTTGTATAGTATACACAAACATTTCTATACCTACAGCTATTATAACTATCAAGCGCAACAACGATTTTCTTTCGATGAAATTGCGGTTTCGTTCAAACGCTCTACTATATTCGAGAACCAATGATACCACTTGAAACTGTATTACTTAACAAATAGTATCACCCACCGGCTCGTAATTATGTATTATGTAGCGAGTGCAAGGGCTGTTGGTTCGAGGCTGCGGGCGCGACAACTTACCGCTTCCTCATTGCTTTGCCGATGTAGCGGTAGAGCTAGGGCTGCCACAAGACCCATCTTCGTAAAAAAATATAGCTCTCGTGATTATGTTGTATGGACGTAGCAATAGAAAGGGATGCCGTTCGTTCTTGACTACGAGTGATCGCTTCCTCATTGCTTTGAGGATCACGCTTTAGCATGTTTTTTATTGACTTTGGAATTTTTAATCATGATAGTATGTAGTAGCTGATCCTTTGAAAAGCTGGGTAACATAAAGGGCTGTTTTGGATCAGTGGACAAATTTTCAAAGGGGGTGCAGGTGGCCAAAATTAACATCTTTTATTTCGGTAGCAACACTGAAATCACGAAAAATTACCAGCTGTTCCACCTGTGTTGCAACCTGGATCTGATGCTTCGGGTCCTTCTTAATATGCTGATGATTTTTTAAGAGGATGATCAGACAATCAAACTGAACAACCGACCAACAGAGTCAACATAGAAATCGCGAAAAAAATGCTATTAAGTACAAAACTGCAATCCTAATAGACCCAAATGTATGGGACATTTTTTTTAGCGATTTCTATGTTGGTCCCATATAGAAAGTTGCCTAATTTCATAGTCTGATTATCCTCTTAAAAACCGTGAAGCAGATTAAGTTGGACCCTGTATATTGTGTCCCCAACTGAGCATCTGACAACCCTAATTGCTGTTGCGCTTGCACAGGCTAGCTGTCAAGCCTCTCAGGGTAAAGTTAATGTACTAGGGTAAGGTCATTACTTTTTACTGTAATTTTAACTACTTATACAAAATTTACAAATCATTAACTGTAACTAAATTCACTATAATTGCACTCGGAACGAATAAAAGAACGTAATTTAGACGCAGTTATTGCTTATTATAATTATCGACATCTATACTTCAATTTAATACGTGTCGGACAGACAGACAGACATTACAAATTAAATGTTTGATTACAGTTAACTTCACAGTTGATTAAGGGTCAACAACTCATAACGGAATACTAAAACGTGCATTACACGCCCATCACTAGCCACATTTCGCTCAAATGAAAGGAAAACTTTAATAACTCATTTTCTCGGGTCTTGCTCATATAAATGTAGCTTGAGATTTGCATTGCAATTTTGAAGTTTCATATACGAACGACCCAAAAATAAGTTAGTTATAGTCTGCAGTATAGAAGCATGAGGGAATGCCCTGTCTCAGTAAAGAGAAAAATTTAAAAAAATCTTTATTTGACGAGCTTTGAAGGCATACTTAATTTATGTTCCACAACATTACATGCAACTAATGTTTACTTTAGCTGGATCTGATAAGAGGAAGGCTAAGGCTCTGTTGCAACTCCCTGTTTTAAAGATTCTGATGTAAAATATACGTATCCTTCGACCCTCGTTCCGCAAACACTGCATCAAAATGTGATACACATCCTCCACCACCCCACATCACCACAATTTGGTAAAGGGACTTATCCCATCAGAAACGCGAACGGAAACGGAAAATAAATCTCGTATTTTGTCAAAATTTCGACCTAGTTCCATAGGAAATGTTGTTAAGTTTCATTATATATGATTACCCCCTTAAAAATTTTATGGTTATAAAAATATGTGTATTATTTTCATTACTGGGGCACAGGTCTACTCGTAGGTATAACGAGGGAGGGAGTTAGTCCACCACGCGTGATTACCTTCATACACATAATTATAATACAAAGTACAAGTCCTATTCGTATCATCATCATATCGAAGATGTCAAAACAAAAATTACTGTATGCATGAACGTTTTAAGTTATTCACAAAAAAACGCTCCTCAATTTTTCATATAAAAAAAGCACATTCAAACATTCTACAAATTCAAATTATTGTTTCAATCACGACATTATCCTGAGTTATATTATAACAGAATGGTTTAAAAATTTATTTAGTCACATTAACGACCTTATATCAATTCAATACAAAATTTCTAATGAAAATAAGAACAAATACGCACATCCAATCTAAAACAGCAACAAGACCTATTACTTTGCGATTGATTAGTTCTAACACCTAAATTAAACATTATGCAATGAACTTTCACCACCACCACCACGTCCGTTCTTTTCTTACCACATACCTACGAAGTTCCGTGAATCGAGGCATTTTCGAACTTACATTCAAGTCCTAAGAATCGTTGTGAAGATATTTATGAAGAATGGACTGTACGTTTGCTAACATTTCAATTAGCATCTGAAACGTTTTGCTGTAAGAAAATTACTTCGTATTCTTTTCTATAAGCAAAACTCGGTCACATATTATGTAACGGTCTGTGTTATTGGAATATAGACTAATCGTTTTCAGTTCTGTAAGTATTTGTAAAGATTGTTTAACCTTAAGGGCCTTCTTCGCAGATTTGGTAAAAACAGCCTCTGGCGTTTTCCATTTTTTATGTAGTAAACAAAGTTATTTCAGAAAATAAAAAATACTGTTTCTAGATAAGAAGTTTATCTACACATTGAGAAAATTTCACTACTGTATGTGTAATGGTTTATTGGTAATTTAGTGACAAAGTACCCCTTTGCGCGCAAAAAAGGCTCGCGGCGTAGTAAATATAGAGCGTTTCCTATACATTTTTATGAAAAAACTTTTAAACGATCTTAATTATAATAGACCAAAGAACGTATGTTCAGAATTAACTCATAAACAAAGTTACCGTTTTTGAGTAATGAACACTCAAAGTTACAGATTTTTTCCCCAAAGATTTCTCATACTAATTAGTATGAAGCGAAAACACCCGGGAACAACGATTATAATAGTCAGTGCGAGTGCCTGTCACGTCACACGCTCAGGCGCATTCAAGGAGAGAGCACGTCGCTCTGAATGATTTTTGTGCCGATAAGTTGACTTGCGTAATAATACGTACGTACACAAAAATTTTTGCACAGTGGTCTGTTGACTGAACTTGTGGATCAGATAAAAAATGTACCTACAGCAGGTAGACTGTTGGCGGACCGTGTGCGTTTGGACAAACATGTGTTGCGGATCCTCGTTGAAATAGTAATTATATATTTGTGACCGACATTTTACGTTTTTAACACCCGACGCAAAAGAGGGGTGTTATAATCTATAGGCGCGGCTATAGTAATGTAAGTCGATTGTTTAAAATTGTGAATCTGAGTGCCAAATTGCCAATACATATGAGATTTATAAGTATACCTAATATGTTTTTATTAAAATGAATATATCTTTTGTTATTTGTTTTTATATGCAGATATTATCAGCAAAGCAATTTTTGTATCTATGTGTACATATTTTTTTTACATAAAAAGAAATATTTATTGCAAAATATATATTTTATAGGTCGTACTTTTGAAAAAAAAATCTTTTCTTTGTTTGTTTGTTTTTATACAGGGTACGCTGACAGTTTTTGAGGGCATGAACAGACCATCAAACTGAAAAACTTACTCTATGAGACCAACATCGAAACCGCTGTAATAAAATCAGCTGTCCCACACATTTGGCTCGAGCAGGTTTGCAGTTTTGTATGGAACAGCTGATTTCGATATTGGTGTCATAGATAAAGTTGTTAAGTTTAATTAATATACAAATTAAAAAAAAACCAACACCAAAAACAAACATTTAAATACATACATACGCCCGAAAAACATAACCCTCCTTCTGTCGCAGTCGGGTAAAAAGTGAAAAATAATTCGGTCATCTATTAAAAATTATTACTTATTTTGGAAGTAAGCAATGTTTTACTTTTTACCTCTCTTTAAGATATTACAGGTCATTTTTATGCGTTGGGGACCGCTATGAAATGAACATAGATTTTTTTATTCAACAATCACTTGCAGTCCCCGACACATTAATTGACTTAAAATATCTTAAAGAGAGTTTAGAAGTAAAACATTAATTTGCTTACATAAAAAACAAGAATTTTTACTTTTTAAATGATGTTGGTTTTTTTATTGAATTGGTAATTTAACTAATTTATTATTATTTTGTAATTTACAATACGAAACACTTATCAAAATTTTTCAGTACATGCAAGTTTTAGATATAAAAAACATTAAAATAATACGGTCAAAATTGGTGTCGCGGGAACCACTGGGCAACCTAAAGATGTGTGTGTGAGCGCGCAGACGCTGTGTGCGTAGCGTTAAAAACCTAAAGTGGACACGGTCCGTCCGCTTATACGACCCTTAAGTTGATATTTTGTTGTAAAATAAAGTATATTTGATTGGTTTGATTGATCGATATTTTGAAGCTTTGACAGTTTTCTATTTTGGCAGCTTAGTATAGCGTGTAAGACGTTAAATGTTTCCTTATTCCACTTGCCCATCCTATAGGCTGTTATATGCCTTTTAAAAACCATTCGTAAGTTGACAATAAATACCTATTCAATACATATTTTTTTAAGAATAAGTCTTATTACAAATTAAAGCACTCAATAACTCTCTAACCTACTCGACAAAAATTTTGGGGTTCACACACATTTACCTGTTAACGTACTCACCTAGTCCAAACCAGGCTTTAGTGGGAATATTTTGATGAACTGTTTCGGACTGATTGATAAATTGATGAAACAGTCAGTAGTCACTAATACAAAATATAATCAATTCACCTCTACAAAGCTTTAGATCCTAATGATGTTGAAACTCTCGGAATCGTTCCTATCTCTATGATCATTGTCTGAATGAAAAAAATATCACAATCGCAGAGATTTTATTTCTTTTTTACGTTTCTGCATTTGCGGTTACCGCCCGCGTCGCTGTCGTATACATTATAATAATTTCAGATTGAATTCGCCTGTCCTTATGGACAAAAAGCTAAGTCCTCATTGTTGAGCAAAAACTTTTATGTTGCATTATTAGCTGTAACTTAGACTTTTTTGAGACAGTGGTCAGCATAATATGTGCACGTAGATATAGTAAGTACAACGTGGAGTCACGTTGCAAGTTGTGTCATTCGCGCAGTGTTCGCGCGGTTCGCATTTGAGATTGCCATGAGGCTCCGCCATCCCTTTCTCAACTGAGTTTTTGCTAAAAAAACATAAATAAGAGATAGGTAATTTTAAAAACTACTTGAAATTGGCAGAAATACAGCACTGTTGGCAGCATTTTTCACATAGAATTATTGCGACGGTTTACAAAATTTTGAGAATAAAAGGGGTGCAGAACTACAAGTCATAACTTTTTTCTTACTTCTCCTGTAGCTCGAGTTCGAATGTGTCATGAGACATGACTGTATTGAATGTAATTCAATAATTGACTATGTGTATGTTTTATCATTTATTACAATTCGACGCATTCGATAAAATGACTAACACTCATATTAGGACATTGCAAGCTGAATCACCTGATTGTCTGAAAAGAAAGATGATTCCCTGCTTCGAATGGCACGTTAAGCCGTTGGTCCTGGTGGTAATAGTCGTAACATAAAAACCACGTCAGAGGCCGTAAGGCGGTTTGAATAAACTCTGACACCAGGGCTTGCTGCCCACACGATAAGAAGAAGATTATATTTGAAGAAACATAAAAAGTTTTAGACACAAAGTATTATTGCTCAACAAACTTGGGTATTAACGTACATTGACACTAAACTTGTTCTTTCTAAACCGAGTAACAAATGGTACAAAAATAGTAAAAATAGGGAGGGACCTCCTGGTGTGACTGCGAAACCATTGTTACGCTTTAGCTTCAGGGGCCTAATCAGCCATGAAACTGCGCGGTACCTTGGCGCCTTGTTTTTTTACAATGATATCATCAGCAGTTTTGCACCAGTTTTTAAGAGAATATTATTCCGGGAGCAAAAATGCGCGCTGCATACAAACGTACTATAGTGATATTTTCAATACTAACCAATAAAAGTCAATGAAATTTTGCAGAAACAATCTAGAAACAAATTTCTATGCTTCTATAGAGTCAGATTTTCGTTAAAATATACAGTTTCAATGCTAGGATTAATTTAAGATTTGTATGGAAATCTTTGAGGCACTGTAACTTGAAAACTATACATTTTAACGAAAATCTGACTCCATACAAGCATAGAAATTTGTTTCTAGATTGTTTCTGCAAAATTTCATTGACTTTAATTGGTTAGTATTGAAAATATCACCATAGTACGTTTGTATGGAGCGCGCTCCGAATAATATACCCTTAATAATAGCAAGTATAAAATAAAAAATAAAGTATACTATGCTTTTGTCTTGCAAGTTTTGAACACAGGCATTCAGGTATTTCTTACCACAAAAACTTAAAACTAACTAAAAAACGTAAACTTACTTTGTAAAGTCACATTTCAAGTTATCACATTTTTCATTTTGCATTGTTAATGCTTTCAATAATAATCAATAATTCGATAAATACTGATATTTCAAATCTTCAAATGTTACCTTAGAATGTATTTCCTATTAGCTAAATTTGGCTATAAATACCAAAGTTTCTTAAATGTATATATTTGAAACTGAATTCTTGGTGTTTTTTACTTTGTATGAATGAAAATTACAAAAAAAATTTAACGTTTTTTAAACCAAAAGATCTTTGCAATATTAAAAACTTTATTGCATACGTGTAAATGTTAAAATTTTTACAAATGAATCGGTTTAATTTTAATTGTTTTAGTGTAACTCATTAAAAATTTATTTGTAGAGTTTTATACAAAGCGTCTGAGTTGTACACATCGCATAATTACATCACAAATATGTAAGTGTACAGCAAAACCTTGTTCCCATAGGTACTCTTCTCCAACAACAATATAGATGTAATCTCAACCAATTAATGTAAATCTAAACGCTACTAAATTTGAAGGGACAGTTTCTAATCGTCCTCTTGTTCATAATTTAAACATGTTATCTAAACTTACCATCTTCCAGTTACAATTTCTAAACCATGTAAGACGTTGTTAGCGTGGGTTGATTCAAACGATTATTATGTTAAAAACCGGCCAAGTGCGTGTCGGGTCACACGCAGCGTAGGGTTCTTTAGTTAGGTATACCCGTCACAATAGAAGTACATTTTATAAGTTGGTTGACTATTACGATAACAGTAGTCTTTATTTATGTCGATAACTTATAAAGACTACTGTGATAGTTTTACTTTTGATTTCGTTATTATGTAGGATATGTAATTTGTTGTTAGAGCATTATGCTCACGACTATATTCCCCGGGATGGTCAGAGATATTCTGAAACCTCAGAACATCCACGAATGAACGTGATTTTTTTCACATAGTCAAATACAATCGTTTAGCTGGAAGGGGAATCAAGTGACTCCAACAGAAATTAGTACTTTAAAGCTTAATATTTCGCAAACATATCTCTGGATCGAAAAATGACACTTACACACCAGAAATTTTTTTGAACAACCTATCAAAACCACACACCACACCATGGGATAGAGCAGAATAAAAAAATCTTTCCCATTTTACGTGTAGGGGGAGGAACACTAAGATAGTTTTTTCCAAAATTTCATTTTCCCACTTTGTCAGCGGTATATCCATGCTAAATTACAGCTTTCTAGTACTAGAGTTAAGCTGCAGACAGACAGGCGGACAAGGCAAAACTATAAGGGACTTGACTACAGAACCCTAAAAAGAATTGTTATCTCACTACGTAACATGATCGATGATAGTAAATAGAATAGCGACTATAACGTCTTATTCTATTGCATGTATGACACCCACTATGATGCAAATCTAGTTACTATCACACCTACGATAGTGAAAGAACAATGGATTGATGTTTGTATTATCAAATTGTTTTGATTGTACATGACAAACCAATTATCTCATCTTGGAGTCAAAATATTATATCGATGCATCAATCAACTCATCATGTTTTGCACAGAGGCATGATATTTTTGTTATTCAATTCAAATTCAATTCAATTCAATTCAAAATCATTTATTCAATATAGGAGCCTGAAGCACACTTATTAAACGTCAATACTTTTTTAAGCTACCACCGCGTCGGAACGTGTTGTCGCTGTAGAGAAGATGCGGCCAGAAACTCTACAGCATAACACGACTTAATGACTACCTATTACAATATAAATTCTTATGCTAAGGTTATGTATACAGTAATACATAGTCTATTTAATTAAATAATTGATACTATACAGTAAACTATATGTTAGTGACACTCAGACCAACCATTTTGATCATTTAAATAATCATCCAATATATAGTTTATTATATTTATCTCTTTCGTACATGTGATAAAGCCATAAAATACCGAATTCTTGATTGCGTACATTTTGTTCTAGTCAAAACAAAAAAACGTTGTAACAAATGAAGTAATGAAAAACTTCTTCATTGACACTGGCAGCAAAAAAAGAACTACGATAGATCTTTAAAGTATTCTCGGCCGTAACGAGCGACAGCATTATGAATATCGATAATGCGTTATCCAGACTTCTACCACTACAGTTCGTTCCAGGTAACAAATCTCACAAACCAAGGCACATTCATCCTTACACCGTGGACTTAAGAGTTATTTTACGAGACATCTTACGTTAAATGGACTACAGAGGGTAGTCTTACCAAGTCGGAGGCAGGGGCCATCAATAAACAACGGCTGGAGGGCACCGCACGCCGATACATCAGCGAGATACCATCTAACCCGGTGTCGCCCGCAACGAAACTGAGCAATTACGCGATAATATACGCACGCAATACGATCATAGTTGCTATTTAGATCTATTGCTATAGTTTATAATCTAAAGACAGATACGGCCGGGGCAAACGATGAGAAAAATCTTAAAAAGTACTAAACCTTAGAAACTTACAAAGTACATAAGAACAGTTTACAGAGTATAACAAAACACCCTAATTTCTTCGATCAAAGTAAAATTAATGGATCGCAACATTTCAAACCAGAAAAATAAGGCAAAACAAATGACAGGTATACGTCAAATATGTACTGAGATGACAGACCAAGTGTGCCAGTTTGTATGGACCAAAGTGCACCATTAGTGTGCCTATCCATTAATTTTACTTTGATCGAAGCCTAATTTGAGTCAAGTACTGCAGTTTTGTATGAAACATTGGATTTTTTTAATCTTTTCTCGACATTGGCTACATAGTGAAAGTTGTTCAGTTCGATGATCTGAAGCATCCTCTTAAGTATAAGGGTGTTTTGTTACACCCTGTAAACTTCATCTTATTACAGGACTGTAAAGGAATATTTAAGAATGAAACCTATTTGTTAAGCCAGATATATTGAGACAGCTTGAAGATTCTCTGACAGCAAGTTGAACACTAACTTGCCTCCAACAATCCGCGTAGGACCCGCGTAATCTACCACGCGCAATACTCTGTATGGCCCACTCTCTCTCACAACTCACATACTTTATTCGTGGTAGAAGGAGTATAGGTACTGTAGGAGGTCGTATATCGTTCGTCGTTCTTTGGCTGGTTCGCTTTCGATGTTTGAATTAAATTTGGAACGTCCAGAAGAATCGAAGGTTTGTTATTACTATTACACTACGTCTAGTCCTATTTTGGTTCTAATTACTTTTGATGAAATTTGCCCCCGCCGTTCCGATCATTGCTTTTATTTTTGATCAACATTTTTATCTGAGTAGTTCGGGACCGAACTGTTGTCGAAAATGTGCATCTATATCATTTTAAATACAAAATTTTGTAGAACACCATTGATGGCGATTCAAGGAAACGCTATCAAGACAGGTTCTCAAGCAAGGAGTTTCGTCGATGTGTGTGTTCGAACAGTTCGATCCCAAGCAATTTGCGCCGGAGATCGTTAAAGTTTTTGTTAAGATAACTACACGAAACCCTTTTCACCTTACTAAAAAAATAAATCTAAATATACAAGATGTTTGATTGTGTACGTGGGCTTATTGTATTGCAAATTGTATTTCTTTATTAGACACGTACTCACGAAATGATTGAGTATTGTATTTTGTATCGGAACGAGATAGATTGATTTTTATTGAGCATGCCCGGTACCGACTTTGATATTCGCAATTGCAATTTTTCCCATACACGCTTCATACTTATTGTTACCTTGAAATGTGAGTAATTTCAATACTTTCCTAAAGTATGTTTATTTGTCTCTGTCTTTCTGTTTCATCTCTAAACTACTGAACTGATTTTAATGGAACGCAAAAAGGTTAGCTTAGTAACTAGAATCGGTTTAAATCGGTTCTACTATAATAATATTAGATTACCTTTTGGCACAGAATAGATAATAGTATACTCGTATATCATCATCATCATCATTGGCCTTTCCATCTTTATAAGATGATTTAAGCAGCGTTTTGGCGGCACTTACGCTCGTGACTAAAAAGCCCGATACGAGAGCGACAGCAAGGTAAGTAAAATTTAAGTTTGCTGTGTCAGTTGGGTTTGCAAGTCCTATCGTGCTCAGCTCTTCCTTCCGCTAAATGTTTCCTCCACAAGTCGCGGTTCTCAGTTCGTATAGCTTTAGGTATTAATACCCAAAGGTCATACGATCATTTTTATCCAGAAATAAAAAAAAATTGCTTGAGCTAAAATGCTAAAAACCGAGCCTTTTTTTTTTTTTTAATTTCTTAACAATTATATTCCAAAAAGCAAGTTATGTCACATTGCAGTCATTGCTGATTTTCAATTTATCGAGGTTATGGATTTGTTTTTCCTCTTTTAGCTTCTTAAAAATAGTAGCTACAATCAAAACATACTTTCGACAAATTGAAAATCAGAAATTACTACAATGTGACACTTTTGTTTTTTGGAAATGTTGTATTATGGCTGAGAATTTGAAAAAAACTATTGATGGCAGCATTGGAGGCTCGGTGCCCTCTTAAATAGTTTTTAATTAAACAGTAATTTTCATTAGCAAAGCTATAAAAATTATTGACTTGTCATGAAGTATACATAGAAATCCAATTAATCATCAAAATTCTCAACATCCGCTGTTAATATCCTACCAAATTTGAAAGCTATAACTCCGACAATAAATAACGATTATGTGATAGTTATCAAACTTGTTTGTGTTTACATAATGACATTAGTTAGGCATGCCTTTCTCTGGCCGTTGACCGCCGTCCATTCAAGGCCGGGTGACGACGGGAACCAATTAAAAATTAAGATTATCAGTTAAACGAATTTGAATTTTAATGAGGTGTTATTCAGTTGATTTTGAAGCGTTACATGCATTTTTATTGCATGTTTTGAAAGTCATTAAGTTTTATTTTTCGATTGCATATTTGATAGCAAGCGATAGTTACATTTAATTTACCGAAAGGTTTTGGGTTTTGCTACTGGAAAGTGAAATGAAAACTTTGTACTGAACATCAGAAACACGTTTTTTTTTAATGTTACGTATTCAACTTGGTAGCTAGGATACATCAATCATTGAAATACGTTCATACATTTGACGAGGCCGTATTTTTTTATCGATATCATATATCATCCATCATCATTAGGTACTTAAATGTATTTCAACACTAATAAAATTTAATTTCAACTTTTATGACATGTTGATTAAAACATCGTGAGGAAACCTGCATGCTTCAATTTCGAGGCATGTTTGTACCCACTGTCCATTAAGTGGCGACGGACTCACCCTCCGTCACACTGGACTGAGTTTCGGTACTACTGGTGAAACGTGGATGTTCAGAGGTTTCAGAATATCTCTGACTACCCCCTCGGGGAATATAGTCGTGAGCATATGTGTGTGTGTGCAATTAAGCAATTGAGTAAGCATTCCATTTCTATTACTCGTAGAGAAGACATTTAAACTAACAACTTTGTAATTAGGAAGTTACAATGTGAAAGATGTATTGATATTTTGAATTGAACGACCCAGTTGATTTTAGTTTAATTTGTGTACATGTACCATAGACAAAAAAACGATGTTATTGCGTATTTATTGGTAATGAGCAGTTTATCTTGTACGTAACGCCAGAAAATGTCAATGTCAGTCAGTAAATAAACCATAGACAACCAACCTTTAATCTTCAGGTATTTTTGCCGTTTGCAGTTTTAATTTTACTGACCTTAGAAAACAACGTCATTCGTCAGTTGTGTTCAGGAATTGATGCCCTATTTGTAATGTTCCAAGCATTCTACTAAAAGCTCCAACGAATCCGGAAATCCAATTTCAAATAGAAGCTCTTCGGTCAACAGTCGATCAGCACGATCGAACCACGACCACTATTTACGACCGTAACGTTTTTGCCCGTAGATCTTACGTAATCATCGGTCATGCCGTATCACCGGTCATTATCACATCCTTACCTCTAAAGTAATTACATTTTTTGAATTACGATTTGTATCATTGAACCATGCTCTTAATTATATAGAACAATACATTTAATCATCACATGTTCCGTCAGACATTTTGTCGGGTTTTGTATCAAAGGGATTGAACACAGAAACGTGATTGATGTAAATTCAAGTTGAAAATTGCATTTCATACTCGTTTGTTACGAGTTCTTTTCTTTTTTAATACGTAATGGGTTATTTAGTAAAACAGTTATAAAGCAAATTAATATAATATTCTAAAACTAAAATATCCTGCTGTTTATCATAATTTTCTTTATTTACTAATTATATGTGGGCTTTTAACCCTAAGGTTATGTCAGCCTTACGACGAGTTGATATTAGTTTAGCCAAGTCATATTATAAATGCAAAATATCTGAAAGAAAAGTCGACAAAAAGAAACAATACTTAAGTAGGTACAATTTTTTTTTACGATTTACAAATCTTTTAAAAAAACAGAACAGGATTTTTTTGTGTTTCCGCGACTATTACACTAAAGTATTTTGGCAAATAAATGTAGGGATAGTATATTTGCCAAACCCTACCTGTATGCTACTAATAACATTTTGTTTATTTTTATTATTATAGAATTCGACAAATTAAATGTTACGTTCTATTTTCAAAAAAAACAAAGATGTTTTATTCCATTGTCATCCATTTTGTAACAGTAACATTTATCGTCAGCCAGAAACTTTTTAAAAAAACGAAAAAGCTTTTTCAGACGTCGAACCTAACAAACAAGTTTGCCCAGTAAGCTTGATCTTCTTGGGGCTTATTTGATTGAAGTTCTAGTGAGGGAAAGAGGGGTCATTTAATGTTGGTGGTAGTCATCCCTCCCGCACCCCTCGGCTCCCGGCCGGTCAGACGGGCTTGGATGCAAGAATGCAGTGCCGCGCAAGTGGTGCGCTTTCGAAACATCGACCAACAGTTCCAAAGGATTTTACTGCATACATTGAATTGGTAATTAATATTCTAGAATAATTTGCATTATAGCTGGCCGGTTACAAATCGATTGCAAGCTAGACTATTAATATTATAAAGACCTGCCTAACTTGTTAGTATTAAAATCAAGTTTGTTATTCTACTTTCATGAATAGATTATTATCTAATAGAGCAGACACAAATATGGTTGATATAAATGAAATAAAGGCTAATTACAAAACCAGTTATAAATTCATTATAGAATAAATTGTAGCACCGTGCAGGCTCCCACCGATTTTAATTTGAGACATTTCCTAGAATGTGCATGATAATTGAGTAAAGATTAATAGCTTTGCGCAGCATCCGGTCGTTTTTGCCTGCGCCAGCGCCGTGCCGCTTCCAACTTGGCAAATTACATTCATTATTAGCATCTTCTGTCATTTTACTACTAAACTAGAAGACACAGTAAGTTTACAGAATAAAACCCAATAACTTCAACTATGATTTATGAATGAAGATGGTTTATCCACCTAAAATAATTTCTTATAACCATGACAACTAGAAATATCAATATAACAAAACAAAAAAACACTTTCGTCAACAACCAATAATGTTATAAACTTTAAAAAAAATACATCTTAACGATTAGCCACTTACCCGTTCACTTTAAAATTCACAGACTGCCAAATTCAAAAGTCACACCAAAAATCTAAATATTCACAAAAACACTTTTCACAAAAGGGGTAAAATCCTCACAAAGCTATTTTCATAAAAGGTCTCTCATAAGTTCGGATAAACGGTTTTGAAAGTTCTACGAGCGGCTAAGACGCGCTCCACCTTCGCTGGTTAGTCGAATACTGAACCCGGTGCGCAGGCGAGTACTATCTCCTCCAATAAACATAGGGTTCCTGATAACGTGCTAGGGGGTCGTCTTGATACTTTACGTATTTTGTGATCTTCAAGTATCAACATTATTTGGTTATAGTTTTCTAAAACTCATTCGTAAAGCTTTTCAATTTCCTAGGCTAAGTGCGTTACTAACAACATTGTTGTCAAATGGGTGAAAATCAAGTTTTCTATATTATGGATTTTAAAAGAAGATATACATATTATGTCATGCAGTTCGGCATAAAATGTGTCTATATAATGTAATATGTTATATGAAAATAAATAATTTCTACTTGAGCCAAAGAAGTGACGCTTCTCTTTGCATTGGGAGAAAACTATTCGATAAGCCATTGCGATTGATGCAGAAAGATACAGAGCATTTTATATTGCATTGAAAACTTTATTTAATCTCTACAGAGATTTTTAGTTTCATGGATGCATATTTCCAGATAGAAAATGGAAACTCTATGATCTGCTCAGATTTGTACATAATCGCAGGATAACCTCTTCTATGATAATATAGGGTCCAACTTAATACGCTGACAGTTTTTAGGAGGATGATAACACCATCAAACTGAAAAACTTTCTTTATGGGAACAACATCAAAATCGAAAAAAAAATGTAGCTGTCCCATACATTTGGCTCGAGTAGGATTGCAGTTTAGTATGGAAGCAGATTTTCTTTTTTTGCGATTTCGATGTCGGTCCCATAGAGATAGTTATTCAGTTTGACGGTCTGATCGTCCCCTTAAAAAGTGTCAGTATAATAAGAAGGACCCTGTATAAGCATGATGAAGTTTCTTGTCGGGCAAAAGACTACCAACTTCCAACAATCACTCAGGTACTGAGATTGACTACAAAGTCTTTTTGTGATTTTCCAAGAAAGAGACTCCTCTCGTGGAAAATGAGACTGAGACTGAACCGACCCAGCGCAAAATGTTGCAAACTTGAACCGCACCACATTTACCAAGTCTTATTGGAATTCCAATCGTTATTTTTAGTAAGAGCGATGTTCAACTTTTTCATATAATATTAATTTATGGGCACGGCAAGGCCAGACGGTGCGGTCGATTGATACAATCATGGTGAAAAGTAAATGGTTCTTAATAAACCATGCACCGCAAGAGCACTAAGTTAAACTTTTTATCGGGAGCTTTAAGCCGGCGGTGAGTTAAATAAAGTGGTTTCTAAATATAAACGTCGTATCTCGACACGCCATTGGCAGGTGCTAGCCAGTGCGTCTCGCTTTTTTGCACAGCATCTCTCTATTTTTTATCTTTTTTTTTTCGGCGACAATTTTATAATTAAAGCGAGTACGTTTATCGCGTTTTACTAAGAAACTGTGGTTGCTCATATCCAAGCTTATCTTGCGCGCTTAGTTGTTCAAAATTATTTTTATTTGTCGACAATTTTCACATAGGCAACATACGTAATTAAAGCTTACAAAATAAACTAATTTACGGCTAAAAAATTACAGGAATTTGAAGTGACGCAATTAAGAACAATTATTCAATCAAAATGTTATCTTTATAGACGAAGTAAGACGTTACACATCTAAGGGACTGTAGTACAATAATTAAGTTAAATTAAGTCATAGTCTCACGGCCTGGTACAGTTATACTTATGGAAGATAACAGTAGAGAAATATTCACATTTTATTCTTGGGTCGCAAGTTATAGCATTTAGCGGTTTTGATTATATTGACTACATCGTAGCGTCGCAAAATCTCATTGATATAGTTCGAGCTTATTCAGAAGAATGGAAATATATCAGAAATCAGAACATTCTGAGACTAAGCTTTTTGTATTCGTGACAGGAGGAGAAGGATGGTTTTGTATGTAGTAATATTAGGTACACGACGTTTATTTTAGCCACATTTCGATGATTCCGCCCTCATCAACAAAAGAAATTCAGTGTATTTAATTTCAGAGAGGTGACCGATCTAGTAGAAATTGATTGCGCATTCTGGCGCATTTACCTTTACCTTTTTCGCCCAGCTTTAACAAATAATGTTTTTATGGTACCTTGTTTGTATATAAGATGTCTATACACCTTATATTATGAAAACTTATTAACACTTAGACCAAAGAACAAAGCTCTTGCTTGTGAAGTTATGACTTAGCATACCTTTAATTTCTTATCTAATCTCGCAAGGACCGTTGTGTCATCAACCTCTTTAAACTTGAAGATAACTTTACATTTTGATGTTATAAAACAGTAAAAAGTTCCTAAAAAAAATAGGTGATAGTTTTTCTTAGAATCTCACACTTACGTGTTAATTATGGTCTAAAAAACGGTCAAGTCTCACTGTAGATCTAATTTAAAAAAAGGAAAAAAATGGTTCTGTGAATAAAATATTTGGTGTCCATGTCATAGGTATGAATTTACTATATTTAATATACATGGTGTAAAATTCAATGAGCTACGTATTATTGAAAAAGGTGCTGCTGATCATTAAACTGAACAACCTTCACTACGGGATCAACATTCATAGAAATTGCGAAAAAAAGATCAGCTGTTTCATACATTTGGGTCGAGCAGCGATTGAAGTTTTCTTTGAAACAGGTTGATGTTGGCAATGAAAAATGTTCCATGTATTTTCTAATCTAATGTAAAATAGGTTAATTTTAAGTCTTTAAATAGAAAATAATAAAAAATGTGATTTTAAAATGTAAAATAGTTCAGGACTTCAATTACAACTTTTAATGAACGTCAACAACTCCTCTACAGAAAAAGAGCAAGTGTAACAAATGTTAATTGATACTTTAATGGTCTTATTGCATTTCTTTTACTTTAACATACACGTTCAAGTTAACGCCAATTTAATAAGTAATTAAGCGTAGACAATGAGTTAAACTACAATGGCCGACCTCGATGTGTCGTGGAAACTGTCACGTTTCTGCTTTCCATTGATATAGCGAGACTTTAATGCCTTTCTTTTCGTCTCTCTGATAGCTGAGCTGAGCATTCATTGTGAGCTATGAATTGTCGAAATTGTTACTTTTACTGCTACTTAGTGGAACTAAGGGCGTGACGTTTAGAGTTGGTCTCCTTGTCATGATACGTTAAATTATATGATGACTGTATTGTTTTATTATGTTTTGTGTATAGAATGTCATTGTGTTTTAGCAAAAATATAAGGTTCGTGCTAGCATGTTTAACGTATTTAAAATAAAATGTGGCTGCGGTACGCCCGGCAGATGTGAAACAACGAAATAACAGACTCTCTCGATTTCGCGCGCTTTTTGGTAAAAATTTCAAACTGAACCGTTTTTTCGTACCATTCGTTATTTATTTATTTATTATTAAAATTACAAGTAAATTTACGGAACAAGTTCGTTGAACTCAGCAGTTGAAACTGTCAATATTAATATGGAAATATGCATCTTTCTACTGCTGATTTGAATTCCAAAAATCATACTTCAGGAGTGCGATTTTTGAAAGACAAATCAGTAGGCCTCGCATGCCATTCCCGAGAAAACGATAAAAATCGAGATGTGCCTGCATCCTTATTATTTTACGTGAGCCAGAAAGAGAGTGCATGACGTTTTTCTCGTGTAAACGCTTTGTCGTGCCAGCCATGAAGCAGTAAAAAGATGCATAACTCCATATTATTAACTCCATATTGACATTTTCAGCTGCTGAGTTTAACGAATGAGTTTCAAAAATCGCACTCCTGTCAAACGTGGTGTGAGAGCTTAGAAAGAGAAGGAACTAGAAGAAAACACGTGTCTTTGTCATATCACTCAGTAAGAGATGCACATAGCAAATTCGCTCTAGTTAAAAAAGGAGATCGCTACTTATTGCTGTCCTTATCGACGTAGCCACTTTTTTTTCTACGACGGCTGTCTGACTCCGGAGTCAGACATATATTTTCATACAAATTGTATAGCATTTTATGACTATCGCTGCCTCATACGCGGTTAAACTGATGTTACGTCTATCAGCGTAGGCGAAAAATACTTGAAAAGAGCGTCATGCCATAGTTTCGTCACGACATACGAGCCGGTGTTACAGCTAAGGCGCGCCAATAGCCTAAATTGGCACGATTAATATAACGCCATCCTTGCAACGTCGTTGAACATGAAAACGCCATATTGTAAAGACCATTATATGGCAATTAATATCACCTATATTTTAATTCATCAATAATCGATCAAGATTGCTTCTGTAATTTCGTAATTTCAAACTATTTCTGAACTAGGTATTTACGATATCTTCTATAAATTACTCGTCCAGTAGTAAATAGCTCGACTAATGATCGATATCGATCGATCGATATGCAACGATTTATAATCGATATCGACCATAAATTATGTTGTTACTTGACATCTGTGGGTGTGAAGATAACCTTGGGTTACTTTAAAGTTTACGTTTCATTAATTTTAGAGGATATTGTGAAATCAGTTCATAAACGGGTTTGTTCTTTTTTATATCGACCCTTCTGGCCTCAAAGGTCGCTCGTAAACGCTACATTTGGCCAAAATGAGTTAAAAATGCAGTTTTGTTTATTTTTTTTCGCTCTATCGATCGGTGTATTCCCCTGTAAAAAGTCCTTTGTGGCGAGAGGGGTTGGCATTATACAAGGTGTTACAAAAATACAAATAAACATTTAAGGGGGTGGTTTAGACCATCAAACTGAACAACTTTCACTATGGGACCAATATCGAAATCGCGAAAAAAAAAATTGAAGTTCCATACTCTACAAATCGACTAGAGCTAAAATATGTATGGGATATCAATTTTTTTTTTTCGCGATTTCGATGATGGTCCAATAGAGAAAGTTGTTCAGTTTGACGGTCTAAACAACCCCCTTAATAGTTTTAAATATTTATTGTTACTTATGATTATGAAACACCCTGTACTGTACCTATACGATAGTTTTTTTTAATCGCCTTTTTCTACGAAACATAAATATTTGAATTGGATTGGATGGATAAAGATGAACAAAAAATGTCATTCAAAGTGTCATGAAATTTTGAGAGCTTCCTTTTGTTATGATTATATTATATGTAACCTATTAAGAAGGGAAAAAGTATGTGTTTAGTTGGAGAAGTCGCCACAGTTTAACTAGTGAATAATAAAGCACTCCAACTAATTTGAGTTAAGTTACGTATGTTTCGTGTGTGACAGTCATTTGTGAAAATGAGCTAAAGAGCATAAACGTGTTAGAACAGCTTATTATGGTTCATCAAAAGTTACATCGTCAGACAAAATGTTAGAAGCGCTGTTAAACATTTCACACATATTACAACTATCCACTTTATCTTAAGAGGATCCATACAAACGAAGCTTAATTCTATTTTAAATATGCACTAATTAAATGAAACCAATTAAACAAGTAAAAGTCACTGTTAAGTCATTTAACAGTCACTAAAGGAATTCACTTAAAGAATTCCATAAAAATCTTTAATATAGCATTAAACGCATATTATATTTTAGGTTAGGTTAGTTTCAACATCGTGTTTAAAAATTTGCATACCTTCGATCCTAAGCATCCTTTTTAATAAACTTATAGTAAACCCATCAAACTGAACAACTATATGAGCAAACCGATCGGAGCACAAAAAAATCAGCTGTTGCATACATTTGAGTCGAGTAAGCATTGCAGTTTAGAATGGAACAGCAGTTTTTTTTTCTCCGATCGGTTTGCTCCCATAGTAAAAGTTGTTCTGTTTGTTGGGTAACTAAGAAGTTTAAAAGGATGCTAATGATATAAATTTCACCAAGAGTATACAAAATAAGAAAAGTATTTGACCATAATTATAGGTTAGGGAAGCGCTCGTTGGCGTAGTGGAGCTTCGGTATTGGAAACGATCACCGAAGTTAAGCAACGTCAGGTCCGGTCAGTCTTTGGATGGGTGACCGTTTAGTGGTATTTCATCTCGAGCGTTTCCGTGCTTCGGAAGGCACGTTAAGCAGTTGGTCTCGGATAGTTCCATCAGATGGCGTTGTAACTATTCGTTAAGCCAAGTCAAAGGCCTATTGGCGGCTTGAAAATTCTCTGACAGCAAGGTGACCACATATCCAGACACCATATTATGATGATAATGTTGCTGTTAGTGCGTTCACACACTATGACGCATTGACGGAGCGACAGATGTCAGTCCATAGAACCAGAACCACACCCGGTGCGTCAATGCGTCACCGTGTGTGCTTATACGTGCGGTTTCATACAACTTCTTGCTTCACAAATGACGGACTGACGTTTGCTGCTCCGTCAGTGTGTCATCGCACCAGTTTATACAACCTCTAGGCTCTAGAGTATTATTTCCAAGGCTCAAATTGGATGGCAGTCTGGTTTACTTAAGATCACCTACTTAATTTAACGTGAGAAAACCATAACGAAGAAGATAATGAATTAAACATTTCATTATTAAACTCTGTATTTAATAATTGGATTGTTTTTTACAGAACAAAGTTATAACAAACATCGTTGATATTAACACAGATATTATAATATATTAATTAGGTACAGTTTTCATTATTTGTAAATATACAGGTGTAAACTTAAAAGCGTTGCGTTTACCATATTTTCTATGGGACCAATAATGTATAAAACACAAAAATAAAATATGCTGTTCCATAGAAAACGTAAATGCTTCTCGGACCCAAATCGTTGGAACAGCAGATTTTTGTTTCGCGATTTCATCATGTGTCATAAAGTAAAAGTTGTTCAGTTTGATGGTCTGAAGCATCCCCTAAACACCTGAAGTATCTATACACTTTTATCTTAGTACTAGTGTTTTCCCGCGACTTCGTCCGCACAAATTAATACCAGATTTTAAGTCGGATCATCAGCTATCAAACAAAAAAAGTTTCATCAAAATCGGTTCAGTAGTTTTTGCGTGATGTGCGAACAAACAAACTAACACACAATTTTGTCAATAGATGGCGCTGCACGTTTTTAAATCGCGCTATCGATATGTTATTTGTCTTTATATGAAGTGAACCGCTTCTTTTTTGTTCCTCATGACTTTACGGTTTTATAATAGTTAAGATAAGCGTGTTCCACATTTGTATTAAAGTAATGTTTGCAGCCAACATTCGTTGTTTGATTAATTTTATTTAATTTATAAGTACATTACTGTAAATATATTACTTAGTTTAAAATTAAAATAGTCACTCATCATCATCAACATTTAAGTATCGTATTAAAAGTGACAACAGTGTTGACGTAATTCGTAGGTACTCGTACACAAACTGATGTCACGCTGGCTTTTATATTAGTTTCGCAGGCTATCAATGGCTATGTAATATATCTTAAAGTACATACTACAAACATTAACAAGAAAATAGCCTAAGCAATGAGAAAGGCAAGTAGAGCCGCGAGCAGAACTAGTTTTCTAAATTGCCGATTTGCCGCTTCATAGCTCGGAAATGGCCGGCGGTGCGCGTACGCACGCGTTGCACAAAGGAGCGGATGTAACGCACAAACTATTGTACTTGTAAATCCTGGGCAGATACATAAAGCCTCGCCGTATTGTGAAAAATTAGAGAGATACTTTAGAACATTATTTTATTGAAAACAAGTTCATACTGTACGTGCCACATTTTGGTGTTGAATAATCACGAAGAAAGTGTCATTTTGTGCATCCTATTTAATTTTCTAGTGTTACGCCCAATAATACCAAAAGCAGCGACTAAATTTCGCCCAATACTTGACACGAATATGTAATGATTAGACAGCGATCCACCAAATAAGCACAATCACTAATATTGCCCCAGAGGAATATACCATATTCAGAATATTCAAATTTTACTAGCATTGCCCTAACTTTGGCCAGTGTGACAGGTATTTGGGCCCATTGCCACTTATGTTACCAAATGTTGACATGACAAACAGTCAGATGTAATTGCCCTATTAAATCTAATAGCCGAATATAGCCCCCAGTGTACAAGTTTTATTTTCCTGGTTGGGCTGTACTACATCTTAGAATATATTGCCGTGGCTTGCGGATAGGCGTGGTGGTACAACCGGCAACGTGGGTGCAAAACACTTGGGCTGATAGTTATTGTATTGGAAAGAGTTAAGTGGCTGTGTGGATGACTGTACCACAGGTGAGAACTTGAGCTTTCTAAAAGGTTATCACTTCTTCTAAAGCGCCATAAATACAAAATGATTGGTTATTTTTGGGTTAAATTTTAGATAATAATGTTAGTGAGTAATTATAATCACATGCATACATATAAAATTGTAAATTAGGCCTGGATGAAAATTGGAGATATTTGCAAAAAAAAATATTGGTGAGGTTTAGAATAAATAATGGAATGCGTTGTAAGTTCAATATTTTTAGAATTTTTGTCTGTATGTTTGTGCACGCATCTCTTTAAAACTACTGAACCCAATTTCGATGGGGACCAGAAAAACGTAGGGCTTAGTATGGATTTACATTTATGGTTTGTTTTATCGCAATCGGTTCACCCAATCAAAAGTTATGAGTATTTAAAGTCAGTGATCCCCGTCTACGGGGTCACGGGCGGTAAACAAAAATGTTTGAAGTTTTTTAATATAAAACTTTTATAAAGCGAGAGTTTCTTTCAATGAACGGAAGCCCAAAGTGGTTGTTACTTAACTACTCTCGAAGAAAATAGGTTTAGAAACGAGTAGGAAAGTTAAGATCAAGCTTTTCTCTTGCGCTTTAGGTACTCGTATCTATTGAACTGAATTTACTATTTAAAATAGTTTATCCAAAGACTTCTATTTCATTTATAATAGAAGTCTTTGCGTTTAGTATCTCTTTTCATTAAATTCTTACTACTTATTTAGTAGTAAAATTATTTTATAGCAATAAAAAGCTGACGCGGCCATTTGTATACTCACTTAATATACTGACTATAAGATTGCATGTAAATTCGCTTATTGAATGAGATTAATTCTGCGTATATTTGTCTGAGATATTGGTTTTGTTTAAAAGATGTGTTGTAGAGTTTCTGGCCGCACGCGGTGGATCGTGGGAGTCTTAAAAAAATTACGTCAAAAGCTATTTAGAATAAAAAAAAAATTTTTAATTTTAATATACATTTATGATTGAATATGTTTTTTTCCTTTGGTATCATAATTGTGTGAATCCCACTAATTCGCATTGGAAGTGGTAATGATGATAAATGTAGGTAATGGTTCTAATTTTTAATGCTCGCTCACTGTCACAAAGCTATAACATACAAACAAACAGACAGACAAAAAATCAAAAATTTGTGATTTGGAACACCTAAAAACCACATCGTATTTTTTATACCTTCAATGTACAGACACACTTATGTTACAGTTTTATAATAGTTAAGATAATAACGTAGATAATAATCATTAAAACAAATGAATGTAATATTAGAAGGTTCCAATCCGGGACTGTGTGCGTACAGTCAGTGCCTATATTATTAAATAGACCATATCTTGCAATCTGTCGGCTCTGAATGGATAATAACGTAGCGTCTTGCCGGCTCGCCCGCCAACATTCGACAAGGTTCCTCTATGGGGAGTTACCTCGGCTTTGTATCTAAGAATTATCTCCTGGGTTGGGGCAGCTAATTGAGTTATTTTACATTTACAATTCATCCTACCCATCCTTCGTTCAATATAAGAAAAGAAAGCTATATCGACTGCTATTTAGCTATCTAGCTGAATCACATCTGCAATTACAAGTAATTTTTCAGATACACATACTACTGCTAGACAATTGTGTTATGGGCATTTACTAAGACGATTTTAAACATCGATGCTGAGAGGAATTGTTTCAAAATATCTATTTCTGTTAATTGAAATAGCCTTTAAATTCTATAGAGAAGCTTCAAAAACTATTTAAGGTCTTTACTATGTTACTCCTTCCATTCATATTTATCACCACTTTGGGTTAACATATAACTTTTAGTGGCGTCACTGCGATCGTATTTTTACACCTCTCGCGTTATTATGACTTCCATCGCATATAATCTTTTTTAGTATATCGAACGCCTAGTAACAAATGCGTTAATTAGCGACAGTATTTAATTATTAATGGGATATAATTCGGAGCGCGCTCCATACAAACGTACTATGGTGATATTTTCAATACTAACCAATTTAAGTCAATGAAATTTTGCAGAAACAATCTAGAAACAAATCTCTATGCTTGTATGGAGTCAGATTTTCGTTAAATAATACAGTTTCAAATGCTAGGATTAATTTAAGATTTGTATGGAAATCTTTGAGGAACTGTAACTTTAAATCTATACATTTTAACGAAAATCTGACTCTATACAAGCATAGAAATTTGTTTCTAGATTCATTCTGAAAAATGTCATTGAGTTTAATTGGTTAGTATTGAAAATATTACCATAGTACATTTGTAAAGAGCGCGCTCCGAATTATATCCTCTTAAGATCCTTTACTCCCCAGAACCTATCTCTGCAATCTCCTCTCCAACACACGTCTTTCCCCCATGCCTGTTACGAATAGGAACCCCGCCGCCCCCTGCCGGCCAACAAGGAATTGAACCTGGTGCTTAACTCTAATTGCTAACATGTTTTTGCAATCCTCTTGAATTCACCCTTTAATAGGTCCGTTAAAGCTTGCGCTTTTAGCACTAGCAATACTAGCATCCATTGATACGATGGAGTTGGAGTAAAAACTCTTTATTATTGATATCGATACCTATTTAGTTTTATGGGTTGTGTGACTACGTGGGAGGTTCCGTTTATTTTTTTATAGTTATTTTCATATCTTGAGGTAGTAAATAGGTGGGTATAAAGCTCAGGATATTACCGTCGTCGCGTCGGTAGCCTAACAATAATCAGACCAGGAGTGCGATTTTTGAATCTCATTCGCTGAGCTCAGCAGTTGAAAATGTCAAAATTACTATGGACCTACGCATCTTTCTACTGCTAATTTGGTTTTCAAAAATCATACTACAGGAGAGAGATTTTTTAAAGTCAAATCAGTGGTAGAAAGATGCGTATCTCCATAGTAAATTTGACATTTTCAACAGCTGAGAACTGAGAGCTGAGCTTTCACCGAATGAGATTCAAAAATCGCTCTCGTGGGCTGTTAATGAAGTGCAAATGAAATACAGTAACAATAAAATGCAAAATCAGAGATGGTCCCATTGCCTCGCTCGCTATGCTTAGTGTAATCCACCTGCCGAAATTACAGGACTGAACTTTGACAGAACACACTCACAGATACATACTGTCACTCTACTTTGAGTCTGACGTGTCGCGATCTCGCGAGTAATTTGCAGGCATGCCGAAGTTAAGCAGTTTTATTTCAAAATGTATTTATTCGAAATAGGATTTAAAATCTTTCTTTTTGGTCGTATTTCCTTTCCTAAACCCAGTTTAAAAAAACATAACCTGGAAACCTTTTACTCCAGAATCGTATATTGTATACGATTATTTGATATGTTACTTTTTTAATTTTTTGTTGCCATGTTCAGTTTTATATCAAGATTTGATCTATTTTCAATTATTTTTTAACGATTTTGAGATTAGAATTCATTTCTTAACATCTTTTGTAAGATAAAGTTACATTTTTTATTTTAATAGAAATATTAATAAACCAATCAATTATTTTATATTTTCATCAAGTTCGGCAAGACGTTTGAAGTGTTCATTAGTTTCTGACCATAATTTACAGCACTTATAAAACACAAAGTACTTTACATTAATTAAATAGATATAGTATACATGTGTTGCAACCGCCTGCCGATATATCCATCAGTCATTTGAACGGCCGTCTAAATTGCTTAACTCACGCAAATCTACGATTTATCTTTTTTACTTTTGTTTTTTTAACAACTATACGCTTGATGGGAACCAATTTAACACTGGGAATTGTTTGTGTTTGTAGAAAATATTGATAAAAAGATAATCTGATAGAATATTATACTAAAATGGAGCTCAATTATTGCAATTTTAACAACAACTTGCTTTAGAGGACACAGCCATTTCTTTTTAATGAAAAATACATACGATCAAGTAAAGAGAAAAAAACTACTATTACGATTTACGACTAATGTCTACAGGGTGAAATTGATATCATTAGCATCCTTTTAAACTAAGAGTCTACCCATCAAACTGAACAACTTTTACTATGGGAGCAAACCAAACGGAGCAAAAAACAAATCTGCTGTCCCATACATTTGAGTCTTGTAGGCAGCGGCGGCGGCTGCAGTTTAGTATGGGACAGCAGATTTTTGCTCCAATCGGTTTGCTCCCAAAGTAAAAGTTGTTCAGTTTGATGGGTAGACTCTTAGTTTAAAAGGATGCTAATGATATCAATTTCACCCTGCATAAATAAAAAAGTAATTGCTAGAATATTTTCTCTATAGAGAAGTATTATCATCAAGCAAAAGACATCAACGCGCGACACAAACTACGCTACGGCATCGGCACCATTAGAAAATGCCAAAAGTTAACAGGGTGTAAAAACACCCTAACACTAAGGGGGTGCTTCAGACCATTAAACTGAACAACTTTCACTATGAAGCCCACATCGAAATCGCGAGAAAATCTGTTGTTGCATGCAAAACTGCAGTACCGACTCGACTCAAACATCACAGTTTTTCACGATTTTTATATTGGTCCCATAGAGAAAGCTGAACACCTTGATAGTCTGAGACGTAAACTTAAGTTAGACCCTGTATATAGGGCCCTTCTTAATATGCTGACCCTTTTTTAAGGGGATGATCAGATCGTCAAACTGAACAACTTTCTCTATGGCACCAACATCGAAATCGCGAAATAAAAATCTGCTGTCCCAACTCCCATACATTTTGCTCAAGTAGGTTTGGAACAGCTGTTTTTTTTAGCGATTTCAATGTTGGTACCATTGAGACAGTTGTTCAGTTTGATGGTTTGATCATATTCAGTTGGACCCTGTATGTATTGCTGTCATGGAAAACTTCTATAGGGTTCATATAATATCTTCAATTTATAATGTTTATTTTATAATGTTTTACACAACAAAATTGTAATTTACCTAAACGTAGATTATTTAATTGATTGAAATTCACCCGACAAGTCGTCCGACTATTATAACAAATATTTTATAATCCTCTTGCGTGTCACTCGTCATGTTTTTGTTAAATCTGTTGTCGGCTTTATTTTACAAAATGCGGAATATACCAATTATAGTTTGTTAGGCAAATTATTATTTGAATAGCAATTATCTATCTATGAATCTAAGAGCGATTATAAACGCTCGAACAAGCCTGAAAGTCACGCTAGAAAGTTCAATGTTATTTAGTTAGTAAACATAGGTAAGTAAATATGGTTTGATCTTTAACGTTTTGCAAAACATAATTTATTATAATAGTATGTTTACACCTTTAGTGCGTTCACACACGATGAAGCACTGACGGAGCGGCAGATGTCAGTCAATAGAACCACACCCGGTGCGTCAATGCGTCACCGTGTGTGCTTCTACGTGCGGTTTCATACAACTCCTTGCTTCACAAATGACGGACTGACGTTTGCTGCTCCGTCAGTGCGTCATCGTGTGTGAACGCAGTAACTGTTCAACAAACATTACACAGGGTGTAAAATAGGCATTGCATATCAAAGGGGGGTGGTTTTTTTTTATCAACCAGCACTCGTAGTATGCTACACGTGATACGGCTGTATCACGTCTTTTATCTCGTTCGTTCGCACGCAAATAGAAAAAGAGCTAAGATGTGCTAGCGCTGTATCACTGCGGCATGATAGCTATGCTGAACAACTTTCATTATGGAGCGAACATCGAAATCGCGAAAAAAACAGCTGTTCCATAGAAAATGTAAATGGCTACTCGACCCAAATTTAGGGGACAGCTGATTTTTTTTCGCGATTTCAATGTTGGTCCCATAGTAAAAGTTGTTTAGTGTGGGGGTCTAAGGACCCTATAAAGTAAGTAGATAACACATTGAAGTTTACACCCTCTATACTACCTAGTTATTATTAAGGTGGCTTGAAAATTATCTGACAGCAAGTTGACCAGCAACATGCCTCAACCAACCAGCACTGGGCCCGCGTGGTGGACTATGGCCCACTCCCTGTCACTCCATGAGAGGAGGCTTTTGCCCTGCAGTGGTATCTACAGGCCATAACCAAACTTTATTAACGAAAATGGTATGACCTTGCTTCTAACTTTCAAGACATTTTTCACGATTTTTACAGTATTTTTGGGTGCCTTAGTCAACAAGGAACCCTTGCTAGTGACATAAATTGTATCGAGTTATTTTGAATTGTCTCTTTTTGCATTTAAAGTTGCTGTACCTTGTTGTTCTTACGACAGAAACTTTAAAAACAAACTATTTGTAATATAATCCCGGTATGGACAATACATTTTAGCATCACTTGATTACCCGGATTCGATTTCAAACATAATAAAAGTTTGTGTTAATGCAATTATTTGACCTCCAAAATACACAAGGCAGACAAATTCTTCGTCTAGCCAAAGTTCAAGGTTAAAAACGTTAGTCATAGTGACGACATCACTATACATTACTCTCTTTCATAAAAATTTGATTATAACAATAGGCGAACCAATAAATACAAAACCTCCAACTGCGAGCAGTAATGTAATTAACTTTAACGATTCATTGTAAATGGTCACAATTTTGATTTATCTATAAAAAGGCAATAAAGCATTCTCTTTTGTTCCTTAAGGTCAAGGTGGATCGCTATCTAGGAATCCGAAACCCGATGCGGACTCATTTATAAATGCTAATAAAATTAACGAGAATTTAAGATTGTGTTTAAGGGTAACCGTTACGGGGTACCTACCTTACAAATTTTGAATGACCAACGTAATAAAACAACGAAAACTGTTACTTTTCACCACAAAACACACTTACGCTATCATACGCATCTGGGCTATATGAAAATATATTTTCTTTATAATACCTACGCTAAGACGCGCTTAGAATTAGGCATAAATGTGTTTAGATATTAGAAAGAAGAACATACATATGTTTTGGCACAGAACCATTGACTTACCAACTACTGGACGTAGGGTGCGGACCCAAAAGTGTCCGAACCAAAAGAGAACTAAAACGTATAAAAAGAACTAATTACGCGACAGTATTTGTTTGAATGGCAGACGACGCGCACACGCTCGCGTGCGCGTCGTTCCGCGATGGGGTAAAAACTACGGAAGCAAAATGAAAAAGAATTCCAGAATTTTCAATGTTTATTTACTGTAGATGCACTTAGATTTGTGTGGGTTAGTTTCGGACACTTTTTTCGAGAATTTTGAACTAGAACCGGCATCAATTATTTTGTGTATCGATGGCACAGACTTATTAAATCAATTCTTCGCTCTTCGTTCAAGAAGATTTCAGATTTTCACTAAGTCGGTTTAAGTTACATAGAGCAAAAGCACTTCACCTTAACTAAAAAAAAAAAAAAAATTATGACATCTTTTTTCGAAAAATCATTAAGAGGTTAGGCGGGCTGAAATGCTAATTTGGACAAGAAAAAAAAGGGCACTTTTCCGACTGAATACGTATTTATCAGATCCGCCCCGCCGACTAGAGTACGAAAGAGACAATTTAGAGTAAATCGACGATTTTGTATTCCCCTGTTTCCTCCTCCAACACTAAACTGATTTTAATAATTCTTTCAAAAATAATATGAGAAAGACTTTGGCCATGTACATATATGTCCGTTTGCTTTTATTGTTTATATTCGTCAAATTTGTTTACTAGATGTCTGAAAACGGGCGGTAAAATTTGTCATTTTCGAAGGTCCCTAGTTCTTACAATGTAAAACACCAAAACATAGGGACATGGCAGAGATGACATAGATTGTATGGTATAAAAATATTTGCTCAAATGTTATTATCCAGGGAGAAAACAGGGGAATAAGTTTTTATGGAGAAAACTGTACTGGTCTATCCTCTTAAAAGGCACACGGGTTTTTGAATTACACTAACGATCGGCTCATAAATACTATAGCTGTAGTATATAAGTAACATATAGTTATTTATATTTAAATTAATAGATGATCGAAACAACCTCATTCCCAGACGACTTGCTCAACGAGGCGACCGCATAAACAACAAAATATACAAATAACTACACGCACACGCATACATAAACTTTGACAATGAACAGGGCCTATAGTAGGAGATAATTTTTCCTAACATCACCTCCTCTAGCTAATCTAAGATTGGATCTAAAGGTGATCACATGAATTCTTGGGCACACCGCACGGTCTTGTAGATGGTATCTAAACATCTTAAATTATTGTCCAGAGATCGGCTACCTCCGCTCTCATCCTGCGTTATAACCTAGGAGGCTACCGAGTCTGGATGAGGCACTATTTCTTGTTTATGTCAATAATATGCAAAGTTATAAGTTTATTGTTGTTTATAGTCTATTTATCGTTGAATCAATCTTAGTTTGTAATGAATTTGCATCTAAATGATAATTAGTTTGCTTTTTCTATTTCGTAGCTCAATTATAAGCTTTCTATCATAAAGCGATCACTTCGAATGTTTACGAGTATTTGAAAAAAGATTAGGTACTACCTATCATTTACGTACAAAAGTGCCACTGCTAGAATTTTTGCACAAAAACTGTCGCACTCTGTACTAAAATTGAGCACAACCATCGCTGTCACTTCATACATAATGGAAAAACTTGGGAAAAACTGACAAGAAAAGGTACGCATGTGAGATAGTGAGTGAATGTGAGTGAAAGAGAACTAAAGTGTCACAGAAAAATATAGGTATAAAATACTTTCGTCTCCCCGAGTCTCCTGCGAGGTGAGGTAAAAAATTGGTTAGGGGCAGGGAGAGGGTCCGTATTGTAAGTAACTCTTTCTTATTATACTGTATATTGGGCTAGAACAATTTGCAACTATTCAGTCAGCGCTTAATTTTACAAGCAAAAATTGGTCTTAGTTAGCGAATCTCATTGATGTCATGTTATGGTGATTGTCCACTAAAACTACCTATAGAGATATTTCAATTTCAGCCAACGGGTACCCTTCAATCACTATTATACCTCAATTTGGTGTGGTCTATTTTAGTGATATATCGTAATATCTTGGAGCTAATTTGTGAACAGATAAAATCGTTACACAAAGCACATCATCAAATAGTCCAGTCATAAGTTCAAAGTTGCTCTGAACTTATAAAAGCCAAGATAACGCGTTACCTCAAGACAATGTTGTAACAAAGACAACGACCCAACGATTGGCATTTCACAAAAAAGTCACATCCAACATTCTCATACGTTTTGTTAATGTTGAACAGTTTTTGTGGTTTTATTGCTAACCGTGTTGAAAGCACGCTGGGGCACTCCTACTAATGCTCGGCATAAGGTCAAATTACTAGCTAACGTTGCACAGTGGTCTATTGTATGGTGTGTTTTGGCCAAATTTATTTAGACACATTTAAGGGATGCGTATGGAGGAATCTTATGTTTGTCACAAGATAGAAAATAAATTTTAAAAGCAGATTTAATGGATATAGTGCAAAAGATGGTCAAGGAAAATGATATTAGCCATAGATTAGTATTTACTCTACAGGGTGTAAGAATAGATAGTTGCGAAACTGTACCAACTAAAAGCAATCAGCTGATTGAATACAAACATTCAATCAGCTGATTGTTTCGCAACTATCTATTCTTACACCCTATGAATGGTATGAAAATTTGATTTTTTTCCTTGATATTTTGGAGAAAGTTTTTGAGTGAGTACAATCATCGTTTAAAGTAATGGCACAGTCCACACTTATACCAAGAAGAGCCATCTCAAAACCATTTAAGGTTCAAATTAAGATTCAAGAATCTATTTTCCTAATTTTCCTTATCGTTTACGATTACACAAAAATATGCATCCGCAAAACTCACCACCGAATTCCTTCTCCTGGAGTATTGTTTATTTACCAGTGTTTTAGTAGCTTAGATTGTAATCAATACCGCCACTTATTGACACCATATCTCTTCAAAGCTTCTAAATAATGCCTTACTTGGTGTCCAAACAATCTATAATAAACGCACCACCGTGCGTAGCTAGTACGCCGAGTGCTTAGATAGCCCGGCTCAAATTGCGTTGAATAAAAAATAGGTTTAGTGGGATTGCAAGTGTTTCCAATTGACTGTAACACGGCGCGGCCTATTACCACGCAATATAAGGCAGGTTTTATGTTTTTTAGCCCGCCCCGCTGACAATTTGCTTTGTAATGTATGATTGAATTTTAACTCTTGTTGTCTGAGATGTTTTTTTGGATATTATTCTAATTTATATGAACTTGTTGGTCAATGTTACCTTTGTCAATTTAGTAACGCATAATTTTCTTCTAATGACACACGCTTTTTTTAGCTAGCTTTTGGGCTATAGGATAAATAAAACCTTGAAAATATGTGTGAAATATGAATACAAATCCAACTCTACTATTAAAATTGTGGTCAAAACAAATTTTTCTAAACTTTTCTACTGGACGCTATTTGTGAAATTCTTCGGGGATTTCATTACCCTCACTAATATTTACGTCTTGTTCAAACAAAAAGTTGCACAGCGCTGATATAATGGAACTTTATAACAGCTCTATACAATGTATACCTTTTTGTTTAAACAAGATGAAAAATATTAGGTTGCTCTTGCTAATGACGGCGTTTAAACACCACGAAAAATTACCCGTTTACGAATTATAAACGTACATCAGGTAAAAAGCTATGTTATATTGCATTTAGATAAAAATCTGGTTTCAGATCTCTATTGTGAAAAACCTAACCAAATATTCCTATAAATCCTAGAGTACATGAACCCGTAACGAGCTCTCAAAGGGCTTTTTGATGCAACATAGTGTCGTAAATAACAGAACTAATCATAAACTAGATTCGTATAGAGCAACAGCCTCGCTGCGGGCGACAAGTAACCTGTGCAACAGAAATGGATGATCACTTTCGTTGGACATCACTTTCGGTGTCGCAAGCGCAGTTCTACGCCTTCGGTGTGTGGAGTCTGAGAGCATTTACTGTAGTCATAGATACACTACCCAATACATTGTGCAACAGGAATAAATCATCGCTTTAGTTACAAATTTTTAGTGCCACACAAGCATCTAAAACCTCATATTTATAGAAAAATACTCAGATACTTTGATATTATCTTTGTTAGATCATATATCAAAAAATATAATAGTATGTAATTTGTTATTATAATCGTAGCATAGACCGTTAAGCCCAACTGGTCCCGGCTACTATCTCTGGTGTTTGGTAGTAGTAGTTACATGAAAACCACGTCACCAACACCAGGGCTTGCTGCCCACACTATAAGAAGATTATAAACATAGCATAATCTATACATATAATATCATTAATAAATGTATTAAACTTATACCGTGAAGCATTTATATTGTTTAAAAGAAATACGAGATATAGATTGCTAAATAACAAAAAAAACTATTATATACGAAGCAATTTCAACTAAATCATTTCACTTATTTTACGTTTAATACGAGTATATTTAATTATTCTTCTTTTCGTGTCTATGTTTCTTGACTATTAAACAGAAATAGTTTGTCATGGAAGAGAATGAAATCAAAATTTTGCATTGAAAAGTATCTTATAATTTTGGCTTTAAACAAGTCGAACATTTTGTCAGGTTTGATTGCAATATCTATACCGTTAGTTCTAGATCTGATGAGTCAATACAATCTGGGTCGAATGAGTAACAGAATTAACCCCGAATAGCATTACTAAACGACCGAAGTATACCTAATAGGTTATTTGTTTATCAGAGAGAGCCTGATTATGTAATATGTAATGAATGTGAACTCAACGCAACGCAAGAAGATATATAGGGTCCTTCTTAATATGATTCAACGATTTCGATGTTGGTGCCATAGAGAAAGTTGTTCAGTTTGATGGTCTGATCATCCCCTTAAAAAAGTGTCAGCATATTAAGTTGGACCCTGTATGACTAATACTTATCGAATCTTCTTTTTTATTAACTAAATACGAAAATCGAACAGGGTAATGAGATTTACCAGAATTAGGTATGCTTATTTAATAAAGTTAATCGTGAGAAAACCTGCATGGTTCAATTTCGAGGCATGTATTGTACTGTACTGTACATTTACTGTCCATTACAAGTGGCGACGGGCTCACTCCCCGTCACACTGGACAGAGTTTCGGTACTACTAGTGAAACGTGGATGTTCTGAGGTTTCAGAATATCTCTGACTACCCCCTCGGGGAATATAGTCGTGAGCATAAATGCTATGCTTATAAAGTTAATTACAACAATTCTACATTCTCTGTATTTAACATTTTTAACAATGATGTCAGCACGGCGAAACATTCAAACTTAAGCTGGCCGCGCGACGTTATGCATTACTCTACCTACGCGCGGCCAGCTTATTTTGGTTTTGCGTAGCTTGATGTGTCGCCGTGTGCATCCTTACCTAATTATATTAAAATTATAAATGAAAAGTTTCTAAAAAAGAACCAATTCTAATCATCCCGTGATCATGCTTTGTAACACTCTGCCAGAATATCGGGAACTAAAATAAACCAAAACGCGGTAAGAACCCTTTTAAAATGCTTAATTTGATATTAAATTAGAGTACGTTTTGTTATAAGATAGCCAGCCTCACCCACAAATATTACTTTGAGTTAAATATACAATAATCGAAAGTAACAAATAGAAGATAATATAATATAATTTGCCCATTCCAAATACAAGTGCAGCTTGCACAACTGATTGCATTACCGCGGGTCACGTCACGGAATCACACCTAACTGTGGAATTTTAGCCAGAATTATACAGCCTTACAGCTGCTGCTGAATATGCTTCAAAACTATTTTCTTTTTGCACTACTTTGAGTTAGTATTTATGAATGCCTCTTTTGACGTACCTATGTTAATAAACAAGCCCATTGCATAATCGCCAAATTTTATCAAAACTCGAGGTACAAAATATGGGTAATATGTAATAAAATCAAGCCTTCATCTCGTCAAAAAATCCAGATTTTTAATCTAACTTCACATTTAATCATAGTCTTGTTGCAGTTTCATTATAGTATCTGTGCCTGCGACATAAAGCTAAGCAATTTTTTTTTCTTTTTTTTTATAAAAAGAAAAAAAAAGGGGCTTTCAAGTTTCAACCCTGAGGTTATGTCAGCCCAAGCAAATTCTTGTGATATAACTAATCAAAAAGTTGATTATTGTGATGTCTACGCATTGTCCTTATTCTCGCTACCTAAAACGAAATAACACAAACTTTTCATTTCCCCAACTCGTTTCGGTCGACTCATTTGATCACGCCTATACTTTTCTATCCTTTAAGCTTTTTAACAGAATTAGTTAAATCCATTCAGCGAAGAAACAGTTCCTAACTCAATAAACGCAGTATTGTTCGAGGACATAATCGCATACAAAATTAATAATAAAACCAGCATTTCTGTGTCCCGCAGCGAATAAACCAATCTAGCTATCCACTATGATGACTTACCATTAGTTACGATGCTTTGCCACTTTTATTATTAAAAAAAACATATTTATTGTTTCACAGCTGCGATTCTGCAAAGCGCTTGAAGGATACAAGTACATTTTGCTAGAGGAGCGTGGCGTGGGCGAGGCGCCCGCGGCGACCTATCTCCGTGAACAAATTATAATTTCAAAATCCCCATCGATTTATGTGAACGCTCATCTGAATAAAGCGCTGCTCCATTTTACGCGGGAATCTACTACTATTGTTACTCGAATTGTTTCAAACGCAAAAAATATCAAACTTTGCGCGTACATTTGGATTTCAATAGACAAAAAATATACGTGTATTTAATTAGGCACAAGACTGTAATTGTGAGAGTTTTTACGAACCTGGAATGCTATTTTTGAAACTCATTCGCTGAGCAGTTGAAAATGTCACAATTAATATTACTATTACTGTATGGAGATACTTCTACTGCTGATTTGACTTCCAAAAATCTCACTCCTGAAGTATGATTATTGAATGTCACATCAGTAGTAGAAAGATGCATATCACCATATATTTTCTACTGCAGATTTAAACGTGTGTTTCAAAAATCGCACTCCTGTTGGTAATTTTTACGCATTGGTCATTTATTCTGTCATTATTGTTCGTATGCAAATTAAGTTGATTATGACTAACCACTGATTCCATTTTATAATAAGTACGTAATAAATGTCATTCGTGAGCCATTAGTAAGGGAAGCAGGCTCTTATTATTGGAAAAAGGCGAGACAGCGGCGCCAGATATAATTTTAAACATCCTGTCGATTTGAAACTGTGGCGTTTTGAAGCAGCAGTCTACAAAATTAGCTCGCACTCGTTCATAACATTTTATAAAACATTTTTACGTTACATGTTTCTAAAGTTTTAACTTTTCCAATAATAATAAATATGTTGGCTGTAATTGAAATTCTTCGGAATAAGCAATTTAACTTTGCTTTAAAAGGAATCAATGATGTATTTATGACATCCTTCCTTTAAGAACGTATAGGTTCAGGCTTTGATGTACAAGATATTGGATTCATTTGATTTGCAAGGTGTCAGAGATAATGTAACTATCTTTCAAATTCACGATAAGTAATCTTTGAATGAAATATTGTTATAAATTATAATCCCGATAAAGAAGTTTTTTACCAAAGCAAAATGTGTCTTATTTGTATATACTTCAAAGGTTACGGATGCAGTTGCCCTTAGCCAAAATGCCAGCAAGTTCACCTCGCTCACGATGACCTCTGCGAACAGGAACTCACGTAAGACTCTATGCATCGACTTAGTTAATACTTAGCACACAATCACATTGATTGACCCACATATTATGGTGTAATGTATAATAAAGTAGACGTTAACAGTCGTGGTATCTATTTAGTTTTGAAATAATCTTTCAACGAGAAGTTAGCAGATAATTGAGGTTATTATTGAACGATTACCTACTTATTATGGCTTTTAGGACGCTTTTGACATAATCATTGTATTAAATTAAGACTCTTTATTTTGAAAAGACAACGTAAAGTTTTATCTGAGCTACACAAGTATGTTGAAACACTATTATTTTAGATTGTATTAACAAATACCTAAGCGTACGTAAGATGTATTCATTTGCCAATTTTAGATTTTACGTCAACATAATCGCTCACAAATTTTATATAGAAATCTAGAAATACCAAAGTTAAATGTCACGTATGGAAATATATCTGCCAAATATCATGACTACAAAATAACAGGCTGAGGGAAATCCTAATTTAAAAAGCAAGAAGTTCTAAAACAAAAAATTTGCTAGAAATAATTTTCATAAAGTAATCCAGAAATAGTGAACCAATCCAATCTGCTATGTGTTCCCAGGGATCCATTAGCATCTATCAGACCGTATCGAGCTACGTCGAAACCTTGACATTGTATCAATACGTCCCTCACATCTTATGGGGTAAGATAAATTCCGTCATCGCCCCTAGCTAAAAGCATTCGTAAATAGCAGCACTCAGCAATCAACACCTAGGATGACATAGCTTGAAATCGCTAGCAATATTATTTAGTACGGTCATTTTTCCTGTGATAACTTTCCTATGAAATCAACCACTCAACTGCTTTCGTTTTAACATAATATTTGCTTGCGAAAGATTGTTGTAACGTGTCAAAATAACGAGAGTTAAACAATGTCAAATTGACCAAAACTTGAATTCAAGTACATAAATATTTATTTCTTCTACACTGAATGCTCTAGTTATAAACATGATTAGTTAGAACATTAATTCATTAGTCCAATTGGTGTAATATGACATAACATAACGTATTCAAGAATAATATCTAGATCAGGTAATAGCCAATTACAATATAACGGGTTCAACAAATTGAAAATTGAAAGATTACATAATAACAATTAAGGAAGCCCAAAGAACCAATTAAACTCGACACACAAAGTTATGAAGATTATCAAATTGAGCAACTTTCTTGAGAACTCTAAGCAGCACAGAGGCAAAAACACGAAAAGAATTTAAAATTATAACGACATCCGATAAATAATTTCAGTACTTTGTGTCTCATTATTCCACCAAAGCATTTGATGCAGATAACAATTGTGTAATCTAAAATATAACTACTTTAATCATGTAGACACTTTACATCGATGGAAACACTCTTCAGTCGCTGAAAATGCAGATTGTGACTTTCGACAACATTGTCACTGCCGACTATAATTTGTGAGCCTAACATGCCGCCAACGAGACAACAAGACAAATCGTGTTGTGCCTCTGTATAAGTTCCTTTGCGCATGCCAAAATGAAGGATTGACGGACGATGATGACGTTTTTCTAAATTTTAGACCTAATGTAGCGCCCGCATTTGACCTACCCTAATGTTATCCTGCCACCAAATTTCAAGAGGACGCTGCCCCCGCAGTAGTGGCTCGACCACTTGCTGTTATTCGCACCAAGCGGTACGCCACGTCTTTTCTGGTACACACCCCAAACAATACTTCCATATTCCCGGACACAAGAAACCTCACTTCAAGGCGAAAAACGAATTTTCTGGAAAAGCGTCTCGGCCTTACACAATAAAAAGTATATCAAAGGACTTACATCGTGAGTAGTGTCACCGCGATGGAAGCGTTCCTCGGTCTCCTTGACGCGGTCGGTGACGTTGCGCGTGAGCACGCGGCGGTCGTGGCTCTGGCGCACCTTGCCGTCTGGGTTGGCGACCACGCGGGATGAAACTAGCACCTTGGCTCCGGCTGGGGCGACCACACCAGTTGGATTGTCCACTTCTGTTCATGAGGAAGGAGGTTAATAATTAGCGCCTAAGAACTGTAACTAGGTACTGAAAATATTAAAATTAAAAATATACTTCAATATTTTTTTGTTACCACTCCACGTCTAAGCTACGGAATGATTTCAATGAAATTTAGTAGACATGACGTAGGTAAAGCAAATGTTACGAGGGCGAGGCAAAATTCGATGTTTATTTTATTTTATTTTTTTCTTACAGAAATAATCGAATATAGGAAGTGAGAGTTACCTAGAAAAAGTGAAGGAAAATAACCTACCTGATTAGGAAACAGTTGTCAAATATTTGTATGGAAAATGTAAGTATTGATATCATAATGGCACTTATGTTATGACACTTACCATCGTAGGGTGCTCCAATAGCCCCGTTAACTTCTCCCGGAAGTGCTGCAGTTTCCTCTTCACCTATTTGGTCATCAGGTACTCGGTGCTTTAACAAATAAGATTTTGTACATTTTATTCGAATTCTATCCTAATTTTACTAAATTGGTGCGTGTTTAAACTCAAGACCACAATCCCTTTCGGAGTGGCCAGAAACAATGCTACAACTACGAGCTGACTTGCATGCAATTTTCAAGTCACACTTTTAATGCGAAGGTTTATGACAGGATCATAGCTTGTAGTGGTATGTTGTCTATACCTACCAAGATTCAAAACAGGCGTGAATGTAATATGCTAGGAGTGCTATTTTTGAAACTCATTCGGTGAGCTCAGCAGTTGAAAATGTCAAAATTACTATGGAGATTGAAATTCAAAAATCGCACTCCAGAACAACGTTTACATATTACTTGTTCAGTGCTTTACATAATATCATTATTAGGTATGTTTAATCTTTGTGTACTTATTTTATTAACATTCATATTCCTAAAACTAAACTCGTTTTAATACAAAAATAAACTGTAATTTTCGTTTTCATACAAAAGACATCAACGAGACCGACATGTTCTTAAATCTCTTCGTAAGTGTTTTTTAATTTCTCAACAACATTAAATTGTATAAAATTTTAATGAGACCACCTGGAAAGAATGTTATGGTCTTTCAAACAAAACAACAAAATCATAATCGGTTTGGTCCACGCTTTAGAATTAGGGCTTCGATTTCCACCCACTACGCTACTGACGATAATTAACTTAATTTAATACTTAAGTTCAAATGAATCAATTACATCCTGTGTAAAAACATCTACCGCATATTTATATGGCAACCACTAAACACTACTTGACCATGTTCTGTAGTCGTCCTTGTTCAATTCTAACACACTATGCTAAAACTGAACCTTGCTACCCTAAAAATTTAATCTTCGAACCACGTTAAAAGTGGTGAGTTTATGCATGTATGTGAACAGGGTGTATCTTAACTTAAATGCGATACATAATCTTAGGGGTGATTCATACCATTACGTTAAACTTCACAACATTAGAAGCAATCGAGAAAATTTGTTTTAAACAAAAAGTCATTAATAAAATTTTGTTGGTCTCCTAGTAAAAGTTGTTCAACCCTACGAATAAAGAAATAAATACTTATTCGTAGGTTCCACCTTTTTAAATACTACTAGGATGTTTTGTTACACCTTGTAAAAAAATGTTTGTGTTGTTAAAAAAACCAACTCATCATCCCATATTCCTTCCCATTTGAAGGTCGAGATTCCACAGATAGGGAGATGTGACGTGCATGCAAGGATAAACCAATAAGATTGATAGAATTCCACATTTCGTCAATCCGATTGGTCTATTCCTCAAACCTCACATTTCCCATAAATTTCAACCTTAGTAATCTAAACCACTCTAACTAAACTATTATAAAACTGTAACTGAAGTATGTCTGTACATTGAAGATATTTAAAAAAAAAAAGATTACGATATGGTTTTTAGGTAGGTATCCCTGACTCGAAATCAACCTTGTTTAGAAATTTTGTCTGTCTGTTTGTTTGTTCGCGCATCACGCGAAAACTACTGAACCGATTTTGATGAAACTTTTTTTGTTTGATAGCTTATGATCTGACTTAAAATCTGGTATATAATTTGTGCGGACTAGTAAGTATTAAAACTGACCTCAGTTTGCTGATAGTTCGTGGTATGAGTATCTTCATTCACGGAGGTAGATATCTTAGGGCCGGTGTCGCTCAGGATCCTGCCATCTTCCAGCACCAGCTCGCGCTTGACTCTCGTCGCGATCTGACGGGTCGTCGTCACTTCGCTCTTCTTCTTTGTAACCCATTCCTCTGAAGGAAAAGAGATTCATTGTGAGAAATGGGAATTGTTCAGTTAGATGCTGCTGTATTTTATGACATAGTTCTCTGGCCATTAAAAAGATATTTAGAGCCTTTTGACTCGCTGAGGAATAGATGTACCTATTTCTTTAATGCTTTTTACGACGAATTCTTTAGATTCAATGATTGTATGTTCCATAATCATACTTATGTAGATACTAGTTACAAAGTTTTTATTTTATTTTAATAGGTACTTAAATATCTACTAATTACAATTTTAGTCCATACCTTCTTTGGTTGTTGCTATAGTATCTCCAGGCTCAGCCTGAAAATAAAAAGAAAACAAAAACATTAAGGGTCGGCACTACCCTAATCGGGCCAAACAGGGTTCGGCGTTCCGACTTTTGAGGATAGTAAATAGCTATATTTAGAATCAAAATTAATACCATCGCTTCTTTAAAAGATGAAGTACAAGATGAACAAAAAAAATTTCAGTAAAATTGTGTAGTTACATCAGAAAGTAATCGAGAATTTCATGAAAAACTCTAGAATAGCACTGCCGCGTTCCGAGTCCTGTGATTTAGTGAAACAAAATAAAACAACAAAATATATTTCTAATCAATGGCAAAACATCAAAGAACACTTTAAACAAATCAGTTTTTCGATACGACTTCTAGTTTTTTTGCAATTTGTTACCAAAAATCACATATTTTTTTGGACGTTTTCTTCATACAAATTACTATGGGCCGTCAATCGTTCGAAATCATTGCGAATAGACCGGTGACCGGCAACACCCAACCCTGTCTTAGAAGATTAATGAACAAATCCATTTTTAGCTAAAGTAGGCAAAGTAACTTATAAAAAACCGGGCAAGTGGGTGTCGGGCCACATGCAATGTAGGGTTCCGTAGTTGCCCGTCACGATAATATGTGGACTTAGAAGTACATTTTATAAATTGGTCGACTATTACTCTTTAATTTTTGTCCCCATTATTATAACAGAATAACTGTAAGTTTATTACTATTGTTACTAGCAAACTAAGGATTTATAATCTGAAATCATCATCATCATCATCGACAGATACGTTTTAAATAAGAATGGAATAAGAGTGAATTCTGTACCGAAGTAGGTAACTCAAACAATTGACTTCGAAAGTCATTTGCATGACAGAATTTTGCGCGAAAAGACATTGCGCGACACAGGACAACACAAAGGAATTTTGCAAAAGTTACTTTCCGGGCACTGTTTGGTAGTTTTTTGTTATTTTTGTAATTTATGGTAGTTTTTGAGTCTTTCGGTAGTTTTTGGTAAATTTTCATACAAAAGTAACCAAAAAGTTATTTTGGTAGATTTTCTTACTTTTTGGTAGATTATTGTTATTTTGGTAATTTTTCGTACTTTTTGGTAGTTTATGGTTAATTTGGTACTTTTTGGTTCATCTCATTTCATTTCATTCATTTACCTTAAATTGTAGGTAGGTACATAAGGGACAGATGGTAAGTACCATAGAGGTAGGAAGGAATAGAGGAACATACAGCTGAGAGAGCGAGATGTACCTAGCGGCACCACTGTATAATAGTAAGAGATACGTGACGCGAATCAATAGAACCGTTTTTAGTCACTAATCAATTTTTAAAATTCGGTTTTCGTGAATAATTGGGAATCTAAAGTGTTATCGTAGATAATTTTGTGAAATATACTGACACTACTTCATTAATTTATCCACGATTTTACGTTAGACTCAGAATTATAGACAGTATTAGAATTTTTGCCTGCGAATAGTCTCTAAAAAACATCAAAAAACTGTTTCATTTGACAACTCATGTCACGGACTCTATTCGTGTAAGGTATAATAACTTTATGGTACTTAAGTACAGAGTACCTATTAGTCACACTACAATATAATTTATAAACATTAAAAATAACAGATTTAAACAATAGGTGGGTCATTGTCATATAAGGGGTGCAAAGAAAGGAATGTGAAAAGATGTTAATTTTTACCACTTTTTCATTATTAACCGAAGTGAAATAGTAAATATAACATAAATAAATTAAAAATTTAGGTCGTTTTTCTTCCTTTATCAAATAATTACCAAAAAACGTTTTTTTCTGACCACCGAAAAGGTGCAGATGACCACCAAGAAGACATCAATTGCGCTTTATTCATAAAATAAAACAAAATTCAACATACATTAATCTCAATTAAAATTTCTCTGTTGTTACATTTTATTATACTTTGTCAGATATAGGGAATTGTTACGAATTTTTACCATAAAAATATAGTAAAATATGGACCACCAAAACGACATCTTTTCGGTTCTCGTTTTTTTCATTTGACAATATGAGTATCTTCCGTGGTTTCAGTTAACGTTTCTTGATAATTTTCATCCGGTTTATTAATCTTTCATTCTCTTCTATTTATGCTAACTTAATTTTGATTCTAACTCCATTAATAATAAATAAACCTTTCTGTTTTCAAATTCCCTTTCAAAGCTCTTAAAGTGTGTCTCGAAGCAGATGAAGGAGGAGGATTTAGGGGAAGATTATGCCTATCATCCATCATTATCATCAGTTTTCTTAAATTTCACGGCAGAGGGTTCAGGGCCTATCCTTAGGAAGGGTGTATGGGATTGTTCGCCAGTTCTATTTACCACATGCTGATTGGTAGAATCCAATCAGAATTTCATCTCAACCTTCAACTCTGCAACCTGCATCCTCACAATTTTGTACTTCACCGGTTGAGATATGTGTGTGAAACAATTGAAGAAGCCGGAGAAGTTGGTGGACTTCTACTACGACCTTATTTTTTTGACTAATGCGTTTCGACTTTTTTAGTATCTCTCGTCCCTGCTTCTTCTCTAAGTTTCGGTTGTTTATTAGGCATCCTCTCATAAATAAGGGTGGCAGCGAGTGGACCATATACCACCTAAGCGGGCTCAGTTCATATTGGTGGAGAAAAGTTAAAATAACGTTGTTCCTGAAGTCGATTTGTTGGTCAGTGGTCACCAATGACCACCAAAAAGATGACCACCGAACGGAAATTTCACATTCAAATTCAGCTATCCTGAAACTATAGCGGGCTGGCTAGCCAAATATGATGCGTTTGTAAACTAGACATTAGTATGTACTGCGCTATAACGAAAATTTCACTTATTCAATAATACTTACAAATTTAATGTAGTAACCGGAAAGACGCTATGAAGTTTGACAAAAAAGTATTTTTGGGTAAACGAAAAAGATTTTCCTCTTTTTTGATGAAATGTGGATCAGGGATGCATCAAGGGATATTGATGACTTTCCTTAGAAAGGAACTATTTGTTTTTGGGAACGTTTAAGCATAAAAATGTTGAAATGTTTGGATAAAAATATGGACCACCGAAAAGACATACAACTTGTGTAACATGTGACAATCGTATTTAAATAAAAAACCGACCCACTTTTAGGATTCATATCAATAGCACATGATTTTTGAGGATTGAGAGAACTAATTAAGCTGAACAGGGCGAACATTAAGTGCAGTTTACATTTACTTTTTGCATTGCAAACTTGCATACATCTGTTTTGAACGGACCACCGAAACGGACTTTTGAGTATAAAAAACAGCAAAAATTCAGTTTATCGAATTAATTCATTAAAATGATTTTCTTGGGTTAAAAGTATAATATAATTGTTGATTCTTTTTGCAAAAAGAAATTAAATTAAAGCATTATTTAAGAATTTACGTGTCTTGAACAATTTTTTGTCACTATATGACAATGACCCAGGTGCCAGACAATAACTTAACTACCACCTTTCACTACTACAATAAAATTAGTTAAATGTTATGAAATCAGTTCAATGTGATTAGTTAAAAATTATAATAACCTATTGAGGTACAAATAATCGGTCTGCAACACATTTTTTTCTACTCAGATTGATGCCTGTTTGTTTACTTATACTAAAGAAACTAATTAAAGTTATAGGGACACTGTTAGATTAGTAATGCTTTAACCTTCTTCAGAAATTTCTTGTCGGCTTTAATGTCATCTGGTATTTTATTATACACAAGAACAGTATTCGACTTTGTTTTGTAGTCCTTTGCATCGATGCTAGTGGGTAATTTGGTACCAGTAGCTCATTTTTGCGAGTTACATTTAATCTCTTGCTACGGAATACTACGGGGTATCGTCTCACGATTTTGCACAGATCGAGGATATACAAAGCTGTCACAGTGAGTAATTTAAAGTTGGTAAACAAGGATCGGCATGACACCCTTACTGACTGAATTCCGCTTACGATTCGAATGCACCTCTTTTGCAAAACAAATATTTTATTTATGTCAACAGACCCACCCCGTAGCCAAGCCGTCAAGAACTCTTTTGTTTTTTATGGTAGTTTTGGTAATTTTCATTCTTCTATCAAATATTACCAAAAAGTATAAAAATCTACCAAAATAACCAAAAACTACGAAAATCTACCAAAATAACCAGAAACAACGAAAAACTACCAAACTAACCAAAAAACCAGAAACTACAAAATATAATTACTAAACTCTACCAAAAATTACCAAAATAACCAAAAACTAAAAAAAATTAAACTACCAAAAACTACCAAAACCTACCAAAAGAACCTAAAGAACTATTGACATTATACAATTTTTTTTTTATCTTTAAAATTACTTCTCGATAATATTGCTGTGCCCTTTCAGGGTTCATGTACCCACTTTAGCTACTAAGTAACACCTATAGGTATATGTTCTTGTGTCGCACAATGTCCTTCAGCGTGACCAAAATTACTGCTGAAATCTACCAAAAACTACCAGTCCTGTTTCAGATTCTACTTAAATTCTACCAAATAATATGTATGTCGTTACAGGGTTAATTTAATATAAAACACGTTTTTGAACAAAATATTATCAATTTTATCTAAACGCTCAAAATTACACATGTCATTTTCGCATTTTTGTATAATTTTTATTGGTTTTCATCACTTTGTTACATGGATGCTTCAATTTTCAAATAAATATTAAATTAGGTCGTCCCTATGCAAGTTTAAATTGAGTACAGTTTTCTGTGTCTCATAAGCAGAGTCCGAAATTTTGGTGGCACTTTTAATATGTCAAAGGGATTGCACGTTTATCGACTTTCGATTGTGTCGATATACGGGTAATTTTTTATCACTGCAGATAACTCCAGCATGTATTCTACTCATCAAACTGAACAACTTTTACTATGGAGCCAACTTCAAAAGAGCAAAAAAAAAATCTGCTGTCCTATACAAAACTGCAGTAGGTACCTACATATTCGACTCAAATGTATGGGACAGCTAATTTATTTTCGCTATTTTGAAGTTCGATACATGCTGAAGTTATCCGCAGTGATATAAAATATACCCGTATTATCGACATTATAGTCGATAAACATGCAATCCCTTTGACATATTAAAAGTGCTAGATACCAAAATTCCAACTCTGCTCAGAAGCCCTCTTTTGTAAAAAAAACAACATTAGGCGATATGATTAATATTTGCTGTACTAGAAGTGAGTTCCGGTGGCGCGTTGCGGAGAGGTATGGACTCTCAATCAAGAGGTCCGAGTTCGAATCCGCACGGATAACATGCCACGTACCAATGAGTTTTTATAACTTATGTACGTATTATCGAATGCTCTCAAATGGTGAACAAAAACATCGTGAGTAAACCTGCATATGCAGACGAAGAAATTCTGATGTATATGTGAAGTCTACCAATCCGCATTGGGCACGCGTGGTGGACTAACGCCCAAACACCCTCCTAGAAGGTAGGCCTGTGCCCTGCAGTGGGACGTATATAGGCTGATGATTATGATGATGATGTACTAGAAGTTCCGGAAAACTTGCAATCGTTTTCTCAGCCGTTTGTATTGCCAGCTTAGATTTTATTAGCCTGAATCCTTGAATTTTTAAATACATTAAAATTTTCGAATTCTAAATTTCTACTAAAATCTACTAAACAATTTTGCCCTAAATCTACCAATAAAGAATAAATCTACTAAAAGTGGTAACACTGATGTCCTTTTGCGCAAATGTTTTTGAAGGCAATCGTTCCAGTTACTGCAAAATTAACTTTTATTCCGTGCTTAAAATATTATATCAGATGATGATTATGATGATAAAAGATTACAAACCCTTAGTTTGCTAATACCAATAATATTAAACTTATAATAATTTCATTATTCTGTTATAAGTTTTAATTTGTTCTGTTATAATAATTTTAAGTTTTTTTAAGCCTTAGTAATACTGTGATCTAATTAGTTGGGACCCATCCTATCCTACCACCAGGGGTGATCTTTGATCAGTCACATAGGTCCATCACGGTACTGTACTGTTGCTGTAAATGTCAATTTCGACCTACGGCTCTCAAATCCAGATGCTGCAGGAGTATTGCCACGCACAACGAAACATTCAACATTAATAATTTAATGTGGTAAAATCTGCCTTCCGGGTAGTAGGTACCCTAAATTCGGTCGGACCTACGAACCTGCCAGGATAGGATCGGCCGACCAGACTTTTTAGGCCTTACTAATTGGCCTCTAGACCAACAGACTAGTTACGTCCTTTAACTCAACGAGGTAAAATGTTGTGTCACCAGGTAGGGTTCTCTTTTTTCTTCACACCAGTAAACGTGCCAGCCAAGCTGCGTCGCGCGCTGCAGCCGACCAAGTTTTTTGCAAGAAATTTATTACCAAAAGCTATCAAATTGATTTGTTCATTAATCTTATAAGATAGGGTTGAGTGTTGTCGGTCACCGGTCTTTTTCTTTTGACAGATATGTCAAACGGGCCGTAGGTAGTGCCGGCCCTTAATGAAAATTCTATGAAATAAAAATAGTTTTTCGACAATATAGTTTAAAAAGCGCCATCTCTTACCGAGTAGCTAGAACTACACAGCTCGGGCTCTCGCTCGGGCGACCTAGACATGAACTGTAGTAGTACTCGCGACCGCCGCTTGATGGCGCCATGGTCACTTAATGTGAAAACTGTTACCATGGAAATCCGTCATACAAAAACACTTTCGGCGGGAAATTATTTAAACACTTTCCATCACTTTGTATTTTCGAAAGTTTTGCAAATAGTTCTCATATTGTTGAAATTAAATTAAAATTTACTAAAACATAAATTTAAAATCACAACCATTACCACCAACATAAACAATTTTATGAGTCAATCACTGCAATTATCGTGATGAATTTCAATAAATCAAAGAGAAATCGTGTGCCCTAACTCATAGTCAATAATTAACTGAAGGAAAACCAAGGCTTAACTGTAATATAATTACCGAACGGATGGATTAACATTTTCTTTTGGCTCACAATACTTTTCAAACACCAAGTCCTGTGAATCGTGCCATTTTCATACTTATTGTACAGACACATGAGTTATGTTTGGTGATTTCTAACGAGGAATGGACAGTAACGCAATGTGTATTCAGTTAGTATGCCGCTGCTTCCGTTGGGACGTTGAGTCTATTCAACTGATGCTACGATTGGGGAGTGCCAAAATACCAACAAAGGTAGGTAGTCAAGGTAGGCACGAAGCAAGGGCTGTATTCAGGCTGTAAACTTAATAAAACCGGTCAACTGCGAGTCGGCCTACCGAGGGTTCCGTACCACACCACCACACAACATAATTAACTTTCTCTCCGGGATGTTTAGGGCGAAACCGACTCACACTTGGCCAGTTTTTATTAATTTGTTGTTATTCTGTAGAGTTTGCTCTTTCACGCCAAGTTTGACGCTTGTATGAATTTACCGTTTTTGCGATAGAGCGAGAAGAAAAAACGTTAATAAAAATATCTTGTATGAGGACCCTCCCCCCCCCCCCCCCCGTAATTTTTAACTTATGTTCTTTTTTATTATTTGTTAGCAAATTCGCCATAATAACGCATATTCTGTGTTCAATTTCATTTGTCTAGCTATTACAGTTCAAAAGTTACAGAGTAGTTTACACAGGGTGTAAGGAAAAATATCATTAACCTTTAAACCACATACCTAATCTACCCATCAAACTGACCAAGTTTTACTACGGGAGCACAAGTGTCAGAGCAAAAAAAAAATCTGCTGTTCCATACCTTTGAATAGAGTACCTAGGTATTGAAGTTTAGTAAGGAACAGCTGACATTTTTTTGCGCTTTCAGGTTTTCTACCACCGTCAAAGTTGTTTAGTTTGATGGGCATAGTATGTGATTTAAAGGTTAATGATACTTTTCCTTACACCCTGTATAAAATCAAAACAAGTAAATCTTCTTATCGTGTGGGCAAGCGCTGGTGTCAGAGTTTTTTCAGACCGCCTTACGGCCTCTGACGTCGTTTTTATGTAACGACTACTACCATCAGAGATAGTAATAGCCGGTACCAACAGCTTAACGTGCCATCCGAAGCACGGAATCATCTTTCTTTTCAGACAATCAGATGATTCAGCCTGCAATGTCCTAACAAACTGGGGGAAAACGCACAAAGTGACATATCATATCATGTCCCCCGTGGGAATCGAACCCACGACCTCCGTGTCAAGGGCCCGATGTTCTTAACCATTAGACCACGGAGGCAGTTAACAAGTAAATAATAGTACATTATGGTACAAGTGTGTAATGTTGGTGATTACCGCTGAGGCGCTATTGAGACCCGAGCCGTAGGCGAGGGTCTTAAGAGAGCCGAGTGCGGTAATCATCAATACACACGTGTATCATACGACGTTTTTCAACACACTAGTGAATAAAAAATACTAAAATAGATACCTATTTGTCCTTGGAGTTTTCAGGTAGGTAGAACTTTCCATAACGCACATCACATCACATCACACACTCTACGGGCTTCACATCTTATATCGGGTGGTGTACAACATAAATCGTTTTCTTCATAACTAGTACTTGTAGACATTTTAATTAATAAATAACTATAAGTAGGTAATTAATTTTAACAGTGAAAACGAGTTGTGAAAAAGAAATCTCAATGGCGGGAAAAAATTATAAGTTTTTCTATGCGCGCGCATCTAGCAATGGCGATCGTCCATAGACTAAAAGAATGAGGTTTCTTTTTTTTGGCTTTTCGCGGATAGCGTTTTAGCCACGTTTTGGGGAATTTAATGTTTTCTTTATTACAGAGAAAACAAAAGTTATATTTGAGTGAAAGTTTTATTTATTAAAAACGTACAAGTTGAAATTATCTATTTAAATACGAAGTTGCATGAAATGAGGAAGCAATAGGTACATTATTTTATTTCTATTGAACACGATCTTTTTTGTATCGAAACTTTTTTCAGAACAAAGCAACAACTCAACCAATTAAAAAAAAACCTATAACTCACTAGTGAATAATAGTAATGAAAAAGTCACAGTTTGATTATAGGTGTCATTATGTGCCTTATTGCTGTGAAATTAGAGCCACTTTATGAGCAAGTGTGTTGAAAAAACAATTTATATGAATCAAGACCCTCGCCAAGTGAATACACAGAGGAGTTATATCAATATAAACGATACGGAAAGTTTTTCCATTTTCGCCAACTCCCCGGGGAAACGGAGAAAATATTGCACGTGACTTTCAAACTTATTACCTGTATCGAAAGTTGAATATGTTTGTAATATTACATAAGAACGAGCATTAATAGAAAACTAAAATTGTAATGATCATTACGCTGACAATGTCAGTAAATTTAATCGAAGTTGTACTAATACACAATTAATTACCAAATATTATGTTCTGGAGAGCGATTTTTTAATCTCATTCGGTGAGCTCAGCAGATGAAAATGTCAAAATTACTAAGAAGATACGCATCTTTAAACTGTTGATTTGACTTTCATAAATCATACTTCAGGTGTGCGATTTTCGGAAGTCGAATCAGCAGTAGAAAGATGCATATTTCCATAGTAATTTTGACATTCACAACTGCTGAGCTCACCGAATGAGATTCAAAAATCGCACTCCAGATTATCTCGGAAGAACACAATGTTGCTTCGTGCGTAGGTAAACTTCGTTAAATGGACTGAACCTCCCCTTAAAAATTTATTTAGTTTTGCATGTTATAATGGAATTTAGAACGAAAGCTAACTATCTATTGCGAGCTGTGGCCGTAGCATGCAGCGCAATATAGCACTATCGCCCCTAACCTCTCTTTCTTTCTGCGCACGGACGAATGGGATAAAAAGTGCGATATTGCCTTATCGCACGCGTCATGTTGGTGTCAACGTTGGTGTTGTTAAAGGTTTCACTTAATTTTTTCTGATGTCAAAAACCTAATTCGACGATAAAACGAAAATATGAAATTATGAACTATACAGAACCATCAAACAGAACAACTTTTCCAATGGGACCAAACCAGAAATCGTGTGAAGAAAAATCAGCGCAGATTTTTTTGGTGATTTTATGTTTGCACTCAAACTAAAAGTTGTACAGGGTCTCGACCACCCCTGAAAATTTTGAAAGTGATCACCAAATCACCTAGTAGGTGAATGACCCAGTTCGCAAACGCGACCTCTCATAACGGTAAAAGAAGCACTAAATGTCACATCGCGACAAATTATTGCTTCGTGATTTATAACATTACGTCAAGTGTAGCACAGTGTAGATATTATCACTTCATGTTTTATTTAGCCTTCGACAGAAGCTCGTAAAAACTTAACGATTTGATTGACTGTCTACCTCAATTGTTTTACTATCAAGAGTATCAAGTTAATGAGATCATCGGCAAAAACGGTGTTATAGCGTGAAATCAAGTCTTTTCAAAGACATAAAAACAGTATCTAGCTCTAAATTTGGTTTATATGAGGCTCTATAGATATTCCAAAGTGCTATTAGCGTGTCAATTATCACCTAAAACGTATATTCAGAAGTCGACAGTTATTATCCACTTCTTTGTGTGGATTTATAGTAGGTAATGGGGTTACTATAGACTTTTGTATTTCAGTAGATTAGGAAAAGAAAGCTTTATTCCGTTATGTGTTGGCTTGGCAACGACATTAAAGGACATTTCCGAAGACGCAAATATTCCAAACATACTTTTTTTCTTTGTTTACTGTCTTATTTGTTGGATGCTATTGTGGATTAATTAGGTATGTTCTATGGCTGTTTATACTTTTACGCATTTAAGTGTTTTACGGATGTTTTAAGGTTGCAAAATGTCTGTGACTACCCCCTCGGGGAATATAGTCGTGAGCATATGCTATGATAAGTGTTTACATTTTCCTTAGCAGTACCTAGTAATAATGACAAATTGACTTTACATGAGGTAAAGAACTTTGTTTACCGACTTTATCGAAATAGTGATACTGTTGACATTAGAATGTTGGGAACGAACTTACGTCATAGGTGATCAGGCCAGCATACAAAAAGCTCAACATCTCCCCTTTCATTACAGACAAAAATCTCAGCTTCAAAACCTTGACCCAATTAAGCCCGACACCACACCGCGCGCGCCCGTCGACTTGTGCCTGCTCTCAACTGGGTGCATCAACAATGCACTCGGCCTCGGTCGCGCTGCACTGGCGCTGAACAAGGGCACGACCTCCGTCGTTTGTCTGTCATCCGACACGTGTCGCGGAAACTGTACATCTGATAGATGACACGGAACTTTATTAATTGTCCAGTCCAATACCCGCCACATGGAAGTGACACACGCATTATGTTCTTCATTCTACATTACATAAATATCAGCTACCTATACATGTTAGAACTATGTTTTTCTGTTAATATACAGAGTGTGAGAGAATTGCTTATGAATACTCAAAGAGGTGATAGTACCCATCAATATGAATATGAACAACTTTTAGTATGGGACCAACTATGAGATTTCAAATTCTCTCAAATTCGCTGAGAAGCTGATTTTATTGAGCTCTCGTAATATTTGGTTTCATAGTAAGAGTTGTTCATATTGATGGATACTTTCACCCCTTTGAGTTTTCGGAAGCAATTCCTTTACAACCTGTATAATGTAGGTAAGTAATGAAGATAGAAAAACTAAGGGAAAGGTCACTAATACTGCCTCTTACAATCCTGAACCTTCACTATACCTATGCTGAAAGTATGCTTTGCTTCAACTGCCCGCTTTAAAAGATAAATAAGTAGGTATACCTAGTTCTAGTAACTACATCTTCTGAATGGGATTATCGTCGTAAGTTTATGTATCTATAGCAAGTGTAAAGTTCTGTCGTCATCTGTGCTTCTGTGCTAGCAAAAGCGAACCAAAAGTATTGAGAGTGTGGTTGAAAGAGAAGCTGCAACTAAAAAATTATGAGCACGCAGCTGGCGAGAAAAAGCTATGCTTTTGCCTTTGATATTATCATTTGAAACTGGCCTCAAACATAAGCGACGAAGCAATCAAACCCAAAACCGCACTAACTACGAATAAGGCAATCATGGCGCCCCAAATAAGGAGATCGATTTAGAACCAAAGGATCAAAGGCATTCCGAACCAAAACGAAATGCTGCAACAAAAATACGCCCATTTAGCGAATGTGTTCAATTAATAATTCACAATAAAATCACGTGAACCTTGCATTCACGTATTCATTCCTCAAAAGAAGTCTCCTAAAAAAGTTTTATCTCCACTTAAGAGGTATCAAAATGGCTTGCTTAATCGGATATAGCATGTGGAACGAACTTCAAATACCTTGCTTGCGGGTATCGCGAACTATCACCATTGGCCATCAATTTCGGACACACGGGCTGCTTGAAACAATGAAGTGTTAGGATGGCTCATGTACAATAGGTGCGTAGTGCTGGAATAAATTAGCACTGATTGATTCACTTGAATAAGAGTCAAGTCTTTTTAATTAAATGTCAGTCCGGACATTTCATAACCTTATCCGATGCCGATGTAGCATAATAAATGCGTACCTAATTGCATATTAATTCATGTTTATTGCAACTGTCCGTGATGTCAATCGTAGCCGACTGTAACGTAAAGTGTGTAAGAAGGGAGTCGCTTGCCAAGTCTTTTGACAGGCCGTCGTCTCGGTCGGGTGTTTTTGGGCTGGTTAGCTCCACACTTTTGACATTGGCAGAATTGCAGTGGTTTACTTATGCAAACATTTTGTCACCTTTGACATCATTGACAACATCTCCCTGATGCTTGCAGTAAAATTCAATATCTTAGAAGTACGGTTGCACATTGAGGATTAAGAGATACCAACCAAGCCATTCAAAGTGAATGTGAGCTTATTAATAACAGTGATCTGACTGATTCATTTGCTGAATCTCCTCATCAACGAATCAACTCACCGAATTAAATCAACCATTACATCCCTTCAAGCAATATTTAGACGGCCACTAATGGGGACTATCGCCTTGTACGCCGGACACAATGGCTGCTATCGGCCAAACATCTATACTTGTATTTAACAACCGATGGAATGGAAAAACAATTTTTGTGATCCATTGCAGTCCACGCACCAGGTCAATAACCTAGTGGCAATATTCAAGCTTCAATGAAATTTGTATTTCAATGTGGGAGTTTAAGACTGACAGTTTGACAGGAGATGCGAATGTCAAGTTAAACATTTTGATTAATGGCATCAATATCAGCTTGACGTGTTGTTTAGTGGTAAGTAAGAAAAGTTCAAAATTTTGTAGCATTCACAAAATCATATTTTGACTTGCACTCCCAAAACTTTACAGGAAATAAAAAAATAGCTCAACTGTTTTTTTATAAAAAACGGGTTCATTTTCGAAACAAGTCGAAAGGTCGCACCAAATAAAGCGAGATGGATTGCCAAAATTATAATAGCAACGTATGAAATTATGGCTCTACCTTGACTATACTTAAAAGGTCGGTGCTTGAACCTTTGTGCAATTATCGTGCATTGTTTTTACAGTACAATAGTTTTTAGATGGTAAATTATAGTAAATGTTAAATTGTTTATTCATTATTAAGTATAATAATTTATTATCATAAGTCATCTCTTAGATAATTTTTGTAGGCAAAGTGTCAAGTAATTTTCAAGCTGCAATAACAACTTCCAACAACTTTCTGACTTGCCATGAATATTTAAATCAAATGCTAAAGCTTCACTGACCCACTACCAAAACTTATATATCTATAACAAGCACCTAGGCATAACTGTTTGTCGATTTACTTAATAAATCTTATCAAAACATTCGTATAGTTTTAATTTCGTTTTCAAACTGATATGAAAAAAGAAGTGTTTGTAGACATCCGCAGACAGAACTCCGAAAACTGAAAACAACGGAGCCAGAAGTTCTTTCTTATCAAATTAAAAAAAAAACTAATATTGTTCCAAAAGGTTATTGGGCAACTTAGTGTGGAACCCATACAAAAAAAATTGGTTAGCTGGGTCAGATTTCGCCCAATGATCTTTAAATCAACTCTATGGCTAAACAGAAATAGTAGAAAAGAAAAACCTTACAAACTTAAGTACAAACACAATGCAGTACAAATAAGGTAATGTATTCATTCGTCCAACTACGAAGTGGCATAATTCTGGACGCATTAGAAACGAAGAGTGACTTAGTCGAAGTACTTAGAGAAGCATTGCAAGGAAACTGGCCCATTGACCGAGCAAATGACCCTTCAGTGCAAGGCCGTCCACTTATAGTTCTATTATACTTGTCATTTAGTTAAACAAATCTAGTTAACACTGTTGCAGCCTTCTTCTTAAGCTTTTTTCTTTTAGGTCCTATGATAAAAATATTACATTCTACTGGGACCAAAACGAAAGATTTAAAAGGATTGAAAAGGGTGGTGACTAGATAATGTATTTTTAAAATTTTTGTTTTCATATAAAAGGACAATGACATAATACTGGGTGTAACAAAACACCCTTGTATTTCTTAAGGGGTGCTTCAGTCAGACCATCAAACTGAACAACTTTTATTATGGAGCCTTAAACATCGAAATCTCAAAAAAAACAAACACCAGTTTCATACAAAACTGCAACTGAAATGTATGGGGCAGCAGGTTTTTTTTTCGCAATTTCGTTGTTGGCTCCATAGTGAAAGTTGTTCAAACTCAAACTCATTCCATTAATAAGAACTTTAATGTTTAACTTGGCCGGATGCTTATGCTTCGCTCTCTGCAGTTCTGCTAGTGGTAAGAAGTTGTTTGGAAGTATCTATCCTAATCTCAAGGATTCTCGTAGCTGATACAAGTGGTCCTTATGGGCCGAAAGGTTCTGTAAACGATACCGAATCCCTTACATTTACATGAAGGACTTTTTGGATTCAACTGATCTTCACTCACTGCTCGACTGTCCGTGTCCTATAATAAAAGAACCTCCAAATAGGGTTCGGTTCCATAACGGTTGGACCTTCGACTCATATTCATATAAGTCTTATAATGAACGGTTTCTTGCCCAAATAGGCTCCTATGGGTTACAAGGTCTAAACGTCATCGGAACATAATATAGTGAACATATTGTTTGTATATTCGTTTGAAATTACGTGACCATTATTGATGCTTTGTTCTTTGAACCAGATCAAGTCTGATTCATTATCAGATTGTATTGTTCGCTATTTTTTGTGTCGGTGTATTGAGTTTGTTTGTCCTTGTTGATATCCTTTATTAGTTCTTTTTTTCCTGGTTACTTTTTGTACAACTAAACTAAAATATCATGTTACTTATTGGAATTAAGCTCTAAGTACAGCTTTTTAATCAATGTGTGAAAATCCCATGTCATCATCAGACTCTTCTTCTTAGATCAGTTATTGCTTCTTGTCTAGGATATGAGGGTCACTTATTTATTAAAAAACATTTACAAAAAGACGCAGGTCCAAGAAGCTTGCATGTGGTTCATCGTGTCCTCCATTTTCTCCTTCCTATATATTCTTTTATCTCTTCTATCTATCTTCATTTATATCCCTCTTATCGAGATGGTGTAATCTCAAATCCTTTGACGATTAAGATTTTAGCAGGTTAATTGTAAAGAGTCATGGGGATTTCAGAAGTGAAGCTTCGAAAAAAGACAATATTTATCGCATAACCTGTCAATTCATCATGCGTATTGTAACAGATCCACACGCGACGCATGATCGGCTTCGTATCGAGTTGCGCGTGAGTCACCGGCGCAGGCGCAAGGCGATCCCTACGGCAAGGTGACTGCACTGCCCAATATGGCTGTCATGTGGCTTGACAGGCTATTGACGAAACTGTTTCGTATTGTATGACTGTCATGTTATTAGACAGCGAGCGTTGTGATATGACGATGATGAGCGAAACGAAGATATTGATGTTTGTATTCAATATCTCAAAGAGCAATGAATTGGAGCTTTAGACATTAAAATGTTGAAAGTCCGAATTTAATTTTGATTTAAAAATTTATTTGAAATTATACTGTTTTGTGTCCTAGAAAAGAATAGGATTAGCAAACCGTAGCTTGGTTTCGTAAAAAGCGAATAGTTAAGGGAGGGGCAGCAATGTCTTTAACATGGCGCATACCACCTTGAATCCTTGGTCGCTACTTTAGTAGCGGAGAAACCACAATAATGTCATTGTCAAAGAAGGTTTGGATGCCAGGCGATGGCCATCCGTATAACTTTTGCCCAGCCAATATGCAGTCATCATCATCATCATCATCTTAGCCGATGGACGTCCACTGCTGGACATAGGCCTCCCCCAAGGATCGCCATAACGACCGGTCCTGCGCCGCCCTCATCCAACGGTTTCCCGCCGCCTTCACCAGGTCGTCGGTCCACCGTGTGGGGGGCCTACCCACGCTGCGCTTTCCAATATGCAGTATGCATACATATTGCATAAATTCTAAATAATGATAGGAGAAGAGCAAGAGAATGGTGATGAACGTAATAGAAACCGAATAAAAACACTTGTACTGGACTACCTAGTACACCTGTTCTAAGTAGTCCAGTAAAAATTTAGTCGAGCTGCCACTTGTCAATCCCTTCATCAAGAAAATCTGTATCAAAACTTTCTTTGATACAGGTTGGACTAGTAATTTTCCTTTAATATTTTAGAAACCGCATAATGGATTATGCTTGACAAGATCGATGAAATGCTGTTCGTAACGTTAATGTTCTGTTCCAGTCAACTATACATAATTGCCATGTAAACACAACGATGTATAATTAGGCATAATTTGCTCGCGTGCCATTGCACTCTTTTTGTTTAGTTTTATTGCAAACTCGGTAAGAAGTGCTACTTAAAGAGGGTATTATTATGTATGCAAATGAAATATTATGTTGATTTCATGTAACACGTTCCGATATTCTGGTTTTTATCGAGAGTCTATTCTTTTGTTTATTCAAATAGTTTTACCAAGATCCTGCACAATAAATTAGCATCGATTATTCGATGACGGTCGACTGCGAGTAATTATTTGATGTATAGTGATGACATGGATGAAAAATGTATTATGTCGTCAGGTCTCAACTAGGCAAACAGAGGCAAACGTACAAAAACAATGTACTTATGCTACTAACATTATTGTCTTAAAAAGTAAAAAAATCGTCAACCATTATAATTTTCTTAGATGAGAAGTGAAACCTGAAATCGTTCCCCTTTTCATCATTTTTAATGGACAGTCTAGCTAGTCCATTTGATAGGCTTAATTTATAGTAAGTACTTGTATTGGTAATATATGACGAATACTGTCAAATAGACCATTTCAAATTACTTCAAAATCATTCTGTTAATACAAGTTATTCCATATCATTTATTTTCAAAGCATATTGCTTTAAAATTACATTATCTATACTAAAGTAGTTATTAGTTTACAAACTAACAAACTACGTTTTTATAGCAAATAACCTATGTAAGACATAAGTATTGTACATGGCTGTATCTACACTAAGTACGACGTAGATAAAAGTATGTAAATAAGACAACTTTGACAGGTTTTTGTGGTTTACCGCAACTGTCAACAAAGTCGCGGTTAGGCGTAGATTAGCATGTCTATACATACAGTGTAACTGAGCAGAAAAATATCATGAACATTTACTTAATTTTTTATCATTGTGTAAGTAATTTTTTTTTTTTAAATTGGTTGAAATACCAATTTTTAATGTTCTTCTAATAAATTGTATAAGTTGTAGAGTTTTCCCGCGACTTCGTCTGCACAGGTTCCCGTCATCACAGCGAGATAAATGATATACCAGATTTAAAGTCTAATCATACAGGATGTAAGAGACAGACTGAAACGGTGAACTCAGACCATCAAACTGAACAACTTTCACTATGGAGCCTACCTCAGGAAACGCGAAAAAAAAATCAGCTGTAGGTACCATATTATATTTGAGTCGGGTAGGTACGGCAGTTTTGTATGGGACAGCTGATTTTTTTTCGCTTTCGAACACAACAAGTTTTATCACAATCTATCCAGTAGTTTTTGCGTGATACTCAAACAAACAAACCAACAAACAATCTGATTCATAATTCTGCTGTAATTCTAGTTAAAAGTTAAACCTATAGAGAGCGAAAGCTGTCACGCTATATTTGTTCCAATAGTAAGTAGTACCTAAGTAGTAATACATTGTTGCCCTAATTGGACCCTAAATAACAAAACAGTATTTGAATATAGACGCGGCAGAGAAATCAGGTAGTTACCCTATGGAATTTACATTAAAATGGCGCTCCCACGACAACGCAAGGTGAACGGCTATTCTTAAACTGTCGTTGTTCGAACTGCCTGTGAATACCGTTGCGTAACTTATTGGCTTTGTCGTAAACAGCACATACCCTATTATATGTTTGTTATTACAATTTCCTTGAATGGTCAACAAGTTCTTTTTGTTTACTATGTCAAATTCTGAATTATCCTGCGTAGCACAACGCAGGATGGCGTAGCAATTTTGTAGCGTTACGCGTTATTTATTGAAAGCTATGTGCAGAGGTTTTTAGCTTCTCTCCTTTATTTTAGACATTATATAGATTTAAACCGATTTCGTACATTACAAGGTGAAATTGATATCATAGCATCCTTTTAAACTTAGAAGCCGAGCGAACGAGCCTACCCATCAAACTGAACAACTTTTACGTTGACAATTGACACAGACTGACAGATAAACAGACATCGCACCCATTTACTCGGAATCGAGAGCAAATCCAGTGACTCTTACCTCTCGATGCCCATAATGAAAGTTTACATTTGAAAAAAATACAATAATAACTCATCATCATCATCATCAGCCTAAATACGTCCCACTGCAGGGCACACTCCTAACCCTCAGGGAGGGTGTAAAAGTAACGCCATTAATGTAAAACATAAGACACTGAATGGTAAATTAAAGCAATCAAGCAGGTTGGTTATGTCAATGGTTTCTGATCACCCCGTAAAGGGTGGCGGGTCGTGATCTAACTAATGTAATTATTAAGGTAGAACTGTAAACTGCTCGTACCAATGAGTTTTTCGGAATTTATGTACGATTTGTAACACCACTGGCTTTTCGGTGAAGGAAAACATCGTGAGGAAACCTGCATGCTTCAATTTCGAGTCATGTATTGTACCCACTGTCCATGATAAGTGGCGACGGTCTCACCCCCTGTTACACTAAACAGAATTTCGGTACTACTGGTGAAACGTGGATGTTCTGAGGTTTCCGAATATCTCTGACTACCCCCTCGGGGAATATAGTCGTGAGCATATGCTTATGCTTATGTAAACTGCTGACACTTAAAAGTATCAATAAAAAAACACGTGGTTCAGAAAAGCAGAATCGTGACTAATGGAGGATTAGCGTACCCGGTCGTGAGAAAGCAGGACAAAAGATCGAATGCCTTGTTAACTGTTTAATTAGATCGTTCTCAATAAAAATAATTGCCAAGGTCCATGGAACCTACTGTTAGATACACACGCGAATTATTCACGCCATTTTAAATTCAATCTAAAACACAGGATGTTTTTAAAATTGATCTATTAGAACTTGATCAACAGTATTTCAACATTATTATAACGTACATTCATCACCAGTCTATACAGAGTCCTTCTTAATAGGCTGACCCTTTTTTGAGGGGATGACCAGACATTCAAACTGGACTAGTTTCTTTATGGAACCAAAATCGATGTCGCAGAAAAAAAATCTGCTGTTCTAATACAAAACTGCAAACTGCCTACTCCAGCCAAATGTATGGGACAGCTGACTTTTTTTTCGCGATTTCGATGTTGGTCCAAAAGAGAAAGTTGTTCAGTTTAACGGTTTGATCATCCCCTTAAAACTATTTTAAGAGGATGATCGTACCATCAAATGATCAAACTGAAAAACATTCTCTATGGGACCAATATCTAAATCTTTAAAAAAATTAGATGTTCCGTACAAACCTACTCGACCTAATGTTGTTTAGTTTGATGGTCTGATCATCCCCTTAAAATAGTTTAAAAGACCTTATACAAGGTGTTACAAAACTACAAATAAACATTTAAGGGGATGGTGTAGACCATCAAACTGAACAACTTTCACTATGGGACCAATATCGAAATCGCGAAAAAAATTTATTATGTTCTATACTCTACAAATCGACTAGAGCTAAAATATGTAGGTATGGGACTTAAAAAAATTTTTTTCTCGATTTTGATGTTGGTCCCATAGAGAAAGTTGTTCAGTTTGACGGTCTAAACAACCCCCTTATGAGTTTTAAAAATTTATTGTTACTTATGAAACACCCTGTATACGTCCCATTGCAGGGCACAGGCCTACCCTCAAGGGATTATGGGTGTGTGGGGACGGTGAAGAAAAACAACAAACGCTGAAGAAGAAATGTGTAGTTTACCAATCCGCATTTGGTACTCGCGGTGGACATACATAAATAACCTCACGACGACAATCCCCCTCGGGGTGCATAAATATCGCTACCAACTAAGTATGTTTTAGGTTTCATAAAGGAACAAATGGTTGTTGGTATGACGAATTAACTATAATCCAAGATAGGTAGTTTATAAAAAAATAGGATATTTGTTAAATAGAGACACAGTTTTATATTGAATTCTGCAATTTATACAAGAAACTATTCCGATAATAGTCGTTCCTTTTGACTAAGTTGCTTTTGATTTCCCCAAAAGTTGTAAAATATTACCCATCCTGTGTTTTCTGCCATATTAAATACCAGGAATCCATCAGGTTAAAACCAGAAATAGCTGAATCGAATCAATATTTTTTTCACCACGACTTCTCTTTGACACTTTATAGGTATTTGTTTTAAAATTAAAACAAAAACATTCATAGATCACCACCACTTTTAAACTATTACACAAACACTGGCCACCAAAATTCACACATAAATGACATTTGCAAAGAATATTATTAATATTCTGTGACTGATAGACGTTTTATTTTTAAATGTTTAAATTTCGAACATGTTAATTCGTAACGCTCGTTTACGTATTTGCGAGAAGGCCGCTCGTCGGATGCTGGGAACTGCACTAAACTACTAAGCTATTGTATGCAGGTGGATTGTAGTATATGTAGGGTGACCAGACATTCTGAATCAGGCAGGCTGAATCGGAAAATCCTAATTATATTTCATTTTCATTTTTCTATCTCCATCTTTCTAGCCGGTGACACAGAAAAGCGTTCCTGAGACACGTATTAGTCCACAGTAGCGCTAGATATGTTTGAAACTTGTACAGTACGACCAGGAGAATAATTCCTCACTTAAAAAAAAAAAGAAATAGGATTTTATTTTACTGTAAAATTTACATTAAGTAAATGACAATAAAATTTTAGTTTGGTTAAAAATGTTTAAATTGATTAACAACGAGAATAACATTTTTTAAATAATATGATGCTGTCAGTCATTCATCTGTATGATCAGTGTGAAAGACAGGGCGGGGGTCACTAATAAATAAGTCTATTTTGAAAAAGCTTTTTTGTACTCATAAGTGGATGTGTAGTCAAATTTTTTGTTTCATTCTAATAGCTCAACTATTCCAGTTACTGAAATAAAAAAACGCATTCGAATTGATAAACAAATAAAGGAACACGAACATTTTTTCTGAACGAAAACAGTCGCGCGGCTCGCCGCGAGCTGGTGCTCGCCGGATGCTGGAATTTTAATATTGTGTGCTCACCAGGTTAAGCCTAAAGCCTAAATACATGCTAAGAGCACTTACGAAAATATTAGAAGACTAAACAGGCATCTCGAAACAGACAAGGAAATTAAATATAAAGGAAAGTCCTAAATTTTTCACAACGCATGGTACCTTTTACTATTCTGTCCGTCCGTTTGGTATTATGGACATTTTCCATTCACACAGTGGGGCAATCCATTCGCTAAGTCGTCGCCGATACGTGACGTCGTTGTAATTCTAACTCAAGTTTAGTCTAAAGTAAATTTAGCAACGTACCTACCATTGTGCAAATCCTATGCCAAGGTGATAAGGAATTAGCATGTCAAATCGAAGTTTACTTATGTTAAGTTGCGTGAAAATGTTTAAACGAAATTTGACCCAATGCCTAATGCGCCTAAAAATTATATTTGACTAATGTTGTAATGTGAATAAAGTTATTTTCATGTGAATTCGTAATCTTGGCATCAACATTTTCGAATAGATCTTTAATATTAATTTGAAGGTTCTAATGGAGAAAAAATAGTGCTGAACAGCCGCCATTATTAGGTTACATATCAAAAAGTCTAAAGTTCATTGATCAAATTTTAAAAGAACTACGGACGAAATACCAAAAGTACGAAAGGCCTAAAGTTGAAACATCAAAATTTAAAAGGTCAAAAAGACGATTGGCCGAATCGTTCAAAGGCCAAATGGACGAAAGATCAAAAGTTTTATTTCATCAAAAATTTACGAAAAGGCAGATTTTTCAAACAAATTCAAAGAAAATGGCCCTATAGTAGTTTTAGACTCAGTCGGTTAGGTTAGCGAGGAGCGAAGCGACGAGCTTGTTAGGTTTCTTGCGACCACAGCGCACGAGCCGAGCGAGCGTAGCGAGCGTGCCGCGGCAGCGGCCGGCGAGTGCCAGAAACGAATTGCTACTGTTTACCTTGTCCACCCAAAAGTATAAGTTTTCTCACCCCGTTTGAATGAGGGTAAACATGAATTACTATTTTTACTTATAAGTTAGTTGAATAGCATAAATATGCATAGCGTTAAAAAAACCTTAAAATTAATAAACATACAAATGAAGGGGGTGAGAAAACTTATACTTTTGGGTGGACAAGGTAAACAGTAGCAATTCGTTTCTGGCTGTGGTCGCAAGAAACCTAACAAGCTCGTCGCTTCGCTCCTCGCTAACCTAACCGACTGAGTCTAAAACTACTGTAGGGCCATTTTCTTTGAATTTGTTTGAAAAATCTGCCTTTTCATACATTTTTGATGAAATAAAACATGATATTTCAACCTTTTGATCTTTCGTCCATTTGGCCTTTGAACGATTCGGCCAATCGTCTTTTTGACCTTTTAAATTTTGATGTTTCAACTTTAGGCCTTTCGTACTTTTGATCAAATAACCATTTGGTCTTTTAAAATTAGGTATTTCGTCCGTAGTTCTTTTAAAATTTGATCAATGAACTTTAGACTTTTTGATATGTAACCCATTATTATTGCGGTAAAATATTTTGGAAGCCGGTATGAATAATAGTACAAGTGATTTTTGTGTGAAAGATTTTAGAATTACATGTCATCATCGACTCGATGGAATAAGAAGTGATTATTCACAAATGTTTTTGCTGTTTTACTATGGTTTTAAGAGAGCAATAAAATGTTATGTTAAGTGTAAATTGTCAATATATTTGCATATGCTTTCACGCGGTAGAACTGAAGAGGTAGGTTAGGTACAATTTGAAATTTATCTATCTGTGATAAATTTTATCACGATTTTCAGTGATAAAACGGACGCCATACACAATCACAATCGCCATACAAAAAACATTAAAGTATGCGTATGAAAAGATCTTTTAAATACTTAAAAAATTATCCAGGGTGGTTCAGGCTATCAAACTGAACAACTTTTACTGCAACTTTTAAATCGCATTGCGATTTTAGATTTGCTCCTATAATAATATTTGTTCAGTTTTATAGTCTGAACCACCCCTGAAAATTTTGAAAGGGTTCACAAAATCACCCAGTACCTATAGGTTGTACGATCTATAAATAAAGTTAAAATTGCACAACATTATCGAATGAGCATTTGCAACAATGGGTCCAGTACATCTACCATGAGTTGCTATCGAAAAATGCCATTACAATACCTGAGTCGATAGCGTATAAACGAGCATCGAATGGTATTCGACTAAACTCGCACCATGAGTTATATAAACATTTTCTATACTCACTAGTGTTAGCTCGATTGTTTATGTTTAGTCTAGCTCGATTGTTTAAGTTATCGTGTCGTCGTGTTGGTATACACGTAGTTACGTGTCAACTTCACAACTAATGAAGCTGTTTCTTTCTAACTATACTCAAAAGACAGAGTATGATAGATATTCCCAATTAAAAGCGTCATAGGACCTTCATAGAGATCGTCGCATTAGTCGCATAGTGATTGTTTAATTTATATTGGTTTTATTTTGTCAATGTGACGTTGTATTGTGCTGTGAATAGTGATTGTGTTTGTTACCTACGAAGTTTTTAAAGTGTTTAAACGAAAATAAAATTAGAACCAGTGTATCACAATTCCAGTTACTAGTGGAGTATATGGAAATCGAAAGGCATGTACTAAAATAAATCTAAGTAAACAAAAAGGAAGTTATTTTACAATAGGTATACGGGTTGTAAACTTAAATGCGTTTTCAACATTACTTTACATTTGACATTATTTTACATCAAAAGAACAACTTTTACTACGGGACCAACTTTGAAATAGCAAAAAATTAGCTGTTTCATACATTTCCGTCATTAAAGGTGGTACTCCAACTTACTAAAAAAGGCTTGAAGATAATTTTATAGGCTTTTTCTAGATCTGAACAACACATTAGAAAAAAGAAGAAAAAACAACTTAACACTTATTTCAAACTTTAGAACCTATAAAAAGTGTTGACTTTGAATGATTGTAAGCCAGTTTTTATGGCGAAATATTTCGTTTCTAGGGGTTTGGCGGAATAGTAGATGGTTATTCGTTAAGACGTTATTTTGACAAATAATACTCTAAATTAATCAACTTATTGTCAATCGACAAACTTTCACTATGCATTCACGCTTGATTATGCTAGTGAATGACTTCACCACTATCGTAACGGTATTTCTCGACAACGTATGTAAAATTTATGACTCATGGTACCGAATTTCTATAGTAACTGCCGCAAAACGTCAATCGCTAGCGATATGATTTCGATAGGTTTTTTACCAGACTGACTCATACTACCGATTTTAGTTCTTTCAGTGACCGCTAGGAGGCGCTGTTCAATTTGCCATAGAAATCTGTTTCACCCTCGCTAGCGAGTTCACTCACTGTAAACTCATGGTAAAGCTACTGACTACAGATCTCGAGCCAATGTTAGCGAGTATCCTGGCACCGTTAGACCATTTGGTGTTCAATTCTTGCCATATAGAGCAATAAACACAGGTTACATGTTCGTTCTATAAATTCCTACGGACCAGTAAACTTGGTTGCGTATGGACCAAATGCTTCCGGAAAACAAAGCTTTCTGCTATCTGCGAAATTTGTAATGCGATTGTAGGACTCAATGCAGCTTATTTACTTCCGGCATTTAAATGTTTTGCAGAAATCGAATCTATGAACAAATAGTGCAATTTTTTAATTTCGCTCATCTTAATTCGTATTAGAATAATGCATAAATGTCACATTTACGGTATTTTCGTATACGAATTAGGATGTGTGAAAAAATACCGGCCATCAACCGAGTCGTAAAGTTTAGTGTTTTGTAGTGACATCTATCCGCCGTCTCCTTACGAAAATACGAAACGAATTCTGAATTATTCGCTCATTATTCTTTGATGCATTCTACTGCGGGATACAGACCTCCTCTCACAGGTTATGGTATGGATCCACACGAGCTCATTGCGGGTTGGTGAAAGCCAGTTATTTAGTGCAATGTTTGCAAAGATCTTATGTACCTACACAACTTTTAGTAAAAGATGGCGTTGCTTTTAAAAAGGTTTAAATACAAGGTGTAAGGAAAAGTATCATTAACCTTTAAACCACGACTCTCCCCATCAAACTGAACAACTTTTACTATGGCAGCAAAACGATCAGAGCAAAAAAAAATCAGCTGTCCCATACGATTGCGTCGAGTAGGTATTGCAGTTTAGTATGGGACACCTGACTTTTGTTTTGCGTTAACAGGTTTTCTCCCATAGAAAATGTTGTTCAGTTTGATGAGTAGAGTATGTGGTTTAAAGGTTAATGATACTTTTCCTAACACCCTGTATAATACTTACGGTAGCAAGAGCTTCCTCATAAGTGGTGGGGTGGAGAGGGGGCGACGCGGGAGGCGTCTCGCGGTATATGGCTGCTATCGGCATGTCAGTACATCACTGCTGACCTGTAAATAGAAACATAATTTTATAAATATCGTTAGTCTATAATTAATATCGCAAAAAAGGGGATAGATAGATTACTTTCATCAACAAATATTCCATCTTCGTGAGGAACGGTTCGATCATTTATGCACAAAGCTAATTATAAAATGTCTGGGATATAATTATAACCAAATTCAAGCATAGCATAAGCATATGCTCACGACTATATTCCCCGAGGGGGTAGTCAGTGATATTCTGAAACCTCAGAAGATCCACGTTTCACCAGTAGTACCGACAATCTGTCCAGTGTGACAGGGGGTGAGCCCGTCGCCACCAACAGAAAATGAAAATTTGTAAAATCTAGTACATTCGTCTATAATTTTATGGTGTTGGTACGTACATGTGTGTTTGTTCGGTGTTGTGTGGTGTTGTCCTCTTAAAATAAAAGGCACTATTTACTCGGAACAAAGTTGTGGACAGAATGATGGCGGATTTAGAAGTCATACAAACAAACATCCGTTGTGTGGTTCGATTAGACCACCCAATTCTTCCCATTATTAGTTCAAACGAGGTGAAAAAGGAAAAATTTTTTATTTTTTATTTTTGAAGTAAGCTGTTGTATCTACCAAAACTTCTGATCACCTCAAAGATGTTATCACGTTGTTGAGTTTAGCATAGTCCTATTTTAACAAAACTTTGGCATTTTATTTACTTCCACATCTACCTAACTACTTCAGTAACAAATTCGCAATAGAACTAAGGTATTCGGTTAGATTGCTGCGGAATAAGGACATATAATTTCTACCTTAGATTTATGAAGAGCAGTGTAATGTGTCCAAATACAGATTATCTTTAAGAAAATGTAGTTACAAATGTTACTTGACCTTGGTCGAGTGCGGCGTCGAAGAGACGACTGTATAAACACTTATTACCATATTCGATGACACCGTGACTAACCTACACGTCGACAGAGTTTATTTTTCAATGCTACAACACACTGGAATCTTAATGAATTGTCTATCAATGTTGTTACTGCGGTCATGCGAAAAGGAAGTTTAAGGTGAGAATGCGAGGTTCTATTTAAGACGCTGTCAATCAAATTGTCACTCATCAATTACTGAATAAAAGCTTCTAATGAAGTCTTATATTGTGAGTTACTTATTTGACTTTTTGTCGTCTATTCAAAACGATCAAATTTAAAAATACAGTATGTCACTACTACTGAAGGTACCTTTACCTGTCTATTACATATAAAACAGTTTTATGACTAACTGACAGGCAAGCACAGCCTACCACTGAAGGTAGTAACATGTTTGACAAACATATTCTATAGAGGAAGAGGTAGGGGTGAATTACGAAGAATTTTTCCAAAATAACGTTAAGTTAGGTTAGCTGCAACGGGGTGTTGAAGTTTTCTGAAATCCACGCAGACAAAGCCGCTGGCCCGAAGGCAAAAGCTAGTAGGTATAAATAGTTCACACCTTTCCAATACCTGGAGTGCGATTTTTAATCGTAAGTATAAGATATTTTTAAAAACCATATGAAATTCAGAAATAACATATTTTGCCAGCATTTCAAGACGTAAAGCGAAACAACAACAGTTTAAATTTTACCATGAAATTTATGAGTTTTCATTTATAGACGAAAAAGGGTTCTGTAAAGTTCTGTTAGAATTATTTTATACTAAATTGTCAACACGAAGGCTTAATTACACTAATGAATAATTAATACATTATTAGAAGACTGGTTCCTGAGCTACTGGTTTTCCCAACAACGATATAAAACTTTTATTCTATGCTAGTTATTTATTATTTTTATTGCTCATGAAATATTAGGAATACTCATAAAATATAAAGGATCATGCAAAATGTATCTGTTGACATTACAAACATTTTAAAACCCTGAAAATCGGAAAAGGTTATCTCTTGTGGTCAAGATATACTGACTAATAAATTCGTTTTACACAAATTAATCTATGCTGTCTTCACCTGTCACATGAAAATAAATAAAACTACCCAAGAAGTGAATGCAGGCAACGGTAAATCGTGACAATACTGATGTTCATGACCCCGAAAATAGGGAAATACCTGTTAATCGTATCTGTCATTGTCAATGTCATTCTGCATGTTGATAGTTTCGACCAAGTTGATATTATAATATTTTCAACCTTAGGCAACACGGCCGGCGCGGCGGGCCACGAAGCTACAAAGAATAAGAACGAAAAACTATGTTATTTGGTGTGTCAGAGTCGTAGAGTGTGGCGGTTCGTCGTCTCTGCCTATACCGCCATGGGACAATCCTGAGCTTATGTATGTTAGTATGGAATTATTTTTATTTGAACACACAACATTTGTGTATTTACACTGACATGATTATATAGAAAAATGCGTTGTATCGCATTAGTTGACCACGTTTATTGTTTTCCCAACACGTACCGTATCATGAAATTAATTGATCACAGTCAACAAGAAGGATCTCATCAAAATACATTATGACTGCCAAATTGAGAATATGGGCGTAAAATTATTCAAATGAAGCCTTTTAATAACATGATGATGAAATAAATTATTTTTGTAGTGGGTTTATAATAATACCCAGAAGTCTAAAGTGCGAAGTTTATTAGTGTACCATAGGACATAATTATCATACCCAATGCGTGAATATACGACATTACATTACAAAACATTCCTTAGCCATAAATTGAACTGTTCATTGAATACTTTTAATAAAAACACCACCCAAGTAGCGGATGCAGGTGGCGTAGCAACGGTAAATGGTGACAATACCGATGGTGATGACCATTATGACCCCAAGTGAGAAATACCTGCTCAGGAGTGCGATTTTTGAATCTCATTCGGTGAGCTCAGCAGTTGAAAATGTAAAAATTACTATGGAGATATGCATCTTTCTACTGCTGATTTGACTTTCAAAAATCGCACTCCTGAAGTATGATTTTTGAAAGTAAAATCCGCAGTAGAAAGATGCGTATCTCCGTCGTAATTTTGACATTTTCAACAGCTGAGCTCACCGAATGAGATTCAATAATCACACTCCTGCACACGAAGTGATAAATATTTATTATCGACAGCAATTTATTTATGGTAGGTATATTTAATGAGAAATTTATTGAAATATTTATAATTTAGTAAAGTGTTATATTAAGCTACTATAAAGTTGATAACCTGGTAGAGTAGAAAAGCTGGATGCTATTGAAACCAGGTCCCAGGAAATGAGGTACAACATCTACACACGTTCTATTATAACTTGACCTCATACTTTTACCGATAGTCTCTATTGTATAATATGTTTGAAAGAAAGTATTTGAGAAATACTTAATATTCAATGATCTCTCGTTTTATGATCAGAAACGAAAATTGTGACTCAAACTGCCACTAACATGTCATCATCATCTCAGCCGCTGGACGACGCTTTTCGGTACGCTGTCGCCACTCGAGAACTTTTCGGCCCCATCGGCGACTAACATCTAAATGATATTAATCAGAAGAGTCATAAGTATCACGCAAAAAATACTGGGCCGATATTGATGAAACTTTCTGTGTTTAAAAGCTTATGATTTGAACTGATCGTTTATTGTATCTTGCTACGGTGACTATGGCTCCCTAAGCTGGTGCGGACGAATTCACGGACAACACTTTAAAATAAATGACTATTATGTAGGATCTATGATGTAGGACGCTGTTCATACAAGCTTTACAGAGTGTAAGGAAAAGTGTCATAAACTTTTAAACCACATACTCTACCCATCAAACTGAACAACTTTTACTAAGGGAGCGAATTTGTCAGAACAAAAAGAAATCAGATGTTCCATACAAAACTGCAATGCCTACTCAAACGTATAGAATAGCAGTTTTTTTTTCTTAAAGTTTTGCTCTCATAGTAAAAGGAAAATAGGTAGAGTATGTGCTTTATGGGAAGAATGATCGGACACTTGATACGAAACGACAATTTCTTTAAAACCATACTGGAAGGGAAGATAGAGGGGAAAAGAGGCAGAGGAAGACCCAGACAGAGTTATCTAGCCCTAGTGAAGGAAAAGGTTGATGTCGTGTCGTATCAACTCAAGACACTAGCGGAAAACGCGGAAAACTAGCTCTTAAATAAGATGATGATGATGATGTGCTTTAAAGGTTTATGACAATTTTCCTTACACCCTGTATAAAAGTCATAAGTCACAACCATAAAGAAACACGTGTCTCCTGTCAACGCCCGGAGAAGAGTAAGTATTGTTTATTTCTCCATAGAACATTTTTCTGCCATTTTTTGCGGGGGGAGGGACCGTTGCTATGACAATAGCAGTAAAACGCATCGAATTCGGTATGTCAAGTTTTTTTTGGAGGTCTAAATCGAAAACCATTTCGAGATAATTGTCTCAATAATCATATTTTCGATGTCAGTGATTTTAAAATGAAAGGATTACAGATATTTTTAATAAAATAACGTCGTTTTTCGGTCCACGAGTGACGTCACTCGCTGCCCCTGCAAACTCCATGGTAAACATAACATGAACTTAAAGTAACTGGTCATTAAGAAAAAAATAATACTTTCACAATGACAGAATTTGACATTTGATGTTGCCGTATCTGTTTTCAGCATAGAGTTAGAAAGAGGAGGCAGGTTTTAATTTTTTTAAATATAGCAGTAGGTAGTTTTACTCCATGGATTTCGAATTATTTTTTCTCCACCATTTTTGCACTTAGAGATTACAGATCAAAATAATTTAAAATTAAATTTATATCGATAAACTCGATGAATCACAATAAAAATGAAAAAAGGGGTCTTAAAATTATGTCTTCTATCCGTAAAAAATATAAAATGAAGACAAAACAAAAACTTGACATACCGAATTTATAGCCCATCTGGGCTAGGTCGGGGCCGTCGCGGGGCTGGGACTTTAGCAGAGGGGAAAGTATGGCGTATGCGTACTCCCTCCGTCAGGACCGCGCGTTGCTTTATGGTCACAACAAAGTTTCATCTGCCTTACGGGCTTTCAACATAAGGAAACAGACAAGCCTCACCTTTGGCACCGGCACCAGCATGCCCAGGTGTATCGTTTCCTCATTAGCACCGCGCATGCGCCTCCACGACATAATAATGACTTGGAATGCTTAATCGATTACTCCATGGAACCGTATAAGGATAAATTATACGTCTACCTCGATTGGAACTTGTATCATTTCATTTGCAAATCTACAATGTGACCTCAGTTAAGCCATAGTGTAAAATAGTTATAGTGGTGAAGCTCAGCGAGCGCGGTGTGCCAGGAGGAGCGCATCCCGCCCGGCCCCCGCTGCCTGCACGCGTACCCTAATAGCGAATTCAGTTAGGGTACGCCCGTCCCCCGCCGCCCGCACACCGCGCGGGCATGGACCCGCAGTGACCGCTAAGCTTCACCACTATAACTTTTTTACACTATGGTTAAGGATAGCGTAGCATATGCTCACGACTGTATTCACCGAGGGAGTGGGTATACAGAGATATTCTGAAAACTCAAAACTTTCACGTTTCACTAGTAGTACCAAAACTCCTTATTGAGCAGTGGGTACAATTAATGTATGGAAATTTAAGAATGCAGGTGACGGGAGTTGCGTTGTAGGTCTGCTATAGGGTAGTCGCAGTTGGTCGATTGTTGGTTGTCCCCTCCCCGGCCTACAACGAAGCTCCAGTGGTGGCTCAAGATAGTGTTCTTTTTGAAAAACAATCCTTGAAGTCACCAAAATACATAAGTTACCGTACAACGTCAAGCACTCTTGCTACAAAAACTAGACATTGGCAAAATCATCACATACCCAAGATGGCAATTTTTTTTAAATATAGATTAGAATAGAATGCAGGTGACTTCAGTTTAAGTTTCTCGAAAATAGTAATGGTGCTTCAGACCATCAAACTGAACAACTTTCGGTCTCATCTTTACGAAGTTGACTAGTTTGTCGCTATCATATTATTATATCTTATGGGGCAAAAGTTATTTACTACTATTACCTAGGTTTATTACTATCATCACTAACACCAATGGCTTTTCGGTGAAGGAAAACATCGCGAGGAAACCTGCATGCTTCAATTTCGAGGCATGTATTGTACCCACTGTCCATTACAAGTGTCGACGGGCTCACCCCCCGTCACACTGGACAGAGTTTCGGTACTACTGGTGAAACGTGGATGTTCTGAGGTTTCAGAATATCTCTGACTACCCACTCGGGGAATATAGTCGTGAGCATTATGCTATGCTTATTACTATTACTTAAGTTTGCAAGTCTTAGCATTTAAAAAGTTTTTTTTTGTGGCGAAAAAAGCCTTATTCTAAATATTATGCAACAACCATTGCATTCTTTAGTGGGCTTCTGTTTACTGTGAGCAGGTATTATAATCATAATTTTATAGTTTTATTCATTACATAAAATAAGCGTCTTATTACAGAAATCTTAACACATGTTAATAACTAGAGATCGAATCTACTTCCTGCAATATTAATCCGCCATTAGAAACCTTATGTTAATATAAATAATGAATAGACTTCTCGCACGCCAAGGTCCTGAAGGGTTATTTTTTATACATTTTAGTAGCAACCAAATCTACCTAATTAATTTGAACCGAATTAATTGCTATTGTAAAGTACGAATTAACGTTCCCAATTTCCGTTGTATCGTATGTTTTATTGACTAATTATAATCAAGGATAGAATAAGATAATCGTTTAGAAGCATCAAATTTTACGTAGCATAGCATAGCATATGCTCACGACTATATTCCCCGAGGGGGTAGTCAGAGACATTATGAAACCTCAGATTCGAACATCCACGTTTCACCAGTAGTACCGAAACTCTGTCCAGTGTGACAGGGGGTGAGCCCGTACGTAGTATATGCGAGAATAAATAATAATACACCGGCTACCCTCCTCGCGTTCCAAACCTGCACCATATTAGGTTAAGTTAGTTATAAGTTTCATGTTTTTAATTAGTTATAAGTCCCTCTTATTTTTCATTTATTTTTACTGTAACCCTAATTTATTTGTTTTGTGTAAATAAATGCTTTTGTAATACACCGTTTTCCTTTGGTTTCATATTTAAGGCAGAGTTATTTTTGTCCAAAAGCCAATGAAAACTCCCGCTTTCTTGTTTGTTCCAACGACTTCGTTCCCATAAACTAGCAAAATTAAACATTAGCATACTTACCTAATTCTTACATTTAAAGAAATCAGATACTCAGAGATACTTTTATTTTCTTAAGAGCCTACCGAGCCTATTGTGCTGCCCTCGATCATATTTTTTTTTATTCCTATGCAATTAAACAAAATTTCCAATAAACAAGAATGTCACATTGTAGTCCTGATCGGCTTTCAATTTATCGAAACATTACGAATGTGACATTCTTGTTTATTGGAAATATTGTTTAATTGTTAAGAAATAAAAAAAATACGATTGGGGGCAGCACAATAGGCTCGGTGCAGCCTTAAATAAATTCTTAACCTAAACCTCAGAGATCACAATTAACTCTACCTTTCTCTCACACAGCCAAAACAGTGCACAATCAAGTACCCATGAAGCCGTCCCTACCATACAAGACCTCGATTCAGATGAGTCACTGTCTTGACCTCACTGACGTCTGAAAAGGAAACTTGTCCATCAGAGTACTTTCTTCATCTGATCACGAACAACCTAACAATTTCATGCTTGCGACATTTTTGTAGTCCTTATTGATGAAACTTAAGGTTTAAGTTTGAATAGATTTTGCTTTGGAGCTGCAAATGGAGTTTGTATAATTTCGATTATTCTGATTATTCGGTAGTCAACGAATTCCGAGATAATAAGCCAAAAACGGTAGCAAGACGCTGCTGCATGAATACGAAACGAGAGCCCTAATATAATGGTGAGTTTCAGTTGCTTATTAAAATAATGCTAGTGGGAAAGAGAGTCTAATTTTGAACGACTTGACTGTGATTTTGGTGGTAAATTTGAAAGCATGGCAATCAAGTTCATGAAGGAAGCGAGACGAATTCCAGCATTGATTACACGTCTTGATATAAAAGCTAAGATCGTGTTTTGCAAGAAATACGTTCTTAGCGCGTTCACACACGATGACGCACTGACGGAGCAGCAAACGTCAGTACGTCATTTGTGAAGCAAGGAGTTGTATGAAACCGCACGTAGAAGCACACACGGTGACGCATTGACGCACCGGGTGTGGTTCTATGGACTGACATCTGCCGCTCCGTCAGTGCGTCATCGTGTGTGAACGTTTCAAAATTGTATTCGTTACATCAAAGTATTGTCGTAAACAGGGCGTAAGTGACAGCCTAGCAAATGGGTCATTGTCATATAGTGACAAAAAATTGTTCAAGACACGTAAATTCTTAAATAATGCTTTAATTTAATTTCTTTTTGCAAAAAGAATCAACAATTATATTATACTTTTTACCCAAGAAAATCTTTTTAATGAATTAATTCGATAAACTTTGGGGTGGGGGGGGGATCTACCTCCTAGCGGTCCACCCCGGGCAACGGCATCACAAGCTACCAAGTTTGTGGTGGCGGCTGAACGATCCCCCACAGCGGTGTGGTAGGCTCCGCGAGGAGCCGCCTGGCTCGCGACCACCCTCCTGCCGGAGTCTGGCGCCAAGCAGCTTGCTGCGTTCCGTCAGTGTGCAGGAGTGCCAGTGCACTTCTGGGTAAGCTCGCTACATCTTCGACCCCATCTTTGTCCTGAGGACTAGATTGAGGTCAAGAGCGAACCCATCTAGAATAAAAAAAAAAAAAAAAAAAAAAAAAAAAAAAAAAAAAAAAAACTGAATTTTTGCTGTTTTTTATACTCAAAAGTCCGTTTCGGTGGTCCGTTCAAAACAGATGTATGCAAGTTTGCAATGCAAAAAGTAAATGTAAACTGCACTTAATGTTCGCCCTGTTCAGCTTAATTAGTTCTCTCAATCCTCAAAAATCATGTGCTATTGATATGAATCCTAAAAGTGGGTCGGTTTTTTATTTAAATACGATTGTCACATGTTACACAAGTTGTATGTCTTTTCGGTGGTCCATATTTTTATCCAAACATTTCAACATTTTTATGCTTAAACGTTCCCAAAAACAAATAGTTCCTTTCTAAGGAAAGTCATCAATATCCCTTGATGCATCCCTGATCCACATTTCATCAAAAAAGAGGAAAATCTTTTTCGTTTACCCAAAAATACTTTTTTGTTAAACTTCATAGCGTCTTTCCGGTTACTACATTAAATTTGTAAGTATTATTGAATAAGTGAAATTTTCGTTATAGCGCAGTACATACTAATGTCTAGTTTACAAACGCATCATATTTGGCTAGCCAGCCCGCTATAGTTTCAGGATAGCTGAATTTGAATGTGAAATTTCCGTTCGGTGGTCATCTTTTTGGTGGTCATTGGTGACCACTGACCAACAAATCGACTTCAGGAACAACGTTATTTTAACTTTTCTCCACCAATATGAACTGAGCCCGCTTAGGTGGTATATGGTCCACTCGCTGCCACCCTTATTTATGAGAGGATGCCTAATAAACAACCGAAACTTAGAGAAGAAGCAGGGACGAGAGATACTAAAAAAGTCGAAACGCATTAGTCAAAAAAATAAGGTCGTAGTAGAAGTCCACCAACTTCTCCGGCTTCTTCAATTGTTTCACACACATATCTCAACCGGTGAAGTACAAAATTGTGAGGATGCAGGTTGCAGAGTTGAAGGTTGAGATGAAATTCTGATTGGATTCTACCAATCAGCATGTGGTAAATAGAACTGGCGAACAATCCCATACACCCTTCCTAAGGATAGGCCCTGAACCCTCTGCCGTGAAATTTACGAAAACTGATGATAATGATGGATGATAGGCATAATCTTCCCCTAAATCCTCCTCCTTCATCTGCTTCGAGACACACTTTAAGAGCTTTGAAAGGGAATGTGAAAACAGAAAGGTTTATTTATTATTAATGGAGTTAGAATCAAAATTAAGTTAGCATAAATAGAAGAGAATGAAAGATTAATAAACCGGATGAAAATTATCAAGAAACGTTAACTGAAACCACGGAAGATACTCATATTGTCAAATGAAAAAAACGAGAACCGAAAAGATGTCGTTTTGGTGGTCCATATTTTACTATATTTTTATGGTAAAAATTCGTAACAATTCCCTATATCTGACAAAGTATAATAAAATGTAACAACAGAGAAATTTTAATTGAGATTAATGTATGTTGAATTTTGTTTTATTTTATGAATAAAGCGCAATTGATGTCTTCTTGGTGGTCATCTGCACCTTTTCGGTGGTCAGAAAAAAACGTTTTTTGGTAATTATTTGATAAAGGAAGAAAAACGACCTAAATTTTTAATTTATTTATGTTATATTTACTATTTTACTTCGGTTAATAATGAAAAAGTGGTAAAAATTAACATCTTTTCACATTCCTTTCTTTGCACCCCTTATATGACAATGACCCAAATACTGAAACGGTGGACTACCTACGACAACTTTTACTATGGAGCCTACCTCAGAAAACTCGAAACAAAATCATCTTTCCCATACATTTTAGTCGGGTGGGTACAGCAGTTTTGTATGGGACAGCAGATTTTTTTTCGCGTTTCCTGAGGTAGGCTCCATAGTAAAAGTTGATCAGTTTCGGTCGGAGTTCACCTTTTCAGTATTTGCTAGGTTGTCGCGTACACTCTGTATTAAATAGAGCGATTACACCATCAAACTGAACAACATTTAGTATGGAGTCATCATCGAGTGGCGATAAAAAATCAGATGTCTTTAGCTCCATTATGAAAGTTCTATTGTGCAGTTTGATGGTCTGAAGCACCCCATTTAATGTGTTCTTAACATATTAAATTTTACACCCTGTATAGAATAGTTATGAATAACCACCTGAACAAATTAATCCAAACAAACTCACACAGCACATAACTTACAGCACTTTATAATCAAACAAGTACCTACGATAAGTTGGGATAGTTTCGCAACAAGAATGTTCAGGTGTTGCATCGACACTTTAATCCACTAGTAACAGAACTTTAACATTAACGTCATAGGTATGAAAATTGGTTAATCGCGGGACTTCCGTGTGTGAATCGAACTGATACACAAAATTGTCCGTCCAGGCGTGTCCCTATTACGACTGGTTCTCAGTTCTCACCGATTCGAGCGTAGGAGCACCAAACTTGCGCTTGCGCAACTAAACTCCTCCGATCCATCGAGCAGTATCCTCATGGGCAGGGCCAGATTCAGAATCGACCATAATTACAAAGCTTTACAAATGTATGAATTCAAGCACCTATATCTGAAATAAAATCCGAGATCAAAAATTTCAAACAAAAGAGGCTCTTTTGTTTGAAATTTTAGATCTCGGATTCCATTTCAGAGTATATTTTTATTCTCTTTACCGACTTATAAAACAGTTCTGTGACTGACTGTCTGACAGATAACGCGCAGCCTTTATACCACTGAAGATAGAAACATTGATATTCGGAATACATATTCTAAGAGGATATTATATACGTGCACCAAGAAAGGATTTGTCGAAAAATCAACCCTTTCGGGTGCAACAGGGTGTAGAAGTTTTATGAAATCCACGCGGACAAAGTCGCGAGCAAAAACTAGGGTACCTAGACTACCTAGTTAACTAGTTATTAGAAAAAATCAACTTCTTACTCCCTTTCAGAGAGCGGTCGAAAACGCCGTCATAAGCTGTCATTGAGAATCATCTACATTTATATATCTTCGTAAGTAAATGTCGATGATAAATAGGGGTAATAAATAACAAAAATGCCCATAAGAAAGTATCCAGAATGTTCCCAATCGAATTTCAATATTTCTTATGCAAATGATAGCAAAGCTACGAAGCCTTAGGCCGGCCCTGTTTCCATGAAATATACGCAATGTTAATTGTACGATTCAACAAACTAATTAAGCGTGAAGGCTAACCGTTTGTGTTAACTTTACCGATTTCATAGTAAGCATTGTCAATTTATTATTTTTGCTTTAGTCAAAGCAAGCTAACAATCGGGGAACAAAGTCAATGTATTTGGCTTTTCAGGCCACTATTAGCATCACACACGTTTATAAACTAGGTACTAGTGTTTACCCGCGACTTCGTCCGCACAAATTATATACCAGATTTTAAGTCAGATCATATATAAGCTATCAAACAAAAAAAGATTCATCAAAATAGGTTCCGTAGTTTTTGCGTGATGCGCGAACAAACAAACAAACAGACAGACAACATTTCTAAAAAAGGTTGATTTCGAGTCAGGGATAAGCTAAAAACCATATCGTATTTTTTTTGTAAATATCTTCAATGTACAGACACTCTTCAGTTACCTACAGTTTTATAATAGTTTAGATTTGTCCTTTGTACTGTAATTTTGGTTGTATTCACAATCTTATGTACTTACCTACATCATCATCACTCAATCATATTCCATTTGCTTGTAAATAGCAAATAGCTTGTTAGACTTTTTTAAATATCTTGGACATTATTCACATTTAAAGTACCTGAACTTGTATTATGATGACTACACAATGATATAGAATACATATATAGATACAAACATCCATGACTTGGGTACAAACAAACATTCATATTAATCATACAAATATTTGTCCCTTACGGGATTCGAAGCCGCGTCCCTCGGCACAGCAGGCAGGTTCACTACAGACTTTGCTATCGGGTCGTCCAATTCCATCCAATCCAATTCTAATTACATAAATGTGTAAAAGAGACTGTTAGCGTCCCGAATATTATAAAATAAAATAAAATACCAAGATTGGTAGCTTAGTTCTAAATTCTCGGTTACAAATACGCAATTTGTGTTTTCTCCCACATGAAGTTTTATCGATAATAAATCGATAGTGACACGCCTCTAATTTTTGTTCCAAACATCTGTAAGTGTTGAATCGATTTATCGGTTTTCGAAATCTCGCCAAACTCGTCGATATCAGATGCAGAATCGATAAATTATTCATGAGGTTTCGTACAATAGGGTTCACCGAATCAATATTTATGGGTTTCGATACGAGAAAAAATTTCGAAATAAAAAAAGATTTCATGAGTTTTACCAAATTAGGTATCGCCATATCGGAATGTCAAAAGAATAAAATAAAATCGTTTATGAGCTCATTGTCAATAATTTAAACTGCTGGGTAAAGATGTCCGACGTAAATATTGACAAAACGTTTATGGGTATTTTTTTTAATTTCTTACCAATGATCGGATAATTTAAAATGTAGGTACTTAAATGATAAACAAACACATTAAACCTTTGTTATTTACTCGAATTCCAATTAATAAAACGTTGTTTAAACTACCTTAAAAAACCTCTTTAATTAGGTATAACTGAAATTCTACATTTGACCGTAAAAAAATGGGCCTAGTCTAGCATCTAGTCTAGTCTAGCCTAGCAAAAAAAAAACCGTAAAAATAGTAATTTATTAATTTTATATGCCCAACAACATCTTTCTACACCTTCATGAAAGAAAAATACTTCTCTTAGTATCATACAAAACTTTACATGCAATGCGATGGTGATACGGTATTAAACACTTTCTTTTCCTTTTCGTTCAGCCAAGTCCCTAGAGGAGACTTGAAAAAACTAACATCAATTTGACTACGTAGTATGTACCTATTTATACATACAGGGTCAATCTTAATATATGCTGACGGCTTTTTAAGGGAATCTTCAGGCCATCAAATTGAACAATTTTCTCTATGGGACTAACATCGAAATCGCAAAAAAACAAACCAGCTGTCCCATACATTTGGATCGAGTAGGTTTGCAGCACGGACCTGAAAAAAAGACGGACGTAATCTCGTCTAATCACGAGTGAAGCACCCATTTCTTTTGTGTGCGTGCTGTCACGCGGTAAATAATGGTGACGGGTGTCGGACCTGCTCCTAGAGCTAGTGCATCTGTGTAAGTGTAGGTCCCTTGTAGAACAAACGAAAATGTAGGACCTTGGATGCTTCACATCTTTTTAGTGTCACATTACGTCCGTCTTTTTCAGGTCCGTGGTTTGCAGTTGTTTTTTTTTCGAGATTTCTATATTGGTCCCGTTCAAGTCCCAGAAAAAGTTGCTCAGTCTTCTTCTAAAACCGTCAGAATATTATGAAGAACCCTATTAACTAATCTTACCTCCATCTGCGGATGTCCTGCACAAGAGACTGTGACTTGTCGTAGTACGTATAGCTTGATGACGATGCCACATACTGACAAACACATTTTTTTTAATATTAATTTCTTCTTTCTTACAGCCCTTTAAAATTCCAAGTAGCAACACTGTCACTGCATAATAAAGTAACCCAACCGTACAAAGCAGATCATTCGTCAGTCTAAGCACTAAAGCAATAAATTTTTACGCCCTCCTGTTCGCTTTGTCCATCAACATGTTAAACATTGTAATAGTCTTCACGAGCCCATTGTATGCGAAATAGTTCCACCTGATTTCTGCGTGTGGTCGACGGTCTTTAAATTGATTCTAGCTACACACCGATCGGTTTTATAAGCTTTTGTAGGTGTTTATTAAGTGGGATCACAAACGATGACGCATTGACGGAGCGGCAGACGCATAAAGCTATTAAACCTTACAGGAGTAGAGGAACTGACATGAGTTGTCAAATGAAACCGTTTTTGGATGTTTTCAGGAGACTATTGGCTGGCAAAATTTGAGCACTGTCTATAATTCTGAGTCTAACGTGAAATCGTGGATAAATTAATGAAATAGTGTCAGTATATTTCACAAAATTATCTACGATTTCACTTTCGATTCGCAATTAATTATTCATGGAAACCGAATTTTTACCCTGCGATAAGATCCCCAAAAACGGTTCTATTGCCTCGCGTCACGTATCTCTTTCCATTATACAAGTTGTTTCATAAGTAACAATAAATTTTTAAAACTCTTAAGGGGGTTGTTTAGACCGTCAAACTGAACAACTTTCTCTATGGGACCAACATCGAAATCGCGAAAAAAAAATCTCATATCCCATACATATTTTAGCTCTAGTCGATTTGTAGAGTATAGAACATAAATTTTTTTTTTCGCGATTTCGATATTGGTCCCATAGTGAAAGTTGTTCAGTTTGATGGTCTACACCACCCCCTTAAAGGTTTATTTGTAGTTTTGTAACACCTTGTATTAGTAGTGCCGCTAGGTACATCTCGCTCTCTCAGCTGTCAGTCTCTCCATTAGTAACTTTATGGGCAGACATCAGTCCGTCATTTGTGAAGCAAAGTGTTGTAAGAAACCGCACGTAGAAGCACACACGGTGACCGTCGCCGTTCCGTCAATGCGTCATCGTGTGTGAAAGGATTAGAAGGTAGAAGCCTAGTATGGGAATGAAGTGTCAATGTGGGTTTTAACATTCGTGTTTAGTTCTCCGTCGAATGATAGAACTACGAATCGAGAAATAACAGAAAAATCGTGCTTACTAAAATAACTGTTGTGCTAAAAACTCTGCATTTATTTAAAAAAGTAGTAAATTCTTTATCTAAGGCTGACAACGAAACAATGAATAAATGTTAAGCTCGCCTTTGTACATCACGACTTACTGTAATATTCATAATTATCTTATCTTATTGTGTACTTACAATAAAGAATTAAATTATTTGTCGATCATTTTACAAACATTATTCGATTATCTTTTATAACTTATTATAATTATAAGGGTGTCCACAGATTCAGCCAGGTTACCGTTTTGAACTCAACATCTACAGAAATCTATTATAAAAAGGTTTCAGTTTCGAACGACGTAAACTCTAGCAACACTAACATTTAGAGTCTAAATACCAATGATATTATGGTATTAGCTCACTGCTAAATGCACTAAAATGCTCTAAGACAATCTTTTGGAGTATTTCATGGAGACTATAATAACTTATGAATGATGAGTGATGACGCTAAGAATTTTTGAGTAGTAAACTGAATACCATACAGATTATTGTACGGCCTCTGACTAACACTGGGCGGTGAAGGGTCCCCTGACATTTGGACCCTGCGTTACATAAGGTACCTGGTCGTCGTGACTTGCTCATCATTGTTATTATCCTGTTTACAAACACAACTTTAAATACTTTAGGTCCTTTACATCACTCGTACACCTCATCCCAATAGGCCTGACGTAAAATGTAAACAAATGTGCTGCTAAACATAACATTTTTGGTATATAATCTTTGTTTTCGACTGAATTATATTTTACTCTTATAGTCCAATCATTTTAGGGTATGACCCTAACAATAATTCATCTATCGCTGAAACTTTGCAGTGTGATAAAGCAAAGTATACAGATTACGGTTGAAAAATAATCTAGGTTTAATTTTTTCCGGTCCTAGATTATTTGTCAACCGTAATCTGTATACTTTACTTTATCACACTGCAAAGTTTCAGCGATAGATGAATTATTGATAGGGTGTCCATACAAGGAAACTCTAAAATGACTGGACTATTATTTTTGTCAGTTATTCAATGTGGTGTAACTTATTGAAGCGTTTAAATCTCTGAGAAAACTTTGATTTATCCAAGAGTAACGATACAAGGAATAATACCTAAAGAAAGAGGTCATTGTTTTATTTTATTTTATTATTCTTAGGAAGATTTACAGCAATTATTAAAGAGTAAACTCATCCTTAAATAACTGTACGCTAATTACAAATCTCCACCTATAAAAATCCGTATCGGTACTTATTGCAATTTGAGGTTATAAATTGTTAATTTGTTAGGTTTATATACGTCACTTGTGTGTTTAAAATCAAATCACATGAGGACGGACTTAATCTAAGAATAAAAGTTACTCGCGTTTGGTCGAATCCGGCCTGACTATTTTAATTTTGAGCCTTTTTTTGTTGTTGTTTAATGTTTGTTGACATCCAAAGCCAGTTCTTTTTGATACCACTATAATTTATAAAACGATGACCTCATCCGAAAAAGGAACGACCAAAAAATCTGGTTCGTAATTTGACAGTGTAATTTTGGTAAAAAGTGTCTTTAGATATTTGGTGCAAATTGCATCATTATTTTAGTCAGATATGGGAATGGTATTTTCTTTTCAACTTGGGTTCGTTCCGACAATCTTCTCCATAACATAGGTACCTTAAGATTATATACGTAGGTATACGACATTTTGGATTCGCAACGACAGACGATGACGTCGTTTCAATATGCCACGAAAACTTATAACTCTGAAGGTAAAATGCTTGTTTATTCAGCTTCATCGAATTTTTGTTTTATTTACGTGGCCGTTGAGTATTCCACTACTGGGCAAAATTATTTTCTTTCTTCCTCCAATTCTTCATAACAAGTTGATGAGGGCTTCAGGAAGGCATCTAAGCTCTTTACGGTTCTTTTGATTATCAAAAACATGGTTTATTGTAATTTTGCCCCTTCTTTTTCTTTTCACATAACTTCTCCCGCGAACTAAAAGCCAACAAAAATTCCTCCATTTAGGTAAATTATAATTATAACTCAATTAACGAAATGATCACTTTGGATATTAAAAGTTATAGGGTAATTATATTTTTATTACACATACTAGCTTATGTTACTAATATGTGACCTTACATTGACATTGCGAATTATTTACGTAACCTTTCTTAGTCGTAACCTAAACTGGTATTCCACCTGACAAAATAACATTCTGTATTAATTTTGATCACGATCACAAGTGGCCATAAATAGTATTTTATTGGAGATTAAATTTTAAATATACCTACTAACGATTTAAAAACGGATAAACTCCAAAATAAAAAACAGGACAAAAAAGTAAAGTATACAGCGCTTTAGAAGAGTTGGCAACAAAAATAATAATTGGAAAGAAAATTAATAACGGACATCGGGAAATAGAGGACTAACGCTCTGTTGCAGAAACGCTCATAAGAGTTAATCTTCCATTAAATCTATTGCTGTCACTTTTTGTCTTGCTGACGTAGTAAAAGCTGGCAAGTGATTTAATGGAGGATTAACTTTAATGAACGTTTTTGCAACTGAAGGTTAGTCTCTAAAAACAGGAGCTCTCAATATTTTTGACAAAACAGTATTTTGATTTTTCCCTAAAATTTTCCAAAAAGTCCGATCTATTTATAATTATGTATTAAAGAAAATAGTTTTACCTCATTTTTAGTACTTTAGTAGTACTAAGTGTTAAAATAAACATAGGTACTCTACCTAAGGTAGTGTAAAGGCAATAGAGTCATCTCTACATTTGCAAAACCAGTTACATCACATTATTATGTAAACATTTTGACAAGCCGTTTTGTCATGTCTCTATTCATATATTTTGCTTGTCTAGGACCAGTCTAAGAAGACCTTTAACCAACTTGATTGTTTGTCGTTAAGTATTTAACGAAAACAATATTAGGTTCATTTTAAAATGGTGCCTTTTCAAACATCGTGGGAAAAAACGTTGCCACCATAGACACACGTTGTGCTAAGTGACTAGTTCGACAAATATGTAGGACTAGTTTTTGCCCGCGACTACGTCCGCGTAGATTTTGGATTTTCGAAAAAACCTTTCTTATGCTTTGTAGAATATGTATTCTAAATTTTATGTTTCTATCTTCAGCGGTTTAGGCTGTTCGTTGTCTGTCAGTCACGGAACTTCTTTATCAGTATAGTTGTAAGGTCACGTTGCAGGGTTTGCCCCGAACACTTGTCTCTCGCGTGGTGTTCGCGCGGTTCGCGTTTCAGCCTGCCACGAGGCTCCGCAATTCATATCAGTTGTGTTCTTACTCAAAAACAATCCTCGAGATTGGATAGATACTCCTTCAAACATCCCTCAAACCACTTGACATTGGTGGAAATGCGGTGCTAGCGCACAAGCAAGAAGTCCATTAATTATAAATAAAATAAAAATTGTTGTAAAACAAAAAGACATTTATTTCTACATACCATCTTCGAGACGATCACAATTTACACCGTATGTTGTAAATAATGATTTAAAAAAAGGGCATCCGAGGATATTATCATGTCTCAATAGTATAAAAAATCGATTTATTCATTCGTTTACAAGTAAGGTTGTTACAGACCAAGGATTATAAGCCATAATATAAGGCGCATAATTTATAACAATCAAACATGATTATAGTTGTCCGTTTTTGACTACATTTGATTTGTGCAAACTTAATTTTGGTGTTATGCTAAACTATTAAAAGGCTTTTTGTCTCAAATCAACCCACCTATTTATATTTAGCAAGTTTCCGGTTACATCGTTTACAAAATTGGTAACATATTCTTATTATTACTGTACTAGGCTATTTTACAAATACATAATATTTGTTAAGTTTAGGGTAAGATTCGTGTTTTCTAGTGTTTTAACAATTTTCTTCTATACCTATTTAATTAAATAAATCACTATTAAGTGTTATTGATCCAAGGACGTTTTCAGGACGCCCTATGATTACATTAACGACAAAGCACATTGGATAGATAATACATGCAAAGTTTTAAGTTGTGATCCCACACTAGACTCAGGGCATATGAATATATAATAATAAAAGACTATTATTATGTATTCATACGCTCAGGGCCTGGTCGGTTAAAATTAGTAAGTTTTGCTCTTGTGATCATCATAATATACACTGTAAGAAATAATTAACTAAATATTAAAAAGCTGCTTAGAAATGCCAAAAAACACTATGCTGATTTGATACCGATTGAATCGGGTAGTTACACCCAAAACAGTACCTAACCTTGACGAAGGATTGACGATGTCATTACAGTTGCATTGTTTTTCCGCAATCGATTACGAGTGTAATACTAAACGCAGTTCCCAAAATAAATAAAGTCATTGTCTCCGACAGAACAATGATACGTTGATTTGTTTCACTTGTAAGTGTTTATTGCTACTATTTATATTGAATGTGATAAATACTACTACGTCACTATTAACAAAAATGTGACATAAGCAAGCATGTCCCTGACTCCGAATCACCGATTTCAGGTATTTCTCTGTCCTTTTTATTGCTTGTTTGTTCAAGCATCACTCAAAAACTACGAGATCGATTTTGATGAAACTTTTTTGTTTTGACTTAAAAAAAAATATATAATATTTTATCTCGCTTGGATGACGGGTGCGGACGAAGTTCGCGTGTAAAATCTAGTTGATTAAAATTAAACCATACTTACCAACCAACCCAACCAACCAACCAACCAACCAACTTACAACCTTATTCGGCTACCTAATTTTTACACACACTAGAACGGAATAGAACCTGTTGATCTTCTAAAAACGATCACTCTAACTCATCTAAAAAATTACCATAAACCAAAAGGACCTTCATAAAATTCTCGAAGCCACAATTAAGGGTCACAAGCAACCTGAAGGTTTAGCCGTGACAGACGTGTGAGACAGACCCATAGAGCACTCGTGCTTGGAATAACAAATGGAGACGGACCTCGAGGATTCGCACACGCCGTGTTCACTCATTCATGAGGTGGAACATGTTCGGTCTTTGTGGAGTGCTATTCTATGTCGTGTTATAAGCTAACTATTGTTAAAAGCAAAATCAAAGAACGCAAAACTAGAAAGTAGTTTGTTTAGAATCGATAGCAGAATCGAATTATCATTTATTTTGAACATAGGTAATATATTTTTTTTAATATTAAATATTTTATTTGTAAAATATAAAATTTACTGAACGCGATCTCAACCCACCGCCAGGGCACACTCACCCTACGTAGTACCAAAACAAGATTCCTAAAACGTATCCATGAACACGTTAGCGCTTTCATTCATTGCTGAAATGATAACAAATCATTTTGGCCCTAAAACTTAAAATGCAAATAACTTTACATTTTAAGTATCAAAATAATGAAATTATTGTCTCAATCTAATTATTTTGTTGTAAATCAGTTGGGGTGTGTGAGGTTTTGCGCTTATTCATTAACACATTGTATGTAGAAGGGGATTCGTTGTCGTCGTTAAATTATATAAGTCTTGAACAATGAAGCGGGGTTCTATCTATGATTTCCTGTTTCTTTTCTGATGTTTTAAATCTATTTTTAAATAACACTCTGTCACGAAGTTAAATATAGAAAACTACTCTACTCTAACTAAACTCAAATTTTATTGAGTCATGTGTAGGTACCTATTCTCTCTCTAGCTCCAACTCGACTTTTGGGTTCTCGGGCCTAGGGCGCTGTATTTTCTGGGGCGCATATGCATTATACAGGGTCCAACTGCCTTCGTGGTCTAATGGTTAAGGGCATTGGGCTCTTGACATGGAGGTCGTGGGTTCGATTCCTACGAGGGACACCTAGTGATATGTCATTTTGTGCGTTTTTCCTCAGTTGGTTAGGACATTGCAGGCTGAATAACCAGATTATCTGAAAAAAGATGATTCCGTGCTTCGGATGGCACTTTAAGCCGTTGGTCCCGACTACTATCTCTGGTGGTTCGTTAAATAAAAATCACGTCAGACGCAATAAGGCGGTTTGAATAAACTCTGTCACCAGTGCTTGCCCACACGATAAGAAGAAGGGTCCAACTTTCTGTGCTGACTATTTTTAAGAAGATGGTCTGATCATCCTCTTAAAAACCGTCAGCATATTAAATTGGACCCATTTTTTATTTATATTTACATCTACGAGTGATCTAGCACTGGCCTCAAGGGTCATAGTCGACTCGAAGGTCTAACCGTGACAGAAGTCAAGTAGAACCTTAGGTTTAGAGCATTCTTAGTAAGAGATATACGAGTAATATAGTTAAACACGGACCTCGGCGACGTGCTGTGTTCACACATTCATGAAGTGGCTATGGTCACTGGAATGTTAATAGTAAATGAATATTGCGTCAACAGATAAACTGCAAAAATATGTTTTAAGACAAGTGAATGAAGTCGTATTGAACACAAATAATTTTGTCTATAAATAAACATCCCATCCTACAAGCAGCAATCAATGGATATACAATAATTTAAATTATTAGGGAATGATGGTTAATTATTATACTGAAATCACAGAACTGAAAATGTATATTTGCCATACTTATCACTCTAGCTATCAAACCTAACGTACACACGGCGACGCATCATATTACGAACCCTATATACCCATAACTACACTACGTACAAAACACAAAACAGTGCGGTAGAAAGCCTGCATAGACGCGCCGGCGCGGGCGCAGCGTGCCGTGAGACGAAACAACAACAACATACCGCACCCTCTCGCACGATTTGCAGCGTTCAACTTCTAATAGTTCAAAGTCCAAACAGGGTAACCTGACCTGTCGCCGTGTGTACAGGATGTAAATTTAAATGCGATACATACTTTAAGGAGAGCTTCATACCACCAAATTGAACAACTTACTCTATAGGAACAACGTCGAATTCGCGAAAAGGAATGTACATTTGGGTCGAGTTTGTTTGTTCCATGCAATGACGTTTTCTGTAGGGATTTTTTTTGTTTTTTTTTTATTTTTCATATTTGGCCCCAGCATTGTGATTAAGTTATTCAGTTGGATGGTCTGAACTTCTGAAGCCCTGAAGTATGAAACGTAGTATTTAAGTTTACACAAACGTGTATTATAAACGTTTCCTATAATAATAGCATATCTAGACTACATTCAGGAGTGCGATATTTGAATCTCATTCGGTGAGCTCAGCAGTTGAAAATGTGAAAATGACTATTACTAATAAATTTATTTATTTATATCTTTATTGGGAAAAAATTAAATAAATACTATGCTAAAATTAAATACTAAGGAGATATGCATCTTTCTACTGATGAATCATACTTCAGGAGTGCGATTTTTGAAAGTAAGATCAGCAGTTGACAGATGCATAACTTCATAGTCATTTTGACATTTAACACTGCCGAGCTCACCGAATGAGATTCAAAAATCGCACTCCTGGTTCTTCAATTGGGACCCCAAACTAATGTGTGACAATTTCCAAGATATTTCATTACCTACCATACATTTTATCTTATAAATAGTAAAGCATCATCATCAACGTTCATGTTTCGCTCGAGTAGCGGAACTAGCGATCTAGTAAAAACGGCAAGGCCACTGTCCGTTCAGTCATTTGATACTTTGACAAGTGACCATCTTTTGAAGGTTCTACATATATATAAAAACTAGTAATTAGAAGCTGACGCAAATTTATAAGACCAGAGGTCTCCTGAGAATGATACTGAAAAAATTTGCCTCACCCAAATACAGGTTTTACCGGGTTACCTTTTGACTCTTTTTTTTCATATTATTTTAGATTCAAGTTTTACGAGACTTAATTCTATTCGATTTGAGATTTATAAAAGCTACCAGATTTCTGAGAATTGTTTTATTACCAGATAAGTTTATTGCTTGGTATTCTATTGTGAACTGCACCTAGTCAACATGCTGTTTATGGAATCCACTTTTATGTAGGTCTCATTTCTTTGATTTTTATGCTAGACACTGGACAGCAAAAGTATTAATTAAATCGCACCAAAAGAGATTATACTAAAGAGATCCTTCCTCTGAGATCTCACCTATGATTTTTCCCCAAAAATGTATCCTAAGAACGTCTTTTTTCCTAAAAATTATTGAAAGTAAAATCTAAAAAGAATCCTTCATTTCAATAACAACGTATCTCAACAACTCGAGACTCAAATATTATGTCTTTTGTGCGTGGGTTAGAACTAAGCCTTAAAAAACATATCTGCATCTCAACCAAATCAACAAACCTACTATAATCATAGTATATATTAAGGAATACACTACATAATTCCCATGACTGTACTAGTATTACGCTTGTTATATTAGAGATTAGTTAATATTTCTTTGTTAGGTACTAACTGTATAAGTAAATACTAATAATTGCCTTGGCTCGACCGAGTCAGGAATGTGCTCGGATACCTGCCTCCAGCGGCTAACTGGGTCTATTCAACAAATCACAATACAAACATGAGCATAACTGTCCATAGCAATGCGATACTGAGCGATACCTTGCAACTACCTAGCTATTTTGGTTAAGGGTATATTATTCGGAGCGCGCTCCATACAAACGTACTATGGTGTTATTTTCAATACTAACCAATTAAAGTCAATGTAATTTTGCAGAAACAATCTAGAAACAAATTTCTATGCTTATATGGAGTCAGATTTTCGTTAAAAAGTTTTCAAGTTACAGTGCCTCAAAGATTTCCATACAAATCTTAAATTAATCCTAGCATTGAAACAGTATATTTTAAAGAAAATCTGACTCCATAGAAGCATAGAGATTTGTTTCTAGATTGTTTCTGCAAAATTTCATTGACTTTAATTGGTTAGTATTGAAAATATCACCATAGTACGTTTGTATGCAGCGCGCATTTTCGCCCTCGGAATAACTGTTCCTATACTAACAAAAATGGCGTCACTTCGACCACAGTCGTTGTCTCCTGCTTATTAGTGACTAAATAAATCCATTCATTAAATCACAACACTTGCGATATTAAGCTAAGCCTTGCGATACCCGAAAGCGTTTTTTTTACTGCAATTTATATGGAGAGTAGGAACAGATTCTTATGATGAGCTTAAACTTGCTCAAATATATTTCATGTCATGAATATGATATGATAACAAGATAGCAACACATTAGCCCAGGGTTCGAAGTGATAATTATCATTGATAATTATCACGATAATTATCTTGATAATTATACCTTGATAATATCTTTGATAATTATAAAATGTAACGGAAACACAAAAAGCTTGCGCTAGCAATGTCACGCCATGTATTTCCGATCATGCTTCACGAAAAAAGAAGCTCCACAAACATGAAATCATTATTCTCACTGTTTTCTGTAGTTTTTCTCAATTACTATATAGTATAATTAATATATTTAATGAAACTATAATTCCAAAGACTAGGTGCTTTTTGGTCTAGATAAGAGTGTATTCAAGCAAAAAAAGCCATTTCAGAACTTTTAGTTAAAATTTTCTGTCCTTACTAAAAATCGGGTTGGATAATTATCTGATAATTATCCGATAATTATCCGATAATTATCCGATAATTATCCGATAATTATCATGATAATTATCAAAGAAAATAATTATCTTGATAATTTGTTAGCAACATAAAACTTTGCGGTAGCTTTTGGCCATGCTAATTTTTGCAAACGTTACGCGTCATGAGTAATCTCTGCAGATGGACGACAATACTAATCTATGTCAAATAGCAAATAACGTAAAGACGGCTGTTGATTTAGTGAGGCTATTGAAAGTAGATTTTTCGGTTAACAATAAGTACAACTATTTTAACGTTTGCCAAAGCTACAAGGAAAAACGCTAAGCGCAAAGTAAACAAACACAATTGCGGTACATAAAGCTAGTTCAAGAAACTTGTAGTTATGTGTCATAAGGTAAATAAGTACCTAGTTAACTTGACTAAGTAAGTCGCAACTTAAGTCTAGCTTAAGGTAATGATAAAGTTTCTTGGAAGCGATTGCTTGTCACGCACGGATGTGACTAACATAAATCATGAACCCAAGTCTCTTGGTACATAAAAATCTAGATTCTATAAAAAACTTTAAAACGACATACAGGGTCCTTCTTAATATGCTGACACTTTTTTAAGGGGATGTTCAGACCCATCAAACTGAACAACTTTCTCTATGGGACCAACATCAAAATCGCGAAAAAAAAATCAGCTGTCCCATACATTTGGCTCGAGTAGGTTTGCAGTTTTGTATGGAAGAGCTGATATTTTTTTGCGATTTCGATAGTGGTTCCATAGAGAAAGTTGTTCAGTTTGACGGTCTGATCATCCTCTTAAAAAAGTGTCAGCATATTAAGTTGGACCCTATATACAGGGTGTTAGGGTAAACATTCGCATTACTATAAGGGGTGATTTTACCCATGATATTGAACAACTTTCTCAAAGAAGAAAAGGGAAATTCGCAACGATCGATCAGCTGATTGCATTAGTAAGGAAAGTCCACATTTTTGTTTGCTAATTTCCCATATAATACTTGTTTGTATAAAAAATGTAAACTTGAAATATTTCTCTACGATCAATGATTATAAAGATCTTTTTGAATGGCAAAATTTTTATCATCATTCGTTTCATAGAAATCGACGTCGTAGTTCTTATGGATGCTGATGTTAATAACTGGAAACTAAATTTTGAATTCAATGAGAAGTACAAAAACATAATAAGAATTATGTATACCTAGGTAAGATGTGAGGCAAACAATTTACGATAATTTCTTCATAGGATAAGATTATGGCCGGCACCAAAATGGCCGGCTACGAATGCCCTTCATGTTACGATTTTTGTTATTGAGCCAAAAAAAAAAATCTAATTTTGGTGTTGGGAAGACCTCAACATTGATTATTCGTATTAATTAGATTACAAACAAAATCCAATTTGTTACAGTCAAGTTCAATTATAGCAAAAACACTTGACATAACATTGCCAAGGTGTGAGTCATTGGGTTCCTCATTAAAAACTCAATAAAATAATTTGGTTTTGTTTATGAAGCGAAACACCCACGGCAGCACCTTGAAAATTATTAGGAAAATTATATTGGTACGACCGTGACTCTCAAAATGAAGAGGACTGGATTTTTAAATAACACTCATAATAATACAAGGTGTTACAAAAATACAAATAAACCTTTAAGGGGGTGGTGTAGACCATCAAACTGAACAACTTTTACTATGGGACCAATATCGAAATCGCGAAAAAAAAAATTGATGTTCTATACTCTACAAATCGACTAGAGCTAAAATATGTATGGGATATCAAAATTTTTTTTTTGCGATTTCGATGTTGGTCCCATAGAGAAAGTTGTTCAGTTTGACGGTCTAAACAACCCCCTTAAGAGTTTTAAAAATTTATTCTTACTTATGAAACACCTTGTATAGAGAGAAATTACGAGCATAAACACATGGTATGGTTTGGGTACAAATATATTCAAATTCGTCACACAAATATTCGTCCCAGTAGCATGCCACAGACGATAAATAAAAGCGACAAAACGAGACATACCGTCATGCGCGTTGATTTTGATTTATCTCGTTTTGTTTGGGGTGGCATGCTATGGGCATAGCATTAGCATTAGCATACCTTTCTTTGGTGCTAAAGGAGCCCTCCTTTAGCTATTTTAAGCTATCTATTTTGGACAAACAATATAATATGTTCCTATAATTGTTGAAATGGGTATCAATGTTACTGTAAAATCTAGAACTACGGTAAATCTTAAAAGTTTCCGGTAAAACGTAACCTAACTTATCTTAGGTTTTACCAGAAAAACTTAGAATTTACCATACTTCGGGCTTTCACAGTGACATTAGTATGAGTATGAGGCATCCAAGTAATAGAGTGTATAAAATAAATTGACACTGGCTGACTTATAATAAGTTTCACACAATTATTATACTCAGATCCTACCAAGCATCTTGGGTACTGTCCGGACAATGTAATTACATTTTGTACGTTAGACAAAAAAATTGGACGCAAAACATTCGTGGGGGCGTTATTATATTAGATTGAAAATAATGACAGATGTTGGTCGCCTGACGTGCGCCTACGCATGCTTTTGTTTATCGGTCTGAAGCTTGAAGTCATTGTTGTTAAACGTTATTATTAGATCATTGATCTATGATTCAAGATCTTTGTCTAACAATTGATAATAGGTTTGCATCTATCATACTACGAGTATTACATCTGTCAATTATGTGTTGACGATGATTTCGGAGAAGAGAACCACGGAGAACTAAGATGAACCCCGAATTTAACGACACGATCAGCATGAGAGAAGAATAAGAAGAGAACGTCCGTGTCAAAAAAGTCCCATTATGTTATGTGTATAATAATTATTTATGCAGGTATCAGACATAAGTTGTAAAGTCCAATGCAGGCAACGCGATAGAAAACAGTATGTTTCTATACTGTTTTTTTTCCAGCGTACGACGATGTTTTCGTTATCTTATTGAATTCCATGGAATCTATTATCAAGTACGGGCATAAGCCTACCCGGATTCTCCGTATTATGGAAATTTACGCACGTTTCTAGAGTAGTAACGCGGACTAAGTATTTATTTTCAGTGTGTTCAAAACAAAAGATGACCCAAATGACACAACGTTTTCTAGCCGCTCAGTGAGTTTGGTCCGTTTCCTGCGCTTCTGGGGCGAGATATCCGCTGCGTGTGCGCACGTTATTGCGGGAAATGCGTTTAATTCTGATTGACGTCTGCGGGCCATGTTAGGAACTGATTAATTTATTGATTAGTATGGTAATCTTACGTCACTCTCACACCTGTCATGCATAAAAGATTAAGTTTTAGTGACATAGAATCTGAAATTTTTTGCAAAAAGCATGAAATTATACAATTTAGCCGATGAATAAATGTATCTCGAGCTTAGATCAAAGTAAACAATAAACCTCGATTACCATGATAAATATCTACTACTTATTTTAGAACCGCAAAAGATGTGCATAGGATCAAATTGTAATTTTAACTCCAGACGCAAAAAGAGGGGTGTTATAACTCAGACTTAAACTCATCAACTATCTCTACATGGGACAATGGGAATGAGATTCTCAACGGACAAGAAATCTACTGTTTGTTTCATACAAAACTGCAAACCTACTCGAACCAAATGTATCCGGGACAGGTGATTAATTTTTTCAAGATTTAGATGTTGGTTCTATGTTGTTCAGTTTGATGGTCTGATCATCCCTTTAAAAAAGTGTCTGCAGATTACGAAGGGCCCTATATTTCATATAAATCAGTTGTCATGCTAATAAGCTTCAATTGAGAAATTTGAAGGAATCTCAGCCAAAATCACAAGAAGAAACACAGAGTTTGGGCTCAAAATGTCTAGTAGCATTGCGGGCAATCCTGTATCTTCATGGTCTGATGATAACCAGTCCAGTTCCTTAACAAGAGTTTCAAAGGGATCTCAGCCAACATCACACCTAGTAACATCGAGTTTAACTCTAGCACCCTACAGATCTGACAAGACAAACAAGGGATAAACTCGAATTAACATAATTCATAATCACTCAAATATGAAGGTGTTGATGTTAGCATAATGTGCTCTCAAGTATGTTTAAGTCGCCTACAATCTACATGCGTCAGTGGATATTGTATTTGCATAAATCGACAAGTTATGTCATTGCTAACCTTAGAACGCTTAAATACCGCCGGAAAATCATAATTAACATACTTTACTTCACTTACATCGCTATGTAGAGATAAAGGTGCGAAAAAAGTAACAAAGTTTTTTAAGTTTTCTGTGGTCCCACATTAATGTTGTAAATAACTTGTATGTTCTATTCGTCTATAACATATACGGGGTCCAACTTAATATAGGTACTGAAACTCATTTAGGGGCATGACTAGACCATCAAACTGAACAACACCAGGCACCAGCATCGAAATTGCGAAAAAAGAATATGCCGTCCCATAGAATTGACTCGAGTAGGTTTGCAGTTTTGTATGGAACAGCAAATTTTTTTTTGCGATTTAGATGCTTGTGCCATAGAGAAAGTTGTTCAGTTTTATGGTCTGGTCATCCCCTTAAAAAGTGTCAGGATATTAAGAAGGACCCTATATAAAATATGATATTTTAAAGGAAAATGTGAAAAATCGTTAAAATCGTCAAAGGAATTCAAGTTATTCATAAATTATTCACAAACCTCGTTTGAATTACAATGGCGCCGGCAAAGGCCGACAGTGACACTCTTCAACAGCTGTTTTCACACTGTTTACTGAAACTTGATGTCACTGAAACACTTCGACGTATTAAGGTACACAATTTAGGAAAAAATCAACGAAATTTGTTCTTAATAATATGGCACAACACTATCACTATTGAGAGTCAAATAAAAATCACTTTACACGAACTTTTCATTCAGAAAAATTTGTAAAACAGATCGGTGGAAATCGTCGGAACAACAGCGATCGATCGAACACGCCCGTGTGAGAGACAGAGAGGCTTTACTACATAATGCCGCGAAAACCTCGCCGCGTGCGCCGGAGTGGGGGCACGAGGATCAACATGGAAAACTGCGTGGACGCACGTCAAGCTTGTTTGTCAAGTTAGTCCGCCGACAGAACCTATACACCTACGATATTAAGTAATATAATGGCTTGGTTCACGTATCTTTGTGTATTGGACGAACTATAAAATAATATTTATTTTATTTAAATTGACGCACCTAATCGGTGTTGCTAAAACGACAAACTTTATTTTGTTTTATTGCAAATCAGGTCTGTGGGATTGAAATAGAACTGGTTTATGGGTTTTGAAACATTTTCAAGGTATTAAGTATTAAAATGAAGTCTTGACTTTAGTTTTTATTTTAGTTATGTATGTAAGTTTAGGATGGTTTTTTTGCTCCATCTTCTATGCCACAGACATCATTCGTTGTTGTTAATGCTCAATTCAAAAAATCTTTAAAAAGGGAATATACAATTTCACTCTTTCATTTTCATGTTATAGTTTGATTTTTAAAGATACAAAGATAAGTACTAAGACTATTCAGATTCCACAATTGTATGTACCTCATTAAGTCATCGTTAACTTTGTTTTATGAATGGACAATAAAATAGTTTTATTTACAATTTTCTCAAAGTTACTAAGAATTTATTTATCTCTGTTCCATCCATAATGACTCATCATTAAAAATATACAAGTTTTCCGCCACCTGTAGGTGACTAAGTACATAAGAAACAACATAAATTATTGTCATGAAGGCAACATAATTATGTCATCTATAAAAATGTAAGTAATTAGGAAAATATTATTTTGAAAGCGTACTATATCTCGTATACTATTTAAAGGATAGTATAATTTATCTTCGCGAAAATCATACAGAATAATGACATGGAATTATATAAAACCTATACTTACTTAAGAGTTGTTCATTTATATCCATCATAAACAAAGGATTTTCATGTTTTGATGCACACATACATACATACACTCACGCCACTATCCCACGGGGGTAGGCAGAGACTATGGCTCGCCACACGCCACGATTCTGACATACTTCTCTCGCCTCATCCACTTTCTTTCGCTGTTTGATGGTGCTACGTACTTGTCCTTTTCGGAGAAGACCATTTATTTGGTCGTGATAAGTTCTCCTATTTATAAACGCGTTGTCTAATAAACAAACAATCGAGTAGGTACTTTACATGTGGAAAGGTTTGCAAAGTATCACAGAGTCCTTCGTATGTCAGGGTGGGTGAACCGGCCTGGAGCCCAGAGATCTCATTTATCCAGCCCAGTTGCATGCCAATGAGGTGTGGGCGCCATTTTGCATAAACATTACCAGCCATGTCATAATACTGGTCGTGGTCGCCAACACGATAGAGGCATTGATTCTGGAATTGTGAGAAAAACTGTTTTGGGTTCCGTTTCAATTGTGAAACTAGTTTTTACCCGTAGCCTTAATCAGCTCTGATGCTGAAAAACAAAACAGAAATAACGACCACTATCTAAGGGTGGCTTGCACCAAAAAATATACACCACAATTTGTTTATTACCAACAATATTTAAGGGTGTATTCTAACAGTGAAACTAAACAACTTTCCCTAAGGGACGTGTGTCAAAAAACAAAAAAAACAAGTTTTGAACCTCCCATCCCATAGAACAATTCCCATAGAAGAATTGTTTCCGTTTTCCGAACACTTCCGATCCCAGCGGCCGATGCAACTGACGCGTGGTTCTGTCATTAGACTCATTAGTGTAGGCAATGAACCGATTCTTTGTATGGAGACCCATGCATTAATTCCTCAGTCGATGAAACTGCAGGATTATAAAATAGTATGAGACAAAACTAAAATAAATTATTTCCGAAAAAAAAAAACTGTTTCAGGTATTTATACCTAAACATACAAATCTGTTCTGAGCGCTCGCGGTCGACATATTTAGTGATCGCTATATCTCTTACGCTGCTCATTGTGGTGACAGAGACAGCATCATTTTTAAAAACCATTTAAAAGAAACAGAAAGAGATTTATTGGAGGTTTATCTCTAGTGAGTGTTTCTGCAACTGAGCGTAAGACATAAAATGATGCTGTCTCTGTCACCACAATGAGCAGCGTAAGAGATATAGCGATCACTAAATATGTTTAAGCGTGTATACAGGGTGAAATTGATATCATTAGCATCCTTTTAAACTAGACTCTACCCATCAAACTGAACAACAAGGATGCTAATGATATCAATTTCACCCTGTATATGTGAATTTTATTATGCAGTTGTGAATGAGGACAGACATATACGAGTACGTTTTGAATATGTGAGTGCATGTGATTATTTAGTTTGCTACGGTCCTTCTGCAGCTGTGCGCATCAGGACACATGTTGATGGTCTGTGGCAAAGCGATAAACTTGAGAAAACGTTTCACATGCTATTCTAAGTTGATGTCTTTTGCCCGCATATTCTTACCTGATTATTGTCGTAAGTTACCACATAATGGAGATGGTAAAATATAAATAAATGAAGGTTTTTGTAGTACAAAGACCTCAGTTCTTTTATCAGAACAGAGTTTATCTGTTGTACCTAATTAATTTTTTCTTTTCTTTTTGGAAATAAATTTTCACAACGATGCCATTTTACGAATAGGTCCTATGTCGTCTACACCTGTGTACACTACACTATAGAAGTATACACTTTTTAGCTATCTTGAAATAAAGATCCTATACTGCAGGGCACATGCCTCCTCTCACGAATAATGGTGAGCGGGAACGGGTCATACTCCACCATGCGGGCTCAGTGCGGAATAGTGGAGTGGAGATAAGTTAGTGGGGTCTTTCCTGAAACCATATAAATATGTAACTTTACTACTGCATGCCTAAAAATGGCTTTAATAGTAATCGCTTTCTGATCATCCTTACATAAACACGTATAGTTGAGTTCAAACATTGTTGTTCAGAGCATAGGTCGTCTATAGGCAATTTGACCGAATATATTTAGTGGCCGTAACCAAAAGACAAGATTAACAGATAGATTTTTCACGAATCGAATGTCAATGACCACCATAGTATAGTGATAAGATTATAAGTATTATTATAAATTACAAAAAAATACAAAGTAAATTACATCTTCCGAATATATAACTAATTGTGCAGAATAGTAGTGTAGGCGTTTCAAAAGGCTGTTATAATTTGTGAGTTTTATTATAGGCCATTAGTCTCAGTCGGTTACTTATCTCGGAATAGAAAAATAATTTAATTATACATTAACGACTATGAAGTCATCGGAGAAAAAAATCTCCCAAAACAGGTATATGTATCAAATAAACTTAAGTGTTTACATGGCCAACATTATATTATGTAGAACTAAGTATCCACAACCACATCCAGTTTGTTATCGCGTTTGGACTACTGGACCGTATTGATAGTCTAAGATAGGTGTGGTCAACCACCTTCGATAACGGCAGTCTGGTTTCGCACATTTGCTACTAAAGATGGGCGATTGTGAATGAAATTATTCGAATAATTCGATTGTAGAAGTCATTCGAATTATTCGAATAACCTTACATTTCATTCGAATTTGAAGAAAAAGCGAGATGTAAATAAGAATGTATTGCGTCGTCTCATTCTTCCCGATTCAAATTTCATTATTACTAGTTTTTTTATTCGAATATCCGTAACATCATCTAAAAGTAAACTGTATTTACTGAGAAAAAATACCCAATTTCGTGTGGCAAATTGAATCATTCATTCAACCATCGAACTTAGCGCTATTCACATTAGAACGGCGCGGCGGGCGCGGGCGGAAGACGAGGACGGACGGGAGCGGGCGGAGGACGTGGACGGACGGGAGCGGGCGAGAACGGACGGGCGCGGGCGGAGGACGTGGACGGGCGGGAGCGGGCCTAGGACGGAGGACGTGGACGGACGGGAGCGGGCGGAGGACGTGGACGGACGGGAGCGGGCGGGCGTGGGCGGAGGACGGAGGACGACGACGAGAAATTCCTGGCTTAGCACCAGATTCTGGTTAAATATGTGTTTTGCTATCAAAACTGAACGAATGCAAAAAAAAATCAAGCCCGTGCTGTTACCCGTTGAGGAGATCCCTCGTACGGAGACATTCCTGGCTTTATTAGTAACTAATTATTTTTATCAACTAAAAGTAATCTTAACAATATGAGAAAAATGCTCAATTTTGTGTGGCAAACTGAATGAATGAACTAGCGGTTCGCAAATCAGTAACTATTTACTTATTACTATGAATATCAATTAAAAGTAGACTTTATTGTAAGACGAAACAGCCCAATTTTGTATGGCAAAGTGAATGAATGAACTAGCGGTTTTATTCGAATTTGCGAACTAGCGATCGATTGTTTTTGTATTCGATTGTTAATATTAGTACTATCAAACCATTCGAATATTAGAATCAGTAACAATCGCCCATCTCTGTTTGCTACTAGAGACTATCGCCGGCCGTCCCGATTACGGCAATACTGTGAGCCCTAGGACTAAGTAGAGCAGCTGTCTTGAGCAGGAGCAGGGTTTCTTCCAAATAAAAGATTTCTTCAGTTGATTTCACTATTTCTTCCTGGTATTGTCTTGAGAGGACTTGTTGTGACTGATTGCCAACCGATTGATTCGGTTTCCTTAACTACCTCAAGGCAATACCGTAAGGACGACCGTGTTATTATTTCCAAAAATTTCCTTAAACATAACAAATTTTCACTATGGATTATATACATTTCACACTATATCTTAAAAACTACTTATCCTATACACAAGCGATTTATAACACAGAAAGAACTAATGACTCCCCGTATTTTGGTATATCACTGACTATTCTATCTTGGATATCCAGGCCGCTACGACAGAGTGAAGTGGCAAATACTCAGATTTTTGCCAAACTATTTTAGTCTATTCTATATATTTCTATTTCTAGGTCTTCTAGCTATGACCTAGTGTTCTGTCATAGTGTACCTGGATATCCTCGACCTGGTATATGTATTTCTATGTATCTATTGTTCTATTTAATACCAAAATTCGAGGATGCAATACAAGGAGGTAAGTGAATTATATAAAAAGTGTCCTATTTACTAAATAACACGAAACAGATATTTTTTATGATTGATTATAGTGTGGGTCATTGACTGCTATGTACTGAAACTATTGGATATGACCCACCTATCACCATCTCTGGGAAAAACATAGGTAAAAACCCAAAATCAAACTCGCTAATTACAAACAAAACTAATACAAAAACTTATCCTAGCCTATCCTAACGACTAACTAAATGAACTTTTATTATAAAAACACTTAAAACTAGACCTACGACTATAAAAACGACAAATAAATAAAAACTATCTCTACAAACTATCAAAACTACTTGCTAACATGATCAAAACAATATAAAACTATAACTAAACTATACTATACGAGTTCTACCCAACGTGATCAGTGCATTCTGTACAGTAAATACTAGAAAATTACTAAAAAGAAACCTAAAATCTAGACCAAAATTTGCACTGATTACGTTGGGTATCTCTCTTCGCGGGGTTGGACTCTATCCGCGTCGGCGGAAAGCTGCGTCGTAACTGGCGGGCGGTGCGAAGCGGGCGATGAGAAGTTCGTTGTCGCGAACATATTCTCCCGCCGCAGCTCTCGCAGCTGAAACTCTTCGTGTGAGCGGCAGTAGGCAGTCCCGCAGATCATCAGGGCGACTCGTTGGCAGTGGGCAGGATCACCAGCTTCTTGGTGGGTCGCCGCAGGACTCCCTTGTTGGTGCGCACGTCGACTGCTCGTACCTCGCCGTCGGGGCCGGGGAAGGTGGCGATAACGACGCCTCGCGGCCAGATGTTGCGAGGCAGGGTCCCGTCTGCTATAAGGACCAGATCGCCCAGCTGGATGGCGCCACCCGTGGCGCGGGGCTCCCGCCGGTGTTGCAGCTCGGGGAGGTACTCGCGCACCCAGCGCGCCCAGAAGTGGTCGGCCAGCCGTTGACTGACCCGCCACTCCCTGCGCCCGCTGATGTCGTCGTCGGTGAACGTCCCGGGCTGTGGAACGCGTGATGGCCCGCCCAGGAGGAAGTGGTTGGGTGTGAGCGCTTCCTCGTCGTCCGGGGCCGTTGACAGGTGTGTGAGGGGGCGGCTGTTCACCGTATGCTCCGCCTCGACGAGCAGGGTAGCGAGCACCTCTTCTTTCGGCGCACGCTCGTTCAGTGTGATGTATAGTGCGGTTTTGATGCTCCGCACCATACGCTCCCATGCGCCCCCCATGAATGGGGCGCTCGGCGGTATGAAGCGCCACCGGATGGCGCGTAGCGATGCTTCTTCTTGCGTCGCCCCGTCGATCGCACGGCGTAGCTCGATGTCGGCGCCGCGCAGGTTGGTGGGTGCACTGGTCTGACCAGAGTAACTTCCCTCGAGGAACTATGAAGGCCACTTGACTGGAAGCGCGTAGAGTGTCTTCTTTATTACTGTAGCTCGCTGGACGGTCGGTGTAGCGGCTACTCACTACTTTGTTGCGATTTTCTATCTTGTCACACGTCGAATCGCTGTCTATGTGTTTCTTAGTTCGTCCGTTGGCCGCAGTACATCGCGGCGGCGCGGTCGCTCGTGGCAGTCGATCGAAGTTGGAGTTCCGTGTGGCGTCGGTGAGGCGCGTCGTTGGCCTCGGCACATGTAGGCGTTTACTATGGTCGAAGTCACCTGGTTCACTATGTTCGACTTTCAGTGGCCACTGACTCTCCGGTGGGTGTAGGAGAGGCGGCCCGACGAACTGGCGATGCGTCGATTCGAAGCTGTTCGGCGCTGACGTCGTGGTATGTTCGCAGCGGCGGTCACTATCAGGCGGCGTGAAGTCGTCACGTCGCCGTTGGAATTCGATCTCGACACCTCCCGCCGGTTGTCCCTTAGTCGTGTTGTAGATTTCTATGTGTTCGAAGCGGCGGAGGTCAGTGGAGTCTCTATCGGGCGGCGTGAAGTCGTCACGGCGCCTCTGGAGTTCGTTCTCGATGCTCTCGTTGCCTCCTCCCGCTGGTAACCGCTTAGTCGTCTCGTTCATACTTGATCGCGGACGCTTTTCACTATCGTCGTAGCTTCGTCGTTGTTTGTCGCGCAGTGGATCGGGTGAAATATCTTCTATCATCTCATCTATGGAGTGGAGCCGAGGTGCTGACAAGTAGCTGATGCGGTGTAGAACCTTCTCTCGTGGTCGATGTCTCACGCCGTGGAGGACCCATCCCAGGTCGGTCAGGGAGGCGACGGGTTGGTTGTTCGTACCACGTCGCACGGCGTGGGACAACAACAGCTGCCAGTTGTCCTGTCCGATGAGCACGGTCGGCTTGCCTTCATAAGTGACTTCTGCTGCTATGTCCTTCAGATGATCGAGGCCGGAGATGAGCTCCGGCGGGACCCGCTGTGGCGATATGTGAAGCTTGTCTATCGTGCGTGCGGTTACTTCAAATTCTTCCATACTATATTTGCCGCCAATTTTCAAATGCACACGCGTCGACTCACTTGCGTCGATCCGCGCGCCCGCCACGCCTTCTATCAAGAACGGCGATGCCGTTCCTTTTGCACCAACCTTTTCTGCTATCTCCCTTTCCACTATGGTGCAGGTAGAGCCGTCGTCCAGTAGTGCATAGGTCTCAACTTGAGCACTAGGACCGCTGACTATTACTGGGACGATTTTCAGTAGCGCTGTGTTTGTTCTATTTCGCGCCGACGATACTGTTTCTTCTTGCTCTTGTTCGGGTGGCGGCTTCGGCTGAGGTGGACTATGTAGCAGCGGGTGGTGACTATACTGACACCCACCAATCTCACACCAGCGTGTCTTGCAGTTATGTTGACCGCGTCGAACACGAAGACATTTAAAACACAGCCGTTTCTCTCTTGCTATGTCCCAGCGCGCCGACACATCTTCTTTCTTGAACGAATCACAATTGTTTACCTTGTGATCGCCCTTACAGACTGGGCATGACTCGGGCTTCGGCTGCTGTCCCTCGGCGTGGTAGGTGTGCACTGGTCCTCTGTTTGTTTGCTCCCGCCGGTCGAACTGTGGCACGTGTTCGAGGGGAGCAAAGTTACCGCACCGTTCGGCGGTATGGTCCAAAAACTTAGTCAATGTGACCAGGTCTGGCTGGTAGGCAGGCTGCTCCGGAGCGAAGTCGTAGTAGCGGAAGCGTAGCGTTGGCGGGAACTTTTCTATAACGGCGCGCACTATCTCGGGATTGTATAGATAGTGCGATCGTCCCAGCGCCTTGATCGTCGCGGTGATGTTGGCCACACGCGACGCGAACACACAGACGTCTTTGGGATTTTCTGTGAGGCGCGGCAGCTCCCGTAGCTTCTTCATTTCTGCCATGACGAGCGCGTCGGGTCGTCCAAATCTTGCCTGAAGAAGCTGCATTACCTCGATCGTCGTCGTGTGTCCCACGAATAAGCAGTGGGCGGCGTCCCGCGCCGGCCCGCGTAGGCACCTCCGCAGTCTTGCTATGGTTTCTTGTTCCGTCAGCTGTGACATTGACTCGTCTACTGCTATCTTGAATGGCAGCCACTCCGCTGACTGGCCGCTGAAGAAGGGTAGGTCAGGAACCCTTGCTGCTATTGCGGGCTGCGCCGCCGACCGTGCGGCGAGAGTGATTGCACTGGCGAGCTCGTGCATCGCCAACTCGTTCGGCTTGCTGTCTTGTCGCGTAGGCGTCTGGTGCGGCGCGACAAGGTGATGTGGATCTTTGGCGACGTCCCCACCGGGGGGCCTCTGCGCCGAGTCCCATCTTCTATTTTCTATGTTCTTGTGTATTTCCTGCAGCGTAGGCGGCTGGCGCGGCGCTGCAGGGTGATGTGGATCTACGGCGACGTCCCCACCAGGAGGCCTCTGCGCCGCGTCCACTCTGCTATCTTCTATATATTTTCTTATTTCGTGCAGCGTAAGCGACTGGCGTGGCGCTGCAGAGTGATGTGGATCTTCGGCGACGTCCCCACCAGGAGGCCTCTGCGCCGCGTCCCATCTTCTATCTTCTATTTGTTGACGAATTTCCTGTAGCGTAGGCGGCTGGTGCGGCGCTACAGGCTGGCGTGGCTCCCTGGTGATATGGTCCCAGGGGTCCTGTGCCAGGGCCGCTCTTCTATCTATAATCAGTCTTGGTTCCTGTCGTGGCGGCGGCTCCAGCAACGCGACAGGTTGGCGGTGGTCCCCGGTGAGGTCTTCACAGCAGGGCCTCGTCTCCGTGATCCTCGTCGGGTTTCTATTGATGGGGCCTCGTGCATCGGCATCCACGCGGCACCCGGGCTCGTCGACACACGGCGGTGGTGGCGGCGGCACGGCGTGTAGTGGTACCGATCTATGTTCTGGCACGTTGGGAGGCTCCGTCGTGAGGGCGAGAGTGCTTCTGTCCACCCATTCCGACGTTCTTTCTTCACGGATCGTTCCTTCTATAGAGTCCTCTTCATCGGAAGTTTCTTCTTCAAGGGCGCTGACCTTGGCCTTGGCTAGCTTGACTTGAGCTTGCAGGAGCTCAAGCCTGGCCTCTGTCAGCTCTCGATGTCTTCTGCTGGATGCCTTGGATGCTCTGGATCCTCTGGATCCCCTGGATCCCCTCGATCCCAGGGTCTTCTCAGGTTCGATGGTCTTCGCAGCGTCGGCCGACGTGGCTGATGTGTCTGGGGCCGTGGTGGCAGTACGCGACTCCGTGGCTGTCGCGGACGACGCCGTGGGCTCGGAGTCAGACGCGAGGCCCGACGCGGACACACCGGGACGCGACGCGGACTCCTCTTCAGGCGGAGGTACGACCCGACGCGGCGCGGACTTCATGCTTCTTGTGACTGGCATCTTCTGATTCAGCAGCTCTTCCAGGTCTTCACCCAGGTCTCACAGTACACCCAGGACGGATCCGGCTCGAAGGACCATAAAATGTGGTCAACCACCTTCGATAACGGCAGTCTGGTTTCGCACATTTGCTACTAGAGACTATCGCCGGCCGTCCCGATTACGGCAATACTGTGAGCCCTAGGACTAAGTAGAGCAGCTGTCTTGAGCAGGAGCAGGGTTTCTTCCAAATAAAAGATTTCTTCAGTTGATTTCACTATTTCTTCCTGGTATTGTCTTGAGAGGACTTGTTGTGACTGATTGCCAACCGATTGATTCGGTTTCCTTAACTACCTCAAGGCAATACCGTAAGGACGACCGTGTTATTATTTCCAAAAATTTCCTTAAACATAACAAATTTTCACTATGGATTATATACATTTCACACTATATCTTAAAAACTACTTATCCTATACACAAGCGATTTATAACACAGAAAGAACTAATGACTCCCCGTATTTTGGTATATCACTGACTATTCTATCTTGGATATCCAGGCCGCTACGACAGAGTGAAGTGGCAAATACTCAGATTTTTGCCAAACTATTTTAGTCTATTCTATATATTTCTATTTCTAGGTCTTCTAGCTATGACCTAGTGTTCTGTCATAGTGTACCTGGATATCCTCGACCTGGTATATGTATTTCTATGTATCTATTGTTCTATTTAATACCAAAATTCGAGGATGCAATACAAGGAGGTAAGTGAATTATATAAAAAGTGTCCTATTTACTAAATAACACGAAACAGATATTTTTTATGATTGATTATAGTGTGGGTCATTGACTGCTATGTACTGAAACTATTGGATATGACCCACCTATCACCATCTCTGGGAAAAACATAGGTAAAAACCCAAAATCAAACTCGCTAATTACAAACAAAACTAATACAAAAACTTATCCTAGCCTATCCTAACGACTAACTAAATGAACTTTTATTATAAAAACACTTAAAACTAGACCTACGACTATAAAAACGACAAATAAATAAAAACTATCTCTACAAACTATCAAAACTACTTGCTAACATGATCAAAACAATATAAAACTATAACTAAACTATACTATACGAGTTCTACCCAACGTGATCAGTGCATTCTGTACAGTAAATACTAGAAAATTACTAAAAAGAAACCTAAAATCTAGACCAAAATTTGCACTGATTACGTTGGGTATCTCTCTTCGCGGGGTTGGACTCTATCCGCGTCGGCGGAAAGCTGCGTCGTAACTGGCGGGCGGTGCGAAGCGGGCGATGAGAAGTTCGTTGTCGCGAACAATAGGATTATACTGGGTGTAATACTGATACATCGTTACTAATCGTTATTTACTTAAGGGGATGCAGTCTATCCAACTGAACAACATTAATTATGGAACCAATTTTGAAATAGCAAAAAAAAATCGACTGTCCCATAGAAATCGTCGATGACTACTCTATCCAAATGTATATGGAGCGTCTGTTTTTTTTTTCGTTATTTTAATCTTGGTCCCGTAGTAAAAGTTGTTCAGTTTGAAGGTCTGAAGCACACCTTTTGGTAACATGTAACCCATTAAATTTTACATCTATAGTAGATTGAGAGACTACGTACGTAGGTACTATCCCGAGAATATATCGAATTCTAATCAATGACGATCAGGACACATACTCAAAGATAAGAATGGGTCCTTAACCCATTGGTATAAGAAATTACAAATCAAATAAATAATAATTCATTTTAATAATACTTGGCTTTTACATCCCATTTAGATAAAGACCGCTATTTTCTACCTTTTATATTTTCTGTCTGTACCTATTCTTCTTTGTTTGCTATTTTGATTTTTGCTGTAAAATAAGTATAATCGATTGATTGATTAATAAAGGTTTGTAAAAATAAAACTAGAAGGTTTAGTTAGCTTTAAAAACAATCTAAAATCTCGACCACCAGTAAAAATGTTTAATCAGATTGGTATGTTTTTATGTTTTTAAAGACCTTTTTTTATGGTTTTCGTAACCTGTTGCACAAAACTTGTTATTAATTGTATTACGTTATTTTATTAGAATTTTTCCTCCTGGCCATTGAAATATGATAGTTCTAAAAGATCGTGTAATGATGTGATTTCTATAGCCTTGAATACTACATACTATATTATTCAAAACAAGACCCATTACATCTAAAATTAATCCATGAATTCATTTAACATCTCGTAGTAACCATTTATCAGATTTAACGGCCGTTTAATTGCTCCAATAAACTATAGAACAGTTAACTAAGAAAATTAACCGGCCGACCATCAGGCGGACATTACCAAACAGTAGATGCTTAGTTAGATATAGGATAGCCTACAGGCAAATACTTTTGTAACAGAGGTTGTCTCTACACTTCGTAATGTAGGTATTTAGACTGGTTTTCCAGTATAGCCATGCTAGTTAGATGCTATACAGTAAGGCAACTGATCCCGTAAACTCAAAGGTGTAAAAGTATCCACCAATATGAACAACTTTTTCTAAGGGACCAAATACGAAACCCAAAAAAAAAATCTGCTTCGACATAAATCCTAAGTTCGGTTTCCGACCGAGAATTTTGTTGAGTTGGGAACTTTTTGTCACTGCGGCGCACAAAAAATCTCTTTTGATTATTATTCTATTTTTAATAATTTATTTGTAAAAGATTGTATGGGTGTCGGAGAACCAAGTAAAAATAAACAGTAAATTACACAGAAAAAATACAAGCGCAAGATGACCTCTCCGCCACGCGCAACTATTTAGTGTTTGTTCGGAGTGTTGTGAATGCACACAGAAGTTGTGACAACCACAAGAACATATTCAGGGTGTTAGGGTAAACAGTTGCATTACTTTAAGGGGTAATTCTACCCATGATACTGCACAAGAACCTATAGGAAATTCGATAAAAAACTGACGAGTTTTCATACAAACATTCGATCAGCTGATTGCATTTAGTATGGTAAGTAGGTACGATATTTTTTTGCGAATTTCCTATAGTTTTCTTAGGGAAAATTGTTCAGTATCATAGGTCCAATCACCCCTTAAAGTAATGCAACTGTTTACCCTAACTGTACAGGGTGTAAGGAAAAGCATCTTTAATATTTAAACCACATACTCTACCCATCCAACTGAACAACTTCTACTAAGGGAGCTAACCAGTCAGAACAAAAAAAATATCTGTTCCATACTAAACTGCAATGTACTCGGCTCAAACGTGTGAAATAGCTGATTATTCTTTTGTTCTGACACCCATAGTTCAGTTTGATGGGTAGAGCACGGTAGAGTAGTTAATGACATTTTTCGTTACATTCTGTATATCTACGCTTCTAGTGTAAAACCAGCCTCACGACCAAGATGCTTACATTACGATAATTCTATTGCTCCATTGTACAGGTGTTTGGTCAGCTGATGAAAGCGAGAACTATGACATGCGTATGCCCACATTTGAGTGTTCTAATGATTGCAAAACGATTAAATAACTTTTGGTTAAAGAATGCTGCATATTATTAATTATTAGTCGTGTTCTTTTTTGTAACTTTTAAAGGTGAAGTTGATAAAGGGCGTGTTTGAGATTGTTTGAGGTCTTTGTTATTCTCCTTTGAGCTTATTCTTCACATTGTAGACCTACCTACCTAATAAAACCTGTATTTTATTTTAGAAGACGTGAAAAAATCTGTCTGTTAATAGTTTTTACACGTAATTTAGATGTTTTTTTATTTATACCTTTCACTATGGAGCCAACGTCGAAATCGCGATAAAATATCAGCTGTCCCATAGAAAAAGTTACTCGACTATATTAAAAACAACATTCATAAAAAACAATTAAATGCTGTTCGTTGGTAACCTGAAACGATTTGGCTAATTTGAGTTTTTAAAAGTCCTAATAAGGTTTTTAAACAACGTGTGTCGGGTCAACTATAGTTTTTGAATAAACGTAATCAAGTTTTACATTTATTTCTCATGACGACAAAATATTTGATCTAGGTTTTACATATAAAAGACATCAACGAGGCAGACGCTTAATTCAAAACAAATAATTGGTATTTTGCTCTTTCAATTTATCAAGTAATACTCATTTCATCCCAATATAATAATAAATCAAAATCAATTACCATTAATTACTTACTCAGAACTCAATGGACAGTCAACCTCAATTATTTACATAAAGAACTCAACTATTCAATTGCAATACATGATCAAATCACTGTACAATCTTTCCATGTGGGTTCATAAACGCACACGTAATGACTATTATGTGTTCAAACTACTCGTAATATCTGTTTTCCTGTTTGTTATTAGACAACTCGGTTCTAAGCTGACTTTAAATATGTCTAATTATCTTATTTTTTATAAAAATCATTAATCTTTTTCGATTAAGTTTGTTTTTTCTTGTCTTTTTTGTGTAACGACGTGTTTTATCTTAGTATACCTAAGGTATACCGGGGTTATTGCAAGTATGGGGCAACTGACTTATCACATTTTCAGAACTAAAAGGACAAGAAGTAATTCAACTGGATCAAATTAGGTCAAGTTAAGAATTTCGTAGCTTGTCGTTATCTTTGAGAATGTGGTTTACCATTGGTATTCTTTAAAAAAATTGATTGTTTGTATGCAAATGTAGAATTTAATAAGGCGCTCATAAAACTGTCAACCAATTAGTCGCATTTGCACTGGAACGCGTGCCTACTTCTCTACGTATTTAACTAGGGCCTTTAGTTAAACCTTTGTAATTATTATTTTTGTATTACGTGTAGTAAAATATACAGGGTGAAAATTATATCATTAGCATCCTTTTAAACTAAGAGTCTACCCATCAAACTGAATAACTTTTACTATGGGAGCAAAACCAAACGGAGCAACAACAAAATCTGCTGTTCCATACTAAACTGCAATGCCTACTCGACGCAAATGTATGCAACAGCTGATTTTTTTGTTGCTCCGATCGGTTTGCTCCCATAGTAAAAGTTGTTCATTTTGATGGGTATAGACTCTTCGTTTAAAAGGATGCAAATGATATCAATTTCACCCTGTATATTTTTGTTCCTAGAACAAAACGGATAAAAAGTAGAATCGAAAGTTATTTTTAAAACGGAATACAAAACAAAAGTGCATAAAACCATATGCAGAATTGTGTTAAATAGACAACATTCCAAAAATCTACATCTAAAATGCCAATCGGCCTACTTCTGCACAAGGCTTACGAGTCGCCCACTACTGATATTAGTGAAACATGCTTTATCGAATAGTGGGTTTCCTTTTATGTTTCCGGACTAAATCTATACCTCGTTACTAACTAAAGTGTTTTATTAATCAACTAGTTTTACCTGCGACTTTTTCCGCTTAGAGATGAACTGATGTATGTTTTGATTGACAGATACGGGGTGCATAAAGAGAGCCTCCTCGAGTCCTCGATACCTACATCTGGAGCACCGAGCAGGCTATCAGCAAGCATATAACGTTAATTGGCAAATTTCTTCTCCTTGAGGACATATCAAACTATGACGGGTGTTACACGCTCAGTCTCGCTTCAGTCTGGTCACAGCCTAACGGTAATTATTCAAAATTATGAAAATCCTTCAGTCTGGTCTATCAGTCAGTGAGTTAGATGATCAGTTTAACCAGACTGATGAACCCAGACTGACGCCAAACTGAGCGTGTTACTGTTATATCCGTCAATGACATGACACCAACTCGACAGTAGAAGCATGTACAGAAAATAAACGATATCAATCAAGATGTAATGGGAAGTTCAGCCACATTGTGATATGCCATGTCGTTTCGTGTTCTATTCTATTCTATTTTTAAAAAAATGGCTGCCATCTTGGGTATTTGATGATTTTGCCAATGTCTAGTTTATTGTAGCAAAAGTGCTTGACGTTGTACGGTAACTTATGTATTTTGGTGACTTCAAGGATTGTTTTTCGAAAAGAACACTATCTTGAGCCACCACTGGAGCCCCGTTGTAGACCTGGAAGGGGGCAACCAACGATCGACAGGCGACGCGACCGCCCAATAGCAGATCAACAACGTGACTCGTCGTTTCGTGTTATAGTATATTTAATATAATATATGACAGCAGAGCTCGAAGCATACTCGAAGTAAATACAAATTGTGCAGTTAGCAATAGGTACTTGTGTAAAAAAAACACAGATTATTTGACCATTTCATTTCTATGCAGATTTTAAAAATTATTCCTAAACAAAACTCTTTGAAACGGCCTAGACACTTAGTTAAATTCGAATGTACCATTTTACCTTCCGACCGACGTCCTGACATTGGACTACCATGATTAAGTTCTCAGATATTCCAAATTTGGCGACATCATTTCGCACACTGTGACAGCAGCCGTCTCAGTAGAAGGTCAATGGCGCGATGGCGCGTGCTGCCAAAAATGGCGCTTCAGTGTAGGCTAAGCACGTCGTAGATAATAATAACATAAGGATGTGACAACTCACAAAACCATTTTAGATGTAAAAAAATTAAATAGATCGCCTCTAAAGGCTTCCTTGTGGAAGGAAAGTGAAAGGAAAGAGAAGTATTGTGAAAAATGTTCGGAACTAAATAAATTATTATAAGTCTAGCTGCAGTCAGCGACTTCGTCAGCGTTTACTTTAAAAAAAGTTTTTCATTAATATAGAGGAGGAGGAGGAGAGCAATCGCGCTAAATCAATCTCAACTGAACTGTAATTGGACCGCGGGTGAACCACAACTTTTAAAACATTCGGTATCGTGCTATTCATTTGAAAGCCGTTAGAGCCGTTTAGACGCTCAGTGGTTAAAGGCGGTCAGTCACATAGTAAATAAGATAAGTTTAGCGCAATACGGAATTCAGCACAGTTGAATAGTAATTGGATTGCAATGTGATTAGAACTGAAATTGGATTGGAATTGAATTTCGATGTTTTAAATTAGCTCAATCGCCCTCCAGTGTGCAAAATTTCATCCGTTAGCATGATTACCTGCCGTGCCTGATTGAGTCACAATCATCGACTGTTACAAACATTTACATTAATAATATAGTAGGACATACGCTTGATCATTTAAATTGACTATTTACTGTCTATTATTACACTCGATTATTTAACATCATATGACGTTGGTGAGATGGTTACCCTCCCTTCTAATGACACCCCTCTGGATTGCCAAAGATGTGGTTCAGTTTCCTATATTTTAAGTTTTTAGAGTTCCTAATTCTGTTTATTCATCAGAAGCTCGATTCAATTCGTATGTCATGTGTGATCAACCCCTTATAATACAAGCGTCGTCCTGCGCGTGGGCAGGCTTTGTGTGCTTATTCGGAAGAACAGGTAGGCACAAACAAATCATAGAGCGGAATGCTACTATTGTAATTCACAAGTGTAATGAGTATGACTAGATAATAAAATTGTATTTATATTGACTATTACAGGATTATAATACAAAATAAATGTTTTGTAAACGTGACTGTTCTTATAGCGCTATAACAAGCATAAAGAAGATAATTTTCCTTGCAAGTTGACTATGTAAGTATAATAATACAATATGATCTTGGATTTAATGCATGCTACTTATTTACTTTAATACTTACACGTGTTGACCTAGTGGCTAATTACCTATTGGTTGACTCAACTCACATAAAACTATGTCATCCCTTATTTTCTTAAATTCACTAATGGTAATTTGTGTTTTGTATATTTAGAAAATAATTTGTTTTATTCGAAATAATTCAAATAAACATGACTTAATTAAATTAAAGTGAGTTTTAACCAGATTGAACCTCATCACCTGGTTCATTTACCTTTTCATTTTCTACTCCGGTTTTTTCTTTATTTGTTTTTAATTTTATTTTCACCTCGAAGCTCAGAAAGAAGCTGTTTATCATTCGAAATCTGAGTGCAAAAGTGCATTTTATCCGTTAGCGTGGAAAGAGCATAACAAATAACTATTGTTAAGGCATGTACTTTGTATCCTATTTTCTCTTTATTGTTCGTTAAATAAAAAAATGTACCAAATTTTAATGAAATAGTAAATAGTATTAAGTTATCTCTTAGCAAATTTTACGAATGTAAAATGTCATTTATTAATAATGTGACCACACGCAGTGTTTCTAACAGAAACAACAAAATAATAACTCAAGAATCTCTTAATTGCCAGTAAAATTGTCTTATCAAAATTTTCTAACTCAGACAAAAGACAATAATTAATTAAGGTGTAAAACAATTACATAATGTCACAGGTGTTATATAAATGACGTAGATCTACTGTATAGTTACCTACGAGTACATAGCTTGAATAAGCATGTATTGTTCGTCTCTCCCACACTCACAGTGCCAAGTTTACGGACGAAAGTGACTCATTCGTATTCAGTCGACATTATTTGATATGTTCTCGTAATTCTCATCTATGTTAAGAAAACTATTGTTAATCTAATCAATATCACGACAGAAAATAGTAGGGTAGGATGTTCATCAATGAACCACGATTTTTTTGACATTTTGTTATCACAACGTCATTTTTAGTGCTACGGCTATCTTTTATTTACCAAATTGTAGGTAATTTAATGAACTTTCAAATACTAAGAAATGATTATAATTATCGATTTATGAGCTATTAAGTATATAATAAAAAATGAGAATTGGTTCGTAGTGAACAAACACCCTATAATCAACAATAAACCATAGGTATGGTGTACAATAAACCGGGTAGTAAACAATGAACCATCGTGATAAAAAAAATCAATAAAAACAAACGATTAAGTACCTATCAAATCATAATTATATGCTTGCGTTTTAATAAAATTAACATGAATAATTCGATCTAATTTGACGGTAATAAAATAAGTACGCACGTGTGAGTAGCACGGAATAGCATAGTCGCTTTAGTGAAATGCCAATGTTGGTCCATTGTATCTGCCTGGTTCACTGATGGACATCCCACCCTAGACTAAGAATATACCACCTGCCGTGAATGTCTTATTAGGCCAAAAGGGAGTATTTTTGCTGACTTTTTGTGGGCGCGAGGTTAACCATCAATCACCACCCCAAAACACAAACAAAATATAGGTAACTACTATGAGTGATGTTGATGAACCTAATGCACGCTTTAAAATGTAGTTTGTAGTTGTAGCAATGTAGCAAAAGCCCCAAAAAATAATTCGGCCGTAATAATAAATATAAATAATAATAAAAAAAGCCGTGGTGGTCCAGTGGCGAGTAACCTTGCCTGCCGTGCAGGAGGCGATGGTTCGATCTCCGTCCAGGCCGACTCGTACCAATGAGTTATTCGGAATTTATGTACGATTTGTAACTCCACTGGCTTTTCGGTGAAGGAAAACATAGTGAGGAAACCTGCGTGCTTCAATTTCGAGGCATGTATTGTACCACTGTCCATTATAAGTGGCGACGGGCTAACCGGGACAGAGGCTCGGTACTATACTGGTGAAACGTGGATTTTCTGAGGTTTCAGAATATCTCTGACTACCCCCTCGGGGAATATAGTCGTGAGCATATGCTTATGCGCTTCTGTCTGTGACCAGCTTTACGCTATAAATGTGCGTTTATTGAATGTCGCATGTTTTCTTCTTACAGGCTAAACATCTTCTGAGGCGGTAGTAGATACAAAATAAATATTGTTAATAAATAAATGTTTTGGAATTAAAATGTATGTGGTATACCTACTAAGCTTCGTTTTTTTTTTCAAACTTTACCCGCGTATTCATACGATTTTTTCATTTTTTCTTATGTTAGAGTTTGTTATCAACATAACATAATCATTTACAAACATGACAACGTTGCTTTTAAACAAATTTGCTACCTCTATACAAGGTTCTGGTTAATCGGTAGCTTTTAATCGGCATTTATTGTACCCATCCGTCCAACGAGACAGCTGTATCTGATATAGTTTGCAGAAGAAACAAATTGTTTAAAAGATAGAGTAGTGGTTTACCATGAACTTGCAGTTTGAGTATGGGAAAAAATTGATTATATTGAAGATTAGTAACAGGAAAATTTTACGGGTGCTAATGAATAATGATAGCAAAAGTAGCTTGGTCGTATCACCATCAAACAGCATGTTTAACCATTTTTAGGGTTCCGTACCCAAAGGGTGAAAACGGGACCCTATTACTAAGCCTACGTTGTCCGTCCGTCCGTCCGTCCTACCTATTTAGGGCTGTATCTTTTGAACCGTTATAGCTAGATAGTTGAAATTTTCACAGAATATGCGTCGTTACGGCGGATTTGTTAACAAATAATAAAATTGTCAAAAAGATGAAAGTTAAGGGGGTTTCTCAACAAGAAACTAGTTTTTATCAACGTTTTTTCTTCTCGCTCTATCGTAAAAACGGTAATACATACAAGCGTCAAATTTGGTGTGATTATAGAGCAAACTCTAGAGTACCTATAATAACAAATAATAGCTGCAGCAGTAGCTTTATAAAGCACTGGATTGGTCTACACTTAAGTGTTTGTATTAACATAGTCATTTAAGTGTGATACTAACAACATATGGATGTAATGTCTGAAATAAAGATTTTTTTTTATTTTTATTTTATTTTTATTTTTTTAATTTTTTTAAATAAAAACCGGCCAAGTGTGAGTCGGTCTCACGTTTAAGGTCCCGGAGAAAAAAGTATTTTCCCAAGGTTGTATTGTGTTGTGTAGTGGTGTGGTACGGAACCCTCGATGCGCGAGTATCCTGACACGCACTTGACCGATTTTTTTGGTTGTGCTACGAACATCGCTGAAAATATTACTGTCCATAGTCCACCCAGATGAACTTCTCAGATGGACCACGGGTAAGGTACCATTTTCCATGGTATAACCATTTTTTTTTGCGATTTAATTATCATTTTACAGATTACCAAACAACATGTCACACAAAACAACACAAAATGACAATTTGCGGTCTGTCATGACGAAGTGAACTCGGGAACATCAATGCGGTGCGGGTACCGCATTCAAGTGGAACATGTTGCTTCTATGAAAGGGCCTGTCTATCGCTAGAGTGTAAGTCAATTGTCCCATAGTAAACGTTTTTCAGTTTGATGGTCTGAGGCACCTATGTAACGCATTTAAATTTACACCTTGTATAACATGATCAACGGTTGATGTACCGTGTACCTATTTTACAACAATATGCACTTACCTACTCTTCGCAACTAACGTGCTACCAACACCTTAAGTACACAGTCCTGACCCTTTTTTTAAGAGGATGATCAGACCATCATGTTGATTTTCTCTATGGGACTTTCTCTAGCGGTGGTAGAATCAAAAATGACGTCAAAAAGTTATCTATGTGATATTGAGATTTCGATATTGGTCTCATAGAAATAGTTGTTCAGTTTGATGGTCTGATCATCCCCTTAAAAAAGTATCAGGATATTAAGAATGACCCTAATCTAAACTATTATAAAACTGTAACTGAAGTGTGTCTGTACATTGAAGATATTTACAAAAAAAAATTAGGTTTTTAGGTATTTTGTCTGTCTGTTTGTTTGTTTGTTCGCGCATCACGCAAAAACGACTGAACCGATTTTGATGAAACTTTTTTGTTTGATAGCTTCTGATCTGACTTAAAGTCTGGTATATGATTTGTACGGAATAAGTCGCGGGTAAACACTAGTATATTGATATCACGGTTTGTTTATTATTTCCCTCTTCTTGGACTAGGATTTGTGATTAAGCAGGACTTATCGTCTAACTGATTTGGCAACTGTACATGATATGGAGAAACTGTCGCAATAAATCTTCATAGTAAGCAGTTAGACTCGAGATGGAGTGATTAGCCTCCTGGAATTGTAAACCTGAATGATAATCCGAAGTTAAAGTCACACACGTACAAATCGTTGTGGCCACTATCTCGCCAGCGATCAAACAAAGAAGGATCGACAGGACGTTTTGCGTCGGCGTATGCGCAGATATGGCCATCACGTTCTTGACAAGACGTAGGTACGGCAACTACCTCAGTGTGACCCGACAAGGAAATGCCTGCTAGTTGGCAAAGGGATAATAACGGACATTATTGTTTCCTTTTAAATCCGTTGGCGTATTGTGTTTTTCTTTCGATTACCGAATAATTAATAAGCTAAAAAGGTAAGAAGAAGTTTCAACTAGAAATTACAAAAATCTGCTGCCCCAAAAGGAGCTTTACATTTTTAAAAACCAATGTCCTCATTGCTGATTTTGCTCATTGATACCTTTAGACATTACGAATTTATTGGTTTTATGTTAGGTACCTATTACCAAAGATTTGTTTTGGACGCTTTTGAATACAGGGTGTAAAGGACAGCTCTCCGCAGACTGAAACGGTGAATTCAGACCATCAAACTGAACAACTTTCACTATGGAGCTTACCCCAGGAAACGCGAAAAAAATCTGCTGTCCCATACATTTGAGTCGGGTAGATACAACAGTTTTGTATGAAACAACAGATTTTTATCGCGTTTCCTGAGGGCTCCATAGTGAAAGTTGTTCAGTTTGATGGTCACTGGTTCACTGTTTCAGTCTGCGGAGGGCTATCCCTTACACCCAGTATTAAGAGTATAATCTAGTTAGTTAGTACATATGTAACTTTGTTGCATTGATGTAGATTGAGGGTAGCCACTGGAGGCCTGCGACCTCCTAAAAAAATCGTTTTGTCACAGGAGACAAATCCGCAGTAGAAAGATGCGTAGGTCCATAGTAATTTTGACATTTTCAACTGCTGAGCTCACCGAATGAGATTCAAAAATCGCACTACAGGAGTGCGATTTTTGAATCTCATTCGGTGAGCTCAGCAATTGTAAATGTCAAAATTACTATGTTGATACGCACCTTTTTCTACTGCTAATTTGGCTTTCAAAAATCGCACTCCTGAAGTATGATTTTTGAGAGTCAAATCAGCAGTAGAAAGACGCTTATCTCCATAGTAATTTTGACATGTTCAACTGCTGAGCTCACCGAATGAGATTCAAAAATCGCACTCCTGGGGTGCGATTTTTGAATGTCGTCGGTGAGTTTGAACGGTTTTTAAATCTCATACAAAAGCATTCTCATGCATTTTTCTACTGCTTATTAGACTTTAAAAAATCGCACTCCTGAATTATGATTTTTGGAAGTCAAATCAGCAGTAGGAAGATGCATATCTCCAGAGTAATTTTGACATTTGCTACTGCTGAGTTCGACGTATGACATTCAAAAATCGCACTCCAGGAGTGCGATTTTTGAATCTCATTCGGTGAGCTCAGCTGTTGAAAATGTCAACATTTCTATGGAAATATCCATCTTTCTACTGCTGATTTGACTTTCAAAAATCATGCTAAAGGAGAGCGAATTTTGAAAGTCAAATCGGCAGTTTAAAGATGCGTATCTCCGTAGTAATTTTGACGTTTTCAACTGCTGAATTCAGCGAATGAGATTCAAAAATCGCACTCCTGGACTGCGATTTTTGAATCTCATTCGCTGAGCTCAGCAGTTGAAAATGTCAAAATTACTATGGACCTACGCATCTTTCTACTGCTAATTCGGTTTTCAAAAATCATACTACAGGAGAGCGATTTTTTAAAGTCAAATCAATGGTAGAAAGATGCGTATCTCCATAGTAATTATGACATTTTCAACAGCTGAGCTCACCGAATGAGATTCAAAAATCGCTCTCCTGCATCTTTCTACTGATGATTTGACTTTGAAAAATTCAACGTATGACAATAAATACAAATCATCATCATCATCATCAGCCTATCATCGTCTACTGCTGGACATAGGCCTCTCCCAAGGCGCGCCACAAAACTCTGTCCTAGTCCTAGGCCTTCCTAAATACAAATAGAAAGCCAAAATTACCAACAACCAACATTTAATTTATCTTTTTTCCACATTTCAATAGTATTTCTACTCGATAAAAGATGGCGCTATTGTTTCTTCACTAAAGGAAAGACACCGCCATCTAGTACTGTTTCAATGCCACAGAAATTCAACACTAGATGGCGTTGTTTCAAATGAAGTTCTTTCAATGTTCGGTAGATGGCGTAACCATTAAGTTTTTGAAAACATTATTTTTTATTTGTTATATTTAAATTGAAACTTGAGGTAGTACGTACCGTACGTACGTACGTACCTAATTATTATATTATTTTATTCTGTGTTCAGAGTTTCAATGTTTCAGAGAAATCAAAGTTTTTGTTAGCTCTCAAACTCAAAGACAAAGTAATGAACAATGTTGTAAGTATAATTAATAATACTTAGGTAGTTAATATACAAATAAACATGAAAACAGCTAATATATACAAGTACTAATACATTAAAATTATAAACCTAATCTAAATTATATAATACATCTACAAAAAAAAAAAAACAGGGTTATGAATACGATAAATTAAGCATTACTGGGAGTTGTCCCCCGTTGGAAATGTGCCCATTATTGAGGCTGCGTTCCCTCGTTGTATGGCCAAAGATATTCTTTGGACCAAAAGGAGCCGGAACGAGGGTCGCAGCCTTTTTCTTTTAAGCGTCGTCCTATGTCCCTGATGAAACCTTTCGCCTCAGAGCACCACGGCCCAGCCGTCTCAACGGCGACCGGTACAAAGTCGTACATTGGTTCCAGGTTAGAGTACCTGTCGTGCTTCAGCCTGGCTGCATTCTCGGCCGCTGAGCCGGCAGCACGTGTGGTGTGGGGCAAGTGAGAGGGTGCGAATGTGCTGACGCACGTTGCATCCCACAACAGGCTACGGCCTCTCTTCCATGGAACCAATGTAAGGCCATCCGGTCTTTTACCGTCGGTACGACTCAGGCCAGGGGGCTCCATCAGACAGGGAAGTATTATTTTATTTTCAATTAATCAAAATTATAGGCAGCAAAAACGAGTGTATAAGAAAATAAAATAGGTAGGTACAAAGGTAAATGCAGCTCGAATGTAAAAGTTAGGTATCACAATCTCTTAAAGCACTAAACTTCCTCACTTTACATATTCTTAGCAGTAAGAAACTGCATCTTATTGTATACCAGATAGGTAACTATGCCGTTTACTATGTAAGTGGAGACGCAGACCAAGCACAGATCCTGCAGTACGAATATCAGAAGATACGCCAGGTAGACGCATGTGGCCACTGATGTCAAGCAGAGGATTAATTGGAGTCGCACCACAGCCATGTTATCGAAGGTAGCTGAAACAGAAAAATCTATAAGTACTCGTACCTATCAATAAACTAATATTACCTTTACCTTTGCTAACTAGAAGTTTTTAGAATTAATTGATCAAACAAAGAACCCTCCGAATACATATAACTAGTTTAGTCAAATTCGTCTGTCTGGGTGTCACAGCCTTTTAAATTAATTAGCTAAGTATATTTTTCTACTTCTCTTGAAGTGGCAATCAACTTTTTTTTTGTTTTGAGCTATAGTAGGTATTGGTCCCTATGCAGGGTTAATAAGCTGACACTTTTTAGGGGGATGATCAAACCATCAAACTGAACAACTTTCTCTATGGGACTAACATCGAAATCACGAAAAAAAAACAGCTGTCCCAAACATTTATTGGCTTAAGGTGGTTGAAGAGTTGTCAACTTCATACAAAACTTTGTCGTAGAACACTCGTAGACGGTAATAATAAAAGTAATGTTTTATATATAGAAAGATAGCTTAGAAAGTCTAGTTTGTGCGTATCAAATAATGTTTACAATTTATAATATAATTACGAAGATATCAAGCTTTGAAATTATTCATACAAAATATCTTCGTAATTATACTATAAATTGTAAATATTATTTGATTTGATTAATACCGTCTACGAGTATTCTACGACAAAGTTTTGTATGAAATTGACAACTCTGCAACCACCTTAAGTAGGATTGCAGTTTTGTATGAAACAATGTTGGTGGCATAGAGAAAGTTTGACGGTCTGATCAACCCCATGGATCAACCTCTTAAAAAAGGGAAGGAGCCTGTATTACCACCTCAGTAGAAAATACCTCTTTAGGTATAATTTTTCTTTTCACCACCCAATTCCCGTGGGTGTCGTACGAGGCGACTAAGGGACTAAAGGTTTCTTATGCAGTGTTATATGCGCGAAAGGCTAGCCACCCTCACCACTTGACACGTCATTCCATCCTGAAACTTAAATTGAAATAAATGAAAAAAAAAATACGCAATGCGAATAAATGAATACGAAATTGCTAAATATGTGATCATTGCTACAACTACATTCTTAAACAAAATGTTGGTAGTAGTTGTAGCAATATTTCTGACCACCCCGGAAGGGATTACGGTCGTAAGTTTATGTAAGTACTTAAATATGTATGTAATATTTCTTTTAATTTTCTCTGATGGCCAGTGGCTAGGTAGGTATACCTATTACCTAACTACTTTGTGTTTAACTGAAAAAAGATAACATATTAGTTATAATAATAACATTTTATATAAGCGTAACTATATGTCATTAATTGTTTATGTAATGTATTACAGGATCATCGTAATTAATTCGTAATTAACATTACCGTTAATACCCGTTTCAAAAGCTTTAACCTAACCGTAAAGCAACGTATGTTAAATTGCAGGCTTGCAAATGCATAATAATTATTGAGGAATACTAAACCGCAGAAATCAAACAATGCCGCGGTTTATTTCAATATGTAACTGAAATAACAATGGGCACTACGATCCGACATTTTACGAGCGAGTTTCATGGAATTAACATTTTAGCGATGCAATAAATGGTCACGCAAGCCCTCCAACCTGTTTTCAAAATAGAGAACACTTTATTGGGATTAATAGGCCGGTTGTAATATTATATTGGAGAAATAATTGAACGAATTCGTCGAGTATTCAAATTTTTATCTGTAGTTAGTCTAGAAAGACATAACTATGGTACTTATTCATAAGTTGATCGGTCCTACCTACCTACATAGACATAGACATAGACTTATATTTATTAATAATTTTCATTACAAGTCATTTTATTGGTTTGGTTTTATTGGTTTTTTTGGTTTGTACTACACTACTTCGTCATTTCGATAGTAGTACCTACATCACAGAGGATGAATGCGAAAACAAGTAGGACTTATGCTGCTTTCAAGAAGCTACAATTCGGTATTGTGTGCTGCTTTAAACTTGACGATTGTTGCAAGTATCTTTGAAGAAGCAAAAGAGGTGTATCAGAACTCAGAACCAAGTGGTGATCTATAGTCTCATAGAGTTAAGTGTGTATCATCATCAGCCTATTGTAATAAATGTTAAGAAGCAGAATCGCTCTAAGAACTGCCAAAATCACCATGTTGATTTGATCGGGTAAGTATAGTTACACAATAAGACTCCAGGAGTGCGATTTTTGAATCTCATTCGGTGAGCTCAGCAGTTGTAAATGTCAAAATTACTATGGAGATACGCATCTTTCTACTGCTGATTAGCCTTTCAAAAATCATACTGAAGGAGAGCTATTTTTGAAAGTCAAAACAGCAGTAGAAAGATGCGTATCTCCATAGTAATTTTGACATTTTCAACTGCTGAGCTCACCGAATGAGATTCAAAAATCGCACTCCAGATCCTGATTCCAAGGCCGATACACTGGTTATATTTAGTAGTTATTCAGAGACTTTCTTTGAGAATAATTTAGTCTAAGTAGGGTCGAAAATGTATGGATTTTGACATACGGAGTTCGAACTATGACTTCAAACCCGTCTCTGAATCTCTGCCTAGGATTCTTTTCGCAAACAAATAGGTACTATCCCTTCTAAGTCTTTAAACTCAAGCAGCTGCTTAACAAACATTTCGATCTCACCCCGGACAAATAAATCAACAAAGAGAAACGTGTGAATCACTACGAACATAAAACTTGATTCCCATTCCCACTAAGCCCAGTCTAGTGCCTACAAATGTAAGCCTATTACTATAACAGTTATTCACAGCTCGTGAGCTACCAAATAAGCGTAGAGGGAGCTTCGAGTTTCGCAATAATTTTTCTCGCGGTAAAGTCACGAAGCCGCAAGTCGCAACACTCACAACCACGAGTAGGGTAACGGCCTTGTTCGGGATGCATTATATCACCTTAGATTTAGAAGTGTCCAATAAATTCTACCCAATTTCATTTAGTAGTTTTACCTTCACGTTTTACGGGCGTTCTAGCTTTGATTAATTTTTATTAATAGATGTTATATTTTCTTCATAAAAACCGGTCAAGTTTGAGTCGGATTTCCACACTTAGGATTTTTACCTTAATATTTCTATAATCACACCAAGTTATACACTTGTATGTATTAGTTACCGTTTTTACAATAGAGCTAAAACAATAAAATATAAGAATGTTAAAGAACACGTTTCTTGTATGGGGACCCCTTAATTTTATACTTTTTGTTTTTTTATTCGTTAGCAAATACGCCGTAATAACGCATAAGCAATCTGTGAAAATTTCAATCCTCTAGCTATTATGATTCAAAAGATACAGCTCTTTATAGGTACGACAGACAGACAGACGGACGAACGGACATCTTAGGAAACGTACGGTATCCTACAAACTTACAATTTTTCTCAAAGAATTTGTGACAAGAATAGACATATGGAGCTAAAGTGAGTGGAAGTGTCGGCAGAGGACGCCCTCGTAGGACGTATTCTGATCAAATCGGTTGCGTCCTACAAAAAGGGGAGGTGCGGAGTACTCGAAACCGATGGGCATGTATGGATGTGAATGTGAATGAGGCAAAAGAGGTTTGTAAGGATCGTAGTACCTATCTACCTATATGGCGCACCCTGGTCTCTGCCTACCCCACTGGGAAAGAGGCGTGACGTTATACACGGTGAAATTGATATCATTAGCATCCTTTTGAACTAAGAGCCTACCCATCAAACTGAACAACTCTTACTATGGGAGCAAACCAATCGGAGCAGAAAACAAATTATCTGTCCCATACATTTGAGTCGTGTAGGCAGCGGCGGCGAGTGCAGTTTAGTATGGGACAGCAGTTTTTTGTTGTTGCTCAGATTGGTTTGCTCCCATAGTAAAAGTTGTTCAGTTTGATGGGTAGACTCTTAGTTTTTTCACCCTGTAGATAGATAGAGATAGATAGAAATCCTAATTAATATCTAGAGAAAATTGCTGACGAAACGACATTACATGTTAATATTTCTTCAAAGCGGTGCACAATAGGGTATCTCGCCCTGCAATGGTGATGATGTGCGATTGCTCGCCGCGCTCGTCTGCCCTCGACGTCACACCGTAATGCGATGTCGATTGCCATTGCAACCGTAATTGCGAATAGTTGCACATAAATTACATATCTCCCACTGAGCAAATGCTTTTTTCTTTTGTGTTTAGTTGATGTCTTACTTGCATAAAGAATTCTAGGCATATTTCAACACCTTCTTATGTTGTTCAGTAACATAACTTGTATTGTATTTCATAGAACATAAAATGCATACTTTTGTAATTGAGCGCGCTACATCTTGGCTCAGTTTTGAGATGAGATGGACCAGTAAAAATTAAGGAGTTACATATAGGGTCCTTCTTAATATGCTGACCTTTTTTAAGGGGATCTTAACAACTTTCTCTATGGGACCAACATCGAAATTGCGAATAAAAAAAATCAGCCCCTCCATACAAAACGGCAAACCTACTCGAGCCAAATGTATGGGACAGCTGTTTTTTTTTTCGTTATTTCGATGTTGGTCCCATAGAGAAAGTTGTTCAGTTTGATGGTCTGATCATTCCCTTAAAAAAGTGTCAGCATTATAGGTATATTGTCACTATACTACTTTTAGCTGACGTCTACAGCGAGGCGTTAGTATAGTGACAATATACCTATAGCATATTATAAGTTAGACCCTGTAGAAATGGTCAACCAATTTGAAATGTACCACTGTAACTTTGTCACTATAGGTAATTAACGATAAACGTCATTATTACGCTGCTGTTAAAAATCGCAAATAGTTTTCTGTGACAAGGTTCTATTCTACGGTAGCCCTCATTTCAAATTACTTAGCTTTACGTAGAAAAGATACAAACCTAAAAATATTATGAGGCAATAGAAGATTGTTCCGTAAATGCAATTAGGGACAACTAAAGGTGAATCTTTAGGTAATATGCCGAATCCTTTGGAATATCTGCAACAAAAAACCATTTTGTGACCGGACGCGCAGGCATACCAACCAAACAAAAATACTAGGTAGTATAGGTACTATACTAAAATGTAGCTTATCTATCAATGGAAAAACCCTAGATCAATCAAGCTTAGCTTAGAGTTAATTTGAAGATAATTAAGTAGGAATAGGTTATTGTAGGAAAACATCGTGAGGAAACCTGCAAGCTTCATATTTCGAGGCATGTATTGTACCATTTGTACCCACTGTCCATTATAAGTGGCGACCCCGTCACACTTAGGGATTGCAAATCCGTTCAGATTCTGAAATCCGGATTTTAGGAAACGGATTTGGGACCAATCCGGATAATCCGGATATTTCGAATTTTGAGAACAATAATTGGTAAATTTAATATTTGTGTTAATACTTTGCATTCTATGATGATAAATCAACGCAATTATTAAAAAACACTTGTATGTATCAAAATCAACAATAATTATCATCTTTTGGAACTGCAACCCCCTACAATATTTACAATATGACTAAAAAACTGACGGTTCCAATTTCAATAGTACAGGAATAAATCAAGTACATGGCAGTATAGTAGGTACTGTGTTCGAAATTTAAAAGTGGGCTTATTTATTTAGTAGGTACCTAAGTGTGGTGTATCCGTTGTTGTGTATTGTACAGTACCTAAATAAACAATGGGTGCGAGGAAAGCGAGCTCGAAAATTCTCAGGACTATGAATAAGTTATTACAGAGTTGTTTCGGTTAAAATAGATATAAAAAAAAAGTTTAAACTTTTTTTAGGACAAAGTATATCTTGGATGTGTTCATAACTCTTTAGATTTTTGTAAAAGTTAAAATAGAAACCTGGAGCGAGCGTTATGAGCTCGACATTTCTCAGCACACTGACTGAATATGATGAGGTCAATTCTACAATATCAAGACGATTTAAATTCTGGAGCGAGAAAAGCGGGCTCGAGATTATGAAAATGCTACGACTTGTTGCTGCAATACAATTAATCACAATACCGAAGCGAGTGAAGCCAGTTAGACATTTTACTGCAATATGATGAGGTCATTACAATGTAATCTAAAACCAGGACGAGCAAAGCGAGCTCGAGATTTCCAGTTCATGTTGAAATCGAGGCAATTTATGTCAGAAGCAAAAACTAGACCGAGCTCATGATTTTCCTACCTTATAACTCAATTGTGGTCCACACATGCCGAAATCGAGTTGATTTTGTTTATTAAACAAAGAATGCAATGAGCGAAGTGAGCTCTAAAATTACCAGGCTAATAATTCGGTTGTAGTAAGTAGTCCAGTAAAAATACGGGTCGAAAGGAAATAATTTATAATAAGCAATTTTTTTTGCTAGATCGTTTATACAAATGATATTAAGATACTTTATTAACGAATCCCACTAAATTTCGTATTTTTAGTTTTTAGTACTAAAATGTAATTTTTTTATTTATAGTGTCAGATTTCTTTTTTTTTTCATTTTTATTGTTTATTTTAGGTTATGAGCTTACATACACTGTGTAAATTTTGTGCTAAAATTGGTTTTTTCGTAATTTCAACATATTTAAAAACGAAGGTTCCGGGGTGATTTTTCGTTGGATTTACTTGTAATATAAAAGAATACAAATAAATTTAACAAATGGCATAAAAAAATTGCATATACTATTTTTTTCCAATTTTACATGATATTTTTTTCTTTGCTTAATTATTTAATAAACATTTTAGGGGGATTTTCAATCTAAATGATAACTAGAATTATAATCTAAAATATGAAAGAAAAAAACCGGCTATTATAAATTATTTACATTCGCCATACAAGCGACCCGTAACTTTACTGGAGTAAAGAGCCTAGTGTCAGAGTGCAAATAAAACAAAATTAATCGAGCTAAGCGAGCCCAAAATTTCGCAATACATTTTGACTCTATTTTTTATTTGCCCTGAACACATCGAGCTTCCCTGACTTTTCAAGAATGTGGACACCCTGGATTTCTGTCAAATCTGCGAAGGCTTGGGCCGGGCGTAGGACCAGAAGGAGTAGATAGGTATAGGCAGTTTAAATCAAGAATGGAGTACTTAGGTCCAGAACTGCTCATCGAAGCTCAGGCCTTGGAACCATTCGGATTCTGTTGTTATTTGAAAATGTCTTAGGTTTATTTTGATAAAATAACTGGGCGGGATTCAGTGAAAACGAGATCCAATGTAGAAAAATAACGAATTTCGAGGATATTAACGAATGGGAACAAAACCCGATCGGTTCAGAGGCCAGAACATCAATGAATAATACTTTTCAAGCCTACCAAGAAAATGTTCGTAAAATCCGGTTTTCGTTTTTAAATCCGGATTTTAAAGCTCAGCCAAAATGAACGGATATCCGGATATTTCGGATAACGGATTATCCGGATTGCAATCCCTAGTCACACTGGACAGAGTTTCGGTACTACTGATGATACGTGGATGTTCTGAGGCTTCAGAATATCTCTGAGTACCCCCTCGGGGAATATAGTCGTGAGCATTATGCTTATGAAGATAATTAAGTTAATTGTTTAACTTTAAGAAAATAGTGGAAATATGACGTAAAATGATACGAAGTTTTGCATAGATTTACACAAAGTTACAAGTTAAGTAAATCAAGTATCTACGTAATCCTAATGACTCGAAGAAAAATTACGACGAGGAAAAGTGAAAAAATCTCTCTACAGATTTATACTCTAATTAATTGCGCAAAGGGTCCCAAATTCCAACAAGGCATAGGTAATACTTACTCCGACGTCAAAACCCTGGAACAGCTGGCCCGCTCGGAGAGGTCGCACAAGGCTTTGTACCCTGGCCTCGCCTCCGCCGCCATTTCTACGTAGAGGGCGTAAGTTGACACCAGTACCCCAACGATACCGGCTGCTATAATGGCGCGATTGTGGTCGGCTGTCATCATTTTTGGTGACTGGAAAGTTTTGTATGTTGTTAATGGCTTTGTAGTTACTTGTGGCCAGATTTATTCTCAAAAGAAACCCTTATTTAGTCTGGGGAGGCGTAAATTGAACCGAGCACAGGCTTCAATGATGGGGCAATTGTCGAGGGTTGTCGAAATTTTATGAATCTCTAAAGATGTGCAGTTATGCTTAACGGTCTTTGACTTATTTGAACGGGCCACTGTTTTAAAATAAGTGTGACACGCAGTTCTAGGGATATATAGAGGGCATCCTATATGTTGTTGACACCTTTATCTGAAGAATACTGGTGACGGTGGATTATCAATCCTCTCTGTTATGTGCAACTACTGGCAAAGTCTCCAAAAAGACATACATGTTGTCTCTCCACCTTTTTCTGGGTGTACCTCGACGCCGACGAACATCCTGGGGAACCCATTCTGTGGTGATTTTGGCCCATCTTTCCGAATGCATCCGACAGACATGTCCGGCCCAGTCCCAATTTATCTGAGCTCTGCTGTCTTGCGCCCACGTCCGCTAATGGAGCGCCGTGTTGCACGATCGGTTAGTCTTACTTAGGTATCTACACCTAAAATACTGCGCTCCATCGGCATCGTTCTTTGGCAGATCTTGAGGCTAGATTTTTGAAGTTCAGTCAAAGACCAGGTCTAAGCACCGTAGGTAAGGATGGGCAAGATGCACATTTAATTAGATTACTTAGGTAGTTATGTTTTCTTGAGCAGACCAAGCTTTTGACATACATTTTTGCATCGTTCGGTCAGGGTTCATGTGCTGATCTATTGATCCACATAAGGATCTAAGGGCTGAATTTTATTGATTAATGAGGCTTTGTAAACTATCTATGATTAGGTAATTTAAGCATTAAGCTGAAGTTCATTAGAATATTTATGAAATCATCAAAATATGGGCGGCGTTGTTTTTAATAAAACGTAATTGGGTTGTAGTTTGATTTATTGTGATTGTGCGAATGAAATGAATATGCAAATTTAATTGATGCAAATAATATTATTTATTAATAGAGTATCGGAGGATAAATACTGAAACGATAATTGCAAATTATTATCGTGCATACAATGAAAATATGCTAATAAATAGTCAACATTAAACAACAATCGGCTATTGAATCAAAACAATATAAATTTTGAATTAAACACGAACATCGGCGTTAATTTATTAATTACAATTCGAGATCTATATCAAATAACACGATGGCAAACGAAACAACGATTCGTTTATGAATGATTTAAGTTTTATTCGAAAATGAATCCACACGTTCGGTTGTAAATCAATTTTATAAAGAGGGGAGCGCAGTGTGTTCGTAGACTGCCAGAAACAGTAAAAAATGAAATATAAAAGCGTCCGTTTACCCGTATGGAGGCTACTACTTCGTTTCGCCACCCCTTCGTGTACCCGCGGCATTATGACTATACGAGCTACGAAGCGGTATAAAAATTAAAAGAAAACAAACAAACCGGAGTCCGTCGGTGGTCCTAACGTTTTATTATTGTAAACCCTTGAAACAGTAATCGCATTAGCACTCGAGCTCGTTCTGTATTTTTTTATTAGGTAGAAATTCGTTGTGCTGCTTATGAATGAAAATAAAAATTAACATTTTCTGTTTAATCGTTTTCGTTAACGACTTACAAAGTAAACGTTAATAACCACGAATAACATTATCTTCACTTGTTTGGAGCTTAAGTACCTACCTATATGCTCATACACCGGAGCCAAGTTCGAGCGGCCTGGAGAGCAGTATGGTGACAGAAGCGACCCACGATGGTCACGTTCCCTCAGCAGTGAAGTTACGTACGACTAAGAAGATGAGGTAAAACTAGGCGATACTTGCGTTAGCGTATATTTTCTTTGGCGATACCTAACACATCGGATAACAGGACATTACGATAAAACGACAATACGATAAAAACTCAATATTATAATGACCTTCACCATTCATAACTAAAATATGACAACACAACACCTAAGCACCTATAGTGTTTAGTAAAAAACAACAGTTAAAATAAATACCTTTAAAAACGTGTTTGTACAATGAACTCGTAATCTCAGTTGCAGGTATAGATAAACATAATCTTGTAGACTGTCAATTAATTGACTTTATCACTTATCTATCTTTTAAACGATCTCCCAGGATCAATTTGTTTCGCTTTATAAATTAATTTTCAAGACACAACCCACTCTTTTGGTGATACAGGCCCAACTGTCTTGACTATACATACAATTATTTCTTGTTTGTCTACTTGGTACCTACTTATATAATGTTAAAAGCCGAGAACATATTAATTTAATATGCGTCATGTTGATAATTAATGTTTATGATTAAAAAATTTATAGATTATGATAAGCACTACGCTATGTAATCGGATTAATTAGTTAAGTAAACTCGTACATCCGATCGTACTCCCATTTCAGTGCAGTCAGAAACGTTGCTACAACTAGGTAGGTACCAAAGCTCGTTGCGCATCTAACTACGAACAAATAATATTACTTATGATTTGTTCGTAGTTGCGCATATCTTGACTAAATTAGTACAAATCTTGACAACTTTATTAGGTAATAAGACCTAAAACATAATTTATTTTTATTTTAATTAATTACTGATTATAAAAAGCTTAAATATTCTGAATAAAGCTAATCTCATGCGACTTTATTTTCTTCTATCTACAAAATTTTAATCGCCATCCAATCCTTTTGGAATTCGGAAAGCACTCTGTAGCGGAGCTACGAGAGCTGACTAAGCAACAATGCTGAACACATCGATCGAGTCGATGTAAACAGAGATCTATCTAGGTCAGCGCATGCGACCTAGCACGTCACACAGAAGACGGCCAATCACAATATGGATCTGTCCAACGCATCACAGCTCATTACGAATAACAACCAATCACAAGGCGAGCCCTGAATCGCACTATCGAAGTTATCAAGAGACTTTGCATATATACAACATCCAACTAAGAACTGTTGGACCGCGGTCCCGGGCATTCCAACTAGCCCGTGGAAGATCTTCCCTTTTCCTCCAAACTGGTGACCACCGACAATTGAGCAATCAACCTTCTGGTACGTAGCAGTTACTGAAGATGGCAGCAACACGGAGCAGCAATGAGGTCCTGAACTAGCCTACAAAGCATAAAGGTCCCGCATCTCCGCAACAGAGGTTATCGGCCAGCGCCACGGTACAGCAACCATTGGGGTCACACCGTCACACGCCGTACACAAGCCTTCATGAAGAATTGCCATGCCTGGACTGAATGCGTACCAAGCAAGCTGAAGACAAGTTTCGACACTCCGTCTGGAGGGGGAGTACTGTAGCGGAGCTACGAGAGCTGACTAAGCAACAATGCTGAACACATCGATCGAGTCGATGTAAACAGAGATCTATCTAGGTCAGCGCATGCGACCTAGCACGTCACACAGAAGACGGCCAATCACAATATGGATCTGTCCAACGCATCACAGCTCATTACGAATAACAACCAATCACAAGGCGAGCCCTGAATCGCACTATCGAAGTTATCAAGAGACTTTGCATATATACAACATCCAACTAAGAACTGTTGGACCGCGGTCCCGGGCATTCCAACTAGCCCGTGGAAGATCTTCCCTTTTCCTCCAAACACTCTATAAAAAAAAAAATCGGATACCGATTGGTCATGCCAGGTATTTCGTTACATCCTGTACAAAGCAGACACGTTTTCTTCGAACCTGAATTCAGCATTATTATAGTACCAAGTGTCATTAATGTAATATCAACTAATAGACTAATGTGTATGCCCCTTTAATACTTAATTTATGTAGATTAAGAAAAGTTTATACGTAAGGGATGTCACTCAGATTTTCTCGAATCACTGAATACACCCCACCTCACCTACCGCGCGAGAAGCGAGATTCATGCATGGAAAGGGTTCAAAATTGTATTCTTAACATTTTAAAGAGTCAAAGTCAAAATAATTTATTCATTATAGAAACTAGAAGCCCACTTATTAAATACCTTTAATAACCTTTTATAATCTTTTTTTAAAGCTACCACCGCGTCGGAAACTGTTGTCGATGATGTAGAGAAGATGCGGCCAGAAACTCTACAATATACAGGGTGTAAGGAAAAGTATTAAACCACATATTCTATCCATCAATCTGAAAAACGTTTATTATGGGAATGGGCGCAAATATGGTATATAGTTGCTGGCGTAGGAGTCAAAAAAAGTCAATATACGGCTTTTGATGAACCAAAGATTTCCTTCGGCAGGATTGATCTTTGTGATCCTAGGATCCGATTAAGAAGTGGAGCCATCTAAATTTTTGATGCAGAGGGGGAGGGGGGGGCATTTTAGCCTCAGCGAAGTCCTAGGTTAATATCTGCGTAAGTTTAGGTACTAAGTCAAGTTTGGTATCGTTTTCGCATAAATCAAAGATGTGGAATTCAATTCTGGAAGAATATTTGCATCAATATATAGTAAAAACACGCGAATTTATAAATATAAATTAAAATTTCAAATATTTGAACTACATTTTCTGTAACATAAAATAATGTCAATTTAATTGCATAATAAATGTTTTTAGAGAGTTACACTCCTATTTCATGTCTTAAATAAACTTTGACAACATTATTTTATAAATAGAGTGTTAAAAATATCAACAAAAAGACGTGCAATGCGAGCAGAGCGAAATATGAAATATATCATGCAATATTATTGTTTTAATAATTATTGGTTCATGCTACACAGTGACTGAAGTTGCGGTGCGCCGTGTACCTACCGCCCGTACCCAAAGAGTACTCTGTACCCAAAGAGTGCCAGCGAGACCCTATTACTAAGCTTACGCTATCCGTCCGTCTGCCTGTCCTACCTTTAAAGAGCTGTATCTTTTGAACTATGATAGGTAGCCGGTTGAAATTTTCACAGAATTCATGTTTTTATATAAATTTTCGTAAAAAATAATAAAAATACAAAAAAACAAAAAATTTTGGGGTGTCCCCGTACCAGAAACATGTTTTTTTCAACTTTTTTTTGTTTTCCTCTGTCGTAAAAACGGTAATACTTACAAGCGTCAAACTTGGTATGATTATTGTGGAAACTCCTAAGTTAAAGAACAAATACTAAAAAATGTGCCAAGTTCGAGTTGGGATCGCCCTAATAATCTCGAACTGGATGAAAGAAAATCCTTTCTTTTTGGTAAATTTATATTGTGTGGTGGTAAGGAACCCTCGATGCACCAGTCCAACTCACACTTCGCTGGCTTTTTATTGTGTTTGCGAAACATTCCAAGACACAACATATTATTTGAATTTTTCGAATTCAGGATTTGGTACCGTCAACTAGTTTTTATGTTTTTTTTAATACTTACAGACATACAAAATATAAGTTAAATGTTTTTTACTGTAAAGGATAAGCAGTGCTTTATAGAGCTACTTTTTTTCCCAAAATATTCCAAATATTGTGTGAGTTATGGACATTTTTCCATTTTTTTAAAGGAAGTCAAAAATGAAAAAAATGGTTATTTAACAGGTTTTTACTTAGAATGGTGCAAATATGATACCGTAAATGAATTCGGCATCCCCGATTTATGCGAAAATGATACCAAACTTGGCCTAGTAGCTCAAATAATGTATTTATCAAGATTAGGCTGAGGGCTCCCCCCCCTCCAAAACTTGCATCAAAAATCTTGGTGGCTCCACTTCTTAAATCCATCTTTAGGTCCTAAGGACCAATCCTGCCAAAGGAAATCTTTGGTTCATGAAACGCCGTATTTTACCTCCTACGCCAGCAGCTAATATGGTCTATGCGCAAAAAAATCTGATGTTCCATACCTCTAAACTGCAGCGCCTACTCGACTCAAATATATTTGAGATATTAGCAGATTATTTTTGGTTCCGACTGGTTTGCTCCCATAGTAAAAGTTGGTCAGTTTGATGGGTAGAGTATGTGGTTCAAAGGTTAATGATACTTTTTCTAACACCCAGTATAAATAGAGATAGAGATGTTAACACTGGTTAGATCGTTAATGTTAATGGTCTAATCTTAATGTCTTACTTATAAGCCATACATATTCAGAGAGCACTAAATGAGCACTAAATTATTAGCTAGGTTCCACCTATGAGGATATAGCTACCTGGGAGCGCGCCCGAGCGTGCTGCGTACGAGTGAAGTTTGATCCTATTTTCAATACCTATTAACCAATTCACATCCACATAAATCTGTTAGGTTTAAGGATGTAAAGAAAATGTTATAACTAAGTATTTTGGAAATAAAAAAAAAAAAAAAGGCATTTTTGTCCTGGGTTTGTCAGAATTGTCTCCTTAACTTCCAGGTTAACGAGCGTTTTTTTCAAAAGTTGGCCTATATGATCAAGTTTTCAAAATGGTACATCACACTTGGCACTTCTACTTTTCAAATAAGTGGTAATAATTTGTTCGAACCGAACGACCCCATTTCAAATTATACAATGAAGATTCGGCATTCCACTCAGCACTCTTAGCATGCCACACGTGATACGACTGTCTCACGTCTTTTATCTCGTTCTTTCGCGCGTAAATAAATATAGAAAGAGAGCGAAGGTGTGATAGGGATAGGTAGGATCGGGGTTCCGTGGAACCCCCCAATTCAAAACAAAATCCAGAACAAATATACTTACATAAATCAACTGTTCCATACTAAACTGCAATACTCTAGCTTTTCGACTCAAACGTATGAAACAGTAACTTTTTTTTGTTATTAAAAGTTGTTCAGTTTGATTTAGAGTAGAGGGATGACTTACCTACTTACCTAATTTTCCTTACACCCCCTGCAATGACTATTTTATCCTATAATGCCTTTGTTCTTTGTTCATAATTCGGTTCCTACTAGCATTTGAATAACACTGAAATTAATGCCTAAAATATCAGTTGTTAAATTAACTCAGAAAATGTTAATGTTTAATTTCCCATCAATTTTTTAATCGTCTAACATTTTTTTTTTTTTTAAATTGCATACTTTTTTAAATTTACTAAATTGCTACGTGAAATGGAACGTTAAACAGTCAAAGTTGAGTAAAAGTCAAACTTCAGTTCATGTTGAAAAAAGTAGAATTTCAATCTCGACTCAAGAACAAAATTGTGTTCGAAATGGTTAAAAAATAACACAGTCTTGACACAATGCTTAAATAAACGAGTGCAAAAGAAACAGTGTTGGAAAACGTATAGAAACAAAGTTGGCCCATACTGAGGCTCATACCAACTTGAGAAATTAAAATCTTCCAGTAGGCAGGCAGGACATAAAAATTAAACATTTTTATATTACCTTATAGTCAAAAACGCCAGAAATAACACACACGCATGTTTTGTTAAATCTTTACATGAGGATTTTTAATTATGTTCCTTTCCATCAAGAAAGAGAATATCAATCATTTTAGCTCTACTCACAGTAATAAAACGGAACCAGCGATTCAATACAGCGCGTTTTTCTGTTTTATAGTCAGAAAGAGACCTGCATATATGCTAGAGAGAGTAGACCGAGCGCCACATTGCCAATGACGCCCGATATCGCGGAATGTTTGTTCTGTCATGTTGGTAGCACTGCTTTAGTTCACCATCGCGACCGCACGGCAGCGTTGGCGTCGTGCAACACCTTTCATTGTATTGACTATTGACTGATTCCGAACACAGAGAATAATGTATAAACTTAATTTATCGTGTTATTGTCTTAGTTCTTGTTAAAATATATTGTATTATATCTTAGTAATAGTGGAATAATGCCTCCGTTTACGTGAATGTGAAAGAAGACAGCCCGTCGAGTGCTACGCGGCCATTTTACTTGCAATGCGGCAACGGTGTACGATCCGCCATTGGAAACGGCAAGTGTCTTTTTCTGAGTGCAAGATTTGTATTTTGTCGAATAACACGGCATAGAAACGAGGGATAACCATGTGTGATAAAAGTGTAGTGCGGACTTTAGTGTAGTGAAGCGGTGGTCGGGTGATTCGAATAATGTGCGAACGATGGAAACAGAAGTAAAGCAGCGCAATCAGAGAAACAGGCGAAGGGAGCGGGCCCAGCGCATGCAAGCACAGCGAGAGAGCAAGGTGAAGGATGGGGACAGCGGCGAGGACGAGTCCCCGGCCCGAGAGAAGCCGCCTCGTCCCGCGGCCCGGAGAAAGAAGTCCAGGGAGCCGCTGGCCGAGGAGGACATCATCGATGGGTTCGCCATAATGGCATTCCGCACCTACGAGGACCTCGAGGTAAGTGCACCCCCCCTGCCTGATTGATAACATCCATTCCAAATTCAAAACTTTTATTTTTTATTTTTATGAGACTGTCCATCACAACAATACAAATTCCATAATAATCTCATTTGCAACAGTGCTTATTTATGTAGTTTCTCCGAAGTGCATAAATTAAATGTTTTTATTTATTACTTCTGACTTACCTAGTCATTTTCGCTATAGTTGCTGTTTTGTAATAAGTATAATTATATCGTAACTACTTTGGATTGTATAATTGTCCGTAATCTCCCGTAGTCATGGCAAATAACTACGAATCTACCCGAAATCGAAATAGTTAATTAAATAAACGTAAATAGTATACTATAGATCGTGAACCAGGATATTCATTTTCTTCGTTATTTGTATCCCCATTATAAAAACAGCGCTCCGTAATCGCTTTGGACGTCGCCTCGGAAGTGCATTGACCTATCAAATGAACCCTACGTGTAAAATGACTTGAGATGACTAGGAGACTTGTTGATTAGCGAATATAGATAGAGATTACGATGTATTGACTTGACTTCCTTGCTAGTGTTGTATTGTGCATGATGTGGGTGTAGTTTATGTGTACGTACGTAGAGGCGAGCAGCTGACAGCGGCCGATCTGGGAGCTCTCCGCGCGAGGTACACTTGGTCTCCCACAAAGTGTAAATTTGGTCTAAGTGGCTTTCGCTCGTTTGTGCTCATTTATCGCGCCGTCCTCGCAATATGTTGTGTACGTTGAAGTATCGTATGTGCACAATAAAACTACATTCCGCGCTATCGTTTTAAATTATGGCGACAGGCTCGCCGTTTGTGGCTCGTTGAAGCGGCGCGCGTATGTTATGGGCCCTGAACAGGTTCCTTTGCTCCTATTTAATTCACCACATGCATTGCGGTGTGCAACGCTTATGCAATTTCAGCTTACAATGGTTGTAAGTTAATTTTGTACTCGAAACTGGTTGCCGTGGTACTACGATGCCGAATTGGCCGACATATGTTCGACAAAAGATATTATTATTAAAAATCATTTGTTCGTCGCACGATGAAGAACAGAAAGTCGTGTCTGAAAAGTGGCATGCGGCATGTCGTAAGTAATCGTTAACAACGACGTAAAATCTAGCTGAAGCGAACTTTATTTAACTTAACATAAAACTCGGTGAACCTTTCATTTTAGGTACACACGGCGTCACATCAAGCTACGCAAAACCAAAATAAGCTGGCCGCGCGACGTTATACGTTATTTAACGGCCGCGCGGCCAGTTTATATTGGTTTTGCGTAGCTTGATATGGCCGTGTGTACATTCTCCTTAAGGTGCCGTTATTTCGAAAAATACGCTTAGCTATTTAATATTTCGAACACTGCTAACACTTGGTACGTCCCAAATTCCCAATACAGGCGATAAATAAATATGTAGTCTGCCCCCCCTCCAAGCTGTTAAAAGTATGTATTTTTGTTTAGGTATTATAGTTATTACCTACATTACCTAATTTACGTTATCTGCTATTATGAAAGCATTGCATACGTACATACCTATATTGTTGTAGGTCCTATCTCACAATACAATACGGCAGACACAATAACAACGATTTGCTAATCAACCAATAAATGTTTATTACCAAATTCTAAATGTAATAAGTCTCCTCTCACTAACCTATTACAAAATGACATGCAATTATCTATCGAAATCGGGCGAGTAGATATTAATAACTTGATTGATGACTTTACGACTTAATCCTATCACGGATCGTATTAACGCTTTATAAAACCACTTAATTATGTTGAGCGACGAATCGACTATACTTCCTTGAGTAAAAAGTACACTTTGGGAATAAAATGAGTGAAGCGTGACCATGTCATCCGACGCTGGTGCCGGCCGTCGAGCGGCGGACATTACAATAATATTACGGAGCTTACGATTTTCCCACGGTGCGGTTACTTTACCTACCTACCGATTCCTTTCGTGTCAAAGCTATCTACAAAAAAATTGTGATTAACTTGCTTTGATTCTATAAATCAAGGATGACGGTGGCGTAGTTCGTGAAACAATTTAGTAAAACGGAAAACATTTTTACTATGATAGGAGTTAACGAAAATGGCTTTAAAATAATTACACACCTAGCAATGTATCTAGTTACAATGTTACGTAGGTACGACACAAAATAATCGTTCTTAGGCGGATTCAAAGACCTTTGTTTTAAGTTTAAATTCGAACTTCCCGTATGTTAAAAAAAAATTCATACATTTTCGACTCTATTTAGATTACGCTTAAAAACCATCTCTGAATCTCGACTCTTCCAACACGTCTCTTGTATCACGTAACTTTCGTTCGACACATTGTGATGATACGATATCATCTCATCTTGTTATTATTCTTATCGTCGTTATACCTTCATTTCAGCTATAACTAGATCACAAGAAAAACTTTACAGCGAAGAAAAACATGTTTATTAAAAAAAATGAGGCATGTTCGAAACTAATTTGAAAAGTTTGACAGGGCCCGTCTACCTGATAAGCGGTCGAAGATTGGATGTGGCACGAAGTTGGCGGCGTGAAATATTGTAGACATCGCATTTTTGCGGGCTAGCGCGCTATCCATAACCGTCTGGAGCTACTTTTTTGTTGAGGATAAAGGCCGATTTTGTGGGATATTACGAGATTTTGATGTAATGTTTCATTCAACTTATTTTTCGATCCAAATTGTCCGTAAATTTGGAAATTTCTTTACGAAATTAAGACAACATTATTAACAATGTTGCGTCGGTTAAAGTTGGTCCTTGAAGTTGATACTATGTTTCATTCATGGAGTACCTAATACTAATCCAAAACTTCGTATAGTGACAAAGAAATAACATGTATGCTAATTGTGGCGCCATGCGAGATGATAGATAGCACACTATAAACGTTGATAGGATGCAGAACACATGTCGGATACACTTTGTCGTTCTGCGTGTGCTTACAAAATCAATATCGGTACAGAAGACAAGCCGCGACGGCCGGGAGCACCGACCGAGTGTCTCGACGCCCCTAGACACCCTTATGACCTCCCCTACTAGGTAGTATCCCCTAGAGCTCGATGTTAGCACGCTGTGACATAAATACTTACCTGGGTAAACTTTAAACCTCACCGTTCCACTTTTATTACACAGTGCTTGTGGCTTTTTGAATTTCGCTTCCATTCCACTCCATTCTCAACGTTGTAAGTTACTGTAAAGTTCGAGACTTTAACAAGTAAGCAATCTGTTAGCTTTATTAAGTAAGAATTTGTTAGGTTTCTTACAAGGAATTAGTTTTCACTTTTAACAATTCTTTATGAGTATACGTTTTGAAACAAGCCAGGTATTTTAGTTGTTTATCGATTATTATAGTACTTATTCAATAATAACAAGCTTAATTTTTTGTAACAAGTAGTTCTGTCTATCTTACTATTACTAACAATCAAGCCCCTCAACAAGAACAACAATACCTAATTCGCAATATTAGAGTCTGATAACTATTATTGTTTGTTCGGATTGTAGGTGGGTCGCAAATTGCACAAATTGCCCGGTCGCCAGACATGGCGGGAACGTCCTTGAACATAGATGAGTGACTGTCTTCATATCGAGACTTTATTTTAAACTAAGATCGTTTCAAAAGGTCGTAAGTTAGCTAAATAATCTAGAAGTTTCTTTTGAGAAATAGAAAATCGCAATAATTCACAAGTGTAGTCAGACAGCGCAAACGTGCGGTTAACTTCTCCGCTGCAGCAAGAAGGGTGTGCAGACATGCAAATGCACAAAATTCAGAAAATCCCCTACACTCCCGGCGCAACTTACACTAGACTGGCTCACGACAGCGGCATTTACTCAAAGTATATTGTAGAAAAATTGCTTTTGTCTTGCAACTTTTTCGTTCGTATAGAAGTTTTGTTTGCTAGTATTTTAAAATTCGTGCAGTTTCTTATAAGAATATAAATACTTAGCGAGTAGATGTGTTACGTGCTGGGGAGCTTTAAATGTTATTAAACTTTCTAGTGTTTCAGTTAAATTGAACGTAACATTGTTTCAAAAATGTTATCTCCAGAAAACAGTTTGTTGAATGTGATTCAAATGCGCAAATACTGTTTAATAAGACCAACGAAATATATAGGCACATTATCATTGTATAAGACTATAAAACTTTTCCCGAATAACTCCCAACGAACGGCGTTACCTTCATAAAATTTAAATGAACGCAAATGACCTGCTTTACATTCATGAACCCAATGCGCCATCGCTACAGTTACGTTGATTTGGAGACAAATTTTATTAATAAGTGTAATTTATCTCACACGCCAGTCATTAAATAGAGGTAATAAAGTTGGAATACGAAGTAGATTATTGCCACATCTGCATTCGCGTGCAACATAAAAAATATCCTAAAACTTTATTACGAGGCCTTTTGCTGTTTATTTCCCTCTCAGCCGCAGCCACTCCCTCTGCCAGTATTAGTTTCACTGCATCTGGCAGTAATATTTACTTGCGGCGAATCCACCTTCCTTTGATAACGCTCTGCAAATGTAAACTTGTTTGGCTTGTTGTTGAGATGCGCTTACGTAATTTAATACCTTGGCACTCTTAACTCCACTTAAAAAAAAGATATTTTATGCACCGCATTTTAATCGAGTATTTTGACAACTCTGTATCTTAATTTCTTTCTCGATTTAAAATGCGTTAAGTATGCAATTAATTAATTAAGACAGCCCGTTGCTTAATTAATAATTATGTACTGTTGTTTTTAAAGAGATCTTGCACTTGACATAAAAGTAGTCTGTTGACATAAAATCAGTAAACGTTAATCTTATTATTATTTCTTGACGTGTATCGTGTTAACATCGAAGTTAAGTTAATTTAATTGTGCGTTTCAAATCAAAATACTCGTACTTTAACATAATATCTTGTATATTGTATTTCACATAGCAAATACTCACGACTTTATTCCCCAGAGTGGATAGTCAGAGATACGGGAGAACGAAACGAAACGAGGGAACGAAAAAAATGACTTTCTTTGCGAATTTATTTTTGTGTGATGAATTTAGGTGAACTTGATATAAATGGACAGTGGGCTCAATAAGAAGGCTTGTAGCCTCGAAATTGAAGCATGTCGGTGTCCTCGCGATGTTTTCTTTTACCGAAAAGACAGTGGATAAAGTTATTCTTAATATTACCTTAATATTTCAACGAAGTTGAAGAGAACATTTTCTTTTCCAGTCTTTGATTTTATTTTAACATTTGTGTCCCATAAAAATAACATTACGGCCAATATTGACGAGGGAGAATGTTTCAAATCATAACCCGAGCCGGCGGAATGAGGAGTTACTTATCCGAGAATTTCCCGCGCAATGCTATGTATTCGGTTTCAGATTTGCAGATGGGGTGAAAATGATAAAAGCCCTCCCGGTAAGCGGCGGGCTTTATTGTTATCGCTTTTGAATAATACCGTTTAAATGTGAATTTCTTAAAAGCAAAAGCAATCCTTGATTCAATTTAATAAATTGTAAGTGCAGTGATATTATCTGCGTAACTTCCACCCCATTATTGGTTCTTTGTTTGCGTTGTTCAATGAGTATATTCCACATTTTATTGCCATCTCACAGAATATGTTTTCCTGAGAAATTTTTAATTTCCAAAATGTTGGTATTTTGTCATTATTTTGCAACTCTAGTATAAGCTAGATGATATTTGTTAAAGTTTATTAAAATAGATTATTCTCATATTGGGAACCATAAAGTGGATAATTACTTTGATTGGTTACTGTTTTATTATAAGCGTTAGATTCTTTAAACAGAAGAAAGCACTGCTTTATCCAGAATTTGATAGCAAATGTATTACCCACTTGAGGCACTCGTTTTAAGACGTGCCAAGTGGCAAGAATCGCGATGTCGGCGGAGAGCATCGTCGACGGGAACAACACAGGCGCAGGCTTAGAGGGAGGGTGCTCGGGCGGCCGTGGGGCGCTCGCGGCGTATCTCTGCGATCTAACCGAGATCAGCGTTGACCCACTCGGCCATCGCGATCTAGTAGCCTCAAGAGAACACTTTAGAACCATTGTGAAATATGTAGCACCAATAGTCCTACAGTACGCAATTATCCTTGACTCAAGAGAACTCTTTAGAACCACTGCTAAATATGTAGCACCAATAGTCCAACAGTGCGCAGTTATCCTTGACCAAAGAGAACCCTTTACAACCACTGTCAAATATGTAGCACCAATAGTCCAACAGTACGCAATTATCCTTGACTCAAGAGAACCCTTTAGAACCACTGTTAAATATGTAGCATCACTAATCCAACAGTTCGCAATTGTTCTTGGCCCAAGAGAACCCCAAGAGAGCTGTCAAATATGTAGCACCAATAGTCCCAACAGGACGTAATTATCCTTGATTCAAGAGAACCCTTTAGATTTAGAACCACTGTGAAATTTGTAGCACCAATCAATAGTCCAACAGTACGCAATTATCCTTGAGTGAAACGACATTGTTGTAAGATTCCTTATCAAACTCTGTAAAGCATATCTAATACGCGATGTAAAATTGTATTACTTGCCCAGAGTTCTTATCGATTCACTTTTATACAATATGCATTATTAATATTATTATTCTGTATATTGTTGTTCGGAAATTTCGATTATTAATTAAGTTTATCAAATCAAAAGGCACGAGGATAAAGTACAATATAAATTTAACATAATTATAATTAATAGTAGGTACTATGTAAGTACTTTGCTATGTAAAATTATCTAAATTTTAGGAATTTAATATTTTATTGTGCTCAGCTTCGTACTCTTTGTAATACATCAATAAAAGAAAGAAATTACATTCTTCGAAGTTTTCTTTTTTGATATAATTATATTCGAAAGGATAATTATCATTATCACTGATAATTGTCACGATGATTATCATGATAAATATACCTTGATAATTATGTTACAATATTAAAAATTGACTGGAAACAGCAATGTCACGTCATGTATAATCAGATCACTATTAAAGAAAAAGAATATTACAAACACAAAATAATTTTTCTCACTGTTTTCTGTTGTTTTTCTCTATTATCTGTTTACAAAAAGTAATTAAACTTTACTATGCTATAACTAGCTACAATTAATTCACATATCAAGCCTAACGTATTTCCTAAACGACTCAATCACATCGTTGACAAATCTCAGTGGAGTAGACTTCTCACGCAAGGTGCCTCGAATAGCTCACGCGTACGTAGTCGCCAGCTATTACGTAAACTATCTACGTTTGATTCATTCATTGATCATTATCTGCTCTTCTTTGCTTTCTATCGTTTATCGTCAACAACTTTAGCGATGGATTTGAGAAGTACCGCCTACGCATAAATGTTGATAACAGACAATTGAAGATATAAGCCACTTTTAATTTAAATCAACAAGACCAGATAAGGCTGAAATCTGAATGATATGTTTGTCTCTAGTTTCTAAAAAAATACATTTAAAAAAATGGTTAGGCTATGCCAGGGACGCAGTCGCATTGGAGTACCTACTTAAAACGTCTTGTACCTAATAATGAAATCTATCCTCTAAATAATGGTTATTAAGTAATGCCGGTAGGTGCTACAATTCCAAAGTAATAAGCTATATGACAGACGTCGTCAAAAGATATTGTAAATACAGCTTAGAGTAAAATTTGTTTACACGAAGGGCCTGTTTCACCACTTCTTAGTAAGTTCTTGTTAGCTTATCCGACAGATAGTTTGACATATCTTTCACCCAAAATAGCAAAAAAACATACTAAGCAGTCTAATAGACCATGAATAGGTCTGTGAAAAACATTACACCTACGTCATTTATGGAAATATTTGTTAACAAAAACAAGTATTAATTCTCTTTAAAATAACTCTACGGTGAGTACTCACTGAAAGGAAACTAATAGGTAACTGTAACACAACAATGTGGATCGGCATTGGCCACTAGCTCAGTTACGGCTTGCTTTCGTTATTGTTTGGAAAGTGGCGTTGTAAGCGGTTGGCTAACCTATATTCATTTGCGTCCATAAATAACCATTCGCTTTTGAATGCCTTTGTAACTTTTGTATTCGAATGTTTCACTTAAAACTGACTTGTCTTAACATATCTATCTGGCTTGCTATGGGTATATTATGGTTAGTTTTTTCTTACATTATTGTTTAAATAAATCAGTCAGTTCAATCACAGATAATGGTTGTGATAATAATCATGTAAGTAAAATGGATAACTTAACGTTAAATGGACAAGATAACACACTTATGTTATTGTAAATCCGAAAATGTTATTTGACTTTGTTTGTTACGACAAATAACCAAACTGATTTGGATTAAGTTTGGCAAAGAAAAAAAATAAAATTGTGGACAAAAACTAAAATTTTCAGTTAATATTGAAACGTTTTCCCTTTGAATATTAGGGCTATTTATTTATATAGAAATAATTCCATACTGTTTTGAATAAAATTGTAAACTTGGCGTGGCTGAAAGTAAGTACACACGGCGACACATCAAGCTATACAAAACCAACATAAGCTGTCCGCGCATTATGTCGAGTAACGTATTACGTCGCGCTGCCAGCTTATGTTAGTTTTGTATAGCTTGATGTGTCGCCGTGTGTACATTGATAATATTTTGAATAAATTATATGTAATAGAATGCATTAGGATTAGGCCATTTTTTGAATTTTCGTCTGTTTGAGCACGCATCACTAAAAAAACTACTGAAACAGATTTGAATAGGGGTTTCACTATGCTTTGGTGACTAAAGTATAGAGCTGAAAAGAAAAAGATCCCGTTGGGTCGAAGTTTTGCTAGCTTGCTAGAACCCATAATAAGATAAAGCATAGGGCTTACTTTGGATTTATTAAGTGTTTATTTTATCGCAATCGGTCCACTCAATCAAAAGTTATGAGTATTTAAAGTTTACGAGTACATTTTATTTCAGTATTCTATAATAACTAATAACATATCTTCTGCCCCTCCACCACTACTAATGTTTATCGATTAAATTGTCAACCGTGAAGTAAGTATTAGCTCGTATTAGCGTACATTACGCGACATAACAAACATTTGCAACACATTACTCGATTATCGTTAAACACAACGTCAAGCCAAAGTAAATGTTTGCCGAGAAGTTAGTCTAGGAGTGATGTCGGCCATACTCGACCCGTTTGATTTCTGGCGACAACGCAAATAGAACGGAAACTGAGTTGATTGATGAACGCTCTATACAAATGTTAATAGAGAGACATACCATACCATAGGAAGTTGACATATTACTTGTCTTTTTAACCCCCGACGCAAAAAAAGGGGTGTTAAGTTTGACGCCAATGTCTGTGTGTCTGTCTGTGGCATCGTAGCTCTCGAACGAATAGACCGATTACTATGCGGTTTTTTTAATAGAAAGAAAATTTATGCGAGAGTGTTCTTAGCTTTGTGTCGTGAAAATCGGTTCAAATTTAAAAATCCTCCAACACGCCAAAACAAACATTTAAATTGTGAAAAATAATTCGGTCACCGAGGTCTGCTATGAAATGACCGTTGATTTTTTATTTGATAATCACTTGCGATCCCCGGCACATTTAATTGACCTAAAATATCTTAAAGAGAGTTAAAAGGTAAAACATACATTTGCTTACATCAAATATAATAGATGGCCGAATTATTTATCACTTTTTAAATGTTTGTTTTTGGCGTTGTAGTTTTTTTAAACTTGTAATCTAGGTATGAAGCCTTTTAAAACCCTATAGAAACGTTTCATCTGTAAATTTTTCCCTAGCTTTGTTTCTCTATTGCATGTATTATAGTTTATTCTTTTTCTGTCATTATTTACTTGGCTAGACAACTAATTTGTTTGGCAAAACAAAGGAGCTTATTACAGTGAAATACGAGTTGAATTTTAACATGGCTGGCAAGAGTATCATAAATACTGAGTATACTTATTTAGACAGTAATTGACAAGTACGATCTCGTCGGACATCATTAATATGCTAAAGATCGCCAATAGCTGTTAAAAACGAATGGACCATAAGCTACAAATTACCATTAATTTGTAATAGTCACAAGTTAATTCAATTAATATTCCCGTCGCGAAATCTTGCCTCTCGGGAATATTAAATAACGGCCTCATTTTACGACCGCTGCTTGCTAACTCATTCACAATTAGAATTATTCCGACTGCGTTTATTGGTCACGATTTATTTAAAATATCTATCATGCCCTGGCATAATAGTTATAAATTATCTGAACGCGTTCTTGTGCGAAATTACAATAGCGCTATGTAATCTTTGTTTGAAAATGTGGCAATAAGAAAACTATCAATTGCCCACGCTACAAATGTTTGTATACCAGCTGCTTGAATGATTTTACATCAGGCTTTAGTATTAAATGAACAAAAAGTCTACTGTTAAGCCTTTGATAAGTTATATCGTCGCTAGCCTTACTAAACGACGTATCTGTCATTTTTGGCGTAACTGATTTATTAATTGTAGGCGAATCCATTTTCCAAGACGAATCGATCGGTCTAATTGACGTATCTTTATCTTCAGGCGTTACCGAGAAAACACATTTTGAAAGGGGACGTAACTGACAATTTAACACTTTCGCTGCTAAGCTCAAAACAATGACATTCGCGCAGTGCTAACACTGTGGAATGCTATACGATTCTGACTCAAGGTGTGAGTCGTGAGCACTGCGGCCCATAGGTCGCTGACCTACCAGGTAGGTCGTCAGCAGTTAAAGTGTTAAACGTAGCTCTCAATCGAAAAAAGCTTGTCCTGTAAAATCACCTAGATGTTAGTTACGTCGTTTGGTAAGGCTAGCGACTGTGTTTATGTCAAGATAGACAGTCGAAGCTATGAACGCGTCGGAAAAAAATATCACCCAAGTATAGTGTGATAAACCTTGTCGGTATACACCATAAACATAATTAAGTTTATGGTATACACGCACACAGAGATATAAGTTGTATGACGCCTCACGCACACCAACCTAAGAAAGTTGACCACTTTTATTTTATACGGTAAAAGCGTGAGGCTCTATCTAGACTATCCAAGTGTAAAGCAGTCGTTCTTTATCTAAGTGTAAAGCAATCGTTTTCAAAAGGTTTTTTATTGTAGTATTTGTAGATAATAGTAGTTGTAGGACGACCGATGATGGTATATCTGTCTTTATTCCCTAGCCGGTGGGGACAGGGACAGGGGTGAGGTGGCGAGAGGTAATCGTTCCATGTCACGCGACGATCGCGACACCCGTTTACAAACATTTCGATTACGTCCCTTGTATTTGTTTCCGAGCGCCACTACTTTTCCCGCTCAATTTCACCGTCCGGAACTGTCGCTTGTTATGATTAATCGGTTTATTATTTTGAATTGTTTTATTACGTTTAGAAGTTGTTGCAAGCGAATTTAAGTTTTTTTATTAAAAACGAGACAGCCTTGACTTGTCGATAGTTAGGCTGATGATGTCCATGATTTTGTCCCTGTGGAGATGTGATTTTTTTTATCCAGCCCTTAATTACTCAAGGGTAGCTTACTATTTGTAAGAGAATTCTTATCAGTTATTTATTTAATCGATTCAGTAATTTCAGAGGGCTGACATAACCTCAGGGTTAAAAGCCCCAATAAAAAAAAAAGAATGAAAAAAAAAGTCGTTTCAGAGACAAACCCCTTTCCCCTATGCCTAGGCTACATATAAACTACCAAATATTACATTTTTCTAACATTATTATTATAAGTGTAGATAGAATGAAATAGGTAACTAACTTAATTCAATGCAATATAATGGAATATGTAATTTTTTTGCTGCCGGTACATATAATTGTAATCCAGACCGTTCTTTTTTTTAATAAAGTGTAGTTGACTTACCTGCCTTTTTTCATACAAAATAAAATAAAATACCCAATGTTAAACATTCTTTGTTATTTTTTGCTGTGGATTTTTTCTACATTCTCTCTTCAGTCTGCTCATAAAACCAGTGTTTTTTTGTTGTATTATTTTGTATTTACGGGTTGTTTTACTTATAACATGTGCGCCAGGAAATTGTGGTTTTTCTTTGCTAAATAAAATAACAAAATAATTGAGAAGAGTAAGTTTTCAATTGGTGTGATGTTAGCTATTTGCTAACCGCTGAATGCACTCAAGCTTAATCTGTCTTCTGCACAGTTAAATTAGCATTTCTGCCGACATTTATTACAGGTGAAAAGATAGACTCTCAGAACTTAATCATCCTTGCTCGCAGCGAGTAGAGCAGAGCCACAGAGCACCACATAATCGTTAATTACCATGCAGTTCGGTGTCTAACCCAGGCCGCGCTTACCCACAAGCTTGTCTGATGACTTAATTAATGACCCGCCGTGTCGCTGTTAATTAAACAGCCCCGGCAAATTGAAGTTCACGCCTGCGCTCGCGGCTCCCGACAGATTAAAAACAAAATGCAATTTGGTGCGCACCAGCAACAACCGACCTGGTTTCGAAGTTATTAGTCGCAAGGTTGCATTATTGATGCGAAATTAATAATTTTTTGTCCTATATTCCGAAGCTGTTGCTGCTTAGAATGGACCACCCCGACCACCCCATTTCATTCTGTGGGTGTCGTATGAGGCGACGGTTAAGGTTTCTGCTGTGTTTCTGTGGGACGAAGGCACAGTCACAGTATAAGAAAGAGTATCGAGTACTACATAGCACAGTTGAGTCGATAAATATCAAACGCCAGTATGTCCCACCTCTGGGAAGTCTCATTAAACTCAATAACAATAATTTTTATTATGTTTTTAGGGATCTATTTGAGTAGATACGTCACTTCAAAATCAACAAACATTAATTTTTATTGAGTTTGAGGGGACGTATCTACTCTGACAGGTCCATTCAAACTTAATAAAATTTATTTTTATGGAGTTTAATGGGACGTACCGGCGTTTGATATTTATCGACTCCGTTATAAAAAAGAGTATGCTACTACAATACTACATACAGTACGGTCACTCCCTGCTCCCCACATATTTTTACCTCATCCTCTCTTGGTAGGAAGTGTGGCAGAAAATATAGGCAATGGTGTATTCCTGTTTCACTCTTAAGGTGCCGGTTAACAGCCGACCGCATACAGCAGCAGCATACGACGTGTCGCTCCGACACTACTGGTTTGTATGTAGTTCTATGAAATACCCTTCGAAGCATCCGACACGAAGCATGCGACATGCTGTATGCGGTCGAGCCTCGACCGCACACCAGTAGTGTCGTCGAGTGCTGCCAGGCATGCGATAATTATCCTAAATTCACGAATTTATTTTGTGGCATGCGATAGAAAATAAAAGTCGGGTAAAGCACGATAATTCATACAAATTCCACTATAATATTTAATTTAATGAAATCACTATTTTCAACTACATTTTCCGTTATACAGTTTCGGACTCGCCCATGGTAGGTTTCCGCAGCCATTGCATAAGAAGAATAAGAAAATAGTAGTAATGTCGATTCTCTTACCTAAAAAAAAATTTTTTTATTAGAAAATATATTTATGTTAAGGTGTTTTCAGAAACCGAAATCTATATTTTCTCCCCTCCGGACGGAAACCGTCAATTTTTGTCCCGCTGCGCTAAACGAAGTTGCCTCTTTCCACCTCCGTCGAGGAGAAAAATATTATACTAACCTCGGGCACTAAATAAGAAAGCCTCAGATCACATGTTTGTTTGTTCAAAAGTTACAGCCCTAAATAGGTAGGCCGGACGGACGGACGGACAAAGTAAAAGGGTCCTGATTTCACCCTTTCGGCACGGAACCCTAAAAAGGTGAAAATAAACCAGGCTTCTAAGATCACGGATGTTTGTAACAAGGATTCCGAGTATCCCAAAGGGGAGCACGGTCGTAATTTAATGTGTCACTTTACCCCAAAAAATACCCTAAGTCGGCAACACTGTTTGCAGCTGCTGTATGCTGCTGCTGCGTGCGGTCGGGTTCGAATTCATACCCCTCCGACGTGTCGGAGCGACGCGTCGCTCCGACGTGTCGGATCCGACACGTCGTATGCTGCTGCTGCATGCGGTCGGCTGCTAATTTACTCCTTTACTCACTCATTAACGTATATGTTTACCTTTTCTTGTAACTTACTTCATTTGTATGAATTGACAGCTGAGTGTCCAAGATATGACGAAAGGCTGGTATTTATCATCAATTAACACGTCATTCAGGCCTTGATCCATCATTGAGCTAAAAGTGAGCATCTCTACAATTGCATGCTTCAAAGGATAATTGGTAGGTGTAGCATAGCTTCTGAACGCCCCGAAAGGGATAATGGTCATGAGTTGTATGTATGTGTATGTATGTATAATGTGTAAATAAGGCTTACCACATTTAAAACTCGATCAAAATTCACCTGCGCCAGATATTTTATAAAAAATGTATTCAATCAAGTATTTAGAGCAAACGAAAGTGGCTTGTTTTTTTACTATTTTACACATTTTACACTAGGTACTATGGTTACATAATAGAAACCTATCAGTTTAATCTATGAATAGCGGTAAAGTAGTAGAACGAGTACGAGGTATTAGTAACCACTGGCTAGGCTATTTAGCGGGGTAATTGAGCATGCACTGAACATTATACTATCTCCGGCTCGTTAACAACTCTATAATAATAATAATTGCGAATTGTTAATTTGCGGTTTGATACAGTTCAGTGAAAGCTGGAATTCGAGATTAATATATTGACATTTATTTGGTTATTTTGACATGGGAAATTGGGAATGCGAACACCCTTAGTAAAAAACTCAAAATCAAAAGTCAATGTTAAAACGGATACTATAAAAATCCTTATGCCCTTAGCAACGTATGACCACCAACCATGGGCTAAAACATAATTTTTAATTATTACTTGTATTTTTTGAATGCATGCTAATTGTATTTTTAACAGCAGGTGATGAGACCCATTCCATACGTAAACCCTGATTACAATGGGTCCCGCCTTGTTGGAACTGTAAATTAATAAGCTTTACGATCTTGATTTGACTATAACTATAACCAGAAATAATTGCAACAAACTGAACCTGTATAATATTCAAATTTGTATGTGTTTCTTTGCATACATGTGTAAAGTAACTGCATGTATTATTTTCTATTCATGATAAATTATGTTCGTATCTGAATGTCGTTCAGAAACTTTAAATATGTACAAACGAAGAAAAAAAATATTTAAACACATCATCATGTACAAGTTTATACAAGCAATGAATATGTTAATCGATAAATCGTTTACTTGTTTATTATAATTAAAATTAACGTTAAATCTGAATTGTGTTTCTGTCAATCAATTAAGCAATTAAAGTCTTTACTGGAACAAAGAACGAGTTACAATGTTATTATTTCTTCATTAAGCCTGTACCGATGCTGTCAAATTAGTGATTAATTCCTTGTTGGTGGAGCAATTACAGCAAATGACCGTTGTCGGCGGTCCGCTGGTCCGATGCGGGCCGCGGTGAGGTGAGGTGAGACCGGGTGATTACCTTACGGTCCACTGAGTTATTGACCGATGCTAATTATTTGACAGCGTCTTGTAAACACCCGTTCCGACGTTTGAAGGCGAACACTCCATAATTAGCATGTTCCATAGAGATATCTATGGCATGTTCGTTTGTATTACGTACTACAAATCGAACAATTTAAATTCTCCTTTTCTAATATCGACACAAAGTAAACAATTAAATGGATTGTTATAATAATGTTACAATATACAACAACTAAAGTAATGTTATGGTTGGAGGAATTTGGAATTAAGTTGCCTTTCCCACGGGGAACGCCGCCGCTGGCAGAAAAATAGCTCGCCCGATTTCTGCGAATTCGTGATAACTTTTTTATGAGACTGAAATGAATTGTATAAAATCTTTTGTGGAAGTCACATAAAGTTCTTGAGAGGATTTTGCTTTCGTCGCAGTCCTGAAGAGATTTATTCTTGTAAAATTAAGTTTAAGTACTGTTTGTCGTTCGTTTTATTATTTGTATTAGTTAACCGTTTTGCGTTTAATCTAGAAAGCTAGAAACATTTATTTGAATATAGGTATTTCGAATTAAAGATCATGGTGTGAATTAAGCTCAATTCACACACAGCCGCCTCCGGAGGCGGTCCGGAGGCGGGATTTTTTGTAATGTACGAGTTTATATGGACCCTGCCACACAGAAATCCGGGCCGGTAGCGGCGCGGCGCGGCGCGGTACCGGTAGAACGCTATGACAACCAGGCGGCGGCGACGCGGGCCGGAGGCGGCGCGGTGGCGTGCCGGGGGCGTCGCGAAAGCGGCGGCGGCCGCTGTATTCTATTGTAGTCAATGCGAGGTGTCACACAGAGCGGTGGCGGGCGCGTCGCGGTCCGGAGGCGGTTTTTACCGCACTGTCATTTTGTATTTTTTCACGATTTTCGACTGCTTTTTTTTTTTATTTTTCCTTACGGAAAGGCAAGGGGAACGAGCCCATACAGCCTGGTCATATGTGAGTTTTCTTCTATGGATTTTCGATTGCTGCTACTTGCTAGGGCAAAAGCTTTTTTTTAATAATGTCAATAACGGCTCTGGATACTAGTCCTTTTGAGCCATTCGTTATTTTTTTACACACAAAATTCAATGCTTTTAGCCGTTGAAAAGATCTCTCGTACGGAGACATTCCTGGGTTCAGTATCAGATTCTGTTAGAACTAAGTTTTACTAGCTGTCAGAAAACTCCCCATTAATTTTGTGCCATTAAAATATTCACGTAAATTGAGCAATTGACAACATTTCATTTTTTAATCATCAGTTTTTAATGAAAAATATATAAATAGGTAAAAACATAAGAGATACGTATTTTTTCGATTTAATTTTTGACTGATATTTCTATTTTTATTTACTTTTGAATTTTCTGAAAAACGTAGGCTTTATGGCTAAGATACCTTGGCCTCAATGACATTAAAAATAAAAACTGACGTGCCATTAAAATATTCACGTAAATTGAGCAATTGACAACATTTCATTTTTTAATCATCAGTTTTTAATGAAAAATATAAAAATAGGTAAAGAAATAAGAGATACGTATTTTTTCGATTTAATTTTTGACTGATATTTCTATTTTTATTTACTTTTGAATTTTCTGAAAAACGTAGGCTTTATGGCTAAGATACCTTGGCCTCAATGACATTAAAAATAAAAACTGTCAAATACAATAGAAAAGCCAAGCAGGCAAAGGAATAAAATGTCATTCAACCTATATTATATTTTTCAGTATTTTTCAAATAACTCGAGAATGTGCCTTTAATCGAGAACAATATAGTAAAAGTGAGAAATAAAGTACGGCGGGACCGTTCGATTCGGATTGATATCCCCGCGTAAAACTTCCTTAAACATTACAATGTGTGAACCACCCTCGCATTTCAATGGATTCCTGTCAATATTGAAAACTTATTGAAGACATCGGCAAATGAAATAGAAACTTGATCTCGGAAATGACACAAGGAAATGGCGAAAACCACAGAAATTACGTTATTACGGAATAACGAAAATTAACTCGGAATATGAAGACTTGGAAAAATTATAATTTTAACACAGATCAGGCACTATGTGCCTTTTATAATTAATTTATAAAAAAGACAAAATCTGACTTGGCTGCATGGGCTATGTTCCCTTTGCCTTTCCGCAAGGATAAATTATTAAAAAAAAATCGGCTGTTCGACGTGAATTATGAATCCTACCGAAAAACTTATAATTTTAGTCCAACCTCACTCTTGTCTCTACAACACGAGTGATAGAGATTACAAAATCACTATCAATTGGCGACATTGTGCTTCCTTGCAATCTGTACAGAAAATGAAACAAACATGGCCGCCAGCCGCCATTGGCCGCTTTCGATGTCACACAGGCCGCCTCCGCCCCGCTACCGCGTCGCCATCGCGCCGCGCGGACCCTGTGTGGCAGGCCCCGGAACGCTTTCGCTTCCCGCAGAACCGCCGCCGGCCCGCTTTCCCGCAGGACCGCCTCTGTCTGGCCTGAGCTTTAAAGCTAACATGGCATACATGTAAAATAATAAATTCGATAGGTATTCGATTTGATATTATCATGTTCATGAATAGTACAAATGATGAAAGATAATATTTTTGTTTTGTTAGATCAATATCAATGTAATCAATTTGAATATACATACTTAAATACAGAAGCTATAGATAAACATATTCTTACTTTACAACTTTGTCGTACTAATAAGTCATTATTGTTTACAAAGCGTGTGAATTATCACCTGTGTTAGCGTAGCGGTTGATTGTTATTATTTAAGCTCAGGCCACACAGAGGCGGTCCTGCGGGAAAGCGGGCCGGTGGCGTTTCTGCGGGAAGCGAAAGCGTTCCGGGGCCTGCCACACAGGGTTCGCGCGGTGCGGTGGCGGCGCGGTAGCGGCGCGGAGGCGGCCGGTGTGACATCAAAAGCGGCCAATGGCGGCTAATGTCATAATTCACGTCGAACAGCCGATTTTTTTTTTAATAATTTATCCTTGCGGAAAGGCAAAGGGAACATAGCCCATGCAGCCAAGTCAGATTTTGTCTTTTTTATAAATTAATTATAAAAGGCACTATGTGCCTGATCTGTGTTAAAATTATAATTTTTCCAAGTCTTCATATTCCGAGTTAATTTTCGTTATTCCGTAATAACGTCATTTCTGTGGTTTTCGCCATTTCCTTGTGTCATTTCCGAGATCAAGTTTCTATTTCATTTGCCGATGTCTTCAATAAGTTTTCAATATTGACAGGAATCCATTGAAATGCGAGGGTGGTTCACACATTGTAATGTTTAAGGAAGTTTTACGCGGGGATATCAATCCGAATCGAACGGTCCCGCCGTACTTTAATTCTCACTTTTACTATATTGTTCTCGATTAAAGGCACATTCTCGAGTTATTTGAAAAATACTGAAAAATATAATATAGGTTGAATGACATTTTATTCCTTTGCCTGCTTGGCTTTTCTATTGTATTTGACAGTTTTTATTTTTAATGTCATTGAGGCCAAGGTATCTTAGCCATAAAGCCTACGTTTTTCAGAAAATTCAAAAGTAAATAAAAATAGAAATATCAGTCAAAAATTAAATCGAAAAAATACGTATCTCTTATTTTTTTACCTATTTTTATATTTTTCATTAAAAACTGATGATTAAAAAATGAAATGTTGTCAATTGCTCAATTTACGTGAATATTTTAATGGCACGTCAGTTTTTATTTTTAATGTCATTGAGGCCAAGGTATCTTAGCCATAAAGCCTACGTTTTTCAGAAAATTCAAAAGTAAATAAAAATAGAAATATCAGTCAAAAATTAAATCGAAAAAATACGTATCTCTTATTTTTTTACCTATTTTTATATTTTTCATTAAAAACTGATGATTAAAAAATGAAATGTTGTCAATTGCTCAATTTACGTGAATATTTTAATGGCACGAAATTAATGGGGAGTTTTCTGACAGCTAGTAAAACTTAGTTCTAACAAACCGCGATAGATGGCGTTGACCGGAGAGGGGGCTGGGACGTAAATTTAGACTAAAAATTTTGCAAAAAATCATTGACCAGAAATACTATAGACTCTTAGTCTCATATAAAATCTTAGCTAATTTTTGTGTCGGAATTGATAATACTTTTTAAACTTCTGCAAAAAGTTTTCAATCACTAGCCTTTTTTCTGTAATCTTTTCGCGTAATACGTATCAATGGAACATATACCTTACACTCCAGCGGGCGTAGTACGCCAACCCATTTAACACATCCATCTTTCAAATTAAGTTTTTTATCTCTTTCGTCCGCGCGCAAATAGAAAGAGAGCGGAAGCGTGATAACGCTATATCACGCTATCGCGGGTTGGCGTGCTAGCCCCGCTGGTATAAAGTTGTAAATACTTACATTTCTTTAAAATAAATTTTATTTCTAAAAAGGCATTTTGAAAAAGTAACAAGATGTCATCTATCAGACGATGACAAGAGTAGTATTTTTGAAAGTCACACGTTCAAATCTGCAGTAGAAAATGTCAAAATTTGTATGGAAATCATTCGAATTTCGAATGCTTCTTTCCTACTGCTGATTTAAAAGTGTGACTTTCAAAAATCGCACTCCAGAACAGCGGCAAATTATAAGCCACACAAAATAAGTATGAATGCTGTAAGGTGATACTAATACGTCATATTTGATTATTAAACTTAGTCGTATTATGTACTAGCGACCCGCGCCGGCTTCGCACGGGTGCAATGCACATATAAACCTTCCTCTTGAATCACTCTATCTAATAAAAAAAACCGCATCAAAATCCGTTGCGTAGTTTCAAAGATTTAAGCATACAAAGGGACATAGGGACAGAGAAAGCGACTTTGTTTTATACTATGTAGTGATGTTTACAGTCGGAGAGTCGGCGTAGTACTAAGACCAAAAGAGCTCGGAAACGTAATTTTTGAGCTCTTTTGAATGTGCCATTTTTGGACCGCTGATTGTGTGTCTACTTGTTATAAGAAGTCGATGAAAAAAATTCATGTCGCTAAGTAAGGTGCAACCATGGACGAAGCATATGCTCAGATTTTTCATCTTACTTAAAAACTCATTTAAACTCATTTTATTTGTATTTTACTATCTGCAAGGTCGCTCACCCCTGTTGGGTCAACGCCATCTATCGAGCCATTTGGAACTACTTTTTCTTTTTAATTGATTTTTGAAAACCCCTCATTGTTTACGCTTTTTCTTGATAGCAAAACACACATTTAACCATAATCTGTTGCTGATCCCAGGAATGTCTCCGTACGAGGGATCTCTTCATCGGCTTACAGCATTGACTTGATTTTTTGTTGTATACGTTCAGTTTTAATTGCAAAACACACATTTAACCAGAATCTGATACTGAACCCAGGAATGTCTCCGTACGAGAGATCTTTTCAACGGCTAAAAGCATTGACTTTTGTGTGTAAAAAAATAACGAATGGCTCAAAAGGACTAGTATCCAGAGCCGTTATTGACATTATTAAAAAAAAGCTTTTGCCCTAGCAAGTAGCAGCAATCGAAAATCCATAGAAGAAAACTCACATATGACCAGGCTGTATGGGCTCGTTCCCCTTGCCTTTCCGTAAGGAAAAATAAAAAAAAAAAGCAGTCGAAAATCGTGAAAAAATACAAAATGACAGTGCGGTAAAATCCGCCTCCGGACCGCGACGCGCCCGCCACCGCTCTGTGTGACACCTCGCATTGACTACAATAGAATACAGCGGCCGCCGCCGCTTTCGCGACGCCCCCGGCACGCCACCGCGCCGCCTCCGGCCCGCGTCGCCGCCGCCTGGTTGTCATAGCGTTTTGACCGGTATCGCGCCGCGCCGCGCCGCTACCGGCCCGGATTTCTGTGTGGCAGGGTCCATATAAACTCGTACATTACAAAAAATCCCGCCTCCGGACCGCCTCCGGAGGCGGCTGTGTTTGAATTGAGCTTTATTCACTGGCACGTTAAGCCGTGTTCTCGACACGTGTCGCGGGTCGCGGCACGAGCCACTTTGCATGAGATGATGCTTCCAGATAGTTGGTCCCATGTCTTTTGGGTCCCTGAGCCGCCGCGCCGCGCCGGGGCGCGCTCTCACAATCTACACAACCAACCCTCTCATTGTTTAACAAGGGATGAAGGGTTACGCGTGTACATTTCTCTAATCTACTAGAGATTCTTTAGTTGTTTTATGAAGTTGTTTTTATCTAGTGTACGTAATCAGATTTTGATAAAAGGTACTATTAACGTTATACAAAATTTTCCCACGGCCATGAAATCAAAGAGATCTTTAGAATGAGTTGAAAATGTCTCTGTGCTGAGGTGAGGGAATCCGTTTTTATTGCGCGATCTTACAACGAGCAGCATCTGTCGTTTAGTTCAGTTGTCGTGTCGTGTCGGTGGCAGAGAGATATCGTTTAATGGTTATGGTAATGGCACCTCCTGTGCTGGGGACCCCGGTCCCCTCCGCCCGCGCCCCCTGCCTGCCTGCCCACCGGCCACGCTCAGCCGTCTGTCTCCCCAATCACCGACCTGACCGATGAATGTGCCAACTTTTTGTGTACATTCAAATATGTGTCAGTAGGGACCCCTGTTTATTTGTACGCTTCTCCCATGGTGGTCGCACGTTATCACCCCTACAAATTGTATGCGTATGATTTTGAACGACCAATTCGGTATGTCAATATCTTTTTATTTTTTACGTATAGTAGACATAATTTGCGATTAACCGAAACTCTCTGAATGCAAAATGTTGCTAGAAAATATTGCAAACTTCATCAGTTTAGTTTTCTGATAGCTTACGCTATTAGACTGCATGTTCCGTATTAGCGTAGTAAATTATTCACAACACGTAATCCTACAACCCTCTGTTGAACTTCATGATAGCGGTACTAAATTACAGCGTTGAATTGTTTTCTGACTATGAATTATAATAACCGGATATTTGTTCTTTCAATTATAAAACGTAAATTGTTTCTTATAGAATTTTGATACCGTTCATTGTTACTCATTTTTGTTGAAAGCTTTTTTTCTGTACTTGTTTGATTTCTTGTTTTTTTTACCTATTTTTTGTACACTTTTTTTGTAGAACATGATTTTGATTGTCATAGATACTTATCTTTTGTGCTGTCTCGAAAAGGTTATTTATTTTATTTTATTTTGGTTGATTGTGTCTCAGTACCACACCATTAAAGTAAAGTTGTTATTGTCCCCTTGTCCCTCTTTGCCGTTTACCGTTTGACGCCACTCGATCCATTCATTCAAAGTCGATTGGCATCGTTACGTTTTGATTTGCTTATTGTTACTTCGTCTATGCTTTTATTTATTCTCTTTTACGTTTTTTTAAGATTTAATAGATCTTTCAGCAAAATGTTAAGTCTGTCAAGAATGAGATTGATCACTTTTGAAATACTGTCTTAACTAATGAATATACAGGGTGTTTCATAAGTAACAATAAATTTTTAAAACTCTTAAGGGGGTTATTTAGACCGTCAAACTGAACAACTTTCTCTATGAGACCAACATCGAAATCGCGAAAAAAATAATTTTATATCCCATACATATTTTAGCTCTAGTCGATTTGTAGAGTATAGAACATAATTATTTTTTTCGGGATTTCGATATTGGTCCCATAGTGAAAGTTGTTCAGTTTGATGGTCTACACCACCCCCTTAAAGGTTTATTTGTATTTTTGTAACACCTTGTATAGGGTCCTTCTTAATATGCTGACACTTTTTTAAGGGTATGATCAGACCGTCAAACTGAACAACTTTCTCTATGGCACCAACATCGAAATCGCGAAAAAAAAATCTGCCTCTCCATACAAAATTGGAAACCTACTCGAGCCAAATGTATGGGACAGCTGATTTTTTTTTCTCGATTTCGATGTTGGTCCCATAGAGAAAGTTGTTCAATTTGATGGTCTGATCATCCCCTTAAAAAAGTGTCAGCATATTAAGTTGGACCCTGTATATGGTTTATAAAATAGTTCCAGTTTATTGCAATATTTGCAATGCAAGTGAAATTCGTCGTTGTTTTATCATCTAATAGCTATATGTATTATACCTACATAATCATGAGGATTTTGTACATTTGGTGGGCAGGTTGTATTGCATAACGTAATACGACTTAGGTACTAGGTACATATTTGGAAGCGGAGGTCTCGATACAACCGTGGTATCTACCTATTCTACATAATTTTCTTTTGTGACCACTCCATCGTATAAATTACATGTAGGTACCTAATCTACTGCCTTATTAATTATTATGCTCCTACATTTTATGTATTTCGATGAAAACCACGATAATATTAACTTCTGTTACCTGAAAAGACGGGGTTTATGAAAAGCGAGACAAATTCAAATTACCTCAGCATGCATTTAAAATGAAAAATATGCATGTTTACTACTTTTTATACGCGCGTTTAAACAACGGTTTTAATAGGCTAAATACCGCATTTTCTCATGATTACCCAGTGTCGTTGTCACGTAAAATCCTTCTTTATTATGTGTTGCACGACTCAGCGGGACGTTTAAATGAAACTCGAGAGCGGAAGAAATAATTACATTACGGTACAAGTGGTGTGCGTGTCCTATTACTACGGGTTTTAAGTTATGCCTTAAATTACTGATTAAATAAATCTGCACAAAACAAAAACATTAATTTATTGTTAGCACTGCTTTTGAGAGTATTTAAATGCCTAGCCGAGATCATTACGATTTTTAACCTAATTTGAATTGTCAACGTCTTAAATTGTATATGTCGCTACAAAGAGTAAGCCCCTTATTCTCATTAAATTATATGTGTTTTACCGAACCCTAAAGAACATGAAAAGCTTAAGAACTAGAAGTTAGTGTACTTATTACGTGCTCGGGTCTAGCATCTCTAGCGCACTCAGCCAAACTGAGTGAGGCGGGCGAAACTAAGTATGATTAAGTGGAACCATATCACAAACTTAGACTGCACTGCTACACGACCTAGGAATGCAATGCTACGGAGTTTATAGCCTGGACGTAAATGAGTTGGCGGGCTCCAGAAGCTCATTACACTAAATAGCGAAGTTCGTTAAAAATCACGCTGAACGTTTCTCTGACGCTAAATTGTGAATTCACTTAATTGTTCTACGCTTCCCTTCTCATTTTGACAAAATTAAAGGTTAAAAGTTGTTTAATTAAAACGGATGTATGCAATAATAAATATTGTATGTGAGAACAGGGTACAGCTGAAAATCATGGCTTCCTCGCTGTGATCTCTGATCAGATCACTCGGCCGACCGGCACAACACTGAGCTTTTTGTCGCAAACAGACTTCGTTGTGTAGTTCCCTATATTATAAGTATAATTATCATATTATAACGATAAGATTTCCCATAAGCGTGAAACACACTGATCAGGATACCGCTTCGATGCCTGCACCTTGCCCGTGCCGTACCCATACCTTCCCCTTACCGTCTCGCCTCCAGTCATATCCGGAATCTGCCTGTGTAATGACACACCTTACCGTATCTTTGCCTCTTCTGTGTCGCGTCGGTGTCTTATCCGTTCTACGACCGTGCCGTACCCTTCCCTTACCCTTGCCCAGTACCTCTTCAGTGTGTTTCACGCTTTAGAAGAACTAACAAAGTGATACCTAACTGTTCTGTATTCTAGCGACTTTCTGTTTGCACAATAACACTTTTTTCAATCTTATAAAACGTGTACTTTAATCCGCAGGCTGCTGTAAAATGTGCTTCGTCACCTCGTACCATCGCGCTGTCCACCAAGACACGGCTGCCACTCCCGGCGCTGGTCGGAGACGCGCCGAAGAATCACCCGCCCCCCAGCCACACCATCACGCATGTGAGTACCTACCGCTAATACTATCAACATATTAACAGCATGATTGTTGTTGCTATGTAGTTTTGTCACAAGCGAGAGTTTCGATTACTTGTTACTAAACGTAGACCTTTTTCTAGATGCATTTTCTTTGTCACATCATAATAAAACCTCTCGGCTATATGGTACGTCTACATTAGCCTCGTACATAACAGAAGCGCAACGTTGCTTTCACCTCCGTATCTACCGTTCCTTTAATGCGTCGGGTGATCTCACACGTCTAAATGCAGCCGCGTCTAAATCCGTAGCCATCAGCGTGCCTCTTCCGGGCCTTGCTTTCTCGCCAAACGCATAAAACGTACGCAAACTGCCACTCGGCTTGTCAACGCGCCTCGCCTCATCTCCGAGCTCGCTGCTAAACCAACACGCGTGAAATGCGCACTCTGTTTACTTATCTTCAGCAGTTTACCAAACCATTAACCGCAATTGAATAACGACGAAAATAAACCCTTTATTTGTACAGGCAAAAGAGCTTACTCGATTTCGCTATGCTGCCTAATATAAACAGTGGATTTCAAGTCTTCACTTAATTCAGTTCGAAAAACATCGGAGCCAGATGAAAACTCTTAACAAAGTGGTTACTCTTTCATTAGCTCCAGCGGTAGTCGGTACTCTGAAATTGTAGTCGTTGTTTTTGTGCGACTTCTTGATTGCAGCGAAAGTAGTAAGGCGGTGGAGAATCACAATGCGCTCGAATCTAGCGGCGGTGGAGGATAAAGGGTGGATGGGGCGAGACGTTGGCTGGGAGCTTTCAACGCGATATTTTAATAAAATGCAGCAGTCCGTCATGGTAGCAGTTGATTTTACTTAAATATTCTTTCTGCTAGTAATGCAAAATACTCTCTTATCGAATAAACTGAACACAATGTACACTTAATTTACCTACTACACCTTTACTTGAACATTCTTTTTTTAAAGGCCCGTTTCACCACTTCTGAAAATGTTTTGATAGCTTATTTGACTGATGGTTTAATCACTTAACTTTAATGTATTTTATTCTTACAAAATATGTCAAACGAGTCAACCTAACATAAACTTATCCAAAAGGGTTGGAAAAGGCTCTTAGAAGTTGGTATAAAAAAAAACTAGTTAAAAATATGTTTTTCTTAATCATTTATACTAACGAATAAAAATTTTAAACGCGGATGATTGAATACCTATTCGACATCAAATCGAACTATTGTGGAATAAATTCACCGCGAATATGTTAAAAATACTTTCAGGATTGCGATTGCATGGTGAATTTTATTAACGAACCCAGCCAGCGTCAGTCGGCGGACACAATCTCGACTATTGGCCGACATCGGCCGTCATTCATGAAAGCTTTATTTGGTTATCACGTCGCTCGGCTACCGCTCTGGAATATCTAACGTTTGTACCTTTTATTTTTCCAATCGATATCATTGTTCATCAACAATGGTATTTTAGTATTTCAATTGTTCAGATGTATAGGTACATCAATAAAAATATATACATAACTAACGCTCACAGACATTGACATATTATAATCCCAATCGTAATACTTTAGTTTTTTAAATTATGGAAACCATACAACAAAAAGGACGACACTAAATTAAACTAACAATCCGATATAATAACGGCTTTTATTGATAAAACTTCAATAAGACTAGACAGCTGTTTCCACAAGTAGGAATGAATCAGTTGTAAGTAGGTTCACGTCTACCCGATGCAAAAGAAGCGCAAGGCAGAATGCGAGCAGTTTACCCTCTGTGCTCCCCTGTGCGATTCGACAGTTCGCCGCCAGCCAGATATGTCGCAATCCCATCCAATTTGCCTCCCGCCGCTCGTGCTGTTGCTCGAATAAAGCGGAAAATCTTGCTCTGCCGACGGAAGAATAAATTATGCCGACTCCAATATGAAATATCGGGATAGGTAGGGCGCATGTGTTCCGTGTTTTTAGACTCTTGTTTTTGTCTTACCGTGGTCCTGAATTTAGGAACATTAAATTAGCATTGTAATATTTGAAGAAAAAAACAACATTATATTATCTATTAGACCATTTAGACCATTTGAATGTGTTTACCGTTCCAGAAGCATATAAAATTGAGGGACAGTCTATATTATAGACCGTGGCTTTTGCCAGGTGCAATGTTATAGACTCTATAGCATCTGCACCTGGCAAAAGCCACGGAGGTTTAAACATGAATTAATAATGGATTAGCAATTAATAACTATTAGATAGCCTTGTCTTGCCTTGTGTGATAGGACTAAAATTCACCCAATTTATAGTATAGCAATTACATTTCAACTTTCAACTGATAAACGTCCAATTGCTGAAATAGAACTCCATCTTTGCTGCACAGTACACTGCTAAGTGGAATGGAAAATACTTTTACAACAATATTACAAGTTAAACTCTCCGGCATCGTTGTGTGCGGCAATGTCATTTACTTTTATTTGGCGTCCGCCCGCCTGCAGTTTACGGAGTGTATCACGGCTTTAAACAATATCAAGCTAGCTGAACAGGGAATGAGCACGATCGTTTGGCACGCGCTAGGATCGCGCCGCACCGCTGCGGTGTCGGCTAATAGCTCTTCGCAGATTCAATTTGCCGTCGAATAGAATATAGCCTCCCGGTGCGCCGTACGCGATCATTAAGTTACGCCCTCGTCTACGAGCCAGTTCAATTCACTTCCAACGTCTACCACACCATCTAAGGTCTTCTAACGTCAATTATTCCTTCTATTCTCATAGAACATTCTACTATTATCCCTCTGAACTTTGCTAGTTGCTCCTTGAAGTAGCCCTCATAATCTAGTCTGTAATACAGAAATTCCAATATTGCAAGTATTTTGTTAAAATTTCTTTGACACTACTGATTTGTTAGCCCGGAAGGAACGAAGTGAGTACAGTAGTTGGGTTGAAGTTATACGAGTACTCTCTTTAATTAATCTTTAAAGAAGATAAATCGGTATTATTTTTATTTTACAAAGACAAGAAGTTAGAATCCCCTCGCTATTAAAATCTGTTATTTTTTGTTCCGACGTTCCAAACATTCTTAGGATTTACTAGTTCCTGTTAAAACTTTAAAGTATTTGACATCAGTGTAAAATAGGTTGCGGTTAACACAAATTGATTGCTTTCGACAGGAGCGTCCTTATTGTGTTGTCTCTGGCGTGTCGCCCGCCCGCCGCGGAGCAGACACTCTGCCACTGCCAAATGTTTTTATTCTTCTCTTCTACGACGATATTGCCGTTTGCTTACGTCGCACTCGACTTGCCTTATCTCGAAAACGAGTCTCCGGCAGCTCGGCCGGCTGGACTGGCCCATGTCGATCCTACCTATCTGATCTGAAAATATATCGTTATGAACACTCCTCCCACGCTTCGAGTATCTCGTAAATTGTTAACATCTGTCTTGGATTGTGCCACTGTGACTTGTTATTGCCCATTCCCGTGAGGTAGTAGCACCGCTACCATTTCACTACGGCAACATTATAGCATTGATCTCGTCCATATTCAGTTAAGTATTTTATTACGGACTCGATAACATTTTACTTGTTGTTCGATTGCTGTAAGTACGATACGATAGCTCCGCTTGTTTGGCCATAAATTTTAATCAAACAAAGCGAAATTGAAATGCTTATTTTATTTGCAGCGCGCAGTGAACATTTTAATTGATTTATTGGTGAATGATGTCTTCATATAGCTTTAATTGAATTCGACAACGGTTCACATTAAACGATGATTTGCATTGTTCACTGAACCTCTGCCAGAGCGAAATTTAATAATAATGCAGTTATTATTAACGGTTTATATCAGTCAGTTGCGTTTTATTACTTCGATACGTTTTATGACCGTAAAGAATTACAATTTATGAATCACAATTCACTGTGAAAAATTGCATCTTTCACATCCACCGTAGAATCTAGCACGGCTGCATAATAACTTTAGCATCTTGGCACTAGATGGCGTTACTAATACAGATATGAGAATGTAAAATTAACTTGAGAAACCTTGATATTTTATAAAATGATGATCATTGTAATCTAACTTAAATACAAATCGTACACAATAAACAACAAACCTTTCGTCTCTTAAGGGATTTATAGCTTAACTAAATTTACCTAACCCGAAAACGTGGACGTTCATAAAACTCAAATAAATAAATCTTTAAATAAGGAAAACATTCCGCAGTCTGTGGATATAGAGCTTGGTTGTCGGCATTTCTTTTCCCATTACCAGATGTATGTTTGCTGAGAAGTCTGTGTACTTTGTGCTGAAAACTTGAGCTCCGATGTCTTCTAACGAAATAAAACAAGTTGATTTAATGCGTAACGATACTAAATTGTGTAACGTTCCATGGTGCGTAAATCGTTTCACTCGTTTTAAAGGGAGTCCCTTGCCCAGCTATGGATCATTAAAATTTAACGTTTACTACTATTTAATAGGTACTAAAAGAAGTACTTTGAATAAATTACTCAGTTATAACGAACAAATGAATGAATTATATAGCATTAAAAAGTAGTAATTACTATACCTACAAATAGCTATTTTTCTTTCGACAAACTGGAGTTAAATTATATGTTTTACAGTTAAAATACACGTAGACCGTATCGTCCATGGAAATGAAAAGACTGAGATTTATGTGCATACATAATCCGCCTCATAACTTCAAGCGTTGCAACTGGGAAATTCAGCCTACTTTATAGCCAGCATTGTGAAATTAGTCAACGATGTTCAGAACTGTTGTTTGTTCGCAAAATACATTACCTACACGTTCCTATAGTAATAAATAACTATGTAGTCTGCATGCAAATCGTGACGATGCCACTAATTTGGTATGCAGTATAGATACGCGGAGTGCAATAGACAAAGTTCTTAGACGAAACTACTTCGTTTTGTCTCTAGTTTAGATTGTTCATTGTTTTGATTAGAATATTAGTATACTTACTAGCGTTGTCAATTGTTTATAGGTACTTTTTAGTCTTACAATTACATTTGTTATGATGCCAGATAAACTCAAACCAACTTCATGTTATTTCCAATATAAATTGTGGTTAGTGTGGTCTCAATAAATAATATTCCTTACCTACGCCGCTCTCAAAGAGACTAAAATATTAAAACAAAAAGGACGTTGAATGTGACATCGCGGTTGAATACTAATTGGTAATCGCGTGGTCGGTGCGATCACGTCGCCAATATAAACGTAAATTCAGTCGAAGCACATTCGTACGGCTCGTGTGGTATATTAATCCAGTCGGAGCTGTCTGTCGCGAAATTCCGTTTGGATGCCGAATGTTGATGTCGCTCTGCCGTATCTGATTGATCCCCTGTACTGTGATAGCGTGGAGTGAGAGCGTGACTTGCTTTGTGTCTACATGTCACAACACTCGGAATTTAGCTGTGCTCTATAAACTTTGTGTAAGGCTTATACTGGGTGTAAAAACACCCTAATAATATTTAATGGCGTAGTTTATACTGAACAGATTTGATTATGGATCCAACATATAAATAAAGTTTTCTCCCCTCCGGACGGAAAGCATTAATTCTCGTCCCGCTGCGCTAAACGAAGTTGCCGCTTTCTACCTCCGTCGAGGAGAAAAATTGTATACTAACCTCGGGCAGTAAATTAGTTCCTACCTTTTTTACTTTCCTGCCCTCGGTGTGTAATCTACTATCTATTAAGAAATCTGCTGTTTCATACAAAACTGTAGTACCGACTCGACTCCAATGTATGGAACAGTGGAATGTTTTTATTTTATATCGATTTTGGCTCCACAGTGAAAGTTGTTCAGTTTGATGATCTAATCTGAACTACCCCTTTAAATATTACTAGATTGTCTTGTTACACCTTTTATTAATAGGATTTATTTGTCATTGAAATTACTATGTAAGCAGTTAGTACCAATTAATAAAAGGTACAAATTTCCATACTACTCTTTCTCTGTTCTTTCACTTTAATTTTGTGTTCCGAGTATACGGGATAAAACTTTAATATAGCGATTATTACGAGCTAAAATTAAAGCTGTACTTGCTAACGACAGGAATTCAGTGTGCAGTAATTAGAAACATCGTTCCGGCAGGCACCGGCACCGCCGCGCCGACAACTTCCAACATGGGTGTAGCGTGCCGCGACATAAATAAATTATGCAACGCGCCACTTAACGACACCGCACCCTGCCACACACTCAGTCTCTCCGCAACTCTCGCCTCCTAACTAACGATACTGATAAATAATCACCAAGATTGCGCACTTATCTTGTACCGCAACAAATAAATAGCCAATAGAAACAACCGCAACATAAACAACTCGATAATTCGACTTTAACAGCTGCAATAGATAAAACAATGATTGCGGCACAAATAGCTTATTACGTGTGAATTATTACCGTTCATATGTTAGCTTAGGTCTATCGGGTAGCTTTCGAGGACGTCGCTGTTCATGAAAAATGTAATTGAATGATTTATCTGGTTGGTCACGTTTCGCCACCATATGGACTTCTCATGAATAAGTAATGTTCAGTCGTGGTCGTTGTTTCAATTAGCGGTTGTGTCGCCGGTCAGGCACGACTGCCTCCCACCGCCGACCGCTGCTGGACCGAAACCAACCCAACTCGATTGTCATAAAGAAGCGATTCAGTGTTCCGCACAATCGACAACGTTCCCAACCAGTATTTTGCCCGAGGAAATTCGATAGCTCATTCCGGTACTGAAACAATAACTTTATTCTTATTAGCGTTTCGATGGATAATTAATATTTGTGGTTGGATTGCGTTGAGTAAATAAAGCATTTCAGAAGTAATTTATTGTGTATGACTATTGCATAATATCTACTTCGAAAATTTATGTTATATCGTGATAAAGTAATGTGTAAATATTATAAATAGTGATACTTCAGTTTCAGTCCATAGCGATGATGCAGATTAGTAAAGATAACTTTAATAAACAATCTGTGTATAATGAAAGTCAAACATGGAAAAGTTCCTTTTCAAACAAGGCCATCCGAAGTTTTCAGGCGACAAAGTCGGTGAAAGTCCATTATAATTGGAGCACAATGTAATGAGCGAAAGTAATTATGTGGTAACATCCGGCGTTACAACCCGGCGACACGACCCGGCCCCGGATTAGAAGGATCTCCACGCCTACGACGCGGATTAAATTGATATGTACTACTAGGGCTGCCTTCAAGGCATTACAGAACTAGGATTTAAAGCTTAGCTTCCGTGGAATGTTACCTTGTTAAGGTCTTCCATAAATCTGTTGTTTGTCTTCAACTATAGCCTGTTAAACCTAACAATATAATCGACTAGACAACAATCCATGCATACCAGTAACACGGTTAAAATACATAACTGTATCTGACTATCTGACGCTATTGTTCTCTTAAAAACGTAAAATTCATCATCAATTCCACAAGGGATGCAACGTGATTTTTACCAACCGATATCGATATTATGTCTCCAGTAATAAAATATTGTGCTGAATAGAACCGGTTGGATGTCAGCCCTATGTGCAACTGCTTCACTCGTTTATCTATGTAAAGGGTCGGAAAGCAATCCCTTTTATTAGAATTGGGGACATAATCGTGCGCGTATGTCTTATTGTTGTCTGCTATGGGGATGCGGAAGTATTCAACTTTCATTGGGACTCCAAATTGACTACTTAAGATCTTATTAACAAGTCTTCATACCATTTGCTTGCCGATTTACAATAAAAAACAGTTTTTTTTTAAAGTTAATCCTCATTGTTGCTTCATAAATTGCTATGGTTTATAACCCGACGATTTCTTGAAATAAATGTAGGAGAACTTAAGTAAAATAAAAACGAACAAACTGGCTTTTGAGGAAGGGTCAATGTTAGTTTGATAAATTCGCGAGGCGACACAATCCGGATTCCGAAGCTCTTTGCGAGTTTTTTTGTTCCGGCTGACGGTCACTCCCGGAACAGACACCATTTATTTAAACCTAAACCGGCCGCGAGTAATGGAGTAATGGCCTCTGAGCTCGTGCTCTTGCAGCTCGGATATTAGACTGGAATTTTAAATCACTGCTGTCGAGATAGAGTACCATTGAATTATTCTTATCTAGTAGCTACTGCATTCTCCGCTAATTTGTAACGAAAACATGCCAATGTTTTATTGCGGTATTACTAAAATGCGGATGAGATAAGAAACTAAATGTTACTTCTACAATGTAATTTCTTATTTGATAAAACAAATCCTACTAATTACAAATGTACTGGAGCATGACTTAAATCTTTCAAAGTAAATTTCCTACAGAAAGTCGTGATTCATTTTTATTTTCCATAAAATTGAATGTCAAATCAAATTGGACGCGAACTTCTTGCAAAGTAATAATAACGTGGAAGTTCATTGAGCGAGGGCGGTCGGGGAGTTATCCATTTACAGAGAAGTTACTACTCGTTTTATTTTCTTTTATTCGTCCCGGAGAGCGGTCGTCGCTCAGCATCACAGCCGCTTCCCCCGCTCGAGCGCACGCCTTTCGAACCCTACCGTAAAATAGACGCGAAATGTGATAAATGGAAAACTCTTTTTATTGTCGGGCCCCGGGCACGTTACGTTATGGGTCGGCTCCTCTCACCCCGCCCGCGCCCTCGCCCTCGCCCTCCCGGCGCGTCTTATCAAGTTTTCTTATATCCTAGTTACCGCTCAATATTGTGAGCCCTGTATAAAAAAGCTTTCCCTCTCTACTCCCCTCCTCACAATAGAATTGGTCTCTTAAAGTATCACTACACGAGTTCCCAGCACTTTAATATAACGATTTAAGCCTATTGGGAAATTTATCTTTTCCAATTTTATCTTCCCGCACAAATAAATCTCCGTGAGACAAAGAATTTTCTGTTTTGCCCATGAAAGTATTCGTATTCCTGCTAAGATCGCGTAATCTGAACTCGTCGCAATGTGACTGTAGTGTAAAAAATGTTCGTTCTGCAGGGTATAACGCTGCTTCAAGACGCTGGTACGTCGGATGACAGTGGGCGAGCTTCTGAGAGGCTCACGGGCAGCTCAGTGGCACCCCGCGATCCCGATTCCTCCCGTGACCGCCTTAGTGACGTAAGTGTCATAATCCACCAGCGCCATGTCGATCTGACCGAGCGTCTCGGTGAACATTCCAAAATTATTAAACTTGTGCGACGAAGTCAGCGTATTTGATGCGGCAGTAAAAATGCGACTTTTAAAACTTTTCATGTCTTCTTAGCTTCAAAGAGTCACTTATGAGAAAAGTTCTTATCGTATGCGAGCTTACAACGCATTCCTCGAGATTAAGTACCTACTCTTGTTCGCGAGTATCGTCTTCACTCAGGTTTGGTGCCATCATCTTGAAAGTACAATATTAATATTGAGCCCACACTAAGCTGCATGTACAAATACACACTTTTTGTTGTTATCGTAAAGACTGTTAGTTTGTAATAGGAATAAGTATGTTAAATGTTGTCTTCTTTGGTTGCTATTATTTTCCCGTCTCTCACTTTCGAGCAAATATGGTATAATAATATGCTTAGTTGATTGATATCAAAACATGCACCCAAAAGTGCATTTAAATTCAACAACAACAGATTTGCTAGTCAAATTATAAAGTTAAGAGGGTTTGAAATCCCAGTGCACGATCTCACATTCGTAGACAACAAATAGCGATGTAGATTCGAGGGAGAGACGGGACAGACCTCACCTCCCCCAGTCACTCCAGTCCACTCATATGTTCGCTTTCTCTCTCCTGCCTACAGGCCAGTAGCCGCTGTAGTTCCGGAAAAGGCTATATCGTGAGTATACTCATTGTTGTCCTTGTCTAGTGTACCGAGTTCCTTTCTCGCATGTCTTGCATGCCACTCGACTTTGCTTCTCTGAATTGGTTGTTTCGTGTAACACTGCATGCCTCTTGTGTGCTTCATTTTATTTTTCATTTTAAAGCTTATAGACTAAGGTAATATTTTGGTCTCCTAAAAGTCGGTTTTGTTCAACACATATTTGTACAAAGCCAATAAAATAATGAAACATGTAATAGCTATAATTCTCGATTACCTCGTGTAAATTTACCCTGATCACGAAACAGACATAGCCGCGGCTCCTGCTCGATATTCGGCGCGTATCGCAGCTAAATCACGAGATTTGTCGAGGCGGTGCCGGTGCCGCTCCGTACTACATAACATTACCTGCGCCCGCTCTGAATACTTCATGTTCTGTATTTATTTGAAATTGTAATATCTCAGCCTGATCCCTTGTTGTTTCCCTCGGCGCGAACCGAGCTCGTAAATATCGCGTAACGTTTGAGTTGATTTTATTATATGATAACGATCTTCTTCGAATTGAATGCTTCTTTTTATAAATTATTAAGATTTTAAGACAAGACGGTTTTACATGGAAATTTAGCTTCTGGCTAAGATGAGGTAAAACACCGCTTTGCATGCCGGTGTTGGTATATTCTTCCATTTGACTCAAAAGTCATTAAAGTATTCATTCCATTATTTATTAAATATAGGGTCCAACTTAATATGCTGACACTTTTTTAAGGGTATGATCAGACCGTCAAACTGAACAACTTTCTCTATGGCACCAACATCGAAATCGCGAAAAAAAAATCTGCCTCTCCATACAAAATTTGAAACCTACTCGAGCCAAATGTATGGGACAGCTGATTTTTTTTTCCCGATTTCGATGTTGGTCCCATAGAGAAAGTTGTTCAATTTGATGGTCTGATCATCCCCTTAAAAAAGTGTCAGCATATTAAGTTGGACCCTGTATGATAACTGTTTCTTTTTATAGTAATAAATGAATAACTTAAAGCATGCAGTTGCGTTAGTAAATGAACGTAAATAATTTACAAACATTGCAGCCAATAAGTAAGGAATTACGTGCATGTCACACTAATTGCTGTTTTAATAATGTTATATTAATCTTAACTTTTCTCCTTTTGCAGTGTGATAGCGAAGGCGACGACGATAAGGCAAGTGATCTTATTATTTACCATCTAGAAGTGCTACACGGCTGACGTTCTAGATATTAACGAATCGCGTAAATTAATTATACCAGTCTCGAACTTCTCGGCTCTTTGAGAGTTGGAAATGTTGAAACAGAGCGTAGGAAATAAATGTCCGTGTAATGTAAGTGGCGAAGTTGCTCGTTCCCGCTTTATTCCCAGTTTATTACCCGCTCGGACTCGCTCCAGCCGAGAATTAATCTCGCGGGACCAGACGTGTCCTCCGCACCTGTTTACAAATTGTTTATTCCGAATAGTGTTTTTGATTACACTGTTGCTAAACAAGAAAACATGACAAATAAATAGAAATATTTCATTGAAATGATTGCGAAGTACACCGAAGACAATACCATAAACAACTTATAACAAGTCATTAAAACTTTTGAAATTACTAGAGTGTAGTCATTTGTAGAGATATAGCAGTACCTGTCCACTTTGGAGCGTTGTTTATGTGAACTACCGTATAACTAAATCATCTCCGAGCTCCTACGCTATAAATTAGTTAGAAACGCCAGCCAGACGCCAGTAAACGTGCTACGTGCAACTTGAAGGGTAACAGCGAGTATCGCTTTGTACTCGGACTGTACACGCTCTAGGGCTTTAACTAACTCGTCAACAGGTTGTGAAATGCGAGTGAAAAGCGGCTAAAGGCTAGAGTTAGCGTGGAGCGCACTCCGGCGCGTGTCGAGCCAAAGGGCGCTGATTACGCCGACTGTTCCTTAATTACTAGATTGGCGCAGTCTCCAAGTGCCAGTAATTAAATACATTTCTCTGCCTTCAGTGTTGCTAACTACTACTTTAAAGCAACGGCCATAAATTGTGGTAGTCTTACTGTTTACGATCTGTCCAACGGTAACGGCTACACAATCAAATGGTAAATGTTATGTCAATTATAACAGGGTTTAATAACTCAGCCACAAATTGTATCAATTTAATAATTGACGTTTTCTACCCCGAACAAAATACTGGGGAATATGTTCAGTCTTTCAGAAATGCCAAAGAAATGCAAGAGAATTTTCGCCAATTATTTTTAGCTTCAGTGGAAGTGTGAAAAGATTTTATTAGAGAACAAACTCAAGAACAGTCATCGGGCAGCAGTGCAAACCCGAAGCTTTAAAGGCTGATAGCAAAGCGCCTACAGAGAGGCAAGCCGGAGCTCGACCACGTTCCCCTTAATCTAATTATCTGGCCGCTTCGCTGCCGACTCAGTCCGAAACACCCCCACCCTCCAGCTCTCTCAATTTCCCCACCGACAGAACGTTTAAGTATGAAAGTATTTTAAGCAATCTACCCCGCAACATAGAATGGAATCTCGGATTTTAAATGAGTTTTAGTCGTCAAACTTTCTAACAAAATGCTTTTGTTAAATGTTAATCACAATATAAATAGACTTTGCGTTTTGTTTTGATCAGGAAAGGTAGATCTTGTTAGATGATTAGACCATCTATCTCTATCTATAACGTCACGCCTCTTTCCCAATGGGGTAGGCAGAGACCAGAGCGCGCTATCTACTACGATCCTTACATACATCTTTTGCCTCATTCACATCCATACATCTCTTCATACATGCCCGTCGGTTTCGAGTACTCCGCACCTCCCCTTTTTGTAGAACGCAGCTGATTTGATCAGAATACGTCCTACAAGGGCGCCCTCTGCCGACACATCCACTCATTTTAGCTCCATATATCTCTTTCGTACATCTGCTATCACTCATCCTCTCCACATGACCAAATCAACGAAGCATACCCTTCTCTATTCTTGTCACAATGATTACAAAATTGACAAAATGATTAGACCAATGGAGAACAAAGTAATAGCTGTAATGTTTTTTCGAGATACTAACTTGAATATAAAATTTCAAAGTTGATATTAAAGTTAGTACCTTTTACCTAGACAGTAAATAATATACAGCCGGCAGAGGCTATAAACGCTTATAAATCATGAATTACAACAACAATCCTGGTTAAAATATTGCCGTATTTTAGTGGTGTTTACTCCAAACAGTAACAGTTGTTTAATTGACTCTGTAATTGTATTAACAAAATGTTTTGATCATCCGTCTGAATGTTAAACATAATCGAATTGGAAGTGGAGTGGCACAATAATGCCGGTAAATGGATATCTGAGGAGGAAATCAGTCTCGGCTCCGCTGTTGCCGTAGTCGATTAATTAAATTATCCCGGGAGAGGTTGACGGGGTCTGAGTACAAGCGCTAGCGGATTTATAAGCCAAAGCGTAAACGCTAGTATACTCGATACTATTCGCTATACCGACCGAGTGCCACTAACTCGATCCGATTCCACTTGGGCTATTTGCACTCCGGGTTTAATTATACCTCCACTTTGATATGCAAATCTAGTCGCTTTTGGCTAATTACGTAGACGCTTCCGTAGTACCGCTGCAATTAACTTGAACTGTTTCGTTGTAAATTCACTTGTTAAACAAACATAAACCTGTATGTTTTCGGTTTTATCAGGTACCTATGGATAGCTTCATGCATATTGCACTGTACTAAAAAAGTTTTTGCTCTTTTCGCCTTGATTTAACGAAAAGGTTATCACATTCCCAAACGAACTCAAATTTGAAGTTAAGAGGATAGACGAGTACAGTTTTCTCCATACAAACGTATTCCCCTGTTTTCTCCCTGGATAATAACACTAGAGCAAATATTTTTTTACCATACAATCTATGTCACCTCTGCCATGTCCCTATGTTTTGCTTTTTTGCATTTATTCATTACTGTACCTAAGAACTAGGGACCTTCGAAAATGACCCATTTTACCGCCCGTTTTCAGACATCCATTAAACAAATTTGACGTCGCAATAGCCAAAGTCTTTCTGATATTATTTTTGAAATAATTATTAAAATCGGTTTAGTTTTGGAGGAGAAAACAGGGGAATACGAAATGCTGATTTCGTAGATTTTTTGTATATAAAATCGGTCCGAGCTGCAGTTGTCTCTTTCGCACTCTAGTCGGTGGGGTGTATGAGTGGGGCGGATCTGATAAATACGTATACAGTCGGAAAAGTGACCTATTCTCCAAATTAGCATTTCAGCCCGCCTATCCTCTTAATCTTCTTTCGGAATACCTACAACTAATCTATTTTACTGCATATTGCACCAGTAGTAATTTGTAATATCAGTAGAGTATATTTCCAGAAAATAGGGGTTATGATAATGTCTAGTTCAACCATTAATCTCTGCAATATCCCTGGGCTAGATAACTCTGTTATTAGCTTAGCAGTAACGGGAGTCAGCAACTCTGAGTAGTCTACAGAGCGCAATGCAAACGTTGGTCCGACCCGCCCCATTCTTCGTTAGTACGCTGGGCGCTTACACAAATAACGGGACATCACCATTTCCACCACACATTTTACTGTAATCATATATCCGTCTAACCTTCATTCACGATCTGCCTCTAAAATGTGTTTTAGCTTAACTGGCAGTTAATGCTTAACTCGTGGTTAAGAACATCGGTGAAACTGCAGCTTATAGGAATTCTGTGTCCTAACCACAGGCCGTTGGGACGCGCACTCGTAACTTACCGCTTACGGCCAATGCAACTAGCATGCCTGCATTATTTATTGATCTCGCTTGCGACCATAAACATGCACGCTGCACGTGTCGTAATAACACCTGCTTCCTTGCACTTTGAATAAGTAATTTCCACACGAATACGTATGTCAAATTAAACATGTAATTACCCCATCAAATTTATAAATCGTATTACGTGTAAAACGTTTCTAGTAAATTAATACTTAATAGCCTAATATCTCATTTACATAAAATGTGTAATATTCGTGCATTAAAATAGTGATGCTGAATTGCTGATGGTATTGCGTCGGTTAGCGTAAATATGATTGTAATGGAAATGGAATATGCAATTGACATTCATGTCGGTGTCGTCAATAATAAATGTGACTAATTTAACTTTAATTATGGTAGTTATATTCGGTGACCTGCCCTGTTGGTTTGCAGGTAGGGTTCGCAGAGACTATTATACAAGGTCCAATATGCTGACCGTTCTGGAAGAGTATGATCAGACCATCAACCTGAACAACTTTCTCTAAAGGACCAACATCGAAATCGCGAAAAAAAAATCTGCTGTCCCATACATTTGGCTTGAGTAGGCGTGCAGTTTTGTATGGAACAGCTGATTTTTTTTCGACCGATGTTGGTGCCATTGAGAATGTTGGTTGGTTGAGTTGGTCGAGTTTGACGGTCTGATCATCCACTTAAAAAAGTGTCAGCATACAGAGTGTAAGGAAAAGAATCATTTACCTTTAAAAGACATCAACCATCAAACCTAGCATCAAACTAAACAACTTTTACTACGACCCGGTTCGTGTAATGGTCTTCTTATCGAGTGGGCTGCAAGCCCTGGTGTCAGAGTTTATTCAAACTGCCTTACGGCCTCTGACGTGGTTTTTATGTAACGACTATTATTAGCCGGGACCAACAGCTTAACGTGCCATCCGAAGCACGGAATCATCTTTCTTTTCAGACAATCAGGTGACTCAGCCTGCAATGTCCTAACCAACTGGGGAAAAACGCACAAAGTGACATTTCACTAGGTGCCCCCCGTGGGAATCGAACCCACGACCTCCGTGTCAAGAGCCCAATTCTCTTAACCATTAGACCACGGAGGCAGTTAGGCAGTAATGGTTACCACGCCGGACTGCCAAACCAGGGTTCTGGGTTCCAATCCCGGTTCGGTCATGGATGTTATATCCGTGTGCCGTTGTTGTATGGTTCCCATAACAAAAAGCCTGAGGCTTACTTGGAATCATTACAATGTGCCTGTGAGCATTATTTATTTATTTATGGGAGCAAACCTGTCAGACCAAAAAAAAATCTTCGTCTCATACGTTTGATTCTAGTAGGTATAGACACTTTAGTATGGGACAGCAGATTTTTTTTTGTTCTGACAGGTTTGCTCGCATAGTAAAAGTTATTCAGTTTGATGGTCACAGTATGTGGTTTTAACGTTAATGATACTGTTCCTTACACCCTGTATTAAGAAGGACCCTATATTTGTCTCATTAAACACCCACACGACACGGATCATGTAAGATGCGTGTGAAAGATCATCATCATTCATCAGGTGGCGTATCACTTCTGGTCGATTAGGCGTGGTGGGTGCGGGCGCGGTGGGCGCACAATCTGCGCGTGAGGGGAGATCGGGGCGCATTAATAAGCTCATGAATACTGATCGCCTGCCAGCAGCCTCTATCAGTATTGGCTTTACTTACATCATGTTCTTTCAATCGTAAAGCTTTAGGGTTAGTTTAGAAAAGTATTCCAACTATTTAAGCAACATTTATCTTTTTATTCGTCCTGTAATCTGACGTCTCACCTAACAATCTGTGTCTCACAAACTTTTTTAATCAACATAGTATACGTTTTTTTCTTCTTCTATTAAGTGTAATCGTTCTTAATAAAATATTTTCCGGAGCTGTGCTTATGTCCGCCTCTTGGCAGGATTTACCTTACGCAAACCTACCTCGGTTAATTGAAAGAGCTTTCGTTTGGTGTAATATCTTATGGCGCGAAGTCTTCCGTAGAACTCGCAGTCTCTCTCCAACACGTATCTGACTCCCTTAATGCCTTCTCACAGGAAGGCGCTTACGTCTCTTCATATTTTTCGTTTTAGAAGCAACAAGAAAATAATTTAATCTACTCCACGGAATCGGAATATAAATTTGTTTTCAACATTATCTTAATCGCTACTTCTATTTTATCATTTTAAGGCTTGGGCTTTTTTTTTCTTAGAAATTCTTTTTACTTTCATTTCCTTTGAGTGAGAAAAATTGCTTTTATGAAATAATTTGGAGAAACGTAATTTTTAATAATGCTCAAGTCCAACAATTTTCTTAGGTTTGATTGTAATGGTACTTTTATCGTCTGTTATAATGAGGCGAAATGAATATGGTAAGTATAACAATAATTAGTGTAATGTCCAAGGGTCGAATTTGCGGTGTTCGTACGTGTACCGCAATAAATCGCCCGCACCCGAGACGGTGCTGCGGCACGCGAGATAAGGGTCACCGCAGCACCATTAAGTGCTACATTGTCACAGTTGCGCCGATCAAGTACATAAACCCCGAGCTTGAAACCGCCCGCCCACACGGCAGCTTTATGACTTCTATCACCTACTAACCACTAGTTAATCTAATACGAACGTTCTACATCTACCCTTCCTTATTTTTTGCCAACCATACTTAGTTATAAAACCCCGCATAATTATATTAAACTACATAACTACGTGATTAACATAATGTTTCCAGAATGTTCCACTTTTGTCTTGTAAACGAGCATAAAGTGAAAGAACAAATTGCGAGTTTCCCCAGTATTTTCCTCGCTCGGAAAAATATATGTTTTATTAAAGCTCGGCATTTCCGAGAGCGAGGCAACCCTCGGGGCGGGGTGGCGGGTGCTCGCGGGGTGGGGGTCGGCGGCGCGCCAGTGTATAACAGACAGTAGAGGGATATAAAACATATTTACGCGCCTATAAAGTACTCTCGTACGCTCGCTCTCCACCATTTTCTTTTGTTCCACGCTCGCAGCCAATGATAATGCTTTCTCCCGTTCGGTTAAACTTATTTCTCTTCCGTCTTATCTGGCTTTTCTTCGGCATTTTTATTTATAACCGAAGTGCTGAAACGTAGCAACGTGAAATAAACGATCTCGGTAGCAGTTCGTCTTTTGACGATCTTGTGCTTTTCAATTTGTATTATGTCCTTGATTTCCATATTTATTGTTCGTATAATCGTTTTTCCTTTATTTCTATGGATATCGTGATTTTTCTATTCCTATAATACAAGTAGGGCAGTGTTTTATTTTTTAAATCTACTCTTCAAGTTGTAAAGTGGGCTGTGTAGCCCCTCTAAGTGTTTTTGCAACATCGACAGACAGTATTGTTTGTAAATTAACTACAATATATACTACAGTATCAAATTCATTACAATTTGCTTCTGTCCAAATTGGTTATGTTTGACCGAGCGTAAAATTGTTTAAAGTTGTGTCTAAAAGCTAAATATTTTTCTTTCCCAACAGGACACCTACTTTAAGCCCTGTGACAAGAATCAGATTAGACTGCATGGATAAGATATAACGTTTGATCGCGTTCTATTAAAGTCAACGAACAGAAAGTGGAGGGTGTACTTGACGCTATTCAGAGCGAGTAGAACGGAAGCCAGAGCGTTAACAGCAAAGCGAGGAGCGTCTTAATCTTGCGCGACAGTACGGCTCAGAGCAGAAACCCCTTGCGTAGGTGAGAGGGTGTAATAACAAGAGTCGCCCCGCCCTCGTCTCGCCACCCCGGTCTCGCCCGCAGGCTTACCCGCTCGCAAACTTCTTCGGAGATTCGTATTACTCTGTCGTGCTCGACTCTAACCGGCTTGACTTGGATAAGTCCCAACTTGCGACGATGGAAAACGAACCTTAAACATAGCCGCTTACATCTCTCACGTTTCCGACTCGAGTACCCTACCTTTGTTTTTGATACAAAACATTTAGCTGTTTGTATGGTTAGGGAAATGTTTACTAACTCGACTCGGTTTGTACATGATACGGAAATAAGTTTAGCTCGAAAATATGTATTATCGTTGTCGTATTCATTTGTAAGGATTTTGTTTCTGTGTTGTACGCTCGTTTCAATGACAATTGTAGATTGTTGTTCTACTAAAGTTAAGCTTTGCAAATGACACAAAACATGAAAGCTAAAAACATTGTAGGCACTTTCCGAGCGTGTAGGACAAAGGCGCGTCGTCAAAGGGCCGTAATTATCCGTAGGCGAGCTAGTGTGAGCACTCGACACCGAGGTCGAGATATCTCTCGTCGGATCAGCAGCTCACTCGGGATGCACTCTGCGATTCCGTTTGTCACTGCACACTGCTCAGTGCTCAGTGCACCCCGGCTGCGGTCTGAGCTCTCGCTCTGATAAACGCATGTCAACGTGCTTTGAATGCGAAGCGCATTTAGCCGCTGTGGCAGCCCTAGTGTTATATCACGAGTGCACGGCTTGATGATTTATGATTATTACACGAAAGGCGGAATGCGTGAAATGGATGAAACAATTTAACTGTACGAATCGTTATGCACTTCATCGCTGTGCTCGATAATTAACCAAGAATGTTTATAAAGCTGAAAGAAGTTTTCAGTTGTGATGATTTGTAAATGTTAAATTAAAAGGATGGAACTTTTTTCTGTGTGTTCTCTGTTTGCAACCAGAACAGTACAACTGATCGCTATACAAAATACTAGAAGTGTTGTTTAGCAGAGACATAGGGCCGGCACACGGCACGATACGCAGATAAGCCGCCCGGCTATTTGCACGTTGTCGTCGTGTGTGCGACCCGGCCCGGCCGTAATTAGCCGCCCGCAAAGTTCACCGAATGCTCCGCAACTCACACGACTGCGTCCCCACGATCCCACCGATACACATCCCGTGCATAATTTATGCTGGTCCCGAGCCGGCAGAATTAGTTCCTTTTGTTTCATCCACTTTAGTATCGCGTGCTTACACACTTCCAAGCAGGTGTAAGTGCAAAGTTGTTCGCGAGCGTGCCGGCCCTCGCTGATTACTTCTTGCCTTCCGATTGCCACTTTCTTAGTTTCGATTGGTTTGAGGATCATTGTACGTTTCCGTTCGTTATTAGCACAAAGGTATTGTTCACTGAGAGTCGGAGCTTTACGCTGGAGGAAAATGTTTTCTTTTCTTTGTTCTGTTTTTTTTTTTTTCTTGTATCCTGTTATTCTACTTTAGGGCTATTGTCGTGTTAAAGAAATATTGTAAACGCTTGTAAACCCTTTCGATTGTTTCCAAACACTTTTATTCAATATCTAATAGTTTTTAGGAATAAATTATGAAAATAAACATGCTCATCTTGGAGAGCGTAACGCGGGCGAAGTTTTTAAAAAGTCGTTAAATATTATATCAAGTATCACGGGTGGAGCGAGCATCCGTCCGCCCGAGTAAGATAAGACTTTTAACGGTTCAAGTTTCAGCGTCGTTATTTATGTCGTAAATAGCTCCACATCGTTAGCGGTAAGAGAAAACAAGGACAACGAACAAAGTGATAAAGCTGTGGAATACACCATTCCATTACTTCACTAGTCTACAAGCCATTAATAATTCTCTAACTTCGCTGCGACTACAAATTTATATATTCCGTCTGGAGCGAAATTTCAGGGAATTATTATAAAGTAATCTAAGTTAGGCGATCCGTAGGGAGCTGCGGGGGTTGACAGGTGTTTAAATATACGCGTAACAGCTTCCCCACGCCCTGATTCTCCGTACTATGTTAGAGATGGACCCGGGACCCGACTAGACTGTGCGAACTCTCAACTTATTATCAATTGTTCATTCGGACGCCATCTACAGGGTGATATTGAAATAAGTCAACAAATTCTTAGGGGTGGGTGGGTCAGATCATCAATTTAATAACTTTTACTATGAGAGCAAATCACAAAAAAAATCTGCTGTTCAAATACAATTGATTTATTGGAACCATAGGTTTCATACTAAACTGTAATGCCTACTCTACTCAAATGTAAGAATAGCAGTTTTTTTTACAAATTGCAGGTTTACTCCCATAGTAAAGTTGTTCAATTTGATGGTACCCACCTCTAAAGTTGTTCAGTTTGATGGTCTGAAGCACCCCTGAAAAATTGTCCAATCATTTCGATGTCAACCTGTACAATTACACTTCTCCTCGAGACTTACATTTAGTGCACCGTCAGCACAAATCTACTCCAGCAAGAGATGACAGATCGTTAAGACTTTTTATTTAGTAAGTTCTAATTAAATTAATGTTCGAACCACTCTTCAATTAACGTATTTTTGATTCGTGATAGGTCAAAATAAACGGCGCGGTGTCTCACATTATTGCCAACTGCCAGCACTGCTGCTCAGCTAATTGGCTATCACCGCACGTTCATGCACCTCCGTCGGCGCCTGTCACTTGTCCTTTGTCATAATAAATAAGTAATTTGTCTCGTAACGCTCTCCAGCCGCCAGCCTCCCTCCATATATCTTGGCTCTAGCATCTACCTACTCGTACCGTGTCTGACAAGACAACACAGACAATTAATTGATTTAAGCTCTTTGTTGTTGTCTCATCTTACTTGTTTGTTAATAATACAAACTTACAAACATAAAATCACAATCGTATACCTTTCCGGGTGGTCCGAAATATTTCTACAACGGCTTGCGTGAATTCTGGTCCGGAGGCGAGTTGTCCACTTTGTGAAATCTTACAACTGGTCCGAATAAACATTTTATTTGAAGAGTGAGCCAGTTGTCCGCTATGAGAAATTACTACGGCATAATTGGTCCAAAATTTTAAATAATGAACAAGGTGTAAACTGCAATTAACAATGACCAAAATGCTCACATTTAGCAATTTCAGTTTTAGGATGGAATGACATATCAAGATTATCAAGTAGTGAAAGGCATTTCGCCCACATAAACAACACAAGAAATCTTTAATCCCTATAGGCGCCTCGTGCGATACCCACGGGACGAATTGGGGTGGTCTAATCTAAGCCGAAATACAGGGTCCTTCTTAATATGCTGACACTTTTTTAAGGGGATGATCAAACTGAACAACTTTATCTATGGGAGCAACATCGAAACCGCGAAAAAAATCATCTGTCCCATACATTTGGCTCGAGTAGGTTTGCAGTTTTGTATGGAACAGTAGATTTCTTTTTCGCGATTTCGATGTTGGTGCCATAGATAAAGTGGTTCAGTTTGACGGGCTGATCATCCCCTTAAAAGTTTCAGCATATTAAGAAGGTCGGATAAACGCCATTCTTAATGTTTTAACTCAAAAAGAAAGAACACATTTACATATTATGCAAATAAATTAATATTACGAAAGTTAACAACAACAGTACAAAGCTGTGTACTAAATATAAAATGCTCCAACAAAAGGTAATTAAGTAAAGTGGCGGTACGCTTCAAAGCCATAGAGAAACAGAGCGGTTACTCTAATTCAATTAGGATTCAAAACGTATAAAGAGATTAAAATGAGCTTTTAATGGGTATCAAAGCAGCGGAACCGGTCCGGGGCGGGCGGCGGGCGGCGCGAGCGATCGTGTAATATTGCCAGTGAACATTCTCGCGAGCTCATTTAAGCGGTTTTTGTCCTCGCCTTGTGTTTATCTTATTATCCCGCCGCTGTTATTGAACCGGCCTTCTGAAATCGCCCGTTCGCTTACTCCAATCCTTTCGTAAGGACATTCAAGCAAAATGTCCAACACATCAAACCGACACAAGCTCAAATTGACCTAATAGCGAAACGTCCTATTCATCAAAATGACCTGTGAGCAAATGGTTCCAAAAGCAAAACGACCTCTTATTAAAATGTCCCATTAACATGTTCCGTGTACATACATACATTGTTATTTCGATATAAATAATTTTATCTTCAATGTTGTGTAAGGAAACAGAACATAATCGGACACTTCCAAAATAAATACAGAAGACATCTAAACTTTTTGTAATGGAAGCAGAGATTGAAAATGTAAACAAAAGAGTTGACACTAAAAAAAAGCGAATAATAGTAGATGGAGAAAGTAAGAAAGGTCTCAGGTAAAACGTAGTGATGTAACATGCAACAAACATGTGATCTGAGGCTTTCTTATTTTATGTCCGAGGTTAGTATACTATTTTTCTCCTCGACGGAGGTGGAAAGCGGCAATTTCGTTTAGCGCAGCTGGACGAAAATTTACGCTTTCCGTCCGGAGGTGAGAAAAATAATTTTACAGGGTGTAAAATTTAATGCGTTACAAATCATAGGGATTGCTTCAGACTACGAATAAGAATAACTAGCTTCAGACCGTCAAACTGAACAACTTTCATTATGGTGCCAACATCGAAATCGCAAAAAAAAATGTCTGTTCCATACAAAACAGCAAACCTACTCGAGCCAAATGGGACATCAGATTTTTTTTTTCGCGATTTCAATGTTGGTCCCATAGAAAAGATGTTCAGTTTGATGGTCTGATCATAGCATAGCATAGCATAGCATATGCTCACGACTATATTCCCCGAGGGGGTAGTCAGAGATATTCTGAAACCTCAGAACATCCACGTTTCACCAGTAGTACCGAAACTCTGTCCAGTGTGACAGGGGGTGAGCCCGTCGCCACTTATAATGGACAGTGGGTACAATACATGCCTCGAAATTGAAGCATGCAGGTTTCCTCACGATGTTTTCCTTCACCGAAAAGCCAGTGGTGTTACAAATCGTACATAAATTCCGAAAAACTCATTGGTACGATCATCCCCTTAAAAAAGTGTCAGCATATTAAGTTGGACCCTGTATTGAAGACATTTCTTTTTAAATGTAAGCTTTTATGCAATCGTGATAACTGGGGCATTGATTGTAATAACTTTGATAATTAATTAATTGTAGGGATACTAATTGAATGTTTGCATGCTATTTGAATGACGACTTATAAATAGGAGTCTACATTACAATTAAAAAAGCAAGTGTTAGCATATTAAGTAGGACCCTATATAAAGTAGAGATTTACTGAAATTATGAAATAGGTGGTAAGGGTAGGTAGCTACGGAAAAGGTGAGTTACATTATTAGAAAAGAATCAAATTAAAGAATACTTTGTTGTTGGTTCAGTACATGCTATAAATAAGTTACCTTATCGATGCCGACATGCTGCTATCGCGCTCTCATCTTGGACGGCACGGCACCCACGCTTACTGAGCACGGGCTATTTCGGCCACGATTACCGTTTAAAATAATTTGTCGTCGGAATAATATTAATACTTCACTTTATATTCAAATTGGTGTTAATAGAACCATTTAGATATGCCAATCTTAAATCATATTGTTTGTTTTTATATTAAACTGTATCGTAAACCAATAAGCAGGATCATTATTTTATATGGACCCTAAAGTACTATTTCTACGGTACTTTAGCGCTCGTGTCGGATTATTCCCCTCTTTATGTTGTCAAGAGATGCGTACCACTTTGTTGTTTTATTTTATACTTCGTCTCGGAGCGACTTTATGCACCGCCTCATTGCTCTTCGCCGTTTCGCTTAGTTTCCCCTCTCTATTTTCGACTCACGTTACTATGTAAATTTATTTTGAAACTAACGATTCGTCAACGGCTTTACTCGTCCCTGTTCCATCATTTTACAGCTTTAACATTTATTCATTCAGTTTTTTTTTAATAACGAGATGTTATATTTTGACTTGCTGGTTGGTATATTCGTAGTTCGTACCAGCAGATATGAACATAAATCATGACAATCTTAAAATGAACATCTTGAAATAATCGAGGAATAAATAGCAGGCATTAAGCAGTAAAATTAAGAAAGAAAAGATTAAAGTCAATTATGATCTGTATAATCTGGGCTATAAGCCCATAAACAGAACAATTCGTTTGGGTATTCAACCCGAACCGGCGCGGCGGCGGTCATTACAAGAAACGGTGTAATAACACGAACCGTGGGCCGCCCAGCGCCCAGCGCCCACTCGACCCTCGACAAACGCTCTGAAACAAACTACATTTTTATACAGAGAGCAAACAAAATGAGTTAGTGGTGCCGTTGCGTCGCTATCCCCCTGTATTCCTCTAGCTAGCGAGCTTGGAAATTCACTTTAATACCTTTGTTCTACAGCGCTTTACAGCTCTCATGTTTTCCGGAAATATTTTCCGAGTTCAGCTTTATTTTATGTGTGAATATTTTCCACTTCATTTCACCTCTTTCAGAGATTGGTGCTTTAATATTTAATGCACTTTCTTACACCTTTGCCTTTCTTAAAACTTTATTCTTTGACTTGTAGTCTTTATCCCGTATCATCGTTTGATTGAATCTGTTTGTTTTTCGAATTTTCACTGTATTCGTCATTATGAACCTCTCTGAATGTTGTGATTAAATTGACTTGTGTCAAGTTATAAGATTACAGCACTAGAATGGGTCGGGAGTGGTCACTAAAGGACTCTTCGGAGCGGAGGGTACATAAAGTTGAGATACGAGGAAGTGCCGGTCCGGTCATAAGTTACCTGATAAATTTGAGCCGCTATTCATCCATGTTTTCCTCCTATATTATGTATGAAAGGAACTGTTTGTTTTGTTGTGATTTATGGTAATTGTTCTGTGATCCGTCTTTAGCTTTAAAATATCACGATATTGTTATGAATACAAATAACTCAGTTCACAAAATGTTAAAGGTATGATCACTCTCATTTTGAAATTAAATAAAATAGGTAGAATCTCCCGGTAGAGTTTATTCATTACATCCCGCCGCGGGCGGGCGGGCGGCGGCTGTGGAGGCTCCCACCCTCTTCGCTCAGTTTATGGATATAACCTCGACAAAATACCCCTAAAATTGCACTGTTTTTATTACGTTCTCTCTTTATCTCTTTCGGTTTGTTGCTCCTTTTTTTACGGCGTTATTATTTTATTAGCGAACTCTGGATACCTAATAAAACATAGACTCAGATCAAAATTTACTGCTTTAAGTGATTGACTTCAAAATTTATTAAATTTTGATTTATTTCACATGTAATTCTTGACTCGCTACATATTAAAAACTTAATATACCTCCACTTACACTTTAAAACAACAAATTGGAATGAATCAATGAGAAAAATAATTAATCTACGTAATAAATATGTATTCATGAATGTAATAAATAATATTAAGATTTACTTTAAAATTACCTATATTGATGTTCATACGGTATAATTTGTCAATAAAAAAATAAACGAATGTTAATGTACGCATATAAATTATGATTATGTAATTAAATTTTAAGACGGCAGCGCGTCGAGATCAGATTGCCAACATGATTAAAGTAAGGACTAGCATAAAATATGACAGAGATACGACTGCCTGAGCCAGAGCACTGCCTGGGCTTGCGGTCAGTGCATAATTAATTAGTGTTGCTTGTTACATATTGTCTCCTGACTTAAAGGAAATAAGCATATTTTAATAATTAATTTCTAATCTCAAATTATTCAGCGCCACCTGTCACCACTAAAGTTCAAGAATAATACATTTACATAATGGACTACTAATAACAGCAGTAGCTCAAACTAAAACCGTTTGTGATGACACATTGAAATATCTAGTGTGATTTTTCTGTATCATTAAATGAAAACATTGTTTAGATGCCAAATAGTTCCCGAGAGCGATAAAACAAAGCGGCTGGCAGAGCACCAAGTCGCTATGCGCGGCACGAGTGGATGGGCGAGCGATTTGCGATGCGAACACTGTATACAAGAGTCGGCGTCGGTCGTCGCGTCGCGATGCCATGTCGACTCTTGCCGCGCATCGCCGCGTGCTTAGCGCAGATTTGCACGGATTCATTTCAAATGGAGCTGCCAGATAGCAATTACATTCCCTTTGAACGAGCGGAATGCGCCATGTATGACATTCAATTCAATTTTGAGCACAAAGCTCACATCGAAATTCTCTTTCTCTTTGACCGGTTCCTATTATGCAACAACACTCCGAGCTAGCTCTACCTAGCAGAAACGTTGTTTGAAAGTGGATTTTATTTAATACAAAGAGAGTTGAAAATATTAGGTACATTGTTCAACCACCAATGATCGCCTGAATGCTTAATGATTAAACTGGGTGTGAAATCATCGTTTTGATTATCGTTAATTACTGTCAATTCACTCCTACAATTAAATAATGGGTTTGACAGAAATGAAACAACTCGAAGAATGATCTATTAGTATTCGATTGTGTGATTCAGTCTGCCAGACATGTGCCAGATAGCTCGCGTGTCAGCGCGGTGTTTTGATCGGCGCTGTCGAGTGCAAAAGTTACATTAGGTTTGGCACTTGGCAGAGTGAGGACACATTCCGCGGGATTTTCGGAAGTGTCCACCTGGCCGTGGGCGTACGCATCTCTGGCCTCCCTTTGAAGTCTTCACTTCTATTGTAAGCTAGCCAACAAAAAATCAATTAACAAATGTATTAAGTATACAACTTAATAATTAAATATAGAGCTCAGATGAAGTTGGTTGTCTACTTAAAATGATTTGCTAACTCATGTTGTCGCTTACTGATTTTGAATTAAGATATCGTAATTTAATTCGCTGCAGTTTCTAGACTCCTGCTTGACTCGCTTCTGATTTCATTTCGTAGATAACTTACTAATGAGTTTTGCGTCGCGTTCTGTTACAGCAGATAACTGTTAAATTACATTTAGTTAAACAAAATGTAAGCCATAATAAAAAATTGACTTACGAATCATTTATGAATTTTGTATGTGGAGGTTAAGTCGAGTTAATTAATTTACGGCGAGCGAGGTGAGGCTCGATTAGCGGAATAAATTGGGCTTGCGGCGGGCGCAATCCCCGTCGCAGTAAACAGCGCCGACAACAAAGGCACCCGGCGATCGCCCCCTGCGCGAAAGGCGAGCTTAATGCTAACTCATTATTTATTCACATCTATAACGAGATTGTCAGTGCTCCCTCGCTCCTCTACAGTCGCTTATTTGTCTCGCTGCTCCCGTCGTTCGTCGCCATATTTACTCTCACTCGCTCTTTTTGCTTGCATAATTCTCTTTTTGTGCGGGAGTTATAAAGCTATTAAGGTTTCCTTTTAAGTTTTCTCCCTCTAAAATTACCGACGAGTTCCGAGCGCTTGTAACGGCAGTGTGCAGCTTTTTCGAATTTTTATTGAAATGTTTTCCCCTCCTTCGATTCGAGCGTCTGTTTTATTTGCATACATTACATCTTTTGAGCTCTTTATGTGGTCGCGTGCAACGAAAACCAATAAGAAATGTTTTTGAATGATTTTATATTGCACTGTGTCAAATTTGTTTTCATTTCCTTGTCTGCTATAAAATGCACGGTATTTATTATTGAGAATATTATTACGTACGAGTATGTGTAGAATTTCGACTGCAGTAACGTATTTCAAAATATTTTGCATTCGGTGAACACTAATAACCAAATCTGGCAAGAGAAACCTCATATGTAGTAAACACAAATTTGTATATACTAAACACAGAATAAATTCACCGTACGCTTGCAAAACCACGCGGAAACAACGTTGCACTTGAGAATTTTTATTCAAAAGATATGAAAAGCGTTGGAGCACTTGCAAACGGCTAGATAATGCCGGCAGATACTCGGTGCAGTCGTTGAAAATTTTATGTCGCCTCGCCTCTCGCTGCAGCGTCGACTGCATCTCTCCTCTCCCCCCGTATCCGTAATTCTGCACCCTCTTTAATGCTGTCACTATCGGAGCACATTTTGCGGCATTCATACACAGACTTCATTACAATTTAAACACTATGGATTTCATGCTGCAGCACAATAGTTTAACTAAAACTTAATTTGGTTTTACTGAAAATATTGCGTCAACTACAGAATAAACGACATAATGCGAGCCAAAATATAAATTACTACAACGTACGTGTAAAGTAAAAACTATACTGTAAAGTACTGTAAGTAGTAAAGTACTGTAAAAGTTATTGAATGGACTGTGTATTGTATAAGGTTATATCGTAGCGAGCACAGAAGGTACTCTGAGTGAGATTACTCGAGCTTTAGTGCGATCCGGAGCAGTGGGCGTCCCTTTGTGCTGTTGACGGTTCTCCGTTTTTCTGCCATCTCTCGTTCCTTTGCCACAAATCCCCTATTGCGGCTTCTTCTTCAAACAACAATACATTTTTGTGAAAGTAGTTTTACAGCTTGCGACGATTTTACAATTTAAACTCGAAATAGATCCTGAAGTTTAAGCAACTGTCGTTCTTTTATTTTGGATTAGTAAAGGCCATGTATCTTTTAATGTAATAATAGTCAGTGATTGGTTATTATTTATCACTAGGAACGACACAGAGGCAACAGCAGCAGCTCCGGCTTTGTGGTCCTCATTATAATTCTAACTGCGCATACGCGAGTCATTCATACATTTGTATGTCTCATGCGTTACTCGTTGTCGCCTTTTGTTACGGCCTCGTTCATTCTCAAGTATCACTTTCAAATTTTTATTCTCGCTTTCTCTTTTAAAGCTTTTAACATCCTGCATCGCATGCTATTCGGCATTCAAATTGATATTGGCAAAAAAAAGAATAAATAAACACGGAATCACGAACCGGAACTTTATTCATAAAATATGTACCTTTTACGTAAAAATCACATTTATACAAAGCGCGAGTGTTACAAAAAAGCAGTTCAACAATACGTTCACCGCAAATTGAATGAGGCTCGAAATAAATCCCGCGGTCGCTGTCTGACTCCCAATACCTCCCATTCGTATCTCACCCCTGTTTGTGTTGTTCAATCCATTTGGAAAAATATCCATATGTCATGCCGGAACCCCAACTTACGTTAGTAGTAACTTGTATGTAGTATGTGCCTCACCGACTGATTTTAGATATTGTGTAGAGAGAGTCCGAGAGAAATATCCATTATACTACTTATGTTATTATTCCGAGAGCGCAAATGCACGCTGCATACAAACGGTGATATTTTCAATACTATCCAATTAAAGTCAATGAAATTTTTCAGAAACAATCTAGAAACTAATCTCTATGTTCGTATGAAGTCAGATTTTCGTTAAAATATGCAGTTTTAATGCTAGGATTAATTTAAGATTTCTATGGAAATCTTTGAGGCACTGTAACTTTAAAACTATACATTTTAACGAAAATCTGACTTCATACGAACATAGAGATTCGTTTCTAGATTGTTTCTGAAAAATATTATTGACTTTAATTGGACAGTATTGAAAATATCACCAGACTACGTTTGTATGGAGCGCGCCAACAGTAATATACCCTTAATTAGTAAAGCTCAAAGAACCACGAAAATTTAATCGTCGCTAAAATAGTAGATCGTTATCGAGGGTCTGTTTTCCCTCCCTCATTAGAGATCGGCCCCCGAGGGTCGGGCGCCTTAAACTAGCGCTCTAGTGTATCGTAAGTGTTAATTACTTTTGTCACTCCACAGGCGGGCGGTTAACAAATCTCTACATTACATAATTCCGCCGCTGAGTACTGTAATTTACATCGACTGACGCAACATTGTTTGTATAATAAATTATTATGCCTTGCAGCGTTCTTAACGGGCGGCTAAATCGATAAGCGTCTTTTTTATTGCATCATTAACAAGCTGCGCGAGGGGCGATTTCAATCTGCGTAATCAACGCCGGGAGCCCAAGCTACCGCGTCGTCAGCTAAACCTAATTGCTACTAGAAATATTAAGTGTTCGAACTTCTTTACCTTATCCTCATAGTTGTAATCGTAAAGCCACTATTGACAAAACAATTTATGACTTCTATCACGAAATAGAGGAATATTGAGGGTCCATCTTAATATGCTGACGGCTTTTTAAGACTACTAGTGAAAATTGGATGTTCTGAGGTTTCAGAATATCTCTGACTGACTGACTACCCCCTCGGGAAAAATTTTTACGAGCATGATCAGACTCAAACTGAACAACTTTTGTCCAATGTCTAAATCGCGAAATAAATATATTTGCTGTCCCATACATTTTGGTTCGAATAGAATACAATAGTAGTTTTATATGGAACAGTAGATTTCTTTTCGCCATTTCGACATTGGTCCTATAGAGAAAGTTGATCGGTTTGATGGTCTGATCGTCCCCTTAAAACAGTCAGCATAATATGCTGACCCTGTATGTCTGTCTATATAGTTGTAATTTATATGTCACCCGCACATATAATAAAATTACTTTCATTTGAAAACTAAATAAAATCATGGTTTAGTGAGTTCCTAGCTAATAGATAGTTAATATTCCTTGGTTTTGTAGAACAAAACTGAAACTGACTCAGATAAAAGTATTAATACGATTCATCTATAGATCTAAAGTGATATTAAAAAAATATATTCAGTTTATTGCAACCGAAAGTGGGAAAACGAGAGAATAAAAAAACAAACACAACGCTGTCGCTCGCTAGCGAATTTCCGGCTCACTGCCATTTGGGACGTTTCAATTTTACAAAATATAAGCTTTTACCCTCTGGCTTCTGACAATCGGCTCTCTCTAAAATGTATTTATTAACTTTCAAACCACTTTATCACAGTTGACGATAATTTTACGTCCCTTTTGAAAATGAGTATTTTATTAATTGGAGTATTCTTTGTTTGCTAATCCAATCCAATCTGCAAGTACAATTGTTTATCCAAGTGTCAGCTTTAGTTTAATTGATTGGTTTAACTCGAGTTTTATACCAACATGAATAATTTGTAAATGTACAATATCCACTAAATAACATAGCCCAATCATAAAGGCTTTGTTACGCTCCGATAATTATTAATTTAACTACGAGTAATTTAAGTTGAAATGTTTCAATGTTTTGTCTTTTTTTAATGTTTTAATTATCTTGACTTAAAAAGCATTAATATGTTCTTTATTGGTTTATTTATGCTGTATTGTACCATCTAGTCAGTGTCAATTCCTATATTTCTGCGGTCACACAAAATACATCATCTGATAGATATAATGAATGAAGTAAACAGTAATAAGGTAGCTATAAAAGTCTGAACACAAACATAGAACACCGTTAAGTTGAATGTACAAAACAAGTGACATTTATGTAGCTGATATACGGGGGATTGCGAACCGGCTAATAAAGCTGAGTTGGTCAAATGCAGTTCCTCCATTAGATTCCCGGTTTAATTATGCAAATTGCTTTTAGTGTAACAGAGTCGGGGCGAGTTAAATCCTAGGATAGCAACCGGCAAAGGCGTGGACCTCATTGTTTAAATACAAGTTTATTGCTTTGTCTGGACTATTCTGAAATATAGGGTCCAGCTTGATATGCTGACGGTTTTTAAGGGAAATGATCAGACCATCAAACTGAACAAATTTTCTATCGGGACCAACCTCGAAATCGGGAAAAAATCAACTGTCCCATACATTTCGGTCAAGTAGGATTACAGCTTTGTATGGAATAGATGTTATTTTCGCGATTTCGTCTAGGTCAGCATATTTAGAAAGACCCTTTACAATAACATGTCTAAATCGTCCCCATTATTCTCACGAATAAAAATTGACGATTGTTATTAAGGTCAAATGAAATACAAAATGTAGTTATAGCATTAAACCTGGTAATGACACCTCAATATGAAGGATTCACGGTTCACAATGCAGAATCGTATAAATAAACACGCGCGCCGAAGCTCTTCAACTTAGCTCTCTTTGATCTGAGTTTTTTTGTCACTGTTTACACAAAGAGATTCATATCGCTTTAATTTCCCCTCGGTATTACACGTTAATATTTTACGTGAGATCAGAGTTTCTCACAAAAATAATCTGCTCCTCTCTTTAGGGAAACTCTTACAAATTGCTCTTTACATTTTATAGATTTTTCTATAGAGACGGCTGCCGTTGCCGAAGACAAGTCGAGATTTATCTCGCTCATCCCGGCCGCTTCACTGTTTCCCTCTAAAATAAGGGGTCGTCTTTTATTCGTTTCTTTCCTTGCAAAATAAATGATTCCAAATTAATATTTTCCATGGGGAGATCTTTTATTACGTCTTTTTGTGATTCTTCGTTTATTGTGTTGGATGATTTATTTACGGTAATGACGCTATTCCGTCTTAGTTCATTTTTAGAAGCGTGATGTCAATTGTATAAAGTCGATTTATACTCACTACAGACTGATCTTAAAACGTGTTTTTATTGACTATTATTTTACATGATAGTTTAATGTTTCATAAGCCACGTTTCGTTTTAGTGAAGCAATAATTCACTCGTTGGCAAAGTTGCAAGTTTAGCAGAACGACGCGAGTTTTGCCTTTGAATCGATCAGATGGATACCCTACAATACAATACAACGACCGCTTTAATCGTACGATCGTAAAGCAATAAGTTATAAAACGAATATAAATAAATCGGGTTATGGCGGTTTTACTGCTTTTCGCGAATGTGTTATTGCTTTGAACGGAATGTAACTGTTATACCTTCCACATAATATTGAAATCATAGATTATTTTCTTGAATGCTTAAAGATTTAAACATTAATGTTATGAATCAAATTAAAGATTGAAAAATTAAGTCTCGGACGGGACTTGAATCCGCACTCTCCCAAACCGGGGAATTGCTTTTTCCAATTTCGATTCTTGATTTGAAATAGCACAACATGGCTGTAACATGTTTAGAATCAATAATATTTGAAATGACTGTTATGATTTTATGGCCAAAGCAAACTTTAGTAATTATTATTAAATTACGTGTTTATGACAAGACATTATATATTTTTTAAAACAAAGCTTTAACTTTTAGGTAAAAAAGTTTTATAGGTCTTTTAATTTTGTGCAAATATTTTTGATTAGAACACTAATAGTTTTAGTAAACTTTTATTTATTTTCACCCCTCCGGACGGAAAGCGTCAATTTTCGTTCCGCTGCGCTAAACGAAGTTGCCGCTTTCCACCTCCGTCTAGGAGAAAAATAGTATACTAACCTCGGGCATTAAATAAGAAAGCCTCAGATTACTTGTTTACATGAGATCTTACATGAGACCTTTCTTACTTTCCTGCCCTCGGTGTGTAATCTACTATTTAAATCGAGATTAAGTTCGGCAATTTTTGCCAAAATTACATAACTTGGACAAAATATAAAATCAAGATTTTGTACCTATATTTCATTCCAAATAAGGACGAAGAGATTCCGTACGTATTTTCCATGAACAAGAAAAACGTGGACAAAGAATCATAAAATAAGAAAGTAGGTACGTTTATAAGAAAGAGAAAATCTGTTTTGAAAGATTATTTTCCTCAAAGCCTAGAGCAAATTTTTTGTCGACGTGTATTAGCTTCAGAAAGCTGTTTACATGTGTAAAGGAACGATAGTATGGAATGTTCAACGAGTCGGTTCTGTTTCTGTTGGGCGGGCGGCGCGTGCGCGAGGTGAAGAGGCAAGGCGGGGAGGGGAGCGCCGGCCGACGACCGGCGCGGCACTATCGCCCCGCTCGCCGGGCCGACTGCACGACCACGTACCGTCACCTTCTCCTTTGTCTCCCGCTCGAACCGCGATCTGTCGTTATTTTTGTTCTACACATTTTTCCCCCGCTGCCAGACTGGATTTCAGTGCCCAAGGATTGCAGTGATACTCAATCTGGATTTTGTACATTTTGTGGGTTATCTTTCGTGACAAGTGCATCGTGCGAAGTTTATTGTTGACTGTGCAGTGTAATTAATTAATCAAACAAAGCGGTACCCAGCGCTGTGAAGCTTAAATGTGACTTGCTAACACTAGACACCAAGTGATGAGTGTTGTTTAATGTTGTGTGATCTTACAAGTGAATAGACAAGTAAACAATAAGGGAGAGTAAATAACAGTTACCATAGTGCGGATCAAAGATTCTCCTAAAAGCCATGCTGAAGGTGGTAGCAAGAAAGAGAGCAAGAAAAAAGGCGGCAAACAAAAGGCTGAAAGCAACGGAACGGTGATAAACAACAAGACCGAGAAGACTTCTGCTGTCTCTAAGACGGAGAAAGAGAGACAGAAAAAGTCACCGACCAAAGACGACCCTGAGAAACAGGTAACACAAATGTCACAAACGTATTGAAACTGAATTCGTGACCCCAATATTCGAATCATCTGTTTGTATGACAGTTGATACATATGGATGCACTCCTGTCAAGATAACTATTTGCTCTCTTGATATGCTATGTATTAACATTAAATAAATTTTTGTATCTAATCCAAATATCGCTGGCACCAACAAATAGACTGGCATGACCGAGCGACAAAGTGTTGTATCTCCTTAGGCTCTCTTTCACTTTGCGCGCTTCTGAGTAGGATGAAAGAGCGACAGTCTTATCGCGTGTACTAAGCAAACATAACCAGGAACTTGCCAACGAATAAAAGAACTATTTTAACTGTTACTAATCACCCCGCTCTTGTAATATTATCATGATTAACGATAACAATCTACTGGTACTACGTTCTTATTTAATTTACACGAATTGGAATTGAAAAACTAATGGAAATGTTAGTGCGCTCGGTCACGATTAGGGATTGCAATCCGGTTTTCCGGATCCGGTAATCCGGCGGATCCGGCACCATTTACGGCCTACCGGATCCGGCACTAGCTAGCCGGATCCGGTCCGGATCCGGTAAATGTCTTGAAAATCGAATAAAACTGCTTTTTAATGAAAATTCTCGCTGTGGACGTCGCTTACGACGTTATTGAGTCAGCTGCTACGACAATCCGCACCTACACGTACATTTAAAATAGAAATTTGTCCTAGGTATGGAGTTTTTTTTCTTCCCTACCATATTAATATGTCATTATAGAAATGACAGCAGAAAAGTTTTATTTTGTCATCCCGTTAAAAGTTAAGTACTTTACAATACCTACACAAATTAACTATTATAATTAACTGTTAAATATTATACATATTAATATATTATACAAATTAACTGCAGGTATACATACCTGTCTCAGTCTGACAAAAGAAAAATAACCATAAATGTGAAAAGTGTGGATGTTAGGCGGTCTCTCTTTATGTTAGTCAATGCTTTGAGGCCTAGAAAATGTTTTTTTCGCATTATTAGTACGGTAGAAACTATCACTTCGTAACAATAATAATTTTTTTCACAGTTGCTAGAAACACCTTTATTGTTTTACAGTTGATTTTAAAATGAAAACGCAAATAATTATGAATATTTCCAATCCGGTCGGATCCGGCGGATCCGGCCGGATCGATGGAAATCCGGTCGGATCCGGCCGGATTGAAAATTGCACCGGATTGCAATCCCTAGTCACACGATATACAACCGAAACGTTAACACACGTCGCTTTACTGCTATTACCTTATTATTCCGTCCGTATGTTTATGGAAGCACTACGTTCTGCCACGTAATTATAGTTTCTACTGCTGGCTTTACTTTTCATTACCCGTAAGTAGGTTAATAAGCAGCTTTGAACCTATAATCCGCTGTAAGTGCTTTGATAATGTTACATTAATGTTGTTGAAACATCAAAACAGTGTGACTTCTTTTCTTTATCGGTGTCTAATTGTCGATGATACATTTGAAGTAAATTGCTCCTAATAGGCCTTATTTGCTGGGGATTCGATTATGATAGGCATAGACTTAAACTCTAGCGATAGACTTGCCCTTCCATAGAAGCAACATGTTCCACTTGAATGAGGTGTACGCACCTGATTGATGTTCCCGAGTTCACTTCGTCACTATGGCAATGACAGACCGCAATGTGTCATTTTGTGTTGTTTTGGTTGTTTGTTTGAACGAGCTTGTCTATCGCTAGAGTAATATGTCTATGATGATAGGTACTGAAATTATGCAGGGTGTAAAAAAACCTGTTGGAGCCTATAGGGGGTGCTTCAGACCATCAAACTGAACAACATTCACTATGGAGCCAACTTCGAAACCGCGAAATAAAATCAGCTGTCTGTCCCATCCCATACATTTGAGTCGAGTTGGTACCACTACTGCAATTGTGTTGTGTATGAAACTGGTGTTATTTTGTTCGCGATTTCGATGTTGGCTCCATAGTGAAAGTTGTTCAGTTTGATGGTCTGAAGCACCCCCTATAGGCTCCAACGGGTTTTTTCACATACTGTAGTAGTATTGTAATTTATTACCTATTATAAATAAAAGTCGCAAGTTTTTGTTGTTGACTTTAAAAAAAACTTCAAAACACAACTCTTTATAGCTTGGCCATAAAGTAATGAACGTGGTGACAGGTGGAACTAACATTTGAGTATGGTGGTGTTGCCAGGTTATGCGTGATTTTGACGTTCTTGCGTGGAGGCAGCGCCCTCATTTAATTTCTACTCTTTCTGGCCAAGCTGTACCTCTCTACTAGCTGAAATTAGAATATCGCAAAACCCTTTCTTATTGTACCCCTACATCTTTATACTAGATGACTACGGCAAACTAGTGTATGTTTATATTATTTTTCAGTGTAAATTAAACGTCATAAGAGTTTTTGTCAATGCCAAGATGCCTTTGTAAATGACGCCTGTGTATCATGCATAGGCGTAATTAAAATATTACATGAAACCGGTTATTCTGTGTAATTATGCACACAAACAATAATTAATCTGATAAGAATGACCGGGTCGTTAATATATACATTTATCGACCAATTAAGTGGTTAAAAGACAGCGGTGAATACAAATTTAGTGGGTATAGTTATTTATCGCAGATAAGTGTAGGCACAGATTAACATAATGTCATAATTATAAACATTAATTATAATTAACAAGGTTATTTACTACATAAAAACTAAAAACAAAGCGGTTGGCCGATAATTTAATTTATCTTGTAATGCTTGGATAAGTTATAGGTGAAACTATTTTAAGGGGATTTTTAGACCATCAAACTGAACAACTTTATCTATGGGACCAATATCGAAATAGCGAAAAAAAAACAGCTGTTCCATACAAACCTACTCGACCTAAATGTATGGACGGACCGCAGATTTTTTTTTAGAGATTATGGGTAATGCAACAAGCCCTGGCCTCTAAACCCTATCCATATACACGCACACAGACATAAAATCGTATCGTCTCTCTCTTCACGCACACCAACCTAAGAAAGTTGGCTCCTTTTGTTTTATACGGTAGAAGCGTGAGGCTCATTCTTGACATATCTTTACATTTTCTAAGTTATAATGATAAGCTGAAGATTGTTTTTTCATATCCTTTCTAAAAGTCAACTCTTCGTTATTGAATTTGTGAACGCATTATCGTCTTGAGAAATTGTTTGATGATAAAAAACAAAAAGTGGAAATTTTTAAATTGCTTTTTTATTGAATTGCTTAACCTAATAGCGTTCTTTGAAAACATTTCAACGGTATACAGGGTGTAATTAAAAGTATCATTAACCTTTAGAAATATAAATCATTTAATTGCACTCATTTTGTTACATTTTGGTATTTTATGCTATGTATAGTAGTGTCAAACATGAACCCTGTTAGGGCACAACAACCTTGAGTTAAATTAAACTTTAAATTGGGCATTCCATCTAATAAACAAACAAAATTCAAATACCTACTTCACATTATTAGAATTGTGAAATAAAATTATTCAATTCAAAACTATTTTTTTAAAATACAATACAAAAAACAAAATCCAAAACATTCACATTATAATTTTACATTAAAACTATTAAATTCATTGAATAAAATTTAACATATACAGGGTCCTTCTTAATATGCTGACAATTTTTTAAAGGGATGTTCAGACCATCAAACTGAACAACTTTCTCTATGGGACCAACATCGAAATCGCGCAAAAAAAATCAGCTGTCCCATACATTTAGCTCGAGTAGGTTTGCAGTTTTGTATGGAAGAGCAGATATTTTTTTCGCGATTTCAATGTTGGTCCCATAGAGAAAGTGGTTCAGTTTGACGGTCTGATCATCCTCTTAAAAAAGTGTCAGCATATTAAGTTGGACCCTATATGTATAGATCGGTACAAATTCAAAAATATTATTAAGTATAACTATTTACTATCATCAAACAATGTTTGCAGGTGTAATAACATTTATTTATAATAAGGTGTTCTTTTAATTTCTTTCTAAACTTTGGGATATCGTAATGTTGGATAATACTTAGAATATGATTATAATGGCAAAAAGTCCATTGTGAATCATTTGGATTCTGGAGAATGGCAGCGCAAGTTTATTCTGAGGACGTACATTTTTAAGGAGGTATTACAGTGTGAATAAATGAAAATGATTCTTTACAAACTTAGAAATTTCGAAAATATAAGTGATTTGAGCGAGCATCTTAAATTTTATAAAATATGTACTGCAGCTTTTTATGTTGTTTCTGTTTGCTAATATCCTAATGCATCTTTTAACCATACAACCACCTCTTTAAACCATTATACTCTACCCATCAAACTTTTACTATGAGAGCAAACCTGTCGGAACAAACCAAAAATCTGCTGTTCCATACGTTTGAGTCGAGTACGTGCAGTTTAGTATGGAATATAAGATTTTTTTATTCTGACAGGTTTGCTTGTTCCCATGGTAAAAGTGGTTTACTTTGATTCAGTTTTTCATTTGAATATACGGTGTATTCAAGTGAAAAACTAATGTTTTATCTATTTCAATTTGTAGTATTAACGTGTTGTGTGGCTAGTATCTGTTTACTATGCGCGGTCCGTCACACTGCTCGAAATTTTGTATGCCGCTCCGAATCCAGGTCACGAACAAACAATTCATTCGCTAAATATTCATGCTAGATAACTATTTAGTGTCTGCATTTCGAGATAAATATATTTTCTTTCGTACTCTAAATTATTCTCACTATTAATCATTGTCAAGTGTGGCATTGTTTGTACAATTTTTTCAAGTAAATTTCACAAACAGTTGTGTTGATTCTTTTATAATTTAGTTCACAATGTTTCATCGACTTCAAAGTGTATTAATATCACGTGGGCTATGCAGATATTTGTGTCGACATTTGTTATTTAGTAAATTGTTATTCTAAATCTACTTGAATCGACCTCGTCTTTCTAACGAATTTTGAATGAAATTTTTCTGTTTACTGTACATAATTTATTTGTCTAACTAAAGTGCGGATTGGTAAAAGAAGGTCGAACACAAAACGTTAATAATGGAATTCTACAATAAATTACTGAAGCTGCATGAATTATTCATGGCGTAAGGCGAACTCAATGTACACACGCAAGGTCCAGGCCCCCATACCGACGACGTCTCGTCTCTTTTTATAACTTTAGGCTGACTTTGTCGGGCCTAAGGTAACTGGGATCAAAAGTGTTTCTATATGCTACTGTGTTGAAGATATTATAACATACGTTTTATACGGACCCTTGAATAAAAAAATATACTAAATGCTTATCTTATCATTATCACATCTCATCTCATAGTTTAAACGGGTTTTTAGCAGTTTGTCCCATTCGCACTTCGTCTCGCGTTCACAATTCCTCCCATTCGCAGTTCGTTCCATTCGCTGTTCGTCCCATTCGCAGTTCGTCTCGTTCGCAGTTCTTCCCGTGCGTAGGTTCAAGGCAGATAATATTAAGACACTGAAGGCAATATTTGACTTGAGGTACCTACATCAACAATGCTTAAATGACTTTAAAAAATGTATACATAATCAGTAAAATATATTTTTTTAATTTTATTAATTCAATATCGAGCTAATAGAAGCCCGCTACACACCGTTGTAAAGTCACCGCAGGCTATGATCGCGGGCCGCTGTTTGAACTTTGCTTCGAGACGAAATTCTCCTTGAATTTTAAGTCCTATCCTATTAAAAGTTTGTGGAAGTATTAGAATTTCGAATGAGGGGCGAAAAGCTATCACGGCGTTTTTTCCGTCTCTCCCCGCTTCGTAACAACGGAAAGGAGGGGGCGGGCAAAACGGCCCGGGGCCTGGGATCGCGAGATTATGCCTCGCTATCTGTTTTGAATTCGTAATTTGTATATAATTAATTCACAAATTTCAAACTTATTAATTGTTTCTAAGCGATCACGAAACGGGAACAACAGCTGCAAACTAACAACGAGTTTTACTGCGAACTATAAAATGCTTTAACGATTTGACAAATGGATTTGTAAACGAAAAGATAATTTTCAGAACATGAAACACCTCTATACAACAAAATAGAATTTTCAATATAACGATCGTGTTAATATTCATGTTTTATTTTGACAGCGTTGACTAATGCGCCCGTTTATTTTTATTGCGGTATATTTGTGTCGCGCGTGTTTCTCCTCGGAGGTGGGCTCGACGTGACTATTATTACTTGCCGACACGACATCACTCATCGCGCTAATATCCCACTTATTATCTATTTTAATAATGCAACATAGTTTTGACAGCTAGCCAGCTACCGTCTAGCGGCTACTTTCTGTAACGGCGTTGATAGACACCAAATTATTATATCATTACTTTAATTTATTTTATTCGCGAGAAATCCTATCTCTAAAATAGTTTTTGACTGTATGACATTGGTCTGTTCTGTAGATTATTTCTTGTGTTATTCTTAACACTAACAAAACGAAAAAGACCTATCACATCACGTAGAACCTTCCACTTAAAAATCACCAAAACATCCATCGCAGATCCCAGACGTAGAGCAGAGATATTTTAATAAAAAAGGCTGGCGCGTTCACTGGACTGGACGCGTTCAAATTACAATGTTTAACACGATGTCTGTCTACATTTATAAATAGTGAAAAAAATAAAGATTGTAAGCCACCGTTGCGCGGCACCTTTGGATATCTTATTGCGTCGACCGGACGGCGAGGCGTCGTCCCGCGCCGCCCGGTGTCCGCCGCCGTCGGCACGCGCGACCCATACTTGATTTATCACTCCATTGTTGTGGAGCGACGACCCACCCTCGCCGGATAAGGCTAAACATTCAATTGCCGGAACGCTCCTGAAACGATTTGTTCCTTCCATACGATGGATTGTCTTTTTTCCCGTTCACTATCGGGTGCTTAAATGTTCTCTCGGAATAAACAAATTGTGTCGTATACACATTTGCGAAAAATTCTTGCCGATTCTCTATCTATTCCTTATTATTATTGAAACAATATCCTGAATCGAAATGATGTGTTTGTGTCAGAATAATACTTCACATCAGATGTTCCGATCTTCAATCAAGTGTAAAATTACTTCCTTATTGTTTGTTTCACGATTATGTTCTCTCTAAAGTAAGTACCGTGCGGAAAACATATAGTTTGAAAGTTAGTGCTTAGAAATCTTAGAATCAGAGGATATACGCTGCAGGCCAGATTGAAGAGACAATGCCACTTAAATTGCGTCCATAGTCGTAAACGGTGCGGTTACCCAGCTAGTTTTATTGAGCCATTCTCTCGGTCGCTCGTAAATATCCCCAAGTAATTACTTTCCATTCCCCCTTAAACACTCCGGGTTCGTTGCAGTAAATAAATAAAACTCTTCCGAGAAGTTAGTTGCTTTCACACTTTATATTTTCTCGTTTCTTGTTAAAAAAACATAATCCTCCTTTGATTCTCGAGTTGAATGGTATATCTTTTTTCTTATCTTTGGAATCGACAAGTTAATTTGAGCAAATCGATTCACATTTTTTGTGATATGATGTCATGAATTACCACCAGAAATTGTTAATTTAAACAACAATATTCCGATAGTATTTAGCCATGCTATACAATTGATTATAGGTACTTACATGTTTTGTATTTAGCCATGCTATACAATTGATTATAGGTACTTACATGTTTAGTTTGTAAGAGTCCGGTTCTTCTGAATTGATAGCTTTCTACGAACACGTCTAACGAGTACTCTAATAGTCAGATTCTAATCTGAATTGACACTAGTTCAGTCAAGTCTAGCCGACATAATTATAGGTACTGGGTTTCTTATACAGGGTGTTTCATAAGTAACAATAAATATTTGAAACTCTAAAGGGGGTTGTTTAGACCGTCAAACTGAACAACTTTCTCTATGGGACCAACATCGAAATCGCAAAAAAAAAAATTGCATATCCCATACATATTTTAGCTCTAGTCGATTTGTAGAGTATAGAACATCAATTTATTTTTTCGCGATTTCGATGTTGGTCCCATCCTGAAAGTTGTTCAGTTTGATTGACTATACCACCCCCTTAAATGTTTATTTGTATTTTTGTAACACCTTGTATATAAAATTAATATATATAATATCAATCGCATTTACTCCAGGTTTGGTTAAATCTATGAGTATCTTACGATCGAATAACATTTATTGCTGGCTGTAATTACTATGTATATTTTTTGAAAAACAAGTAGTGGGCCTATAATTTAATAAACTATCATATTTATATTAATAACACCTCTGTTATGTATGTCAGTTTCGACAGCTGTTAGTCTTATGTTGTGTCTGATAAAAATTTCCATTACTTACCAAATGTTTGTGTGTCGGACGTGATTTCATTTTTATCGGACGGATATAAAAAGTCTGTGGGCGGGATTAAGTGAGGTGAGAACAATAGTCACACATAGATGGAATGCTAATAAGTACATTATACGGACCGACGACGGGGTCGCAAAGCTAACAAGTACGGAACCCAATGCTCTGAATTATTTGGTTCCGTAACTATTGTGTGCCAGAGTGGCAGTACAAGTTAGGCCGTAATATCACTATCGGTGTTATCTCGACCCTTGTATAAATCAAGTCCGCCCGCCTCGGTTCCGATTTCGGCGTATCTTTTTCGGACCCTACGACCCTTCCTCTTACCTTCGGCTTCGTTCGTCCCAAGGGACAGGTGAACTCAAGTAAATTATGTTAAAGTTAACGCAAAGTACCTAAGTAATTAATTTGCCAATAATTTATCTGTTTGCTTGGATTTATCGTATTCGTGAATTTATATGAGACGTTAAAATAAACAGAATCTATTATTATCATTTCCTTGACTAATGATTGACTATGAATATGTTAAACTTTAAAATACGCTGGCTATAGCAAATTCGTTATTAAAGGCCTGTTTCACCACTTCTATAGTTGGATAAGTTCTTTATAGCTCTATCTAATCTTATATTTGTCATACAAAATATGTCCATCGTTTTGTCAGAAACAGGCCCTAAATCTAATAATTTTATAACAACTCAGTTATGTAAAACAGTTATGTAACAGGCAGCTATAAATCAATAATCGTATAACACGACTTATGGTAATTTTTGTTTGTTACAGGCGAGCCCAGGAAACAGTAGAAATGCCTCACCACGATATCACGATGCATCGATGGAGGATGTAAGTACAGTCTGCTCGCTATTACCTTCTCACATAACAATGTAATCTTGAAAATATGAAACTAAGTTACTCGTATCTGTCACAACTTAAAATGTTATCACCTCATTTTCAGGCATCATCAGACGCTGGCTCTCTATTCCGGGTAACGGGTGCGGCTGGCGCTGGCGGCAAAAACGAGCTGGTGGCGCGGGGCGGCAGTGGCGGTGCACTGGCCCTGTCGCGGGCGCCGGTCGGAGGCAGCGCCAGCCCCGCGCCCGCGCCCCTGCCTCAGCCGGCGCCCTCGCCCGCGCCCGCTGCCCTCCCCCCGCCCGCGCTGCCGCCGCCCACCTTCCGTGCTGACACACCGCACCGCAACAACGGCGCACACATCCCGACGCTCGATGGACACGCCGCAACACAGATACCCGCGCGGCCCGTCGGCGCCGCCGGGCCTGATACGCCCGAGCGCCCCGCCAGCAACAACAAGTTGCAACCCGGAGCGCGCGCCGCCGCCGACAGCCCGACTCCCGCGCCGCCTGCGCCGCCGGCACCATCTCCGCTCTTCCCCTCGCACACCGCTTACCAGTCCCACGCCGCCGCTGCACTCCCAGACTACCGGCATACGAACCACGAGACGCGGACCGAGCCGCCCGAACAGCCTCCTCCCGCTCCGCTGGATCTCCACTCGGCCCGGCCGCCGCACCTCGCGCCGAGCACTCCGCAGCCGCCTCACCCTAGTCTACCCAGCCTACCCAGCCGCGTGACGCACTCCCAGCCGCACCCCGTGATGCCCGGCCACGACGTGCGGAACGCGCCGGCCGCCGCGACTCACCCCTCCGGTCCTACCTCGTTCCCGAGCCGCGTCAACGCCGGCGTGCCGTCCGGCGCGGCGTCGCTCCCCACGCCCTCCACGAATCCGAGTTGTCTTCCGAGTCAAACTCTCCCCGGCCGGCCCATGTCTCCGACTGCGCCGACCTCCCGCCCCTATCCTACCCCGTCGATCGGGTCTAGTCATGTAAACTCGAGTATAAGTTCCAGTATTCACAATCATTCGATACCTTTTCAAAGTCAGTCGAGTTTACAGAAACATTCCGTTCAATCGGTGTACGCGAACCGACCTCCGCATCTCGCGCCATTTAGCGTACCTAACCATATTTCGTCTAATCATATCTTACCTTCCACGACGAGCCAACCGACTGCCACGCATTTGAGTCATCCAATAAACAGCCATTCCATTATGAACCACACGAATCATCTCCCTATGAACAATTCCAATTCATTGGCGACGTCGGTTCCTAATCATATCGGGCCGCCGTTGTCTCTCGCGATGGCGTCTACGGCTACTAGTACAATCCCGAGCTTCACGCCTAGTTTGAAGCACCCAGGGCTCAGTATGCCCCCGCATTCCGCTCCCATTGTGCCACCCATCTCCTTACAAGCACCGATCTCTCACGTGGCCGCGTCGTCGGGGTCGAGTACGCCCACGGTCGTCGCCCCTGCTGCAATAAGCAGTAGTCATCCAAGCAGTCATCCGCTGGCGCCTCCGATGGTGGACTCGAGACAACCGCCGGTGGTGGACTCGAGGCAGGCGGTGGTGGCGTCGAGCGAGCTGCCGGCGCGGACGACGAGCCCGGCGGTGTCGACGCTCGCCTCCAACGGCTACCCGCCGCCGGCCGTGTACTCGGGCGGCACCTACCCGCCTCTCTACGCGCCTTACGCCACCACACTGCAGCACAGTCCATATCTACCGCCTGCCGCTGCTTCGCCTAGAAATACAGACACGGTTAGCATTATATTACTGTCTAATAATCAATTTGGTTCAGATGCTCTTTGATAATGAATTGATGTTGTAATATGATTTTTAAACGGAATTTTCCACGTATTTCAGAGGACAAGTTTATCAGCGTCTCCGTTGGTAGCGCCTAAAACGCCAAAGGGTGTGCGCCCGCACACGCCGGGTTCAACGGGGGCAGCCGGAGCGCCGCACGCGCCGATCTCATACTCACCGCGCGGCCCGAGCCCCAGCAGAGAGCGAGAGAGTTTCAGGTTCGTGACGTACTCTACAACTTTTCTTTTATTCACATAGTGGTTTTTATGAAACATCAATAATGATATAATTATGCGCCCTATTAATAATACCCCTAAAGAAACTAAACGAGTTTCTGACAACCAGGTTTCTTTTACAGGCTTTTCCGCCAATCAAATCCTCTAGTCATACAACTAAACTCTTCAAAATGCAGTTGTAACAAAGCACCTGCACTCCCCGAAAGGAGACGATCGTGAACGTGGTGTTATGTAATGATAATGAACGACGTTGGTTTCAGCAGCAATATCAGCAGTCTGTCGCGCAGCACGCCGGCGTCGTCGACGAGCGCGTCGGTCTCTGCGCCCGCGATCGTGCCATCACTCGCTGCGCCCCTCGTCGCCCCACTTGCGGTCTGATATTATTTTATCACTTATTCAGCTGCTTATTTTAATAATTACCTAACTATATTAAAAGACAGTAAAGTCACAAATTTAATGCAAAACGATCAATGCAAAATTAAAAGGACTCATGGAAATGCAATATTTTATTCCCACAAATTGATGAGAATACTATAGGGTCTTTAATATGCTGAGCTGAGGGTTCATTAAGAGGATTGTCAGACCAACAAACTAAACAACTAGACCAAAGAAGTAATCGCGAAAATAAAATATGCTGTTCCATACAAAAAAATATATCAATCCTACTCGACTCAAATGTCTCAAATGTTGATGCGATTTTCTTCATTAGTCCCATAGATTAAGTTCAGTTTGAAGGTCTGATCCATCCTCTTTAAAAACCGTCAGCATGTAAAGTTGGACCCTGTATATTCATACCGAATCGATTACTTTTTCAATTTACTATAAGTAGGTACTCTATTTCGAATCACTCGCATGAATCATTAAACTTTAAAGGTCTCCAATTAAGTAAGGCTTCGTAACATTGCAGGCTCCGCTTGCGGCGCCACTGGGAGCGCCGATGGCAGCGCCCCTCGTGCCGTCGCTGGGCGCGCCGCTGGGGGCGCCACTGGCAGCGCCCACGCCGACGCCCGCCGCCCCCACTGCGCCCCACCTCACCCACTCCCTCGCACCCGTGCCCACTGTGCCGAGCATCAGCTCCAGCGCTAAACCACCCGCACACTGGGGCGTGACGTTAGTATACTTGTGCTATTTATTTTGTGAAGATCACAAAAAAGCTGATCAAATATGCATGGTGTGGTAAAAATTTAAAAAATAAAATCAAATAATTTTGTTCTGTGGTGAAGAAAAACAAAGACATTTTATCAAATGTATTTTTATAGGCCATCATAATCATAAGATAACATAGGAGTGTCTTCGACGGCACGCCATCCCATGTACCAATGAACTCTTAACCGGCGAATGAAAACATCATATGGAAACTTGCTTATACTGAAGAAGAAATTCTGATGTGTATGTAAAGTCTACCAATCCGCATTGGGCCCGCATAGTGGATTTACGACCATGCAGCCTCCATGAGGCCTGTGCCCTGTACCTTTACACCCACCATAAACCTGTGCCTTGCATTGGGACGTGTATAGGCTGATGATATGATAGGGTCATCATAATAACTACATACATAATGTGGTCGTCCACGCAAAAAGTCCAGGTGTCATGTCTTGAGTTGACTGGCATCTATATCAGACGCAAAATAATATGAAATGATAAAAACGCTAGGTTAAAATACCGACCACCAGATCCTTTTTGTATGGATACCCACATATTATTTTCCTTTGTTTGGGGATGTAAAGAAGACTCGTCGAATGATAGAGGAACATTTATTTCATGTAGTGTCGTTCCTTCCAGCAGGTCAACGGGTGCGGACAGGCCGGCCGGGTTCGCGCCGGCACCACCTCTGTTCGGCGCGCCGCTCGCGCCTCCCAATCACAACCCGTTCTCCGCCGAATCACTGTTCCAAACGAGTAAGTAATACCGTTTTTGAGAGTTACAATGAGTTTCGAGTGAGTTCCGATAGTAGTGGTCGGAGCAAACGAAGAAGAGTGAGGGTAGAAAGATTTGTCTGCTCTTAAAAATCTAACTGCATTTCCTCAGTCATCCCCTGATCATGGCAGTTGTAACACTGCCGAAATATCGGGAACTCAAATATAACAAAACGCGGTAAGAACCCGTTAAAATGTCTGATTCTAGATTGAGTAAGTAATAAACACATTTCACGATATTACGTAGAATAAAATGCATTTTTTCATGTATAAATTAAAAGGACTCTTGCTTGTGCGTTAGCACTGCATTTCTTACAATTTCAAGTGGTTTGTGGAGTATCTATCGTATAGTGGTTTTTGAGCAAAAACACAGCTGAGAACGGATTAGTACCAGTATGTCCCATTTGCAACTGGTCACTATTTCCCAAATGGTCCCATGCATTGTGTATACAGTTTTAGAATCTACATGAGTTGCGCAGTGGTCCTTAAAGGTGTAAGGAGAAAGGTGTATTTCCATGAATTAGATTAAAAGTTGGAATTCGGTATGTCAAGTTTTTTTTTGTCTTCATTTTTATATTTTTTACGGACAGAAGACATAATTTTAAGAAACCAATTTCATTCTTATTGCGATTCATTGAGTTTATCAATATAAATTTAATTTTTAAATAATTTGATCTGTAATCTCTAAGTGCAAAAATGGTGGAGAGAAAATAATTCGAACTCCATGGAGAAAAACTACATACAGCTGTATTTAAAAAAATTAAAACATGCCTCCTCTTTCTAACTCTATGCTGGAAAAAGATACGGCAACATCAAATGTCAAATTCTGACATTGTGAAAGTTTTTTTTTTCTTAATGGCCGGTTATTTTAAGTTGATTTTATGTTAACCAAGGAGTTCACAGGTATGCCAGTGACGTCACTGCACGGACCGAAAAACGACGTTATTTTATTAAAAATATCTGTAATCCTTTCATTTTAAAATCTCTGACATAGAAAATATGATTATTGAGACAATTATCTCGAAATGGTTTTCAATTCAGCCCTCCAAAAAAAAACTTGACATACCGAATTGTTTCATAGTTTTTATGAAATTATCATTTTTGTAGTGATAAGTAGACTTTTTCATAAAACGTTGAGAAATCAATGTAACTGAACCGTTCATTTTCGGGTCTATGTAAATTATTGGAAATCATCTCCACTATTCGTCCATTTTGGACCACCACTTCTAGGATCTTGTATATTGTCTCTTCAGCGCAGCTCCTAAACATAGTGTTGGTAACATTGCAGGCCCCGGCGCGGACCTGCTGCGGCGCGAGCTGGACAACAGGTTCCTGGCGGCGGCGGGCGCGGCGGGCGCGGGCGCGGGCGTGCGCACCGAGATGCACCACCACCAGCACCAGCACACGCACGTGCACCAGCACCCGCCGCACCACGCGCCGCCCCACCCGCCCCCGCCCCACGCGCCGCACCACCCCTCCGCGCCACACCACCAGCACCACCAGCTCATGATGCCGCACGCGCCTCTCGTTAGTACATTTATTGTTTTTGAGGAGATGTTGCAAGATAGTCGTCGTCCCACGTTCAATATGGCTGAAGGTAAGCCGGCTATTGGAAGCTATTCGTTATTCCATATGCTGAAAGTGAGTTGCCACAACTGCATGCTTGAAAAGATGGCAGTTGTAGCAATGTTTCTGACCATCTCGAAATATGACGATTGTGAGTTTATAAATCTGCAGAAGCCGTATATGCTCCCATAAGCAACGCTGCTAACAAAAAAAATAGGTTAATTCACCGCTGAACTAGTAATTATTGAGGAACAAAGTAATATCCAAGGCAAGCACATTGAAATACCGACTGTCCATTAAAAAAAAAAGAGTGCCCACTCCAATCTAAGGGTGCGTCCACATCTGCCGAACGCTCCACGAATGCGCAGCTCACGAGTCGTCCCAGATGTGGACGCACCCTTATGTGTCTAAATAGTGATTTGCGTGAACTGACATCTTAGGTCCTTTTTCCCAAACGTTCATCGTCCGAATTCCTTGTACGTCTACTTTCTAGTGCGTACATTTTCCTGAACGTCTATTCCCTAAATGTTCGGGGAAACGGCCACTAATGGAAATGGACGTCCGGGGAAAAGGACAACTACAGGTCGGCTAAGTAAAGCTGGCGCGTACCACACATTTACGGACTTTATCTCTCAAGCACGAACGCGGTTACAGGAAAAACAAATGCAATCATCTGTTTGTTAATAATTTTCTTGATTTAATATTTACATTGTCATTTGTAATGTAGAATTATAATCAATACTAATGCTATCCCATTATTAATTTCAGTTCAAAGACGTGAGCAAGATGTCCCTGTACCGCACGGGGCTAGGACTCGGGTACCCGTACTCATCCGGCCTCCTGCACCCCACGGCGCCATACGTGCCTCCCGCCCCCCTCACTACTTACGCGCCTAAGGTACTATACCCTCACATGTCAATCTCATTTAGACCTTATTGTGTCTTCCATAGTTGTCAATTTCATTAGAAATTCCCTAGAAGTTTGCTTTGGGAATATGTCGTGTTCAGGGTTCGAAAGAATAATTTATCTTGATAAATATTTGTTGAAATCGAAATTCTCGCGCTAGCAATGTCATGTCATGAATATCCGAACATGATTTGCGATAAAATACAGTCGCAAACAAGAAATAAATTTTCTCACTGTTTGCTGATGTTTTTCTCTATTTTTGTTATTTATTGTAATACGAAACAAAAATGCCGAAGACTAAAACTGGCTTGCACCAAAAAGTATTTAGGATTAAATATGTTTAAATATGATGCTATCACTGTCATTTGTATGAGCAGTGTGAAAGACAGAACTATCACTAAATACGTTTAAGCCTAAATACTTGTTGGTGCAAGCCGGGCTAGATGCCGTTTGACCTAAATATGAATAAAAACAAAAACAGCAATTAGTACTTTTAGTCAAAAATGTATTCGACTCAAAACTAAGAATTGGCTGGATAACTAACTATATGTGCTACTTGATAATTTCGAACACTGGTGTCCGATGCCAAGATAAATTTTATGGTTATATAGGGTCCTTCTTAATATGCTGACACTTTTTTAAGGGGATGATCAGACCATCAAACTGAACAACTCTCTCTATGGGACCAACATCAAAATCGAGAAAAAAAAATCAGCTGTCCCATACATTTGGCTCAAGTTGGTTTACAGTTTAGTATGGAAGAACAGATTTTTTTTTCGCGATTTCGATGTTGGTTCCATATAGAAAGTTGTGCAGTTTGATGGTCTGATCACCCCCTTAAAAAAGTGTCAGCATATTTAGTTGGACCCTGTATATTTCAATTTCACAAGAATTATTCAACATATTCCCACAGCAACTTTTCATTGTAGTAACATCAATAAATTTGAGCTATCAAAGTTTCTTTACTATTCGCTCTTAATTTTCTGGTTAAAGTTTCATAATTATAATAATTTCCTATTGATTTTCAACTTGTGTATAAATGACAAACTACTAACTGTACATTAATTTCTTGTTTAAGCGTCCTTTTACCGTTCAATGGCACCTTCATCACAATATTAAAGATTTTTCAATAATGAAAACCCAAAATGATAAAGTGCTACTCCAACTTACTTCAAAAGCCTAAAAGCAATTTTTGTAACTAAACATTCCACTATTAAGAAAATCTAAATAAAAGTAGAAGTGGCCGTTTTATGCTCTATGTATGTACCTATTGTAAAAAAAATAGCTAGGCTTTTGTAGTAAGTTCGAGTAGCACTTTTTTAATTTAGGTTTTCAAGGTAATGTAAAATCTTAAATATTATGAAGAGGACGTCACTGAACGGTAAAAGGACTCTTAAGATGTAAAATTTTCTTTTCTTTGTCTATCTGGCTTAGTGCTTATCTGTTATTTTACGTTGCTCCGTGATGATTAACCCTTCATCGCGTCATGTTAACAGCCCGTAGTGTCAGCCGCAAGCGATCCTGCCACTAAACCACCACCACGTCCCGCTGTCGCGGTAGGTTCCCTCTTTAGCACTTCATTACTATATGCATGGACTTGTTTACTTTACATTTATTACTTGGGATTTTTAACTATTAACATCTACAGGGTGTTACATAAGTAAGAATAAATTAAAACTCTTAAGGGGGTTGTTTAGACCGTCAAACTGAACAACTTTCTCTATGGGAACAACATCGAAATCGCGAAAAAAAATATCTGATATCCCATACATATTTTAGCTCGCGTCGATTTGTAGAGTATAGAACATAAATTATTTTTTTCGCGATTTCGATATTGGTCCCATAGTGAAAGTTGTTGAGTTTGATGGTCTAAACCTTAAATGTTTATTTTTATTTTTGTAACACCTTGTATACTCATGTACAGGGGTAAGCTTAAATAAGTTACATATTTTATAGGACTTGATTAACACCATCAAACACAAAAATTTTTAATATGGAACCAATATAGAAATCGCGAAGAAAAAATCTGCTGTTCCATACATTTGGGTCGAGTTCTACGTAACAATAACAACAAAATTTCACGATATTGATGTTCGCTCTAAGTTGAAAGTTGTTCAGTTTGATAGTCTTTAATACCCTCTTTTATAGGTAACGCATTTAAGTTTATACCCCGTATAAAAATCATTGTCACTACAACAAAATAAATGTAGATGGACTAAATTTTAATTAATTATAAAGTAGGAACGAAACGAAACGATTACGTTTCTGTTTAACGAATTGTTTTTAATGACCGACATAAAACATCATAGTAAAGTTAACTTGTGAATTCTTAATGCAAATTATAAGACATTTGACAACATACCGACGAGACTAAACCATAACATTCCTGGTGCAACAGAAGACTGGCAAGTGGAACGCGATGCACGTGCGGATCGCGTGGGAGATCTACAACCACCAGCAGAAGGAGAAGACCGGCGGCGGCTCGCTGCCGGCCCCCGGCGCCGAGAAGGACAAGCTGCGGGCCTTCCCCGCGCCCGCGCCCCCGCCGCCCTTCCGCTCGCCCTACGACCTGCCGCCCGCGCCCTACCTGCCGCATCATCCACACTTAGGTACGATACTTCGAAACTCTGCAAGAAGATTCGCACATCCACACAGCAATACTGGCACGCCAACATCATTAGCCCAATATAAGAAATATTACTACTATAGTCCCACAGGGATAGACTCTTATGAATAAGAACAAAATGTAGTAGGATTTAATTTTCTCTAGCTCTTTCCCTTTATTATTTGAAGCAAGTTAATTACTGTCATGATAATAATCAAGTCATCATGCCATGCTTGACTTGATTTTGAACAGATCGCCATCTTACGGAAATATCCCGGACCAAGTGCCTAACGAGCCTTCCTAAGCACGTAGATGTTTGAGATCAAGTACCACTAAAGCGTTCATATTCATGATTTTATTTAAGAGTTACGTTCTTGTCGGTGCAGATTCTCCAATCCAGTCACAAACTTTCATCCATCCAAAAACGTGCACCTGCTTGTATTATTTATCTTTGACTATCGTCGTGCTAATACCGACGTCCCACTACTCTACAAGCGCCTCATTTAGCTTTTAGTGTGTACTAAAACAAACTAATCAAAACCGATACGTTACAGGAGTGTCACCATTCGCACGGTACGGCGCTGGACCGTTCCCCGGTGGGCCGACAGCGTTCGGTCTGTCGGCGTACGGGCGCGAGCTGGCGCTGTCGTCGTCGCTACACGGCGTGCACCACGCGCCCCCCATCGGACTGCACGACGCGTGGCGCGTGCGGCCCCCCGCGCCCCCCTCCGCCGAGGCGCGCCGCGACCACGAGGAGAGAGAGCGCGCGCGCCGCGAGCGAGAGGAGAGGGAGCGCAGAGACCGCGACGAGCGGGAGCGGCGCAAGCTGCGCGAGCGGGAGATGGAACGCATCAGGACCAGGTCGCCGCTTAGGAATGGGGCGCCTGAACAGCCAAAGGTATGTCACTATTATTGCACCATGCGCCGCCCATTCCGACTGGGAATATCTCACTCCATTTCTTAATTTTGATCTATAGAGGTGACTTAGGAATACATTATTTTGCAGTGGTTTTTATGGGCGAAAATCTAGACATTTTTTAAAACACACGTGCCCACCGCGACCATTCACAGCACTAGACAGTGAAGTCCAGCAAGCCCGAGGATTACTTGAATCTGCTTTGGAACCAGCAATGAATTTAATCAAAGAAGATAGGAGTAGGAAAAACAAATGCAGACACGAGACAGCAATTAGAAAAGCATGGCTACAATACATTGCATTGCAGTACAGAGATACAATTTATTGCAGTGATGAAAACCGTAACGCAAAAGCTAGCCATCTGTCACGACGGCACATCCCCTATGTCGAAACCTTGTCAAAACTTAAATAGTAATCTTATCCAGGTTTCTTTTTGACCAGGTCGTAAGTTTATGTACTACCTATGTCTAATTCATATCTTTTATTGTTTCAGGAGGAGCGTAAGGAGCCGCCGCGGCCGCCGCCGTCGCTGGCCGGCTACCCGCCACCGCCGTGGGACCCTTACCGCGCCTTCGACCCGCTGCAGCACATGCGGTTCGCGCCGCTTGTCGAGGCGGCCATCCGCGCCGAGGAGGACCGCGCCAAGATGCTGAGCGCGTACGCGCACCACCAGCAGCTCAAATCCAGCCCCCTGCTGCACCGGCCTATGCCGCCGCACGGGCATGGACACGGGCACGGCCCGCTACCGCCCCTCGGCGCACACGGCCCCCTAGCGCCCCTGCCCCCCCTCGCACCACCCCTAGCGCCCCTCGCACCCCTCGACCTGCTCAAGAAGGAGGAGCCGCGATGATAGCGACGCGGCGCGACCGCCGACTCACCACATGTACATAACGTAGAGTAAACGACGTCGCAAGTGAGAGTACGACTAATTTAAATGTATATCGTTTCGTATTATCGGTTTAGAAAATTATTTATTGTAACATTGACTTACCAACTACTGGACGGGTCCACGCTCAAAAGTTTCCAAACCAAACGAGTAACAAAACGCATAAAGAGTAACAATTACGTGACTACGCGCACGTCTATTGATGCCGTAACGCTGTGCTGTAAAAAATTTTTAGAACTACACAAGCAATATTTTAAAAGATTTTCAACAGTTTCAATGTTTTTAGTTGGTTTATAGTACATTTAGGTGCGACTGGAACTTTTTATTCGAGACCTTAGTTTTAGAGCCGGCGTCCATAAGTTGGTAAGGTAATGTATTGTAACGTCGCTTGCAAGACGACGGTCGCTCGTCCGGTCGGTCGCTAGTCCCGTTCCGTCGTAGTGTAATGTAATGTTTGACGGTGTGGTGTGGATGTGGTAGTAGAGTGAGTGGACACGACGGGAGACGAGAGGAGACGGCGCCGCACGCTGCCGACTTGTGCAATAGAGGACTGGGAGTGGGCGCTCGCCGCCGGCCTGTACACTACTGCTTGTTTATTTACATGGAAATATCTATCGAGTTGTTATTGTGACCATTATTAGTTAATTATACATCAAATTGCTGATTATGTGAAGGATAGGATTGTCGGAATCGCTATCGATATAATTATACATATTTATATATACTTATAAATAAAATGTAAATATTAGCATGTAATTTAGTGTTAAAATATAGAATCGGTTTATTTAACGTCATACAAAGGAAAAAAAATCCCATAAATTATTATTGTATCGGGAGTTTTAATTTTAGACTTCCGTTAAAAATCTCATAATGGTTTTTCGATTGTACCAGTGGAGTTTTATTTATTATTTATACTCCTTTCATTAGTGATCATGTTAACTAAAACATAATTTCTGTTAGTAGCCGTGGATATTTCGTTTTGATGCATTTAAAAGTATGTGATATTGTTGTATTGTGAAATACATTTTGTCTGACTTCAAGAAGTAGTGTCTATTCTCAGGTAATATAGATCTAATAATTACTACAGTAATGTTCAAAGTCGTATAAAAATGTAACATAAATAATATTATTTTTAAATTCTTGAACACTGTGGGCAGTACCTATCAACTATGTATTATTTAGCAAAGTTTGTCATGAAATGTTAGAAACTCGTTATGTGCCATTCAATCAATATTAGCGGGCAATTGAGTCAGACAAAATTGGATATAGAATCTGTCTTGATGAGGCACAATTAGTGATTTGTATTCTAAAAGTCTCTTGAAGTGCGACTCAGAAGTGTATTATAGTTTATACAAAATCATTCTGTATACTAAAAAGTAAATGAAAGCTTGGTGCGATTCAGAAAATACCATTAAAACTTTTGATTTTTATACCAATAAGATTTTTTATGTCCTTTCCTACATCATCCTTTATCCCTTCATTCCACGTTCAGTCCAGGACCCAGGAGTCGAAATGTGAAAGTTACTTTTTTAATATCGTTATAACTTCATTCGTCAGTTGATGGACCAATTAATTTCACGATTGCCCGTCGTCATTGTTCAAAAATGCATGTTACGTTTGTGCTGCTCCCTGTAGCCGTGGAGTAAGAAACAAACTACGAAATCGAATTACAACTCATCTGTTATTTACTTCATTAAAAATAGTAACAGGTAACACAAAGAACTTGACCAATGGAATGGGATATACTCCTTACCTATGACACTCCTCATCCCAGATGTTTGAACTAAATGTTATTAGTTTGTGCGGTTTAATTAAATGAGAAGAGGTGTGTCAGAATCGTGGCGGGACGTAGTCTCTGCCTTCCCCCATGGGACAAAGGCGTGAGGGTATCTATCTATGAATGTATGTGGTTTATATTATTTTGACAAAAATTAAATGTCGTTTCTTGCTATCCTGTCTCCCGTTCTGTTTTGTCATTTTAGAATTATAAAAAGACCACCAATATGTTTCTATGGATCAGTCGTAATTAACTGAACCTCTTGTGCTCTTGACACGGAGGTCGCGGGTTCGATTCCCATGGGGGACATAAACGTAGTGATTCCATTCTCTTTGGGGGACACCTAGTGACATCACTGCGTTTTTCCCCAGTTGGTTAGGACATTGCAGGCTGAATCAAATGATTGTCTGAAAAGAATGATTCCGTGCTTCGGATGGCACGTTATACCGTTGGTCCCGGCTACTATCTCTGGTGTTGGCACTTGCTGCATAAAAACCGCATCCGAGGCCGTACGGCGATTTGAATAAACTCTGGGCTTGCTGCCCACATCACATGATAAGAAGTCGCATAATGTCACATTCGCAACATGACATTTTTTTACGCAGGCCGTGAGCTTGAACAGTCACCATCAGATATATCGTAGCATGCAGTGTTCAAATATTTCTGAGCAGTTATTAGTTAGTTTGCTTATTTTCAATAATTATATTTACACACCACCAATCAAAAATATCTGAACGCCTAGCACAGAACATCAAATGTATCTACGCAGTCAGGGTGATCATAAACATGAGCAGTTTAGGAAAAGAAAACCGTATCTAAATCGGTCTAACCGTTTTGGAGATAAATGGGAACATTGGTTTTGCACAAACAAACAAACAACCTCTCCGACACGTTCTCGAAAATAGTTGTTCAGATATTTACGACAAAATAAATGTTTAGATATATTTATTGAAATTAAGCACTGCTCATGCTCAGAAATATTTGAACACCTTGTATGCTGCTACGATATATCTGATGGCGACTGATCATATTTAGGGATGAACTACACCACGTAGCACAGCATCGCATTTTTCCGTCGCTCCATCCTTTTCTGTCACTCAGGAACGTCATTTGTTAGAGCAAATAAGATAGACGGAACGCGATCGCACGCGGCGTGCTGTTCCGTTCCGTCTATCTTATATGCTCCAGCAAATGACGTTCTTGAGTGACAGAAAAGGATGGAGCGACGGAAAAATGCGATGCTGTGCTGTGTGGTGTAGTTCAACCCTTATCATGTGCTTAAACTACTAATGTATGTGTATGGGGAAAGATGAAAAATAATGAAAAATAGGTAACCGATTTTACTTGCCACTAGAATTATTTATTTCACTGAATTAAAGTTACAACATAAATAGTATTATAAAATCGTCTATTTGATCATCTATTAACAATTATAAGATGAGATATCCTTTACTTCCTGTACCATATTTGAATAGTTCTCATTCTCTTTATTTTCTTTTGCAATTGCAGAACACCATAAAGTAAAGCTTCTGCTGATGGTGGGCATCCTGGCACGTAAATATCTACAGGGACAATTCTGTCACATCCTCTGAAATATAAGAAAACAACATAAATTAGAAACTTGGTCGATCTTTACAGTTCATCTATTATACTCTTAATTATCCCATAATTATGATTTATCAATATTGAAATGAAATCACTTGATAGGCGGGACAATACGAGTAGGGAACTTTACATGCAAAAGGTACAGTTTAAGGGTCGGCACTACCTACGGCCCGTTTGACATATCTGTCAAAAGAAAAAGACCGGTGGCCGACAACACTCAACCCTATCTTATGAGATTAATGAACAAATCAATTTTATAGCTAAATTTGGCAATAAGTTACTTGCAAAAAACTTGGTCGGCCGCGGCGCAGCTTGGCTGGCATGGAACGTTTACTGGTGTGAAGGAAAATGTGAACCCTGGTGACACAACATTTTACCTCGTTGAATTAAACTGGCACCCTATACTGACAGATTCATAGGTCCGACCGAATTTAGGGTACCTACTACCCGGAAGGCAGATTTTACCTCATTAAATTAATGTTGAATGTTTGGTCTTACGTGGCAATACCAGCACCAGGCACCAGCACCTGCAGCATCTGGATTTAAGAGTCGTAGGTCGAAATTGACATTTACAGTAACAATACAGTACCGTGATGGACCCAAAATGTTACTGTTCAAAGATCACCCCTGGTGGGTCCCAACCATATAATATACAGTATTACTAAGGCTTAAAAAAAACTTAAAATTATTAAAACAGAGCAAACTAAAACTTATAACAGAATAATGTTATTATTATAAGGCCGGATTCGACCAAACTTACATTTATATAGAAGAGTAACATTGCGCGACAAAAGAACACACAAAAGAATTGCACAAAGTTATTTTAAAAACTAAAAAAATACTTACAAGGGGCACTGTTTGGTAGTTTTTGGTTCATATTCATATTAATTTATTCGCATTCATGTACAGTTACAGCATAGGTGTTACTTAGTAGCTAAAGTGGGTACATGAACCCTGAAAGGGCACAGCAATATTAACAAGAAGTATTTTAAAGATAAGAAAATAATTATTACAATATACAAGGTGTTTCATAAGTAACAATAAATTTTTGAGACTCTTAAGGGGATTGTTAAGACCGTCAAACTGAACAACTTTCTCTATGGGACCAACATCGAAAACGCGAAAAAAATAATTTCATATCCCATACATATTTTAGCTCTAGTCGATTTGTAGAGTATAGAACATAAATTTTTTTTCTGGCTGGGTTGACTATGCAGTTGGGGACGTCTAAGTTTAGATAATGAAGGTAGCATTTTGCTTAAAAATGTACTTACTCGTAATCCAAATGGTATGGTAAGTAGGTACTTGTACTTACATTCAATTTTGTACGTATCCCATACCTTTCTCAATGAACTTTATTGCGCGTCTTTGGATGTGTCTTTGCACTTTTTGATTAAAACGTCTCAATCGTATTAATAACATCACGTGTGCGGTCACTATCCGTTGTCGGAGCTCACTGGTGGTTCTCAACATGTTACCGTCGTCCTGTCTGTCTGTAGGTACACTAATGTAAAACGTAGTGATTAGATTATTTTCTTAATGCACTAATGTTTTTGCATACATGGAAATCAAGTGGCGTAAGGTCAGGTCAGGCCACTCAATACCTCTGCCTAGTAACCGAAGTCCGTAAGTATCGTCCAAGTAGCTAGGTCCGTACACTTGTCACTAGTTGTCACGTTCATGATGGTAAAGCATTTCACGTAATGACATAAACTTGCAAGAGGTTGAGTGAGGCGCGCGCTATTCCACAGTTACAATTGTTGCAAAACGTATCGACCGGTCGGCGTGCGCGTGCGCTCGCTACTGAAGACGTCAAAGCAAGCAAGGTCAAAGGTTTTGGTAGATTTTCTTAGTTTTTCGTTGTTTCTGGTTATTTTGGTAGATTTTTATACTTTTTGGTAGTATGAAAATTACCAAAAACTACCATAATAAACAAAAGAGTTCTAAACGGCTTGGCTACGGGGTGAGTAACATAAAATATAAAATATTTGTTTTGCAAAAGAGGTGCATTCGAATCGTAAGCGGAATTCAGTCTAACAGGGTGTCATGCCGATCCTTGTTCACCGATTTTAAATTGCTCACTGTGACAGCTTTGTATATCCTCGAGCTGTGCAAAATCGTGAGACGATCCCCGACAAATTCCCAAGTAAACCCCCATTCCGTAGTAAAAGACTAAATTTAACTCGCAAAAATGAGCTACAGGTACCAAATTACCGACTAGCATCGATGCAAAGAACTACAAAGTCGAATGCTTAAGTCTTTTTGTATAAAATAAAATACCAGATGAGATTAAAGCCCTTACCGACAAGAGATTTCTGAAAAAGGTTAAAGAATAATTAATCGAACAGTGTTTTGATAACATTTAACCGATTTTTTGCGACATTTAATTTGATTGTAGTTGTGAAAGGTGGTAGTTATTGTCTGGCACCTATTGTTTAAATCTGTTTTTTTTTTCTTTATGTTTATAAATTATACTGTAGTGTGACTAGTGTGACTAATACTCTGTACTTACCATCTGTAACTTATATGTACCTACCTACCTACAATTTAAGGTAAATCAATGAAATGAAATGAACCAAAACAAAAAGTACCAAAATAACCTTAAACTACCAAAAAGTACGAAAAAGTACCAAAATAACCATAAACTACCAAAAAGTACGGAAAATTACCGAAATAACAATAATCTACCAAAAAGTACGAAAATCTACCATAATAACCAAAAACTACGAAAATTTACCAAAAATTACTGAAAGAACCAAAAACTACCATTCATTACCAAAACTACCAAATAGTGCCCGGAAAGTAACTTTTGTGAAATTCCTTTGTGTTGTCTTGTGTCGCGCAATGTCCTTTCGCGCAAAATTCTGTCTTGCAAATGTCTTTTGAAGGCAATCGTTCGAGTTACTACTACGGCATTATTCACTCTTATTCCATACTTATGTACAGGGTGAAATTGATATTATTAGCATCCTTTTAAACTAAAAGTCTACCCATCCAACTGAACAACTCTTACTACGGGAGCAAACCGATCGGATCAAAAAAAAGCTGTAGCATACATTTGAATCGAGCAGGCACTGCAGTTTATTATGGAACAGAATTTTTTTATTGCTCCGATCGGTTTGCTCCCATAGTAAAAGTTGTTTAGTTTGATGGGTAGACTCGAAGTTTAAAAGGATGCTAACGATATCAAATTCACCCTGTATAACATATCTGACGATGATGATGATGATAACAGATTATCAATCGTAAGTTTGCTAGTACCTACCAATAATAATAAACTTGTAATTATTCTGTTATAATAATGGGGACAAAAATTAACGAGTAATAGTCGGCCAATTTATAAAATGTACTTCTAAGTCCACATATCGTGACGGGCAACTACGGAACCTTACACTGCGTGTGGCCCGACACCCACTTGCCCGGTTTTTTATAAGTTACTTTGCTTCCTTAGCTACAAAATGGATATGTTCATTAATCTTCTAAAACAAGGTTGGGTGTTGCCGGTCACCGGTCTATTTGCAATGATTTCGAACGATTGACGGCCCATAGTAATTTGTATGAAGAAAACGTCCAAAAAAATATGTGATTTTTGGTAACAAATTGCAAAAAAACTAGAAGTCATATCGAAAATCTGATTTGTTTAAAGTGTTCTTTGATGTTTTGCCATTGATTTGAAATATATTTTGTTGTTTTATTTTGTTTAACTAAATCACAGGACTCGGAACGCGGCAGTGCTATTCTAGAGTTTTTCATGAAATTCTCGATTACTTTCTGATGTAACTATGAAATTTTACTGAAATTTTTTTTGTTCATCTTGTACTTCATCTTTTAAAGAAGCGATGGTATTAATTTTGTTTCGAAATATAGCTATTTACTATCCTTAAAAGTCGGAACGCCGAACCCTGTTTGGCCCGATCAGGGTAGTGCCGACCCTTAAATTGCAATCGTTAGCCTTTGTCCACTGCAGGGTACAAGCCTCCTCTCTTTCCTGTCTTGTGTCAGACAAGTGCAATGAAATATGTATTTATCTAGAAAACATTTCAAAAACATGTTGTTTATTATTGAAATGTTTCTGTGGATACATGTATCACCGTTATAGTAAACGATAGTTTTGCGATAAAATATTATAAGAATGGACAATATTAACGACTATATAAAAAAATAAAAAATTTACGGCATACATTTATTTTTTACTTACTTCAATATTTTTTTATATTTATAATACTTTTACTTTTTACTAATTTAACTTTTTATTAATTAATATGTAATAATAGACACTCTTTCTCATTATGTGATCTTCCCAATTCCCAATGATCAAATAACAGAGCAAGCACGGGGTAGGGACCACCTATCCCTACTATCTACTATCTTGCAACTAAGCAAAACAAAGGCACAATTTCTCATACATTTTTGTCATATCTCAATCCCTTTCCAGTATACATGCTCGACATGTCTTGATAATATTCAGTCTAAGGTTAGCACAGACAAAACCATAACCAACACCAGTTTCTACTGGTGCATCTAGTAGCAGGAATTGAGTAAAATTTCCTGTAAGAACCGAGTCACACAATCCGGTGCGGTGCCGCAGCGGCGTTCTCTATGAATATTCGAAGGGCCACAGATTACTTAATAGTTACTACCTACGAATAAGAATAACTATAGAAGAGTAATTCTAAACAAAATCGAAATAATTTTTGACACCCAATGAAAAATTACATGTTGTATGAGTTTTGGCGGCTAGGGCTAGGTATAGTTTTTAAAGAACAAATTTAGAAAATGGTAAGTACACTTTTTTGGTGCCACTTTTTGAGCTTCATTTACACTTTTATACATTCTTATTCGTAGGGCGTTCTTTATAGGGTGTTAGGGTAAACAGTTGCATTACTTTTAGGGTGATTGTACTCATGATACTGAACAACTTTTCGTAAGAAACCAATAGGAAATTTGCAAAAAAAAAATTTGCTTTTTTTCCTTTCCATACTAAATGCAATCAGCTGATCGAACATTTGTATTAGAAATCGAAAAAAATGTTGCTTATTTCCTATAGGTTTTTAAGGTACATCATTAGGGCTAGATTTTTTGTCCAACAAACATTGTTTGCCATACATATTTTTTTTTTTTTTTTTATCTCCTTTATATTTTGCAATCTGTCGTTTCTATTTTTTTTCTTGGACATTCAGCAAAACGTGTGACGTGTGTTAATGTTGGCTTGCTTGGTATGCACCCAGTGATGCATCCAAATTTAAGTGTCTAGGGACTGTTGCACTCCCATTAGGTTGTCCTGTGGTATCTTTTTCTTAAGTCGGCGGGTCTGGGTCTCTTCCCTCATTAGATTTTGAGCCAATATATTTGGGTGGTTTTGTATCCTTTTCTGGTAACTTCGTGTGAACTCTACTATTTCCTCCTTCATGTAGCGAACATTAAGGTCATTGTGAAGTATGTCGTTTGTGACCTACCATGGTGCGTCGATTATAGTCCGAAGCCATACATATGAGAAGGAAGAAAGTTAAATCACTAATGGAAAGTTCCTCATACATTACCTTACGACTGAGTAAGAATAGTGGTAATATCCACCACCATTGGCACAGCTGCCCATGGAAATGACCCATCTTGGGTCGGGCATCTGGTCATAAACTTTCCTTAAGGCTGGAGCCATCTTGTTGGTGAGGGTGCCAGCGACGATCATGACATCAGATTGACGAGGTGAAGCACGGAAGACAACACCATATCTGTAAAAAGGAATAAGTACTTCATTTTAACATTCCATCCCGAATCTATAAATATGCCAAAAGTGAATCAATAAGTTAAATTTTATTGTTGCTATCGAATTTCCTGGCTCTGGTCATAACAACATCATTAAAAGGGTACCGAGCCTATTGAGCTATTGTCATTAAAACCGCCACAAAGTGGCCACTTTTGGCGGTGACATTCTTGTTTTTTGGAAATGTTGAGAAATACAAAAATATGATTCAGGGCAGCACAATAGGCTCGGCGCCCCCTTAAGGACTGTGTTTCAAGCATTTATAAGTTTCTGGGAAGTAAGCTAAAACTTTTTTCATTAAGGGAGCAGACTACTTATCAAATTAGCAAACAACTCCTAATGGAACATCAAAACACAGCTTTGCATGAAAAGTTTTACTAAAAGTAGTGAAATTACTTAACATTACATTATTTTTATAGTTCATTTATTGAAAATTGTATTCAATCTAAAAAATTACTGAAAACGCATGTTTAGGGTTAGGTACTTTCAAACATTTTCTTTAGTATGGTCCGCTACCTTATTGAAGCATGATAGTGTGGCGGCTCAATCCGCTACCGCCTCCGCCACCACTCATGCGCTTACACCACGCAGAGGAATCGGGTGATCGTGACGTCACATCACGCCACCCGACGGAGCGGCTATTGTTCGTGCCACAGGTGGGGAACACGGCTGGGCACGACGCACCGTGATTGGTGTTCGGACGACTGCGCGGCGGACGACCATTGTGACGACGCGAGACTGGAGGTGGTTAAGCCGGCGGCGAACAAAACGGTCTGCGCAGCGGACCCACGACACATTCCACTCGTATCAGCTTTCGCGCTTACTTCGCTATTTAGCTCACCTATCATTTACTTACTTTGCATTGTTTTATTCTAAGTTGTTAATATCTTTGTAAATCTTTTAGACAAATTAAATAACCTATCGTTTTTGGCTTAAGTAAAATCATTCATTTGTAGTTTATTATCATCTCGCATTTAACTCGCTTCCGCTTCGTCAATACCTACGCAAATCGAACGGGTTCGATTCCCTTCGATACCTACAAAGTGCAAGAGGGTAAGCAGGCCCCTTCAGTGGTAACCCCGAGAAGAAGAACACGGTCGGAGTAATGTCGGAGGAAGAATTTCGGGACGCAAGCGGCAGTAGCGGGTCGAAAACAGAAAACTTAGGCGGTGGTCCAAGTGACGTGTTTCGAGTGGGCGTACGTATACCAGCGTTTTGGCCTGAGGAACCGGACGTGTGGTTCGCACAGATTGAATGCCAGTTCGTACTTTCTAATATTACTAGCGACAGTACGAAGTTCAATTTTGTCGCCGCACAATTGGACATGGAGCACGCAAGGATCATCAAAGACATCTTGATAACGCCCCCTACCACAGGCAAGTACGATAAACTTAAGAGTGAATTAATTAAGCGCATCTCAGTGTCACGTGAAAAGAAAACCTTGCAGCTCCTACAGCACGAGGAACTAGGAGATAGAAAGCCCTCACTATTCTTACGTCACTTGAGAGATTTAGCTGGACCGACCATACCCGAGGATTTTATACGGACCATATGGTCTAGTAGATTGCCCTCGCATGTACAAACGATCGTGGCTTCGCAGCAAAAGACGAGCCTAGAGGACTTAGCAGACCTGGCAGATCGCGTCAACGACATCGCACACCCAGCTGCACACGTGGCCAGCGCGTCCAGCGGTTCCCCAGCGACTGCAACAGCACTAGAAGCGAAGGTGGCGGACTTAACGCGGCAAGTAGAGGCTCTCGTGAAGGTAAATCAGCATCCACAGTCATATAGGAGACAACCTAACCGATCCCGATCGCAGTCACGTCATCGATCCAGCTCGCGCCCACGAGAGCGCCCGGAGAACCACCCGTACTGCTGGTATCACTACAGCTTCGGTGCCAGCGCCCACAATTGTAAGCAGCCGTGCACATTCAAGTCGGAAAACTCCAAAGGCAGCCATTAAAGGCCGAAAATGTCTGCTCCATACTGTCACAAGGCCGCCTGTTCATTACCGACCGGAAAACGAAGGTGCAGTACCTGGTAGACACGGGGTCAGACTTGTGTGTCTATCCACGATCAGCCGTTCGGCAGCCCTTCCGTACCAGAACAAAGACTACATACGCATTGTACGCGGCAAACGGCACAAGCATCGCAACATACGGCTATATCAATCTGCATTTAGACCTGGGCCTACGACGCGACTTCGAATGGCGTTTCATTATAGCAGATGTGTCGAAACCAATCATAGGTGTCGATTTTTTAGGTTTTTACAACCTGCTAGTCGATTGCCGTAAGCAACGCCTCGTAGATGGAGTGACATCGCTAGTAGTACCTGTGCCACGACAACGCCCCACCGAGTCCATATCTTCAATACGTACATTCACAGACGACTCAGTTTATCACCGTATCCTACGTGAGTATCCCGATATTACCCGCCCGTCAGGTAAACCGGAGACCCCCAAACATAATACGGTGCACCACATTCGGACAATACCAGGTCCGCCGGTCAGCAGCCGCCCTCGACGCTTAGACCCTGAAAGGTTTGGAATAGCCAAAAAGGAGTTTGATGACATGTTAAATAATGGAACAGCTCGAAGGTCGGAGAGTGCATGGTCCTCGCCGCTACATTTGGCGCGCAAGAAGAACGACGGATGGCGGCCATGCGGCGACTACAGGAGGCTAAACGCGCGGACGATTCCCGACCAGTACCCTGTCCGTCACATTCAAGACTTCGCGCACCAGCTATCGGGTAAGAAAATATTTAGCACGATCGATCTAATTAAAGCGTATAACCAGATACCAGTCCATGGCGCTGATATACCAAAGACCGCGATCACAACGCCATTTGGAATGTTTGAGTTCCCTTACATGACATTTGGACTCAGGAATGCAGCTCAGACATTCCAAAGATTCATCGACGAGGTGCTGCGCGACATGGACTTCTGCTATGGCTATATCGACGATATTTTGATATACTCTGAAACTGAAGTACAGCACCAGGAACATCTTAGACAGCTATTTCAGCGGCTGACAGATTATGGTGTACTGATAAACACTGCGAAATGTGTCTTTGGTAAAGCTAACGTTACTTTTCTAGGCTACGATGTATCCGAAGCCGGAGTACGCCCACTGGAGTCTAAAGTTGAAGCCATCCAGGAGTTCCCAGAACCGAAGACCTGCAAGGAATTAAGACGCTTCCTGGGAATGATAAATTTTTACCGCCGTTTTCTCCCAGGAGCAGCAGCTGTCCAAGGCCCCCTTCACGCTTTACTCGCTGGACCAAACACAAAAGGCTCCAAATCGGTTAACCTCACTATTGAGCAGCGTGAAGCCTTCAAAAACTGTAAGTCAACGCTATCACAGGCCACTCTTTTAGCGCACCCGGACATGAAAGCGGAGCTATCCATCCAGACCGACGCATCAGACACGGCACTAGGAGCCGTACTTCAGCAACGAAGAAATGGGAAAGACTGGCAAGCGATCGGGTTTTTCTCGAGGAAACTGAGCCCTTCACAAAGAAAATACAGTCCCTACGATCGCGAGCTGCTTGCAATCTACGAAGCAATTCGTTACTTCAGGTATATGGTAGAAGCAAGGTCATTCACAATATACACGGACCACAAACCACTTACCTACGCCTACAGTACGAGCAGAGATAATTGCACACCGCGCCAGTTCAGGTACCTAGATTTTATAGGACAGTTCACAACGGACATACAATACATCGCCGGGAAAGATAATGTCGTGGCAGACGCATTATCTAGAATAGAAGAGCTGACATTGGAGCCACTAGATTACCAATCAATCGCCCATGCCCAGGAAGCTGATGAAGAGTTGCAGGACCTCTTGAAAAATGGAACCACGCTGAAACTAGAAAAGGTTAGAACGTCAACAGCCAACCTACCAGTCTACTGCGACATCAGTACAGGAGTACCACGACCGGTTATCCCAAACGCTTTCCGTAGGCAAGCATTCGATACAATACACGGCCTCAGTCACCCAGGAGGTAAGGCAACAATCCGGCTGGTAACACAAAGTTTCGTGTGGCCAGGCGTGCGTAAAGATTGTCGACAATGGGCTAAGGAGTGTCAGCAATGCCAACGAAGCAAAATCCACAGACACACGTCAGCACCGTTATCAAAGTTCCAAGTGCCATCATCGCGCTTCATCCATATTCATATGGATATCGTAGGGCCTTTACCTGTTTGTAATGGTTACAGATACTGCCTCACAGTGGTCGACCGCTTCACCCGTTGGCCTGAGGCGTACCCACTGCACAACATCACAGCGGAGACCTGCGCAGCTACCTTAGTGGCGGGCTGGTTCTCCCGGTTCGGCTGCCCTGAGCGCATCACGACCGACCGAGGACGTCAGTTCGAGTCGCAGCTGTTTAAAACTCTAACTTCACTCACCGGCGCCATCCATCAACCGACGACAGCATACCACCCGGCAGCTAACGGTCTTGTTGAGCGGTTTCACCGCCAACTGAAGGCCGCCATCACCTGTCACACTAGCGCGCAGTGGACAGAGGCACTACCCCTGGTGCTTCTGGGCATACGCAGCGCGTGGAAAGAAGATCTGCAAGCCTCTTCAGCAGAGCTGGTCTACGGCGAGCCACTACGCTTACCCGGCCAGTTCATCTCACCAACTTCGCCGGACGTGGTGGTGGATATGACAGACTTCGTTAGCAGACTTCGATCGCTGATGAAAAAGCTCGCCCCGAAACCAACATCATGGCATTCTCAGCACCCATTTTACGTGCCAAGAGACCTGAATACGGCAACCCACGTCTTTCTACGACAGGGACAAGCACGGCGACCTTTAGAAACCCCATACTTAGGGCCATTCAAGGTTCTGAAGCGGGGAGAGAAGACATTTGATATCGAGGCAAAAGGAAAAGTCATTACGGTTACAATCGACCGCCTGAAACCTGCCTACATCACTAAAGACGACATGGCGAAGACGACACCGAAGTCAACGACTAACCCTCCAGAAAGTACAAAAAATCTGCGAAGCACAAAAAGCGGGCGAGTCGTCACATTTCCAGACTACTATCGACCGTAGACACGGTCTCAGCGGGGGAGTGATGTGGCGGCTCAATCCGCTACCGCCTCCGCCACCACTCATGCGCTTACACCACGCAGAGGAATCGGGTGATCGTGACGTCACATCACGCCACCCGACGGAGCGGCTATTGTTCGTGCCACAGGTGGGGAACACGGCTGGGCACGACGCACCGTGATTGGTGTTCGGACGACTGCGCGGCGGACGACCATTGTGACGACGCGAGACTGGAGGTGGTTAAGCCGGCGGCGAACAAAACGGTCTGCGCAGCGGACCCACGACACATTCCACTCGTATCAGCTTTCGCGCTTACTTCGCTATTTAGCTCACCTATCATTTACTTACTTTGCATTGTTTTATTCTAAGTTGTTAATATCTTTGTAAATCTTTTAGACAAATTAAATAACCTATCGTTTTTGGCTTAAGTAAAATCATTCATTTGTAGTTTATTATCATCTCGCATTTAACTCGCTTCCGCTTCGTCAATACCTACGCAAATCGAACGGGTTCGATTCCCTTCGATACCTACAAAGTGCAAGAGGGTAAGCAGGCCCCTTCAATAGTTTTCCTGGAGTTGCGTGGCTAGAGGGCTCTCGAGTAGCCGTCAATTCGTTCGGCTCGTGAATTAAGTGGCCACACGACTCTGCCATTTTATGGAGGTTTCGAGTGTGTGTTTTTGTTTAAAAACAGGGCTTTGAGATCGCCATATCCAATTACCCGTACAATCCTACCTAATAAATATATCTGTAACACTTGACACTGGCCAAATCTAACAAGGAAACACCATTAAACAAAAATAGAATAGAATAGTTTTCCTGATTGCAACCGCTTTGTGAGTTTAAATTGAAAGCAAATAGAACATGTTACCTGTCCATGTCATAGCGAGGGGCAGCGATGTGCATCATTTCAACGGCACAGCAAGCTAAACCAAATGTCATCGGCCACATTGAACCCTTCCTTCCCCAGTTGAGTAAATCATCGAGACGTGCGATCGCGTACTCAGCCGCGTTCGATGCATCTTGGAACGGCGAGTAGGGGCGCTTAACGCTTGGATTGTGGGCAGGCAAATGAGTTTGACGAACTTGGTCTACAAGGGGCGCAAAGGCTCCTTTCTTGACTATAGAAAGGGCTGTAGAGGGTGCCGTAGACACTAAAGCTTTTATAGCCTGCATTTTATCTGTAAGTAAAAGATATAATAGTGGATCAAGACGAAACGCAATAACAGAGTAGGTGCAATAATATTGAGGTTTTGAAATCAAAACCTAGTTAGAAATTATCTTGTAATTTATACTGTCATGAGGTTACTTACAGAATAGATTCAATACATGCACTATTTTCGATAAAATTCACTTGAACTTACAAAATAAATCTACAAAATTTACGTAACTGACAGCAAGCATTCATAAATAAAGCTTGGTTTTTTATACGTAACGTGCAAAATAATAGAAAATAATTCCATACCCTCAAGCGAATGTAAAACTTTACTCATTGATTTGCGAAACTACTAGATTTAATCGAAAAATTTCTTAGGAAATTGTTAAAAGTAGCTGTTGAAGCGAGTGCATTATTTCAAAATAAGAGCATTCATTTCATTTTTTGTACACAGTACTAGTAATGTCACCTTTTTTTTTTATTCTTCCCTGTGGTAAGGCAAGGGAAACGATACTATACAGCCTGCATAAATAGCATGCCACCGGGGTGCGTTCAGAACCTACGCCCAGAGTGCGCCCAGAGTGCACTTCGAGTGCAACTTTTCGCCCTAACGCCGTTCCGAGGCTCGGTGAATAGTGTTCTACCCATAAGAGCGAGCGAGAAGAACAACCGCACCCAAAGGTTCTGAACGCAGCCCCGTGATACAACTGATACAGCGCTATCACACTTTCACTCTCTTTCTATTTGCGTGAAAACGAACGGGATCTAAGACGTGATACAGCCGTATCACGTGTTGCATGCTACCAGTGCTGGTCGAATGTTAATTTTCTTCTCTATTTCAGGCCGATGCCTTTCCGCCGAAGTCTTCTGTTTTTCAATGTCTTTATTTTTCACTTGCACTGCATAATTCCAATGTGATGTCCATTTCTGAAACACATTCTAGCCTAACACATTGAAATGCGAGGATGGTTCACACATTCCAATGTTCAATGAATTTTTACGCGAGTATATCAATCCGAATCAAACGGGAGCGACTTTCTTTATTTCTCACTTTCACTACATTGTTCTCAGTTTATGGAAACTGAACATTGGAAAGTGTGTACCGCCCTCGCATTTCAAGAGTTAGGTACAAAAGCACTAGTAAGGGCTAGTTCCCATTGCCTTTCCGAAAGGATAAACATTAAAAAAAAAAAAGAAATCAGCTGTATTTTTGACATTTCTGTAATTTCTGTTATGTTAATTTCAGTTCAGTTTCAGTTTGTTTCGAAAAATCGGCAACGCACGCATGAACTCACAGTAATTTTATAATATTCTGAATTCTGATTCTTGAATACTAAGTACAGGTACCAACTATAAAGAAACTAGACATGTCCAATCTGCCGAAGGTAATAAATACTTATAAATATTATAGTTTAATTTACATTTCTAAGTTTGTTCCACATACACTTTAAGATTTCTAACTTACTTTATTGTTTATGCAATTTTTTAGAAGAAATGGTTCAAACCATTATTTGAATTCGATGAACCGGAGCCGCCGAAAAAAAAGAGTAAAAAAGATTTATCCAGTCGAAAAACCACGTCTAATGAAGAGGTATGTTGTGAATTACATAGATAAAGTAAGTACTAGATGAGCTACTAAAATAACAATAACTAAAGAGAGAAGGCATTAACGTGAAATACTTAAGTGCGAGTGAAACAGAGTATCAGTTTTTTGTCTCTATTTGCGTATCGGTTTTATTTGTCTGCCACCGAGCGCTTGGTGGAACCAAACATAACTATAGTGGCATATATATACTTACATTATGATTATAGATATAAATTATGAAGATTCACTGTCTCACACTGTGTACGCTGATGTCTTGTCTAATACTATAGTCCGTCTACGTGAAATCGTAACTATTGTAAAACGGTAAAATCACGAGGAATAAAAAAAATTGCGGTTCAATTCATATAAACTCAAATAACACTTGATAGCGCGATTTAAATGACGTGCAGCGCCATCTATTCTATCTATTCACACATCACGCAAAAACATCTGAACCGATTTTGATGAAACTTTTTTTGTTTGCTTATGATCTGACTTAAAATCTGGTATATAATTTGTGTTATCATTTAACACAAATTTAATGTAACACACGAAAACACTAGTTATAATTTAAATTTAAACCGCCAGAATCAACCTTTTTTACATGATTTTTTTCCTAAAAATGTAGGAACTGCCATCAGACACGTCCGTAAAATGTGAAAAGATCAACATCAACCACAAAAATTGGATGAAAAATTTTGATCCCGTGTCAGTAGAGGACTTGGCGGTAAACAATAAGAAGATACAGGAGATAGAAGAGTGGATGAAGACGGCTTGCGGCAGCAGTTGCAGTGACATGCTGCTGTTAACTGGCCCGGTGGGCTGCGGGAAGACCATAACTGTACAAACTCTTGCCAAAAAATACCAGGTTAAAGTTACAGAATGGGTAACACCACTTGATATAGAATTTCCTACTGAATATGGTAAGAATAATTGAATGATCCGCCTTGCAGCTGATTATAACAAAAAGTATGTCTATCTCTTATATTACTAGGTAGACCCTTGAGAATGTCACCAATCTGTAACCCATTTATTTCTATTTCATGCAATAATTTCCCAGTCAGTCACATATTTAGTTGTAGATAGAAAATATATTCTGCAACTTTTCTTTTACAGGTGATTATGAATTTAAGGAGAAGCAATCGACAAAGTTTTTGGATTTCATACTGAACGCTGCAAATTTCAGTTCACTATTAGACAACAATAGCACTAAATTAGTGTTAGTTGAAGATTTTCCTAATACATTTATAAGAACCCCATCTGAGTTCACAAGCGTTTTACTGTAAGTACTAGCAAAGGGCAGTCTTCATAAGTTTTAATGAACTTTATGACTAACAACACAAGGTTTAGTTTTATATAATTTTACTTTATTTCAGTCAGTATAAACAAAGAGCTAAATCACCCATAGTTTTCATATGTTCAGAATCAAATACGGATAGCAGAAACACAGCAGCAAACCTATTTACACCAAGTCTCAAAGAACAGTTTCAAATACATCACATTACGTAAGTTTAGTTTACAATTAAATAGTGCTAGGCTTTAGATAATGTAAATGTCTAGATTCAGCCTCATGCTTCTAACGTAGGTACTAAAATAAAAGGGGCGACTTTCTTACGTTGGTGTGCATGACAGCGTCATATGCGCGGGAAGGGATTTGTAGCCGACTGTTGGCTGATATTTTTTTCGACGCGTTCGCAACTTCAACCGTCCATCTAGACCAGGGTTTCCCAACCTTTTTCGTGTCACGCTCTTAAAATAAGTAATGTTTTCATGCCCCCCTATCGAAATTTTAATGACAAGCGCTGGTGGACCGGACCTATCTGAGCCTGAAAATGTCTGTAACAACGAACGAATGGGTGAATTTGTAACAGAATGAATGAGTAAATTAATAAAATTAATTCATGAGCAGATTTCACGTCATTAACGGGTTTTTTCTTTTCAAAATGCAAACGGATTGTGCCCCCCCCCCCCTGGGATATCACTACGCCCCCCAAGGGGGGCGCGCCCCACTGGTTGGGAAGTCTTGATCTAGACATATACTTTATCTAAGTGCATTAGTCATGATTGCTTTTATTTAGCTATGTCTAAATTATCTTCAAATATGGAATTCATCCCCTTAAAAGCTTCAGCATAATATGCATAATATGTATAAAACTTAATAAGTTGGACCCTGCATTTAATTTATTTTAATATAGCATGGAATCATGCAAACAAATCTACTTAATTATTAATTATTTTCTAGTCTAAACGGAGTCGCGGCGACAGGTTTAAAAGCAGCATTGAAAAGAGTTACAGAAATAATAAGCAAAAAACACTCCACTATGTACAAACCGCCTACACCTGACCTGATAGAGTGTGTTGTCAATTCATCAACGGGAGATGTCAGATCTGCAGTCTTAAATCTACATTTTGCTTGTCTTAAAGGTAAGCAATTATCATCAGCGTATGTACATCCCAGCATAGGTAGCATGACGCCGAGATATAGAGCTATCACACCTTCGCTCTCTTTCTATTTGCGCGCGAACGAAAAAGATAAAATATTTGTTACGGCCGTATCACGTGTAACATGCTACGAGTACTTCATAGGAAGCATGGCACCGTGATATAGCGCTATCACACCTTCGCTCTCTTTCTATTGGCGCGCGAACGAACAAGATAAGAGGTGTGATACAGCCGTATCACGTGTAGCATGGTACGAGTGCTTGAGTGCACAGGGCTGCGTTCAGAACCTTTGGGTGCGGTTGTTCTTCTCGCTCGCTCTTATGGGTAATACGCTTTTCACCGAGCCTCTGAACGGCGTTAGGGCGAAAAGTTGCACTCGGAGTGCACTCTGGGCGTAGGTTCTGAACGCACCCCAGGGCTATCACAAATTAGTGAGAACGCTGTACGCCTCCACACAGGCTCCCGATGCGGTGGTTTAGACAAGTCAGTGGTCACCCTGTTCGCAGAACATAATTATTACCTACACAAAAATTTGTATAATTGACCAGCTAAGATGTAAAAAATTAAAAGGGTCTTAAAATAATTTCTTATTTCAGGTTCAACACAAAACTTGGAAACCAGCATAATGACGGATAAAGAAAACAAAAGTAAAGCTACAAAAGGCACAAAGAAGAAAAAACCTGCTTCTAGCAAATTCTTATCAATAGGAAAAGACCAGACTGTCAGCATTTTGCATGGCGTTGGCAGGGTGTTAAACCCAAAAGGTAATTAGAAATTTGTTTGTTTTTGTTTTGTTTTGCTGACGACACATTTGAACTTATTATTCATCATCATCATCATCATCATCTTCTTGCCTTTATACCATTATTTGGGGTCGGCGCAATATGTCGTCCTTCTCCATTCATGTCTTTTATCCTTCATTTCAGCACTCTCTTCTGTTTTAACCACTTATTATTATGCATGTTTTGTAATATAAGAAAATATTTGTTTCTCCTACAGTAACTGAGAGCGGCCAGTTCACACATGCACCCTCAGACATTATTGAACAATTCATAAGTCAGCCAAGTTCGTTTCTTAATTTCCTTGAAGAGAATTATCTGCCACATTTCTCATGTCCGGAGCATGTTAGTAAAGCTGCATCGGCGCTCAGTGATGCTGATCTTATGCTAGGTGAATGGAGGGTATGTATTCTTGTTCTTATCGTGTGGGCAGCAAGCCCTGGTGTCAGATATTCAAACCGCCTTACGGCATCCAATGTGGTTTTTGGTAATTAATTCATTTCAAATATGCTAATATTGGTACACAAATCATTTTATACGCCTATAGCTAAAGGAAATACCTACTTTTACAGTATTTTTTTAGGTATGTATCTCGTAATAAAATATGAAATGTGAACCTAGTGAAACATGGATTGTTTTCGAGTTTTTAGCATATCTCTTGACTATTTACAAAAATATTGTTCTCCTACAGTTACCGAAAAATCCCTAGGGGAATGTAGTCGTGAACATAATATGCTAACAACTTTTTTTTTATTCAGGAAAAGATGTGTCAAGAATACGGGCTTTATACAGCGATCGCGGGGCTAATGCTTTCAAATAAAGCTCCAATCTCTGCATGGAATCCGGTCAGAGGACCAAAAAACATGAGGGTCCAGTATCCGTAAGTTGGCTACGATTTGAGTTATATTCAAATAAAAATTTACCTTACATATATGGGTGCCTGTCCATTGACGCGGTGAAATGCGGCGGAAACTGAGTTTTTATAACCAATAAGATAGCATGAAATCAAGGAGCTGAGATTTTATGCAATCTTATTGGTTAAAAAAAACTGTTTCTCGGCTCCGCCGCCGCCTATCTCCGCGTCAATGGACAGTCACCCTAAGGGTCAGCGCACAACTCGTTCGAAAATAGCGTGCAAGAAATATTGCGAACACGTCACAGGGACATGGATCTTTTGCACGCTATTTTCATCGGAATTGAGTTCATTATCAATTGATTAATGAAAACGGCTCGAACAGTTCTCCGCTAGGTGTCCGCTGACGCAAACATTCATAATATCACACTCCTAGGGAAACGTGTAATTTGTCTGTGGTCTATTCTTGTGACTATACTAATCACATACATACCAAAGAATACTAACATCTCTAAATAGTATAACTCAGTCGCTATGACTATCCGCGACATTCCACATTTCTGTTTCTCCGCTTACTTCTAAACCACGCAACAGATTTTGATATGGTTTTCACTGTCATTTAGAGAATTTCTTCTGGAAGGTCTATGTGTAGGCATTGTAGGTATGATATACTTACTAATTATGATATATCCCACCGGTCGAAGCTCGGGCGTGTGCGGGTCGCATTTGTAACTAGGTAACACTTGAAAGAATGCATTACCAGCGTGTACATTTTTATCAGAACGTACTTAACTACCACTTGAAAGAATGTATTACCAGCGTGTACATTTTTATCAGGAGTGCGATTTTTGAATCTCATTCGGTGAGCTCAGCAGTTGAAAATGTCAAAATTACGTTGGAGATATGCATCTTTCTACTGCCGATTTGACTTTGAAAAATCGCTCTCCTGAAGTATGATTTTTGAAAGTCCAATCAGCAGTAGAAATATGCGTACCTCCATAGTAATTTGGACATTTTGAACTGCTGAGCTCACCGAATGAGATTCAAAAATCGCACTGTAGAACAGTGAATAAATTACATTGACACTGTTGTCAAATGCTCGTAATTTAATACAACCCATTGTTTCAGGACACCCAAAGAAATGCCACAGTTGGAACAGAATTATTTGTACAAAGGAAAAGTTTTAGTATCTGATTATCAGACTTATTGCAAAATAATTGCTAGTAAAACATCATGAATTGTACTACTTATTTTTTAAATGATTTTTGGACCACTTTTCCGAATAATACTGTGATATCGATTATAATGTGTTTCATTTTGTTAAACCTGCCCATTTAGTACGGTTTCTCTAATCGCGAGCGCGACACGCCTTTGCTGCATAGACAAGAAACTCTTCCCGCGCTTCAGAGAGCGAAAGAACAGTATATAAAAAGAAGAGTACCTGCGAAAGCCGCGTTTGCCGCGACAAATGGCAGGAAAAAAGCAGACTCGCTTGTAGAGAGACCATACCATCATACCATGTTCACCCCTTCGGTTCACCCGGCCCAGGGACAATCGGACTGACATAAGATGTAAACATAAGACAAGCTCGTTCAAACAAACAACATGTCACACAAAACAACACATTGCGGTCTGTCTTTGCCATAGTGACGAAGTAAATTTGGGAACATCAATGCGGTGCGCCCACCACATTCAAGTGGAACATGTTGCTTCTATGAAAGGGCCGGTCTATCGCTAGAGTGTAAGTCAATGGATGTAAACAAATAACTAACCTTATAACTAACCATGACATTGTGTAGCAAGATTTATCCCCTTACAAAAGTGTCAGCATATTTAGAAGGATCCTGTGTAGGTACTTTAAAATATACCAAAATACTGTTACGTGCGAGCGAGACAGGAATACGCATTTGCTTAGGCTAGGAGGTAAATACAGAACGGTAGCACAACGGTAGTATTTTTTTTTATAGACATGCTTGCTGTGTTCATCCATTTGTGTAGGTTTCTTTTTCCATTAAAGTTTTAGATCACTATTCATACTATCTTGCATTAACTACTGCTTATAAAAGTCTGGATTTTGATTACAGTACCTATTTTAGGATTTCCATAAAATATGAAAAAACTATAAACTATATTAAAATTTATTTCTGTAAAAAGATAATGGAATATTCCTAATTATCAATTACTGACACTTAATTCTACAACAGGAATTGGCATTACTTGGGAATGGGACCAGGAGCATTGGATCTGGGAATAAAAATAAAAACATTAATAAATTGATGTTATGATTTATTAACAAAGTCAATATTTCCCCTCAGATAATAGTGGTATTTTATTTTCATTACACTTCACATATTTGGGTTCAAGTTTTTGCACTCACTCGGTCAGTTTCCGTTTTGCAAGCTCTTTTATCAAGAAACGTCTTATTAATGTAGATTACTAAATGAAAGGTGCATAATACACTATATTATATACTTACCTATTCACTCACCGCCTTCGCTTCTGGATATTATGAAATTAAATGTTGGAATTAGGTTTATACTTACCACGACATGTTTTGGAATGTGTAGTGTCATGTTATGAGGCTAGTTTCCGCTAGACAGTAAAAGTATTCAAGTAGAAAATCCGAATTTGTGACATTAGATATGGAAAAGCCAATTTTGGCTTTAGAGTTTGATGGTCAACTAACTTTAGTCTTTCAGTTTATACTCACTAGCAGAAACTGGTAGGATTGATCGGTAGGAACGTTCCACTTTTAAGTCTTGTTAATATAGTATATTTCATTCATTCAGTTATTCTGTGCTGTGGGTTTCGAAATACTTGTAAAGAAAGTTTCTTGCTATAGTGGTGCGAACCATCCATAGCTTCCATAATAATTTATGAATTCTATCAACATAATTTTATCCAGCATTAAAAAATGGCATATAATTTTGGAGATTTTTTTTATGGGATTTGTTGCCTGAAATAAACTCAATTTCATTATTAATATTTCCTTCCTTTTTATTATAATAATGGTAGGTTGCTTATGCTTTACACTGCAATTCTGTCAATGTCAGGTAGTTAGCATGTAGTTTGTTAGAGAATCCCAAGATGAATAAAACATGCATATTTTTGTCAAATGGAATCTTCCTAACGATATTGGTGTCATGTCATGTAGAGTGCCTAGGCGATGTGATAGGTGGTGTGTTGGTAGGTGCGGGGGTGGGTAGTTATCGGGAGGAGGAGGAGGAGGACCTGGAGCGGCGGCGGCGGGGCGCGGGGCGGGGGGAGCGCGAGCGCGTGCGGCGCCGGCGCGGCGGGGAGCGGCGGCGCGGCGGCGGGCTGCGGCGCCGGTACCTGCACGGAAGAGTTTGCATAGGTTATGTACGGTAACTGTAAGTTAAACAAGCATACACTAATATCACTGCGGTCACGGTTTATAACAAACTACCGGGAGATATTGCATGCGTTCTACACGGTTGAAGAATATCAGCAGCGGCGCCGCCGTTATCTCCTGTCCGTCGATCTGTCCTGTTCTCACATAATTATTAATTACCGTGGCGGCGAGTGACGTCGAGGAGGCGCGTGTCTCGGCGGCGGCGGACGCGGCGAGGGGCGGCGCGGTCGCGACGGAATCAGCACTGGCGCCGCCGTTATCTCCTGCCCGTCGATCTGCCCTGTTGTCAGACAAATGAGTTTCATTTAGAAACAAGAATTATTATATAAGGTCTAACAAAATTAGGTGAAACTATTTTAAGGGGATGGTCAGACCATCAAACTGAACAACTTACTCTATTTATTTATTTATTTATTCACAATATAAGTCTAAGTCTATGGGACCAATATCAAAATCGCGAAAAAAAATCTGCGGTCCCATACATTTCGGTCGAGTAGGTTTGTATAGAACAGCAGTTTTTTTTTTCGCGATTTCGATATTGGTCCCATAGAGAAAGTTGTTCAGTTTGATGGTCTGATCATCCCCTTAAAATAGTTTCAGCTAATTTTGTTAGACCTTATAGATGCTGGATGGATTGGACCAATTGTAAACAAATTAAATGATATTACACAGTATCTAGCAATAAGATAACGAATGTTGTGCTAAGGTCTCACTCAGTCTCTCTGAGTGCATCTTTTATTTATGTGAGTAGGCATGTGCCCAGCAGAAGGATGTATGTAGGCTGATGATGATGATAACAAACATATAATAAATGTGCAGAGATTTGAAATCTTAATTGGACTAAAGAACCAGGGGTCTTAAACTACCAGATCCAATGGACATGGCGTTTTTTGGCAGCTATTTGAAATTTTGATTCTTAATATTTAGTTAATTCATTCCAATTTCAACTATAATTGATTATAAGTATGTTACAGCCATGTTGTGCTATTTCAAATCAAAAAAATAAATATCTATGTATTAATTCATTCCAGACAATGGATATGATGATCACAGAAACAAAATATTACAAAAAAATTGCCCAGATTGCCTATTACCGATCTTGTAAGCGATATAATCGGAAACATCACAACAGAACAGTATAATACTTTCGCGAACATACCTCCATCCATGTGCTTCATAGCATTTTCTGCTTCGTCTGGATTGCTGAACTCCACATAAGCATATCCGCGTCCATTGTGCGGGTGCAGCCGGTCCGTGGGGAACTCCACCGCCTTCACCGAGCCGTAGGTGGAGAATATCTCCTGGATGTGGTCACGACTAACATTCAGAGTTAGACGACCGATGTGGATGCGGGTCGGGCGCGGCGGCGGCGAGCGCTCACGCTTCTTTCTGCCTGGTGACCTAAATGAGTGACATAACAAGTTTAATAGGTTTGTGGTGGTTCAGTGGCGAGCAACCTTGCCTGCCGTGCAGGAGGCGATAGTTCGATCTCCGTCCAGGCCGACTTGTACCAATGAGTTTTTTGGAATTTATGTACGATTTGTAACACCACTGGCTTTTCAGTGAAGGAAAACATTGAGAGGAAACCTGCAAGCTTAAATTTCGAGGCATGTATTGTACCCACTGTTCATTATAAGTGGCGACGGGCTCACCCCCCATCACACTGGACAGAGGTTCGGTACTACTTTTTGGCTATTAATTTACCCAAAAGTCTATAGCGGTTGATTATAGTAACCTGAAAGTGTTCTTACCTATCATGCTTATCCTTGCTCTTGGACTTCTCATTGGAGGGTGCAGTCAATTTCTTCTTGTCCCCTAAAGGTGATCTGTCCCTGCCTTTATCCCTGTCACCTTCACGGCGATCCTTTGCTGGACTCTTGTTCGGTGAAGTTCTGAAACAGATATGTTTAGTTTATTTTGCTTGTTTTAATGTATTACGGTGTTAATAAACGTATGCAAAACCTGAAAACGTTAAACAGTATTGATAATAGATGAATGGATAGATTTGTTACATAACTTGAAATCTTCGGCAACTGTTCCAAAAAAAACTTGTTTAAATAAGTAGGCTTGAAGCACAAGCACCCTGATATGTAACATATTTAATTTAGCTTGTTTGTTTTAAAGCAAGGTAGTGTTTCTAGAATATAAAGAAAAAAGCCATACAGAAATGAACATAAAATTAAACTGGTTCCATATAGATTCATATACGGTTCTTCTTCTATTGTGTCAGCATAAGAATCAGCCATGCTTTCAGCAATGGTTGTCTCGAGGCTGACTGTCCAGAGTGCGCCAGACTAATTCAGGTTTCGTCCAACAGAGACTCTTTTCTGGTACCACAAAGTATGGGGTATAATAAAAATAGTAGATAAATGATTTTGCTTACTTCTTCTTGGGCCTGGAGCGATCATTACTGCTGCTGCTGCTGGAGGAGCTGGAGGAGGAGGAGCGCGAGGAGCTGCCGGAGCTGCTCGACGACGAGCGTGAAGACGACCTGGACGAACTGCTCGACGACGAACTGCAACAATATTGTCTACTTATACTATACGTTCGGGACAATTAATTACTTTGCAAGAATTAATTAAAGAATCAAGATAATTTGTTTTCTTTGATAATTATCATGATAATTATCAAATAACTATCTAAGCTGATTCACAGTTTTGAGAGAAAAGAAATTTCTAACTAATAGTTCTAAAATTGCAGTTTTTGCTTACACTCATATCTAGTAAGGGACTAGACCAAACAGCGCCTAGTCTTTGGCATTATATTTTCTTATCACAATGAATAACAAGTTATTGAGAAATACAACAGAAAACAGTGAGAAAAATTATTTTGTGTTTGTGAGCTTCTTTTTTCGTAAATCATTGTCTGAAATACATGCCGTAACATTGCTAGTGCAAGCTTTTTTGTGTTTTCGATCATTTTTATACCACTGGTTAATTGGTGATAAGGCCGCCTTTTGTACCCTTCTTGTTCATGTATATTGTTGTTGTTTTTTTGTGTATTTTGGTGTGCAAATAAAGAATATTTATCTTATCTTATCTTATCTTTATAATTAGCATAAGCATATACTCATGACTATATTCCCCGAGGGGGTAGTCTGAGATATTCTCAAACCTCAGAACATCCACATTTCGACAGTAGTACTGAAACTCTTCCAGTGTGACGTGTCCATTTTATAATTATCAACATAATTATCGACGTATAATTATCAACATAATTATAGACGTATAATTATCAACATATTTATCGACGTATAATTATCAACATATAATAATCAAGATAATTATCATCATAATTATCCATTTGAACCCTGCAATTTATTACTTTACTTGTATTGATCATTGATCAAATGAAGGCAGTCAGCATCCTTTTAAACTAAGAGTTTGCCCATCAAATTGAACAACTTTTACTATGGGAGCTCCTATCAAGGAGCAAAAAAAACTGCTAAACTGCAATGCCTACTCGATTCAAATGTATGCAACACCAGATTTTCTCTTCTTCTTAAAAGTTGTTCAGTTTGATCTATAGAATCTTATGGCCGCTCCACATTCACGCGTTCGCGCGCGAACAAGCACGAAAACGTGAATGTGGAGCCGATTCACATATTTCGCGGGTTCGCGCCTTGTTAACCACTTTTTGTCGGTTTTTGGCCCGCATCAAGGAGCCTGCGAACGCGCGAAACCTGCGTAGTGATAACACTGCGAATGTGGAGCCAAGAAGAGTTCACGCGCGATTTGAGCCGCGATTCACAGCGTGAATATGGAGCGGCCTTTAGTTTAAAAAGTTGCTAATGATATCAATACACTCTGTAGAGCAAAAACATACATTTAGGCTGGTCACATACATCCGGAATCACTTAACGGAATTCATGGTTTTGATGCCTCCATAATTCTGAATGGAATTCTGGAGGAAGCAAATCTGTACAAAATCCTACACGATTATGGATGTATGTGGCCAATCTTTTCTTACATTAAAACACGGTCCAATTATAGCTAATTGGCGTCGTAAATATACAAACCAAAGATGAAACTCTGACCACAAATTCTACTGAAAATGCACCTATCTCAAATCTGATCCAGTTTCATGAATGCCACTTAATTCAATACTATCTGCGCTCTAATACTTGCTAATATGATTCCAACATATTCTTATAGCGAATAGAATACCCTAGCAAGCAAATTTTATGGCAACAACCTAACCTATAAAATATACTGAGGTTAAAATACTAAACAACAGTAATGATATATGATAAATTACAAACCTGCTACTGCTGTCGCCACTACTAGATCCCGATTCATCCTTTTTCTTCTTTTCTTTCGGTTTCTTCTTCTCTTTTTCAGAGGTAGCCGATGGCGATTTATTACGCGCCCTGCAATGATAAACCAAATGTTCACATACATGTTGTTGAGTGTAAAATGAATGTAATTACTTATTTCTTGATTACAGATCACTCACATTTCAATAGTTATCCATAAAATTTATTAAATCACAGCAAATTCAGCAAAACCGCGTCCCCGAAAACGTCACTTCGTTTTGTTGTTGTTGATGTTTAATTTTTCCATACGGAAAGGCAAAGGTTACATAGCCCATGCAGGCAAGTCTGACTGAGTTAAAATTTTTCCAAGTCTTCATATTCCAAGTAAAATGTTGTTTTTCCGTAATAATGTCATTTCTGTGGTTTTTGTCATTTCTATGTGTCATTTCCAAGTTCCAAGATCAAGTTTCTAGTGGCCGATGTCTTCAATAAGTTTTCAATATCGTCAGGAATCCGTAGTATTCAGAAGTTAATCGTTTTATCGTAACTTAAACCTAACTCATTGAAATGCGAGGGTGGTTCACACATTGCAATGTTTACGAGTTTTACGCGGGGATATCAATCCGAATCGAACGGTCGCGCCTTACATTATTTCTCACTTTTACTATATTGTTCTCCATTAAAGGCACATTAATATACTAATTCCACTACATTATCACAGCAATAGCCACGAAAAACTAATTTAGAAAATTAAGAAACAAAGTCCGCCCGTTTCGTCTTGTTTCCCGCGCAAAACCTCACTTCGTTTTTTTTGTCAGTTGTTGTTGTTGTATTTTTGTTTTTCCTTACGGAAAGGCAAAATGTCACGGTGCCATGCTACTCATGCAGTTATACCCAAGAAGTTTGAAATCCTCTATAGTGGAGTGCAGACTGCCTAACAAGACGGGAAACATGATAATACTCCTTTGTGGTCGGTAAGGATCGTTCTTCTCCGTAGTTTTTTTTTAGTGACGTTTTTTACGAACTTTGTCCCAGCTCTGTCCCTTTCTAATCCAACGTCAAAAATTGACGTCATTCAATTTTCGTTGTGACGTCATTGGATAGAAAGGGACACACGTAAAATTGGAAATATCGACGACGGAGTCGAACGTAAATTTTCTTGTATCAATGCTTCTAGGGAAGAGTGGGATCCTTTATGATTCTAGATCCATGAGTTATACCGTAACGTAACCTACGAATAAAGAATAATATCGACGCTGGAAAGCGGAAACGCTGTAACCCACAAAAGGCAAACTTTACACCAGGCCCGAAAAACTTTTGCGATTTCAGAAAAAAATTCATAACTTCGTTAATGTTAGTCCCACATATGCCATTTTTGGATAGAAAATATAATTTAAGATAAGCTATGATACGAATTTCCCCGATTCCGTTAAATGTTCCTGCTTTTAATTTTATTGTTGGTTACAGCATATGGACTTTTTTTTTCAACCCCAAAGAACGCTGTAACTGAAGTCGATTATTGTATGGATTTCATAAAATAATACTTTATTTTGGAAATCGAAATCGTTGTAACCCACTATTCCGTAATGTACCCAGTACCATAATATTGATGTAACAATATAACCATTTTAATTTGTATAGTCATGTAATGGTTTAACCACAAGACCGGCGAAAAAATTTGCTAAATTGAAATGACGTAAATATTAAGTCAAAAATGTTGACTGTGTTATTAAAAAGTAAAGACATCAGAATAACCAGAATAACCGTCGAACTGAACAACTTTCTCTGTGGAACCAACAAAAACGCAAAAAAACTGTTGTTTTATTCAAAAATGCAGTCCTACTAAATGTAGCTGTTTTTTTCGCGTTTTTATTTTGGAACCATATAGAAAGTTATTCAGTTTGATGGTCTGGTCATCCTTTTAAAAACTGTCAGCTGTCTGTAAGTTAGATATACGAGGAACTCCGTAATATCAACTTCAAACATGAAAGAAAATCATTATTACAATGATAAAATTCTGCTTGAATAAAATATTTTCCAAGTTATTCACTAAATCTGATACAATTCGCAAAACCTGCTGAATATTACATAGTAGGGAACAAAATTTACTCACGACCTCTCGAACGAGACTGGAGTTCAAGAGGAAGACACCTTGAAGTATTGAAGGTTTTCGATAATAATAAAATAAAGTTAGTAAGAAATGCAACGTCCGACACACAAGCCTTATAAAGGAGACGATGAGCAGATTTGGCAGTTCAGTAGCTTCGGAAAAGCCCAGAATCGTATAAGTGAGGAAGACAACGAGGTCGAAGTACTGCTGGGCCGGATTTTCTAGCTGAAGTTTAAAATTACTATGGAAGTAAGTATAGGCGATACCTTCCAGGTGCTTCATACTACAATAATGGGCAAATGAAAAGTAGATAGGCTACGAATGACATGGCTCGCAAGCCTGAACAAACAGTAGAAAGGCATCGCCACTTTTAAAAAGCTTTTTCGTTTGGCAAGAGATAGCCAGGCATATACAGAGCTGACTGCCGACCTCCAGTAATGAAGAGAAACCCGAAGAAGAAAAAAGTAAGCCAAATACACCACTACATTGGCGACATCCTGGATCTTAATTTGAGTCAGATTAGGAAGACTCCCGCTGCTCAAAATAAGAAGGCGTTGGATAAAGGCTCCTGTCACTCAGGTTTCCTTTGCGAGGGACCCAGGGCTGTGCTGTAACCCGAGGTAGTCCTATCCCGAAGGTGTGAAAAGAGCTCTTAATTTTTTTCATTTGTATTGTAATTACTACTTACACTGCAAAGAAGCAAAATCGCATTTCAAGAACTAAAGACCGATGTGAATCCTAAACCGAGGATAAAGTTTTGTAGCGCATCTTGGGAGAGCATTATTAAACAGTGGGTGACGATGATGCGCTTTTTCAGAACCCTGTATTTCATAAAGGGAATGATGCAATCCAGTTTACTTTTTTTTAAATAACGTAAAAAATAAGGGAACACATTTACTAATAAAAATGTCAAATAAATCTAACAAGTAGACTTACCATTCAAACGAAACCAATCACGCGCCAAAAAATACGAACAACAAAAGTAAGACACCTTTTTGACGGCCATGGACTGATTTGGGACGCAGTAAATGGTAGGCCATAGCGGTTCGAGCGCCAAATCGATGGTGGTAAAAGCAATAACTTTGTCGCGAATACTACATTTAAAAAAGCGTAAATTGATTTGATCTAGAAATAGAGATTTGAAATGAATGTTGTAACACGTCATGTAGCCATAATGTTGGTTACGTTAAAACGTAATAAGCCACATTCGTTGATAACAATTGGACAACAAAATGTCATAAATGTGGTGCACTAAAATTTTTTGTCCCGCAAAAACGCTGTAACCCACATTGAATAGTATATCACGAACGATGTAACTAGCTTGTTGATTTTTTCTACGGAACTCGATTTTGACGTAAATGCAAATCGGTAAAAATTTAGAGTTTTTGTGCTATTTACAGCCTACCAAAATCTATGTCGACCAAAAATAAAAGGCAATTTCAACGCTGTACAAAATTTTCTAAGGGCCGTAGAGCTATGGGACTCAGACCAATCGACGCAGAATTTTTTTCTGATTACGAATCTGCAATAAAAAAATTTTGACACTGGTGTCAGTTACAGCGTTTTCGCTTTCCAGCGTCGATATGGATATCTATGGACTGATCGAAAATGGTTTAAGAATGGGAGAGTTAAAGCCTGACCAGGAATATTTAAACCTGGTTTGGGGGCGCTGCAATCGAGTGCCTCTTGTACGCTGATGATCAAGTGATACTTGCATCGTCAGCGGGAGAGTTACAGGACATGGTAACTCTAATGAATGCAGCATTGAAGAAAAAAGGAATGCAAGTAACTAAATGTGAATGAAACTAAAGTAATGTTAATGGAAACAAAGGACTCCAGGGTAAACTACCGAGCGGAACGAGGGAGATTAGTGTTAATACTAGAATCCTGAGACCTGAGTAAAGCGAGGGGTTCAATAGTCCAGAGCGGAAGAACCGAATCGCATTTGTTTCCAAAATTTTGAAATAAGGGTCACGGTCACTAGATCCATAACCTTCGCGGATGACCAATTTATTTTATTCATCCGATAGTCGGGCGGCTAACTTATTTTATTCGTCCGTTTATCGGACGACTAGCTTTATTTTATTCGTCAGTTTATCGGACGAGTAGACACTTCGAAATATTCAGTGTAACTAATTTCAGACATTGGATATGTATGATGACCACAGAAACTATAGTAGATTATGCACCAAGGGGGTCCGACTATCGGACGACTAGCTTTATTTTATTCGTCCGTTTATCGGACGACTATCTTTATTTTATTGGTCCGTTTATAGGACGACTAGCAACAGCCTGATAAAAACACCACGTCGATTTGATCATCCCAGTCGACACAAAGAAGACCCTTGAATCCGGTTTAACAAAGATCAACGACACTGTAAAAAAAATATTAAAAATGCAGACGTTACGGTACACAGTTCGGTAATAGCTCTTTGACGTAGCAGTAGAGTGGTCGAAATGATTAGCAGTTGGCCCCCCACCGGGCGACACGACCGCACCATTAGCGCCGCTGGGGTGCCCGTGTTGCATTTATAAGACGTCGCCCACCCTTCGCCTATTTGATGACCTCTATGCCTTCCTATTACCGAAATATTTCATAGATGTTGTTGATAGAATCACTCTGTGGTAATGGATTTATGCGCATACGAGTAAGTCACAGTAAGGCCGAGATTCAGAGACGAATTTTTTGGTCTTAGTTCGAGCTAAGTAGGGTAGAAATGTATGGATTTTGACATACGGGAGTTCGAACTATGACTTAAAAATCGTCTCTGAATCTCGGACTAAGTGCACCGCGCCGGCCGAGATCTCTAAAAAAAGAATACAACCAGCATAGGTAGCATCTTAGAAAAAGTATATGTCTAGAATGAGCCTCACGAATATCCCGTATAAAACAAAAGGGGCCAGGTTTCATAGGTTGGTGTGCGTGAGGCGCCATACTAATTATGTATGTGTGCGTGTATATGTATAGGGTTTAGGAACCAGTACTGGTTCCAACTTTTTTCGACGCTTTCGTATCTTCGACTGTCAATCTTGACATATAACTTAATCAAAGGGTAGCATGACACCGTGATAAAGCGCTATCACACCTTCGCTCTCTTTCTATTTGCACGTGATAAAGCCGTATCACGTGTAACATGCTACGAGTGCTGCATAGGTAGCATGGCAAAGTGATAGATATAATTGATAGCATAGCTAGCATGCCGCAGTGATACAGCGCTATCACACCTCTTTCTATTTGCGTGCGAACGAACGAGATAAAAGACGTGATACAGCCGTATCACGTGTAGCATGCTACGAGTACACCACGGGTAACATGCCACAGTGATAGATATAATTGATAGCATAGCTAGCACCCGCAATGATACAGCGCTATCACATCTTCGCTCTCTTTCTATTTGCGCGCGAACGAACGAGACAAAAGACGTGATACAGCCGTATCACGTGTTGCATGCTACAAGTGCGGTATTAATTATATTTTTAGTATGTACCCTAGCTAATACTTTAGCCACTGTAACTTTTAGGGGTAACACAGCACAATGGGGAATTGGATTGTAATGCGAAAATGTGTACAAAAACAAGCAGTCAACAAATACAAAAAATACTAACTACAAATGTTTATTTCAATGAACACCTTCACTTTCACAGGTGTGTCATACAATTTGAGTCGCGTTGTAGTTTAGTAAATAAAGTACCTATTTATATTAAGTATTTAGATATCTATTGTAGGTGTGGGCGGGGCACATTGCTCGCAGAACCGATGGCCGATGGGGCCGGAAGGTTCTCGAGTGGCGGCCGCGTACCGGAAAGCGCAGCGTGGGTAGGCCCCTCACACGGTGGACCGACGACCTGGTGAAGGCCGCGGGAAACCGTTGGATGAGGGCGGCGCAGGACCGGTCGTTATGGCGATCCATGGGGGAGGCCTATGCCCAGCAGTGGACGTCCATCGGCTGAGATGATGATGATGATGATGATGATGATGATTTAGATATCTGTAGCGATAGATATTGCAACATAATATATCTAGTGAAGTAGGTTAGTAACACATATTAAAACATGTTATTTCACATAATAATTATGTAGCATATTTTGTGATCTAGCATTACACCGGATTAGCATTAATCTTCTACAGATAGCGGTCCTTTGAGAATACAGCTCCAACATCCTGTATTAACATTATTGTACATTCATAAAGTATATAGTTAGGTAACTATCTCATTAAGTAGCCATCGATAATGATTGATGTCTATCACGAAATGAACTGGGACTATAGATTAGGTAATCTTCAATGTACAGACACACTTCTATTACAGCAGCTTTATAATACTTAGTATATAATATAGATATCTGAACTGCAAAAATATTTTTATAACACATTTGCTCGTAAAGGGTCTCTTATTTGACCAATTTCAGTAACGTAATGTATCTCATTACAGCCAAGTCCGGTAATGTAAACTAAAACGGAGGGTTGCGTCTAAAGCGAACGGTACTTTTTTAAGGGTATATTATTCGGAGCGCGCTCCATACAAACGTACTATGGTGATATTTTCAATACTAACCAATTAAAGTCAATGAAATTTTGCAGAAACAATCTAAAAACAAATTTCTATGCTCGTATGGAGACAGATTTTCGTTAAAATGTATAGTTTTCAAGTTACAGTGCCTCAAAGATTTCCATACAAATCTTAAATTAATCCTAGCATTGAAACTGTATATTTTAACGAAAATCTGACTCTATAGAAGCATAGAAATTTGTTTCTAGATTGTTTCTGCAAAATTTCATTGACTTTAATTGGTTAGTATTGAAAATATCACCATAGTACGTTTGTATGCAGCGCGCATTTTCGCTGTCGGAATAATACTCTCTTAAATCTTAGAAAATAGTTTTTATGTCAGAAAAGTGGTCCACATTTTATTAGTACATTGATATCGTTGACATTTTATGAATAAAATTGACTTTGGGAGATAAAATATTAATAAAATAAACATTTAATTCTTTAATTTAATTAATTTTGACAATAAAATACAACCATTTATGTGAAACCAAAACAAACAATATTAATTTACTTTATTAGTAATACTGGCTGTTTTTGTGCCTTTGCCTTAAGAAATAAGAAAAAAGAAAGCGCTGATGCGCGCGCATCGCTAATTTGTGAACAAGTTAAAATTATTCCGCGCGCTTCTTTATCGCTATTTTTTTTTAGATTTATTAGTTTATGAATGTCCGAGTTTTATTTATTTCCTTGTTTCCTCGGAAATATGTTATAAAACGTCGTATGACACACGTGCGCTTTGATAATTACAGCCTCAGCTTTCTTGTAGACCTCGCCTACTGCTCGGTCTAGCAATAACGCCTCGGCTGTAATTATCAACTTACCGAACTTGTATCATAATGTACTTTTATAGGATTCGTAATAGTACCTACCTAATTATCCAGTGTACCCCGTAAGATCCATTGTTCCCCATACATCAGTCACAGTGCATAAGTACTTCAATAAATAAAAACATGAATTATGCGCGCTATTATTACGTGCTGCAACTTCAAAAAAAGCGCTTTAAAAAAAGGATTCACTGTAACCCTCGCTCCCCTATCCAGTATACCCCGTAGTACGATCCATTGTAACCCAACACCTGTATCCACTGTTACCCATACATGGGTCACAGTGGATACTTCGACATAAATAAAAAAGACATGAATTATTTCATAACCAAGTCTATGTAAAGCTGTTTTTGTTATGCAGTTTCAAACTTAAATATTTCTTTTAAGATTTTTTTAAAACACTTACCAATTTAGGATGGAAAAAGTGAAGTAACAGCGCTTTAAAAAAAAGGATCCACTGTGACCCACGCTCCCCTACTGGCCAAGTGCGGCGAGGTTTCCAAACGCAGAAAGGGCTTACCTACTTCTTCTTCTTATCGTGTGGGCATGGGCAAGCCCTGGTGTCCGAGTTTATTCAAACTGCCTTATGGCCTCTGATGTAGTTTTTATGTAACGACTACCAACCACCGACCACCTTAACCAACCTTGACCAACGGCTTAACGTGCCATCCGAAACATGGAATCATCTTAGTTTTCAGACAATCAGGTGATTCAGCCTGCAATTTCCTAACCAACTGGGGAAAAACGCACGAAGTGACATGTCACTAGGTGTCCCCCGTGGGAATCAACCCACGACCTCCATGTCATGAGCCCAATGCTCTTAACCATTAGACCACACGGAGTCAGTCTTACAAAAATTGTTTTATTACGGTATAACAAGTTTGGGTACTACTGGTGAAACGTGGATGTTCTGAGGTTTTCAGAATATCTCTGACTACCCCCTCGGGGAATATAGTCGTGAGCATATGCTATGCTATGCTATAACAAGTTTGAGTTAACTTCCTTCATGCTGACAAGGTTTTTCGTCAACAGTCGAGAAACCGTTTCATGAAATGTCTACGGTTGATCAGTAAAGAGACTGAGGATCATCGTGTGGGTTGCAATAACATAGTCGTAAAAGATACTGAGAACCACCTACCCAAAGAGTAATATAAGTATATTAGAACCTACCACTTCTAGCCATTTTTGGTAGCATAGAATAGCATATGCTCACGACTATATTCCCCGAGGGGGTAGTCAGAGATCTTCTGAAAGGAACCTCAGAACATCCACGTTTCACCAGTAGTACCGAAACTCTGTCCATCTGTCTGTCTATGTCTGTGTTTTTGGTAGCCATTACAAAAAATTTCGACTCATTGCGTCGACTCCGATTTTGTCTCGAATAATTTTTTGGTCGGTGACTCGACACTTGTTTTGTCGCCACAACTAAATTGAGGAAGAGTCGACACGGAAAAATGTTGTTGCACCGATACACTTACATTGCGCCGTGTGGCACCAAAACCACCACCATTATGTTCATAGATTCCATAATGTTGAGTATACCAGAAAGGTGAGATAGGTACCTAACGTAGTTATTTTGAGGTAGACACGTAGGTACGTAATTACTAATTAGGTATTATAGAGGCAGTGTCCCCCCACGCAAGTATGAGACAGCAACATGTTACATCTGAAACTGAATCACAGAGAAAATTAGCTGTGATGGACAGACTGTCCGTCAAATCTAATTTTCTCGGTAAATTTCTGATAGGCACGGAATGACCTTAAATAAGAGAACACTGAAGAGAACTGTTTTTTTTTAAATGCATATTTTTATTCAGGTACAATACCTACCTCTTAGAAAAAGTATATGTCTAGAATGAGCCTCACACTTGTTCCGTATAAAACAAAAGGGGCTAACTTTCTTAGGTTGGTGTGCGTGAGGCGCCATACAAAATATGTATGTGTGCGTGTATATGTATAGGGTTTTGGAACCAGTATTGGTTCCTATTTTTTTCGACGCTTTCGTAGCTTTGACTGTCTATCTTGATAATCTAAGACCTACCTATATTATATTTCGGATTTTTTAATTTCTTAGAATGGAATTTAATTAGGTGTCTTCACACACTAGAGGCGGCCCTGTATCCAGAAAAAAATTGTGGCTTCGCCTACGGCCAATAAACACGCCTCTGAGTAGGTAAAGGGTAATTCTCGGCCTAAATAAAATAAGCTCTAGAAAGGTAGAAAGAGTAGGTGTTTAGGGTTGCAAAAGAGCTACCTACCTATACTCCATTCCAATAGAATCGTCCCAGAAAGCAAACCTGAAAATGAAAATAACAAAGTCACAAGTTACGTTAGTAACTACAAAAATTTGTGAAACATACATACAAACATAAACTCACGACCATAAATTATTTCGGGGTGGTAAGAAACATTGCTATAATTGCCAACCTTATTGCAGGCTGTTGAAGACGCTAAATAGGTGAAATATAGTAGGTAAGTACTGTGAAAAATACAAAACACGTTTCTTGTACTTATGGCCTTATGGGGAACCCTACAATTAACAAAACGACGGATAAAGTAGGTAGGACTTATTTTTAATTGATTGATTGACCCCTCTTAATTTTTTCCTCAACTATGTTTTTTTTTTGGTTATTTGTTTAGCAAATCCGCCTCAATAAAGGCCTGTATTCCCTTTGATCAGTGCGAGTGCAGTACGAATAAAGAAATAAATATGGAAATATAATTCACGTCAAAAAATGACCCCACGAACTTTGGTGTACACCACGCAAGCGCGCAAGACTTAATCATTATGGCGACTCCAATTACAGCGTTTGCCGCCAAAACTCATGGTGCCAAAAATTAAGGAGATTTTGTTCGGAGTTATCGTTCCATATTTATTTCTTTATTCGTAGACTGCAGGTGATTAGAAATTGCGGGTCATTCCAAAATTTTGAGCGATCACCGATAGAATATGACATTTTATTATCTTTTAGGTACTTTCAATGTTTGTAGTAATGACCCGCAATTACTAATCACCTGCACTCGCACTAAGAAAAAAGTGAATACACGCCTTTTGTCATCTATGATAGCTAGCAACCGTCTAGCTATCATAGTTCAAAAGATACTTACCTATACCTTTTACAGGTAAAACAGACAGACAGACGGACGGATAGCGTAGGATTATGAATGGAACCCTTTGGGTGCGGAACCCTAAGAACATACAATAACATAAGATTACCAAAAAATAAGGGTACGAATGGACTTTATCACTAAAAGCTTTAGTTAGCAGCATATAATTTAAAGTTCTTGGTGATTTTTTTTGACAAAAATGTTTATACAGTTTTTGAGTTAACACGTCCTGTTGGAATGGGGTATACATGTCGTTTGCTGAATTTCGGACAACCTCGCGTGCGTAGGCTCATTCGTGTCATCACATCGCATCGTAGGGACGTATTAGCCACATGAAAAAACGTCTATTGTGGACTTTGTGGAGGTAGAAAATGGTTTTATAATGGTCATCTCTCAAATAGTAATAGAGTATAATTTGATCGATTGATTTTCCATTATTAAATGGGAATGAAGGTCTGTGGAATGAAGAAACAAATTATACAAGGTGTTACAAAAATACAAATAAACCTTTAAGGGGGTGGTTTAGATCATCAAACTGAACAACTTTCACTATGGGACCAATATCGAAATCGCGAAAAAAAAAAAATGATGTTCCATACTCTACAAATCGACTAGAGGTAAAATGTATGGGATATCAAATTATTTTTTTCGCGATTTCGATTTTGGTCCCATAGATAAAGTTGTTCAGTTTGACGGTCTAAACAACCCCCTTAAGAGTTTTAAATATTTATTGTTACTTATGAAACACCCTGTATAATTAGAGAAGATATCTTCTCTCCACCTAAACATACTTTACAGCACGATATAATAGGTTAGAGTCTACGAAATAAATTAAGGCAAACAATAGGTAGTCAACTTAAGATGCTGACGGTTTTTAGGGCTTCGTACCCAAAGGGTGCAAACGGGGCCCTGCTATTCATAAGTCTACGCTGTCCGTCCGTCCGTCCTAGTATGTAGGGCTGTAGGTATCTGATGAACCATATAGGTCGAGAGTTAAAAATTATGCGATATAGGTATAACAATACCTATGCGATGTTGAAATTATGTGTTATTATATTGAACAAATAAAAAAAACATACAAAATGTAAAAATTTTGGGCCCCATACAAGAAACGTGTTTTTTCCAACGTTTTTTGTTTTTGCTTTATCATAAAAAAGGCAATAGGTACATACAAGCGTGAAACTTGGTGGGAACTAAGGTAGTACTACATATAAAAAATTTATAAAATGTGTTTCGGACTCGCGCTAAGGGTCGCGGAGAACACACTTTTTTTTTTTAATTTTGGTACGGATCCCTCCGTGCACGAGTCCGACTCGCGCTTTGCCGGTTTTTTTGGTTGATTTCGATGTTGGTCCCATAGAGAAAGTTGTTCAGTTTGATGGTCTGATCATCCTCTTAAAAAACCGACAGCATATTAAGTCGGACCCTTTATAAACTAATGACCTAATCTGGGGGCACGGCAGTGCCCCCGCCAGGTCGAGCAAAAAAGCGACACGGCCGCGGCCGTACCATCCTTTTCTCGAAGCAGTTCAGCCGTATAACTTCGTTGTGGATCTCATACCTATTCATAATCACGGCCCTAATCATAGGTGTCATAGAGGTGATCAGATCCAACCAATAGCCACACCTTTATGAAAATGTTTCTTTAAGTACAGATTTAATAGAAATATTATTAAACGCTTATGTAAGCAAAACATTACAATTATTATACCGTAGTTACAGGGTGTTTCATAAGTAAAAATAAATATTTAAAACTCTTAAGGGGGTTGTTAAGACCGTCAAACTGAACAGCTTTCTCTAAGGGACCAACATCGAAATCGCGAAAAAAAAAATCTTATATCCCATACATATTTTAGCTCTAGTCGATTTGTAGAGTACCTATAATATTATGGATCATCATTTTTTTTTTCGCGATTTCGATATTGGTCCCATAGTGAAATTTGTTCAATTTGATGGTCTAAACCACCCCCTTAAATGTTTATTTGTATTTTTGTAACACCTTGTATATATCTTAGGGTATTTCACGGGCCGTAGCCCGGACCTTTGGAAGGCTTGCTTGGTGACACAGGTCCAACACGTAGAGGCCCCTTTGAGATACTTTTATCGAAATGCAATGAGATGCACCAGCCGTGGTCTATCTCTGAATGCATTATAAAAATGAACCAGAATGCGAACGTTTGGTGCAGAGACTATTCTAGAAAGGACAAAAAATAACTCGGGTTATGGGGGTGCAATGGGTCCCCAGGACCCGGGACGCCTGCCGTAACAAATATTAAAATAATTATTATTAACTTACTTAATTAAACCCGTACGAACATCAAACGTACCTACGTAGCAAATGTAGAAAGGTACATTGTATATCTCAGCACAAAGTGATAACTAGGGTGAAAATAATCCATGAAGATTATTATCTGAACGATGCGTCGTAATACGAATGACTGAAATAGGTTCATATTAATTTTGTTTCCGGGAAATCGAAATTAAAAATCTTGCAAGAGCAGCATCCCCGACTTAAGGGTATATTATTCGGAGCGCGCTCCATACAAACGTACTATGGTGATATTTTCAATACTAACCAATTAAAGTCAATGAAATTTTGCAGAAACAATCTAAAAACAAATTTCTATGCTCGTATGGAGTCAGATTTTCGTTAAAATGTATAGTTTTCAAGTTACTGTGCCTCAAAGATTTCCATACAAATCTTAAATTAATCCTAGCATTGAAACTGTATATTTTAACGAAAATCGGACTCTATAGAAGCACAGAGATTTGTTTCTAGATTGTTTCTGCAAAATTTCATTGAATTTAATTGGTTAGTTTTGAAAATATCACCATAGTACGTTTGTATGCAGCGCGCATTTTCGCTCTCGGAATAATATTCTCTTAAAGGCTATATCTATAGTTCTCATTGGCTCATTGCTAATACAGGGTGTCACAAAAACACCCTAATAATACCTATATAGGTATTTAAAGGGGAGGTTTAGAACATTAAACCCCTTTAAATATTACTAGGGTGCAACGTGTATACAAGGTGTTACAAAAATACAAATAAACCTTTAAGGTTTAGACCATCAAACTGAACAGCTTTCACTATGGGACCAATATCGAAAGCGCGAAAAAAAAATGATGTTTTATACTCTACAAATCGACTAGAGCTAAATTATGTATGGGATTTCAATTTTTTTTTTCGCGATTTCGATGTTGGTCCCATAGTGAAAGTTGTTCAGTTTGATGGTCTAAACAACCCCCTTAAGAGTTCTAAATATTTATTGTTACTTATGAAACACCCTGTATAATAAGTAAATTAGACACCATTTTTGCATAATTATTTATGTCGATAGTTGCAAAAGGTAGCATTTATCACTCACATTGTGTATTTATTTATAACTAAACCTACCTTTTAACAAGACAAGGTTGTATAAGCCTCTAAGTTCATTTAAAAATAGTTTCAATGATTTCATTTTATTCAAGGTACCAAACAGCTTGCATGCTTTACGTGGGATGACAAGGGTATTAAATATCAATAGAGTCTACTTGTCGCACTGTCGTCGTTTTGCGTATGACCTAATCAGAGATGTACAAGACACCCTGTATAAAGTATCTGGAATACAAAATACAAGATACCTATACTATTAAAATAAGTATTTGATACCCGATACAATGATAGTTGAAAAAATGGTATCTGAAAAACTAGATACAAAACCTTATTAGTTTTGACTGTAACATACTTATATTCTATAGGTAGACCAAAAACTCTAATTTCGTTTACAAAATACGTATTTTGTATCTGTATTTCAGATACTTGTATCTTAAACTAGTGTTTTCCCGCGACTTCGTCCGCACAAATTATATACCAGATTTTAAGTCAGATCATAAGCTATCAAACAAAAAAAGTTTCATCAAAATCGGTTCAGTAGTTTTTGCGTGATGCGCGAACAAACAAACAAACTAACAATTTTGTCAATAGATGGCGCTGCATGTCTTTAAATCGCGCTATCGAATGTTATTTGAATTTATATGAAGAGAACCGCTACTTTTTTATTCTTCATGATTTTACGGTTTTTTTTATAATAGTTAAGACAAGTCAAATCTCTGGACCTAAAACCGTTTGCCAAAACCAGTGAGGACCTGGGAGTCATATTGCGAGACCTCTATGATGCTTCTTTGAGTTTGTTGTGCCTGATGATGAACATGACCAAGACTACGGTTATGACGAACGCCTATGGAGTCTCAGATCCCGTTAATGTGGGAAATGAGACTTTAGACGTAGTAGATCATTATGTATATCTTGGACAATGTTTGTCCTTTGGTAAAGAATGCCAAAAGAGGTCTCAAGAAGTGTGCAATTATGGTGAGCTGCTTTAGGTAAACTGATGATGTGCTCCGAGACAGCTTTTTAATCAATGTGTCTTGCTTGCCCATCATGACATATGCTGCCGAAACATGGACGCTACTAAAGAAACTATGTACAAAAAAATGCTAATGCTAAATTAAAGTAGCGAATCATTGAGCGCGCCATGCCTATAGGCATCACCTTTCTTGACCACGTCACAAAATGTCGAGATCCGACGTCGAACTCGGTGAGCTCAGCAGTTGAAAATGTCAAAATTACGTTGGAGATATGCATCTTTCTACTGCCGATTTGACTTTAAAAAATCGCTCTCCTGAAGTATGATTTTTGAGAGTCCAGTCAGCAGTAGAAAGATGCATATTTCCATAGTTATTTTGACATTTTCAACTGCTGAGCTCACCGAATGAGATTCAAACATCGCACTCCAGGACGTCGGGGACCGAATAGGTGGGCAAAATGATGGCAGGTGGAAAAAAGACTTAACAGAGGGGTTGCCCAGATTAGGCAATAGGGGAGTGGGTCGTCTGGCAGCCAGGTGGGTTGACGACATCTGGAAAAGTATCGGTAATAGCTCACTCGCTTGGGAAATCAAAGTTGCTTGGTACGTTGATTTTATCATCGTTTATTGTTATTGTTTATTTTTGTAAATGAAATGAAATTAATAAATGTTCAACAAGTCCAGAATAAAATATTTATTAGAATTATATGGGATATTCTGATAATTGCATCTATTTCAATAAGAATAACTAATTAATCCTCTCCTTGAGCACGTAAAGAAGAAGAGAGAGAAGAAGAGGGACAAACTTTCATTTACTTAGTAGAAAATAATTTTCTTGCATCAAAATACTAGTATAATCCATCTTAATTATTTTTTCCTACCTGTACTTACCTAAAAAAAATTAATCGGAAAGTAAATTTAAACTATTATAAAACTATAACAAAAACGTGTCTGTCTAGGTGTCTGTACATTGAAGATATTCAAAAGAAAAAGATTACGATATGGTTTTCAAGTATCACTGACTCCAAACCAAACTTTTTAGAAATTTTGTCTGCCTGTTTGTTTGTAACAGCATCACGCCAAAACTAATAAACCGATTTTGATGAAACTTTTATTGAATTGATTATGATTTGAATTAAAATAAAGTATATAATTTGGGCGGACAAAGTCGCAGGTAAACTCTATTATTTTATATAAACTGTACTTCAATCCAAATCAACTACATACTCACATCCAAATAAGGACGAAAAGATTTTCCGATTCCTATTTAGCTTTCTGGCTTTTATTTTTTTATCATAAAGATAAACTAAGGGTAAAGAGTAAGGGCCTGTTTCACCACTTTTCGATAAGTTCTTGTTAGCTCATCCGACAGCTCATTTAACATATTTTGTATGAAGAATTATTTCAAATGAGCTGTCGGATAAGCTAACAAGAACTTATTCGGAAGTGGTGAAACAGGCCCATAGTGTTTCAAATATCTATTTATGTAATTCAAAATAGTTGCCATTTGGAATGGAGTATAGGATAAATTGATTAATTCAGATAAGAATCAGTTTCGACGGTCCTCTGGTCGCTTATTTATCTGTATTTGTTTACAAGAATATTTCATGTAGAACTTCATGTTTCAGTAAGTAAAAGGATACGCGAAGGTTGGCATAGATGGGCGGCTATATAAAAAGGCTAGGGCGGCGATAGTACGGCCCTATAAACCGATCCGAGCTTACGCGTGGCGCTACTGTGTCGGGACTATTTATTAAAACTTTCGTCTTAATGTATTTATGTGACTTTTTGCTCCTCCAATAAGCGATCCAGGATTTATTTTTGTAAGTAGAAATTATTATTTACTTAATTGTTATTTTATTTAAAATTACGACTCTTTAAAAAGTGTACACAGCACAGCAGCAGCATGGTGTGTGTCTCTAATAGAAAGTTAGTCTTAGTTGCAGTAATGTTTCTGAATACCCCTAAAGGGATTACGGTCATGAATTTATGTGTGCATGTAAGTTCTTTGAAAAATGTTGAATTTGCATTATTTTTATTAAGCATTCACAATTTCTTTTATTAAAAATATTAAAATCCACAACTTTAAAACAACGCAACTCTAATTTAACTCATAATTATTTTAAATGGTATCTACGTGAATCAATGGCTTAATAAAGGGTTAAAATAATATTTTTTTAAATCTTTCATATTATTCAGGATCTATACTATTCAGGCTATAGTACCTATAGCAGTCTACCAGATTCCAACAGGTTGTTATAATTCGGTATGTCATGTTTTTCCTGAGTGCTCAATCGAGAACCATGTCGTTATGTTGGTCTCAATAACAATATTTTCTAGGTAGTATATATTAGAGATTCTATAATGAAAGGAATACCTACTTGTAGATATTTTTATTTCCTAATGTCGTTTGGAAAGTGACCGAGTGACGTCACTTTATGCTTTGTAAACTCCATGGTAAACTTTATAATAAGTTCATATCGTCAGAATTTCACATTTTATATTTGCCGTTTCTGTTTCCGGCATAGAGCTAGAAAGAGAATACCGGTGCTTTTTTTATTGTTTGTTTGCTTATTTTTACATGGGGCAAAGGTTTTCTTCATGGAGAATGAAATATTTCCCGCAACCATTTACATTTAGCAATCTCAGATCAAAATTTAAAAAAGGGAACATTTTGATAAATTCGATTTATCGCAAAAAAAAAACAAAGATGCATCGGTGTGTTCCTATGTATGTAATGTATGTAAATTCAGTAGTTCGGGGTAGTTTGAGGCAGTATAAAAGTTTTTCGAAGCAGCGTGCTTCGCTATGACGGTTTTCGAAACTGCATATGACTCCCAGGTGAAACAGCGAGCAAAATATTAACACCTGCCGCCATAGCATGGCAGCGTGATATAGCGCTATCACGTCTTCGCCTCTTTCTATTTGCGCGCGAACGAACGAGATAAAAGGATAAACTGTATCGCGTGCTACGCCTTCAGAAGAGATAAAAGGCGTGAGATACAGGGTGCAAGTAAAAGTATCATTAACCTTTAAACCACATACTCTACCCATCAAACTGAACAACTTTTACTGTGGGAGCAAACCGATCGGACCAAAAAAAATCAGCTGTTGCATACATTTGAGTCGAGTAGGTATTAGAGTTTAGTATGGGACAGCTGTTTTTTTTTGCTTGATCGGTTTGCTCCCATAGTAAAAGTTGTTCAGTTTGATGGGTAGTTAAGATAGTTTAAAGGTTAATGATACTTTTCCTTACACCTGTATACGGTTATCACGCCTTTTATGAGCCATTTAAAAAAAAATTTACTTGTGACTAACATGATCAAAATTATGACTCAATTATCTTGTGACATACCTTCTGTATGTTTGTGAAATATCGCATGCTTAACAATTGTAATTTACAATGACAATTACAATTACAACATTGCTGGTTACTATTGACAATAAACAGGCAGTAAGTAGCATGAGTCCTACCTAACATTCTCTGCAATGTACCTACCCTCAATTGTCATTGTAAATTACAATTGTCACGTTTATTAAATAGGCTCAGTCGCTTCCTCGAACTCTGACATGTGCTCTGACCTCAATCGAGACATTCCTTGACTCGTCCTCGAAATCTGTATTCTCAGTCATAAACTCGAGGTTCCTCCAGTAGAGTTGAGTCAAGGTATAAGTAATAATGGTGGAATTTTAAGTCCTTTTTTTGGTGGTGTTTAGCATCATCCTGTTTGTTAGCTCCAGGTCCAAATCAAGACAACTTTACACATTGATATAAAATAAATTTTCGTTTTCCTGTCAGTCATACCACACATCATCATCTTCGACCCTTCGAGGAGTAGATAGAGGTCAAGAGCAAACCCATCAATAATAATAATAAAAAATGCCCTTTTTGAGTTAAAGTTAAGAAATCATTTAACAGGTTCTACCGCGTTTTTTAATTGTTCGGGATTTTTATCTTCGGTAGCCTGTCCTTTTTGAAGTGTGTCGATTCGGGAATTAGGCTGTTGGAAACTGTGTCAAGAAAGTATACCTAGTGTATCTCAATAAAATTTAAGGTGGTTGGAGAGCTGTCAATTTCATAAAAAACGTTGTCGTATAACACTCGTAGACGGTCTTAATAAAAGTAATGTTTTATATATGGAAAAATAGCTTAGAAAATCTAGTTTGCGCATATCAAATAATATTTACAATTTGTAATATTATTACGAAGATATCACGCTTTGAAATTATTCATACAAAATTTGAAACCCTTATATCTTCGTAATTATATTACAAATTGTAAATATTATTTGATATGCGCAAACTAGATTTTCTAAGCTATTTTTCCATATATAAAACATTACTTTTATTAAGACCGTCTACGAGTGTTATACGACAACGTTTTGTATGGAAGGATTGTTTTCGAAAAAAATATTTTAAATGGTAATAATATTATTCCACCCTTATCACAATAAAATCGCAACCAACCTTACTTAGTTTACGCCGAAGCGTTAACTACAAATTACCTTCGCCACTTATTTGAGGTATCAATTTTGTTATTTAATTTGTTTCGTTTGTTTATAACGCGGAAGTTCTAATTTTTCAGAATATCTCTCACTACCTCGTCGAGGAATATAGTCATAATAGTGACCATTATGCTTGAATGCATGTTATTTCATTTTCAAAAGCTTGATTGTAATTTTAAGTTAGTATGGCATCGTAATTCGAAACGATCCCCATAAGCATTTCTTATTTCTATAAGGCTTCCGCACATTGCAGCGATATTATCGAGCGATATTATCGACAGCGATATCGCGACACCTTACACACTGCAGGGATTCCGCGATTCGCGTCACGCATGCGCCCTTCACTGAATTTAGTAGAAAGAGATTGCGTCAGGTTGCGATAATATCGCGGCAGTGTGTGGGATCGAGCGCGTCCCCATACAAAATGTACTGAGAACAATTATCGCAAAATCGCAGCGATAATATCGCTCGATAATATCGCTGCAATGAGCGTAGGCCTATATTCGACATCTGTTGCTCTCTCCTATTGGGTGGTATCCATGTGGATTGACCCTGTAACAGTAAATCAAACGTCAAACATGTGCCTACGAGGAAGCGAGCTTCGAAACAAGGGCACGACCGCCGTTATTAAATGTCATCGCTTTATTCCCTACGCAATAAACGGGCAAGAAATGTGTTATCCTCTATAAAATAGTACATTAAGTAGCTTGTCAACCACCTATCAGTAAAGCTCTAAATTCCATATGATAGGGCTGTGGATAGGGGATCAATTGTGTCATAGCCGATGTAGGTTATTATCCACTAGTACAATACAATTCGTTTTAGACTGTTTGTTTTCTTGAAATATCGGATTTTTGTAGACTAGATACGAAATTTTGACTGACTGCTCTTAAACTGTGAAGGAGATCATCGTGAGGAAACCTACATACGTTTAAGAAGAAATTCTAATGCAATCTAATGATTCGACGCGTGGTGGGCCTGTGCCCTGCGATGATGATGATGATTATTATATGTTAGGTAATCCAGGTTCTTAAACAAATGGATACTGATCGTGATCAGTGTAGTGATCTCGCTTAAAGAACAAGATTGGAACTGAGTAACTGAACTGGTCGGATTTACGTTTTTAATCTCTCTCACTTAATCCAAGTATTGGTCGGATCCATGTACCTATTTAGGTTCTACAAACCTCGTTCAAAGAATTGAGACGCTTCGAAATATTACATTAAAGTATATAATTAATTGCAGCTGTAGACCGTGTGATGTACCAGCGATGATGACCAACCCGCTGCCGTTCCTCCTGCTGGCGCTATCGACGGTCCTCGCCGCTCCGGCACTCGACGATGATTATACAGTGAGATATTTATACTGTTACTGGGCCCTATTTAATAAACTTGATAATTTATTGCAGAGTAGGTACATTGCTTTACTAATGACGCTAAACTTGCAGTGGGTAACATTCTCCTAGCAATCTCAGCAATCTCTCAATTTTCATTGTCAAAATGTCACGTTTATTAATTAAGGGGCCCTGTTTGAATGGAAAACAAATACTTGTACATATGTAGGGAATGATATACTTATAGACATACTTACATTATTCGTTAAAATAGCAATTATATATTTAAATAATTTAATCAGCTCTGAGGTAGTTTTAAGCAAACAAACAACTTTGAAATGAGTACACATTATTTATTCAGTTGAAATTCAGATCGCAACATTTTTTAAGGAAACCAACCAGCCAAGCAGATGAATAGCTAATATCCGTGTGATATCCAGACAATGTGGATCATTTAATATTTCATTAAAGGAAGTACAATTTTCTGCACAAGGTCGAAATTGTTTTCTGTGTACATTTCGGTTGTGTTTCGCTTTACTGTAGGTGTTTGTACTGGCTTTATTCCTACTGGTCACACTTTAGTCTCAAACAATGTGAAGAAATTTTTTCAATAGGAAATCTTCGATCAACAATATACAACTAGATAACGGGTCGCATACAAAATCAAAGAGAAATTCTGTCCTCGTAAATATACAACATTTTTTGTTAACAAACTGAGAAAACAGTCCTAACACATTATAATTTCGACCTCAAAACAACCATAATTCCTAGTAATTTTTGAAGGAACACTGCGGCATTGCGAGACGTGCTTACGTTGGCTTTGTTCGAACGGAACTAATTCAGAATAAGACCTCACTCCAATAGTGAGGCGTTATTTGCCGGGACATGTTTTGAGCGCTGACGCGTTATCTAGTTGGATATTGTTGATCGAAGTAGGAAATCTATACTATTGAAAAACTTATTTGGAATCCTCAGTAGTTGGAGCTAAATGAACATCGTGAAGCATTCAGGTCTGTCTGACTTATCGTATCTGGTCGCCGAGTTTAATATCGATTTTAAAATTTTTAAATGTAAATGACTGGAATGACTGGAAAAAGCCGTGGTGGTCCTGTGGCGAGTAACCTTGCCTGCCGTGCAGGAGGCGATGGTTCGATCCCCGTCCTGGCCGACTCGTACCAGTGAGTTTTTCGGAATTTATGTACGATTTGTAACACCACTGGCTTTTCGGTGATAAAACATCGTGAGGATACCTGCATGCTTCAATTTCGAGGCATGTGTTGTACCCACTGTCCATTATAAGTGGCGAGAGTTTCGGTACAACTGGTGAAACGTGGATGTTCTGAGGTTTCAGAATATCTCTGACTACCCCCTCGGGGAATACAGTCGTGAGCATATTATTATGCTATGCTATGCTATGCTACGCTATGCTAGGCTATGCTATGCTATGCTAAATGACTGGAAATCTATAAATTTTTTTGGACAAACAGACAATATTGTTTTTACGTAAACTAGTTAACAATGTAATATTATAAGGTATACAAGTATTAGAAATTCTTAGATGGTTCTACAATATTCGGAAGTACCTATTTCAGCTTCTTCTTTCATACGAGGAACCTACGAATGTATTGTTTTAGATAAATTTAATAAATGGTTTATTGGTGCAATAATTACAAAGGTAAGGATAAATTGGCACCAATTTGGTACTTTGTTAAATTGAAAAATAATTGTTAATCCTCAATATAATTGGATTGCAATCCAATTCATTTTAATATAATAGTATATTTTGTGTAATTCCAAGTAAAGATATCTATTGTCATCGACATGTTTAGGAAGACAATAGTTATTTGTTATGCTAGGCTGCAAAGTTGTTTTTTGGCGCGAGTACTTTTATTGAAACCTGAGCAAGCGAAGGTTTCAAAGGTACGAGACGCAGAATAACTTTGTAGCCGAGCGAAACACACAATTTTTCACCTCACAACAGCGAGGAAAAAAAGTGAATTGCTAAAAAGAACATTTCAAAAAGTTTTTATTTTCGTGCTGGCCAGTGTCATGAAATAGTTATTAAGCATTTTCAGTGCACTGGCGGTATACAAAAATATTGAATAGACAGATTCGAATTTCAAAAACTCTTTCCACGCTAGCGGATAAAATACACTTTTGCACTCAGATTTCGAACGATAAACAGAATCTTTCCGAGCTTGTGAGGTGAAAATATTTTTTAAACTACTCGTGCTACTCGTTAAGGAACTCTATTCGTCATAAATCGGTATGCAATGGAAAATCTAATTATTTTATATGGAAATACATCATGTTTGCAAACTTTCTAACATGTTAACATGTCCAATATACTATTTTATTTACATACTGTCACGCCTGCCTTCTAATGCAGTAGACGGCAATAAAATATCTACGTGATCTTAAGACCCGGCTTCTCAATACGCAACAAGTTACTACGACACGTATCTCAAAGGAAACGTCGCGATAAGAGAAAAATATCATTGAAATACATATTCAGTCCTATTCCTTTAAAATTGTCACATTGAATAAATGCATGTAGCAAGGACGTTCGTTTCGGATGTAGAGGATGTTAGGGTAAACAGTTGCATTACTTTACGGGGCTATTTACCTATGATCCTGTGAGCATTGCTACAACTATGTACATTCCTAAACTGAAAGTTCGTTTTTGTAGCAATGTTTATGATCACCATAATTATCTTACGGTCGTGAGATAACATACCTAATTATGTATGTATGAATAAATTCATTTGAATGTGTAAGCCAGGACTTTCATTTCGGATAAATAGCCCAGTCATTTTACGGTTTGAGCCGGGACTAATTAAGAATTGATATTTGCCAATTGAGCCAATTTGGGCCCAGAAATAAAAAATTAATAAAAAATTATCACGTCAGTAACAGCCCCAAATTTAAATTTTAGTATTTATCTCGTTCTAATAAAACCTGAAGGAAACATTTTTTTTTCACATTGTTAAGGCTTTACCATACTTCAAATAAGGAGTAAAAATTTTTTTCTACTTAAATAGCTTTGAAAATTATATTTGTATTTTCTAATGAATAATCATTTTTTTTTTAATTTTAATGGCTATTTTATTGCTCAAAAGTAATTTATCTGAATTAATCTGATTAATTACGTTTATATCCTTCTGGGAGGTACAATTTGGATTTCTATGTTGTGTAGTGAAAAGTTTTAAATATGTTTTCAGGTAGTCTTTTTGTCACTAAATGGTACCTGTAACAGTTTTAAAGTACAATTTGTAATTACTCCCTACTGCTCCTAACAAAACTCCGTAAAATGACTGGGCTAAAATATGTATTTATCGACATGCCTACGCTGCTACGACAAGCTACGAAATGCTACGATGTTGCTACGGAACAAAGCGCGTAGTAGTCTGAAGTACACAATCGTCAAATGTTAATCACAGCTCGGCTCCCATTCCAGGTACATATAAAATGTAATGTTATTATGCCAGGCTGGCGCCCAATTCGGAGCGCGCTCCATACAAACGTACTATGGTGATATTTTCAATACTAAGCAATTAAACTCAATGAAATTTTGCAGAAACAATCTAAAAACAAATTTCTATGCTTGTATAGAGTCAGATTTTCGTTAAAACTATACGTTTTAAAGTTACAGTGCCTCAAAGATTTCCATACAAATCTTAAATTAATCCGAGCATTGAAACTGTAAATTTTAACGAAAATCGGACTCTATACAAGCATAGAGATTTGTTTCTAGATTGTTCCTGCAAAACTTCATTGACTTTAATTGGTTAGTATTGAAAATATCACCATAGTACGTTTGTATGCAGCGCGCATTTTCGCTCTCGGAATAAAATTTATCTTATGCAAAACGAGCCTGCCCGCGATATCGTCTGCACCCTACGAATAAAGAAATAATTCTTTATTCGTAGTCTGCACCGGTTCCCATCATCGTAGCGAGATAAATTAGTGTAATCATAAGCTTTCAAAAAGAAAAGTTTCTTAAAAATCGGTCGAGTAGTTTTTGCGTGATGCGCGAACAAACCGACAGAGAAAAAATGATTTGTAGTTAGGGACACCTAACAATCACTTCGTAGGTAATCAATTTTGTAAATATCCTCAATTAGTACTGTAGCCACGGGACATTATAATTACTAAAAAGATTACCGATTGCCGTTTAGATATTATTGTAAGGTACAAAATTACTAATAAGGTAACAAAAAAAAAACAAAAAAAATTCTACGAAATTTTAAATTTTTTAATTGGATGGCGCCAAGAAATTGATAGCGAGATAGCCAGTTGCGATTACCTTATGTAAACAAAAAAGACAAAAACATCATTTTTTTGTTTCGGTCACGTGGCCAAGTTTTTGTGTTTGGCAAGATATCAATCCTATAGAATGTTTACCAAACAAATCGTCTTTTAGTATGCAAAAGTCTAACTATTGCTGTTCCATGTGCGGCCACGATATGGATTAATCTATAGTGTAAATCTATTGCTGTCCCTTACACCCTGATATTATCGCAGCAGGTAGTGGTGCCGCAGAAGCGTGCGGCGCTGGTGCTGGACCGGCTGCTGATAGCGCTGCAGAAGGCGCTGCGCGAGGACGGTGCGCCGGCGCAGCGGTACGAGCGGCCAGACCGCACCGGACCGCGCGCCGCGCCGCTCACCGTCCCCGTCCCCAGCTTCGACGACAACAATATGGTTTGAATGTTACTAGCTCTTGTGTCCGGTTTCACCCTCGTCTTACGGTAGATTCACAACAGAAGAGCATCGAGGAGCATTTGCTCGCAGCGGCAATCTTATCACTAGTGAATAAAGGATACATTTATTTGCACGTCGCCGAACGCGGCGGTCGCGCGGCGCCGCGCTGCTGCCCGTAACGCTCCAAATCATTTTTGACCTTTATTCTGTAGTGATAAGATTGCCGCTGCGAGCAAATGCTCTTCGATGCTCTTCTGATTTGAATCGACCCTTAGTGTTAATATATGTATAACACACCCTGTCGAATTTACGCGTCGTAATTTACACGTCTACTAGGTAAAATGGCGCTTACTGGGCCCTGTTTAATAAACGCCATAGATTAATATGCATACACCCTTAAAATTTTGTCAGTAATTAAAAGCTAGTGGTCTACATACAAATAATTTATGAAGACGGACAATTCATATACTTGCTCTTGTCCCTAAGTGTAGCGAAACATCTGCCGAAATTACGCGTGCAATGCTTTTCCATATACCGGCGACGACACGCCAGGGCCCTGTTTATTAAACGCGACAAGTGACAATGACAATTCAGAGTACATTGCTGGTTACTAATAACGATAAACTTGCAGTGCTTCATGTGACCTAGCATTCTCAGCAGTGTACTCTGAATTGTCATTGTCATTGTCAATTGTCACTTGTCGCGTTTATTAAACTAGTTTTTAATTAATAACAAAATTTTAAGGGTGTATGCAGATAATAAAACTCTGTGATAAAACTAGACAACTTTCCCTATGGAACATGGGTCGAAAAACGAAAAACCAAAAAATATTGGAAGCTCCATAGAATATCGATCGGCTGATCCGTACTTTTGTATGGTGGGAGATCCAAAAAATTGTCTCGTTTCATTTTCGATTCACACTTAAAATTTTGTTGTAATTAAAAACTAGGAGTGTATATTATCGATTGAGACGTGAAAGTTATGTGTTTAGTAGGTGGGTAGTTCTTCGTTCCGGCATTCTCCGTGTAATTTTCGTGGCGCATTTTATTTTTAAGATTTTTAGATAAATAAGATCAAAATATGAAAGTAGCTTACAATACAAGTCAATTGATCTATTGCGCACTTAGATATGACTGTTACTTTTAGTAGAATTCAATTTTCAAATTTTTGATGGCACGAAAATTACTAAGCCGTCCACGAAAATTATGCATACATTTTGCATTGTGTTTTAATGTCTTGGAGGCCTTTGCCTTGCAGTGGGATCCTACGGGCTATAACTTACCTATTTACTTACCTACTTATTTTAATGTCTAAACAGCAAAATTTTGTGAACAATATTTACATTTCAATGGCTAAACCTGCCAAGCTAGCTTTTTCACTGTTTAGTAAAGTTCCTGGATTGATTGTACAGTGTACACCTCAAAAATAAAGTGTGTTACGAGGGAATAAGTTGCACCTAAGTTGACAGATTTTTTGAGAATGTAAACGTACCTACATTTCTATGAAAATTTGCATTTGCTGAGAAGAAACCTAGCGACACTGTGTTAAATCCTTTCTTACTCACACATGTCACCTTTCACACAAAGTAGTTACCTACGCATTCAATTTTCTATCTCTTTTGTTGGGAGGGAACTGATCTGACGTTCTCGTCAGGCTAAAAGTGGCCATGGCAATCTTGTACGAGACTAGATGGAGAACTGGCCCTAAAGAGCTGGGATCGGCTTTGACCTGACCGACATGGGCCCTCCTAGTACCAAGTTGCCAATAGGTTGCCATAATTCTGTCTAAGTAAATCAAGGATAGCACTTTAGAGGGGAAACGAAGTAGCAATGGACTTGTGGTTTTGAAGGTGCCTGTGAACGGAGTGAAGACCTATTTATAAAGTGGATATTCGCCATAAGATGGTTGGTGTGACAATAATGTGTCGTTAAAATGAAGGGGCGTCCCGATTATAGTAATGATGCCCTATAACATTACAGTTAAAAGAAATCCCACTAAAACGAGGACTTTTTGTCGTCGATGACGCCTCAGGAAGTCCATAAAGCTCTTCGCTCTTCTGCGAAACCGGTTGGTTCCGAGGTTTCCATTGGAGCCTGGTATGTTAAGGCAGATCAAAACTTAATGGAGAGTGAATACTATGTTTTGTTGTCTTCGAAGGCAAGGCTTTTTTGCAAAAGAAACAAAATTATCATTAACAATTTTGTTAAAACCTGCGAATGTCACGCACGTCCTAAATTTAACGAGTCGTTATTTTGATCCAAAAAGACCTACAACATGAGGACACACTGCTTCAACTATCAGTGTCACCTGAACAAAGGCTCGTCATTACTATAAGGTACTTTTTTGGGTTCTGAACCTATAATGGTAAAAAGGATAGATACTTATGGCGTTGACATTTTCTACTCGAGTATACAACATAGTGCCCGCACCGCCGTGAAGCAATGAGTTCGCTACGCACCCATTGCGAGCTCGCTACGCCACAACACAACACGGTGAGTACGTTGACCGATCATCTCGCTCGCAACACGTTCGTAAATCACCAGAATGATAATTATAGCCGTAAAGCCAGAGTTCCTCAAAGCTCTATCTTGTTCATGAAGTTTGTTCAGAAGATTGAGTAATCCTCCGTTTTCATCAACGACATCTCGCGTCCCTGGCATGTTACGATATCTGTCTTTGCAGACACTGCGCTGCCAATTGCTTCTCCGCTAGAACTTGTGTACCTATTCTCGTTTCCAAGCCGCCGCCAGGTTACAAAAGTGGAGAGTAAAATCAGAGGAAAAAACGTAGCTGGGTTCTTTCGGAGCTGAAGAATTCGGAGCAGAGAGGTCAGGCTATTCGGTCGTATAATCCTTATAGTAACTGCCTCTAATGGTTAAGAGCATTTGGCACTTGACACGGAGGTCTTGGGTTCGATTCCCACGGGGAACACCTATCGTTTTTCCCCAGTTAGTTAGGACATTGTAGGCTGACTCCACCTGATTGTCTGAAAAGAAAGATGATACCGTGTTTCAGATGGCACGTTAATCCGTTGGTCCCGGCTACTATCTCTGGTGGTAGTAGTCGTTACATAAAAACTACGTCAGAGGCCGTAAGGAATAAACTCTGACACCAGGGCTCGCCCACACGATAAGAAGAAGAACCTTTTAGTGGTAGCCGTAATCTCTTTACCTGGATACGATCAAATACCGATGTGTAATGTTAGATCGCGCTATGGCATACCGATCTCACATCCATCGCGTTCAAATTCAAAATAATTCACCATTCGAATTTTTCATTTTAATTCAACATTTTTCATCATCACCTTAGCCGAAAGACGAGCTGGACATTAGCCTCCCCCAAAAATTGCCACAACGACCGGTCCTGCGCTGTCCTCATCCAATGGGTTTCCGCAACCTTCACCACCCGGTGACCAACGAACTCGTCACCTTATTCATGCTACGCGCTCTGGTACGCGATCAACACTCGAGAACTTTTTGCCCCCATCGGTGCTCTATTCTAAGATTAAGCCCATTGTAACTTCTTCGGATTTTGTCAGCTACCTTGGTTCTTCTCCTGTACCGGTATATTCCTGCACTACCCTGAGCATCTTACCCTTTAATATACTTTCATCCTTTTTCTTGAGTCTTTAGTAAGCCACCACGTCTCAGTTCAGAATGTCATCACTGGCAGAATACACTGATCAGTCTTCTTGAGATGCTGCGTTATTTACGATTAGAAGATATATGTAGCTGAATGCTATCCAGTCGCCCAATTCAACGCTTAACCTCAGTACTATCTTCATTAACCTAAGGTTGTCTGGAAGAAATTGCTTATTGGTAGTCAGTCCGTATTACTTTGTGCCTCTTGTATTTTCTCTCAGTATTTTTTCTGCTTATGTTTTTGTGTAAATAAATTATATTTTATTTTATTTGAAAGTTGGTTCTTGGTGTATTAGTTGTTAACAAACTCAAGCACAGATTTTCCGATCTTAACAGGAGAGTAGGTAGAACATGGACTGGACATGATCCTCGTCTAGTCAATGTTCATTTTCAAACCATCGCTCATCAAAGGCTTTCTCATAGTCCACGAATGCGGAAGCCTTTTTGGAACCCAAATTGTTCGGGAAGCTGATTCTTATGCCATTGTTTATTATTCGTTTGTTATCATTAGCAAGCTGAAGTTGGAATGGGCTGGTTATAATTATTATCTATAATGTCAATGAACTAATGATGGGGGAATGAAAATGAATTTGAGAGTCATATAAGAGAATGGAGACCATGCACGGGCCACCACAGTTTATAGTAGGACGCCGCTCTACTGCCCACTAGTTGGGCTGAAGATCTGAGACAGATAGCAGGCAGAGACTGAGTGAGGATGGTCATAGATAGAATTATTTTCAATCACACCGTTAGGGAACCGGCTTTGTTTTTACCCGTAAGACCACAACATATTCCACCACTGTAACTCTGTAAACCAGGATCAACAGCGGCGACCACTCATAACATTTGACACTGAAGTCCAGCGAGCCCAGGGGATGACTCTTTAGCTTGCGACCCTCAATTAATTTAGTTTGCTACAGAAGTAGAAAAAATAAGTATCGGACTTCCCTGCATTGGAAACAGGAAACATCAATAACAAAATCATGGCTATTATTAAGCCAGCTCCAGAGATAATTTTATGGCAGAGTTGAAAGCCCTTTCGCAATAGCACCAATGAAACACCATTATAAAACCAAAAGAAGAAACTAAACCTAATATTGCATCAAGATCCATGTAATAAGGGACACCAGTTTCCGACTGGAAGGGAGGGCCCGGTGGCCTTTGCGGGGGGTGGGGGGGGGGGGGGTTCGGGGGGGGGGACTTCTTTGCGTCTTATCTGTGGCGGCAAGTGTGTTTTTCTTCGAGTGACCCAGCCTGTTCTGCTGATGCTGTTGCGGATGTGATTCGGCAGGGAATGGAATATTATATTCCATTCTCCGACATTGCACTCACAAAGCCCAACGATGGTACAATGTGGATTGTGCTCGCGCTGAGGCTCGATAGGAATCCGCCTATCAAGAATGGGTGACCGCAAAGTTAGAGCACGAAGGGTCCGCGCGAAGAAGAGGGCCTTTAATTCTGCCGCCAAGTCCTGCAAACGGGTGATCCGTAAGGCTCGATTCGATCATGTCAGTCACATTGGAGCCAGACTGGCATTCTACCCCTCTAGTAGTAAACAGTTCTGGTCCCTTTCAAAATCGGTCGAAATAAATTTCTGCCGTCTCACTTTGCCTCCCATGCAGAAACATGATGGGTCGCTGGCTCACTCCGCAAACTGAGAAAGTGAATTTATTTGCTTTTCTGTTTGCAAGCAATTCACGTCTGGAAGCTGGTGCCAAACTGCCACCCCATCCCTCGTTGTGATTCTTCGATGCCGGAGATCACAATACACACGAAAGAAGTCCGCAGAGCATTGCGTTGTCTAGATGTGAATAAGGCAAGTGGTCCTGATGGCATACCTGCAAGAGTGCTGTGATATTGTGCGCCTGAGTTGTCTCCTGTTTTAACACGCCTGTATCGCCTCTCTCTCAGAACAAGAACGGTGCCAAAATTCTGGAAACGCGTGAATGTGCAACCGGTTCCCAAGAAGGGCAGTCGTGCCAACCCCTGCAACTACCGACCTTTAATAGCCATCACTTCCATTCTCTGTAAAGTCATGGAAAGAGTACTTAACAGAAAGTTGCACACATACCTAGAAGATAATGATCTACTCAGTGATCGTCAATATGGCTTTCGCCGGGGGCGCTCGACTGTGGATCTTCTTGTGTATGTCACGCACTGCTGGGGCGAGGCCATCGAGAAACACGGTTTAGCACTAGCTGTGTCACTTGACATCTCGAAGGCAGGGTATGGCAGGTTGACAGGGTATGGCACGTAGTTTGCTGAGCAAGCTTCCTGCTTATGGCATCCCCGCTGATCTCTGCAGCTGGATATCTGATTTCTTGAGTCAACGGTCGATTAGAGTTGTCACTGACAGCTGTTCTTCTGACCTCATGGCAATTGATGCTGGGGTTCCTCAGGGGTCTGTTCTCTCTGCGACACTTTTCCTGCTACACATCAATGACCTCCTTGTGTCAGGTATTGTTGGGTATACAGATGGCAGTACTGTCACAGAGAGATATCTATCCGGCGTTGGGGCCAGCGAGGATGAAAATACGTTCGTAGAGGGAGGCCATGGTGGAGCGGACAAACTTTACTTTAAGTCTTGTCTCCCAGTGGGGTGACAATAATCTAGTCAACTTCAATGCCACCAAAACTGAGGCTTGTCCGTTCACCGCCAAAAGGAGTTCGTTTAATCGGACTCCTACTTTCTGGGGTACATCTGTCACTGTTTCCGACAGTCTTGAGCTTCTGGGCGTGAGGTTGACTACGAAACTCAACTTTGGCGCTGATATCAAGTCTAAGGATCAAACTGCAGCCAAAAAGCTGGGCATCTTAAACAAGGTGAAGCGGTACTTCACTCCTGGACAGCACTTAATGTTGTATAGAGCTTAGGTCCGATCGTGTATGGAGTAGGTATTGCTGCCATATGTGGGATGGCTCAGCTAAGAATCAACTAGACGCTCTCGACTCGGTTGAACGCAGAGCTAGGAGGCTCATTGGCGAAAGTAAGCTGGTAGAAACCAAGCTTCATAGCCTAACCCACCACCGCAGAGTAGCCTGCTTGTCGGTCAGATTGTACATCGGTGAGTGTGCACAAGAGCTGCATGAGCTCATCCCGCCTTCTCCTTTCTACTATCTGACTTGCCATCGACTCGATAGAAGAAGACGGAACTCTTTTATAAGATATTATGATAAGTAAATCTTATATATGATCTTTTATATGATAAGTAAAATGCCATATCAGTTTGATAATCATTATAATATGGTACTTTAAAGAGACAGATTTCAATTTTATACTACCATTTCGACAAATAAAGCATAATAGACATTCAAACAATCGATCAATTACCCAAATCGACGAAGAAATTCTATATTTAATTATTAAATTCACTCAAAACAGATGGGTAATAATTTTCGTGGCATGAATAGTAAGTTTCGTGGAAAGCATTCCACGAAAATTACGCCACGTAAATTACGATTTTTGACTATTTTTACAATTTACTCCTTATATATCATATAATTTCAAAAGATCAATACCTTAGGAAAATCTCGCCTATATTAGCACTTCTAAAAGTTAACAATAATAAAAAACAATGCTTCCTTTCTATTTAATACAGTGTCCACGAAACTTACCTAAATAGGTGAAAAAAAAGTTGATTCCGGAGATAAGCTTTTATATCTTAATACACAGTGTATATAGCCTCAAATTGCATTAAATATTGAATTCTGGGATAGACTTCCATGGCTGTTAAAACAATAAACTTACTAATAGGTTGTAATTTGTATACATAAGAAGCGTTTAAACCTGCGCTCCCAGAAATCATGAAATCGTGTGACCAACACATATTGGCTTCTAAATCTTAAACAATCTCTTAAATCTACAAATAGAAATAAGAAATGAATAAAATAACTCTTGACAATTGTTTTGATATACAAAACATATATGTAACACAATAAACTAAAAAGTTATATGCGATTGTTTTACGCGAGAGGAGCGTGGGACACTCGAAGAATAGCCAAATTCACCCCGTTTTCAATGTTCGGACGAAGTTTTAAGTTATTAGTTTTATTTATTTTGATGAAATAATTAGTGTTCCAGATAGATTAATAAATGATGAAACGTATAAAATTTGTTTGAATGCTGTATCTTTCATATCTTAGGATTTATAGCCGTGTGACCACCATTTTCGAGGTTTCAAATAATGACCCAGGTACATTATTTGTAACTATCAATACATACAGGGTGTAAGGGACAGCCCTCCGCAAACTGAAACGGTGAACTCAGACCATCAAACTGAACAACTTTGACTATGGAGCCTACCTCAGGAAACGCGAATTAAAAAATCAGCTGTCCCATACAAAACTGCCGTACCTGCCCGACTCAAATGTATATGGGACAGCTGATTTTTTTAGCATTTCCTGAGGTAGTGAGGGCTCCATAGTGAAAGTTGTTCAGTAAGATGGTCTTAGTTCACCGTTTCAGTTTGCGGAGGGCTGTCTGTCCCTTACACCCTGTATATACCTAGTACTCTGTGTATATAGGTACCTATCATCATTACGTACATTAATCACGCATACAGAAAGAACATTGTATTAGGAGACATGGTGTTCGGTTTAACTTGGCACACGCACACAGAATATAATATTTGTTGCTACTGCGGGACGCCCATCCTTGCTTCGCACCTCTACGCTTCGTACCTAACACTTGCCTAACACTGCATATTAATTTCAGGATCTATTCAGTTACAGACTCATAGTTCATTACATATTCTTAGTTTTAAATTGAGCCAGATTTTAAGTCTAAGGGGAACTGTAAGGCCGTGTTCAGACGACCCGCGCACGCCCCGCGCCCGCGCTTAGCCCGCCCTCAGCCTGCGGCCTAAAATTGCATTGCTTGCAATTTGAGTCTTATGACACACTGACATGATAATAAATCTCGTATTGTGTTTCAGAGGAGCACTTTGCGGGGCCTTTGCGGGGCCTTTGCGGGGCCTTTGCGGGGACTTTGCGGGGCCTTTGCGGGGCCTTTGCGGTGCCTTTGCGGGGACTTTGCGGGGCCTTTGAGGGCGGGCGCGGGGCGGGTGCGGGTGCTTCCAAAATACAACACGAGATTTATCATCGTGTCATAAGACTCAAATTGCAAGCAATGCATTTTAAGCCGCGGGGTGCGCGCGGGCTGAGCTCGGGGCGTGCGCGGGTCGTCGGAACACGCCCTTAAGAATGCTCGAGTTTACTACAGTATCGCTATAAAATTAACTTTTATTACGAGCAGCATAACAATCTCGAAACAAACGAGCTATCGATATTTTTACTAATGATTACTATATACAATGGGCAAAGATGATCTTAGGGAAAAGTTATCTTTATTAACATTTTTGTAAAAAAAGACCGTTCTGAAGATGGAACAAATGTTCGTGTAAAATGTAAATACATTTTAGCTCGCATATTATCATAGTTTAGTAATAGCTGCTCAGCAAGCTTCTGATCGCTGCAGATGGCACTGCGCGAAGAAGGCGGAGCGCCCGCAGCATGGCGCAGCCTGCAGGACATCGAGCCGCGCTTCGCACCGCTGCGCCTTGCCGACTTACAAGATAACACGGTTCTCTCGCTGTTGTTGTAGATTAGCTCACGTTTTGTAAATTGTAGATTTTGTTAATCATGAATTCGAATTAATTAGGTTTTTTCCCGCGACTAATGCATAATATCTTATCTGAGTGCCGGCATCAAAATCCGATCGATATTATTATGCGTAATTGAGTCACAAACATCCACACAATGTCACAAACTTTCATATTTCTAACATAATTCGGTATGTCAAGTTTTTTTTTGGGGGGCTGAATCGAAAACCATTTCGAGATAATTGTCTCAATAATCATAATATTTTCTATGTCAGAGATTTTAAAATGAAAGGATTAAGTATAGATATTTTTAATAAAATGGGGCATATTACATTATCAGTATTATCATGATCCTGTGATAATACTGATAGTGTAATATGCCGTATCGCAGGATCGTGATAATATCACAGAATGTCCAGAAATCCTGTGATCCGCGCGATCCCATCAATAATATTGAAGTGTAAGCGCTTCGTGATACGATCCATCAGTATTCGGCTGTATCACACCTTCGCTCTCTTTCTATTTGCACGCGAGCGAACGAGACAAAAGACGTGCATGCTACGAGTGTGGATCATGATAATATTGATACGTGTAATATGCCCCATAAACATAAAATCAACTTAAAGTTACTTGGGCATTAAGAAAAAAAATACTTTCACAATGACAGAATTTGACATTTATTATTGCCGTATCTGTTTCCAGCATAGAGTTAGAAAGAGGAGGCAGATGATTTTAAGTTTTTTTATTATAGCAGTAGTTTTTCTCCATGGAGTTCGAATTATTTTTCCTCCGCCATTTTTGCACTTTGAGATTACAGATCAAAATAATTTAAAAATTAAATTTATATTGATAAACTCGATGAATAGCAATAAGAATGAAATAGGTATCTTAAAATTATGAAGACAAAAAAAAACTTGACATACCGAATTCGGTATGTCAAGTTTTTTTTGGTCTACATTTTTATATTTTTTACGGTTAGAAGACATAATTTTAAGATACCTATTTCATTCTTATTGCTATTCATCGAGTTCATCAATATAAATTTAATTTTTAAATTATTTTGATCTGTAATCTCTAAGTGCAAAAATGGTGGAGAGAAAATAATTCGAACTCCGTGGAGAAAAACTACCTACAGCTGTATTTAAAAAAATTAAAACCTGCCTCCTCTTTCTAACTCTATGCTGGAAAAAGATACGGCAACATCAAATGTCAAATTCTGACATTGTGAAAGTATTTTTTTTTTCTTAATGGCCGGTTATTTTAAGTTGATTTTATGTTTACCAAGGAGTTCACAGGTATGCCAGTGACGTCACTGCACGGACCGAAAAACGACGTTATTTTATTAAAAATATCTGTAATCCTTTCATTTTAAAATCTCTGACATAGAAAATATGATTAGTGAGACAATTATCTCGAAATGGTTTTCGATTCAGCCCTCCAAAAAAAAACTTGACATACCGAATTGTGGAATTTGTAACTTATGTATACAATACGGGGTGTAAACTATTTCAGAGTGCGCTTCTGACATCAGACTGACGACTCTTATATTAGGGGAGTGGACTGCGTAAAATATATTTTTAGTTTTATCTACAATATAAAAAAAAAAAAAAGAAAATAACGCTAAACTCTCATTTTCTGTAATTCTTTAGCTTGAATAGGTACTATTTTTTAATAATAGGATGAAGTTTAAAAAGTAATGAAATGTTGATGACGTCACTTGTGGGTATCTAGTACAATTTTTCATACAAAGCGCACGTTTTAACATTCGATTAGGAGTTGCTAATTTGACTAGTTGTCCGCTCCCCTATTGAGACACAATACACACACTATAGAAACACTACAAGCACAACACTATAGAAATCGCAACAAAAATAGCTGTTTATTTGGGTCGGGTTTATGTAATGCATTTATATTCACATCCTGTATGTTCCACGAAACACACTTTATCCTTATCTCTCTGATTTCTCACTTTTTTTTCTATATAAAGGTCAATTCGAATAGCTGACAAATGATAAAATTAATAGGTATTAGATACTCAATGCTATTTGAAGATCAAAAGACCTGAGAAAAATTGGGAAAACGGGAAGTTGAAGGAATTTTTCACTTGTTTGTTAGCTGTTGAGACTAATCGAACCTCTCCTGGAGTGCGATTTTTGAATCTCATTCGGTGAGCTCAGCAGTTGTAAATGTCAAAACTACTATGGGGATACACATCTTTCTTAATCAGCAGTAGAAAGATGCGTATCTCCATAGTAATTTTGATATTTTCAACTGCTGAACTCACCGAATGAGATTCAAAAATCGCACTCCTGCACTGGTAGCATGCAGCATGTGATACGGCTGTATCATGTCTTTTATCTCGTTCGATCGCACGCAAATAGAAAGAGAGCGAAGGTGTGAAAATACAAATACAAATACAAATCATTTATTTGACAGCGCTGTATCACTGCGGCATGCTAGCTATGCTGGTGTATATTTGCTTCGTGCTTGCTACACTATAGGTACTTACCTACTTATAGGTATAATTTAAGTGCGGAAAAGTGTGCTGCTAATGTTTTTTATTATTATTACTTGCTTTATCCGCAGCGCAGCTTCGCCTGCTTGGAATGAGTTTCTTATTCATTATACGAAATATCCTATGTCCTCGTATTAATATTTTACGTATGTAATATAATTTTTTCAGTACCACAGGCGCTCTTTTTATCTGTTGCCTGCTAAGTAATATTCAGTACCTAAGGCCCGTCACAGACACGCGCTATAATATGTTGCTGTACTCTTCTTACGCACGCAAAATTACATAAGCACGTCTCTTTCCTCCGTCGAGTGAGAGGAAGCGATTAGCAACTTGCATGCGTTAGAAGAGTACAGCAACATATTATAGCGGCCGTGTGTTGCGCGCTTAACACAAGATACAATTTTACTTTATTATTTTATCATGATACAGGGTGTAAAATTAAATGCGTTACATACTTAAGGGGATGCTTCAGACCATCAAACTTTTACCGAACCAATTTGGAAATCTGGAAAATAAATTAGCTGTTCCCTTAGAAAAAGTATAAATGTCTAGAATGAGCCTCATGCTTCTCCCGTATAAAAAAAGGAGCCAACTTTCTTAGGTTGGTGTGCGTGAGGCGTCATACAAATTATGTCTGTGTGCGTGCGTATGGATAGGGTTTAGAGGCCAGTGCTAGTTGCAATTTTTTTTCGATGCTTTTATATTAAAATTATCGACTGTCTATCTTGACATATATAACTTATCCAAGGTTGTTCCATAGAAAAATCAATGGATACTTACTACTGAACCAAAAGTTGTTCCCATACTAAAACTACTAAAAGTTGTTCAGTTTGATGCACGTTTGATGGTACTTATGTAACTCATTTAAGTTTACACCTGTATATTTGAGTAGTCAACAGATAATTATATTTTGTAAATTTTGTAAATGACAAATAATTTATAAAAAAAACTAATTTATGATTATGCATTTGTCAACAGAGTGCCCTGCAGCGGCGCACCGGCACCGGCCGGGGAAGAGTTCTGCGGTGCTACTTCAACGCGGTCACGTGCTTCTAACACTTGTTACTTTATTCACTAACTACTATATACTTACCATACGTAATGTAGAGGTCGAACCAAATCGCTGGTAGGAACGAAAATGTGTTTGAATCCGAAAAAACTCTCGAACATTTACAACGGCGCGCCGGCGAGATACCTAGTTTGATTTGCTCCCACTATTTGTGATTCATAATCTAGAATTATACTATTATATATAAAATAAAATACTTACTCATATGCTTTATTGAAGCTGTACCTAAGTTAACTTGCTACGTATTATTTTAGCACTGTAAAGACATCATTTTATACGGCAAAGGGAAAACGAGCCTGTGACCGCCTTTAACGGACGTTTATGAAGATGAAATCGTGTTTATGTGATCATAAGAGTTTCTCTGCCCGCGGTTTGGTAAAACCCACCCTATTTGAATATTAATAAACGTAAAAACAACTTACCTTTTGATGGAGAGACAGCAAGATTTACGCTCATTAAATCTCTTGCTGTCACTTTTTGTCGTGTTGACAAGTAAAAAAAAAAACTAGCAAGTTTTTATGAGCGTTTCTGCAACTGAGTTAAGGGCCGGCACTACCTACGGCCCGTTTGACATATCTGTCAAAAGAAAAAGACCGGTGGCCGACAACACTCAACCCTATCTTATAAGATTAATGAACAAATAAATTTTATAGCTAAATTTAGCAATAAGTTACTTGCAAAAAACTTGGTCAGCCGCGGCGCAGCTTGGCTGGCATAGCACGTTTACTGGTGTGAAGGAAAAAGTGAACCCTGGTGACACAACATTTTACCTCGTTGAATTAATGGACGGACTAGTCTGTTGGTCTAGAGGCCAATTAGTAAGGCCTAAAAAGTCTGGTAGGCCGCACCCTATCCTGGCAGGTTCATACCTAGGTCTGACCGAATTTAGTGTACCTACCTACTACCCGGAAGGCAGATTTTCATTAAATTGATGTTGAATGTTTGGTCGTACGTGGCAATACTCCTGCACCTGCATCATCTGGATTTGAGGGCCGTAGGTCGAAATTGACATTTACAGTAACAGTACAGTACCGTGATGGACCCAAAATGTGACTGATCAAAGATCACCCCTGGTGGGTCCCAACCATATAATATACAGTATTACTAAGGCTTAAAAAAACTTAAAATTATTATAACAGAGCAAACTAAAACTTATAACAGAATAATTTTATTATTATAAGGCCGGATTCGACCAAACTTAGATTTATAGAAGAGTAACTAAACAAGGAGCAATTTTACTTTTGTTGTTTACACACCCCGTACTAAAAGAACGAATGTATAATTCACTTAAGGAAAGAGGTCGTTGTATCCGTACTTATTGCAATGTGAGGTTGTACAGTTTAAATTTGTTAGGTTTCTTTTTATTATAATTTTTTTAATTATGTGACATTGCCATTTCATTTAGATTAGGGTTGGCAAAACGCAAAATCAGTTTACTCTATAGTAACAAAGCGACTTAATCTAAGAATTAAATTTACTCGTGTTTGGTCGAATCGGGCCTAAGTTTAATATTATTGGTATTAGCAAACTAAGGGTTTTTAATCTTTTATCATCATCATCATCGTCAGATATGTTTTTAGCACGGAATAAAAGTTAATTTTGCAGCAGTAACTGGAGCGATTGCCTTCAAAAACATTTGCGCAAAAGGACATCAGTGTGACCACTTTTAGTAGATTTCTACTTTATTGGTGGATTTAGGGCAAAGAGAACGATAATTTAGTAGTGGGAAATTCTTTAGCAGAATAGAAATTCGGTATTCGAAAATTTTATCAAAAATGCAAGGATTCAGTCTAAAAAAATCTAAGCTGGCAATACAAATGGCTGTAAAACAATTAAACAAAAAAAAACCATCCATTGCAGGGTTTGGAAGTTTTCCGGAACTTCTAGTAAAGCTTTAATGACTGGTTAACTTTTAGACGGATTTAAAAATTCTAGAGGCATTTTGGGTAACACTTAGCCAAAAGTGTTTTTTTTACTAATTCGGACCTGCTGAACACGAATTTCGATGTTGGAACTCCTGATTTTGCGAGTTCAAGGAAGGAGGGCTCTAAAGGTGACTTTTTCAGTTTTTTACGTTTTATCGAAAAGTTTTGTAAAGACAAATTAAATTAAATCGGATAAAATTTTCTACAAAACAAGTTCTTTGCACTTTTGTCATAGGACTTTAACCTTTGAATCCATGTTACAAAGTGATGAAAACCAATAAAAATTATACAAAAATGCGGAAATAACATGATGAGCGTTCAATAAAATTTATAATAAATGTTGTTCAAAAACGCGTTTAATATTAAATTTTAACCATCTGGAACGACATAAATATTATTTGGTAGAATTTGAAACAGGACTTGGTAGATTTTGGTAGATTCTCTGAAAAAAGTGGTCAAGCTGAAGGACATTGCGCGACAAAAGAACACACAAAAGAATTGCACAAAGTTATTTTAAAAACTAAAATGTTACTTACAAAGGGCACTGTTTGGTAGTTTTTGGTTCATATTCATATTAATTTATTCGCATTCATGTACAGTTACAGCATAGGTGCTACTTAGTAGCTAAAGTCATGTAACCATGAACCCTGAAAGGGCACAGTAATATTAACAAGAAGTATTTCAAAGATAAGAAAATAATTATTACAATAGAATTTTATTATTTTACATGTACGCCATGTGAGCTTAATCAAATTAAAGATTGAAAAAGTCGGGCGGCGAGCGGGATTCGAACTCACGACCTGCCTATCTGAATTATTACAATGTCAACAGTTAGGTTCTTGTGGTAGTTTTTGGTTCTTTTGGTAGGTTTTGGTACTATGGGTAGTTTTTAGTATTATTCGTAGTTCTTGATTATTTTGGTAGATTTTGGTACTTTTTCGTTGTTTCTGGTTATTTTTGGTAGATTTTCATACTTTTTGTTATTATTTGATAGAAGTATGAAAATTACCAAAAACTAACATAATAACAAAAGAGTTCTTTACGGCTTGGCTACGGGGTGAGTCTGTTGACATAAAATATAAAATATTTGTTTTGCAAAAGAGGTGCATTCGAATCGTAAGCGGAATTCAGACCAACAGGGTGTCATGCCGATCCTTGTTCACCGACTTTAAATTGCTCACTGTGACAGCTTTGTATATCCTCGAGCTGTGCAAAATCGTGAGACGATACCCCGACAAATTCCCAAGTAAACCCCCATTCCGTAGCAAAAGACTAAATTTAACTCGCAAAAATGAGCTACTGGTACCAAATTACCGACTAGCATCGATGCAAAGAACTACAAAGTCGAATGCTGTTTTTGTGTATAATAAAATACCCGATGACATTAAAGCCCTACCCGACAAGAGATTTCTGAAGAAGGTATAAATTAATCGAACAGTGTTTTAAGAACATTAAACTGATTTTATGCGACATTTAATTTGATTGTAGTAGTGAAAGGTGATAGTATGTAATTGTCTGGCACCTATTGTTTAAATCTGTTTTTTTTTCTTTATGTTTATAAATTATTTGTAGTGTGACTAATACTTTGTACTTACCATCTGAAACTTATGTAAGTAACTACCTACAATTTAAGGTAAATAAATGAAATGAAATGAACCAAAACAAAAAGTACCGAAATAACCATAAACTATGAAAATTACAAAAAATTACTGAAAGAACCAAAAACTACCATTAATTACCAAAACTACCATAATAACCAAAAACTACCAAACTGTGCCCGGAAAGTAACTTTAGTGAAATTCCTTTGTGTTGTCTTGTGTCGCGCAAAATTCTGTCGTGCGAATGTCTTTTGAAGGCAATCGTTTGAGTTACTGCTACGGCATAGAATTCACTCTTATTCCATACTTATGTACAGGGTGAAATTGATATTATTAGCATCCTTTTAAACTAAAAGTCTACCCATCAAACTGAACAACTTTTACTACGGGAGCAAACCAATCGGATCAAAAAAAATCTGCTGTTGCATACATTTGAATCGAGTAGGCACTGCAGTTTTCTATGGAACATCGTTTTTTTATTGCTCCGATCGGTTTGCTCCCATATTAAAAGTTGTTCAGTTTTATGGGTAGACTCTTAGTTTAAAAGGATGCTAATGATATCAAATTCACCCTGTATAACATATCTGACGATGATGATGATGATAACAGATTATCAATCGTAAGTTTGCTAGTACCTACCAATAATAATAAACTTATAATTATTCTGTTATAATAATGGGGACAAAAATTTACGAGTAATAGTCGACCAATTTATAAAATGTACTTCTAAGTCCACATATCGTGACGGGCAACTACGGAACCTTACACTGCGTGTGACCCGACACCCACTTGCCCGGTTTTTTATAAGTAATAATGGGTACAAAATGGATCTGTTCATTAATCTTCTAAGACAGGGTTGGGTGTTGCCGGTCACCGGTCTATTCGCAATGATTTCGAACGATTGACGGCCCATAGTAATTTGTATGAAGAAAACGTCCAAAAAAATATGTGATTTTTGGTAACAAATTGCAAAAAAACTAGAAGTCATATCGAAAAACTGATTTGTTTAAAGTGTTCTTTGATGCTTTGCCATTGATTTGAAACATATTTTGTTGTTTTATTTTGTTTAACTAAATCACAGGACTCGGAACGCGGCAGTGCTATTCTAGAGTTTTTCATGAAATTCTCGATTACTTTCTGATGTAACTATAAAATTTTACTGAAATTTTTTTTGTTCATCTTGTACTTCATCTTTTAAAGAAGCGATGGTATTAATTTTGTTTCTAAATATAGCTATTTACTATCCTCAAAAGTCGGAACGCCGTACCCTGTTTTGCCCGATTAGGGTAGTGCCGACCCTTAAGTAGTTCAAGAAAACGTTTTAAAATTTTCGTTTCTGCAAGTGGTTAATTAAATCATAAATTCATAATCTAAATAATTCTAAGTAACGAATTCATTATTTGTATTACAATAAAGATTAAAGTTTTATCAACAATCTTAAATCTAGTATTATTACGAAATTATGTTTATTTATGAATCGTCGTATTTTGTTTGTCATATTTATTCAAAGGAATATTATATACTTAGGCGCCTATTTTGCGGAAGATGGGAATGACTTCACTCCTGTCATCCCAGCTCCTCCAGGAAGCCCACCAGCTTATTGACATCAAAGACTTCCAGAAGAGACCCCGGTATTGTGCTCTATAGTGTGCTAGCCCATTGCTGCGTATGTTTAACCCCTGCCCAGAGGACTGTAAGTAACACCGATATTAATTATAGGTATGTTTGTTAAATTGTTTGTTAAAATAATTATATAACCTACCTTATTACATAGGTAACTTATTTTGGTAGGTTAGGTTTTGATATTCAAATTAGAATGTAATAGTGGCTAGATTAGTTTGCATACTTTATAAGGTTACCTAGTAACTTAATACAAATATTTTGAGGCTCATAAATAATTTTCCATGCGTATGATTCTCAAAACATTACGATTAAGTTGTGTTTGAATGTTTAAATCACTGATAATGTGGGTGTTTTCTTAGGCAGTTTCGTTAGGTATACTTTTATGGCTTTTATTTCAATAATTACGTACTTATTAGATATTCCATAGCATATGCTCACGACTATATTCCCCGAGGGGGTAGTCAGAGATATTCTGAAACCTCAGAACATCCACGTTTCACCAGTAGTACCGTAACTCTGTCCAGTGTGACGGGGGGTGAGCCCGTCGCCACTTATAATGGACAGTGGGTACAATACACGCCTCGAAATTGAAGCATGCAGGTTTCCTCGCGATGTTTTCCTTCACCGAAAAGCCAGTGGTGTAACAAATCGTACATAAATTCCGAAAAACTCATTGGTACGAATCGGCTTGGACGGGGATAGAACCATCGCCTTCTGCACAGCAGGCAAGGTTACTCGCCACTGGACCACCACGGCTCACTTATAGATATTCAGAACATAAATCTAGCTAGTCTGTCCTAAATTCATTCTACGACTATGATACTAATTTAGATTTTAATGTAAATTATACATTTGAGTCGAGTAGGCATTGCAATATTTGCAGTTTAGTATGGAAAAACAGATTTTTTTTTTGCTCCGGTCGGTTTGCTCCCATAGTAAAAGTTGTTTAGTTTTATGAATAGACTCTTTAGTTTAAAAGGATGGAAATGATATCAATTTCACCATGTATTTCGAACCGCACCGTATGTCTTTGGTTCTTACGCCTGCTAAAATGTGAGCTTATAGCTTGAGAGCGAGCGCTTAGAAGCTTTTTGAAATAAATAATTGTATTTAATAATTGATGATAAGTAGAGGATGAAAAACGAAACTTTGGTTTGAAAATAACATTGAAATTATCTTAGCACACGACATGGCACACATATGTGCCCAGACTAAGACCTATAATAATTATTATAATTAATCATTTACACCCTCGAGGAAGACCCAAGAGAAGATGGAGTGACGACTTGAATACCTTCCTGAACGGTTGGCCTGATTTCGCGTTGCATAGGGAAGATTGGAGGAAAAGAGGGGAGGCCTTTGCCCAGCAGTGGGACACAAAATAGGCTATTTAAAAAAAAAAAAAAAAAAAAAAACATTTACACCATGTAGGTCCTTCGAATGAATTCCAAACAGATCCGAACAGTCGTTCCCGTGGGTAGCCTTATTACACAGCCTTATTACTTATTAGATACCAAAGAGAATTTAAACGCTAACGCTTTAGATACAACACATCATCTATAGAGAAATATACGCATGAAACTAGTAAGTACTAGGAGAGCGTCATCACATCACATCAACATAATTGTATTGGATAGTAAATTTTTTTTTTCGCAAATTCGATGGTGGTCCCTTTGAGGAAGTTGTTCAGTTTGATGGTCTGATCATCCCCTTAGAAAAATCTCAGTATATTAAAAAGGACCCTGTATAAAAAGAGATCCCCGAATGAACAATAGTAGATTATTAACCAAGGGGATAACGCAGTGTCTTCTGTCGCGGGTGAAGATTTAAATCGCGAGCGTGATGAAGGACTCGAGGTTTACTCCCGAGCGTAGCGAGGGTGTTAAAAACTTTAAAAAAGAGAGGGATTTAAGACGAGTCCTGAGTGTAGCGAGGGATTTAAGTTCACCCAAGACTAAGACAGCTTTATCACCGAGGAAAATACTCTACTTTTCGTACCATTTGCGAAAAAATTAACACAATAATAATATGAGATAAGTATTTATTAAAAATAATGACAATTAAAAGTAAAAGTTAACATTCGAAACATTGGTCCAATTATTGATAGAGAGAGTTACATTTTTGTTTGCAAAGGCATCAAGCTCATACGGCCTCGTTGGTTTTCGTAATTTAATTTAATAATCATAACATAACTGCATAATAAATGCGTATTCCTTTTTCAAAAAGATGTATAATGCTTTATATACAAACTCAATGGTGTAAACACAGACGATATAAATTGCGGTAAGTATTCCAAATTTAAATCACATTCTCCCCCTAGAGGATGAATGAAATTCAGAACAATTTTCTTTCCCTGTTTTTAACAGATTAAAAATGACTATTGTTATGTTCGCTTTTTGTGGCATAGAATGTCACTTTTTTGAGCAAGTGGTACGAAAATTATAATATTCAACCAATTTGAAATGTGGACCACCGCAAAATGATGACAGTTACATTTCAAAGAAGCTTGAGGTAACCTACATTTTCAAATCGGTTGAATGGTTATGGTATGGTGAAACAACTGTCTGTAATAGGTAGGCTTTGACTCTGTTACATAAGTCCTAATAAATCTGGATGATCAATCAAAGCAAAACAATTAATTGGTGTCGGTTTAAATTTTCCTGAAAGCCTTGTTTGTATTGTTTGTTCTCTTCTAAAATAAGCTTCCTAAATAAAATGAAAAATATTTATTTTTGTTAGCATCGAACTTAAATGACTACCTATATTAGTTAAAAACTACTGTCATAGTATCTACAGTCCATATTTAGGCATGAAAAATACTGTATGTAATACCTATACTGTGAAATGGAATCCGAGATCCGAAAAGAGGCTCTTTTGTTTGAAATTTTTGTTCTCGGATTTCATTTCAGAGTACCTATACAAAAGTCAAAGGCGAAGGTGCCGTGGTGCCCCGCTGCTGCAAAACTTTTTGATACGAAATGTATGAAAGCGACACGTCGTGAATTATACTCAAGCGGCGCGGAACAGATTGTGTTCGCCCCACACAATCACTGGTCGCAGCGTGACTACAATAAGACCTAAAATCTGATGTTGCATACATTTTGGTTGAGCGATTTCATTGTTGGCTCCAAAGTGAAACTTCTGCAGTTTGATGGTCTGAAGCAAACAGTTAGATATTTTTTGGACCCTGTATGACGAACGAATAAAGATACGGCGACTAATAAATGATGGTGATGTGGGGTAGCGTGGGCTTCTGCCACCCGGGGCACAGACCGATTTTGCCGCCCCCTTATAAGAAGAACTATACCGAAAATAATGGAGCGAGCGAAGCGAGCTCGACTTTTTCTCCTCGATACGAATCGGTTAGAGCCAGAGCTTTTTACGTACAAAACGTATGCAAAGTAACCTAAGTAAAAGCTATTGATTGAGCGAAGCAAGCTCGAAATTTTTAGCACCACGCCTTAGCTGTGTGTGGTCAGGACTCTTTAGGATTATGTGTAGGTAGGAACAACAATAATAATAAAACTGAAACTTAGAGCGAGCGAAGCAAGCGAAGCGAGATCGACTTTTCTCTGCTCTACGAAATGTTTATAGACAGAGCTCAATCAATCGATATTTGTTGTCCCCCCTGTAGCCCCCTAGTAATGTGTTGCCCCCCTGTCCCCTCACCTACTGCTTACTGCCTACATAATGGTGATTATTATTTATTCTGTATTAATTAAAAAGGTTGGTAATAGTATGTACCTACCTAGATACTTATAAAACAAAATTTAACTCAAATTGTAAAAAGAAGGATAAAACAGGGACACAAACACGTAAAGTACACCTACCACCTACGTTACTTACTTTTCTTGTAGGCTTAGTGCTCGTAGGTGATAAACATTTTTCATAATTTTTTGAACGACTTAAGTAAGGCGGCTAATGTACTTTACTTGCTTAATTCTCTTTATACGTCCGCTAAGTAGACAATTAAATCAACTGGGAAACTTTATTATTTTTTATTACACCTTAAAACATTTTTGATAGTGGACAATGTTAAATTTGTAGTGATTAACAGCCATGTGTTAGGTACGATGATCCTCTCAGTGAAAGTCTGTAATATATAGGGTCCCAATTAAGTTACGAATTTTAAATTACATTAAATCCAGGCTGGATTAAGTAAGTATTAAGTAGTTAAAACAACAGTCTAGTTACTAAAACTTAAACTATAATGAGTCGTCAATTGGTTACTCAGGTAAGTGATTAAAGTGGAATAAACCATATTTGCTCTATGAATAAACATTCTTTCTTAGGAAATAAACCATATTGAATCAAAGAATAACCTTATATTGTATTCATTGAATATGATTGTATTGCTTGATTACGAAGTGATAAGTTAAGACCTTCGCGGAAAAGGTTTTTGATAACATCGACATCTGTTGGATTTTCAAACAACTAGCTTAGATTGTAATAAAGTAAGATTTGAAATCTGAATGAGCTGGAGCGGAGGCAGAGCTAGAGGCGCAAACATTAAAAGGCTGTATTCACTCTCACTTACTAGATGGTGCTACTGCTACCGGCAAATTGGCAACCAGCGAAACTTCAATATAATTATATAACTCGTTCTGGTATATAGGTAACCTTCCTCTGAGGTATAGAGACAAGAGACAACCACAATGACCTTTATAATTTAACTAGATGACCGCGGCAATCTTCCCGACACACACTTGGCCTTTTTTTAGGGTATGTTTATCACGGATAATGTAGCAGCAAATCATACTTCAGGAGTGTGATTTTTGAAAGTCAAATCAGCAGTAGAAAGATACATAGGTATCTCCACTGTAATTAAATTACTCCACATTTTCAACTGCTGAGCTCAGCGAATGAGTTTCAAAAATCGCAGTAGTGGATCAGCAGCCTATTCAATACAAACAAACAAAGAAAACAAAAAATCTAATCTTTTCTCATTATAACATTAGTACTTATAAGTATAGATAGTATAGTATGTATATATTTTTCTATAGGTACTATAATAGTACCTATAGGAAAATCAATTTAGTAAGTTAGTAGCACAGGGTACTGTAATTATTAGTAGTGTAATATTATGCGTTGCGTATATATCCCCAAAAGGGTAAATTTTAAACATGTTTAGAATATCTTCATTTTACAAGCATTATTGCCTAAACTAGGTTCAGTGAGACAGGCAGGTAGATGGTTAGACCATAACAACTTATGGACAATTGACACCACATGAATAAATATTCCTGCAGAACGAAAACTTCATACAAGCGGCCGCTGCTGTCAATGTACTCACGCACTCACGCATAGCGCGTCTAAGAAGACGTACGTCACAAATTATACACAACTAAAATAAAATAGAGTACAAACATAGAAAAATTTATGTCTACAATCAGCCTCGCGCTTCTACCGTATAAAACAAAACTTTCTAAGCTTGGTGTGCGTCAGGCGTCATACAAATTTTATCTGTCTTTTATTGTATACAAGGTGTTACAAAACTACAAATAAACATTTAAGGGGGTAGTGTAGACCATCAAACTCAACAACTTTCACTATGGGACCAATATCGAAATCGCGAAAAAAAAAAAATTATGTTCTATACTCTACAAATCGACTAGAGCTAAAATATGTATGGGATATAAAATTATTTTTTTCGCGATTTCGATGTTGGTCCCATAGAGAAAGTTGTTCAGTTTTACGGTCTAAACAACCCCCTTATGAGTTTTAAAAATGTATTGTTACTTATGAAACACCCTGTATATGGATAGGATATAGAGGCCAGAGCTGGTTGCCATTTTTTTCGTCGCTTTCGTATAGCTTCGACTGTCTAACTGCTTGGATAGGCGTTTAAAATTGTTGGACAAAAATATGTAATAATTTCAAACAGCATTAACAAAGGCTCTTGTTGGTACTTAATACTCATCAATTCAAGTAATTTTAATTATTTAATTCTTCATAAAGTTAAAATAAATGTAACGAAATTATACTCCTCCGAGTCTAATATCTAGAGGAGACTCATGAATTTAGATTAGGTAGGTTTTTAAACGCGGAAACGGAGGTCAGAATGTATGAGTACAAGTACTTACATAAAATTTTTTTGTTACGACTACATTTTCAAGCCAGCGTCAATAATTTAATGAAGTTTTAATGTAATTAATTAGGTTTGATTATTTTAATTTATTTCGTTAGGCTGACCCCACCGGAAGAGAGAGAGAGATTTTATTTAAAAAAAATCTGTTTTCTTTTGCTTAACATAATTAAAAAATACATATTCGGAAGATTTATACATTTTTAATGTAGGTATGTGAACTTTAATAACTTAAAAGACAGCATATGTGAAAGTGCCAGCCAACAAAAACTAAATGCTGAAAGCATGCTGCTGCTATGCTAAATGCTGTTATATTCTGTTCTGAGCTTGTCCGTCTAAGCAAATACAAAATACAAATATCTTTATTAACAAAAAGATAAATCAGTACACATGATACAATGGACCCCGCATGCAAGCATTTATTATTACGGCATGCAAGCATAACTTTGATTACGTCAAAAATGTATGAAAAGGCAGATTTTTCCAACTTTAATGAAACCAAGGATAAAGGCCTAACTTTTGTGCCATACTGAAAAATTTAGAGACGGATAAGAGTTCTGACAGAAATCTTTTTTTTTTTGGCCGGCACTTTCACAGTTTGGACCGAACTGGATGATTTCTTTAATTATAGCACAGAGTACCTACCTACTATAACATATTATAGCGTTAATTTGGCTAAAATTTCTCAGTGCATGTTGTGTTGTGCTACCTAGTCACCATGTTACCTAGTTTTAAAGTAAGCCGTGTAACAAAGTGTTGTTGAGCCTAAATAAATTGAATAAAAAAAAATTTATTCAAAGTAGTTACCTATTTCAAATTTATCAAATCAATCAGTTTTTTGAAATAGTTTTCAGGTTAACAGCGTGTTAGCAAATAAACGCAAAAGTAAAAGCTCACTGTGATCGCATAATCAAAATCATTCTATGTAAACTAGAGCTTTGTGGAGAACTGGACACATCTGACAGGCATTCATTTCTTCATGAAAGTACGATGTGAACGAACAAAGCGAATAGCTTCGGCGACCACTTTTCAATTCAATCGCATACATTTTCTTTGACGTATATCTTTGATTTCACGAGAACGATATCTGGTTAATCATACCTTTTCTCGATGAAAACACGAACTACTTAAAACCAGTCTTTGCAGGTTTGTGCCTTTAAGGTTTGAATATTAAACTAAATACTAATAAACAAATGACAGTTTTAGCTTTTTGTTCGCTTCGCTATCTTTAAGTTATGAGTAAGAAGATGTTTTTTTTTTAATTTTCGTTATAAGGGTATTTTATGTCATAGCAAAGACTATTTTTGTGATAGAAAAAGGTGACTGATTTTGTACTGGAAAAGCAAGCGAATCAAACTCTTTAATCCACCATCTACAACAGGTCTGAATTGTCCCTTATTACCTCCGTAACTTTCAAGATATAATTAGAACTTAATTAAATTTAAACAAATGCATACCTAATTGTCGGAGAAAATTGTGTGTTACCGTCGCAGGTGCATAATTGTGTAACTTGTGAGGAGAATGCATAACATTCTGAGTAGCTCGGTAAATTAACGCCAACCCTGAAGATAGTAAGTATAGGTAGGACTATGTATGCTGAATCGATAACCAACATTTGAAATGCAACTTTTGAAAATAACAAAATCTATTTCAACGCGCAACACGGCGTTTGTATAATTTTTTTATGCTGTAAATAAACAATTATTTATTTATTTTTATATTTATTCTGCATATTTCTTAAAGTTACATATTAACATTTAAATATATCTACAAAATCAGTAGTTTAGTAATTAGTTCGTACCGAAACATTAAGACGTTTTTGGTCTCCGATAAATCTATGCAGAAAATTATACTTAACGTCGATGTAAAATAACCTGAATAGATTTTTGTTAGACTCTGAACATTAATATATGAAACTGGCATAAAATCGGAGGCAATTTTTTACTCAGATACCGATTACTAATACTCAGCTACGAATATGAAGCTACTATACCGTAAGCCGTAAGGTATAATAACTTTATGATCTCAGCACAATCATTTTAACTGACCCGACACACGTCGCACTGTCTAAAAAGACAGAACATTAGAACAAAAAATTTGCCCATCAGAATTCTCGTTCTCAAATAATGCGCTTAGAATATGAATGTCATTGATACAGATAAAACAATTTTTTATTCGCTTTTCACAGTAAACCTTCGTTTTGACGAATCATTACGTTAGTATCCTTGGTAATTAATTCGAATAATTAAACTTAAAGAAAAGGTTCGGCAATTAACTGAAACCTTAATTATTGTTGTAATGTACGTGTTAAGAAGTCTACTTAACTTTATGTTTGCAGATAACTTTTTCCATGACGATCTTCTTAATAGTAGCTGAGAAAGTACGTCATAAGTTTTACTATTACGTGGCTTTGACTTTCATTTTGTTAGTTGTCTTAATTAGGGATAATAGTGGTTAATTGAAGGTGATGTGCGTGTTCCGTTCTATTCGACTAAAGATGCTTGCACACTACATGTTTGAAACGATTTTACACAAAATCAGTTTAAAAGCTCCCACGTACTAAGCGCCTTTCTGATTCTTTTATAATGCGCACAGCCAAGGAGTGGAATGCCCTGCCTGCGTCAGTATTTCCGAGCGCTTACAACCCGAATTACTTTAAAGTACGAGTGAAAGGTTTCTTCTGGGTTACTCGCTACATCTTCGACCCCATCTTTGTCCCCAAGACTAGATTGAGGTCAAGAGCAAACCCAACTATAAGTAATTAAAAAAAATGGATACCGTTTTTCGATAATCGATATATCCGAAAAAGAAAATAAAGTTTATTTAGTACAAAAGTATGCGAAAAAACCCAATATTAAACCCTAGATAGATAGTCTGAAATCTTTGTACAACTGAAAATTGTAAATGAAATAGTTAGTAATAGTAATAATAATAGTAGTAGTAATAGTGAAAATACTCTGTATTAGGTAGGTCGATATTCAACCTAATATACAGGATGTTACATAAGTAAGAATACATTTTTAAAACTCTTAAGGGGGTTGTCTATACCGTCAAACTGAACAACTTTCTCTATGGGACCAACATCGAAATCGCGAAAAAAAATCTGATATCCCATACATTTTTTAGCTCGAGTCGATTTGTAGAGTATAGAACATAATTTTTTTTTCGCGATTTAGATATTGGTCCCATAGTGAAAGTTGTTGAGTTTGATGGTATGTTTATTTGTATTTTTGTAACACCTTGTATACGTCCCACAGCAGAGCACAGGCATATCCTCAAGTGGGAGCGTGTGGGCGTCCGTCCACCGCACGTGCTCAATGCTGATTGGTAGACTACACATACGCATCAGAATTTCATCTTCAACTTATGCAGGTTTCCTTACGATGTTTTCCTTCACCGTTTGAGAGCAGTCGGTTATACGTACATAAGTTAGAAAAACTAATTGGTACATGGCATGTCGTCCGTGCGGATTCGAACCTGGTTCCTCATGATTGAGTGTCCATAACTCTCCACAACGTGCCACCGATGCTGAAAACTGTTGACCGGAGAGGGAAATTATTGGTAACTTGATAATAAACGGTAGTTTTTAAAACAATATGCTTTATAATGTTCCATTTTAAAAACAAAACTGGAAAAAGGTAGTTATTTAATAAAAATATGCAATACGATAATACGAGTCCCGATGAAATGCATAGGAACCTAAAAGCTAGTTATATAAAATTTATTACACCCACTGTTTCCTTTTACAATAAACCAAGTAATATTTTATTAATTGGACAAGCTACGAGCTACGAGCTACGAGCTACGGCGTAGCACGCGGCTACGATCTCGAACGTTCCTAATTTGCGTAGGCAGAGAAAAACTTGATCATGTACGAAGCTTGCGCAATATTGGATCTTAAGGGTATATTATTCGGAGCACGCTCCATACAAACGTACTATGGTGATATTTTCAATACTAACCAATTAAAGTCAATGAAATTTTGCAGAAACAATCTAAAAACAAATTTCTATGCTCGTATGGAGTCAGATTTTCGTTAAAATGTATAGTTTTCAAGTAACAGTGCCTCAAAGATTTCCATACAAATCTTAAATTAATCCTAGCATTGAAACTGTATATTTTAACGAAAATCTGACTCTATAGAAGCATAGAGATTCGTTTCTAGATTGTTTCTGCAAAATTTTACTGACTTTAATTGGTAAGTATTGAAAATATCACCATAGTACGTTTGTATGCAGCGCGCATTTTCTCTATCGGAATAATATTCTCTTAAGGTTTTTATCGTTTACAAGCAAATGCCGTTCTAATTTAACTGCAAATAAGGAAATTACTTATACATGCATTTCTAATGTTTTATTTATCATCTGTACGGATAAAAGGGAGAGAGACTGGAGGGTTTTAAGGTGTGTGGGAGAAGAATAAGGAAGTGGAATGGTTCTGATAACAAACAAGGTTGCGTTAAATACATGGTGTAAAACCCTAGTAATACTTAAAGGGGTGCTTCAGACTATCAAATCATCAATCAATAATCACATCGCAAACAAAAAACGTAAAAGTAGAGCCGATGCTGCAGTTTTGAATGAAATAGCAGATTTTTTTTTGCGATTTCTAAGTTGGCTTCATAGTGAAAGTTGTTCAGCTCGATGGTCTAGGGTGTTAGTGAAGGACAAAATATTCTGAAAACTTATAAACTACCGGAGAGAAAAATGATTGGAAACTTGATACTGGACATTGACCAAGAAGTTTCGCTTAACTAGACGACAGTGTTTTAACAACTAAAAAAATTAAAAAAATGAGATCGATATGCGTTACAGGTAATAGGTACTTTAGGGAGCGTATCAAATCGTTCTAGGTTTCAGTCTATCAAACTTAACAACTTAATGTTAAGTTGAAAAAAAAAGATTGTTCCACAGAAAACGCCGATAGTAGACTATGCCCAAAATTTTATTGAATAGCAGATTTTTTTCGTGATTTCAATGTTGGTATTATAGTAGAAGTTGTTTATTTTGATGGTCTGAAGCCTCAAAACGACCCCAATTCCATTATGTATGAATGCAAATGCAGAATCAGACACAAACATAAATTTGTATACGGTAAATATTAAACGGGGTGCTTCAGACCGTAAAACTGATAAACATTCACTATGGGACCAACATTGAAATCGCAAAAAAAGTCTGCTATTTCATACTTTTTGGGTATAATCTATTGATATTATTATGTAAAAATTGTCTGATAACTCATTTAAGTTAACACCTATACAACTTAAAAAACAAGCGCAAAACCTCATACACCCCACTGATTTATTAAATAACGAAATAATTGCATTGAAACAATAATTACTTACGATATTTTTATATTTTATGTTTTAAGTAATATATTTGCATAAGTAACACACACATAATAACATGAAAGTTTTAATACCATAATAATATCATGATTATCAGTAACAAAGTGCGAATTGGTCCACTAAGAGACTAAGCACTAGACATAAAGGCTAAGTTTTAAGTTATTTGCATTTTAAGTTTTCATACAAAAATGATTTGTTATTATTTCAGCAATGAATGATAGCGCCAGCATGCTTATCGATACATTTTAAGAGCAGTGGCGGATACAGGGGGGGGGGGGGGCAGGGGGCCATGCCCCCCCCCCCCCCCACGAACCTCTGAATTTTGAGGCCGAGTAAAGAAATGAGCTCTCTTAATTTCTTTTAATCTTAATACGTGGCCCGAGTTGGCCGATGGGCCCCCCCCAACATGAAATCCTGGATCCGCCCCTGTTTAAGAGTCTTGTTTTAGTAGTAAGTACGGTGAGTGTGCCCGCCGTGCACTGGGTTGACAATTCAGTTAATTTTCAATTAAACGTACAATTTAATTCATATTTTTAAAAAGTTTAACCTATCTTGATAATTCGATTCTGCTCTCGATTCTAAACAATCTAATTTCCAGTTTTGCGTTTATTTAACTGTTAATATTCTATACAGCTATTGTTGTCTTTGAATAAATAAATTGAAAATTAACACGTTGTCTAGAACCTATTTTGTAAGGCAATAAGTTCATTATATTATTTATTTATAAGCGTTTCTTTCCATATATCAATTTTAGGCACTGTACTAGTGTGAATACACTTTTAGTCATTTAGTCTGGGCGATCGTTGAAGTGGCCGAACTACTAACAAAATTACGTGCAGTTGTTAACTTTTAGGATGTAATCAGCCCCTTTTCTCCTGCTGATAGTCACTGCTTTATGTAGGTTTTATTCGGTTCTGCTCATAAACTTAGCATTACTAGGTTTTGCTTATGCCCACTTTCACCTATGTCATATAGTTTTGGGGTTGGTAGTAAACCGTAGGGCTAATTGTGTAAGTTTCTGATTATATGGTTTACAAGATAGTTAAAGTATTATGACTGTACTGTACTAGGCAATTATTGAGTATCATTCTTTTTGTGTGATCAATTGATCATCATAATATATCCATTGTCAAAAATTAAGAAACGAATCGCCAAAACTGCCAAAAAAAACCATGTCGATTTGATACAGATAGAACAACAATTAGATCCCTCTGAAAAATAAGGTCGTGTATTCGTATTAAAAGTAGGTAGCAAATATTCAAGGTGTTAGGATAAACATATGCATTAAATTAAGGGGCGATTGTACCAATGATACTGTTAAACATTCCCTAAGAGACAAGCAGAAATTAGAAAGTAAAAATTGGCCTCTCCATGCTAAACACAGTCAGCTGTTCGAACGTTTTTGTGTGAAAAGTTTTTTTTTCGTCGGATAGTTTTGAAAAATAATACTGATAAATGGAACCGTGCTTGTCTATCTAAAGTTTGACGCTATTCCTCAGAGGAAAGTGCTATTCGCTAACTATTAGTACCTACAAAGCTTAAAGTTTCCTATTCCCAGTGCTTTTTCTTCCAACTCCTGTAGCCGTTATTTAATAAAATGATCAGGTACGTAGGTATATGACGTAAGTACGCTTCCCGTAACTGCAGTACCTATTCGACTCAAATACAGGTGTAACAAAACACTCTAGTAATATTTAATGGGGTACTTCGAAATCGCGAATAAACATCAGCTGTTTCATACAAAACTGCAGTTACCTACTGAAGACAAATGTACAGGTACTTGTAAGTATTATAATATCTGTGGTATAGATAGGACAGCAGATTTTTTTTCTCAAAGTTTCCTCCATAGTGAAAGTTGTTCAGTTTGATAAGCATAAGCATAAGCATATGCTCACGACTATATTCCCCGAGGAGGTAGTCAGAGATATTCTGAAACCTCAGAACATCCACGTTTCACCAGTAGTACCGAAACTCTGTCCAGTGTGACGGGGGGTGAGCCCGTCGCCGTTCAGTTTGATGGTCTAACTAAACTAAACCATCTCTTTAAAATATTACAATAGTGTTTAGTTACACCCTGTAGATGAAGGATTATAGCCCTATATCCTTATTATGTGCGATTCTGATGTCTTCTTCATGTTACTGGGGCATATACCAAAAGAGCAAAGGACGGACGCAGTAAAGAATGCAGCCTATTAAAGCCTATTGATAAAGTACACAAACATTTAATTTTTTTTTCTTTTTTCCTGTAATGATGAATCACTCATAACATACACATAAACACAATTGCTTACACATATTAAATAAATAAATATCTTGGACATTGTCACACAAATTATCTAGTCACATTTAAAGTACCGGAAACTAACCTGGACTTGTATTATGATGAATAGACAACGATATAGAATACATATTATATAAATAGATACAAAAATCCATGACATATTAGTTATTACCTAGGTACACTCAAACACATCAATTATTGGTCAGCGGCCACGACAAATTGTATATTAATTAGTGTGTGAATGTATCCCGTATGTACTTCTAAATTCCATTTTTAAAACTTGTTTAAATTTTACGTCGCCAACGTAAAATTAAAATATTGTTAAAATAGAAGTTAAGTAATTTGCTGTTTCATAACCAATAAATTAAATTAAATTATAGACTTTCGTTGGTATTCTATGTTACATCTTACTTATATAAAATATGTTAACCTAATTTATCAGTTACAATGACTTTAAGCCACTAAGGTTGAACTTGATATGAGACTTTGCCGAAAGCTATCATAATTAATTAGACAACAGTAGACGTTTCAAACGACTCATGACGTGAGATAACAACTACCGACGTATTGTTAGTAACCCTAGACAGAGCCGATGCACATCATTATAGTAAGTACAGAAGGCTCGCAGCCTTCGAATATCCAAATAAACGTATAGCACTCAGATAATTTATATAAAATAAAAATGATAGAAATAAATTAAATAGAAAGACTAGGTACCAGCATAGATATTCGAAAATATTCAGGTTTACCCTTGGTTTACCTATTTCGCACACCAGTCTCCCACAATTATATCTGTATCTGTTTATTGTTAGTTCCATTGATGTCTGTTTGTGGAGAAAATAAATATTTTTTTTTTTTTTTTTTATTTATATCACATCTCACATCGTGCCTTGAGTGCCCTAATACCTGCACGCAGGAGGAGCTCATGACCGCTAGCAACGGTGCAATATCGGTTGCTAATTCTGGCAAGGTACTATTTAGAGACTTTGTTCAGAATTTGAAGTCAACACGATAAGAAGAAGAAGCATAGATAACTAAAATGTACAATACTAAAATATACAGTTTTCTACCTGAACCTACGACGTGACCCTTGCCTAGTCCAATATTCGCTAAGGAGATAGGTAAACACCGATTTTTGTATACCTAAAGTACAAGTTTATTGATATATAATTCGTCGCTCAATTCATGTCCAAAACGGTCCTCAGCATTGTTAAATAATGCCATCCGCATGGACGCACTATGTGAACGCGACTGATCGAATGTTTGTTATATGTGGGCCTTTTGCTCTCTTTGCATTTTGCGGTCACATCGTGGCACGTTGTTTTGTGGAGCATGGTGGCAACATGCAAATTGAAAGCTGGCCTCAGGTTAATTTTGCGTTGAAACGCGTTGGAGGTCGGAATACAGCCTCACTCGCGAACCATACCCGTACATAATTAGGTTTTAGCATAGTGTAAAAACTAATAGTTGTTGAGCTCAGTGGTCGCAGCGGGTGTATGCCCGCTCGGTGTGCGGGGGACGGCGGGCGAACGGGCGTACCCTATCTGAATTCGATATTAGGGTACGCACGCAGACAGAGGGGGCCGGGACGCATGTAAGCAAAATCCACTACGGGAGTTTTTGACGCGCGCGCTGATTGGTCAATAAACTCCCGTAGTGGACTTTGTCAGCAAAATCCACTATCGGAGTTTTCCCGTAGTGGGTTTTGTCAACAAAATCTACTATGGGAGTTTAGAATACGGGCTCTGATTGGTCAATAAACTCCCGTAGTGGACTTTGTTAGCGAAATCCACTATCGGAGTTTTCCCGTAGTGGGTTTTGTCAACAAAATCTACTATGGGAGTTTGAAGACGGTTTGTGATTGGTCAATAAACTCTCATAGTGGATTTTGTCTGCAAAACCTACTATCGGAGTTAAAGAAAGTCAATGAGTACGCTCGATTCTGATTTTCGCCCCACCAAACTTACATTTTTACTCATTTTACCTGAAAATATATTTATTCCATCATCATCATCATCATTTTCATGTTCATCAATTTACTTGCTCTTTACTTTTCAAAGGAAAGATTACTATTATGATACATCATCATCTTTATTACACAGGTACAATATTATTCATTTCACCTGAACATTAATTTATTCCATCATCATCATCATTATTACACAGGTACATTCTTACTCATTTAAAAAAAATCTTATTTCATATACAGGATGTGAACTTAAAATTTTTTGCTATTTCACGATTTTTCGTAGAAGTTGTTTAGTTTGATGGTCTAAACTAAAGGATCCGCTTAAGTACTTATGTACCTAAATTACTTAAGTTTACACCTGTATATTAAAATGGATGTAACAAAAAACCACAACATCATAAAATTTTTTAAAAATTCTGCTATCCCATACATTTGAGTCGATACAGTAGGTACCTACCTACTACAGTTTTGTATGAAACAGCAGATTTTTTATTTTTTCTCAATGTTGGCTCCATTGTGAAAGTTGTTCAGTTTGATGATATGAAATGTTTGTGGTTTTGTAGCACCTCGTACGTATAGGTCTTATCATCATCATCACATTCATGCATGTTTACTATTTTTAAGGAAAACTAATGGAATATACAGGGTGTTAGGATAAACAGTTGAATTACTTTAAGAGGTGATTGTACCCATGATACTGAACAACTTTCTCAGCTTTCTCTAGACCAACATCCAAATCGCGAAAAAAACAGCTGTCCTATACATTAGGCCCGAGTAGATTTGTATGGAACAGCAGTTTTTTTTTCGCGTAACATTTCAGCAGATTAAAAAGGACCCTATACAACGTGTTATTGAATATTGTTATTAGGTATTTCAGTAATGAAAAAAGCGCTAGCGTGCTAATGGATACATTTTAAGAATTTCGATTCTAAACAAACTACTTTCTAGTTTTGTGATTATTCTTTAACACGTTGTATATAGGGTTCTTTTAATCTGCTGACGTTTTTTATCCGACCATCGATTTGAACAACTTTCTCTATGGGACCAAGCTCGAAAACGCGAAAAAGAAATCAGCTGTTTTATACAAAACTGCTACTTACTAAAACTGCAATCCTACTCGTCCCAAATGTATGGGACAGCTGATTCTTTAAATTTGTGGTGTTTATTTACACCCTGTTTAATATACTTACAGGTGTAAACTTAAATAAGTTACATACTTAAGTACTTAATCCTTTAGTTTAGACCATCAAACTAAACAAATTCTACGAAATATCGCGAAATAGCAAAAAAAATTAAGTTCACACCCTGTATATTAAATTTGATTTTTTTTTAAATGAGGAATGATGTACCTGTGTAATAAAGATGATGATGATGTATCATATAGTAATGTTTTCCTTTGAAAAGTAAAGAACAAGTAAGTGATGAACATGAAAATGATGATGATGATTATGGAATAAATATATTTTCAGGTAAAATGAGTAAAAATGTATGTTTGGTGGGGCGGAAATCAGAATCGACCGTACTCATTGACTGTCTCAAACTCCGATAGTGGGTTTTGCAGACAAAATCCACTATGAGAGTTTATTGACCAATCACAGACCGTCTTCAAACTCCCATAGTAGATTTTGTTGACAAAACCCACTACGGGAAAACTCCGATAGTGGATTTCTCTAACAAAGTCCACTACGGGAGTTTATTGACCAATCAGACCCCGTATTCTAAACTCCCATAGTAGATTTTGTTGACAAAACCCACTAAGGGAAAACTCCGATAGTGGATTTTGCTGACAAAGTCCACTACGGGAGTTTATTGACCAATCAGCGCGCGCGTCAAAAACTCCCGTAGTGGATTTTGCTTACATGCGGCCGGGACGCGCTCCACCCGGCCCCCTCACACCACGCTCGATTGACCTGCCGCAACCGCTGAACTTCACGACTATTAGTTTTTATTACACTATGGATAGGAATCTAATTCCTGTCTAATTTTAGTGTAGCGACTCACCTGCGGAACGTACGGCGCCGAACGTTCGGTTGAATACACGTCTACTAGGGAAAATAATGCGCGCGTTTTCAACCGAATATTCGGCGCCTTCTGCAGGTGTGTCGCTACATTTAGGATATTGTTAGAGCAACGGAAAAGAATACTATTGATTGTTACCTACGTGTAGGGTATCGCAAACATAATGAGAGTAAAAGAAAATAATAATCTGGCCTCTTTTATTGCTGAGAGCGATGCTATTTCAATATAATCAAACATAAATGTTAGTTTAACCCTAAAAAATCTTATCATTTGACCCTTATTTAGCAATGTATGGAAATTCGCTGTGGGCCTAATAACATTGCTGCTAACGCATAATAAGCTTACATTACGAGAAATAATTAGCTATCCGAATAATGTTAATAATCTTACATCTACTAATATAATTACTTATACAGGGTGTCCCGTAAACTTACGTCAACGGTTAGTTCATGTCTAACCATAATATTTATAAAAGCAAACGCTTAATAAATCTATCAATCAATCTGTCAAAATGTTACTTTAGTAAAAGTATCTTGGTTTACGAAATGTTAACAATTTTATCCGTATGTTCATGCTAAATGTGAGCATTACTACAACTTGGTAGTTGTAGCAAAGTTTCTGATCACCCCGAAGGGGATTGAGGTCGTGAGTTTATGTGTGTCACAATTTTATGAAATTTGTGAAAATCATTACCTTATAGTTACATGTTAATACATAATCTAAGCACAAACTAAAGGATGTTTACAAAACAAACGTTACTATAACTGGCTGTTACTCCCACGTAGTAATTATAGTACCTACTAGTGTTTTCCCGCGACTTCGTCCGCACAAATTATATACCAGATTTTAAGTCAGATCATAAGCTATCAAACAAAAAAAGTTTCATCAAAATCGGTTCAGTAGTTTTTGCGTGATGCGCGAACAAACAAACAAACAAACACACAAACAAACAGACAGATAGACAAAATTTCTAAAAAAGGTTGATTTCGAGTCAGGGATACCTAAAAACCATATCGTAATCTTTTTTTTTTAAATATCTTCAATGTACAGACACACTTCAGTTACAGTTTTATAATAAGTAGTTTAGATTAGATTAGATTCTGGTGCTCCCACCACCATGCAACTAATATAATACGTAAGTTTAGACGATTAGATAATACTTACATTATGAACTATAACTATGTTACTTATCACCTAAACTAAAACAAGTATCTACGTAAGAGATTCTAATGGTTATAATGGCTATAGAACAAATATTCGAAAGAAATCTAACACTATAAATAAAAAATCTAATTTTTAGTACTAAAAACTAAAAATACGAAATTTAGTGGGATTCGTTAATAAAATCAAATTAAAGATTGAAAAATTTGTCTCGGGCGGGATTGAACCCACGCTCTTCCAAACCGGGGAAACGTGCTAACCAATTACACCACCGAGTCCACAACCCAGAGAACGAAATTTTCAATCTGTTGCGTCTGAAGGGGACGTGGGGGGGGATATTTGGCTTGCAAGTTGGTTGGTTGTAATACTGCCAGTAGATGGCGCGCACGTCCCCTTAAGACGCAACAGATTGAAAATTTCGTTCTCTGGGTTGTGGACTCGGTGGTGTAATTGGTTAGCACGTTTCCCCGGTTTGGAAGAGCGTGGGTTCAAGTCCCGCCCGAGACAATTTTTTCAATCTTTAATTTGATTCGAAATAGCACAACATGGCTGTAACATGTTTATAATCAATAATATTCGTTAATAAAGTATCTTAATATCAATTGTATATAAACGATCTAGCAAAAAAATTGCTTATTATAAATTATTTCCTTTCGACCCGTATTTTTACTGGACTATATTTTTAGTCTGAAAAGTCCTTTAAAGGATGTAAACTTCAATGCGTTACAATCGCAAGGGTGCTTCAGACCATTAAACTGAACAAGTTTCTCTATGGGCTACATTGAAAACTTAGCTGTTTCATACCTACTTACATTTGGGTCGAATTTCTACTGTCGTTTTCTGTGGTAGGTACAACCCAATTTTCTAGTGATTTCGATGTAGGCTCCATAGCGAAAGTTGTTATGATTTATTGATTGATATGTAACGCATTTAATTTAACACCTTTTAAATATACAAGGTTCAACTTAATAATATACTGAATTTTTTTTAAGGGTATGCTCAGACCATCAAACTGAACAACTTTCTCTATGGGACCAACATTGAAATCGCGAACAAAATAATCTGTCCCATGCATTAGGCTCGAGTGGGTTTGCAGTTTTGTATGGGACAGCTGATTTTTTTTGCGATTTCGATGTTGGTCCCATAGAGAAAGTTGTTCAGTTTGATGGTCTGATCATCCCTTTAAAAAAGTGTCAGCATATTAAGGACCCTGTACAGTGTGTTTGGGTAGACAGTTCCATTACTTTAATGGGTGATTGTACTCATCATACTGAACAACTTTCCCAAGGGAACATAAGGAATTATAAGGAAATTTGAATAGACAAATCGACTTTTCATACAAACCTACGATCAGCTGACTGCATTTATTTCCTATAGGTTTCTAAGGGAAAGTTGTTAAGTATGATGGGTACAATCACCCCTTAAGAGGATATAATTCGGAGCGCGCTCCATACTAACGTACTATGGTGATATTTTCAATACTAACCAATTGCCAACCACTAACTAATAAAATTTTGCAGAAACAATCCAGAAGCAAATTTCTATGCTTGTATGGAGTCAGATTTTCGTTAAAATGTAAAGTTTTAAAGTTACAGTGCCTCAAAGATTTCCATACAAATCTTAAATTAATCCTAGCATTGAAACTGTAAATTTTAACTAAAATTTGACTCCATACAAACATAGAGATTTGCTTCTAGATTGTTTCTACAAAATTTCATTGCCTTTAATTGGATAGTATTGAAAATATTATTATAGTACGTTTGTATGGAGCGCGCTCCGAATTATATTCCCGTTTACCCTAAAACCTTGTAGAATCACAATAAAACGTTATGATTTCCGAACGTTCGTACATTACGCTAGTATAATTAAATCTATGGTTTCCAAGTCTGAAATGCATAGGTAGGTAGGTACACTAACGTAATTGGCAAGGTGCATGGTTTCAATTACCCAGGTTATGAAGTATACCAGATGCCACTCGATACAGGTGCATTAATCGAGTGCGCGACAATCTTTGCAGCGTCGCGTCGCTTGGCAACCGAGGCTCGTTTGTTACGTATTAGTTCAACAAGGTCCTCGGGACGTGAAGTTCAACTGCAATAAATATTATTTGAAAGGGTGTTCGAAGAATATTACGGGTCACTGGTGGCATGCGTTTAGCGATTTACATGTCAAAGGTACGTGAATGATAAGAGAAGGTATACAAAAAAGACGACAGGTTTTTTTTAAATTCGGGATTTCGCAGTGAGTGTGATATGACACGATATATAACTACTGCAAGATTCCCAATTTTAGCAACAAATCGAATGCATTAATTATCTTCTAAATGCAATCCATGCTTGTTGAAGATACAAACATTTTGTTCAGTGCAGCTCAGCTGCCTTTTTAAAGCTCAGTTTGTGAAGTCGTATACTGCAGACTGCAGCGCGCTAATCACCTTTAAATATCTGATTGGTATCAAAAACGATGAAAAAAAAAATGAAAAAAAATGAAAATGAAAATTATTTATTTCTCTTCAGAGTAGGTGGGTACATTTCGAACTAAAACTAAACTAAGATTAAACAACGAACTTAATATTAATACATACTGATTAGTTATTTATTGGCATTTGGAATTAATTTTATTTGAATAGACACATTACCACAATCATAAAATGTCAGTAAACACATTATTGTTGGTGCAGTTTACAGGGTGTATGTTTTCAGCATGTATTTATCGTGTTCCTAACTATTGGAATTATAATAATTTCTGGCATACACAAGACACGATTGAAAATATTGATACCTACACGAGCAAAACTGAAGTCAAAATATGTATATAAATCCAAATCATCTCTGGAACTGATAGCTCACTCTCATTTGCTAAATTATTCATTCAATAAAACCCATCTCAATGCAGTACCTAATCTAAGCTAAGGTATCTAAGCGTCTAGACTACCTATACTTTTAGCCCGCTTCTTTTCCGTGGTCCACATGCCAAAAAAAGTTTTCCCCTAGCCCACCTCTCCGGAAAAGTACGAACTCATCCATTTGAGTATAGAAATGTCAATGTTAGTTATAATGATAAGAATGGGAAAAGATAAACTTAGATAACATTTGTTTTACATGTCCTATACAACGGAATGTGACACTAAAAAGATGTGAAGCATGCAAGGTCCTACATTTTCGTTTGTTCTACAAGGGACCTACACTCACACAGATGCACTAGCTCTAGGCGCAGGTCCGACACCTGTCACCATTATGTACCGCGTGACAGCACGCACACAAAAGAAATAGGTGCTTCACTCGTGATTAGACGAGATTCCGTCCGTCTTTTTTCAGGTCCGTGTATACAACACACAAGTTCATAAAACGTATCGCATTATCTCGAAAATGTTCTTTTGATAATACTTCCTATTCATATTATCAAAATTGTCCGTAAAATGAAGCTAATAAAATGTGTGTTTGTTGAGCGTCGAGCGCTGAGCGTGGCCACCGGACCGCGTAACGAGGGTTGTGCTAGCTCGTTAGCTTATGTAAGGTTAACTGCCTGCCTACGTGTCGACAGATTTCAATTTACAGCCCTATTTAAATTTTGAATAGACTAACTTTTCAAATAGCAAGGTCAGTAAAGGGGAGGCACGAGTTTAACTTCGTATTTTCATATCATATGTAAGCATATTTCCGCACTGAAACAGTATAGATATATTATAATGGGGCTACGATGAGAGTAGCGAAAGGTTACAACAATGCAACGTCGTACAACAAGCAAGGAAAGAGTTACCTATCAAAGGGAGGTAATTTGAGAATGTCTGCGTCTGTTATTTTCTGGGAAAACTCGTAGCAAACACAGAAGTTAGTAAATTACATAAAAAAATTAGTCTTTTCCTCTTTTCTTGTTCAAAATTGTTACACAAAAGAACTGCATTTCAATTGTTTATTAATTTAATTTAGTTGGTAAAAGTTATATGTATGTGTCATTATGTTATGAATTGTTTATTTCAATTCGACTACTATTAACGCAAGAACCTCTCGTTTGATGGAGAAGGCTTTTCACGGAACCTGATATCTGATACAAATTATTTTCTTTTGTCATTATAAAGCAGACAAAGAGTCACTAAAATGTAATTCTTTGACAGAAAGAAGAAAGAATTATCGGCACGCCTAAGGGTGACCAGAGGTCTCGGGTGACCAGAGGGCTGGCAGCTACCTCGGCCAGCGAATTAGTCTGGCCATACAAAGAGGCAACGCTTAAATGTGGTTGGCGTACTAGCCCCGCTGGGCACCTTGCCGTCAAGCGGCGGTAATATTGATTTTTTTTTGGTTATGGGTTATGTATATTATTATTTTTATTGTTTGCTGTAAATAAATAAAAGTTTATTCTTTGACATCGATATATTTTCAATAATATAAAATTGTTCTTGTGGCACCGTAAATCGAAGGGACGCCAAAGATTTTACTCCTTTGCAGGTCACGTGTCTTCATTAAATAAGTGCATTTTAGAGTCTCATTCACTGACATAATATACTCTAGCGAGAGTGTAAGTCAACGGTCTCATTAGTTGTAATTTTACTAACACACCCACACTTTTATTTTTGAACTGCTGCATGCTGTTCACGTTCTATTTTGAATACGAGATGATATTTTTTAGGTTTTAGAATCTCTGGAAAATGGAATGGAAAAAATGAGACGTATAGCTTGAAGTCTGACGATGTAGGTAATAGTTACTCCAGTTTCCAATCAAGCAGGAGCGAGAATAAATCTTAGATAAAATCTCTCATTTCTTTGGAATATCTGTTAGCGTTACCTGTCAGAAAATCTTTAATCAGAAAGATTATTCTATAAGATTAATTACTAGCTGCTGCCCGCGACTTCGTCTTCGTGGACATGTGAAATAGTTTACGTCCTATTCTCAGACCTACTGAATATACCCACAAAATTTCATAAGAATCAGTCAAGCCAGTCAGTACATTTTAAAAGTAGTTTATTTTTTATGTTAAAAAGGTTATCCTGTTGGACTAGGGCGCATGCCTGCGCGTCTATGAGCGTACGATTTCTGTTAGCGATCGTAGAAAATGGTCTCGCTTATTAGTGTCGGTACTTCATGAACTGTGTATTGGGTCCGTAGTTACGTACCTCTCACCCGTAGGTGTCCTACCAATTAATAGTTGAAAATTTAGGCGTTAATTGTCCCTCACCCGTGGGAGCTAATCTCTGCAAGTTTGATTACTTTATTATATTACATATTGGCCTATAATAGCGCTTAAATGTACGTAATTGCCTTTATCCCCTGAGCGACAGACCTTGATTATTTTGATAAACAATTTTGATTTTGATAAAATATTTGGATAAACAACTGCGTGTTAATAAAAAACAACCTATAGCACCTATTTTAAAGGACACGTTGTCCTTGAAAATTGACCATTCGACATGGGAATGCCTTGCATCGCAAGTGATAGGGATGAGTGAAGGAAGGTACACTAGCTGACGGTCGATCAGCCCACGATGAATTGCTGAACTTTCGGGTTCCTGCTAACAACAAAACAACAAACAAAAAACCCTTGCCCTTGGACGAAAAAAGTTAGAAACCACTTGCTCTAAACGATACATTGCAAGTAGTTTGTTTAGAATCGAGAGGAGAATCGAATTATCATGGTTGTCTAAACCATGATTCTATTCTATAAGTTTTTTTTTTCAAAATATTTAAAATTTACTGAACCCGGTGTCAATAACCTACCGAACGGGCCACTACTACCAAAACACGATTCTAAAAATGTATCCATGAGCACGTTAGCGCTTTCATTCATTACTGAAATGATAACAAATCATTTTTGCCTCAAAACTTAAAATGCGAATAACTTTAAATTTTAACTATCAAAATAATAAAATTATTGTTTCAATCTAATTATTTTTTTATAAATCATTTGGGGTGTATAAGGTTTTGCGCTTATTCATTAACACGTTGTATTATATGCCTTTCTGCCTTGAATAGAGAGGGAGAGCATCAATGTAAGCGATTCTTACCCCATCGCACGGGCCCAGTGCGCATTAGTGGAGACAAGCTCATAGAAAAATTACTGCCGTAATATCATCATCATCATGGGCCTTATTTCATCTTAAGTAGAAGTTTCAAACAGCGTCTGTTTGGTTAAGACACCGACGTTCGTGGCTATAAGCCAATTCGGGAGCGACAATGCCTGCCACATTTGCGGCACTTGTGCTGTGTGTCGGTTGGTGCATGAGCCTGTTCCTTCCTGTGTCTTTTAAAGTCAAATCAATCAATCAATCAATGTCAAAGTCAGTTAAAATTTGGTTTATCCATGCAAATGTAGAAACTTAGAACGAGCGAAGCGAAGCAAATTTCTATTTTAGCCAAGAGCTCTTTCGGTAGAAAGAAAGAGCGAGGGAAGCGAGCTCGAAATTTTTAGCACCACAACTTAGTTATGGTCAGAACTACTGTTTCAAAATCTCAAATTATTGTAAATTCTTTCATATGTGCTAGTAGGCAGGACCCTCCCGCGGACCACTACCGAGGCTCCGGTTGGGAACCACTAATGATGTTTCTAGGATACCTAGCTGGTAATTGAAAAATCAATGATAACGAAGAATTTTTGATGACTATTATGAAAGTAAATGTTGCCAGCCTACATCAACACGAAATACGTACACTCTGAATTAATGTAAGTAACATACGTTTAGTTTTTATCGGTCATAACTCGCGACGACCGGCCGTTACGACCGTTTCGTGTAGCATTACCAGTTAAAACATATTGTGGACGATTAGGTCCTATGGGTTGATCCACTAGAAAAACATATTTAAACTTATCACATTATTTTCAACAGCCAATTATCACTTAAATTACAAATTAAATGTACCTAAGTATAAAATTGCATTATCAATCTATATAGGTAAAGAATAAGAAAAAAAATTATGGAATGGAAAGCCTACGTCCTCCGAAATAGATTGATGAATGCAGAAGCTTGGGGCTTACTGGGTACTGGAGTGCAATTCATCCTTCTGACCGTTTCTTGATCGTTTGTCACAACGCATACCGAATTGGCAGCTCGCCGATGTTTTAACCGATGTTTGCGCTTAGTGAATTGCACTCCTGGGGTGCGATTTTCGAATGTCATCGGTGAGTTTGAACGGTTTTTAAATCTCATAAAAAAGCGTTCTCATGCATCTGTCTACTGCTTATTTGACTTTAAAAAATCGCACACCTGAATTATGAATTTTGGAAGTCAAATCATTAGTAGAAAGATGCGTATATCCCTGTATCTCCATAGTAATTTTGACATTTTCAACTGCTGAGCTCACCGAATGAGATTCAAAAATCGCACTCCTGGGGAGCGCGGCAGTTCACAGGAGTGAGATCAACAGAAGAAAATAACAAAATTACTATAGAGATTAATGCATCATTCGACCATAATTGAACGAGCAACTTACTAAAATCGCACTCTTGGTTTAGAACCGGATGCACCAGAAAAACAGGTTCAAATCTCGCTCGATACTAGCTGAAATTTTCAGAATTTTATTCTATTAGATAGGTGTAAAATTAATATAAATTAAAAATCATTTAACTCACGTAAAACTTTTAGCACAGCGAGATATTTCTGATACGAAGAATATTAGATAGAAATACATACGCACAGTTTAACTAAGAAGGTACTCCTTTAACAAGTGTAAAAATATGCTGGAAAACTTTCGCGAAATTTTCAAGTATACTTTACAGATTCATATTTTTTTGTTAACTTTCCTTTTTGTTAAATAAATTAATAATAATATAATGCTTTTTATTGCCATACAAAAATACAGAACGAAAAGCAATAATAAACCAATTCATCACACAGAAAAATTAAAATAAAAACAGCGACTTTATTAAAATGTCATTAGTCATTTTTGAACATCAGCATAGCTAGCATGCCGCAGTAATACAGCGCTATCACATCTTAGCTCTCTTTATATTTGCGTGCGAACGAACGAGATAAAAAACGTGATACAGCCGTATCACGTGTAGCATACTACGAGTGCAGCCAGACAAATATTTTAGAAAACTAGTCCGTTACATTGGAAATTTTCGTAAGTACACCAGACTCCATGATACTGTTAACTTTCTTATCTAGTTGTGTAATAATATTTATTTTACTGTGATATTTTAATATAAAAAAAATAATTACGAGTAAATTAATGGTGGTAAGTAGAACAAAGCAAACAGTATCCCGCAGAAACGTAATGCCTCCATAAGTGAATCGTTTTTACAAGTCGTAAATATAGAAGTAGATTGTAATGGACTCAATCACCGTTGTACTTGACTCATTAGGAAGATGAATTATTTCAACAGGTTCTTGGGAGGGAAACAATAGACATATACAGTACCTACCTATGGTCATACTATTGAGCTTGACTCGAATACTTAGTTAACACTAACCTTCTTTAACATCTCACTTACTACGTCTTTTTAAAGCAGATTGATCTTGATATACTATCTTGATAGCTCAATCCTCTCCATCTTCTTTATTGCATTCGAGCAGAGAAGCTACTAACATACACGGTGTAACCCTACCCTATATTCAAAGGGGTGGTTTAGACCATCAAACGGAACATCTTTCACTATGAAGCCAACAACGAGAAAAAATTAAAAAATCTGCTGTTTCCTACAACACTGCAGTACCGATTACACTCAAATGTATGGGACAGCAGATTTTTTTTTCGATTTTGTCTCCATGGGGACGTGGTTCAGTTTGATGGTCTAAACCTACCCTATAAATAATTCTAGGGTGTTTAGGTATACCCTGTATACACTATCCTATACACACACACACTATACTATAGTGTATAATCTATCTAAAGCTAAAAAGTATGACCTGACTTTGGTTAACATTGTCTCGATAAATCAGACTCATAAGATTTTGAGCTACAATCGTCTAGAAATTACAACTGAAAGCATTGCTGATATTCACTTCTAACACAAAGTGTCTTCGAAAATGGAAACAACTGACAGTTTGACCGTAAAGACATGAAACGAAGTTACTGCTGTCTATCTAAAGCTATCTAAGGGTTGAACTACACATGGCCGCACGCGATCGCATTTTTCCGTCGCTCCATCCTTTTCTTCACTCAGGAACGTTATTTGCTAGAGCATATAAGATAGACGGAACGCGATCGCACGCGGCGTGCTGTTCAGTGCTGTTCCGTTCCGTCTATCTTATATGCTCTAGCAAATGACGTTCCTGAGTGACAGAAAAGGATGGAGCGACGGAAAAATGCGATCGCGTGCGGCCATGTGTAGTTCAACCCTAAAGGAATAGGCGTAAATTGTTATCTCAATTATTATATGGATTACCTACTAGAGTTTACCTGCGACTTTGCCCGCACCGCACGGGTTCCCGTCATTGTAGCGAGATAAATGATATAGTAGATTTTAAGTCTAATCATAAGTTTTCAAACACAGAACGTTTTTATTTATATCGGTCCAGTAGTTTTCACGTAATGCGTGAACAAAACAAAATAAACAACCAGACAAATAGAGAGATAAAAAAATCAAAAAATTGGCGATTTGAAATAAAGGGCACCATATCGTTTTTTTTTTAAATATCTAAAATTAACAGACACTTTCTGTTACAGTTTTATACTTAGTTAAGAATATATGAGCAATATTGTGCCATTTTAAATCAAAAGACAGCTGCTACCCATGCTTATAAATAAGCATTTGTTCATTACCCCTGCGGTATCTCAGAACATCCACGTTTCACTATACCGAAACTCTGTGCAGTGTGGCGTGGAGTGAGCCCAGGAGCGGTATTTTTGAAATGAACACGATCAAATCAGCAGTATAAAATGTCAAAGTTACTGTGGAGATCATCTTTCTACTGCTGATTTGAACGTGTGACATACCATCAGTAGTAGAGTCGATTGGCTAGGTAAAATTGAAAAAAAAAAACTTTAATTTGTGTATTATCAATTTTACAAATTCCACAGTATAACAACAAATAATAAAAACCGGCCACGTGTGAATCAGTCCCGAGCTAAAGAAAACCTAAACCTAGCTTTTTTGTAAGTTAATATGTTGTGTGTGTGTGTGAAGCGCTCGCTGGCGTAGTGGAGCTTCGGTATTGGAAACGATCACCGAAGTTAAGCAACGTCAGGTCCGGTCAGTCTTTGGATGGGTGACCGTTTAGTGGTATTTCATCTCGAGCGTTTCCGTGCTTCGGAAGGCACGTTAAGCAGTTGGTCTCGGATAGTACCGTCAGATGGCGTTGTAACTATTCGTTAAGCCAGGTCAGAGGCCTATTGGCGGCTTGAAAATTCTCTGACAGCAAGGTGACCACTAACTTGCCTCCACCAACACGCACTGGGCCCGCGTGGTGGAGTATGGCCCACTCCCTCTCACCCTTATTCGTGAGAGGAGGCCTTTGCCCTGCAGTGGGATTCTACAGGCTATAACTTTTAACTTTTAATATGTTGTGTGGTGGTGTGGTACGGAACCTCGGTGCTCGAGTAGCCCGACTCGCACTTGACCGGTTTTTATTTATGTAAACATGTAGCGAGTATAGACCCTTTAAAAAGCACTTAAGAATCCATTATAAATAACTGCGGTGCCGATGTAGTAGAACTTTTATAGACACGAGATTTTAGTGGCCATGAACACGGGGTGAAATTGATATCATAAGAATCCTTTTAAACTAAGACTCTACCTATCAAACTGAACAACTTTTACTACTATAGCAAACCGATCGGGGCAAAAAAAATCTGTTGTTGGGGCAAAAAAAAGCTGTTTTTTTTGCTCCGATCGGTTTGCTCCCATATTAAAAGTTGTTCAGTTTCATGTTCTACCCATGAAACTCTTAACACATTAACTTATTAGTTTAAAAGGATGCTAATGATATCGATTTCACTCTGTATATCATTTTTCACCACTTTAAAAACAAAATTACTAAGGTTAGTACACATTTTCTTTTATTTCATTATGTTGCATCCGTTACAGGTTTTCAATAATAGATAAGTCCCCAAATTCCTTGAACTTTGTGTATATTATTTGTATTCTCGCTGACGACACAAAATCAAGGAAATGGATTTCTGTAAAAAGTTTATAACTACCTGCTCGTATTTTATCCTTCGATCAAAATAAAATGAATGGATAGGCCTTAAGCGAACATTTCAAACCAGAAAAATGAGGCAAAACAAATGAAATTTTTACTTGTCACTTGTATGAAAGTGCCCTAGATTTGACAGATAATGGCGCTAGTTTGTATGTACCAAGTGCAGGTGCACCAGTAGTTTGCTTCAACTTACCGCGCTTTAGGCCTATCCATTCATTTTGTTTTGATCGAAGATTTTATCTGTATTCAGTATTCAGAATTTTATTCCAGTCAAAAGTCAAAGTCAGTATAATTTATTCAATGTAGGAGCTTGAAGCACACTTATTAAACGTCAAATCTTTTTTAAGCTACCACCGCGTCGTCGTAACGTGTTGTCGCTGTAGAGAAGATGCGGCCGGAAACTCTACAACATAACACGACACAATAATAATGTACATGCTTACGAGTAACACAAGATCTTATATTTAATTATTGTGACGCCCTGTTAGGGCATGGCATTCTTGCCATTAATAGTGTAGGTACTCTACACTGCTTTCATGTCTTTCGTTCATAATGTTAAATATACTACTCAATAAATAAGTCAAAATTCAAGCTTCAGTGACCGTAGTCATTTGTGGTCAATCCCAGATCGGTATTAGTAATTTAAATGAAATATCTTTGATTCGGATACCTTCGTCCTTCGTTTTCATCAAAGGATTCTACAATAATATATTCAATCGACTTTTAGCTCTGAATTTTTCCGTTTGATAACTTCGAATTATTCCATTCTTTGACGTCGAAAAGATCTTTTACTCAATCGTAATGCGCTGTTAATAATCCTAGAAAACGTCGAAATAGTAAATTACACACCGAGGGCAGGAAAGTAAGAAAGGATCTCATGTGATCTGAGGCTTTCTTATTTACTGTCCGAGGTTAGTATACTATTTTGCTCCTCGACGGAGGTGGAAAGCGACAACGTCGAAGCGGGACGAAAATTGACGCTTTCCGGCCGGAGGGGAGAAAAAGTATACAGGGTGTTACATAAGTAAGAATAAATTTTTAAAACTCTTAAGGGGGTTGTTTAGACCGTCAAACTGAACAACTTTCTCTATGGGACCAACACCGAAATCGCGAAAAAAAAAACTGATTCCCATACATATTTTAGCTCGAGTCAATTTGTTAGAGTAAGTATAGAACATAATTTTTTTTTTTGTGAATTTGATATTGGTCCCATAGTGAAAGTTGTTGAGTTTGATGGTCTAAACCACCTCCATAAATGTTTATTAGTAGTTTTGGTCCACCTTGCAATATTGTCAAATTATTAGGTGTTCTGTAGTTAGGTCGCAGTTGCAGTTTAAGAAAGAGTAGGTACTATTAGTCAGATACTGTTTTTCCAACTAACCTACGTTACAGACGTTATAGTTATAAATAAGGACTACAAGGTGTTAGGGTAAATAGTTGCATTACTTTAAGGAGTGATTCTACCCATGATACTGAACAACTTTCCCTAAGAAACCTATAGGAAAGTCGAGAAAAAATATTTCGACTTTTCATACAAACGTTTGATCAACTGATTGCATTTAGTATGGAAAGTCCGAAAAATTTTTTTCTATATTTTACGAATTTCCTATATTTTTCTTAGTAAAGTTGTTCAGTGTCATGGGTACACTGTTTACCCTAACACCCTGTATACTTACCCTTACCTGAATGTGGGTGGACAACGAAAACAGAACTTATAGATGGAATACTTACGTAAGTAAAATTCATGAGGTGAAGATGATTCTGCAGCCCACGCTATTCCTCTGCAGGGCCCCTAGACAAAGTGTCTTTCGATTAACGTTAACGACAGTAGAAAACATAAAATTGTATGGATTCGACGTATGGGGACGAAAGCACATGAGGAATATTTAAGACCTCCGCACATTGCAGCGATATTATCGAGCGATTTTATCGATCGATATTATCGACAGCGATATCGCGACACCTTACACACTGCAGCGATTCCGCGATTCGCGTCACGCATGCGCACACCACTGATGCAGTAGTAAGAGATTGCGTCAGGTTGCGATAATATCGCGGCAGTGTGTGGGATCGAGCGCGTCCCCATACAAAATGTACTGAGAACAATTATCGCAAAATCGCAGCGATATTATCGCTCGATAATATTTCGGCAGTGTGTAGGATCGCGCGCGTCCCCATACAAAATGTACTGGAAACAATTATCGCAAAATCGCAGCGATATTATCGCTCGATAAAATCGCTGCAATGAGCGGAGGCCTTTAATCATTTGACGAAAGCAAGCGTCAAAATGTTTCGATAGCTAATGTCAAAACCATACTTTTTGTCATTTTCTACTAGCGCCAACGCCAATAGATTGTCACTTTGTCTAGGGCACCTGGCCCTGGACATAGGACCGTCCTTCAGCCGTCATTTAGCCTAATATTCCGTTTTATACAGGATTGAAACTTAAATGCGTGCAGTGTAGTGCTTCAGACCATCAAAATGAATAACTTTTATTATGGGACCAACATTGAAACCGCAAACATAAAAATCTGCTGTTTCATACAATTTGGTAGGTATTCGACTACCTTCTGCGATTACCTTTTTGGCTCCTTAGTTAAATTTGTGTCTAGTTCGAGTAAGCACACTGTTCGATATGTAACGCATTTAATTTAACTTACTTTTTTTATTTTATTATGATGATGATGATGATGTATAGTATCATACAGGGTTGGCTGACAGTTTTTAATGGGATGATAAGACCATCAAACTGAACAACTTTCTCTATGAGAACAACATAAAAACTGCGAAAAAAATACAGCTGTTGTTGCTACATTTGGGTCAAAGAGGTTAGTAGTTTTGTATAGAACAGCTTTTTTTATTGTCGCAATTTCAAAGTTGCTCCCATAGAAAAAGTTGTTTAGTTTGATGTTCTGATCATCCTATTAAAAAAACTTCATCAAGAACCCTGGTAAATAAAAAGAGAGCAAAACTTCCGAAAAAGACGAGTGTAATTGGGCGGAAAATATAAGCCGAAAACTAACCAATCGGAATTATACAAAACCAATTTGATAATGGCCGTAGATGATGACTGATAAGCAATTCGCTTTAAGGGCGGAAACCTTGTTATAAAAAGTGACTAAACATTTTATCGGGGTATCGAATTCAAATTATCTTGAAAAATAATAAACATTCTCAATATGTACCTATATTGTTTGTCACTGTTATTCATCGATACGTTTTTTTACGATGTGCCATGTTGATATTTTACCAAAATTTCTTTATTCGTTCGTTTACCAAGTCGATCATTTAACTGAAATAGTTAATTGTGTGGTAGTTAAACATAAATACAGAAACGCACGACCATAATCCGATTGGGAGTGGTAAGCAACTCTGCTACAAGTGGCTACAACTGCCAACTATATTTTTAAGCGTGCCTTTTAGAATGGAATACCTAGAAATTATTTAAACATCTTGAAGTTTAAAATTAAAATTAATATTGCAGTTTCGATTCGATCAAGAACTGATATCAAGAGCTAAATTAAAGGGTATTTACCCACGACGCAATTCATTTTACAAGATGGCGATGTTTTATTTGTACATTGTTAAGTAGGCCATGTTAGATGAGTCAGTGAACTCAAACATAATATATAAAAACTGGTCAAGTGCGAATCGGGCTACTCGCGCACCGAGGGCTCCGTAAACTTCCGTACCACGCCACCAAACAACATACCTAATCATCTTACACAAAAAGAAATTTTATCCGGGACCTTTAGCGTGAGACCGACTCACACTTGGCCGGTTTTTATTATTTGTTGTTATACTGTAGATTTTGCTCTATACTCACACCAAGTTTGACGCTAGCATGTATTACCATTTTTACGATAGAGCAAGAAGAAATAACTTTGATAAAAACTAGTTTCTTGTATGAGGACGCCCCTAAATTTTTTAGTTTATGACATTTTTATTATTTGTTAACAAATCGACCATAATAACGCACATTCTGTAAAGTAGTCTCTAGCGTATAACGGTTCAAAAGCTACAGCCCTAAATAGGTAGGACAGACAGACAGACAGACAGACATAACGGATGGACAACATAGACTTGTAATTATGCATATGCTCACGACTATATTCCCCAAGGGGGTAGTCAGAGATATTCTGAAACCTCAGAATATCCACGTTTCACCAGTAGTACCGAAACTGTGTTCAGTGTGACGGGGGGTGAGCCCGTCGCCACTTATGATGGACAGTGGTTACAATACATGCCTCGAAATTGAAGCATGCAGGTTTCCTCACGATGTTTTCCTTCACCGAAAAGCCAGTGGTGTTACAAATCGTACATAAATTCCGAAAAACTCATTGGTACGAGTCGGCGTGGACGGGGATCGAACCATCGCCTCCTGCACGGCAGGCAAGGTTACTCGCCACTGGACCACCACGACTTGTAATTAGGGTCCCGTTTTCACCTTTTGAGTACGACCCTAAAAAAAGAAAATGAAACTTGCAAAATCGTATCAGATTTACCATTTACCTAAATTGACTAGTTGATGAGCAGACATTTATTTAAACACGAGAAAAATTATGTTCATGAATAACGTTCACATAAAATTGCTGCAAGAATCTCTTTTCCTAGCCAACAAATCGCATTGCTCCTAATTCAAACATGTTATGTTTTCCGCATGTGATTATCTAGTTACCTTGCCTCCTTGCAAAGTTGACATTACAATTATAGTAGATTACACACCGAGGACAGGTAAGTAAGAAAGGTCTCAGATCTGAGGCTTTCTTATTTACTGTGCGAGGTTAGTATACTATTTTTCTCCTCGACAGACGTGGAAAGCGGCAACTTCGTTTAGCGCAGCGGGACGAAAATTGACGCTTACCGGCCGGAGGGGAGAAAAAAGGTTTATTTTAATATAAATACGAGTATGTCTAAATATAGCAAGATCACTAGGATCAAATCTCAAGAGGGGAACGAACGTACGTACGTACTAAGGATAAATTAGTTAAAGGTATTACCTTTACACATGAATACTTTGATAGCTTTTTAAATATTGAATATAAACATCCATAAACTGGCGACTGTACTTCCATTGAGGGCCAGACAGAAACTTTTCTACAAATACAATACAAACTCCTGCTTTGTAACAAGATCTTTTCCTAGGGTGTTGAGGTAAATTTGAGAGGAAAGGCGGGTTCCATCTAGTACATACAAGCGTATTCCCCTGTTTCCTCCCTGGATAATGAATGACACTAGAGCACTTTTTTTTACCATAGAATTTATGTTACGTTTGCCATGTCCCTAGGCTTTGCTTTTTCCAATTATAACTCTAAGAACTAGGTAGGAGCCTTCGAAAATGACGAAACATTACTCAATTTTACCGCTGTGTGCAGATATGCAGCAAACATATTAAATAATAAAAGCAAAACATGCAAACATAGCCAAAGTCTTTCTCCTGTCGTTTTCTAATTTTTCGTAAAAGTTATTCTTGAAAGAATGATTAAAATCGGTTTAGTTTTGGATGAGGAAACGGGAATACAAAATCGTGATTTCGTCCAATACATGTAGGTAAAATCAGTCCGAGCTGTTCAAAGTATATTTTATATTTGTACACACGGCGACACATCGAGCTACGCCAAACCAATATATGCTGGCCGCGCGCGTAGGTAGAGTAATGTATAACTTCGACGTTATAGATTACTCTACCTACGCGCGGCCAGCTTATTTTGCTTTTGTGTAGCTTGATGTGTCACCGTGCGTACGTGAAATTTTACGAATTTACACTGCGTATTTAATAGCAACATGACAAAAGCAATCTGAAGTTTATGGAGTAATTCAGCGGTTATCATAAGCCAATATATTGTAAACGAAATACGCATGCTAGAATATGCTCTCGACTATATTCCCTGAGGGGGTAGTCAGAGATATTCTGAAACCTCAGAACAAACGAAAGCGAAAAAACGAAAACGAAACTTTTGTTTCGAAAAAGAAACAAAGTTAAACGAAACGAAACGAAATAAAATATAATATTTAAAATGTAAAATATTTCTAATAGGTACCTACTCTATGAATTTTAGTTTCACAAAGCGTAAAGTCATCAATAAATTAATTTTCATTCCAGCTATTAGTATAAAATGGCTTGTCTGTTACAAACTGCCCAAATTACATAACTTCCAAGTACCTACTGTTTTCAGCTAATCGTACCAGTTTCAAAATTCTCAGTGTTAACTCGACTGCGACTTTTATGACGCCATTCCATAATCTTATGCCATTACAATACTTGTTGAAATATCTTAGATAATAATCTCTTTAAAGCAAAATGCAAAAGGCTTGTTCGTCGCAGCTTTTGTTTAAAAGTATTTGCGTGTTCATTTTTGTTTAACGTATTTAAACAGGAAAAATCGTATTATTAGATTTATATTATGAAATAAGATCCTATAACATTGTGCTCTACATTTAAAATATGTTTAGGCAATGTGTATTCTAGTAGTATTTAAATACTAGCAGACTTTACTAAAAATTTGTGTTGTTATAAATTTAATTTATTTTTGGTTCAAATGTGAATGTGCCGGCCAACAAAAACTAATGTTTAGTATATTTATTATGGTATGAAGCTTTAAGTTGTTTACATAAAAAATTTATGAATTGGCAGATTTTTAGAACCCAAATAAAATCAAGAAAATGGCCCCACAGGTTTGGTGCCCTAATAAATGTTTAGACCAGAATATCGCATGTATTTTTTTTGGCCCGCATTTTTATATTTTCGACCAAATCTAAATGCGGTCACACACGATGACGCATTGACACAGCGGCAGACGTCAGTCCGTCAGTTGTGAAGCAAGGAGTTGTATGAAACCGCACGTAGAAGCACACACGGTGACGCATTGACGCACCGGGTGTGGTTCTATGGACTGACATCTGCCGCTCCGTCAGTGCGTGTGTGAACGCTTTTAGTGCGTTCTTATCTCTGGTGATCTATGGAAGCCGTGGTGGTCCAGTGGCGAATAACCTTGCCAGCCGTACAGGAGGCGATGGTTCGATCCCCGTCCAGGCTGACTCGTACCAATGAGTTTTTCGGAATTTATGTACGATTTGTAACACCACTGGCTTTTCGGTGAAGGAAAACATCGTGAGAAAACCAGCATGCTTCAATTTCGAGGCATGTATTGTCCCCACTGTCCATTATAAGAGGCGACGGGCTTACCCCCCGTCACACTGGACAGAGTTTCGGTACAACTGGTGAAACGTGGATGTTCTGAGGTTTCAGAATATTTCTGACTACCCCCTCGGGGAATATAGTCGTGAGCATATGCTAATCTAATGATCTCTTATGGTAGACTTTTCTAAATCTACCAAAATTAGCTTTAAACATCAACATTTCTTGTAAACTCTGCTGATGTTTGTCACTAGATATTTTTCTCCGTGCAGTAGAAATCTATTGTCATAGTTTACCGATTTTATAAAAATAAAGTTCCATCCCTTAATTTATACAGAAACAATATTTTTGCACCCGGCTGCCAAGGGTTTGAGACAGACCTAAGGATTGCAACCATATTTTGTGTATGATGAATTTAGAAAACATATAAAGAGAAACATATAAATTACATACGTATAAAGATGAAGAAGGGCTCGTTGGCGTAGTGGAGCTTCGGTATTGGAAACGATCACCGAAGTTAAGCAACGTCAGGGTCGGTCAGTCTTTGGAGAGGTGAACATTTAGTGGTATTTCATCTCGAGCGTTTCCGTGCTTCAGAAGGCACGTTAAGCAGTTGGTCTCGGATAGTTCCGTCAGATGGCGTTGTAACTATTCGTTAAGCCAGGTCAGAGGCCTATTGAGGCGGCTTGAAAATTCTCTGACAGCAAGTAGACCACTACCTTGCCTCCACCAACACGCACTGGTCCCGCGTGGTGGAGTATGGCCCACTCCCTCTCACCCTTATTCGTGAGAGGAGGCTTTTGACCTGCAGTGCGATTCTATAGGCTATAACTTACTTACGTATAAAGATAAATAAGTAGGTACCTATACCCTTATGTTTAAAACACTCATATTCTAGATGTCAATGAACATTATGAGTCTTAACGGATTAATGATCAAACGATATTATGTCTTAACTCGATTTCATACCAGGAAATAATTATCTAGTTAGATGTACATAATATAGACAGGTAAGCACGTGATTCCACGAGCATGATTACGGCTTAAGGGGCCATACGTCCCGGAATTATCTGGGAAGGGGTCTCTTATTTTCCGTTTTTTTACAAGATTTATACAAGTTACCGAAACGAATAAAATACCGCAGACCGCAGTATTCTAGTGAAATATACAATGAATACACGATTGAGAAAATATCGTATTATTAACATAATGTTCTTAAACTAGAATAACTTGCAACCGTTTATAAAAATAACTGGAATTTTACACACATATTCACCATTAGTTTATCTAGTAAAATCATAAAAAAATCTATAAAACGGACTTTTATTAATTCGGTATGTCAAGTTTTTTTGGTCGTCATTTTTATATTTTTTACGGATAGAAGACATAATTTTAAGACACCAATTTCATTTTTATTGCGATTCATCAAGTTTATCTCTATAAATTTAATTTTTAAATTATTTTGATCTGTAATCTAAGTGCAAAAACGGAGAAGAAAAAATAATTCGAACTCCATGGAGAAACACTACCTACTGCTATATTTAAAAAAAGTAAAACGTGCCTCCTCTTTCTAACTCTATGCTGAAAACCGATACGGCAACATCAAATGTCAAAATCTGACATTGTGAATGTTTTGTTTTTTCTTAATTGCCGGTTATTTTAAGTTGATTTTATGTTTAACAAGGAGTTCACAGGTATGCCAGTGACGTCACTGGACGTACCGAAAAACGACGTTATTTTATCAAAAATATCCGTAATCCTTTCATTTTAAAATCTCTGACATAGAAAATATGATTATTGAGACAATTATCTCGAAATGGTTTTCGATTCAGCCCTCCAAAAAAAAACTTGACATACCGAATTCTGTTTAATCGAAAATACGACACACGCACGCACTTTTCTGAGGGATGGGCAAATCGTGTTTCTCATAGAAAATATTCGCCTGAACCTATGGCCCCTTAACAGAGGGCAATAATATCGTTTACATTTGTCATTTTTATCGCGATATGTTTACCGAAGCATAATCGCAGTTCGCCATTCATATACTTAACTTAGTAGTTATTACATGCTATCTTGACATAGTGTCAATAAATTTCGACGTAGCACTAGAAGTATGGTCGATTAATGTGTGTCCCACTAATGGAAAGATATTGTTAGCAATTTTGGTAAAAGTAGAGTAATTGTATCAATTTGTGGTAGGTAGGTACAAAGAATTTAATGTTAAAAAATTAACGTAATGAGTTATAAAATAGGTTAGATAAGTAAGCATAAGCATAAGCATATGCTCACGACTATATTCCCCGAGGGGGTAGTCAGAGATATTCTGAAACCTCAGAACATCCACGTTTCACCAGTAGTACCGAAACTCTGTCCAGTGTGACGGGGGGTGAGCCCGTCGCCACTTATAATGGACAGTGGGTACAATACATATGCCTCGAAATTGAAGCATGCAGGTTTCCTCACGATGTTTTCCTTCACCGAAAAGCCAGTGGTTAGATAAGTGTTTGTGACATTTGATGTTATATGTGGTTATTTGAAAAATACTCAATATGAACTTAATTTGACAGTAAATATCACCTATCAGAACTACTACCTATTTTTTTTATTCACAGAGCGTCTACGTTCAGTACACAAAATTACATACATACATATGCTCACGCCTATTTCCCACAACTGGGGTAGGCTGAGACAAACAGATCGCCACAGGCTTCGATTCTGACATACATCTATAAATAAATAAAATAAATAACGCTCACAGGCACATACATTGTAATGATCCCAAACTAGCACTAAAGGCTTTTATTATGGAAACCATACAACAACGGCACGAACATATAACATCCATGACCGAACCGGGATTCGAACCCAGGACCCTGGTTTGGCAGTCCGGCGTGGTAACCATTACACCAACCGGGTCGTCATCTATCGCCTCCTCAACATCCATAAGTCTCTTCATATAAGCTAGTCGGTTCCGAGTACATTTAATTTGGCCCTTCTTCAGTACGCATCCGATTTGGTCATCGTACATGCAGCTAGCTAGGGCTCATTTTACTTTGATCGAAGGCTAGTGCGACCCCCTTCAACCATTCCATTCACACTTGCCTTGTGAATTTCATACGTCAACACTTTTTCAAGTAAAGTCTGCTTATATTTATAATTGTCACATATGCTACTTAATATTTTTCTCCATGTATAAACGTAAGTAATTTCATTCTTTAATACCATCAAATTTAAAATTCTGCGTCTACACAAATAACAAGATTTTTAGGATATAAGATAATACAGACATTTTATTAGTATCGTAAACTTTTTTAGGCTAACGTGAAAAACGTAGTCACGCGTCGTAGCAGCCTCAGCGTAGCAGGAGCTACGCGGTCGCACCTACGCGCTACGCAGGCGAGGACAGGCGCTACGAGCGGAACCCTATATAACCGCGCCGTCTCTCGCAACCGCTCATTTGCCTCCAAACACCATCGCCGGTGAACACAGAAAGTACTTCAATCCCTTCGTTCAAGTCAATTTTCGAAGTGAAGTCAGTTCGATTGTTAGACAAACGTCTAAGTTGTTTAAAGTTAGTTTTTCGCGTTGCTGATTTTATGTAAGTATAATTCTTGATTTTTATTTTGAAATAAGTTTTTTAGTACAGTTAAGTTGACATTTTGCATTTGTTCTTATCTTTATTGTATCTTAGAAAACAATTGAGAGAGACAAAGTTTTGAAGTGAAATATTAAAAGGGACCAAATCGAATCTCAAATATTTTTGATTATAAACAAGTTACAGCCATTATTTCGAATCAAATTGAAGATTGAAAAATTAAGTCTCGGGCGGGACTTGAACCCGCACTCTTTCAAACCGGGGAAATTGCGTTATCCAATTTCCAATCTAATCTGCTTACAATAAAGTTTCAAAAACAAATGAAATTATGAAGGATAAATATCAAAAGAGGCGAAATCTAATTTGCCTGCAATAAGGATCATCTTTCGTATCATCTTTCGACCTTATGATCTTTAAACTAACGGAAAATCAACAAAAACGAATGATATGTTTTATTTGTCATAAAACATAGCAGTAAAAAGTTTAGAACTAGGTAACTTAACATCATCTTGGATGCACCTTAATTATGTTCCCTGGTCAACTAATCTAAATTTAAAAATAACGTAGCTAAAAGCATTTTCAGGTAGAGGGCGGGAAATTAATGCCCAGTGTTGTCCTTACTTTAAATAGACACGCTTCCTCAAAAAAGTTAATTAGGAAAAAAAAACAGAAATTAATTAATATTCATGTTTTTAATCCTGTACAAATATTTTTTTTTGGACAAGAGAATGGTGGAGGTCAGTGGGTAAACACTGATGCGTTGGACATACGACATTACAACGTTACAACCCTTACAATTAAGGGTTGTGGGTCAGAGATGGATCAGATTGACACAGGACCGTGAGGACTGCATGACGCAATTAAATTTAGGCCTAGCAGCAGTGGGCTGATTTTGATATTCACTCAAAGAAATCTTTAACTAAATGTTTGTTAAATACAACCAAACTTTAGTGATTACCGAACTGTTTTGTAAAACATAATCAAACATTTGGTTATAAATAGCCAATTGTTTAGCTGTTTTAACCAAATGTTTGATTATGTTTTACAAAACAGTTCGGTATAGTCTATAGTTTGGTTGTATTTAACAAAACATTTTTTCAGTGTTTTAAGGCTAATATGTACAATAAGTTTATTGGACTGACAGCTCAGTCGGTTAGCTCAGAACCTGGCCGCTGTGCCAAGTGAGGCGCGTTTGAATCCCGTAAGGGCCACATATTTTGTATGATGAATATGAATAATTTGTACCTGAGTCATGGATGTTTGTCTCATATTATTATATGTATTCTATATCGTTGTCTACTTATCATAATCATAATAACACAAGTCAAGGTTAAATTCTGGTACTTTAGATGCGACTAGATAATGTGTGTGACTATGAAAAATGAAAAAAATATTGTCCTAACCAACTGGGGTAAGGGTTGAACTACACATGGCCGCACGCGATCGCACTTTTCCGTCGCTCCATCCTTTTCTGTCACGTCATTTGCTAGAGCATATAATATAGACGGAACGTAATCGCGTGCGATCGCACGCCGCAGGCGATCGCGTTCCGTCTATCTTACATGCTCTAGCAAATGACGTGACTGAGTGACAGAAAAGGATGGAGCGACGAAAAAGTGCGATCGCGTGCGGCCATGTGTAGTTCAACCCTATAACGCACAAAGTTACATATCACTAGGTGTCCCCCATGGGAATCGAACCCACGACCTCCGTGTCAAAGAACGAGCCCAATGACGGAGGTAGTACGCTAAAATGCATATATTTGTTGGCTTTATTGGCTAAATCATCTGAAACCAAGATGGACGCCATGATTTTAAAATTAGAATACTTACTCTAGATTGAAATAAATAAAAAATATTTAAATAGATATTAAATTAACATCCATCGCATCCAACCATGGTAGAATCCTTTTCAAGTAATGTAAATAGAAACCCTTGACCATTTCTCATTGCGTTTCGAGCATTCCTGTATTAATTAATGTTGTTGCTCAAATAATCTGTATTAAAGGGGCACCGAGCCTCCGGTGCTGCCCTCAATCGTATTATTTAAATTTCTTAACAATTCCAAAACAAAAACAATACTTAACAACATTTCCAAAAACAATTATGTCACACGTAAAAACAGTGCGGATTTTCAATTTATCAAGTCATTACGGATTTGTATTATAATGTTTGTAGTTACCTACTATGTTTAAAACCGCCGAAAGTTCTTAATTTTTTTTCGTACCGGGAAAAAACGTTAGATTCTACGAAAAAATTGAAGTAAAACTACTGCCTACAACTAGGTATTCTACAACTACAACTATCTAATAACTTACTTCAAAAAGGACCTTATAAACCTTTGGTTAATTGTTTATCTAAACTATTATAAAACTGTAACTGAAGTGTGTCTGTACATTGAAGATATATAACAAAAAGATTACGATATGGTTTTTAGGTATCCCTAAATCGAAATCAAGCTTTTTTAGAAATTTTGCCTGTCTGTTTGTTTGTTTGTTTGTTCGCGCATCACGCAAAAACTACTGAACCGATTTTGATGAAACTTTTTTTGTTCGATAAGTTATGATCTGACTTAAAATCTGGTATATAATTTTGCGGACAAAGTAGCGGGTAAACACTAGTAATGGTAATTAAAAAGAATCATATTTGCTCCCAATTTTAATTTTGGACATACTAGAAAAAGAAAAAGAAAAAGATTACGTGTTACAAATGTTTCTGTAATTCCTGAAAATTAGAATTTTCATCAAGAAAAATGTAATTCCCAGCTTTGTGGGACAAACAACCTCTAAATAAACATTATGAATGTATGGGTCACGAATAGTAATTAAAAGTCGCCGCAAAGTAAGAGCCGGTCCAAGTTTGCAGCAAGTAAAGGCAGTGACATTCACGGCGAACTTACCAAGCAATTTCCGGTTTTCAATCCTCGGAAACCTAAAGAGTTGACACGTTTATTAGTAGACTGTAACTTTCCTAATATTGTGGTTTATAAACTTATGTGTTCAATTATAAATTTAATACCTACGCAATTTGAGTCTGCATGGAAAAAGTATCATAATCATAATCATAATCATTTATTGCTTCTTGCTTCAAAAGTATTATCCAATACACGCTCAAATTGTTTATTTTTGTGTCCGAAAAAACAAAAAAACAATTTGAATTTCATCCTAAAACCCTAAAAATGAACCACGCTACAGCGCCACGCTGGATTGAGAAGTTTTAGCAAAGTTTTATAAAAAGTAAGTTATAGCCTGTAGGATCCCACTGCAGGGCAAAGGCCTCCTCTCACGAATAAAGCTGAGAGGGACATGGCCATACTCCACCACGCTGGCCCAGTGCGGATTGGTGGAGATGGACAACTTTCTGTCAGAGAATTTTCAAGCCGCCAATAGGCCTTTGACCTGGCTTAACGAATAGTAACACCACCATCTGACGGAAATATCCAGGACCAACAGCTTATAACGTGCCTTCAGAAGCACGGAGACGCTCGAGATGAAATACCACTAAACGGTCACCCATCCAAAGACTGACCTGACGTTGCTTAACTTCGGTGATCGTTTCCGATACCGAAGCTTCATTACGTCAACGAGCGCCTTTAAAGTTTTATACTTATGTATAAACACATTAATTTAGGAAGACAAAGAAAAGAAAAAATTAAGAATAAAGACAAAGAAAAAAACAATTCGTTCACATAATCACGGGTTGCGGGTCACAAATGGGTATGATTAGCACAGGACCTTGAGCAATGGCGCAATAAAATGGAAGCCTATGCCCAGCAGTGAGTTGATGAGCTGATTTGGAATCAAAGACCAATCAATCGTCAGGAGATATTCACGTTTATGAATCATTCTACGAACGCTCCGATGCTATGATCGTTCAATTTCTGGATCACTCTTACAATTTTTTTGTGTAAAGTTACCGCGACATATTTATGAACAAAAACATTAAATGTATGTAGGAATAACACTGCGATGTCGTTGTTTGTTCGTCGTGATGAATATCACATACCTACCTATAATATGTAGTGTATACTCAAAAATGACTAAAATGTCTAAATTTTAAAAAACAGTATTCAATAAATACAATTGGCAACGAAAGTTCATGAACATTTGTCACCATTATTTGTAAAACAGTAAGCATCAGAAGTGTTCATCAACTTACGTTGCCGACCATACCACCTGTGGCCCTTTATTACGTCCACAGAGCATTAAATTGTTCTATGATTACGTCATTTCATTACATAAAATAATTAATATGTCACTCTCTCATAAATATTTTCAGAAGGGACAGCGTCAAAATGCCCCTTAATCACCTCTCAGCATATTTTGTTATTCAACGACAATCATCGTATTGTAACAACGAAGAACTAATGTCTCAGATATAGGAAAGACCCCTGTATTCAATTAACAAATCCAAGAACAATAGATCTCTTGAGACTACGAAATTAGTAACTAAATTTAAACCTTCGTGTAATACAATATCCTTTTGTTTTCTCTTTTGCAGTGTCTCATAATACCTTCCATAATACATTTGAAACCACTAGTTTTTAATTAGTATTATTATTATTATATGTCTAACGTTCCGTCATCACGGGCAATTAATTCCCGGACCTTTGGAAGGCGTGCATGGAGCCGAAGCCAACATGTAGAGGCCCGTTCAAAAGACAAGTTAATCTAAATGTAAGGGATACACATGGCGGATACCATCTCCGAGCGCACAACATGATACTATTGAGTTAATGGGGCCTTAACAGACTTGCGCCTGTGCCACTTCGACCATCGCTGATCTTTTGTGAACGCCCTTTCTACAATTCCCTATTAATCCCTACAGCAGTTAGAAATCGCAGTAGGTTTAACACAGGGAGGTTTTGTATCTCATCTGGAGTCAGTACCTGTCTGCCAAGATGAATACTTCGTTTGTGCATTAGTGGACCACAATCGCAGAGAATGTGAAGGGGAGTTTCCATTTCCTCCTTCCAAAACCTGCAGCAGGTGGAGTCGCTTAGTTTTTTAATTAGTAACGAAACTTTAAAGGTGTATTCAGACCGTGAATCTGAACAACTTTCCCCAAGGAACATGGGTCGAAAAATGAGAAAAGTATGTTTGGACCTCCCGTAGAAAATTGATCGGCCGATCCGCACTTTTGTATTCAAAATTTTTTATCGTTTTTCGACCCATGTTCCTTAGGCAAAGTTGTTCAGATTCATGGTCTGAATACACCCTGAATACACCCTTATTCGGAGCGCGCTCCATACAAACGTACTATGGTGATATTTTCAATACTAACCAATTAAAGTCAATGAAATTTTGCAGAAACAATCTAGAAACAAATTTCTATGCTTGTATAGAGTCAGATTTTCGTTAAAATGTATAGTTTTCAAGTTACAGTGCCTCAAAGATTTCCATACAAATCTTAAATTAATCCTAGCATTGAAACTGTATATTTTAACGAAAATCAGACTCTATAGAAGCATAGAAAATTGTGTCTAGACTGTTTCTGCAAAATTTCATTGACTTTAATTGGTTAGTATTGAAAATATCACCATAATACGTTTGTATGCAGCGCGCATTTTGGCTCTCGGAATAATATTCTCTTAAAGTTTCGTTACTAATAAAAAATTAGTAGTGTATAGAACTAACTACTAGAATATAATAGAATAGAATTTCTTTATTACCTATTCTGTGCTACTACTTATGTTAATAACACAATCTACACCAATGTGTAGATTGTGTGTTTGCTTCAATAAGCAAACATGCCGTATTCATCTATCTATTCATGTGATTAAAACTTCAATTTAAAAAATAAACGTCTCTATTAAAAGTAAATTACGTGCGTCTAGGGGGAGACGCTAACGATTTGCCAGTACACTATCCGTTCAGTTGATCGCCTTTGCATATTAATACGACGTCGTTTCTGTTCAGATTAGATGTTGGCGACTAAGTTATAAGCTGGCAAGTAGAAGGGCTAGTACCTTCGTAGATAAATAATCGCGCCACAATGTGTTCCTCTATACAAGGTGTTACAAAAATACAAATAAACCTTTAAGGGGGTGGTGTAGACCATCAAACTGAACAACTTTCACTATGGGACCATTATCGAAATCGCGAAAAAAATAATTTATGTTCTATACTCTACAAATCGACTAGAGCTAAAATATGTATGGGATATAAAATTATTTTTTTCGCGATTTCGATGTTGGTCCCATAGAGAAAGTTGTTCAGTTTGACGGTCTAAACAACCCCCTTAAGTGTTTTAAAAATTTATTCTTACTTATGAAACACCCTGTATATGAGTCATCATACAATACAGGGTGTAACAAAACACCGTAGTAACACTTAAGGGGGTGTTTAGACCATCAATTTGAACAACTTTCTCTACGGTGCCAACATCGAGAAAAAATAAAAAAAATCTGCAGTCCCATACATTATACGAGTCGGTACTGCAGTTTTGTACGGAACAGCTGATTTTTTCGCGATATCGATCGAAAGTTGTTCAGTTTGATGGTCTGTAGCACACCCTTAGGTAATACTAGGGTGTTTTGGTACACTCTGAAGAGCGTGGGTTCAAGTCCCGCCCGAGACAAATTTTTCAATCTTTAATTTGGTTCTGTATAGTACGTCCAATACTGTTCATTAAAGTTCAAGTTTTGCAATCATTCGGGTTTTGTTTTTTCATAAATACAGGCACTTTTAACAAAATTGCTCCGTTAAATATAGAATAAGTACTAAGTAGGTACTTATTGCCAAATCTTTTTACCTTCACACGCATGATCGTCGTCGTACGACAATAGCCCATGCTGACACGGAAGAAGTAGGTTGGCTAAATAGCAATAGCAAATAGAAAACCAAACAAATGTTGCGATGATGTGTACACAAACATTGTTTCGTATACTTTAACTTGAACCTCTTAAAAGAAACTACTCTGTTCCTTCACATAGTACACACACAACAACGCTTCAAATAAAATCAAAAACATTCTCGACTTGGAAACTTCAAAATTGTCCAAGCGATACGGCAACTGTTTCGAGTTTGTACTTAGTAACTTTTAGGACTATCAAATTAAATACCATTCCGACGACTTGTATAGCCTTCATTAATTCCACTAACTTTTAATTCTTTTTGTTATGGCATCCACTACAAAGATATGTTGTAAGGAACTGTGGTGCGGTGATAGATTTAAAAAACAATTAGAAATGAAAAACATTATTATCTTTTACATAATATATTAATTATCTATTATTAGATAGTAGCTATGTGTATATTTATATATATATAATATATTTATATACTTGTATGTATTATATAAGCTATAATATTTTATATCTTATTTATTACACCGCCATAGTAAGTTTTTTTACTTAAAGGTTCTTCCATCCCATGGTTGTCTGGAAGAAATTGCTTTTAGTGATAAGACCGCCATTTGTACCCTTACTTTCTTTTTATTCTGTTTTGTTGCTGTATGTTTTTGGTGTGCAAATAAAGAATATTTATGTTATGTTATGTTATTATTTGCTCTGAGTAGGTTTGTAAAATTGGGCTTAGGGTCCAGGATAGTATTATATATTCAGCAAAAATAGGTGCTATATTAGCGTGTCATATTAAAAATTATTATAAAATAATTCTGAAACACTATAACAATGATGTTGCTATGCACATTCTAAAAACAAGACTCATTCCGCAGAAAAGATTCAATGAAACGGACATTTCACCGAGGATGACGAGAGGGCTTGCATTGTAGATTCTCGTACACGGAAAAACTTCAATGGGCCCTGCTCCACGATTGTTCTTCCCAGGCTTCTATACCTGTCTACGTTTGTTTGTATACACAATGTTTGCTTTATCCCATAGAAAAATCGGGGCATTCATTGACAAATAGCATCGTATATCCAATTATCTGTCAAGGCGGCTCTAAATCCTCAGGGCGGTTGTCATTGACGCGTTTTGTGATACGAACCCCCGCGGGTATATTATCAAGACGTATGAGGATGAGAAGAAAGGTTGCCCTTTTATATTCAACAATCAACTCTTCTGAAAGTTTGGATGTTGGTAGCATTACGTACCTATATTATATTTTTACCAAAGCTACAATAATTATATCAACTGAATTTTGTTAACTGGAAAAATTAATATGATGAAAATTGTGCAGAAAAGTTGAGTAAGTTGTTGCTCACAATATCGACAGACGTTCATTTAATATCATTTATTAAATGTCACAAGCTGACTTCGATTTCATTTAGTAAAGCCTTTTCAAACGAAAAATTGAAATAACCATTTGTGGCATTGAAACCTTTGTTGTCGGCTGTAATAAATTCAAACGAACATTGGAAAGTTCACAAGTTTACAATTCAGAAATCAGACACAATACGAAGTTGTTTATTGTACCGTGACGCATTTATTGTACTGTAACCACTGGTCAAAGACAGTGCGGATTGATTCATTCGAAACACGGGTTCATTATCATAAATATTACCTTTGTACTTGGATAGTTGAGATATTGTTGTGGTAGAATTCAATTTTTGATTTCTTTCTGCTTCATTGAAATCTGTTACACGTGAACAATTGGATGAAGCGATCAGGCGGGATAGGACAAGCGGATAAGGAAAACATTATATTGTTGATACAAATAAAAGAGCAATAAACCTTCCCTGGTATAATAAAACAAATTAACACGTTTCAGTCGTGTAATTGAAGCCTTGATAGGGGTAAAGGACAAACCGGCAGCGAAATAAAAACAAACCGTAGCGTATTGTAGATGTCCGGGATACTGTCTACCACAGCCTGTAGACTATGTAACTCAGCGATTATTAAACAGTTTTTAGTATAAAATATACGCAACACTTGTTTTGAATAACGTAATTTAGTAAAAAAAAATGTTGGAACAGGATTTATAGGCAGTTAGTAAAGCGTTTTCCTTAAAGAGTACGTAGGTAGGAATTACAATGGAAACGTGCAACATAAATTGCGAAGAATTTCTTCTAAATCCGAGTGAATTTGAAAGAAAGAAAGGTAATCGCATCTCATATAATAAAAATTATGATTGAACATCGCACACATCGCCTTTCGCATTATTTGTATATACCTACCTACCTATTATCATTATTATTAGGGTGTGTACTCAATTTCTGGCAATAGGTACCTCTCTCTGACCTACACTTAGTAACTTTAAAGATGTAAAGACTTTTTTTAATGCCGAGTAATCGGCCTAACAAAGTATGATCCTACAATTTAGTAAAGACATACTTAAATTATTTTTAATGGATACGGTCGTGAGTTTATCTATGTGTATACTTATACAACCTATTAGGTATATTTTGACAAGAATTGATTACCATAGTTAGTAGTTACGTGTAATAATATGTAGGTATATTAAATTTTGTAAATTAGTTAGTCAGACATGTTATGCAATGTACTTCGGTATTGTTAGCTTGAAGTTATTTTACCTAACTTTTGGGTAACTGTTGTTTCAAAGTTCTGTAGTCATGAATCCCAATGTAAAGTAGGTAGAGTAGAGTAGAGAAACAAATCGATGATAATATTTTGATTTGGTATAATTTACCAAACGATAATAAACTGGAGACAGGAGGGCGGCAGCTATTTTGCCCAAAAGGTATGTTTGGCTATTCAAAGAAACTTTGAGTCTATTCATGGAAACTTTTAGTTGGCAATGTTGGTTTATAAAAATGTTGATATTTTACTATCCGGTAATTTTATTAGTCCGTAAGTTTTCCTAAAATGAATAAAATAAAATAATAAATAAAATAAAGAGGCAATGTGGTCATGCAGCCTCCCTAGGTACTCTGCCTCGAGTGGGCGCTTTGGTGGATATTTTTGATTTATAATTTGTTTAGTGGTTTGTTTCTAAGGTACTTATTAATAATTATTTGGTGTGCGATAGGTATTAACTCTGTTTTTGTGTTTAATAAACAGGGTGAAATTGATATCATCAGCATCCTTTTAAACTAAGAGTCTAAACTATCAACAACTTTTTCTACGGGAAAATTCGGAACTTTCCCTATGGGAAAATTCTGAATTTGGGAAGTTCGCTCCCGGAAGTTTGAAAGGATGCTAATGATATCAATTTCACCCTGTAGATATAAGTTAAAATAGAAAAAGTAACTGTTACTAACTTTGTTTCCAGAACACACCAAAAATATGGCAAACTTTTGATTAAATTAACTTACCATTTGATCGTTTATTTTCCTGAAACATCGAAACACAAGATTTCGCTCTTCCCCATATCTTTTATATGAGTTTTTGATGATCGAAACAACAAAAACTTTGTTAGAAAACATTTAGGTAACGTTTGTTTTTCTGTAACTTCGTATAGAGTACGAAGGAAAGCAGACACTAAAAATAATACAAGTAATTATTTTACTAATAGAACGATTTATCCATATTATTCAGAAAAATACAGCAAATTTTCGCAAAACTAATCTGTTTGTACAACATTAAACAACATCAGAAAGAAATGTCAAACAAATGCTTTGTTTGAAAATTCGAAAAAGCTTATTTACTTCAAATGTTTAGCCCTCATCCCCAAGCGCCCACGTGCAAATGGTTTTCGGTTTTGCTTTAATTTGAACATTCGAAGCTCTCGCCTTCATTAGTAAGAAGATAGGATTAGGCCTTTGTCATGTATAGAACCCTAAAGACTATAACTTAATCACTACAGACTCATTGTAAGGTCATTGTACTCAAGCAATAGATTGGAAAATTTTAATACGAGTACATTAGTACTAACTTGCCTCAACCAATCGGCACTGGCCCCGCATGGTGGATTATGCCCCCAATCCTTCTGATACGTGAGGGGAGTCCTTTGCCCTGCAGTGGCATCCTACAGGCTATGACTATGACTTACTTTTGTACTATAAATTATTAAGAAACACGAACTACGATTTCAAGATCAGTCTCTGCGATACCACAAATACAACCATGAACGTATCCAGACTTTTGGTTATACTTACCACATGGCGTATTGGACGGAATCTCTCTGTTGTGTAATTGTTTTATAAAATAAAATGTCCAACTAACGGAAACAACATTTGAAAGTGCTTGCACTAAAAACTAGTGGTAAAATAAAACAAACTGTTGAACTTTGTTAATGGTAAAGCCAAAAAATATTTTATCAAAGCTCACAAAACGTTTTTGACATAGGCATCAAAACTAACATTAACATACAAACGGCTGCAGGAGTGCGATTTTTGAATCTCATTCGGTGAACTCAGCAGTTGAAAATGACAAAATTACTATGGAGATACGCATCTTTCTACTACTGATTTGACTTTCAAAAATCGCACTCCTGAAGTAAAATTTTTCAAAGGCAAATCAGCAGTAAAAAGATGCATAGCTCCACAGTAATTTGGGCATTTTCAAGCGCTGAGCTCAGCGAATGAGATTCAAAAATCGCACTCCAGGTCTATTATTAGGTAGTCGCATGTCGGTTGACCCTCCGCTCCAATTGTATGATGGCTCAAGATTGTTTTTTTTTCTTTTTTCGGAAAAACAACCCTTTAATGTGTATTACCGTACAACGCTTAGGTACAACGTCAAGCACTTAATTGCTATTTAAACTGGACATTGAGAATATCATCAACACTAAAATAAACGACACATTTTAAATATTTGAATTTGAATACCATCTTTGAAGTTGTTTCCTGGTCAATGCCCATTCTTAATAGAAATCGTAACTACTCTATTTAAACATTGTCTTAGATTATTTGTTTGTGGTAAACTCCTCTTTGTTACACTTGCATGGCGTATTTGAGTCTCTCTGTAAATCGGTGTAATTGTTTATTAAAATAAAATTAAGAATGTCTGACATTTGAAAGCCTTTGCACTAAACACTTTTGGAAAAATAAAACAACCTGTTAAACTTGTTTATGGTAAAGCCGTCATCAAAGGTCAAAAAACGTTTCTAACATAAGCATAAAAGCTAACAGTATACAAACAAGGTTTTGTTTCTATTTAATTTGCAGCTGAAAGACAATGAAAGCCGCAGCCGCATACAGCAGTGTGGCGGTAGTGATGGGCACGTTCGCACTCCTGGTAATGACAGTCGCCGCCGCACCTGTGGTAAGCATTCCTCTTTTAAACGTACTTTTAACGTTTTAGTGCCGCCCTCATCACAATATTTCTCTAAGTGCTACTCCAATACTACAATAGCCTGAAAGCTATAATTTGTATTAACTTAACACCATATTAACTTCACCTGTTAAGGGTGTAAAAACACCCTAGTGGTTAAGGGGGTGCTTCAGACCATCAAACTGAACAACTTTCACTATGGCGCCAAGATCGAAATCACGAAACAAAACGTCGGTGCTGCAGTTTTATTAAACAGCCGTTTTTTTTTCCCGCGATTTTGAAGTAGACTCCATAGTGAAAGTTGTTCATTTTGGTGATCTGAAGCACCACCTTAAGTATTAGTAGAGTGTTTTGTTACAACCTGTATACGTATGTAACTAATAACAATGTAGCTTTTAACTGACTTCTATTTGACGTATTGATTTGAAATTTTGCAAGCGTATGTATGTTATCTGGATGACAATAAAATAATCGGGTTCATACCATCGACCTGATTTGAAAATGGAGCCAGGAGGTAGGTGTCAACGGCTAGTAAACCCCTCGAGTTTGGGATCATTTGGTTTGTTTCGACGAGAGTTTTGTACTTTTTAATGACAAAAACGTGTTTTTTTTTTAACTATATTACTTGTTATTAGGTGTTATGTAATAACTACCACATCTACTTTTTATCCAGATTTTCTTAAAAGTGGAGTACATTTCGAACTTACAAAATTAGGTATTTTATAAAAAAAATGCTTCCTTATATGTTTTTGTAGTAAGTTGGGATACCACTGTTGGGTTGAGGTTTTCTTGATCGCGTTATCTCAAATATTGTGATGAGGGCCCCACTGAACATCAGTAAAGTAAAGAAGATATAAAAAGATCATGCCCAAAATTATATGAAAGACTGAACTTGCGTCTGGCCAAATTGTCACGTAGTGATAGGATATAGCAGTATAACAAGAATTAAAAAATCCAAATTAAAAAAGTAGGTACTAGGTAGTAGATTATAAAAACAAAATCATTCATTCCCTACAAAAAATTACTATAATATTGTATTTTGTTTTTAAACCCTTATTCCCATTAGGGCCAAAACTGCATTTGAAGGGATTCACAATTCAGACCAATTATTGTTCGTAAATGAATGATACACATTGATGATGCATCTTTAGCCTGGTTTTGGGCATTGTCTTTTGTGGAGCAGTATTATTAAAATTGTACACACGGCGACAGATCAACCTACCCATAGTTGAACTCTATGTTCATGGACATAAGGTCCAACTATGGGTAGGTTGATCTGTCGCCGTGCGTACTACGCTTTATTTAGATTTCATTTCATATTAAGGTAATGGAAGTCGTTCAACATTTCACACACAAAATATCGTATTACCTACTGAAAAAATAAATATACAGTGGCCGCAGTTACAGGTCTTCTACGATCTGAATGTAAGGTTACAACAAAGTATCAAATATAGGGACGCTATAATATTTTACCCTTAGTAACTGAACAGGTAACAGTTACCTATTTAATTTAACGTAAGAAAGGGTTGTATTACATAAGTTGATTAAGACTGTCTCCTAGTAGATTATAATGATAATTAACAGTGGGTTCCGTACTTCGCAGCACCCAACTTGCATAACTCAAAGTCCGCATAACTCGTTTAAATAACTTATAACTATGAGTGAAATCCCTTTTATAAGTACAACGATTTATTTCATTCGTTACTTTACAGTTGTTAATGTCTTCAAGTTTAAACTTTTATAATTTCGTTAAACTGTTATTGACAAAGCCTAGTGTTGGGCAAAATGTAATTAATCGCTAATTACAAATTGTAATTGTTAATTGAAATTACTCAATTACTATTTTAGTTACGATTATAAATGTAAGCCTTTCGAAAGTAAAGAACCGTATATGTAACAAAAAAGTTTTTGAGTAATTGAGTATTTGCCTAATAACGGCATAGCCTAATATATTCGTAATCAAGTTTGGGTAAAGTTAACAAGAGGACCATTTGCCAATTCGGTATGTCAAGTTTTTTTTTGGAGGTCTAAATCGAAAACCATTTCGAGATAATTGTCTCAATAATCATATTTTCTATGTCAGAGATTTTAAAATGAAAGGATTACAGATATTTTTAATAAAATAACGTAGTTTTTCGGTCCACGAGTGACGTTACTCGCTGCCCCTGCAAACTCCTTGGTAAACATAAAATGAACTTAAAGTAACTGGCCATTAAGAAAAAAAAATACTTTCACAATGACAGAATTTGACATTTGATGTTGCCGTATCTGTTTTCAGCATAGAGTTAGAAAGAGGCGTAGGTTGAGTATTCTATAGATTTCCTGACAGCGTATACTCGAAAGGGACAGAGATATGACAAAAATGTATGAGAAATCGAGCCTTTGTTTGCCATAGTTGCAAGATTTTGTATGCAATTTCAACTGTGGCAAACAAAAATATCGCATACGCAGAAAGGGACAAACGACATGGATTTTATCGCATTCACTCTGTGTAATTAGCGTATAAGGCTGTCTCGTTTTCATGACTATTATTATTTTAATGCCTTTTCTAGTTGATTCTCTTTCTACGGAAAGAGGAGACAGGTTTGAATTTTTTTAAATATAGCAGTAGGTAGTTTTACTCCATGGAGTTCGAATTATTTTTTCTCCACCATTTTTGCACTTAGAGATTACAGATCAAAATAATTTAAAAATTAAATTTATATCTATAAACTCGATGAATCACAATAAAAATGAAATAGGTGTCTTAAAATTATGTCTTCTATCCGTAAAAAAATATAAAATGAAGACAAAAAAAAAACTAGACATACCGAATTGTGTAGATATCTTCTGTAAGTTCTAATCATGTCTCTTTACACCGTCCAAGATGAAGATTTACTATAAATCCTAAATAAAATAGTACTCAACTATCTACCTACTCCTAAAATATATTTTGATAAAATCTTTTATAGGATTACCTAAACATAACAATTTGATGATAATATTTATGAGATTTTCCTAAAAGTGGAACGTTTTTCTTTATATAAAATTATTTAAAAATAGCTTTTAGGATTAGGTAAAAGTTAGTTAAGCACTTTATTTATTTTAGGATTTCTTGATTGATAATTTTTTGGTGATGTAGTGAGGGCGCCACTAAGCGGCGAATAACCTTGTGCTCTCAGGAACCAGATGACGAGCAGGGTGAGAACGCCCTGGTGGGGCACCCAGACGCCGACACAGACTTCTCAGGACCCTGGGACGCCGTCAACACTGCCGCCCTCCGCAAACTGCTGCTTCAACTCGATGCTGAAGACAGGTAACAATTAATACTTTCATTGGCTACAATACAGGGTGTTAGGGTAAACGGGGTGATTTTACCCATGATACTGAACAACTTTACCTAAGAAACCTATAGGAAATTAGCAAACAAGTTTTTCTACTTTTCATACAAGCGTTCGATCATATTCATCTGATTGCATTTAGTGTGGGAAATCCATTTTTTTGCGAATTTCCTACAGGTTTCTCAGGGAAAGTGGTTAAGTATCATGGTACAATCAACCCTTAAAGTAATGCAACTGTCTACCCTAACACCCTGTAGGTATCCACAGCTAGTATAATATATGAATATATTTGCTACAAGTTGCCTAAAATGTAGAGCATTCTCACGCCGTACTTTTTAACCCAGATATCCTCCGTTATTGGAAGGTTATTGGTCACGTCACACGCCAACACCTATTTTTTTAGAACAGCAGCGTTATAAATTTTGCACCGGAAACACCAAAAATAAAAACCCTAAGCAACATTTTTATTTCAAAATGAAATAAGAAATAACACATTTAATCCGGGAGCCAATAATTATAATCCGAACTCTTGATGGATTTTTATCAAATTCGTGCAGACGGGAATCTGTAATCAATTGGTGACCTTAGTGAATTGGGCTATTTTTTAAACCCACTTCAAAAAAGTTAAGTTTTCTTTTTGACCCGCGTTTTGTATTATGTTTATTTATGTTCGCAATTTTTACTAAGTATATTCACAGATTTTTTGGATTTTTTTACGAATTTACTTATCTCTATATATCTTGGGAAAGTTTGAAATTCTTCTGGCTCCTATACTTCAAAATGTCCATGTCTTTTTGTTTAATGATAAACGTTCGGTAACTTGTTAACGGATGCAACATGACTAGAAGTTTTGCCTTGTAATTTTGACAAAAGTTTTCGGCGCTCTACGCAAGTACCTAGTTCTAGTTAGCTTCGAACCTAAACCTAACTATTAGCCAATGTTTGAGTTTTAGCCAACAAGGTATCTAAATAAAATCCTTGGCTTTAGCACTGCTACTCACGAGAACACGACACGTGTCGAGGTTTACGTACTTTTGTTTTGTCTACGTCTTCTAATACAACCAGTCAAATCAGCTACTCTTTATCGGACGTCAAAACGTGCGCTTTGTATGAAATTTGTACTTAATTCTGGGAGTCGCGTGGCTAAGGAGGTCCCGAGTAGACGTGTTCGGCTTGCGATTTAATTGGCCACGTGGCTCCGCCGTTTTATGGCGGTTTCGCTTGTGTGTTTTAGTTTAAAAACGGGGATTTGAGATCGCCATATCCTATTACCGTACAATATCGATTACATATATCTTCAACACTTGACACTGGCGAAATCTAACAAGGAAACGCCATTAAATAAAAATAGAATAGATTAGAATACCTAATTCTGAGTTAGTACGTCATCAACATTAAGTTTATCTTGTTATTAAAACAGTATTTAAGCTAAAATCACAATGAAAATGGGAGTTTAGCGTTATTTTCTAACCTTTTTTTATTGAGAAGATAAAAATAAAATATAATTATTGTATTATAGTCAAATACCCATTTAAACGTCGTTTTAATTCGTTTTAATTTTAGGGCGTTTTACTTTTAGGTAATTTTGCCCTTAATAGACCTATCTGATAAAAGGAAAAGTTCAAAAATCTACATTTTTATGCACCATCAACCTGAACTATTTTTACCATGGGGCCGACTTAAATAGCAAAAAAATCGGCTGTTTCATAGATTTTGGTCGAGTAGGTAGCTATTGAAAATTTCTATGGGACAGCAGATATTTTTTCGCGATTTCGACGTTCGCTCCATAGTGAAAGGTGTCTGAAGTACCTCGGTTAATATGTAATTTGACACCCTGTACATATTATGGCGAATATTTAAAATACTACTTAATATAACAAATGCATCGAGAGTACTTGTACACTTTTAGGGATTTAATTAGGTGAGGTTCTTGATTGGAAACGTTCAATGCCAGCTGCATAATTATGCAAATGTGCGTTAGGTCATAGGTAGATGAAATTAATTAGTCATGATTGGGTTAAATTACCGTAACTATAAATATTTATAGTTACGGTAATTTAACCCACGTATATACGTGGCGCAACAAGCGGTGGCGCTTCAAGGCAAGAGTGAATAGGTCTCTCTTGGTAAGGTTGAGGTTAGACCTTCTCCTTCTAACTTCATGGGTTATATCTACATGCTGAAACCAAAAGAACATTCACATCGATAACGTACCGTACCGTACAACATAAATTATTATGTTTGATTGTTCAAAATTGCTATCAATAACTCTGGGCATTAACTGGGAAAGCAACATTCTAATGCAGTTTAAGCTTAATGAAATCTATATTTTTATATTTTGTTTTATTTTCATGAAAACTTTATATGTTATCGGTTTATATGTTTCCGGCGAAAAATATTTAAATATGTATGTGTATTTACCTAAGAACCAACTAACTATTACATAAAAACGTGTTTGGAATAAAATGTTGGGCAATTTTCTGATACTTATACTAGCGGACTAACGGAGAAAACCACAAAATAAACGTAAAATATCCTAATTATCTTTTTCAACATAAACAGTGTACATTGAAATTTATTACAAATTCCCACATCACGGTTGCGCACGAATGATCAATCATTCATGATGATGGTTCATTTATGATTGATCATTCGTATCGCTGACGAGTATCCACCTAGTACTAATTAATGTAGTTTAACTACGTACTACGTACCTATCAGGCACTACATTCTTTATTTTTTATGTTTATTTTTTTCAATTGACATTCCTACCGATAACATACGAAAGACCGAGAACAAGGGTGTGGATACTTTATTGTTCTCACGGCGACGTGATCCGTAGTTATTTTGCTTTTAAATTCTCGCCCAGAAGATCCCCCGAGAGTGTAGTTCCTGCTTATAGAGTACGCCCCAAGTAGATAAAGTGTCTTTCGTCACGGGCATATTGAAGCCCGTGCGTAAGGAAGGACTCTAGGGTTAGGTAGCCACGACATTCGTCAAATTCTTGTTTCGTCAAATTCTTATTTCGTCATATACTACATTCGTCAAGTCCTTGTTTCGTCAAATTCGCTTTTCGTCATGTCCGCTTGAGTTAAGCTTATGGACAATCAACGACAATAAGGAAAAAAAAAACTAAAAATAATTATATATTATTTATTAGGTAATCGACTTAAAAAAAACACATAATTAAAAAGAATTAAAACCGCCTTAAAAAAAACTAAAAAGTTGAAAAATAATACCTACCTAAATAATGACCTCTTGTACACTTCTGCTCTCCTGGTACATCTCAATGCTCAAACGTGTAGGTACAAGCAGGTACACATGATGGTCACATCACTACTATAGTGGTATGGTTGGATCCCACCCTACCACTACCTACCTATGGTGGGTCCGTCACGGTGAGCGACGGCCGTACGGCTGCCGACGGATTCTGCGACATATAGCCGGCTCCGTCGACATGCGATCGGCTGCCTTCGCGTCCGTCGGAGCGGCAGCCGTACGGCTCCATTCCGACGCGGCGCCATGAGAGCCGGTAGGTCTGAACCGTCCCTTCTAATGCTACATTATCCGTGATGAACATAGGCTAAACAAACGACCAAGTGTGTGCCGGCAAGATTCTAATTCGGTACGAAGTTTGCCGCGGTCATCTATTCTACATAACTGTACTTAGATTTGACGAAAAGCGAATTTGACGAAACAAGGACTTGACGAATGTAGTATTTGACGAAATAAGAATTTGACGAAACAAGAATTTGACGAATGTCGTGCCTACCGTTTCAAATTCAAATCACATTATTGACCAGCGGGTAAATTGAAATTCAGTACCTAGACCGTAGAGGGCTACAATGAGTTGCTTTAGGTTAGATATACATGACACATAATTGGCTATTTTCTAGCGTTTGATGTGAAAAGTCTATTTTTATTTCTTACTGTGCACAGGATGGGGCGAGTGAGCCGCTCATGGCCGCAAGCCGAGCCCCGCGGCTGGGGACTGCGTACCCTGGACGGCCGACTGGCAAGGCAATGGCGGGCTGACAAGCGCCAGGTCAGGTTCCGCCAGTGCTACTTCAACCCCATCTCCTGCTTCCGCAAGTGAATCCAGAAACTCTTCCCGGCCGCACGAGTCACGACCCATCGCATGGCCTACCTCTAGGCTTACATTATGTGCACTATGACATCTGCTAATGGATTTTGAACTTACGTAAGGTTTTTTACAGCTGCTTCAAAAAATAGTATTCCGACTTCGTTTACTCTACTGATTAGATTTGCTTCTATCCAGGAGCTTTTTATTTGTTTAATTCTGTTTATGAATCTCCTCTGTGTAAAATTGTTCAGAAGTGCGATTTTTGAATCTCATTCGGTGAGCTCAGCAGTTGTAAATGTCAAAATTACTATGGAGATATGCATCTTTCTACTGCGGATTTGACTCTCAAAAATCTCTCTCCTGTAGTATGATGTCAAATCAGCAGTATAAAGATGCATATCTCCATAGTAATTATGACATTTTCAACTGCTGAACTCAGCGAATGAGATTCAAAAATCGCACTCCTGGACTAAAGAAATAACGGATTTACTGAAACTTTCATTAGGAAACGTCATGGTGCATCTCGTATACAATATAAAGGTCGTACTATATTTCGTGTCCTTAGAGACGCAACGGATATGTAATGTAAATAAGTATCCACGTTCTTCAACTTTGAACTACATGTCGTATTAACGTAATCGACTTCCAACATTAATAGTAAAGCAAAAAGATCTATTTGTAGATTGAAGTAACAAATATATTATGTGTAATTAATTATTTACTTACTAAGGACCTAGACTCGACTCTGAATTACTCGATGATTGACTGAGTGTCTAATCTAGTCAATATTATACTTTTAGATTCTTCGTCTAACCTCTTGTTTTAAGTTTAAGATTAGTGAGAATTAAATGATTGCCATAAAATGAATTCTTCGTATTTATTTTATATATCTCTTTACTTACATATATTTATTTATATATTTCTAGAACATTAGTGAAGTATATGTAATTTACAAGTTAAGTGTAGGAAGGTGCCTGTTGAAATTACGCGTGCAATGTTTTTTCATACACACCGTTGACACACCAGACGACGCCAATATTTCGAAATTACGCCGCGTAATTTCGGCAGGTTTGTTCCTTATCAAATTATTACCTATAAATGTTGTTCTTGCAATGAAATCTAAATATTTTAGTATCCCTTATATTATTATTATATCCATGTGTTATAATATAAATAAGCCGTGTAGATAAGTGTTATGTATGTATTTACATAGCCAGTCAATGAAATAAAATTAACTGTTTATCTTAAATTGTTTTAATTTCTGAGGATTTTGTTCTCTAAAGCAACTTCATAAAATTATATTTAGCAATTGCAGTTAAGTGCCAAAAATAATATATTAAAGTCGTAAAGAGTTGTTTGTTAAATTTTTGGTATTCAGGCCTAAACAAACTGATCAGATTTGAATGAAACTTTTATTTAAGGGTATATTATTCGGAGCGCGCTCCATACAAACGTAATATGGTGATATTTTCAATACTAACCAATTAAAGTCAATGAAATTTTGCAGAAACAATATAGAAACAAATTTCTATGCTTGTATGGAGTTAGATTTTCGTTAAAATTAATAGTTTTCAAGTTACAGTGCCTCAAAGATTTCCATACAAATCTTTAATTAATCCTAGCATGAAACTGTATGTTTTAACGAAAATCTGACTCCATACAAACATAGAGATTGGTTTCTAGATTGTTTCTGCAAAATTTACGTACCATAGTACGTTTGGATGCAGCGCGCATTTTCGCTCACGGAATAAACTTCATGAAGACATTAATTTGCAACGGGCGTAGTCGTTATCAACGTTATTTATCAGATACCTCTACTACTCAATAGGAATGTTTATGCCTATGTCCTTCCTCAGGGTTCAAGCTATCTTCACACCAAATGTTATCTAAATCGGTACAGCGGTTTAGACGTCAAAACGTAACAAACAAACAGAGAGACTTTCGCATTTCCAGGGTGTTAGGGTAAACAGTTGCATTACTTTAAGGGGTGATTGTACCCATGATACTGAACAACTTTCCTTAAGAAACCTATATAGGAAATTCTCAAAAAAAAATGCAATCAGCAGAAAGAACGTTTTTATGAAAATTCGAAAAAAAAAATCTCGAATTTTTTAAAGGTTTCTTACGGTAAGTTTTTCAGTATCATGGATAAAATCATCCCTTAAAGTAATGCAACTGTTTACCCTAACACCCTCTATAATATCAGTATGGATTGTGCACATCCAATTTAGAGCTACAACCACTCCTAATAATGTTAGTAATAGTACTCGTAGCATATTTCGTAGCGCAATCGTAGTACACTCGTAGTCTTTTTCGTAGCGCGCTCGTAGCAATAAGCAGATGTTCGACCAAATAAGAAAATGTTCTCCACTTGTATATAACTGTGATATAACTTCATATTCCCACAATCATTATTCAATACTAGCTGTGCCCGCGACTTCGTACACGCAGAGAAGTTCTTAATAATATTAAGAGAAAGAAAAAAATAATAAGAAATGCAAAGAAAGAGAAATACTTAAATAGAAATTTTGAAAAAAAGTATAGAAAGAAATAAAGAAATAAAATATCGCATTATATTGCCATCATTGCCATCAAATTAAAACATAAATTAGAATCTCCATACATTTCTCAAAACTACATCTAAATTGTTTGATAAGTACTTACAAACACTAATTTTAAATCAGAACATGCAGGCAGTACGCCTGCAGCATCAGGACTGAGTAATAGGAACCCTAAAAAGCAATGTTTCTTCTTAACCCAACAAATTAACAATTATTAGAAATCTGTAGATTATCAAGGCACACACACACCCCTAAACAGTAACTCATTCTTCAATACACCGATTTTTCAATACACTGAGTGTTGTGTCCGTCGCGTAGGCGAATTGAAAAATCGCTTTTTGCGCTGCAGTTCGCCCTGTCCCGTCGCCAGGCCGTCGATACAGCGCCGGATGCTAGGCCGAATGGCGTCCCACACCTAACCAGTTAGTGGTCTAAATTGTTGGTCGTCAGTTCTTCGGAAGACATTATCACCAGCCCGAAATAGGGCTGCCATCCGTCCGGGTTTCCCCGGATTTGTCCTAGTTTGAAGGGCGTCCGGGGGTGTCCGGGCGGGGCCGTCACAAAAGTTTGATTCATCCACAAAAATAAACTCGATTTCGGCATAAGCGCTTATTTCATACATAGAAGGCCTCGATTTTGGCATGACCTGGAAATGCGCTATAATATTTGGAAAAATCTCGAGCTCGCTTCGCTCACTCCTAGTTTTATTCGTACATATTGAATCGATTGAGTCGTATTGCAAAATCTCGATATGTTATGAAAATCTCGAGGTCGCTCCTTGTTTTTGAATCAATTTAGTCGTATATTGCAAAATCTCGAGCTCGCTTCGCTTGCTCTATTTTTTTAGACCATGTTACACTCGCTCCAGTCAGGTTTCAGCTCGTATTTCAACAACCTATTCGTATCGAAGTAAATTTAAAAGAAGATTTTAGATTGTGCAGTAACGACCAAAGCTGAATTTTACTGTCAAAATATAATTTATCATGGTTGTCCGGGGAAAATTTCAGATTTGACTGAAATGTCCGGGGTTTTTGACGTATTTGTCCGGCAACGGCGATTGGGCAGTGGCAACCCTAGCCCGAAACGACCCAAAGGGGGTCACATTTCCTCTCCCAAAGTCGACGCGCAATTTCAGCAATGAAGCTTTTAGCTTCGGCTCCCCATGCCCCTGTGGTCTTGACGGTGACAGGAACTAAGAGATATTGACGCTCCAAAGCTGAGTACCGGACTCTCTTTGTTGTGGCAGTAAGATCTGCGGCTGCTCCAGGTGTCCGCGACGTGCGACTGAGGTCTGGCGGAGAAGGTGCTTACGCATGTAGTGTGCCACAGGAGGCACTTGCTTTTCTGCCAGGACACCAAAGCTAATAGGCCGTAGGCCGTCCGTCGGTCTTTTGAAATACACATACACAGAATAGGCACATAAAGTATGATAAGTACAATTAGATTTGTGTAATTTGTACTTGCTGATGAAAATGTGATATTTTCATTAAATAAAAAAAAACAAAAAGTTCTGCACCAAGATTCGAAACCATCAACTCGTGTTCGAAAGTCTGACCATATACCAATTACGCTACTGAGCTTTCTGAAAAAAGTGTTGAAAAAAGCAATTAGTATTTACCATACTGAATCTTCGCAAATGCATAAACGCGCAGACCACCGACTTTAAATACTCATAACTTCTGATTGAATTAACTGATTGCGATGAAATAAAGCACAAATGTGAATCCAAATAAAGCCCTATTCTTTTGTGAAAACCGCATTTAAATCGGTTGAGTAGATTTTGTGTGACGCGTGCATTAAATTCAGTGCCGCTCGCGACTTTGTCTAAATACTTATAACTTTTGATTGAATTAACCGATTGCGATGAAATAAAGCCTACACGTTAATCCAAACTAAGCCTATTTTTGTGAAAACGCCATCCAAATCGGCTCAGTAGTTTTTATGTTATGCGTGAGTTAAAGTCAGTAACGCTCGCGACTTTTTCTTTGATTACTCATAACTTTTGATTGAATAAACCGATTGTGATGAAACATAGCCTATATTTTAATCTAAGCCATGCCCTACACTTCAGTGAAAACCCCATCCAAATCGGTTCAGTAGTTTTTAAGTGATGCGCGAACAAACAAACAGACAAACAGACAAAAATTCTAAAAATGGTCTTAATGTCTTCCATTACGTATCCTAAACACCCCCAATTATTTTTTTTGTAAATATCTTCAATGTACATCATCGCCAAGTTTAGAATTTTATTATATGTATAGATAGATAGAAGATAGATATAGATATAGATAGGAGTTTGAAGCACACTTATTCAAAGTCAAATTTTGTTTAACCCTTAAACAGGCCTTGGCCACCATATTTAAATTCAATAATGAACCTTATTGTAAGTTTTTAGTAGGTACATTGTCAGTTACTTTTATGTGGTCGATAAATCGTACTATGCCTGTTTAAGGGTTAAGGTGGTTGGAGAGCTGTCAATTTCATACAAAACGTTGTCGTATAACACTCGTATACGGTATTAATAAAAGTAATGTTTTATATATGGAAATATAGCTTAGAAAATCTAGTTTGCGCATATCAAATAATATTTACAATTTGTAATATAATTACGAAGATATAAGGGTTTGAAATTTTGTATGAATAATTTCAAAGCGTGATATCTTCGTAATAATATTATAAATTGTAAATATTATTTGATATGCGCAAACTAGATTTTCTCCCTCTGTCCTGTAGGCTCCACTATCTCGATCCACCAGTGGATTGAATAGGACGCTGTAGTTCACTGTGATCCACCATTAGGCTCAGTGGATCCTATGATACTTGAATGTATTAATAGGCTCCACCACGTTCTAAGCTATTTTTCCATATATGTATAAAACATTACTTTTATTAATACCGTCTACGAGTGTTATACGACAACGTTTTGTATGGACGGAAACCACCTTAAGCTACCACCGCGTCGGAACGTGTTGTCGCTGTAGAGAAGATGTGGGCAGAAACTCTACAACATAACACGACTTAATAACTATTACAATATTTATGTATACAATAATACATAGTCTATTTAATAAAATAATTGATACTATCATCATCATCATCATCAGCCTATCATCGTCCACTGCTGAACATAGGCCTCTCCTAAGGCGCGCCACAAAACTTTGTCCTTGGCCTTCCTCATCCAGTCGCTCCCCGCTACTTTTTTAGGTCGTCTGTCCAGCGGGCAGCAGGGCGTCCCACACTACGCCTACCAGTTCGCGGTCTCCACTCTAGAACTCTGACACCCCATCGGTTGTCAGTTCTTCGGCAGATATGACCAGCCCATTGCCACTTCAGCTTGCTAATTTTCTGAGCTATGTCAGCCACTTTAGTTCTGTGACGAATTGATACTATACAGTAATGTAAATAAATATAAGTTAGGTAACCTCAAACCCAAGCATAATAAGATCATTTAAATAATCATCCTAATCCGATACAATCCTCGGCTGACAAGGCTTTATAAAGGATGATTACTGTATAGTATCAATTATATCAAGCCTACAGCGGAATATAATTTGCAACAGAAATGTATTTCCATGATCGTTGCTTATTAGTTGCCTGTTAACTCTCCGTGCGGCGAAATACTGGGCTGGAATCTACGAATGCTGGAATAGTAGATTACACACCGAGGACAGGAAAGTAAGAAAGATCTCAGATCTCATGTAATGTGATATCAAAACAAACATGTGATCTGAGGCTTTCTTATTTACTGTCCGAAGTTAGTATACTATTTTTCTCCTCGACGGAGGTGGAAAGCGACAACTTCGGTTAGCGCAGCGGGACGAGAATTGACGCTTTCCGTCCGGAGGGGAGAATAGTAGATTACACAGCGAGGACAGGAAAGTAAGAAAGGTCTCAGATCTCATAATATGTAATGCATAGACATATTACTCTAGCGATAGACAAGCTCTTTCAAACAAACAACATGTCACACAAAACAACACCAAATGACACATTGCGGTCTGTTATATTTCCATAGTGACGAAGTGAACTTGGGAACATCAATCAGGTGCGGACACCTCATTCAAGTGGAACATTTTGCTTCTAACTATGCAAGGGCAAGTCTATCGGTAGAGTTTAAAGTCATGTGATGTAATGTGATGTAAAACAAACATGTGATCTGAGGCTTTCTTATTTACTGTCCGAAGTTAGTATACTATTTTTCTCCTCGACGGAGGTGGAAAGCGACAACTTCGTTTAGCGCAGCGGGACAAAAATTGACGCTTTCCGTCCGGAGGGGAGAATAGTAGATTACACAGCGAGGACAGGAAAGTAAGAAAGGTCTCAGATCTCATAATATGTAATGCATAGACATATTACTCTAGCGATAGACAAGCTCTTTCAAACAAACAACATGTCACACAAAACAACACCAAATGACACATTGCGGTCTGTTATTTCCATAGTGACGAAGTGAACTTGGGAACATCAATCAGGTGCGGACACCTCATTCAAGTGGAACATTTTGCTTCTAACTATGCAAGGGCAAGTCTATCGGTAGAGTTTAAAGTCATGTGATGTAATGTGATGTAAAACAAACATGTGATCTGAGGCTTTCTTATTTACTGTCCGAAGTTAGTATACTATTTTTCTCCTCGACGGAGGTGGAAAGCGACAACTTCGTTTAGCGCAGCGGGACAAAAATTGACGCTTTCCGTCCGGAGGGGAGAAAAGAAATGACTTGTCATCGACTCGATAGAAAAAGAAGAAGTTGATCAACAAACCCAGTTTTAAAATGGGTTTAAGGGGCTACCTGCCGGTTTTGGGTAATTTTGTTACCATTTTATTCATTAACTATGGCACTTTTTGAGCTGAAAAATAAACTGAATCATCTACAGGATATGAGAAGTGATGTGGTTTTTCTAGAAATCGATTTTAATGAATAAAACCTAAGAAAAGGGACTCTAAAGTCACCCCTTTTTTCCAGTTCTAACCATTTTGCTCTTACATTTTGAATCGGAAGAAAATGAAAATTTACAATATTGTTCACAATACAATTTAGAATGATGTGGTTTTCTTACTTTTTATAAATTTATAAAAAAACATCGAATTTTTCAAAGAAAACTGCTAAATTCTGACCGGAGCCACGCGCTCTTTCACATCGATTAGTATGGAGAGTCGTGGTCCAGGGCAGATACGCCTTAAATGGTTTTTCCAAACTGCCACGAATAGAGCCTGTTTTTATGCCAAGCTAATACTGCCACAAGAAGTACTTTGTACGTGCAATTTTATTCGTTTGAACTTTGAATGTTTAAGAGGATATAATTCGGAGCGCGCTCCATACAAACGTACTATGGTGATATTTTCAATACTAACCAATTAAAGTCAATGAAATTTTGCAGAAACAATCTAGAAACAAATTTCTATGCTTTTATGGAGTCAGATTTTCGTTAAAATGTATAGTTTTAAAGTTGCAGTGCCTCAAAGATTTCCATACAAAACTTAAATTAATCCTAGCATTGAAACTGTATATTTTAACGAAAATCGGACTCCATACAAGCATAGAGATTTGTTTCCAGATTGTTTCTGCAAAATTTCATTGACTTTAATTGGTTATTATTGAAAATATCACCATAGTACGTTTGTATGCAGCGCGCATTTTCGCTCTCTGAATAAAATTCTCTTAACAGATTAGGATTAGATAGGGAACAAAACACACATACATTTCGTTCACTGGGTAGTGGGCTCGGTAGCGAAATGGGATAACGCTATTCCCCGGTTTGGAAGAGTGCGGGTTCAAGTGCCACCCGAAACTTAAAGCACAACATGGCTGTAACATGTTTCAAATCAATAATATTATTTGAGATTTTTAGGATTCCATAGTCAAACAAGGAACCATTATTCTATCTCATACCTACTCTGAAAGTAGGCCATAGTTTATCTATGAAGCGGGTTGAAAGTGACGCATTTATTTCCTTCCTAGTAGGATTGAAAAATTATTTACTTGTTTCACCACTTCTATTCGAATCTTGATAGCTTATTCGACATCATATTTCTTGATAGCATTTTTTTCGTACAAAATATGTCAAACGAGCTGTTAGACATGCTAACAAGAATTTTTATCGAAAAGTGGTGAAACAGGCCCTTTGTACATATGCATCGTAGAAAGAGAAGGAACTAGAAGGAAGCACGTGTCTTGTCAAATCACTCAGTAAGAGATGCACATAGCAAATTCGCTCTAGTTAAAAAAGGAGATCGCTACTTATTGCTGTCCTTATCGACGTAGCCACTTTTTTGTTCTACGACGGCTGTCTGACTCCGGAGTCAGACATCTATTTTCATACAAATTGTATAGGATTTTATGACTATCGCTGTCTCATACGCGGTTACACTGATGTTTCGTCTATCAGCGTAAGCGAAAAATACTTCGCCTATGATATGCATCTATTATTACATACAATATACAACAAAAACACAAAATATTATAGGTATCTAAATTATAATCTAAGGCAAGACTTTTTTGAAAAAAATCTCTTTTCAAATCAAACTCTTTGGTATCTATTTTTATATGTTAGACTGGCTGCGAGGTGTGAAAACTTTTTTGACCATTGTCATATAATCGGAATAGAAGAAAACTTGTTTTATTTTTAATTGATTCATAATGGCTGCATTGTAATTTTTTTATTACAAAAGTTGCCAGTGTTGAGTCATCGTGTTTAGTAAAAACTTTTTCATTTCAAATCATTTTCAAATACTAGGAAAGTAGGCCATTGTTAAAAAATGTATTGTCTACACTTACTAGGAAATAAAGTGAAATAGGTGCCTTTCATTCCTTGGTTAACAATCTACCATACCAATCTTGGTTAATAACCAACCCGAATTTTAGTTTACAAATATTGCAAGTGTAAGACCGTCTTTCATTACTGAAATAGTATATAGTACTCTGTGCTGAACTAAAGACAGCTATAATGTATTCCCAGTTCAAAGCTCACACGCCAACATGTGTCAGTAGAAAGACAGTCTTTGAACAAGCGGAAAAATAATCTTATGTGTATTTTACTAGGAACCGAAAAACCTATGTTATATTAAATTCCCCTTTGTAAAGGAACTTTTATTGGCTTCTTTACTCAATAAAATACGCTTTTTAGCCGAAAGGGTACGAAACTACTGACCGCAACATAAAGCTTTACCTACTTACTTGTTGTTTTAGGGCACAATAAACTTTATAATGCTTACCTCTAAGTACTACTTCCTGTTACTAAAACAGGTTGTAAGTTAAGGTGGTCAAAACGAAATAAGGTGAAGCAGAACATCAAACTGATTTTCTCTATGGAACCAATATCGAAATCGAGAACAAAAAGTGTATGTTTCGAACAGAAGTTCGGGAAGTATTTCATGGCGCGACACTACCAGATTAGATAAAGTATATGTCTAAATAGAGCCTCACGCTTCTAGTTACCGTATAAAACAAAAGTGGCCAACTTTCTTAGGTAGGTGAGCGTGAGGCATCATACAACATATCTCTGTGTGCGTGTATACCGACACGGTTTATCACCCAAGAGTTCGATGATATTTTTTCGACGCATTCGTAGCTTCGACTGTAGACAATCGTAAATTTGGGTAAACCAGGGTCGTTAACCTGGCGTAAAATTCAAAATTATTCATAATAATGTAAAATTTTCGCATCTAGACCTACATTTTCTGCAAAAATAAGTTTTTTTCTTTAAATAGTACATACGAAAGAACATAATAAGATAGTTTCCCAAAATTAGTCATCATGCCTATTGAAGCATGCAGGTTTCCTCGCGATGTTTTCCTTCACCGAAAAGCCAGTGGTGTTACAAATCGTACATTAATTCCGTAAAACTCATTGGGACAATGCATCGTGTTAAAATAAATTGTCTTTAATTGGTTGGTTGAAAATAGGATCTAAGTTTGTTTGTATGCAGCAGGCTCGCGCACAACGCGCACGCTGCATTGCACGTAAATTTTCGCCTATGATCTTCTTCTTATCGAGTGGGCTGCAAAGCCCTGGTGTCAGAGTTTATTCAAACCGCCTTACGGCCTCTGACGTGGTTTTTATGTCACGACTACTACCACCAGTGATACTAGCCGGGACGCATGTAAGCAAAATCCACTACGGGAGTTTTTGACGCGCGCGCTGATTGGTCAAAAAACTCCCGTAGTGGACTTTGTCAGCAAAATCCACTATCGGAGTTTTCCCGTAGTGGGTTTTGTCAACAAAATCTACTATGGGAGTTTAAAATACGGGCTCTGATTGGTCAATAAACTCCCGTAGTGGACTTTGTTAGCGAAATCCACTATCGGAGTTTTCCCGTAGTGGGTTTTGTCAACAAAATCTATTATGGGAGTTTGAAGACGGTTTGTGATTGGTCAATAAACTCTCATAGTCGATTTTGTCTGCAAAACCCACTATCGGAGTTAAAGACAGTCAATGAGTACGCTCGATTCTGATTTCCGCCCCACCAAACTTACATTTTTACTCATTTTACCTGAAAATATATTTATTCCATCATCATCATCATCATTTTCATGTTCATCAATTTACTTGCTCTTTACTTTTGAAAGGAAAGATTACTATTATGATACATCATCATCATCTTTATTACACAGGTACAATATTATTCATTTCACCTGAACATTAATTTATTCCATCATCATCATCATTATTACACAGGTACATTCTTACTCATTTAAAAAAAATCTTATTTCGTATACAGGGTGTGAACTTAAAATTTTTTGCTATTTCACGATTTTTCGTAGAAGTTGTTTAGTTTGATGGTCTAAACTAAAGGATCCGCTTAAGTACTTATGTACCTAAATTACTTAAGTTTACACCTGTATATTAAAATGGATGTAACAAAAAACCACAACATCATACAATTTTTAAAAAATTCTGCTATCCCATACATTTGAGTCGATACAGTAGGTACCTACCTACTACAGTTTTGTATGAAACAGCAGATTTTTTATTTTTTCTCAATGTTGGCTCCATTGTGAAAGTTGTTCAGTTTGATGATATGAAATATTTGTGGTTTTGTAGCACCTCGTACGTATAGGTCTTATCATCATCATCACATTCATGCATGTTTACTATTTTTAAGGAAAACTAATGGAATATACAGGGTGTTAGGATAAACAGTTGAATTACTTTAAGAGGTGATTGTACCCATGATACTGAACAACTTTCTCAGCTTTCTCTAGACCAACATCCAAATCGCGAAAAAAACAGCTGTCCTATACATTAGGCTCGAGTAGATTTGTATGGAACATCCGATTTTTTTTCGCGTAACATTTCAGCAGATTAAAAAGGACCTTATACAACGTGTTTTTGAATAAGCGCAAAACCTCATATTCATGCATCCCAACTAATTTTTAACAAAATTATTTGGATCGAAACAATAATGTCATTATTTTATTAAGTAATTAAAATTTAAAGATGTGCGCATTTTAAGTATTCATGAAAAAACGATTTGTTATTAGGTATTTCAGTAATGAAAAAAGCGCTAGCGTGCTCATGGATACATTTTAAGAATTTCGATTCTAAACAAACTACTTTCTAGTTTTGTGATTATTCTTTAACACGTTGTATATAGGGTTCTTTTAATCTGCTGACGTTTTTTATCCGACCATCGATTTGAACAACTTTCTCCATGGGACCAAGCTCGAAAACGCGAAAAAGAAATCAGCTGTTTTATACAAAACTACTACTTACTAAAACTGCAATCCTACTCGTCCCAAATGTATGGGACAGCTGATTCTTTAAATTTGTGGTGTTTATTTACACCCTGTTTAATATACTTACAGGTGTAAACTTAAATAAGTTACATACTTAAGTACTTAATCCTTTAGTTTAGGCCATCAAACTAAACAAATTCTACGAAATATCGCGAAATAGCAAAAAAATTTAAGTTCACACCCTGTATATCAAATTTGATTTTTTTAAATGAGGAATGATGTACCTGTGTAATAAAGATGATGATGATGTATCATATAGTAATGTTTTCCTTTGAAAAGTAAAGAACAAGTAAGTGATGAACATGAAAATGATGATGATGATTATGGAATAAATATATTTTCAGGTAAAATGAGTAAAAATGTATGTTTGGTGGGGCGGAAATCAGAATCGAGCGTACTCATTGACTGTCTCAAACTCCGATAGTGGGTTTTGCAGACAAAATCCACTATGAGAGTTTATTGACCAATCACAGACCGTCTTCAAACTCCCATAGTAGATTTTGTTGACAAAACCCACTACGGGAAAACTCCGATAGTGGATTTCGCTAACAAAGTCCACTACGGGAGTTTATTGACCAATCAGAGCCCGTATTCTAAACTCCCATAGTAGATTTTGTTGACAAAACCCACTACGGGAAAACTCCGATAGTGGATTTTGCTGACAAAGTCCACTACGGGAGTTTATTGACCAATCAGCGCGCGCGTCAAAAACTCCCGTAGTGGATTTTGCTTACATGCAGCCGGGACCAACAGCTTAACGTGCCATCCGAAGCACGGAATCATCTTTCTTTTCAGACAATCAGGTGACTCAGCCTTGGGGAAAAACGCACAAAGTGACATTTCACTAGGTGCCCCCCGTGGGAATCGAACCCACGACCTCCGTGTCAAGAGCCCAATGCTCTAACAGGTGCTCTAGGTTGCAGTGCCCTAACAGGGTTCATGTTTGATACCTACTAGGTATACCTAGCATATAAGACCAGAATGTTACAACATGAGTGCAATAAATGATTTCTATTTCTATTTCTAATCATTAGACCACGGAGGCAGTTTATTCGCCTATGATGAATGCATGGCTTCAATAAAGCTTCTGGATTCAAGGCTAATCCAAGGTACTAAATTGATTCGGTACGGAATTTTCTCTTCCTTCTACATTTACGAAAACCTTTCGGATAGATATCTTTTTTTGCAATTGTAATTAGGTTCTTTGTGTAAGCGGAAGGTAATTGTTTAACCCACTGGTTACATTTTAGACTTTCACACGGCCCGAAGGAGGGCGTGGGATGAATAGGATTCCGATTATGACAGACTCTATTGTAGAAGTTTGTCATATACTGACGAGGGCCAGATAAATTAAATGCTTATACAGGGTGTTTCATAAGTAACAATAAATTTTTGAAACTCATAAGGGGGTTGTTTAGACCGTCAAACTGGGCAACTTTCTCTATGGGACCAACATCGAAATCGCGAAAAAAAAAATTTTAAATCCCATACATATTTTAGCTCTAGTCGATTTGTAGAGTAAGTATAGAGCATTTTTTTTTTTCGTGATTTCGATATGGTCCCATAGTGAAAGTTGTTCAGTTTGATGGTCTACACCACCCCCTTAAATGTTTATTTGTAGTTTTGTAACACCTTGTATACACCACTAGTTTTTAATTACTAACAAAATGTTAAGGGTATACAAGGTGTTACAAAAATACAAATAAACAATTAAGGGGGTGGTTTAGATCTTCAAACTTTCACTATGGGTGGGACCAATACAGAAATCGCGAAAAAAAAATTGATGTTCTATACTCTACAAATCGACTAGAGCTAAAATATGTATGGGATATCAGATTATTTTTTTCGCGATTTCGATGTATGTCCCATAGAGAAAGTTGTTCAGTTTGACGGTCTAAACAATCCCCTTAAGAGTTTTAAAAATGTATTCTTACTTATGTAACACCCTGTATATACAGGGTGAAACTGATATCATTAGCATCCTTTTAAATTAAGAGTCTACCCACCAAACTGAACAACTTTTACGATGGGAGCAAACCAATCGGAGCAAAAAAAAATCTGCAGTCCCATCCCATACTAAACTGCACCCGCCTCCGCTGCCTAGGTACGTGACTAGGGTTTTCGATTTCCCGGACTTTTTGGGTTCCCGGAAATCGGGAATGATTTTTCTTTTTTCCCGGGAATTCCCTTGTACCCGGGAATTTTCGAAATATTGGAAAAACGTTAGTATTTCACGAGATAACTTGTATTTTTTTTTTTTATTTTACTTTATAGCCAGGAAAACTAAGTAAAAAGACAACTTCTATACTTTTTATCCATCTGAAGAATCAAAACGTTACAATCATTTTTCCATTTTATCATTCGGTTGTTGTTAAATTAAGTTATTTAAAAGCCATTTTATAAAATACTTTAATAGGTCTAAACATACTGAAACGAGAAAAAAAAACATCCGCACATTTATTTCGATGCTCTTAAAAGTTGAATGTTTAGAACCTATGAAAGTAAGTTATAGCCTGTAGAATCCCACTGCAGGGCAAAGGCCTCCTCTCACGAATAAGGGTGAGAGGGAGTGGGCCATACTCCACCACGCGGGCCCAGTGCGTGTTGGTGGAGGCAAGTTAGTGGTCACCTTGCTGTCAGAGAATTTTCAAGCCGCCAATAGGCCTCTGACTAGGCTTAACGAATAGTTACAACGCCATCTGACGGAACTATCCGAGACCAACTGCTTAACGTGCCTTCCGAAGCACGGAAACGCTCGAGATGAAATACCACTAAACGGTCACCCATCCAAAGACTGACCGGACCTGACGTTGCTTAACTTCGGTGATCGTTTCCAATACCGAAGCTCCACTACGCCAACGAGCAAAGTATTCTATAAAAATAGCTGGTTTTGTAGTTTATAGGAGTAGCACTTTTTTGATTTAGGCTTTATTTATTGAGAAATTTTTAATATTGTGATGAGGGCGCCACTTAGGTACCTAGTACCTAGTAAGGTACTAACGGTAAGAGGAGGTTTAAATAAATTAAACATTTTTAACGGGTTCTTATCTGGTATTTGGAATATTTGAGTTCGCTATTTCAGCAGTATTTCTGAACAATAACTGTCTGCGAATGTCCTGTCATCTCGTGATTATGATAGTCGTCACACTGCCGAAATATCGGGAACTCAAATATACTAAAAACACGTTAAAAACCAGTTAAAATGGTGTACTTAATGCTTTTTTTGTTATAAATTGTTTATCTATCTAGTTTCTATTTAATTTTTTGTTTAAATAATATCCGCGTATCTCTTAAAAACTGTAGGTATTAATTACCTACCTACTTCAATATTTTTGACATCTTTAAAACTGAGTAAAGCACTTGAAAACTTTAAAAACAATAACAAAAAAACAATTACTAGCATCATCATTATCATGGACCTATAGGTACACGTCCCACTGCAGGACACAGGCTACCTTCAGAGAGGGTGTATAGGCGTCAGTCCACCGCACGTGCCCAATGCGGATGCAAAATAAAACATGAATAATAAAAACCTAATTCAAATCTTTTTCATCCATCCAAAAAGGCAGTTGAAGCATCTTTGAGCCTATTATTTGCTTTGTTAAAGAATCTTCCCGCGGTATAAAAAGCAGTGAAAAAGTAGGACTGACTGATAAATAGGGCTTTATAAAGATGATCTGAAGTAACTGCATGTTATTTAAGGTGTAATTACTGAACATTTTCAATTTTAAAGAATTCCCGGGATCCCGAGAATTCGGCAATATTTGTCCCGGGTAAGGAAAAGCCTGAATTCCCGGGAATTCCCGGTCCCGGGAGCCCGGGAAAAAAACCCTATACGTGACTCAAATGTATGGGACAGCAGATTTTTTTTTTTGCTCCGATTGGTTTGCTCCCATAATTATTAAAAGTTGTTCAGTTTGATGGGTAGACTCTTACAGTTTAAAAGGATGATAATTATAAGTAAGAATAAATTTTTAAAACTCTTAAGGGGGTTGTTTTAGACCATCAAACTGAACAACTTTCTCTATGGGACCAACATCGAAATCGCAAAAAAAAAATTGATATCCCATACACATTTTAGCTCTAGTCGATTTGTAGAGTATGGAACATCAATTTTTTTTGTTGCGATTTCGGTATTAGTCCCATAGTGAAAGTTGTTCAGTTTGATGGTCTACACCACCCGCTTAAATGTTTATTTGTATTTTTGTAACACCTTGTATAGGTACCCTTAAAATTTTAAAAACTAGTAGTGTACCTATATAAGCATTTAATGTATCTGACCCTCGTCAGTATATGACAAACTTCTACAATAGAGTCTGTCATAATAGAATTATTAATCCGAATCCGTTCATCCCACGCCCTCGGAGAAGTCAAGAATAAGTAATAATAAACTAAGCAAGTAGTTGTCACGTACTAAGGGAAAAAAGAGATAATGTACCTACTGAATACTGATATTGATACATCAAAGGTATCTGAAGCACTTTACAAAACTATATTGTAAGTAAGTACTTCAAAATGAAATGTTAGATACGTGATCGCGACTAAGTTACCTCAGCCAAGCATGACGACGCGACGTCGACCCACACGCGATGACACTTTTTACCCGACTGCGCGACGCAAAGGAAGGGTAATGTTGCAACACAGACCACTAAGCGGTCTGTGTGTTGCAATGAGCAGATATGTACTACACGCAAAACTTAAAAACAATATAGGTATACATAAAGAGTTGAATTACTTACATTAAGGGGTGATTGTACACCCATGATACTGATCAACTATCCCTGCTAAATAAATAGGAAAATCGCAAAAAATTGTTTTATGAAATAGGTAGTAGATTACACACCCAGGGCAGGAAAGTAAGAAAGGTCTCAAATCTCATGTAACAAACATGTGATCTGAGGCTTTCCTATTTACTGCCCGAGGTTAGTATATATACGATTTTTCTCCTCGACAGAAGCGGAAAGCGGGATTTAGTGCAGTTTAGCTTTCCGTCCGGAGAGGTGTCGATTTTTTTTAGACTTTAAATTATGGCATCGGATACGATGATGATTGATCTAGCGAACAACCGGGAGTCTTTTTACCGTGTTAATATTTTAAATCATGACTTGCAGTCTTTTCTACTAACCTCAGTAAGGCTAAGACCATTTAACTAGGGACCAGCCTAGCGTTTGCATTCCGCTCTGCCAAGGTACATGGTCGATTGACCATGTGCATTTACATACAATTTTATACCTTATCAATCACTAAATAAACAAGACAGCCTATACCTAATAGGGGAGCGGACAACTAGTCAAATTAGCAACTATCGAATGTCAAAACGTGCGATTTTTATGAAAAATTGTACTAGATATGAAGTAGGTATAAAAAGTAATGAAATGTTGATGACGCAACATTTCACTACTTTTTATACTTCATCCTATTATTAAAAATAGTATTCAAACTAAAGAATTACAGAAAATGAGAGTTTATCCTTTTATTTTCAAACGTTTTTTACTAAGAAGATAAAACTAAAATATATTTTATGCAGTCCGCTCCCCTATTGCGGAGCAATCACTTCAAAGTATTCCCATTTGGGGTTTTCACTTTTTTTTAACAATCAAAATTAGAATCTTTAGATTCCATTACTTTAGTAATAGACTAAAATCTGAAATTGCGGATTTCATGCTATCTCCCCCCCGCAAAAAGTAGAATTACACGCGTAACACGTTCATAGTTACATGTTCTAAGCAGTAAGGCGATAACTTTGTACCGTCCTATTTTCAATAATGTACCTAGTAAAGGGATTTTTAACGTGAGCTATATGTGAAGTAAATTAAGGACACTCAGCTCGTTAGTTTAGGGGTAATAAGGTCACAGTAAATGAGCATGTGCCACTATTTAGGATACCCATCTAAGTAAACCACTAGTTTTTAATCTAAACTAAAACAATTTAAAGTTGTAGTCAGACAATGAAACTAAACAATATGGGTCGAAAAAAGAAAACATTTGTAGGACCTCCCATAAAAAATCTATCGGCTGATCGGCACCTTTGAATGAGAGGTCAAAAAAAAACATTTGTTGGACCTCCCAAGAAAAATCGATCGGCTGAACCGCACTTTTAAATGGGAGGTCCAAAAAATTTTCGTTTTTCGACCCATGTAAGGAAAGTTGTTTACTTTCAATTTCTAGATACACCCTTAATATTGTTTTAGTCATTAAAAACTAGTGGCAGTGTTTAGATATTCTATGTCAAAGTAAAGTTTGTGATGCCAAACATTAAGTAGACACTAACAACATCACTGCAGGTAAATTAGCTCGACATTGAAGCCTGTTTCAAAGGGTTAACATGGTCACGTCTCGCAAACCTTGCTCTCTTTGAGACTCCTAATCTAATTTATCGCCCAAGTCCGCCAACTAATTGATTATTTACGTTGCTGGGGTAGCAATGTAAACTTACTTATAATTAGCAGTTTTGCTGTGGGTAGAATTTATTTCAGATTTTTTTCAGTTTTCCAGGGTGGGATAAAAATATCGTTTAAAATAATATGTATAATGCTTTTAATCATTAATTCATCTTTTAGGTAATACCTATGAAAAGCTATTCCTTAACATTTGCTTACATTTCTTGAATTATTTGCGCAGTATCTCAGTACAACACCACAACATTTTTTATGCCGTTTTTTTTTTAATCAAACTGCTACTCGTGACCGCAGTGAGACAGTGACTAAATCCAATGCAATCAATAGAATGGGACAACGTCATGAAGCGCGATGTTCGCTCTATACATCTAACTCAGTGCTTGCACCTAACATTTTCCTCGCTGTAGTGAGGTGAAAAGTTGTGTGTTTTGCTCGGCTGCAAAAATATTCTGCGTCCTCGTACCTTTGAAACCTTCGCTACGCCAGGATTCTATGTTTGAACTGCTCGCTTCGCTCGTGGTTCCTAGAGTCCTTCGCTTGCTCAGGTTTCAATAGAAGTACTCGCGCCAAAAAACAACTTTGCAGCCTAGCATAACAAATAACTATTATCATGTGGAAACTTTTGTAAAATTATAAGCTGACAGAAAAAGTGATCCTGGTAACTGGTTAAAAACCGCGTAAGTAAAACTAACTGGCTCGTGCATTGCTGGTGCATAAAGCCCTACGAATAAATTATTCGTAGATAAAGTTGTTAAAAAAAAACCTGGTTTGGGGGCGCTGCAATCGACTACGAGTAGGTATAGGGTTCCAAGTACAAAAATTAGATCCGATGATTTTCGTGGCATGGCGAAGCATTTTTATTTTTCTGGTCGAACTTTACAATAAAAATTTCAAACATCTCTGTTCCTGTAGTTTGTCAATACGGTTTCAATGCTAGGATTAATTTAAGATTTGTATGGCAATCTTTGTCACTGTAACAATTTAACGTAAATCTGACAAACCACATTAGTTAATTAATACCCAAAATATTATTAATAACTTCGGAGGTTGCCTTGTGCATTAGGTAAGGCATTAGGTAACCTAACTTCCTTTACCGTCCGCGCACTAGCATAGAGTCATGTATCAAAGGCAACACAATCTGTAATTTCGTTAAAGTCCCAGTATAAACAGCAGCCGTAGTATGCAGTGCGCTAAGAGAAGTTTATTCCGAGAGCGCAAATGCGCGCTCCATACAAACGAAGGGATTGATCTGAGTTCTGCACAAACGTTTTTCCGCCTATTCGAAAGTCTAGTGTGTAAGTATTTTTAATACTTAACCAATCAAATTTATCAGAAACAATCTAAAAACGCTATGCTTGTAGGAAGACAGATTTTCGTTACAATTTTATATTGTAATTATAGGATTAATTTAAGATTTGTATGGAAATCATTGAGGCACTGTAACTATAAAACTATGCATTTTAACGAAAATCTGACTTCACACAAGCATAGAGATAAAATTGTAGATTGTTCTGAAAAATTTCATTGGCTTTAATTGATTTAGTATTGAAGATATTATCATATCACCAGACTTCGTTTGTATGGAGTGCGCTCCGAATTAAATTATAGCGTAGCATGTTGCATGATATTACAGGATATTACATGATATTACGCCTTTTATCTCGTCCGTTCGCGCGCAAATAGAAAGAGACCGAAGGAGTGATAGTGCTATATCACACTGCCATTCTAGCCATGCAGGTGCTTGCTCTTAGATGATTACACCAGGGACGTTGACTTTTTCCTAGGACCCATGGAGTAAGAGGAGATGGCATATCGGCTTGTTTCTATAGAAAATTATGTCGCCGACAAAGGGGGTGAGGGACGGGTGAAGGGAGACAAAAAACCTTAGGGGAGCGTGTAATTTCTCTATGGTATACAACAATCGCAGTACAAACTAGATGACGTCATGCCCAGTTGGTGGTTACTGTGCACACTTTGTTACACCATCTCTACCAAGAGGAGCGTGTAATTTCTCTACGATTACACCCATACGTTTTACAGCTACGCGCGCTTAAATCTTTTCTTTTTGATGAGCGTGATAAAATTAATAGGTAGGCGTGTTCTGAGAAACAGTTACGATCATGCGGACCAAGTTGTTTCTGTTGCTCAAGTTGTTGACGTCCGTCATCCAAATATCCAAGCTGTTCTGTTGTTCTAGGAGTTCATAATGTACAAGTTCGTGTGTTGTTCTATAGTTGTTCGTGTGGTCCAAGTTATTTTGGTAGTCATGTTTTCCAAGTTGCCCCATTTTGTTCATGTTGCCCGTGTTGTTCTTGTCTTGTTGTGCACAACAACAGGCAAGTGTTCACGATCAAACATATTGTGAAAGAACAAAATATTGCGTTATTGCGCAAATAGACTAGTTACGTATCGCTATCGCGGGTCTGCATGCTACGCCGCAGCTTAGCTTACCTATATCACAGCATAACTATATTAGTCCTCACAGTACGGCAACGGATGTACTTGCGCAGAGCAACGGTGGGGGGGGGGGGGCTGGCGGGGAAGCGGGCGGCGCGGATTTTCCCAAGATCTGTATGAAGATTTTGGGATCGACTGCGCATGACTAAGTAAGTAAGTACCAGCGGCGCGGCAGCGGGGCGCGGCGTATTACGAGCGTTGCCACACTGTAAGAACTAGGTAATATAGTTATGCTGTGCCTATTTATGGTACATACCTAAACTTTTTAAATAAATAGAACGTCGTTGCAAAGGTAGTCGGATCACAGATCGTTATTTCAATACCTCTGTCCCGACAGACGTTAGCTTCACGGATGCACATTATCCTGTTACACTCCAGTTATACAGGGTGTGACTAAACACCCTAGTAATATTTGAAAGGGTTAAATCGTTAAATCGTTCTAGATTAGATTAGACCTTTTTTTTTTGCTCCGATCGGTTTGCTCCCATAGTAAAAGTTGTTCAGTTTGATGGGTAGACTCTTAGTTTAAAAGGATGCTAATGATATCAATTTCACCCTGTATATACAGGCCCAACTTAATATGCTGACACTTTTTTAAGAGGATGATCAGACCATCAAACTGAACAACTTTCTCTATGGCACTAACGTCGAAAACGCGAAAAAAAAAACAGTTCTGCCATACATTTGACTCGAGTAGGTTTGCACTTTTGTATGGGACAGCAGATTTTTTTTTCGCGATTTCGATGTTAGTGCCATAGAGAAAGTTGTTCAGTTTGCTGGTCTGATCATCCCATGGAGTAAGAGGAGATGGCATATCGGCTTGTTTCTATAGAAAATTATGTCGCCGACAAAGGGGGTGAGGGACGGGCGAGGGGAGACAAAAAGCTTAGGGGAGCGTGTCATTTCTCTATGGTCGCAGTACAAACTAGTGCACAATTGGTGGCTACAGTGCAACCAAAGAGTAATATAAGTATATTAGAGTGCAACTTTGTTACACCATCTCTACCAAGGGGAGCGTGTAATTTCTCTATGGATCATCCCCTTAAAAAAGTGTCAGCATATTTAGAAGGACCCTATATACTAATATCTAGATGGTGCTTAAAACAGTAAAATCAAATAAATATTTCGTAGATTGTAATTGGTTAGTATTGAAAGTAGGATCAAACTTCGAATGGTCGTCGTTATTTTATCCTTCAAAAACGTGCAATTCGAGCCATTTATAATCTGCGTTGTCGAGATTCATTACGAGATCTTTTTAAAGATATCAGTATTTTGACTTTCTACAGTCAATATATACTTAGGCAATATATTTCCGAAAATATTTTGTACGTTCGCAAAGTCTCTCTTTCCCAAAAACAGTGACGTTCATAATTATAATACTTACAAGAAATAAAAATAAATTAGTGTTCCCACATTTTCGTCTCAGTAAGGTCAACACATCTTTCATGGGCACTGTATACGCTATTATAATAAGATACCAGAGGATATTCTAAACTTGCCAGACAAAAAGTTTAAGTCCCATGTTATACAAGTCCTCTGTAAAAAAGGTTACTATTAACTCGATGATTATTTGAATGACCAAAATGTCTAGTCTTGACAATGTTACAATTGGACGCAGTTCTGCAAAAAAGATCCAACACACTATAGACTCCATAGTGGGTTGGATCTTTTTTGCAGAGCTGCGTCCAATTATGCAAGAATATTATATATTCCATATTCCATAAATTTTTGCAATTATGTAATTCAATATTTGTACTTTGTATATTTTGTTTTGTTTAAAAGAAGTGTGTTGTAGAGTTTCTGGCCGCATCTTCTCTACAACGGAACACCTTCCGAAGCGGTGGTAGAATAAAAAATAAATGACGTCAGAAAGTTATCTATGTGATATTATTTTGAATAAAAAATTTTGATTTTATTTGATTTGATCGTATCGATGCTGACTGCCTAGAATGCGTCAGACGAACTCAGGTTTTGTCACTCAGGGAGGCTCTTTCCGAAGGAAGGTACACACGGCGACACATCAAGCTATACAAAACCAAAATAAGCTGGCCGCGCGTAGGTCGAGTAACGTATAACGTCGCGCGGCCAGCTTATGTTGGTTTTGTATAGCTTGATGTGTCGCCGTGTGTACCTAATTTTTTCTTTCTTTCGTTCTAATTGAAAATAACTAAGTATAAAATATATAGTTTTACTTACAAATTCCACTTATAACTGCTTATTATAAATCTGTTCATACATATACTATACATAAGTAGGTTACCCTACCTATTTGATTATACACGTGCCGTCATATCTGAAGAACCAAGTAGATTGGGTTGTTTATTCCACTGTAAAATGGATTGCAATCAGAAAGTATATAAAGTATTCTCAGCAGGGATCGAAGTCTCGCCATGGTAGGTAATCAACGTATTATCCGCTGATCATTTGTATATACAGACAGTAGAGGTAACAACACCTAGGGGAGACCGAGTCAAAATGGGATACTTAAGAGAAAATTCATCTTATAAAGAAAATTTAACTGTTTATCTTAGATTCATTTTATTTTCATCTAAGCTGTTTATGCGAAAATCTTTTACATAGATAGAAAACAACATTTACTAGTATATAAGCTTTTTATAATCAAATCGCATTTTATGCTAAATCACATAATTATGTTTTTGGTAATACGGAATAATAGTGAACTGGAGAGCGATTTTTGAATCTCATTCGGTGAGCTCAGCTGTTAAAAATGTCAAAATTACTACGGAGATACGCATCTTTTTACTGATGGTTTGACTTTAAAAAATCTCTCTCCTGCAGTATGATTTTTGAAAGTCAACCCAGCAGTAGTAAGATTCATATCTCCATAGTTTTTAAGACATTTTCAACTGCTGAGCTCACCGAATGAGATTCAAAAATTGCACCCCATGTCAAATTTCCCGTTTTTCCTCGGGGTCGCCTTCGTCTTGGGATGAATGAGTGTCCGTGTCACTTTCTTTTTTGCGCTTCTTAATTTTTTCTCTTTTCAAGAAGCAGCTTTTCATGTATCTTTTTATCAGTTTTTGCTCATAACTTTTCTAACCTGAAAAAAAGACGGACGTAATCTCGTCTAATCACGAGTGAAGCACCCATTTATTCTGTGTGCGTACACACGCAGTACATAATGGGCCTAGAGTTGGTGCATCTGTGTGAGTGTAGGTCCCATGTAGAACAAACGAAAATGTAGGACCGCATGCTTCACATTTTTGAGTGTCACATTACGTCCGTCTTTTTTTCAGTTCCGTGGGTTTAGGTTAGAAGTATTTTTTAGAGTTTTTACCATTTTGTTAGTTTTTACCCGCGACGGAACGGAGAACGTGTATGCGTTTTTACGCAACCATTCCTCGTCAACGAGATAATAGATAATAGGAACATTTTTCAGAGTTCCGTACCCAAAGGGTGCTTACTTTTTGTGTTTTTTTATTGTCTTATTCATTTCTTCCTCGTCCTGTAGAAGCTTTATTTCACCAGTTGAAATGTTGCTGACGTCAATCGACTGACGCAAGACGACGATGTGAATAAGAAGTGATTTCTCTTGAAAACAGGTTACTAATTTTATAATTGGGTACCTACCTACTTATTTAAAAATATCGGTAGGATTTTAGGAGTAGGAGGCAGGTAGAGTCTGCTCGCTCCAAAAGATTTTATTGTACTTAAGGGTCGGCACTACCTACGGCCCGTTTGACATATCTGTCAAAAGAAAAAGACCGGTGGCCGACAACACTCAACCCTATCTTATAAGATTAATGAACAAATCAATTTGATAGCTTTTGGTAATACTTTTCTTGCAAAAAACTTGGTCGGCTGCAGCGCGCGGCAGCTTGCCTGGCGTGTTTACTGGTGTAAAGGAAAAAGTGAACCCTACCTGGTGACACAACATTTTACCTCGTTGAATTAAAGGACGTAACTAGTCTGTTGGTCTAGAGTCCAATTAGTAAGGACTAAAAAGTCTGGTCGGCCGACCCTATCCTGGCAGGGTCGTAGGTCCGACCGAATTTAGGGTACCTACTACTCGGAAGGCAGATTTTACCACATTAAATTAATGTTGAATGTTTGGTTGTGCGTGGCAATCATCCTGCAGCATCTGGATTTGAGAGCCGTAGGTCGAAATTGACATTTACAGCAACAGTACAGTACCGTGATGGACCTATAATGTGACTGATCAAAGATCACCCCTGGTGGTAGGATAGGATGGGTTCTAGCTAATTAGATCACAGTATTACTAAGGCTTAAAAAAACTTAAAATTATTTTAACAGAACAAATTAAAACTTTTAACAGAATAATGAAATTATTATAAGTTTAATATTATTGGTATTAGCAAACTAAGGGTTTGTAATCTTTTATCATCATAATCATCGTCAGATATAATATTTTAAGCACGGAATAAAAGTTAGTTTTGCAGTAACTGGAACGATTGCCTTCAAAAACATTTGCGCAAAAGGACATCATCAGTGTGACGACTTTTAGTAGATTTCTTCTTTATTGGTATATTTAGGGCAAAATTGTTTAGTAGATTTTAGTAGAAATTGGGAATTCGAAAATTTTAATGTAGGTATTTAAAAATGCAAGGATTCAGGCTAATAAAATCTAAGCTGGCAATACTCTAACTGGCTGAGAAAACGATTGCAGGGTTTGCAAGTTTTCCGGAACTTCTAGTACATCATCATCATAATCATCAGCCTATACAAGGTGTTACAAAAATACAAATAAACATTTAAGGGGGTGGTTAAGACCATCAAACTCAACAACTTTCACTATGGGACCAATATCGAAATCGCGAAAAATATAATTTATGTTCTATACTCTACAAATCGACTCGAGCTAAAAATCTATGGGATATCAGATTTTTTTTCGCGATTTCGATGTTGGTCCCATAGAGAAAGTTGTTCAGTTTGACGGTCTAAACAACCCACTTAAGAGTTTTAAAAATTTATTCTTACTTTTGTAACACCCTGTATACGTCCCACTGCAGGGCACAGGGCACCTTCTAGGAGGGTGTTTGGGCGTAAGTCCACCACGCATGCCCAAAGCGGATTGGTAGACTTCACATATACATCAGAATTTCTTCTCCTGCATTATGCAGGTTTCCTCGCGATGTTTTCGTTCACCCTTTGAGAGCAGTCGGTAATACGTACATAAAAAAAAAAAAAAAACGTACATAAGTTAGAAAAACTCATTGGTTCGTGGCATGTTGTCCGTGCGGATTCGAACGCGGACCTCTTGATTGAGAGTCCATACCTCTCCGCAATGCGCCACCGAACTCACTTCTAGTACAGCAAATATTCGTCATATCGCCTAATGTTATTTTTTTTACAAAAGAGGGCTTCTAAACAGAGTTGGAATTTTGGTACCTAGCACTTTTAATATGTCAAAGAGATTACATGTTTATCGACTTCCAATAATGTCGATATACGGGTATATTTTATATCACTGCGGATAACTTCAGCATGTATCGAACTTCAAAATAGCGAAAATAAATCAGCTGTTCCATACATTTGAGTCGAATATGTAGGTACTGCAGTTTTGTATAGGACAGCTGATTTTTTTTTCGCTCTTTTGTAGTTGGCTCCATAGTGAAAGTTGTTCAGTTTGATGAGTAGAATACATGCTGGTGTTATCCGCAGTGATAAAAAATTACCCGTATATGGACACAATCGGAAGTCGATAAACGTGCAATCCCTTTGACATAATTAAAAGTGCTACCAAAATTTCTGACTCTGCTTATGAGACACAGAAAACTGTACTAAATTTAAACTTGCGTAGGGACGACCAAATTTAATATTTATTTGAAAATTGAAGCATCCATGTTACAAAGTGATGAAAACCAATAAAAATTATACAAAAATGCGAAAATAACATGTGTAATGATGAGCGTTTAGATAAAATTGATAATATTTTGTTCAAAAACGTGTTTTATATTAAATTTTAACCATCTGTAACGACATTAATATTATTTGGTAGAATTTAAGTAGAATTTGAAACAGGGCTGGTAGATTATGGTAAATTTCAGCAGTAATTTTCGTCACGCTGAAGGACATTGTGCGACACAAGAACATATAAGTAGGTGTTACTTAGTAGCTAAAGTGGGTACATGAATCCTGAAAGGGCACAGCAATATTAACAAGAAGTAATTTTAAAGAAAAAAATTAGTATAATGTCAATAGTTCTTTTGGTAGTTTTTGGTTCTTTTGGTAGGTTTTGGTAATTTTTGGTAGTTTAGTAATTATTTTTTTGTTGTTTCTGGTTATTTTGGTAGATTTTCGTAGTTTTTGGTTATTTTGGTAGATTTTTATACTTTTTGGAAATATTTGATAGAAGAATGAAAATTACCAAAAACTACCATAAAAACAAAAGAGTTCTTGACGGCTTGGCTACGGGGTGGGTTTGTTGACATAAATAAAATATATGTTTTGCAAAAGAGGTACCTACATTCGAATCGTAAGCGGAATTCAGTCAATAAGGGTGTCATGCCGATCCTTGTTTACCGACTTTAAATTACTCACTGTGACAGCTTCGTATATCCTCGATCTGTGCGAAATCGTGAGATGACACCCCGTAGTATTCCGTAGCAAGAGATTAAATTTAACTCGCAAAAATGAGCTACTGGTACCAAATTACCGACTAGCATCGATGCTAAGGACTACAAAATAAAGTCGAATACTGTTCTTGTGTATAGTAAAATACCAGATGACATTAAAGCCGACAAGAAATTTCTGAAGAAGGTTAAAGAATTATTAATCGAACAGTGTCCCTATGACTTTAATTAGTTTCTTCAGTATAAGTAAACAAACAGGCATCAATCTGAGTAGAAAAAAATGTGTTGCGGACCGATTATTTGTACCTCAATAGGTTATTATAATTTTTAACTAATCACATTTAACTGATTTTATAACATTTAACTAATTTAATTGTAGTAAGTGAAAGGTGGTAGTTAAGTTATTGTCTGGCACCTATTGTTTAAATCTGTTTTTTTCTTAATGTTTATAAATTATATTGTAGTGTGACTAATAGGTACTCTGTACTTACCATCTGTAACTTATGTACCTACCTACAATTTAAGGTAAATAAATAAAATGAAATGAGATGAACCAAAAGTAACAAATTAACCATAAACTACCAAAAAGTACGAAAAATTACCAAAATAACAATAATCTACCAAAAAGTACGAAAATATACCAAAAAAAACAGAAACTACCAAAATAACCAAAAACTACTACCGAAAAGTACGAAAATCTACCAAAATAACTTTTTGGTTACTTTTGTACGAAAATTTACCAAAAACTACCGAAAGACTCAAAACTACCATAAATTACCAAAATAACCAAAAACTACCAAACAGTGCCCGGAAAGTAACTTTTGTGAAATTCCTTTGTGTTGTCTTGTGTCGCGCAATGTCTTTTCGCGCAAAATTCTGTCGTGCAAATGACTTACAAAGTCAATCGTTTGAGTTACCTACTGCGGTACAGAATTCACTCTTATTCCATTCTTATTTAAAACATATCTGACGATGATGATGATGATTTCAGATTATCAATCCTTAGTTTGCTAGTAACAATAGTAATAAACTTACAGTTATTCTGTTATAATAACGAGTAATAGTCGACCAATTTATAAAATGTACTTCTAAGTCCACATACGTGACGGGCAACTACGGAACCCTACACTGCATGTGGCCCGACACCCACTTGCCCGGTTTTTTATAAGTTACTTTGCCTACTTTAGCTAAAAATGGATTTGTTCATTAATCTTCTAAGACAGGGTTGGGTGTTGCCGGTCACCGGTCTATTTGCAATGATTTCGAACGATTGACGGCCCATAGTAATTTGTATGAAGAAAACGTCCAAAAAAATATGTGATTTTTGGTAACAAATTGCAAAAAAACTAGAAGTCGTATCGAAAAACTGATTTGTTTAAAGTGTTCTTTGATGTTTTGCCATTGATTAGAAATATATTTTGTTGTTTTATTTTGTTTCACTAAATCACAGGACTCGGAACGCGGCAGTGCTATTCTGGAGTTTTTCATGAAATTCTCGATTACTTTCTCATGTAACTACACAATTTTACTGAAATTTTTTTTGTTCATCTTGTACTTCATCTTTTAAAGAAGCGATGGTATTAATTTTGTTTCTAAATATAGCTATTTACTATCCTCAATAGTCGGAACGCCGAACCCTGTTTTGCCCGATTAGGGTAGTGCCGACCCTTAAGTAAGTAGACCTACTTACTTAAGGGTCGGCACTACCCTAATCGGGCAAAACAGGGTATAACGTTAAGGGTATAACGTATAACGTTTCTGCACAGAGACTGTATTTGCCGTCCCCTATACAAATAATACCTGTATTATTTGTATAGGGGACGGCAAATACAGAGCGAATAGGCAGGCATTGGCCCATCTAGGATTATTTTTCTGGACCCCAGTGGCGACGTATAACGTTTCTGCACAGAGACTGTATTTGCCGTCCCCTATACAAATAATACCTGTATTATTTGTATAGGGGACGGCAAATACAGTCTCTGTGCAGAAACGTTATACGTCGCCACTGGGGTCCAGAAAAATAATCCTAGATGGGCCAATGCCTGCCTATTCGCTCTGAGCACATGCGTCGGATCAGACTAGGTACCTAGTGCCAAACATCATCCCACTCGTTGTTAGCGAATGGATTTATCTAAACTTTTAATTAATACATCAGAAGCCACGTGAATCATTAGTCCTCTTCATTTTAAAAACTGGTTTATATAGGTATTTTACATCACGTGTGCTGAAAAACTTTGTAGGTGTACGCATATCGCCAGCATGTAATTACCATTACTGTTGAATTAGCTTCATTTGATAAGCGTTGTTATTTTTCTTTACTTAGGTTCAAAAACGTTAAGTACCCGCATACCTACCTACCTAATTAGAGCATAGCATATGCTCACGGCTATATTCCCCGAGGGGGTGGTCAGTGATATGAATTCTGAAACCTCAGAACATCCACGTTTGTACTAACTATGACTAGTGAAACCGCGCAGAAATCCCAGCCAAGTCATCGTGCACCGAGCTTAGGGTCTCGCTCCTACTGGCGGCCATCATACAATATCATTATTTATCAAAATAATTTGTTTTCTCAATCAATCAAGGATCCGGGATTCTGGGCGCGAGCTTCACTCACACTTGGCCGGTTCTTAATATTTGTTGGTTAACTTTCTGTAGGGTAGACACCTGAAGGCGATCAATCGGCGATTACAAAAGAAACTTCTTGAAGATAATGGCTGTACTAGATCCCTTCAGCTTTTCACAAGGAAGAATGAGATTTTGGCGGGATCGCGTGTGCGTGTGTTTCGGTGTTTCCAAGATCAATGCTACCAACATTGAAAAAACAAAACTAAAGACATCGGCAGTATGGAGTAGATCCATTTGCCTTGCATTTAACCACAAAATGTTTAAATTAAAAAAAAGATTATTGTCAATGTCAATATTTCCATGATTTCCGCCTTCGCTTCGCCGCGCTTCGTTTCGATTTGTATTTCGTTTGCGTTGCTTTCTTTCCTCAAGTTTAGTTTTTCGGTAAAACCGTTTACGCAATGGCTGAAGATAGCCAAACCACGCAGACCCAGACGCAAAACTCACAAATAGATTGGAGTCAAACAAATACTCCGACTGTGATACCCACGATTTGGGGCCGGCTTTATTCTACCAAAGTATCTCTAAAAGGTGGTGGATGCTGGAGAACCGGCCAGAATCCAGAATACTATGGTAAATATATCTTATTAACACTTACAACTTTAATACTTCACCGTTGTGATGAAGGTATTTTGGAAAAAAAACTTCCGAAGACAATTTCGAGACTTACTACAGTAATTTTGATACCGTTTCGACCCTGATCAAGTTTAAATATTATAGAAAATGTGACAACTAAACGTTCGTTAAATCCCTGTCGAAAAATTCTCAAGGTCATTGACGATAATTGATTTTTATATGGCCGGGAAACATATTGAGCAAGTCCTTGACTGCGCGGTAACCAAATTAGTAGGCGAAAGTGCTTCTGCGCAGGCCCCCTCACCCCCCCTGCATTATTTTTATAACTTTACTGTACAAGCTTTTTTAGGGTTCCATACCAAAAAGGTAAAAACGGGACCCTACTACTAAGCCTATGTTGTCCATCCGGTTGTCTGTCTGTCCTTCCTATTTAGGGCTGTAACTTTTGAACCGTAATAGCTAGACACTTGAAATTGTCACTGATTCTGCGTTATTATGGCGGATTTTATAACAAATACCTACTAAAAATGTCAAAAAGTAATAAATTCAGTGGGGTCCTCTATTCTATTCTATTTTTAAAAATATGGCTGCCATCTTTGGTTAGTGATGATATTGCCAATGTATTATAATATCTGTGCCAATGTCGAGTTTTTATAGCAAAAGTGCTTGACGTTGTATGGTTATATTGATATTTTGGTGACTTCAAGGGTTGTTCAAGTGGAGTTCCACTGTAGGCCGGGGATGGGGCAACCGACGCGCACGTGACCGCCCAATAGCAGACCCACAAAGCAACTCCCAGTGGGGTCCTCATATAAGAAACTAGTTTTTATCAATGTTTTGCTTCTTGCTCTATCATATAAACGGTACAAGTGTCAAAATTGGTTATAGAGCAAACTCTACAGTATAACAACAAATAATAAAAACCGGTCAAGTGTGAGTCGGTCTCGCGTTAAAGGTCCCGGAGAAAACAAAACTTTTTTGTAAGTTAATATTATGTTGTATGGTACGGAGCCCTCGGTGTGGGAGTAGCCAGACTGTCACTTCATCATCATCATATCAGCCGATAAACGTCCACTGCTGGACATAGGCCTCCCCAAAAATGGGGGGATTTGCCATAATCACCACGCTTGGCAGGCAGGTTGGCGATCACAGTTGGATTGAATGTGTGTACGCAGAGGATGCTGCTGCCCATCCTCCGGTAGATCCCTTAGTCGCCTTTTACGACACCCACGGGAGGAAATGGGATGGTGCTACTCTTAGCCGACACCACACGGACAAGACTCTCACTTGACCGGTATTATTTGTAATCATGTTTCCAGATTTGATACAGCCTGACTTCAGTCTCGGCAGAGCCTTGAACTGCACATTTGTTATGAAGAAGAACATCATCAAAGAGGACATTATTCGTAATGTCAGCAAACAACACTTTGTTATGACGAGAGACTTATCGTTAGTGTTTTTTCCACTTTTATACCTATTAAAATTGCTGCTATACTAGTTTTTAATTACAAACAAAATCTTAAAGGTGTATTCAGACAATGAAACTAAACTATTTTCCCTGTTGGGTATTTTCAGATGGGTCGAAAAATTTAATAATTTTTTTGACCTCCCATAGAAAATTGATCGGCTTATCCACACTTTTGTACCTTCTTCCCCCTTAAAATTTTGATGGTAATTTAAAACTAGTGGTGTTAGAAAATCATCTAACTTGTAGACTTGACTAGTAACTTCAAAGATAATTTTTATCTATAATTTAAATGGAGTCTTGCTTGTGTGTTAGCACTGTATTTGAAGGGTGAGGAAAGCAAAAAGTATTGGGGCTAACACAAAAGATCCCACTGGGTCCAAGTGTTGCTGGCCTGCCAGCCCCCACAACAAGATAAGATAAGATAAGATAGCACTGCATTTCCACCAGTGTCAAGTTGTATCTTTCCCAATCTCAAGGCTTGTTTTTAAGCAAAAGTTAGTTTGTATTCGGAAGAATCTGGTGATATAAGCTATTTTTCTAAGTCATATAAACTCATATAGTTGCATCCAGTTTACTAAACTTTGATTTGACCCATGCTGCTTAGTAATCAGTAGCATGGTACATTATGTACAGATATTACCATACGACATGGCTCATGGAGACATGAAAAAATTACATTTTTCCGTGTTCTTTTTTCTATCGAGTTGATGGTATATCCTTTTATTCTTTTTTTTTTTGGCACGTTTTTATTCTTTTTTATATATTCCGTGTTGAGACCATTCTTTATGTTTGTATTTTAGTGAAGCACTCAGTCCCGCCATTATAACTGACCTCTCCTACAACGGCACTTTTGTGAACGGAGAGAAGATTGGAAAGGGCAACAGTAGAGTCCTAGATGATAATGATGAAATTGCTGTCACACATCCCGCCATGAAAAGTATTTTTATTTTGTTTTTGTTTTATTTTAATTAACCTCAACTAAAATGTTTTATTCATTGCTTGTATATTTTTGTTTTAAAATTATTTTTTTCTTTGGTAATGCTACTATCAGCACACGAATAGATCTAGGCCGCACCAGAAAACAAGATTTATGCAAGCGGAGAGCCGCGCCAGAGTAAATCTCGCACCGCCGCCCCTAGACCCGTATACGCCATTTTGATCCTATAGCATTTTTTTCGGGGTCAGCGCACACCTGGTGGAGAACTGGTCGAGCCGTTTTCATTAATCAATTGATAATGAACTCGATGACTATTGAAATAGATTTGAAAATAACGTGCATGGAATAATGCAAACACGTCACAGGGACAGGGATCTCGTGCACGCTATTTTCAATTCTATGTCAATTAGTATCAATTGATTACAGCTCTAACAGTTCTCCGCTAGGTGTGTGCTGACCCTAAGACGCTTTTCTTCTGGTTTATATCTTTCATGTGCTGCCAGCGCAGGTCGCTGACTTGGTTGCCGATGGCTACCCATATCAGTGCCGGTGTTGGTTGCCGGCGTATACGGCCGAGATCGCGACCTATTTTTCTCTTGATTCAGTTCTTTTTAATTAAAAAAATATGGTATTGTAATTATAATGAACAAAGTGACAGGCTAACAAGACTGTATTTTTATAACATTTCAGTATTCGTATTCAAAGACTTACTGAAGAACGAACAGGATCAGGTACCCAACGAAATCTCACAGAAGTACTACATCTCAAGGACACTGGGCCAGGGTGCCTGTGGACTGGTCAAGTTAGTTTATGATAAGGTAATCTATGCCTACACACATATAAAACATTACCCTCCTGGTGCAGTCTGGTAAAAACAGTTCCTAAACTACTGAACAGCTTTAAACTACCTACTTAAAATTGCCATACACCCTTACCATAAGCTGATAATGGTAATTTATCTTATTTTGGCATGACATGATAATTTTATCCTCCAGACAAAGTGCACAAAGCATGCAATGAAAATAATAAAAAAGAGCAGATTGACCAATGGACCGACGAATAATTTGAATGACCCTGCTAAAATTATGAACGAAGTAAACATTACAAAAGCCCTGAGACATGTGAGTATTTGAGATTATAGAACCATTGTAATAAAATTATGTTCTAATTAAGTTCTTAGATTCATTTAGTTATTGGTTACCGAAATCATAATTAATTGTATTAATTAAGAAGCTGTGGTGGTCTAGTGACTACCTGCCGTGCAGGAGGCGATGGTTCAATCCGTGTCCAGGCAGACTCGTACCAATTTTTCTGAATTCATGTACGATTTGGTACACTACTGGCTTTTCAGTGAAGGGAAACATTGTGAGGAAACCTGCATGTTTCAATTTTGAGGCATGCATTGTACCCACTGTCCATTACAAGTGGCGACGGGCTCGGTCCCCGTCACACTGGACAGAGATTCGGTACTACTAGTGAAACATGGAAGTTCTGAGTTTTTTAGAATATCCCTGACTATCCGTTCAGGGAATAAGTATAGTCGTGAGCATATATTATGGAATCCTATTTTTTTCATCTTTATTCCAGTGTTAAATTTGTGTTTACTAACTTTTATTTTCGCCGTTTCAGCCTTGTATAATCTCTACAGAAGAGGTATTCGACTCGCGTGAAGCGGTCTACATAATCTTGGAACTGATGCAAGGAGGGGAACTGTTTGACCGTATCTCGAAGCAGGGACACTTGTCGGAGAGGCTGACCCGCTTCTTGTTCAGGCAGATGGTGCTGGCCGTCAAATATCTACACTCCCAGGGCATCACTCACAGAGACCTTAAAGTAATGTTGCGTTTTATTTACTACGAACTTTTTCCCGCGACTTTCTTCGCTACTCCACCGGTTACCGTCATCGTAGCAACGTAAAATACGTACCAGCGGCCGAAGTATACTGCGCGCGATAAGACTAAATCACGCCTTTTATCTCGTTCGTTCGGCCGCAAATAGAAAGAGAGCTAAGGCGCGATAACGCTATATCACGCGGCCGTACTACGGCCGAAGTTTTTAAGTCTAATCATAAGCTTACAGCGATACACAATAGTATGTACTTCAATGGGCTCATCGATTATAATTGTTCCTAATATTCTTTATTAAAATATGAGGTGGGCAGACCGTTGGAAAAATAAAAACAATATTGCGCCGAAATAGGTTCCAAAATGGTTCCAAATGATCTCCCCTACCCGCCATTCCTCTATGGTCAACCGTCTGCCTAACATTCTGTATAATATAGGTACTTCTTAAAATGCTGAAAGTTTTTTAAGGGGATGATCAGAACATCATACTAAACAATTTTCTCTATGGGACGAAGGACGAAATCGCGAAAAAGAAATCTGCTGTTCCATACAAAACTGCAATCCTACTTGACCAAAATGTAGTGAACAGATTTTTTTTCTTTATTTCCATGTTGGTCCTATAGATAAAGTTGTTCAGTTTGATGGTCTGACCATCCTCTTAAAAAACTGTCAGCATATTAAGTTTGACCCTGTATAAATTTTTATCTCGTTACAGCCTGAGAATGTATTACTGGAGAGTAAAGAAGAAGAGACTCTGGTCAAGATAACAGACTTTGGCCTTAGCAAGTTTGTGGGTGAGCACACCTTCATGAAGACAATGTGCGGAACCCCGCTGTACCTCGCGCCGGAGGTCCTGCGCGCCAACGGGAAACGATCCTACGGACCCGAGGTCGATGTGTGGAGCTTGGGGGTCATTTTCTTTGTTTGGTTAGTTCTTTTTCAATATCGTATGATAAGAACCTGCTTCAATTTCGAGGCATGTATTGTACATTATAAGTGGCGACGGGCTCACCCCCCGTCACACTGGACAGACTTACGGTGCTACTGGTGAAACGTGAGTATTCTGAGGTTTCAGAATATCTCTGACTACCCTCCTCGGGGAATATAGTCGTGAGCATATGCTTATGCTGATCATAAAATCGTTTTTTTGAGAGTAGGGCATGTCGCAACGGCACCTGATTATTAAGTAAAGGCGTTGACTGAGAGATATCGCTCAGTGAGACGGCGAAAACGCAGCGGAATTGTGGCGGAAACGCAGCGATATCGTTCCGTCAACGTCTACGCTCAAATATGACTCTAAAAGCGAGCCTTGTTACAAATGCGTGCAAGAAAACTAGTAGTTGTAGAAATGTTTCTGACGACTCCAAATGGGTTGGGAGTTTCTGTGTGTATGTAAGGTTATTATTCTTTCTTAAAGATTATTACTAATTCAGATTTCCTATCAATATCAAAGCCTGCGCCTCGGCATGGTTCGCGCCTGCTAACTCGTTTATTCGCGCGCAAAAAGAAAGGGAGCTAAGGCGCGATAGAGCTTTATCGCGCCATCATGCCGCGGGCGCAGCTGTGTTTTCAAGCCACCTGACTTGGCTTGGTAAATATCGCAATTTTCATGGCTGTATCCGGGACCAACTTTTACATGCCCTGCAAAGTATGGATGCTTAAAATAAAATACGACCTTCATGTTTACCCATCAATTGATTCGCTGTACTTCATCATTTACTTTTAAAACGCTAAAGCTTTGATGTTCTATCCACACATCTAACAACCATCTTCTATTCTAGCCTAGTGGGCTACTTACCATTCTCGGGAGACTACAAGGACCTTTCATTGAGGGACCAGATCCTGAACGGGCGCTACCGATTCTCCCCGGCTCACTGGAGAGGCATCAGCTTGCAGGCCAAGCTGCTTATGAAGAGAATGCTCACGGTTAACGTGAACAAGCGCATAACACTCGATCAAATACTCTGCCATGCGTGGATGCAGGTAACTATAATTATTTTGGGAGACTGTTAATTCATAACAAATATACATATTCTTACGCCTGTCTCCTTCTGGGGTAGGCAGAGACAACGGAACGCCACCTGCTACGATTATGAGTTTATGACAAACCTCTAGCTTCCTCCACATTCAATAGTCCTTTTCTTTCTCATTCTCTCCATATGACCAAACCATCTCAACATACCTTTCTCTATCTTTCTCACTACATCCTCTTACAGACGACAACATTCACAAATTTAATTAATTCTTAAGGAGATGGGAAATGTAATCAGAAAGCTTTTGCAAAAATGTCATATGCTAATAAATGTATTGTTTTCAGGATGCAGATATATCAGTTCGAGTGGAAACATTGTTGAATCGAACGATGGCCGTCCAGAAGTTCAGTCAGATGACTGTCTCAAGTAACAACAATGATTCAGACGAAGAAAACGTCACCGTCGTTAGGGTGACAGCGAAGGCGAAACGCGCCCGTGAGAGCTTCAACTCCTGTGAGCCCATTCCGAAGAAGCTGAGGATTGCAGTGTACCCGGAGACGGGGCAGAAAGATGATAACGACACCAGCTCCGCTACAAGTTTTTGCTCCCAGGCGTAAACTTAACGCAAGTACAAGTATAGCTACTTAAGTTACAAGTGTGATAATGTTTATAGATGGTTGAGACGCATTGAGCGACGGCGGGTCCATACAAAAAGCACGTTTAGTATGGGACATCGTCCGCATCCTCCGCTGTCGAAAGCGGCCGAACGGCATCGAACGCGTTCCCATTTCAATCTAGTTTTTTTTGTATGGGCCCGCCTTCGGGCAATGTATTCTGATCCTTTCGCGCCAATTTTTCTAGACTCGTAAACTACGTTGCGTGAATTCGGCAGATGTGTCATCTCATCACACATAGGGCTCTTACAGACCAGCGACACTTTGCGGTCGCAGAGGGTCGCGCGACCGTATTTTATGAGCGCGACCGTAAAGTCTATGACGACGCAAAGTGTCGCTGGTCTATAAGAGCGCTTAAGTTCATTAATTATGAATAACTCAAGTTACTTTTAATTTCAAATTACTTTTGATAATGGTATTTGATAAAGCTTTAATACCAGTATTGTTTTTAATTACTATTTTATTCGACATAAATGTGATGATTGATATAATTTTAATATTTTAATTGATATGTTCACTATTTTTAATTAATGGTTGACTGTTATGATTCTATTGTTGATTATTGTGTCGTTAATTGATTAGAGACAAGGGCAGCTAATAATGTTGCCTTTTTAGTTTAAATATGACTTTTATAAGTTCGTCCAACATAGCTTTGCGATTATGACAGATGAGATCAGGATGACGATGACGTGACTTTGTAACGGCGACTAAATAATGTCGATATTTTTCAAATATTGATAGTATACAATTTTAATTCAAATGCATTACAAGCATACACGCTGAGGTGAATGCCGGTCGTGCAAAGTCCAACGTGACAGCATTTTCAATAGGTCTGCGACATAAATAACGAGATCGTAACTATTATTATATTAGTGACTTAGCAATTCTGTTTCAGTAATACATGCTTTATTTACTTAATTCTATGCTATATGTAAAACTGAGACTGCTTTCCCCTATTAACATGGAAATAAGTCTATCAAACACGGCGACTAGTCATTACCTAATATTACCCATTATTATATTGGTAGATAGTACCATACTAGTATTAGCAATTATATTATTAAAAGTGGACGTGTCACATCTCTAAAATGATCTGTCATAATCACGAAGCTATCTTGGACGCACTATAGTGCCAATGTGCCATCACTTAACAGATCTGAAAGATAGATTTTTGTAGAATTCTTTAATAGACAAGGAGCTTAGTGTTTCATTATTAGTTTTACAGAAAAACCTATTGATTACTCATCAAGTATTATGTTTAAGTTTGAACTAATTTAAGACTGGTCTTATGTGTTCAAATATAAAGTCACAAAAAGGGCGCAATGCCCATAATTTTAGTCTACATGTGATATAAATATAATTCCAATGTCTACCTCAGTATCTATCTAGACTAGAATGTTATGCAGGCACTACACTCTCGCGAGAACTTCTCGGCGAGAACTTCAAGAGGAAAATCACTCGTTCTTTCGGCCTTTCTCGTCTGTTCTGAGCTAGAATGTAGTGCCTGCTCTAGAGTAAGCATTGGACCCACCGACGTATGTATACGTACATCATGTTAAGTGTTATTTTTGTTACCTACATAGATGATTCTTTTAAGATTTTTCCTGAATAAAACGGAAGTTGTCAAAAATAAATTATTATATTTTTTTCTCAATTCCATACGATTCTTTACATAATATTTACAGAAACAAGTGTATTTAATAGAAAATAAATCTAAACAAACATTAAATTAATTCAGTCTTTATCAATATTCATTACAGTTTAATTATGATGAAAATATTCACCATTAACTATCGCGATTACCTCATACCTACAATATTATAAACATTCAGTTTATACCATACACCCTACAATAACTCTTGATAACAATTATCATCATAAAATTTGAACGATCATCACGACAATAATATCATTAAACTGCATGAATATTTATCTGAGATGTAAAGAAAATTTACATTTAAACTTGTATTCAAAATTGCATTACCAAATAAATTAGGACATTATAAAAACCAAAGCAAAATTTAAAATTAATAACAAAACTTTTGAGGCAATGTACCAAACATATTGGTATAAGTAACAACAGATATCTAAGTAAATGTTATTGGCATGCATGTATTCATTGCATTCATATGGAAAAAGGAACTGCAACATAACGTTACCAGTAGCGATTTCATAATTAATTTATTAGGCACATGTCTTTCTAATTAAATAGGTAACAGTAGGGACTGTGATGCCTAATTCCTAGATCCTTACAAAACAATTACAATCTATCTCACACCATCGACAGTTTATACAACTACATAACCCACGATCAGTCAGACTTGTTCATGCACTACGCCTTTACAAATCAGTCTTTGTGTACCATCTCAATCATATTACAATAATCGTTTTAATCAAAACGATTATGTAATCAAGCTTTCTCTTAGATTTAGGGTAGTATTCAAAACTGGACGATACATTTAAGTCGGTAACACGATTATCGTGGCTTAGCATTCTGAACAGTGTTTATCGACCTTTCAAAAATGTAGTCCTGTTTTGAAAGGGTACCCTAAAATAAGTTCTTTCACGATCGTGGTAGTTAGTGATAAGATCACAGCTCGCATATCTATATCACTGAGGTAAAGTCCATGATTTGTTCTCGCTATCACTATTCACCACTAACGTTGTCTTCCTGTGCGTTACTGTGCGACGGCTCGGTACTTTGTGCTTCTGCTTCTGTAAACAATTAATGCTATTGTTTAATATGACAATCACGGTATAGAAAAAGACTCCACCCAGAATGTGATATTGTTTTAAAAGAATTGTGAACGATTCAGTAACCATTAGATACCGATTGGCTACCTCGTTAAAGCCGGACGAAAAAAGAGGAACCTCATTATGTTCACAATATTTTTGTTTGCCTAAGGGTCAATTCATACCAAAAGAGCATCGGCGCGCAGCGGCAATCTTATCACTAGTGAAGAAAGGTTAAATTTATTTGCACGTCGCCGACGCGTCGACTACTCGCTGCGTCGCGCTACACGTATCACTCCAAATAAATTTGACCTTTATTCACTAGTGATAAGATTGCCGCTGCACGCCGATGCTCTTCTGGTGTGAATTGACCCTAACATTGTTGGCAAAAAGATATTATATTGGTGAATTCCCAATATACTTATTTCTGGTTATAGCTTATGCATTTAAGAGGATTGTGAAACCACAAAAAACTGGAGACTGGGTTTATGGAGACTACTGTCTGCACAAAAAAAGCAAAATGTATTTACAATCCTAAACCTTGACGTATTTCAATAATTTTTTTATGTTATTGGTATCAAAAATAACCAAGGTTTGTACGTTTTGATAAAAAACCATTATTTCTGTAAGATTTTAGAGAAACGTTGTCTCTTATTATATGGAGACAGCATTTTCTTATTTGCTTCACGATCCTCTTTAACTAAACTATGTACGTAGGTAGGTAGATTAGTACAAGTGCAGCAATAGTACAAAAAAGAACAGTGTTTTTGTAATGTTTAATGAATAGCAGACATATACCCCATGCCCGTGCACAATAACAATAATGAGCATAACAACTCACCTATCGTAAACTCTATGAAACTAAATAACTTTTGAAGTAACTGAAACAATACGAAAATGTTGTGCAGTGACATGATTGGTCTTAGTCAAAAACAAAACGGGACGAGTAATTAGGGGTTGATTGCATTGAGCCGACTCATTCGGTTTTAGGGTCGATTCACACCAGAAGAGCATCGAAGAGCATTTGCTCGCAGCGGCAATCTAATCACCAGTGAATAAAGGTTAAATTAATTTGCACGTCGCCGCGCGCCGCCGCGAAATTTGATCTTTGTTCACTAGTGACAAGATTGCCGCTGCGAGCAAATGCTCTTCGATGCTCTTCTGGTGTGAATCGACCCTTAAGGTAAGCAGATATTAGGGGGGGCCGCAGAAATGCGTACGGGCCGGGTGTCGCGTCGTCGTCGGGTCGCAACGTATTGACGGATTTTTAGTTTCACGTAATACTGACGTAAAAAGTTCCGCTTCACACTACGACGGAACGCATCGTACGGATGGTAATCCGCCGCACAAAAAGCGACGCGCTCCGCTCCGGCCCGGCGTTGTAATGCGATAGTTCTTATAAATTGTATATAAGCTAAATCGGCGGATTTCTACGCTACGGCCCGCCCTAATATTAGCTTACCTTTAGATATAGGCTACGTTTCAAATCGTTCTTAAATCACTCGAGGTATGAATACGAAAGAGAAAAAGCATACGAAGAAAAGAAACTCCCCGAGTGATTTTCACTCATTGTGAAATGGAAAATAAAAAATGCAAACTACAGGAACATACAATAATACACAAAAACAGACAACATTTCTTACCTGCGATAGCTCTATCAACTTTAAGTTTATCCCTGACTATATAAACGGCTGTAATGAAGAAGAATATGCCTCCGAGAACTTCGACGAAGCACGTGACGAAGAGTGCGTATTGTAGCGACCTGAACTGGACGATCTCACTCGGGGCTTCTGTCGGGTCCACGGATAATGAACGCTTCAAACTCTCCGATATCTGCAATTAATAATTAAACCAGTCAAATAATGTACAAGTATACAGGGTGTAGACTTAAATGCGTTACATTTATCATTTAACCCTTGAACTCTACGGACGCAATATTATTGGACCACCCATGGTTTATCTATTGTTATATTTAAACCGGGTGGCGACCAACTGAACAACTTTCCCCATTGAAATCATTAGATCAAAATAAAATTAATGGATAGGCCTTACGCGAACATTTCAAATCAGAAAAATGAGGCAAAACAAATGAAAGGTTTACTTCAAATTTGTATGCAAGTGCCCTAGATTTGACAGATAATGGCGCTAGTTTGTATGGACCAAGTGCACCAGTAGAGTGTGCTTCAACTTACCGCGCTTTAGGCCTATCCATTAATTTTATTTTGATCCAAGATTGAAATCACGACAAAATAATACTTTTCCATAGAAAATGCCAATAGCTACTCCACCCAAATGTATGGAACAGTTTCTTTTCGCGGTTTCAAGTAGGTATTCAGTTTGGTCAGAAGCACCTCATTACCTTAGTTTACATCAACGATATCAATGTACTAAAGTACTAGATACGGTGATCAGTAGGAACTGCATGTTACTCTTAAATGGGGTGTATGCACCTGATTGATGTTAGTCTCCTTTGCACTAATGAGAATGGCAGACCATCTGTTTGACAATCTGTCATTTTTTACAATAATTTATAACAATTTATTTAAATATTTTTAATAAATAAAAACCACCTGTAATCTTTTGTAAGGTAAACTACTATTCTAATATAAGGTCAGTATGTAAAATTATAAGGAAATGTAATTATTAATTTAAATTTGCGAAAATAGGAAAGTCTATTAATTTCCTTAAGATTGGGTAAGTCCATTACATTTTGTCTCATTTCGGCACCCAAAAAGTGATATATAAGAAAAAGAGACAAGGTATAATGATCATAGATGAATCAAGAGACTTAAATCAGAGGGCACAAAATAGGCACAATTTATTGAACTTATCGCGGTTGCCGGACGAACATTGAAAATCACGCTAAGATCGTTGATACTTGAGATTATATTTTTATGTACTTACCACTTGTTTGCGGGATAGAAATTCGGTATGTCAAGTTTTTTTTTGGAGGGCTGAATCGAAAACCATTTCGAGATAATTGTCTCAATAATCATATTTTCTATGTCAGAGATTTTAAAATGAAAGGATTACAGATATTTTTAATAAAATAACGTCGTTTTTCGGTCCGTCCAGTGACGTCACTGGCATACCTGTGAACTCCATGGTAAACATAAAATTAACTTATAATAACTGTCCACTAAGAAAAAAAAATACATTCGTAATGTCAGAATTTGACATTTGATGTTGCCGTATCTGTTTCCAGCATAGAGTTAGAAAGAGGAGGCAGGTTTTAATTTTTTAAATATAGCAGTAGGTAGTTTTTCTCCATGGAGTTCGAATTATTTTCTCTCCACCATTTTTGCACTTGGAGATTACAGATCAAAATAATTTAAAAATTAAATTTATATTGATAAACTCGATGAATCGCAATAAGAATAAAACAGGTGTCTTAAAATTATGTCTTCTATCCGTAAAAAATATAAAAATGATGACTAAAAAAAACTTGACATACCGAATTATGAGAAAACATATATTTTTTACCTTGAGATGAACAAGATGAAGAAATTAGCTGTTCCATACAAGCAAGCCTACTCGAGCCAAATGTATGGGACAGCCGATTTTTTTTTTTCGCGATTTCGATGTTGTTGCCATAGAGAAAGTAGTTCAGTTTGACGGTCTGATCATCCGCTTAAAAAAGTGTCAGCATATTAAGAAGGTATACAGGGTGTAAAATTAAATGCGACACTTAGTTAAAGGGGTGCTTTAGTCAGACCATCAAACTGAACAACTACTACTACTACTCTACTAAAGGACCACAATATCGAAACGCGAAAAAAAAATCTGATTTCCCATACAAAACTGCAAACATAACTTGACTCAAATGTATACACCAGTTTAAGTAGGTATGTGTCGCATTTAATTTTACACCCTATATAAGGCTTTGCTTGGGAAACATTTTTATGTTTGTTTCATAGCAATCTGTTCACAGTTCACACAATCAAAAGTTATGAGTAAGTATTTAATTCTAAAGTTTCAGGTACACACGGCGACACATCAAGTTACGCAAAACCAAAATAAGCTGGCCGCGCGTAGGTAGAGTAATGTATAACGTCGCGCGGCCAGCTTAATATTGGTTTTGCGTAGCTTGATGTGTCGCCGTGTGTACGTATTTCAGTAGTCTGCGCGTAGGTAGTCGAGGGCACCACTAGTATTTAAACAACTTTGTACAAATTCATACACACATTATTGTTTCACAGATAGTAGGTATAATACCTAACATACATATGAACTGTCGCATCTGTCTTGGTCAGTGATGCTCTTTGATCAAATTATAGTAGTTTCTGTTTATATAAACTAGATGGCACTAATGTTCCCGAAGAGTTTTTGAACATGTTGTTTGTATGAACGAGCAAGTCTATCGCTAGAGTCTACGTCTATGGTTTACATCCTGTTTATTGATAAATCGTTAAACAGATTCCAAAAAAATATTTTAGTAACTTAACTTTGTGTCAAGACACAAAATCGACTGGATTCAAGGACAGCATTATGCTAACCATAGATGAGTATATAATACTAACGTCGCAACTTTATTCCCAAGGAAGTAAATAAATGTTTGATTTAATTGAAATGACAAAATAAAAGAAAGGTAATTTATCTTACCACTCCGACTAAGTAGGGACTTCCAGCATCTCCAAACATATGAGAAATCAAGATCTGGAAAGCCTCGGCAGTAGATCGTCGCGGTGGAACCACCACATACTGAAAAAAATTAATATTTTAATCATTACACAGCCTCGTATAAATTTACACTAAACAAAAATTGTATTACGCTATTTTTGCGACAGCGCCATCTATGTGCACGACCAGTAACTACTACATCAAGTTCACAATCTTACTACACGTTCATACTACGTATTTAGTGCATGCGCCAATAGATGTCGCTGTTCGCAAAAATATTGAAACCAGTCCACTCGGCTCGAATTATTCGCTCAAAATATTCCAATGAGAACAAAAACAATTCACGTACATGAGATTTACCGTTTACAACCAGGCAACAGTGAACCGTCAATATGTGCTAATGAGTGACTGAATTCAATTCTAAGCATGCGCATGGCAAAAAATAATTACTACTAAAAACATGCTAAACAAACTAAACAGCTCATGCACCGAATACCAATAATAATCTCGCCACCGATTCTAAACTATATAAATAATAAAAACAAAACAAAACTAACACTACTAACTCTCGATTGCATCACATATTTTACACAGTGCTTTCACAAAAAATGTAAGCGAAATATGTGGTGCAAACTGAACAAAAAAAAACGTCAGAATGCCACTTCTGATTGCAGATGGCTTTAAAAGACCCAGTCTCAATCGATCGCATCAAAGCCAAGTGCAAACCAGGGGTCTTATTGTGTAACTACCCGATTCAATCGTTATCAAATCAACACGGTGTTTTTTGGCAGTTTTCAGCGATTTTGGTTCTCGGGTACCGAGAGCCTACAGTAGTGGTCAATAGTATTCTTTTTATTTCTTAACAATTATACAACATTTAAAAAAAACAGGAAGGTCACATTGTAGTCATCGTCGTTTTTCAATTTATCGAAACATTACGGATGACTACGTTTTTTTCTCACCTTCGGACGGAAAGCGTCAATTGTCGTCCCGCTGCGCTAAACTAAGTTGTCGCTTTCCACCTCCGTCGAGGAGAAAATAGTATACTAACCTCGGACAGTAAATAAGAAAGCTTCAGATCACATGTTTGTTCTCGGCTCGCCTTTGCCTCGCCTCGGCTTCGCCTCGGTCAACAATTACATGAGATCTGAGACCTTCTTATTTTCCTGTCTTCGGTGTGTAATCTACTATATGTGTAGTTATTATCGTTAAAAATCGCCAAAAGTGACAACTTTCGGCGGTTTTAAAGATAGTAATTACAAACATTCAGAAAAACAAATCGTAATACGCCGATAAATTGAAAATTATCAATAACTACAATGTGACATTCTTGTTTTCCGGAAATGTTGTATTTAACAAATTTAATAAAATACGATTGAGAGCAGCACTATGAATTTCAAACAACGATGGATACGATGATCGCAAAAACAAAACATTACTTAAAAATTTCCTATCACCGATCTTGTAAACGAATATAATCGGAAACTTACTCAATAAGCCCTACAGAAGTAATTCCGTGAGGCGTCTCTTACCAGCGACATATCGGCCACTATTGCCCAGTTGAGATTCAAAGCGACTTCGCCAATGAACATGAGGGCGAAGGGGGCGTAGAAAGAGCATTCCGTGAAGACCAAGCCGAGGGTCATGGCGGGCGCGGAGATGAGCAGGCCCGCGCCGCAGATGACGGGATGCGCGCGCGGGAATCGCTTCACTAGCGCCGCGCCCAGCCACGCGCCGAGCGGCACGCCGAGCAGCCCCGACAGCATCGTGATCCCGCCGAAGATTAGCGACACCCTTCGTGCAATATCATCGCTTTTATCATCACATGCATATTGAATAGATGCTTCTTGGAATACTCTTGTTTAAATTGTCGTTTCTCAATCTTTTGGGTGATGCGACCCCCTGAATAGCCAACAAGTTATGTAAAATCCTTGTGTCAAACACTTTTTTTTAAACTTGATTATACAGTAACAGGATCCAACTGAATATACTGAAGGTTTTTTAAAAGGATGGTCAGACCATCAAACTGAACAACTTTATTTAAGGGAAATCTGGTGTTTTGTTTACCCTATTTCGTCCTATTGTTAGGCAAAGTTCTCCCCCAAGCTTTCTCTATCCCGTGCTATCATTTGCCATTCTGCTTTATGGGCATCCAGGTTAGTCGTGCTATGTCTTTTTCGTCTGCCCAGCCCCTCTAGCATGCCACCGCCGAGAAAACGACAAAAATAGAGACGTGCCTCCATCTTTATTATTTTACGTACGCCAAAAAGAGCGCGCATTACGTTTTTCTCGTTTAAACGCTTTGTAGTGGGTGGCATGGTAGCCGTGCTGGCTTCTAAATACTTTATTCAATGAAAGGATTTTTCGTATACGGGTTTTATGTCTTGGAAGGATTGCGCACCCCCCTTGCTAGCGTCCACTATGACTTTTGTCCTAGCTAGAGGGTCGCGAGTCGCGACACCCCCAGATTGAGAAACGATGATTTAAATGTGTACATTCATAACGGTTATTTGAATCCTTATTCTTAACTCGGAAATGTCCTCGCCTTTTCAGTACTGTGCTCAGATTGCATGACAATAACAATAACCGCACACTTCCGAGTTAGAAATACTGATTCGGGAGACAAATGATTGACATTGACATCGATTTATTATAGAATGAGTGTAATTTTAAGCAATGATATTTCATGATTCATTGTTGTGTTCATGCTTTCAATAATGCTATGAAACATAAATATGATGTATTAGTAATATGTCTGATATGTTTAAAGCTAAATCATGAAAATAAATATCGAATAGTAAAGCGGCATTCGAGCACGAAACGATACGACTTGAAAGCGTCAAACGCGAAAGTGTTTTATATCTCATTGGAATATTTCGAAACAATCTGAGCCGATGGACGATTTCTGCTTTTAAAAGGCAGAAAGCGCTCACCAGTATTATGTCTGCGACGATCGACCAGGTCAGGTTGAGGGTGAGCATGCCGAGGAACATTAGGAGGTAGGTGAGGGCGACGTGGGCGTCGACGGCAATGAGGGCGAAGTAGACGAGGGGCGCGGAGAAGACGAGCGCGAACCCGCAGATGAGGGGGTCGCAGTCTTGCACCCGCGCGCGCATGCGCTGCGCCAGCGCCGAGCCGAGCGGCACGCCGAGCGCGCCCGCGAACATACCCACCAGCCCGAACTTGTACGACACACTGCCGCATCCAACGGTCATAATCACACTTTGCTCTTTTATTATTATTTACAGTGGAAATAGACAGTTGCATTATTGTAAAGGGTGATTGTACTCGTCATTAGCCTATAAATGTCCCACTGCAGGACACAGGTTTGACCTCTAGGAGGGTATATGGGCGTCCACCACGCGTGCCTAATGTGGATTTGTGGACTACCTACATATACGCATCAGAATTTCTTCTTCAGCGCATGCATGTTTCCTTCACCGTTTGAGAGCAGTCGTATTGGTAGGTACATGGTATGTCGTCCGTGCGGATTCGAACCCGGACCCTAGTGATTGAGTGTCCATACCTCTCCGCAACGCACCACCGACGCTTTAGATTATACTCAAGATACTGAACAACTTTCCCCAAAGAATATAATGGGAAATTCATAACCACAACAAAATTGAACTTTCTATTACTAAATGCAACCAGTTGATCGAACGGTTGTATAAAAAGTTAATATGCAACTGTCTCTACTTACACCCTGTGCCTAGATGTTGGTACTTTATGCATGGTTCATTCAAGATGTAATATTTATATGACTATATTTTTTATATGCTAATAAAAATGAACAAATAACACAAATGAACGATCACAACTTTACTCTACATTATGTACATTGAATGCACAAAGTCGAGAGAAATTAATAAATGTAGTTCGTTTCAAAAGATGATGCCATACATTATTCACAGTAGCGAGCATCAGGGAGCGACGCTCGCAATGCCTTTCATATGACTCAAAGTCTAACCAGTTCAGTATCAAGTGGCTTCAACTGTATATTATTTTTAGCGTCTAGAAGTCTAGATATATTTAATAACTCAAACCAAACTTAATTTTTACTCGAAAATTCTTCAAATGTCATGTAAGAATTTTCGAGTAACAATTGAGTTCCAGTTTTAAAGGGTGTAAATGTAGTAGACATTTACTGGGTGAATGGGTTTAATGGGTGATTGTACTCATGATAGTAAACAACTTTCCTCTTGGAATCTATAGGAAATGAGCAAAAAGAAATTGGACTTGGCATAATAAAATGCAATCAACTGATCCAATGTTTGTATGAAAAGTAGAAATATTTCTTTTTGCTAATTTCTTCTAAGTTCCTTGGGGAAAATTGTACCGTATCATATACAGGGTGAAATCGATATCATTAGCATCCTTTTAAACTAAGAGTCTACCCATCGAACTGAACAACTTTTACTATGGGAGCAAACCAATCGGAGCAAAAAAAAATCTGCTGTCCCATACTAAACTGCACCCGCCGCCGCTGCCGACACGACTCAAATGTATGCGACAGTAGATTTTTTTTTGCTCCGATTGGATTGCTCCCATAGTAAAAGTTGTTCAGTTTAATGGGTAGACTCTTAGTTTAAAAGGATGCTAATTATATCGATTTCACCCTGTATACAATCACCCTTTAAAGTAATGCAACCGTTCACACATACACGCGGTACCACATTTTAATCAACAAATTGTTGTTAAATGTATTGTTTGACTAATCAGAATCACACTGCTTTTCAATTGTACTTGTGAAGAGTCTCGTTCGTCTGCTAACTCTTAACTCACCTCTCAATAGTAATATCGGAGGAGCCGGCCTGCATCTTGAGGCCGAGGAAGATGAACTGCGGTCCCCACCACGCCAGGGCCCCGGTCACGAACGCGACGCAAGTGAACGCCAGGGTAGACAGCATGAACGACGGACTGGAAATTATACAGATTATTACAAAATACAGTTCTATATCATTCATTCGAGTAGATTTGCAGTTTTTATGGAACAGCTGATCTTTTTTCAGCGACATTGGTCGCGTATGGAATGTTGTTCAGTTTAATGGTCTGATCATTACAGTCAAATAGTTTCAGCTAATTTTGTTGGGCCTTATTATATAAGGTCTAACAACAATTAGACGAAACTGTTTTAAGGGGATGATCAGACCATCAAACTGAACAACTTTCTCTATGAGACCAAAATCGAAATCGCGAAAAAAAAAACTGCTGTCCCATACGTTTGCAGTTTTATATGGGACAGTTTTTTTTTTCGCGATTTCGATATTGGTCTCATAGAGAAAGTTGTTTTTCCGCTAATTTTGTTAGACCTTATATGATTTACGGCCCGATAACTCATTTGGTAGTCAAACCCACCTGCTAATCCGAAGGTCTTTTTTTATGAACCACCGTTTTGTACCAGAGAAATTGATCTTTTTATAAATCGTTCTATATTCGTATATTCAACTACAGGGTGTTAGGGTAAACAGTTGCATCACTTAAAGGGGTGATTGTACCTATGATACTGAACAACTTTCGCAAAGGCGCATATAGGAAATTCGCAAAAAAAAAAATCTAGTTTCATACAAAAGTTCGAACAGCTTTAGCATACTAAAGCATAGGAAGTCTAACAATTTTTTTACGAATTTCCTACATGTTTCTTAGGGAATGATGTACAGTATCATGGTACAATCACCCCTTAAAGTAATGCAACTGTTTACCCTAACACCCAGTATAAATCATTGTATAGTCATCATAATACAAATCCGGGCTAGATTCTGGTTTCAATGGGACTAGATAATCTGTGTGACTATGTCCAAGATATTTATCAGTGCAAAACTTAGCGTGTCGGTGGGTGGGTTTATCCAGAAGAGAAATAGCAATTATTGTTTCGCATCAGTGTCTTGTACGCGATGACAGGTGTCTAAACGAGATAATGCCGGCTTTAATCATAGGTTTACTGAGATGATGCCTCACTAAGATCATAACAAGCATACCTGATGCTTGTTATGTAATTTCGGTGTGAAAATTATTACTGTTTGACAGCACTTTGTTTATGAATTGGTTTTGTGTTCACAGCAGCAATTGTAAACATCGATAGAGACGACCATAATCTCACAACAGTCACGCATCACTACGGACTGCAAAATCGCAATGCATTCGACGCATCCGATGAATCTAATGAACGCTTTGATGGGCACAAAAACTCGCGCGCTTAAATTAATCGGTGTTACCACGGTTAGTTGTATCTGAGATAAAAATAAAATTGAGCGCATCTTTGCTGCCTACATTCTAACCCGGATCTTCATTCAAGGTAACATTGGAACCTAACACCCTTGTACTAGACTCATGTTTTTCTAGTCAACACAAAAGTCGACCTTGACGACTCGAGTTACGCTGAAATAGCAAGCTAGCTACGACCTACGATGCATGTTATCGCACGTCGCGTCATCAATGAACACCTGAATACGGTCGCTATTTAACTATCACAACATACTTTAGATGTATCTTCATTTAGTAAATAGTTGCTGTATCTATATTTAGTGACAGTCACTGAGGTAATACAAATGCGGGGCTGTGCCAAAACTTTTATCGTTATCTTTGCATCTGAATCAAAACTTTAGTATTTATTTATTTACATTAACAATGTAAATAAATAATGATTCTTCAATATTTTTCATTCATCACATCTTTACAGATAGCTACTTGATTCCACTGTTGTATTTATATTGTATTGTTGTATTTGTGTTACGTTATCTATTATATCAAACTTACTTTTTAACGAGAGAACGAAGGTCATCACTATACGAGGTCGGTTTGATGTTGCTCTCTTCGGCCGCTCCGCGCTTGGGGTCATGCAAGACCCAGGTTATCAAGGCCACGGCCACAGCCCCCAGGAATGGGGTCACTCGCAGACCCCACCGCCAGTTGTCAGCTGCGGCTCCGGCTAAAGATCCCACTATGTACCCCATACCGCTGGAATTTGCATAAGATTACGTCAGTATTTAGATGTTTATTCAGGTGTAAAAATAGCTTCAAATATTTTTAGGTATGTTTGCAACTGTAATTCGGATGCCTGCTTTCCATTCTTGTTAATTAGTCAGTATCCTTTTTGATAAAACGATTTAAGCGGAAAATCAATAATTACATTTCAAACATATTGTACTTTAATTTAAACTAGGAAAAATAGTATACGTATATCAATGTCACACGGGTCTAACTAAAGGCGTTACATACTCTAGGGGGTGCTTCAGACGATCAAAATGAGCAACTCTCTCTATAAGACCAACAATGAAATCGCGAAAAATTCATCAGGTATTCCATACATTTGGGTCGAGTCACCTTTGAAATTTTCTATGGAGCAGCTCTTTTATTTTTGCTTTTTCAATATTAATCCCATAGTTTAAGTTGGTCAGTTTGATTGTCTGAAGCACCCTCTACTAAAGTATTAACGCACTTAAGTTTACACCCAGTTTAACGTTTACTAACTTAGAATAAGTAATAAACTATAAATAACACTAACATAACAAAATGACTATCCTTTCTTTAATAAATGAATCAATCAATTATACTTTTTTTTACACCCAAAAAAGATACTTAGTGCACATTAAAATTTGAGAAAGAATTAAGATTCCAAAATATCGATTAAATTGTAAGGGCCTGTTTCACCACTTCTTAGCAAGTTCTTGTAAGCTTATCCGACAGATATTTTGACATTTTCATACAAAATATGTCAAATTATCTGTCGGATAAGCTAACAATAACTTACTCACATGTGGTGAAACAGGCCCTAATTATAATAAATATTATTATTGTCAAAGATAGAATTACCTTCCGACGGGAATAGCGAAGTAGAAGAAGGCGAGCATCTTGGAGCGAACATTGCCCACGAATAGGTCGCTGATGATGGTCGGGGCGATGGTGGAGTAGGACGCCTCCCCGATGCCCACCAGGCCACGGAAGAAGGCAAACATTCCGAAATGCTGCCGGCACAAAAATAAACTTTACTACTTTAAGATACGAGCTAAAAAAATAAATAGATTAGAGGTCTTCAAACTTTATGTTTAAGCTGATATTTTATCAAACTGCACTACAGTTAATATGGGTTTTATATACATTTATTAGTAGAGTATATGATACCAGCATATAAAAGGACTTAATCTACTTCATGAAAATCACTTTATTTACAAATATTGTAGTTCTATTTTTTTCATATTCTAGTCATATCCATTGTTTAAAAGTTATTGAACACATTAAAATTAAAGATAACAAATGATGAAACTACAGGGTTATTAAGTTGGAACTTAATATGCTGATGGTTTTTTAAGAGGAGGGTCAGACCATCAAACTGACCAACTTTCTCTTATAGGTCCAACAAATAAAGCAAAAAAAAAAAACAGATGTTTACCTTTGGGTCGAATAGGTTTGCAGTTTTGTATGAAAGCTGTATTTTAAAGTTAATCTTCCATTAAATTTCTTGCTGTCACTTTTTGTCTTGTTGACGTAGTAAAAGCTAGCAAGAGATTTAATTGAGGATTAACTTTCATGACCGTACGTATAACTGGCAGTTAGATATAGGTCCCTTAGAGAAAGTTGTTCAGTTCGATGCTCCAATCATCCCGATAAAAAGCCATCAGCATATTCAGAAGGACCATAACATTTTGAATGTCTTAGTTATCCTAAAGACCACTAACCGAAATGAATGATCCAACGAATGTAGTAAGACTCCAGAGCGCGACCCCGAACGCCATGATATACTTCCTCGAGTAGCGGTCGCCGAGGTAGCCGAAGATTGGCGCGAACACCATGTACGCGATGACGAACACCGTCTGGAGCAGGCCGGCCTTGTCATCTCCGATGTTAAACTCTGCCTTAACATCGCCCAGCACGCCTGCAACAATCATACAAAAGATATGACTCAAACTCAAAATAATTTATTCAATATAGGAACGTCAAATCTTTTTCTGAAGCTACCACCTCGTCGGAGCGTGTTGTCGCTGTAGATAAGATGCGACCAGAAAAAAAGCCTTCTCTACAACATACATAACACGACACGACTTAATAACTTTTACAATATACTCGTACATTCAATAGATGAATGTGATTAAGGTTTGACGAATCCTGCGTTGCGGATTAGTTTTTTTTATTTGATTGAATAAATGATTCTTAAGCTATAATCATTATTATCAGAACTTAAGAGAAGTTTATTCCGAGAGCGCAAATGCGTTCTGCATACAAACGTAGTCTGGTGTTTTCAATACTATCAAATTAAAGCAAATGAAATTGTTCAGAAACAATCTGAAAACTAATCTCTATGTTTGTATGAAGTCAGATTTTCGATAAAATATACAGTTTTAATGCTAGGATTAATTTAAGATTTGTATAGAAATCTTTGAGGCACTGTAACTTTAAAACTATACTTACATTTTAAAGAAAATCTGACTTCATACAAACATAGAGATTAGTTTCTAGATTGTTTCCGAAAAATTTCATTGACTTTAATTGGACAGTATTGAAAATATAACCAGACTACGTTTGTATGGAGAGCGCCAACGGTAATATACCCTTAATAATGGGATATACACAGATTTAGCTGTCAGTTTGTTTTTGTTATTACTTGTTATGGGTCAACAGGTCTCCGTACTCTCAGTGATAATTATTGTAATTATAATTATCTTTATTTCTTTAGGTAAAGCGGATCTCGGATGTTAGTGCTATTTACAGAACTTAGGTTAAGTACGAGTACATTGTAAAATATCCTGCTATCCGTAAACAATATATTGACAGAATAACTAGTACCTAAGTAAGCATTTGTTGAGAAAAATTATAGTTTCAATAAAATCTAAATAAATCAATCTGCCAGCACTATTCAAGATATCAGGACCGCCCTAGGTCTTGAGGCAAATGACATCCATCAGATAGAGATCTGGAGTGCGATTTTTGAAACTCATTCGCTGAGCTCAGCAGTTGAAAATGTCAAAATTACTATGGAGATAAGCATCTTTCTACTGCTTAATTGACTCAAAAATCGCACTCCTGAAGTATGATTTTTGAAAGTCAAATCAGCAGTAGAGAGATACGTATCTCCATAGTAATTTTGTCATTTTTTACTGCTGAGTTCAACGTATGACTTTCGAAAATCACACTCCAGTTATTAATAGAAGTCATTGGATACTTCAGACAGAACATTTCAATGCATCACATCAGCAAATATGAGAGGGCATACTTCATGATAAAAAATACTCTGCTAATTACTTTGGACAACCGAAAATTGTTCAAGTTTCAGTTAAAATTACCGCGACAAATTCCACCAAGGACCGTCGCGTCGCACGCATTGCATAATTAACCTATTTTCCTATTGACTGTAGTCACTACTTGAGTAAAACGAACAAGGGCAAAACATACACATATACACATAAGTATGTATGTATAACTCTTACTATGCCTCCACTAGGTAATTGTATTATTGCCACTGCGTCTCTTCTATACAACATACTAACCTGTTAAAGTTTAAAAGACGACTTAATCTTTCTAAAAGTCCGAAAAATATACTAAAGTAGTCACGAGCTAAGGTCGGCTGTCCAAAAACATGCCGCAGTAAACCAAAAGCACCAAAATATGACCTTGAGAGTTGACTGGCCTGACATTCAGTCTTGCGAAAAACCAGTTTTGAAATCTCACTTACTTTATAACTTAAATGTTAAGTAAAAGTTTTCGATTGTTACAATTAAAAATGTTATGGAAAGTATAATAAGGCTTATAAACGCGTAGAATATAGTAGATTACACGCCGAGGACAGGAAAATAAGAAAGGCCTCAGATCTCATGTAATTGTTGACCGAAGCGAAGCCGAGGTCCACAAACACGTGATCTGAGGCTTTCTTATGTACAGTCCGAGGATAGTATACTATTTTTCTCCTCGACAGAGGTGGAAAGCGACAACTTCGTTTAGCGCAGCGGGACGAAAATTGTCGCTTTCCGTCCGGAGGGGAGAAAAACAATAGTTCCTTGACAAAGATAGGTAGGTATAGAACGTGGCTCATGTCGCCAAAATCCATGGAACGGGAAAGGGTGTGGTTCGCAAACCCCATTTTGTAAAACGACCGATAACAGTAAGCAAACATACTGACGGACGTGAGTTTTTGCTATCTTTAGAATTCGATTCGCTATATTTTATTATATTCTGGAAAATTCCATTCTGGTTTACGACTTACAAAGTTAAAATCTTTAAATTGAAAAACGTTTGCACTTGTGGATATTAGGTATTGCTATTGATATTACTTCATACACAATTACACATAGTAATGCTTGATTCTGGCTTTCCTACAGAGCATTGTAATAACTCACTGTCACAATGAGTAGAAAGTCTTGGTAATTGGGTTAATTTGGTTTGAGTAACTGTCTTCTGCCTCGTTTAACTACACGTCTTCCGCTTGTTTAACTTGCATCCATGTGATAGCTCATTCACTTATGCGTCAATCATTATAATAGCTTTTAGGTATGTGGATGCACTCAGAGTAGATAAATATAACTGGTTTTGGTTTCCATTTCATCCAATACTGTCACGGTATTGTATAGGAATAGTATTTAATAAAATTATTTCCCTATATCCCGGTGTATCATTTTGACACATTCATAAATCATATCTTTTTATTACTCGGTCCCTCCATTGTTCGCTGCACCGTTGTTTGTCGAAGCCCCAGCCTGCTTCGTTCACACTTAAGTGTTATTATGTTTTTTTTTCTCATGCCTGGCGTTTTTTGTATAATTCGGAATTTCGGATACTTTTATATTTATAACTGCTATGATACTATCACGGACGCAGCAAAAAGTGAAATTAGCTAACATTCTAAAACCACATTTAGCAAGCAAACCACAATTTGAAGTTCCCTTGTATCAAAAGGTTTCGCCACGATAATAAGGTTGCTTAGATAGAAGAGTATCTGCTAATGACACGACAATCTAGTTAATCTGGTTCTGTTACTTCGTCTAATCCATAATTTTTAAGAACATTAAAAGCTAATAAAGAAGGTCGAAGGACTCTGCCAAAGATTATAATTGCATTATTATTTTGCTAACTTGTAGGTGGGGGGGTATAATAATGTGAGCACAAAACAATGCCCTTGATGATGATGGAAACTCCGCTAAACAGCCGACAAGTGGCGTGATGATGACGTAAAACGTTCATGGTCGGTTCACGGTCAACAATACGACAGACATTACATTATTATTCATGCTTCCTATTTCTATGCTATGCTGAGCAAGTCAAGATTTTTAACCGGCAGTGCCTCAGTTTTGAGTCTAAGGAATTCCCAACCAAAACAAAACTTAAACATCTATAAGTATTGTATTGTTAGTTACAAGTTACAACTCGTGTTGCAAACTTAAGGGATTCTGCATTTACATCATAAACACCACTCACGCATTTGATGGAGTTTCTGAAACATACCGTAAACCTTAGAAAAAGTATATGTCTAGAATGAGCCTCACGAATATCCCATATAAAACAAAAGGGGCCAAGTTTCATGGGTTGGTGTGCGTGAGGCGCCATACAAAATATGTATGTGTGCGTGTATATGTATAGGGTTTAGGAACCAGTAGGTACCTACTGGTTCCAATTTTTTTCGACGCTTTCGTATCTTCGACTGTCAACATATAACTTTATCAAAGCCGTAAACACTGCTGGTTAAATATTAAAACAACAAAGTAGCTACCTACTCCGATAGAAAATAAAAAAGCTTTTTGCAAAATGGGCGGTGAAAGTACAAGTGAAAACACTTAAAAGATAATTACATCTGCGGGTACCAATAATGACGACTTGATGAGTGCCGTCGAAAAGTAAATGCCAGAATAAAGTTGCTTCTGCATTTACTGACAAACATTTTTTTGAGAAAATTCAACAGGAACTACGACGACATGTCGACGTGAACTTTGAAATCCAAGATAGATCAGAGAGATCTATTTTTACTTTTATGACTTGTAAAGAAACATCCTACATAGGTATGTACTTCCTAGGGAAATGTAGGTTTACCTATGTTTTAAAATGTTATTCAAAATAAAAGAATAGTTTAAACACATTTAAACATTTTCACACAAGCTACAAATCTACAATTTATCAAACAGTTTAAGACCTGAAAACAAAATATCTATTTCATTGAACATGCATTACTCATCAACCAATTTAGCTGATGAGATTTAGTATGACTAGCAAACGATCACTTCATCATCATGATGTGATACGGTGACCTTCACAACGGTGGGCGTAGAGTCGCGTGGCGTGGCGCGATGCATACGTCAGCAGAGGCAACGTGCCGAGGAGCGTGGCTGCAGGCGGCAGCGCCGGCGCGGAGCGGTATCAATGCGCCCGCGCATACCGCCGCCGCCGCCGCCGCCTTGCCTGCCCTCTCCGACCCATCACGCCACGTTCTCCATCCAATCACCGACGAGCATACGTGGCGCGAAACATTGCAGAGCGTCTCGTGACGCAGCCGCAGCACGCGTTATTTTTCGGTCGCCGGCGCCGGTCGTGATGACGACATCGCTGTTTCATCGATCTTTATTCAGATACAGACCGTTACTGGCTAAATAAGCCAGAAAGGTTCACCAACGTTTAGTTAGTTATGCTGACTTAACTTTTTGCTCTACATGGAATTTAATTGGAAGGAATGTACAATAATTTTAAGGCATTAATAAAACTGACTCGAGAAAGACACTTACCGCTTGGGAGTTGGAATCAAACTGGATTAACGTCGAGATTTAACGTAGTGTCAATCCAAGCGTGTAATGAGATTTATTTTCTAGACAGCGCTATATTTGCCGGAAGAAAATGGGGTGAAACGCCTTCAATTCACTTTCTTTCGTCAAATGGGGTTCCGTTTGCTGTGGATGACAGATCACCGCGGGGGTCTAATAACGATCAGAATCACCGCAAATATCCGGAAATTGCATGTTGTTTGACATGAGGGAACAAAATTGCAGAATATTATATTTTAGTGAGATGCTGTATCAGAGGGAGGTAAAACATGATTTTGAAAGGAATTACTCCAAGTTAGATCATCATCATTATCATCATCATCTCAGCCGATGGACGTCCATTGCTGGACATAGGCCTCCCCTAAGGATCGCCATAATGACCGGTCCTGCGCTGCCCTCATCCAACGGGTTCCCGCCGCCTTCACCAGGTCGTCGGTCCACCGTGTAGGGGCCCACCCTAAGGGCCTAAGTTAGATATTATAAACAAAAAGGCTGATGATGTAAAATCTTCTCACAACGCGCTGAACCGACTTTCATTAGAGACACAAAGCGTTGCGTTATATAATCTTCAAGTCATAAATAAACAACTGTAACAACTGAAGCACAACCAACGTAGGTAAAGAATAGTGTACCTACTCGAGTGTACAACACCTACAAAGATAACAATCTTATCGGGGAACGAATGGGTTCTTCAGTACCACCGCTTATAATCAATTATATTATAAATTGTTATCAGTTTTCATAAAAGAAGTTCAGTTATCAGAAGTTCTGATTCGCAATTGTGATTTTGTATGAATTTCCTCCAGAATTAAGTTCGGAATTACGGAGGCATCAAATCCTATACGAAATCCGAATGTGGGCAGGCGCAAGAGGAAACGTCCGTCACCTTGTGTTGAAGAGTGCTATTTGTCCAAAACGAATAAAGTATTTAAGTAATATTGATTGAGATCAAGCATTTCGCTTTTGATTGATCGAGATCAATAGTACGCCCGGAATAAACAACAGCAGATGTGTTTAAAATAGCCTTAGTTCAGCTCAGCTGCCTGAAAGCTACATCAAAATCTTCCATAACTATAATTATTTACCTGTAAATTTTTCAAAGCATTCAATAATCGGTTATAAAATTGTTATATCTATAAATGTTGACATATTTATAGAAGGTACATTACATGATTTTAGTGGCTGCGCGGTTGCCAAGTGTGTAAATAGATTAGAGTGTACCCTGACGACAAGTGTGCGTGTCAACACTGTTTGATTTCAGGACTTGGTGAAAGAAGTCATTAATTACTCTGCTATTACAACCGCCTCAAAGAAAGTCGTTGATTTATATGATATAGCCCCTGCCCCACACGTAGCCATGGGGTGGCATGGTGTTCTTACCCCTACTGATAAATAGCAGTAAATCAGACAGTTTTTCTAATTATTGAAAATCTAGGTCAGATAATTAGTTTTGATTAGAACTGGATTGGATTAACATTACATTTTGTTTTTTATTTTCATTTACTAAGCTATACTCTCTAAGGCCGAATTCGACCAAACTTAGATTTATAGAAGAGTGGATTATACAAGGAACTTAGATTTATACAAGGAAAAATTTTACTTTTGGTGTTTACACACCCCGTACTAAAAGAACGAATGTATAATTCACCTAAAGAAAGAGGTCGTGGTATCCGTACTTATTGCAATATGAGGTTATACAGTTTTAATTTGGTAGGTTTCTTTTATTATACAAGGTGTTACAAAAATACAAATAAACATTTAAGGGGGTGGTTTAGACCATCAAACTGAACAACTTTCACTATGGGACCAATATCTAAATCGCGAAAAAATAATTTATGTTCCATACTCTACAAATCGACTAGAGCTAAAATATGTATGGGATATCCGATTTTTTTTTTCGCGATTTCGATGTTGGTCCCATAGAGAAAGTTGTTCAGTTTGACGGTCTAAACAACCCACTTAAGAGTTTTAAAAATTTATTTTTACTTATGAAACACCCTGTATATTTTTTAATTATGTGACATTGACATTTCATTTAGATTAGGGTTGGTAAAACGCAAAATCAGTTTACTCTATAGTAACCGGCGACTTAATCTAAGAATAAAATTTACTCGCGTTTGGTCGAATCGGGCCTAAGAAAAGTAACGACAACGCCAACGTACCTAAAGCGACCTCATAATGAACTAAAACAATGGTCTAAGACTAAAACACATGCCCTAAAAACATGAAAATCTAATGTAGTAGGTAGGTACTAGGTATTTTACAAAAGCACTTTCCGGAACCCAGTTGTAAAACAAAGCGTGAAAAGGAAACACCATTTTCAGTGCCATTAAAAAGTGGCACAAAACCTTTAAAGAAAAGCAATTAACCTGCTGGGACTGACAACAGGTTTTGTGATTACCATAAGTTTGAAATACCAGAAATTGTAGGTGATCTGCGACACTATTGTAAAAATTCAAAGAACATACTTAAGATAACGTTTTGTTCCATGGAAACCGATAGGAACTGAAGTAATTTGCTGGAGATAATGCAGCTATATGCTATATTCAATTGAAATCTAAAGATTGTGAAACGCATGAATCACAAGGTGAAGGCAAACTGCAAGAGGTATTGTTTTCTTTACAATAATGAAGTTGAAAATATTTAAACAATGGATATACGAGTAGGGTTCTCGATGTATCGCAATGAAACTATGTATTGAGCATTGCATTATTATGCAGTTGTGTAACACTACGCAAGCGTAAACTGCCAATACCAGGAACACGAAGTAACCTCAGCCGCAAGGTACGGATCTACTTTCACGAATACTATGAGCACTGCCTCTCTCAGAAACCATTTCCAATCACATCCGCTGACAAGAGCTAGGGCTAATTCAAAACACTAGATAGATATATTGGATTATTTGAACTGGCTATGAATTAATGAAACAAGGTAAATACACAGATGCCTCGCGAGCGTGAAGGAATTTACAAACAAAAATGTTTATACAGGTATAGTTTATAAAACAAATCTAAGATACTTTGATTAGTATATCAAACAGTCAAATTGTGAATAATAAACACGTAGGTAATAGATATCTTTGATTCGTAACAGTTATATAAAATACCAAACATCAAACAATAGCGTTTTACGCCCACAAGCAACCATCTTTCATAAAGGGTTATGGATGAGGGATAGTGGACAGCTATGGACATAATTAATACCAATTAAAAGGCAATTTGTTCTAGTAAAACTTTTCTGATCCGTACAGATAGTCCGTATTATGGACTGGAACTTTAAATGTGACTAGATAATTTGTGTGACAATGTCCAAGATATTTATTTATTTTATTATATCAAGAAATATATAAAACGTACGGTGTTTTCTGAAGAAACATGTGTGGAATCAACTAATGAGTTTGAAGCAGGTGTGCTAATGGCTCGTGAGCATGCAGCTTGCAATTCCGATAATGTAATCAGACACTTAAAACAAAATACAGTTTACGACAATCATTTGTATCATATAGCAAAGCTATGTATGTACGTTATTGAATAAACTTTATATTTATTTATTATGAAAGGTCAGGATTTTCTTTCCAGTTACCTACCTATTCTTATGCAAACACTAGTCATACATTTTCTTATTGGAAACTACCAGCAAATGCAAATGTATTCGTAAAGTTTTTCAACTCTGCATAATGAATATATTTTCGAACTAAAATAGAGAAACTCTTCTGAATGCAACTGTATGCGTATTCTTAAACAGCAGTTCTCCAGAAGCGTTTCATTTTTATAGCCCTCTCAATGAACTGCTTCCGGGGTTTGATATTTGGACGTTATAAAACTTTTTAGTGGACTCTTACTTTCCATTTCTGTTCAAAACTCTATAAAGGTGCATTTTACACCATGATTCATTTTCAAAGATAAACGTGGAATTGTTGGAAGAGAAAGCTATTAGACAAGACAGAAATATTTCGTCTAGACTTAACGATGCCAAGCTTTTTTTATCAGAACAAGGGCGCCGACTGGCCCTGCAAAAAATGCACTTTGCATAGGGTAGGGTAGAACTAAAGCACCCCTATGGGAAAGCCCTTTATGTCAACGCATGAAGTGGCTACTGGCTATATTCCCATACTCCGATGGAGAGGCAATAGTGGTTTAATGGTCCTTTACCTTTTAACTACACATTATATATACATTATCTCCACGCTTTTGATACTACATTTTGTTCAATATTCTTTTCATATTCAGAGTATTTGTGTTCAAATGGAAATTTTTCAAAGGCCAAATTGCACAACGTGACACCAAAGCATCATTCTTTTATTGATAAGACCCTTTGTTTGTTCTCTTGCAAGTTGAATACAATCGTACTTTGTGTTATTTATCTCCCTTTATTGAGACAGGTTGTGACCCGCATCAGAAATCTTTAATTTACACAACTGCTCATAAAATGGAAAGTCTTCATTCAAATCAAAGAGCTGTTTGATCGTTCTGTCTGTTAGATTTTAATTTATCTAAACGCATTTAATTTATCTATTTAGGTAGGTACTATGCTGTTATCTTAAATATTTCAATAAACCGGTTAGTAAAGATGTTATATCGAACAAATCTACTGGTCATGTGTAGAATCTAAGCTTCTTTGTTAAACATAAATAAGTTTTCAAATCAGTAGCTATTAATAAAGAAGTAACAAATCTAGAAGCGCAACAACGTTTGTATTCACAGGTCAGAGCTCACGGCACGAGTAACTACAGCGAACATCCAGGAGATGCAGATTTAGATCTTTATCTCAAAGCAGAACAAACGTGGAGCAATCTCGAGCTAACACGCAGCTTGCTTTATTTTGATAGTCATCGCGCGAAATGAGGTTCTCTTGTCTGTTGTATTTGCGAAGCCGGGTCGTCGTCGCTTTACTGCTTTCTACATAGGTATATTTGAAATGTAACATAATGTTTATATAGGTTTGTACTTTTGCAGGTTAGAATATTCAGATATAATTTTGGGAATATGTAAATTAATATTTACATGGGAACATGGGAAAGCATTTCTATTAGCAATCTTCATTCTGGGTCAGAGCGGAACCTCAATGGCGGCAGGGCGGCGGCCGGCCCTTTGAAAAAGCAATGACCGCTGCTGTAGACATATCATTACCAAGTCCATTACCAGTTACTAGTCAAATTGATACAAGTGTTCATTATCGCCTCCACCCGTATTGGTATCTAACGTTTACCCACTTGACGACAAGACGACACAATTTGTAAAAAGTGATGCAACTATATGTTGGCACTCTTTCTTATCAAAGTGTTTCGATATCAAGTATTGGAAATTTTACACCGCTAATGCATAATACTGGATAAAAAACAGAATTCTAATTTAAAAATAAAAAAACGAATAGTGCTTGAAGTTTGAACAAAATGTGTTAATATCTTCAACTGTTATTTAAAAGGTACTTTCCCACCGCGTATCTGTATATTTTTTTTCCATCTAACCTATAACTTAACTACTTACCACGCCAAGCTATATTAATCGCATTGAAGGAGATAACGCGAGATTAATATCCGCTTTTCCATCGTTGAATATCTCCAAAATTTTAAGTAAGATAAAATTGTCAACGTGGATCCTAATTTGGATACCTTTACAATCCAATCATTTAACTTTTAATTTAATCAAGTACATTAATTATTTATTTTCGGCCGATACTCGACCCCCGACGGTTGAACGATAAAATATCTCCAACATGGAACTAATTGGTCACGAGTGCAGTCTCGATGGGCTCTTGTGCTACGGCCAGGCCGGTATCTACCAATACCTACTTGTATGCAGCTGCAAACCATCACATCAAAGAACGATTGTTGGAACTGGCGCACAACCGCACCAATTAAACGAAGGATCAAATGGCATGTTTCCTACGACTATAACCTTATTTACGGTACAACAAAATAAGCTGTTACTATTTTAAGGGGTATTCAGAACTTCAAACTGAACAACTTTTCCTATGGGATCAACATCCAAATCATACATACGGGTCGAGTAGGTTTCTTGCAGTTTTATATGGAACACAAAGAAAAGAGAAAATTGGGGTTATGGAACAGCAGATTATTTTTTCGCTATATCGACATTGGTCCCATAGAGAACGATGTTCAGTTTCATGGTCTGATCATCCCCTTAAAATAATTTCAACTAATTTTGTTATACCTTACTTAACGTTCTAAAATATATCGTATCAGAAAAGATAAGTATGCAAATGAATTTAATATTAGGCCCTCAAAAGATTCAAGAGCCGGTCTATACGTACTCCTGTGGCCAGATGCTGTTGTTTTATTTTGAGCTTCATCTATTCAAGTGTCTCGTGGAATATGTTTCACATAAAGACACCTGACACGAGGGGGATTATTTCCCATGGTAAATTATATTACACGATTAAAAATAAAGCTTGGTGTATTGCTCGAGTTTCGTAAGCCCATAAATGTATCACTGATCCTTTTTGATCCCCAAACCACATGATATATGGGCGGGCACGCTCGCCCGATTAATAATTAAGGTTAAAACCACATTAAAAAGGATCAGCTTTAAGCTTCTCTTATGAACGTGTTTTAAGACAACTATACTCCATTGGCATGGCAGCGAATGTTGGGTATGGCAGAAGAGGAATGAATCAAGTATAAATGCTGTCGAAATGCGTTCTTTGCGCAGTATGTGTAGTTTGACTTTGAATGATAGAATACGAAACAGTGTAATTAGAGAAAAATGGGGACTGAAAGAGGATATAGTGACAAGGATTGAAAAGGGAATGCTGAGATGGTTTGGTCACGTGGAAATGATGAGTGATAGTAAACTGACGTATGTAATCCCCTTAAAAAAGTGTCAATATACATCAAATAAAATAACATGACTCATCCTTTTACAAATTGGTATGCAAATTGCAAGTATTTTTGTGTCTTTGCAGTAATTAGCATTTACTTAATTTAGCTTTTACGACCTCAGAAAAGAGACCATTTAAATAAATTGAATATTTTATGATGATAGGTTCAATGGTTTTCTAATTTATTTAACTTTAAATAAATGTACTTACGTAAACATTAAATTTTCATGTGATGGACACGACATTTTTTATTATAAGACTTTATAGTTCGGTAATTCTGTGTTTTTCAGACCAACAAATTTGGCATGATACCTTTGGGTGTGGTGTTCAAAACTCACAACCCTCCCTCCCCCTCCACCTGACGCTTCACCCCCCCTCGCCTTGAAGTTTGTCCCCGTTAACAGTTTTTTATCTTTTTTGCAAAAACTATAATATATACAAAAAAAAATGTCAAAGGTACAAATTATCCTCATTAAATTTTACACAAAATAAGTGATATGCACTTTCTTCATAGGACTTAACCTTTGAGGGCTAGAGGGAGAGAAAGTAACAACATTTCAAAAGTTATGAAATTTGTATGGCGACCCTCGTGAAAGTTGAAGATAAAAATTAAATGATTCCATATTCTTAATAAGCGACCCCCAATACCCTCGGATACATATTTTCAGTCGGATCGGTGAACCTTTAAAAGCTGCTTTGGCATTTGAAATTTCCATGGCAGCCATCATATCTATCATAGTTTCCGCGGGCCGTTGACCTCATCCTTCAGGATTCGACCTTCTGAGGAAGTCAGTTTTCCCTGTATCACCAAAGCATCCATGTGATGATCCCTAAATTTCATCCTTGTACCGAAAGGGGAACCCGGAGATCAATTGGAGGTATCTGGTTGATCCCCACCACTTTCCATAGAGAGTACATAGATACCTACTCGGATTGTTCACCGGGTTTCCCTCAACCAACGTATAGTAAAATTATTTTGGGGATCATCATTGTCTTGGTGTTAAAATGAATATTTCTACTTCCTCAGAAGGTCGAATCCTGAAGGATGAGGTCAACGGCCTGCGGAAACTATGATAGATATGTATGGCTGCAATGGAAATTTCAAACGCCAAAGCAGCTTTTAAAGGTTCACCGATCCGACTGAAAATTTGTATCCGAGGGTATTCGGGGTCGCTTATTAAGAATATGGAAACATTTCATTTTTATCGTCAACTTTCACGAGGGTCGCCATACAAATTTCATAACTTTTGAAATGTTGTTACTTTCTCGTCCCTCTAGCCCTCAAAGGTTAAGTCCTATGAAGAAAGTGCATATCAATTATTTTGTGTAAAATTTAATGAGGATAATTTGTACCTTTGACATTTTTTTTGTATCTATTATAGTTTTTGCAAAAATGATAAAAAACTGTTAACGGGGACAAACTTCAAGGCGAGGGGGGGTGAAGCGTCAGGTGGAGGGGGAGGGAGGGTTCTGAGTTTTGAACACCACACCCAAAGGTATCATGCCACATAAGTTTCAAAACTTTATTAATTTGTTTGTTATCCCCATACATTGAATACATAGAATTACTGTACTATTAAAATAAGAGTTACTGGTTATAAGTAACATAATATTATTGATTAAGTCCAAAGAAGATATACTCTCCGACATAAGTATCTTGGACGTTTCTATAACTGTTTTAAGTGAGAGTATGAGTATCTGATTCTGTAATTCAAATAGTATTTTAAATTTCGTTGCTATTTGGAATGGAGTATAGTTGTTCTTAAACACGTTTTATAAGAGAAGCTTAAAGCTGTTCCTTTTTAATGCGGTTTTAACCTTAATGCTTGGCTTTAATAATCTGTTGTTGAAAAATAAATAAAATATAAGTACCCTACAAATTTTAAATATCGAAACTTTAAGGGTGTATTTAGACCGTGAATCTGAACAACTTTCCCCAAGGAACATGGGTTGAAAAACGAGAAAATTGTTTGGACCTCCTATAGAAAATCGATCGGCCGATCCGCAATTTTGTATGGCGGTCCAACAAATTTTTTATGGAATTAGTGGTGTATAGTGAATAAATTAAAAAATTAAGTCCATTATACAATATTTTTATAAATGGGCACAAATATTGATCACAAATCCAACATCCCTCGAATTTGTAACCCCTCACTGGGCGTAGGAGCTTACACGACATAAGCTTTCACATATTTTATTCATTAAACGATGTGCACACACTCGGGCCCCGCAATAACTTACTAAACAAAATGGGGACAACGGGAACCCTTTTTTATTACACCATGTAATAATATTATTATTTCACGCAGCGTGAAATAAATATTTTTCTAGAATTTTGATATCCGAACGGCTGTGGTCAAGTAATGATCTCTATTGTATTTAAATAAGGCAGAAGGTCCACAGTTAAGCAACTGTTTTCAATGACTGTATAAAAAGGTACCTCATTATTAACAAGGTTCATTTTTTCTTATATTAACAAAACTAGCTATTTATGTATGACATGGTATACATAAGAAAGTCAATAAATCAAAATCAAGAAAACTATAAGTACCTACCTACTTTCAATCAGATGAAGCATAGAAAATTTATTTTATTTATAGAAATACTTATTGGTAGAACGTGGTTAAGAACAAATAAAATAGGTATATTTAAATTATTTCCTAGCTGCCACTGCTACTCGTACTTCAGAGTGCAAAAACCTTGAACTCACACGTATTGTCTTCAGTACAACATCTATTCAGTCCTATTTACATTAATTAATTAAATTGCTTCTAATATTTAAAGTTAATTTCGTAATTAGATACGTTGGTAAGGGTTGAACTACACATGACCGCACGCGATCGCACTTTTCCGTCGCTCCATCCTTTTCTGTCACTCGGAAAAGGATGGAGCGACGGAAAAGTGCGATCGCGTGCGGCCATGTGTAGTTCAACCCTAATCTATAAGGACGATTTTCCCATGATTCTATACCTACCATTTTATGTTATGGTATAGGTATAGGCTGGGAAAGGAGGGACTACTTTTTATAATCTTAAATAACATTGTCATGTTGCGTGCCTGCGTGACACAGCATTTCCATACGGACGGGACGCATAAAAAGTTTCCAACCATTTAAATTATTTACGAACCCATTCAATAACATCGGTCGGTAGATATGTGGTTGATAATTCAGTAAGACTTTTTAACTCGAATGCAAGACACAACAAAAACGTCACTATGTTTACATTACACATCGATGCATCGCTGATGCGAGAGAAACAAAACAAAGAATAACAAAGTCCAAGTTCATAGACAATGTGATTCATCAACAAATTACTATATTCAAACATTCACGACCTACCTACTAGAAAGTGACGTGGGTTTTTACTTACCTACTACTAATGAAAAAGTGAATGAATCAGTTTATTCACACTCTAAAAGATAACTGATAGCGGCAAAGATTGTAAAATAGTCATAACATGACGTATGCAAGTACAATGCGGCATAATTTAGGAAGAGATAATTCGTAGATAAGTAACTATGAGCAAGGCTCTTGTGTTGTATTTGTATGGCTACCGAAGATAACTAAAAATACATTAAAATAGCAAAATTGTTAACAAAATCACGAAGATCTTAAATCCAAACTCAAGAATGCACCTGCCTTGATAACACCTCTGCAAATGTGTTTTAGTTTCAAATAAAACGCAGCTGCATCGGCAAATTGAGCCTCTGATTGCTTTAAGATTTTAATCAAGATAACGGGCAATTTGGGGGCTCGTTATTGCGGTGGCAACTTGTTGATCGACCCTTAGGGAAATCAACCCTCTACATCCCGCAAAAAAATCTCGAACAGTAACATCCCCGCTCAATCTGTGGCAATAAAATGAATGAACCCTATCTCTCAGAGCTTCTGTAACGTTACATGAGATATTAGCGTTAGATAACATAGATAATCTTAGTCAAAAGCCTTATGAATGTTGAAGGGTTTCTTGTAACATGTACTTGTATTCGCAGTAAGAGACTAGCAATAGCAACTCAACGCGGTAACTACACAATGTAACCCAGTAAGTAATATGAACTTTCTCCGCAACTATCTGTTCTCTAATCACGAGAGTGTCAGAACTGTACGTAACAGCGCTGCTGTGGTTCTTAGTTATTTTTTCAAAGTGTAAAATGTTTTAAATGACCAATGCAATATTTCATGGAACAATCAGTCTAACATACTTTCCATATTTTAAAGGGCGACATTGTATTCAGTGAAGAATGAGGAGCGAGCCCACGCACGTGAGTAGACATTGGAGATTAGTTCTCTGATTACGTGACATCGACCCTTCCTGGGTGTTCAGCATTCGTTACTGTATAGTTTATTGACGTTTACTATCATAGCATAAGCATATGCTCACGACTATATTCCCCGAGGGGGTAGTCAGAGATATTCTGAAACCTCAGAACATCCACGTTTCACCAGTAGTACCGAAACTCTGTCCAGTGTGACGGGGGGTGAGCCCGTCGCCACTTGTAATGGACAGTGGGTACAATACATGCCTCGAAATTGAAGCATGCAGGTTTCCTCACGATGTTTTCCTTCACCGAAAAGCCAGTGGTGTTACAAATCGTACATAAATTCCGAAAAACTCATTGGTACGAGTCGGCATGGACGGGGATCGAACCATCGCCTCCTGCACGGCAGGCAGGGTTACTCGCCACTGGACCACCACGGCTTTTTCTACTTACTATCAAAAGAACGCTATTATTCAGAATAGAATCGGTTCAATTCTGTTACGAGTTCGATTTATTGTAAGTCGCCATACTTCGATTCAATTACAAGTTACGACGGTCGTCGTCGCCAGTCATTGATAATGGGCCGCCTTTCAATTCCATTAACGCGTCGTGCCCGGTAACAATTTAACCTATGTTAACACGCCATCACGTATCCGAAGATGGTAAGAAGACACGAACTGCCCACGAAACATTCCTTTCTTTATGTACCTTCATGTCCTGAGCGTTTAAGTCAATGACACCCACACAGTACCTTCATGGGTAACTCAACGTGTAAATAAAGGATCTAGCAAACATTTTGTAACATGCTCATGTCGTCTTACATGGTTAGACGGTTTGCATCTTGTGATAAAAGGATTTAAGTTAATCCTGTTGATGTCATAAAAAAGAAATTACTATATGATGATGATGCAATGCCATACCGCAGATTAAAAAAAATTAAGGTGACAACATTTGGAAGCGAAGCTGAGAAGCTTAAGGCCTGTTTCACCACTTATGAGTAAGTTCTTGTTAGCTTATCCGACAGATATTTTGACATATTTTCATACAAAATACGTCAAACTATCTGTCGGATAAGCTAGCAAGAACTTACTCAAAATTGGTGATGAAGGCCCTTAATATTCAAAGTTTTACAATACAAAATGTAAATTTTACATGTAAATGTCAAAATTACTACGGAGATACGCATCTTTCTACTGCAGATTTGGCTTTAAAAAATCGCACTCCTGAAGTATGATTTTTGAAAGTCAAATCAGCAGTAGAAAGATGCGTATCTCCATAGTAATTTTGACGTGTTCAACTACTGAGCTCACCGAATGAGATTCAAAAATCGCACTCCTGAACTACTTTTAAAAATATATCATGGAGGCAAACATCAACACTGTTATTAATCTAAGCAATTACACTTATCTGTACAAAGCACAATCAATACTCGTCCATAAATTAGAAGTACTCCACTCTAATGCTTATGAATAAATCTTCTCGCGCAACCCATAGCAAGCTTTACCGACGTATCCTTGATAAGATAAAACAAACGTTTCGGTTAAATATACGCCATAGAATGACGTAACCAGTTATACACTTAAATAAAAGGAATGGGGAGACTAAATTAGACGGAGAATCATGGAAGTTTAAAAGGTTAACTCAAAGGATGATTATTGCGTCTATTGTTAGATCGTTACTAATGATGGCGATGAATGAAAAGGTTAATAAGTCCGCTGATGTGTGAATAGCAGAGAAGTTAGCGATACCACGAATATTTGTCTACGCTTAGGTTTATGTGATTGGGTAATCGAATTAACACCTATGCACACATACTATTATCTGGATATATATGTATCGTGTAGGTAGGTAGATGAATGTGCCGATAACAATCGATTCTACGCCTGACTATGGAACTTTGTGTCTGACTATGACACGTAGGTACGCGATGATTTTTACGAATGTGAACTGATTTATAATAAAAAACCTTTTACCTTTTACAATAAATAAAACTTTGATTTTATTTATTGTAAAAGGTATTGCATATTTCTTCATCGAGATTAGAGATAGTTTCTCTTGGTCGCCTATATTACCTATAAGACAGGTTCGTTTCGAATGCCTAGCGTTCTTGTACCGACATACTGCAGATGAGGTTATCATGATATCTTCGACATGCTAGTTAAACGTTAATCGTGGTCATGACTTTGACCATTAATAACATCTTGACAGTATAATAGATTTAGTAGCTTAGTTATTTTATTTTATTACCTTTCATTTGAGTAAAATGTTTGTTTTCCGACACAGCGGGGAGTCCGCGCCGCGGTAGTTCCGACAGAGGGTGAAGGAAACTAAAAATATTTATTTTATCATTCAATCTTTCTACCAATAAAACAACATCAGCCAAACTAACCCATAGAGAAATTACACTAGGTACTCCATAGCCAAACCACATACGGGTAGGTAGCATAAACACTATACAATACTTATTTTGGACCTATACTAAAAGATCATGATATTAAAAAGGATTTCGTGTCTCTTGCAGACGATCTAAACAATGTCTAGGAAACAAAAGGAAGACGAGAATTAAAACAGGTTTTTGAAACTTTTTTGCTAGGATCTTCTATTAATGATTTCTTAATTTACGGCCAGCTGGAAATCACCTTGTAAACACACAAAGTCACACATCACGCGATGCTTATCCAAACAATCTTATCTACAAATACATCCAAGCCACATTTTAAATTATCTTTTGCGACAAAAGTACCTATGAAAAATATACCTATATCATATGTTAGCGATTTTTTGTATTGCTTACACATTTTTATTCGCCAGCCGGAGAACCATTTAGAACGCCTCCAACCTCCACCCACTCTTTCTGATGCGGGTCGGCCGATTTGTTAGCGTGAAGAGTTTAATCGCTCAATTAGGTTTAAATACCGTTTATCTTGACTACAAATTGTTTTCCAATCTAAGAAAGGAACGAAAACCACTAAATTATTCGTAATATTATTATGAAGATAGCTAGATATATCTAATGAGAGAACCAAGCACGTATCCAGACTTTTGTTTCGGGGGGGGACATTTAAATTTCGGGGGGGGATATTCATAGAAAAAAAATTAAAAAGTAAGTGCTGTAGCCACTTTCCCATACAAATATTCGGATTTCGGGGGGGGATAAATCCCACCTATCCCCCCCCCCCCCCTGGATACGTGCCTGGAGAGAACCTAACCTACCTGACTGTGTCGGGTGACTTTACAGTCTAAAGAAAAAAATACCGGCCAAGGGTTCTGGTTGACACACACTTGACAGATTTTTATTATGTGTCATGCCCACAGTGATGTACGACGCCCAAAGAAACATGGACGCTCAATAAGGAGACTACGCCCATAATAAGTGAAACACAGAGGTTCTGGGCATCGGGGATATAAATTCTGGATTAAAGTGACGATTGGTGGGTCACTTGGATAGAAGATCTGACGGCAGATGGAGCAAACCTTGACCGAATGGTGGCCGCGATCAGGCAAGAGAGGAGTGGTTCATTCAACAGCCAGGTGGGCTGATGATATTGCGGCTGGAGAGACTTGACGAGATTGGCATAGGACAGGAAAGAGTGGCATAATGGGGAGGAGGCTTATACCCTGCAGTGGCGATGGTGATGTCGATGAAGTGGCATGAAATTGTTAATAATATTAAGTATGCCTTTATGGCAGGACATCGAGACTATAACCATTATTGTACCTAAACACCTCTGTATTCTACCTGTGTGTTCACAAATAAAGTTATGACAAAAAACAAAACTTTTTATATTAAAGCAATATTTAGCACGAAAATAACGAATCATGCCATTATCCATTATACATATATATAGGGTCCTTCTTAATATGCTGACAGTATTTTAAAGGCCAGACCATTAAACTGAACAACTTTCTCTATGGGACCAACATCAAAATAGGAAAAAAAAGTCAGCTGTTCTGTACTAAACTTAACCTACTCGACATAAATAATGTCATGTCTTTAAAAAAACATTATTGCTGAATGTCCCTTGAAGTACAGATTGCATCAGTAAGTGGAAGACCAAAAAAATCGTCACTCAGGTAAAATAATCGTCACTTGATGGGGATTTTAGGAAAAAACTAACAAATCTAACAATATTCACCTGATTTTCTAGGACTAATATAAAGTGTTTCACTTTCTGACCCTCAGATCAATTAATACAATTCTGACCCAACTTAAAAGGTTATCAAATCATTCCACAGTGTGAATAATAAATAAATGGCAAACAGATTGATCTAAAGTTCAAAGAACAGTGTTATTTGTTTATTAAACATTGAAATGAAATTGCTAAACATTGAAATGAAATTGCTAAACATTGAAATAAAATTGCTAAACATTGAAATTTAATTACAATTTTTCCCTTACCCAATTTCACCCATTGGGTAAAGTTGGGTAAAACCCACCATAAAATATGAGGGTTATTAACTAACTCTGCCACCCCTAATTATTAGGAACATCAATCAATTAGCAATAACGCATTTCACTTGCAAAATTACAAAACAAACCATCTAAGTAAATGGAAATAAATATACATAGTACCATCACTTATAAATGATTAATTGAATTAGTTTTAATTGTAAAGAAAGTGTGACTAATAGTGTAACACCGAATTAATTTAATTTAAATTTATTTTATTTTATTTTATTTTCTTTGGAAGACCAACAGCTGTTAACACGATACAAATATAGATGGCTAACAGAAAGCCAATTATAGGTCTCCGCTGATAGAAAATACCTAATTGCTTTTAACTTTTTAGTTTCCAATAATCTTCCAAAAGCACTTACTTTACTAATTACTGATTGTATCACTATTAAATGATCTACCAACTGGTCCACAGTAAAACAAAATCGGCATCGAGGCAGACCTAGAAGGTGGCGGGACGTAATTGATGGCTTCCTGAAGAACTGGCCTAACGATGTGCATGACCGGGATGCATGGAGAGAACGGAGGGAAGCCATTGCCCAACAATGGGACAGTGACGGCTGATACAATAATAATAGTCAATATTAAATAATTGAGACTTCGTTCGAGACCTGGTCTTGCAAAGAAAGGGCTCTGCCTAGTTTGGACTCCTGTCTCCCTTTAAAATACTAACTAGATAATTTAATTATGACATGTAAAACTAAAAAAATATAGGCTTAGTTTTACATGTCATGTCAGAATTTGTTGTAATTTATGGAAGACCAGTAAAAATTTTCTTATTTTACAGCTGAAATATCAGGAATACAAATATTCAGGCTCACTGGCCACGTCACATCTCATTTCGATACTACCAGTGAAACATTAATGTTCTGAGTTTTCAGAATATCTTTGACTACCCCCTTGGGGAATATAGTCGTGAGCATTTGTACATGCATGTAAATATTTAAAAAATCCTGTAAGAACCCAATTAATGCAAAATTTTTAGTTGAAATACCTACAGCTAAACTCACGACTGTAACTCCCTTTTGGGGTGGTCTGAAACAATACAACAACTATCAACTTTCTTTTTAAGTAAAAAAAATATATATTAACATAGAATTAAAACCGACTACAAATCTAAAAAATAATATTGCAGCCGTTAGCATTTATAAGACTTTTTTTTTTAGTTTTTAGTTTTGAAGTCAGTTTTAATTTTTTGTAAAAATATTTTTATTTCATAATAATTGTTGGTGTTGAAATATATTAGTTTCATTCAGACTTTAAATAACACTCACAGACACATACATTGTGCAAATGTAGGTAGGCACTAGGCTATTTATTATGAAAACTTTAAAAAAATGGCTCAAACATATACCATCCATGTCATGACCGAACTGGGATTCAAACCCAGGACCTCTGATTTGGCAGCATGGCATGGTAACCATTACACCAACCAGGTTGTAGATTGCTAGATTGTTCATTCCAGATAAGGATAAAAATATTTTCTGATTCCTATTAACCTTTCTGGCTAATTCTTATTGGCAAATATAATTTATTAATCAGAAAGTTATACTATCCGACATATCTCGGACGTCTCGAAATATGTGAGAATAATGGATTTCACCAGTTTTGGATAAGTTCTTGTTAGCTTATCTGGCAGCTCATTTGACATATCTTTCATACAAAATATGACAATAATGATATGTCAGCTATGCCAACAAGAACTTACTAAGAACTGGTGAAACAGGCCCTAAGTGTTTCAAAGATGACACTCTGACCTCTGGTTCTGTAATTCAAAATATCAAACAAATGCCGTTGCTATAATAAATAAATATCTTGGACATTGTCACACAAATTATCTAGTCACATTTAAAGTTCCAGAATCTAGCCTGGACTTGTATTATGATAACTAGACAACGATACAGAATACATATATAGAGACAAACACCCATGAATCTGGTACAAATATTCATATTCATCATACAAATATTTGTCCCTTACGGGATTCGAACCCGCGACCCCCGGCACAGCAGGCAGGTTCACTACAGACTGTGCTGTCGGGCCGTCGAATTTGTAGTGAAGATGAATTAAAGAAAGTACTCACCGGCCAAGGTGAATCTGTCCATATAATTGATGAGGTTGACGTAGCACAGTATCCCGACAGTCATGTATTCAACCAAACTAACGTCGCTCAAGTTCTCTCGCCGCCTCGCCTGCTTCTCCTGGAGTAACGCCGTCGCAGATTCATTGTCACCGTTTGTCACCAGCTGCTGATTCGATGTGTTAGGGGTTATGCCACTCTGGTCCATCCTGCCTTCACTGCACTCTGTTTGTATTCACTAACAACCAGCTACCACTTTCAGATTAGGTAATAACGCCGAAAATTATCAAAGTTAGCACGGATGAAGTGACACGCGATTGAAAACGTATGACTATTTGTAATTTAATTTAGGCTGAGAAAATAAATAAAGACCTAAAAGATATAAATTAGAGTAGTATGTAAAGTAAATTGAAGAGACATTTAACGAAATTTGGTTAGGAACTCTGCATTTTCGGCGACACAAGTGGTCTTCCGACGACGGTCGTGACGTGAATGATTTTTTGACATTGACAGACATGACATGACACAACAATATTTTTTTGTTGTTAAATTCACGGCAAAGGGATCTAGCCCCTGCAGCCGATATCTTAAGTAAAGTTTTTTATTTTCAGCAATTAAAACGTTGGTGTTCGACGACGTAGTTCAACATGCAGCTATAGATGCCGGATAATAACGCTGCCAGAATCCGCTGGACGGACGAATCGCTAACGCTAAGAAGTTTGTTAACGAACACAAAAAAAAGGAAATTGAAGGTTGGCTCAAAAAGAAGCCTTCCAGAGCCGTGAACAATTTTTTTTAAACTGAATGAAAATCTCTCAGATCAATTAATAGAAAATCTAGATTTTCGTCATTCAACCATCAGTCACCATCAGTCAACGCATTACACGGTAGGTTATTCATCAGTCACAGCCGTGACTGTGGCAAAACTGACAGCAAAACCTACCGTGTAATGGGGGCCTAAGGCTGAGGCCGAGATTCAGGCCGAGATTTTTTTTGTCTAAGCTCGAGCTAAGTAGGGTAGAAATGTATGGATTTTGACATACGGGAGTTCGAACTATGACTTACAAATCGTCTCTTAGGCCGAGATTCAGAGACGATTTGTAAGTCATAGCTCGAACTCCCGTATGTCAAAATCCATACATTTCTACCCTACTTAGCTCGAACTAAGACTAAAAAAATCGTCTCTGAATCTCGGCCTTAAAGACTGACTTTGGCCAAAGTCTTAACACCTTGGATCCCGGAGAATGGACGTCGCCGTCAGGGTCGACCTTCGACGAAAAGTGGGTGGAACTGGCTAAGGACAGGGATGCGTGGAGGATAAGGGGGGAGGCCTTTGCCCAGCAGTGGGATGAAACAGGCTAAGGAAAAAAAATGTATTTAAAAAAACTTAGCTGCATGGGCTGTGTTCCCTTTACCTTTCCGTAAGGAAAAAAATGAAACAACAATTAAAAAAAACGGATGCTAGTTTCACACGCATGCCGTGCAGCCCGGCAAGCTTAAGAAGTTCGCTGTACATCGACTCGTATGTAAAGTGATTGTTACTATTTATTTTATAGAAGCCTCAATGTACAGCGAACTTGACTAAGCTTGCCGGGCTGCACGGCATGTGTGTGAACGAGGCATGAAAAGACAAAAACAGACTTTGCTGCATGGGCTATTTACCCTTTGCCTTTCCGTTAGGAAAAATGAAACAACAACATTTAAAAAAACTGCAGTGTTGCCACCATAGCACTTTCGGCGCTAGATCTAGCGATTTTTTGGCATGTTTACAGCCGTATCCTAAATTTTAGCGCCTAGCGGAGAATCTAGCGCTTTTTAAACTTTTAATAAAGGAACATTGTTTGTGTTTTTATATGCTATATTTTGTGTTTTTTGATTGGAACATGATAAATATTGATAGCATATTGTGGTGAAAGATAATATGTCCGCAGAGTGTGCAGTGTTCGGGAGATTAAAATAAGAACGCCTATCTGAGGTGTTATCATTAATTTTACAGGGGACTTACGAATTGACTGCCGGATAGAAAAGCTGATAAGACTGTTTAGATAACTTTAAAGGCCTATTTATGTGACAAGAATTTAGCGTCGAATCTAACGCTTTTTTGAACCGTGCCAATTTTGGAATCTAGTTCTTTTTCACGGTTTTAGCGCCCAATCGAATTTTTGAGGTGGCAGCCCTGAAAAACTGTCAAATGTCAATGTCAAGTCAATCAAATCATCAAATGTTGCCTTGCCTTGCTTTTTTCTTTTGCTGATCTATTTCATACATATTTGGTGATCTTCACAAACTAATAAGAGAACTACGTGATCTTTTCTTGCTTGCTCGAGGTGGTTCAAGGGAAAAGATAATATAGTTAAATAAAATGAAGTCGCAAATAATATTCGCCGTAATTTTGTTATTTTTTGGTGTAGCGCTTACTAAGAAAAGCGTTGACGAAGAGAAACCGGCATGGGCAAAGAAAGATATTCGCGACTATTCGGACGCAGACATGGAACGGTAAAAACTAAACCAATTGTTTTTTGTATTTACATTAGTACCCTAATGATTCTAAAATTTTCTTACTGTGCCCACAAGCAAGCCCTGGTGTCAGATTTTTCAAACCACCTTACGGCCTCTGACGTGGTTTTTCAATGTAAGGACTACTTTCACCAGAGATAGTAACCGGGACTAAAACATAGCGATTACTTTCTCAGTGACCAGGGCCAATGGCTCAACATGCCATGCGAACTAGAATCGTTCTAGCATGCGAAGCACGGAATCATTTTTCTTTTCAGACAATCTGATTCAGCCTGCAATGTCCTAACCAACTGGAGAAAAACGCACAATGTACATTTCACTAGGTGCCCCCCATGGGATTCAAACCCACGACATCCATGTCAAGAGCCCAATGCTCTACCATTAGACCACGGAGGCAGATAAAAGTTCAAATAATTTTATTCTAATTTTTATATTCCCAGACTCTTTGATCAATGGGAAGAAGATGAAGATCCTCTTCCAGAAGATGAGTTGCCAGAATATCTAAGAAAACCGCCGTCTATCGACATGACCAAAATGGACATGTCGAACCCTGAAGCAGTGTTGCAGGCGACGAAGAAGGGTCAGACTCTAATGATGTTTGTGACAGTAGCCAACAAGCCCTCTCGAGCGAGAACTGAGGAATTAACTAAGATCTGGCAGGCCAGTTTGTGGAGCAACCACATACAAGCTGAAAGGTAAGGTAACTTAGAGAATTTAACCCATTCGCAGCCACTAACGGCACTAGCCGACACATATTATTTGGGGTTTAAGAGCCATTGACGGCTATAGCCGACACCAACTCTATAAAAAATACACGTTTACAATAAATCACGGTGGCTTCTGACATTTTTTTTTTGTTTCTATTGTGCCTATGAATGGGTTAAAAAGGAATGTTTAAGCAGTTCGATGATGTATGAAAGGATGAATGAGATTCTATTTATATGTTAAACACTTTTGCTACTAAGCTCAAAACAATAATCCTCGCCCAGTGCTAAAACTGATGCCCCACGTAGGTCGTGCGAACAGTCGTAACGTAAAACGACCAAAGCTGTTCACCTTATGGGTCGGACCGCACAGGCGTAAGGTTTGGGTGACTCACGCTGTAGGTCATGAGCACAGGTGAAGCTTATCCCCCCAGGCATGCACTATAGACAAAAGACAGTTAAACCATAATAAATTGTAGCATTTATGGATTTTGTTTACTATGACTTAGATTTTTTTAAATACCGGTAATTAAGTAAGGCAGTGCAGGACAGGTCGTTATGGCGATCATTGGAGGAGGCCTATGTCCAGCAGTGGACGTCCATCGGCCGAGATGATGATAAAGTAATCAAAAGTCATAACAAAAATAAAATGCCTTGAATGCTAGAAATTATTAGGGTTTCACTGTCTTTATGGAGTGCATACCACTACATCATGCATACCCAACGCATATTGGTAGACTTCACATATGCTTTCATGCATGCAGGTATCCTTACAAAGTTTTCCTTCACCGTTTGAGAGCAGTCTGTCGTTTGCTAATATGTTATTCAAATATTTACTATCTTCTTCTTGTTTCAGATACCTTGTAGATGATGACAGAGCTATATTCATGTTCAAAGATGGTTCCCAAGCCTGGACAGCTAAGGAATTCCTTTTAGAACAAAATGAATTGAAAAACGTTCAATTAGAGAGCCAAACGTACCAGGGAAAAAACCCAGAGGTTAAGAATACAGCAGTGCGAGATGAATTATAATAAAGATCTGTAAAAACATTCCATAGGTACATTCATAACATAAGTCTGAAGTTTCAGTTCCAGTTAATAAGTTCTACCATCTAATGGGTGTTAAACCCTCCCCACTATGCACAGTGTGCAATAAGGTGGAGGATCTTCTACATGTTATGCTGGAGTGTGTTCGGAATACAGATCTCCGATCTAGGTTCATAGGCACAAGTAATTGTTACAATGGACAGCTCAACTGCTGGTTGGCTGACCCTCTGTCAAGCAGAGCAGTAAGACTATACCAATTTGTTGGGCTGTCCCTTGCCCTTGAGCGATAAGAACAACTTCAACTGTACAAACTTACGAGGCTGACATTGTCACCACGGGTGATAAAAGCCTTAAAAAAAAGAGAAAAAAAAAAAAAAGTTTCAAGTACAATTTTGGTAATTGAACAATGAAAAGTCACCACTCTCCAGTTATTTATTTACGAATAATTAAACTTAAGATTAACTGAATTAAATAAGAAGTCTATTTGTGTTTGCGTGTATTAATTTATTGACAAAAATATGTAGGTATACAAAATAAGTTTTGATTATGATATAGAATGCTCGGATCTTCAGAATGCATCAGTTGCACGGAAATGTTCTTCATCAATCGTTGAATAGACATGGCCCTCACCGCACATCCATTCCAATATATTTCTGGAAATAATTGTTTATTATAATAACAGCCGTAAAACTAGTTATCAATTTAGTGAATGTATAAGAGGTCAGAGTGAATGACAATAGTGTCACCTTTTTTATCAATAAGAAAATAAGATGAAATATAAATTATGACTGTTATTTTAACAGCAAATTCTGGTATAATTATTATAAATTATAATACTGTGAATTCAAGCAAAATTCACTATTTGACTTTTGCCTGACCAAATGGAATTCTCATAGCAGACTGACTAAATGACTGCATTATTAGAAAAGCAGTCTTGTGTGCAGGATATAAGTGTGTGCTCTAAACTCAGGCTCCCTCTTCTCAGTATCATATCCTTCCCTTCCTGAATCAGCATAGATGGCATGGCAGTGTGATATAGCGCTATCAGACCTTCACTCTCTTTCTATTTGCGCGCGAATGAACGAGATAAAAGACGTGATACAGCCGTATCACGTGTAGCATGCTACAGTTTCTTATGGAACGAGAAACTGATATGATAAAGGGCCTGAAGGAATTAGTACTCTAACACTTTCGCTGCTAAACTCGCGCAGTGCTAACACTGGAATGCTATACAATTCTGACTCAACGTTTGAGTCGTGCGCACTGTGCGGCCCATTTGCCGCTGAACTACGACGTAGGTCGTCTGCAGTTTAAGTGTTACGAACCCCATCTGTACGTCTAGTATGATTTCTCTACACGCGCGCGACACGCCTTCGGTCGCTGCATACAAAATAACCTGTTCCCGCGCTTGCCGCGACTTGTAGTATGGAAAATAGCCGAGTCGCGCGTGTGTACAGAAATCATGCTAGTGCTAGAGGGTCTGGGTGGGTGTTAATCAAAGCTGGACATCTCATGGCAAAAGTAAAAGGAAAATGATCACATCATGTGCCAACACATTTTTAAAACATTTGTGCCTGACACATACACATTTTGCTGACTTTTTAATGGTGCTCAGACCACATATAGGTAATATGGGCACATACATCACAAACCTTAAAGTGGACACAGTGAATATCTCAATAGAGGGTTACCCCCTCAAAATGTGATTGAAAATTTACTCACTCAAATTCTGGCTGTGCCATCCTATCCTTAAGCGTAGCGTACATATCTTGTTTGCTGATACCCTGCTCTAATGTAGATGCCCGGATGAGGTTGAACACCATCATTTGTCGGGGATTCAAACCATTTACAGAGCCAGAATCATTCACCCCAACCATTGAATTAGCTGGAAGGCCACTGGTGAATGTTGAATTATTGTTTACTACTTTTTCCTGGAATTACAAAAAACATTACAAACAGCTACTTAGAGATGCATCAGTAACATAATGTGGTACAATAATGTTCTACATATAAAATAAATATCTGGGACAGTCCCATAGATTAACTAGTCCCATTTCAAGTAGAATATATAAAATAATTATCTATTATGTAATGACTAGACAATGTTATAGAATACATAATATCAAGAAATTAAATGAATTGATACAAACAACCATTATTCAGGAACAAATATTTTTCATACAAATTGTAATTGGAAATATAGTTTACAACCTTAAGGGTCGGCACTACCCTAATCGGGCAAAACAGGGTTCGGCGTTCCGACTTTTGAGGATAGTAAATAGCTATATTTAGAAACAAAATTAATACCATCGCTTCTTTAAAAGATGAAGTACAAGATGAACAAAAAAAATTTCAGTAAAATTGTGTAATTACATCAGAAAGTAATCGAGAATTTCATGAAAAACTCCAGGATAGCACTGCCGCGTTCCGAGTCCTGTGATTTAGTGAAACAAAATAAAACAACAAAATATATTTCTAATCAATGGCAAAACATCAAAGAACACTTTAAACAAATCAGTTTTTCGATACGACTTCTAGTTTTTTTGCAATTTGTTACCAAAAATCACATATTTTTTTGGACGTTTTCTTCATACAAATTACTATGGGCCGTCAATCGTTCGAAATCATTGCAAATAGACCGGTGACCGGCAACACCCAACCCGGTCTTAGAAGATTAATGAACAAATCCATTTTTAGCTAAAGTAGGCAAAGTAACTTATAAAAAACCGGGCAAGTGGGTGTCGGGCCACATGCAGTGTAGGGTTCCGTAGTTGCCCGTCACGTATGTGGACTTAGAAGTACATTTTATAAATTGGTCGACTATTACTCGTTATTATAACAGAATAACTGTAAGTTTATTACTATTGTTACTAGCAAACTAAGGATTGATAATCTGAAATCATCATCATCATCGTCAGATATGTTTTAAATAAGAGTGAATTCTGTACCGCAGTAGGTAACTCAAACGATTGACTTTGTAAGTCATTTGCACGACAGAATTTTGCGCGAAAAGACATTGCGCGACACAAGACAACACAAAGGAATTTCACAAAAGTTACTTTCCGGGCACTGTTTGGTAGTTTTTGGTTATTTTGGTAATTTATGGTAGTTTTGAGTCTTTCGGTAGTTTTTGGTAAATTTTCGTACAAAAGTAACCAAAAAGTTATTTTGGTAGATTTTCGTACTTTTCGGTAGTAGTTTTTGGTTATTTTGGTAGTTTCTGTTTTTTTTGGTAGATTTTCGTACTTTTTGGTAGTTTATGGTTAATTTGTTACTTTTGGTTCATCTCATTTCATTTTATTTATTTACCTTAAATTGTAGGTAGGTACATAAGTTACAGATGGTAAGTACAGAGTACCTATTAGTCACACTACAATATAATTTATAAACATTAAGAAAAAAACAGATTTAAACAATAGGTGCCAGACAATAACTTAACTACCACCTTTCACTTACTACAATTAAATTAGTTAAATGTTATAAAATCAGTTAAATGTGATTAGTTAAAAATTATAATAACCTATTGAGGTACAAATAATCGGTCTGCAACACATTTTTTTCTACTCAGATTGATGCCTGTTTGTTTACTTATACTGAAGAAACTAATTAAAGTCATAGGGACACTGTTCGATTAATAATTCTTTAACCTTCTTCAGAAATTTCTTATCGGCTTTAATGTCATCTGGTATTTTACTATACACAAGAACAGTATTCGACTTTATTTTGTAGTCCTTAGCATCGATGCTAGTCGGTAATTTGGTACCAGTAGCTCATTTTTGCAAGTTAAATTTAATCTCTTGCTACGGAATACTACGGGGTATCGTCTCACGATTTCGCACAGATCGAGGATATACGAAGCTGTCACAGTGAGTAATTTAAAGTCGGTAAACAAGGATCGGCATGACACCCTTACTGACTGAATTCCGCTTACGATTCGAATGTAGGTACCTCTTTTGCAAAACATATATTTTATTTATGTCAACAAACCCACCCCGTAGCCAAGCCGTCAAGAACTCTTTTGTTTTTATGGTAGTTTTTGGTAATTTTCATTCTTCTATCAAATATTTCCAAAAAGTATAAAAATCTACCAAAATAACCAAAAACTACGAAAATCTACCAAAATAACCAGAAACAACGAAAAACTACCAAACTAACCAAAAACTACCAAAAAACCAGAAATAACAAAAAAATAATTACTAAACTACCAATAATTACCAAAACCTACCAAAAGAACCAAAAACTACCAAAAGAACCTAAAGAACTATTGACATTGTACTAATTTTTTTCTTTAAAATTACTTCTTGTTAATATTGCTGTGCCCTTTCAGGATTCATGTACCCACTTTAGCTACTAAGTAACACCTACTTATATGTTCTTGTGTCGCACAATGTCCTTCAGCGTGACGAAAATTACTGCTGAAATTTACCAAAATCTACCAGCCCTGTTTCAAATTCTACTTAAATTCTACCAAATAATATTAATGTCGTTACAGATGGTTAAAATTTAATATAAAACACGTTTTTGAACAAAATATTATCAATTTTATCTAAACGCTCATCATTACACATGTTATTTTCGCATTTTTGTATAATTTTTATTGGTTTTCATCACTTTGTAACATGGATGCTTCAATTTTCAAATAAATATTAAATTTGGTCGTCCCTACGCAAGTTTAAATTTAGTACAGTTTTCTGTGTCTCATAAGCAGAGTCAGAAATTTTGGTAGCACTTTTAATTATGTCAAAGGGATTGCACGTTTATCGACTTCCGATTGTGTCCATATACGGGTAATTTTTTATCACTGCGGATAACACCAGCATGTATTCTACTCATCAAACTGAACAACTTTCACTATGGAGCCAACTACAAAAGAGCGAAAAAAAAATCAGCTGTCCTATACAAAACTGCAGTACCTACATATTCGACTCAAATGTATGGAACAGCTGATTTATTTTCGCTATTTTGAAGTTCGATACATGCTGAAGTTATCCGCCGTGATATAAAATATACCCGTATATCGACATTATTGGAAGTCGATAAACATGTAATCTCTTTGACATATTAAAAGTGCTAGGTACCAAAATTCCAAATCTGTTTAGAAGCCCTCTTTTGTAAAAAAAAAAATAACATTAGGCGATATGATTAATATTTGCTGTACTAGAAGTGAGTTCGGTGGCGCATTGCGGAGAGGTATGGACTCTCAATCAAGAGGTCCGCGTTCGAATCCGCACGGACAACATGCCACGAACCAATGAGTTTTTCTAACTTATGTACGTATTACCGACTGCTCTCAAAGGGTGAACGAAAACATCGCGAGGAAACCTGCATAATGCAGACGAAGAAATTCTGATGTATATGTGAAGTCTACCAATCCGCTTTGGGCATGCGTGGTGGACTTACGCCCAAACACCCTCCTAGAAGGTAGGCCTGTGCCTTGCAGTGGGACGTATACAGGGTGTTACAAAAGTAAGAATAAATTTTTAAAACTCTTAAGGGGGTTGTTTAGACCGTCAAACTGAACAACTTTCTCTATGGGACCAACATCGAAAATAAAAATATAGAACATAAATTATATTTTTCGCGATTTCGATATTGGTCCCATAGTGAAAGTTGTTGAGTTTGATGGTCTTAACCACCCCCTTAAATGTTTATTTGTATTTTTGTAACACCTTGTATAGGCTGATGATTATGATTGCAAACCCTGCAATCGTTTTCTCAGCCATTTGTATTGCCAGCTTAGATTTTATTAGCCTGAATCCAAGGGCATTTTTAAATACATTAACATTTTCGAATACCCAATTTCTACTAAAATCTACTAAACAATTTTGCCCTAAATATACCAATAAAGAAGAAATCTACTAAAAGTCGTCACACTGATGATGTCCTTTTGCGTAAATGTTTTTGAAGGCAATCGTTCCAGTTACTGCAAAATTAACTTTTATTCCGTGCTTAAAATATTATATCTGACGATGATTATGATGATAAAAGATTACAAACCCTTAGTTTGCTAATACCAATAATATTAAACTTATAATACTTTCATTATTCTGTTAAAAGTTTTAATTTGTTCTGTTAAAATAATTTTAAGTTTTTTTAAGCCTTAGTAATACTGTGATCTAATTAGCTAGAACCCATCCTATCCTACCACCAGGGGTGATCTTTGATCAGTCACATTATAGGTCCATCACGGTACTGTACTATTGCTGTAAATGTCAATTTCGACCTACGGCTCTCAAACCCAGATGCTGCAGGATGATTGCCACGTACAACCAAACATTCAACATTAATTTAATGTGGTAAAATCTGCCTTCCGAGTAGTAGGTACCCTAAATTCGGTCGGACCTACGACCCTGCCAGGATAGGGTCGGCCGACCAGACTTTTTAGTCCTTACTAATTGGACTCTAGACCAACAGACTAGTTACGTCCTTTAATTCAACGAGGTAAAATGTTGTGTCACCGGGTAGGGTTCACTTTTTCCTTCACACCAGTAAACATGCCAGCCAAGCTGCCGCGCGCTGCAGCCGACCAAGTTTTTTGCAAGAAAAGTATTACCAAAAGCTATCAAATTGATTTGTTCATTAATCTTATAAGATAGGGTTGAGTGTTGTCGGCCACCGGTCTTTTTCTTTTGACAGATATGTCAAACGGGCCGTAGGTAGTGCCGACCCTTAACAAGCACTTAGAAACTTATCCTACTTTCTTTCTATTTATAAAATAATGGTGTTTTGCTTGTGCGCAGCACTGCATTTCTGCCACTGTTAGGTAGTTTGTGGGAGTATCTATCCCAATCTCAAGAATTGTTTTTGAGCAAAACATAGCTGAGAAGAGACGGTGGTGCTTCATGGCAAGCTCAAATGTGTACCACGCGAACACCACACAAATGAAACAACCGCTTGTGGCAAAACTTGCAGAGTGACTCCTATCCTACTTTAATATTATAAATGTGAGTGATGTTTGTGATTCAATCACACATAAACAACGGAACAGATTTGGATGAAATTTGGCACATTGTCACACAAATTATCTAACCACATTTAAAGTACCAGAAACTAGCCTGGACTTGTATTATGATATGATGACCAGACAAACATCCATGACTCGGGACATAGATAGATGATCTGGATTAATTAACACATAGGATCCTTTTTTAAAGTCAACACAAACGATGTAGGAGGCAAAAACAAGTAATTAATTTACCTTCTTAGACTCTGCTTCCATCTTGACCTTATTATTGATGCACTGCAAGTAATGGAATGTGATCGCATTGATGTCTGTGATGGGCATTATTTTGAATGCCATGACCACTTTCTTGCCTTTATTTGTTTTGATGTTGCCATAGATTTGGATGTAGTCGTTCACTTGTACTTTTGGTGAAGATTTGTCCTGAAAATTAAGTAGAATTTTATGTTGGTAATGCAGCATTGGAAATATGTGCTTAAACACCCAAAAAGCGAAGACTAAAAAAATACTGCTTTGTAACACAACATTATTTCAAAATTGCATAAAGAACTATCAATAAAAATAATATTGACCAAGTTACGAACACAGGTTGACTGCAAACTCTACATACTGGTATAAATCTATCTCTAAGAACACTGCCGCACAAATTTAGAACCATAGTTACAGGTTTTGTCAGTATATTTCATAACAAATTCTGAGCCATCGCGGTGATATCTACAGGCTGAAATTGATATCATTAGCATCCTTTTAAACTAAGTCTTTTTACTATGGGAGCAAACCGAACAAGAGCAAAAAAAAATTTACTGTTCTAAAATGCAATGCCTACTCGACTCAAATGCATGGAGTAGCATTTTTTTTTATTCGTTTCGTTCAGTTTGCTCCCTTATTAGAAGCTGTACAGTTAGATGGGAAGAAGTTTAATACTTTCGCTGCTAAGCTCAAAACAATGATACTCACGAAGTTCTAACACTGTGGAATGCTATACAATTCTGACTCAAGGTGTGAGTCATGCGCACTGCGGCCCATTCATCAGCAGTTAAAGTGTTAAAAGGATACTAATGATATCAATTTCACCTAAGAATCAAACACCCTTTTTGCATAATGTCATGGAACTGGAAGATCTAATAAGAAAAATCACAGCAGGACCCAAGCGTCAAATGAGTAACTGCAAGAATGTTTTTCTCAAAGTACAAAAACTATCAACTGTGTTTATATTTGTACAGCATATTAGTAAGTTTCGATATGAACACCACCTCACTGTTCAGGGCAGCAGACTCCAGGGTCTGAATAGCCCAAATGATAGCCAACCTCCGACAGGAGACGGCACCACAAGAAGAAGACTAGTAAAAGGGAGTCACGTTGCAGGGTTTGCTTCGAACACTTGTCTCTCGTGTGGTGTTCGCGCGGTTCGCGTCTCAGCCTGCCACGAGGCTCCAAAATCCTTCTCAGTTGTTCTTATTCAAAAACAATCCTGAGATTGGATAGACACTCCCTCCAATAACTTGACACTGGCGGAATCTAACAAGGAAACGCCATTAACCTTTCGTATGCTTAGTAGCAGATCTGCTCGATGTACGCTAACTGCTAGGGAGCAGATCTGCACCTATGGGATTTGTTCGAAAATCATTGAAATTTAGACCCAAATACATGGTAATAAGGTGTAAAGTTGTGTTTTTTGTACACCTAATGAATGAATGAACCATAGAGAATCGAAGAACCAATCACTCTCCATTGAAAAAAATAAGAAAATTTGCTTTCAAAACCTACCGTTTCCCGCACGTAGACGTTCGAAGAAGGGGCACGGTTGCGCATACGAAAGGTTAAATAAAAATAGAATAGACTAGTAAAACATACATCTTCATCCATAGCTTCCTGGTCCAACCATAGAACTGCCGTCATCCTCCCGGTCATATCCTGTATTGTGTACGTTATTTTGGTGCTCTGCATTCTGATGTTTCTCACGCGGGCGACTAAGCACACAATCTGTATTTCTATGCCCCAGATTTTGATACCATCTTCGCCGCTGTGAAGTGCTTGTCTGATGACAATGGGCGCAGTGCGGGAAGCCCGTCGCCCTCCCTGTGAAATAAAAAAACTAGTGTGCTTTATTTAGACCACACGACTTGACACGACTGAAGTAAAGCTACCATTCTCCTCGCCCGATCACACTTTAACGCTCTCGTCAAAATTCACCAGCTTACTCCCCAAGTCAAGCGTGCGCAAAGAAGTTTTACTTCAAAAAATCATTGAATGTGAGCTTAGGTTAGCATTCAATGTACGAATGATTCTAACCACACTGAACAAGTCAAGATTCCAATAAGATGTTAAACCTACCGTTTTCTGGGCTTGATTCGGAGTCGTAACATTTCCAAATTGACTTGGAGAATTGAAAAATCCTCCACCGGTTGCAGATTGGTCTGAAAGAACAGGCGTTGTTTTTTAACAATTAACGACATTAGCACTCATTTTATCATAAAATAAACGTTACTCACCATTCCACATGATGATTTTAACTGTTACCGCTTCGAGTTCAATAGATTTAAGTAAATAAATATAATTTGTAATCAAGAAACAAAACCACACAGGTTCTTTTCGCCGGTTTTTGACAGTTCGTGAGCGGGCGGGAAAAAAAACATATTTTTGGAATGTTGGTACAATTGTTTGGGCATATTCGTTACAATAATGTGATGAGGTGTTTTAAAAGTAAGGGTTGAGACACATTGAACTACGGCAAAGATACAAAACATTTAGGCCGAGATTCAATTCAAACACAGCCGCCTCCGGAGGCGGTCCGGAGGCGGGATTTTTTGTAATGTATGAGTTTATATGGACCCTGCCACACAGAAATCCGGGCCGGTAGCGGCGCGGCGCGGCGCGATACCGGTCAAAACGCTATGACAACCAGGCGGCGGCGACGCGGGCCGGAGGCGGCGCGGTGGCGTGCCGGGGGCGTCGCGAAAGCGGCGGCGGCCGCTGTATTCTATTGTAGTCAATGCGAGGTGTCACACAGAGCGGTGGCGGGCGCGTCGCGGTCCGGAGGCGGTTTTTACCGCACTGTCATTTTGTATTTTTTCACGATTTTCGACTGCTTTTTTTTTTTATTTTTCCTTACAGAAAGGCAAGGGGAACGAGCCCATACAGCCTGGTCATATGTGAGTTTTCTTCTATGGATTTTCGATTGCTGCTACTTGCTAGGGCAAAAGCTTTTTTTTAATAATGTCAATAACGGCTCTGGATACTAGTCCTTTTGAGCCATTCGTTATTTTTTTACACACAAAAGTCAATGCTTTTAGCCGTTGAAAAGATCTCTCGTACGGAGACATTCCTGGGTTCAGTATCAGATTCTGGTTAAATGTGTGTTTTGCAATTAAAACTGAACGTATACAACAAAAAATCAAGTCAATGCTGTAAGCCGATGAAGAGATCCCTCGTACGGAGACATTCCTGGGATCAGCAACAGATTATGGTTAAATGTGTGTTTTGCTATCAAGAAAAAGCGTAAACAATGAGGGGTTTTCAAAAATCAATTAAAAAGAAAAAGTAGTTCCAAATGGCTCGATAGATGGCGTTGACCCAACAGGGGTGAGCGACCTTGCAGATAATAAAATACAAATAAAATGAGTTTAAATGAGTTTTTAAGTAAGATGAAAAATCTGAGCATATGCTTCGTCCATGGTTGCACCTTACTTAGCGACATGAATTTTTTTCATCGACTTCTTATAACAAGTAGACACACAATCAGCGGTCCAAAAATGGCACATTCAAAAGAGCTCAAAAATTACGTTTCCGAGCTCTTTTGGTCTTAGTACTACGCCGACTCTCCGACTGTAAACATCACTACATAGTATAAAACAAAGTCGCTTTCTCTGTCCCTATGTCCCTTTGTATGCTTAAATCTTTGAAACTACGCAACGGATTTTGATGCGGTTTTAATTTATTAGATAGAGTGATTCAAGAGGAAGGTTTATATGTGCATTGCACCCGTGCGAAGCCGGCGCGGGTCGCTAGTACATAATACGACTAAGTTTAATAATCAAATATGACGTATTAGTATCACATTACAGCATTCATACTTATTTTGTGTGGCTTATAATTTGCCGCTGTTCTGGAGTGCGATTTTTGAAAGTCACACTTTTAAATCAGCAGTAGGAAAGAAGCATTCGAAATTCGAATGATTTCCATACAAATTTTGACATTTTCTACTGCAGATTTGAACGTGTGACTTTCAAAAATACTACTCTTGTCATCGTCTGATAGATGACATCTTGTTACTTTTTCATAATGCCTTTTTAGAAATAAAATTTATTTTAAAGAAATGTAAGTATTTACAACTTTATACCAGCGGGGCTAGCACGCCAACCCGCGATAGCGTGATATAGCGTTATCACGCTTCCGCTCTCTTTCTATTTGCGCGCGGACGAACGAGATAAAAAACTTAATTTGACAGATGGGTGTGTTAAATGGGTTGGCGTACTACGCCCGCTGGAGTGTAAGGTATATGTTCCATTGATACGTATTACGCGAAAAGATTACAGAAAAAAGGCTAGTGATTGAAAACTTTTTGCAGAAGTTTAAAAAGTATTATCAATTCCGACACAAAAATTAGCTAAGATTTTATATGAGACTAAGAGTCTATAGTATTTCTGGTCAATGATTTTTTTGCTAAATTTTTAGTCTAAATTTACGTCCCAGCCCCCCGTAGAAAGAGAAGGAACTAGAAGAAAGCACGTGTCTTGTCATATCACTCAGTAAGAGATGCACATAGCAAATTCGCTCTAGTTAAAAAAGGAGATCGCTACTTATTGCTGTCCTTATCGACGTAGCCACTTTTTTGTTCTACGACGGCTGTCTGACTCCGGAGTCAGACATCTATTTTCATACAAATTGTATAGGATTTTATGACTATCGCTGTCTCATACGCGGTTACACTGATGTTACGTCTATCAGCGTAAGCGAAAAATACTTCGCCTATGCAGCCCCCTCTCCGGTCAACGCCATCTATCGCGGTTTGTTAGAACTAAGTTTTACTAACTGTCAGAAAACTCCACATTAATTTCGTGCCATTAAAATATTCACGTAAATTGAGCAATTGACAACATTTCATTTTTTAATCATCAGTTTTTAATGAAAAATATAAAAATAGATAAAAAAATAAGAGATACGTATTTTTTCGATTTAATTTTTGACTGATATTTCTATTTTTATTTACTTTTGAATTTTCTGAAAAACGTAGGCTTTATGGCTAAGATACCTTGGCCTCAATGACATTAAAAATAAAAACTGACGTGCCATTAAAATATTCACGTAAATTGAGCAATTGACAACATTTCATTTTTTAATCATCAGTTTTTAATGAAAAATATAAAAATAGGTAAAAAAATAAGAGATACGTATTTTTTCGATTTAATTTTTGACAGATATTTCTATTTTTATTTACTTTTGAATTTTCTGAAAAACGTAGGCTTTATGGCTAAGATACCTTGGCCTCAATGACATTAAAAATAAAAACTGTCAAATACAATAGAAAAGCCAAGCAGGCAAAGGAATAAAATGTCATTCAACCTATATTATATTTTTCAGTATTTTTCAAATAACTCGAGAATGTGCCTTTAATCGAGAACAATATAGTAAAAGTGAGAAATAAAGTACGGCGGGACCGTTCGATTCGGATTGATATCCCCGCGTAAAACTTCCTTAAACATTACAATGTGTGAACCACCCTCGCATTTCAATGGATTCCTGTCAATATTGAAAACTTATTGAAGACATCGGCAAATGAAATAGAAACTTGATCTCGGAAATGACACAAGGAAATGGCGAAAACCACAGAAATGACGTTATTACGGAATAACGAAAATTAACTCGGAATATGAAGACTTGGAAAAATTATAATTTTAACACAGATCAGGCACATAGTGCCTTTTATAATTAATTTATAAAAAAGACAAAATCTGACTTGGCTGCATGGGCTATGTTCCCTTTGCCTTTCCGCAAGGATAAATTATTAAAAAAAAAATCGGCTGTTCGACGTGAATTATGACATTAGCCGCCATTGGCCGCTTTTGATGTCACACCGGCCGCCTCCGCGCCGCTACCGCGCCGCCACCGCACCGCGCGAACCCTGTGTGGCAGGCCCCGGAACGCTTTCGTTTCCCGCAGAAACGCCACCGGCCCGCTTTCCCGCAGGACCGCCTCTGTGTGGCCTGAGCTTCAGAGACGATTTGTAAGTCATAGTTCGAACTCCCGTATGTCAAAATCCATACATTTCTACCCTACTTAGCTCGAGCTAAGACTAAAAAAATCGTCTCTGAATCTCGGCCTTAGTATGGTCTTGCATACAAATTTGAAGAAAACCTTTCATTTGTTTTGCCTCATTTTTCTGGTTTGAAATGTTCGCGTAAGGCCTATCCATACATTTCGTCTCTGAATCTCGGCCTAAGTATCCGAACAGATCGGAAGCTTCATACAAGCGGGACGCCATGGCGGAGACCGCCGCTAGACTCGTAAACACGCCATTTTGATCCATAAAACAATGTAATACCACTTTTTTCGCGAGTCTAGCACCGTTGCGGGCGCTTTAAGGAGCTTTTTACTTCTAGTCGTATTTATTATATGTCCTAGGTGTAGGTTAGGTTAGGTTCAAAAAAAAATATTTAACTAAAGACAACGGCTGTAAGGGCTAGTTCCCATTGCCTTTCCGAAAGGATAATGTTAAAAAAGGCTGTCTGTTCTGTCACTGTCAATTAAATTTGCCAGAGAGTTTTTGACGTTTGGAGTCCTCATATTTCATCGAATTTTTATTGTTTATAGCGTTTATAGTGATTTTTGATTCGTAAAATTGGTGTTGTTTTGCGTAACAATGTGTCGTGCAAGTGAACAATATATAGTTCAGTGAAATATGATGGCGCATGGGTCGTAAACAGGAAAAGTGTTCCGTGATTTTAGCGCGGCAAAGCGGTCGGTTCACCTCTTTCCTGTGGACTTCTCTGCTTTTCCTGCGTCTTTCGATTGCCTCCAAAAACTCCAAAGAACGTAGAAAGAGAAGGAACTAGAAGAAAGCACGTGTCTTGTCATATCACTCAGTAAGAGATGCACATAGCAAATTCGCTCTAGTTAAAAAAGGAGATCGCTTCTTATTGCTGTCCTTATCGACGTAGCCACTTTTTTGTTCTACGACGGCTGTCTGACTCCGGAGTCAGACATCTATTTTCATACAAATTGTATAGGATTTTATGACTATCGCTATCTCATACGCGGTTACACTGATGTTACGTCTATCAGCGTAAGCGAAAAATACTTAGCCTATGCCAAAGAACCATTAAAACGTCGAATACCAACGTTTTAATGTGAAAACAGAAGAACATTAAAAATAAAATAAGATTTAGCCAAAAGGTCTAGTAACCAGGCTAGTAAATATATTTAAAAAAAAATTAAAAAAAAATTGCCAAAAAACGAAAAACAACCGCCAGATTTTTTAGCTTTTCACATAAATATTTGCTTATTTTCCACATGCAATGGCTTTTAAAACGTTCCATAAGGGGAAATACTATGTGACGTTCAAACGTGGCTTTGAAGACTGCAAGAAAGATATAACAGTGACCGTGGACAAAGTTTTTGAAACTGATAGTTTGGTTAGTCTTTTTTTCTATTTCTGATCCTCCCTTCGAAAATATTTAAACCTCGTTTGTTTTGTTAATTATATTGTACTTCGTACGCGCAAACCACTGGCTTTAAATACTCAACTTTAAATTCAATGAACCGATTGCGGTGAAATAAAGCCTAAAGGGGATTCGGAGCGCCCTCCATACAAACGTACTATGGTGATATTTTTAATACTAACTTAAAAGTCAATGAAATTTTGCAGAAACAATCTAGAAACAAATTTCTATGCTTGTGTGGAGTCCGATTTTGTGAAAACTTCACCCAAATCCGTTCAGTAGTTTTTAAGTGATGCATACACAAACAGACAGACAAGAATTCTAAAAATAGTCTTTATGCATTCTATTTCGAATTTAAACACCCCCAATGTTTTTTTTGCAAATGTCTCCAATGTACATCTACACCAAATTTACAATTTTATTCTTTGTAAGATTATTGTAAAAAACCCCGTACCTACGCTAAAAACTAACATTAAAAAGTGAAAAATAATTTGGTCACCTATTATTTTTAATGTATGTTTTACCTTTTAATTATTTTAAAGATATTTTAGGTCAATTATTGCATAGAGGACCACTATAAAACGACCATAGATTTTTTATTCAACAATCACTTGCAGTCCCCGACACATTAATTGACCTAAAATATCTTTAAAATAATTTAAAGGTAAAACATACATTAAAAATAATAGGTGACTGAATTATTTTGCACATTTTAAAAGTTAGTTTTTTAGCGAATGGGGTTTTTTAAATTAGTAATTTAATTTTTATTTCGTAATACCCAACATACCATCACATACCCAAGATAGCAGCCATTTTTATAAACAAATATTATAGAATAAAGCTATTGCATTTTCGACTTTCAGAAAATTTCTCTATCGGATGAGGAAGACCCGACATTCTTGTGTGTCCTTAATGTGACTCGGTGTGACTATGAAGATCTGAAGAAACAACAGGGACTACTCATCGATTTTGACAATTTCCCTTCGCAGCTTATAAGGCTGCTGCAGCAGTGTGCTTCTAACAACATGTAAGTCTAAATCTAAATATCTTGGACAAATTATCTAGTCACATTTAACACTTTCACTGCTAAGGTCATAACTAAGACACTCGCACAGTGCTAACACTGTGGAATGCTATACAATTTTGACTCAACGTTAGAGTTGTGCGCACTGCGGCCCATTTGTCGCTCAGTTAAAGTACCAGAATCTAGCCTGGACTTGTATTATGATGACTAGACAATGACATAGAATACATATATAGATACAAACATCCATGCCTCGGGTACAAATATTCATATTCATATTCATATTCATCATACAAATATTTGCCCCTTACGGGATTTCAACCCGTGACCCTCGGCACAGCAGGCAGGTTCACTACAAACTGTGCTATCGGGCCGCCTGTAAGTGCTTGTAACTAATGAATACTAAGAATTGCCAGGCTTGTTTCACTCTGTATTATTACTCCGTCCATACTCTGTAATGTTTTATAATAACAATTTCAAACCAACTGGTTGCCATCAAATTTGTTGTTATAGTCTGTTGTGTAACTGAATGTATAATATGTACAAGCAACTCAAACCAAGCGAGAGCCGCATGACAGGCTAGGCCCATTTCCAGGCTTGTGTCACTCTGTACTATTACTACCTCCGTTCTCCATAATGTTTTATTTATAATAAAAAATATCCTACAACTTTTTTAAATTAGTCTAAGGTAAGGAACAGCCGTTGGTTGGGAGGTCGGGGGTGCATCGCGGAGAGGTATGGATGCTTAATCATGGGGGTCCGGGATCGAATCTGCATGGACGAAATGCCATGTACCAATGAGCTTTTCTAACTTATGTCCATTAACTAACTACTCTCAAACGGTGATCAAAAACATTGTGAGGAAACCTGCATATGCTGAAGAAGAAATTTTGATGTGTATGTGAGTTCTACCAATTTGCATTGGGCATGCGTGGTGGACTGACACCAATACATCCTCCCTAAGGGTGGGCCTGTGGCATGCAGTGGGTTGTATATTTCGATATTGATCCCATAGAGAAAATTCATCCCCTTCAAAAACTGTCAGCATATTAAGATGGATCCTGTATTGCCTGATGATAAAGGGACAGCCCTACAAACCATTATAAGCAAAAGTAGTTTACACAACCCTAGTTTTAACCACTAACAATGATAATATTTCTTCATGCATACGCATATGCTCACGACTATATTCCCCGAGGGGGTAGTCAGAGATATTCTGAAACCTCAGAACACCCACGTTTCACCAGTAGTACCGAAACTCTGTCCAGTGTGACGGGGGGTGAGCCCGTCGCCACTTATAATGGACAGTGGGTACAATACACGCCTCGGAATTAAAGCATGCAGGTTTCCTCACGATGTTTTCCTTCACCGAAAAGCCAGTGGTGTAACAAATCGTACATAAATTCCGAAAAACTCATTGGTACGAGTCGGCATGGACGGGGATCGAACCATCGCCTCCTGCACGGCAGGCAAGGTTACTCGCCACTGGACCACCACGGCTTTTATATTTAATATTTCTTCAGGTTCCTAATAATGCAGCAAACAAATCCGATCCAGTTTTACTTTGAAATAGTTGAACACAATGAATTCAAGCGTCTTGTTCATTTGTCTCTGAAGACCGGACCAGCGACGGACTCAGATATCAAGAAACATATGGCTGAAAGCATCATGAATCTAAAAGTAATTGAAATGAAAAAAACTCAAAAAAGGTCTACTTAAAATGTGCAGTAGACCTTTCTTGAGTTTACTCAAATGAGTTACAACTGCATTTTTACTTTATCAGATTTCCACTACTTTTATACAAATCTTTGATTCATGTGGATCTGATTGTGATGGCTCAGAAATGATATAAAATAACGAAAATGTTGACATACTGTGTTCCAAATTCTTGCAGCAGTATACGGGTTGAACTACACCACACAGCATAACATCACATTTTTCCGAGTGACAGAAAAGGATGAAGCGACGGAAAAATGCGATGCTGTGCAGTGCTGTGTGGTGTAGTTCAACCCTACTACACAGCCTTACTAATGAATACTATTTGTTGTATCCGTACATATACATATTTGATTATGTAGATATTTTTTAATTCACACGTAAACATATTTCAGCCAAGTTATTTTCAATATATTCTGATGTACCTTTTAGAGTTATTTAAAAATGAATAATTTGTTATTACAAACAGAAAACACTGTCGGCTCTCAAGCTGTCGTCTTCAAGTAATGAAGCCATCTTAAATGATAAATGCATGAACATGGAGCGTAAAATACAGGACCTATCTCATGCTCTTACTAAGATGGAGGAGGACAAGTTGCGACGTGAGACGGAGCATCAGGAAGCTCTCAAACAGGAAAGAGACAGGCTGGCACAGGTAGTTAAGTTATTTTTTTATAATTTGAACTTATGTACACTTGTAGTCTAGAATAAATTGGTATAACATTTTTATTTTATCCAAAAGCGACAAGTTTACTAAAATACCAGAATTAACCAAGCATTCGCTTTTATTGACACAGTTATAATTAGAACAGCTAAAGAACAAAATAAAAAAGAATTTGTATGAATATGTAAATTTTTCCAGGAAAGATTGCAATTCCAAAAGAATGCAGATATGAACATAAAGGCTCAGCAAGCTGCTTCACATGAAAATTTAAACAGAAAAGACAAGCAAATTGACGAATTGAATGGTGTCTGCAAACAATTAAAAGATAATATTCTACACCTGGAAAATCAATTGAGGTAATTCATAGTATTTCCATAATACAAGTTAACTCTGCACACTTAAAATTTGTGAAATATTAAAAATGTACGCAAAATTTAGGAAAAATGTTACAGCTCTTGCCTTTGAGCATGCTACTGTTTCAGCATACCTACTGCCTACAATATTATATCCATTTGTTACGTGTGCACATACAGTGCAGTGCGTCGCGCAAGGAGTCATGCATGAGCTATGACGTTGAATGCGCAGAAATCATATTCGGGTCTATTTGTATATGGCGGGGGGAAGCGGAAGGCTGCTAACGCGCGAACGCCATTGGTCTAGTCGCCTTTGATGTCATCAACCTGCGCGAAAGTCCGTGGAAAATCCCAACCACTTTCCACGAGCGCTCATCATCTGTAGCGCAACCTGTAGTGTTATGTGAAAAGTGTATATTCTTTACATGGGGCTTGTATTTAGAAACATCTCTATACTCTTGGGGAATATATCCATTCATGAGCATGTATGGTATGTGCTCTTTTGCCAACACCTTATTCTGGGTATAATAATTTTCACAAGGTTTGTTCCACACCCTTGGAAATTATGACCCAATTATAAAATTACCACACAAATGAAATTGTAGTTTCATGTATTAATTTTTAATCTTTCAGTGACAAATCTCAACGATTAAATCTGTTGGAGACAGAAGTCCAAAAGGCGCACATAGAAGTAGTGACATTAAAAGCTAAAATTGCAAGCTTTGACAGGGACAATGCTGATAAAGAGAAACAATACAATCAACTGAATTCAAGATGTATGCATTTAGAAAAGGTAAAAAAAAGCAAAATTTTTCTTCAATGCCAATGCCATGAGAACACTGAGTCTTGTTTGTGTCTGTGCTATCAAATACATAGACCACCGAGTAGGAATCCTGCAGAGAAACGGCTTCATATGAGCTCGCGGCGGCCTTTACACCTCTGCGCTGCGCATGCAGCTATTGTACCAAACTGCTGCTCATTTTCGTACGTTAACTACGCATGAACCAATCCAACTACCAATCCGCATTGGGCAACCAATCCGCATTGTGCAACCAATCTGCATTGGGCACGCGTGATGTTCTAACACGCCCATACACCCTACCTGAGGGTAGGAATGTGCCCTGCAGTGGGACGTATTATAGGCTGATGATGATGATGAACTACGAATGTAGGGGTGGTGTAGAGTACTCGGCATACAACTTGAAAAATGGAGGGTGCAGTAATGCTTCTATATACTATTTTTTTTCTGCGCTTTCAAGGTCTTGCTCAAGATGTTTGCCGGCTATTATACCGGCCGGCGAGCTTTTATGAAGCTTTTTTTCTGTAGGATATCTTCTCAGTGTATAGACCCATTCTACCAACTTCTAAATAGCGAATGAATATTTAGGAAAGTAGTCACTGGATATTTTTATGTGCTAACTTGTGTTAACTCTATTGTTATATTATTTCAGACCATAAAAGAGAACTCTGAAACTATTAACGACCTAAATAATGCTTTACACATAGCCAAGAAAGAAAAGGTAAGTTTCTTTAAAATATTGTTCATCGTTATATTTATCAGCTTGTCATCGTCCAATACTACACATAAAGCCAGAAAGCTCAATCTTTGGTCTTCCTTGTCTAGTTGCTGCTAGCTACTAATCTCAGCACTCGTAGTATGCTGTACGTGATACGGCTGTATCACGTCTTTTATCTCGTTCGTTCGCACGCAAATAGAAAGAGAGCTAAGGTGTGATAGCGCTGTATCACTGCGGCATGCTAGCTATGCAGGTTGTATATGCTTTCAAGTTCTTAGTTACCACTCACCATTCTAAAATATAGTAGGTATTCCAATTATACAAGATCAGGAAGAATGGAGCGACGATAGTCCGTACGGAAAAGACTAGCGACTCAATCATGAGGTGGCGGTTCGATTTCTGGCCTGCACCACTAAGTTCTACGGAATTTATGTACGGCTACGAATAAAGATTATTCGTAGATGTACGGTTGTATTTATCACTAGTGTTTACCCGCGACTTCGTCCGTACAAATTATATACTTAGGTACCAGATTTTAAGTCACATCATAAGCTATCAAACAAAAAAAGTTTAATCAAAATCGGATCAGTAGTTTTTGCGTGATGCGCGAACAAACAACCAAACACACAAACAGACAAACAAAATTTCTAAAAAAGGTTGATTTCGAGTCAGGGATACCTAAAAACCATATCGTAATCTTTTTTTTGTATATATCTTCAATGTACAGACACACTTCAGTTACAGTTTTATAATAGTTTAGATTATCACTAGCTCGGCGGTGAAGGAAAACATCTTGAGGAAACCGGCATACCCGAGAATGGAAAAAAATAGTTCGGATGTACGTGTAAAATATGGGTGAGCTTGGGGCGAACACAATAGACCAGCAATGGTCGCAGTGGTACATAGCGACCCTTGCTTGCAATAGCCCAGCCAACAATAACAATATACAGCATAAGCATAAGCATATGCTCACGACTATATTCCCCGAGGGGGTAGTCAGAGATATTCTGAAATCTCAGAACATCCACGTTTCACCAGTTCACGTTTCACAATATACAAGATCAGGAAAAATTTTAATCAAATACGAACTTCTTTCTATACCAATTTCCCCCTCCAGGGGGGATTATTGGAATAATCCGAATAAGCATAAATAAAATCGGTTACATATCAGAAAGCCAAAAATTAATTGATCAAATTTTAAAAGAACTACGAACGAAATGCCAAAAGTACGAAAGGCCTAAAGTTGAAACATCAAAATTTAAAAGGTCAAAAAGACGATTGGCCGAATCGTTCAAAGGCCAAATGGACGAAAGATCAAAAGGTTGAAATATCAAAAGTTTTATTTCATCAAAAATTTACGAAAAGGCAGATTTTTCAAACCTTAATAAAAGCAAAGAAAATGGCCCGCCCTACAGTAGTTTTAGCGAGGAGCGAAGCGACGAGAACCGAATTGCTACTGTTTACCTTGTCCACCCGAACCCGAAAAAAAATCGTAATAGGCGTTTGAATGAGGGTAAACATGAATTACTATTTTTATTTATAAGTTAGTTAAATGAATAGCATAAATATGCATAGCGTTAAAAAAACCTTAAAATTAATAAACATACAAATGAAGGGGGTGAGAAAACTTATACGTTTGTGGACAAGGTAAACAGTAGCAATTCGTTTCTGGCACTCGCCGGCCGCTGCTGCGGCACGCTTGCTACGCTCGCTCGGCTCGTGCGCTGTGGTCGCAAGAAACCTAACAAGCTCGTCGCTTCGCTCCTCGCTAACCTAACCGACTGAGTCTAAAACTACTGTGGGGCCATTTTCTTTGAATTTATTAAAGTTTGAAAAATCTGCCTTTTCATACATTTTTGATGAAATAAAACATGATATTTCAACCTTTTGATCATTCGTCCATTTGGCCTTTGAACGATTCGGCCAATCGTCTTTTTGACCTTTTAAATTTTGATGTTTCAACTTTAGGCCTTTCGTACTTTTGATCAAATAACCATTTGGTCTTTTAAAATTAGGTATTTCGTTCGTAGTTTTTTTTAAATTTGATCAATGAACTTTTGACTTTTTGATATGTAACTATAAAATCATTGTAATTATCATATGAAATAGTACAGTATAGCCCTGGCTCCAGGCTTTGCTGTAGGTTTGAATAATATTAATTTGTATAATATTGTATTGAATTGCTTGCAGACAAGTTTAGAGGAGAGGTTAGCTTTGAGCGAATCACTTGCGACCAGAAACAATGAAGCAGCACATTCCACTTCAGAACAACTGCTAAAGGCCAATCAAATAATATCCAAACAAAATACAGATCTCATTGAAATGAAAGAGAAAGTAAGTACCTACACATATACAAATACAGGGTATATTTTTAATCATCGCGGATACGTTAACCATGCATGAATTTACTCATCGAACTGAACAACTTTTAGTATCGAGACAAATTCAAAGACGCGAAAAAGAATTTGCTGTTCCATACATTTGAATTGAGTATTTTCGAAGTTGGCTCCATACCATAGTGAAAGTTGTTAAATTTCATACTCCATTTCACATGGAAGGTGCGTGAAAAAAGCAATTTGGGCTTTTATTATGTTGGCATAAAAGTCCGGGCAAATGTGAAATATGAGGTTTATTCCGTGATTAAGCCAATGATTTTATATGTTAATCGATAAAGCTATGTAGTGAGTGACAAAAGTCAATTATTACTCTTTGACCTCTTTTTAAACTTAAACATTGAATTTTTCCAGCTTCTATGCAGAACTGCAATAGCACTAGAACAAGAGAAAGTTATAGAACGTAATACACAAGTAATGGAAGGACTGAAATCTGAACTTAGTGTTACTAAGCAAAGTTTAGAGACACTCACGAGTGAATTAAAGAATCTCAAAGATAAATGTGAATCCAATGAGAAAGCACTGAAAGATAGGGATGAAACTATCAAGAATAACAATATGGGTAAGATTTTTTATAGTTTATACTAGTTTTTGCCGGCGACTTCGTCCGCAGCGGTTCCCATCATCTTAGCAAGTTAAAATATAAATACCAGTTTTTAGGTCTAATCATAAGCTTTTAGACACAGTAAGTTTAATGAAAATCGATCCATTTGTTTTTACGTTATGCTCGAACAAGCAAACAGACTGACAAAAAATCCAAAACTCTGTGTTTTGGAGTCGAACAGACCTAAATGATGTCTGTATGTACAATCTACTACATACTAATATCTGTTCTGAGGTACAAGTAAAGTTTAAAGCCTGTTAGATTCCACCGCTAGGAATGATGAAATGAAAAGTTGTCAACTTGTATAGTTACTGAAATAGTTGCTTCTCAGAATTATGGATTTCCCCTCTGCAAATGTCCAAGATCAGGAAACCTTATCAATAAACGAGACAGCCTATAATTGCAGAACAATAACTTCGAACTTATCACGATTGGGGTTTACACGACACTGTTTTTCATGATTTTAAACATTTATTAGAAATTTAACTAGTCCATTTATAAATAGTCTAAGATTTTGGCCCATCTTGTATCCTTCCATTCCTGCTGCGGGGGCACCTGCACGCGAACAGTGCTTATAATAAAATAATTTTATTTCGGACTAGTGTTTTCCCGCGACTTCGTCCGCACAAATTTTATACCAGATTTTAAGTCAGATCATCAGCTATCAAACAAAAAAAGTTTCATCAAAATCGGTTCAGTCGTTTTTGCGTGATGTGCGAACAAACAAACTAACACACAAATTTGTCAATAGATGGCGCTGCGCGTTTTTAAATCGCGCTATCGATATGTTATTTGTCTTTATATGAAGTCAACCGCTTCTTTTTTGTTCCTCATGATTTTACGGTTTTATAATAGTTAAGATTACTTGGCTGACCTAGTAATTCAGAGGACACTGCCGTTTTTTTTAGAGGAGAATAATGCTATTAGATATAAGTCGTTCTAATCAGCACCCTTTTTATTTGCAGTAATTCAATGGCTACACAAGAAGATGGAAAACAACTGTGAACCGCCCGACGTGTTGCGAAGTAAAAGCAAATTCTCAAATCCAGTAGCATCCAGTTCGACGCCATACTTTCTTCCCAGACATAACCATACAAACACTACGGAGGGAAATTCTGACGAATCTATAAACTTCTATGCTACTTCAAAATTGTACGTATTATAAAACTAAAAGTATTTGCCGTGTAAGAGCCTAAACACGTTTGTAACGATTCAAACGCGCGTAAATCGCGATACAAACGCGTTCGAAACTAGTTTGAATATCGTATACGCGCATTTGAATCTATACAAACGCGCGCAACAATCGAAAACCGACGCCATTGTACAACTGACGAGGAATCTCTGATCATAACGCGGTAGCTATGATCTGATCTGATGATGATACTGCAGCGCGTCTGTATCGCTGTATCTTCGCGATCGCGTATACGTGCAGTAGACGCGGGTTTCACGATCGCCACGTGTGCTTCGGTTAAAAGGTTGCGTTCGAATCTCGTTTGAAGCGCGTATTCGCGTGTCAACTGCGCGTCGTCTGCGCGTTTAAAATACGCTGTGTGCTTAGGCTCTAAATGAAAATGTAGTAAATAAATGCAGTATTTTCTTTACTTATTCAGATCGAATATAGAAGATAGTCCTCAACCAGACATACAGGGAAGGATTGGTACATTAGGTCTGGATCCCAGATATTTGAAGCCTGCAGCAGATGATAATCTTGCGAAAAATAAAGGTAAACATTTTAAATTACTAGGTAAACACTTTACCTGTGGCGTATTTGACCTATACAGGGTGTTAGGAAAATTATCATTAACCTTTAAACCACATACTCTACTGATCAAATTGAACAACTTTTACTATAGGAGCAAACCAGTCAGAGCAAAAAAAAATTCTGCTGTCTCATACATTTTAGTCGAGTAGGTATTGCACTTTAGTATGGAACAGCTGATTTATTTTTGCTCTGACAGGTTTGGTCTTGTTATTTTACGTATGCCAGAAAAAGCGCGCATGACGTTTTTCTCGCTTAAACGCTTAGTCGTGGGTGGCATGCTATCTGTGCACGGTGATGATCCTTTTTTTAATTCAAATTTTTTTCGCAATATGGCGATATTTTCCTTGATAAGCTCACTTATTTCCAATCACTAATTGAGAAAGACAATAACAAATCTTGCCGAAGTCTTGGTAATTTGCTAAAATAAACATTGTTATTTCACAGATACTGGCAGAACGAAAAAGGGCGATGTTCAAAATCAAAAGGGAAAAGAAAATAAAATTGTAGATCTACCTAAAGTTGATTATAGAGAAAAGAAATCCGCAAGAGGAACTACATATCGGGCAACACCAGTCTCTGCGTATTTTCCATGATGTTTCGGTTCGGAAGTATCTAAACTTTCGCTCCGAGGCCTACCATGAATTGATACTGTTTCTTTACTAATGTAGTATTGACTCGCATTTTGTATACTCCAATCCACTAGGAACGCTATGCGTCTTCGCTAAACTGTTTATCCGATAGCAAGCGTCTCTTTCTTACAAGTTTGCAATGAGGGATTTTCAATTTTTCAGAAAACATAAACCAACCAAAAAAGAAAAAAATTGTTGCTAATGGCTCGATAGATGGCGTTGACGAGACAGGGGCGAGAATAAAATACAAATAAAATAGTAATAATTTGTATTTTAAAGTAAGCAGCACAATATAAACATATATTTCGTCAACGGATTCATCTGACTCAGTGACATGCATTTTTGTTTTCTTTTTAGCCTAAAATTTTCGTCTTCGGTCCCCTCTCTGGTCAACGCCATCTATCGCCAGTATGTTGAACTACGTTTTACTAGGTATCAGAAAACTCCCCATTAGCCAAAAAGGGGTAACTTTGGGATACTTTTTATCGAGTCAAGTTAATTAGATTTTGTAACCGTTGTTTTCCAGAATTTATAACACAATTTTCTACGTCTCAGATGGTCTCAGACTAAAAAACGCGGATAACCTAGCCTGACGAGAGAAATAAAAAAATCTGCTTTAATGGCGCTACGATCCATAACTATAACCTACTAGAGTTTAACCCCGACTTGGCACAAATTAATTATACAGGGTAAATTTTAAATCACTGCGGATGAGACGAGAGAAATTTGGAGTCAGGAATAATCTTTTTCTTGTAAATATCTTCATTGTACAGACACACTTCTGTTATAGTTGTTGGGGCTATCTCGTCGTTGACTCGTAGCTCCGTTAGTTAGTTGAAGTAGTTGTAGTTGTAGAAAGATGGTTGTTGCAGCAAGGAGTTGAATCACACACTCGTCCCACAGTTTATAGTTTATTGTTAATAAGTAAGTTAAAAGAATAGTTAAGTTTAGTTATCTGAGTCGCACGGTTCGTCTTTGACGATAGTTAGTTTAGTGTGTCAGTAGTGTTGGTTTACGACTAAAGATTATAAAGTAAAAAGCTAAAATGTAGGTCACTGCTTTACGTCATCGACTCTGTAAATGCAGCGACATTAAAATTACCTGTACGGTGTTTGTCCCGTACAATAGTTTTATAATACTTAGTTAAGATAATGACAATATTTAAAGTTCAAAAAATAGTTCCAATGATTATCCGCAACATGGCGACGTGCTTTGATAAGTTACCTATATGTCTAGATATACGGTCAAAGATACGAACGCGTCGAAAAAAATTGGTAATAAACCGTTCCGCCATACACTCACACAGATGTAAGTTGTATGACGCCTTACGTACACCAACCTAAGCAAGTTGGCTACTTTTGTTTTATACGGTAGAAGCGTGAGGGTCTATTGCTCTATCTAGACATAGGTATACTTTATCTAAGACGAGGTGTTTTATTTTTCTGGTCAGGCTTTACTGAGATTATTAGTCTTATTAAAATTGTAATTTTACTGATAATAGTCCTTGTAAGAACTTGAGCCGATGGGCAATAATCTAAACGATTATACGGCGCGTTAGGGTAAACAGTTGCATTACTTTAAGAGAATTGTATTCCGAGAGCGAAAATGCGCGCTGCATACAAACGTACTATGGTGATATTTTCAATACTAACCAATTAAAGTCAATGAAATTTTGCAGAAACAATCTAGAAACAAATCTCTATGCTTCTATAGAGTCAGATTTTCGTTAAAATATACCTAGTTTCAATGCTAGGATTAATTTAAGATTTGTATGGAAATCTTTGAGGCATTGTAACTTGAAAACTATACATTTTAACGAAAATCTGACTCTATACAAGCATAGAAATTTGTTTCTAGATTGTTTCTGCAAAATTTCATTGACTTAAATTGGTTAGTATTGAAAATATCACCATAGTAGGTTTGTATGGAGCGCGCTCCGAATAATATACCCTTAAGGGGTGATTGTACCCATGATACTGAACAACTTTCCCTAACAAACCTAGAATGAATTATTAACTATTCTATTGTAAAACACTAATATTAATAACTTATACTACAATATCAACTCATGGTAGGTTTGCAGCGGCAGTTAAGGAGCACATTCACAGTAGTCCGTCTTGCAGTCCTACAGTAATATTGGACAGTGAATGGTGTTGTAGTCCTACAAGGCGTCCGACGACCTTGAGCAAAATGTATGAGTAGTCCTACTTGCAGGATAGTGAATGGTGTTGTAGTCCTACATGTAGGACTACTGTGAATGGGCTACTTAACAGAACTTTTCTTACAGGCACTTACAGGTAATAATTTGTAAGTGCAATAAAGTTAATGAAATTTAAGGAATTACTGTAATAATTTTACTAAATGCGTAATAATCATCTTGTTATGTGCCCATTATGCCAACAAACTGTTAAAAATGTTTTATTTCATTACATCCAAGCCTATCAACTTCAATGAGGGATTTTCAGAAAGGCATTAAAAAAGAAAAAGTAGTTCCTAATTGTTTACCAGCACCTTGGAAGAAATATTTAAACAGTTGGCGGCCTCATGGGAAACAAGGGGTATCAGTGTTAGCGGTAAAAGGTTAACAAACCTTCGCTTTGCCGACGACATTGTACTTTTTGCTCCATCATCCTCAGAACTCAGCCAAATGCTCCAAGAACTGAGCACTGCAAGCCTGGAGATTGGATTGAAGATGAACCGTACAAAAACACAACTCATGACCAACAGCACGAAACGGAGGGTTGAGGTAGATGGGCAGGTCATACAATATGTCGATGAGTATATTTATCTGGGCCAGATAGTGTCCTTCGAGAACAGGCAGGACAAAGAAGTCACCCGTCGTGTTGACAACGCCTGGAAGAGCTACTGGTCCATGAAAGAGTTAATGAAGGGAAAACTTTCACTATCACTCAAACGTAAACTCATCGACATGTGTATCCTGCCTATCCTAACCTACGGTGCTCAAACGTGGTCATTTACGAAAACTCAGATATCCAAACTTCAGGTTTGCCAAAGAGCAATGGAACGCAGCATATTAGGTGTCAGAAGGATCGACCGTATCAGGAACACCACTCTGCGCTCCAAGACCCGCATCGCTGACGCAGGCGTTAAGGCCGCAAAACTGAAGTGGGACTGGGCCGGACATGTTTGTCGCATGCATATAGAGCGGTGGGCAACGATCGCGACACAATGGGAGCCCGATGATGGAAGCCGGGGCCGGGGCAGACCAAGAAAAAGATGGCGCGACGACCTGGATGCCCACGAAGCAGAATGGCAACTGATGGCACGGGATAGAGAAGGCTGGAAAAGTTTGGGGGAGACCTTTGCCCAACAATGGGACGAAATAGGTTAATAAAAAAAAAAAAAAAAAAGTTCCTAATAGCTCGATAGATGGTGTTGTCGAGAAAGGGGCGAGCGACCTTGCAGATAATTAAATACAAATAAAATAGTAATAATTTGTGTTTTAAAGTAAGCAGCACAATATGAACACACGGCGACACATCAGGTTACGCACCCTATATACCCATAACTACGCTACGTATAAAACACAAAATAGTGCGGTAGAGAGCCTGCATAGAGGCGGCTGCCGGCGCGGGCGCAGCGTGCCGTGCGTAGAAAGAGAATCAACTAGAAAAGGCATTAAAATAATAATAGTCACGAAAACGAGACAGCCTTATACGCTAATTACACAGAGTGAACGCGACAAAATCCATGTCATTTGTCCCTTTCTGCGTATGCGATATTTTTGTTTGCCACAGTTGAAATTGCATACAAAATCTTGCAACTGTGGCAAACAAAGGCGCGTTTTCTCATACATTTTTGTCATATCTCTGTCCCTTTCGAGTATACGCTGTCAGGAAATCTATAGAATACTCAACCTACGGTGCCGTGAGACGAAACAACAACAACATACCGCACCCTCTCGCACGATTCGCAGCGTTCAACTTCTGATAGTTCGAAGTACAAACAGGGTGCCTGAGCAGACGCCGTGTGAACATTTATATTTCGTCAACGGATTCATCTGACTCGGTGACATGCATTTTGTTTTCTTTTTAGCCTAAAATTTTCGTCTTCGGTCCCCTCTCGGGTCACCGCCATCTATCGCCAGAGTGTTGAACTACGTTTGGCTTGCTGTCAGAAAACTATGAGGGATTTTCAGAAAACCGTTAAAAAAAAGTAATTCCTAATGGCTCGATAGATGGCGCTGACGAGACGGGAGCGACCTTGCAGATAATAAAATAGTAAGAATTTGTGTTTTGAACTTTGAAGTAAGCAGCAAAATATGAACATTATATTTTGTCAACGGATGCGTCTGACTCAGTGACATGCATTTTTGTTTACTTTTAGCCTAAAAATTTTGTCTTCGGACCCCTCTCTGCTCAACGCCATCTATCGCCGGTATGATGAACTACGTTTGAGTAGCTGTCAGGAAACTCCTCATTGTCTTTCTACGGTCTCATGCTGGGTTCACATGCACGCCGTGCAGCCCGGCAAGCTTAGGCAATTCGCTGTACATTGACTCGTCTGTAAAATGATTGTTACTATTTAACTTTATAGAAGCCTCAATGTACAGTGAATTGCCGGGCTGCACGGCGTGCATGTGAACCCAGCATAAAGGGTACTTATGCGAAACTTCTTGGTCAATGATACAGTGCAAAGAGTAATATAAGTTGATACAGTGCGACATAAAAGAGTAGAAAATAAATGAGGGCGCTGCCTCCACGCAAGAACGTCAAAATCACGCATAAGCTGAGACCATGGATTTAAATCATATAGACCGGCGGCCAGCTACAGTCAACTATACCTTACAAAATTAGCGAACTAACTCATTATGCACCTAAAGTAGACTAAAAATAAGTCATAAAAAACTTGGTCTGCCAGGGCGCAGCTTGGCACGTTTTCCGGTGCGATGAAAAATGTGAACCCCAAAAACACCCCATTTTACCTCATCGAATTAATGGATGGAACTTGTCTGTTGGTCTAGAGGCCGATTAGTAAAGCCTAAAAAACCTGGTCTGCCGCCGCCTATCCTGGCAGGTTCATGGGTCCGATCCGACTGAATTTAGGGTGCTCCCCTAATAGCATTTAGTGTAGGCCACAATTGGCCAACGGTGGGGAAATAGTTGGAAAGTTGTTAGTTAGATCGCCTACATGAAACTTGTATTGGCCCAACGAAGGCAAATATTATGATTATAACCAACCGATTGCCAACGATGGGCCTTTACGTCTATTACTACCGTTGGCTACATAGCGTTGGCCTTACTGTAATGTGTCAAAGTTGGCCCAATAGAAACATTGTCATCAATGGGCCTTTACGTCTATTACTGCCGTTGGCTACATAGCGTTGGCCTTACTGTAATGTGTCAAAGTTGGCCCAATAGAAACATTGTCATCAATGGGCCTTTACTTCTTATGCTACCGTTGGCTATATAACGTTGGTATTTCCATAAAAGTATATTAGTTGGCCCAATTGAAAAAATAACTACTGAGTGCCGGCTAAAAGGGCAAGCACGTATCCAGACTTTTGTTCGGGGGGGACATTTGAATTTCGGGGGGAGATATTAATAGAAAAACAATGAAAAAGTAAGTGCTGTCATCACTTTTCCATACAAATTGGGATTTCGGGGGGGAACAAATCCCACCTATCCCTCCCCCCCTGGATACGTGCCTGGTGGTGGTAAGGGGGTGCGGGGGTGGGTGCGTGGACTGCGCGGGTGGCGTTGAGTTAGAGGGGGAGGAAAACCCTAGTTCCAGTCATTCCACGCTAGATGGCGCTGTACCCGTTTCTACATCGCGCTGTTAAGATTCGCCCGGTTTGAGTGACCTCCCCGACGATCGCCACGTTTGTCAAGTAATCTTACCTACCTAGCTGTAATATGTACGCAGACGCGGACCTATACAACTAGTCATACATAGCATAGATATAGAAGGATCAGGGAAGTTAGCCATAGTTGTCGTGTATGTTACCACGGACCGCCTTTTACTTTGTAAATTGTAAAAGTTGTAACAAATACACTTTGTCCAATCGCCACCAGCGTTTCAATATTCTACGAGTCTCGGCCTACCCCGTGCTACAACAGTGACAGTTTCCCTACGATATACTTACCTAAATATAATTCCGAAGGCTTATATCCAGTGGTTAAACCTGCCATTTGCCAACCGTTGGGAAACTGTAGGAATTATATACATAGGCCCTACATGGTTGGCCCATAACGAAAATAGCCGGCCAAAACTAACCGTTGCCCAACGAACGATACATGTGTGGGCCAACCAACTGCCAACAATAAATGCTATTAGCCTCGGAGGGTGGATTTTACCTCATCGAATTAATGAATGAAATAAATGCCTAATTATAGTCCTATTAACTATGTTTACATATGCCTTGGTTTGCCTAGGCTCAGCCTGGCAGGTTCCCGGGTATGACTGATTTTACTTACAAAAAATTGTGTAGCCCAACTTCAAAAACCAGTATAAATCTATAGATTCTGCGGGAAAATTTGCTGAAGTTAGCTTGTATAAATTAACTAAGATATATTTACACATACAAATATCTCTGAAAGTGGAATTTTAGTGGGAAAGGTTAACGGCCCGCGGAAACTAAAAGAGATAGATATGTGGTCCCGAAGGAAAAAATGTCAAAGACCCTGGGCAATTTGACGTCCCGATGTAAAAAAGCCAATATGGAAAATCCAAGATGGTCGACTTGCATTTTCCAAGTCCTCATAACTTGGCTATTGGCTTGGCAGACAATCTAAAGTTGCCATACAAAGCTATAAGACCGATCAAAGTTGACTTTTTCATCTGGTCTTATAGCTTTGTTTGTATGGAAACTTCAGACAGTCTAACTATTACTATGGGTATTAAACATGAACAACATACATGAGAACATGGCAGTATAGAAAATAACCTCGAAATTTAAAACTTTTCAGACGATTTTTTTTTCTACGGCATGTTGTGATCTTTAAGACTTAGGTTTTTAGGGTTCTGAAGTAAACAAGGAACCCTTATAGTTTCGCCATGCCCGTCCGTCCGTCCATCCGTCTGTCCGCGGCTTAGCTCAGAGACGCTTAGTACTAGAAACTCTAGAAAGCTGTAATTTAGCATGGGTACCCATATTAATCACGCCGACAAAGTGGTAAAATAAAATTTTGAAAAATATTTTTTTTAGGGTACCTAAAAAAATTCAAGGGTTTTTCTCGTCTATCCCATAGTGTGGGGTATCGTTGGATAGGTCTTTTAAAAATACGGTGGGTGTGCCAAAACCATTTTTCGATTTACGGATCGGTTAGCGAAATATTAAGATTTTTCGATTTACGGATCGGTTAGCGAAATATTAAGCTTTAAGGTGCAAATTTTTGAGTGTCCCCGCCCTCTGCCAGCTAAACGGTTGTTTCTGGATATGTGTAAAAATTCATGACAGTAGTGTATATAATGAAATTAAAAGGAAAACTATCACCGCTAAGTACCTAAGTTAACGAGTAATAGTCGACCAACTTAAAAAATGTACTTTTTAGACTTTATTAGCCGTTAAACCGTAGTATAAAACCAAAAGCCCCTTCTAAGTTCGTATATTATGAGTGGCAACTACGGAACCCTACCCTGCGCGTGGCCCGACACGCACTTGGCCAGTTTTATTATATTAGTCATTTAGTACCTTACAACAATTTCTAAACGGCAATCGGTAATCTTTTTGGTAATTAAAAGTCCCCCGGCTACAGTACTATGACAATGGCTCGGCAATCCACGCGCTTGCACAGGCAGCGACAGGCGCCCCTTTGAACCGACAGCGATCTGGATACAATACACACCACAGGCGTCTACAGGCCAAGACAGGCGAGACCGTTCCCACGGCGTGTGGCTTGGCGCGATTTGCGTAATATATACAGGGTGTTTCATAAGTAACAATAAATATTTACAACTCTTAAGGAGGTTGTTTAGACCGTCAAACTGAACAACTTTCTCTACGGGACCAACATTGAAATTGATATTCCATACATATTTCAGCTCTAGTCGATTTGTAGAGTCCCATAGTGAAAGTTGTTCAGTTTGATGGTCTACACCACCCCCTTAAAGGTTTATTTGTATTTTTGTAACACCATGTATGCAGGCCGTGGGACCGTACCCTAAAATAGTAAAAATAGGTGTACATCAAGCTAGCGTACACATGACGGGAATTAAGATTACTGTAGTGCCATTAAATAAGTCGTCCCTAAATAGTGCCTCTGTATTTTGAGATATGTATATTTTTTCCCTGGTAGTGCTGGTACAGTCAAGAGCAAGTGGAGCTTGACATCACCAGAATAAGCTTTTTAGGTACCCTAAAAAAAAATATTTTACAAAATTTTATTTTACCACATTGTCGGCGTGATTAATATGGGTACCCATGCTAAATTACAGCTTTCTAGTACTAAGCGTCTCTGAGCTAAGCCGTGGACAGACGGATGGACGGACGGACGGACATGGCGAAACTATAAGGGTTCCTTGTTTACTTCGGAACCCTAAAAACCTAAGTCTTACAACACGCCGTAGAAAAAAAAATCGTCTGAAAAGTTTTAAATTTCGAGGTTATTTTCTATACTGCCATGTTCTCATGTATGTTGTTCATGTTTAATACCCATAGTAATAGTTAGACTGTCTGAAGTTTCCATACAAACAAAGCTATAAGACCAGATGAAAAAGTCAACTTTGATCGGTCTTATAGCTTTGTATGGCAACTTTAGATTGTCTGCCAAGCCAATAGCCAAGTTATGAGGACTTGGAAAATGCAAGTCGACCATCTTGGATTTTCCATATTGGCTTTTTTACATCGGGACGTCAAATTGCCCAGGGTCTTTGACATTTTTTCCTTCGGGACCACATATCTATCTCTTTTAGTTTCCGCGGGCCGTTAACCTTTCCCATTAAAATTCCACTTTCAGAGATATTTGTATGTGTAAATATATCTTAGTTAATTTATACAAGCTAACTTCAGCAAATTTTCCCGCAGAATCTATAGATTTATACCGGTTTTTGAAGTTGGGCTAAACAATTTTTTGTAAGTAAAATCAGTCATACCCGGGAACCTGCCAGGCTGAGCCTAGGCAAACCAAGGCATATGTAAACATAGTTAATAGGACTATAATTAGGCATTTATTTCATTCATTAATTCGATGAGGTAAAATCCACCCTCCGAGGAGCACCCTAAATTCAGTCGGACCCATGAACCTGCCAGGATAGGCGGCGGCAGACCAGGTTTTTTAGGCTTTACTAATCGGCCTCTAGACCAACAGACAAGTTCCATCCATTAATTCGATGAGGTAAAATGGGGTGTTTTTGGGGTCCACATTTTTCATCGCACCGGAAAACGTGCCAAGCTGCGCCCTGGCAGACCAAGTTTTTTATGACTTATTTTTAGTCTACTTTAGGTGCATAATGAGTTAGTTCGCTAATTTTGTAAGGTATAGTTGACTGTAGCTGGCCGCCGGTCTAATAAAGGATAGCACTCCACAGACTTCCTAGAAGTCTGTGTAGCACTCCTCCTTACAAGCATAGATACAAGAAAATTTGACGTTCGTCTCCGTCGTCGATATTTCAAATTTTACGTGTGTCCCTTTCTATTCCAATGACGTCACAATGGCATGAACGACAGTTGAGTGACGTCATGCCAAGACATAAGTTAGAAAGGGACAATGTTAACGTCACTAAAACAACTACGGAGAAGAACGATCATTACCGACCACCAAGGATTATTATCATTTTTCACCGCTTGTTAGGCAGTCTGTGCTCCACTATAGAGGATTTCAAATTTCTTGCTGAGACCGTACAATTTGTACTAAAATATTTAGTTCCTGCTGTCACCGTTTTCTACTCTTTTATGTCGCACTGTATCTTTTTACGAATTCCAGGCCGCTAATAAAAACATTGTACACTTGTCTATGATCATTATTTAATCTGAGATCAAGGCAATCAAATGTTGCCAGACATACATTTTTATTTGCCTTGATTTGTCAATATAGAAGACAATATACAAGGTGTTTCATAAGTAAAAATAAATATTTAAAACTCTTAGCCCCACTTGCGCCAACCACGGGTTAGCAATTAACCCCGGATAAAATAGCTCTATCATTTGTTTTTCTATACAAAAAATCATGGGTTACCAACTTAACCTGGAGTTTAATGCTATCCCAGGTTGACGCAAGTGGGGCTTAAGGCGGTTGTTTAGACCGTCAAACTGAACAACTTTCTCTATGGGACCAAAGTCGAAATCGCGAAAAAAAAAATCTGATATCCCATACATATTTTAGCTCTAGTCGATTTGTAGAGTATGGAACATCAATTATTTTTTTCGCGATTTCGATATTGGTCCCATAGTGAAAGTTGTTCAGTTTGATGGTCTATACCACCCCCTTAGAAAAAGTATATGTCTAGAATGAGCCTCACACTTGTTCCGTATAAAACAAAAGGGGCTAACTTTCTTAGGTTGGTGTGCGTGAGGCGCCATACAAAATATGTATGTGTGCGTGTATATGTATAGGGTTTTGGAACCAGTACTGGTTCCTATTTTTTTCGACGCTTTCGTAGCTTTGACTGTCTATCTTGATAATCTAAGACCACCCCCTTAAAGGTTTATTTGTATTTTTGTAACACCCTGTAGAATGGTGATCGCCGTGATCGTTAGCAAGCACGTATCCAGGAGTGCGATTTTTGAACATCATACGATGAACTTGGCAGTAGAAAGTGTCAAAATTACTATGGAGATTATGGATCTTTCTATTACCGAGTTGATCGTATGATGTTCAAAAATCGCACTTCAGACTTTTGTTTCGGGGGAGGGGGGATATTCATAGAAAAACAATGAAAAAGTAAGTGATGTTATCACTCTTCCATACAAATATTCGGATTTCGAGGGGGGGGGGGGGATAAATCCCACCTATTCCCATATCCCATGTCGCACTGTAAATCACATAAATTGTTTTTATTTGGGGAAAATCCTGAAAGTCAAATCCCACCTGGCAACCCGACCTGTCCTGTCTGTCATTTTAGTTGAACGAATGACGGATTGGGAGGGGAAGGTCAATCACAATTTATTCCAGTGATTCATTTCAGAGTAATTTACTATTCCTTGGTTATTATTATCGATTTAGTGCATTTATACAACATTTATGAAATACAGTGTCAATGGAAGTGCAAATTAAACATAAATAGTGATCTTGGAGGCATCTACATGGAGGGAGTTCGATGCGTCAGTTTAGGCCAAAAAAATTGAGTGATTTTTTGTGTGCTGGTGGAGTGCCTTTGCGAAAATGCCTTTCGACTTCTTGTGCTGCGTGAGGCCCGGCGTCGAGGACGTCGTGGAGTTGGACTACTCGCACCAGTCGCTCTCCGACGTCCCCACGGACGTTTTTGTATACGAGAGAACACTGGAAACACTGCTCTGCCAAAGCAACCGTATCACCGAGCTGCCCCGACAGCTCTTCATGTGCCATGGTCTCAAGTATTTAGACCTCAGCGATAACGAGTTGCAAGCCATACCCACTGCCATATCTTCACTGGTAAATCTACAGCACTTGAATATCAGCCGAAATACATTGGCCTCCATACCTGAAACTATGAAGGCGCTCAAATATCTCTCGTTTATGGACCTCAGTGTGAATCCGTTGGAGAAACTCCCTGATGCCATAACAAATCTTATAGCGATGCAAGATTTATATCTAAATGATACATACCTTGAATATCTCCCCGGTAATTTTGGGCGACTTGCAAATTTACGTATACTTGAATTAAGAGATAATTATCTAATGATTTTACCAAAGTCCCTTTCTCGTTCTACGGAACTTCTGAGATTAGACATAGGACAGAATGAATTTCAACAATTTCCAGAGGTTATCGGTAGATTCTTGAAACTGAAAGAATTATGGATAGACAGCAATAGCTTTACAAGCATTCCGGCCGTTATAAAGCCGTTAGAAAATTTGATACATTTAGAAGCAAGTAATAACATGATAGAAGAATTAGCGCCTGAAATTGGGTACTGCACACAGTTGGTCGACATCAGTCTCTCAGTGAACAGTCTGACACAGCTTCCAGACACTATCGGACAGCTAAGTAATTTGACGACATTGAAATTGGATAATAACAGATTATATTCTTTACCGGAGAGTATAGGACAGCTGTCAAGCCTGGAGGAACTGATGCTGATGTGCAATTACTTGGACAAGGTACCCTCATCGGTCGGACTTCTTAGAAAATTAAAATATCTTAATATAGATGACAATATGTTAAGGTCTATCCCTCCGGAGATAGGGAGTTGTACAAAGTTGTCCGTGTTATCACTTCGAGCTAATAAACTAACAAAGATCCCTCCAGAAGTTGGCCATTTATCCTCTTTAAAAGTTTTAAACTTGGTGAGAAACTCGCTGAGTTATCTTCCCCAATCCTTATTGAATTGTGATAATTTAGTAGCCCTCTGGCTATCTGAGAATCAAAGCAAGCCTTTAGTGCCTATGCATTCTGAAGTAGATCCTCATACGTATGAACAAGTCCTAACTTGTTTCCTCTTCCCCCAAGTGCCTTTAAATCCCATTGAGATTAAATCTGACAATGAGAAACCTGATACTACAGAAGTGCAGCCAGCTGCACGCCATATAAGTTTTGTAGACATGAAAGCTGCTCCCAAAGTACCTGAAAAACCTGGACAACTACGCAGAGCACCAACTCCCTACCCCAAGGAATTGAGAGCACTGGCCAAACATGCCAGGAACATACACAAAGATGGAGCACAGGATGTGACGCCACCCATGCAAAACGCTGTTCATATAAAAGCTGCCAAAATAACACCTACATTACAACAAAGATTTGCATCTGATAACAAGGAGAAATTAGAGACTACTGGAAAAGATAATACTGATGGGCCTAATGAAGAACCACTGAAACTGTCTGTCTATGACAATTTACCACCTGAAAACGCTTATGACAGGCCTCTAGATCTAGCATATGAACAAGACAAGACTTATAAAAGTGTTGATCATGCTTTGTATACAGAAAATAATGGAGAAACAAATAATGAATTTAAAAATGATAGTGCAGACCACTATCATGTGTCACAAAGACATTACAACATAAAACAAAATGAGAGCTATTCTTCCAGACAAGATGTAGATAGGATAAGTGCACCAGCAGCACAAAACATTTATAGTGCACTTAAGGATCATAAAAATTATCAACAAACAAATGATAATAACTTTAGAAACAGTTTAGATGATGGTCGTAATAGATTACAAAGATTAAGCCTCAGTTCACAAGAAAGGCACTCAAATAATGAAACTATACTAGCACCTCATTTCGAAGGTAGCACCTATAACCCTAGAAAAATTATTGATAAAGTTCCTACATTCGAGCCTATGTATCCCAGAAAAGATCAAGTCTTGTGCCACCCACCTGAGTCAAATTATCACGAAAGTGTATACGATAGTGAAACTTATGCACGGGCTAAAGAGAAAGTTTATGGACAACGGAATTACGATGTGTACAGTTGCCATCCACATGGAAGCCGTGATCTGTCAAGCCCTAGACTGCACACAGTGAGCCAAGTAGTCGGTTCTACAACAATGCCAAACTTAAGTAACTACAATAATGTGTACCTTGGACCCAGCGTTGATGGTCATAATTATCCTGCGCCTATTCATCCATCTGCTACTCCAAATGCCAATATTTATGGTATTTCAGCATCAAGTCCTACGTATGTGTCGTCACAATCACCTGAACTATATTCTCCTACAGGCCATACCAATACTACAAATCCATACCGTATGACTAACACTCCTCTGATATCAGATGACGGGAGCTACAGCCATGTTCATTCTCCAACTAGTCAAAATATGTTTGATTTGTATGATGCCATACCAGCCTCATCAAATGCGCCGAGTGTAATTAGCCACAGGCACAGCCCCAGTGGTATGTCGGAGCCAGTGTATGTACGAGGACAACCCCCACCTTACCATATCGCAGCTCCATACACAAAACACGCCCAGTATTTTAATGGGACAGGAGGATAGTGGTGTACGTGTGCACGGAAAACAGAGAGTCTAAAACGGATAAATTACTATGAACAGTGATTAACGTTGCATAATTTAACTTGTTAAATATCTGTTTTCTGGATGTGCAATTTAAATGTGATAATGTAATATTGAAATTGAGTGTAGGTAAATTGTTAAGGTGCTAAGTGAAGGATCATATTGTATGAATGTTATCCGGATGGATATTTTATGAAAAGGATACTTATTGAGTTTTTTGTAAAGTAGGTAAGAACTTCTATGAGAGAAATGTGTTGATATGTGACAACATAAAATTCTAGGACTATACTATACACATATGTAGGTACTTGTTAAGTACGACTTGTAACAACTATGTTGTTTCTTATTAATATTGTTATAATATATTATGTATGTAGTGAAATATGTAGGTCAAAATAATGTTATAAGTAAAAGGAAATATCCTAAAACTAAGATGTAATAAGAGTTTTAGTCTACTTATTTTCTCAAAGAATTAATAATTATTTAGATTATTTGTTAGATAATATTTTATTTAAAATTTAAATTATAACCCAATATTTTAAATGATTCTCTTAAACGAGTCTATTATGTTAATACATGTAGTATTTATATTTTTTTATCTTTGCTTATAACATTTTTATAAGTATGAATATAGTATCTGGCATGATAGTAGATAATTGTACTTCTTCTTATCGAGTGGGCTGCAAAGCCCTGGTGTCAGAGTTTATTCAAACCGCCTAATAATTGATAAAGCCGCCGCCGCGATAATTGTACTTAAAAATAAATTAATGATTTTGTTAAACTTACTTAGATACTAATATTTTCTTAATGTTTATTTTCGCAATTATTTCATACTACAGCTAGCAACAAAAGGTGCATTTTAAAAATAATGACATTTAAAGCTTGTCTCTTATTTTTTTAAATATTTATGAATGTTCCATTTGGGCTGACTAGTAAGCTCTAATTCTATCAGAAATTGTATATTTTTATACTTATTTAATTTTTAATGATTTAATTGAAGTGAGCATTTTTTTTAATGCAAATCATTCACTTATTAGTAAAGTAAATACTCACATCGTTCAGTAGGTAACTTTTATCAACTCATAACTTTCAAGTTGTACCTATTGATGTTGCAATTTTTCAAAATTGACCAGCTGCAGTCAAAACCTGTCTAAATAATTTTATATTCATTCATACTTACCTGATTGAGATTCTTATTTGAAATAATTATCAAGGACCTTTGATTTTACAAAGCCGAGAGAGCAATAATTCCATATTCTTCAATAGTTGGTCTATTATGTGGCTAATATTATAAAAAATTTATGAAACATGATTGTTATTTACCCCATTTTAAATGATAAATTAAGTAAAAGAAAACAATATTCCTCCTATTTCTCTGTAAGAGAAGTAGTGAATAATCTTTAAGGAAATGAAAATTTCTATAAAACTTTAGCTCAACTGTGATGAATGATGGTACATTAAAATCACATACGTAAATAAATTACTTTAATAATAAATTGATTATGTATGCAATAGTTTTAAAAACAATCTAGTCAATATGCAATTAAGTAATAATGTTAAATATTTTGGTAAAGGCACTCAAAATATTTTGGGACCATTTTAGGGCGTCAAAATTGTACTTTTACTTGTTTTATAAAATTTCTTATGGAACATTTTGTACAAAGATTAATTGTAAAGTTGAAAATTTGTTCAAATTTTGTGGACATTTTATTGTAATGTTGCATTCATGGTTGAAAGAAAAAATCATCATAATAATGTATATGATAACCTACGGCTGATACGTCTTTTTGTATAGTAAATGTTTAGGTAATTGGGTCAATCAACTAGTTTTTGTCCGTACCTAGTCTCAGTTATTTGCATAAAATTTTCTCAATGTTCAGGCTCAGGCTCAAGCTCAGGTTTTGCATGCCCCAAAATTAATGTTTGTTGAATAACTAAGGATTGCATTTATTAAATACATCCACGGTTTTGCAAAATTACTTGAATTTTGGCGGTTGTCCGATGGGCGATGGACCCAAACTATCTTTTCATAGTACAACTGTCGGTCCCCAAGCAATATTAGGTAACAAAACTTTATACAGCGAAAAAACATACTATTGCCACTCAAAAACTAATTTTACTATAATATTGCACCATATTGTTTAGCCCTCAAAAGCTTGCAATTTTTTTTATATTCTACCCCTTTAAGATAATTTCAGAATTATTTCGTTGTCCCCCAAACTTGTTGGTCTATTGGACAAAAGCTAAAAACTTTAGTAGTTCTGAAGTGAAATGACTTTTTAATTTAATTTAATTTTAATTTAATTCAACCTCCGAAGGGGTCGTAATGCGTATGCGGGTAGAAGAATCATAACATTTAATAAATTATCTATCTTTCAAATTTAATGAATGTCAAGAGAAAATAACAATTTATTTTTTAATACATTACCATCAGGACAAAAAATAGTTGATTGATCCAATTAATGTTCTTTGTAAGTAAAATACCTACCTACAATAGTTCTTTTAGAGTTAAAGAAAATAGACAAATTAATGTACCTAGGTAATAAATTAATTATGAGTTATGACATGCGAAACAAATTCTGGTACCTAGTTATATAAAATTGTTTTAGAGCCAATGCCATAATATATCCTTACTTCTTTATTATCAAAGTAAAGTCAACAGCAGATTATTTATCAGCACCAAATTAGCACCCTAGTTATGAAGTAAGTGATTGTACTCATTCTAGGAAGGTACCAATATTTAAATAACCAATAATATCAAAACATACTTTGAATAAGTGCAGTTACGGTGCAAAAAACTTTTAATGAACAAGGAGATGAGAATAATTTGTTTTTAAAATAATGTTACACCACTAGCTTTTTAGTGCTCCACTATCTGCCACGCTGGTCAGATGTCAGACACTGCATGTGAAATTTGGCTATTCTGCATTTGCTACGTTTATTCACAAAAAATATAACCTTGAGCATATAAGCTAAGTGTGAAAATTGATAGAAGGTACCTTTTCTACAATGATTAAAGGTTGTATAGGTTCGAAATGTATTTCAACGGTCCCAATAGATAAGCTCTAATTATAAACAATGTCCGGTTCTTAGTACAAAGAATAAGAAGGAATAACAGACAAAATGTTACTTGACTTTATGAATAACTCTATCATTGATAAACATAAACAGGATCAAACTTTTCCAGCCATATACTAAATAATAAATACGTAGTTACATACTATAAGGGTACGGGTGCTAATGCAAAGAAAAATGTCTATTAAATTACCTGCTAATTAATTCTAAACTTTGTATTACTTACTTAAATAAATACCAAAACGCTACATTTTCTGAAGACTGAAACCTAAAACATATCATTTAACTGACTATTTTCTTACAATTACTTACCATTTTACTTTAAAATTTATGAATTATTATAAACAGTATTTTACATTAAAATGTATTGGTACTTAACAAATCGATAAAAATTAGTACCTAATACTTACTTACTTACTTTAATTACTTACCTACTTAATAATTTTAATAGCAACTTTTCTCACAATATCTCAATAATACTAAAGCCCATTATTAGCTAAGCTAATAAACTGTTAGTAGAAGTATATCAATAATGATGTGCCTAGTCAAAAAGGGAAAGTACAGTCGGATACAACTACGTGTACCCTTTTTAACTGCACGTTGTCAAAGTTGTCTGCTAGCCACACGGAGAAATATTTTTCATCACGCATTTTTGACTTCTAGACTTCTCCCAAAATGTGCCAATTTAAATCTGATAATGAGCCAAATCTTAACTATATATTTTTTTTTGTTATTTCCCCATTCCTCATAGCAAGAAAGTTAATGTTCCGTTTAAACTTGAACTACATAATACAATAATATGTTTGCAGGTTTTTTTTTTCATTTTAAATATTGTATTAGGTAATGAAGTAGGTACATTATTGTTGTAATGAAAAGGTAGGTAGGATGTGTATGTTAATGTTGAAAACAATTTAGGCATTTAGGCGTGATGCCCCTTACAATTTGTCTGAGTGTACAAAAATACATGTAAAAATAGGGAATAGATACCTAACAAATAGTATTATGATTTTTTATTATAGGTAGGTAGGTAACTTCAATGACGTAGTAACTTATGTATAATTAGAACTCAACTTTTTGTGCCATGTATTGAAAATAAAAGAGACCTTGTGAAACTAGTAGGATAATAAATAGGCCCGTCAGTGCGAGAAGAAATGAGAAACTTAGCATGGTTTCTTTTGCACAAGTAGTTATAAATAAATGTAGGAACATAAATTTTACTAAATTCATCAATAACAATTTCTTTTATAGGTCAAAAGATTACAAACGTAACCACTTTCTGTTCATCTATGTAAACCTTTTTCTGTTACCTATGTAATGGGGAAACATGTATTTATATACGCATACACTGGAAAAATTTGGGATAAGCGGATACTTTTACACCAAAATGTAGATTTAGTATGCACTATTCTCACTAAGACGTCTATTTTGAAGAAATTGTATGACCAACCATTTGAAGCTACTTTATTCACTTGTTTGGCGATTTGATGGAAATAAATGAATCGATTTTCGTACAGGTGATGTTGGTATGTTACAGAATCTATAATTTTTATATTTTGGGGGCCTAAATGTAATTGGTTCAAGATCCCGTAGATTCAAAAAAACATTTAGGTATGTAAAGTATTGTCTCTTTTTACAAACAATTACTGGGAATTGCATTTTATTTTGTATGTATTTAACTGAATTTATTATAATTTTATTGCTGTACCTAAAGAATGTAATTTGTGTAAAAATATGGAACAGGTTAAATTATTTTGCTTTTATTTTATCACCGCAGTGACGATTAGACTAACTAGGATGTAATAAATTGTTTAAAAGTGTATATTTGTCCGTTTTATTTATTAAATAAATAAATGTCAAGCTTCGGAACCATTCGGGCTTTAATTGTCGTTATTCGACAATTAACGCATAACGTAAAAATATTTTTTGTAAGTATTGGTCTTAAGTAGAAATTGTCGTGGAATTTGCTCACGACTATATTTCACGAGGGGTTGGTGAGAGATATGCTGAAAACTCGAAACATTTTCGTTTCACTAGTAGTATCGAAACTCTGTCTAGTGTGATGGCTAGTGAGCCCGTCGTCACCTGTACTGGACAGTGGGTATTGTACCTACAATACATGTCCCAAATTGAAGCATGCAGGTTTCCCGATGATGCTTTCCTTCACCGAACTTTTTTTATTCTTTAAGAGATCCAGTACATACTTACACACGCACACATTTGAAATGTAAAAAGTCTAAGCATACTGAAAGAAGAAGACATTTTTATATTATTGTGCTGTACGTGTTTAACCAAAGTTAATATAAAATGGCACAAAGGATTCTTTCGCGATTTGTTAATTTTTACCCGACTGCGCGACGCAACGCAAAGGAAAGCAATTTTTCTTTTCTAATCTCAGAAGACATTTTTGTCGCCGCTACTTACAATTCTTAAAATAATGCACAGAAACGCGCTCTCGTGTATATAATCCTCTGTGCTCGTGTTCCGAATATCCAACGTGCTAAAACAAATGAACGTAAATTTTTTTAAACCAGTTTCTCTACTTTTAAATTCAAACTCAAAAACCTGTATGAATACATTTAGGAAAGTACTTTTACTAATTTTAAAACGTTCCACACAAACATTTTGATCAATTTTCATGCAATTATTGCGTTCAGGGCCAATCCGTTATTTTAATTTTCGTTTTAATAAATGGTAGTTTTAACAATTGGTTGTTGTATGCGTGGTAACACCTCGTATGGATAAAACTGGGCCTCATTCCTCTCGGCGGTACGGGACGTGGAAAGTTGATCAGTGGTGTATTCCTCTCTCACTCGCACTAACTAAGCATACACGTGTCGTGATAGGCTTCTTGTTAGTGCGAGACGGTTTGTATGAAGGGTGTGCTTCGGGCCTGCATTTAAGTATAGTACATACATACATAAATCATATACTCACGCCACTTTCCCACGGGGGTAGGCAGAGACTACGGCTCGCCACACACTACGATTCTGACATACCTACTTGTCTCGCCTCATCCACTTTCATACATCTCTTCATGCACTTTCGTCGGTTGAGGGTGCTACGCACTTGTTCTTTTCGGAGAAGACTATTTATTTGGTCGTAGTACGAAGGTACTCCTCGGACGCCCTCTCTCGACACTGTTGCACTCACATTGGATCGATAAATCTCCCTAGCGAGTTTACTCTCATTCATCCTCTGTATGTGAGTTTACGTGACCAAACCACCAATGAACGGTTTTTGATTCAGTTGGTCACTGTAACACCACACATACTTCGTAAAGAGCGCATTTCTACTGTATACACTCGACTTTCATTCCTTTTGCTCCATACCTAAATTTAAATCATCTGCACTATTCAGAAATAATTCCAATTAAAGTACTTTCAATAGACAGCTCTTAATGTTGCTCTACTTGCTACTGATTAAGTTAAATATATGTTGCATGCTGTATTTCTTTATAAGTGGTTGTGCATTTAGCTTTAACTTAAAAATTATGTAACCTACCTACCTTTGAATAATGTAACAATCGTTAAGAAATCAATAAATAAATAAAAATAAAAAATTACCAATATTCGCTCCCGTACATAAGGTTGGGCACCAACATGCCATTGTGAATAGCCAGACGTGCCCTTTTTTGACACATGCGGCATAAGTATAGTAGGTACCTGCCTACATAAAATAAGCACACTATATTATCACAATCCCTACGTTTTATTTAAGTTACCTTACCTACCTAATCAGCATATCCCTGATTACCCCCTCTGGGAATATAGTCGTGAGCATATGCTTATTATGCTTGTGCCTAACCTACCTACGCACATACACTAATATTCTAACGTAGGTACCTATAAAGTTTAGTGGAAAATCTGTGAAACTATTCTTGTCCATGGGATAAAATCGGTTCACTAGTTTGCTTTCATGTCAGTAGCTTACATTATACAAATGCGAGTTCACATTATGATTATTACAACACCTACTGACGAGCAACAGGTGTTTTAGTTACAAGGTAATGTCTTAATGTGTACGCATATAAACAGCTTCATTGTATTGTAGGTGACATTTTATGGCGTTGATTATTTTAAAGCTTTGGCATTCGTTCCTATGTTTGGGTGTTAATGTATTCCAAAACATATGGCAATGTATGAACTTTTTTAGACATCATGATATAATGTGGATTGTGGAATGTTAAGTAGTTAGGTAGGTAGGTATTAAAACATATCTATACTTAGGTGCCTAACCTGAAGTAGGTATTATAAGGAATTGTATAGAATGAGGAATTTAATAGAGTTCCTCATTGATTGACAGTGTGCAATACCCACATAATAATAATGTAAATAAGGTTGTATGAGGCTAAAAATCGATTAGATGCGCGCGCCTCCGCCGGGCGCCGACCGTCTCTTTACAAGTCGCCATCCAGTTAGAACTATCACTGATATCGCCAGCTGGGACTTCAATAACGAGGTACAGTATTCACATTTGACTTGCTTTTATCTTAAATTAAAATTAAGTATGAATAAGTTATCTCGATCAGGTGACAAGCGTAACATCTCCGATTTGTCCCACATTTGTGCGCCTCTTAGACAATTATTTACGACAATGTCCATAAAATCGCAAGTCTATTTGTCGAAGTTAGTTAACCGCATCAATTATGTAAAACGACCGAAACTGCATCAATATTCATAAAACAAACTGCATATAATTACTTATTCATTATCTCCGCGCCCACTGCCTTTACATGAATGAGATTATTATGTGATGTGTGACCTTACAATATTACAAGTGTAGGGTGGCTGAGTGAAAGAGGATGATGGTTTAACTATTTATTGATGAGCATACAATATTGGTACATCATACACATACAAACATTCCTAGCTATGCATCAGAGTGGACTGCGTGGCTATCTCACTCTTCTGCTTAGAAGACTTAGGTTTTGGAACGGACTGCGTGGCTATCTCGATCCTCGACCTGGCAAGCACCTGAGGACTGCAGTGGCTATCTCTCAGGCGAAGCCGCCTAGCTAAGTGACATTCGCTGGCCGCGTCGGGTCTTATATACGATCCTCGAAGCGCGTGCCGTGTGCAAAACGATGGAGAGGGCGCGTGACAAGGGCAGCTAGATGTGTGCGAGCGAGAAAGCATTCGGGTCCGGGCGCCTCTCGCTACATTCTCCCCCTCTGGTACTCTTGTCAACGTCCCGTGAGAGTACCAGCTCTGAGCAGGTTGTTCTTCCTTGGTCGTCCACGTCCTTGGACTTGAAGAATATGGGTTTCGGGGCTTCATCATCTCGATTCTCGAACTTGCTGATAACCGAGGTGTGATATGTGCCAATAACTTTTTCAGGTTCGTCCATATTATAAATTTGGTATATTGAGCTTCTTCTTCGGTGACAGAGTAGTTAAATTCTGCTGGTGTTAGTAGTTGACTTGCACATTCGATAGGGTGTTCGTTTGGTCCCTCCCCCTGCACTAAAGCTTCTCCAATTGCATAATTACTGGCATCCATCTTTATTGTGAAGGGTAGCTTGCAGTCGAATTTTTTCAGTACAGGAACCGTAGTCAGTATTATTTTAAGGTTTTTGAAAGGTGACTCCTGTTGTTCTTCCCATTTCCAAATAACTGCCTTCTTTGTTAGGTTTCGTAATGGTCGTGCAAGTTCAGCGAAGTTTTTGATGAATCTTCTGTACCAGGATACAGTTTGTAGGAACGAAATCAGTTGTTTTAGTGTCTTTGGTTGCTTCATTTCAGCGGTTGCCCTGGATTTTTCAGGATCTATGGTGATACCTTTAGGCGTTATGATATGACCCAGGTATTTAATTTTTCTTGTTTGGTGATGCACCAGGAATGTTGTTTAATATTGCGTGAAATTGTTCATCAGTTAGTTGAAAAGACATCTTTTCTTCTTCAGCCATTTCTATCAATTTTAACGTTGGGCGCCACTATGTAGGGTGGCTGAGTGAAAGAGGATGATGGTTTAACTATTTATTGATGAGCATACAATATTGGTACATTATACACATACAAACATTCCTAGCTATGCATCAGAGTGGACTGCGTGGCTATCTCACTCTTCTGCTTAGAAGACTTAGGTTTTGGAACGGACTGCGTGGCTATCTCGATCCTCGACCTGGCAAGCACCTGAGGACTGCAGTGGCTATCTCTCAGGCGAAGCCGCCTAGCTAAGTGACATTCGCTGGCCGCGTCGGGTCTTATATACGATCCTCGAAGCGCGTGCCGTGTGCAAAACGATGGAGAGGGCGCGTGACAAGGGCAGCTAGATGTGTGCGAGCGAGAAAGCATTCGGGTCCGGGCGCCTCTCGCTACACAAGTAGATAATTGCGTCCTAATATTCTATTCTACTAAATATTTACCTTTTTTATCTACGTAAAGTTTCATGTTAAACCTTTGACAGGCGAAAATGATAACCGCGCGGTCCACCGTGTCGTAATGCCGTAGTTAACTCTGAAAATTAGGCCATTTCTGATGTTAATTTTTCAGGAATCGAATTTATTCTCTTCATACGATTAATGCTTTTTTAGTTTAGTATCTGATAAAAGTGATTACTTCTTACCTACCACCTGTAATATTTTCTAGGTCTTTTCAACATGCCGGGCGCCAGGCACAAGATCCTGGGGCATGTGCTCTCAGGTTTTTGCCACAAAATGAATCGTCGCAAGCCGATCTATGGCGACTCGATGGACACTCCCCTCAACCGATGCCTCACTACCCTTGATATTACACTACTGGGTGAGTACCTACTACATTTTAGATCATTAACTAGTGAAAAAGTTTACTAGTTTCCGGTCTGTTAAGGACCTAGTAATATTTATCTTTATGGTTGTTTTGGAGTGTTTAAAACACATAATTGAATTTTTATAAGATAGATAAGTAATAAATGGTACTTAAGTATAAATATCGTTCATTTCTTTTTAGCAAACGTATACTTAAACACAGTCAAGATGAATGTTTTTGGCTGGTGCATACTAACCCGCATTGATTCATATCTCTGTAGTGAAGTCATCTATGTAAATAGAGCCATATAAGACTAGTATCGATTTCTCACTGACCTAACTTGTCGACACGTTTTCCAGGCGTGGGCCATATGGTTGGTGCAGGTATCTACGTGCTGACGGGAACAGTGGCGCGAGACCTGGCCGGGCCAGCTACTGCGCTCAGTTTTCTCCTCGCAGGCATCACCTCCACTCTCGCGGCGCTATGCTATGCAGAGTTCGGAACCCGCATACCAAGAGCCGGCAGCGCCTATGCCTATACATACGTCAGCATCGGCGAGTTTTGGGCTTTTATCATCGGTTGGAACATTGTATTGGAATATATGATAGGTAAGTCCAATAAAACTTCAAAACAATGTGTCTAATTGGTCAACCTGGTACTAATCTGATGATTAAATTTTCAGGGGCAGCATCTGTTGCAAGAGCTTGGTCGGGATATTTGGACGCATTGTTAGATGGAGCGATAAGGAACGCAACGGTATCCATAACGGGGGAACTGCAGGATTCGCTGCTTAGCAAAAATCCTGATATCCTAGCATTTTTAATTTGTATTGTAGCATCTTTAGTGTTAGCTGTCGGTGTAAAAACTTCCGCCTATATCAACAACGGCCTCACAATTCTCAATCTTATTGTGATATCTCTTGTCATATTTTTAGGATTTTACTACGCTGATATCGGCAACTGGTCTGAAAGACATGGAGGTTTCATGCCCTATGGCTTCAGTGGGGTTTTAGCAGGAGCAGCGACGTGTTTCTATGCGTTCGTCGGTTTTGATAGCATATCGGCATCTAGTGAGGAAGCAAAAGATCCTTCGCGTTCCATTCCAATAGCGACTATTTCTTCTATGGCACTCGTGGCAGTAGTTTACATTTTGGTGGCGCTTGCACTAACTCTGATGGTGCCGTATAAAAGCATCAACCCTGTAGCCGCATTACCGGAAGCTCTCGGTACAGTTCATGCCGATTGGGCTAAATATGCTGTAGGTGTAGGAGCAGTATGTGGTATGACTACGACTTTGCTTGGATCCTTGTTCTCCCTCCCTCGTTGTTTGTACGCGATGTCAGCTGATGGTCTACTGTTTGGATTCCTCAGCGATATCAGTAACAAATCGCAGATTCCTATTTGCAATCTCGTAATATCCGGTCTGTCGTCAGCTTTTATAGCTTTGTTTTTTGACTTGGAGAAACTGGTAGAGTTTATGTCGATCGGTACTTTGTTGGCGTACACGATAGTGAGTGCTGCTGTCATCATACTGCGGTACCGGCCCGCTCAGGTGGTTGACGACAAGAGCTTCGGGGCGCCACAGTTGGAGTCGCCCTGTGATCGCGAAGATAGCTCCGCAACGGGCACTCCGGCGACTGATGGAGGATCGTCTTCTTCAGAGGTAGTTAATAAATTAATTATTCTCTATTGTATCTGCTGGGTCCTTTTTGAAATGATGACGGTTTTTAAAGAACACCATCATACTTAACAACTTTCACTATGGGACCAACATCGCAAAAAATAAACAGCTGTGTAGTAACTAGGTCAGATATGGAACAGTTGATTATTTTTTTTCAAGATTTCAATGTTGCTCCCATAGTGAAAGTTGTTCAGTTTAATGGTCGTGATCAACACGATAAAACCCGTCGTGTATTCGTATTTGAATAAATATTTTAATTTTTATTTATAAATTGACTATAAATCCTATGACTTCTTCAAATGATTTTCCTCATCAGTGGCGAAACTACTGGCTGGCAGAACTGACAAAATGCCGGGAGCCCCGAGATCCTATAACCGGAGACGATTTTAACTTTGATTGAGGAAGGGTGACGCCCCACTATAAGATTTTGCCAAGGACTTCGCACGATGTATTGACGCCGCTTGTTCTTCATTTCAGATGTTCGAAGCCCTGACAGTGGGTAGACTGCGGGCTCAATACGCCTGGCTGGAGCCGCTCGTCGGGGGCAGAGCGCCTGGCGCCGCGGTATCATGCTGCGTGTACACCTTCACGATTGCCACGGCTGCCCTCTGTGCCCACAACCACTTCTTGGCGGAGCACGCTGGACTTTGGGCGTTACTGCCCGATTTCGTTCTTAGCTTCATCATTATTGCTTGTAAGTTTTTTAAATTGATCAACGAGAATGATTGTTTTGTATTTCATGAGGTACCTATTTTTCTCCTTTAGTTATTATCTACAATTAATGCCCAGTTATGCATAATGTGCTCTTTATCTATCGTGTTTACGCAAATCTGATGAAGCAATAGGTTTTTCCACAAACTGTGACTCTTTCCACCAAAGCTGTACGAGGATGCAAAATAGATAATAAGTGGGCTTCAAGTTCATATTATTGAATAAATTATTTTGACTTTGACTTTTGGCATAATATATGTAAAAAACCATGCTCTGCTAAGCTCTTTCATATTAGAGCTACACTGTGCGAGGCTAAGAATATGAAGCAATTCTATTGGTGAGATTCTACCTCGCTCACAGCTTACCTTCCTCGAACAGTTTTGGTAGAAAAGCACCCTTTAATCTCGTGTAGAGCATACTAGGCGCAGATGTTATGTATGATACTTCTGCATTCAGGAGTTGAGGTCAATCTGAACACACTAGTCTCCTTCTTCATTCGTGTCAAAATGAGCCATATATCGCATGACAATCACTCAAGATTGATGATGACGAAGGATTAGCCAGTCAGCAATGGTCGTATCGAGGCTGACTCCCCAGGGAGCGCCGGAAGAACTCAGGTTTCGTCACTCGTGGAGGCTCTTTCCTTGCATACCCATTGCCACCTTCCTTCCAAAAACACTATTGATTAGGTCTCTTATCATCATCAGCCTCTTTGTCCATTTTTTGGGTACACAGGCATACCCTCATGGTGAGGTTCTATGAGCGTTGTTAGTCCATCACACGTGCCTAATGCCGATAGGTGTACTGCGCATGGTCCGTTTTTAAAGTCTTATCTGACTGATTGTTTGACATTTCTATCAGATAAGAACTTATTCAGAAGAGGTGAAACAGGTCTCTTAAGTCGTTGTTCTTTTGTCAATCCAGGCCTGGTGATAATCTGGGCACATCAGCAGAGTCCAACTCGACTGCCGTTCCGTGTGCCCTGGGTGCCTCTACTGCCGGCCGCTAGTGTCATGCTGAACGTCGAGCTCATGGTCAATCTGAACGCGTTGACGTGGGCACGCTTCGCTATTTGGATGACTTTTGGTTAGTACTGGACGTGACTTCATTCATGCGTCTACCGTTTTTTGTTAGTCCTCCAAAAGTTAGATTTAAAGTACAGAATGTACGATAATTTTGTAGTTTGGTGGAAATTCATATCTTATTATAGCTTATACTGTCTTATACTCTATTATTACTGTCCCAGATATTCTGAAATTCCTTCCAAAGCCTATAAGGCCTATAAGGTAATTTTATAAATTGTAAATGTTATTTGAGACGCGCAATCTAGATTTTCTAAACTATTTTTCCATATATAAAACATTACTTTTATTAATACCGCGTGTTCTGCGTCTAAGTTTTGTATGAAATTGACTACTCTGAAACCACCTTAAGTATCGTGATAGAGTACAATCAACCTATAAGGTAATGCAAAAGTCTACACTAACCCCATGCAGACGTAATACATACCTCGAAATTGAAGCTTAGGGTTGTAGGTTACCTCGCGATGTTTTCCTTTTTCACCGAAAGTATTATAGAATGATAATAAAATCAATGTTGAACGAAATGCAGCGAAGACGTTAGGAGTTTCATTACATTTTTGTTATTACTGTCCCACATTCAGATAAAAAAAAATCCGCATCGAAAAGTTGATAGAAATGCCTCCACCACTTACTTCTATATTTCCAGGCCTCCTCCTCTACTTCCTATACGGCATCCACCACAGCAAGCTAGGCGAAGGCGTCACCGGTTTACTGTCGAGATCTGCAAGCGGCGGCGGATGGGGCGCGGTGGAGAAAACCAGCGCGTTGGCGAGACGCGTCGGCCGCCTCGGGCGCGGCAGCAAGGGCGACGACCGAAAACCTATCATATGCGACGACGAACTGGCAAGAAGGGAACAGTGATTCTAACACTAGTAATAATAACAGAATCGAAGAAAAGTGATAGAAATATGTTTTAATAGTATGCCAAGTTAACAGGGAGTGTTATTTGTAGCCAAGAGTGGATTTATAGAACGTACAGCTTTATAAGTATTTCATAAAGGATCTCCGATAAGTAGTCACATAGTTAAAGACGTTTTTGTTGGGTTAATACATCTAGTCAGTCTAGCTTATTATTTAAATTTTAAATGCAAGTATAATTAAAAAGGAAACAAACAAGATACAGAAAAATTGTGAAATGCAACCAAAGACTTCTTATTACTGAGACGAAAAGACCAACATCGCTTTTTCTTCATCGGTTTGCTTAGCTACAATAGATCTATAAAGGTCGCAGTAGCTATTGGTCAATGACCAAGCCCTTAAAACCAAATAATCGGTTTTCTTACTTGCAAACTATTTTGAACCTTCTTGCATTGTCATTTGAAGTTAGAATTTTGACCGACCGAACGGAAAGAAATTGGACGAATGTTTCAAAAATATGTTACTTAAGGTGGTTTCCGTCCATACAAAACGTTGTCGTATAACACTCGTAGACGGTGTTAATAAAAGTAATGTTTTATATATGGAAAAATAGCTTAGAAAATCTAGATTGCGCTTCTCAAATAATATTTGCAATTTATAACATAATTACGAAGATATCACGTTTTGAAATTATTCATTCAAAATTTCAAACCCTTATATCTACGTAATTATATTACAAATTGTAAATATTATTTAATATGCGCAAACTAGATTTTCTAAGCTATTTTTCCATATATAAAACATAACTTTTATTAACACCGTCTACGAGTGTTATACGACAACGTTTTTTATGAAATTGACAGCTCTCCAACCACCTTAAACACCTGCAGGGCAAAGGCCTCCTCTCACGAATAAAGATAAGAGGGAGTGGGCCATACTCCTCCACGGGCCCAGTACGGGTTGGTGGAGGCAAGTTAGTGGTCAACATACTTCAAGAGAATTTTCAAACTGCCGAATATTTGTATCATAGTAATTTTTTTTCACTTGTTGCGCTTTAGGTATGCTTTCTATGTTTGACTTTTAACTATTTTAGTTACAAGAAATTATTGGTGACTGTTAAAAAATAAACATGTTCTGTAGATTTCATTATAATGGGATAGTCATGTAGGCTGTTTCTATTTTGCGAATGATTATGAATGAATATTATAAAGAGAATAAACAAATATTTATATTCAATGTCAAACTTCGACTTTATTTAGACGGTCGCTTCAGTACCAATACATGGTCAATTAAGATAGTAAAGTCAAAACAACACAATGCAGTGGATTCCTGGATAAAATCACAACTATCAAAATAATAATTCGTAATTAAAATTAATACCTACAAAATTCTCGAAAACAATTTCATATATATCAAGAAAATATGGACAAACTTAACAAGAACATAAGAAATAAATAATAATTTATACTACCGTCTCAATTTAAACTAAATTTATATTATATTATAATGAATGACACCGATAAGTTAGTTTCGTAGTAGGTATATTTTATAAAACGTATAAGATGTTGCTTTTAAACTCAACTCTGTGCTTGCACAAAAGCGTTTTGATATTGTTTGACAATAGACTTTATATTTTAAGCGTAAAGTCGATCTTCCAGTGTTTTTTGCTTAGTTTTAAACGTGTATTTGAGCAATAGTTGGGAGTTAATTTAAGGAATGACACTTTAATATAACAGTTGACGTAAATACAAAACACTTTAGATAATTTTATAGACCTTTAGGCGCAAATATAAATTAATCTGTTTATTATGTTTTGCATACTTAAATGTTTATTGTGTCAATATTCTGTAAATGGATTATAGTGTTGTTATCGAACCTGTACATTTTAATAAGTGTTGACGTGTACATAATGAAAATATAACGAAAGCATTAATTGTCTCATTCCCTGTATTCTATAAATGTATATTTAGTAACCTATCTCCATACAATTTAAATACAGATACCCGTAAAAACGTTGGGTCAATTTGTACCTAAAAGTTTAATACAAATATATCAATCCATAAGAACACTAAAAATCAAATTTTACTAATTATTTCCATTCTTTTAATAAACTATCACAATTATTTTTCTTACGTCTATCGTAATTACTAAAATACGTCATAAAATAATTGTCAAAGTCTCGGCCAATAGCACCAAGCTTTGTACAGTAATCTCTCGTTATCCGCAAATATACTTTTTTGGTAATTGATATTTGGATAGTTATTTAAATATACCGAGAAATGGATTAAAAGATAAAACTGTGGCTTGGAACTAGAAGTAAGTATGTCCATATGGCTATAGTACAGACTTACGTACTTCTTGTACCTTCTTTTTCTTTTCAGAGAAACATAAAAAGAAAAACAAATGCCAAAAACAGAATATAAAATACATAACAAACATGCGTTGATTACACCATCTTCTATAGGCACTTATATAATTTAAACCTATGAGGGTTGAACGTTGGACGCACGCGATCGCACTTTTCCGTCGCTCCATCCTTTTCTGTCACTCAGGAACGTCATTTGCTAGAGCATATAAGATAGACGGAACGTGATCGCCTGCGGCGTGCGATCGCACGCGATCGCGTTCCGTCTATCTTATATGCTCTATGCTCTCTGTAGGTCTACCGTGAGTTTTCACCGTACTTTACTACTGTAGTAACGTCACCAATTTTGTATTGAATTTCGTACAGCGCTCCTAGTGGTTACGTTGAGAACTAATTTCTGTCATACGAATTGGCGACGAAACTACCGTAGTAAAGTACAGGGAAAACTCATGGTAGGCCCTCTGATCCTCGCAACGGTTCTGTACGCCAATAAGGATAATCGATAACGAAGTGTCATACCACAGACTTAGGTAGTGTCATACAAACATCTTTTATGCATGAAAGAGATAGAAGATGATAAAAAATGTATTTTAATCGCTAACTTTTTTGTTTTCTATTCAATTGTAATTTCGTTTTAACATTTTGTGACAGCAAGAGATTTAATTGAGTATTAACTTTAATGAGCGTTTCTGCAACTGAGTGTTAGTATTTGAAAGTTAACCTTTGCGGACAACGAGTATTACTGTATTTAAATTGTACAGCCAGTCGTATCGCTGAATTATTTATAAATTAAAAAGGAATGGCAGATCCTTAATACGGACATTATAAAATTAATATAGCTATCTGTAAAGTGGAAATGTATAATAAAACTGTTGGGCAAACTTGACATTTCCTGAAGTAGAAACATTTTTCAACACACTTGCTTGTGAAGTTGCTCTTGCACGCGCAAACCTAACTCGCAACACGGCACGAAGCGCGAAAAACTAAATCCGTGCGTAGTTTTTCACAAACATTTGTCTAAATTTATTTGTAAAACTTTATAAATTTTTGCTTCGCAAATGTGTTGAAAAACGACGTATGAAACGTGTGAGCATTCGTCATTACATTCTCGGCTCTATTACACGCCTCGCCTTCGACTCGAGCTGCAATCCAACCACGAATGTAAGCACCAACGTGGCTCACTTGTACCATAATGTACTATTATATTATAACTATAGAAAGAGATTTCAGTCTTATCTGTCAAACCGGCTGATTTTCCAGGCGGAGGGTGGTAGCCGCTGCAATCGGTTGATGGTGGGCCGGCCCCACTGCAGCCAGAGGAATCCTACCACGAGGCAGATCAGCGTCTCTATGTAGAAGCCGTCGATACTCGTGAGGCACGTCCCGCCTTTACTCTTACAAAGCTGCAAAATAAATATTATAGATGAGTCATTCATCATCGTCACCTCTATCGTCCTTGGCACTGGGTAGGACAGAGACACGTTATAAGCACATCTTGGAAACTTAACCAAAGATAACTAGTTACTAATGTAACAAATTAGTAAGCAATAATATTGATTAGGGGCGTTTAGGTTAGGTTAGGTAATGGAATGCATTGAGACCATTTTTGAATCTTTGCCTGTTTTTTGTTTGTTTGTGCACGCATCGTTTAAAAACTACTGTAACGAACAAGTATAGGGCGTGGTTTGGATTAAAATTAAACGCTTTTCACAGCAATTGGTTCATTCAATCAGAAGTTATGAGTATTTAAAGTCAGTGATCTGCGCGTACGAAGTCTTGGGTGCCGCTAGTGATAAAATGATAACAATGATATATGTGTTAGTAACAATATTTGACAAAAAATTATGTCAGTAGGTACACGCATCAACACAACACAAATAATAAATATAATGAGTTCAGCATGGGTGCTGAATTTATTTTTACACTCTGGGGTGTGTGATGACTAATGACCAAAAATGAATTATTTGTCAAGAATCGAGTCTGTTTACGAGGGACATGTGAGAAAAGCTAGAATCATTCTAGGAGTAAAACCGATTGATTTGTTATGCATTCAATTGATTAAGAGTAGAAGTTAATTACTTTAGCTGATTGGAATTGCCCCCACTGATTTTTTATCTGACTCCTTCGAGGAAGATGACAGATGTTAGACTCCAACTATATTGAGTAAGTGCGAGTGAGAGACGACTATACTGCCATAGAAAAATATACTCTAACTTGAGTTTACCCGTGACTTCGTCCGCACAAAACAAACTATACGATTTTTATTTATTTTGTTTTTTTAAGTCATCATAAGCTATCAAACAAAAAAGTTTCATCAAAATCGGTTAAGTAGTTTTCGCGTGATGCTGTTACAAACACAAATTTACAGTAAAGATGGTAAGAGTATTATTTTCTTTGACAGCATAGTCCTCTCTCACTCGCACTGAATATCGCTAATGCACTTTTGTATAAAGTGACATCGAAATGACCAACTAGCATAACATGCACGTCAAAGCAATAAAACGATAAAATCATCATGCGCGCTCACTTTCGCACTCATAAAGTAACAAAGATGCACATCTCCACTTTTGTGGGGGATGGCATGCTAGGTAAGAAATGAAATATTAATTAATAAATACTCACATCACTTTCCAAGGTAGAAGAACACTTGTTATCACCAAGTTCTGGCAGTGAACAGGTCTTGAAAGTCAAATGGTCTATAGCCCAAAGGGCAAGCGTGTTTGGCCAGTTGGTACCGAGGTTAGACACGGTGTTTAGTAAGGTCATGTAGGTGCCGCCGACCGCAGGGTCGGACACTTTGGCGAAGAAAGCCATTACTGCGACGAACATGCAGTAGAGACATGTCTGTAAGCAGGAGATAATTGTTAAAGGCCTCCGCTCATTGCAGCGATATTATCGAGCGATATTATCGCTGCGATTTTGCGATAATTGTTCTCAGTACATTTTGTATGGGGACGCGCTCGATCCTACACACTGCCGAGATATTATCGAGCGATAATATCGCTGCGATTTTGCGATAATTGTTCTCAGTACATTTTGTATGGGGACGCGCTCGATCCCACACACTGCCGCGATATTATCGCAACCTGACACAATCTCTTTCTACTACATTCAGTGGTGTGCGCATGCGTGACGCGAATCGCAGACTCGCTGCAGTGTGTAAGGTGTCGCGATATTGCTGTCGATAATATCGCTGCAATGTGCGGAAGCCTTTAATCCATGTTCTATGGTTTAGCGATAAGCATTATTTCGCGGCGGTGGATTTGCGATGTCGCAAAGCCTATTAATGCTACGAATAAGAATTTCTTCTTGTTTTACTCAATAAGCATGCAGCGTATGCTCACGACTATAGGTATTCATCGAGGGGTCGTCAGAGATATTTTGAAAAGTCTGAACATCCACGTTCACATTTTACTCAATAGTAAAACTATGTACTTTATTTATTACCCTTTCTAGATTAGCTAGAAACTACTAGCAAGAGATTTAATGGAGCTCAAAAAGTTTGATAAGTGTTCCTCTTTCACAGCTTCATATTTTATTGTCCATGTTAAATAATTCCCTTACAATTTCAGAAGATTCTTTTATATGTCTATCTTGAATGCCTTCCATCTCTGCCTCTCTGAATCTCAGAGTAAAGTTTTAGAAGCTCAAAAATGTGAGTAGCTTTTCATATCCTTCGTTCAGTTTTAATTAAAGAAATTAATACATCTGGTAAACAAACCTGATGGAAAACGTAAAGCATCATCAAGAGGAAAAGATAAGAGTACGAAGGCCCAGAGTCCCCTAGAAGGCTCGGCGTGATGGCGACCAGGCCGGCTATTAGAGGTCCCACCAACAAGCGGAGTGGGAACGCTTTGAGCCACAGTGACAGTGGCGCAGGACCCGTCGTGTGCTTCGCCAGGATCTGAAGAATTACAAGAAGTATAAATAACGCTAATAAATAAATAACGCTCACAGGCACATACATTGTAGTGATCCCAAACTAGCACTAAAGGCTTTTATTATGGAAACCATACAACAACGGCACGAACATATAACATCCATGACCGAACCGGGATTCGAACCCAGGACGCTGGTTTGGCAGTCCGGCGTGGTAACCATTACACCAACCGGGTCGTCAAGTTTATGGAAGAATTGAGAATCACTTTATTTCCTAACTAGAGTTTTCCCACTACTTCATCGAGATAAATGATATACCAGTTTTATGTCTAAACATAAGCTTTCAGACACAGAAAGTCTCATCAAAATCAGTCCAGTAGTTGTAGCGTGATGCGCGAACAAACAAACATTAACAGTTTTATAATAGTATAGATTTTACACTTAACAACAGACAGTAAACATGTATAAAGGGCGAGTTTATCTCTAAAAGATATTTCTTCCAGTAGAACCGCAGCAGCAGGGTTTTTAAGTGCAAGAAAGCCTTAATTAAAAAAAACGACGGAAACGGTATGTCTACACCTTATTATAGATACACCATTGTAAGAAAAATAACAAAATCTTTGTGATAAATCATAATCAGTTTACTGTATACAATATCCAAATTTATCAATCAAGGAAAATATTTTAATCTCTCTAATCTTTCGAGTGTCAGCATGACTATATAATATGGCATGACAATCACTAATATCATGGCATAGTGGAAATAATAGCCAGTTAGCAAAAGTCTTATCGAGACTGACTGCCCAGGTTGTGCCAGACAAGTTACAGACATAACATTTAAAATGTCATATTATATTTCAATAAACTGTAGTGTGTAATGTTAGATACTGTATTTATATGAGTGTATGATTGAAGGTTTGACCCATGATTGCATTGCTTATGGGGGGATTGGAGGTGAAGAGGGGAGACTTTGCGCAGTAGTGGGACGCAGAGCAGGCTAAATAATAAACAAACATTTTATTACCATGGCTATTTAAATAAATAATCTAACATGCAGATTAATTAAAATAATTAATACTATGATTAACTATGGATTACTCACGACTGGCATTATAATCTGAACTGGAACTAAAGGAACAGCAAGCAGGGCCAAGTCTTCCCGTGGGACTCCTGCTTCCACTAACTTCAAGCCGGAAACTGCATCACTTGCAGAAAAACCAAGCTGTAAATAATAAACAAGTATGCTAGACTTAAAACCGTAGTTAAAACATTCATGTACATTTTACTTAAAGATATGTTTATAATTTGAAAACAGCTAAACAATTTTATTTGTTTACTCAGGTGTTATGTATGACGAATGGTAGTCACCAATAAAAAGTAGGTCAAATTATTTTATTGCAATAAGGTGACAAAAGATGAGAATAATAATATAGCAAGATATAGTCAAGGTTGTTCCTTTTTAATGCATCTAAAATGAGCGTGTCTCAGGAATGAGATGAGCTTATGTAGTTTTGTGTATGTTAGAAAAGTACATCAAATTTACAATATTGCACTATACTACAGCCACTTTCAGCAATGGTCTATAATATGTATTAGCATCTAATCTTCATATTTGTGACTGAATTAGTTTGCAGTGATGTTTCCACCTGTCAAAGCTGGTCATCTAATTATGATCCATAGATCAAATATTCCAGAATTAAAAACTCAAATTAAATATAATTACCTTTGCAGTAAACAGCACAAGAGCCAATGTCCTCACAGATGGAAGCTTTACAATAGAATATAACTGCTTATAAGCATGCACTATGTCACTGGTGCCTTTCACTGGGCTCTCCCTTGTATTTGCACCATCATTTGCTTCATGCTTGAGTAATGCTATCAGAGTTGTTGTCACTATGAACACCCAGCCCCACATTAACAGGAAGCTTGCGAGGGTAACTAAGCCTGTCTCCTCAGGTATTACACGTAGATATTTGTTACAAAAGTATGGTGATTCAAGGGCTAGGAATAAGACATAGCCGAGGAAGAAGCCAGCTGTTTGGCCCACTGTGTTACATGTTGACGCATGCCCTACGTTGCACCTGGAAAATAAATGAAACAAATTGAGGGTGGCTTGCAACAAAAAGTACTTATAAAGCCTACTTCTAATTCTAATGCGGTGGTGGTCCAGTGGCGAGTAACCTTGCCTGCCGTGCAGGAGGTGATGGTTCGATGCCCGTCCAAGCCGTCTCGTACCAATGAGTTTTTCGGAATTTATGTACGATTTGTTACACCACTGGCTTTTCGGTGAAGGAAAACATCGTGAGGAAACCTGCATGCTTCAATTTCGAGGCGTGTATTGTACCCACTGTCCATTATAGGTGGCGACGGGCTCACCCCCTGTCACACTGGACAGAGTTTCGGTACTACTGGTGAAACGTGGATGTTCTGAGGTTTCAGAATATCTCTGACTACCCCCTCGGGGAATATAGTCGTGAGCATATACTTATGCTTATGCTTCTAATTCTAATCCTAAATCTGTCTAAAAAGGAGTCACACTGCAGGTTGTGATGTGAGCAGTTGTCTTTTGCATGGTGTTCGCGCGATTCACGTTTGAGCCTGCCACAAGGCACCACAATTCTTCTCAACTGTGTTTATGCTTAAAATAATCCTTGAGATTGGGATAGGTATTCACAAAGCACTCGACACTGGTGGAAATGCTGTGCTAACGCACAAGCAAGATTCCATTGATTTATAATAAAATAAAAAGAACTTAGGTATATTCCAAAGCGGTGAAACAGGCCGTTATTCTTCGAATAGCTTTAGTAACATCCTAGATATTAAATCATTCTGATAAATAAATTGTATTTGCCAATAAGAATTAGCCAAAAAGCTAAAGGAATCAGTTTTTTTTTCAGATAGTGTTATTAGATAACAAACCGAATACTCACCGTTTCAACATAGTAAGAGCCCAGCCATCTACAGCAATATCTTGAGTAGCAGCCAAGAAGTTGAGGAAAAGGAACGAGACAGTGAGGTACGTCATCGAAGGTGGATGATCATCGGAGCCGAGCCAGCTTGTGACGCTGCCGGACATGATCATCATCATAATTCCAATTAGATATTGAACAGGCACGAGCCAAGTTTTCCTTCTTCCAAACTTTGGCCAAAAGATTGCATCCACTATTGGCGCCCATAGTAGTTTTACACTGAATGGCCAGTTGACAAAACTGAATTCAGCCTGAAAAAATTAAAAAACAAACAATTTAAGAAATGAGTTGCATTGCAAGTTTGGCCACGTGCAGACTAGCTAGCACGCCAGCCACGACAAAGCGTTTAAACGAGAAAAACGTCTTGCGCGCTCTTTCTGTCATACATAAAATAATAAGGATGGAGGCACATCTCGATTTTTATCGTGAGTCACGATGCGGATCTGCCGGGGGACGGTCGTGTGTGCACAGCATGTATCGTCGCGTTAGGTCCGCACGTGGCTCCACCATTTTGTGAACTCTCTTTTGTGTTTTAACCTTAAAACAATCACTTGAGACTCTAAACTACTTACATTGGCAAAACTGCCACTCTAGACTTAATTAATACTACTGATCATTTTCCTACGTATAATCTTCACATAACGAGACGTTGGCTGAATTGTGATAACGCATCGGATGCCATTAAACAAAAATTGAATTGAATTGATTTTTATCGTTTTCTCGGGGGTGGCATGCGAGGCCTACAGTTGTGTCATTCACATGGTGTTCATGTGGTTTGCGTTTGAGCTTGCCACGGGGATCCACCATCTCTTCTCAACTGTGTTTATGCTAAAAAACATCCTTGTGATTGGGAGAGAAACACAAACTACTTGAAATTATCAGAAATGCAATGCTAGTCATGAGCAAAAGGCCATTAATTTACAAATAAAAAATTAAACCAGTCAAGTGTGAGTCAGACTACTCGCGCATCGAGGGTTCCGTACCACACAACCGGGATCTCCGGGAACTTAAGCGCAGACTCACACTTGGCCAGTTTTTATTATTTGTTGTTAGACTGTAGAGTTTGAACTATAATCACACCAAGGTTGACGGTTGTATGTATGACAGTTTTTACTATAGAGCTAAGAGAGAAACTAGTTTCTTGTATGAGGGCTCCCTGAATTTTCAACTTTTTGATATTTATATTAAGCATAAGCATATGCTCACGACTATATTCCCCGAGGGGGTAGTCAGACATCTTCTGAAACCTCAGAACATCCATGTTTCACCAGTAGTACCGAAACTCTGTCTGCATTTATATTGTTAGCAAATTTGCCATAATAATGCACATTCGGTGAAAATTTCAACTGTCTAGCTCTTTTCAAAAGTTACAGCCCTAAATAGGTAGGACAGACAGACAGACGAACGGAGAATATAGGCTTAGTAATAGGGATCCATTTTCACCTTTTGGGTACGGAACCCTAAAAATATATTAAAAGAAACAATTAAAAATTTTAATTTGCTGAAGAAATCGTGATCAATCTAATCGGCTCATAAAAGAAAAGTCATTAAAAATATTAATTAGGCAAATACCGACCGAAGTATTTCAAATATTAAAAGAAAATGTATTTGATAAACTTATTATATTATACATACTTGTTGTGTGTATGTTATGCCCCGATTTTGAAGCAGCATAGGGACTGCTCCGCCAAGTCCCAACGGTATTCCTTGAAGTGTGTACAGAAAGAGTAGAACTGCAATGTTGAACTCGTCTCCTTTGATGTTGCTCTGCCCGCCGCTGGCTCCAGGATCCCCATTTTCAATTAATTCGTCCTTCTCCGGTGAACGTTTACGTTTAGACACAGGCATAATTATGGCCCGTAAAGCCTGAAATGAAATATAATTGAAAAATTGAAATGCCAACCAAACTTATAGGTACACGTCAGTGAAATCGAAGAACATGAATTTAGATTAGTTTCCTGGATATGGACCTTAATTTTTAAAGTATATCAATAAGGTATTGTACACTTCAGTGTTTTCCTTTTATTATACCTAAATTTTCATATAATTTTAATATTTTTGTACGTTATTTCCTATTATTTTAGCAACGCGACAGCCGCTCTTCGCACTTTGCAAAATGGGAAATGCAGTGGTGGGACAGTGACCTTATCTGTCAAATTTACGTAGAAAACGACGCCATCTTTTACATTTTCCGGACATAAAACTGACAACCAGGTTCTTCTTCAACACAGTAGATGTCGTTAAAGTGCAAGTATGTGTATTCTACTTTTTTGGGGTAAATTTCCTCTAGTAGGGGGTACTTTAATATGCTGTTATTTATTGTATATTTGTCAGTTGTTATAGTAATAAACATGAGTAGAGAGATTAATATTAAAATAAACAAAAATACAAATTATTTGAAATTAAAAAGGACCGTCCCATAAACGCTATGACAGTATATTTATGAAATTACACAATAATATATTCAACGCAACTGTTGTTATTGAAATAAAAGTATTTGCACACTTTTAAATATTTTTTATAAAGCATCAAGGGTAATTTATACAAAAGCATAGTAAATTTGGTCCTAGCTACTGGCAACTCTCATTGTATCAAGATGGCGGAGCTGCGTGTTGCGTGTGGAATGATTGTGTTTTGTTATTTGTGATTCTTCAAAGAATGAGTTCTGTGTCTGCTTCTCGTTTCGAAATGTGACTTTAAAGGATACCTGTTGTACTTTAAAGAGACATTTCAAAACCGAGGCAGTACCTATATCCATTGAAATAAAGTAATATTAGGCATATATACCTACCTACCTACGTATATGTATAGTAATCAGTCAACCGTCCATTGGTTATCTACCAACCAATCAACTGAAGGGGTAATTTGTGATAAGGATAGATGATTTCAATTTGGGTCACCAGAAACCGCGCGAGTAGGTTCTCTTTTCCTTTTGGTATAATTACTATACTCTTTGGGGAAATGTCATTTTTTCTTTTTAATTTCCAGTCAGTGCTGCTAGACTGGATTATTAATAACTAAATAAAAAAAGAATGAGCGTTTTTCTAGGGGATTGATAGATGGCGCTACGGTCTGTGCGAGTAAACGTCAGAATTTCAAAAAGTGTTTCTTTAAAATAATATAGAGGGAAAAGATGATCTAGAAGATGTCAATGCATCTTTTGATGGCATATTTCATTATTTACTACTCATTTTAATCGAAAATTCGAAACTTTTACGCCTGACATGGTTGTATGGGCTCGATCCCTTGGCGTTCCAAAAAAAAGGCAGGCTCAGTCTTGACAAGATTTTGACAGGATCTCGCGAACGGCTCTATGGAGCGATAAACATACAATCTGTCGAGTTTTTTAGGAACTAAATTTAAAAAGAAAAAAGCTCATTGTAATTGTAAGCTATGATCTGAGATGATTGTTATTGAAACGAAGCGCAAATAGGAGCAAATTTATAGAAAAACAAAATTGGAATTAATAACCGGGGTTTTATTTTAGTGATATTTGTGTTGGAATGTGTACCAAAGTTGCGTAAATCGACCAACATCACGGGAACGTCAAATAAATATGAAAATATAAGCATTGGTTCTTTCAAGTTAACTCACACGGTGATCTTTGCGGTAACGTCTAAGCTTCCAATATTAAGCACAAATAATAAACACATTACCCTTCCTTTTCGTCGCGCAGTCGGGTAAAAAGAAAAAACTAGTAGATAACGGCTGTAAGTGCTAGATCCCATTGCCTTTCCGATAGCACAGATTATATAATACTATCCGATAGGCAAGCACGTATCCAGGGGGGGGGATAGGTGGGATTTATCCCCCCCCGAAATCCGAATATTTGTATGGAACAGTGGTTACAGCTTTACATTTTTCATCGTTTTTCAGTGAAAATCCCCCCCCCCCCCCCGAAATTAATTATCCCCCCCCGAACCCAAAGTCTGGATACGTGCTTGCCGATAGGAAGAAGAATTTAAAAAGAATCAAAGAGTTTTTGGCGGGATTTGGTAGCTGACGTTTGGAGTCCTCATATTTCATCGAATTTTTATTGTTTAGTTTAGTTTTGTGAGTTTTGGTTCGTAAAATTGGTATTGTTTTGCGTAACAAAGTGTTGTGCAAGTGAACAATATACAGTTCTGTCAAATATGATGGTGTATGGGTCGTAAACAGGAAAAGTGTTCCCTCATTTGTAGCGCGGCAAAGCGGTCGGTTCACCTCTTTCCTGTGGACTTCTCTGTGTTTCCTTCGTCTGTCAATTGTCTCCAAAAACTCCAAAAAAACGTCAAAACGTCGAACACCAACGTTTTAATAAAGCGTTTTCTGACAGCTACTCAAACGTAGTTCATCATACCGGCGATACATGGCGTTGACCAGCACTGGTAGCATGCAGCACGTGATACGGCTGTATCACGTCTTTTATCTCGTTTGTTCACACGCAAATAGAAAGAGAGTGAAGGTGTGATAGCGCTGTATCACTGCGGCATGCTAGCTATGCAGAGGGGCTAGTACGCCAACCCGCGATAGCGTGATATAGCGATATCACGCTTCCGCTCTCTTTCTATTTGCACGCGACAGAACGAGACAGAAGACTTCATTTGACAGATGGATGTGTTAAATGTGGTTGGCGTACTAGCCCCGCAGAGAGGGGTCCGAAGACGAAAATTTTAGGCTAAAAAGTAGACAAAAATGCATTTCGCTGAGTCAGACGCAAAGAGTAATATAAGTATATGTCAGACGCATCCGTTGACGAAATATATGCTCATATTTTGCTGCTTACTTAAAAACACATTACTATTTTATTTGTATTATCTGCAAGGTCGCTCGCCCCTGTCGCGTCAACGCCATCTATCGACCCATTAGGAACTACTTTTTCTTTTTAATGACTTTCTGAAAATTCCTCATTGCTATAGGAATACTCAGCTAGCTAGCATGCCGCAGTGATACAGCGCTATCACATCTTAGCTCTCTTTCTATTTGCGTGCGAACGAACGAGATAAAAGACGTGATACAACCGTATCACGTGTAGCATACTACGAGTGCAGATCAATTAATATTATAAGCCCAGGGCTGCGTTCAGAACCTTTGGGTGCGGTTGTTCTTCTCGCTCGCTCTTATACGCTTTTCACCGAGCCTCTGAACGGCGTTAGGGCGAAAAGTTGCACTCGGAGTGCACTCTGGGCGCACTCTGGGCGTAGGTTCTGAACGCACCCCTTTATCTTGAAATGAAAAAAAAAAAAACGAATCAACTGTCAATGTCAAATTGGCATGTTTATTTTCTGTTGTTTCCCCCCCTCCCCCGTTTCCCCCTATTGTCTTCCCCATTATTTTTTCTATGGTCTTCCCCTTGTCTTGTTCATCAGTACCTACTATATTTTCTATAAAATAATAAATTTCTTTAGATCAAAACATCGGTAATATTTTTTTTATTCTATCGAGTGAATTGTGGCCAAATACCTACATTTTGAGTTGAGCATACATTTTGAATACAAGTTTGCCTTTCGAATATGTCTCGTGAATGTTTTCTGCGGTGCTTGCTGGACTCGCATGCGCCCATAAAATTACCCCACAGTGTAGAAACTATTATTGGACGAAGTAAAATTACCAAAATTAAGGACCAGTCTTGTTCTCGGCAGCAAAGTGAGTATAACCTAAATGCACAGAAAATGTTTAGCATGCTAACTAACTGTTAGTAAATACTAAAAAAAAATTATATAGAAAAGGTCAAGGGGTCAAGGCTAGGGTCAAGGTCTTTAGAAAATTCCGATACGTATTTGAAGTCTACCAATCCGCATTGTGCTTGCGTGGTGGACTAACGCCCATACAAACTCCCTAAGGGTAGGCCTGTGCCCTACAGTGGGACGTATATAGGCTGTGCTGCGTGCTGTATCTATTTACTGTGTTAAAAATTTGTTTTGTGTTTCTGATATGCTTATCAATACTGCAGTAAGTATTTTTTGGCTGAATGAGCCACTATTGTCGGAATTCTTGTGACAAGCTCTTTAAGGATCAACCATACTCTGGCTTAGCATTTCTACCTCTTCCGAATGAGATATGATGAGATATAGGTAACAATAAGGAACAAAGTTTCATCACAAGAATTTCAACTCAACCTGGCTCTGGCTTAGCATTTCTACCTCTTCCGAATGAGATATGATGAGATATAGGTAACAATAAGGAACAAAGTTTCATCACAAGAATTTCAACTCAACCCCACCAAAAAAAAGGCTTACTGCAGTCAAAATAAGTATGGCAGATTTTCTATCGACAAAATAGTTTCAAATGGGATTTAAATGTGTGGTCAAGTCATATTGCTCTTTCGCGTGGTGTTCGCTCAGTTCATGTTTTTGCTTGCCACGAGGCTCCACAATCCGCAATCTCTTCTTGTTCTTGATCAAAAACTATCCCTGAGAATGGGCTAGATACTCCCACAAACTACTTGACATGGTGGAAATGCAGTGGTAACGCACAATAATAATAATAATAAAGCTTTATTTGTTCCGTAACTTCTATTCTATTCTATATTTTAAAAAATGGCTGCCATCTTGGGTATGTGATGATTTTGCCAATGTCGAGTTTTTATAGCAAAAGTGCTTGACGTTGTACGGTTATATTGATATTTTGGTGACTTCAAGGGTTGTTCTTATAAAAGAACAATATCCTGAGCCACCACTGGAGTTCCACTGTGGACCGGGGATGGGGCAACCGACGTGACCACCCAATAGCAGACCCACAGAGCAACTCCTTCCGTAACTTCAAATTACATTTCAAATGTGTTTTAGTTTATTAATAGTTTACTTATGTTATGTTAGTATTGTTAGTTAAGAATGAGTTTATGTTTCTATTATTTCTATTAGGGAAGCAAGGCACAAGCAAGAGCCCATTATTAATCTTAACTATTATAAAACTGTAACTGAACTGTGTCTGTACATTGAAGATATTTACAAAAAAAAGATTACGATATGGTTTTTAAATATCCCCGACTCGAAATCAACCTTTTTTAGAAATTTTGTCTGTCTGTTTGTCTGTTTGTTTGTGTGTTTGTTTGTTTGTTTGTTTGTTTGTTTGTTTGATCGCGCATCACGCAAAAACTACTGAACCGATTTTGATGAAACTTTTTTTGTTTGATAGCTTATGATCTGACTTAAAATCTGGTATATAATTTGTGCGGACGAAGTCGCGGGAAAACACTAGTAAATAAATAAAAATGTGGGTTTCTAATTTCTATTCTATTCTAGTTAGTCTCAAAGCTGACTGTGAAAATTGTTCAGTCGAAATTAAACAGCTGGGAGTTAATCCATCTGGTCTGGATGGCTTTGCTTTGACAAAGACTGGAGTCTACAAAGTCGGACACAACAGCCGAATTGAAGTCTTATTCAACAACTACGCCAAGATTATAGAGTTCGACCCACCGCCTGAAGGTGTTGATAAACCAAAAGTAAACGGCAAGAGGAAATTAGAAGAGGATGAAACTACACCAAGAAAAAATAAAACATTAAAAACTGAAACTGCTGAAATGACTTGTAGCGCTAAAGAATCTACAGCAGATACATGGGAGGAGATAGATGGAGGTGAACTTTACATATACACCTCAATGGGTGTTAAATCTAGTAAGAAAATAGCTGCTTTTGATATGGACGGTACTTTGATAAAAACAAAGTCTGGTAAAGTACATCCTGTGGATACAAAAGATTGGCAGATAGCGTTTCCTCCTATAGCAAAAAAGTTAAGTGAATTATTAACAGATGAATTTAAACTTGTTATAATGAGTAACCAAGCTCCTATAGGGAATGGGAGAGTCAAAATAGAGGATTTTAAAAAGAAGATTGAGAGCATCATTCAGAAGTTAAATGTTCCCATACAAGCTTACATAGCAACTGGGAAAGGATTTTACAGGAAACCTATGATTGGAATGTGGAAGTTTCTTAAAGACAGGGTAAGAGAATCAATCAAATATTATTTTATAGCACCATGTGACCTAAACCCACCCTTTTTACCCGACTGCGCCCCACCGACGCAAAGGAAGTGTAATGTGTTTAACAGCTTATGTATGTATATATGTAAGTTTGTACACACGGCGACAGATCAACCTACCCATAGTTGAACTCTATGTACATGAACATAAGGTCCAACTAAGGGTAGATTGATCTGTCGCCGTGTGCTTCGTGGCACACTAGAGACCAAACGCGTGGGCCGATAATGATGATTCTTATTATTATAATATAAGGTCTAACAAAATAAGGTGAAACTATTTTAAGGGGATGATCAGACCATCAAACTGAACAACTTTCTCTATGGGACCAATATCGAAATCAACAGAAAAAAAAATCTGCTGTTTAAAAATAAAAAATAATAATATCTACCACTGGATTTGGCCCTGTTCTGCTGTGAACGAGTGTGGCGAAGCGGGCGTGCGAGGCGAGGTCACTGAACCTACGCGCCGGGGCCACGCGAGCTGGGTTGACTATGCAGTTGGGGACGTGAGACGTCTAAGTTCAGATGTTTAGGTAGATAATGAACGTAGCATTTTGCTTAAAAAATGTAATCCAAATGGTATGGTAAGTAGGTAATTTTACTTACATTCAATTTTGTACATATCCCACACCTTTCTCAATGAACTTTATTGCACGTCTTTGGATGTGTCTTTGCACTTATTGATTAAAACGTCTCAATCGTATTAATAACATCACGTGTGCGGTCACTATCCGTTGTCGGAGCTCACTGGTGGTTCTGTTTTGGCATACATGGAAAGGTCAGGTCTGGAGAGCGATTTTTGAATCTCATTCGGCGAGCTCAGCAGTTGAAAATGTCAAAATAACTATGGAGATACGCATCTTTCTACTGCTGATTTGACTTTCAAAAATCATACTTCAGGAGTGAGACTTTTTAAAATCAAATCAGCAGCAGAAAGATGCGTATCTCCATAGTTAGGTATTTTGACATTTTCAACTGCTGAGCTCACTGAATGAGATTCAAAAATCGCTCTCCAGGTCACTCAATACCTCAGCCTATTCACCGAAATCCGTATGTATCGTCCAAGTAGCTAGGTCCGTACCGTCCGTACACTTGTCACTAGTTGTCACGTTCATGATGGTAAAGCATATCACGTAATGACGTAACCTTGCAAGAGGTTGAGTGAGGCGCGCGCAAAACGTATCGACCGGTCGGCGTGCGCGAGCGCTCGCTCGCTACTGAACCGTCAAAGCAAGGTGAAAGGTCGCAACGCAACGCAAGCAAGGGCGGGAGTGGGGGCCGGGCGCGTTGAGTTCAAAGGAAGCCGCCGCGTGCGTGCGGCGTGCAAAGTAAACAAAACACAGGTCCCTATTCAGGGATGATAGCAAAATATTTAGTAGATCAGTGTAAATATTATTTATAAAAAATTTGATTTCGACATTGGTCCCATAGAGAAAGTTGTTCAGTTTGATGGTCTGATCATCCCCTTAAAATAGTTTCACCTTATTTTGTTAGACCTTATATAGTGTGAAAATGAATCATCTAATTTCACAGATGCATAATAAACAAGACTAGATAGTTTAAATGTCCTTTGACACTTAGATGTGTGTTCCTTACATGGTAGTTCTTTTATTTCAGAAAAATGATAATATCAAAATAGATATGGATGAAAGTTTCTATTGTGGAGATGCTGCAGGCAGACTCGCTAATTGGGCTCCGGGAAAAAAGAAAGATCATTCCATGGCTGATAAACTTATGGCTGAAAATCTTGGCCTCAAGTTTTATACCCCAGAACAATTTTTCCTCGGTCATTCCATAACTAATGTACCAATGGCTAAACCAGAATTTGTGGCCAAAGATTTAAAACCAGTAGATTTCAAATATGAGAATTTAATTAGTGATCAAAAAGAGGTAAGGCATCCACATATTTTACCATAATTTCAAACTCAACATTTTTTATTAAAAAAATATGATGTAAGAGCGCGATGCGAGAGCTCGGTGGCGCGTTGCAGAGAGGTACGAACTCTCAGTCATGAGGTCCGGGTTCGAATCCGCACGGACAACATGCCACATACCAATGATTTTCTAACTTATGTACGTAATACCGACTGCTCTCAAACGGTGAAGGAAAACATTGTGAGGAAACCTGTATATGCAAAAGAAGAAATTCTGATGCATATGTGAAGTCTACTAATCGGCATTGGGCACGCGTGATCGACTAACGCCCAAACACTCTAGAGGGTAGGCCTGTGCCCTGCAATGGGACGTATATAGGCCGATGATGATGATGATATTTTGCTTGTAAATAGGTAATTAAAATATTGTACCTACCTAATTATACGCTTCGTCCTGCATGTTGTAACAAAATCTAGAACATTGTGCTCTATATTTATAACCATAAGACCTACATTGTATCCACCCTATGATTACGAATAAATATAATTTCATTAGATTTCAACACAATGGAGTATAGCCCACCCATACTGTACCTACTTGTATAATTTGTAAACTAATTTATACTCTATTGTCTCATTACAGATTCTTGTACTAGTCGGTTATCCGGGCAGCGGTAAATCATTCGTAGCAAAAGAAATAATGCAAAAGTCTAGCAAGAAATATGTGGCTGTATGTAGGGATGAACTTGGGTCCTGGCAGAAATGTGCTGCTAAAGCAAAAGAGCTTTTACAGGTCAGTTATGAAGACTATAATACTATAATAAAATAAATTATTTTACTTATAAGATTAATTATTTTATTTATACGTAATGTTAATAACTTAAAAGTAATGTGTCACTCTTAGATAAATTATTAGTCTTCGTTGCGCTCCGACGCCGCAAAGACCAATCGTTTATCTATGGTGTCACTGCTATGTAGCAGTACAGTCTAGTATTTGCTAGCATCTGCATAAAACATATAGTAGAAATATTTTATAATGGAATAACGGCATTAAGATAAAGGAAGAATATTTCCTTTAGCATTTTGTGATCAATAGTCTCTATAAAGTTGCCAAACAGTATTAATGTTCCTTTTCATAGTTTATCTACTTTAATTATTTCGCAGCAAGGTAAAAGCGTAATAGTGGACAGTACCAATCCAGACACGGAGTCACGCGGGCGCTGGACTTCACTCGCTAAAGATATGAAAGTGGCATGCCGTTGCGCAAAGATGGCGACCACCAAGGCGCACGCGCAGCACAACAATAAGTTCAGGGAACTCATGAAGTCTAACCATGTACCCGTCAACGATATTGTTTTCCATACTTACAAGTGAGTTTTACCGCAACATTTTTTAATCGAGTATTTGTTTAGTGGAAGTGGGTGTTGGCCGGTCATGTCTGTCGAATGCACCAGGAGAGGTGGGCAAAAATGTTCACGCCTAAATCCCAGAAATTGGTCTTCAGCGTTCAGGTCGTCGTAGGAAGCGGTAGCGGGATGATCAGGATGCTTTCGATGACAAGTAGCCAAGTGTAAGGCAAGTGCTTTCGGTGGTCGTGGGGTTGTCTCTGTATTCTATGCTTTTGGTGTAAAATAAAGTATTATTGATTGATTGAAGAAGTTAAAGAGGAGTATGTAGTGGGATAATATAGGCTAATAAAAAACTTGTGTAGACTCTAAAGTTTTTCAATGCTGGTGGATTTGATATAATTATTGATTTTATTATGACTATACACATACTGCGCAAAAAAACATATTTTAGATGTTTCTAGCCTATATTAAAAACCTGCCCAATCATCAACGTTAACTTTGTATCAAACAAAGCTTAGGGTTGAACTACACATGGCCGCACGCGATCGCACTTTTCCGTCGCTCCACCCTTTTCTGTCACTTAGGAAAGTCATTTGCTATAGCATATAAGATAGACGGAACGCGATCGCCGCACGCCGAAGGAAAAGGATGAAGCGACGGAAAAGTGCGATCGCGTGCGGCCATGTGTAGTTCAACCTTTAGGCTTGGAAAGGAGAAAGATGGTATAACGCCTTTACACTGATTGGCCTGTTTGGCTATAAAAATATTGTTTTTTTATTACAGGAATAAATTTAGTGAACCAACACCAAGTGAGGGCTTCAGTGAAGTTATTGAAGTAAAGTTTAGCCCAACTTTCGTCAATAAAGACGTAGAAGATTTATACAGACTGCATTTGTTAGAGAAGTGAACTTTTAAGGTAAAACTTGTTATTTATTACGGAAAAATAAAAATTGATCTATTATTCAGCAGTTTTTTATTGCAAAATGACGATGAGAAAATGTTTTGCTTACAATTTTATTCATGTGTTTAAACTTATGAATTAATAGGCCGAGTGTATCTATACTTCTATTTTATCTATAATTTCTCATATTATGATACTAATATTAATATTTCACTTAATTATGAAATTTCAAGGCATTTGTTACATAAGCAATTAGTAAAAATTTTTCTTCTGGCACTCATTTTATAATATAGGTACGTGAATTCTAAACGTTCAGCAAATTGTGAAGCGTGCCTTACATTTTAATTGATGAAATGAACCATGCAATGCAAATGGAGACATGGACGGATGAAACATTAATTTTACACTATTAAATCTCTACATAACATTTTTTATTTGTTAGAAACAAGTGTAGATTGTCAAGTTAGCGAATTCATAAAAGTACAATTTAAGTTGCCATTTATTTATCAAAATATAATTTTCAAACTAGCATACAAAAACGTTTTTTAAATTGCTGCAAGACTTGACAATTTGAGCTACGTTTTGAAGATATTTAGGTACGTTTTGACTCTACAACAGCAATATATTGGAAGTTTTAAAAAGAGTCCATTATTCATGTAATGACTGATGAATTCACGAGGCGATGATGACGATGGCTTCCATTTCTTGTCATTCGTCGGGGTCCGGCTCCTCCTCCGCGTCTAATAGATTATCCAGACTCGAATCCGAGTCATCTTCTTGTCATCTAGAAAATAACAATGAAATGTTATGTTTTGAAAATAAGTCTGAAGTCTTGAGTCTGGATGTCGTCGTAAAACAATGATCCAGAGGTATTTGCGCATGTCACTTGAGTTTATTGTAGAGAATGGTAGCTGAGCATTTCTTACTTCTATGCCTTATTTGAACATAGAAAAAGAGAAGGAAATAAATGTTGGATCGAGCGAAGCGAGCTCGAAATTTCACTCAGACTCAGACGTGAAAGAGCTCTTTCGCGCTGCTCTCTACTCCCTATGTGTTTTCTTCCAAGCCAGGCAGGGCGATCTGTTGCACTGCTTGGTCTTTACCTGGTGATGTACACAGTGTCAATGTGAGTGAGTCGTGGTCCAGTGAGCGGCACGGTCGCGGACACGGGTCGCAGCTTGCGTCTCTCAATCGCGCTGCGAGCTTGTTGCACTGCTAGGTCTCCGCACCATCGTTCACAGCGAGCGTAAATCACTACACCTAGGTAGAACAGAAATAAAGGGTTGAACTTTTCTTGTTCATTCTTCTTACTTTACTGAGTTGCTTACATAATATAGCTTACTGGTTTTTTTGGAACCTGGTATATTCTGGTACTTATAAAGACTTTTCTAAATGTTTGGTATAAATATCGGATGTTCTTGAAATATGTGCAAAAGCTTTTAATATTGTATTGTCACCTGAGATGAAAAGAGACGTCATTCGCCGGCCAGAATTCAAGAAACAGTCAGAAACAGAGCCAGAGCATAAATATGTAGGTACTTCTTGACCCGTCATCACGCCGAGTTAATGATTAAAACTTACCAGCTCCAGCGAATAGAATAATAGCAGGCCAGGAGTCGAGCAGCAGTGGGGTCAGAAACAATAGCGCTGCAAGCAACGTGACGGAGCCCTGCACTCCTTGACCTCTCCGCATCCCGAGCTTATGAGCTGGCTGCCACGCGCAGATCGAGGCGCCACAAAGCCACACTGAAAGTTGAATCATGGCGGCAAAGTTAGCGGTGTGCACAGAAGACATAATGGTACTACATACTGAATGGCCACTCCCTTCCCCTCTGTAACATCAGATACCGCACCTCTACCCGCACTTCGAGTTAAATTTTAGAGGAGCCGAGCATGAGATACAGAAAGGCGCTTACGTCCGAGCAGGACGCAGCCATTTTATTTCTGCATGGGTAGTCAGAGATATTCTGAAAACTCAGAACATCAACGTTTCACTAGTAGTCGTTCTATGGCTTGCCTGGGGCGTGGTAAAAGAAGGAGTCCTAGCTAGGGTCGGGCACAATATGCTGAATGTGAATAATATTATCGTTTGGCGCGATGTTATCATAAGTTTGAAGGCTCTGGAATCTCTGGATTACTTTAAACTATAACCTAGCCTTTTAGCCTTTAACTATAGGCGATAGAAAAATACCTTTTAAATATTTGAGGCAACTAAATATTCATCTAAAGAAACTCACATGGTACACCAGAAGCTAACATCGGCACTCTGACAGCTTCGTTGCAAAAAGCAACGGCAATGAAAGCATCGCCCGTCACCTGAACAGCGGCGCCGACTGCCGACCAGCGCGCCCCTCGCACGCATGGCGGAGCCGGAGCACTGGCTTCTGGCATCGCCGTTACTACCTGAAGAACAATTATTTCATTGCAGGGATAAGTTCAGAGTCATTGAGAATAGACCTCAGTCCTTGTGACGGTCATTGACAATATATTATAGGTACCTAATTTTGATACTATCTACTGACACATAAATTATAATACTACTAATTTTGTATTTGTACCTATAAAGGGTCCTTCTTCATATGCTAAGGTCGATCAGAACATCAAACTGAACAACTTTTTAAAGAGAAACTTCTCTATGGGACCAACATCGAAACCAAATTCAACATGGAATACGGTACCTGTATCGTATCCCTATATTCCTTGACCACAGCGTCAATATCAGTAGAATCGTCCCCCGAAGAGATTTCACCGTCGCTGGCTTCAACATCCGACGCTGCTTCGACATCAGCCGTGGTTATCTCCCTCATACTACTGCAGCTTGTTATTTGATCAGTGTCCTCTATTGGACAACCCGCATACTCGTCAAGGAGAAGGCATTCGCGTTCTTCGGTTTCTGTAGTAAATGATTTTTACCCATGACGCAAAATGAAAAGGAGTAGTAACACTCAGTTGCAGAAAAGCTCATTAAAGTTAATCCTCTATTAAATCTTGCTAGCTTTCGACAAGACAATGTAACTTTTTGTCTTGTTGAAAATATAGTAGCAAGATTTAATAGAGGATTCACTTTAATGAGCGTTTCTGCAACTGAGTGTAAGTCTAAGTATTGCATATGAATGTTTCTGTAGAAGGTATTTGCGAGATGATTTTTAAAGTCGTCTTAGATAGAAATCGGCTCAACCTTTTCCATGCTTTTAGCTCTTAGACAAGTTAACCACTTGTCTAAGTTTTAGCTCCTATCACAGTCTGCACTAATATGACTGTTAGAAACTTTCGAGAGAAAGAACCTATCGTAGGAAACAATGTTCCTAGTTTCCTACCCGTCACCTGAGGTTCTGATGTTGACCAGAGTAAAAACATCTTGATCGACAGATTTTCAAGTTAACTTAAAACAACAAAACTATCAAGGTCTTGCCGCTGTTCATGATGCATTTAGAATGTGCTGCATTCCTTAATATACGATCGTGAATTCGTGATAAATTATCTTCATTTACCATGAATCGCACTTATGCAAGGTCATGCATAGCTTAAGAACTGTGAATTCAATATCGCAAGAACTGTTAATTTTGGAATGAAAGGTACCACTTTACGTCAAGGCCTCTCTTAAACTCCCATTATGTTCATATGAAATCACGCTTCTTAAGAAAATCATTAGTACCTTTTGCAGTCACTTTTGATTTGATACTTTCAAGAGTTTTTGTGTGTCGTATCGCCGATGGTATGAACCATAGGCTGCTGCGTTTGCTTTTACTACCAGATGACTTCATTCCTCGGGATGTTCCTTCGGTTCCTAGTCGTTTGTATTCTACATCTGAAACAAGAAATCAATTATGGAAATTGTTCCGTTTTGCACATACCTATCAAACTGTTGCATTTGTTTGTATGGTTACCTCCAGCTTCCACCTGTTCAGTTGTAGGCACACACCTCATGATAATGAAGTGGAAAGCCTGTATCGAGATTCCTATCAAATGACTGGCATTCATCAGCGTTATCATATGCGATAACGGGCAAGCAAATGCAAGAATTGCCGCTAGACTTCCTGAAAGAAAAGAACACTTTCTGTAATGTATGAAATGACTCAATGTGCACTATTTTCAATGGTAGTAGTTTTACGTCATATACCTGCTGTAAAAACAGCTAATACAGGACTCCCAGTAGTTGTGCTCTCATATGTCATAGACCTCGTCAGTACTTTCCACTCCGGAGATGCTAGGGCCACTAGAACGGTAAACAGCAGAGGGCACAGTTCCGTCAGGGCAAGACTGACTCCTGCTACTGTTACGGCAGCAAGAACTGGACAGATCCACCCTGCTGACCTTGCTTCTAGAAGAGTTGTTACTGGCAGAGCTGCATCGATACTGGTGCTGGAAAAATCATCAAATTAAGTATCTATAAATATCAGAGCTTGTGGTTGAACTAAAAAGGGTTTTGATAACTTACCCTTTTAACATATTGGTGTAAAGGAAGCATAAGCTAGAGAGGATAACAGTTGGTAGCCCAATCATAAGAAACCAATTTTTCTTCATACTGCCATCAGATTCTTTTGAGGGTAAAACGATGCTGAATGCGTAAGAGATTGGTGCACCCGCCGCAAATAACTGAAAGACAAAACATCCGTCTATACTTGCCTTTGTTTTTAGTTTCATATTTTTTAGAAAAAGTATATTAAAAAAAAGTAGTGTGTGTGTGTGTGTGTGTGTGTGTGTGTGTGTTGTGTTATTAGTTTATAAAGTATATTTGATTTGATTTGATTTTAAGCAATATTACGTTACTTACCTCGTAAATTGTAATAGGTATTGGCATATTTATATTGGCGATATCCAAATTGATTAAACCAACAATTGCGAAGAATTGACTGAATATGTAGAGCAAAATTAACAGCATGAAAGTGAACATCATGCTTTCCTGGGAAAAAAAACAACACTTATAAAATATTGAATGATCAAAATGAAGCCGTATAAATGGTTACATCAGATGTTTATGCTCACCTCTAGTCCGCACATAAACATAGCGCATACCACCATGACAACTGTCACCCCTAAGACATCAGGCCAGGGCTCGCCCAAGGTCCTGGTCTCGTAACCAAAGAGCCACCTCCTCGTTCGACCACCCGTCACGTGATCGGCCGTTGCACTCAAAATTCTTGCGCAGATTGCGACTGCTACTAAGTGGGAGAGGAAGGACATCCACATGGCCATGAAGTCAGCAAAAGATCTAAGGTTTCTTTCCCGTCTTCCTCTTGCAGTTTTCGGAGGTGGGAGTATATCAGCTAGTTTTTTCAAGTCTTTAGAAGTGAAAGCTGGAAGAAGGAACATTCTTTTACTGGAGCTGTCAGGGTCTTAGAAAGCTGTGAGTGTAATTTCGTTTTTAGGGTTCCGTAGCTACCCCGTAGCCTGCGTTGTCCCTCCGTCCGTCCGTCCGTCCTACCCTATTTAGGGATGTAACTTTTGAACCGTAATAGCGAGACAGTTGAAATTTTCACAGAATATGCGTTATTACCACAGAGGATTATATTGTACAGAGCAACAGCTTCATAGGAGCTTCGATTATATTAGCCTATTCTTGTAGGGCTGTCTAAAAGGAAATAAATTTAATTGAAGTATGAAGGATAATGTTTTATAATATGTAGGTATATTGTTTTTCTTTTTTGTTGTTTTTGTTTGTTGTGTTATTTATTATTTGTTATTTAGTTGAATAAAATTAGTTTAAATTAAAAAAACGTTGCCGCCCGATCCGCCGCTTTACGCGGGTGACTCAAAAATTGACTTACCTGTCACGATCTTTGGGGTACCTAGGTATATGAAGAAGGAGATGTTTGTGTTCCTCCTCGTATTATGAAAGCAATAATTAACCATTTCGTTCAATATTATTAAACTACTTTTAAACATGCTCGAGTAAAATGAACGATAATAATATCTCACAATTTTAATTCACATGACATGACGTTCTACAATGACAGTGACGATCAAACAGAAAATAATCCATAGACATTTTTTAAATATTAACAGAGGTCAGTGGCTCCAATCTCTTTCCGAAAGGAAGAATGGACAATATCTCACACCTTAAATTCACACCCTCGTTACGCCGTAACCACCCGAAGCATAGCCAATGTGTCCCCTCGGCCTCGTTCGTGAGCCCCGTAGGTGAACGCGCACACAATCATACTGCGCATGTAGTGATGCGCCGCTTTTGCGAGGTTGTTTGAAGCTGTAACTCTGTACAATATAATCCTCTGTGTTATTACAGCGGATTTGTTAAAAAATAATAAAAATGTCAAAAAGTTAAAAATTAAAGGAAGGTATCCTCATACAAGAAACTAGTTTTTATCAACGTTTTTTCTTCTGGGTCTGTCGTAAGAACGGTAATACACAAGCGTCAAACTTTGTTTTAATTATAGAGCAAACTCTACAGTTCTTTGTTTGTTTTTATACTCTACAAGGACAAATAATAAAAACAATTCAATTGTCATGTCAATTGTGAGTTGGTCTCGCGCTAAAGGTTCCGGAGAAAAAAAATAGTTTTTATAAGTTAATATGTTGTGTGGTGGAGTGTTCGGAACCCTCGGTGCGCGAGTAGCCCGACTCGCACATGACCGGTTCTTATTGTACTTACTGGCAGCAGTAATAAATAGAGCTAGCAGAATGATAGCAGGCACGACGCAGTAGCTGGAGTTGGCAGCGGCCAGGGGTGCCAGCAGCAGCGCGCCCAGGGTCCATCGCGCTCCGCATGCCTCGCTGCCACCCAGCGCGTTCAGTGTGCCACTCATTTTGCCACGATCCCGTTCACTTGCCATTATTATAATACTGTAACCGGCCGAAAAATAATAGTATAAGAGATAAGTGTAGGTACTTTTTGCAACCATCAGCAGCAAGGCTGATTCAGTGTTTATGGGGTGTAGAGCATCTCTGTGATGGGGATGGACTAGGTCTGCCTGCATAACTTCAGTCGGTTTAGGAGTTACAGACGTTTAAAGGTCAGTAAAATTAATGATAAATTATATTATTGTAGTATGCATTGTAGCTATGTGAACAGTACAAAATCGTAATTTTTTTACTTTTAACTCCTAAACCGACTGAAGTTATGCAGGCAGACCTAGTCCATCCCCATCACAGAGATGCTCTACACCCCATAAACACTGAATCAGCCTTGCTGCTGATGGTTGCAAAAAGTACACTTATCTCTTATAACATAAAAACATTGTAACGAAAGCTCATTCTGTATTTTTGAAGTTGTTAAATAAAGCTCGTGATCATTTGGACAACAAAGATCGCATATTAACACAGACACATAGTAGGTACCATTACTGTGAGGAGTTAGTAGGTACCTTCTTAATATCGTACTTTATTAAAGGGGTAGACAAAATTACGGTAATCGAGAGAAATCTTTTTCTCTCCAAAGAACATCCGCGTAATTTGCTACAATAATAACAAAGCACATGAACATAAAGAGTACCTACTATTGATGTGATTAAGTCTCAAAAGAAGTATAATCTAGATAAATGTTTCCCCTAACTTACATAATAATTTAAAAAACTCTCTCATCTTTCCCAAACATTTCGCTTAGATCTTTTGATTCGCAAAGTATAAACAAAAATTGTGTAGAAACTAGCTTGTTCGTAGTAATCAGTATGAGCATTAAAACTTACCATGGCTACAGAATAATTGTCTACAAAAAGGGCACTTTAATCACATTCGAATTGTCTTTTCACATATCATATCGCTACATCTTAGCACCGATTTACTTTAAACGAGCCGTGTGCACTATATCGTGCACTAATTTCTTCACTGAATCGCGGAAAATTTTGGGAAATTTCGTAAATTTGCTCCGATCGCCGGTAAATAAGGTCGCATTTCCATGTTTATGCGACAAACGTGAGCAGTGTGGAGCTATATCTACGTCCCTTTTGTTCTATTCCCAATCGATACTGGATGTCGCTGGGGCGACCATTTCTTGCAGGACAACATGACTTTGACTTTGTTTCAGTTACGAAATACCTAGTCGGTTTCGGTTTAGAGATCTTTCTATAATAGGTCGGAGTATTTTGAATTATTGAAGAAATAACAAAAATAACTGACCTGAAGAAAGTCTTAAAAGTTGGCAGTGTTTTTCTAGCTTAACCTCGTACGTATTGTCCTGAAAGTAGTTGGTACTAAACTTGAGAATATATGGTTACCATTCAAAAGTTGATGTACTAAGGCTTCGCACTAAACGGTTTGGTTTGACTTGTATCATTTTGCTGTGTTAGCTATTTCAATTTCTACCTATGACATTGGATTACGGTCCCAGGAATTCAACTAGAGCTCGACTAGTTGAACTATTGAGACCGTAATTATTTCATATTACCTTTGTTGAAGTATTGTTGCCTAAAACGATTTAACATTGTTGCCCATTTGATTAATATAACTAGGCATATGCTCACGACTATATTCCCCGAGGGGGTATTCAGAGATATTCTGAAACCTCAGAACATCCATGTTTCACTAGTAGTACCGAAACTCTTTCCAGTGTGATGGGGAGTGAGCCCGTCGCCACTTATAATGGACAGTGGGTACAATACATGCCTCGAAATTGAAGCATGCAGGTTTCCTCACGATGTTTTCCTTTACCGAAAAGCCAGTGGTGTTACAAATCGTACATAACTTCCGAAAACTCATTGGTACGAGTCGGCTTGGACGGGGATCGAACCACCGCCTCCTGCACGGCAGGCAAGGTTACTCGCCACTGGACCACCACGGCTTTTTAATATTAGGTACTATTTATTATGACAACTTAATTACTTACTACCATATCAATTAGTAATATTACTATCTATTCATTTACTAACTATTATGTAGGTAACTATGCATATTTTATCTATTATGTGATACGGATGAGACTAATTGTCTACGAAACGTCCCAGTTCAAAGTCGAACAACTGTAATTAATGGAAACAGCAGCCTATTTATTTTTTGATGAGTCTCAGAATCCTCTAGTCTAGAGTCCTCACAAAACCAAAAGGATTCTGTTTTAGGAATGATCTAGCAAAGTTCTCCGGATGTATTTGTTACGTTAGCTTAAGAGGAAAGGCGGTCCGCAAGGCGGTTGAAGATTTGAGTGCGACTAAGAGAGACAAGAGTACGAGAGTGATAACTGCAGCTCGGACTGATTTTACCTACATAAAATGGACGAAATCACAATCTCGTATTCCCCATGTTTCCCCATCCAAAACTAGGCTGAATTTAATAAATTTATCAAGAATAATATTTCAAAGTCTTTGGATATGTCTGTATGTTTTCTTTTTATTGTTTATATTCGTCGAATTTGCTTCCTGGATGTCTGAAAACGGCGGTAAAATTAAACAATTTTTGTCATTTTATACGGTTCAACGGTTCCTAATTCTTATAGTAAGTACTTAAATATATTATTGAACCAAAATACAGGTAAATGGCAGTGGTACCTAACTGATAATATAGATTACAATGTTACAATAGTAAACATCTTTTTGCACTAGTTTCATTTCATTACCCAAGGAGGAAGAGGACAATACGTTTTTGTAGATTAAACGGCACCCGCCTTTCCTCTTAAAGTACAGCAAGCTCACGTAATTCTCTAGATGCAAGTTAACTTAGTACATTGTTAATCCAATTATCTTCTGACTCAATGCTGTTCGTTGCAGTTCGCGGAAGAATTCCAGCATCATGTTCTTACTCATTAATTAATATTGGGTTACAGACAAACAAAACAATTATAAAACTGGGCAATGGTAATGCGGATATGACTCTTGGAAAATTCTGGTTCACGGTATGTGTAAAGCCAAATTAAGCGAAGGTCAACGGGGTTTTCCTTTAAAATGGTCATGCTTGATTTGTTGTATCCTAAGGTTATCTGGAAAAAACTAATCATTTGTAAAGATATATATTTGTCGTACCTACCTATTGATGATAAGATGTTAGGTGTTAGTATAAGCGATTTATACTTACAAAAAAAGAAACACATCAATTGACTATCAATTGACCTACCCACCCTGAGAGTAGGCATGTGCCCTGCTGTGGGATGAATATACAGGGTCCAACTTAATATGCTGCACTTTTTTAAGGGGATGATCAGACCGTCAAACTGAATAACTTTCTCTATGGTACCAATATCGAAATCGCGAAAAAAAATCTGCTGTTCCATACAAAACTGCAAACCTGCTCGAGCCAAATGTATGGGACAGCTGATTTTTTTTCGCGATTTTGACACTAATTTTTAATTAGTAACTAACCTTTAAGGGTGTATTCAGACTCCGATCCGCACTTTTGTATGGAAGGTCCACAAAATGTTCTCGTTTTTTGACCCATGTTCCTTTCACGGTCGGTTCACGGTCTGAATACACCTTTAAAGGTTCGTTACTAATTAATAATTTGTGGTGTGGTTTGTGGTGAATAATGATAATGACGTCGCTGTTGGTGGACGGCTTAAGGCCAGGTTATCCAAGTGGAAGCGTCTCTTTCTTGCAAGCATAAGTTTGCAATTAGCCCTCCAATTGAAAGCAGGATCGCAAAAAAACGTGTTTTTCATCAATATCTTTGCTCATGGGTGTTTCTAAGCTCAAAATTCTACAGAGTTCACTAGAAATATTTAATGTATTTAGTTAAGTACAAGAATAAAAAGTTTAATATCAGCAGTTTAATCATAGTATTGAAAAAACATAACAAGAAGGGGTAACTTTAGGATTTTTTTCTATCTATTAAACTTAATCTAATCGTGTAATTGAGAACGGTCGCCTATCAGACAGATCCTTAAATAAGATACATAATTGGTTTTCAGATTTTATAACACAGTTTAAAACACTTTCGTTCGTGTTCAAAAAACGGCCTCGACCGGTGTTTTCACAGAACGCATGAAAAGGCTACATGTGAAAATGTGTAAAATCCACAGCAGTTTTATAATCTCGATACTCCTTTTTATTTTGGGCCCGCTATGAAAAGAGGATATTTACCTACTGTCTGCTTTTATCGCTCTATCCAGGGCCTCATAGATGAGTAAAGCTCATTATAATATTTTTCACACTTTGTTTTTAGTTTTCCGTACCCAAAGCACAGATTAATAATAAGTTACTACGTCCCAAAGAGTGAAACGGGAGCCTATTACTGAGCCTACGTTGTCCGTCCGTCCGTCCGTCCTACCCTACCTATTTAGGGCTGTAACTTTTGAACCGTAATAGCTAGACAATCGAAATTTTCACAGAATGTGCTTTATTACGGCGAAATCCTCATACAAGGAACTAGTTTTTATCAGCCTTTTTTCTTCTCGTTCTATCGTAAAAACGGTAATACATATTAACGTCGAACTTGGTGTGATTATAGAGCAAACTCTACAGTATAACAACAAATAATAAAAACCGGCCAAGTGTGAGTCGGTCTCGCGTTAAAATCAGCAGTAAGTCAGCAGTAGAAAGATGCATATCTCCATAGTAATATTGACATTTTCAACTGCCAAGTTCAACGTATGAGTTTAAAAAAATCGCACTCCTGCTTGTTCTTTTCTAAGTTTTTAAACGATTTTATTTAACTTCGAACCGGTCTAACTATCTATCTAACTAACAATGGATTCTTGTAATCGAATTTTCACCCACTTCCTTAATACTCATGTTCTACTAAATATAAATAAATAACGCTCACAGGCACATACATTGTAATGATCCCAAGTAAGCCTCAGGCTTTTTTGTTATGAAAACCATACAACAATGGCACACCCAAATATAACATCCATGACCGAACCGGGATTCGAACCCAGGACCCTAGTTTGGACACCAACCGGGTCTTTATAATAAATGATCTATGTATGTTTAAATTTTAAAAGTAAGTACCTACTTAAATTGCAACTAAATAGGAAAACCATAAATTTTAATTCGTGTGTGGATAGTCTGCTATGTTTTTTAGAAAATAATAAATTAAATTAAAATAACTATGCTTATAGTTATACCTATTTTAAAAGCTTGTTTACTTTGTGACAGCGATGTGACCACAAAAGATCTGCCTAGCCTTTCATGTTCAAGCTCACTCTATTGTTCTATCATGGACTTTACATTTATTTTATCTCATCTTTCTGTGGGATTAAATGAAATAAACCTCTCCAAAGCACTACTTTATAAATATAAGGGGTACGATAAGTCCATGCTAGGTGTATTTTTAAGAATAGTGTACTAATATTTTTACCCGACTGCGACGGAAGGAGTGTTATGTTTATCTTGTTTTTATCACTGAACAAAGAGCCTAGGTAATGAAAGCTTAGCAATTATTATCTATTTATTAAATTAGGTACTCGTCAACATTTTTAGCTCTTTAAAACACGTTCGTTGGTTTTACTTTAATATTGATGCATTTCAGCATTCTCTTAGGTTTTTATTATTTGATGCATCTTCTACGAATAGTATAAAGTAGGTAGGTACCCTGCTGGGTACCTACTATCTGTACTATGTAGGTAAAGTACCAAGTATTTATGCATACAAATGCAATGCAAATGCAATATAGTCGTATAAACTGGCTGAATAACGTAAAAGTATAATGTGTAAAATGCCATTAGAGCATGATAAAAATATACTTAGGTATTGTTTTCTTTAAACAAGGCTTTCCTTAGTCCAGTATATTTTAAATCCAAGTAAGTATTATTGACAAAAGAAGTTCTATTTAAACCTGTTTAGTTTTCAAATTAGGTATTGATTGTTCATAGCGTTCATTAGCCTTACTTAGTTAGACCATATTCTATTCATAGCATAGGTACTTTAACTTTATTAAAATTTACATTCAAAGAGAGAAAACATTGACAAAATATAAAATAGGATGACAAAACCTTTTCCCCTAGTTTATAGCATTGATAAGAGACAAACCACTCTAGGTAATTGAAAAATCAGCTATTCTATGTTCTCATTGTCTTTTTGCGATTGTGCGCCGGGAAGAAAGTGTGTGGGCGCTTGTTCCCATATAAACGGCGGGAATGGATGCCTGTCCAGGCATAACTCTTAAACACTTGGTGATAACCCGACGTCGGTTTGGGATACACGATAAAGTTCTAGTTCCGAAAAGTTTTTGTTTTGCTATTCTGTGACAATGAAGTTTTTCAGCGTGTGTTTGTTGTTAACTGTATTGTGTTTTGTTTACATATCAGAAGCTCATCCTTTTAGACCAAGGAATATGGACTATGTGAGTAATTTTATGTTTCGTTACTTACTTACTAACTTGTGAAACAGCGGTGGAGGGATAAAGTTAAGTGACAGAATGCATTAAGAGAATATACCTGCGAGCACGCTCGAGCGCGTTGCATGCAATCGAAGTTTGACCTTATTTTTAATATATTTATTACTTAAACAAGTTAAAGTCAATGCAATTTTTATACTTACACGAACTATAATCTTAAATTTTTGTGTCTGCGGTGTGTCAAATTTCCGTTAAAATAACTACTTACTTAGTTTCAATGTTAGGAATAATTTAAGATTTGTATTGTATGGAAATCTTTGAGCCACAAAAAGTATAAAAATAAAAGTTTGTCACTGACATTTATTTGATCGTAATCGGAGTGTACAGTATACGATATACGTTACAGTTTTAATGTTTGACCAATCATGGTTGAGTACCAAATGAATGTTTGTGAGGTTGTGTTTGAAAACTATTTAGGCTCTTACGAAGAATTAATTTGCATAGAGGCAATTGTCATTTTATATGGAACAACGAAAATTTTTGTCGTCAGTTGATTATTGGACCCGTCCCATAATAAAAGTTGTTCAGTTTGATGGTCTGAAGCAGTTTAAACCCTGTAAGTATAAAAGTAAACAAGATGTGAACCTTCAAGGTGCTTCAAGTTGAAATGTCTAAAACAAGTTTTCCCTAACGTATTAATATATTTGTTAAAGATGGAAGCTCTACGCAAAATGCAGCAGATCCCGCAATGGCACTGCATGAGATACCGGCGCTTCCATCCCCACGGCCACTGCAGTCGCTGGTGGTTGACCAGACGTACCTGATACCGGGGCTGAAGGAAACCACGCTGGAATACGAGGACTAATTACTTGAGAGCTAACGATGACGCTATTGTTAATAAGTAATAGATTTATATGATAATTGGGAAAACTTACCAAAGAATTTATCAGATTTAATTGTACCTTTCTACGTGACTGATATTTAAGATTTTTTAGTTTTAGGGTTGTTTGTTTTGTATTGGTAGTCTTAAGAGGGCACTGGGGTGGAGCCCTCCGTTGTCTCAATCGTATTTTTTTAAATTTTATAACAATTAAAAAACAAGGGTGTTACATTGTAGTCATTGTTGTTTTTAATTTATCGAAACATTACAGATTACTATTGATACAGTGTGTTGTTAACAACCTTTTTTCCATAAAATTCCATGTCCCTACTAATTGAAAATCAGCAACGACTGTTGAATACGTAGCCTACTTGATAAAAAAATGAATAGACGTTGAAGTAAGGCGCTGGAAGTTTGGCACCCTCATAACATGTGTAGGTAGTAGACAGAAATGTTGATTAGGTAGTTTTATAGAAGCCACATATTCATATAATTGGAATGTGATTCAAAATGTTGTCTAATTTCACAAAGGGTTGTACCTTACTTACAACCTGGCCCAGTTTGGCCAAAGTTTAAATATTTTCGACATTCGGTTGTCACCAAAAAATCCTTTAGCGGATTCCAGATAAGTAATAATAATATATTTTCTGATGAATATTAAACCTAAAAAAGACACTTACTTACCTACTTTCTTAACTAACTTATTATAAAGTACCTAAGCGTAGAATTTGATAAGTATGTAGATAAGTACTTATTTTTCGTGTTGTAATTTTGTCTACTTGTGTAAGTATTAAAGATTAAAATAAATCGACATCAAATGCAAACATCTTTTATTACGAAACCAAACATTCTAGAAGCGTCATTGAACTTAAAATGCAGGTCAAAGTACAGACATTGATAGTACATAGATCAGACGCTTGCATCAGCCCTTTAACTGATTGTTTCCTGTAACCAGAAACTGGGCCGCTTCCAGAGTTTACTGGACTACAGGCGCGCTCGCGTGCGACCGGAGACCGCGCTCGATTTCGTAATAGGCTATTGAGTCATGTTGACCTCACATCATTCCTTAAAAATTGCGAAGCGAAGCACATTTTTACTAATTATTCAAACAAGAAAACAATTAAATAGCATAAAAGGCTGACTATTAACAACTGCCACGCTCTTGCTCTCTTAAAAACAGATTGCACAACAAGGTTTCTGAGTGCCCTAAACTGTAAAAGTGAAATAAGTATCCTCAGGCCAAATATTTCTACTTGTTATTATTTGATGTGTAACGAGATGTCGAGGCTTGCTGGCCGTTTAGTCTACTTACCTACATTTAACTAGACGGGTTATGAGATGACCCTTGATAGGTACTTATTTTATTATAACTAGGTACTAAGTGTTTCAATATAAAGTTATGAGATTGCACTTGATACGTAATTGAATAGTTGTAAGCAATAAGCACAGAAAAAAACAAAATCACAAAATGAATTTATATTTTAAAACGCCACTGTCTGCATATGGAGCATTTTTTGTGTCATCATCTCTTGGCTCTGCCAAAAGGTTAGAGTCATCTATTTCGGAAACTGTTGGTCTATTTCGTGTGACCATAATCTTTTGTTTTTGCTTCTGCTTTTCTATCCAAATATTAATGATGAATCGAACAGTAAAATAAAATAAAAGTTCAACAAAGCTTAGGAGACTGGCGCCGACGAAGAGTCCCGTCGTGCCACCGACAGACACTGAAAACACAATAGAAATTGGATGTTAATTCAGATAACGTTTTAGAAAATAAGTGAGACGTTTTCATATCTCACCGACTAGATCGAGACGACTTCTAACGACGTTTCGCTTGAATCTCTCCGTAGGTAAATAAGCCAGGACTATTTCAACGTTCGTCTTCTTTGACTTTTTATTATTACTGAAAACAATAATACTTAATGAAAATAAGAATTCGACCAAGAAGACGACGAATTTTGACGTAACTTATGAATGGATCCATTCATTATTACGTCAAAGCCGTTCGTTATTACGTCAAAATTAGTTTCAGAATTATTTGTCTAAGTTTAGTAGGTAGGTTACAAAGAGTACATTATGAAAGTTTGTGGAGTACATTATGTAGGTTAGGTAAAGCCTGACCAGCACTCGCAGTATGCTACACGTGATACGGCTGTATCACGTCTTTTATCTCGTTCGTTCGCACGCAAATAGAAAGAGAGCGAAGGTGTGATAGCGCTGTATCACTGCGGCATGCTAGCTATGCAGGAATATAAAAAACCTCGCCATGTTGCGGAAAATCATTGGAACTAATTTTTGTACTTGGAACACTAGCATTAAAGGTGACAGTCGATTGCAGCGCCCCCAATCCAGGTTTTTTATATTCCAGCAAAGCTAGCATGCCGCAGTGATACAGCGCTATCACACCTTAGCTCTCTTTCTATTTGCGTGCGAACGAACGAGATAAAAGACGTGATACAGCCGTATCACGTGTTGCATGCTACCAGTGCTGGTCAGGCTTTACATAGTCTTATAATGAATTAGTCGTAACAATAATTTAACTCTAAAGACACTTACGATGTAACAACGTCTTTAATGACGGTGATTTCTGTTTCGTCACAGGAAGGCATACAATCGCACGCCAGGCCGGGGCGGCTGGCCCACCGAGGTTTGAGTGTAGTCAGGTGGTTCACGTGCAGGTGGAGACATGCCATTCCTGATATGTTGCACCGCTCGGCTTCTGCTGCAAGGATAAGGAAGGATAAGGAAATAATATTGCAGTGTTATTTGACTTTTATGACAGTGATGTTTTATTTTCGGCCGTGGAAGTAAGTTATAGTCTTTAGGGTCCCACTGCAGGGCAAAGGCATCTCACAAGGGTGAGAGGGGTGAGCCATAGGTACCTATAGGGCCTAGTGCGCGTTGGTAAAGGCAAGTCAGTCTTCAACTTCCTGTCACCGCCACCTGACGGAACTATCCTGGACCAAATGCTTAACGTGGGTTCCAAAGTACGGAGACATTCGAGATGCCAATAAACAATCACCATCCGAAAACTGACCTGACGTTGCTTAACTTCAGTGATCGATTCCAATGTCGAAGTTCTAACTATTCGAAAAAGCGCCGAACGCGCAAGTACGTACTGTAAGAATAATGCAGATAGGTACAGGCTGACTTCGTTCTTATACAGACCCTCGGAAACTTACTGGTATTAAGCATGAAGTGATCATTGCACTGGCAGATGTTCATCTGAGAGCGCTTGCGGCAGAGGACCGTGCAAGCGCTGTAGGAGTATTTAGGGTAGAGACCGTCTTCGTTCTCGTAGTGGAACCGGCACGCTCGCTGCTCCGGAGTCGTTTCCACAACCAGTGGGTCGTTCTCAATGTTACGCACTGAGACTTGCCGCCTAAACATGATTAGAGTTATTATTTTTGTCGGACAAAAGTACAAGTCTTCTATCGACCGATAAAAATATCCGCTGTTCCATAATAAACTGCAATGTCTATTGGACTCAAATGTATGCAACAGCAGATATTTCTTTAGCTCCGATCGGTTTGTTTCCATAGTAAAATTTGTTCAGTTTGATGGGTAGACTCTTAGTTTAAAAGGATGCTTATTATATCAATGTCACCCTGTAGGTAGACATCTTTAAAGTTCATTTACGGGGAAAACATTTAAATACTTAGTAATAATAAACGATAGTTTAGTAAGTATAGTTAATTAAGATTACATATTTCTATACAGGGTGAAATTGATATCATTAGCATCCTTTTAAACTAAGAGTGTACCCATAATACTGAACAAATTTTACTATGGAAACAAACCGATCGGAGCAAAAGAAATATCTGCTGTTGCATACATTTGAGTCCAATAGACATTGCAGTTTAGTATGGAACAGTGGATATTTTTATCGTGCACAACATTCTATAGCCCGGCACTTTCCTTGAAGTTGATCATTACGTAGATACATATCTAAATCACAAGTAAGTACTTAGATCATCATTATCATATTATGCGCATTTGAATGTGGTAGGTAACGCTGGAAAACATCAAGAGTCTGTACCATTTTATACTCACTGGTAATTATATCCTAATTGAACTTTCATTGTAGACGATTGCAAGGTCGTAACAGAGGGTACTTCGTCTTCTCCCAATGTGTAAACCTGAAAGAGTTAGTCTACGATATTATTTGCCTTAGAGCAATGACTAAAGCAAACCATTGCTCTGAGTTATTTGCCAACCGAGTTATGTTCGTGTCTTATCGGATTAGCGGTTATTTCACAAATTGATAGAAGCCATACCCGAGACGCTATTAGCAGATCGAACCTGACGACACCACGTTTATATTTCAAGTTGCTCACCATCGAATAGGGTTTTGGATTTCTGAAATTAAGGAATTTGTCTCGGGTTTAGAAGGTAGCAATCCATTGTCTCTCCCCATCCCGATAAGATTATGTGTAACAGAAAAAGGTACATTAGTTATGAAAGAAAGTATTGAGTTTAAGCTCGCTACATCTTCGACCCCATCTTTTTCCTGTGGACTAGATTGAGGTCAAGAGCAAGCCAATCTATAGTAAAAACATAAAATCTGTACAGGATGTAAATTTTAACACTTTAGTTCTTCAGACCCTCAAACTAAACAAGAGCCAACATCAAAAACGCAAAAAGAAATATGTTGTTATTCCATAGAAAACGTCAGTGGTCTCGGAATGGAATGGAACAGCATATTTTTTTTTTTGCGATATCTAGGTATGTTGTTTCCATATTGAAAGCTGGTCACTATGTGAGGGGCTGAAGCACCAATCTTTAATATGTAGGTAACGCATTTAAATTTTGTATATACATGGTCCAACTTAGACAGTATCAGAATATGTACATAGATTCTTTAAGTTCCACCAAAAAGAAATTGTCAAGAAAAACTACAAAACCTCAAACAGAGAACACCCGGGAAATACGTTTTGAAAATTCTCTGCTAAATGTCAGAGAAGTGGAAACAGCTAGCAATGTAGAAATACGTCTTGAAAATTCTCTGCTAAATGTCAGAGAAGTGGAAACAGCTAGCAATGTAGAAATGGGCCCAGGAACAGAAGGATTGCAAAGCAAAGAACCACAACCCAAAAGTATAAATGAGAATACACCTCCTGCAACACCTGCAAACGAAACATCTGATCTAGGAAATACAAAGACAAATTCTGAAATCTCCAAACGACTGTTAATATTTGGCGGAGCGCAGTGCATTGGACTATCGTCTCGACTTGTTAAATCTAGATTAAATACCCCCTACGAGAAATACGACGTACGTTCATTCGTTAAACAAAATGCTTCTAGTGAGGAAATATTAAAAACTTGTAAATTGTATAATGCTTCTCAGAATGATTTTGTAATATTATCAGTTGGTGAACATGATTGTAATCCCTTCACAATTATGACAGAGCTTAGTGCTGCCCTTAAATCACTGACATGTAATGTTTTAATTTTAAGAGTACAGAACAATCGATATTTAAACGTACATGAACTAAATGAAATGTTGAAATTTGTCAGTAAAAACTATTCTCATTGTAAATTTGTAGACCTCAAGTATAGCACAGCGGATGTGGGACATAATATGCATGAACTATGTATGAAACTAAACTTAATAATTGATCAGGTGTACTATGACGCGAACTTTCTAAATTTTAAAAAAGCTATGTCTCTACGTAAATCAAATATAAAAATGAGTCCAAAAACTAAAATAATAAAAGGAACAATTCCCTACTTTTTCAACAAAATGAAAGCAAAGATTGAAAACACTAAAATAAACAATATTGAACCGAATTCGTCTAACAACGCATTGCTACCCGATGAGCACAAAGCTACACAACCTCTAATTAAAAAAGGTACAATCCCGTACTACTTCCCTATTACCACTAAGAAATCATTGTTACAGGCTAAAACTAAAGAATGTTTTCGCCCAAAACAGTAATAATATTTTTACAATACTCCACCAGAATATACAAGGTTTGCTTTCGAAAAAAGAACTAATAGAAATCACATTATCCGATTTGAATCCAGAGGTAGATCCAGATGTTCTTTGCTTCACAGAAATCTTTGTAAAAAAGGGAGAGGAATCAAATATAATTTTACAAAATTATGAATTAGCATGTAGCTACACAAGAAGTCAAAAAAGGGGTGGCTCATGCATTCTAGTAAAAAAGGGACTAGTTTTTAGAGAGGTCAAATTTGACGACATTTCCATGAACAAAAATTTCGAATGTTGTGCTGTAGATCTACTTTACAATAACATCTTGATTATATGTGTATACCGAAACACGTCAAAGTTGAAACAAAATTTGGACTGTTTTTTTTTGAGAAATTTGAAATATTGTTACATAGAGTAACAACGAAATATCATAAAAAAAAGGTTATACTAGCGGGAGATATTAATATAAATACGATTAATAGATGCAATAGGGCTGTGCAACTTGAACAAACCGTAAAAAACTATAACTTTGTCTTGCACATAACTGAACCAACTCGAATGAGATCATGTCTCGATCATATAATGAGCAATGTTAAAAGAGCGACTGGATCGGTATTACCACTCTATTTGTCTGACCACGACACTGCACAGCTACTGAAATTCCCGGTTAGAATAAAAAATTGTTCGCCGAAAATAATTTTCAGTATAAAGAGATGCTATTCATGAGAAAATATTGTTAAATTTAAAAAACTATTGCAATGTCTCTCTTTTGGTGATGTTTTCATTCAAACTGATTTAAATAATGCTTTTAATGAATTTCACGACCTGTTTTGCCTATTGTATAGACTTTGCTTTCCAGAAATTACATTTAAATCTACCACCTCCAGCAAGCTGAAGTGGATAACAAATGGGTTAAAAACCAGCTGTAAAACTAAAAGGGTACTACGATACAATTATTATAAAACTAAAAAAGACTCCATGTCGAAATTTAGATATCAAAATTATACGAAGTTATTAAAAAAATGCATCTCCATAGCACAAAAAAATTGTAACAGCAAATACATAATCAATAGTAGTAATAATAAAAGTAAAGCAATATGGAAAGTAATACAGGATGAAACATGTAACACGTATACAAACAGACATATAGACAAAATAGTTTCTGAAAATGTGGGTATAGTAGAACCTCGAGATATAGCAGATAAGTTCAATAAATATTTTATAGGAATAAGCAATAAGACAAATCTTCATATCGAAAGGACGAACACAAAAAATAGGCTAAGTAACACTATATACCTGGAACCCATTAATGCAAATGACTTAAAGAAGATAATAATATCTTTAAATAACACAAACTCAGAAGGTTATGACGGTGTTTGCACAAAAATTATAAAAGAATGCATCGACGAACTCAGTCAGGTATTAACATATTTAGTGAATCTTTCTTTAGAGTCGGGTACCTTTCCAGATAAATTAAAAGTGTCTATTATAAAACCATTACACAAGAAAAATGATAAGATTGACATGGGAAATTATCGTCCAATAACGCTTATACCTATTTTTTCAAAAATATTTGAAAAGGTTATGCATAATAAGCTTATGTCATTTTTCAATAGGTACGATATTATCAAAAGAGACCAATACGGCTTTCAAAAGCACAAGTCAACAGCACTAGCTGCATTTAACTTAGTGACTGATGTCCTACGTAAAGTCAATGATGAAAACTATTCAACAGTATTGTTCTTTGACATGACCAAAGCATTCGACTTTGTGTCACATAAACTATTGTTGTCAAAATTGGAGCATAATGGTATCAGAGGTCTGGCACTAAATTGGATCAAAACATACTTGTCAAACAGAACACAGTGTGTTGAAGTATCCAAGCTCAATAAAAATGGTGTGTCCCAAACGTATAGGTCTTCTTATGAGAATAACTACTCCGGAGTCCCGCAAGGAAGTGTGCTTGGCCCACTTCTATTTATAATCTACATAAACGATCTGATAGAAGTGACCCCCCATAGAAGTATACTCTTTGCTGATGATCTATCTATTATTGTAGCTTCTAGTAAAAAACTGACATGGAATGACCATGAAACTGAAATTAATAACGTTATTGAAATAGTAATGACATGGCTCAATAAAAATAATCTACAATTTAATATTAGTAAATCTAATTTTATTAATTTTAATAATCTAAATAATCAGTTAAGTATTAATTGTAATGGACAAATTCTAACGAAGGCTAATAATGTCAGATTCTTAGGTTTAATGATTGATCAATCACTTGACTGGAAAGAACAAGTCAACAAGGTATCCAATAAAATAAACAGCCTATCCTTTGCCCTTTACAAGATAGTAAAGATTTCATCTGTAGAGACTGCTCTTATAGCTTACCATGCGTATGTGGAATCAACTCTCAGATACGGACTTATTATTTGGGGAAACAGTACGGAAATTAATAAAGCATTTATTGCACAAAAGAAATGTGTCCGCGCCTTGTGTGGAGTGGCACCGGTTGTTTCCTGCAAACCATTATTTAAAAGATTGAACATTCTTCCTCTTCCGTGCTTGTATATATTGGAAATAGTGAAATTCGTAAAAGAACATCCAAATCTTTTTAAAACGGCTAAGGATGTATATCCAAGAAGCACCAGAAATTGCAATAGACTAGCCCATGACAATGTTCCACGATCCGCGCGTTATCTAAGAAATGTCTACTCAATGTGTATAAGCATTTACAATGGCTTGCCTAGAGAAATCAGAGATTTGTCACATAATAAATGTATAAGCTCATTAAGAAAGTGGTTAATCGAAAAATGTTTTTATACTGTTAAAGAATTTTTGGAACCAAATGTGTGAAAGTAGATTTTATTTTGAGGATTATACCAATTTTGTAACTTTTTGCATGCCTTTGTAAGAGGTTAAGTGTGAGAAACCTATTGTAAACTTCCACCTATACTGTGTAACCACGCTTATGGCAAATAAAGATTCTATTCTATTCTATTCTATTCTATTCTATTCTATTCTATTCTTAATATGCTGACGGTTTTTAAGAGGATGATCAGACCATCAATCTGAACAACTTTCTTATGGGACCAACATCCTAATCAAAAATATAAATTAGCTTTCCCATACGTTTCGGTAGAGTAGGATTGAAATTTTGCATGGTGTAGCTGGTGGCCTGATCAACTCCTTAAGAAAAACCCTATATTTCTACTAAAGCACAAGGCAATTAAGAAAATTCATTTAAAAGTAAACCATACTTAGTTTGAATAGAGTTGATAATGAAACACTGGCCGATGTCTGTATCTATCGGCTGGAAATATTCGCAACAGTCGAACACTTGGTCGTTGTATGAACAGTTTGCTATACTCTTCGGACAAGTACTTCGGACCAGACTCGCATAGTAACTGTAGTTGGACGTCGGACACAGAGGGTCGGGGACTTTACTCGAATGACAAAGGTCAACAAGGATGTAGTTTTGGCCTCGGAAGTAAACGATGTCTCTTAAAGCATCTTCTAAGTCCAGTAGGTGGTCTGGAGGCCAGATTCTGTAAAAAATAAATCTTGACTTTATCGCTTAGGCACCGACATAATGTACCTAAAAATAATATATTTGAATTAAATGCCGTTTTTTTTGGTGACTAGTACTGTATTTCTGCTGATGTAGAGTGAGTTTTGGGAGTATTGTAATCACAAGAATTGTCTTATGTGCAAAAACCAAACGTGTTTTTGCACATAAAACAATTCTTGTTCTTCAGCTTCTACTCTACAGAATGGTAGACCCTCGTGACAAGTCAGAAAGTACCCGATAGGTAAGCGATCGACCGCCTACAAACACACTTGCAACGCGACTCCATAATATATTGAACTAATTTGATTATCTACTGATTTTAAAGAACAAAAATAAACTAAAAAAAGAAGAATTAAAAAAAAAGAGATTAAGGGCCTATTTCACCACTTCTGAATAAGTTCTTGACAACTTATTTGACAGATCATTTGATATATTTTCATACAAAATATGTCAAATGAGCTGGCAGATCCATAATCTGATAAACTAAGTATGGTGAAACAGGCCCTAAGTATATTTGATTAATGTTATTGATAGTAATATTGAACTTTATTGAAGGTAGGTAATAGGTAAGTACCAGTAATGTAAGTAGGTACTACTTACGTATCAGAAACGTCGTAAAGCTTATTGTCATTGGCTATTTCACAAACGGCAATAGCAGGCATTTTGGTGTCCCAGTCAGTGTAGGTGGTCTCCACTCCGAAGCTGATGGGGCTCAGCACGAAGGCGTCCCAGGCTGCGATGATGAGCAGAGCGGAGCCGTACCATGAGAGCACCACTAGGGCTAACCAGACGCATCTGCGTAAAGGAGTTTTATTTCACAAACAGCAATAGCAGGCATTTTGGTGTCCCAATCAGTGTAGGTGGTCTCCACTCCGAAGATGATGGGGCTCAGCACGAAGGCGTCCCAGGCTGCGATGATGAGCAGAGCGGAGCCGTACCATGAGAGAACCACTAAGGCTAACCAGACGCATCTGCGTAAAGGAGTTTTATTTCACAAAGGCAATAGCATCCATTTCGGTGTCCCAATCAGTGTAGGTGGTCTCCACTCCGAAGCTGATGGGGCTCAGCACGAAGTCGTCCCAGGCTGCGATGATGAGCAGAGCGGAGCCGTACCACGAGAGCACCACTAGGGCTAACCAGACGCATCTGCGTAAAGGAGTTTTAGGGTTGAACTACATCAAAAAGCACCGCATCGTCATTTGCTAGAGCCTAGGCTAGAGCATATAAGATAGAAGGAACGCGATCGCGCGCGAATTCGAAGCGCGCTCATAAAAGGAGCGCGCTCCATACAAACGAAGTCTTGGTTATATTTTCAATACTATAGTTTCTAGATTGTTTCTGAAAAATGTAATTGACTTTAATTGGATATCCAATTAAAGTCAATTACATTTTTCAGAAACAATCTAGAAACTAATCTCTATGCTTGTAATGTATCAACAGTGCGATTTTTGAAAATCATGCGAGCGGGTTCGGCAGTAGAAAATTTCAGAATTACTATGGAGATTATGTAGATCTTTCTACTGCCGAACCGCTCCACAGTATGTTTTTTGACCTGAAAAGCGGTCATGGTCGTTTTATTCGTGTTATCGTTAGTGTTAATCATTTTGAAACTGAGAGTAGAACTCCCGTGCGTCAAGTCTTCTTAATTCTTCTTAATACTGAGTTGTGATTTTTGTTTTTTTTTTTTCAAAATATCGCTATAACTTCCAAATAATCCGGTTTTCTTCTTTTTTCTCAATTTAGTATAATAAAACAATAAACGAGGTATTTTATACACATTACAAAAGTTCTCGAACATTTATGTTAATGACGAAATTATACATTTTATTGTTTTTCGTTTTTTATTTTTTGTTTCTATATAGTCAGTTATTGGGGTTCCATTTTTACTTTTCAATATTAAGAGCCATACTATTGATGTCTAATAAAAAAATCAGATCTAAATCTCGTAGGATATAGGAGTTATTAACTAATTCTTCTAAAAGTTCTAAAATTATTAGAAAAAAACATTAGAAGTTAATAACTCCTATATCCTACCAGATTTAGATCTGATTTTTTTTGTATACATCAATAGTATGGCTCTTAATATTGAAAAGTAAAAATTGAACCCCAATAACTGACTATATAGAAATAAAAAATAAAAAACGAAAAACAATAAAATGTATAATTTCGTCATTAACATAAATTTTCGAGAACTTTTGTAATGTGTATAAAATACCTCGTTTATTGTTTTATTATACTAAATTGAGAAAAAAGAAGAAAACCGGATTATCTGGAAGTTATAGCGATATTTTGAAAAAAAAAATTAAAAAATCACAACTCAATATTAAGAAGAATTAAGAAGACTTGACGCACGGGAGTTCTACTCTCAGTTTCAAAATGATTAACACTAACGATTACACGAATAAAACGACCATGACCGCTTTTCAGGTCAAAAAACATACTGTGCGCTCGTATGATTTTCATAAATCGCACTGCAGATTTTCGTTGAAATATACCTACAGTTTCAATGCTAGGATTAATTTAAGATTTGTATGGACATTTTTGAGGCACTGTAATTTTAAAACTATATATACTTGTTTACTAAGTTGTTTACCTTAGATTATCTTGTTTACCTACATTTCTGACATCTGACAACATAAATACACTAGAGATTAGTTTCTAAACTGTTTCTGAAAAATTTAATTGACTTTAAAGATTTTGTTTGGTCTTACGACTAGATACCGTCGGCGTACTAATAAAGTGAAGCAAAAAATAGTAGTAAAGTAACAAAGGTTTAGGTAAGTACATACAAGGTACAATAACACGTTCGAAATTCGAATTTGAATTGCCTCACTTCCAGAAGCTGTTGTTCTAAGGAAGGGCGGAATCATTTTTTCTATGGGCGGAATCTAGTGGGAGCGCAGCGAAGACCAAACATAATCTTTGTGGTTAGTATTGAAAATATAACCTAGACTTCGTTTGTATGGCGCAACAAAAATTTTCCCCGTGGAACTCCACGGAAAAATTAAGAGGAGCCTTAATTTTTCTCGTCATCGGTGTCGCACAAGACGGCTAAGGGATACGGTTTCTTATACAGTTAATCCTTACCTTTCTATCCAGTGTTTAGTATCATCGGCGATATAATGTACCCCAGCAAAGGAACAGTTCGAACAGTAGTCCTTTAAGAGAGCCCTACAAGTTGTTGGAGGCATTTTGAATGCAGATTTTCAATATCTATGATTGTACTCAAAATCTTCCATGTATAAAATGTAAACATTGTTTCGGTTGCATGATTATACCTGAAATACCTATCGTACCGAAATTGTAGATACAGGATGTAAACTTAAATGCGTTGCATAATGAAGGGGGTGCTTCAGACCATCAAACTGAACAACTTTTACTAAGGGACCAACCAAATATGTTCCATATAAAATGACACTTATAATTACTCGATCAAAACGTATTTAAGGGGGTTGCAGAGGGAGTTGCACTACACTAGATGGCGCTCGGGAGCATTATTCCTGATTTTATCACATTTTATTTTATATCTCGTAATTGTGATGATTTCAATCAAAATTTTCAATTATGCGGGCACTTGTGTTTATGTTTTACTGATCTAGCTACAAGTTATAGTAATTTTATTGTTCATACGAATTTGATATACATTTTAATTTTAATCAATTTCATACAAAACTTTGACGTATAACATTCGTAGACGGTATTAACAAAAGTAATATTTTATATATGGAAAAATAGTTAAGAAAATCAAGATTACGCATCTCAAATAACATTTGCAATTTATAACATAATTACGAAGATATAAAATAAAATGTGATAAAATCAGGAATGATGCTCCCGAGCGCCATCTAGTGTAGTGCAACTCCCTCTGCAACCCCCTTAAACAAATAATTTTTTCTTCCGATTTCATAGTTAGTCCTATAGGATGCGTTGTTCAGTTTGATGGTTTGAAGGACCCCTTTATGTCTGTAACGCATACCATAGATAAACAATGCAGTAATGTTTCTGGACAAACCGATTACGATTACCTATGGGTTTATATTGCAACATTCGTGCAAACCGGTTTAAATCGCTATAGACACTATAAAATAATACAAAATGCAAGGTTAATTGTTTAAACGCTATTCTTCATGTTATCCAAATAGTATAAATATTTAATATGATAATTATATTGTATTGTGTAATGCCGTGTTTGTGCAGCATAACGGCAAATACTTGACGTACAAGGTTACATACCAATGTTTAAAATAAAATGAAAAACGTGATTGTTGATGTAATTTTTTTTTAGTGGATATTAGACGGGTCATGGCTTAAGAGATTTAAGGTATGGGTACATTTTATTAGAGTGATTAAGTCATTAATCAATGGATTATATCTTTAGAGAAAATACACGTCAGCGAGCGCGCTGCGTAAAAACGAAGTTAGATGCTATGGTATTTTCAATATTAACCAATAGAAGTCAATTAATTTAGAAACTAATCTATGTGTCTGTGGTTTGTCAGATTTCCGTTAAAAATATAGTTTCAATGCTAGTTTTGGTAACTAATTTAAGATTTGTATGGACCACTAAATCTGTGAGCCACTGTTACTTTGAAACTATAATATTTATCGAAAATCAGACAAACCACAGAGATACAAATATAAGTTTCCAGATTGTGTTTAGAAAATGTCATTGAATTGAATTGGTTTAAAATACATACAAAGTTCGATTGTATGGAGCGTGCTAACGGGTACATCCTCTTAAGACGCAATGATGTCGGACTATTCGGATGCTAAATAATATTTATAATCTTATACTTGCTACAAAGAGTGGTTGATTACTGTTGGTTAAGTTGTAACAACGTTTCTGATTGGTTCACTACGTCATTCCAAAAGACGTTTCGTCTATTAAGAATTAGGTAAGTACATTACAATATTATGACAAATGATCGACCATTTCTTTAACCTAGGCTTCCATTAAGCAAAAGACATTTTACCACTGGTTCATTTCGCCCAATATCAATTAGTTACATAAATTACCTATGTATGTACTTACAATATTTTATCAAAACATCAAAACCAAGGCGCTGTTTGATAGAGATATTATATTATTTTCAATCAAACTGTCTTTATGATTTATTGTTAAGTACGGGAAAACTAAATTGGGGTTGTTTAGATAAAATGTAGCATTGAGCAAATGTCGTTGGATGTATTTAACACTGTACAAATTGTAGTATCCATTAATTAATAGTGGATGAGTCGTCGAAAGATGAAGTGTAGGTAATTAGACGAAAAGTGTTTTGGAATTAAGTAGTGAACCCTAAACTAACAGTTCCCCAATTAACTCTATATTTACAAAGAAACAAAAAATCGTACCCTAATGTATAGGGTGTAAGGAAAAGTATTTAAACCACATACTCTACCAATCAAACTGAATAACTTTTACTATAGGAGCAAATCTGTCAGAACGAAAAAAAATCATCTGTCCCATACTAAACTGCAATATCTACTCGATTCATACGTATGTGATAATGGGACAGCTGTTTTTTTTTGGTTCTGACAGGTTTGCTCCCATAGTAAAAGTTAATCATACTTTTCCTTACACCCTGTTTATAACTTTGAATCCTTGAGGAACATTCTAATACTTTACATACATTGGTTCTACCGACAATAGTTTAGTAAACCTAAATAAGCTATGCATATACGTAGGATCCCAACCCATTGCAGGTTTTTCGAGAAAGCTTAAAATATTAAAGTATGTAATATCAACCTACAAGAAAAGGGGCCACGTAATATTAATTACATTAATGAAACCTTATCGGGAAAGACAGTTTTGAAGAAAACTAAAACATATGTGTTGTAAGAGTTGTGGACTACGGAGAATATAGCCACAAAATGAGAACGAAGAACAAATTTTGGTTCGTTGCAAAACTTATACATAACACCAAATAAATCACGTATGTAGATGCTTTATCTATAGTACTTTACATAACAACAATTTAAAAACAAATATAGTGTATTCATTCCGCTCATTGGTAAATGACACAATAATAATTCTTGGTCAATGCATTTTAAAAGTGTACTTTATTTTGTTGTTAGCTTTCATAAGAGTTTCGGACTAGAGAAGAACAACATACAACCAACTAAAAATACATAGTTTTGGATGCAAACCACAAATCACAGTAAATTACGAAACCAAAAAACCTAAAGTAAATCACAGATGCTGTAAAAATTCCGGACTAGGGAAGTATGGGGGATCGTAGAAGTTTTGATAGTTGGGCGCGTAATGTTGGCTGGGCCGGTGATGGTGATGTGGAGGCCTCTGGTGGTACCGCCGGGGGATGAAGCCGGCGTGGGTGAGGATGTTGTATATGTCTTGTCGGGTCGCTTTGTCTGCTTCTCGTTCATATACCTTGGGAAAGGTACATTTTTAAGCAGATATGAAAACATGTAAAATGCGCTGTTCTATTATGAGATATAGGCACCAAATACGCCTAAGTTATGCCATAATAAACCTAATAATAATGTATTAGTCTCCAAATTGTTTACCACCATCTCGCCCTGATGTAAGAGGCTCGTTAAAGGCAACAGCTCCCTGAGATGAGGATTTTGAAGAGCTGGACTCCGCAGATGTGGCGGCAGAAGCTCCTCCTCGCGCCGCACGGCCACCACGGCGGGGTGGGGGGGAGGCAGGCAGGTCACCACGTAGACACTCGTCAGTAGAAGAAGTATCGACTTCATGGTCTGGGGATGGTGATCGGTAATACAGAGAGCATTGTAGAAGGTTCTATTGAATTCATAGGTAGATAAGATAAGCATGTCATTATCATCATCATCATCATCATCATCATCATCATCACAGTCTATATAAACGTCCCACTGAAGGCCACAGGCCTACCCTCAGGGAGGGTGTATGGGTGTTAGACCACCAACGCGTGCCCAATGCGGATTGGTAGACTTCACGTACGCATCGGAATTTCTTCTTCAGCGTATGCAGGTGTCCTCACGATGTTTTCCTTCACCACTTGAGAGCAGTTGGTGTTAAGTACATAAGTTAGAAAAACTCATTGGTATATGACAAGTGGTCCGTGCGTATTATAGATTCGAACTCCGACCTCAAGATTGAGTTTCCATAGCTCTCCGCAACGCACCACCGACGCTCTTTTAGCATAGATAGATAAGCATGTGCACCGTATGAACTCAAAACTTTTGCCCAGGAGTGTCATGCTGAGCAAAATTGCCTAAACGAAATGTTGGAACACCCATATAACGTTGTAAGCGAGAAAAATGAACTAAGTACTCGCAGTGGGAATACTTTGCAATTGATAGGGATGGGTGGAGGGTTTTAGCCATAAACATAATATACTATTTATGTTTATAGTTTTAGCAGACGGTCGAATAACCCACGGTAATGTCTGGTTCAAATCTCTGGCCATAAATCTGCTAAATAGACACAGGGATGAACAGGCTCCTGCACCAACCGACACACAGCACAAGTGCCGCAAATGCGGCAGGCCTTGTCGCTCCAGAATTAGCTCACAATGCAAAGCCACGAACGTCGGTGTCTTTTCCAAACGCTGTTTGAAACATCTACATAGATAAGGCCCATGAAGATATTGATAGATCAGGGGTTCGATTTTCGAATGTCATTCGTGAGTAATCGTGAGTTAGAACGGTTTTTAAATCTCATAAAAAAGCCTTCTCATGCATCTTTCTCCAGGAGTGCGATTTTTGAATCTCATTCGGTGAGCTGTTGTAAATGTCAAAAATTACTATGGAGATACGCATCTTTCTACTGCTGATTTGACTTCCAAAAATCATACTACAGGAGAGCGATTTTTTAAAGTCAAATTAGCAGTAAAAAGATGCGTATCTTTGTAGTTATTTTGACATTTTTAACAGCGGAGCTCACCGAATGAGATTCAAAAATCGCACTCCTGGTCAAATCTTGTAAAATATTCATAAGTTAAGGCTTTAGGTTTCCGAGATGAGTTCATTCTTACTAGGGTAATATTGGCCAGGAGTGCAATTTTTGAATAGCATTCGCCGAGCTCAGCAGTCGACAATGTCAAAATTACTATGGTTTGGATATATGCATCTTTCTACTGCTGCTTTGACTTTCAAAAATTGTACTTCAGGAGTGCGATTTTTGAAAGTCAAAACAGCAGTAGAAAGATGCGTATCTCCAGAGTAATTTTGACATTTTCAACTGCTGAGCTCACCGAATGAGACTCAAAAATCGCACTCCTGATGAGTAAATTGATACAATGCTAAAGGTAAATTGTTCGTTAGCTACAGAATTACGTTTTAATATAATCTTCTTGTGGCTGACCTACATTACGACCATTACCCAGAAACGTCCATTGTGTTCGTTGTGGAGTCTATGAAATGGTTCGCAATGTTTTCGCATGACAGCATCTTTATTATGATATAGCTTTGCATTGTCGTTCTTTCAATTCCGCTTACTAATGTCCTCAAAGCCTGTTGGCAATGGTTTAATATATTATATTTATAAATACGTTAATAAGAGTTGTAAGGGAATCTATAGGTACATTTATCTCCTAATGTACCGTAGTTTCCGTAAACTTTATACCTAGGTATCTACTTGAGAATTATTGTTCGGCTTTGTTACCCGCGTCGGAACGGAGAACGTGTATGCGTTTAGGGTGAGGGGTTGTTTGTTTGTTTGTGCAAAACCAATGTTCCCACATTTTTTTACTTATTGTTTAATAGGTGCGTAAAATTCTAAACGAACGAACGTACAACACGTTCCGACCGCGACGGGGGGGTGGTAGCTTCAAAAACAAATTTGACTTTTATTATATTTGAATAAATTATGTTTTGAGATGGTTTTGAGCAATGTGTTTGGATAACGGTTTCGTTGATGTCTTTCTTACTGCGTCTCCGATATGTTACGTCGTAGACAGTTCTCTTAATATAAAAGACATCAATGGGTTGTACTTATTTACTACTATAAATTTACTGTTTTTTTATAAAACCTTTTGTTTTCCTATTAATTAAGAATAAATAAATAAATTCTATTCAAATAATATAGTCTTAAGACGTACCTTTCTACTTGCATGGTACCCTTAGACAAGTTAATGGTACCACAGAGTTCTATAATATGGTACTCACCACCCTGCAAATAAGACATGGGAGTATGGAGTGCGATTTTTGAATCTCATTCGGTGAGCTCAGCTGTTTAAAATGTCATGATAACTACGGAGATACGCATCTTTTTACTGCTTGTATGATTTTTGAAAGTGAACTCAGCAGTAGAAAGATGCATATCTCCATAGTTATTTTGACATTTTCAACTGCTGAGCTCACCGAATGAGATTCAAAAATTGCACTCCAGGAGTTTCTACCCTGCATCAGGGTAGTGAGTAGCACGCTGTAAGTATCACAAGAAACTCTTTTTTTATTAAATAAGATCTCAAAACGAAGCATTAATTAAAAAATGTCCACGTCCACGCACGTTAAATAAGTACCTTATAGGAAAAATTACAAAAGCTGCTACCGAAAATCTATAAGTTTACTACAAGAGAGTCAAATATGGGTCAGCACAGCACTACCTACATCCTACACAATAGGTATCATAGCATGATCGCATCACCTGGTGACCCGCTTGTTCTACAATTTTATGGTCAGTAGATCGTAAACATCAACAATGGACGAGCGAGCCTGCGAGCGTGGGTAAGCGTGCGCGCGTGTTCTCGGACAATGCGCCAAGGTCGACCCATCCAAACAAAACTCACTTTCAACACTACAGCATACAGATGAAGTATCTTATGCTTTGGTCATAAGTACGAAAATTGCGATTGAGTACAAGTAGAAGAGCGTGCTTACACGAGGGCACAATGAACCATTGGTCAATATTCGACACCGTTCCTTGTTAGAGCAGGGGTCTCCAAACTTTTTAGCCTAAGGGCCAACCTGACTACCTACTTTGTCCTAAGGGCCACGACATGACTTAGGTATAGCTCATCATACCAATCAATTAATACTGTAGTTTGGAATTATGCGTATCGATCGATGCAAAAATGTTAAGAGGCGTAAAATGTTAAATTTCATAATCATACGGATCTGTTTCTAAAGTGGTCGTTAGATAAGTCTGAATTATTTTTTATAATTGGCCATATTGCTCGCAGGCCGGTGTTGGCTCGCGGGCCATCGTTGGGTGACCCCTAGTAAGTATTAGAGCAACAAAATGCGTTTTATTTAGCGAAAAAAATAGTTTTGCGAAATATAGCAGCGAAACCCGTCACGAAGCTGCATTGAAATGAATTGCATTATGAAAGATGAGTCTGCGACTGATACATATTATAGTCAGTTCAGACCAGTCCAGTCGGTTATGTAACCTAACTGACTGGACTGGACTGACAGCTTCAGAAATATTATCAGCACTTAGTATACTCGTAGGTACTTTATTAATACAGAGTTAAACTTCTTTTAGGGACTCTTAAACATAATTATTCTGAAAAAACATATTGTTTGACAAAATTCTAATATGTGGCATTAACTACGAATAAAGAAATTAATCGTAGGGCATTAACAAATAAAACTCCAGATGGTAATGTCAATTTTCCAGACTTTTATGACACATTTGGAATATTAAAATCATCTCATCTCACTAATATTATTTATATCAAACAAATTCTGGATGTTTAGATGTTTGAATGTTTGCCACTCAATCGCCCATAAACGTGTTCATGTTCAGCATAGGTAGCATGACACCTTCGCTCTGTTTCTATTTGCGCGCGAAAGAACGAGATAAAAGACGTGATACGGCTGTATCAGTGTAACATGCTACCGGCACTCGTAGCATGTTACACGTGATACGGCTTTATCACGCCTTTTATTTCGTTCGTTCACATGCAAATAGAAAGAGAGCGAAGGTGTGATAGCGCTGTATCACGGTGTCATGCTACCTATGCAGCACTGGATTAAAATATGATACTGTTTTAAGGCCCACGCAGACGTAGTCGCGGGCAACATCTAGTATACTTACCTACTATAAATATCTTGGTCATTGTCACACAGATTATCTAGTCTAAACCCCGACCTTGTATTTTGATGACTACAGTAAACGATAAGAATACATATACATACAAACATCCATGATATGCATGGCTTCGGTACAAATATTTCGGGGATTCGAACCCGCGGCCCTCGGCATAAACAGCAGGCAGGTTCACTACCGTCTGAGCTACAGGGCCGTCTCCCCCTTAAGTACGTACTATCACGTACTATCCCATTAGATTATGTCACAAAATCCAGAATATGTAAGTACCTAGATAGTTACTCCATGACCAGGATAAAAACAGGTACTTACACATCTTCCGTGATCCCGTAAAAAAACCTAAATGTCCATCGTCCAATACTCAAGGTCCAGCCAGATAGGTAAGATCTCATTCAATAAAAATTAAAATACTTATTTGAATGTTTAAAAATAGTATCTCTATTTCAAACAATCAACAACTTTGTATTATGATAAATACGAACGAGAAGTTCACCTTTTATTTTAAGAGCAAAAATGAATTAAAAAAAATTACCTAAAAACGACAGCTACAATAATCCCAAGTACAAAACCAAATAGCGCACTAATAAAGTCAACACTATTCTCACTTCACTTAGTATTTTTATTGCTTAGATCCATAAGGAGGCAGTTACACTCTACCACTACTTCTTGACATTTGCAAAGCACACTGCAGCCAAGAGAGCGGGGCATCCAGCCCACCACCACTGCAAATATTGCAGCAATACTCATAGATCCGATCTGTACTTCCCCACGCTTTGTTTTATGATTTATATTATAATTAACATAGTTATGTAAAGGTTACGACGTGACCTTGAACTGAGGTCGCTAAGGTTTTAGGCCTTATGTTAATTTGGTTCGTTGAATTATATAATTGTGTTAATGATGACTCAAAATATTGTTGGTGATAAAGTTAAGTAGTTAGGTAGTTAATTATTAATATACTTTTCAACTCTCCGGACGGAAAGCGTCAATTGTCGTCCCGCTGCGTTAAACGAAGTTGCCGCTTTCCACCTCTGTCGAGGAGAAAAATAGTATACTAACCTCGGACAATAAATAAGAAAGCCTCAGATCACATGAGATCTGAGACCTTCCTACTTTCCTGTCCTCGGTGTGTAATCTATATTACACATCTCACGATTTTCTAAGCAGTTTATAATATACCAAACACCAGAATAATATTTAAACTGGTGGTTTTCTTATCAAACAAACTAAACAACTTTCACAATGGAGCCAACACCAACAAAAAATTACTAAAATGTATGTTTGGTACAACAGATTTTTTATCACACCTTGTATAATTATTACTTATCACTCTTCATAAACGTTAATCTTAGTTATTGATACCTAAGTAAGGCCTGTGCCCTGCAGTGGGACGTATATGTATAGGCTGATGATGATGATGAAGTAAGGCAAAATTAAGATTACATATTCTATACAGGGTGAAATTGATATCATTTGAATCTTTTTAAACTAAGAGTCTACCCATCAAACTAAACAACTTTTACGATGGGAGCAAACCGATCGGAGCAAAAAAAAAATCTGCTGTTCCATACTCTTATATCCTGCCCACTGTCCTTTCAGTGGCACCTAAAACCAAAATATTTTAGAACATTAACTTCGAGGTGAATGTCTGACATTGGTATTGTATGAGAACAAATACGGTATTCATAAGTTTATGCATAAAAACGCTAAGAAGGATAAATAACAAGAATGTATTATAAACACAGGTAGGTAATGTAATTTATAGTGCCATTAGATTAGTCTTTGTCTTGTTTTGAAATAAAATACCTACCTACCAAACATTGAATGATGATTAAGATTTTAGGTAAATTTTCCATTTGGCGACCTACCACATATTTTATTCGTGATTAGTTTGATGTTTATTATTTAAACATTGCCATCGGCCCTCGGCTTTATTCAAGGAGAATAGTCATATTATAATTAAATACCTATAACTACCTACTTAATGTACTCAATACAAAATAATTAACTTTTAAACTCAGAAGTATTTTACATCGATTAGTCTCGTATGAATTACTTTACTCTTTGCTCGTATGTACCTACAAGTACGAGTATGTACGTATGGAATATCATTGTAAGAGGGTACCTACATAGGTACCTATTGAGATTCAACCATTATGTCACTAACAGCACAGTCACTCCCGTGATATCTCTACTGGGTGAAATTGATATCATTAGCATCCTTTTAACCCAACAGTCTACCCATCAAACTGATGATTAGTTTAAAAGGATGCTAATGATATCAATTTCACCCTGGAGTGCGATTTTTGAATCTCATTCGGTGAGCTCAGCAGTTGAAAATGTCAAAATTACTATGGAGATACGCATCTTTCTACTGCGGATTTGACTCTCAAAAATCTCTCTCCTGTAGTATGATTTTTGAAAGTCAAAACAGCAGTAGAAAGATGCATATCTCCACAGTAATTTTGACATTTTCAATTACTGAGCTCACTGAATGAGTTTCAAAAATCGCACTCCTGTAGACCACACCGTAGCACCGTGTCACGGCAAATCATTTGCAGTTATGTTTCATTGCCGTTTAAAGATGATTGTGACATGGACAATTGGACATGGTGGCGAACATTTCATAGTTGACTATAAATGCAGCCGAATTTAACTACCTATTTTTAAAATTCTACACATCCTCACAAGTTGGAAGTTAAGAAACAAAACATTAAGGAACATAAAAAACGAGTCATCGGAATACATTAAAGAATCTAGAATCAAAGAGACGGGCAATCACATGACTACCAACAAACACGTTGCAAAAGGTGTTAGCAAACAATCTGACCATCTCCGCCATCGCATCGCCACCCACTCCTCTCACATTCACTCTTTGAAACTTTGTAATAACTTGTAATTACGTTACATGTTTACTACACCTGCCTAAAGATGTTTCTCGCTCGACCGTGATTCATATCTCACTAGAAAATTAATGATGCGAATGAATTATGAGGTCGCTAGCTGAAATAACTCTTCCATCAACACAGATGTAGGTAACTACTTACCAATAATATCTACACTTTTCTAGCTAGACACACGGACCTGAAAAAAAGACGGACGTAATCTCGTCTAATCACGAGTGAAGCACCCATTTCTTTTGTGTGCGTGCTGTCACGCGGTACATAATGGTGACGGGTGTCGGACCTGCGCCTAGAGCTAGTGCATCTGTGTGAGTGTAGGTCCCTTGTAGAACAAACGAAAATGTAGGACCTTGCATGCTTCACATCTTTTTAGTGTCACATTACGTCTGTATTTTTTTTAGGTCCATGTCTAGACATTGATATCTTACCTTCTATAACATTCTTTCTCTCTTAATTGATTGATAAATATGGGATAAATAACCTTTTTTATTTTATGATGTCTTTAATTGACACAAAAGAAATGGAAATACTTAATACCTATAGTCAGTATAAGTACATTAAAAATAAATAAAAAGGTCCGCGCGGGACCATCCAAGATGCTGACGGCCGGCGTTTCCTCGCTGAATGGCTAAACAACTGATGAAACCTAACTAATTATGAATTCTTCATCACGCCTATATACGTCCCACTGCAGGGCACAGGCATACCCTCAGGGAGGGTGTATAATAATCTACGTTAATATGCTAAAACCTTAGAAAAAGTATATGTCTAGAATGAGCCTCACTGTTTTACCGTATAAAACAAAAGGGGCCAAGTTTCATAGGTTGGTGTGCGTGAGGCGCCATACAAATTATGTATGTGTGCGTGTATAAGTATAGGGTTTAGGAGCCAGTACTGGTTCCAATTTTTTTCGACTCTTTCGTATCTTCGACTGTCAATCTTGACATATAACTTTACTAGTGTTTACCCGCGACTTCGTCCGCAGATTTTAAGTCAGATCATAAGCTATCAAACAAAGAAAGTTTCATCAAAATCGGTTCAGTAGTTTTTGCGTGATGCGCGAACAAACAAACATACAAACAAACACACGAACAAACAGACAGACCAAATTTCTAAAAAAGGTTGATTTGGAGTCAGGGATACCTAAAAACCATATCGTAATCTTTTTTTTTGTAAATATCTTCAATGTACAGACACACTTCAGTTACAGTTTTATAATAGTTTAGATCAAAGGCTAAAACAGTAATAAATTTGCCGCTAAAAACTGCTGCCGCTTGCCGTTGAATGTTGTAGAAAAGTTGTAAGTCTCGGACGGAGGAGGAGAAACGAAGACGATGCGTTGCGTGTTGCACTTGTGAAGGAAGATGCACTATGACTTTAATAACACTTTTATTAAGTAGGTTAACTGCCGTTTAAATTTGGACTTTAATATTCACGTGATTAAATTCTCACACGTAATGGTGACTGGCATATTTTAGGTTTTATATGCAACAAAATTAGGTAAGTACACCTAAAATATGAATGTCACCATCATGGGCGTACCCAGCTTTTGGTCTTGGGGGGGGCAAGTCTGGGCGAGCTCCAGTTTTTGACGACCTAAAATCTGGAACGAGCAAAGCAAACTCGAGAATTTACTTCACCATAAAAACATATAGGAACCAAAACCTAGAGCGAGCGAAGCGAGCTCGAAATTTCACTGAATTCTGGAGTGTGCGAAGCTAAGTGAGCTCGAGATTTTACTGCAATGCATCTAGGTCTTTGTGGTACAATCGTAGCCAGGAGCGAGCGAAGCGAGCTCGATAATTCACCAAATTCTGGAGCGAGCAAAGTGAGCTCGAGATTTTACTGCAATGTGTCTAGCCAGAAGCGAGCTCGAGATTTTAAGGCAATATAGTGAGATCAGTGTAATAAGTTTTAAATACTGGAGCGAGCGAAGCGAGCTCGAAATTTTACTGCAATATAGTGAGATCAGTGAAATAAGTTTTAAATCCTGGAGCGAGCGAAGCGAGCTCGAGTTTTTTACAACCTAAAAGCTCGAACGAGCAAAGCAAACTCGAGAATTTACTTCACCATAAAAACATATAGGATCCAAAACCTAGAGCGAGCGAAGCGAGTTCGAAATTTCGCTGAATTCTAGAGCGAGCGAAGCTAAGTGAGCTCGAGATTTTACTGCAATGTGATACAATCGTAGCCAGGAGCGAGCGAAGCGAGCTCGAGATTTTACTGCAATATAGTCTAGAACGATTTAATCATTCTAGAATATAGTGAGATCAGTATTATAAGTTTTAAATCCTGGAGCGAGCGAAGCGAGCTCGAGTTTTTTACGACCTAAAAGCAAGCTCAAGATTTAACTACACTATGAAAAGATTACGATCCAAAACCTAGAGCGAGCGAAGCGAGTTTTCACCCAATTCTGGAGCGAGCAAAGTGAGCGAAGAGATCTCAAAATTTCTCATCAGAGACTACCATGTCTATAGCAAGCAATGCTGCTATAGTAGAATAGAAAAAAGAGCGAGCGAAATGAGTTCGAAATTTATGAATAATACAACGTAACTGGACCAGAATTTGGCCGACATAACAGTGCCATAATGAACAAAAATCAGAGCGAGCGAAGCGAGCTCGAAATTTTTCAGTGATATGACGTCGCTTTGACCAGAATTCTCACGTACGGAAGGCAGGTTAGGCCGATTCCAGGGGGGGCAGCTGCCCCCCCCCTGCCCCCCCCTGGGTACGCCCATGGTCACCATTACGTGTACGACTTTGCTCTACATAACACTTCATGTCTGTCGCTTACTCGTCGCATTCTGAATCCTGGCGCCAGCCGTGATCATTTAGTCAGACATTCTTGCATAAACTTATCTACATAAAAACAAGACAATAAAATCGTCAATTTTCGTTTAAATGTATATTTGTCATGGTCATTTCACGGCTGATTATTAAATCTTCACGGCTAAATATTCTTTGAATATTTATGTTTAAATCTGTTTACCGTATCTACAACATCGCGAATATTTTTTTAAAACGATCATGTGAAATCCCAAGCAAAGAGAATGGAATCACTACGTTTTAATCCCAAGAGGATATCCGATGGCAAGAATCAAGAACATTGTACCTCGTAGAAAGAGAAGGAACTAGAAGAAAGCACGTGTCTTGTCATATCACTCAGTAAGAGATGGACATAGCAAATTCGCTCTAGTTAAAATAGGAGATCGCTACTTATTGCTGTCCTTATCGACGTAGCCACTTTTTTGTTCTACGACGGCTGTCTGACTCCGGAGTCAGACATCTATTTTCATACAAATTGTACAGGATTTTATGACTATCGCTATCTCATACGCGGTTACACTGATGTTATGTCTATCAGCGTAAGCGAAAAATACTTCGCCTATGTTGTACCTATGTTGCAAGAATATAAAAAAAACAATAGGAGACATATTTCTCTAAAAAGTTTTTATACAGAGATATTTTCATTACACAGGCCACATTTTGCAAGAAAAAATGAGCGACGGCCGGACGGAATGAGAAGAAAAACAATGTTTTTTTTTTAAAATTAAATGGCCATGCAGAATATTTTTCCGCGTAAATTCGACCAGTGTTTCAGAAAATGTAGCATGCGATCTCTTTTTAATTAGGTACTTACTGAATATTTTGCAATGGAATCCATATTGAGGTCCATTAAGTAATATACAGTCCACTATACATATAAAAAGTGATGAAAGGTCAAACTAGGTCAAACCCCTACTTAATCCTTTAAAAAGAACATACGATTGTGTTAGCTTTTATAAGTAGTACAAGAACAGCACAACAGCATGCATAATATACCAAATTGACCGCCAACATGAGTACCTAGATAATAATAATAGTGAAGCACGATATCATTTAGTACCCTTTCGTGCGGTGCAGTCTGATATAATCAAACACTGAATGCCGATGAAATAGACCAACCACGGGCATTTCATAAACGTGACAATTGTAATTTACAATGACAATTTGAGATACATTACTGTGAATGTGAGGACACGTGCTGTTTAACGCGTTAAGGAAACAGCAATGTATTCCGAATTTTCAAAAGCTCATGTCATGTTTATGAAACGGGGAAAACCCTATAGGGCTATTGTCTAAGTTTCATATTCAATCGATACAACTAATACATAATGTTTTTATGACTGTATTAAGCAATTATTAAGTAACATTGTGTTTCTCCTATTATCATTTAAGATTTTATTATAATAGTTAGGTAGGTACATTACTTTCTGTTGTGGTGTTAAAATTAAAGCAAAATAGTATGAAGAGGCGATTTCTTTGCCAGCAGCTGTAATAGAGTGACATGTAGGTAATATTTATGAAAATTATACTACCAACTTAGCTGATACTGTCAAAATCAACATAAATTACAAAAAAATTCTTTCGTGTCACGTAACGTAACATTGTTGTTATAGGTACAGAAACTATTTACCCAAAGGATTTACAGGATATATCTTATCTCTATACAGTACCTATTCTAATTTGTTGTCCAGATTTAAAAAGTACAAAAGGCAAAACAAACCAAAAACAATTAAACACCCACGTACACGAGAGGAATCGATCAATCATAGCAATTAACCCAACATCGAGTGATCTTATCGCAAAATAGAATACTTAACGACTTCGAGCTATGTACTGCCTAACTGCCTATATGTATATGTGTGTGCATATAAAAGAAAACTAGTCGCACTAAAGATTTTACGACCATTGACTGACAAGTGCAATCAATTAAGCTAAAGCGATGGATTCTTATTCCAACAACAGCCAACTCTTCGCTTACCGACAACGTTACAAACGAAAAGCTCAAATACCAACGAATTCTGAAATAATAAAAGAAAGTGTTAGAATAATAACCAGAGAGTACTGTTCGGAGTCATCAATATGCGGTCTAAAGCATCTTGTTAGCGATAATACATCATTTATCGAAAGGTAATTTAACTTAACTGTTCTAATTATGTATTGAATTGAATCACAACATAACATTCATTTTCTTGTAGTGCTCACCAATACGTACTTACAAAAAAGGTTGTGTATAGTCATTTGATCAGACAATCTCAAATCAGAATTACCTACTATCGTGAATATGTGGTCATATAATATTAATATGTTTTGTGATTATCATAGTTCATTTGTGAAGAAATCCGTTTGCTGTTTACATCTAAAGATTCTGAAGAGATTGTACTTATGTGAAAGTAAGTAGGTTTTTGCAGTCTGTACAAATTAGGAAATCGCCTGATCGATTTTTTTCTATCTACTTCATATGTATAGGAGTACAATTTTTAAAAGTCACTCGTTTAAAATCAGATTATGCATCACTCGATCATGCATGCACGGAGAGAAATTATGATAACAATACTACCAGAACGTATGGTAAATATCATTCTAGTATAAAGAAACAGAATAAAGTTAAGTGTACCAGATTGACTTTTAACAACAAATAATCGTATTTTAATAAATGCCAGAATATTATAGTTAACACATTTTAGTACACATTACTCAAACCTATTTATAAGTACATTTTTATTATTGTAAAGAGAAACTTTCAATAATTGTAAAGTATACATCCATATTTTGTTTGTTGTTGCTACCTGTCGATTAAACAATACAATATCTCGGTTGTCTCTAAAATATCGCAAGTAACAACAATTTTATTAGTTCTTTAAATAAGCTAGATTCATATAGTACTGTTTACCAGATTATGTTATCATTAACATAATATAATGTTTTGTGTAACATGAGTATCGTATATCAAACGAAACGTTGTTTACGTTTGCCAAATATATTGCATGGTTTGCTTGAACTTTGGTTAGCAGCACTGACTGGCTGGCCTGGCTGCCATGTTTGTCATTTCATATTTCGGAGCTGTGCGTGCGCGTGTGCTGAGACGTTGGCTGAGATAAATGGTGTGTTAATCAAATATAATAGAGTGTTTGTTCCAAATCAAGTTTGGAAATGGACAAGGATATTGAAAAACTATTAGATAAGTGGCAGTTGGCCGAGTACATACCTACGAGTATATTTGCCGGTGAGTTTTATAAAATTTATTTGATGCGCTCTAATAAGACTCAAATAGCTTATGCAACCCATGCTGCATCTAAATTAAAGTGGGACTGGGCCGCCCGCGTCTGCATTATGCCAAACATGTTATGGGCGAAAATCACCACCGAGTGGAAGCCTCCAAGAGACGGCGGCGTGGACGGCCAAGGCGGCACACAGAAAATATATTTGGACTTCATCTAAAGCCGGTATCTACTTACTTTTTTACCCTATAACAGCGAAACAAAGAGGAGGGTTATGATTTTGACCATGTTCTTTCATACTCATAAGTCTCATAAATAACGTCTAAACTAACATCATAATTTAAAAAATGAGGTATTTTAATATTTATTATTATTTTATTACAGGATGCACACCTAACTCCTGATCACATCGATGACGCCCTTGATGATATATTAAACGTGATATTCTTGCCCCCGTGCAGCATCATTATCAGCAAGTACTTCAGCAACTACTTCAACCCCAATATTTACAATAATTGATTCACCTACAAGTGCATCAAACGAAGCAATAAATTTTCCATTCAAATATACTGAAATCTAGGCACGGGCAGGGGACATATTGGGAAAGGGACATTATGAACATGAACTTAACGACCGACAAGAGCCAGTTTTTTTGTGATTTTTTAGTAATATACTAATAAACCCAAAAACATTTCATGTTTTGTTTTATTTAAAACTGTTGTTAACCTTTATATAAAATTGATGTTATTACGTGATTCCAGAAGTTCGCAGGCTTAGCGGGCCCGAGGAGTAAAGTCCCTTCTACGTCGTGCAATCACTTTGTTTACTATTTCTGATAGAAAAAATGCGAGTAATGAGCATTTTTCTAGATAGACAAAATGTGAGTAATGAGCATTTTTCTAGATAGACAAAATGTGAGTAATGAACATTTTTTCTATAAATAGTAAATAAAGATAGCTTTTCGCAGAAGGTATCTTTTCTTAAGTACGGCTTGTATTACATTACAAGTCTGCTCCGATTGGGACTTTTAAAAAAATGTACATAGTTACCGTTTTGTTAAGAAAAGTCAAAATCTGTCAGTTTAGTCACGAAAATTATATATACATGCAAATTTCGTGACGAAACAGACAGATTTCAACTTTTTTTAACAACACGGTAACTATGTAACATATTTTTTTAAAGACCCAATTGGAGCAAACTTGTAATGTAAACTTACTAAATAATGTGAAGCCAAAAATAAAATATTGCTGTAATTACAAAAAAATATAGTAAACTGAACTATATAAAATCTGTTATTATAGTAAACGCAACCATTTGATGTGATAATGGCTAACCGCAATTTTGGTAGTTAATACAAAATAGGTAGTAAAGTGTATAAAATATATAGTTCGATTAAACCTCTACATGGTAATATTTGCATTCGATTTATAACAGTCACTATAACAATCTATAGTCGCTACTGAAAATCTGGTTATCTCCAAAATAAAGCATGGTGATACGTACGATACAATTCCGTTATATTTAAAATAAAAAGTATGTAATGAATACAAATAGGTTTTTGTGTACTATACACAAATTTTTATTATGTGTACCAGTATTATGTTTAACTTTACTAGATATTCTTGTAAGACATTACCAGATTTTTTTAGTAAACTCGACAAAATGTATAGGTGTCGTATATATTACATGACAATCTGGTTAAGTTAACTATATTCTGGTTACCTAAACTAGAATTTTCTCTCCGTGTGATTTTGAAAGTGTGCACTTTAGGTATTTGCATTTGGAACTATGTATACCAGTAAAGCAAGTTGTGATCTTGATAAGGTAGAGTAGGTAGCCAGTTTGATGTAAGTAGTTTGCTAGTGCCTTTTAAAGTTTGCCATTATATAACGTACAGCTACTTCTACTTGTTATCTAATATAGGGTAAGTTTTCAAGTGGTTGTGTTAACTAGAAATGTTGCTTCACGTTTAATTCATTCCAGGTTGCGTGACTGATAGGGAACTTTGCAATCAGTATGAGGCAGTTTATCTTGTTTTATTTCCGATTAAGTGAATGAGGAATTCCGCATAGAGCCTAAAGGTTTGACTAACTACGAGTATCTATCTATATAAACTTAGATCTAAGTATATAAAAGTTAGCATACAGTGTGGAAATTTGGCAGGGCAAAAAGTCTACCTAAACCTACGAATATTATTCGTAGACATACATAAATACATATGCTCACGCCTATGTCCCACTGCTGGGGTAGGCAGAGACAATAGATCGCCACATGCTACGATTCTGACACACATCTTTCGCCTCCTCAACATTCATAAGTCTCTTCATACGAGCTCGTCGGTTCCGGGTACATTTTATTTGGCCCATCTTCAGTACGCAACCGATATTCGTAGACCTAAACCGTTATACTTACAGGAAACGATTTTTAACAGATTGACCCTTAATTTTTTATCATAATTTAAATGACTAATTTGTAAAACTTCACATTTGAATTACTTGAAAATATAGGTTTTTGTTGATTGTACTCACCATTATAAGAATCACCGTAAAATGACGCGATGTAACGAGACCTCAGATAAATTAACAGGAATGGATGCGATATTACGCGCGTACCCCTCTGCCAAAGACGCATGCTCAGTGAGCATACCCGTCATATAAAAATAGTTGACGCGCGTCCCGCGCCAGTATATAAACCTCCCCCCTCACCCCCGCAAAATTGACAGACTTTTTTGCGTAGAAATGAGAGATCATTTCCAATCCATTCCTGTTAATTTATCTGAGAACGAGACTCACTGTTGGGAGACTCGACGTACAGAGACGATCGACGTAAAGGGAATGATTCGTACAGTGTACAGTCACCGAGAAAAATGTAGTGTATTCTCACATTCTCTCCGTTGCTTCAAACCTTTAGTGTTTCCTCCCACAAAGCATGCAACGGAAGCATTTTAGGTTCACTTTTTTGTCCTTCTGTCAATACCCTTTTTCTTAGGAAAAGCTCCTCTAGCCAATTCCTCGAGTTGAAATTTATATCGAATACTATGGTCTACAGTTCTATATAAAAAACCACGATTAGTATGCTATGGGAACGCGTTTGGCGTCCACTGCTAAAGATAGATATAATTTATACCGTAACTCCGTAGCTTGACAATAATAAATCGTTGTTTTTCGGGAAATTGGATTGAAGTCACCCGGTGTGGCCAGCGCCAAGCAGTTCCCATGCCTTTTTCATACATTTTGTAGGGACGCCGCACAAGTGACCGGTCTGCGGCCGCCACCCGCTACAGTGGTGTCCCTGACCGCGACATACCGGTGACTGTGGCCGGTGGTTCGTTTGCGCCAAGCCTTACGTTCCTACAAATATTCAATATCAAAGATAATTAAAAATTACTATACTCCAGTAAAGTCACGGGTCGCTAGTATGGCGAAAGGAAATAATTTATAATAGCCGGTTTTTTTTCTTATATATTTTAGATCATAATTCTAGTTATAATTACTTAGATTGAAAATCCCTCTAAAATTTTTCATAAATAATTAAGCAAAGTAAAAAAAAAAAAAAACATATAAAATTGGCAAAAAGTAGTATATACAATTGTTTTATGCCATTTGTTAAATACGTTTGTATTCTTTTATATTAGAAGTAAATCCAACGAAAAATCACCACGGAACCCTTGTTTTTAAATAAGTAAAAATTACGAAAACCTCAATTTTAGTACAAAATTTACACAGTGTATGTAAACTCATAACCTAAAACAAACAATAAAAATTTAAAATGAAGGAAATATGAGACTATTAATAAAAAATTTACAATTTAGTACTAAAAACTAAAAATAAGAAATTTAGTGGGATTCGTTAAAAAAGCATCTTAATATCATTTTTATAAACGATCTAGCAAAAAAATTGCTTATTATAAATTATTTCCTTTCAACCCGTATTTTTACTGGACTATACCTTCTTGCAGGATAATATGGACGATAACAATGATTGGAGCACTAATATGCTCGGTCTCGTTAGTCTTCGAGACGTTCAGGAAGTACTACCAATCGCCCCTAATCACGACTCAGTTGCCTGAGGGGGTTTCCGTGAGCAAGATCATCTTCCCCGCTGTTGGCTTCTGCTCTAACAACAGGATCAGCAAGCGAGCTGTCACTGAACTAGCTCGCAAATTGTAAGTCTCAGCACCAAAAAAAAGTTGTACCATGCATTTGAGTTGAGTAGGTGAGGAGCTGCAGTTTTTTATGGCATAGCGGTTTTTTCCCCTATTTCGAAGTTAAAATTTTCCGCACTGTATGAACCATCATCATCAGCCTACATAAGCCTAACTGCAGGGCCTTCTCAGAGGATTTCACAATACGCATCAGAAACTCTTCTTCAGCGTATGCAAGTTTCCTTACGATATTTTCTTTTACCGTTTGAGACCAGTCTGTACCTACTACTACAAAAGTTAGGATAAAAATTATTGGTACGTCGTATTATGTCGTTCGTGGGGATTCGAACTCGATCCTGTATGAATACACCGTACAAAAAAAAATTACTTTATTTTAAGATACAACTTAGCGATTAAATTATACCTAACCGTTGTTAAATTATAGGCTTGTACTTAAATATTTTATAAGTAAGTATACTGAATAATGAAACATTTCAACTACGACACTGTTTATAAAATTATAAAGAGCTCTACCATGTTTACATATCCTTAAACGTGACTGTACTCCCAGCACCCAGCACTCAATTGCTAATGGAAGTGTCAGTCAATATATAAGTCACGTCATGTTTGTTATTTTGTTTTATTTTTATTTATGTAGGTACTAAAGTGTAGGTACCTACAGTCAAAGAGTACATTATCCTACAGTACCTACAAGTACAAAGGACGACCCGGTCGTGTAATGGTTACCATGCCCTACCGCTGGTAGTACCGTCCTGGGTTCAAATTCCGGTTCGGTCATGGGTCAACATATTTTATGTTTGTTCTGTTATTTGTAATAGAGTTGACATTGGAACGAAAACGTAAAGTTCGCATGTCCCGGTAGACCCCCAGAGAATTTTTATTTATTTATTTATTCTACTTTGTCCTATTTTTAACTTTAATTCTAACAGGATAAAAGAAGAGCGCAATAAGCACTACACAGAGGAGAAGATGTTGTCGCTGCTGTTCGGTCTGGGACAGTTTTACAACATGCAGCCGATGGACAGCAACGCAGTGGACCCGAAGACTATTCACTACATACTCGGTGACTACGACGTTAACGAATTAATGAGAAGTGTAAGTTTTAGTAGCTTTGCTCGGCGTCTTCCAAGTTAATCTATTTAGGATTCTTTCCTGAGAAAACATCCTCTTCCATTTAAGAAACGTCAACAATTAACTAGTAAATTGCGTCGGTCGGGCTGATATGGACGGTCACTTTTCCGACTGTACCTATACGTATTTATCAGATCCGCCCCACCCATACACCCCGCCGACTAGAGTGCAAAACAGACAACTGCAGCTCGTACCGATTTTATATACAAAAAATCGACGAAATCAGCATTTCGTATTCGCCTGTTTTCTCCTCCAAAACTAAACCGGTAAAATGGGACATTTTCGAAGGTCCCAGTTTTACAACATGCAGCCGATGGACAGCAACACAGTGGACCCAAAGACTATTCACTACATACTCGGTGACTACAACGTTAACGAACTAATGAGAAGTGTAAGTTTTAGTAGCTTTGCTCGGCGTCTTCCAAGTTAGGCCCATCACATACATACGGAATTCCGAATCCGCGAATCCGCATGTATGTGATGGGCCTTAATCTATATAAGATTCTTTCCTGAGAAAACCCATTTTCTCGTTAAAAATATTTTAAGTAGGTACCTACATCAACACAAAATAGCCCCTAGATCCATAAATTTGATTGATGTCATTAGTTGGAGAAACAAGCTACAAAAACTAATTCTCATTTAATTGTATGGTGGGTGACTGGTTTCTAACAAGTCATTAAAACATTTTTTTATTTAGGTACACTTATCAAGCATCAGCATGAGAAACCAAGCATTTTTCTACACTAATGTTAATAGAAAGATTAAATTTTTCGTTTGTTTCTTTGTATTGAATAGGCTCCGAAACTAATGATCCGATGATCTAAATAATTCTTTCATCATTAGAATGCTACATTATCCATGATGAACATAATTTACCCGCCTTTTGACTTTGGTCTAATAAATAAATTTGTTCAGTGTGATGGTCTGATCATCCCCTTATAGAACCATCAGCATATTAAGAAGTAGGTACCCTATACTATACAAGTCCATAACTTCGTAAAATCATTTTCAGATTAAAACATGCTGTAGAATGTCCTAAAAAATCCTCTTCCATTTAAGAAACGTCAACAATTAACTAGTAAATTGCGACCGACGGGCTGAAATGGACGGTCACTTTTCCGACTGTATCTATACGTATTTATCAGATCCGCCCCACCCATACACCCCGCCAACTAGAGTGCAAAAGAGACAACTGCAGCTCGTACCGATTTTATATACAAAAAATCGACGAAATCAGCATTTCGTATTCCCCTGTTTTCTCCTCCAAAACTAAACCGGTAAAATGGGAAATTTTTGAAGGTCCCTAGTTCTTACAGTAATAAATTAATGCAAAAAAGCAAAATTTAGGGACATGGTAGATTGTATGGTAAAAAAATATTTGCTCTAGTGTTATTATCTAGGGAGAAAACAGGGGAATACGTTTGTATGGAGAAAACTGTACTCGTCTATCCTCTTAAGACCTGCCACACACATACGGAATTGCGATCCGGAAATCCGAATGAAAACAGGTTTTCGTATGGAGGTTTCCACCTCCAGATTTGCGAACGGAATTTCAAACCTATACGAAAAACCTGTTTTCATTCGGAATTCCGTATGTATGGGACAGGCCTAAGTAAGTAACGTTTATTTTCTTCAACGACAGCTAACGCCTCGTTGTGAAGATCTGATGGTGTCATGCTGTTGGAACGAAGAAGCGAAGAATTGCTCAGAGTTGATAGATTTTCGTCTCACAGCGAACGGTTATTGCTGCACATTCAACTACCTTCGACAGTCAGATTATTTTAAAGAGTACGATCTTTTGTTATTATTACCTATTATTATTACCTATTATTATTACTGTATCTCTTGCGGTATTTCACGGGCCGTAGCCCGGACCTTTGGAAGGCTTGCATGGGGACACAGGTCCAACACGTAGAGGCCCCTTTGAGACACTTTTATCTAAATGCAATGGGATGCACCAACCGTGGTCTATCTCTGAATGCATTATGCAAATGCACCAGAAGACATACCACGTTCGGTGCAGAGACTATTGTAGAAAGGACAAAAACTACTCGGGTTATGGGGGTGAACTGGGTGGACTGGGAAATCTGGGTTATTGCGGAGAGACTCGGGACGCCTGCCGTAACAAATGTCTCTAAGCTTGTTAAAAATGGCAGACGGTGACTTGCCAACTCATTTGATGGGCCCCCCAAAACGACCGCTCGCAAGGAGCGACAAGGCAGCAACATCTAGTGAGCGGCTAAGGTTGTAGAGAGGTGAGTCTGCGGGCGCCGGTTCCCGGTGCTAAGCGCACCAGTCAGCAGGTCCCGGCGTTATGACATTTTACACTTCCAACCTGGAGCATAGGTTCCGCTCTTGCGACTCCACTCCTGGCCGGCCGATTAAGGCAAGACAGGAGGTGAGGGCCAAATCAATCCGGGCCCTCTGGAGAATCGGGTCCGTGGTGTCGCCAACCACCAACAGCTCGCCACAAGCTGCCCTGCGGGCTTACTCTTACGGTATTTCACGGGCCGTAGCCCGGACCTTTGGAAGGCTTGCATGGGGACACAGGTCCAACACGTAGAGGCCCCTTTGAGACACTTTTATCTAAATGCAATGGGATGCACCAACCGTGGTCTATCTCTGAATGCATTATGCAAATGCACCAGAAGACATACCACGTTCGGTGCAGAGACTATTGTAGAAAGGACAAAAACTACTCGGGTTATGGGGGTGAACTGGGTGGACTGGGAAATCTGGGTTATTGCGGAGAGACTCGGGACGCCTGCCGTAACAAATGTCTCTAAGTTTGTCAAAAATGGCAGACGGTGACTTGCCAACTCATTTGATGGGCCCCCCAAAACGACCGCTCGCAAGGAGCGACAAGGCAGCAACATCTAGTGAGCGGCTAAGGTTGTAGAGAGGTGAGTCTGCGGGCGCCGGTTCCCGGTGCTAAGCGCACCAGTCAGCAGGTCCCGGTGTTATGACATTTTACACTTCCAACCTGGAGCATAGGTTCCGCTCTTGCGACTCCACTCCTGGCCGGCCGATTAAGGCAAGACAGGAGGTGAGGGTTATTATTACTATTATTATTACTTGCAACTTTTTGAAGAGCCTTATAGATTATAAGATTTCAAGCTTTGAAATTATTCATACAAAATTTATATCTTCGTAATTTAGATTTTCTAATCTATTTTTCCATTTATAAAACATAACTTTTATTAATACCGTCTACGAGTGTTCTACGACCAAGTTTTGTATGAAATTGACAACTCTGCAACCAAATATTCTCAAATGTATCTAGTTCTTAGCAAAAACTTTCAATGAAAGCTATCTATACCGGATGCTGTAAGTGGGAAAAAAATAAAAACCATCCCCATTTAAATCGTTCTAGGTGTTAGGGTAAACCAGTTGCATCCATGATACTAAAAAGGTTTTCCCTAAAAAAGTACGATAAAATTTTTGATATTATCAAAAAAAAATTGGACATTCCGTAGGTGTACTAAATGGAATCAGCTGATCGAACGTTTGCATGAAAAATCGTTTTTTTTTTTTTGCGAATTTCACCTTCCTTTGGGAACGTAGGGCTGGCTTGCACCAAAAAGTATTAATGGTTAAACACGTTTAAATATGATGCTGTCACTGTCATTTGTATGAGCAGTGTGAAAGACAGAACTATCACTAAATACGTTTAACCCACGGACTTAAAAAAAAGACGGACGTAATCTCGTCTAATCACGAGTGAAGCACCCATTTCTTTTGTGTGCGTGCTGTCACGCGGTACATAATGGTGACGGATGTAGGACCTGCGCCTAGAGCTACTGCATCTGTGTGAGTGTAGGTCCCTTGTAGAACAAACGAAAATGTTGGACCTTGCATGCTTCATATCTTTTTAGTGTCACATTACGTCCGTCTTTTTTTCAGGTCCGTGGTTTAACCCTAAAATACTTGTTGGTGTAAGCCGGGCGAGTCCAACCAACCCATAAAGTAATGCAACTGTCTACCTTAACACCTGTATACAATGGCCACGGAACCCAATCATGGACATGTCCGGAGTCGCGTTGTAGGTCTGCTATAGGGTAGTCGCATCGCGAGTCGATTGTTGGTTGCCCCCTCCCCGGCCTACAACGAAGCTCCAGTGGTGGCTCAAGATAGTGTTCTTTTCGAAAAACAATCCTTGAAGTCACCAAAATACATAAGTTACCGTACAACGTCAAGCACTCTTGCTACAAAAACTAGACATTGGCAAAATCATCACATACCCAAGATGGCAGCCATTTTTTTAAATATAGAATAGAATGGACATGTCCGACATGCTCTTGGCTGTTTTTTTATTGTTAGCGTCTGTTTCATATCTAATCAGAGGTGCAAATTTCAGCAGAAGCAGCTCTCGCACGCTCGATATGTACAAGTACGGTAACAAATCTACTTTCGACTTCGATCAGGGTTTACAAGTGTTGATGCGACTCAATAACAGCGACGATTTTTACTACAACATGCCGTTACAAGGCGCACAAGTAAGATAAACTATGAACTAGATACTTAAATAAAACTTATACTTAGTTACTCTTATAAAACTGTAGCAGAAGTGTGTGTGGTTGTTTAGGTGTCTTGACTACAAACCCGTGAATCACGCATCACTTGAAAACTACTGGACCAATTTTCATGAATATTTTTGTATTTGAAAGCTTATGATTAGACTTATGGTGGTTCAAGGTGGACAAGGCGTCCCAGAAGAGTTGGGCCAAAATGGACGAGGAGGTATAGGTAGAGTAGGATCCCATACAGCTAGATCCGGAATTAAATGGTTCAAAAATAAAACAGATAGGTATTTAAATTTTATGTGAAAAAGCCACTTTCGTATTGACTAGTCGATTCTTTGATAAACAATATTAAAAATGTAACTTTTGAAACATTCAAATTAAAGATTGAAAAATTTCTCTCGGGCGGGACTTGAACCCACGCTCTTCCAAACCGGGGAACCGTGCTAACCAATTACACCACCGAGCCCACAACCCAGAGAACGAAATTTTCAATCTGTTGCGTCTTAAGAGGACGTGCTAAGACGCATGCAAGCACAACATGGCTGTAACTTGTTTATGGGTGGTTCTATTCTAGATGGAATTTTCAACGGCTCTTCGTATTTCGTATATTTTTTTTAAATATTATCACTTTATTTCGCAACCAAGCCTGAACACCTAACTTTTTCTATTATGGCACTGAAAATAAGCTCGATTCTAAAACATTTTAATACAAAAATCATACTTTGAAGAGCCAATTTCTCAGTCTCCTGACATGTCTCTTGTACAAAACAAAAGCTTTGATGCTTAATAATAACCCAGTTTTAGAAATAAAATAGATTTTTGCACTGAAATAGAAATCCTTAATAAATGAACTTTTAACGTATTTGTGTAATTTTGTTACCTAGTGTGAAATTTAATTAAAAATACTGCATTACATTTTGTCTCTTTGTTTTTACATCAGTCTCCTGCTACATCAGAACTTTATGAAATTATCAAAGTGTGCGTAATCTAGTTCGTTTGTGTTCTGTTGAAATAAACGATCGAAGTGAAGTTAGCTCATGGTCGGTTGCCTACGTCTCGCTCGCGGATCGTGCAGTCGTTGCGGCGAGTTGTTTGAGTGAGATTGGCTCGCGGTCGGTCAGCTCCTCAGTATCCTGCACGTAAGTATGACAAAAACAGTAATTACCAGCTATTTTCTACCTGTTAAATCTAGTAACATATTCAAGTCCTTGTATATATTTGCTTTGATTTGATATTGAAATGGTGTACAGACTTTGTTATTAACCAATAACTAAAATATTCTCAGTATCCTGTCCTCAGTCTTCTGCCAATTTGATGAGCAGGAGACTGAGATTGAACCAGGATACTGAGACTTAGAGTTAATTTTGGAGATGGTTATCTATTTAATACTTAATTTCTTTACTAATTAGCGGCTAATTAGCTTCTGTACATGAACATCTCTGAGGGTCTGATGATGCAGCAGAACAACACCGTGGGGAACTCTGTGAAGGCACATATAGCTAGGAGACCGTGTTTGAGCTCTTTTGATAGCTTTTGGTGAGTAGCTTCTGTACATTAATGTCTGAGGGTCTTATGACGCAGCAGAATACCATCATGGGGAACTCTGTGAAGGCACACAGCTAGGAGACCGTGTTTGAGCTCTTTTGATATCTTTTGGTGAGTAGCTTCTGTACATTAACGTCTGAGGGTCTGATGACACAGCAGAATACCATCGTGGAGAACTCAGTGAAGGCACACAGCTAGGAGACCGTGTTTGGGCACTTTTGATATCGTTTAATGAGTAGCTTATGTACATGAACGTCTGAGGGTCTGATGACGCAGAAGAATACCATCGTGGGGAGCTCTGCGAAGACACATAGCTTGTTGACCGTGTTTGGGCTCTTTTGATAGCATTTGGTGAGTAGCTTCTGTACATGAACGTCTGGGGGTCTGGTGATGCAGCAGAAATACATCGTGGGGAGCTCTGCGAAGACACATAGCTCGTAGACCGTGTTTGGGATCTTTTGATAGCATTTGGTGAGTAGCTTATGTACATGAACGTCTGAGGGTCTGGTGATGCAGCATAAAAACATCGTGGGGAGCTCTGCAAATGCACATGTTCGTGTTTGGGCTCTTTTGATAGCATTCGGTGAGTAGCTTCTGTACATGAACTGCTGAGGGTCTGGTGATGGAGAAGAACAACATCGTCAGAATTTATGTAACATCACTCGTGTACCTACCTACTTACACCCAACTTTATGTGTGATACTGGTCATCATATGATACCTGTGTAATACCTCTGCCTATTAATACTCAATAATAATTAATAATATTACTTAAAAAGCTGTGAAAAGGTTATGGAAGAGTTTCGAGTTTTATGTTTCTATTTTTTTTTTTTGCTTGATTTTTATGTTCTATTCTATTTCAAATGATTCTTCATTACGTGAAAATTTTAATTATGTAGTATCTAAGTAATTTGATTACAATAAACATTGGTTTTCTATGACTTATTATTTGAAATCTCAGTACCCTGTTCCCAGCATCAGTCTCCTGGACACTAATATTTTTTAAAAGGCAATAATAGTGTCATACTCGGTTTTTTTGACTGGCCCGTTTTAGATCAATATAGAAACAATTTAAGCTATAGTTCAAACTACTTCTTTTGCCTAAAATGCAAATAAAAGTCCGTGCCGGAATTGACATGGTTTTCGTCCTTCTTAAATAGAATCACCCTTATAATAAATAATATTTTGAAACATTCATTTCCGGACCTTTGTGAATGGGATCAAAACTGTTGGAAATCATCCTCACTTAATGCCTTATCCATTTTAGACCACTATTTCGGGGACAGTATACAAGGTGTTACAAAAATACAAATAAATCTTTAAGGGGGTGGTGTAGACCATCAAACTGAACAACTTTCACTATGGGACCATAGTATAGAAATCGAAATCGAATATATAATATATAATATCGAATATATAATAATAGAATATCGAAATCGCGAAAAAAAAAAATTATGTTCCATACTCTACAAATCGACTAGAGCTAAAATATGTATGGGATATGAAAATTTTTTTTTCGCGATTTCGCGTTTGGTCCCATAGAGAAAGTTGTTCAGTTTGACGGTCTAAACAACCCCCTTAAGAGTTTTAAATATTTATTCTTACTTATGGAACATCTTGTACATACAGAGTGAAATTGATATCATTAGCAACCTTTTACACTAAGAGTCTACCCATCAAACGATCGGTGCAAAAATAAAAGCTATTCCACACCAAACTGCAATGCCTACTCGACTCAAACAGCTTTTTTTTGCTTCGATCGGTTTTCTTCCGTAGTAAAAGTTGTTCAGTTTTGATCGGTCGACTCCCAGTTTAAAGGGATGCTAAAGATATCAATTTTACCCTGTGTAATTTATCTCGCTACGATGACGGGAACCGGTGCGAAGTCACGGGTTGGCTCTTAAAACTACATAAATAAAATCAAGGTCTTTTCTTTGGCTTCCTCTTTGATAATATAACTTATACAGTATTTGAGAGTTACGCGGTTATTATTTAATCTAGAATTAAACATTTTACCGGGTAACATCGGGAACTCAAATCGGGTTTAATTCTAGAATATAACTTATTTTTCAGTTACAATTCTCAGACGCTTATGATTTTCCTGATGCACCGAGTGGAAGCTTCGCGATGCAAATAATTAGTCCGTTGGTAGCAGTAAGTTACAAAGATAATCTATTATTAGAGCGCTATTATGCCTACCATGAGTTTTCACTGTACTTTACTGCTGTAGCAGAGCGCTGTACGAAAGAGCTCTAAGACAATACACTAAGTATTACTTGGGATCATTACAATGTATGTGCCTGTGAGCGTCATTTATTATTATTATTATAAAAGAATAAAATGATAACTGCTATCCGCAGATGTCGGTGATGGTATCAGCCAGCTTCACGGAAGCCTCCCGCGACATCCAACACATCCCCCTCTCCGTAAGAGGCTGCCTGTTCTACGACGAGTCCACGTATCTTCCTTTCTACACGTCAAGCGATTGCATGCTAAAGTGCAGAATGTTGTTCCTGCATGAAAAATGCAATTGTACTCCCTTTAATATGCCGAAGATGTTAAATATGAGGACGTGTAACATGCTGGATGTGTCTTGCCTCAGAATGTATTACGGTTGGTATCGAATTGCTAAACGAACCTGCCCAAGTATCTATTTATCAAATTACGATTATTGCTGATATTTGTAAGTAATTAATTCTGGCAGTAATCAATCACAACTAGTAGAAAGGCACATCGTTCAAATCAGCAGCAGGAAAAAGGCAAAATTACTATGGAGATTTGACATTTTCTACTGCTGATTTGAACGGGTGACTTTTAAAAATCGCACTCCTAGTCTAGTATGATACAAGTACTCATCAAAATATGATTTCCTATTTAAGGGGTGGCCCGGAATCCGTTATGGTGATGGGGGAGCAGAGTGGAGACATGCAAAATGAACCATAACGTACCTAGTTTTATTCTGACAAGGCGAGAAAAATGAGCAATTCTATTGGTTGTTTTTACATGCTCGCTTTGGTGGGATACGAGTAGGGGCCTTACTTTGCCGAAAATGTAATATTAGCGATGTGCAAATTTTTACTTCTTGTAAGATTGAACTAATTGCTTTTTCTATAACCCCAGCTCAATCAATCAACGTTAGACCGAATGTGAAGTCAGTGGCTGAGGAGCTGGAGCTGGACATGGTGGGTGGTGGGATACAGTGCCCCATGTGCTTGCCCACCTGCTCGAAGACCACCTACAACTATGACTTCATCAATGTTAACATTTATCCGGACCAACTTAATACTATGCCTGATTTTGGTAGGAGCGATTGGTTGTGAGTACTTACATTTTGTAAGATTTTTATATGAAATTGTTGCATAAAGCGTAGTTAAGGCAAGCAAGCTAAGAACCAAGCAAGCGTAATGGTCACATAGCCAAAGAGAATATAATCACTACGTACGCGCGCTCCATACAAACGACGTTTAAGTAATAATATTTATAACACATTTGCTCGTAAATGGTCTCTTATTTGACCAATTTCACTAACGTAATGTATCTCATTACGACCTAGTGCGGTAATGTAAAGTAAAACGGACGGTTGCGTCTAAAACGAACGGTACTTTTTAAAATCTTAGCAAAGAGTTTTTATGTCAGAAAAGTGGTCAACATTTTATGAATAAAATTAACTTTGGGAGATAAAATATAATAAAGTAAACATTTAATTCTTTAATTTAATTAATTTTGACAATAAATTACACCCATTTATGTGAAACCAAAACAAACAATATTAATTTACTTTATTAGTAATACTGGATGTTTTTGTGCCTTTGCCTTTTTTCTTAAAATAAGAAAAAAGAAAGCGCTAATGCGCGCGCATCGCTAATTTGTGAAGTTCTCTTATTAGTTTGTGTTTGTTTTGTGAACAAGTAAAAATTATTCCGCACGCTTTTTAATCGCTATTTTTTGTTACGTTTTTTTGTTTTGATTTGAAAATGTCGTTAGTAGTGATTAATTTATTAATTCGACGCCGCCAGAAGTCTCAGAGGCAGCGGAAAAGGTTAGTCTAATTTATTAGTTTATGAATGTCCGAGTTTTATTTATTTCCTTGTTTCCTCGCAAATATGTTATAAAACGTCGTATGACACACGTTCGGTTTGATAATTACAGCCTAGGCTATCTTGTAGACCTCGCCTACGGCTCGGTCTAGCAATAACGCCTCGGCTGTAATTATCAACTTACCGAACTTGTATCATAATGTACTATTTGGACATTAACCAATTAAAAGTCAGAGATTGTTTAAACACGATCTAAAAACTAATCTCTGTATCCTCAGATAAATTAACAGGAATGGATGCGAAGTCTGTATCTAAGGTTTGTCAGATTTTCGTTTAAATGTATAGGTAGTTTTAATGTTACAGTGGCTCAAAGATTTCCATACAAATTAACGGAAAGCTGTCAAACCATAAGCACATAAGTAACTACTTAAGTACATTAATATCTAGATCGTGTTTAAAATTGGTTAGTATTGAAAAAAGGATCTAACTTCGTTTGAATGCATCGGGCTCGGGTGGTGGTATATCCTCTTTAACTTATTATTGATTTTAATAATACCTACCTACCTAAGTTTAAATACTAATCTGAGGATCGAGTGAACTGTGGTGTGGTTTGGGAGAGGCGTCTGTCCAGTAGTGGAATAGCGTGGGTTGATTATTCATTAGGTAGGTAGTCAAAACCACAACATAATCGTTTCATAAATATGTATTTATTCAAAATAGATTACAAAAGCTACCAACATTTTACCTTCGTATTTCGAAGGTCCTAAAAGCGCAGCTATTTATTGCGCTTTCGTTCCTAAAAGCAGCTTTTTCAATTTTCGACTTTGGACTCCCAACTTTCTGGAGCCAGCTCTTCATATCCCCGATGGCACCTTGTGGTCCCTGCAGTTGGCCTATCACAGTGCCTTGCGCAGTGTTCATCACCCAACCTTTCAGACCCAACTCGGTAGCTCTTCTTTGAGTATGTTTTCGAAAGTAAACACCTTGCACTTTGCCGAAAACTTCGAAGTCGGTGGTGGAAAGACCCGCCTTCTTATTGGTACCCGGACCCGTAGACATTGTTCAAATATTATATTAACGAAGTAATTTTACAAAAGATACCGATTCAAAAGTCCAGTTTTTACATTTTTCTTTGATTGTCATTTTCCGGTATAATAATGTACTCTTTGCAATACAAGCCAAGACGTGATGCGGCGCCGCTCTTTAGGTAATTGAGGGGGTGAAGCAGAGGAAGTGACGGGAGAGTAGTCCCGCCCATCTGCGGGTGGCACCCCGCGTCAACTTTTTTTTTGGAAAGAGTTTTACGGCTCTGGGTTCATATTCTGTTGCCAACCGTATTGACCACCGATTCCGGGATTTTTCCGGAAATTTAAATAAATCATTTTTTTACTAACTATTAATATCATACTATACTCCATTACAAATAGGGGTGAAAAGAAGGAAAAAAAGGTTCTTTATAGTACATACTTTAAAGAAATATGAAAAATTGTATCAAACAACAATGTTGCAAAGCGATTGACGATGTTGAAAGACCTAAAGAAGCAGTGGTGCACACATGTGGTTCGTCTTCCTTTCAATGAAGCTTTTTTAAAGATAGTTATGCAAAATATTCGCCAGGTGGAGCTAGTAGCCATATATTTTTAAAAATTCTAAAAAATGTACTAAGATTAGTAGAACTTCTTTCAAATCGTTATTGAGCATCGTTGTATTTATTTATGAATAGATTTGTCTCTAATCTAAATCTGAAAAATCTAGAAAAAATGTGTTTGCTAGTTATTGAGGTAGGTACTAAAGTAGGCGCAGAGACTTAAAGTTTGTAACACAGAACACACGTACAGGCCTGGATTTAGGCGACTAATTTCTAAAATGAATAATGACAAGCAGTGGCGTAGCGTGCCTCGGCGATTTGTTTGGGTACCTTATGAAGGCTAAAGATTTCTCACAAAAGAAAAAAAATGTTTTCATAAAAATTTAAAGAAATATTTATTCATCATAATTATCTAAGTATCTGTCACTTTCTCCAAAAAAAATCAAACAATTCAAATGGAATATTACACTCTCCTTACTTTTTTTCGGCAAACTGATTTATTAAATCATTTATAGCTGATGAAGAAATTTGGGAAGTATTTATTAATTTTTGCTTACGCACGTCGGGGGCCCCGTATAATTGATACGGCAGATACGGCGGTAGCTACACCTCTGATGACAAGTTTCCTAGTGCTAAGTTCGTAGCCTCGAAAAATATGCCTTCTTGTGTCCTGCCTGAGGTACTGTGGCAACTACTAAACAAAAATAAAAAACCGGCCAAGAGCATGTTAGAATCGCCCAAGGTAGGGTTCCGTAGTAAATATGAAAATCTTTTCTTAACATAGCTTAAATAACTTAAAAAATCCTCAAGAAGCAAACAATAGTGCGATTGAATTTCGTTCAGCGCCATCTATTACGCCGACACGGCGGTCGACGGTCGATATTTTATTTGATTTCTCCGAAACTAGTTGGGCTATAGCTTCCGTTATAATTTTCTTTGAAAGTACTTACAGAGAGCTAGCTATATTGTGTCACATTTTCAGATTTTTTACTCCTGTATTTTAGAAGTTAGAGGGGGGTACGCCCTATTTTTGACTTTGAGCGCAAATATCTCGAGACACAAGCATTGTAATGATTTAGTTTCTATAGGAGTTTTCTTCCATTAGACAAAACCTATCCAACGACACCACACTCGATTTATTAAAAAAATATTCTTTTAACGACCTTTTCGTTGTATCCCATACAACGAAACCCGAAGCACGGAAACGCTCGAGATGAAATTATGACGAATTATGACGTCATAAATTTTTGTTCTGAAACCTATCGTGTGGGGTATTAAATAAAAGGGCTTCATGAGTCGGTCTTAAAAATATACTATACCATTACCTTTCAGCCATAATGTTTTAAAAAATCCAAAAAATATTTTCAAAACATACCAAGCGTGGGCTCTTCCAGTAGGCCTCGCATGCCAACCCCGAGAAAACGATAAAAATCGAGATATGCCTCCATCCCTATTATTTTACGTATGCCAGAAAGAGCGCGCATGACGGTTTTCTCGTTTAAACGCTTTGTCGTGGGTGGCATGCTAGCTGTGCAGGTAGGAAACGGCTGAGTAAATTTTTGGAAAGCATACGCCAAATGTGTCGTAATATCGTCATTCGTCATAATATCTAACGTCAATAATGCAAACTCAAAAATATTTATTGATGAATGCGGATTGGTAGACTTCATTATAACGCATCCGAATTTTTTCTTCAGCGTAAGTAGGTTTCCTCACAATGTTTGCTTCATCGCTTGCTCTTCATCCTTGTCACTTGTTGAGGACAAAAAACCTATCCTTTATGGTATTCCATCTACTGACACCTGCACAATATTGGAGACGCTTACTTGAGTTTATTTTAAGTTAGGTGGTGGTGGTGGTGGTTGTGGTGTTTAGTTATTGTGTCTTGTGTTTTTACTGTATACAAATAAATAAATAAAATATTTATTTTTACTGCTCTTGGAGAACGCATTATTGTCAGCACTTATTTTGATTAGAAATTGTTATATTATGATGAGATACACGAGAATTACTTACTCTGAATTAGCGTTACAATAAAAAGTTGATTTTGTTTTTCACGGTGGTAAGTATAAGTATTGAGGAATGCAGGATTGAAGTCTTCCAACTTTTTTAGTATTTTTTTATGGAGTGACGAAGGTCACTTGTCTTGGATAAATACCCTGCAACCATGACTAAGGTGTAGTTATTCCATTAACATTCAAGGGGGCTACTCGTTTCTAAGGGCAGGTTTAGACGCGAACACCTTCCGGTAGTACCTACTTGAAGACTATTCCGGCAATGAAGGCTGACCACGGTTGGTAAGCGACGGTCTTTAGTGAATTTCGATAAATTGAAGGCCATTCAGTAGGCCTCGCATGCCACCCCCGAGAAAATGATAAAAATCGAGATGTGCCTACATCCTTATTATATTTACGTATGCCAGAAAGAGCGCGCATCACGTTTTTCTCGTTAAAACGCTTTGTAATGATAAAAATCTATGCTAGCCATGCATGAATGCTTTCTTGTTTTTTGGAAATGTTTTTTAACTGTTTAGAAATAGAAAAATACGATTGGGGGAAGCACAATAAGCTCGATCCCCTTTAAAAAATCCTTGTCATTGAGTCATTAGAAGGATAAAAATACTTAATAAAGATCTTACGTACGTCTACATTACTATTATGTACATACAATGTGGCAAGGAAAAACATTGTTGAATTTGAATTTAAGGTGGTGTTGCAATCTTTCGTTAGATTAATTATAGTGTTTCGTGTTTTTATCGATTCCGTAACTTTAGGGAGATTTTTTTTAATGCATTAGTAAGATTTAGGTAGTTACAAACAATGTGAAGGACGTATAAATACTTGGATTGATGTTATTCATCTTTGAATAAAGTGTATTTGATTGATTGATTGATTACAGATGTCGTTCAAGGCTTAAGAAAACTTGTTTAATTCGCCCTCAAAATCGATTTTCAGTCCGGTTTAATCATACGGAATTACGGACCTAGTGCGCACAAAACTGATTTTTTCTTTCGTTTCCATCAACACCGAACGAGTGAAATGTTAAAATTAACATGCACTTGTGTTTAATTTAGACGACATTCTTTTTAATTTAAGATAATGTTCCTATAATTATTTTGTATTTATATAACATTCTTCTATCAAACACTGCCAATCGGTATTTTGATTTTTTATAAAACGATCACGGTCTGAAAAGGTTTCGTAGCCCTGCTGCTGTCATCTTCCTATTTTCGTCTTTATTTGACATATAGTTTTATAGTTTAATAATGCGCCATTAATGGAGAACAATATTACAGTTAAAGTGAGAAATAAAGATAGGCGCTTCCGTTTGATTTGGATTAATCCTCGTGTAAAACTCATCTAATTGGAATGTTTGAACCACCCTTGCATTTCAAGAGTTAGCTAGGTTAGGTTAAGAACAAAGAAAAATATAACTAAAGACCAGGCTTTAAGGGCTAGTTCCCATTGCCTTTCCGAAAGTATAAATTCTTATAAAAAAAAAATAAAAATTGTTTACCACTTTATTGTATTTCAAACCATCGTCAAAAATCAATATTTAGTGTGAAAAGTGTTCATCTTTTTATATTGTAAATATTAATGTGAGATTAAGTATATCAATTTAATCACGTAAGTAATTGTTTAGATTGATTTTTGACACGTGATTTTTCATTTTGGGTAAGAGGATTGGCGGATACCGTTTTGGCCATACAAACGTATTCCCCTGTCGAGTTTAAAAAATCCAAAATCTAGCTCTAAATAAGCTAAGGTGGCAACTCTAAACGTCAGCGTTTAGCGAACGTATATTTCTACCTCGTTCAACCCTAGACGGGGGCCGCTGTACATCGACGTTTTTGTGGGCAGAACTAGTAACAACCACTTACTAGACGAGTCGATGTACTCCAAAGTCAAAAAATAAAAAATTGGCGAGCGTCCGTCTTCGACCGTGGCTAAAAGCCGTCTGAGCGCGCCCCGCTAAGACCCGCTCCGAGAATATTTGGTACGCCATTCGTATTTTTGAGGATAAATAAATAATGGAATTACTTTTTATAACTTTTGTTGATGAATTCACTAGAAGAATCAATGGTGAATATGTGAGTATAAATTAAAAAGAATGAAACCTACTTTAAGTTCTTCTAAAGCGAAAAAAATCGTTTAAAATGTTAAAAAATACGACATCTTTGTGACGATTTTCTATCGAGTGAAGTAATTCCAATCGTGTATTTAATTGATGATTTCACTAGATAAACTATCCAAGAATACTAAGGTATGACTTATAATTCGGTAATTTGTATAAATCTAGTCGAAACATGAAAAATAAAAGATGCCTCCAACGTATTTCCTTCTACTATGTCACCTTAACGTTGCCATGGAGTTTTGTATACCTTTCGAAAGTTGTCGAACGATTTGATCGATCGCTTGCCTCTGTGACCTTTAAGGCTTCCGCACACTGCAGCGATATTATCGAGCGATATTATCGACAGCGATATCGCGACACCTTACACACTGTAGCGATTCCGTGATTCGCGTCACGCATGCGCCCTTCACTGAATGTAGTAGAAAGAGATTGCGTCAGGTTGCGATAATATCGCGGCAGTGTGTGGGATCGAGCGCGTCCCCATACAAAATGTACTGAGAACAATTATCGCAAAATCGCAGCGATATTATCGCTCGATAATATCGCGGCAGTGTGTAGGATCGCGCGCGTCCCCATACAAAATGTACTGAGAACAATTATCGCAAAATCGCAGCGATATTATCGCTCGATAATATCGCGGCAGTGTGTAGGATCGCGCGCGTTCCAATACAAAATGTACTGAGAACAATTATCGCAAAATCGCAGCGATAATATCGCTGCAATGAGCGGAGGCCTTTACTCCACTCGTTCTAGCCTTTACTAGTATAGACAATATGGTACGGGAGTCATATGCAGTTTCGAAAAACGTCATAGCGAAGCACGCTGCTTCGAAAAACTTTTTGACTGCCTCATACCTTCGAAAACTTGTACGTTCGAATGACGTAGTCGCGAAAGCCGTCGTAGCGAAGCACGCTGCTGCGAAAAACTTTTTATTTGTCTCCTCGTACGTTCGAAAGCTTGTGAGATCGAATACTGTCGTAGCGAAGCACGCGCAAAAACTACTTGTTGCTACGTGGTACCAAAAACTATATATAATAGGCAGATGACATAGACCTCTTATACAGAACACATCAATGGCTGATGATGATGAGCACAGACTTAGGTATCTTGAGAGCTATATACACGTTTAACACACATTATAATAACTAAATATGTATATTTTTGTGTTTTGGTGTGTATGTTTATGAGAGAGAGTGAGAGAGCGGGAGAGAGAGAGAAAGAGGCAGAGAGAGAGAGAGGCAGACAGAGAGAGAGAGAGAGAGGCAGAGAGAAAGAAAGAGACAGAGAGAGAGAGGCAGAGGACAGAGAGAGAGAGAGATAAAAAGAGCGAGACAGTGAGAGGGAAAGACAAAAAGGGAGGATACTTTCTTGGCGGTAAAGGTACAAATGTTCAAACTCAGGGTACATTTAGTACAAATAGAGTACTAAATTACCCATAAGCTAAATTTTGAATCGGAGATTTGATCCCGCCATCTTGATGTTCAGTGAAAATCTAATATATTTTAGTATAAATGTAGTAGGTACTAATTACCCATGCTATTGTACAAAGGTTCGCTATGACAGTATTCGATCTCACAAGCTTTCGAACGTACGAGGAGGCAAATAAAAAGTTTTTCGTAGCAGCGTGCTTCGCTACGACGGCTTTCGCGACTACGTCATTCGAACGTACAAGTTTTCGAAGGTATGAGGCAGTCAAAAAGTTTTTCGAAGCAGCGTGCTTCGCTATGACGTTTTTCGAAACTGCATATGACTCCCATATGGTACATATATATTCTTTGATCGAAGCACATATACCTAAGTCTGTGGATCGAAGCCTAGGAGCCTTGGATTCCAGCTTCCTGGCAATACCTAGGTATGCCAGCTTTGTGCTTGCTAGAGGAATTTATATCGTACTTTGCGTTACTCTACTCGACTCAAACAAACTTCCCACATAACTAGACAAAACTCATACGGGCATGAATAGAATAAAACAAAGTTGAACATTTGTTGCAGGCGCGGCGTGAATTTTACCGGAACCTCTATTGTGCACGTTAAATATGCGAGTGAATCGGCAGAATGTTTCGAGCAAAACATTATTATGAAGTGGTTCGATTTGATCAGTAAGTTGGTTTAGTTATTCATTGGTCATTTCATTACACAACCCATGAAGTAAAAAGCTACTAAGACCAAGTAAATTATGTTTCTTACGTAGAATAGATGGTAAGGGTTGAACTACATCAGGAAGCACGGCATCGCATTTTTCCGTCGCTCCATCCTTTTCTGTCACTCAGGAACGTCATTTGCTAGAGCATATAAGATAGACGGAACGGAACAGCACGGAACAGCACGCCGCGTGCGATCGCGTTTCGTCTATTTTATATGCTCTAACAAATGACGTTCCTGAGTGACAGAAAAGGATGGAGCGACGGAAAAATGCGATGCTGTGCTACGTGGTGTAGTTCAACCCTAATGACATCTGATGAATGAGATGAATCTTCTTGGCATTAGAAAAAAAATCTCTAGGACATGTCGAAAGCTTCCTGTTTCGTGGGGATACGATTTAAGTGATGATGATGATTAAGATGAAATTCTTTGACCAGTGAGTATTGCCAGTGAAGACATATTGAATATAATTGTGGTCGCTCATTCAAGGCCTCATAAAAAGGCTGAAAGTCACTCAATGGGCAATGGAGCGGGCTATGCTCAGAGTTTCCCTGCGAGATCGAATTAGAAATAAAAAGATCCGCAGAAGAACCAGAGTATCTGACATAGCCCAAAGAATTGCTATACTAAAGTGGAAATGGGCGGGACATATTGCTCGCAAAACCGATAATCGATGGGGCCGAAGAGTTCTCGAGTGGCGACCGCGTACAGGAAAGCGCAGCGTGGGCATGGGCGTACCCAGGGGGGGGGCAGGGGGGGGGGGGGGGGGCAGCTGCCCCCCCTGGAATCGGCCTAACCTGCCTTCCGTACGTGAGAATTCTGGTCAAAGCGACGTCATGTCACTGAAAAATTTCTAGCTCGCTTCGCTCGCTCTGATTTCTGTTCATTATGGCACTGTTATGTCGGCCAAATGGGTCACTGCCGTTTGAACGACAGTTGTTTAGCAATTTAAAAAAAAATACACAACGTTCTAAAAATGAGTCGTTTCACAAATCATCATTTAGTAGGAATAGGTTTCACAAACCATTTATTTAATTTTGTGATCAGTTGTCAAATTGTCACATTGCAACATTTCATTCTCAAGATACTTCGATACGAAACTGTGTTATTTAAACATTAATCTTTTGTTAGAAACTCGTTTTACATTTTATTGTTTGATCAGCAAATTACTGAATATAACAACGTTTTACAAATATCGATGATCACATTATTTCATTTCACAAAACCGAACCAGAGCACCCCTCTTCCACGCAGTCTTGTCTGTACATGCATGTGCATGCTTGCTTGCATGTTGCATGCTTGCTTGCTTGCTGCATGCCTGTGTACATGCTTGCTTGCATCAATGCATGTGTGCTTGCTTGCTTGTCTGCATGTTAGGGGGTGCAGGGGGGCTGCGCCCCCCGCTCGGGGGGTGCGGGGGGCGGAAGCCCCCTGCCTGAGAAAAACATATTGGAGCTTGTCGAATTCTAGGTTAGGTTAGGTTAGAACATGTATAACACTTAGCGGAGCGAGCGAAGCGAGCGGAGCATCAACATGCTTGCTTGCATGTGCATGCCTGCTTGCATGCTGCATGCTTGCTTGCTTGCTGCATGCTTGTGTGTCTGCATGCTTGTGTGCATGCTTGCTTGCATCATTGCTTGAGTGCATGCTTATTTGCTTGTTGCTTAGGGGGCAAAAAGGTAACATCAAAACTGTAGGTTAGACTAGGTTAGGTTAGTTAGTACGAGTATGTCATGTTGCATTTTTGCGTATATGTATGCTTGGTTTAGCGTGCATGTATGTTTTATGCAAGAAGCACCATGAAAGACGGGTGTTACACGCTCATTCTCGCGTCAGTCTGGTCCATCAATCTAGTCACGTCAGACCTAGAACGATCGTCAGACTGAAGAACATTATTACAATATTTGAAATTAAAGTTTAAAATGAAGTTGCAGCAAGTTTAGTAGATGAATTTGAAAAATGGCAAATAACGTTTTGTGATATAAAAAATTATTTATCGTTGTTTGCTAAATAATTCATTTGGTAAATAAGATTGTTGTCGCATAACTGATGTTGAAATGTTGTTTTAACTATAAACATAATATAATTCAATGCATTTGCTAAATGACTACTTTCGATAAGTAACTATGTGTATTAACACCTTTGTTAAATCACTAGTTTGTGAAATGAAACATTGTTAAAGGTTGCTTGAGAAGTGATATTTTGCTTATTGGTTTTGTGTTAAACATTAGTGAACCCGGCCAAATTCTGGTCCAGTTACGTCCCAAATAGCATTTTACTCCATTTAAGAGTACACATTTAGTTCCCAGGTGTACTTGAAGCATTATTACAGTTCACTCGTGATGTATAAGCTGCATTATTGCGATTGATAACACCTATGCCTGTCTAAGGGACTTACAGGAGTGTGGAGTTATACTTTTATACGATTGTTGGTGTTACAATACTCTAACAACTATCCTTTAGTCAGCCGTCTGACTAAGAGTAGTATAGGAGGGTAGAGATACGGCAACAGCTGTTTAACGGCCTACATGTACGATGTTATAGAGCTAGCATTTTAATAGAACACACGTGGTCATTTATAAAGCCAAAGGCTGTTATGTTTACTTGTTTTAGAATGATATACAGCTAGTAGCTGTAGTAGGACTTGTTTGTGATCTTTAAAATAACCTTTTTTTACTACTGTACAGAAGTGTTTAAATGGTTCACATGTGCTCTGTAGGCTGTTAAAAGGACTATATGTGTTGTCCATTAACATCAATAGCAGTTTATTTGTCCACAAGTACTACTCTTATTTGCTGTAAGCTGAACATGAATGTGAATGTGATATTCTATTACTAAGTGTAAATACTCTGACACCAAACTGTGTGTCTCACACAAAAACAAAAAGTGATTTTTGTTAGTTTGTTACAAAATTTGTACTTTTATACTTGACTTAGTACCTGGGCTAGGCGATTTAACGGACAATAATTATTATTGCTGATCCCTAAAATTTCAGTATTGAAAGAATTAAACGATGATACACAATTGACCTGAACTACATCTTAAAGCTGTACATAAGTTCACATTAGAATCAATTTATAGACATTGGCTCTGTAGTGGTAGACATGTGGGACTTCATATAGATAACAGCATTCTAACCAGTGGCGGATACAGGGGGGGGGGCCCAGGGGGCCATGGCCCCCCCCACGAACCTCTGAATTTTGAGGCCGAGTAAAGAAATTAGCTCTCTTAATTTCTTTTAATCTTAATACGTGGCCCGAGTTGGCCGATGGGCCCCCCCCAACATGAAATCCTGGATCCGCCCCTGATTCTAACAGAACACATGTGAACCTATATACGCTTCACCGCATTAAATTGGAGTTATAACAGTTCACATAGCCGTATTTCATTTCCACCATTTTGTTCTACGTAACCTAAAATATTTACCAAATAAATCGATCTCCAAAATTATCATGCAGATTTATCACAAAATACGCAGATAGAGCGATTGAGTTTTGGTTTCATGTTATAATTAATTACCGTAGTATATTATAAGTCCAATATACTATCAAAAACTGAAAATTGTAGATTTTCTCTCAGCCAGTTTTAAATATTCTAAAATGAATATCGCGTTTTTACAGAGGCGCGTGAATATTTTAGCTGTAAATATGTATTCATTTCACGATAAAGTTGCATTCCCATGGCATTAACATTATTAAGTATTTAAAACAGGTACTTAATACCGCGACGTGTTATCATAAATTGTTATCCAATGATATATTATATTATCCGTCTTCTGATGGCACACACAAAAAACTAAACTTATTATGAGGAAATTAAGAAAATAATAAATCCAGGACACACGTGAATTTTAGGTAGCACTGGAGTACTTTTGTAGGATTTTAAAACTGTGAAGGCTGTGTATTTAGCCACTTGTTACTCTTTATTACACTCATGCACGTTGTATGGTTCACACTGTGTCCCATATAGTGCCGTTAGTCAGCCTTAAGTCCGATGTTACTACTTAAACTGCTATTATAATGCTATTATACTGCTACTGTACAGCCATAGTGAACTTAAGGCTGTCTAATTTGTGCCCAAACCGGTTCTACAAGAGCATTATAGCAAGCTATACAGCTCTTATACAGCTGACTTACACAGCTTGTGGAGTACATGTGAACGACTAGACATCTTATATAGAACCCCGAATGCCACTTGGGGTTGTATTATTCATAAATTTCGAACTCATTTAGCTCGCTCTTTTTTCTATTCTACTATAGCAGCATTGCTTGCTATAGACATGGTAGTCTGTGATGAGAAATTTTGAGATCTCTTCGCTCACTTTGCTCTCTCCAGAATTGGGTGAAAACTCGCTTCGCTCGCTCTAGGTTTTGGATCGTATATCTTTTCATAGTGTAGTTAAATCTTGAGCTTGCTTTTAGGTCGTAAAAAACTCGAGCTCGCTTCGCTCGCTCCAGGATTTAAAACTTATAATACTGATCTCACTATATTGCAGTAAAATCTCGAGCTCGCTTCGCTCGCTTTTGGCTAGACACTCCAGAATTCGTTGAATTGTCGAGCTCGCTTCGCTCGCTCCTGGCTACGATTGTATCACAAAGACCTAGATGCATTGCAGTAAAATCTCGAGCTCACTTAGCTTCGCTCGCTCTAGAATTCAGCGAAATTTCAAACTCGCTTCGCTCGCTCTAGGTTTTCGATCTTATATGTTTTTATGGTGAAGTAAATTCTCGAGTTTGCTTTGCTCGTTCGAGCTTTTAGGTCGTAAAAAACTCGAGCTCGCTTCGCTCACTCCAGGATTTAAAACTTATTTCACTGATCTCACTATACATAGTCAACCCAGCTCGGAGGCCCCGCGCGAGTTCAGTGACCTCGCCTCGCACGCCCGCTTCGCCGCACTCGTTCACAGCAGAACAGGGCCAAATTCAGTGGTAGATAGGAATTGTTGTTTGCTTTTGAACAGCTGATTTTTTTTCTGCCGATTTCGATATTGGTCCCATAGAGAAAGTTGTTCAGTTTGATGGTCTGATTCTCCCCTTAAAATAGTTTCACCTAATTTTGTTAGACCTTATATTGCCTTAAAATCTCGAGCTCGCTTCTGGCTAGACACATTGCAGTAAAATCTCGAGCTCACTTTGCTCGCTCCAGAATTTGGTGAATTGTCGAACTCGCTTCGCACGCTCCTGGCTACGATTGTACCACAAAGACCTAGATGCATTGCAGTAAAATCTCGAGCCCACTTAGCTTCGCACACTCCAGAATTCAGTGAAATTTCGAGCTCGCTTCGCTCGCTCTAGGTTTTGGTTCCTATATGTTTTTATGGTGAAGTAAATTCTCGAGTTTGCTTTGCTCGTTCCAGATTTTAGGTCGTAAAAAACTGGAGCTCGCCCAGACTTGCCCCCCCCAAGACCAAAAGCTGGGTACGCCCATGAGCGTGGGTAGGCCAAAAGGTGGACCAATGACCTGGTAAAGGCGGCGGGAACCCGCTGGATGAGGGCAGCACAGGACCGGTCGTTGTGGCGATCTTTGGGGGAGGCCTATGTCCAGCAGTGAACGGATCAGCTGAGATGATGATGATGTATCTAAGATACGGTCTATAGAATATTATTTTATTTCATTTGCAGGCAACATCGGCTCCACTTGTGGTTTCGTCACAGGATTCAGTTTCGTGTCTGTGCTGGAGTTCATTTACTTCTTCACGGTGAAGTTGCTACGGGAGGTGCGCATGCGACGACAGCTGCATAGCATCGCTACCAATACTGAACATTCATCTCCAACGCACTTCGAACACATTACTAGATATCGTCCGATTTATTGGAATGAACTCGCTGGATCTACACGATTGAGAGAAAAAACCCCCAGTGAATCCTAGGGGGGCTATTCATGCAGTTTTCTGGGTTGACTAGACCAAGTCCAGCTGACCAAGTATTTGGAATAAATGTTTAGGTAATGTTGATACCTAAGTATTGAAACTTGGTCTCTGAATTTACAATCTTTGATTGCTGATCTGCACTAATGTATTGATCGTTGTAGCGTTCCATACTAAAAGAAGTTACGAACTAGTTTGAATATATCGAAATTAAAGTCAATATTGCCAGCCAATACCTACGGGCTTAGCGTTGGTATGTTTCCCAAAATGTTTTTAGATGTTTACATAAAAATGTTATATAAAACACGTGTGCATTTCTCACAATGATCTGTATCTTAATAGCCTTAGCTTTGTGCGTAAATTCATTATTTATTAATGAATCTATTACGTGTAATATTACGAATGAAACGTAATAAACATCGATGTCGAAATTTTTGTAGTTTTATTTCGTACGAACTCTGAGCCAGTGGTGAAGAATGGATTCAAAAGAGAATTTCAAAAGGTATTTTCAGATATGGTGGAAAGGGATCAAAAGTTTGCCAGAAACCACATCGATACATGGTTTTAGATTTATGGCTGACACTAAGAGACACTGGATCGAAAGGTAATTTTAGCTTTTAATTAACAAAACTGAATTTCACGGGCCGGGCGTGCGTACCTAACCTACCTACTGAACTAACTTCAGTTACTCTACCCTAGAAAATTTATACCACATATTATTTAGCCACCACCAATTTTTTATTAGTAGGTAACGAAACTATAAGGGTGTATTCAAACCGTGAATATGAACAACTTTTTCTAAGGAACATAGGGCGAAACACGAGACCTACCATAGAAAATCGATCAGCCGATCAGCACTTTTCAATCAATCAATTATACTTCATTTTACACCAAAAAACATAGTATACATAAAACCAACCAACAGGAAATACAGAAGGTACAAAAATAGGCTTTATATGGGAGGTTCACAAAAAATTATCATTTTTCAACCCATGTTCCTTGGGGAAAGTTGTTCAGATTCACCGTCTGGAATACACCCTTTAAAGTTTCGTCACTAATTAAAAATTAGTGGTGTATTTGTAGACTGTTGTTGAAATGATATGATTTTGGAGAGAGGGGGTGGGGGAGGGGGGTCATGTCTCCTGTTACTCTTCGGACCGCGCCTGGCCACAACTCTGCGGGGAATAATGTAAAGCTAAGAATAAACACTTAAATTACATTGCAGGGTATTTTGGACGATACTTGTAGCTCTGTCCTGGTACGGTTCCGCACTGCTGATCGCTGCTCAGTATAATGCCTTTCAGAACAACGCCATATCATTCGTCGTAGAAACTACGTACAAAGATTGGGATACCGAGTTTCCAACCATTGCATTATGTGAAAATGATAACACGAAACGTATTGAGGAGGTGTCAGACAGGTAGACTATTAAATTTGTTCTCAATTAAGTACCTAAGTACCTACTGTAGTAAGTTAGATAAGGTTTTAATTGTTTTGAATATTTAAGCTTATGGGGAGAAGAACATGATTTCAACATGGAGGAAGTGCTGAAAGAGATCGCTTATTTCAAGGGTTTAGCGTATTATATTACGGAGTTCTGTGGTTTAGAGGACCCTTTACCGGGCTGCATTAAATCTAACACCAGTTATTACGCGAATTTGGTATGTAGAAATGTTCCATGTTACTTTTTTTGTACTTGTATGGTTTACTTTTAATTAAATCATATTTGTTTTTAGGTACGGAGCACATGTCATGAGACCTTATCAAACTGTTCTTGGAATAATGAGCCATTCGACTGTTGCACTCACTTTAGAATTATGGACACAGAATTGGGTCCATGCTTTGCTATCAATACTTTACAAGGAAGGTATTGAGTTACTCAAAACAATATATAACATGTTTGATTCGAAAGGAAGGAGGGAAAAAATCTTTACAAAATACTATCTTAAATCGACGGTATAATTATAATATTCACAACATTCGATTTCTTTCAGAGATAAGATTACTTCAAAACTACCAATGATTAGCAACAGAACTACTGGACCAGGAATGTTAAAGTTTGACGTTATGGCAACCGCTAACATTTACGTTTTTAACGAAGAAGATGTTCCAACGATAACTACTATAGGATCCGATGTTCTGACAGTTGGACCCGAAGTTCTTCATAAGTATGATAATTCAAGGATAATTCCATGGAATTTGATTTCTTTATTAATCAATTTTATAGTCTAGTGTCAGCAAATCAGCATCCAATTAGTTTATTTTTTTATTTATTCAATTTATAAAATATATCGGATTACGTTAGGTCATGTCAGCAACCAGCTCCTGTATTACGATAAGTTAGTGAATTTACATTTATCAACCCAATTTAGAAAACGTATGTTCTGTTTTGGTGTGCAATAAAGTATAAATTGATTTATTGATTGAAAACGATACTTTCAAAATAAATAAATTATTGGATATCATAACTCGCGCGCAACCCTCTTTGCCAAGTTTTTCGGCACTGACACAATATACACTTTCTATTTGACGGTCATTGTTACATTGGACATATGGCCATTTTGTTTTAATGTCTCTTTTATTTACTACCGTAAAACATTTTCTTCACGTTTGCACCATGATGTTCCCCTATTAGCTTTGTACCTACATGTAATATTCTTCATGTCCACAGACGATACATCACTGTAAAAAATGTTGCAAACGACTACGGTGCTCGACTTGTGTCACCAGAAAAACGAAAATGTCGTTATTCCGACGAGAATTCACTAGAAATATACAACCATTATTCCTATACAGCATGCACGGTTCAATGCAGGAAAGATGCGCAATTAAGGCTTTGTAATTGCACCAATTATTTCATTCCAAATGTCCCTGATCATCAAAAGTGCGACGTCCACGGCATGATCTGTCTCAGTGCTCATCTCAAAGAGCTCTCTGTAAGTATACCTACCTACTGTTTTCAATCACAGGGTGTAAGTTTGAATGCTTTACATTACATTTATTTATTTACTGACGGGTACAGATGAATCATATTAAAAACTCGAGAAACTACATAAAATTAGGCAAACATTGAACATAGATACATATCGAACAGCTTGCTTCAGACCATAAAACTGAGCAACTTTCACTATGGAGCCAACATCGAAATCGCGAAAAAATTTCAGCTGTTCCATACATGTCAACAGTAGGTACTTAAATTATTTTTTTGCGATTTCATGTTGGTCCCGTAGTAAAAGTTGTTCAGTTTGTTGGTCTGAAGCACCCCATATATAGGGTCATTCTTAATATGCTGACACTTTTTTAAGGGGATGATCAGACCGTCAAACTGAACAACTTTCTCTATAAGACCAACATCAAAATCGCGAAAAAAAAATCTAATGTTCCATACTAAACTGCAATCATACTCGAGCCAAATGTGTGGGACAGCTGAAATTTCTTTTGCGATTTCGATGTTGCTCCCATAGAGAAAGTTGTTCAGTTTGATAGTCTGATCGATCATTCTCATAAAAAAAAAAGCAGTCGGCATAGTATTGAGTTCGACTCTGTATAGAGACGTCAGTGGCGAGGTTTTTTATATTTCTGGTCGGGCTTTACCTATGTAACGCATTTTATTTAATAGCCGCGTTTTACCTGAAATAAAACGCATATTAAACTACTTACCTTATTAGAAGCTTATTATATTGAGATAGGCATTTCCGTTTCCCGTTTACTTTCCTCTCTTTCTATCGCGATATATCTGTCTCGCTTGCTCCTTTCCCACTGTTACCAGGCGGGTGGGGGCGACTCTTTATAAGGCGAGTGCGCGCCCCACTCTGGTTCATTGGTCGAAATATACCAGGCAGAATTAAAAATGTAAGCTTCTAATAAGGTAAGTAGTTTAATATGCGTTTTATTTCAGGTAAAACGCGGCTATTAAACCACTTGACCGTTATTAGAAGCTTATTATATTGAGACATGTTTGTTATCGCCTGGTGAAAGGACGCCAATGTGACGGTTGGGTCAAATTGTAGAGTTGGAGCAAAATTATAACCAATTAATAAGTAATGAAATATCATTTATTGAACATTTGTGTTGTATATTTAAGTTACACAATAAACTTAATAAATTTTTAATTAACTCATTCAATCATGTAAATTAATCAAGGATTTAACAATGTATTATTGCAATTAGGTCATCAATAATCATCAATTAATTAATTCATTCATTCGGGTTCATTAATTTTAATATTGCAAGAGTTACACAGTAACATTCATTGACATAATCATAAATTTATCTAGGTAACTGGATTAAATAATGTTGTTACACTAGGGGTGATATTGCTAGGAGGAGGTACTATTTCTCTCCTATAAAAGGTCTGAAAGGTTTTAGCTGATCTCCAGTTCCCACGCTCAAGGATATCATCTAAAGGGAAGCTGTCAAGCCAGTTTCTAGAGGCTACAGCCGAGCGAGCACTGCCCGGAGTTGCAGATATACCGGCAGCCTTCATTGTTGTCTTAATCCAACCGGCTATCACTGTCCGAGATGCAGGTTTTGCTGGACCTCGTATCGTTGTAAATAAGCTAAAGGACCCTGAGGCTGCGCGTCTGTCACTTAATGAACTTATAGTCTTATTAATCCAGTAAATGGGATCAAGATTTTGGTTCTGTGAATTTGGAATGAATTTACAACCAGATTGTCTGTAGGTACTGCAATCGGTTTTGGATCCAAACCGAGGCCAAAAAATTACAAAATCATCTGATTTTATGAGGTGATTGGGGTCTACATCAAGAAGTATTAGATCGTGGATTCGTCGTCCTGAACATAATATCAGTAGTGTCGCAGTATGTCGGACCGTCTCAAACATATTGTCATTGTTAATTGAACAATTCGTTAAATACGATTCAAGTACCTTAATATCCCAAACCGGTGGTTTTGAGGATTTTGGGTCTTTCAAAGCTATAGACTTTAAAACGTGTCTTACTAGAACGTTTGAGCTCAACTGGCCAGAGTGATCAACATTGCACAAAGTTGATATTACAGATTTATGTAACAGAATTGTGTTATATGAAAATTTATGTTTAAGATGCAAATCTGCCAAAAATTTAGCTACATCGGAACCTACTGGGCCTGTCGGATTAATTTTTTGAACTCTTGACCAGGATAACCAGCGATTCCAAGCTACTTTATACGTTTTCAATGTAGATGGACGCCAGGATGATTTGAGTAAAGACAGCTGTTCAGAATCCCAGGTGGTTAAGTTTTCTGACCACCCCCACATCTCCAAACTTCGAGAGTCATATCCTGAACTCTGGGTGGAGGCAAGCCGGTTGTTATGTCCACTAGAACCCGTTTCAGGTTCTTCAATGTGAACGGAGCTGTCAAAGCACGAGCTTTGAGGTCGGCTCGCCAAAACACTTTGTCCCAACGGGGGACTACTAGTAGATATACTCCCGTGGATGAGTTCAGTTGAGTCAATACTCTGGGAACAAGGAATGGTGGTGGGAATACCCATGCCAGTGGGTAGTTCCACGGGACGCTGAAAGCGTCGTGAATCATCGCCTGGTGGTCTTTCAGATCCAGAGACGCGTAGTTCGACACCACGTGAGCTCTCTCCGAGGCAAACAGGTCTATCACAGGTGTTCCCCATTTCGCAAACACTGTCTCTGTGCATTCCGGTAGTAGATGCCACTCCGGCGGTAAGCGGTTCCGTGATAGATGATCCGCGTGATTGTTGAACTTGCCAGGGATATGATAAATTTTGAAAAGAATTTGATGATTGTCTAGAATTTGAAGAATTTGATACGCAATGTTCAAGAGGATCAATGATTTGGTTCCGCCCTCGTTTCGGAGATATGCTACTGCGGTTTTGCTGTCGCTTTGTATGAGGACTGACCCTCGGCTCAGCTGCGCAGCATGACTTCGAAGAACTTTTAGAATTGCTAACATTTCCTTTGCATTGCAATGTAAGTCCTGTTCTTCTATTTCCCATGTTCCGGACAGAGAAAGGTTGTTCAGTCGTGCCCCCCAGGCTAGATCTGATGCATCGGTAGTCAGGAAATGTGTCGGAGGGGGTATGTGCAAGACCGTTGGTAACGGGCAATTCTGAATCCACCATCGCAGCTCGTCTAGAACCGTTTTCGGCAAGGTGTATTTGACTGTCATTATGTCGTCTGGTAGTGAATTCAAGAAACTGAGAATCGCACGATGGTTTAGTCGTCCTCTCGGTACCGCAAAACTGGCAAAGTTGAGGACGCCTACTAAGCTCTGAAGCTCTTTCAGATTGGCTTTCCCTGCTTCTAGGAAGTGAGCCACTTTTTTGCTGACAGACACAGATTTTTCTGTCGGAAGACATTTTTGATTTATCCAGGGTTTCCAAAGAATACCCAGATAAGTGATGGTTTTTTGTGGGACGATAATGGACTTCTCGAAATTGGTTTGGAAGCCCAAAAATTCCAATGTCTCTATCAACATTTCTACATGAGTGCTTAGAGTCATAGCATCTTGATGTGCAAGAAGGTAATCGTCCAGGTAAACCACTATCCTTACTCCCTTTTCTCTTAAAGTCTGAGCTATCCAGTTGGTGAGGCTTGCGAAAACCTTCGGAGCTGTGCTTAGACCGAATGGAAGGCAGGTCATTTCCATTACATCTCCGTTGTATAGAAGTCTGAGAAAGCGTCTGTGAGTTTTGGCAATGGGCAGATGAAAGTACGCTTGGGACAAATCTACCTTGCACAACCAATCGTGGGGTTGAAGAAAATCCGGGATTCTGTACATGTTTATCAGACGAAACCGGTCGGTTAGCACATAATTGTTCAGTGATTTGAGATTGAAAATCGGACGGGGCGATCCGTCGCTTTTTGGCACCAGAAACAGGGACGAAATGAAGCTTGGAGATGGAGCAACTACACTCAAAACACCTTGATTTATCATTTGTAAAATTACGGTGCTCATCTCCTCTGACACAGGTGTGCGATAAAGATCTTTTGTCGGATTTGGAATTTTCAGTGGCGGTTTTAGAACAAAAGGTATGCGATACCCCGTGATAACTCGCAGAATAAAGTCTGGGGCGCCCATCTCTGTCCAACGATCGTGGTAACATGCTAAACGTCCGGCTTGGAAACTCTTCGAGTCACTGCCTTTGCCTTTTATAATTGCCTCTATTGCCTGAGGGCGAATAGGGACGTTTGCGTCCTCTCTGGTTTGTGTAACTATTGTTTGGTCGAGAACCTCGTGATCGAAATGAGGAACCTCTTGTATACGGACCATACCCGCGAGGCTCATTACCAAATTGAACATGCCCCTGCGAGGGGCAAGGCTGATGACATGCACCCTGCGAGGGTGGGTTATTGAAATGCGGGTGAGAGCTTGTAGCAGGCTCACAGCATTGCCAAGAAGTACCACGCGGTGGTACAGTATGTGTGGCATACCCCTGCGAGGGGTGCCTTACAGTTTTATTCGGCTTTGCTCGCGAAGCATTACCATTACTGTTATAAGGTTTGTTTATTGGCCAAAAAACTTTTCTCACCCCACCGGCTTTTTCTAAAGTGGTAGTGAACTTTTCCGGGTTGAATATGTGAGTGCTTGAGGGGGGTATTTTACTAACAGCGACCTTAAGTAAAGGGTCCCGTATTGATTTAAGTATACCATCCCTCCTCATTTCGATGCTCTCGGCTCGATGACCACAAGCTAATTGTAACAGATCCGCAGAGATCTTCTGAAAGTCACCTTTCAGAAAAAGTTCTTCAACTTTTTCATTTATGGTGTTGTATGAAGCACGTGGATTTTTAGCTACATGGGCCATTAACTCACGCAAACAATTTTGTAATGTTTCTTTTTGCTTAAGTATGCAAAAGGTTATAGCCGCATAGGATTTATCAGCGTACACCATGTGGCGTAAGACATCATATGCTTTTACCTCTTCGTTTGTTTCTAATTCTGTAAATCCGGGTGAATGGTTATATAATTTTTGAGTTTCAGCATACCTAACCTCAGACCATGCACTACTGTCAAATCTTTGAATGTCATTAAGCATTTGTAAGTATTCGTCAGGAGTTGACGGTACTGCTGGTTCCTTAACTTTAGTTTCGATATGAAATCTTAATTCCGAGTCTCTGTTATGTGCACATGTGATCACCTCCTGCGAGGAGTTGCATTCCACATCGTTATAAAGATCACGGCTGACATCTGAATTAATCGAAGCATTATCAGAAAAATAGCGATTAGAATCATTAAAGGTTACATTTTTTCTAAGCTCACCCACTTCCTTCGACAATTTCTCCAGCAAACCTCGCTCACGCTTGTTCTTGCGTCGGCGACGCCGCTCCTTCCTCCTTTTCTTTTTCTTTTTCGGATCGGGGGAAGAACTCGAGGAACCCGAGGAGCTCGATGAACTCGAACTGGAGCTGCTGCTACTGCTGCGGGAGCGGCGACGAGCACGGGCAGGCCGCTTCGGCACTACAGGGTCCGGAGCATGGCTTGGTCCGGGCTTATCAACATCCATTCTACCAAGAAAATTATGATATTAAGATCAAATTATAACAAATAAAAGCTTTTGAGGCGAGACAGAACATTATAAACTGATAGAAAGTAATATCTAAAATGACGTTATATTTTCGAACGGTTACACCGTTAAAATTTTAAATTGTGCAACTTACCTGTATTATTCACAGTTCACAATTCACACAATCTATAATATAACGTAAAATTTTCGAACGGTAACACCGTTTACAATAGAAATTGTGCAACTCACCTGTAATTTTCACAATTTTAAATATTTTATATTTAACTCACGCTTAGAGCACAAGTTGACACGACGGGAAACAAAACGCCAATGAACCAGAGTGGGGCGCGCACTCGCCTTATAAAGAGTCGCCCCCACCCGCCTGGTAACAGTGGGAAAGGAGCAAGCGAGACAGATATATCGCGATAGAAAGAGAGGAAAGTAAACGGGAAACGGAAATGCCTATCTCAATATAATAAGCTTCTAATAACGGTCAAGTGGTTTAACATCCTATATAGGGTCCTTCTTAATATGCTGACACTTTTTTAAAGGGATGATCAGACCATCAAACTGTACAACTTTCTCTATGGGACCAACATCAGAATCGCGAAAAAAAATCAGGCCCTCCATACAAAATTGCAAACCCACTCGAGCCAAATGTATGGGACAGCAGATTTTTTTTCGCGATTTCGATGTTGGTCCCATAGAGAAAGTTGTTCAGTTTGATGGTCTGATCATCCTCTTAAAAAAACTGTCAGCATATTAAGTTGGACCCAACTTTCTCTGAGACGTTGGTGAATGCTGACAGTTTTTTTAAGAGGATGATCAGACCATCAAACTGAACAACTTTCTCTATGGGACCAACATCGAAATCGCGAAAAAAAAATCTGCTGTCCCATACATTTGGCTCGAGTGGGTTTGCAATTTTGTATGGAGGGCCTGATTTTTTTTTCGCGATTCTGATGTTGGTCCCATAGAGAAAGTTGTACAGTTTGATGGTCTGATCATAACTTTAAAAAAGTATCAGCATATTAAGAAGGACCCTATATAGGATGTTAAATAAAATGCGTTACATAGGTAAAGCCCGACCAGAAATATAAAAAACCTCGCCATGTTGCGGAAAATCATTGGAACTAATTTTTGTACTTGGAACACTGACATTATAGGTGACAATCGATTGCAGCGCCCCCAATCCAGGTTTTTTATATTTCTGGTCAGACTTTACTTTAGGGGTTGCGTCAGACCATAAAACTACTTAGAGAACTTTTACTACAGGACCAGTGTAGGTATATCAACATCGCGAAAAAAAATTGGTTCTTCCCATTGAGGTATTAGTTACGTACTAGAGGCGAAACCCAGTCTAAATTTTTTGTAACACGTACGGAGCCATACATACAAAGTGTTGTTTTTGAAGGTACTTGGCATAATTTTATTCAATGGTTCTTCCGTAGAAAATGTCAATGGCTACATAAGGTCCAACAAAATTAGCTGTAACCTACGAATAAGCTCAAACTAAGTATTTTAAGGGGATGATTAGACCATCAACTGAACCAGAAAATTTTGACTATGGGACAGACATGGAATGCGCGAAAAAATTATCTGCTGCTATTCCATACCAATCTGCTAACCTACTCGACAAAAATGTATGTGACAGCCTGGTGACAGCAGACATTTTTCGCCACTCTTAACTTAAGGGTATATTACCAATTAAAGTCAATGAAATTTTTCAGAAACAATCTAGAAACTAATCTCTATGTTTGTATGAAGTCTGATTTTCGTTAAAATGTATAGTTTTAAAGTTACAGTGCCTCAAAGATTTCCATACAAATCTTAAATTAATCCTGGCATTAAAACTGTATATTTTAACGATAATCTGACTTCATAGGAACATAGAGATTAGTTTATTGATTGATTGATTGATTCTCCGCTTTAAATGGACAGAATTAAAAAAAAAAAAAAATTGATAAACCGTTTCTAGATTGTTTCTGAAAAATTTCATTGACTTTAATTGGATAGTATTGAAAATATCACCAGACTACGTTTGTATGCAGTGCGCATTTACGCTCTCGGAATAAACTTCTCTTAAGAAAACAAATTTCCAGGTATTAAGAGCTCGTTGGTCATCCCGGCCAGGTTTGTCCTGCTACTGTCTACCGTCCTGCACTGAAGCAGAGATAACTATAATGAAGGACTTTAAATTTTCGACGGGGGAGACATATGCCACAGTACAAATAGAGCTTGCTATGTTGCCGAACGAGCGGTACCGGCGGAATGTAGTCCGTGGTGTACTTGATTTGGTTGGTAAGTTACGATTTTTTTATTTAAGTTGAGTTACTTATAGCATATAGGAATTCTTTGAGCCGACATAGCCCAAAGTATTGTTAAAATTAAAGTTGCAATGGGCGGGGCACATTGCTCGCAGAATCGATTGCTGATGGAGCCTTTAAACGTTGATGAAAATTTGTTTCTTGTATGACCCCAAAAATTTTTACACGTAGGTAGTTATTTATAATTAATCTGTACTATTTCGGCTCAGACCTGAAGATACAGCTCTCTGAAGCTAGGACGGACGGACGGACAGCGTAGGCTTATGAATTTGAATAGGGTCCCGTTTTCACCCTTTGTGCACAGCTCTGCAACTCCATGTACACACGGCGACATATCAAGCTAGACAAGACCAACATAAGCTGGCCGCGCGGATGTTGCATAACGTATAACGTCGCGTGGCCAGCTTATTTTGGTTTTGCGTAACTTGATGTGTCGCGGACCCAAGTTTTGTTTGAAGTGATTTATCTGTTACGTAGTACCTTATTATTAATCTGGGCAAAGATAATTTAACCATAGGTTATCTTTGGCTTTGGGTACGGAACCCTAAAAAAGAAAGTCAGGGAAAAGCGTTAACATAATTTAAAAATGAATACGTTTCAATCGTCCGCAGTGTCGACAGGCGGAACATGCGGCCTCTTCCTCGGCGTCAGTATCCTCAGCATCGTAGAGTTGTTCTACATCCTCATGGCGCGACCGTTCTGCGACATATACAGTCAGAACGACGACGACCCATGGTACAGGAAGTTCGGCACCCGTCGTCTAGAAGACAACAAGTTTAAGCCTAAAGAAAACTGGGCCTTCTTGACCAACAGAAATACATTGAAATCATAAGCTTTAATGTACTTTTCCAGCGTAATAGATATAGTTAGTTAACCAAGATTTCAAATAAAATTTTAACACGGCATATGACATTAGTTCGGAGAAGAAAAACAGTTTCACATTTTCTCTGTATTTTTCTCACTGGTGCTTTTTTGCGATGTAATACGATCTTCTCGCTTGCACATTAATTGTGTTTATAACGCTAGGTTTGCACTTTTGTATGAAACAGCAATTTGTTGAAATTTCGATGTCAGTCCCATCATGGCGGAAGTTAAAGGACATAATTATTAAGGATCCTTAAATGACTTCTGCATGTAAAGTAACAAGTAGGTATATAATAAATATCGATTGTTAAACTGACAATAGCTTTAGGTAATGATAATTTTTTTTTTCGAGTTTTGCTTAGATTATAATCTCACGCCATCGACTCTGATTGTTCGTGGGCAATTTAAAAGTGAACATTTGGTTGTCATTATAGGTGTAAGTTATTATAATTTTTGTGTGTAGGTATATAAAACTAGTAACTATATCTACTTTACCATATTGTTACAACTTAGGCACATCACAATTAAAATCTTCTGGAATACAATATCTTTCAATAATTTCATCAAATATCTCCATTACGTTTTTCTTATAACTGTTGTTAGATAGAATCATTTTCCTCATGAACGTTGCTTTATCTCTAGAAAGGATCTCATTAAACTGCGCTGTGTCACTGAATATATCTTTCGTCAAATCATCGTCTACCCAAAACTGTGGTATAAGACATGCACAAACAATGAGCCCCCACAGACGTTGCTCTTCAGCTGACGCCAAAAACGATTCCTTAGTTAGGATCTTATCTGTTAATATCCCAAAACTGCTAAGAATCAAGTTAAGTTTCTGATGATAATAATTCAGAAAAGTCTCTAAATTTCCTTCTCGGAATTTTGGCTCCAAATTACAGTAAAGAAGGACCATTACGTCACCAGCGGGAGGTTGACACCTCACTGCTTGGAAGTCGACAATAACGCAGTCATCCGGTTGACTTGTGGCCGTGTCGTAGTGGAATAGAATGTTATTGTTCCACAGATCGCGGTGGCAGACTACATTGCGGTATTTGGAAGAGCACGCACTGAGACTTAAAGCCGAAGACCAAATGTTATACCACCTGTTCTCAACGATATTCATCAATAGACTGTTTTGGTTGTACTTTGAGAATGATTTGACGATTTCTAAAGCTCCATTCATGCATTGAATAAACCAAGGATCTGTGATTCGGTAGCCTCCTTCATCCAAATATTGTTCATATTCGTCTGATATTCTAAAGTTTCGTTGTAGCTCTGTGCTCATGTTCTCTTCAAAAATGATAGAGGAGGCGTGAAACCTAGCTAAAGTATTCAAGGCTTCAAGCATGTGTTCCGTATCGAATCTGTCGAATTTGTTCTTTAAGTCGTACTGCAATGCATTTAAATCTTGAAACACAATTGCGTCATCAAGGGCTGTTAGTAATTTAGCACTCCATGGCTTCATGCCTGAAATTATACCGAATTATTAATACAATACCCTTCGATCAACAATATCTAACTAGATAACGCGTCAGCGCTCAAAACATGTCCCGGCAAATAACGCCTCACTATTGGAGTGAGGTCTTATTTTGAATTAGTTGCGTTCGAACAAAGCCAACGTAAGCACGTCTCGCAATGCCGCAGTGTTCCTTTTTTAAATTACTAGGAATTATGGTTGCTTTGAGGTCGAAATTATAATGTATTCGGACTGTTTTCTCGGTTCGTTAACAAAAAATGTTGTATATTCACGAGGACAGAATTTCTCTTTGATTTTGTATGCGACCCGTTATCTAGTTGTATATTGTTGATCGAAGACAATACCCTGAAAACAAATCAGGTATTGTTGTTCACATTCAAACTAGCTCATCCATTTCAATTACGTTAAACAGAACGACATAGGTCTACGCGGTTGAAGCCGCGGGCAAAAGATATAAAACATTGTCATACCTGGTACATCCATACCATTCTTGATTACTTTGTAGAAAAACAATTCCTTTTCATAAAGTCTCATTTCCTTCACCATATTAGCTTTAGCTTCATTAGATCTGGATACAGCCTTTATGAAGAACGATAACCATTTTCTTTCACCATTATTTGTCTTAACGGCCACTTTTAATTTCCAATAGTCGGATAAGAATCCAAGCATTTTATTGCTTGCTATATGAACATTGTAACTTTCTATTTTGAGGACTTCTTGTTTTGAGTAGCATCCGTAGTTTAATACAATTTGTTTGACATCGTCCTCTGTTACGTAGTCTACAACGTTTGATTTTGTTTGCTCCTCTAAAATTACTTCCATTATGTCATTGACAATTTTATATGTCTACACTGTGTTAATTTTGTAGTAATTGTGAAATATTGTATGTATATTTTACGTATCAGCGTAATGAGATGTTTCTGTTATCAGCGGTTCAATATTTACTAATGATTTAGGCTGCCGGTACAAAGTACCTATCAGAATAAGAGAGGGTAAATAAGAACACACCATGTTGACTTAGTAATGGAAATGCTGTGAATTTGCGTTTATTTACAGAATTATTGATAAGATTAAAACGAAACACTTTATTAGGTAGTTAGGTACAACACAAACACATTGCTAGGTTTATTCTAGAATTTAAATTCGATTCTAGAATAAGGAAATGGCAGATATTGTATCTTAGTAGTTTAGGAACAAGATACGGCTCTTAACAATTTCTTCTTCATTAGTACATCAGTATTTGTTCCTGTAAATATATATCTTTCAACGACTTCGTCTAATAGTTCTGTTACCCGATTACGGTATATCTCATCTTCTCTAGCAATTTCAATGAATTCATCGCTTCTAGAGACTTCATTTATTTTAGCGCAAGTCTCAGGATTTGAAAATAGTTCTTCTCGCTTTTCGGCGCTCATAGCTATTATAGGCACTATTATAGCAGCTTGTGTGATACCGAACATTACACTTTCGTCATACGATTTCATCAATGTGGTTGCATCAAAAATGGTACTTAAGTCTAGGTTGTTAGATTTCAATTCTTCGTGTAGTAGAAGTCTATTATTTCGGTAGTGTGATTATTTCTAAACGCTCTAGTAGTATTAAAGAACATAAGCGACGACAAGTCAAGCATCGGTGAAGAATACAAAATAGTTTGAAAATCTACGATCATTGCATGAATTTTATTATTTGCTTGTTTTTTGAGCATTATATTATTGGACCAAAGATCACGATGGATTACAACGTTCCGGTATACGGAGCTGGGTTTCATGAGCGTTAAAGCGCCATCAAATAGCATAGGTATTACCACTTGAAGACATGTAGAGAAATTAGGTTTATTTTTGTAAGAAGAATAGGTCTTTAGATACTCTATGACAGCGTTTCTTCCAGCATCTCGCCACTTCTGTCCCAGTTTTGGTTCATAGAGGTAAGCACTGTAGTCCTCCCATATTCTATACGGTCTATCGAGTTCTTTAGATTTATTTTCTTCATAGATGTAAGACTGTGCGTGGAATTTGGCTAACGTATATACAGTTGCCTTTATTTCATCATATGACATGGTACTACGGTGAGATGGCATTTCATATCCTATTTCTTTCACGTCTTCGAAAACAAATAAATCTTCTCTGGCGAATATTAAGCTTGGGCGCCATTTGTTAGGTCCTTAAAAGGAGAGGACAAATGCACTTAAATATTACTTGTATAAAACATTAACGAAATGATTCAATTTATAATCTGAATACTTAAAATTTACAACGGAACAGCGACTCTATGTCACTGTATTATATTGTAAATACAAATTGTGTATAAAAAAAAAACTAGTTTCAGCTTAAATGATTAATTAATGAATATTGGATAATTAAACATTATAAAATGAGTTTTTCTGAATTTATGTTCGATTTGTAATACCACTGGCTTTTCGGTGAAGGAAAACATCGTGAGGAAACCTGCATGCTTCAATTTCGAGGCATGTATTGTACCCACTGTCCATTATAAGAGGCGACGGGCTCACTGCCCGTCACACTGTACGGTTTCGGTACTACTAGTGGAATGTCGATGTTCTGAGGTTTCAGAATATCTCTGAATACCCCCCGGGGAATGAAGTCGTGAGCATATGCAAACATTATAAAAAAACTCACCATCGTCATCACTGAATTCTTTAAAGAGTTGCTTCAGCATAACAAATTCTTTCTTGAAGAAGTTGGATTCTTTCAAATAATCAGATTTCCACTTGTCGAACCTCGGCATGCATTTCACAAACAAATTCAGATTCGTTTCGATTCCTTCTGACTCTACTTCCATCTTCAGTCTTAAATGTTCACCCAAATATCCTATTAAATTATCTGCATAATTTTCTATATGCCATTTACTAACTTTCTCAAAACCACATTGTTTTACTATAGATGATATTTCTTCTTGGTTCAACAGTTCCATTTTGTAGTAATTATTAGTACCTAACCTACGCTACGTCTACTTATGAGTGTAAATGTAAAGAAACTATAAAGTTAAAATTTGTTCAGTAATAGAGGTGTGATATCGAGTAAGATTTTTCCTAGTATAAACTTTACGTGTTAGATAAATCTAAGAGACCTATCACACAAGCGATTTTTGTGCGCAGGCGATGTCGCAGCTGCACCGCCGAGACATCACATCGCCGCAATTTTTAAGCACAGGCGTTAACTGAGAGTTTGATACCAGATATATCGCGGCGATAACGCGGAGCGATACAGAACTGACATCTTACTCGACCTCGACTACTCGACCCATGCTTATGGGACAGACGATTTTTTTTTGCGATTTCGACATTGACCCCATAGAGAAACTTGTTCAGTTTGATGGTCTGATCATCCTCTTAAAAAACCGTCATAATTATTAACATCATATTAAGAAGGACCCAATATTGAAAAAAAGAAAAGACCTAGATATAAGAGATTTAAATGAACAATCATGATTGCTCTCAACCATACTTGATTATAATGATTTTAAGACGGATGTGATTGAATTACCACATTATTTTGTGTGCTAGAGTTACTCGACCATTACAGAGTTTATTCATTGAGATATCCGATGTTTCCAGCACTTATATAATCAAAAACGTTATGCCCTGTGATTTGTACAAACGCACAGACTACACTTGTGACAGTGTAGCTATCTTTAGATTATTTATTTATGTTGGTAACAGTTATCTACTATATTTGATCAACGTTTTGTAATGTTAAACAGAGATCATAGGTATGTTTTTTGTAGTACCTATTTCCTTTATACATATAAATTCTTGTCGAAGTAAAGCGAAAAGATAAGAAGTTAAAGGCGCAACATATTAAATATACGATTTGAAAATTGTGTAACAATGTTTAAACCGTGTTTTATGGTCAGATGATCAATAAGGAACTACGCGGAGATATGTAAAATCCACCATAAGCTCGCTCGGTCGATCGCGTCGTAAATAAATTGAAGCTATTTTATTGCTTGATTTTACACATATCCGCTCCAGTTTCGGACCTTACCCTCTTTACCCTTCAGTGATTAAAGAGGCTATAATATATTTTTCACCTCACAAGCTCGGAAAGATTCTGTTTATCGTTCGAAATCTGAGTGCAAAAGTGTATTTTATCCGCTAGCGTGCAAAGAGTTTTTGAAATTCGAATTTGTCTATTCAATATTTTTGCATACCGCCAATGCACTGAAAATGCTTAATAACTATTTCATGACACTGGCCAGCACGAAAATAAAAACTTTTTGAAATGTTCTTTTTAGCAATTCACTTTTTTTCCTCGCTGTTGTGAGGTGAAAAATTGTGTGTTTCGCTCGGCTGTAAAGTTATTCTGCGTCTCGTACCTTTGAAACCTTCGCTAAACGCTCAGGATTCTATTATTTGAACCACTCGCTTCGCTCGTGGTTCAATCCTAGAATCCTTCGCTTGCTCAGGTTTCAATAAAAGTACTCGCGCCAAAAAGCAACTTTGCAGCCTAGCATAACAAATAACTATTTCACCTCACAAGCTCGGAAAGATTATTTTTATCGTTCGAAATCTGAGTGCAAAAGTGCATTTTATCCGCTAGCGTGGAAAGAGTTTTTAAAATTCGAATCTTTCTATTCAATATTTGTCTATTCTGCCAGTCCAGATAAAAAGATAGTAAAAACCATACGTGCGAGAAAGACAAAAAGATTATGTTGCTTACAGACAAGCTTTGCATACTTATATTCGTGCATATTATTGTCTTCTCTTTTTCGCGTATAGATTTGTCCTTCACTATAATTTATTTTAGTGGAAAAAAAAGAGATTATACCTAAACATAATCTCTTTGAAAAGCAATATCTCTTGTCTTCTCTTTTTCACGTATGGGTTTGTCCTTATTTGCATTTGCATATAATTATTTTCCAAAGAGATTTAATTTAGTAATAAGTTTAAATCTCTTTGTTATTTTCCCAGTATGTGGGATAAAAATATCGTTTAAAATAATATTTAAAATGCTTTTTAATAATTAATTCATCAAGTTTACCTATGAGAAGTTATTCCTTTACATTTCTTGAATTATTTGCGCAGTGTCTCAATACACACCAGGACATTTTTTATGCTGATAATTTTTTTTTCAATCAATTTGCTACACGTGACCGCAGTGAGACAGTGATTAAATGCAAGAGTACTATATCGCCGCAATAGAATGGGACAACGTCATGAAGCGCGATGTATCTGATGATGATCTAAAGTTAATGCTTGCACCTAACATTTTCCTCGCTGTTGTGAGGTGAAAAGTTGTGTGTTTCGCTCGGCTGCAAAATTATTCTGCGTCTCGTACCTTTGAAACCTTCGCTACGCTCAGGATTCTATTATTTGAACCACTCGCTCCGCTCGTGGTTCAATCCTAGAATCCTTCGCTTGCTCAAGTTTCAATACAAGTACTCGCGCCAAAAAACAACTTTGCAGCCTAGCATAACAAATAACTATTTTGGTGTCCAAAAGGGCGCGACTTGCTATACACAATGGTGTGTTGGTGCCTACACTTATGTATGGCAGTGAGTGTTGGGTATGGCAGAAGAAGCATGAAAGTAAAATTAATGCTGTTGAAATGCGTTCCTTGCGAAGCATGTGTGGAGTTACGCTGAGAGATAGAGTGAGAAATTGTGTGATTAGAGATCGATGTAAATTGAAAGAAGATGTTGTGACAAGAATAGAGAAGGGTATGCTTCGTTGGTTTGGTCATGTGGAGAGGATGAGTGATAGCAGATGTACAAAAGAGATATATGGAGCTAAAATGAGTGGATGTGTCGGCAGAGGGCGCCCTCGTAGGACGTATTCTGACCAAATCAGTTGCGTCCTACAAAAAGGGGAGGTGCGGAGTACTCGAAACCGACGGGCATGTATGAAGAGATGTATGGATGTGAATGAGGCAAAAGATGTATGTAAGGATCGTAGTAGATGGCGCACTCTGGTCTCTGCCTACCCCAATGGGAAAGAGGCGTGACGTTATAGATATAGATAGATAGAAATATATTTTTTCAAGTCCGTCGTGTATTTTTTAACAATTATAGCATAGATATAAAAAAGACAGAAAAAGTTCAAGTTTATAACAACTTTATTTAAAAAAGACTTACATTACACGCAGAAAATAGATTCCGTCGCATGCAAGTCCAACAATGGCTCCTTTACAATCTTTTGTAACCTCTTTTCTTTAACTTTCTCGTAGTTGGGGGTCCAGAGTTGCGTTATCTTCGGTGCGTAAGGGCCGTTTAGTGTGATCTCTCTGGGATCTTCTTCGTCGCTGGATGACTCGTCAACTGCCATCGTTTCTTCCTGAGGGTCTGACGGTGATTCTGATTGTTCCTGTCCCGATATATGTAGGAGGAACGACGTGCAGAGTAGACTCACGGGGGGCACCATGTGGGGAGCGGCTGATAGGAACTGGAAGGGGAAAAGTTGTCAATTAATAGGGACGAACGGAAATAAAATAACACGAGATAAATGTAGGGGGCTTTCTAAAACTATGTAGGTAAATTAAACAGGACATGGGGAAAATCGACATAGACGAAAACCTCTCATCAGCTCTATTTTTCTTAGGGGAAGGGAACTATTGCTAATGGCTGCTAATCTTCTATCTATCTATACAAATAAAACCACAGGACTGGTGGAACCACAGGGGTGCACTAAGAAAGGATTTTTCGAAAAACAACCCCTAAAGGGGTATTTAACCCGCAATGGGGTATTTAAGTTTTCCGAAATCGATACGGACATAATCTAGTGTCTAAAAAAGACGTTCGTTCAGTTCTATTCCATTTCATAGACACAGCAGTAGTCTTCGCTAGCAGCGCGCTGAAGTTACTAGCTCGTGTGTAAACACATGGCTGCTAATCTTCTATCTATCTATACAAATAAAACCTCAGGACTTAGGGGTGCACTAAGAAAGGATTTTTTGAAAAACAACCCCTAAAGGGGTATTCAAGTTTTCCGAAATCGATACGGACATAATCTAGTGTCTAAAAAAGACGTTCGTTCAGTTCATTCCTGTTCATAGACACAACAGTAGTCTTCGCTAGCAGCGCGCTGAAGTTACTAGCTCCTCTGTAAACACACATCAGTACACACCTGTGCCACAGCAGTATTGCCGAGCGCGTCGTTCACTTGCTGCACCGCGCTACCCTGCGCCAGCCGCACCTCAGACAGTCGCTGTTCCGCTAGCAGCGAGCTGAAGTTACTAGCTCGTGTGTAAACATACAACACACCTGTGCCACAGCAGTATTGCCGAGCGCGTCGTTCACTTGCTGCACCGCGCCGCAGCCCTGCGCCGGCCGCACCTCAGACAGTCCCTGCTCCGCTAGCAGCACGCTGAAGTTACTAGCTCGTGTGTAAACACACAAAAGTACACACCTGTGCCACAGCAGTATTGCCGAGCGCGTCGTTCACTTGCTGCACCGCGCCGCCCTGCGCTGGCCGCACCTCAGACAGTCGCTGCTCCGCTAGCAGCGCGCTGAAGTTACTAGCGGCCAGGTTGCGGCGCGACATTACTTCGAGACGACCCTCTTCTGATTGCTCCGGTTCTAGGCAGAAGACTTCCTGCAAAAAAAAAAAAAATTATCTATTATTATTATTAGGATGGACACGTTGGCTAAATATTATCAAGATAAGCTGAGAACGTGTACTGGAAAGGGATAGAGATATGACAAAAACGTATGAAAAATCGTGCCTTTGTTGTCAGCTCTCAACATTTTAGTCGCAAGATTTTGTAAGCTTATGTATGTTCAATTAAGACGCTGTTATACCGTCGAGGCCGTTTTTTGAACACAAACGAAAGTGTTTTAAACTGTGTTTTAAAGTCTGAAATTAAATTATGTCATATTTAAGGATCGGGCGGATGGGCGACTGTTCTCAATAACACGATTAGATTAAGTTTACTCGATAGAAAAAAATCCCAAAGTTACCCCTTTTTGTTATGTTTTTTCAATACTATGATTAAACTGCTGATATTTAACTTTTTATTTTTGTACTTAACTAAATACATTAAATATTTCTAGTGAACTCAGGAGAAGTTTTAGCTTAGAAACTCCCTTGAGCAAAGATATTGACGAAAAACACGTTTTTTTGCGATCCTGCTTTCAATTGGAGCGGGATGGCAAATTGTAAACTTATGCTTGCAAGAAAGAGACGCTTGCACTGGGATAACCTAGCCTTAAGTCAAACAAAAATATTGCATACGCAGAAACAGACAAACAACATTGATTTTCTCTCGCTCACTCAGTGTGTAATTAGCGTATGAGCCTGTTCTATATTCAATTCTTCTTCAATCCCGCCCGCTGGACGAGCGATTGGATGAGGATGGCCGAGGAAAGAGTTTTGTGACGCGCATTGGGGTGCTCTATGTTCAGCAGTGGACGATGACAGGCTGATGATGATGATGAACTAGTTTCAAATTTCAAACACAACACTAACATTTATTGAAATAATACCACGAGATATGATCCAGCCTTAGATCAAAATAAAATGAATGGATAGGCCTGAAGTGCGGTAAGTTGAAGCACACTACTGGTGCACTTGGTCCATACAAACTAGCGCCATTATCTGTCAAATCTAGGGCACTTGCATACAAGTGACAAGTAAACCTTTCATTTTTTTTGCCTCATTTTTCTGGTTTGAAATGTTCGCGTAAGGCCTATCCATTAATTTTATTTTGATCGAAGGATCCAGCAGTGGACGTCTATTGGGTAAGATGATGAGATATGGTCAATTTACGGAAATCATTCATTCATTCATATGCTCACGACTATGTTCCCCGAGGGGGTGGTCAGAGAAATTCTGAAACCTCAGAACATCCACGTTTCACCAGTAGTACCGAAACGCTGTCCATTGTGACGGGGGGTGAGCCGAATTTACGGAAATGTAGAAACATATTCTCGCATCAATAGTTTTACAGCGGTGTTTGTAGGTACACTCGAAATGTACTTTAATCACGCACTGAGCAATCTCTGTTAATTTGCCAACACGAAAGTAATTTTTATCAGAAGAAATATAAATCAATATAACTTACAGAATCGTTCCTTACGACGTAAAGTCTTATGTCGTTTTCGGACGTAGAAGACGCTCCGAAAGCGCATTGTTTGAATACTCCGGTCTTGGGATCCAGTAAGCGTTTTTTTGTCAAAATAGGCGTCGAGCTGTGAGGCGTGAATACATATACTGAAATTAAGACAAAAATTCGTGAACGTCAATCCTGAACTAATAAAAAAATAAAATAAAAATATTTTATTTCAGACTGCATAAATAGTCCACACAAAAAATGGGGTCCACAATACATAGATTTACACTCTAGATTAAGCCATGTCATGACCGCACATGGAACAGCAATAGTTTGACTTTTGCATACTAAAAGACGATTTGTTTGGCAATGATTCTATAGGATCGACAGCTTGCCAAAACCGGCCACGGTGACCGAAACAAAAAATAATGTTTTGTCTTTTTTGTTCACATAGGTTTCAAAACTGGCTATCTCGCTCTCGATTTCTTGGCTCCATCTTTCAGCGTAAGCGAAAAGTTTTAAATCTATGCGTGATCCCTAAATATTCGAAAAATATAATAATAACTATGTTAATGTAACATTTCCTGCATTTTCTTAAATAAAAGTTAGGAAACTCGAAGTTAGTCAACCTTTAGATTAGATCATAGGGTTAAATTTGGCTTACCATCGTTGTTAGTTGTAACCACAGCCATTTTATTGTGAAGAGGATGAGCGGCGAGGCACGTTGGATTGATTTGTACCATCCACTTCACGGTCAACGAGAGTAAGCTCCAGACTGCCACACACGATTCTGTTGTGCACACCAGCTGTAAGGAACAAAATACCTACTTAGTTGTGAAATATACAACACTTTAGCTCGTATAGGTCATATTCGACTGATCCACATGATAACCAAAGTAAAGTTTTTCAAACATAAATTCATATCAACATAGTGTCAGGGAGGGATAGTGCAAAAACGCGTAACTTGCATTAGCGAAAACTGCGTAAGTGAAAAAAACCTATAAGATTTTACACTGATCTTGTCTCTGATATAGGTATTTTAGATGCTACAAGAGTAATACGATTCTTTCCATTTCTTTCGATATTAGGTACTTTAAAACAGTCCTGGCTTTTTAGCCTGATGGACAAATATTCATAACGATCATTGACTTACCAACTACTGGACTTAGTGTCATTTTCAATGTTTTTAGTTGGTTTATATTACTACACGCACTTAGGTTTGTGTAGCTTAGTCTCTGACACTGTTTTCGAGAATTTTGCACTAGTCCATAGTATTCTCCGTCTATGATACCGATAATAGAATCAATTATGGTAACCCGATGGATCTACGACTCAAGGTGAGTCTGAAACTTATGTCCAGTAGCTATGTATGGTACAAAAATTAAATTGTAAACACTTACGTAATGAGCAGCATCTTGGTTCCCGAACTGCACATCAATGCCTTTAGGCCTTAACGCTGGATGCGACAACGTGGTCCTCAAGTTACACAAATGCGTATCCCACAGAGTCAACTTGCAACCAAACCACGCTGCTATCAACGACCCATCGTGCGATATAGCTACCCCACCCATGTCATTATCATCGTCTCTTCTCATGCCAGCATTAACTATATTTTCATCAACAAAATTATGCTCCTTATGAATGTTAACCAACTTTTTCACAATATCATTCTTCGATGCAAATTCTCTCAAGTAAGGAAACTCTTCGCCTTTACCTGGCGGCATTTTACCATTTTTGCAATTGTTCAAAATACCGTGCGATAAAAACTGTGCAATGCCCGATGAGTAATAGCAAGCGGTGAGACAATTCCAGGACATTTTCTTTCGATGCTTCTGCGAAGTGTTTTCTCTTTTCCATATTCTAAATTTCTGATCGGCTCCGGCTGTTACGCAAAATTCACCTTTACTACTTAACGCTATAGATACGACTTTGCATCCGCCGTGTGATAGATTAACGCAGGTGTTGAGTTTGAAAGGGGTGGCGCTTTTGATCTCTAACAGCCAGAATTTGAGTCTTTCCTCTGGGTATGTGACGCCGTCGTTTCTGTACTCGGAGGTGACGAGCCACGACCCGTTCCCGCTGACTGCATGGCACGTCACTTCGGTTTCTATCGGTAAAAGATTGTGCCGTTCAGGTGGTGTGTCGTTTATCCCTGTTATGTCTATCTGCAAAATTAAGTGTGGGGTAATTTTGTGTCTAACAAAGGAACAAGGGCAAAAGTGGGTATAACCACCACCACACCAAGTTTTTCCATCTACCTACAGTACTAGCAGTAACCTTACATTATAAAGAACTTTGTCAGTAGTAGTGGAGTACAGCTGCAGGTGTCCAGTGCGTCCGCCCATGAGGAGCCCGCCGAGGCGCTGGTGGTAAGCGAGGGGGGTACCGAAGGCGCGAGCCACCGGCGACAGGCCACCACACTCGAGGATAGTTGAGACAACACGCATCTGTGCGTTCGCTATCACAACGGCTGTAAATGTTTCAAGATAAGTTAGTAACATACCTATAATGGCTAATATTATTTGGTCGTTATTTAAAGAAAGTAAGTAAGTAAGTATAATGCATAGTTAAAACCTGAAACCACCGAACCTAATTATAGTACTCTACTATAATTCGGAAACCTATGTAAAACTATTCATAAATCATATGGCATAATAGCCAGCTATATTTGTAGGCGAAAGCGCTACTGTGTAGGCCAAACCCATTTGTTCAGATTGGTTTCAATAGGTTGTCTTTTTAGTTATCCCTGAGCGCCATAACTTGGCATACAACATTGTATTAATTAACATAAAATAAGCTTACAATTGTTACTGAGCGTTGCTGCCACATAAGCATTGTTTGTTGCAACATATTTGATAATGCCAGGTAGGCGCGGTATGAACATCTTTTCATTGGCTTTGTTAGCTAAATTGCCAACAGTCCATTTGACTAACACCTTTTCCATTCCACCAGTGTACAGGTAGCTTCCTGAAATAATTAAGCATTTGCATTGTTAATCCTGGCTTTTAGAATATACCTCGCTATAGATTCTTGTGGATATCATAAGGTAGGAGTCGTAGTATAGTTTCTAACCATAATCGAAAAGGGATTTCGATTGTGAGTTTATAAGCAAAAAAGGAATTTAAAAAAATCATTCTGTTTACAAACTTACCTTGCAAAGAAAATCCAACAGCAGTAGCAGGCAAGAAATGCCAATGCAAGGCTTCTCGTCCAAGACTTCCATATTTAAAGAAATCTCCTCTCAAAATGGTTGCCCGGCCTAGGGTATCTGTAATAGCCAGAGCGTTTTCTGTGTGATGCGCCGCCACTGACATGATACGGATTTTATTTGCGTTTAAAAATCTGTAATTTGATAAATTCTATGTTGATTGTGAAGGATTTACTTTGAATGGGAGACTATATTTTATCTTTGGCACTCCTATCTGAAGGAGAGTTTACACAACAGATCAGTAAATAGAAGTAGAGCAACAAGCTATAATGTAAATAACCCCTCACCTCACACAAAATATGCCTCAGACGTAGAGTTGGGGAAAGTAAAGATGGATACACCTACAAATACATAAATAAGAATAGCTCCTCAGCATCTGCTGTTTTAGGACAGAGAAAGTGATGGAATAGAACAAAATAAATTACTTACTCCTCTTTCACGTGCGGCTGATGTAAATTCTGGATAAATAATCTCGGTGACCCATTAGCAATAGCAGCAAATCGTTCTCCGTTACACCATCCTATAGCAACACTGGTCATATTCTCAAAATATGCAGCTCTCGAGTCTCTGAACTCGTACAGGAGTTCTCCGGTTTTAACAGAATACAGGGCATAATAAAGATTTTTTCTGTTCGGACCGCCGGCTGTTATGAAGCACTCATTATTGTCCACCAGATTGAATGTTAGCACTGCTAAGTTACTCGGAATTTGGAGTTTCTGTAAAAGAGAACAAATTGAACATAAGTAAAATAGATAATATTATGTTTCTACTGTAGTATTAGCATCTCGCAACCTGGTAACCCGGTGGCTTTAAAGGTATATTACCGTTGGCGCGCTCTTTCTAATTTTTCAGAAAAAATATAGAAACTAAACTCTAAGTTTGTGTAAGTCAGACTTTCGTTAAAATGTATAGTTTTAAAGTTAATATCTTGGACATTACTCATTAGTCACATTACTCATTAGTAGATTCAGCAGTGTACTATGATACATTTTAAAATTTCTTACAGTTTCCCTGAGCACGGCACCGTTCTCCCACGTCCATGTAGTGACGCAGCCATCGTCCGAGCACCCATACAAGTTGTACTCCTCGTTGTCGGGGAACTGGACGCCCACCAGCTCATATACTGGCGCTTCTGTCTCCAGTGTCCGAGCACAATCTCCGGTTTGTATATTGTACACGCGAACTAAGTTTTCTACTATTAATAATAGTGATCTGAAATACAAATGTTATTTTTTAGGCCTATGTAAGTTAAGACTAACGTAAAATACTTAAATTGTAAATATACAATGATTAGGATCTAAATATTACGCACTCTCCATCGGGTGAAAACACAGGGCGACGTTCTTTAATACTCCTGCCTGCTTTTCTATGGAAAGTATACTTTGGCGCGTTGTTATCGTTATCCATTTTCACACCCATTTTATTTACTTATTTATAATAAGTTCATTTGAAATTTAATTAATTTTAAAACGTAAACACACACATGATATAACCTCAAAATTCAACAAAACTTCACGTGGGTGCGGTTACATTACATTTTGACAAGATTTCATTCATCGCATTTCGGATTTGATTCGACCATGGATCGAAACGGGTTTCTCTATCTCTGTTTTACTCATACAAAACGTAAACATAGAAACAATCTCATTTGTCATTACAGCGGTCAATGCGCAAAAAGAGCTACACTGAATCGAAGTAAACCACCACTCACTAATTCATTCGTTCACCATAGACAAACATTATTTTCGTTATGTTGGTCAACCGGTATCATCTGTCTTCTGTCAATCATTTCGATCTCAATCTCATTCATTCTCTTCTGTCATTTTGGAAATAGCATGGGCAAACGCGTGTTTTCACAAAAATATAAAATTGTTTGTAGTTTATGTGTTGTAGTGAAAACCCAACATAAGAAGAAACTTAACAATGGCGACGGAAGTAACAGAAGCTCAGGTTCAAGTACGATTCGTTACAAAACAGGAACAGTGAGTGTTCATTTAGATTTGCTTACCGGCGTGGTTAAATTCGTAAGTCAACAAAACTTTATCATTTCATTTGTTCCTCAGATATGCCGTTCCTGATAGTCCATACGCCATCCAAAGTAACGTGCAGCCTTCAGATCTGAACACGTTGGTCAATGCGTTACTCAAAGAGACGAACCCCTCGATCGAGAAGGCAGTAGAGTTTGACTTCCTGGTGTGTGGAGAGTTACTATGCTCGTCTCTGACGGAACACTTGCAGGAGAAAGGCGTGTCTACGGAAGAGACACTAGAGATCGAGTATTTAGAGAGGTTCCCTGCTCCGACCCCTCAAGATTGCTTGATGCACGATGATTGGGTGTCCACTGTACATTCACATGGAAACTGGTAAGTTTTGATACTGTAGTAGATTAGTATTTCACAATTATTGCTAATAAAGCAGGGTTTCAAAAATTTGTAGTAACGGACCCATTCCAAAATTTAAAAAATCTCACGTTCTGGGAATAGAATTGTAAAAAACAAGGGATTTAAAACGATTTAGGGATTTTGTGGAAAGGACTGGACTGTACCAGCATATTAACCTGTGTAACCTGTGTTTTTGACATTTCATTTAATTGATTTTTCACGTGCCGCGGCCACAACTTCATATGTGTTAACAACTGACTTTAAATACTTATAACTTTTTATTGCATGAACCAATTGCAATGAAATAAAGCCTTAATGTTAATCCAAACTATGCCCTATGCTTTTGTGAAAACCCAATCTAAATTGGTTCAGCAGTTTTTAAATGATGTCACACAAACAAACAGACAAAAATTATTTAAAGGTCTCAATGCATTGCATTACATATCCTTAACAACTCCAATATTTTTTTAAATATATCTGCAATGTACATCCATGCCAAGTTAACAATTTTATTATATGTGGGCAATTGGGCATCCACGCAAAAAAGGTCCAGTTGTTGGGTTTTGAGTTAAGGTTAGATTCTACATCTAGATGAGTCACATCATCGATCATATGGAATAATAAAAAAGGTGGGTTAAAATGCCGACAACTGGACCCTTCTTGCGTGGATGCCCACATTTGTATATGATTTCATTTATAACTTTATTCATTTTAAATCCATGTACCAGGATACAGCTAATTGGAATGGAATATTTTAATATTACAATCCCATTTCACTCAACTGCAAGTTGAAGATGATGATGAAAAATTAATTTCAGGATTCTATCAGGCAGCTATGATAATAGCATCCACATCTGGAGCACAAAAGGACAACATAAGCTTGCCATACCGGGCCACACATCTCCTGTTAAAGCAGTTTCTTGGGTATCATTCAATGGTGATCAAGCTGTCTTTGCAAGGTAATTAAATAAAATATAATTTATGAATATCTAGTAGTCACCATATTTTGATTACTGTCATGTCTTTATTGACACTCGCAAGATTAAGACAAATCGATTGACGTAAGAATCATCAATATCGGCCCACGCGTTTGGTCTCTAGTTTGGTACAAACTTACATACATACATAGGCTGTTAAACACATTACCCTTCCTTTGCGAATCCCTGTTTCCCTTGGTCACGCCATCACTCGAGAATGGCTTATCCAATTGCGATGAAACTTTGGTGGGTTGTTGTGCACATGCCAGGGAAGGTTTATGAAAAATAAAAAACCAAGTGTGTGTCGGGAAATAAGGGCCATTGCAACGCATGCAGGGCACAGCTAGTTTTAAATAATAATAAATTTGCAGTGGCTCACACGACCAGTCAGCCATGCTATGGGTGTGGAACGTAGCCCGCAACTCGGTGGACTGCGTGGTGACATGCAGAGGACATGACAAAGGAGTTGAGTGCCTCGCTGTGTCGGCTGACTCCAATCGTTTTGCCACCGGCAGTTGGGACAATAACATCTGCCTGTGGAGTACAAGTAATTTATTTTACTTACCTATTTATTAACATTTGAAGGCTTGCTTGAACTATTTCTCAATAGTAATAAGATGTAATCACGAGTTGTGTTGTAGGTGTCTTATTGTCATGTGTTGCCCCTTCCCGGCCTAGAATGAAGCTCCAATTTTGTGGTGGCCCATGATTGTGTTTTTTTTAGAAAACAACCCTTGATGTCACTAAATATTTCAAACAGTACAATGTCAAGCACTTTTGCTATTTAAAATGGACATCGGCATAATCATCAACAGTATGGATGGATGCCACAATTTTAAAATTAGAATAGAACTGAAGAATGGAATATTCGATGAATGGAAATTTGTTGCTGCACATTTATTAAGATAATTTATTTCAGGTTTATCAGATGAAGACAATGGACCCGCTAAGAAAAGAAGTAAACCTGATCACGGAAACACAAGAGTATGTAATAAAATAATTATGTTATCTTGTTTTCTAATAACTCTATATGTTGTGTTGCCAGAAAATTCTATAAATGAGAATGTATTTACATAATAACTGATAATCTTAGTCTGTCTGATGATATGTTTACTTTGCACACTATTGGCATTGGTAAACACTTTCTGTTCAAGTAAGTGAGATAGAGCGTCTATGGCGCGTTTTGGAGAGGTATGGACTTTCATCATGAGGGTCTGAGTTCGAATCAGCACGGACAATATGCCATGTACATATCAAAGAGTTTTTTAATTTATGTACATAATAAAGACTGCTCTCAAATGGTGAAAAGGAATACAGAGTGAGAAAACCTGTATATGTTGAAGACAAAACTCTAATGTGTATGAGTAGTCCATCAATCCGCATTGATCACGCATGTGGTGGACTAATGCCTTCTTGAGGGATTGAGGGACCTGTGGCCTGCAGCGGGACATAAACAGGGTGAATTTGATACCATTAGCATCCTTTTAAACTAAGAGTCTGTCTGTCAAACTAAACAACTTTTACTATGGAAGCAAACTGATTGGAGCAAAAATAAAATCAGCTGTTCCATACTAAACTGCATCGCCTACTCGACTCAAATGTATGCAAAAGCTGATTTCTTTTTTGCTCTGATCGGTTTGCTCCTATAGTAAAAGTTGTTCAGTTTGATGGGTAGACTCTTAGTTTCAAAGGATGCTAATGATATCAATTTCACCCCGTATATGATGATCCCATCATATAGGTTGATGATAAATTTATACTTATACTGTGCAGGAACCATTGACGACACTAAAAGGTCATAGAGAAGCAGTGTCAGGAGTGCAATGGATGGACTTCAACACCGTGCTGTCCAGTGGCTGGGATCACTTACTGAAGCTATGGGACTGTGAACTTGGTGGCATTAAACAGGAAATTGCTGGTAATTAGTTTTTAATTTGTTTGGACACGCCGTCGTTCGCCGTCGGTCAATGTGTCTCAACAAGGTCTCAACCCATCACCCTCCTACACAAAACCCACCAGGATAGGGGTCAGCCGACCAAGTTATTTCGCATCTTCTAATAGTAGCTGGCCGTAAGGCGATTTGAATAAACTCTGACACCAGGGCTTGCCCACACGATAAGAAGAATAGTAAGCTATTGCATGGAAACTGAATTCTCCATCAGCTGGATTGGTTAACGACCTGCACTCGTAGTATGCTGCACGTGATACGGCTGTATCACGTCTTTTATCTCGTTAGTTCGCACGCAAATAGAAAGAGAGCTAAGGTGTATCACTGCGGCATACTAGCTGGTTGCGTCCATGTTGTTTTGAGACAAATAAACATTCGCTACTGCTGACGACCTACCTCGTAGATCTACAATAATATGGCAATATCTTGAGTAAAATATACTATGTAATTAGCATAATGGTAGTTGATGAAATTGTCAACAACCGCAGATATTCTGCAATAGACTTAATTGATTACTCTTTTGTTTTATTGATGAGAAGAGAACATGTGGGATGAAACATTGTGTGAGACAGAACTTGGTCTGCGATTCGGTTTTGTAATTATATTGTCAAATGCAGGTAACAAAGCATTCTTCGACGTAGACTGGTCTCCAATCAGCAACAGCATTGTGACTGCATCGGCCGACAGACATATACGCCTTTACGATCCTAGATCCACAGGTTTGTTCATTTATGTTATTTACTCATTAATCTTGCCGTATTAACTAGAGTAGTTTTCAAATTAATTTGCGCTAAGCCTTAGCACCCTATTGACATTTAGCTGTCTGACTATACGTCTGACTATACTGCCAAAGAAAAATATACTCTAACTAACGCCACTCTCTGCCCAGCGGGGTGAGGTAAAAAATTGGTGGGAGGCAGGGAGTGTCCGTACAGTATATAGTACTACATACTCTTTCTTATACTTAAAATGTACCATCATCATTCTGTTGCCCATTTCACATTATCTGGGGTCGGCGCAATATGTCATCCTCTTCCATTCATCTCTCTTAGCCGTCATTTCAGCATTCTCTCCTATCTTACACTATTCATCCATCTTTTCTTCGGCCTTCCTCTCCTACCACAGCCATCCACATTCATACTTAACCCTCGTCTCGTAACATGACACTCGTCTCTCCGCATCACATGCCTGTACCACGATAATCTATTACCCTGTAATTTTTCTGTCATCTAATAGGTGCTACTTTCAAACTTCCTCTAATATACTCATTCCTTATCTTGCCCATTCTAGTTACACCACAAATCCATCTCAACATTCGCATCTCAGCTGCATGTAGTCGTTTCTCATCCGTCCCTTTCGTGGACCAACACTCTGAACCGTACATGACAACAGGTCTTATTATGGTTTTGTATATTTTTCCATTATTCCTTAAATAAATGTATATTATCTTCTGCAGAAAGTATAGTAAAGGGCACGTTTACATCTCATACCGGCTGGGTGCAGGCCGTCCGCTGGTCCAAGACCCGGGATAACTTGTTCCTCTCCGCCGGCTACGATGGACAAGTCAAACTATGGGAGACTAGGAGGTCAGAAACAACATTTAAAAAAAATTGTTTTGTTGTGATATTTTAAAACTCAAGCCCAAATATGGTTCAGACTTAGAATGGATCACCCCAATTCTTCCAGTGGGTGTCGTACGAGGCGACAAACACCAGAAGAACATCGAAGAGCATTTACTCGCAGCGGCAATCTTATCACTAGTGAATAAAGGTCAAATTTATTTGGAGCGAAAGGCGTGCGACGTGCAAATAAATTTAACCTTTATTCACTAGTGATAAGATTGCCGCTGCTAGCAAATACTCTTCGATGCTCATCTGGTGTTAATCGACCATAAGGGATTTAAGGTTTCTTATGCAAAGGTCATGTGGGCGAAATGCAAGCTCACCACTTGACATGTCGCTGCTTCAAAACGAAAGGGCCACAAATCAAAATTTTCCAAAATTGTTTTTATTTAAAAAATGTTGCCAAATCAACCTATATTTTCATATTTGGGTAGATCAACTATTTTTTGTCCATACCTAGTCCCAGTCATCTGCATAAAATTTTCTCAATGATCAGGCTCAGGCTCAAGCTCAGGTTTTGCTTGCCCCAAAATTTAATATTTATTGAATAACTAAGGATTGCATTTATTAAATACATACACGGTTTTGCAAAATTACTTGAATTTTACTTGAATTTTGGCGGTTGTCCGATGGACGCTTTATTTCGTTGTCCCCACGCTTTTTGGTCTATCGGACAACCGCTAAAAACTTATAGTAGTTCAACACAGATGGTGCAATGCACATGTCTGTAGAACAATCATATCATTAGATACAATATCTATCTTACAAAATTAATGAATGTCAAGAAGAAAGGAATAAAAACTTTTTTTTATACAGTACCGTGAGGACAAAAAATAGTTGATCTACCCATTTATCAAAGACACCCATCGATTTTGGACTCTAAATCAAAAAATTACGCAAACGCCCTTTTAGCATTTTTGCGTTTGGTTGGTTAAGTTCTGAGCAAAACGGCCATATTTCGAGTTGCAACCTGCTGGTCGGTATAATCTCACGTAACTTATGTGCTAAAGAGCCACATCGCAAAAAATTTCCCCTTTTTTAGATAAATTTTATAAACGAAAGGGCCACATTTGGGATTACGTCTGTTTCGCATAAAAATTATAAATAAGTTAACTATCCTTTTTTTATGCAGAGGTGCCATATTAGTGATTGTGTCCGTTTCGCAATTAAAAAGACCTTAAAATGACATTATTATTTTAAACTAAAGTGGTTTATTTTGTGAAACGTCCGTTTTCTCATTAAATTTCTGTGCGTACGTTGGTATTTTTAAAGACATAACACAGAATTTTAGTTGCCATCGCGTCAAGTTTATAAATTAGTAGTCTATCTAATCTATAGGTACAGTCATTGTCGTAAAATTGTAGGTAAACATGGTATTTCTCTAAAATGGATCATATTCGAAATAAAAGTTACTGGGGATATAAAGAATACGTAGGATACGAGTAATATAGATAGTTTTATTTTTTGAGTAACAACTTCTAAACGGACTTTGATGATACTATAGCCATAGTAGTAGCTTAGAACTTGGATCAACATTTAAGAAACAAACTTTGCCGGTTCAGAGACCAAAAGTGGGGTTTGGCCTCTGAAAAATTATACAAAAAAATACTCAAAATTTTTTATTCAGAAAATATCATAAAAATTACTTTCTGACGTCATTTTTGACTCTGCCGCCACCGCGTTGGAAAGTATACTTGAAGAATAGATGCAGCCACTTCCCGATTTTGTATAAACTCTAGCTAGAAGCTGGCTTGAAGCTCTCCTGGGTCAACTTCCACTACGTACCAAAATTTAGAGATACATGGGACGACGGTCGACCCACTGGACACTTCAAATTGGAGATTCTGTCTTTCAAAGGGTGTCTAATTGAGGTCTATGGGCTGCACCACAACACATACGAATACCATAGAGGAGAAAACTAATGTCCGCAAACAAAACAACAAAAAAAAAAGGGTCAGGACCGGCATGTCAGCAGAACAGGATTGCGTCGACCTACTGGCCGAAGAGTCATGGGTAAAAGCCTAGATCTATCCATCGATCTTCAAGAAAAAAAAAATATATCCATTGAGATACCTTTTGAGATTTTAGAAGCCTTTAATTTTGCAAATTACTTACTTCTGTAGTGCTTCAACACCTTTTTTTCTCATTAAAAGTATAGTTTTCGATATATTTTAAAGTTTTTATGTGGCATTTAATGCGGTTTAAAACCAATTCATTTTAATTGTAAGATTTACTATAAATTTAAAAAAGGTAAGTAGATTGTTTACAAAAATCAATTTTATTTTGACCACTTGTGTCGTTTTATCAAAATATTCATTGATATACGGGCAAAATTTTATGTGCGAAAGGGACTTTTGTGTCCTTAGTCATCTCTGTGTGATAGTTATCACAAAGTAGCAATAAAAGAGAGGTAGAGATTCAAAATACGCACCTAAGCATATATTATCATACTTAGGCATTAAAGAGAAAAAGTACTAAAAAAGAGATGAAAAATGAAGATGAAATTTTTGATTGACTCTCCTGTAAAAACAGATTTTTTGACTTGTGGCCCTTTCGTTTATAAGCAGCGATGTCCTTCCATCCTGAACCTTAAATTGCTAAATGTGAGCATTGCCACAACTACATTCTCAAACTGAAAAATGGTATTTGTCGCAATGTTTCTGAATACCCCGAAAGGGATTACGGTTCTGACTTTATGCATGTGTGTGTGTATAGCCCGACCAGAAAAATAAAAACCTCGCCATGTTGCGGAAAATCATTGGAACTAATTTTTGTACTTGGAACACTGACATTAAAGGTTATAGTCGACTGCAGCGCCCCCAAACCAGGTTTTTATTATTCCTGGTCAGGCTTTAAACTCCTTTTTGTTTTGGAATTCTTTGGACATACTAAATAAAGTCCCCGGAATTATTTGCGTGTTAAATGGAGTGGTAGTAGAGGAGTGTCAAGCTGCCATTAGTATTCATGTTTTGTTAATAACTAAGCTCCTATCATTGGCCGAGGTAATAACCAAGGTGATCAATGATAATAATTGCTAAAGAACATAAAAAAACAATAGGTATTTTATAAATAGAGAATATCATCACTACAGATTAGAAGAGAAAGTACTAGTAGTTGTAGCAATACTTCTGACCACCCCGATAGGGATTGCGGTCGTGAGTTTATGTATATATGTAGATTAGAAAGTCCCCCGCCGCATTTTTCTGTAGTCCTGTATGTCTGTATAGGCAAAATCTCTGAAACTGCTGTACGGATTTTGATACGGTTTTTACTAATAGATAGACTGACGATGAAGGTTTGTGCGCCCGTGCGAAGAAGCCGGGGTGGGTCGCTAGTTCTTAATATACATTTATTAATATGCTCTATTCAAAGATAACTTTCTGTGCTGCATTTTGTTTGAGGCAACTCAAGTTCTCATGGTAATGTTTTTTCCAGTCCGCGCACACCTTTATACGACCTGACCGGCCACGAGGACAAAGTACTGTGCTGTGATTGGTCGAACCCAGCCCTCCTCATCAGCGGCTCGTGTGACAACACCCTTAGAATATTCAAAGCGAAGCACGCGACAGGGAATGTATAAAGGTGGATATTTTGTTTTAATTCTTAGGTATTGACTTCATTATTTAAAATAAAATAGTTTATCAATATGTTAAGTTAAAAAAACGTGTTTATCTGAAACTGACCAATCCAAAAAAACGAAGGCTAGATTAAGAAAAATGTTCATTGAATATAAGTTTCTAGACTTTTCGGCTTTTTAAATACATCTGATAAGGAGATCAATGTTTTATTTACGAGGTGAATACACTTCATTGTGCTAGAAGAGCACAAACTAGAAAGTTACCAATAATAATGGGTTTAGATAATGTAATCCATAAATAAAATCATCATCATCACCTTATTTAAGGATTAGTACCAGTATGTCCCATTTGCAACTGGTCACTATTTCTCAATTACCCGCACTAAATATGCGTGATGATGTCACAAATAACAATGCATAATAATGCAAATGGGACCATCTGCAAATGGGACCATCTGAAAATGGGACCATCTGCAAATAGGACCATCTGCAAATAGGACCATCTGCAAATGGGACCATTTGGGAAATAGTGACCAGTTGTAAATGGGACATACTGGTACTAATCCTTATTTAAGAGCTACGCTCTTGTCGGTGGAGTATTCGCCAATCCTTGTCTCTTTTCCGCCAGTGTCTTGAGTTCTTGGTACGACACGACATCATCCTTTTCCTTCACTTGGGCTAGATTACTTTGTCTTGGTCTTCCTCTGCCTCTTTTCCCCTCTATCTTCCCTTTCAGGATAAAATACCGGGTCTTTTTTATATGCTGACGGTTTTGGAGGATGATCAGACCATCAAACTGAGAGACATGGGACGAAAATCGAAATCGCGGAAAAAAAATTGCTGTTCACATACAAAACTGAAAACCTTCTCGACCCAAAATGACAGGACAGCAGTTTTTTTTCGCCTTTTACATATTAGTCTCATAGAGAAAGTTGTTCAGTTTGATGGTCTTGATCATCCACAAAACCGTCAGCATATTAACCTGTCGTATGCCGGGAAATACAGACAATAGAAAGCAATTATTTTCCTCGCGCGGATCCGCGTTCCGGCAGCCGAGAGGTTAAGAAAGACCTCCGTATAAACAAATATGCGGTATCGGTTGTATGAACCATTTCATGAAACGTTACCAGCGGTGATTCTTAACTAAAGAGTAAAATGATGGGCTCGATTTGGTTTCGCTTGTTTTATTTCAATCATTTGCTCTTACAAAATATGTTGAATGCAAAGGAACATGACTCGTCACAATAAAACATGCTTCTTAGTACCATTTTGTTTTATTTATATATTATTTTAGGTTCCATTCAGCATAACTATAAATAATGCGGGTCACATAAAATGCTCATAGCACAATATAGAAACTTGCAAACACTTTGTAACAAAATAGATACATAACTTTCCTCTATGTCGTTTCTCTGAGAGAAATGCTTTTACACTATTATCATAGTTATGCCAAACCTCACATCATAACACAACGAAGCAACATGTCCCTTAAAAATATTCTTTCTTACCAACAATTTCATTTCATTTTTTTTTTACATTTTATGAAGTTTTATTTTTGCATTTCGTAAGTCTAGACTACCTAACTAAATTTTATCTAAACTATTCTACTATCTAGACTAGTCTGCTGGGTAGAACACCACACTATATTAATACACATTGGACAAATACGTTCGTATCGACACCTCCGACTGATTTTTTTCATTTATTTCTTTCTTTACACTTAGTCAACTACATAACAAAAGAGGTGAAAGCAAACTTGTTCAACTGAAACTTATCTCAAGAATGTGTTCACTAATTTTCTTAGATTCTCCTTAAACGCTACGCGGGGCTGGCGCGAGCTCGCCTCGTGCCGGCTTCAGTCCATTCAAATTAAATTATTTAATAAACTAACATAGGAAGCTACTACTAGCTAGAGCCGGCAGGGGGCGCGCCCGCCCCACTCCGCCATTGGAAATATATTAATCTAGGGCTCTATTCTATCTATCTTAGCGTCGAAACATTTTTTTGCTATTCTATCCTATCTATAGTTAAGCCTAGAACTACAAACTAGCCGTCATTTCTCCGTCGTTCCTAAAGCTTCACTATTCACTGTTTCAAACGAGTCGAGCATTCTCTTATATTTAAACGACTTATATTAAAAAACATTTACTTAACACTTCAATTCTATTTATCGACATGATTTTCAGTAGAATCATTGTTTTGGTTTTCATGAATTGGTTCCTCGACGCATATTTTGTGCTCTTCCGTCCAAGTGTCCATAGTTGTCACTTGTCATCTTCCGTAATCTCAAAGTAAAGTTATCCTTATCACACATGTCAAGAATGTCCAAGTGAGGATTACTAGGAACATCTACGTTTTATTTTCGGTCTCAATTTTTATACATCATGTGTGAAAAATGCAACGATTTGACAGCCACATTATCATGTTTTAGTTGTTAATACAAAATATTTAAACATAGTTTTTACATTATCACTACGTTTACGAATACGGTAAGTTCTCTATTACCTGTAAAAATATTGTGTAAAGCACATGCGACTGCTATATTGTATCCATATCTGATCTTTATTTTAAAGGAAGCTGAAGGCACTACCATGAAAGTAATTTATTGCTTTAAAATGGAAGGAAAGCATTAGAAAAATAATTTCATGCTAAAATACATTTGCTTTTGACAGTGATTACACATTAATACTACACAGGATCGTGCCACGCTATTTTACAAGTCACATAAATTGGTGTCTGTTTACTTAGTTTGTATGTAAGTATTCATTGAAGGAAACAGAATTATGCAATGTGGAATGAACTCAAACGTACGTAGTCTCGGTTAGACCAAGGACTCAAAACAATTAGGTTTAGGTATTTAGTAGGTCGTTGAATCGCCAGTTTATCTCAAAATTAAGGAGCTTGAAAAGTAAAATTAGTTTGTGTTTAAAAGTTCAATTTTAAATGCAAAGTTTAGCGGAAATATCTATCGGAAGACTGTTATTACAGGAAGCCACAGTGTACGTCGAACACTAAACGATCAAATTACTTAACTAAGTACCACGCAACACCCGGTACTACATTGCACTTCATGGTTATTAAATTTTCTCAAGAATTAAAGGCGGTTTCTTAGTCAGTTCAATAAATTTGGCTTGATCAGACATTATACGGGTATAATACTGATCTACGGAGTATTATGGTTTAGTACGATTTACTCAAATGTAATACTAATAAAAATCTCACTTTTCATTAGCCTTTGTGACGTGAGTTGGATGTCTGCGGAACCGATTGTGTCTATTGCGATCGTACAGTCAGGCAGTCAGCTATGTACAACTATATCCGGAGCTACGTGCTTCTGCTTCCAACTTCTCTGTAAGTTTTAAGTACTGTATGTAGTGCTTCTACGTGAAAATGTAGCAGTAAGTTGGGATCCCTTTCAAGACTCTTATGTTAATCCCAATAGAATTCAAATTAACGAAACAGTAAGACAGTTTCAGCCTTCTCCGGAAATAAAAATAAGAAAAAAATACAGATCTACTTATTCGTTCGAAATCTACGTTATTCATTCAAAACCTGTCGTCAGCTAGTCTCAGTACCTGTATTGTTTTAAGTCGGTTCACAGGTTTTGAATAAAGAGGTTATCGCTTAATCGTCAGTTAAAATACAGTTAATATATCAAACATTTAACTAGTCTTCAGTCCCTGAGTTGTATAAATATTTCCCTACTTCTTACTCGACTTTAATGATTTGTATACTTTGGTTCTGATGAAACTCTTGACGTGCCAAAATAGAATTAAACAGTTGCGATATAGTAGGCTTTTACTCGTACCCATCAACAATGTATATACATGTATACATATCCATGTATAATTTATATATATTCAATATAAAAATATCAAATTTCATATAAAGTCATAAAGTGTACCCAAAACCTACGTGATGGTACAAAAAGTGCTCATTTACACCAAAACGGTGCGTTTACTTTGGATTTCAAATCCTTTACGTTTTATAATGTGGAAATCAATCGTGGAATTTTTGTTTGAAGTTTCAATCTAGTGGAATGTGCCGACCGCCTACAAAATAACAACTACAGTTGATTCAGTACATGATTCTCAAAAAAGGATCACTTCATTATTCACGTATTCAAACATGAGTTTCCAACGTACAAAAATTTGTATAGACTCGTAAAATGTATAAATAGACTTTACATACAACTGCTTATTGCTAAATGTTGCCGTATTATCGCACTGTTGTGCCTATAAGCGCAGACGTTACCATTGGAAGTCAACTAGCCACTAGCAACTCGTTTGCGTACTGATTGATGACCTTATTGCGTTTCGTTTCACTTTGCAGTGCTACTTGCAGCTTGAAGGGGTGCTTGGGGATCTAAACGAGGCTTGAGAAATATTTGGAAGTTAGTATACATAAATTCAGTCTGTATTTGGGTTTGGCAACGACGTTATCAGTTATTTACGAGTGTTTTGCATTCTTGTTTTTGTATGTACAGGCCGAAAACAAATTAAATGTAATTAAGACTAATTGTGATGAGTTGAAGATGTTATTAGATGACCAAAGTAGTATCGAATGTAATGCAATTAAGAACGTTCGTTACACGCGAATGGGTAGCACGTTCGTGTCAAAGAACCACGCACAATGAGACAGTCAAGTGGCCAAGATGTCGAGGCACATGAGGATTGCATATTTTAACATTTTCTAACCTTGTGGTAAACTTGAAACATGGATTTTAACGCAATGAGCGCTTTTCTTTTTTAAAACTTCCTAAAAACTTAACAGATAGTATGTTCATAGAAAAGTATACCAGATCACGTCAAAATCATGTCAAGCCTGTGACTGCCTTGTTATAAAGGCCAAAGGAACGAGCCTGTTCAGCTATGACAGACGTAAAGTTTAAATTTTTCGATCAAATGTATTCGTAAATAATGAAATATTCCATTAAAAGATGCGTTGGCATCTTCATCTTCCCCTTTTTTTTTAAACACTTTTTACAATTTTGATCTTAACTCGCGAAGGCGTCTTCTAGCGATCCCCTAGAAAATTACTGGAAAAACGCTCATTGGTTAAAATATTTTGCGTTCCTTGGAAGACTACACCAGTATGACTGTACATAATACTGTATTGTATAGGTATAGTACCATTGTCCAAATAAAATACTAAAGCACCATGCCAAACACATTTTGAACATATATACATATGTATAATTCCGACCGTTATTCCGTAACCGTCAGAGGTACCCACTCCTTATGCCAACTGACGCAGTAAGACTTTAGATTGAAGCTTTACAAAGCTGCCAGTTATGTTACTGTTTAACTACAACATGACTTAAGAGTTACTTCTTCTATTGTATTTTATAAATACTTAATTCACGGAAGATTCTAAATCTTCAGCATGATTTTATCGTACAAGATCTAATCGGTGTGTCCACCCTTCCTAAGCATTAGACAATACGTCTCTTCTTTATTGTTTACAACTTTGTTAGGATAAATTTTTGATTCCACATGATATGACCATTTCCACTTAGCTTTCTATCCAACCACTCCAGATATTGCTTTCTTCTATTCCTGATGTTCACAGGAAAATAAACAATGTGATTTTATATTTCAGTACAACGAAATCAGACATCGCCAACACTTAAATATCTATACCTACACGATTCTGAAATACATATTTGGATTGCACGTTTTGTTCGATATCAATGTCTATATTTCTGTTGACCAATTTTTTTTTCAGTTTTTCTTAGTTTTAAATATGACACTGAAATAAAAATAATTATTTTATCATTGATCCCGTCGCAACGGACAAGTCAACATTTCAAAGTTCAATAGAGAAATTATACTATGCTAAAATAAATACCTAACTATCTTAAATAATCTTGTCAACATGTTCAAAACCTGCGCCTAAAATCTTAAATTTAAATTTCATAAAACAATAATAAAATTATAATGTAAAAACACATTTAAAATTGCAGCTATATCTATACATCAAATCCTCTCCTCGAACCGTCAAAAGACCTCATCAAAACATCACAGCGAATCGAACGTCCAGCATAAAGCCAAGAGGACCGGAGACGAAGCCCGTCGAGAAAATAAATAGTCGAGGCGATAAAGTAAAATTAGGCTTACAACTAGAAGGCGCCGGCGACACGAGCGCGTCGCGAGCGGAGCTTTCGATGAAGTCTATAACGGCCGCAAATTAAAACTAAAACAAATTAACATTGTAAAAGTCACAGTTGCTTTGATTTTTGGCTCGTGTACAGCACGGATTTTAGCGTGGCTTAGTCTACTTGGGAGGCGGGTACGGCTGGTAGGCCTCGTCGGGCGACGCCGCCGTGGACGCGTGCTCGCTCTCCATCGGCATCTGAATGATCGGCGGCGTCGGCCCCGCGAAGTACTGGTACGGGTGCGACGCGAAGTACTGCAACACACAACAAGCCAGTCAGCCAACTCTCTACTCTACGAACTAACTCGGAACAATGACGGACAGGAAGCGAGAGAGGCGCATTAACTTTATTAACGGCAAGTGGAGGGCAAAGCGACGGGGCATGGAAGGTTAGAGCGTACAGTTTTTTCAGCAATATGTGTCAAAACTCACGTATAATTCATTATCCGGCCTTAAGCTGTCCCAGTTTACCTGGAAAACAGAATAAACATCAGTCATTTTTGGTGTTTTGTCGTTTGACTGATTGTTCTTTGTGTTTACTGAATGTAGGCCGGCTTGATATTGATTCCTTGCATTTACACCATGATAATGTCAAATAGGGTGTATAGGATCTATCATTTTAGCCTCTCCAATTCTGTGACGTTTCGAATTTCTGAATAAGAACTGAAAGGGATATATAAATGATTGTATTGAGAGAATACTAACGTATTGGCTAGGCACGGAGTCGATGGGTATGTGTGTCGGGTGTGCGGGGTGAGCGGCGTGGTGGGCGGGGTGTGCGGGCGGTATGAGGGCGGCGTAGGGCGCCAGCCAGGCGGCGGGGTGCGCGGCGTGGTGGTGATGGTGCAGCTGCGGGTGGTGGTGGAACGCCGCCACGCCGTAGACGCCGGCGCCGCCGCGGTACACTCCCGCGCATTCACCGCCTGCGCCCGCCCCACCTACGCTGCCTGCGTAGACCCCACTCACGCCCATCGCCTTTAAAAAACAGAATAAATTGATATTAAAACGTTTCAGAGTAAGCATGTCTTCTCCCTTCCAGGCAACACTGATCCTAGTATCGCGATCGGTATCGAAGTTCACAATAAATTGTTAAACTGTTTGATCCCGGATAGTGGCGTTAGATGGCGTTACCAAGTCATGTCAGAGATCTATGGAGGCATCTTGAACATACTCTGGCAATAAGTTGCATAGATTAATATGTATATTGGTTAATAAGGTGCGTCCATTGTGGCCAGCGTGGAAGAGTACAACCCCACTCTCATTACCATCTTTGGTGAGTGGCTTTTACCTCTACATTGGGATCATTCAGGCTATATGCCTTTATTTTAACTACTCTTACAAAACATAGTTCATACCTGCGTGATAGATTCGTTATTATCTCTCCACGCCCTCCCGTTGTTGTCGTTCTGTTTATTATACAATGCTTTCTTCTTATTGCCACCGTCGGCAAATTTCACTAGCAGCGGCTCCTTGGCTCCGGGTATCGGGTTCCCGTTAAACATCTGAAATTGGCATTAAGTTTTAGATGAATAGATGTAGTAAGTTCAAAGAGCACGAAAAAGTTGGTCTTATTCAGCTGAGCTACACAAATGTGAACACGCTTTTTAGCAGTGTATATTGTTATTTTGGATTAAGGGTTATTGGCAGTGTTTTTCTGGGTGAACGGCAGCCCGGCCACCTTTCGTCACTTGACGTTATATCCTGAAACCTTCAATATGCTAAAGGTTTTGCTACGACTGCAAGGTTAAACAGTTCGTTGCTCGCTAGATCGTAGCAGAGTTTCTGACCACCTCGAAAGGGTTTATGATCTTCCAATTATGTGTATATCAATTTTCTTGCGATAACAAAGTGCAAAAACGCTTTGAGGTTATCCCTTGGTCCTAGGTTTACGTATAGGCTTACTTGGATGATCTGCTCGCACTTCTCCCTGGATTCCATCCGTGCGAATCCGACTCCTTTGCTATGGCCGTGGGTGTCGCGTAAGATCCTCGTGGAGACCACTTGGCCAAACTTGGCGAGCAGTTGGTCCACATCGTTCTCCTTGAAGTGAGGCGGCAGGTTGGCCATATACAGGTTGGTAGGGTCCTGCTCTTGTTGCTGCAAAAGCCCCGAGTAGATAGATAAAGTAACTGCTCTGTAAGCTTAACTAATACTGATTCTAATATTTTTATGTTCTTAAGAAAAATTTTAATTGAGATATGTACAAAGAGATTCTAATATAAAGATTCGCAAAAGAGAGGGAAATACACGAGTTGTATTTAATGATTTGGAAGTAAAATTATTAACTGGTATTTTTCTTGACAAACAAAGCTAATAGTGGGCATGAATCTAGAATTTTGCTGTACAATTTATTAACAATGGAAAATTTGCTGTATCGATAGTTTGAAGCTTGTTTTTATCGCATGTAGATATCGGACAAAGAACCGAAGGTTATTTTAGTGTAGGTACATTAGCTTGAAGCCCGCATAGATTATCTAGACACTGAAGCCAGCTCTGACGTTAATCAGCAGATTGATCTACCATACTATATTACGTAGGTGTTATCAACGAGATGGGCATATACATCAGCATAGAGATTATTAAGCTAGTTAAAAGTCGCATACACACTAATTTAGGTATAATATTGAAAGCATAGGAATACCCAGAGCCCAGTAGCGAAAATACGATTATACATTGTTATAACGCTGAAGCATACGACAATAGTATAGAATCAATAGGATGAAACAATGTCTGAAGTATAGAATTAAGTAAAGCGTTATAATTGCGTTACACTGAAGGGAGTAAATACTTACAACACATTAGTGTTAGTTTCTGATCGAGAATACGCAGACAACCAAATGACCACTCATGTCGGGACCCAAAATGAGTGATAAATGATATACTTAGGCATTTTGTACGGTGATATTATCACCGTTACATTCCAAATGTAACCGCCCATTTTATGTAGATGATCTAAACACAGGACCTACTTATCTAGACAGGTTTCAAACATCTATTGAATTAAATAAATTGTAAGTTACTGTAAAAGTTACATTTACACTAAAGTTTTCACTTTAAATAAGGGACAGGATTGATGCTACGAATATGCATAAAATTTCAAATCTAACAAACATTTTACAATAGAAAACACGCTTTTTACTTTTATATGCTCAATTACGTATTACAGCATTTATTCAATAGATAATAGGGTAAATACTAAAGCTATAAGTAAGGGAAGAAGGAAAAGGGAGTAAGGCCAATGGGGGTAGGCAGAGGATGTTGTAGCGAGTCTCATACGCAAAAAAAAATGAAATTTTGGCTCGACTTTGTCGTTTGAAGTTATTGGGTAAAATGGATATCTTAGTATATAACATGGATGTTTTGAACAATATCGATAAAACCGATGTTGTGAAAGGTAACAAAATCAAACGTAGCCTTATTTATCTGCGGCCAAAAGGGAAAGGATGTAAACAACACCCTTTGCATTTAAATTTGTTGTATTGGGACATTAATTATATAAACAGGATAAAGGAAGAGTTTAGGTTAAATGTTTATAGAGAAATGGAGCAGAAAAAGATGGATTAGAGAGCGGATTAGGAGCAGGCGGTTAGTCATAAATAGTATTACTTGCATGCACAACGTACACGGTTCAGTCTACGCAGGAACCAGATACCCACTTTAGCCATCTGGGCCTGAACACCTTTGGCTTGTAATCCTTTAACAGCTGCCTCCGCCGATGCGATTGTCTCAAAATCTACAAAACCGTAACCTGTACAAACAAAGTGAACACTTTTTATAATTATGTGTTTGCAGCAACGTCATGCTCTTGCGTCTGTCTTTATGTCTGATGATTCATGCTTTGTTAAGTATAGGATGTCTAAAATGTTTAAGATAAGGTAATAATTAACTATAATACACCGGTTTATGTAAGAACTAATGAACACGATTATAATGTCGATTGTTTGGTAGCGTGATGAAACATAGATGTGACATAGATAAAATTGTAGTGATAAATAAAATTATTGTGCATCTTCCAACGAGATAATTTTGTATTTATCTGTGCTTTGGTGCAATATATAGTGAAGATGATTGTCTACATGTAAATAACACTTACTTATGTGAAACAAATATGAGTAACGTCATAAAATATATGAACCAAATTTAATATATCTAGTGTTCGTGCATATATTGGAAAAAGTCTCACCATAGATGGATTAGTTTAATGAAGGTATATGGTATTCTAGAAAATATTAATACTGTATTAAATAATTCAGTTACGAATAGTTCTCTCGATGCAAAATCTATTTGAGTACGTATATAAATTTAAATAATTATGTTATTTTATATACATACGTGAAATATCTATGCACAGATTGACTAGAGGTTACTTTTAGGTTGCTATGATAGTGTAAAGGGGACGTACGGGTATCAATGTTGTTTACCTTTACATTTATTCGTATTTTTATCCAGTATTGCTTTTGTTGAAATAATGTTGCCGTACCTGCAAATGGAATGCGAATTAACGATAACTGTAAACGATATGTCATAGATAGCGTTGAAATGATAATGCTTACATCTGGCACATTTGGACTAGGTCCTTATCGGTGGTGTTCTGGCTGAGACCGCGAATGTATAGGTTTGTGCGGCTGAGTTGTTCGCCGGCAGCGCCGGTGGTGGAGGCGGAGGAGGCCGGCGGCGGGGGGGCGGTGCTCAGGCTGGTGGAGCGCGTGCCGCCGGCCGAGCCGGTGTTGGAGGACGAGGAGGAGGCCGTGTTGGCCGGCGACGCCGCCGTCGGCACCCGCGTGCCCGTAGCGCCGCACCCGCCGCCCATCGTCGCGCCAGTCGTGTACTGCACGAACAAACCCTATATTACGCTTTACGTTATCAATTCATGTTAGGTATTTACAACAATTGTTGTTATGAGGATATGCTCTCTAGCGTGCTCTATACAAATGACGTTTAAATTATATCGTAAATATATACGATCTAGAAACTAATCTTTGATTTGAGCCTATAGTTTTTTAGATTTTCGTGTAGGTAGTTTCGAGCTCGAGTCGAACAGTGACTCAATGATTTTCATACAAATCTTAAATTAATCCTCGCATTGAAACTATATTTTAACGGAAACCTGACAAACCATAGGCACATAGATTACTATCTAGATCGTGTTTAAAAAATCATTGGCTTTAATTGCTGAGGATCTATCTTTGTTTGTATGCAGTTCGTTCGGGCGCCCTGCAAGGGCTCTCTGATAGTCGTTGCAGGACGCCTCGAAAGAAATGTACTAAAAATAAGATTATACTAATAAGAGAGATAAGGCATCAGTAATACACCAACAAGAACCTCAACAACATCCGAGGTAATGGTTAAGAGCATTGGGCTCTTGACACGGAGGTCGTGGGTTCGATTCCCACGGGGGACACCTGGTGATATGATACTTTGTCCGTTTTTCCCCAGTTTGTTAGGACATTGCAGGCTGAATCACCTGATTGTCTGTAAAGAAAGATGATTCCGTGCTTCAAATGGCACGCTAAGCCGTTGGTCCCGGTTACTATCTCTGGTGGTAGTAGTCGTTACATAAAAACCACGTCAGAGCAGAGGCCGTAAGGCGGTCTGAAAAATCTCTGACACCAGGTCTTGCCCACACGATAAGAAGAAGAGTGATACACCAAGCGATCATACATAGACATACGGAATGTAATTCGCGTGTCAGTCAGGAGTCTCAACGGCAATTTGCACCGAACTAAGTGTTAATACTGTCGGCTCAAGATCGCGAAACGAGCGGAATGATGCGTGCGACGTAGGCGACTTCATTGAAAATAACTGCTTTCGGTGAGACGTGTTAAGACGAAGCCATTAGTTATTTAGCCGGGTAATGAATAGGGAGGGGTAATGAACGCACGCACGCACGCAAGCACGCACCTTGATAGACTCGCATGGAGTGTACGAGGCGGGTGTAGAGAAACCAGCGGCAAATGATGGTCAGGATCGCAAAAGCGTGTTACACCGTAGAATTTGTTACGATGTCAAGTTTATGTGCTAAGAAGTTTTTGCCCGTGACTTCGTTGCACTCCTTTGGGAGATGAGTTTCAATAAAATCGTTCTTAGTACACTCCCACATCCTCTGTAGAATATGTATTAGCTTAGCTTTCACTGGTTTAAGCTTGAGTTGAGTTTGAGTTTTCTGTCAGTCACTGAACTGTTTAATATGTATAGTACAGTATATATGTACAGTATATGATAGATAGCATATGTACAGTAAATTAATTATAGATAGATAGATAGAAGACATTTATTATTATCAAAGCATAGGTATGTTTTCTGCTTCGGAAAATTCTGTAACATAAGTATTCCTTCTTTCTAGCTTTTAGATGTTGTATATTTTCTGGAGTGGAGGTTCAGAAAAACCACGTGGGTTAGAGGTTGACTCTTGGAAAGATGGATCAATGATATTAGGTGACATGCGAGTTCCAACTGGATGCAGAGGGTGAGGGTCATAACGTCATGGAGAAATATGGAGGATGCCTATGTCTGAGGATGGATTGATCCAAGGGCTGTGATGGTTGATGGATGGAGCTAATTTCCCCAGTTAGCTTCTTTTTCTTTCTTGCCACTCAAACAAGTAACTTAGGAGTTTTTAATTTGAAACGCTCTAGAAATTTAGTGACTAGTAATTGACTACACTCTGTCATTTGATATTAATTTCTACTTGAAATATGTAATTGTGTAAAGCGCAAACATAATTAAATACGCAGGTACAATACGCGTATGAGAGTGCACGTTAAAGGAAATTTATTCGCAACATTAGCGTCTATCTAGGTGCGTATCTACACGGCGAAGTTATTTGCATTTAGTTAACATATTAAACCCATAAACTGTATGTGTCGTTGACACAACTTGTCGAGCAATGTAGACAACTATCTGTTGTACGCGTGTTAGCTGGCTTGTAAACAATTTCAACTATTAGAAAGGGAACAATTTTGCTAGTTCACCTTTAAGGTGATCGCACTCCTGTTTGCGGCGAACGCAGCAATAGAGACGAAAGAATAAAATTTTAAAATTCGTTGTGAAACCCTATGAAACCTCGCACACTTCCTGAATCGGACGAATTCGAATGACGTCATCAGATTCCATCACAACAGTGCCGGACTGGGACCTGAAATCGGCCCGGGAATTTTAGAGACAGTCGGCCCTCCCAACGGTACAGTAGTTTTGTATGGGACAGCTGTTTTTTTCGCGATTTCGATGTTGGCTCCATAAGTTGTTTAGTTTCATGGTCTGAAGCACCCATGTGATGACAGCAGTACTATCTAAGACGAATTGCGAGCGAAGCGAGCTCGAGATTTCACTGCAATATAATGTGATGACAGCAATACGATCTAAGACCAAGAGTGAGCGAAGCGAGCTCGAGATTACACTGCAATATAATGTGATGACAGCAGTACTATCTAAGACGAATTGCGAGCGAAGCGAGCTCGAGATTTCACTGCAATATAATGTGATGACAGCAATACGATCTAAGACCAAGAGCGAGCGAAGCGAGCTCGAGATTACACTGCAATATAATGTGATGACAGCAGTACTATCTAAGACGAATTGCGAGCGAAGCGAGCTCGAGATTTCACTGCAATATAATGTGATGACAGCAATACGATCTAAGACCAAGAGCGAGCGAAGCGAGCTCGAGATTTCACTGCAATATAATGTGATGACAGCAATACGATATAAGACCAAGAGCGAGAACGAGATTTTTTGCAATATTGTGAATTTGTTGCAATACTTTTATTTCAAACATTTGATTTTGGCGCCCCTTTACCTGCCGCTCTTGGGCGTGGACCGGTATCCAAAGGCGATGGGCCGGCCGTCCAGAGCGGCGACTGGCCCACCAGAGCCGCGGCCCACCGGGCATTTGCCCGGTACGCCCTAGGGCCAGTCCGGGCCAGCATCACAATGTACCGATAGTTCGCTAACTTCAGAAATACAGGCTGTAACAAAACACCCTAGTAACACTTCATTATGGAGCCAACTTCGAAATCGCGAAAAAGAAAACAGCTGTACCGATTCGACTCAAATGTATGGGACAGGAGATTTTTTTTGCGTTTTCGAATTAGGCTCCATGGTGAATGTAGTTCAGTTTGATGGTCTGAAGCACCCCCTGAAGTGTTACGAGGGTGTTCTGTTATACCGGGCCCTGTTTAAAATGTAGGTTTTTTTTCCGGCAATTCATTTCGTGCAGCGCGGACAAGTGTACGATCACCTTTACAAAACGTTTTACTGCTATACAAAAAATAATTTCGACTAAGGCTTTTATTTTCCCCATGAGTGTACGTATTTAAACCAATTGAAAAGTATCTACTAAACGGATTTCCTGCACAGTGCTCTATCCCGTGCGTGTAAACGGGGCTTGGTAGGGCGAACCGCATTTTCGCGAATGAAATTCGATTCGTAATCCAATTGGCATCGTGGAGTGGATGCCGGCAATTGAAGCAATTTGTGTAAACTGCCGCAAGGACCACCGCTGTGTCGCTACTTACGACAACACGCTATATTACTTCTTTACATAAAAAACGATAGGACGTCGGATTAGCGCGTTCTTTATCTATACCTACTTTGGTTCGTTGCTACGGTAAAAAAATGGGAGTGGTATTTAAAACATGGAAACGTATAATAGGTACTACCTACTTACATATAGAAGTGGAATGCGTTACATACTTAAAGAGGTGCCTCAGGCCATCAAACTGAACAACATTTACTACGGGGCCAACACAGAAATCATGAAAAAAATCAGCCCACAAATTTTGGGATCGAGTCACCATTGACGTTTTCTAAGGAAAATCTGCTGTTCCATCTTCGATCAACAATATTGTTGGTCGAAGATGGAACAGCAGATTTTTCTATAACTCATTTAACTTTGCACCCTGTATAAATAATAATGTTCACAGACATACATTGTGCTGAACCCAAACTGATGGTAGGTAAAAGGCTTTTTATTATGGGAACCAGACAACAACGGAACATTAAACAACATCCATGACTGAGCCGCAATCAGAAACCAGGACCTTTGATTTGGCAATACGTCGTGCCATCAAACTGGGTTGTCAAATGAAGCAAAAAATGTCTAATTAAAATGGCCGAATAAGCTTATTTTAGACCAGGAGTGCGATTTTTGAATCTCATTCGGTGAGCTCAGCAGTTGAAAATCTTAAAATTACTATGGAGATACGCATCTTTCTACTACTGATTTGACTTTCAAAAATTGCACTCGTGGATTATTCAACGTATGTGTTTCAAAAATCCCACTCCAGAGGAAATAGAAGACGTGATTTCATCTTTAAACCAGTTCAGTAGGTTTGCTAAAATTTACGCATATGAAAATTCTAAAAATGGTTACATTACCTACGTACCGTAACGCCCCAATTAATATAGTATTCAAATATCTTCAATCAATGTACGTCCACGCAAAGTTTACAATTTTATGATATATATGTAGGTATAGTATGTTCCCTTAAAGTTCCATCCAAGCCAAGAGGTCTGGTTAAACATTCAGACACGAAAAGAAAGGTATTAAAGCAGTAACAGTGTAACGTGAAATTATCATAATGTGACTAATTGACACAGTTCAGAAGTGAAGCGATCGCTATTAACAAGACAAGTTTTAAGTGGCTGTTAAAAGGCAAAATGCGCGGTTACTGCTATTAAAACTGTGTAGTCGCAACGAGTTCACATTATGTCGGCCACCTGTGCAATTTACTCAATTTAACTTTATTATCTGGTCGGAATTTTGGATGGGTAATTTAGTGACTCAGGGCAGTCCCGTGGGGCGGACCGGTCTAAAGTTTTGTTACGCCCCGTGTTGGTACTGTCTTCGGGCCTGACAGTAAGTGTGTAACCGAGATTAATCGTCAGACAGTTTCTGTGCAGTTTGTAAGGACGCCGGAACGTGTTAAGACTAGATACAAAGTTCGTTGGAACATTAATGGTCAAACTATTCTAATGTAGTTCGTATCAGTGAAGACAACATTAAACTTTGATCTCTATAAAGCTTATCTTTTTATTTCGCGTGTTTCTAAAGTTGTATAAAATACTACGAAAAAATGACTATTATTATTAAAAAATATATATACAAACATACGTACTACTAAGTCCAATTTTCTTTTGACAAAGAGATTATTTTCCGCACATCTTTCACAAAAATATACGTAAACTTAAGATGAAGAATTTCTTGACATTCTCCTGTAACAGTGGTTCCAATCAGTCTGGCTCAGTATCGACAGGTGTCAAATCAAAACTGGGGGGGGGGGGGGGGGTTATCTGAAGTAGAGGGGAGGGGCATTTCTTGACGAGTACCTTATCATCACGTCGCGTACACGTTCCAACTTTTTGACGGGGTCTTTACGCAAACTTCTGGCAAGTGGGGAGCTTTGTGAAAAAATTAGCTTTTTATACTTATTTTGCCAGCTCGTGGACCTAAGTCCTGGAGAAATATTTATTTGAGCGCAAGAGGATTTCGTCCCTTTCAATTTGTTTTGATTTATTTGAATGTAATCTCCCTACCGCTGTAGAAGGCAGACTACGAGATATTAGGGTCCCGCAGCTATTTACCTTTAACCTTAAATTCTGTTTATATTTCAGAGCACTATCGTAATATCTGCGAAATGCTTAGATCAAAATAAAATTAATGGCGAAATGACATTTATGTCACACGATTAAATAAGTATAACATTTACTTAGTTAGAGGTATTTTTCAATTAGTACCTCATACATGGATTAGTACCTCGTGGATGTTATGAGGTTTCAGAATATCCCTGACTACCTCCTCGGGGATTATAGTCGTGAGCATATGCTATGCTACCTTATACATACATATATAAACTCATTAGTCGACCTATAATCGGGGTGACCAGTCGCTTCGCTAAAACTATCAACAATCGTTTAAAATTTTAAAGCATTCGTTGTAATGTTAACTTTTAGCATTGGTTTAGACGATTTTTTATTAATTTTATTATACTTTTAAGTCCTTTAACTATTAAAAAAAGGATTAAACCAACTTTCAAAGGATCTAAAGCTAAATAATATGTTTTTTTTAATCTATGGAAAACGACGACATCCTCATTCAAATACATGTTTTGACAATAAACCCTTGACCGGTATTTTAAACAAATAAAAAAGCGATAGGTTAGTTGGATTGGTAAAGAGCTAGAACAAGCATGATTAGGTTTCTCTTTACTCAACAAATCGGTACAATCAATGTTTGAAGTTAATTCTCTCGAAATCGTTAACCCGCCGCTCGAGAAGAAAAAAGGAATTTATATTTCTACGAAATGAGACGTCAATTCCGCTATCATATTATATTCAAATGAAGTTCACTCCAAAATTGAGTTCCATATCACTTTCATTACCATTCAGAGACCGTTTTCGTTCTTCTCATTTGACAAAACGTGTGTTGAGACCTCTTAAGGTTCATCGACTCACACACGTGTGAAGTTCGAAGATAAAAATTATGGCAAGTCGTTTACTACCCACACCTACTTGGTTTCTGCGAATCATCAATTCTGCTCCATGTCTTATTTACATCGATAGAGTACCTAACTAGAAGTTGGTAGAGTGATTGGTTTAGTTCAGTTGGTGGGAGTATCTTTAGTCTTTACTTGGTTAGATTAATCTATGATCTTTTCAAAAGGAAGGTGCTGAGTTGTAAACAATAACCTACCTCAAAAATTTAGTTTAAAAAAAGAAATTAAATGGTAGTTACCCACTTCAAATACCTAGGTACAGTGTATAGTATTATCTAATCTGTGGTACAGTAGTACCAGGTTTATAAGGCTTACCGATGTACCTGCGCAGTTGACAAATTTTAATAGCGCGCGAAATTATATTGACCAATCAGGATTTGCCACCTTCAATCCGTTTACGCTATTGGCTAGTTTGTTTTCGCGCCCTTTTCACTGCTATCCGACTTTGCACTCTTTGATTACTAAATGACTTCGGGTTTTGTCGGGGACTCGGGCCTGCTCTGCGCAAACGAAGATTAACGAACGGCCATATTTTCCTGGTCGTACTGTACCTATATTAAAATGCAATTAAATTTAAAAAATACCCTACGACATAAAATGTTCTACCACCAAAGATGATAACAAGTTTTGTAATAAATTATTCACATCCGAACTCGAATGCGACAATACTTGCTTTCGCATTAGCATTCGCGATATGGTTTCTTTTCGTTCCAACGTTAACAAAAAGGAAGCTAGTGCACTCTACTGCTTACTCTGCCAATGTAAACGCGTCTTAAGGGATTTTGCTTCCCCAGTCTTAGTTCGTCTGAGTATTATTTGCCAACAGGCATTTGTTTTTTTTTATTACATTGACGTCATTTCTCTGAGTGAGTAGGTATCTACTACTGTTGGGCGAGGTTTAGCTTGCTAACTAATTGGGTATTCCTAAAAAATCAGCTATCTCATACATTTGAGTTGAGTACCCTAGGCATTGCAGTTTAGTATGGAACAGCTGATTATTTTTTTGCGATTTCAGGTTTGCTCCCATTGTAAAAGTTGTTCAGTTTGATCGTCTGAACTACACCTGAATGTTTCGGAACGGTCAAAAATCCGGTATTTTTCCTATTTCTCATATCAATAGTGTTGTTATTTCTCCTGGGTCCTTATGTTCAATTCCACAACTTTAAATGAGAATGAGTCGAAAATATATAATTTTCATATGCGGAGTTGTCATGCTATTTAAATTGTAAAGTAACAACGAATGTTGAGATATGGTAATACAATCGACGATGGAGCTTTTTCTAGGATTATATTTTGTCGGAGGTCCTTTGATACCATTATTATTCGGGGAGGGCTATTTGCAAGCCGGAGCTTGTAACATTGCGACCTTTTACTGATCTATAGTGCTCGCTCCATGATGTCAACGTTATCTTATAGATAGGCTATCTCTTTGCCTCTTTACAGAGTGTAAGGAAAAATATCATTAACCTTTAAACCACATACTCTACCCATCAAACTGAACAACTTTGACTATGGGAGCAAAAAGACCAGAACAAAAAAAATTTGCTGCTCCATACGTTTGCGTCCAGTAGGTACTTACTGCAGTTTGGTATGAGACAGCTGACTTTTTTTTCTGATAGATTTGCTCCCATAGTAAAAGTTGTTCAGTTTCTACGGTGGGTTATGTATAGATAGATACTTTTCCTAACACTCTGTATAGTCGGTGTTCCTAATAATTGAGATTACGAAAAATATGTTCTGCGCTACAAATGTAAAATGAAAGCGTTACTCAGGGCAAGAGTCATAATTATTTAATTGCCATGTCTTTAAGTTTACTACTTAGGTACTCGTCGGATAATTTTTAATAAAGCAAAGAAGATGTATTTAATAGATTTCAGCCCAATACGTCGGAGCGAGCGGCTTGGGCGGCCCGCCCGCCCAAGAGCCCTCAGACGGTTTCAAGAGTTTTATTACATCGTTTAGCAACAAGGGACCCGGAAACGGAAATTATAATCAATTTAAATCTCGAGACATCTAGTTATGTTACAACACGATGGAAAATATAATACAATTTTACGTTATACTCCAGACTGGAACAACAGCTGGTAGACGTTCCTGTAAAATCGACAGTTTATTCCACAGAAATGAAAGCGACAATAATTCCAGGAACCGTATTAAATACCTCTGAATAAGACTACTACATTGATGTAGATGCAGTTTACAAGCACGTTACAGCGTAGCGCACACATCCGCGCGGTGTGACGGTCGGGGATGACGTCACGTAGGGTAGGGGGAGTGAGGGGCGGAGGCGGTATCCGACAGCATGGTGGCGTGGGGAGGAGAGGAGGGACACAGAGCACTCAACAGTTGGTCCCGTCCCGGCTCGATAGCGTAGCGCGTGCGTGCCGCGTCCGACGTCACATGGTCGGCAACTCGACTCACGCAAACCCCAACCGCTACCCATAACATTATCATTACTGTTTGTCCCATTTACGATGTCCCGCGAATCACGCCGATTTGATACTTACGACACAAGAATTAGAGTTTTGGCAGCAAACTTCTTACAAGGAATGAACTGTTAAAACTGCATTCAAGTCTTGATCTTTACTTTTAGATTTATACTTGCCGCCCCAATTTAACGTTTTATTTGATTTTCATTTTCCAATACAATCCCTGTCCCACCTCTGGGAATCGTTCGGAATAGATGTTTGTGTATGCTTCATAATTCAACTTCGGTTACCAACCAATCTTGTTTTCTATTTATATTTGCCTTAGATAGGTGGTACTACTAGGTACATATATTTAATTAGTATCCGGTTTCAGACTCTACAGTTAACCACGTATGTAAGATATGCAAGCAAAAGACCCACAGCCAAATCCCTCAGCTATTATATGGTGGATCTCATGAAATGAAACATAAATCCCATTTTCAATCTATTTAAATTGAGCGCTCCATTTGTTTTATCGTCGATTCAATCTGTGAATCAGTAAATTCATTCAGAGTTTACTATGACGAGATATTCGAGTTCATAATAGTATTTATTTAACAAGTTTATTCTGAAAGCGCTGACAAATATTTTCCTCAGACAATATTGTTTGAATTTAAACATTTCAGGCGAAGAGATTTTGTGTGTGTTATTTTGTTACGTACCAGAGAAAAATATTTGGTGGACGAATTTATGATGGAATATACATAGAAAAAGTATATGTCTAGAATGAGCCTCACTGTTTTACCGTATAAAACAAAAGGGGCCAAGTTTCATAGGTTGGTGTGCGTGAGGCGCCATACAAGTTATGTACGTGTGCGTGTATATGTATAGGGTTTAGGAGCCAGTACTGGTCCCAATTTTTTTCGACGCTTTCGTATCTTCGACTGTCAATCTTGACATATAACTTTATCAAAGGGAATATATTATATATCTTTACATAATTCAACTAACTACACTAGGTGATTTTTTAAACACTTTTCATATTTTCAGGGGTGGTTCAGTTCAAACCAGTCTTTAAGTGTACATTTTATGCTTTTTGTAATGTAACGTTAGAAAATACAGGTGTAAGGGACAGCCCTCCGCAAACTGAAACGGTAAACTCACCATCAAACTGAACAACTTTCACTATGGAGCCTACAGCCTCAGGAAACGCGAAAAAAAAATCATCTGTCCCATACAAAACTGCCGTATCTACCCGACTCAAATGTGATCATACAGCTGATTTTTCTCGCGTTTCCTGAGGTAGGCTCCATAGTGAAAGTGGTTCAGTTTGATGGACTGAGTTTACCGTTTCAGTTTGCGGAGGGTTGTTGACGTTGAAGCGGTATCCAGGATGCATTACCTGCACCCCAGAGAGAGAGAGCATCGGTTGATAAAAGCATCTCGTATTTTAGTTCTACTAAAAATGGCGTTCAATACTTTGATTAACTAAATTTAAAGTCTAATTAACCGATTTATCTTCAATGATTACACATACTTTTCTATATTGTAATATTTTCTTAAGTAATGTAAACATGATAGAAAATCGCAACATCATTAGACATTTACGAAAATATAATAAACTCCATCTATCATTTCTACGATCGCAAGAATTTCGCTGAAAGATAGAAAGACAAGTGGGAGAATTAATTTGATTGATACAAGATAATTGGGCCGAGTATTCGGGAGGCCCGCTCTAATGGACGCCCAAAATTAATTACCTATCCCATTCAAGGTTCTTTCTTTTAGCTGATTGCTAATTGTTACTGATACTATTATGGGCATGATTGTCACTTGTTACAACCTAAAATGACTTTAGAATTCAACGTTTGAAGTGTCGTGTAAAGTCTAATTGGATGAGTCGTGTTTAATTAACCGAATATCTTAATGTCAGAAGTCTAAAGAGCGTCAAATTGTTAGTCTGCATTAAGATACTTTGAGCCTTGTCTATAATGAAACTAAAGTTCTTGTCTGTTCTGCAGTTACTTGTGTCGGTAATGTTACTATTTCGCACCTTGCATCGGTAAAGTTTAATTGTTGAGTCTAATAGTACCTAATGTTATCATTTGCTTCATAACAGCTAGCATATTCTCACGACTATATTTCCCGAGGGGAAAGTCAGAGATGTTCTTAATATAGCATATTCATAATATCTACATTTTTCTAGACAGTGCTTACCTATCTAGAGTCCGAATTTTGTCAAGTCTACGATGTGTGTAGTGAGATGATTATAAATAATTTTGATTTATAAACTTAATGATTATATGACTAACTAAAATGTGTCTGGTCTTGACAATGCTACGCTATGTAAACTTTGTTTTGCTTAAAAATATGTGTGTTGTATAGTTTCTGTCCGCATCTTCTGTACAACGGAACACCTTCCAACGCGGTCAAAAAAATGACGTCAAAACTAGAAGTGATATTTATTTAAAAAAAAAACGTTTAATTTTGACTTTGCTCGTCCTTTATAATGGGTAGAGGACACAACACACGCCTCAAAATTGAAGGATGTAATATTCCTTACAATGTTTTCCTTTATCAAAAGTCTGAGGTTTCGGTGTCGCAAATCGTTCATCATTTCATAAAACTCATTATCATATATAGATCGAACCGACGTCTCCTCCACTAGACCACCACAACTTCTTCGTAACATAGAGTAGATACCTACACACTTAATGCATATCTGACAATAAAATAGTTTAATAAAATGCCAAAGTTTTTACTTTTCTCTTGTTCAAAACACAAATCCCTTGCTCATTAGTTGAAAATTAAAAACATATAACGTATTAGAGGACCGCGGCGAACTTGGTACCACCTTAGAATCTTCCCGACACACACTTGGCCGTTTTTTATAGCCTATGTTAATCACTGATAATGTAGCATTCTAATGGTGAAAGAATTATTCAGATCGGTCCAGTTTTCGGAGCCTATTCATTACAAACAAACAAACAAAACATCAAATCTTTCCTCTTTATAATATTAGTATAGACAAAAGAGTTTGCGTGCAAAAAGTTATGCGAGCCTCAGCTTATCGCTCCAAACAACTGGTAATTTTAGCTTTGTGAGTCCAAAACAAATTGTGAGAGGAAATATTGCCACCCTCTGTTTTCACTTTCTCATAAATAGGCTTGGGTCAAGCGGGACCGACAAAAAAATCGTTCGCCTGTGCTCGGGCGAATTTAAATATCGGTAGCCGACCGGCCCAGCCCGCGTCACTCCGACATTTACATAATTCAACAAAAAAACACCCGCCCTTACTACTGACATTTTTTTTTCTAACCGATCGGACCCGATCCTTGCTTCACTATACCTATAAAATGTTTTGCTGACAAAATTGTATAAGTACCTAGTGTTAGGTTCGACCACATCATGAAATTATGTCATAAATTGTCAATGAAGTAATTAATTTTGTCACTATCTCCCCTTCTGTTAAAATGCTTAATTGCCTTTAAAAAGCGTCTGAATAAAGTGTTATAGATTATGTCATCACATACAATAAACACCGCGTGAGATATCCACACAAAACATTAGGCGAGGCGTGTTTCCTCAGAGAGGGGCCAGGGTCCTTCACCTTCCGTCAGAGCCGAAATAAATCTAATTCTTCGGATGACAGATATCAGCAAGCCTTGTTTATTTATACTTTCACTCCAGAATTACGAGGGTCGCACATGTGGGACTAGCTGCACCATTGTACTAAAATAAACTATTATGTAAGTATACTAAGTCAACACAGGCGGATGAAGACCGGGCCCATACGGACTCATATTAAAATTAAGGGTCTATGAGATAAGCTCTAGATATAAATGAACGACAGACACTATCGCCTTAACATTCCTAATAGGGGGCCGCTCAGCCATGAATGAAAACGAATTACCTCTATTACAAACTAGGGACCCACATTACTCCGGTCGACATTGAAAAAGGAACTCCTAACCTGATACGGCAAAAGAGAAACCTTCGAAAATAAATGTGGTAATTTCATTTACAAAATTTTTTCCTCCCAGTATACATTTAAATATATCAGCATAAATCTTTTGAGTGTGTAGCGTGCGAAAATGAACCGGCGCCGCGAGGGTTAAGTGAGAAGACTAGACGCTTCTAATGGGTGCCGAGCAAAGAAATGATTAGATGAATATGCAATTATGCAATAAGCCTTTAATGCTTTACGGCTTTACTTTGACTCGGGATTTTTGCCCACCGGGATTATGTAAAAGGATATTTTTGGGACGGTGACGCTGCCACATCATAGAGGCTTGTGACATAACGCGCTAGTGAATTAGAGATCTACTTTATCCTTCTCTCGGTAAAAAACGGTGTCCCTTTTTCCCAAAAAACTAACCTCTATTTAGGGCTGGCACGCTCGGGAGAGGGCGCGATGAATCTAACAAGCTCCGGAGTTGTGACAGCCCTGACAGCTGACATATTTCTGTCATTAATCAACCGGTCGTAGATATATCTACGTGTAAACTAGTAGAGCCGCATCTAAACCCAATCAAACATGTGGCACTATGAAAGAGTGTTACCTCAGGTTAAGCATATTTTCTAATTTTAGATGCATTACTTATGTCTGACAAATAACATACTATTAAAAAGTGAGACTGGAAATAAATATACAGAGGTATTATTGTTTATTTGGATACAGATGGGAAGCGAGCCGCAACGGGCGCGCCGACACAAAAACTAAATAAAACAAACATTTATAATTGATAGCTTCAAGCCTTTAACAGAACGTTATTATGATAGTTAAAGATCATCGAGTTATACTGCATGACTAATTTTATAGGTTTAACATGCGTTGACTGAAACATATTCATACTAATTTATTAATAAGTAGTTAGTTAGATTTTTTCATAATCTGAGGATCCGATTTCCAGTTTGCAATTGTTTTTAGACAGTTGGTATAGCAATGTTTCTGACCACCCCAAAAGGGATTCTTGTCGTGAATTTATGTGTGTAAGTGAATTAAAAAGAAAAGTTAACTTTGCACATACGCAAAGTACTTGTAGAGCCAACAAAACACTACCAACGAAAAAAATCGACAGCGAAACAAATCGGGTAAGCGGAATTCTTTTCCAAATGTCTCTCGTTGTAAAAACGAGTATAGCATCGGAGACCATGAGATAAATCCTGAAGGAGACGCCTCGTAATAAAACACGTACGACGCCAGGGCGCTACATTTTATTTCAAAAAGCGATAAGGACGCGAGAAATTCCTTTTACGAGATTCCTGTGGAGGGGCGGAGGGCGGGGGCGGCTGAATAGTCTTTGTCGACATCTGGTTTGTGTTGGCGCCGCCTCGTAAACTTAGCTAGGACTCCAGTGGTTACCAAACGATACTCGACCTAGTCCAGATAAATATAATCAACTCAAGCTAGTCGCGAGGTTTAGAATATACCATGTTTCTTCAAGTGACTATCTTCGGAGGCGATTATAAGGATAAGGGTTGGGGATCTTCCTCCTAGCGGTCCAACGGCATCACAAGCTACGATACGATACGGTGGCGGCTGAACGATCCCCCACAGCGGTGTGGCTCGCGTCCACCCTCCTGCCGGAGTGTCATTTTATATTTTACAACACGGATAGCACTACCGGAGTCGATGAGCTCCGTTCGCGTGCAGATCTCCGGGCAGGAAGAGTCGGACATGAGATGGGCCATAGCATAGCATTTTAGCTTCATTGTCTAGTGTTGTGAATGGTCGCCGCTGTTGATCCTGGTTCACAGGAGCTACAGCGGTGGGAATGTGTGGTGGCCCACCGGTGTTCGGTGTTTTACCCGAAAAAAATAACATAGCATATGCTCACGACTATATTCCCTGAAGGGGTAGTCAGAGTTATTCTGAAACCTCTGAACATCCTCGTTTCACTAGCTAGTAGTACCGAAACTCTGTCCAGTGTGACGGGAATTTTGCCCGCGAGTGGGCCCGTGATGGGACATAGTCTGAAGAGTAACACCACATTCACATCTTTTGAAGTGTTTTTGTGAGTTAAAAATTAGCCAACAATCACCATTTGACAACTTCCTCCTTAAAACAAATTCGGCTAAAAGTGAATCTTGCATAAAACTGCACAATTAAAAGCAATATTGCAGAGTTTGTGTCTACCCTGCATTCAGGGACGTACTAGGTTTATGTATGTTTGTAATGTATGTAACTCAAGTTGCAGCTTCTTTTAAGCTACAAGGACCAATACAAAGCTACGCTCAAGCGTCAGTCCTGCTCATGTTTTTTAGCCAACATTACACAAAAAGTAGACTTCCAGCAGAGGACGTATATCGGCTGATATGATGATGATGATGATGATGATGATGATTACACAAAAACATGAAACAAAATGTCTTTTGTTTTGAAACCAAATGGCGGAAGGCGAAAAGTGAAGCTATATTTTTTACCCGACTGCGCCAGAAGGAGTTATTTTTTTCTTTGTAGCTGAAGACACACCCTTAGAGATTAATGCTCCAGACGCAATTAAGCTACAAAATCAAGTTTAAATCAATTATTGATCCTTAGAACAAGATGTTGAGGTAGCAACCGGTGCCATGGAAGTTAGGATCGAAGGGTGATTATCTAGATCCCGACCACAATTCTCAATCTTCATGCAATCACTACAAACCTCAGCCGCAAGTGGTTTCCAGTTATGTTGGCGTCTAGTCTAAGCCGAAATAATGACTGATTGTGACGTTATGTTTCTAACTTAATATGCAAATGTGCTTACGGCTTTAAAATTACATTTATTCCATATCTGACATATGAACTCGTTAGTTTTTCAATAGACGTCACTGAAAAACTTGTTATTTGCTGTATGCTTATTGCGCATAAACCTTTTGTACATCGTCACACTGTTATACCAGAATCAAGCCCATACTTTTATAATAAGAATAATATACGATACAATGATGCGGAATACATAGGTATAATAGATAATAATAAAAACATCCATGATTTGGGTACAAACACTCATCCATCACCATCAAAATATTTGTCCCTTGCCATAGAATAAGTATTATAATTATTCTTATACCCTTGCCTTGGTTTTAAACCCGCGAGAGTCACTATCTATCTACTAATCTACCGGGCTACCTATTGTTATTATAATATCGTTATCATTTGTAAACAATTGCCATTTCTACGGTAACATTGTTTTTTAAGTGTCCCGGTCCTGGACTGTAGGTATGCACTCTTTGATAGGTCTCACGTAGGATCTGCACTCAGGCGATTTGTTACTTGCCACTTTCCTTTTACATCAGTAAAATGGTCGTTTTTATTTTGATCAAATGTATTCCTTAGTAGGCATGTGAAAGCATACGGTATTCGAGGTCCAACATTACCGTTTATTGGCAATTGCCAGACGCTACCAGAATCGCCCTAAAATAAAGGAGCCAGTGGTGTAATAACGCTTGCTTGGGCTTCACTCAATAAACTACCCGCATTTTCCCTCATTTATCTGCTATGTGAAACTAGAAAGATTGTCTGCTTACTTTATTTTTTACTTCGACACATTTTGCGAATAACTCCTTGTTAAATTGGATAGGTAATGTTTATCGTGAATATCAATTAGGATTTAGGTAATATTTTATATTGGTAAGTTCATTGTTAATTACGCCTCGGATGGAATTATGGTCGTGAGTTTATGTGGGTAACTACGTTCCTGGGCTCTCGGCGCAAGATATCACTTTTTTGGTATGCTTAGCGCCCTATCTGGAAATTTAGCGCCTAGCGGAGAATCTACCGCTTTTTTAACTTTTTATAAAGCACCAGTATTTGTGTTTGAATATGCAGTAGGTATTTTGTTTTTTGTGATTAAAATATGATAAATATTGATAGCATATTGTGTTCAAAACATGTCCATTAGAATTTGCAGTGTTCGGAAGATTCAAATAAGAACGCTTAACTGAAGTATCATTAATTTTACTATATTAGGGACCTATGAATTGATTGATTAAAATTGACTTTGGGTTTTGGAAAGACTGATAAGACAATTTAGACAAGTTAACAAGACTATTAATTATGGGAGAAGAATTTAGAGCCGAATCTAGCTCTTTATCCAGCCATGAAAATGTTAGAATCTAGAGCTTTTTTCACAATTTTAGCGTCCAATCGATTTTTTGAGGTGATACTGGTGGGGTCAGCCTTCCGCGTCTGTGTTCAATCTACCTTTCCCAATTCCTAACGTCGTTTTCGGAGACATTGTACTCGGTCATGTTGTGGAATGTATGATGTTCATTATTTCAAAATTTTAAACTACAATTCGTTAATTTAATGTGTACGAATAGTACGAAGCCAGACAATTTGTAGCACGGTCTGTTTATTCAATACTTCGCCTCGGTTTTTCCCCGGCGTATTCCCTTGGGCTAAACAAGTTTTCAATAATGCGTTAATTCTGTTAAATGAGCTCGCCAGAGCCTAGGAAACATAATTTAAATCCAAACTTGTAAATTAACTAGTTTCATGCAAATCATGATCCAGTGGCACTGTGTATAGCCAAGTAACTAAGTACTCGTCGAAAACATTAATCATGTAATATTGTTTGTGTAATATGCATAACGAACAGGAGCCAGGGCGAGAGCAGAAATTGATGGAGTGGTGTCAACGCGCCAACTTGTCGGTTAATTATCCAGCCGGGCTCTGCTGCTGGGCTGGGCGACGCGACGCGCAACGCGGTCGTGGTCTGGCAGCCTGGCAGTGTTGCCAGACCCACTCTTATATAGTTATGTATAATTTAAATTAAACTGGACGCGACTAGCTCGACTGTTTCGCCGGGAGTACACAATTATCCTGTTTGGCTTCTGCTCTCCATATACCTAACATTATACAGTTATATAATATTAAACAGGGTGCTTTAGAGTTACACCATCAAACTGAACAACTTTTAGTAACCAACTTTGAAATTGGGAAAAAACATCAGCGGTTTCATACATTTTGGTCATGTAGCTACTGACATCTTCTATGAAACCGCTGTTTTTTTCGCGTTTTCAATATTGACTCCGTAGTGAAAGTTGTTCAGTTTGTTGGTCTGAAGTATCCTGATCATATATTGTAACACATTTAATTTTACACCATGTATTAAAACATGATGCGGAAATTTCAGAAATATGTACCGCTGAAATAATTTGTTGACTTTCCCTCTTTGGTCAACATAAAAGGTCGGAATAATTTTTCATAGGCACATTTTTCGTTGCTTCACAAGCAAACTTTGCTTTCCGCAATAACGACTTTGTCTCATGAATGATTTATATCATTTGAATAACATTACCTTATTTACACACATGAAATTCTTTTGTGACTCACTTTAAGTCATAAAGTGGAATAAGTAAACAACACTTTGTAATTGGTTTGTTCTAAGGCTCTAAGCGAAGGTACGATTTGTACGACCGTTCATAGTCCGCCCTCTCAATTTCCAGAAGTAATTACAAAATGTAAACCAGACTCCTTATATCTGTCATAACATAATCCTTACATTGCAATATATACAACTTCACGGGCTGTCTAGCCTAGATGCCGGACAGAATAACATGCTAAGCGTTGCACAATGCTCAAGGAAGTGGACAGACCAACGGACGGACCCGCCCGGCTCGTAAATCCGGTCGTAAAGACCACCGTCCATCACGAGATGGCGCCAGTTGAAGATTCCATTTTAATGCTATAACTACTTGTCTCGCTAAATACCTACACCCAAGCTTAACTTTAATATTGTGAGAAAGGCTTGAGCGTTAAAGGAATTCACTCCAGCATTTAGCGATATTAATGTTCGCTTCCGCAGTTGTTTCACGGTTGAATTCAAGGGTTAGGATGAGTTTACTCGAACGGATTGAAGTGTTTATCCTGTTTACGACAAGTGAAAGCGCTGCTAACTCGTCATTGGATTTAAATGTTTTAGGGTATTAAAGGCCTCCAGGAATATGAAATGATTTTGCTCTGTCGTTATATTACTTTCGGGTGTATGTTTTCTTTAAGTCTTCTCTTCAATTGAAATTCAAAAGATGGAGAAGAATGGACGAAGTATTAAACATATATGTGACTTAGCCCTACAGGTCACAGGCTGCTTTTACACCAGAGGCGGTGACCGAGGAAAAAATCGTCGAGATTTCTTCAACTTCCCAATGGCGTGATCGAGCGAGCGCGCTATTGGCGGATTGTTTCCTCGCTACCCCGCACATCCCTGGTGGAAAAGCAGCCTAATAAAGTAAGATTGAATATGTAAGTAGTAATTTACCTGGTGCGGCGTATAGGGGCTGGGTGCCGCCGCGTAGGGCTGCGGCTGCGGCGGCGGGTAGCGGCAAGGCTGCGGCGCATACGCCGCGGCCCACTGCTGCGCGCCGCCGCGGTACTGAGCGCCCGCGCTCGCCATACGCGCCGCGCACGCGCCCGCCCCCGCGCCCGCGCCCGCGCTCGCGACCGTCACCGCGCCCGCACCCGCGCCCACTGATGAACGACAACCGCCGCTGCTCTGTAAAAATAACAAATTACATCGTTAATATCATGTATTAACACGAGGCAGCATCGCCTAAGACGACATTTTGCAGGAACGCGCGACTACATCGCGCTTGTCGCATTTGCAACGTGCAACGGAAGCGATGCAGTCGCGCGACTGTATCGATGTAAATGGGCGACATCGGGGGAAAAGGATGAGCGGAAGCGGGTTCATATATATATGGCATTGGCAGTTCGTAGCGATGCTGCATCACAGAATCGTGCTTGCGTGGGCTATGGGTACAAAAAGTCAGCGATGGCATCTCGTCAGTATCAAAGTGCATACTTCTGCTTACCAAACAGTTACGCTTTACCATCTTAAATCTGACCTTACCAGTAACTACACGGCGAGAGCATCAGAGATGTTGACGATACTTGAAGGGGATAAGGCATCCACATAGGCTGGTGCTTCAACCAAGCCACCATCGCATCGTAGAACAATTGACACCAAAAGAATAAGACTGTAAGCTGGACAACACACTACAAATACCTACGTTCAAAATAGAAATAACGAACAACAAAATAGTATTTTTATTACTCTTCCTGTTTATACACATTTAACATCAACGAGAAAATATAGAAAAGGAAACTCAAGTGTATTTTTTCCGGCACTTAAAGTAAGTTGTTATTGAAAGTTTGCAAAATGAACTACTTAAGTTGGAAAAACTTGTAACCTACGATGGGGTTCAATGATGCTGAAAAAACTCCCTTGTTATTTCCACTTTAGCGAAACATATTCTTAGATTAAGGCGATTGAAGTAAACATGGGAGCAATGAGTATTATAAACTTGGAGGTTCCATGAAGCTTTTGATAAATTGAGCCTCGGCGTCTTTCACACGGAGTTTCCTACTTTCACTAAAGTGCTCATTTATTTACTTAGGCACTGAACTGACGCTCTTCGCGCTTAGTAGTGGAAGGTAGGGTATCAAATTACCCGCTAGCCTTAACTACGTCTACTTAATAGAACAGTTGTTTTATCTTCTTCTTTTCAAACAAACAGAGAGTAATTTTGAAGGTTGTATCATTTTAATATAAAATTCGCCAGCAATTTGTAGAAAATCTAGTTAGTTTCTGGACATTTAAATTCAAAAACATTATTATTCAATATTTTTCATATTTTTCTAATGGGAGGGTGGTTCACTTTTGACATGCTTAGATTTTCATTGCTGATAAAGAAATTTATAATTTTTTCGGGGTCCACAAGCGTGGTTGCAGTTGCATCACAATCACGACTCTGACGTAGACATATGACTATAGGAGATTGGCATCTTGTGTGTGCCTCAGCCGTGACGAAGCGTGTCTGCCGACTTTCGCAAACGTCTAGCCCGCATCTACCTGTAAATACCTCTAGGTTTATGTACCTACTCACGTTGTCTTTAATGTATATACCGTTTCTATTTGCCGGAATAATCTTTCATCGATTTCCACACGATTTAATGGCGACGACGCTGCCGACGGCAAAGAGCTTGTAAAGTTTTAGTTATAAATGATGAATTCATTACCCCATTGTTCGGACAATGTGAAGGCAGTAAGAATAATAGCCCTTTTACTACTACAAGCGGTCTCGGTAAAATTTTGGATACAAAGTCAACTTATGGATATTTTATGACGAACTGTACCTATTAGAAGATCTTCGGTTGTAGAAAGGATTGTTATTTATTATGTGGTATAACGTGTGTTAGGTTTAGGATAAATGTATTCATGCTACGTTATTGATAGTTCTACGATAAATAGCTTTCTAAAGAGATGAATTTTCTATACACTGAAAACCTTAATTCAATCACTCGAATCCTTTCAGTGATTGGCTATGAAGTTTGGGAAACAGAGTCTGTTTCAGCCCTTAGTGGCATAAGACTAATACCCTACCCAAATCCCATCTTTTCAAAGAGATGTGATATGAAATTCGTCTAGTGTACGTACTTGTTATTCCAAACGAGTTCGTTCACCGAAAATGAGATTTATAGTGGCAATAACAATGTATAATTTTACCCGGCGACCCCCATCTCTGGACTTAATTATTTGAGTCACGGAATTCGAAAAACCGACCAGGAAAGCCTTAGGGATCAGGGCTTTGTTGTCGTTTTTTTTCTCCAATGCTTCTATGACTATTTATTTTTTGCTACTGTAAAAAAGTAGGTGAGTAAGGCTGTAAGGCGATAAGCTGGCAATCCGCTTAGTTGCGTGGGAGCCCCGACCGAGGAATTAGGGTAAAATATAGATTTCTAATGACGGCGAGTGGCGCGGTGCACGAAGCTTGCCCTGACTAATAACTATATTATACACTCTTAATTTTAACTAGAAAGGAATACTAATAGAACGCATTTATACCGATCGAAATTTACATTTTCTCTGATACTATGTATGGTAAATAATGTACATACAAACTAAGTTGGGTGCATTACGACTTATGAGCTCCATTATTCATCTTCAGCCTTTTATGAGCATATTGTTCTTTTATTTCCATAAATAATCTTTCAAATTATTATTTTTTATTTATAAGTCTAGTACTGCATTTCTGCCAAAGTCAAGTAGTTTTTTGGAGTGTCTATTCCGGGAGTCATATGCAGTTTCGAAAAACGTCATAGCGAAGCACGCTGCTTCGAAAAACTTTTTGACTGCCTCATACCTTCGAAAACTTGTACGTTCGAATGACGTGGTCGCGAAAGCCGTCGTAGCAAAGCACGCTGCTGCGAAAAACATATTTGCCTTCCAATCTCAAGGATTGTTTTTTGAGCAAAAACATATTTGATAACAGAGACGGCGGAGCCTCGTGGCAAGATCAAACGTAAGACGCGCGAACACCACGCGAATGAAACAACCGCTCGTGACCAAACTTGCTTACTCGCCTTTACAGACGGACGGATGGCATTCGTGACTGATTTCGGTCAAGGAAACAAATAAAAGAGAAATGCAAAGAATAGATAGTGAGGCCCATCGTCACGTCGTCTATTGGCGAAAGATATAGCATTTTCTTGTTGGTAGATTTAGTTTTATGTTGAGTGGGATCACACAGGCGTCGGCGGGTCGCGACGGTTCCGTCTCGACGCCGGGTCCCAGCTTGTTGCTGTCCCCCCACCCTCCTCGGCCCATCAGCCCCCCACCCTCGAACCAAGGCCTACTGGAATTATATTGAACTGGAAGATACATGTGGCTGTAGTATAAATGATTGTTACCATGCCTGACCACTCTAGATAACTTGTTATCCTTATGGAAAAGGATTACTCTTTTCTTTGTCCGGGATGAAATTAAACCTATTTTGCTTTAAAGATGTTACTTCCGAGATGAGTAAGTATAATGTGATAAAATATGTATTAACTAGGTATTTTAAAAGTTAAAAGGTGTTTTATGTAAATCACATTCATTAAATGTCATTAAGTATATATAATGATCAACAAATGTTAGCTAGGTAGCTATTTTGTTATTCATAATGATTTATTTTATGATTAGGTACTTCATAATATTTATACCTAAGTTTTTTATAGGTAGCTATGCTGTTGATTAAAAATTGAAGTCCGAATGATTAAATCAAGCGAAACAGAACCAAAGTATCACCATCATCACAGCCTATACAGGGTGAAATTGATATCATTAGCATCCTTTTAAACTAAGAGTCTACCCGTAAAACTGAAAAACATTTACTATGGCAAACCAATAGGAGAAAAAAAATCTGCTATTGCATACATTTGAGTCGAGCATTGCAGTTTAGTATGGAACAGCTGAATTTTTTTTGCTCCGATCGGTTTGCTTTCATAGTTTAAGTTGTTCAGTTTGATTAAGTGTGTAAGTGTACAGGGTGTAAGTGACAGCCTAGCAAATACTGAAACGGTGAACTCAGACCATCAAACTGAACAACTTTCACTATGGGCTTTCCTCAGGAAACGCGAAAAAAAAACAGCTGTCCCATACATTTGTGTCGGGTAGGTGCAGCAGTTTTGTATGGGACAGCTGTTTTTTTTCGCGTTTCCTGAAGTAGGCTCCCTCCATAGTGAAAGTTGTTCAGTTTGATGGTCTGAGTTTACCGTTTCAATACTTGCCAGGCTGTCACTTACACTTGTATAGTAAGTAAATCGAGATTTAAGCATCATAAGCCACCATCATCATTTTTATCTTCTACCTAGTTCGGAATTTACTGTTATATCACATCGCAATCATCATGAACGCACAGAATATCAAGCACAGAAAAAAATCATCAAAATAAAAGTCTGGTCTTTGAATGGGACTAGATGATAAATTTACTGTTTGACAATATCCAAGACATTAATTTATTTATTTTGACAAAACCATAAAAATGTTACCTACGACCTGCGAGTATACACCCAATCAATCAGATGATGTTGGAAAATTATTACACAAAACGAATCTAAACTCGTACATGTTAAAACTAACATCAAAGGACAAGGCACTAAGGTACTTCTGTAGAGCGATAATTCTCTGGAGAGACCGTTCGCCTTGAACTAACAAAGTTATTGTCCATTCAAACTTCGTTGGACATAAATTCGATATGACGAGAAAATCAAACTCAATTCGAAACTATAGAAGCCTTCTACAAAACAGATAACAGTAAAAGCCGCCAATTGATTTCACTGAACATTTAATGGTATCACAGACGTCATAGCCTCGTGTAGTGTATGCTATTGAACTTCGTATATTGAAGGACAGTTAATGTTCTGAAGGCAAGTTAATAAAAGGCAATAAAAGCCCCCGTGGGCAATGCGCAACTCCTTTCAGTTGATGCGAGAATAAAACGGACTTGAATAAAGTGAGGATTTACTATGAGTTGACCATGCATTTTACACTCATGTACTTGGATACACTACTATTTTATTTTATGACGACAACGACGATTGGCCTGTTGTCTACGTTTTGATATCATCCGGTTTTCAAATTCGCTTCCCAATTTAGAGGAGCTGAAAAGTCGTCTTTCAAAAGTTTTATTTGTACCTACTCGATGGGCATGTTTTCAGATGGGTTATCGACGATGATGTCATTGTCAGGCGTATTAAATAGCCTGAAAAGGCAACACAGGCCGGTAATTGCGATCCGAGCGATTGAACGACACCCTGTAATTTTGCCAACTTTGTAATAAAAGAAGTTCGGAGTGGGAGTATCGTCTTAGACGAGGTCAATCCTTCGTAGCGAGACGGCTCCGCAAATTAGAAGCCTCAGACATTTCAACTAGTATCTGTGCCCCCACTACACCCCCAACCCCCTTTGTCTGATTGCCAGCAGCTCACAGCGAGCCGCAAACAAAGCCGCGATGACGAGCTCAGTTGTCTTCTCGGAATTCCGAATACCGCCCCCAAATTGTTACTCTGTCAACGATGTAAGTAATTTGTACCGTACAATCTGTGTCACGTTACAGAGCTTACCATAAACACGGTAATGATGTAAAGAGATCCTCCGCCATTCCATTGCTCAACTATACGAATAAAATATGCACTGACAAGGCAAACAATGTCTAGACTAAACGGACTTTAGTCATTAGTTGTGAAATTTTACAGAATGTGCTCAAGCAAATATTATTTTGAGTCATTAGATTCATCGAAATACGACGTTGTGAATTTGTAATGTTGAGCGTGAATCGACGTAGCCATTGTCAGGTCCCTTACCGATGTTAAATAGTTGTTATTGTAATAAAATTGCACATGCACTAGCGTATGACTACAATTATACATGTATGTAGAGCATTGATTAGATACACGTAATTACTTCATTCAGTAAAAAAGCGAACATAGAATCAGCTGCAATGCGTGCATCGCGTCGCCTAACTTTCTGTCTGTCTGTTCATCGGAAAATTACTGCATTGCACTTGCTTCTACTATTAGCTACAACGAAACTATATGAATTATCGTTGTAATGATTCCCCTCTATCGATTGATTGTTAATTGTTAGTCAGTATAATACGTATAATTGTTATGTTATGAATATGATAGTGCCACTTCTCCATCTGTTTCGCTAATCAAATTTAATTAAATGTCCTAAAGTGACAAAGTGTGTTAGTCAAAATGCGGATGAACATTTTCGACGTAGCTCAACTGCATGCACATTTCTTCTGCGGTCACGGCATGATGTCACCCGATCCGCGGCCATGACGCAGTTGGCACATGCCAGGAACATGATACGGAATACTGATCCGACTGTTATACGTATCATTATTAACTGGCGAGCAGAATATATTTTAAAACGGGTAAGGATTGAAAGTAGTAGAGTAATGCACGAGATGAGGTTGTAAAATTGCAGCAGCGTGCCGTGACTGCATCATTATGTGTGGTATAAAGCTCTTACGAGTGCTGGAACAGTGAGGGGATATTATTCAGCAGTTTTTGCTCGGGCCGGCGGCACATTTGTATGCGATTCGCTTCGGCGGCGGCTGCCCGCGAGATTAGCGCCTGCCAGCGTACAACGCTGCGTGATTAAACAGTTTCCGCTCCGGAGATATTCCGTTGTGTCTCTATCTCCCTGTTCATGTGTCGGTCCATGAAACAACGGTTAAATACTGATTCGTCGCGTTCCTGTTTTGTATCTTGCATTCCAATTGTCCACTCGCAAAGTTTTTAAATAGTTATCAGCATGGCTAATACCGTCTTTTTTGGTTACTCAGGTATATTGAAGTTGTGTTCGAAATGTATTCCTGATAGCAAGTTGGTGCATTATTTCTGATATACCGTGCTCATGAGGTGAAGTTGTAGCTTGCTGGATCAGCTTGAAAGCTCACGCACATTCGTTTGCACAAACATTGACACACAAAACTTCTAAACAATCTCGTGAGAGTCGCGTTGCATCGCTATAAGGAATTCCACAATAGCGGTACTAACACCGGCATGGTGCTGTACCTTATGTACTTTGGCATTAATGTATTGCACACAGGCGCAGTACGTGTCGGTATGTGTGTCATCTCGGGTGTAGTGGTGGGCTCGGAATGCGGCCGCGTCCTTCGGCGTACGCGGTTCATTTGCACACAGGCGCGCTTTGCCTCTCCAGACAGACATTTATAGCCTCTCGATTGACATTTGCATATCAATATTTGGTTCTACAGCTTTTATCGAGACAATCAATCGGGTTGAAAGTGGTTCGTTGACGGACCGACAGATTTATCCGTAAAATTATTATTGGCTTATCAGTATTATCACAATCAAAACCAGAATTTTCAGAAGATGTGCAATCATGCGAGAAGTTATTCCAATATGAGCATAACTCGACATAATTATTATCCACACAAAATGCCTTTCAACGAAACAAGAAGTAACTATTAACTATCCAAACTATAACAAAGTAAAGTCGGTAAACTTTGCAATCTCGTATAGTAATAATTGGAGGCGATCTGACCGTCGCGTCGGAAGCGCAGTTCCCGCATACAGAATACATTGCGGAGACAAGGAGAGATTTATTGTGTGGCCGTGGGCAGAATGCTGTAATGGTGTCGCCAAACTACGAGGACCGCCGCGCCGCGTCGCCACCGCCCCGGCCGCGTCCGCCCAAATATGAATGTCACGCCTTTACTTCAAGCCATAAAAATTCTTTGCCGGAACTTTGTGGCATGTTCAACAACATATGAATAGTCTATGAATACCTACTACAAAGTGTGTGCGCATAATATGACGTTATGATATGAACCTTGAACAGCTGTAGGTATATACGACTTTTATTCCGATAATTAGGTACGTCACAAAGAAAAATCTGCAAACTAATAATGTTATATCTATATAACTTTTCCTTTGTATTCTGATTACATATCAGACTTAAAATAATTGTAACGATGATTCGATATTTAGATTTTGTGATAAGCATTCTATACCTACATTGATGTGTATACACTATCACAAACATGGAATAGGTTACAATTCAAACTTTTTTCCTGTTTCACTAAAACTACCAGACCAAGGCTTGGTCTAGTAGTTTTAGAAGCAGAGATTGTAAAAAACGTTATGCAGCTAGAAAGTATACGATAAGGTTTAGATAAAGGGTACAAAAGGTCCATAACCTACGGAAAAGTTGTTTGTTTGTCCGCTTATTGTGGACTCAAGATACAAGCGGTGCAATAATTATGAATCATGCGTGCAAACGGCTAACGTCATAATCTTATTACAAAGGATCTTACTGACAATTGCTATTTATGCCCGTGACTTCGTTCTGCTTGAAGAATCTATGTAGTTTTCCTTATCCTCTTTTGTCCAGGACAAAAAAGATTAGTTTAGACATTTTCTTTATTATTAGTTTTCTTTTGGTTTTCCTCCTTTTAGTTGACCACTATCTTGCCTCCACCAACGCACTGGGCCCGCGTGGTGGAGTATGGCCCACTCCCTCTCACCCTAATTCGTGAGAGGAGGCCCTTGCCCCGCAGTGGGATTCTACAGGCTATAGCGTACTTTTTTTTAAATTTAATTTTCCTTAGAATTTGTAGTTTTACATTTAGTTTGTTTGGAACAAAGACAAATTATATGAAAATGTTAAATGTTTATAATTTAATTTACAAAGGACACAAGATAACGCTTTGAAAATTGGAGCAGTCGATACTGTAGTAAACTATACTTCCCCTAAAACTAAACCTAAAGTGTTGATATTTCAGCAAATAATGTGCAAGCTGATATTTCTGGAAATGGTTTAATTTAAGCCAAGGTCGTGTGATTATTATTTCCATTAAGTTCAACAAAATACTGACACGCAATTTGCTATTTAGGGTGTAAATTAATGGCGGTTCATACTTGGATCTTTTATTTTGATACTAGCAGCCCCCGCGACTTCGTAACTGACTTGATATTTAAATACTCATAACTTTTGATTGAATGAACTGATTGCGATGAAATAAAGCCTAAATTTTAATCCAAACTAAGCCCTATGCTTCTGTGAAAACGCGATCTAAATCGGTTCTGTACTTTTTAAGTAATGCGTGCACAAATAAACAGGCAGACAAACCGACAAAAATTATTATAAAAGTGGTTATAATATAATGCATTCCATAATTCTGCACAATTCAATAAATTTTTTGCAAATATCTTCAATGTACCTACATCCACGCCAAGTTTACAATTAGTTATGTACCTATAGAATAAGAATGTAATATTGAATAAGATAGATTTTGAAAGAGACTTTACAGCGGCTTCAAATAAATTTGTGTGTTTTAAGTTGTAACATGATTGTAACAACATTTTAGTCTTGCTTGAGTCTCTTGAAATCTACTCATAGATACGCATATTGTGTCCCTCCTATAATATCATTGACTTCTACTGGACGAAGGGTCCGCGTTTAAGTGTCCAAACCAAAAGAGACTTAAAACGTATAAAGAGACCTAATTACGCAGTCTTTGTTTGAACGGTCGACGACACGCACGCAAGCGCGCGCGGTGCACGCCTTGCCGCGATGGGGTAAAAACTACGCAAGCAAAATGAAAAAGATTTTCAGCATTTTCAATGATTATATTACTATATTTATATACACATACTTAGGTTAGTGTAGGTTAGTCTCGGACACTTTTTTCGAGAATTTTGTATTAGACCCAGCGTCTATAGTATTCTACGTCAATGCTCCCTATAGCTCTTTTCTGGGCTAGCTCTATTATTATATCTGATTGTCGTTGAATGCACCCAACCTTCATCTCCAAGCGTTTCAGTACCTGTAGGCCTCGCATGCCACCCCCGAGAAAACGATAAAAATCGAGATGTGCCTCCATTCTTATTATTTCACGTATGCCAGAAAGAGCGCGCATGACGTTATTCTCGTTTAAACGCTTTGTCGTGGGTGGCATGCTAGCCATGCTGAGTCATCGATTTGTTGAAAAGAATCCGTTCAGATTTTTCTATGAGAACGGTAAAGGGAAGAATACTCGACAAACAAACACCTTACGTACGCAAAAGATGACACATTTATCAATTGCCTATTTCAGCTACCGGCTTTGTTCCGTACTATATGAATCATTGGACATTAGCCGTTACTCAGTTTGTTTAATACGTTTTTATGACCGATAAAAGTTATGTTTACTATTGCCTTCAGAAGTTTACAGGTTGATATGCTCCAGGGGATTTGTATTGTAGGTAGTTGGGGTGCCCAGAACTAATTGAAAACCAGAATTAACCTTCAAAATGAAACAGTTAATTGATGATAATATGATTCTTGCATGCATGCCTGCTTATACAAGGTGTTACAAAAATACAAATAAACCTTTAAGGGGCTGGTTTAGACCATCAAACTGAACAACTTTCACTATCGGACCAATATCGACATAACGAAAAAAATATTGATGTTCCATACTATACAAATCGACTAGAGCTAAAATATGTATGGGATATCAGATTTTTTTTTTCACGATTTCGATGACGGTCTAAACAACCCCCTTAAGAGTTTTAAATATTTATTTTTACTTATGAAACACCCTGTATATGCTCACGACTATGTTCCCCCGCATTATAGTTTCATTTAGATTCGAGCTGTTGACCCGCCACTTCATCCGCCTGGATTACCCCTTTAGGGGTCGATTTTCGAAAAACCATTTCTCAGAGCACCCCTACATCCTCTGTAGAATGTATATTCCAAATTACATGTTTCTATTTTCAGCGGTTTAGCCTGTGCTTTGTTTTTCAGTCAGTCAGTCATCATACATTTTTGATTTAATATTAAACTTAGATACTTACAGCTTTCATGCTATAATAATAAATGCTTAGACGGACATTAATATAATATTATATTATAGAATATATAATATAATAATATATTATAGAATATAGCATTCGTTTTGACCAAAAATTTATGAAAAGCGGATTATGTCTTTTACGATTAACAGTTGAAACCAATAGACGTACGTAGACTAAATCCTAGCCAGCGAAAGATGGTTCTGTGATTGATAACCTGCGAATTTGAACACTCAACATCTGTCAAATATAATTGTGTTGGCTTGGCTGGTTATTAGCTCGTGATGACAGATGAGTGGAGTTGCTTTGTGGGTCTGCTATTGGGCGGTCACGTGCGCGTCGGTTGCCCCATCCCCGGCCTACAGTGGAACTCCAGTGGTGGCTCAGGATATTGTTCTTTTATAAGAACAACCCTTGAAGTCACCAAAATATCAATATAACCGTACAACGTCAAGCACTTTTGCTATAAAAACTCGACATTGGCAAAATCATCATTAACCAAAGATGGCAGCCATATTTTTAAAAATAGAATAGAATAGACAGATGAGTGAACTGATAAATATACCTACCTACTATTTGTCCCCAATTTTATTTATTTGTCTTAATTTTTCAGGATGTTTTTCTAATTCTCAATCGTGACGAGACTGCAGGGCAATTAAAATGATTCGATAAACAGAGAAAACCTGAAATCCCAAAAAATTAAATGCCTATGCCTACCTCGACTCAAATCTTAATCTTTAATGACTCAAATGTATGATCGGATGATTTATTTTTGCAATCCCGTAGTAAAAGTTGTTCAGTTTGGTGGTCTGACTGATCGTCTCCTTAAAAAACCGTCTGCATATAGACTATGTGCCGAAATAGAATGTAAAATATTTGTTTATAACCCTCCATTCAAACAAATTACTCCATCACGCACTGTTTTAGTTGACAAAAGATTATTTCTACAGATGGTTATTTGTCGAAACCGTTCAAACCTTTTGTCCCCTTGAAAAAAAATACATTTTAAAAGGCTCTTCGAAAAAGGTAGAGATGTAATCCTCGCCGATTCGGATTAATGTCGTACTAAAAGCGTTACAATAGATAACTGCGCCAGCGCAGCGCTGCGGGTTACATCACAATGGATGCCATGGATCACAGAAAAAAAATAGGCTTTTTTTAGGATCTGCTTGACCACTAATCATCGAAAAGGACTCAATTTTGGTACATTACAAAATGATATACAGCGTGTTAGGGTAAACAGTTGCATTACTTTAAGGGGTGACTGTACCCATGATACTATAGGTAATTCGAAATATTAAATGCAATCAGCTGATCGAACGTTAGTATTAAAAGTGAAATAAAAATCGAATTTCCATTCCTCTGGGAAAGTTGTTCAGTATCAGTTATAAGTTGTTGAGTACAATCACCCATTAAAGTAATGCAACTGTCTACCCTAATACCCTGTATAGATATTTTCACCTCACAGGCTCGGAAAGATTATTTTTATCGTTCGAAATCTGAGTGCAAAAGTGCATTTTATCCGCTAGCGTGGAAAGAGTTTTTAAAATTCGAATCTTTCTATTCAATATTTGTCTATACTGCCAGTCCAGTTAAAAAGATAGTAAAAACCATACGTGCGAGCAAGACAAAAAGATTATGATGCTTACAGACAAACTTTGCATACTTATATTGGTGCATATTATTGTCTTCTCTTTTTCGCGTATAGGTTTGTCCTTTACTATAATTTATTTGAGTGGAAAAAAAAGAGATTATACCTAAACATAATCTCTTTGAAAAGCAATATCTCTTGTCTTCTCTTTTTCACGTATGGGTCCTTATTTGCATTTGCATATAATTATTTTCCCAGTATGTAGGATAAAAATATCGTTTAAAATAATATTTAAAATGCTTTTTAATAATTAATTCATCTAGTTAACCTATGAGAAGTTATTCCTTTACATTTCTTGAATTATTTGCGCAGTGTCTCAGTACACACCAGGACATTTCTTATGCTGATCAATTTTTTTTCAATCAAACTGCTACACGTGACCGCAGTGAGACAGTGATTAAATGCAAGAGTACTATATCGCCGCAATAGAATGGGACAACGTCATGAAGCGCGATGTATCTGATGATGATCTAAAGTTAATGCTTGCACCTAACATTTTCCTCGCTGTTGTGAGGTGAAAAGTTGTGTGTTTCGCTCGGCTGCAAAATTATTCTGCGTCTCGTACCTTTGAAACCTTCGCTACGCTCAGGATTCAATACAAGTACTCGCGCCAAAAAACAACTTTGCAGCCTAGCATAACAATAGTTATTTGTTATGCTAGGCTGCAAAGTTGTTTTTTGTATTGTATTGTATTGAAACCTGAGCAAGCGAAGGATTCTAGGATTGAACCACGAGCGGAGCGAGTGGTTCAAATATAGAATCCTGAGCGTAGCGATGGTTTCAAAGGTACGAGACGCAGAATAATTTTGCAGCCGAGCGAAACACACAACTTTTCACCTCACAACAGCGAGGAAAATGTAAGGTGGTCTGTGGTGGTGCACTGACTTTAGATCATCATCAGATGCATCGCGCTTCATGACGTTGTCCCATTCTATTGCGGCGATATAGTACTCTTGCATTTAACCACTGTCTCACTGCGGTCACGTGTAGCAGTTTGATTGAAAAGAAAATTATCAGCATTAAAAATGTCCTGGTGTGTGTGACATTGCGCAAATAAATCAAGAAATGTAAGGAAATGTAAAGGAATAACTTCACTTAGGTAAACAAGATGAATTAATTATTAAAAACCTTTTTAAATATTATTTTAAACGATATTTTTATCCCACACTGGGAAAATAATTATAGGTATGCAAATGCAAATAAGGACAAACCCATACGTGAAAAAGAGAAGACAAGAGATATTGCTTTTCAAAGAGATTATATTTAGGTATAATCTCTTTTTTTTCCACTCAAATAAATTATAGTGAAGGACAATCCTATACGCGAAAAAGACAAGACAATAATATGCACGAATATAAGTATGCAAAGTTCGTCAACTAAGCAACATAATCTTTTTGTCTTTCTCGCACGTATGGCTTTTACTATCTTTTTATCTGGACTGGCAGTATAGACAAATATTTAATAGAAAGATTCGAATTTTAAAAACTCTTTCCACGCTAGCGGATAAAATGCACTTTTGCACTCAGATTTCGAACGATAAAAATAATCTTTCCGAGCTTGTGAGGTGAAAATAACTATTTCAACTTTATGGCTTTGTCGAAAAAATTGTTTTATTTCTTTGATTCAAAGTATCGTAACGTAGCATATAACTATAACATTACACAATAGGTAATAGATACTCAATTGATTTGCATATTGTAGTAAAAGAAATTACCAACGTAAAAAAATTTGTGAAATATGGTGAAATATAACCAAACTTTGGTGACTTGGAAAATATTATGTAGCATGTAACACAATTTTCAGTGTATGATTAACGTTTGACATTTTCAGGCAAACGCTTCAAACATAGTTGGTATTTTTAGAAAGGTTTCTGACCCGCTAGGGATTATGATCGTTTGTTTATGTTATGTATTTTCAGACAAAGTCACAGCTTCCTCCCATACGCAGGACCCTATGTCTACACGTTTGCTAAAATAACAATACTTATGTTTAGAGCGAAATGTGACGCGTAGTTATCGATTTCTAATCACACGCCCCCGCTTGCGTCCTACTCCCGACCATTGTGGATGTGGTGTCCTATTCGATACTCGTTATGGCCAGAATTTTATCGTTTCTGAAGTTTATACGAGACCGCCATGTTGCTTGTCGCACCCATTTTAAAAGTGTACATTTTGCTGGGAGCCGAGACGCTTTGGTTTGTGTTGATTCAAATAAGATGAAATTTTTTAAGTGGATGATCAGACCGTCAAACTGAACTAAGTACTTTTTCTAAGGGTTCAACATCGAAATAGCGAAAAAAAAATTTACTGTCCCATACATTTGGCTCGAGTAGGTTTACTGTTATGTATGGAACAGTTGAATTTTTCGCGATGTTTGTGCCATAGAGAAAGTTGTTCAGTTTGACGGTGTGATCATTCCCTTAAAAAAGTGTCAGCATATTAAGAAGGACTCTGTATAAAGGGTTCTGGGGGCTGATCGCATCATTTAAAAGTTTGAAGTTTTGGTTGCGATCCAGTGTCGATTTGGCTGTGCCGAATTTGGTATCAAGCTAAAACATGACATATTTACTATGTGATTTTTGTGCCGATCGAACTAAGACTCAAATTGCTGCCAAATAATTACCGCAATAGGTACCGAATGTGCTGAAACAAGTGATTCGGCACTGGTTCAGTGACGCTTCAGCTGAGATTTATTTAGTGGGATCAGCCGCCTGATGGCAGCTCTGGCTTACGACGGTTTAGATGTAACTAACCGCCTAGCCTGGCTTTATTTTATCAGAAAACATTAAATCCAAATAAATCAAATGTCAAACATTTAATTTCCCCATTCTAGCGGGTATATAACAAATCTGATGTTCCATACAAAACTGCAAACCTACAAGAGTCAAAATGTATGGGACTGCTGTTTTTTTTTCGCTAGTTCGATGTTGATCCTGTTAAGAAAGTTTTTCAGTTTGACGGTATAATCATCCCAAAAAAAAAGATTCTGTGTAGCGCATTTCGGTTAGAAAAAAGTTATATTAACCTCTGGAATATGAGATGAAACGTATTCTTTCCATTTTCATTTAACATACCTAATCTATTGTAGAGCAACAGTTTATTAAACAAATAAATAATAACAATGCGATAAAACGTCATGTTTTCACTTTTGACTGTTAATTATCATTTCGGATTAACTCTCAAACTGTTTGAATTTGAACTTGTCTTTATCGATTATAGATGTAAATAAGCTTCAAACATCGATGTTTTGACTAAATATCGATTGTAGTCATCGCTAGTTCCGCCCCCAGACTATAATCGGCCCGTTCTTCACCCGTCGATTAGTTACCCATTGTACTGATTACTGGACACAGATGTTACTGTATTCCGATTTAGAATTATTACCGAAAGCGACTGTATATTCAGAGAAGCATTTGGTGTTTTAAATCATACGTATTATGATCAAGTTGTGAACTTTTTCGTATCGAACAGTTTCTTAATATGGACAGACCTTAGACCATATAACTTAGGGACCAGCCTCGCGTTAGCATTCCCCTCTGCCAAGCTACACGATCAATTGATCATGTGCATTTACGTATAATTGTATATACATTATCACTTAACGAGACAGCCTATAATTGAAGAACAAACTAGTCTCGTTTGGGGTTGGGGTTGGTTGTTATTTTTAACAATAAGAATAAAGTAATGGATTAAAATCCAATGTTGCGGATTTCATGCTACCTCGTCCCTCGCAAAAAGTGTCAGAAAAGTTTGTTAGTAGAATTACACCCGTAACTCGTCCATATTTATAAGGGACATATCGAAAAAGTAAACAAAATGGGTCGATTTGACTTAACATTATAAATTCAACTTTACGAATACTGTTTTATAACATAAGGTTTTGTAAATTAATGTAAAAGTTTCAGAATGATTTTTGATTAAGTATTTCGAAATATATGATATTTCAATATTTTCTTAATACTTATAATGCCGGGTTCACAGGCACGCCGTGCAGCCCGGCAAGCTTAGGCAATTCGCTGTACATCGACTCTCGTCTGTTAAGTGATTGTTACTATTTAACTTTATAGAAGCCTCAATTTACAGCGAATTGCCTAAGCTTGCCGGGCTGCACGGCGTGCATGTGAACCCGGCATAACAACTATCACTACCAATATTGAAATCGCAGCAATAAATCAAAATATGAAGCACCAAATCAGTTGATCCATAGAAAATGTCAATGGTGACTCGACCCAAATGTATGAATCGGCAGATTTTTTTCGTGATTTCAATATTGGGCCCGATAGTGAAAGTTGTTCAGTTTGATGGTCTTTAAGTATTGTTACGCATTTAAGTTTACACCCTGTAATACTTCAACAAACATTTAAAAATCAATTTTTATTTAATCTACGATGGAACATTTGATAAGCAGAATGGCAATACGAACAGCCCCCCCTTCCCTCCCCACGTCAGTGGTCACGCGACGTCCCCTGCTTGTTTGGACATCTGACCACACAGAAATGGAAATGAAACTTTCAATTCACATGGACAGATATGCACCATTTATAATCACGAAATTATTTCATATGCAATAGCATATGAAAAAAAAAAAAAAAAAAAAAAAAAAAAGTCGAATGTATTTCGAAAAAAGTGGTTTCCACTAACTAACATTATTTTTTGAAGGTTCGGAAAAGACTGCTGATAATTTTTTGTGTGTTTAACGTAAAAACTAAATACAAAAAAATACGTACCCATTGTAAAAACATCGTTTTTGATATGACTCTATTCGATTATAAACTAGGTCCTTGCCTGCAGTAGGTAGCAGCTGATAAAAGTAAAAACTCAATAGGAAAGTTTTCCTATTGTGTTTTCCGAAAGCTTATGCTTTCAATAGATTAAAAAAAAAAAAAAAAATCATTTTACCGTCTCAAATTCTCAATACAGTTTTTCTTACAATCTAAGTACAAAAAAAACCTACACCTAGATCTATACGTAACTTCGTCAATGCAAGCAATGTTTGCCTGAAATCAGGTTATTTGATCCGACTTCAATTTATTAAACAGCAGGGTTGATATAACAGGCTGATAGGGTTAAGGCGTAGTACGTTACCTGTAATATAAGGGTTTCTGTCGGCAAAAGTAAGTTTTACATAAGAATTCCCTTGACAAAACGCCTATGCTTACGTGATAAGTTTGAAAATAGCCTGATTCGTGAATCTTTGTGTGTGGTACGAAAACTGAGGGTGCAAGAGTGCGGGGGAGCGGGGTGAAGGGTGCGGGTGGGTGCGGGCTTTGATTGATGACATGAGGGGTAGCTACCCATTGTCCGAGCAACGTGAAACGAAACAACTGGACATCTAAATGAGTCCTTTTATTGCGACGATTATACTGTTAAGTTTGGTTATTCGTGATTTTAGCTGATTAAGATTCAGAGCCTAGGTTCGCAAATCGCAAATATTAAGTTAAATAGTGTCAAAAAACTAAACACACGCGTTTTTCTTAAAACAAACCAAATGAGCCGAATCTCGAGGGGTTTACTAGTAGCCATTGAAGAGTTCCACTATTTACCTCCTGGCTCCATCTTCAAAAATCTGCTCGATGACACCAAATTACTGTATTGTCATCCCAATGACATACGCTTGCAAAGTTTCAAATCGATAGGTACGTCAAATATAACTAGGTTAAAATCGACTTACTAGATGTTAACTAGTTACATACAAACAGGTGAAGCAAATTTACCTTTAAGCGTGTTAAAAACGCCAGTAGTTAGCGTAAGAATAAATAATTTTAGGGCTGCTGTCGTAATGGCTCGGTAAATAAAAATTTTGCAAATATTGTTGGTGTTCCAAATAACAAAATATGGCTAAATCACAATGTAAGGTACAAATAAGTTTAACAAGATATTGACAGTCCTAATCAAATAATTGCTAAGCTGTCAAATATAATTGTAAGATACTCAGAGACTGGTAAAGTTCTGCAGCCACTCAAAATCATTTTAAAGTAACTTTTGGGACATATCTAACTTGTATGTTTTCAGACATTATTCTGAAAGAGAAGGTGGTGTGTAACTCATTCGTGTCTGTCCCGAGAAGATCTGTATCTTGGTTCGCACGCAACTTCGCTATTTCAAATTTATTTTCCTCCAGAAGAAGTTCGTTTTGTACAGCCGTAGGCGGTTCATTCGAATTTTATAGGAAAACGTACGATACCGTTTACTTTCAGAACAAACTAATAAAATAAGAATTTTACTGTAGTAACTATTACTTAATAAAGTTTTTGACAGTTACGCGGTTGTTATTAAGCTAAAGTTGACCAAACTATCTCATGAGCTAATTTAATCGGGAACTCAAAAACAAAAAAAAACTTCTACTTTAGAGTAAGTACTTTACCTACCTATTTTAGTGGGCAAGGAAATGTCCGAAAAATGGCACTCTACAATTTGACTACAATCTTTTCACAATCCTAATAAAATATACGCGAATGTGTATGGGAGCAAAACAACGGTCTCCAAACAAATAAATGTACTGGAAGGAATTTCTCGAGAGGGTACAAACACGGCAAGCACGGCTCATGGCCTCGCGACTTGTCGATCGTATAGAGAGACGTACCATGAAATAGGTCGGAAAATAACTCCATTCCCGCGGGCACGACTGCGATTCAATCAAGTCTGATTCACAATTTTGGAGTTCGTTTACGGAACACACGAGTAAATGGGGAGATCACACTGTAATAGCGTAAAAGATGGAGAGAGAAATGGAAGTCACTTAATCGTTTCGCGATTTGGTTTGAACACTCGGTCAAATTGAGCTGGGCTTTCATTTTTAGGATCAACTTTACGTTAGCATAGTTATTGAAGGTTTTTAAAATGGGATAAGTATAGGTACCTATAACCTCCTTTATAATTTTGATTTAATTTGATTTCGACGGCCGTTTAGATCATAGCATGACATCGCTTTACTTCAACCCATATAATGTCTATGCTATTTCTGTTGAATTATAATTATAACCTGTCGTATTTGTCTGTCGAATGTCAAAATGGATACACAGTACGATAAGATTAATTACCTAACTAATATAACAGTTTAACGATCCAACCTGTCAACCCGTGAGTCGAGTCACGTTGATCATTTACAAAACTTTGATTGCGAATTAGATTTGTACCAGAAATTTCTGTCTTTCTTGAATCCAAAAACATTTCTGATCCAGTAGCGCATAAAAGTTTTATCGCTTCTTCAAAGTATTCAAAAGGTTTATCAAAATGTTCATCGACACCCCAAAATAGGGACGAGCTCAAAATAAAAATGCATACGTACTCAAGGACGATATAAGATTGTTGAATGAGCCATAGTCGTATGGCAATACCTAGGGACTAGTTGAGCTTGTGAATGCAGGTCGAAATGTTAAAAAAAGTTAAGGATAGTTTCCTAAGAACGTTTTCCTGTAGCTACAACAGTTAAGGTATCTTACTGCCCAGTCAAAAAAAATCGTCCCACTTATCTATATGTGCTCCATAGAAAGATTTGCTTCCTTTAGTAATCCATCTGAATTTTACTAAGTGTCCGCGAAAGTACAAAACGACGCAAACTTTACCGAAAGACCTTTGGGATTCTGTATAATATTAGGAAATAAAAAAAAATAGCTCGTAATGGTTTGTGTGATTGTGTGATATAGCACTAACCGTGTGTCTAATATAAGACATAGTCAATGCTTCTACCTTTTTTCCTATCTTGGCTGACACATATTGCCGTGTGGCTAGATTAATCATAGCTGTTAGTCTGAGAGGATTTGCAACAGATTAACTTGCTTATTTGCACATGGCATGCGTCTAAACTCATCTCATCTGATTATCCTCTATCCGTATTCTATTTAACTTCCCCCGAACACATCTGAGGTGTGTTTACACTAATCTCTTCTGTCTAATCGAAACAGATGTTATGCGACTTCTCCGGTAGGGGCTTGGTAATTTATTTGAAGATAAATTTAGTATCACTTTACTTAAATTTTGTAAATAGTACAATCAATAAAATGACGTATTTTATCAAAATTCCACATCGCCCACAATCGAAAAAGGAAAAAAAAGATTTTCAGACAGCTAGTTTAAACGTTGTTAGATATGCCTTGATAGATGTCGTTGACGTGGCATGGGCCCGAAGATAATGTTGGTTAAAAAGTAAACAAAAAACATATCACTGAGTATGAGACATCCGTTGACGAAGTATTTCTTCATGTTTTCCCTTCTTATTTAAAAAACTGTTTTCTCTATTTTATTTGTATGTCCTTTATTAACAGCAAGGTCGCACATCCATCTTTAGAGTCGTTTAGAATAATTTTTTTTTTCATTTCCATTGGCAAACGATAAGTAAAATTTCCAGGTATATCCGTGTGTACAATAAAGTGTTAAAATAAATAAACTTAACACGTCCTTTGTTTATTATAAATATTATGTTAAAAGTTTATTAATAAACGATTAAAGCAATCTAATTGGAAAAACAAATTAGTAGAAAATTGTTTCTAATAACTCTGTTACTTAAGTTTAGCAAAATTGATGCTGATTATAATACCAGATGTTATTTCAGCAGACATCTAGTTAGGAAGTTTGGGAAACACGATTACAAATATTAAGCGTCACGGATAATTTATACCTACTCCAAACTTGGGGTAGGCGATAATAGGGTGAATAAATTTTGAATAGATAAGCGATTAATTTTATGGGATTACAAAATACGTTTAAAGCATTTTTCTCAAATTAATAGCGACATTGATATAGTGATTTGATTCGTCTTACAACAAAACCTCTTTTTATTTTAATTTATAACGAGTTCTCAATTTAATCTATACACACATTCTGTGACTGACCGACAAACTGACAGACACCGCCTAAAACACTAAAGATAGAAACATAAGATTTGGAACATAGGTATCTAATATGTATGTACTGACAACACTATTATTTGTAGAGAAGAAAATGTTTAAGGGTGTATCCAGAGAATGAAACTGAACAAGTTCCCCATTTTTTGAACATGGGTCAAAAAACGAGAAAAGTTGTTGGACTTTCGATCGATTTTCAAGATTTTTTTTTTCATTTTCGACCCATGTTCCTTAAAGTCGTTCAGTGTCATTATCTGGTACGAGTATATAAAAAATGTTGGTGTGTATTCTACAGAGGATGTCGGGGTGCATTAAGAATGGATTTTTCGATATCCTAATTCCACGACGACAAAGTCGCGGGCAAAACCTAGTAGTTCGTACACGTGTAGGTTATTGGTCCATTGACTCCACATTCGACAACGACTCGTGTCTACAAATAAGTGTACAATGATTAATAAATCGGGGTGAGTCGAACGAAAGGGCCCAGTTCTTGCGGTGGTCGGCCTTGCGGAGTGGTCGTTGCCCGCCGGCCCGGCCGCCGCCCGCGCCCCTATAAATACATCGACACGAGACAAATGCACTTTGCAAAGAGTATTTTAATAAGATGCATGACTTTTGCAGACTTTGTCTCGCCAGCTTACTGTTTATTTTAGTTTTAAAAACTTTGAAACTACAGATTCTGCGAAAGATTCGTTTCATCTCACATAAAAAACAAACAAAATTATAGTCGACAAGTAATTTCGCTAGCACAGTATTTTATTAATTTCCCAAGCCATTTCGCCCCCAGGAGACTAGACAAAGTCTAAAAACGCAACGTGAAGCTTATTTCGTGCACGTACCAAATGAGCCAGTTCAAGTCCGGGCACGCCGTCGTCTAAATCAATTCAATTGATTAAACGTTCGACTTTAAACGGGAAAAAAGTATCTAACAGAAAAGGAAAACAATTAATTAACTCATTTCCCGCAATTAGCGAGGGACCGACACGAAATTACTTAAGCATCTGTGGTTAATCAGTGCAGTAGGTGGAGTGGAGTGGGCCGGCACAGCGGCGGAAGCTGGCTTTCCCCGTACCCATCCAGCAGCCAGGGCTGTAGTTAGGGTTGCCGGCTCGCAGGGAAATCCGGGAAAAGTTAATAATTAAAACAACCGCTCCGGAAATACGATATTTTATTAACAGAACGTTGATTTGTTGAGAGAGTTAAGCTATTTTTCCATATATAAAAAAATACTTTTATTAATACCGTCTACGAGTGTTCTACAACAAAGTTTTGTATGAAATTGGCAACTCTGCAACCACCTTAAACGTTTTTCATTGTTTTTCTTGACAAGTGAGAAATACTTAAATAATTAGGGGAGTTGACTACATCAAATATATTTTAGTTTTAACTGCTCAGTAAATAAACCGTTTGAAAATAACGCAAAATTCGCATTTTCAGTAATTTTGTTACTTGAATACTATTTTTAATAACTAGATAAACTATAAAAAGTATCAAAACGACGACCAAAACAATGAGGTCATTATTAAATTTTTAGTAAGTACCTACCATATTTCATAGAAAGCACGCGTTTTGACGTTTGTTAAAGACTTGTTAATTTGACTAGTTGGAAACTCGCGGATTCTATAGTTGTTTTCCGTGACTTCGTTTGCGTGGAATTTTTGTGCCTATGTCCTTCCTCAGGATCCAAGCTACCTCTATTCCAAACATCAAAATCGGTTCAGCGGTCACAAGAAAAACAGACAGACACTTTCGCATTTAGAACATTAGTATGAAAATGGATGAATAATATCTTAAAATGTGGTGAGAATTCATACAAATCTTGTGTTGAAGTTGTAAAAAAGGGAAGTCCATATTAATTAGCGTTGCCGTTCGTCTCGGTGCAATAATCAAAGAGGAAGACCTAAAAGCTACTTCAATTAAATCAAGCAAAAAGCTTTCTTTCATGAAATCTCGCAAATGAAAAAAAAGAAGCTGAAAACTGAGATTAAACTGAGACTACTACATCTAAATATAGATAAATGCTCAGACTTACTCAGTCTTACAGTGCTTTTATAAAATTTGATGTATTTTACATAAGAAAATTATACAAAGTAGGTAATGTATTAAAATATACAGTAGTATCCAATCTAATCGATCCAATATGAGCAGAACAGTCCAGAGAGTGCGTCCGAGGAGAACTTATAATGACTAAATAAATGGTCTTCTCCAAAAAGGTCAACTGCATAGCACCCTCAATCGGCTGAAGTGCACGAAAAGATGTATGAATGTGGATGAGGTGAGAGAAGTAGGTCTATACCTACTACCGTAGGTCTATACCTAGGTATGTATCATAGTCCGTTTTCTATTGGGATCCGTTGTATGGAGAGGTTTACAATTTTGAGTAGAGCAATGCCACTTGGTACAGGTGTAATACACGTCAAACTAAGCCCAAAGAGCCTGGTAGGCAGACATAACTCCGTGTCTGGTAGGGGGGAGGGGGGGTTAAAGTACCGGACTGCCAGTACTCAAAACAAAAATTCTAGCGGATGTATTTGAACCTTTGGGTCAAGTTTGGTATCGTTTTCGGGTAAATCGATGATGGCCAGTTCATTCCTCATACCAGTTTTTTAGGGTCCCGTAGCAAAATATTAAGTAATCTCCAAAATAATAAATTTTCAGTACAAAAATTTTGCACATAAACCCTGATATTTTCAGATTTTTGTATGAAACTTAATATTAAAAAAAATATTTTCTAAAAGCCCATTTAATATAGATTATAAAAACATAAACATTTAATATCAATTTGTTTATTTTTTTATGTAAAATAATTATTGAACGTACTGCGGCGTTTGGCTGCGGTTTGAAAAAAGACCTGAAAAACTCAATGTAGCCAGTGTGGTGTGATTAACATTAACAAAAAAATAACGCCTTCATACTTGTAGCTTGTATAGCTGTAATTTGTAATGTACTTATTTATTTAATGTTTCGTCATCATCAGCCCCATTGCAGTGCACAGGCCTACCCTTAAGAAGAGTGTATGAGCGATAGTGCGTGCACAATGCGGATTGGTAAATTTTATGTAGAGCCGTCACCACAATTGCATAGCTCCGTACATTTGAGCAGACGTTTATAACAATGAGGGATTTTCAGAAAGCCATTAAAAAAGAAAAAAATAGTTCATAATGGCTCGATAGAATATGGCGTTGACGAGACAGGGGCAAGCGACCTTGCAGATAGTAAAATACAAATAAAATAGTAAGATTTTGTGTTTTTAAGTAAGCAGTAAAATACGAGCAGATATTTCGTCAACGGATGCGTCTGACTCAGTGACGTGCGTTTTTATTTTCTTTTTAGCCTAAAATTTTCGTCTTCGGTCCCCTCTCTGGTCACCGCCATCTATCGCCGGTATGATGAACTACGTTTTGAGTAGCTGTCAGAAAACTCCTCATTGCACTTTGTGCTACACAATTTAATTTTCATGCACCGACATCTAATGAGCTTTAGGCACACTTGAGGAGCTATCGGAATTTGGGTCCATAGTTTCTTCGTCTTTCTGCCAGCCCCATTCAGACGGAAGATTTTGCGTTCTAATTAGGCATTGCACCCAAACAAAAACGCACTGAAAAACTGCTCTCAGAGTAGTATGTTGTGTACAGGCAGCTTCAGTAGGAGGTAAATTTTCGATTTGTCTGTCTTTTTTTATTTTTGTAAAAAAGTGTTTGCGACACTCATTTACCGTTAGACGGCCCGACAGCACAGTCTGTAGTGAACCTGCCTGCCGTGCCGAGGGTCGCGGGTTCGAATCCCGTAAGGGACAAATATGTGTATGATGAATATGAATATTTGTACCCGAGTCATGGATGTTATATAGCTATATATGTATTCTATATCGTTGTCTAGTTATCATAATAAAAGTCCAGGCTAGATTCTGGAACTTTAAATGTGACTAGATAATTTGTGTGACAATGTCCAAGATATTTATTTATTTTACCGTTTCTGATGGGTATGATCTGAAAAATAAGGATCTATGAAGGGGATAATAGCAGATCCTGATTATAAAAATGCGATTGCCATGTACGATTTTAAACACTTCCTTGTTTTCCAGATCATGCCCATCAAAACGGTAAATATAGTGTAGCAAACACCTTTTTACAAAAAAAGACAGACAAATCGAAAATTTACCTCCTACTGAAGCCGCCCCACTGAGAGCTGTTTTTCAGGGCAGTCTTGTTTGGGTGCAATGCCTAATTAGAACGCAAAATCTTCCGTGCCCGTCTGAATGAGGCTGGCAGAAAGACGAAGAAACTTTGGTGCCACTATGGACCTGGAGTGCGATTTTTGAATCTCATTCGGTGAGCTCAGCAATTGAAAATGTCTAAATTACTGTGGAGATATGCATCTTTCTACTGCTGATTCGACTTTCAAAAATCATACTTCAGGAGTGCGATTTTTCAAAGTCAAATCAGCAGTAGAAAGATGCATATCTCCATAGTTATTTTGACATTTTCAACTGCTGAGCTCACCGAATGAGATTCAAAAATCGCACTCCTGAATTCCGATGGCAGCTCAAGCGTGCCTAAACCTCATTTTCATTGGTCGTTCTGGATCGCATTCGGGGTGCGAGAGACTTCTGTAACGCATGCCATAGACCCCGCATCAGGGAACATGGTTGGTACTTGTTGATTTTCATTGGTCGTTAGCCCGCCTGCGGGGCATCCCCGCATGCTGTATATTGACCGAGATATCGACCAATGAAAATGAGCCTTTAAGCTCATTAGATGTCGGTGCATGAAATTGTGTAGAACAAAGTGCAATTGTTATAAATTTCTGCTCAAATGTACGGAGCTATGCAATTGTGGTGACGGCTCTACATAAAATTTACCAATCCGCATTGTGCACGCACTATCGCTCATACACTCTTCTTAAGGGTAGGCCTGTGCACTGCAATGGGGCTGATGATGACGAAACATTAAATAAATAAGTACATTACAAATTACAGCTATACAAGCTACAAGTATGAAGGCGTTATTTTTTTGTTAATGTTAATCACACCACACTGGCTACATTGAGTTTTTCAGGTCTTTTTTCAAACCGCAGCCAAACGCCGCAGTACGTTCAATAATTATTTTACATAAAAAAATAAACAAATTGATATTAAATGTTTATGTTTTTATAATCTATATTAAATGGGCTTTTAGAAAATATTTTTTTTAATATTAAGTTTCATACAAAAATCTGAAAATATCAGGGTTTATGTGCAAAATTTTTGTACTGAAAATTTATTATTTTGGAGATTACTTAATTTTTTGCTACGGGACCCTAAAAAACTGGTATGAGGAATGAACTGGCCATCATCGATTTACCCGAAAACGATACCAAACTTGACCCAAAGGTTCAAATACATCCGCTAGAATTTTTGTTTTGAGTACTGGCAGTCCGGTACTTTAACCCCCCCTCCCCCCTACCAGACACGGAGTTATGTCTGCCTACCAGGCTCTTTGGGCTTAGTTTGACGTGTATTACACCTGTACCAAGTGGCATTGCTCTACTCAAAATTGTAACACTTTTGCCCAATAGAAAACGGACTATCAGAATCGAAGCGTTTAGCGGGCCCTATGGTATAGAGTCTATACTCTGCCTACCCCCGTGGGATAATATCAGTATTATGCATGTATGTATGTAAGGGATTACGGTTGTCAGTATATGTATGTGTATGTATGAATGTAGTAAAACATTAACAAATGACTACGAGTACTACGAAAGTAGCACCCGTTGATGTCTTTTACAGCGTCGTAGCACGCGTAGCAGTCTTGAAAATATTAGATTTTTTTATTATATATTTAAACTATTATAAAACTGTAACTGAAGTGTGTCTGTACATTGAAGATATTTACAAAAAAAGATTATTACGATATGGTTTTTAGTATCCCTGACTCGAAATCAACCTTTTTTAGAAATTTTGTCTGTCTGTTTGTTAGTTGGTTGGTTTGTTTTTTTGTTGGTTCGCGCATCACGCAAAAACTACTGAACCGATTTTGATGAAACTTTTTTTGTTTGATAGCTTATGATCTGACTTAATATCTGGTATGTAATTTGTGCGGACGAAGTCGCGGGTAAACACTAGTAACTTATAAATTTGGTGTGGTACGGAACCCTCGGTGAGCGAGTAGTCCGACTCGCACTTGACCTGTTTTTATTTGTATACTTAAGTACATACGCTCACGCTGTAATCCCGCAGAGTACGCAGAAAATACGATACGACTTCTATGCACACAGTCAGTTAAGGGGCCATAGGTCCAGACGAATATTTTCTATGAGAAACGCGATTGCCGAGCGCTCCGAAAAGTGTGTGCGTGAGCCGTATTTTCGATTAAAAACAACTAACCAAATTACTTTTTCTAGATTTTATTTATGATTGCACTAGTTAAACTAATGGTGAATATGTGAGTATAAATACCAACAATCGGAAACTATTTTAAGTTCTTCTAAACCGAGAAAAATGTTTAAAACTGCATGAAAATACGTCATCTTTGTGACGATTTTCTATCGAGTGAAGTAATTCCAATCGTGTATTCAATTGATGATTGCACTAGATGAAATATCCAAAAATACTGAGGTATGACTTTAGTTTCGGTAAATGGTATAAATCTAGTCGTAAAATTAAAAATAAAAGATGCCTCCGAGGTATTTCCACCTACTATTACGTCTTAAGTGCGCTACACTGGTCCAAAGAATCACGGTGTACTTTTTTATAAAATTAATTTTCTACCATATATCGGTACGGTAGGTATCTAAATATGGAACCAGTATCAATATCACGCCAGTTGTACCGAAATGGCCCCAAGTTAGTTATCCTAAAGCCACAGTCAGTCCCTGGCCGGCCTGACGCTCGACATCCGCCGCCCTTTGTCCGACAAAACAATAAACGGTTTTCGGTGAATAACCGGCGTTGGAACAAAACGAGCTCCGCCTTTGTTTCCACGTTAATCCAGATTCAGTGCTAAAGACACCTTAAAGAAGTCTTTTGCTCTTTTCGTAAGTAATTAGAACTGTGCAGCAATTATATAATTAAACAAAAAACACTACTCTTTGGGAAGGCCGTTTGAAAAAGACGGACCATCGAAAATGCCGCTAACTTTACTAAGGGCGAGATTCACATACATGTTTAAGTTTATGTTCAAAAAGTCCAAAAATGCATACATTTTCGACCCTACTTGCCCTACTTGCTGCTTGCTTGCTTGTTACTTGCATTTTTCGCCCTGCCTATGTCCGTCACTGTTTATCCTGTATTGTTCTGATGAAATAAATGAGTTATATCGATCTACCTACTTAAGCAAAACTCATCTCTAAAGACGTATCTGAATCTCGGCCTAAAACTATGAGCTAATTTCAACTCAAACTGCCTTTTAGATATGTCACAACCTTATATATAAATAGTCTAAGGTCAAAACATAAAAAAATTAATCCCAATAGTTACAAAAATAGGCGTCCAGATAAAAATAAACCAATCCAGAATCTAGACTGTTACATAAAGAGTATTCCCTTACATTTTCTTTTTTCCTCTCAAACGACGGGCAAATAGAAGGCACGTTCAAAAACATGGTATAGGTGAATTAGCCAAGCCTTTGTGCAGCGTGCGATTGACCGAGTATTTTAAACTACCGTACCTGCACGTTCAAAGGCATCGTTTTCAAAGAACGTGGTCGTCGTAGGGGCGTCGCGGAAAGGCGCGTTCCGTGAAAATGGTCGCGTTCACCGTTCCCGGTGTCAGCTATGTTTACAAACAAGCGTTTAATTGACGCAGGAATTCGAAACAGTGGCGGTGTTAAAGGAAAACAACCATCTGGGATCACGCCATTTGCTAGCTAGCGTGCGGATCAAGTGGAGTTTAGCACGAAAATACTTTTTGTGTGTAAAACTATTTAATTAACGTTAACATGGAAGCTTATAATTGAAAATATGAAACGTGACCAAATTACGTAACTCCAATATTTTAGAAACAATTGTTTGTTATACGGTTGTTTGTATCTTGCAATGGATTCTTATTCTAGACATGATCTTGTAGAAACAATTTATTTTCTTAAAGTTGTTTGTCAATTTCGAGGCATGTATTGTACCCACTGTCCATTATAAGTGGCCCGTCGCCACTTCTCTCACTCCCCGTTCGGTACTATTAGTGAAACGTGGATGTTACGAGGTTTCAGAATATCTCTGACTACCTCGGGGAATATAGTCGTGAGCATATTATGTTTGTTAGTCTAAATTTCAATTCAAAATTTTGATAATTTTAATTTTTTGATGACAAACAAAAGATTCGACACCCCGTTGCACCCCTTTAGTTGTAGATTTACGAAAAACCGTTCTTAGTGCATCGCTCTACTTGCTCTGTGGAATATGTATTTTCATGTTTCCATCCTCAGACTGGCTGTGCGTCAGTTATTCAATCAGTCATTCACGGAACTGTTTTATGAGTATAGAAGATAGATACTTATAAAGTCGATATTTTACCTGCAGGAACAGTCGCCATGGTAATTAGATAAGGCTCAAATTAGGCGATTTTATAACAAAGAAGAAATCAGTAAAAGTAGCTTGATCGCTTTTATAAATCTTTAACATGCATTACACCTCAGAAGGGTGGGTAGCTTTACTTTTAATGAAACCTCATTGTGTGCTTAATTGAGTACAATAATGCTTGTAATGGATGAAAAAACGCGATAAATCTGTTTTAGTGTTGGGTTAGGGAGCTTTTTATGTATTTCTACAACACACGCGCGTGTCTATTATCCGAAGGAACGTTGTTTCATTACAATTTTACATTAGTGTATAAATACACTGATTTATAAACCTTTTTCATTAAAAAAGTAGACTATTTTGATCTTTTTGCTAAGGTTAATTAGTTCTTATCTTAATAATTGTTTACGTTGAAGCGTAAAATACTTGTAGACTTTAGGTATAAACAAAGTATAAACATCATCAAAGGAAATGCTATTTCAATGTTGATATAATTTCCGAGCGTGTCATGTCGTGTGAGAGACGCAGGATTTCAAATGGTATTTATATAAAGCGCTGTTTAATACCGACGGATCTGATAATCTCATATTTGTATAATAAATGAATTTGAAATATGTAAGCTTTGAAATTTATTTTTGTCTAAATAATAATGTTGGCTATATTTTTATCTACGGCAAATATAGAATTAGCTTATTTTATTAATAACTTGTTAAACAGTCTACCCTATTGTGAATTTTAAGAGGAAAGGCGGGCTCTCGAAGAAATTTTCAGAAAAGGTCACTTTTCCGACTGTACCTATACGTATTTGTCCGGTCCGCCCCTCCCACACACCCTGCCGACTAGTGTGCGAAAGAGAAAACTGCTGCTCGGACTGATTTTATCGACATAAAATGGACGAAATAAGCATTTCGTATTCCCTTGTTTCCTCCTCCAAAACTTAACCGATTTTAATAATTCTTATTCTATGAGAAAGACTATTTGGCTGTCTTTTTGCTTTTTTGTTTATATTTGTCAAATTTGCTAGCTGGATGTCTGAGAACCAGCGGTAAAATAACTCATTTTCGAAGGTCCCTAGGTTCGTACAGTAATTATTTTTGCAAAAAGCAAAACATAGGGACATAGCAGAAGTAACATAGATTGTACGGAAAAAATGTGTTTTCTCTAGTGTCCGCATTACTCATAATCCAGGGAGGAAACAGAGGAATACGTTTGTATGGACAAAACGGTACTAGTTAGTCTATCCTCTTAAGTCTTAGAAAGATAAAACAGTCTCCGATTATATGTAAATGAAGCAGTAAATTTTAATATTCTCTTTCACACAATTTAGGTACTTTCTGAAAGATTTATGGCTGTCGGATGTCAAGGATTATTTCTTGCAAATTCAAGACAACTGGTGTCACTTTGTCTGAATATTCATTAGCCTTACTGTTGGGGAGCTAATACCGCATCCGATTAATGCTGATATTTTGCAAATTCGCAATCTTTTGACAGCTAGGGCTGCCAAGTCCTTGTAAAATTCCCTTTTTAATTATAAATTCATTTAATATATGGATTATTCAAGGAATTCCTTATTAACATCAATATTTTAAATTTCCAGATGTTCGCCCTACAGGGTCCCAGTAAGGGTAAAGGCACGATTCTACGATTTGTTTTTGTCAGACACATTTAGGGAATGTTTTACGTCGCAACTCGCAACGTGTAGATGTCTCAGAATGGCTTTTTCGTGAGACTCATTAAATGAATTTTAGCGGGGATTGTCTGCGAACGAACAAAATTTGAACCTTATTACAACTAATAACACTGACGCTGACTGTACCTGTGGGCCATTTTGCTGTTAATCTTTGCAGGGATTCCAACAACAGTAAGAGTTAAGAAAAAGTACTTACCACTTTCATTATTAACGTACCAAACATTTACGATCAACTAAATCATGAGGTTTAATAAAAGGTCACTTACGTTATCCAGAAATATAACTCATAAAATAAAACAAGATCAAATACCAAGTAAAAGGTGTGTCTAGAATGTATAAACTACTATCTATCCACAATAATTATTTCCATTCGTGCTGAACCTTTTCTTATCTGCTTGTGGTTTTAATGCATAGAAATAACTCGATCATAAATCTTGTAATATTGCAAAACTGTAGCTCAATACGTTCTATGCAGGTAATCGATGAGACTTGTGGTCATGAATTGATATTGCTGCATTAAAATACACGATTGTATGATTTTAAATATACTACCAATCCAGTATGACAAAGTCTTCAGACAGCTTATCTACGGAGAAGTTGAGGAGCAAAATTATTAAAAGTAATACCCAAGAAGATAGCTTTAGCTCTCTAAAGAAGATATTTAACTTTAATATAGTCGACTAAGATGCTGCAAAGTTTAAAGGAACACAACAAAATCCTAATAATAGGCATCGCATCAAGTATTTAGCGGCTATGGCCGGTATCAGCTCGCAGGGGCGCTTTGCTTCACGAACACTAAAACAAAACTTAAATCGCCGCGCAAAGCCGCAAGAAAACTCCGGCGGCGGGTACCGCAGACCGTTTTAAGTAAAATATTAAATGCGCCGTAGGATTTGTACGTGTGCTGCTGCAGGCAGCAGGCAGCAGGCAGGCCGACTTTAATATTTTATGAAGCGCTCGCTCCCAGTTGTCGACGTTTTGTCTGGCCCTTAATTGCGGAGTGATGCGTCCGCGGCTACCTCTTGCCAAACTGAAAGCGTCTCGTCGAGAGAAAATATTAAAACATCCCGTGGCTCCCGACTCCCGGGGCTTACTCATCGGACTAACTGTTTATTGCGGGCCTAGAGACGTTAACGCCTATAAATTTTATGTGTGTTCGTTCACAATGCCGTCATAAAATGTTGCAATACCTTTAAATCCCGTTGTTTTTCTATTGGATTTAAAAGCAATATTAAAAGCTTATTGCGTTTTATTAAATCATAACTTATGTTTTTTTCCAGTTTGATGTCCGCTGTTAGAAAATCGTTCAGTTGGTCTAGGGTAGGGCAGGACATGTTTGTTTAAGATCGCGTGTTTGTTAAACTTGCCCATGAAAATGATCAGACTTCTGAGCTTTGGTAATAATATTGTGAATTAGTATGTCTGTAGAGTTTGTTTATTTTCGATGTCGTTGAGCGAAACTTTGGTCTACAGCTGTTTTCAAATTCACAATTAGATTTAATTTATTGTTACGGGAAGGTCACTAGACGGGACGCAACTGTTTAAAGCCCTGTGTCAATTTAATTAAAATTACATTTACGCTTGCATCATGTAAATGAATTATTTTATCATCCCTGATATAGTAAACAGACTCAGACAGTTTAGCAGAAAGACGAGAAAGAACGATGTTCAGTCGTTATATTATGGTTTATTCTAATTTCCTTGCGGATGCTTATACTCATCTAAAGCAATTAATATATCCGGATCCGTCTGCGATGGATCACCCTCCACTCATAGTTATTATTCTTTGACTCTCCTCTCTGACAGACATGACATTTACGATTCTCACTTATGAAGAATGTTCAAAAATATATCCGAAGGCTCAGATCAAAATAAATTGAATGGATCGAACATTTCAAACCAGAAAAATGAGGCAAAAAAAAGAAAGGTAAACCTTTCATTTTTGCAAATTTGTATACAAGTGCCCTAGATTTGTCAGATAATGGCGCTAGTTTGTATGGACCAAGTGCACCAGTAGTGTGCTTCAACTTACCGCGCTTTAGACCTATCCATTAATTTTATTTTGATCTAAACCCGAAGGTTAAAATTGTTTCTGCACTCTACAACCTGTCAATAAAATTTACGAAACCTAGTTAAGTTTTATTTGTATTTAAATTCAATTCTTGCTGCACTGTAACCCTAAAAATATCTTGTCTATTTGTATACACCAAAAAGAATTTGTAAACAAAACATTAATAAACTGTTATGTAACAAAATAAAACAAAACAATACAGTTAAGAGTTATGCATCTTTCAATTTCACGGTCGCGCCTTGTAATTGGGTCTACAATCTACATTGTTTAGAAATTACGAACTTTGATCCGGTTTTAGAACCGTATACTTAACTAAAGTAGCAATGTTGTATATTTCCCAAAAAATATGTTTTTGTGTTTGGACAGTTAAGTAATTATGATAATCTTGTTTGAATAATTAAGACATTTAAGAAATGCAAACAAATTGTATGGCATTTTTGGATAATGTGAGTTGTGCAGGGCCCATCCTGACTGCATGATTAGATCATACAATATCAGGGTTACTAGACTTTAAAAACAATCGGGTGAGTAGCAACCGATCCGAATTAATTTCAAGACTTGACTCGAACATTGTCGGTATAGAGAAATGAATTTCGAATATGTTTTCCGAATGTTTTTTTTTATGTATTTATAATTAATGGCTTTTTGCTTGTGCGTTAGCACTGCATTTCCGCCAGTGTCAAGTGATTATGGGAGTATCTAACCCAATCTCAGGGATTGTTTTTGTTCAAGAACAAGAAGAGATTGAGGATTGCGGAGCCTTGTGGCAGGCAAAAAGGCGACGCGCGAAAACCACGCGAGACGTGTGCTCGGGTCAATTCCTGCAACGTGACTCCTTTCCGAATGTTACTAATATCGAATGTTGCTCAGTCAATAATGATTCACCGCACATGATTCACCACAACATTAATAACTGTTTAGTAAATTACCTTCTTCTGACTCTATAAATAAGATTTAAAATCACGAGCTCTAATTCCCCAATAAATAATAACCTTATTAGGTGGATTACAGAGCAGCGGCGTGGCACAGATTTACGGTTCTAACGTAACAGCTAGTTTCATGAGTAGAAGAAACAAACAAGACACGCACTGCTGCCTTCAATTACACCTTGCGAGATACGACGTCGTAAAGGCATCGCATCAGGGCTCGTACGTATACCACGTGACGCATTATCTCGCATCGTCGCCCGCCCCGTCTCGACGCCCTACATACTAATGAACATGATGTTATTAAAACACTGGCTTACAAAAAACCCTTGAAATTCATAAATGCATAAACAGGATTAGTTAAATTTGTTTGATACTTACTTAAACATCGTGAGGAAACCTGCATGCTTCAATTTCGAGGCATGTATTGTACCCACTGTCCATTGTAAGTGGCGACGGGCTCACCCCCCGTCACACTGGACAGAGTTTCGGTACTACTGGTGAAACGTGGATGTTCTGTGATTTCAGAATATCTCTGACTACCCCCTCGGGGAATATAGTCGTGAGCATATGCTATGCTATGCTATACTTACTTAAAGTTACGAGTTTTTCGGAATTGGTTTTAAAATGCTTTCCATTGTGAGCTTACTGCACTTACCGTAATGTTCAATGGTTTATGGAAGACTCTTATGTAAGCAAAAAAACGATGCGAAAGAGTGGAGACGAGGGGTGAAACGCGAAACACTTTGGCCGCGATCGGAACACCCCGCTTGATTGCATTTCCTCACATTTTGAGGAAACACTGTCGCACCATTTATTCCGAGTGATATCAAAAACGATCTTACTCCCGATATTATTTCTGATCGGATTTCTGTATCAGAATATAAAATATTCTCACAAACGGTAAACAAACAATAAATTTGAAACATTCGTTCGCTTCGAGACTCGATCGCGAAACGCGCAAGTTTCAAAATAGACTGGAAGTAGAATACTTTCGTACCTGTAAAGTTTGAGTCATGAAATAAAGGCGATTATTCATTATTGGCCAACAACAAAGCGAAGTTTATAAGAAGGGAAGGTATGCCTTTAATATGTCGACTCACCTGGCTCGAGTTTCGTGACTGAATTTATGGATCGCTCCTGTTCTGAATCACAATTACGTACCTGAAAGTAAAACACGGGTTTTAAAAAACTATGAAAATGTGTTTTACATATAATGTACTAATATATAAATTATGCAAAATAATATCTGAAAGATGTTTTAAATATATTTGTAAATTGAAGTATTTTCAAGATCAGTTTTTATTTTTATTTGATACAATGTTCTTGTAAATTTTCATACATAAGTAAGCTCACGACCCGATTCCTTCACCGGCCGATGAGAAACTTTGCTTCAACTATACTATATGTCAAATAAAGACGAAAATAAGAAGATGACAGCAGCAGGGCTACGAAACCTTTTCAGACCGTGATCGTTTTATGAAAAATCAGAACACCGATTGTCAGTGTTCGATGGAAGAATGTTATATTAATACAAAATATAGGAAAACTATCTTAGATTCAAAAGAGTATCGTTAAAATTAAACACAAGTACTGTGATGATAGGTAGTTGAACAATTATTATTATGCATGTACCCTGATTTAAGATATCAATATATAATCCAGTCTAAGCCTGACCACCATCTTTGATTGCTGTGCCCTCCTATCCTTTACAAGTACATGCTAGTTTTATCTTTTCACTCGTTCGCTGTTGATGGAAACGAAAGAATACATTAGTTATGTGCTTACTAGGTCCGTAATTGCGTATGATTAAACCGCACTGGAAATCGATTTTGAGGGCGAATTAAACGAGATTACTTAAGCCTTGAACGAAATCTGTCGATCAATCAATCAACCAAATACACTTTATTCAAAGATCAATAACATCAATCCAAAAACATATTAATACGTCCTTCATATTATTTGTAACCACCTAAATCTTATTAATGCATTAAAAAATGTCTCCCTAAAGTTACGGAATCGATAAAGACACGAAACACTATAATTAATCTAACAAAAGATTGCAACACCGTCTTAAATTAAAAATTCAAATTCAACAACGTTTTTCCTTGCCGCATTGTATGTACATATATTAATGTAGGCGTACGTAAGATCTTCTTAATTATTTTTATCCTTCCAGTGACAAGGATTTTTTTAAAGGGGGTTCGAACTTATTGTGCTGCCCCTATAGTATTTTTATTTATTTCTAAACAGTTAAACAGCATTTCCAAAAAACAAGAATGTATTCATGCACGGCTAGCATGCCACCCATTACAAAGCGTTTTAAAGAGAAAAACGTCATGCACGCTCTTTCTGGCATACGTAAATTAATAAGGATGGAGGCACATCTAGATTTTTATCATTTTCTCGGAGGTGGCATGCGAGGCCTACTGAATGGCTTTCAACTTATCGAAATTCACCAAAGACCGTCGCTTACCAACCGTGGTCAGCCTTAATCGCCGGAATAGTCTTCAAGTAGGTACTACCGTAAAAAGAGCTCGGTGGCGCATTGCGGAGAGGTATGGACTCTCAATCATGAGGTCCGAGTTCGAATCCGCACGGACAACATGCCACGTACCAATGAGTTTTTCTAACTTATGTACGTATTACCGACTGCTCTCAAACGGTGAAGGAAAACATTGTGAGGAAACCTGCATATGCAGAAGAAGAAATTCTGATGCATATGTGAAGTCTACCAATCCGCATTGGGCACGCGTGGTGGACTAACGCCCAAACACCCTCCTAGAGGGTAGGCCTGTGCCCTGCAGTGGGACGTAATATAGGCTGATGATGATGATGAGGTACTACGGGAAGGTGTTTGCGTCCAAACCTGCCCTTCGAAACGAGTAGCCTCCTTGAATTTTAATGGAAAAACTACTCTGAAGTCATGGTTGCAGGGTATTTATCCAAGACAAGATACCATAGGTTCATCACTCCATAAAAAATACTAAAAAAGTTGGAAGACTTCAATCCTGCATTCCTCAATACGTATACTTACCACCGTGAAAAACATGTATTGTCGCCTAAATCAACTTTTTATTGTAACGCTGATTCGGAGTAGGTAATTCTCGTGTATATAACAATTTCTAATCAAAATAAGTGCTGACAATAATGCGTTCTCCAAGAGCAGTAAAAATAAATATTTCATTTAATTATTTGTAAGACAGCAAAAATACAAGACACAATAATATACACCTTAAAATAGACTCAAGTATGCGTCTCCAATATTGTGCAGGTGTCAGTAGATGGAATACCTTAGGTTTTTGTCCCCAACAAGTGACAAGGATGAAGTGAAGTAAGCGGTGAAGCAAACATCGTGAGGAAACCTGCATACGCTGAAGAAAAAATTCGGATGTCTATATGAAGTCTACCAATCCGCATGCATCAATAAATATTTTTGAATTTGCATTATTGACGTTAGATATGACGAATGACGATATTACGACACATTTGGCGTATGCTTTAGAAAAATTTACTCAGCCGTTTCCCACCTGGAGTGAGATTTTTGAATCTCATTCGGTGAGCTCAGCAGTTGAAAATGTCAAAACTACTATGGAGATACGCATCTTTCTACTGGGCATTTGACTCTCAAAAATCGCACTCCTGGAGTATGATTTTTGATAGTCAAATCAGCAGTAGAAATATGCATATCTTCATAGTAATTTTGACATTTTCAACTGCTGAGCTCACCGAATGAGAATCAAAAATCGCACTCCTGGAGGAGCCCACGCTTGGTATGTTTTGAAAATATTTTTTTGGATTTAAAAAAAAATATGGCTGAAAGGTAATGGTGTAGTATATTTTTAAGACTGACTCATGAAACCCTTTTATTTAATACCCCACACGATAGGTTTCAGGACAAAAAAATTATGACGTCATAACTCCCCCCCCCCCCCCCCCTTAATTCTAAGGGAAATATTGTTAAGAACTGCCGGTCTAAATGATTTTTCTGACCTGAAGTAGGTGTGTGAGGAACGGCTATCTTGTACATCGATTTACGGCTTTTTATCGATTTTGGCTTTGTAGGGCTAACACTATAACTGCTCTCGTCGAAATCGAGGCTCCATCTTTCAGAGTAAGCGAAAAGTTTAAAATCTACGAAGCTTTCATGTATTTTGACAGACCAATCAGAGATAGAACTTTAGATGCTTTATTTCAAAAAGCACTCGTTGGCATAGTGGAGCTTCGGTATTGTAAACGATCACCGAGTAAAGCAACGTCAGATCCGGTCAGTCTTTGGATGGGTGACCTAGTGGTATTTCATCTCGAGTGTTTCCGTTCTCCGGAAGGCACGTTTAGCAGTTGGTCTCCGATAGTTCCGTCAGATGACGTTGTAACTATTCGTTGAGCCAGGTCAGAGGCCTATTTAGGCGGCTTGAAAATGCTCTGACAGCCAGCTGACCACTAACTTGCCTCCGCTAACGCGCACTGGGCCCGCGTGGTGGAGTATGGCCCACTCCCTCTCACACCTATTCGTGAGAGGAGGCCTTTGCCCTACAGTGGGATTCTACAGGCTATAACTTACTTTTTTTTATTTCAAATATAATGATACCATAGACTCCAAGTACGGATTATTTTTTATTCTTTTTCAGTACATCACACCGTCACATCTGCGTCGAAAATTTCAAGTTACTCTGTGAATTTTACCGAATATTGGCCGCCAGCAGCGTGATGACGTTGAAAGTCACGAGTGACAGTTGATAAATTACATACACAGTCATACACATACATAAACTCACGACCGTAATCCCTTTCGGGGTGGTCAGAAATATTGCTACTACTACGTACTTTCTGTTTAAGAGTGTAGTTATAGTAATGCTCATATTTAGCAATTTAAGTTTGAGGATGGAATGACGTGTCAAGTATTGAGAGGTGGCTAGCCCTTCACCCATAAACACTGTATGAGAAACCTTTAATCCTTTAGTCGCCTCGTGCAACACCCACGAGAAGAATTCGGGTGGTCCATTATAGGCTGGAACCACACGAAAATGTAACTCCTTGTTCGTTTTTAGGGTTCCGTAGTCCAACAAGGAACCCTTATAATTTCGTCCATTCTGTCTGTCTGTCTGTATGCCCCACCTCAACAACACGCTCATTTTTGCACCTATTGAATCGAAATTTGGTATGAAGACAGATAACAGTAACCCAAACAGAAATGAAATAGTCATAATCATAAAGCAAGTAAATTTTTTCCAACCACCTTTTCGTTGTATGGGCCCTCCCATACAAGTGGTATCCAGTGGTGGTAAGTGAGGTGTCGTTGGATAGGTTTTGTCCAATGGAAGAAAACTCCCATAAAAATTTAATCATTACAATGCTTGTGTCTCGTGATATTTGCGCTCAAAGTCAAAAATAGGGCCCCCCCCCCTCTAACTTCTAAAATACAGGAATAAAAATCTGAAAATGTTACACAATATAGCTTTCTGTAAGTACTTTCAATGAAATTTATAACGGAAGCTGTAGCTCAAATAGTTACGGAGAAATCAAATTAAACATCGACCGTCGACCGCCGTCGGCGTCTATCAATAGATGGCGCTGAACGAAATTTAATCGCACTATTGTTTGCTTCTTGAAGATTTCTTAAGTTATTTAAGCTATGTCAAGAAAAGCTTCTCATAGAATACTACGGAACTCTACCTTGGGCGATTCCGACATTCTCTTGGCCGGTTTTTTATTTTTATTTAGTAGTTGCCACAGTACCTCAGGCAGGACACAAAAAGGCATTTTTTCGAGGGCTACGAACTTAGCACTAGGAACTTGTCATTATTCATTTTAGAAATTAGTCGCCTAAATCATGGCCTGTACGTGTGTTCTGAGTTACATACTATTAAGTTTCTACGCCTACTCTAGTACCTACCTACCTCAATAACTTGCAAACACATTTTTCTCGATTTTCCGGATTAGAAACAAATCTATTCATAAATAAATACAACGATGATCAATAACGATTTGAAAGAAGTTCTACTATTCTTAGTACATTTTTTAGAATTTTATAAATATTTTTTCCAGTTTCAATATGGCTACTACTAGCTCCACCTGGCGGATATTTTTCATAACTCTCTTTAAAAAAGCTTCATTGAAAGGAAGACGAACCACAAGTGTGCACTACTGCTTCTTTAGGTCTTTCAACATCGCCATTTTGTTGTTTGATACAATTTTTCATATTTCTTTAAAGTGTGTACTATAAAGAACCTTTTTTTCCTTCTTTTCGCCCCTATTTGGAATGGAGTATAAGTTTTTAAGCGTGCTATTGTGGCAAGGATCAATTTTAGCCTATTTAAGGTTTTAGGATGCCATACAAAATACGATTAAGTTAAGAATTACGGTGTTTAGACCGTGAATCGATAATTTGATGATATTGCTGATTACATTATAATCAGCAATATCATTTCATTATCGAAGATTTAAAGATTTCAATGGAGCCAAATTGCATTGTGAGAAAATAAAACGTAACTGAACTTAATGAGTTACATAATTAATGTCATATAGCCCGAGCCAAAGTATGTTTAACTCACAAACACGTGAAAATTATAAAATGTTCTTTTAAAAGACCGAATTCAAATGTATAACAATATTCATTATGTTATTTTGAATCATTGTCATAGACATTCTTAGTAAGGAAATTCTAAAGGATTTTGTATCCATTATAGTACATATAATAAGTTATAATATAAAACAGGATAAAGTAAAAGAAAGTAATACTGTAGCAGGTAAAGTTGCGGTCAAAGACGGAAAGATAGACTCTTCTGCCATGAGCAGAATATTCATGCAATTAATAAAAAATCTAATTAGGTCATGACAGTAGATTTTTTTTTTGCTGACATACGGAATAGTGCATTAAATAAGTATGAAACGACATTGCATCCTTATCCATCCTACTAATGTTTGGATGTTTTTGACTTAGTAACGCAGAGAAACTGTTGAAAGGACCTGGTTGGATTGAAATTTGGTACACAGACAGAATATATTCGGGATTATCATAGGATCTGCAGACGAAGTCATTTTAGGTACTTAGGTAATATAAATATAGGGTTCTTCTTAATTATGCTGACACTCTTAATGGTATGATCAGACCGTCAAACTGAACAACTTTCTCTATAGGACCAACACCAACATAGAAATCTCAAATAAAAAATCAGCTGTTCTATACAAAACTGCAAACCTACTCGAGCCAAATGTATGGGACAGCTGATTTTTTTTTCGCGATTTCGACTTTTGTCAAAGCTGTTCAGTTTGATGGACGGCCCCGTATGAAACCGTCAGGGCCCCCTTTATTAGGTAATTATGACAAGGACGGTGTTTCAACGAGGAGGGAAAAGAAGCAGATCCCACAAAAAGATTCCTATATGCATTTCCATTACAAAGTTTGAGAATTGAAATCAATTTGTTAAATTAAAAAAAAGACTGGGTACATCCTTATAGTTCAGTTATTCAGAATACTTCATACATACAACCTCCCATCCGTCCCACGCGCTATATATAAATAAAACCTCCTCGGACCTTTTGGGTCCAATTTAATATTCAGTACCAGTAATAATGAGGCGAACACAAATTGTTACATTAACATTAAGAGATAAGGCACCCTGTACCTAATCTTATTAGTGAATTACAAAAATAACTCCGGATCTTCTTGTAATAAAACCCGTTAGTGTAATAAAATTCTCAGTTAGTTAATTAAAACGGTAAAGCACGGCTGTAAATTGTTTGTCATTTGAATATTTTGAATGTTGCACACAAATTCGTCTCTAGGGTGTTGCTGTATTGCAAACTAATCAATTCAATGTAAAACCTTTAATGCCTAAAGGCTTGCAGATAAATTGATGTAGTACTGTAGGTATTCTTTGTAAACTATACAAGGTGTTACAAAAATACAAATAAACCTTTAAGGGGGTGGTTTAGACCATCAACCTGAACAACTTTCACTATGGGACTATGGGACCGAAATCGCGAAAAAAAATTTATGTTCCATACTCTACAAATCGACTAGAGCTAAAATATGTATGGGATATCAGAAATCAGCTGTTTCATAGATTATGTAAATAGCTACTTGATCAAAATGTATGCAACAACTGGTTTTTTTTCACGTGTTAATTGATGGTCCCATACTAAAAGTTCTTCAGTTTGATGGTGTGAAGTAAGCACCAGTATATAATGCATTAAATTTTTAATACTAGGTACCTACATCATTAATATTTTTTTTTCTAATTCTAAAAAATTTAGCAGCTGTTTATCAACGAATGTAATGTAACTACCGAAAATGGTTAAAACCAATTAACGCCATTTCACACACACAGTTACCTACTACTTAATTATAATTTCCTCAGCGCTACCATTCGGAAAATTATTTTTAGTGTGGTTCTATTTAATAATTAGTAGCGAAATACGCTGCAGTGAGCACAATTAAGACAAATTAGACCAAATGTTAGTTTTAACATTTTTAATACACGTTATGACTTTTTAAACAGTCGTGTGTGAAAGTGCGTTATTGCAACACCTTTTTTATGTTGCCCGTTCGAATGTTTTTCATCTGTATGGAAACCCTAGCCTTTTCTCTGCTTCTCCTCTTTGGTTTCTAAAACAGTTTTTTTTGTTCATTATAGATTAAGGCTAGGTTATCCCAGTGCAAGCGTCTCTTTCTTGCAAGCATAAGTTTACAATTAGCCATCCCGCTCCAATTGAAAGCAGGATCGCAAAAAAACGTGTTTTTCGTCAATATCTTTGCTCGTGGGAATTTCTAAGCTAAAAATTCTTCTGAGTTCACTAGAAATATTTAATGTATTTAGTTAAGTACAAGAATAAAAAGTTAAATATCAGCAGTTTAATCATAGTATTGAAAAAACATAACAAAAAGGGGTAACTTTGGGATGTTTTTCTACCTAGTAAACTTAATCTAATCGTGTAATTGAGAACAGTCGCCCATCCGCCCGATCCTTAAATAAGACATAATTTAATTTCAGACTTTAAAACACAGTTTAAAACACTTTCGTTCGTGTTCAAAAAACGGCCTCGGCGGGATAACAGCGTCTTAATAGGACTTAATTAAGTCTTAACGCCATATCCTATTCTATACAGGTAGTAGGTACTTTTATTTAAACTCCTTTTTCTTCTCTTCAACATTGTCAGTTTTATCGAATCTTACCGTATGACAATGACTTATTATGCCAGACGAACTTATGTCCCATCCTTCCCACCCTTTAATCCCACTAAAAGATATTTAGTCGTCGTTAAAAAAAAGGAAATTATAAACATCAATTTGCTCTAAGATGCCCTTTATCTATAGATTTTCGTGAGTCATTAAGTCCCATTTCCACTTGTACTATAATTCTCCGCGGCTTAGTAAGAAGGCCGTAAAGTAATGGACATTTAGGACGCTCCAAGGGTCTCTCTTTACTTGTTTTTCGTCACTTCGGATTTTGAGATTAGCCGTTCAATTCTGTCTTATCGCAGATTGTAAAAATTGTTCGAAGAAATCTATGTCAGCAAGTTTTACTACCTACCTACTACTGAAGCCCTTAAATATCGATCTTTTTAATATATGTAGGTATACCTATTTAAAAAAAACTTATACATGTTTTAAGCGCATTTCTGTTGGTGTAAGAATCGGTACCGTGTTGTTACTTAGGCATATTTAATATAAAATTTTCCAAGTCACTTGGCCTATTACACTTATGATGACGTCACGTAATTAATGCTCGTAAGGATATCACATCGCCTTGTGTTGGCCAGCACCTTCGACGACTGACAAAGCGCATATGCTAATATCACATTTGCAATTAAGATGGCGACGCCCACCAGGGGACGCCATTGTCTCGCACGCGCAAAACACCGTTTATCATTTATATTAATAAAACAATACGGTCGCCAGTCTTTACTGATGTAGTGCTTCTTCTTTTATTCCAATTCTTTTGTTTTAACAACTCAAATAAACTTCCTAGCCAATGGAAATAGATGAACACGACTTGAAAGGAGGCTAGTCCAGCTTTATTTCAAAGAGAAATGTAGCTTATTTTAAGAATTCAATTTAAGTTTATTTCTCAATAAACCACCTAGACGTATTTTTATTGCTGGCGAGCAGAAAAAGCTAGTAGGTCAATCAGTTTGTGAGATCTTACGTCACGATTGCTGCACGCGTTAGTCATACTGTAGCGCAGACTGAAAATATTTTACGCCTTGCTCTACAATTATCATTAATTAGCGAAAGTTTAATCAAAGCTATTTTCGTTCGAAGTCAGTTGCGTTATTCGAATACGAAACAAAGAGGAATTTAATACTCTGAATTATAAAAACATTTCGTCAAGAAACTTCCATTCCACCGCTGATACTAATTGAACGAATTTTCAAAGTAAAAGTTGAACAACAAGCAATCTCCGGGCATGGAGAGTTGGGGAAAATTTCAGAGGAGCACCGACCGAGCATCACCAAAAGAATGTAATAAGGCACAGGTGCTCAAAGTTCTTTATTGGATTTCGCACGTTCCGAGTCGACGTGTTTGATAGCCGGAAGATTCTTGCCAAACTCTTTGCTGGCTATTAATTCTCGCTCTAAACGATCTTTTAGATTTGCCTGCAAGTTTGCCGGATTTTAATTGAATGTCTGGCGATTATTTTCATAGAATGTGTCAATTAGAAACTGCTTAACTATTTCCATTTCGCTCCCGTTCTGTGACAGTTGAAGCCCTAATACTGTTCATATTACTCTTAAAATACTTTAGTCTAGACTTTAGATGTTCTAGACAAAGGGTAAGGTGATAAATTGTATTTTACATCTGACTTTCAAAAGTCCTTGAGAAGTTATAGTCAGGTTTCTACATCATAATTGTACCCCAGTACATAATGTGAGATAAAAAGTTTATCGTCACTCTTCAGGGAAAGATACCAAAGATAAAAGTGAGAAGTGGTTCTGAAAATTCTAAAAAACGTAGAGTCGTTTTCACTAGCGAGGTAAAAACTAATCAGTGCAACAGCCTCGTGTCACGAGGTCGCGGTCGTTTCGAAAACTGTTTCTCGGCGAGACAACTGAAAGGAAAAGTATAGGCGGCGGCGTGACTGCAGGCGTGTCATTGACACATGCAAATTCGAACGCCTCGGTGTCGGGTCATCGACCCACCCATTCAATGACTGTCGAAAGTTATCCGTGAATACGAGTTGCAGCCTACACAGAGCCCCCTTCCCACTTACACGCGATTATAGTATTTAAGATCACCTGTAAATAAAGCCAACTTTGCTTTGAAGTGGTTCAATTGGACCCAAGGAGGATATTGAGTTATGTGTCTAGTTCAATGCGATATTGAATTCCGAGATTTCTCAATAATAGTGTCTTATAGTGAGGGGATAAAGTTGATAGTTCGCTGATTGCGCCCTACGTTCCGTCCGAGTTCGACAGATGCGGTGCTAACACGAGGTGCGTCTGGCCATTGTATTATTAGCATTGCGAATTTCGACAAGCGCAAAGCGCTAGACTCCGCCGCCGTTCGCAAATACAAATGGACAAATATGCAAATCACTCTAGTCGTCGGAGCGACATTTGCATCGTTAGTTGTGGCCTCTGAGATTCAATTAAAGTCCTGTTATTTATAAATCAGTGTATGTAACATTTGTGATGTCTCTATGATGACGCCGAAGCCTAAAATGCAATTTACTCGTCCGGAAAATTATCTCGAATATACGGACAGAATCAACAATCAACGTTATTATGTTTGCAAAGCAAACGTCGCATCATACAAGGCACGAGTGCCGACATCGAGATGAGTATCTATCCGCTATGTGTGATGGACATAAAACAGTGAAATGACGGCAAAAATGCGATGATCGAGTGTTATCATCGGCGTTGATGGTGATTGTTGATTTAATCCGTTGGCCGTGAGGTGTGACGTCATCTAACCTGCTACCTGAGGCCAGACAGAGTGTAAACACGATAAATACACATGACTGATTTACAAATGCTACGTGGAATACGCGAAATCAGACCTATTATTTGCATCGCAACAGTTCAGAGCACTGATATATAAATTTGAACTGATAGGTAATGTGAAAGCCCATCATTCAATTATGATGAAGTTGAAGGCATTGAAATATACGTCTCGTCTCGCAATAAGTTATCAACCGGTCCCGTCAGACATCAAACAAAGACATGATCTATCGCACTGCAGAATGCGATGTAGTTTGTAACCAACAGATAGAAGGTTATTACTTTTAAAATCAACATTTATTAGGAAACAAGCTTAGGGTGTTCAAACAAAAGGCTACTTCACAATCATGTTTTAAGACACAATTTTATACAAAAACGAATCACGTAGTCAAACAAAACTAGGAAAGCAAAAAAGACAATATTCGTGCATGGCTAGACGAAAATGTAGATACTACTAGCATTTTTGTAGCATCTACTCGTATAGATTATGTATTAACTGGTAGCACATTAGAGGGGAATAGACTGAGACTCGAGGCAGACGGGTGCGGCGGCGGGGGCGCTTGAGAAGCTGGTCACTGGCCGCATTCCTCGTAGTTGAAAGTAACACGGTATCCGGCTGCGAAAAATTACCGCCTAGAACCATCGGCCACGCTATACTGCATCTTATGCACCACGCAATAATGACTAACAACTTTTGCTATTACTTATATGCTTTAGTAGTCTTTATTAGAAGCAGAATTGCACCACATCACGCCTGACAAGCTTGCAATCCGCGCACGACTGCCCGCCTCTGCGGCACAGATCGTCATCATGGTACACGTTGATAAAGTCAATGTAATAAGTCAGAAGATCTTATTTAATAGGTACAGTGCGTTCACCTTTAGCGGGACGGAAAGTAGCACTTCTTTACATGTGTAACAACTAAAGCCAGTCTAGTATACAAACAAACAAAATTGTTGACTATTATTTTATTCAACCACTTTACTTTGTTGCTTTTTAGCAAGTTTGAATAATTGACGGCCCGCCTTAGTTAATAGATGATACTCTACGACGGCTTTCCTTTAATATTTACCCCTATTGTAGTATCGTGGATCTTCTTAAGAAGATAGGTTAGCCACATGAGAGTCCATCAACGCCAAAAACGGAGTTGAAGCAGCCGCACCGTGGCCTGGCTGAAATAATGCAGTAACTATTATTAAATTTGTGCCCCCACGTACGTTACGTTTTTATTAGTGTCTAATTCACACCAGATGGGAAAATTTGGGTCAAGCAGGGTCAAACACAATGAAAACCATAGATAGGTCAAAGATCTAGGATCTAAAGCACCTTCCACTTAGAGCAGGTACTTTTTGTTGTTTAACGCTCAGTTGCAGAAACGCTCATTAAAGTTAATCTTCCATTAAATCTCTTGCTGTCACTTTTTGTCTTGTTGACGTAGTAAAAGCTAGCAAGAGATTTAATGGAGGATTCGCTCTAATAAGCGTTTCTGCAACTGAGCCCAAGTCCTAGAGAAATATCAGTCTGTAGAGGGAAACCATTGGATGTGTTTTTTTAATTAATCGAAAAACTAAGCGACATTGAGACAGAGAGATAGCCGAAGAGAACCATAAAAAATTAATGAAGCGTGCTCTTGCACCTTACTCAGATAATCAGAAACCTAGAGGACTATTCCGCAATATCCGCATGTTTTCATTGTTTCAATAGTTTTACGCTTCGAATTGGAATGTCGACATGTTTGGCTGGGAATACAATACAGTAGAAACACGCGAGGAGCAGGTGCGCTCGATTCAAATCTGTACGTTTTTTAATGCACAGCTGACGACGCTGAAAGCAATTTTGTAAATGTGGATGTTGAACGATGTTTATCATAATGCTTTAGAAATATTCGAATATCAGCTGCAAGGGTGAAATGTCTCTTTATAGGATTCAGGAATAACGGGAGGAAAATTCCAGCTGCAAATTTCCTGAGATATCATAGTACTATCTACACTAACGGGAACGAGACTGCAATTCTTTTCCTGTTGAAATCGTAGTCAAGTCGGTCGGGCGGGCATTCGAGTCGTGGAGATGGGTTTGCGCGAATTTTTTGTCCGTCTGGCGCGCAGGTGTCTTGCCGTACGAGCGGATCGCAAGACACTTTTATTTTTTCTTCTGAATAGCCTTCGACCTTAGTTGGGATCCATTGTTTGTTTTGCTCGTTTTTTCACCTCGACGTCTCCAGACTTACGAGCTTACCTTACTAAGTTGGATGAGATTTCTTTACGTTTTTGGGTAATGATTCGTAAGAAATGTAAACGCTAAGACCGTCTGCAATTTAGTACCCATGTCAAACCTTTTTTCTACGTTTTTATTTCAAAGAACCTTTGCATTTTCATTAACTTATGGCTTTGACAATAAAATGTGATTATAATTTATAAGGCAGCGGAATATCCCGTCGTGATGACATTATCTTGACATGGCTCTACCAACAATTTATAAAAGACACCGGTTTTTATCGTTTACCTTTAAACATGAGTTCTCGGATACTTCCATGGCATCTCCATTATATTTTACTGAACAGGTTTGTAATGAGGCACACGGTACTTATTTAACGGCCGTTTACGTAACCTGCTGGCTGTGAGATTGCTAAAATGAATGGTGTTCCCAAGAGGCGGGTGCGTGCGCGCAGGGCGGGACAGGCAACAGCGGGCCTCTAGTGGTACGTCGTCGGTCCGTTATGTTGCGGTCATCAGACTCTCGGAACGGGTTGCGGGCCCCGGAGGCGATATACCGGAACTGTCGCCGGTGCGTACGGCACACGTGCCTCAACGATGCGCCCGCGCCGCCCCGCGCCGTCGCGCCCGTCCACTCTGCACATCACTGCCTTACGCATGCGTAACACAACTCACTGCTCGCACGGAAGTCAAGGAGGAAACATATTTCATAATGGTCGTGTTTGTCGCTGCTAATCATTCTCTAATCTAAGATCGAACTTGCGTGATAACTTTTGACGTTTTTTGCTTATAACTCGCGCAAATGAAAGAATGAGATTGGCTGAAAGAATTATACCGATAGACAAAACTAAACTAAGAAACATTTAAAATTTAAATATCGTATTTACTGTAAGAGAAAGTGAAATTCTGGGATTCTCGGCGTGACATTTAAAAGTTAATGATAATTTGGCAGTACACCGTATAATGACCGGCCGGGTTAGTAAGGCACTGAACTTTAAGACTACTCCAAGTTTCAGCCGAAAGGAGCACGTGCAAACAACTTTTAATGACCGATCGTCTCCTGAGAACAAGATAACGTCAGTTATTACAAGTTGTATGAATTGCAAATTTGAAATTACGGTATGCTCTTTTATTTTAAAGGCTTGCGTGAGAATCTTACGTTTCGAAATGTTCATTCACACGACACATCTATTGTCTCTACCATCTTTTCATTCAAGTCCGTAGAAGATTTGCATCCACTCACACCTATTTATTTTTACTAAGAATGTTTTTAAGTTTACACATTTTACACATTCCAAATATTATTGTTAACAAATAACCGTGAAAGAAAAACGTTATGTAAGTAATAATACCATACAAATTGTTCAATTACTTATAGATAATTAATTTTATTATTCCATAATACATCATACCAATTATCTATAAAAGAGTAATCATCCGTTGTAGACTCATAAAGTGTAAAAGAAGAAAGATAAATGTTGTTGACAATAGACGATTAAATCAGTGTTATTAATTGTTACATTTCCGCCATTGTGGTGCCCGCATGCGCGCGCGCCGGGTGCGGGCGGGGGTACACATGGGGGGAGGGGAAAGGGGCTGCCAAGTTATAAATAATGTATGTGAAAGATAACTGTGCTAACGTGCGCCTGGGCAATAGTGCCCGCACCAAATGGGAGTGAGCTGATGAAAAATCAATAATGTATCAATGAATATTCAACAAAAAGCTTTGTATTCAACGCCAATTGATTTGATGAGCGTCTATAATTGACGATTATTAGATGAGAACTAAAGTTTTTGTGTTTTGTTTTACTTTGAGGTTTTTCTATGGAAAAGATATCAACGCGCGCAACTAGTTTTCCCAAAATACAAAATAACGTTTTTTTTTGAAAGAATTAACTTATTTGTAACAGATTTTTACAGTATTTTTATGAATAAAAGCGCAAATCGACATTAAGAAATTTCCGTAAATATGTCTTTAATTAAAGTAATTTTACTATTGATACGATTTAACCGCAACACTTTTTGACTTTGACTGTACTACTGTACTGTTAATTGAAACCAGTTTAGATTATGGAAATATTGTAAAAATCTTAGAAAAAGTATATGTCTAGAATGAGCCTCCGAATTAAACAAAAGGGGCCAAGTTTCATAGGTTGGTGTACGTGCGGCGCCATACAAATTATGTATGTATGCGTGTATATGTACTTATAGGGTTTAGGAGCCAGTACTGGTTCCAATTTTTTTCGACGCTTTCGTATCTTCGACTGTGACATATAACTTTATCAAAGGTAAAAATATATTTTTAATAAAATTAATCGAGTGATGATAAAGTCGGGTTCAGTTGGGACGGGGGCAGCTGGGAATGGCACTAACCCGTATGTATGTTTTGGTGTGCAAATAAAGAATATTTATGTTATGGTGTTCTGTAATTTTTTCCCTTAGGAATTTATGAACGAAGTGTTCCCATCCCATGATCCACAAGAGAGAGGAACAAATAAGTACAGGCTAATGTACAAAATCACCTACGTATTTTCAGACCCAACCGAACATAATCGTAAACGAGAGAATAGTTCTTATCACAACCTGATTCCAGGAAATAGGTTTACCTTAAGAGCCGTTTTAATTAAGTGCAGAGGGTCCGTTTATTGCGATCCTTGAGGGTTAATGTGAGAGGGTTTGAATGTGACCGACAGACAATCACATAGGATGCGAACTATTATACCTGTCGCGATGACAATGAATGAGTAGCATAACAATCTTGCAGGGGAGAAAATTAAGGTAGAGTTCTGAGTGCCTCTTAAACATCATAGTAGATTATGGGGGCGCAAACTTCTTGTAGACCGGTGATGAAATAAATAAATAAAATAGGGGTGCAGCTGAACCTACGGGAAATGGTTTTTAGGAACGTTGTCACTGAGAGCATTCGAACTAGACACAAACGACATTGACACTGACTGACACGAGTTTACCATTTTGTGCGGTCGAAATACTGGGGCAGGCTGCTATCTAGTGAGAAATATATTGAATGCCTGTCTGTATACTTAGTGGGATCACCTTCGATCAACAATATACAACTAGATAACGGGTCGCATACAAAATCAAAGAGAAATTCTGTCCTCGTGAATATACAACATTTTTTGTTAACGAACCGAGAAAACAGTCCGAATACATTATAATTTCGACCTCAAAGCAACCATAATTCCTAGTAATTTAAAAAAGGAACACTGCGGCATTGCGAGACGTGCTAACGTTGGCTTTGTTCGAACGCAACTAATTCAAAATAAGACCTCACTCCAATAGTGAGGCGTTATTTGCCGGGACATGTTTTGAGCGCTGACGCATTATCTAGTTGTATATTGTTGATCGAAGGGGATCACACACGATGACGCATTGACGGAGCGGCAGACGTCGGTCCGTAATTTGTGAAGCAAGGAGTTGTAAGAAACCGCACGTAGAAGCACGCACGGTGCGTCAATCCGTGTCACCGTGTGTGTTTCTACGTGCGGTTTCATAGGTATAGTCATTGACCTCTTATGGGTATAGTTCCTTGTTTCACAAATGACGGACTGACGGCTGCCGCTCCGCTCCGTCAATACGTCATCGTGTGTAAAAGCGCCTAAAGCTGTAGCTAACTGTACTACACGGAGATCTTATATTCGGCCGAGTACGTTGAAACGGGTGATGAGTATTTAACTTGTTTATTGTTAGCATCATTTTCTTATCCATTTCCAATTATTTGGGGTCGGCTCAATATCTCATCCTCTTCCATTCATCTCTCTTAGCTGTCATTTCAGCACTCACTCCTTTCTTACACAAATCCAACCATTTTTTCTTCGGCCTTCCTGATTTTGCATCGGATCTAAAAATTAATTGAAAAGAGCCATTGGTTCATCGTTAACATAATGGTTATTGTTTCAAGCTACAAATATTTTTGGACATTTATAAAAGAGATGTAGTATCATGATGATCGGTGATAAATTCTTGTTTTTGCTGTTCTCCCCTTCGTTCGTTCCGCATCTATTAAAAGTAACGATGGTCCAGAGAATACTTAAAATTCGAGTTCATTAATTTAAAAGTGCTCAGTAAAAAATGTTTCCTCTTAAAATGTATGTGAGTATATCTACTCATTCATGTTTGTTTTTGCTTTATATTTACAAAGTTTTCTATTTGGAAACCGCATGTTTATGCTTGTATGTGGTTTGCGGCCTCAATTTGACGGCTTAACTTGTTTGAAATTATCTTTGCAGCTGCGAGTTTATTTTGAAATAAAGGTACCTACATAGAACGGTTCACTTGTTCAAGAATGTGAACCGCACTTTGATAACATGACGCCATCTGAAACGACTTGATATCAGTCCATAATTGGTTTGACTTATAGGTGGTCCGACTTCCTAGAATGCAAGTTCTATGCATTCCATTATTCTGAATTGTTTTTGCAGTAGTGTGCATGTAAATGGAGCCTCTTCTATCATTGACGTGCAGCTCTCGTCTTGGCCCCGTTTACAATTAGTCGTTGACTACGTGGCGCTAGTTTAGGCAAGTTTCCAGCTCAGATATGTAAACTGCAATTTCTCTAATTAAGCACTCTACGTGTGTAGCGACGGCGTCGAGTGTTTGTGCTCACGCGCCTCTAATGAGAGAGGTTTCGATTCTACGCGTCTCGTGCGGCTATGTGTGAAACGTTACGCATGTACAACCTTACAACGGTGAATTGAGTATGGGATATTTTTTTTAAAAGAGGCCTCATCTCATTAGGGTTGACAGAGAGAAGTTCGGACGTGAAGCGATATTTTTAATAATCATGTTTTGCGCGTAATTTTATTCGTAAATTCTAGTAGGTACCTACACTAATAACAACAAGCGCGTAGCAAAGCAATAGTAAACAAAACAAATTCTATTTATATTAATAGTGTAATATGAATGTAAATTGGCAACAATAATGCAATATATGATAGGCAAAGTGCAGCGTTGTATGTTTCGAGGCGCGCGGCGTCGTCGCGGGCGCAGGCGGGCGGGCGGCGCGTGCGCGGCCCTGGCGCAAGGTCAATGGCACGCGCCTCTCCCTCGCACACCGGAATTCCATATTTAAATCTCGTCCGCAGAAAAATGGCGGTCGGGCCGGCCGGCCGGCCGGCTCCATTCCGCGGCCGTGTGTACGGGGAATTAATAAAACATGCCCCGTGCTTTTTCTTTATCGTTTTTTCCGAGTATCTTAAACAACTTAGTAACAGATCAGTCGCGTTTTGCAGTTATTTTGTGTATGTGAAATACCGTAAATGGATAAAAATTTACCGTCACGCTTTGTAAACAAAAAAATTAGGTAGGTACTCCTGAAATATGCGTCTTTCATTTTTTGTCCCCATTTTGTTATTTAACATTATGACAACAAACTAACTAACTGTGTTAACATATTAAGTTTCACTTTATAATAGACTGGGACCGTCGATAAATTAGGATAAGCCATTAATAAACGTCGACGTAGCAGTGCATTAGCCGTGGTTTTGGTACATTTAAGTTTCGTAGCGCTACGTAGGTACAGTCGCGGACACAATTAACTTGGTACGTAAACTGCAAGTCATCGGCAATCGGAGAACGGCTCGGATTTCAGCACAAAAGGGAAGGGAGAACATATTGGACGACTAACCATAGAGTGGGAACATTAGTGGAAAAAACAAGACATGTATGGACGGAAATAGTTTGGCGTGGGTGGCGGGCGTGAGGGGTGGGAACCCCGTATATTTTTTGTTGACGCGATGATGTCGTATCTATTCGTTTTCAATATAAGAGAACAAAACAAAGTTAATCCACATAACTGCATCGAAAACACGAACTGGAATTAAAACACTATTTAAGACAAGTCACACTCAAATTGAACACAAGCAATGTGGTGAAATTAATTAATGTCCCCCGAAGGGCGTCGAGGAAATGTTTTAAAAGCATCTCCCCCCCTTCCCCGACCGATCTCAGAGGGACTCGAGATTGCAAGTCATCGGCGCGGGATTTACAACGCAATAAATTTCCACCCGAGAAACAGAGAACCTTTTCTGCTAACTGCTCAAATGAACTGTCTTGCAAGAAAATAACATAGTGAATCGGCTACAAACGCTAAGCTCAAAAATCGCGGGTCTGCTGCAGCTTTTTACAGCAATGTACCCAGTCGAGGTGAGGCGGTAAATTTCTTTTACGAACGAAACAAAAGGCCGTTCATCGAGTAAGATTTAGTGGTAGTCTGCCACGTTGAGCGAGTGTGCACTGGATTTACTGAGTATTAAACTCAGCACTCGCTGGCTACAAGAAAAGGTTTGCAGGAAATAACTACATTTTTTAAACTCTTGAAGTCGACGTACTTACATTATACTTATACCAAACATTTTATTGCCCAAAGGAATACATTAAAAATATACAAAACAGATACTATTAATAAACGATTGACGAAAATGAAATAAAGAATCATCGAAGTATTGTGCCGTATGAATTTTAATTAACTGGATGCATTGTATTGATCATGAAGCCAAAAAGTGACTCTACTATATCTACGTTTTCTTGTTAAAGCATTTGTTAGACTTTATACATTTTTCTATAGGTATTACAATACTGATCCTTACATCAGTAATGACGACATGGGCTTGAAATCTAGGGCCCCACGGGTTACTGAAGTGTGTCCGCTCAGATATGGGTGCGCTATAGTAGAGTCCACATAAAAAGTCCCAGGGATCAAGCCGTTTTCACGCTTATGACATAGACCTAAGTGTTCCATCAGAGTGCTTCTTATTTGGAATGAATTATAAGTGAAACGATACCGGAGATGAGAGCGAGCGCTCCTCGGCGTTCACATCCGCGCTTCAAGCGGTAGTTACTGCCTCGTACATCGCTGAAACGAAATAAAGTTAGCATCCGTGATGATGTATTCGAGGCCGAATCCAAAACTAATCTTCTGTCTTATCAAGCTCTACTTCATAGTAGGTTTAGATTGAGTAGAGTTTATAGCTTGCACGTAGAGAGTTTAATACCTAGCTATGATTATAATCTGCTGCCTCTTTAAACTACTTAATTTGGTGAACAGTAGCGGTGGTTGTCATTCAATAAATAATAAGAAATAATAAGGTCATTACCTTATACATATAACGATAACGAAGATCAACACGATTCTATACAAAAACACGTATAACGTACACGCATAACGTACGTTCCTCGGTGTAGTATAGTAACGTTAAGAAGAAAACCGCATTGACACGACCTCAAAGGAAAACATTACAAAGCAGGAAAAGAAAATTCTAAGAAAAGGCCTATTTCAATATTATTGCATCAAAGCTTAATCACAGCAAACGGCGTTTTAGACCAAAAGTATTTATTGTATTCGAAAATTAAAAGGAAGATAGAGAGTCTCTTGGGATGGGGGAGGTGAGCGCAATCAGAGCTCGCCGGTAACCTTAAATACCAGCCTTAATTGAACTGCTTCCGGGTTGCGCTTGCCGCTCGCCCGGCTACATAAATTTTCTTCACTGAAGTTTTCACCACTGAAGAATTTCTAACTAAACACCGAAATGCAAGCTCAAAGGCAATGCCACATATTTAAAGTTGCGAAATTAACGTGTAGAACACGCATTTTGCATTTTAAAATACGAATCTTTTTGATAAAACGCTGTCTGGGAAAAATATCTTATATTTAGACGAGTCTCGCATTTTAAAGTAGCGGGAGACATAAAAGAATAAAGACGGTGTTCCGACTAAATCGTACTTTCATGTTTTTGGCTCGCGGCGTGTTCGAGGCACGCATACGGAAGCTGAAACAATGCAATAATTCTTCAGTCCATTTTGAACGGCTCGGTTAACTACCAGCGAGCACTTGTGTGGGTATTGCACAGTAAAACGCATTCTGCACTTTACAATGTATATATTTCTACTTCTTGCTGAGAATCCGCCTCCATATTTTACATTTTAAAGTTATAGATACTATAAAAAGCTGAATGCTATAAATCGTAAATTTTTACGAAGATGGGATAATGATGGATATGAATAGTAATGAATGGACGATCAACGTTGGTAAATAAAAAATCGAGAAGGTTGTATCAGGGACGCAGTGGAATACATGAAACGTCTAGTACCGAGTAATTGACTTCTATTCTCTAATTAATAATGGTAATAAAACAGTGCCGGCAGGTGCTATACTTCCAAAGTAATAAACGATCTTGTCATAACACATTTCGTTACAAGTGACCCCCTACAGACTGAAATGAAAGACGTTTCACGTCTGAGATGTTTTGGTCGAGTATAAATTGTTAAATGAAAATGTAGTCTCGAGCGTCTCAAAAATAAAAGCGTCTTTAACCTTTCGCAACATAATTTCGAAACAAAGTAAAACGAAAATTTGAATGGAGATAAAGCTCGAACGGGTGCCGTGCGTTGAGAGATGTTCGCGGAAGCTTAAAATAATATTTTGGAGAGCGTCGCATCGCCCCAGCCCGTGAACTCAGGAAATGAGGCTCTCTGTCCCGCCGGGAAATTGTTCCTCCCAATCATAACGCTCAGTAAAATCTCCCTGCTTTGAGAGACTTTAAAAAAGATGGAACAGATTTATCCTTACAAGTGCGTTACAAGAAATAATGGTTAAAGTAAACTGCTTTCCTGAATGCCTTCTGCATAATTTATTAATTTGCCATTCTCGTGAACATTGTTATGAATGTATAACTTTTAGGGTTCCGTCCCCAAATGGTGCCAACGGGACACTATTTATAAGCCTATGATGCCCGTCCGTGCGTCCGTCCGTATGTCCTACCTAAAAAGTGTATCTTTTGAACTATAATAGCTAGATGGTACTTAAAAATTTTCACAACGCAGATTTGCTAACCCTATGTTTGGGAACTCCCCAGTAACGTGTTTTTTTCAACGTGTTTTGTTTTTGCGTTATCGTAAAAACGATAATACATACAAGAATCAAACTTAATGTAATTACAGTGCATACTCTTAGGTTAAACAACAAGCAATAGAAACCGGTAATGTGTTAAACACAATTTTTAGCAATTATGTATGATCCTCCGTGAAACCGATTCGCACTTGACGGGTTTTCCTCTACTTATTCACATTTATGCAGACGAAGGAGGCGATAATATTTTATTAACACTTGAAAGGGCAATGCCTACGCTTTCAGCGCAACAAGGTAAGCAAAACATAAGCAAAACATCGCCTGTAGACTATGCACATTGCACATGCAGTTGAAGATCAAAGCAGGCATATGCAGCCTCCCAAAAGATTCGAGATGGGCCCGATATATCCGGCGAGCGCATCCGATTGAATTAATCCCGGAAAACGGTGGTCTGTTCGTGTGATAAACATTTACATACTACATATGTTCCTGTCCATATCGATTCCTGTTTCGACGCGGCTATGGCGAATCAAATTAGAACGAACGTACACAGAGGGAATTCGCTAAACATGATGGCCGCAATCACGATGTTTGGTGAGATGATTCTGCACTGTTCCATGATTTTGCTATTATGTTGCGTGGGTTATAAATTATAAAGGGTCCTTCCTAATATGCTGACACTTTTTTACCCGACTGCGCCAGAAGGAGGGTCATTTTAAGGGGTGATCAGACCGTCATGTCAAACTGAACAACTTTCTCTATGGCTCCAAAAAAGAAATCGCGAAAAAAAATCTGCTGTTCCATACAAAACTGCAAACCTAATCGAGCCAAATGTATGGGGCAGCAAATTTTTTTTCGCGATTTCGATGGTATAGAAAAATTATCAGTTTAACGGTCTGATCATCGATCGCCTTAAAAAAGTGTCAGCATATTAAGAAGGACCCTATGTACAGCATGAATTTGATATCATTAGCATCCTTTTAAACTAAGAGTCTACCCATCAAACTGAACAACTTTTACTATGAGAAAAAACCGATCGGAACAAACATAAAATCTGCTGTTCCATACTAAACTGCAATGCCTTCTCGACTCAAATGTATGCAACAGCAGACTTTTTTTTTGCTCCGATCGGTTTGCTCCCATAGTAAAAGTTGTTTAGTTTGATGGGTAGACCCTTAGTTTAAAAGGATGCTAATGATATCAAATTCACCTGTACATAGAGTCCTTCTTAATATGCTGACACTTTTTAAGGCGTTATATACCCTAAAGGTCAGGGTATAATCACACCGTCAAATTGGACAACTTTCTCTATAGGACCAACATCGAAATCGCTCTAAAGAATTTTTTTTTCCATTCAAAACTCCAACCTACTCGACCAACATCTATGGGATCCTACCTATATGCTAGAAGATATGTACAATAACAAGGTTACTCCATTATGTTCATAAATTAAAACAACACGTGTTTTTAATCTTAGCACTAAATGCATGTCAAAGTTCTCTTTGGTAAATCATACCTATGCAGTAATTTACTATAGAAATATTTTACAAAACTTGCGCTATTTAATTAGTTTTCCACGTAACATTTTCGATTTGACAACATGCAGATAAATTTTATGCGTTTTTCTGGTATTCACCAGATTTAAAATATTTCATGTATTATAGTACCTATTATAGTTAAGTATATGTATTGTTCAAAACAAAGCTATAATTCTAAAATAGGTATGTCCAAAATTTATATAGGTACACATATTTAAAAGATTTTGGATTACCAATGAAATGTTACTCGATCAAATTGGATGTGGCACGGTGTATGGAATGGGATCTATTTATAAGTCCTTCAATGAATTGTAGGGAAGTGATGATGCGGCTGAGAGGCATGCGACGCGGGATCACAAAGAATCAATTGAATGATTAAATGGAATAATATGTACCGTTTCGAATAACTACTACCTACTTTAGATTATCCGTGTTAAATCAAGACGATGAAATGATATATGAACTCATCATTATCAGCCTATACATATATAGGTACGTCTCACTGCAGGGCACATCAGGCCTACCCTTGGGAGGGTGTGTGGACGTCAATCCACCACGCGTGCTCAATGCGGATTGGTAGACTTCACATACTCATCAGAACTTCTTCTTCAGCGTGTGCAGGTTTTCTCACGATGTTTTCCTTCACCGTTTGAGAGCAGTCGGTATTAAGGAATGACATGTCGTCCGCGCGGATTCGAACCCAAACCCTCATGATTGAGTGTCTCTACCTCTATACAAACTAAAACTAATTAATAAAGTTATTAATGTGTATTAGAATTGGCATGGTAATGATGCAGAAGTCTATTCAAGACATTAGAAAATCAATGTAAATGAATGTAAATAAAATACCTAACACATTCCTGATACATTAGTAAAGCGCAACATGATTACGTAACTGATTGTAAATTTAATCAACAATTATGACAGTAATGATAAAACATAAGTAGGTATCATACCATACAGTACCTATCAGTATTTGGAGACGCTTACTCGACTCTAGGTATTTAGGGTGTACTTGTATCCAGTATTTTGTTTGTCTTACAAATTGATACCTATAAAACAGTTCCATGACTAATTGAGTGAATGACTGACTGACAGACAACGCACAGCCAAAACCGTCAAAGATCGAAACTTGAAAAGAATTCGTATTCTACAGAGGACGTAGGGGGTGCAATAAGAAAGGATTTTTCGAAAATCGACCCAAAAGCTGATAAATAAATCAACTCTAGTTAATTCCTGATAATTGAATTCCAAATTTAAATAATACAGATACGTGTAACGGTGAAGTGAATGTTTCACGTGAACAGATGGCCACCGATGAATGAAATCGTTAACGAGACCACACTGCTGACGCGATGCCTACGTACAAGTATCCATGGCCGGCTTAACAGCTTTATAGCGATGGGAAATATTACCACCGATCCTTTATTAACTTACTCTTTTATTATCAGTTAATGACTACACTTTATAACGATACCAGCATAAAATAATCCTTGTTAAGTACATTAAATAACCATGGAATAAATAAACAATAGAACAATATCACCGAACGCGATGTTACAGTCGATTCAGAAGTTAAAGTTACGCTGAGGGCGGAAGTTGTATTCTGTTATTGCATTAACGTCACACAGAACGTGGTTTGTCCGAAGTACCTAAGTCCCATCAAACGATAACGCGTAGGACGGATAGCGATTTCGTCGAACAACCGGGATGCGCCCAATTCTCGCCAATAAACGCCCCCGAGATATATCGACCTCAACATAGGGCCGTTTGTCACGCAACCAACACCTCTATAGTTACTATGCTAAAGAGGAATATCGGTTATTATATTTTGACGGTTATCGCTTTTCATGATGAATAGCCTCTGAATTGACCAGCGTTTCTGTGGCGGCACATACCATTCATTCAAGCCACTTACACGGAGATCGATTGACTGATGGTGGTTCCATTAAATATGTATGCTGGAAACAGTTCAAGACGTGCCGTCTCTAAATATATTTCTACGGTTTCGGGCGTGAGAGCGCCGCTGACTTATTCATGTGCGATTGGCTTATTTTTCTGGTTACTTTCAAGCTTATAAATGATCCTACTTTACGTTTTGTGACCCTTTTAATAATAATGGTTATTTTTATTAATGAGCCACAAACGTTCGATAGAATTCATAGAATCTCATTAACTAGGTATCTTATCATCATATATCTTATCAGCTATAGGTACAAGGCCCAACTTAATATGCCGATGGTTTTAAGAGGATGATGAGACCAAAAACTGAACAATTTACTATCGCGAAAGAAGAATGAGCTGTCCCATACATTTTGGTCGAGAAGAGTCGCAGTTTTCTATAGAACAGCAGATTAATTTTTTTGCGATTTCCAACTTGATACAATAGAAAAAGTTGTTCATTTTGATGGTCTGATCATCCCCTTAAAGAACCGTTGGTATATTACGAAAGACCCTATATACCTATAAAGCAAAGTTCAAAAAATAGTGACCATGAATCGCTCAGAAGTAAAGTAACCTAATGACTTCAAAAGAAACTAAGATGTGCAAACACGAAGCATCCATGACGTCATGCTGGAGCCCCGTGACCTCAGGAACACCTCGCCAGTCGCAATGATTCACCGAGAGCGCTTCGCATTCCATCCTCCGCCGTATAGGCAATAGGACATACCACATCGCTATAATTTGTTAACAAGGTACTTGCCTGTCTATTACTTAGATATATGATAAGTGCCTACTTTTTAAGTTTCGATGTATAATGAGGCGTTTTCATCAACAACAAAAATAGTTCAGTGACACTCAGGAAGCTGGCAGTATGTGACACTTGGATGGATGGCATTATACAATCATAATTTTGCTATCAGATCGATATTTTTTCTCGACTCCCTAATTTTAGGGAGCAGTTTGTTAATTTATATCACATTTTGATTGCAACAACGTGAAAGACGTCTTGATGCGTTGAATTTATCGTCTTTTCGTGACGACCCGGTTGGTGTACTGGTTACCACGCCGGACTGCCAAACCAGGGTCCTGGGTTCGAATCCCGGTTCGGTCATGGATGTTATATGTTCGTGCCGTTGTTGTATGGTTTCCATAATAAAAGCCTTTAGTGCTTAGTTTGGGATCATTACAATGTATGTGCCTGTGAGCGTTATTTTTCTTTTTTTATTTTAGTCAATGTTCGTTTATGTACAACAAACTAACATTTTCGGTGTTATTGCGCATTTATTGGTAGTAAAAAGTTTATCAATTTTCACCACAGAGCTGTCATGGTGATGATAACCTTCGATGATGACTGAAACGATAGACAAATAGCATTTTTACTGTCACATATTTCCCTCTACAGATTTTTCGTTTTACCAGTCTTCAAAAACGCCTCATTATGGTAAACTTACGACAATATTTCGGTGGAATTTTATTCCTGGTATTTGTTTTCTTATTACAATACTTCCGTTCGCGGCGTGAAACTAATTCAGTACATATCTCAAATAATTTCCTAGTAAAACGTGCTGATTTCTCTGCTTTGTCGCTGCAAGAATGTGACAGCAGTTTCAAGTCAGATATTCCGTTGTTTTACAAATCAGCATTGTGCAGCGCTCGCGCATGGCGCAGGCGCGCCGGCTTTCGCGGACGCATACTACGGCTAGCCGGAATCGATCACGGACCGTTTCATTTAAACCGTTCCTCGGGCTGATTCATTCAACATGAATAAACATTACTTAGTTATAGATGATTCAGTTGCTGTTTTGTATGCTTCAAATTACCTAGAGTCATGTCATTTAAGATGAACATAATAATACACTGTGAAATCAATGTTATTTTGAATCCGGAACAGGGTGCTTCAGACCACCAGTTGGTCCGGTAGGGCCAACTGTCAGATGGCGATAAAGAAATTTTCTAAGGAACAGTAGATTTTTTGCACGATTTCGATAGTGGCTCCATAGTAAAAGTTGTCCAGTTTGATGGTCCGGAGCACCCGGCTTCAAAACGACCTCGATTCCACGGTGTATAATTCTTTTCCATATGATTCCTTTTCCCATTTTAATAGCTCAAATATATGGTTTATTAATAACAACATTTACAATACCTATACGTTTTATGAACTGTGAAACAAATGGCAACATTCTTTACTGTCATTATAGTTACAAATAGGACTTGCGATTTTACAGCAAGAATTTATCTGCTGACGTTTTAATTTACATCAGACGGCAAAGTTCTTAATTAGTGGGGGGTTGTGAAGGGTGCAGGATGGAGGGGGCAAGCCGCACGCGACGCTTTTTGTCGCTTTCCGTTGCAAGAACCTATTATTTTGTATACTCACAATATTTAGTTCCGAACAACTATTTCAAAAACTTTATGTTATTCAAGCGCAGCGGGCATTCTCAACTTAATGAAGGTATAAACTTTTACCGTAAATTATAATAGAGAAGTCGATAGCAATTTAAAGATCTGAAATGCTGGGAAGTTTAAATTTGAATGAGTCTTGAACGCAATGATGCACTTTAGCCTGACTTTAGCCACTATGACTCTTAAATGAGAGTATCATGTGTTGTTTTGCAAAAGCTATCACATGGCAGTCAATAGGGTCGCCCGATCGGTTACTGAGCAAATATTTGCCGCACAAGATCGAGTGGAGAGCATGTTGCGGTCAACACAAATATACGATATCCATAACGACAAGACGACGGCGCGACGCCCTGTTTATACACCCTTACCTATACAAACCATAGTAAACATACTAAAACACAAACAAAACCAAAAGCTATCACAAAACAGGTTAACATTAAAACAGAACAGATTCCAAAACTTTGTTTAATCGCAATTTCACTTTCATCTAACAATTAGAGAAGTGTTTAAACCAAATCAATATTATCAAAGTTAAAGTTTACTTTATAATTTCACTGTTTACCGATCTCCAATATCGGCTCACCTTACTTTGAAGAGAATTTAACGAGATTCTAAGGAAATCATTAGTTAACAAAAATTGTGAGAAGATCTACAATACATTAGCAACTCGACGGAACATTTTAAATGAATCATGTGAACACCTAAAATCATTTATGTTCTGTAGATTGGTCGCTCGCCCTAAGCCCGCCCATGATTGGCTCTCGTGTCAGGATAATGCGGGCGGCTCCCGAGGTTATGAACCCTCTGATTTAATTGAAGATTCCACGTTTAGCCCCCGTACGACACCAACAGATCATTGCATTGTCTGCACTTCGCTGGGAATGGGAGCACGGACACGGATCTTAATACGCATAGACCATTTGCCGACAAATTAATAACGTGAGCGGCTGGTGGCTGTACTATTTATTTATGTTGATGATGATGACACAACGACAGCTATAATTATATTGTTTGATGAGATGCTAGAGTACTGTACTTACTGCACGCAGATTACATGTTGGTTTAAGACTACATACCTGAAACAGAAGAAGTTGCTATTGAATTTCAAAGTTATTGAATGTGAAAGAAGTTACTAGAAGACATTGCATCGCTCTCGAATGTCTAGAGTCTAGACTTAGACACGGGCATGTCGAACAAAACTTAAATCAAGCTACCTCCTACTCGCATGAGAGCATTTCAAAGCGTTTTCTAATAAAAGTCACTGAAAGAGAATTTAAAATCTTTTAAAGTGTTAAAACATTTCTGCAGCGACTCGGCGCAGAAAGTTGAGTGGAAATTCGGTGACTTAAAACTTAGAATACTCGATGTCGAGACTTCGTGCAATGCCACAGGAAAAGACTAACTAGAGACGGAATTACGAACTAAAACTACGTGTCCACATTTCTGTTTCCAATTTTTAGTAAAAGTTCCGAAACTGAATTTTGTTGGTATTATTTTATCATTGAAGTTTGCTGTTGCACTCTCAGAATTTAGTTTCAATTCCGGGTATTTTCACGCTATGGTTTAATTTCTTGCACGGCACTACACTGGAATGAATTATTTGTCGTGTTTTGTTCCCAAGTTCGTCGAATTAAGACTTCTAAGAATATGTCTACCTCTAGTATAGGTTCTGTTGTATATTATAGTAGTTCAGGCTTCTAAATAATTTGACGGAGCTCGCCCGAGGCACCTGCAGACGACGCCTAATGGGCCCAATTATCGACGACTCGGCCGCACGCGGAGTAGGCCATTACCCCACCCCTCGCGCCCCTCTTGATGAAAAGACTCTAGCTTTGGAGATCTGAGAGGTACTAAAAAGCGATGTTAAAGTGAAACCCTAGTAAATGGTAGTAACAGAAGACCTTGTGAGTAAGGAAACATTTACTAAGAAAAGTGACTTTTTTCTAGAAGAATTAAGTAAGGAAATGTGCAATTTTGCTCATGGTACTTTTATGTTTCTTTAACTTACATTTTACCTTAATTCAAACTGGGATTTTTCATATTATTATATTAGATCCGCAACTATAATTAATGAGTGAAGAGTATTAAGAGTCGCGTTACGAGTCTGTCTACTATTATTGGTCGCATGCTCTCCAGCTGGCCACGAGGCTCTACCATTTTGTGGTGGCTCAAGTAAGTGTTTTGAGCATAAAAACATCCTTGAGGCACAGAAAGAAAGTCACCAAATATTTACTGCCGAACAACGTCATGCACATATGCTAATTATAATGGAGATTGGCAAAATCATCAACACTACGATATTGCCATAATTTGAAGATAGTAATTAGAAGAGTGACTACAAATAATATCACAGACACCGGTATATATATTTCACAACATAAATGGACGTAAATGTACTATGCGCCCATTCCTTTACCCAAATTCACCGTCCTGAACCGCAAAGTTATCGACGCAGTTTCAGGAATTACTTGAAACATAAATTGGGAAATTCTTGCCTTTCCCACGGTGATAGATAAGGGGAAACCTTGAGTCAGTTGCCGGAAGAAAATCCGACTATTCCGGGTCAGTCCCTCAATATCGTGGACGAAAGATGTTAGAATGGATTTATGAGAGCTTTTCAGATCAACATTTTAGCATCGATAACCACAGGTTCGCTATTTAATGGTAAAAATCATTATTGGGAAGGGAAAGACTTTTTACCCTTTTGAAGTAAACTTTGATATAATATTGAGGCAATCTATTGAGACGCTACCTCATATAGGACCAAACTAACAACTAACAGCGCAACATAAAAACAGTGGATCATTTAAATGCCAACCATTGACAGACAGTGGACAAACAGAAGTTTTTACTGTCAATGTGACAGGTTTTCTCGATTTTTAATAAAACCATCTACAGATTTTTGTTTTAATAGTCTTGAGAAACGCCTCATTGTTGTAAACTCCTGTAGGTATCTTAATTGTTTCAGGTCTACGTTCAAAATAAATGTATCCGGAATCACTCCGACATGAATCGTCTAACTTTCCAAAATGAAAAATTGTTAAAGAAGTTTTTAAGATTACTTTGCTAACACCTATTGATGTGATTTATGAAAGGCGATAAAAACGGGAAATGCAATTTGATGTACGCGAATTGTTCTTGCGAGGGGTCGATTTAAAAGGTAGGAGAAAATATAACCCTTGTCAGGTATAACTTAAATTAAACCTTGGGTAATTCTTTCACACGAAATTATTGCAGACTTAGTCTAACAAACTTTTGAATCGATTATATCAACTTTTGTTTCGACTTGCTTTCTTTTTATTTTTAGTCCCATTCCGCAAATGAGACAGCTTAAGAGAATTTTATTCCGAGAGCGAAAATGCGCTCTGCATACAAACGTACTATGGTGATATTTTCAATACTAACCAATTAAAGTCAATGAAATTTTGCAGAAACAATCTAGAAACAAATCTCTATGCTTCTATGGAGTCAGATTTCCGTTAAAATATACAGTTTCAATGCTAGGATTAATTTAAGATTTGTATGGAAATCTTTGAGGCACTGTAACTTGAAAACTATACATTTTAACGAAAATCTGACTCCATACAAGCATATAAATTTGTTTCTAGATTGTTTCTGCAAAATATCATTGACTTTAATTGGTTAGTATTGAAAATATCACCATAGTACGTTTGTATGGAGCGCGCTCCGAATAATAGCAAAGAAAGAGCTAAAGCAAAATTTTACTATCTTACTTATCGATATCGTATCGTATGGCATCAAGGTTCGTAACGAAATTTTAAGACCCATCAAACGATGAAAGATACTAATTTGTTAGTTACAAAAACGAACATGAACAAAAACGAAACCTCGTCTATTAAAAACAAAAGTTTATATTGTTTCAACAAGTTGTTTGACTGGCCAGAGGAACAGGTGGTGTAATCTATTTAACATTTTATAATATATTTCTTACACAAACTAATAACATGTTTTCTCTGATTAACTGATTTATTGCGCTACATTAGAACACTTTGTGACTTATAGGCATTTGTGCAAAGAATGACAATCTGTACAATACCTTGACACTCTTGACACACTAAACAGGTTTCCTCTAAACATTTGTGTTACCTAACTCAAGTATATCAACACTTGAGTTAGGTAACACAAGCGTGCAGCAAACTATAGCACATGACAGTTGAACAACGGATTGGAGTGTTATCAACTTATCATCAACACCCACGCGCCGCGTGACGCCTTGACAAGGGCGAATCTTGTGTACACTTGTCTGATAGATAAAGAAAATCAACCCTACATGTGTCTATTATGAGTCGAATCAAAAGGCGAAATATACAGGGTGAAATTGATATCATTAGCATCCTTTTAAACTATGAGTATACTCATCAAACTGAACAACTTTTACTATGGAAGCAAACGATCGGAGCAAAAAATCTGCTGTTCCATACTAAACTGCAATGCCTACACTACTGAAATGTATGCAAAAACAGATTTTTTTCTAGCTTCGATCGGTTTGCTCCCATAGTAAAAGTTGTTCAGTTTGATGGGTAGACTCTTAGTTCAAAAGGATGCAAATGATATCAGTTTCATCCGGTATATCCTAGCGGTATATCCTAGCATGCCATCCCCGGGAAAACTAGAAAATCGAGACGTGCCTGTCTTTGCTACTTTGCGTATGCGAAAGTTTTGTCACTTTGTCGTTCGTGTTGTGGCATTGCCTTTCAGAAATGATCTTTGAACTTCTTCAAATGATAAACAGAAATTATAGGTCATGAAGGCCGAGGGCCAGGTCACTGTAATTTAACCCCAATTAATAGTGCTGTAAAGCTCGAATAATTCTAAATTCTTTGTGAATTAAAGAATGTTATCAATAAGACACATTAATTTAAATAGCTTCTATAATGGCATGACTAATAAATAAAGGTCAAAATCTCTATTAGGCGGTCAATCAACCTTTGCCCTCACTGATAAGCTAAATGCCAGTCAGCCATTAATTTAAACAATTCATAACAAAAAAATATGTTTTGTTAAGTTAAGCGGAACATAGTAAACTATTTTTACAATAATATTATTTTGATAAGGCTACGCGTAATGATTCAGAACTTTGTCATTTGCAGTCTAAAGTCCTCCACACTTTGATATTGTAGTCATCATTGTCAACATCACAGCCTATATACGCCCCACTGCAGGGCACAGGCCTATATACCTATATACAGGTGTTTCATAAGTAAAAATAAATTTTTAAAACTCTTAAGTGGGTTGTTTAGACCGTCAAACTGAACAACTTTCTCTATGGGACCAACATCGAAATCGCGAAAAAAAAAACGATATCCCATACATATTTTAGCTCTAGTCGATTTGTAGAGCATAGAACATCATTTTTTTTTTCGCGATTTCGATATTGGTCCCATAGTGAAAGTTGTTCAGTTTGATGGTCTAACCCACCCCCTTAAATGTTTATTTGTATTTTTGTAACACCTTGTATACGTCCCACTGCAGGGCACAGGCCTACCCTCTATAGAAGGGTGTTTGGGCGTTAGTCCACCACGCGTGCCCAAATGTGGATTGGTAGACTTCACGTACGCATCGGAATTTCTTCTTCAGCGTATGCAGGTTTCCTCATGATGCTTTCCTTCACCGTTTGAGAGCAGTCGGTATTACATACATAAGTTAGAAAAACTCATTGGTGGCATGTGGATTTGAACCCGGACCTCAAGATTGAGTTTCCACAGCTGTCCGCAACGCACCACCGACGACGCTCGTTTCTCGGTACCTACCTATAATATGTAGTAAAAGACTAAATTTCCAGACTATCCAGATATGTATCCAGGAGTAAATATGAAACCAGTACCACATAATAATACCCATGTAAAGTATAATCTAGCACTCGTAAAGCATCGTCTCTTCATGCCTACGGTTTTCTAAATGTTATTTTTGTACAGAGGTATTACGTATAAGTATATTTGATCTGTAAATATTCCTCTAAGTAAATAAAATGTTTTGAATACTAATAAAGCATAAGCTCACGACTATATTCCCCGAGAGGGGGTAGTCAGAGATATTCTGAAACCTCAGAACATCCACGTTTCACCAGAAGTACCGAAACCGAGTACTAATAAACGGGGGCTGCAAAAAATGTAGGGCTTACTAATTATTTTGAAATCGTTGTCCAGATATATTGCACGATAATTCAGTCACTAGACAGAGTTAATTTTTAGAATGTGCTCCACTTTTACACTTTTCTCCTTGAAGTATTATCTCTACATTAGGTAAGCAAAATTAGTAAAAAAATGTGTGGTTAAGATATCCATTTGGGATTTCCTTATTTTTAAGTGTGACTCTCTACCTTATCTATCTAAAAGGCTACTCTCTTAAAGCGGAATGTAGTAGATAACATTGAAAATAAAGTATACCTATACGCTGTTACCTTTAAGAAACCATTGTAGAAATATAATACGGCTTGGTAACTAATATAAAAGTTCTTATCTGTACGCTTCGCGAAGTACCTCTTATTTTATCGCGAATTGCAACAAATATCCGTGATAACAAGTAATAAAAAGTTACGTGTTCGATTTATGACGTTAAATATACTAAAAAAGGTACCAGGGGTAAGTAATTTCTCATATTCATGGCTGTCAGACTTCCGAAAACATTGGGAATACACTTAGACCGTAAAATCTTAAAGTGCGGTTATATTCTCCAATCCATCCACCACAATTGGTTATTTACCTTACCGTGCTGTTCTTTACAATAACATCCACTGACTCGAGCTCCTACGATTCGTCAAGGTGACGAAAACATTGATGTCTTTATAATTATCTATTCGTTAGACAGGAAGCCGTACAAAAAGCCAGCCTAAGTCTACATTCGTAAGGCTAAAACGTCGTGTCGATAAAATAAGACTTGTGTAGAATGCGGAGCAGCGATCAATCCGGGAGTAATAGCGGTGTCTGACCTAGGCGGCGCCAACGCGTCCGACGCACCCCAGTCTCAGACAGAGCTAGGATATATTGTCGAAACCTAGCCAAACTATCAGGCTAAGGACCGCCTCAATGTTAATATTAGCCGTAAAAGAACGGAATTTCTCGTTGTCGAAATAAAACAAAAAGATATCGTGTAATATAAGCCTAAAGAGAACACGAGATAAACCTCGTCTACTTCTTTTTAGGATTCCGTAGTTTTCAAATCGAGGACGCCGATATTGATGTTGCTATAAAAGTTAGATTCGATACAAATTCCCTCGGTCACATATCTGGAATGTCTCTATCACCCTGTAAATGCTACTCCATAAATAATGAACTGGAAGAGTAGGGAAGGGTTTGGGATCACTTCAACAGTTCTTCCTTCCGACACGAAGCGATGAGTTACGGTTGAGTTAACTCGCCATTTGTTTTCGAGAGGGACCGCTAAAATGAAAAGATGTAATATTTCTGCGGCCCTCTTGTCTGATTCGTTGTTGCGCTTCCCATGTCATTCACTTCAAATTGTTCCCTGCCATTGATGTAATTGGTGTGGTCATGGCTTGGGCTTACGTGCTCGACGGCATGAACTGCATCTGGGGAGCGGTGAGAGGCTGTGCGTGCGCCGAAACTGTGACAGCGGTGTTGCGGTAGGTCAGGCGCAGGCAGCCAGGCGCTCGGCGGACTGCATTCCGCATGCAGGCCCGACGTCGACGCGCTCCCACTAAATATAGCCTAGCGAAGTGAACGAACGCGACGCGCCGCATCGTCGCCGACGGTCAGCGAATATCGCTTTGAACAAGGGGAAACTGCAGACAGTTCAAGAGTCTTAAATCTATGGTTTTCCTTTTGTGTCTGTGGAAACGCCCTTTTTGCGAGAGTTTGCCCTGAGTCGAGAGCATTTTGGAATCCATTTTAAGGAATGTCTATTTGAACAAAGTAATTTCGATGTCACATTGCAGTCACGTGAGGCAGAATGTTTATCGTTTTGCACATCATTATGCACCTTTGTTTTGAAATAAGTAGTAAGTAGAAATAAACGTATTATGCACTTGACCACGCCATTATTTTGGTGTTTCACGGTATTTTCTTGCACCGATACAAGCACTCCACTGATGACCTCTTGAGTATGTAAAATATTACTTGCACTGAAACTCGGTAAAACTACAATGCATTTATGTAAAATATCAGCATGATTTATGCGAACATATGTGGCGAAGTATGCGCTCCCTGAGTATCGCGTCCGTGTCGTACACAAAGCATCCTTTGTTATTTAACTGCAAAAAACTTGAGATATCATTGGATGGACGCTGAGCACGAGACGTAATGCCGGACAGCTAGAGAACGAACGTTTATTTGCTTATCGGACATTAATGCGCTAACCGTACCCGATAAAGGAACAATGAGTGTAAACCAGCCACTGATACCTACATACATTAGTGTATTCAGATACGCTTATCTCCTAGTGTCAATACTCTTTTGTACTGGAGATACGGGAGTCTATTTGCCCTTAATGCGCCGGACACATTCTCTGATGGTGAATAACGTCCTGCCAGTCGGCTGGCCCATTAGTCGCCCCATTGGTCTTCTATCTTTTTACATTGTTATCTTTGAAACCGAAAACAAATTACGCATGTGACCCTATCTACATGCCAGACAAATGTTTGGAATGTTATCAGTGTTATATAATGTTGAACAATGATATTACTTATGTCTGTTAGTCTGCAACAGAAAATAATTTGGGTCGAAAATTGTATGAAAAGAAGAAAAGAATCGTATGTTGATTTATTACAGTACATTTTTGCAACATAGCATAGCGGTTACAAGACTTTTCCTATTTACCCCCAAAGAGATAAAACATCAATTTTGTGGAATCAAGGCCGGTGTTCTCCAGGGATCGATTCTCTGTGGCTCTACGTTATACTTTTTCTACATTTAACATACTTGACAGTACAAAACGTAATTGTTTAGACAAAAGAGTATTGCCAATATAATACAAAAGAGTTCAGCACGTGTAAATTTTACGTAACTACCTACAAGGAAAACTGCTTGATACTTATCGAAAATATCCAGCTTTTTACAGACACAACGTTGTCAATAGGTTAAGTCCTTCCACAAATTAATGTGATATTAAAATAAGCCTTCTTTCTTCTTCTACCTACTTTGGGGTAAGGCTGTACCTACCTATTCCTGTTTATAAATATCGATTAGTCAATATAGACCTAAAAACTCTTTGCGAATAGTGTAACATAATTTTCTTTTGTTTCATTTTAGATCGATTTAATTATATTAGATATACGACATTATGAAATTGGCTGTTGCTAGTCGTTCGATAAACGGACGAATAAAATAAAGTTAGATTAAAATAGAATTACTAGATACTTCGAAAATTTAGTTACGATGGGACTGCTTGATGGCAGAATCCAGTGGTTAAACCTTAAAAACTCCTAAACAAATACATTTTTATATGTTTAATACTTTTTAGTAGCTACACTTATAACAAATAAATATTACATATCTAAAAATCTTGTAAAAGCCAAAATTATAAGTCAAAAAGACGCCTTAAATAATAGTTAAGAATTCTAATACCTATCTACGATCAATCACACAACAGTAACAGAGGATTGAATCTGGTTAGAACATGGATAGTTAGATTTGTTACACAAATTTTGACATTATTATTCTGTTATAGGGAAAACAAGTAGTAGGTACACAATATGTACAACACGTGATTGAAGGCAATACAATAAATTCTTGTTTCTATGAAATCTGAGTGATCAGGCAAGTGGTACCGCGGGTTGGAAATATTTCCTAGTATTAATCTGATTATATCGACGCTGGAAAGCGAAAACGCTGTAACTGACACCAGTGTCAAAAATTTTTTATTGCAGATTCGTAACCAGAAAAAAATTCTGCGTCGAATGGTCTGAGTCCCATAGCTCTACGGCCCTTAGAAAATTTTGTACAGCGTTGAAATTGCCTGCTATTTTTGGTCGACATAGATTTTGGTAGGCTGTAAATAGCACAAAAACTGTAATTTTTTACCGATTTGCATTTACGTCAAAATCGAGTTCCGTAGAAAAAACCAACAAGCTAGTTACATCGTTCGTGATATACTATTCAATGTGGGTTACAGCGTTTTTGCGGGACAAAAAATTTTAGTGCACCACATTTATGACATTTTGTTGTCCAATTGTTAGCAACGAATGTGGCTTATTACGTTTTAACGTAACCAACATTATGGCTACATGACGTGTTACAACATTCATTTCAAATCTCTATTTCTAGATCACATCAATTTACGCTTTTTTAAATGTAGTATTCGCGACAAAGTTATTGCTTTTACCACCATCGATTTGGCGCTCGAACTGCTATGGCCTACCATTTACTGCGTCCCAAATCAGTCCATGGCCGTCAAAAAGGTGTGGCCCTTTCATATCTAAACGTCAGGAAGCTTCGTTTAAGCTGATTAGCATCCCTCTATCGGAGCAGAGATTCCGCCATATCAGCATCGTAATTTTTTTTTATTTGAAACCTCGAAAAACAACTTGTGAACTTGGTTTAGGATTCACATCGGTCTTTAGTTCTTGAAATGCGATTTTTTTTCTTTGCAGTGTAATTAGTAATTACAATACAAATGAAAAAAATTAAGAGCTCTTTTCACACCTTCGGGATAGGACTACTTCGGGTTACAGCACAGCCCTGGGGTCCCTCGCAAAGGAAACCTGAGTGACAGGAGCCTTCATCCAACGCCTTCTTATTTTGAGCAGCGGGAGTCTTCCTAATCTGACTCAAATAAAGATCCAGGATGTCGTCAATGTAGTAGTGTATTTGGCTTACTTTTTTCTTCTTCGGATTTCTCTTCATTACTGGAGGTCGGCAGTCAGCTCTGTATATATATTTTTTTTTTTTTTTAATTTATTTAATAAGAAGTTTAGAAATACATTTTTTACAAAAGGTCCTACAAAACCATGTTTTATGGTTTGGCTGTAGGAAACAGAAAATTACAGTCTCGCATTACATAGGCGCAATTATAATAGTCTATTTTTTACACGTTACATGACTGGTGTACAAAGTACGTACTAGCTAATCACTGATAACATTTGATAGTAACAGTTCCTTCAACAATTTACAAAATCTTGGCTTCTTTGCCTCATTTCGAATATCTGCTGGTAGCTCGTTGAACAGCTTTGGAACACACCTACTTAGGGTCCTATACCCGAAGTAGTTGTTCGCCCGCGGTACTTCGAACTTACCAGTCGATATTGCTCTCGTTTCATAGTTATGTTTCAAAAGTGACCTGTGGTGAGAATTGCCATGGTTATTAGAAGCCAGTAAGTATTTATGCTTTAATGATGCTGGGAGAATTTTACAAATATGAAACAATTTTTTATAATTATCTTTACACATGTTTTTTGTTTTGTTGCTTACTAATAACTTTAGAAACCGTATCTGCAACGTTTCAATCTTATCTATATGCGTTTTAAAAGTGAGCCCATAGCTTTCCAGACCATAGCTCACTATTGATTCCACAAGAGCCAAATACAGGGTTTTTAAGGTGCTTGCCGGTACTTTATATCGCAGATGATAGAACCTACCCAGTAGTATTCTCAGCTTATTACAGATATAATCTATATGATTTGACCATCCAAAATGTTCATCAATCTGCATCCCAAGGTATGTGACACAGGATACTCTTTCTATAGGTTTACAATTACAATTCCTCAAATGGTTATGAAAACACGCAAAACTATGGGTAACAACATTGCATTGAGTATCCGAGATACTTGAATAAGGCGATCGGATGACCATAAGTTTTGTTTTATCCCCATTAAGGGTGATGCCATTATCATGAGACCATTTGACTACATTGTTGACATCCTCCTGCACGAGACGACTGACCTGTTGCACATCGCTGCCAGCTCGCAGCGCACAGAGATCGTCAGCGAACATGTACGAAGTGCAGTGCTCCAGGACGTCACAGAGGCTGTTGACATGCATCAGGTAGCTCACTGGTCCACATCCTGAGCCCTGGGGCACCCCACTTAACACCGTCTTTGGGTCGCTGAGTGCGTCGCCTATCTTAACGCGGATCGTCCGCGCGGTGAGATAATCTCTGAACCATTGTTTCAGTGGTCCTCTCACCCCGCATTCGTCCATTGCCTTCAGGAGCGTCTCATGCTGGAGGGTGTCGAATGCTTTTTTAAAATCAAAAAAGACTGCTATAACTATTTGTTTATTATCCAAAAAGCCATTGACGTCATTACTAAATTTGGCAATCAGAGTATTAGTACTTTTAAATTTTTGAAAACCATGTTGACACTCATTTAAAATACAATGTTCTCTTAGAAAGTCTCCTAACCTATTGACAATATATTTTTCCATTACTTTTTCTACACTTGAGAGTATAGCTGTGGGTCTATAATTTAAATATGATTTATGGTCACCCTTTTTATATATAGGTCTAACGATAGCCTCTTTAAGTTTATCTGGAAATTTTGAATAGCGAATACTATTGTTAATTAATTTAGCAATTACAGGACTTACTTTGTCACATAGTAGCTTAAGATCGCACATCCGAATGAGGTCGCTGCCTGCCGACTTACGAGCATCCATGTTCCTAATTATTTTAGATACTTCTGTGCTTGATATTTTAGGTATTCTAATTGATACCTGGGTTTCACGTACGTAATTTTCCCTGTCTAGCCATTTTTCTGCGCAGCTGTGTTTTATTTGTTCTACTTCATCGATAAATGTTAATGAAAATTTACTAGCTAGTTCAAAAGAATTCCCCAAATTTTTCATATTTGTAAGTATTACTTCGTCCAATGACTTTCTACTTTTGCCTATTAAATTATTTATTATGTCCCACAACTTTCTCAAATTGCCGTTACAATTATATATATTTTGCTTTTCATACTTATTTCTAGCATTGAAAAATAGTTTAGTACACTTATTTCTATACCTTGTATATTAAATTAAATATGCCTGGCTGTCTCTTGCCAAACGAAAAAGCTTTTTAAAGGTGGCGATGCTGGTCTACTATCTATTCAGGCTTGCGAACCATGTCATTCGTAGCCTATCTACTTTTCTTTTGCCCATTATTGTAGTATGAAGCACCTGAAAGGTATCGCATATTCTTACTTCCATAGTAATTTTAAACATCGGCTAGAAAATCCGGCCCAGAAGTATCTCGACCCTCGTAGTCTTCCTCACTTATACGATTCTGGGCTTTTCCGATGCTACTGAACTGCCAAATCTGCTCAACGTCTCCTTTATGAGGCTTGTGTGTCGGACGTTGCATTTGTTACGAATTTTATTTTATTATTATCGAAAACCTTCAATACTTCACGTGTCTTCCTCTTGAACTCCAGTCTTGTTCGAGATGTCGTGAGTAAATTTTGTTCCCTACTATGTAATATTCACCAGGTTTGTAGCCTCGTTCTCAGTGGTATTGCGAATTGCATCCGATTTAGAGGATAACTTGGAAAATGTTTTATTCAAGCAGAATTTTATCATTGCAATATTCATTTTCTTTCATGTTTGAAGTTGATTTACGGAGTTCCTCGTATAACTAACTTACAGACAGCTGACAGTTTTTTAAGAGGATGACCAGACCATCAAACTGAATAACTTTCTATGTGGTTCCAAAATAAAAATCGCGAAAAAAACAGCTGTCCCATACATTTAGCTCTAGTAGGACTACACTTTTGAATAAAAAAACCGTTTTTTTTGCGTTTTTGTTGTTGGTTCCATAGAGGAAGTAGTTCAGTTCGACGGTTCAATCATTCCCTTAAAAAGTGTTACTTAGAATATTGTTGAATCTATTGATTACTGATACATCTCCAAATATGTGATACTAATTTGTCAATTATGATAAATAATCAATCAGATTTTGCATCCTACCTTGAGATAAATTCCTTGAGAAAAAATTTATCGAGAACGCTTCCGCGCTCCAGTTAATTCCAGTTTCGACTATTCGAATATTAAGAATTAAGCTTTTTGTGCTTTTTTGTAACCTAATATTATATTTTGAATTACTTTCTGATGTCTTTACTTTTTAATATTACAGTAAACATTTTTGACTTAATATTTACGTCATTTCAATTTAGCAAATTTTTTCGCTGTTCTTGTGGTTAAACCATTACATGACTATACAAATTAAAAAGGTTATATTGTTACATCAATATTATGGTACTGGATATATTACGGAATAGTGGGTTACAACGATTTCGATTTCCAAAATAAAGTATTATTTTATGAAATCCATACAATAATCGACTTCAGTTACAGCGTTCTTTGGGGTTGAAAAAAAAAGTCCATATGCTGTAACCCACAATAAAATTAAAAGCAGGAACATTTAACGGAATCGGGGAAATACGTATCATAGCTTATCTTAAATTATATTATCTATCCAAAAATGGCATATGTGGGACTAAAATTAACGAAGTTATGACTTTTTTTCTGAAATCGCAAAAGTTTTTCGGGCCTGGTGTAAAGTTTGCCTTTTGTGGGTTACAGCGTTTCCGCTTTCCAGCGTCGATATGAATAGGTAGATAGGTACTTATACATACGTATATAATATACTTGATATAGGTACCTATACTGCATTCCAAATAAGGACGAAAAGATATTCCGATTCCTGTATAGCTTTCTGGCCAATTCTGATTAGCAAATATGAGTTATTTTTGAGAAAGATATATATTATCCAACGTATCTTGGACGTTCCTAAAGCTGTTCTAAGAATAAGTGAGAGGAAGTGTTTCAAATCTCTGTTTTTGTAATTCAAAATGGCCTTAAATTTTCGTTGCTATTTGGAATGTAGTATAGTTAAGTATGTTTAAATTTTACAATGTCATACTGTATAGTATGACTTATACGCAACTCATACGTCATACATAATCATAATACGTACCTAATGCGGCTAAAATAATTAATATTTTTCCTTTGTAGTAACCTACGCTCTTATCAAAGTACATTTACAAAACCGATTTACGATCCTACGGACAATTTTAGTTCTGTGATTATTACTGATTAACTTAGTTACTTTTGTGTTTAATTAGTCAATTGTTTTAGGAATCATTAATAATACTAGAATATATCATAGAAATATTAAATCGCAATTTTCTACATTATTTTCATATAAATAAGCTGTTCGTTCATCAAACGGTCGTTATTCTTGATATTAATTTTTTTTTTCAATTTCCTCGATGGAAGAAAGTTTTCCAGTGCACATTTTAGAACAGCTACCGTAGCTTATCAGCGCGACCTTCACAAGAGCAGATTGATAAGAGATAACGGTTTCCAGTGGCGTTTCACTACCATCCACACTACCAATAACATTTTCGATACGATTGAAATGTGAAATAAATGGTTGCCGTAAGCACCATAGTGCCGGGGCAAGACGCGGCTGTGGGCGGGCGGGCCACCGACGGGGCGGCGACGGCGACAGACGGTGTTTCGAATATTATTCAGCGCCCTCTTGCGCGGCGACCCCACCGGCCGTGATGTGATATGACACACGGGAAGTCAGCTGACGCCGGCTTACGCACCGCCCGCGCCCGCGCCGCCGCCCCGCCCGCGCCGAGGGGCACGGGCCGACCGAATTGCAATAATTGCGAATCACACTCGTCCACTAGAAACGTGCACAATGCACATGTTACTCGGAACGACCATGTTTTGATTACCAATTCACAATAATTCCCGAAAGAAGATTCCTTGAATCATAACAATGTAAAACTTTCCACCTCGAGTCGGACTCGTAGCTCGTAGCACCTCTCTGCAAGCTGACACTGTTTATCAACACGCTCGCCACCGACCCAGCGACACTTGGAAAATCTACGCAATTCCTTAGCGAAATCATCAACCTTTGGCAGCCGTCACGGCCGGCGGTGATCTGCAAAACTCGTACATGCGATCCATCGAGGGCGTATTTTGCGAGCGACTCGAAATAGATACGTAAAGTGATGTGTCGGGCGCGTGCATGCAGTGATCGATCGCACTCACCGTGCGCTCGCAGGCAATAGGCACGCCGGTCAGCTGAGCGGTCGCCGTCGGGAGCTCGCGGTGGCGAGACAGTGGCAGAGCTGCAGGCTGCAGGGTGGCACAGAGCGTCCTGGCACTGGCACCTCAACTCCGAGCGGTTGCACTGGCTGCGGCTGCACAGCACGCGGTTCGATCGAACTCCGATGTCGGATCAAGGAGGGCACACACACACGGACCGCGACTGAATGCGTCAAGCGTAGGCGAAGTGCATCGCGGCTCTCGCGTGCTGGCGGCGAGAGTGTCGGCGAGCGACTGAGAGCCGCGCGGGGGCCGCCGCCGGCTCCGCGCCGCCCCTCGCCGCCCACTTCCTCCGATGAATGACAATAATGGAAGACGTTCAACTCGCCCGCAAACCGAATAATATGAATCATTGCATTAGGGTGCAGTCCAACCCGAGTTCGACCCGCGAAACTTAAGTCCACGCCTGGTTCCTATAAATATTCATGGAGGTCTAAGATGCTTCTGAAACATCTGCACTCGATATGAGGTGGGAGAGGTGCAGCGAAACGCAGGAGACAAGTTGTTATGCCATCATTACAGATTAATTTGGTGTCGTGAAATGAGCATCATCGTCAGCTGATATGCGAGTAATTTGGTGTGCATTGGATCGGTGGCAGCAGCGGCCGGCCGGCTGAGTTTACTTGCAATTAGCGAGTTCACATGGCAGACGTCGGCCGGTGGTTGTGCGCCGCGCGATTGCGACGCCACTAATCTTATCTGCGCTAATCTAATCCGGCGCGACGCCCTCTCTTGTGTTTTCTTCCAATTGTGTCCACTCAAGGTAAATTAGAGGTTTTCTCCGGGGAGTTCACAACGAACTCTGACGCGGCCGGTTCATTGTGCCTTTAGAAAAATCGCATTAAATTAAACTGACTTTTATACCAGCTCTTGCTGGCTATGTGGAGTACGTTACTTCCTGATACACTCATTCGTCTGGTTCTATTTGTTGAGCTCTACACTGCGCGATATTTCGTTTAATGAATACATATAAAAGTATGAAAGGATTGTGCCCAGTATACGGTGTGAACAGTATACGAAAAGCTCTATCTCCTGTTTGGTTCAGCATTAATCAATCCACGCTAGTAAAGAAGATGCAAAACAGTCGTACAAAAGGGAAAAAACTTTTCTGCTAACTAATGAAAAACACTGAAATTTATACAGATTTAGAGGTAGCGTCATTTATGAAAATTCTCATGATAAAGAGGGCGAATTCTTGATGATTACGATGGCTCATTTCACGCCATTCGAACGAAATCGCGCAGAAATAAGAATCGGCCATGGTTTTTCCATTGAAATAGACTTGACAGACTCTAAAAGATTCGACGAAAATTGGACATTAAGAACTACAACGCAGTGCTGTCGCGATCCGTTGTGCTTTTATTTTATTTTGTCCGATCCTTAAAGTTCATCTCGTCTAGACCGGTTCGCCCACGCCCCGCACAGATTTCTGCATCTTGCAACCGACCCGCCATGCAAGTTACTTTATTTCCCTTTTTTATCCTTTTGCAATACGAGATATTGGCCTCTCCACTGCGTTAATAGTGAAACGATCCACCGCATAAAACCACCTATTGAAATTATTCTCCTGAACCGTGGCTACGACCACAAGTAGACCCCTCGTTGCGGGCGCATTCATTTAAAATTATTGATTCGGAGCGCGGCTACGCCTAATGTAACTCATTATTTAGTTCACTTTTGATATTTACCCAACATATTTTCGTTGTAGCGATAGGACATTGTAGTTATTTACTGTCTAGTCATAACATTATCTGTTACAAAATGACATCATTACCGAGCGACGCCGTTTCCTTTACAGCGATGTTATCATAATAAAGACATGAGTTCCAAAAGTTTGTTACAATTTCATGGGCTTCGTTCGAATGCTTCTGTAATACGCTCATATTATGTAAATGTGTGGTACGATGCGATATGAAAGGTTACATTGTAGTTTACGGTTTTATGACTTAAGACTCGACCTCGAGAATTCGTACCTTGAAGTTACTCTTAATGGTTTTAGAAATGCTAAGTTCAGCCTATTCAAAGAATGAGTTCTTTTATACTGACTATGTAGGTATTAGGTAAAGCAAGGTAGTGACGCTACATAGTTATCTTTTTTGCAACAGTGTCGATCGGAACGACAACTCATCTCACGTAGACCACCTGCTCTATCTTAAAGGAAACCGAGTCAAGTAAGGAAGTTGAGTATTTTAATATTCCTGTTATCTTGCTACTAACATAATAATATATATTTTACTAACCACTCACTGCTGGCCTGCTCTTTGCAGTTGAACGTATACCTAGGGTATTTCATGCTGACAGTTTTTTAAGAGAATGGCCAGACCATCGTACTGAACAATTTTCTCTAAGACACCAAAATCGAAATCAATAATCCGTCCCATATACAGGGTGAAATTGATATCATTAGCATCCTGTAAAACTAAGAGTCTACTTATCAAACTGAACAACTTTTACTATGGGAGCAAACCAATCGGAGCAAAAAAAAAAATCAGCTGTCCCATATGATACTAAACTGCACCCGCCGCTGCCTACACGACTCAAATGTATGGGACAGCAGATTTGTTTTTTGTTCCGATTGGTTTGCTCCATAGTAAAAGTTGTTCAGTTTGATGGCTAGACTCTTAGTTTAAAAGGATGCTAATGATATCAATTTCACCCTGTATTATGGGTGAGTAGGTTTGTATTTTTGTATGGAACAACTGATAACAGTTGTTCAGTTTGATTATCTAATCATCTTCTTAAAAACAGTCCGCATAATATTTAGAAGGACCATGTATGCTTTTGAATGCTTTTACTCTGAATGAAATAAGTACTTCCTGAGTCTACCTATGTCTAGAGTGGTAAACGTCAATTTTAACATTTTGATCTCATCTTTGAATGATCCAAGTTTTATACAAGCTTCTAAGTTTTGGATCTTATAGCAGGAGATTTGCAATTTACCCTCAAGCTAGTTCGGTCACAAATAGAACCTCCAGTGTAGTTCGATTACATGCTTGTAGTAGTGCATACTTTGACAATTTCCCACTGGGAGGTAACATAAACTGTACAATATAATGTATACAAGTAAAGGTAAACTAAACACCGACTGCGGTAGCATGCAGGTAAAGCCGTGCGACAATGTAACTCATTTTAATCCGCATAAGAATGACTCTTCCTTTGTAAGCTCACAACGAATGAGCCTGCTGCTTAAATAATGCCTTTATTCATGGCTTCATGGGCGCTTACGTTTGATGGAAAGTTATTACGAGTTAATTTTAAATCTGTGCTCTTATGTTTCATACGTTACGAATTCGAAGAACATTGTGTGGCTCTCGTGTTATTTTTTTGAATCTTTCGGCTTTACACGTCTCGGAAAAAGGTATTTCTACGTATCGTAAAGGTTTACTGAGAGAATACCGTTGATTCGACCCCGAATATAGGCTTGAAACAATGTAGGTACTTAGAATAAAGCCTTTTCTAGCTTGTACATTCTGAGCCTTTAAAGCCAGTGTGAATGGTAACTTAATTCTATACTGTACTATTCAGTTTAATATCGAATAGTTTCTACCATACTATAAAATTAGTTCTTTTTCGTTATTACTTATTAGCAATTTTACCGAAGTTTTTTTTATTAAAAAGTATGATCCGTTGCATTAGGTTGGCTCATTTATCTTGCCCTAAAGCCGGGGTAGCATGCCGTTGACATACCGTTCATTTCTCAAATCTTATTACCAACTCGTACAATTTTATCCAATAATAAATCTACTTAGCGGAACATGAAACTTTTACTGGTTATTTTATTTCCTTACATATAAAACTTTTAAATTACAAAAGACGATGGTATAAAAACAAATGTTTCCTTTGATTTACTAAAATTTTGACTTGAAATATAAATTATGTAACGATAGTTTGCTGGTTGTCGCCGATATGTTATGAATGAAAACATCGTAAAGAAAACTACATGCTTCAATTTGGAGACGTGTACATCATCTCCTTCCTCCGTCAGTGGCTGCGAATGGGTTAAACGTGGCGACGTGATCTGTACCTGTCACACTGGATACAGATTATATCTGTATTTATTTCGATGTTGGTCCCATAGTTGTTCAGTTTATTGGTCTGATTATCCCATTAAAAACCGCCAGCATACTAAGAAAGATCCTTTTTAAGTACATATAACAATTATGCATTCATAAACGAAAATCTATCTCAAAAATGTTTTCTACAAGTTACTTAGAATAAAAACTGTCCTACAGCCCTACAGTTACGTGTGGATACCTGAGAATAAGACTGGGTAGCTAAATTTGGATACTCTGAATACGTGATATTTCGAATATTTCTGACTCATAATACCTCTGGGACTGTTATAGTCAAGTATAGTAGATATATAGGGTCCTTCTTAATATGCTGACACTTTTTTAAGGGGATGTTCACAGACCATCAAACTAAAAAACTTTCTCTATGGGTCCAACATCGAATTCGCGAAAAAAAAATCTACTGTCCCATACATTTGGTTCGAGTAGGTTTGCAGTGCTGATTTTTTTTCGCTATTTCGATGTAGATCCCATGTAGAGAAAGTTGTTCAGTTTGACGATCTGATCATCCCCTTAAAAAAGTGTCAGTACCTATATTAAGTTGGACCCTATACAATTATATGCTTGAGCACCTACGTTAATTGCCTGTGCTGAAACTCTATTAAAAACCAAAAGCCTATTAGTTTAAAACAGTTCTTCTTCAATCAACCTTTTAAAGTCTCAACATAAAACTTAAATGATTACGAGAAAAATAATCTTGTGAATTTCCTGTAGAGTCCGATAACAAAACCACGAAATTGGATTTCGCGATATAATCTAGAGGTTGGTAGTGACAGGGCGGACGTCGGCCGAGACCCGGCTGTTTTTTGCTTCTTCTCATTTAGAAGCTACGATACGCCACGAGCGAGGGGATCGCGAGCTCGTTACTAACCTTAGCCCAGTCATTTTAAGGTTTGAGCCGGGACTAATTAAGAATTGCTATTTTTTACGGTATATAATTTAAGAGTCAATTTGAGCATAAAAATATACAAAAATTAAAAAAAAATCGCGTCAGAAACAACCCCAAATTTAAAAATTTGCATTTACCTCCTCGTTCTAAAAAAAAACTGACGGTAATTTTTTTTACATTTTATAAGCTTTACCATTTTACACACTTCAAACACCATGTAAATATTTTCGTCTACTTAGAAAGCTTTGAAAAATACATTTGTATTTTCTAATGAATAACTCATTTTTATTATTAAATTACTTTTTATTTCTCAAAACTCATTTATATTGTTGAGTCTAATTAAAATGAGTGCATCAGTATTAATATTATTAAATTAAAAGCCTTCTGGGAGGTACAATTTGGATTTCTATGTTGCGTAGTGCATTTTTTAAATAAGTTTTCAGATAGTCTTTTTGTCACTAAATGGTACCGGTTACAGATTAAAAGTACCATTCTTAATTACTCCCCACCCCTTCTAACAAAACTCAGTAAAATGACTGGGTTACCTGACGAGAACGAGATTGACCTCAAGGGTCAAACGACTTAGGCGACAACACCTGTGACTGTATTTTATGAATTCTGGAACTAAACAGTTTGCTCTAAATATCATAACATTACTATAATACCTCGTCTAGCTCTTATTCTTTGTGATTTCAAAATTGGTCCCAAAGTGAAAGTTATTCAGTTTGATGATTTGAAGCACCCTGGTCGATAAGTAACGCATTTAATATAACCTATAAAAGTACCTGATGATAGACGTCATAACCAACTATCGGATTCATTATTTTTGACGAGACCAACAACGATATCGCGAAAAAAACTGCTGTTCCTTACGTTTGGGTCGAGTAGGATTGCAGTTTTGAATGGAACATCTCTTTTTTCTCGATTTCGACTTTGGTCCCGTTGAGAAAATTGTTAACTTTGTATGATACTTAGAAAAAGTATATGTCTAGAATGAGCCGCACACTTGTTCCGTATAAAACAAAAGGGGCTAACTTTCTTAGGTTGGTGTGCATGAGGCGCCATACAAAATATGTATGTGTGCGTGTATATGTATAGGGTTTTGGAACCAGTACTGGTTCCTATTTTTTTCGACGCTTTCGTAGCATTGACTGTCTATCTTGATAATCTAAGGTATGATAGTCATCCCCCAGAATATTATAACAATGATAAGGTTCATAAACGAAAATCTATCTCAAAAATGTTTTCTGCGGGAAGGTTATAATGAAAGAAAACCGTTCTACAGTTACAAAGGATACATGATTCCTTTTATAATAGAGTAGATGACGACTTACTTTTTGTGTCGACCCCTATTGTTTATTTATCAAGGGCTTTATCTGTCTCTTGCTATGCATGGAGGCAAAAGGATATTTGTATTACCTACTTCCCTTTAGTCTTCATTCGATTTAGTTCGGTGTGTTCGCTCACAACCGATAGAGTCAATTTGACGATAAGTCTATTTCCAGATTCAGTAAGGTAACTAGGTTTGTCATCATAATACCATTTCGGGCAAAAAATGGGACTAGATAAATTTGTTTTCGTTTGATATTATTTTATTTATTTATGATTGTTAACATAGCCGTGGTGGTCCAGTGGCGAGTAACCTTGCCTGCCGTGCAGGTGGCGATGGTTCGATCCCCGTCCAGGCCGACTCGTACCAATGAGTTTTTCGGAATTTATGTACGATTTGTTACACCACTGGCTTTTCGGTGAAGGAAAACATCGTGAGGAAACCTGCATGCTTCAATTTCGAGGCGTGTATTGTACCCACTGTCCATTATAAGTGGCGACGGGCTCACCCCCCGTCACACTGGACAGAGTTTCGGTACTACTGGTGAAACGTGGATGTTCTGAGGTTTCAGAATATCTCTGACTACCCCCTCGGGGAATATAGTCGTGAGCATATGCTTATGCTTATGATTGTTAACAAAGTTCAAATTGTCATTTAAATATGAAGTTGTCTAGACAGAAACAGAAACATGCCAGCATGGTGAAACCTTGGTGAAACATGGTTGCAGACAGCATGCCAACAATTAATGAACTACCAAAAATTCTGAAATTATGAACTTATTTGCATTTCGCTGAGTTAGGACGTTTTTGTCACAGCACTACGGTGCGGCGCACTAACAATCTCTTTTATTATCTTTCTGTTTTCAATATTTACCAAATTATCTCGCAAAAGCAACAAGCAATTTTTTTAAATTATGTCATAGAACCAGACAACGATTTTTTTGACTTGAGCTGCTTAAGAAAGAACATAATCGTTTTTAACTGAGTGCTCAAATATTTATTTCATTTGAGGTATTCAAACATAACATAACATTGTACCAAGTAGCAACTAAAATAATTTAGAGGCAAAAGATGTAAGTAGATCACACATAGATTGCGTTACTAGAAACTGGACACCGGTTAGACGTTGGGCAATCAATTTTGTCGCCTTATTGGCTATTTGCTGGTAGCAACAGTTGTTCTAACCAACTTGTAATTTAATACAAACTAATTTTATCTTAGACAACGTTTTTTTGTGCGCGATAATCTCGACAACTGCTCTGTTCTCTCCTTTTACAATAATTTTACCTTATTTCAAATTAAAACAATTCTAGAAACTAAGATCAAAATATTGGTTAGGTTCTTTTTTGTTATAATATATAATAAATTTCAGAAGCAAAGATCATAAAATTGTTCTATTTTTTAAAATGAATTTAAAACTAAAAATAATAAATATAATTTTTGTTGACTTTTTTAATGCTCATATTAATAATTATTTTTAGCCAAATAGTCAAAATGGAGATGATACAGATGTTACATATTTTTGTTGTAAACAAAAAGATATTTAACGAAGACTTTCTGCATAGTAAAACAAAGATTAAGTAGACAGGAACTATCATAAAATAATAGCAACCAACTAGTGGATTCATAAATCTATTGTACACAGACTACAGAAACAGAGTACCTAGATTTCATTCCGTGAAGTTATTACAACGGAGATTGTAGTAATAGCAACTGTCTATCGCTCTTTAAAATTGCACCCCCATTTTGTGCCTTGATTACTTTGCTTTCTCTTTTATTAAAAGTTTTCCATCCCCGAGGCGGGTTAACCCTTGGACGAGTTTTTTGTCAATTTAAAACGTAGTAAGCTTCTGTTAATTTGTTTTATTTTTTTAAGTATTTTATCGACCACATAATGATAAGGCTTTTCTATTTATGCACCTATTAATAGTACTTGTTACATACTATACAATAATAAATATGAACACCATACGAAACCCAAGGACGTTATAGCTTTCTCGTTTATCTATAAAATAAAATAAAACAAAAAGATATTTATTCATCAGAAAGAAAAGACAGCCTATACTAGGTACAGGGCATAGACGTAGACTCTAGCGATAGACTTGCTCGTTCAAACAAACAACATGTTCAAAAACTCTTCGGGAACATTAGTGCCATCTAGTTTATATAAACAGAAACTACTATAATTTGGTCAAAGAGCATCACTGACCAAGACAGATGCGTCAGTTCATATGTATGTTAGGTATTATACCTACTATCTGTGAAACAATAATGTATGTATGAATTTGTACAAAGTTGTTTAAATACTAGTGGTGCCCTCGACTACCTACGCGTAGACTACTGAAATACGTACACACGGCGACACATCAAGCTACGCAAAACCAATATTAAGCTGGCCGCGCGACGTTATACATTACTCTACCTACGCGCGGCCAGCTTATTTTGGCTTTGCGTAACTTGATGTGACGCCGTGTGTACCTGAAACTTTAGAATTAAATACTTACTCATAACTTTTGATTGTGTGAACTGTGAACAGATTGCTATGAAACAAACATTAAAATGTTTCCCAAGCAAAGCCTTTTATACAGGGTGTAAAATTAAATGCGACACATACTTAAACCTGGTGTATACATTTTAGTCAAGTTATTTTTTATTTGTTTTTTTAATCTTGGACAGTGTCACACAAATTATCTATATAGTTACATTTAAAGTTCCAGAATCTAGCCTGGACTTGTATTATGATAACTAGACAACGATAAAGAATACATATATAGATACAAACATCCATGACTCGGGTACAAATATTCATATTCGTCATACAAATATTTGTCCCTTACCGGATTCGAACCCGCGACCCAAATTATGTTTGCAGTTTTGTATGGGACAGCAGATTTTTTTTCGCGTTTCGATATTGTGGTCCCTTAGTAGAGTAGTAGTAGTAGTTGTTCAGTTTGATGGTCTGACTGAAGAACCCCTTTAACTAAGTGTCGCATCGCATTTAATTTTACATCCTGTATACCTTCTTAATATGCTGATGCTGACACTTTTTTAAGCGGATGATCAGACCGTCAAACTGAACTACTTTCTTTATGGCACCAACATCTAAATCGCGAAAAAAAAATCGGCTGTCCCATACATTTGGCTCGATTAGGCTTGCTTGTATGGAACAGCTGATTTTTTCATCTTGTTCATCTCAAGGTAAAAAATATATGTTTTCTCATAATTTCTATCCCGTAAACAAGTGGTATAAAAATATAATCTCAAGTATCTACGATCTTAGCGTCATTTTCAATGTTCGTTCGGCAACCGCGATAAGTTCAATAAATTGTGCCTATTTTGTGCCCTCTGATTTAAGTCTCTTGATTCATCTATGATCATTATACCTTGTCTCTTTTTCTTATATATCACTTTTTGGGTGCCGAAATGAGACAAAATGTAATGGACTTACCCAATCTTGAGGAAATTAATAGACTTTCCTATTTTCGCAAATTTAAATTAATAATTACATTTCCTTATAATTTTACATACTGACCTTATATTAGAATAGTAGTTTACCTTACAAAAGATTACAGGTGGTTTTTATTTATTAAAAATATTTAAATAAATTGTTATAAATTATTGTAAAAAATGACAGATTGTCAAACAGATGGTCTGCCATTCTCATTAGTGCGAAGGAGACTAACATGAATCAGGTGCATACACCCCATTTAAGAGTAACATGCAGTTCCTACTGATCACCGTATCTAGTACTTTAGTACATTGATATCGTTGGTACAGGGTGAAATTGATATAATTAGCATCCTTTTAAACTAAGAGTCTTCCCTTCAAACTGAACAACTTTTACTATGGGAGCAAACAGATCGGAGCAAAAAAAAAATCAGCTGTTCCCATATTAAACTGCAGTGCCCGCTCGACTCAAATGTATGCAACAGCTGATTTTTTTGTTGCTCCGATTTGTTTGCTCCCATAGTAAAAATTGTTCAGTTTGATGGGTAGACTCTTAGTTTCAAAGGATGCTAATGATATCAATTTCACCCTGTATAGGTTGTACAGCCTAGCAAGTACTGAAATGGTGAATTCAGAACATCAAACTGAACAACTTGAACTATGGAGCCACCCTCGGGAATCGCGATAAAATCTGCTGCTCCATACAAAATAGCTGTACCTACTTGACTCTAATGTATAAAACAGTTGATTTGTTTTAACGTTTCCTGAGGGTGGCTCCATAGTGAAAGTTGATCAGTTAGATGGAATGAATTCACAGTTTCAGTATTTGCTAGGATGTCACTTACACCCGTAATGTAGCCTAAGAACTTGATTCAACAATCTCGATTTGGCTAGTCCAAAGCAATACAACCTAGTAAAATAATGTTCAAGTAGAAAAAAACCGCAATTAGGTAAAATTACATAGTCTTTATTGAGTACTTCGAACCCTTTTGAGGGTCGGTAGACCTTACTTCAACTTTTACGAAATAAAACGACAAAAACGGAGTAAAATTGTCGTAAAATTTTACTGTAATAGAAAAGTTTGGGGTTACAGCATGTCGTTTTGAATCATTGGTCCCGTTCCACCAAATCTCCATCCATTTGTCAACTGTCATGTTGCTCTACATAGCGATGAATTTCCCCTGTATTGCCACTGAATATACGAATACGAGTAACAAGGGTTTAAAAATAAGTTTAACATTCTCTTTGGCCTGCGGCTTCGCTCGCACGGAATGCAGCACCGCTGTTGTTCAGGAAAAGTCCTAATTAGGATTGCTGAATTTACTGCAATATTTTATTGTAATCCGTTAAGTAACGAACTGAAAAACTTTCTGATTTATGGTAATAAGGATTAGGTTTCCACTTCGTGCAAATGAGATAGGTAGGTATGTTAAATATACAAGGTCCAACTTTATAATTTAGATGATGGTATTCAAAGGAATTGTGATCAGAACCTCAAACTGAACAACTTTCTCTATTCTCAGCATTATTAAGAAGGACCCTATACCTGATGTAAGCCATCATAATACAGGGTAAATTTTATATCCTGCGGATAACTTCAGCATGTATTTTACTCATCAAACTGAACAACTTTTACTATGGAGCCAACTTCAAAATTTCGAAAAAAAATCAGCTGTCCCATACATTTGAGTTGAATAGGTACCGCAGTTTTGTATGGGACAGCAGATTTTTTTTTCGTGATTTCGAAGTTGGCTCCATAGTGAAAGTTGTTCAGTTTGATGAGTAGAATACATGCTGACATTATCCGCAGTGATTTAAAATTTAGGTATCCTATATTATTATTTATGTAACTTTGATTTAAATAGGACAAGTTTACACTTAAATGTGTTACTTACATACCTACTTTAGAGTTTAGACCATCAACCTGAACAACTTTTACTATCAGATCTATATGAAGACTCCAAAAAAAAATGTTTGGTTGTTCCATAGTAGAATGTATGGGACGGCTGTTTTTTCTCCGCGATTTTATTTTGGTCCGATGCTAGTTTTGGTTCTTCCAGGATATAGGATGGCAACCTTCTATATTCCTGTACTCCTAAGTATTATCTAACGCTCCAGTATGCGTCTGATGAGGAACCGAGTGAGGTAAGAAATAATGCATCGGGAGCTTAATCATTATGTTTACCTCGTAGTTATACAGGGTGTTAGGGTAAACAGTTGCATTACTTTAAGGGGTGATTATACCCATGATACTGAACAACTTTCCCTAAGAAACCTATAGGAAATCCGCGCAACTTTTTTACAACTTTTCATACAAACGTTTGATCAGGTTTGATCAGGTGATTGCATTTAGTATGGAAAGTGCAAATTATTTTTTTGAGAATTTCCTATAGGTTTCTTAGGGAAAGTTGATCAGTATCATGGGTACAATCAACTGTTTACCCTAAAACCCTGTGGAGACGTTGCATAACGATTTCCTCTTAGTAACTAGTAGAATTTCAGTTAATTTTACAAGCTGCGTTCATTCATTGTGATTCGGTCTCAGATAAATCGAACGTTTGGTTAATTATCAAACGAATCTACAACAGAAATGTAAAGGAACATTAAAGGTAGGTACTACAGGGAGCATCACTCCACGGAGCGGCGTTTCTGAGAAAATATCCGCGGTCTCGGAGCCTCAGTCATTAAGATGATAAAAGAAGATAACAATAATGACTTCAGTTTATCATTCATTATCGACAGTTCGTCGACTTCATCGAATTAAAGTTACATTATCTCGAATATAAGAAAATGTTTCAATCGATAGATAAAAATTTGATCATCAAATAGCTGTTTTGTGGGTACAGTCAGCCAGTTTAGAGAACGGAGTGTTGAAAAACGAATAAATGCAATGAAGAATACGAGTAAATGCAGCTGAGATGCGAATTTTGAAATGGATGTTGTGGTCAAATTAAAGATTGAAAAATTTGTCTCGGGCGGGACTTGAACCCACGCTCATCTTTAATTTGATTCGAAATAGCACAACATGGCTGTAACATGTATAATCAATAATATTGGATGTTGTGGTGTTACTAGAATGGACAAGGAATGAGTGTACTGTTACAAAAATACAAATAAACATTTAAGGGGGTGGTTTAGACCATCAAACTGAACAACTTTTACTCTGGGACCAATATCGAAATCGCGAAAAAAAAAATGATGTTCCATACTCTACAAATCGACTAGAGCTAAGATATGTATGGGATATCAGTTTTTTTTTTTCGCTATTTCGATGTTGGTCCCATAGAAAAAGTTGTTCAGTTTGACGGTCGTAACAACCCTCTTAAGAGTTTTAAATTTTAATTTTTACTTATGAAACAACCTGTATATTAGAGGAAGCTTGAAAGTAGCTCTAGTAACTGAAAAACTGCGCAGTAATCGATTATCGTGGTATGGGCAATAGGCTTGTAATGCGGAGCGGGAGAGATGATATTACAAGACGAGTGTTAAATATGACTGTGGATGGCTGTATGAAGAGAGGACGACCAAATAAAATATCGATGTATGGTGTGAAGGATGACACGTGTAGAAAAGGAGATGAATGGAGGTAGAAGACATATTGCGCCGACCCGAAGTAATGGGGTAAGGATAGGAAGATGATGATGATGATGATATAAATTAGAGGAACGATTAAGGTTCGTTTCCTTCGAATCATAAAATATATATCATGAAATATGCTTATACTCGTATACATGTACCTAAGTATGCAAACCATAGAGGTAGGAATAGAGGAACATACAGCTGAGAGAGCGAGATGTACCTAGCGGCACCACTGTATAATAGAAAGAGATACGTGACGCGAATCAATAGAACCGTTTTTTAGTCACCAATCAATTTTTACAATTCGGTTTTCGTGAATAATTGGGAATCTAAAGTGAAATCGTAGATAATTTTGTGAAATATACTGACACTACTTCATTAATTTATCCACGATTTTACGTTAGACTCAGAATTATAGACAGTACTTATTAGAATTTTTGCCTGCGAATAGTCTCCAAAAAACATCCAAAAACTGTTTCATTTGACAACTCATGTCACTGACTCTATTCCTGTAAGGTATAATAACTTTATGATGCAAACAGATTATTTATTAACTCTCTTTGTTAAGTGGTCTTTTTCTTTAGAAAATGCAAACGTATAACCTTTTTATCTACTATCTACTCGTACATTTTTGAACATACCACAAAATCTCAATCCCCTTATCGGGAATCATGGTTGATACAGTAAAAGAAAATAGCATAATATAGATTCTTTTATCAATATATTTGTGATGAAATACAATGCAAATAACATGGTGTTTTAATAATGTAAATGGAATAATAAAATGAAGTAGGTACTTAAGTATAATATGAACGATAGCATAGTTTAAAAACCTACTTCGAAAATGTTGTAATTATTATTATCTACATTGCACCAACATAAATTCCTCTTGCTTCCTTTCCAAGTTATACTTAGCGAAAGAATTTAGTGGATCGATAATACCATTAACGTTGACTGACAAGTTTCTGATAAACATTAACGTAAAAATGTAGTCTTTACCTACATACTAATTATTTGTTATCATAAACGGTTGCGTCACCAACTCATATCAGTCATCAGTTATAATATTAATGTAATAATAAATAATATAACAGAATAATAAATAATTATACAGGGTGAAATTGATATCGTTAGCATCCTTTTAAACTACTCATCAAACTGAACAACTTTTACTATGGCAGCATAAAGATCGGAGCAAAAAAAAAATTTGCTGTTGCATACATATGAGTCGAGTAGCCATTGCAGTTTAGTATGCAACAGCTGATTTTTTAGGGTTCCGAAGTCAACAAGGAACCCTTATAGTTTCGCCATGTCCGTCCGTCCGTCCGTCCGTCCGTCCGTCCGTCTGTCCGCGGCTTAGCTCAGAGACGCTTAGTACTAGAAAGTGTAATTTGGCATGGGTACACATATTAATCACGCCGAGAAAGTGGTAAAATAAAATTTTGAAAAATATTTTTTTTAGGGTACCTTCCCTACCCGTGAAGTGGGGATGAAATTTTTTTTTCTCGTCTATCCCATCGTGTGGGGTATCGTTGGATAGGTCTTTTAAAAATACGGTGGGTGTGGGAAAACCATTTTTCGATTTAGGGATCCGTTAGCGAAATATTAAGCTTTAAGGTGCTAATTTTTGTTAGAGTCGAGTGTCCCCCCCCCCCCTCTGCCAGCTAAACGGTTGTTTCTAGATATGTGAAAAAATTCATGGCAGTAGTGTATATAATGAAATTAAAAGGAAAACTATCACCGCTAAGTTAGCTTTTACAAGTTAACGAGTAATAGTCGACCAACTTAAAAAATTTACTTTTTAGACTTTATTAGCCGTCAAACCGTAGTATAAAACAAAAACCCCCTTCTAAGTTCGTATATTGTGACGGGCAACTACGGAACCCTACCCTGCGCGTGGCCCGACACGCACTTGGCCAGTTTTTTTTTGCTCCGATTGGTTTGCTCCCATAGTAAAAGTTGTTCAGTTTGATGGGTAGACTCTTGGTTTAAAAGGATGCTAATGATATCAATTTCACCCTGTATAATAAATGGTTGAGTCAGTTGCCTCAAGGTAGACCATTTGCTGTCAAGCTGGCCTAATTTGACAGTCAGTCAGATGTGCCCTCTTGTGGGACAAAGAGTAAAAATAAAAAAAAATAACTTAAATAATAATTTACTTATAGTTAAAATTATTAAATTAAATAAAAAAACTGTATTGGCTCAAAGTTTAAAGCACTACCTTTAATATCACTCGCGACTCGAGAGTTAGCCAATCGAGGATTCCCTAAAGGGGCAATATCTTCTCGACGGGATGGAGCGTCGGCGTCGGTCTTGACGGTCGCTGTACTAACGCAAGTAATTAAATTTTCTTTCCAAGATATTGAAAATTTCAAACATAAACTGTAGCAGTTTACTTTATTACTTATTTTATGTACGATAGCCGCTGTGAAGCTACTGCTTTAAATTGAAGTTTTTCTTACTGGTTACATAAAATTAAATGTAAGTACTGTAACTATCATCCATACATTAGAATACGTAACAACTTTAAACTTGCACTGTTGAAGACAGAAAATGTGTTTCATCATATTTCAACTAGTTTTTAAAGTATTGTTTTCTACATTATTTTCCAGTAAGAAAGCCTAGCCTCAAAGCAGAATACAACAGTAGGTATATCATATAAGTCAGAGTTTTTAAACATTTCTGAAACATGTGCAGTTACCTCTACAGCGGGACATTAAGTAGGTACCTATACTATTATGCATAGTGTGTATTTATGATATTATGTAGTTCTAACATGTATACAAGGTGTTACAAAAATACAAATAAACCTTTAAGGGGTGTAGACCATCAAACTGAACAACTTTCACTAAGGGACCAATATCGAAATCGCGAAAAAAAATGATGTTCCATACTCTACAAATCGACTAAAGCTAAAAATTTTTTTTTCGCGATTTCTTTGTTGGTCCCACAGAGAAAGTTGTTCAGTTTGACGGTCTAAACAACCCCCTTAAGAGTTTTAAATATTTATTGCTACTTATGAAACACCCTGTACATAAATATTGTGTTTGAGATTGTTTAAATGGGCAATGATAATTAAATTTAAAGAAAGTACCTACTATAAAGAAAATTTATTGATTCCACGAAAAGAAATAAATACTGTCACGGATTTCTCCTCAGTCCTGTATCTCACAGAAAGGTCAGACAAGCAAGTATAATAAGATTAAGTACCTAGCAAGTGTTGATAACGTTTACCATCGCTATTATTTATTTTTAAGATCTCCATTCAAATAAACCTAACATACCTACGCCCAGAGAAGTTACCAGTGTGATGGGCCCTTCCCCTGTTAAAATGTCACGTTATAAATTATAATTCCGAAAAATTATCGAAAGTAGGTTCATTAAGTTATTTCTTTTACCATGATTCAGTACGTGTTACAGTTTCTTATTTATGTACATGTTCTGTAACAAAATAAAATTAGTACCACCTACTCATAAAACACCATAATCCATCAACTACAGGATAATCTAGTTAAGTACTGAACAAGTCTATTTAGGTACGACCGCAGCACGTCTAGTTTGTGACAACACTCTATCTCGTGGAAAATAGTTCGTAGACTCTAAAGTTCCAAACTTGTAGATTAACTCTGATATGAGATTAAATTCAACTCTACTTTGTTCAACGAAGTACCATTCTAGACTTGAAGGAACGCTAGGTACGTAGTACCGTCCTTTTTAGGACCGCTACTTATTTGGTCGTGCACCTGCATCTACGAAATCGCAGTTTAAAAGATTAGAATCTAAAGTAGACCTTATATAGCCCAGTCATTTTACGGAGTTTTATTAGGAGGTGTAGGGAGTAATTATAAATTGTACTTTTAAACTGTTACCAATTAGTGACTAAAAGACTACCCGAAAAAATATTTAAAAAAAATTCACTATGCAACATAGAAATCCAAATTGTACCTCTTGTACAAGGATATAATCTTAATAATTTTAATACCAATCATTTTAAATTCAACAATATAAATGACTTTTGACTAATAAAATTGCCATTGAAATTAAAAAAACAAAAGTATTTTTAAAGCTTTCTAAGTAGACAAAAATGTTTACTACTTGTTTGAAGGGTCTATACCTAATTGTAACATTTAGGTTTTTTTTTGAATGAGATAAATGCTAAATCTTAAATTTGGGGCTGTTGCTGACGTGTTTTTTTTTATTTTGTTATATTTCTAGGCCCAAATTGGCTCTTAAATGATACAGCAAAAAAAAATTAATTCTTTTTGGTCCGGGCTTAAACCGTAATATGACTGGGCTATTATTAACACACGCTTGAGCTTGACACTTCTAACGTTGAACCGGCTCAGACAGGAACCCCAGCATCCTCGAGGGTCTGTAATTTCTAGTCGCATTCCATGGTTCATCCAAGAAGGTGGAACGGAAGGCAAGGTAAATGAGCTAGCGTTTTTCTTGGAACGCTCGTTACGGGCAGCGGTCGGTCGCTAGCGGTACCCGGATTCATGCGAAAACGGAATGTTATGCCGATGCATCTTATTACACGAACTAATACCTGCCATCTGTGGCGCCAATCTCTTTATTCATATCGTCTTGGTGCTCAAAGTTGGAATTTTAAGTTCACTTTTGTTGTTGAATTACCTATTTATATTAATCGCATTATCATCGCATCGGCCTATACAAGGTGTTTCATAAGTAAAAATAAATATTTAAAACTCTTAAGGGGGTTGTTCAGACCGTCAAACTGAACAACTTTCTCTATAGGACCAACATCGAAATCGCGAAAAAACTAAGATATCCCATACATATTTTAGCTCTAGTCGATTTGTAGAGTATGGAACATCCCCAACTAGCAAAATACTCTTACAAACAAAAGCTTATAAGATCTATAGTCTTATATAAGGGTTATATGTGTTCTGATTAAGAGTGAAACCCTTATAATGGCATGTTATAAGTCTATTTAGGCTATAAGAGATTTCATACTTGTAACACATTCTTACAGACGTATATAAGAAAACGTAATAAGACATTTATAAGAGTAGTGGTATTATAAGCGCATTTTATAAGCCTTATTGCCCTTGATTCTTTATTAACACTTATACAAGCATTTTGCAAGAGCACTCGATCTTAGAAGTTACTTTACTAAGTATTTTTTAAGAATGAATGACTTACTAGGGCATTTCATAAACCTGTTGTAAAACCAGTACTTATAAGTGTGATTCATCTTACCTAAGACCTATTAAAGACTAGTAGCACGTTCAAAGAGTCTTAAAAGTGACTAATCTCTATTGACGGTTATTCTAATTATTTCTGCTTGTGTGATTGGTGATGATGATGTGATTTCATACTTGTAACACATTCTTACAGACGTATATAAGAAAACGTAATAAGACATTTATAAGAGTAGTGGTATTATAAGCGCATTTTATAAGCCTTATTGACCTTGATTCTTTATTAACACTTATACAAGCATTTTGCAAGAGCACTCGATCTTAGAAGATACTTTACTAAGTATTTATTAAGAGTGAATGACTTATTAGGGCATTTCATAAACCTGTTGTAAGACCAGTACTTATAAGTGTGATTCATCTTACCTAAGACATATTAAAGACTAGTAGCACGTTCAAAGAGTCTTAAAAGTGTTTTTTCTGCTTGTGTCAGTTGTTTGGCCAAGATGGCGGAAAATAGATGTCCTATTTAGCTTGCTTAAATAACTGTTTTTTATTAAGGATGGATTTACTCAAATGGAAGCGGTTTAAGAGAAGTGGAGCGTTCCGAAGAAATATACGTATCTGCAATATGGCCGTGTAGCCAAATGATTTGGTTTATTTTGACTTCACAAGTGCGATAAAAGCCTTAAATAAGAGTACTGCTCTTATTTAGTTCTGATAAATGACTTATAAATCATAATTGGTGGTAATGGCCACATTTTGATGTATTTCACAAATAAATAAAATAATTTTTAATATTTAAGACACGTTTTTGAAAAGGCCCTTCGATAATATTATTATTTAAATTTAAAAATAATCGAGAAAATCTACTTCGCAACCGCAGTCGCATATATACTCTAATAAACAATTATGCAAATATAGACACACTACGTTTTATAGGAAAGTGAAATATTACTTACGTTTTTGATGCGTCTTAATAATTATAATCCAAAAAACATTTCAGAACACACGCGACTAGACCTCTTCGGCGAATTGTGATTACACTCTTACTAGGGGATCACAAAGAGGACTACAAGCGATATTACACTTAGAGCAGCACTAGTAAGAGGACTGTAAGGGCAATTGCCCTTAAAGCATGCCATTGTAAGTCACTTGTAAGTATGTTTGTAATTATAAAAGCATCATTAAGAGTTTTGTAAGATTGAAAATACACTTCACAAGACCATTATAAGGCAACACAAAGGGTGAATAGACTTATAAAGTGCGCCCAATTCCACACTTATAGCAGGCTGTAAGTGTTATATAAGACTGAAAAAAATATGCTCTTGGGATATTTATAAGAATAAATTTTGCCAGTTGGGTCATTTTTTTTTCGCGATTTCGATATTGATACCATAGAGAAAGTTGCTCAGGGAGGGTGTATAGGCATCAGTCCACCACGCGTGCCCAATTCGCATCAGAATTTCTTCTTCAGCGTATGCAGGTCTTCACAACGTATTCCTTCGCACCTTCACAATATACATAAGTATATAATAAATAATATATGAATCTCACCTAATAAAGCAATACTCGCATGTTAAATAAAAAGAAACTTTTAAGGTGTATCCGTCGTGGACCACTCTCCTCTCACTCACTCTCCATACTAATCGATGAGAAAGAGCGCGTGGCTCCGGTCAGAATTTAGCTGTTTTCTTTGAAAAATTCGATGATTTTGTATTAATTTCGAAAAAGTAAAAAAACCACATCATTTTAAATTGTATTGTGAACTATATAGTAAATTTTCATTTTGTTCCGATTAAAAATGTAAGAGTAAAATGGTTACAACTGGAAAAAAAGGGGTGACTTTAGAGTCCCTTTTCTTCGGTTTTATTCATTAAAATCGATTTCTAGAAAAACCACATCACTTCTCATATCCTGTAGATGGTTCAGTTTAAATTTCAGCTCAAAAAGTGCCATAGTTAATGAATAAAATGGTTACAAAATTACCCAAAACCGGCAGGTAGCCCCTTAAATATTTCCTGTTAAAAGGAATTTAAATCAAGGTTTAATCATAAGGATAATGTTAATGGTTTAATGACAATACATACTGCTAACATTTTTGCAATTGTGATTATATCTTTCCTTGATGTCAAAACCCAGAAAACATATTCATCTATTTTGATTTGTAACTTTATAAAAGTTGTTGGTGCCTAACATATTAACATTTGCGAATATGTTCCGTTAAAAACAATTTGCTTTGACGACGCCTGCTTGCTATATTTTTGTGATTAATCGAAATGCTTTTGTGAATAAATTTAATTTTTAGATTTGCGAATTTCTACATTTGCCTATCATTTCTATGCGAACGGTTTTCAGGTTTATTTGTTACCAAGTACATTTAATTTTAATTTAAGTAACTTAATTTATTTTTATTGGTTATCAAACAGCAAATTGCTTAATTTATATTACAACTAAATTTAAATGTTACAGTGCCAATTAAAGATAACAAGTTTTAAAAACTGTTTAAGGTACAATTAACAAAAGGTACAAAATATGAAAATAAAGAAAATAACAAAGTGCTTCTACGAGTGAGGGAAACATTAACATCCCCAACGGACGAAAAGACGGTTTTATTTAAGCACCACGCCAAATAAAAATCATCTGATCCATTCAAAACAGCTGTCTGTACCTCTACCAACTCGACTCAAATGTAATGAAACAGTAGATTTTTTTTTTCATGATTCCTGAGGGTGGCTCCATAATAAAAGTTGCTCAGTTTGATGGTCTGAATTCACCGTTCCAGTATTTGCTAGGCTAATAGTCATATAAATGGTGGACTATACGACCAAATCGCTTGTTGAACATGAACGTCAATTCCCACAAGTGCATCATACGATACGTTCATGTGTTTATCTAGTCATCTATGCTTAAGTAACCTTCAATTGAAGATGTACTCAGCCAGCATAGGCTACTATTATGAATCATTCACGGAGTCTAGCAAAGTGGTTGATCTCTCTGCGACAGTGCATACCGTTCGCTTCGTGAACGAACAGCTTAAGCTTTAGTGCGTTTAGGTCGTGCATAGAATATCTGATAGATTTCCGTTTCTGCCATGGGAACATGCCTTATTCTTCGTTAAAGTAGAAGATTTCTGAAGCGAATAATCAACTTATCGTCTCTACTTGAATAACTCTGACAGTGTCTGGAATTGAGTGAAATTTTGTACTTCATCTCATTGTAGATTGAATTCTGTAATAAGGCTATAACTAATTTCTATTTCTGTAACAATTGTCGGTCCCTATAAACCGCTCCTGTTTGACTAAAATATGAGCATTAATACTTTGTCGTAAATCCTGAGCTAGGTTCTAGTATTTCAGCGGAGTGCAGTCGGTGTAACTTGATAACTTCATTAAGATTAAACCACGCTCGGGCCCGCTCCGGCCGTCGGCGACAAGGACGCAAGCGGCCGCGAAATTAAACCGGGATTACAAACCCGTACGATGAAAAACTGATGGGAACCGCGGTTTACTTACCTGGAATTAAGAACGAAAACTGGAGCGAGAAATTTGTTCCAAAAATTCTTCTATAAAACGTAAAACATGTTTGTAACCAAATGTCTGGTGATAAAATGGTGCCATTTGAATGGCATTCTATTTCTCTACACAATATTTTTTATTCAGGGACAGAAAATTGTTGGGCCTATTAAAATAAATGTTTCAATGTTGTAAATGTGTTACCTAACAAATTATGAGTGTATATTTTCACGAAATACCACAATTTATAACGGAATTATGTGATACAATCGAGTATACACTTACATACATGGATTAGTCAATAAAATGTGAATTATAGCTGTTTGCAGTTACAATAATTTAACAGAACTAGTTACGTTAAGTAATTAAAACCAATTAAAGTAATTAAAAGACAGATAGAATCACGGTTATGGCTTTCACAATTAACATGCGTGTTGAAAAAAACTGATCATTAATAAAGTAATTTTCTATAGCTCCATATTGGCTGATGTATTTTCAAAGAAAAGCACGCAACGCAACATTAACATTGTAAATGATGTGCAGTTAGTGGAGGATTCCTCGAACTAGCCGACTACGAGAGCCGAGTACGAGCCTCGATCTTGAACGCGTTACTCTATTCCACTTACGAACGCATAACATCAATAAATTCCTGCTGGAACGATCAATTGAATTTAAATCGATCAAGGATCTTCGATCTACTTGTTGTGTTAGAGAGGGAACTGTAGACTGTACGCATATATACAATTTAGCGATTACGTTTCGAGTTTGTGTGAGGCGTGTGAGCGATTTCAAATCTAAAGTTAGTAATCAAGAACTAGATGAACTGATAACATTACCAACTTTTCGATTAATGCATCAATTATGCCTTAATTAATTATTTTTGTACCCCGAAAAATACATGATACTTCTTTTAGCGAAGACTATATAAAGATACTTATGTTTTTGATCTCGCAAAGTAAATGTTAAAATGTAGAGTCATTTAACAATTTTAATTGATTTTGTGGAAAATCTTGTTATGTTTCTCTGTATGCCATGTTGTACATTTATTATCGTGAAAACTAACTGCTCAGAAGAAAGTCACAAACTTGTTAGTTTAGTTTCATTGTTAGAGGATGACCAAAGCCCTAAACTGTAAAGTCGCGTCGAAGACTTTGGTAAATCTCTGTTAAACCGTTTCTTGCAGTCCTATTTCCACGTCTAATGTAGTGGTCAAGCCATCCCGTGTTATCTTGCAAAATTAAGAGGATTGCCTTGACGGACTGCGGCCGGTAATAAACGAGGGCGATTTAGTTCGTTCGGGATGCCGTTTGGTAGCATGCGATGCGGTCACTCAACCGGCTCTAAGCCCGTTACGTCAGCGGTCGCATGCCACAATTAGATCACATACATACGAGACTTGCAATGCCTAGAGCAGACACCAATCGTCAATATATGATTCAGTACCGTTAAAACTTGCTCTTTGCGCGAACTTGCCCACTGCGGCATTCCAAACATTTTTCTTAGCGCTACGTTCTTGTTAATACATTTGCATAATGACTGTTTACTTACTTAGCGAGGGTAAACTTGGGATAAATGAGCGTACTAGCCTGTATAGATTAGAATATTTTTTTTAGATTCAACTTCACCGTCGAGTTCAATTTCAATAATTAAAAGCTTTTACTTGAATGGGAGTGAAATAAAGTAATGTTAACGAGCAAAATTTAAAATGCAATCTAAAGTTTAACTACAAGTTGCTTTAGATTCCCTTTGGCGAGTCGGAATCTCTTTACTGTAGTTATGTGGTGAGGCCAAGTTGCTCGTTGTTGATAGGGTCGGTAAAACTCCTACCTAATTGGGTCTGAGCAGAATGTTCACAAGTTGCCTATTAAAATTATAACAATAATATTATTAAGCTTAATCGCTTTACACCAAATACAGGGTCCTTCTTAATATGCTGACACTTTTTTTACCCGACTGCGACAGGAGGGTTATGTTTTTTATGGAGATAATCAGACTGAACAACTTTCTCTATGAGACCAACATCGAAATCGCGAAAAAATATATCAGCTGTCCCATAATACATTTGGCTCGAGTAGGTTTGCAGTTTTGTATGGAGCAGCAGACAATTTATTCGCGATTTTGATATTGATGCTATAGAGAAAGTTGTTCAGTTTGACAGTCTGTCTGATCATCCCTTAAAAAAGTGTCAGCATATTAAGAAGGATAATGTCAGCATATCGATTATTCAACAAGCACTCAGAACAGAATATACATTGTTTCATAATAAGAAAAAAAATAAAAGCATGTCTAATTAAAAAAAATCGCCCATAACTCACAAAAACAATAGAGTCACAAAATTACGTAAACAGCTTTTTGTACCCCTTACAAATACCCAGTGACCTAAATTCATTACAAGTCTTGAAGAAGCGTAAATACAAAGCCAACGTTATGCATGTTTTACGGCACGACCTCGTATATGTTACGGTCGGTACTTTGCACACATGTATACCAATCTATAGAATGCACTGCACTAGCATTGAAAGTGTTGTATATCTATATTACTATAGAACGAAACATCAAATGGAGGAGTCGATTTTATTATCCACTACAAAGGATCCTTTGTTTTAATTTCCTAGCTTTTCTTTTTCATACCGATCCGTAAAGACATTCCAATATAATATTCATATTATCCCCGCAAATCGCCAATGAAAATAAAAAATACATCATCTTGAATAAGAAATCTATAAAAAAGATAAATAATAAGTATTCGGAGCGCCCCTCGAAGCATTCGAGTCGAACGGATCATTAAAATATCAAACGTTTTCATAATTTCGATGCGGTAAATTATTAACAATAGCTTCTTCATCTACTGTGAAGGCGATAGGTATTTTTAAGAGGACGATGATTACAAAGGGGGTAGGTATACCCTCTCGCGTGCAGAGTGCTCGTCTCGAGGGCCAATACTCGATTGGCCCTCCGTTTGTAGGCTTACCTACTTGGGTTCACGCTACATCAGCTCTACTGCACTATAACACATACTTATCGCCAAAGGTGTCAAATATTAAACCAGAATAACCTACATGAAGAAAACTGTTTTCTTGTAATTTTATTTGTGTAGACTGTTTGTGAGGGGTGGGCAGGAACTTTAATTTAAACACAAACTTGGATTCAAGCTAGATTGTTACGCACACGAAACCAAAGAGAACAGACAAAAGTGTTACCAGCTAAAACTAAATTTACTACCAATTAATGTTGGGGATGCCAACATGGGTAGTATTATTATGAGTATCAATTATTTCAAAGCCTCCCTGCAAATAGGTAGGTACTCAGTCATTAATCGAGTAGAACAAACGTACGGAGGGTATGTGTAGGTAGCAGTGATAGCAAGACAAGAATAATTGGAATTCCAAACGTCATAAGCAAACTCGATACAACGATTTATTAACTGCTACGCCGATAATTAATAGACGTCTATATATTTTGTGCAGGGATTTATCGCCCACATATTTAGCAACTAGCATTCCATTCAGAGAACGTTGTGGTCTGAAAGAGGATGTAGTGACAAAGATAGAGAAAGGTATGTTGCGATGGTTTGGTCATATGGAAAGAATGGATGAGTGCAGATTGACGAGTGCAACCTATAAGGCAAGCGTAAGTGGAAATGTTGGAAGGGGACGGCCTAGACGTACATATTCGGACCAAATTGGCGACGTGCTTAAGAAGGGCCAGGTCAGATCTACCCGAAACCGACGAGCATGCATGAAAGGACTAATGAATGTGGAGGAAGCTAGGGAGGTTTGTCAGGATCGTAGCAAGTGGCGTTCCGTTGTTTCTGCCTACCCCAGTGGGAGACAGGCGTGAGAATATGTATGTATGTATGTAGCATTCCTTTTGAGTTTATCTCAAAACTCGAGTCGGCTGCAGCACACGCTTATCTGGAAAATTTATCGGAACCTCCGCCTCGACTAAAACATATTTGAAACTCCTTTCTAAACGAGTCTTCTCGCGATATTATTGACTTATTAGTTGCATAATTACTTACACTCTTAAAATAACAATAGAAACCAGTAGCCATAAGATAGAGTTTATGAAATCTTGTTCAACCTAGACTAACTAGGTTTATGTAAGTATTCATAATTTAGCTTGACTCCCTTAAAAGTGTTACATCATTTTACACTAGACTTGTTCTCGTTTCGCAACAAATAAAGCACACAAGCTGAAACGCTAGAATATGAAATATAACCTAGTTGAGCAAGAAAACTGCAAGTAATTTGGCTCGAGTAGCGGCTCATTCAAAAGAAAAGAGTGCAAACGCGCTGCATTCCATGCGGCGGAGAAGTCTCGAGTCTCGACTGCTTTGCGTAGGTACCTACGTGGTAGGAAGCAACTATGCACTCATGACAAATATCCTTGATGCTGAGCTGGCCGGCTGCAATTTCTTCACAATTCCACACACGCGGACCCATTGTACGGGGACAAAGACGCTATGAGGGATTCAAGAGAACCAACTCCGCAGTGGAACTTAAAAAGTTGAATAGAAGTATGCAGTCTGCAGTTTCTACGTGGACGATGAAATATGTCGTTTGTTTGGAAGAAAAGAAACGCCTTATCATTGGTTGCTAATTGCTTTTGCGTATGTAGATAGAAGTGCTTACGTTTAACGATATTCTGTGTTACGATTATGGTAGGTAGGTACTTACGCTTAGCTACGTCAGTAGGAAAATATTAGCATGAATGCTTTGGCTGTGTACCTATCCAGTGGACCTATGAAGTCATCGTATGCGACAAAAAACTAACCAGTTTTAGGTTTAGGTACAGTTTTTATGGTCGTTTTTCTTTATAAGTACTCGTACCTATTCTTTTTTACTGCGAAGATATCTAGCTTTCTCTGGCTGTGTTTTTAAGCCTCTTTGATTTTGATTCTTCCAATAAATAGGGCTAGTTCTGTAGTACTGAATGATGAAACATCGTTCTATTCTCGCATTAATCACTACAATAGAAACGCCTTCATAACAATTACGTGACTCACAATTTTAACACTTACCACTTTCAAATTAGGTGTTATAATTCAAAATGACAACGTATGTAACAATGTCATTGAACCATCATCGTTAAGTAGCTTGCCAGATCATTTTACTTGTGGGAAAGGGGGACGTTGTGCGTTGGTCTCTGTATCTCTCAAGGCGCCACTTTCATATTATAATTATATAGGGAGTAAACTTAAATACGATACATATTTCGAGGAGTGCACCAGACCTACTTTTACTATGGAACCAACTTCGAAATCGAGGAAAAGAAAATTGTTGTTGCATAGAAAACTTCACTAACTGCTGAAATCAAAATGTATATTATGTAATGTATATAACGTTTGAATTTTTGTTAACAATTACAATGTGTCGGTCCCATAGGGAAAATTGCTCAGTTTAATGGTTTTGAAGCACTCCAAATATGTATACAGGGTGTTTCATAAGTAAGAATACATTTTTAAAACTCTTAAGGGGGTTGTTTAGACCGTCAAACTGATCAACTTTCTCTATGGGACCAACATCGAAATCACGAAAAAAAAATATTGAAATCCCATACATATTTTAGCTCTCGTCGATTTGTAGAGTATAGAACATCACATATTTTTTTCGCGATTTCGATATTAGTCCCATAGTAAAAGTTGTTCAGTTTGATTGTCTAAACCACCCACTTAAAGGTTTATTTGTATTTTTGTAACACCTTGTATATACAGGGTGTAAGTATATGTAACGTATTTAAGTTTATACACCATGTAGGTATGGTATGGGATATTTACGAATAAAATTGTAAAAAAAATGACTTTTATGTACTTCTTCTTCTTACTTCATTTATCTAATTTTTACTAACTACCGTTATTTTATTTTATTTTGATCATTCATCCTAGTGGATGTCAGCAATGTTGAGAATATTTTGGGATAAATAACATTAATAGTATTTCATGAGGGCTTAACAACAGACTATTATCAAAATATTGTGCCATTGTTGGTAAAAAATTATTGGTCTAAATATAGGTCATTCATTCTTTTGTATAACAGATGACCTTTAAAAGGCCTTTAACTAAAATTTTGTCCAATTGTGTTAACAACGCTGCCGTTCTTATCATAATCAACGCACTTGCATGGAGGGAGAATTCGAGAAAATGGCGCCTAAAGTTTTTTTTTCGTTTTTTGTTTACTCTTAAAATACTAGCAGACATTTATTATTTTTTAGTTAACGACTATATAGAACAGGCTATGAACTTTCTTTTTGCAATATTCATTTTTCTTAAATAATAATGTTTCATATAAATAAACCCCAAAATGTTGTTTAGAATTGTAAACATAGATTAATTTGTCTTTATTTCCTAAGCATAACCATCGCATGTGTTACAATTGCGTGGCTTATGTCTAGGAAATGCAATTACGTCACTTATGCCTAGGATAAATATTATAAATCAATTAATATGTCCTAGACATCACCAACGCAACTAGCGCAAGTGCGATTATTATACCTGGGAATCAATAGCAGAGGGAGCAAATACGTTGGCAAATACGTTCTTTATGACTAGTAAGAAGGTCACGGTCAAGGTTACATAATATGAGATGAAATAATAAAAAAAACACCTCCTCTTTAAATAAACCTTTTTGTCGCATCAGCAAAAAAATTAACAAACAAAGAAAGTATCCTTCAAACAATGAAAGTATCTCCTGAAAGTATCCTCATGGAGGAAAGGCGCGAGATGATTCTGCAGTCTTCAGATGAAGGTACCGGAAGCTCAATAATAATGCAGATTTCAAAGTCTGTAACTTGCGACCTGCGTCGGTTTAACACCGAGCGTATTAGGGAGGCTATAGAGCGGAACAAAGGCTCCAAAGTCTTTGCAAAGGATCTGTCTATTGGACAAAGCCAGCTATCAAAGCTGATAACTGAGGATGGCAGAATCGTATCGTTGAAGCCTGAGCTTCTGAGAGAGGTTGAGAAATTCTATGGACAGTTATACACGTCAACACCGAGACCCGCTACAAATCAGGCTAAAACAACAAGGCACCGGGTGATGACGCTATTACGGCCGAGCTTCTGAAGGCGGGTGGAAAACCGGTTCTGAAGGCCCTTCAGAAACTGTTCGATTCCGTCATACTCGAGGGAAATACGCCGCAGGCATGGAACAGAAGTCTGGTGGTGCTCTTCTTCATAAAGGGTGATAATGCCCTGCTGAAGAACTATAGGTCCATCTCCCTTCTTAGCCATGTCTACAAGCTGTTTTCGAGAGTCATTACGAACTATCTCACGCGCAGGTTCGACGACTTGAAGCCTCCCGAACAGGCCGGCTTTCGAAGGGGTTTTAGCACCGTGGACCACATACATACGCTCCGGCAGGTGATAAAGAAGACCGAAGAGTATAACCTACCCCTTTGCTTGGCGTACGTGGACTACGAGAAAGCCTTTGATTCGATTGAGACTTGGGCTGTACTGCAGTCTCTTCAGCGATACCAAGTAGACTAACGGTAGGTACATCGAGGTGCTAAAATGCTTGTACAAAAACGCATGTCTATGTCAGTTCGACTACAGTACCAGAACTCGAAACTTATCCTAATGCAGCGAGGTGTGAGGCAGGGAGGGTTACCTATCGTACTTTCGAAAAATAGTTTTCCGAATTTTAGTTCTCCGAAATCGTTATACTTTTTATTGTTTCCCTTTTTTTTGTTTCCCCGAAATATTATTCGCCATATTTTAAAAAGCCAGATTTTTTATTGTCCTTTTTTTCTTTTAACCAATGGATCAAAATTCTGTAACACAGTTTTCCGAAGTAATGTAAGTCAGATAATTTACTTTTTCGAATATTTGTTTTTCCGTACAGTCACATTTCCGCAGAAATATTTAACCTAACCTATCCTAGAATTTTAAAAACACCAGATGGTTTTTTTCAGGCAGGGGGCGTCCACCTCTCGCACCTTCAACAAACATTATAAGCAAACAAGCAAGCATGCAGCAAGCAAGCTAGCATGCAGCAAGCAAACAAGCATGCAGCAAGCAAGCAAACATGCAGCAAGCATTTTGATGAAGCTAAGTGTTTTACATGTTCTAACCTAACCTAACCTACAATTTTAAAACCACCAGGTTGTTTTTCTCAGGCAGGGGGCTTACGCCCCCCGCACCCCCCTCGCGGGGGGCGCAGCCCCCCTGCACCCCCCAACATGCATACAAGCAAGCAAGCAACATGCAAGCAAACATGCAGCAAGCATGCAGCATGCATGCAGCAAGCAAGCAAGCATGCAGCAAGCATTTTTATGCTCTGCTCGCTTCGCTCGCTCCGCTAAGTGTTTTACATGTTCTAACCTAACCTAACCTACATTTTTAAAACCACCGCCGGTTTGTTTTTCTTAGGCAGGGGGCTTCCCCCCGCACCGGCCCCCCTTACATGCATACAAGCAAGCAACAAGCAAGCAAGCAAGCAAGCAGCATGCTAGCAAGCATGTTGGTGCTATAATCCTGGTATCATGTATCTACTAGGTAATTATTACAGAAAACTGTACTGTGTTGTGTCAGTGTCCTAGTCATACTTTGGAAGAAGTTGCTTCTACATTTTAAAACTTCAAACCCAGAAGAACGTTGTCAAAAGAAAAAAAATGATTATGAAATTCTGAATTAAAATTTTCTGGAAAATGAAACTTCTGTCAAGTCTTTATAAGGAGTAACAAATGTATGTGTAACAAAATATCTGTCACTAGAAAATTCTATAAACCGTTTTCGAACAACTGAAATTCGGTCAGTGAAATTTCGAAAGTAAGATAGGTTACCGGCAGGGAGACTTTATATCTCCGAAACTGTTTACCGCTGCACTGGAAGATGTTTTCAAGGTTCTGGACTGGAAAGTGCTAGGCATCAACATAAACGGCGAGTACATAAGTCACCTTCGGTTTGCCGATGATATAGTCATCATGGCGGAGACTATAGAAGAGCTCAGTTGAATGCTCGATGATATTAGCAGAGCCTCCGAACGAGTTGGTCTGAAGATGAACATGGACAAGACAAAGATCATATCAAACGTCCATGTTGAACCCACTCCTGTGACGATTGGAAACTCTGCGCTCGAAGTTTTTGACGATTATGTTTACCTGGGACAAACTATTCAGTTAGGTAGGTCCAACTTTGAAGAAGGTTCTCGAGTGGCGGCCGCGTACCGGAAAGCGCAGCGTAGGGTGGACCGACGACCTGGTGAAGGCGGCGGGAAAACGCTGGATGAGGGCAGCGCAGGACCGGTCGTTATGGCGATCCTTGGGGGAGGCCTATGTCCTGCAGTGGACGTCCAGCGGCTAAGATGATGATGACTCAAAAACTGCTGGACCGATTTTGATAAAACTTTATATGTATGAAAGTTTATGAACAGAAATAAAACATAGGATAGTAACTTTCTCTTTTTCTCATTTTTTGGCTGATGCGGGTAAATTACAAGGTTTATTTAAAGAGGGCAAGTTTTTTTTATTTCGTCTCATATTATGTAAGTGACCGTCTTACTAGTCATAACGAACGTATTTGCCAACGTATTTGCTCCCTCTGCTATTGATTCCCAGGTATAATAATTGCACTTGCGCTAGTTGCGTTGGTAATGTTTAGGATCAATGTTTATGATTAGTAATATTTTTTGTCTAAGCAAATAAATTCTAAACATAACAATCGCATGTACTCAAATATAATGTTTATGACTAGTAGAGGTTAAGTAAATTATCTATAAGTTACCACCAAGAGTAACGTAACAGTCAAGTGCGTTGATTATGCTTAGAATTTATTATTATTGTTAACTGTGACAATCCTAGGCAAAACAACCGCATGCGATATTCCGGTGCTTATTATTAGTAAGTGTGAAGAACCTTTTGAATGACTTACTAAATTAAGTATCATAATGGCTATCACGTGGTATATGTTTAGTATACCTATGGAAAGTTTGCAAGTGCGACAAATTTGCTTATCAAAAAACCACATTTAAAATAAGAAAATCATAAATTGGATCAGTTATGCTTGTAGATCGCTTTACGCTGATTCCGAATATGCCCATAACTCAATTTTTCCAAAAATGTCGATTGCGCTGATTATGATAAGGGCGGCAGAACGAGTGAGTCACAATAATAATGCACCACTCAACTTTCGGGGACAAACCATTTACAGTACGGGTCCACTGATCTTCGTTTATTATTAGCAGTTGTTATATTGGGTTGAACGAAGCCCATTTACTAAAATAAACCTAGTAAATTGTGTTATCTGAAGAAGTTACCTGACAATTATGCATAAATTATCAACTTTAATTTATTGGTTGAATCTTAAGTTCTCTTAACAAGAGTTGGGTAACACAATCCGTTAACTGGCCACTTAAACACTTACATTAAACGTTGTTCAACGAAACTTAATGTAAATATAAATAGATAGATAATTTAGTAGGAAACGATATTTAAAATATCAACAGAAAATCTTTCACATGGATACTCATAAAAACAGTAAGCAATAACTTTTTGAAAATGCTTGTATTGTACCCACTGTCCGACGGCGACGAGCGGCCACGGGCTCACTCCCCGTCACACTCCCCACAGAATTTCGGTAGGTACTACTGGTGAAACGTGGATGTTCTGAGGTTTCGGAATATATCTAACTACCCCCTCGGGGAATATAGTCGTGTGCATATGCTATGCTATGCTAAAATTAAAATTAAAAAGTCGGATTTCCATGTTGATATTGCATGATGCTTGATGAACTGATGAGTTATTCGTTGAGCTGAATGTACTGGTTGAAAACATTAGTCTCTAGGCTCCGAATGCCTCTAATGATAGCCAACCGGTAGGAGATGGCGACACAAAAAGCATTAAAGTAAATTTATAAGGTTGTGCTTTTTAATTAAGAAATAAATACAGGGAATTTTGTCATATAAATTTGTGCTCTATTCTATATGCAGTTGGTGGTTATTTAGTACAAGTACTGTCGGTTTATGAGGATCGATTGTCTAATGAGTCACTGGCGACATGGGAGTGCACTCGGCGGCCCTCGCTGGTGATCGATGACAAATCTCTTTTATATCCCAAGCTTATTCGGGGGAGCCTAAATTGCTACCGTTTGAATCTTAGTGTTCTGATGGTTTACTCTCTTTATCAGTATCTGTATCTGTCTTGTTATTCATAATTAGTCGTTAAAACCGGATAAGTGATGGAAATATAAAACCATGTTTTTTTTTTAAATAACGAAAGACATAGGTATACCTGTTTAGTGCGTTCACTCACACACGATGACGAACTGACGACAGTCCATAGAACTACACCCGGTGAGTCAATGCGTCACAGTGTGTGCTTCTACGTGCGGTTTCATACAACTCCTTGCTTCACGAATGACGGACTGATGTCTGCCGCTGCGTCAATGCGTCATCGTGTGTGAACAGTACAGTACAGTACAGTACAGACACACACAGTACAGTACAGTACAGTACAGTATAATAGTAGTATGCATGTAACGTTTACTATGTTCTTTAAGCATTGTTATGTTTTCCAGATGAAAATGAGTTTAAAAGATTCCTGCCCATACGAGACGTAGGCAATTGAATAAAATAATATATCCCCCTTATAAAAGGGGAAAATAGAGGTAAATCTTATTTGTTAGGTACTATGTAGAGAAAGGAGAGTAGTGTTTTTAGCGTTTCGACGTCGTCCCGAAGAAAGCATCAAAACAAATTGACTGTCTGATAGTGCTATTGACGGATATAGTATAGCAAGTGCTACTTGCATTTTCAGAATAATGGACGAATTTATTATTTTTCACCTCACAAGCTCGGAAAGATTCTGTTTATCGTTCGAAATCTGAGTGCAAAAGTGTATTTTATCCGCTAGCGTGCAAAGAGTTTTTGAAATTCGAATTTGTCTATTCAATATTTTTGTATACCGCCAATGCACTGAAAATGCTTAATAACTATTTCATGACACTGGCCAGCACGAAAATAAAAACTTTTTGAAATGTTCTTTTTAGCAATTCACTTTTTTTCCTCGCTGTTGTGAGGTGAAAAATTGTGTGTTTCGCTCGGCTGCAAAGTTATTCTGCGTCTCGTACCTTTGAAACCTTCGCTAAACGCTCAGGATTCTATTATTTGAACCACTCGCTTCGCTCGTGGTTCAATCCTAGAATCCTTCGCTTGCTCAGGTTTCAATAAAAGTACTCGCGCCAAAAAGCAACTTTGCAGCCTATCATAACAAATAACTATTAATATGATGGACACACGATAGTTAACTCATGGATCTCCTACGAATAACTTGTTTGCCTGTAGGCTAGTCTATTTTAGTACATTTTTATCAGTTAGTCTAGTCAGAGTGTCGGTATAATAAAATGACGTTAGTAAACATAATTATGACTCATGGTCCACCATACGGCCTATTCGACTCAAAACGAACTAATCGTTATTTTATGAATATGTTTATTGTCACTTTTAACCCTGGTCATAATTTCGTTTGGATAGTTAATGAATAATCTCCATCACAAATGTTATTTATTGATAGACTTTCGAGCCTTAACGTTCATATTATTATCATGTTTTCATGATTTTACGTAGTGATTCGTCATAATAGATTTTCAAGGATCATTTTAATTATGCACAGCCAATGAATTCGACGACCTGGTTGGTATGATAGTTACCACGCCAGAATGATAAAACCAGGGCCCTGTGTTCGAATCCCGGTTAGATCATGGATGATGGATGTTATAAGTATGTATGTTTTTGCCGTTGTTGTAAAGTTTCCGTAATAATGAGCGTTATTTTTTTGAAAAAAAAACTTGTTTTATATGACGTTATTTCAACTTATCCGTGTGCATGATCTTTTAGATGCCTAGCTAGGTTTATAAAAATGTTCACATGACTGGGCTAATTTGTCTGACTGACTCACCAATAATAGTAGGTGATTTTTTAACCGACTTCAACAAAAGGAGGAGGTTCTCAATTCGACCCGTATGTTTTTTTTTTTTTTTTTGTATGTTTGTTATTATCATTTGTTTTTCCATTATTGACGCAACCTAAAGGTCCTAATTCTAAGAAAATATAACTTTAGACAGACCGAATTATTTCTCATTCTCGCAATACTAAATGTTTCCAGGTAGATTCGTGCGAGATTATGTTATTACGTCAAGTCTTCCTTATTCCTTACCTACTCGTTAAGAACAATAAAATAATATCCTTTGGAGACTGACTTATGTTTTGATTATCTTGTTTTGTATTTGCAGCTGAATGAGATAGGACAGGAATGTGTAGAACACAATCGGAGGGTACAATTTGAGAGAAGAAAGTGAAACGAGAATGCAGAGTGGAAAATCGTGCTTTTCTCTTTAAAATTAGGATTCCTTAACTAAAGTTCGCATATTCTCTCAAATCGTCACCTTTTTTTTATTCTTTTTATTTACATTGGGACTTTTAACACTGAGGTTATGTCAGCCCCATCGTGCCTTAACCTTAAGACTCTACATAACAAAGAAAAGAAAACCTATCATTTCCTAACGAAAACGACAACTAAACACTAATTTTAAGATTAAGAAGTTTGACCATGAAACTAGTAAGTACTACCTACGTCATTGAGTTTGATAACAGTGATTTTACTTTAAAAGAAAATTGACATTTAAAATGTTGGCATTCGATACCGCATGTACTACCATTCTTAGATTTAATTTTCTTTGATCTAAGCTACCAATACGCCACTGTGTTGGTGACTCGGGCCTTCCCCTTTTGGGCTTAACAATAAACATAGAATTGCCACATCATCATTATCTCAGTGCTCTTTTAATTAAGTTTAATGATTCAGTCTGTCCTTTAGTTAGACCGACCCTGAGAAGCTATGTGCAGTGCAATGAGTGCAATGCAGTGAGTAAGGTACGCTTTGTGTCGATTCACACAATTTTAAAATAATAATGCCAAAGAGGTTTATACCGAATTACGAGCAGTTGGTATAATATCTCAGTTTGTACAGTTATCAATTTGTTCACTTTCGCTCGTCCAATTCGCGATTTGTGCAATTCGCAATTTGTGTAAATTATCATTTGGTTCAAATTCTCGTTTTGTTCAAATTAGCCATTCGTACAAATTCGCAATTCGAACCACTACTCGCTAAGAGTCCGATGCTTGTACCACCCCTCACCACCGCACTAGGTACATGCGAGCCAGTCGTGCAAGGAGAACAATGCACCCACGTCGCAATGCCACTCGCAAGGACTTTCTTTCCTACGTTTGACACGGATATAACACAAAGTAAATGTCATTTGCAACCAGTCAAGTTATTTTTGTCTTACATTTCTTGAAACTGCTCGTCTTTCAGGAGTTTTCTGCGCGATAAATGCGAGTTACAGTTGCTTTAAAGTATACTTCTTTTTGTAAGAATGACGATATATTTCTTTAGTTCATGGAGCAAGTAGAACGAAAATAAATAACGCTCAAGTGCACAATCATCGTTCTAACTCAAAAAAGTGAGTACATTTGTTCTGGAAACCAGAAACAAATATATATCCGTGTAAAGGGTCCCTTTCGATTCCGGGACCCATGCGGTTTTTCTAGTTCATCATCGTCAGAAAAAATACTCTTTCACGTTTTCAAAGAGCTATGAAGCAGTGAACGAGTTTTCAAATCGATTTTATACCAACTCTACATACATTTGACTACCCGGTTGGTGTATGGTTGCCACGTCGGGTAACTAGTAATCTGTGACGCCCTGGACTGCCAAACCAGACGTCCTGGGTTCGAATTCATGTTCGGTCATGGATGGATGTTACCTACATGATTCTGTCGTTGTTATACAAGGTGTAAGGAAAAGTTTTATTTTTAAAACAAATACTTTATACCCATAAAATTAAAAACTTTTACTATGGGAGCAAACATGTCAGACCAAAAAAAATCAACTGTTCCATATCAAATGTTTAAGTCGAGTAGGTATTGTAATTTAGTATGGCACAGCTGATTCCTCACATAGTAAAAGTTCTTCAGTTTAATGGGTAGAGTATGTGGTTTAAACGTTAATGATACTTTTCCTTACACCCTGTATATCTTTCATAATAATAAGTGTTTCGGATCATAACTAGGTATGTGCGCCTGTGAGCGTTATTTACTTTATTTCTAAAATTTTCAAAGAAAAGCTACACTTGTGTGTTTATTTTTGTAAGGATAATAGACGCGAAGCTAATGTGGAATTTCGAGAATTTAGTTAGCGTACGAAACTTCCTTCAGTTGAAGTACGGAATTCAATAAAAAGGGCCGAGAACGGAAAGCGGGCTTTCTATTTGGTAAAGTGAGAATTATACGCGTACAAAAATAAAAAGAAAAAAAACTACAGCGTTGTGTAAAGTAGGGATCCCGTGTAACTTTTCTTCGGAGAACGGAATTACTTACGACCGACAAGGGGGAAACAAAGTACAAAAACAACGCCGGGTTGTGTCTGATACTACCCTTTTCATTGTTGTAGGGATCAACGTATCATAAGTTTATGCTGTGAATGGCGATGACTAGACGAAACAACTTTGACTTGGCATTTTACAATGAACTGTACTCATTTCATTTTGATGTAGGATCGCCAACGCATTGTTGTTCGTCTGTAGGTTAATGTGCTCTTTCAGGTCAATAGTTGGAGGAAGTAAGGTTTTTTTTTGATAGAGTACCTACCTATTTATTCTATACATTTTACAGTATTATTAACTAATTAACGTTTATCCTGTTACAGAATAACAAACTTTTCGTTCGTAATTCCAAAATAATACGTATTGATCTACGACCTAAGTATTTTACATTACGTAAAAACCAATAGGGGAGCGGACTGCATAAAATTTTGGTTTTATCATCTTAGTAAAAAAAAAGTTTGAAAATAACGCTAAACTCTCATTTTCTGTAATTCTTTAGCTTGAATACTATTTTTAATAATAGGATGATGTATAAAAAGTAATGAAATGTTGATGACGTCACTTGTGGGTATCATATATACAATTTTTCATACAAAGTGCACGATTTGACATTGGATTAAGAGTTGCTGATTTGACTAGGTCCGCTCCCCTATTTTAGGGTTCTTGGAGATCTAGTACTTACCCAATACGACCTAGTAGCACTTGGTCCAATACGCAGTTCGTCAATAGGTACGCATTTCGTCAAATAGGTATTTAAGTATTTTGTACACTCAAGGAAACCTGTTTTGAAATCTAAAGAATTAATGTTTGAAACTGCATGCTAGTGAGCTTCTATCACAGTTTTATGTTTTAAAATAACCATTGGATCCGGAAAAATCTAATTCTAAAGCGGAAGAACAAAAAATATCGAAAAAAAGCTCGCTGCAAACTCGAATTAAATAGTCGTATCTCGTTGACAGTGGAATCCATCAGCGGTCTCGATTGAGGAGATAACCACGTGTACGCCGCCCCCTCCCCTCCCAGGCCTCTACGGGGGTAAAATAAATCGTAATTTGATAGCGCCATCTAGCGCCTCGTGGCTTGTACTGTACATCACAACTCCCGACCAAAGAATAAAAAGTTTATGGTTGTGATACTGTTTATATGGGTCTGATTCAAATGTGTCGAACGAAAATTCTCGTTGGTAGGGTACTATTCAGTGCCTAAAAGTTCACATTACTTTTAGGAACTGAATTTTGTACTGAGGTTGCAAATGTAATTAGGAAAAGTGGAGATATGGCTACCTTCACATTATAGCATTTTCACACGACCGAAACAGCGGCAGTGACGTTGCACGGTTCACCTAAAGTCACAGCCTAAAGTAGCAATATAAATGATGTTATGTCTTCGTACGAATGCATTCACGGAATGACCTGAATTTAGTGTCTCATATCCACATACAACCGCGATTCATCGGCGCAACAGCAACACTGCTTTATTGTCTAATGTGAAGGCAGTATAAGACTGTTGCTCACAATAATGTCGTGCTGTCTTGTCTTTTATACAAGTGGAAAACAGTCCCTGTTTCTACTACGCACGCATTCTGTAGCTCGTAAGGCCTGGTGCACTCAAAGATAAATAAGTACAAATTAAACTTCAGAATTGTCAAAAAAAGAAGAGTGGCGGATGCGCAAGTTATTTCAGTCTTGATCTTAGAGGGACCGCACATGAATGAAACTGTAGGTACTTAGAGTAAGATAAAAATAATAAAAAAGTAAATTGGTAGTAGCCTGTAGAAATTTGAGGACAGGTGTTTCTCCTTATGATGTTTTTGAATCAAGTGTGTGAACCTCATACTCTTTCTCATTAGATACTCCAGTCAATCATCTATACATTCTAGTTCCTATTTTAACGAATATTCACGCTAACCATATAATGTTAAGGTAATTACAGGGAACGAAATGACTAACACAACACTATCGTGAATCAATACCAAAGGCGACCAAAAAAAACCATAGATGCATAGGCGAAGTATTTTTAACCCCCGACGCAAAAAGAGGGGTGTTATAAGTTTGACGCCTATGTCGGTCTGTCTGTCTGTCTGTCTGTCTGTCGGTCTGTCTGTCTGTGGCATCGTAGCTCCCAAACGGGTGGACAGATTTCGATACGGTTTTTTCAAGTAGAAAGCTAATTTTTGCGAAAGTGTTCTTAGCTTTGTTTCATGAAAATCGGTTCAGCAGTTTTGAAGTAACTTTCAAAATTGCGACAAAAGAAAAGAGGGGTGTTAAAAGTTTCTGTCTGTCTGTGGCATCGTAGCTCCCAAACGGGTAGACCGATTTCGATGCGGTTTTTTGTAATAGAAAGCTTATTTATGCGAGAGTGTTCTTAGCTTTGTTTCATGAAAATCGGTTTAGCAGTTTTGAAGTAACTTTAAAAATTGCGACAAAATAAGACGGGTGTTATAAGTTTCTGTCTGTTCGTGGTTTCGTAGCTCCCAAACGGGTGGACCGATTTCGATGCGGTTTTTTTTAAGTAGAAAGTTAATTTATGCGAGAGTGTTCTTAGCTTTGTTTTATGAAAATCAGTTCAGTAGTTTTCATGTAACTTTAAAAATTATGAAATAACATTAAATTACAAATTTAAAAAACCCCCAACGCCAAAAACGAACTTTTAAAAAGTAAAAAATAATGCGGTCACCTATTATTTTTGATGTAAGCAAATGTATGTTTTACTTTTTTACTCTCTTTAAGATATTTTAGGTTAATTAATGTGTCGGGGACCGCAAGTGATTGATAAAAAAATCATTGGTCATTTAATATCGGTCCCCTACGCATTAATTAACCTAAAATATCTTAAAGAGAGTAAAGAAGTAAATAAAACATACATTTGCTTACATCAAAAATAATAGGTGACCGCATTATTTTTTACTTTTAAAATGTTCGTTTTTGGCGTTGGGGGTTTTTTAATTCGCTTATGCTGATAGACGCAACGCCAGTGTAACCGCGTATGAGACAGCGATAGTCATAAAATCCTATACAATTTGTATGAAAATAGATGTCTGACTCCGGAGTCAGACAGCCATCGTAGAACAAAAAAGTGGCTACGTCGATAAGGACAGCAATAAGTAGCGATCTCCTTTTTGCTACAGCTTTTTTCTGACTTGTCCAATTTACTAGTAATTTTCCCCTTTGAATCCACAATTATAGATAATTATGAGGAATTATTTTTCCCTAAAAATTCGTTTCAAATTCGCCATTGTCCTTTTGTAATGTCCCCGCTGCTCATGTCAATACAACTTTGACGATATTTGCAGATGACCTTTTAACGCTAATGGAACTAAAATAGAAGGGTCAGATACGAACTCTTCTCTGTGTTTCGTTTCCACTGAAAATTCAAAATGTAAACTTAGCTATTTTGCGAGACAGATAATAATAACTGTGTCTGACGGGTTGTATAACCTCAATCGAAAGGTATTACCGGAGCGGTACCCCAATACACTGACCAACCAATACCGACACTACAGGGTGTAAGAAAAAGTATAATTAACCTTTAAACCACATGCTTAAACAAACTGAACAACTTTTACTACGGGAGCAAACCTGTCAAAACAAAAAAATCAACTGTCATAAATTTAAGTTAAGTAGGCCCTGCAGTTTAGCCTGGAACAGTAGATTTTTTTTTTGCGCTGACTGTGGTTAGCGTGAGTTTGGAAGCTACGAAGATATTTACCCTAAAATCTTCCAAACTGTAGGCCTCGCATGCCACCCCCGAGAAAACGGTAAAAATTGAGATGTGCCATTATTTTGTGATGTGTTATTATTTTAAACGCTTTGTCGTGGGCGGCATGCTAGCCGTGCTGTTGTGTGGGGACTTGGAGTCCACGCGTATTATTACGCTTACACTCGCTACTGCTTGGTTATTGTGTTGGGGTAAAAGAGTTTCTCATTATGGCAGTTTGAAATGAGAACGCTGACTTATTTATTTTTCCTTTTCATTTTGAAGAACAATTCGTAAAAAACAATGATACGCATGAGGTTATGCGAGTTTTCGGTGGCCACGTGCATAACATGTACAGACACAAAGATACCTATGCTATGTAACGAATAATGGGTGATTTTCTCAAACTTAAACTTCAAATCAAACTGAACCACTTTTACTATGGGCGCAAATCTGAAATCTTTTATAGAGTTCCGTAGGTACCAAACTTGGCAAAACGGAACACTTATGGAATTTTCTTGGAGACAGTAAGACTGAAACTTGGTACAGTTATAGCAATTAATGGTCCAATAATATAAATGAAGTCAAAAAGCTTAGTGTTTATATTGAGGGACAGTTTTGGGGGCAGACAGAGATACAAATTTATTTAAATGTTTCTTTAATAAACTCCGAAAAGCTGGTGTCCCCATAGATATTTCAAAAACTAGAGCCATGTGAAGTCTGAAAAAAATTATGAACATTGAAGGTGTAGTTTTCGGGAAAATCCTAAGGTTGGAACTAATTTGAATGGTTTTACCAAAATAGTAAGTATAGGCTCATAAGCTGATCTTCAGTTACTATGAGCCTACATACTTCTAGTAAGTATAGTAGATTACATACCGAGGGCAGGAAAGTAAGAAAGGTCTTAGATCTCACGTAATTGTTGTCCGAGGCCCGACTCACACTTAGCCTGTTTATTTTTTGCGATTTAAGGTGTGTTCCCATAGTTGTGTTCAGTTTGATGGTCTGAACCCCTTTGAAAATTTTGATAGTTTTTACAAAATCACCTTGTAGGTAAGGTACCTATAATAAAATATCCTATGACTATATCGGAGAATATAGTTGTGAGCATAATTATGCTGATGCCTAAAGTAATGCAAAAATATGTTCCGAAGCTAATTGAAACATTAGATAGACACAGATACGGTCAAAGGGTTAATTTACACAAGCAATAGCAACAATAGCTCGTAACAAGTATGACCCATCGAACGACGTCAATTACATGCTGTTAGTGTCAGGGACGCAGTGTCGTGAGACCCCCCTCGCAAGCGTAGGGTCAACGATTGTCATAGGGTCCTTCTTAACATGCTGACACTTTTTTAAGGGGATGATCAGACCGTCAAACTCCTGTCCCATGCATTTGGCTGCAGTTTCGCATATATTTGCTGTCCCGTACAAATCCTGCAGTACCTATTCGACTCAAATGTATGGGACAAGCTGTATTTTTTTCGCGATTTCGATGTTGGCTCCATAGTAAAAGTTGTTCAGTTTGATGAGTAGAATACATGTTGAATTTATCCGCAGTGATATAAAATTTACCATGTAATAAGTGGAAATGTTGGAAGGGAACGGCCTCGACGACATATAAATACAAACCAAATAGGCGACGTGCTTAAAAAGGGCCAGGAGTGCGATTTTTGAATCTCATTCGGTCAGCTCAGCAGTTGAAAATGTCAAAATTACTATGGAGATACGCATCTTTCTACTGCTGCTTTGACTCTCAAAAATCGCGCTCCTGGAGTATGATTTTTGAGAGTCAAATCGGCAGTAGAAATATGCGTATCTAAGTACATAGTAATTTTGACATTTTCAACTGCTGCAACGTTTCAAAAATCGCACTCCAGGTCAGATTTATCCGAAACCGACGAGCATGCAAGAAAGGACAATGAATGTGAAGGAAGCTAGAGGTTTGTCAGGATCGTAGCAGGTTGCTTTTCATTGTCTCTGCCTACGCCAGTGGGAGACATGCGTATGAATATGTATGTATGTATAGCATATCCTAAATCTAACGTAAATACGTAACGTATGAAACACTATAACCATAATATAGAGACTTGTATGTCAAAGAAGCAAGAAACCTGCTCATCCCTACATGTAGTGCAAACTGGTTGGATTATGATCACCACGGCCCTCTGTAAACGTCCCTGTTAGTGATATAAATAGATAACAAATTGCAAAGTCGTGGGTGTAAGCCCTTTGGAACGCGTGGGCGATATGGGCGGCACTCGGGTAAGCGGAGACACAGAAAAGAGATATACAGTAAAGCAACTTCATGCAAGCTCTCGAATCGACGCACGCACACAGACTAGGCGCCACGTAGCGGCCCGCTAAGGTTCCTATTTCAGCGATCGTAAGCAGCGATTACATTGTAGATTTCGGCATACCTGATTAGTTCTCTCCATTTGAAAGTGTAGCGATCAAAGCAAGCAATTCGGCCCTACATGTAGGTAGGGTAATTCAATTCAATTAAATGTAATCGCTGCTGTAGGAATTGTAGGATGGCAGCTTTATCGCGCCTTCCCTCTCTCTCTTCTCATATAAGCGCGAGCGCACAAGATAAAAAGCGTGGTATAGTCTTATCACGCGTAGGTATATCACGCTGCAATACTACGGCCGCAGTACCATAGTGTAAAAATAGTAATAGTGGTGAAGCTCAGCGGTCGCGGCAGGTCAATCGAGCGCGGTGTGCGGGGGCCGTTAGGAGCGCATCCCGGCCCTCTCTGCCTGCACGCGTTCCTCATAGCGAATTCAGTTAGGGTACGCCCATCGCCGTCCTGTCAACTTCGCTACTATTACTTTTTTACACTATGGCTTTGGCTTATGGTACTTTTGCGCCATGATGTACCTTGGGGGAGCGCTTGGCTTGCATGAAGTTGCTGTACTGTATATATCTCTTTTCTGTGTCGGAGAGCTGTGAGCGCCACCATTGATGTTATTTAATCGTGGCTTGTTCAAATAATTTCATGCAAATTAAGAATAAAAATTACGAACAGGAATAGAACAAGGTGAGTTGATAAAGATTATAAATAGATAGAGATTAAATGAATATAAATAAAGCGCGAAGCTAATTTTTAGGTTGTAAACAGATTTCAGAGCATTTTTGGAAATATTTCTCTAAGAATAGTAGGGTTTGCTCCGATTTATGTAGTTAGTAGTCTACACTATTAAAAACTGTAACAGAAGTGTTTTCATTGTATATATTTACAATATGGGTGTAAGGCGAAATTTATCATTAACCTTTAAAAATCATACGCTACCCATCAAACTGAACAACTTTTAAAATGGGAGCAAACCTGTCAGCTATTTCATCTGCCTTAGTGGTCTAATGGTTAGACCACTGACCATTAGAGTCAGAGCATTGGGCTCTTGACACGGAGGTCGTGGGTTCGATTCCCACGGGGGGCACCTAGTGAAATGTCACTTTGTGCGTTTTTCCCCAGTTGGTTAGGACATTGCAGGCTGATTGTCTGAAATATCTAAATATATATATACTATCTCTGGTGGTAGTAGTCGTTACATAAAAACCACGTCAGAGGCCGTAAGGCGGTTTGAATAAACTCTGACACCAGGGCTTGTAGCCCACTCGATAAGAAGAAGCTATTTCATACTAAACTGCAGCGCCTACTCGACTCTTTGTGAGACAGCAGATTTTTTTGTCTGACAGGTTTGCTACCATAGCAAAAGATTTTGAGATACTTTTCCTTATACTCTGTATAAAGATTAACAGAGGTGACACTTGGCTGCAAATAACAGTTTTTTTTTTTTTTTTTTTTTATGTTTGAACATAACTCAAAAGCTATTAGCTTTTTTAGGACCGTTTTGACGAAACTTTTTGTGTTTAAAAGTTTATGATTAGACTTAAAAACTGGTTGCATATATTATTTTAATTTAACTAGCTACCATGATGGGAACAGAGGTGCGGACGCAGTAGCTAGCAAAATATAGTATCTATATTATAATATATCAGAGTTAGGAAATAGTTGATAGGTTCAGAGTTTGAAGTTAAGTTTCTATACCTACACGTGCGGAGATAACAATTGATATTCCAGACGGAACAGTTCTTGTCAAAGGTTCCGCTTTTTAATTAATTCTCCTAAGAATTAAGTTTATGATACAGCCGAGCTGTCTGTTCATTTTGTTTATTTCTTATGTATATTATGCCCTAAATCATAAAGAAACACGTACTCCTTGATAGGAGAGGAGCAGGCTTATACGCATAATTTTCCATACTTTCCCCTCTGCCAAAGTCCCACCCCCGCGACGGCCCCGACCTAGCCCACATGGGCTACTAATCTGTTTACAACCTAAAAATTAGCTTCGTGCTTTATTTATATTAATTTAATCTCTATCTATTTAAAATCTTTACCAACTCACCTTGTTCTATTCCTGTTCGTAATTTTTATTCTTAATTTGCATGAAATTATTTGAACAAGCCACGAATAACATCAAAGGTGGCGCGGCGCTCACAGCTCTCCGACACAGAAAAGAGATATACAGTACAGCAACTTCATGCAAGCGCTCGAATACGCGTACCACGCCCGCCAAGACTTCGGGGCGCAAAAGTAATGCCATAGTGTAAAAAAAGTAATAGTAGTGAAGCTCAGCGGTCGCAGCGGGTCCATGCCCAATTGCCCACGCGGTGTGCCGGGGACGACGATGGGCGTACCTAAACTGAATTCGCTATGAGGATACGTTTTACTGCTATTGTCACTGCAACGGTCCCCCCGCAAAAAATTGCAGAAAAATGTGCTATGGAGAAATAAACAATACTTAGTCCTCTCCGGGCGTTGACCAGGAGACACGTTTTTCTCTATGCCCTAAATGATGATCATAGGACAGGATATTGGTAATCTTGTCTTCCACTGTACTTACGCCACAGAGTGAGAGCATTAAAATGAGTAAGGAGGCGTTTACACGAGCCGATCCTTGACCCTGTGCCGTCCGCCGCCACCGACCAGACAGTCGCTGTCGCCGGCGCCCTTCCCGGGGAACTAAATATGTGTGCACACTGCGGAATCTGTTCGAGTTATATTTTGTTATATTTATTTACAGTCACTATAACTTCGGAACGTTAACACCGGGAACGTCGGTGGCGCGTTGCGGAGAGCTATGGAAACTCAATCTTGAGGTCCGAGTTCGAATCCGCACGGACCACATGCCTACCAATGAGTTTTTCTAACTTATGTACGTAATACCGACTACTCTCAAACGGTGAAGGAAAACATCGTGAGGAAAACTGCATACGCTGAAGAAGAAATTCCGATGCGTATTTGAAGTCTACCAATCCGCATTGGGCACGCGTGGTGGACTAACGCCCATACACCCTCCCTGAGGGTAGGCCTGTGGCCTTCAGTGGGACGTATTTAGGATGTGATGATGATGATGATGATGACTTGGCTCCATCCCCGCACTGCGCCAGCGTAGTGAATTATGACCCCCATTCCTTCTCACTCTCTTAGAGAGACAAGGCTGCCCTGCAGTCTACGAATAAATTTCTTTATTCGTAGTCTGCAGTATCCTACTATAAGATAGAAAACGAACATTGTATACTCACAATAAGATATTCCAAGTTCTACTTTGAACCAATTTGCAAGCGTATTTTAATAAGTAATAGGAAGCTTTTACACGAACCGAGCCGCTCGATCCTTGACCCTGTGCGGTAAGCGTTCTTCGGCCAGACAGGCGCTGTCGCCCGGCACCCTTCCCGGGGAAGTAAATATGTGTGCACACCGCGGAATCTGTTTAAGCTACATAATAAAAAAAAAAACTCCTTGTTAAGTACATTTTTCAACAGTTATTTGGTAGGTACAATTAGGGTCATACTCACAGAGAGCTTGACAATAAGTAAGGAAGTGAGTACACGAGCCGCTCGATCCTTGACCCTGAGCGGGTAGGCGTCCGTCCGCTGCCGCCGAACAGACAGTCATTGTCGTCTGAGCTCGCTTTTCTAACTAATATGTACACCTATATTTGATAGCGATGCTGTGACCTGTATTGATGATACGTACGAAAGTACATCAGAACGTACGAAAGAAATGTTCTCTTTAGATGGGGATCTCTCCATGAAATGAACATTATATTAGCTATTAAGTAAAAGTAAGTTCGGTCTCAACTTTCTTAAATACGTAGCTTTTAAATTTGTATATAAATAGGTACGCAGTTTATTCAGTTAATTATTTTTTTCGCTAACCACTATACTAACAGAAAAAAAACATTTTTAGGTGTATTATAACTATAAGTCTGAAAAAACAATCCGCGTCCTCCGTAATCAGCATGGGCACGCGTGGTGGACTTTCGCCCATAGCCATACACTCTCCTTGAGCTTAGACTTGTGCCATGCACCGTATAGATAGGCTGATGATGATGATGATGAAAATTTACAAAACAATAAAGCCCTCTCTTTATAATTCGTTTATAAACAGCGGGCTCTATTCTCAACGGATTATCTAAGCGTTATAATGTGTGTAGTTGGCAAGTCGGCAGTGTGCACAAGGCTTACAAACCTCATAATATTTCACTATGGCGAACCATTCTTTTCATCGCGCTGGCATTTTACCAAGCGACTTTTTATTCAACTACAAAGCTATGGGCGCAATCAATGCTCGCAGAAGGAAGATCGGGGTCTAAGAGCTTTTTTATTTTTATTCTCAGACTGTTATACCGAGACTTCAATTGCTGTTGGTATTAAAAATTTAATTTAATTGCGCAAAAGATTTTGGTTTGTTAGTACACTTATGTTTAACTTTGAGATCTTATGAAACGAATACTTATAGTGCCCGACAAAAAAATGTATGAAAACTGTAGATATGTATGGGTTTTTAGTTTTCACATGGATAAAATTTAATAAATTCGAGTTTTATTGTCGTTTATGGTGTACCTAACCGTATTATCTAGGCATGTTTAAGATTCCAGTTTGTTCTAAAATTTTATGAAGTTTTAAAGTTTGGTATGAAGTAATTTAAATTGTCAAGCATGAACAGCTTTTCGTCGGTTTAGGTACCCTAAAGGTTTAACCACAAAATAGCATTGGAATGTTTTAGGCCAGTTTGTTTAAATAGTTGTTGTAGACGGCCCGACAGCACAGTCTGTAGTGAACCTGCCTGCTGTGCCGGGGGTCGCGGGTTCTAATCCCGTAAAGGACAAATATTTGTATGACAAATATGAATATTTGTACCCGAGTCATGGATTTTTGTATCAATATATGTATTCTATATCGTTGTCTAGTTATCATAATACAAGTCCAGGCTAGATTCTGGAACTTTAAATGTGACTAGATACTTAATTTGTGTGACACTGTCCAAGATAATTTATGCTTCATCATCATTTATTTAAAAAAAGTAAAATGTTTATTATATATTATCAGATACTGTAGAAAAACAACTACAGATATTTATTATATTATAGAGTTCCGTAGAATTAAATAAAGTAAGAATTACAAAAAGAACTGAAAAAGTTACGACATAATCACTACAAATATAATTCATCCTTATCAACAGTAAAAAAGCGAATAAGAATTCATGAATAAATAAATAAAAATTGTATTACAAATTCTTATGATTCATTCGTTCATTTCTTCGAATTACAGAAGGCATGTCAATGTTGAACCGAAAAAAAAATAAGAGGGAAATATTTTGTCCCATCGTTTATCTAAAAGGAAGGTCAGAATAAGGCTATCAAATATTCCAACGAAAGAAAAAATGTTAACAAATATCGTAAGTGCTACAGTGCTTTGTGCGATATGTTATAAAAGGACAGGGTGGGTAAACACATTTGTCATAAAACCATCTCATCTTAGGCCACCTACATAGTCTGTGGTAGCATAAAAATGACCTACGTAAATTCAATACTTATAGTAAATATTAATAAAGATTGAGGTTTTAGTCAAAAAGTTATCAGTATTTTTCAGGCCGCAATAGACAGGCATATTCTTTGGGCCAGATATGTTTAAAGAATATCAACCATCTAATGACACTGTGGGGAACCAACTGCTTAACGCGCTCTTTGAAGCAAGAAGGTGCTCAAGATGAAATAGCACTGAAATGGTCTCCCAAAGAGGTGTCTGGTCGTTTTTAAAATAACCGAGATACGAGGGAAAACTGAAGCAATACATATAATTTGAATCTCCAGAGCATCTCATCAGCATCATCAGCCTATATACGTCCCACTGCAGGGCACAGGCCTATACCATCAGAATTTCTTCTTCAGCGTATACAGGTTTCCTCGCCATGTTTTCCTTCACCGTTTGAGAGCAGTCGGTATTATGTACATAAGTTAGAAAAACTAATTGGTACAATGACATGTCGTCCGTGCGGATTCGAACCCAGTCCCTCATGATTGAGTGTCCATACGTCTACGCAACGCGTAACCGACTCCAGAATAGCTACACGTCCTAACTTTTATAATTAATGTTGCTACCCATTAAAATACGGGAACCTTTCCTAGCGCCCACAAGTAGGGCGACATCCCGACATCGGTGACATTGGTAATCTCGGAAAAAAACTGACGGAGGCCGCACCAAGCTACGTGAAACTTTGTGACCGTAACCGGAAAATGTCAGTGACAAATTGTGGGATGGACACCGGCTCTGTTTCTTTATCGAATACTATAAAAAAGATAATTTGAATAACAGGTTACAGGCCTCAACCTAGACTATCAATTTTCGGATATTACGTTTTATTTTCCTCGATAGTTTTTAATGAGTCTAGATGTCAAATACATACGGTAACAATGATTAATGGGAGATATTTTATAAAAGTACGAACGTTGACGAAGTAAATTGAAAAGAACCGCAAAAAGCGTTTTAATAATCTCGATCCAGTTCAATTTGGGATTTATGTCGCAAAAAAAGAATGAATATCTTTTGAAAAAATACGATTTGCTACAATTATTTAGATAAACCTTCTTTCCCTTGTAATTATAAGTGTTATTAAGTAGGTAATCTTGGTTCCTACGTATAAAAATCCTGCCATTTCGATGCCAAAAGCCAAAAAAACTGACCAAAGAACATGATTCAATTACTGTTATCAGCAAGAATACGCGTATAAGCTTTAGAGTCACCATCAAAGAAGATGAGATAACAGTGTGTCTGATAAATAATTTGTTGGCACCCGTGTTTATTTTCAGGTTGAATTAACATTGTGGTTACGGCTGCGGAATATTCCCGTCACCCTGACACTGCCTGTGACGTAATTTATCTATAGAGAAATATATCGTTGGACAACGGAAACTGAATCCATGTATAGCCATCAAAACTTAATAACTTTTACAAGGGATCGATTTGATATCGGATGAAAAGGCTGTTCCGCAACTTCCGCAGGACACTTCATTGGCTGTTATAGCTAGGTTGTAGGTATGAACGGTAAAACAATGGTTCAATAAAAACTGTGATGGCTTTTCTTTCTAGATCTGGCTGAAAAGTATAAGTTTAGTTTGATGGATTTAGCACCTTTTAAAATTTCTTATCATTAATATGAGACATTGTTGTCAAAATAAAAATAAATCGTATCGAAAATTCTAGACGTCTGCTGATTACTGGAGGTGAAATAAATGCGAAAAGTTTTGTTTTGAAATTGAAAACTACAAACCGATATGATAGGTGATCTTGTCAAAATGAAACTCTACTTGGCAACATTTCGAAAAGAAATGCGCATTTTCGCTATGCCGATGCCGTACCAAACTATTATTACAAATTGATAAATTTGCAAAGATACCGTGAGGATAAAACTAAGACCGAAACGGTGATCTAATTGTCAGTTGTCATCAGCATTCAGAATCCATCCACAGCAGTGTAGGCCTCCAAATTATGCCATCTTTCACGGTCCTGTATAAGCTGATCTATCGACTGGACGACACATTTTTCTGTCAACAGTAATATTCTTTCTTTGTATCCTCAATTAAAGCTAGTGTGTGGCAATTTTTAGGGTGGCTTTCAATACAGCCAACATCCGGGCACAGATTGGATATCCTCAATTCAACCCGCATAAAAGTCAAAACTCGATTGACATTGAAAACTCTTAAAATAAATAGCCATTTGCTTTCCATGTTATCACGACTTACGAAAAGACAATTCGGATTAAACTATATTGTCCGAAGACAAATAAATAAACTGCAAATTATGAGATACAATACAGTATTTACGGCGATCTCGTTAGTTAAACCGTCAGCCCGTTCCCCTCCTTTCCGTAGCCCACCCCCTTCTACACCTACATTTCATTCCACTTACGAATACCCATGAATCAAACCTTTTTCATCCTTACGACCTAGGCATTAGAGTTCTGTGAGGGGATTTCTTCTGACGAATGAAACTCTCGCCTACACATCGCAAAGGTTAAGGGCGAACCATTGTCGATGGTGCATTCTGCTCTACCTTGAATTGAATCTGTATGCTTTTAAAAATATTCGTCACACGAACCAACAATACGCTTTTCATCAGAAAATTCTTTTGAATTTCTAACGTTAACTCACCTATCTTTTATTTAAAGGGGTTAAAATTGGATCGGGGACTTAGGAAATTAGAAGTTGCCACGCATCATGCATAGCATGACGTACCTATAAACATGTCGTAATATTAATTAGCAATCCTGTATACAAGGTGTTACAAAAATACAAATAAACCTTTAAGGGGGTGGTGTAGACCATCAAACTGAACAACTTTCACTATGAGACCAATATCGAAATCGCGAAAAAAAAAAATGATGTTCCATACTCTACAAATCGACTAGAGCTAAAATATGTATGGGATATCAATTCTTTTTTTTCGCGATTTCGATGTTGGTCCCATAGAGAAAGTTGTTCAGTTTGACGGTCTAAACAACCCCCTTAAGAGTTTTAAAAATGTATTCTTACTTATGAAACACCCAGTATAGAGGATCCGGCTCCACCATGCAACCGCTGTGGAATGTTATCCTATGCTGGGTGAGGAGGTCCTTTTTATATACCTGACAATGGCTGACTGATGGCACTTCAGTACAAGGCTCGTGGTAATACAAGAACCACCATGTTGAATGATCGTTGAACTAATATCTGTCTGCGATCGCTGTCAAAGTGGTAGTCATACATTGAGCCTGAAATATATATAGGATCCTTCTTAATACGCCGACACTTTTTAAAGGGGATGATCAGACCCATCCCATTCATCACAACCCCTTTTCATGTGGTAATTGTACGTTGCATTTTTATAAAATTTACCTACTTACATAAAAGATCGTGCAACCGACCGTGAGGCAACCTAAAAACGTCGTGACGAGGAGGTACGTTAAAAAAAGATATTTTAATGATGTGATGTCCACCAATACGGATTAGGCGTGGAGGTGGACTAACGCCTATATATCCTCATTAAGGTTAGACCTGTGCCAACGACGGGTGCAAAACGATCAGATCAAAAAAAAGTCAGCTGTCCCATACTAAACTGCAATACCTACTCCACGCAATCGTATGGGACAGCTGATTTTTTTTACTCTTATCGTTTTACTCCAATAGTAAAAGTTGTTAAGTTTGATGGGTAGAGTATGTGGTTTAAAGGTTAATGACACTTTTCCTAACACCCTGTATAAACGATTATAATAATGAAAGTCGCACATCTGTATGCAAAATATGCGCTACAAATGCTGCCTAATAGATAAATTTTGGATGCAATGTTCATATGCACTGATGCACACACCAGTTCCTCATTCTATTTACTCTATTCTTCCACTATATGGTTCTAAAATTAATGTTTATTTCGTGTCTACATTTGCACTCTACAAAGCTTTCATCGTCATTATTTTAAATAAAAATTTTAGCCACCGTATCGTATGTAGGTATACTATTATGTCTGTGACCGTATATAAAAGAGCAACTTTCAATAATAGTATGGTTCTTATGACATTACTGCAGTGGCCAGCAAAAGAGGCATTGATGGACGAACGTGATGTGGGCCGAGGCGATGCCGAGGCACACATACGTAAGTCCATCAATGCCTAGTTGTGTTGTGGCCAAGGCTTGTATAGTGCTTTTCTCAAACAATGCGCGGAAATTAAAATCAATCAACTTTTCAAAATCAATGACGATCAACTATAATTTTTCTTGCGTTAAAGCTAGTAACTTATTATTAATCTGTGGTTAAAGTGTTCATTCGTTTTTTTTTTCATTATAAAGCTTTCTATTTGCAAGCCAGTTCGAAATTTAAATAAAACCTAAGCCTAACCTAACCTAACCTAATAAGTTACCTCCTCGGTAGCCATGTTTTGGAGTAAAAGATCGTTCCATTTTTAAATTACACGACAGATATGAGTTTACTATGTAATTTATTTGGCCGCTAAACCACAACAGATATGGATTTTCATACAACTTTTGCCGGCCGCTGCTTGCATAGTACCTACAGCAATTACGATTTATCTCGAAGAAGGTTATCAAAATAATGATCAAATTTCCAAGCATGTTTGAGAAAATGATTTTAAAAAAGCAAGAAAGTATGTAATTTCCTCAGTCATACGATAGAATAGATAATTTACAATAATCAAATCACCGTTTTGTATACGTGATGAATCGAAAAGCATACGAACTTTGATAATTTACAAGTTGTAACCCATTTCATAAAAGAGGTATCAAACCTCAGGAAATCAAAACACGTGACATGACAAAGCTGATAACGTACGAAAACATCATATCGACGTAGCAAAGGCATTTTCAATTAAAACTTTACGCCTGAAGCATATTTTGTTTAAAGGTCTCGTAAACATTACCTAAATGTCACGTCGCGTTGGCGTCGCTAAGGTTAACATTGAGTACCACAAATGTGACAAAATCGTTTTATTATAGGTACTGGGTGTTCTAAAAGTAAAAATAAACATCTAAAACTTTTAAGGGGGTTGTATCATCAAACTGACCAACTTTCACTATACGGGACCAATATCGAATCAACCTTTAAAAAAATTGGCCAAGAGCGTGTCGGACTCGCCCATGATAGGGGTTCCGTAGCCATTGTAAAAGTAGAATATGAAGAAAAATATTCAACCTGTTTATCTTACCTAAAAGACATCTTTGAAACATGACGATAGAGCGATTTAGCTTTGTGTAACGCCATCTAGTTATTTTGGATATCTAATCTAATCTAATCTAAACTATTATAAAACTGTAATTGAAGTGTGTCTGTACATTGAAGATATTTACAAAAAAAAGATTACGATATGGTTTTTAGGTTCCCTGATTCGAAATCAACCTTTTTTAGAAATTTTGTCTGTCAGTTTGTCTGTTTGTTTGTGTGTTTGTTTGTTTGTTTGTTTGTTTTTTTGTTCGCGCATCACGCAAAAACTACTGAACCGATTTTGATGAAACTTTTTTTGTTTGATAGCTTTTTCTGACTTAAAATCTTGTATATAATTTGTGCGGACGAAGTCGCGGGAAAACACTAGTAATAAATAAATATATATTGAACCTATAAAAGGTCTAACAAAATTAGCTGAAACTATTTTAAGGGGATGATCAGACCATCAAACTGAACAACTTTCTCTATGGGGCCACTATCGAAATCGCGAAAAAATAATCTGCTGTCCCATACATTTAGGTCAAGTAGGTTTGTATGGAAAAGGCAGATTTTTTTTTCTGCTATTTCGATATAGGACCAATAGAGAAAGTTGTTCAGTTTGATGGTCTGATCATCCCCTTAAAAAAGTGTCAGCCTATTAAAAGGACCCTAATGTATAAGATTACTCGATACTACGTGACTATATTGTGAATATCCTTTAAAAAAACGGCCAAGAGCGTGTCGGACTCGCCCATGATAGGGTTCCGTAGCCATTGTATAAGTAGAATTTGAAAAAAGTATTCAACCTCTTTATCTTACCTAGAACGTATTATATATAATCTGTGCCTAGAATAACTTTTTGAAACATAACGATAGAGCGATTTAACTTTGTGTAACGCCATCAAGTTGTTTTGGATATGGACCTATATTTAAAATAAGTACCTCTTAATACCTAAGTCATGTGCCCTGCTACTAATGATGATGAGTTAGGGCACAGGCCTCCTGTTACGATGTATTGTGACAGGGGGAGCGAGCCATACTCCACTAAGCGGACCTAGATTGGTGGAGACAGTGCAGTGTAGTTGTGAATGTATACTGTCTGCTATTTAACTACGAATAGCGAATTATTTTGAAATTTATGCCTTCAATTTGCAATCCGATGCACATAATTTCCGTGACACCAATTTTAAACAACCATTAAATGCCAAAATTTCAAAAACCGCGTCTCTCTCAATAAAATTTTCACTTACAAACAATTTCTGGCAAATTTTATCATAAAATGTAACACGGTATCCTGCTCAACGCAGCTTCGAATTAACGGCCACTGATAATGGAATATCGGCCCTGTGTTGTCAACACTGTTTAATGTTTAATCTGTGTTAAGCCCCGCTCCACGCTACCGCCGCGCCGTGATTCTGTACAAAGTGCACCAATTTGGATAGTGATTAAAACACCAGCATGTTGATAAGGATACGTACTTAAAGTAGTAAGTGCCAATTAGCATCGTTCGATACTGTCTTCAGGTATTGCTGCATATTTTTGTGCATGTTTTAAAGCCAATGTGTCGTTTAAGATATTAGAACTTATACAGGGTGAATTCGATATCATTTGCATCCTTTTAAACTAAGAGTCTACTCCATCAAACTGAACAACTTTTACTGTGGGAGGCAACCAATCGGAGCAAAAAAAAATTTGCTGTCCCATACATTTGAGTCGTGTAGGCAGCGGCGGGTGCAGTTTAGTATGGAACAGCAGATTTGCTCCGATTGGTTTGCTCCCATAGTAAAAGTTGTTCCGTTTGATGGGTAGACTCTTAGTTTAAAAGGATGCTAATGATATCGATTTCACCCTGTATACGGATACATTTTCCATGTGGCTTTCAGCGTAGAAATAGATCTCACGGTTTCTTCACGTAGGCATTGTTCGAGGTGACAAACAGGATATCTGGTTTCCTTTGCAACTATTTAATTTTCTGGGCGAAAACCTAGCAACCACTTTATACGTCATACTACCTATAAATGGGATCACACACAATGACACATTGACGGAGCGGCAGACGTCAGTCCGTCATTTGTGAAGCTAGGAGTTGTAAGAAACCACACGTAGAAGCACACTCGGTGACGGATTGACGCATTGATTGATTGATCACAACACTACACTACTAGTGATGGTTGTAAAAATGTTTCTGACCACCTTGAAAGGTTGTGTATTTATGTTACGTATTTAGTTATGTACTTACAAGGTAATTCTTAGTATAATGGCCAAAATATTGCAGGTCTGACTTTTAATTTGGGAGCAACATTTTAAGTTGTTGTTCTTTAGAACAGCTTACTTTTTCTCCGAGGCCATTTCAATGTTTCTCCTATCACATTGCAATCCAATTACTATTCAACTGTGCTGAATTCCGTATCGCGTTAAACTTATAAGCTGTCAAATAATTAGCGCGATACCGAATGTGTAAAAAGTTGTTACTCGCCTGCTGTCCAATTACGTTTCAGTTGAGGGTTATTTAACGCGATCAGGCCCCTGAGCCACACGATATATATGTCTCTTCGATATGTCACTCAACGCATAGTTACGTACGTAGGTACCTACTAAGTACCTCTACGCGAATAACAGCAGTGATAACGTGTACATCTGGCCGGCTACGCTGTTCGCTCGCTCTGTATCATTCATCACGCCATGCCCATGTCAGCCATAGGACTGATAAATTAATGACCTCACCTATTATTTAGCAGTATTCATCATTCTGCGTCTTAATAAGGTATTTATGGAGAATACTTGATGAAAACAGGTACCTATCTATTTAAATTGGAGAAGAGAGTAGGTAAGTTTTGTTTTCGGCAAAAAATGAGTATTTTATATAAAAATCGGCAGCGATTTTCCAATAATTTTCTAGGGACACAAGTGAAGCAAGGTGTAGAGAGAGAAAAAGGAACAACATTCCTAAGGTACTAGTATTTATTTATTCAATGTGTAAAGTGTGGCTTGTTTATTGTTTTAGTTCTCCTAACACGCTAAACCATAAAAATCTTAACTAGGTATTATAAAACTGTAACAGAAGTCGTACAATGAAGATAAAAAAAGGTTCGATATGGTTTGTAGGAGTCCAAATCACCGTTTTTGCAATTTTTTTTTCTCGATCATCACGCGAAAACAACTAAACCGATTTCGATTAATCTATTTTTTTTAAAGCTTATAATTTATTAATACAATTTGTGCGAACGAAGTCGCGGGTAAACTGTAGTAATAAATAACAGTAGGTACACTAACTAAACTACGAATGGAAATCATTTTGACAAACAAGGAAAGTCATAATCTCATGACTGGGGTATTAGAGGGTTTAGTCATAGAGTTTCGACACGAGTCTGATTTTACGTGAAAACTAATTATAATAACTCATTCGTCATCAGTAAACCCATAATCCATTCGGACTTCACCCATCCAGTCATAAGTAATTTCAGAATACCTACATTGATTAATTATGTACGAGTATTACCATGTGTTTACTGCTAATAACAAACTACCCAAGTTGTATTACTTGTAATTAGAATTATCTATTGCTACATTTATTACAACAAATAACTAAGTATGATGAGTAGCATTTACATTAGACTTCGACACCCAGCATTATCGCCTAAACATCGGTTACTAGTTAGTCATCTATTGGCATAAAATTATACTTAAACGAGCATTAGTCACGTGCTTCCTATGCAGGACTAAAGCCCTTAACCTTTAAAGGTTTAAACAATTTACAAAATTAGTTTTAACTAAACGTTCGTTCGTGACTTTTGACTCTGCAACGTGAGAACAATTTAGTACTTAGTAAGATATTTCATAGTGGTTTTAGTAGTTATGAATCTGTTAAAGTTTTGGCTCTGCTATAAGAAATGCCTTCCATCTCGTCCTTTGTAAATTATTCTCTAATTATTTTATCAATGTATGTATCTAGTGGTGTCTGGCTTCGAATAAGTAGTACCGTTCCAACCGAGTCGGGTGTCGTATGAAAATACTAATTCTTTCAAGCGTCTTACACATCTGTGTCGCCCACATGACCACTTTTGAAACAAGATTAGTACTAACTACATAATACCTAAAAACTCGTTAAACAAGTTGAGGCCTCGTCACTGACCATTGCAGCTGTAATATAAAAGCCCATTTTTAATGGACTGGATGGCAAACGCCACCAACAGACTGTTAGTTACTTTGAAATGGGTTCAAATAACACTCCTTCTTAATGGTATCTACATAATAAGTGAACTTGAAAACTTTTTTGTAAATGTGACAAACTAGAGAAAGAGAGCCGTTCAGCTAAGTGCGTTCACACACGATGACGCATTGACGGAGCGGCAGACGTCAGTCCGTCATTTGTGAAGCAAGGAGTTGTATGAAACCGCAGGTAGAAGCAAACACGGTGACGCATTGACGCACTGTGTGTGGTTCTATGGACTGACGTCTGCCGCTCCGTCAATGCGTCATCGTGTGTGAACGCACTAAGTCCGAGATCATCTTTGTGTTGACCACTTACTTGCCCCAATAACCAAATAAAGTGTCTTACATATTAAATGTCAATGTTGCTTTGGGATAACATTTTTCATCTAAGTTAGGAATAAGTAGATATCGAATAGAGTCTTCGTTCTTGCAAAAAAATTTGAAGATTATCCTACACTTACTGAGTTTGCATAAAAGTTCCCAAAAGTTTTAAAATTGTTCCTTCTTTTGAATTTCCATAAACTTCAAAATGTTGAGTTTGCTTGTGCAATTTGTAATGCATGTTAAACAATATTTTCCCCGTGAATTGCAGTTGTAAACAAAAGTTGTTGGGTTTCACCGAAGGATTTACCCTAAGGCTTTTAAGACATATTTTTGTATTGAGGTAATCCATGTTCCGTCGTCTCTACACTTTTTCAGAGAGGATAGGATAACGTTTTACAACATGAACCAACAACCATAAATATAACTGCGTTTCTAAATTCATTTAGGACATTTATTAAAAATCATCAAGCATATAAAAATATAAGTAGCATAACGAATGTGCTCTTATCTTACTTTGAGTACAAGCAATAGAATCAAAAGGCACATTGTAATTTGAAATGAACTTAGTATAGCTATTCGTATTTCTTTCCTTTTCGATTGATTGTATGCAGATTTGTGTACAAAATCATCTGAATGTGGTGTTAACAATACAAAAACATCAACTATTCAACTATGTACTATCTTAACAATTATAAAACCGTAAAATTATTATGAAGAATAAAAAAGTAGCGGTTTACTTCATATAAATTCAAATAACACTCGATAGCGCGATTTAAATGACGTGCAGCGCCATCTATTGACAAAATTGTTAGTTTGTTTGTTTGTTCGCGCATCACGCAAAAACTACTGAACCGATTTTGATGAAACTTTTTTGTATGATAGCTTATGATCTGACTTAAAATCTGGTATATAATTTGTGCGGACGAAGTCGCGGGAAAACACTAGTAATATATTAAATGTTAATGTTGACAATTTAAACATTTTGGAACTACGGCGCTTTAAAATCAATAGGACCGAATAACGATGAAGTACCAACGAAACCCCAAACCTCACTCATTGATCTTACTTACCAACGAAGCGAAGGGTAAGTGATTAGCAATTTTATTACAACTTAGTATGTGACGGTCACAAATATACATATTAGGTAGGGTAGGTTCTTATCTAGTGACAAATTTCTGCCACTTATTATATAGTACCTACTCTGTGGTCAAACTGTAATTCTGTAAATAAATGGTTATGTTATAGAAGAAAGCGAAAACACGGTCGACTATACGAACCCCTAAAAAAATGATTTATGGCCTACAAGCTCTGCGAATCCTCTATCTCCTCAAAAGAGAAATATTGAACTGTACTAAAGCCAATAATAGATTAAATCGCTTTATCACCAAACATATTTAATCTGCTGTACTAATAGTTTAGCCTATAATCAAACAAAACAATACAAAACTTTGGAACCATTAATATATAAAACGGGCATGAGGTAAACACGTGCCGGCACATCGAGACACAATACATAACCTTCTATACTCTGTTATTTATATCACTTTGTTTACCAGCTATCAGCGCTGTTCAATGACCAAACCTTTATGTGGATGATTAATAACTGTTACTTTGATTACAGAATAGGGGTGGTAGGGATTACGTTTAATTACGAAATGTTTACAAAATTTTTCGTATTACAATTAGAACAGCGGCTTACTGTGGCTTCTTCTTACATAGAAGTTTAATTAAGTAAGTACGAGATAAAATACAACAATTTGCCTTTTTATATTCTTAATTTTTTATGGGGCTTCTAAACACACCATAACAAATGATAACTTTAACCTAACACAAACTAAAAAACTAATTAATACTAGACTTCGCCCTTGTAAAACTTGGGTATTTATTTAGGCATACTATCAATTTATTAGAACTCTGTACGGATTGTTTATTTCAAATCAATTAAACCAGGGACCTTTTTGTCGATTGAAAAGTGGACTTTAATGCCTGCCACACACATACGGAATTCCCAATCAGAATTACGATTTCGTATACATTTGATACCTCCGCAATTCCGAATGGAATTCTGGATGGGGAACACCCATACGAAATCGAAATCCCTGATCCGGAATTCCGTATGTGTGTGGCGGACCTTAGCAAGCCTAAAGAATAGTGTATAAATATCGGATTAGTATGATAACCATAACATAATAATCAATTGTCACCGCACCAAGGACCGATCACCCCGTACGCCCGCGCCCGCGGTTCAACAGCCGACTCCGATCGGATTTTAATAAAGCTATTTATAGGCGAATTTAAATACATTTTGTAGTTGGCACATCGCACTCGTGACCGCGCTGTGCCCAGTATGAGCACTTGCATCGTATGCACTTTACAAATGAAGCTAAATCTCTTTCATGTAGCAATAATTGTTTGCTGGCATCTCCTGTTACTTGGCTTGTTTTTTGCCCACAAGAACTACATTTTACTAACTTCGGTGACGAGTTGTGGAGAGGTATGGACACGAGGGTCACAATCATGAGGGTCTGGGTTCGAATCCACACGGGCAACATGCCATGTATCAATTATTTTTTCTAACTTATGTACGTACGAGTAATACCGACTGCTCTCAAACGGTGACGGAAAACCTCGTGGTGGTGGCGTGGTGGACTAATTGAAGGTAGACCTATGCCCTGCAGTGGGACGTATATACAAGGTGTTTCATAAGTAACAATAAATTTTAAAACTCGTAAGGGGGTTGTTTAGACCGTCAAACTGAACAACTTTCTCTATGGGACCAACATCGAAATCGCGAAAAAAATAATTTTATATCCCATACATATTTTAGCTCTGGTCGATTTGTAGAGTATAGAACATAATTTTTTTTTTCGCGATTTCGATATTGGTCCCTTAGTGAAAGTTGTTCAGTTTGATGGTCTACACCACCCCCTTAAATGTTTATTTGTAGTTTTGTAACACCTTGTATATGCTGATGATTTCCAATAAGATGACTGATTAAGTGTAATGGTGATTGAAATCTTGTCAGAAATCCAACAGTTACGGATTTTAGGAAGACACTATTAACTTACGTTTGCGTATTCCTCATAAAATCTGAATCGCGCCATTACAAGCGTAGCTATAAAAAACTACACCGAAGAAAGTATATTTTTACGACATTTGTTTGACATATTTATTCTTTATGTATTGTAGTGCCGCTTTTATGTGTCTGTAAACACATCATCGAGGGAGCTTATCGGTAAACAAGTGTGTTTGCACTTTGCCGTGTTAAAATGGGGAACGAAAATCATGTTTACACCATAACCTAGCCTTTACAATCGTGTAGCGACTTTCTATTCTATTTTATAAAGACTACGAAAGAACGCTGAACTCTGTTGTTGTAGACTGTTGTATTTTATAAACTGGAGGAAGTTTAGGTTATTTAATAAGTGTAATGTTTTGTTTTTCTTCATTTAAAAACGTTTAATGAAATTTACGAGAAGGAAAATTATGTGCACGCTATGTCGGGAATTAACTTTTAGAATTCTTTAACTTTTGTAAGCACCTACTTACACAAACGATACAAGCAAAAACATTACGAATAAATACGTGATAATAAAAGACGGTAAATCAGATGTGAATAACATCTTAAACAGCTAAAACAATTAGGCCTGCTACGACCGCAAAAAAAATCTCGTCTAACCACACTTGGTCATGTTTGTACTACCAAGATACGAGGTACTTAACTTATACGAAAGATGTGGAATTATGAACGCAGAGTACCGTTAACGGGTGTGGCGGCTATTCGCACGTGGAACGGGGCAAAGACCCCGTTGTAGATGGACCACACAAGTAAACCGCACCTTGTGCTCGAACTAATGAAGCTCTAAACATATGCGATTGATATTCGTCTTAACTTGCGTTGAACAGCGATGTTCCGATCGTATCTAAAAAGCCTTTGCTAACTCTTCACACTTTGCATTTCCTTTACTAAACAAATAGGTAGTAGTTACTCTCTTTAATTAAGAAATCTTATAACTATTATAAAACTGTAACTGAACTGTGTCTGTACATTGAAGATATTTACAAAAAAAAGATTACGATATGGTTTTTAAATATCCCCGACTCGAAATCAACCTTTTTTATAAATTTTGTCTGTCTGTTTGTCTGTTTGTTTGTGTGTTTGTTTGTGTGTTTGTTTGTTTGTTTGTTTGATCGCGCATCACGCAAAAACTACTGAACCGATTTTGATGAAACTTTTTTTGTTTGATAGCTTATGATCTGACTTAAAATCTGGTATATAATTTGTGCGGACGAAGTCGCGGGAAAACACTAGTTATTTATAAAGTTAAATATAATTCGCCATTTCTGGAAACGGTAGGACTTAACACCCTCAAAGAGAGTAACAGCGAGCAAACCATCGCGACAACACTTCGGTCATGTTTGTAGTCTTAATTGAGGCAAGGACGGGCCGAAGTTGGCTGGCGGTGCTCATTAAGAACAACAAACAAGTGGCTAAGTACTGTCGCGAGGCAGTCGCGAACTAATCGGCTTCCACAGTACCACTGCCGAAACTCACAGAATCACAGGAAAACATTTGATGTTCACATAAGCGTTTATGTAAAGGAAATGTTCTATGTAACAGCAAGAAGCGAAGCAATTTTAGTTTGTACGACTATTCGTATTCACCGTTCAATCTGGCAATTTTTCTGCGATTTTCTCTTAAAGATACGCAAGTTTCCTCCTGAGAATTTGGATCGTATGAAAAGGAATACTTTATGCAGGAATAGGTTAGGAAATTTAGTAGCTCTAGAATAATTATTGGGCTTTTAGTGAAGCACTAACTAGGTAACAGGTATACAATAAATTTGCACGGTGCCATGCGGTGCGGGTCGCTCTAAGAACTTTACTGCCTGCTGTACTAATTGCAATTTATCATTATCATATAAATTATGGGCAGATTAGTCAACATGATACATTAAATAGAACGTATTAGTTAGATAGCGAAGAAGTAGAGCTTCCCATTAACAAGTTATGAACAAAAATTACTTTTCGCAGAATTGTAAGTTGCGTGGGTGCACGAACAACTGCTCTGAAAGGAAATCCTTTCAATCCCGAAGTAATATTTGTGGAAAAGGTACGCGTGATTTATGTGTGTAGCTTTCTTTTGTTGAGGGTATACGATTGAATGCTAAAAATGTTGGCGATTTATGTCTATAGAGCACGGCTCGAGAATAATATTTGTGAATACGTTTTCATTCTATTCAGAGACTCAGGTCATTAGGATTCAAAGCAAAGTTCGGTAACGTACAAAAACAACAGTTTTCATGCAGAAAAGAGTTCCAGTAGAAATAGTCTGAGGTCTGTAATTAAACAAACGACTAATCAAATTAAATTCAACCTTATCATTTGGTATAAGTCTTTGACTGAATCTTCATAAAATTGTCATACTTTTTCCTTTTGTGTTACTTAATTATATCCTATTTCTAAAGGATATTATTTTATGAACAGATAATATCATATCTGCTGCTTCAAACACGGCTAAGTTCTCTCTTCTGTGGCTGCTCACATTCAACTAGTTGATATGTATAATTCCTTTTTATACCCAACTGTAACCAGTGTCTCCATCTCCTTGATTTTCCGCTTACCCATTCGTCCAGCGATATGCGGGTTCAAAAGAAAATGGTAACCCATTCCACATTCCGTTTTAGGACGTCGCGCTGCTAAATAAAACATTAATCTGTCTTAACAGAATGTTGCCGTGCGCCATAAGGCTTTGCTTCGAATTCAAACGCATTACGTTTATTGCTTATCTGTAAATCCCGCTCAACTCCAGCGCAAGCGTTAAGGTGAGCATTCATGTGAATCCGAGTGGAAGGGTCGTACAGTCCTTATATTAAATGGTGCTTGTCCTCTAGTCCTCACTTGTTTTCTCTGAGAAATAACGAAACTACTGAAATGTCTCTTTCATTGGCCAAACTGGGTAAACTGGTTGTCCAATTGGTTGTTCAACAAGTGGCCCTCGTGGTTCCTCGTGGCCCGAAGACAACTAGGTTAAAATGTACAATAAAGCATCGTTTCATTAAAATTGTTAAGTTTTTATGGATTTATCCACATTCGGATGGGAGTGTTATCGTGTCAAGAAGTTAAGGAAGGTCACGATTGGCGATTACGCACACAGATGAGACGGCGGCAGTTCCATTGCAGTGATGATCCTTTTTTTTCGTACTAGGTAATTGACCATGACAATCTACCTAAGATTGTTGGGTTTGGAGGCAGGAGCTCGATTTTTGAAAGTTACTCGTTCAAATCAGCCGTAGAAGAAGCTAAAATTACTAGGTATGGTGGAGATTAGGTATACATCTGTCGATCACGACTTTGAATCTCATGATTCAAAAATATCACTTCTAGTCGCCCGCAAAATATCAAAAATCAAATCAAATCCAATATACTTTATTAAAATATCTGGTCAGGAAAACATCGTGAGGAAACCTGCATGCTTCAATTTCGAGGCATTTATTGTCCCCACTGTCCATTATAAGTGGCGACGGGCTCACCCCCCGTCACACTGGACAGAGTTTCGGTACTACTGGTGAAATTTGGATGTTCTGAACTTCTGAGGTTTCAGAATATCTCTGACTACCCCCTCGGGGAATTAGTCGTGAGAATAAGCATGCAAAATATCAGGGTCCATTACCTAAAATTCAAAAATGTTTAGGTAGTGTAGGTACTTAGGGTAGACCCGGGTTAATTGTAACACGGGTTAATAGTAACATTGGCGATATAACGGTAACTAAACAAGGCAAGGATGTGTGTGTACAAAGAGGCGATGGCTATTGCATGTCCGGACCTACTCTCCAATTGCCGTGTGTGCAACGTGAAAGTGTCTTGTGTTACAGAGGAATGAATTTTATGTGCGGTCATTATAAATATTTTCGATAAATTCATTACGTTGTAACTTCTGAAATAATCCATGTTTTAAACAGATTTTACTATCATACGTTGTAATAAGAACTAGAGAATGCTACAGATGATGAGAAGTTCATTATTTTCGTTTGTATCATAGCTTTTTTATGATTTTTTTATAAAATTGACACCAAGGGATAATTGTAACACTTTTGATGGGGTTGATTGTAACGTTACAATTAACACAGTGTTACAATTGACCCATGATAAATTTTTTTATAATTAAGATTGGTTGAAAATACTCTGACAGCAATGTTGACCACTAACTTGCCTCCACCAACCCGCACCAACGGCAGCGTTCGATGGAGAACGGCCGCTCCCTCTAACTCTAATTTAGATTGATTTTTATAGTATGCGATGTGGAATATTATTTGGTAAGCTTGCTTCCTAATTTAACTTCCAATTAAAAGAGTACATAATGAAATAACAGTCGTGATTTTGACAGAATTATATGACTTTTGATTACACTTTAAACGTAAATAAATCCACGTGGCCAGGTATAATAGTAACACTTGGTTAATTGTAACAGATTCGTTTGTATGACAACATTTGTGGTTGATTAAGATATACGAGAGTTAAGGTTTTTAGTTTATTTAAATGCTATTATATATAGTTAACTAAAGTGATTAAAAATCTGTAGGAATAGTTTCAAATTTTTTAGTTTAAAGCAATAAAACGCAGAGTTGTTTATCCGTTAAATTTTTATAAAAACTGTCGATAATATTCTAATGCGATAAAAAGATTACTAATAAAGAAGAGGTAAGTTCCTTAATGGTAAATAAATAAGACCGATTTATTGATTATTTTGGGTTTTATTTAGATTAAAAAATCTGTTACAAATGACCCGGGGTAAGGGTTAATTGTAACATTGGTCACTGCTCACATCAAGAGCAAGTTACGAAAGGTTCTATAAGACTTCAGAACACTTTGAATATAAAATCTAGTACGTTAAGAAACTGCCTTCCTTAATGTGTATGTACCGTTTCTTAGCTATGAATAGTTTCTCCGCAATCGAGGTAGAAGTAAAAACTGTTACTATCAATCCGGGTCTACCCTACATCAAATTATAAACTTATTGTGTTATATAACGTGTATACATACCTACGTGAATTTGCACTTTAGATGTAAGTTATCTTTGAACATTATGAGATTGTCATGAATTACAGGTACCAAGTGACCTTTCAGCCGCGCGTAGGCGTTTAATCACACTCTAGGAAGAACCTCGACAAAGACGGAAGATCTAAAACCTACGCTTAATATAAACTTCTATAGTCGTCTTTCAGATTTTAAAACAGTTCCATCTAAAATAAATGATAAAGAATAACGATAAACCTTAAATAACGTTGTTTGTCTAAATAGGTATCAAACATCGCTCTACATAATCCCAGAAGACGTAATGAAATGACAACGTAGCGTGTGTCTAACAAGTGTTTATTTACCTGTTTACGTTCGCACAAATCGCAAACGATACGATCATAACAAGCGAACCTTACGTCATTGCGTTGTGTCCATAACAAGAAGGAATATTGTGAGGTTTCGTAGGTTACAGCGCGCTACGCTCTCGTAGCGGCGGCCGTGGTAGCGGCGAGGCGACCATATGTTCCGACCACGCGGACTCGGATCGATACGGGCGCTAGGCAGCGGCGGCATCGGCATGCACTTACCGTGGTCATCTTGAAGTTCAACTTTCGCTGCAACGCAGTCTCGAGGTGGAGAGCCATTTATATACAGTCAGCACAAACGGTTCACGAAAGTCTGTAGAAGCACTATATCATAGTTCGATAAACCGGCTTCTAGTATTCGATTCGCGTAGTACGTAGTGACTTTACGTGGCAGGACGCGTGGTTCACGCGGCCATTTTAGTCGCCTGTCAAAAGGTTCAGAGTTTCCACCGCGCGTGGCACTAGTGTCGGCAATCGTTACGTCTGCGCAAAAATAGCCGGCAGGCGCTTGAGGGGGTGGAGCGGGGTGGGTGAGCGTGCGGGGGCGGGGGCGGGGGCGGGTAGTGTGTACTGTAGGGACGTAGGGAGCGCGGACGTAGAGCGTGAACACGCCGCGCGCCGTTTCACGAGATTTTCCGCCACCAATTGATTTATAGTCAAACTTGTAATGAGATTAAAGTTACACTTCGTAACATACTGGTTTTTTATTTCAATGGCATTGGAAGTTTACATCTCTAAGTTGAATTTATCGCTTATTTAGTTATTTTTAAACCCTTTTTTTCTACCTTTTTGCTTTATTTTAGAAATGTAAATTATGTTAATTTTCTGTATCTAAATGCCATATTCAGAAGACCCCAACTTGCATATATAATTTCCTCCCCTCCGGACGGAAAGCGTCAATTGTCGTCGAAACGAAGTTGTCGCTTTCCACCTGCGTCTAGGAGAAAAATAGTATACTAACCTCGGACAGTAGATAAGAAAGCATCAGATCACATGTTTGATCAACTACCTACATGAGATCTGAGACCTTTCTTACTTTCCTGTCCTCGGTGTGTAATCTACTATTATTGCATAAAAACTGTAATCTTTTGTGATTGTATTCCTACAGGGTCCATCGCTGGCGGTTTTTCAAGAGTATAATCAAACCATCAAACTGAACAACTTTCTCAATGAGACCAACATCAAAATCGAAAAAAAAAACTTTTTGGTCGAAAAGGATTCCAGTTTTATATAGAACATCTTTTTTTTCGCGATTTAGAGCTTGGTCCCGTAGAGAAAGTTGTTCAGTTTGATGGTCTGATCATCCCCTAAAAAACAGTCAGCAATTATGAAGGACCCTTTATGTACAATTGGTAGGTATTATTTGATTAAGTACCTACATAAAAATTACACACTTCTAGCTGAGAAAATTATTTCGAATTAAAATAACAAACTGGTGAACGAAGAATATTTGCTATACCTACAGACAAACTTTCCAGCAAAAACGCTGAATCTCGAACGCTACGCTGGTGGCAAAGTAACTCCAAAGTACTTCTGCTCACAGTTGTTGCCTAAACACATGGGGAGTTTCAATCTCGCACGACTTTGGGTAAACTCGTCACAGAAAGTCACATTTACCCCGCGTCACTTGCTGTAAGGTTACCAGGCGTTAGGAATATTTCTGACATATCAGGAATCCGTGAACCCAGACCGAACTCAAATAATATAGGATCATTTACATTTAAATTACCTAATCGGTTCTTATACAGGGTGAAATTAATATCATTAGCATCCTTTTAAACTAAGAGTCTAAGGGCCTGTTTCACCACTTCTGAATAAGTTCTTGTTAGCTTATCCGACAGACATTTTGACATAATTTCATACAAAATATGTCAAACTATCTGTCGGATAAGCTAACAAGAACTTACCCAGAAGTGGTGAAACAGGCCCTAACCATCCTAAAACAGTTCCTGCTAAACTGCACTGCTTGCTCGACTCAAATGTATGCAACAGCTGATTCTTTTTGCTCCGATCTGTTTGCTGCCATACTAAAAGTTGTTCAGTTTGATGAAAGACTCTTAGTTTAAAAGGATGCTTATGATATTTTCAATTTCACCCCGTATATTAGGTATGCAATATAATTAATAACTTACTTAATACCTATTAACTTTGCTTGCTAAAATGTTCCAATTTTACTAAAAAAAAAATGTTTAAGCTTATATAGTTATAATGAGATGCGATTAAGTAATGTATTTTAGGAGAAATTTTGCAGTTACATTTTGTGAAACATTTTGATTTTATTAGGTACTTATCTACTTACTTTACTAACATTTTAGTAGATGGGTGGTACCTAATACTTTTCGTCTGCGTGAAACCAGCCACATCAACCAACTCCTCCTGCCCTTGTCATGTCATCTTCCATTTTAGCTCCTAGGGATCAGGCATCTCTAGATTAGGAGCTATGATTTTCAATGTTTTCTTCTTTTTGAGATTTAATTAATATCACATAAAGGTATACCAACCCAACATAAGCTGGCCTTCCGGTTATTTTGGTTTTTTATATACTACACATCAGTAGCCGTGTACAATAAAGAATCAAATCTAATTTATTTAATCGTATTAGGTACGTTGTTTCTGTGCGTCCGTTCTTTGACATACCTTCCGACTTCATCTCCTTTTATAGCCTTTTAAAACCTTTATACTGAACACATTTCTTGTTTAATAATAAGAAATATACAGGGTGAAATTTATATCATATTAGCATCCTTTTAAACTAAGACTCTACCCATCAAAATGAACAACTTTTACTATCGGAGCAAGCAAACCGATAGGAGCCAAAACATCTGCTGTTTGCATACGTTTGAGTCGATTAGTCATTGCAGTTTAGTATGGTCCAGCAGATTTGTTTTTTTGCTCCCATAGGGTTGCTCCCATAGTAAAAGTTGTTCAGTTTATGAGTAGGCTCTTAAGGATGCTAATGATATCTATTTCACCCTGTATATGACATAGGTACTTACATCTCTTCGCAGCACATACCCATTATGACGATATAATAATCTGTTACCTCGCAATATTTCTGGAAATTATAAGACCTGGTCAGGAAATTTAATTTAAGATGTGGTAACACTACTCGCTGTGCCACAATGGGAGCACTCACAATATAAAGGACGCAGCAATATATTTTGATTAGCGCGCCATATATTACACGACAGACATCAAAAACGAATTACTGGGCCATTATTCGTGGGTGTCGAGTCGAGTTACTAACTCTTCACGATCGTGGAAAGTCACTAAATAAACGTTTTTTATTATGAAAAGCTTGACAATATTGTTTTAATAGCACCGTTAATTTTGTATACAATTTTATTTTAATGCTCTGACTTTCATATCTCTGAATGAAAACCGAGTCCGAGGTTTATTTGAAAACGAAAATTGTGTTTGCTGTAATTATAGTGCATTAAATAAAACATTTGCCTTGCACATTTTAAAGTGAACTTCTGTATTAAAAACTGCATTAACCACAACATTGATAGAAACAACTTTTTTATCTGTTATTTCTGCGGAACCACAAACTTCAATTTAGTTGTATTTGTGTCCAGTGACCGTTAAATGTGGATTTCAGGCTCGTCAATAGACCATGCCATAGATTAATAATTATACAGGGTCCAACTTAATATGCTGACACTTTTTTAAGGGGATGATCAGACCATCAAACTGAACAACTTTCACTATGGGAGCAACATCGAAATCGAGAAAAAAAAATTAGCTGTCCCATACAAAACTGCAAACCGGCTCGAGCCAAATGTATGGGACGTCTGATTTTTTTTTCGCGATTTCGATGTTGGTCCCATAGAGAAAGTTGTTCAGTTTGACGGTCTGATCATCCCCTTAAAAAAGTGTCAGCATATTAAGAAGGACCCTATATAGGTACACATCACATACAGGGTGAAATTGATGTCATTAGCATCCTTTTAAACTAAGAGTCTACTATCATACTGAACAACTTTTACTATGAGAGCAAACTGATCTGAGCAAAAACAGAAATCAGCTGTTCCATACTAAACTGCAGTGCCTACTCGACTCAAATGTATGCAAATGCTGATTTTTTTTGCTCCGATCAGTTTGCTCCCGTAGTAAACGTTGTTCACTTTGATGGGTAGACTCTTGGATGCTAATTGCTAATGATATCAATTTCACCTGGATACCTATTGGACATTGCAATTTCTTTCCGTGGATATTGTACGAGGCGAATAAGGGTTTCTCATGCAGTGTTCCAGTGGGAGCGTGCGCTCTATACAAACGAAGTCTGGTTATATTTTCAATGATGACGATGATGATAATGTTCTCCACGACGTATCCGTCGACGGCGACCCTCACTGGTTCCTGGCATGAGCTCAAATGTGTCTGGAGCATCCGAGTTTTGTTCTAAAGACCCTATTATACGCAGCACAGTACAGTGACCCAGACGAGTTGTACGTGTAATTGTATGTTGGTTTGTGACGGGTCTTGCGGTCTTGGCGTTTGGCTTCAAGGGTTGGGTTGGGTTAGTATTTTCAATAATAACCCTTGAGAATGAGCCGCACACTTGTTCCGTATAAAACAAAAGGGGCTAACTTTCTTAGGTTGGTGTGTGTGAGGCGCCATACAAAAAATGTATGTGTGCGTGTATATGTATAGGGTTTTGGAACCAGTACTGGTTCCTATTTTTTTCGACGCTTTCGTAGCTTTGACTGTCTATCTTGATAATCTAAGTAATAACCAATCAAAGTCAATGAAACCAATACATTTGTCAGATTTCCGTTTAAATATACTCCACTAGTTTTTAGTAACGAAACTTTAAGGGTGTGACCGCGTAAATCTGAACAACTGTTCCTAAGGAAAATGGGTCGAAAAACGATAAAAATTTTTGGACCTCCCATACAAAAGAGCGGATCGGCCGATCGATTTTCCATGGTTGGTCCAAAAAAAAATTTTCGGAAAGTTGTTCAGATTCACGGTCAGAATACACCCTTAAAGTTTCGTTACTAATTTAAAAAAACTAGTGGTATGTGTAAGGTGTCTGTTTAATTTCTTCGTTCAGTTCTAAAATGAATCCTAGCATTTAAACTATACAGGGTCCTTCTCAATATGCTGACACTTTTTTAAGGGGATGATCATCAAACTGAACAACTTTCTTTATGGGACCGACATCGAAATCGTGAAGAAAAATCATCTGTCCGACATTTGGCTCGAGTAGGTTTGCTTTGCAGTTTTGTATGGAAGAGGTGTTTTTTTCGCAATATCGATGTTGGTCCCATAGAGAAAGATGTTCAGTTTGATGGTCTGATCATCCCCTTAAAAAAGTGTCAGCATATTAAGAAGAAACCTATAGGTCTAGAATTGATATCATTAGCATCCTTTTAAACTAAGAGTCTACCCATCAAACTGAACAACTTTTACTATGGGAGCAAATCAATGGGAGCAAAAAAAAAATCTGCTGTCCCATACTAAACTGCATCCGCTGCCGCTGCCTACACGACTCAAATGTATGGGACAGCAGATTTGTTTTTTGCTCCGATTTGTTTTCGTAGACTCTCTACTCGTAGACTCTTAATACGCTAAAAGGTGATCGTTTCTACAAAGTTCCTGATCACCCTAAAAGGGATTATGTATGCTATTTAGACAATGTTACGGGGGATTACAGTCGTGAATACCCATACGCTTATGTATGTTTCACTTATTATATAACATTCATGTTCTACAACGTTTTTCCAGCTAACAATTTCCAAATTAAAAACGGAATAGAGTACAATTTTTACAGAGCTCGCTTCGCAAGTTGACATGCGGCTGAAAACTATCAACGTAGCGTAGAAGTTTAATTCGAAACGTGTAGTGCAGTGAGTGCAGTGCAACATTAATGAACACACGTCACAGTGTACATAAGTAAACAATTCAATCAGTACATCGAGTGTTTCATTACGGGAGTTGAGTTGCTGCCTGTTCGGAAGCGGGTAGGACTCTTGACATGCGGAGCAGATGTCAATTATTTAGTACTAAAGGAACTCCACTTTATAAGCGATCGAGATTTCGTATTTGGTTATTTTGTTCAAACTATTTTGATGTCTATCTAATCGCTTTAGACATAAAAGATGTGTGTCTTGAAAGGTCTAGTAGATAAGATGGTCATAAGTCAGAATGTTGAAAGTTGTATTCAGGGTGAAATAGATATCATTAGCATACCCATCAAACTGAACAACTTTTACTATGGGAGCAAACGAATCGGAGCAAAAAAAAAAATTTGCTTCCCATACTAAACTGCACCCGTCGCCGCTGCCTACATGACTCAAATGTATGGGATAGCAGATTTTTTTTTTGCTCCGATTTGTTTGCTCCCATAGTAAAAGTTGTTCAGTTTGATGGGTAGACTCTTAGTTTAAAAGGATGCTAATGATATCAATTTCACCCTGTATAGGTACAGGTATTTCTTAATATTATGCAAATGCAAAAAATTCTTAATTTTCCCTATGGGACTATTTTTTTCTCGCTTTCGATGATGGTCCATTGAAAAAGTTGATCAGTTTAATAGTCTGATCAACCCCCTGTATAGCTGATCTCTAAAGGCCATTGAACCTCTTTGTATGGGAGGCTGGCATAGTGATGACCATAAATTTTCGGGAATTTCAAAAACGCGGCGCACCCTGAAACCTATGTATATCGATAGAGGATCTATAGACGAACATAAAATGTCATATAACATATAGTCCTAAAGTGCAACGTTTTCGAGATAATCCATGTTAAGTATCTTGTATAGATAAAAATCCTAACACATTTTCCTCCAATACCAATCTCCGTGGTCCAATGGTTATAAGACTTGGGATCTTGACACGGAGGTCGTAGTTCGATTCCCATGGGGGACACCTAGTGATATGTCACTTTATGCGTTTTTCCCCAGTTGGTTAGGATAATGCAGGCTGAATCACCTGATTGCCTGAAAAGAAAGATGATTCCGTGCTTCAGATGGCACGATAAGCCGTTGGTCCCAGTTACTATCTCTGGTGGTTATTATTCGTTATATAAAAACAACGTCAGAGGCCGTAAGGCGGTCTGAAAAAACTCTGACACCAGGGCTTGTCCACACGATAAGAAGAAGAAGATGTATGGAATAGAAAATGTTTTTGGCATAAACAAGTTCTATGACACCTTTCTGTAATACTCAGTATGAGAAATATACCGAGGTAGGTAGGTACTTATTGATGATAATTTATTTCGAAAAAAGTTCCTGTATTAATGGCAAACATTTATTTCATCTGTGCTGGTATACACGTACACACGGTGACACATCAACCTATACAAAACCAAAATAATAAGCTGGCCGCGCAACGACTCATACGTCATGCAACCTAAACCTGCTCGCGGCCAGCTTATTTTGGTTTTGAACAGCTTGATGTGTCGCTGTGTGAAAAAATACTGGCAGTGTGTAGTGCGTCGTCGTGCAGGTTGTATTTGCTATTGTACCTCAACAGATGAAATAAATGTTTGTTTGGGCTATGTCCATATGGAATATATTTTAATCATGTCCTAGTCTATGTTTTTCTTAATTGCAATTACAATTTAATTAAAATAACAAAAAATTGAATGAGAACTTTTTTCGAAATAAAGTACATACCGCTGTATTTTTCCACCAAAAAGAGAAAGGTGTAATAGAAAACCTTTATACCTAAGCACGGACTTGACAAAAAAGGCGGACGTAATGTGACACTAAAAAGATGTGAAGCATGAGCATGCAAGGTCCTACATATTCGTTTGTTCTACAAGGGACCTACACTCACACAGATGCACCATATTATAAGAGATAAGTGTACTTTTTGCAACCATCAGCAGCAAGGCTGATTCAGTGTTTATGGGGTGTAGAGCATCTCTGTGATGGGGATGGACCAGGTCTGCCTGCATAACTTCAGTCGGTTTAGGAGTTACAGACGTTTAAAGGTCTGGAAAAAAATTACGTACAGCTGCAGGGCTGATCGTATGATATTATTGTAGTATGCACTGTAGCCATGTGGACAGTACAAAAACTAACATGGTTCATCAGTCGGTTTCGGAGTTACTGACGCTCAAAGGTCTGACCTTTGAACGGCTGTATCTCCTAAACCGACTGGCAGTTCATGTCAGTTTTTGTACTTTTCGCATAGCTACAGTGCATACTACAATAATATCATACGATCAGCCTTGCTGTGGATCGTAATTTTTTTCCAGACCTTTAAACGTCTGTAACTCCTAAACAGACTGAAGTTATGCAGGCAGACCTGGTCCATCCCCATCACACAGATGCTCTACACCCCATAAACACTGAATCAGCCTTGCTGCTGATGGTTGCAAAAAGTACACTTATCTCTTAGTCTACCAGTTCTAGGCTTAGGTCCTACAACCCGCCACCATTTTGTACCGCGTCAGCACGCACATAAAATTAAATGGGTGCTTCACTCGTGATTAGACGAGCTGATTACGTCAGGTTTTTTTTTCAGGTCCGTGTACCTAGGTAGGTATCATAAACATCAACTAAGAAGGGGTGGTATCCCGCGGTGCGTCTGGAAGTCCAATGATAGTAGAAAGGGGAAGGCGGGATGAGCTCATGCAGCTCTGGTGCACACTCACCGAAGTACAATCTGTAGAAGACCGACAAGCAGGCTACTCTGCGGCGGCTAGGCTATGAAGCTTGGTTTCCACCAACCAGATTACTGTCGCCAATGAGCCTCTAGTTGATACTTAGCTGAGCCATCCCACATGTGGCAGCAATACTTCATACACACACGATCGGACCTGAGCTTTATACAACATTAAGAGCTGTCCAGGAGTGAAGTACCGCTTCACCTTGTTTAAGATGCCCAGCTTTTAGGCTGCACTTTGAGCCTTAGACTCGATGTCAGCGCCGAAGTTGAGTTTCGTAGTCAACCCATGCTCAGAAGCTCAAGACTGTCGGAAACAGGAACAGATTTACCTACCCCGGAAAGAAGAAGCCAGAATCCTTTTGGCGGTGAACAGACAAGCCTGTGTTTTGGTGGCGTTGAAGTTGACTAGATTATTGTCACCCCACTGGGAGACAAGACTTAAAGTCAAGTTTGTCCGCTCCACCATGGCTTCCCTCTGCGAACGTATTTCATCCCCACTGGCCCCAACGCCGGATAGATATCTCTCTGTGACAGTACTGTCATCTGCATACACAACAATACCTGACACAAAGAGGTCAGTGATGTGTAGCAGGAAAAGTCTCGCAGTGAGAACAGACCCCTGAAGAACCCCAGCATCAATTGCCATGAGGTCTTCCGATCTCTGAGCAGCTGTCAATGACAACTCTAATCGACCGTTCACTCAAGAAATCAGATATCCAGCTGCAGAGATCAGCAGGGATGCCATAAGCAGGAAGCTTGCTCAGCAATCTAGCGTGCCATACCCTGTCAAAGGCCTTCGCGATGTCAAGTTACACAACTAGTGCTTCTCTGTGTTTCTCGATGGCCTCGCCCCACCAGTGCGTGACATACATCAATTATTAATTTAATTAAATAGACTATGTATTACTGTTTAAATAACCTTAGCGTAAGAATTTATATTGTAATAGTATTAAGTCGTGTTATGCTGTAGAGTTTCTGGCCGCATCTTCTCTACAGCGACAACACGTTCCGAAGCGGTGGTAACTTAAAAAAGAATTGACGTTTAATAAGTGTGCTTCAGGCTCCTATATTGAATAAATTATTTTGAGTTTGAGTTTGACATAAGAAGATCCCCAGTCGATCGCCCCCGGCGAAAGCCATATTGACGATCACTGTGTAGATCATTATCTTCTAGGTATGTCCGCAACTTACTGTTAAGTAGGTACTCTTTCCATTACTTTACAGAGAATGGAAGTGATGGCTATAGGTCGGTAGTTTCAGGGGTCGGAACGAATGCCCTTCTTCGGAATCGTTATTGTTCTGAGAGAGAGGCGACACAGGCGTGTTAAAACAGGAGACAACTCAGGCGCATAATGTCTCAGCACTCTTGCAGGTATTCCATCAGGACCACTGGCCTTATTCACATGCAGGCTACGCCATGCTTTGCGGACCTCTTTCGTATTTATTGTCATCTCCGGCATGTGTGGCTGTTTGGCACGAGCGTCCAAACGTGAATTGCTTCTAAACAGAGAAGCAAATAAATTCGCTTTCTCAGTCAGCAACCCACCAGGTTTCTGCATGGGAGGCAAAGGGCCCATAAGGTTTCTGCATGGGAGGCAAAGGGGGACAAAGGGGGGGTAGAAATTGGATTCGACCGATTTTGAAAGGGACCAGAACTGTTTACTACCAGAAGGGTAGGATGCCAGTCTGTGCAAAGACCGATACTGAGTGCTTGTCTGGATCTGATGTCAGCAGAAGGTCCAAACAATTGGGCGTATGGCCATCGACATCCGTTACCCGCGTTGCTTGATTCACCAGCTGGGTGATATCTAGCGATAACGCAAACTTGCGCGTCTCTCTGCCAGCATGGTTAGTTTTCTGGAACAGGAACAGCCACTCGCTGTGGTGGGCATTTAAGTCCCCCAGAAAAATAAGCTCCGGTCCGCCGAGATACGCTCCTCAGATACCCAGATGGACCCCTTGGGCTTGACTGACTGATGGGAAACTCACTTGTAGACTGCAGGGACGTCCGAACCCCCCTGCAATGGCCACCGGGTCCTCCCTTCCAGTCGCCAAGGCTGCAGTGGGGCAGCCTTTCACACGTGGCGAGCGCACTACTTGGGCCCCCTACTAACTGCGGTCGGCCCACGACTGTCACCGTGCTTTGGATCCCGCTACCCTCCAGAATGAGTTTCCCGGTACAGTGTTGCTCAGAGGCCAAGACCGATTCCGAACAGCACAGCTGACTTTCTCCCATTCCCCAATGGCACTGGCACTCCTGCACACCGACGGAATGCAGCAAGCTGTTTGGCGCAAGACTCCAGCAGGAGGGTGGGCGCGAGCCAGGCGGCTCCTTGCGGAGCCTAGTACCGCTGTGGGGGATCGTTCAGCTGTCACCACAAACTTGGTAGTCTGTGGTGGCGGCGTTGTCCGGGGTGGACCGCTAGGAGGTAGATCCTTACCCACCCCAAACGTCCACCACCTACGACCCACTGCTGGGCACAGGCCTACCCTCATGGAGGGTGTATGTACGATAGTCCACCACGCGTGCACAATGCGGTGCGGTAGACCTCATATACGCATCGGAATTTCTTTTTCATCGTATGCTGGTTTCCTCAAAATGTTTTCCTTTGCCGTTTGAGAGCCGTTGATGTTACGTAGGTACATAAGTCAAAAAAACTCATTGGTAGGTAGTGCGAATTCAGACCTGGACCTCAAGATTGAATTCCATAGCTCTCTGCAACTCGCTAACGACGGAGCGTTGCGACTCTATTGATATATGATTGCATCTTATAGGTAATTGGGGGGGGGGGGGGGGGGGTGTTAGGATTTTATACAGGTTGTAAGTGACAGCCTAGCAAATACTGAAACGGTAAACTCAGACCATCAAACTGAACAACTTTCACTATGGAGCCTAACTCAGGAAACGCAAAAAAAAAATCTGGTGTCCCATACATTTTAGTCAGGTAGGTATAACAGTTTTGTATGGGACCGCTGATTTTTTTTCGCGTATAGTATAGGTACAAGGTGTTACAAAAATACAAATAAACATTCAAGGGTGTGGTTTAGACCATCAAACTGAATAACTTTCACTATAAGACCAATATCGAAATCACGAAAAAAAAATGTATGTTCCATACTCTACAAATCGACTCTAGCTAAAATATAATATATGGGATATCAGTTTTTTTTTCGCGATTTCGATGTTGGTCCCATAGTGAAAGTTGTTCAGTTTCATGGTCTAAACAACCCCCTTAAGAGTTTTAAATATTTATTTTTACCCTGTATACACAAGATCTTTAACATGCATTATCTCGAAAACGTTGCACTTTAGGACTATATATTATAGGACATTTTATGTTCGTCTATACATCCTCTATCGATATACGTAGGTTTCAGGGTACGCCGCATTTTTGAAAAATTTCTGAAATTCCCGGCCCACCCCAGAATCCTTCTGGCCCACCCCAGAAATCAAATGAATCACTTACTAAAATAAGAGATATCAATAGGTAATGATAAATAAACACGATATTAATTTCTTGTGTTATGTTTCTCATGTCCACTTTCTTGAAAAGTCAATGTGGTCTGAATGTACTTTCGCAAAATCTTGCAAATCTTGAAGCAAAATCTTGAGCTCGCCGCTCACTCCTGTTTTTAGAACGTACTGCTCTGATCTTATTTATATTTCTGTAAAATCTCGAGCTCGCTTCGCTCGCTCATGGCTAGAGATATTGCAGTAAGATCTCAAGCTCACATCGCTCGCTCCAGAATTGGGTGAAATGTCGAGCTCCCTTCGCTCGCTCTAGGTGTTGGATCGTACATATTTTCATAGAGTAGTTATCTTGAGTTTGCTGTGATCGTTCCAGCTTTTAGGACGACAAAACTCGAGCTCGCTTCGCTCGCTCCAGAATTTAAATCATATTACACTGATCTCACTATAACTATTGCAGTAAAATATGGAGCTCGCTTCGCTCGCTCCAAAATTCAGTAAAATGTCGAGCTCGCTACGCTCGCTCCTGGCTACGATTGTATCACAAAGACCTAGATGCAGTGCAGTGTATCACGAGCTCACTTAGCTTCGCTCGCTCCAGGATTCAGTGAAATATCGAGCTCGCTTCGCTCGCTCTAGGTTTTAGTTTTTGTTACATCAACCTCGCCTGGGCCTGGCCCACCCTGGGAAAAAATCATTACTACGCCCATGAAAATAACATAAACATATTAAACAAGAAACGCGTCAATATAGGCCACATCCTTATCCAAGTAGGCTTTAAGTCAGTTCGTCTTAAGCGAGTTTTCTTCGTGTCTGTGCAAACGGAAACTTAACTCTTCAGTGGAACAGAATACTTCGCTTCAGCGCATCTGCTACAAGATACACTCATGTACAGTCACGAGCACAAACAAATAAGAACTCATCGATCCAACGCACGGCAGCAAATAACTGAAGCAAAATTTACAATATTATCCCCGTAACGCCAAGATGTTTTTTAAACAGGTCTTCAGCTCAATTGTGATACTTGAAATTCAATTTCAATAAGATATTCGAGATATGAGATATTGTTCGTGCCGTTATTGTATGGTTTCCATAATAAAAGCCTTTAGTGCTAGTTTGGGATCATTACAATGTATGTGCCTGTGACCTGTGATTTATTTATTTATTTATTTATTTTATATTAAGTAGTGTGCTATATGATACGCATTTGAGTAGGGATGCAATGATTCGGCCATTACGATTACGATATTAATCGTTATTTTATTACGATAATCGAGTCGTTCCCGTTTGTGCCACTCGTTATGGTCCACTCGAATATTAATTTCCCATTCGATCCCCTCGTTCGTGAGCATTCCCATTCGATCCCCTCATGCAATGTACAGTCAGGAGAACAAATGAAAAATATTTGTTTTAGATCATTTATTTTGTATTATTACAACATTAAGAAATCAACTCATTATAATATCAAATAATTATTTTATAGTAGGTAATTAAATATTTGTGTAAAATCAATCAACGGAAGGTGCTGTAAAAATCGCGTTTATATGACTACTATATTATTCGACGATTTATTTCGTATATAATATTTGTCCATAGTAATAACAATAATAATTTCTACTATCAAAATCGTAAAAACCAATCACCGGAATGTGCTGTATAAATTGCGTTTATATGACTACTATATTATTCGACGATTTATTACTTATACTTATTGTATAAATCGCGTTTATACGACCTATATTATAAGACGATTTATTCCGTATACTTACAGAATAATTTTAAAATCATATAAAAAATATTCGGACATCAGCAGCAATATGCTGCTGTACTATTCTAACGCACGCAAGTTGTCAATCGCTTCCTCTCACTCACACGCAGGAAAGAGAGACGTGCTTATGTACTTTTGCGTGCGTGTAAAGAGTACAGCAACAAATTATAGCGCATGCCTGTGACGACGATTAGCAACATGCGTGCGTCAGAAGAGTACAGCAACATATTATAGCGGCCGTTTGTTATATAAGCACGTCTCTAATATGTTGCTGTGCTCTTCTCACGCAAGCAAAATTACATAAGCCCGTCTCTTTCCAGCGTGAGAGTGAGAGGGAGCGATAAGCAAATTGCGTGCGTTAGAAGAGTACAGCAACATATTATAGCGGCCGTTTGTGTTGAGCTTCAATTTAATACGGACGTGGGCGGATATATCTATTCGTGCCACTGTGACATATTCGCTCTTTATAAGTTACGCCGTGAGCTAAATAATACTTTAATATATAATACTTTCATCGCAGTATAATATAAAAAAAAACAATAGTAAAAGTATAATAGTATAATATAAAAAAAACATTATTCATAACAATTTTATCCCTGACTGTACTTATTAAGAGCGAAAATGTCACAGTGGCACGAATGGGTATAAATTTAAATGCATTTTTAAATATTTTTAATGATCCCCTGACGAGTGGACCAAACGGGAGTTAAAATAAATCAAGAATGGCACAAACGGGAAGGTGGACCATAGCGAGTGGCACAAACGGGAACGACTCCGATAATCGATGCATTAACATTTTTTTTTTTATAATATACTCAGAGTGAGTTTTCATTGTGTTTCTTTTCATTCCAATGAAATTTAAATTATAAAAAATGTGTAGAAAAATTACATGATCTTTTTGCTTTTTTTACTAATTTGAGATCGAGGCCATTAATATTTTTTACATCGAGATAGGACGAGAACGAAAATGCATTCCTTACTTTCCTTCCTTCCTTTCTTCTTTACACGGAACTTTTTACTTTCCTTACACGGGAGATCAGAATCAGTTGAATATGGAAAAGAGCTAAGGAACTAAAGGAGTTAAAATTAGATAGCAAAAAAATTAGAGCCAATAACTACCAAAAAAAAATCCATATTTAGCTCCGAACGAGCTAAAGCGGTAGCAAGAGATCAGAATTTTTTTAATTTGTTTTTTGGCCCTGTAATCTAGTACTAGTAATCAGTACAATAAGTGCGTTCACACGAGATGACGCACAGACGGGGCAGCAAACGTCAGTCCGTCAATTATGAAGCAAGGAGTTATATGAAACCGCACGTAGAAACACACACGGTGACGCATTGACGCACCGGGTGTGGTTCTATGGACTGACATCTGCCGCTCCGTCAGTGCGTCATCGTGTGTGAATGCACTAAGGGGGTTATTACAGAACGACACTCAAGTTTCTAGATTAGGAATTTCAGAAAAAAATCATTGACTTTAATTGGATAGTATTGAAAATACACCAGACTACGTTTGTATGGAGCGCGCCAAAGGTAATTTTAAATAAACAACCGTTATTTACACGTAAATAACGTCAAGTAAAAGTATATCTTTTTGCTAATAACTATAATTATGTAGGTAAATACTAAATACTCTTAATATTACATTACCTACACATATTGAGTAAGCGTTTTAGGTCCGCCACACACATACGGAATAGCGATCAGGAATTCCGAATCAGGATTACGATTTCGTATGGATTTTCCCCCTCTACAATTGCATTCGGAATTGCGGAAGTGTCAAATCTAATACAAAATCACAATTATGATTCGGAATTCCGCATCGCAATTCCGTATGCATGGTGGTTGGCCTTAAACGTGGCGCGACTGAAGAAGAAATTACCAGCATTGGGCACGCGTGGTGGACTAACGACCATACACCCTCCCTGAGGCCTGCAGTGGGACGTATATAGGCTGTGATGATGATGATAACATTCATGGTAAGATTGAGCAAATATTTATGTTACGAAAACTTTAGGTTTAAGGTATCATTTGAAATGAGGCTTCAATGTGAGGGTCGCTTCTTTTGCCCTCTACTTTGCCCATTATTATAGTCTGGAGCAGTTGGTATCGCTCATTCCTCAAAATATGACCAAGGCAGGTGACTTCTCATTTTAATGTTTTGCAACAGCTCTCGGGACTTCCTGACACGTTGTAGAACTTCCACATTAGTGAATTGTTGAACCCAAGTCATTTGCAGCATTCTTCGGTAGATCTACATTTCTACAGCCTCTAGCTTCTGGCGTGTAGCTACCTTAATGGTCCAATTGGTCCATGCCTCGCAACCGTATAGAACTATTGACCATATCTAACATTGGAGCATTCTTACACAGAGTCGCTACCACTACTAACCACTACTCATTCTAACTTATTATTTTCGTTTGCTAAATGAAATTAAATAAAAATCGAATGGTTATAAGAACATTACGATAAAAATTATTCATTAAACATCCCTAGTTTTAAATTACTTAAAAAATGTTAAGTGTGCAAGACAAGAAGCAATGCAGACAATGAAACTAAACAACATTCCCTAAGGAACATAAATGGGTTGAAAAATTAGAAAATTTTACTTACCTGCAAAACAAAGATCAGCCGGTCGATTTTGTATGAGAGGTCAAAAAAACATTTGTCGTTTTTCGACCCATGTTATGTTATAGGGAAAGTTATATAGTTTCATTGTCTGTATGAACCCTTAAATGTTTTGTTAGTAATTAAAATCTAGTGTTGTAGTATATTATGTCGACGCGAACAAAAGCGCGTGCAATGATAGTACCTAGACTACCTAGTAGTTAAGTAATACGTATAGGTACTTAAAAGTTATACTGTGCACATTTCAGTATTACATTCTAAATATAGCACAAACTATAAACATTTAAGCTGTATACATTGAACCAACTATTGTCAAAGACACGTTTGCTTTACTCTCAGACTAGGAAACTATTGTGCTATGCAAAATACAGATAAATAAATACATGTTCCATACACGACGACCCGCGACAAAAGACTTTATACCTACGTTATAAAAATGGCATTTGCTTAATTCTAGAGACAGGTTTAAAAGTACACCTACAGATAGGTGAAGTTACCAGCCAGGGTGAATAGTAATGTGTGTACAATTACTCACAGGCTAAATTGTATGCAAGTCCAACTTTAAAGATTTATTTTCCTTCAAATTGCTTTTGCTTAAAGCATGCAAAGTCTCGCAAAATACCGTATTTAAGAATTACCATAGAATAGAAACTAAACTTCTTTTACCCCTCATCTAATATGTTAGTACTTGTAAATTAGTTAGGTACTTGTTAAAGTCGTTGCCATCGGGGACTTAATAGTGTAAACTGAGGAGCTCTCTGCCAAATCGTAGCAGTTCCTAGTTTAACCACAGCAGTGAAACAAAATCTACCATTTCATTTTACAAGTTGTTGGAAGTTTACTTGTAAATAATAATGACCATCTACAAGGTGTTACAAAAATACAAATAAACCTTTAAAGGGGTGGTGTAGACCATCAAACTGAACAACTTTCACTATGGGACCAACATCGAAATCGCGAAAAAAAAATTGATGTTCCATACTCTACAAATCGACTAGAGCTAAAATATGTATGGGATATAAAATTATTTTTTTCGCGATTTCAATGTTGGTCCCATAGAGAAAGTTGTTCAGTTTGACGGTCTAAACAACCCCCTTAAGAGTTTTAAAAATTTATTCTTACTTATGAAACACCCTGTATACAGGGTGTAAGGGACAGCCCTCCGCAAACTAAAACTGTGAACTCAGACCATCAAACTGAACAACTTTCACTATGGAGCCTACCTCAGGAAACGCGAAAAAAAATCAGCTGTCCCATACATTTGTGTCGGGTAGGTACGGCAGTTTTGTATGGGACAGCTGATTTTTTTTCGCGTTTCCTGAGGTAGGCTCCATAGTGAAAGTTGTTCAGTTTGATGGTCTGAGTTCACAGTTTCAGTTTGCGGAGGGCTGTCCCTTACACCCTGTATAATTTCTTTACACAGCACATAAGTATTGGTCATTCAGTGTTCAATGTGCTACGAAATGAATTCAACCCCAAAAGTAGTTTGTACTGAAACGATAATTGAACTAGGCATAAAATTATCTATCGAACCTATATAGGTATATTTTTTCACTTATAAACGAAGAGTCTACCCATCAAACTAAACAACTTTTACTATGGGAGCAAACCGATCCGAGCAAAAACAAATCTGCTGTTCCATACTAAACCTAAACTGCAATTTATTTATTTATTTGCCTATTCGATTCCAATATGCAACAGCTGATCTGTTTTTCTTTCAATCAGTTTGCTCCCATAGTAAAAGTTGTTCAGTTTCATGGGTAGAGTCTTAGTTTAAAAGGATGCTAATGATATCAATTTCACCCTATATGCATACATATAGGGTCCTCTTTTTTAAGGGGATGATCAGGAGTGCGATTTTTGAATCTCATTCGGTGAGCTCAGCAGTTATAAATGTCAAAATTACTATAGAGATAAGAATCTTTCTACTGCTGATTTGACTCTCAAAAATCATGCTTCAGGAGTGCGATTTTTGAAAGTCAAATTAGCAGAAGAAAGATGCGTATCTCCGTAGTAATTTTGACATTTACAACTGCTGAGCTCACCGAATGAGATTCAAAAATCGCACTCCAGAACATCAAAAAAAGTGTCAGCATATTAAGTTGGACCTTGTATAAATCGGAGAGTTACATAGAAACAATTTTGATGCATTCGATACAACGATACGTATGAGAAATTATGCTCGAGAAAACACAAGCTACTGAATAATTCTTTGAAGCAGCTACTATTTTCTTAAATAATAGAAAACATTTCTCGGCAACATTCTCTTCCACAAATAATCAACAATAACTAACAATAGGAAACTAAAGCAAGTTATCGTACTTACGTTATCGTGATTAGAACAACGAATCACAAGTGCTTTCCTAACGGGCTGGTAAAGAACAAAGCACACACTCGTCAGCCCTTCATTCTTCAACACAACAGAGACTACCTACCCTGTAGACTTCAATTCATCGAGGTGTGCAAAGGAAGAGGAAAATATTCACATATTGGCAAAAACAATGTCACGAATATGTTACAAGTCCTTTTTTCATAAACATGATATTAATTTACCTTGACAATTCATGGTACATTGCTGGTTACTTATGGCGTAAAACAACGAGGCCTAACATGATCAATCAAGAATTGTCTTAAATTGTCATTGTAAATTACTATTGTCTGTCATGTTAATGAAATAGGCCCCTGGCTAAACCTAAATGAGTTACATATTGTATTTTATGTGGTAATTCAGTCAGACCATCAAACTGAGCAACTGTCAGGTCAACACAGAACTCGCGAAATAAATAGTTGTTGTTTGTTCCATTGTAATCGTCCAATCGCTCGACTTAAGCGGCCCCTAAAATATGTAAAACTTTAAGTTAACTCCTGTATGTGTGAGCCGAGACGATGTATCCTTGAATTGACTTGTTGTAAGTATAATACTTTTTTTGCACTATACCTTATTAGATTTCAAAGAGAGAATAATAGACATAAATTATCTGTTTAATTTGAGAGCACATTCGTGAAGGGAAAGAATTTTATTTGGACATCTAAAAATTAAGATTATTAAACAACATAACTATTTACGATCAGTGCCTCAGTTGCCTCGCCGTTGTATGAGAAGTCTATAAAAGTGGGTAGTCGATATACTTCACCAACAAATCATCCCCCGCGACTGTAGTTTGCTCATTTGGAAGAAATGAAAGAGCCCTCGAATGCTCCCACTCTTTTGTTGGAACGCGTTTGTTCTCAGTGGCCATTCCACTAATTGCGAGACCACCTCTATTGTCTATCCACAAATTAGTGACGAATATTTAGGTTAGTCTTAGTAGAGTCGATTTTAAAAAGGTATTTTCTTATATTTCTTTACGAACTTTCGCAGTTCAAGTTTACATGCGTCGTCGTCGTATCGAAATCGTCAGTCAACAATTTGAGCATCATCGTCGTGTTCAAAAACGAAGTAACGAATTATCACGCTAAGGTGGTTGCAGAGCTGTCAATTTCATACAAAACTTTGTCGTAGAACACTCGTAGACAGTATTAATAAAAGTAATGTTTTATATGGAAAAATAGCTTAGAAAATCTAGATTGCGCGTATCAAATAATATTTACAATTTATAATATAATTACGAAGATATCAAGCTTTTAAATTATTCATACAACATTTCAAAGCATGATATCTTCGTAATTATATTAAAAATTGTAAATATTATTTGATACGCGCAATCTAGATTTTCTAAGCTATTTTTCCATATATAAATAAATAAATAATAAATAAATAACGCTCACAGGCACATACATTGTAGTGATCCCAAACTAGCACTAAAGACTTTTATTATGGAAACCATACAACAACGGCACGAACATATAACATCCATGACCGAACCGGGATTCGAACCCAGGACCCTACTTTGGCAGTCCGGCGTGGTAACCATTACACCAACCGGGTCGTCTTATATAAAACACGTTCTACGACAAAGTTTTGTATGGACTGACGTGGTAAACACAAAGTCTTACAAAAGGTCATTACTATAGTCAAAATCAGAGCGGGAAATCTATCTGATACCTATCTGCATTTAGCTTAAATTTTCGTAGGTTTGTTTTGCCCAATCATTATACTGAAACCATCTCAATGTTTGCTTATTTCTAAAATAAAATGTATTAAAACATACAGGGTCCTTCTTAAGATGTTGACACTTTTTAAGGGGTTGATCAGGCCGTCAAAATGAACCACTTTCTCTATGGCACCAATATCGAATCTGCTGTACCATACAAAACTGCAAACCTACTCGAGCCAAATGTATGGGACAGCTGAATTTTTTTTCACGCTTTCGATGTTGGTCCAATAGAGAAAGTTGTCCAGTTTGATGGTCCTCAAAAAAGTGTCAGTATATTAAGAAGAATAGTTAAATTATGAAAGAGCTTTTTAAAATGCGAAATTTTTATCTTTTCCGTGAATTTTTTAATAAATACTTGTTTTTTACTTGCAATATAGGACGACTAAAGTCTAAGCAACGATTGCGATTCTTGAACCAACTTTATATCGATATCAACAATATTTTTCTTTTTAAATCTAAAAAATCACTTGCCAATTTTAGTAGGAGCCATGAAGTATACGAGACTCTCTACGTAAACTTAGATTGTATTGTGCTTGGTATTCAACAAATTCACGCTGTCCTATAAAAATTCAAATTGACAACACACACATATGGCACGTACATAAGTACAGTGACTGAAATAAGTGCGAGCTGGAAATTTGTTTGTTCATATAACACCTGCATTTAGATTGCTGCGGAAAAATACGATGGGTTTGACGCCCCAAGTCGATTGTTTATTTGAAAAAGTTTCGTTAAGGATTTGATAAAACGTTTTCGCATATACAGCGATCAATTTAATATGGTCACGGTTTGTTAAAGGACAATTTGACCGTCAAACTGAACAACTTTCTCTATAGGATTAAGAGAATATTATTCCGAGAGCGAAAATGCGCGCTGCATACAAACGTATTATGGTGATATTTTCAATACTAACCAATTAAAGTAAATGAAATTTTGCAGAAACAATCTAGAAACATATTTCTATGCTTCTATAGAGTCAGATTTTCGTTAAAATATACAGTTTCAAAGCTAGGATTAATTTAAGATTTGTATGGAAATCTTTGAGGCACTGTTACTCGAAAACTATACATTTTAACGAAAATCTGACTCCATACAAGCATAGAAATTTGTTTCTAGATTGTTTCTGCAAAATTTCATTGACTTTAATTTGTTAGTATTGAAAATATCACCATAGTACGTTTGTATGGAGCGCGCTCCGAATAATATACCCTTAACCAGGAAATCTAATAAATAATTACTGTCCCGGAATACCAACTTTTGGGTCGAGTAGGATTGCCGTTTTGTACGAAACAGAGTTATTGGTCCCATAGAAAAAGTTGTTCAATTTTACGGTCGTCGCCTTAATAAGCCGTCGACATTAAAGAACGACCCTATAAAGAAACAGAAGACATCATCATCAGCTTACCTCGCAGGCAGCACAAACTTCCTGTTACCCGTGAAGGAAGAGGTAGTGGGCCATTTAAATTATCCCACATGGGCCTAGTGCTGAGCAGTAGAGGCCAGTTGAGGCTGAAATACATCATTGTAGGAAAGGCTTATGACTTTTTTCCCTTCCTATTAGCAAGTGGCATTTCTTCTTTGAAAAAACCCTTGCACTTTTATAGTTCACTGTACAACAATAGGGAACGGTTTGGAACTTTATACGTACGATACCTAAAATATAATCGTCCCGTCTCGAATGTTTACAAACTCCTTCACGTATGGCCTCCCCCTCCCCCTCCCCCTAGCCACACAATCAAGTATCCTCAGGTAGGTAAAATATAAATTATATTCCGTTTTAGAAGGAAAAAGTGCTCGAGGGACTCGTAAATCTAGTTAAAATGGCGGAAAACCTTAGTTATCTATTGCTAAACAGAGAGTTTTGAATACAACTGAAATTTATACCGAAATCATAAAAGAACATTTGAAAACCCATTTCACGAAACATGCTATTGTTACGAATAATTTATTCAGTTTTCAAATTAAAAACTTGGTCAGAAAAAAACGTGCTTTATGAATGAACGTTCTCCTAGACAGTGTGGTGTGAACAAGGAAAATTTGGTCCAAAAATCTTTACACTGACTTGAGTGCCGTAAAAATTACGATTAGCTATTAATTAACAATAATGACCTCTCTAGAGCAAAGAGCAATTTAGCGATTTGAGTCCGCCTGAGCGACTCCTTTGTTATCTGGAAATGAGCTATTACCGTCTATTCGATTATTCTTACTTTCTATTCTACTATTCTAGCTATTAGCACGCCTGGTTTTTTTTAATTTGACAATTAGTTTTATTCCTTGTTCTGTTCTGTCTTTTATTGTAAAATTTTATTAATCGTCGACTCTACATTTTAGAACGTTCGACTCTCATCTAAACTATTATAAAACTGTAACTGAAGTGTGTCTGTCTACGAATAAGAGAATGTATAGAAGTATAAATGAAGCTCAAAAAGAGGCACCAATAAAATTGTAACGCGTTCTAAATTTGTTCTTTAAAAATTGTAACTCGCCGCCAAAACTAATACAAAATGTCATTTTTCATGGGGTGCCAAAAATGATTTCGATTTTGTTTGGAGTTATTCTTCCATATTTATTCTCTTATTCGTAGGTGTCTGTACATTAAAGATATTTACAAACAAAGATTACGATATGGTTTTTAGGTACTTATCCCTGACTCGAAATCAACCTTTTTTAGATATTTTGTCTGTCTGTTTGTCTGTTTGTTGGTGTGTTTGTTTGTTTGTTTGTTTGTTTGTTCGCGCATCACGCAAAAACTACTGAACCGATTTAGATGAAACTTTTTTTGTTTGATAGGTTTTTATCAGACTTAAAATCTGGTATATAATTTGTGCGGACGAAGTCGCGGGAAAACACTAGTTATTTATAATTCTATCACATTAGATAGGCTGTTATTCATAGTTAAACTAAACCAAGCCGAGAAATATTAAACAGTTCTGTTAACTTTATACTCAATATATTGTATCTAAACTTGAATTTCACAGAGCTCCAGCACTATTAAGTTTGTAGTTAGGGTAACTATATTATTCTAGCCACTTCAGATGTAGGAACCAATTCGTACATCTGACGAAATTGTCGCTAGTAAATTTAGATATTGTATTATTCTCTTGTTGGTAAATCTCAAATGCAAGACGATGTTGCTATTGATATGTTTATTAACTTTTTATGACATTATTTACCGAAAAAAATCGTTTCAGTTTATTTTCATAATTAAGATTATAGACGAGTACAGTTTTCTCCATACAAATGTATATAACACTAGAGCAAATATTTTTTTACAAATCTATGTCACCTCTGCCATGTCCCTATGTTTTGCTTTTTTGCATTAATTAATTACTGTAAGAACTAGGGACCTTCGAAAATGACCCATTTCACGGCCCGTTTTCAGACATCCAGTAAACAAATTTGACGAATATAAACAAAAAAAGCAAAACGTACGGACATAGCCAAAGTCTTTCTCATATTTTTTTTTTAAATAATTATTAAAATCGGTTTAGTTTTGGAGGAAAAAACAGGGGAATACGAAATGCAGATTTCGCCGATTTTTTGTATATAAAATCGGTCCGAGCTGCAGTTGTCTATTTCGCACTCTAGTCGGCGGGGTGTATGAGTTGGGCGGATCTGATAAATACGTATACAGTCGGAAAAGTGACCTATTCTCCAAATTAGCATTATAGCCCGCCTATCCTCTTAATCTCATTCTTTTAGGTTTATAAAACTGTAACAGAAGTAAAAACATTTCGATATTGTTTTTAGGTATCCATTCTAGGAGTCAACTCCAAACTAATTTATCTACTTTACTGTTTGTTTGCTCGCGCATCACGCGAAAACTACTGGACCGATTTTGATGAAACTTTTTGTGTATGAAAGCTTATGATTAAACTTAAAATCTGGTATATATGATTTATCTCGCTACGATGACGGGAACTGTTGTGGACGAAGTCACGGATAAACTCTAGTCATTTATAAAATGGTTACTTTAAAAGTTTTACATACGTCTATTCAATGTGATTGATTGATAATTATTATTTGTAATTGTTTACATAAATATGTATTGTAAGTAATGCTAATGCATTATAATAGGTATCATGGTTATGTTATGAAGACGGACGGTCTGAATCTGTTAGATGCATCGTATATCTACTTACAGATGATCGTATCAAGCATTGACCAATAATTTTTTTAATTTACTCTTTCTGCGGTATCAAGCAACTACAAAATATAGGTATGACTATGACCACAGAGTAAATAACTTATACACAACAGAGGGTCAATGCCCATACTAAGAAAGTTGCCACCTTAAGTCGCGTAAGTCCTACAGCGACGGTTATGACTATAATTATTTATTAACTGCAGTATTCGGTACGACCAACAATATTGGTGCAAACTCGCGCTTAACCAACTACATTCACACCGTTTCAGCCTTTCCATAACATAACAGTAAACATTATACAGTGATCAAATTTAAGTACGCTACATACTTTAAGAGTTGCTTTCTCGGGATGTTGGTCTGCCATCAAACTGAACAACTTTTACTATGGCATTAATATTGAAATCGCGACTTTGTTCGCCTAAATGTATGGAACAGGAACAGCGATTTCCATCTTGGTTCTATAGTAAAAGTTTTTCAATTTGATGGTCCGAAGCACCCCCTTATATGTTTCAGCCTTTCCATAACATAACAGTAAACATTATACAGTGATCAAATTTAAGTACGCTACATACTTTAAGAGTTGCTTTCTCGGGATGTTGGTCTGCCATCAAACTGAACAACTTTTACTATGGCATTAATATTGAAATCGCGACTTTGTTCGCCTAAATGTATGGAACAGGAACAGCTGAATTTTGTTCTATAGTGAAAGTTTTTCAGTTTTATGGTCCGAAGCACCTCCTTATATATTATGTGACGTATTATAAGTTTACACTCTGTATATTCCATTATAAAATCCCGCTGGCACCGAAAGAAAATAAAGGCAACAGGCAGTTAGTTAAAGTTTTTTCGTGCCGACAAAACACGCACGATTTACAAGTATTCATAAAAGAATCGTCACCGTACTTTACGAAGAAGGAAAACGACAAAATGAATATTTTTACAAGCTCGGAACACCGGAGTATTGGTGGATGCGAAGTTTTCCTTCAGACCTCATCCCGAGGGGTGCGCCCTCTTCACACCGATATTTGTGAAAATATCTCACAAACTTTTATAAAGGTTTTGAGAGTGTGAAAATGTACGCGATTCCTGTTTTTTTGTTAGTCTGAGGACGTGATGATTGTTATTGGATTGTTGATTGTATCAAATCTTACAAGTGCTAGGAATGGCTAGGATGTACGCAAAACCAGACAAAAGTTTGTACAGAAACGAGAACTGAGAAACTTTTGATATTATTATGATTTTATAGGTACGAAAAATGAAATTAAGAATTTTTTTATTTTTCACACAAAAGCCTTGATCGAAAATTACAAAAAAAATCTGTATTGTATTTCAAAAAGTTTCACAATAAATGCATTGCAAAAATGTTTTGTTAAATAATAAACTTGTGGTGACTTTCAAACTGTTATAAATAGGAAAAGGTTTAGCTAATTACTCGTATAAACAAACGGTTAGGTATGTCTTTCTCTATGTGCTACAAAAAAGTTTGGAAGTGACTAAAGTTTAGTTATATTCGACAAATTATTTCTTTTTGTGTGTTTCTGAAGAATGAATTTTCAGGTTTTGCGATAATTTGATTACATCAAAGTTTGTATACACTAGTAGAGTCTTCAGATACCAATAATAAGGATCACATAGCATTGACATTAACTTACCACGTACGTAGTTATTTATTCTGCGTATAAAATTGCTAACTACCATTAAATCCATAAAATGCTGAATTTGATAACAATTTGATGAATAAAACCATCACATTTCTTGAATAAGAAATTGGTGCCTTTTTTACTCGTAAACTTCTGTACTTTTTTTTAAGTAGATCCCCGTTACTAAATTGGACAACGATCAAATGTATTTAACTATTTTCATGTTAAATAATTGAAAAAGTTACAGCTACCCACTAATGTTTACAAGTGTTTTCCAATGCAAATTCGTAGCTATGCTTATACAATAAAGCAGAACAATAGGGTGGTAGACTAATGTTTAAGCTATAGCAAAAACTCATCTCAATTTTTAAAAGCAGTGGGAACAGTTTTAAACAAAACTAAGTGCACGAAGTTGTATAGCGGATTTACCGGAAGCGGACGCGTCGACAGCGGCCGTCGTTTCAGGATCGCACCACGTTTTCATTCATCCCTCAGTTACACCCTTTTGCCTCTAAGCCGGCTTTTACGCGGAAACTCTACACTAGGAGCCGGTCTCTGCACTATCACGCTCTCTCTCCCACCCACCAATCTAATACTCAGAAGAGAGAAACGAGAAAACAAAATCAATACTGTCTGGAACACGCCCACCTCGGCAACTGCGCTTCCACGCTGGAAATTCAATAAAATAAAAGTGGGTAAAAATCATTAAATATGTGTGTTGGTGTTAGGATATCGTATCCGTGTACGATTATTTATCTCATTTCCTGGAAGTTCTTATTAGAAAGGATCGAGAGAGAGAAGAGAGGATCACATGCTCGGCACGTGGTCGACTCACGTTACAATGTTTACCTTCGCCGCCTGACGGCCAGGTGGGACCCGCCGCTCTCCCTCCATCGCTGTATCTATAACTGACCACGCTGAATACACATGCCATGAGGCTAGGGTTCCGTACCCAAAGTGTGTAAACGGGACCCTATTCATAAGCCTACGCTGGCCGTTCGTCCGTCTGTCCTAGCTTCAGAGGGATGTATCTTCTGAACCGTAATAGGTAGCCAATTGAGATTTTCACAGATTATGGATCATTATATTGGATTTTATGAAAAACTAGTGTTTACCCGCGACTTCGTCCGCACAAAGTATATACCAGATTTTAAGTCAGATCATAAGCTATCAAACAAAAAAGTTTCATCTAAATCGGTTATCAGTAGTTTTTGCGTGATGCGCGAACAAACAAACAAACAGTCAAACAACATTTCGAAAAAAGGTTGATTTCGGGTCAGGGATACCTAAAAACCATATCGTAATCTTTTTTTGTAAGTAACTTGAATGTACAGACACACTTCAGTTGCAGTTTTATATAGTTTATTATAGATTAGATTAGACAAGAAACTAGTTTTTATCTACGTTTTTTTTCTTCTCGCTCTATCATGAAAACGGTAATAGGTACAAGCATCAAACTTAGTAAGAATATAGTGCAAACTACAGTACTTAAAACAAACAATTTTAAAAAATTGACAAGTGTGTCTGGCTTGCACTTAAGATCCTGGAGAAAACATTTTTTTTTTGGATAATATTGTTGTGGCACGGAATTCTCCGTACGCGAGTCCGACTCACACTTGGCCGGTTTTTTTACGGACGACTCACACGATAAACAAAATTGTTTGAAGTCTTGGTGCCTAAACATAATCTCGTCTCCATGCACGATACCTAGACTCCGGAGCCGCAAGCCCGCGGCCACGGTTTGCATTTTTATTAACCATCGACGACGACAGGCAGCCACATTTTATTCTGCGTGCTATAAATATGGAACCAGTAAAGAGGAACACACGGAATAGGTATATTTTCATGCAAACTTATCTGAAACTATGCATAAGTAAGCAGCGAAAGGTTTCCTCTTTCCTGTAAAAATATAAAACTTATTTCAGTTTTCTCAGAGATATTACGCATAGTAATAAGTTGTGGAATTTCAATTGATCGATTCGACGGTCTCACCGAAATATTTCTTAGGAAAAGGATGGACGAATACATTTACCAAACATATACAGGGTGTTACAAAAGTAAAAATAAACATTGAAAACTTAATAACTTTCACTATGGGACCAAAATCGAAATCGCGAAAAAAATCTGCTGCCCTTTGGCTCAAGAAGGTTTGCAGTTTTGTATGGAAAAGCAGATTTTTTTTTTGCAATTTCGATGTTGTGCTCATAGAGAAAGTTGTTCAGTTTGACGGTCTGGAGTGCGATTTTTGAATCTCATTACGTGAGCTCAGCAGTTAATTAAATAGGACCAAATTACTATGGAGATTCTATGGAGATAAACATTTAAAACTTTTAAGGGGGTTGTTTAAACCATCAAACTGAATAACTTTCACTATGGGACCAAAATCGAAATCGCAAAAAAAAATCTGCTGCCCTTTGGCTCAAGAAGGTTTGCAGTTTTGTATGGAAAAACAGGTTTTATTTTTTGCAATTTCGATGTTGTGCCCATAGAGAAAGTTGTTCAGTTTGTCGGTCTGGAGTGCGATTTTTGAATCTCATTCCGTGAGCTCAGCAGTTAAAAAGGACCAAATTACTATGGAGATATGCATCTTTCTACTGCTGATTTGACTTTCAAAAATCATACTACAGGAGAGCGATTTTTAAGAGTCAAATCCGCAGTAGAAAGATGCCTATCTCCATAGTAATTTTGACATTTTCAACAGCTGAGCTCACCGAATGAGATTCAAAAATCGCACTCCTGATCACCCCCTTAAAAAAAGTGTCAGCATATTAAAGCTAGGTTATCCCAGTGCAAGCGTCTCTTTCTTGCAAGCATAAGGTTACAATTAGCCATCCCGCTCCAATTGAACGCAGGATCGCAAAAAAACGTGTTTTTCGTCAATATCTTTGCTCATGGGAGTTTCTAAGCTAAAAATTCTTCTGAGTTCACTAGAAATATTTAATGTATTTAGTTAAGTACAAGAATAAAGTTAAATATCGGCAGTTTAATCATAGTATTGAAAAAACATAACAAAAAGGGGTAACTTTGGGATGTTTTTCTATCTAGTAAACTTAATCTAATCGTGTAATTGAGAACAGTCGCCCATCCGCCCGATCCTTAAATAAGACATAATTTAATTTCAGACTTTAAAACACAGTTTAAAACACTTTCGTTCGTTTTCAAAAAACGGCCTCGACGGGATAACAGCGTCTTAAGAAGGACCCTGTTTATGTAGTAACAAATAAGTGTTTCTTCAGGTAAGTTCTCTAGTAAATTTGGATACACGTTCGAGTCATTTTCGCGAAGTGGATGATATGTGGGTGGAATACGTTATCAGGTCCCCTTACGTAGTAATGCGCGTGATAAGGCTGGGGATTTATGACATCCTATTACGCTTTAATTCCAGGAGAGTGCTTTAAAATAGCTACATGAGGCTTACAAGCCTTGCTTGGTACAAATAGTAGTCACGAATGCAGACTACTTCATTCTTCTTATCGAGTGGGTTGCAAGCCCAGGAGTGCGATTTTTGAATCTCATTCGGTGAGCTCAGCTGTTGAAAATGTCAAAATTACTATGGTCATACGCATCTTTCTACTACTGATTTGAGTTTTAAAAATCGCTCTCCTGTAGTATGATTTTTGAAAGTCAAATCAGCAGTAAAAAGATGCTTATCTCCATAGTTATTTTGACATTTGCTACTGCTGAGTTCGACGTATGACATTCAAAAATCGCACCCCTGGTGTCAGAGTTTATTCAAACCGCCTTACGGCCTCTGACTTGGTTTTTATGTAACGACTACTACCCTAGGGTAGTAGCCGGGACCAACAGCTTAACGTGCCATCCGAAGCAAATTCAAATCATCTTTCTTTTTCAGACAATCAGGTGACTCAGCCTGCAATGTCCTAACAAACTGGGGAAAAACGCACAAAGTGACATTTCACTAGGTGCCCCCCGTGGGAATCGAACCCACAACCTCCGTGTCAAGAGCCCAATGCTCTTAACCATTAGACCACGGAGGCAGTTACTACTTCATTAAAACTATTAATCATCCACATCCCTCAAGTGTAGCTCTTTAGCATGCTCTTTAGTAATCTGTGCATGTATGAGTTTTATTCGCGACGCATCAAATGCGTCAAAATGATTGTACTTATGTCAAGCTATAAAGGAGGCGATTTAGTATAAGAATTAAGAAAACTCGAACATAGAGGCTCAATGCTAGAGTTCGATTAAGTAATCAAAACTTCTCGAAAAATTGTTATTAAAATATGAAATTCCATGTTTATTTAGGACATTATGCGCATTGCAGCTAGGTACCGTACGGCATTTAAAGTGATTTGTTTGGTTTGCAAACTGCATAATTGCTACATTCGTGGACGGAATTATGGTTGGGTTGGAAAGCAATAAATGTACCCTGAATCCGGCTTATTATTTCTACTGACCAAGTCTAGGATTGAAATAGTAATTGGAAATGGGGTAATGTCATGAACTTGAAGGCAAACCAAACCGACTTGGATATCTGAAGAAATTGGAAAACGGAAACTTTCTGGTAAGGATAACTAACTGAATGGTATTTTTATCTTCGATACAATTTGTAATACAGTTGAAGCCAAGTTTAAGAGTAGAAAATATTTTGAAAATTGTCGTGCCTCAAAATTTTATATATTCGTATTAATTATTATTTACATTTATTGAAAGTATAGGTATTAATATGACACCTGCTTATTTTCTTCATTACCTAGTTAGGTACTTTATTCGTTTTATAGGAATAATCAAAATGAACCTAACTAATAATAAGTAATACTTAAATCAACTAAAGTTATACTTAAGTTTTTTTTATTTTTTTATCTGATACGTAAACAGACATCTTACTTATGAACTAAAAACATTGATAAACCCGATATTAGGTTTGTCCCAATGCAGAAACATCTGTCATAACAACATCAACAGTAGGTATAATAACCATTTCACGTCATTCCCCTATGGTATACTGATAATAATACCCGTAATGAGCAAACAAACTAAAAGCTACCTATCATCCAATTTATTTAGTCTTCCCCGTCCAGACATAATTAAAATTTTCTCCAAGTGACGTCGCCCATTCATTATTTGGCGTAGTTCGAACATCTTTAGCGGAGCCGGGAGCTCGACGTGCAATAAATGGGCCACAACGCCTTATATTCCTTATATTCAGAGGACAGAGTGGGCGCGTGCCCGGAATAAGTTAACGACGAACAGAACCCGCCGATCCCCGTCTACATAAAGATTTATTCCCATCTGTAACTGAGAGGGCGACGCGACACTTTTTCCCAATTATAAGGTGTAAGCGCTCCATTTATTAACATCTCGTCAAAGAAATCACGATCCAAGCTCAGAGGTTTCCCTTTTTTTGATTGGCGGTCTTGGCGTCGTTTAACGCTATATTTGTACATAGAAAATACCTATACCTATGTATAGTATAGCTTTAGTATCGTTCTGTTTTCATCCGAGTTTTCTTTGATATCCTTTAGGTTCAAAAGACATATTTTGTTAAGACACTAAAACAACGATTTGAAAAACTCATTGCAGCTTCATGGCTTTCAGGATAAAGGAATTCATAGCTATATGGTGCTGGCGTTTGAGCATTTCCTTTAATCTAGGAGCAAAAATGTAAAGCGTCCAGAACGCGGGGTACCTACGCAAACCTAGGTACACTAAAACGTTTTTAAGTGCAGCATTACCGTGTACTATGCGCTATAATTGCACCCATCTGCTGTTACAACAAACATTACTTTGCTATGCCGAGTTCCAGCAAGAAACAACATTTGTTGGAATGAAGACATTAAAATAATGTTAATTTAGAATACCATTAAAAGCTGTTGCTATCAAGCCAGCTCTACTATGATCCTTACTACTGCATCGATAATACTTTATAGTGCCTACTATTTATTATTCCTGTTAATCAAAAACAAAGTTTCGCAAATAACTTCAGCCATAAGGAATAAAACTTTAGAAATATTTTCTCCAATTTCCGCGATAAAATGGTAATTGCGAAGAGTTTGTTGTTACGTAGTTAAGCTCCGCAAATCTTATTGGAAGAAATAAATAAAAAGGCATTGTCACATCTGTGCGAGAAGCTGCAAACAGGCATCAGGCAGTGTGCGGAGGCGTGGTCGCAAGCAACTTGCGAACTTGGCCGTCCCGCGCGACCACCGCCAACTTTCTTTTAACCACGGAACTCGTCCGCTCCCAAATGTAGGAAAGTAACATTTCTCCCCCGTATCCTTTTATTGGCCTTTACTCAATCCAAAGCAGTATAATTTAACGTTTAAGCTCAACAGGTATAAGATTACTAATACTCCTGGTGGGTAGCAATTTCGTTTCAACTGTTTCATTCTGTTAATATTTGACTGTTCCATCACAACCCTAAAGACACAAAATACACGTTACATTTGCATACAATTACCGTTAACAGAAAGCGTCTGCGCATATTAATAACAATGCAGCGTAACTCCGTATTCATTTCAAACTGAGGCACAATGTAAAAACAGTAGGTACAGTCTCTGTAGCCTTAATATCCGCTGTTTCAGACTCGTAACCGGCTAACAATATTGCATTGCGTACGCCACGCGCTAGTTCCGTACTTATCGCGAAAGTTTCAGCCGGCGGGTGGTGGGGGCGGCGGGCGGGCGGCGAGTGGGAGGGTGCAATGTGGGGTCCCGTTGCAGTATCGATCGCGTCTGCTGCACGCTGCAACGCTGTCTTCCGCAGATCAGCCCTTATCGTGCGCCGGAACGAGCCGCCTCCAGAGTCGGCAACTAAAAAGGCTTTGCGAGACATTCCATATGGGGATGCGGAGTTATACCGACTGCACACGCACGCCGGCGCCGGCTGGAAACTATTGAGGCGTGCGCTCACGCCGAGCCTGATATTTATAGGTAATGTTGGTAGAGGAGACACATGACAAGCTAGCTGCAGTGCTATTTATTTCAATGATTGTACTTTCGAAAGACTGCAAGTCGTGGATATGTGAATTTAAACACTCACACCCATGTTATAAGAAGCTATAAAAGCCACCACTAAGTAGTAAACTGAACATAGTATATGTTCAGTTTGTTGGGCACGATTTCGACGACTCGTGCATTTTCACAATGCTCATGTAACAAGAAAACATCAGGAAACTCTGCATGTTTTATGGTCATATATGGACTAAAACCGAACTTTTGTGTTTGGATTGATAGCTGTAAACTTTGCCAGTTCATTGTTATCTTAGGTAAACAAACAGACGTTGACGTTTAGTCAATGCACTTCGTAGTTTTATCTTTCATACGAACGCAAAAGTGGACATTTTGGTACTCACCAAAATATTATGATTGTTCGGTACCCGATGTTTGATGGCAAACGTATTTTATAAAGTAGAACCTGACTCTGGCTTGCACCGAAAAGTGTTTAAGGCTTAAAAATGTTGAAATATGATGCTGCCACTGTCATTAGTATGCCTAGTGCCTGACTGTACGTCAGCATCAAAAGTATCTAAGCATGTTAAGTGTTCATAAATATCTGAACAACGTTACGATAGCAAACCTTATTTCAACTCACAAAGAAATCATATTAATTTATCTGTTATGTTATTATTTGTTAAGTTGAAAACAAAATGGTATCTAGTAGGAAATAGGGTTTATTTTTGTGTAATTGTTCAGATGTTTTTGAACGCCGGAGATGCTTAGATACTTTTGATGCTGACTGTACCTATGTATGCATTGACCAAGAATTTTTCGCTTACGCCTAATATGAGAAACAGAACGTTCACTAAATACCTACCTACGTTCAAGCCAATATTACTTAAGTACTTAAGTACTTTTTGGTGCAAGCCGGCCTAAGATCTAGAAGTTATAACTAACTGTGTAAAGTAAAGAGTAGGTATGTAATTTAAAAATGTCCTAAAAACTTTCTCCTTTCCAAAGCAAATTGCAGCGATTTCCGTCCAAGATTGTTACAAAACAAACAATGAATTTCATTGTAGCTGCAAGTCGTAACCGACAAACTAACTTTATAGTTTTTCTAGCAATAGTTAAAGGTAAGGCCGCAACCCGAACACGCCGCTAACTATGAAATTTATAACTAAGGCCCGAGTCGAAAGTTGCGAGCGCTGAAAATATTGTAAGCCGCGCTCGTTTCGGGCGAATTAAATGAAAAAGGAAGTTTCCCCGCGTGCCCGGCGAAGTTGCCCACTCAAGTTTCATCTCGACGGAGAGCCGCATACACCACAGTCCTCTCCTCTCCTCGCCGCGAGGAGGGTACGATACCGACAACCACTCGGACATTTACCTACACACTATTATCTACTGGGTACATTACTAGACCTGGAGTGCGATTTTTGAAAGTCATTCGCCGAGCTCAGCTGAAAATGTCAAAATTACTATGGAGATATGTTTCTTTCTACTGCTGATTTGACTCTCAAAAATCATACTTCAGGAGTGCGATTTTTGAAAGTCAAATCAGCAGTAGAAAGATGCATATCTCCATAATAATTTTGACATTTTCAACTGCTGAGCTCAGCGAATGAGATTCAAAAATCGCACTCCTGGACCCTGATAGCGCTAAATAAATTCTCACTGAACAATGATTGGACCAAGTGTGAACATCTTACACATTCGGTATCGCGCTAATCATTTGACAGCTAGCCGTTTGACTGATCGCTCAGTCGTTGTACGGGACAGCAGTATATTTTTCGCGTTTCCTGAGGTAGGCTCCATAGTGAAAGTTGTTCAGTTTGATGGTCTGAGTTCACCGTTTCAGTATTTGCAAGGCTTTCACTTACACCCTGTATATTACCTATCGTACAGTATTGTATCATATTTCTGTGTAGTAAACGCCTTATTATTATAAACTTTAAGTAAGTATTAATAAAATCTTATTTTCTAAACGACATTAAGATAGTAAACTCACGTCCCCACTGAAGTAGAGAGAGACGGCAGCGCCAGTAAATTACGACTCTACGTTCTACAGGGTGTAAAATTAAATACGTTACGTACCTAATGTTATAATAAATAGGGTGCTTCAGACAATCAAACCGGGCTGGTATGTTCAAAATGATAAAAGCCCCGAAATAAAATTATAAAAAAAACATCGAACTGAAAAACTTTATGTAAGACGTAATGAAAAAAACATATCGAATTACCGCAAACAACAAATTTGTTGTTCTATATATAGTGAAAACGTCAATAGGTGTGCGGACACTGCATAAAATTTATTTTAGTTTTTTTTTAAAATAACGCTAAACTCTCATTTTCTGTAATTCTTTAGCATGAATACTATTTTTAATAATAGGATGAAGTATAAAAAGTAATGAAATGTAGATGACGTCACTTGTTAGTATTTATATCTACTAAAATTTGTCATACAAAGCGCACGAGTTGCTAATTTGACTAGTGTCCGCTCCCCTATTGCTACTCGGCCCGAATGTATGGAACCGTTGATTTTTCTTCTCAAATTCTGTGTAGGCTCCACTGTCATAGTTGTTCAGTTTGATATTCTGAACGACTCTTGTTTATTATATAACGTATTTCTTTTTACTCCCTGTATAATATGATAATGCGTTCAATTAAATGCGCCCGAGATTTGCATCAAAATGCACGTTGCATACGTAAAGTACTAGGACATTTCATAACTTTATGACGTCATCTAATAAAGTATTTTTGATAAATGTAAATATAGGTACATACCACATTATAGGTAGGTTTTTTTTTTTTTTTTTTAATTTATTTATTGAAAGAAAAATTACAAAAGATTTAAACAATTGAACTTCCAAAAACCATCGGAGGTTTATCCGGAAGTGCAACAAAAACAGTACAGTTGCATCAATCAGATGACTAGTAGGTAGGTACTACTCATACATTCATACAGAGATTTACTTACTTCGTTAGATAGGTACTTAAAAAAGTAAATTGTTAGAAAACAGCGTAGAAAGAGAATCAACTAGAAAAGGCATTAAAATAATAATAGTCACGAAAACGAGACAGCCTTATACGCTAATTACACAGAGTGAATGCGACAAAATCCATGTCGTTTGTCCCTTTCTGCGTATGCGATATTTTTGTTTGCCACAGTTGAAATTGCATACAAAATCTTACAACTATGGCAAACAAAGGCACGATTTCTCATACATTTTTGTCATATCTCTGTCCCATTCGAGTATACGCTGTCAGGAAATCTATAGAATACTCAACCTACGGAAAACAGGAATTTTAAATCTATACAAACTTAAAAAATTAAGGTATAACGGACTTGAATCAGTGCCTCGTCACTCCCGTTTGACAGCTGCGATGAAGTCGTGACGTCACGTGCATCTTCCAAGATGCAGGCTGTCGCTCATTGACATAAGGCGCATTTTAGTTTTCGTTCCTGAAGCGCAAAGTTCGAAATTCGAAAAAGCGCGCGTAACCGGGTTGAGTGCAGTATCTGTTACGGTAATCTGTGCTTGAATGATTCTGTCTTGAAACCTAAGATATGCTAAAGGTTGTTGGTAATTGTAGTAACGTTTCTAATCACCCCGATAGGGAATAGTCTTGAGTTTGTGAATGCATGTACTTAGTAAGAATCTACCTATTCTTACTAAGTAGGTATTCTTTGGTATAAGTATAATCACTTAAATATTATGTCGGTAAGTAGGAATGTAGAGAACCTATACAGGGTGTATCAAAACATAGTAATACTTGAGGGGTGCTTCAGCCCATGAAACTGAACAACTTTCACTATGGAGCGAACTTCGAAATCGCAAAAAAGTCAGCTGTCCCATACAATACTGCTGTACCGACTCGACTAAAATGTTGACAGCTGTTATTTTTTTTGAAATTTCGAAGTTGGCTCCATAGTGAAAGTTGTCAGTTTGATGTATTACTAGGGTAATGCTAATTATGCTACTTTCCAAATAGTTATATCGTTTAGAAGATCAATTAACGTACAGTCCGTGAGCTCTTAGAATAGGATTGGGCTGTCGATTAAAATCGGCTATATTCGTATAGGTAATAGATAAGATCGTGGCTACTACTTTCTCTATGGGACTAATAGGTATCACAATCGCGAAAAAAAATATCAGATATCCATACATATTTTAGCTCTAGTCGATTTGTAGAGTATGGAACATCTTTTTTTATCGCGTTTTCGATATTGGTCCCATAGTGAAAGTTGTTCAGTTTGATGGTCTACACCACACCCTTAAAGGTTTATTTGTATTTTTGTAACACCTTGTATAACCTTCGTGATCGCGGCCGATGACGATCTTTTTGCAATCAGTAACAATTAAACCCTTGCGACGTAAATTGTACGAATATAAACGATTTTACCCGACAGCTCCATCCTATTCTAAAAGCTCACGGACGTACATTATGTTATTCTGTAATAGGAAACTTTTGAGTTTGACTATTTTGTTTCTATGATTATCACTTTTTCCAGACCGTCATCATTTTCTGTTAACTGCGAAATAACATAATATCGAATTGATACCGATTGAACCGGGTATAGACACAATAAGACCACTGGTTAAATAAACTTGGTTGAAGTAAGTTATGCACATTCTTGCGTCCGAAAATTAAAGTTTTAGTGAGTCAAATCAATACAAAGCGAGTACCTACAGACACAGAATAAATAGTTTGGAATTGCGCCAGGGGCACTCGACCTCTGCGTGCCGCTTGCCCACTTCACCACTTTGCTGAATGTCCGTGTGGTACGGAACCCTCGTACCCCGACTCGCACATGACCCGTTTTATTTTGCAGTGGGGTACGTTTACTGACGATTATGATGAATTTTAAGTACAAAAGTAAATTGAAAAGGCTCTACAAGTACACATGGTAAAGGTTTTGAATCAATAGTGCGATTTTTGAAACTCATTCGTCAATGTCAAAATTACTAATGGAGAAGATCGATGGGAGATATGCATCTTTCTACTGCTGCTGATTTGACTTTCAAAAATCATACTTCAGGAGTGCCTGTTTTGAAAGTCAAATCAGCAGTAGAAAGATGCATATCTCCATATAGTAATTTTGACAATTTCAACTGCTGAGCTCAGCGAATGAGTTTCAAAAATCGCACTCCTGGATCTATGACTACGTTAAGGGGCTACCTCCTTGTTTTGGGTAACTTTGTAGCACTTTTTGAGCTGAAAAATAAACTGAACTATCTACACGATATGAGAAGTGATGTGGTTTTTCTAGAAATCGATTTTAATGAATAAAACCGAAGAAAAGTGAATCTAAAGTCACCCCTTTCTTTCCAGTTGTAACCATTTTACTTTAACATTTTGAATCAGAAGAAAATGAAAACTTACAATATTGTTTACAACACAATTTAGAAAGATGTGGTTTTCATACTTTTTCGAAATTAATAAACTATCATCATATAATTTTTCACAGAACGGCTAAATCTGACCGGAGCCAAGCCCTCGTTCTCATCATTTAGTATAGAGAGTCGTGGTCCAGGGATGATACGATTTCAATACAAATATCAGTAGGTAGTACCTACTGCGAAGTTTTCTTCTCCAGAAAACTATTATCAGTCTCAACGTTCTCATAAAAAGACATTTAAAAATTTGTAACAACCATAAATCGAGATGGTTTTTACTGCCCCGCAATATTTGCTGCGACAGCCACGCTGGAGCTACGCCAGATAGAATAACATTAAAGCAGTAGGTACCTTATAATCAGAACTTACTTGGTCTTGATTCATCAAGTACTGGACGAATAAAATGACTGCTATAAATAAATAGGTAGAAGAATCTGATGAATCCATCAAAGTGTAATTGTTTTATTAATACAGGGTGTCCCGAAACTCGACGACAAGATAAAAACAGGAGATAGGCCTGTTTAAGATTGTTCAGGGGGAAATCTAAGATTGATCGTTTTCGATAAAAAACAATTAACAATGTGAAAATCGCTACCATTTACGCTGAACTACAAAGCTATAGTACCTACAAATTTGTATATTTTTACATGAAAATGCTTGTGTTGCATTCCTGAATAACCATTTCAATAGTCCCAATGAAAAATAAAAGCATTAGTGGCATACTTTTTAAAGAAAACATATAAAACAATATAGTTTGTCAGACTTCAACGGATTTTTTTTCTTTGGCATCTTTGAGACTACACCCGTGTAAAAATGTATGGCGCTTACCTGGCAAGTTATTTCAAAAGTTGGTCTATTTAAACAAGTTTTCAAAATGGTATCATACTTGGCGCTCAATCCACAATAATAATTTTACACAAAATTATTTTAAATAGTTGCTACAGTTATTTTAAAATAAATAGTTAATAAATCGATTTCTGGTAGATTTAACTAAAATCGATTTATACAGGTTGTAATGTAACAAAAAGACCTAGACCATCAAATTGAACAACTTTCACTATGGAGCTATAACGAGGAATAATTTAAAAAAAAGTTTTCCCATACATTTGAGTCGACCTACGTACTGCAGTTTTGTATGAAACAGCTGATATTTTTTTCGCGATTCGGTTTTGGCTCCATAGTGAAAGTTGTTCAGATTGATGGTCTGAACTATTACTAGGTGTTTTTTTACAACCTTTACCTATAAATTGTCTTAAAACTTTTATAGTACCTAGCTAGTCACTACATAAAGAAACTAACAGCTACAATCCCTTTACTAAATCCACATTACTTCATCTCCAAATATCATACCAAAAAAAACTTATTTTTCAAACCGCAAATCACGTCAGAACGAAAAGCGATTGAAATGTGGTTTCAATAAAAAAAATTAAGTACGTAGTGTATTCGTGTGGGTACGTACGCGTGCGTACGAAGTCGCGAGCGCAATTAGTCGTTTAAAAAATTTCAGTGTTAGTAGTTCTATTAAAGAATGTAGAATAGGTGTATGTATTTTCGATTATAACTTTTCTGTACACATTTAAAACTTTGCCTTTGTAAGTAAGTAGTTAAAAAAACGTTTTATGCTAAAAATTCTTACCGTACAGGGATATTTTTTTATTTTTTGAACGAAGTTTAAATAAAATAATTTATAGATAAATTCCATCTTGGCGTGCCGTTGGTCCTGGCTACTATCTCTGTTGGTAGTAGTCGTTACAATACAAAACAATTCAGAGGCTGTAAGGCAGGGCTAGCTGTCCACACAAAAAGAAGATTGCATCTTAAAAGTTCAAAATTATTTCCCAAAAATTTAAGGAAAAACTATACTTTTTACGAGTGTCACGAGGATTCCGCATAATGATTGTTCAAATCCGTTGCAGTTCACGCGAACATTTTGAGATTTTATTTGTTTTGAGTAAAATTGTCACAGTGAAACGGTTATGCCGCCGGTAAGCGAGTGAATTTTCTCGTGTTAAGAGGAGCCACATTGGAGCCCCGCCAGATGGTCTCGCGGGGAAGCACCCTCCACCGCCTCCGACTGACGCTAATTGCTACCAACTCTTCCTTAATTATCTCAATTATGCGAATTATTAACGACGTATAATTGAAACAATTTGGTGAAATGTTTATATTTCTTTCAAATTGTCTCCCGATAGGTATCGAGGATAGTAAAGCCTCACGTTGCATGTTATGCCGCGAGCGGTTGTCTTTCGCGTGGTGTTCCCGCAGTTCGCATTTTTGCTTGCCACGAGGCTCGGCAATCTCTTTTCAACTGTGTTTTTGAGCAAAAACAATCCTTGAGATTCGATAGATACTCCCAAAGACTACTTGACAAGGAAGGTATTTTTTTTTAATAGTAAGTGTCCCAACTACGACAAGAGTCCGCTGTTACCAGTTTATTGTTCGGTTTGAGCAGCTTTATAGCAGGAGCAAAGTGATGATGATGATTTATGATTTATTGATGAGCTACCAATTGCTTATCTACCAATCGCGAAACTCTTCTTCTTATCGTGTGGGCAAGCCCTGATGTCAGATTTTTTTCACACCGCCTTACGGCCTCTGACGTGGTTTTTATGTACCTAACGACTAATAACCACCAGAGATAATAGCCGGGACCAAACCAACCGGCTTCGCGAAACTGAATTATAAATTCTATAACTCAAAATTACTGAAAATAAGGAAAAGGAAACTGCATAGCAACTACGAAATGAAACACAATATTTCAAGACCTATTACAATCTAGAAAAGACGACTCTACAAATAAATTGTCATTCTCACTTATCCCGAACACAAATGGGCTAGCCGAGAAATCGTATCCGATTCTCCACTTGTCCTATTTCATGAACACAATAACATTATTCGGGATGACATACCAAGCCATGTCCAAGGGCTGAGCATTGGACCCCGTCCAAGACACAATGTCTGCGAGCAGTTACATTTGCACCAGGAATGCAGTAATCTTTGTGAATCAGCTGCTGCAATCCGATTCAAATTTATGATTGTCCTTATAATATTTTATGGCATCGAAATAGAAATATAGGTGCGTATATTGACTTATTTATTGGTTTCTATAGTTCATATTTTAAAGTACTTAATCGCTAAAATAAACTGAAAAGCTTGGCGCGTTGCGGAGAGGTATGGACTCTCAATCATGAGGTCCGGGTTCGAATCCGCACGGACAACATGCCACGTACCAAAGAGTTTTTCTAACTTATGTACGTATTACCGACTGCTCTCAAACAGTGAAGGAAAACATTGTGAGGAAACCTGCATATGCAGAAGAAGAAATTCTGATGCGCTTGTGAAGTCTACCAATCCGCATTGGGCATATTCGTGGTGGACTAACGCCCAAAAACCCTCCTAGAGGGTAGGCTTTTTATTTCGTTAATTCCTTCATGGACGACTGGTCCACGAAGGAACTAATGAAGGGCGACCTTCCACTTTCACTCAAGAGCAAACTTATCGACATGTGTATTCTGCCCATCCTAACCTACAGTGCCCAAACGTGGACCAATGTTTATAACGCGATAAAATTATCTGCTACTGTTTCATACATTTTGATCAAGTAGCTAAACTACAGAGTACTCGAAACTACCGTAAGGCTAAACTATTGTCCTATTCAAATTGAGAATATTTTTTCTCGCGATTTTTATGTTGGTCTCATAGTGAAAGTTGTTTAGTTTGATGGTCTGAAGCACCCCTTCCTACCTAACACCTTAGATCAAAATAAAATTAACCTAACAAATTTTTTTTTTTATTCTTTTTATTTATATTGGGGCTTTTAACTCTGAGGTTATGTCAGCCCCATCGTGCCTTAACCTTAAGACTCTACACAACAAAGAAAAGATTAAAATTTACACCATGTTCTTACAGGGTTATAATTAATAAGTATATATGATTTTAGTAGAATCCAGAATAAATACGCTAAGTGACTTTTAATCAAGGATATAACTGCTATAAAGCGTTCGATATGAAACCAATACTTTAACTCTCACTAAATAAAAAATAAATCATACTTTATTTGGAGATCCCTTCTTAACCAATCTATTAAGAAGTCAATTTAAAGTAACCTACATTTATTACAAATACAAATACAAATACAAATACATTTATTCAACATTTTTACAAAAGTAAGTACAATTTAATTGCTAATAATAACACTTGTTAACAGTAAAAATGTTGTTCCGTGTTATTCAGTGTTACAGTTTACTCATGGTCCTCAAACTAGTAAAGTTTGTAATATGAGGGCCAGTTATATACGTTTATTATTAGAAAGAAACATTTCCAACCATAAAACCTATTCCATCTTTCAGTTGCAGAGTAAAGTACACAGCATAGCACTTCGTATCGTTTCATTCGGTCGGTGAAGGATGGGGGCTCATCCCACTTTCGACGGAGCACACTTGACCGCAACAGATGGCTGGGCTCCCCACCTATCCATGTTGACTAATAGTGCGCATAGCTTGAGAACATTAGTTCCATTCATTACATTTTTTCTTATCTTCCCTCTGTTCTTTATCTTATAAAATTGAATTAAACTGGAGTTGTGTAAACTAGAAGGTGATTTTGAATTATACCTATACAGAAGGTTCGAAGAGATGTATGGATGTGAATGAGGCAAAAGATGTATGTAAGGATCGTAGTAGATGGCGCGCTCTGGTCTCTGCCTACCCCAATGGGAAAGAGGCGTGACGTTATAGATAGATAGATAGATAGATAAAAGGTTCGAGTTAACTTTATGTAGTCAGCATCAGAGAAACCTATGAACCCTCTATCTAAATCAGTATCAGCGCAGGGGGGTCCGATTTCTCTGATGCTGACCGTACTACCCACTAGTGTATAGTTATAAAATCGAATTTGTTAAAATATCTACTATTAGAAGTACTACGATTATTGTTATGGACTTAGGGTTAGTTAAATATAAGGACAAAAGAGGTGGTCCTTGAATCGCGACACTTATAAAGGGGGCAACAAAATTAAAAATAAACATTTAAAACTTTTAACGGGGTTGTTTAGACCATCAAACTGAACAACGTTCACTATGGGATAGCAGTTTTTTTTTCGCGATTTCGATATTGGACCCATAGTGAAAGTTGTTCAGTTTGATGGTCTAAACCACCCCCTTAAATGTTTATTTGTCTTTTTGTAACACCTTGTATAAATTTTTAAGTTATGTACTTAGGTACAGTTAATAAACTCATGCTTCAGCTGTTTTATTACTTTAAGGGATATGCTTCAGAACAGATTAACTATTTAAGCTTCAGACCATCAAACTATACAGCTTTCACAAAGAGGCCAAATATGATATCGCGAGAAAAAAAACTGGTCATCCCATTGAAAATGTTGACGGCTCCTCTACCATATGAATAGATATGATTTCTTTTCATATGGCTCTACCCAATGTCATGCAACAGCAGATTTTTTAATTCGTTTCGATGATGGTCGTCTGAAGCATCCATCCAAAAGTATCATTAACCTTTAAACCACAATCTCTATCAAAATCAATCACAATCTACCCATCAAACTGCATAACTATTACTATGGGACCAAACCAGTCAGAACAAAAAAATCTGCTGTTTCATACATTAATTGAGTCGAGTAGATAGGCGCTGCAGTTTAGTATGGAACAGCGGATTTTTTTTTTGCGCTGACAGGTTTGCTCCCATAGTAAAAGTTGTTCATTTTGATGGGTAGAGTAGTTACTCGTATGTTGTTTGATGGTTAATGATCTTTTCCTTACATCATCCTGTAAGTATCACTACATAGCAAATAACAAAGTCGCTTCCCGCTGTCTGTCTGTCCATATGTATGCTTAGATCTTTAAACTATACGCAACGGATTTTGATGAGTTTTTTTTAAATACATAGAGTTATTCAAGAGGAAGGTTTGTATGTGCATTGCACCCGTGCGAAGACAGGGCGGGTCGCTAGTAATTAATAACTTGAAGTCTTAAAACTATGAGTTTTAAGTCATGTTGAATTTTAAACCTTTCCTATTTCAAGCACTTATCAATATGCACCTGGCCGTATAAGATACATACTGGGAGGACACAGCATTACCGAAACTCACATTATCTTCAACAGCTTTCAAAATTGAAACGTAATCTGAATACAAACGAGATGAAAACGAGGGCATTCATATCTTCGCACATTGCAGGCGATCACCGAGAGCTACCGAGCAATGGGACGTGAACGTTCCGCTGCACGCAGCCGGCGGGCGCTGCATTTCCTTCCTAACGCATCCCGTTCAATATCCGCGGGATTGTTTGTAGATCCAGCACCCCCTCCCCCCACCCCGCTAACACCCCCGCCGATGCCAGCCTCTAATGGAGCTAGGGTGTCTAGTTTAGAAATAGACTTTCTTATAGCTAAGTTCAAAGTTGAGAAAAATTCTGTAGCGCAATTCCCAATATACAAAGGGGTTTAGGAATTTTCTTTTGCTTCCCAGTTTAATATTGAATTTTGTGCTCACCCTATTTGTACAAGTATGTTTATTGAATTTGGACAGATAAATTATTGGAAACAATGGTAATTTATTAAGAGAATTCAAATTTCAATCATCCGATCAAGTATCAATTAACGGTACCGCTATGAAAGGATTAATTTAACCAGAAATTGGTGCTTTTGGTTTTCAATTAAAATTAACCTTTCTTTCGGGAGGTTTTAAATATCTGCAGAGCTAGCATTATACGCACGAAAAAGCAACAAAACTAAAAAATCGTAATGCGCAAACGATTTCACATATACGCAAAGTAAGAGACTTCTCGATATCTTTTGTTTTCTCGGGGGTGCCGCCATGCTGGATGCACGCCAAAGCGTGAAAACGGGACCCTATTCATAAGCCTAAGCTGTCCGTTCGTCCGTCCGTCCGCCCTTCCTATTTAGGACTCTGTTACTTTTGAATCGTAATAGCTAGACAGTTGAAAGGAATATGGGTAATTCTTGTATGGAGGGTGGCGTCTTTTTTTTTTTTAAGCGGCCAGGTACCAAATGTTGTGGGTATTTTAGGGCTAATATTACCATACATTTTTATGAAAAAAAATTTCTATGGTGTAACGTTTCGGAGATATTTAGGTTCAAAGTTTTAATGAAGGATGTAGGATAATTTTTTTTGCATAGTTATGTATGGTAATATTAGCCCTAAAATACCCACCACATTTGGTAGCTGGCCGCTTAAAAAAAAAGACGCCAATATTACCCATACCCCTTTGCGTTATTGCGTTTATTATGGCGGATCCGATTTGCCCTTAGATATACAAGAAACTATTTTTCATCAAAGTTTTTTTCTTGCTCTATGGTAAAAACGTTATCATGTATAGGTACAAGCGTCTGGTGTGATTATAGAGCAAACTCTACCTACATTAGGTATAACAACAAATAAAAATAAAAAACCGGCCAAATGTGAGGCTGTCTCGCGGTAAAGGTCCCGGAAAAAACAAAACTTTTTTGTAGGTAAGTTAATAGGTATGTTGTGTGGTGGTGTGGTGCGGAACCCTCGGTGCGCGAGTAGCACTTGACCGGTTTTATTTATCTAAGTATATTTTTGTCGTACTTACATATAAGTACGACAATACGACCGTCGACCGTCGTTTATACCATGATGACGATACAAAAAGGTATACAGGGTCCAACTTAATATGCTGACACTTTTTTAAGGGGATGTACAGACCATCAAACTGAACTACTTCCTCGGACCAACATCGAAATCGCGAAAAAAAAAACAGCTGTCCCATACATTCGGATCGAGTTAGGTTGGCAATTTTGTATGGGACAGGACAACTGATATTTTTATGCGATTTCGATGTTGGTGCCTTAGAGAAAATGGTTCAGATTGACGGTCTGATCATCCCCTTAAAAAAGTTTCAGCATATTAAGGCCCACTTGCGCCAACCACGGGTTAGCAATTAACTCCGGATAAAATAGCTCTCTCAGTTGTTTTTCTATACAAAAAGTCATGGGTTACCAACTTAACCTGGAGTTTATTGCTAACCCAGGTTGGCGCAAGTGGGGCTAAGAAGGACATATAGGTATTTCCCCCCATAAAGAAGATTTTTTTCGTAGATCCCTTTAAAAGTTGTTCGGTAGTATTCTGTGGTACCATTCATTGTTCCGATTAAATATCGATACACAAACGACACCGTATATTTATGATGACTGTGCTGGATCATTTTTAAATTATATATTGTGCCTCTCCGACAATTCTTAAAATATCCACTGCCTGCAATTGATAGACTAGGAAAAAATTTAAGAAGCAGAACGCCAAGAACTGTCAAAACAACAATGTTGATTTGATACCGATGATAAAATCTAGTAGTTACACAAATAAAACCCCGGATTGATATCTAAACATCTCCGACTAAACAGCCTGTAGATAGTCATATCGTGCAGGTCTAATGTTGCTTTGGCAATTCAATATGAGTTGTCAAAGTTTGCAACTCATACCTAGCGTAAATTCAACAGAACTCTGTCACTCCACTGCACGGCATCCCTATCTCGTGGGCAAACAAACGTTAGTAACTTCGGGTTAGAGTTAGAGCAAGTTATGCACTCGATTTCAGAACTGTCACTTGCGTTGTATAAACTGCAGTATAGGGTACATACTTATATGTAAGCATGTTTTGGTACCTACTGTCGAATGCAGTTTATAGCCCAGTGCAGACGTGTTATTACAAGGCAAATGTCTTCAGAGTGAAATTGATATCATTGGCCTCCTGTTAAACTAACACCCGTATGCTTTTACTATGGGAGCAAACAGATCGAAGCAAAAAAAAATCTACTGTTGCATAAATATATTTGAGTCGAGTAGAACTGCAGTTTGCTCCCATAGTAAAAGTTGTTCAGTTTGATGGGTAGACTCAAAGAGTAATATAAGTATATGGTAGACTCTTAGTTTGAAAGGATGCTAATGATATCAATTTCAACCTGAATGTAAGGATCTTTTTAAGGCTAGTCAACACTTTGTGCATCGAATTTCGTCCTGTTTTTTTTTGTGGATTGAAAAGTCGGCCGACAATTTTGTAGATAGAATTTCTAACGATGTCCGATTTTTTTCTGTTGAACGTAGTTAGTAGAGCGAACATTGTGAGTATGGAAATATAGGTAGGTGTATTGATTGTACTTGCTTGTTGCTTTGCATCGATTTAGTCCCACAGGGCACAGGCCTACCCAGGAGGGTGTATGGGCGATTTTCATCACGCGTGCTCAATGCGGATTGGTAGACTTCACATACGCATCTGAATTTTCTTCAGCGTATACAGGTTTCCTCACGATGTTTTCTTTCACCGTTTTAGAGCAGTCGATAATACGTACAATACGTTCGAAAAATTCATTTGGTACACACGGCGACACATCAAGCTACGCAAAACAAACAAAAGCTGGCCACGCGACGTTATATGCGTACATTATCTACTCTACAAAGCGTGGTCAGCTAACGGCTTATTTTTGGTACCTTATACCTTCCCATCATGGTAACCTACCCATCTACCTATATAGGTAGTATTCGTATTTTTTTGAGATAAGGACTTATACTACTGTATATAGTACTTATAAAACTACTACTTACTTACTTTTATGTAGTATGCTGAAATTGACGAAGCTTATAGCGGATATAGATATGTGTTTAAGGTTTGACGAAGCCTGCGTTGCGGATTCGATTTTATTTGTATTTCTGATATTTAATTTTTTATTCTTGTGCTTGTCTAAATAAATTTTTTTACTATTATAAAACTAAGTAAGCAAAAAGTGTTAGATCTGTCATGTCTTCCTCATACTTAAAAATAAATTGTTTTGATCGGTTTCATGTTGTAATTATACCTAAATGGGCAATTTCGTAAAAAAATATCCCGGATACAAAATGGAATACTTACAAAAAAAATCATCACTTTATTATAACTGGAACAACGTAGAATGATTCGCACTTATTTGAAATGGGATTTGCTCTGTGGCTCTGCTATTGTGTGGTCGCGTGCGCGTCGGTTGCCCCATCCCCGGTCCACAGTGGAAATCCAGTGGCTCAGGATATTGTTCTTTTATAAGAACAACCCTTGAAGTCACCAAAATATCAATATAACCGTACAACGTCAAGCACTTTTGCTATAAAAACTCGACATTGGCAAAATCATCACATACCCAAGATGGCAGCCATTTTTTAAAATATAGAATAGAATAGAAATGCATAATAACAGTTGCAAATTGGATAAAAAATGATTGTTTTCAAAGAAAATGTGATTATTTTGGGACAAGAGAGTTGTTCAGTCTTCCATTTTGTAACTTTTTTGGAACGAAATTATATAATTATAGGTACAGTATATTCTTAGTAAATGTGTCTTTTTTCTTTAAAAATAACAATCAGTGAACCTTAACAAGGCATCAATTACTTGTAATAAATTAAAATATATCCATTTTGTAACTTTGTAAACTAGGTCGGTCATTGTGGGACATTACTAACAGGTACCTAATGGCCTAATGGGGGTTCAAAACTATAACTATAATCGACCTGCAAATTTTACAGATTATTAATTACAGATTAACATTTACATTTACAGATTACTAATTAGATACCTATTGAAAAAATAACATTTACAGATTATTAATTAAATATTGAAATAATCAAAACCTTCATTCAAAACGGTCTTTGGTTTCAGTTTAAATTGAGTGCAAACTGATAGACAAGACAAAATGTGTGCGGATATATTTAGAAAAAAACGCCCAAATTGCAAAATGTTGTGCGAATGTCTAAAATGAACAAGATAATACTCCATTTCAAATAGCAACGAAATTTTAAGGCACACTGAGTCATAATCTTGGTTTATATTTTAGAACACTATTCGTTCGCTCCAGCTTTTTTTTATAGTCAAGTAGGTAGTACACAAATATACCCTATTTGAAGATGAGCTCTACAATCGAGTTATTAATTATAGCGAAATCATTTTTAAGGTCGTTTCAGCTTTTTGTTTAAAGTGAAGTCCCTCGATTTCGTCGAAAAATCGGGTTATAATAAAGCAAAATCTCGAGTTCATTCGCTTCGCTTCGTAGGCTTCGCTCGCCTCTTTTTTTAGATCTCATTTTACTCATGTTACGTATCGCAGTAAAATATCAAGCTCACTTAGCTTCGCTCGCTCCATAATTCAGTGAAATTTTGGATCGTGTATGTTTTCATTGTAAAGTAAAATCTCGAGCTTGATTTGCTCGTTCATAATTTTAGGTCGTTGGAACTTGAGCTCGCTTCGCTCGCTCCAGGATTTATCGCAGCGACCTAGCCTGGGCCTGCCTCCCCACCGGGTAAAAAATTATTGCTACGCCTACCTAGTTACGAGTATGTCCAAGATATGTTGGATAGTAGGTATATCTTTCTGTTACTGAGGTCTAACAAAATTAGCTGAAACAATTTAAAGGGGATGATCAGACCATCAAACTGAACAACTTTCTCTATCGGAACAATATCGAAAACGAGAAAAAAAACTGCTGCTCCATACAAACCTACTCGACCTGAATGTATGGGACAGCAGATAAGTATTTTTCGCGATTTCAGTATTGGTCCCATAGATAAAGTTGTCCAGTTTGACGGCCTGATCATCCCCTTAAAACTTAATTTTGTTAGACCTTAAGTTAGGCATCAAAAAGGAAAATCTTGTCATCCTTATTTGAAATGAAGAATTAAAGGTAAGAGGTACCTAGGTACCTACGTACTAATAGGTAGGTTAATTTCGGAGCAACAAAAGGAATATATTTTAGACTTAAAAAACTTATTTAACCTGCTGACTAAATTCTTCGTCTTGCGATTCGGTTCTTTTATTTGGATGAAGTTATAAATTTCAAAGTGCAGCTATTTCGTTTGTGGGAACGTTAATGACCCGTGAAATCGTTTTTATTATGATGTTTACTCTGATCAGAGAACAGCATCAAAACTAACTTTTATGGCGCAATAACTTCGATTTCTTCAGCAAATTGGTAATCGGATCAATGAACTTATTAGGTATTAGATACCTACCAGTCAAAACTAAATACCCGGATTGGGTTTATGTTTGAAAATATATCCTAATTAAGATGCTATATGCCCTGTAACTAAACAGTTAATAGTTAGTAGTGTAGGCAAACAGATTATTTACCTAATAGTTACTACGTGTAGGTAATGTTACCTAACTATTAGTTAACAACCTCCGTGGTCTAATGTTTAAGTAAGAGCATTGGGCTCTTGACACGGAGGTCGTGGGTTCGATTCCCACGGGGGACTGTGAGTGTTAGGACATTGCAGGCTGAATCACCTGATTGACTGAAAAGAAAGATGATTTCGTGCTTCGGATAGCAATTCGGTATGTCAAGTTTTTTTTGGTCTTCATTTTTATATTTTTTACGGACAGAAGACATAATTTTAAGATACCTATTTCATTCTTATTGTGATTCATCGAGTTTATCAATATAAATTTAATATTTAAATTATTTTGAACTGTAATCTCTAAGTGCAAAAATGGTGGAGAGAAAATAATTCGAACTCCATGGAGAAAAACTACATACAGCATTATTTAAAAAAATTAAAACCTGCCTCCTCTTTCTAACTCTATGCTGGAAAAAGATACGGCAACATCAAATGTCAAATTCTGACATTGTGAAAGTGTTTTTTTTTTCTTAATGGCCGGTTATTTTAAGTTGATTTTATGTTTACCAAGGAGTTCACAGGTATGCCAGTGACGTCACTGCACGGACCGAAAAACGACGTTATTTTATTAAAAATATCTGTAATCCTTTCATTTTAAAATCTCTGACATAGAAAATATGATTATTGAGACAATTATCTCGAAATGGTTTTCGATTCAGCCCTCCAAAAAAAAACTTGACATACCGAATTAAGGGTCGAGCCTCGGGTCGAGGCACGCAGCGGCCGAAAGGTAGGAATTGACCCTCAGCCGTTGGTCCCGGCTACTATCTCTGCTTAGGTAGCATGGCAGTGTGATACAGCGCTATCACACCTTCGCTTCTTCGCTTAGCACTCGTAGCATGCTACACGTGATACGGCTGTATCACGTCTTTTGTCTCGTTCGTTCGCGCGCAAATAGAAAGAGAGCGTAGGTGTGATAGCGCTGTATCACGGTGGCATGGTATCATGGTACCCATGCTGGTTTCCATTGATTTGTTTTATATCTCTACTAAGTGTTTTCCCGCGACTTCGTCCGCACAAATTATATACCAGATTTTAAGTCAGATCATAAGCTATCAAACAAAAAAAGTTTCATCAAAATCGGTTCAGTAGTTTTTGCGTGATGCGCGAACAAACAAACAAACAAACAATTTTGTCAATAGATGGCGCTGCACGTTTTTAAATCGCGCTATCGAATGTTATTTGAATTTATATGAAGAGAACCGCTACTTTTTTTATTTCTCATGATTTTACGGTTTTATAATAGTTAAGATTATAAGAAGAGCCTGTCTCACCACTTTTGTTTTGGATAAGCTAAAAAGATCTTATCCGGAAGTGGTCAAACCGTAGAATACTTGGCCTATGGGTCAAACAGGCCCTAAGTAAAATAAGTCCTAAAATTAATATTAAAAATTTAAAAGAGATTTTATTTCACGTTTTAGAGTCGATAATGGCCAAAATGTTGGAAAAAAATATGGATTTGAAGCCGTTAGTTGAAAAAAAGAAATCTTGTTTAATATCGTCGAAATTAATGGTACCTGGCCCATAGAGGTATTATACCAGGAAATAGAGCAACAAACATGAGTTGTCAAATGAAACCTTTTTTGGATGTTTTTTGGAGACTATTCGCAGGCTAACGTGAAGATGTGGATAAATTAATGAAGAAGTGTCAGTATATTTCATAAAATTATCTACGATTTCACTTTAGATCCGCAATTATTTTCGGAAACCGAATTGTAAAAATTAATTGGAGACTAAAAAAGCGGCCCTATTGCCTAGCGTCACGTATCTCTTTCTATTATACAGTGGTGCCGCTAGGTACATCTCGCTCTCTCAGCTGTATGTTCCTCTATTCCTGGTATAATACCTCTATGACCTGGCCACGCCGCTTTTTTCCTGTAACCACTAGCCGTTTTATTTATTTATTAGTATTCGAAAAATTATTATTTTAGTTGTACATGGGTTTTCCGTCAGTTCATCGTCATAATTTGTACATAACGAATTCCAAAGGTTCATGTTCAGGTTCAGGTTCTATGTAGGTGTACCATTTTCTCAAAATTAAAGCTAAAGACTTAATCGAGATGCATAGGCCAAGTATAAGTCGAGATGATTTTAAAGGCCTAGAATTCAAAACCATAGAAACATCATTTTGTTTATGGCAGCATCTGTTGTGTCAAGTTAACGTCAACGTTGAGATTTTTTTTGGCTTCCCGCCATTAAATTTGTTCGGTCAAAGTTGTATTTGATATTCGTGAAAAATTAGTTTTAGTGATATTTGTGACATAATTTCGTGCGGATTGTGTGCCAAAAAGTTGCGTAAATCGACCAACATAACAGGAATCTCAAATACATACGAAGAAAGAACAAAAGTTTTGGTGCAAGTTAAATCGTACTGGTGATTTTGGCGGCAACGCGCGTGCTTACAAAATCGACCAAAATTTCATCCTCATCGTTCATCTATCATCCCATCGTCATCAGGAGAGTTTTGCACAGGAATTGTGAAGAAACAGACGGGCTTTGTTTCTTAATTTTCTAAATTCGTTTTTCGTGGCTATTATTGTGTTAATGTGGTGGAATTAAATTAGTTTGATAATGTGCCATTAATGGAGAGCAATATAGTAAGAGTGAGAAATAAAGAAGGCGCTCCCGTTTGATTCGGATTGATTCTCGCGTGAAACTCCCCTGACCATTGGAATGTGTGTACCACCATCGCATTTCAAGAGTTAGGTATTAAGGTTAGGTTAGGTTTAAGTACAAAGAAAAAAAGACACTAATGACCAGGCAGTAAGGGTTAGTTCCCATAGCCTATCCGAAGGGTAAACTTAAAAAAAAAAAAAAAAAAAAAAAAACGTCTAGGTTGACAGTTGACATTTAACATCAAACATAACCTTAAAATCGTAACCAAGTTGGAATTCCCATCCAAAAATATTCAATTAACGTAATAATTTCAAACGTAAATGACACTCAAAACAAGCAAAGAATAGAAATATAGATGGAAAGCTCGGACGCCGAAAAACGACCGCAATTCGGCAACAGATTCTTAGAGAATGTTGACGAAGTGTTCAAGCACAATGCGTGGTACAGTATTCGCTGTTATCGTTAGATACTGTAAGAAATTACCTCGAGACGTAATAGATATAGAGAAAACGAGGCATAGGAAAAAGCCTCCAGGAGGATCTCGCTATCTTGTGGACGAAAAACAACTTTATCTTTTCAATGCCTGGTACTTCTTGTTGACTAGTTTTTGCTCGCGACTTCGTCTGCGTTGAGTTTAAATAAGTATCCAATGTGTTTAACCAGAACATGTTCTATTTGTATGCCTAATTTCATCCAAATCTGTTCAGCTGTTCATGTGTGAATGAATCATAAACATCCTTTTAAATATGTAGAAACTTTGTAGAAGTTCTGTGTAGAAAACTTTGATCCTTATTACACGGACAATTAATCCAAGATGAGGATAATGGGATCTTCTGTCGACATTAAAATTTGTTATTTTCACTGTAAACTCTCGTTCTTTTTTGTATTTTAACATTTATACAATAAGCCTCATCACTTTTACTCAAATGCTGCTATTAATTAGCATTGAATACATGATCACTTTAATGTTGGGGCAAAGGAAGTCATACTAGTCGACTAGACTTCATTTGTATGTGCTTCGAAAAACATTAAACCCTCATTGAACCCCTTTATGATCTGAGATCGCTCAGGCACTATACAATAAAGTTGTGATGGTGGGGCATAAGTAGAAGATAAATAGATAGAGATACTAGTTATGGCCACCAATAATTATGTATAGATATGTAGTCAGTATAGAGTGTTCAGTGGTCAGTCTCGACCGCCGGTCATATCTCGTCCAAAGGATGTCGCTGGCCATTCAGCGAGGCAAGGCAGCCAGTGTAATGGGCACCTTTGGGCGGGACATGATGCTGGGCGGTTTGTTTGACTAGTTTTCTTAAATTAGATAATATGATGAGATGAGATTATGTATATTATTGTAACCTATTTATCATTACCTCATTAGGTACCTATTTCATGTTTTAATCTTTAGCGGTTTAGGCTGTACTTTGTCTATCAGCCAGGAAGTTTGTCACAGAACATTTTTATAAAGTATCAACAATATGATAAATTCACTTGTGAAAAATGCAATTTATTGTAAGTTTCATAAATAATTTTTAAACAAATGTTTGTTTCAGGGACAATGTGCAGTGGGACGATGAGCAAGAGCAGGCGGCCAAAGAGAAGGTTCAGTTGAACTCACAAGTAACATTCTCTGAAGATCGCTTAAAAGATTTAGAAGAGAATGCTGGCAAACATTGGGATGCCTTTTATAATATTCATCAGAATAGGTTTGTATTCAGCAGTTTTTTTTTTACCCCAAATAATATTAAAAAACTAAAATTATATTTTATCATCATCAGCTATACAGGGCGTTTCATAAGTAAACATAAATATTTAAAACTCTTAAGGGGGTTGTTTAGACCGTCAAACTGAACAACTTTCTATATGGGACCAACATCGAAATCGCGAAAAAAAAAATCTGATATCCCATACCTACATATTTTAGCTCTAGTTGATTTGTAGAGTATGGAACATAATTTTTTTTTTCGCGATTTCGATATTGGTCCAATAGTGAAAGTTGTTCAGTTTGATGGTGTAAACCACCTCCTTAAAGGTTTATTTGTATTTTTGTAACACCTTGTATACCACTAGTTTTTAATTACTAATCAAGTTTTAAAAGTGCATTCAGACAATAAAACTCAACTTTCGCTAAAGAGTTGAAAAACAAAAAAATTTGTGACCTCGTTTTTTCATTTTCTCGTTTTTCAGTGTTAACCCAAGCTGACAAATTACTGCAAGCCAGTACAATTCTCGACTGGGCTTGCAGTAATTTGTTAGCACCGACTCCAATAAAACAATCAATCAATCAAATTTTCTTTATTTTACACCAAAATATAAGCAGTAAAATACAGAGAAAAATAAATAAACAAATTAATATTCTTTAAGATTCGAATGTAAAAGGTAGTGAGTGCCTGCAATATTATTTTATACTTTTTTAATAGTTTTAAAGTTGGTTTTTTTATTTAAAAAAACAGCTTTTATGCAGGTTTCCTCACAATGTTCCAATTGAAAGCAGTCAGTATTATCTGTACATATTCTAACACGCTCATGATTGAGTGTCTATACCTCTCAGCAACACGCCATTGACTCATAGACACCAAATTATGTGAATATCTGAATGAATGCTATTATTAAGCCATGCTGAATATGTTATCTTGGCTATTCCAGGTTCTTCAAAGACCGACACTGGCTGTTCACCGAGTTCCCGGAGCTAGCACCAGATAATACATCAGCACCGGTTCGAGTATACCCCGAGAACAACAGCAATACCACACAAAGTGAACCAACCGATTCAAAATCTGACATCAAACGATACATATTTGAAATCGGCTGTGGAGTCGGCAACACAATATTCCCCATATTGCAATATAGTCAAGATCCAAATTTGTTTATCTATGGATGTGATTTTTCATCAAAAGCTATAGATATAATGAGACAAAATGAACTGTATGATACTAAGAGATGTAACGTTTTTGTACTGGATGGTACTGCTGCGGAATGGGATGTTCCATTTGAGGAGAACTCGTTAGATATCATTGTTTTGATATTTGTACTGTCTGCTATTGATCCTGCAAAGTGAGTATTAATCAGAAATACTTTTTCAGGCCTTTTGTATGTTTCTTTCACATCATAATTATCCAAGTTAATACCACATAACAACACTTACACATTGATACTTTATTAAGAAGGTTTTATAGAATATAGTGTGTTGTACCTACCATTAGATCAAAGTAAAGGTTTACCTCCTGCAGTGCGATTTTTAAAAGTCCCACGATCAAATAAACAGTAGAAAATATCAAAATTAGTACGGAGACTATCAGTTGATCATTATTTTGAATCTCACGATTCAGAATAGCAATTCTGATGAAGTGTTTAAACCACAGAAATTTAGTCTTTTTTTATTAGGCCTTTGCCTTTGCAGTGGGATTCTACAGGCTATAACTTACTTACTTACTTATATTAGGATAGTGTTTGAAACAGTTGATTTTGAACATCATCTTTAACGATTTTTTATGTACATAGAACTATGTTAAATTAAAGTCCAGAAAAATAAACACCTCACTATATTGTGAAAAATCAGCTGAACAAATTGTACTTAAAAATTTCGATTGTAGCCTAACCCCACCCCAAAGCAGGTTTTATTTTTTTTGCTTTATGTAAAACGTCTAAACTGGAAATCATAATCCGGCAACCAATTTTGACGTAACTTGTGAATAACTATTTGATAACTTAAACATTAAGGTAAAATATGCAACACGCCTTGTGAGAATGACACAAGATACGAATCAGCAACAAGCTACGTCGAAAAAAAACAACGTCAACATTCTGAACTTATGAATGGCTTTGAGCTTTTCAAAATTGGTCGCCAAATTATTAATTTTAATAACATTTTGTTGTCTTTCTTTTCAGGATGCCAGTTGTTGTCAACCACATTTACAGATACCTAAAACCTGGTGGCCTAGTCGTGTTCCGTGACTACGGGAAATACGACTTGGCGCAGCTCAGATTCAAGAAAGGCCGTTGCATATCCGATAATTTCTACGCCCGAGGTGACAACACTATGGTTTACTTTTTCACTCAAGAAGAAATTACAAATCTTTTCAAAGGGGCTGGCTTCTTAGAAGAGCAGAATTTGATAGATAGAAGACTTCAAGTTAATAGAGGAAAGATGTTGACTATGTACAGAGTTTGGATTCAAGGGAAATATAGGAAACCTTTATAACAGTCAAATTGAACTAAAATATCAGAGCAATAAATTGCTCAAACATCTATGCCAAAGGACGGACTTTGGTTAGTATGCAAGTTCGAATATATGGTTTTATTTTGTTACTAAGATATACTGATTGGCCCTTTAAGATGTTAATAATAAGGAGAATAAATGGGTAAGAATTACAAAATGTTTAATCTTTTGTCTTTAATATTATACTCATCAATAATTCGTAATCATTTATCGTCGTTCTACCCACAAATTGATCTCACTTTTAGCTCGTTTTCTCTTAGACACTTCACTTAAAAATTAAGTAACTATAACATAACTTACTTAGCTGCCTCAAATTTAAAATAAAATGGTTTTTTGAAAGTATTCACCACTCTTGTAACAGTTTTTAAAGGCGGCCCTTCCCATCCAATCTTGAATTCATCGACTAATCTGTGTATAAACGTCTCTATTTCCAATTCAGCTATTCTTCTGCCGATACAGCTTCGTATGCCGAAGCCAAATGGCAATGTGATCATAGGATGAGCATTTCCATAGTACAGTGGATCCGATTTATCAGCCAGCCATCTTTCTGGTAAAAATTCAGTAGGTCTCGGATAGTATTTCTCCATTCTTGATAGGTATTCGTTAGGAGCTACTACATCGATCTAAAACAGTAAAGTATTAAGTATAGGTATAAAACAATAATATTTTCCACTTTTAAGAGAAATGCTCTATATTTTAATTATGTTGATGAGATTTTTCGTTTGTAGAGAATACATATTTTTTTATTAGATAATATTGTCGCGAACTAAATTCTCGTGTGCAATGTTAGATTTATTAGTCTTTCGCAAATAAACAAAAATTAATTGGCATGCCTAAATATAATATAATGTATAGGTACATAAGTAAATTAACATACATAACGCTAAAGGGGAAATTCGGATGCTCAATTAGTATAGAGCACGCGTGGTGTACTAACGCCTATACAAATGTCTTAGAGGGTAGGCAGTTTCCCCTGCAGTTGGGAAGATAAGATAGAGGCTGATGATGATGTCGATGATGACATAAAGTAACAGAAGTACACTTACACCTTCAGGAATGTGATACCCAGCCACAACGTGGTCTTTAGAAGTCCTTCTCAGATTAGCCGATACTACTGGATACAAGCGTAAACACTCCTTCAGGCAGGCCTTTAAATAAGACTTGTTTTGGTCCCCTGACCTGATGTGCTGGCGGAGCTTCTCCTGGACATCCGGGTTTATTGCCAAACTATACATAAAAGCGATCGTGACATGGGCTACCTGGAAAAAGAAGGGTTATGTCATGACAAGTTAACACAGACTGTTCTAAAATTTGAAAACGAATTGCAAGTTACTTAAGTTACACTATTGTAAAACTGTTATAGAAGGGTGTCTGTACATTGAAGAGTTAAAAAAAGTTTACGATGTGGTGTGTAACCCTGACTGCAAATGAATCACCGATTTCAGGATTTTTTTTCTGTCCGTTTGTTGGAGCATCAATCAAAATCTACTGGGCCGATTTTGATGAAACTTTTTGTGTTTAAAAGCTTATGATTAGACTTAATAACTGGTATATATTTTATCTCGCTGCGATGACGGGAGCCGGTGTGGATTTTAGCATGTAGTAGTAGTCACAAACTATTATAATTGTACTATGTAGTACACTAGTAATAGCAAAAAATAAAGTCGTAACGCATATGCTCACGACTATATTCCCCGAGGGGGTAGTCAGAGATATTCTGAAACCTCAGAACATCCACGTTTCACCAGTAGTACCGAAACTCTGTCCAGTGTGACGGGGGGTGAGCCCGTCGCCACTTAATGGACAGTGGGTACAATACATGCCTCGAAATTGAAGCATGCAGGTTTCCTCACGATGTTTTCCCGCAAATAAAGTCGTGAACTTATGAAATTATGAAAATAATTTACAGTGTCAATTCCAGCCATCAGCATTTCATTTGCCATCATGATGGCAACTTTCTCGTCGACAGCTAGCAATTTCTCTATTATACTCTTTTCTTCGTCGGGTATGTCGTGGTCCCTTTCACTTATTCTTTTACGAGCTTCTTTAATGTATTTTTCGCTGACACTGAAATTAAATTTAAGTATCGTTTGTGTTATTAATGCCATGTTCAGTTCAATGTAACATTTAATATGCTTTTACTTCTATGTGTCGTTAAGTTCGTTTAATTTGATTTATGAATGGGAATTGAATACATACCTCCACTGTGTATCTAAGGTACGTATGAGTTTCTTAAAAGCTGGCGTTGGGAAATTCCTCCAAATTGTTGAGAACAATTCCAACTTGAATCCAATGTCTAAAATGTCTTTGGTGCACTGCATCAGTTGACTTGCTGGGTGCTCGGGTGTCAAGTTGTCTTGCAGACAGCCAAGCCTAGCCCCTAAACCAACTAGGCCTACTGATTCTAAAGACCACTTAGCTATTTCTAGGTTGATGTTGTTCTGTAGATAATCTGGTTCGTCTTTTAATTTTGCCAACCTGAAAAAGTACATAGATACTTAAAATCATGACCGTTTTCGGGGTGGCTCGAAACATGGCCTAAAAGGTTAGCTTTTAGGTCAACCGCAGACGATGGACAATGCTGCCCTCTGACACGTTGTTTGGTCGATGGAACTCTACGGATATGTGCGTAGTTAACGCACACATCTGTGGTAAATTTCATACCTACTGAGGCGGCGCGGCGCAGCGTAACTGCGGTTGCCCGCGGGCAAAATATCCATCGTCGTATGGCTTAATTCATGCATTCAGTTCAGTAGCAAGGTTCAAGTTTCTCGTTTAGGTTTCATGATCCATTTATCCATCACAACCCTTGATCAGTCCGTCTCCGGGCATAGGCCTCCTCCATATTTCACCATGACGTTCTGTACCTCTTCCTCTGCATGGTTCCACCATTGAGGAACATTCAAAGGTTGGGACCCGCGTATCTTCTAATATCATTGACCCATCTTTCTGGTGGGCTGGTCACAATGTATAAATGTCTTAAAATTATGTCTTCTAACCGTAAAAAATATAAAAATGAAGACCAAAAAAACTTGACATACCGAATTCTTTCAAGAATAATATGAGAAAGACTTTGGCTATGTCCGTAAGTTTAGCTTTTTTTGTTTATATTCGTCAAATTTTTTTATTTTATGTCTGAAAACGGACGGTAAAATGGGACATTTTTGAAGGTCCCTAGTTCTTCCAGTATTCATTAATGCAAAAAAGCAAAACATTTTAGAATTTTTAAAAGTGAATCGGTGAGTGACCTATCCCAAACGAAGATCCAAATCTTTAGAACACTAACCTGGTTACCATTTCTTGCGCAATCTCATCAAGTGCTGGTGCATAAAGTTTCACTAATTTTAGTTTTAGCAATGCTGGGTTGACTTTTGTCCGAAAATCACGCCATTTTGGACCCTGTCTGGAACACATAAAGAGCACGATTGTGAGCAAGGTTCACTGTAAGTTTATTTTGGTTTGGAAGGAAATGACGTGTCTAGCTAGTCTAGAATTATGATTAAGGGTAAATTCCCACTGAAAGTGCAGAGGCCGGCAGTGCGCGGCGTGTTACCCAGCATATTGAACTTTATCTGTTCTGAAATAAGATACAATATCAGTTGTTGAGGCGATAGAACGGGTACCTAGCCACGCCGCGACGGTCGCTGTTCTTTCAGTGGGAATTGACCTAGAACGATGATCGTTCTATTAATTGACCCTAAGTTATTATTGTTATTTAGGGCCTGTTTCACCACTTCTGAATAAGTTCTTGTTAGCTTATCCGACAGATATTTTGACATAATTTCATACAAAATATGTCAAACTATCTGTCGGATAAGCTAACAAGAACTTACCCAGAAGTGGTGAAACAGGCCCTAAATATAGTGTTTCTTACGCTATAGTTAAGCCGTGGATGCCGTTGTACCTCTCCTTTCTCAACTCATGAGTGTAATATACAAGTGCCGCAAACCCTGGTCTCAATGGTGTCACATCTTCAGCTCTGTACACCTGCCAATAATTAAATCATTTCGGCTAATTGTATCCTCACTTGTTTAGGGCGTCTGCAAAATATGGTAACACTATTTAAGTACCTACCTAGGTATCTATACCTACGCAATTTATTTTTTGTTCATCGAATAGGCTCTGTCGGACCCATGGAGTAAGAGGAGATGGCATATCGGCTTGTTTCTATAGAAAATTATGTCGCCGACAAAGGGGGTGAGGGACGGGTGAGGGGAGACAAAAAGCTTAGGGGAGCGTGTAATTTCTCTATGGTCGCCGTACAAACTAGTGCTCAGTTGGTGGTTACTGTGCACACTTTGTTACACCATCTCTACCAAGGGGAGCGTGTAATTTCTCTATGGTCGGACCTTATAATTCGTCGGATGTACGCAAACAGAAAGCGATCTAAGGCGCGACAGTTCTATGTCGCGCTGCCATTGCCATGCTAGGCGAATTGTTCTATTCTTATAAGGTTGCAACAGAATACCGTACCTGATCAAAATGGGATGGTTCAAATAAGAGTACCATACTGGCTCTTGAAAAAATACCATCCAATTTAACTATGGGTCCAAATTCCTTATACAGGGTGTCTGTCATCGCGTAGAAATTTTCGGGAGGACCGATTTTTCCTGAAAATTGCGATTAGTTCATATTAATTCGATTATTTTTTTATTTTTAAGCGTGAAACTAATTTTTGGTAACAAAGGTGTTGTGAATAATTGAAATACTTCTTGATTTCATGTAGGTACAGTTACTTATCGAAGAAATTCCATATAAATAAGTATTTCAGACAAACCAATAACAGGCAGGAAGTGATGGAATGAACCGAGAATGGGTATTTTCGAGAGGCCCGGAATTGAATCAAATGGTTTAGTCTCCGCACTCGACGAGAACATCCGGCAATCGACAATTCTAAAAAAAAAATTAAATTATGTTTTTAATATTTCCTAACGTTCAGAATTACGTTTCCTTACATCATCTGTTCAGAGCTGCAGTCTTCTGGCACCGCATAGCACTAATGATGAGATAGCACACAAGAAGAAGGATTGGTAACTTCCATCATGGAGATTTTAATTAATTTAATCTAATAATTCAATGCAATGTTGTTTTGTTTGTTTATATGATTAGGTACCTATTTCAAAATAACCAGCTAATCTACTCTACAGGACGGTGTTAAGGTAAACAGTTGCGTAATTTTAAGATGTTTGCGTGATTGTATCCATGATAGGTAGGTACTTAACAAACTTTAGAAATACTTAAGAAAAAATTTTTTTTTTATTTTCCATACCAAATGAGCTGCTGATCGAACGTTTGCATAAGGAGTGTAGTCCCTTTGTTCCTTTAGGAAATTAGTTCAGCTTCAGTATCATGATTACAGATTTTATTCCGAGAGCGAAAATGCGCGCTGCATACAAACGTACTACCTATGGTGATATTTTCAATACTAAACCAATTAAAGTCAATGAAATTTTGCAGAAACAATCTAGAAATAAATCTCTATGCTTCTATGGAGTCCGATTTTCGTTAAAATATACAGTTTCAATGCTAGGATTAATTTAAGATTTGTATGGAAATCTTTGAGGCACTGTAACTTGAAAACTATACATTTTAACGAAAATCTGACTCCATACAAGCATAGAAATTTGTTTCTAGATTGTTTCCGAAAATTTCATTGACTTGATTGGTTAGTATTGAAAATATCACCATAGTAGGGGATAGGTGTACGAGATGATCCCTTGAGGTAAGATGATCCCTCTCAATTGCAGCGAATAACTATAAACCCTATCTAGTTGTTTTGTTTGGTAAAACGTAGCCCCCGATACCCCCTCGCATCAGTGAATTCGTCATGGCGATGTGACAGACGAGTAAATTTTTATGGAAAAAAACATAAATTTTGTGACTTTGATCTAAGGTAGGGTTGATTTTAAGCTTAGGTAACTTTTGATCTAGGCAGTCAATAACAAAGATTGTTGTGTAAGTGGCTTTATATAATGCCCCTATTTAGTATTTTGAATGGTATGGTAACAACAGAAAGCATAAAAATTATGTTATCGAACAAAGACTAAAAAAGTTGAAATTGGGGCAAGATGATCCTGTTCTCGGGTGTATGAGATTAAGTACGGTATTTTAGAATCTTGCTAAAATTATACACTATACGATTGATTTTATTATAATAATGGTTGTTATTACTTATTTTGTGAGTATTAAGAAGGCTGGCTCAGCTTGAGACTAGTTCTTTGAGATAACATTTAATTCCACAAAAACATATAATTTTCCTTAAAAAGGGGCATGATCATCTTGCCCATACCCTAGGGATCATCTTGGACACCGGGGTGTCCAAGATGATCCTTTCGTAGGGTTTTAGAAAATTTTAAATATAATATAATGAAATATCACTAAATTCAACATTTTGAGTATGATAACAGGTAGACAGATAAACTTGCTATCATTAATCGCTTAAACTTCAGAATTAAACCGAATATTTTTTAAACTACGAGCATTTTCCCTTAAGGGGATCATCTTGTACACCTTTCCCCTACGTTTGTATGGAGCGCGCTCCGAATAATATACCCTTAAGTAGGTAATGCAACTGCATACCTACCCTAACACCCTGTATAATAGGAAAAGTTCCTATAACTATATTGCCTAGGTACCGAACGTAACTCTACCGAAATAAAATCAAGTTACATACGCATGTACCTATAAGTACATACTAAGGAAAATATAACTAAGTACCTAAGTACATAAACACCTTACAAACTTACCGGTAGACATTTGTTATCCTTTTGCCAAGAAAAGGATTGTAACAACTATTAGGAAAAACAAGACGCATTTCTAGAACAGCAGAGTAGTGTATTGCACGATACGAATAAACAGTAACTAGGTAGGCACTTATTTATTTTCGAGTAGGACCTAATAACACGTCTGGTATGCTACGCGGCTTTACAATCACTAGGCAAAGTACTATATTATATACGGAAATCACTAGGTAGGTAGGTATATTAAAAATAGATTCCTACTAGGTATTTGTTTGACCTTCTACATCGTGGATCGAGTATGTACAGAAAACACAATCTAATCTGCGACACAAGTGTATAAATATTGTTGATAAACATACTGTGCCAAGATGTTACTACATTGCAAAGAAAAGAACTAAATTAATGCAAAATTATGCAGACCTAGATTTCGCCGGCAGCGGGTGCGGAATCATCCATGTGGAATTATCGATCTTGTTTCGGGACAGTGTAGGTACCTAAAATAGTTATAGTTGCCTAACCCGAAAAAACAGACTCCTTTTTCACACAATCGGTCTCTCTGCCATTTTCATTATTGAAAATTTGAAACCGGTTCAGTAGTTTAGTTAGACGAAGGAGTATGGGATTCTCACACATAACTGCGACGTCGCTATCGACAGATTCTACTTTGGACATCATGTTCTAATTTGGACAGATTCTACTTTGGACAGATTCTACTTTGGACATATTCTATTATGGACAGATTCTACTTTGGACAGATTCTCAGATCGCAAATATCTGCCAGCGCTCGATGACTTATTACGATGACCTCTATATGATTATTGCACGCAGCGCATCGCAGATATTTGCGATTCCCTAAGGAACAGAAATATCTTCACCTTATACCTTAAATCTTAATTAACTAGGTAACTATTAAGTATAATACCATTCCAGGCTTTATTGCCCTCACACTTAAATCCTTTGAGATAGGTAGGACTGGACCACCTACTTGCCTACTTAAGTAAATTATAAATAAAACTTACGAGTAGGTATATAGTTATTATATGAAAGGTTATTTCAAGTTCAAAGTCATTTAATGCACCCTAGAATGCACCAGTGATATCAATCTACTACATATACTACTCTACATGCAATGCATATAACTATGTACTGTATCACAATTTTTGAGAGTTACGCGGTTATTAATTAAGCTGAAGTTAATCATTATAACGGGTTCTTATCGCGTTTTTATTTATTTCTCCAAACTCAACTGGGAACTCCAAAATAAATAAAAACGCGGTAAGAACCCGTTATAATGATTAACTTTAGCCATAAGAATAGTTAATTATTAACTATTCTTATGCTTTAGCTTATGTACTGTATGTACTTAAAAATCTCTCAAACGTACAATATGTACAGACCTCATGTCTACACATCTATAAGTACCAACATAGAATACATAAACTCACAACTATAATCCCTTTCGGGTGGCCAGAAGCGTCGCTACAACTAACCAACAATTGTAGCAAGACGTGTGTAATCTTTCGCCCATAGTAATACTGCATAAGAAACCTTATCCCTTGGTCAGCTCCAAGGGTGGTCTATTCCAATTCCAAGCCTACCACATAAGGGCTAGTATCAGTTTTATAACATCTATTATTTTAATTTAGTTACGGCACAGATTATATAATACTATACAGGTTACGGTAATCATACTGGTTATACACCGAGGGCGAAGGACACAGATCTCATGTGGTCTAAGGCTCGGTTCCCACGGCCTATATATACGCAAATCGCGCCAAGCCACACGCCGTGGGAACGGTCTCGCCTGTCTTGGCCTGTAGACGCCTGTGGTGTGTACTGTGTCCGGATCGCTGTCGGTAACTTCAAAGGGGCGCCTGTCGCCGCGCCTGTGCAAGCGCGTGGATTGCCGAGCCATTGACATAGTACTGTAGCCAGGGGACTTATTAATTACCAAAAAGATTACCGATTGCCGTTTAGAAATTGTTGTAAGGTACTAAATGACTAATATAATAAAAACCTAAGTCTTACAGATCACAACCCGCCGTAGAAAAAAGTCTGAAACGTTTCATATCTCGAGGCTATTTTCTATACTGCCATGTTAGTTTGAAAATGTCAGTATAGAAATAAAAGAAAACCTCGAAATTTAAAAATTTAAGACTAAATGTTTTTTTTTTTTTTCTACGCCGGGTTGTGATCTGTAAGACTTAGGTTTTAATATTAGTCATTTAGTACCATACAATTATTTGTAAACGGCAATCGGTAATCTTTTTTGTAATTAAAAAGTCCCCCGGCTACAGTACTACCCTGTTAAAACTATGACTAGATTTATAAATATACACCCCCCCCCCCCCCCCCCCCTTGCTACGCCTATGTTAAGATTTTTGCATTTTTAATCGAAATGAAAATGCAGAAACGCTCGTTAAAGTTAATCCTCCATTAAATCTCTTGCTAGCTTTTACTACGTCAACAAGACAAAAAGTGACGGCAAGAGAATTAATGGAGGATTAAATTTAATGAGCCTTTCTGCAACTGAGTTTTAGTTGCAGGAACGGTCATTACAGTTAATCCTCCATTAAATCTCTTCTGTAACTTTTTTGTCTTGCGGACGTAGTAAAACCTAGCAAGAGATTTAATGGAGGATTAACTTTAATGAGCGTTTCTGCAACTGACTTAGTTGCAGGAACGTTCATTAAAGTTAATCCTCCATTAAATCTCTTGCTGTAATTTTTCTTGTGGACGTAGTAAATCTACCAAGAGATTTAATGGAGGATTAACTTTAATGAGCCTTTCTGCAACTGAGTGTTAATTGCAGGAACAGACATAAAAGTTAATCCTCCATTAAATCTCTTGCTGTAATATTGTCTTGTGGACGTAGTAAAAGCTAGCAAGAGATTTAATTTTTGTTGCAGGAACGGTCATTAAAGTTAATCCTCCATTAAATCTCTTCTGTAACTTTTTTGTCTTGTGGACGTAGTAAAACCTAGCAAGAGATTTAATGGAGGATTAACTTTAATGAGCGTTTCTGCAACTGAGTTTCTTGTGGACGTAGTAAATCTACCAAGAGATTTAATGGAGGATTAACTTTAATGAGCCTTTCTGCAACTGAGTGTTAATTGCAGGAACAGACATTAAAGTTAATCCTCCATTAAATCTCTTGCTGTAATATTGTCCTGTGGACGTAGTAAAAGCTAGCAAGAGATTTAATTTTTGTTGCAGGAACGGTCATTAAAGTTAATCCTCCATTAAATCTCTTCTTTTACATTTTTGTCTTGTGGACGTAGTAAAACCTAGCAAGAGATTTAATGGAGGATTAACTTTAATGAGCGTTTCTGCAACTGAGTTAGTTGCAGGAACGGTCATTAAAGTTAATCCTCCATTAAATCTCTTGCTGTAATTTTTCTTGTGGACGTAGTAAATCTAGCAAGAGATTTAATTGAGGATTAACTTTAATGAGCCTTTCTGCAACGGAGTTTTAGTTGCAGGAACGGTCATTAAAGTTAATCCTCCATTAAATCTCTTCTGTAATTTTTTGTCTTGTGGACGTTATAAAACCTAGCAAGAGATTTAATGGAGGATTAACTTTAATGAGCGTTTCTGCAACTGAGTGGTTAATTGCAGGAACAGTCATTAAAGTTAATCCTCCATTAAATCTCTTGCTGTAATATTGTCTTGTGGACGTAGTAAAAGCTAGCAAGAGATTTAATTGAGGATTAACTTTAATGAGCGTTTCTGCAACTTAGTATTAGTTGCAGGAACGGTGATTAAAGTTAATTTAATTGAGGATTAACTTTAATGAACGTTTCTGCAACTGAGTGTTAGTTGCAGGAACAGTCATTAAAGTTAATCCTCCATTAAATCTCTTGCTGTAATATTGTCTTGTGGACGTAGTAAAAGCTAGCAAGAGATTTAATTGAGGATTAACTTTAATGAGCGTTTCTGCAACGGAGTGTTAGTTGCAGGAACGGTCATTAAAGTTAATTTAATTGAGGATTAACTTTAATGAGCGTTTCTGCAACTGAGTGTTATTTGCAGGAACAGTCATTATTCATGAAAGTTAATCCTCCATTAAATCTTTTGCTGTAATATTGTCTTGTGGACGTTGTAAAAGCTAGCAAGAGATTTAATTGAGGATTAACTTTAATGAGCGTTTCTGCAACTGAGTGTAAGGTTAGTTCATTTTTAATCAACTTTTTAGATTAAGATAGTTAATTATTTTTAATTTTAATCAAAATTAACTTTGGGCCCGCACTGCTTTAAACCACATACTCGACTCATCAAACTGAACAACTTTAACCTGTCAGAACAAAAAAAATAGAACAACTCTGATAGCATGGTCAACTTGGACAACATGAACAAATCGGATAACATGGTCAACTCGGACAACATGGTCAACTCGGACAACGTGGTCAACTCTGACAACATGGTCAACTCGGACAACATGGTCAACAAAGTCAACTCTGACAACATGGCAAACTTGGTCAACATGGTTAACTTGAACAACGTGAATAACCTTAATATCATGGTCAGCTCAGTCAACATGATCAACGGTGGATTTTGTTAAAGTTAATTGAGTTGTCAAGAGTTGTTCATGTTGTCCATGTTGACTGAGTTGACCATGTTGTCCGAGTTGTCCATGTTGCCAGAGTTGACCATGTTGTCCGAGTTGTTCATGTTGTCGGAGTTGTTCTCCTCCATCTGGCGTCAACGCCATCTATCGCGGTTTGTTGGAACTATGTTTTACTAGCTGTCAGAAAACTCCCCATCGGGTAGATTTATTCCTGACTGGCTCGGCAATCCACGCGCTTGTACAGGCGGCGACAGGCGTTTCCTTTGAAGTTACCGACTTTCGATGGATAGCAATACGCACCGCAGGCCGCGACAGGCGCTCTGTTCCCACGGCGTGGCGCGTGGCGTGTGGATTGACAACACACATGCCGTGGGACCCTATCTACAAGCTAGCTACAGTTGGTGCGTGGATTGTAGCGACAGTGTTGCCGAGTTCGGCTTTTCGGAACTAGATTAGCTCTTTTTTTCTCTCGACTAGCGCTGCGCCATATTTAATAACTTAGTAGTTTATATTTCAGTTGTGTTTATATAAATTAGCCGAAATTTTACATTTTCTTATTACGGACAAATTACAGAGCACGGTTTGTCGTGAAAGTTCGTTTTGTTTATATACATTACATGCAAATCTTTTCCAATGCAGTTTTCGTGTGCCGCGGTGATTACGTAAGACGCGACAATTATCGTATTTCTTTTTTTTTACTTATTCCGGTCTCCTTATAATCTATGTTCTTGCAGAATAATTCAGAAAAGAAAGATTGTTTTTCAGTTATTAAAACAACAAGAAATGAAATATGTAACAATTTAGATATTATAATATTATATAATAATTTGGCTTTGAAATAAAAGAAATAAATGGCTCATTCCCTTGCGTAGCAATGGTAACACTGAATGGCATGGCGAGCCACAGGCGCCGTGGGAACGGGTCGGCGCGTGGTGTTACAGGCGAGTACAGGCGAGGCGCGTCGTGGCGCGGCTTGTCTATACACAGGCCGTGGGACCCGAGCCTAAGGCTTACTTATTTACTGCCCGAGGTTAGTATACTACTTTTCTCCTCGACCGAGGTGGAAAGCGGCAACTTCGTTTAGCGCAGCGGGACGAAAATTTACGCTTTCCGTCCGGAGCTACTCCGGGATAATCAATAGCAGATGAATAAGTGACTCAAAAAGTGATTGGAATAATGAGTAATGACTCACTTGAAGCTCGTCACAAATCAATTGTTTATTGTGAACGCAGCCTTTCGCAGTTCTTGTGTTGGCAGCACTGCACTTTGACAGTTGTTGTTTTGGTGAGGTTAATGGTCGACACAAAATAGTTTTGATAAATATTTGGACAGAAAACCTATTCAATTATGTGAAAATCAACAGTGAAATAGTTTAAATTCTTCTTAATTAACTAGTTAATTTAATGTCTACAAAAGTTATGTTTAACTGCCGCCGAAAACCTTTAAGTCACTGAAGTTTCTTTGTTATGGGGAATAGTTTTCCCATTACATATCGATCGATTACGAAAGAGCGTTTTCTTTTCATTGTTTTATAATTAAGAAGGAAATCCTTTTGTTGTAAATAATGTAATAAAGTAGCTTGCGTCATTATTCGTTTTCCAAAATCGTATGCGAGGAGTGTTAACGTGTTAAACACATAATTTGTTTACGCTCGCAGCTCGACTCCCGAGTTTATTCACACGGTCACATTTACTTAAAAAAGCAATAAAGCTTAACGCGAGCTTGAGTCGCAGTCTATAATGAGATAAGCAGACTAAGGTGTGCCTCTGACTTCACCACACATCGTCCATGTATTGTTGCTCGTTTCTGTAAGTATGCATGATATACCTATTATCGAACTGTATTATTTGCAATGCTAATTATAGCTATGTTTATGTTTTACATTATACTGTTTTGTTTGCGTCAAACAAGTATGATTTTATGATGTTGTTGATTACATTTTACATTAGTTTTTGTTTTTATGTAAGGCTCATGTTTACTTAATCATAATAATAAAATATACCTACTGAAGTTTATACCTTCACTAAGCTAGGAGTGAGCCTTGTTACTGCCTTACAATACTGCATGTTGTTGTAGCCTTTCTAAGGTTGTAGCAAGACTTTTGATGACTTTGAAAGGGATTATGTATACATGGTTTTATATTAAAAATGTAAGATAAATTAAATCTTTTTGATTAAAACGACAAAGACAAATTTAAATTAAAATAGTCAAGTGTTATTTTTAAAAATCACACATCCTAATTAATATATGAAAGTGATGCTAAACTCTATGGAGTTATTCAAATACGAATTAGGAGTGTGTCTTTCAAACTAGCACTCCTGGGCCCTATTCAACAAATGTTACAATTGTAATTTACAATTACAATTCTGGGTACATTGCTGAGAATGTTAGGCATATGTTATCTACTGCAAGTTTAGCGTCATAAGTAACCAGCAATGTACCCAGAATTGTAATTGTAAATTACAATTGTAATGTTTGTTGATTAGGGCCCTGGTGGCTGGTGGTAGTAACCAAATCCAAGATGTCTTTAAATAGCTAATAGCTTTAAATTAGCTTATTTATCAACTAAAAGATGAAGAATGTTCAAATTAAGTGTGAAGCCTACAACTAAGGTGAATGAACTTTGAACAAGTGTGACACAATTTTAAGCTGCAGCCGAGAGGCAGTATCTTATCTCATTCATTTAGAGATGTTACACAATCTGTAAACATTACACCTTACAAAATATTTGGTACTTCTATGATACAACAAGTATCATAAAATGTGTTTTACACTGTTGTGTGTGGTAACATAACAACATATGTATAAATATCATTTGAGAGAAAACAAACATTTTAGAAAACGTCTATGATTGACAACTGTTAGGCGTATTTAAATACAGTAATCAGAGGCACAAATAAATACATAAAAATAATAAAATTGCCTTTATTCAACAACACAATTTTTCTTAAAAGTGTCGGGGAAAATAGAGGTATAAACATGGTATAAATAAGGTATTCATATAAGTACACATTTCAGAAAGGGAATGAATATCTATAGCTTGAGTGTTCCGCATAAAAACAGGTAAACACAGAATTTCATTTTTTGTAAATGTTGTATCTTTTGTTAGTTAATAGATAAATTTCCGAGTGGGTTTTGTTCTTGTTAAATTTCTTATCATCTAATCAGAAAAAAATTAACAGTAAGTAATCAAATAAAATAATAATTTCCTTTCTCAATTAAATTTTAGGTTTCTCGCTTTAAAAAAATAGGCTACTTAATAGTTCTTACAAGTGGTATTTACATGTTAAATAAGTGGGGAAAAATAACAAATTAAAGTTTTACAAGGCAAAGCAACAATTTAAGTTTTGGTTTTAAGTTAAGAGTTTATCATTAATTAAAATAAATTTAAAGGAAAAAATTGTTTTAAAAGAGAATTCGGTGTTAGTTGGTCCCTAAAAAACTACATGTAGACCCCAGATCATGATATAATCTCTCTTCAAATGATTCCATTTGTAATTTTAGAATCCATACCTACATTTACTTAGTAAAGTATTATATCATACTAGTATAATCATAAATGTTTCACAGTAAGCCCGGAAACTGTGAACACCCATTTCATAAATTATAACCAATGCTAAACTATAATTACATTCATCATTCAATTGGTGGCAATAAAACAAAATCAAGACTGTTGCCGAGCGACTACAGTGAATCACACAGTCACAAATGGCCATACTCTGTGCACATTAGGGATGCCCTGAATATATTTCAGGTTTGGATATGGATATAATTATTTAAACATTCTTTATTTCTATTACACATATCTAGAATGGTTATTGTAATACTACATACCTAATTGCATACTTAAGATGGTTAAAAATAACCCTTCGTCTGTGTTTGTCATGGATCCGTCCAAAAGACTTTGTGACAAATCTTTTGTGTATGGAATGTCCACATACGAGAGGTTAATGTAAGTAAAACAGTAAATAACATATTGAAGTAGCTTATGGATGTTAAAGAGGCAAGATTCAAGAGCCTATCTCGTCTCTATTTGATTTGTAGTATGTACTATAAATTTTCTTTCTGTACTAATGGGACAAAGGTGCATTGTATCAGTAGCTAATATTTAATGCAACTGTTACAACATGTTAATAATAATAAGTAACCCTCAACTATTTAGTCGTTAATAAATTATATTAGTTATAGATTTAATAGTTCTTCCTTGATCTAAATCTTGGTCCCATTTCAAAATTTTACCATTTTGGACTTCACTAAATATAGTTTTGTAAACAATTTCTAATTTTCGGTATACCATTTTTCGTATTATCCGTTACGTCCCTAGTCTATCTCAAATTAGCAACATAAAGCCAGTTAGGTTTGTTATAATGTTAATTGCTGTGTGCAATGATAGAGGCATGGCCGTCATCCTATTGATACGGTACATGTAATTAAAACTGATTGTAAGGTCAATTAGCACAGATAAGCTTGCATGTGTTAGTATTCATTAGATCAGTTTGACTATTTTTTCATATGGTTTCATGCGAAAATGTTGTCAACCCTGCACCGCTAGCATGCCACCCACGACAAAGCGTTTAAACGAGAAAAACGTCATGCGCGCTCTTTCTGGCATACGTAAAATAATAAGGATGGAGGCGCATCTCGATTTTTATCGTTTTCTCGGGGGTGGCATGCGAGAAAACGATAAGAATCGAGATGTTCCTCCATCTATGTTATTTTACGTAAGCCAAAAGAGCGCGCATGACGTTTTTCTCGCTTTGTCTGTGGCATACTAGCCGTGCTGAATCTGATGTCCCATCCTGCATGTCTTTTGCACTGATGAGTGAAGCTCCTTTTCCCATTTGTGGTAATTTTTCTGGCCCTTTGCACCTACTTACTTTTTAAAGCTTGCAGGTGTAATAATATTAAGTCATTTTCTTGATAGTAAATTTCTTAAATTAATGGGCATACTTAGTCTCATTTTTAGGGTTCCGTACCCAAAGGGTGAACACGGGGTCCTTCTTAATATGTTGACGCTTTTTTAAGGGGACGATCAGACCCTCAAACTGAAAAACGGTCACTATGGGACCAACATCGAAATCGCGAAAATTAAAATCAGCTGTCCCATACATTTGGATCGAGTAGATTTGCAGTTTTGTATGGAACAGCCATAGACTTAAACTCTATCGATAGACTTGCCCTTCCATAGAAGCAACATGTTCCACTTGAATGAGGTGTACGCACCTGATTGATGTTCCCGAGTTCACTTCGTCACTATGGCAATGGCAGACCGCAATGTGTCATTTTGTGTTGTTTTGTGTGACATGTTGTTTGTTTGAACGAGCTTGTCTATCGCTAGAGTAATATGTCTATGGGAACAGCTGATATTTTTTTCGCGTATTCGATGTTGGTGCCAAAGAGAAAGTTGTTCAGTTTTACGGTCTGATCATTCCCTTAAAGAAGTGTCAGCATACTAAGAAGGACCCTGTATAAATATATAAATTAACATTAATGTAACTGTTTTTGTTGTAATTATATTTTCCTCATATAATCAGGAGTAGGTACATATTCCTGTTCACATAAATTCTACAAATTTAATTGGTTTGTTTCCTTCTTTAACAGTTTTGTCACTCATAATTAATAATATACAGGGTGTTTCATAAGTAACAATAAATATTTAAAACTCTTAAGGGGGTTGTTTAGACCATCAAACTGAACAACTTTCTCTATGGGACCAACATCGAAATCGCGAAATAAAAAAAAGATATCCAATACATATTTTAGCTCTAGTCGATTTGTAGAGTATGGAACATCAATTATTTTTTTTCGCGATTTCGATATTGGTCCCATAGTGAAAGTTGTTCAGTTTGATGGTCTAAACCACCCCCTAAAAGGTTTATTTGTATTATTGTAACACCTTGTATATTCTTTTTATTTCATACCACAGAACATTAAGTAATATGTAGAATAGTGCCTTGTAAGCGGAGCGATAATCACGCCCAGAGATATCCTGTCTGAGTCATGTAAAAAACGTCGCGACGTAAATAAATGTTAGTCAATGTATTGTGGTGTTAATGATTACATCCTTTTTCAATTTGTGAAACATTTTGTCAGAATTCGGCGACACTGGTTTATTAGAAGTTCGTTAGTCCACTAAAAATTTTAATCACATATTAAACTCTATTTAACAATGTTAAGTATGTATGTTATTATTACTGTTCAAATGATTACAATTAATTTTTCATGTCAGAAATAACAATGTGTTGGAAATTCTAAGACTATACCTTCACATGAACCGCATTTATAGCATTCAATTTTATCTCATTTAATTTTCTAACTATTATTTAATTTTCTGTGATTCAAACGGCTTATGTTTGCTTTTAACGTGTATATTGATTACTCATAATGAAACCTTATACTTAATGTAATAAGTTACATTAATCATATTATTGAAACCCTTCTAATAGGTAGGTATAACAACTGCAGTATACTAGCAGCTGGTCTGGACTTAATTAGCATAGCATTAACATTGTTCTCTGTTATAAACACATATATTCTCATGTGCAGCATAAAAAAGTTTGTTCTCTAATAATCATAATGTCTGTACCACTCTTGATAATTATGTTGTCCATGTTAATTCTTTGCTCTTTGCCGCTTGTACCCCTGGAGGAGTTGGTATGGCAGGAGTGAAGTCATTATCACCTCACGCAAAATAAGCTCCTAAGGGTGCCTGCCCATTGACGCGGAGATAGGCGGCTGAGCAGAGAAACTGAGTTTGATTCACCAATAAGTGGTTAATAAAACTCAGTGTCTCCGCTCCGCCGCCTATCTCCGCGTTAATGGAGAGGCACCGAGAGCACAGAGAAACTGAGTTTTATTAACTAATAAGATTGCATGAAATCTCAGCTCCGAGATTTCACGCAGTCTTATTGGTTAATAAAACTCAGTTTCCCTGCTTCGCCACCTATCTCCTGCCTGTGCCTATGGACAGGCACCCATACGCTACCTCCACACGTTCGCGCGAACTTAGACGAACCCGCAGTAAATAGTCTTCTATAAAGTAAAAGTTAATATTACAGAAGATTCGATGTACACCCGGCGACACATTATGTTACGCACCCTATATACCCACAACTACACTACGTATAAAACACAAAATAGGAGCCTGCATTGACGCGGCTGCCGGCGCGGGCGCAGCGTGCCTTGAGACGAAACAACAATAACATACCGCACCCTCTCGCACGATTCGCAGCGTTCAACTTCTAATAGTTCAAAGTCCAAACAGGGTAACCGGACCTGTCGCCGTGTGTACAGCGAATTCGCGTAGCGTGCGAGCGTGTGGACGTAGCATAAGATGTCGAGTTGCGGAAGCCGCTCAACCAATAGGGCAATAACCCCTAGGGCAAAAACAGTCGCCATTTTAGAACAAAACCAGCATGTACATTCTGCCTGTAGTTAATAATATCTAATCGATGGCGTGGTACGAAAATGTATAATTTTAATCTTCTGGAATACTCATGCTCATTATGTTTAATGGGGTGTCACTCATATCTACACCAAAGCGTACATTGAACGAAGCCACTAAACAAAATTACTATGGGTTTGCAAGTTGTCATGAAAGTCCTTTCCAAGTGCAAAGATGTTTTAAAGACCACGGCGTAAACAGTTGCTTAGCTTCACACCACAACATTCCGAGTCAGCACATGTATTCGGCCCAATCACTTTTTGTTTTCGGACATAGGCCTCCCTTATTCCTACCACTTTAAATCTTGTATTAACCAGGATGAATAGCGGTTGCCACTCACACCACTAAACAGCGAAGCCCAGCAATGACTCTAATCTGTCTAGGAACCCACAACTCGCAACTAATTTTACCACAGAACATATAAGAAGAATAGGAAAAGCAAATATCCGACTTTACCCCCGCTCCCTAGCCCCCTCTTGCGTTTTGTATTTCATGCTTGTGACTTATCCATTGTATGACGCACACAGTTCACGGCTGGGCGTCGGGATGGCGAGCATGAGCTCCACGCTCGTCGAGACCGTCTCCATCAACTACGAGGACTTTAATGAGAGTTTTCTCACTTGCGGCACCTGCCTATGTTAGTACACTTCATTTTATTATTAAACTCCATTATAGGATGGAAAACTGAAACCAGGAACAGAATAATTAACATTAAAAAAAAATTTTGCACATCAATTATGTCAATAGTTCCTAAAACATATTATAAAGAAAAGTTTCTGACGTGATGAGTAGTTTTCTAGGTTTCAGCGATGTCTATTCTGTAAAGGGGCACAACATACATTATTGTTGTTAAGCACAGGCACTATGTTTGAGCACTGCATGCAGTTAATAATGGTGTTTTTGAACTGTCTCCTCAAAGTAAATGCTTAATTGGTTTTGCGTCTGCAATTATAAATAAAAATTATTGACATAGTATGTGGTTAATTTGCTTAATGCTCTATTAACAAAAGTGTATAGCAACGCAAGAATAAAACTACACGACAAGGAAATTATAATGCAATGACTGTCTATTTTCCTGTTGTAGTTACAAAATTAATGCCTTCAGGTTTAATTGACGTTCTATAGTATTGACTGTTACTAATTATCCTACTTCAACGTACAATAATATAATTTACGTGAAAGTTGGAATCACGCTTAAACGGCAGATATTTTTTTACTAAATTCGGCATTGACATAATTGAACACAAGGGTCAAATTACGTGTCTACACAAGACGAACTCACAAGTGAAACCTAGATTATAAAAACAAAGGTTAATAACACGTGGCTAATGTTATTTTCAGGCACTTATGACGGTGGAGAGCACACGCCGAAGCTCCTGCCGTGTTCTCACACCGTCTGCTTACACTGCCTCATCAGAATAGCAGCTTCACAGACCAGAGACGCCGGCAGTTTCCGATGTCCAATATGTCGCGAGCTTATCACCATACCACGCGGAGGAGTCCCAGCGCTACCGCCTTCCTTCCTCGTGAACCAGCTGCTGGACCTGATGGCTCGACAGCGTAGGGAAGTCATACCGCAATGCAGTTCCCATCCTGGCAGAGAATTACTGTTTTGCGAGACTTGTGATTGCGTTTTCTGCCGACACTGCGCCGACGGGCCCCACAGCGATACACCCTGCGATCATACAGTCGTTCCGTTCTCTATAGCTTTAAAAAGAATGTCTGAGATATTATTGTATAGAGCGAATGAGTGTCTCAGTAAGCTCGGATCGGCGAGAGAAGCAGTAGCTAGTGAGTTGAGAAGGTTAGAGGCGGCGGCTACTGCGGCGGACGAGGCCATAGACAGACACTTCGCGGAGCTGAGAGCGGCGTTGGACAAGCGTCATAGTGAACTGAAGTCGGCTGCAGCGGCCGCTGCCACTCATAAGAGAAAGTTGCTTGAGGAGCAGCTGAAGTTGATCGATGCCGAGAAAAGTAAAGTGAGTCAATTGTATTTTCCCAATAGCTCTCTATGAAATCAAAACTTGTATTATAAATGCGAATGTATAATCTGTCTATCTTTTTGACGGAATTTTGATGAAATTTGAAAAAGATAGATTGAACCGAGAGTTTTTCACGGTTCTTGTCCTTTCGAACGAAAAGACGTAAAAATTCTAAAAGCCAGTCTTATTCAATATTATAAAGAGGTAGCATTTTATTGTTTGTATGTACGGGGTAATCTCTTTGACTTATTTGTAAACATTATTTCTATATTAGAAAGCCATACTATCCCTGAGTAATATAGACAATAAATCATAACGCGGACAACGTCGCGGGCATCAGCTAGTGCTATATAAAACTGTAAACTTTTCGTGTCTGTACATCGAAAATATTTTATTTAAAATTTACTGGGGAGTGATGGATACGTGATAGAATGCTTAAGATCATTTTTGTCTGTTTGTGTGTGTGTGTGTGTGTTTGTTATATCATCACATCAAAACTACAGACCCAGAATTTGGTTGGAGTTTACAAATAATATAGGGTTACGGATAACATTGTCTGCTTATCATAATATAGTCCTAAATGCCATAGAATAGACAATCAACCTCAACCACGCCCAATACGATAATAACTAACATTATAAATTTCAGGTGGAAGCGGAATGTTCAGGTCTCCAGCAGCAAGTGGAAGTGAGAGAAGTCAGCAGTCGTGCGGCTGCGCTTGGCGCGCGGTTGGGCGACGCGGCAGCACTCGCCGAGCCCAGGGAGAACGCGTTCCTAGCCGTCGACTTCGCACACAATGACGCTCAGCAGAGATTCGTCGAGGCGTTGGTCGAGTTGGGCAGAGTCAGGACCAGCACCACCTTCCCTGGATTGTGTACGCTTCAGCTTGGTAAGCATACCAAGCTACTATGTCTACTATGTTCCCGGAAGAGTAGTCAAAGATTTTCTAAATGTATTATAATTAGAGAGCAGTGGTGGTCCAGTGGCGAGTAACCTTGCCTGTCGTGCAGGAGGCGATGGTTCGATCCCCGTCCAGGCTGACTCGTACCAATGAATTTTTCGGAATTTATGTACGATTTGTAACACCACTGGCTTTTCGGTGAAGGAAAACATCGTGAGGAAACCTACATGCTTCAATTTCGAGGCATGTATTGTATCCACTGTCCATTATAAGTGGCGACGGGCTCACCCCCAGGCACACTGGACAGAGTTCCGGTACTACTGGTGAAACGCGGATGTTCTGAGATTTCAGAATATCTCTGACTACCGCCTGGAGGAATATAGTCGTGAGCACATGCTATGCTATGTATTATAATTACTAACACAACCTACCAAGCCAAGCTGCTTACAAAGTGGCTCGCTGAATTAATTGTCACAATGCAACTGGACAAAGCATGGGTACTACTAGAGAAATTATAATCTCTGATTCCCCGGTTAATTAATAGTGAGCATTTTATTAAAATCTTTTCTATCTAGGCAAACAATTTATAAAATTAAAAGACATTTCGGTTGATATTCTCTAAATGTCTTATCTAGCTTATGGCCGAGACCCCTTTTATTAATAAACTGGTTCATCTCAATTTTTGAATAATTGGTTGAAAATGACGTACTTAATTATTTTCCTTGTCAAACATTACAGAATCGCCATGCGTCTGCGGCCTGGAAGTGGTAGTGACACTTAGAACGGTGGACTATCATGGAGAAGCTCGGAGCACTGGAGGTGATCCAGTGAGTGCGGCCGCCACGCTCGACGAGGCGCCGCTGCCTTGCACTGTGACTGATCTAGACACTGGACTGTACAGGTACGTAAAGAACAGACTGTCATTGTGAAGCGCGTAGCACAGGGGGAGACCCGGTGAGTGCGGCCGCCACGCTCGACGAGGCGCCGCTGCCTTGCACTGTGACTGATCTAGACACTGGACTGTACAGGTACGTAAAGAACAGACTGTCATTGTGAAGCGCGTAGCACAGGGGGAGACCCGGTGAGTGCGGCCGCCATGCTCGACGAGGCGCCGCTGCCTTGCACTGTGACTGATCTAGACACTGGACTGTACAGGTACGTAAAGAACAGACTGTCATTGTGAAGCGCGGAGCACAGAGTCCCGGTGAGTGCGGCTGCCACGCTCGATGAGGCGCCGCTGTCTTGCACTGTGACTGATCTAGACACTGGACTGTACAGGTACGTAAAGAACAGGCTGTCATTGTGAAGTGCGGAGCACAGGGGGAGACCCGGTGAGTGCGGCCGCCACGCTCGACGAGGCACCGCTGTCTTGCACTGTGACTGATCTAGACACTGGACTGTACAGGTACGTAAAGAACAGACTGTCATTGTGAAGTGTGGAGCACAGGGGGAGACCCGGTGAGTGCGGCCGCCACGCTCGACGAGGCGCCGCTGTCTTGCACTGTGACTGATCTAGACACTGAATTGTACAGGTAAATTAGAAAGCAGGTAGTGCACTACCTGGGCCCCAGCAGGGCCAATTTTTTTATTTTTTTTTACTTTTTACAATGTGTATGATTCCTGTGGAATATCGTGATAAAAATATCGCAGTACCATGGTTACCAGGTTCTTGAGCTTTGTTGGTTAGGAAAGACAGTGCTATGCAACAATGGATACATTTTAGTAATAATATCATGATCATAATTATCGCGTGACACCTTTTAAGGATTGGCGCCGGAATCAGCTCTCCAATTAATGTACTTGCATTGCATCGTGATTAAACATCATAATTATAAACTCTAATTTAATAACAAAGTAAATGAAATACTGTTTTTTGACATTATATTACATATAATTAGTACCGTTGCATGTCTTTTCTTGTTTGTAAATTTTCGAAGGTATGCTAAAAGGTGGCATGCGAATAAAGACTTCTCTCCTTTGTTAATAAATTTTGTTTAACCTTTTGACCGCCACGATCGCCGCGTCTAGACGTGACTCGATGTCGGTAGTTGACACACATGGGTGGAATTCAAAACCCTGTCGTGTCGCCAGCACGAATAGCGTTTGGTATAATGTGTTATTAATATTCTACACAGGACTCTCTTAGCTTTGTCGGTTTAAGACTTCCGTATCCCAAATCATTGTGTATAAAATGTAATGTGTGTGAGAATGCGTTGTACTCAGCTTCGTATGATCTGTGCCGGTTTTAATTTGCACTCATCCGATTTTGATTTGTCTATTCTGTCTGTTGTTAGTTCATCCTGATACCCAAAATATGCTAAATGCAAGGGGATGATCAGACCATCAAATTGAACAACTTTCTCTATGGGACCAACATCGAAATCGCGAAAAAAATATCAGCTGTACCATACATTTGGCTCAAGTTGGTTTGCAGTTTAGTATGGAACAGCAGAATTGTTTTTCGCGATTTCGATGTTGGTTTCATAGAGAAAGTTGTTCAGTTTGATGGTCTGATCATCCCCAAAAAAGTGTCAGCATATTTAGTTGGACCCTGTATGGAGCTAAAGTAAAGAAGTGTCGGCAGAGGGCGCCCTCGTAGGACGTATTCTGATCAAATCGATCGGTTGCGTCCTACAAAAAGGGGAGGTGTGGAGTTCTCGAAACCGACGGGCATGTATGAAGAGATGTATGGGTGTGAATGAGGCAAAAGAGGTATGCAAGGGTCGTTGTAGTTAGCCTTGGCCTCTGCTTACCCCACTGGGAATGAAGTGTAAAGGTTTGTGGTTGCAGTAAAATGTTATTTATTTTTATCTTCTATCCTTATAAAACAGTTCCATGACTAACTGGCTGACAGAACGCAAAGCCTAAACCGCTGAAGATAGGATGTAGGAAAATCAACCCCTACTAAAGGGATGCAACGACGTGTAGACGGAAAATCATATTTAATGTTTGCATCTGAAGTCCACACGGCCACGAAGACTGGCAAAACCTAGTTATTTTATAGAGTGACTTTTTTCCCGCAGAATATCAATGCGCCCGTGGAGTGCGGGCGCGGTTTGCGTGCGTGTGTGCGTGTTCTCCCGCGCCGTGCGGGATTCCCCGCTCAGAGCTGAGATACTGCCCGTGGCCGCGCCGCTACTCGTCTGGGGCTCGAGAGGAACCGGCAAGGAGCAGCTGAACCAACCTGTCGCTGTTGCTAGGTAAGCAAACTGAACCTTATGTCACAGATTACTTAATAGTTACTACCGTAACAGATACTGCACTCAACCCGGTTTCGCGCGCTTTTTCGAATTTCGAACTTTGCTCTTCAGAAACGAAAACTAAAATGCGCCTTATGTCAATGAGCGACAGCCTGCATCTTGGAAGATGTACGTGACGTCACGAATTCATCGCAGATGTCAAACGGGAGTGACGAGGCACTGCTTATGTCACGAATGATAAGAATCGTTTTAGCTAAAGATAGGATGGTACTAGTAGTCGATAATTTTAAGTTTACAATTCTACGCGAAATAAAATGGTCCCTTTTTTTCAAGCAAGAGCCCTTTCAATGGATTAATTCACCGGAAAATATGTAGGGCAATATAATTTAAATCTATCATGAATCGAAACGTACGTAAATTCTACTAATTTGGTCTTTTCATACTTATGTAACGCAGGGCCGTAGCTAGGGGGGGGCATCGTGGGGCAATGCCCTACCTTAAAATACCAATGCCCTACCTTAAAAATCACCCAACCATTACTTCTTTCCTACATGGGCAACGTCTTTACTATATGGGCAAGTAGGGCATTTGCTCCCTTACAAAACTGACAGAATTCTGGTCACAACAAAGTTCCAGTGCTGTGAAATTTCGGGCTCGCTTCGCTCGCTCCAGCCTTTAAATTGTTTTTTTAAGTGAACTCGGACTGACACTGTTTTTAGACTTGGTGTGTGAAATTTCGAGCTCGCTTCGCTCGCTCCAGCCTATGGTATTGTGCCGTATGAGTTACCAACACCGTTTTATGTGGTGGAGTGTGAAATTTTAAGCTCGCTTCGCTCGCTCCAGCCTATGATTATTATGAGCGTAGGTAGGCTAATGGAACACAAATGCCAACACCGTTTTGAGTCTTGGACCGTGAAATTTCGAGCTCTCTTCGCTCGCTCCAGCCTATGATATTATGAGCGTAGTTAGGCTAATGGAACTCATACCAACACCGTTTTGAGTTTTGGAGTGTGAAATTTCGAGCTCGCTTCGCTAGCTCCAGCCTATGATATTATGAGCGTAGTTAGGCTAATGGAACTCATACCAACACAGTTTTGAGTTTTGGAGTGTGAAATTTCGAGCTCGCTGCGCTCGCTCCAGCCTATAATATTACGAGCGTAGGTAGACTAATGGAATGCATACCAGCACCGTATGTGTTTTTGAGTGTGAAATTTCGAGCTCGCTTCGCTCGCTCCAGCCCATGATATTACGAGCGTAGGTAGACTAATGGAACGCATGCCAACACCGTTTTGAGTGTGAAATTTCGAGCTCGCTTCGCTCGCTCCAGCCTTTGAGTGGTGTCGAAGGGGAGGATAGGTAGGCTAATGGATCTCAGTATCACCATCGTTTTGAGACTTGGTAGTTATGTTCTTTTCTCACCTAATCCCAAAAAAACTGATCTTTGCTTCCGCCCTACCTTAAACCTCCTATGCCCTACCTTCAATCCAGTCTTAGCTACGGCCCTGATGTAACGTAATACCGACTGCTCTCGAACGGTGAAGGAAAACATCGCGAGGAAACCTGTTCACGCTAAAGAAGATTTTCTGATGCGTATGTGAAGTCTACCAATCCGCATTTGGCACGCGTGGTGGACTAACGCCCATACACCCCCTGAGGTTATGTTTCTGTGCCCTGCAGTGTGACGTTTATAGGCTAATGAGGATGTATATATTTTGATATTTCCGGCTGCAGTGAGCCAACATTTTTGAATTCTTTAGACATTGTATCTTGCCGAGCGGTTTTTCTGCCTGATTACCAAATATTATTTTAATCATAGCCCCAATTCCGCAGGTGTCCGAAACGGCGAGAGATCTACGTACTTGACGCCGGAAATTCAAGAGTCAAAGTGTTGGACGATGAGACGTTTGCTTTCAAAAATCACATCGTTAATGAAGGTAGTTACATTTGATTTGAGTAAATATCTTGCTTTATCTGATACTTAACTATCAGTGGTTTATGTTTTACCACGTTTAGTGTAATCTATTCGCGTATTTCTGCATATTGGCCGGCAAACTTCTTGAGCAAGGCCGTGAATTTTGCGCAGAAACAAAATTTGTGGGCGAAAGTGCTACTGCGAGGGCCCCCGCATTTTTCAAGATGTTTGCAGGAAACTGTACTTATAGTGTCTTTATTTATTTTACTATAGGTGTGGAAAGATAGTTATTTTGATAATTGAAACTTATTGCTCAGTATGTCATGCCGTCTGGCATAACAAAACCATTCATCACGGCTGCTGCTTGGTAAATTATCTATGGATCTCTTCAAGTTGTCATAGATCCCCTAATCCTAGATTAGGCCTATTTAATCTAGTTTCATAAATGGTGATCGGACTATGGGCTATCAATGAATGTTGATAAATACATAGCCATAATATAAAAATTGCAGGTTTAGCGGGGCGCAGTTGTACAGGGATAGCTGTGACGGCGGAAGGCGTGGTGGCGGTCAACTGGCGGACGCGGACTCTCACCGAGGTATGCAATTAGTCTTATTTTTTAAAAGCTAGAGAGGATTTAGAGCTCGTATTGGTCCAGGGGCGAGTAACCTTGCCTGCCGTGCAGGAGGCGATGGTTTGATCCCCGTCCAGACCGACTCGTACCAATGAGTTTATCGGAATTTATGTACGATTTGTAACACCACTGGCTTTTCGGTGAAGGAAAACATCGTGAGGAAACCTGCATGTTTCAATTTCGAGGCTGTATTGTACCCACTGTCTATTATAAGTGGCGACGGGCTCACCCCCCGTCACACTGGACAGAGTTTCGGTACTACTGGTGTAACTTGGATGTTCTGAGGTTTCAGATTATGTCTGACCTCGGGGAATAAAGTCGTGAGCATATGCATGCAAATTTTTTAATGTACTTACTGGTAATTTATGGCGAAAACATGATCAGAAAATTCTACCGCAATAGAAGTGTGTCTGTACATTCAAGATAAAAACAGGTCACGTCGCGTTGTGATGTTTATGTGTCATCATCGTCGTCAGCTAACGTCCCACTGCAGGGCAAGGCACAGGCCTACCCTCGGAGAGGGTGCATTAGCGTGTCCCTGTATCCAAATCACCTATTGTCTGTCTGTTTGTTTCTTCGAGCATCACGCAAAAACTACTGGACCAACTTTGTTGTTTGAAAGCTTATGATAATACTTACAAACTGGTATATAATTTATTATTATAAATCAGTCGTGTCATTTGCAGGTGAACATAGACGGCAGCACAGTGCGTACGATCAGATCAGAGCGGCTGGTGGAGCCGGTGTGCGTGGCGGCGGACATAGAGTCGCGCCGGCTCGCTGTCGCCGACAACGGCGCCAGGACTGTCTTCGTGTTCGATAGCCGCGGCAATATCGAGCTGGAGGTAAGTTGGCGATAGACGAATATTATTCTTTTAGTGACGATTTGAATTTTACGTATCTATGCTACCCTTTTGTGTAGATAGCACAATATTTGCAGAGGAGGTCACGAGACGGTCGTCGGCGTATTTGAAGACCCAGAAAAAGATGTATAGATAACCAAGATGCCTTCTTGGAAAGTTTGCCAATCTTTGCACATAACAGGGTGGTTGGAAAGAGCCTTTGGCCAGCAGTAGATCACTAAACGGGCTAATTAATCGAATATTTTTTAATCAGGGTTGAAAAAAGAGCTTTGCTCGGGGTTTCTTTGCTGGATAAATAGCAATTAAGTTAGAAGCATAATTAAAATCATTGATGTAGCTCAAAGCTCTAGTTAGCTGGCTAAAGATACAGTGGGCCAGCTAAATCTGTCGCCAAACCGGAAAATGCTGGAATGTCCAGGTTTGGTAGTGGAAGCCGCATTTAAGTAAACATAGCGTGCGAAAGGTGATGTCCACATTTTACACCGTACCTATTTCTGTACTGTACCTAAATGCATAATGTCACGAATCCTCAAATTAAAAAAAAAACTGAGTTTTTCTAATTATATGGCATAAACTTGCAGATCGGTAACGGTGATCTCGGCCTAGTGGGCGGTCTGGCGTTGTCAGAAGATCTGATCATAGTTGCGGACGTGGCCGTGCGTATCTACGACGCGGAAGGACATCTCAAGACTACAGTAGCACCTGTGCCTAAAGGTAAATACTATATTAACATAAAATAACTTTTTGAACCATTGAAAATTCAAATGATGTGTGAATTGAAACAAATTAATAATGTTTGAAATTGAAGGTAGACTACTTTTTTAATATTCTGTTTTTCATTCCCTGTTTTCGGTACAAAACAACAAAAATAATTTTTATCTTAGATCGTTTTAGAGTTGCTTGACTGTCTTTGTTAAGTTGCCAATCAACCCACATTTGAAATTCATGTTAATTGTATGTAACTTCACAAATAAATATTTGCTTTAAAGGTCGAGGCGGTTACGGAGGCGTTGCCCTCGAAAATTCAGAAAGCGGCTGGCGGATCGTATGTACGAGATCCGTCCGCGGAAGACCAGCTTTACTAGTCCTCGAAGCCACCAGTGGTGGGAAGATACTAGCCGCCTGCGAACTAGCGGAGAAGAAACCTAGGAGAGTCGCCGGAATAACTCTGCTGCCCAACAAGAGGGTATTACTTGCCGATTTGGCTGGAGATTGTTTGAGACTGCACACTTATTGGTGAATGGTGAGTTTACTTTTATGCACTGTCTTTGCACGTGTATAGGGTGTTCCTTCAAAAACGTGGAGGCAATACCGTTCTGGGGAAGAACCTGTAAGCTCCGGATTTTGAATAACCATACCAGGAGGCACATTCGTTTAGCCGCCAAGACATCGCATCTTCCTCATCTTCGCATGCTCTCACGAGAGACTAAGGCCGAGATTCAGAGACGATTCTTAAGTCATAGTTCGAACTCCCGTATGTCAAAATCCATACATTTCGACCCTACTTAGCTCGAGCTAAGACGGAAAAAATCGTCTCTGAATCTCGGCCTTATACAAAATTTTATAAGGAATAATTCAGCATTTCTCGACAATCTTACTACGATTCGTTCCTGCGCTTATGGTTGTCTTATTAATCACGTGCTAGTATCAGTTCACCGTAATAGTCAATCAAATAGCGTGACAGTTAACAATTCAATTGTTTTTGAAGACATCTAAAATTCTACCAATTTCTGATAACTTGTCTCCATCTTTTCAGATAGGATAAAGTGAGGAAGGAAGAACGAAACAAGATGTCGAAAGGCACAATGTAAACGAATTTCATGCTAGTCCAGTATTGTAACGGGGAATCGAACTGTTGGCCATAAACCCGGACTGCGAGTGGGAGGTACTTGTACCAAAGTCAATAGTTACTCGCGTACAATTCGCAACACAAGTCGATATCGTCTCTCAAACTTATACATGCTATCTCAGTCATTCATAAAATGTAATGCCATCTAAAATTGCGTGTGTAATTTTAAGAAAATGTATGACCTTTGTTGCCTAGTGTACGCCTGTTACTATATTTTATTATTTACGATATTATAAGTACTTACAGTATTTATTTCGTATTAAGTTGGTTAAGCTATGTTTTATTTTTTACGGTACAGATGTCGAGTATATTCGGCATGTGTAGTTTTTATTAGCGACTGATATTTTTTGTTTTTTTTTCTTGTATTTGTCTGCGCTTTGTAAATTATGTTGATCATGTTCAAGAGTTTCATAATTCATTATTCTTTACGCTCTTTAAAGTGAATAAAAAATTGTATTCGCGGTTTATTAAGGAAGACACTTGCCAAATGCCAGAACTCTTAATTTAAATTGTAACTCTTTATTGTTTAACTATTGTATGCCGCTGGAGAACAAACCAAGTTAAAACACGATGTTGCGACCACATCGTGTCTATCACATCTAATTATACTAATGAACGACACTGTTGAATGTGGCGAAAGGGTGTAGAGAATTTACTATCGCGACGGCCGTAAGATGGCAGCGTGATTAGCTCTCTTTCTATTTGAGCGCGAATGAACGAGACAAAAGGCGAGATATAGCCTTATCGTGCGCATCATGCTACGGCCGCTGGACAATTGATTTGCCATGCACCCTAAGATGAAAGCAAATAACCTAATAAACATCAAGTAGTAGCGACAATAGTAATTACTTTTAGAAGAAATCTAAATAACCATAGAAGCGCGCGGTTTCGTTGCGTGATCGCAGTCACCGAGTATACTCAATGAACTCGATCTCGTAGTTTTCTATCACGCTATAATATTGTATCTATGCCGGAACTGTTTGTTTCGTGCATTGGGACCTGAGTGGCTAGCATGCCACCCACGACAAAGCGACAAAACCGTCATGTGCTCTCTTTTTGGCAAATCTCGATTTTTATGGTTTTCTCACGGGTGGCATGCGAGGCCTACTGGATATTCCTTGTCCAGTCTAACACAAATTACCTTTGTTAGTGTGTCTTCGTCCACTAATGCGGCAACGGCAAACGTCTTCCTTTTTATCTTAATTTAACTAGTCGTGCGACAGTAGCATTTATCTTATTATTCCTAGAAATATATCAAATCATTCAAAATTACAAAATTAGCTAAAATGTTGAGTAAGGTAAAGAATCGCACATTGTTTGTACACGGTTGTTTCTGTACACGTAATGTTTATTAATGCAGTGTATAGAGTTTTATGACAATATTCCGATGATATGAGTAACAACTTAAAGTTCATTCCACATAAGACTCCTGACTGAACTCTTATGCCAATATCGTAAAGTCGTTATTCCTAGAGTCGTGAGACTTCGTATGCTGAACGAACGGAATTCCTGCGAGTGTCCACGAAATGCGTATTAAACCTAGTGCTACTAGATCGTTTTATAAATTGTCGATCTACCAGCAAAAACGTAGGTATAAAAAGGCTTTGAGACCTTGCTAGATGAGTAAAACTATGATGATGTGGTCCCGACCAATTTCTACCACGGCGACTGCTCCAACTCCACGTAGATGAGCCCTCATGTGAATATAGCCAGTCTTTCAAAACCTTTGTGAAGATTCTCACGCATAGCGAACATGTGACCACACTATTTTTATAGTGGTACACTGTATACTCGATCTGTATAACCCTCGAATCCAACTCGGTTGGGCAGCATTCGGGAAGCTACGTAATATCTTGTCGTCCCGAATACCGCAGTGTTTCAAGATGAAGGTCTCTGACCAGCAGTGTGTACTGCCAGTGATGACATACGAAAATGAGACGTGGTCGCTCACTAAAGGCCTCATAAAAAAGACTTAGGGCCTGTTTCACCACTTCTGGGTAAGTTCTTGTTAGCTTATCCGACAGCAATGAATAGGGCTATGCTCGGAGTTTCCATGCGAGATCGAATCAGTAATGAAGATATTCGCAGAGGAACCAAGTTAGCCGACGTAGCCCGAAGAATTGCTAAACTCAAGTAACAATGGGCAGAGCACATTGTTCGTAGAACCGGTGACCTTTGTTTCCGAAGAGTTCCCGAGGACCTCCTACAGACCACGATCTGGTGAAAGTGGGGGGAACCCGTTGATGAGGGCAGCGCAGAAACGGTGGTTGTGACGAACTATGAGAGAGGCCTATGTCCAGTAGTGGAAAACTATCAGCCGCGATGAGACTGGTGGCTGGTTTTCATCTCAATTCATCGTATGTGGTATTAAGTTGTTTGCTGGGTCGCTTCAACAATAGATTTGGCGAGTTTGTTTACACGAGCCTTCCGTGCTTAACGAATGGCTGCCAATCCCTCCCACAGCGTGGGCCTATTCCACAATACATCTTTTCTAATAAGACTATAACCGGGGGCTTAAAGAATAATATACATGTGCATTATGTATTTAAGACATTATTTATACAACCGCCTTGCATCATCCACGCTCATATAAAATCCCATTAAAAAACTATTATATTTTTTTATTCTTCATGTTTGCAACATTCATTAGGTATAAAAATGTGATGTTAAATAATAGACAGATTACACAGAATTATGTAAAAGTTATCTAAGTTCAGATTTACTCGTGAAAGAACATCAAGTTAGAAAACAATAATAAATTGCTCAACGATAATGATAACACCATATCATGTAGAGGAAGCTTCCATTTTGCTAGTTTAGAATTTAAATTCGAGTCTTTTATATCATTTAAATATACGTAAAAGCAAAGAAATACTTAGATAGTTGGAATCCTGGAATACGACGAAACAATCGGAAAGCTGAAATATATTAACATATTTAATCAAGATACCGAGTTACGAATTAGTCGCTCCGAATTACTTCAAGCAAAAAACTGATAGGAATGTAAATATTACGTAGCTGTTGCCATGCATCCTAGTGAAATAAAATCACTAAGGGCCTGCTTCACCACTTCTTAGTACGTTCTTGTTAGCTTATCTGACAGATCTCGTTTGAAATATCTTTCATACAAAATAATGTCAAACGATCTGTCAGATAAGCTAACAGAAGAAGCGGTGAAACAGGCCCTTACGAGTCGTTATAAAATGCATCCATGACAATAAAAATATTTTAAAAGGCCTTTTCTGCACTTTAAACTTAACAACACGACTTAAAAAACACGTTCATCACCTGAAAATGACCTTTTTCTCAACTTTACCGGTAGTACTTATGCACGGTTTTAGCAATTTTTTATGTATCTTAAAAGTCAAGTAATAATAAATTAAAAGATTCGAAACGGTAGTTCATTAAAACATGATTAAAATCAATGTTTTATATTTCTGTGTTTATTAATTTTTATTGCCCGCAAACTCAGTGTAGTTTGCAATAAAATGTTTATTATATCATTCTTATAAAATGATACTTAGGTAGCGCGGCTGTTTTTCTAACTAGTTCTCGAATAGCATTAAGCGTTAATCTATCAATTCATTTCAAAGCCATGCGAACAAAAATAGATCTACACAGTTGAAAAATATAATAAACAACACAATTTTCTGTACTAATTAACCTACTTAGAAGAATTATCTAGATACTACGTCGGGAAGTACAATTTGTAACAGAACCCGTAATGGCAGTATCGTATTATGAAATGAGGCTCATAGCGGTTACTATATCTATAGGTTTTTAAGTTATTTTCATAATAAAATGTTTCATAATACTGTTATCGAGAAGAAAAAACAGACTGCGACGAATGTATGTTTATATCTAGTCGGGTATAGCAATCAAAGATTTAGAAAAGTGTTTGTATGATGGGAAAGAAAACTTAAAGTCACATGGAAAAAAAATGCGGTTTTGGCGCCTTATTTTTCGTGTTTCGTTGTTTTTGGCGTGGCCATCAACCAAACTTGAATATTTTAGTTCAGTATAAAGTAACAAACAAAACTTGTTATTACATGTATATCGCTAAACTCAGTCTGAACGAAGATATAAAGGCTTGAAGTTGATATATATTCATTACGTTTACTTCAAGCCTTTATATTTCGGCCTGAGTTTAGAGATATAAATAAAATAAAAAAACATTATTTTGCTCCCAACGCAATGTAAATTACGTGGAACATTGGTATAGTGAGTCCATGCAATAATAATAATATTCATCTTTTATTTTTATTTTAGAGATATGTTTGTCATAAAAATTGTGTTTGTAACTTTATTGTGAACTATAAGGGTTGAACCTCATCTAACAGCACCGCATCGCATTTTTCCGTCGTTCCATCCTTTCTGTCGTCAACGTTATTTGCTAGAGCAAATAAGATAGACGGAACGCGAACGCGCACGACAGCACGGCCGCTTGCGAGTGCTAAAAAATAGGCGACAAGAAAAAAGGCGTCAGTTTTAGGCATTGGCTTTTAAGAAATTGTTTTGTTTCTCAAATCGGTGTCAAACGGCGGGTGCGAGCTGAGGGCCTTCAATTTATCACATACATTATAGAAGTTTGAAAGTGGTACTGTTTATACGTTGCTTTTTGTTAAATGTGTTGTTTATTCTAGCCCTACTTATACCTTATACTACCCCACTACTACCCCAGTGTGGCCAGAGCCTTAAAGCATCATCACATGCGTCCCTTTATCTAATTACCAACTTAATAGATCTTGATAACTCGAATGTTCGTAATTGTTAATTAATTAAGTAACTAACTCATGTTTGATGTAAGTGATGATAACGATTATAGTTTTAGATATTTTTGTCATCAAACACAAACGTGTATTTACAAAAGTTCCTTTGATTTCATCTGTCCATTGTTCTAGCTAGATTAATGTTTGACTGGTAGACAACGCAATATTTCTGTGCGAAATATTTGTTTGATAGTGTGATTGTTCAAGGCTATAATTGTTGGTCACCAGCCTTAAATCTAATTTAACCGATCTGTAAGTTTTTATAGATAAGTGTTATGTACCCTTTAGTATGATTTTTCTACTCGCTGCATAGAAAATTATCTTTCCCGCGCTTTTTAGAAAGCAAAAATCGCGCATGCCGCGACAAATAGTATGGAAAAAGGCAGCAAGTACAGAAATCATACTAGAGTGACAGCAATTACAAAAAAAAAGTGTTTGCGGCTTAGTCAGCACTGATTTATGTGAATACTGAAGATAAACGCGATACTGACGTCGCATAAGGGACTCTGTTCTTACCTAAAGATTATTACACATTTTTGTTTTAGAACAGTTCGTTTATTACCGATGACAACATAATAATGACGAAGTTACAAGTTTTTTATGTAGTGTCAGTAACGCAACTATACAGTACTACGTGTTGTTGCAATCAGTACTAAGTCTGAATGGTCTTATTATGATTAGCATCAGAATTTTAGACCTATGAGATGATTTAGATCTAATACATTATTTTGGCACTATCCTAGCAACTGTAAATAAAGGAACTTGAGATTTTTCGCTTTGCCGTTCAACCTGTTATTGTTATTAAGTCTATAAAACACAAAGTATTAATTTTACTTTGTAAAAAATATAATTGGGAGCAGGAAGCGCCAAGATTTCGTAGATGATCAACTTTGGAAGTACTTTAGTGCCGTCACAAACTCGTTAGGTATCCGCACGCCACTGCCTTTTAATATTTCATGTGCATTTAAAGACTAACACAATTTAGATCTAATCAAGGCAATGTTAGCTATCGAACAAATGAAACGGAATAATACAATTATTTTCATAATTAGAACAGCAAATTGGTACAAAGAAATAATTATACATAGTAAAGTGAGATAAATAATTTCGCATAGAACCGTTTAGATGTAATTATTTAAAAGCATATTAACACAAAATTTCCTATTGTTTTTGAGAAGAGGAATGGAATCTATTTTGGCATCAAAACTATTTTTACATTAATGGAATTGACTCTTAAATTGATTCATTATTTTGTATCATACCTACTCATAAAAGCTAAATTGTATTTATCAAAAGCTGTGACACTGTACTTAAATTGTAATCACGGAGTATCTCAGTGTATTGTCGATAATGTCACTATTGTGCGAAACACAATAAAGTTAAATATTATGAAAACTATTCTACTGTTTTATTATTTACATATTGAATTATTTTGAAGAGCTCGGGTCACCGAGTCGCCGGGTCGCGTCAGCGTTGCGGAGTGGTATGGACTCTCAATCATGAGGTCCGGGTTTGGATCCGCACGGACAACATGCCACGTACCAATGAGTTTTTCTAACTTATGTACGTATTACCGACTGCTCTCAAACGGTGATGGAAAACATCGTGAGGAAATCTGCATATGCAGAAGAAGAAATTCTGATGCATATGTGAAGTCTACCAATCCGCATTGGGCACGCGTGGTGGACTAACGCCCTTCCCTCCCTGAGGGTAGGCCTGTGCCCTGCAGTGGGCTGATGATGATGATGATTATTATTTACATATCGGTTCGGTCCAGTAGTTTCGGAACCTATTCAATACAAACAAACAAAAAATCAAAACTTATTTTAAAGACAGGTAGACTCAAGCTAAAGCCTTTTAGGCTTTTGCTTTGACGAAAATGTCTTCTAAACATGAAATAGAAATGGCTTTGTCAGGAGTCTCTCAATGAAGTGGGGACAACTCTCACTTTGCATGGTGACCTAGATGACGAAATGCGCATCAAAAACGCTTGGGGCTAAGAGAAACAAAATATTTAAAATGTAAATTTATTATTCATTGAAAGTTAATCACTAAATCTTGAGAAACGAACAGTCTTTCTTTTTGTTGAGACCAAAAATAACTCGTAAATTCAATAATACTAAATAGTCGACCTAAATACATCCTTTGTTAAAATTTTCAAAATAATTACTTTATAATGTCATTTGAGTTTCGTAATTCCTGGGAAACCTTACCTTTATGTTAGAACTAATTACATTATAGGACTCTGAAACCATTTGTAGTAAAATTAACTAATCACATCGTTTGCATCGAAAAATTACATCATTATTTATCACAAAGACAACAGATTTACACTTTGATGACAATAAATTCGTTCTGTTATCATCTAATTTACCTATCAGTCAGTTAATTACATGTAAGTAATAGGTATTAGTAATACGTCGTTTTCTCTTTTATAAAATAGATGGACAGGTTTCGAAATATATTTAGGTTTACCTATAATGTGATGTGATCCAGAAATAACATTAATTGTAAATGCATCTCATAATTACTATAATAGACATAGATTGAAGACATCACATATTAAGTGTGTCATATACAATAGATGTATAAAAATATAACTATAGTATGAAAATAAATGCAGATGGAAATATATAGTTTTCGTAAGAAAACATCACTTTCCAAACTTTGCGAGAGTTTCTTTGCACTCTTTTATAGTTTTGTTTAGGCGTTCGACAGTGGCCGAAGTCTGTTTCTGACCTAGTAGCCTCGTGCAACTTGCTATGGTAGTGTAATAACCGCATACATTGTGGAGGATCCTGACCGCACGGTCTCCGCAAACAAACAGATACTTACCACTTGCGTCAAACTTCATGTAGTTTATTAAACCTGGAAATAATAAAATGAAACATCAAGGATTGGAAGTGCAATTAACCATATCTATAAAAAGTCGTTAACCTGAAACGAAGGTCACGGACTCAAATGTATTCCGCTCAGACATTCGGATTATCAGACAGATGTTTATGTATGTACGTGATGTTAAAATGGATTAAAATTATCTGGATCTTCAAAGAATGGATGTTTTGAATCAGAACGTAATCTCTAGTCTGGAGTATGATGTGTCAAACATGTAGGCTAGACAGACAAAAATTGTGTTTATCGACCGACCTTGCATCGAACTTCAAGCTCTTGACTGATAAGTGATACAATCGATCAACGAATCCATCTACTGTGCTAAGGCTCAATTCACACCGTGATGGCAGCGACTGTCTAACGGCTGGCAGTTTAAACACTCAAGCTAGTCGGCTTGCGGGGCGACGACGCGGACTGCCACGCCTATTATGTTCGATTTTACTGAGCCCTTCAAACGATAATAACTAGCTATATTTTATTTATACTATTACTATCAGAAGCTATCTTACATAGAATATCCGACTATATGATATAGTCGTGCGTGACCATTATGCTATAGATTTGCTATGCTACTATTAGTGTTAGATCCAGAATTTATTTTTCAGGGGCGTTTCCGTCAAGCGTTTTCAGTAAATCAGACTAAATAAAAGATTCAATTATTCTGTCGCTTATGGTTTAGCCCCTGAATCCACCATTGATTACAACAATGAAGATAACGTTTAAAATGCTGCGATCTCGGTGTGAATCATAGAGTAAAGGAGACAGGGAAGTGTGCTATTCTAAATACTAAGTTGCGTATCTCGGAAAATGCTCAAAATCCCGTCTCATAGATGGCGTTAACTCATTGCGAGTCATAGAGGTAAGTATCCAGTAGTTGCGAGTAGATGAATTGCAAATATACGCTAAGAAATTGTGATTGTCTTTCAATATTCAAACTAGCTACGTAAAAGAGGTAGCTTAGGTAACTAAAAAGAGTAGTAAATCCGAAATTTTTAATGCAAAAATAACAATATAACTCGTAACGACATCTAGCGAACTAGAATGTACTAAATTTCGGTTGTACGCCACTTAGTATGGAGAATAGCACTCTTCTTGTCTCCTTGGGAATAAGGGATTGTCCGCACAGCGATTTTAATTGGCGCGATTTTTTTCCAGAGCCGAATGCCGCCACCCTCCGTATTTTTTCCGTATGTGCGAATACTTTCTAGTGTATCCATAGATTACAGAATAGCGAATGAAAATTCGCGCGATGTGCGGACAAGCCCTACAGCGTGACGTCTGTTCGTTGCCTGCATTACACGGAAGAAGCGCTCTAGATTAATTCCGGAACTATGTGTTTGAAATATTCATTGTATTTAACATATCAATTCTATTTCCATACGAAATCGATAACACCTGCATACGTTTTTAATTGCGTGTGGTTGTGTCGTCAATGCCGTGTATTTTTAGACCAGCAACAATAATACTTTAGCAATCTACCTATCCAGTTTAAAAGTAGGGTTTTAACGTATATGGTTACAACGAATAAGAAAGCGAAGGAAATAACTGGCATTACAAATACAATTTCAAAAGTTTATTAGCCAAATATCAATGCGAATGTATATTTGGCTAATAACTATTGAAATCGTTCTGCAATAAATTGGTTCAGCTTTCGTGTTCACTGTCGGCTAAAATAACAATACCTAAGACCCACTTTCGTCAACATGCGATAGCGACTCTGGGTTAAAGGCGGCTCCGCACATTGCAGCGATTTCATCGAGCGATATTATCGCTGCGACTTTGCGATATTTATTTCCAGTGCATTTTGTATGGGGTCGCGCGCGATCCTACATACTGCCTCGATATTATCGCTGCGACTTCGCGATGCATCATCGAGTCAAACCCCGCGATTTTGCGATAATTGTTTTCAGTACATTTTGTATGGGGTCGCGTTCGATCCTACACACTGCCGCGATATTATCGCAACCTGACGCAATCTCTTTAGACTACATTCAGTGGTGGGGCGCATGCGTGACGCGAATCGCGGAATCGCTGCAGTGTGTAAGGTGTCGCGAAGTCGCTCTCGATAATATCGCTCGATAAAATCGCTGCAATGTGCGGAGGCCTTAAATCTACAACTTCCAACCTCAATTAAAGTTGTGAAAATGGATGCTGTCATATTGGAATCTTTTGCATTTGAGTCATTTAAATAGCTGTCAATCAATAGATACCTTGACAAACATGCATTCAATAATTATAAGATCCGACAACCTCTGGACTTGGGTTTATCTACTTAGAAATATAATAGATCTATGAGAAAACTAATCGTATGAAGAATATCAATTTGATGATGAATACATAAATTACCTTAGATCATATTATTCGAAGGCCTCATTCATAAATTCGTGGCAAAAACGTAGCCTACTGCGAATTTATTTCTGGGTATTTAATTATTGTATAACTTTGTGTTCGTATGTTTTTGCCGGAACTATATTGCTAAGAATATTCTAGAAATGTATCCATACATAAGAAGGTACGTTTATAGTTATGATTATATTGAGCTATTGTCATTACAAAATGTATGTTATACATGGTTATACATCATCATTAACTTATCTCTACGACCGTCCCGAAGTACTAATATCATTGCGTCCCGGTAGATGGATTGGACATACTCCACTCCACCACACGGGTCCTATGCGGGTTAGGGTTGAACTACACATGGCCGCACGCGATCGCACTTTTCCGTCCTTTTAGAGCATATAAGATAGACGGAACGCGATCTCGTTCCGTCTATCTTATATGCTCTAGCAAATGACGTTCCTGAGTGACAGAAAAGGATGGAGCGAAGGAAAAGTGCGATCGCGTGCGGCCATGTGTAGTTCAACCCTTAAAAACAATCAAGCCTTTCTCCCATTAGATACACCCTATTAATATTAAAAGGGGTGGTTTAGTTAGATCATCAAACTTAACAACGTTCAACTATAAAGCCAAAAAAGAGAAAAAAATCAAAAATCTGCAGGGACAGCAGATTCTTTTTTTTTTTTCGACTTTGTCACCATAGTGAAAGTTATTTAGTCTGATTGTCTAAATCTAAAGCCTAAATTAGACTTTAATATTACTAGGGTGTATCTAATGGGAGAAAGGCTTGATTGTTTTTAAACCGCACAGGACCCGTGTGGTGGAGTATGTCCACTCCATCTACCGGGACGCAATGATTTAGACTCTAAACCATTCCTTTAAATATAACTATACTCCATTTCAAATAGCAACGAAATATTAAGGATATTTTGAATTACAGAAACAAAGAGATGAGACACTCAGGGCCTGTTTCACCACTTCTGGGTAAGTTCTTGTTAGCTTATCCGACAGATAGTTTTATCACCACTTCTGGGTAAGTTCTTGTTAGCTTATCCGACAGATAGTTTTATATATTTTGTATGAAATTATGTCAAAATATCTGTCGGATAAAAGCTAACAAGAACTTATTCAGAAGTGGTGAAACAGGCCCTCACTCTCACTTATTCTTAGAACAGCTTTACTAATGTCCAAGATATCTTCTGATATATAAATTATATCTACTTATCAGAATTCGCCAGATTGCTAAGTAGGAATCGGAAAATCTTTTCGTCGTTATATGAAATGAAGTATAGGGTGTTATGTTACACTAACCCGCACAGGGCTTGTATGGAGGAGTAGGTAAAGTCTTGGCAAAAATGAGGGCGCTGTCTCCACGCAAGAACGTCAAACTCAAGCATAACCTGGCAACACCACCATACTAAAATGTTTAGTTCCTCAAACATTCATGCCACGACTTTATAGACAGACTATATGTCCGCATCAACTCCCGGGACGTAGATAGGATAATGATGATGATGATGTAAGGTAATAAGCTCTCTACATTTTTCGTATTCTATAATATTATTTGCCTCTAATGATTATTAGACGCATGGATGATCTACAATATTCTAATGAATATTGATGCTACTAATGTAGCATCATCTATGTTCATTGCTCATAGCTTTCTGGTACGTAGGTAACGTACATAAACAGGGTCTGGCCCTATTTATTTATGTACGTCACCATTCGATCAGCGTTTCTGCGTACGTACGCTAAATGGGCCATAATTCGTCATCAAAACAAAATCAATAATTATCCTGGTAAACGGATGTGTAAAATTTTACATTGCCTTACGCACTCCCTTTAAGGGGACTTATAAGTTCTAGGAAAACATATTATTCACTTGGTACCCATAATAAGAATTAATAAGTATAGATGTAGGTTGTGATCGGTTCTAATGACAATAATCAATGCTTCTGTTACACCGCTAAAAAGGGATTATTTACCGAGATTATATTTATGTAAGTACCGAGATTGAGATTATATTTAATAATATGGTTATTGGAGGTTATTTCTAAAGGTAGAATGTCAATGATCTGAATATTATTCAAATGTTTTTACTTGTTTTTGAAGTTGTTTATCCTCTTTTGAATGTTCTACGAAAAAGTCTTTTTATAATAAAAGTTATTCAAATCTTAACATTCTGGCGCCATCTTAGTGTTGATAATTTTGCCAATACTTATCTAGTTTCAATGGCAAATCTGCATGACGTAGTACGGTAAAAAATATTTTGTGATTCCCAGGATTGTTTTATGCACATAACAAACACTTGAGCCACCATAAAACCGTGAAGCTTAGTTGCTAGCCGGGAAGCAGGCAAACGAACGCGTCCACCCAATAACAGACTAGCAACACGACTTCCAATAAAAGTTAATACATACCTGAATAAATATTCTCCACAGTATCATACAGTTTTCCGGTGTAAGTATCGTAGAATTCCACTGAAGAATCAACGGAGACGGCGAGGACTTCGGCATCGGGCGAGAGGGCAATGCGCGGAGGATTCGCAGTTTGCGTGTACGTGCCCGTTTCGAGCACGTGGGGCGACTCGCCGCGGGCGTATTCAACTGGAATACATAGTGGTGAAAACTTTAGTAAGGACCCGATTGAATTAATCGAGGATTAAACTCGAACGTATGAAGTCGTACGGCGAATATTAAGAGGCTAAAAGCTAGCTTTGCCAACTGTATAAAGAAAGACTGAATTTGATCATTTTCATATAAATAATGTATTTAGGGTTATATGCTGACGGTTTTTAAGGGGTTTATCAAACCATCAAACTTAACAAATTTCTTTATGTGACACATCGCGAAAAAATTGGATGTTCCATACAACTATACAAGGTGTTACAAAAATACAAATAAACATTGAAGGGGGTGGTTTAGACCATAGAACTCAACAACTTTCACTATGGGAACAATATCGAAATCACGAAAAAAAAAATTATGTTCTATACTCTACAAATCGACTTGAGCTAAAATATGTATGGGATATCAGATTATTTTTATCGCGATTTTCATGTTGGTCCCATAGAGAAAGTTGTTCAGTTTGACGGTCTAAACAACCCCCTTAAGAGTTTTAAAAATTTATTCTTACTTATGTAACACCCTGTATATATCCACTAGTGTTTTCCCGCGACTTCGTCCGCACAAATTATATACCAGATTTTAAGTCGGATCATAAGCTATCAAACAAAAAAAGTTTCATCAAAATCGGTTCAGTAGTTTTTGCGTGATGCACGAACAAACAAACAAAACACACAAACAAACAGACAGACAAAATTTCTAAAAAAGGTTGATTTCGAGTCGTTGATACCTAAAAACCATATCGTAATCTTTTTTTTGTAAATATCTTCAATGTACAGACACACTTCAGTTACAGTTTTATAATAGTTTAGATTAGATAACTGAAAGTAGACCTAATCGACCCAAATGTGACAGCAGAATATTTTTCGCCCGTAGTCGAACGTTACGTTACTCTACGTTCCCGTAGAAAAACGAGGGACTGCTTAGCCGATCTTGATGAAACTTTCACCAAAGTATTCTTTAAACATAAGATTTCTCTTGGGCAGTCTGGGCGACAAACACCTTAATTCGAACCATTGTTTCCGTTTTAGAACATAGTAGTGATAATATAGAATCCAACCCATAAAGGTTGAAAAGGAGGGGCTGAATGAATAGCAAGGTAAAGGACAAATGCTAAAAGGATAAAAGGACTAATATCTATTAAATATATTATTTTCGGGTCTGAACTAAGAAAAAGGTAACGAACCGGTCAAGTGTGCTTTGGGATCAATGAACTCAGTTTTGGATGAATGTTACCTACCTCGACGTATTAATTTATGCATCATTCCCATTTGCAGTTTTTTTATACATGGTCTAGCTAGCATGACTACATTTCAGAGACATACAATTGAGGAAAAAGTGCAGTATATTTTTATCAAATTTAAAAACTAGAACTTAGGACCTCAGCTATTTTTGCTCCTTGAAAACCAATTGCAATTTTTGCTCGTGGAAGACGACACTGGCAATGGTGTAGTTCTCTTTTACTCACACTCACTCAGTAGCGTACATGCTTACCGCATCTGTCAGTGCAAGCCAATTTGTATGAAGTTACAGTGAAGCGTACAGTGTGGCTGTGGCAACACAGGTGTGACTTCACATAGGTAGGTACGCTAAATGTTTTCCTTCAGCGTATACAATGAAGGAAAACATCGTGAGGCAAGTTGCATGAATGAAAGTTCACGATGTTTTCCTTCACTGTTCGAGTGCCGACCGAGAAGCTGGCCGTTAATTCTTGAAATAGGTCTATTTACGTTTAGTGTGTACTACCTGTAGCGTCCCACTTTTATCTCCCACGTACCACGCACTTCACACCTCATGAACTAACGCACACCGTTACGATCTTTCTTACATTTTCACATATTTAGTACCGGGCACTGTCCATGGACATTTGAGCAATGTTTACACTTTGACAACAGACTGTCCGGTTAGAGGAGCCTTGAGCCTCCTTCGGCTAACTGTGTTATGTAGGTATTGTATTGTACAAGAAGACCGGGCAAGTCAACAGTCTTTGAGTTTTGTTGCGGAGTAATAATCTTATTATCTTCGATACGATTTCGTTTCTTCAGCAATCAAACTAAACTAAACAGTGGATTATTCCTGAAATTCCCACCGGTCTAAAAAACAATTCTTGGTCAGGTGGGGATTTAATCCCATTATAGGTACTTTTAATTCTTACTCAGAAATGGGCTAAAAACAATATGAGGCAGCCAAATTGTAAAATTCGCCGTATACATAACAGCTAGCTGCTATGTAAAGCGGCCAATTGTACAATTTACTTTATTTTATTATTCACCAATGTATTCTTTCGATAGCATTACACTACAGCCTCCCATTCAACCTCACCTTACAAGGCGACTAGATTACAATGCGGCTAAACGTGGCCCGCCGTATTATTGTAGAATTTGTAGAACGTATGTATGTACCAATGACAATCCGACTAAACGTTGATCCTCAGTAATACAAAATGGCTAGACAAATTCTACAATTTTTCTGCAACATAAACACCGTCCACAGGATGCATATGGAAAAACAATTTATTTATCTTATTAAAACTTCCAGTTCTCATTGCATAGACTTACCTACGCATTGGAGACCCAATTATTTAATAGTGAGTAAAATCAGTGTCTGTATTCCCAAAGTGACGTGTTGTCTTTATAACATTCGATATCAATTATTAAATACGAGTAGCTTTATCACGCTGTTTCCAGAGTACGTCTTACTAATATCTATTAAGTGTATTTATAAATTCATTGACGTGGGTCACACGATCAAACCGGTAATCCCGTAAATAAAATTAAAATAAACAGGTCATTGGCTATCGTTGTTTTCGACAAATCGAGCGTTGGCTTTTCTCTTTAAAGACAACACGATATTTGTTTTTTTCGAAAAGCAGAATATTTGCGCAACGTCTGCTATGACCTCTCGCTAACTCTATTATTCTGCGCAACAGCAACGTTCTGCCAACGTTTGTGTCAATTAGGCATGCATGATTAGTACGGTTTGTATGTTAATAATAATGTCACAACATTGAACATTGCTCGTTTGAACTTCTATACAATGGTCTACATTACCTTCAGATGTCCATGAATGTACCCAGGAAATGATGTTAAAATGTTCCCACTGCATAATATACTTGAGTTTACGATAAAGTCATGATTCAGCACATGTGGTAATGCGACTAAAGGAACGCGCCAGACAATGTTGCGTCTCACTTCCATAATACGACAAGGCAAGAGAGACAATACAATCTTTAGAGATAAGCTCGTTCTTTGTAGGTACCTACTTGGCTACTATCTTGAATTCATTTTTTTTTTCATGTATAAAGTAAAGTGTTAAGAGGCCTTTTACCGTTCAGTGGTGCTCTCATCACATAATAAATGATTTCTGAATCAAAAAAACCTTAATTAAATAAAAAAGTGCAACAATTTAGGTACTACAAATATGCCTAAAAACTATTACGAAATAATGTCCAAACTATAAGTTCGAAACAACTTCTCTTATAAGAAAATCTATAAGTATAAATAGTAATTTAGTAGTACAATATTTATTTAAGTTTTTTTTTATCTTAGCATAGCATACGACCACACGACTACAACGACTAGTACCGAATCTCTGTACAGTGAACTCCAGTGTGACGGGGAGTGAGCCCGCAGTTATCTTATTTCATCATTTTTTAAATAGTAATTTCGTAATTTCAAATTGGTATGTAAACCTATAAAACATATAAAATTGCTTGTAAAATTTGTGGTAAGTTGGTGTTGCACTTTTTTATTTTAGGTTTTCCTGACTGAGAAATCTTATATTTTATTATGAGGCCGGGCGGCGCCACAGATTAGAAAAAGGACTCTTAAAATAAGAAAAACCTCTAAATGCTAAAAATGAGCCATGAGACAACTGAATGGTTTAAGAGGATAGGCGGGCTGACATGCTAATTTGACGAATAGGTCACTTTTCCAACCGTATACATATTTGTCCGATCCGCCCCACCCATACATACACCCCACCGACTAGAGTGCGAAAGAGACAACTGCAGCTAGGACCGATTTTATCTACATAAAATCGACAAAAACAGCATTTCGTATTACCCTGTTTTCTCCTCCAAAACTAAACCGATTTAAATAATTCTTTCAAGAATAATATGACAAAGACTTTGGCTATGTCTGTACGTTTTGCTTTTTTTGTTAATATTCGTCAAATTTGTTTGCTGGATGTCTGAAAACAGGCGGTAAAATTGGTCATTTTCGAAGGTCCCTAGTTCTTACAGTAATTAATTAAAGCAAAAAAGCAAAACATAGGGACATGGCAGAGGTGACATAGATTGTATGGTAAAAAAATATTTGCTCTAGTGTTATTTATTATCCAGGGAGAAAACAGGGGAATACGTTTGTATGGAGAAAACTGTACTCGTCTATCCTCTTAAATAGTTGTTTAGTAATGTTTGGCTGACCTTTCCCGAAAGAGATACACCGTGATACACGCGTGTATATAACGTAAAATGATAAAAACCCAACTACGAAAACTAAACAATCTTGTCGAAAAGTTTTGTGTTTGGGAATACACGTTTTCCTTCCTTCCCGCTAGCGATTCACCAAAATTGTATTACCTGCAATCGTTCCCATAAAACACGTAATAATTACGTAAACAACGATAACTAGAGTCAATTACGCATTTGTAGTGCTTATACTTACTCTTTGTGTGATATAGCTTCCACGTGCCGTCCTTCGATATGGTAGCTACGTGCGATGTATCCACATCAAACGCCACGTCATACACGCCAGAATTATGCCCTGTTAGCTCGAACGCTTTAGTCACTTGCTTGAACTCGCCGGTTTTCGTGAAACATACTTCCATCACTTTGATGTCGGGCGAGAAGCCGGTGGCGACGACAAAGCGTCCACACGGCGATATTTTTGCTGTATGAGTGCTCATTAGATATGTATCGAGCCTGCTTAGCTGTTGACCTTTGAGGTCCCATATAACCATATCGGTTTTAGATGAGCAGGACATCATGTATCTGCCGTTGCTGGATATTCCGAAGCCGATGACGTCGTCTTCGTGGACCTGCCGATGAAAAACATATACGTGGTTAATTTATTTGTTTACAAGTAGTAAACTACAGTTTTTAGGGTTCCGTAGCAAGAGGGTGCCAACGGGATCTTATTACTAAGCCTACGTCCCGTCCGTCTGTCCGTCCGTTTATCCTAACGGCTGTATGATTACCAGCCAGCCACCAGCCGTATGTAGCCAGTTGAAATTTCCACAGAATTCGTGTAATATACAAGGTGTTACAAAAATACAAATAAACCTTTAAGGGGGTGGTATAGACCAACAAACTGAACAACTTTTACTATGGGACCAACATCGAAATCGCAAAAAAATTGATGTTCCATAGTCTACAAATCGACTAGAGCTAAAATATGTATTGGATATGAAATTTTTTTTTGCGATTTCGATGTTGGTCCCATAGAGAAAGTTGTTCAGTTTGACGGTCTAAACAACCCCCTTAAGAGTTTCAAATATTTATTGTTACTTATGAAACATCCTGTATTGTACCAAAAAAAAATTTAAAAGAAGAGTGAAGAATCTATATTCTTTCAACGTATTTTTCTTTTGCTCTATCATAAAAACGGTAATGCATACAAGCGACAAACTTGGTGTGATTATAGTGCATACTCTAAAAGTCTAAAGTAAAACAACAAATAATAAAAACTAGCAAAGTGTGAGTCGGGTACACACTAAGAATCCCGAAGTAAACTCTTTTCTTGGTAAATAATTGATTGGTGGTACGGAACACTCAGTGCGACAGTCCCGAATCGCACTTGGCCGGTATTGTAATTGTTTTGTTTGTCTACCATACTGTTGAAGCAATTGAAGTCCGCAACAATTGTAAATATTCATTACATTAAGTTGATAATAAATGCTTTAAATATCAACACGGTTTAGTTTCCCAGGATATCGTGGCATAGATCAACAGGTAGGATCAACAACTAGGTATAATAACATTACGGATTACGGAACTACGTTTATTATAAAATATGCAGAATATTCCCGGCAGATAGCACGCATCATGTTTTATGCAAGCAATGTGGACGAGGAAAACAACCGGGAGCCTTCCTACAGCTAAAAATAATGTTTTCGAGGCTGCGCGTGCGACGATCGATCCTCCGTACTGCACGCTACGTACTTACAGACGATAATACACACGAGTACATGCACGGAGGCAGAGACCGAGTGCCATTGTTCGCCAGAAGGTCTCCGATGCTCTGCCCGCATACAGATATGCCATATTTTTTGTTAAACTCGTTTTACAATACGATTTTGTGACTTTATCACAATAGACGTACTTGGGACCTCTAGCTCTTGAGTTCGTGACCTGGATGACGTAAGTCTAGTGAGCGTCTAGTCCGCTCATTTGCTTTTAAACTTATTTCTTACAATCTTTAGGAAACATTTTATTCTTTTTAAACAATTCATAATAAGTATAATTACGAAGATATAAAGCTTTGAACTTGGAATTTCAAAGTATTATATCTTCGTAATTATATTATAAATTGTAAATGTTATTTGAGACGCGCAATCTAGATTTTCTAAACAATTTTTCCACATAATATTACTTTTATTAATACCTTCTAGGCGTGTTCTGCGTCAAAGTTTTGTATGAAATTGACTACTTTTAAACCACCTAAACTATATGACGAAACAGCAATATAGGTTTCTTCCTCTTCTTTAAGGACCTAAGGATCAGGAGTGCGATTTTTGAATCTCATTCACTGAATGTAGCAGTTGAAAATGACAAAATTACTACGGAGATATGCATCTTTCTGCTGCCGATTTAACTTCCAAAAATCATACTTCAGGAGTTCGATTTTTGAAAAACTAATCAGCAGTAGAAAGATACGCATCTCTATAGTAATTTTGACATTTTAAACTGCTGAGCTCACCGTATGAGATTCAAAAATCGCATTCCACGATCATAAACTGTACAACTTTTTTTTTCCCTTTCGATGTTCAAATATGTTGGACAATACAAATGTAATTGAAATAGGTATAGGTACATTATAATAACTTGGAAATTGAAATTTGATAAATTAATAATTCTGCATGATTTTTAAATTTTACTCGTCATTTTTATGGTGAAATATTATGTTGACAATACATAAGTATCTAGATCATTAATATACCAATACCTAACTGTCGTTCTATTGTCTATTCTATTCTGTCATGTTTCTGTAGACCGCAAAGTAAACGATTTGACAAATTCAAATGTTATTTATGTAAATTGTATGTAAATTGCCAATTTAAATTTAGCCTACTTCTAGCATCCAGCGACAGATGTTAAAGTTATATTTAAAACATCTTATTTAAATTTGGCATGGCATTTCCACTTTTAACCAGTTAGATGTTGGAAATAAGCATTAATCGTACAGTGGCATGACCCTATAATAATTAAAGAGATTACTCGTAAAATTGACCCCAATTTGCGCAATTTTCAGTCTGCCGCGTGATAGATATAGGTTTATATAAAACAGAGTTTAAAAAAATCCAAAAGGTTTAAGGGATTAAACCCCAATACCCAGGCCAACCAATACCCAGGCCTTGAAGTCGCAAAATAAAAAAATCCATGAAGTTTTAAAAAAAAGTTCGTAACTTTACCTATACCTTATGTAATCCGTGCCTATACAAGGTGTTACTAAAACACAAATAAATATTTAAGGGGGTTCAGACCATAAAATTGAACAACTTTCACTATTGGAAAAATACCGAAATCGCGAAAAAAAAATTGATGTTCCATACTCTACAAATCGACTCGTGTCCATACTCTACAAATCGACTCGAGCTAAAATATGTATGGAATATCAGATTTTGTTTTTCGCGATTTCGATGTTGGTCCCTTAGTGAAAGTTGTTCAGTTTGATGGTCTGAACAACCGCCTTAAGAGTTTTAAATATTTATTTTTACATTGATAAGGGTAACACCCTGTATAACTAGTTTTTTTTAAACGTCACCTGAGTGCAATATTTTCTAACCCTTTGTGGGTTACATCATATGCGTATGCCTGCCTACGTCAATGAAATCATTTCAAATTACTTTTGCGTTATGTAAGAGACTCTGGACATTTCATGCCGTCCGTGAACGTGATGCCAATAGGTCCAGCGGCTGGGACCAGCGCAATCTGGATTTATTTATTTGCGTCACTGTTTAATCTATAAAATAAGCATACACACTCGCTATACAACAATAAAAAAAAAATACGTTCCATATCAAAGTAGGTGCTTCAGACCACCAAACTGAACAATTTTCACCACGAAGCCAATATCGAATTTGCGAGAAAAAATCTGCTGTTTCAAACATTTGGTTCGAGGAGCCATTGACGTTTTCTATGAGACAGCAGATTTTTTTTTGCGATGTCGATGTTGATCCCGTGTAGCGAAAGTTGTTCCGTTGGATGGTCCGAAGCACCTACTTTGATATACAGGATGCTTGGTTAGACAGTTGCATAACTTTTATGGGTGATTGTACTCATGATACTGAACAACTTTTCTAAAGGAACAGCGGGAAATTCCCAAAAAAAAAATCTTTGCATACAAACGTTCGATCAGCTGATTGCATTTAGTGTGGAAAGTCCAAAATTTTTTTTGCTCGTTTCATATAGGTTTCCTAGAGATTTTTTTTCAGTATTATGGGTACAATCACTCTTTAAAGTAATGCAACTGTATACCCTAACACCCTGTATTATTTCTTTTAATAGAAATAGCGATCTAACATAAAAGAAATTAATAATTTCATGTTTTCCATAACAGATTATAGATTTCTCCTGATCTCTCACCTTGTTATCCGATATTTTCCGATACAAACTGCTGGTACAATAAAGGAAATACCGATCGATGTATTTATGAAAATAAATCAAAGATTTCTTATAACAAAGTGTCATAAAACGAGTTCACTGCGAGCCGTTTTCTTAACTTTTCTATAATGATAATGATGGGAATAATACAGCATTGAGACAGAGAGTCTCGTTGCCGCCATAATCAGCGAAATCTTGTGATCGTACCGTCTTGCTAACAATGACAACATTGCGTACAAAAACTTGAAGCACAATACAAGAATACTAAACTAATGTCTCTTCATGCTATTTAGATACAGTATGCATCACACAAGAACAATAGTTATTTTTTGAAACTTGCATATTTTTGCAAATGTCTACAGGGTGATTGAAATGAGCCGACAAATTTTTAGGGGTGGTTTAGGCCATCAAACTGAACACCTTTTAGAACTGAACGCCGTGTGGTAGGCTCCGCAAGGAGCCACCTGGCACGCGACCCCCCTTCTGCCGGAGTCTGGCGCCAAGCAGCTTGCTGCGTTCCGTCGGTGTGCAGGAGTGCCAGTGTCATTCTGGGTAAGCTCGCTACAACTTCGACCCGATCTTTGTCCTGAGGACTAGATTGAGGTCAAGAGCAAACCCATCTACAGGGTGAAATTGATATCATTAGCATCCTTTTAAACTAAGAGTCTACCTATCAAATTGAATAACTTTTACTATGGGAGCAAACCAATAGGAGCAACAGAAAAATCTGCTGTCCCATACATTTGAGTCGTGTAGGCAGCGGCGGCGGGTGCAGTTTAGTATGGGACAGCAAATTTATTTTTTTGCTCAGATTGGTTTACTCTCATAACACCTGTAGTTAAATAAACAAATATCTTTTACATTTTCACATAGATTATCTAGTTTCATTAAAAGTAGGTACCAGAATTTAGCCCAGACTTTCATTACGACTAGAAAACGTTATAGAATACATCGGGTCCTTAATATGCTGACGGAAACCATAAAACTGAACAACTTTATCTGTTCATTTCGATGGTCTGATCTTCCTCTTAAAAAACTATCAGCATGTGATTTAGACCCTGTATCGATCGATAAACATCTATGACTCGGGTAACAATATTTGCCCCATGTGATTTGAACCCGCGACCCTCCCTTGGCACAGCAGGCAGGATCACTACCGTCTGATCTATCTAGCTGTCGCGTTAGAATGCGCATTAGAGACAGCTACTCTAAAATAATATTGATATTTGTTGTGAAGGATTATCGATTTATAACATAGGGTACGGCGTAGTAGAATGATAGTAAATTGCACCTAAAGTTAATAATAACCACGTTTTTCTACTAAAGGGCAAAATCTACCAATAAAATACCACCCTTTCTTTACGCAACAAAACAAAAAATCTAAAGAATATAAAGCAAATTATTTTAAAATTACTTCTGAAGTACGCATTTACAATTTTAAAAGTCCATTGAAAACTTTTCACTTCTTTAAGGTTTCACCTTGGCGATTATATGACGCAAAGCCATATAAATATGGCCACCCCTTTTAGTTTGCATGAATTTCAAAATCTATTGACCTAAGATCGACCGATCTGACCAAAATCGACCGTTCACTACAACAGAAAACAATGGAGGGACGGCTTTTGTTCTACACACACGTAACGATAATTATCTAGTTTAAACCACGTCAACAGTCAACGTAAGAACACAAAATAGGCAGGACCAGAAGGCCAGCTCCGTACAACGAACAATACCGGTGCACACACACATTGACGGTCACAAAATGAATAGATAGTACTGCTGTTCGACTTCACCCCAGATCGCCGCCGTATGTACGCGTCCTACAGAAGTCATTGGCATCCTTAAATTTAGCCTATACACATCAAACTGCACAACTTTTACAATGGGAACAAACCTGTCATTGCAAAAACAAAATCTGCCGTTCCATACTAAACTGCAATGTATGAAACAGCTGTTTTTTTTGGGATGACAGTAAAATATGTTCAATAAATACCCATAGTAAAAGTTGTTCTATTTGCTGGTCTTAGTTTAAAAGGATGCCGATGATTTCAATTTCACCCTGGCTTGGCCCATATCGCTCATTGCACGGAGCTGGCCTTCTGGTCCTATCTATTTTGTAGTAGGAAGGAACTGTTTGCATAATATAAGTAACTTGACACGCCATAGTAATCGGCTGAGGGCAGACGACGCAGACCTTAGTTAATAGAGACTACGACAATGCATACGTGTACCAGTTGATAATAAACATATAACCAACTGGTTTCACACGTACTCGTATATACATAAATGCATCATCAAACTTGAAAACAAAGAAGGTCAGGACAATCGTTGTTCTCAATTCAGTTTAATTAATCATCGGTACGGTGACTAAAACGTGTTGTTTGCCCTCACACTCAAAACAATGTGACTAGGTATTGCTTTACTTTGAATTTAAATTTTTAGACTTTTAATAAATAATTTAGCATCAAAACAAAATATTCATTGAATTGCTGTATTCTTTCCAGAAACTTAATATGCAATTCTAAACATAGGTACAGGAATTACAATGTAGGTCTTACCATATTTTATTATGTATATCCAGGATATTTTAAATCACAAGTGTTTTATAAAACATGGCGTCGACTCGGAATCCGCATTATGCTTGAAACGAGGTTTACAAATAGTACAAAATGCGGGCATATACTATTTTGCCGACTTTTAAGATAAGTATATCGATTCCTAAAGAACTCAGAACCCTTAGACAATTAAGTCAGAACCCTATGGAATATACAGGGTCCTTGTAATATCATCATCATCAGCCTATATAAGTCCCACTGCAGGGCACAGGCCTACCCTCTAGGAGGGTATTTGGGCGTTAGTCCACTACGCTTGCCCAATGCGGATTGGTAGACTTCACATATGCATCAGAATTTCTTCTTCTGCATATGCAGGTTTCCTCACGATGTTTTCCTTCACCGTTTGAGAGCAGTCGGTAATACGTACATAAGTTAGAAAAACTCATTGGTACGTTGGTAGGTATGTTGTCCGTGCGGATTCGAACAAGGACCTCTTGATTGAGAGTCCATACCTCTCCGCAACGCGCCACCGAGCTCTCTCTTTACGTACATAAGTTAGAAAAACTCTTTGGTACATCACAAAGAAATCTGCTGTTTTTGGTCGAGTAGCAGTTTGATGTGGAACAGCAGATTTTGATTTCGCCTTTTCGACGTTGTTGGCCCCATACAGAGAGTTGTTCAGTTTAATGGTCTGATCAATGATCATCCTCATAAAATACCTAGGGCATATTATGGACCCTGTATGATTGTAATATCTGCAAGCTTTTTGTGTATTTAAAATCAATTTACAAATCGATTGGTAAACAAAGATTATGCGTCAAACAATGCAAGCTTATCAGCTGCGTGACTCATTTGTGTCTGTGGCATTGAGGATTCGCCTTCAGAATACACCCACAACAAGGAACCATAGCACTGGTGTTTACACAGTGAACAAAAAAATATCCTTCATTCCAACAATCTACTTGAATTGAAAAAAACGTGTTGAAAACACACTTACCCTTTTTTTCTGAACTATAACAATGGAAAATTTACAGTAGGTACTTCATCTGTTTATACCGTGGCAGCCGATCGATCAGTCGGTTTTAGAGTTTATGTGAAAATTCTATCTGTAATATATTTTCAGGTTTTGAGTTCATTTTTTTAATAGCTTGTGAGCATAAGCAAATCATGCTCACGAAAGGTAATGCTGGGTTGGGAGTCTCAGCTTGGGACCCTCGTTTCGTCTCCTTCTTGGTCCAAATATCTTTAGCCATCGAGGCAGCCTCACTAATGGAGCTAATGGACACATTTTCGACGGACGACAACCCTAAGCTCGTACTTATTTATTTCTTTGTCTGTTTTTGTTTGATTGCCGTTTCCATAATTTCTTTTGATTTTTTTTGCTCTGATCGTTTTGCTCCCATACTAAAAGTTGTTCAGTTTGATGGGTAGAGTACGTGGTTTAAAGGTTAATGATACTTTTCCTAACACCCTGTATAAACTGTTTATGTTATTGAAGGTATTTGTGTTATAAGTACAGTGTGTTAAGTAGACGGTCAGTTGGAAAGGAATAGCTGATATGTTCAGATCATTTTAGAACCTATTTGGGCTAATTACCTATATGAAAAGTCACACGGAATTTTTAGTTATTACTTATTATCTAAAAAATTTCGAAAATGTTAACTATTAGCCTTTGTTTTCAACATATTCGCCATCTAACATTCATCTAACATACAAATAATTGTATAGTGTTGTCTGCATCAAATTATTTGTACTTATGAAAAAAAAAGAGCTTACAATACAATGACGAAAAAGAGGGAACGAAATTGTACCGTGCTACTTGTTTCTTCTTAGTCGTAACCTCACAGCTAAGGGACGTGATCATCGTGGGCCGCAGCTCTCCAGGCCGCTCGATCTTGGGCCCGGTCTCTGCTGGCCTGTAGGCCCTGTAGCGTTTGTCTCGGTAATTTCTTTCACCTCATGCATCGGTCCATCTCGTAGACTTGCGTCCTCTTACTCTCTTTCCCTCAATACGGCCGGTGATTAGATATGAATTTTTCCAAACTATCGAATCTTTTTTTTTACTATAGATGGGCTTGCTCTTGACCTCAATCTAGTCTTCAGGACAAAGATGGGGTCGAAGATGTAGCGAGCTTACCCAGAATGGCACTGGCACTCCTGCACACCGACGGAACGCAGCAATCTCCTGACGAATTTAAGGAGCTTGTTAGATACAGATGGGTTTATTACCTATGGGCGACTTTGCACATTAGTAATTAGTCCAAAATATGTTCTAAATCATCTCCCCTGCCCGACCCGCCATTCCTGTGTCCAACTATCTGCCTAATGGGTACCCGAGACGATCAAGTGACTTGACAAGTCTCACGTCAATGTAGGTAGACCGCGTCAAGTCAATGTGGTAAACGATCAATATTCGCTTCAATCAAGTAGACTTGTCAAGTGCACTTGATCGTCTCGGGGACCCATAACACCCTGTATTATAATTGCAAATAAATAATAAGTATAATAAGGTAATCCAAATGAAAAAAATTGTTAGAATAGGCTGCTGCCGGTAATTCGTGCATTATCTACGTAATAACGGGCGTAGGCGGAGGTAAATTAAGTATGTACGATTTATGTTTCCATCAGTGATTATATTCTAACATGAAATTGTGGTAGGTCATAATAGTAGTTGTAAAATATTACGATAACATCGAAGCTGATGCGTGGACTACAAAATTATTTACATTTCTACGTTTTCAGAAACACTTAATAAACATCTTGGACACTATCACACTACTTATCTACCCAGAATCTAGCCTGTTTTTTTACTATTATGACTAGCTAGAACATCACAAACAAACAAGCTAGCTAGACAAACATCTGACTTTGGTAAAAAATATTAATATTCATCAAACACATATATGCCCCTTACAGGATTCGAACCCGTGACCCTTGGCATAGCATAGGCAGGTTCACTACCGTCTGAGGTATCGGGCCGCCCGTACAAATACTTGCATCATTTTCTGACTTTGTTACAATTTATACTTATGAAACAGTTTCTATAATATACCTAATACCAAAGGCAAGCAGATGACTAACAATCGGAGGCAAAAACTGTAAAATGACTAAGCATTGCATGACACATAATATAGATGTTTTCAATTTAGTTGTGTGTTATCTTAACTATTATAAAACCGTAAAATCATGAGGAACAAAAAAGTTGCGGTTTACTTCATATAAAATCAAATAACACACGATAGCGCGATTTAAATGACGTGCAGCGCCATCTATTGACAAAATTGTTAGTTTGTTTGTTTGTTCGCACATCACGCAAAAACTACTAAACCGATTTTGATGAAACTTTTTTTGTTTGATAGCTTATGATCCGACTTAAAATCTGGTATATAATTTGTGCGGACGAAGTCGCGGGAAAACACTAGTTTAGGATAAAAACAATGCCCTTAAAAGAACTTTAGGGATGTTTGACTTCAAGATTTCTCTTTTAACTGATGGTTGATAAGTTCAAATAGTAATAAATAATATACAGGGTGTAAGCTTAAATGCTTAAGGGGGTGGTTCAGACCGTCAAACTGAACAACATTCACTATGGGACCAAGGTCGAAACCGCGAAAAACAAATCTGCTGTTATACACATTTTGGTCGAGTAGCTATTTACACTTAATAACCTATATGAAATAACTGATTTATTTTCCCGAAAAGGTGGTCCCATAGTAAAAAATGTTCAGTTTGATGGTCTGAAGCGGAGTTTAGAACGCTCCGACCGAGGCAGTGGTAGAGTCACAAAAATGTTCAGTTTGATGGTCTGAAGCGGAGTTTAGAACGCTCCGACCGAGGCAGTGGTAGAGTCACAAAAATGTTCAGTTTGATGGTCTGAAGCGGAGTTTAGAACGCTCCGACCGAGGCAGTGGTAGAGTCACAAAAATGTTCAGTTTGAAGGTCTGAAGCGGAGTTTAGAACGCTCCGACCGAGGCAGTGGTAGAGTCACAAAAATGTTCAGTTTGATGGTCTGAAGCGGAGTTTAGAACGCTCCGACCGAGGCAGTGGTAGAGTCACAAAAATGTTCAGTTTGATGGTCTGAAGCGGAGTTTAGAACGCTCCGACCGAGGCAGTGGTAGAGTCACAAAAATGTTCAGTTTGATGGTCTGAAGCGGAGTTTAGAACGCTCCGACCGAGGCAGTGGTAGAGTCACAAAAATGTTCAGTTTGATGGTCTGAAGCGGAGTTTAGAACGCTCCGACCGAGGCAGTGGTAGAGTCACAAAAATGTTCAGTTTGATGGTCTGAAGCGGAGTTTAGAACGCTCCGACCGAGGCAGTGGTAGAGTCACAAAAATGATTCCAAAAAGTTTTCATTATAAAATAACGCTCACAGGCACATACATTGTAATGATCCCAAACTAAGCACTAAAGGCTTTTATTATGGAAACCATACAACAACGGCACGAACATATAACATCCATGACCGAACCGGGATTCGAACCCAGGACCCTGGTTTGGCAGTCCGGCGTGGTAACCATTACACCAACCGGGTCGTCAATTATGATACCTACTACATGGATACTACTCTGAATAAAAACAATTTGATTTAGATTTATTTTTATTTTGAAGTAATTTCTTAATGTTAAATAATAAAAACACTATTATATTAAGTTGGTCGACTGCTCGTATATTTCTCACGTTACAAAAACGCAGGCGCCTCGCCATCCAAAGCAGCACGATTTTACGGCAAATATCAAAAGCCTTTAGCTACTTATTTAATTTTAATTAAACCTCGAGTTATTTTAATGAACGGTAATTAAAAATCAATAAACTTTTGCGATAATGATCTACACAAACGGTATTTGTTAGACCGCCAGTTAAATAATTTTGACCGCATAACGGAAACAATTGCGTCTTTTTTTTGTATAAACCCATTATCATACAGGGTGGAAAATTAAATTTGTTACTTGCATACTTATGGGGGTGCTTCAAATCATCAAACTCAACAACTTTCACTATGGGACCAATAATAAAATTTTGAAAAAAATGCTGTTGCATAAAAATCTACCTAGATAGTAAAGATGTTCAGATTGATGGTCTGTGTGCATTTAGTTTTACATTCTGTATAACATATTCCTCATCTGAAAAAACAAAGCGAGGAAATATCGAGATATTTTTTGTAATAAACATTATAATTGCAAAACTTATTACTTGAACGCTGATCTCGTGTATTTCTTCGGCTTTTATCTCTTCTTACGTGCCGTTGATTGCATCGTGATTGTAGAAGATCACTTTCATAATCCATCGACGACAATCAAATTTACGACACCTCGAAGGCTGACGTTGCCAAGGTTATGTTAATCACGTACAATGTCTTGTATAAAACCAAAATGGGGAAGAATTGGCATACTCTAAACACCGAGTATACAACAATAAAAATACGTCGTAGTTTGATTAGCTTGAAGGGTAGCGTTCGGGAAGCTACAGTCTGTCTATAAAGTCTTGGCAAAAAATGAGGACGCTGTCTCCACGCAAGAACGTCAAAATCAAGCATAACCTGGCAACACCACCATACTAAAATGATTAGTTCCTCAAACATTTATGCCACGACTTTATAGACAGACTATACGTAGTATCTTCAGCTTCACGGCCCAAATACCGCAGTGTCTCAAAAGGAAAGTATTGGACCAGTGTGTCTTGCCAGTGATGTCATATGGAACAGAGACGTGGTCGCTCACTCAAGGCCTCATAAAAAGGCTGAAAGTCTCCCAAAGGGCAATGGAGAGGTCTATGCTTGGAGTTTCCCTGCGAGATCGATCAGAAATTAAGAGATCCGCAGAAGAACCAGAGTAGCTGACATAGCCCAAAGAATTGCTAAACTAAACTGGCAGTGGGCGGGGTACATTGCTCGCAGAACCGATGGCCGATGGGGCCGAAGACTTCTCGAGTGAATACCGCGTACCGGAAAGCGCAGCATGGGTAGGCCCACAGGTAAACCGACGACCTGGTGAAGGCGGCGGGAACACGTTGGATGAGGGTAGCGCAGGAGCGGTCGTTGTGGCGATCCTTGGGAGGAGGATGTCCAGCAGTGGACTTCCATCGGCTGAGAGGATGATAATGAAGGGTTCTTAACAGTTCGTCCCATTCGCACTTTGTCCCTTCACTGTTCGTCCCATGCGTAAGTTAAAGGCAGGTTACATTATAACACCCTGGTGACAGTGATCAACTTTCACTATGGAGACAACGTCGAAAAATAAATTCTGCCCAGTCTACATTTGAGAAGAGTCCTACTGCAGTCTTGTATGAAACTCGATCCTGGCTCCATAGTTGTTCAGTTTCATGGTCTAAACCACCCCTTTATATATTACTAGGGTGTATTGTTAAACCCTGTAGACATGCGGTCGTGACAGGGTCTCACAAGCGCTGATGAGACGAAACAAAGCAAGTCCACTGGACTCAGTTTAGCAAGCAAAGGCGTAAATGCCGCCTCTTCCTTTTTAGATGTTATCGGTGACCCGTCGAGAACTATTGTGAGTTGTAATTAAACAAACACAAGGAACATAAATGAACGTTAGCATAGTGAGCCTGCATGCGAAGTCGAGTGTCGCGGGTTTGAATCATGCAAGGGCAAATATGTTTGTGATTCACCAATATTTATACTTACCCAAGACATGGATGTTTGCATCTACATATCTACACAAATCTGCATGGGTAGAATAGAATGCCACCTTGATACAGCACTATCACACCTTCGCTCTCTTTCTATTTGCGTGCGAACGAACGAGATAAAAGGAGTGATACAGCCGTATCACGTGTCGCATGCTACCAGCACTGGACTGGATTCTGGTACTTTGGCCAAGACTAGATAATCTGTGTGAGAATGTCCAAAATCTAGGTATAGGGTCTTTCTTTATAATGATGACGGTTTTTTAAGGCGATGATCACTTTCTCTATGGGATTAATGGGAATCTGCTGTTTTGCAGCTGCCGGGAACATTTGGGTTGTAGTTTTGTATGAAGGCAGATTTTTTTTTCGCGATTTCATAAAAGTTGTTCAATTTGATGGTCTATCTCAATTAAAATAGCGTATTAAGAAAGACTTTGCATTTATTTCTTATATTTTAATTTAATTTAATAAAGTATTTGTGACGACGGGCTCACCCCCCGTAACACTGGACAGACTTTCAGTACTACTGGGGAAAAGTTGATGTTCTGAGATTTCAGAATATCGCGAATATAGTCGTGAGCATATGCTCATGCTATGCTTATTTGTACCCGAGTCAGGGATGTTTGTAATTTGTATGTATGTCATTATGTATTCGATATCGTGGTCTACTTACCATTATACAAGTCCAGGCTAGATTGTGATACTTTACTATGACTAGATAATTTGTGACAATGTCCAAGATATTTAGAATTAAGCGAATGATTCGTTTTAACAGAGTTGCCTCACATTTTTTGTATTACTGACGATTATTGCCTGTGAGCGTTATTTATTATTTATTTATTTATTTTATTGCAACTCGTAATATAAACAGGGACATAACTAGTAATCATTGAAGTTCTTGATATTATTTCAAGCAATAAACAAAGACTACATTTTAATTGAAAATTAATTAGAAATCAGATATTTAGGCGCCAGCGCAGCGCCACTAACCACTAACAACAAAACATCGATAATTTGCCACTGTTTTGAATTTTCGGTACAAAATACAAAACAGAAAAACAAATGATTATCAGATTACGAATAACTTACAGATCCAGTTTAATAAACGACTATACAAATCAGATCTGGTTTTAACAATCATAATGACATGCTGAATAAATCATTGAGTCTCATTGAGTCTTGGCAGACAGTTGCCGCGCCGATTCCTCGTTGATTTTCGATGGATGTAAAATCTAGTAGGTAAGTAATTTAAATTTTCAATGGAGGCCAACGCTCCGAGCGTACGTTTACAATATGACGCCCACCTATTTTAGGCCACGCTATATTTAATGCGCATTTCACAATATTGCGTCAAAGTGATCCCAACCGACCGGCCGACCATCAGAAGGATCGGGGCCATTGCTCCAGACGTTCTTCACCATACAATAAACAAGTCTCCATTCAATAAGCGAGAGCAAGCAAGAATACGGTGCAAAATGGTGACATTGGACGAGCGAAAACAACCGCGTTCTTCAAATAACATTAGAGGTTGAATTCTCAAAACACAATTTGAGCATGTTTTCTTTTTAGCATTTTTAAAGATTGCCAATTTATCTTGTTTGTATAATACCTAATGAGTTAATGGATTTAGATAGTGGTATTCTTCACACAAAAAAAAACGTTAATGCAATGCAGTGTCCTTACCTTAGAAATACATAAAAAAACAATGCTGTATTTACCCACAGTTTTAAAAAGTCTAGAAACAATGACTACTGAACAATACCTCCTATTTAATTAATTATTTTATAAAAGGTCAAATTTAATCCGCTGAAAACATCCTTCGCATCGCAGCGGCATGGAAACGAAAACATTTTTAATAAATAGGTAAGTACCTACAGTTTACATTAAAAATTGTTCGCAATAAAGTTATATTTACCAACTGGAGATAAGCATATAATCTGGTGACCTACATTTCATGAAACCAGCAAATTGATTGACCTCTCGTGACACAATACGCAAGAATATTGTATGATGCAGCTGCATCGTAGATACGTATAAGTAGGTATATCTAGATAACAACAATAACAATCTAGTTGTTACTAAATCTGACGTAGGTAGTTGCGTGTCTCAATCCCCCTCGACAATTGTAACAGCAATAGGTAGACGTTAGACAATTACTTTCGGTTGAACAAAAGTATGCCAAGAAATGTGTTTGGTTCAAATTGTTTGGTTATATTAGCTACAAGAAGGAAGTTAGCAATCGTGGGACTAGGCTAGGCCTGACATAAATTTTGTAGGTACTCATACCTACAAAATGTATGTCAGGCCTAGCAAAGAGAATACATAATGATGAAATCTTTAAAAAAGTTGTGTATTAACTTAAAGACTAGCAGTGCCAATTCATAGCTTAAAGTCTAAGTTATCCCAAAGGCATACGAAATATTAATTATACGTACTTACTTAATCTGGCGGAGAGAGCAGATCCCCAGGTATTAGTGGTACATCAAATCGTAAATCAAAGCTACTTTTGGCAAAATTGGCATGGGCTAGCAAGTCGTCATGAATGAAACAACAATTGCCGTAGTTTTATCAAATGGCATGAACTTGGCCTCCGACACAAGTCTGCCGTTCTCTATCATGCACCGCCTCGTGCCAGTTTATCGGCTTAAAGTAGGTACCTACGTATGTTCTATCAGGTCACTAAGATAGGTATTAAATGATACAAACTTACCTTCTCAAATGTGATGACGGGCGAAGCAGATCCAATAGTACTATCCTTCTTCTTCTCTATCTTGTAAACAATGATGTGGTTCTCCTGGACCGTGTGGACGATAAACGCCTTGGAATCAGGACTCCAAGCGACAAATGAAGCTCGATCGAATTCTATGTTAACACGCAACGTCTTGTGTTCCTTCTGATTCAGGTCCCGGATGTCCCAAAGGATCACGGAGCCATCTGAGCACAAGTATTACCTATTAGGATGTGCATTATTTATATTAGCTACTGAATAAAATATTATGATAACGCGCTGGCACCGCGTGTCCGTTTCATCTACCACGCCGTAACACGGATGCTAGGTGTAATTATTAACAACAAGGAGTATTTGTAGGACCTTGGAGTATATTAATTATGTAACTGAAAAGAACCTTCGCAGAATTGTAATGAAAGGGCTATCGTGGGATACAACTAAGTATAAATACGATAAAAACAATAATAAGAGCAAGAGTAGATTTTAAGACAGGTTCCTTACGTAAAGCGTTGGATGTTTTTCATCATTAAGTCCGGAATAACGTGCTGCATTGGTAATTGATAAACAATAAATCTATCAATTTTCGATAATGTTATAGTTTGCTCTGGTGTGTATTTGAATTGCTTTTGGCAATCGTATCCATAATATTTACGTTCCCAAGACGTACACGCAAATCTCACCGAGTAACCTTGTGAAAACCTGGCTATTTCGTAGAAACGGTCTTGGATGCTATTTTTATCATCAACAGATGCTATTAATAAGTTTATCCTTCATGGTGAGGACTGTAAGAACTGCTTTACTTTATTTTATAGCTGATTTATACCGACATCTGGCATTTCTTAAAAATGTATTTATTTAGTTCCTATTTCTGGATTTAAGGTCACAGGTTGTACATGCACTTGACAAAGCTAAAATGACAATTAACTTTAAGCCCGGCTTACACCAACATGTATTACGGCTTAAACGTATTTAGTGACAGTTCTGTCTTTCACACTGCTCATACAAATGACAGTGACAGCATCATATTTAAACATGTTTAAGCCTAAATACTTTTTGGTGCAAGCCAGCCTAAGAATCGTAGAGTCGGACTTAGCTCGAGAACAGATATGTTTGAATGTTAATATGTAGCTATCAATATTTATCTTCAACTATTTTACGAGTAAGTCTAACTTAAACTACCTATATAAAGTAAACGTGAAACAGTACACGAACCGGTAAAAGGTCAACGGACCACTTAGATATCGAAACTGAGTCACTATATCAAGGCCTTTTAGATTTCAGGCTATTACGAACTTCCAAACTGCTTGAATGTAGAACTAAAGCTGTAAAGCGGTAACTGGCCGATTTCACGCTCTCAAACGTTACAATTTGTGATGGCTTGTAATGACTTGTATTTCAAAATATATAGGTTCGTAACTGAAATATAAATTTTTACCAAATTTACTAAGATGCGACTAGATGCTAGATCTTATGAAAAAGGTCATACTGATCGTTGGAAACCATTAAATCTAAAATGTACTTCGTATACCAGGTTTTTGGTGAAGAGCTTTACAGCTCTTTCGGATTGAATACAATTTATTGTACCGTAATCAATCACAGACTTAAAAGAAGAAACAGACGTAATAATGAGTGAAGCACCCATTTCTTTTGCGTGCGTGCTGTCACGCGGTACATAAGGTGACGGGTTGTAGCACCTGTGCTGTGGCCTAGAGCTAGTGCATCTGTGTGCAGGTCCCTTGTAGAACAAACGAGATTGTAATACCTTTACATGCTTCACATCTTTTTAGTGCAATATTCGGTCCGTATTTCTTTCAAGTCCGTGACCGTAATATAAAAAATATGTTTAAGGGTCGGCACTACCCTAATCGGGCAAAACAGGGTTCGGCGTTCCGACTTTTGAGGATAGTAAATAGCTATATTTAGAAACAAAATTAATACCATCGCTTCTTTAAAAGATGAAGTACAAGATAAACAAAAAAAAATTCAGTAAAATTGTGTAGTTACATCAGAAAGTAATCGAGAATTTCATGAAAAACTCCAGAATAGCACTGCCGCGTTCCGAGTCCTGTGATTTAGTGAAACAAAATAAAACAACAAAATATATTTCTAATCAATGGCAAAACATCAAAGAACACTTTAAACAAATCAGTTTTTCGATACGACTTCTAGTTTTTTTGCAATTTGTTACCAAAAATCACATATTTTTTTGGACGTTTTCTTCATACAAATTACTATGGGCCGTCAATCGTTCGAAATCATTGCAAATAGACCGGTGACCGGCAACACCCAACCCTGTCTTAGAAGATTAATGAACAAATCCATTTTTAGCTAAAGTAGGCAAAGTAACTTATAAAAAACCGGGCAAGTGGGTGTCGGGCCACATGCAGTGTAGGGTTCCGTAGTTGCCCGTCACGTATGTGGACTTAGAAGTACATTTTATAAATTGGTCGACTATTACTCGTTATTATAACAGAATAACTGTAAGTTTATTACTATTGTTACTAGCAAACTAAGGAATGATAATCTGAAATCATCATCATCATCGTCAGATATGTTTTAAATAAGAATGGAATAAGAGTTAATTCTGTACCGCAGTAGGTAACTCAAACGATTGACTTTGTAAGTCATTTGCACGACAGAATTTTGCGCGAAAAGACATTGCGCGACACAAGACAACACAAAGGAATTTCACAAAAGTTACATTCCGGGCACTGTTTGGTAGTTTTTGGTTATTTTGGTAATTTATGGTAGTTTTGAGTCTTTCGGTAGTTTTTGGTAAATGTTCGTACAAAAGTAACCAAAAAGTTATTTTGGTAGATTTTCGTACTTTTCGGTAGTAGTTTTTGGTTATTTTGGTAGTTTCTGTTTTTTTTGGTAGATTTTCGTACTTTTTGGTAGATTATTGTTATTTTGGTTATTTTTCGTACTTTTTGGTAGTTTATGGTTAATTTGTTACTTTTGGTTCATATCTCATTTCATTTTATTTATTTACCTTAAATTGTAGGTAGGTACATAAGTTACAGATGGTAAGTACAGAGTAACTATTAGTCACACTACAATATAATTTATAACATTAAGAAAAAACAGATTTAAACAATAGGTGCCAGACAATAACTTAACTACCACCTTTCACTTACTACAATTAAATTAGTTAAATGTTATAAAATCAGTTAAATGTGATTAGTTAAAAATTATAATAACCTATTGAGGTACAAATAATCGGTCTGCAACACATTTTTTTCTACTCAGATTGATGCCTGTTTGTTTACTTATACTGAAGAAACTAATTAAAGTCATAGGGACACTGTTCGATTAATAATTCTTTAACCTTCTTCAGAAATTTCTTGTCGGCTTTAATGTCATCTGGTATTTTACTATACACAAGAACAGTATTCGACTTTATTTTGTAGTCCTTAGCATCGATGCTAGTCGGTAATTTGGTACCAGTAGCTCATTTTTGCGAGTTAAATTTAATCTCTTGCTACGGAATACTACGGGGTATCGTCTCACGATTTCGCACAGATCGAGGATATACGAAGCTGTCACAGTGAGTAATTTAAAGTCGGTAAACAAGGATCGGCATGACACCCTTATTGACTGAATTCCGCTTACGATTCGAATGTAGGTACCTCTTTTGCAAAACATATATTTTATTTATGTCAACAAACCCACCCCGTAGCCAAGCCGTCAAGAACTCTTTTGTTTTTATGGTAGTTTTTGGTAATTTTCATTCTTCTATCAAATATTTCCAAAAAGTATAAAAATCTACCAAAATAACCAAAAACTACGAAAATCTACCAAAATAACCAGAAACAACGAAAAACTACCAAACTAACCAAAAACTACCAAAAAACCAGAAACAACAAAAAAATAATTACTAAACTACCAAAAATTACCAAAACCTACCAAAAGAACCAAAAACTACCAAAAGAACTATTGCCATTATACAAATTTTTTTCTTTAAAATTACTTCTTGTTAATATTGCTGTGCCCTTTCAGGATTCATGTACCCACTTTAGCTACTAAGTAACACCTACTTATATGTTCTTGTGTCGCACAATGTCCTTCAGCGTGACGAAAATTACTGCTGAAATTTACCATAATCTACCAGCCCTGTTTCAAATTCTACTTAAATTCTACCAAATAATATTAATGTCGTTACAGATGGTTAAAATTTAATATAAAACACGTTTTTGAACAAAATATTATCAATTTTATCTAAACGCTCATCATTACACATGTTATTTTTGCATTTTTGTATAATTTTTATTGGTTTTCATCACTTTGTAACATGGATGCTTCAATTTTCAAATAAATATTAAATTTGGTCGTCCCTACGCAAGTTTAAATTTAGTACAGTTTTCTGTGTCTCATAAGCAGAGTCAGAAATTTTGGTAGCACTTTTAATTATGTCAAAGGGATTGCACGTTTATCGACTTCCGATTGTGTCCATATACGGGTAATTTTTTTATCACTGCGGATAACACCAGCATGTATTCTACTTATCAAACTGAACAACTTTCACTATGGAGCCAACTACAAAAGAGCGAAAAAAAAATCAGCTGTCCTATACAAAACTGCAGTACCTACATATTCGACTCAAATGTATGGAACAGCTGATTTATTTTCGCTATTTTGAAGTTCGATACATGCTGAAGTTATCCGCAGTGATATAAAATATACCCGTATATCGACATTATTGGAAGTCGATAAACATGTAATCTCTTTGACATATTAAAAGTGCTAGGTACAAAAATTCCAACTCTGTTTAGAAGCCCTCTTTTGTAAAAAAAAATAACATTAGGCGATATGATTAATATTTGCTGTACTAGAAGTGAGTTCGGTGGCGCATTGCGGAGAGGTATGGACTCTCAATCAAGAGGTCCGCGTTCGAATCCGCACGGACAACATGCCACGAACCAATGAGTTTTTCTAACTTATGTACGTATTACCGACTGCTCTCAAAGGGTGAACGAAAACATCGCGAGGAAACCTGCATAATGCAGACGAAGAAATTCTGATGTATATGTGAAGTCTACCAATCCGCTTTGGGCATGCGTGGTGGACTTACGCCCAAACACCCTCCTAGAAGGTGCCCTGTGCCCTGCAGTGGGACGTATACAGGGTGTTACAAAAGTAAGAATAAATTTTTAAAACTCTTAAGGGGGTTGTTTAGACCGTCAAACTGAACAACTTTCTCTATGGGACCAACATCGAAATCGCGAAAAAAAAATCTGATATCCCATAGATTTTTAGCTCGAGTCGATTTGTAGAGTATAGAACATAAATTATATTTTTCGCGATTTCGATATTGGGCCCATAGTGAAAGTTGTTGAGTTTGATGGTCTTAACCACCCCCTTAAATGTTTATTTGTATTTTTGTAACACCTTGTATAGGCTGATGATTATGATGATGATGTACTAGAAGTTCCGGAAAACTTGCAAACCCTGCAATCGTTTTCTCAGCCAGTTAGAGTATTGCCAGCTTAGATTTTATTAGCCTGAATCCTTGCATTTTTAAGTACATTAACATTTTCGAATACCCAATTTCTACTAAAATCTACTAAACAATTTTGCCCTAAATATACCAATAAAGAAGAAATCTACTAAAAGTCGTCACACTGATGATGTCCTTTTGCGCAAATGTTTTTGAAGGCAATCGTTCCAGTTACTGCAAAATTAACTTTTATTCCGTGCTTAAAATATTATATCTGACGATGATTATGATGATAAAAGATTACAAACCCTTAGTTTGCTAATACCAATAATATTAAACTTATAATAATTTCATTATTCTGTTAAAAGTTTTAATTTGTTCTGTTAAAATAATTTTAAGTTTTTTTAAGCCTTAGTAATACTGTGATCTAATTAGCTAGAACCCATCCTATCCTACCACCAGGGGTGATCTTTGATCAGTCACATTATAGGTCCATCACGGTACTGTACTGTTGCTGTAAATGTCAATTTCGACCTACGGCTCTCAAATCCAGATGCTGCAGGATGATTGCCACGCACAACCAAACATTCAACATTAATTTAATGTGGTAAAATCTGCCTTCCGAGTAGTAGGTACCCTAAATTCGGTCGGACCTACGACCCTGCCAGGATAGGGTCGGCCGACCAGACTTTTTAGTCCTTACTAATTGGACTCTAGACCAACAGACTAGTTACGTCCTTTAATTCAACGAGGTAAAATGTTGTGTCACCAGGTAGGGTTCACTTTTTCCTTCACACCAGTAAACACGCCAGCCAAGCTGCCGCGCGCTGCAGCCGACCAAGTTTTTTGCAAGAAAAGTATTACCAAAAGCTATCAAATTGATTTGTTCATTAATCTTATAAGATAGGGTTGAGTGTTGTCGGCCACCGGTCTTTTTCTTTTGACAGATATGTCAAACGGGCCGTAGGTAGTGCCGACCCTTAACAAAGAGTTAACCAACGATTTAAACATAAATCGTATATGTAATGATTATCAAGCAGATGGCCACGAGACGAACTAAGTCATTCGTTCAATGGCCTCTCCAACTTCAAGGGAACTAGGAAGTGTGTTGTTGTAATGCAAAAAAATAATTAAAATAACTATCATTCGTCTGATCGTTACTGAGCATGTTACCTACCAGAATATTTTGAGTAAAAAAAATCACGATCGTCATCACACCGGTATATAAATAAAAATAATAAGCGATGTTAAGCCTTATTAAGACAAAAACCTGTCTGTGTCAGAAGTACTTGAACCAAATTCAAGGTTCTTTGGCATTGTAGGCGAAGCTGAGGCGAGCAGCATCGCAAATTATATTTCTGTAGGTAGTAAAATTTTGGGTAAACAAGAAATAAACCATATAGGGTCTTACTTAATATGCTGACGGGTTAACCTGATCATCAGACTGAACAAAATCTGCCCTTATCAAATAAAATATACTCTTAACTTATGCCATATCTCAAGCGCCAGATTAGGTCGCCGCCCCATCGAGCGCCAGATTAGGTCAAATAGGATTGCAGTTTTGTATGAAACAACAGATGTTTTTTCGTGATTTGTACTTTGTTCCCATAGAGAAGTTGTTCAGTTAGAAGGTCTGATCATCCCCCCAAAAACTGTCAGCATATTAAGGCGTATCTGCCTTGGACCACGACTCTCCATCGAACGCGAACGAGCGCATGGCTCCGGTCAGAATTTAGCTGTTTTCTTTGAAAAATTAGATGATTTTTTATTAATTTCTAAAAAGTAAGAAAACCACATCATTCTAAATTGTATTGTGAACAATATTGTAAATTTTCATTTTCTTCCGATTCAAAATGTAAGAGTAAAAATGGTTACAACTGGAAAAAAAGGGATGATTTAGAGTCCCTTTCTTCGGTTTTATTCATTAAAATCTTTTTCTAGAAAAACCACATCACTTCTCATATCCTGTAGATGGTCCAGTTATTTTTCAGCTCAAAAAGTGCCATAGTTAATGAATAAAATGGTTACAAATTTACCCAAAACCGGCAGGTAGCCCCTTAAGAAGGACCCTAGGCTGTCCAAATAAGATATTTTTGAAAGAACCATTTTTGTTTAGTTAGACATTTCACATTAGTCACATCCTACAAAATTATATTACATTCTTCAGGTACCGGTATATTTATTCAGAATTCTAAGTATTCGTTCTCAAATGCAAAAGCTGTGAGTCACTGAAAGGAACAGAGTTGAACGACATTTTGATTTCATTATCAATATTCAATTTACCTAATGAAGCAGGTACTTTGGGTTATTGTTTTCGTTTCTACAGTTCTTCACAGATCAGGGACCTGGTACCCTTACATCGAGACGATACCTAATTTTTAATGATGTTTACTATCATTGGGAAGACCTTACGTTTTTTTATTCTTTTCAGGTCATGCCAATGTTTGAATGACGATTGACGATACACGGTGAAATTGATATCATTAGCAAAAAAATCAGCTGTTTCATACAAAACTGCAAACTTACTCAGAACAGCAGATTTTATTGTTGCTCCGATCGGTTTGCTCCCATAGTAAAAGTTGTTCAGTTTGATGGGTAGACTCTTAGTTTGAAAGGATGCTAATGATATAAATTTCCTTATGGGACCAAAGGCGAAATCGCGAAAAAAAAATCAGCCGTCCCAAATATACATTCAGATCGAGTAGGATTGCAGTTTTGTATGGAACAGCAGATTTTATTTCCCATAGAGAAAGCTGTTCAGTTTGGTGGTCTGATCATCCTATTTAAATACAGTCAGCATATTAAGAAGGACCCTGTATAGCAGACAAGTAGACATATGTATACAAAACGCGTTTTCACACAACCAACTTTCAGGGTGGGGGCTCTCGTACTCGTAGGCGTGTCGAAGTGCTATGACGAAACAGTACCTCACTTTGTGCAAGAGTCTTATTGTGAAAGACGTATTGAAGCGAAGGCGGGCTAAACGGCGCCAGAGTATGAAGAACCGGAGACACTTTGTAATGGCTTCACAAAAGATTACCTACCTTTAGGTAGCGCTCTTAGAAAATCTACATTTCGAAAACAACCATTAAGAAGACAGATTAAGCGTATATTGCGATCGAAAGTCCACATGAGACTTCATATTTAAAAATAGGTCTTTCAATTTATAAATCATGTCAGTTTTAAAAATAAATTCGGTAATTACAACTGTTCTGATAAGGTATATAGGTAGCTACTTACTTACGTTTCTATTCTATTTTACGAGTATGTCCATTGATTTGTTTGTGTGCTGGCATCAATCGCTGTGCTGTCTCATTGGTAGAAATATGATATCGGATGATTTAATTACAATTGCGTCAGAGTTGAGTAATTCGTACTTCTATTATGCATTCATAATATAACTCGCATTAAAATTTGTTTACTTCCGATTTTACAAATGAGGAACAACATGTTGTATAACCTCTCAAAATTGAGGCTGCATAAGTGGGCATGCGCAATTAACAAAAATTAATAGAGATCCAATCAACAACAACCAAAACATGTTTGTTTTGTATAAATGACTGATTATGATTGTTGGAAATGATGAGTGTAAATTATTCAATAACAATAAAGATAATTTTAAAAGGTGTTATCTATTGACATGGTCATACAATGAATGCCCTCATGACATAGTATCTGTAATAAATTAGAAATTTGAAGTAAAGATAGCACAACTTATTATGGATAATCGGAACAAATTGTGCATAGTACCAAGCTATCTAACAAGGAAATAAAGAAATATAATTGTCCTTAATGATAATGTGGCCTTATTTGATTAGTCGCCTACTATGCCCACAATCCATATCTTTGTTAACAGTTGTATCTAGTTCGAGCAGATAAATGTGTAGGTATATACAAACATGAATTTGGCGACACGAATCGTAAACATTAAACGTCTTTAGACGACCGGGCGCGGGGGCGTTGCTCTTTCACCGATACTGCCATATCCATATCTAACATGGACTTTTTAGATCATCCGTTGTTTTTAATTTTCTTTGCTCGCAACTCAAATCTATTCTTTATTATAAGCTGTATAAGACAAACGTTTTATAGTAGGTAACACTGCAATACCTTCAATGATTTCACACGAAGTCAAGCCAAGGTGGAAGTCATTAAGTTTGCTCATCTACCACTCGTTTCGTCATCAGTTTATGTAAGTAGATTATGTAAACTTGGTTGGAGTGCACGGTCGTTTGCAAGTAAGTACCCTAACTACTATAATTAGACGAGACTAACTTTGTAGAGCAAAATTTAATAGATAACAAATGTTAAAGGTAGAGATTGTTTTATATATTTATGTTATGTATAAGATTTTCTACTATTTACAGTCACGAAAACTTGTTGAATTCGTCAGATCACTATAAATACTGATGAATTTGGTGCATGATCGCCGCCGGCACATCACCTGAGCAGTACCGGGAAGCCACAAGTTTTCGTCTGACTCAATAGTGACGAAAAAATAAAGCAGAATGCGTCCGCTTAGTCATCTTGGCACAGATTACAATATTTATCAAACATTGTTTGATAATAACCAAAGTAAGAATATACTGATGATGTCTTACTATTTCTTATAAAAGCGGCGCGTGTCATTTTCCTGTTTATTAATTTGTGACCCAGACATTCAATGAATCATGGACTTGAATTGTTTCGTAACACGGGAATCCCTTACGTCACAGTGCAAAACCCAAGTCGTTGGTAACTAAAATGGAAAAACGGAAAGCAAAACTGTTTTATGTAAGCACTAAACTCGATATAGAAGTAGAATCTTATTAATACAGATAACCGCTCAGCATTTATAATGTAGCACATGCCACCCACCTATCCTACGTGCTACAAACGCTAACAACTGCTAGTTATGTAGTAGAGAAACCCAGCTTAGTGAAAGTGTTTATCACGACTCTATAACGACAAAAAGGCACATGTTCTGAATTAATAGCAATATTATTATGAATACTTAATATGGATTAGTGTTGTGTGTGCCAGTTTCAAGTTTGTTGTCCACATTTGAATCAAATGTATTGCTTCTTGAAAGGAAATATGATTCTGCATCTGTATTCTGTATGCTCAGGTATGTTTGGGTAAAAAAAACAAGGAATTATAAAAAAATATCACGTTTATTGCCCTAGCAATTCGAAGGCACATACTGAGTAGTACGCGCACTCCGTCAACGTAATTATTCTATACCACTAAGGATATTGTCCACATTGTATTGTTTATCAACAAACATTTTCATGTCTATCGAACAGTCGTCTTTTTACTTTATCACTCGAATTTTAGGCGGCACTGATTAACGGGTCATATGGTTGCAATATGGGTAGCTGATTGGACATGCGACGACTTGTTGCCCTTTCTTGTTGAACTTTGAGAAGAACGAGATCCATAGCAGCACGAGCATCCTCTAGTGGCGAGTGTCCATTGCTGCCTCGCTGTACGATTCGCCCAAGTAGTTCCTCAGAAAGAGCGCGCAATGATCGTCGTAAGGGAAATCCTCTTGCATGGGGATACAACGCGCATGTATCAACAACTGCTCCATGAAGTAATTTCAATGCTCGAAGATCATTATCCAGAGCATGGCCAATCAATATCGTATCAGTTCCGACGAATCCAAGTATGTCATTTTGTACATCTCTCAGCGTCTTGGTCGCGCGCGCCAAGTCGCGCGGCCTGATGCCTGAGAAGCGGGTGTTGTGATCGACGACAGGCGAACTTGGTTTCACTAGCGATCTGTATACAAGCCGTCCATCAGCAGCTATTACTGCAATGCTAGCTAATTCCAGTCCTGCCGTTGTGTAACACATCTCTGCGTCGATGGCGTATACTCCGCCTCGAGGCGAGCGTGCACGCACGTATCCTTCGAGAGGTCCGTTCATGCCGGGTTTCGTGCCGCTCCACACATGTGAGCGTGCTATGCTGCATCCTCTTGAGCCCGTCATCATGTGGCAGCAAGTGTAGCGACTGTCTCCGCTTACACGACCCCAGTGGTAGGGACATGGATCCTCTCTTACATATTCACCTTCACGAGTCATTCGAAACATTTTATCACAACGTACGCACAAGTGTTCCACTGCATCCGCTTCTTCATCACTGTCGGATCGTGGAGTCGAGCCCCACGAACCTCGTCCACTATCACTTTGAGAATGCCCAGTTCCAGGCACAAACTCCGGTGCATTCACGTCCCACGTAGTCAACGGATGAGGTTTGGGTCGAGGCGGCGGATTTATGTAAACCACTGCCTTCGACGAGTTCGGCTCTATCTCCAGCGGATACCCCAAAGCCCACATTCGCTTCGGGGACAGGAGATGAGGCCGGAGAGCTTCAACTAGTTCTTCGGCTGAGATCCTCTGCGGCGTCGACGGCGACGGCGGCGCGGCCGGGGGGCGGCGTCGATCGCGCGGCTTGCGCCGGCGTGCTGCAACGCTGGTAGAGTCCACCGTCGCGGAGGTCTCTTGATAAAACCAATTTTGCCAATGAGTACAAAAATGCATGTTTCTTGCTGAGCTTGTATACACATAGAGTCGAGAAAGTGAGCGCGGAGCTGGAGCGAGTAGATACGTGCAGTCGCGCGCGCGGGCGCTGTACTAATGGCGCGCTGGTGGGGCAGCCCACGCTTTATACGTCACGTAGGTAGCGCGTTCGTTAACGGGACATGCCAATCGACCGGCCTATTCTCATTTTTCTAAACAATAATAGGAATTCTTTGTGTAAAAACATAAAGCATCTAACCTATTGTACTTTAGCAAGTTAAGAAATATAAGACAAAGTTCTGCCAATAGATGGAATGGACCAGAGTAAAACGAAAGAGAATGAGAGCGAAAACGCGTACGCGGTGTTTACTCGGATCAGCTGATTGTGCCGCGCCTTACAACAACACGTTCAAATAACATAATTTTAAGAACTTTTTCATTGTTATTTAATTGGTAATATTATAATGTTGTGCTAATGGACGTTTCTAAAGGAATGTTTGGTAAACAAGATTATAATCAAAATAAAATTATTGCATTTTGTAACCTGCCTCACGAAATAGTCCATTAAAAATGCGATTTATTCGAAAAACAAGACAAAGAAGAGTTCTGTTTAAAGTAAATGTAAAATGGTTCATAAAACATGAATGAAGACGCTCAGGGCGGGCGGGCGTTGGTTCAAGGAAGGACGGCCATTGCCCTGCACCCTGAACCCGCCCAACCAGCGTTAAATTCTCACATTTTAGGGCTTATTTTTATGTTTACTTGACGTCATTGATAAATTCTATCCAATACACATAACGCACCCAACATTATATTACGTACTGAAATATTGAGATGAGAGAGTCTTCGAAAACAACAATCACAATTGAAAAATCTAGCTATGATTTCATTTGAAATATCTGGTTATATCTCAAGAATAACAATACGTGTTTTTTTACTACTTGTATGCAAATTAAAGGACAAGTCAAGATCAAGAAACACATGAAGGGCATATTTTTGTTAATCATGTAATACTCTTCATCCATTAATTTTATTGTTTCCACCGAAACCACAACACAATAATATGTCTACTAAGTATAGGATAGATCACAAAACCTAATGACAAGAAATTGCTAAACGTACATTTATTCGGATCAACAATCTGAAATGAACTTCACTATCTGGCGCATGTACCCATGGAAGATACGGTCTATGAGAAGCGCAACACTTCTCTCAGAGCGCCCGTATGTGGTGTATTCGTGTATTCTACTGTACTACATGTACCAATATCAGTTGGTTCGCATGTGTGCGTGTTGTTTGTATACAGAAGCGCGTGTGGGCGCGGCGGCTGGTCGCTGACACCGACGATAACCTTCGAATCGATGTCAGAACGAACGCACATCGAGTCCACGAACGGTATCATACCCGCTTAGACTTGGATGGGCGAGAAAGAATCCACATATAGCCCGGCCTAGGGTTTAAACCGCAATTTCTTTGAAGAGCTCGATGAATACAAAGTCTAGTATATCAATTGAGAGTCGAGTTCAGAAACAGCGCAGAATCAATATTTATTTGCATAAATAGACTTGATGAGAATTTCACGATAATTTTGCGACTATGTAGAGACAGATATCTGGGGTAAAACGGCTTATTGTTTTCAGGTAGAATTCGCATTTCAATATAGCTTTGTTAACGGATTAGGTACGCATTTACTCAGCGTAGGTATAGCTGGGATAAAGGCCTGCGATTTTGTTAATGGTTTTAAATTTTAAGAAACCATAATTATATTAATTTAATACTTCAAAGTAACTCATTTTCAATGGTGCTCGTTTATTAATACTCAATTAAGTTAAATTCCTTAAAAGTGTCACAACATCATCAAATGAACGATAATAATTCACAACTATACAAATAAGCATTATTACGACCTTCTTTTAATGAGACTAAATTACATCCATTGACTTCTCACTGAACTTGAATGAAATGATACGTGAAAATATTTTTTTGTCATTTTAACTCTCATATTACAAAGCTAAGCTCATTTTGGCTATAAAAGTAAACGCCTACTTAGTCTCAAAATCGCGGTCAGTGGGCCAGGGCAAATGAAGAGTTACCGGAACTTAAATTCAATTTCAATTTAATTCCTGAGGCCTTGACGTCGAATTTAAACTAAAATTATAACCGAATATAAAATAGTGAAGTAAACAATAAATAAATAGATACTCATACTTAGGGCAGCTTTGGAAGGATATCAATTTTTACAACAGACGACGACAAAAAAAAAGGATGTATTTAAAAGACCTTTAAATAACAAAAGAACGTCTAAAAATAAAAATGTTATCTCTTTAAAACTGGCAGGCTTTCAAACCCCAAAAAGAACGCACGAGAACAATAACATGGGAATCGGCAAAGGCATTCGTGCACAATGTCACGTGACGTTTGTTTTGGTGAAAGTTGTACATCATCAGGCGTACTGACCAACGTCACGACTCCAAGTGGGTCAAGGAGCTCGTGTTACCACGCTGACTAACTGCATGAATCAATGGTAAGCTCTACGCAAGTTATTGAGAATGGCTTCCCTTGATTATGACATTATGCGAGAGCTGCGAAATATGTTTTTAATTTAACACCAGGAGGCATTTTGTGCCAGTCCATATAAGTATAGTCGTAATACGGACTACTCTCAAAGGAAAACATCGCGAGGAAACATGAATACGTTAAAGAAGAAATTCTGATGCGTACTATGTGAAGTAGTCAACCCGCATTGAACACGTGTGGTGGACTAGGCTGACATACCCCTAGTAGCCTCCCTTAGGGTAGGCCATTGCCCTACAGTGGGACATAGGCTGGTGATCATGATATTGTCTTAAAAGCAAAAAATAACCGAAGACAATTGCAAAAACTAAACAGTTACAAATCCTTGAAAGTTTCTCATTCAAAAATCACGGCATAGAAATAGTCTACAAATTCATCGAAAATTTGTGAAAGGCATTATTTTAATAAGCGACAGAGTTGACAAACCCGCGCTTATGTTGGACGGAGGCCTATTGAGGTAACGGTCTTTTGAAGAGACGAGACAAACGAGTCCGTAATAAACCGGAAAAATAACGTTTTCGGGACACGTCTGCGTTAGTGGACCACGCGGTCTTCACGCACGATCACTACCTGATACGAGAGTAGAATACTATAATTTTATCAGCTCCTTTGTCATTAGAACTAACAAATATTAACATCTTGCATGCGCGTAAACAATGAATATAGATTGGCGATGAAGAATTTTAAATGGCACACGGAATATAAAACTGTATGAAGTTACTAAATATTTTTTTAGCAAATACAATTGATGCAATAGTGATGACTGGTGAGGAAGATTCAGTAAGATTTGTTTTGATTTATGGTTCAAAAATTATTGTTGTGTTAGTTTTGTTGTTTTGGTTTTAATTAGAAAAAACCTGCATATGCTGAAGAAGAAATTCTGATGCGTTTGTGTACGCCATTAATCCGCATTGGGCACGCGTGGTGGACTAACGCACATACACCCTCCTCGAGGGTAGGCCAGTGCCCTGCAGTGGGACGTATATAAGCTGATGATTATATTGAAGACTGTTTGTCTCTTTTTTACTGCCTGTATTAACAATACAATCTTATACAAAAAAAAAACAAAAGAAGTTAAACATTAGCATAACATACCTAACGTTAAAAAAATTTATCGATTACAAATGGTATCGTTTGCGAATACTGATACACTCAAATAAATTCATTGAACTAATTTGCAAGTTGGCTATATTTACCTAAATACCTTTGAAACGTATGTGTGATTCATTGACTTTTCTTCATTAATATTCATTAAACTAGTAAATAATGTTGTCGAATCCATTATTAATGCAAACGAGTACTTATCGTTAGCTTCAAATCAAACATTATGTGTCCTATTTGCAATTAACTGATTATAAGCAAGCTCTGATGCTTCCTAGTTGACCGTTTATCTAAATGATACTACGCAGTTGAGAGAAAACTAGTTGGCTGTTGAACCACGCAGTCGCATCTTCATTTATTGTATACAAATATTTGTGTTAACACATTTACGTCACGACTTAAGGGGCTACCTGCCGGTTTTGGGTAATTTTGTAACAATTTTATTCATTAACTATGGCACTTTTTGAGCTGAAATTTAAACTGAACCATCTACAGGATATGAGAAGTGATGTGGTTTTTCTAGAAATCGATTTTAATTAATAAAACCGAAGAAAAGGGACTCTAAAGTCACCCCTTTTTTTCCAGTTGTAACCATTTTACTCATACATTTTTAATCGGAACAAAATGAAAATTTACTATATTGTTCACAATACAATTTAGAATGATGTGGTTTTTTTACTTTTTCGAAATTAATAAAAAATCATCGAATTTTCAAAGAAAACAGCAAAATTCTGACCGGAGCCACGCGCTCTTTCTCATCGATTAGTATGGAGTGTGAGTGAGAGGAGAGTGGTCCACGGCTGATACGCCTTAATGATTAAAATATATCTTTAAATATTACGTTTCAACCTAAATGTTTGAAGTCTGAAGACGCAGCGTCCGTCATATGATTCAGGTTTTTATTATAATCGTTAACACTTTTATACAAATACTCATTAAAAGTAGTTATATTTACTTTAAATATAACTACATTATAGTTAAAACACCGCAAGGTGTGGAATATCCGCCTATTGGGTTTCCATTCTAAGTTGTTATGGAATCCCCGGTCACCGTAATACCTGCATACCTACTTCGTCATATCGGTATATAATATAACATATATATTTTTATCAGTTGGCTTTACTGATGATTATTTAGTGCCCACTGAGAAAATTTATCCGGGAATTTTTAAACTGAATAAAGGAATTTCTATAAAATGTTAGGTATTGGTCTTTTTTATGAACGAGCATGTATACGAGTATATCGTGTACTACAGACCCCTTCATGGGCAACTCATCCCACACACGACTCATCCCGCGGGCTCAGTTGACCGCTACTTTTTATGTTGGGGGCGACTCGGACCACTCGGTCAACTCATCCCGCGGTGGATTAGGTAAATAGTAGCAATTCGGTTCTGGCACTCGCCGGCCGCTACCGCGGCACCGCTCGCTCCGCTCGCTCGGCTCGTGCGCTGTGGTCACAAGAAACCTAACATGCTCGTCGCTTCGCTCCTCGCTAACCTAACCGTCTGAGTTGGAAAAGGGGGTTTCCCCATTCACTCCCGCCCCCATCCACCGCGGGATGAGTAGACCCCTTGGGAAATGAATGGGCCGAGTCACCCCCGACAAAATAAAAGGTGTCAACTGAGCCCGCGGGATGAGTCGTGTGTGGGATGAGTTGCCCATGAAGGTCTACAGACTTAGGTCATTGATTTTAAACAGATACCAGTATCCGAAGTAACCTCTTATCATGCGGTCAACGACTCTATGACTATGTTGCCACATGCAAATTGCTTGTACTAATACATTGAGCACATAGCCATATGTATACACTAACAGTTACTAAACGATAGAGCAACGATCTCGGCTACTATTTAAATGCCAGTAGCGAATCAAATTATGAAGAAAACGGAAAAATGTGTAAACAAAACAAAAACAAGAGTAACAAGAAGTTCTTTCGTATACAGTGCATGTGTTATTGGCACTTAGCCAGCTACACTGCACTATTTGTATATATTTCCGAGAGATAAGGATAAAAATAATCAAGAGTTTATTAACCTAGGTCCGGGTTGGATATGAAGAAATGCCTTCAAAGCATCCGCTGACGCCTATGTGGTAATTGTTTCTGGTATGGACGCTTTCTAAGACATGGTGTTTAGTTCATTCTAAAGCGTAAAATCCGCAGCCAAGTCAGGTTAACGGTGATACAACTGGTTTGATGTCGATCACCTACTATAGACCGTCGCAGTCGACCAGCTTCGCACCACTAAGTGTATCTTTATGCAAATTTTGATTACACAAATTATAAGGAATTTATGTCATTTGCCTACTTCCATATCCAAACAAAACCAACGCCTCGAGCGTTGAAGAAAATTGAACATATAATATTGATGTTACTAGACCTTCGAAGTCTTTACATGAATGACTGACTGAGTGATTGCCCAACATACGTTCGAATGCACCGCTGCCAAGAGTTTCCGTTTAGAAACTGACTATTTACGCGATTTAGCAACACCATCTGACGTAGTAAGACTTATTCATAAAGAATCTTGGAGGATACGTGTTTCCAGTTGACATGACTCATAGGACTAATCCAAGAGGTAAAACGAACGATTTTCCTCAGAACATTGGTATGCAAGATTCGTCGAATATCGCACGGTATAAAAAATATGTTCTTTGCTTCACGTCACGTTACACGTTATTATCATCTCGAGGCGTCATATATCCTTGTCTTGAAACACTGCACAAGATATGTCATGCCATTAAACGACGCAATATGTTTCTCTGCACTATTCTATGTATGAGGCTGAACTGAATAAAATATAAGACTAGAAATTATTCAATCATTCACTGTTGAATATAACATTTAGCAGGCGGGTAGCTAAAAATCTGCCTCTGTTTCCATATTGTATTATGTATTTAGACCACTAGTTCGGAAGCGATGCAAAATTTTACAGTTTTTTTATATGCGAGAGTTGGGAATAGTGACGTACAACGGAAATAACGGACCGGATGAATCTTTTTGTTTTTGGGCTCTGGGCCAGTTAGTTTTATGTGACGTTGCATGAGTTTTCATGTCGTTGATCACCGTAATGTAACTGTCATTTAATTATCTATGCTCGTAAATTCTCATATCCTGAGCGACTATATTAAAAGTTTAGTCAAAACAAATCTAAACACTCTACATTTTAGTACGGAAGTGAATAAGATAATGCAAAATAAATAAATACAGCACCCAGAAAGAAGAGATAAAAGAAGAGATATCGGTAAATTGCCTGTATATTTTATGTAAAAATTATGTTAATTATTCAAGAATTATCTCCCAGTTACATAGTTACTTGAAGACGCGTAAGATATAACCCAAAATAAAATGAGAGCATTTAATACGTTGACGCACTTCCGTATTTATTAAGAACTGATTATGAAAACCATATTATCGTTTGTAGTGGTAACTTGTATGTTGTCTGTGGTAGTTCAATGAAAGTTAATTATCCTGCATGTGTAATTAATTGTATAGTAAGAGGATATAACAGTCATGGCGCTCGAGCGCGCTGCGTACAAACGACGCTTGATCCTATTTTCAATATTAAGCAATAAAAATCTATGAATATTTATACACAGTCTTAAAACTTATCTCTGTGCCTGTGGTTAGTCAGATTTCCGTTAAAATGTATAGTTTCAATGCTAGAATTAATTTAAGATTTGTATGGAAATTTTTGAGCCACTGTGTCTAACTTTGCAACGATATATTTAACTAAAATCTGATAAACCACAGACGTTTTTAGATATACATTTCCAGATCATGTTTAAAAAATTCATTGAATTCAATTGTTTAATATTCAAAATAGAATTAAACTTAGATTGATTGGTGCGCGCTATTAGATAGGAACTATGCTTTTAAATAGAAAATTAAGGTAGTTACATAATTATGATTAACGGAAGTTAAGGTAAGCTAATATGCAAAGTCAGTGAATCTACAAAATAAAATAGTGAACGTGCCCGAAGGTCAATCGAATTCGTTGCAAAAACCCTATTTTTTCGATTCGTTACAATGACATTGAAAAGTAAAATGTTTTTTAGGCAGACTGTGAAGGTTTTACCTAACAACGCTTAGTAACAGTTACTCAAGAAGTTAAATAAATTTCCAGCAAATAAATAAGACAATCTAAATAGAAGTAACGCCATTTTCGACTCTATGAATAAAACAAGCTTCGCACTTAAAATAAATAAAAAAACTTAAATAGTTCTTACGATAACCACCACCAATATTAATAAAGCTTATTATGATATAACAATTAAGTTAGGTTAATTTGTTTTAGTCTTAATTATTATTTAATGATTAAACATTTACTGTCATGTGTATTTTCGAGAGTCCATGCGGTCATAACTATACAAATAAATAGTTAAAATTAAATACGTTTCAATATAAATAATTAAATACAATATTGTTTATAATATATAGGTACAGGAACCCCTAAATATTAATATGCTAAATATGAATGTTTAGAGTTTTAAGCTTTAGTTAAAAGTTTGTAGTTGCAGCAATGTTTTGATCAACGCATAAGGGCCCAAAATGCGTTAAATATTGAACAGGGTCCTTCAGACCATCAAACTAATCAACTTTCACAATGGAGCCGACACTGAAATCGGGGAAATAAAATCCTTTTCCAAAATGTATGAAACAGCGGTTTTTTTCTCGCGATTTCACAGTTGTTCCCATAGTAAAAGTAGTTCAGTTTGATAGTCTGAAGCACCCTGTTCGTTATGTAACGCATTAACGTTTACTTACACCATGTAGTGTACATAACAATTTATATAGGTAGCTACTACTAAGCTACTATAAATCAAAATGAAATAATAACCGCGACTAGGTACTCGGAATAACTACAATCAGAAATTAGAATTGTCCAAAATGAATATGCATGTATTATAATAGGTATTAATGTATTATAATCAGTTTAATCTAAGGGATCTCAAGGTTATAATTTTGTCCGTCACAATACATTGATCGTCAGGTCTGTGAACCTCTCTGACATCCAAGTAAATACTTTACAAATTTTCAGGAGTGGCTCAGACCATCAAACTGAACAACTTTTACTATGGGAGCAAACATGAAATCGCAAAAAAACTGTTCATACAAAACTGAAAACCTACTCTGTTTTTCATTTCTGTATGGAACATATTTTTTTCTTCGCGATTTCTATGGTAATATTATAGAGAAAGTTGTTCAGTTTGATGGTCTGATCATCTCATTAGAAACCGTCAGTATATAGGGTGTAACGAAAATTATCATTAACCTTTAAACTACATACTCTACCCATCAAACTGAACAAAAAAAACAGCCGTCCCATACATACGTTTGAATCGAGTAGGTATTGCAGTTTAATATGGGACAGCTGATATTTTTTTTGTCCTGACAGCTTGCTCCCATAGTAAAAGTTGTTCAGTTTGATGGGTAGAGTATGAAGTTTAAAGGTTAATGATACTTTTTCTTACACCCTGTATTTAAAAAGACTCAATACAATATTCGATATAGCCAAGCTAAACATTTTATGAACTCTATAGCTATAACAATAAAGCTGCAATACACAAGGACATACAATACACCAGCCCAGACGATATCCGATGGGTTTATTGTCATTGTCATGCTATCGAACTGCACAAGGCTATGAAAACGATGCGCAATAAATAAATAAGTATTGCAAAACGCGCCACTTGGCAACCAACCTCCTTTTATGAAAACATATTATCGCTCAATAAGCAGACAATAATGGAAATAAAAGAAAATTCTATGGAGATAGAGTCGTAAAACAGGGCGGATCCAGGATTTCATGTTGGGGGGGCCCATCGGCCAACTCGGGCCACGTATTAAGATTAAAAGAAATTAAGAGAGCTCATTTCTTTACTCGGCCTCAAAATTCAGAGGTTCGTGGGGGGGCCCCCTGGGCCCCCCCCCCCTGTATCCGCCACTGTCGTAAAAGTACCTACATAGGAGAAAGATGAATGAACTATCCTATACACCCCTAGTTTTTAATTAGTAACGAAACTTTAAGGGCGTATTCAGACCATGAATTTGAACAACTTTCCCTAAGGAACATGAGTCGAAAAACGATAAATTTGTTTAGACCTCCCATACAAAAGTGCGGATCGGCCGATCAATTTTCTACGGGAGGTCCAAAAAATTTTCTCGTTTAGAAAAACTAGTATTGTATAGTTGATGATATTGACTATACTTAAATATCATTATGGGTCGAAATGGTCGAATGCGGTCGAAACCCAAAACAAGTAAAGTGACAGCGAAATAATAAACAAATAATGAAAAAGAATAACATTTTATGGCCGCATCTTATTCCCTTCAACGGAACACCTTCCAAAGCTTTGTGCAGAGTCTTTATCAGAATTATTTTGAATTAAAATGTTGAGATTAAGGTCAAATCCGTATATTATTATCATGGTTGTTTGTTGTGAAGTGGCAAAATAATTAGATTGAAAGAATAATATGATTATTTTGAGAGTTAGCATTTAAAGTTATACGCATTTTAAGTTTTGAGGCAACATTATTTGTTATCATTTCAGCAATGAATTAAAGCGCTAAAACGTAATGTAGTAAGTAGGGTGAGTGTCAGTCAATTTTAAATTATACGAACAAATTATTTATTATTTAGTAAAAATATACCTACCTATATTGAAACCATGATATTCGATTCTGCTCTCGATTCTAAATTAACTACTTTCTAGTTTTGCGTTAATTCATTAACACGTTGTATAGGTACGTTCCACTGCAGGGCAGTATGCCTTCATGTAGGAATATTAATAATGAGAATGACTTTATGTAAGGGCGTGATCAGGGGCACTGATAAAAATAATGAAAATAAAAAATCATCTTAGATTTTTTTACTTCCTTCCTTTTTTATTCTAACAACGTGACTAAATAGCTACGTAACGCCAAGATATAAAAATTAAAATGGTAAGGATGTTATTTTTACGTCCAAACTAACTTTTCCAACAGCTAAAGTAACTTACGTTAACTACGTTTGCATAAATAAAGACAACGATAAACACTACAACACCTTCCGCAGTGGGGTGACGCCGTTCGTTGTTTGGTGACAAAAGACCTCCAAGTTTACTCTTTTTCCTGGTTCTTACGTACTCTACTGCCCTTGAAAACAAACAATTACTTGTATTTTAACGTTTTTACTAAAAAAAAAAAACAGTTGCAATAATATAATCCTCTGTGATAATAGGAAAAAAAAGTTTAAAAAAAAATTTAAAATTTACAGACAAGTAAGTATATGTATTGATGCTAGAAGAAAACCCAAAGTCATTAATTATAAAAGTGCACCCAAAAACAGTCCCAAAACATAGATATTCAAATTAAAAGGAAACCAAGGGAAACACCACGACATTATTTAGAAAAATCAATAGTAAAATACTAAAAGAGATTTCCTTCAAAAAGTAAAGTGGCGCCATCTTAGTACGACTATACGAACAGGAAAGTAAGTACAGTGTTACAATTTGTTCCGGAGCTTGTTACTAGATGGCAACACTATACCGTTGTTTTATAAATATTGTTAGATAACAAAAAACCGGCAATTCTACTATTTCAAAATCTTTCCACTAAGAATCTGCTCAATTATTGTTTATATAACAAATTGATGAATTAACAATGTAATAAAATAAATTAAGACGTTTGTTACGGTCACAATGCGCAAAGATTGCTTGATTTCGACAGAAAAGTTCAATCTAAAGAGTAAAATACTGGTAATTTTATAACCAAGTAGGTAGGTACAAGTTACCTACAATGTTATAACTTGGGATCGAAGAATATTTTTATAAGTAGGTAAGGTTGTAGGTATTTCATTCATAAGTAAGTATAAAAATAATCTTTTCTCCCCTCCGGACGGAAAGCGTCAATTGTCGTCCCGCTGCCCTAAACAAAGTTGCCGCTTTCCACCTCTGTCGAGGAGAAAAATAGTATACTAACCTCGGACAGTAAATAAGAAAGCAAGAGACCTTTCTTACTTTCCTGTCCTCGGTGTGTAATCTACTATAAGAGTATCCACTTCTGATATCGTTCACGCTTTTTGCGCGACATTTTGCCTATTCCGCCGTAAAGAAATAATAAACAATTAATTTAGGTAAGTACACATACCATTTAGAAACAATCATTAATTAATGTTGACAAGTTTATAAGCAAAACGATTGATTGATCTAGCTAGACATTCGTAACAATTAAAGTGTTGTGTAAGTAGTACCTACTTATTGTACGCGAATTCAAACTTTAGTTTACTACAGACAGACCACGTGGCCGGTAACACGCGGTGCATTAGATAGCTACCACGTGGTTATGACTAACAACGTTACTAAACATTAGTCAAGCAGAACGTTGATACAATTACTACAATACTATAGGTAGGTACCTACACGTACTTACAACCAATCGTATTGTTGATATTCAAACTTATCGACAACATAATTAGCGCGGAAGTTAAGAATTTACCGTATCTTTTTCTTTTAACTAATTAGAATAAAAAATTGCTACGACGTGAAACATTATCTTAGTCAGTGTTTTAATAGCAGTAAATGAACCAGATTTATAACGGAACGCAAAACCTGAAAACGGTACAGTATCGATGATTGAAAAATAAAAATATGTCAGACAAAATTAGCAATGCTTATAAACATATACGGAAACGCTGCAAAAACGGTATTCATGTTGTAAAATCTATAATTATAAATAGAAATTACATAATAGAACTACATGTTTTTCTATTCGCAACTCTTAAATCCAATAGCATTCTTATGAAAATAAAAATATCATTGACAGTGTCTAGCAGTGGTTTATTGCTATTCAATTTATTTCATACATAGAAATTTGATTTTTTGGACGAAAATTAACGGCATCGGCATCGCCCAAAAATTGATAGAAATTAAGGATAGTTTTGCTGCTCTCGAGATCATAGAAGGTGTAATCAAGAGAGATAGACTTAACATTAAAGCATCTTAAATCTTCTAAGAAAGTTGTTCAGTTTGATGGTCTAATACATATACATAGAAATGTATAAAATGATCGGAACAGAGTAGCAGATACATAGTTAAAGTAGATATAGCTGGTAGAAAACAAACTTTGAACAGTGTCTAGATTGCACTAAGGGGTGAAAGTGGATCGACCTGTTTAGTTTAGCTGCAGTTTACACCCAACTTTACCATTCCACTTCACTTTCCAACGCGTACTGTAATTATTATCACTTTATAATATTCCTAACATTCACTCATAATTGCATTAAATTATTCAGCGTCATACACGCAGACCACTTTTTTTTAAATCAAGGTAATAAATTAATAATCATTCTTATTAATAAATGATTATCAATTGTATTATATCATTGAATACTATCGGCAATAACTCGTAGTAAAAGATATCGTGTATTGAGTCATTTTATCAGACAAAATTAGTCAAGGCAAGTTGATTTTATATCTATGCAGGAGGAACTATATCCTGTTCAGTAATTACTCGTGTCAATTTGAAAACCGGGCAAGTGCCAGTCGGGCTACTCGCTCGCGAACCGAGGATACCACCAAAACATTTATTAACTTTAAAAAAAAAATGTTTTTCCGGGACCCTTAGCGCGAGGCCGATTCACCCTTAGCCAGTTTTTATTATTTGTTGTTATACTGTAGAGTCTTAGATTATCAAGATAGACAGTCAAAGCTACGAAAGCGTCGAAAAAAATAGGAACCAGTACTGGTTCCAAAACCCTATACATATACACGCACACATACATAATTAGTATGGCGCCTCACGCACACCAACCTAAGAAAGTTAGCCCCTTTTGTTTTATACGGAACAAGTGTGAGGCTCATTCTAGACATATACTTTTTCTAAGTGTAGAGTTTGATCTATAATCACACCAAGTTTGACGCTTGTCTGTGTTACCGTTTTTACGATAAAGCGAGAAGAAAAAACGTTGATAAACAATAGTTTCTTGTATGGGTATCGCCTTAATTTTGTTTTATTATTTGTCTTCAAATCCAATACAATGATACATATTCTGGGAAAATTTCAACTGGCTACATATCACAGATTACTATAGAATCGTAATCAGAAGATGAAGCTAGGACGGACGGAAGGACAGCGTAGGCTTATAAATAGAGTCCCGTTTTTACCGGTGTACGGAACCCCAAAAATGTACTTTAGATAATAAAATATTATCTCAGCAATAACAGGGCATTGTGACTGCACTGAACTGTAGAAAGTGTGCAGCGAGACAACTTTCGCGACCGAATTCGAGAGAAAGTAGACCGGGGCGCCGCCGCGCGCATACATTATATCACTTATCCGATGTCTTTCCGATTATATCACTGTTATTTATATTTACAAACCGAATTCGATTTTTGCAACATTTCGACGGCCGGTTTTAAGATAATTAAATAACAATATAAAACTGTTACGCTTTCAAAACCGTTGTCAACCGGAACTTGCTCGTCTGTAGCTTAGGGTTGTCCAGCTGATTTTTTTGGCAGGCCGGACATTAGAGTTCCATCCAAGGCCGGACGGATTGAGAACCATAGTCGGACATGATTGCGATCTGTGCCGAATACTCCCGTCTGTGGTAAAATCTTGAGATAAATAGGTAAATTAAAATTGGCCTATCTTGCTGACGCTGCATTACATGATTGCGTACGAATCTAGTTTGATTGTTCCTGAAATTGCAAAGCCGGTCTTGCAAATATTTGGCCGGACAGGATATAAAAAGCCAAATATGGCCGACTAAAGTCGTCCACCTGGCAACCTTATCTGAAACCCTCGTCCGTTTTTAAAGAAAACGTTTGTTTGGAAATATCGCCTTTCGCTTTCAGTTTGTGCTGAAAGCATCCACGGAAACTGCGCTCGTGCGAACAAAGTTAGCGTGTCCGCGTGTGTTAAACACCGCCTATTTACTAGAACTAACAATGGAAGGTCACAATCGGTAATGCATACAAATGGGGAAGACGCTATTGTCACTGATGGATTTCTTTTTGAAAATCTTGAAAGACCGTCCGTTCTTGAAAAGTAACGTTTATGCTCATTTACTTTTATTTTAACCAACGTTTTTGAGACCGTGAACTCTCGGTAACTTATTATTTATTACGAACGAGTTTTGCCATGAATTTTTTTGTAAGTTCGCTGTAATTATTCATCTTTCCATATAAAGGTGCTTCTTAAAAACATGTAGGTAGTCATGGGTCCAGAATGACGTAGGTCTGACCTTAGAGGCGCCGGCCGTCTTCGTCATTGCTGATCTCATAATGACAATGCGTCCATTATGAACCTAGTTAGCATGTAATGTCTACATTGAACTGATACTACACAATAAATTCATAGTCAATAATGGTCAAATATTAATACATAGATACAAATACTTTCTGCCATTGAAGTAAAGAGATAATAAATTAATACAGGGTGTAAACTTACGTTACATACTTAATTTGCTTAAGTTGCTTGTTTGCTTCATACCATGAAACTGAACAACTTTTACTATGGGACAAAATTTCGATTTCGCACGAAATAAAATCTGTTGTTCCATAAATTTTGATCCGAGTTTCTATAGAGAAGCAGATTTTTTTTTCGCAATTTCGATGTTGGCTCCATAGTGAAAGTTGTTCAGTTTGATGGTCTGAAGCACCCTGTTCGATATGTCACACATTAAATTTTACACCCTGTATAACTTTGTCTGGTACAATCCCGCATATTCATGTCAAGGTCATAAAATCCATCGATTTCACAATGGTTTTCAGGAGTACCTATGTAATATGTATGCAAGTGTAGGTTTATATCATCATAACTAGGTAAAATTGTTCTACGTCGACAAAAACTTTCTTAAAAGTTTGTTAATTTCCATTAATAACTGGTTTTATTCTATACGTACAAAATTATTATAATTGATAATGATAAGGAAGATAGGCAGCTTTTTAACCTTGACATTCAAGTAATTTTTCTTACGTGAATACGAATAGGTACCTACTGGATTTTGTGTTTTTCTCGTAAGTAAAAAAAATCTTCCCTAGTTTGTACCTACTATGTACTTTCAAAGTTATACAACACGGGTATGAGGCGCTCGTTGGTGTACGGTAATGGAAGCTAAGCAACGTCAAGTCCGGTCAGTTTTCGGATGTGGTATTTCATCTCGAGCGCCTCAGTGCTTCATTTTGGGAAGTCACATTAAGCGGTTAGTTCCGTCAAACGGCAACTAACTATGTTCAGCGGCTTAAAAATTCACTGCGAGTTGAAAATTTAATTAAGATGTTTAATAAAAAAAAAACTGTTATTATTATTTATTTAACAGATATAATATACGACACCCAAAGTCATAGTTGAAATGACGTAGATCAGTTAAAAATAGATGCGAAATTGATTGTTTGCATTACAGCATCATGTTATACATAACAAAACATAGTATCACGTAACTAGGAAATAAATAAGCATCGAGGGTCGAAGACGAATCGTGATATGAGAATTGAGTATACAAAACAAATTATATAAAAGCTTGTAAAAATATACCATAGTATTATACAAATATAAATAATTGATTGTTACATGACAACATGTAGATTTATTTTTATACTTCATCATTAATAATTTGCCTATAGTAGATAATAAATCTCAGAATATTATAGTATTACATCAGAGATACCTCCTTTTGAGCATGCTTTTATCTTATCTACTTCCTTAAAGTGGTATCACGGTTCACTGTAATCGTTTTTGGGGAAATATCGACAATATCATCCAATAAATGTGTAAGTGATGCGTTGCATGACAAATTTATCGAATTGCATTCCAGAGTACAAATGTTGGATTAAAGTCTCCTTAGAATACAAAAATGAATCTATTCGTATTTATTGTTTTCTTCTTGTCTGTCATCTGTCACTCTGCTCCAACTTCTACATCATCCTAGTTGAAACGATCTAAATATAATAATATAATCTGATATCTAAATCCTAGTTGCTGGTGTATTTATTTCATCCAGATCCCCAATTCCAACAGGTTATGGGCCCAGTCTACGTTCAAAATAAATGCGTAAAATTTTTGGGGTGTTACGCAACTACGCAACTAGGAACCCATTGTTACAAAATGGTGTTACGTAAATTTTTCTTTCAGATTTTTTTCAGAAATGAAAATACACGAAAATATCAACCTATGATGAATTTTTGAGATCCGTGAACCGTGAATGGATGAAAATATAAAAATCTGTCATTGTTAAATCATTTCCTATATTTTGATACACTTTATGAAAAGGGAAGTATTGCAACTAAAACTTATAGAAAACAATGATTAGCGTTAAAAATACAAGGTTATGTAAAACTAATACTAAAGTACTTATTTTGCAATTTCTGGTGACCTAACCAAAAGGTAAAAGTAAAGGAAACTGATGGTAAGTATGTCAAGAGCCAAAATACTGCGTATGGGAATAGAAATGTGCATGGAAAAGGAAATTGGAGCTATTTGAACATTCTCAATAGTCAGAGAATGATTAAGAAAAGTATTAGCTTCAAAGCTAAAGCTGATAACAATAAGTATTGCATAAAACTGTCTCCATCACCCGAATTGAATATAAAAAAATATATATACATTATGCTGCTATTTTTGAAGAATGAATCAACAGAAATTATCAATAAGCGGAAGCAAATAATAATATGAAATATTTTTATTCTGGAGAAGAAAGATCACAGTCTTAATTTTCAGAAAACCTGTTTGCTCATATTGATTTATTGTCAAAATTATGTTACTAATGCATTATGCATTCATTTCAGCTGCAAAAAGAGCAACTACAGTTTACCAGTATCGTGGGCATTCAAGGAGTTGTGGAGGACGTGCTGTAAAATTCCATAATAATTTGCTACTTGTGTCAAAGATACAACGACCGGATATGCAGTCATCTTCGATTCATATAGTACATAGATACTTAATTAATATTTAGAACGGTAAAACCGTCATGAGAGGTATGTCAACAAGTAATGTAATTGCTGTAGATATTATGTGGTATCTGTGAATACTAGCCACGCAATATTTTCCTGAGAAATAAAAACCAAACTGATGCAGTGGTGGCAAAATATGATTTATGTAAGGCTTGCCAAAATATGACTTATGCTGTAAGGCTTGTACAAACGGGAAACAGTTAAATATCCTTCAGGCCAAAGATGAAATTCATGTTAAGCGATGCGAACGTTATTTTTTGTCTATTAATATATTTGTACTCCTCTCACAATTTACAATAATATTATAATTAGCATTTTTTTATTGTTGATCAATATTACTGTGTTACCGTACCTAAGAAAATAAACTTAGAAGTATTGTAAATGCTACGAAAGAATTGTTTTAAACAGTAAGGCAACTTAATTTAATGGTAGCTTATTCATATCCTTATACTCATATCATAAGTAATGGTGGAGAATATTTACAGAATTAAAAGCTATTTATTAAGTAAGGAATCACGTGTCATTTGACAATTTAGAATTCCACATAAGAATTAAATGGTATTGCCGATTGTATAGAAAGAAATATTGCATAAAAGGCCCGTTCTATGACAAACGGTGCTAAATTGTATAAAGTTTTCTGAGATCTAGCAGTATTAACGGTTGTATATTAAAATTTCACACTAACAGCTATTAAAAGTATGGTTTTGCCAGTAAAATTTGTGTATTAAATAAAACATAACTAACAGTTTGATGATAAGTTATGAAAATGTACTTATGGGCTTCGAACCTAACGGCTATAAAGTTTGGAAACCACGATCTTTTATTCTGGCCTACACTTGAACCAACAATACAATTAATATAAAATACCTGTGACGAATCTGATAGTGGTGATAAGTTTAAATTAGTGTCAATAAAGTCTCGAAAGCAAGTAAGATAGTTCTAAATCAGAACCCATTTCAAAATCTGATGAACGTAGGTTTAACTCTGATAATTCTAAGTCAGATCTCTTCTTAAAATCTGATAGCTCATACAGACATTTCTAAATCAGATCCCTTCTTTAAATCGGATAGTTGATACGAGTTCACGAATAAAATTTGCATAATCAACCATGATACAATTGAAATAAGACCAAACGGTTGAGTTACATTTTGATAATTTATTCACTGAGTGATAGGTCACGAGAAATAAGAAAAAGTGATCGGCTCAAACTAAAGGTCTGGTCTTGCCCCTAATCCCCTATAATTATGTTGTAGTGAAAAGTATTATTTATTTTTGGCGTGCAAAGAAAGATTATCTTATGTCTTATCATTCATGTATATCATGTACTTATATTATCTAACGTCATGAATGTTCAGAAAATTTGTTCAAATTAAAAGTTAATATGAAGAGATCAAAACTTGAGATGATAGAGCTTAGTGGGAAAACGCAATAAGAGATGAATTAAAGCAAGTAATTAAATGACCTTCGATGATGATTAATTATTCCCCCTTCAGCAAATAAACATGACTTTAGTACGAAGATCAGAGAACAAAAACCATAGTAGACTGTAAATGAATTTTCAATATCAAACATTTAAAATACAGTGTAAATGAAGTTGCTAGAGAATAATTCGAAAATACTTTACGGACTACGACGAAACTTTGCATCCGACAATAAATAGTTCCAATATAAATAATTAGTTTTTCCGAATTTGAATTTGAGAAGTTGACCGACCATATTTTAGTGGACTTTTTGCTAAATTGACCAACCACGAACAAACGTATAATCATGTCAGATTTAAAAGAAAGAGAGTAATTTGTAATTTCCCGCCATCAGAGTACAGTCAGTCAGTCAGCAAGTTAAAGTCTCATGCTAAGTTTACGTTAGATCAAAGTGTGTACATTAAAACAGTTTTGAGTACGTTTAATATGCATGGTATGCCCGATCAGTAAATAACATACACACAGAAAGTAAACTATATTTTTTTATGTATTGAACTCTGAAGAGTAATATAATGCTCTGTGTAGCAACGTTATTATATAAGTTGTAAAATGTACCTAATGTTATGTACTCGTCCAGACTTAAGCACATAAGAAAATGTAGCAATACCTTAAAAGGGTGCGTAGATAGGTGGTGATTAAGATTAGCTAAATGCATAATGAAATGCATAATTGTTGACATGGTAAGGAAATGCATAATTGTTGACATGGTGTTGAAATGCATAAAGGTACGCTAAATGCATAATGAAATGCATAACTTATTTCGCTTGAGAAATATTATTAATAATTAAATTGGCTCATGGAGCTAGTGGTCCCCGGGCGGAGTAAAATAAGACGACGTGTGTTCTGGTTTGGATCGTATATTGGAATGGCCACACACACACAGCCATGCCTCACAGGTTTTGTCCGACCAGAGGGGTCAGTCGATGAAAATAAAAAGCGTTAAGCTGGTGGTGACCTCTGCAATATGCCCCTCGAAGTACATAGATAAGCATAGGTACAAATTAAGTTAATGTTACAAGAAATGTTTTTTGTTGAATATGTAGACTCGATGTTATTGAAATTATACAAGAGGCAGAAAAGTATAATCTACATTATAATCCTTTATGAGGAGGCCATGACGATGAAGTAAAAGACACAAAATAATAGTAAATAAAATAAAAGTCGAAATGTGTACATAGTGAATTGTATAATCTATAGCCCGAGTAGGCAGTACATAGAGACAAAACTGTCAGTCGCAGCCTTATATTACTGAAGCGGAACATATTGTGGCATAAACTGTTAAAGAAGCATTATAGCTTAAATAATAGCATAGCTTACATAATATAAATGAAGTGCATACGCGCTAAATGCATAATATAAATGAAGTGCATACGCGCTAAATGCATAATATAAATGAAATGTATACCCGCTAAATGTATCATAATGTAAATGAAATGTATACCCGCTAAAAGTATAATAAAAATGAAATGCATGCAAGCTGAAATGCATGCAAGCTTAGTGCATAAATGATGTCTAAAATGCATCCAAGCTGAAATGCATACAAGCTAAGTGCATAAATGATGTAAATGCATACAAGCTAAGATGCATGAGTGATGTCTAAAATGCATAAAAGCTAAATGCATAATTAGGTATGTGAAATGCATACAAGCTAAATACATGATGATGTGAAATGTATACAAGCTATAAATGCATAATGATGTGAACTAAATACAAGCTATAAATGCATAATAATGCATAGATAGTGATGTGAAGTGCATTGAGAAATAGCATAGCACTAGGACGAACTAAATGATTCTTGTTCTGTTAGTAAATTTTTAAATCGATGTAAAGTTTATATACATGCTGATTAATTTTGAGGGGGCGTTTTGGAATTATTCCTCCTCCGTACACAAAATTAATCTTTTATGTAGAAAAATGTGTGGCAGGTTTAATACATTTGTCTTTTTTGTATTTACTTTTGAAATGATTCATCATACTTTTATTGAAAATGTTGAAATAATTCTTTGTATTAAGAAGTAATGATTTAATTCATTTAATTATGAGAATGGAAATGGTCTGATTAGGTTTTTCTGGGTTTTCCCTAATCCAAGCAACAAATGTTGGACCATAATGTAATTTTCCCAGCTAACAATAGGATGGTGTAGATTTTCTGTTTACTAAATCAATTAACCATGGATTTTATGTGGTATATTATGTTTGAATACATGGTGTCAATTTAGATTGGAATATGCAATTGATGATTAATAACTCATATACAAGGTGTTCATTTTTGAGGGGGCGTGTTGGATTAAAGTCTCCTTAGAATACAAAAATGAATCTATTCGTATTTATTGTTTTCTTCTTGTCTGTCATCTGTCACTCTGCTCCAACTTCTACATCATCCTAGTTGAAACGATCTAAATATAATAATATAATCTGATATCTAAATCCTAGTTGCTGGTGTATTTATTTCATCCAGATCCCCAATTCCAACAGTTATTATCATAATTTTAAGACATACTGCGACAAGTGATCAAACCTAGTTTTGAAATTGCGTTTTAGTTTTATTTAATTAACAAAATAATTATCAATTGATTGAAAGAAGATTGGCTTCATTTTACAAAGAAATCCTCCTCCTTTTTTTGAAGTCGGTTAAAAATTTTGTGACTTTATAGTCAATTCGAAACCTATAAACCTAGGTATACGAGTACAGGATGTAAACTTTAATTACGGTCTTTAAAGGGTGCTTCAGACCATAAACCTGAATAACTTTTGCTATGGGACTAATATTGAAATCCATAGATGTGTTGACCTTGACAGCAATCATTGGGCTGCTGGGCCCAAATCTAGGTATCAATGGTTGAGCCCATAGTGGTTCAGACAGCCAATGTTCTGAACTCTGAAGCACCCTGCAAAGTATGTAATAAATTTAACTGCTTCAAATTACCTCCTTCTGGGGCAGTCGGGTAGTAGTAGCCCAAAACCATAGATTTCTTAAAGTCTTGGCGGAGTAAAAACGTTTTCGCATGTATTGAGATAGCTAGACTCGAAATCGTGTTAACACTACTTATAAAATGGTTTATGAGTATGATATTCATCACTCCGTCATCATGCGTCATATCTGACTGAAGGTATGAGATACCCAAACATAAGCTTGTCTAAGGCAGAGATGACAAACCTACCAATGACGATCGTGCCACACCTCTGTTAAATTAGCACACTGGTTTTAAAGAAATTATCATCAAATTATAATTCTTATATTGCTTACCACGCATTTTCCACGACCTACAGATAAAAAAAATATAAGATAATATCATCAAATTATAATTCTTATATTGCTTACACTATATAGCAGATACCTCGCTGTAGCCCCAAATAACTGTTCCACTGCTGAATACAAAAAAATTACAATCTGTTAATAATGGATACGACTATTTGTTCGGAACTTCGGGAATTTATCTTGAAAAAAGGGAATAGCGTAACAACACAAGGATATACAGGGTCCTTCTTAATATGCTGACATTTTTTAAGGGGATGTTCAGACCATCAAACTGAACAACTTTCTCTATGGGACCAACATCGAAATCGCGAAAAAAAACCGCTGTCCCATACATTTGGCTCGAGTAGGTTTGCAGTTTTGGGAAGAACAGATTTATTTTTTCGCGATGTCGATGTTGGTCCCATAGAGAAAGTAGTTCAGTTTAACGGTCTGATAATTCTCTTTAAAAAGTGTCAGCATATTAAGTTTGCTGGACCCTATATGCTGACGGTTTTTGAGGACATGAGCAGAACATCAAACTGAACAACTTGCGCTATAGAACCAATAGGGAAATCGCGAAAAAAAAATCTGTTCCCTGCAATCCTACTCGACCCAAATATATGGGACAGCAGTTTTTTTTCGCGATTTCAATGTTTAAATGTAATGTTCACATAGAGAAAGTTTTCCAGTTTAATTAGTACTCTGTGGTTTAATTGTCTGATCGTCTTCTTAAAAAACAGTTGGCATATGTAGTTAATTTGGACCCTGTATAAAAAAAACTCGTCTCGATTGCGGTTTTTTCCCCAAAATCACCAGCATCAGGTCAGGTTTATTTGACCGGTCGATGGGGATTTCGAGTCTCCATTTAAAATTAAAATATTAACAACGAGATCTAAACTTCATAAAAACAGTTTTAAAGTAAATAAATGATAAGTACTTATAATAAGTTGTAGTGTGCTTGTGATGAGACTTCGCAAGGATGTCAAGGCGATCGTCCTGGTCACAAGTAAATCGACTAATGCTAATCATTAATTAAAATACTTGTTAAATCTGTCGTTTTAATGGAAAACGTCTGCTGGAATTCGTGATAGAATATTTTACTTTTTTTAAACTTAGCTAATTAGTAAATCGTCACCTAGGAGGTGGACTGAAGCGCCACAAATGGCGCTTTAGACTTTTTACTGTGGAGGTGACGCATGTTAGTTTTATCGTATTTTATTTAATACCAATGAATAAAAATATGGTCCAGCTAATCGCATTTACTAAAAAAAAACTACAGGGTCATTCTTATTATGCTGACACTTTTTTAAGGGGATGCTCAGACCATCAAACTGAACAACGTTCTTTAAGGCACCAACATGAAATCGCGAAAAAGAAATCACCTGTTCCATACAAAAAGCTGCAAATCTACTCGAGCAAAATGTATGCGACAGCTGTTTTTTTTTTTCGAAATTTCGATGTTGGTCCCATAGAGAATGTTGTTCAGTTTGATGGTCTGATCATTCCCTTAAAAGTGTCAGCATATTAAGTTGGACCCTATACAATAGATGTAAGAGGATTGCAATTATTCGGTAATTTTCATATCTTTAACATTACTTAATAAAATTATCAATTTTAAATGTTATCAAGCTAATCTTTAACATTCAATTAATTAATGTTCAATTTACAAATATCATTAATTAATCTATTTCAAAGACCGGTATTCTGTTTTTTTTTTAAATAGCTTTATATCATCAGATAGATGGCAATTTGCAGTAGCTAGGTAATCCTAGCTTGCTTTCTAAGGCCAGCAAAGCCACTTCGCATGTCCGATGTCTTGACCATGTAACTCGATTATAATTTAATAGCCTATTGTATTCCCTTTACATTTGACTTGGTTAACAACAGCAACGAATTAAAACAACAGTTGTTACATGAATGGAGTCGCATTACATTAAAAAGTATTTATCGCATGTTTAACTCGATTTTATGAGTATCTTGCGTGCAAAAGTATTAGCTGAAAACAAGGAGTGAGAACAGTGTGACCACTTTTTGTAGATTTCTACTTTTTTGGTAGATTTAGGGCAAAGAGAAAAGTATTGCCAAATTGTTTAGTATAAATTCTGTATTTGAGATTTTTTTTCAAAAATGCAAGAATCCTTGCGACACGGAGGTTTTGTGAGCTTCTAGTAAAGCGTGAGTGGTGTACTACAAAATTTATCTAATCGCCTAAATGCTAAAGTTGTTTTTTTACATATTTTAGTTTATCGTATTGTATTTGGGGGGCTACAAAACAAATAGTTTACAAATTTTGTCAGCTATAGGCCAATTACAAGCTTCCACATATTATGTATAAAGAACTAGATTTTTCAAACGATGATTTTAAATATACAGGAAACTGTACCACAGATTAAAGAGTTAACACGTTACCACTCCCTTAGACCTTAGAAAACGATAAATTCCCACGCTTTAATTGCATATCTTTTTCGCTGCGACATTTTATTCGGCGCTCTCGTTTGCGATTGTGGCAATCGACTTGCGAGGATAGGGTACGGTCTAGGTACGGTTCTTATCGCGGTAAGTGCGGTCGAGGGAAGGACGGAAGCGGAGGCCTGATTGTGCCAACTTAAACGTTCATCCTTTTTTAACATTTTGATACCCAATAATATTTGGAAACTGAAACATCCATGTTACATCTTACATCATTTACATCCAAGTAACGAAAAAAAAATCGCGGTAGTGCGGTCGAGGGAAGGACGGAAGCGGAGGCCTGATTGTACCCACTTAAACGTTCATCCTTTTTTAACATTTTGATACCCAATAATATTTGGAAACTGAAACATTCATGTTACATATTACATCATTTACATGCAAGTAACGAAAAAAAATGGAAAAATTATATTAACAATGCTAATGATGAGCATTAAGATTAAATTCTAAACATTTTGCTCTAAGACGTGTTTTATTTTAAATATTAACCACCTGCGACCATAGTATGATGCGCGCGATAAGGCTATATCACGCCTTTTATCTCATTCGTTCGCGCGGAAATAGAAAGAGAGCTAAGGCGCGATAGCGTTGTATCACAATGCCATACGGCCGCTGGATAGACATAAATATTATTAATTTAAAACAGAACTTGGTAGTTTATCTGTATTTTTGGTAGATTCTCTGCAGAAAAAGTGGCCACGCTGAATGAGAGCTACGATTATGAAACTTGAATAACACAAATACATAACTAGTTTACGGCGTAAAGGCAAAGAAAAAAGTATTTTTATGAAACCTAAACGTTTACCTCGTTTGCAGTTACGTAACTTAAATGTGTTAACGAGTTAAATATGTTTATGTATGTTAACGTTACGTTAGAGTGCACATTCGTTCACTTCTTAAAATTACATACAGGGCGTAAGGGACAGCAAGGCAAGAAACGGTGAATTCAGACCATCAAAGTGAACAACTTTTACTAGGGGATCAAACCAAACGGAGCAAAAAAAAAATCTGCTGTCCCATGCTAAACTGCACCCGCCGCCGCTGCCTACATGACTCAAATGTATGGGACAGCTGATTTTTTTTTCGGTCCGATTGGTTTGCTCCCATAGTAAAAGTTGTTCAGTTTGATGGGTAGACTCTTCGTTTAAATTTTAAACTTTAAAAGGATGCTAATGATATCAATTTCACCCTGTAGAGACAAAATTGAAAAAAAATCGTTTTGTAGGTATTTTTTTATTGGCAAATATTTGAAAGTTATTCAGTTTGATGGTCTGAACCACTCCTTAAAATATTTACCAGGGAGTTTTGGAATCGTGCTGTAGGTCAGCTATTTCAAGAACAAAGCTCCAATTGTATGGTGGCTCAAGAAATAGTTGCTCAATAGTGAAAGTTGTTCGATTTGGTCTAAACTAAACCACTACTTTAAATATAACTAGGGAGTTTAGTTACACCCTGTAAATTATTTTATATTATTTCCTTTAAAAATAATTCGCAAATATATCTCAGGTCAAAAAAGACGAACAACAGTGTCAGTATAAGTAGGAAGTAACTAAAATGTATATCATCAAGGTTAACGCTATGATGTGGGCTCGAGATAATTCTTATCATTAGTTTGCGAATACACGCAAGCCCAAGGAACTGATTTTAACATTTTATTTAAATAACCATCGTTGCTACGATATTTTATAATTTTAAGAGCTTAATACACTCTACGTTTTTTATACGAGCAGATGAGAAGCAGAAAACGCGCGATAATGCACTTCAAACGAGATTCAAACGAGACACACCATCAAATTCGTTGTCTTTTCACACAAATGGGAAAAATTTACAAGAGTTACCTCTTGTCAATGTCAATAAATGCATGTGCGATACTGATTACTGAGTGAGTGCGAGCTAGACAGGAATACGCCATTGCCTACTTTTTTCGCCACACGCTTCCTACCAAGCGGGGGTGAAATTAATATTGGTGGTTATTATGGCATGGAGTGTCCTTACAGTATGTAGCCCTAGATAAAAATAAATAAATAAATAATTTATTCACTTCTCAAGTAATGAGCGTTTTTCTTTTGGTTTTTTAAGGGATCGATGGGATGGCGCTACGGTCTGTGCGAAGAAACGTACTAAAAATTTCAAAAAAGTGATTCTTTAAAATAATAAATAGGGAAAAGATGATCAAGATATGCTAACGCATCTTTTGATGACATATTTCATTATAAATTTACTAATCATTTTAATCGAAAATTCGAAATTTTTACGCCTTACTTGGCTGTATGGGCTCGATCCCTTGGCGTTCCAAAAAAAAGGCAGGCACAGTCTTGACAAGATTTTGACAGGATCTCGCGGACGGCTCTATGGAGCGATAAACATGCCATCTGTCGAGTTTTTTGGGAAGCAAATTTAAAAAAGAAATGAATATCGCTCATTTGTGTACATAAGATAATAACAGGCAACATTTATAATTGTTTCGACCAGTGCCTAGTAAAACAGTGGATAGTTTCCACCTTGTACTCTATGCACTAGAAACCTTCCGAGTGACACAGTTAATCCTTAGTTACTAATCTTTCTTATACTGTGCCTTTGCATTTGCACACGTCTCCAAATTCAGCAACGCGTTTGCATCGATACAAACGCGTGTACAACGCGATACAGACTATGCATCGTGTACGCTTGTTTGTATCGTACAAATGCATAGACATCTTATTTACAAACTAGACTCACAATCAACGTTCGAAAAATGGCACAACCAAAAGAGCTCGGATGAGCTCTTTTTTGTACTAGCTGACAGTTAACAAGCGAAATACGACTATGTTTATGAATCAAATACAACGTATTAGTGACAACCAGCAGCATGCATACTTAATTTGTGCGGTTTTTTGCGTCAATGTGCACAAAAATTTGCTAAGATTTTATATGACACTGTGGGTCTAGTATAGGAGGTCAATTTACAAATGCAACAATCTACTTTTAGTATCTCGAACGCGCGTACGTGAATCGCGCGTAGTCTGCTCGTTTAAAAAACGTGATGTGCATAGTGCCCTTAAATGTACGAAACTGTAGGCAACGTTCCTAACGTTGACGTTTGGTTTTGTAATGTTTGCTCAAAGTAAAGCCTTCGGACTGTGTTATGGATGGATGGCGTTTAATTAATAAGCATTATTGACGTAGGTCGATATGATTCTATAAACGCTTCCGTCTCACTGTTGGGTTTGGGTGTTCTGTCAGGGTCCAACTAAAATATGCTGACGGTTTTAACAGGGGATGATCAGATCATCAAACCCTTCAGAATATTAAGAAGGACCCTATACAGAGTTTTAGGGTAGACAGCCCATGATACTGAAAAACTTTCCTAAAGGAACAAAGGGAAACTCGCAATAAAAACTTTTCATACAAAGCTCTTCAGCTGATTGCATTTAGTATGAAGTCGAACTTTTTTTGCTAATTTCCTATAGGTTTCTTAGGGAAAGTCGTTCAGTGCCATCGCTTCAATCACCCCTTGAAGCTCAATGCAACTGTTTACCCTAACAAGACAACTGACAATTTTAGTAGGTTTAAGTACATAATGTTAACATTGCGGCAGTCACGGGTCGAGTACAGCGTGCGATGACGCGTGAAGCGTGAGTCGTGACCATGACGCGACCTAGGACCAGCGTCCTCGCAGTTCTGCCGGACCAGAACGACATTTAATCTGCATTTAATACGAACCACTTATATTTATAGAACAAACAATATTTTTCCGCAACTTATAATCTGAATATTTGGAATCTCCGTGACGAAGGAGCATAAATTAAAATTTATTAACGGAAATTCACGCAAGCCATCGATAGTATTAAAAGAATCGGTGATTTTTGTTCGAAGAAATTTCCTCTTTCATTGACTTACCAACTACTGGACATAGGGTCCGCGTTAAAAAGTGTCCAACCAAAGAGAAACAAAACACATAAAGAGAAACAATTACGCGACAGTCTTCGTTTGATTGACGGTCTACGCGCACGTCTGCATGACGAATGCCGATGCCGTGCTGATGTGCTGTAAGAATTTGTAAAAATAGGCATGCAAAATAAAAATGTCATCAGTTTCAGTGTTTTTAGTTGGATTACTCGAATATAACTCGAACCTACATAACCGTCTGGGACACTTTTTTTCGAGAATTTTGTATTAGACCCTGCGTCCATAACTTAGTAAGTCAATGTTAGATTTGCATAATTCTTACATATCGTTAGGACTCTTTTTCCTTCTTTATTGAACAAACTAGCAAGTTTTTTAAATAGCTTACACGAGGGAAAAGGGTTAAAAAACAACGCGTAGCGCAGGGCACCGACCGTCGTGACCTAGTAATTACTAATTAATATTTAAACACCTGTTCAGTATTACAATAAAAATAAATGTATCGATTGAAGAGCCTATCACAGTGTATCTCTAACAAAGAGCGCACCTATGTAAATTGACCTACACTTCGCAATGTTACAACCCTGCCGTGACACTACGCAGCGACCTGCCGACATAATATCAATATTAGGGAGCGTCCATTAATTATGTGAGGCGTTTAGGGGGGTTATCGAGGCGTTTAGGGGGTCGAGGCGAATCTCACCCAATCTCACGTGGGAGATCGGGGGGTCTCGGCAAATATCACGTAATTATTTTTTCCATTAAGTAAAACATGTTCTTAGTACTTTTTTTATTAACTAGTCTTATATTAGGAAACGACGGGCATATACGAAGAGATGTACGGATGTGAATGAGTCAAAAGAAGTATGTAAGGATCGTAGAAGATGGCGCGCCCAGGGCTCTGCCTACCCCACTGGGAAAGAGGTGTGACGTTATAGATAGAGAAAGATGGAACCAGTCTTTCAAAAACAATTAATCAAATTTTATTTCATTCCAGCTTGAAAATAATAAATGGTAAAAAAACAAAGCAGAAAAGACAGCATTTTTAAATAAATGCAGCGCAAGATTTACGGATTTACATTGAAACGCATATTGATAAAATTATTTTTTTAGATTAGGGTGAGTCAAATCTCAGAGAGGGGATCGTAATTTGCCTCACGTAATTAATGGACGTCCCCTTACCAATGTACGACCCAGTTACAATGTGGTGTAAACAAAAGTGCGCACAACGGGGTCGCAGACGTTTCGGCGAGGTGAGCGACCCCGGTATCGCGGCGATCATTCCGGTTAGCGGAGCCTTATCACGAGCGGCGACGTCACGTCAGCTGCGCCAGCGCCGCACTGTGTCACAGATAACAGATATACAGTACAGCTACTTCATGCAAGCGCTCGAATCGACGCATGCACAGACGCGAGCGCTACGTCATCGTCACGACCCGCTAAGGTACAGTACGACCAAGAAAATAATTCCGCTCGTCAATCTTCGTTTGCGCAGAGCAGACCCGAGTCAAAACCCGAAGTTACTTAGTAATCAAAGGGTGCAAAGTCGGATAGCATCGAAAAGGGCGCGAAAACAAAAAGTCAATCGCGGCAAGGGGATTTCAGGCCCGTGAAGGCCCTGATTGGTCAACATAATTTGGCGCGCTATTAAAATTTGTCAACTACGCAGGTACATATCGATAAGAATTATAAATCTGGTACTACTGTACTTCAGTACTCGTACTGTTGCGTATCGAAGTACCTTAGCGGGCCGTGTACGTGGCGCTCGTCTGTGTGCGTGTGTCGATTCGAGAGCTGCATCAAGTTGCTGTACTGCATATCTCTTTTCTGTGGCGTCGTCACGTCAATGCCGCACTATGTCGCCGCAACCGCTCTAACCAGAGCGAGAAACTGATTTTTACGCAGATTTAAACGCTCTCGTATGATCACAATAGCTCTACAAGTGTCAACCTGTGACCATAATTAAAACGACTTCGTGAAATCGTGTTCTGTTAATTAAATATTCTTCAACCTACTTTTAAGTTAGCGTTATCATATGTAGTAGTCTATTTCTATCTGATTATAGATTATTATAGGCACATTATATCGACAAATATTATCTTTTTGACATTAGGGTAATTGCCTAGGTATATTATGAACTTTGAAAAAAACCTTTGAAAATGATGATAAACTCAAAACTCAGTAATTTTAAGCATAAATTCTTTTGTTGTTAATAACATGAAAACTATAAAAAAGTATAATATTCAAACAAAGGGTGTGTTTCAAGGCATTCTATAAAGAATTTCAGATTTGACTTGGCAAATATCATACTGTCTTTTGGATTTACGAAAATTTCCAACTACATATTTTACTAGCAATGGAAGTACTAGCTAGAGTAGTTACTAGACATTTTATGCGTTGGTTTATCAAGCACTTTTATCTGATATGATGTTCGTGTAACACACGGAACGTGGTTATAATAATATTATAACATTCACTCACATTTTATAGTAGTTAGTATATCACTCCTAACATACAGAAAAATATGCAAACTGTATTGAAAATTTTAGTATTTTTTTTGCTCGTCGGTGGAGTTTTATTTGTATAGAATTAAATAATTTTATAGCCTTGGTGTCTACGACCGGCGGACCTCCAAATTACACATAACAGTGGCGTGGCGGAGTAGGACAAAAACGCGCAAGGTCTCGGCCGAAAGAGCCAGCGCGTTGCTTCCTCGTCCAGCCATTTGGGATGACAACTTCATTTTTTACTTACTGAAACAGTATTTGACAATTTAGTAATATTATTATAATTTTACTAATAGTGTACCCCATCAAATAGCTGCACGTTTAAGCTTAGCTTAACAAATAATTTTGAGTTAAACACACAGCTCGCATCTTGAAAATACATTGAAAAATTTATTAAGAAAGTGTGTGAAGTTTAAATGTAAATCTGAATTTAAAAACATTAAAGTCAACAAGCGAGCAGTGAGTTAAACTTAAACCAAGTTATCACAATAAATGTATGAATCACCAAGTCACAGTTTTGAAGAGTCGAATATTTAGTTTCGTTTTTAATCAAACATTCAAATGTCGATTTATAAAATGATAATGACAACAGCTAAAAGTAAATTTTACAACACGATTATTTTTTTTCTAAATGCTTTGAGAACATACATTTTTTATTTCAGACTAAAGTAGACTTTAATATTGTTTAGAAAAAATTTTCGTGAAATTAGAGTAAGTCGGAATTTTTAGTTTTTTTAACGCCAGAGAAAATAATATCATGTTTAGTAACTTAATATACGAGTTATAAATAAATATATTAGGCATGTATCAAATAAAAGTACCAAAAAAGAGCAACTTTTTCAATGAATACGAAACTAAGGGCAATGTCTAAAAATTTACTCTAATTGATTTAGCATAATAATTATCTGAGCTACATCAAACTGGGACTAAGTAGATTCATTAAGTGAATTTATTAGTGACACAAAATATAATTTTGATCCAAATCACAGTACACACACACAGTAACAGTACGGACAGCAGGAAAGCATTATAATTTTATTTGTGTAGCAGTGACGCAAAAGTAATAAAATTATACGTGACTATTTGATTATCTTTTCCTGCTATTCATACCGTCGCTATAATGGTCCCAGGTCCACTTTAAAAACTGGTTAAAACAAAGGAGTTTGAATTAGGCAGGAAATTCGTCTCATTTTCCTGGCCAAAAAAGTTTATGCCAAACTTGTGCTATTAATGTTCTGTACCAAAATGCAAACAAACATTTGTTCTTGTGGAAGCACGACAGTAATAAAATTCGTCAAAATAATTGCTTTAATTAAGCTTTAAATAACTTTTTCACTTGAGCCCAAAAATACTAAGACCCTCAAACCATGGGGATCTTAAGATCCTTATATATATTTGTGGGAAATGTTTACTTTCTTCTTTTTTGAAATTAAATGTGGAAACATATTTTAGTGGTGTGACCATTATAAATTAGTTATCTATAGGGCTAGCATGCCAGACTCGACAAAGCGACAAAATGAGAAAACCGTCATGCGCGCTCGCTTTACATGCGCAAAGTAACAAAGAGAGGGCACGTCTAGATTTTTGTCGTTTTCTCGGGAGTGGCACGCGAGGCCCACAGAATCTACAAGCATTCTCGACAACTAGAAGAAGAAAAAACATTATAAAAACTTACCATCACAGGTAGCGGCCATAAACTTGCCGTTCGACGAGAAATCCACGAGGATAACGGTGCCGGGGTGACCCTTGAGATTCTTGAGCAGCCAGGGGTGGCTAAACTCAGTCTTTCCTTTCCACGTCGCACGCTTTTTGCTCTTCCCGCTGCCCTTATTATCAGTTACGGCAGTTTCATTGATAGTCTCAGCAGGCGCTCCTGTAATTAAAAACGACGTAATTTTGAACAAGGAAATGTAAACAATAAAAACATAACGCGCATGAATTACGTGTAACTGATACATCGTTTTGTTATGTAGAATTATGACTACGAGAGCTGTAATTTTTTTTATGTTTTACGTGCCTTATCATTTTTTAGTAGCGTTCCGATCCGATGACTATTTTCGTAGTGTATTATTTTTATAATATACTAGTGTTTTCCCGCGACTTCGTCCGCACAAATTATATACCAGATTTTAAGTCAGATCATAAGCTATCAAACAAAAAAAGTTTCATCAAAATCGGTTCAGTAGTTTTTGCGTGATGCGCGAACAAACAAACAAACTAACAATTTTGTCAATAGATGGCGCTGCACGTTTTTAAATCGCGCTATCGATATGTTATTTGACTTTATATGAAGTGAACCGCTACTTTTTTATTCCTCATGATTTTACGGTTTTATAATAGTTAAGATTTCTGCCGTACAAGAATTTATTCTTTTGTTTTTAAATTGCACGGACATTTAGTCATACCAGTTATATTAGTTTCTTTTGGGCGTCATCGGGCGTTAACTCACCATCCTTATGTCGACCGAGTTGAGTCTCGTTTTACAAAGGGTGGAAAACGTACGGATTTTGACATTTAAGGCAGTTCGATCTCAAACTTACATTTGTGAATCTCATCTCGGCCTTATTTCATTAATAATTTTACGACATCCCTCATTAATCCCAGAGCTTTTTATTCCGACTTATACGAAGATTTAAAAGCGGCAAAATAGGTGATATTAGTTGAAATATAACGATATTTAAACAAAAGAACAATAAATGTCTGACAACATTTAGTGTCTCTTGAAAGTAAGTGGCTAAAGAGTGTCTTACGTAAGAAAACGCACATTTATCTGGCAAGTGAAAGTGAGCGGGAACGGAGTGATGCTACGCTGAAATAAGCGCGCCGAATTGTTGATAAATACACAATATTTACACTGATATTGCCTGCTACTGTAGATAATGGTATTGGTGTAAAGTATGGGTTATAATTTTGGTACTGGTAGTACCCTAATGTAGTTATAGCATAGCATAGGTACTTGGAATTTCAGGGTGGAATGACACGCCAAGTGGTGGAAAGTAAGATGGCTTTTTGCCCGCAAAAACACAGCAAAAGAACCTTTTCCCCCTTTGTCGCCTTGCGCGACACCCATTATTTTAGTTTTTTTGGATGGAGTTTGGATGGATGCGTGACAGGCTGCGACTATCGCTGGTCTTTTAACAGATTTGGTTCTACGACATAAAACATGAGGAACATTTTATTCTATTCTACACAGGGAACCGTGATAAAACGGTCTACCAAACGTTGTTTTACGTCATTCAATACTAGGAAGTTCAAACACACTCAAGCATCAACTTACTCTATTACAGTGACAAAAATGTGAGTCGCAGTTCTGTGAAAATGACACTTGATGAATTGAAAGCAGGAGTGCGATTTTTGAATCTCATTCGGTGAGCTCAGCAGTTGAAAATGTCAAAATTACTATGGAGATACGCATCTTTCTACTGCTGATTTGACATTCAAAAATTGTACTCCTGAAGTATGATTTTTGAAAGTCAAATCAGCAGTAGAAAGATGCATGGGAACGCTTTTGTATGAGATTTAAAAACCGTTCAAACGCACCGATGACATTCAAAAATCGCACTCCTGGCATAAAATTATTCTTTCGAATAAATTCGCTGGTAATCTTCAATAGGGAAAGGTAACTTACACAACATTAATAAAGCGTTTCTTTTTAAAACGACGTTAATTTTGAAAAAGTGTCTTGTATGTGCTTGTAGGTTGAATAAAAAGACATGTATTGGACAGACAGGATAGTAAAACAACAAAAAAACTTGTACTTAATATACATTTCAAGAAAAGATTGTGCTGAAAAATCGAATTGTTTAGCAAGGTTTTATTGTTATTATTTCAGTAGACATTTCAAATAAAATCTTGGAAAAATACTATTTTTATCTTTTTGTTAGAATTGTTAATGCAAGAGAATTCTTTTATATTCTGAGATATTACTTACCAATATCTATTTCAATAAGATTGTGCCAAAGGTACAGAAAAAAGAAAATGTTACTTTGCTTTTAATAGTTCCCATACTTTTCTAGATGACAAACATTATTTTTGAATAAATTAAATTATGAGATCAATAACTTAATAATTAACAACAATCCCAAATGACATTGTGTATTTATCTTGAACCATATTTATTTACAAATGAATCATATAAAGAAATGTTTCTACAAATGTGTGTATATCATTGTTTACTTAATAAAAACCAGGTTTTTACCTTTATTGACAGGTTTTATTCAATAACATTTGTACAGATGTGAGATGTCACATTGTGTTGTATTATAATATAATAATGGCATGCAATTTAAGCATGAATGTCATAGTAATGTGTAATATGATTTTCAGGCCAATGGTTTAAGTGTTATGACTTATGAATATCTTGAAAAATCATTTCATTTAAATCTGAGAGTTATTTTCATCTGAAGTTGTATCTATCAAACAAATATAATATGTTAATGCATAGGCTACACTATCATATTTGACAATAAGATACAATTTCCTTTTTTATTATTATTGTTCTAATTTAATAAAAAAAAAATTTTTGTTGTTCATAGTGACAGCCACTCATTAGAAGGGATTGCTTATGTACAAAATAAAACATATATGTAGAAGATCAAAACTTGATTCCAAACGAAACAAACCAAAAGCCTGGACACCCGTGGCTATACCAACATTACCGTAACAAAAATAGTAATATGACCAACTCATGAAAGTCTGTGAAAGAGGCCTCAAAAACTGTTCTATGTTGTTGAGGTGAAAGAGTCATTACATTATATTATGTAATAATAACAGAATTATATGTATAGTATAACATGACAGAAATGTAACCCTTCAACACAAAAGGCTGTTATAATGAAATGAATAAAATAATTATTATTATTCTATTTAAGATCAATTAGTTTTAATTTAAAATATGATTTAATAGTTTATTTAATTATTATGGTTGGCAGATTAAAACTATTATCTGTTAGCAAAGTGAAAAGCTTAAATAATTCTGATAATTTTGAGAGCATTCATAATTATCATAATAATGAACAATTTAAAATGTTATATTATTTTATAATTAATGTTAATTTCAATTGAGGCTTTAATAATATATTACTAAGTAGAAATGCAGTGTTCTTGTTAGTTTTCTTGCTTACATGTTATGCCATTCTTGATGAAATATACATTTTATAAGTTTGGCCTGTCATTTTCGTTACGAGGTTGTTACCATGGAGTAAGAGGAGATGGCATATCGGCTTGTTTCTATAGAAAATTATGTCGCCGACAAAGGGGGTGAGGGACGGGTGAGGGGAGACAAAAAGCTTAGGGGAGCGTGTAATTTATCTATGGTCGCAGTACAAACTAGTGCACAATTGGTGGTTACTGTGCACACTTTGTTACACCATCTCTACCAAGGGGAGCGTGTAATTTCTCTATGGTTGTTACTACAATTTGAATTTCACTTGTTAATTAAATATATAATTTAGATTTAGTGGTTTGGTTAGGTACTATTCGTATAGTTACTGAACATGAACAGTAGAAATAAAATAAGTAAAATAAGTGTACTTAATAATAATTTATAACTTCTTTATCATCATCTATTAGAATTATAAATTACTATTACTTTTAAAGAAATTATCATGATATATTATGCTAGCAATTAGGTAATGTGAGTTTGTAAATTTCTTATACAACCCTGTATAAGTACTGTTTGATAAGTAAGAATATATTTTTGAAACTCATAAGGGGGTTGTTTATATATAACAACTTTCTCTATGGGACTAACATCGAAATCAAGAAAAAAAAAATTTGATATCCCATACATATTTTAGCTCTAGTCGATTTGTAGAGTATAGAACATCAATTTTTTTTTTCGCGTTTTCGATTTTGGTCCCATAGTGAAAGTTGTTCAGTTTGATGGTCTACACCACCCCCTTAAAGGTTTATTTGTATTTTTGTAACACCTTGTATACAGGAGAAGAAAAAAAGACACAAACCGAAGCCAAGGGTGTCATGTCGAGAACTTATCCCAATGTATCAACTTATGTACACAAATGATAAGCAATAAAGAATATTATTATGAATATGAAAGACCTTAACAACTAAATTGTAAAACCAATAAAGAACCCTAAAAACCATGGTAAAAAGGAAAAGGCACATGGTACATTTACCAGGTGATGGGGGATCCAATTTGCAGTTGGAGGTTACTAATTCGGTATGTCAAGTTTTTTTTTGTCTTCATTTTTATATTTTTTACGGACAGAAGACATAATTTTAAGATACCTATTTCATTCTTATTGCAATTCATCGAGTCTATCAATATAAATTTAATTTTTAAATTATTTTGATCTGTAATCTCCGGTGGAGAGAAAATAATTCAAACTCCATGGAGAAAAACTACATACAGCTGTATTTAAAAAAATTAAAACCTGCCTCCTCTTTCTAACTCTATGCTGGAAAAAGATACGGCAACATCAAATGTCAAATTCTGACATTGTGAAAGTATTTTTTTTTCTTAATGGCCGGTTATTTTAAGTTGATTTTATGTTTACCAAGGAGTTCAGAGGTATGCCAGTGACGTCACTGCACGGATCCTTTCATTTTAAAATCTCTGACATAGAAAATATGATTATTGAGACAATTATCTCGAAATGGTTTTCAATTCAGCCCTTCAAAAAAAAACTTGACATACCGAATTAACAATGTCTTCTTAATGAAAATAAAACAATAAGATAATCACATAGAAGATTCGGTAATTTTCTAAATATAAATGGTTACCATGTACTTAACTACATATTTGGATGCATAAGCAATACTTGTGTATTACTCCAATACATACTAGGGTATTGTTTTTTTTATTTGAGTTTCCCAAGTTTGTATTGTTATTTCATTTTGTTTCTGTTTTCAGAAGGTTAAAAAGAAAATTTATTCAGTGATTCTGAATTACATAAATAAACTGCCATGTTTTAATTTATGTATAACCTCCGTTATATGCATTACCATATTCAAATAGACTGCAAGAGGAGTCTTCACGTGGTTATAATATGTTAAAAAAATGTGTTTGAAAGCAGTGCAAAGAATGATTCACAAATAAATGTATGATCATCACAAGTACAGTAACTAAAAAGTATGTCAGTGGCATTCTTTGCTGATGTTTATACAGTTAGTGCTAGCATCCGTTCACATGGACTCAACCGCAAACCGCACATGGGGCCTCCCCACTTCGAAGTGCAATTCACATGTGCGATCATGGTTTCCGACATGCAAACTTACTCTTTACAACAAATTCCAATGCTTTACCTGAATCGCTTTCGACTTCATGGTTTTGTCCTTCCTTTTTCTTGCTTCCGAAGATGGTCTTGTAAATAAAGTGTATTATTACACATGTTATAATAGTTATTCCCGCTAAGAGGAACACGTTAGTGCTTTGACCGGCTTGATTATCTCCCATTTTCACTCAAAATTTTACACGAATTGCTTCACCGACACCAAATTTATAATCACGTCGGCTGTGATCACGCGGTCACAAATCCACTATTACTGAATTGATTGAATGGAATGAAGCAGGCAAATACCGCGCAAAGTAGCACGATGCGGTGAAGCGCCGTCTCCGGTCCGGTTTTCTCTCATCCTCAAATCAAATGTCAAAATGACAGCTGATAGTGCTGTGCTGTGTCTGAGAACTAGTTCCTTTAGAAATAATGATTTAAGTGCCCATTAGACGGGCAACTGATCGCTGCTTTCTGCCAAGGCAAAATAGCGATAAAGTTTTGGAGGGGAGCAGCGCGCGCTCCCTATTGGCTGAGACCGGATTTGCGATCGTGCTTTCGGCCTTTAGACGGGCAATTTCGCTGCCGCGCGATTCGGCCTTGGCAGGAAGCAGAAGCACACAATCAGTTGCCCGTCTAATGGGCGCTTAAAGGGAGTTGCGTTGCAGGTTGCAGTCAGCAGATTTGTGTGTATGGTGTGTAATGGCTTCGATCAAAATAAAATGAATGGATAGGCCTTACGCGAAAATTTTAAACCAGAAAAATGAGGCAAAACAAACGAAAGGTTTACTTCAAATTTGTATGCAAGTGCCCTAGATTTGACAGATAATGGCGCTAGTTTGTATGGACCAAGTGCACCAGTAGTTTGCTTCAATTTACCGTGCTTTAGGCCTATCCATTAATTTATTTTGATCTAAGTGTAATGGCCAGAAAACATCTTGAGCAAGAATCTCATTGCGCAGAATCAGAATAAAATTGTGCATATATACCACCACTCCTCACTTCCGCCCATTTTTCAAGTTGTTTGCTGGGTGCTGTATTCGGGAGCTTTCTGGCTTGCCACGAGGCTCCACAATTTTGTATATCAAATCTGTTTTTGTACATAAAACCATCCTTGAGATACTCCGAAAACCCACTAGTCAATTTAATTTTTTTGCCATCAGTTTCTACTTGAACTCAACAACTGCAGCGATATCTTTTTGTATAGAAGGTGTAATAACACCTTCCTTCCTAAATTCAGATTCTAATTAAGGAACAGAGCTATAGGTTAGAACGGGACGTTGTAAGTACGTCCTTTTTTAAAAGGCCTTTAAATATAGTCAACAGAAGCTTTAGCTCACTGCCTACTATTATAATAATACTACATAGTAAAAGAACTATAATGCTAGAAAGTTTTAGTTATTGCATTTTTAATGTTAAAATCCGCTAAACTGACAGTCAAACAAATCGCACCCTGATTGCACCCGGATTCAAATTAAATGATTGTGTCGATTCTTATTAAAATTGAGTGCAATCTCTTTAGGCAATGACAATCTTTTTTTTTGAAAACTTAAATAAAATTAAAAGCACAAAAATCATACCTATTGAATTTCTGTCATGGTGCTCACATAATACAAAATCGTCTATGACAAAATCCATAAAATTCATAAAATAAATAATAAATATTATACTTCTGAAATATGCGTCGAAGAGGTGGAGGAGGTGGAGGGTAAATTTAATTATTTTTATTTAGATACCTACCTATTACACTCTTCTTTTACAGGAGTGGGTTAAACATGGACATTTGACATGATCTTTGTCTTGTCCATGTTCATTTTCAGACCAACTTGTTCGGAGGCTCCAGTCTATACATAGTAGTCTTTGGGAGGCTCTGCTAAGACTAAGATCATCGAGCATTCGACTGAGATCTTCCATAGTCTCCGCCATGATGACTATATCATCGGCAAACCGAAGGTGATAGGCCAGTCATTTTACGGAGTTTTGTTAGGAGGAGTAGGGAGTAATTATAAATGGTACTTTTAAACTGTTACCGATAACCATTTAGTGACAGAAAGAATACCTGAAAATGTATTTTTTTTTTTAAATTCACTGCTCAACACAGAAATCCAAATTGTACCTCCCAGAAGGGTATAAACTTAATAACTATAACACCCATTGCACTCATTTTAATGTGACTCAACGATATAAATGACTTTTGAATAGTAAAATAGCCATTGACATTTAAAAAACGGATTATTCGTTAGAAAATACAAATGTATTTTATTTTTCAAAGGTTTTTAAGTAGACAAAAATGTTTACTCCGTGTTTGAAGGGTGTATAATGGTAAACCCTTTAAAGTGTGAAAAACAAATTTTCCGGTCAGATTTTTTTAGAACGAGATAAATGCTTTAATTTTATATTTAGGACAGTTGCCGACGTGATATTTTTTTAATTTTAGTATATTTCTAGGCCATAATTGGCTATTAAATGATACACCGAAAAAAAATATAAATTCTTAATTAGTCCCGGCTCAAACCGTAAAATGACTGGGCTATGATGTACTCGCCGTTTACGTTGATGCCTAGCCCTTTCCAGTCCAGAACCTTGAAAACATCTTCCAGTGCAGCGGTGAACAGTTTCGGAGATGAGCATTTTTTTTCAAACAGCTACCTTGTGTTTTTGGCATGTCCGGACACTTTAAAAATTCATATCTCAATTAATTACTCAGCAAACATCGTTTTAATGTATTGAGGTGGTGACAAATTTAATATTTTATATAAAATAATTTTTAAAAGTATATTGATTGATAGTAAAATAAATCAGAAAGCTAACTTTTGTCATGCGGGATACCCACATTTCCTAGCGTCCAGGCAAGAAAATGAAAAAACATTGGTCTTTTTCATGTTATTATATATGTTGTTCTGAATTGGAAACACTTGTTCTAGATCAATATATGCATTAACTTGTATAAAATATCCTTATCAGGCACTGCCTAGTACAAAAAATAAGAAATAAACATGTTTTAATTGTGTCCGAGAAATTTGAAAAAAGGGACATCCCATATTCCGTTACCACGATTTTACCCTGATCCGATTAAAATTTCGAACAAATAAGGTTTTTTTTTACATCAAGCAACATTTAATTTTATATGGAAACCTCAAAACTTGCCCTAAATTCTTCAGTTTTGGCAGAAATTGCCAGTAAAGTGAACCGGGCGCGTGGTTTACGTCGGGTCCGTAAATTGTCCCCCAGATACGTTACCAGGACAAATCAAGGTAAATTTTCGACTAAGTTGCTACTTTTTTGCTTTGAAATTACATTTTAAATGTTTATTGGTTCATAACCAAGACTCATTGAGCAAAATATAACCTTAATTGATAGCGAAAACATTTAAATTATTTTTTTAAAGATTTTCTAGCATTAGGACCGTTACTTCCCCTCCGTTGCCATCTTGGCGGTAATGTATTATGGGGACCCCGAAATGTAACGGAAGATAAGCATAAAGTATTGGGCACAATGAGAACATTACAATAATAATTTTATTATTATTTTTTTTTTAATTCTATTTAATTATGAGAGATAATAAGCTACAAACTTGTAAAAATAATCGTTATGACAATTTTTATGTTATGTCAAAAGGCACATTAAATATCGACTACGCAAATCAAGATATTCAAGGACTAATGTCAAAAAACAGGTTTTTTGAAAATATCTTCTTTCCTATGCTTTAAATGACATTTAAGGTTAAGTAAAAATTTTAGAGCTTAAAATTGTCTAAAAATTCGATCTTTTGTAAGATTTTGTATAACTGACCGTTCTTGAGATAGAGCGCGAAGAGTTGGAAGCGCTTCGTTATAATATTATGTATGATACCTGTATCTTTTGAACCGTAATGGGTAGATGGTTGACATTTTCACTGAATTGATTAATATTTATTATACACAGAAGTTAGTGTTGCAGATCTTTTAATAAATAATAAAAAAAAACGAAAGGTTACAATTTATGAGGGGACACCCTACAAGAAACGTGTTTTCTTATCTGTCCCATACATATGGGTTGAGTAGGATTGCTGTTTTGTATGGAACAGTTTATTTTGTTTTTCGCGATTTCGACAGTGGTCCCATAGATAAAGTTGATTAGTTTGATGGTCTGAACGAGTTTGTTCTTGTATTTTGATTTCGTATTCTTCCCTTTTTCTTTATTATGAATTTGAATTAATTTTTAATTATTCGATATTTTCGTACCTTTATGCCACCAGCCTTATGATTCCGTTACCGTCTTTTCCGTTACTGTCCGTTTTTTAAACACTATAAATTATGTGAAAAAGTACATAATTATTCGATTATTCTATTATTTTAGTGAATAATAATATAAAATCAAAAGAGGACTTCCATTTCATATACAAAACTCATAGATATTCCTAGCGATCTGATCGTTAAAGAGAAAAATACACTGCCATCTTGACCATGTGGTAACGGATAGTTCAAAGAAATGCCTAAAACTAAACAATTGTAATGTTTTCGTTAAAAACGGTGTCGTTTTCCAATACGTCATGTATAAAATATCATACTGAACGGTTTTTTATTCTTCTATAATGCTTCTTTTAGGATTTATTCACTAAATTCTATGGTAACGGAAGGGAAAGAAAATCTCCGCCAGGTCTCGTTAAAATCGATCTGTAAGCGAAAATAGCTAATATTTTACGATTTGAGTGCTAATATTAGATACCTAATTATATTACGAAACATATTATAGCTTTAAATCATTCATTTAATGATATTTTTAAAAAAGTTAACATTTTGAACAAGGTAGCTGTTTGAAAAAAAATGCTCAGATATGACGTCTCCTTGCCTCACACCTCGCTGCAGTAGGATAGGTTTCGAGCACAGTCTTCCTATACAGTAGGTTTCGAGTTAGCATGACACCGTGATAAAGCGCTATCACACCTTCGCTCTCTTTCTATTTGCACGTGAACGAACGAGATAAAAGGCGTGATAAAGCCGTATCACGTGTAACATGATTTTCTTTTATCTGATGTTGGATTAACAGTCGTTTTGGATTTATTTCATCAGTATCATCATTTTCAGCCTTTATGCCACTGCTACAAAAATATTATTATTAACCCTAATAACTAATTTGTGAGTCAGTTCATTTCAAAAGAAAAAAAATCTCGATGGTTTCGAATAGAATGAACAAATTAATTTGAACGCATCTATAAAATTGTATCGTTGTGTTGGTCAGACTGTATTTTTTTATAGGTATCTCCTTCTGGCACGCCTAGTTGGTTTATATTAAAGTGAGAAAGAAATAACATTCCATATTTAAATTTTCTAGAAAGAATATTCTTGTCTTTTTTTCATTCAATCAATTTCAATTTTCATTCAGTTTTAGTCTGTGACATAAAGTGAATACGCGTTTCTGTGTGGAAGAAAAGAAATTAAGCGATTGTCGTTTTTAATTGAAAACTAAATAAATAATCATGCCGCGCCGAGGACGATCAGCAAGCCCGCCACCAGCGCCGCAGCGAAGGTATGTATTTTATTCCAATTTATGTAATGGATTCCGTTCCGTCATGGAGATAACCTAATCCACGGTTGTTTTTTAGGGCTTCGCCGCCACCAAGCAGGGTGCCAGCTCATGCTCCTCCATCGTCGCCAGCCCCCATGCAGGCCCAGTCTCAGCAGCCGTCCATGTTTCAACAGATGGCAGCTACGGCTGGTGGAGTCGCAGTAGGATCTGCTGTGGTATGTAAAAGTTAATTACGTAACATAAACAGTATCACCCTTGAACTTCCTTTTTAAAGCCTTTATACCATTATTGTGTAAAATATAACAATTCTTGTGAAATAAAATAACCTTTTTGTGTCAATGGCAATAAGCCAAAATCGAAGATAAATCACATGTTGTAATGACGATATTATCATGACTGTTCTTTCTAGATAAAGGAAGTAAACATATTTTGCTGAATTATTATTGCGTTTCATGTTTTAGTTAGACTTTCGACCCTATTCTCTTGTGCCATTTGGCATAGCATTTATGCTGTTTGGCCAAATATTTGATATATTCCCAAACAATACAAACAGTCCTTCTACATCTGGGATTTGAACTGCAAAAAAAAGCTGGTTAATTTCGTCAGCAGGGTAATTACGTCATATGGATATAGCTTTTTTCTGCAAGCTATTATGTTAAGCTGTTGGTACTGGCTACTATATTTGATGGTAGAGTAGTTGTTACATATTAACCATGTCAGAGGCTGTAAGGCGGTCTGAAAAAACACTGACATCAACACAATAAGAAGACATGCGTTTTTCCCTAGTTGGTTAGGACATTGCAGGCTGAGTCACCTGATTGTCTGAAAAGAAAGATGATTCCGTGCTTCGGATGGCACGTTAAGCTGTTGGTCCCGGCTACTATCTCTGGTGGTACTAGTCATTACATAAAAACCACGTCAGAGGCCGTAAGGCGGTTTGAATAAACTCTGACACCAGGGCTTGCAGCCCACTCGATAAGAAGAATAAGAAGACAAGCTATGAGGTAGTCAGTAGGAAGAGAAAAGCCATATTTCTTTGATAAATACCTACTGCACTAGTCATCGCTACAAAATAAGAGCTTATAGAACAAAATTTATAGCCATTTCACTTAATAATCAGGGCTGACGGAATCCGCGAGTTTCCAACTAGTCAAATTAACACTCTCAAACGTTACGCATGCTTTTTATTAAATATTGTACTAAAAATTTAATAGGGACGTCATTGGTTTTCGTCGTTGTTTTGATACTATTTATAGTTTATTGAGTCATTAAAAATAATATTCAAGCAACAGAATTACTGAAAATGTGAGTTGAGCGTTATTTTCATTCTACTTATTTACTGAGCAGTTAAAACTATTTAGTGTAGTCGCCTCCCCTATTGCACTGCTTAATCCTATACCAGTCTTTTGAAAAACAGACATGTTGATGGTAATGCAATTTCTTGAATTATTTGCGCAGTATCTCAGTACAATACCACAACATTTTTTATGCAGATTAATTTTTTTTTCAATCAAACTTCTACACGTGACCGCAGTGAGACAGTGACTAATTGCAATGCAATCAATAGAATGGAACACCGTCATGAAGCGCGATGATCGCTATAAATCAAACTCATTGCTTGCACCAACATTTTCCTCAAAAAACTTCGCAGCCTAGCATAACAAATAACTATAACTTGTCTACAGTTATTAACGAAAATAAATTGTTGTTGCAGGGTCACGTTGCTGGTAGTGCTCTAACTGGCATGTTCAGTGGTGGCAGCAAGAGCGAACCGGAACCACAGCAGCAGCAGTTAGCTCAACCGGCCCCGCCCGCGTACAACCAGGGCCAGCAACCGTCCGGCCCCTGCGCTTGGGAGATCAAACAGTTCATTGAATGCGCTCAACAGCAACACGACCTGTCCCTCTGCGAAGGCTTCAACGAAGCTCTACGTCAGTGCAAAGTCAACAACCATATGTAAACTAGAACAATTGCAAGGTGCCATAGTTTAAAAAAAACTGACAATATGCTATACTATTTCCAAAGATCACTTTCTAAATTGTTGTACAATATTTACGCAAATAAAATCTATATTTTGAAAGGACGTCTCAATATACAAACATTTGTTTTTAGTAAAAAAGCTAGGCACCTTCCTAGTAGTTATTTTTTTTAATTCTGTTGACGGAAATCTGATTTCCATTATTTTTAGAAAATTTTTAGTGCGCTTTTATTTGTTGTATTTAAGACAACTCTTATGTGATGTAGATATTTTACTACATTATTATTATCCAATTGTTTTACGTAATTATTTAGAAAGTGCGTAAAAATTTTAATTATATTATACCATTAATAAAAAACAAAACCAACCAAAGTAGTTGTTTTATTTTAAAGTAGTGTACTTACTTACCTATAACTTTGTAGTGCGTCTAGATTACTACATTACAAAGACATCTTAGAAATAGCTCATGCATTTTCGAAAATGTTCTTATAATTAGGACTTACGCATAACTTTTGGTTCTAGTGAAAGAAAACAAATACGAATACCGTTTTACACCTTTATTTAACTGCACAAGTTTCTTCAAACAATGACCTCACACGACTCGGCCGGCTCGCTCCCGAAAATCCCGAAATTGACCGACGACCTCCAGCATTCCCATCCCCGTTCCCGTAACTTCCCTTGATAAACAAATCCTAACATTCGTCCATCCTTACCTCAATCAGACTCTGGGCTAATGAGAGGTAATCTAGACGCACTATACTAAGACTATACTCAGTTGTTTGAAGAGGTCGCAATTAGAGCAATTGCAGCATAATGTGCAGCAGATGTGGTAAAACTCGCAGAAGGGGTAGATTTATTTTTAAATTTTTAATAAATATGCTATGCTATGCTTATGTGTGGTTTGAAACTAGTTAATCGGTGGCTAGCCATTCGCATACAAACAACCTGTGCAAAATACAAATAAAACGCATGGGAAGATATTTCAAAAACCGATCACACAGCACCGCAATCCGATCCAGTGTGTGGTTTTTTCATACAAACGGATTTCAGTTCGTATTAACTGCATACTGGAGCGGAGTGCGGTGCGGTGTTGCGTTATTCCACTTATGGTAGGTACCTATTTAAGTACACATTTTGAAGTAGAGGCTTTCTTTTAAAAAAAATTACAGCTACGAGAAAGAAAAATTCTCGTAGTGGCGATTGTCACTGTTGTTGATCTATTACTACACGTCTCTTCCCCAGTACGGTAGGCAGAAACGCGCCATTTACTACGTGCAGGTGTTCTTAATATGCTGACACTATTTTAAGAGGATGATCAGACCATCAAATTGAACAACTTTCTCTATGGGACCAACATCGAAATCGCGAAAAAAAAACCGGCTGTCCCATACATTTATTTGGCTCGAGTAGGTTTGCAGTAAAGAGTAAGTATATTAGAAGTTTGCTGTTTTGTATGGAAGAGCAGATTTTTTGAAGAAATTAATCTTAATCAGTTTGGTTCTTGTTTACACATCCAGACATTGGTTGCAGTGGAAGCAGATCCTCGAGCAGTTGGTCGCGCTCCAACGCGCACGCGCCCGCGCGCACGCCGCGTACCGTCATCACGCAGACGCCACAGCGGTCGATGTTTAGAGACGCGGCGGCCGTGGCCGGTGGTGTCACTGTGGGCACTACTGTGGTATGTGGCAAAACCTTTACCTTACACATAAAGGAGCCCGCCCATTCACAAGTCGCGTCTTGCAGTCCTACACCAGTAGGTATCGGATCATGAATGGTGTTGCAGTCCTACAAGGCGTCCGACGACATTGAGAAAAATGTATAAGTAGTCCTATTTGCAGGATAGTGTGTGGGCTCGTAGTCCTGCATGAGGACTACTGTGAATGGGCCACTTAAAAGATTAGGCAAGAGTAAGGTAACAATATGCTTACCTACTAGGTAGGTACAACATGGTACTACAGAAACGACATTTGTTTATTAGCCTATTTCATCCCACTGCTGGGCAAAATTGTTTACAAATGAAAAAATATAAGTACATACGTTTATTTTATTAGGTACTTACAGGCTGGGTGTTTTATTACTAACAGTAATACTAACTGTAATAAAACACCCTGCCCCCGTCTGTAGATACCTGGCTACGCCCATGATTCTTAAGATAATGTATCACACAAAATAGATTTAGGTATTGTCTGAAGGTGAAAAGTCCCATACTGTAGGGCAAATGAGTCTGATTAAAGGAAGTGGGACATGCTTCATCCATATTGTCGGGTTATAGGTTAAGCAAAAAAATTCAGCTTCTGTACAAAGGGTAGAGTTTGTACTCTTACAATACAGGATGTCCCAAAACTCGACCTCAACCCGAAAACAGGAGATAAGTGAGTTTGTAACTGGCGCCGCGCTGCGTACTGTATAGTTGAACATAAATTTGTCCTTTATTCACTAGTGATAAGATTGCTGCTGCGAGCAAATACTCTTCTGGTGTGAATCAACCCTTAGAGAACTTCATGTTATTACAGGGTCACTTAGCAGGCGAGGCAATATCGGGTCTCTTCGGAGGAGGCCGAAGGCGCGAGGAGGTTCAAAGAGCGCTGCCGCAGAACTACAACCTAGCCGAGGAACCTAATGGACCGTGTGCCTACGAAATCTCGCAGTTCATTCAGTGCGCGACAAATCACGAAAATTTGCAGGAATGCCAGCAGTTCAACGAGGCACTAAAAGAATGTAAACGGCGGAACAGTAAGTACCTATATGTTTACAGGGTGGATTATTGATACGACGCAGTAAGGGGCCCTCCCTTACCCACATCAATCCCGCTTTTTTACTCAAAAGGTTTTGTGAATCCCACTTTGCCTTAAAAAAAAATCTGCAACCCTGGTAAGGGCACACTTCATATACGAGAAAAGATTTTTGTGATTTCTGACGGTACTCTATCCCCAGTTGGTAGTGCAGAGTTTTTTGATTCTTATAAGAAACAGGATGGATAGGCATAAAACCAGTTATTTTTTGTCCAGGAATACCTTAGCACCAGGCAGTGCAATAAGTCACTTCAAGCAGTATCCGGCATCAAGTTACCCAAGCACGAACAAAATCAAATACTTTAGCACCATGCAGTGGAGTAACTAAGTCACTTTAAAGCAGTATAAGGCGTCCAGTTACCCAAGCACAAAATAAACCAATCGTAACACAAATTCTTGTTTAACTTTAAGTACTTTCTGATAATTTTCTTTACGCAGTTTTTTATACATGCAATTCTAGATTTTGACAGATTTTTTTTTGCGGACTCTGATTTTCTCAGAATAGGACACCAGCGGCTGTAGCATGATGCGCGTGTTATGGTTATCACACGTTTTATCAACGTTCGCGCGCAAATAGAATGAATGGTAAGGCGTGATAGCGCCATATCACGCTGCCATGCTACGGCGCTAGTTACAGTAGACACACCAGCACTCGTAGCATGCTACACGTGATACGGCTTTATCACGCCTTTTATCTCGTTCGTTCGCACGCAAATAGAAAGAGAGCGAAGGTGTGATAGCGCTTTATAACGGTGTCATGCTACGCTGATCGATTTGAGGTCACTAATAAAATAAAACGCAAAGATACAGGTGTATACATATAAACATAAATTTATTTACACCTTAGTACATAAATGTTGTGACGCTTTGTAGTATAAATAAAGTAAGGTACATATTCATTATTGAATTGAATTGATTCAAGTAACCATAACTGGACTTCGTAGTTGCTGATTAGAGAAGACATTAATGGATTTATATGACAAATAGATATACTTAACAATCTCATCTCATTTGCTTTATGTTCTTCTAAATTAAAATATATAATTTGGTTCATAATGAAATATTTTTAGAAAATCTGTTGAGTGAAGCTACACGAGCTGAGCAAATATAATGTAAAATTCTATACAACAACACAAAATAATTCAGATTTTTACAATTTGGCACAATAAAATCAAGTGAAAAAGTTTATAAAGGCAGAAAGATTAATCAAGATTTTAATAATGCCAGAGTAAGTAAATAAACCAGCTTCTTTGGATTTGTGCAAAAATACATGTTTACCTTATGTATTACTGACCGAAAACAACATTCCAACGATTAACAACGATATAAAATTGAAAGAGATTCAACTGCTGTATGAAGCAAAACTTGTAAACATAACTTTGAGACATTATACTCGTAGGCGAGCAAAACGGGATTGACCATGCGGCTTATATCAGCACAAGTAAACATTAGACCATGGTCCAAGAGTAGAACGTAGTGTATAGTGAAATAAAACATTTATAGAGCTGAATTTGAAGAGTGCGCGCTAGCCCGCTACTAATTATAAAACGGTCCAAAATTTCTGCTCAAAAGGCATAATCTGTTAGCAACAGACATAATACAATCCACGTCCTAATTCTGGACCGTTTTTATTTCCATGAAGCGAGCATTCCCAAATAAAACAGTTTTTGGTCACATCTTGTCCAGCGCGAAACAATAAAATCCATAACAAATTGTACATTCATACCAAAACGATAAACAAAATATACTTATTGAACATTTTCCATTCGATTATATCAGTAGCCTAGCATGCCTATATCGTGAAAACGAGAAAGGACGAGATGTGCGTTACCACAGTGGTAAATTTGGAGCTATATGAAACATGATGAGACTGGTGGAGCACCAACATTCAAAACTGGAATTTTTTTTGGACCATTCTAGCATATGCTCACGACTATATTCCCCGAGGGGGTAGTCAGAGATAGGGGGTAGTTTTTTGGACAATTCTAATGTGCCTATATTTGTTACTTTGCGCATGCCAAAATGAGCGCGCATGAATGTTTCCTCGCTTTGTCGCACGACGCGTGTAAACACAGAGGCACATCTAGATTTTTCTCGATCTCGTGGGTGGCATGCTAAGCCCACTGGTAACTGGGAATCGTCGAATTTTAGCTCCAATTGCGATTTGAAACACAAAATGTAGTTCACACAATTTTCACAAGTTAGTACATATAATGAAAGACCCGCTTTTAGTTTTAACAGTTTGTGAAAAGAATTATTCGTTCGAAATGTCGTACATTCGTCTTAGTAACTATAATTCAACTAATAATACGTTTTAACGCTTACGCTAAATCAGTCTAAATTCTTAAAGCGACATTATAATTATGTCTAACAATAAAGCTTAAACGAATGCTATAATCACACACACTGGAAAATTTAATGTTGTCAGAAATAAGGCCACTAGGTTTCGTGTCAATTTAGTTACATAGTAACAATCAAAACAAGTTACAGCTAAAGTAATGAATTTATAATGGTATTTGTTAAACCAGCAATAAATTACAAATTTACATTCGAACTTACACTACGTTAATATGGCGGATTGTTAGAATTAACATTTGCGATCATAATAAAACTATAATTTATAAAATACATAGAATTTCTAAAAAAATCATTACTGAATTAGTTAATGCTGCAGTATTACGATGTGGTATAATTAAAACAAAATTTAACATTGAAAGTTTGACACATTTGGCTGTATTTTTGTAAACTGTTAATAGTAACAAAATGTATTGTATATTTATAATTTCTTCATCATTATCAATGTATAACATCTATAAACAATCACAAAATAATGCACTAGTGTGTACATATTATACATTTATATACCAATGTAAACATTTGGCTAAACGACAAAAGCCCAACGTCGAAAAATAATTTAAAGCTTATCACATAAAATTACACCCAGTGTAAATTTCTCATCCACTAAAATACATACATAATTACATTTTTGATTCCACGAAATACTTCAGTGCAAAATGAAAGTGACTGCAATGAATGTTAGAATTTAATTTACAAGTTTTAGAATAACCTATCGTATACTAAATAATAATAGCCCTTTAAAATGTGGAATTTACAAATAAGTCTTTACAATAAGTCTATAGCGCACCAGTATTTACATGTAATCGGTCGATTACAAATATGACACAAAATACAGATTCGAATTAACGGATCCGTCCGGAACATACTCTCACGTAAATATTTACGCGCGTACAAAATTGAGTCTTAGGTATTAGGGATGCAGGTCACAATCGCATCTCCCACAGTACGAGATGCGCGTCTTTAGGGTTGGGTTCCGCGGCGGTTGCGGGCCTTTCCGCCGCGTCCGCCGTCTGTCTCCAATCGACATAGCCTCTCCCACCCATAATGGTAACAACAGATCTACGCGCCGCGCTCTCGCCAACTACATAATCCGCACCGCGGAGGCTTCTAGCTGCACTCTTTGATACCGTCCTCGTCTCGGGTACGGTAGCTGAATCGCTTCGAGAGATTGATCGATCAGATATCGTGGACTTACTCGAAGATGAGTCGGGTGTCGAAACGGCGACCGGAGCGAGACTGGCGGCTCCAGACGCGCCTGAACTAGTTCGGGACACACCACGGAGAGCCATGGACTCCTCGCTGCCGGACGAGGTACATAAACTAGAAGCTCGAGAGTCAACCGACCAACTCGATAAGTCTAAACTCCTCGGTCGTCCCGCCCGCATTTTAAGCCTTCGGTCCAGCGTGCTCACACGGAACGGGATGGCGGCTAACTCGGGGTCACTCCGCCGTAATGCTTCCCCACCGGACCCACTGACGTCCGCCTCCCCTACGCAGTCCTTCACGAACATAAGATCGCCGAAGAGACCGTACACATCACAAGCGTTTAGATTAGCGCACTTTGGTAATGTTTTGCTCAGGCGTACATCTCCAGGCTTCTTGCGACGTACGACGGCAGATTGAACTCGCTGCGGGCGGTACGGACTGAGTTCTTCCGAAATCCGCCTTTCGAGTTTCGGTTTTTCAGAATCTTTTGAGTCCTCTTCGTGTAAAGTTGAGGTTCCGGCGAGAGCGCGGGCGTTCGACAAGTTTCTTCGAACTACATTGACGTCTACGTCACGAGATTCTGGCATTAAAGATAATAGGAACGTAACGGGCCCCGCGTGGGCGTGATACGATACGCCTATATGTCCTCCGGTCAACGGTAAGCCTTCTAGTTTCGGCAGTGGAACGGTCACACTGACTCCCGCTGTAGTTCCGACCCATAGCAGCCCTTGAACGGCTAACAGAGCCGATACATAGGCCGGCTTGCTACCTTCTCTAGCGCCAATAGTCCTAGCCACGTCAGCAGCAATGTCAATATTTTGTAAGTGTTCAAACGTTTCGGCGTGATACAAGCTCACGAACGTCGAATCAGAGAAGGCAGTCCACAAACCTACGCCTGAATGCGCTAAATACCTAACAGATCGGTCTCCCTCGCCTTGGAGTTCTAATATGCGCATTATTTCGGCCGTGAGTGCGTTTATAGCGAACACTCTTCGGGCGCACGTCGCATAGATGATGCCGTCAACGGGTAAAACGCAGTTGACGGCTTTATCTCCAAGTTCTATAGCTAGTGGTTCTTGTAATGCCCACGAGTCATCGTGGTTCCTTCTGAACACGGATACTCTTCCATTGGAGAGTCCCACGAACATGGAATCGCAGTGATATTTGATTTCAGTGATTGCGGCAATGGTGGGTACCTCGGAGAGTTTCTCTTGCTTCTCCGGTTCGACGCCGGAGAAGATGATGATCTTCTTGTCTTCAGTGCCGAGCCATACTGTGTCGCCGCACAGCGTGGTCGCTTGTCGAAGTCCCTTTGCGTACTCCATCGAGGTAACCTGCGAAAACCGAACAAAGTTAAGAACCGCTTTCCGCTTCTTTTGTATATTATATTTACCGTAACTTTGGGGGAAATTGTATGTCAATGCTAGTTATACGTCATCGAAAACTATACATCAACGTCTCGGCAACATCTCCCATTCGCACGCACTGAACAAGTAATCACTATGTTCGCACGGATAACATGAGCTACGGAAGACGTGTCGCAATATTTCCGTAAATAATAGGTACATCAGGTAATAGGTATTTGAAAGTTACGCGGTTATTATTTAATCTAGAATTAAACATTTTAACGGGTTCTTACCGCGTTTTAGTATATTTGAGTTCCCGTGATCATGGCAGTTGTAACACTGCCGAAATATCGGGAACTCAAATATACTAAAACGCGGTAAGAACCCGTTAAAATGTTTAATTCTAGATTAAATAGGTACATCGAATTGAAAGTGCCATTGCGTAGCTCCGCGCAACTCTTTGACACTCGGTTCGCTCACTTGCCATATCTTTCTGTTTTATATAACACTAGTGTTTTCCCGCGACTTCGTCCGCACAAATTATATACCAGATTTTAAGTCAGATCATAAGCTATCAAACAAAAAAGTTTCATCAAAATCGGTTTAGTAGTTTTTGCGTGATGCGCGAACAAACCAACAAACACACAAACAAACAGACAAACAGACAGACAACATTTCTAAAAAAGGTTGATTTCGAGTCAGGGATTCCTAAAAACCATATCGTAATCTTTTTTTTGTAAATATCTTCAATGTACAGACACACTTCAGTTACAGTTTTATAATAGTTTAGATTAGATGAGCTACAATAGATCTGTCCAGGTCGCGGTAGCTATTAGTCATTGACCAAGTCCTAACAACCAAATAATAATACATGATACACGATAAGGTAGTATTTACCTTGGTGTCGGGTAGGTCCAACGTGACGAGGGTCTTCAGTTTGGCGGCGCGATGCGTCAGGACCGCGACGTGGCTGTCAGAGGCTCCCGCCGCGCAGACCCATAGCAGTGACCTGGCGCGACGCATTGATGCACCGCGTGTACTGCTACCGGTGGACGTGTAGAAACAACCACACCGGACCTGTAGTTATAAATATGTATTAATTACTGTGGTGGCGGGACGATCTGGATGCTTTCGATGACGCGTGGCCAGAGCATGCCCAGGACAGAGATGATTGGAGGATTAAAGGGGAGGCCTTTGCCCAGCAGTGGGATGAAATAGGCTAGAAAAAAAAATTACTGTTATTATAAGAAACAAATAACAACGATTTTATGTCTTGCGGGTTTAAGTTATTAGAATCCCTTCTAATCGATTTTTGTCGTCTGATGATCTTAATTTCTTCAGAAATGTTCTAGTATCGATATTTCATTATCCGGGAATATTGGTTTTGTTAAAGCGTGACCATACAAAATGTAGCTATGTTAAGAAGGACCGCTTTAGCTAAGCTTTTTGATCTGTGGTGTAAGTGCAGACAGACAGCTGGGTTGCATGATTGATGAGTAGATATTTTTTTCGCGATTTCGATGTTGGTCCCATAGAGAAAGTTGTCCAGTTTGACGATCTGATCATCCCCTTAAAAAAGTGTCAGCATATTAAGAAGGACCCTATTATAGGGAACAACATCGAAATCTCGAAAAAAAAAAAAATTGCTGTCCCATACATTTGGCTCGAGTAGGTTTGCAGTTTTGTATCATCAGTCATCACATCACCACAGCCTATATTATACGTCCCACTGCAGGGCACAGGCCTACCCCTCAGGAGGGTGTTTGGGCGATAGTCCACCACACGTGCCCAATGCGGATTGGTAGACTTCACATATGCATCAGAATTTCTGCATATGCAGTTTTGTATTGGATATCAGATTTATTGTCGTGATTTCGATGTAGATGCCATAGAGAAAGTTGTCCAGTTTGATGGTCTGATCATCCCCTTAAAAAGTGTGAGCATATTAAGAAGGACCCTATATACACTTACACCCGGCAGCTAGCTTAGCTACATGTAGGTTAAAAATAACAATCACCTCAGTCAAAAACTTAGAAGAATAAACGGGCGTGGCAGCGACAAACAGAGGCAGTTTATGGGCAGGTGCTTGCTGCGGCGCCGGCAGCCTCCACGCTGGGCTGTTGGCGGAGGCCTGCGCCAGCTGGGCCAGCCTCAGCTCCGTGGCCCACGCCAGCCTGGCCCCGGGCTCGCTAGCACGGAACGTGACGGGCTCCTCACGACCTCGTATCGTTAGTTGTAAACAGCACGAGTCCACCCATGCCATTTCGTCGTCTTTTTTCTGTGGGATGATAGAATTCGTTGTATTAAGTTGTGAGAGGATGAAGATAAACGTTGGATAGTAATCAAGCATGGATAAACGTGGTAAGCGTTGTTGTGGAAAGCGTGGTTGTGAGACAGTTACAAATTAATGATACATAATTTAGAATGTTTTCAGTGAAGGAAACCTTCGTGAGGAAACCCGCATGCTTTAATTCCGAGGCATGTATAGCACCCTACCGACTTTTCATAATGTACCTCGGGGAATATCGTGACTCATGAGTCACCTATGTAATGCTTGTCGTGAATAACAAAAACTTTATTAAAGCCTGACCAGGAAAATAAAAAACCTCGCCATGTTGCGGAAAATCATTAGAACTAATTTTTGTACTTGAAACTTTAACATTAAAGGTGACAGTCGATTGCAGCGCCCCCAATCCAGGTTTTTTATATTCATGGTCAGTCTTTAGTTGATTTTTTTTGTTGAAATATGAAACACCATAATATTTATTTATTTTATAAATCAATTTTTGCTCGTAGGTGTAGCAGTATATGTAAACCAAAACGAACAACAAAAGATAAACAGGCCCGAAATAACTACCGTAAATCGTAATTATAAGATAGACGGGACGCGATGGCGCGCGACAGCACGCCGCGTGCGATCGCGTTCCGTCTATCTTATATGCTCTAGCAAATGACATTCCTGAGTGACAAAAAAGGATGGAGCGACGGAAAAATGCGATGCTGTGCTGTGTGGTTCAACCCTTACTGTACCAACTAACTTATTTAAAAGAAATGAACGAACCTGTATACTCTTCTGAATGTTCTGCAACAAAGCTCTGAACATGTCCGGCGCGAGCTCCGGGTAGGGCGTCCTCAAGGAGGCCGCCAGGTCGGCCATCCTCGACACTGTCTCATAGTCGTGCATCAGGGCAGACATCTCGTTGCAGAGAGAGTCGCCTGTTGTACTCATCTGGCTCCCACTAGAGTTAGAACGGAGGCTTCCGCTCCGGTTCATACCTGCAAGTTGACATTATGTTTTAGAATTGGCGTGGATTGATGAATCGAATATTATACGGAAAAATTGAGTGGTTAATAAGATCCCTGCAGAACAAAGGCCTTATTTCACGAATAAGAGTTGCAGATTTCGGTAATAGTTTGTGTGGCAAAATACAGGGCTGGAAATTTTTTAATGGATAGAAGACGAATAAGAGGCCATACTCTCCCCATTGAGTGATTCCTGTCGTTTTACTTTAAATAGATAGTTTTAGTTTTAAATAATTTGACAAATAACACTGACTTGACTTCTAAACCAAAGTGTACCTTTGCGTGACACGAGCTTCAAAATAAATACTGTAAAGCACTATTAACAAGTCGCCAATACTCGCCAAGTTCACGATAACGGTCGCTAAAACTGTAAGCGAATTTTAGCTTTCTTCAAAGGCTTTCTTGTACCTTGAGCAAGAACCCGGCTGAGTGTAGGCGAGGTGCCGGTGTCCAGTACGTCGACGTCTTGCACTGGATGGGCCCACTTGAGGCCCAGTCTCTCCGCGTCGTCGCCGCCCGCTCCCACTGACACACAAACGACGAGGTCGTTCAGTAGCAGTAGTCTGCGAGGCTTGCATTTCGACATGCCACCAGATTGGTTGAATTCCTGTGAAGACAACATTGAAAAAAGGTAATGCCTTAAACTACCTGCATTGAAATGGAGTCAAAAAACAAAGACCATTATTATGTGCATTAAAACTAACATCCATGTGAACCTGGAGATTTCGAAATATTTAAAACTACATATTAAGGCTGGGCCACACAGAGTGCAGCCAAGGGCTGGCTCGCTATAGAGGTAAACAATAAACAACGTAACTGACCAATTGCAGCAGATCGTCCTGCCTCAGTAGATGCCTCTTGTCGGCGCGGGAGGCCAGCAGCCTCGCGGCGCCGAACCGTGAAGCGCCGCCGGCGCCGCCCGCGCCCGCCACGCCGCCGCGCGTCAGCCGCCGCAGCGCCGCTCTGAACGCCTGTAACACATATGTTACACATCATTAGATCACGAAATATTCAAGAAAAATAAGATGTTTGTAGAAGAAAAGAAAAAGTAGTGAGAGTCTAACTCGCGTACCGAGAGAGTTCCATACCACCGAAATAAAAAAAAAATGTTTTCACCGTGACCCTGACTATGACTATGGCGAGCTCGACTTACACTTAACTGGCTTTCATTGGTATCGATTCGGTATTGCCACGACTTATCTTAACTAAATTTATTCCTGTCATTTTCTAACATTCGACTAAGAAAAGAGACAGAAAACCAAGAACTGACTTTAGTGCTGTCAAAGTGACGCTACACGCCCAAAATAAGATGGCATCATAATGCACGCCATCTTATTTAAGTCGTTTTTGGGCGTGTAGCGTCACTTTGCCAGCACTAAAGTCAGTTGTTGGTTTTCTGTCTCTTTTCTTAGTCGAATGTTAGAAAATGACAGGAATAAATTCGTGGCAATACCGAATCGATACCATTGTTTACCCTATAATCACACCAAATTTGACCCTTGTATGTATTACCGTTTTTACGATAGAGCAAAAACAAAAAAAAAACTAGTTTCTTGTTCCCCTTCCCTTCCCCCTTAATCTTCCCTCCAACCATCCCTTAATTTTTTACTTTTCGTTTTTTTTATTGTATGCTGCCTAATCCAAAAAAACACATATTATTTAATGACACTTTCTACCGGCTATTACGGTTTAAAGTCAAGACAGACTGATGGACAGCGTAGATTCCGTTAGCTTGGCACCCTTCGGGTACGGAACCCTAAAAACACAGGTATTTGCACGAATGGGTAGATTTGCAGTCTGTACTGGAGTTTAACGCCTCACGGACTGCTGATTAGAACATAAATTCCAACGTCGGCATATGCGCAATCACATAAAGAATATCGCTCTCCAACACTGCCACTACGCGTAGACATCAATATTCACAAGATGATAATTACATGAAGAGAAAAGACTGCATTCTTATGACAATACACTGTAATGCACACGCATACTTGAATTGCCTATATACTTACCTACTTGGGTATGCGTGACGCATATTAAAATACCTAAGAGTATTGTATAATTTATTACATCGTGAATATACAGGGTCCTTCTTATGCTAAGGGTTTTTAATGGAATGATCAGACCATCAAACTAAACAACTTTCTGTTTGCGACAACATCAAAATCGCTAAAAAAAAGCTGCGTTGAGTAGGTTTGCAGTTTTGTATGGAACATCAGATTTGTTTCGCGAGTTAAATGTTATTTACATAGAGAAAGTTGTTTGATTGGTCTGATCATCCCCATTAAAAACCGTCGGCAAATTAAGAAGGATCCTACGAAATTAGTGATAGATCAGAAATGAATGTACTGTCATTAAATTAATTAAGCCGTGTGGTTCCGGCTTAAAATGGACCACAACATTTCTCCCCGTGGCTGTCGTACGAGGCGACTAAGATATAAGATTTCTTGTGCAGAGTTTTTGTGGGTGAAAGGCTAAACCCCCTGTCACGTCATTCCATCTTGAATGTGAGCCTTGCTACAAATGCATGTTTAAAAAATTTACCGAAGATGTAGCAGAGCTTCTGTCTACCCCGAAAGGGATTATGGTCGTGAGTTTATGTATGTAAATTAATTACCTGAGTTCTTTCAGCGTCACGTTTCCTCTCATTCAAAGCTTCAGCTAAAGCTTCTAGTCTTGTCAAAGCGCGTTGTAGAGCAACGCGATCTAAATGTCCGGGAGGGGTGTGTTTGAGGAGATCCTGCAATCAACAATATACTATAACACCACCTGTGTAACTATGACCAATCTTTATTTATGTAGTCATCGGCCCGGCATTCCGGTGAAAGTTACCCACTCATTTCATCTCGGCAACAAATAATAATGTTCAAAGATATTGCCAGGAATGCCTACTATATTGTAGGTTTTGTTTACTGTTAAATATTTGGTATCGCCAAATTTATATATCTCTTTTGCGATGAAAGGTGATTCAACAGGTTGGCATGACAACACGGAAACTACTCAACAGATCCATTGCCGATTTGAGACTAATATAGAAAGCTATCACATGAGTCAACTGTAATTAACTTTGATGTTTATTTGCACTGTCAATGCCATTCTAAAAACGATCTTAAGAGGGCTTTAGCGGAGAAAATAGCACTGCTACAAAGTTACATTTATTACTTTGTACGAATATTAGAAATTCAAGTGTTCTTGAACAGTTTAAAAGTATCCTTGTACTTTCGTTAAAACAATACAGGGAAATAATTGAAATTCCAAAAGGAGAGCTACCCAATTTTAAATGCAAAGGTGATCGTTGTTCGTTCATAAAGAACATAAATGTATTCTAAAATGTGTGTACAATATTTACTAGCTGTGCTCTGCATGCATTGCGGCTTTTTTTACCGTGTTTTTTCTGTCATAAATCTTCCCGGGCAAAAAACCCACAAAAGTTTCATCGCAATTTGTCAAACAGTGACGAAGTCTATTAATCTCAAACATACAGGGTGTTAGGTAATTGTACCTACCGGTACTGAAAAATTTTCTTCAAGTAACCTTATAGGAGATTTCCAAACAAAATTTTGGAGTTTCAATTTAAACAAACAAAATAAAACATGCAGACATAGCCAAAGCCTTTCACATTTATTATTTTTGAAAGAAATATTAAAATCGGTTTAGTTTTGGAGGAGGAAACAGGGGAATACGACGAATACGAATGCAGATTTCGTCGATTTTGTGTCTATAAAATAGGCCCGAGCTGCAGTTGTCTCTTTTGCACTCTAGTCGGTGGGGTGTATGGGTGTGGCGGATACGTATACAGTCGGAAAAGTGACCTATTCTCCAAATTAGTATTTCAGACCGCCTATCCTCTTAATGTCATTAACATAAAACACAAACCTGCAAGAACATGATGAACTGCGGAAACCTCTGCACCGGTTTGACCATGAGGCCGAAGAAAGAGAGCCGGTCGTGAGCGCTGATCTGCTTCACCTTGAAGAAGTCCGCCAGCGCCGACTTGCGTTTGGACTCCATCTTAGCTAGCTCCATGGCGACGGAGAAGTTGTTTATGAAGTCTGAGTATACGTCCAATACCACTGCCTTCGAGAACGCGTTTAGGAAGACCTCGCCTGCAATATGGGAATTTCTTTTTGACATTTAGCTGAAAGCCTCCCATCTCATATATTTTCGCTTATACAAAATGGTCTTTCTTAATATGCTGAAGGTTTTATAAGGGGAGTTCAGACCTTAAATAGTACCAAAATTAGTTGTTCCGATAGACTTACCAACTGCTCTTACATACAAAACTACAAATCTACTCTACCCAAATGCGATATAATAATGACATGAAAAGTCGTGAGTGAGTGAGACCTCTTCTTGTAAGTGCAAGTCCGTATGCATGAAGTGTTCAGGGTGTTCACGACTATATTCCCCGAGGGAGTAGAGTCAGAGTTATTCTGAAAATTCAGAACATCCACGTTTCACTAGTAGTACAAAAACTCTGTCTAGTATGACGGTTAGTGAGCCCGTCGCCACTTGTAATGGACAGTGGAAACATGCACCGAAATTGATGCATGCAGGTTTCCTCACGATGTTTTCCTTCACCGAATAGCCAGTTGTGGCCAAATAGTATGTATCAAATACAAATATAATATACAGGGTGATATTGATATCATTTTTTAAACTAAGAGTATTCATCAAACTGAACAACTTTTACTATGGGAGCAAACCGATCGGAGCAAAAAAATTCTATTCCATACTAAACTGCAATGCCTACTCCAGTCAAATGTAGGTATGCAACAAATGATTTTTTATTGCTCCGATCGGTTTGTCCCATAGTAAAAGTTGTTCAGTTTGATGGGTAGAATGATAAATCATTTTCACCCTGAAGTTGTTCAATTTGATGGGTAGAATGATATCATTTTCACCCTGTATATTTATGTATTCAACAAATTCGGTTCAGATTTGTGGTTGATACCACATATACCTACGATGTATACAGTAGATGTAGAATAGACACTTATAACAACAAATATAAAGTAAGTTTACCAATTTTTTCATCGCGGTCCCACGTGCGCGCGCAGTCGGCCAGCGCAGTACGGAAGTGCAGGTGGCACTGCAGGATGTCCGGCAGTCGGTGGAACAGCGTCTGGATCTTGCTACCGTTCAAGATTGCTGGGCTGCTTTCCTCTAGCGGCTTTTTGTAGTCCTGTTAATGTAATTTTATTTTTAACTATAGTGTTTTCCCGCGACTTCGTCCGCACAAATTGTATACCAGATTTTAAGTCAGATCATAAGCTATCAAACAAAAAAAGTTGCATCAAAATCGGTTCAGAAGTTTTTGCGTGATGCGCGAACAAACAAACAAACAATTTTGTCAATAGATGGCGCTGCACGTCATTTAAATCGCGCTATCGAGTGTTATTTGAGTTTATATGAAGTGAACCGCTACTTTTTTATTAAATAAAAATTTAATAAATAATTCTTCATGATTTTACGGTTTTATAATAGTTAAGATTAAGATGAACTATGTAAACAAGGTTTTTACTAAAATTTTGGTAAAAGGGTTGTTAAGGGGATGATCAGACCATCAAACTGAACTTCTTTCTCTACAGGAAGAACATCGAAATCGAAGACAAGTAAGTTTGTAGTTTTGGTATGTTTCTCTCTAATAGCTCTCTTTCATGATATTTCGATGTTGGTCCCATAGAAAAAGTGGTTCAGTTCGATGGTTTCATTATACCTTTAAAAAACCGTCAGCATATTACGAAGGATCTGATATGATATACAGGGCGTCATTAAAGTTGTTGTCATCCATTTAAACTACACATCAAACTGAACAACTTTAACCAAGGATATAAGGAACCAGCATTGAAATCGGGAAGAAAACTCAGCTATACATCAAATTTGAGTCGAGCAGCCATTTATTTTTTATATGGAACAACAGGCAGAAGGTTGTTTGATGAATGTTTCGAGTGTCTGAATAAACAACATTTGTATCTTTAATAATATAATATTTATGTAATGTCAATGTATTTGTTGGAATCGACACAGTAATAATTGTAAAGTTAAAATTATTTATTAATTAGGGTTTTAACTAACCATAACATAATAAATATTAAATTCTTAAAACTATATGCATACATCAATGTTTAAAATTCATCCTAAACATTGTGTAGTAAGGAAAATGTTGGTCTATAAATTTATGACGTATGAGCGTACTAGTAGTTAGACATAATTTTAGTAAGCAGTAAAGAAAATCTGGTTGCCATGCGAAAATTTCTACCGACTCTCTGAATTTCTTCCTCATTAACGTTATTAGTATTACGTAGTGTTTTCGAACCTTATATGGATTTAAAGCTGAAAAGGGAAATTTCATTTATCAAATTGAACAATGTTTATAGTACCTACCTACTAATATTGCAACATCATCCTTATTGGTAAAGTGTTAATAGGTTAAAATGTAACAATTTAACAAGTAGAATCACACCTTGTCAGCTTGATTTTCTACAACGTCACAACATATACAGGGTCCAATTTAATATGCTGACAGTTTTTTAAGAGGATGATCAGACCACCAAATTGAACAACTTTCTCTATGGGACCAACATCGAAAACGCGAAAAAAAAATCTGCTGTCCCATACTTTCGGCTCGAGTAGGGTTGCAGTTTTCTATGGATCGGACGATTTTTTTTTCGCGATTTCGATGTTGGTGCCATAGAGACAGTTGTCCAGTTTGACGGTCTGATCATCCCCTTAAAAAATGTCAGCATATTAAGAAGGACCCTATATAAGAAAAAGTCTATTTACACTTTAATGCCGACGGAGTCGCCAAATAAAAGCATGTTTGTTGGCTGTTTCGATGTTTCGATCCTTGTTAGATACTAGTACCGTAACCACGAATAAAGTGAATACTAATAAGACATTGATAACATAATGAAACAACAAATGTATTTTCAAAGTTAGGCTTCCGTCACTATCACATAATTCATGTGTCACCAGGAATTATATCGAGTATTAATAGAACATTTGTCACAAACAAACGTTTTTTAATCGGTATACTCGCATAATGACAACAAATAAGCAATAAGGCATAAACGCAAGGTCCTGTTTAGTCAGACTAGGGGTCTTATTGAGTAAGTACCCCATTATATCGGTATCAAATCGACGTGACGTTTTTTATCTGGTCTTAGCGATTCTGCTTCTTAATATTTCGTTATTTAATTTCAGACAACGGATATGATGATCACAGAAACAAAATATTACTTAAAAAATTCCCAGTCGTCATAATCATCATAAGGCCGGATTCGACCAAACTTAGATTTATAGAAGAGTAACTATACAAGGAAAAATTTTACTTTTGGTGTTTACACACCCCTTACTAAAAGAACGAATGTATAATTCACCTAAAGAAAGAGGTCGTTGTATCCGTACTTATTGCAACGTGAGGTTATACAGTTTTAATTTGTTAGGTTTCTTTTTATTATGAATTTTTAATTATGTGACATTGACATTTCATTTACATTAGGGTTGGTAAAACGCAAAATCAGTTTATTCTATAGTAACCGGCGACTTAATCTAAGAATAAAAATTACTCGCGTTTGGTCGAATCGGGCCTTAATAGACTACTGGCTTTTCAGTGAATGTTTCCTCAATGTTAAAACTTCATGATTCGAGATATAAACGTTGTTTTGCTAATTAAGTAGAGACGCAGTGACATTTTAAATTACAAAATTACCATATTATTACCAGATTAATAACTGCCTTGACTTTAGTTCCAACTCTGTCACCTACTCACACGTGATGAGAATAAAAACTCTTGTAATCCGTCATAACCAGCGTCATCTCTTAAAATAGGTTCGTAACGTGTATTGAATGCAAACACTTCAAAATGAGCCTCGTATGTATATGTTGGATTTTACTTATTGCTTTGCCATCAGCAGTGGCACCTAATTATAAAAGAGTTATAACTTATGACATACTTACTTCCGTTCTCAGAAGAGAATTCCTATTTATAAAATGATATAACACATTTGTTTAAAAAGGTTAATCAATTCGTCCGTCAAATTGAAAAGAAATAAAATCGTATTTATTTGAACATTGTATGTGATTACTAGAAAAGGTTTACATAAGATTATTATCAGCTTATGCCCTGCGGCTTCTTTCGCCTTTTATAGTTATAACTATTATAAGCGATTATACATGGCATCCAGGATGTTATGTGTTAATTTTAAGAGATGGTTAAGATCACAATAAAACTACAGAGTGTGACATTAGAATCAGTCCAAAAATTTTTAGGGGTGGTTGAGACCATCAAATTTAACAACTTATACTATTGGAGAAAACCGGAAAATGAAAAAAAAATCTGCGTTTCACACATTTGAGTCGAGTAGGCATTGCAGTTTAGTATGGAATAACATTTTTTTTGTGATTTCAGCTCCCTTCTTGGTAAAAGTTGTTCTCTCTCATTTCAATGTCACCCTGTACCCCTGTAGTAAACTACTATTATAGGAAGTGTTACATTTTTTCGTTATTTCTATACTTAGTTTCAATTGAATGAAGGTGATCACATTTTGTTCTTTCAATGCTTCGCCACCTCTATTCCTGAGAAGAACCCTCAATTTGTTTCCATTTAAAGTTGCCCCTTCTCATGGTATTCACCATATAATGGAAACACATCCTGAACACAATGTATAAGACGAATACAACCAGGTAAAGGTTAAGTAACCAAGTATGATTCATAACAATTAATGACATAGTTGTACAATCCTCAATCTTCACAACATGCATGGTCATAACAAGCATTATCGATGGATATGATCATCGAACGGTGGCTAGGTAACTAGGTGAAGGATGACAGTAAACTAAACAGTATTGTTTCGTACAATAGCGTACGAGAAATAGAACAGACTTCGTAGTGAAGCAATATTGCTCACCCTGGATCTATAGTTGGATACTATTGAAATATTAGAATATAATAAAATAGAATAGGGAATTGACATCCATTCACACTTATGACAACCGTCTATTATAATAAAATAAGCGAGATGTCAACAGTAAACAGATGACATCTTGAAACCTTGTGTCACCATGGATCCAGCTGGAAGACTACGTTATGTCCTTACTTTAATGTTGAAATTAGTTTGCTTAAAAATGGTGACATTTGTTTAACCGATATTGCCGGTCTTTATTTGATACGTCAATGGTTTGACCGAATAATATATTCAAAAATAACTGGTTATTACGTCAAAAACCTCTGGTATTAATGAACTATATATAAAAAAAGTTAATTAGCAATTAAGTGGCGCCATTTTAACACAAGGACGACCTCGTCCAGGCGAGTTGCGAATACCTATTCAGTCTGGCCCACTTCCTAATATGCAAATAATTTAACATGTGAATTGTGGGCGAGACAATAGAAAAGTGGGCCAGACAGGTTTCATATTTACATACAAGTTCAGATTTTGACAGTTCCATAGAGAAGGCTAAAAATGTTTGTTTTCAAACATACAAATTCATGAGCTGCCAGAAAAGAAAGTCAGAGAAAATGTCTGAATACGGCAATTCTGAAAGTGAATCTCACTAAATTACCGTGACATGAAAACCTAACTCGGAAACAATAACCCACACATGACAAAAGGAATTGTCTTTTTGAGATCAAAGATACAACACGGAGACCGAAACTGAGCGATAAAGATATTGTATGTAATGTACAGTGTTTCCACAATGGGCGCCGCGAATCTATTAGTCTTTCCCACAACTTTCACCCCTTTAGGTTCCTACATGTCAGAGCTAAGTGGCATATTACGCAATGCAGGCAGAAATTCAGTAGTAGTTTACAAAAGTCCGCCAACCACTTTCCGATCGGCTAATCTCATTAATAAACAGCGAGTCAACGGTTCAGTTGTAAGGCGTAGTTTTGCAACTGTCAGCTTACGATTTAATTAAGTGTCCTGTCATGTCTGTCACACCTCCGTGCGGTAATAGAAACAAAAGTGGCAAGTTGTTTGCATCCATTTGCTTGACAGATTGCGTAATATGAGCTGTCTCTCGTATGCTTGACTTATAATTGGCGGTTAGCCTGCCATCAATCTAAACTTCCTTCCCGATCACGAATTTCTCTAGAGTCATGAGAAAATGTCAGCGTGTGTTATTCAGACATCGCCGGTGGAGGCGAGATGTTACGATAGCGATAGGAACCAGTTTGCGTACTGTATTGGAGGCCTGGAGGCCGGGCATGTTGACAATACATACTTACTTCAGTTGCCAGCAATTGCGCAACGCAAATATTTGAAACGGCCGTGTATGGCTAATTACCTACTATTTACTGGGCGATGTGTTTAAAAGTTTAATTAAGCTCTAGATGGGTTTTTTGTAGGCACTTCGATTGTTTCAGAATTCGTTGTTAGAACTTTTTGGGAACAAGATGCATCTTTAATAATAAGCAGTGACATTAATACATAAATGAACTGTTTGGGGCAGTCGACAGGCTTTCCGTTCCTTGGGTTCAGAATTTAATTCATCATTAGCAGATATTGTTTTAGAAATAAACCTTAGTTCCTGTTTTGATTGTTAGTGTAGTAATTATTGTTGTTTAGGTATCGTTTTGTCTGTTGTTGTCGTATTCGTTTGTTGTTTAGGTATAGGTGAGTGGAAGTGTCGGCAGAGGGCGCCCTCGTAGGACGTATTCTGATCAAATCAGTTGCGTCCTACAAAAAAGGGAGGTGCGGAGTACTCGAAACCGACGGGCATATATGAAGAGATGTATGGATGTGAATGAAGCAAAAGAGATTTGTAAGGATCGTAGTAGATGGCGCGCTCCGGTCTCTGCCTACCCCGTTGGGAAAGAGGCGTGACGTTATAGATAGATAGATAGATAGGTATCTACAATCTACAGGGTGTAAAATTTAATGCGTTACCTGCGCAACAAAGGCTGCTTCAGACCATTAAACTGAATTACTTTCACAATGGAGCAAATATCAAAATAGCGAATAAGAATCAGCTGTTTCATAGAAAACGTCAATGGCTACTCGACCCAAATGTATGGAACAGCCAATTGTTTTTCGCGATTTCAATGTTGGCTTCATAGTGAAAGTTGTTTAGTTTGATGGTGTTAAGCACCCTGTTCAATATGTAATGCATTAAATTTCATTTCTCCCCTCCGGACGGAAAGCGTCAATTTTCGTCCAGCTGCGATAAAAGAAGTTGTCGCTTTCCTCCTCCGTCGAGGAGAAAAAGAGTATACTATTACTAACCTCGGACAGTAAATAAGAAAGCCTCAGATCACATTTATACAAGGTGTTACAAAAATACAAATAAACCTTTAAGGGGTTGGTGTAGAACATCAAATTGAACAACTTTCACTATGGGACCAATATCGAAATCGCGAAAAAAATAATGGTGTTCCATACTCTACAAATCGACTAGAGCTAAAATATGTATGGGATATCAAATTAATTTTTTTGCTATTTCGATGTTGGTCCTATAGAGAAAGTTGTTCAGTTTGACAGTCTAAACAACCCCCTTAAGAGTTTTAAATATTTATTGCTACTTATGAAACATCCTGTATATGAGATCTGAGACCTTTCTTACTTTCCTGTCCTCGGTGTATAATCTACTATAACCTGAAACGCTTGCAATAATTACCGTTGTTTATAAACAAATACTAACGTTGACAAGCCTCTGTAGAGTAGCAACGTAAGAGTTCTCGCTGTGGATGATGGCGGCGACAACGTGGCGTCGACGCAGCTGCACCGCCGTCAGCGCATCGGGCGGGGGGCCCAGCGACGGCGGGGGCACCCTCCCGCCCCGCACCTCACCCCCGCACGAGAACATGTCCTCCTCCAACTGAAATCGTCACTTTAATTTAGCAACATGAAAATAGACTGAAGTTCATTGGTCGGACGAAAACTCTTCTTTTGTTTGTTGTTGTTGTTCTTGATTAGCATCAAATAAATACAGATAAAGGCAGATACATATGCTCATGCATATGTCCCACTACTGGGGTACACAGAGACGATTCTGAAAAATCTCTCGCCTCTTCAACATGCTAGTCGGTACATCTTATATGGCATCAACTAAATATTGTGATAATTTTTCACTGTGTCTGAATTAATATTGCTAGCATAATGTGTCTCATTTCCTTATTAAGAGTGTCGATGACGTTTTCTAGCGCGAGTTGCAAGGCCGTTGCAAATTACATGCGAGTATTTACAGCTTTTGAAATCTTAGTTCAGTTTAAAAGGAACATTTCTAGATTTATTGCTGACGTTAAATGATATTTTAGTCTGGAGCTGGATTCCACACTTGCTCAGCACTTGAGTTAGACAGAAATTCGAGTTTAAATTCAAGATGAGTCAATGAAATCAGGCCATCTGGCCACTGTTCTACTTTATGCTCCCTATGATGTAAACACGTAAACGTCAAAAGTAACACTCGAACCACCACGTGACTTACTCGTTTGTCAAATTCAGACAATGAATATTGAGCCTTATCGCGTAGAAGCTTTATACAAAACATGATGATTATTTTAAGGTTTAAAAGACGCACAGATCAACTTTTGACATTTACGAATCGCACGTTATTCACGTAGTCACACTAAAAATAAACTGAAGCAAAGATATTACAATCGTAGACATGACTCCATAGTTGTAGCTCACTGTATACCAATCGCACATCATTATATCACATGTTTTTATAGATTATTTGTTTAGCAACTTAAGTCGGCGACCGGACGTGCGTGTGGTAGGCGACACTACGAGTACGAACGGCTCGTTACTGCGGTTTGTTGTTCAATGACTACTCAATGGTCCGAACATGATTCATCTAAAACATAAATGTGAATCATAAAAGCCTAAAGCATAGTACTGCTTATTAAGTTGTACGATCCCTCTGGTACATATGTTGAGCCAATGAAAGGAGTCTTTTAATTCCAGAAATTGTCAACGCACTGAGTCAATGACCATTGTTTATGACTACGCATCGTCTGTTTCATTGATATTGCTTGCAATGAGAGTTGAATGAAGTTGTATTTCCAGTTTTGACAATACCTTTATTTTGTTAACCTTATTATTTCACACAGGCAATGACTATAATGTGTATTAAGTACCTTTACTGAGAATTTTATTCTTTCAATCGGGTTTTTAACACCTTTTGCTTTTTATTGTTCCATTTATTGTATTAATAAACTCCCAAGTAACACATCAAAGCAGTATAACGGCCGACTTGCAGCATTTATGTATCGTTTACGCATTTTGAGTCAGTTCTATAGTAGCATTACAAACGTATATACGGCTACTGTAATGCTTATTTGGGCACAAATTATACGGCTTTAGATCCTTAATAGGTTCACAAATAGTTGTTTAATTGCATTACAGGCGCATTATATTAGCATTATTGTGGTCAACGATGTTGCCAATCGCAGTAAAGAAGCATTATTACGGTCAATGAAGGTGCCAATCGCATTACAGAAGCAATATACAAGCAATGTTTTTGATAATGAAGATGTTAATTGCATTACAAAAGCATTATTCTAGCATTAGAATGTACCAAAAGAATGATTGGAGCTGTTTAAGTGTTCACAGTTAGAACTTAAATAAACCCTACATCATTGCAAAAACATCTCTAATACCACGGTACAAAATGTTATAATTCAATTAACGTTGTAATTTAACTAAGTACTTTGTCTCGCAATATAATATGGACGAAGACGGTCAAAACTGTGAATGACACCATATTTATATTATAATACTTTTTTGACTCATTTTGTTACTTCATACCTTCAAATATTACTGCGCAATGTAGTTTACTGTAAATGTCTATATGAGTTTCATTGAAAATTTTCACGCGCCTTCGATATTTTGAGGTTTTGATATAAAATGTTACATAAAGATATGTGTGAAATAACCAAAACAATTGTGTATTCCTAGTATAGAACGAATTTTGTATAATTAACATAATAGTATTGGTTGGGCAGTATTAAATTCAGTTATATCATTATTATATAGGTCTATGGCTTTATAAATAGGTCCGAATGATAATATTTTTTGGTTATAAAATATTTACAAAATGGTGTCGGTCTATAGCAGGTCGGTGAGCCTTTAAAAAGGCTAATTAATGCCGCCAGCAGTATAAATACTCACACGTGAGCAATTATTAAGCCAGAGTCCATAGAGAAGGCCTTTGATAACTACTGTAGTGCCATTGTCTATAAAGTAGTTCTATAGGGGTTCACCGGTATACCAGTAGACTTGATGTAGACTGAAATAGTGCCATTACTTGAACGCAATTTTAGGGATTCTTGGGCAAAACAATAAAACCCATTTCAGAATTTTCATACTACTTGAATCCGTTTACCAAGAGTTGATAAATAGGCTTTCTGGACGCATTATCTTGGATTATCGGGATTTTCTTCGAGCTAATTTAAAAAGGAAAACTTTATTACAAAATAGCTCAATAGATGGTTTAATGGCCGACAAATGGTTTTAGGAATATAGTAAAATGAATGCATATACAGCTTTTACAGCTTTACGCATTATAATAACTCACGTGTATTTGATAAAAGAGCCGTTAACTGTACAACAGAACTCAGTTGACCTTTAAAAATGCAAGCATTACATTGATTCACGTTTATGCTGTTAAGCAGCACTAGGCTTTTACTTACCACTTAAAAGTGCTATTAAACAACAAAGGGCACTGAAAACAGCTCAACGCTGTATAACGGATTTACGATGCATTATAACGGTACAAGTTTATGCTATTAAGCAGCATTAGGCATATTCTTGCTTCTTAAAAATGCTATTGTAGACCCTAGAGCACTAAAAACAGCTGTTAGCTGTACAGCGGATTTACGTGGCATTATAATGGTTCATGTTTGTGCTATTAAACAGCATTAAGCAATTGTTTACTACTTTAAAATGCTATTGTAGATCCAAATGCACTAAAAACAGCTGATGGTTGTACAGCTGCGTTGTGGTTTGCTGCACTAAAACTAAAGGCTTCACAAAAGCAAATTGATATGCCATTACCCAACCGTTCTACAGTGTAAAGCATCATAATGGTTTTGAAATGCCAATATAAAGCATCAAGATGCTTGGTGAACTTATATAAGTGTTCATACGGACCTTAGGTTCTACATAAGTTTACTATTCGTTTGTTATAATGCTTCCCGTGTTTCTTGGGCTAATATTGTTCTATCTGCTCTATAAGTATAATAATTGACTTGATTTGCGGGATTGGAAAGGAACTAGATTTGCACCAGGATGTCTTATTAGAACATTCTCTCTAAACTAGGCATAAACTAAACGCACCTCTGGAAGCTTGGGCATCTTGTCCGACTCCTGCGCATGCATATCGTACTGATGCGTGGAGCCCCTCCTCACGCTGAACCACCTCGCCAGCCGCCCCCCTCCCTCGTCGTCCGGCGGCGGGGCGGGGGGCGCCGGCGTCGCGCCGCCGCCGCTGCGCCAGCGTTCGCATAGTTCCCGAGCGCGGCTGAGCGTGTTACGCAACTGACCGCTAGTCCTGCGAACAAGAGAATTTTAATCCAGTTTTAGTCATGTTAATTTGTTATTTAGTAATCTGGAGCAAGAATAGAATATTCTATAGACCATAGAGTTGTCTCATGACAATGAGATTGCAATCAACTACGTCTAATATCTAGTTACTGTTACTAAATTGCAGTCACATACCGTCAGTCGTTGCACCATTGCGGTTACGGCTAAATACGTTTGATTTGTGGTTTTCACCATTTATGGTGATCATTTAAAAATTTAAGTATAGCTTTGACTAGGAGAGAGATAGAAAAACTGCTATTAAGTTCTAATAGATGCTATTTTAAGCGGTGTATCAGTAAATGATGAGTATTTTTAACATATCGTTCAGTCAGCTTGACTAATTGTAGGATGTAGCCAATTAAGTAAACACGGAAGCTCAATTAATGAGAGAAAAAAACATTACAATAATTGGAGAAACTTGAAATAGAAACTGGAGCTGTTACAGCTGTTAGATTACTTTCCGACTATTTATTTTAATAGTTCTATCATTAAAGTGTAGCAAGACTGCACAACAGGTATCTTTGAAGCAACGTCGAGTTTGTCAATTTAATGCAATGAGTAACCTTTAGTACTTTGAGATGAACCCTTTCATTGTGATAAATCAAAGGAGCATAAATCAAAACGCATTGCAAATAAGCGACAAATCATTGGACAATCGATCAATAATAATAAAATGACAATAGAGCAATTAACTTGACAAAATACTAAACAAAGAATCTGATGAAGGTTGGTACACAGGTATAGGCAATTGTATATTACATGTTTTATGTATGAGTTGTTTGTTCAAGCGAATACATTAGGTCGTATTTGGTAATGTGATGAAAGATATGTCTTTGCGGTTACTTCACAAGCAATCTGCGTAATGCAATTTTATTGTGAGGTATCGGTTACGGTGCTTAAGGGAATAAAGCTTTATTATCATACTTATTTGTATTTAGTTAACATTACGAAGTGGGCAACAATCTCCCATCCATTCCAATTCAAGGTTGGTTTTTTTCCATATACAAGATCTTTCGTAGTATGATGATTTTTTTATAGGGAAAGCGTGGAAATCGAGACAAAGAAAATTCTGTCCACTTTTGGCCAGAGTAGGTTTGAAAATTTGTATGGAACAGCAGAATTTTTGGAAGTAATTTTGAAAAATCAACTGTTACATGCAAAACTCCAAACCTACTCGAGCCAACGGTATGGAGCAGCTGAACATTTTTTTTATGTTGGTCCCATATAGAAAGTTGTCCAGTTTGATGGTCTGATCACCCCCTTAAAAAACCGACAGCATATTAAAAAAGACTATAGGGTCCAACTTAATATGCTGACACTTTTTTAAGAGGATGATCAAACCATCAAACTGAACCACTTTCTCTATGGGACCAACGTCGAAATCGCAAAAAAACAATCGGCTATTCCATACAAAACTGCAAACCTACTCGAGCCAAAAGTATGGGACACTTTTTTTTTTTTCACGATTTTGATGTTGGTCCCTTATAGAAAGTTGTTCAGTTTGATGGTCTGAACATCCCCTTAAAAAAGTGTCAGTGTCATATTAAGAAGGACCCTTCATAAATTATTTGGTTTGAAACAAAACGAGCCTACCTTTTAAGAGTAAGTCATTATTTAATTATGGTGTAATTTAATACTCTTTATTCCATCAAGCGTCAAACCTTAACGAGTCAGCAACATCAAGACCAGTATCCATAAAAGGTGTAAATGTAAAGTAACACTTAGATAAAGCAATCAATCATAGTGTGCACATCACAGCTGCTCTCGAGTTGTAATCAAAGACTTGGCATTAAGGTGGTTTCCGTCCATACAAAACTTTGTCGTAGAACACTCGTAGACGGTATTAATAAAAGTAATGTTTTATATAAGGTCTAACAAAATAAGCTGAAACTATTTTAAGGGGATGATCAGACCATCAACCTGAACAACTTTCTCTATGGGACCAATATCGAAATTGCGAAAAAAAAACAGCTCTTCCATACAAACCTACTCGACCCAAATGTATGGGACCGTAGATTTTTTTTCGCGATTCCGAGTTTTGTCCCATAGAGAAAGTTGTTCAGTTTGATGGTCTGATCATCCCCTCAAAATAGTTTCAGCTAATTTTGTTAGACCTTATATAGGGAAAAAATTGCTTAGAAAATCTAGATTGCGCGTATCAAATAACATTTAGAATTCATAATATAATTTCGAAGATATCGAGCTTTGAAATTATTCATACGAAATTTCAAAGCCTTATATCTTCGTAATTATATTATAAATTGTAAATATTATTTGATACGCGCAATCTAGATTTTCTAAGCTATTTTTCCCTATATAAAACATTACTTTTATTAACACCGTCTGATTGATGAGTGTTCTACGACAAAGTTTTGTATGAAATTGACAGCTCTCCAACCACCTTAAAAGAGTACTATTAAATAAAATAGCGTCTTTAATATCATACGTTCTTGCAACTTTTGTTTCGCCTCAAATGAGTTTCGTATTACAATTACGGAGACCACCCAGATAGCATGATACGTGGTTTTAATAAGGACTTTTTTAATAATAGCTTTTTAGAATGACTTGACTTTGCACTAAATTGCTGGGCTCGTATTACTTTGTATAAGATAGTTTCATTACGAAAAAAATTACTTGTATCCAATTGATATCTGTAATATACAGGGTGTTTCATAAGTAACAATAAATATTTAAAACTCTTAAAGGGGTTGTTTAGACCGTCAAACTGAACAACTTTCTCTATGGGACCAACATCAAAATCGCAAAAAAAAATGGATATCCCATACATATTTTAGCTCTAGTCGATTTGTAGAGTATGGAACATCAATTTTTTATTTCGCGATTTCGATATTGGTCCCTTAGTGAAAGTTGTTCAGTTTGATGGTCTACACCACCCCCTTAAAGGTTTATTTGTATTTTTGTAACACCTTGCATAAGAATTTTAATCGATAATTAATGAAACTTTAATAAGGTTTATTTGAGCACGATTCGGCCTTTACTTGTTCTCATATCATAATTAATTAGACAGCAATGTAATTTTTTATGAATGACTTTGAGAACAAAAAGAAGTGTTGCCAACCCGCTAATTAACATAGCGAATAGTCTATTGGGTTGTCGGACAGAAGGCCAGACTAAACAATTAAAACTTTAGAGCGAAGCATGGTTATAAAGTTTAGAACTTTATAGACAGAAACAAAGCAAGCGAGACCGCGTTCTGACTGCGGTTTGGCCGTTTTACCTGTTTGTTAAGCTACATTAAGGCAGTATGATTCAGTAGAGGCCGCGCTCACTAGTTTTTTGAACACGAAAGAAACCATGAAAAAAAGTGTTTTAAAGTCTGAAAAAAAATTATGTCATATTTAAGGATCTGGCGGATAGGCGAATGATCTCAAAAACACGATTAGATTAAGTTTGCTAGATAGAAAAGCATCCCAAAGTTACCCCTTTTTCGTAATCGTAAATCAAATTCATGGCTACAATACACACGTGATTTCGAATTAATTTATGTCAATGTATGAGTACAAAGATTGTCTAGTGGCCTCTGGAATTTTTTTCTTGATTAAATGAGTAAATTAATTACTATGTTAAAATATCCACCAAAACCGTGAACGCAGAGCTCGGACGCCATTTTCAGTAGCCGTCAGTCGCGTTTCGGCGCTCTTCCAGGACGGACCTGTGTCAGTCTGCGAAGCATCGGTCAAACAGAAAATTTAATAAATCTGAGCAGTGTTGTTGAGGACGTCTTCCATGTCCTGATGGAGTGTGTGCGGGGCGAGCCTCTCAGGAGACAGGTGTATGACGGCTTGCCGTCTCTAAATATCGGGCGTTGTAATTGTGCCTTGGCTGCACCTACGTCGGCTGCAGCCAAGGCACTTTACTCCATTTACAAGAAAACTCTAAATTTGTAGTTATTTATTTTTCTATTTCTTCATTCGGTATTTACTGTTTTTTTTAAATTAATATTGTAATAATAATAAGTGAACTTACCCAACAGAAAATCCCACAGAGCGACATGGCCTCAGGCCAAGCTCTTCAATAAAGATTAAAAAAAAAAAAAAAAGTTTTTAAACTTTTTGTGTCTATGACCAAAGACTACAGTTCTATGACTGATAAATTGACGTTGACAAATGACATTTTCGAAGTATTTTATTTTATGCTTATTTAATTATTATAATAATGTAAACAATAAAAATAAATCGCGGAGAGCTATAATAAAAATAAGCAAAGAAAATGCTCTTCAAAAAACATGTAAGTAAGTACATATTTAACAATCATCACCGACCATGACACCTTGTTCGACCGTGTGGTACACAGTAATAAATATTTCAGTAGGTGAACAACTGATCGCCGAAATTAGAATTGGACATAAAGAAATTTTTATTGAATTCAAAATAACACACCATAGTAAATGTCAGTAGGTAATGTATGATATATTTTTTAGAGATATTCGTCAAAAACGGCAATTTTGTACAGTGTACAGAGCTTCTTTGAAAAAACTCTTTTCACGAACGACGAAGACGAACTAGTAATTGAGGATCTGCGTATTGAATATACCTAGTATCGAAAACGATCATGAAATGTCATGAACACTATAGAATGAATGTTTGATCGTACTATGGATAGATATGATATATATACTGGTGGTGTTGCCAATTGATAAATTATTCACTATCAATAAATACGCAATAGCAACGAAAATGTTAGTTTGTTTTATGTAAAATTAAAACCACCTTAAAAAAACTAAAATTTAAAAAATAATATTGCAGCCGATGACTTCTTCGTTCGCATCATAAGAACATTAATGTGTTTTATAGGAGTCGCTGTCAAGCCGGTACGATCCGCTACCGGGCTTGCATTCGTTTTTTAGCTTGGCTTTTCACCTACTTCGATAAAAACAAATTAATGTTCTTATGATGCGAACGAAGAAGTCATCGGCTGCAATATTATTTTTTAAATTTTAGCATTGACCTCCTATACTAGACCCACAGTGTCATATAAAATCTTAGCAAATTTTTGTGCACATTGACGGAAAAAACCGCACAAATTAAGTATGCATGCTGCTGGTTGTCACTAATACGTTGTATTTGATTCATAAACATAGTCGTATTTCGCTTATTAACTGTCAGCTAGTACAAAAAAAAGCTCATCCGAGCTCTTTTGGTTGTGCCATTTTTCGAACGTTGATTGTGAGTCTAGTTTGTATATAAGATGTCTATGATTTTTAGTTTTTTTTAAGGCGTTTTTAATTTATTGTTAAATTTTTGTTTATTTAACAATTTTCAGTGGTGAACTAATTAGTTAGACCAGGCCTGTCTCACTCCTCACTGTAGGTATAAAAATGTACCTACGCAGTCGTGCCGCGACGTCGCGGCGTAATTCAGTCGAGTGCCACGCGCTCATTGCATCGCCGCGCCGCACCGAACGACCTTGATACTTGTTTTTTCGTTTCGATAATTAAATTATTATACTATACATCGTCGAATGTATAAAGTAATATCGTAATATTAATAATCGAAAGATCACTAAAAATAATGCATCGCATTTGGTTGTTTGGCCCAGATTTTACATATTTTTCATTTTAGGACTTATTCTATGATTAACATGAACCATACTATGTTTAGTTAAGTGTTAGTTTAGTTTAGCATAGTGTTCTTTTGTACGTCTTTCTTTCGTGCCGGAGGCGGCGAAAACGTTGGTACCTACCGCCCGCCGGCACGGCCTATCTTGTGCCGGCCGCCGGCCAACCACCCCGGCCCCCGATTTTCGTCGCGTCGGTCGTATTTACCAAGATTTCTTCCTCGGTCAAGCTCAAAATTCGTTCGTTTGGAATCGGAACGCACTACTGACATCCCTTGTACATTCACGCACAGAGAGTCAATGTGTGCGTGACATTCACCCACAGAGAATCAATGTGTGAGTATCATTCGCGCCTGGAGCGAGCGTTTTTAGATAGTGAGCCATCTGTTGTATTCTTAAGTAATCCGTGGTTCGACTCAGATATAAGTTATACACGCAAAGGGTACATCGATACGAAGCAAATGTTTCAATCGCCGATGTTCTATTGTGTAGCTCCGAAGTGCTTCATCAGATCTTCACCAAATTAAATGGGACCACACGGGAAGCACCAGCTTTCAAATAAAAAAAGAATCATTAAAATCGGTTCGGAAAGTGCTGAGGTAAAAAACTTTAAAAAAAATACAGTCGAATTGAGAAGTTCCTCCTTTTTTTGAAATCGGTTTAAATTAATATTAACTGCACAAAAAGTAGATTAATTCAAAGTATCAAAAGGTCTTTCACATTATAACCTCCATAATCCTATTAACGAATTAACAAATTGCTCCCTAAAAAATTAGGGAATCAAAAAACTTAACACTTTCGATCTGACAGCTAAATTGGCACGATTGTAATGGCCTTCCAGTGTCTTTGAACCAATTTTGTTATGAAAACGCCTCATTTTAACCGCAAATTATAACAACTATCCTAATAGACCGGCGGCCAGCTACAGTCAACTATACCTTACAAAATTAGCGAACTAACTCATTATGCACCTAAAGTAGACTAAAAATAAGTCATAAAAAACTTGGTCTGCCAGGGCGCAGCTTGGCACGTTTCCCGGTGCGATGAAAAATGTGGACCTCAAAAACACCCCATTTTACCTCATCGAATTAATGAATGGAACTGGTCTGTTGGTCTAGAGGCCGATTAGTAAAGCCTAAAAAACCTGGTCTGCCGCCGCCTATCCTGGCAGGTTCATGGGTCCGACTGAATTTAGGGTGCCCCTCGGAGGGTGCATTTTACCTCATCGAATTAATGAATGAAATAAATGCCTAATTATAGTCCTATTAACTATGTTTACATATGCCTTGGTTTGCCTAGGCTCAGCCTGGCAGGTTTCCGGGTATGACTGATTTTACTTACAAAAAATTGTTTAGCCCAACTTCAAAAACCGGTATAAATCTATAGATTCTGCGGGAAAATTTGCTGAAGTTAGCTTGTATAAATTAACTAAGATATATTTACACATGCAAATATCTCTGAAAGTGGAATTTTAATGGGAAAGGTTAACGGCTCGCGGAAACTAAAAGAGATAGATATGTGGTCCCGAAGGAAAAAATGTCAAAGACCCTGGGCAATTTGACGTCCCGATGTAAAAAAGCCAAAATGGAAAATCCAAGATGGTCGACTTGCATTTTCCAAGTCCTCATAACTTGGCTATTGGCTTGGCAGACAATCTAAAGTTGCCATACAAAGCTATAAGACCGATCAAAGTTGACTTTTTCATCTGGTCTTATCCATACATATTTTAGCTCTAGTCGATTTGTAGAGTCCCATAGTAAAAGTTGTTCAGTTGGATGGTCTACACCACCCCCTTAAAGGTTTATTTGTATTTTTGTAACACCTTGTATACAGGCCGTGAGACCGTACCCTAAAATAGTAAAAATAGGTGTACATCAAGCTAGCGTACACATGACGGGAATTAAGATTACTGTAGTGCCATTAAATAAGTCGTCCCTAAATAGTGCCTCTGTATTTTGAGATATTTATATTTTTTCCCTGGTAGTGCTGGTACAGTCAAGAGCACATCAAGCTTTACACTTTGCACTTTGGACCGGCCGTGTACTGTATGAAGCGTTATACAAATCAGAGCTAAGCTTATTCTGGTGACGTCAAGCTCCACTTGCTCTTGATTTATTAAAGTCCTATCCAACGATACCCCACACTATGGGATAGACGAGAAAAAAATTGCATCCCCACTTCACGGGTCCCCCTACCCTTGCATTTTTTTAGGTACCCTAAAAAAAATATTTTTCAAAATTTTATTTTACCACTTTGTCGGCGTGATTAATATGTGTACCCATGCTAAATTACAGCTTTCTAGTACTAAGCGTCTCTGAGCTAAGCCGCGGACAGACGGATGGACGGACGGACGGACATGGCGAAACTATAAGGGTTCCTTGTTTACTTCGGAACCCTAAAAACCTAAGTCTTACAGATCACAACACGCCGTAGAAAAAAAAAAATCGTCTGAAAAGTTTTAAATTTCGAGGTTATTTTCTATACTGCCATGTTCTCATGTATGTTGTTCATGTTTAATACCCATAGTAATAGTTAGACTGTCTGAAGTTTCCATACAAACAAAGCTATAAGACCAGATGAAAAAGTCAACTTTGATCGGTCTTATAGCTTTGTATGGCAACTTTAGATTGTCTGCCAAGCCAATAGCCAAGTTATGAGGACTTGGAAAATGCAAGTCGACCATCTTGGATTTTCCATTTTGGCTTTTTTACATCGGGACGTCAAATTGCCCAGGGTCTTTGACATTTTTTCCTTCGGGACCACATATCTATCTCTTTTAGTTTCCGCGGGCCGTTAACCTTTCCCATTAAAATTCCACTTTCAGAGATATTTGTATGTGTAAATATATCTTAGTTAATTTATACAAGCTAACTTCAGCAAATTTTCCCGCAGAATCTATAGATTTATACCGGTTTTTGAAGTTGGGCTAAACAATTTTTTGTAAGTAAAATCAGTCATACCCGGGAACCTGCCAGGCTGAGCCTAGGCAAACCAAGGCATATGTAAACATAGTTAATAGGACTATAATTAGGCATTTATTTCATTCATTAATTCGATGAGGTAAAATGCACCCTCCGAGGGGCACCCTAAATTCAGTCGGACCCATGAACCTGCCAGGATAGGCGGCGGCAGACCAGGTTTTTTAGGCTTTACTAATCGGCCTCTAGACCAACAGACCAGTTCCATCCATTAATTCGATGAGGTAAAATGGGGTGTTTTTGGGGTCCACATTTTTCATCGCACCGGGAAACGTGCCAAGCTGCGCCCTGGCAGACCAAGTTTTTTATGACTTATTTTTAGTCTACTTTAGGTGCATAATGAGTTAGTTCGCTAATTTTGTAAGGTATAGTTGACTGTAGCTGGCCGCCGGTCTATAAGTGGTTTGGACGTATTTCTTATTTTGGTGTAAGGGAAAGTGAAGCTGAATAATTAAAATAATTACTACGTTTTCGGTCAAGAAAAGACAAATATTTCAATGCTTTTTTAGCTAATTTTGAACTACGTTGTCTACAATGATCATACGAGCATCATTTGGCGCCTAAATCTAAATCTCTAAAGGTTTTTTCACTAGGCTATCTAATAATTATAAGGTTTTGATTCTACCAATCAAAACCTAATAATTATTAGATAGCCTACTGAAATGCAGATTTGAATTTGTTTCTTAATTTGTACGATTTCAAAGAAAATAACAATTTTTTTTAATTATCTCGTCTAGATGCCAGGTAATTTTGTGGGGCGCTTTGGCAAGGCCGATGTTTAATAGTAGCACCATTCGTTTGCATTCTAGCTTAAATTTAGACCAAATATCCTGACTGCTCTGGGCGTATAATATATACGTACAATATCTTTCACTTGGTCCATGTCTCAGATATCAAAAGAATTTTTAAATTCTCCGTACTCAGATGACATTCAAGTTATAAAAAGTAAATAATACGTAGCACAAACCACGTTAATGGGGCATGCACAACACGGGATCCAACTAAGTATCGGACTGCAGTTCCAGAGATAGTAACAACCTGCTGAAGAACTTTCTTTTTTCTACTCTCTAGTTACCACCGCAAAATTACAAGTGTGTACAAAAAGAGTTCTCGAGTGGTGACTGCGTACTGGAAGGCGCAGTGTGGGTAGATCCCCCACAAAGTCAACGATTTGGTGAAGGTTACGGGAACTAGGTGGATGATGGCAGCGCAAGACCGGCCATTGTGATGATCCTAGGGGAGGCCTTTGTCCAGCTGTAGTAAACTTCTTTAGTTAAGGTGATGATGATGTTTACCATAGACAATTATTACTGATCATCAAGTCATCAACAATCTGAGGAAGTAGCAGTTACTGAATTGAGCAACGAAAAGAAGCGACCAGATCCTATTTGAACCAACAACGCAAATTAGGTCCACAGCTCCACAAAACTAAAGGAGCAGGACGGTACAGCTAAAAGGAGACATTCATGGTATTTCATCGTCATTTTTTGACTTCTTATTTTCAGCTCACAGGGTTAGTTAGTATGTGGTGTTCATTCTCTAGTTCTTAGGTACTCTACACCAAATAATTATTATTTAACAATAGATTGAACAGCCAGGGAGATTACATTATTTTTGAGAAAAGATATTGTAAGCAGTGGCTTCAGAACGTGCTTTGTAATATTTCGATCATCACTGGTCAATTGTGCTCACCCTCGCATTTTTTACACATAACTCTGAACTTAGGTATGGTATTTCCTTTTCGTTTTGAGTACATTGGTTTCCTCACAATGTTTTTATTTCACTGCTGAGCTAGTTATATTGACGGACACAACTGTACATAAAATTCCTTAGAACTTAGCAGAAAAGAGCCTCCCCCAGTGACGAAACCTGAGTTCTTCTTGCGCATCCTGGCAGTCAGCCTCGATACTTCCATTGCTGACTGGCTAATCTTTCCACCTTAGCATGAGTACTTATCATGAAATATGACTCATGCTTATACGAAAGAATAAGTAGACCTTAGTGGTGCAGGCGTGGAATCGAATCGGAATTGAATTGCCTTGATTGAGTCACAAGCGCTCTTCCTTATCTAATTTTTTGCGTCTCAAAGTCGTCAGAGTAAATACCATTGATTATAATACGTGTGTACGACATGAAATCGCTGATCACTTTATACATTGAACAATATCGATGTACAGTGAACTAGTGCTAATGAAACTTAAGCCTCTTCGGTAGCAGAGCAATAATTGATTTGACCCATTTATCTAGAACCTAAACCAATCTGAAATCTTTCTATGTTTTCGAAACATTTCTCATTTCCATGATAAACATTTCAGTATAATATCTCGTAATCTCATTACCATTATAGGCATCTCATAACCATGTCTCGATTTCTCTTTACCATGATCATTATCATTACCGAATTCAATAGTATATCCCCTAATTCAGTATTCAGTATTCATTAATCGCTTTCATGTACAATACAGCTTAGGTGTAACAGAAGTAGCCAATGTGGGTACATGAGCCCTGCAAGGGCACGGCAACATAGGTATTCAAGGGATGGATTTCTCACATTCTACCTTTATTCGATAGGTACTTCTTCACATAGAAACAGTTAATTTGCCAGTATTTGAAAAAATATGATTCTTATACATTTCGTATAAATACCCATATAGTATAATATTGCGGAAAAAAAAATACTACGGTTGTTAGGATAATCTGACTGTTTCACTATTTGCGTTTAGTTTGTTATTTTTGTTGATAGAATAATCACATCACATCACATGTTGCTGTTTCATTAATATTGAAATTGAAAAAGTTTTATTGTTCAAACAGAAAGGTGGAAGTACCCTAATACCTAATTTATAATATTAAGCCCCACTTGCGAGTGGGGCTTAGCCCCACTTGCGCCAACCTGGGTTAGCAATAAACTCCAGGTTAAGTTGGTAACCCATGACTTTTTGTATAGAAAAACAACTGAAAGAGCTATTTTATCCGGAGTTAATTGCTAACCCGTGGTTGGCGCAAGTGGGGCTAAGAGTAATATTTAATTACTACCCTCGACTTCGTCCGCATAAATTTTATTTTATTTAGGTAATTATATAGGTACCAGATTTTAAGTCAGATTATACGCTATCAAACAAAAAAAAAATTATTCATTGCGTGTTGCTCGAACATACAAACAAACAATCCAAGAAACAGATAGACAAAAAATCCAAAAATTGGTGATTTGGAATCAGGGACACCTAAAAACCATATCGTAATCTTCAATGTGCAGACACACTTCTCTTAGAGTTAAGATAAGATCTACAGGGTGTTTCATAAGTAACAATAAATATTTAAAACTCTTAAGGGGGTTGTTTAGACCGTCAAACTGAACAACTTTCTCTATGGGACCAACATCGCATCCTTTATATCCCATACATATTTTAGCTCTAGTCGATTTGTAGAGTATGGAACATAATTTTTTTTTTCGCTATTTCGATATTGGTCCCATAGTGAAAGTTGTTCAGTTTGATGGTCTACACCACCCCCTTAAAGGTTTATTTGTATTTTTGTAACACCTTGTATAGGGTCCATCTTAATATGTTGACAATTTTTATAGGGGACGATCAGACCGTCAAACTGAACAACTTTTTCTATGGGACCAACATCGAAATCGCGAAAAAAAAACTTCTGTTTTATACAAAACTGCATACCTACTCGTGCCAAATGTATGGGACAGCTGATTTTTTTTTCGCGATTTCAATGCTGGTCTCATAAAGAAAGTTGTTCAGTTCCATGGTCTGATCATCCCCTTAAAAAAGTGTCAGCATATTAAGTTGGACCCTGTATATTATTATTTATAGTATGACATTCCACCCACTACCTACTGATGCGAAAAAATAAATTACCCATACAGTGATTATACTGATATCACTATACTGTGATATGACTGTACAATTTACAATGCCGCCATCGCTGACTTTTTGGCGCGCTAACGTGCTTTACGTGCGGGACGCGCGGGGGGGGCCCCGCGATTTACCCCGCACCTCACCCCCTCAGGTTGGCTTGAAGGTTGAATAAGAGCGTCTTAAGAACTAGTGAAAAGTTTACTTCGAACTGGATCAAAGAGAGACTTCGTTGAAACCCTTTTTGTTCGTATTTGAATTCGAAGAAATTCTTTAATAATGTGTGTGAAACCAATGAAAGAATACTAAAATAAAGCTATGTTTACCTAAAATTTTAAGAGAGATCTGATTTGATAAAAGGGGATTCTTATTTCAATACTCATTTTCGGCTATGGTGTTAAAAATCTGGATATACCTATACAGGGACCAACTTCATATGCTGACACTTTTTTAAATCAAACTGAACAACTTTCTCTATGGGACCAATATCACAATCGCGAAAAAAATGAGCTGTCCCATACATTTGACTCGAGTAGTTTTGCAGTTTTGTATGGATCAGCAGTTTTTTTTGCGATTTGGTGTTGGTCCTTGCCTTGTTCAGTTTGACGGTCTGATCTTCCCCTTAAAAAAATGTCAGCATATTAAGAAGGACCCTATATTTAATTATCGAATTCTTGGAAAAACATCCATAAGTATAGTTACATTCAAGGTTAAATAGGAGCTATTATAGAAGCGTGATGAGCGAGTCAGTTAGTCTGGATGCCACTAGTTATCTTACATAGATAAATTGTGTTAAGTTATTAACTTAAACAAAGGCACAGCTTATACAAAAGTGCAATGTTTAATAGATATAAGTATAATGCCCGGATATGCCACATTAACAGGTGTGCTGAAGGACGTGCTATCTTATCTTGAAGACCCTGGGCATAAAATGTTTTGTTGCGTTCTTTACGCATAACACTCGCTTAATGAACCGACGAAACTTTTTTTGCAATCAAAATTACCAAGTAAAATGTATTCATAACCGGTCAGTTTGTTTTAAAAGAGGCGAGAGAAATGTGTCTGGATTGCAGGTGGTATAGCAGGTGGAAATCTGGCTTATCTGGATTCTTAGTAAGTTATACATACATACACGTCTGACTGTAATGATTACCTTCCTGCAATTTGGTCAAATTTCATCGCATTTAAAATGTCTTCTTTCGTGTCTGCCTGAGCCATAGCTCATGTTGTATGTAGTACTGATGATGCCATAATATAAAACAGGGTGTAAATAAACCCTATCACACTATTTTTATTTTACGATTTCGATGCTGCTGGCTCCATAGCTTAAGCATGTATTCTACTCATCAAACTGAAAAACTTTTACTATGGAGCCAACATCAAAATCGCTAAAAAAAAATCAGCTGTCCCATACAAAACTGCATTACCTATTCTCACATGTATGTAAATGCAAATGTATGGGACATCTGTTTATTTTTTTTTATTTCGATGTTGGCTCAATAGTAAAAGTTGTTTAGTTTGATGAGTAGAATACATGCTGAAGTTATACGCAGTGATATATTTATGGCCGCGACTTCGTCTACGTGGAAAAATTCTTTCTTAGTGCACCCCTACAGGCTCTGTAGAAGAATATCTATTCCTTTCATGTTTCTCTCTTCAGTGGTTTAGGCTGTTTGTCCGTCAGTCAAAAATTCAGTCAGTCACAGACCTGTTTTATTTATATGTGTAGACGATAAAACAATGTATACGTTTATATATAAATTGTGTAATAAAAGCTATTTCCTTCATTGGTTGTAAAGCTAACAGGCACTTGACCCCAATTAGTGAAAATAAAAACTGTAGTCAATGACAAACCAATCAATGTTAATGAATCGCGTTACTGATTGGTTAGATAAAACTATTTTTAAGTTTTTCTATTGTTTAGGAAACAAGTGGTTCTTTATGACACAATTGATTAAATAAGTTAAACTAGCCAGCTGAATAACGTGACCGTGTCCCTATTTGTAATAAACTAATACAGCTTTTGTTACCAATGGGGGATTTAACGACAGCAATTTAAAAAGAAAAAAATACCTAGGTATATAGATCCGAATGGCCTGTGCCTTGCTGTAAATAAAATATAAAAAACATCGTACACATTCTTTTTTAATAATCAGGAAAAGATACGTCACCAAAGGATGGGTCTGTGACATGTATTTTTTCCTGGGTTCGAAATTATCAAGATAATTTTTTTTTGATAATTATCCAAGCTGATTTTTAATTTTGAGTAACATTTCTAACTCTAAGTTCTAAAATTGCAGTTTTATCTTTAATGCTCTCATATCCAGACCAACCAGCACCTAGTCTTCGTCGTTTTCGTTTCGTATCACAATGAATAAACAACAGACAATAATTGAAAATTTATTTAGTGTTTGTGAGCTTCTTTTTTCGCGATTCGTGGTACACTACCTAGCTACACATGGCATCACTCTCTTTTTGTTTTTCCAATTAATTTTATAATTTTTTTTAAGGTTGAACCCTGATTTTTTTTCTACTTTTAAGCCTAGATTACCAACTTCTGAGCCATGTCAAGTTAACTACATCTACTACGCTATTTACTTTTTAAATAGCTGTTAGAAAATACAACCTTCAACAGAATGAAAAATAAATATATATCTGTAAGAAGTTTTACTTATGTCAAAAGACAGAGGCAGACAAAGTAACAAAAAACGATGTTTATTGACAATGAAATCATACGATTTATAGTCCATGAGGTAACCGACAATAGGGGCCTGAATAATTACCCTGCTGGGTTAAAGTCGGTGAATTATTTATCATTATCAGTTATGTACATGCAAATTGACTGTGGCATCGGGCCTTGACATTATTTTTTAAATATTATCTGTACAGTAGTATGTAGAATGTCACAAGTATCTGTGACTGTTTATAGCCTTGTAATCGTCACAGAGATAAACAAAAAAATTTGTTTTAATCAGCTTTGAGATTTTTTATTAATTAATGATCTGTAGGATTCTTGTATAGGAATTTTGGGAAGACGAATGCCAGGTCAAAGAAGGACGTCCTGGCTTAAAAACCTATGTGAATGGTTCGATATGAACACCACCTCACTGTTCAGGGCTGCAGTCTCCAGGGTCCGAATAGCCCTAATGATAGCCAACCTCCGTTAGGAGATGGCACCACAAGAAGAAGAAGGGCTCTTGTGTATGTTTCTGATCATATTGATACAAGATCGATAATGTATTCATACTGTACTGAGCCACTTTTAAGTAACATTGTGTTTCTCGATATCGATTGTTTGAAATTGATTTACAAAGTAAATATTAAAAAGCAGAATCCCCAAGGACTGGATAAAAACTCTGTCGATTTGATACCTACCGATGGAATCGGGTAGTAAGAACCCTGATTTCTACTCAACTCGAAAACAAACTGGTTAATCGTTAAATAATTCCAAATATGGTTATTCTTATCCATTTTTGTAGATAATAATAATATTCGCAAATTACTCGGCGACAAAAATGATATATAGTTTTTTTTTGATTTGCAATAATTTTAGTAACTTGATCTGTTCATTGTCTGCACACTATACAGAAGGACTAGCATGCCACGAAGTACAAAACAATAAAACAGTCATACGCGCTCAGTTTGGCATGCGTAAAGTAAAATAAAAGACAGACCAACAATCAAAACATTAACAGAACTTACACACATAATTACATTTCCCTTTTATCTCCTCAAAGATGTACACAGCTCTTTAGCTCGAGAGTCGAGCGTATAATTAGAGTAGCACCTCACGATCATTTCGCCGGAGGCTTTGCCCTCAACTGGCCGCAGTTTGAGCACAGGATGTGGATGTTAATTGACGCTGCGGCCCTCGCTAATTGTTCGGCGGTACGGGACCACACCAGCGCGACGGACGCGAGACGAGAGGAAGTCGCATGTGCCAACTGTCATCTCGACTCATAATCATAACTATGTCGGGTTAAAGCATTAGGAATGCTTGGTTCTAGAAGTCTTTGTGACGTTACCATTGTTATACAAAAATGTTTTGCAATAATTTTAGTAACTTGATCTGTCCATTGTCTGCACACTATACTCGTACAGAAGGACTAGCAGGTCACGCAGGACACAACAATAAAACTATCATACGCGCTCAGTTTCTAATCGTTCAGTCGCAGGCGTAAAGATAAGAGGCACAACTCGATTTTTCTCGTTTTGTCTTCCGGACCAACAATCAAAACATTAACAGAACCAACTAACACAATTCCCTTTTATCTCCTCGAAGATGTACGCATGTCATTTTGACTGTCATCTCGACTCATACTCATAACTATGTCGGGTTAAAGCATTAGGAATGGTTGGTTCTAGAAGTCTTTGTGACGTTACCATTGTTATTTACAATGAGAGAAGTTACTTCAAGAGTCAAGTATGTACACACGGCGACACATCAGGTTACGCACCCTATATACCCATAACTACGCGAAGCTGTCACTCTGTACAATAGAATCCTCTGTGACTACGCTACGTACAAAACACAAAATAGTGCGGTAGAGAGCCTGCATAGACGCGGCTGCCGGCGCGGGTGCAGCGTGCCGTGAGACGAAACAACAACAACCTACCGCACCCTCTCACACGATTCGCAGCGTTCAACTTCTAATAGTTCAAAGTCCAAACAGGGTAACCTAAGCTGACGCCGTGTGTACTTAAGGCGTGTTTCACCACTTCAAGCAAGACCATGATAGCCTATCTGATAGATCTTTCATACAAATTATGTATGAATTAATTAATATTATTTATTAAACGATCTATCAGATAAACTGTTAAGAACTTATCCATAAGTGCTGAAAAAGGCAATAAAATCAAAGGTTTGTAAAGAAAAAAATAGTATCCCAATTCCTACCAATATTAATAAGTGGGACGACGTTTTGATGTCTGTGACTCAATCATGCAAAAATTGCTGACCAGATTTGGATGAAATGTTTGGTACACACGCAGATAGAATATGTTCTGGATAACGCATAGGATACTTCTTGTAAAGTCAACCAACACGGACAATGTTGAGGTCAAAAACTAAAAAGTGATATTCATATCATTAGCATCCTTTTAAACTAAGTCCACCTATCAAACGGAACAAATTTTACTATGGGAGCAAACCGATCGGAGAAAAAAAAATCTGCTGTTGCATACTACTAAACTGCACTGTGCCTACTTGACTCAAATGTATGCAACAGCAGATTTTTTTTGCTACGATTGCTGTCGTAGTAAAAGTTATTCAGTTTGATGGGTAGAATCTTAGTTTAAAAGGATGCTAATGATAATAATTTCACCCTGCATAAACCACTCGGCGACGTAAACCAATCGGCGCGTGGGGCTGGTTGCCGCTCACGGATTAACCAATATTTTAATATTCCGATGATTTGTCTTTGTGGTTTCTGCATTTGATTGTGGTAGCAGTGTTAAAGTTACCTCGAAGCTTCATTCCTTTGTTAATAACATTCGTTAGAATGTGGAATGTCGTTGTCGTCTGAATCCAAACAAACAAAATTTGGCAGAGATGTAGCTTGTAGTGTGAGAAACGTCAACGATTTTTTTCACCCGAAAACGAATCGAATTCTACGCAGGCAAGTTTTAAAATAAATATCCAGCAACGTTTGTAAGTCAGTCAACGCTTTTGTTACTTCTTACTCTCGCTTAATTACGGTGAATAGTTCAACACACGCGCCCCGTTTTAGTTCCCCTCTAAAAACCGGGAATTGAACCTAATTTTAGAATCGCTATCAATCATAGTTAGTTCTGTCGTACACTTACTCTGAACTACTTCCTTCGTTTAGTGGTATTAACTTGCAGTTAGGACCAGTTTAGAGAATGCATTTATTAGGGGTCCGTAGGTATATCAAAAGACTCCGGCGTCCAAACGATAAGTGGTAATACTTTTTAGGGGCTGCACAAGTTGGAAACATGAATAGAATCATAGGCGAAATAAGTTGAGCCCAAAATTATTTTGTATTTTTTAGCAAGCTAAACAACTTTCTCTATGGCACCAACATCGAAATCGCGAAAAATAAATCAGCTGTTCCATACAAAAATGGAAACCTCTTGAGTCAAATATGTGGGACAGCTGTTTTTTTACGCGATTTCGATGTTGGTGCCATATAGAAAGTTGTTCAGTTTGATGGTCTGACTGATCATACCCTTAAAAAAGTGTCAGCATATTAACCCCCGTATATCGAACAGGATGCTTCAGACCATCCAACTGAACAACTTTCAATACGGAGCTAACATCGAAAACGCGATAAAAAATCTGCTGTTCCAAAAAAATAAAATTTCTACCAAATTGTACGAAAAAGCTGTTTTTTTTCGCGATTTCAAAGTTGATCCCATATTAAAAGTTGTTCTGTTTCATGGTCTGACTGAAGCACCCTATTGATATGTTACGCATTTAATTTTACACCATGTATTTTACAGCGCCACTTGAAATGAGACAGAACAATATCAAGTGAAAACAAAAGACGAAACGTAGCCAGAAAAACAAATAAAATGCGTTTTTATAAATTAACCGTTTTGGGCGTTTACGACAGAAAAGTTGTTCCAAATTTAGTAAAGAACAGAGTCGCAGACGCAGTTGATTGCCGGTCTTCGGTAGGAATCGCTTGTTATTGTTGGCAACAATACTAAACAACACGACTCGACGCTACAACAAAGCAATACTGAATACATACAGTAAATTCATTAGATATGAATACAAAGAGGTTTGCAAATAGCAAATGTTTTGAATTCCTATCAAAAATGTATTGTTTCAATTTCTTATCCAGTCCGGACCGGACAATTTATATATATATATTATATATTCACAATTTTAAGGTTACTTTTACATAAATCCAAACTACTAACATCGGGTTCTGTGATCCAAACCATGTTACAAATCAGAAAGTGCATAAATAATGCTGCTCTGTTTGTTACTTTTTCACTTCTAACCTATGCCAAGGTTTCGCCGCCTTTGTCAGGTGTTTAGCATGTATTACTAAAAAGAACATCATAGGCTACTTTATACCTCGAAAATTAAAATAATTCAACGCGGCCAAAACATCAGGCCAACGCTAATAGTACAAAAACATCATATAAACAAATTTTGTGTTTGACGTACCAGTGCGTATTTGTTAGGATGGGTTTTTGGAATGAATGTTACAGTGAATACTTCGTTTCTCTTCTCTGGTTAGAATGGGACTATGATGTCAAAATTGCAATTGTCAGTAGCCACACACACACACACATAACCAACAGAAGCAGTAGGTATACATATTTGCTAAGGGTGGAATCAAACGTACAACAACCTCACCACAGCTACAATACGTAGACCGGCGCTAATGTGTATGAAAATGAATAGTTTATTCACACACACATACCATATTTTCCCAAAAAAATCAACAGGTTTTCATACAAATAAGCGTTCCGGGACATGTCTGAACGTCCAAAGAAGCGTGTTGTCGTTCGATTCCACCCTTAACAGGTTTCCAGGAATTGCGCCCTCACGATTTCATGACAACAAAAAAGGAAAATAGTAGTGGTTAAAAGTACCTAAAGGATGCACATCTCCGCTGTAGTGTGAAGGAGGTATCTAACCTGGAATCCAGGGTGGAATTGAGCCTCTGCGAGCGCCTCAGAGGTGCATTCCGGACTGCGGCCACGGGCTCCTCCCAGCTGCCCCCCGCCGATCTGTGCTCATCTGAAACAATCATTGTTCTGTTTTAAATGACCGACGACTGATGACCAATGACTTGGTGAAGATGGCGAGAACCCGTTGGAGGGTAGGGTAGGACTGGTCGTAGTGACGATCTTTGGGAGTGCCTATGTCCAGCAGTGGACATCTATCGGTTGAGACGATGATGAAGATATGTTTGCTGTTTAGTATGGAACAGCAGATTTTGTTGTTGCTCCGATTGGATTGCTCCCATACTAACACCCGTATTCTTAGTTGTTTTCTGGACATTTTCTTACTCGAGTGGAGGACGTTTTTGACATAATTTTTAAGACAAATATGTCAAAAACGTCCTCGACTCGCGTGAGGAAGCCTCAAGGAAACAACGAAGAATAGTGTAAGTAAATGTTGTTCAGTTTGATGGGTAGACTCTCAGTTTAAAAGGATGCTAATGATATCAATCTCACCCTGTATATTATCATAATGATATTTAAATATTATAACAATTACTTGTAAAGGACTAAAGCACCGGGTTTTTCACACAAAAGGATAACTACACGTGCCAATAAAATATTTACAATCTTAATTCAATAAACTTATTTGTCAAGACTGCTAGGTTAAGGTCTTCATGATAATTTTCGACAAATCGGAGCACAAATTAGTTCTGTAGACCTTGAAAGCCATGTGTAGGAGGCAAGGCAGCCAGGCGAGTTTTTGCACAATAATATTTTACATTCTATAAATTGACAATGATATAAGACTTATATCATTGTCATTTTATAGAATTACAAGCATAAGCATAGCACATGCTCACGACTATATTCCCCGAGGGGGTAGTTCGAGATATTCTGAATCCTCAGAACATCCACGTTTCACCAGTAGTACCGAAACTCTGTTCAGTGTGACGGGGGGTGAGCCCGTCGCCACTTATAATGGAAAGTGGGTACAATACACGCCTCGAAATTGAAGCATGCAGGTTTCCTCACGATGTTTTCCTTCACCGAAAAGCCAGTGGTGTTACAAATCGTACATAAATTCCGAAAAACTACGTACGAGTCGGCTTGGACGGGGATCGAACCATCGCCTCCTGCACGGCAGGTTAGGTTACTCGCCACTGGACCACCACGGCTTATAGAATAATAATTGTTAAATATTCTGACTTTTGATGAACAAAGTTAAAGCATTCTTGTTAGTTTAACTTAACAGGTTAAATAATTTACCTACTTAGTTTATGTTTCTTTATCAACTTGTGTTTAAATTTTGTTATTTTATCACTCTTTTTTGCCCGTTTCATAGCGTCGCCGTCACTTCGTCTATCCATCACACGTTCACAATATTACGTAATTATAATTGCCCTCTTAGATCAAGGTTTCGAGTTGTTTCGACCGCAAAAACTAAGGAACTGAACACTAAACTACACAACCACAAACATGTATTAAGCTTCACACTTCACTAACTTCATTTACACACGGGTTTGAGAACAATTACTTTATCATTATCACAGAATAATAATTAAGCGAGAATTAAAACGAAAACGTGTCGTCACTACAATGTTTGCTCCCACACTAAAACTACCGAATGGGCGGCTAATGGTATAGTTATAAGATTCCACTTGGTAGTTCTTGGGCCTCAACTGACCAGGGTTGAACGACCCAGTCACGTTAGCCAGTTAACCGGTAATACATAATCGTTTTTGAAGTACTTATTTGCACAGATGTCCAGTGAATGAGTAATGATGTTTATTATGAAATTGGTAACGAACGAGTTTGTATGAACTTTTTAATTTAATCTATTTTTTTTTGTCTGAGCGTCATTAGCAAATTATTTACAAACACATAATTAGAAGGATTAGATTTACAAATATACTTACGGAAAAAACTTGTTCGCTTTACAAAGGAGTCTGGACGTTTTTTGTATATTTTTAAACAAACTAATAATAATACGTACCTACTTACGTAGGTATATACGAATAACGTTTTTTACAGTCATTATTATACGAGCCCTTGTAATAATGTTTTAAGAGAATATTATTCCGAGAGCGAAAATGCGCGCTGCATACAAACGTACTATGGTGATATTTTCAATACTAACTAATTAAAGTCAATGAAATTTTGCAGAAACAATCTAGAAACAAATATCTATGCTTCTATAGAGTCAGATTTTCGTTAAAATATACAGTTTCAATGCTAGGATTAATTTAAGATTTGTATGGAAATCTTTGAGGCACTATAACTTGAAAACTATACATTTTAACGAAAATCTGACTCCATACAAGCATAGAAATTTGTTTCTAGATTGTTTCTGCAAAATTTCATTGACTTTAATTGGTTAGTATTGAAAATATCACCATAGTACGTTTGTATGGAGCGCGCTCCGAATAATATACCCTTAAGTTCCAAAACAACGGTTGGTCGCCACTTCCGTTCCACGCAACGACAATCCGTGCGGTAGGTAACAAGTATGGATTAGTATTCTTATTACATCTTCATGGATAAAGATCTAAAATTATAAAGAAACAGATGCTAGCCCTACGTCTATGTTATCTCAGCAGCGGGTGGAATTAAGATGTACACATCCTGAGCACTGTTGACCCTTTCACTACACTAGATAGCGGCGCTATTCAACATAAATCATATCGACAGAGAGATAGCATTCCTAGACTCGATAGCTCCTGTGAATATGGGTGGCCGAGCAGAAACAACTTTTTACTCCCAAGTTACATGAAAATACTTTCAAGTCCAAGATAGCAATAGAGCACTAGATAAGTCACGGGTACAAGTTATTGGCTGGAACCGATGACCTCATTAGATGGAATACTAACCCGATGTAGGTAAATGTAAATAGCGAAATAGCAGGTCCATAACAAGAATCGATTTATGGTCGGGCAGTATCTGATCTCAGTGGGTCGAGATCTGAGCGGCCGACCGGCACGCCCGTCACTCACACGATCATTGTTTTAACCTAGATGCTATGATTCATAGCATTACAAGTTTCAGATAAGAATTCAGCAAATAGGGCGTTGCGAGCGAACAATCGTTTATGAACAGGGCATTATGCGCTTGACACAATTCCTGTACTCGCTCCGTGTGCGGGAGCACTTCGCATGTGGGTTCATTGTTCTCGTACCTACCACTAAGTAAATCAAATATTATAAACTATGAATTGACGTCAATTAATAGTCACTTTTAAGTGGAATCACCTGAGAAGTGGAAGTGACGAATGAATAATCGTTAGGAAATTCCTGGAAACGAGGCTGGAAATCTGCCCGTTTTAAACCGCAACTCGCGCCAGCAGCGTCAGCGTAAATATTATGCATGACAGTACTACTCTAATATTTTATAGTAGTTACTTTTACGACCTCTTTACAACATCCTTAACAATGATTAGCAGCTGCGGCCAATTGTGGCATCGAATTTGTCCATCTAGCAAGTAGATAAGGGCAATGGGTTGATAGAAATTGTTCAATTACGTTTATTCAGATGGTTAAGAATGTCACTTACAATATTGTACGGATGGCTCTTGCCACACTGTGGGATTGTACCACCACCTACTTACGCAGATGTTCTGTTCTTTGTGTCTTTCATTAAATTAAATTATGTCACGAGGCTTTACTATTTGATTGAGTAAGTGTGTCGTTATACTTGTTATTTAAGTCGGTAAATGTAAACAAGCGTAGGTACTTGCTCAAATTATGAATTCATTAGATTTTTTTATCTCGGCGTTACTTCAATATTTTTATAACAGCATGAACATTATGTAGGTTTTGTGAGATGTATCTACAGCTAAAGCTATTTAAATTTTTTGTAAGTATGTAGCGAACGTACTCTTTCTCTGCAATATTTAGAAATGCACAGCATGTAAACATCTAAAGGATTCTAATCTAGTACCTACTCTAATAATTGCATTGTAGTGACTGTAATCGGTATGTGATCTAAAATGAATAACATAACATAAAAAAAAATCTTTATGTATTTATGTTTTCCTCCTCATATAATAGGTTTTCATTTTAATTTTTGGGACTAACCAGAATATAGTAATTTTACAACTGATAGTAAATAACTTTGTTAACTTTTTACCTATCTGTTTTGCCGCAGTCGGTTCCTCTATCACCGGGCATAGCTTCACCTTGTTTACGACGATTACCAACGTAAACTGCATTGTCGCACAACACCGCCACAGTCACAATAACAATTTAACTTTCTCACATAACCAATACTAATTAAGAAATGCATCGTTCGCAGCGTGCACTCCTCTGCACTGTCGGTTTTAAACTAACCAGGATTAACATAATTGTCGCTGACTGTGTCAATTGCTGAGCCTACTCAATTTAAAAAGTTAATATCAACATTGGCTTGCGTCCAGTATATGGCAATTATTATTACTGGCCCTAAACAAAGCTAATTGTAAATGCGCGCCTCCCGCGTCAATTGGGAGCGCGAGCGCCGACGCAACGGGGGAACTTTTGGTGACGGAAATAAACGCAATTGTGGCTATTTCTAGAAAATGGCAAGCATGTGCAAGGGATTGATCCAATCGCAAAGGACTACAGTTTGATATGAAAATATGCCGTCGGATTTCTATCGTAAATCCGGCTCGGAGGAACATAATTTCAAAACAATGTGAATTCTTGGAATAGTTCATAAGTTAAAATATAAATGGAAAGGAAAAGTTCTGCGTCCAAACAATGCATTGATTAATAACGATGTAAGTATTATCAAACAATCGTGTAAGCCAACAGCACATCGGTGACGCCGTACGCAGACCGGTCCAAAAATACAAGCACATTGCAATAGTCTAGTGCGAGCCATATGTTACTGATGAATCGTATTTGGCTTAGACGCCAAATTGCTATGCTATATAGAAATTGCATGTAAATATTTACAAATCTCGTAAATGAAACCACAAAAGCACAATACGTATACTGAAAAAAAAAAAAGAATTCAATTTTCTACTAAAAAGATCGTATGATATTGATAACCAAATAAAGTATTTGAAATTGTATGGAAATCGGTGGGATACAATTTTGATTTCTATGTGGCGTAGCGATTTAAAAACATTACATATTTTAAAAATTATCAATCAAGAAAACCTGAAATAAGTAAAAAAATTGCAACACCAACTTACTATAAAAGCTAATTTTGTATAAGTATACACTTTTATAAGGGAGGCATGTATTGTATCTACCCACTGTCCATTACAAGTGGCGACGGGCTCACCCCCCGTCACACTGGACAGAGTTTCGGTTGAGATTTCAGAATATCTCTGACTACCTCCTCGGGGAATATAGTCGTGAGCATATGAATGCAAGCTTTATAAGGGTCTGACTAAACATAAAAATTTTAATAAAAATTTTTAATAGGGTAAACTATACTATTGTTGGCACACCACTAGTCATTGGCACTTTGCGTTTTCAACACAAATATTAAGAATTGCTATATCTGAAAATACATTTTGGTATTTTTTTTGGGTTCTTGTAAATGTCTAAATTCATAAATTTCAATGGTAATATTTGTAACATATAACCTGACAACGCTGTATAAAAAACAAATTCCTTGACGGGAGAAAGAACCATTAAGCGCCATTTTTTTAAAATTTACTTAGCTTTGGGTAAGTTTGAACGACAATTATTAACGTATAAATTATAGAAACATAAGATATTAAGTGTGTTATTTTGCTTTGTTTTACGATAAATAATAGATTTTAATGGGTTTTACGACAATTTTTCTTTCAAAATCTTAAATTAATAGAGTGCCAATCAATAGTTTTAATTTTGTACTAAAGTGTAATTCATTGGCACCTATGCCAATCACTAAAAATCAATTCTAATATTTAGCCTTCAATATTAGACCAAGAAACTTATTGCAATTTAACACTGTTTAGAAAACAATGTTAGAATTTTGTTTAACTAGCTTGCTATCAATTTCTGGCACTGCCAATCATTATACTCAGGTACAGTGCCAATCACTGTAATTCTATTGAGTGCCAATCGTTGCAATTGAAGGCATGGTGTCAGGGGATGATGACTTACCGTTAAATATTTTTAAAAAACACCTTCAAAATGTCTAGAAGATATCTTTTCTTTTTTTTATATATATAATGGACCTGTGCTTTAGCACCGCATTTCCGCCAGTGTCAAGTGGTTTGAGGGAGTATCTATCCAATCTCGAGGATTGTTTTTGAGTAAGAACACAACTGAGAAGGATTGTGGAGCCTCGTGACGGGCTGAAACGCAAACCGCGCGAACACCACGCGAACGACAAGAGTTCGGGGCAAACCCTGCAACGTGACTCCAATCTTCTTCTTATCGTGTGGGCATGCCCTGGTATCAGAGTTTATTCAAACTGCCTTACGGCCTCTGAAGTGGTTTTTATGCAACGACTACTACTACCAGAGACAGAAGCCGGGACCAACGGGTTAACGTGCCATCCGAAGCACGGAATCATCTTTTTTTTTCAGACAATTAGGTGATTCAGCCTGCAGTGTCCTATCAACTGGGGAAAAACGCACAAAGTGTCATGTCACTAGGTGTCCCCCGTGGGAATCGAACCCACGACCTCCGTGTCAAGAGCCAAATGCTCTTAACCATTAGACCACGGAGGAAATTAAGATTACTTTTGATCAACCACTTACAAAAGACAATAAGTAAGATATCAGCGCGACTACACAAACTCCTGGGATTAAAGATTATGCAAACCATATAGATAAATGGACAGGAATATCTAAACTTAGATATTCCTATACCTTTCTCTGATTACATCACGAATTACAGTGATTGGCACTGTACCTGAGTATAATGATTGGCAGTGGCAGAAATTGATACCAAGGTAGTTGAATAAAATTAAAACATTATTTTCAAAAAAATGATTAAACCAAAACTACTTACTTTACAGGGAAAATCACCACAGAATTTTGTGCTTCCTAAACCTATGAAAAAAATATTTGAAAGGAACAAACCTTTCCGTAATGAAGATTAACTATCAAATTTTTTAATACAACTTTAAGACTCCGATAATTAAAGAAATCTACTAAAATTTTAAGGCTGCTATATAGAGACATAAGTAGTATTCAGTTAAATTATAATTTTTTTGGTTTGTACTCATAGATTTGTACAAAATTGTAAAAATAAAAGATATGTATGTTTAGTGCCAATGACTGATACATAGTGCCAATGTTTGTACCTAAGGTGCCAATGACTATACATTCGGGTATATATTTTTTAATTCGCAATTTTTTTATTAAAGCTCTGATAATGTATACTAGAATACTCTTTTATATAATAACCTATACCCCACTCGATAATTAGAAATTGGTTAATTATGTCTAAACATAAAATTGAATTAGATATAAGTAAGTTAAGTCTGGCTAAGCCTTAAGGTGCCAATCATTGTATAGTTTACCCTACATTATTAGGTATATTTTTTCCTCAAATTTTATTTTTATCGATTTTCTTAAAAGTGGAATTAAATAAGACTTTTTTTCTATTCTGTTATACTGTATAACTAATTGTATAACAAGATGGACTAACCCGTTTAGATTAGAACCTATAAAAGTATAATAAAAAAAAATTGCTTTGCGGTTTTTGTAGTAAGGTGGTGTTGCAGTTTTTATTTTAGGTTTTGTTCATTGAGAAATCTAAAATTAAGGAACATATTTTTCTTAAAATCCAATATTTTTTCTAAAAAATATAATTTATTCTTTCATAAAATTACATTGTATGACAACTTTTAGTAAAATAATGGATATATAAAACGGATAAAAACTAAACAAACAAAAATTAGCTAAAGAGTTTCTTGATAGACATGTTCTCCTCCAAATCCTTCGGCATGACCTTAGCTACGGCCTTCTCAAAGTCCTCCTGGGTAACGTGCACTCTACGCTTCCTGAGAGCGAACATTCCGGCCTCCGTGCACACTGCCTTGACCTCCGCTCCCGACGCACCAGTCATCAACTCCGCTATCTTCCTCAAATTAATATCCCACAAATTCATTTTCCTAGACTGAATCTTCAGAATATTCAGCCTAGATTCCACATCTGGTGGCGGAAACTCAATCTTACGGTCAATACGACCAGACCGGAGCAACGCGGGGTCAAGGAGGTCAATTCTATTCGTCGCCATAATGACTTTGACGTTTTTCGTAGCCTCGAAACCGTCGAGTTGGTTAAGCAACTCCAACATCGTCCTCTGCACTTCAGAGTCTCCACCGCTGCCTGATTCGATACGAGACGAACAGATGGAGTCGATTTCATCCATGAAAATTATAGAAGGTGCACGCTCACGTGCCAAATCGAACAGTTCTCGAACCATACGACTTCCCTCTCCAATCCATTTTTGGACTAACTCTGATCCGGATACTCGAATGAAGGTGCACTCGGTGTGGTGGGCTACGGCTCTTGCCAGCAAGGTCTTCCCTGTCCCAGGAGGTCCATACAGAAGCACACCTTTCGGCTGAGCGATACCTAAAGCATCAAATAGCTCGGGATGATTCATAGGTAGCTCTATCACCTCCTTAATCTCCTTGATTTGTTTGTCTAACCCTCCCAACATCTCGTAAGTGGAATCTGGAACATTCTGCACCATCAAAAGAGAGACTAAGGGATCTACTTTGTTTGGAAGGATTTTGTGAAGGGTGTAGTTATCGCTTCGAAGCGCGACTCGGCAGTTTGCCTTCACATCCATTATGTTCACGTTCTTGTCTAAATTAACAACGAGTTTTTCTTCAGAATCGACTTTTACAAGAACCCTCTTGCTGTCCATAAGTTTGACAACCTCGCCCACCACGTAGGAACTCTGTTCTTGAAGGAGTGGGAGCTCATAGCGCAGCATAGTTACTTTAGCTTTGAGCTCGTCCCTCTCCGCTTCGAGACGACGAACGTTTTTACATTTCTCCGCAACGAGCAGTTGTAGAACTTCGAGTTCCTCGGGGTTCACGTCCACCTCCATCTTCCTTAAAGTAGTCTCGTATTATTTCTCTTAATTTCATTCACAGAATTGAGCTTATAGGAAAAAGGACGAAAGCGCCGAACAAATTCGGCACATGATTTTTGATAGATGACTGTGATTTTTTAAGATAATGACAAAGAATTTTTCGCTATGTCTTTCCTTATGTATAGGTATTAAACTGTAGCAAAGACAACTGTTGTTTTTGTTTGGGTTATGTCATGGCGTCTGGTCTCTGGTGCGACGTTAAAAGTTTAAATTCTACTAAAACTAAGATAATTTCTAATTTGATACCGTTTTCATGAATTAAAATTAATGTACAAAACATATATGAGCCATAATTATTATACAAATTAAGAATTGTGATCATCCTGTGCACTTTTGTAATGTTTTATCAAATTCACATCAAATTATTAAAAATCGAGATAAGTTTTTACATGCAAAACATTTTTTCAGTCTGGTAGTTAATGCTATCAGTTTAAAATAGGAATATGCATGTCCTTGATTTTTTTTAATATGGTCTGCACCAAGAAGTTTGAAATACCTATAATGCAGGACAGACTGCCTAACAAGCGGTGAAACATGATAATACTCCTTGGTGGTCGGTAATGATATGGTAATGATCGTATTTTACCATAGGCGAAGTATCTTTCGCTTACGCTGATAGACGTAACATCAGTGTAACCGCGTATGAGACAGCGATAGTCATAAAATCCTATAAAATTTGTATGAAAATAGATGTCTGACTCCGGAGTCGAACAGCCGTCGTAGAACAAAAAAGTGGCTACGTCGATAAGGACAGCAATAAGTAGCGATCTGCTTTTTTTAACTAGAGCGAATTTGCTATGTGCATCTCTTACTGAGTGATATGACAAGACACGTGTTTTCTTCAAGTTCCTTCTCTTTCTACGTATTTTACGCATCGTTGTTTTTGTGACGTTAAGAGAATATTATTCCGAGAGCGAAAATGCGCGCTGCATACAAACGTACTATGGTGATATTTTCAATATTAACCAATTAAAGTCAATGAAATTTTGCAGAAACAATCTAGAAACAAATTTTTATGCTTCTATAGAGTCAGATTTTCGTTAAAATATACAGTTTCAATGCTAGGATTAATTTAAGATTTGTATGGAAATCTTTGAGGCACTGTAACTTGAAAACTATACATTTTAACGAAAATCTGACTCCATACAAGCATAGAAATTTGTTTCTAGAATGTTCCTGCAAAATTTCATTGACTTTAATTGGTTAGTATTGAAAATATCACCATAGTACGTTTGTATGGAGCGCGCTCCGAATAATATACCCTTAACATTGTTCCTTTCTAATCCAACGTCAAAAATTGTAGCTCCTCTCCAGTCATTTTCGTAACTACGTCATTGGATGGAACAGCTAAAATTGGAAATATCGACGATGCCATTGCCAATTTTCTTGTTTCAATGCTTGTTGTGTTTAACCAATGTGTTTTGCCCACTCTCACGTATGGTTCCGAAACATGGACTCTGACTAAGGACGCAGTGCACAAAGTCAAAGTCGCACAAAGAGTAATGGAAAGAGCTATGCTAGGAATCACACTTCTGGACCGGATTCCGAATGTCGAGATCAGACGACGAACAAAGGTGGTTGATATCGGCAAGCGGATTTCGACTCTGAAGTGGAGGTGGGCGGGACACTTGGCCAGGCGGAATGATGGCAGATGGACGAGGGCAGTGACAGAGTGGCGGCCGTGGGAGGGGGAACGGTCAGTGGGCAGACCAGCAGCCAGGTGGTCGGATGACATTTGTAAAGTAGCCGGCAAACAGTGGATGAGACTAGCGGAGGACCGTTCTAGTTGGCGTGAAAATGAAGAGGCCTATACCCAGCAGTGGGGTTTACCGGGCTGATGATGATGATGATGATGAATGCTTGTAAGGGTGGCCGGCCGCATATCTATCCGCGGCGAAGGAGCCGAAGGAGGCGAACGAAACGAATTGCCTTTCAATTCTTCAGACGATTCGTCCGATTCGCCGCGGATAAATGTGCGAGGTGTCATATAATTTCATACCATAGATCACGGACCTGAAAGAAATACGGACCGAGTATTGCACTAAAAAGATGTGAAGCATGCAAGGTAATACAATCTCGTTTGTTCTACAAGGGACCTACACTCACACAGATGCACTAGCTTTAGGCGCAGGTCCGACAACCCGTCACCTTATGTACCGCGTGACAGCACGCACACAAAAGAAATGGGTGCTTCACTCATGATTAGATGACGTTACGTCTGGTTCTTTTAGTCTGTGACATAGATGAATGTAATACTAGCGTATTTCATACAACCAATTCTAAAATTCGATTCGTTCGGCTACTTCGGCTCGTTCGCCTCTGATAAATATGCGTACACCGGGATTGATACTCTAGTTCAACAGTCATAAGAACAACATTTAAAATATCAACCCCATAACACGGACTTGAAAGAAATACGGACCGAATATTGCACTAAAAAGATGTGAAGCATGCAAGGTAATACAAGCTCGTTTGTTCTACAAGGGACCTACACTCACACAGATGCATTAGCTCTAGGCGCAGGTTCTACAACCCGTCACCTTATGTACCACGTAAAATGGACGCGCGGACGAAAACCTTCTCGGGCCTTCGCACAACACAGGAACGCATAAGGGACCAATAAACAAACAATTAACTTTGATATACCTATTTCCCACTTTTAACAATTGCGTAACATCATTATGTTGTTGATGACCTAGGAGGATAATTATTTTGCTATTTCGCCAAGATCTCATCTGGCTAGAAATCATGTTGACAACGTACTCGCTAAAGCTTCAAAGTTGTATCATATTCGTATCGTGCCTCTACACTACATGCTTAGACCTAAATCATGAGTAGTTTATCAGGTGGGTGTTACTTACATTTAATGAGTACGACCGAGTCGTGGGGCTCGCACTGCACCTGGGTGGCGTTCATGGTCAGCAGCCCTCCGCCGCCCGCCCCACCACCCGCGCCAACCGTCTCGCTGCAAACAAATTATTGTCATTACCTATGGCGCGTGATACATGGAGATAGATCACTCTTTAATTACATAGCTTTGTGAGTAATTATGATTGAGCTTACGGGCATAGGCCCACCACACATTCCTGCCACTGTGATTCCTGTAAATCGGGATCAACAGCGGCGACTCGCAAAACTAGACAATGAAATCCAGCGGGGATGACTCTAATTCGACTTGGAATCCGCAATGAATTTAATCAAAGAAGATAGGAGTGGGAAAAATAGGTAAGAGTAAATTAATAGGTTAGGTTAGATTCCGTGCTTCGGACGGCACGATAAGCCGTTGGTCCCGGCTAGTTGGTGGTATTAGTCGTTACATAAAAACCACGTCAGAGGCCATAAGGCGGTCTGAAAAAACTCTGACAGCAGGTCTTGCCCACACGATAAGGAGAAGAATAGGTTGGTATGATTGAACTTTGAAAGGTTTAATCAATGCAAATAAAGTAGCTTTGCCCGCGATTTCTTTCGCGTCTAATCGATGGATCCGAAAGTGCAAACCACATCAAAATCGATTCAGATTTTCGCGTAACGCCATAGAATTTTTTTCTGGAATATCCTAAATAAAAAAGACATGTACGGACGTTGGACGTTTACGAAGACTAAGTCTTTTACAGTTTGCCTAGTAATAACATGGATAACGATGAGAACAGGTAGAAGTGCGTTTCTAGGAAGCAGTGGGATGGCAAGATTATTTCCAATAATTAAGTGGGAAAGGAATGAGGCCTAATGTCAACAAAGTAAGTCTGTGTGTGTGTGTAATATAAGAATAATTAGGTTAATATGATGGTCTGACTGGATAAACTGCAAAGTCGTTAAAATAACTGGACAGTTACTTTTAATTTTATTGGTTTATTTTGTTATCAGCTCGAATAAAGAGTTTGTGCAAAAATATACCAATTAAAATAAGTGATTAATTATTATCGGTCACCATTAACTTCGGTATTTCTGAAGCGAAAGGTAGGATTTGGTGGAGAACACCTAAAAACTAAAATATTTGCTAAGAATATACACGTTTTTTTATTTGTGCTTTTAGGGCAATTCAGAAGAAGTGCGTTTTTCGATCACCATCATTCACCATAATCTTATATTTCCTTGAATTATCAAAAATACATTATCAATTTAATATCCATTAAAGACCGGCAAATTACACATAAATAATATAATTTTTTCCTTCTCATAGTAATGTAATTTACAAAGATTATCAAGACAGGTTTTTGTTTGTTTAAGGCCCGATTCGACCAAACGCGAGTAAATTTTATTCTTAGATTAAGTCGCCGGTTACTATTGAGTAAACTGATTTTTTTACGTAATATAAATGAATCTAAATGAAATGTCAATGTCACATAATTAAAAAAATTATAATAAAAATTAAACCTACCAAATTAAAACTGTGTAACCTCACATTGCAATAAGTATGGATTGTTTCTTTAGGTGTTCGTTCGGTTTCGTTTCGTTATTGTACGAGTACATTAGTTCTCTTAGTATGGGGTGTGTAAACACCAAAAGTTAAATGGTTCCTTGTATAGTTATTCTTCTATAAATCTAAGTTTGGTCGAATACGGCCTTAGTTAGGCATTTTATTATTTACTCCTCCTAATGTTTAATTCAATGTTAATAATAAGAAGCTGCACTAACTAGTTTTTTGCGAGGAAGCATCAGTATATCATCCACCTTTGCATAAAGATGATTCATTCTAACCGGTTCTTATTGTTATTCAACAGGTTGTCAATTGTTTGATTTGGACTTTGGATTGTAGTGAAGCTGAAGGTTATATTTTTCGAGACTGCTAGTATAAAAATAACATATAGGGTCCTTCTTAATATGCTGAAAATTTTTTAAGGGGATGATCAGACCGTCAAACTGAACAACTTTCTCTATGGCACCAACATCGAAATCGCGAAAAAAAAACAGCTGTTCCGAGGGCCTACCATGAGATTACACTGTTCTTTACTACTGTAGTTACGTTGGCAATTCGCATGGCAGAAATTAGTTCTCAGCGTAACCACTAGGAGCGCTGTACGAAATTCAATACAAAAGTGGTGACCTAACTACGAGATAGAGAAAGTTGTTCAGTTTGATGGTCCGATCATCCCCTAAAAAAGTGTCAGCATATTAGAAGGACCCTATAGGTAGTAACCCTCATAGTTTCTAATGCACTTCCTCATTCTTGCTCTTTATTAGTAAGGTAAGTAAGTTACCTAGAATATTTAGAATCCCACTTTAGGGCAAAGGCCCTCTTTTAGCTCAGTCAATTTACGAGGTTTAGTTAGGAGGGGTGGGAAGTAATTTTCGATGGGGCTTTTACACCCGTATTCTTAGTTGTTTTCTTGAAATTTCCTCACTCGAGTGGAGGACGTTTTTGACATAATTTGTATGACAAAAATGTCAAAAACGTCCTCGACTCGAGTAAGGAGCATCAAGGAAACAACTAAGAACACGGGTGTTAAACTTTAACCGGCACCATTTAGTGACAAAAAGACTTTGTAATAGCAGCCTCTATCTATCTGTCGGACCGCACATAGGTAATCTTTCCATTCAGATCACATTTAGATATAAAATGTGGGACGGGTGAGGTATCCTGGTCAGCACATCAGGCTAGAAAATCGCTCTAATCTACCTATAATAGAATCATTTTCTGATAATAAATTTAAAAAAATCACTACGTATAATTTTTATATTTTTAGTACTTGTTGTTTACTGTTACCTGATATAAATAAATAAAAATATGATCTCCCGGAAGGCTTGTAGTTGTACCTTAATAATAATAGAAAAGCACTCATTTTTATGATGTAATTTTGTAAAATGAGTTTGTTAATGTAATTACAGAAGTTTTAGCTTTCCTTCAACTTCATGCCCTTAGTTTTTATAAAAGTTATAGGACTTACAGGTGTAGTATATGGGTAGTCCCTAGTCCCTACTCTCTGAAGACTGGAGGGGTTGGCTAGGGTCTGGAGACCTACTATTGACCAAATGAGACCAAATGGTCATAAATTATGAATTTATGACGCATTGTATTTTGGATTGAAAATAAGTACTTAATAATAAGTACATATGTATACAATGACGAAAGAAGACTTTTTCAAAATTAATTTTAGTTTTGAATTTCGCTTTACGTTCATTGACTTATGGCTGTTGCCTGTACTAGCTTAGATCTGAAATACCTGAATACAAATATAATACATCTACCTACAGGGTGTTAGGTTAAACAGTTGCAATACTTTAAGGGGTGATTGTACACATGATACTGAACAACTTTCCCTAAGATAGAAATAAGAAGAACTTTTCCATCCTAAATGCAATCAGCTGATCGAATGTTTGTATGAAAAGTCGAAATGTTTCTTCTTGCGAATGCTGAGTGCAATCACCCCTTAAAGTTATGCAACTGTTTACCCTAACACCCTGTATATATTACTTTAAATTAGGGAGAGCAAATTATACAATTGGGAATAGTTGATTGTCTTCCCTATAAGTACATTATTTCGTCTGTATATATTACCAAAATTGCAATGTAAAATAAAGTATTTATCCAGTAAATTATCTTAAATTACAAAAAAAATCTAGAACACATTGAGACAGACAGACCACCCAAAAAACATTGACAAAAAATGTGACCTTAGCTCACCTCTCTCCACCAATCATTTAATTTGAAACACTCAAAATAGAATACTGATAAACCACAGTCAAAGCAGATGTTCTTTTATGTGCTTTTATTATCTGTCGGCGGTCGGCCCATATGTTCTCACTTTAAAAAAAATGTTTCTTCCCTCAAGTTTCCATTCCTATTTTTGTCGCCCATGTTAGGAAGTGCCAAAGCTGACAACCCTATGTTTATTTAGTAAAAGCATAGGTGTCGCCTCATTAGTTAAAAAAGAGAGCCAAACATTAAAAATAAATTTTTGATTTCTTCACTGCAGAGCTAATTCATTTAGATTAGAAAGGAAAATATATCATTTTAACATCTGAATTTTGGGTTGACGAAGTCTGCGCTGTGGATTCGATTTTTTTGTTATTTTCAATCATTTTGGACTGATAGAACTTATTTTGTTATATTCAATCAGTCCATCCTAAAACCCTAAACTAAACACTTCAAATCCTAGTTATAGCAAATTTAATAAATACCAATCTCTAAAGGAAATATTAAATCTGTTTACAATTTTACATAATATGTATGACTTTGCAAAATTATTCATGTTATAGAGAATAACAAATAGATTAGATTTTCTACCACTCAGTCATTAGTTCCAGAAAGTACAGAAACCTAGCTTTGTTTGGATACATAAATAAACCATTACAACTTATGTATTTGTATGGATAAAGGCATCTAGTATGTTTGGGAATAGACTCATTTTACAATCTTATATATCATTATAGTTTCAAAGATATTAGATAAGCATAAATTATGCTTATCTAATATCTTTGAATTATGCTGCATAATTAGATAGTCATTTTAGTGAATATACATAGGATCTTCAAGGAATAGATACCTGAAACTTTAGAACCATATATGTACCTAAATAAAAATTAATTGCAGTTCCTTGCACAACCCAGCGTAGCACATAACTCGAGAAATGCTGGACAGCTTTGGCAAATGGAAGCGGCTACTAAAAATTATCTTTTTTAAATATTTTTGCATAATTAATCGGATGCATAGTATAGAAGCGACTTCTTAATTTGAACTATAAAACATTTTTTTTATGTTTATACAAAAGTACACTCCATAATAGCCAACACCTCAACTTTAGGTAAATATGCATCCAATTATCCGATCTCTAGTTATGAGGTAGCCAATCTTTCACAGACAAAACATAGATGCATACTAACGATATGGGGAGAAAATGTCATGGTATGGTATATTCAAAGCCGGAAAGACAAACATTTGCACAGTGCACTGTATAAGTATTTGTTTCAAAGTGCATACTTTCGAAGCAGATGATACACAAGTGCGGTAGGTAATATAATATTCTGTTCTAATGTGTTTTCGTTGTTGATGACAAACGGGTAGGTAACTTTAGCAAATGTTTGTCCTTCCTGCAGTGCTTATGCTTATTACTCAACTGCATGACGCAAAGGAAGGGTAATGTGTTTATTTTATTAATAATAACTCATGAAATTGCAGGCTGCAGGCAGATTGCCCAATTTAAATTAATACCCAATCATTTTAATTTAATGTTTAGAAAATCTTGGCTAGAAACCAATTAATTATACTCCATTTCAAATAGCAACGAAATTTTAAGTCTATTTTGAATTACAGAAACAGATTTGAGACACTTGCTCTCACTATATGTCGGATAGTAACTACATCTTTCTGATAAATAAATTATATTTACTTATTAAAATTCACCAGAATGCTAAGTAGGAATCGGAAATGAAGTATAGCACACAATAGTGGAACAATTGATATGAAAAGAAGAAATAGCAAATTTCACTAAAATCATGTACCTACTAAACTACTAACTAAAAAAAAAGGAGAGAGTCAGGAAAAGTGTGTATAAATTATTATATTCATTAATATATGCAGTAACCGGCAACAATCTTGAAAAATTTGCAGGGGTGAGGGGTCTGCATAGTAGCGGTTTCACATATTATTCTGCGCAGTCAAGGCCGTGCTCAAGAAGTTTGCTGGCCACCGTACTTGGCATGATTTGCAACCTTTGATTTGTTACTTCGTTTTTCCATACCCAAAGGGTGAAAATGGGACCCTATTCATAAGCCCATTGTCCATCCGTCCGTACGTCTTTCTGTCCTACCTATTTAGGGATGTAACTTTTGAACGGTAATTCGCCACACAGTTGAAATTTACACAGAATGTGCGTTATTACGAGTAGCCCGACTCGCATTTGACTGGTTTTATTATTTGTTAGCAAATCCAACATAAATAATAACACATATTCTGTGAAAATGTCAACAGGCTACCTATTGAAGTTAGGAAGAAAGGAGAAATAATCAAATTGACCCCTTGAAACAATAGTCCACAGAATTCTTCAATTAGAATTAGATTTAGCAATAAAGACTATTCTAATTCTTCAATTATAAATTTTAGGTGAAGCAAAAATCCATTGATTAGTAGTGTAAGTGTAAAATACAAACTATAAGAGCAGGGTTGGTTTACTTAATAGCAGTCAATCGCTGTGCAATATCAGGATAGGTATATCAGGAAGCTGGCATTGGTATAAATCCATGGTATATCATAATTGTTTTCTATTTAACTTTTCCCACTGTCCATTATAAGTGGCGACGGGCTCACCCCCGTCACACTGGACAGAGTTTCAGTCCTACTGGTGAAACGTGGATGTTCTGAGGTTTCAGAATATCTCTGACTACCCTCTCGGGGAATATAGTCGTGAGCATATGCTATACTATGCTATTAAACTTTTAGTTATCTATAATAACATTCTCATTCAATACAGTAGCAAATCTTAAAGGTCCTTTACATCAGCACACTTTACTATTAATTTCACTCAAATCTACAGATATCTAGTTTTCACATAGATTGTTTAAAATTATGCAAATTGGGGACAAATTCCAGGAAACATTATGGACGAAGACTTGGTATTACGTAGCCCATTTTATGTTAGATTAACAGGTATTATGTGATAGTTGATCCTCAAACAAAGTAACCTCTATTATACCTACAATCAAATAGTGGCTAGGCTGTTTGTGTACCTTCACAGTGTGAGACACTGCAGCCGATGCATCATTAATACCATGCCCTCATTACGCCATTGTAAAAGTAATTACCGCAGCAGATACGGGGATATCATGACCTGACATTTGACACTGGTCAACACAGCACAAACACCGCCACAGTTTTAGGTCAAAGTACGATGAACTTGAGAGCGCTAACTCACCGTAAAATGCTTATTGCCAGCACTTGCTTCCTAATGGAATGCGTGCAGGCCCGGCCCGCAGCCGCTAGGAAGGCATTACCAAGTTTTATGCACCTTTCGAAAGTTTCCTCCACGGAAACTTGCCACGACAACAATCACTGGTCACACTGCTGGCACCACGTCTTTGTACTGAAGAACTAAACACTACCATCCATGTATAATCCACTGTTTTACAGACAAAAGGCACTGGTACCCATGCAACGAACACATCCAGTCATAGCCAGCAAACGAACGACACTGTTTCGAACTTCCAGACGGCTATGCCGGGATTCAGTTTGTTAAACACATCAAGAAGTAATTTTCACACGCGTGTTAAAACAAATTTGTCATTGTTTATAAAAATAATGAGAAAATAACAGTTAGAAACGTCAAGCGCACCGCAAAATCCGAAAAACACAAGACGCGTCGCAGCTGGCTCGCCTCTCGCTTGACTGCGGGTGTGCGGGCGGGTGGGGGGGCGGCCGCCTACCGCGCCCTCTACCCTTCCCGCCTCGTCTCACAAGTCATTTCATTATTACGAGGTACGTTCATTTTATTTTATTTCAAAGAGGTGCGTTCGCTTTTCGACTGACTAGACTGCATGCAGAGATTATCGAATGCATTTTCCGCTTGCAATGCAAACTGCAAGTGGATTTATGTTACGTTATGATTACGAACCAGTTACGTACGATCTACCGCTTTGAAATCCCTGTAACTTATGAATGCCTCTACCTATTTGTAATAGCAGCCAAGAGCCAATGGTACTTTTACGGACCGCACATAGGTAATCTTTCCATTTAGATATATTATGTGGGACGGGTGAGTTATCCTGGTCACAGCAGCTTAAGCACATCAGGCTAGAAAATCGCTCTTATCTAATGAAGCAATACCTTGTACCTGTACCTACCTACACCTACCAGTACCTAGGAAGAGTATAGGTATCTAGGAAGAGTTAGGTAGGTACTATTCTTGACTCGTATTTGTATACCTAAATAGACTTACCTTATAGGAACTACCAGACTACGAAGTGACAAAAAATGTATGGAATAGGATTTAGGTAGGATATTTCTATTCTATCAATCTATCGATAACGTCACGCATCTTTCCCAGTGGGGTAGGCAGAGACCACCAGGGCGCGCTAACTACTACCGTACGATCCTTATATCCTACCCAAATCCTATCTACCTCTTTTGCCTCATTCATAATCATATCATATCCATACCTACATCTCTTCATTACATGCCCGTCGTCGGTTTCGAATACTTCGCACCTCCCCTTTTTTTGTTGTACCTATGTAGGACGCAACAGAATACGTCCTACGAGGGCGCCCTCTGCCGAATTATCCACTCACTTTTGCTCGTACATCTTATCCTTATCACTCATCCTCTCCACACTATCTCCACATGACCAAAACAACGAAGCATTTTATTTCATTCATTCATTCATATATTGTTTTTTTTTTCTGAATCTCGCACATTCCAATGTTAAAATAACTAGGTATGGATTTCGTCATTCGTATCGAGGTACCTATAGGTACCTTAGAGGTATGTAGGTATACAAGGTGTTACAAAAATACAAATAAACCTTTAACGGGGTGGTGTAGACCATCAAAATGTATGGGATATCAAAAAATTTTTTTCGCGATTTCATTGTTGGTCCCATAGAGAAAGTTGTTGAGTTTAACGGTCTAAACCACCCCCTTAAGAGTTTTAAAAATTTATTATTACTTATGAAACACCCTGTATAACAAGTTAAAAAGTACGAATTTAACTGCTGGCTGGGAGAAAAAAAATAGCACTCCTGGGCAGTGATGCCAACTTAGCAACTTTATAGCTAGATCTAGCAATTTTCGGAGGTCTGGCAGCTACAAATTTGTAAATCTTGTAGCTAAACTTTTTAGCTACATTTTCTAGCAACTATTGAGATTGAGAGTTTTTCAAAGCCCGAGCCACAAAATGAACGAAAATTGAGAGAGAAATAAGGGCAAACCATGAAAATAGCTAAATATTTGATATTATTTTTCTTTGTACTATATTTCACTCTCGTTCTTACTTGTTTTTTTGTTCTGGAAGCAGTCGGAAACACTGTCGGTTTTGTCTTTACATCTGTTTTTACGTCCGATACATACATTTTTCAATCTTAACTGTATAGAATGAGCAAAAACATGGCTATAACATGATAATAACCCATAATATTTTAAGAAATTAAAATAAATTTCAAAGTTTGGCGTTGTTTTAATCGATTTTGATGTTTAGCTACTTCTAGCAACTTTTATAGGAAAGAAAATTGGGCAATCTAGCAACTTTTCGTGAACTACCTAGCTACAGCCCTAACATACCAGTTGGCAACACTGCTCCTGGGCGAATCTTACACAGAATTAGCAACTTACCTCAATAGAACCATGGACGAAAATAAGTACGAGGAACCTTTACCTACCTTAGCGTTTTGAAAAGTTCACTCAAATGCATGTAAATACTAAGCAAATATTCCCATGAGATGTGCTATGACCACAGCACAGTCACTAGTTCTGCTGTCACTATGTTATATGTATGTATGAGTAGTACTTAGGTAGAGTATGACCGATCAAGAGTGTCGATTTGACGGTATGCACGCACCTCTCGAGCACTCAACTCAATTCATAACATAACGAGACGGCTACAGTCTCGATCACGTTCACCAGCGACCATTGAAGTAGACGAACGGGTCGGGTGGAACGCGGCATGCGCGAATGGAAATATAAACAAGCAGCTGGCCTGGCCGCGCCGGTTCTGGCGGTTGATGAAAGCACGCGCACCGGTGGTTGGCCTTCGTCAGAAATCCGCGAGAAACATTGCATATTTTCGAACAAGAAAAAATAACATTTCACACGGCACACTTTCGTACAATTTTCGAGAAAGCGATCCTTCATTGTCGATCTATCAAGGGACCGGCAGGTTTCTCTTGCAACCCTCTGTAATTACCGGTAGTTTGCCGGCAGATGAGTAAATGCCTGAAATTCTGGGTTGGAGGGAAAGTGAAGTGTTAATGCGACAACTTGATCATAGTGTTTCGTCCCTTTCCAGTCGCGAACCAGGAAGGGATTCCGCGAACTTTGTCTGTGACCTCACTAAACAGTTTTACAACGTAATTGGCCATTAAATTAACCGCGATATCACGTATTCACCTGCAGGCTAACAGCGGGGTCCTATTCCGTGGCGTATAGGAGCCATCTGGCTTCTGTTTTTGCTCGGTAACTATACACTTTACCCTAATTCATGGAACGGAAGTTGGGTGCGGGTTGGGTGCGTCCTTGAGAGCCAACTCGTCAATTGGGACCGGAAATTTCTATTCCACTTTTTATTTTGTTATCGACAACTCGATAGTCTTGTTGTCTGGCAGCATTTGCAGCTTTAACATTAGACTAGGCTTAGTTGAAATGTAGACATGCATAGTTCTTCAATAACAATTGAATATATTTCAAACGGATATCCTTTCTATTTCTGTCCAAGGATAAATGCAAAGTAGGACCTGCCTAGTGTCGCTTTATAATATTTCACTTCTTTGTCAGCGTGCCTAACTATTGTCAAATAAGCATTCCATTCCGAAGTGTCGTGCTAAGTAAACCTGAACATTTCTGATAGGAATCTGAATTAATTACTTTGCTGGAAATGTCAATACGATACAATCAGATATTGAACAGAAAATTAATGTTTATTCAACTGCTTTTGCATAGCTCACTGATATAGTCACTAAAATAATTGGTACTCATATCAATTAAGTACTTACCTTTTATTTAGTACCAAAAAACACAATTTCTCTCCAAAACTGAGAGCAACTCAGAGTCAAAGAGTTTAGTGAGAGACCCATAGTTGCTGCAGTTCATCAGTTATCTATCACACACGACAATACTAACAGTGCAATTAAAAGTCTTTGCTTCATTTTTGAATACAAGACAACATAATAATAAATAGTTACCTACCTAAATATATAAATAAATATCTTGGACATTGGCACACAAATTATCTATACTTAACATTTAAAATGTTACCAGAATTTAGCATGGACTTGTACCTATTATGATGAGTAGGCAAACGATCTGTAATCGACAGTAATTAATGCATACAAACCTACTACTCAGTAGGATGAAAACGAATGGTGTCGAATCTTTTCAGCGAAAACATGATCCCATGTTTAATTTTGTACTCGTCAGCAGTTCACACTTAAGTTTAAGATACGGCTATCTTCAAGTTTTAAGTCAAGTGGCGCAAGTAAGTAGATAGAGTACATAACTACATTTATTTATACTTGCGAGTCGCAGGCGCATGCCCGGCGCGCCTGCTCAAAATATCGCGTCGCCCCGGCGACTTCCGTCGATTCACCGCGCCGACAACCACTGTCGATGATGGTTTCCATTCTTCGACTACATACGAGTTTTTTGATTGACTATTCTGGCATGACACTTTGGTGATACAACTCGCAGGTTTTTGAGCGTCACCAATGTGGAAGTTCGACGACGTGTCAGGATGTCCCGGGAGCTGTTCATCATCATCATCATCAGCCTATCATTGTCCACTGCTGAACATAGGCCTCTCCGAAGGCGCGCCACAAAACTCTGTCCTCGGCCTTCCTCATCCAGTCGCTCCCCTCTACTTTTTTAGGTCGTCTGTCCAGCGGGCAGCAGGGCGTCCCACACTACGCCTACCAGTTCGCGGTCTCCACTCTAGAACTCTTTCACCCCATCGGTTGTCAGTTCTTCGGCAGATATGACCAGCCCATTGCCACTTCAGCTGTACAATTTTCTGAGCTGTGTCAGTCACTTTAGTTCTCTGACGTATCTCTTCATCCGGGAGCTGTTGCAAACCATTAAAAGGAGGAAAGTCACCTATATACTTTGGTCATATGTTGAGGAATGAGCGATACCAACTGCTCCAGACTATCATATGGAAAAAGACAAAAGAAGCGTCGGTAGGCCACGAATGTCATGGCTTGCGAACCTGAAAGAGTGGACCGACATCGTCAGCGTCGAAGAGCTGTTTCGTTTGTCGAGAGATAACAGGGATATGCAGAGATGACCGCCAACCTCCAGTAATGGAGAAGAACCCGCAGAAGAAGGGTGTTTCTGATCTTCCTAGTTTGAATTTTCAAAAAGATGATTTAATTCAGTTATTCTTCAAAATCGTGACGCTGCATTATCTTCTTGGTTTATCTTTTTTTAATCAACTAGATTTCGTTCTATTATTGATATAAAGATGATGCTAGGTACCAGAAACTCTAGAAGAAACACTTTGAATTCCTATACGAGTTTAGAGTGGGTATACATTATAATATAGGTAGAGCCTAACTTTACCTACCGGTAGGTAAAGTTAAAAGGTCTAGTTATCTGAAAATCCAATAACAAGGAGTTATACAAGAACAAATAACGAGTTAGGGTAAGAACCCATACCAATTAACTTTAAAACTAACTCTACCTTAGTTTGTGAAGACGTAAGTTATTTAACCCCTTAGTGTATCGTGCAGTGGAAACGTGCAAACATCAAATTTTTTCCTTCAAGTTTTTATGTGATCATTGTCCCTGGTTTTCGACAGAAGACGATGACTTATCATAAGGTTGGGCACGTTGTGCGGCGGCTTTGCTTTGGTCTCACATTCACATGTTTCTTAGTGATGACAAAGTGATGAGTTGATGACGTTTCATACATACAGGGTCTTAACTTAGCTTAACTTAATATGCTGACACTTTTTTAAGGGGATGATCAGACCATCAAACTGAACAACTTTCTCTATGTGACCAAGAACGAAATCGCAAAAAAAAATTGTCGTCCCATACATTTGGCTCGAGTAGGTTAGCAGTTTTGTATGGAGCGGCAGATATTTTTTTCGCGTTTTCGATGTTGGTGCCATAGAGAAAGTTGTTCAGTTTGACGGTCTGATCATCCTCTTAAAAAAGTGTCAGCTTATTAAGAAGGACCCTATATAAGTCTGCTTGCTGAAAACGTAATTACTTCTTCTCAGGAATAAGAAAGGATCTTAATATGCCTTGGATGCTATCCATATTCTATCTTTATCCTATCCTCGCCTTTGATCCTATGTCTAAGATTCAAAGACGAAAGTACAGTGGGCAGAAGAGGTCCAAGGTAGCCAATACTTTTAGTAGTTGTAGCTAAGTGTCTGATCACACCGAAAGAGATGACACCTTTTGGGCCATAATGTCAAAATGACTACCGTAAAACTACACAACTATAGGACTGGGGTACAAGTATGGTCCAATTTTCTGTCACTACTCAGTTACCCAAATGCGAAATATAACGCCATCTGGATTGCGATTTTTGAATCTCATTCGATGAATTCAGCAGTTGAAAATGTAAAAATTTCTATGGAGATATGCATCTTTCTACTGCTGATTTGACTTCCAAAAATCATAATTCAGGAGTGCGATTTTTTAAAGTCAAATAAGCAGTAGAAAGATGCATGAGAACGCTTTTGTATGAGATTTAAAAACCGTTCAAACTCACCGATGACATTCAAAAATCACACCCCTGAACCGTTTTTCTGTTTCTTTATCTATGTCTATAATAGGAGCTATATAAGAGCTGTCGATTCTGGAGGCACTGGACGGAACTACACCATAGGCGTAGCAAGGGGGGGGGCCGGGTGGGCCCGGCCCACCCCAGAATCCTTCTGGCCCACCCCAGAAATCAAATGAATCACTTACTAAAAATAAGAGACCGAATCGCCTCGATCTCGGCATGAGCTGGAGAAATCGAGTTATAATGAAGCAAAATCTTTAGAACCTACTGCACTGATCTAATTTATATTGCTGTAAAATCACGAGCTCGCTTCGCTCGCTCCTGGCTAGACACATTGCAGTAAAATCCCGAGCTTACTTCGCTCACTCCAGAATTCAGTGAAATCTCGAGCTCGATTCGCTCGCTCTAGGATTTGGATCGTATATCTCTTCATAGTGTATCTAGAGCAATCTTGAGCTTGCTTTGCTTGTTCCAGATTTTAGGTCGTAAAAAACTCGAGCTCGCTTCGCTCGCTCCATGATTTAAGTCTAATTACACTGATCTCACTATATTACAGTAAAATCTCAGGCTCGCTTCGCTCGCTCCTGGCTACGATTGTATCACAAGGACCTACAGCTAGATACATTGCACTAAAATTTCGAGCTTAGTTAGCTTCGCTCGCTCCAAAATTCAGTGAAATCTCGAGCTCGCTTCGCTCGCTCTAGGTTTTGGATCCTATGTGTTTTCTAAGTGAAGCAAAATCTCGAGCTTGCTTTGCTCGTTCTAGATTTTAGGTCGTAAAAAACTCGAGCTCGCTTCGCTCGCTCCATGATTTAAGTCTAATTACACTGATCTCACTATATTACAGTAAAATCTCGAGCTCGCTTCGCTCGCTCCTGGCTACGATTGTATCACAAGGACCTACAGCTAGATACATTTAAGTAAAATTTCGAGCTTACTTAGCTTCGCTTGCTCCAGAATTCAGTGAAATCTCGAGCTCGCTTCGCTCGCTCTAGGTTTTGGATCCTGTATGTTTTCTAAGTGAAGCAAAATCTCGAGCTTGATTTGCTCGTTCTAGATTTTTGGTCGTAAAAACTCGAGCTCGCTTCGCTCGCTCCAAGATTTAAGTCTTATAACACTGATCTTACTATATTGCAGTAAAAATTTCGAGCTCCCTTTGCTCGCTCCAGAATTCAGTGAGATCTCGAGCTCGCTTCGCTCGCTCTAGGTTTTGGCTCCTTTTTCCATAGTAAAGTAAAATCTCGAGCTTGCTATGCTCGTTCCAGATTTTAGGTCGTAAAAAAATTGAGCTCGCATCGCTCGCTCCAGGTTTTACATTTTATTGCAACGACCTAACCTGGGCCTGGCCCCCCCTGGGAAAAAATCATTGCTACGCCCATGAACTACACCTCTCCGCTGCCCCCTCTATCAGAAAATAGGCTATGTAAAATTTGTTAAGACTACTGTGTATTATATTGTACTAACATAGTTTTTAAGTATATACTAACAATCTATGGACTGCGACTGTCTGAAATAAAATTATTTTGATTTTGATTTGATAAGCACATAGCGTTATGTTTAGCAATTTAGTACGGCAGGAAAACTGGACCATACTTACACCCCAGGACTATATTTGTGTCCGACTAAACGACCATCTCAAAATAAAACACCTTACCGTATCTTTTTTTTCTCGAGTATATTTTGATGCACTTTGCAAACCATTTACGTTAGGGTATATAATTATCCTCTAACTGCACCTACCGTGCCATAGCCGAGGGCGGTGGTATTTCATTGCGGAGGGCTCTTGGACCAGTGGCAGTGGCTTTACATTTTTACCCTGTGTTTACCCTACACTCCTTTCCGTTTCTATCCTCGAACAGTGAAATGAAACTGCTACATAATCCTATTTAGCAACTCTAGAGCTAGTGTAGCTGTGGTGGTCCAGTGGCGAGTAACCTTTTCTGCCGTGCAGGAAGCGATGGTTAGATCCCCGTCCAGGCTGACTCGTACCAATGAGTTTTTCGGAATTTATGTACGATTTGTAACATCAATGGCTTTTCGGTGAAGGAAAACATCGTGAGGAAACCTGCATGCTTCAATTTCGAGGCATGTATTGTACACACTGTCCATTATAAGTGGCGACGGGCTCACCCCCCATCACACTGGACAGAGTTTCTGTTCTACTGGTGGAACGTGGATGTTCTGAGGTTTCAGAATATCTCTGACTACCCCCTCGGGGAATATAGTCGTGAGCATATGAGCAACTCTAGAATTATGAAGTGGTGTGCCTCAGCCTTACGGTAGTATATATATTTCTTGCCTACACCAACGAATACTAACTATCCTACACCTAAATAGTAAACTAGAATATTTTCAAGAAGAATGTACGAGTAGTACCTACTTAGGTACCTATGTAATTGTATATAAATTGTGCATAGGTAATATAATTTGAGTATGACATCAATGAATTAACTCATTATATTATAATTCACGTATAGGTAACAATAAACTTACCTACCTATAACAACAAACAATTTTAAATTGAATCGTGTTTAACAAACTTTCAGAGAAATCATTCAACCAATTAAATGGGCATTAGCGAATTGAATGGCGGGTATCAATAGGGATTGTTATTTTGTTATGGTTCATATCATCATGTCCCAAGAATTGAGCTATTTTGTTTCTTATCCCGTGGATTTAAGGGTTCTGTCGGGCGTGGTCTAATGTGGTCTTTATGGGCTCCCATGGCACGGCCCATTTAACCTGGCCTTATCAATCCGTAACGCTAGGGACTGAGTTCAATGCACCTCTGTTATTGTTGTTATTATACAATGTAAGATAAGTGTTATCAACAGTTTCTGAGTAAATAAAAGAAATGAGATAGTGTGTGAAATCACAAATTCGGTGAAATGCGGAGAAAATGTCGTCTTATAATGTAACTTTCGTTCCTTTTTTGTGATTCAAGAAAATTTGTTTTTAATGGAATGGTAGGTAGGTAATCAACTTTTATTTATAACCTTTATAATCATCGGCATCGTAGCTTAATATTTAAAGCTTAGTGTTACGTAACGGTTCATAATTTAAACGTCCAATTACCGACCAATCGTTTTTTTTTTTAATTTAAGACGTAACGTAGTTATGATTTAATAATGCACTTTGGAGAAATTTATGGGTGTGATTCGTAAAGAAAAATTAAACGTTTTTTCGGTTTGTCTGTTGTCTATTATGAACACGTCCGCTTTTTTGCTATCGATCTTGCTTGACATTAATTAATTTTGTTAATTAGGTAGAAGTAGGTACTTAAGTACCTAGGTACTTAAATAGGTAGAGTTGTATTAATTCTCTGAAAACCTATCTTGCTTGTGTTGATATTTAAAGTCATATGAGGTTAGTAAAATTTTAGTGATCTGATGACTGATGAATCCATGAAGCAACGAATCATAAATACGCTTCAATAGTTGTTAACATAAAGGATTTGGTATTATTGATTATAAACATGTTACAGCCATATTATTGATTATAAACATGTTACAGCCATGTTGTGCTATTTCGAATCAAATTAAAGATTGAAAAATTTTTCTCGGGCGGGACTTGAACCCACGCTCTTCCAAACCGGGGAAACGTGCTAACCAATCACACCACCGAGTCCACAACCCAGAGAACGAAATTTTCAATCTGTTGCGTTTCGAAATAGCACAACATGGCTGTAACATGTTTATAATCAATAATATTGGAACAGGGTGTGCCATCTATAGTATGAATTCAAGTTGTAATATTTGACTTGCAAGTTGGTTGGTTGTAATACTGCCAGTAGATGGCGCGCACGTCCCCTTAAGACGTAACAGATTGAAAATTTCGATCTCTGGGTTGTGGGCTCGGTGGTGTAATTGGTTAGCACGTTTCCCCGGTTTGGAAGAGCGTGGGTTCAAGTCCCGCCCGAGACAAATTTTTCAATCTTTAATTTGATACAGGATTTGCATCAATAATTACTTAAGTATTAAATAAAAAAACATAGGTACCTAAGTTTATTATAAGTACCTACTTAAGTACGTTTTTTTTAGTTAGGAACCTACCCGTCGCTAACAAAACATCGATAATTAGAAAATTAATGCAGCTGCCTTCTCTTCCCATTGCTTCAAACCCCTATATGGTTATTCTGCAAATGAAACTAAATGAATAGGTCCTGCTCACTAAATCACATACTGAGGTCAGAATAATTGGAAAAGAACAATTGGAAAAACCGAACAAACATAATAAACATTATATTTTCTTGTACGACTATTGAAACCAAGTTAGAAATGTCATGCTTAAATTACGAAACAGTTTTTGTCTAAACTCTCTAACTAAGCAAATCCGTTTAGCCTCCTCCCATGAGATAACAGTTCGTGCGAATTATAATCCGTCTCATTAGACACAAAGAAAATAGCTTTCTTTCTTTAACCACAAAGACGTAACTATCGAAAGTTCATCGTTTATAGTTCTACAGATGACACCGAGTTATCGGCCATCGCTAGCTGAATCATCGAATCACTGATCAAATCGTATAATCATCTTGATGATTATACAATGGGACCTCGATAAGTCGAAAACCCTTATAATTCGGACTATTGGCTTTTCCATTGACAAATTGCTTCGCAAAATCGCAAATTGTTGACATGTGATTCGGAGCTTTTTAGCTTTTTTATCATACAATCAGAGAATGAATAACTTAAAAGTACGAGTTCACAAGAATAGAAGAAGATTCCTATTTTTTTTTAAATTTACAACAAAAAAGATACAAACAACAAAGAACGAACAACAAAGAACAGATGAAGATTAATCTTTCATATTTCTTTTCATGTTTTTTTTAGTAGCGCATAACGAGATTAACAAAAAACATGAAAAAGAAGCTCTCGACGGATAATGCCCTAACACCAATAATTTTCTTAAAGAATCTTCTTTTTACAGTCTTTCATTAATGAAATGGCATATATCCTAAAACAAAGATTGAAAATGTTTTATGTAATATGTAGGAAACAAATAGTGATAGGTACCTACTTACCTAAATTGAAAAAATAGAACTACCTATTGAAACAAAACTTCCATAATAAGAAAAACTTTTGTTAGTAGTATTAAGATCAACGAAAAATTTACTAATCTTCGATTTATGGAGATGCCATCGTAATTCACTTACACGGTCATATTCAAACTCATCTGCGAGATAACTGGCCGTTGTTGAGTGAAAGTATTCTTGTTTGATCACACGCATGGACATGCAAGTTCAATGCCTTGATTATACTATAACTGTTATTCTAATAATTCTTTTGCTTTCTTGAGTTGCGCGACCGCAGGTGGGTGTCAGTCTTGTAACTAACGTAACTGAATTACCTACGAATAACTTTACAGGCTTTACTTTATCTGCAGTGTCATTTTCTTATCTCAAATCCGGTTGTTAATTAATTAGAATAGAATACTATGTAGATTATGAGATTGAATTATCGTAATTAAGATCTAGCTGCCGTTTCGTGATTATTATAAATATAGAAATATAGGTACTTGGAAATGTGTTTGGTTTAGGGTGCGATTGTTGTTGAGTAGGGAAGGTAGTATTATAGATTAAACAGGGTGTAAACTTAAATGTGTTCCATAGGTACACACAGCGACACATTAAGCTACGCAAAACCAACAGAAGCTGGCCGCGCGTAGTTATACATTAACTCTACCTACACGCGGCCAGTTTATTTTGGTTTTGCGTAGCTTGATATGTCTCTGTGTGTACTTCAGGAGCTGCTTCAGACCGTCAAACGTAATTTATTTTATTTCTTAAACAATCAAATTACACAGCTTCACAGAGGGACTCCAGCCATGCAAGTAAATACATGCATCATCACTCAGCCGATGGACGTCCACTGCTGGACATAGGCCTCCCAGCAAGGATCGCCACAACGAAATACATTCCTGCTTATAGTTAATTTCTACGAACAAATAATAAGACTTATATTTGTTCGTAGGTATTTGTTACTTTTACGTAGGTAGCTCATTGTTCCAAAATATTGAAAAGACCATCGATCGCGTTGATGTTTTTTGTTCCACGCATTTATTGCTACGAAAACGCTACGAAAATTAATCAAAAATATAATTCCTTAATCTTAATTTTAATGCAATATTTATTGAAAACGTTTGAATACTATTAATGTTACTTCTTCATAAGGCGAAAGTATCAAACGATAGCGGAGGGATAGGTACCCAAGTAGGTACCTCTTTTCTATTTATACATTTGTGCTATTTGTATTATTAAAAATAAATATTTAAAACTCTTAAGGAGGTTGTTCAGACCGTCAAACTGAACATCTTTCTCTATAGGACCAACATCGAAATCGCGAAAAAAATAATCTGATATCCCATACATATTTTAGCTCTAGTCGATTTGTAGAGTATGGAACATCATTTTTTTTTTCACGATTTAGATATTGGTCCCATAGTGAAAGTTGATCAGTTTAATGGTCTTAACCACTCCCTTGAATTTTTATTTGTATTTTTGTAAGACCTTGTACAACATACCTACACATAACATCAACGCACGATCGTAAATCCTTTAGGGGTAGTCAGAAACATTGCTAAAACTATCAAATTTATTATCTGCTATTTATTTCGATTACTTATTACCTATCTAAGGTAGAACCGATATTCAATTTGAAATACTTACTAACCAACGAATAAGAGCTAGGTATCAGTTGTTCCATTCAAATAAGCTTGTTTTAATATGTGAACTAAAAATACTTACCTAACCTAACTCATATTTATTTAATATTTCCGTGTGAATCGAGCGTGTATGAAATCACATAATAAAAACATCCTAAACCGATCCAACTATAAAAAATGCTATTAGAAATAAAATATAGACTTTATTTTTTATGTTTTACTAGCCTAAGTCCTATTGAAGATGATTTTGTATTTTTTTTCTACCGAGAAAATATAATTCAAACGTGTTTTAGAAACAACAAAGTTTCAGGAAACAGAAAAAAATGCCTTTATTTTACCTGCTGCACACAGATTTTATAAAACAGCTCTTCAAGTCGAGCTCAATTGGGTGTTGTCAGCGTCTTAAGTTTATTGACTTGGAATTAATAATAATCATCAGGTTTCTAGTTCTCAAAATATCTGTTCTCGGCTTGTTTTACTAATTTTTTTTAACAGCAAAAAAGGTTACTCATCCATCACTCGTCAACCTTTAAGGGGGTGGTTTAGACCATCAAACTGAACAACTTTCACTATGGGACCAATATCAAAATCGCGAAAAAAAAAATTGATGTTCCATACTCTACAAATCGACTAGAGCTAAATAAAATATGTATGGGATATCAACATTTTTTTTTCGCGATTTCGATGTTGGTCCCATAGAGAAAGTTGTTCAGTTTGACGGTCTAAACAACCCTCTTAAGAGTTTTAAAAATTTATTCTTTTTATGAAACACTTTGTATATGTATCGAGTAATTTGGAACTATTTTTTCTTTTTAATTGCACAAGCATAATGCTCACGACTATATTCCTATAGTCAGAGATATTCTGAAACCTCAGAACATCCACGATTCACTAGTAGTACAAAAACTCTGTCCAGTGTGACGAGGAGTGAGCTCGTCACCACTTGTCAGTAGATTACACGCCTCGAAATTGAAGCATGCTGTTTCCTCACGATGTTTTACTTCACCGAAAAGCCAGTGTTACAAAATCTTCTTAGTCTTTTTAATTGGATTTCAATAAATCCCTGATTAAATGAACAACAGCCCGTGCAATTTGTAAATAAATCAATTGAATTTACAACGCAATAAGAATGTAGAGCAAGACAATGTGTGCATTGCTAATTCATTTGGCGTCAACAACGTATTGTAGGTAGTCTGTTATGTTGGTCTATTGGTATTCATCGAGGAGAATGTCGGCCACCGGCACCGTAGCTCATAATATAGGATGTCTCTTTAACTCTATTGCAATCAATCCATTCACACTTATCATTTGCAGAAAAGTCATCTGTAAACGCTGATGTACCGGTACTTGCGCTCTAAGGTTTATTCTGTGCTTGTAGCAGGAAATTTGTGTAACTTTCCTTGTCTTCTCGCACAATATGATCATATTGAACGACTTAGTTGGCTTAAACGTACCTGGAGACCAGAATTAACATGTTTACTACACAAATGTCAGAATTTTTTTTAAAAATCACGAAATATGTAAGTATAAAATAAGAAAACGTATATATCTAGAGCTAGTAGAAATCACAATTCGACTAATTCATTGATTCACAAAGTTAAGGTGGTTGGAGAGCTGTCAATTTCATACAAAACTTTGTCGTAGAACACTCGTAGACGGTGTTAATAAAAGTAATGTTTTATGTATGAAAAAATAGCTTAGAAAATCTAGATTGCGCGTATCAAATCATTTTTACAATTTATAATATAATTTAATTTTGTATGAATAATTTCAAAGCTTGATATCTTCGTAATAATATTATAAATTGTAAAAATGATACGATACGATAAAGTTTTGTATAAAATTGACAGCTCTCCAACCACCGTCGTCGAATTATTTCCATCTAGAAACTGTAAAAAAAAGCTGCTGGTTCATAATTAATAGAATAGAATAATTCATTATTTGCCTATCTTTTAAGAATTGCCATTTTCCGTCCATCAATCCGCACTGGGCCCTCGTGGTGTCGTATGACCCACTGCTTCTTACCCTTAAGGCTTCCGCACATTGCAGCGATATTATCGAGCGATATTATCGACAGCGATATCGCGACACCTTACACACTGCAGCGATTCCGCGATTCGCGTCACGCATGCGCCCTTCACTGAATGTAGTAGAAAGAGATTGCGTCAGGTTGCGATAATATCGCGGCAGTGTGTGGGATCGAGCGCGTCCCCATACAAAATGTACTGAGAACAATTATCGCAAAATCGCAGCGATATTATCCCTCGATAATATCGCGGCAGTGTTTAGGATCGCGCGCGTCCCCATACAAAATGTACTGAGAACAATTATCGCAAAATCGCAGCGATAATATCGCTCGATAATATCGCTGCAATGAGCGGAGGCCTTTATTCGTGAGAGGAGGCCTTTGCCCTGCAGTAAAATTCTACAGGCTATAACTAGGTACTGTACTACATTATTGTGCAAAAAGATTTGCACAATCAATATACAAGGTGTTACAAAAATACAAATAAACCTTTAAGGGGGTGGTGTAGACCATCAAACTGAACAACTTTCACTATGGGACCAATATCGAAATCGCGAAAAAAAAAATTTATGTTCTATACTCTACAAATCGACTAGAGCTAAAATATGTATGGGATATGAAATTATTTTTTTCGCGATTTCGATGTTGGTCCCATAGAGAAAGTTGTTCAGTTTGACGGTCTTAACAACCCCCTTAAGAGTTTCAAAAATTTATTCTTACTTATGAAACACCTTGTATAGTATAAGGTACCTACCTATAGTAAAGATTCTGATCTCTCCCAAATGAGGTTATTAGTCTAAGTAGAAGTAGGTACGTGTGTATAATTATGTAGGTATACCTGCCTAATTACTTTACTCTATAAAATAGCAACCTGTACAAACAAAGCGACAAAACCGTGAGATACCTACACCGTTGCAACTTAAGGCCAGGTTATCCAAGTGCAAGCGTATCTTTTTTCCAAGCATAACTTTGCAATTAGCCATCCCGCTCCAATTGAAAGCAGGATCGCAAAAAAACGTGTTTTTCATCAATATCTTTGCTCATGGGTGTTTCTAAGCTCAAAATTCTACGGAGTTCACTAGAAATATTTAATTAAGAACAAGAATAAAAAGTTAAATATCAGCAGTTTAATCATAGTATTGAAAAAACATAACAAAAAGGGGTAACTTTGGGATTTTTTTCTATCTATTAAACTTAATCTAATCGTGTAATTGAGAACCGTCGCCTATCAGCCAGATCCTTAAATAAGACATAATTGGTTTTCAGACTTTAAAACACAGTTTAAAACACTTTCGTTCGTGTTCAAAAAACGGCCTCGACAGGATAACAGCGTCTTAACAGTTTAATTGTTTTCCCAAGACATTTCGAACTACAGTTAGAAAATCGAAAGCTCTACCCATATCGGGCTAGTTTCAATTCATATTTTGTCTATCGCACGAATTCCCTTGACCTGTCCCGAACAAAGGCAGTGGTCGATTGAACATTGAACAATATTATACATTCCGTTCCTCCATTCATGATACGATCGATGTAACTAGGTAGGTACGTAGGGATCGTCGGATAAAGTCACGTTACGCAAACGATGATTTTTTCTTGATGAAAAATCTCGCTTTTTCCGAAATAACGATGTTCACCTTTACGATTTATGAGCCATTGTTTTATGTTGTTTTAATTAAGAGAACCTCAATGTTTTAAAAATAAACAGCTGTAAAACCAATTAAAGAAGGCTCTTAATTTTTATTTTTATTTTCTTTGCAATTTCTCAGCTTGCGCTGGTATTTATGTTACCGGTATGCTATTTACGGTACAAAGGCCAAAAAAATCATATTAGGGGATTATTCAATATAATTTCCTAATATGCCAACAAAATATTCTTGGATCACTTGCTGGCACTGGCACTGGACCTTCGTCTATTTGTAAAAAACTTCTTACTCTTCGACATTTATTCAGTATATTTCAGTATGGCGCGGTAGTTGGAGTTGCGTATCTGAAACAATCTGGATACTGCCTCATAAAATGTTCATGCAATAATTTTCTATAAGGTCTTACAAAATTAGCTGAAACTATTATAAGGGGAGTATCAGACCATCAAACTGATCAAGTTTCTCTACGGGACCAATATCGAAATCGCGAAAAAAAAATCAACTGTCCCATTCATTCGGGTCGAGCAGTTTTGTATGGGACAGCAGATTTTTTTTTCGCCATTTCGATGTTGTTCCCATAGAGAAAGTTGTTCAGTTTGATGGTCTGATCCCCTTAAAAATAGTTTCAGCTAATTTTGTTAGACCTTATAAACTGTCAAGTCGGCCTTTAGCTTTTGTTATAGAGAGGAACATTGAGGTACCTACTATATGGAGAGGACCGACCGACTGTTCTAAATAATCTTACTAAAAGAGTTTTGTTTTCGCAATACGAGTTTCTGTCATCAAGGGAGATGTTAAATCCGATTTCATAGCAACGTAACGGTGATGTCTGTGTGGGCACAGCGGCACAGCGGCACATGCAATGAAGATAACAAGGTTAACGGAGCGGCGCGCCCGAGGCATACAAAATGTACCCACATCGACTCGAAACACGAAAGAATGCAATCCAACGTCATGTTCCTATTACTTATTATTACGTGGGCCACGCAAGCCACGTACATACATGCAAGTTAAAACCAGCAGGTTACCTTCAATCAACTTACCCTAATTTTGAGTTCGGAGATAATATTTACCGTTTCAATAACCGGTAAGTGCATTCATGGACGGTATTGAGCAAGAATTTAAATCTCAATGTCGGCTAACATTTAAATTTTACATTATTTTTAAAGTTATCAAAATGGTCTTAAAACTTTACGTGAGTTACAAGAGCTTAATGTTTCCTAATTCGTACGTTTACTTATTACAGCGGCGGTTAAAATATTTTAATGACCGTTTAACCGACGAACTCACTTTCTGCGGAATCATTGCGCAGATTTGTAATTAGATGACAAAAGATAAGAAAGAAAGGCGTGTAATTAATGTTCTATAGTCGTCATCCTGGCTTGTATAATGTTTATGTAATCGGTGGTGCGGCGCGGCGTGGGTTCCGCAGAGCATCCGGCCCGGCATCGGTCGGCAGCGGCACTCTGGCTCCGTACTCTTGCAGCTGAATAGATACTGATAAGGTCCCCGGTGAAAGTGCTGTACCAGGGACCATGCACGTACCCGTATTGTTGTTTGACGACGGTCACGCTCCGCTAATTTGAATGCAACCAAGATGTAGGTAATAGAATAATCTAATTGATTGATAGACTTATTATATGATGATGAGGTTCCAGGAAAGTTTGCATTGTCACAACTAGGGAGTGGACTCTGATAATTTGTCAAAGATATGCCTATTACGACTTGGTAATTGAAAAATAATGTTACGTAACTTTAACGTTGTAGAGAAATTGTTACTCCGCCTTCAGTTTATTTAAAACGCTTTAGGCGTTTTTTCTCTATTCAATAGCGAGCCGAAGTTTAAACACGGTCATCGAACTCTCAAGATTTTATGGCCCAAGTAATAGACAAAATCGATTACACATAATGGTCATTATGTGAAATCACTCAATGGTGTTGTGTGAAACTGGTCGAATCACCATAACTGCACACTCGCCGTTCTAAAAGTTATTTTACGATTTATAACACATCTGTGTAAAGCTATTACGTATTAATTGGACGATTTGTCGATTTATTTTAAGAGTTAGAAATCTAAACAGAAATTGAAAGGTGAAATTATCTATTATGAGATGGTAATTGGTAAGAGTAGGTACTTATTGATAGAGTCGAGGCTCTACCAGTCGACAAATCTAGTACTTACAACATTCATGTGCAGTACGTTATATATTAAGATGGGTCAGTCATTTAAGTATCTCAATACGAAAATATTAAGACTGATTAATCTTAGTTGTAAAATCTATTGAGGGAATTGAAAATAATGGCGCGACGCAGCCGGCCGTAGGCTCTACGCATGTGGCTCGTGCAATTTCTTTTTTTTAAATAATCGTATCTTAGCTTTTATTAAAGAAATTTATTAATAGATGGGCTGATAAATAAGGCATGTGGGATTGAGTATGCGTGCGTAAGTGTAGCTTGTATGGCAGTAAACTTTCACTAGATCAGACTGTTTGAGATTAGCGTGCTAAAAAAAGTTCGCAAATGATTTCTTATTGTGTTCTATATAGCCCAGTCACGATGCTATAAATTATTTGGTGCTGCTTTGTGACCAAGGTCAGAAAACCGGATGGCTCAACAATACACTTTCGTACTCGATGGACGAAAGCGAATGCTACGCCTCCCGTTTTGGCGACAACTTTCTGTAAATATCCGAACCACTTTTTGTCCTTTCCCAATCGGATACGCGATAAAACATCAATCGTACACAATCGTACATAACAGGACAGGTTCACTTTCCACTGTTATGCAAGGTTTTGTCGATATCATTGTTACCGAAGCAACAGAAATGCGGTAAGTTAATAAAAGAAAGGGTCTTTAATTAACGCGTAGAAGGCTATACTGGTCCTTAACAATCCTATCATTTTATATTCAATATTATCTGTATTGCAACAAGTCATGTTATGATGTAAGCATTCCTTTGTAAGCCTGGACAATGTTTATTAAATAACTACATATCCAAGAGATATCCGTACCTATACTCTTCGTATTATAAGAACGAAAGATTTGATGTGTTACTCCATCAAAATTATGATTCAAAGTCCACCGCCACATTTTTCTGTCCTACCTTACTGTATAGGCTAATCTCAGAAACTACTACATACAGCGTTTTTAAGGGGGTGATCAAGACCATCAAAATAAACAAAGTTCCGTAGAACTGTTTGCAGTTTTGTATGGAACTGCAGATTGTAAGTTTTTCGTGATTTCGATTATGGTCCCCTTAAAGCAACGCGTCCTCAGTCAACGGGAGCCGTGACGCTTTACGATGGCCCAATAGAGAAAGTTGTTCAGTTTGATGGTCTGATCATCCCCTTATAAATCATTTATAATGAGAACCGGTAAAGTTTGGAACTTTTCCCTGCGTCTGTTTTTCAGAACAAATACAATCAGGATATTTTTAAAAGTGGAGTTAAAGGCTTTTTCTGGGTTAGTGCGATACATTCTCGGCTTCATCTACACTTTCCATCTGGTTAGCTGAAGCCAAGCGCGAGATAATATTGAGAAACAACAAAAAATCAGCATATAGGGATTTTGAAACGATTATCATTAAAAAGATATACTGTTTCCGGAGGAAGTAGGTTCGTGTTACCCGTAGACTGATTCAAGAGGATGGTTTGCGTTACCAGTTCGAAGCAGGGGCAGTGCCCCTAGACAAAGTACTTTCGATTAGCGTCAACGACAGTAGACAACATAAAAAAATTATGGACTTATCGCTAATGTCAAATCCATACATTCTGTCGTTCCTACTAGCGTCTACGCTAATAGAAATGTTACTTTGTCTATAGGCCCAGGAGTGCGATTTTTGAATCTCATTGAGTGAGCTCAGCTGTTGAAAATGTCAAAATTACTATGGAGATACGCATCTTTCTACTGCTGATTTGACTTAAAAAATCGCGCTCCTGAAGTATGATTTTTGAGAGTCAAATCAGCAGTAGAAAGATACGTATCTCCATAGTAATTTTGACATTTCCAACTGCTGAGCTCACCGAATGAGATTCAAAAATCGCACGGTCGCTAACAGAAAACAATTCAACTGTCGACGGGACCTTCGTTTGGGAAAAAAAGCTGTGAGATATTTTTAATAAGTTAGATCAAGTAGATTCCACTGTTCAAGCTTCTGGTAAGGTAAATTCGGTCAAATAGAAAGCGTAAAATCCGACGACATATTTCTTTCAACCGGTAATGTCAAGTTATGATGTTTTGTAGATATATTGTCGTGTAGGCAGATAGTTGAGTTGAATTGTTTCTATTAAAAATGAGAAATGGTCTTGTAACTCGGTCTACGACTCTCTTTGCTTTTGTATTAAACTAGGTACTAGTTTTTAGGTGACATTACTACACAAGACCACAAGACAGGCTGTTGGATTCCACTCTGCAGGGAAAAGGGTCATCTCAGCAATATTAAATTCAATGAATGAAGAAATGTGATGTTTATATATTTACAGCCTATTTACCTGATAAAAAGTCATATGGGATTCACACTTGGAGTGCGATTTTTGAGATGAGTCTGAGCACAGTTGAAAATGTCAAAATTACTATGAAGATATGCATCTTTCTGCTGCTGATTTGACTTTCAAAAATCATACTCTGTCTTGACTGCAGTTTCGAAGATCATAATTAAGTTTTTAGCCCTAATGACCCTACTACATATTTATAACATACGATGCCAAATATCGAAAGATGACGACGAAGCTTGAGTACGAGTTTCCGAATATCATTGCATCGAATCATCAAAACAATGGACTAGGTAAACATCCAAATCCGTAGGACTACGTGACAAAGGGAAGCCCTACAATTTTTGACATTGGAAATGTCTTTTCGTTCGCTCCAGTGTAGGCTCAGATTTCACGAAAAAGTGCGATCCCCTTATATCTCGGAGAGTTGTGACGATATGATATTCAAAAAAGGTTCAAAAAACGCGTATTCACGAGAGCGATTTTTTTTTACGAATTTAAAAATTTATTTTGGCGCTCGATTTTTTAGAATCGAAGAATGAAATAAAAAATTGAGTAAAACTGCTCTGGAGTGAGATTTTTTCAAAAATCATACTTCAGGTGTGCGATTTTTTAAGTCAAATCAGCAGTACATATGCATAGCTCCATAATTTTGACATATTCAACTGCTAAGTTCAACGTATGACTTTCAAAAATAGCACTCCTGGATAATTATGTCAGCTACAATTTGAGCCTCAAAGACGATCGGGTTAAGGGTTTGCCCTGTAGCCTAATAGAAAAAAGTCTAAAAGTCAGAACGACAATATGTCGTTCGTTTTCAGTTTTATTTTGTAACCTTTTCCTTATCCAGACTTTCTCGTCGCTCAGCGACAATATATCGAATTCCATAGATTCATTTCCAATGCGCTCGATAGTCGTGTGAGGCACGAAATCTGTGATTTTTTTTACAAATTGAACAGTCAACTAGGTATATAAAATCGCTAAACACTGGTCAGAATGTCCTAGGTAGGTCCTGCATCAGCTCCATTGAAGAAACTGCTGAACGCTAGCTCAAACCCATGATTTTCAAGTCAAGGAATTCCCTGTTGGAATTGGATAAATTTGATGTAAAAGAATCTTTTATAACTTTTCATGAATTTAGTCTAGTGAAATTAGTTTTTTATAACTTTTCAGTCTTAAATATATTTTTTTCTTAACTACTTAAAAACTGTAGTTTTATAAAGTTTTCTGTCGAGCGAAGCTATTTCGATTTAAAGTGATCGTGACTCAATTTGCAAGCGTCCTCTCTGAAATCACAATTTAAATTAGATTGCCGTCTTAAATTTGGGACCGACAACTATTCATAGGTACGTAGGTACCTAAAGGAGGTTAGCAGTGAACCAAAAATACAGTCAACCTTGACACAATAACATTTAATTCTGGTAGAGCAATTAATTTACCACCGCCGTCAAGTGGAAGCCGCACTAGTGATATTATCATGATCCATGACAAATAGTTCTCCATTCTGTGTAGGTATGATACACTGATCTTGTTATTAAAGTCAATTAATTAAAATATAATAATCACATGTCAATAAAGGACTCAAATTAATCATGTAGGTATTAAAGCCTTGCAGATTTCGGTCCCATAAATACTGCAATAGAAGTATCGTCATATTAGTCATAGAGTACCGTTAAGGCAGTTAGATGTTAATGAATTAATGAATAATAAAATATTAAATCCAATAAAAAAGCAAGAAAAAACAAGACGGCCTTAAACTAAAACCTGTGGCTATAAAGTTAAGGTCGTCAAAATTTACATTGTGCGCGTCCCAGATTAAGGATTCGCCAAATGGCGTACGCAGGTTGGTTGAAGTTAAGATGATGGCGGGCGCGGCGGTGTTATTGTGAATTCTGTTGTTTTCAACTTTGCAGCAGTTCGGTGGTCGTAATCCGTGGGAGCACGCGCCAGCAAGGTCGAGGTCGCTGGTGAATTATTGTCACTGCCGAGTCACTTGTTGCGTAAACATTCGTTATTTGCATAGCGGTCGAACTCTCGACTCAAACAAAAGTTTTGCCGCTCATTAACATTTTTATCTCGAATTTTTATGTCCCGCGAACGCGTAACATCAATCTCAATCATGTAGAAATGTACTTTATTGAATGACACCGTATTAATCAAGAGGTAATGACCGCCAGTTTCACTTTTCTTTTGTATCTGGGTCGAATAAATTGCTGAAGACTAGAAAGAGCTCCATTGTAGATTGATCTTCGAGTAGGAGTGCCAATTCGTTTGGTACTTAGTAATCACTCAAGCATTGTCAAGGCAACATTTTCGGTCTAACTTTAGGATAATAAATGACTGCGGAAGTGACAAAAGCATTATGCAGTTTGACTGAGTTTGACCAAGGTTTTAGTTAGAATGACCTTACACGACTAACATCCAACTATTATGATGCGTAGGTAATGACCAGTAGCTAGCTATACAGGGTGTAAGGACAGGTATCATTAACCTTCAAACCACATACTCTACCCATCAAACTGGACAACTTTTACTATGGGAGCAAAACAGGCAGAACAAAAAATCCTGCTGTTTCATACACGTTTGAGTCGAGTAGGCTTGGCAGTTTAGTATGGAACAGCAGATTTTTGTTTTGTTCTGACAGGTTTGCTCCCATAGTAAAAGTGGCTCAGTTTGATGGGAAGAATAACCTAATTATACTTTTTCTTAGACCCTGTATATTAACGTTTTTAAAAATAAGGATCAGAATCAAGGCTTGTCAAGATTCTCAACTTGATACATGCGAAATGACGGTCGTTTCGCGAATTCAATATTTGCTTGGAATTGACAAAGAAAACCGTGAGCACAAATTACACTTTGCAAGTACCTAGCAGACCAGACGTGCTAAGAACTCAAGTCAATATTATTACTACTTTAGGGTTGCCTCTTGTAATGTACTTTACAATTTTTATTAATGGACAACATTAATACAAAGGCGTCAGAGGCCGTAAGGCGGTTTGAATAAACTCTGACACCAGGGCTTTGCTGCCCACTCGATAAGAAGAAGAATGGACAACATTTATTTTTTTAAACCACTAAATATTTCTGAATCCGATTTAATATTTGATCCTGCAGAAATAAAAATAAAAACTGTAAAAGTCAATAGAAAAGGCAGTCAGGCAAAGGAATCCATCCCATTCAGCGTAGCTTTTAATTTTTCAGTATTTTTCTAATAACTCGAGAAATAATGGATAGAAAAATCTGTACATTTTTCTTTGTATACGCTTAGAATCACGTAATCTCCAAATGGTTATCAAATTTTGATACCTTTCATCATAGAGTAGAGTACTCGTATCTTATCTCCTTTACTCTATGCTTTCATAGAATGAAATGTTGTTTTCACCTCACAAGCTCGGAAAGATTCTGTTTATCATTCGAAATCTGAGTGCAGTGCATTTTATCCGCTAGCGTGGAAAGAGTTTTTGAAATTCGAATCTGTCTATTCAATATTTTTCTATACCGCCAATCCACTGAAAATGCTTAATAACTATTTCATGTTCAATCCTAGAATCCTTCCCTTGCTCAGGTTTCAATACAAGTACTCGCGCCAAAAAGCAACTTTGCAGCCTAGCATAACAAATAACTATTATTCATCTAATTAAAACTTGAAAAATAGGTACTAAACACATTTTTAAACCAACTGTATTCAACGTTGGTAATCGTAGTATTTTTAAAGTTTTAATTAGATTGAAACGAAACAATTGAATCAACATTCTACAAGCGTCATAGTCGCGTAGGTTAGATACGTCAATGTCATCAGTTCGGAAAAATCTACAGTTTGTGAAATTGCTAATGCACAGGTCAGGGCTAAAACCCCGATCTTTAGAAAAACAACAGTAGGTATTGTAATAATAGCTGCTTTGTTTTTGGCTTACATGGCTGTTCAAATGGTCAACGTTTTGAAGTTACTAGAGCACGTTCGTTTTGACAATTTGACATTTATAAAGTCTAAAAAAAACAAATGCGACGTAGGAGTAGTTAAGGTTTACTAATTAGTATTACTTAATCATCTACAAAAACATTATTTTTATCTGTTTGTTTATATTGAATAGGCTCCGAAACTTCTGGACCGATCTGAATGATTATTCACCATTAGAATGTTACATTATCTGTGATGAACGTTGGCTAAAAAAACAGCCAAGTGTGTGTCGGGAAGATTCTATGGCGGTACGAAGTTCTCCGCGTTCATCTAGTATACGATAAAGACAAACAACACACAGATAGACAGACTAATTTTGGTTGGCATATTTTTCAACCTAATAAATTTTTCATTTTGTTTTTTACCAAGTAGGTATCATTGTTTTTAACATCATTTACGTCTAGCTATAGGCAGTAGCATATGCATTTGAACTTGCCCAGAGAAATTGTGTAACAACTTATCTTGCCAACCCTAATAGAGTGAGAGGTGTAGTATGAACGTCTTATGACGTCTGATGCAATTCAATCTGCAATGTTTATATAGAACAAAACTACATGATTGGTACAACATTCCATCTCCATAAAGACTTAAATTATTATAGATTTACAGGTTTAGCTTACTCTTGTGAAGCTACTAAATGTTGTTGGTCTATAAGGATATGGAGACATAATACTATGTCCATGGGTCGTTATTTATGTATTTTAGTTAAGAGAAGACGAACAACATTTGTTATTTGTGTGTGAGCACATAAAATAGTTTTAGATTATTTTCTGTGCAACAAGATAAAAAACACGAGAAAGTTTCTGACAATATTTTAGAGATAATTTAGATATAATATTCATTAATTCATACATAATTTATTATAACAATCGATCAGAATTATTATTTAAACGATGTGGGTAAGTAATATAATTTGTTTAACTTTTTCGTGATTTTTCACATTGTCTATTGTTATAATAGAAAGACTAAGGATGATCTATTCATTGTGTCACTACACAAAAGGGTTCAACAATGATCTACCAAAATTGATACACAAATGATTATTAGGAGTGAAATAATTGCAATCGATCTCTGACAGTTGTTTACAAAACATACAGGTAGTTAACTGAGAAGAGAAATTAAACATCCTTAATAAAATCAAAACACAGAACACTTGAATCGAGAAGAGTTAAATTCCATCGAATAATATACCTGTTTGCGGAATCTCTGTGAAAGTATTGTTGCTATTCAATCAAATGTTTTCCCACAGCCGGTTCCTCGGGCGATTTCGTCAATGAAATTCTCATTTAGCTTCATGTGTCGGCCATGTTTGTAAATGATATACATGTGTGGTGACGTTGTGCAGTGAAAAGTCAAGTAACTACTTAGGGCAGAGACATACAAAGGTGAAGTGAACTAATGCGGTCGCTGTCAAGGTTAAGATCTACGAATAAAGAAATAAATATGGAAATATAATTCACGTCAAAAAAATGACCCCACAAACTTTGGTGTACACCACGCAAGCGCGCAAGACTCAATCATTATGGCGACTCCAATTACGGCGTTTGCCGCCAAAACTCATGGTGCCAAAAATTAAGGAGATTTTGTTCGGAGTTATCGTTCCATATTTATTTCTTTATTCGTAGGTTAAGATTGGTTGTATTTTTTAAATACGGGAAGACTAAGGGCTTGTTTCACCACTTCTGAGAAACAGGCCCTAATTTTTTATTTATTTTAACACATGGCAATATATATGAAAACAGCATAATAGACAAAGGGCATATCTCCATAGAGATTGTCTGTATTTATCATCATTTAGATGTACTTGTACTATTATGCAGGCACATAACCGAATTTGACATTTTGGGAATGCCTACAAGATAGTATATTCAAAATGGTCTATCACAGCTTGAACTTGCTGTATAAGTACGAACCCCAACCGTACCAAATCTAGACCGTGTCGAACTTAAATGTATGTCCCCGCCCTTAGTGTGATGTCTTGCACAAGTACCATAAAAGGCACTCTACAACTCTACATAATTCACATGCCTTAGGCTTGCGAGAAAACATACCTTTAAGAATGTAACAGGTTGTTAGACTTTTGCGTTCTTACTCAGTAAGGAACACACAGAAAATGACTTTAAATATGCAAAAAATAAGCTATTCAAAGAGGTCACGGTCAGTAATATTTATGTTCAGGATTGTGTAATAAAAATGATCAAGAAATCAGAATAGCAGTCGAGCGAGAGGCGGAGTGCTGGGCAAATATTTTTACTGTCATGTCCAAACACTTGCATGTCGGCCGAGGCAAACAATAAAATCGTGATCTTCGATGTGAAATCTCCCAAGCACTCCTACAAGTTGCATTTCAAGAGCTATTTCAATAAATCTTCTTTTGGTATCATTAGTGCGAAACTCGTTGTTTTTACCGCTTTGTATTTGGACCGTGTTAAATTGGGTAGTTGTGTTAAATGCATTGACAAGTTATGTTATTACCGACCAAGGTCTCCTGTCTTCCTTTATGAAGTCAGAGTCGGAAACACACGTTTATTATTGAATACATAAAATTGAATCAAGGAAGTGAAAATGTACCTAAAATATTAGGTTTTTTGCGTGTTTTGCTCGAGTAAAATCGCTGGTACAACATAAATTTATTTAAACATTGCTTAGCAGTACTGAGGATTTGTGTTTATAGCTTCAAAAGTATATGAAATATTTAAATTAATTTCATCATCAAGGGTAGTCAAACTGTTATTTTTGTGTTAGTATTTTCTTGGGAAATGTTAAGCAATTTCCTTGAGGACCAAATTGAATGTCACCTAGTAGTAGAAAAACGGGAAAATTTCGTTTCGATTTACGTAAGAAAGATATGCTAAAAAAAATCACGTCAATATGACGGCAAGACGATAAACTGGTCAAGAAAACGAAACTTAGACATTACTTTTTACATCGTTGAGACCCATACAGATCATTACAAAGAGATAAGATTATAGGAAATAAACGAACGGACGGACCGAGCACCGCCTGGGTGGTCTGGTCTCGTAATATCGCATGTAACCAATATTGTCTGACCTATCTCTATAGTTACATCGCTTCTTCACTTATGGTTTTAAAAGAAAATATGAATAAACGCAGAGGTCAAGTTTATCTGGATGTTTGGTGCATGTAAGATGGGAAAATGACTCCAAACTGTCTCAATAACCTCAGCGAAAGTGTGTGACCGAACCGAACAAGTACTTTGCATAATTTCTGGTAATTCATCAGTGTATTTTGCTGAATAATCAAACAGTGGGTGGTAAGCTTTGTGCATGTAACAGCATTCCATGAATTTATACAGTGAAAATCAAATTATCCGATAGTGACTTTCACAAGGTTTTAAAATTTAATGATATTTGTTTGGGGTCTTTTGTGATGCTTTAACAGGTGTTAATGCATTATGTGGTACCAATAAAAGAGGATACACAAAGTTTCGGTCTCGTTCCCTATTGGGTTAAGCCTTATTATCGTTATCTTTGTGCTAGTTTTTAGACTGTAATCTAGTAAGCTTATCAACGATTTTAACATGGTTGTCACTGGAGCGGTCAACTTGCGAAATTAAGTCGTCTATATTTGGAAGTATTTATCAAATACTGATAAGATTTTAGATTACGAATAATTTTAGATCAAAAATGATTACTGTGTTGTAAACTTGAGGCTTGTGTGAACAACAGCTCAGCTGTAGTGGGATCGTTCGATAATTTTGTAGTAAGTTTTTGGAGAGATAGGTATTTAGTTATAGAATTGGACCCAGAAAGAGATGAAGACGTGAAGGTATACCCAAGAGGAGATAGAGTGGAGAGGAGAGGAAATAAAATATCTCGAAAACGCCTGTATGAAGGGTTGGTCGGAATTTTAGTAAGTTTAAATAAATTGTCGATACTGAATATATTTTATTATGGGTCATTAGAAAGCAATACATTTACTTTTTTAATTTATATTCAAAGCTTAAATTTTTAGATCAGCTGCTGTAATGTAGGTACTACAAGTTATCATAAAAGATAACACTTTTTTCGAAACTGGTTTTAAAATGATTATACCGTGATTTTAAGGAACGCAATGTATTGCATATTTTAATGACATCGCATAAGATCTTGTCGGATATGCAAATAGGTAATTATCCCTATCAGCAAACCAGGTTTGAGCCTTGAGCCATAGGCTAAGTAGAACTTGAAGGTTAATATGAGTACTGGACGAAGTGTGTGGCCGCTCCTCGGTCCTCCCCCTCAAACAGGTTTACCGGCCCTGCGCTTGCGTCGACGTCGTAAAAAAACCATTCAAAATTTAACGACGCACACTAACGAGCCAAAGCATTTTTTTCATAGATCATCCATTAGAAATCTCACTTTCCGTAACATAGAAACATAGTGATACAATCGGCATTACGTATTGTGTCGCAAGTGAAACATAAATAATGTGTACAGACATTTATCTTATGCACAAGTAGCGTAAACAGATGTTCTCGTGTAGATAAAAGTACACAACTGTCGTAAACTCATTTATTATAACTGTTACGCTTGTTACATTTTATGATGTAATTATGTTTATAAGAATTGTTTTGTTAACAATTAAGGTTTTGCATTGAATCATCTCTATTTTTCAGTGTTGATGATTCTTCTCATAACATTTACGAAACTTGTATCATTTACCAAAAGTATTACTATTGTTAGTTATAAAATTATGACTACTAATTGCTCTACTTTAGTTATTTACGAAGTAAGGAATTTTCGAAGTTTATTCATATATATCAACTTTTTTTTGTATAAATTAAGTTAGTTTTACACACGAACATAAGTTATCGAAATAACCATTTTATTGTTTTGAATAAATTAGTGCAGAAAAATATGTAACTTAATTAAATAATTTTATCAAACTTTATTATGCACTGAATTGATATCACTGTGTCTGTAAGTAAAATAATTTGTATTTTTGTGATGATTCTAAGCCGAAACACAATGTTTTTTATTTAGGTAGATAATATGTCATTTATTTTTTGTATCTTTATTAATGTTTTTTTATTTTATACAAAACATCTTTAACCTGTAAAATATATTTTTAAACGAGCCTAGCACTTCTAAATTCGCTGGCCCATAACTAAAAACAAACAACAATCAAACAAGATACTAATAATAATATCTACGCAGACGAAGACGCGGGCAAGTGCAATATGAACTACCATCTAGCATTCTCCATCTCTATAATTGCCTCTTTTCTCTTTCTCCTAATTCGTATGCCATATTGGATTATTGGACCATAAATCATTGATAGTCTAATAGCGGCCATACACTTCTCTCATCACAACGATTTTCTCCATGCTTTAACCGGCGATCCCTAGAGGCGCGTTCCGATTTCTATGATTACCACTAATAGCTTTCTTCGATCCTTTGTGACCCCAATAATAAAGCATTCACAGTAATTGTAGACCATCGAGCCTACACACAAGATGGATGGAAGTGACAGTGATGCAAATCTTCTACGATGCTTCACCCATCAAGCATTCCAGCGAATGGCAAGGGTACTCGATCTCTGTTCGAAGTGGTCGTACAATAATAAGTAAAGAATGGCGTTCCTGTCCGCCGGTCACGTGTGACCGCGGGCCCGAAATGAAAGTGGAAGCGTGGGCGTGAACGAGCCCAACCATTGATATAGAAACCACTTGACTATCGTGAGAAGCATGACCAGTTTGTCCTTCAAATTACCGGTCTAACTTCATTTTTATCATCAATACTTTGGGCTACTATCCTATGGATCCTTGTAAAAAAGAAGTATTGTAGTTATGGTAGAAAAGTGAGGTTATTGTTGTTTGCGGCACACGCCAAGCTCATCAGGTAGGCAGCCGGCGCGGCGTGCTCTTGACCCCGAGTCGTAGTGACTCATCGTCGCCGGTGCCCGCTCCGCCGTGTTCAATATGTGGGAACTATAGGAAGGAAATAGTTGTTCCTTATTAGAATCGCTAAGGGATAATGTCATGTCTATTTTTGTTTTGCGGGCGATGATCATCGAGTTAATTTCTACCAGCTTTTACTAAGAAGTGAACAGTGATAAATGATATCGATATCTCGATATTGACTTATGAGATTAATTAAGATGAGACCTAGATTGGAATGCACTTTAATGTAATTAAAAATTTAAACGTTACCCTACTTTTGAAAGATGATGAATTAGAAACGTATTTTCCAATCAAGCTTCGATTGGATTCGTTTATAGCTTTGAATAATTAACTATTACCATTATAAGACTTAAAATAACATATGTAATCAATAAAAGAAAGTTACAACCGAGAGGTGTTTAATTTATAAGCCCTTAAATCAAGTTTATTGCTCACTTAGATGAGTTCACTCTCCCTTGATTTGGAATTGTTTGATATGCCACTTGTTTTTATTTCCGGGCCTATAATAAATTCACTTTCACTATTTTTAGAATCATGCTGTAATGATACGAGATGTTCAAATGATTTGTGAACTCAAACGTGAAGTCTTATGAGGCTTTCTTCGAGGCAGTCAAGAGTATTATTGTAAGGTTCATGTAAAGGTTTTGTCTCATCAGTATGCGCATGGGCATCGGAGACAGTTGTGTATGACTGACTAATAGCGTCGTGGCTCGTTCTTTGTCGGTTGTCGACGCATCCCTTATTGTCTACTCATGTTCTGCTGTATTTAGACTTTAATATTCTAACTTAAGCAAGCTCTTAAGCAAAAATTTTCGCATCTGTTAAGGCAAATACGTGAGGTGTTTAAGACAATGTTTCTGACTGAAAGTTTCTTTTGTGTGAATTGGGAGAAAGGCCACAATTAGTTGTTTCACAAGTTTTAAAGAATATATTTTTGCACTACAATTTTTGTTTCTAAATAGATAAACTCAAGACGAGTTTCTTCAAGATACTCTACTACCTATATATTTAAGTCGTAAACGTAAACATACGTTAACAAGCGACAAGTTACTGTGTCTCTTAAAGAACCGTTAAATCTACTTCTTGCACCAAAGATTCGTTTACTTTGGCCCAGTTTGTGGACCGATGCGTTCTTACATGTCGTTGTCGGTACTTTTGGAACGTTATGTCACTTCATTACTGTTTGCTGTGAGGAAATCGTCTTTAGTCAACTGTTGAGAGTCATTGTGCAATGGATGTTCTCCGGGTTTTAAGAAAATACTCATACAATTATTTTCTCTAATTTGGAAGACACATAATAGAGATGTTGGTTTGTTTAATGATATTGTTTGAATTGCGAGAAGCAATTCTAAAGAAATTACTTATTGAATTTATCGAGGAAGTTTTATGAAATCTGGATTTCAGGTGACAATTTTTTTGCAATATAAGTGACAATAAGACTAAACCTTGCCATAGGGCTAGCTAATCCACATGCCTAAGGAAATAAGCCCTACTTCTTTAAACAATCAGGGATTGGTTCGAAATAGTGAAATGCGTGCTAGAAAAGAAGACAATGGAAATGTATAAAGGAAAAGTCGTTTTTCGGAACCATTTTCAGTAGGATTGGACAAACCGCCTCTCCTCCGCTTTAGTGTCCGTCAGAAACCTCTGAGATATTTTCCAACATACCTACACTACAAAGTGGCCTGAAGTCTGAATGTTTACTGCGGCCTGTATTTCGCCACATCATTAAAGGGCTGCGGCATATAGCTTCAGCCATGCTTCAGCGCAATAATATTTACACGCGCGCCGCTTCTGCGAACCTGCTGCGGTTTCCGGCGTGCGCATGCGCATACGACCGGAGTTGGAACGTGAAGTTTAATTTTTAAGGGTTTTATAATTATGTAGGTCCAAACTCACCTATATTAATCGTAGGTTGAGTTTAACGTAATATACAAAAATATTAACCGCATTTCTGAAGTCAGTATTTCCTAAACTTCTCGTGGTTCGAATTAATCTTCTTGGTCTGTTCTTGCAATGTTAAAAACAATCGAATGTTAGTATCAAAATTATTAGTTGCATTAAGGAGAGGATCAGCATAGCTAGCATCCCGCAGTGATACAGCGCTATCACATCTTAGGGCTCTTACAGACCAGCGACAGTTTGTTTACGACAGTTTGCGACAGCGGTCGCCGACAGTCGGCGACGGTCGTGCGACGTCGCGCGACCGTCGCACGACCCTCCGCGACCGTCGGTCGCAAGCTGTCGCCGACGGTCGCGCGACGTCGCGCGACGCCGCGCGACCCTCCGCGACCCTCGGCGACCGTTACGTCATCGTCATTTATAGTCTGAGAGTCAGATGTTGTTCTTGAGAGGTTTAATATTTATTGTATAACGGCGGTTACAAGTTTATTGTTATTGTTACCAATAACAAGCCAGCAAACTAAAGACAAGTCTGATATCATCATCATCATCATCATCATCATCATCATCATCATCATCATCATCATCATCATCATCATCATCATCATCATCATCTTCATAATCGTCTGATATAGGTACATACTGAATTACTCAAGTAATTGTTAATTCAATTACAGTAATTGAGTAATTAAAATGACACAATTACTTTTATAAGGGTCTCCGATAAAACTAACTCTGAAACCAGGACCAGGGTGTCCGCCAGCGGGATGTGAGTGGGGGTCGAGTGGGGGGTCGAGTGGGGGGTCGAGTGGGGGGTCGAGAGGGGGGATCGAGTGGGGGGTCGAGGGGGGTGAGTGGGGCGTCGAGTCGGGGGTCGAGTGGGGAGTGGAGTGGGGGGTCGAGGGGAGGTCAAGTGGGGGGTCGAGGAGGGTGGGGGGGTTGAGTGGGGGGTAGGTTGAGTGCGGTGTGGTAGTTTGTGGTCTTGCGCTCTCAGACTATACAAATGACGGCGCGTTGTCATCGGTCGCGGAGGGTCGCGCGACTGTCGGCGACTGTCGGCGACTGTCGGCGACTGTCGGCGACAGCTTGCGACAGACGGTCGCCGAGGGTCGCAGAGGGTCGCGCGACAGTCGCGCGACGTCGCGCGACCGTCGCGCGACTGTCGGCGACCGCTGTCGCGAGCTGTCGCAAACCAACTGTCGCTGGTCTGTAAGCGCTCTTAGCTCTCTTTCTATTTGCGTGCGAACGAACGAGATAAAAGACGTGATACAGCCGTAAGCTATATTAAAATTATCGATAGCATGACGGTATCGACAATTTTAACTAAATAATAATCAAACTTTAATAATAATTAAACTTTGTACCTATCGTGGCAGCAGGATAAGCTAGTAACCTGTTAAGTTTCTTAACTATAGTAGGTCTTTAGATATGATACCGTCTCAGAAAGAAAGGGGATCCTATAATGACCTCCCAACATTCACCCTGAATTCGTTTCATCCAAAACAGTTCGTACCTATCTGCGGACGAAATAATTTGTTATCTCTGTAAAATCGATAAAATTTACAGCTTTAGCTATTAATTTACGTGACCGCAAATACAAACGAGTAACGAGGCAAAGGAAATTTCATCAGACGATGAACTGTTGGTAAAAATAGAGGTAGGTATTTCAATAGATCAAGAAACTATCACTTCAACTAAGAAACATAAAAAAAAACGGTAAAATTGTTGTTCGTTTTGGGGCTGCGTCCGTTTCTGCATGCGCATGCATACATGCATATGCTCACGACTATATTCCCCGAGGGGGAAGTCAGAAATATTCTGTAACCTCAGAACATCCACGTTTCACCGGTAGTTCCGTTTCCGCGTCCGTTTCTTTCTTTCAAGAATGTTCAAGAAAATGACACACCCGTAGATACTGCGCCCCGCCGAAGTTCTATGATTGTTCTACGTTGAATAATGTTGTTGTATAGTATGTTCTTAGGATGCACTAGCTCCCTAAATAAAAATGAAGTCTCTTTGTCGGTAGGTACTAGGTATAATATGTTTATGAAACAATGTAAATAATGCCCCAAAACTTTCAAGGGTAAGCGGAATCAACAACTAGTAAACGTTCGATTGTTTAGAAACATCTAAGTCACGTAAACGATTTCTTGGCTCTCTGCCGCCCCCTCGATGTTCCGAACTATTGAACATTACAAAGATAAATACGTGTGTAAATGATCCTTCCAACATCCGTGCCGCTTTTAGGAACTCTGAGTTTGTTTTTACTGTTACTATTCTGTTAAGTTTCGGGAATTCACGTTTAGTTTTAGACACGTATTTTTGAGAGTCTTGAAATTAAGAAAACACTTTATAAAAACACTCTGTAAATAACCGTTGCAGGATTAAAGTGTGCGTACACACGGTGAAACATCAAGCAATACAAAACCAACATAAGCTGCGGCCGCGCAACGTTAAACGTTGCTCGACCTACGAGCGGCCAGCTTATTTTGGTTTTGTAAAGCTTTGCCCTGTCTGTGTCCATAATTAAGTTTTTTTTTTAATTAGCTTTGTTTACTGCTTTATCTTCATCTTATAATCTATTAGATAATACTAATTTTACAAATCAACCACTTTTATTATGGAATCTGAAATAGCATATAAAATATGCAATGTTCCATTGCATTAGGTAGTAAGTGATGTTTTAATTTTGACACATCATACATGACTGTGTCGACGCATAGACAAGGAGTTAAGTCCAGTTACCCCCCTAAATATTTCTCAGGGGGGAAAACACCAGATGGAGATAAAGTATCTTTGGTCAAAAATCATATTCGATTCTATTTTCCCTCCTAGGAGATTTTCAAATAATCTGTGTAAAAGTAGCATTAAACCGGGGAAGGTATAAGGTACTCAAGTATTTTTCTCATTGTACAATGTATCCTGCAGGTATGCATTCTATACACATATTGTACGCTCCTAAAATCAAGGCTGATAAGACTCCTTTTGAAACAGATACTATACTTGCAACATCGACAGAATACGGGTCAAGTAAAGTCATAAAATTAGTTTACTCGGTCCTTACGCGCTAGATCACCCGTTTTATGAATGAAACTACTTTTACTAAGGTTTTAGAGCGTGGGTTCGAAGCACATACATACGAGAACTACCTACCTACGAAGTCGACTGCATCGAATGCGACAATTTATACTCGTATTAGACAATTTGAGCTCTTTTGTTATCCATTACCGTACTAGATTTATTTCACTCCTTATTTTACTCGTTCTGAATTCGTTTCATATTCTGTATTAAATGTTATTCTAGGTCGTCAATTAAAAACAAACCTATTAATAAATATCGGTCGTAATCCAAGAGCAATACCTACCTTTTAATCCAGATTTGGTGTTCGGATTCGACTTGGCCCGTTCGAGTAGAATTCGATACGTTTTCTATTATTCCCCTTCTCACACTCTTGGCCAAAAAACGAAATCGGTTCTGTAGTTTAGTCGAAGACGCAAAAATAAGACGCAAACACTTTGGGGTTTATAATAACTGTTGACCCGCGACTTCGTCCGCGTGGATTACCCCATAAGGGCCGATTTTTGAAAAATCCTTTCTGCACCCCTATATCCTTTGTAGAATATATATATATTCCAAATTTCATTTCATTTCTATTTTATCTTCAGCGGTTTAGGCTGTGCGTAGTCTGTCAGTCAGTCAGTCACAAGGCTCTTATAAGTACAGATAGTATGGAGTGTGGATAAAGAATTTAAGCCTTCTTTACACATTAACACCTAGCCACAAGCAAGTTACAATGCAACACCATCAAGACGGATGAGTGACGTTTCTAGATCAGCCAATAAAATAGTTTTAGCGTTCCGCACCACGGAAGACTTCGCTGTTACACCAATACACTTCTCAAACAGTAGAGACAATACACATTACCATTGACCTGAATCTAGAGACCGGCAAACCCGGCAATATCTGTTAAAATCTGTTACCAATTTTTTGAAGCCTCCAAATGGATCCGGGGTGCAAGATGTCTTCTGCATACTATTGACATCTCGCTTATTTTAATGTACGTTTGTTATAAGTGTGAATAGATGTTAAGTAGCGTTTTTATGTACACCTTATATATGATTTATCTACCCCTGTACTTTATCTTTGCATACTACCCATTCAAATGGTAAGCACACGTCTTAACTAGAAGTGCAACTTTGACAACTCAGATGATTTTGTAGGGCATAGATTTACTTTCTTTTCGTGTTTTATATTTTACTGGCCAGTATAGCCTTAGATAAAGGGTTCGTCTATGTGAGAGATTGGTGTCCTTTCATGTTTATTAGGTGGCCTTGGTATCACTACTGCTTCATTACAGTATCGGGCTATTACCGAATAAAGAGACCGTGCTATTGTTTTCGTTTCGCAATTGTTATTCGGAGTAATTGCATTTCGAAATCCGCGAAAATATTGTATTGACCGATTATTTTCGCGAGTTCGCTGTTGGAATGTTAATGGTGCGCTAAGTTGACCGAATTAGGATAGAATAGGGTTACCAGTATATTTCGATACTAAGGGCCTGTTTCACCACTTCTGGGTAAGTTCTTGTTAGTTTATCCGACAGATATTTTGACATACAAAATATGTCAAACTATCTGTCGGATAAGATAACAAGAACTAACCCAGAAGTGGTGAAACAGGCCCTTAGTATTGTGAATATCCTAGATGTTTCATCAGTATGTTAAAATTAGTCTTAAGCAACATAGTCTTTCGTATAATCATTAGTTGATATTTTTTACTATACTCCATTAAAATAGCAACGAAAATTTAAGGCCATTTTTAATAACAGAAACAGAGATTTAAAACACTTCGTCTCGCTTATTCTTAGAACAGCTTTAGAATTATGTCGGATAGTACATCTTTCTAATAAAGAAATTTAATTTGCTTGTCAGAATTGGCCAGAAAGCTAAATAGGAATCGGAAAATCTCATCGTCCTTATTTGGAATGCAGTATAAGTATCCTGCAAACAACTGCCTTTTAAATTATTTCATATTTCTTCTCTCATTTATCCTATCCATATAACTAATCTTAGCTTTATTTTCCAATTCTTTTCAAAACAGTCTTTTAAATTAAATCAAATTTTACACTGAATAATCTAGGTAGGTATTTTGTAGTCTTCTCATTCCACATCCTATCATTCAATATGCGATGGAGATCAAACGAAATGGTTTGATCCACAAACCTCTTGGTAAAGATTTGATTCTACAAAGCAGCAATGCAGGTACCTACCTAGGTAGGTACTGTACATTTCGAACCTGTGATACCCAGAACAACGATTTAGTTAGGTACCAAGAAAAGACGCAGCACACATTTTGAATCAGCAAGTTGAATGAACTCAACAATAATAAAACAATGAATGATAATTTGCCAATACCAATATAGGTAAGTACATATACTTACTTTTCCATAAAATTTCTACAATTACCAATACGTCACGTGTAAGGTGCGTTCGTTTACATAGAAAAAGTGGTCGCAGAGTTGATCAAACAATCTCATCCGTCATTACACCCGTGAAAGTCCCAAGAAAGTTTTAAATGCGTCGGTGATCGGAGAAAATGATTGATCAGAACTGCTACTGTTTCTATTGAATAGCAAATAGACGATGATTCAATTATGTATATCGATTCAAGTTACGAACACCTTTCGTTTTAATCAGGAATTCATTACGGTTCAATTGAAAAACTGTTTATTCTTGTTACGGCGAACAGCTTAGCTCAGTCAATTTACGGAGTTTTGTTAGAAGGGGTGGGAAGTAATTATTTATGGGACTTTTAAAACTGTAACCGGCACCATTTAGTGACAAAAAGACTTGGTATCTGAAAACATATTAAAAAAATTCTCAAACACAGAAATCAGAATTGTATATTTATCCTATCAATAGATATTATTATAAGTGCATTTGACTTAGACTTATTTTAATTAGATTCAGCTATATAAATGACTTTTGAGCAATAAAATGGCCATTTAAATTTAGGAGTTATTCATTAGAAAATACTAATGGTACTACTTTTTGGTGTGCAAATAATAGTTATTTGTTATGCTAGGCTGCAAAGTTGCTTTTTGGCGCGAGTACTTTTATTGAAACCTGAGCAAGCGAAGGATTCTAGGATTGAACCACGAGCGAAGCGAGTGGTTCAAATAATAGAATCCTGAGCGTTTAGCGAAGGTTTCAAAGGTACGAGACGCAGAATAACTTTGCAGCCGAGCGAAACACACAATTTTTCACCTCACAACAGCGAGGAAAAAAAGTGAATTGCTAAAAAGAACATGTCAAAAAGTTTTTATTTTCGTGCTGGCCAGTGTCATGAAATAGTTATTAAGCATTTTCAGTGCATTGGTGGTATACAAAAATATTGAATAGACAAATTCGAATTTCAAAAACTCTTTGCACGCTAGCGGATAAAATACACTTTTGCACTCAGATTTCGAACGATAAACAGAATCATTCCGAGCTTGTGAGGTGAAAAGAATATTTATCTTATCTTTTCTTAATACTAATGCATTTTTCAAAGCTTTCTAGCAGACACAATTTTTTTCTCCGTAGTGTGTTTAATGGTAAAAATTAAATAAATTATTAAATATGTGAAAAATTCTAAAAATTATTTTTAGAATGAGATAAATGCTAAATATTAATTTTGGGGGTGTTGCTGACATGATATTTTTTTTAATTTTAGTATTTTTCTAGGCTAAAATTGGCTTTTAAATGAAATAGAAAAAGAAAATCCATTCTTAGTTCTTAAAAACCGTAAAATGACTGGGCTTAGCTCGGATAATTTAATCGCTGTACCTACTTCCTATTTCTGACGTAAATAATACCGGTATAGAAAAATCTGCATTGACTGAAAGTGTGACTGAAATTAATGAAAGCAAAGTTATACGCATTTCCAGCGATTTCGTTATTGGTTCCATAGAAAACTTTATTCAGTTTGATGGTCTGACCATCCCCTTTCAGCTATTTTTGTTAGAACTTATGTTATGTATATATCTTGATGTCGAAAGTTCACATAATACCAACAAACAAACAAACAAACAGTCGATACCTACATTGTGGATTTCTGTCTAAATCATTATACATTTGTTTAGAAAGAAAGTACAACTACCTGAATGAAAGGGAAAGGAGACATCCAAGCTCCATTAAGTTATAAAACTTATAAAACATTTACAACTTAACTTTTCGTAACCTTTTAACTTTACATTTCCCACGCCAAACTTTATGGTCGATATGAGGCTTTCTTTCTCGTTTTCTGTAAATGAAAATGAAAACGACTTATGCATATTTTTACAACTTTACTAGTTAAATAAACTGATCCGTCAAAGTCAAAGTCAAAGTCAAAATTTTTATTCAAAATAATAATCCATAGATAACTGGTTACGTCTGGGACGTCATTTTTGATTCTACCACCGCTTCGGAAGGTGTTCCGTTGTAGAGAAGATGCGGCCAGAAACTCTACAACACACTTCTTTTAAACAAAACAAAATATACAAAGTACAATTAATATTGAATTACATAGTGTAACCACAGATGTAATCCTCTGTGGTGTAACATTGTCAAGACCAGACATTTTGGTCATTCAAATAATCATCGAGTTTATAGTAACCTTTTTTATAGAGGACTTGTTTAACATGGGATTTAAACTTTTTGTCTGGCAAGTTTAGAATATCCTCTGGTATCTTATTATAATAGCGTATACAGTGCCCCATGAAAGATGTGTTGACCTTACTGAGTCGAAAATGTGGGAACACTAATTTATTTTTATTTCTTGTATTGTAATTATGAACGTCACTGCTTTTGGGAAAGAGAGACAAATTTTTGCGAACGTATAAAATATTTTCGTAAATATATTGACTGTAGAAAGTCAAAATACTGATATCTTTAAAAAGTTATTCGGTTCTTCCGGTAAGTGTCAAAAAAATACCAGTGCCAGAAAGAAGGATCCGGTCTTCCATATTATAGGGTCCTTCGTTTTTAAGGGGATGATCAGACCATCATACTCAACAACCTTCTCTATGGGACCAAGGTCGAACTCGCGAAAAAAACTGCTGTTCCATACAAAACTGCAATCCTAATCGACCAAAATGTATAGGACAGCAGATATTTTTTCGCAATTTCGATGTTGGTCCCATAAAGAAAGTAGTTCAGCTTGAAGGTTCCTCTTAAAAAATCGTCAGCATTATTAAGTGTTATCCAGTTTGATCCTGTTTATTGTTACATCTATGCCTAAACAATTTACTAAAATTGCATTTCATAAGAAGTACTTTTTATTAAAAGCGTGTGATTGTGTACGAATGTGTATAAATAAACGTCAAATTACGCCATACCAATCACCTGTAGGAATGTTAACAAGACAAGTCTTATGTTGGTGAAAACACCCGACCAAGACTAATGTCAATCATTGATTGTCACAGTTATCTCGACCTCATCGTGTTGTCGCATAACTGTTGCATAATAGGCTCAAAACTGATCGTGAGATTCTTGGGAGTTCCGACAGTTGATAGAGTTGTTCGAGTCAGATTATTCAATTGGGGTGATGTGAATGTTGTTATTCGGGTGTTACTTTAGATTTAGGACCGTCATTCATAAATGCGTAGATGAAAAGTGTCCCAGCAAGTAGAATTCCGTCTTCAGATGTCCACTAAATTAGTGATGCCTTGAAAGCCCTTAAAATAGATGTTGAAATAGATGAGGATCTAGGCATTTTATCAGATCTCTTCCACCATACAAAGTCAACTTTATGTCTTCAAAGATCTCAGCAGCATGAAGGATTGGTAGGTACCTACTCCTACATTATATCTACTCAGCACAGATTGAGTAGTAGTCCAATCATTTTAGAGTTTCCTTGTAAGGACACCCTAACAATAATTAATCTATCGATGAAACTTTGCAATGCGATAAAGTAAATTATAAAGATTACGGTTGACAAATAATCTAGGACCGGAAAAAATCGAACCTAGATTATTTGTCAATCGTAATCTGTATACTTTACTTTATCACACTGCAAAGTTTCAGCTATAGATGAATTATTGTTAGGGTGAAACCCTAAAATGATTAAATAAATAAATAAAATAAATATAAATAAATATCTTGGACATTGTCACACAAATTATCTAGTCACATTTAAAGTTCCAGAATCTAGCCTGGACTTGTATTATGATAACTAGACAACGATATAGAATACATATATAGATACAAACATCCATGACTCGGGTACAAATATTCATATTCGTCATACAAATATCTGTCCCTTACGGGATTCGAATCCGCGACCCTCGACACAGCAGGCAGGTTCACTACAGACTGTGCTGTCGGGCCGATTGGACTATAGTAAGCATATAGGTAAACTGTGTATGAGTTGGATAACTCCAAAGCATCAATTTATGTAAACGCTGCTCTAAACTCTACCATGACAGAGAAATAACTGTTCCTCTTATTTCCCGTTGTAATTGTCAATCACAAATTTTAATTAAAATGCGATAATCCGTATCAAAATCTTTCGGTGCCTTCAAACAAATTGAATCAAAAACTTGCAACAGCGGCTTTTTAATGCCAGTCATTAAGGAAACAGTATCAGCAATTAAGCCGCGCGACGAAGTGTGGCATAATGGCAAGTTCAGCGGCGTTACATTGACATGGAATCCGCTTCGGTGACTCACGCAGGTCTCCGCCTTGAATCATGTACCTTTCTAGCAAGTCACACTCGTCAATCCATTTTCATACTTATTGTACAAGCTTAAAAGTTATATGAGGAGACTTGTTACGGTAAATAGTTTGTAGGGCCTCTTTCACACTTACAATTATATCAGATTTGATCGCAATCTTCTTCAGTCAAGATGGGGACTTATGATCCCACGAAATGCCCATCATTGTAACAGTCAGATATATTTTAAGTATTCCTCGTAAGGCTTTTTAAATTGAAGTATTGCAAGATGTTGTTAATATAAATAAGATAGCATCATGGTCCTTGGCTTTATTTTCTGATTCCTAATTAATCTGACGACGAGAGATTGCTTCTAGATGTGACGTGTTTAGGTCAAGTTGGTCTGTTTTTGACTGGTGACCTAATTTTATTTAGGTGTCGCCGTGATTATGTGAATCATTTTGATACAAGGACTTAGAGCAACTAATAATAAAATCGTCAGGGTTGTTTTGTTTGTTAGGATTGTTTTCATAAATCATCATCATCATCATCATTCATTTATTTATCCGATCATATGCTATGTTAAAAACACTGAACTGCGCTCCAGAACTGGCATAGCGGATGTGGGGGCGCAAGACAGCTCAGCTGAAGTGGGACTGGGCTGGACATGTCTGTCGCATGCAGCCCGAAAGATGGGCCAAAATCACCACAGACTAGGTTCCCCAGGATGGTCACCGGCGTCGAGGTAGACCGAGAAAAAGGTGGAGAGATAACATGGATGCCTTCTTGGAGAGTTGGCCAGAAGTTGCACACAACAGAGAGGATTGGAGAGTAAAAGGGGAGGCCTTTGCCCAGCAGTGGGACATTGAAGAGGCTAAGCAAAAAAAAAATACGAGTGGTGGACTAACGCCCATAGACTCTAACTGAGGGTAGGTGCCCTGCAGTGGGACGTATACAGGGTGAAATCGACATCATTAGCATCCTTTTAAACTAAGAGTCTACCCATCAAACTGAACAACTTTTACTATGGGAGCAAACCAATCGGAGCAAAAAAAAAACAGGTGTCCCATACTAATAAACTGCACCCGCCGCCGCTGCCTACATGACTCAAATGTATGGGACAGCAGATTTTTTTATTGCTCCGATTTGTTTGCTCCTATAGTAAAAGTTGTTCAGTTTGATGGGTAGACTCTTAGTTCAAAAGGATGCTTATGATATCAATTTCACCCTGTATAGCCTGGGATGATAATGATGATAGATATGGTACATAAAAGGTATTAAAAAACAGAAGAGACTAACATCACCCTACCATATTATGATGCCCATTTTGGGCACAGCATGCTAAGATAAGATACAAGTTATCACATAAGCTGAAGCGAATACAAATTAAATTCAATGATGTACCTACGCTCTCGTATTAATTTATGGAACAGAATCAAAAACATATGACGATCAATCATGATGAAGGAGAACCGGTTTTATTCAAAAGCTTGATTTGAGGGTTAGATAAAGTCCTTCGTATTTTATCCTGTTCTAAAATATGAAGTTAGAGTAGGACACCATAACTGTCGAATATTCGAGTCGTGTATAATCATGATATGCCGGTGTAGCGTGTTTAGCATTTGCACTGGCTAATTTTGGAGCTTAGAGTCCGTTGACTACCGGACGTCGTTAAACACAGGATCTGTACGTGTTGATTCCATTCGCTGCTAATTTCAACCCAGTTGTTACGAGTACAAGGTTCAAGGTGGAAATAACATTTAATGCTGACTAGTACTAAACAAGCAGTAGATTAAACTGTTGTTATTGGACAAATATGAGACAGCACGTGTGTTTGTTTGGACATTAATTAAAGGCTTGATGCTTTGGTGCACGTGCAATGCGTTGTGTAATTATACTTTAAGTGCAATTTGTCTTAAATAAAGTAAGCAAGACTTATTATTATTGCTGTTGGTTGAGGTTGCGTGTGCCTGTGCCTCGCGACCATATCGCTGGCCATTTGTGAACACTCATTTTTATAGTTCCCTACTGGTCCCTACTTCAGTAATGAACTGCAGCAGATTTCCAATAGGGAGAGTTTTTTCGTAGCAACCTTTAGTATGTTTTCTAATAAGAGGTGTTGTACTGTAATATACTCAGTCGTGACCCAGTAGCTGGCACCAACCAAGATTCCAACGAATTATTCTCATGATAAAATCTACAGGTGGGTAATAATTTTGTACGTATTCGTCTTATTCCTCGCAAGTGAAACCTGGGGTGTAAGGAAAGTGCCTTCCCGAGTGTGAAATGTGAGTTCTGCCACACCTAAGGCAGACAGCCTCGATACGACCATGCATTGCTGACTGGCTATATTTCAACTACAGCAAGAGTGATTGTTATGCGATTTAACTCATGCTGAAATGAAAAGAAGAAGCTAGTGACGAATAAAAATAATTGTCTTTTACACAAAAGGCTATTTTCGGAAACTTTGGTAATGGTTAAGGTTATCATGGAAGTGAAAACTGATGTTCGTGGCGCCGCAAGTTGCAATTATCGTAGAGCGTGAGGAATAGTGATCTTCTTCTTATCGAGTGGGCTGCAAGCCCTGGTGTCAGAGTTTATTCAAACCACCTTACGGCCTCTGACGTGGTTTTTATGTAACGACTACTACTACCAGAGATAGTAGCCGGGACCAACAGCTTTACGTGCCATCCGAAGCACGGAATCATCTTTCTTTTCAGACAATCAGGTGACTCAGCCTACAATGTCCTAACCAACTGGGGAAAAACGCACAAAGTGACATTTCACTAGGTGCCCCCCGTGGGAATCGAACCCACGACCTCCGTCAAGAGCCCAATGCTCTAGGAAGGAATAGTGATGATTGACCCATACACAATCCAAGACACCTCTTGAGTTCGTAAAGAGTTAAAATTTTCTTGGTTTACATACGATGTACGTCTTTCGGCTGAAATGATGATGAATTGATGAGATCATCATACTTTGTATCAGGACAATTTTCTTTTAGAGACATATTACAAATAGGTAGTAGGTATGCATAAAAAGTGAAGTATTTGAAGACGAATTCGGTTTTCTAGTTTTCCTTTTAAAACTAGAGCGACTTCATTAGGTGTTATTTATTTACGTTAATATTTGGTGTGATGGGTTATAGTGCGGAAACGAAGATACATTAATTAATTTGATATGCCTTGGCTGACTGAGTCATCACATCATCACGCTCTATAATTTACCGTTGGACCTAGAAATTTTTATACAAGGTGTTACAAAAACACAAATAAACATTTATGGGGATGGTTTAGACCATCAAGCTGAACAACTTTCACATAGTGACCAATATCGAAATCGCGAAAAAAAAAATTATGTTCCATATACTCTACCAATCGACTAGAGCTAAAATATGTATGGGATATCAGATTTTTTTTTTCGCGATTTTGATGTTGGTCCCATAGAGAAAGTTGTTCAGTTTGACGGTCTTAACACCCCCTTAAGAGTTTTAAAAATTTATTTGTACTTATGTAACACCCTGTATATCAGCCGAAATAAACTTTCTTTTTTGACATAATGATGATGATTATCATAACAAGCAGTCAGGTAAGCAGAAGCTTTTAACCGCAACTTCATCCGCTAAAATTATATTTCAAACAAAAGTTTTTGCATGATGCTCAAAGAAACAAACAAAAAATCCAAAAATTTTGGATTTGGTGTCAAGGACACCTAAAAAATTAGTCGTAACTAATTTGTTTTTTGTAACTATCTTCAATGTACAGACACTTCTTTTAAATTTTTATAATAGTTCAGATATCCATTGTCGTATCTATGGTGGGTAATATAGCCGATAAAACTCGCATCGCACTCGTGCCGCAGTGGAGAGACTAGCTGGTCCGCAATGGCCATATCGAGGTGGACTGTCCAGGTCCAGGTATGCCAGACGAATTACTAAGGCATGCTCTTTCCTTGCACCCCAAGGTGCCACTTCCGTAAATACAATTTAAGTGCGTTCACACACGATGACGCACTGACGGAGCGGCAGATGTCAGTCCATAGAACCACACCCGGTGCGTCAATACGTCACCGTGTGTGCTTCTACGTGCGGTTTCATACACTACTGTAGTTACGTCGCCAATTCGTATGACAGAAATTAGTTCTCAACGTAACCAATAGGAGCGCTGTACGAAATTCATTACAAAATTGGTGACGTAACTACTACAGTAGTAAAGTACGGTGAAAACTCCTGGTAGACCTATTCGACTATATACCTTTGTAAGCGCTACTTACGACATGTATTCGAACGATCGTATAGTAAACTGTTTAGATAGATTATGTCTAAGTATATAGGGTTCTTCTTAATATGCTGACACTTTTTTAAGGGGATGATCAGACCATCAAACTGAACAACTTTCTCTATGGCACCAACATCGAAATATCGAAAAAAAAATCAGCCCCTTCATACAAGACTGCAAACGTACTAGAGCCAAAATGTATGGGACAGCAGATTTTTTTTTTCGTGATTTCGATGTTGGTTCGAAAGATGTTCAGTATGATGGTCTGATCTGATCATCTCCTTAAAAAAGTGTCAGCATATTAAGAGGAACCCTGTGTAGGCATCTAACCTATGCATTTAAAACATAAATAAAGTGTAAATAAATCGATTAGCGAAATTTGATATAGAAGGTCACGGAAGCCGATTTATATCAATACAATGCCTATGCGAAACTGTAGGTCTGCAGGCAAAAGACGTCTCGAGAATCAGGCCATTATCGCATTTGTCACAAAGACATAAAAATTCTCATAGAGGTCGTGTATGTTGAATAAACTGGAATGTCTATTTCCCGTAACAAATTCCCTGCCAAAACTCTTATTTTCAACTTGCGAAGGATGAAACTTGATGGATTTGAGAGACTTAGTCTTCGGATATTAGGTGGGCGAGAGATGTGACTCAATAGAGGTGGGTGCGACAGCTGACTCGAAGCTCGAAGGTTACTCGTAAGTTTGGTCATCGGGAGCCGTTCACTCTCAACTCTAATTGTTTTAAATACTAGGAACCTTTATAAACTTTAAGGTTTATTGAGAGATTGTTACAGTCGCTTTTCGGTTTTTTCTAAATAACGCTAAAATAGTTTATGTTTCCAAGCTAGGATTTTGGTTTCATAGCAGATTGATTTATTGATTTGATTTATATTCCTATTTGAATTTAGACACTGATTATTAACTCCAAGAAGTGATTATGATCGGAGGCGGTATAAAATTATTATTTTCGATTGCTTCTTCATATAAAAGACATCAACGATGCTCTCGTCTATGTCTCTAATTCTTTTTTTTTCTATATAAAATTTACCTACGCTTATGTCCCTTTAAGGTAGGGTCCCACCATCCCGTACACTGTACTTTCTGTGATTCCCGAATTCCCGACACACCTCTCTTCCCACTATATCGCTCAGCATTACTTGGTTTCAGGCCAATTCTTCCTTTACAAATTAAACCATAGACTCCCATTTCATGTTTCTAAGATCTTTAACATTCAAGGGTCATACATTGTTAAGTTGCTAATGATACCAATGGCAATAAAACTAATCAATCACTGTACAAAACATGTCTAAACAAGATCAACATCATCGACCACCCATAACAATCTATCACTCTGCCAAAAACAATCGAATCAACGCGAATTTATAATAGCTACTCGTGATCGATGCGTTCAACCTAAATACGGACTGACATAATTCCAGATCTGGGTCTGCCATTCCATCGCCGGAGTCCAATGACCCAGAACATTGGCACGTTGACACTAACAAATCGCTGACATTGTTTGACGTGAATTCGCAATTAGATATGGAATGTACAGACGGTCAAAAGTCACATTATGAGAAAGAGTATGGTATCTATCTACTTCATACAGTATGGACACTCCGTGAATATGAAACCACGAAATAAGATTTTCGAAAATGCGTAAAAGTTTTCGTTCCAATGTCAACGCTTCGGATAAATCAAAAATAGAAAGTCAAAGAATACGTATAGGGCCTGCTCTCCTTCAGATTCAGGGCTCTGCTCATCTTCTCTCACACTTTCACTAACTCAGTATCGTACGTGCTTACTTCTTCTGGTCAGTGCGAGCCCGTTTTTATGACGTGTCCAGGGTGGTGGCTAAGTGCAAAAATATTTCGTTACTTGCATGTTGTTCATGTTTGTCGCTATTGTATTGGTTTGTGTAGTCAATAAAATGGTTCCCAATGCTCAGAGCACTGCATTTACAATAACTAAAACTATTTATGTAGGTACAGTACACTGTGCCAACACAGAATTTATAAATATTTTATAGGTCTCGCCAGCTCGACTGCCGAGAAAATACTTTAAACGTTTAACATTCAATACCGAGACTTGAAATAAACATAATTTATTGTTTGCCAAGTAAAGTCATTCAGTCATCTACCAAAAGGTTGATCGTCCCTTGCATGCTACGAGGACCTAAGGCCGAATCTCAAGCATCATACCTAGCCTGGCCGAAGATCATCTAAGAAAGAGTTCCACGTCTCACATTGCCACCGTCTGAAGTGGGATGCTAGAAAAGGGTGACGAAACCTGCGTTTATCTGGCGCACCCTGGGCAGTCAGCCACTCAGATGCCAGCATCATACGACCACTGCTTACTGGCTTTCCTCTACAGCATGAGTGATTGCCATGCGATATAATTCACGCATGACACGAAAAGAAAAAGACTGTCTGAAGAACGTCTGACAGATAAGATACACAGGCTCATCCTCTTGACGTCATGTCACAAATAGGTCGTTCAACTGACCTAGAGAATGATGATGATTAATGACTGGATGACTTGTACGCTTGCGATTCTATTACATTTCAATGGAGTGGACTTTCTGCTTTCTGTTTGTTTCTGAACTCACGGTTTTGGCCTATATTCAATTACACAGACGTAAATACGCAACTTTTTATAAATCTGCGGTCAATAATTTATAAAATTCACATTCTTGGTAATGAAATGGACAGGTCGGCGGAAATTAGGCTTCGACTTTAATAACTGGAAAGTAAAAAGTGGTACACTTCACCAATGACTCATGCATGAATGAACTTTAGTAGATGTAGAGCCTGTAGAGGTTAACATACGTTACTCCAATTCTCTTTCAAAATATAGTAGATTACACACCGAGGGCAGGAAAGTAAGAAAGGTCTTAGATCTCATGTAATTGTTGACCGAAAGCGAGGTCAACAAACATGCGATCTGAGGCTTTCTTATTTACTGCCCGAGGTTAGTATACAATTTTTTTCCTCGACGGAGGTGGAAAGCGGCAACTTTCTTTTAATGCAGCGGGACGAAAATTGACGCTTTCCACCCGAGGAGAGAAAACTTCAATAACTGACAGAAAATACGAAATGAAAGTCTTGTAAAGAGAGATTTTTCATTCATCAACAAAAGCTTTGAAACAAATTGAATAAGCAACAAACACTATGAAAGTAACAACTTAACGCAGTACACTACACCTCGATGCCAGTGACCTAGTTCATCGTAATAGTTTGAAACAAAAACTTGTGTATTCAATACGTACAGTTATATACACAGAAATGACTCATCACGCCATGCCAGGTGACTTAGCAGATAGATATAGTGAAAAAAACTGGGTGCATTACTGGGCTGGACTATCGCAGCTATTCTCGTTTAGATAGCAGAGGTATAAAAAATATAATGCTGAAATATGATTGGCATTTTAAGTATTGATTTAGATCTTTTGGCTTTGAGCTTACCTTTGTGATAACACACTGTTTGACTGAAAGAACGTTTTTATTCTTATTTTATACTACTTACTGTTTTTTGGATGGGGGCAGAGCAGGACTTGTCGTTATGGCGATCCTTGGGGGGTTGGGGGTGGCCTATCTCCAGCAGTGGAAGTCCATCGGCTGAGATGATGATGATGATTACTGTTTTTTTAAGAGCTTACATATCGGAAATAGAGTAGTAACGTTTCTATTTCATTTTAAATGTTTAGATGCTTTCAATAGGGTAGTATTTTGAGACCAGGCTTGAAAACTTTTCGTCGGGCTACATGAATTTAAGCAACAATTCGAATTCAACGCAACTAGAAGCCTTTGAAAACGGGTCCCTTTTCAAGATTTATCTGCATACAGCCATTTTAGATTCAACTGACGGATGCATGTTTTAAGCACGTAGAAACGTTAGTTGATGATACCTTTGAATCCCACATCAGGCATTGAGATTAGATGTCGAATTTCTAGGGCTGTGTGTCTTGTCTTGAGAGATAATAACTTCTTTATTTGGTTGTAAATGCAAATAAATAACATGCTTAAAGCATATTGTGGACTATGTATTGGCTAACAATATTTTAAAATCAATAAATCAGAACTTTCAACGTTGATTTAAGAAAGGAACCGAAATTCTTGTCTGATGCCTTAATTACGATATAACATTTCAAAAACTTAACATGCGTTTATTTTTGGCAGAATTAATTGCAAATTGGCTGCGAATGTAGCGACAGCCCTAATCGACGACGAATGAGTAACGGGCGTATTCCTTATAAGAATGCTTCGGGTCAAATCTCAGGTTCGCATCGCAGATTGGTGTCAGTATTCCACGTTTTCTCCTATATGTCATCCACAAACACAGGGACGGTTCTAGGGGTTTTCCTGAAAGGAAATACAAATACATAATAAATACATGTTTTTTTTCTTTCTTCTTTCGTTCATATTTAAATTAAAGGCAATAAGTTGAAATTCCGATGCGTGTGTGAAGACATAATTATATAGGCTGATGATGTAGTTAATAATTAATAGAACAACAGTTTATTAGAATCATTTAATAGAATCTTGATCCTGATTGAACCGAAATTAAAATATGAATGTTCTAGCTTATCTTATTTTTTGTGCGCATTCCATTCCATATCTAAAGGTAGCCAGTTTCAATACTTTAAAGGATGATTGTTACCATTGGAAATAGGAATAGGAACCGTTAAGACATTAGCAAAAAAAAATGGACTTGTCACACAAAATGCAAGCTTATCGAACGTTTGCATGAAAGTTGAATTAGTTTTTTGCGAATTTCTCTTAAATCATCATCTTCCTAGCTGCTGTCCCGCTGGGTAGCGTGGTCGGCTTTCCTAATTTGTTTCTTCCACTTCGCTCTATCCTGAACATCGTCGATGGAGAGCTCGCAGTTTTCCATTTCCTTCTTTACAACATCTGACCATCTGAGTTTTGGCCTGCCTACACTACGAATGCGAATTTCCCTTAAAGTAGTAATAAAACTTTAATTAACGCTTTACACTGAGATGGAAATGCATCCCAAGCCCAATGATGCTAACAATATCCTGAAGCGAAATGGCAGAAAACTCAATCATACCCAAATCCGTCCCAGTTGAGCCCCTTTGTGCCATTCTGCCGACTACAGTCGGTAACTTATCAACCATAATAGTGCCTAGAGGCTAAATTTTCGTGCGAATAATATTGTAATGATATGTAAAAGTAAACTTGTAATGAGGTTTTTAATGAAATTGAGTGTACTTTCTATTTCAAACGTTGTCGCTACTGTTACCTGAATCTAGTGAGAGTACTGTCTGTGGTAGTATCTAGTTAGTAGTATTTGAGGCATAGGCCAAGTATTTCGCTTACGCTGATAGACGGAACATCAGTGTAACCGCGTATGAGACAGATATAGTCATAAAAACCTATACAATTTGTATGAAAATAGATGTCTGACTCCGGAGTCAGACAGCCGTCGTAGAACAAAAAAGTGGCTACGTCGATAAGGACAGCAATAAGTAGCGATCTCCTTTTTTAACTAGAGCGAATTTGCTATGTGCATCTCTTACTGAGTGATATGACAAGACATGTGCTTCGTTCTAGTTCCTTCTCTTTCTACGATTTGAGGTAACTATTAAATAATCTATGGACTATGTATAAGCCAGAGACAATGAATAACTGGAAAATTGTGTAAGGGTAGATAGGTGCGTTACTTTATTTAAAGGGTGATTTGATACCATTGATACTAAACAACTAAGTAGTTTAGCGGTTTTATAACTTTACTTTACGAACGAATGTCCAGAGCGAGCGGAGTGAACTACTGAATGAACGGAGCGACGAGAAAGGAGTTGAAGGAACATGCCGAAAATGTGGACTTGCCAAACTGATTGAACGAAATTTTCGTTTGCAGTTGGTTTGCAGATTGATTAATAATCAAAAACGGCCAGCATATTTAGAAGGCCCCTGTTTTTAAAAGCTGTAGGCTAAAAGATATAAATTAATATACTTACTTAATCAGATAATCAGATCTTGTTATTCAGAGTTTAAATGACTAAATACAGTGACATACACGTAGAAAGAGAATACTCAACCTACGGACATACAAAATTAATTGGAAATGGGAAAATAAACTGAGAGTTTGTGTCGCCAGTCGCCATCTTTGCTTCGTGTACTGAACTAAACCGATTTGGAAGAGCGCCATCTGGTAAACGATGCTTGTACTTTAAAGAGAAACTACGAATGAATGAATGAAAGTTTGAGTTTGTTAGTTATTCATCTGTATAATAGATGTCACTTGAATGAGCTTTCCAGTTTTGCAGAAATAAAAAGTTTCTGCATAATGAATTTCAGAAATCACCAGAACAATTTTATGCAATTTAAAGGGTACTTGGATTGAATAATTAATATGATCTTAACTACCTAGATACCATCAGTGGACAGGCATCGCCAGCGTCGAAGAGCTATTTCGTCAGGGATATGCAGAGCTGACTACCAACCTTCAGTAATGGAGAGGAACCCGAGGAAGAAAAAGAGTAACCTACATCATTTATAATTAACAATAACAAAATCGTACTAGTTGATGTCTTTTCTATTGTCGTAGCCGATGCCTACGTCGTAGGCGCTCAAGAAAGCCTTTTCTTCAAAAATGTTACTTTGTTATGATAAAATGATTAGTTGTCTATTTCAAAATTTTATCTTGAACAAAACTTTTTTTCATTAATCGATAAAACTTTATGAGTAAGTAATACCTGACTAAATAGAAAAAATGATTTTAATTCCTTACCATTAATTTGCAGCATTTGGAACTATACCATATTAGCCAAAGAATCTTACTCTCGTTATAGGTTTTATAAATCAAGCAGTAGCGACAATATTATGTAAGTACAATGATACCCGTTTATATTGGAAACTAAATTGTGGTTTCGCGCATCTGTTTGCGTGAGATTGAAAGCAATGATCGAGATAAGAAGCATCATCATTGCTTGGATCGAGGACATATTTTAGCCATGTCCAGTTGTTTCCGTCTTCCGCTGCCGGGGTTAATCCTATGGAGTTATGAAGCGAATAATTATCTCAAAATCAGTGGGCAGTCCTTACCCACAGTCGGTCGCAGTAAGGACAACATGGTCAGGTGGGGATTCTCGGATGCGCAAAATATGAGTTGCTTGTGTGGAGCTCCACAAACGATGGCCCATCTCACATCGTGCCCTGCGTGCCCTAACACCTGCATGCAGGAGGAGCTCATGACCGCTAGCGACGGTGCAATATCGGTTGCCCACTTCTGGCAAGGTACTATTTAGCGACTTTGTTCAAAATTTGAAGCCAACACGATAAGAAGAAGAAGTGGGCAGTCAGTACTGCTTGTAAACTGTCTTGTGGCTTCGTCGTCGTCTACCACAAGGTGACAATGCGCCTGATGGATGGATCGCCGATGTGAATGCGCACTTCACGTTATAAATGACCGGCGGACAATGAACGGGAGAGCTCTGGAAAATAAGATAAAACCTATGGCTGGGGTGACGGTGGAGAAATGGGAAGACTTAGACGGGTTTTACACTGGTCTATATTTTTACACTGGTTGATATTTTTCGTGCCGCTGAACATTAGAACGGGACGGGATACGAGCCCATAACCTGTCATTCCGAGGCTGTTTCTTCCAATTGAGATATCGGTTCTTCTACCGATCTTTCCCAAAAATCTTCAATTTCTTGCGTCTCTATGGGATGGACTAAACACATTCATCTTTAGTTTGATTTGACGCACAATATGGTTGTAACATATTAATATTAAATACTATTTGTAAAGCAAACGGTTTCGCCTCTTCACAAAGGTTATAAATACTGTGTGATATATTTTAAGGAGTGCTTCAACCAATGATATTATACTGGCTTCAACTATCAAACTTTCGCTGAGGAGCAAGCATCGAAATAACGAAAAAACAATGTTGATATAGAAAACGTGAATGGCTATTCAACCCAAATGCATGGAATAGTTGAGTTTTACCGCTATTTCAATTTGGTCTCATAGTGCCCTGAAGCACCTCCTAAAATGTGTAACGCACCCTGTATATAGCGTATAAGCGTATTCCCGTTTGAGGTAAACTAGAGGTACACTTGAGGTATTTTTTTAAATTTAATTTAAACATAATTTTTGATTCAAAAACTACCTACATTGAATTTGTTTAGGGTTAGATGTGATGGAATACTTATTCTTATTACAGAAAACAGCAAAAGGCTTCAAAACATATACTCCAGCGCACGTGTATATGACAGCTTTGACAGAAATCTGTAGCGAGCGCACGCGTTGCCAGCACCATTAATCTGTACTTAACACCCCATGCAATATGTCCCGGACAGAACTCTTATAGCAAAGTCACAAGTGCGAAAATGGCTTGTTTTACCAGACATTCAGTCTGGTACGATTTGTACTCACTGTTGCTCAGGCCATCCGTCAACCGACACGCGAATTGGGTCACGTATCACACCACCACGTTACAGGATCGGAATAAGGACAATTGAGAGAAATGTCTACGTTTTGGGTGTGTGGTGCTGTTTGTCAGTTACCTTTTGAAACAGATTTTCAGTATTCAGTATTCATTTATTCGCTTTCATGTACAATACAGCTTAGGTGTAACAGAAGTAGCCAATGTGGGTACATGAGCCCTGCAAGGGCACGGCAACATAGGTATTTTAAAAAACTTACATCAACTAGAAATAATATTACATTACAAATGTTCGGATATTTACATAGAGTTGTATAATTTTATAAGATTTAAACAATATTATTAATTACACAATTTCAAAATGAAGAACATAGTTTAGGTCAAGATAGTTAAGAGCATTCAATATTTTAGTCATGACTCATGACGGTAACGCAGTAATACAATTGTCGTTCATATAATCGTTCAATTTGTATTATTTTATTATCGACTCTATTCGTTCTTTTATTTGAATTTCGATTATAAATTCTACCACATGAAATTGAGAATCATGTAGTAGAAATGACGTTCAAGGTATTTGCAGAAAAGTTTTTGAATTAGCAAATACTCCACTGACAAGAACATAGCCGTAGCTCTTAAAAAAGGGGATAGTATATAAAGGATTGAAGGAAATGAAGAAATCCGCAGAAGAACCAGGGTAGCTGACATAGCCCAAATAATTTCTAAACTAAAGTGGCAGTGGGCGGGGGATATTGCTCGCAGAACCGATGGCCGATGGGGCTTAAAAGTTCTCGGACAGTGTGGGTAGGCCCCCTACTCCCCACACGGTGGACCAACGACCTGGTGAAGGTGGGGGGAACCCGTTGGATGAGGGCAGCGCAGGACCGGTCGTTATGGCGATCCTTGGGGGAGCCTATATGTCCAGCAGTGGACGTCCATCGGCTGATATGATGATGATGATGACGATATATAAAGGATTGAACGTTACAGTGTGGACTTTCAATGATTTTGATATTATTTTACTACTTTTATTCGCGAAATGTGCAGGTATTGTATGGTATTTTCTTCATTGACATTTATTAATTATTGTTACCAGGGAAGGTGTATAGGCGTCCTTAATACCACGCGTGCCCAGTACTGATTAGTAGACTTCACATACGCATATAAGAATTTCTTCTTCAGCGTATGCAGGTTTTTCACGATGTTTTCCTTCATCGTTTGAGAGCATTCGACATTTATTACCTAGTAATAACACTCTACTATTTTGTAGTATTATAAAGGCCTAAATGTTAACGTAAGAAGGTAGTAGAAGGTTCAAGTTTGAATGTCATGAATTTCAGTCAAGCATCAACATAATCTTTGTTTGTCTCTTTATCTCAGTAATAGAAGATGTCATAAAATTCTACAGTGTAACAGTGGGCCATCAAAAGCTTGATATGTGGAAGGAACCCATTGATATCTTATATATGTATCAGGAACCTAAAAAAATAGCGAATAAGGGTATTTTATTCACCAGTGCTGGATTAAGCTCCATAGAGGCCCCAATGCAAATAGCGATATCTTCTTAGGACACGCGTCTGTTTTTTTTTTCAGACAGCGTTTTATCGTAGATCGTTGAGTGTTCGCCTTCAATTTGAAATCGCGGCGAGCACGATGCGCTCTGCCTCGCTGGCATATCGCCGTCTGAAAGGGCTTTTAGTTAGTAGGCAAAGCGTGCTCGAAATCACCACTACTGTTCTGATAATTATGTCATAAAAACCGATACGAGCATGCTCGTAAAATGACTAGGTAAAGCTAGACTGCGTTAGGTTGTTTAGAACGGGTGAATCAGGTGAACAAGCTTGAATGTACCAGACATAAACACATTTCTGTGAGGATTGTTGAAAATGTCCAGTTACATAGACAATTATAATCAGCACAGAACATAATACGATGGAAAATAATTAGGTGTAAGGAAAAGTATCATTAACCTTTAAACCACATACCTACTCTACCATCAAACTGAACAACTTTTACTATGGGATGGTAGCAAACTTGTCAGAACAAAAAAAAAAGCGTCGGTGGCGCCTTGCGGAGAGCTATGGAAGCTCAAACTTGAGGTCCGGGTTCGATCGTGTTTATCTGTGCCATAATGTATAAAGTGGTAGTTAGTGTGTGAAGCAAGTCAGGTGGTAGACACACGGTCTAGACAGAGACATTCATATTTAATTTGTACGTTCTTCGAAACTGATACTTTATAATGATTTTTATATGCTTTTTTACGATAGAGATATTTTGTAATATTTCCGAGCATATTCATCTTTCACATACAACGGCTTTTTATAACAAATCTCCAAACATAGTTAAAGACAGTGGAAAAGAATTGAAATGTTTCATTGGAAAAAACTACCTAAAAAGATAAAGAAACGTTTATTCCTAAACACGACCAAGATTTCAACTAAAATAGTAAATACAGCCGATACAACCGATTCAGACGATTAGGTCCACCACAATATTATTACAGTACGTGAGCCCCCAAACGGACAGGCAATCTCTATAAAGAGGTATTTGGGACCCTAATTTACACCCCCTTTCGTAATATTCGGCACCTCGGTTATGGAGGTCCCGTTTTACCGAACCCTCTTAGTTTTGGGTATGGGTTTTAGAATCACGTTCTGTATGGTCAGATGTCGCTGATGACTAAATTATGACATAGTGAATTCATATAAGTAAGTTAGTTTAGAAAAATCTTTCGTCCACCTATTTCAATCGTAAAAAAGAAATGTGGTCATCACAGCTCTGTGCTCACTATCTGTATATCAAAAAGCCTAACCAATTTGTACTAGGTATCTCGATAGCTAGACATCAATCTTAGTACCTACAATACACTTTAAGGGGTGCTTTAAGCGCATCGCATACAGAAGGAGTCGGGGCGGGGTCGCGGGCGCGCCTTTGTGACTGTATTTTTTATTGTTGCTATTTTTGATGGTCTAAAGCGCGTCGCGTACAGAAGGAGTCGAGGCGGCGTCGAGGCGCGGGCGCGCCTATGCTACCTTGACATACGGTCGATAATTGTATACCATGAATCCGAGAGGCGCGCCGCTGGGTTTAGTATGATATACAATTACCGACCGTATGTCAAGGTAGCAGAGGCGCGCCCGCGCCTCGACGCCGCCTCGACTCCTTCTGTACGCGATGCGCTTTAGACCATCAAAAATAGCCACAACAAAAAATTTTATTTATTCGCGATTTCAATGTTGCTGGTTTAATGAAAGTTGCTTTACGCCCTGTATACTATTCTATTCTGATTCTCTGTCACTACAGAAGCAATTCGGTGCAATATAATATCAAATGTTCTGTAGGGTTCCATAATTGTGTAGGTGGGTATGAAATCATGAAATGTGACCTTTTCAGAAATTGAGCGTATAATATTGGACTAAATGTTATTATTTGCTTGTTATAGTGGGAGGCAATTGGTTCGTAGAACAGTATTTTAGGAGCTTATTTTATTCAGTGGATGTTGATTTATAAAGTTGAGCAGAAAAATAAGTAGGTGGCTAAATATTGTAGCTTGGCCTACAACCTTTATAGCACCTACCTAACCTTACACCTTCTTATTTTAATTTTAATATGTAAATAAAAGTAACTCTATTTAATAATACTTCAGTTGGTATGTGGGGTAAATAAAGATTTAAAAGTAAATATTTTACCGTGTTTGGGTCGACAATATTACGTTATCCCATTCATGCATCTGTGTTTAGCGCGTACACTTAAGGCCTCCACTCATTGCAGCGATATTATCGCTGCGATTTTTCGATAATTGGTCTCAGTACATTTTGTATGGGGACGCGCTCGATCCTACACACTGCCGCGATATTATCGAGCGATAATATCGCTGCGATTTTGCGCTAATTGTTCTCAGTACATTTTGTATAGGGACGCGCTCGATCCCACACACTGCCGCGATATTATCGCAACCTGACGCAATCTCTTTCTACTACATTCAGTGGTGTGCGCATGCGTGACGCGAATCGCGGAATCGCTGCAGTGTGTAAGGTGTCGCGATATCGCTGTCGATAATATCGCTCGATAATATCGCTGCAATGTGCGGAAGCCTTTATGCACTCAAAAATCATCTGATTCCTTTTCTGTACCGTAGACGAAATCGACTAGGAATCCATCATCATCATCATCCCATTCTTAAACATGAGCTAAAAGAGAATCTTCCAACTTTTCAATTATAAGGTATGATATTTTACGGTTATAAGTACAGCAATTTCTCTGGACCCTGAAAGACATTGTGTTTATGTTGAAGCGAATATTCAGTAGCCCTAATAATAAATAGGTTAACCTAAAATTGGAGCGGTAAAGATGTAGTCAGTAGACAGATGCGTGAACGGATATTGAAATGTGCTGCCGGATATTAAGCCGGTCATATCTCTACATGTTTGTCTAAATACGGCAATACCTACTGAGATGTCACGAAGATTACGTCGAGCTCGACAGAAATACGAATCTAATTAAGTATATATCTATCATAATGTCGATAGGAGTGTTCGCTTATACAGGGTGAAATTTATATCATTAGCATCATTTTAAACTCAGAGTCTACCCATCAATCTGAACAACTTTTACTTTGGGAGCAAACCGATCAGAGAAAAAAAGTGTTGCATACATTTGAGTCGAGTGTGCGTATTGCAGTTTAGGATGGGACAGCTGATTTGTTTTTGTTCCGATCGGTTTGCTCCCATAGTCAAAGTTATTCAGTTTGATGGGTAGACTCTTAGTTTAAAAGAATGCAAATGATATCAATTTCACCTGTAGTTATGTACCATGTAACTGCGAACGCAAATATGCCTGCCAAAACGTGCAACGGTTGAAATTATGGGAAACTCTCTATTTATAAGAGATTTTTGTGAATTATCAAAAGTACTCTTCCACCGTTACTACGTGGTCCTCATTTTTCGTAGCTTATTGAATCAAATATCAATATTTTTGTGGAGTGACAATCTCTGAAAATCGCACCAATAGCATTCCATTTAGCATCAATTATTTTTCGTTTATGATTTCAATGCGAGATCTTTTGATAACGTTGTTCTACTCAGAATTTTCATTTATTTCGTGCTATAGATATTTTAATTAGTACGCCTATGAGGTGCCAAAAAGAGCGAGTTATTGAGGCGGGGCATACAGACAGACAGACAGACAGAATGGACCAAAGTATAAAAATTAAGCGTTTAGTGACCTCAATATCCAAACGATGTATATTATAGTTAACTTTATATAATATATTTCTCCTACATGCATCGGGCCCGCATGGTGGAGTTGGAGTATGGCCCACTCCCTCCAATCTTTAAGGTATGTGCACTGCAGTGCGACTCGAGATCGAGTCTACATTACGAATTATTAATACAGTTTGTTCAGAACACATCTTAAATACAAACGAATGTCAGACACGTATAATTTATTATTACTGTCTACGCTTTGGAACAAAGCAAGAGCTACTGAATAATGAACTTTGTTTGCATGTGTCTGTATCAAATGAAGAATACATATCGTTTTGTGATTGTGACTTCTATTTGTTGACTAAACCAAATAGATATGTCGCTTATCGGAAACTTATTTTTTTCTTTTACTTAGTTATTGGGTATTAAGATAACTTTATTCCGAAAGCGCTAATGCACGCTGCGTTAATCCTAGAATTGAAACTAAAATGTTTTAACGGAAATCTGACAAATGTAAAGGAAATATTATATTAGTTTCTAAAAAAAATAATTGACTTTTAATTGATGAATATGTAAAACATAATCAATTTTCTCCCTTCCGGATGGAAAGCGTCAATTCTCGTCCCGCTGCGCTAAACGAAGTTGTCGCTTTTCACCTCCGTCGAGGAGAAAAATAGTATACTAACCTCGGCCAGTAAATAAGAAAGCCTCAGATCACCATGTTTGTTGACCTCGGCTTCGCCTCGGTTACATAAGATCTGAGATTTTTCTTACTTTCCTGCCCACGGTGCGTAATCTACTATAAACTTCGTTTGTGTGTAGCGCGCCAACACAATAATATCCCCTTAATGGTGCAATTAATACCCGGTTCAGTCATTGGGGTTCATGCAGAGAGCCTACCCGAGTGACGTATTGAACCCATGATGTCCATCGCTCCCTGGGCAGTCGATAAGCTTCAGGCTGATTGTCAAATCTCTGCACCATGTTGGCAAGTCCAATGACAACTCATAGAATCGATAGAAGGATTATGTTAATATCCCATGTTTCTCGAGATGAGACCTAAAAAGTGCAAACATTATAAATGACAACACGCACTGGTTACGGCGAATAATTATTGGTTAATTGGTTCTACTTTGAGTAAGTCATGCACCCACTTTATTAATTAAGAACAATATATACCTGATATGCCTTAACTCTGTTCAACTGACAACAGTATTTCTTTTCAGAATAGTCGGGAACTTTGCTTTTATAACATTGAGCACTAAAACAAAAGCTTTAGCATACTTTGACCTGTAACTAAAAGAAGAATTTAAAGGGGCAGCGGGCGACAGATCTAAAAGGTTTGTTATTCATTTATCCATGTTAGAATAGTTGGATATTGGAAAACAAATAAAGCCTCCATTTTGTCGGGTGTACCCAGGGATTTGAATTGATTGAAGATATGTTAGTCTATATTTTCAGGCTAGGGATCGTCCACAAACCATTTACCGCTTGAGGGAACAAAATTTGCTATTAAAAACTTTAATTGAAGCTACGCCAGGGAATGATAGGTTTATGATTCGAACTGTTTTTGTAAGGCTAGAATAGCATGATTTAAACAAGGTAATTATAACTTTTAGACTCTCACTGCAGGGCAAAAGATTATCGTTTACTAATTAGGAGAGAATCTAGTACCTACTTACAGCAAAAAAGCTGCCAAATGTGTCGGATATGGTTCCGTAGACATTTATCTTGACGCAAAACAAGTAACCTCTTGCTTTAGAAATAGATTCCAGCGGTTTCCAACGTACATCATGTTGCGGCGCGCCTCGCTAACCAATATATTTTGTTGCTAAAAGTATGACTTTCTCCCAATTGCCTTCAATGACTTGATACGGGGGTAACCGTGGTTCGAACGTGTGTAGTGCCGACCTAAAAAGGTACTCTAGATACTGTAAAAAACAAATACAAATTACTGTAACAAAACATAGTCATCTCCCAAGGCGCGCCACAAAACTATACTCGTATAGTATAGTTTTGTGGCGTGCCTTCGGAGATGACTATGTTTTGTTACAGTAGACAATGAAAGGCTGAAGACGATGAATCTTGGTTGAAGGTACCTAAACACTTAGTTATAACTACGTACCTAATTGTATTGATATACGACACGACAAACGACATAGTCCACCATATAATACGACTTCTTAACACCTTCCTTACTACGTGTCAGATCATGTGTTAGACAAAAAACTTAGCGTCTAAGAGGGTGCCAAAATAATTTCAATTTCACCCTGTATATTATCCGATAATATTAACGTAACCGACCAACGACCTTTCGATAAACTAACTGTCGATACTGTAATCCTGTCGAGGCTTAAACCTTTCGATTCTGTAAGGAATCGATTTCAAGACATACTATGAAGCGCACTATCGATTAACAGACATTCGATGAACAGTGTTCGATGAAACGACAATCTAAGTGTTGACTTTCGCTGAAACGTAGGGAGCCCGTGTGAACAGGCAGTAGAACAGTTGCTTCTTGAGCAAAACTGTAGAGTCAATTAAATAAAAATAAAAAAATTGCTCATTAGTTACATAGTTTATACAGGCCCCCTAAAATAGGTGTACGTTTGAGGTTATATGTGTGAAGGTGAATGAGAAATGACTGATAACGACGTGCGACACGGCAACCGCGGAGACCCCATTTACCTGATTTATGACGTCATGAAACGCTTACAGCTATATGGCTGAGCTGAAGAATTTAGGTGGATTTCAGAAGGTAGGATTAATTACTAGGTGGCGTTACGTAAACCTTAAGTTATTGTGTATGTTATATTGTGTAATGTTGCGGGTTTATGCCCAGGTGTTGTGTAAGCTTTTGATGTGCAATTTGAAATATGAAGTTACTAATTTTACCTACATACATAAAGACATACATAAACTCACGACCATCCCTTTTGTGGTGGTCAGAAACATTTCTACAACTATACAGGGTGTAAACAGAAATGCGTAACACACTATATAAGGTGCTTCAGATCAATTATATTAATGTACTACCTTCAGACCATCAAACTGAACAACTTTTACTATGAGACCCCAAAAATAAAATGATTCAATGCCCTATGAGAATTGTACCAGCATCAGTCATAGTTTACGAGAAATAAGTCTCCCTCGTGGACCAACCAGTGGGGCAAATTAGTGGGTCCACGAGAAAACAGCGATTGGAATTTGTTTTTCAGCAGGCACGAAAAAAAACTGCGATCCAAAATACATATGTCGCAGATTCATCGCGTTATGGTATGACAGGTTGAGCATTGATATAGAATTATAGTACATTAATGCAGTGGCCAGCAAAAGAGGCATTGATGGACTAACGTGTATATGTCGGCCGAGGCGAGGCACACATACGTAAGACCATCAATGCCTAGTTGTGGCCAAGGCTTGTATAGTGCTTTTCTCAAAAATCAATGACGAACAACAATAATTTTGTAACTTATTAATAATCTGTGGTTAAAGTGTTCATTCGTTTTTTTTTCTTCATTAATACTTAAAGCTTTCTATTTGCTAGCCAGTTCGAAATTTAAATAAAAACTTTGATAAGTTACCTCCTTGGTTGCCATGTTTCGGAATAAAAGATGGTTCCATTTTTAAATTACACGACAGATGTGAGTTTACTGTGTAATTTTATTTGGCCGCTAAACCACGACAGATATGGATTTTCATACAACTTTGCCGGCCGCTGTTCGCATGTATTTGGCCAGTACAGCAATTTCGATTTATCTCGAAGAAGGTTATCAAAATAAAGCTCAAATTTCCAAGCATGTTTGAGAAAAAAATATTATGTCCTTCCTTCCTTTTTTTAATGAAACAAAAGAATTATTAATAAAAAACACTCAAAGCTTTTAAGATTTATAATTCATGGAATAATCTTTACCCGCCGTAACAACTCTTATTCAACCAACCCTAAAAGAAATTCATAAATTAGACGTTATTTTTCTTACTTTTTCACAGACGGAAAAAGATGAAAAATTCATATAAATACCGAGTAGACACTCCGGTTTTGTTAACGAAGCGAATAAAATTGTCCAACCCCTTTGCATAAACCGTGAAAATGGCTCAGCATAGCCTATTAACACTCGCTGACAATCTTGTAGAGGCTCTTCCCGGCTAATGATAATATTTTTCTTTTATTTCCAACCGTCTGCGCCATTTCGACTTAATTAGATTAAAGGTTTCTAATTATAGTAAGTTTTCAGCAAAGAAATAAAACGATGTTTAAAATTCTTGGTTGGAATACTTAAACTGAATCGATAGATGTGGTTTTCAATAGTTATTTGTTATGCTAGGCTGCAAAGTTGTTTTTTGGCGCGAGTACTTGTATAATATTGAAACCTGAGCAAGCTTTGCTCGTGGTTCAAATATAGAATCCTGAACGTAGCGAAGGTTTCAAAGGTACGAGACGCAGAATAGCTTTGCAGCCGAGCAAAACACAACTTTTCACCTCACAACAGCGAGGAAAATGCTAGGTGCAAGAACTGGGTTAGATGTATAGAGCGAACATGGTGCTTCATGACGTCGTTCCATTCTATTGCGGCGATATAGTACTCTTGCATGTAGTCACTCTCTCACTGCGGTCACGTGTAACAGTTTGATTGAAAAAAAAACTGCATAAGAAAATGTCGTGGTGTGTACTGAGATATGCACAAATAATTCAGGCAGGAAGCAAATGCGTTACATACTACCATCAAACCAAAAAACTTTTTCTATGGAGCCTTGGAAATTGCGAAAAAATCACCTGTTCCAGAGAAAATGTCACGGCTACTCGACTCAAATGTTTAAAACATCTGGTTTTTTTGGCGATTTCGATGCTAGCTCCATAGTGAAAGTCTGAAGCATCCTAAGATACGTAACGTACCCATATTTAATTTTAAACCTTTTAATATATGCTGGTGATGATCGTAACCGGTGGAGAGCTATTATCCGAGCTCTATACAAGGTGTTTTAAAAATACAAATAAACATTTAAGGGGGTGGTTTAGACCATCAAACTGAACAACTTTTACTATGGGATCAATCTCGAAATCACGAAAAAAAATGATGTTCCATACTCTAAAAATCGACTAGAGCTAAAATATGTATGGGATATCCGATTTTTTTTTCGATGCCATCTGTGGTATATTATAAAATAATATTAATCTATGGCAACACTATTAGAACTGTCATCCCTGTTCTCTCTCTGGTAACGACGTTAAAACTAAATACATCTTGTTCGTATTAATAAAACTGGTTTCATTAAATAACACATGGCGCAGCCTGCTAAAGAAGATAAAAATGACAACTGGATATAATGTACCTGCGAAACTATCATTAATTGGTAACATCAGCGAAAATTGGAAGAGATTTCGACAAAGCTTCGAAGTTTATGTCACGGCTAGCGGACTTGACTCTGCCTCGGAGTCTAGAAAAATCGCCATTTTGTTGAACGTAATTGGCGAGGAAGGCCTAGATTTGTATAACACTTTTCAGAAGAAAGAAGAAAATACTTTAAAAGATGTGCTCGATTCATTCGAAACTCATTGCAATCCGAAGAGCAATGTACTCCACTCAAGATACATATTTTATAAAAGAGAGCAAAAGGAGGGGGAGACTGTCGATTGTTTCCTTACAGAAACCAAATTACTTGCTAAAAATTGTAAGTTTTGTGATGAGTGCAAAAATTCAATGATACGAGACAAGCTCGTATTGGGAACGTCAGACACCGATTGCCAGAAGAAGTTAATAAAAAATGGCGACCCTTCCCTAGAAGAAACCATAGAGGCTCTAAGAATTTCAGCACTAACATCAGACCACGTGAGAGATATACAGAAAAGAGAAATTAATTCAGTTGGTAAACCAGATAGTAATGTAAATAAGATATGTTACAATTGTGGCTACAATCATCAATATGGAAAGTGCCCCGCTTTCAATAAAACATGTGCGAAATGTGAGAAAAAGAATCACTTTGCAAAGATGTGTAGATCGGTAAAAAAAACAGTACATGATGTCAATAAACAATTGGAACAAGAAGAGGAAAACTATTTCTGCGGTACTGTCACTTCAAGTTTACTGGTAGATTCGCTTGCATGGTATCAGTTAGTGCTCGTTGAAGGAGTTGAGAAGATCAAATTCAAACTAGACCCAGGCGCTGATGTCAATATCTTACCAACACTGCTTTTTCACAGGATAAATAACTCCTCATCAAAGAATTTACCTTTAAAAAAGTCGTCGGCTATCTTGGAGAGCTGGAATGGATTCAAAACACCAGTTGAAGGAACAGTTCTACTTAACATAGAAGTGAATGGTGTAAAGTGTCAGGAAGTGTTTTGTGTAGCTGGTAACAATCTGTCAGTACCAATTTTATCTCGTGATACATGTGTAAAGCTTAATCTGGTTAAACGTGTGGAATCTGTGACAAGTGAAGAATCTAAAGACAGCATAATTAAGAAAAATTCGGACTTGTTCAGTGGCATAGGTAGAATTGATAAGCCTTATGATATAAAATTAAAAAAAGATGCAATACCTTCATCGAAACCCCCATACAGAGTTCCTCTAAAATTAAGAACAAAATTACAGGAAGAGCTTGACAAATTAACTGAACTGGGCATCATTTCAAAAGTGGACGAACCTTCTGAGTGGGTTAACAGACTAGTCCTTGTAGAAAAACCTGATGGCAGTATACGATTATGTTTAGATCCAAAAGATTTAAATGATTCCATTGTTAGAGATTATTGCTCAATTCCCACCTTGGAAGATTTATCCACCAAAATACAAGGTGCAAAGTACTTCACTGTTCTAGACCTCAAAGATTCTTTTTGGCACATTCTCTTGACAGACAATAGCTCTAAATTATGTACGTTTGCCACAATATTTGGAACTTACAAGTTTAATAGACTACCCTTTGGCATTGCAATAGCATCTGAGGTATTTCAAAAAACCCTCTCTGAAATATTCGCGGATATCCCTGGCGTAGTTAATTACATTGATGACATCCTGTTGTTCTCAAAAACTGCTGAAGAAATGAACGATATATTAACATTGGTATTTAAAAAAGCCAGGGAATTCAATATTAAATTCAATAAAAACAAATTTCAATACATGCTGACAGAGGTCAGTTATCTTGGCCACACATTCAAAGATGGTACCATTTCCCCAGATCCAGACTCCATTATGGCAGTTTTAAACTATGATCAGCCTAAAAATAAGCATGATGTGCAGAGACTACTTGGTTTAGTTAACTACTTACGTCCATTTATACCTAATCTGGCAGAAACAACTGCCCCTTTGAGAGATCTTCTGAAGAAAGATACCATTTTTGACTGGCAAAAAATACATACAGAAGCCTTTGAGAACATTAAATTCACAATTACAAAGAAACCAGTACTCCATACATTTAATCCAGATCAGAATGTTACAATACAGACTGATGCCAGTAAAACTGGAATTGGTTGTGTTTTGATGCAGAATAATAGACCTGTATGTTTTGCATCTAAAGCTTTAACTCAAACTGAAATCAATTATGGACAAATCGAAAAAGAGTATTTGGCAGTTTTATTTGCTTGTAAAAAATTTCATAATTACATATATGGTAGAAAAGTGACCATACAAACTGATCACCTTCCTCTGATTTCTATAATGAAAAAAGACATATGTAACATTCCATCCACAAGGTTGCAAAGGATAAGACTAAAACTAAGCATATATAATATTGATATGGTTCATGTGCCTGGCTCTAAAATGCATATAGCAGATGCCCTGAGCCGTGCATGCTCTCAGGCAAGTAAGGATTGTGATCCTGACCTGAAGGATGTAGTTCATTCTATTAATGTCTCTGATGATTTGTTAGAACAAATAAAATGTGAACTTGCCAGAGATCCAGTAGCGATAAAGCTTCAGTATTTCTTCAAAAATGGCTGGCCTAATTCAATAACTAAGGTTCCAGAAGTAATTAAACACTATTACAGTTTTAAAAATGTCATATCCTTTGAAAGTAACCTGATCTTTATTGACAAAAAATTGTATATTCCGGACTCATTTAAATCATTAATCTTGCAAAAAATTCATGACAATGGTCATTTTGGCATGACCAAGACTAAGGGCAGAGCCAAAGCACTATTTTATTGGCAAAACATGTATGCAGATATTGAGAAATATATTTCAGCTTGTAAAGTATGTAAGAAATTTTCAAACAATAATGTTAAAGAACCAATGTTAATCAAAGAACAACCAGACTTACCTTTCCAACATGTTTCCACTGACATATTGCATTTTGGCAATGATGACTATCTTGTTTTGGTAGACAATTACTCAAAATGGATAGAGCTTCATAAGCTTCCCAATAAATCTGCAGAGGCCACCATTAACATTTTAAAGTCAATTTTTTCAGTGCATGGCATTCCTGAGAAAATTTACTCGGATAATGTTCCTTTTAACTCGGCAAAGTTTATACAATTTAGTAATGATTGGAAATTCAAATGTATATTTTCCAGTCCACATTATCATCAAAGTAATGGGGCTGCTGAAAAAGCTGTAGGTATTTGTAAAACTATGTTAAGGAAATGTAATGAAACAAGTTCTGAGATAAATGACTATTTATTGGAATACAGAAACACTCCAGTATGTGGAACACCATACTCACCTTCCCAGCTCCTTTTCAGTCGACTCTGTCGCACAAAGTTGCCAACACATTGTGAATTGTTAAGACCTGCTGTTGTTCATGATTTTAAACAAACTCTTATAAAAAATGCTGAAACTCATAAAAAAATTTACGATGTAGGATCTGTACCTAGACATCAATTTGTAGAAGGTCAACACATATTTTTTAAGCAAGACGAGCATAGTAGGTCTTGGCAACCTGGCACAGTTAAGGAAGTTAAAGATAACAGGTCAATTAAAATTGAAGATGATAATGGAGTGTCTAAAATAAGGAATACATGGTTTGTTAAAGATTCAGGTATAACCGAACCTGTTATACAACCTAATGTACAACTTGATCCTCAACCTATTGTAAGAAAGTCCAACAGAGATACCAAATTGCCCTCATACCTAAAGGACTATGTAACATAGGATTAATGATCTCTTTTGCTAATAAGAATGTAATATGTGTATATGCTGGAAATTAGAGTCTTGTGTTTCTTGTAATTTTATGTTAGTGTTCATTATAAAATATATATAGATATGTATCCAAGTAAATAGGGGAGATGTGGTATATTATAAAATAATATTAATCTATGGCAACACTATTAGAACTGTCATCCCTGTTCTCTCTCTGGTAACGACGTTAAAACTAAATACATCTTGTTCGTATTAATAAAACTGGTTTCATTCATACCATCCATTGGTAGTATAAAAGCTCTATTAAAAATATTTTGCATTTGTTGAAATGCAATAACATATTGAATTTCATTCACTACTTCTATTTGTACTTATATACAGGTTTTCGTAACTTGCGTTCATTTGGGGAGGTAGGCAAAATTGCGTAGAAATTCATTCATTCATTTCATGTATATAAGCAAGTAAGTGTACATAGATAGGCATTATCATCCATAACCAAATAATTTCCATAGCCAAGGGTTCGGTGGAAACAAAACACTGAACACCGAGAACAACTTGCTTATTATGTTATACCTCGAGCTGTTGTTGTAATGTTGGGAAACACCAACTTTATACAAGGAGCCTTTACAGTTTGACGGTCTTAACAACCCCCTTAAGAAATTTAAAAATGTATCCTTACTTATGTAACACCCTGTATATACCCCACGTAGGGGTGACAACAATAGAAGAAGAAGATACGCTGATGAAGTGTGATATGAATCAAGTATCTTATCATACTAGTTATATTTCCCTATAACGACCCTTATACTTACGTAACCCTTTCACGTCTCCACGGTGACTCTACAAAGACTATTAAAACAATTTATATTACAATCAAAAGAGTCTGATAGAGGGCGCTATTTGTGGAAATGAAAATATTTTCCCTTTATTGCGGTCTCCTCTCGGCCAATTACAATCGCAATTAAGTTAATTTGGGGTTCCGTTGTCCGCTTCGAACTGTTTTGGGGGCTTATGTTTCTTAAGTGGCCTGTAAATTGCGATGACTATAGTTCATTGTTATTTTTGTTAGTCTTATCTATTGTTGTTACTGTTAGATAGCCTAGTAACTAAATTGAGAACTAGAGTTTTTGCTATTGAAATATACATGTTTTTGTAACAATTAATACTTATAGTTTTCTCCGTCAAAAGTTTCATGATGTTTGAGAAAACTAATCATTAATTGTTAAAAAAATAGGAACGAAACATTATTGTAATGATGGATTGTGTGAAACTTTAAAATTGGTTTGGGTATAAAATTTTCCTAATCAAACTGTATAATAATTTTTATCACGTTCTTCACACACTACCTATCAGTCTGAGTTGTATGAAAACTATTTTTTGTAGTAAGCTGTGAAGTATCCGACCAAAATATACTTTCGACTTAGCCATAATCATCATCTTAGCAGAAAAATTTCTATGTATATCTATGACCACCAGGAGCTACATGACCTGATTCCACCATCCCCCTTCCACCAACGTACGACAAGACGTAGTGCGAGACTGCATCCATACGTGGTAGATATTCCAACAATCCGTACAAAAAGGTTCGCATCCTCTTTTATAATGAGAACCGGCAAGGTTTGGAACTCTCTCCCTGCGTCTGTCTTTCCAAGTGAATACAATCAGGACATTTTTAAAAGAAGAATTAATAGGCTTTTTCTGGGTGAGCGCGTTACATCCTCGGCTTTATCTTCACTTTCCATCAGGTGAGCTGAAGCCAAGCGCAAGCCCATTTTGAATAAAAAAAAATAAAAAAAAAGGCCACTGTTGGTCCTTCGACTAACCAACCAACCAACCATAAACTTGGTAGTTCCATTTAAGGCGTATCTGCCCTGGACCACGACTTTCCATACTAATCGATGCGAACGAGCGCGTGGCTCCGGTCAGAATTTAGCTGTTTTCTTTGAAAAATTTGATGATTTTTCATTAATTTCAAAAGTAAGAAAACCACATCATTCTAAATTGTATTGTGAACAATATTGTAAATTTTCATTTTCTTCCGATTCAAAATGTAAGAGTAAAATGGTTACAACTGGAAAAAAGGGGTGACTTTAGAGTCCCTTTTCTTCGGTTTTATTCATTAAAATAGATTTCTAGAAAAACCACATCACTTCTCATATCCTGTAGATGGTTCAGTTTATTTTACAGCTCAAAAAGTGCTATAGTTAATGAATAAAATGGTTACAAAGTTACCCAAAACCGGCAGGTAGCCCATTAAAAACTATCTTTATTAAAGAATTTAGAGAAGTTTAAATCAAATGTTTCTCACTACCCGCTTATCCTGAATAACACAATAAATCGATCGAATCGATAAGAAATTTTAGTTCGTATTATAAATTCTGAACGCCACCTTCATCGTAGCGAGATAAAATATATACTCGTACTTACCAGTTTTTAAGTCTAGTCAAAAGCTTTATCAAAATTGATCCTGTATTTTTTGCGCGGGTGATGCTCGATCAAAAACGAAAATTACACTTGAATAAACACCATATTGTATCTTTTCTGTACAGTTTAATAGTGTAGATGTAGATTCCATTAGTTGTACTGTATAATTGCCTCCCTATGCCATCTATTCTTTGGATCTCTTTCTGGCCTTTGATGCCACGCACGTGAAGGCGTCCTAGCAGGCACAGATGGCGGGACGAGATATACTATGTCTTACAAAGAAATAACAGGAGGAAGCACAATTATACATAAAAAGGCTCTACTAGCACTACGTTAACAACATATCGTTTTTGTTTTCCATAAGAAATCGGTGATTGATCTATTGCATTTACCTACTGTTGGTACATACATACACGCTCATATCCTACAAATTTAAAAGTTGCTTATTTCCTGTAATTGTTTCTCTAAATTGTTGTTACTAAAGATTTCTTTATAAATAAAATTTGGAACTTGGCTTTGAATTGAAAATATTTTTTTTTTTTAGAAGTTGTGAGGTATAATATTAATAATGTAAGTAAAACGTAATGTAAACGTTTTAAGCTTTAATTCAGCTCACCTGATGAACAGTGTATAGATAGCTACAATGTCCATTAGATGAGCTGAAGCCAAATCACGTGAATTAAGATAATTTTTGGGAATTTTGCCTGTTTATTTGTTGCACATAAAAATGGCTGAACCAAACATAATAGGGTTTCAAAAAAGCATAAGCTTAGTTTGGCGTTACAATCAGTTTTTATTTCAACGCGATTGGCTCATTCTATTAAAAGTTTTTAAAGTTTTTAAGTACAAAAAAAGTTTCAGTGGTCTACGGCGTAGACGTCGACTCGCGTAGAATCTACGCGTAGTCACGAAATAATTAACTAAGTAATCCCACTGTAGGGCAAATGCCGTCTCTCACGAATAAGGGTGAGAGGTATCCACTACGTGGGCCCAATGCGTATTGGTAGAGGCAAGTTAGTGGTACAATAGTTGTCTGAGAATTTTCAAGCCGCCTTAATGGGCCTCTGTTGTGGCCTAACCAATATTTTAACGCCATCTGACGTAAGTATCCGGGCGGGACTAACTGCACATACCTTCCGAAGCACGGAGACGCTCGAGATGAAAAAGCACTAAACGGTCACCCATCCAAAGACTGACTACACCTAACGGGGCTTAACTTCGGTTATCGTTTCCAATAAATAAAAAAATAAATACACTAGCGTAACAATAACATAGTAACATCGTATTAATTAAAAACATTTATTTGCTTTCGTATGTAAATATCGACGTAATTTGCCTTCAGTGAAAATGTAAAGGCTCCTTGTATAAAGTTGGTGTTTCCCAACATTACAACAACAGCTCGAGGTATAACATAATAAGCAAGTTGCTCTCGGTGTTCAGTGTTTTGTTTCCACCGAACTCTTGGCTATGGAAATTATTTGGTTATGGGTGATAAATGCCTATCTATGTACTTACTTGCTTATAAATGAAATGAATGAACGAATTTCTACGCAATTTTGCCTACCTCCCCAACTGAACGCAAATTACGAAAACCTGTATTTAAGTACAAATAGAAGTAGTGAATGAAATTCAATATGTTGTTGCATTTCAACAAATGCAAAATATTTTTAATAGAGCTTTTATACTACCTATCAATGGATGGTATGGATGGCATCGAAAAAAAAAATCGGATATCCCATACATATTTTAGCTCTAGTCGATTTGTAGAGTATGGCACATCATTTTTTTTTTTCGTGATTTGGATATTGGTCCCATAGTGAAAGTTGTTCAGTTTTATGGTCTAAAACTACCCCCTTAAATGTTTATTTGTATTTTTGTAACACTATATTATCATAACGGTATATGGTAACGGGATATGGTGGCTATGTATTTGTAATATGTTTTATTTTATCGTGTATAAGTATATTCTATATTACAGTATGTTTGTATTTGTATAACTTTATTTGTGTATGTTATGTATATTGTTATTGTAATCTACACCGCCTACCAATCTTCTTTTACCTTCTCCTCTACCCTAAGGTTGTCTGGAAGAAATAGCTTCTTAGCGATAAGACCGCCTATTTTTGTACCTTCTGTATTTCCTGTTTGTTTTCTCTCTGTATATTATGTTTTTTTGGTGTAAAATAAAGTATAATTGATTGATTGATTGATTGGTAACTAAACTTTATCTAATAAAGCTAAATATTTAATAAGCTAGCACAATATGTTGAGAATCTAATTTCCCTATGAGAAGACTATGGTGTTTCTCTCGGGTTGATTGTGCGTTTGAAACACCTGCGTACATGTAACTTGTGCGGAAGTTATCCGTAGTTATTATGGTAACGAGCGAAATCTGCATCATAAGGTAAATTGTTAGAATCGAGCGTTGTTGGCCTGGATTTTGGAGGGGAAATTGTGTATAGTGTTTTAGACTTCATTTTCAAAACTCACAATCGATGTTACATTATGAAACTCAATGTGTAGAGTTTGCCGTAGATTTTGTTTTATTACAGTGCATAGTGATATGAATAGGTCTACACAGGGTGTAAGTGACAGCCTAGCAAATACTGAAACGGTGAACTAGCTCAGACCATCAAACTGAAAAACTTTCACTATGGAGCCTACCTCAGGAAACGAGAAAAAAAATCAACTGTCCCAAACAAAACTGCTGTATGTATGTATGTGCAGGAGGCGATGGTTCGATTCCCGTCCAGGTCGACTCGTACCAATGAGTTTTTCGGATTTGTAACACCACTGGCTTTTCGGTGAAGGAAAACATCGTAACGAAACCTGCATGCTTCAATTTCGAGGCAGTATTGTACCCACTGTCCATTACAAGTGGCGACGGGTTCACCCCCCGTCACACTGGACAGAGTTTCGGTACTACTGGTGAAACGTGGATGTTCTGAGGTTTCAGAATATCTCTGACTACCCCCTCGGGGAATATAGTCGTTAGCATATGCTTATGCTTACTTAATTTCGATTTTGACAACGAACATAAAAAAACGTCCAAGTGCAAGTCAGACTCGCGCCCACAGGGTTCCGTTCAAACTTAATTATGAATAAGAAACTTAACTTGGTAAAAAATGATCCCCCATACATCATCACGGCCGATGCTCCAACTAAAAATGTAAGTTTTTAATCGTAAAAAGACACAGACAAGAAAATGATCCTATAAAGGTTCAGTTTTTTTCTTCTTGAGGTACGGAACCCTAATATGAACAATAAACAGTCTTGGATATTTCGCCGACAAAACACAAGCTAATAATAACGCAAAAACAGTTTATTGTACTCTGCTAACACGTCATTTTTCACCCCTCAAACGAAATGTCAGCGCCAAAGCAGACCTTTATCATTGTCAATAAACTGCTGTATAAATCATACAAACAGACAGCACACACGTTTTCCTTTCCCGCTGTATATGATACACGTGTTATCAAGAAACTTGAAATATGTCGGTGTTATTTTGATAAAAGTATTTTTAAATCTTTTTTGTCTTAAGATTTTCCGGGAGAAATTGAATGTTAACAAAGATATTTACTTTCCATTTACTTACTGAAAATGTTATTTCATCCCGATATAATAACGATGTAGGCGGATACGAAATTACTAATGAAGACCAAATTGTTAATTATAAATCAATGAAATCTACTTTACCTACAAACAGGGTCCTACTTAATACGGTTTTTAAGGGGATGATCAGACCATCAAACTGAACAACTTTTTCTACAGGAACAACATCGAAATTATTATAGATTTTTTTTGCGATTCTGACATTGTTCTCATAGAGAAAGTTGTTCAGTTCGAAGGTCGTATCATCCCCTTAAAAACCGTCAGAATATTAAGAAGGACCCTACATAGTCTTTCTTAAATGCGGACACTTTCTTAAGGGGATGATTAGACCGTCAAACTGAACAAGTTTCTCTATGACACCAACATCGAAATCGCAAAAAGGGAATCTGCTGTTCCAACAAAACTGCAAACCGCACTCGAGCCATAGGTGACAGCAGATTTTATTTCGCGCTTTCGATGTTGTTCCCATGGAGAAAGTTGTTCAGTTTTACGGTCTAATCATCCCCTTAAAAAGTGTCAGCATTTAAGAAGGGCCTTGTATAGGCTTCCGCACATTGCAGCGATATTATCGAGCGATATTATCGAGAGCGATATCGCGACACCTTACACACTGCAGCGATTCCGCGATTCGCGTCACGCATGCGCCCTTCACTGAATGTAGTAGAAAGAGATTGCGTCAGGTTGCGATAATATCGCGTCAGTGTGTGGGATCGAGCGCGTCCCCATACAAAATGTACTGAGAACAATTATCGCAAAATCGCAGCGATATTATCGCGACAGTGTGTAGGATCGCGCGCGTCCCCATACAAAATGTACTGAGAACAATTATCGCAAAATCGCAGCGATATTATCGCTCGATAATATCGCTGCAATGAGCGGAGGCCTTTAAGGTAGGTTATAATGCTATTATTATACCTACTGGACTAAACTCAACGCTTTTAAGATAAAGCCAGGGATTTACAGTATTACCCTTTGAGATATCAAAATTGTGTACCAGAATATGTCCGTTACGGGGCCTTTCAGAAGTCTTTGACTGCATTGAATTCCTTGCTAGTAGATTCCATTGCTTTGTGCTAGCTCATCCCGGTAATGCAAATCAAGGGAGCGATTGCCCCTTCTAGCGCCATTCAACAAGCTTAATAAAGAGAATCCTAGAGTGAAAACTGAAATGAAAAATTCAATTAGATATTTTACGTTACTTATTCCGGCTGTCCCGGGGGCAATAACGGGGGGATAAGAGCACAGTATTGTCCCCAAAAGGAAAAATAAACGGTAGACTCATTTACACCCGCCACATGCAATTGTCGCTTAATATGGCTTGTGCAAGCTCAGCTTGTTAACTTAATCTACACTTTAGTATGAGGGTTGATTGTGCTGTGTTGTTATTTGTCTAGCATTTTTATATGTATAGTTAGCTATATGCTTCTTTTATGTAGCAATTACTGGACAATGTGTTTGTTAGATGCTATTGTAGATCTCATTATTATCGTGACGCTCTAAAAGTTGTTTTTGGTTTCTTCTTTCAGGAAATAAACGAATGTGAGTTCTAGAGCTCCTCCTCCTTTTCTTTTCCTGTTCCTGTGGCCTAGGCCTCCTATGAATAAGATTAACAATATTTAATTTGTACTTTTCATAAAATTTTCAGTGCGCTGTGAATAGGTATGAAACAAATCTGAAAGAAGTCAATCATTGTGATAGCAAATCGTATTTGACGATTGTACCTTCAAAAATATGATGTTAATAATAACTTTTTCTCCCCTCCGGAAGGAAAGCGTAAATTTTCATCCCACTGCGCTAAACGAAGTTGCCGCTTTCCACCTCCGTCGAGGAGAAAACTATACTAAACGCCAACTCTCCTGGCCCGCGCAGTAATAAAACGTGCGAGCAGTATTGCCGATGTTGCGCGCTCACTCGCACTTAGGAGCCTTACGGGAGACCGTAGTGATGCATCGTGTTATTGTCGATTACTTGAATATAACGTTTGTTTTTCAAAACATATTTTTTTATTTAAAAAAAAACAAGTTGTACGCTTAATCTATAATACTTTAATACATAGGTATATTAATATGGGATGTCAATAATTGCAAGTCATATATACCCTGACTAATGATTTTTTTAAATTCCCTACCCACTTATTGACCCTATAATTAGATAAAGGTTTCTAATATTTTTAATTATCTACCCACTATTCTACCATTTGTAAATAGTTCAACGAATTTGATATTTTGCTCATTAGACAGGGCAAGACAACAACCTATTCTTCGAAATCTAATCAGAGTATCGAAAATGCGTGCCGAACACGCGCAGCCCTAGCGCTTAATTGTTTTATGACTGCGCGGGCCAGGAGGGTTGGCGTTTAGTATAGTATACTAAACTCGGGCAGTAAATAAGAAAGCCTCAGATCACATGTTTGTTGACCGAGGCGAAGCCGAGATTACATGAGATCTGAGGACCTTTCTTACTTTCCTGCCCTCTAGTCCAATCATTTTAGGGTTTGACCCTAACAATAATTCATCTATCGCTGAAACTCTGCAGTGTAATAAAGTAAAGTATACAGATTACGGTTGACAAATAATCTAGGTATAATTTTTTCCGGTCCTAGATTATTTGTCAACCGTAATCTGTATACTTTACTTTATCACACTGCAAAGTTTCATCGATAGATGAATTATTGTTAGGGTGTCCATACAAGGAAACTCTAAAATGACTGGACTACTCGGTGTGTAATCTACTATATGATGTATCAAATCAAAGCTTCTTCTATATTGGATTGCATTCTAAATTTTTCCAGCCAGTCCATAAGTTTTGTTCCCGGGCAGATATTCGGGTAGGAAGAGCAAAAAACAAGAAAAATCTAATCAAGCTAATAAACATACCTAGGTAGTATGTTCAACAATCTCCGACAAACATATTTAACCACGTTAAGGTTCCTAAAAGCAAACAGAAGTCTCTCATTAACTTATTTATTGTATCTCATTACCATCTCTTTAACGTAAAAAGAATTCAAAGGAAGGTTTTATTCGTTTCATTAAAAGAATTCTCGCTTTGAATAGCTTTACAGCTCGACTTTCTAATCCAGAGATTTAGTTTCAGGAGTGAATGCGCAGGATTCCTCGAGATCTTTCAGCGCTTTGTGCAGTCGTGATGCAATCAATGGAGTGCTTCAAGTGCCTTTAGTGCCTGCCCTTGCTTAATAAAGCGATTGTGCGAATACCTAATTCGTCGGCACTTCGCTTCGACGACGAGGACTTATGTGTTTTTTGAGTTAGGTACCTATTGAAATGTTTAAATGTCGAATCTCGATTGTAGATAGGAATACATTGCAGTTAAATACTCAAGTTCAAATAAGTTCAATCAGTTGTGTATAAACTATGATTAATTAGTATACTATATCACAGACTTTTTACTCATTCGTCAAGCCGAATTACTTGCTTCATAAATAATAATATTTGATTGTGACTTCGGACTACCTTACAAAAACATTTTTTTTTAGTTTTCCTTAATATGCTGAAACTTTTTTAAAGGGACGATCAGACCGTCAAGCTGAACAACCTTCTCGAGTCAAATGTATGGGACAGCAGATTTTTTTTTCGCGATTTCGATGTTGGTCCCATAGAGAAAGTTGTTCAGTTTGACGGTCTGATCATCCCCTTAAAAAGTGTCAGCATATTAAGTTGGACCCTATATATGGGTAGGTATGCTAGGTGCTTGAATCGTAAATAATACAGTTCTGAGAATAATTCTATAAGAATATAAAACTTGAATGGAGGGACAAAACGTAAATTTTACGAGGGTCGCTGAAGTGTGACGAGTTCATCTTTACTATTCCCTGAAATACTGTAATAAAACTTTATTTTCAACACATATAACATTTAAGTAAGATTAAAGTAGAGAGGTTAATATAACTGTATAGAATGTAAGTAGAGGAAACACGTATTTCATACTGCATACTGCTGAAAGTCCAAAATTAAATTCTTATAAACTTTTACAATTTATGGCAAGGTTTTTTATAAAATTTTCTATTTCATCTTTCCAAACGTGGTACACGTTACGTAATACATTTTTCAATTCGCATTGAGACCCTACAGTAATCTTCTTTGAGAAATTTCATCACTTAGAATTTAGAATAATTTATCAAATAGGAATGCACATGCACCCCGCAGCTGGGACGGTCCCAAGCGGTAATTTTTTATCTCCCCCTATCCTCATTCAGCATCGCAAAGTCCTTGGGGAACAAATCTGAGGGGAGACAAGATGGCGGATTTGGGAATTGCATTCCTGAATGATACCTACTTTGGAATGCGGTTGGTTTTACGTTGGACGATTGACGCGATAAGCTGCCTTTGAATTTGGGATAACTTTTTGGTTATAGGACAAGTAGGGGAGAGTTTTGTATTCCAAACAATTTCGAAATTGCTAATACGAATATTCATATGCTACATGGAGATTATGTAAGATCCCATGATTAAAACTTTTTACATCCTCTGTTTAGGAAACACATTATTCTAGTAGAAAAGTTAACACTTTAAAGTATTGAACTCCTAAAAGTTGCAGTCTTTAACAATTAAAAGTTACACTCTTTAACTTCATGGCATTTTTTTTTGTCTTCCTGCTTGGATCCAGGAAGGTTTAAATTTCGAGGTCAAGATGTTTTAGCTAGTCTTCCGCTGTCGGGGTTAACCTATGGAGTTCTTCAATACCACCGTGGAAGCGGCGTAGGGTGCACTCATTTACCACATGGGTGAGGGTTTGGTCAGGTGCCCCGCAGTCGCACATCGGTGACTCCCTCAGGCCCCACTTGTAGAGGTGGGAGTTGGTCCTTCCATGGTTAGTTCTGAACCGGTTCAGCTTAGCCGGTCTTCCGGTCCTTATCAAATACAGCCGGTTTGACAGTCGGGTCTCTCGCGAGGTTTGCATGCAGATGGTCAAAAATGGGCAGATGAAGTCTCCTCTTCCCTGGGAAGGTTTTATAACCTAATTAAATAGCACAACATGGTAAAAATTTGTGCAATCGACTATATAAAAGGGTTACGGGCAGGCTTCAAAGTGGCAGCTCTATTTTTTTTAAATCCTTACAGTACGACATTTGCACTGGAATAATCATTGCCTAAACATGTGGCTGTAGAATACTTGCAGTGGGATCTTAGTCTCAGACGATCAGTGTGCCAACAGACACTGTCGTCCAGTGTAAGTAAATATTTGAATCACACAGTTAGTATGTTAGGATATAGTATACAATAGATATTACGCACTGACCTGGTTCACACCAATTTAAATTAGTACCAAATAAGCGTGCATTTCCGTCACAATAACGTCCGACCCAGTCCTGGGAGGCACTCAGCGGAGTTTATAATTAATTTCCAGCCAACATTACAATATGAAATGTACATTCGATTCATACACGACACACGAATCAAGCCATTTTAAAACTCACGTCCAAAGCTTAAGGAGTCTGTCTGGTGACTTCTAATGAAGCTATGAGCTGCGGGATGTTGTGGAACCAACGACCTATCCAAAAGGAGAGACCTTCTAGATCGTGTAGATGCTTATTGATATAACCTTTAGGATCGTTATTTTCTTAGTTACCACAAAGACTTTTAATGTCAATCAGGTTATAAATGTATTATAATTATGTTGCTTGCTATGAGTTTATCAAGAGGAACGATGTAAGGCCCTTGCCTCGCCTGCCGTGGTATACAAAATTGGTATCAAACTGGGTGTAAACTTAAAGGCGTTCCATACTTTAGGCCCAAAAGTTTAATAGTCTGAAGTACCCCTAAAATGAAGCTGACAAATTTCACTGTGGTTAGATATTCTGTGCCAATACTGAAATGGCGGAATAACAATTGGTTATCCATAGAAAATGTCAATTGTTAATTTTCTTTCGCGTTTTCAATATTATTGGTCCCACAGACAGTGAAAATTGTTTTGTTTGATGATCTGAAGCACCTAAAGTACGTAAAAGTAACGTATTGTATAATGTAGTAAAAAATTTCGGTTTATTTTCGGAAAAGAAAATCACAAGGAAAGCTTAAATTTCGAGGTTTGTATTGCGTCGAAACAGAAAGAAATTAAATTCGAATACCTGGGTATAGATAATACGATAGTAAAATTTCGGTTTGTTTTGGGTAAAGAAAATCACAAGGAAAGCTTCAATTTCGAGGTATGTATTGAGTCGAAACAGAAAGAAAATAAATTCGAATATTATAGGTATACGATTGTATCGAGCGAGACCTCCGCTTCTAAATACCTATATAGAATATAATGTTTATTCGTCATCGTAGGTTACATAGGGTGACAGGTTGTTATAAAAATAGTATCTCTAGTGTTGTACTAGTCTAGTCATAATGGCTAGATCCGAAAGTTGTACAAAAACAAAATAAATTTAAACAATCTCATAAAGTTATGCAGTGAAATAATAATGGTCGTAAATACTTTAATTACATTTCGATAAATTGTGTTATCCAGAAAAATTTACAAAGGCATACAAATTGTTAAATATGTCAAGCAAGGTAAGAAAAAAAAAAACTACACCTTTAGTTCTGACCTGGCACCACACATGCAGTTTTGCAAAAATGTATGTACATAAGTAAAACACTTTTTTCGTCCATGCTCGTCCCAGTGGATGGAATAGATTCGTTTGGAAACCAATCCAATATCGTAAGTTATTTCTCGACGTTCTGCACTTCTAATTACATTAATCGATCTGACGGATTAATTGGCGTGTGCATTTTGCATCATGTTAATAAAAATTTTCTGTCAGGGGAAATGGTGCCAAGAGTTAATTTATTTCTTATGAGCGTTTTTTCTTTTTTGGGGCCAAGTGTAAATGAAACTTACGTAAGTAGGTAATTAGAATTAGTGATCTGTATCAGATTACTAGACTTGTTTTTGAACTTTGTTTTATGTAAGTACCTACTGAAGACTACTTACTACTAGAATACTCATCTAGCATTGATAACTTATTTAAACCTGGTTTTGTGTAAATAAGTTAATTCAGTGATAGTCTGGATTCAGACTACCAAACTAATTAACTTTCACGGAAGAACATCGAAATCGAGGCAAAAACATTTGAGTCGAGTAGCCATTGACGTTTACTATGAAACAACAATATGTAACGCATAAATTTTACAACCTGTATACGTCATCATCATCATCTCAGCCGGTGGACGTCCACTGCTGGACATAGGCATAGACAAGGATCGCCATAACGACCGGTGCTGCGCTGACCTTCACCAGGTCGTCGGTCCACCGTCGGGGCCCTACCCACGCTGCTCAATTTTCACACAGTAATAAAAATATATCTTTTATAAAACCTCCTGGTACTGAATTTCTACGTTACCTATCTCTGGTTTCCCAACGGTCTTACAAAAAAGAGTGGCCCAAAAAGTTTTTAGAAAAGGTCCGACTTAATATTATGCAGTCGTTTAACAGTTTTAATGGTCTAACTTGTTTAACTTTTTGTTTCGCGGAGCTTCTTACTCTGTCTCTACAAGTGTCTTCTGTATTTTAATTACTCTGCGGTTTCTAAAAGCGGTTTTCATTAACGCTTTGATGTCAATTTGGGAGGAATATTACTTCCAACATGTACATCGAGCATGACTTTATTATCGAATGCCTAGTTAACTCACGTTGTTCTCTTATTATGTATAGGAATATAGTAGATTACACACCGAGCACAGGAAAGTAAGAAAGGTCTCAGATCCCATGTAATTGTTGACCGAGGCGAATCCGAGGTCATTGTCCCATTCAAAACTGCTGTACCTAGCCGACTCAAATGTATGGGACAGCTGATTTTTTTTCGCGTTTCCTGAGGAAAGTCTATTGTGATAGTTGTTAAGTTTGATGGTCTGAGTTCACCGTTTCAGTATTTGCTAGGCTGTCACTTACACCCTGTATATTATGATAGTCTTCGATTTTCCTAACCATGACAATTTTATTCTATCAATCGAACGACATTTTTTATTCACGTACGATACGTAGTTTAGGGAACAGGGGTCGAAGATTACGTTTGAAGCTTTTATTTTTTTTCTTTGCGCATGGTCGAGTTCGATAGGCGAATCACCTCCCGCCCTAAATTTATAGAGGTTCCTCTGAAATGACCATAAAACTTGAAAGAAACATGAAAGGCGTTCCTGAAATCGTTTATTGAGGCAAATTGGTTTATCGCAATTTATTACCGTCTGCTTTACGGAAAGTCATCGATAAATTTTAATGCGTATTAGCAATTTCAGTTCAATCTAATTACGGATATAAAATTAAACGTAAATTGAAAGTTTTTGAACATTTTCATGATAGTTCCAAATCGCTAGTGAGCCAATTAAATTTACAAAAGAGCACTTCAACGTTTTTCAGGGTACGTTGTAATTTTAGGACTCCTGAAAAGTCCTAGTGTTCCAAAATTTCACTGAGTACTATGATTCCCATGCTGTGGTTTTCGCTATTACAGCATAGCCGCACCTTTGATACTTTTGCCACAGAGCTTTAGCTGTCACTTCATACAATGGGAAAAACTGACAAGAAGAGAGAAGCATACTCGATACTATACAAGCATAAGCATACGCTCACTTCTATATTCCCCGAGGGGGTAGTCAGAGATCTTCTGTAACCTCAGAACATCCACGTTTCACCAGTAGTACCGAAACATACTATAAAAGGTGTAACAAAAATACAGGGGGGTTTCGGTAAAAATTGGGCAGCGATTGTCCTTACCGTGTGTACCGGCTATAATCTTTCTTATACTGTGGCATGGCGAAAGAAACAAACTTTCTGGATTATGTGAAACAATTTGTAAAAACTAAAGTTTTTAGCGCAGTGTGCTGGAATTCGTGTAAACTAAATTTCTTACCAATTTTGTGTTTTAATTATTTTCATATAATTAGTTATTCATAAAGATAGGTAATATGTACAGTCAGCATCAAAAGTATCTAAGCTTCTCCAGTGTTCATAAACATCTGAACAATTACACGAAAATAAACCCTATTTCCTACTAGATACCATTTGTTTTTAACTTAACAAATAATAACATGACAGATAAATTAATTTGATTATTTTGTGAGTTGAAATAAGGTTTGCTATCGTAAAGTTGTCCAGATATTTATGAACACTTAACATGCCTAGATACTTTTGATGCTGACTGTACACTATACCAGTAATGAAATTGCCATTAAATTTTTATACATTTTGAAACTTTATTGAGCAGTTACCTCTTATCACGTTTATTTATTTCCGTATAATCCAATCAAAATCGAGTCAAATTAATTAACATAGAGACGTCTCGAGTTCTTAAATATATCTAATATATAATCACCCTAAGCCTCTATTTCATTAAGCTTATTATCTGAGGCCAGATATTGATGGACTTTAGATCGGTATGAGTTATGGGCTTTAACTTTCTTCCCTTTTCCGTTTGTTTTCCAATAAAGAAGATTTAACTATTATTTGGCAAAAATATTGAGCAAATTTTTTTCATTTACATTCTTTAGAGGACCAGACAACATTGTGGGGCCTTTTTTCATAGAAAATTGATGATTAGACGATCGATTTTCAGTGCGGAGTCCAAAAAAAAAAAAATTGTTTAGACCTATGTTCCTCAGGGAAAGTTGTTTACTTTTATTACCTCTAACCTTAACATTTTGGTGGCATTAAAAAAGAATGTAGTATACAAGGTGTTACAAAAATACAAATAAACATTTAAGGGGGTGGTTTAGACCATCAAACTGAACAACTTTCACTATGGGACCAATATCGAAATCGCGAAAAAAAACATTATATTCCATACTCTACAAATCGACTAGAGCTAAAATATGTATGGGATAATCAGATTTTTTTTCGCGATTTCGATGTTGGTCCCATAGAGAAAGTTGTTCAGTTTGACGGTCTAAACAACCCCCTTAAGAGTTTTAAATATTTATTTTTACTTATGATACACCTTATTGTATACGGTATACGTCGGATTTTTATTATTTTATATGGATTTTGTCGACAATGGAGAAAGGATGGCGATACTGTCTATTAAGTTTCCTTATTGGAGAAAACCTTAAGATGGAGATTTTTGTTTGCTATTTATTCTTGATAGGATCCGCGTGAATAGGACGTCCTCATTTTTATTACATTCGGGCCTATCTGTATGTTTCCTTAGATATATGATAAGATTAGTATACATAATCAAAAATACAAAATACAAAAATATTTATTTCAATGAGCACTTTAACTTAGGTACATTTAGTTCATATACAACAAAGGATAGATATTGCACATTGACATCACAGTATTTCCGAAAGATTTACAATTATCCCCCACACTAGGCTTAGCCTGGCAATCTGTGGTATAAATGACCCATTACTTTCAACGAAAACGACGAGTATCTATTATTCAGCATACATTTCCCTAAACGTCATTAAAATGTTAAGTTTGGATATTAAAATCGTATTCAAAACAATTTTTGGCACGTAAACCGTGTACGGGCGTACACAAACAACAATTCTAACCAATTGAAAATAAAGTTCGAATTCAAATGCTATTTAAACTCTACCTAATAAGTTAGCTGTAGTTTTGGCCGACATATTACGAACTTGGTATGCGACCACCGTGCCTCGTGGGATCGCATTTCATCTCAATTTAACCAGTCGTATCATCTTCCCCTACTATGATATTCGGAATCGAATAGTTAAATAACATTATGAAATGTTATCAATAAGACGACAAACGACACACGAACATATCGAGGCGCTTCGCAAGTAAATAAAACAAAAGACAGTATTGTATATTATAGAGGGTACATGTCAATAACGTTAAGTACTCTGTAATGACTAATGACAGATTGCTAATATACGTCTTACTGTGCACACACGCTTCTTTTATTTATCAGTGGCGATCGGGGAAAATATCGCGAAATCATGCCTATTGGAGCCATAACCGAGTTTAATATTAAAGACGGCAACTGGAGATCGTATTGTGATCGAATAGACATGTATTTTAAGGTGAACGATATAAAAAGTGAACTGCAATTACCGGTACTCATTTCGGCCGTGGGTGACGTAACATACGAGCTAATGGTGAATTTGTGCAATCCGAAAAAACCGGCGGAGTTAACCTATAAAGACGTGGTGGAACTAGTCCAAAAACATTTACAACCTAAACCGTCAGTGCTCGCGGAGCGGTATCTTTTTCGTCAATGTAGGCAGGGTAACGAACAATCGATTGCGCAGTTTGTGGAACTATTGAAAAAGAAAGCAAGATTTTGTGAGTTTAAGGATGTGTTGAACGATAACTTGAGAGACCAATTGGTGTGTGGGATCGCGAGTGATGGCATTCGACAAAGACTTTTTGCAGAGGAGCAATCAATGACGTTCACCAAGGCGTTATCGTTAGCGTTATCGTTAGAAGCAGCGGAACGAAACGCATCGGCAGTGGAGAATTCAAGAGAGGCGGTTAATTTAAATCAGGTGGCACAGGACGTATGCTTATCGGTTAACCAGCTGCACACGGCTACTGGGTGTGCTGCGTGCGGAGATACCCGTCACACCAAAAACGATTGTAGATATCGCAACTATGTGTGTGACAACTGCAATTTGACGGGGCATTTGCGGCGCATGTGTGTGAGCATTCGAAACGGAGGCGGCAGCGCGGGTCTAGGGCCTAGCGCAGGCAGCGGGGCCGGGGGCGGCAGGCGGCGCGGCGCGAGGGGGGGCGGCCGATCACGCGGCGCCCGAGCGCGCGCGCCCCGCCACAACCCGCCGCAGCAGCAGTGGCGCCGGGAGGCGCATGCGCACGGCGGCCACTCCGACGCGCATTGGGTGCGCAGCGACGACCACGGAGCAACCGAACAGTCCGATGAGGAGTATTACGATGATGAACCAGTGTATCAAATGTCATTAGGAATGTATAAACCGGTAAGCATGAAGTTAAATGTAAATGATCAGGAATTATTGATGGAAGTTGATACAGGATCGGCTTTATCATGCGTTAGCGAGGAAATGTATAGAGAAAAATTCAGTCATCTTCCATTACAAAGATGTAAATTAATGTTACGATTTTATGACGGAAGTCGAATAAAACCTATGGGGTATGTACAAGTGAGCGTTAAACATCAAAATGTTTACAAAGAATTAGATTTGTATATAATTAGTAAAGGCACAACTAGCTTGTTAGGACGACAGTGGCTAGCGGAATTAAATATTAGTGTTCCCAAAATATCCGTTCATAACATGGAGCCATTTAGTTGTAAGTACCAAGGAAATGAAGGAAGTGAACTTGTTAAAAATCTGGTTTTCAGGCATAAACAATTGTTTGATGGCGGCTTGGGGCGTTACACCGGCGAGCGAGCCAGGCTGCGACTGCGGGCGGGCGCGGAGCCGGTGTTCTGTCGAGCGCGGCCCATGCCGTACGCGCTGCGCGAGCGCGTCGACGCCGAGCTCGATGCGATGCTGCGCGCCGGCGTCATCGAGCCGGTGGAGCACTCCGACTGGGCCACGCCGCTGGTAATCGTACACAAACCGGACGGATCCTTACGAGTATGTGCCGATTATAAGATTACTTTGAATCGCGTCCTATTAGTTGATAAATTTCCAGTGCCTAAAATTGAGGATTTATTCGCTAACCTTAGCGGCGGCAAGTACTTCACGAAACTTGATTTATCACAAGCATACAATCAAATTTTGTTGGATGACGACTCGACGGCTTTAACTGTAATTAATACGCATCGGGGATTATTCAAATACAAACGTTTAGTCTTTGGGTTAGCTTCGAGTCCCGGCGTATTTCAAAGGATAATGTGCAATTTGATGAAAGACATACCGGATGTGACAGTGTATTTAGATGATATTCTAATAAAATCAGATTCAATCGAGAATCATATGGCCACACTCGAATTAGTTTTGCGGGCCTTGAGTCAGCATGGGTTGAAAATAAAACAACAAAAATGTGAAATCTTGGCTAAGGAGGTGCGGTATTTAGGATTCGTGATAGATAAGTCGGGAGTCAGAGTAGACAGTGATAAGGTGCAACCTATCTTAGATATGACGGCACCCAATAATGTATCAGAATTGAAATCGTTCCTTGGGATGGTCAATTTTTATGGTAAATTTATACGCAACTTGAGCGAACAGTTAGCCCCTTTATACGAACTACTAAAGAAACATAGGCGTTGGTCATGGTTGGATAGACAAGAGCGGGCGTTCGCAAAAGTAAAGCAGTTGTTAACGAGTACGGGCGTGCTGGCGCACTACGACCTGGCGCAGCCGCTGGTGCTGACGTGCGATGCGTCGCCGCACGGGCTGGGCGCCGTGCTGGCGCAGCGCGGGCCCGCCGGCCGCGAGCGCGTCGTGGCTTACGCCTCGCGCGCTCTCACACCACCCGAGAGGAATTACAGCCAGATACATAAAGAGGCGTTGGGGATAATCTTTGCAGTCAAAAAATTCCATCAGTACCTTTACGGTCGGAGGTTCACTTTACGAACAGATCATAAACCCCTTGTAAGTATATTTGGTCCAGAATTCGGAATCCCAAGCATGACAGCGAGCCGGCTACAACGTTGGGCGTTGATACTATCCGCGTACGATTTTGCCATCGAATATGTTAAATCAGATGATAACACAGCAGATGCTTTATCTCGCTTAATAGCTGCCCATAAGGCCGTAGGCGCGAAGGAGCAGGAGATGCCGGAGCAGACATATTTGCATTTTGCGTCAGAAGCACTGTTGCTCGATTACAAAAAAATTCGAACGGAAACCAGAAGGGATCCGATCCTATGTAGGGTTCTCAGTTATGTTAGGGATGGTTGGCCTAAGGAAATAGACATCAAAGAATTAAAACCATATTTCAATAGGCGATCAGAATTATATACGGAACTTGATTGCATTATGTGGGGCCATCGAGTGGTCATACCACAAACATGTCGAGACAAGGTACTGCAAGAGCTTCATGACTCACATATGGGAGTGGTGAAGACGAAGAGTCTAGCCCGCAGCTACGCGTGGTGGCCTGGGGTGGACGAGGCTGTCGAGGCTCAGTGTCGCCAGTGCACCGTCTGTGCCGTTACGGCCGACGCACCGTCGGGCCATTCACCGTGCCTATGGGATTGGCCCAATCGCGTATGGTCACGAACGCATTTAGATTTCCTTGGACCGTTCGAGGGGTCAAAATATTTAGTATTAGTCGATGCATCTTCGAAATGGATAGAGATTGTAAAAATGAATGTCACAACAGCCAATATGGTAATCAGGAAGTTAAGGGAAATATTTGCTCGGTTCGGTATTCCAAAGCAAATCGTAAGTGATAATGGTCCGCCATTTTCAAGTGAAGAGTTTAGAGGGTTTTGCGAGTCTAATGGTATTGAACATTTATTTTCAGCCCCATACCACCCATCATCAAATGGGGCTGCAGAAAATGCAGTGAAACTTTGTAAAAAGATTATCAAAAAGGCAATCCATCAAAGATTAGAAGTAGAAACAGCATTGAATAGGTTTTTGCTAATGTACCGTAACGCAGAACACCAAACGACGGGAGACAGTCCAGCCCAGTTATTGTTAGGTCGTGCAGTGAGGACAAGGCTGGATTGTCTCAAACCGGACCGTGAGAAACGGGTGGAAGCACGGCAGCGTCAACAGAAGTCGGCAGCGGGCGGCTCTGATCGCGAGCTAACGGTGGGCGAGGGTGTATGGTATAGGCAATTCGGTGGTCATATAAAGTGGGCAAAAGGGAAGGTGTTAGAACGTTTAGGCGAAACGGACTATAGGGTAAAGACAAATGAGGGAACAATAGTACATCGTCATATTGATCAACTAAGAGGACGCGATTTGAGTGAATCGGAGGCATCAAGCGATTTCACAACTTCATTGGAAACCGCTAGATCCGGTTCGAGATTGCCACCGGAACTGATGTCGTTACCGGCACCTGGGCCGGCCGGAGAAGCCTCCGCGCCCGCGCACGCTTCCGTGCCCCCTCCACAGCCTGGCTCGGCTGTCGATGAACATCGTTACCCAATAAGGGAACGTAGGCCCCCAGTACGTTACGGATTTGATTTTGATTAATTAATAATCGTAATAGATAAGCTAAGTATATAATATTTGAAGTTGTATTAGTGATAAGAGACAGTAACAGTTAAGAGTTCTTATTTTGATAAGTAGGTTAAGTAAATGGTATTGTAAAACTGTCTAGTAAATAAGGGTGGAGGTATTGTATATTATAGAGGGTACATGTCAATAACGTTAAGAACTCTGTAATGACTAATGACAGATTGCTAATATACGTCTTACTGTGCACACACGCTTCTTTTATTTATCAGACAGCACTAGTCAGTAAAACATAATGTAGCGAGCTTTCTGTTTTGAACACGTTGTACAAATATAAAATGTTGTCACAAGTAGGTAAAGCCCGACCAAAATATAAAAAACCTCGCCCTGTTGCGGAAAATCATTGGAACTAATTTTTGTACTTGGAACACTAACATTAAAAGTGACAGTCGATTGCAGCGCCCCCAAACCAGGTTTTTATAATTCTGGTCAGGCTATACCTACCTGTCACAGTAGAAACGTATAAGACGATGACCAGACCATCAAAACTGAACAACTTTCTATATGGGACCAACATCGAAATCGCGTTAAAAAAATCACCTGTCTAATACATTTAGGTCAATGGTAATACGGAACCCTTCGTACGTGAGTCCGACTCGCACTTGACCGTTTTTATTTTAAACATTATATATGATTTGAAATATATTATTATAACTGTGGATACATAAAAAATTAAACTTCCAATTAAAACAGGCTTTAAAATAGCGTAATATTAGATCGGCGCTATTATTTTGTCAACAAAAAAAATATTCTAGTTTCCATGGTTACTGGGCAGGTTAATTACAGCTACGCACGAGTCATGTTGTCACACTTTAAACAGAGCCAGTAATTACACCCTTAATAAAAGCGTGTCCACTGGGAGCAAAGACTAGGGTTACCATTTGATTGTGTTAAAGATGGAGTAGTGTAGTCACACCTTGGACACTTTATTAAAAACTATACTACGTGGGCGCGCGCATATTTTGGATTGAAAATGAACAGTAGAATTCACACATAGGTACCACATTTTTGCAGTCATTAGTCATTATCGACCGCGTGGGTGATACCGACCACATCGCAACCACAGAGCAACCACAACGCAACATCAACGCAACCATAATGCAACCACCAGCTAAACCGCGAACTGGCGGCCGGCTGAATAAAAAAATCTGCTGTTACATAAAAAAAATTTTTAAGCGGTCTCGACGAACGTTGTTCAGTTTGTTGGACTGATCATCCTCTTTTAAAAACTTTCGGCATATTAAGTTGGACCCTGTATATCTATTTGGAGTACATAAAAGTATATTGCAAGTCAGTGAAACAAATGACGTTATTCCATCTTGAAACCTTCAATAATGCTAAAGGCGAGCCTAGCTACAACTGCTACAAGTTGTAGCATGTTTTTCACCACCCCAAAAGGAATTATAGTCGTGAGTTTATGTATGCATCCATGAAACAAATGGTTAGTTTTATACTCATCCAATGTAGTGTCTTGTAGCTTTATGTATTGTTAATGAAATATACTATTCATCCATCAAACATTCACATCAGAAGACCATTTACGCACAAGGGGGTAGATTTCGAGGTGTTTCAGCCAGTCTTCCACTGCCGCCGGGGCGGGTTAACCCGGAGTTCCTCAATTCCACAGGGGATAAGGCGCAGAGTGCACTCATTTACCACATAGGAGAGGGTTTGGTCAGGTGCCCCGCTGTCGCACATCGGAGATCCCTCATACCCTACTTGTAGAGATGATTGTTGTTCCTTCCTTGGTTCAGTTGGTGGAAAAGATGATAGCCCATACGGAAGAAAGCTAGCACCTCAATCATGAGGCGGCGGCGGTTCGATTCCTTGGCCTGTACCACTAAAGCTCTACCGAATTTATGTACTGTTGTATTTATCATTTGAAACCTGCATTTCCGAGAATGAAAAGATAATACCATAAGTTCGGAGGTATCCGTAAAATATGGGTGAGCTACTAAGGACCAGCGATGGCCTCAGTGTCACATAACGACCCTTGATTGCAATAGCCCAACCAGCACAAATCAATCAACGGTTGGTTCTGAACCGTTTAAGCTTAACCTAGGTCTTACGATCCTTTTTAAAACCAGCCGGCTTCACAGCCGCCGGGTCCTGCACGAGGTTTGCATGCGGATAATCAGTAAGGCTAACATCCGGAAATGTCCAAGTCAAATCTGTAAGTTTGGTAGCCCTAGCAGCGAGGCCGTACGCGTGAATACTATCATTTTGCTTAATTTCGCTCCAATGTTCAGTGGTTTGCGGACTTTGCAGGCTTCATAGCACAGAACGTGACCCTATCATATCCAATCTCATTTAACTGCCATTTTATCGTGTAAAGAGCTCTTTTGTTGCAAAGATTCTCATTGTCTACATCGTTAACCTGAGAAGGTTTTATTCGATCGTTTGAAGAGGTTGTAGACATTTTGATCGCCAATTGTTTGCTGATGAAGATGTTAAGGAGATTTAATTGTTATCTAATGTTATTTATTTAACTCACATTTAATTAGTTTATTTTTACGATATGCGTTGGCGTTAAAAGAGTACCATTCAATACCTAATTCAATTAAATGGAGCTTATGACCTTTTTTAAGTTATAATATTTCAATTTTAAACATTCAATCATATTTATCAATATTCTTTACATGCCAATTAAAAAAAAAATGTGATAAAAAGGTACAAATAACAGTCTTATCCGTTACACATAGAATAAGGAATAGCACTTGGTCTTTTTTTCACTTAACGGGCTTCCACCTTTATAAAAGTGCATAAAAGTTTAATTTTACCAACATCTTTTCTTTTCGTGGGTCTAACTAGTAGATTATACATCGAGGGCAGGAAAGTAAGAAAGGTCTCAGATCTCATGTAATCAGCTCGGATTCGCCTCGTGATCTGAGGCTTTCTTATAGACTGCCCGAGGTTAGTATACTATTTTTCTCCTCGACGGAGGTGGAAAGCGGCAACTTCATTTAGCGTAGTGGGACGAAAATTGATGCTTTCCGTCCGGTGGGGAGAAATAAAAATTAATTGTCACCGGTTTTGTAACTTACGTAAGTAGTAAATCACTCAATCTCTAAACTACCTAGTCATCATGACTGACTGAACTGTTTTCTTCAGGTAACAACCCAATTCTCCAATTTAAGGCCAGTATTGTAAAAGGGCGACTTCCAAATTCACAAAGGAAAACAAAATAATAGAAACACACGGAAACAAGGGAAACAAGTTAGAATTAAATTCTATTGTTATTCAAAAAACGACTTTAGCTACAAAAAGGGACTCGAACAATCTTGGAGCACACATTTTATTAGTAGGCTTCACATTTTACGAGCGGACTGGAAAGCTAAATAAAAAGAGGAATCTTCATATAGAGTCCCTTTGTCATTTTTTTACGGTTGGCTGTCAAAAGGTTTACGATTTCATCTATAGTCGGTCGGTATGTATGTAATACCTGCGATGTAATAAACTAATGACGTAAGTATCATTTAAGAATAGACGTAGAATTCTCTAAGGGATTTTTGTTGTATTTTACAGATTTGCTGTTTATACTTTATTTGAAGAAAGGCTTACTTGATGAACATTACTTTAAGGGGTGATTGTACCCATGATACTGAACAACTTTCCCTTAGAAACCTACAGGAAATTTAATAAAAAAATTCGGAATTTCCATACTACCTAAATGCAATCAGCTGATTGAACATTTGTATGAAAAGTCGAAAAAAATCCTATAGGTCTCTTAGGGAAAGTCGCACTCCTGAAGTAATATGATTTTTGAAAGTCAAATCAGCATTAGAAAGATGCATATCTCCATAGTAATTTAGACATTTTCAACTGCTGAGCTCAGCGAATGAGTTTCAAAAATCGCACTCCTGGACTATGGTCAGTTCTGCGTTTATTTGTTAAAACCTACGAATAAAGAAATAAATATGGAACAATAACTCCGAACAAAATCTCCTTAATTTTTGGCACCATGAGTTTTGGCGGCAAACGCCGTAATTGGAGTCGCCATAATGATTGAGTCTTGCGCGCTTGCGTGGTGTACACCAAAGTTCGTGGGGTCATTTTTTGACGTGAATTATATTTCCATATTTATTTCTTTATTCGTAGGTTAAAACCATGAAAATTACAGGGAAGATGCATGAGCGCCGACGTCGAGATAGGTAGCTTCGAAAAGATGTAGAGAGACGCCTTTCTAAAAGTTTTCACGGAGTTTGCATTGGTTGAGAAAGTTGAGAATCGGAGGAGAAACGCATTTGCAGGCTACATAAAAAGAGGATATGAACTCTGTACTCTTAAACAAGAAAACCTGATTATTCTCCAAGTCAAGTTCCACAACTTGGGGATATTTAAAGTCATACAAAAAGGAGCAGAAGTGCTTCTCTCAAAGTATAAGTTTTCATCAAACTTTCATCGCTGGTAGCGAGTGGACGGCAAACAAATTCAATGACCACAAAAAAGTTATGGGAAAAACTTGGTAACTTTAACTTCGTTCTTGCATTGTTGCCTTGAGGAAAGTTTCCCGGCGTAAAATTTATTAATAACGGGTGTATTAGAAAAAAAACCGTTTGAAGGATTTCTGGGATGGGAAATTGTTTCGAAATATTTGTGGTTTGTTTTTATTAAAGAATTCGGTTGAAAGTTAATAATATTTCAATATCACTTTATTCTGAAATTATCCGTTATAATCCTTCATCAGAGGTGAAATTTGGTAGGTATCTACATGCTTCTAAAAACTTTACCGGAATCCAGGATTGAAGCAAAGAAACTGCATATTACAGATAAGACATAAAGATAAGATAAGATAATACTTTATAGGGTACATTGGGTACTAACATTGACGGGATATTATAAGATTTATAAGACACGATGTTATGTTGATCCAAAATCGGAAACCTACCATATTTAGAAATACTAAAGTCTTTCTTCGTAAGTCTTTGCAATATTAGTTTGTAAGTCGATATAATATGTTTCCATTTGCCCCAACGCTGCAACGTTGTTGCCTCTACGAGTATAAATAAAGTGACTATAGATCCGTCCAATAAACAACAGTAAGTAGAGTGAGGGAAATCCCGCGCGGACGTGATTTTAGCTTCGGAGGCGGTATAAATGGATCGAGTGGTAAGCGTTCAGGCATGGGCTTTGCCGAGATTCCAATGTTTCCTTTACAATTGTTGTAAATATTGCTAGCGATATCGAAGCTAAGACAATGTTCCTAAGAGATAAGACTACGAAACGTAAGTCACCGAACGTGCTACGCCGTAGCAAATGAGTTATTAAATATTCTATGGGTAGTAAAAGTGCATTTTATCCGCTAGCGTGGAAAGAGTTTTTGAAATTCGAATCTGTCTATTAAATATTTTATATGAGTGGTTCTCAACAACCGTGCTTTTTTGTAAGTTTCGGTGGCGCAATTTTTTTTTGTGATTTTGTTGAAACCAATATCGAAATATTAAAATATAAAATACAAGCTTTAAAAATATATAAGAGGGACACAAAAGCATTAATTAGTTTTCGAGATATTTGAACTTTGTGCCACCGAAATTGAAAACTGCCACCGAGTACTGAAATCAGGCCCACCGAAATCTTAAACTGGCACCAAAACTTAAATCAGGCCCACCGAAATCTTAAAGTGGCACCGAAAACTTAAACACAATATAAAAATAGTTTTTTTTCGAAGAACCCAAAGACCTGATGACTTAATGTGGAGTCACGGACAAATCCCAAAGTCTCTTGAGCGGGCTGGATCCTCACTAGTCTATTAGTCATTGGTGATGGTGATGGGGTAGCTCCAGCCCCACCATAAAATTATTAACTCTATACCTGGTGACTGGTGAAAATGAGGGCAGCGCAGAACCAGTCGTTGTGGCAATACTTGCGAAGCCTATTGGGAGATTTGGAAGGTCATGACTGTTTTAAGTAACTTTTTAGTACCTATTGACTAACCTTTGAACCTTACAAATCGCCTGGAGATGATGGGTTTCTACCTTGCCATATTACTATCTGTCTGTCTACTAGTGATATCCTATCACCATTATTAACAACAAGCTTTGCGTGCAATTGTCTACCAGAGCCATGGACTAAATTCACAGTTAAGTTAATACCAAAAACAGGTAAAAAAGGACTACTCCCAATGAAAGTCCTTTAGACCTATCAGTCTCAGCTCCTTCATGTTGAAAGCCATGGAGAAGGTACTAGATAAAAAAAAGTGAGTTAAGCCTCTAGAATCCCACTGCAGAGCAAAGGCCTCCTCTCACGAATAAGGGTGAGAGGGAGTGGGCAATACTCCACCACGCGGGCCCATTGCGTGTTGGTGAAGGCAAGTTAGTGGTCAACTTGCTGTCAGAGAATTTTCAAGCCGCCTTAATAGGCGTCTGACCTGGCTTAACGAATAGTTACAACGTCATCTGACGGAACTATCCGAGACCAACTGCTTAACGTGCCTTCCGAAGCACGAAAACGTTCGAGATTAAATACCATTAAACGTTCACCCATCCAAAGAATGACCGGACCTGACGTTGCTTAACTTCGGTGATCGTTTCCAATACCAAAGCTCCACTACGCCAACGAGCGCTTCATCAAAGCCAACTAGATCAAAACCTTCGGGAAATGCTTAAGCAGAACCTACCCGTTGCATAATGATCAGCACGCTTACCAAAAGGGCAAGGGTACGCCGACGACCTTGTAGGAATCATAAGAGGGCCATGCCTGGACACTGTATCCTCGCTAGTGCAAAGAGCTATCCACACCATACAAAAGATGTGTGAAGAAAATAGTTTGTCCGTAAATGCAGATAAAACTGTTATAGTACAATTCACGAATAAATGGAATCTCATAAAACTAAGAACCCAACGAATCTATGGAAAAACTATACCGTTTTCCTAAGAAGTAAAATACTTGGTAGTATTTTTTTTTTCTACACTTTCGACAAACACCTTAACTGGAACACGCATATTAAAACTGTTATACAGAGGGCTAAGACAGCTCACGGCATATGCTAAATAGCTTTATTGATTTACACTGCAATAGCAAGACCAATAGTCTGCTATGCCGCAGTCGTCTGGTACAAAAATACATTTCAAAACAACACCATATACAAGCTCAATAGCTTACAAAGGACTGCGTGCCTTATTATAACTGGCGCCATGTTGTCCACCTGCCCTGGGTTAGTTCTCAACGCACTGCTGTACCTTCAACCTTTGCACATTTTTTCACAAGGAGAGGCTAAATTATGCCTACACAGAGTTAACCCAAATAATAAGCGTAGCTGGCAGTCTAAGCGGATGAAGACCTTACAGGAAGATGCCACTCATCTCCTTGTGCTAAAAATGTACACAGATGCAATGACTTCAGCATACAGCTTCACAAAAAACTATAAAGTTACTTTTTCTTCAAGGGATGACTGGCTACAAAACCGCATACCCAACGAAGACAATTGCCTAACCTGGTACACAGACGAATCCAAGAAAGGCAATGATGTTGGCTGTGGGATTTATGGCCAAAAATCTAGCATCGAAGTGAGTCAAAATCTTGGAAACTACGCCTCCATTTTTCGAGTTGAGGTCTTCACCGGCCTGTGCTGAATTTAATCCTTAACAAAAGCTACGTCAACAAACGCATCATAATAAACTCTGATAGTCAGCAGCTCTACTAGCCTTGGACTCATAAGCATAGCATATGCTCACGACTATATTCCCCGAGGGGGTAGTCAGAGATATTCGGAAACTTCAGAACATCCACGTTTCACCAGTAGAACCGAAAATCTATCCAGTGTGACGGGTGGTGAGCCCGTCGCCACTTATAATGGACAGTGGGTACAAAACCTCAGCATAAGCATAAGCATAAGCATATGCTCACGACTATATTCCCCGAGGGGGTAGTCAGAGATATTCTGAAACCTCAGAACATCCACGTTTCACCAGTAGTACCGAAACTCTGTCCAGTGTGACGGGGGGTGAGCCCGTCGCCACTTATAATCGACAGTGGGTACAATACACGCCTCGAAATTACGCCTTGAAATTGAAGCATGCAGGTTTCCTCACGATGTTTTTCTTCACTGAAAAGCCAGTGGTGTTACAAATTGTACATAAATTCCGAAAAACTCATTGGTACGAGTCGGCCTGGACGGGGATCGAACCTTCGCCTCCTACACGGCAGCTTTCCGGCTCCATCTGACGATGGACTGATCACTGACACTGATGAGGTCTGATGACCTTGATCACCATTTTAAACCCAACTACTCATCGCGAGAACAATCTAACGAGCCCAAACTCGGTGGGTCTATATTTACCACTGCGGAAATCCTGTGGTGACTCTCTGGCTCCATCATCAGACCCTGATCACTATTAGTAAGCCATCTACTTGTCGAGACCCATCTCACGAGTTGAATCTCGGTGGGTCCATGTTAACTACAGCGGAGATCCTATCACTACCTTCCAGCTCCATCATCAGATCAGCTTTTGGCCACCCTAATATTGCACTGACGTCGGGTTTATCTATGCCACATTTCAGTCAATTCTGATTGCGAGAACTAGTTTAAATCTTGCATTTAGCTTACATGCAATAAGATTTGTACCAACATGTAACTATTAACTAATAAATAAAAGCTTATAAAAATGCACATGACCTAGAGATGGATTAATTAGTATTTGGTGGAACTTGACTGGCTCAGTTCAATTCAGCCGCAGTTTCAATAGCGCCGGCGCGCCGATCTCGGTGGTCGGCGCACCGGCGCGATAGACATTGCGGTGGCGCCGGTGCGCCGGCGCGGAAAAAAAATATCCTGGAATTAGGTAAGAATAGTAGCGTGTGGCGAGCGGTAGTCTCTGCCTACCCTTGTGGAATAGTGATGTAAGCAAATATGCGTATTTTGTAATTATTACAATGAATTCTTCAACCTTTTAAGTTTCGGTGGCAGTTTTCAATTTCGGTGGCCTCAAAAAACGCCACCGAAGCCACCGAAACTGAGCCACCGAAGTTGGAACCAATAGGAAAAAAATGCGCCGAAAAAAAACTAACTATCCGATTAAACACTTAAATCGTGAACATTATAAAGCAACCAAAAACCAATCGGTTACATGAATGGTACAGTAGTATCACTTTCAGAACCCTATTAAAAATTTACCCACCGAAATTGAAAATTTTTGTCCCCCTTGCCACCGAAGGCTATACTTCCGCGTTTAGTGAGACATCTAGTAGCAGTGTCATGTGGATATGGCTCTAGGGTCTTAGGACGCAATCGATATGGTACGTTTAATTAGAAAACAGCTCATATTTAATGCTTTTACAGTAAGAAAAATCGTCTTGAATATTTGCCACCGAAACTTATGCTGATGCGTGGACAAATTTTGATCGAGTGTCCAAAGGTCCACGATGTATACAGAACCATTTTTCAGCTGATTTAAGATAGTCTGCTTTATGAAGATCATATAAGGCATAACTTATTTGGATTATATTTGGAAACATTTGCTTGGCGAGCATATTTATGGAAAAAAATGGATTGTGGACACGCCACCGAAAGCTGAATTTCGACACATAATTATTTTTATTTATTTACGTGTACGTATATACATACTAAAACTCATGTTCACAAGTGAAACACATAGCCCTTTACTATAAAAAAAATAAATGATATGCATAAGTTCACGTTACACTAGGATTCTCAGCGTGGACATGAAAAATTCGAGCATGGGCGAATCACTCATATACCGCCAATCCATTGAAAATGCTTGATAACTATTTCATGACACTGGCCAGCACGAAAAAAAACTTTTTAAAATGTTCTTTTTAGCAATTAATTTTTTTTCCTCGCTGTTGTGAGGTGATAAGTTGTGTGTTTCGCTCGGCTGCAAAGTTATTCTGCGTCTCGTACCTTTGAAACCTTCGCTAAGCTCAGGATTCAATACAAGTACTCGCGCCAAAAAGCAACTTTGCAGCCTAGCATAACAAATAACTATTATCGAAAACGAATGAGTCACATGACATAGTGACTCCTACTACCTGTACTCCTCCTACCTCCTACTCCTACTCCTGACCTACACATTGTGTGTATTCAAACAAAAAATGTGCTTGTCGTTTTTAATGGTTTTTTTGGTTAGTAAATATAAAAAATTAGAAGCCATTAGAACATTTGTAGTAGCTAGTTGTAGTGTGTAGTTCTAGTAGCTGTATTTACTAAACGCTTTTTGATCCGATCTGCGGGTATGAGACGTTCTATGAGTATTATCCTAAGAATAAGTGCGTTCACACACGATGACGCATTGACGCAGCGGCAGACGTCAGTCCGTCATTTTTGAAGCAAGGAGTTGTATGAAACCGCACGTAGTGTGGTTTTATGGACTGACGTCTGCCGCTCCTTCAGTGCGTCATAGTGTGTGAACGCTCTAAAATGAGTATTATCCCAATAATATTATAAATGTCAAAGTTTAGATGACTGGATGTTTGTCACACAATAAACGACTTAAGATAGTCACGTTGCAGGAATTGACCCGAGCACACGTCTCGCGTAGTTTTCGCGTGTCGCGTTTTTGCCTGCCACGAGGCTCCGCAATCCTCAATCTCTTTTTGTTCTTGAACAAAAACAATCCCTGAGATTGGGATAGATACTCCCATAAATTACTCTTGACACTGGCGGAAATGCAGTGCTACGCACAAGCAAAAAGCCTTTAATTATAAATAAAAAAAAATAAAAAAAAACGACTTAACAGATTTAATTCTAATTTGGCATGCAGGTAGAATATTATTCTGGTTTAACACAGGATACTTTTTTAAGGTAACAGAGTTGCGGGCAACAGCTGGTAAATAATAAATCTCTCAAAAAACTTTCGCAATCTAAAGACTTATTTTAAATAGAAAGATTCGGGACTGTGCTAGCCCTGAAAAGCAATATTTACGCAACCATATTGCACATACAAGGAAATTCAAGTCCATATTGAAGGAATATTGAAGTTGGAAAACATACCTAGGTTAGATAGGAAATAAATTGCGTTTTGCTTTGTAATTTGGTCTCAGAAACACGGTTAACTGTCACTCCATGTGTGCGTATGACCCAGATTCTCGTTGCCACGGAAATATGATCAACGTTGATGAAGCTTCCCCCTCAATATTTCGTAATTTTGGTCGGAGAACCGGATAATAGTAATTTGGGATAGGATTTTTTTTTATCTGTTTTGCGTTCTTTTACTTTGTTGGTGGTATTTTGATTATGTTTAGGCTTTATTTGAAAAGCAGGTATTGTTTTTTTTATACTTAAATGGGAGTTTTTTTAGTGATTTGAAGATATACAGGGTGTTTCATAAGTAAGAATAATTTTTTGAAACTCTTAAGGGGGTTGTTAAGACCGTGAAACTGAACAACTTTCTCTATGGGACCAACATCGAAATCGCGAAAAAAATAATTTCATATCCCATACATATTTTAGTCGATTTGTAGAGTATAGAACATAATTTTTTTTTTCGCGTTTTCGATATTGGTCCCATAGTGAAAGTTGTTCAGTTTGATGGTCTACACCACCCCCTTAAAGGTTTATTTGTATTTTTGTAACACTTGTATACAAAGTGTATCAAAACACTCTAGTAATATTATTGATTATAATCATGTTACAGCCATGTTGTGCTAAGTATTTCGAATCAAATTAAAGATTGAAAAATTTGTTTCGGGCGAGACTTGGACCCACGCTCTTCCAAACCGGGGAAACGTGCTAACCAATTACACCACCGAGCCCACTACCCAGAGAACGAAATTTTCAATCTGTTACGTCTTAAGGGGACGTGCGCGTCATCTAGCACGGCTAGTTGGTTACCACGTTTTCCCGGTTTGGAAGAGCGTGGGTTCAAGCATGGAGTAAGAGGAGATGGCATATCGGCTTGTTTCTATAGAAAATTATGTCGCCGACAAAGGGGGTGAGGGACGGGTGAGGGGAGACAAAAAGCTTAGGGGAGAGTGTAATTTCTCTATGGTCGCAGTACAAACTAGTGCACAATTGGTGGTTACTGTGCACACTTTGTTACACCATCTCTACCAAGAGGAGCGTGTAATTTCTCTATGGGTTCAAGTCCCGCCCGAGACAAATTTTTCAATCTTTAATTTGATTTTACTCTAGTAATATTAAGAGGGGTGGTTTAGTTTTAAGGTCTAAACTTTAGACCATCAAACTGACAACCTTTCTCTATGGGACCAACATAATCATTTTCATAAAGTCTGATATACCGTACATTTGGGTCGAGTAGTTTTGTATTTTTGTATGTAATGATATTGGTGATAATATAGGTGACGGGTTTGTAATGGATCAGGTAATCATATTACCAGGAATGTGGATCGCACGTGGTGATCCAGTGGCGAGTAACCTTGCCTTCCGTGCAGGAGGCGATGGTTCGATCCCCGTCCATCAGGCCGACTCGTACCAATGAGTTTTTCGAAATTTATGAACGATTTGTAGCACCACTGGCTTTTCGGTGAAGGAAAACATCGTGAGGAAACCTGCATGCTTCAATTTCGAGGCATGTATTGTACCCACTGTCCATTATAAGTGGCGACGGGCTCACCCCTCGTCACACTGGACCGAGTTTCGGTACTAGTGGTGAAACGTGGATGTTCTGAGGCCAATGACCAATTGAGGAAAAACACACATAGTGACATATCACTAGGTGTCCCCCGTGGGAATCGAACCCACGACCTCTGTGTCAAGAGCCCAATGCATTAACCATTAGACCACGAAGTTGGTTATATCGGGTAATATTGATTGATTGATACAGGGTTAGATTAGAAATTGGTATATGCAGAGTACAATCGTCTCGGGCTTTATTAACCAAATCCTTAAGTGCCATAAAGTCGCCTTTACATTAAACTATTGATGAAATTCATCGTTTTACAGCCCGTAATAGCCTTTCCTCGGTCCTGTATATCTCAATTTGAATGGAAGGGTTTCGTACCAAGTTTGAATACTAAATAGAGAAGCAGTAGTCAAAGCGACGGCTATGATGGTTCGCTTGCAATTTCATACAACGGCATCTAACAATAGTGCTGAACTTTATATGTTCAACAAAATATAGGTCCGTATCAAAATGTATCGTAATTCAAAGGCCTGAATTTTACAAAAGATTTACTTAATATAGAAATACGCCTTTGTTCAAAATTAGGGTAGTAAATTATTTTTCCACTTACATAACTTTATATTATCTTTTTATGAAACTTTTCTCGATACGAGATACCTAAGTAATTTTCTTATAATTTTTCTTTTTCTTTCTAAAAACATAGCTTTTTAAAAACCTATTTACGAGATGCATAAATACATTGATATGCTCACGCTTTTCTCCCATTGGGGTAGGCGGAGACAACATAATTACTATTTTGTGTCATACATTTATTTTAATAAATAAATTTAGGTAGGTACCTACGGTTTACTATCTTAACTGCTGTAGGCATTTTAATAATCGAGAATTCATATAATGTTATGAACGGGGTTAGAACCCGTCAAAATATTGAATTTTAGCTTATCTTAACTATTATCTTATCTTATCTTAACTATTATAAAACTGTAAAATTATGAGGAATAAAAAAGTAGCGGTTCACTTCATATAAAGTCAAATAACATATAGATAGCGCGATTTAAAAACGTGCAGCGCCATCTATTGACAAAATTGTTAGTTTGTTTGTTTGTTCGCGCATCACGCAAAAACTGCTGAACCGATTTTGATGAAACTTTTTTTGTTTGAAAGCTTATCATGTGACTTAAAATCTGGTATTAATTTGTGCGGACGAAGTCGCGGGAAAACACTAGTTGTTTATATTTTCTTAACATTGTTGTTTTAGTTCATATAATGTTCACGACTGAAAGGACGACCCACTAAGCAAGTAGCTCTACTTTAATCGACGAGAGAAGGTTTCAGAGGGGTCCCTTAATAAATCCACTCTGACCGCTCTTCATTAATTTGCCTCCTGTCAAGTCCGTATCTGAAATTGTTGATGTTTTGCGCATGTTTGTGGCACAATTTATGGAACCAATCATTTGTGGCCCCAAAAGTTTAGCGGTTCATTTGAGATGAATTATATTTTAGGTTATTATGCTAGCTATAGTTTGATACTTTAATAAATAAGTACCTACAGACAAATAGAAGCGAAAGTGGAAATATGATGAATTCCAAACATGGCGAAATAATATTTTGTTTCAATTCTGAATTGTTGTAAAATATAAATCCCTGAAACTGGCCGCAAACCAAAAGAGACAGAAAGATGAAGCAGACATAAATTTATATTATTATTATATTTCGCAGCGCCGGCCGCGCCGGAAAGTGTTTTAGCAAAATTATGGAACGGATCTTCAAATTCATCGCTGGATTCCTCTCGCTGGGAACAATAACAAAAGAAATAAAAACTTTTTCAGAGAAAAATATTAGTTTTTCAGAGTTTCGTTTACAGAGGACTGAAAGACAATAGGTTTCGCGTTTAGTGAAAAAATTACAACAAAAACCATTCACCCTTAACTGAGTTAAGCAAAACATTTTGATTTTAGAAAAACTCGTTCTGTAAGTATACACAAGAATAAAGAGTTTTTATTAAGTTTTATCTTGGTATTATCTTACCTGATAGAGGATCCTCCTCAGATAGAACGTGTCACTATTAAAGTTAGTGGTAACAATTTGTGCAAAGCGATTTCACCTATATTGAAAGGGCCCGATCCAATGAGCGGTATATCGAAAACCCATTGGAGTAATTTGAGGCGAACCGGAACGACATTGTCGCTAAGCGATTCAATCCTACGCGACCGCCGCGCTACGAGGACCTACACGACGATTTGAATTTAAGCGACTTACGTGGGTCACAGTCACACCATCACATAATAGAAAGTATTACTTAAAGGGCAATAAATGACCTTGTTTGTTTGCGATTTCTTTGCCACCCGAAAAGGAGGCTTCAAAACGATTTAAGGGTATATTATTCGAAGCGCGCTCCATACAAACGTACTATGGTGATATTTTCAATACTAACCAATTAAAGTCAATGAAATTTTGCAGAAAAAATATATAAACAAATTTCTATGCTTGTATGGAGTCAGATTTTCCTTAAAATGTATAGTTTTCAAGTTAAAGTGCCTCAAAGATTTCCATACAAATCTTAAATTAATCCTAGCATTGAAACTGTATATTTTAACGAAAATCTGACTCTGAAGCATAGAAATTTGTTTCTAGATTGTTTCTGCAAAATTTAATTGACTTTAATAAGTTAGTATTGAAAATATCACCATAGTACGTTTGTATGCAGCGCGCATTTTCGCTCTCGTAATAATATTCTCTTAAGGTAGATAGCAGAATATTATATAGATAACACAATGAATTGGCCTAACTTGCTTGAAAGAATAATATAGGTACAGTCACATGATTAAATATCCGTACAGATCGAAAGCTTCCTGAGACGATTCATATACCTAGGGACCCGCTTCGCCTTAGCATTTCCCCTCTGCCAACGTGCAAGGCCAAAAAATCTTAGGGTGTCCACATATTATGGCGAACGCGCCGCAAATGCGCGCGTAAATGTGTGCGTGCGCTGACTAAGAGCTCTTACAGACAAGCGACACTTTGCGGTCGGGTCGCGCCACCGTCGCTCTCATCGACTTTACAGTCGCCGTGTGTCGCGCGACCGTTACGTGACCCTCTGCGGAGTGTCGCTCGTCTGTAAAAGCGCTTATCTAGATAGTCAGAAAGAGATACTGATAGGTACGTACCTATCGGTACCTAGTACCAACACGGAATGTCTGTTGAACTCCACATGTTTTTCGAAGTTTGAAGTTGAAGTAATTCCGTGTTTGTTGCGAAGGTACGTGTCGGTGTGACACTCCATGACATTCGCCGTCCGCTCGTCTCGTTCCGGAAAACGAAACGGCTGGGCTCGCTCGTGCCGATATATCTACCAACCGTCGCATGGCAAAGCAAATCGTGTGCATTAGCTTCTTACATTCTGAATTATTTAACTTGAAACTCAAGACATAGGCCTTAATGGGTTCGAAATGAATGTTGTTTTTAGTATTTTTCCTCCGGAATATAATAGTCCCGATGTGTGAAAAGCAAAATACTATTTAAAATTATCGAGTTTAATAAAATCAATAATAAAATAGTCCTCCTTATAGTATGTACGATATTACCATGGTTGTACCGATAACCTTGTAAATTCTGCCGTTAACCGCTGTCTATCGAATGAAAATTCATGAATATTGGAAATTTTTCGAGCATTTTTTTGGGTTCGTCAATTTAGAGTCAATCGGCGGCGCTAAACGAAATTGCGCGAATTAAATATAGCTCCAATCTGTGTTGTAACGAACGGGTAGGCGTACCTCCTTCGCCGTATGAAAAATGGAATCACAGCAATGGACAATTTGTCATTTTAATGTTCTTCACGTTCGCAACCGCTACAGCTGCACTATGGATAGACAATTTATAACGCGTGTCATATTCCCTTTGTATGGAAAGGCGAAATATGTAGCTGTGAGGAGAGGAATGCAATTTATTCCCGCAAACATATCACAGGAATACCTTGTAAAGTGCGTTTGTAATGCATGGGCGTAGCAATGATTTTTTCCCAGGGTGGGCCAGGCCCAGGCGAGGTGGATATAATAAAAACTAAAACCCAGAGCGAGCGAAGCGAGCTCGAGATTTCACTGAATTCTGGTGCGAGCGAAGCTAAAGTGAGCTCGAGATTTTAATGCAATGCATCTTGGTCTTTGTGATACAATCGTAGCCAGGAGCGAGCGAAGCGAGCTCGACATTTCACCGAATTCTGGAGCGAGCGAAGTGAGCTCGAGATGTTACTGCAATATGTCTAGCCAGAAGCGAGCTCGAGATTTTACTGCAATATAGTGAGATCAGTGTAATACGATTTAAATCCTGGAGCGAGCGAAGCGAGCTCGAGTTTTTTGCAACCCAAAAGCTTGAACGAGCAAAGCAAACTTAAGATTTAACTACTCTATGAAAAGATACGATCCAAAACCTAGAGCGAGCGAAGCGAGCTCGACATTTCACCCAATTCTGGAGCGAGCGAAGTGAGCTCGGAATTTTACTGCAATATGTCTATCCAGTAGGCCTCGCATGCCAACCCCGAGAAAACGATAAAAATCGAGATGTGCCTCCATCCTTATTATTTGACGTATGTCAGAAAGAGCGCGTATTACGGTTTTCTCGTTTAAACGCTTTGTCGTGGGTGGCATGCTAGCCGTGCAGGAGCGAGCGAAGCGAGCTCGAGATTTTACAGCAATATAAATAAGACCAGAGCAGTATGTTCTAAAAACAGGAGCGAGCGAAGCGAGCTCAAGATTTTGCGTCAAGATTTGCAAGATTTTGCGAAAGTAGGTACCCCAAGTGGACATGAGAAACGAAACACACGAAAATAATATTGTGTTTATTTCGAATTACCAATTAATATCTCTTATTTTTAGTAAGTGATTCATTTTATTTCTGGGGTGGGCCAGAAGGATTCTGGGGTGGGCCGGGCCCACCCGGCTCCCCCCCTTGCTACGCCTATGTTGTAATGCTCGGAACGTATTCTAGGTAACGGTAACTTTGTCGTAACCGAGTCGAGAACATGCTTATTGTTCTACGTTGTTGACATTAGAATTTGGAGTCTATTCAAGTTTATTCCTCATTCACTTTGATTCGATGACACCCACTATGTAATGACGGGGTATATTCTTAAGCTGGGATTACACTGGATTCACAATTTTTGAACTAATTTAATTTCTATCAATACAGGGTGTACCTAAACTGCTTTGCTGACTACCAAACTGAAAGACGTTTACTATAGCACCAACATTGAAGTAACGAAAAAAAACTGCTGTTCAAATACTTTGAACCGAGTCGCCAATAGTCGCCATTTACATTTTCTACGGAACAGCAGATATATTTTGTAGTTTCCATGTCTTACCTTGTACCATTATCCCTAGTGAAAGTTGTTCATTTGTCAATTTCTGAAGCATCTCATGAAGTATGTAACGTATGTTAGTTCATACCCTGTAAATCCCGGTATGGTTAAAAAATTATAATAGGATTTGTTTATACATACTTTCTTGTTAAAAGTGATAAATTCAAATCTCTTTCTTGTTGCTAGATCTAGCAAGTAGTAGGCTCAAAAATAAGTACCTACCATATTTTTATTGTTTCAGAATACAGATAACATCCAATTATCGACGTATTCATAGCTACTAAAAGCCATCATAAGTAGTGATTTATTATAATAGAGTAGACAAAATAGTCATAGAAGAAATATAGATAAGCGTAATTTTATGCAGCTACGGTGGCTACTGAAATTCCCACATCATAAAATGGGGCCCACCGTTGTCGTAAAAGCGATCATTTATTTTTACGGCATCGATCCCTGGGTTAATAATTGTGTCGCCATAACTTTTTTTCGGATTCCGATACCTAGTCCACGAAAGAGACAGAGCTTCTATTATAAGTAACATTTTGCGGGGTGTATATTTTTTTCTAAAAGTCCCTGGACTTATGAAAAATATCAAAGGACTATTTCTAGAGTGACGAAATCCTTATTTTACGTCTTTTATTGTATGCACTGTATAATTAAATGCGTTTTCTCCGGACGGAAAGCGTTAATTCTCGTCTCGCTGCGCTAAACGAAGTTGCCGCTTTCCACCTCCGTCGAGGAAAAAAATAGTATACTAACCTCAGGCAGTAAATAAGCAAGTCTCAGATCACATGTTTGTTGGCCTCGGCTTCGCCTCGGTCAACAATTACATGAGATCTGAGACTTTTCTTACTTTCCTGCCCTCGGTGTGTAATCTACTATACATTACATGTCAAAGGAGGTGCTTCAAACCATCAAACTGAACAACTTTCAGTATGGAGCCAACGACGAAACCGCGAAAAAACATAAACAGTTTCATAGACAACTTCAATGGCTAGTCGACCCAAATGTATGGAAAACCCCTATGTTTTTCGCGATTTCCATTTTGTCTTTCTATTCTAGTGGAAGTTTTTCAGTTTTATGGTGTAAGGCACCTATTTAAATTGACAGCCTGTTTGAATTAAATAAATAAAAAATACGTAGAAGTACTTTTAAATTATCAAACAATAGGATAGGACATTCAATAGGATGGCGATAAAAGCATTGCAGTGTCGAAATTAATTATTTTCTTTGCTGTAATTTTGCCAATTTTGCTTATGTGGTGGAATGGATATATACGATTTATGATGTGTTGTTTGCTGGTTGTTTGTAGGTTTAAGTAGTTCATAATATGAAAGAGTACAGTATGATTTCAAGGTTTTTCTTTGGCCTTTTTTCTAACGATACCTAATCACTTCTGACGAAAGCAGCTCTTAGATCTTCACAGCAGTAAAGTCCTACAGCATTACGACTCCCGTTTACCGTCGCCTCACTCCTGGAGGCTTTAACGACCCTCCCTGCCTCCTTAACCGTTAATTAAGGATATTAATCCGAAGGCAGGCCACCTTGTTTTCCCTAATTGGTCGCAGTTTTATTTCAGGAAAGCTTCAGCTTTCATAATTAAATTTTATACATATTAAAAGTATCCTACACTGGCTACACTTCTAATTAGATGAGTTCTTGAAGTTACGAGCAAATTCCTCTTTTATTAAATATGAGATGTTGTTATGTTGCGGGTTTCAGTTATGTGTTTTATGTCTGGTTTATCCATAGATATCATATGGCTTATCGTACAAGTAAAATAGATTGCTGGAGCTAAAATTTCTGCTACTTTTTAACTTTACTCTCTAACTGGCACGAAAGACGTTTAAAACCAAAAGTCTGGTCTATGGAAGATTTGATCTTTTAAATAATAGACGGTAGAACAGAGATAAGCGTAAACTGTCGAACAAGAGCAAAAACTGCATTGGATTTTGATTCACGACTTACTCGGAGATAAAGGAATACAGAGGTAAAAAAAAATTGTGTGTAGATAGAGATACAAAACATTCATTATGCAAAATTATTTAGTAAAGATGTAAGTACAAATGTAAACGATTTTATTTTGTTTACGTTAAATATTGTAAGAGGTAGATAACAGGTTAGTTGTTGGTTCGTTTTAAAAATGAGTATATACTGACTGACAATGTGTTACCTTGCACTTGACCTAACAAAAAATGGATAAGTATCTATAAATGGGGCACCCCGTGCTGTATCATTCTACATTTTTAAGTTTAACTAAAATAAGACCCTTTAATTTACCATTGCAAATAGCCTAAAGTAAATAGTAATAAAATACTCAGGTTTCAGCGGTGCCTATCGAGAATTAACAAAATGAGAACAAAGATCCCCAGAATCTATTATAGTTCTCAAGAATACAATTTCGTTTGTTCAATAAACGTTTCATTATTCAAAAGGAGATAAAAGATAATTAAATTCGTTCTTATTCTTAGATTTTAATAAGGCAATAAATAATGTTTTAAAAGTATTGCTTAGCAAGTGAGAGCAAAAGGGAAAGATAATAAAATTATTTTGCGAGCAACCGCAGAATCAGCATGGGGTCTTCATTCAATTACAAGGGAGCGAAAATACGCAGTGATGTTTACCTGTGTTGCTGCGGGCGATTCGTAAAAAGATTCGTTTTTTTCCATAATTATCCGAAAGAAATATTAAAAAGCATTCCAGATTTTCCCTCTGAACAGCTAATGAATTCAACGGCCCGGGGGAATCGCGTTCGTTTGGAAAATATTTATCTGTATGGGGCGGCCACGGGTGGCCGTTACGTTGAGGTAGATATATATAAGTACTAGTATAGGTACCTCCTATTATAAATTATCAAATGACGCATCTTCCGTCAAGTCCTATTGTGATCGAATAGCGTATATTGAAATAGGTACTTATTTATTGCAGGAAATTTTATGTAGGAGAAATTTTTTGATAGCACTACTATTTAGCTATCTACATTGTACTAAACATCTGTACACAAAACCTAGCAAAGGATGAGATTAAAATGTAAACATTTTAAGGGCAATTCAGCAGTCGCAGCAAGCTTGTAAATACCTATCCATATCAAAAACCCATTTCATATCACAACTAAGTTAAATGGAAAGAATCTTTTACCATGTTTATAAACGGAGTTTTGTTAATGTGGATCTGTTTATTGTTTACCTATTTGTAAAGAAACTTGCAGAATTTTAATCTCATTTAGTTTATGTGATGTATTATTTGAGTTGTGTTAAATTTATGTATCTGATAAATAAATAAATGTTAATAAAATTGTGCGTCAAAATTGTATCAAGAAGATAGCACTCGAAATACAACAATGGCATTACTGGGTCTGGCTTCTGACACCAGCTATTAACATTGCTCCGAGACATCCCTAAATTGTATTTTATTTACTAACGCGGTTAGCGTTCAGCGCCGATTCTGTACTACTGAAAATTTTCGCCATTTATTCGTAATAATCCAATATGGAGGCGGCTGCGCGTGATCCCATTGACACTAAGCTGGGGCAGAGGCTCCGATCCATTATTCATAGTGTCCAACCCGGCAAGGATAATGTTTGATGTGGTTCTGAAACGCCATAACGTTACAGAAATTGTACCCCCCCATGTTTTGTAATAAGCGACATTATTTGATGACGGCGCAGTTCAAAGGATTCACCGACATTATAGCGAAATAAACAGGTATTTCATTTGCATGTTATTGTTCAGATGGTTGGAGCCTACACAGGTTTGGGAAAATTACTTGGTTATACCTTGGGGCACATTTATAGTTCGTATCTGATTTGCGTTGTAATGGGGAATAAAGGTTTTAGAGTGGCGATCTCGAATCGGAACGTACTCGGTTGGTCGGCCTCCGCTCTCCACTACATAAACTGACGTCATTGTGAATATCACGGGGAACTGTGTTCAGAATCGATCTTTGTTGGTAGGTATATTAGGAGTGGTATACGACCAGAAGTGGCATAATTTAGGCCGAAGTTTAATAGGTGATTTGATTGTAAATTCATTACGAAAGTAGGTCCATCGTTCACTTTTTACGTCTCAAAATATTTTTACCCCAAGTTATAATAATAACCACGGACTTGAAATAAATACGGACCGAATATTGCACTAAAAAGATGTGAAGCATGCAAGGTAATAGGTAATACAATCTCGTTTGTTCTACAAGGGACCTACACTCACACTGATGCACTAGCTCTAGGCGCAGGTGCTACAACCCGTCACCTTATGTACCGCGTGACAACAGCACGCACACAAAGGATATGGGTGCTTCACTCATGATTAGACGAGAATACGTCTGGTTCTTCTTTTAAGTCTGTGATAATAACATCATAGTTAGGGCACTTCTGAATAAGTTCTCGATAGCTTATTGACAGACCATTTGACATATTTTTCAAACAAAATGTATTTCATACATAACAAGAACTTATACAAAAGTGGCGAATTACCATGTCTCACTAGCTAGACTGTGCCCTGTGCTGGACTTCCATTGGATAAATTGTCTGTCACAATATCAAAGATGTTAATTATCTGTTTTTAATACTTCGAAGCCCGTAGATTTCGAGTTCTATTTTGGTATATATTGTCAAAGTCGGAAAAAAGATTGTAGGTATTTATTTTTCCTTATTCTATGAACAAAGAACGAATGATGAATATCTACTGGCGTTTCTTTGCTAAAATTGGTTTGGTTTCCTTTATTTTTGTAAATCTTAATTCGGTATGTCGTTTTTTTAGGGCTGAATTGAAAACCATTTCGAGATAATTTCCTGAATAACAATATTTTCAAAGTTAGAGATTTAAAAATGAAAGGATTACGGATATTTTTCCTTGGTAGGTAAACTTAAAAGCAATAAAGGGGTCATAGATTCAGGCGAATATTTTCTATTAGATTTCTATGTGTCGTGTATTCAATTTATGATTTCACTAGTTAAGATAAACTACATACCAAGAAAGAATACTGTGTGTTTTTTTCGTTTCGGTAACTTGTTTAAATCTTGATATAAAATAAGAATCCCGGGTAATTCCGGGACGTATAGAAAGTTAAGGAAAAAAATATATTCACAATATCAGAATTTGACATTTGATGTTGCCGTTTCTGTTTCCAGTATAGAGTTAGGGGAGTCGCGTTGTGGATCTGCTATTGGGTAGTTGCGTCGCTCGTCGATTGTTGGTTGCCCCCTCCCAGGTCTACAGCGGGGCTCCAGTGGTGGCTCAAGATAGTGTTCTTTTCGAAAAACAATCCTTGAAGTCACCAAATACATAAATTACCGTACAACGTCAAGCGCTTTTGCTACATAAACTAGACATTGGCAAAATCATCAAATACCCAAGATGGCAGCCATTTTTTTAAAAGTAGAATAGAATAGTATATACATAGTTAGAAAGAGAAGGCAGAAGATTTTTATTTTTTTAAATTAAGCAAATGTATTTTCCATGGAGTTCGAATGATTATACATCTCGAATCGCGACCACTTTTGCTTTTAGAGATTAGTGATAACATTTATGAAAAAAAAATTCCATTGATAAACTTGATGAATCGAAAAAAAAAGATAATATTTCTTAAAATGATGTAAAAAATATGTAATAAAGACAAAAAATACTTGACATATCAAGTTGCGTGTGCCTACCTACCGTAGGTACCTTGCTTTTTTTGTGTAGACATTAAAGAATTATTATTATCAATTAAAATAATCAAATCTAGATGATCGGTGTGACAATGTTCAAGGTTTTTACTAATTTATTTTATTTGTCACACACACTCTCTTCCATTACACTTAAGTAAGTCAAAGTCGAATTATTTCAAAAGAAGTTACTACTGCTTACATCTAAAACGGTACTTTACAGCCATGTTTCAAAGCCTTTTAATCTAGCGTTAATTTCATTAGAGGAATCTTAATCAAGTCCTTATGCATCAATTTCAAACAGACTTTTTAGGGTTCCGTACCCAAAGTTTGAAAATGGGACCCTATGTGCTATTACTAAGCCTACGTTGTCCTTCCGTCCGTCCGTCTGTCTGTCTATCTGTCTGCCCTACCTATTTAGGGCTGTAACTTTTTAACCGTAATAGGTAGATAGGTGAACTTTTCACAAAATGTGCGTTATTATGGCGGATTTGATAACAAATAATAAAAATGCCAAAAAAATAAAAAAATAAGGGGGGTCCTCATACAAGAAACTAGTTTTTATCAAAGTTTATCTTTTTTCTCTATAGTAAAAACGGTCATACATGTATACAAGTGTGATTATAGAAAAAAATACAGTATATCAACAAAATTTGTTGATGTACTGTATTTTTTAATAAGAGTCGATGTCGCAGTAATGGTCCCGGAGAAAACAAACCTTTGTGTAAGTTAATAATTATGTTGTGCGGTACGAAACCCTCGTTGTGCGAGTAACCCAACTCGCACTTGACCGGTTTTATTAAATGTAATTTTTTAAACATTTCATTCAATTTCTGTTACAATTATTTAGCCAACTGTTTTTTTTAGAGTACGTAGCAACACCCAAAGAACAATATATCAAGCAGTAGCTGAATTTAGGTGAAACAAGTCAAGATTGCAGCAATGCCATGTGATATTTGTTTTGTAGATCCCACCCGGCGTTTGCGAGGATATGTCCAGGGGCAACTCATTTTAGATAAGGACCCCCCTGCGGTGACTTGTTGACTTGTGCTCTGTAGAATAGTTCCAACTACATACGTACATACATACAAGTAGTCTTTAAACTATTATAAAACTGCAACTGAAGTGTGTCTGTACATTGAATATATTTACAAGAATTACATACATAGGCTGTTAAACACATTACCCTTCCTTTGCGTCGCGCAGTCGGGTAAAAAGATTAATATTATGGTTTTTAGGGATCCCTGACTCCAAATCAACCTTTTTTTAGAAATTTTGTCTGTCTGTTTGTATGTATGTTTGTGTGTTTGTTTGTTTGTTTGATCGCGCATCACGCAAAAACAACTGAACCGATTTTGATGAAACTTTTTTTGTTTGATAGCTTATTTATGATATGTAGCTTATGATCTGACTTAAAATCAGGTATATTATTTGTGCGGACGAAGTCGCGGGTAAACACTAGTTTGTTATAAATGTTCTTGGTGCCGTGACGGTTTAGGCGGTGAAGCGAGTAACACAATGTCCCGCTGATTTATCTTGAACTTGAAATATTGAGCACCATGGACCCAAAACAGTTGTTGATTGGTACAGACTTCGACCACGGAATCAAAACAGCTTCTTAACCAACAGTTACTTGATCAACGACTACCTAACCAACCCTCAAAAAATAGGCGTAGGCGGTTAAGTCCGAAACAGCGGAGCCGCAGTGTAGAGGTTTATTATAATATTTTTAATTCGAAAAACCTACATAAAACGAGTCATTACTTTTAATAGTTTCTATTAAATACACTTACAGGGCGCCAACTAAAATGCGTTACATAATATTGTAGTGAATGTTTCAGAACATCAAACTGAAAAACAATTGAAAAAACCTTTACACTGGGGACCGGTATTTAAGTTTACACCGTGTAAACCGATTGTCTACTTTTGGTAGAAACAAACTCGTTAATTCGGCGTGACCATGATAAACTAGCAGAATCTTATTAAGGGGACTAGAGTACTGTTGAGCTCATTAACTTGGCCATGTCTCGGAATGCGAGGGCTGCCACTGACACTTTGGACTAAGCCCCGTCTCGACTTAAATCGCTTTAAGCCTGTAATAAAGCCAAGCATCGATTGTTGGATACAAAGTAGAAGTCTCCGGTTCTGTAGGTATACAGGGTTACCTCGAAGATAGTGCGCAAATTTTACGTATATGAAGGTAATCTAATCTAAACTATTATAAAACTGTAACTGAAGTGTGTCTGTACATTGAAGATATTTACAAAAAAAGATTACGATATGGTTTTTAGGTATCCATGACTCGAAATCAACCTTTTTTAGAAATTTTGTCTGTCTGTTTGTTTGTGTGTTTGTTTGTTTGTTTGTTCGCGCATCACGCAAAAACTACTGATCCGATTTTGTTTGATAGCTTATGATCTGACTTAAAATCTGGTATATAATTTGTGCGGACGAAGTCGCGGGAAAACACTAGTTGAAAATAAAAAGACACGTATTTTTTTTATTTTATCATGTTTCATACAAAAATATTAAAATAGTAGTGACAAAAGAGTTCCAAAGATAACAGAAAAAATTTCAGAACTCGCATTAGGGTCTACTACAGTTATGAGGGTTGGGGTTGACATCCATGGTGCTTTTGGACCGTCTGATTATAAACAATGAAATCCGATTGTTAAATCCCGGCCGAGATTCATAGGAATTCGAAGACGAAACAAAAAAAAAACAAAAACAAAAAAAAAACGTTTTTTTTCCTGGAATGTGTTCTATTAACGATACTGATTGCATGGAAGAAAAATGCGCACTGTCTTCGAGGTAACCCTGTATACTTAAGATGACAAAGCCAGTGAAATGACTTTTAGTCAATTTATATACTTACAGGATGTTAGTGTAAACAGTTGCATTACTTTGAGGGGGTGATTGGACCCATAATACGCTGAACAACTTTTACTATGAAACCTGTAGGAAATGAGCCAAAACCATTTTGGACATGATAAATGCAATTAGCTATCGTTTTTTTTAATTTCACTTATGTTCCTTTTGGAAAGTTGTTCACTATCATGGGTACAATTACCCTTTAAAGTATTTCAACTGTCTACCCTAACACCCGGTTTAGAGTATAGAGTTGTTATAATGGTACGCTTATTGATCTGTCGCTAATTTAAGTTAGAGTACATTTTTAGATACCGTTCTTAAAATATTCTAAATCGCAATAAGTTTAAATGAGGAATTTTCTTTCCTGGTACAAACAAAGTAGGTAACTATTAAATGTTTTCAAGTGATCTTGATTCAGAATCTATTTACGGGGGTGTACAGGAAGAGAGCGCGCAATTTGCCAATGCCATAATGTATAAATAGCGAAATAATTTCGAATAAGTATCTAAGAAAAGATTTTCTTGACTTGAAATCACATATTATTACACGGAGTAAGACATGTTTCTCCATTTATTTAGTAACGAGTTAAAAGGTTATTTAGATGTTTACTTTTATTACGGAATAAAAAAAAGTTTTCTCAAAGAGTAAATGCGTGTTTTTTCAAAAGCGTAGGGTACCTACCAGGTAGATACTAAAATTCATTATGGCGAACTAGGTCTTTTTCTATGCACGTCATTTTAGAACATTGTCGATTGTTGGTTGCCCCCTCCCAGGTCTACAATGGGGCTCCAGTGGTGGCTCAAGATAGTGTTCTTTTCGAAAAACAATCCTTGAAGTCACCAAATACATAAATTACCGTACAACGTCAAGCACTTTTGCTACATAAACTAGACATTGGCAAAATCATCAAATACCCAAGATGGCAGCCATTTTTTTAAAAGTAGAATAGAATAGACATTTTCTGAATAAGTCATTTTTTAATTAAAATCGGGCGTTGAATTAATAAACTCAAAATGAAATTAGAAAGGCGTGTATAGGTACCTGCTATTACCAAGGCGCGTACTTTAAAAAAAAACATTAAATTCAATCCCTATCGTAGTAAGCACACACACAACAACACATAAATTATCAACCTCTATTATTATATCAAAACGAGCAGGCTAATCCCTTTATTTATAACTGAACGGTGAGTCGGTGACTGATTGCGTGCGTATGCTAAACACAAGCATATGCTTGCTTGCATAGTAATTAATCATTTGTGAACTACCCAGTGGCCCGCATGAAACTAAATGGGGCGGGCCTTTCAAACTAACATAATTTCCTATTACGCTGCTTTCTTTGATCCAATTAAGTAATTAAATTAGGTAAGTTAAGTATGCATATGTTTAGCTTGTGCACGTGGTGGAAACGTTGCGAATTAAATTGCTCAAGGTTTATATTAAAAAATGTTTTTAGCTTTAGCTGCACTAAAATGCGATCTACATGCTTAAATTCATGACCTTTTTCCCTTTCAAGGTAGTCAAAACCTTTGATAAAACTTGTAACTTTAAAATTGCCGCAAACGACGTCTTTATGTTTCCCCTGGTTTTATAATATTTTCCATTCAATACGATTCAATAACGTAATCAAGATTTTGTACACCCACTACGAATGAATGAAATGAACGAATGAATCAATAAAATATACGTTTATTTACACCAAACATGATACATAAAGAAAATAAACATGTTAACGGTGCAAATATGGCAGTCTTATCACTACAAAGCTATTTCTTCCATAAAACCTTAGAATCTAACTAACTAACAACAAACTAATTTGCTTCCGGTTCAAATACTTAAATTGGGTTTGGAGACAAATTTCTCATTGCGTATTAAGTTAGCCCTGTTTCCAGTACAAAGGCCATGGCATGACAATGACAGTTAGCTCCACTTGTTACCTTCTGCAAATCTCATTTGCATTTCCCACGTGCAAGTAACAGGCTAATTTGCACCTTGTATTTTTACAGTTAAGGCGTTATTGGGCTGGAAATTTAGTTGTGTAAGTACAGGTTTAAGATTGTGAAAGCAGGTTAGCCATGTTAGAGCCGACTTTGGCTTGTGACGAGGTTTGTAATAAAGCGAACTCATATTAATTTCCAGGTAGAGAGGGATGGAAAATGACAACTCAATTTTTAATATCTACACTTTTATGACACAAATCAGGCAGCTTTATGGTTTACGGGATTTTACCTACGATTTCTTCTGCACCACCTCCCGTTATCATCGCTATAATAGAAAATACTATAATAGAAATCTATTTAAGTCGAATCCTAGTGTCGTAGATTTCTAAACATAAAAGGTTTTATCAAACAAACAAACAGACATACAAATAATCCGAACACCATATTGTGCCTTTTTTTTAATATCTTCTATGTAGGTACACAGGATAGACCTCTGTTACAGTTTCATAAGTCTTCAAGAAAGAGACAGTACTTAATAAAATGTTTTTCTGTTACTAATATAAGCATAAGCATATGCTCACGACTATATATTCCCCGAGGGGGTAGTCAGAGATATTCTGAAACCTCAGAACATCCACGTTTCACCAGTAGTACCGAAAACTGTGTCCAGTATGACAGGGGGTGAGCCCGTCGCCACTTATAATGGACAGTGGGTACAATACATGCCTCGAAATTGAAGCATGCAGGTTTCCTCAGGATGTTTTCCTTCACCGAAAAGCCAGTGGTGTTACAAATCGTACATAAATTCCGAAAAACTCATTGGTACCAGTCGGCCTGGACGGGGAATCGAACCATCGCCTCCTGCACGCTTACTAATTTAATAATTTTAAATAATACTTTATTAATTTAAAACCGTACACAAGGAAACAAAACAAACATTAGCCAAGAATCAAAGCTAAACAAAGATTCCAATCTATGCTCTACGATTTCGTTGGTTATTTATGTACATTTTTAATGCTAGTTAACTAAATAAATTCAATTAAGAATCACTCTAAACGTAGGGTGGTCATTTTACGAATATTATACCATTCCGTTTTGAGTATTTGCCAATTTGCGTAGGTACGAGTCTTTTGGCGTAACGAGTTTGTGTCATTTCGTGTAATCCGTTATTTACTTACAGAGCCACTTTTTATGCGACGTCGTCAAATCTACGTTGTATTAGTATATAGTAGTGTGTGGTTGTATATTTGTTTGCTGAAATTTCAAATACAAGCAAATAACTTATCTAATTCATCAATAAAGTGTTAACTGCATGTACGGTGTCAGGACCCCGTTTGGTGCATAGTTCCAAAACTCCCCTACGGATATGGAAGTTGCACTGGATTCTTGAGACCACTTGGCTCTTAGAGAAACTATGACGTTGCTGTGCTTGTCTTTAGAAGGGTTGTTACGAATATTCACATTAGATACGATAGCGAATGTTTTTTAATTATTTTCAGTTAGAAAAGGTATCTTTTAATCTCTTTGCTGATCTATTATAGAGAAGCAGAGAAACGTTATAAGCTACGCCCGCCATAAAATACATTTTCATTTGAATTGGCACATACCAATCTCTACACACATCGCCCTTTTACTATAAAGGGTGTAACAAAACACCCTGCTAATACTTAAAGGGGTGCTTCAGACCATGAAACTGAACAACTTTCAATATGGAGCCAAATTCGAAGTCGCGAAAAAAAATCTACTGTCCCATACAAAACTGCAGAATGACTAGACTAAAATGTATGGGACCGGACAGTAGATTTTTTTTTCGTGGTTTCCAAAGTTGGCTCCATAGTGAAAGTTATTCAGTTTCATGGTCTGAAGCCCCCCCAATTTTAAGTCAATCAATCAATTATACTTTATTGCACACCTAAACAGAACATTTATATTTGAATACAGATAAAGTATTACAAGTAGGTACAAATAAGGCGGTCTTATCGCTAAAAAGCGATTTCTTCTAGACAACCTTAGGGTAGAGGAAATTAACAAACGAATAATAGGTAGGCGGTGTAGCTTAAAAGAAAGAAATGGCTTGAGTGTATAAATATAACAAATAAAATAAAATAATCTATAACAAATACATACATACATACATATCTTTTTAACTATAAACATACATAAGTGATTACTACATACACGGAAACAACTGTAAGAGGAGAAAACGAACTAAAAGTGAAGTTGAAAAGAAATCAGAGGTAAATGAAATGATCTTTCACTTTCGACTTAAAAAGAACACTCAAGGATCACAAGAGCACGTCTGATCAACTCTGGCAATGAGTTCCGCAGAGCCGAACAGCTTGCACGGAGAAGGAATTGGTGTAGAAGTTAGTGGAGTGGATAGGCATAAGAAGGGATACATTTTCAGAGGAGCGCAGGTGACAGCCAGTGGTAGAGGAACAGAAAACAAGTGTTTTGTTACACCCTGTCATAAACTCTGGTTATATAGCCAAAGGCATTTGCATTGTAGTTGTAGCAATGTTTCTTGTCATCCCGAATAGGAAAGGAATACAGTGATAAGGTTTTGCATGTATGTGAAGATAATAGCATTCGTCTTCATTCCTACAACTAAATAGGTCGCAACCCTAGTCTAATAGTACTTATATACGGTATTGATTGAATGTACATTTTGGGATCATAAAGGATGATGTAGGTAAAGTCTTTATGTCAGCAATGTTAGAACCCTATATTCACCTAACATTTTCATGGTTTCATTTTTTAAGGGGGCACCGAGCTTATTGTGCTGCCCCCAATCGTATTTTTTTTAAATATTTCTAGAAAAGAAGAAAGTCACATTGTAGTCATTGCTGATTTTCAATTTATCGGGTCACTGCGGATTTGTTTTTATAATGTTTGTATTTATTATCTATAAACCCGCCAAAAGTGACCTCTTTTGGCGGTTTTAACGATAATAGCTAAAAGCGTAAAACATAATAATCCGTAATGTTTCGATAAATTGAAAGCCAATCCGGACTACAATGTGATATTCTTGTTTTTTTTTTTGGAAATGTTGTTTAATTGTATAGAAATAAAAAAAAACGATTGAGGGCAGCACAATAGGCTCTGTAGGCTCTTAAGTCAATGCGAAGTTAGCTCAGTTCACAATTAAGTGCCCCAAAAAGCATATATTTAAACATTATAAGCGAACCATGAGTTGATTTGATTCAAAATGCTCAATCGTCCAACAAAAGATTCATGCAAAAATCCTTACAAAATTAGTCAGCATCTCGTACCGCAGACACAAAAAGGGTTCACGATATTTATCTAGGGCGTATTAAATAACGGTAGAATTGGAATAACAAATGCCCACCGTTGGGAGTAACAATAGCCCGAATATATCACGGGAAGCTGCCTGGAGGGCCGCAATTTCCGAAATAGCTCCCGCGACCCGCCGTTGTGAAACTCGGGGCCGTCTAAAGTAACCATTTCGGTATTGGCTGTTGGTAAGCGTCCAAAAATGTATGTTACTATTCACTTTTACTGGGTGCTATTTTAGAACAACAGTTTGGAAACCTTAATGTATGGTAATTGGAATCAAAAACACAAAAATTCAAAATTAATGATGCAATCGCAAATTATGAGAGAGATTCATAGAACATAGTTGATGAATACTGTAGCGTCGAGTGGCGTAGAGGTTCCTATTTGTGGACTTATCGAGTTGCTTATAGTATAAGAGATAAGTGTACTTTTTGCAACCATCAGCAGCAAGGCTGATTCAGTGTTTATGGGGTGTAGAGCATCTCTGTGATGGGGATGGACCAGGTCTGCCTGCATAGCTTCAGTCGGTTTAGGAGTTACAGACGTTTAACGGTCAGTAAAAAATTTACGATCAGATGCAAGGCCAATCGTAATGTCGTATTATTGTAGTATCCATCCCCATCACAGAGATGCTCTACACCCCATAAACACTGAATCAGCCTTGCTGCTGATGGTTGCAAAAAGTACACTTATCTCTTATAACATTAGTGGTATCATATCGGTGCGGAGCAGCGGTATCATTATTATAGACACTAAATCATAAAGTCTGGGTTCGAATCCGCACGAACGATACGCCATATACCAATGAGTTTTATTTGAACTGATGTACGTAATACCGACTGTTCTTAAATTGGGCATGCGGCACGATAGACTACGCCCATGCACCTTCCCGGGGGCATGGTGTCCTATCCCATACAAATTAAATTTTTGTTAAAAAATGGCAAAATATGGCGTTATGGTATCGATTTGTAATTAATGTTTACGTAAAAGTGTAAATTGTTACTACAAATACATGATCTGACTACAAAAAAATCTCATGAGCCTCGGAAAATCAAGCAATTTACTTTGCCCAAAGACTGCCCGCGTTACGGCAGTCGCGTTCCTTTGTTTGACATTGGGCATCTGTACTGTATAGTATTATATAATCTGTTCCTGGGGGTAGGCCTGTGACCCGTAGTGGGACGTATAATTATGTATAAATAAGGATGATGATGATGATGAGGTAGGTACTGTAGTTTTGTATGGAACCGCGGAGTTTTCGTTCGCAATTTCAACGGGCGTTCCATAGTAAAAGCTGTAATTATAAGTAGTAGTATTATACCTAGCTATGGTTAAAGTTTCCGCACTGACTAAAATGTAGGTATTTTGTATATTGAAAATGGTGTAATAAATTATGAATCCATTCAGAAATTAAGTTTTATGACCTAACCTCAAAGACAACGGCAACCTTTTACTTTCAATAATCAGATCAGAGAAATGAAATGAGACCTAGCCTATTAAATTACTATGTCACTTAATTAAGGACGAAGTAATACTCTATAAGCTCATGAAAAAACACAAAGTTCTGACGAACGAATAGTAATTTTACTTCAAAGAGAATTTATCAACGTAATTCGATATAAAAGAGTGAGCTTCTACTAACTAAGTTACACTGATGAAAATTAAAGCAAAGGCTTCACTAGGGTCGTTAAAAGGGATAACAACTGTTACAACTATCATTACAATTTAATTTAGAGCGTATAATTACGTTTGCCGGCTGTAATTTTCATTTTCTGAGAGCAACAATACTCAGAACTCGACGCAAATTAAATTTTGCCGTATCTTACAAATGCCTTTTTTTTGTGTTCCGTACCTTCATTGGTAAAACGGAATATTTGTGTTGACGCTGTTATACCGTCGAGGCCGTTTTTTGAACACAAACGAAAGTGTTTTAAACTGTGTTTTAAAGTCTGAAATTAAATTATGTCTTATTTAAGGATCGGGCGGATGGGCGAATGTTCTCAATAACACGATTAGATTAAGTTTACTCGATAGAAAAAAATCCCAAAGTTAGCCCTTAACCCCTTAACCCCTTTTTGTTATGTTTTTTTCAATACTATGATTAAACTGCTGATATTTAACTTTTTATTCTTGTAATTAACTAAATAGATTAAATATTTCTAGTGAACTCAGGAGAAGTTTTAGCTTAGAAACTCCCATGAGCAAAGATATTGACGAAAAACACGTTTTTTTGCGATCCTGCTTTCAATTGGAGCGGGATGGCTAATTGTAAACTTATGCTTGCAAGAAAGAGACGCTTGCAGTGGGATAACCTAGCCTTAAGTCTTCGGTTTCTATTTATCCGTTTGTTCATCATCACAGCCTATGTACGTCCCACTGCACTGCCGCCCTTATCATAATCAGCGCAATCGACATTTTTGGAAAAATTGAGTTATGGGCATATTCGGAATCAGCGTAAAGCGATCTACAAGCATAACTGATCCAATTTTTGATTTTCTTATTTTAAATGTGGTTTTTTGATAAGCAAATTTGTCGCACTTGCAAACTTTCCATAGGTATACTAAACATATACCACGTGATAGCCATTATGATACTTAATTTAGTAAGTCATTCAAAAGGTTCTTCACACTTACTAAAAATAAGCACCGGAATATCGCATGCGGTTGTTTTGCCTAGGATTGTCACAGTTAACAATAATAATAAATTCTAAGCATAATCAACGCACTTGACTGTTACGTTACTCTTGGTGGTAACTTATAGATAATTTACTTAACCTCTACTAGTCATAAACATCATATTTGAGTAGATGCGATTGTTATGTTTAGAATTTATTTGCTTAGACAAAAAATATTACTAATCATAAACATTGATCCTAAACATTACCAACGCAACTAGCGCAAGTGCAATTATTATACCTGGGAATCAATAGCAGTGGGAGCAAATACGTTGGCAAATACGTTCGTTATGACTAGTAAGAAGGTCACTTACATAATATGAGACGAAATAAAAAAAACTTGCCCTCTTTAAATAAACCTTGTAATTTACCCGCATCAGCCAAAAAATGAGAAAAAGAGAAAGTTACTATCCTATGTTTTATTTCTGCTCATAAACTTTCATACACATAAAGTTTTATCAAAATCGGTCCAGCAGTTTTTGAGTCATCATCATCATCATCATCTCAGCCGCTGGACGTCCACTGCAGGACATAGGCCTCCCCCAAGGATCGCCATAACGACCGGTCCTGCGCTGCCCTCATCCAGCGTTTTCCCGCCGCCTTCACCAGGTCGTCGGTCCACCCTACGCTGCGCTTTCCGGTACGCGGCCGCCACTCGAGAACCTTCTTCAAAGTTGGACCTACCTAACTGAATAGTTTGTCCCAGGTAAACATAATCGTCAAAAACTTCGAGCGCAGAGTTTCCAATCGTTACAGGAGTGGGTTCAACATGGACATTTGATATGATCTTTGTCTTGTCCATGTTCATCTTCAGACCAACTCGTTCGGAGGCTCTGCTAATATCATCGAGCATTCAAATGAGCTCTTCTATAGTCTCCGCCATGATGACTATATCATCGGCAAACCAAAGGTGACTTATGTACTCGCCGTTTATGTTGATGCCTAGCCCTTTCCAGTCCAGAACCTTGAAAACATCTTCCAGTGCAGCGGTAAACAGTTTCGGAGATATAACGTCTCCCTGCCTCACACCTCGCTGCATTAGGATAAGTTTCGAGTTCTGGTACTGTAGTCGAACTGACATAGACATGCGTTTTTGTACAAGCATTTTAGCACCTCGATGTACCTACCGTTAGTCTACTTGGTATCGCTGAAGAGACTGCAGTACAGCCCAAGTCTCAATCGAATCAAAGGCTTTCTCGTAGTCCACGTACGCCAAGCAAAGGGGTAGGTTATACTCTTCGGTCTTCTTTATCACCTGCCGGAGCGTATGTATGTGGTCCACGGTGCTAAAACCCCTTCAAAAGCCGGCCTGTTCGGGAGGCTGCAAGTCGTCGAACCTGCGCGTGAGATAGTTCGTAATGACTCTCGAAAACAGCTTGTAGACATGGCTAAGAAGGGAGATGGACCTATAGTTCTTCAGCAGGGCATTATCACCCTTTATGAAAAAGAGCACCACCAGACTTCTGTTCCATGCCTGCGGCGTATTTCCCTCGAGTATGACGGAATCGAACAGTTTCTGAAGGGCCTTCAGAACCGGTTTTCCACCCGCCTTCAGAAGCTCGGCCGTAATAGCGTCATCACCCGGTGCCTTGTTGTTTTAGCCTGATTTGTAGCGGGTCTCCGTGTTGACGTGTATAACTTCCATAGAATTTCTCAACCTCTCTCAGAAGCTCAGGCTTCAACGATACGATTCTGCCATCCTCAGTCATCAGCTTTGATAGCTGGCTTTGCCCAATAGACAGATCCTTTGCGAAGACTTTGGAGCCTTTGTTCCGCTCTATAGCCTCCCTAATACGCTCGGTGTTAAACCGACGCAGGTCGCAAGTTACAGACTTTGAAATCTGTATTATTATTGAGCTGCCGGTACCTATTCGCATCATCTGAAGACTGCAGAATCATCTCGCGCCTTTCCTCCATGAGGATACTTTCAGGAGATACTTTCATTGTTTGAAGGATACTTTCTTTGTTTGTTAATTTTTTTCCTGATGCGACAAAAAGGTGTATTTAAAGAGGAGGTGTTTTTTTTTATTTCATCTCATATTATGTAACCTTGACCGTGACCTTCTTACTAGTCATAAAGAACGTATTTGCCAACGTATTTGCTCTCTCTGGTATTGATTCCCAGGTATAATAATCGCACTTGCGCTAGTTGCGTTGGTGATGTCTAGGACATATTAATTGATTTATAATATTTATCCTAGGCATAAGTGACGTAATTGCATTTCCTAGACATAAGCCACGCAATTGTAACACATGCGATGGTTATGCTTAGGAAATAAAGACAAATTAATCTATGATTACAATTCTAAACAACATTTTGGGGTTTATTTATATGAAACATTATTATTTAAGAAAAATGAATATAGCAAAAAGAAAGTTCCTAGCCTGTTCTATATAGTCGATAACTAAAAAATAATAAATATCTGCTAGTATTTTAAGAGTAAACAAAAAACGAAAAAAAAACTTTAGGCGCCATTTTCTCGAATTCTCCCTCCATGCAAGTGCGTTGATTATGATAAGAACGGCAGTGCAGGGCACAGGCCTTTCCTCAGGGAGGGTGTATGGGCGTTAGTCTACCACGCGTGCTCACGAATAGGTCCGCGGATCCGGAGGCTTTCCGCTGACCACTGCAGGCTGACGTAGAAGTCAATGATTCAAGAGCAAGAAAGATTTCTAGGAGTCACGTTGCAGGAATTGACCCGAGCACACGTCTCGCGTGGTTTTCGCGCGTCGCGTTTTTGCCTGCCACGAGGCTCCGCAATCCTCAATATCTTCTTGTTCTTGAACAAAAACAATCCCTGAGATTGGGATAGATACTCCCATTAATTACACTTGACACTGGCGGAAATGCGGTGCTACGCACAAGCAAAAAGCCATTAATTATAAATAATAAAAAAAAAAGATTTCTAGAGGAGATTTCAAAATCGTAAAACGGGAAACCGAACTTGAAAAAAAACTGATCAAAATTCATTACATGCGGAACACCAATTGTACTAAGAGTTTGCACTTGACCGTGTTTTCTTATGTAACCGCCCACAACAAAATTTCTAGGGCTTAATATTTTGAGCTCATCGTTATATTTTTAACCGTTTTATTACTCTCGCAAATACGTCATAACAAAGGCACTCGGTACAAAGACGAATAAAGCCCGTGTGACGACAACTCGTTAAAATTTTTAATCCGCTTCGATATAAATCTGATTGAAAATGCACCGGCCTACGGATTGTTACACTCAAACATTCGGGACGAGAAAATATTTGGTGCCAGCGCCACGTACCGTTTGCGAGAACATTTTTGATGTTTAAACCATTTATATTGCGACGTATTTTATTTTTTTAAATCGCCATTTACCCCGTATTTGCGTCCGTTGTTTTATGTTATGTATTTTTTTTATTTTTAATACCTACGTCGCTCCTATCTGTCCTACATAATTTTTCCCGGGGCTCTGACTGAGTGATCGCATAAATGTAGCATTACTTCTCTCATAAAAAATACTAAAGCATTTTGGGAGTGAATCTGATGGATGTTTTGTGTTAGGGATACTTGTTTAGGTACTCTTTATTTTGTTCGAAGAAATATAAAGATATCATATATATTTTTCTCGTTCATTAATTTTCAGTATTTGGGTTAGATACCTAAGTTGTAAAAGACTGGGCATGTGCGTGTATCTCGATTCACGTATAGTGTATGGTTCTCGTGTTTCTAAGTGTAACTCGAAAAGTATCATTACATAACATACACCCCTATTTTTTTAACATATTAAAAAAATTAAGTATCTTTTCATGATAATGAAACCACATGACACTAAAAAACTTTCGTCGAAAATGAGTAAAATTTTTGGACCTCCCATACAAAAGTGCCGATCAATGAGCGTTTTTCTTTTCTTTTTTAAATTTAGTTCCTAAAAAACTCGACAGATGACATGTTTATCGCTCCATAGAGACGATAGTGCCTGCCTTTTTTGTAAAGGCCTCAGATCAATTAATACAAGTAGATAACTTCTTGATGACGTCACACCGTACTACCCAAAACGTCAAACTGACTCCTAAAGACCTCTATCCATACTGCCAAATAAGAAAGTCACTTTTATCTATCTACGATGGCAACATTGGGAACCCTTTTCAATTTGGTCGCGTATCATTGCTCGAAAGTACCGTCGCGGTTCATTGGCAAGAATTGTCATTTAAAAAAGAAATCTGAAGAAATTATTGAAGTGGTGGTGACTTTAATATAAAGAGAATGTCCTATATTGTGCGCGGGTGCAGATCGCATTCAGAAAACAAGGAAAACTCGGGCGAAAATATCAGATTCCACAAGTGAGTACATAGATAGGTAACATTTTCTCGAGTAAATAAACCAGAAAGTGTAAAGTCCGATTTTCCCATGGCTTAATTAATAACAATAAGATAGTTTTGTAGATTTTGGACTAAAATAAAGCACGAAAATGGAACCAATTAGAATTTGAGGTTATAGCATTTGACAGCGTTTGACAGAGGTTTGACAGATAGGGGCTGTAGGCTGCTTGGAATCGACATGTTGATAAAAATACTGCCATCTTGTTTTTTCACACGTTATGTTGTATTTGCGCAACCAAGATAGCATTACTATCGTAGGTTCTTGCTAATTAACTGGAGGCCTTGGTAAAGGCCAAGGGATCGAGCCCATTTAACCATGTCAGATGTAAACAGTTTTAAATTTTCGATTAAAATGATTCGTAAATAATTTAATATTCCATCAAAAGATGCGTTGGCATCTTTTTGATCATCTTTTCCCTCTTTATCATTACACTTTTTTGAAATGTTGACATTTATTCGTACAGACCGTAGCGCCATCTATCGATCCCCGAGAAAACCAAAAGAAAAACGCTCATTCAGTTCAAATGATTTATTTCAGATTATCAGCCGATCGATTTTCTATCGGAGGTCTAAGAAAAATTCGAATTCTTTCGACACATGTAAAGTAAAAAACAGTTTGATCTGAAGTGTATTAGGTACCTAAGAAATTTTGATCCACCTACCGTATGAGGGATCAGTAGTTAATCCATCACAATTTCTTCTTCAACGAATGCAGGTTTCCTCACCCTGTTTTCCTTCATGTACCATTTGAGAGCAGCAGTAGTGGCGAGTAACCTGCCGTGCAGGAGGCGGTGGTTCGATCCCCGTCCAGGCCGACTCGTACCAATGAGTTTTTAGAAATTTATGTACGATTTGTAACACCACTGGCTTTTCGGTGAAGGAAAACATCGTGAGGAAACATACAGCTTCAATTTCGAGGCGTGTATTGTACCCACTGTCCATTATAAGTGGCGACGGGCTCACCCCCCGTCACACTGGACAGAGTTTCGGTACTACTGGTGAAACGTGGATGTTCTGAGGTTTCAGAATATCTCTGACTACCCCCTCGGGGAGTATGGTCGTGAGCATATGCTTATTTATTTATTTGCTTCATCGTGATTCGGTTCTCTCATTACGATTCAAATGGAGCTAGAAATTGAGTCTTCATAGCTGCATTCACGTTCACACAGGAGGTTAGACTTGGGTTCCTTCGTCAAATTGTGCATGATATTCAATGAGGAGCTCCTTTACTGTTATTTTCCGGTGCAGACATCGGGGCGGGTTCCATAATGCTCGTATGCACGCGATTTGTGCAACTACTTGATATAGGTACTGGAGTGCGATTTTTGAATCTCATTCGGTGAGCTCAGCAGTTGTAAATGTCAAAATTACTATGGAGATATGCATCTTTCTTCTGCTGATTTGACTCTCAAAAATCATACTTCAGGAGAGCGATTTTTTAAAGTCTAATCGGCATTAGAAAGATGCATATCTCCAACGTAATTTTGACATTTTCAACTGCTGAGCTCACCGAATGAGATTCAAAAATCGCACTCCTGATGACTTTATATTTTAGGTACCTACTCGTATTAGGATCTTTAAAAGTCTCTACCTATTTCGTTGTTTTTGCTTAAATCTTTTTTATTAATATTTTACTTCGTTTTCGTGATGTATAGAAGTTTACTTTCAAAGTTAATTTCATGTGGTAAAATAAAACAATCGCCACCATAAGGATTTTATAAAATCAACAAACGAAACATACCTATAAGTGGAACGTGAAACGCCTTGTACGCGGGTATAATGACTTCTTTTCTCTAAATAATGGTAATAAAATTATGGTGGTAGGTGGTACACCAAAGTAATAAGCGATCTCGTCATAACATATTACATTCCATAATATGGTTTTTGCAAGTGAAACTCTAACCAAAATGTTAGACGTTTCACGTCTAAAAAACCTACCCTTTATCTACAAACGCATATTATGATTGATCATAAAGTTTTATTCGTAGTTACCTTACCCAACCTCCATAATACGCTCGATCATATACTTTTACAACATTTTGTCTCATATTTCGTAACGTAAGTGTATGATCGTCATGACAAGTGATTCAACAAATTGCGCATTTTGTCGTTGTCTCGTGAGACTCTGCATTATTCCTTTATTCCCGTACAAATAGTGCTCGGGAGGGTTCCGTTCTATTCTATCAGTTTCCGCTACATCGACCCCACCCCTCTTGCGACGCTTTGTTTCTGACATTACACGTCGGATATCTTCACACCGGTTTACAGGCACGTAGTCAGGGTTGTAGATATCCAGATGACCTGATGACTATATCTTTGTGATGTGTCGGCAGACATTTTGGTTTATTTTTAAAATATCGTTGTTATTATACGTAGGTACACTGAAAAAAGCACGAGTAACGTATCGACTATCAAACAGAAGCACCCTCTAAACATAACATATTCTTTATTTGCACACCAAGAATAGACAAATACAATTTATAACAAGAATGAGAAGGGATAATGTAAGTGCATTTAAGTTTACATTCTGTATAATTAAAATTATGCACAATATACATTACCATTACATTCACATCTATCTATCTGTAAGGTTTTCTTTTGAAGTCTGTGCTAGTGATAAGCCAATAAGTGCGTTCATACAGAATGACGCATTAACGCAGCGGCAGACGTCAGTCCGTCATTTGTGAAGCAAGAATTTGTATGAAACCGCACGTAGAAGCACACGCGGTGACGCATTGACGCACAGGGTGTGGTTCTATGGACTGACATCTGCCGCTCCGTCAGTGTGTCATCGTGTGACTAACAAAAATATGACGCAACGCCTAGTCTTGAATTGTGCTGGCTTGATACCGTCTCCAAAAACACTACTACTCACATCTGATAATATAATACAGGGTGTTAGGTATCAGTTACATTACTTTATGGAGTGATTGCATCATACTGAAAAATTTCGAATTTCCGTAGGCAATCAGCTGATCGAAAGTTTGTATGAAAAGTTCAGCAGCAACGGCATCCTGAAGGCTATTGCTGAAAAGATTGATTGCCCCATAATAAGGCACTTCGTTGAGATGACCAAATCTCAATTAGTAATTAAGTACTAACTTCGTTTGTAAGGTTTATATTTTATTTTATTGTACCTACTAACCCTGGATGGATCACATAGTTATCTGAATAAGTAAAGATTTATTATTATTATAAAGTTGAATAATTGTTTTGCTTATATTTCTCTTTGTTGCTTTGGAAAAGTTATTCAGTAGAACGAGTTAAAGTTTAAAAGGTAAAAATAAGCAAACAAATTATTCAACTTTTTATACAAACTTTCGACCAGCTGATTGAGTAGGTACGGAAGTCCAAAAATAGTTGCGAATTTCCTGTATGTTTCAAGGGAAAGTTGCTCAGTAACATGGGTACAATCACCCCTTAAAGTATTGCAACTGTTTACCCATACACCAATTGAGGGGTATAGAAGCAAAGGCGCCTCAGTCCAAGTTATAAAAATTTTGAGAAATAGGAAAAAGGCATAACTCCCTTCCCGACTTTTAGTTTTGCCATACTTAACACAAAAAAGTGAATAAGTGGACTGAGGCGCCTTTGCTTCTATACCCCTCAATTAATAAGACATAATCATCTCAGCCGGTAGAATAATAAGTAAATTATCTTATTTGTAATACTTTTATAAAATGTTTAAAGTTTTAATTTCATAATTCGGACCTGCTCTCTTCGTGTAAGATACACTTTATTTCATTCTTTGTTATCACTATTATGGACTGAGTTCCGAGCAGTCGGTGTGAGTGACGGATAATTCTATTAGTTTGTAAGTGGTAAACTTATTTTGGGATATCAAATTTAAGTTCAGAGATTATTGTGACTTTACTTAATAAAACAAATGAAGTATGTGGAACTATGTATGTTAAGGGTTAGTTCCCGTGATTGTAGTAGTTAGGTTAAATTTAACTACTATAATATTAGTCTGAGCATTAACGATGGCTTAAAAGTGATAAATTTTAATTTACTGTCAAAATTACAATTATTGTAACGTATTTTAAATAGGTAAGTAAACCTTTATACATGTTTTAAGGAAAAGTATAATTAACGTCTAAACCCCATACTCTACCCATCAAACAGAACAACTTTTGCTATGGGAACCTGCTAGAAAAAAAAACTGCTGTTCCTTACTAAACTGAATGCCCACTCGACTAAAACGTAAGGAACAACAGATTTTTTTTCTGATCGGTTTGCTTTCATACTAAAAGTTGTTCAATTTGATGGGTAGAGTATGTGGTTGAAAGGTTAATGGTACTTTTCCTTACACCTTGTATAATTTCACACTTAAAAAGGTCGTTGGCAGTGACTTACACTGCTGAACACTAAAAAGGATACACGATCGTGAGCTTATGTATTATTGTATATTATTATGCATGTAAAATAAAAGGTAAAGGGCTTGTTTCACCACTTATGAGTAAGTTCTTGTTAGCTTATCCGACATATATTTTGACATATTTTCATACATAATACGTCAAACTATCTGTCGGATAAGCTAGCAAGAACTTACTCAGAAGTGGTGAAACAGGCCTGTGGGGACTTGCCATAGATGTCAACACCCACAAGTTATAGCAAAGAAGCTAACAGATGGCGATACCGTCGCGCTCAGAAATCTGCTCCATACAAAGACAACGTTCACCGTAAATACGTAACTCGTAACCTACTATAAATAAGGTTCACAATCGAATGCGAGACATAAATCGCGCAAGAGAAATAATCACAGAGATTCGATATATATACAAGGTCCAACTAAGAACTGTTGGACCACGGCCGGTCCCCAGGCTTCACACTAAGCCTGGTGGAAGATCTTCCCTTTTCAATGGAGGAACATTCCCAAGTAGCTCCTCTATATTGGTGACCCTCGACAAAGAACATCGCAACCTGAACACCGCAGAGCAGCATCAACCAGCTTCAACCAACCCCTTCACACCCCTCGACCAGGTCAAACAAGCAGCAGTCACGCCATCAACCCGGAGCCGCACCAGGTCCATCGCAGCTGTCTTCACACCGCTTCCTGGGCCTGCAGCTTCCTCAACGACAGTCAGCGTCTGCATAGAAGGATCTCCCGCAGCCCACGTGTCTGAGCTCACCTCCACGTGGCAGTTCTGCTCGCCTTCTCCACGCCTGTCACTCACCCGCATCACATCAGGACTGGACTCCCTGACAGATGCACACACTCGCAGCACATCGCTCGTCAGACTCACTTGACTGGAGCCCTGCACCTACACGGATACAGACTGCACACTTCGAACAACTTAACGACCTCCGGTCTGAGGGGGGAGTACTGTGGGGACTTGCCATAGATGTCAACACCCACAAGTTATAGCAAAGAAGCTAACAGATGGCGATACCGTCGCGCTCAGAAATCTGCTCCATACAAAGACAACGTTCACCGTAAATACGTAACTCGTAACCTACTATAAATAAGGTTCACAATCGAATGCGAGACATAAATCGCGCAAGAGAAATAATCACAGAGATTCGATATATATACAAGGTCCAACTAAGAACTGTTGGACCACGGCCGGTCCCCAGGCTTCACACTAAGCCTGGTGGAAGATCTTCCCTTTTCAATGGAGGAACATTCCCAAGTAGCTCCTCTATAGGCCCTAAGTGGAGTTGGTTAAGTTATCCAATAAACATTATTACCTTTTAAACTTTAACTCATTCTACTGAATAACTTTCCCAAAGAAACAAAGAGAAATAAGCAAAACACTTATTCTACTTTTCATACAGAGTTTCGGTACTACTGGTGAAACGTGGATGTTCAGAGGTTTCAGAATATCTCTGACTACCCTCTCGGGGAATATAGTCGTGAGCATATGCTATGCTATGCTAAAATAAAAGAAATAAGGGAATAAGTTAACAATTTGGTCGTTGTAGAAATTAATGGGGGATATCTATGTCGAACAGTGAATGTCTTTGGTTCATAAATGTATGTTTTTGCACTGGGGTTTCATTGTTGAAGGTTAAACTACTTTTAATTATATTTATATAAGTTACTTTAACAGAGAACTATGCATGTGATAATGTTACCTACAAACGCAGCATTTAACTAAGAATTTCACTTATAAATGAAATCAAATGTTGCTTACTTATAAAAGGAGATCCCCCAGGCGAACATGCGAGGTTTCCTTTTTATTATCAAATTTAATTACGAAGAAATTCCCGCACTGATTATCTTCATGTAACTGCTAGCCATTGAGAAAAAAAGGGAGAAGAAAAAATGTAGCTGCAATAAGCTTAAATCTGGATTTATGTTCTTTGTTGTTAGAAAATTATTAGTTTTTGCAGTAAGAATTGAATCCATCTGACAGGGTCCTTCTTAATATGCTGACTCTTTTTAAAGGGATGGTCAAACTGAACAACTTTGTCTATGGCACCACCATCGAAATCGCAAAAAAAAATCTGCTGTTCTATACAAAACTGAAAATCTACTTGAGCCAAATGTATGGGACAACCAATTTTTTTTCGGGGATTCGATGTTGGTCCCATGTAGAAAGTTGTTCAGTTTGATGGAATGATCCTCCCCCTTAAAAAGAGACAGCAATTAAAAATGAGCCTGTATATATGAAATGAGCCCCAAATATTCAAATCTTAAGCATAATCACATGCTGTATTCACCGAGGGTAGCCAGAGATATTGGAAATCTCAGAACATTCACGTTTCACTAAGGAAGTCCGGAAGTCCTGTCAGATGATGCAGACGACGAACTATAACTATTACCAAGCTAAGCTCGCAATTACTCGAAAATTTGGCAGATAGCTCGGTGAACGAGCATTATCATTTTATAATCGCTTTATAGCGAAAAAATTATCAATCATTCATAGGTATATTTTTTACTGCATGCGAGATCCCAGTGCAGGGCAAGCCTTTGTCAACAATAATTTCGAGGGGGAAGTACTCGACTACGATGACCCAGTTCTGATTAGTGGAGGCAAATAAGCAATACTCATCAACACAGCAACATCTTATTTAAGAGATACGCTCTTGTCGTTGAAGTATTCGTCAATCTAGTCTGTTTTCCGCAATTTCCTTTGTTGCTGATACGCGATCGACATCAATCTTTTCCTTTACCTGTGCTAGATAATTGTCTAGTGAAAATATATGACAAAATGTTTTTCACGCCTTTAAAATAGAACAGTCCAATTCTTCTGGAGGGTGTGTTTGGTTTTTGCTGTCTTTGTGGGCAAGATATACCAGTTGGGGTGTTTGAGATGTTGCGCTTTATTCATTAACACGTTGTATACAATACAATGAATACATATTTAAATCTTGTTAAAAATGTTGTGGAAGAGTCACGTTGCAGGGTTTGCCCCGAAAACTTGTCTCTCGCGTGGTGTTCGCGCGGTTCGAGTTTCAGCCTGCCACGAGGCTCCAAAATCCTTATCAGTAATTGTTCTTATTAAAAATAATCCTCGAGATTGGATAGACACTCCCTCAAACTACTTGACATTGGCGGAAATGCGGTGCTAACCCACAAGCAAGAAGTCCATTATTATTATTATATCAGCCATCGGTGTCCCATTGTTGGGCAAAGGCCTCCCTCCGTTATCTCCATGCATCCCTGTTTTGCGCTTGGCCCAACGAAGAAGTCCATAATTATAAAAAAAAATGTTGTGGAAATTCTATAACAAATTAAAGAACGTAAAAATATAAACGGAATCTGAGTAAAGAAAGCGTCAGCTTAGTCTTGCAGCAGCTTCAATTTTCCTCTTTTTCAATTAACACCAATTAGTGAAAACACGTGGCTTATTATCTTAAGATTAACACTAATTAAGACCCTAGGAGGCTCGGTAAACTCAAAGCGAGTGTTTCCTTTGAAAACATTGCAACTTAATTAAAGCTCAAATTTATTATTCAAGTACAATTTTCTGTAGGAAATTATGCAATTTGCAATTTAATTTTTTAGAAATTAGATGTTTATACAAGTTTTTCCGTGTGGTTCCTTTGGATTGCTGTGTCGTTTCAGTTTAATAGACGAGCTTATTTCTTTCCGTAGGTATCTTATGAGGCGACTAAGGGATACGGTTTCTTTCACAGTAGTTTTGTGAGTGACGGCTAGCCTCCTTTCAATGTCACATCGATGATATCTGTGTAAATAATATTAAGATTAATATTTTTATGGATAATTGTAAAGCTTAATTTAATAACCAAACTGATCAACTGTTTTGTCATCATCATCATCATCTTATTTAAGAGCTACGCTCTTGTCGGTGGAGTGTTCGCCAACTGTCTTGTGCTATACATTAATTGTTATATTGTTTGGTTATCGATTATGTAAAAACGGTTTTCAAGTTTTGCGTTAATTACCTATTGTTAGCACCCTATAGCCATATGAATAGATACAACTAGAAGTCAAGCTCAAAAAAGCGTTAATCCATTGCTTTATGGATCAAAATGGCGTGTTTACGAGTCTAGCCGCGGTCTCTGAAGCGGCGTCCCGCTTGTATTAAGCTTCCGATCTGGAGTGCGATTTTTGAATGTCATTCGTGAGTTTGAACGGTTTTTAAATCTCATACAATAGCCTTCTCATGCATCTTTCTATTGCTGATTTGACTTTCAAAAATCGCACTCCTGAAGTAGGTATGATTTTTGAAAGTCAATTCAGCAGAAGAAAGATGCATATCTCCATAGTAATTTTGATATTTAACACTGCTGAGCTCACCGAATGAGATTCAAAAATCGCACTCCTGTACGGATATTTAATCATGTGCTGAAGCCTCCCTTAGCGACGTACTAAACGTCCGCACCCTGAATAATCAGCAAGCCTAATGCTAGTTTGTAAATGTCTTCACCACTGAGCAAATCAAACTCAATGACTGCCATCTCCGACAGAAGGAAACCTTTGTATGCGCCGCGGTACCTCGATCGTGGAAGTCTTCGATCTACGCGTTGAAAACCTTGTGAATAGGTCCTAAAACCTGTTCAAACCGGTAGCCTTTTTGCCAAAGCGTTGTAAGATCGTCTTACAACCCCTCCCCGATAATTTGATAGAAATTCAAATCGTTTGATACTGATACTCTTTGTTTTAGAATGAAATACTTTTTTTGTAAATGAGATTCCGTTTGTCTCGGCAAATATCATGTAATTTTTTTCCCGGAAAAATCTGTGTAAAATCTATCTGGGTGGGTCGAAAAATAGATGCCCCCTTGACATACCGAACTTGTTTCTTTCTTGCACGTTACTTAGCTCCCTGGTAGGAGATGAGGATGATACCTCTCTTCTACTAGATTTTGCGCTTTACCTTCATTTTGGCATAAATAAAGACCACATCGGCTGGTAATACATTTTTCACCTCACAAGCTCGGAAAGATTCTGTTTATCATTCGAAATCTGAGTGCAAAAGTGCATTTTATCCGATAGCGTGGAAAGAGTTTTTGAAATTTGAATCTTTCTATTCAATATTTTTCTATACCGCCAATCCACTGAAAATGCATAATAACTATTTCATGTCACTGGCAAGCACGAATAAAAAACTTTTTAAAATGTTCTTTTTAGCAATTCACTTTTTTTCCTCGCTGTTGTAAGGTGAAAAGTTGTGTTTCGCTCGGCTGCAAAGTTATTCTGCGTCTCGTACCTTTGAAACCTTCACTAAGCTCAGGATTCTATTATTTGAACCACTCGCGAAATCTTTCTTTTTTGTTTGTGTCACGTGTGTGCACTTTTGTTCTAAAATTACAATATACTTCTGAATATTAAAAATAACTGTCTTGTAACATGTGTAATAGCTGTCTGCGTTACATAAACTGCCTATGTAAACTGATAAATTCGCAGATTATTAATTTAACAAATAGTTTTAGGTCAGGTCATTGCGAATAGTCGAGTTATATTGTTGAATTGAGTTATCACAATAATCAATTAGCTAATCGTGTTTACTAACCCAATATCTGTCCAATTAAGTGAATACCTAATTCGCGTAATGTTTCGAGGCACTAGAGCAATATTCTTTACTGTACCGTGTATCGTGTAGATAAGTATTAATATACCTACTTTAATTCATATGTTAATGTATTAGTGGGCAGGTCTACGTGCATCCGTATCATACACATAAAGTTCTAAAAGAGCTTGGGAGAGACATTCTCTACCGATGAACTAGTACTTCAAATAAGTGTTTTGTTCTATAAGGTCCTACTGCAAGGCTAACACTCAGTTGCAGAAACGCTCATTAAAGTTAATCCTGCATTCAATCTCTTGCTGTCACTTTTTGTCTTGTTGACGTAGTCAAAGCTAGCAAGAGATTTAATGGAGAATTAACTCTAATGAGCGTTTCTGCAACCGAGTGTTAGACTTCTGCTCACGAATAAGGATGACCCAAAGGAAGCCATCATACGTGCGACACGATGACGCACTGACGGAGCGGCAGATGTCAGTCCATAAAACCACACGTCAATGCGTCACCGTGTCTGCTTCTACGTGCGGTTTCATACAACTCCTTGCTTCACAAATGACGGATTGACGTTTGCAGCTCCGTCAGTGCGTCATCGTGTGTTAACGCACTACTCCTTCACGCAGGCCTACTGGACAAACACAAAATGTAAAAACTAATTAATGTTTCAGCGACATTTTTGTTGTTTACTGATTTTACTAGATATTGATTTCAAAGCCAGTCTGTTCGATAATGTAGCATTGATTGATATTAACCAGAATGCAAAACGCAATTTATGGAAACCGAACCGTCAACTGGCTTGTCACTTGTCAGCATTCGCTCGAAATAATCAGATTAGGGACGTAATTTCCCGTTGTCGTTGATTCGTCCGTCATCACGTTTGGCTAAACATAATAACGTTTAAACTGACAAAACATTTTAATTAATGTTTTAGATGAAAATCCCAACGTTTTGATTACGTTATTTTAATTAGGGGATATAACTGATTTGAGCTTTCCTAAATAACACAAATAGATGATACCACTAAAGCTAATTTTATGCTTCTACTTAGCCCAATGACATAAGAGGAGTTTTTTTTTGTGTAGGCTTGCAATAATAGGTTTCAGTTTTAAATGATCAAGTCACATCATTGTGCGGTGACCAAGCCGAGACGAATACGTTTGAAGAACATGTCGACTGATAGGTCTGTACCTAATAAGAGTTTCCGTTAATATCGTTAGATATGTAGCGGAGCTACGAGAGAGCTGACTAAGCAACAATGCCGAACACATCGATCGAGTCGATGTAAACAAACAGATCTAGGTCAGCGCATGCGACCTAGAACGTCACACAGATGACGGCCAATCACAAGATGGATCTGCCCAACGCATCCTAGCACGTTTCAAGTAATAAGCCAATAATATGGCGGAGACAACTCGGCTCATTACGAATAACAACCAATCACAAGGCGAGTCCTAAATCGCACTATAAAAGTTATCAAGAGCATAAGCATAAGCATATGCTCACGACTATATTCCCCGAAGGAGTAGTCAGAGATATTTTGAAACCTCAGAACATCAACGTTTCACCTGTAGTACCAAAATTCTGCCCAGTGTGACGGGGGGTGAGCCCGTCCCAGTCCAAAGACAGTTCAAACTTTAAGTATTAAGGCTAAGTTTCCACCAGATATGTGCGAGGTAGCGAGACGGTGAGCGAGGAAACAATCCGCCAATAGCGCGCTCGCTCGATCACGTCATTGGGAAATTGAAACACTCTCATTGGCCGATTTTTTCCTCGCTCACCGCCTCGCTGCCTCGCACATCTCTGGTGGAAACGCAGCCTTAGAGTCGGCTTCTCTACAAACTACGCACATCATAGTTATTAACCGTCGACCCACAACTCTGTCCATACAATTATACGGTCACGTGTAATTTGGGTAATGATAACATTCCGTGACTGTATTCGAGTTTATTGTTACCGTTCTCGCCGTACCAAGGTGTTAAATGGAACTTTCGTGTTTCGTCCACGTGATATCATCTCGCTCTAAATTTGGAATGTTCTGAGGTTCTCAAACTGCGGTCAGCTGGAGCCTTTACTTTTGTACCTACACCTTACTAGTTAAATACTATTGTCTTTTTCGTGACTTGTTACGTACTTATTTCCATAGGTACCTAATGTGCAAGTGACATCCACAAGATACCTACTATCATCTTTTGCGTCACTTTACTTAGTTAGGTACGAATCTATGGTTTTCAAGAATCCCTGTTCTAGTCTTAATTACCTATTTCATTAGACATAAATAATGAATCACAACATTATTTTCACTGCGAAATAAAAATATAGTAAATTTATTATGTTGTGTGGTACGGAACCCTCGGTGCGCGAGTAACCCGACTCGCACTTGACCTGTTTTATTGAATGAGTATTGAGCAGCCTCTTTTTTGACACATTCGACGAAACGGTGACAATACGTTCGCTGCTTCTGTAAACAAATAAAGTTTGAGAATCTCTTAGTTGGTTTTATAACAACGCCTGTTTTGAAAGCTACCATTTAGCTCCACTTTTTGTTTTTGCTATTCAATGTTGACGGGCGTTTTAAATTATTCCGTTTTTCCATTGCCATTTTACCAGTAGGCATTCTGTTTAATTTTAAATTATAAGAAACGATATGTATGACACGGACCTGAAAAAAAGACGGACGTAATCTCGTCGTGCAGTCACGCGGTACATAATGGTGACAGGTGTCGGACCTGCGCCTAGAGCTAGTGCATCTGTGTGAGTGTAGGTCCCTTGTAGAACAAACGAAAATGTAGGACCTTGCATGCTTCACATCTTTTTAGTGTCACATTCCGTCCGTATTTTTTTCAGGTCCGTGATGTATGAGCTGACTTTACCATTTGGAAAGGATTATTTAAAAATTAATAACGGAAATATTTAATGTAGTACTATGTTAACCCCTCTATGACATAAAAGGACCGGTATTTCCTAATTAAATATTAACACGTAAGGTTGCTGTAAAAGCATAATTAATCTGTCCCATATGAATTAACGCAAATTGGAGGTGCGAAGTGGACTGTTAAATCTTTTTACAGCTTAATTTGGGCTAACGGGGCCGGAATGGCTTGAAACGGATTCAGAAAACGAATAATAGAAGCTTTAGAGTCCAGACTGCTGCCTAATATATGATTAAATCAGTAGCGGTAGATATAACCCTTACTCTTCCCTTACTCTATATCTAAACTATTATAAAACTGTAACTGAAGTGTGTCTGTACATTGAAGATATTTACAAAAAAAAGAATAAGATATGGTTTTTAGGTATCCCTCACTCGAAATCAACCTTTTTTAGAAATTTTGTCTGTCTGTTTGTCTGTTTGTTTGTGTGTTTGTTTGTTTGTTTGTTTGTTCGCGCATCACGCAAAAACTACTGAACCGATTTTGATGAAACTTTTTTTGTTTGATAGCTTATGATCTGACTTAAAATCTGGTATATCATTTGTGCGGACGAAGTCGCGGGAAAACACTATGTAAATATAAAATCCTAAAGATGACCATATACAATTTAATAATAAATATAGGGTCCAACTTAATATGCTGACACTTTTTTAAGAGGATGATCAGACCGTCAAATTGAACAACTTTCTCTATGGGACCACTATCGAAATCGCGAAAAAAAAATCAGCTCTTCCATACAAAACTGCAAACCTACTTGAGCCAAATGTATGGGACAGCTGATATTTTTTTCGCGATTTCGATATTGGTCCCATAGAGAAAGTTGTTCAGTTTGATGGTCTGAACATCCCCTTAAAAAAGTGTCAGCATATTAAGAAGGACCCTGTATACCTACCTAAGTGATAAATTTTTAACAACATGACCTAAATGTAAATGTAGTTTGTTTTTTATTAAAATTAAATGTGTAATTTGCATGCTATTATAAATGGCTGAATCAGGTGATACTATTCAACAGGATTATTGTAACAACCAACCTTGCACCCTATTTAATGCAAATAAATATTTCTGTTTCTAGATTTTCTGTACACAGAGATATACAGACACATCAAACATGAGTACAAAGGACGCGCTTATAGCTAAAACATTTCGTCCAACAGACCCGAGTACCCATTGCGACATATCAAGCTACGCAAAACCAAAATAAGCTAGCCGCGCGTAAGTAGAGAAATGTAGTCACGCGGCCAGCTTATGTTTGTTTTGAGTAGCTTGATGTGTCGCCGTGTGTACACCGACTAGTTTACACAAATTTGAAACATAACAAGCTCACGCAGCAATGTACTTCAAATCGCACTTTTCCGCACGGCAAAAATCGACCGTGTAAATACCGCTTTACACCGATGGTTTTGAAAAGTGAGTCAGGTTTATATTATAGTCCAATCATTTTAGGGTTTGACCCTAACAATAATTCATCTATCGCAGAAACTTTGCAGTGTGATAAAGTAAAGTAGGTATACAGATTACGGTTGACAAATAATCTAGGACCGTAAAAAAAACAACCTAGATTATTTGTAATCAATTGTAGATGAATTATTGTTAGGGTGTCCATACAATTATATATATATATTATGTTACTTTTACTATCCGCCACCGCCACACGTCTCTTCTGTATAAACCACGCCTTATAGACTCTACCCTCAACACTGAACAACTTTTACTATAGGAGCAAACCGATCGGCGGATCGGGATTTTGCTCCGGCAAGAAAAAAACGGTCAAGTGCGAGTCGGGCTACTCGCGCATCGAGGGTTCCGTACCACACCAACACAGAAGACAACATATTAACTTGGGAAAAAACTTTTTTAATGTCGATAAAAACTAGTTTCTTGTTGAGAACCCCCCTTTTTAACTCTTTGTCATTTTTATTATTTGTTAACAAATCCGCCGTAATAACGCATATTCTGTGAAAATTTCAATTATCTAATTATAACGGTTCAAAAGTTACAGCCCTAAATAGGTCGGACGGACGGACAACGTTGGCTTAGTTATAGGGTCCCGTTTTCACTAAAAACTGTTGTTCCATACTAAACTGCAATGCCTACTCGACTCAAAATGCAACAGTATCGGTTTGCTCCGATAGTAAAAGTTGTTAAGTTTGAAGGGTAGGTTCTTAGTTTAAAAGGATGCTATTATATAGTAGATTACACACCGAGGGCAGGAAAATAAGAAAGGTCTCAGATCTCATGCCTCGGTCAACAAACATGTCATCTAAGGCTTTCTTATTTACTGCCCGAGGTTAGTATACTATTTTTCTCCTCGACGAAAATAATTGACGCTTTCCGTCCGAAGGGGAGAAAATGATATTTATTTCACCCTGTATACTGCTTGAATAGTGTTTTACACGAACTGTGGTTTGAATCACTGAATTAGAGCTACAGTCCGACTCGATTTTATTAAGCCCAGTAGGTGCGCAGGCTTTGTCCGAAACTATTTTAGTCACAAAGAAAATATATGTACTTTTTCGTACAGATTAGAATCCTTACTAGAACAGGGTATTTGCTCAGGTAGGTACGTGAAATATATTTCAATTTTATCTTCTCACGTTTTCAGTATTAATGTTTCTTCTTGTGGTGCCATCTCCTATCGGAGGTTGGCTATCATTAGGGCTATTCGGACCCTGGAAACTGCAGCCCTGGCTCCCGGTGCAGCGGCTAGGAAATAATCAACTAGACAAATATCTCCGTCACGCCAGCCACCACTATCATCGTTATCATCATCATCAGTCTGTATACGACCAACTGCAAATCACAGGCTTTAGCAGCGATTACATTACCCAACATTTAGGGCCGATGTCGGCATACATTGCTTGCTTTGAAATAGAGAGAACGAATCCAGTAATGTATCCCGAAATCGGGCCCGACCAACGGCAAGTGTTATCGCTGCTTTTCTCTCACGAACAAGCGTGAGAGGGACATACTGCAGCGAGGGTTTAGGCCAGCTAGTGCTGTAGTTGCTTTCAGAGTATTTTCAAGCCGGTTCAATTAATTGATATTGGCAGTATCCGATAGTAGTCTCTGTACGAAATATGAATATGTTCGTATGCTTCAGGAAAGGATTTTCTGTTATGTTATTCCTTATTATATTATACAGGGTGTTAACTTAAATGCGTTACAACTCTTTAGGTTAGGGGGTGCTTCAGACCATCAAATGGAACAATTTTCACTACTTATAGAGCCAATAATTGAAATTGTAAAAAAAAGGTGTTATTCCATGAAAAATTTCACTCAACCCAAATGACACAGCTCATTTTTTCCACGATTTCAATGTTGCTACCATAGTAAAAGTTGTTCAGTTTGATGATCTAAAGTACCTACAAACTAAAGTATGTTACGCATCCAAGTTAACGCCCTGTACAGTTAGTTATCTCTTCCATTTTAGTATTTGTTACTAATTTCCGCGTTAGATCAAGTTAGTCTTTGAGTTGCTTGTAACCTAACGCCAACTTAATGCAATTATATGTATAGTGTGAGAACACAATATCCTCCTTTGCCGACTGTTCGGCGCTGGAACCTAACTTAGTTCATAGCTAGTGGGGCCATACGTTAGCCATTCAGCAGGATTATTCTGCTTTCCAAATCTCAAGAGAAGCGAATTGTCTGTCTTTGATAATAACTGTCCCGATTTTCCAATTTTTAATTTTAGTTTACCCAGTATACATTGCAGAAAACCACGTCTAGCCAATAATTTTTCATATAGAAAAAATTTCAAACTCATCAGTGCAAGTATTAAAATTGTTTTTAAAATCTAAGACAATTTGTGCTTCAAATTCTTAACACCTGAAAGAGTCAGAGTAAAGACCAAATCATCATATCAACTTAAAGACGCTCCTAATTATTTTCATAACAGTTGATTTAGTGTAACTTGCATCTCTATCAAAAACCACTGTTTTACCGATGCAATATTTCTGAAGAGCTGTTTGTTGTGAATTCAATGTATCTTACAGATATCTTCCTACGTCTATCACTATTCGTCTATTTCGTCTATTTTGACGAAAAATTTGTACGTACAATGAAAATCCTTATCCAGGATGTTTCGTTATTAGATACGTTTATTAAGGGAATTAGACCATCAAACTGGGAAACTTTCTATATAGCACTAACATCAAAATTACAAATAATGCTTCAATTTCGAGGCATGTATTGTACCTACTGTCCATTACAAGTGGCGTCGGGCTCACTCCCCGTCACACTGGACAGAGTTTCGGTACTGCTAGTGAAACGTGAATGTTCTGAGGTTTCAGAATATCTCTGACTGCCCCCTCGGGGAATATAGTCATGAGCATTATAAATTTGACTTTTCCTAATTGTCCTCTTCTGAATAGATGACGTGGTTCCATTATTCATGGTTCATGAACTAACTTGTTATTAACTTCCGCGCTCTCGGCGTTTAGATATTGATTAATCCACATTCGGTTTGCGAGTAACCAGTCCCGATGTACGAATTTTAGTTTAAACTAAGGAACTAGTCGTTGGGGGTTAATGTTTGAAACTAAACGTTGGAGCAGGGACGTTATTTCCTCAGTCAGTAAAAGGAAAAAAGTTTCAGGGCACACGTATTCACCTTGCTTCTACCATATAGTTTTCAGAACTCTAATTACTACACTAGCACTCATTTGCAGAAACTTTCATTAGACTTAATCCTCCATTAAATTTGTTGCTAGCTTTTACGACGCCAAGAAGACAAAAAGTAACAGCAAGATATTTAATGGAGGATTAACTTTAATGAAGGTTTTGGCAACTGAGTGTAGGTTTATTTAAATTTTAACTATACATAAGTTGTAACAAACCACCCTAGGGTATATGTAACATGTAAATTAAAATTGATATGTAATTCAACTTAGAACATGGAGACAACGTTGAAAAAAAAAACCGCTGTCTCGATCTCGATGTTGGCTCTATCGTTAAAGTTGTTCAGTTTGATGATGTGTAAACCACCCTTTTAATATACCCTGTATAAATGGTAAACATACTATTGGTAGTACCTACTGCAGATCATCAAACTGAAAAACTTTTCGTCCCATAGGACTAACATTGATATGAAGAATGTAAGATCTGCTGTTCCATACATTTGGGTGGAGTAGTCATTGAAAATGTCTATGAAAACTCAAATATTTTTTCGCGATTCATTATGGGTCTGTTTGATCTAGGTTTGATCCCATAGTAAAACTGGTTCAGTTTGATGGTATAGCTGAAGGAACCCCTAAAGTATGTATTGCATAAATTTCAGTTTAACTGCATAATATGCAGGCACTTTACCACGATATCACCTGACGGAATGTATAGTAAAAATCCAAACTCCAAAGTCCGTATAAGATTCATGCTATTATCAGTCTAATGAAACGTCAACTACTATAAATAAGCCTTCAAAATTCCCAGTAAGATAAATAAAACTATAGTCTTGTTTTGGATTAAATTCATAAAGTACATCGCGATTTATTGACGTGAAATTAAAACATGACCACAAATTTATCCGAATATTATAGTGTATTAGTTTGAAATGTTAATGCACAAAATCATTATGAACTAGACCAGACCTTTAAATATTTGAATTAAATTTCCTTTTAAAAGTAATTTTCTGACGCTTTCAGACTTTATTTTTTTTACGAGGACGTCTCAATCTCATTACTTACGCGGCCTGAGTAAAAATTACGACATAATGTTATTATCACTCCGGCTTTCATTTAACTAATGCTTGTAAAGTGTAAACGACAAAACGTCGCTATCAACGCACCGAGCCGTCTTTGAATCATGCACGCGTCGTGCACGCATCGCGTCCGCTCATTCTACGAACAACGCTGTCAAGTTCAAATAAAGCCAACGATATCAATGTACTGGTCTATGAATAAAGCAAATATAGACTCTATTTAACTGGCAATAAAAATATACAAAAATTGAGAAACTTACAGAGCGACATGGCTTCAGGCCAGGCGCTTTAATTATCAACATTATATCAGCCGATAGACGTCTACTGCTGGACATAGGCCTCCCCCAAGGATCGCCACAACGACCAGCTGTGGCCCTCATCCAACGGGTTCTGGCCGCCTTCTTCAGGTCGTCGGTCCACCTTTTTGGCCCTATCCACGCAGCCGCCACTCAAGAACTCCTCGGCCCCATCGGCCATCGATTCTGCCGGCCCATTGCCACGTTTTAGTAAATTTTTGAGCTATGTCGGCTACTTTGGTTCTTCTGTAAATCACTTCATTTCTGATTTGATCTCGCAGGGTACCTCAGGGCAGCATTTAATAAGGATTAAAAAAATAGCAGTAAGCAACTCCACGCGCGACAGCCGAGGCATAGTGCGCGACGCGTGTGCGACGCGGTTGCTTACGAATAATAGGAGTAAATGCACTTTATGACAAGAGACAAAGATCCAAGGATTTTGAGGAGTCAGGCATAAACGAGGCCCTAAAAAGCGCGTTTGCGTTTAAGCGGCCTTATTAGAATGAAGAATATAAAATAAACCGTAAACGTGTGCGGTCCACTTTTTAAATTGAAGCCTTCATACCTGACTACTCACTATTGCGAATAAAAATTCAATTTACAGAAAAGACATTTTATAATACTTTATTTCAACTTTAAAGATATTTCTTCAGTTTCCAGCGATACTCGTGAAATGGAATCACCTCCCTGCAATTACATTAGCCAAATTGTATTTGAATGAGAGCTCAGTCGCCGCAAAGCTAAAATGTATTTCATTTATCTGAGTGATCCTGTTGCCATAATTTTCAACTCTGTGTTTATTTATCACTGGCTTTGGCCATGTGGCTGCGTAGTGCAATGTTTCGCCTACGCCGCGCTACGACGCTACGCGTTGCGCTACGAAGTCCTTCGTAGCAGAGTTTCTTGATATTCAGAATAGATAGAACTAGGAAGAAGTATCAGAACTGGAATACTTTTTTTTAAGACGAAACATTTGCATCGGTTTTCTCTTTTTTACGTTAAAAAAATTCCATATGAATAAAGGGTTGGATAGACTTTTGTCTATGTCACCTTTCGTGCCAATGAGACCGATTATCTATAGAAACTTGATATAATTATGTATATACGAACTAGAGTTGTTCATGTCACTTCAATTACTCCTATCGATAACATATCGATAAAAATCTAAATCAAAGTTTAAACGTAAAAGTGAAGAAAAGAGAAACTAATATACCTAATAAATTATGAAAAATCTAAACTATTACAAAACTGTAACTGAAATGTGTCTGTCTGTACATTGAAGATATCAACCTTTTTTAGAAATATTGTCCGTCTGTTTGATTGTGTGTTTGTTTGTTTGTTTGTTCGCCCATCACGCAAAAACTACTGAACTGATTTTGATGAAACTTTTTTTGTTTGATAGCTCTGATTGATCTGACTTAAAATCTGATATATAATTTGTGCGGACTAATTCGCGGGTAAACACTAGTGTTTGTTTATATAAAATTTGTTGCCATACTCAAGCAGTTTATGTCAAAAATGTGACAGTTACGAAGAAAATAACACATAAAGAGTATTAATGGGCTGACTTTATGTATAAATAAAAAAGGCACCATTTAACTTTTTATTTTATTTACTGATGAAACCAGCAGCTATGCAGGAATGACATAAGGCATAAAGGAAAGGAAAAGTATCATTAACCTTTAAACTACAACCATAAACTATAATCAGGCTGTTCCATACTAAACTACAATACCTACCCGACTCAAATTTATGAGACAGCTTATTTTTTTTTGTTCTAACAGTTTGCTCCCATACAAAAATTGTTCAGTTTGATGGGTAGAGTATGTAGTTTAAAGGTTAATGATGCTTTCCTTACACCCTATATAGACTTAGTATTTATTTGGTATTAATCTCAACTTGATGTCTTCCTGCACACTCTCCTTGGATGTTGACGGCTCAACCAATTCCGGTCTGGAAGGTCTGGAATGCCTTGGAACCGTCCGTCTGCAAAATAATAGTATCAAATTAATGTAATGACAAAGATGTAACAATTTTGTATAACTAGGTCTACCAGAATCTCATGGCATAAAAAAGTAAAAAAAATATATTTATTCCACATGGTAATGCCAAACTGTCGTCTGTCTAGTCTAAGTAGGCCCTTGACAAACTGCGACTTTTTGCAGCGATAATTATAAATGCGCGGTTATTAATCGTGTCTGTAGCGATGCGATGGCGTTTGTATCGAATCAAACGCGCGTGTGCATTGCGACAAAGATTGGCAACGAATGACTGATCAAATATTACGAATGTTTTCAGTCGAGGCTGTATTGTGGCTGTATCGCGTTTGCATCGATGCTGCATCGCGACTGAATCGATGCAGAAGCGCTGCAAAAAGTCGCAGTGTGAAAAGGGCCGTAATCCAATTACCCCAGCGTTGCTTACTCTAAAATTTTATTTCCTTATTTGCCATCAGATTTTGGTACACCGTGTGCAATTGTCGATAATTACCTAAGTCGTCGTCGTGGGTCAACACTATTGGCATAAAATAGAGTACATAAACTGTCAGTGCAAACGAATTTATGATTTTAGTTTATAATTTCGGTAAATAAAACAGGTTGAAATGATACTCCTCATTAGGTAACACATTCACAATGAAAAAAGCTTTACTCTGAATGAATTATTTAATTCATTACCTAGGTCAACACCTTAAAAACAGTAGTCGATTACTTACCGATGGAAAGATATCCTCTGATTATCTTCTTTTAAAACTCCCATTCTGCTAGTGCATCCAGTGACCACACATGCCATTGTGCGTATATAACACGCACTCAATATTTATTTTCGAAATTAATGCCAAACTCGTGTATAATTTCACACAAAATAACACAACCACGTTGGTATCACGCTGGATATCACAATGACTCAGAAACTTACACTTTGACGTTGAGGACGGTGACATTTATCTATGTTTGTCTTTTTTTTTCAAAGGAAACTATACCATAACCAAGAATGAGAAAAATGAGGCCATAGTAATTTCGTTTTAAAAAAAAGTCATCCATTCTTAATACAACATCCCTGAGATAGAACCTATATTAAACATGATAACATGCATTGAGACCATTTTACACTTGTAATCAAACTGTGACATTTTCATTAATATTATTGACTAGTGAGTTATAGGGTTTTCATAACTATTATTCACAAGTGAGTTATAAGTTTTTTTTTATTTGTTGAGTTTTTTGTTCATAAAAAAGTTTCAATACAAAAAAGATCGTGTTCAGTAGGTAGTACAAAATAAACTTTTTACTACTAAATTAAATTATTTATAAGTACTATTTTCTTCACAAGTGTGTTGAAAAACGTCGTATGATACACGTGTGTATTGATGATTATCAATGGCGCCTCAACGGTAATCACCAACATTACACACTTTTACTATAATGTACTATTGTATATCTGTTTGTGCATGCATCACTTAAAAACTACTAACCCGTTAAAAAGGGTTTTTCACGAAAGTATAGGGCTTAGATTGGATAGCGGTGCAAACAATCAAAAGTTTTGAGTATTTATAGTCAGTGACATTGCGCGTACGAAGTCGCGGGCTTCGCTAGATTGTAATATAACAACATTGTATCTCTTTGATTTTCCGCTTTTATTATGTATCATTCTTTTATAAATCACCCCACCGTCTTAAGTACTCCCAGTTCACTATTAACTTTGAACCTTATTCCTCTGCAATAAAATACTATAGTCCTACAAGTAAGCAGGTACTCAGTAAATCTCGACAGAAGCCGGTTCGTTTTATCTCTTCCACTACATGGACCCCTGGGTATTTGTTTCTTGCGATCGATTGTGCTATGTGACATCACAGGCGTATGGGTTTGAAAGAAATGCTTCAGTCAACTACCCTGTGCCTAAGAAAATGTATAAAAGCTGTCTTGAGATTTAAAACAAGTAAATATGGGGTGAAGCTAAATAAAACCACTTAAAAAAGTATAATTATTCCTTCCTATTTTGAGATCGAATCATATATCTTTACATAATGTCATTTTTGAAGTGAAACTTCCTATGGGAGGTCTTCGAAATTCTTTTTATGTGACGGAAGTTCGAAATTTAAATCGAGAGCGGAAGTTCGATATTTAAATAGGGAGAAGTTTCACATCTGCCGAGCGTCCAGTGTTGGCCACCTTTTTTTATATAAGGTTTTATTTAATATGCTGACGATTTTTTAGAGGATGATTAGACCAAATCATAAGGTTTTAGACACAATCAGTTTCATCAAAATCGATCCAGTAGTTTTTTGCGTGATTCTCGAACAAAAGGCCTCCGGACATTGCAGCGATATTAACGAGCGATTTTATCGAGCGATATTATCGACAGCGATATCGCGACACCTTACACACTGCAGCGACTCCGCGATTCGCGTCACTGAATTAAGTCGAAAGAGTTGCGATAATATCGCGGCAGTGTGTGGGATCGAGCGCGTCCCCATACAAAATGTACTGAGAACAATTATCGCAAAATCGCAGCGATATTATCGCTCAATAATATCGCGGCAGTGTGTAGGATCGCACGCGTCCCCATACAAAATGTACTGGAAACAATTACCGCAAAATCGCAGCGATATTATCGCTCAATAAAATCGCTGCAATGAGCGGAGGCCTTAAACAGACGGACAAAAAATAAAAATGTTGTGATTTGGAGTTGTTTTTGGTTTGATTGTAGTATCGTTTTTTGTAAATATCTTCAATATACAGACCACTTCTATCTGCTACAGTATTACATAAATTTGTATTTTGTTTGACATGAAAACCCAAATAGTACCTAGTAGTTATAATAGACTCAAAACTCATGCATTGATCAAATAATTAATGCCATAATTAATTAAAGTTTTGAATGTGCAATGTATGAGAGCTCTCAATACGCTGAATAGATAACGAACACATAATAAAATACCTACATGCTACAGTAAAGTTGCAATTAATATTATAATGTAGTTACGATAAAGCTCCGGCCAAACGTAGGCGAACTCGAGACTATGAGCTATATGATAAAGTACTACGAGCTGGAATGGCCTTAGGGCATTAGATTCGTTTGCGTCGATTTTACCATTAAATGAGCGATTTTCTTTTCTCTTCTTCCTAAAAAACTCAACACTACTAAACCTGCCTGTTGCCTGATGGCCTGTTTATCACCCCATAGTAAAGTATGCGAGATCATGTCAAAATCATGTCAAGACCGTGCCTATACATTTTACAGCCAAGTAAGATGGTAAACAGTTTAAAATTTTCGATTGAAATGATTGTTAGTAAATAATGAAATATTCCTAGAAAAGATACGTTGGCATATTTTGATCACGTTTTATATCTTTATTATTAAAAAAAGAAACAAATTTCGAATGACCTTTATTCGAGTAGACCGCGCGTAGTCCGATCTATCGATTTCCTAGAAAACACAGGAAAATGCTCGTTTTACGTAAGCGTTTAAACTGACGGAGACGTGACCCAATTGATATTGAAATAGCGAAATTGATGATTTATCAGTTTTATCACATTAGTCATGCGACCTGCATGGGTAGCATGCCACCGTGATACAGCGCTATAACACTTTCGCTATCTTTATCTATTTGCGCGCGAACGAACGGGATAAAAGACGTGATACAGCCATAATTATCACGTGTAGCATAGGATTTGGGTATCAAAACCAATTGATATTGAAATATTAAGATAAATACTCTAAAATTATTTATTCATAGTCATGTGATCTGTAAGGGATTTTGGTATAAAAACCAATTGATATAATGTAATGAATCAATTATTTTTACGTTAGCCTTTCTTTCATAATTACTTGCTGTTCATTTCCAAGGTGAATAACGCCCGCCCATATACTCTCTTTGAGGGTAGGGGATGTTGTTTATAGTCTAATGATGATGATGATGATTTTTTTTTAATTAGCTCCGCGTTATATTGATTGTAATACGGAGCGTTCCACGTGGTATTCGCGCCAGTTTGACCAGAGCTTTACCTGTTAATCTCGTGTAAATTATATTAATTAATGTTAGTCGATAGAAGCAACAATATGTTGATATTTATTATAAATTCCCAATTTAGTAAGAACTCAAAATTCAGCTTAATTACGACCACGATTTTGAGGTTTCTTTGTCTGAAATTTCAATCTAATTTAATTAGAGTGAAAACTAAAAAGATACTGTGTAAAGTGTGATATCTATTTACGGATTCATTATTAGGAATGATGAAAGGTGTTTGTTCATTTGAGCTGGAACTTTATTAAAACGGTGGTAGTAAAACTGAACTATACAGGGTGCTTCATAATTATGCTGACACTTTTTTAAGGGGATGATCAGACCGTCAAAATGAACAACTTTTTCAATGGGACCAACATCGAAACCGCGAAAAAAATAACAGGATGAGTAGGTTTGCAGTTTTGAATGGAACAGCTGATAATTTTTTCGCAATTTCGTAGTTGATGCCATAGAGATAGTTGTTCAGTTTGACGGTCTGATCATCCCCTTAAAAAAGTGTCAGCATATTAAGAAGGACCATAAATATAGGCTGTAAACTTAAAAGCGTTACTTACATTCTTTAGGGATAGACAACCAAACTGGACAACTTTTACAATGGGACCAACTATGAAATCATGAAAAAAATCCGCTTTTTTACTAATCGCAAAAAAAAATCTGCTGCTCCATACAAAACTGCAAACCTACACGAATCAAATGTACGGGACAGCAGTTTTTTTTTTCGTGTTTCCGATTTTGGTCCTACAGAGAAAGTTGTTCAGTTTGATGGTCTGATCTTCCCCTTAAAAATGTCAGCATATTTAGAAGGATCCTGTATACCTATTATGTAGTTAAATCTAACAGAATTCGATTTGAAACAACCAATTTTCCTAGTAAAGTAAAGTCTACAAAATAATAGGGTTTTCACCATAGATTAAAAACTTTTCGCTTACGCTGAAAGATGGAGCAAAGAAATTAGAGAGCGCGATAGCCAGTTATGAAAACTTATGTAAATAATAAAATAGGTAAAAAAACTTTTTAAGTTAAACGATTTTATTTGAATGAAAACTGCACTAAACGGTAAAAAATAATTTTCTACATTTTCGTATTATGTTGTACACTACCGTCAGCTGGAAATTTGTGAGTATAACCTATGTCAACCTATCTTCAAAATAGTTATGACGAATAAAGGTATTACAATAGGCATTCATATTTTAGATTAATACTTTGTTAATTAATTTTGATTATAAAATCGTGGGCGCTTGCATAGTAATAGGTATAACTCAAATGTTACATACTATTTATCTTACAAAATAAAAAAAATACATCAAAACATTTTGAAAGTAAATAGTACGGCTAAGGTGATATCGATGTGGTTTTCATTGTTGTATGTCATCGAGCTATGAAGACCTGTACCTGCACTACCTACGGATGAAAGCACATTTTTTAGGAAAGTTTAATATTTTACTAGCAAGCGCCCACGATTTTATAATCAAAATTAATTAACAAAGTATTAATCTAAAATATGAATGCCTATTGTAATACCTTTATTCGTCATAACTATTTTGAAGATAGGTTGACATAGGTTATACTCACAAATTTCCAGCTGACGGTAGTGTACAACATAATACGAAAATGTAGAAAATTATTTTTTACCGTTTAGTGCAGTTTTCATTCAAATAAAATCGTTTAACTTAAAAAGTTTTTTTACCTATTTTATTTTTTACTTTTTAGTTTCCCAGTCAAAGTAAAAACTGAAAACATTCATAGAAACGAATTAAATGAGATCGAATGCGAGTGATCTGCTACAATTAAATGAGACCCTTGACCACCTCCTGTCTCGATCATAAGACGCTCAATCTTACCGAGACTAAAAAGTATACATCGAAACAAATTAAATGATACCAAACACGAATGTTCTGCTACAATAATTAGTTGTATAGACCCCTTGAAAACCTTCCATCTCCAACATTAGATACTCAATCTTACCGGTACCTACCTACCGTAAAGTTCTCATACACAAATTATATGATACCAAACACGAGTGCTCTGCTATAATACATCGAGGAGATTCCTTTACCACCCGCTGTATTCATCATCAAGACCCTCAATCTAACTGATACCACACAGTTCTTATCGAAACAAATAAAACGAGATCAAACACAAATGCTTTATAGAGGAGATCTCCATCATCAGACCCTTCAGTCTGACCGGGACTAAAAAGTCCTTATCAAAACCAATTAAATGCGATCAAACACGAGTGTACTGCAACAATTTACTGAGGAGATCCCTTGAACACCTTTCGTCTTCATTATCAGACCTTCAATTTTACCGAGACTATAGAATCCTCATCAAAATCAATTAAATGTGATCCGTCACGAGTGTTCTACTTCAATCAACTGAAGAAATCCCTTAACCACCCTCAATCTCCATCATCAGACCCTCAATCTTACTGGTGCCACATAGTTCTCATCGAGCAATTTCAATTATACCAAACACGAGTGCTCTGCTATGATTCATCGAGAAGATCGCTTGACCACCTTCCGTCTTCATTATCACACCCAAAATCTTAAGGGTACCACAAAGTTTTCATCGCTACAATTGAAATGATATCTAACGCGATTGTATTGCTATACTTAATCGAAGAGATCCCTTGACCACCTTCCGTCTCCATCATCAGACCCTCAATCTTAATGGTACCTCAAAGTTCTCATCGCAACAATTGGAATGAGACCAAACACGAGTGTTTTGCTATAATTCATCGAGGAGATCCCTTAGGTAACCACCTTCCGTCTCCATCTTCAGACCCACAGTCTTACAAGTGCCACAAAATTCTCATTGAAACAATTTAAATGAAACCAAACACGAGTGCTCTACTATGTGTCATCCAGTAAATCCCTTGACCACCTTTATTCTCCATCATCAGACCCTCAATCTTACCGGTACCATAAAGTTCTCATCGAAACAATTTAAATAATACCAAACACAAGTACTGTGCTATAATTCATCAAGGAAATCCCTCGACCACCTTCCGTTTCCATCATCAGACCCTCAATCATACTGGTACCTCGAAGTTCTCATCGCAACAATTGGAATGAGATCAAACACGAGTGTATTGCTATAATTTATCGAGGATATCCCTTAACCACCTTCCATCTTCATTTTCAGACCCTCAATCTTACTGGTGCCATAAAGTTCTCATCGAAACAATTTAAATGATACCAAACACTAGTGCTCTGCTATAAGAAACCGAGGAGATCTCTTGACCACCTTCCGTCTCCATCATCAGATCACCTCCATGTTACCATAATATTGCATTGTCATCAGAACTATACATGTGTGTAAAGTTTCAACTGAATTGGTTGAAAGGAAGTGGGTGAAAATTCGATTACAAGAATCCATTGTTAGTTAGTTAGTTAGTTAGATAGATAGTTAGACCGGTTCGAAGTTAAATAAAATCGTTTAAAAAAAAAAAGACAGAAGTATTATTATTTGTTTCGGTCACCGTGGCCAGTTTTTGTGTTTGGTAAGATGTCAAACCTACAGAATGATGACATCTTGCCAAATAAATCGTCTTTTAGTATGCAAAAGTCCGTAGAAAGAGAAGGAACTAGAACGAAGCACATGTCTTGTCATATCACTCAGTAAGAGATGCACATAGCAAATTCGCTCTAGTTAAAAAAGGAGATCGCTACTTATTGCTGTCCTTATCGACGTAGCCACTTTTTTGTTCTACGACGGCTGTCTGACTCCGGAGTCAGACATCTATTTTCATACAAATTGTACAGGATTTTATGACTATCGCTGTCTCATACGCGGTTACACTGATGTTCCGTCTATCAGCGTAAGCGAAATACTTGGCCTATGGCAAAAGTCACACTATTGCTGTTTCATGTGCGGCCACGTTATGGTGTCATCTAGTTACTACATCTATGGTTTTCACAGATCTTTTTTCCGGATCTTATCGTCTACTTTACTCGAGTTTTGAAAATCTGTCGATTCATACAAATGTTGTTCCGAAACATCACACCACACTGGAAATTCAAAATCGGATTCCGTATTTCGCAGAACACATTTACGTTTACGTTTAAAAATGAAAATGCGTTCGATATGTTGACACTACGCTTGAAAAACTCGTAGTTTAGGTATGTAAGTGATCTTTGGATCAAGTATAAAACTAAATTAAAGTATTTAATCACGTAATTATTATAGTCCAACATTATCCAATAGGAAACTGTCAATATTTTGTTGCACATTGTAAAATCTGATGCTATATTTTATATGAAAAATCATTGACCGATTAAGCTTTCATAATGTTTCTTAGCGATTATTTAGTTCTCATGTCACGAAATGATTCAAAAACAATGCAAGGTGCAACAATGGATGTTGCGGACATCCATTGTTGCGCCTCGCATTGTGTATTTCATATATTTCACAAAACCATTATAAATAACCAGTCCCATAGATCAACTCAGCAATTCCCATCTACAACTCTTTCTTATTATTTTAATCCCAGCAACCCCCGGGAATGGTCTGATATTTATCACGGGCGGTATTAAATAAGGCTCATAATGACATAACAAATGTGTTGCCGGCGGGCGACATGGCTATGCCTGGTAGTCGACATTACCTCAAGGAATATTCCTTGAGATGTACGGACATTGCAGCTTGTGAAAATGAATTATTTAGGACATGGTAAATATTTGGCTGGCTTCAAAAGTTATTATTGTCAGTGTTTCATTCATCATCATCATCATCATATCAGCCGATAAACGTCCACTGCTGGACATAGGCCTCCCCAAAAATGGGGGAATTTGCCGCTTGGCATTGTTTCATTATTTTCATAAAATTAAAATTTGAGTATACACACATCAACTTACGCCGTTTTCCCAGAGGGGTTGGCAGACACTATATGTATCTCACACAACACAGGTCTATTTGATGGTTATCGGTGAGTACAAAGAGGTGCGAGGTTTCGTCATATTGAAATTTGTTATATCTTATTAATAATAAAAGTAAAATTAAATAATATCATTCCAGTTGGGATAAATAAAGGTAATAATAATAATAATAAGCCCGCAGGGCAGCTTGTGGCGAGCTGTTGGTGATTGGCGACACCACGGACCCGATTCTCCAGAGGGCCCGGATTGATTTGGCCCTCACCTCCTGTCTTGCCTTAACCGGCCGGCCGGGAGTGGAGTCGCAAGAGCGGAACCTATGCTCCAGGTTGGAAGTGTAAAATGTCATAACGCCGGGGGCCTGCTGACTGGTGCGCTTAGCACCGGGAACTGGCGCCCGCAGACTCACCTCTCTACAACCTTAGCCGCTCACTAGATGTTGCCGCCTTGTCGCTCCTTGCGAGCGGCCATTTTGGGGGGCCCATCAAATGAGTTGGCAAGTCACCGTCTGCCATTTTGAACAAACTTGAGACATTTGTTACGGCAGGCGTCCCGAGTCTCTCCGCAATAACCCAGATTCCAAGTAACATTATATCCTCTCTCACAATAGTCTTTGCGCCAAGCGTAGTCTGTCTATGAGTGTATTTGCATAATGCATTCAGGGATAGATTCACGATTGGTGCATCCCATTGCATTTAGATAAAAGTGTCTCGAAGGGGCCTCTACGTGTTGGACCTGTGTCCCCACGCAAGCCTTCCAAAGGTCCGGGCTACGGCCCGTGAAATACCAGCTGAGATACAAAATAATAATAATAATAATTTATTTATTTGTGATACACAGGTTAAAGTAATAACAAGTTTACAAATATATAGGTCTCACTGTGATCCGCCTGATGGCATACAAAATAATATAGTAAATTACACACACAAAACATTAAGCTACATAAAATCAATATACAAACAATAACCATATTAATAACAAAATCAATAATAATACCAAATGTCAACAATAATTATTTTACAAACAAATAAATAAATCAATTATACTGTCAACTACCTTTGCTACAATCTAAATTATGTCATTGTGGTTTAAAAAGTCACTAACTGAATAAAATGTCATATTAATTAAGTAGTCTTTTAAATTCCGCTTAAATACTGAAATGTCAATACATTCTCTTATATTTTTAGGGATTTTATTATAAATTTTAGGTGCCATGGCTAGACAACTCTTTTTAAATAAAGCTGTCTTGCAAGGTACGAGTCGCACTTCATCACAGCGGCGTGCACTTGTGACCTTGGTGAATAAGTTTTCATGACCTCTGACAAAAAGAGCAACCTCATATATGTACATTGACGGAAATGTAAGAATATTTAGTGACTTAAAGTACGGTCTACATGATACAAATCTCTTCAAACCACACATTGATCTTATGCATCTTTTCTGTGCACGAAATACTCTGATTGAATAAATCTAAGGTAAAGATTGAATAATCTAAATAAAATAATAAGGTAAATCATTTGTTGCGAAATTTGACCACGTAGTAGTTGCACCTTTTTACGTGATTATATTTTGCCTCTCTCGCTTCTTCTATAAAGCCTACGATATGCCTACATTGTGTCCATAATTACACATTATTGTTATGATAAAGTACCAAAACTCTGACAAGATTATTAAAGCACCATCACATCCCAAAATAACATCCATCTACATAAAAAGCGCCGTTTAAATACCGTTACGCACACGAAAATGTAGATTTGTATGTGTTAACCCTGTCCCATTTTATAAGTTAGCGTTAGATTTCATAGTTTCCCTTAAATTGAAGATGCAGTGTTTATTGGAGAGATTTCATTTCTTCGATTGATTCTTTGATTCGATTGGTGCCATAAAAGTACAGGGTACTATTTTTTCGTATTTTAGTCGGACAGGCTGAAACAAGACATTTTTCAAAAATCTGTGATTGCAGTATTACTTATTTTTTTTAAATAAAGGAATATTTCCTATAAGTAAAATTTGCTATTTTCAATGTTTAGGGCACTTTTCCTCCAGAGAGGGTTCGTTTTATCCACCCTGTATAAGCAGCGACGTTAAAGGCCGTTACACACACGACAATGTAGATTTATCAGTGTCGGTGATAGCCGTTACTAAGCCGAGTGATAAGTCGCGACGCAGCGTGTCAGCTTCGTTGTACACCCTCCCAGGTAAGGGATGTTTGGAGATAACTGAGGATTATGAGGGGTGTGACAGCTATGGATAGGTGGTATTTGGTATTCGTACTAAAACTTATCATTAGAACTCAAACGCTGAAATTATCATTTTGACCACCTAGGACCTATTCTCATTGTAAGAGTTTCACTACGTTACACTGGTACTACTATGTGGGTTGGCAGATTTCATATAATATAGGTACCTACGCATCAGAATTTCTTCTTCAGCCTATGCAGGAAATTTTCCTCACGATTTTTTCTTTCATTAATACTGCAAATAGAAATATTGCTACTGAGATGAATAACATTATTAGAAATTTAGCCATATTTTACTTATGTCCGGTTTTCCACCCTTTGGACGACTAATTTGATGGCATTTCAACAATTTATGTTTTTTTAGCCTTGTGCTTCCGGCATTGAAGGAACCACCCAAATTATCCCCGTGGGTGTCATACGAGACCACTGAGGGATTCAAGGTTTCTTATGCAGTGTCTATGTTGGCGAAAGGCATGCCACCTCTCTCCACTTGACACATCATTCCATAATCTTAACTATTATAAAACCGTAAAATCATGTGAAATAAAAAAGTATTGGTTCACTTCATATAAACTCAAATAACACTCGAGAGCGCGATTTAAATTACGTGCAGCGCCATCTATTGACAAAATTTTTAGTTTGTTTGTTTGTTCGCGCATCACGCAAAAACTCCTTAACCGATTTTGATGAAACTTTTTGTTTGATAGCTTATGATCTGACTTAAAATCTGGTATATAATTTGTGCGGACGAAGTCCCAGGAAAACACTAGTGAAACTTAAATTGCGAAATGTGAGAATATTGCTACAACTATCATGCAAATCGGAAACGTAAACGTCAACGTCAATAAATCCCTACCATGAATGCCACCAAAAGGTCCTTTTCAGGACCAGCACTGACAATGATCTCAAGCAATATTGAGGGGACATCAGCTGAAAAACAGCAAATTCTCGCCAATATGTGCAAACAACACGAGTGTGACGTACTCTGCCTGCAAGAAACCCACAGAGGCAAGGACAACTGCCGCCCTGTCGTTGCTGGCATGAAACTCGCCGCAGAAATACCCCACCGCCAGTACGGAAGTGCCATATTCGTTAGACCTAACATGGACATAGTGTCCGTTCGCTGCTCGTGCTCTAGCAAGATCGAAACTATTACCTTGGAACTGCCCAACTGTACTATTACTTCCCTGTACAAGCCACCAGCAATAGACTTTGAGCTCAGTGACGACTCCACACTGCGTCCCCAGAGTGTGAGATTCGTGCTCGGTGACTTCAACAGCCACAGTGAAGCATGGGGATACAGAACCCGAGACAGCAACGGAGACCGAGTGGAGGAGTGGGCTGACGCAAACAACTTCGCCTTGATACATGATCCCAAACTCCCCTCATCCTTTAACAGCGGCCGCTGGAAAAGGGGCTACAACCCGGATCTCATCTTTGCCTCAAAGTCAATCTCGCAGCAGTGTGTCAAATCGGTCCTGAGCCCAATCCCCCGAACCCAGCATAGACCAATCATGTGTCAGGTTTTTGCAGCGGTCAAACCACGCGTAGTGCCAGATAGAAAGCGCTATAACTTTGCAAAGGCTGATTGGGAGCTGTTCGCGATAGAGCTCGATCGATCCATTGGAGATTTGGAACCAACGCCTAAAAATTACGAAAGGTTCGTCGACCTCGTCAAACTAGCATCGAGGAGCCATATTCCCCGAGGATGCCGTACACAGTATATTCCTGGGATGTCGAAAGATCTCATCGCCCTGATGGAAGAGTATCAAATGGCATACGAGGTTGATCCTTTCTCGCAATTGGCAATCGACCTAGGCAATGATTTGCTCGCGGCGATAGCGGAAGAAAACAGAAAGAAATGGTCTGCTCTGCTGGAAAACGTCGATATGACCCACAATAGCAAAAAGGCCTGGAAACTGATCAAAACGCTGGAGGACGATCCTGCAAAACCAGTCTCGCAGAGCAATATTACAGCGAACCAGATCGCCCATCAGCTGCTGATAAATGGAAAGCCGAAACACCGTAATCGACCCCTAAGGCTGAACCGAGAACTAGATAACGAAACGGATTACCTCGCTAACCCCTTCACAGGTGATGAACTCCAACTGGCCCTCAACAAGCTGAAGGATGGCAAAGCAGCGGGCATAGATGACATTTGTACAGAGCAAATAAAACGGTTCGGACCAGAAGCGCGAAAATGGTTAATGGACTTGTTCAACCATTGCTCTGCCAATGTAGGGATTCCGAAAAGTTGGAGGAAGTCCCACGTTATAGCTTTACTGAAGCCTGGGAAATCTCCGGACGATCCAAAAAACTTTCGCCCTATCTCCCTCATGTGCCACCTTTTCAAAATCTTCGAAAGGATGATCTTGAACAGACTTACGGAGAGCCTAGACTGCAAGCTTATAGACCAACAAGCTGGCTTCCGTCCTGGGAAATCATGCACAAGTCAGGCTTTGGTACTAACGCAGTTCATCGAAGACGGCTATGAGGAGGGCCTAATCACGGGAGTGGCTTTCGTAGACCTAACAGCTGCATACGACACCGTTAGCCACCGTCGTTTGATCACCAAGGTATATAACCTATCCAAGGACTACCACCTCACCCGCATCATAGAAGAGCTCATGCGCAACCGCAGGTTCTATGTATCCTTCCAAGGAAAGACCAGCAGGTGGAGACGGCAGAGAAACGGCCTGCCACAGGGCAGTGTCTTGGCTCCCTTCCTATTCAACATCTACACGAATGACCAACCAGTATCTCTACTCCCAAACATGCGTCACGTTCTCTTCGCGGATGACCTCGCCCTGGGATGCCAAGCCCGCTCATTCAAGGAAGTGGAGACTGGACTAGCAGATTCTCTCGCCACGCTTTCCAGCTACTATGCCGAGAACCAACTCCGGCCTAACCCTGCCAAAACGCAGCTCTGCGCCTTTCACCTCAAGAATCACGAGGCCAAACGGTGCCTTAACGTCGCCTGGGAGGGCCACCCCCTGGAAAACACAGTGTCACCCAAATACCTCGGAATAACCTTGGATAGAGCGCTCACCTTCAGGCATCACTGTAGCAATACAAAAATGAAGGTCAGCGCCAGAAACAATCTGCTGCGCAAGTTGACGGGAAGATCATGGGGTGCCCACCCACATGTCCTGCGTACTACGGCCTTGTCTCTGAGCTACTCCGCTGCAGAATACGCCTGCCCAGTGTGGAAAAACTCAGCGCACACAAGCCAAGTGGACACTGCACTGAACGAGACCTGCCGTTTGATAACGGGGTGCTTGAAACCTACCCCGGTCGAAAAACTGTACCTTCTGTCCGGAATAGCGCCCCCTCGAATTCGCAGGGAAGCTGCTACAGCCAAGGAACGCTGGAAACAGGAAAACGATGGCCGCCACCCGATGCACAACCATGCCCCAGTTAAACCTCGACTTAAGTCTCGCAAAAGCTTCGCCACAAACAGGACCTTAGACGGAACAACAGCGGAAGAGTTTCGAATGCGACACTGGAGGGAACAAACAACACACCTCCCCAATTTCGTAAAACCAGCTGAAACATTACCCCCCGGTGGGAAGGAGGAATGGACTGTGTGGAAAGCTTTAAACCGCCTGCGGGTGGGAGTGGGCAGGACCAAGGACAATCTTATAAAATGGGGAATTATCCCCCAAAACAGCAACCCTTTATGTCAATGCGGACTACAACAAACCACCCCGCACCTAACAGTCTGTACAGGTGGACCACAGTGTGGAGAAGGGGATCTAATGAGCGCATCAGCCAGTGCGACAGAGGTGGCAAGATACTGGAGATTGACGATTTGAAGAAGACGTGACAATTCCACACGAGAAGAAGAAGCTACAACTATCTACATTCATAAACTGAAAGTTTGTAGTTGTACCTATAGTAATATTTCTGACCACACCGAAAGAATCGAAATCTAGGAACCTATCAAATTGGCACTCTTCGAATATTCATACAATTTGCGCATTTGATATGATGGTAGGTATACGATATATACGATGGTAAACTCTCGTTCACGCTACACCAAGAGTTTTTTTATCGTTCGATGAAAACTTACTTTCATAGATTCTAAAACTTACCGATCCTCGCAGTACCTACAAGAGAGAAATATGAATTGATTTTCAGGATTTGATTCTCTTGAGGCAATATGAACAGAATTATATGTGATATGATAAAGATAGTGTTTGATATGGTTTTTGAAAACAAGGGTTCATAAACACGAAACATTTGCTGAAATTTCCGATGATTTGTTGTCAACCGTTGAGGAGTTCCATTTGCCATCGAAGCATTTGATCAGAAGTTTATCAACCTGGCTCTAAATATCTCGTTCTAAATATCATCCAAATCTGTTAGAAATATGCCGTCACATACAAAAAAACACAGACAAATTGATAACTTCCACCATTTTTAAAAAAACAATCGAACTTCGAAGATCTACAAATACAGAAAATGATTTCATTACAATTTGTAACATTGTAAGCTGAGTGTACAAAAGCAATAGAGAACAAAGGGAACACAAAGCTCGTATCAGACCGTTCGAAACTACGTTTTCTATTCAATTTTCTATTCGCTATTCACATATTTTTCATCGGTTTGTAATCCAGTGCAATCGTGATGCGGACAATCTGACCCGGTCGGGGTTGCGACGGGTTTACAAAAGAACCTCGTCAGTGTATTGTCGAAACGAGTGGACAGTCAAGTCTGTACTTAGCTTTATGTATAGTAGAGTATACAGTACAATGTTTTTTATGTTTCTATTTTTATAAATCTCACATAGGGGTGTCCAGAAATAATTTTTTTTTTTTTTTTTTCTTGATAGCGGTGTGTAATCAAATAACATTTGACAAAGCGGGAGCTTGGATCAATGCTATAATGTTATACTGAACAACGGAAGGGATGCGGAACGAAACGGCATCATGAAACTTCGTAGCTGCAGCAAAATTTCTGACCACCCACCCTAAAAGGAATATGGTCGTGAGTTTATGTAATATACGTATGTTTACAATGAGTTTTTCGGAATTTATGTAAGATTTGAACTGGCTGACTGGCTTTTCGGTGAAAGAAAACATATCGTGAGGAATCATGCATATGCTCACGACTATATTCCCCGAGGTGGTAGTCAGAGATATTCTGAAATCTCAGAACATCCACGTTTGTGACGGGGGAGCCCGTCGCCACTTGTAATGGACAGTGGGTACAATACATGCCTCGAAATTGAAAAGCCAAGTGGTGTTACAAATCGTACATAAATTCCGAAAAACTCATTGGTACGAGTCGGCTTGGACGGGGATCGAACCATCGCCTCCTGCACGGCAAGCAAGGTTACTCGCCACTGGACCACCACCTCGTGAGGAAACATGGAATGCTTTAATTTCGATCCATGTATTGTACCCACTGTCCAATATAAGTGGCGACGACAGGCTCACTACCCGTCACACTGGACCGAGTTTCGATACTACTAGTGAAACGTGGATGTTCTGAGTTTTCAGAATATCGATGACTACCCCTTCGGAGAAATAGACGTGAGCTATGCTTTCTAAATAAGACGAAAAATAAGCTAACAACGAACTAGCAACAAGAAAAGAAGTCGATACAAGAAAAAACGTAAACGGTAAGGACCCGGTGTTTGCTAATCTAATCTAATTTAAAATTAATCTGTAAGATGAAAAGGCTCGAAAGCTCCAATGGGCGGTTCTGAGCAAAATTGAGATGTTCCGGGTTACTCGTAAATTTCATTAGGGACAACGTTACCGAGAATACAAAAAGAAAGCTTTACTGACTGCCATTTACTTCAGCTTTATTGAAATTGTGAGAATCGTTGATACTGTACAATGAGTCTTCCTTATATAATGTTACAGGGTCGATCATGTTAGTGATTTTTCGATGGGATGTTGCGACGTTGCTTAGATCAAAGTAAAAGGGAGTCACGTTGTATAGTTTGCCCCGAACACTTGTCTTTCGCATGGTGTTCGCGTTTCAGCCTGCCACGAGGCTTCACAATCCTTCTCAGTTGTGTTCTTACTTAAAAACAGTCCTCGAGATTGGATAGATATACTCCATCAAACCACTTGACACTGGCGGAAATGCGGCGCACAAGCAAGAAGTCCATTATAAATACAGGGAACATTACAAACCAGAAAAATGAGGCAAACAAATGACAGGTATACTGCATATATAAGTATTAGTTGTATGCTTCAACTTAACGCGGTTTGGGCCTATCCACTTTGATCTAAGGTTGCGAAGGTTTTTTAGGAAAAATGCTTCGATATTGTTGTGGGTTCACGGCGACGCGGTGATTGTCCTTTGCTTGACGAGACGATTTAAAATGATAAAATAATGAGGAATATTAAAATGTTGTCCATGATATATATTTATCATTATCGTTTTATTTGAAAGACGTCGACTGCTAGACGAACTAACTAAACGTAGACGTTTTAATAATTTCCCTGGGCTTCATACGGTTAATAATCTGTCTTTTGCAGTTGTCCAGCGTCAAGATGTTCCGTCATAAATAGGTCATAAATAATATTATGACCTACGAATTTATGAAACAAAAGCTAAACATCTGTAAGTTTACTTTATATTTTTTTTAGGAAAAGCGGTAGGTAACTTTTAAAAGGAGATTGCTAATTGTGAGTTGTGACAGTGTTTCTGACGTGTGTTTATATCTACTGTACGATAATTATGATATAGAGGCCTTTAGCCTGCCCGAGCGAAAGTTTTTAACATCGTATGCGTTACAAAAATCGACAACTAGGTAGTCCATTAAAAAATATTAATATAATATAATCAATCAAATCATTACTTGTGACATATACCTAGGTATAAATTGTTGTAGGTACAAAATATTTAAGTTATCTGTGATCTACCATTAGGCATAGTAATTGGTAAAATACAAAGTCAGATTTAGTGAATATTGAATGTCAATAAATTATTAGTCTTTGTCCTTTTGTAGTTTCTGTAGATTATGACAACTAAATTAATAGAGTTAAATTTAAACACCTACAAACTTTGATTAAATTAAAATAGCGGAAGATAGGTGACTAGCGCATGGGCCGCATAAATTGAGCCCCCGTCTCCTAATTTACTTAGTTGCAATACGATCGGCATTGCGTGATTGAGAAACTTTTTTGATTTTAGGCGTGATCAAGGTATCACAATTGTACAGATCATTCAAAAAGAAAAAGAAAAAAAATCACACGTCATTACTTTTTAATCGTAAGTAGGTACATGAAAAGCAGATCCATTGTTGGAGTATGTAATGCAAGAACGTCACCTATCTTCCGCTATTTTAATTTAATCAAAGCCTACAAATATTTTGTTTCGATGCATGGCCGGTTCTATATATAAATTAAAATAATGGAATTATCCATTCTTTCTCATTAAAAGCATGTGAATCTGTGTCGTCACTCGTCTTTTGTTCAGTGGAGATTTTAATTAATTAATTGTCATTTTGAATGCGAGTGTGCAGGAAGCTGGTAATGAATGTGGAAAAGCCGAGGGAACCAGATTGTCGGAATCCTAGCATGTGAGATATGACGTTTCTGTTTATCCGGAATAAAAAAAACACATTGATCCTCAAATCTCATGAAAAAAGCAGGTGTTTTAGTATTATAGTGCACATTAGCGAGGCCCATCTTACCAACAGCAGTCGCGGTAGCCGTAGCGGCATGGAAGACATTTTCTTCAACCAGTCGATTAATTTCAAAATTGTTTAAAGGTGCCGTTTTCACTGGTTGCCAACATGACTCTATTTACTAGGCCTACGTTGTCCGTCCGTCCGTCTAGAAAGTTGGACAGAAGTCCAACTGTCACATTTAAAGGGCTCTATTTTTTAAACCATAATGGTAGGTTGAAATTTTCACACAATAATTTATACTTAATGTTATTAGTGTTATTGGATACCGCGTGGTGCACTAACGCCCATTCACCCTCCTAGAGGACTGTGCTCTGCAGTGGGGCGTATAAAGGGTAAATTTTATATCACTGCGGAAAGCATGTATTCTACTTATCAAACTGAAAAACTTTCACTATGGAGCCAACTTCGAAATCGCGAAAAAAAATCAGCTATCCCGTACAAAACTGCAGCACCTACATATTCGACTCTAATGTATGGGACAGCTGTTTTTTTTTCGCGATTTCGATTTTGGCTCCATACTATGAAAAGTTGTTCAGTTTGATGAGTAGAATACATGCTGTAATGCAAGTTATCCGCAGCGATATATTTACCCTGTATAGGCTGATGATGATGAATGTTATTATAGAATATTTGCTTACAAATAATAAAGAAAACCAAAAGTTTTATTGTCATCAGCATCACGACATCAATTTTATATAGGTTGATTGGATTTATTAATTTAATGTAAATAAAACCTACTCGATTGCAAAATACAAAACTCAACAATACAATTGTATTTTTCTGTTTTTGCTGTGCAAATATTTAATGTTACCTACCTATGTTAAAACTCCGAAGCAACGAATTTTAATATCACTATTCGATACAATAACAAAACCTATTGGAAGCACTGAAACGTCATAAAAGAGCATAATAAAATACAGATACTCATGGAACTCATTACTTTGTCGGTTTTATTAAAGTTACATCATAAAACCCAATGGAAAACTTACCAAAATATTCACATATTCGCGGCGATATCATCGTAGAAAGTGGTGATAAAGATTTATAGCTCAATAATACTTTGATTATTGCTGAGATTCAAGCAAGTTGACTTTTATGAGGCATACGGCTCCTTATTTAGGCAATAATGTCATGCTATTACCATCCCACTGTGCAGTAAAACGGGGTAGATCAATAATTTATTTTCGTAAAAGAGAGCATTTTCGATAATGCTATAGCCTCTCTGATGCTTCATGATGATGCTCAATATTGTAAAATTGAGTCGATATAAAAGCAATGAATGGCAGCGATGAGCAACTGTAGTTTATTCTTAGTAAATAAAATATCTTTCTTGTATAACATTGTTGAACGTATTGCACAGTTATGGGCTTATAGTAAGGGGTGAAAGGTTTGTCACACTCTAAGTCATCACAAACCTGCATGCTTCAATTTCGAGGCATGTATTGTGCGACGGGCTCACCCCCCGTCCAACTGGACAGTTTCGGTACTACTGGTGAAACGTGGATGTTCTGAGGTTTTCAGAATATCTATGACTACCCCATGGGGGAATATAGTCGTGAGCATATGCATGCATGATTGTACTTTTCCCCAAGGACCTAAATAGTACAATCACCCTTCATTCGGTTACATCTTACTCGTATGTCAATAATTGCCCAGACACCTAAAGCTGTGTCTGCTACGTTAATTAATTTCTTACCTTTCAACAAACTGCTTGTGATTTTAAACGGTTGAAATTAGATTACTAGACAATTATAAATTCAGTTTAAATTTTAATGGCCTATTAACATATTCCCTCATGCCCTAGTATAAGGTACATAATGAGAGAGACGTCTTTGTGTTCACATTTCAATTAAAAATTTAATTAAGCTTTTCGCAGTTCATTTCGTAATAAACTGGCGAATGTTTGATACGATTCTAATGTAATTAATCATGTTACGAGTATATGACATAGCTAACGAACATTTAACTGAATAGCTAATTTGATAGGTATGGTAAAAAAGAATTTGTATTACAATGCTGAATTTTCAAGAGAAAATTTTCATTATTTTTGTCGGTTCTCTAATTGTATCATTTTACTCGTAGATTTAATATTAAAACCTTTGTTCTGTAGTGTTCAATTCGCTATAAGGATGAATAAGGTAGTAGAAAATTGAATAATAATGGAAAACATTTAAAAGTTTCGCTGACGTCGCGGTCGTGAAGCGTCACAAAAAGTTTTAGATATGGTGGAGACAGCACCATTACTGATCCTAAAGTTTTGGAAATGTGGTCTTCAGAAAATTACTTTTGTTTATTATTCAGTTAAGTAGGTATAGTTTATACAAGGTGTTACAAAACTACAAATAAACATTTAAGGGGGTGGTGTAGACCATCAAACTGAACAACTTTCACTATGAGACCAATATCGAAATCGCGAAAAAAAATATATGGTTTATACTCTACAAATCGACTAGAGTTAAAATATGTATGGGATTTAAAATTATTTTTTTCTCGATTTCGATGTTGGTCCCATAGAGAAAGTTGTTCAGTTTGACGGTCTAAACAACCCCTTTATGAGTTTTAAAATATTTATTCTTATTTATGAAACACCCTGTATAGGGACTTCAGAGCAAATCACGGCCATCCAGTTGTACATTATTGTGAAACTACCATTGCATCGTAAAGTTAGAACACAGTGCAATAAAAAAAAAACTTGCTATTTAATGATACAGACTTATGCATTAGAATTTCTTCTTCAGTATAGTACAGGTAACTCATAATGTTTTCCTTCGCCAAAAAGCCACTGCTAGAATCACAATCGATCGATATACCTATTTCTTTCGTAAAGTAATTTTCGTCCATTCTCATCTTTAGTAACCTTTCCTTGACTATCAATCAGTTACGTTACATAATATAGGAACATGTATATCTTATGTATGCAATGCAATATACCAAAGGTCGTATTAAATAACATAGCTCAATTGGTAGTTTATTGGTCTAGCGCTTCGGGCAGGCATGCGTGTAATGAACATTTTATTGCGCAAATTTGCACATGAATTGGTTTAGGTACGAAGACGCACTGTGTACGGGGATCATCGTTATCAAATAGGCGCAGGCTTCTTCCAACGTTTTCCTTTATGTAAGAGCGTAGAATATTTCGGTACAAGTCAACCCGACCCGACCCGAGCGGCTTTGCGTTCGTGGAACTCTGAATTTGCTACCTCATAATTTTTAAGGTTATTAGCAGTGATCGGAATGTCGGGGAATTTTTTGAGCATACAAGTTTGGATACGCCTGAATTTCCCGGAAGTATCCGGATTTAATAAATATGGATAAAAATTTCACGGGATTTATTGGGATTACTATTTAGATGTCAAGAGAAGTTTTTTTAAATCAAGAGTATTAGCAGCGCATACTAGAAACACGCCGCCTGGTACTTTTGACATGTACCGCGCTTAGGTAAATATGTTGACCGTTATAAAACAATGATATTAATTAGAGTTTGTTAATTCCTCTACCCTAAGGTTGTCTGGAAGAAATCGCTTTTTAGCGATAAGACCGCCTTATTTGTACCTACTTGTAATTCTTTATATTTATTCATAATTGTATGTTCTGTTTTGGTGTGCAATAAAGTATAATTGATTGATTGATTGATTGATTGATATTAAGTAACTAGATTAGTAGTTATGGCACCAAAGCGTTGCCACTTCGAAGATGTCTGCAGGCTTCTTTGACTTCAGTTAAGGCGTTTATCTATAGTGAGCGGACATGTCCGTGACGTATAAATTAAGCTACCAAAATGGGGAAACGCGCCGTAAAAGTTTGTAAATCAAAATCGTATTTACTTGCAACATGGCAAAAACTATGCGTGAAAAATTTATTTAGTTTTTTAATTTTATTTTGACAAAATATAGTAAACTTACTTGTGAAAAGTAACACCACTTCCTTTATTATTCTTTTCCGACTGTGATTTACAAATTTTTACGGCGCATTTCCCCATTTTGGTAGCTTAATTTATACGTCACGGATATGTCCGCTCACTATAGATAAACGCCTGAACTGAAGTCAAAGAAGCCTGCAGACATCTTTGAAGTGGCAACGCTTTGGTGCCCTAACTACTAATCTAGTTACTTAGTATCATTGTTTAATAACGGTCAACATATTTACCTAAGCGCGGTACATGTCAAAAGTACCAGGCGGCGTGTTTCAAAGGCGCGGCCTCTAGTATGCGTTGCTAATACTCTTGATTTAAAAAAAACGTCTCTTGACATCTAAATAGGTAATCCCAGTAAATCCCGTGAAATTTTATCCAAATTTATTAAATCCGGATATTTCCGGGAAATTCAGGCGTATCCATACTTGTATGCTCAAAAAATGCCCCGACATTCCGATCACTGGTTATTAGTTACTATAGCTTTTGCCCGCGACTTCGTCTGCGTGAACCTTAAAAAGTACGAGTATCATTTGTGTTATTCCAGAACAAATTATATCTGCTTGCCAAATGTCATCCAAATCGGTTTAGCCGTTTATGTGTGATTGAGTGACAAACATCTAAACATCCAAACTTTGACATAATATTATGGTGGTTGGAGAGTTGTCAATTTCATACAAAACTTTGTCGTAGAACACTCGTAGACGGTATTAATAAAAGTAATATTTTTATATGGAAAAATAGCTTAAAAAATCTAAATTGCGCGTATCAAATAATATTTATAATTTATAATATAATTACGAAGATATAAGGCTTTGTAATTTTGTATGAATAATATTACGAGTGTTCTACAACAAAGTTTTGTATGAAATTGACAACTCTGCATCCACCTTAAGAAAATATTATTCCGAGAGCGAAAATGCGCGCTGCATACAAACGTACTAGGGTGATATTTTCAATACTAACCAACTAAAGTCAATGAAATTTTGCAGAAACAATCTAGAAACAAATCTCTATGCTTCTATAGAGTCAGATTGTCGTTAAAATATACAGTTTCAATGCTAGGATTAATTTAAGATTTGTATGGAAATCTTTGAGGCACTGTAACTTGAAAACTATACATTTTAACGAAAATCTGACTCCATACAAGCATAGAAATTTGTTTCTAGATTGTTTCTGCAAAATTTCATTGACTTTAATCGGTAAGTATTGAAAATATCACCATAGTACGTTTGTATGGAGCGCGCTCCGAATAATATACCCTTAAGGTCATTACCTATATTATGTACTGATACTGAAATTTCTTTAACTTTAATCATCATCATCTCAGTCAAAAGACGCCACTCTTTTTTCGGAAAATATTCAAATTTAAGCTACACTAACTTAGGCAACTTCTCATTTCGTAAAATTTGTTTAGTCCCTATGGACCAGGACCCATGCTTGTCAATGACAGCTAAAACGTTAATAAATGGTGAAAACGTCTGTGGCATTAATCACCACGCCTCAGAGTTTTGTATGAGTTTCCAATGAAGACGTTTTTAGTCCAAAATGAAAGCTGTCTGAAACACTTCTCTTTATTCTGATTACATTAAATATTTTACTTTCCGAAATAGTCTGTCCTGTTATGAATGAAAGCAAAATTTAATTAAATCAATTTTCAATAACGGCGCGATAACGAAAAGATATTTTTATGGAACACGGTTTTTCAATAAAGTAATATTTTCTATGAAAATTGGACTAATATACCTTTTTAATACTTTAGAGCTAGGGGATGTCTTTGATGAACAATTTGAGTACCTATTGGTACCTGTTCATTAATATTTTTGAAGTCTGAGTTAATAACGTGCTCAAGTCAGACTCAATAGGCTTTTCGACTGACGATTAATTATATTAATTATGTTTTTCTCATCTGAATTCAATAGAATCTTGCATCGAACTGCGCAAATAGAATTTCGATCAATTCAATCTGATTAATCGGTTTCTCAAATCAATAGAGAAAGCACAATGCCATGAACAACGGCCGCTTGTTTGTTTATCGACTAAGCAGTGCTGTGTAAGGCAGGGTGGTGTAAACACGCCATTATACGAACATAGAATGCACTCGTTTTATATAGATTTTATGGAAGTGGCATATACATTGCTCTTTGTTATTTAAGCGTAGTCTTTTTGCAGGATTTATGGGTTTGGAATACTTTAAGTTTTTAAGTGTATTTAAGTAGGTATACCTTCGTTACATCATCTCATTATCAACTTTCTGTCAGAATGTTATATAAATCTTGACACGTATTTGTCCCTTTAACTTTCTCGTTTGATAGTTATTTTGCTCTGAATTAGAAATGATTAATTTACAAAAAGCATTTCTTGAAAATTACTGGTTCAAGGAACAGTCAAGAAATTTTTTTAAAAGTACGAGCTATCTACCTATCTTGACCCCTTAGCTTCCCCCTTTAGTATGATTTCTGTGCTCGCGCGCGATCAACTTTTCACCTTTTCACAAGCTCGGAAAGATTCTGTCTATCAATCGAAATCTGAGTGGAAAAGTGCATTTTATCCGCTAGCGTGGAAAGACTTTTTTAAATTCGAATCTTCCTATTCAATATTTGTCTATACTGCCAGTCCAGATAAAAAGATACATAGTAAAAACTATAATTATGTGCGAGAAAGACAAAACAAATATGTTGCTAACTTAGCGAACTTTGCATATCTACGTGCATAGGTTTGTCCTTCATGGCGTTAGTCCACCACTCGTGCCCAATTCGGATTGGCAGAGTTCACATGCACTCAGAATTTCTTCTTCGTCGGATGCAGGTTTCCTCACGATGTTCTCCTTCACCGTTTGAGAGCATACCGATTGTCGGTGGTACGGTTAAACTAAAACCGAAAATATAACAATAAAAAGTCCTTCTAGAAAAGTTTTATATCCAGATGGGTGTTACCATCGTGTCGGTCTAGTAATTGATGACACGCAATAATTCATCGTTTGTGTGGAGTCTCACGCTCGTCCGATGTATGGATGCTGGGTTTATTATAGTTAGACGCCGCCGGACCGGGACTATAACAGGTTTGTGGGGAACTGACACCCAGTTAGTTTTAGATACCTACAGTGCAAATTATTAACAAAGTAGTTTTTGTCGTTTGCATAATTAAGAGTGAAAAAAAATAGCTAATACAATCTTGACGAAAAAATCTTTTTCTTAGCGGATTTTCAGCTTAAAATGGCATATTAAAACCACCTTTTTATTATTTTGGTAAAATTAGTTAAAAATGGCCATTTTGTATTTTAAGAGAATTTTGAATATTGTCACTCTTAACCCTTTATGCGGTGACGTGTGTTGTAACAAATTAAAGATTGAAAAATTTGTCTCGGGCGGGACTTGAATCCGCACTCTTCCAAACCGGGTAAGTGCGTTATCCAATTTCGCTACCGAGCCCACTACCAAGAGAACGAAATTTTCAATCTTCTGGGTCTTAAGGGGACGTGAGTGCCATCTACTGGAAGTTGTTACAAACTAACCAACTCGCAAGTCAAGCACAACACAAAACCGATGATCCGAAATAGCACAACATGGCTGTAAGTTGTTTATATTCAATAATAGTCTTGTGTTGTGTGGTTTTTATTATTTAATATATGAAAGAATAATTAGCAAACAGAAAATTAAGAAAGTTCTTACTAAAAAAATATGGATTTTTATCCACCCGGCAGAAAATTCACAAATTAACATTTCAAAAATCTTAACTTAAAACTACGAATAGTCGTGAAACACACATTATAGGGTATTTTCGAATACATCGTGAGGAACCGTAACCGTAAACATTTTGGACGTCACCGTTTGGACCATAAGGGGCTACTAACAAAGTCTTGCTTCCTGAGTAAAGTTTTTTCTGATGGACCAAAACCTTTCTTTTTCACGGAAAAATTTAAACATCGATTTTTGCCTTTGAAGTTTGATGTCCATCGAATACAATAGAGGCGGTGTTGTTGTTTTGTCATAGGTGTGTGAGCATTTAGCCGGAACGTCATATCAAAACGGTACCTAGTATGTGCGGGATCGTGAACACTGTAAACAATCTATTGTATGAAGTGACTATAGGATAGACGTTGATCCAACTTCACAATAACGTGTCTGTCCATCACCGTTTGTCTGATATGGATGAGGATTGGGATATAGTCGGAGCAATGATAATTAGATATTGGAGGATATTTAGAACTTATCAGAAAATAGTTAGGGTCCATCATACTTATCTAAACAAGCTCTATGGAAAGGAACAGAAATCTGTTTATATACATACAAACATACATACATAAAATCACAATTATAATCCCTTTTAGGGTGGCAGGAAGCTTAGCTACAAGTACCAACTAAATGTTTAAAAATGCAGCTGTAACTAGTAAGTCGAAGTATGTAGAGTTATCTATCAGGTTTGTAGAAATAATAATCCTAACATAATAATATTCTAAGTTACTAACACGTATTATTAATATTGTCCGGTAATTATTGTGTAACAACATTTTGTCACAACTTTTATCCGCGCTGCGTCGAGGACTCTCTAAAATTTAAAGTCAATTCAGCTGGTGTAATTGATGCAACCATTTATTTCAATTTTCACACTATACGTCCAAAAATCTGCGCTCGAAATAGATCACTGTTGCAGTCTTTTATAGACAACATTTTTAAAGCAAAACCTACGCGGAATAAAATAGAAAATCGAACGGACGTAGATTTAGGATGGACATAAAATTTACTGGACCGAGCGATTTGTAAAAAATGCATCTGTCAGGCCTGGTTTGGACTTTATAAACTTGTCACTTGAATTGACCCAATTTGTTCTATGCAAACTTTTTTGTCTAAAAAACAACGCAATTTTTAGAGTCCTTCATCTGTGTTATTTGTTTAAATATACGAATACTATGCAGTATATACAGGGTCCTTAATACGCTGATGGTTCTTTGATTGAACGGATGATTAGACCATCAAATTTAACAACTGCCTCTAAGGCACCAACATCAAAATTTCGAAAAAAAATATATGCAGCCGAAAAAAAAAAAATGTGTGGAACAACGTTTTAAACGCGATTTATAAGTATGTTGATCCCGTAGAGAAAGTTGTTCAGTGTGATGGTCTGAACATCCCATTACAAAACCGCCAGAAAGGCTCTATAAACAAATAGTTGCGAAATTATTTCAAAAAAGATTTTTATATCTATTCTGTTAAAGCTCTTAACTCTAGTATTGCTTAAGAAATAGACACTAGTTTCGCAAACAACAGCATTATATCCTAAACACAACACGTTAAATCTAATTGCCTACATTAGTACCACCATAAACTGCGGCGATCTTGTATCATGGCTGGTGCATGGCGCACTTACGGCACTTCCCACGTTAGCAGACCTTAGACAAAGTTCTAACGCCACCGACATAAGGGTGAAAATGTGTTAAATCGTGTGACTTCGTAAGTGGAACTAACATTAGCCCCGCTGCGGCCGCCCTCGGGACTCTTGACATGAATTAAAAATGCACGTTGCATTAGTGCAGCAATGGCGGCGAGATGCACGTCATTCCGCGCAGATGCGAGCAGCTCTCCTATTAGCTTACTGGAGCTCTCTCTCGTTGCCTGTCTCGAGAACAGTTGGTATTGGTAGTGTGTTCTGCTCTCTGTGTTGCTTTTGTATAATTATACTCTGAGATCCGGACACATTCCACTTAATAAATTTGCTTTTTTAATGAAAAACTTAATTGCGAGGTGTGCGGTACTGCGGAGGATGTCCAGCATTTATTAGTGGAATGTGTCCGGTATCAATCGCAGAGGCTATTACTGTATAATAGTTTAAAGCTAAATGTAATGAATGTAGGCTTTTTTGTCACCACTTTAGCCGCCCCTACGTCGGAAGAGGCTAAAATGGTGTATTTTTTTATTTTTAGTACCGTGAGTAGTGCGTGAGAGTGTGTGTGTGTATGCTAGTATTTAGTTGTCGTTTTCGTTAGGAAGTGTTAGGTTTTATTTTCATTGTTGTGTAGAGGCACGATGGGGCTGACATAACCTCAGTCACAGAGGATTTATATTGTACAGAGTTACAGCTTCAAACAACCTCGCAAAAGCGGCGCATCACTACATGCGCAGTATGATTGTGTGCGCGTTCACTAGAGTTGCCAGGTGTCCCGATTTGCGCGGGACGTCCCGATTTTCAGGGGGTAGGGGACGCGTCCCGATTTGCACCTGATCGGGACACTAAATGTCCCGATAAATCAAATGCCCCAGGCGACACTTTAATACGGGCGGCAAATTCGGGAAAAATATATCTTTATATCTCTCTGTTTATCTCAATTCGTAGAGCGAAGAAAAGTAGAGCTCGCTTCGCTCGCTCTAATTATCTGTTTTAATGACTTTGCCTATATACCTACATAATCTAAAGAGTTCTGACCACAGCTAAAAGATGTGGTGGTGCTAACATTTTCTTGCATGCGTCGCTCAATCTAAAGCACCATCCTGAAGGTCATCAGTGAAAAGCCTGACTGCCCTATACTGCGACACTGGGTACGAGCACACGTGTGTCTGCCCGGTGTTCCAGAGAGTCACAGATATTTAAATTAAATTAAATTGAATTGGATTGAATTGAATTGATTTAAATTAAGTAATAAAATTGTGTATTAAAAATTTTTTGTTAAATGATGTGTACTAACTAACATAGTGTTTAAGTCATTAATGTATCTACTAACAAAACTATGGACATTTGTCTGAAATAAATTGATTTTTATTTTATTTTATTTATTTTTATTAATTTTTAAAGCTATTACTTAGGTTACTTTGAACATGTTTTGTACGTAAAAAGCTCTGGCTCTAACCGATTTGTATTAAGATGAAAAGTCGAGCTCGCTTCGCTCGCTCTACGTTTCTATTTTTGCATGGATAAATCAAAAGATGTCTGACCACAACGCGAAAAGATGTGTAAAAAAATTTCGAGCTCGCTTCGCTCGCACCGTTATTTTTTAGACAATTATGATTAATTGTCTAAGATTTTCGGTTATGTTTGTGAGTTGGTTTTTGTTGGTTTATTGATATGAACATAAATGCGTGCTTGAATTTAAATATTAGAATAAGAATAAGAATATTTTATTGTTCTAACTGTGTATAAGATGGAATCAACGCAATTAACCGCGTCAATAATTAATACTTGAACTAAAATTTTATTGTAATAGCTATTTTTTATTCTACTAGTCCAGTAACTCTGACTATTATTATTTAGGATTACATAATTCAGATGTAGGCACTAGTAATTTAAGTTGCAGAACGCAGTTAATTTCAAAATACCTTGTTTTTTGTGTGTCCCGATCTACAACCCTAAATCCCGATTTTTTTTACCTTCTGCCCCGATTTAAAACAAATCGGACCTGGCAACCCTAGCGTTCACCTACGGGGCTCACGAACGAGGCCGAGGGGACACTTTGGCTATGCTTCGGGTGGTTACGGCGTAACGAGGGTGTGAATTTGAGGTGTGAGATATTGTCCATTCTTCCTTTCGGAAAGAGATTGGAGCCACTGACCTCTGTTAATATTAATATGTCTATGGATTATTTTCTGTTTGATCGTCACTGTCATTGTAGAACGTCATCTCATGTGAATTTAAAGTGTGAGATATTATTATCGTTCATTTTACTCGAGCATGTTTAAAAGTAGTTTAATAATATTAAACGAAATGGTTAATAATTGCACTGTGTGCTTTAATAATACGAGGAGGAACACAAACAAAAACATCTCCTCCTTCATATACCTACCCCAAAGATCGTGACAGGTAAGTCAATTTCTGAGTCACCCGCGTAAAGCGGCGGATCGGGCGGCAAAGTTTTTTAAATTTTAACTCATTTTATTCAACTAAATAACAAATAATAAATAACACAACAAACAACAACAACAAAAAAGAAAAACAATATACCTACATATTATAAAACATTATCCTTCATACTTCAATTAAATTTATTTCCTTTTAGACAGCCCTACAAGAATAGGCTAATGTAATCGAAGCTCCTATGAAGCTGTTGCTCTGTACAATATAATCCTCTGTGCCTCAGTGTTAAAAGCCCCAATATAAATAAAAAAAGAATTTAAATAAAATGTGGTATGTGTTATGTTTATACTAGCAGCTGTGCTAGCAGTGTTGGGCACAATGTAATTAATTACTAATTACAAATTGTAATTGTAATTACTCAATTAATTTTTTTGTTACGATTATACTAAATATAAAAAAATAATTACTCTTTATTTACGAAAATCATAAATTTATAATCGTAACGAAAAAAGTAATTGAGTAATAAGTATTAACATTTACAATGTGTAATTAGTAATTAATTACATTTCGACCAACACTAAAACACTGTTATACGTAGTAGTAGTATATTTTGATTCAAATTATGTTAATGCTAAAGTTTGTTTTTGCGTATTTGTGAAAATTAGTTTGTAATATCGATCGGTGTTAAAATTACTTGTAGGTAGGTCCTTAATTTTATTTAAATTTTGAATAAAGTATTGTTTCTTATACGGTGTTTTTGTGAGTGAAAGACATTTTCCCAACTGTGAAACAGCACATTCTATTTTGAAACCTTCTACCTATTCAGTGTTCTTCTAAACATGCTGACTGTTTTTTAGGGAATGATCAGACCATCAAACTTAATAACATTCGCTACAACGAAATTCTTATTTCTGATTTCGATGTCAGCATATTATTAAGAAAAACAGTGTCCTATATTTTTTTTTTGAAATGATTCATACAGCATTGCTCAGGGAGCAGTTACTGCTTTTTACTGCGGACTATTGGAGGGACCACGAAGAATATACCGATCCAAATGAATAAACTTAAGCAACCGACCTAGGGGCACCCAGAGGGGTACGGAACGGACCGTGGTCCGCATAGGACGTTGCTGGGGCTACGCGGAGGATTTTGTAGCGAGGATCGGTGAGAAGCCTATTTAATATACTGACGGTTTTTTAAAAGTACGATCAGACCCATTAAACATTCTCTATGAGACCAATATAAAAATCAGCTGTCCCTTAGGTAAATCATTGCAGTTTAAATGGAATAGCGGATATTTTTTACGAGATTTCGAACTTGTTCCCTGTTCGAAATCTCGTAAAAAATATCCGCTATTCCATTTAAACTGCAATCCTACTCCTCAAAAATGTAAGGGACAGCTGATTTTTATTCGCGATTTTGATATTGGTCTCATAGAGAAGGTTTAATGGGTCTGATCGTACTCTTAAAAACCGTCAGTATTGAAAGGACCCTTTACAGCTTTACAGGATAGTTGGTAGTTCTGACAAAGTTTTTGACCACCCGTCACCCCGAAATTATTAATGAAACTCTATTAAATAAAAACACTTTTCATTACCTACATATTCTTTAAACAAATAGTTATACAAGAACAGCAAATAAAATGGCGAAAAAAGCGAGACGAGTATGAAAAAGGCAGAGAGCGAAAAAATTAAGCACCTTGGTAGAGGCGCGTGGGTCAACAAAGATAATTTCACAGCAATAAATTGAAGGAGCTTGGCGGTTAATTACAACGTTGTAGTTAGGGTTGTCAGAATTTTCAGATGTATGAAAAACAATAAAGAGTCGAGATTCAAATCACTAGCGATCTGTTTGATGCGATGGATGACTGCCGAACCTAACGAGCGACATACTCGTAGATAGATTTGAATCCCTCTCGGCTATAAATAGTTAGATAGTAAACATCAGTTGTGTTGTTATTATCCGATTCCCATAATAAATTCCGCGTCGCAGCCACTATTTTCGGTACGGTGCGGTATTCGGATTCGGACATTTGGGAAAATTCATAATCAACAAATTGTAAATCGCGCACGCTTCCTGCTTGAATACTTATGTAATATAGGACGACTCGCTTCTCACCCTCTTGAATGAGAAGAGGCCTTTGCCCTCCAGAAAGATCCTATAAGAAGGTAGACCATACTATTTAAGAAGACCAACATATAATTGCACGTACAATTCGATTGGCCAACTTGCTGTATTGTGCTGCGTGTAACAGATTATTCAAAACGAAACCTTGATTCTCCAGCCACATCCGAGCTAACGCCAGAAACCAATTCATGCGGGATCTAGATATCTTTTTTGATTCGACCAATAAATTCAAAAATACAATACGAAAGCATCTCACCCATTGATTGATTGATTGATGATTATTGCTTGCTTATGCTTATCTTTACTATTATAAAACTGTAATACCCATGAGGATTAAAAAAGTAGCGGTTTACTTCAAATAAACTCAAATAACACTCGATAGCGCGATTTAAATGACGTGCAGCGCCATCTATTGACAAAATTGTTTGTTTGTTTGTTTGTTCGCGCATCACGCAAAAACTACCGGACCGATTTTGATGAAACTTTTTTTGTTTGATATCTTTATGATCTGAGTTAAAATCTGGTATATAATTTGTGCGGACGAAGTCGCGGGAAAACACTAGTTATTTTTATGTGTCGTCTTCCTTTAATTAAATTTGTATCTTCGAATTAAATATCTTGGATAAATAAATAAATATCTTGGACATTGTCACACAAATTATCTAGTCACATTTAAAGTTCCAGAATCTAGCCTGGACTTGTATTATGATAACTAGACAACGATATATACATATTATATAGATACAAACATCCATGACTCGGGTACAAATTTTCATATTCGTCATACAAATATTTGTCCCTCACGGGATTCGAACCCGCGACCCTCGACACAGCAGGCAGGTTCACTACAGACTGTACTGTCGGGCCGTCGAATTCTAGATTTAATCACGATTGTGATCATGTGATTTATGAATGTTGTTTATACCTTTAATTGGCATAATATGTATTAGCGACTAGATTTATATGCAAATTTTATTTGAAATGCGAAAGTTGCTGTACCTATTAAATAAATAAATAAACCAATGAGCTTCCCGGAAATTTTCTTTTTCCGAAGGTGACAGCCCTACCAGGCACCTGAGCTCTGTAGATAGAGAACAAAAATCAGCGGAAGCGAGGCAGGCGGCCGCAGATAAGCGGCCAGCTTGCATAATAGACACTTTAAAAGAAATTAGCGTTTGCTCATTAGCCGGCTAAAACTTTAGTTGCAGTGTGAATTTGGTTGTCTGCAGATTACCTAATTTTGGAATAATTTTATTTAGTCGAGTGTAAAAAAGGCGAAATAATAGCTTGGGATGAGTCCACTCGTTGAACTGAATATTATTTTGTAGGACTTTAAAAAATCGCGAGAAAACATTTATTTTATGGACAAAAATAAAATATTTTCTGTTAGTTTAGGCCAACATTGTCTTTATTCATCTACGTTATATTTTATATTTTCAAAATTATCAACTTACCGTGAAAGATATAAATGGAGACAGACTTTTTTTACTCCCAGTATAAAATGAAAAGTACATGTATAGTACCTACCTATATTGTCGCATAGTTTCTTACCACCCCGATTTGCAATAAGATAAATAAGTCTGTCGGACGTACAACCAATATCATCTACCGTTAGATCGTATTTATCTGGAGAAAATTGTATAATTTATTTTATGCTTCGAGATATACCTAAATACCTTCAATACAGGGTGTTTCATAAGTAAGAATAAATTTTTAAAACTCTTAAGGGGTTTGTTTACCCGTCAAACTGAACAACTTTCTCTATGGGACCAACATCGAAATCGCGAAAAAAAAATTTTGATATCCCATACATATTTTAGCTCTAGTTGATTTGTAGAGTATGGAACATCATTTTTTTTTTCGCGATTTCGATATTGGTCCCATAGTGAAAGTTGTTCAGTTTGATGGTCTACACCACCCCCTTAAAGGTTTATTTGTATTTTTGTAACACCTTGTATAATTAATTGAATTTAGGGTTTTTCTTTTTGTACTTTTTATTTGCTTTGTGTTTTTTGAATGTTGATCTCTAGAACTTATACCTGAATGTCCTTTTCTTTTCCTGGTAACTGGAAGTACAGGTATTGTGCAAAAACATATAATATGTACTTTACCAGTCTCCACCTTCAATCATTTGAAAGTAAAATTAATGCTGTAGAAATGCGTTCCTTGCGAAGTCCCTATGTGCAAGAGATAGAGTGAAAAAATTTGTGATTAGAGATCGATGTAAATTGAAAGAAGATGTTGTGACAAGAATAGAGAAGGGTATGCTTCGTTGGTTTGGTCATGTGGAGAGGATGATTGATAGCAGATGTACGAAAGATAGTGGAAGTGTCGGCAGAGGGCGCCCTCGTAGGACGTATTCTGATTAAATCAGTTGCGTCCTACAAAAAGGGGTGGTGCGGAGTACTAGAAACCGACGGGCATGTATGAAGAGATGTTTGGATGTGAATGAGTCAAAAGAGATTTGTAAGGATCGTAGTAGATGGCGCGCTCTGGTCTCTGCCTACCCCACTGGGAAAGAGGCGTGACGTTATAGATAGATAGATAGAACATACGCCTTTCCTGTCCTTTTATTATGTCGCATATTCTTCATTGAAACCGATTTTTGTCAAAGTTTGTAGAGTATTAATTATACAACAAAAATAGGAAAGTTGCAAAGGTTCCCTAAGTTTCCAGTCACGTAGAATAAATGAGTAGGAATTGAACCTATACCTACCTAGGGAATTGTAAACAGAACTTTCGTAGAGCATTGTTATTAGTTCGAAGCAGAGAAAGGTCGTAGGTCTTGTTAGGAATTTTCTAGTGCTTTCTAGGCCCGTACTCGAGATAAGTGCTTTTAGACAACGTACGTAATATGGAGTAAGTAAATTCGAAATTTCGGGGAGTGGACGTTGGATAACGAATGACGTCATATGATCGATCGGACTAAAGAGCGATGCTGATGCATCATGCATGATTGCTATGCTATCGCCCACAAGGTAGTCTACGAAATAGGGTTTATTTTTGGCAACTTGCCTTTGCTGGGTTTAATAGATATTGTGGACATTGAATTATTCATCTAGTCGTACTTTCGTCTATAACTGTCTATTTTTGGTATACTTACCAAAAAACTTGCTTAGAGATAAAGTAGAGAAAGAGAAGAAGAAGCGAGAGTTTCGGTACTACCTGTGAATCGAGGACGTTCTAAGTTTTTAGAATATATCTGACTAACTCATCGGGGAATATAGTCGTGAGCATATGGTATGTAGATAAAGGGCTCCTTTATCTAGGCAACTTAAAAATTTCATTAGCAGTGTCAAGTATTTATTATTATTAGGCCGGATTTGACCACACTTAGATTTATAGAAGAGTAACTATACAAGGAACAATTTTAGTCTTGGTGTTTACTCCGAAATAACTTAATTTGTCTTCTACCATACTAACCCGTACTAAAAGAACGAATGTATAATCCACCTAAAGAAAGAGGTCGTTGTATCCGTACTTATTGCAATGTAAGGTTATACAGTTTTAATTTGTTAGGTTTCTTTTTATTATAATTTTTTTAATTATGTGACATTGACATTTCATTCGTCTCGGTATAGCTTTACACCGTGAAAATTGTCCGTGTAAAATATATTCATAGGTAAAACGCAAAATCAGTTTACTCTAGAGTATAACCGGTGACTTAATCTAAGAATAAAATTTACTCGCGTTTGGTCGAATCGGGCCTTATTATATCAACCGACGCTGTCCCACCCATTGTTGGGCAAAGTCCTCCCTCTGTTCTCTCGATGCGTCCCGGTAAATATTTATAGTACCTTAATTTTTCGGTACTTTGCTAGTGATTATAATCAGATGGTAGAGATAAATGTATCTGTGTAAGTACCTATAATGAGTAAATAATTTCAACTATAAGGTACAAAAATATGTTTAGATCTAGAGATTTCAATGAAAACGAAAGTGGAGTCACGTTGTGGATCTGCTATTGGGTAGTCACGTCGCGCGTCGATCGTTGGTTGCCGTCCCAGGTCTACAACGGGGCTCCAGTGGTGGCTCAAGATAGTGTTCTTTTCGAAAAACAATCCTTTGAAGTCACCAAAATACATAAATTACCGTACAACGTCAAGCACTTTTGCTATATAAACTAGACATTGGCAAAATCATCAAATACCCAGACGGCAGCCATTTAAAAAAAAAAAGAATAGAATAGAATATAAAACGAAAGTAAAACCAGAACCTTACAATACATTTTTATTATTCATTCGCACTTGCATACAATCTGCAGTTGGAACGATGCAGTTTTCTTTATTTTTCACCTTTACCTCCAAGATCATGCCTGCAATCGTGTTATGTGCAAGGAAAATAAGAAGCTTCATTTTAAATTTAAAGTAGGTTTCTCCTACATCTACTAACTTATTAAAATGCTGTGTTTGTCTAGGTCGAGGGTAGTCTAGGCGTTGAAATATCTACTGTGGTTGAATCAAACTTTAACATGGTTGAATATTTTAAATGTGTAAAAGTTTGTAGTTAGGTTTTATCTTAGGTTACATACGCTCTGTTGCAGAAACGCTCATTAGAATTAAGCCTCCATTAAATCTCTTCTAGCTTTTTCTACGTCAACAAGATATAAAGTGACAGAGATATTCTGAAACCTCAGAACATCCACGTTTCACCAGTAGTACCGAAACTCTGTCCAGTGTGACGGTGGGTGAGCCCGTCGCCACTTATAATGGACAGTGGGTACAATGCCTCAAGAAATTGAAGCATGCAGGTTTCCTCACGATGTCACAAAAAGTGACAGCAAGAGATTTAATGGAGGATTAAGTCTAAAGAGCGTTTTCGCAACTGGAGTGCGATTTTTGAATCTCATTCGGTGAGCTCAGCTGTTTAAAATGTCAAAATAACTACGGAGATACGCATGTTTTCACTGCTGATTTGACTTTGAAAAATCGCTCTCCTGTAGTATGATTTTTGAAAGCCAACTCAGCAGTAGAAAGATGCATATCTCCATAGTTATTTTGACATTTTCAACTGCTGAGCTCACCGAATGAGATTCAAAAATCTCTTTCCAGAGCGTTAGCCCCATTTTTGACTTTGAGCGCAGATATCTCGAGACAGAAGCATTTATAACTATTTAGTTTCTATATGTGAGTTTTGCAACTATGCATACAAAAGAAAGTTCCTACACTGACCAAACTACAGTTTATGTTATGAAAGTCCATTTCAGTAATAATGTCTGGAAGTAGGTCTGGAACGTGAAATCATAATTATGTTGTACACTGGACACTAGACCGACGCGCGCGACCTACGGACATGCAGTTTGTTATATACAGGGTGCTATTATTATCCTTCATAATAGTCATCATCAGCCTAATGAATTCTAAACTTTGAAATTGAATTGAAAATAAATGATTTCAAAGCTTTATATTATCTTCGTAATTATTAGTATAAATTGTAAATGTTATTTGAGACGCGCAATCTAGATTATCTAAACTATTTTTCTATATATAAAATATTTCTTTTATTAATACCATCCTACGCGTGTTCAGTATCAAAGTTTTTTTAAATTGACTACTCATTCTTATGGATTTCAGGTTGAGGTATTTATAATATGATGTATCTTGCATTGTTGCATTCAAATAAACAAATAAAATAAAACATTTCATTGTCATAAACATTGTTTTCATGTCGGTAATTTGTATATCAACAAAACATACATTTTTAAGTTTTCACAGCAAATATGAACGAGACAGGTACAAACAGCTCTGGAGGGCGATCGCGGTAATTTAAAACATCGACGTTCAATCCTAATCCAATAACAGTTCTAATCACATTGCAATCCAATTACTATTCAACTGTGCTGAATTCCGTATTACGCTAAACTTGACATATTTACATTGCGACTGAGCGATCTGTTAAAACATCTCTAACTGCTGTCAAATGATTATCACGATACCGAATGTGTTAAAAGTTGTCGCACGTAGTCCAATCATGCTTTAGTTGAGATCTTTCCGATGACACCCTGTATCCTGTATCTTCGCGTAGGTACCCACAGTGTACGTACCAGACAATAGCAGTGTGAGTGACCAGACCACTGGCCGACGCCCGACCAATTTAAATTTATTTCGTGCCTCCTCGGGTGCATCGTTAAAGTCAAGGGCGTGCTTAGTGCCAGAACCCATTAACTTAATATATGGGTATGAGCAATCGGCTTTTTGTTACGTGACCGACGGCTGTGTTGCCAGATTTAGTTGAGAAAATGTTGCTTTAAATGAAAAGTGAGTAAAACATTTTTTCCTTATCTGTTTTGTCCCACTGCTGGGCAAAGGGCTTTTTAATAGTACACTTGCGTTAGCGTCTTAATAGTAATTTTCTGACTAGCAGCAGGGGAGATATTAAAACGTTTTTCTGCATAGATTCACAACCATAATCATTTTTGGGGTGCTTGAAAACTTTTCTACAACTAGTAACCATATTTTAAATTGTGAAGTTGCAGCAAAGCTGACTTTTAGCATAATATGTTTTAAAGTTTTTGTAAACAAATATTTACATACGTGTATACATAAACTCATGACCATTTTCCCCCCTTTCGACCACCCCGGTCGGAAAATATGCTGAAAATACCCACCACCCTTCTAAGCGTACAAAATGTATAGCTTACTTTTGTGTGGGCACGAAATACACAAATGGTCCTGTTTAATATGCTGACACTTTTTTAAGGGGATGATCAGACCGTCAAACTGAGCAACTTTCTCTATGGGGCCAACATCGAAATCGCGAAAAAAAATCTGATGTCCCATACATTTGGCTCGAGCAGGTTTGCAGTTTTGTATGGAGCAGCTGATTTTATTTTTCGGGATTTTAATGTTGGTCCCTTAGAGAAAGTTGTTCAATTTGATGGTCTGATCATCCTCTTAAAAAAACCGTCAGCATATTAAGAAGAACCCTGTACAAGACACTGTGGGTAAAAATCATAAAGGTAATATACCTTACAGGAATAGAGCAACAAACATGAGTTGTTAAATGAAACCTTTTTTGGATGTTTTTTGGAGACTATTCGCAGGCATTGTCTATAATTCTGAGTCTAACGTGAAGTTGTGGATAAATTAATGAAGTAGTGTCAGTATATTTCATAAAATTATCTACGATTTCACTTTAGATTCGCAATTATTCACGGAAACCGAATTGTAAAAATTAATTGGAGACTAAAAAAACGGTCCTATTGCCTAGCGTCACGTATCTCTTTCTATTATACAGTGGTGCCGCTAGGTACATCTCGCTCTCTCAGCTGTATGTTCCTCTATTCCTGGTATAATACCTCTATGATGGTAAAAATAGGGTTTCATAAAATTGAAACCTACTTACTGAATATTTTCGTAGCTATTATAAATAAAATGATGCTAAATCCATTCAAAAAGAATAATAAACCGGCAACACTAAACTCAAACGTAACGTTCCCATTCTTAATTGCTAAATGGCTCGTATTACACAAGTCGTTACTGTCATAGGCATAGGGGAGCGGTAATCAGTGTTATTTTATACTTATTATGCTCTCAAAAAACTATTCTGAATTACTCTAATGTTCAATTACTCGAAATTAATTAAGATTTCCTCTATGACGATTAATGTAGTACTTACTCGGTGACACAATAGTTTTTTTTTTAATATTCTTATTTGAAATGAGATTGCACTTTTCTTCAGCTTACCTGATGGAAAGAGTTGATGAAGCCGAGGATCGCCCAGAAAAAGTCTTCTAACTCTTCTTTTTAATATCTTGATTGTATTTGCTTGGAAAAAACAGACACAGGGAGAGAGTTCCAAACCTTACCGGTTCTCATTATAAAAGAGGACCTTTTTGTGCGGATTTTTGGAATATCTGGGTTCGGAAAGCAAGTTCGATTTACACATATCCGAATACATGAAATCTATCTACCGTATTCCTGTCGTGGCGCAATTTGCAGAAAAAGTTTTGATAACTCACAAGTTATTTATTTTTAGGGTTGAACTACACATGGCCGCACGCGATCGCATTTTTCCGTCGCTCCATCCTTTTCTGTCACTCAGGAACGTCATTTGCTAGAGCATATAAGATAGACGGATGACGGAACGCGATCGCACGCGGCGTGCTGTTCCGTACTGTTCCATTCCGTCTATCTTATATGCTCTAGCAAATGACGTTCCTGAGTGATAGAAAAAGATGAAGCGACGGAAAAATGCGATCGCGCGCGGCCATGTGTAGTTCAACCCTTAGAGGGTGGATAGATGATAATATTAATTCTGTGCTTATTTCAAAATCTTGATGGATGGCAAGGCAATTGATTTTCTGGCTCTGGACTATACGCATGGATGCAAACTCACACTACCTACTTTTTGTCGTAAGTTGGTGAAAGGGGGAAAGTGAAATTCTTGGAATCACAAAAGTAAGTATTTTAAATAAACAATTGTGGAATTCATTCATTATTTCATAAAAGCATACGACAAGGTTCATTGGGTGTACGGCGTTTTCAATAATAATTGATTTTGATTGATGTAAGCGCATGTTGTATAAATTTATTTATCCAAAACTTGATTGTAAATAAAAGAACAGCGGTCCGTCGATGTTTGCATCGGGTTGATTGCCTCCATGCAGCTGAGTCTGTGTACCTATCTATTTGCCAACATATGTAAATTTTCAACAAGCCTTTTCGATTCGACGGATGCGTCCAATTCGCTAGTGGAATGGAACTGAAATTGGAAAAATCGCTTCGGGCTGTGTGAACTTTCGGTGTTGATGAAATGATACTGCTGACGAAGTAAAATCACATTTATAGGACGGGAGACCTGTGGTGTAGGATTAATGGTTTCGATCGGAAGCTGGGGGAAAAGACAAATATCAGACACTATAAAGGCATCTGTATTTTTTTATCACTACTACTGTACTGCCACCAAGTAAGTACCACCAGCGGGTTTACAATATCACTACGAGAATGACATATGCTCACGTGCTCGTATGTGCAAGGATCTTCTGATCTTACCACAGAGTTGCGACACTACCAATGAGCGAAACTTACGGAAGTGCGACATCATCAAAGAGCGAATTACGGAAGTGCGACATTTCGAAATAGCGAATCACAGAAGTGCGACATTTCGAAATAGCGAATTACGGAAGCTCCAAGAAGATTGGGTATATTAGCCACAGGAGAGCTCATCAACGCAAAAAACTGAGTTGAAGTGGCCGAAATCGGTCAGGTGCAATATCGGCAATACAACATGTAGTACAAGCATATACTGCTATCCAGTTTAATTCTTCTATCGTCAAAAATTTAAATTTGCGCACAATCAATCAATTAAACTTTTTTTTAACCTAATTTACAATGAGACCGCTTTCAGTGGTTCCCTTGTTCTGTGTTTCTATCAGGGGTGCTGTGTAACTACCCGATTTAATCGGTATCAATCAAATATAGTGTTTTTTGACAGACCTTGGTGAATAAATAAAAGCAAACCTGCATCTCGATTACATTCAATTCACTTTTCATTTTCAATTAGAAAAGATATGTTAAATATGTTGAGCTAATCGTTAATTGGCATTCCTTTATTATATACTATAATACTAAAAAAATCTATCTTGCTGCAGATTGCATTCTTTAGTTTGTAAAGTCTCTGACCACGCCGTGACAATGTACGGTGGTGAACTGGTGAGTTGGATTTACATTAGCAAGGGAGTCACGTTGCAGGGTTTGACCCGAACACTCGTCCTTCGCGTAATGTTCGCGCGTTTCGCGTTTCAGCCTGCCACGAGGCTCCGCAATCCATCTCAGTTGTGTTCTTACTCAAAAACAATTCTTGAGATTGGATCGATACTCCCTCAAAACACTTGACATTGGCGGAAATGCGGTGCTAACTCACAAGCAAGAAGTCCATTAATTATAAATAAAAAACAAAAATACATTAGCAAGAGTGTACATTTATTTTGATCTTCCTTGTTAACATCTTTCTGTGATATCATGTAGGTACCGTTTTAGGCTTAATACAACATGGCTCCCTGTATCCCCCCAGGCGATACCAGCAACTTGTGCGAAGCTAAAATTTAATCTAATTAGTTTAGTGTACATTGTGGACATGGGCGTACCCAGCTTTTGGTCTTGGGGGGGGCAAGTCTGGGCGAGCTCCAGTTTTTGACGACCTAAAATCTGGAACGAGCAAAGCAAACTCGAGAATTTACTTCACCATAAAAACATATAGGAACCAAAACCTAGAGCGAGCGAAGCGAGCTCGAAATTTCACTGAATTCTGGAGTGTGCGAAGCTAAGTGAGCTCGAGATTTTACTGCAATGCATCTAGGTCTTTGTGGTACAATCGTAGCCAGGAGCGAGCGAAGCGAGCTCGACAATTCACCAAATTCTGGGGCGAGCAAAGTGAGCTCGAGATTTTACTGCAATGTGTCTAGCCAGAAGCGAGCTCGAGATTTTAAGGCAATATAGTGAGATCAGTGTAATAAGTTTTAAATCCTGGAGCGAGCGAAGCGAGCTCGAGTTTTTTACGACCTAAAAGCTCGAACGAGCAAAGCAAACTCGAGAATTTACTTCACCATAAAAACATATAGGAACCAAAACCTAGAGCGAGCGGAGCGAGCTCGAAATTTCACTGAATTCTGGAGTGTGCGAAGCTAAGTGAGCTCGAGATTTTACTGCAATGCATCTAGGTCTTTGTGGTACAATCGTAGCCAGGAGCGAGCGAAGCGAGCTCGACAATTCACCAAATTCTGGGGCGAGCAAAGTGAGCTCGAGATTTTACTGCAATGTGTCTAGCCAGAAGCGAGCTCGAGATTTTAAGGCAATATAGTGAGATCAGTGTAATAAGTTTTAAATCCTGGAGCAAGCGAAGCGAGCTCGAGTTTTTTACGACCTAAAAGCTCGAACGAGCAAAGCGAACTCGAGAATTTACTTCACCATAAAAACATATAGGATCCAAAACCAAAAGCGAGCGAAGCGAGTTCGAAATTTCGCTGAATTCTAGAGCGAGCGAAGCTAAGTGAGCTCGACATTTTACTGCAATGCATCTAGGTCTTTGTGATACAATCATAGCCAGGAGCGAGCGAAGCGAGCTCGACAATTCAACGAATTCTGGAGTGTCTAGCCAAAAGCGAGCGAAGCAAGCTCGAGATTTTACTGCAATATAGTGAGATCAGTATTATAAGTTTTAAATCCTGGAGCGAGCGAAGCGAGCTCGAGTTTTTCACGACCTAAAAGCAAGCTCAAGATTTAACTACACTATGAAAAGATATACGATCCAAAACCTAGAGCGAGCGAAGCGAGTTTTCACCCAATTCTGGAGCGAGCAAAGTGAGCGAAGAGATCTCAAAATTTCTCATCACAGACTACCATGTCTATAGCAAGCAATGCTGCTATAGTAGAATAGAAAAAAGAGAGAGCGAAATGAGTTCGAAATTTATGAATAATACAACGTAACTGGAACAGAATTTGGCCGACATAACAGTGCCATAATGAACAGAAATCAGAGCGAGCGAAGCGAGCTCGAAATTTTTCAGTGACATGACGTCGCTTTGACCAGAATTGTCACGTACGGAAGGCAGGTTAGGCCGATTCCAGGGGGGGGGGGCAGCTGCCCCCCCCCTGCCCCCCCTGGGTACGCCCATGATTGTGGATAACATTTAGTAACGAAATAAGGCAAATTGTTAGACGATGGGGGAAGTTAACGATCATAACATCGAAAATCACAAATATTGCCCAAAATATTTGTATAATCGAGAGAACGTACCTGTCGACTGCGGTAAAATAATCAAAAGGTTTTTTCTCCCCTCCGGACGGAGGCGTCAATTTTCGTCCCGCTGCGCTAAACGAAGTTGCCGCTTTCCACCTCCGTCGAGGAGCAAAATAGTCTAACCTCGGGCAGTAAATAAGAAAGCCTCAGATCACATGAGATCTGAGACCTTTCTTACTTTCCTGCCCTCGGTGTGTAATCGACTATAAGGTAGGTACATTATGGTTCATTTTCCTTTCGCTTGTTTGTTTCATCTGTATAGTGACCTAGTTTGCATGTCTCGAATCATGGATGTAGCAGATGGCTACATTATGAAATTATAGCCAACGCCCTTTGACTATTTATTATAAGGAATCGCCTTGCGGTAGCATTTCCCCTCTGCCACGGTATAAGATCAATTGATCATGTGCATTTACATTAAATTTTATGCCTTATCACTAAACGAGATAGCCTATAATTGCGAAACAATAATTTCGAACGTTCGGGGTTCACACGAGACAACTTTTCATGATTTTCAACATTCAAAATTAGAATCTAAAGTTATGGGGAATAAAATCCAAAGTTGCGGATTGCATGTTACCTCGCCCCCCGCAAAAAGTGGCAGATATGTTTGTTAGTAGAATTACACGCGTTACCAGTCCTCATATAAGTAGTCAAAGCCAACGCCAAATGAAATAAAATGTATGTGACATGAAATTTACGACGAAATATTAATCATAATAATACATTAACTTGGGTGATCGCGGTCCGCATGTATGTAATTAATTTGATGTTTAGAATTGACATAACGTTTTTAGGAATAAATATAAACAGTAACAATTTGTTGTGATGAAGAGTCAATAACTTAATTTAATAAAGTGATAAAATGATTGATTGAACAGGTTGAACATTGAACAAGTTTTGTAAATGTCTTTAGTTTTGATGAAAATGTATATCTAAAGCTTAGATTATCAAGATAGACAGTCAAAGCTACGAAAGCGTCGAAAAAAATAGGAACCAGTACTGGTTCCAAAACCCTATACATATACACGCACACATACATAATTTGTATGGCGCCTCACCAACCTAAGAAAGTTAGCCCCTTTTATTTTATACGGAACAAGTGTGAGGCTCATTCTAGACATATACTTTTTCTACGATTTTTTTTTTTTTTTTTTTTTTTATTTAAAAATGGGTTTGCTCTTGACCTCAATCCTGTCCTGAGGACAAAGATGGGGTCGAAGATGTAGCGAGCTTACCCAGAAGAAGCCTATTCACTCTTACTTTGAAGTAATTCGGGTTGTAAGTGCTCGGAAATACTGACGCAGGCAGGGCATTCCACTCCTTGGCTGTGCGCATTATAAAAGAATCAGAAAGGCGCTTAGTGCGGATACGTGGGATATCAACCAAGAAGGGGTGGTATCCCACGTTGCGTCTGGAAGTCCGAAAGTAGAAAGGGGAAGGTGGGATGAGCTCATGCAGCTCTTGTGCACACTCACCGAAGTATAATCTGTAGAAGACCGACAAGCAGGCTACTCTGCGGCGGTGGGCTAGGCTATGAAGCTTGGTTTCTACCAGCTTACTGTCGCCAATGAGCCTCCTGGCTCTACGTTCAACCGAGTCGAGAGCGTCTAATTGATACTTAGCTGAGCCATCCCACATGTGGCAGCAATACTCCATACACGATCGGACCTGAGCTTTATACAACATTAAGAGCTGTTCAGGAGTGAAGTATCGCTTCACCTTGTTTAAGATGCCCAGTTTTTTGGCTGCAGATTGAGCCTTAGACTCGATGTCAGCGCCGAAGTTGAGTTTCGTAGTCAACCTCATGCCCAGAAGCTCAAGACTGTCAGAAACAGGGACAGATGTACCCCGGAAAGTAGGAGTCAGATTAAACGAACTCCTTTTGGCGGTGAACAAACAAGCCTGTGTTTTGGTGGCGTTGAAGTTGACTAGATTATTGTCACCCCACTGGGAGACAAGACTTAAAGTCAAGTTTGTCCGCTCGACCATGGCCTCCCTCTGTGAACGTATGATCTAAAGATTGATTATTTAATAAATGTAGAGATACAATTATACAAACTTAGAATCAGAATCCCTTTCGGGGTGATCAAACCTTTACTACAGCTACCAAATTTTAAGGCAAGTTACTTTAACCTTAAAATGAGCCAAAGTATTTAACATAACATAAAACATGAAAAAAGCAATAAAATTTTCACATAAAAATGTAAAAAATTGAAACCAGATTTAATCATGCGGAATACTCGTATAACTGCATCGCAATCAAAAATTCTGAATAACTAAAAATTATTTGCATTTGCGAATGGCAACCTAGTTAATAAAAATATCAAGTTGTATTTACAATAAAATATGTTTTCTAAGGAATGGTGTTCAAGGCGCGTGTGGCCGCCCGCCCAGTCGCTGGAGTGTGCGTCATCACCACATGACCACCGTCCAAATTTTACTACACATTCAATTAGTATTTAATTAGTTTTAGTGTCAAAAAACGATACAGGGTCCAACTTTATAAGCTGACGGTTTTTTAAGAGGATGATCAGACCATCAAACTGAACAACTTTATCCATGGGACCAACATCTAAAGCACGAAAAAAAATTTGCTGTTCCTTACAAAACTGCAAACCTACTCGAGCCAAATGTATGGGACAGCAGACTTTTTTTTCGCGTTTTCAATGTTGGTCCCATAGAGAACGTTTTTCAGATTCACGGTTTGATCATCCCCTTAAAAAACTGTCAGCATAATTAAGAAGGAAGGTGGAGGTTTGTCGCTACAAACCAGTCTGCGTTTTTTTAAAAGGTCTAAATAGACTTGGCATGACAAAAGATGCTTTATATCGGCATTTCCCACTGATTCAGAGTAACTCAAGACAAAATCAATCATCCATCCAAAGACTTGCAATGACCTACGTTGTTGCTTAATTTCGGTGTTTGTTACGATCGAAGAACACTACGACGCGCCATGAGCATCTCACAACTAACAACCTAATATAGGTGGTTACTATTAAAACAGGACATAAAATGTAATTGTAACACATAAGGTAGTTTAAATTTATGTATGGATAGAAAATTTAAATCCTTCGGGTTAGTAATCGCCTTCATACGAGATGAGGATAACATCTAGAATAGATGGTGGTCCCTTGAGGATGACGTACACGTGTCGCAAGCGAATGCACGCATCGCTGGATGTCGCCGTAAAGTCGAGTGCACACTCATTTAGTAAGATTATAATTATTTTACATCCAGTGAGTTCTTAAATTGAGAGAGAGATTGTTGAAATTTATTCCTGTTTAAAATTAAAACGGAGTTGTTTGCTGCTGAAATTGTGAGAGAAAAGTAATAAAAATTATTATGTCCGGAAAATTTTTGAAATTGCAGATCTCGCGGCCTTCTCAAAAATAATTGGTGAAACAAAAGCACACCGATTCTACTGGCTTGACGGCATAGAAAAAATTTGTGAAGATCGGCGCGGCATGTCAGGGCCCGATCGCGCTCTATAAATCAATAATGAAGCGTTATTGGACTGCATCTGAATCACAACTTTTCGGGTCCGTAACGCAAGTCCGATATATCGTTTGACAGCTCATGAGTTCATGACAACCGTTTGACAGATCGCTCAGACGTTTCGCTGTCAATCGCATAGTAAATAAGTAAAGTTTAGCCCAATACGGAATTCAGTGCAGTTGAATAGTAACTGGCTTGCAACGTCCAATGGGTCGTTGGAACGAAGACGTAGTGTAGGCAGACCAATACGTGAGCTTCAAGTCAGCTAGAGAGAGTCAGTGCGAGGTTGCGCATCATCATCATCTCAGCCGATGGACGTCCACTGCTGGAATATATAAGCCTCCCCCAAGGATTGCCACAACGACTAGTCCTGCGCTGCCCTCATCCAACGGGTTCCCGCCGCCTTCACCAGGAGAGTTTGTACAAGATCGGGAAAAGTGGTGTTCTCTCGTTTCGACGGCCCTAACCCATTGTGGTTCGGTTTATTTAATTAGAAGCTAGCAATAAAAAAAAAACGACTTTAGACCACACGACTGAAGTAAAACTACTACTATTTGTATCATACAAATATTTGTCCCTTACGGGATTCGAATCCGCGACCCTCGGCACAGCAGACAGGTTCACTACAGACTGTCCTATCGGGCCGTCGAAGAATGGTTTATTGATATGATTGGCAACATCTTTAATCAATTTTATACCTAAGTGTATGGTAAGTAGGCACTTAAAATTTTTTGCATTTTCTTACCAACGGAACAATCTTTCCTTTAGGGGTCGATTTTCGAAAAATCCTTTCGTAGTGCACTCCTAAATTATCTGTAGAATTCTATCTTTAGCGGTATAGGCTTTGCGTTGCCTATCCATCCGTCAATCAGTCAGTCATTCATTCAGTCAGTCACTGAACTCTTTTAGAACTGAAAATAGTATGAAATCCTACAATATGTCCGTCACTTTATTGCAATTTATAACTCAGCAAAAAGAGGATGCTACACGACAGTTTTAATATATCGCCGCGCAGTGTATCCGGGGAGCCAAGCACGTGTGCGTTGCGCTGCGCCCGCGTTGATTTCTTCACGCCTTATTAGCGTAGGAAATTACTCTGCGAGAGCGAGATTGCTATTGAAATGATGGGTTAGAAATAAACTGTAATAGGATGGTACTATTTTAATCGTCGGACCACACATGGGGAGTTTGCGATTTGTCTATTTCTAGAAGGTAGATAGATAGGCACAGACACAATTTAAGTTGGGTATTTTATTTTCATCTAAGTAGAACCAAAACGAATCGACCTACTTCAAAATAACATTACTCAACCAACCCTTTTGAGCGAAGTACCTAAAATGCAATTCAGAATTAAATAAATATGTTTAAGCCGAAATACTTTTTGGTCCAAGCCACCAAGCAACTAAATACATAAATAAAACGGTAAAGAGCGAGTCTGGCTACTCGCGCACAGAAGGTTCCGTACCACACCACCACAGAACACAACATATTAACTTGGAAAAAAACTTTTTTTCTTTGGGACCTTAAGCGTAAGACCAACTCGCACTTGGCCGGTTTTTATTATTTGTTGTTATACTGTAGAGTTTGTTCTATAATCACACCAAGTTTGACACTTGTATGTTTTACCGTTTTTACGATAGAGGGAGAAGAAATAACGTTGATAAAAACAAGTTTCTTGTATGAGTGACCCCCATAAATTTTTAACTTTTTGTCATTTTTACTATTTGTTAGCAAATACGCCATAATAAAGCACATTCTGCGAAAAATTCAACTATATCGCTTTTATGGTTTAAAATTTACAGCCTTATACAGGATGTAAGTGACAGCCTAGCAAATACTGAAACGGTGAACTCAGACCATCAAACTGAACAACTTTTACTATGGAGCCTACCTCAGGAAACGTGAAAAAAAATCTGCTGTCCCATACCCCATACATTGAAGTCGAGTAGGTACAATAGTTTTGTACGGGACAGCTGATTTTTTTTCGCTTTTCCTAATGTGAAAGAGAAAGTTGTCAGTTGTTCAGTTTGATGGTCTGAGTTCTCTGTTTCAGTATTGGCTAGGCTGTTACTTACACCGAGAGCATGAGCATGCTATGTATAGAGAGCATGTATGAAGAGACTTATGAATGTTGAGGAGGCGAAAGATGTGTGTCAGAATCGTAGCATGTGGCAATCTATTGTCTCTGCCTACCCCAGTAGTGGGACATAGGCGTGAGCATATGTATGTATGTATGTATGTATGTTACTTACACCCTGTATAGGTAGGGCAGACAGACGGATAGACGGACGGACGGACAGCATAGGATTATGAGTAGGGCCCCGTTTTCACTCTTTGGATACGGAACCCTAAAATAACCAACGACATGCTTTCATTACCTACCTAAATATTATAAAATTGTAGATTAGTCACAATGTCACTACAATAATGATGATTATCTACCTACATGAATTGTTAAAAACAAACAAACTGTAAAGTACATTTTAATTGAACATTTGCGTAGCTTTCATAAAAGTTCAAGCACGTACTTAATTTCCTATCCTATCCAAGTTTTACATACGAGTAACAACGTTTTGTGCCAACTAGATTTTTATTCTAGGTATAATTTTCGACTCAATGGACCAGTTTCTTCGTTTCATAGGAAATTAAAAAAAAACGGACAAGGAGGAATTGGAAATATTATATAGAGTTCCGTACCTACCATAAACAAAAATTTATAGTAAATATTTTAGGTTCATCAAAACGAGATCTACGATAAGATACAGCCACTTTTTTAACCATAATTATCTAATCTAAACTATTATAAAACTGTAACTGAAGTGTGTCTGTAATCTTTTTTTTGTAAATATCTTCAATGTACAGTCAGCAGCAATAAGTTATACACACTTTTGTACTACGACGTAGAACAAAAGTGTATATAACTTATTTCTGTTGACTGTACATACATAGAAGATATTTACAAAAAAAAAGATTACGATGTGGTTTTTAGGTATCCCTGACTCGAAATCAATCTTTTTTATTTAGAAATGTAGTCTGTCTGTTTGTTTTATTGTTTGTTCGCGCATCACGTAAAAACTACTGAACCGATTTTGATGAAACTTTTTTTGTTTGATTGCTTATGATCTGACTTAAAATCTGGTATATAATTTGTGCTGACGAAGTCGCGGGTAAACACTAGTTATTTTATATTTTTCACCTATGAACCACCATTATGAAACGACCATTACGTGACTTCACTTCTGTTATCCATAAATAATAAAAACTGGATTCAGATTTTACAAAACTGTCTATTGTTTTGACCATGTTTTGATACATTGACACGGCTAGAATATTCTCATTCTGTTGAACCCTAAAAAGGCAACCGTGAAAGCCAGCCAAGTAGTTTGATAGAAATGAGGTCGGAGGTTGTTAATTTTGCTCGTCTCACAGAAATGGGGGCGCTGGGGCGCTGGTTGACATACGACCCGAGGCGCACAGTTGATACTACTCTAATAGTTATTTAGTAATCATGGGCCTTAGATGTGCCTTTTGAGCATCGTAGTTTAGGATTTGCTAACTTATATCTATGCTAATACTGGTATGACATAAAATAGTTGAGTTGAGTCCTGGGAAATGCAGGGTGACTATTTAAATAAGTATACAGGGTCTAACACCCGTATTCTTAGTTGTTTCCTTGAGGCTTCCTCACTCGAGTCGAGGACGTTTTTGACATTTTTGTCATACAAGTTATGTCAAAAACGTCCTCCACTCGAGTGTGTGGTGTAAGTGACAGCCTATAAATACTGAAACGGTGAATGCAGACCATCAAACTGTGGCTCCATAGTGAAAGTTATTCAGTTTGATGGTCTAAATTCACCGTATCAGTATTAGCTAGGCTGTCACTTACACCCTGTATATTAAGGAAGGGGAATGAGTAGATATGGAATAAAGAACTATGTTGGAAATAGCAAAATGGTACATGATACTTAAATCTGCATTATATACCGGGTGTTTTTTTTAAACACTCCCAATTTTCACAATATCAAACTGAACAACTTTTGGTGTGGAAGCAAATCTGCTTTTTCATACTTTTGAGTCGAGTATTGTGGTTCAGTTTGAACACCAGATTAGTTTGATGATTGTTTAGTTTGATGGTCTGAATTACCCCTGCAAATCTGGAAAGGGTTTTTTAAAATCACCCAGTAAACTTACCTACCAAAGTAGATAAAGAAAACAAATAATCTTTGGGTAAATTAGTCACCCTGTATACCTAGACACATTGCAAGTAAGTCATAAAATACGTAATTAAGGGCCTAAGTATTATAATAGTTCCATGGGGTCAAGTATAAACAGTTCGATACTCAAATAAACACTTGGTCACCTGGGGCATCTTACTAGTTTGTTCCAAAGTTTACATTATTGCTACGAATTTGGGCTTTTAATGGCAAGCCTGCACTTAATCAAATTTATCAGTAAACCCTGGTCCCTTAAGCAATAATGAGAAAGCAAACATTGCTAGTTTATGTAATTATTAATAGTGTTTAAGTATGAGGCTATTGAGACTAGCTTAAATCAGAATCTGGATAATATACCTACATGGTATAGACATTATAATGTCGAAAAAATGTTGTTTCGAAAATTAAAAAAAAAATTAACTTCATTTAAATAACAATGAAAAAGAGACGCATAAAGCAAAATCTTTGAGTGGTACGCAAGAGCGAAAACTTGTTAGAGCGAAATCCATCGTAGCGAATAACCATGGATCGAAGTATTTTAAATCGAAATATGGCTGCTGCGTAAAAGGTAGTTAAGTGCAATGATTACAACAACGGGTATGCCTAGGTATTATTTTATAAAATAAAACAGTTTAGTAATACTGATAAATTTATCGACACAACAAATCAGTATTACTCTATCTATGTAGATAATTTTTAACCGACTTCAACAAAAGGAGGAGGTTCTCAATTCGACCCGTATGTTTTTTTTTTTTTGTATGTTTGTTACGCGGATACACCGCCAATTGAGAATTGATTATGATGATTCTTATTTTTTTTGGTAGGTCATAATTCCGAGGTGGTCCCACGAAATTGATTCAGCCCTTGTTGAAAAAATCTACAAAATAACAAATATGTACACAGATCACGGACTTGAAAAAAATACGGATGTAATGTTACACTAGAAAGATGTGAAGTGTAAACGCGTATGAGATAGCGATAGTCATAAAATCCTATACAATTTGTATGAAGCTAGATGTCTGCCTCCGGAGTCAGACAGCCGTCGTCAAACAAAAAAGTGGTTACGTCGATAAGGAAAGCAATAAGTAGCGATCTCCTTTTTTAACTAGAGCGAATTTGCTATGTGCATCTCTTACTGAGTGAGTATGACACGACACGTGCTTATTTCTAGTACTCACCTTCTCTTTCTACGACGCAAACACAATATAATACATGGGTGCTTCACTTATGTAATAAAAGGATATTACGTCCGTCTTTTTTTCAGGTCCGTGACACAGATGACGTCTTTGTTTGTCGATTCTCTTCAGGAGTGCGGTTTTTAAACATCACACGTTCAAGTCAGCGGTAGAAAATGTCAAAATTACTATGGAGATTATGCATTTTTCGTCTTTCTACTGCTAATTCGAACGTGTGATGTTCAAAAATCGCACTCCAGCAATGTTTTGATGGGGACTGTCAAACTATGTTTTTTTTTACTGTCATAACCAAGAATCTTTATTATGCCTATATATTTAAAACTTTTTGGTCATACTGTTGTGTTTAAACGTATAATAACTTTATGGTTCAAACTTCATGGATATAGGTACGTACCGAAACACATAGATTTAATTGATCATGGCGGTCGGAAAGGTCGTCGTTTTAAGGGTTCTGTAGTCAAACAAGGAACCCTTATACTTTCGTCCATTCCATCTGTCTGTCTGTCTGTCTGTATGCCCCGCCTCATTAACTCGCTCATTTTTGCATCTATTGAATCGAAATATGGCATAAAGACAGATAACAGTAACCCAAAAACAGAAATGTTGTACGAAACATGGGTTGGATTTTTTTTAATCGAGTTAGGTGTAGAGCGTACACCGTATCATTTGCATTGAAGTACTTATAACTGCTTAGTCGAACTAATGTATTTCACCTAGATTTCAACACTGAAAAGTTTGAAATAAAAAATTTTTAACAAAAAATTAAAACCGACTTCAAAACTAAAAAGGTAAAAATAATAATATTGCAGTCGTTGACTTTTGCATCAATAGGAACATTGATTTGTTTTATTGGAGTCGGTGTCAGCCAAGCCAAGCCAAAAAATTACTGCAAGCCCAGTTGCGAATCGTACCGGCTTGACACCGAGTCCGATAAGACAAATTAATGTTCCTATTGATGCAAAAGTCAACGACTGCAATAATATTATTTTTACCTTTTTAGTTTTGAAGTCGGTTTTAATTTTTTGTTATATTCTTTTCTTTATCGCGTTTGGGTTTGTTTACATCAAGTTGACATTCTTGGTCTCACCAAGTTTTTCATTTTTTATAAATAAACTACAAAATAAATATGTACCTAAGTCTTCTTGATATTTAGTTACTTTCACCTTTATCGTTAATAAAAAATAGACTTAAAAATTAAATGTCGGTAAATACGAAGTAATTATAATTTGAACGAATTAATCAACATTTTTAAACCAAAACAAAACAGGCGGAAAAAGTCAGTACAAAATATTTCCCTTTTGGGAATGTTTAATTGATAACGTATTTCCGACACCCCGGGGTATCGTATTGATAACAATAACATGTTTTTCATTGACTTTTGACATGGAAAAAGCGCCCCTACTTTTTTTTTATATAGTGATAAGATCAAATCAATTAACACAAAATAAAATATGAAAGTATTAACATAAATTTATTAAAAAGTCAAGTCAGTCATATTTAAGTTATCATATACAAACATACAATTACGTACGTCACATATAAAAATAATGAATGCGGACAAAGACATATTATTTAATCAAATTTGAGTCTTACTGCACAGAAATTAACTTACGTTAATGTTATTTACGAATAGTTATGCTGCCTCTATTATGAAGGGTCAATATAGCGGTATCCGGCGATCGATGCCGGAAGCTCGTCAGCGCCTGCCGGAAGTAGGGAATCACTTGTTTTTTTTTCTACTAACCGAGAAAATTTTTACGTCCTTGTTATTAGGTTATCATTTTTAATCCATGTCTTTTACAAAAGAAGCTTGGAAGCAAGAAGTTTAAAATGCCTATACAGAGATGGAGATTGCATTACAAACAACTTGTTGAAGCCAGAATCTATGACCTTTATGACGTCACTGATGTTTCCCATCTCTTTTCCTCAGATGACATGACTTTAGAATGACGTCCAGATTGACAACTCTATGTAAAGAGAAAATGAGATGGGAGACATCAGTGACTTAATAAAGGTCATAGATTCTGGCTTCATAAAGTTATTTGCAAGAATATTATATACTCCATAGGTGGATAGAAGACTCGAATTTCGTCGAGAATGCAAAATAAAGGCTATTTTCTATGCAACAAGAATTATTTTTCTTCAATGTTGTTGTGAGCTGACAACCAAGCCACTGTGAGATAACCGAAACCCTCGTGTGTCCCTTTCTAACATGTTGCCAACTTATTAAACTACCACTTTAGAATTTACTGGAAATACAAAAGATGTACATTAAAAATATTTTTTGTTTTTAAAAATGTATAATTTTAATTATTTTGTGCAAAATCTGAAAACAAGTATTGATAATTGTTGATAGTTTTACACGATGATTATTCAGTTTATCACAAAACAAATAAGGTACAATTTGAAAACTTTTTAATGGCAACTCTTTGGCCTTATGAAAAAATATGGCGGTCATAATGTCAAAAATCATAAAATTACAAATTAAAAATTGTTGTAATAAAATTGTAAATCGTCGAAATGGTGAACTTTTGCTGTGTAGTTGGATGCAAAAATGAATACTACCACGGCTGTGGCTTTTCTTTCCACAGGTTAGCTATTTTATTGTTCGGAAAACTTTTCTCAACTAGGGTGACCAATTGGCCATTCTAGCGACCTATGCATGACCTATGTATAAACGCAAAATGAATTATCATTGGTAGACGAGATGTTTTATTACCTTTACTAGCTGTGCCCCTGACTTTGTTAGCGTCGTGATCTTAGATTAAAACAATTTCACAGGTTGGAACCTTCGATCAAACTAAAATTAATGGATAGGCCCGAAGCGCGTTAAGTTGAAGCACACTAAAGCACTCGTAGCATGTCACACGTGATACGGCTCCATCACGCCTTTTATCTCGTTCGTTCACGTGAAAATAGAAAGAGAGCGAAGGCGTGATAGCGCCCTATCACGGTGTTATGCTACCCATGCAGGTGCATGTGGTTCATACAATATGGCACACTTGTCTGTCATCTCGGTACATATATTTTTCTGGTTTGAAATGTTCGCGTAAGGGCCTATCCATTAATTTTACTTTGATCGATGGTTGGAACAGCATACCTATTTAAATTAAAATCTGAACTATTATAAAACTGTACCTACCTTACAGAAGTGTCTGTACGTATTGAAGATATTTACATGAAAAAAATAACGATATGGTTTTTAGGTATCCCTGACTCCAAATCAACCTTTTTTAGAATTTTTGTCCGTCTGTTTGTTTGTAACAGCATCATGTAAAAACTACTGAACCGATTTTAATGAAACTTTTTTCTTTGATAGCTTATGATTGACTTAAAATCTGGTGTACCTACAGGGTGTAAGGAAAAGTATCATTCACCTTTAAACCACAACTCTACCCATGAAACTTTTACTATGGATGGGAGCAAACCTGTCAGAACAAAAAAACAGTTGTCCCATACGTTTGAATCGAGTAGGTATTGCAGTTTGGTATAGGACAGCTGACATATTTTTTTGTTCTGACTGGTTTGTTGGTTTGCTCCCATAGTAAAAGTTGTTCTGTTTGATGGGTAGAGTAGGTATAAACCAATTATACCCTTCCTTACACCTTATCTTCTTCTTCTATTTTAAAAATATGGCTGCCATCTTTGGTTAATGATGATTTTGCCAATGTCGAGTTTTTATAGCAAAAGTGCTTGACGTTGTACGGTTATATTGATAATTTGGTGACTTCAAGGGTTGTTCTTATAAAAGAACAATATCCTGAGCCACCACAGGAGTTCCGCTGTAGGCCGGGGATGAGGCAACCGACGCGCACGTGACCATCCAATAGCAGACCCACAACGCAACCCTACCCTTACACCTTATATAATTTGTGCGGAAGAAGTCGCGGGTAGCTCTAGTTAGGTACTTTTATATTTTTTTTATTCTGAGTTTACCCCCAAAAACATTTTCCAGGATAAAAAGATAATATTAAACCCTCAACAAGATGGTAAGAAACAGGCTTGAATAAATGCATATTAGGTATCCCGTCAAATCTGAGAATGAATGGACACCCTAGTTAGAAAGGGACACACGAGGGTTTCGGTAATCTCACTTGTCCCGTTGCCAGCACCGTAGTGCGCAATCTACCTAGTATACAAAATCTTTGGTTATTTGTAATGCAATCTCCATCTCTGTAGGTATTTTAAACTTCTTGCTTGGAAGGTACTGTCTATGACGGGTGTTACACGCTCATTCTCGCGTCGGTCTTGTCCATCCATAGGCGAAGTATTTTTCGCTTACGCTGATAGACGAAACATCAGTGTAACCGCGTATGAGACAGCGATAGTCACAAAATCCTATACAATTTGTATGAAAATAGATGTCTGACTCCGGAGTCAGACAGCCGTCGTAGAACAAAAAAGTGGCTACGTCGATAAGGACAGCAATAAGTAGCGATCTCCTTTTTTAACTAGAGCTAATTTGCTATGTGCATCTCTTACTGAGTGATATGACAAGACACGTGCTTCCTTCTAGTTCCTTCTCTTTCTACGTGTCCATCAGTCTGGTTAAACTGATGTCAGACTGATCGTCTAACCCACTGATTGATGGACCAGATTGAAGGATTTTCAAGACAGGTGTTACACGCTGTCTCGCATCAGTCTGATTAAACTGAATGACTGAAATTCTAGGTCAATGATAATCAGGAAGCTGGCATAGGTATCGTCTGATAATCTACTTACTTATATTGAATATTCTCACCATTTTTAAAGCCTGTTAACAAATGAACACAAAATTTGAAAACTGTTTCAGCTGAATTAAAAACTGAATAAAAATTTCAAAAAGAAAAATCTAGTTTTCATGTAAAATTAGCCGCGACGAATAATAACCTAATTTCAAAAGACATCAAAGTTTTATGATATAAGTTGTATACTTCTGAAAAAAGGTACCTTTTTTAAATATTTCTTTCCATCTTTCTACATTTTGGTTATGTTCATGCGACACAGTCAGTATGATTGCAAGGACAATAGCAAAGAACTGCAGATTTAATTTTACTGGTACCTATACTATATCTATATCATGCATATCGTTCCACCCACGGACCTGAAAAAAAGACGGACGTAATCTCGTCTAATCACGAGTGAAGCACCCATTTCTTTTGTGTGCGTGCTGTCATGCGGTACATAATGGTGACGGGTGTCGGACCTGCGCCTAGAGCTAATGCATATGTGTGAGTGTAGGTCCCTTGTAGAACAAATGAAAATGTAGGACCTTGCATGCTTCACATCTTTTTAGTGTCACATTACGTCCGTCTTTTTTTCAGGTCGGTAGTTCCACCGTTTACTTTTCATCATCAGCCATACAGGTGTAAAATTAAATGCGTTACATAATAAACAGGGTGTTTTAGATCAATAATGAAATCGCGAAAAAAATGTGGTCTGTAATTTGAGTCGAGTGGCGATTGACGTATTTTATGGAACAGCTGATTTTTTTTTCGCGAATTTATGTTGGCTCCATGGTGAAAGTTATTCAGTTTGATGGTCTGTAACGCATTTAAGTTTACACCCTGTATCTTACAGGACACACAAGCCTACGCTAAAGGAGTATTGGTATAAGGTGTACTGGGCACTATGCGTATCGGCAGATTTCACATTTAGTATGTAGTAAAGAATTTTGAGAATATTGCTAGTTTCGTAGGCAACGCAGTAAACATCATGTATTTTCCAGCATGTTAGTGAAACAAAGATTAGAAAGCATTGAGTTTAGTAGATATTGCAGTCGCATTTGCTCGGCAAGCGCGGCGCGGGCTCAATCTACGTGTAGTCTGGAATATGTAAAGTAGTTGCATTTTAAAACTGCATATTTAAACTTACCGCAATTGGTTTTTCTCATGAATAAACTTAAATTCCTAATTATATAAATAAAGTAACAGAATTCTAGTCTAGTTCTAGTCACGTTTTACGCAGACGGGTTTTTGATTTCTTAAATTTACTTTTTTCTATATATGCACGTCAATTTAGACCGTTGTCATTTTCTTGACAATACATTTTCTGAGTAGGTCATTTTCTAGGTAGGTCAGGCAGGGTAAGTACACAGTCAGTTCAGTTATAGCAATTTTGCATTTAGGCGAATCGTCATTTCAGAATAAATATTGTCGATGTTATTGTTACCTATACAGGGTCTAACTTGTGAACTGGATGATCAGACCATCAAACTGAACTACTTTCTCTGTAGGACCAGCATCGAAGTAGCAAAATAAAAAACTGTCTTTATCCTTCGATCACCTTCCACTCTATTCTATTCTATATTTAAAAAAATGGCTGCCATCGTGGGTATGTGATGATTTTGCCAATGTCTAGTTTTTGTAGCAAGAGTGCTTGACGTTGTACGGTAACTTATGTATTTTGGTGACTTCAAGGATTGTTTTTCGAAAAGAACACAATCTTGACCCACCTCTGGAGCTTCGTTGTAGGCCGGGGCAACCAACAATCGACTCGCGATGCGACTACCCTATAGCAGACCTACAACGCGACTCCCACCTTCCACTCATCGATTTCGATTCCATTATGTTTTATTTTTTTATTTTTTCACATTTTCTACTTTTCTCACTTTTTGCTCTATTTGTTAAGTAAAAAAAAAATAAAAAAAATAATGTTAAGTCAATTAATTTATTAATGGATGGTATTTTTCTATTTTGTATTATAACGAGACTGAAGACTTTTCTTGATTAATTTGTAATTTTTCGAAATTTTGCTAAGAAGAATATACGAGTGCGTCTTGCCTTTACGTCATTCTCGACAATTGGATAAAAAGTATTTGAAGTGGCGAGGCCCTTGGCCCTTTTTCTCCAACTTTCCGGACCCGGCGACACTCAACAAACATTAAAGTACCTTACAGGGTTTGAATATTAAAAAACCTTTGTAACTTTTTACATACATAGGCATTAAAGATGCTTAAAACATAGCTCTTTGCCGCTACTCATCAAAAACTGGGCGTTCAAAGGCAACCGCATTAATTTTCAGGGGCGTAACTTTCTTATATTTTTTAGAGAAATATGAACCTTGTTTCTTTTGATTAAAGCTTTAGGTTTGGTAGCAGATGAGAGGTTGTTATGATTTGAAATGTAAAAGATCAATGTGAAGCTAAGTAAAGGAAAATGAGGTGCGACATTTGGGCGGAGAAGAGTATGCGATACAGGCCAGGACCGCTTGACCTAATTTTACAGCTCGTACGTCCACTTTAGAGATGAGGAACCTAATTTACTACTGCAAAAAGTTTTTCCAGTAGTTACATGAATTAGTTTGCATATATTTAGTTAACTTGTGAAGGAAAGCTGAATTCTCGTGATGAAAGTGAACTCAGGTAGATTGTTTATTTTCTATGGTCCATTAGGGACAAGCTAAAATGTTTCACCACTTTAAATGCGCGTTTTATTTTAAACTACACAGAAATCTACAGGATGGTCTCTAGGCCATCCAATCCATCCATACATCTGGTCTATAAATTTATATAACATTTTATAGCTTGCTTTCTTGGGGACGGGTGCCCTCTGCGTCGCATAAAGACTACAGTCCTAATTTTGGAAGTCATAAAATGTTCGGCATAAAGTTTTTACGCATAAAAGTATCTTCCCATAGTTGTTTCTGGGCATACTGCTTTGATTGGCATAACTGTTATCTGCTCTAATGTTAACCAGAATAATTTAAGTAACCATAAATTGTCAAGTCATATTATTCAAACTCATAACTAACATTAAATCTAATTTATTAATCGCATAATAAGACGTATAAATTAATATTAATAATAAAAATATAATGATATAAATTTTATTACAAATAATTAATAAACTACTCAACTGTAGGTTAGGTTAGGTTAGGTTAGAGCGACTTATAGAGCGAGTGAAATCAAGCGAAGCGTGCGAAAAACGAACTATATTTTTTTTATTTAAGTTTAGGTTAGGTTAGAACATGTATTACGTTTAGCAGAGCGTGCAAAGCGAGCGGAGCATCAACATGCATGCTTGTATGCTGCATGCTTGCTTGCTTACTGCATGCCTGAGAAAAACAAACTGGTGTTTATAAAATTGTAGGTTAGGTTAGGTTAGAACATGTATACGCTTAGCGGAGCGAGCGGAGCATCAACATGCATGCTTATATGCTGCATGCTTGCTGAATTGTTAGGTTAGAACACATATACGCTTAGCGGAGCGAGCGAAGCGAGCGAAGCATCACCATGCATGCTGCTTGCTTGCATGCTTGCTGCATGGTTGCTTGTATGCTGCATGCTTGCTGCATGTTTGCTGCATGTTTGCTTACTTGCTGCATGCTTGCTTGCTTGCTTGCTTGCTGCATGCTTGCATGTTGGGGGGTGCAGGGGGGCATAGCCCCCCGTTCGGGGGGTGCGGGGGGCGGAAGCCCCCTGCCTGAGAAAACCGAACTGATGTTTATAAAATTGTAGGTTAGGTTAGGTTAGAACATGTATACGCTTAGCGGAGCGAGCGAAGCGAGCGAAGCATCACCATGCATGCTGCTTGCTTGCATGCTTGCTTGCTTGCTGCATGGTTGCTTGTATGCTGCATGTTTGCTTGCTTGCTGCATGTTTGCTTACTTGCTGCATGCTTGCTTGCTTGCTTGCTGCATGCTTGCTTGCTTGCTGCATGCTTGTTTGCTTGTTGCTTGGTTCGCCAAGCCAAGGTGACCTTTACTTAGTCCTTCGCTTACCACTTCCGACTCAGTAGGTTAGGTTATCGAGGAGCGACTGAAAATATTTTATTTAATATCCATTTTTAGGGCACACAGGGTATCAACAGATAAACTAATTAAATAAAACGACTAGGTACGAAATAATTAATTTGAATTATTATTATTATAAAATATAATAAAATATCATGCAAAATTAATGAGCGTTACATACAATGTCGCTTAGAATCAGTTATTTAGTTTAACTATTAAACCAATATTATAAAAATATAATAATCATGTAAAATCTACAGGGTGTTTCATAAGTAAGAATAAATTTTTAAAACTCTTAAGGGGGTTGTTTAGACCGTCAAACTGAACAACTTTCTCTATGGGACCAACATCGAAATCGCGAAAAAAAAAATTTGATATCCCATACATATTTTAGCTATAGTCGATTTAGTAGAGTATGGAACATCAATTTTTTTTTTCGCGATTTCGATATTGGTCCCATAGTGAAAGTTGTTCAGTTTGATGGTCTACACCACCCCCTTAAAGGTTTATTTGTATTTTTGTAACACCTTCTATAAGTTCATTACAATATGTAGGTATGTTTTAATAGTTACTTGTATGAATTAATTATGACGTTTTAGGTTTATGTCAACAAATGTTATGCCTTAATATAATAATGCGTAAAACGTTTATGCGTTTAAGACTTATGGAAACTGACAATTCGGTATGTCAAGTTTTTTTTTGGAGGGCTGAATTGAAAACCATTTCGAGATAATTGTCTCAATAATCATATTTTCTATGTCAGAGATTTTAAAATGAAATGATTACAGATATTTTTAATAAAATAACGTCGTTTTTCGGTCCGTGCAGTGACGTCACTGGCATACCTGTGAACTCCTTGGTTAACCTAAAATCAACTTAAAATAACCGGCCATTAAGAAAAAAAAAACTTTCACAATGTCAGAATTTGACATTTGATGTTGCCGTATCTTTTTCCAGCATAGAGTTAGAAAGAGGAGGCAGGTTTTAATTTTTTTAAATACAGCTGTAGGTAGTTTTTCTCCATGGAGTTCGAATTATTTTCTCTCCACCATGTTTGCACTTAGAGATTACAGATCAAAATAATTTAAAAATTAAATTTATATTGATAAACTCGATGAATCGCAATAAGAATGAAATAGGTATCTTAAAATTATGTCTTCTGTCCGTAAAAAATATAAAAATGAAGACAAAAAAAAACTTGACATACCGAATTATACATTCAGAAATTAGTAAAACAGAAATTATGCCTAACAATTTAGTTCCAGTTAACGTTATGCGAAATGATGAATATGTCTAATTTAGTTATGCGACATTAAATTATGTCTTTGAATTTTATACGACCCAATATGGACCCGGGACCATCCAGAAAAGATTTTTTGTTTACCTCTATCTTGAGGAACATTATTTTTATTATTATTTTCAATGACAAAGTTTTCTTCAATTTTGAATGCCGTGTAAGTATTTAATTTTATAACTTATCGTACCATCTCAACAACTATTATACAGGGTCCAACTTAATATGCTGACACTTTTTTAAGGGGATGATCAGACCATCAAACTGAACAAATTTCTCTATGGGACCAAAATCGAAATCGCGAAAAAAAAATCAGCTGTCCCATACATTTGGGTCGAGTTTGGTTGGCAAGTTTGTATGGGACAACAGATTTTTTTTTTCGCGATTTCGATGTTGGTCCCATAGCGAAAGTTGTTCAGTTTGACGGTCTGATCATCTCCTTAAAAAAGTGTCAGCATATTAAGAAGGACCCTATATATTATAGTACTATCCCAACAAAAAAAACACGCCGCTAGCATAATGGGCACTTTTGGTTCTGGTACGGCCAGAAGCGACCTTTTAGAATAATCTTTTTTTCCTTAATTATGTTAGTGATTTAGTTATAGTTATATTTTAGTTTTAGGATATTATGTTCATTTGCTTCATAACTGTTTTACTAAATAAGTAAATTGTTAAGAAAAAAAGTTCAAAAACCTTTAACCCCTTTTTGTTTCTTTTTTATTACTTTAAGTTTATGTACAATCATTCTTTCTATTACTCTTATACATTATCATTGTATTATATGAATTTCTCGTCGGACTAAAATAAAACAGAGTTACCTATGTTGAAAAAATACTTTTATGCTAAAAATACAAATAGCATTCCTAGTTTTGTAAAGTCTAAGTTTAAAAACATTTTTTCGGGCCTAAAATTTTGCACAAAATTTTACATTCATTTCACACAAATTGTAGGTTTATCTGTATGCAAAAAGTTACGTAAAGCTGTGATAAGGTTTATCTGTGACGTTGAAAATAAATTTCAGATCGGTTTAGAGTTTTAGCAAATGTACATGAATTGAATATAAAAATGAGATTTAAAACAGATTGAGTAAACTTTTCAGTCAGTCAGAACATTAATTAAACTAAGTAATTCAGATTTTATTACGAATGATGAATTATTTAGTTATTCAATGGGTTTCACTATATTTTACGTCTCATAAATAACAAATGAAATATTTTTAGAACCGAATTAATGATTAGATTACGTAAATTATAAATAAATGTTTCCCGTTGTACAGTCAAAAATAGCAGAACCCAAGGGTAAGCACATTTGACAAAGTTAAGTGTGTTAATCCGTCTGCCCAGAAAGATGGATAATCTATATCTATAAAATGACGCCCTGCCTCGTTAGGGCTGTTGGGGCAGATGGGGCAGATATAGTCTAGAGCGCGCCATTTGCTTCGATCTTTACAAATCTCTTACTTCGCCATACATCTTCTCTTCTCATACAAGCCCGTCGGTTTCGACTACAGCGCACCTCACTCATGCTGAACGTGAACGTGATCTAAAGGGTCCTTCTGAATATGCTGACGGTTGTTTAAGGGGATGATTACAACACAACAAGTGGTGAGACCACTTGACACGTGACATCCTGAAACTAAAACTTTTAAATGTGAGCATTACTACAACTACATTCTTAAACAGAAAGTTTGCAGTTGTATCAATGTTTCTGATCACTCCAAAAGGGATTACGGCTGTGCGTTTATATGTAGGTATGTATGATTAGACCAGATACATATAGAATCGACGTCTTTTAGTTTGTGCGCATACGCATCACTTAAAAACCACTGAGCCGAACAGGATTGGTTTTTCACAAAACTTTGTTTGGGCTAACATTAAGTTTTCATTTTTACGTAATCTGTTTTCTCAATCAAAAGTTATGAGTATAGTGTTTTGAAGTACGTGTTTCAGTGGTTTAGGCGTATGAAGTCGCGGGCGCCACCAGGACTAATACCAAATTTTGCACAGTTTAAGACAGAATAAGACGTAATAATATTAGACATTTAAATGGGTTGATACTATTGCAAACTTGGTATTATTATAGACTTAGCAAATAACTGTGACCGCAATACCGACCGCTCTCCCACCGACCTTCGTAAGTCAGAAACCGAATTCTAAATAGCTTATAGCTCGGGGGAATATTCCAATGACACAGAGAGGTTCTTCGTACAAAATGCTGAAGAAAATTCTTTAAATATTTATTTTGCTGGTGCACTGAACAAGATCTTACCAACTAATATATAATGCGACGGTTTCTGTATGACCATTCGAGCATCTCTCTGAAAATTTAATTGAACTAAACGTTACTTTACTTTTGACGGCCCGACAGCACAGTCTGTAGTGAACCTGCCTGCTGTGCCGGGGGTCGCGGGTTCGAATCCCGTAAGGGACAAATATTTGTATGACGAATATGAATATTTGTACCCGAGTCATGGATGTTTGTATCTATATTTATGTATTCTATATCGTTGTCTAGTTATCATAATACAAGTCCAGGCTAGATTCTGGAACTTTAAATGTGACTAGATAATTTGTGTGACACTGTCCAAGATATTTATTTTATTTTTATTTTACTTTAGCACTCTTAAGTTTTGAGGAAATAAAATGTCTTGTTCGATAATAAGCATGTCCAGGATAGAGGAGGTTGGAGGATTAAAGGGGAGACCTTTGCCCAGCAGTGGGATGAAATAGGCTAGTAAAAAAAATCGATAATCAATATTTTTGAGTTATTGATAGCACAATCTTGACACAAATCTTAGAAAGAAGGTGACACCGTCCTTAGTAAAGGGGCAAAACAATTGACTGCTCATTTAAATTGATTATGTTTTATTTAGTTATCCAAAATGTCATATCCAATATACAGGGTGAAATTGATCTATCATCCTTTTAAACTAAGAGTCTACCCATCAAACTAAACAACATTTACTATGGGAGCAAACCGATCGGAGCAACAAAAAAATCTGCTGTTACATACATTTGCGTCGAGTAGGCAATGCAGTTTAGTTAAGTTTAGTATGGAAGAGCTGATTTCTTTCTTGTTCCAAACGGTTTCTCCCATAGTAAAAGTTTAGTTTGATGGGTAGACTCTTAGTTTAAAAGGATGCTAATGATATCAATTTCATCCTGTATACGCAAGTAAACTGAAGCTACATAACAACTAGGTAGTATCCTGATCCTACCTAAGTAATTAGGATAAACAATGGCAATTGTTCAAATTTCATAAGGCTTTATTTGTATTGAAATGTCTGAAAATGTACCCAGAAAATGTAGGTAGGTTTAAACGACTACGTTTCGAGAGAGATCCCTTGGGAGTCTATTCGGACTGACACGCCAATTTGATATTTGGCCTTTCGTTTACCTTCCACGAAAATATTTTCGGATACGTTATTTAACTTTCCTTATGGTTTCGACCCTCGTTAATTACTTAAAAACACAATTATTAAATGAATCCTCGTAATTTCCTTTTATTATTTAAGGATATTTTAAGAGGTACTTTTGTGCATTTTGACATGTTCAATTAAATTGTTAATTATCCTGGCTGAGCTCCTAAAATAGGCCATTTGTAAAATTGGTTATTTGTAGAATCGGTCTTTTCTAGAATTTGTCATTTATAGAGTTTGTAGTAATTTCTAGAATCGGTCATTTGTAGTCTAAACCTTAGAAACTAATATGTATTTTAATGTTGTTGAAAAACACCTATCCTCATCATCATATCGTATGGCATTTTTTTTTGTCTTCCTGCTTGGATGGAGGTTTAAATTTCGAGAGAGGTTTAAAACTATCCTAACATAGTGATAAACACATTTTCTTGGAAAAAATATTTTCACCTTACAAGCTCGGAAATGTTCTGTTTATCATTCGAAATCTGAGTGCAAAAGTGAATTTTTTCCGCTAGCGTGGAAAGAGTTTTTAAAATTCGAATCTCTCTATTCAATTTTTTTCTATTGCGCCTTATTGCGCCAAAAATGTTTTTTTTTCTCGCATCCAGCCAGCATTTTCCTCGCCGTTGTGAGGTGAAAAGTTGTGTGTTGCGCTCGGCAGCAAAGTTATTCTGCGTCTCGTAACTTTGAAACCTTCGATGCGCTCAGGATTCTATATTTGAATCTTAGAATCCTTCGCTTGCTCAGGTTTCAATGCAAGTACTCGCGCCAAAAAGCAACCTAGCATAAAAAATAACTATTTTTACAAAACACGGCAAGCAAATAAAATTGCTGCGATTTTTTCGATCCAATTAGTTTTTGTGATTTGTTGGTGTTGTTTTGATTCTAGACATAAAATAATGCTACGAAACAGTTTTTGAAACTGATTTTTTAACGATTGGCAAACATTTTATTATTGAAATATAAGGAACCCAAATAGACTATACACCAAGTAGGTGTACTCGTATATGGAATAAAGAAAACCTAGACCGAAAAATAAATGGATTGAGCTTTTTATAACCTAAATTTAATATCACATTCCTTTGTGGCCTAGACCCGAGCTTTAATGCAAAATAGAATGACCAAGGATTTGTAAGATACGGGTCAGTCTATTGAACGGACTTTCCTTTTTTAGTCAGATTCGCATTACTTTTCTGTTCATTTTATTTTATTTCAGATGTTCTCTGATGTTTCCCCCATATTTTGTTTGAGTTCCATTTTTATTATAATGAAGACTAAACAGAATAGCAGTTTTTTTAACGTAATTTCTTGAGAATATTCTGTGTTGTAATTATTTTTGTCTATTATAATTAATCAAATTGTTATTTAGCTGTAAGTTCTCCAAAATGGAGAAAATAATGTTAGGTTATCATAATAATAAGTGGAATAATTGTTCACTACTGAAACACGTTGTTTTATTGTTTAAAAAACCAGCATTTCGCCGTCTGTGGACTCAGACAGACAGACAGACACCGACTCACAGACCCGTTTTTTGCGTCCGACGTCAAAGTAACAGTAACATTTTAGTAAACATCCTATCAAGAATTTTCCTTGGAAAATGTTAAATTTAAGTGTCGTTCCATGTCCCAGCTTCTATCCATGCCTCAAGCCTGGTATTTGATCTGGCACACGGCCAGCAATATGCCCAAGCGAGCGCGGACAAACTAGGCATCGAATTTTTACAACCTAGATAAGTTTTCACATAAATATTTTCGTGCATTTTTCTCCCTTGATCTTGAGCCCTTTTTTGTTTTCAAAAGATAATATTATTGTAGAGTTCTTTTTTCAAAAAACTTTATTTCCTACAAAAATCTCCCTTATTGGTGTATTTATTTATGATATCTTACTTTCCAAAGATAAGGAGAGGGTATGGTAAAATCTTGGTAAAATTCACCTTCAACCCAAATATCGTTCTATTCGAGATAGAGAGAACTCTTTGCTATGACCACCGACTATTATACAAGGTGTAAGGAAAAGTACCATTAACCTCTTTAAACCATATACACTACCGATGGATAGAGCTCGATGGAGATACTCTATCCATCGGTAGAGTATGTGGTTTAAAGGTTAATTATACTTTTAGTTTGATGAAACTAAACAACTTTTATTATGGGAGCGAACCTGTGAGTGCAAAAAAATCTGCTATTTCATACTAAACTGCAGCGTCTACTCGACTCAAATGTATGATTTTTGTTCTACCCAGGTTTTTTCCCATACCTAGGTAGTAAAAGTTGTTCAGTTTGATGGGTAGAGTTAGGTGGGTGTGGTTAGGTGGTTGGGTGAACCTTTAGGATAATGATTATATTCCTTACACCCTGTATAAGTATACTTAGTCGCCTCATTAGAAACCCAAGCAAAGAAATAGGGTGTTTAATCTTAACTACGGGGCATTTGGAATAGATCCTTGAACATTTGGTCTTTATTAGGTCACAGCTCGGTAAGTCACTCCTGTGGTTTAGTAATCTGCAGGTGAGTTCGTAAGTTGTTTGTTAGGTAGGGCATGGTTTGCCACATCCACTAGTATTCAAATTATTTCATGCGGTTAAAATTTTCTTGAGTACTGTACTAACAAAGTTGAACTATAGTTAGTTTGACATCTCATAACTATAATTATAGTTCAACACTACAAAGTCATAAAATATTAATGGTCTTTGTTATTTTCGAAGCTGCACTTAAATTAAAGATGTAACAAGAATGGGTCGAATCGAGAATATAATTTTTGAAGACGTATAAAACAAAATATGTGTGTCCATTAAACAACATCTAAATCTGTAACCTAATAGATCACTAATGCAAATGAAAATAGTATAAGAATGATTATTTCTTTCTGTAAGAAAGAAGAAGAAGATAACATTTTGGCAAAAATGATATGACGAAATTATCAACTTTTCGACAAGATTTATATGAACGACTGAAAGTTTTTACTAAACTTTTACTAACAAAATCGTTCCCCGGTAGAGTCACGGTTTTGTCTATTTGTCACATTCTGTGTTCGGATTAATATTTCATTTTGACGATGACCCTTACAACTCAGTCACGTTTACATGCATTTAAAGCTAGGCTCAGACAGCATTCTAAATTTAGATCCGGATTTCAGCATTTTGAGTCTAGACAGACAGAATTTGAAAATCGGAATCCGTGTGAAAATGTGCTTTGCATATTTGATCGTGTGTGTACGTGCTGTTTTGATCTGTCTGTGTTTAGAAACTCAGTCTTTAATCAATGTCAGAAAATGATGTAGGAATGTTTTGATAGGCTCAAGGTCTTATAGGAGACCTGAAACTAGGCTGACTAGTTCACATGGATTGTATTCGACTCAATAGTTCACTAATACTTGAACTAGGTACTGATAACAGAGTAATGAGAGAGAAAGAACAAGCTGCATTAAAGGAGACATTATTTAAAAAACAAACTAAAAACGTTCACTATATGGAGCCAACTGGCCATATAATGGTGAAAAACATTTGATGCTCCATACATTTGGGTCAAGTAGCCAATTAAGATTTATATAAAACAACTAGGCCCCTAGACAAAGTATCTTTCGATTAGCGTTAACGACAGTAGAAACATAAAAAATGTATGGACTCTGCTGCTCGAATCTGCTGTTCGATACTTAACTGCAATGCCTAGTCGACTAAAATGGAGAGAGCAGATTACGGAGATTTTTTCCAGGGGCCCTAGACAAAGTGACATTCTATTGGCGCTGACGCTAGTAGAAAATGATAGAATGTATGGATTTAACATTGGCGATCGAAACATTTTGACGTTTGCTTTCGTTCGCCACCATACTCAATGGCGACTAGGCATTGCAGTTAAGTATCGAACAGCAGATTTTATTTTTGCGGTGACATGTTTGCTCCCATAGTAAAAGTTGTTCAGTTTGATGGATAGAGTACGTGGTTTAAATGTTGATGATACTTTTCGTTACACCCTGTAACCCTACTGTGATCTTAGATGTCGATAAATCTTAAAAGAACGCCATTATATGCATTCATCAGTTTTTGTATAATCTTTGAGAAACGAAGACAGTGCGAATTGGAGTAACTAGGTACTACAAACATTGATACTACTAATTGATTACTGCTATTGATACAATACTAATATTAAGCTTTGTTTGTGTAAGTAAATGTATCTGTGGTAGTACGAGATCCGTTGTTCGAGTCCATAATGTTAGACCGTCCGTTTCGTCCGCTATTTTAATTTATTCAAAAACTACGAAACAAAATGCAAAATGCCACCAATATACTACAAAGCTACAATCATTTCTGTTACTTTACAAAACTAACTTTGGGTGTGAAATGCCATCAAACTATCCGTTGGCAATAGTTACGGCAAAGTGGAAAAGCTCCGGCGTAAAATTTTAATTGCACCGCAAAGAACGCCTGCCCGCCAAGCCGCAGACTGCAACTGGAGCTCATACAACGGAGGAATTGTTTACCGTAGTTGCATTAGTGCCTTTAAATAGTTAAGGTCGGGTATTTTTTTAAGCTGAGCCTTACCTAAACATTGTGAGGAAACCTATAAGTAAATGCTTCAGTTTCGAGACGTGCATTACGTGCAGTAAATAGTGCATAAGAGATGTTTCTTCAAGCCCGAACAGATGGGTTTCACACTGTAAAAAAACTGCATCGTTACTTAATAAAGTGCGGGGCAGCAGCAACAGCATCCTGAGGCTATGATCTTACCACAGAGTTGCGACACTACCAATCAGCGAATCACGGAAGTGCGACATCATCAAAGAGCGAATCACGGAAGAGCGACATTTCGAAATTCGAATCACGGAAGTGCGACATTTCGAAACTGCGAATCATGGAAGTGCGACATTTCGAAACTGCGAATCATGGAAGTTCGACATTTCGAAAGTTCGAATCACGGAAGTGCGACATCTCGAAATTTCGAATCTTGCTGTAAAGATTGATTGTCCCATAATGAGGCACTTCGTTGAAATGACCAAATCTAAGGTTTATATTTTATTGTACATACTAACCATGTATGGATCACATAGTTATCTGAATAAATAAATATGAAATTTAATTTAAAGTGTCGAGACGGGCTAAACTGATTTTGGGCACAGCTAAGGAAATATGGATTTTCTGAATATCATCATCACCATCAGCCTAAATACGTCCCAGGGTACAGGCTACCCTCAAAGAGGGTGTATTGGCGTTAGTCTTAGTAGAATTCACATACGCATCAGAATTTCTTCTTCGGCGTATGCCGGTTTCCTCACGGTGTTTTCCTTCACCGTTTGAGAGCAGTCGGTGGCTTGAGTGACTTCATTACACAAGTTGGAAAAACTCATGTCATCAAGTCACTCAAGGCACGGACGCCGACGCTTGCCGAATATGGTATATAGTTGAGAATATCTTTGAGGGCCTTCAGGGAATAATCATAATCATAATCATAATCATTTATTGCTTTCACATGTTTTACAGATGTTACAATATACAGTTATGTCCTATGTCCCAATATACTAGTAGTTGTGAGCATACGCTAATGCCGTATACTTCCTATCTTTTAAATGATTTTTTTCACTTTGTACGCCTCGACCGGTCAGCCAACCGCAATGTTTTGATATATTTTGCTCTTTTGCATTCAGATGAAGAGATACCTACTTCTTATCAAGCGGAGACGCAGCATTTTTAGTGTTCCGTGCCCATAGAGTGAAAACAGGACCCTATTACTAAGCCTACGTTTTCCGTCCATCCGTCCGTCTGTCTGTCCTACCTATTTAGGGCTGTAACTTTTAAACAGTAATAGCTAGACAGAAATTTTCACAGAATATGCGTCATTATGGCGCATTTGCTAATAAATAAAAAAAAATAAAAAAAAAATCGGTCAAGTGCGAGTCGGGCTACTCGCGCATCGAGGGTTCCGTACCACACCACCACAGAACACAACACAACATATTAACTTAGAAAAAAACTTTTTTTCTCCGGGACCTTAATCGTGAGACCGACTCACACTTGGCCGGTTTTTATTATTTGTTGTTATTCTGTAGAGTTTGCTCTATAATCACACCAAGTTTGACGCTCGTATGTATTACCGTTTTTACTGTAGAACGAGAAGAAAAGACGTCGATAAAAACCAGTTTCTTGTTGAGAACCCCCCTTAATTTGTAACTTTTTGTCATTTTTAATTATTTGTTAACAAATCCGCCGTAATAACGCATATTCTTTGAAAATTTCAACTATTCTATTACGGTTCAAAAGTTACAGCCCTAAATGGGTAGGACGGACGGACGGACGGACGGACGGACGGACAACGTAGACTTAGTAATAGGGTCCCGTTTTTACCCTTTGGGTACGGAACCCTAAAAAATTAAGGGGTCCTCATAAAAGAAACTAGTTTTTATCTACCTATGTTTTTTCTTCTCGCTCTATCGTAGAAACGTTAATACATACAAGCGTCAAACAATAATTAAAACCGGCCAAGTGTGAGTCGGTATCGCGCTAGAGATCCCGGAGAAAAAAATCATTTTAGTAAGTTAATACTTACTTTTGTCATTGAAAACAGTCTCATGATTTAAAGTTTAAATTTTAAACAATAACAATTAAATTCACTGTGAAATACAGAAATGTTCACATTGTAGATTTCTCATAAATCACTGTAATTTAACATTGAGAGCTCCTTTGGAAGTAAATGTTTCGGACAAGTATCTTTTACGGAATTTCCACATGACAAAACATCAAATAGTCGGACTCCACTTTAACTACATCTAATTTACCTTTAGAATAATTTAATTATCCCCTGCAGACAACAAGAACGGTAAATAAACAACCGAAAGTCTCAATTAGATTTGTTTGATGTTTTGCGAAATAGACATTGTACGAAAAACCTTTTGCGAACGGTTGACATTTTGCGATGTCGTCATTTTGCGCCTAAGCCTTTATACTAATAAGCTGAATGTACAAGACATGTTTGGTAATAGTCTGAAAATTAGATATTTCATTATTTTAATTTAGCACCGAATGAATGTTACTTGTCTATCCACCCACTAAAAATAATTAAATTTAAAATGTATCAGATTTTGCGGCTATTGGACTATACAAGGAGTTACAAAAATACAAATAAACATTTAAGGGGGTGGTTTAGACCATCAAACTGAACAACTTTCACTATGGGACTAATATCGAAATCGCGAAAAAAGAAATGATGTTCCATACTCTACAAATCGACTAGAGCTAAAATATGTAGGTATGGGATATCAGTTTTTTTTTCGCGATTTCGATGTTGGTCCCATAGAGAAAGTTGTTCAGTTTATCGGTCTAAGAGTTTTAAATATTTATTTTTACTTATGAAACACCTTGTATGTGTTTATTATTTACTTTATTGTTACATCTACTAAAATCAAATCATTTCATCAGTAATCTCTACTATGCTAAAATGAAGGTAAGCCACACTGTTACCTCGTTATGGAATATAACAACCAAATCATGGGGTGCTACGTAATTTTCTAAATTTTCATAATTTTTTTAAAGTGAAAGGTACTTGTAGATACCTTGTAGAGACCTTAGTTAAAAAATGTTTGATACTTCGGCTTTGACTTACCTATAGAAATACCCAAGATTATCCCATCTCATCCCGTTGGATATAAGTCACCAATAATCAGATTTAAAAGGAAGCCAACTTCAAAGTCAAGCTGGTACATTTGCCTCACTTTTACCTAATTCGAAATAAAATAGCTACGAATTCAGTCGTCACGAAACAATTTTCATTAGCGGCTATTACGTGACTGCATTATTAAGAGGGCGAATAACGCCCTCTTCTTCACTAAAAACTTGTACATTACGTTCGCAAGATTGTGTATTCATGCTTGCAACGTAGAGTTTCACAAAATATGATTTTGAAATGAGAGCTTTTACGCTTTTGTGAAAAGGCAGCGAGTGTTAGAAATGGAAAAAAAAGGTCAAATGGAAAACTTTATTATTTCTTTTTTTTTTGCGAAACTGAGACGTGCACTTCGTTTACAATTTTGGAGTTGAGTAAACTTTTTTAATTTGAAAAGTTTTATAGTCGTCTGGTCGGTACCTAGATGTAAAAATAGAGAATCCTCACGTTTCGCAGCAGGCATCATCTGAACTCTATCTGAACTGCAATAGAGTTAAAATATTACTAAAAATTACTTTAGATCACACTAGATAGGTACTCACAAGTTACAAGTGTAACAAAACACCGTAGTATTATTTATTAAAAAGTTTGGTTTAGACCTTTGATTAAATTAAAATAGGAAGATATGTGACTAGCCTATAGCGCATGGACCGCATAAATTGAGCCCCCATCGCCTAATTTACTTAGTCGCAATACGATCAATACAAACGGCATTGCGATTGAGATACTTTTTTGATTTTAGGCGGAATAAAGGTACCACAAAGTCTTCGTGCGCTTTTACTCGTTGTGCAAATCATTCAAAAATAAAAAACAAATCACACGGCATTACTTTTTATTCGTAAGATATATGAAAAGCAGAGTAACGTAACGCAAGAACGTCACCTATCTTCCGCTTTTTTAATTTAATCAAAGATTTAGTTTAGTTCGGTTAGTTAGACCATCAAACTGAACCACTTTCAGTGTGGAAAAATGTTGAAAAAATTAATAAGAAATATCTGCTATCCCAAATAATATTTGAGCCGAGTACTACCTACTGCAGTTTTGTATGAAACAGTTTTTTTTTTATAGATGTGGTCCAAAGTGAAAATTATTTAGGTTGTTTTGTTACACCCTGTATATTCCAAAGATATAGACACTTTTCGCTGCTTCAATAATCCTTGATAAGCTCGTCTGTTGCCCACTCTTCTGACGTTGGCGTTAAGAACTAATTTAGCCGGCGGCGTACAAAGGTCTGCATTAAGGCAGCTGTAATGTTTACTTAAGTCCAACTTACCCCATCTTACCCCGTCTCGACAGGAACTCCGGGAATTCAAGAACAAAAACAATGGCGTTTATTATTACAAGCCCATTCATTATACATACCTATATATAGATATCTCTATTTAATATTACACCTAATATTAATTTCGACGTGCGGTTTTGGCTAAAGTTTAGCAGTTCATGCTACTCGGTGGATATAGTGTTTATATTAGAGGCGATTTGAAGAAGATTGCTTTGTTGATCTACTCGTGATGTTTTGTTTAGGTTAAGTTTGTCTTTACTGTTTTCAAGCCGGGTCCTCCGTTCTGTGCTGTTTTCAGAGTAAATATACTTACTTATACTTACTAATGGTTATTATTCCTCATTCAAATAAGATCCTTCAGAGGAAATATTTAATCCATACATAGGTAGGTATTCCCCTGTTTCCTCCCTAGATAATGACACGAGCAAACTTTTTTTCTTCGGGACCTTAAGCGATAGACCGACTCGCACTTGGCCGGTTTTTTAGCCTATTTTGATCACGGATAATGTAGCATTCTAATGGTGAAAGAATTATTCAGATCGGTCCAGTGTTTCGGAGCCTATTCAAAACAAACATACGAACAAAAAGTCTTTCCTCTTTATAATATTAAGTAGTATAGATCTTAGATTATCAAGATAGACAGTCAAAGCTACGAAAGCGTCGAAAAAAATAGGAACCAGTACTGGTTCCAAAACCCTATACATATACACGCACACATACATAATTAGTATGGCGCCTCACGCACACCAACCTAAGAAAGTTAGCCCCTTTTGTTTTATACGGAACAAGTGTGAGGCTCATTCTAGACATATACTTTTTCTAAGGTATAGATATAGATAACCAACAATAAGCTTCAATAAATTGAACAAATAATGTGGAATGTGTTGACATTACAATACTTACGTATCTGCCAATGTATTTACGGATTGACAGATATTTACCGCTAATTTATTGAACCGCTACCATTCGTTCTGGCAAACATAATTTCAGATATTGTAATGTTAGCCATCTGGATGGAATGCTCCAATCCGTGTTCTATATTAAATTAGTAATGTTATGAAGCTCCATATCCGTAACCGAAACAACCAGATATCCGAAAAAACCTGCTATACATAATCGAAACCGATAATATTTGCACATACAGGGTCCTTCTTAATATGCTGACACTTTTTTAGGAGGATGATCAGACCGTCAAACTGAACAACTTTCTCTATGGCACCAACATCGAAGACGCGAAAAAAAAATCTGCTGTCCCATACATTTGGCTCGAGTAGGTTTACAGTTTTGTATGGGACAGCAGATATTTTTTCGCGATTTGGATGCCATAGAGAAAGTTGATCAGTTTGACGGTCTGATCATCGCCTTAAAAAAGTGTCAGCATATTAAGTTGGACCCTATATTTACCTCGGATAGTGCTTATAATGAGAGATTTCTAAGACATTAAATGAAAAAAATATCCAAATGGGTCTCGGAAGATGGCATTGATGCGAGATAAACGTGCCATCTTGCTATTAATAACATAAAAATTAAAAAGTAATAAATAGTGTTTATTAACAAGCAGGAATACATGAAAAGACCGAATGCCGTGCATTTTATTTTAACTTTTTTAGCATAATTTACCATCTTCGGACCCGGGTCACGTGAACGCCATCTATCGAGGCATGTTTACCTACATTTAAATTAACTATCAGAAAACTCCCCATTGCCAGGGGTTTTTTTTTTTACTGAGATTAGATTAAATAGTTTCCTTAATAAATTGATCGTATCCGGCAGTTACTACAATTCTGTAGTACATTTGGATATGGACGAATGTCCTTAACCCATCTCTATTCTTTATTGTTATTAATTGGACGACACACAGAAATCTCAGCGGAACGAATAATAGATTAATAAAAGGCGATCCGAATACAGGAATCCCTTTGTGACTTTGTCAGATAGGTACGGTGTCTAATAAATCCAAATGACATTTCTACAATACATTCTGTTATTGTGAATTTCTATGTTATTATGGAAGTAATTTGCGAAATTGAAACATAGGTACTGCATATGGGGCTAGATCACAGACCTATTCATAGAGCAATACATTAGATACTTTTAAAATTATTTAGCGTTCTGTGGACCACTAGTTGATGCTCATATAAAATGTTAATAATACCTATTGCATGCCCAAAACATCGTTTTATTAGGTGCAAATTTAGTTAATAAAGTGAGCGCAGTTCGCAGTGATAATGACAAAGTGCAATGTCCCCGAAAACGACACGCCGACGGACGAATATCGGGAGAAGTGGAAATAAAAGACGTAGAAGTCTGACCTGTCTACTATATATGGGATTAAATAGACAGGAAGAGAGAAAATTTAAAAGAGGAATGTCTATCTATCTTACAATGTTACGAGCTGTCATCTTTCACAACATACATATAAATAGATTTACTACAGGGTGTTAGGGTAAACAGTTGCATTAGGTACTTTAAGGGGTGATTGTACCCATGATAGTGATCAACTATCCCTTAGAAACTTATAAAAAATTTGCTAAAAAATTTGGGCACTTTCCATAGGTACTAAATTCAATCAGCTGATTGAACATTTAAATGAAACGTCGATCTTTTTTTTTGGCGAATTTCCTATAGGTTTCTTAGCAAAAGTTGATCGGCATCATGGGTACAATCACCCCTGAAAGTAATGTGATTGATTGATTTGTGGTTGGGCTATTGCAAGCAAGGGTCGTTATGTAACACTGCGACCATCGCTGGAGTGCGATTTTTGAAAATCATACGAGCGGTTCGGCAGTAGAAAGATGCATAATCTCCATAGTAATTCTGACATTTTCTACTGCCGAACCGCTCGTATGATTTTCAAAAATGGCACTGCTGGTCTATTGTATTGTATTCGCCCCAAGCTCACCCATATTTACGCATACCTCCGAACTTATGGTATTTTCTTTTCATTATCGGGAATGCAGGTCTCCTCACGATGTTTTCCTTCCCCGCCGAGCTAGTAAATGATAAATACAACCGTACATAAATTCCGAAGAACTTGTGTACGTGGTACAGGCCAGGAATCGAACCGCGGCCTCATGATTGACGCGCTAGCTCTCTTCCGTATGGGCTATCATCGCTCCTTTCCCTGTAAGTAATGTAACTGTTTACCCTAAAACCCTGTATGAGAGCGTCGGTAGCGCGTTGCGGAGAAGTATGTTATGTTATGTACACTCAATCAGAGGGTCCGGGTTCGAATCCGCACGGAAGACATGTCATGTACCAATGAGTTTTTTTCGCGTTCCCTGAGGGTGGCTCCATAGTGAAAGTTGTTCAGTTTGATGGTCTGAATTCACACTTTTAGTATTTGCCAGGCTGTCACTTACACCCTATATACAGGGTTCTTCTTAATATGCTGACACTTTTTTAAGGGGACGTTCAGACCATGAAACTAAACAACTTTCTCTATGGGACCAACATCGAAATCTTGAAAAAAAATGTGCTATCCCATACATTTGGCTCGAGTAGGTTTGCAGTTTTGTATGGAAGAGCTGATTTTTTTTCGCGATTTCGATGTTGTTCCCATAGAGAAAGTTGTTCAGTTTGACGGTCCGATCATCCTCTTAAAAAAGTGTCAGCATATTAAGTTGGACCCTATATGACAAGTCTGTCAATCCACATTGGGCACGTGTGGTGGACTAACGCCCATACAACATAATTCTGTTAATAAAGACTAATAGTTGTGGGATGTATCATATACTACAGTAGGCTTTTAATTCTTGGTGGTAGGTATGGTTAGTTTTATTTTAATTTGACTAGACATTTAAAAAAACGCTGTGTACTAGCTAGCATTATAAAATCTCGCTGAAAATAAAACGCATCATGTCCCAGGTACTAAAATAAAATCCCTTCAATTTGGCAAACATCTGCCGTCCTACATCGTACATTAGGAACAATGAATGTTGTTTTTATTTTTATTGGCAATTAAACAATTAACCCGTTCGGTGGCACAAAAGGCCCAGTTTCTGTGGCCCCCTCTCCTGGAAATTTTATACTCATTCAAGGTATTGTGAACTATAAAGCGTTTGTACTGGATGAAAGCGGTTTCGTGAATGCGCTGCAAAGTTCATTTAATAAGTAAGGAAGTCTCACAGTTGAGAACTTTGTAAATAGGTAGGTTGGTGACTAATTTATAAACTTGGGTTCCTAATTTCTTATTTCTTATTCAATCATCTAGTGCAGCGGTTCCCAAATACTTTTGGCTACGGAACCCTCGTTGGTTCACCGTTTTTGGGCGGAACCATAGCTCAACTAAGAACTAAACTAACTGTAGGTAACATTGTTTTTTTTTACGCGACATCACACCATACTGAGGCTTTTTGGCTTGGTGTTCTCACTTGTAAGTATTGTTTGACTTTATTTACAATATTTAGCTAGACTAGAACAAAAAAAATATCGAAATCTTGAATTTTCGCGGAACCCCTAAGAGCCTCTTACGGAACCCCTATAGGTTCCGCGGAACACCATTCGGGAACCGCTGATCTAGTAAATATTATAAGCATAAGCATATGCTCACGACTATATTCCCCGAGGGGGTAGTCAGAGATATTCTGAAACCTCAGAAAATCCACGTTTCACCAGTAGTACCGAGACTCTGTCCAGTGTGACGGGGGGTGAGCCCGTAAATAAATATTTTAATGTTTATTTACTATTAAAATTAGCAAATTAATTTTGCTTATATTCCAAACAACTTATTTCTTTTATATTTACATGTACAATTTGTAATTTCTCTATAAAACAAAGTTGCTATCCGCGGCTCTGTCCTTCTTCGCTTACCTACTTCTTCCACAGAGTACTTCTTCTAAACCACGCTAAGGATTTTGATACGGATTTCACTGACATTTAGAAAATTTCTTTCGGAAGGTTTAGTGCGTTCACACACGATGACGCACTGACGGAGCAGCAAACGTCAGTACGTCATTTGTGAAGCAAGGAGTTGTATGAAACCGCACGTAGAAGCACACACGGTGACGCATTGACGAACCGGGTGTTGTTCTATGAACTGACATCTGCCGCTCCGTCAGTGCGTCATCGTGTGTGAACGCACTTATGTGTATAATTATATAATGACTCATATTATAGATCCGTTTATGAAATACAAAGTGAATCTAGAGTGGGTCCCTAGTATTTCATAAATTGTCAATATTAGGTACTAGTTGCATGAAATAAATTAAAATTTAATGAACTGTTCAGCATTTGTAATTAGTTTGGGGTTCACATCACAATTCAAATAGTATCTGTTGGTTGACACAATAACCACCAAAATCAAATATGAGTTATGATTTGTTAATGCTCAGTTAAGTATTCGTTTTAGTAATTAAGTGCATAGTTGATATTATTAACTGTATTGAAGATTTATTATTTAAAAAGCCGTGGTGGTCCAGTGGCGAGTAACCTTGCCTGCTGTGCAGAAGGCGATGGTTCGATCCCCGTCCAAGCCGACTCGTACCAATGAGTTTTTCGGAATTTATGTACGATTTGTTACACCACTGGCTTTTCGGTGAAGGAAAACATCGTGAGGAAACCTGCATGCTTCAATTTCGAGGCGTGTATGTACCCACTGTCCATTATAAGTGGCGACGGGCTCACCCCCCGTCACACTGGACAGAGTTTCGGTACTACTGGTGAAACGTGGATGTTCTGAGGTTTCAGAATATCTCTGACTACCCCCTCGGGGAATATAGTCGTGAGCATATGCATGAAGATTTATTTGTTTATTCTATTATGACTATGAAAACTAGGGTAATGTAGTCACGTCTGAAAGTGTACTTACATAGCCATGTAGAGTTCTCTGCTTCTCTGTAATTATTTTTTTCATAGAAGAAGTGGGTACCTAACAGTAACGATTTTATTTCTGTGTTCAGTATCAGGATCATTAGTTAGCTACATTGAGAATTACTTGATTACTAAAATAAACTAGAAGAACTAGAAGAATGAGGTAAGAAATGTGTGTAACTACTTCAAAAATCTATCACCAGTTGATGATCACTTCGTAATGACAGGAGAGTTGTTAACACTGAAACTCGGCAATTAATTGAGATCATTTACAAATTATTTTAATAGTCTTCTAACGTAGGGAAAACATTTTTCAGAAACATTACAGGAAATACAGATGGGTCCTTATGAGTATAATAATGCCAGAATCCGAATGAAAATATTTTCAGCCAGTCGGTGCCTAACCTAACTCCCTCATCTTAAATTGCTGCAGAATATTTTCATATGAAAGAAAGAATGGCTTCTAGGTGTCTTTTAGGATAATTTGTCTATAATCGAGGCTATGCAACAATGCCGACCAAAAGTGTGCTTTAAAAAAAAAACAGATCATAATATCAGCCAATAAGGCACGGCACGAAGATAATATCTCACTAGAAGTTTAGGTTAGAGTCCTTTTACCGTTAAGTGGCGCCTTCATCACAATATTAAAGATTTCTCAATACTTTTATAGGTTTTTTATTGGTCTAAATTGAACAACAATAAAAAGCAAAATATACATTTTAAAAAAAAACACGACAGATGTAAACGTAAAAAGGAATAAATATTTTTTTTTAAACCCTCGACTAAAAGAAAGTAGGTATGTACCGAAAGATAATTAATCAAACCCAAGAAAATCCGTCGGAGCTGCTACCTATCTATGTCATCATGCCCTATAATAATGAACTAAAATTTTTTAGTTTTATGAGTTTGTGTAATTAAAATTGGGAACAGAGATGGCAAAGGCAGCCCTCTACGGATTTTCTAGGGTTTGGTTTATTATCCTTCGGTACTTACCTACTTTCTTTTAGTCAAGTTTTTCAAATTTTTTATTTACTTAATCCTTTTTACGTTATCCGTCGTGGGATTTTTCAAAATATTTAATTTTAATAAAAGGGCGACGACGGATTTAGGCCCAGAGGAGTGTACATCAAATTCGATTTAGTAAGAATTGATAAAATATCAATCATAATTTCTCGCACTATTTAATTAATTATACTAGAACTTCGCAATTGTTCGATTAGAACTTTTTCATTTTGGGTTATCGTTCTTGAGAAATCTTTATTATTATTGTGGGAACACAGGTACTTTGAACGAGTGCTGACGCTGCGAACGCTATTGCATAGAGTCCAGTCGTCACCGCACCGCCGTCCATGTAATACGCCTAACCTTAAATCTGTAACTAATTACCTATTGTTGATCCGAAAATATATCAGTGTTAAATTGACTTGTGGACTAAAATTTCTTTTTTGATAAGAAAGGGATGTATGTGGGAACACAGGTACTTTGAACGAGTGCTGACGCTGCGAACGCTATTGCATAGAGTCCAGTCGTCACCGCACCGCCGTCCATGTAGTACGCCTAACCTTAAATCTGTAACTAATTACCTATTGTTGATCCGAAAATATATCAGTGTTAAATTGACTTGTGGTTTCAATGTGGTGAAACACCGAATGTGAAGGAGTACTATCTCTGAAAGAAACTGGCTTTGTGATTTCTGTAAATTGTTCTAAAAGGTCTGCGTAAGGATTGTCTGATTGTATGCTTTTTATTGTGGGCTCACTATACTCAATGACGGTCCCTATCGCATTCAGGTTGGTTACTAAGTCTGTTAATTTTTTGTTATACAGATCGACAAGCAATTTATGCGCTATTAAAAAATCTGCTCCTAAAATTGGTTGTTTAACATCGCATACAATAAATGTCCATTTAAATGAACGACGTAATCTTAAATTAATGTCCATTGTTATATAACCGTATGTTTTGATTTCTGTATTGTTCGCGGCGAACAGTTTATACGTACACTCGCGTGGGAAATTACGTTTTATGTTATGCACTGGGATCACTGAAACATTTGCACCCGTGTCCACTAAAAAACGATATCCACTATTCACATCCGTGACACACAGGCGATGATTTTCGGATATATCGACACAACCTATCATCGCTTTTGGCAGCGTCGGACTTAGTTTCCCGACGGCGGAGGCGGTGGGGCCGTGCGGTCCTTCCAATTGCACGGCTTTTCGCATGAACGAGCCTGCTGTCCGAATTTGTAATGGTATCGGCATAACCATCTTGGGTCGTCTGGCGTTATTGGCGGCCTATTCCCGGTGCGAGATCTGGATCTTGAACGGTATCCTTGTCCTCCCGTTCGCTGAAATGACCGTCCCCTGATTGCGTTGATTTCTCCACGTAGCTCCTTTAGTTCTAATGTCATTTGCATAAGTTGGGTGGATAGACTAGCGACGTCGGTGTTAGACACGGACGGACAGTGGTGACCCGCGACTTTGAACAATACAGTGCAGTGATTGACGGAAAAATACCGAACTCAGAGGCGCGTGCGGCCGTAGCGCGTGGCGACTCCTCGCCAGTGGTGTGCCGCGAGTAATAAGTGCATTCGATAGTATCCTGTGAAGATGGCAGAAGAGGAAAAGCCACATAATCATGATTTGGCGGCCATCACTGTCACCAATAAGCTTTCCGATTTTTGGCCGGAACTTCCACGCATGTGGTTCGCGCAGTTCGAAGCAGTTCTCGCCCCACAAAAGCAGGGCGATGAAACAAAATTCAACCTGGTAGTATCAAAACTGGGAAAGGAAGCCCTACAGCAGGTAAGCGACCTAATCTATGCTGAACCAGCTGAGAGGACATATGAAAAGTTAAAGAAACGATTGCTTGATGTGTATGAGGAGAGCGCGGAGCGACAATTTCAAAAACTAGTCAGTGAAATGGATCTCGGCACGCAAAAACCGTCACAACTACTTAGAAAAATGCGTGAGCTCGGACGTAGTACAAAGGTGACCGACGACGCTCTCCAACGATTATGGGTGAGTAGATTACCGTCCAGGGTGCGTGCAGTGCTTGCAGTAACGAAAGAGAACAATTTAGACGACCTCGCCGCTATAGCCGACACTATTATGGACAGCCTTCGTGTCGGAGATGTATTAGCAATATCAGGCAGCAGTAACACGCCACCAACACCACAAGTCAATTTAACACTGATATATTTTCGGATCAACAATAGGTAATTAGTTACAGATTTAAGGTTAGGCGTATTACATGGACGGCGGTGCGGTGACGACTGGACTCTATGCAATAGCGTTCGCAGCGTCAGCACTCGTTCAAAGTACCTGTGTTCCCACATTATGATTATTATGACCACTGAGCTTCATAAACTTTAAAAGAATTGTATTATGGCCTACGACCATACGAGATCGTATCTTTTCCTGCACACCGATTAAAAAAATGAAAAACAATGACTTTTTATGGTTTATTTAATAAAAATCTCTTTTGACTTGAACACGATCACTAAATTACATACAGTTAAAGAAATATGCATTTTCATGTAACACTGATTGAGATTACCTATTTACGGTATATCAGTCGAGCTTACAGCAATCATTATAAACAAAAGTGACTGATGTGAACAATTGAACATTCATTATTTACATAGTGCGTTATATAAATTATTTTAGGTTATTTAATAGTATTGATTCAACTGACTTTTGGTGCTGTTAAAAATAGTGCACCGTTTCTATTGACTGAATGATATAAGGTTTTAAAAATATATATTTATGACACAGCTCGGAGCTGATTTTGCTTACATTATGACAATTTCATTTTCATTTTAATATCTGGTCAACGCAAAAATATAGTACGTCAACAAATGTCCACAAATTGAACACATTCGCGCACCAGTTATTAATTATTAAATCATATTTACACTGATAGTTATTTTAAATTAAAACATTGTTAACTGCCAGTTACACAATATTCTATTTTGAAACCAGGTTAAAAACAAACATTGCAGTTTAAGTTTGATGAAATATCGACAAACATGATATTTTTGCAACATTCAAAAGTGTGTTTCTTTAATCGCTTTAAGTTTTAACAAATGAAATTTCAAAGTATTGACGTAATAAAAAAAAACGTTTGAATAAAAAACCTAAAATAATTTTGTATGACAGGCAGCCAAATACGTTTTTTATGTAACTATATTATACACCGTGGAATCGAGATCATTTTGAAACCGAAACAGAATGCTTCAGCTCAGACCATTTAACAGAACAACGTTCACTATGGAGAGAATATTAAAATGACGAAAAAATATGTTATTCCGCAGAAAATGACAATACCTTCTCGAAACAGCAGATTTTTTTTTGCGATTTCCATGTTGGTCTAATAGTAAAAGTTGTTCAGTTTGATGGTCTAAAGCATCATGTTCCAGCTTCAAAACGACTCCGTTTCCACGGTGTATACGACGTCAACGTTGACAAAATGATCGTGGTTAGCGAGTGAGTTGAAAAAGTAGACATCGGCTGACGGTCTATACACACGATTAATTTTAGCATTAAAAATTCCTTTTGATACACAATATTGTAAATGAAACATTCATGTCTAACATTCAAAGTGACAGTGTACATATATTTATGTACATAAATAAAATAATGAAAGTGCACCATGTATTTCATTTAAACATTATTTACAAATGTACAATACCTAATTATTTACTAACAAGTATTAACAATGACGTCACTCTTTGAAAAACATTTTTTACGAAGTAGGTACAAAATAAATATTATTTTAGGTACACAAATTAAGTAAGATAGAGATTCTGAATATAAATAAGTTGAAAAATTTAAGAACTCTATTTCAGACGTAATTCGGTACGTTAACTTATGTAATTTTGGCTGAAATTTATTAAGATTATAATAATACATAGGAATGAACACATAACATTAATTTATAGTAAAAATGTTTTGTTTTATAAAATGGGTAGAAGTAGTACAAAAACGCCAATGCCATTTGGAAAATATAAAACATTTGTTTTCCATTCATAATTTATAACTTATTTTTACAAAACAGTCGTGACGTCAAACAGAGGTTATAATTATGTATATAAATATTAGGTCGATTACACAAAGCTTTTGATATAACAAGTCTTCAGAACATCAATTACAGTATCCAAAAAGTATTGTATCAGCTAGATGGCAACTTTTATTCACCACGTACAAAATCGGAATCAACTGTTTCAGCCTTTTCATGTACCTATTACCTACTAAAAATTGATAAGTAACAACAACATTGTCATTGCGTTTCTATGAAACGATTGTCATAACAATAGAAATAATTAATTAGGCTTTTCTATCACTTCAACGTATACTCGCCTCGGTTTCTTTAAAGTCTCTCATCCTATTTACACTGTATGTATGTACATTAAAACAAAACACAAACGTAGATTGTCTTTGAGACGCACTGTTTGGTGTTTTCTGTTGCAGTCCAATGGAATGTTTACGTTAAAAGTCCAAACGTTCTAATGTCTGAAATATCGACGTTTGACAACAAAGTACAAAGTCTCACGAACGTGGGGTAAACGCACCAATACGCGGCAGTCTTTTAATTAGGTCGCTTCAAGCCACTTTCGTATTTATCGTTGACCTTTCGCGTTGAGGAGACCTTCGGAGGAGTTGGAGGCGGGAATGGCGAGGGGGCCTGGCCCCTCAGCTCTGTGCTAGGGAATCCAACGGCACCACCAATTTTCCGTTGGAGTAGCTGTAACAAAGGAAAAATTTGTAATTAGAACGGAATTTTTTTGAACGCCAGTGGCATTTTTTCAGGTGAGCTCTAAAAGTGTTTAATAAAAGTTGAGCGTTTACTTGGAAGTTCGCATACACGTTTCTTTCGTATTTATATAAAGCAGATGGGTCAAGTCATGTATATATTACGTATAAATATATAATTGTTATTAACCTGTACGGTATAGTAGCTGTTCTGGATTTAGCTCTGCTTGGCCTACAGGCTTCATCTGCAACCAAGACATTCAATCTTTAAACCAGCGACATATCGCAAACATCTAGTAATTAAATAGATTTCAGTTGGCAGACTAAATGGCAAGTTTCCGCATCGTAGTTTCATATCGTATCGACGAGGCTTAATTAAGTGGTAGCGCATGCTATTGTCTCGGTTCTTGCGGAACAATACTTATCGTAAGTCGAAGTTGGCAGAAGTAATATCTTCGATACCTTAATGAGAGAACTTTGTATCGACTTTGTTAATCGTTTCTGATCTAGCCACGTTGTGCCGCTTGGTAGCTATGACATCAATAATTTTGCAATTTTTTACCAAGATTTTCTTAATTGTCAGTGTTAGGTTGTGCCGAGTATTTTTCTGATTTTCAAGATAAAAAATACAAGATTGAGGATAGGAAATCCTTGAAGATGTTATTGAGAGATTCTTTTAATGGACGCGCTTTTGCCAATGTTATGTGCTAAATAAAATAAAACGGTGTTACTGGTAGAAAGCAATAAAAATATAAGCCGAGAAAAATTTAATGTAACAAAATTTATGGAAAAGAATGTTTCAGATACTTTCTGCCAGCAAAGTGCCATGTTTGTGTAGTGGGACCCTTACCATAGTACGGTTAACATCGTTGTGAGAGGCACGCATCGCATTTGACGGGCTCGGCACGCCGCTTGCCCTGTGAGCCCTGCGACCCGGACTTACGCCGGAAAGTGTACCTAACGAGCAGACCTGCAATGCAAAACGCCGCACCGTTAACAAAACAAACAAAAAAACCAAACGAAAACATCAGACACAGAACCACGCGCGCGCGTCCATCTGAAAAACGCCCAATGGCGGACGAAAGCGGGTGAAAATAAAAAAAAGAAATGATACCCTCTGGGTTTTCATGACTTGATACAGGTCGGATTCATTCACGTTTTATGTGAGAATGGAACTTTGTAGGTACGACGTGCAATTTTGTACTGAATAATGTAAGTAGCTTTGTTGGTAAATGTGATGGCCGATAGTTATGATTGTTTGGAAATTATGTACTTGTTTATTGTTTGTTTGAGCTAAATACAGAAACTAAATAGTTAGCAGCACTAATCGAAATAAGAAATTACATGATAATACATAGAGAACAAAAATATGTAATGGCATGCATAAGTATTGCGAAACTTGTATTTTTATCAAACATAGGTTAACTAACCTGTGAGGCCTGCTTTATTGATGCTATTGGAACTAGAGAATCCGGATATTTTCTTCCAAGCCTTTTTGTTCCAGAAGCCGGTGGTTTTAGCGTCTCCACAGCTAGAGCTTCGGGGTGATGGTACATCCCTCGGACAGCGCAAACCACATTCTTCCGCGCCCAAGATACGGACCCCGGCACCACGAGTCCCATACGCCACCGCAGGTAAGTGTGGCACTGATCCCGTCGGTTTTCGTCGTAAACTACCCACATAACTCGCACCGCTACTGCTCCCGCTAAATCCGCTATCTAAATCTGGAGGGTTACAACTAGCTGGAGAAAGTAGTTCGTCCGTCGGACCTACCCTTAAAAGCTCTTCGATATTATCTCTATCTTCCGCTCGCTCTGAGTCAGGGGATTCGCACTCCGGCATCAACATAGCTTCAACGCTGAGATTTAGCTCTCCCAATATTCGTTTATGCCTAGACTCCACCCGACGTACTTCCTCTTCGACGACGCTCCGATCTAGTGAAACCAGAGACTGGCGTGGAACGTAGCGGTGTTTCGGACATGTTCTGGTGCCATCTGTGATTTCCTCATAAATGTTTTCTTCTGTACCATATCTAGTGACGTAGTTATGTCGACCGGTTCGATCGCGGGGTATACCACCGCGGCCTCGCTGACGATTCGCCTTTCTTGACGACGACGGCATTGATAAATGATGGTCATAGTAAGCGTATGAATAATCGACGGGTTCAAATCGCTCCATTGTTGCAGCGATGTTGCTTCTGTTCCACGTTTGCGGTGTTTGTTCTCGTGATAAATGGACCGCTGCAAGTCTCGCTGGTAGGATTTCATCAAGGTCTCGAGCACATCGCTCGTCGAGGGACTGTGCACCGTCGTCTTCTTCTTTCCTGTGTTTTCGGTGCGGTCGGCGCGATGTTTGAGATCGTGGATGACCGCGGTCACAGTCCGACGTGTGTCCGTGATTGTAATCCGGTGTATGGCTACGATAATCTGTAGGACGGTGTTTACAATCCAGTGTGTGATGATATTCAGGAGTGTGCCTGAGGCTGTAGCTGGAGTTGCCTTCATAATCGGATCGGTCATAGGAAGGGCTGTCATCAGCGTTACTGGTGTGAGGGTGTGGGCAGTCGGCTGCTATCCCTGACTCTGAAGATGGATAGTCGTGTACTTCGGCAGTGATAAGAACTCGGTCGTCGGGCCGTGCGGGCTCCGAAGCGGCGTGGCGGTGGTGCGGGCGAGGCCGTGCCGCCTCTCGACAGCTGGCGAAGGTCCTTTGCAGCGAAGGTGGATGCTGGTACCGCCCGCAACGAGAGTCGTACACCGCCTCCCCGGACTCGTCGGGGCTTGGCGGCGCGCTTCGTGATTCCATGGCTCATCTCTCTCTCATATCCAATTAATTTCTGCAAAGACAAGAAAAAAATTTCATTAAAATATCGTAAGTATGACGTAAAGGACGTAAGAAGATATTTGAGACGAAATATTTCGTTTTATTAAAGTCCCCAACACACGCGTTGAGCTGAGGGCAATGAATTCAATATTACATGCTCCGTGATAAGGGTAGGGTAAGTGACGATCAACATTGCAGCCGACGTCGATATATCATCATCAGTCGTCGGATAATAAATCGGGACTCCACAACGAGTTTAAATTTACATTTTTTATTATGAGAACGGTTCAACTTACCGCTATGCTATACATAACAATAGGGTAAACATTTATGGCTCTAAACTTAGATTGAATTTATTTTTCGTAACAATATAATGAGCAGGTAGATAACAGTAATTGAAGTTTATAGGTCACTGATTTAATAAATAAGAGTAATATAATATATTTTTTTCGGATAACAAGCGAAAGTATTTTTATATCATTATATCTCAGTTATTCGACAACAAAGTAACAAAATTCCAGATCACATTTTTATTGCGATTCCACTTGAAGTTATTGCACGAATTCCAGACCAATTTATTACGATAACGATAAGTGTCCCTGAACTAGAGACGAAACTCGCAAGGGCGGGTGTAGGGACGCGCACCCTGCCCGTTGTCACGGCAACGCGAATGGTTCCCGCGGTTTATCGCTATGCTTCCGCCCGATATTCCTTGCATCTAAATCATCATCAGAGTTGGGAAGCGGCTCGTAAAGCGCTCGTTGACCGTCCGGCCGGGACAATAATTTGTTATGCCTCTCGCCCAGGGATTTCTCGGCGTCCTCTATTGCGTATACGGCCGTAAAGACGTACTATGTTCACCTAACTTGTGTCACAATCTCGCTCGGAGCCCCTCTGTTTGTTCGAGGGTAAATTGGTGATAGGCACTTGTGATCTTACTGGCTGTTTGAATTTTTGAAGAAAGCTTTTTAGTTGCCGTAATCAGCTACAACGTATGATATACAAAGCTATTTTTGGAATTTAGCAGTTATAACGAAAAATGTCTTTAACATGACATCTGCTTTCTAGGTTGTCTGTAAATTTTATACAAGAACAATATTTTAATAAGTTTCAAAATGAAACGTTAGAAAAATAACAAGGAACATTGAAAATACAGTTCTAGCTCTCATGAACTCTGCGCTATTATTCAGTATTTACATTAGCACAGAACTCTATTAGCATATAACGGGGTTCGCATGATAGTATATTCTGGTTTGTAGGTTAGAAAAATCTAGTTTCAATATAAATGAAACTTAGTAATTTATAGCGTATAGTCACATAATAGGTAATAGTAGACATAGTTCGTATAGTATAGGATCATTGCAGATCAAAAGTATCTTTATAACAATTATTTGCTTATTTTGTATCGCTTCTCTCATTGGTCAAAATAATACCCATTTTCATGATGCAATACAATAAAAAACATTGAGTTCATCATTCCGAAGCGGTTGATAGCAAACAGATAAAGTCTTATAAATATTCAAATTACTAAATAATTTATTGAAAAATCTTTTCCCGCAATGAACCAATTAATACAGAGCGCTCTATAATATAATTCACTAACTACATCTTTATCTAGAATCCCAAACAGAGTAAAACATTAAACAGTATGGGAAAAGAAATTTTCTATAATAAATTGTATGACAAATCTGCATAACTACATTGTAAACTAAATAATGACAATAGTTTTACAAAAAACCCATAAACATTCTCTGGCGCGTGATATTAAGCACAATTTTGTCTCCCCTATTTTTTATCCCCTCGCCTCAACTAAGCCTAGGAAATAATATATCACTGAGGGTTGAAAATCATACGGTTGTAATAGCGATTTAATTGCAATAAAAAGTTTATTTTGAATAATTTTAGGGACGTGACTTGACTTTTTAAAATTAATTTCACTTAATAAAAAGGTCATGCAAGAAAATGGCATATTAAAATAAGGCAATGTATACACAGACACACCACTTCGTTTACATAATTCCTCAAAAAAGTGAGATAACAACAATTCCCCGTAGCTTATACGTCATTACAATAATATTATCATCCATCATTCGTCGATAAGATAATAAGTGTTTTCAATTTCTATGCACCCCTCGCTTCGTGTCCATTCATTATAAATAATAGGTTTTTTGCGGCGTGGACACATGTGTCATGGAGAAAAACGTAATTGCTGTTCCTAATGTGTTGCCAGCGTTAGATAAAATTATTTCCTTGGTTGTGTCATGTTTTATGTTGGCACGAGTGGCGTCATATTAATTGCTTCCCGGCCTTATAATTCATTATATTCAAGTATTCGTTTTTATGTCTCCCATAGTAAAAGTTGTTCAGTTTGATGGGTAGACTCCATAGACATCTTATATACAAACAAGGCTCACAATCAACGTTCGAAAAATGGTACAACCAAAAGAGCTCGGATGAGCTCTTTTTTGTACTAGCTGACAGTTAACAAGCGAAATACGACTATGTTTATGAATCAAATACAACGTATTAGTGACCACCAGCAGCATGCATACTTAATTTGTGCGGTTTTTTGCGTCAATGTGCACAAAAATTTGCTAAGATTTTATATGACACTGTGGGTCTAGTATAGGAGGTCAATGGTAGACTCTTAGTTTAAAAGGATGCTAATGATATCAATTTCACCCTTTATAATATATTAAAAGTTTTTGAATCAATTTTATATGTAAGTACGTGTATTATAGCTAATAGCGTATAATATAGTCTTTCTTCACGAAACATATTATAATGTCATATTCCACATAATTATCACGTACGACATTAATATAAATTAAAGTTTATACTGTTCTTCGTAAATTAATTACCAGAACGGTGACACAAGAGGGTAGTAAAACATTAGGGTTTCCCTTATAAAATATACTTACACTACGTGATGAACTGATGACAAATAAACGTAAAATTACTGAACCTTTCTTCTGAATTTATAACTGAATAGGTACCTAATATTTGAAATGTTACATCTTCGTTTCTATTTAAATGGTTTTCAGTTTTTGCCTTTATTAACTATATTTAGTAATGGGTAATAACGTACTTAGTTACTAATTACGAAACATTTCAGTTAATTTTAAAAATGTTTCTATTACTAACGAAGCGAACCTACCAATACAAATTTATGTTTTAAGCTTTCCTTATTTTATTGTTTTGTATTGTTATGTTTTTTGTAAATAATAAAAACAATAATCGACAAAGCGAAGTCTGTGTAAGAATTACACAAATTACAAAAATAATTAACTAAGTATTAGAAAATAAAAGTTCGCCTGATATAGTGGAAAAGCAGGTACTTATCATACTTTTTGCACTACATATAATATTTGTTTATGATAATAATCTTAGTACATCACAAATTCCTGAAGTTTTATTAATAGAGTTACCTATACAGGGTGTTTCATAAGTAACAATAAATATTTAAAACTCATAAGGAGGTTGTTTAGACCGTCAAACTGAACAACTTTCTCTATAGGACCAAAATCGAAATCGCAAAAAAAAAAAATCATATCCCATACATATTTAGCTCTAGTCGATTTGTAGAGTATGGAACATAATTTTTTTTTTGTGGTTTCGAGATTGGTCCCATAGTGAAAGTTGTTCAGTTTGATGGTCTATACCACCCCCTTAAAGGTTTATTTATGTTTTACGCCAACGATAAATAACCACTAACATTTTTGAAATTGAAACCTAATTTAAATACAAAAGGACTTTATTAAAGGGTTATTTGACCCCAAACTATTTACTTACAAATGTAACTGCGAAGATAATTTCGGATTGAAGTGGCCATTTAAAGGCGACACTCAACGCAGAAATCCATTAAGTGGTCTTTAAGAAGATCTCCACGTTTTACTGCCGAGGGAGTAGTTAATAAAATGTGCGAAAATACCCTTACAAAGCTTTCCGAACGAAACCGTTACGACTTTATTTCGTTACGGAATTGCTAATATTAGAAAATAGAGGTGCGAGTTATGGGATAATGAAAAACGCCTGTTACTGTGGATACGACACGCTAGTGTCTGAGTTATAAAAAATACTAGTAAACACGAATGTTGTTCGCCTTTTATTTGTGCGGTGCTTTAGGGGAAGACTATGTTTCTACTGGAACCTGTTAATGAGTCGTCTTTAGTTTAGTTAGTGAGGCGTCTTTTCTGAGAGGTTAACTTAAGCATTTGATGATTTTAGATTCGCTTAAGTTTTCAAGAATGTATTAACAATAGTTTTATTTTTGTTTAAAACTCTTTAAATACAAACTTTTTTGCTTGAGAAGTCGCGTGGCTTGTTGATTCACGGACGGACGAGCGCGGTTTGGCTGGCCACGTGGGTTCGCTATTTTGCGAACTACTAATATTTTTTTAATACCTGAGATTACACTAAAGTACTTGATATTGGAAGAATTTCAGTGCAGTACACACATTAACCGGCCATTAAATATTAATTTAAAAAAATACTTTGCCTGAGCAACAAAGGCTAAATAGTCCACCTAAGTTATATTAAAAGTTTTGACTTTACACTCGATTACGGTTGAAGTATGATGGATAACTAATCTAGGATTCTAAGAGAGTTGATTTTTTCATCCCAAAACAGGATAGTATGTCTCATCGTTTAGGAGCATAATGTCAAAAGCGCAAAATGACAAATGGGTAGCAAAATGTCAAAACCGCAGAACGATAAAAGCGCACTTAGTCAAAAGCGCAAAAGGTAAAAAGCGCACAATGTCAAAAGCGCAAAATGTCAAAAGAGCACAATGTCAAAAATTCTTTTAAACGAGGGTGGACAGCATGAATCTTTATTTTTAATTAAGAAAGAAAAAGTAACTATTTCTGATAAGAGATATAAATAAAAAAAAAATAAAAAAAAAAACTTAATATAATTAATCATAAACAAGTCTAATATTAGACTTTAAGGCCATGAATTTACGTAAATAAACATTATTTTTATCGAAACCTTTACGCAGTCTTATTATTTTTACCTGATATAAAAGAATGTTACAAAGAACGTACCAAATATTGTAATTCAATAACCTCATTCCTTAACTTAACTTGGAGCCGCGAATTCAGCGCGTAAAACAAGAAAACAGAATTACACGCCCCCATTGTCACCGTGCCCCTAAATTGGTTACATTATAGACCTCAAAGAGCTTGATAATAAAGCGCGTCAAAAGTTTTAACAGAATTTCGTGTTGCCATCGTTCATGATTCAACATCAATTCCCAGAATTCTCTCCCTGGCTCCTGAGTCGTTAAAATTCAGTAAAGGCAAGAACACATTATGAAAGAATAGGCTCTCTGTTTTAACAATTATCCGTGAGTTCATGCTTGTTTTATAGACGAAATTACGGACGTGCTTAACTGGAATGAGGACTCAATAATTGTAGGAATCGGTCTTATTTGATCTATTAAATTGAGTAGGTATGTAACTGGTGTTATTACTTACTTTGTTTCAGTGTTTGTTCCGTGTTATTGTTCTAACTTATTTTTTTTTATTTATATTAAAATGATGATGGCTTTCAAGTAGGTACATCATAGATATGAAGCTGTTAGGCTCCGCTTGACTTTTTTTTTTTTGACTTGACCTATTAATAGAAACCACCCATCAAATCCGTTGTATTATTTAAAACCTTTCAGTTTTGTTGTAGGTTTTGTTAAAACGATTTTCTTAATTTTCCTTGGTTAAAATATACGTCAAGGAGTACAATATAGACACAAAAGTTACGAAACTAATTGAAGACCTCAATTTTTGAACATGGCTAAAAATACAATGTAAGTAAATAATTTTTGCCCCGAATAAAGTCGGCATTTTATTGAGTCATTCTGTCAGTCCCATTTTTATAGGGTAATGTCAAAACACTGTAAAACATTATGTACCTACGTATTTTTTTATTAATTTAGTTGCATAATTTCAATTGGTTTCAATAATTAATGTCGAGAGTTCTTGATCTCCTTACAATCTGACTCATTCTTTCTTTCAATATGACTTAGCTCTATCTCCAAGAACAGATTTCTAAATATTCGTCAAGCTTCGGTTAATAAGAAAATATTTTTGTAAATTACGATTCTTTAGACTATTTTAGAAGTCAAAACTTTTTGACGAATTTGTAAACTTGTTTCTTGTCGTAGAACGACAAAAGCAAAGCAAAATATCTTGTTACTTACTTAAATTGTAAACAATAAAAAACCACTAAAATTGAGAACATTTCTAAGTGAAAATTTGCCGTCAGCTTCAAGGAAACTGCCCGGCGAATTGGCTACCAGCCTATAAAACGTAATGTCACATTCATTTGCAATTCAAGAGTCCTCGGCCTGTATTATGCCTAATAAAATTTACATATTTAAATTAAACTGCGATATAACAAGATACTGTAACCATCACGCCGCTTAGATTACCCGGACGTAGCTCCGCATTTCGTTTTGATGTATTTACTTTTACACGATGACATTTAATTAAAACACATATCAAAAGCATTAAATTAGATCTCTGAACCTTTGGCACTCACCTAAATTACTTTTTTCTTTATGGAGGAGTTTCAACTGTGGGTAGGTATACTATACTATGCTAATGGTTTTTAAGGGGTTGATTTGACCATCAAACTGAACAACTTTTGAAATGAGACCAACATTAAGAACGCGAAAAAAAAATTTGCTGTTTCATACAAAGCTGCAAGCAGACTCGACTCAAATGTACGAGATGACCGATTTTCGATGTTTGTTTTTATTATTTGTAGAGTTCGCTCTTTAATCACACCATGTTTGACGCTTGTATATATTACCGTTTTTACGATAGAGAAAAAAAACCTCGATAAAAATTTGTTTCCTGTACGAGGACCCCCTTAATTTTTAACTTTTTGCCATTTTAATTATTTGCTAGCAAATCCGCCGTGATAATGCACATTCTGTGTAAAAGTCAACTGTTTAAAAAGTCAACAGCTATTACCGTTAAAAAGTTACCGCCGTTAATAGACAGGACAGACGGACGGACAAACGTAGGCTTTCGGTATGGAAACCTTAAAAAATAAAGGAGCTGTCTATGTTTAATAACTTTTAACCCGACAAAAACAAAGTAACAATTAAAATTGTGCGTTCGCAGCGCTGCCTGCCGATACGAAATAGTAATGGCTCTCATTCATCGATACGTGGAATATCGCGGAATATCGAGTAGCAGATATACGAGTTCACATTCGACAACCTTTGACATCAATCAGTCTGTGCAATATCACAATATGGTAATGTATCTCTGCAGATAGCGATGTTTGTCTGACACGTTTGGAGCGTTGAACAGCGCTCGATACAATATCTGTTGCACCGTTCCGTATCTGAATTAATAAAGAGATATACGAGAATAGCACTAGATAACAATCGCATTGTCTAAACTATTATAAAACTGTACCTAACTGAAGTGTGTCTGCATTGAAGATATTTACAAAAAAGATTACAGTATGGTTTTTAGGTATCCCTGACTCGAAATCAACCTTTTTTAGAATTTTTTTTTGTCTGTTTGTTTGTTCGCGCATCACGCAAAAACTACTGAACCGATTTTGATGAAACTTTTTTTGTTTGATAGCTTATGATTTGACTTAAAATCTGGTACCTATATAATTTGTGCGGACGAAGTCGCGGGTAAACACTAGCAACTTATAAATATTGTTGTTATAACATCTTTAATAAGCTGTTCTTAAACTGAACTCTTCTGCTTCAGTGTATATAAACCCCAAAGGGTTCTGAGCGGCCGAATAAATTGTTAATTTGTATTTTTCTTCTTCTATCAAGTCGATGGCAAGTCATTGTAAATACAGGGTCCAATTTAATATGCTGACACTTTTTTAAAAGGATGATCAGACCATCAAACTGAACAACTTTCTCTATGGGACCAACATCGAAATCGCGAAAAACAAATTAGCTGTCCCATACATTTAACGCGAGTAGGTTTGCAGTTTTGTATGGAGGGGCTGATTTTTTTTTCGCGATTTCGATGTTGGTGCCATAGAGAAAGTTGTTCAGTTTGATGGTCTGATCATCCCATTAAAAAAGTGTCAGCATATTAAGAAGGACCCTATATGTCTAGCCTAGTATTTTGCCACCGTTCACGTGCAGTTGTCAGGGCAGGAAGGGCAGGATATGAGGTGGGCCATGGTACGTAAGGCAACACCGCATTCACACTGGAGGTCCGTCCCGTGTATGTAACCCCATGTGAATAGGTAATTTGTATTATTTAAAAAAAGGTAAGGTTTTTATTGTATTTGCGTTTGATACAGTGAAATTTGCGAGTTAGTGCGTTCATACACGATGACGAACTGACGAAGCGGCAGATGTCAGTCCATAGAACACACCCGGTGCGTCAATGCGTCACCGTGTGTGCTTCTACGTGCGGTTTCATACAATTCCTTGCTTCACAAATGACGGACTGACGTTTGCTGCTCCGTCAGTGCGTCATCGTGTGTGAACGCGCTAATCAATAAATAATGTAAGAAATATCATAACATGAAAATAAAATATGCAGCATATTAAGCAATATACCTATTCATATCTTTTGCATTTTTATATTTAAAAATAAAAACATACTTTATAAAAACAAATTCTTTATTTCGCACTATTCAGACATGCATAACATCCATAAATTATATCTGTTAGTATCAAACTATAAATAGTTATTCCACTTTTTTTCTTTATACCTAATATAAAATAGTATTTCATATTATAACTAGTGTTTGCCCGCGACTTCGTCCGCACAAATTATATACCAGATTTTAAGTCAGATCATAAGCTATCAAACAAGAAAAGTTTCATCAAAATCGGTTCAGTAGTTTTAGCGTGATGCGCGAACAAACAAACAAAAACCAAATTTTCTCAATACATGGCGCTGCACGTCATTTAAATCACGCTATCGAGTGTTATTTTGAATTTATATGAAGTGAACCGCTACTTTTTTATTCCTCACTATTTTACGGTTTTATAATAGTTAAGATGATATGAAATACTAGACTTACACAGAAAAAGAAAAACTTTTTATTTTTAATTCCTGGGAAGAAATTATATTCCTCAAGATAAAGTTCCCAAGAAGCAGAAGCTTATAAAAGACAGGTTATAAAACTGGGTTTTATGGCCAATTACGAAATAGTGTGATGAGGGCCCATCTTTATGGCAGCGTTATCGGCGATATTCATTGGAGTGATAACCCTGCCGTACGCAATGCACCCTACCCCGGAAACTTTAATTGTGGCCACTAAACATATATCATCGTCAACCTAGATACTTTACGTCAATTTTAGTCGTAGATATAGTTTATTACATTTATTATTTAGTGATTACAGCATGAGTCATTGTCATGCGATATAGCTCATGCTGACACTAAAGAATAATAAGAAGGAGTATTGTAGCATTTGTAGCCTTTACCACAGATTAAGACCGGCTTGCACCAACAAGTATTTAGGCTTGAACGTATTTAGTGATAGTTCTGTCTTTCACACTGCTCATACAAAGGACAGAGACAGCATCATATTTAATAATTGTTGGTGCAAGCCAGCCTAATAATAAGTTATTATATTGAGTAATCGTTCGAAATAAAAATAATGAACATAATAAGAGTTAAAATGATAAAAATAGGTAGTGAATACATGTATGACGTATGGTATATATTTTTTTAAATTTTGCTTTTGATTTGTATTTTTTACCTTTATTATTTAATTTGAACGTTATGAAAATAATCATTATATCAGTTGCAATTATACAAAACGAGACTACTCACTACAACACTCTACCACGACCACATTGTATGAAAGGAATACTTAGTTCAATCTAGTTCACTACAGTTTCACCATCATTTAAATATACCAGCCTCTCGAATGTAACATGATAACATAATTATAATAGCCAAATACTACAACTAGTATTTGTTATAATAAGTAAAAATAAAATTTACAGAAACAAACATTTCAAAAATGTTTGGCCCACCCATGTAGAGAACGGTTATAATTAAAAATAAAGTATTACCAAAAACCGCTAAGAGGCAATAAAACAGGATAATTTTGTTTTAAAATTCCTATAATTATTTTGCCAAAAACGAATTACTTTGACGTTAATTGGTATTTAAATGTTTAAAAATTTGGCAGACCAACAATTTCACTTAATCTTAAACCGCCAAACGAACCCAAATAATTTAAATGTCAATATTTTAATATGAGTTTTAGGATTGTTGTATGATGCACAATAACTATCAATTCGTAGTAATTCTCTAGGTATAGACAATAATTAGACAACGTACTTATTGTCTATAGTGATTAACATTCATCCTATTCTATTTTTATTAAATGGCGTTTCCTTGTTAGATTTCGCCAGTGTCAAGTGTTGAAGATATATTTATTAGATATTGTACGGTAATAGGACATGGCGATCTCAAAGCCCCGTTTTTAAACAAAAACACACACTCGAAACCACCATAAAACGGCGGAGCCACGTGGCCAATCAAGTCGCAAACCGACAACACGTCTACTTGTTACCCCCTTAGCCACGCGACTCCATATTAACATTCATATTTTGGTATATCAACTGGGTCTACAATAATCTGTGTGAAAATGTCCACGATAATTTATATATTTAAGTATTTAATTAGTGAACACTCACTGAAAACAATATGCAAAAACTCCTTTCTCTGATCTTTTCGAACGATATTAACAGGAAGAAATGAAGTAATTTATGACCCCGCGCTACATATAAATTCAAGCGTAAAACAAACATTACCATTCTAAATTCAAAGTTTAATCAGCTTAATGCAAAGGTAAATCGAATGAGGTTTCAAGGGTAGTGAGACGGGACTCAGGCAGGGACACAACGTTTAAAGGGAGTGCCCAGTGACACACGACTTTACATTGCAAGTCACGTGGACTAATGACCACTCGCCTTAACACGGGCCTTTGTTAATTATTTAATCAATTTGTTTATTTTGACACGTTTCGAAATAACAGTCGAAGCTTCAAAGGTTCATTAACACCTCGCTGCTCTGTGATGTTTTAATAAGTTACCGGTCGCTATTCAATTTTGGACTAAAATAGTAGCAGTCAGGATTACCTAAATGCAATGAATTGGCAAATGAACGAATAACCTGAAAACCGATTGCACAGAATCAATTTTAAATCTACTTCAATAAAATCAAGCACGTATCCAGACTTTAACTATTTTTACCCGACTGCGACAGAAGGAGGGTTATGTTTTTCGAGCGTATGTATGTATGTATGTAAGTATGTATGTATGTATGTATTTATGTTTGTATGTCTATTTCTTTGGCACGCCCTACAGCTTAAACGGCTTGATGGATTTTTACGTATGAGGTGTCATCAGATTTGTAAAAATCGTGAGAGTGACATAGGGTACATTATTTTAATATGACGTCTGCTAATTAAAAAAGAGAGGGGGGAGAACAATTTTTTTTTCGTAAAAAAATACAATATGGGTATCAAATGAAAGCTGGTGAAGAGCAGATTCCAAATATGTATATATTGTAGTACTTTTATGCTACCATTTTGACACAAGACTAAAAAGTATGAAATAAACTAAATTATTAAGATAAACAAAAAACCCGACTGCATAAAAAACTGAAAAGATAAAAAAAAGCTCCTTAAATCATAATAACTTTGTTTGAGCAAATTAATACAATTTGAAGGTTATTACTTATTAGGTAGGTATTGCAGGGGGACAAACCAATAACCAACCATACGTCATTTTTCTTTGTCCCCGTTTGCGATACCTATCTAATAAGTAATAACCTTCAAATTGTATTAATTTGCTCAAACAAAGTTATTAGCTTTTTTTTATCTTTTCAGTTTTTTATGCAGTCGGGTTTTTTTGTCATCATTAATTGTGTTCACTAAATTTTGACTTCTGTGCAGGCTGACACTTTGAGCATAATTTGCATTGAGTCACGTTGTATGTCTGTGTGGGTGGTCGTGTGTCGTTTGCTCTTCCTCGGCCTTTTACGAAGCTTTAGTATAGGTAAGAGATAAGTGTACTTTTGATAACCATTAGCTGCAAGGCTGATTCAGTTTTCATAGGGTGTAGCTGTAGAGCATCTCTGTGATGGGGATGGACCAGGTCTGCCTGCATAACTCCAGTTGGTTTAGGAGTATAAGCCGTTCAAAGGTCTGGTACAATTGCTAAAAATGAATATGCATGAACATGCATGCAGGTGTATATGTATGCATACTGAATCAGCCTTGCAGCTAATTATTACCGATAGTGTGGTATACTAATTGTGTTTTTCCAAAAAGAACCCTTTTACGCTCAGTTGAAGAAACGCTCATTAGAGTTAATCCTCCATTAAATCTCTTGCTAGCTTTTGCTACGAGATAGCAAGACATAGCACTTAATTCTTAATTCTATTTAACTAGACATTGGCAAAATGATCAACACTTAGATTCCGACTTAGGCCCGATTCGAACAAACGCGAGTTGCCGGTTACTCTAGAGTAAACTGATTTAACATTTTACCAACCCTATTCTATGAATAAATTTTACACGGCTAATTTTGACGGTGTAAAGCTAGACCGAGACTAATGAAACGTCAATGTCACATAATTTTTTTTTTTTTAATAAAAACGAACCTAACAAATTAAAACTGTATAACCTCACATTGCAATAAGTACGGTTACAACGATCTCTTTCTGGATTAAACATTCTTTTTTTAGTACGGGTTAGTATGGTAGTAGATGACAAATGAAGTTATTTCGGAGTAAACACCAAGAGTAAAATGGTTCCTTGTATTTTCTTCTATAAATCTAAGTTTCGAATCCGGCCTAAGGTAGCAGCACAATTTTTTTTTTTATAGTATATTGCATGTTTGTCAGTCGGTCAGTACGTAACTGTTTTATACGTATATATTTATGGAGATAGATTTTATAGGGGACCCCAAAACCTCATTGCATTAGGCGCTTCCAGTGGGAATGCAAGTCATGGAAACAATCAAATAAAGCTGTTCCACGTTCAACTAAATCTACTAAACGTACGTTTGGAACGGCAGGGTATCATTGAAATCTAATTATGTAATCACTAGAAAGGGTTGGGTTATCTGACTGGGTAAATAAATTATGTTAAATGCAGGCCGTGAATGTCACACTTATATTAACGCTTGTAAGAAAGCTAGAGACTTGAACCATTGATTTAGGCAAGGGGCACCCCCCCTGCTTTAAGGTAAACCTTATGAAGATTTATGCTTACCATTGTTTACATTCATACATCTTACACTCATAATAAGTTTTCGAATCATTTATTGAAACAAAATAGAAGAACGAGAATTAAAATAATGATAGCAAAAATAAGACAATTTAAAAAGACAGTTATCCATGTCCATATAACTTATAATATCTATAACAACCCAGTGCGTTTAGATAAAAGTGTCTCGCCTCTATTGGACCTGTGTACCCAAACAAGCCTTCCAAAGGTCCGGGCTACGGAACGAGAAATAGCTGAGTCAGCTGAGATCTATAATAATCCGTTTTCGTTTTAAGATAATTTTATTCCGAGAGCGAAAGTGCGCGCCGCATACAAACGTACTATGGTGATATTTTCAATACTAACCAATTAAAGTCAATGAAATTTTGCAGAAACAATCTGGAAACAAATCTCTATGCTTGTATGGAGTCAGATTTTCGTTAAAATATACAGTTTAAATGCTAGGATTAATTTAAGTTTTGTATGGAAATTTTTGAAGCACTGCAACTTTAAAACTATACATTTTAACGAAAATCTGACTCCATACAAGCATAGAAATTTGATTATAGATTGTTTCTGTAAAATTTAATTGACTTTAATTGGTTAGTATTGAAAATATCACCATAGTACGTTTGTATGGAGCGCGTTCCGAATTATATCATTTAAAGAATTTTCAAGTATTAATGTTAGTAATGTAATATTGAACTGAAATTCTTAACAAGGAGTCTAAAGTTAGTTCATTTACTTCTTTTTACTTCTACCTACGTAGTATGGTACAATCCATTAACATAACGTGTTCTTACAATGCAAGTCACTAAACTAATGAACACCCAAGTTTTTCATCCTGTATACATGAATTTGCAGCAACGTATGGAGTAAAATGAATGGATTCGTGGAATTCTGAACAAAAATAATAGTTTACATGGTGTTAACAAATGAATACAAACCTGAAAGTAATAGCTGTGCAGTGTCGATAACTAAACAACATGTAACATTTTAAAATTTGCAATTCGTTTTTTGACGACCCGGTTGGTGTAATGGTTACCACGCCGGACTGCCAAACGAGGGTCCTGGGTTCGAATCCCGGTTCGGTCATGGATGTTATATGTTCGTGCCGTTGTTGTATGGTTTCCATAATAAAAGCCTTTAGTGCTTAGTTTGGGATCATTACAATGTATGTGCCTGTGAGCGTTATTTATTTATTTATTTATTTATTTATTTATTTATTTTTAAACTGAGCAAATGGAGCGCCTTCGTCTCTGCCGATGCCTCCGGGAAAGAGGCGTGACGTTATAGATATACAGGATGGTAGGGTATACAGTTGCATCACTTTAAAGGGTGATTGTACCCATGATACGAAAACATTTTTCAATTTTTCATACAAACGTTCGATCAGCTGATTGCATTTAGAATGGAAAGTCCAATTCGACGAATCGTTCGTTGTCGAAAGGTTCTGCCGTCGAAACATTCAGAAGCGAACCGTTCTGTCGGCGAATCGTTCACAGGCGAAAGATTCTCTTGTTGAAACATTCGATAGTGAGACGTACTTTAGGCAAATTTTATTTAGTGTTTTAGATCGTCCATGATCCGCACTAAGTACCTACTCTCGCTCGCTCTTACGTTTACTAATGAGAGGCATGCGGCCTTCCTTGGAACGTAAATAGGATGATGATGAAGATAACGATGGCTACCTTCTAGGGCGATTTTTGAAAGTCACACTTTCAAATCAGCAGTAGAAAATGTCAAAATTACTATGTAGATTATGCGCCATTCGATCATGAGTTTGAACGTGTGACTTTCAAAAATCGCACTGAAATTTTAACAGAATAGAAATAGAGTTCATCAAAATGGTTGATAGAAAGTTTGAAATTGGTAGACAGTGAAGTGCTTTTCATGTCCTGTCAAAAACAGACCGTAAAATATGGCATCGTGACAGGCAAACAGACAGATGACAACAATATAGAGTAGCTCTATTACCAGTAGGGTACAGTTTTAAAATAGATAAAATTGTTTTGTAGTCGATTTTTTTTTGTACTAAAATATATTTTTCAAACGATGTAGGTATTTCATTTTAATACCAATTTTTTCTTCGTGCCCCCAGATTACATCAAACTGGTATTTCATGGTATTATTTACTAGTTCTTACTCGCGACTTCGTAAGCCAGCAGCGTTGACTTTTATAAGCAATTTTCCTTTAGATTAGGAAGTCAATAATTGGTCTCCTGGTAGACGGTGGTTTATATCATATGTTTTAATCCAGAATATAATATTATTATATCTGTGTGCCAAATCCGTCCAGCAGTTTACAAACCGCGAATGAGTATGGCGAACAGTGTCGTCACAAACATTAACATTTTGTAACAATGGCAGGAGAACCAAAAAGTCATCATACAATATTTTTCTCGCAGGTTTATGAGGTTGTAGTTTTATAGTCCTACGCTATTGATAGCGTATTTTCGAATATACAAAACTGTTTTAAAAACAAACGAATTTTTCTGAACTAAAATTGTATTTACGAGAGTTAGTTAATTTCATACAAAACGTTGACGCAGAACACGCGTAGATGGTATTAATAAAAGTAATATTGTATATGTGGAAAAATAGTTCAGAAAATGTAGATTGCGCGTATCAAATAACATTTAAAAATTATAATATATAATGCTTTGAAATTATTAATGCAAATTTTTATAATTATATTATAATTTGTAAATGTTATTTGAGACTCGCAATCTACATTTAATAAACAATTTTTCGATATATTATCAAATTTTACTTTTCACCTCACAAGCTCGGAAAGATTCTGTTTATCATTCGAAATCTGAGTGCAAAAGTGCATTTTATCCGCTAGCGTGGAAAGAGTTGAAATTCGAATCCGTCTATTCAATTTTTTTCTATACCGCCATCCACTGAAAATGCTTAATAACTATTTCATGTCACTGGCCAGCATAAAAAAAAACTTTTTAAAATGTCCTTTTTAGCAATTCACTTTTTTCCTAGCTGTTGTGAGGTGAAAAGTTGTGTGTTTCGCTCGGCTGCAAAGTTATTCTGCGTCTCGTACCTTTGAAACCTTCGCTAAGCTCAGATTTCAATACAAGTACTCGCGCCAAAAAGCAACTTTGCAGCCTAGCATAACAAATAACTATTTATTAATACCGTCTACGCGCGTTCTGCGTCAAAGTATTGTATTTTACTCGAAGTATAATGACGAAGTCAAAAGAAGGGAAAGATTTTTGACGTAGGTATATTTTATCTACTTATGCATATTATACCTTATCATTAGTTACCTAAACGCTACAAAGTAGGTAATTTTATTTAATTATTTCAATTTCTACTTACAACTAAACACACACAAGAGTAGTTTATTCTATTACCACTTTATTTGTGGTTGCCGGCAATGAGTTTTGGAAGTGGTTTATGCTACGCATCAATCATTTTCTCATCCACTTTATGTCAACTACACATTTTGATGGTAAAGTGATGGATCGATCTGTACGATGTCGTTTGGCTGTCGCTGAACCCTGTATAGGCCAGTCATTTTAGCATGTTCAGTTTGGAGGAGGTCGAAGTAATCTTTATGTTTACTTTTAAACCGTAATTGGCATCATTTAGTGAAGAAAGTAAAGCCTGAAAAAAAATTAGACAAAATATTTGTATGGAACATGGAAAAAAAAATTAAAACTCCCGGAAGGCTTGTAACTCATTCAATAATAAACCTATAACGCTTATTTTAATTAGACTTAATAGTGATTTTTGAACATTAAAATTTACATCAAAATTAGAAATGTGTTGTAAGTGGATTATTAGTTAAAAAATATTTTGTCATTTTATTTTTTTTCTAAGTAGATACAAATATAAATTTCAAGTGTAAAGCGTGTATAGCCTTATAAATAATAGTTTTATTCTATTTTATCATTATTAAATCGATATAACGATATATTCAGCCGTGATTACAATAACCGAAATCATTACGTAGATAAGAATTTAAATGTATATTTTTCTTTTTAATAACACGTAGTATATTTATACTAATTATTTTGCATACATATTAAAAACATAAAGTGTATGTATGTAGTGTTAAAAGGATCGAATATCGACGATGGCTCGCAAGGTGCTCTCGGGGGTGCAGGCGGGGTGGGACGGGCGACGAAGTGACCTTAGCGCGGCCCGCGCGGCCGGCCGGTGCCCTTGTGAGCTCGCGTCGGCACTACAAAGGCACTGCAACCCAATGCAATCATGCTGTGTTTTTAGCGGCGTTTTGCTTTTAAAGGACCTATTGATAAAAAGATTGGCTGAGGGCCTGTTTCGCCACTTTTTGATATGTTCATGTTAGTTTATCAGAAATCTCATTTGACACATTTTGTATGAAGAATATGTCAAATGAGCTGTCGGATAAGCTAACAAGAACTTATTCCGAAGTGGTGAAACAGGCCCTAAATCTTGTTCGAATACTATCACTATTATGAGATTTATAATAATATCAATGAAGGTTACCACAACTCGGTTGGCCCAATGATTACCACGCCGGACTGCCAATCCAGACTTAGGTGACATCTTGCCAGTAAAAAATCTCGCCTCAAGGCGAGTTGCCACTCTTTCGAGTCGGTAGGGGTCATGTCGCCTTCAACACAGGGCGAGTTGGGTGTTCAGAAAAGTGGGAGTGGTCGACCCGCCCGGATTGGTGAATAGGGCAAATTATGAAGGGGGGTACGTAGGTTTGTAAGTATGTCAATCAAATATACATTATAGATAAGTGTTTTTTTTAGGTATGTATTCAGTTGTGGGTATGTTATGTATGCAGTAACATGAACAACTTGGTTAACTCGATCGAACCACTCAGGCAACTTGGTCAACTCGGACAACATAAACAACTTGGTCAACTCGGACAACATGAACAACTTGGTTAACTCAAACAACTCAGACAACTTGGACAACTCAGACAACATGAACAACTTGGTCAACCCAGACAACACGAACAACTTGGTCAACTTAACCAACGCAAACAACACGAACAACTTGGTCAACTCGAACAACTTTGTCAACTCAAACAACTTGGTCAAATCAAAAAACTTGGTCAACCCGGACAACATAAACAACTCTAGCTTAGTCAACTTGGCCAACTCGAACAACATGGACAACTTGGTTAACTCTAACAACTCAGACAACTTGAACAAATCAGCCAACATGAACAACTTAGTCAACTCGGACAACATAAACAACTTGGTAAACTCGAACAACATAAACAACTTAGTCAACTAGAATAACTTGGTCAACTCAGACATCATGCATAACTTGCTCAATTTGTTTATGTTAACCAAGTTGTCCCATGTTATTCGAGTTTTCCGAGCTGATCAAGTTGTACGAGCTGGCCAAGTTGTAGTTGCCCAAGTTGTTTGAGTTGTTCGTGTTGTTCGAGTTGTTTATGTTATCCGGGTTGACAATGTTGTTCGAGTTGACCAAGTTGTTTATGTTGTCCGAGTTGTTTTAGTTGACCAGTTTGTTCGTGTCGTCCGAGATGATCAAGTTGTTCAAGTTGTCTGAGTTGTTTGAGTTAACCAAGTTGTACGAGTTGGCCAAGTTGACCAAGTTAGAGTTGTTTGTGTTGTCCAGGTTGGCCAAGTTGTTCGTGTTGTTCATATTCTCCGAGTTGACCAAGTTATGTATGTTGTCCGAGTTGACCGAGTAGTCAGAGTTGACCAAGTTGTTTATATTGAGCGTGTTAGCAAAATTGTTCAACTTATCAAGTTGTTCCTGCTGTCTGAGTTTTCCGTTGACGTTGTTCCTCTCCTCTCCTCTCCTCTCCTCTCCTCTCCTCTCCTCTCCTCTCCTCTCCTCTCCTCTCCTCTCCTCTCCTCTCCTCTCCTCTCCTCTCCTCTCCTCTCCTCTCCTCTCCTCTCCTCTCCTCTCCTCTCCTCTCCTCTCCTCTCCTCTCCTCTCCTCTCCTCTCCTCTCCTCTCCTCTCCTCTCCTCTCCTCTCCTCTCCTCTCCTCTCCTCTCCTCTCCTCTCCTCTCCTCTCCTCTCCTCTCCTCTCCTCTCCTCTCCTCTCCTCTCCTCTCCTCTCCTCTCCTCTCCTCTCCTCTCCTCTCCTCTCCTCTCCTCTCCTCTCCTCTCCTCTCCTCTCCTCTCCTCTCCTCTCCTCTCCTCTCCTCTCCTCTCCTCTCCTCTCCTCTCCTCTCCTCTCCTCTCCTCTCCTCTCCTCTCCTCTCCTCTCCTCTCCTCTCCTCTCCTCTCCTCTCCTCTCCTCTCCTCTCCTCTCCTCTCCTCTCCTCTCCTCTCCTCTCCTCTCCTCTCCTCTCCTCTCCTCTCCTCTCCTCTCCTCTCCTCTCCTCTCCTCTCCTCTCCTCTCCTCTCCTCTCCTCTCCTCTCCTCTCCTCTCCTCTCCTCTCCTCTCCTCTCCTCTCCTCTCCTCTCCTCTCCTCTCCTCTCCTCTCCTCTCCTCTCCTCTCCTCTCCTCTCCTCTCCTCTCCTCTCCTCTCCTCTCCTGACCAAGTTGTTCATGTTGTCTGAGTTGTCCAAGTTGACCAAGTTAAGAGTTGTTTATGTTGTCCGGGTTGACCAAGTTATTACCTATGGGGAGCCTATTAAGACGCTCCTCATAGGTAAACGCAGGGCTGGGCCATTTTTTGCTGGTTTTGAGAAGCTATCTTCTCGTTATTTGAAAGACATAAAAATTATTGAAAAGTGTAGCAATGATGTTCAACATCTCGGTTTTATTTGCTATAGATCATATTTCTTATTTTTCTATAAATAAAATACATATAAAACCTGTGTTCAAAGGAAAGTCTAAATATTGTAAAAAAATATGTTTCATGTGCATCTACTTTTTAAGTTGAAGTCACTTTTACTTGAGGTTGAGACACACTCCTTTGTGTAGACAATACTAAGATCTAAAATAGCTATTTAAATAAAACAAAAATACCAATATTTAATAATGAGTTAATGAGATAATTGTTAAATTTGGTACGAATTCTTATGATTTTAGAATGTGATTTCCTTGGATTAGAAGGCACCACAGTGACATAATGAAGTACACACGGCGACACATCATGCTACGCACCCTAATACCTATAACCACACTACGTACAAAACACATAATAGTGCGGTAGAGAGCCTGCATAGACGCGGCAGCCGGCGCGGGCGCAGCCTGCCGTGAGACGAAACAACAACAACATACCGCACCCTCTCGCACGATTCGCAGCGTTCAACTTCTAATAGTTCAAAGTCTAAACAGGGTAGCCTGAGCTGACGCCGTGTGCACAAGCCAGTCAAAAATAGGTATACCTACTAAAATGACGTAGTTTAGTAGAGGTGAGGCGGCTCTGAAGACCTTGACTGGTCGTTCGCTCAGGGAAACCTCTGGTCGGGGTGTCGCAAAGAGGGTCCCATACAAAAATAGGACTTAGAAAATTTTCAACAAAAAACAATCGCCTAAAGTAACATTCGGGATCCGGGGGATGTGGGAGTATTAGGGTGGGGGAACACCTGGTGACCTTCAAGGCCAATGACCTTGACTTTGACCTTGACCTTAAACATGAAATGGTTGCTTTTGTTTACAGGTTTCAATTGTCACCACGCGTGACCTCTGGTGACCTTCAAGGTCATTGACCTTGACCTTGAACACGAATCGCGGAGCGAAGCGAAGCGTAGCGGACTTCGACTTCCCTCTCAACCCCCCTTTTTTGGAGGGTGCGGGGGGAGGGGGTACCCCCTTAGTGTTTAGTCATTAATGTATCTACTAACAAAACTATGGACATTTGTCTGAAATATTTTTTTTTTTTTTTTTTTTTTTTTTTTTAAATTCGTACCACACGATTCTAAACCCATCCCGAAAAAGTCATACCTAGTCAAAAGTTGCTTCCACGTACCCCGCCCTATCCAATCCTATGGGACATCATAAATGACAAATGGGTGTAAAAATGTTCTAAGTAAAGTTAGCCATTTCGCGAATTAGGCATTTCCAGAATTGGCCATTTCACGAATTGGCCATTTCGCGAATTGGCCATTTCACGAATTGGGTATTTCGCGAATTAGGCATTTCACGAATTAGGCCTTTCACGACTCGGTAGCCATTTCGCGAATTAGCCATTTCGCGAATGATTCGCAGAAACTACGATAGATAAGCCCGGATCAAGTTTTAAAAATTTTACAAGTCCAGCCCCCATACTAATTTCACTCGAAAATTCGACTAAGTCGATGGCTCATACAAAATCGTTCAAAATTTTTCTAAGTCCCAGGTCCATATAAAATTAGCGTAAAATTTATCGAAGTTGTGGGACCCTCTTTGCGACACCCTAACCAAACCTCTTAACCAATGTGTACTAAAGGGGCCCTATTACCCTACGACGCGTACAATTTACCTATATCAGACTCTATCATTCATTAGTCATTAAGGTCCGCAACATACTCCTACATACGTAAGTACATATGGAATTTAAAATCAGACTTGTTATTTTCTTTAGGATTTGATGCCTCCGTAATTCCGAACAGAATTCTGTAGGGGGAAATCCATACGACATCGTAACCTGATTCGGGATTTCGTATGTGTGTGACAGGCGTAACAGTAAGAACTAGCCACGTGAAATCAAATTACAGTATAGGTACCTATACTTAATAAAAGGAACATATTCGGGCTATCTACCTCCTTTTCCAAACGGATTGGCACGGGTCAAGTGACGGTTCACGTCTTCGCTCGACACCGCTCTGCCCGCTTCTTTTGAAACTATACTCTAATGCTACCCGCGTAAAGATGATATTGCGCTGCGTACTTTTATTATATTCTTTTAAAATTATTATCTCTGAGAATTTATTTCTAATATTAATATTTACTATTGTGTATTATACTAAATGCAATTATTAAAATAAAATTTTCCGCTTAATAATCCATCTCGAACCATAAATCATGTAAATTACAGATTGAGGTACTGCCTTGGGACATTCATTCTAATATTTAATATATTTTGTTTATAACGTAATATATTAAGTAAATCTCGAGAAACATTTCTCTTAAATATATAGGTTTAAGCACCATACAACATTTACTAGTTTTGACGCTGCAGTTGTGACTTTAAGCATATGCAATTGATCTAGGCTTTTAATATTTAGATACTTAATTAATACCAATTAATTTAATGAACTGTGCAAAACAACAGTGCCATAAATATTATGCATCGGGATTGCTGCAATTAAACGCAAAAGTCCAAATTTAGGGCTGTTGCCTACGTAATTTTTTTTTAATTTTGTTCCATTTCTTGGAGAGGTTTGTTCTAAGCTAAGATACAGAAAAAAAAATTCAATTCTTAATTACTCCCGGGTCAAACCCTAAAATGACTGGCCTAGTAATAGTTTCATATAAAAGTTTAATGAATATTTGAACATTATAGTAAAAAATAAGTATTCATCTCTATTGTAGCTATAACTCAAGCACAAGATCACCTGATGGCGTATAACCATTGTACCGATTGCGATGGAACGGATGTTAACACCCACCCCAAGATATTTTGTATCATTTGAATCCTTGACTGAAAACCCATGACCTGTTCCTTATTTTACTTAAAGCTATTAGGCCAGTCAATGAACGAAATTTTGTATGGAGAGACTTTTAAACCGTAATCGACAATTCGGTACGTCAAGTTTTTTTTTGGAGGGCTGAATTGAAAACCATTTCGAGATAATTGTCTCAATAATCATATTTTCTATGTCAGAGATTTTAAAATGAAAGGATTACAGATATTTTTAATAAAATAACGTCGTTTTTCGGTCCGTGCAGTGACGTCACTGGCATACCTCTGAACTCCTTGGTAAACATAAAATCAACTTTTTTAAAATAACCGGCCATTAAGAAAAAAAAAATACTTTCACAATGTCAAAATTTGACATTTGATGTTGCCGTATCTTTTTCCAGCATAGAGTTAGAAAGAGGAGGCAGGTTTTAATTTTTTTAAATACAGCTGTATGTAGTTTTTCTCCATGGAGTTCGAATTATTTTCTCTCCACCATTTTTGCACTTCGAGATTACAGATCAAAATAATTTAAAAATTAAATTTATATTGATAAACTCGATGAATCGCAATAAGAATGAAAAAGGTATCTTAAAATTATGTCTTCTGTCCGTAAAAAATATAAAAATGAAGACCAAAAAAAACTTGACATACCGAATTCTTTATAAAATCAATTGTTTAGTTTAGTTTTACACAGTTTAATGTTTAATAAATTAAGCATTTGTGGACTAAAGTATTTGTGCAATTTTGGTTCACAATCATATAAGTACCTACATTATTTACAGCCAAGACTGAGGCTACTAAATATTTATAACATGAAAGGCAGAACCGGGATTCAAACCTAGAGCCTTTGATTCCGGCTGTCGAGAGTACATTTAACTTAGGACTATGATATAAGTCCAGACGCAGGAAGGAACCATCCAATTTACCGGGTCAGAAAAAGAAATTTACTCTTTCTGAATGCATGAGCATCGATTTAAAATGTATGGAAATATTAATAATGCCTACAATAAAAATTGATTTTTACCAAATTTTAAGAAATAATATGCTTTAAAATAAGGGCACTAAGGTGCTCCAGAAAAGTACAGTAGAGCACCCGAGCGCGCTGCGTACGAAGGATGGTAGATCCTATTTTTAATACTAACCAATTCAATGCTAGGATCAATTTAAAATTTTTATGGAAATCTTTAAGCCACTGTAACGTTGATTTACACTATAACGAAAATCTGACAAGCTGCAGGCACGTACAGGGTTAATATGCTGACACTTTTTAAGGGGATGATTAGACCATGAAACTGGACAACTTTCTCTTTGGGACCAACATTGAATAACAAAAAAAAAATCAGCTGTCCCATACATTTGGCTCGAGTAGGTTTGCAGTTTTGTATGGAACAAAAGATTATATTTTCTAGAATTCGATGTTGGTCCCATAAAGAAAGTTGTTCAGTTTAACGGTCTGATCGGACCCTATTATATCTGTATCTGTGTTTTTGGTGTAAATAAAGTCATATTTCATTCATTCATTCATTCAGTATTATTTGTTTCTAGATTAGGTTTAAAAAGATTATCGACATTAACTGGTTAATTATCTAAATAATGAATCTTCGTTTGCATAGAGCGCGCTAACGATATCATCCTCTGAACTGCATCGCATAAACAATAACTATCTATAACTACGGCTAAGTTTAAAAATATGACAAGAACTATATAAATCAACGTTCATAAGAAGACTTTGCTTTACGACGTAAAAATAAAAAGGAACGGAGTGGTCTCCCGTCAGCATTCCCGGAGTTGAGGCGACGACACAAAACGATGAAACAAGATTTCTTCCAACACTGGAAATACTTAAGATGGAACGGTTTCAGAATTGCGCATTGTTGTTGTTTGTATAAATAAATCATGGAAAACTTTCATCTTTTTCGCTATTCAGCTTAATCGTCGACAATTTAACTTAGGACAATTGATTCTGTGACTTTTCCCAAATGCTTTTTGTAGGGTGGGGTTAGGTTAGGTTAAGGCTAGGTTATCCCACTGCAAGCGTCTCTTTCTTGCAAGCATAAGTTTACAATTAGCCATCCCGCTCCAATTGAAAGCAGGATCGCAAAAAAACGTGTTTTTCGTCAATATCTTTGCTCATGGGAGTTTCTAAGCTAAATCTTCTCCTGAGTTCACTAGAAATATTTATGTATTTATTTAAGTACAAGAATAAAAAGTTAAATATCAGCAGTTTAATCATAGTATTGAAAAAACATAACAAAAAGGGGTAACTTTGGGATTTTTTTCTATCGAGTAAACTTAATCTAATCGTGTAATTGAGAACAGTCGCCCATCCGCCCGATCCTTATATAAGACATAATTTAATTTCAGACTTTAAAACACAGTTTAAAACACTTTCGTTCGTGTTCAAAAAACGGCCTCGACGGGATAAGAGCGTCTTAACCTACAACGCAACTTAGGGTTGTTCCCTAGGTTGCTTAGTTCAAAATACATTGGTAGTTTCCCAGTTGATTACCAATTTCAGGTACTATGTTAGCGCGGCGACTAAACACAAGGTCAATTTTCGTAGGGTTCCGCAATCAAACAAGCTGGAACCCTCATACTTTCGTTTCGTCCATTCTGTCTATCTGACACTCCAATTTACACCGTTTGTGATCCCCGATTCTAAGAAATTTTCACAAAAACTAGGTTAGAAACGCTGAATCGTGTAAGAGCAATTTGTCACTGACTCAAAAGTCATAAGTACAGAATGAAAGATATTAAGCTTCGATGCACTATTTCTCGAAATTACAAACCATTCAGTAAAATCACAGTGGGAACTGTTTTTACTGTAATTACCATTGACTTCTACTGGACGAAGGGTCCGCGCTCAAAAGTGTCCTAACCAAAAGAAACTTAAAACGTATAAAGAGACCTAATTACGCGACAGTCTTTGTTTAAACAGTCGACGAGGCGCACGCGAACGCGTGCGTTAGAAACTACGAAAGCAAAATGAAAAAGAATTTCAGCATTTTTAATGATTATGTTACTATACACGTAGTTAGGTTTGTGTAGGTTCGTCTCGAACACTTTTTTCGAGAATGTTGTACTAGACCCAACGTCCATATACGTCAATGGTAATTGTAATTACAGAGAAAATCGTCCGATAACAGATGAACTTAAATAAGAATTTTCAAAAGGTCGGTTCACCAGACCACCGAGAAAGTTTAAAGAGCTAGATCTAACTGGTACGCAGCCAATAGTTCCGGTAATCAGACAAAATGGTCAATTACTCGTAACACAGTAGTCGCAGACTCGCGCACGATCCCCGCGTTCGTCTCGCCGGAAAAATGAACCTCTCATGAAATTTAATGTGGAAATGTCTTGAAACGACGCCAAACCCGCGCCTGAATTATTTATGACCCGCTATTTTAATGGCGTCCCCGTTCGTTCATTACGGTAAGAGTGTTTCTTAATTTTGAATGCGAACAGTCTCCCAATCTCCTATTTTCGACATTAAATTTTATTACGTGTGAAATGAAATTTCTCGTTTGTGATAAATCGCTTTAATTCCTAGCGAAGTATCTTGATGTTCAAACGCTTTTGTTTTAGAATATAATTCTCTGGATTTGAATACCTTTACACAAACATAGACGGAACAGTAAACATCCGACGATGTTCAATAAACGATATTTTGTGTTACATAAATACAATAAATGTAGACACTGGAATGTGCCATACTAGTACACCTATATTATAACAAGACTGAAGTTAGTAGTGTGGGCAGTAATCCTTGCTCTTCGAGTACCGATAGCCCAGTAAATTTACGGAGTTTTGTTAGGTTTGGACGGCTGGGAAGTAATTATGAATGGGACTTTTAAACTGTAACTGGCATTATTTAGTAACAAAAAAAATATCTGGAAATATATTTAAAAATCGCTACGCAACGTATAAATCAAAATTCTATGCCCAGAAGCCTTTAACTTAATTATAATAACACCCATGCACTAATTTTAATTAGATTCAACAATATAAATTACTTTTGAATAAAAAATTTCTATTGAAATTAAAAATGAGATACCAATTGTATTTTTCAAAACTTTCTAAGTAGACAAATACATTTATTCCATGTTTCAAGTGTTTATAATGGTAAAAATTAGACTAATGGCCTTAAAAATGAGAAAACAACAATTTTACATTCAGATTTTTAGTACGATTTATTTTTATTTATTTAATTTTGGATATTTTTAGGTTCTAATTGGCACTTAAATGATAATCAGAAAAAATACATTCTTAATTAGTACCGGGCCAAACCGTGAAAGGACTGGGCTATAAGCAATGTGGCAGTAATCCTTGCACTTCAAGTACCTACTACTAGCGATCGACAGGCGTAAATCAATCGCCTACGCGCAGGCTACGCGCGCGTTTGCGCATCACAACGCTCCGCCACTATAAACATGTCGATGGCTGCCTTTACGCCAACTGTGCGGGCGTCTGAAGCGATAAAATAAAACTTATCTGCTGCGAACATTCACACTCATAGGAAAATACTTATTTCAAAACATCAAAATAGAATTAACACGCGTTTATGTCTTAACTCACTGGAGAATTTTAACTCGGCACTTTATTTATAACCTATTTCACTTTACCATACTTTCGTCAATAAAGCGACTTTATGAGAATTCGAAAAGCTCCTTTTCCATTATTAAGCTAACAATTTTCACATTAAACAAGTTTTTTTCGAAGGAAAATGTTTTAAGGATGCTAAAAAGTGTAAGGCAAGTTTACCTACTCATATATTATATAGTATGGGTATCAGTAAAGAATACTACGAAACCTTTTACTGTTTTACTTAGGTACGCTAATTTGAGCATGGCCGCATTTTGTATGCATAAGTACCTACTAACAATCAATTGAATGACGCAGTCGATATGTCGTAATCCGATCGTAGAATTTGGCATATTGTGATCTGCCTAGGCATTACGTGATACGACGCCATTTCGAGATTTGGCCATCTTTCACTCACCATATCCAATTTTTGCCAATTTGGGTTGGGCAGCAAATTAAAATAACTTTGGTAAAAAGTTATTTACCGCACTTTTGTAATTTGTTTTGTGTTATTTATATAAAACGGGCAATGCGGAGACAGTATCACTAATGGCGTGAAATGAAACTACTTTTTGATATGCCCAGCCAGCTATATCATGAGATGTGGCGACGTGTTATCTGAATGGGAATATCGCCAAATAGGTTGCACTCATCGATCCGTTTGACTTTCTAATATAATACAGACACATCGTGGAATAATCAACCAAATTATCAAATGGAGGCGTATCCTGAAATGTCCAGACAGATCACGATCTGGCCAATTCTTCGATCGGACTAAGACAATACATAAACTCACGGCTGTATTAATGTGCGAGGTGTTCAGAAACTCGTAAGAGTAAGAAGTACCTACTTTTAAGATAAGCAATGTGTGCATAACTGTAACCTATATTATATTGTAATAGTTATGAAGTCGTGTAGAGAAGAGGCGGCCAGAAACTCTACAACATATTATGTAGAGTTCCTGGCCGCATCTTCTCTACGTCAACAACACGTTCCGAGGCGGTGGTAGCTTTAAAAAAAGAAGTTGAATAACATTTTGAGTTTCGTATAGTTGTAGCAGAAATTGCTATTTGAACCATTTGACACTAAAACTCCTCAGTGTAACTAAACCAAAATGTAGTAACTAATTCGCGCATCGGACAAAAAGGAGAGGATTATTACTTAGCAAATACTTACTTAATAAATTCAGTTAGGTTCACGGAGTAGGCAAGTCAACAGCTACAGTGGGAGACGAAAATGTTATGTAAACATGATGAGTATCTCCCTAGCCGGGGTCGTTCTACTGAATAAATAACGCCGTAGCGAAAGCAAACTCAAACAAAAGTAAATTTATTCACCAAATACAGCGATTAATACACGATCTCAGGACTGATATTTTCGCCGGAGGCTTTAGACATGGCTTTCCGTTTGTGTTAGTCAATGTTTGATTTGTTTAGTTCAGTCGTGTGACAATATTTCTTTTGTTGTTTAGGAATTTATTGAGAGGGTTAGATTTTGCAGTCGTTGAAAATGTAAAGTTTATTAAAATTGCTATTTAATTACTTTTACTCCGCTCCGGACGGAAAGCGATAATTGTCGTCGAAGTTGTCACTTTCCACCTCCGTCGAGGAGAAAAATAGTATACTAACCTCGGACAGTAAATAAGAAAGCCTCAGATCACATGTTTGTATCTGAGGCCTTTCTTACTTTCCTGTCCTCGGTGTGTAATCTACTATAATATGGAAATTACAAATATACTGTATGATTCCTGGTTTAGGAATGGGCCACCACGTTTCACTTGTATGTAGTACCTTATACGTTCTTATACTGCGGTTTAAGTATGAAGAAATTAGTGAACATTTTTAAAATGGTGATAAGTTACTACCTTATTACCATTCTAAGAATGATCACTAATTTCATCATACTTATCTTACCAAAGAATCTCATAACACCGAAATTCAAAAGGGTCATTAGATTATAAATTGACTTAAATGAATGCAGCAACTCACAGTTCTAACCAAAACGTTGTGCTTATTAGTAAGAATACCTAATTGGTTTAATTAAATCAAACAACCTAAAGTAACACATAAAGGAAAGTTATTACCACACGAGTGCAATAGGTGCCTATTAGGGCAGCATGCAGCATGCAGCAGACGTCCGACGACGAAGGTTGTACATTATTAAACAACCGCACGTATATTACGTCACTAATAATACAGGCCATTTTGCTCACATGCTGTAGTAACGAGGAACTTGAAAAACCGGCCAAGTGTGAGTCAGAGTCAAGCACGGACGGTTCCGTTCCACCATAAAATCACACAATAGTTATTTGTTATGCTAGGCTGCAAAGTTGCTTTTTGGCGCGAGTACTTTTATTGAATCCTGAGCGTTTAGCGAAGGTTTCAAAGGTACGAGACGCAGAATAACTTTGTAGCCGAGCGAAACACACAATTTTTCACCTCACAACATCGAGGAAAAAAAGTGAATTGCTAAAAAGAACATTTCAAAAAGTTTTTATTTTCGTGCTGGCCAGTGACATGAAATAGTTATTAAGCATTTTCAGTGCATTGGCGGTATACAAAAATATTGAATAGACAAATTCGAATTTCAAAAACTCTTTGCACGCTAGCGGATAAAATACACTTTTGCACTCAGATTTCGAACGATAAACATATAATCTTTCCGAGCTTGTGAGGTGAAAAATTTTTTTTTCCTCCCGGGTCCTTAGCGCAAGAATGACACACAATTGACCGGTTTTTATCGTTTCTTATTTTACCTTTAAGTATGCACTATAATCACACCGCAAGTTCGATGGTTGTAGATTTTGTTATTTGTTAGCAAATAAAAAAAATAACACATAATAATTATTATGTGAAAATTTTCACTTGCTACCTATTACGGTTCAAAAGATACTGCCCTTTAGAGCTAGAACGAACGGATGGATAGACAGCGTAGGCTTATATGACTACGGTCCAGTTGGCAAGGAACCCTAAAAAGGGTATTATACTATTCAAAAGTTTTCACAATGGTGGCACCGGTGAAGGAAGGACGAGACGAGACGAGATCCTAACATTATTGTATCGAATGTGGTTACCGTTTAGATTGGAGGAGACATATTACTTGCAGTCCATATCATTAGTAATATCGTACCAGGAAGCTGGAAAAGGTATTGTCGGTTACTCTTGTTTATATCTATGTATCATACTTACGATATTATACATACATATGAAGCGCTCGTTGGCGTAGTGGAGCTTCGGTATTGGAAACGATCACCGAAGTTAAGCAACGTCAGGTCCGGTCAGTCTTTGGATGGGTGACCGTTTAGTGGTATTTCATCTCGAGCGTTTCCGTGCTTCGGAAGGCACGTTAAGCAGTTGGTCTCGGATAGTTTCGTCAGATGGCGTTGTAACTATTCGTTAAGCCAAGTCAGAGGCCTATTGGCGGCTTGAAAATTCTCTGACAGCAAGGTGACCACTAACTTGCCTCCACCAACACGCACTGGGCCCGCGTGGTGGAGTATGGCCCACTCCCTCTCACCCTTATTCGTGAGAGGAGGCCTTTGCCCTGCAGTGGGATTCTACAGGCTATAACTTACTTACTCTAACTTACTTATGTATCATACTTATTGTTTACTCTTCTATGGTAATATGTTATTCGTTAGATCCACAGGGTCTATTTTAAATGCTGCTGATTTTTAAAGAGTTAAAGTGAGTAAATTAAAGTAGTCTGGACTACTATGTACTGAACAAATTTATCAATTTCTCCATTCTAATCAAATCATTTATCAGCTGTCCTATACATTAGGGTCGAGTATGTTTGCATTTTAGTATGGTACAGCCATCAGCTGATTATTTTTTCACAATTTCGATGTAGGTGGTCCCATAGAGAAAGTAGTTCAATTTGATGATACGAAAATCCCCTTCAAAAACTGTCAACATAATTATTAAGAAGGACCCTATATGTTAGATATTGTAGGAGCATCAATTAAGGCTAGGTTATCCCAGTGCAAGCGTCTCTTTCTTGCAAGCATAAGTTTACAATTAGCCATCCCGCTCCAATTGAAAGCAGGATCGCAAAAAAACGTGTTTTTCGTCAATATCTTTGCTCATGGGAGTTTCTAAGCTAAAAATTCTTCTGAGTTCACTAGAAATATTTAATGTATTTAGTTAAGTACAAGAATAAAAAGTTAAATATCAGCAGTTTAATCATAGTATTGAAAAAACAAAACAAAAAGGGGTAACTTTGGGATGTTTTTCTATCTAGTAAACTTAATCTAATCGTGTAATTGAGAACAGTCGCCCATCCGCCCGATCCAATAAGACATAATTTAATTTCAGACTTTAAAACACAGTTTAAAACACTTTCGTTCGTGTTCAAAAAACGGCCTCGACGGGATAACAGCGTCTTAAGGCCTGCAGGGCAAAGGCTTCAATCCAAATAGAGCCTTATTCGACCTTATTCGAACCATCTTAATAAAACAAAACTCAAGTACATCAACAAGCAAACAAACTTATTATCAGCAAAGTTTTGACACAAATCTTCCAAAGGCGAAAATATGATTTCATTTTCTAATATCGTGTACCTTGTTAACAAACTTACTCTCGTTACTCACAAGCCTACGTTAAATTTATAAATCAATAAGAGTCTTCATCAAAAGAACAGAAACCGCTTCGCTGTCGTAAAGGGAAAATCAGCTTTGGGGCGGAAATTGAAGTTCCGTGGCCGGGGGGCGCGGGCGCAGACCGGAAGCTACGCCATTAAGTCCACTTCCAACGCTTTATACGTTTACTGTAATTATTTGACGTTAGAATGATAAACAGTTGGGAAAATAAGAAATTTTGCTCGGTGATAGAAAAGCTTAGATTTTTGTTGAAAGCAATCTTACTGATATTATAAATGTGGAAGTTTGTAACTCAATCACGTATAAACGTCTGAAGGAATATGATGAAATTTGGCACACAGATACAATAATATGTTCATGGGCACTGTTTAATAAACGTGACAATTGACAGTGACAATTCAGAATATCTACATTGCTGAGAATAATAGGACATATGAATCACTGTAAGATTTGCGTCATTAGTAACCAGCAATGTACTCTGAATTGTCATTGTCAATTTGTCACTTGTCGCGTTTATTAAACATCCCTGGATTAACACATACGATACTTTTTAACGGCCACGCAGACGGAATAGCTGGTAACAACAGCTAGTAAATAATATGCGGCGGTTTGGGATATAAGAAATTTAATTTACATAAAGAAACCTTCGAAATTATAGTTCAGATAGGTACTCAGGAAGACAGTACATGAACAAAAAAATCATGTATTTTTTTATTGTAGTTGCAACAACAAATTTCATACATTGTTCTATGGAGGTGCTACTTGGGAATGTTCCTCCATTGAAAAAGGAAGATCTTCCACCAGGCTTAGTGTGAAGCCTGGGGACCGGCCGTGGTCCAACAGTTCTTAGTTGGACCTTGTATATATATCGAATCTCTGTGATTATTTGTCTTGCGCGATTTATGTCTCGCATTCGATTGTGAACCTTATTTGTAGAAGGTTACGAGTTACGTATTTACGGTGAACGTTGTCTTTGTATGGAGCATGTTTCGTGAGCGACGGTATCGCCATCTGTTGGCTTCTTTGCTATAACTTGTGGGTGTTGACATATATGGCAAGTCCCCACAGTACTCCCCCCTCAGACCGGAGGTCGATGAGTTGTTTGAAGTGTGCAGTCTGTATCCATGTAGGTGCAGGGCTCCAGTCAAGTGAGTCTGACGAGCGATGTGCTGCGGGTGTGTGCATCTGTCAGGGAGTCCAGTCCTGATGTGATGCGGGTGAGTGACAGGCGTGGAGAAGGCGAGCAGAACTGCCACGTGGAGGTGAGCTCAGACACGTGGGCTGCGGGAGATCCTTCTATGCAGACGCTGACTGTCGTTTTAGGAAGCTGTAGGCCCAGGAAGCGGTGTGAAGACAGCTGCGATGGACCTGGTGCGGCTTCGGGTTGATAGCGTGTGACTGCTGCTTGTTTGACCTGGTTGAGGGGTGTGGAGGGTTGATTGAAGCTGGTTGCTGCTCTGTGTAGGTGCTGCTCTGCGGTGCTCAGGTTGCGATGTTCTTTGTCGAGGGTCACCAATATGGAGGTGCTACTTGGGAATGTTCCTCCATTGAAAAGGGAAGATCTTCCACCAGGCTTAGTGTGAAGCCTGGGGACCGGCCGTGGTCCAACAGTTCTTAGTTGGACCTTGTATATATATCGAATCTCTGTGATTATTTCTCTTGCGCGATTTATGTCTCGCATTCGATTGTGAACCTTATTTGTAGAAGGTTACGAGTTACGTATTTACGGTGAACGTTGTCTTTGTATGGAGCATGTTTCGTGAGCGACGGTATCGCCATCTGTTGGCTTCTTTGCTATAACTTGTGGGTGTTGACATCTATGGCAAGTCCCCACAGTTCGATCTTTCCAAATAGAAAATTAATAAAACTTAAATATGAAATAAACAATTAAATCAATCAAGAAAAATTCCAATTTTGTAGAAAAACCTGCATACATAAACACACCTAGGTACCTACTCGAATTTTCTTAGCAGAGGATAGTATGTTCAGTCAGCTGTCAGATACGCCAAAAAGAGGAGAGACTTTTATCATCATCATCATCATCATCATTTCAGCCGATAAAATCCTTAGGGGACCAAGTATCGCTATCACGACCACCAGTCCTTCGCTGCGAGCGTTCGATTTTTTATTTGCCTTTAAGTAACACACCTATATAATGTACTCACGGTATTTACTTCATAGACTAAGATAGGACGAATAAAGAAAATTTCAATAGGTTCGGGTACAGGGAGAACGATGGACCTGCCCGATGAACCGAAAACATCGTCAAAGTGGAAGTAGGCCATTCTGTATGACATAAGTACTACGTGAAACTTATCCAAGTAGAACGAAATACACGAGAATATTCGACATTGATTGTGAAAGAGGATAAGACAAAAAATGATAGATAGAGAATCTGATTCTCATCCCAGTATTAAGTGGAATGACAATTAATCTATAGGGTCCTTCTTAATATGCTGACACTTTTTAGGGGGTTGATCAGACGGTCAAACTGAACAACTTTCTCTATGTGACCAACATCGAAATCGCGAAAAAAATCAGTTGTCCCATACAAAACTGCCAACCTAACTCGACCCGAATGTATGATAGCAGTTTTTTTTCGCGATTTCGATGTTGGTCCCATAGCCACTCTACAGTCCAGCGTCGGAACTTTTACTGCTCTCAACAGGCCAGGGGTCGAACTTTTACTGCCCTCAACAGACCAGGGGTCAAAGTTCATAAAAAAAATGAAAAAAAAATGGCCGATCCACTTTCCAATTCTAGAAGAATTTGTATCTCGTAAACTAATACTCCAACTATAGGGAAAGTTGTTCAGTTTTATGGTACAACCCATTAAAAAAGTGTCAGCATATTAAGTTGGACCATGTATACTATACGGGGTGTACATACTTAAAGGTGTGCTTCAGACCAACTAAGCCGAACAACTTTTATTATGGGAGAAAACCCGTCAGTTAAAAAAAAATTGCTCTTTCATACGATTGACTCGTTACCTAGGCATTGCAGTTTACCATGGAACAGCAGATTTTTTTTGCACTTACGGGTTTGGTAACATAGTCAAAGTTGTTCAGTTTGATGGGTAGATTACACCCTGTATATACGTATCTAAATGTAAGATAATAATTCGAAAAAAATGTAGCGTAGATTCAATGAATAAAACTTCTGGTGATGAAAAACCGAACATACCATGAATGATATTTTTCCCTGAAAAGCTACCTATCAAACGCAGAAATATCAAGCACAGTTTTATTAAACATCAAACGGAATTTTGCAATATTTTTCACGCCAAAAATACGTAGATATTACAACAGACGTTAAGCCTTTCCAAAAACACTATTAATACAGTTCAGCCTTAAAATGTATTGGGAAATAATAAATTTCTTTTTTTTCACGTATAAAATACATTACGAGCCATCTGAACCTGTAGTAAAAAGTTGAGGCTATATTTTTTATTTATGTTTTCCTTTTCAAACTTACATAGCTAAAAACAATTTGTTTCATACATAGTCATACAGTCAGATGCTGACAACAAGTTCAAATTTCCACAAAACCATTCTGTACTAACCGAAGGGATTATTGTCAGAAATTTTTTATTTATTTACGTAAAAACCGATGCTCCGGTTTCAACGGAAAACTAAACGGTTATTAAAGTGCCTGTACACTAGCCAATATTCTTTTAGTCTGTAGGTAGGTACTTTAGTACTTAGACGTATTAAGAAAAGAAGATATTAAAAGTAAAGTAGGTATAAGATAAGTAAACTCGCGATTGTGTTCTCTTTCCTTTTCGGGTGACCAGAAAACAACATTTGTGCATAATAAGATGAAATGTGAAAAGTATCATTAACCTTTAAATATCGACCTAGAACTACCTTTAAACCACTTTAAACTCGACCCATCAAACTGAACAACTTTTACTACGGGAGCACCTTTCAGCGCAAAAAAATAAGTTGTTCCATACTAAACTACTCGACTAAAATGTATGAGACAGCATCACAGCAGATTTTTTTTGCTCTAACAGGTTTGCTCCCATAGTAAAAGTTGTTCAGTTTGATGGGTAGAGTATGTGGTGTAAAGGTTAATGATACTTTTCCTTATACCCTCTAATTTAGTTCAGTTTTTAATTGATTAATTTACCTTTAAATCATTGTCAAATGTATTCTTTTAACTGTATTCTTCTCTTCTGTTTATTTTTTTTGTGTAAATAAAAGTATAATTTCATTCATTCATTCATTCTTTATTTTAATTTGAGACAAATTTTAATCTTGTCTATCTACACTAAACTAATAATATAAAACAAAATGTAATGGATTCTAAAGGGTCCTTTACAATAATTGGTTTCAAGACCAGTTCAACATCTCACAGACGGGTCGTCTAGCCAGGGGCTCCGTTGTTATCGCAGGGGCTAAGACAAACAAATTGTGAGGATCTACGCGACATGTGGTGTTATTTCTATTTTGTTTTATAACAAAACAGCTAGTGAATATAGACAACACGTGCGCCACTAAAACTTATACAAACAAATACCAAAAACACAGAACGAAATTGGTATTTAGTGTTTTAAAAACAGGTCAAGTTCGAGTCGGACTCGCGCACCGATGGTTCACAATAAAAAAACATGTCTCCAGGATCCTTAGCACACAAGCCCGACACTCATGACCAGTTTTTATCACTTTTTCTTTTACCTTAAAGTATGCACTATATAATCATACCAAGTTTGACGCTTGTATGTATTTACGTTTTGACGATAGAGCAAAAAACCATTTTTTTTATCGTTCTTTTTATTTTGTAGCAAAACTAAAATATGAACACATAATATTATGCTGTGAAAATTTCAACTCGCTACCTATTACGGTTCAAAAGACACACGAGCTAGGACGGATGGACGGACGGAAGGACGGACGGGCGAACAGTCCCGTCCCGTGCCGCGCCTTTGGGTACAGAACCCTAAAAACATGGCACTGGAAACCAGCGGTCCTAAATTTCATACCGGAAAGATACCTTAACTCTCTTAGAAGTTCAAACAAAAAGTTAGAAAAAAACGTATTTATTCAAGCTCATGTAAAAGTTTGTCGAGTATTACAAATAAGTTGGTAAGGAAATTAATAATACTTCTAAACTTGACTTTACGGTTGGTTTGTCAAAACAGATTAAGGGCGGAGTTGACAGGCTTCCCGGGACTTTCCACGGTAATTCTGCAATCGTGATTTACCTAAATTTTGCTACACATAATAATAATTTAAAAAAAGGATGGAAATGGAAAAAAAATATTTTTATCCAAGCAATTACCACGCTATCTTGGCCCAATTTTTAAATAGATCATAAAACCTTTTCTTTTTGTTTTTTGAGTAAATTAAGTAGGTAGTTGTTCTGCAGGACTCCAAAGATTAATTTGAAATTGAACTATTCTCTCTCCAACGGATTAACTTCTCTCAAATAAAGTGAAACAAAAAAGAAAGCATCGAAAACGTCTGCGAAGACTTCGAAACGAGGGGATTATGCAAGGCTCAAGCTAGATTATCAAGAATCCCACTCTTCATTAATTTTGCTGCCTTAAAATTATATAAAACAATGAGCATTCTACTTCCTACTGAAAACTACCTTAGGGTGTAAGGGAAAGTATCATTAACATTTAAACCACATTTACACAATACAATGAAACTCTAACCATAAAACTTATAAACTTTGACTATGGAAGATAACCTGTCATTTAAAATTTGCTGTTTCATACTAAACTGCAATCTCAAATACATGAAACAGTAGATTTTTTTTGTTCTGACTGGTTTGCTCTCATACTAAAAGTGGTTCAGTTTTCTGGGTAGAGTCTTCGATCAAGAAGGGTAGAATATGTAGTATAAAGATTAATATACTTTTCCTTAAAGGTATATCCAAATATAATATTATGATGGTTTCGAAATAAAATTCCAAGTACAATTTACATCTTAAATCGCAATTGATTCGGCAAATCCCGTCGGCGGCTTAGGTCGGGAAAACGAAGTGACTTAGGCACAAAGAAGCGGGGCTTATTCAGTAATCTCGACGGGGGATGCCGGGACACGCGCTTCTGACTCGGGCCAACATTAAACCCACATTAGCTCTCCATCGATTACCATTTGCGACATTTTTGTTGCTCTTACTTGAGGCTATCTATTGGGGTTTTCTGCCACGAACACCATATTTTGTCAAGATTGAATAGAGACAAGAATTTCTGTTATATTCTGTTATGTTTTGTAGGTTGATGTTGAGAGATTTGAGACGAAGCTGTTTAGTTATTCTGCGTTTTTGAAATCTAAATTGTGATACAATATACTACTAATATATTTTTTTCGAAATCACTATTACAGCATTACTCAAGGAGCGTCAATTGATTATTAGGGCTGAGTGTGGACTGAGTGAGACCAGTGACGGCGAAGCGCCCCGGTATTTCAACCAAACCTGTGAAAGATGCCCAAAGGCCCCCCGAGGAGTACGGTCCTCGGCATTGGGCGTTGATAGGAATAGATACGCGATGTTTTGAGTAGTGAGGATCCATGAGAGAAATTGTAAGCCTGGCCTAATACAAACGAAATGTATGCTAATGAACGAAGTTGAGCGCATAAGCCTGGAACAGGACGTCAGTCGGCCCACGAAAACAGATTTAGGGCGCACTTGACGGGCATCGGCGCAACATTCTCAGCACAAAGCTATGAAAGCCGCTTAGTTCAGAGAAAGGGGATTAGCCCATAATCTGCAGTGGAGCGGTTGACATACGCCCGGGGCCTACAGTTTACTGACAGTAAATACGGCTACGTACGGCGTGGACCGTAGATCAAGCAGAGTCTAAGCTAAGACCATATCGCTTGATGACAAAATAGGGTTCGAAGGATCCTGAATAAAGAGCTTGTTGCGAATTGAGACGATTACGTAAAGGATTTCCGACGTCTAATTAGTAGGCGTAAATAGATCAGTTACCTATCTCTTTATAAGGATTGATTAACTTGTGTTGTTTTGAAGACTTATAAAGCAAGGAAGTTAAGATGGGCATGGCAAGTTTCATAATAAGAAAACGGTCATAAATATGGAAATATGCACTCGTTTTCAGTCAAATAATGTTCCACGAGTTGGCTGAAAGCATTTAGCATAGCATGACCTATAGCTTGAGAAAGAGTATTGGGTGATTTTGTAAACACTTACAAAATGTTCAGGGGTAGTTCAGACCATTAAACTGAACAACTTTTACTATGGGAGCAAACCTGAAATTGCCTGCTCTCGACTCAAAATGTATGAAACAGCAATTTTATTTTTCGGTTACAGGTTTGCTCCTATAGTAAAAGTTGTTCAGTTTTCAGTTCAACCATCCCTGAAAAGTGTTTCAAATCACCTAGAATAGTTTTTAATCGGAGGGCCTCGGTGGCGCGTTGTGGAGAGCTATGTAAACTCAATCTTGAGGTACGGGTTCGAATCCGCACGGACCACATGCCAGTACCAATGAGTTTTTCTAACTTATGTACGTAATACCAACTGCTCTCAAACGGTGAAGAAATACATCTTGAGGAAACCTGCATACGCTATAGAAGTAATTCCGATGCGTATGTGAAGTCTACCAATACGCATTGGGCACGCGTAATGTGCGCCCATACACCCTCCATGTGGGTAGGCCTGTGCCCTGCAGCGGGACGTATAATATAGGCTGTGATGATGATGATAGCTTTTAATAAACTATACTATAGGTACAATGATTAATTACCTTATGACATGTTTAAACAGCACTCCTTTCAGCATGTCCTGTAAACAACAAACATTTCAATTAATTTATCATTCTTTACCAAATTATATTGCGTTGCAATGCAATGTTTAATCCTATATGATACATATACAATGCTTCTATCTAATTAATTAAGCCTACTGTTGTAGGCACACATTTTCTAACGTCAAAGTAACATCAACAACGTATCGATTGCCAAAATTTAAGCAGTAATACAGTTGATCGTAAATATAACTAAAAGTTTTAAACAAAAACAGTAAAATTGTTTTGACGAATTCTGTTATTTGACCACTACACCCTAAGTTAGAAAACTCGTATTACCAAATACTATAAAGCTCCTATTTGTACCATTTTACGTTCGTATTATTCAATAACAAGTTCAAATAAAATGACAATAAAATGATAATAAAAATAAAGAGTGCATTCCATCAAAGTGACGAGGAAGGCATGTGTCAAGTGATTATGTGCATATAATACACTGAGTCAGAGATCGATTCATTCCACATACGAAATCCTTAACAAATCTCTTGTTGCTATGTCTATAAATAAGAAAATGGCTTGCTTTGAGAGACTTCTTCGTACAATACTAGGTACTGTAGTGGCCATCGCGTGAGAGCTTGACCAACACGACTCACCAGTGACCAATTGGCCGATAATGGGACACTGCCCACATGCGGGTATTGACTTACAATAAATGTCACATATTTCTTAATAGACAACACTTGGAAAAGCCGACAGCCAACGAGTCTATTGGAGTGGTCATTAGGCAGCCATAATACTTTATGTCAACCAAATTATAGTTTGTCGTAGATGTCAATAATGACATGGATACAAAATTGTACATTTATTTAATAGTTTCACTTACCTGTGTATAGATACACAGGTTTATACACAAATATACAACAAACACAATAACGTACAAATGCCTGACATGGGAACAAATAAATGTCATCCATAGGATAATTAATTACCTATTCTAATTAGGTAAAATAAACATTTGTTCCACTATCACATTACCACATTTAAATAGAAGCTTATAAGTATACATTTCTGTAAAATTACAGGATAAATGAAACACGAGTCAAACTTTAGTGAGATACTTCTGCCAAGAAGAGGTAGGCTTTTGTGATGGTAAGTTCACGAAAATTCAAAAACTTTTAAACGAATCCCGTTCAAACTTTAATTTGTAAAAAAACTCGATTTCATCTTACTATTCATACCATCTTCGATTTTTCTCATAAAAAATATTGTTGAAGAGAAAACATTCTACGCAATGAATGAACGGCATTTTAAAATTTGTATTTGATGCTACCAAATAGTTATTTGTTATGCTAGGCTGCAAAGTTGCTTTTTGGTGCGAGTACTTTTGTATTGAAACCTGAGCAAGCGAAGCATTCTAGGATTTAACCACGGTATTGATAGGCGATATAGAAATAGTTATTTGTTATGCTAGGCTGCAAAGTTGTTTTTTGCCGCGAGTACTTATATTGAAACCTGAGCAAGCGAAGGATTCTAGGATTGAACCACGAGCGAAGCGAGTGGTTCAAATATAGAATCCGGAGCGTAGCGAAGGTTTCAAAGGTACGAGACGCGGAATAATTTTGCAGCCGAGCGAAACACACAACTTTTCACCTCACAACAGCGAGGAAAATGTTAGGTGCAAGCACTGAGTTTAGATGTATAGAGCGAACATCGCGCTTTATGACGTTGTCCCATTCTATTGCGGCTATATATTACTCTTGCATTAAGTCACTGTCTCACTGCGGTCACGTGTAGCAGTTTGATTTAAAACTAATTGATCAGCATAAAAAATGTCCTGGTGTGTAGTGTGTACTGAGACACTGCGCAAATAATTCAGGAAATGTAACGGAATAACTTCTCATAGGTAAACAAGATGAATTAATTATTAAAATGCATTTTAAATAAGTATTATTTTAAATTATGTTTTTATCCCACACTGGAAAAATAATTATATGCAAATGCAAATAAGGACAAATCTATACGTGAAAAAGAGAAGACAAGAGATATTGCTACTCAAAGGGATTATATTTAGTTATAATCTCTTTGTTGACACTCAAATAAATTATAGTGAAGGACAAACTTATACGCGAAAAAGAGAAGACAATAATATGCACGAATATATGCATAGTTCGTTATGTTAGCAACATAATCTTTTTGTCTTTCTCGCACGTATGGTTTTACTATCTTTTTATCTGGACTCGAATGGATTCGAATTTTAAAAACTCTTTGCACGCTAGCGGATAAAATTCACTTTTGCACTCAGATTTCGAATGATAAACAGAATCTTTCCGAGCTTGTGAGGTGAAAAATATTGAATAGGCCGATATTCGAATTTCAAAAACTCTTTCCACGCTAGCGGATAAAATGCACTTTTGCACTCAGATTTTGAATGATAAACAGAATATTTCCGAGCTTGTGAGGTGAAAAAGTATACCAGGAATTGGCCCACCACTGTCCACCTCAGTGGTGTTTTAGAAAATAGTTCTACAGATACAATGATTCATAAGTACATACGTATTTTCAAATTCAGATCAACCGTAAGGCTTAACAGCCAGTGATAAGGTGTCAGTTACATACGAAATGGAATAGAGGAAAAGCCTCCAGCGGTCGATGTAAGCTAATAATGCAGTCGGATCATTGTGTTGGAGCAAATCTTGTGTTTATCTGGTGCGGCTTGGTTGGCAAGCCAGTGGAGGTACAGCTTACTATGTATCAGGTTTACAGGTGTTAAGGCAAGCACGAGCTTACAGTTGTGTTCGGAACAAATTACATGCATTTAGTCTATACAGGGTCTAACTTAATATGCTGGCCCTTTTTTAAGGGGATGATTAGACCATCAAACTGAACAACTTTCTCTATGGGACCAACATCGAAATCGCGAAAAAAATATCTGCTGTCCCATACATTTGGCTCGAGGTTTGCAGTTTTGTATGGGACAGCTGTTTTTTTTTCGCGATTTCGATGTTGGTGCCATAGAGAAAGTTGTTCAGTTTGACGGTCTGATCATCCCCTTAAAAAAGTGTCAGCATATTAAAAAGGACCTTATATTGATATAATTGACCATAATTTGTGACCTAGTAAAGTTAGTCGTTTTACAAAATTCGGTTCGGGCAACGGAACTCTTACTTTTGACAATAAACTTACGTCAAATAGTTTCGGTGTCTTCTACAACTTCTACATCTAGGTATTGTATCACAATTTTTGAGAGTTACGCGGTAACGCGGTAAGAACCCGTTATAATTATTAACTTTAGCTTGATCTATGGCATCATACTTACAACTTAACTAAAAAAAATTATTAAATATTTAAAAAAAATCTTCTTTTCTTAAATTATTTTTATGAAATAAATGAATATGAATATGGATAACTACGAGGCATTCGTGAACCTAGGAAAGCCACTACAAGTAGTACAATGTTTATAAGGCTTAACCTGTGCAGTTGACTATTATTGAAACCGCGCTAACCAATCAAGAAACTCTACGGTTGCGCGCCAAAATGATTTGCACCTATTATAGTTGTCGATTGATTTCGCGCCTGAGACGGCCTGACGCATGACTGACATGATCTACATTCGGTCTATAGACTGCATGGCAATCAATTTTACTCTTTATCAGAGTAGTTATAAGGTTTATTAAAATTATCAATGGTTTTGTTCGAGTACCGTTGGGAAATGTTGTCATATTTACGCATACGAAGAATGACGAGCGGACTTACTTTCCTGGGTCTTACTGTAAGTAGTATCCTATCAGTATCACAATTGGAAACTTGAAACGAATAAGAAAATCTTTTAAAGATTCTATAAATTGTGAACCGCCTCCTTTTGACCGAAAATGGAACTGAGACATTAAAATTATGAATAGGCTTGAATTCCACACCTATGACTGAACGATTGGCAAAGAATATCCTATGTATGTATACACCACAAATTTTTAATTAGTAACATTGAGTAATTATGTATAGAGCAGACAACGCGAACAAAATCTGTGCACCATGATCAGCAGTGTGGGGCGCGTGCCGGGCGACGAGCGCCTGACACAGGCTAAGTGAGTTAGAGCGCGTGCACCCTAACGAGTGTTACAAAACATTACTTCTCGGTAGCTTCTCTAGTTAACATTGTACCTCAATTATTAGTAACGAATTTTTAAGGGTGTATTCGGACCGTGAATCTGAACAACTTTCCCTAAGGAACATGGGTCGAAAAACGAGAATTTTTTTGGACCTCCCATACAAATGTGCGGATCGGCCGTTCGATTTCGAATAGGAAAAAAAATCTCGTTTTTCGACCCATGTTCCTTAGGGAAAGTTGTTCAGATTCACGGTCTGAATACACCCTTAAAGGTTCGTTACTAATTAAAAATTTGTGGTGTATGTATTATATTTATACTCGTAATACTTTGTGCAAAACATTTTAATCAAATCGTTATTATAAACTGATAAAATCACGTCCAGCTCTAGACAGACTTTTTATATCGTTTTTTGTGCCAGATTCCATAGTGTGCGGTAAGTATAGAAAGAATTGTTAGTAGCTACCTAAATAAAAAAACATGAAAAAATAAGCTTTAGAAACGTTTCAGAGAAGGAATTCTAAAACAACGAATAAGCGCCAATAAGCCTTTTTAAAAACAGTGAAAACGTTAATCCGGTTGGACGCGGATTTAGGCTCGATTTATAAATAGAGACACTTCAATCACTGCAGTATGCCGGGTTGGTATCGAATGTTTCATTATTCATCTACTCCCGACTCCATCCATAGTAGAGATGTTATGGAACGTATCCGTTTTCATCACCGAAAGATTGCGGGTAACTGAAATAAAATTATATCCATACATAACCTAACTAACCAATAGTAGAGATGAGTAATTGTACGGCAAAAAAAACAAATATGAACACAGAAAATAACTAACCTGACCGTAATCGAAACCAAATCCAGAACATTCCAAAATGTCAGTCATTTTATATGATTTTCCAATACGTAGGTATATTATTTCGTATATTTCTGTTTGGGGAAATTTATTCTACAGTTATTTTGCAATACTAAACTTTTGCATATTTTTGTCAGATTCGATGAATTCACCATTTTAGTTTTACCCATCCTTCATTGCCTATTTCTTCCTAAAAAACTTCTCATTTCAATTAAAATCTACATAATTATTCATATCCGTATCCCTATCCGAAACCTTATAGCCATAACATCCCCAATCTATAGCCCCTGCGTTCCAGACGACGGCCCATTAGCATTTTAAATCACCTTAATGAATTTACTAGTCAAGTAGAGAGGACTTAAACTTGAAAACATGCCACTGGCCCTATAAAATTACTTACTAAACGATTTGTTTACTTAAAGCTTCTTTTAATCCATTCTGACGAAGTATATTACCGAGCTACAAAAGTTAGTGCAAACAAAATTTCAAAACTTTTACTTGTATCAGATTACTTTGAGGCTAAAGTTAGTAACTCCAATAAACTATACAAGGTCACAGACACCAAAACTTTTTTATTTGGAAACAACAAATATCATAAACTAAATATAACATACATTTTGGGAGTTTGGCAGTCCGGCGTGGCAACCATTACCAGGTCGTCAAATATAAGACGCTATTTTGTAATGGTATAAAATATCTCAGATGGACGCCAAATTACAAGCAATATATTTAATCGTATATATACCTATACGTTTTATTAATTCTATTGTGAATAGAATAGTACAAGAAACACGTACCTCAAGAGAAGAAAAATTATTGGTCTGCTATTTTTTATTTTTCGAAATAATTTCACTTGTATTGGCTGCAGTAAACAGTGAAATCAGTACCTACCTAATTTATGTACTATCAGAAATATCCGAATAAATAAAGCTGCAAGAAACATAATAATCTGGTATCCGTTCACAAGCGAGAAACTAGAATTAATTTAATTAATGAAAACGTCTGATTGTTTACGTTAAATTAACAGAAAATAAACACCGATCCTAACCTACATCTTGTTTATTATCTGTAGAATTTTAATGGAACCAGATGGCAAAGTGAACATTCGTATCATTGAGGAAAGCACATATTACGACGATTCGCGTAGGGTCGGGCTGCAAAGGAAAAATCCGCCTAAATAGCTACTATGTACAATTTACACATCACCGCCCAGGTAAAATTCGTTCTACACGGTTGAAGAATATATAGATACCTAAGATGAACAATAATGTTATAGATAATATCACATTTTTGTTACCTATTAATTTAAATTTAGTGATATATTGTAATAATCTTTGACATTTGTAATAAATTTGTAATTTAATATACAAACTGATGTATAAAACAATGGCAAACTTTGTTATACTTAAGTATAATAATAGTGTTTGTAAGTATGACATGTAACACCTTCTGTTATCAATAAATGATGTCTATGTCGATGTCTAAAAAGACTGAAACACCGTTTGGTGGAATGGCGCTTCAGTATTTTTACTTTGGAGATGACTGAACTATCGCATACTACGACCGTCGGGTTGGAGTGGGTCTTTGCGCGTCGGTTTTCCGTCCGTACGATGCGGCCCACTTCGCCCTGATGCGAAGCGGCCCGTGCGTCGGTCGGTCGTAGTGTGCCTTATCAAGCGGAACTTTTTACAACGTATGTACATATTACATAAATGAATCATCAAAGGACGAACATAACCTAACGTCATGGTCAATTTTTGTGTTTCAATGCTTGTAAGGAGGATATGTATCAAGTTGGTCAATCCATGGTTGCGACCCAGCACGTTTTAGTGTGCGAAGTATGCATTTTCCGCTGTAATGCGGCCCGCTCTGCCCCTATGCGACCCCTCGTAATATGTGCTTACCTTAATGGAACCATATGGCAACGTGAACAGTCGTATCTTAACATAATAGAACGGAAACGCGATGCGATCTCTAAAGAGTTTGTTTAATGGCCTAATTCGCGGTGAAAAAGCCTGTCACCTGACTGACGGCATTATAATTATGCTGCTGGGGCCAGATAACGTTTTTCTTTTTAATTTGGACGGGCCTTTTAAATTTCGAATGAACGCTAAGCCTCGCCCACGCTGCGCACGAGACTCTAATCGCTCATTTGGATTACGATTATGTAGACGAATATGCATGATGGTGAACGTTATCGCTCCATTGGTCTTAAATGGGATTAGACGGTAGAACTTACGGCCTTTTCTATTAGAAACGGTAACTTTGGTAACTGCTGAGTTCTGTGTTATTTTAATATTATTATGCCTCCGCAACGGGTGTTTGAACAACTCAGCTCGAATACGAGTTTATGTCCGTAGCGTGAAAAATAATGAAATCAACGAACAACAGAAGTGCTATTTTTGAATCACATACTATTGAAATCTTGATCGAATGATGCATACTCATTTTCTATTGAATTTTGATTGAGTGAAGATACGTACTTAATTATGTATTTAAGAAAATTATTGGTTTTAGGGCTTTATGCGTCGAGAGCAAGACAATGAACTATTTCTGTATTGACCTGAACTCCACATTTAATTTTAGTTCAAATTGTATCATATCATAAAAGCGAACATTCATCTCGATATCAATATTCGATAGAGCTAACACAAAAACCTAATCTGCCATCAATATTATAAATAGCCTCGTCACTATCACGGACTTAAAATAATAGTAAGGCAAGCTCATTTTAGTGAATTGAATATAATTGTTCGTCGTCATTTATCTTAACAGACCGGCGTCAGGAGCAGGTCGGTTCAGACACAAAAGGTCTGGGTATATGTGAGGGCACCGACAATAGACCGATGCCTAACAATGCGCGCTCTTCTAAAATTTCATCGTGTTTTCTACGATCCAGTAATTGATCTAGTCTATTACTCTACGGAACCAGTTAATTGCCAGTCGAGTGCATGTCTCCGGATTTACGAGTGATCGAAAAGTTATCGAACGTTATTTTTTCATAGATTCTGTCTAGACAAGTGTGATATAAAATTTATAAATCGGACTATTCAAGCGTTCTGACTAGGGAATTGCGGTACGAATCCGCGTCTACAAACAAATTATGCACACCTTTAGACATCTTGCGTACCCCAGAAAGTTTTCACTGAGTAAGTGACAAAATCGTACATAAATAATGGGTGAAGTAAGTGGATATCTGATCCGGGGTTCAAACGGGGGACAGGCTCGTTCCCATTTGAATTTTCACTAGATACGTACCAACTTGGTACACAAGTCCATTTACATATTGCATGATGATAATCGACTGCGTTTTCTAATGTAGGTAAATTGCATTTAGCTAGTTTTTTCTCCAGGCTTTTTAAAGTTTTAAAATCCATGCATTATTTATACATATTTTGCTTACATACCAATCCCAGCTTTTCATTTTCAATCAACTGGAACAGCTTTGGATTGAGAAAGATAGGATAATGAGAGTTTAGAGCGGTGACGTTCTTGCATACGTACTCGAACAATGGATTTGCTTTTCATGTACCTACTTATGAGTAAAAAGTAATGCCGTGTGATTTGTTTCTTCCTTTTGAATTTTTTGTGCAACGAGTAAAAGCACACGAAGGCATTGTGGTAGGTACCTTTATTCGGCCTTAGATGAAAATAGTAATCACGCAACGCCGCTCGTATTGCGACTAAGTAAATTAGGCGACGAGTGCTCGATTTATGTGGTCCATGTGCTACAGGCTAGTCACCATCTTCAGCTATTTTAATTTAATCAAAGGCGGCAATGAATATGAATGGAGAACAACACTGGAGTTTGACAATAATGTTGCGGTTTTTTAGTACCTAAGTGTCAATGCTTGATGGGGTGAAATCATAGGGTGAGATTAATTTGAACCATTCATTCCTCTTCATCTCTCCAACGTTACTCATCATTTAGTTATTATAAATGTCTACTCGACCCAGTGGTCATTTCACCAATAAGCACTAGTCAAAATAGATGGTGCTGAAGCAAGGACGGAGTCCAACATAGTTTATTGCACCAATACAGGCAACCTGACCTTTAGACTTAGCATGAAACGTGTTACAATACAGTTTCGCATGCCTAACGAAGATGAACTAATACCCATAATCCCGCGCATTATCTCTAATGTCTCATAATTGCGAGACGTGCTAAAGGCTGTACGGACAAAATTATAGGGCTTGCGCAAACAATGATACGGGCCGAACGCAATAACTAACTTCTTTCATATCTGTCTTTAGTTAGAAAGAATGGGGGCGGGATAAACTGACTTATTATAATGACGGAGATATAACTTTTGGATCAAGGTTGGGGACATGGGTGTGGAGGAACTACTTGGAAGGTTACTCGAGTGAAATGGGAAGATCTTTTGCCAAGCTAGGTATGATGCCTGGGGACCGGCTCTGGTCCAACAGTTCTTAGTTGAACCTTGTATTATGTATCGAATCTCGGTGATTATTTCTCTTGCGCGATTTATGTCTTGTATTCCATTGTGAACCTTATATGTTTTAGGTTACGGGTTACATGAATTAATTTTTTTCCTGGTAACTGGGTTGTAAAGTTTTCTACATGGAAAGTCCTTTGCGAATGTTATTCTAAACAAACATAAAGTTTATAAAAAGCGAAAACGTTTTTAAGCTGCTATCTTAACAAAGTTTAATGTTTTTTTTAATATGTTATAGAGGTATGATAAATAATCAGGTTTGTATAGTTTTTATTTTCTCGAATTTCATTACAATTTTATAGATATAAACATTACAATTTTCGTATGGTACCTAGTAAAAAACATTAATTTTACAAATATTATTAATGTAAAATCGAAATATTTAAACCTAGAAAGTTATTGTGCACTGAATCAAATGAGACCTAAACCATATAATATTCTGTAAGGTTTTAGTGGGGCAAAAACGTTTTAGCTTTTTGTTTGAAGACTGTTAGCTTCACAATCCTCAATAAAGTTGACCAATAACCAATATTGATATTATATCTTTTCCCATAAAATACAAACTTTTCCCCAAAAAGTTTTTGCGGTTAATCGTGTGTTATTCTTATTTAATCGTGATTGACTGAGTGAAAATTGCATTCATTTGTTAGTTATTTTTTCTCCAATTGCATTACTGTTTACGTAGAATTTTTTGCCTTCCAGTTCAATTATAATCTTATCCAATGCGACAATTTTAATGATAGGTAAACGTTAAGCAGATGGGAACTACAATTTTAAATGTAACTATAAACATTTTGCATTTTGTCAATAAAGTCGTTGTGTCATAATGCTTTATTTTAGTTTAAGACGTTAAATTCTACTTTCTGTTGGTCACTTCATGTTGTCCGACTTGACCAAGTTGTTTGAGTTGACCAAGTTGTCTGAGTTGTTCGAGTTGTTCATGTTGTCTGAGTTGACCAAGTTGTTCGAGTTGTTTATGTTGTCCAAGTTGTTGACCTGAGTTGTTCGAGTTGTTTATGTAATTAATATTGTGTAGAATTACGAGAAGGAAAAAACGCGTTTACTGTGTCAAATTGAAGATTGCGTGGAATAGAGAATGTGTTCAATGGCAATTGTGCGGAATCCATATTGTGTAGAATCTCGAATAGGCGGAAAAGCGTTTATCCAGAACTCAGATCAATCCCTGTCATCACAAATGATCACAGAAATGTTTAATTTACTGAAGTTATTCTTTCGCGTATTATTTAGTATTTTCACACATATCTTATGTCTTGATCTCTACAGTTGTGCCCACGAAGGAGCGACGAACTTTACATAAGTCATATTGTCAATAACATTGAAATAAGCACAACCCACACAAAGATCTAGGCTGAATCTTGAGCGTAATTCATCCTTACCGTGGGCGAATCTCTGCATAGAACCCTAAAGCTGGCCTCAGATGCAAGATTCTCTATCTAAATGGGACGAAACTCATATTCCAAATTCCGACCGGTACCATTTACGTCACAGAGAAATTTTGTCTGTACGAATCTTGCGTATGTACGAATTTACCATGACAATGAAAGTCACTTTTATTTCGTATTGGTGGAAAGTACCTATTAGTGACAAGGGTGGGCACTTAGCTGATAGAAGAGGTCTTCTCATCGTGTGGGCAAGCCCTGGTGTCAGAGTTTATTCAAACCGCCTTACGGCCTCTGACGTGTTTTTTTTATGTAACGACTACTACCACCAGAGATAGTAGTCGGGACCAACGGCTTAACGTGCCATCCGAAGCACGGAATCATTTTCCTTTTCAGACAATCAGGTGATTCAGCCTGCAATGTCCTAACCAACTGGGGAAAAACGCACAAAGTAATATATCACTAGGTAGGTGTCCCCCGTGGGAATTGAACCCACGACCTCCGTATCAAGAGCCCAATGCTCTTAACCATTAGACCACAGAGGCAGTTCATATACAAGGTGTTTCATAATAAGTAAGAATAAATTTTTAGAACTCTTAAGGGGGTTGTTTAGACCGTCAAACTGAACAACTTTCTCTATGGGACCAACATCAAAATCGCGAAAAAAAAAATCTGATATCCCATACATATTTTAGCTCGAGTCGATTTGTAGACTATAGAACATCAATTTTTTTTTTCGCGATTTCGATATTGTTCCCATAGTGAAAGTTGTTCAGTTTGATGGTCTAAACCACCCCCTTAAATGTTTATTTGTAGTTTTGTAACACCTTGTATAGATAGAAGAGGTAAGCATGTGCGAGTGAGAGGGACTAAACACCATTGCCTTCTGTTTCTGCCACTCGTTTGCCAAAAGAAAGAGGTTGAGGTTAAAATTGATTCATAGTCATACTCTTTCTTATACTGTTGTAGGCACGGACCTGAAAAAAAGACGGACGTAATCTCGTCTAATCACGAGTGAAGCACTCATTTCTTTTGTGTGCGTGCTGTCACGCGGTACATAATGGTGACGGGTGTCGGACCTGCGCCTAGAGCTAGTGCATCTGTGTTAGTGTATGTCCCTTGTAGAACAAACGAAAATGTAGGACCTTGCATGCTTCACATCTTTTTAGTGTCACATTACGTCCGTCTTTTTTTCAGGTCCGTGCTGGTTGTAGGTCAGAGTATTTTTATTCCGCATTATCTGAGACTTTAGTGTCCATTTACGGCTAGTAGGTAGGTTAGGTTAGGCTAGGTTTGCTCTATGCAAAGCAAACACTAAGTCAGCTTTTAAGTTTGAAGATCTGAAGAGATGATGTCCACTCTAATAATTCACTACTGACACTTCAATGATATTCAAGATGTATGAAATCCTTACCTTTCTGAGTTGGAGTTCTATAGGTTTACCACGACGGATACAGTAGTTTACTACCTACAGTAGTTTTAATCCAAGTTTGTATTGTTTCGTACACCGAGCGCTCCTATCGGTTTAATTTTTTTAATTATTGCTGGGTTATTCATTGCACCAGAATTGTGCCCATGTCAATTAAGAGGATATAATTCGGAGCGCGCTCCATACAAACGTACTATGGTGATATTTACAATACTAACCAATTAAACTCAATTACATTTTTCAGAATTAATCTAGAAACAAATTTCTATGCTTGTATAAAGTCAGATTTACGTTAAAATGTATAGTTTTAAAGTTACAGTGCCTCAAAGATTTTCATACAAATCTTAAATGAATCCTAGCATTAAAACTGTAGGTATATTTTAACGAAAATCGGACTCCATACAAGCATAGAAATTTGTTTCTAGATTGTTTCTGCCAAATTTCATTGACTTTAATTGGTTAGTATTGAAAATATCACCATAGTACGTTTGTATGGAGCGCGCTCCGAATTATATCCTCTTAAGTGGTTTGTGGAAGTATCGTAATCTCAAGGATTGTTTTATATGTAGGTATAAAAAATACATTTGAGCTAATTTAAAATGGTTGAGCCACGGGGGCAGCCAAACCGCGCACGAATACGTCCGTGAATTCTCCAGCTCTAGCTAGAGCCACTACTTACTTACAAACTTGCAAACTGATTTCGACTACACTTCTTCTTCTTATCGTGTCGACTTCACTGTCAACTTAATAATCTTAGGCCTAACTGAAGACAGTAAGCTAATGCATTCGTCTGAGGCTACCCTAACAGGAGGTACTCGGTCGTACCATACATCAACAGTATGCGTGCCGCCTAGTCGTAACGCCATCTACTTTATTTCAATTAATTCCTAAAGTAAAGGTACGCACTTTACGCGACAGAGCCGAAATGTTTCCTGTTTCCTAAATTTAGGTATACTTTAGTGACTAAAATTACCCATATCGAAGTGTGAATGGATCTTGATATAAAGTATTTACGATCGAGCATTTTAGAAAGTAGATTTCATTCCTTTAGAAATTTTTTCACACGTAGTTGTGATATTTTGAAAGTGTAGTATAAAAAGCAATAGTAATTTTCTTTTCATTTATAAAACATTAATAAAACCCAAATTAGGTACCTATTAATTCATCGCTCGACAATGTCAATCTCCTTACAAATGTAAGTGACACACCATTAATTTTACAGCAAAAGCTATTTCAGTATTATATTGAAAACATTTTTGGAAAATTCTTCAAACAAATAACCTAACCTAACTTATGAAACTAATTTTCTTTTCTTTTTATCAATTCAACGGTTCATTTTGCTTTTGGTGTGCAATAAAGTATAAATTCAATTGAATTTTCCTTACAAAGATCATGTAACCTTAAAATAAAGGACAACGCTTACTTTAGCCCTCTGAGCATACACTTAGCTGTCATTTTGGACCAGATTGGAACAGCGATGGTCTAAGTGGCACAGGTGCAAGCCTGTCAAGGCCCCAAACCCCCAATTAATAGCGGTCATTTAATACAAATTCGAAAAACGACATGAAGAGGCAAGCAAGCATGTGCTATACACATGGTAGAGGACTCTATACTGCCAAGGAAAAATATACTTTAACATCTAAAGCCTACTGTCGTTTGCCTCCGTCTGCAAAAAGGGGTGAGGTTAATATCTTCTGCAAATTGCAGCGATATTATCGAGCGATATTATCGACAGCGATATTGCGACACCTTACACACTGCAGTGATTCTTCGATTCGCGTCACGCATGCGCCCCACCACTGAATGTAGTCTAAAGAGATTGTGTCAGGTCGCGATAATATCGCGGCAGTGTGTAGGATCGAGCGCGACCCCATACAAAATGTACCGAAAACAATTATCGCAAAATCGCAGCGATATTATCACTCAATAATATCGTGGCAGCGCGTAAGATCGCGCGCGACCCTATACAAAATGTACTGGAAATAAATATCGCAAAATCGCAGCGATAATATCGCTCGATAAATCGCTGCAATATGTACGGAGGCCTAAAAAATGTGTGAGGCAGGTAATGTTCGCACTGTATGTACTAAATACTCTTTTTTATACTATGCTCTAGCCTAACATATTTATTTAGCTCCATTATGTATTTCTTTATATAACACTACCGGATACAACCGTGCTAATAAGGGTGTAGAATCGACGTCATGCACGTACCACCCCGTATAACAACATTACGTAGAAATACAGAGAAGAAACATTTTCACCGGAGCATCGTCTGGTATGCTTCCTTTTCTGTGCAAGTTTTTAAAGATGACATTAAGACATGTTTTTGTACAGCATAAGCATAGCATATGCTCACGACTATATTCCCCGAGGGGGTAGTCAGAGATATTCTGAAACCTCAGAACATCCACGTTTCACCAGTAGTACCGAAACTCTGTCCAGTGTGACGGGTCCCGTCGCCACTTGTAATGGACAGTGGGTACAATACATGCCTCGAAATTGAAGCATGCAGGCTTGCATTGTTTTTATACAGGATCTCACTTAATAAGGAAGGTTTTTAGGGGATGATCAGTCCGTCAAATTTAACAACTTTATGTATGGAACACAAATCGAAACCGCGAAAAAAATAAGCTGTTCCATATAAAACTGTATTCCTATGCTACCGAAATGTTTGAGCTGGTTTTTGCGGGTTTCCGTAGCAAACAAGTAACCCTTATACTTTTGCCATGTCCTTCCGTCTTTCGCCTAACGTCTATCTGCGTCCATACCTACTTAGAATAGTTAAGGAATATTCTTGGAATTGCGTACTTGTTTTTTTTAGTTATCTACTATACCATGTTTTCTTTAGCTGGGTAGCTAAGATAACGACATATTTAACCAAAGGCACAAGTAGGTGGGGTGCTAGGAAAGAACCTCCCCGAGTGACGAAACCTGAGTTCATTATCAACATAATTATAATATAAGGTTAAATTCAATTAGATAGCAAAACTTAAGAAACGCATTTGGTATCTGTTACGAAGTACAATTGCATGATAATGACCCGCCTCCCGAACATATGATTCTGTTGGTCAATGTCCGTCCGCGCCCGCGTACACTGCGCGTACCTTACGCACGATAATAATATTTTTTTTAATCATCAATACCAATTATACACATTGATAATGCAATCTGTTATCATTAACTAGTGCCCTGGTCCAGTTTCGCCAACTAATTATAAATAACCATATATACTGCTCTGCTCTGATGAAACAAAGGTCTAAAATAAGATCATTTTTGGGAATCCAGGTTTTGTGTTATAATTGATACGAGTACCAGTTTCAACTACCTAGCTGAAACAAAATATTCATGTAGCACCTCAAAATTTTAAAGCCAACAAAATTAAATTGCATTACCCTTTCTGAACGGTGATAGAACTTACTCAACATTTTTTTCATTAGCATTTTACATTACGGTTGATATAGATGCCCAATTTAATACAGTTCTACGATATTCACCCCAGGGAACTCTACAATCTTCTTACATTTCTATTATTACATGTCATTCCTACATCCTCATACGAAATAATACAGTAACTTTAATCTTTGAGTATTGCGTGACGCGAAAGTAAATGACACTCGCTTTATTTCAATTATTCCGGTCCACATTTACGTGGGAAATGTATCGTTGTATTTCGGTGACTATAAGACGTACGCTTGAAAAGGGTGAAATTTACTTTAAATTCATCATGATTGACTTCATAGTCTGTCGTAAAAAGTTAAAATAATCTGTATTTAAGCCCCACTTGCGCCAACCACGGGTTAGCAATTAACTCCGGATAAAATAGCTCTTTCAGTTGTTTTTCTATACAAAAAATCATGGGTTACCAACTAAACCTGGAGTTTATTGCTAACCCAGGTAGACGCAAGTGGGGCTAAGAATATCAGATTATCTTTGACTACCCCCTCGGGGAATATAATCGTGAGCATTTGCTATGCATGCTAAGAAATGTATTACCAAGAGGGTAAAAAAAAATTTTTCTTTCGCATTTAAACAAGTATAAACTTTAGAAGTCTTCAATGATACGCTCCCTAAGTTCAAGTCGTTTTCTTTGCGTTGCTAACTTAAGACGCTTTTATTCCGTCGAGGCCGTTTTTTGAACACGAACGGAAGTGTTTTAAACTGTGTTTTAAAGTTTGAAATTAAATTATGTCTTATTTAAGGATCGGGCGGATGGGCAACTGTTTTCAATTACACGATTAATAGAAAAAAATTCCAAAGTTACCCCTTTTTGTTATGTTTTTTCAATACTATGATTAAACTGCTGATATTTAACTTTTTATTCTTGTACTTAACTAAATACATTAAATATTTCTAGTGAACTCAGAAGAATTTTTAGCTTAGAAACTCCCATGAGCAAAGATATTGACGAAAAACACTTTTTTTTGCGATCTTTCTTTCAATTGGAGCAGGATGGCTAATTGTAAACTTATGCTTGAAAGAAAGAGACGCTTGCACTGGGATAACCTAGCCTTAACTACAATATAAATAACAACGAAACACAATCGTTTTTCTCACTAGAAACCGAATGTTATCGACATTTTCATGAAACCGAAAATCCAAATCAAAGGAACGAGCTACGCGTAACTGAGTTAAAACAGGCTGCGAACGTACGGCCAATATATTAACCTCATTTTACATTCCCCTCCGAGTGGTACGGATTTACGAGTACGAGCCAATAATAAAGTCTGAGCCACTCCACCATCGATGGCCCTCTAGCCTTTGAGCTTTTGCTTCGTTGATGATGAAACAAAAATGAAAAACGAATTATTCTTATTCCCCACTACACTTAGCTCGCATTGAAGGAGCTTCAAAAACCCGGTACGAACGGCTTTTTATCGACAAAAAAACAAACAAAGAATTACAGAAACCAACCATTATATTTATTGAGCTTTAAAGATCTGCACGCAATCTCCGAGACATGAATAGCTATAGACTATAAGCAGCTTTAAGACAATCGCTGCTAATCTCGGCAGATCTTTTGAAATAAGAATGTATTCTAGACATAATCATTTTATTATTTGGACTCGCTCTTCTAAAACCTTCGACTACCTATTCTCACGCTAAAAAATAACGGATTTAACATATTCTGATTCGTTGGTTTGGAAGGTCGAAAAATGTACCCAATTTGTCTCCCAACTCACGTTCAGCACAATTCCGGGAATGTTTAAAGAGACACGTAATATGTCGGTTCCATGCATATTGCTATTGACATTCCTCCATATCTCTCAGCATAAATTGAAAGAAATAAATTCAAAGATATTTTAGAACGTAGTCTCTAGAAATTCTTGAAATTCAAATCATAACTTACGCTTAAAAGTAATATGAAGACCGTATTAGTTTGTTAGAAAAAGTTATTAAAGTAATCTCATAACACGATTATACCATCATTTCGTTCAGCTCAGACGGTAATTGTTTTATATTAGGAGTTTTATTTAAGAATTTACTTCGTGATGTCTTGAAATAAATTATAATTTCAGTCCCCCAACGTCGCAGCGGCGGCGCGGCGGCGGCGGTACGAGGGAGCGAAGGGAAAGGCAAATCAGACAAGAAGGGTCAACTACGCACTTTGTAAGGGGAACTCGCTGCGAGCTCGGAAAAACTCGGAAAAGGCAAGACGAGGCCTAAGCTCCGCGCCGCGGCTTATGAAACAGTTTGTGCTCAGCATTTTACTTCATACTCTTTTATAGTAGACACGGTAATATAATTTTATGCAAAGAAACCATTTTAACTAAACTATGAAGTGTAGTACTTTGTAAATTGCGGTAGTTCCGAGCGTGTTTCGAATGAAAATAAATGTACATGTAAATATTGTCGAGTATTTTTTGGGGTGGGTGTACACGGTTGTTACAAGCGATGAACGTCGCGATACGAAACAAAACGTTTCCTGGCCGCGACGATTCAGTGCACAACTTAATTATGATCTACACTCCGCCAAAGTTAGATTGAAAGCAGATTAGCTATGATTAACTGCCCGCTCTGTTAGTTTTGATATTACATACAGTTATTTGTTAGCCGCCCAAAATCGAGATTGTAACTTGTTAACGACATTCGGGACATAATTACTTGGAAGAAAAATCGATAGAGATTAAAAGTTTACGATATCGGTAACTGAGCTCGGTGGCGCGTTGCGGAGAGGTATGGACTCTCAATCATGAGGTCCGGGTTTTAATCCGCACGGACAACATGCCACGTACCAATGAGTTTTTCTAACTAATGTACGTATTACCGACTGCTCTCAAATCTGTAAAGGAAAACTTCGTGAGGAAACCTGCATATGCAGAAAAAGAAACTCTGATGCGTATGTGTAGTTTACCAATACGCATTGGGCACGCGTGGTGGAGAGTAGGCCTGTGCCCTGCATTGGGACTTATTAAGGCTGATGATGATGATGATATCGGTAACAATATACTATAGCATTATTACGCAATCTGTATGTAATTATATTTCAATTTAGGCTTTAGATCTACGTAATACAGTAACAAAATATTCGGCATATAATTCATACACAGTAGCGATTATTTAGCCGCACGTCATTCCCACTGCCTGTGGGATTAGGTAAACATTCGAAAGCGTAAAATGCCTTTTGCCTTCTCAGCCTCAGCTTAAACATGTTCGCTTTAGCCCTCAGCATTAGGGGTGATGATTAATGAACCAATGTATACAGTATGTACTTAAAACTCTGGATTTCGCTCAACGGAGCTCCGTTAATTATGAAATAAAATTATATACGAATATCTTGCTACTTTAGGCTCGTATTGGAGAAGCCTCAAAAACCCAATATAGATGACTTTTATTCACAAATTTACAGATAGTACAATCATTTTAGGGTTTGACCCTAACAATAATTCATCTATCGCTGAAACTTTGCAGTGTGAATAATCTAGGAACGGAAAAAATTAAACCTAGATTATTTGTCATCCGTAATCTGCATACTTTACTATATCACACTGCAAAGTTTCAGCGATAGATGAATAATTGTTAGGGTGTCCATACAAGGAAACTCATAAATGATTGGACTAAGAAGGGGATGGGGATGAACAGATCAACTGAATGATTTTTTCGCTAGATCAATGTTGGTCTCGTAGAAAAAAAAGTTGTAAAGTTTGATAGTCTGATTATCCCCTTATAAAGCAGTCTAATGACTGAATAGTTATGCTTAGGTACCGTATAACAAATAAGAAGTATCGAAAATAGCTTGAGGTGTCTATAGGGTCCTTCTTAATATGCTGACACTTTTTAAGGGGATGATCAGACCGTTAAACTGAACAACTTTCTCTATGGGACCAACATTATACTAAACTGAAAACCTACTCGAGCCAAATGTATAGGACAGCTGATTTTTTTTTCGTGATTTCAATGTTGGTCCCATAGAGAAAGTTGTTAAATTTGATGGTCTGATCACCTCCTTAAAAGTGTCAGCATATTAAGTTGGACCCTGTACAGGTTAATGTCCTTGAAAGTAGTTCAGTTTGATTCCATGAACAGCACCTCTTTATTAACAAGTTTTTCTTGGTTTTGATTCTGATTCGGTTTTCTTCTGATCTACCAATAAACAAATAAAAAATAAAATGTTTGTTTGTTTGTTTGTTTTATGAAAAATATTAATTAGGTTTGTAATCTATTATTTACTATGTTTAACTGTTTGTGTCTACATTTTACCATTAGAAAAGAACATGTTGTTTTCAAAAGGTTTAGAGTGATTGCAAATATGAATATCAAACTAAATCGTTAAATTATTCAACAGCATACTTGTAGTCAACAATAGTCTACTACAGTATAGCCATATCCATACGTTTATATCGCGTGCATTCTCAGCATAAGCATTTGTTACCCAAATGCTTTCCTCGGCTGCTGTCGGCCGGCAAATTGAATACAATTTATCATGCAATACACAAAGAGTTCAATGCTCTAATATTTTTCAATGTTGACATTTAGTCAATGCCGTGTTTAAAACTTTACGTCAGGGTATTAGCTTCACTTGTAAGTAACTAACAAACTAACAAAAAAAAATAGGAAGTCGATTTAAACCTACTTTTATTTGTAGTATCGATTTGAAACTTTGCAAGCGTACCTATGCAATTCGGATAACAATACAATAATTTGGTATAATCCAGCTGATTTGAAGATGGATGTAGATAATATAGTGGAACTCGTCAATAGCAACTAGTAAACCCCTTGACTTTTGGCTCATTTGGTTTACTGACAAAAGCATATTTTTTCGTTTTTTTTAATATTTAACTTTTTACTGTCGCCTTCTGAAATATTGGCTGAAATCTGAAATCACTTAAGAAATGCATAAATGTTTATTGATTTGATTAGTCTGTTATTTAGAAGGTAGGTATGCTTGATATGTAGTCTTGATAGTAATGTTGGATAAGTAGGTAGGTTAAATTGAGGTATTGTCTTTGGCAACGGCGCAAAAAGTTAGAAAGACCACAGTCTGTGGATAACCACGCGTAGAATTACAAATTATTGCATTAATTAATATTTTAATAGATACTTAAGAGCCTGCCGAGCCTATTGTGATGCCCCCAATCGTATTTTTTTTATTTTTAAACAATTAAACAACATTTAAAAAAAACAAGAATGTCACATTGTAGTCCTGATTGGCTTTCCATTTATCGAAACGTTACGGATTTTATGTTTTACGCTTGTAGCTATTATCGTTAAAACCGCCAAAAGTGGCCACTTTTGGCGGTTTTAAAGATAATAGGTAAATACAAACATTATAAAAACAAATCCGCAGTGACCCGATACATTGAAAACCAGCAATGACTACAATGTAACATTCTTGTTTTTTGGAAATATTGTTTAATTGCTAAGAAATTAAAAAAATACGATTGGGGGCAGCACAATAGGCTCGGTGCATCCTTAAGAATGAATCGTGTAGCCATAGACTAAGAGATTGACCTCATGAATATGGTTTAAGGAACCCTGCTCTACTCTACGTAGTATTGGATCACAATAATGAGCGAGGTAGAGAGTTCCTATCCAATATTTTACTGACAGAATAAAGCTGTTTCCACAAGAGGAATGAGAATTTCTTCTAAGAATTCCCGGTAGCGGATAAGTAGGTAGATAATAATGTATAGTTTCTAACACCTTCTACCTAATTGAATCTTTTATAACGATGCCAATTAAGACAAGATTTCTAATTAAGATTTTCCTTTAAATAAAAGGTAAACTCACGAGTTATAATCCCTTTAGCGATGATCGTAGTAACTTTACTATAACCAACTCATTAGCGTTTAGTATAATGCAGTTATAACAAGGCTAACATTTTGCACATTTTTAGACTGGAATGATATCGAGTGGTGGTAGGTGTCTATGGCAATGACAGACCGCAATGTGTCATTTTGTGTTGCTTTGTGTGACATGTTGTTTGTTTGAACGAGCTTGTCTATCGCTAGAGTAATATGTCTATGGACTGAATAATCTGAATGGGTGCCAAAATTAGTGAAAGCCAGTGTATAAATAATACCATCTCTCAGAAACAACATGTCTGTGTGATAGTGAATGACAGGCGATGTTCATACGCTGGGAAATTCGGTCTGAAACTCGATGTAATGTAAGTTTACATTTTTAAAAGGAATCACGATCTTTATCGAACAAATGTATGTAAAGGCTCAGTAATAAAGAGCACGCTTGCCTGACCACAGACAAAAGCTGTCTTATAACATAAAAGAACAATACAGCACTTGAAATGTACTCAGATATCATCAGCGAAAACCTAGTATGTTCTAAAATGTGCAATATCTCAAACGAAATGCCGTACTTTACGTTGTCTGGTACAAAATGAAACCTTACTGGATGCCTGTTAAAATTAAGTTCAAACATTTCTCTCCAGAGGAAAAATATTTAATGTATATTTTCTCCTTTCATTTCGTTACGAGTAAATAAGGCATTTTTCTTAGTAGGTAATAAAATTTATCATCTACTTAGGTTTTATATAATAAAAGATTGTACCTATACCTAGTTACTAATTAAAATGCCTGGAGTGGTTTTCGAATGAGAACTGTGATCGTGTAATTATGTGGGTATTATAAATTTAAATTAATCTATGTTTCCTTTTATTATTACTACGAGATGAATAAGTAATTAGGAAAAACATTTTTTGAAGGTATTTGCTGAATGTTCTTGTATTTAATGTAGAAAGTGATCTTACTTTGAAACAAAATGCTTTCTTGCTGTATTTGTTCGAACCTTAATTATTATACCAACCTTCAGGCAACTATGAGTATCTTATTAGGTACGTTCACGACTTCAAATAAATTAAATTCTCCCAACGTGAATTGTCTACTTTGATACTAATCCACTGAATAGACATCAACATATCAATGATCTGTTTAATTAACTGAAAGTGTTATATGGAATTGTAGGATTTCACAATAAGAAGTCATTAGGCAACAGGGAGTTAGTTAATGGACCATTAAACGAACCTATAAATTAAACTTAATCATGACTAATTGGAACTACATAAGGGGAATACACATAGATTGACGCTAGTTCCAAAGTGCCCGGGTGGTCCCATAAACTGTGAGGTTTTATATTGGTTGATAGGGAGTTAAAAGGTTAGCAACATAAAAATTTAGATAATACTGGAATTTCTGGGAAGCGAACAAAAGCCGTAAAAACTATGTTTTATCAAACTCGAATGTCAATGCAGTATAATTTTAAAAAGTCTACCTTTAATCGTAATTTACGTTCCTCATTTAAATTTCTAATCAGCTATTATTTCCGTCCTTTAAAACCGCAAATCGTAGAAGATCACCAATTAAGTTGATTGAACTAAAAAACTCAATTTAAGTAAAACCCTTCATTAAACTTATCAGAGTGATCTAACCCAGAATCCGTGTAACGTAATCGATTTTGAAACGAGGAGCCGCGAAGGACAAAGTGCGGTCACAAATTTACATATAAATTCGGGATTATTTTAATTTTAAACGCATTTGGAAAGTTTATTTGCATATATATGAGGGGCCATTACTGTTTCTTTGTCGCGGACGGCTAATGTAACAGCTCAGTGAATTTACACAACGTAGGAGCGGCCGGCACCGGCATCAGGGTGGCACGGCACCGGCATCAGAGCGGCTTTATGACATCAGCCGGGTACTATTTCATTGTAAACAAACATTTGGTAAGCCGATGTGACCACTCTATAAAATTAAGCAATTTGTCAAGTGAACACTGTGCCCATATTGAAACAGGGAGGGTCGTTAACTGCACTCATTAAACAGATTTTCATGTTTATTGAATTCCGTCATTTCACACTTGCGTTTTCAATAATGTGACCGATGACACTTTTGTTGTCATTTTGTTCACGTTTCGTTTATAATTATCATATTATTTGAGACAGTTATAATTTAATCGTTGTTTTATTATTCATTTTGAGTTAACATTTCCGTCTTAATTAAATAACCTCACGCTTTCAAATTATAAGTAGACAAGCAACACGTATAACGTTTTAGATCAAAGGGCGCTCAAATATATCGGCGATGCCACGTTAATTAGAGGGGTTTATTCTGTAGATACTAAATCAGTCATTTGCTAAAAGACGTCTCGATCTCGAAGGGGAGAGATATGCGATGCGAGCGCAAGATATTTGTTCTTGTTGCACTAATAGCTCGTAAATATTTCAGCGCAAGCGGCGGACACATATGCGACTCGACAAATGGCCTCTTATAAAATATATGTGTGCCGTCACTTTGAACCTTCCCATTCGTTGCGTTTCCGACGACTGAAATAACAATGCCGTCTAGTGTAGTCTCCGTTTTAAAGCGGAAATTCTCCCTATCAATCACTTTTGGTCATCACTTGACAAATAACAGCCGTGACATTTCATTTTGATGTCACACTTTAAAAGTTTTGAGTTGGTTTAATGAAGAGAGTTGTTAAAGATTTGTATTTCAAAGAAATACCTCGCTCATGTGACCTAGTTGAATGTACTCGCGACTACACACGGACGAGCGTAGGAACGTGAATGAAATGTGGATGGAGGTTTGTCAGAATCGTAGCAGATGGAGAACTTTGTCATCGTTCCTAGTAGAGTGGGAATTTAAAAATATATTTCTTCAATGAAGGGGAAGCGAACGTTTTATTGTTCTCTTATCGAGGGATAGTTCAATAAATCGAATTATACTTAATCTCGCATAACGTTTGAGTGAATAGGTATATAGTCTCATTTACATGAATAAATAAGTAAAAATAAGATTAGTAGCACTGTATTCTCGTAGTTTTGTAGTATCGGTTCATTCCTTCGTGATTTTATGAATGTAATGTAGATTAGAAAATACAAATTTAGGTCATTAGTGTAGTTGGGTTGAGGGGTTAGTTAGAGGGTTGAATACCTATCGAGGCACTTATAAAAACGGTAATACATTTTGTTGAGTCGGGCTTTAAATATGATAAAGCTCGATCGAAAAACCCACCTGTCAAGTCCAGCATATAAGCACTAAATATATTCAAAATAGTAGACACGAAATAAATAAGGATCAAAATAATATGCACAACACATGTGCAGTTGAAAATTTCAGAATATTTCTGTAACAGGGTGCCAAAGGTTCAGCATCATTAATTAGGATTATGTCTATTTATTGGGGAAGGATGTCTTTAACAGAGGGGCTGTTCATAGTTTAAATACCAACGATAACATTATAAATTACAATTGAGACTTCCGTTGCTTAATGGTTAAGTATGACAAAGCCACATTTTGAACTTAAGTAAAAGTGTTTCAGGAACTTTTGAGATTAAGAACTGAGATGGAACAAAGATGTAACGCTATTTTTAAGAACTTACTTAATGTTTTTTTCATTGACAATCTTAGACAATAATTTTGGTGCGAGGTACTGAATAATCTACTCAGTTAATCTCTCATTAAGCCCATTTGTTTTAGTAAAACCCTAGTTGTTTGCGTCTGAAGATTTATGACGACAATTAATTATTAAACTTATGACCAGCCTTGTCTGAAAATATCATTATTTAAATATCTTTTAATATTATGCTGGGAAAAACCAACTAAAAAGATCGGACTATTTAGTTCTCTATACAGAATAATCAGCTGACCACAATCGTTACCTATATTACATAGCTTAATTAGATGAAATCACTACCCCATGTTGATAGGTTACTAGTTCGTCTAGTGCAGAGTTTACAAACTTTAATTTAAAACATTACACGATTTTCCTAAATCTTGAAAAATTCTTGTATAATTTACTAGCGACCCGCCCCGGCTTCGCACGGATGTAATGCACATGCGGGTGTAAACCTTTCTTTTGGAAAAAAAAATCCGTTGCGTAGTTTTAAAGATCTAAGCATACATAGGGACAGACAGACAGCGGGAAGCGACTTTGATTTATAATATGCAGTGATTTAATTATCAGGTATTTTCTATTGTAATAAGAATTTAAATCTGTTATTGAACCGATCGACCAGTACTACAGCACAAACTAGACTCAAATGCAGGGACCAAAGTTTTTTTATTTGCAGTTAAAGATGGTCAAGTTCGATAGTCTAACACTCAGTGGCAGAAACGCTCTTTAATGTTAAAACTCCATAATATCTCTTGCTGGCTTTTACTACGTCAACAAGACAAAAAATGACAGCAAGAGATTTAATGAAGGATTAACTTTAATGAGCGTTTCTGCAACAGAGTTTAAAACGTTCATCAGAATTACTATTTAATTCGATGAGAAGAATATCGTTACTTTCCGCGTACATACTTTTATATTATTCCTGCATAAAACGTGAAGTAGGTGTTAAATAGTCTATCACATGCGATAAGATGGGCGTGCTTCACTCTTCAAGTTGAGTCGACACTCCCCTAGAGGGAATACTTGCCTGTCTGAATTTATTGACTACGACGGATACCCGGGTGAGGGAGGGTACCAAGCCCACACAGATCCTATCGTTGGTGTAGGGTGTTGAACTGTTATGGGTTGACTTAATGCAGAACTAGACTTGCACTCAGTTGCAGAAACGCTCATTAAAGTTAATCCTCCATTAAACTTCTTGCTAGCTTTTACTACCTCAACAAGACAAAAAGTGACAACAAGAGATTTATTGGAGGATTATAACTTTAGTGAGCGTTTCTGCAACTGAGGGTTACATAGGAAACCTACATGCTTCAATTCCGAAGCTTGTGTCCATGTCCAATGTCCATTAAAAATTTTAAGTGAAGTGAAGGCTCAGTAAAAGTGACGACCACCGGGGGCGTAGCTCAGATGGTAGAGCGCTCGCTTAGCATGTGAGAGGTACCGGTGATCGATACCCGGCGCCTCCAACCCTCTTTTTACCCGACCTGCGACAGAAGGAGGGTTATGTTTTTCGAGCGTATGTATTTATGTATGTAAGTATGTATGTATGTTTGTTTGTATGTCTATTTCTTTGGTACGCCCTACAGCCTAAACAGCTTGATGGATTTTAACGTATGAGGTGTCGATAGATTGGTTAAAATCGTGAGAGTGACATAGGGTACATTATTTTAATATGGTGTCTGCGAATTAAAAAAGAGAGGGGGAAGAATCAATTTTTTTTCGTAAAAAATTACAATATGGGTATCAAATGAAAGCTGGTTAAGAGTAGATTCCAAATATATATATATATATATATATTATAGTACTTTTATGCTACCGTTTTGACACAAGACTAAAAAGTATGAAATAAACTAAATTATATAGAAAAACAAAAAACCCGACTGCGTAAAAAACTAATAAGTTACTGAAAAGATCAAAACAAGCTCCTTTAATCATATTATATAGTAACTTTGTTTGAGCAAATTAATACAATTTGAATGTTATTACTTATAAGGTAGGTATTGCAGGCGGCGGGGACAAACCAATAACCAACAAATAGGTAGATAAGTATGTTTTGTAATTTTTCTTTGTCCCCGTTTGCGATACCTACCTTATAAGTAATAACATTCAAATTGTTTTAATTTGTTCAAACAAAGGTACTATAGATGATTAAAGGAGCTTGTTTTTATTCATTCAGTTACTTATTAGTTTTTTACGCAGTCGGGTTTTTTGTTTTTCTTAATAATTTAGTTTTTGATCCTGAATTTCAATCAATCAATTACATCTGCAAATGGGACCATTTAGGAAATAATGACCAGTTGCAAATGGGACATACTGGTACTAATCCATTTTATTACACCGTAAACTAGTAGCAAGTACTTCAGAGCATAAATCTGAACAACACTATGGAACCAACTGACTACAATGCGACTAACCAACGACTAACTATTGAAATCATCATTGCAGTCAAGCTGGTTATTATTACTTTTATATATACCAGTGGAATATCTGATAAAACTAATAAATAAAATGCAAAGTTCTGCAATATTTCCTGGCAGAAAAGACAAAAGAGATTTAATAAATCTACTTCACAGATCCTCTTTCTTGAATTGCGAGCACTTACAGTTCAGGAAAGCCACGAAATATAAGTTCCAAGTTTAAGTATGAGATCTGAGAAAATTCTCCTTTCAACAATAAAGAAGATTTCACCAAATTTTTGTAAAATTATTTTACTGTTATTGCTTTTGATACGTCACCTAACTGCATCGTAAAACGTTTTGTAAACAACCTCTTATTTTGAAAAGTGACATAAATATACCGTTATTTACATTTATCGTTGAATTTACCAATAATATATTATTTTTTACTGCCTAATATTTTGTGGAAACATGGCGTCTTTGGATAATTGAACACTCGTGTAAAACATGCGAAGACGTTTAAATATAGGGAATGAGCCTAAAATGTGAGCTTCCATATTTGTTAAACTTTCATTTGACATCTATTCTGTGGTATATTGATCACACCTTTGTGGTTCATACAATACATTATGTATGCCGAATTGCCGACATGTATTTGACATAGAAGACCATTATTAGATTTCTAACACAATGTCAAAAACAAACAGATTATATTTTAACCATTTACTCGTATTAGTTGTCTATTGTCTAGCTAGATAGTGATATTGGATCAGCTCATCCGTAGAATTTCGTCACTTCTGGCGTTCCGGTTGTTGCAGAATTGTTTAATAATTATTGTGATTATTCATATTAAAAGTATACAGGGTAGATAGTCTGGTATATGATACTTATTCCAAAACACAATAAGGTCGATAGAGTGAGCCGAATCACGTCGCACTGCGTAGACTATGAGAAAAGTTCGAGGGATTTATTTGTCAACTTTGCTCTGATAAAACTTTGTTTGACATTTGATTGTGAGGTCATGCCCCAGCTTCCTCCAGATAAGTTTCGAGGGCCGCTTCTTTTAGCTTTAGATTAATTTCTCTCCGTATTGACTTTGTAAAGTTTGTTTTATCATGTTTGCACGCTGGAAATTTTAAATGTTATCTCTTTGTTGCTTTTAGGAGCTTTTGTTTGATTTTCTGAGTACTTACAGTAGTTACTAGTAAGTCATAGGTATGAAAGCGGTGAAAGTGTTTTCTATACTTTATACTATTTTTAATACAGTTAGCGTAATATTAAGTATATAACTAGCGACACAATGGGTGGTAGTTTTCACGCGAAAGGAGCTTATGGACGCAGGTGGTAGTGCTATCCATGTGGCAAAATACTGGGCTGGAAAAATATAAAATAACATGCAATCGACTCTATAAGAGAAGAAGATTATAGACAAAAAAAATACAACACAGATCGACAGGCGAAAAATGTTTTAAACAGATAACTTTTAAAATTGATTATTCCCTTTCCCTACTGATAAATACTCGTAGTGTAGGTGTCTCTTAGTTCTTATGTACAAAAAATAACCTATTTTACATAGATAAATAGAAAGGCTCTTCAGAGAATCGGGCAAGCAACCTAAAAGGCGATCAACAAACAAATCTCTCAAAAATTTATTCAATAAAAAACCATTCAGTCAAAGACCACCCTCAAAGTTCAAAACAATATTTCACAGTCGCTTAACGATCTATTTACACTGCGTCTTGGCGGGACACATAAGGCGGGCACCTCAAAGGAATGCCTAAAAGTTCATCCGAAAATACGAGTCCCTTGACATAAGTCTTATTAAGGCGACTTAAGATTGAAAACAACTTGATCCGCGGGACCAATATGGAACGAATGCCAACAAGTTCGGAAGTTGACAAATCTCCCGGCGTTATTTCTGTACTAATTAGACAGCGAGGCGTGGGTGCCGTCGAGGACGTACGGAAGAATAAGATAAAAAAGCGGTCAAGTGCGAGTCGGACTCAAGCACGGAGGGTTCCTTACCACCATACAATATTACCGAATCGTAGTGTTTTCTACGGGATCCTTAGCGCGAGACCGACTAGCGTGTCAGTGGTGTTTCATCCAGACTTCTAGAGCGTCAGGTACTACAAAAGGCAAGAAAGATTACTTGCTTGAAAACTTTTTATGAATTTCAAATCGGTCAAGTGCGAGTCGCTACTCGCGCATCGAGGGTTCCGTACCGCACCACCACAGAATACAACATATTAACTTGGAAAAAACTTTTTTCTTCGGGACCTTAAGCGTGAGACCGACTCACACTTGGCCGGTTTTTGTTATTTGTTGTTATACTGTAGAGTTTGCTCTATAATCACACCGAGTTTGACGCTTGTTAGTATTACTGTTTTTACGATAGAGTGAGAAGAAAAAACTTTAATGAAAACTAGTTTCTTGTTTGGGCACCCCCTGAATTTTGTACTTTTTGTTTTACACCATCAAATTAAATACAATGGTACATATAATGTGACAATTTCAACTGCCTGACTATCACGGTTCAGAAGATACAGCCCTCTGAAGCTAGGACAGACGGACGGACAGCGTAGGCTTATGAATAGGGTCCCGTTTTCACCCTTTGGGTACGGAACCCTAAAAATGACTGTAGAGGACCATGTCAAGAGAATAAGCAATGTCTGGGGCGTGGGACGTTTTTGCTATTAAATTTTGCAGCGACAAATGGACTATTGGAACTCTGGAAGTGATGAGAATGAAAATCCCGCTCACTAAAAACTTGTTTAAAAAATGTAGAACTATAATATACAGCAAATATGCTGGGAAAGATAATATACGGAATAAATCTTTGTGAAGTAAATATCTATTTAATATTAATTATTGATAATTAACCCTTAGGGATATTTTTGAGTCCCAAATTATGGGAAATTAGGCCATAAGGCTCATTGGGTATTTTATGTTGTCTGTTCTATTCTGACCACCCCGTAAGGGATTATGGTTATGAGGTTGTGTATGTATGTGTTAACCTAACATACTAATTTAGTAGAAAAAATAATACCTATTCAATAATTCATCGCCTTGTTAGTCATTGAGGGTGACATACTTGGGGACATTTTTGAGTCCCAAATTATGGGAAAGGGCCCATTAGGGCCATTGTGTATTTTATGTTGCATGTAGTATTCATCGTATAGAAAAGAATAGAACAGACCACATAACATTTATTTGTAGAAGTAACTTGTAGCCAGACCCTATTACAAAAACTATTTAGAAAAATGTATTTTAACAGTTTCACAAAATTGTATCATAAATTGCCAGACAAAGAAAGTAAAGTAAAGAAGCGCAAAAATCCTCTTTGAAACCCATTTGAGCTGAAACCGTCTCAAAGCGTTCTCCTATAATACGAGTATGCTCTTCAGCTCCATGCGAGACTATGTCAGTTCAATGACAAACGAATAATAAGAGGATCTCGACGAAGTAGTGCTGTCTTTATTTAAATTTATCGATATCGATAGTTTTATTCGTAAGCATTGAGTTTTCGCACAACAAGGAAATGAGTATACAGGGTGTAACAAAACACCCTAGTTATACTTAAGGGGGTGCTTCAGCCCATGAAACTGAACAACTTTCACTATGGAGCCAACATCGAAATCGCGAGAAAAAATCTGTTATCCCATACAAACCTGCTGTATCGACTCGACTAAAATGTATTATGGGACTCCACAGCTGTTTTTTTTTTCGTCATTTCGAACTTGGCTCCATAGTGAAAGTTGGTCAGTTTGATGGTCTGAAGAACCCCCTTGAGTATTACTAGGGAGTTTTGTTACACCCTGTATATTTCTAATGATACAAAGTTGGGTTAGCAAAGCATGGAATGCTTTACAAATTTAAGTGTTACAGACACTTTTCGATCATCATCATCAGCCAGTATCCACACTCTGCAGGGCATTAGCCTCCTTCCCATTTTAACACTGTTCGAGTGATTAACTCTATTAACTTACATAAGCGTCAATATCAATCAAAATATAGATTTATGAGTTATTTCGATGTATTTGTTATTGCTCTTACATCACTAGTCCGAACGACTGGAGGAAATAAATTAATTTACTGAATTTTATTGTTGATTACCTCTATCAACAGCGCGGTGTGGCTGTAATTATTAAAAAGTTCAGTTTGGTTAACACCGTCATCTGTTTATCTCGTCGCTTTCAATTGAAAAATTATGAAAATAAAATGTTTTATGTTTTTAATTCATCACAGCAAATACTTACTCGGTGTTGTTGATTTATATTAATTCAGGTTTTGCAGAAAACATTTCTTTTTTATTACTGTATACGTTACCAATGGATGCATCCGACTTATAATATTTTGACTGATTGACATAATTTTAGTCGAATGCAGATAGAAGGCCAAGCCCAAGGAGTATACTCTGACTTACGATTTTCGATAGGTAAGATGTGGCGCGTTGCGGAGAGGTATGGAAACTCAATCATAAAGGTCCGGGTTCGATTCCGCATGGATTGCATGCCATGTACCGATAAGTTCTTCTAACTTATGTACGTAATAGCACTGCTCTCGATTGTGAAGGAAAACATAGTGAGGAAACCTGCAAACGTGGAAGAAGAAAATCGGCTGCGTATGTGAAGTCTACCAAACCGCATTGGGTGCGCGTGGTGGACTAACGCCCATGCAACCCTCTCTGAGGGTAGACCTTTGCCCTGCAGTACATATTAAATTAAATAATTCTTAATTCCAGATAATTATTCCATAGAAGTGTTCGTAACAGAGAAACTTAAACTATCATAAGTAAAACTGTTCATTTTAAATCTAAAGTCGCATCATTCCTATGCTAATGATGATATCGATATTAGATTAATTGATTGATATTGTAACTCATATCGATTCCGATCAATTGTCTACTCAACTCCTATGAAATTCCGACAAAAACGATAATAATACATCGAAAATCGAATATGCTAGTTGAGGACTTGTGCACTCAGACTTTCACTACAGTTTCGCATGAATTAGGAATATTATTGTTTCTACAGTACAGCCACACACTCAAGTTGATGTCCTAATGATAGGCATCGACAATTGATCACCGTCCGTTATGTTTGTGGCACACCTCTTACGTCTCTTCAATCAGTGCTATGTTATGTATCGTAGAAACTGTTCTAGCTGCTTTTCTTAGTCGCGCATTAGACCACGACCTGTGGCCGCATCAGTGACCAAGTAATCTAAGGAAACGTGTTGTCGTTTTCTTCTTATCGTGTGGGCAGCAAGCCCTGGTATCAGAGTTTTAAACTGTCTTACGGCCTGTGACATGGTTTTTATGAAACGACTACTACCACCAGAGATAGTAGCCGGGACCAACGGCTTAACGACAACAGCCATTCGAAGCACGGAATCATCTTTCTATGAATAGAAAGAGATTGAAGAGATTGTCTGAAGACAATCAGGTGATTCAGCCTGCAATGTCCTACTTACCAACTGGGCAAAAAAAAAGTGACATATCTCTATATGTCCCCCGTGGGAATCGAACCTACGACCTCCGTGTCAAGAGCCCAATGCTCTTAACCATTAGACCACGGAACTGGTCGTGGTCATGGCACTCAACAGCCACGATCACAATCAGTTTCCATAGTTTACTTGGTCGGGTCGTGGTCGTGGTCATCTAGAGCCCCTTCTAAGACCCTTTAATAAATTATATCATAGTGTCGTTTTGTTAAAATTTAGATACTTATTTTCTATTCTTACATTTTCGTTTAGTGCACGAGATTTCATTCATCTAGTTATGAAGAAACTTCTCTTATTACCTGAAAAGATATAATTTTATATTAAAACAAAGAACGATTAAAACAACTTATAACTAAGTTTAGATTAGTTGCAAAACTTAAAAAATAACTTTTAAGTTTAGGGATTAATTCCTAAGCAAATTGCTGAAAAAGTTTACGCACGCTAATTTTATGAATGCCAGTTTTATTTTTTTACAAAGATTTTGTTTGAATAAGTTTAACTTTCATATTGAACCAATCGAAATGTGAAACGAACAGTAAAAGAATTCAACTGTAATAGATTCCTGGACGCAATCCATTTTTACTATACTGATAAGATAACAGAATTTCTTCTTCTTCGTATCTTGTGGGCAGCAAAGAGCAAGCCCTGGTGTCAGAGTTTTTTCAGACCGCCTTACGGCCTCTGACGTGGTTTTTATGTAACGACTACTACTACAGTAGCTGGGACCAACGGCTTAACGTGCCATCCGAAGCACAGAATCATCTTTCTTTTCAGACAATCAGGTGATTCAGCCTGCAATGTCCTAACCAACTGGGGAAACATGCACAAACAGAAAATATAATTCACTATTCGATGTTGATGTGTTTAATTGTAAAGCTGTGATACAGCATCACAGCTTATTACAGTATGTTATTACATTGAGGAACTCCGAATTCAATTCCGAATTGTATGCTGCATGATGTAAGCTCTGATTTAAGCCCAATTTAATGAAAAAGGCTGGACTAATTGTCATCCAACATAATAAGGACTATCTCTTAATGACGATTAAATAAAAAACAAAAATACTTATCAGCTTTCAAACTGAACAGTATGTAATAAAGGCAAAGACCAAAATTGTATTTATTGGAAATTATTCACGTCCACTATATTGTCGTGTTTCACGTCAACCCAGTGTCACCGGGATTAAATTGTAACAATTTCATTAAAATCGATGCAAAATCTTTCAACACATGCATCAATTTTAAACAAATTAATTTAACTTGAAAATTAAATAAGACCTGACACCTTACCTACTCGGAGTTTCTATATTCGATATACCGTTATCGTTTTTCACAGAACTTAATGGGAATAAAGTTGAAATTTGAATGTAAACGTTCACATTATCAGACATCTAAAGTCCAAGTATAGACCCAGAAGTACTATTTTTGAATTTACCACAGCCCGTTTCGTATCATCACTTTCAGCCCATATCTACTGCCCCTCCCTATTTTGCCATTCTTCTCGGTCCTGTGCCAGTCGCATCCAGGTCTTACCGATACTTTTCCAGATGTCGTCAATCCACCTGCCTGCTGGACGACTCACTCCACTTTTGCGAGTAAACACTGTGCTCTGTTTCCACGCCGTTTCTTATACGTACAATTTATCGTGATCTTATTCTTTTAAAAATGTTTGTCTGTGTTGTATTGTAGAGTGTAAGGACACACACCTGCGAAACGTTCGGTGCCGAACATTCGGTTGAATACGCGCGAAACGCTTTTCCCTATACCGGCGACACACCAGTACGCACCATTACGCGCCATTTTTCCTAGTAGACGCGTATTCAACCGAACGTTCGGCGCAGACCGTTCCGCAGGTGTGTCCCTACACAACCTCTATACCCTGCCTACAAGACTAGTCTATGATACCTACCTGTGTGTGAAATTCAAAGCAAACCTGGGCGTGTCGTTGTAAAGTAAAATCTTTCACTAGTAAACAAATCCTACATATCCTAAAGGAAGTGGGAATAAGTGGTGAATTGTAATAGTAGCGATCACAAAAGATCTAACGACGGTCGATGTGATCTTAGTCGGCCCTTGACTTTCATAGTGCACCCTCAAAAATACGTAAGTGATCGTAATAAATAAATGGCTTGAAACATTTATTATCGAACACATTTCCATTATCTTTAGAGACACTGCACACTGTTTAAACATAAATCAAAAATATTTCGCTATTAATTTCACTAGCAAACATTTTAATGGCAACATTTACTCAGATTATCTTCAAGAGTTTTCACAAAAGATCGTAAATCATAATTTTGCGAAGCGTTCGCCCGATTAAGCTCAGTGTCGATACTCGTACGATGTACTCCTCGATCGGGAGTAGGGTTACTAAACATTAAGATTTGATAGGACATGACCGGATTTTTAACGTCAACAGATATTATTAACGTTCAAACTTTTAAATTGTATACTTAATTTTAAATATTATAAATCAACTGTAATCAGCACGAACAACATGGTTATAAACGTAATCAAATTTTAGTGTAAGCATTGAAACTAGCTTAAAGGAAAAATTCTATTTTATTGTATCAATATTGTTAGTTTTTTTGCAAACTGAAAAAAAATACTGAAGTTTATTTTGTAGAGATCTTAATTATGCATGTTGCGTTGGCATGACATATTCATAGGCCGAGAGTTCAACTTGTTCCCCTACACTAACAACTAAATATACAATTTAATCATTAAATATTATAGTAATGTTCGGACTTTTATTTTAATTATGACTTCTTTTTTTCCACACTAAAAATATAAATTTTCTGCCAGAAGTAGCATCGTCAGCCCATAAGTATGGGAGTATTCTGCAACAAGCATCGTCATTACAATATATAAATCCGCACATGCATCGTCAAACAACGACTTATGAGCAAATTATAATACTGAGATCTCAATTACAGCATTATCACTGGAACATCATTCTTAAATCTTAACGTATAAACCAATCTGGTTTCGTCAAAACTTTTCAATTTTACACATGGCAACCCTACTCGGGAGGAACAAAGGGTAATTTTCGTTATTATAAGGATTATGTTATGATACAACTCTTCGTTTGTTTTCGCTTTGTTTCGGCATCTCGGCTATTACAATAACAAGAGGCTTATTAGACTGCTATTAAACTTGTTATTAACGAAAGCACGAAGATAATTATCTCTCGGAATAATTGTAGAGCTGCCTTATTTTAAATTTATAGGGCATGCTCAGTCAGTTACATTGAGCTAAATAACATTTTACATGGTACTTAATTAAGAAGTTGTTTTATTAAATAACTTCGCTTTAATCAACTTTAATTTGACGTGAGTGGAAATTATGAAAGATTGTTTTTATTAATGTCCCAGCAAATTTAGCTACTGACTGGTTAGTAAAGACACTTTACTCTTTATCTATACACTTTTTAAAGGGATGATCAGACCATCGAACTGAACATCTTTCTCGAAATCGCGAAAATAAACTGCTCCATACAAAACTGCAAATCTAGGTATTCGAGCCATAACTTTTTTTCGCGATTTCAATGTTGGTTCCATAGAGAAAGTTGTTCAGTTTGATGGTCTAATCATCTCATTAAAAAAGTGTCAGCATATTAAAAAGGATCCTGTTTACAGGGTGAAATTGATATCATACATCCTTTTAAACTAAGAGTCTACCCATCAAACTGAACTACTTTTACTAAAGGAGCAAACATGTCAGCGCAATAAAAACAGGCACTCCATACTAAACTGCAATGGGCATGCGACCGCGTTTACCGGTTATCTATCTATCTTTGTCATAGTCACTGTTTGTATTGTTCTGAATTAAACGAGTAACATATCTATCTATTTAGCTAGGTACTCACATAACTATTAGGTGCTAAAGAATAAATAATATTAATCTTATCTTTATCTTAACATTTGCTACTTTTATTACTATAAATAAACCCCTCGTATAACCTATTATACAAGCTTTTAACTTCTAGTAAGTAGTTACTATACCGTATCCTACGTGACTACTAATCCGCACAATCCGGTTGTCCGGGCACCAAGCAAGAATCGTCCGGTAATCCGAACGATAATGGCTAATTAACCGAGTGTATGCTCGGTAGGAATTAGCTGCTCAATTAGAATCACATTACGTGGTACTATTTACCGCTAACCGGACCGAGGGGCGTCCGATGCCATGCCGATGCGCTCGGAATAACAAAATGGCCGGTCAAACTCTTGGCCCGTAATGGATCTGATATACAAATAGAAATGGCGGGTCTAATTTAAGTATACTTTGGACTGATGAGTTATGATACTTAGCCTCACTTGCGCCAACCACGGGTTAGCAATTAACTCCGGATGAAATGGCTCTTTCAGTTGTTTTTCTATACAAAAAATCATGGGTTACAAACTTATTGCTAACCAAGGTTGGCGCAAGTGGGGCTCAGTTTGGTAAATACAGCGATTTTATGATGGTCTTACTAACTACAAAATGTGAAATAATACAGCATGTTAATTAATAATCAAGTTCTAAAGGGTGTAAGGAAAATTATCGTTAACCTTTAAACATACTCTACTAATAAAACTGAACAACTTTTACTATGGAAGCACAAATGAAAGCGCAAAATAAAATCTGCTGTTCCACACTAAACTGCAAATACTGCAATGCATACTCAAGGCAAAAGTATGGAACAGCTGATTTATTTTTGTTCTGACAGGTTTGCTCCCATATTAAAAGTTGCTCAGTTTGATGGGTAGAGTATGTGGTTTAAAGGTTAATGATAGTTTTCCTTACACCCTGTATTCGTTGTTGACCCTATCCATTCAATTATAGATTCTTAGTTCTATGGCACAATCAGTGGAACTTATTGGTCAGCATCGCATCCCGAAAATCGTGATCGGACCACCCACCGGCTCTGTGAGAAGGCAAATAAAATAAAACAGCAATAAATAACAGTGCTCGCGCATAATTGATCACAAATTAAAACTCGGAGCGCGTCCGAAATGTTAAACGCCGACGTCGCCGAAAGCGAAATTAGCGTATGTGTGCACACGACCCACTCACACATGAAGCACATACGGTAGGGTTGTGCCGATCCAGTCTGACACTACTTAAGTCTTCGCAAATTACAGGTGCAGACTTCACGAATTCGATTTGTAGTAGAAATCTAGTTAAAATATTAGTTTTGCGGGTTTCGTGAAACCTCGTTAGAGTTAGTTTTGAGGATTATTGGAATACGAGTTTGAAATTCAATGATTGAAATGCTTTTAATGAATCTATTTCAGATCATATTACAAGGATAGAACCGATGAATTCTGGGCCATCCATTAAACAACACGCTACTTGTGACCTATGAATACTGAATAACAAGCATCGGTAAATAAATTACGTTCCGTAATAAATTATTCATGGAAACTGTTTAAATTGTTTATTATTTTAAAGTCCCGATAACCCTACTCAACTTGCCACACATACATCTGTTTCCTTCTGTTTTCATATCAAAACAATGGGCTGTATTCAGGACAATATGTCACTAAAAATAAATGGGCTCTGTTAAGACATTTTGTGTACAGCGTATTGTTTTTGTGCCTCGAAATATTGTTTTACTATTTAACACATTGCGGAGCTTTGTATTGTTCAAGAACAGATGGAGGTTATTAACTATTTCCTTTAAAGTTATTGTTAAGATGACTTTGGGTAAAGCTACATAGAATTATTATGCATAGTTTACGAATCACAATACACGACTACGAGTAACATTCCAAATCTAACACAAACTAGAATAGATCAAAGCATAGCTTAGCATATGCTATGTATTTTGGTTTCTCTAGAACTGGCCCACTGCCGTATACAAGGTTTTACAAAACTACAAATAAACATTTAAGGGGGTGGTGTAGACCATCAAACTGGACAACTTTCAGTATGGGACCAATATCGAAATCGCGAAAAAAAAAAATTATGTTCTATACTCTACAAATCGACTAGAGCTAAAATATGTATGGGATTTAAAATTATTTTTTTCTCGATTTCGATGTTGGTCCCATAGAGAAAGTTGTTCAGTTTGACGGTCTAAACAACCCCCTTAAGAGTTTTAAATATTTATTGTTACTTATGAAACACAATGTAGAGGTCCTACTAACCACAATGTAATATAACGTGTTTTGGTGCAATAAATAAATTTTTTATTTAATTTATTTGTTATTTAATGCTCACGACTATATTCCCCGAGGGGGTAGTCAGAGATATTCTATATAACAATGTTGCCCAAAATCGTCCTATACACTCAAAATGCTAAGTTCAACAATATTATTATCTGGTTAAGAACAACGTTGTTGTCGTTGAAGTAATCGCAAATACTTTTTCTTTTCTAAAACATGTTTATTTCAGTATAGCAAAATTGTGTAAAATCAATAACCGGCCGCTAACGTCAATGCTGAATAAAATTTATTTTTCCTCTCGAGTCTCTACACTGTAGAGTCTACAGACATCCTTTAGAAATCCTTGGTATTTTGATTTAACTTTTATCTTTAGACTTGGGATTGGGAAAAATAATTATTTATCCTAGATTCATATTCTTGGAAACATCCTTAAATTATGCGGTTGTACTCTTATAATAGCAAGGTTAAATTTTAGCATATTTAACCTAGGTTTCCGGTCCAGATGGAATGACGTCAAAGTGTGGCGGAAATGCCTATTAAATACTGCTGAAATACGTATAGCTTCCTACAAAATTTATAACTAAATCCATCATTAATAAAACTACACACACATGTAGATAGGAAACGACCTAAATATAATGACCATTCTCAGAAAATTTAGCCGAAGATAAGCCTTGGTTCCATGAATGTGTGCATTAGGTATAATAATTCTTGCCGGTAAGAGATTGTAACAACGATAATGCCGCACTTCAAACGACTTTCTGGCTTCACAGGAATTTAGTGCGCACTTTTGTTTGTCCAAACTATTTTATTATGTTGTTAACGGTGTTTTAACCATCAAAATAGTAGCTTACACGTTCACACAATGGGTCGGAAAAGCCGTTCAAAAGCAGTAAATTTTATGTAACTATTTGACGCAACCCTATCGTAAGAGATTAGCAGACCAATAAGTCAACTTTATGCCACTTTATTTGACACAAATGGATCGAATATACGGTAAGATTGCGAACAGTTTCAATCAATCACTGCTCGAGAACCGCATTCAATGGCCGTGATTCTTGGCTCGCATTAAAATTCATTGAAAACTTGTCTAATATGGCGATACGTGAGACGATTACCGCAAGTCCCCCGCGGGCTTTGATGGAATACGAAAATTCTACAGCGTTTTACCTTCATATAAAATGTTATAAATATGTAAGCAATGATGATTAATTCAAGCTTGGACGCTCGATCTCACAGTTGACACCCTGGGCGAGTATTATGTTGCACTCTGATGTGTATATTAGGTAAACTTATGTAAATTTCGATTCAATTTGAATTCAACAGTGAAAAGAAGAACCTAACAAAGCTAGTACCGTCGGTTGCAGTTTCAAGTATAAAGGCATTCAATACATTTCTAACTTGATATCCACATATGCCTGTATAGTTTAGAGCTGCAGACCGATACATATACAGAAATAGTTTCAAATTTTCATTCCACTTAGTAAAGTTTTTTTAAAGAACAGATCAAAGATTATCCAGTATGGGCAGCAGTTACGTGCCTGACACCATTCTTGACCATTTGCCAAGCCTTTTTCGTTCTGCTAAGCATACCAGCATAATAATGACAATAAAAAACCGACAAACCCATTAGAAAGCCATAAAAACAAAACTACAACTGAGAAGTTGTGACAAGATATTCGATGAGTTATCAACATTTATCAAAATAACAGGTAGACATTACTTAAAGCCGAACGTTCTGTTTATCTTAGCAAAAATAATGTATAGGTAGTTTTATTTTAGTAGTGTCCTTGCTCGTCCGAGCATCATTCGCGCGACTATCACGACTGCAAATCAGAACCACTGGAACTCCTTGATAAACTTTAACAGTCACCAAAAACAATCTTAAGTCTACAGCCTTACAGTCCAATTTTCCGAGAACTAGACAACAAAGGTACAACACTGGTAAGTACCTCATTCTATGCAGGTTTATCAGGCTACGGCAATCTATGTGAATACTATTTTGTTATTTTTGCAGAAGTAATGTAGATGAAGGAAGAAATATTACGGACTTTGCCATTAAGGGGATACTTTATGGCTTGAACACTGTTTCCCTTGCTTGTGTTGAAATTATTAATGGTACATTTCACTTCACTGTGTTGTTATAAAGCAGTGGCTTGGCGAACTTGTAAGTATACTTTGCGAACTGAATTAGGTACTGGTTTTGATATTGTTGAAATGGCTTGTATTTGAAACAAGAATATAAGAGAATAATAATATTCAGAGATATTTGCATAATGAATGCATAAATAGTAATCAGCAAATATACTTAGTAAGATAATGGGTATATTTGATAATGATAAGAAATGATTAAGGCTTTAGATTTACTCCGCTAAAACTAAAAGCTAAGTCTGCATTCGCAGACTACGGTTAAAAACGTACGAATTCTTATTACAATTTTGTTTCTTATTATTTCTCGCTACATTGTTTCAAAGAGTACCGAATGTAGGGAGTAAATTAACGGTTTACTTCCATTCAGGACATTTTTTGTAACAAAAACTTTTCGAGCTCCGATATTTCGAGCTCGCCTCTTCATTACAACCGCCTTTGTTCGGTTACCACACTATTAGTTTTTGTCTTGCGCCGACACAAAAACGAGCTATACACTCGAAGCGGGTTTAACCGTCACATCATGGTTAGAAAGCATCAAAACAGTTAAATAGCTGTACAAACAAATAAGAAACATTAACCTTTGCGCCTTTAATCGTCCGTCAACATAAGACTTCTGATCTCACCTCGAGATTGCTTTCCCACTCATACCCGCGAGCTCTCATTGATTTATTTTATTATGTTAATAGAATCAAAATTGAAATTAATTCAGGAGAAGAAAAAAATAGCTGCCGAGCTTGTAATAATTAAATACGCCTCACTTCCTGTTCTCTTTTTTTTTCACTAGGTAAAAACGCGTTCGAAACTTTTATTCGGGGTCGAGCAGCGAGTGATTTTAACGACCTTTTATTCGCCGACTTTTTATACGGAGTTAGAGAGGTATTTTTATGAAACTAATGAATGTCAAAGAGAAGCTGATTTAGTTCCATTCTCAATTGACGGGCTTTTTTCTTTGATCAGGCTCAGACTGTAATTCAGGCTCTGTCTGAAAGACTTATTTCTGTCTGGGCATAACATCCAACTCTGTAATTTGTTCGTAGCTAAATGTGAGATTCCTTTTAAGTACAAAATTGCCTTGTCACTCTAGAAATCTACTTTCAATTCCCCTTTGGGATCTATTAACAAAGTTGGATGTTTGACATTCGCGGCACGTATTTATGAATTACTGTGTAACGACTGATCAAAAAGTTAATTATAATCGCATTAAGTATGTGGCGTCTAAAGTAAAGCAAGCGTTAAATTTAATTTAAAAATGATGCTTCTGAATGAGAAATGGTAGGTTCATGGTGGAGCGGCGCAGACAAGGAATGATTCGAGGCATCATAAGTTGTAATGCGCGTGGGCACGTATTTAGTCACGGGCCCGGCCGGGTCCGTCCCACCGTAACTATAGCTGCTTAATAAAAGTATAGTGGGTTCACGCTCGAAACTATTCCTCTCGTGGAACCGGTTCCGATGCACTGAGCGAAGCCACTTCGAAACACATTTTAGTGAGGACATACCCATAGTTCAAACATTTGCAGTCACCTTGTTTAGAAATTGGAAAAATATCGTCAATCATTTTAAACACACGTGAACAAGCTATTTGTTCAACCGGTGCCATATTTCTTTACATGTCTTGCTTAATTTCGTAGTCAACATTGCGATCATTGTTTCTTCGAATACTTACTTATGTTATCAATATCATTCTCAAATATCCAATTTAACATCATTATTCTCATTGCGATTATTGTTTCTTCAATTTATATTTTAGTATAAAAAAGAAATCATTAAAAATTTACCAAGAATCTATCATTCTCCCATTTGACATGGAATATCCAATTTAACATCATTATATTCTCATCCATAAACGCGGAGTATACTGTGACCACTTAAAGCCGGCGGCAACCTGTACTTTTATGCAATTAAAATTTATTAATTTCAGTCGAGAGCTTTTATTTTTACCGGTCGTTAATGCAGGCGGGCCGGGCACCCCGCTGGACTACATGCCCCATGTCCACCTTTGTTTTATTACGTGTCGCAGGAAAATAATATTACTATTAAAATTTCATTATTTACTACATTTAACAATTAGGTTTGTTTCCCACGGGTTTTTCCGACGAGAAATAATTAATAATCAAGAAGACAGTTCCTGATTTTCGAGTCAAAGCATTGTTAATACTATTTATAGCTATTTCTTTCTTGTTTTCAATACTAAAAGCCCTGTCAATAAAATGGGTAAAAAACTCGCTCTTTAAACTTTTCTCATACGAGTTCGCCTCCGTGGACCTGCCAAGTCAACTGCGGAGTTCTTAAAAAACTCTCAAGTTTTTTTTACACCAAAACATTCATAATAAGCCAGCAGGATGACAGCGCCTGCCCAAAAAGGTTCCACGTCACATCACATGCAGTTGAGGCAGCCAGCCGCTCTCATGTTTTTACCCGATGTTTTTTCAAGCACAGGTGAAGCTACGAACCCACACTTAGTCGGCGTTAACCTGTAATCTAAATTCATTTCTCGATCCGACCCACGAGACCCCATATCTCTGTTTTTATTATAGCGTTAAGGCCCATTTGCAGGTTTTTTTTTTTACTCAAGACAAATTACCCATTCTCTTGACGGCTGATCATAACAACCGACGACAACGAGTCCTTTTTTAGGAGCCGTCTCTGACCATGTTCTATGAAATTATTACAAGCTCGATTTTACAATGATATTGGAAATTGTCAGTCGTAAAGCATTGAATCGATTTGCGTTCATTGAGTCGAGTAATTGCAATGATTCCGTGGAGGAGGTTGAATTTATTTTGTTTTATTACGGGCGCTTCATTGTCTGTGTTACAGGGCGGTGAAAGGTTTATTAAATATGCATAGGTATCGTGCCTGTGTCACTTTTATAAATAGTAACCTGTGTTTGAGTCAATAACTTGAACTGTTTATGTTACACGGAGGAAAATATATGTATCTAGTAGTAGGTATATATATATGTGACCACTATTTTAAAAGCAGACTACTATCAAATAGCGCAGAGTTTACTAAAAATTTGTAATTATAAATCTGATTCTGATAGATTTAATTAAAATCTAATTACTTTTAACAAAATTTATAGTAAACTCTGCTAATATAAATAGTTGTCACACAAACAACGAGATAGTTTCTCCAGTCATGTTTTTATAATCGAATCACACTACATTAAATGACAAATATGTACGAAATCCAACAAAGAATGTTGTATGAAAACTGAGCATCATACTACAGATTGAAAACATACGCATTTTAATATTCTTTATTTGCTCACCAAAATACACAATAAAACAACAAAAATATACATAAACAAGCATAAGCATAAGCATATGCTCACGACTATATTCCCCGAGGGGGTAGTCAGAGATATTCTGAAACCTCAGAACATCCACGTTTCACCAGAAAAAAGAAAAAAACATACACGTTTTACATAAACAAGAAGGGTACAAAAAGCGGCCTAATACATTGACATACAGCATTTCTATGTAGGTAGTGTTCGCTGGCGACTTTATCACATTGATTTTAAATAAAGCCTGTATATACATTTTTGTTAACCGTGGATACAAGTTTAGAACGATATCCAAGAGAACCCATGCGTGTCGGAGACACTCATTACGTCCCATTACTGAACGATTTGGAGCCGTGAACATAACTACAAAAAAAATTACAAAACGCTCGCCTTACACCATCGGACGACCGTTTTAGACACGTAATAACTGGATGTCAACTATTACAATAATGTAGACAAAAAACCGTGACAGCTTGTGAATTTGGAAGGTTCTACTCGGCCCTTCCGCATTATGGTAGAGACGAAAATGATTTGAATGCGATTGCTAACTGGTGTGAATGCTTCTGTGTTATCTTTCGAAGCGAATGGTTGCGTTCGTGGCGTAATTCGCTGGTTAAACCAATTTTTATTTTATCTGAAAATGGAAAATCAAATAAATTTCCTACTTTGCTTTTTTAGCTTTTTTGCATGATTAATGTTATTATCTTAATTTATGGTACGAAATTTAATCAATTTAATTGTCAGAGTTTTTTTTCAGATTCCGAATATTTGGTTATACGTACTTTACCCTTTGAAATTTGATTAATTTTTATACTTAAGTTTGAGTTTTGAAATTTTCCTTACCTATTTTTTTTTAATTAAATTCTTTTCAGGAATTGTGATTACGAACTAAAACTGTTATAAATATACGGAGGTACCTATACCGTCTTTACCTCTCTAGAAAAGGAAAACCGTTATCTTCATTACTCATCTCATCTTTCTCCTACCTTAAGGGTCGGCACTACCCTAATCGGGCCAAACAGGGTTCGGCGTTCCGACTTTTGAGGATAGTAAATAGCTATATTTAGAATCAAAATTAATACCATCGCTTCTTTAAAAGATGAAGTACAAGATGAACAAAAAAAATTTCAGTAAAATTGTGTAGTTACATCAGAAAGTAATCGAGAATTTCATGAAAAACTCTAGAATAGCACTGCCGCGTTCCGAGTCCTGTGATTTAGTGAAACAAAATAAAACAACAAAATATATTTCTAATCAATGGCAAAACATCAAAGAACACTTTAAACAAATCAGTTTTTCGATACGACTTCTAGTTTTTTTGCAATTTGTTACCAAAAATCACATATTTTTTTGGACGTTTTCTTCATACAAATTACTATGGGCCGTCAATCGTTCGAAATCATTGCGAATAGACCGGTGACCGGCAACACCCAACCCTGTCTTAGAAGATTAATGAACAAATCCATTTTTAGCTAAAGTAGGCAAAGTAACTTATAAAAAACCGGGCAAGTGGGTGTCGGGCCACATGCAATGTAGGGTTCCGTAGTTGCCCGTCACGATAATATGTGGACTTAGAAGTACATTTTATAAATTGGTCGACTATTACTCTTTAATTTTTGTCCCCATTATTATAACAGAATAACTGTAAGTTTATTACTATTGTTACTAGCAAACTAAGGATTTATAATCTGAAATCATCATCATCATCATCGACAGATACGTTTTAAATAAGAATGGAATAAGAGTGAATTCTGTACCGAAGTAGGTAACTCAAACAATTGACTTCGAAAGTCATTTGCATGACAGAATTTTGCGCGAAAAGACATTGCGCGACACAGGACAACACAAAGGAATTTTGCAAAAGTTACTTTCCGGGCACTGTTTGGTAGTTTTTTGTTATTTTTGTAATTTATGGTAGTTTTTGAGTCTTTCGGTAGTTTTTGGTAAATTTTCATACAAAAGTAACCAAAAAGTTATTTTGGTAGATTTTCTTACTTTTTGGTAGATTATTGTTATTTTGGTAATTTTTCGTACTTTTTGGTAGTTTATGGTTAATTTGGTACTTTTTGGTTCATCTCATTTCATTTCATTCATTTACCTTAAATTGTAGGTAGGTACATAAGGGACAGATGGTAAGTACCATAGAGGTAGGAAGGAATAGAGGAACATACAGCTGAGAGAGCGAGATGTACCTAGCGGCACCACTGTATAATAGTAAGAGATACGTGACGCGAATCAATAGAACCGTTTTTAGTCACTAATCAATTTTTAAAATTCGGTTTTCGTGAATAATTGGGAATCTAAAGTGTTATCGTAGATAATTTTGTGAAATATACTGACACTACTTCATTAATTTATCCACGATTTTACGTTAGACTCAGAATTATAGACAGTATTAGAATTTTTGCCTGCGAATAGTCTCTAAAAAACATCAAAAAACTGTTTCATTTGACAACTCATGTCACGGACTCTATTCGTGTAAGGTATAATAACTTTATGGTACTTAAGTACAGAGTACCTATTAGTCACACTACAATATAATTTATAAACATTAAAAATAACAGATTTAAACAATAGGTGGGTCATTGTCATATAAGGGGTGCAAAGAAAGGAATGTGAAAAGATGTTAATTTTTACCACTTTTTCATTATTAACCGAAGTAAAATAGTAAATATAACATAAATAAATTAAAAATTTAGGTCGTTTTTCTTCCTTTATCAAATAATTACCAAAAAACGTTTTTTTCTGACCACCGAAAAGGTGCAGATGACCACCAAGAAGACATCAATTGCGCTTTATTCATAAAATAAAACAAAATTCAACATACATTAATCTCAATTAAAATTTCTCTGTTGTTACATTTTATTATACTTTGTCAGATATAGGGAATTGTTACGAATTTTTACCATAAAAATATAGTAAAATATGGACCACCAAAACGACATCTTTTCGGTTCTCGTTTTTTTCATTTGACAATATGAGTATCTTCCGTGGTTTCAGTTAACGTTTCTTGATAATTTTCATCCGGTTTATTAATCTTTCATTCTCTTCTATTTATGCTAACTTAATTTTGATTCTAACTCCATTAATAATAAATAAACCTTTCTGTTTTCAAATTCCCTTTCAAAGCTCTTAAAGTGTGTCTCGAAGCAGATGAAGGAGGAGGATTTAGGGGAAGATTATGCCTATCATCCATCATTATCATCAGTTTTCTTAAATTTCACGGCAGAGGGTTCAGGGCCTATCCTTAGGAAGGGTGTATGGGATTGTTCGCCAGTTCTATTTACCACATGCTGATTGGTAGAATCCAATCAGAATTTCATCTCAACCTTCAACTCTGCAACCTGCATCCTCACAATTTTGTACTTCACCGGTTGAGATATGTGTGTGAAACAATTGAAGAAGCCGGAGAAGTTGGTGGACTTCTACTACGACCTTATTTTTTTGACTAATGCGTTTCGACTTTTTTAGTATCTCTCGTCCCTGCTTCTTCTCTAAGTTTCGGTTGTTTATTAGGCATCCTCTCATAAATAAGGGTGGCAGCGAGTGGACCATATACCACCTAAGCGGGCTCAGTTCATATTGGTGGAGAAAAGTTAAAATAACGTTGTTCCTGAAGTCGATTTGTTGGTCAGTGGTCACCAATGACCACCAAAAAGATGACCACCGAACGGAAATTTCACATTCAAATTCAGCTATCCTGAAACTATAGCGGGCTGGCTAGCCAAATATGATGCGTTTGTAAACTAGACATTAGTATGTACTGCGCTATAACGAAAATTTCACTTATTCAATAATACTTACAAATTTAATGTAGTAACCGGAAAGACGCTATGAAGTTTGACAAAAAAGTATTTTTGGGTAAACGAAAAAGATTTTCCTCTTTTTTGATGAAATGTGGATCAGGGATGCATCAAGGGATATTGATGACTTTCCTTAGAAAGGAACTATTTGTTTTTGGGAACGTTTAAGCATAAAAATGTTGAAATGTTTGGATAAAAATATGGACCACCGAAAAGACATACAACTTGTGTAACATGTGACAATCGTATTTAAATAAAAAACCGACCCACTTTTAGGATTCATATCAATAGCACATGATTTTTGAGGATTGAGAGAACTAATTAAGCTGAACAGGGCGAACATTAAGTGCAGTTTACATTTACTTTTTGCATTGCAAACTTGCATACATCTGTTTTGAACGGACCACCGAAACGGACTTTTGAGTATAAAAAACAGCAAAAATTCAGTTTATCGAATTAATTCATTAAAAAGATTTTCTTGGGTTAAAAGTATAATATAATTGTTGATTCTTTTTGCAAAAAGAAATTAAATTAAAGCATTATTTAAGAATTTACGTGTCTTGAACAATTTTTTGTCACTATATGACAATGACCCAGGTGCCAGACAATAACTTAACTACCACCTTTCACTACTACAATAAAATTAGTTAAATGTTATGAAATCAGTTCAATGTGATTAGTTAAAAATTATAATAACCTATTGAGGTACAAATAATCGGTCTGCAACACATTTTTTTCTACTCAGATTGATGCCTGTTTGTTTACTTATACTAAAGAAACTAATTAAAGTTATAGGGACACTGTTAGATTAGTAATGCTTTAACCTTCTTCAGAAATTTCTTGTCGGCTTTAATGTCATCTGGTATTTTATTATACACAAGAACAGTATTCGACTTTGTTTTGTAGTCCTTTGCATCGATGCTAGTGGGTAATTTGGTACCAGTAGCTCATTTTTGCGAGTTACATTTAATCTCTTGCTACGGAATACTACGGGGTATCGTCTCACGATTTTGCACAGATCGAGGATATACAAAGCTGTCACAGTGAGTAATTTAAAGTTGGTAAACAAGGATCGGCATGACACCCTTACTGACTGAATTCCGCTTACGATTCGAATGCACCTCTTTTGCAAAACAAATATTTTATTTATGTCAACAGACCCACCCCGTAGCCAAGCCGTCAAGAACTCTTTTGTTTTTTATGGTAGTTTTGGTAATTTTCATTCTTCTATCAAATATTACCAAAAAGTATAAAAATCTACCAAAATAACCAAAAACTACGAAAATCTACCAAAATAACCAGAAACAACGAAAAACTACCAAACTAACCAAAAAACCAGAAACTACAAAATATAATTACTAAACTCTACCAAAAATTACCAAAATAACCAAAAACTAAAAAAAATTAAACTACCAAAAACTACCAAAACCTACCAAAAGAACCTAAAGAACTATTGACATTATACAATTTTTTTTTTATCTTTAAAATTACTTCTCGATAATATTGCTGTGCCCTTTCAGGGTTCAGGTACCCACTTTAGCTACTAAGTAACACCTATAGGTATATGTTCTTGTGTCGCACAATGTCCTTCAGCGTGACCAAAATTACTGCTGAAATCTACCAAAAACTACCAGTCCTGTTTCAGATTCTACTTAAATTCTACCAAATAATATGTATGTCGTTACAGGGTTAATTTAATATAAAACACGTTTTTGAACAAAATATTATCAATTTTATCTAAACGCTCAAAATTACACATGTCATTTTCGCATTTTTGTATAATTTTTATTGGTTTTCATCACTTTGTTACATGGATGCTTCAATTTTCAAATAAATATTAAATTAGGTCGTCCCTATGCAAGTTTAAATTGAGTACAGTTTTCTGTGTCTCATAAGCAGAGTCCGAAATTTTGGTGGCACTTTTAATATGTCAAAGGGATTGCACGTTTATCGACTTTCGATTGTGTCGATATACGGGTAATTTTTTATCACTGCAGATAACTCCAGCATGTATTCTACTCATCAAACTGAACAACTTTTACTATGGAGCCAACTTCAAAAGAGCAAAAAAAAAATCTGCTGTCCTATACAAAACTGCAGTAGGTACCTACATATTCGACTCAAATGTATGGGACAGCTAATTTATTTTCGCTATTTTGAAGTTCGATACATGCTGAAGTTATCCGCAGTGATATAAAATATACCCGTATTATCGACATTATAGTCGATAAACATGCAATCCCTTTGACATATTAAAAGTGCTAGATACCAAAATTCCAACTCTGCTCAGAAGCCCTCTTTTGTAAAAAAAACAACATTAGGCGATATGATTAATATTTGCTGTACTAGAAGTGAGTTCCGGTGGCGCGTTGCGGAGAGGTATGGACTCTCAATCAAGAGGTCCGAGTTCGAATCCGCACGGATAACATGCCACGTACCAATGAGTTTTTATAACTTATGTACGTATTATCGAATGCTCTCAAATGGTGAACAAAAACATCGTGAGTAAACCTGCATATGCAGACGAAGAAATTCTGATGTATATGTGAAGTCTACCAATCCGCATTGGGCACGCGTGGTGGACTAACGCCCAAACACCCTCCTAGAAGGTAGGCCTGTGCCCTGCAGTGGGACGTATATAGGCTGATGATTATGATGATGATGTACTAGAAGTTCCGGAAAACTTGCAATCGTTTTCTCAGCCGTTTGTATTGCCAGCTTAGATTTTATTAGCCTGAATCCTTGAATTTTTAAATACATTAAAATTTTCGAATTCTAAATTTCTACTAAAATCTACTAAACAATTTTGCCCTAAATCTACCAATAAAGAATAAATCTACTAAAAGTGGTAACACTGATGTCCTTTTGCGCAAATGTTTTTGAAGGCAATCGTTCCAGTTACTGCAAAATTAACTTTTATTCCGTGCTTAAAATATTATATCAGATGATGATTATGATGATAAAAGATTACAAACCCTTAGTTTGCTAATACCAATAATATTAAACTTATAATAATTTCATTATTCTGTTATAAGTTTTAATTTGTTCTGTTATAATAATTTTAAGTTTTTTTAAGCCTTAGTAATACTGTGATCTAATTAGTTGGGACCCATCCTATCCTACCACCAGGGGTGATCTTTGATCAGTCACATAGGTCCATCACGGTACTGTACTGTTGCTGTAAATGTCAATTTCGACCTACGGCTCTCAAATCCAGATGCTGCAGGAGTATTGCCACGCACAACGAAACATTCAACATTAATAATTTAATGTGGTAAAATCTGCCTTCCGGGTAGTAGGTACCCTAAATTCGGTCGGACCTACGAACCTGCCAGGATAGGATCGGCCGACCAGACTTTTTAGGCCTTACTAATTGGCCTCTAGACCAACAGACTAGTTACGTCCTTTAACTCAACGAGGTAAAATGTTGTGTCACCAGGTAGGGTTCTCTTTTTTCTTCACACCAGTAAACGTGCCAGCCAAGCTGCGTCGCGCGCTGCAGCCGACCAAGTTTTTTGCAAGAAATTTATTACCAAAAGCTATCAAATTGATTTGTTCATTAATCTTATAAGATAGGGTTGAGTGTTGTCGGTCACCGGTCTTTTTCTTTTGACAGATATGTCAAACGGGCCGTAGGTAGTGCCGGCCCTTAACTGTCAATGCCTGATAGACAGGGGCTTATTGGAGATGTTCGCAACATTACTCAAGGTTTGAACCGTTTGTTATCTGTCCATTCTTCCAAACATTGTTCATCTCCTAACGTTGTATCAATTACTAGCGGGTAACATGCGTGTTGCACGCAAGACGAACACCCACGAACCATTTAACTACAATATAACTACAAGCTCCTGTCTTTACTTTACTGTTACCGAGAATTTTAAAAAACGTTTCCTCATAAATTTTAACTACTCAGTAATTGCTTCAACCGTCATTGTGCCATTGTAGAGTCCCCGTTGAACTGCAATCTCCACAATTTTCTCGTTTACGCTCGGTTTTTCTTCTAAATAGAAGAGAATTCCATCTTCGTAAACAACTTAATCCCGCTGTGTAATCTTATACTTTGAGTTCCTGGTACCGTACCTCTAGTTTAATAATACTCTCTACCACTTTTTAATAAGTACCTCCAGTAGCTCAAATCCTCAAAGTACGTGGTATTTTTCTAGCATAATATTGCTTTTATAGCTAGTTATCGTTATAATAAAAATTTATTGACCATTAAAATAGGACTACTTGAATTCTCATGATATAACATTATAGTATTCAATGGTAATACGATAGTATAGAGGATGATCAGACCATCAAACTGAACAACTTTCTCTATAGGACTGACATCGAAAAAGCGGAAACAAAAATCACCTATCCTACCTTTTTGGCTCGATTAGGGTTGCAGTTTTGTAAAAATATTGATTTCTTTCCACAATTTAGTTTTCAGCCCCGTAGAGAAAGTTGTTTAGTTTGACGATCTTATCCTCTTAAAAAACCATCGGAAAATTAAAGAAGACCCTGTATGAGGTCAAAGTCAAAGTCAACGTTCCCTTATTGCAAAATTACAGGTTTATAAAAGATCTTATTTGTAAATTGTATAAACATGTAAAACGGTCGACAACAACTTTTAGTCAGCTTTTTCTCTAATTGATTAGTACACGACAATTTTAAACTAGATATTCTCAACACAAAATTATAGGTCATAAAATTAAAACGATATTAAACCTGATAATAAAAATAAAGTGGCGCGGCTCGGCGGTGGCGCGCAACAGCAGGCTTAACATTTCTTGTCTTTTTAGCGTACCATTATAATGTAATCTGAAATCTCGTAATCGCTAATTTAAAGATGGTAAAACAAAGCTAGTGCGGTGAGGAACAAAGACCATTCTCGACCAATCAGAGCTGCCAGCCGTTCGGGGCGTGGCTATATCTCGAGCTTAAACTTAGTCACGGAGCAAAACAACGCGCTTACAATTGGCGAACGAATAAAAATAATTAACGCACTCAATGTTGGGATGGAATTTCTCTTCTTCGGGGTCAAGGGGCTGAAGGTTCAAAGGGGTTTTAATTTAAATCGTTGATTGTACCTACTTTTTACTTGAAGCTTTAAGTCGGCCATTAAGTCTTAGAAGAAATCCTCAAAAACATCGACAAAATCAATAAATAATATAATGTAGAATAGGGCAAAAATCGTAAAACATTGCAATAATGTTACATGTTTTATCCAATCAGACCAAATAGTTAGGCTACTTATTCGTCAACCTTCCAGTCTACAGCAAAATAATAGTATAGAACGCTCTTAATTTGAACTAGACCTCTGGCATGTTAATGATTACAACTATAGGTACCTACATACGAACTAAAACTCTATAAACTTTCTCCAGGAATTTTCTCACTTAAATTCTGTGTCTGAAATATAATTTATACCGTGGAATCACAAGCATAGACAGTGCTGTCAACTTAAACGGCTTGGAAATACCGTTCCATGCCAACACGACGACGGATCGACATCAATATGCAAATCCCAGTATGAATCATCCTGTTTATTATTATAATAGCTACTTGCCGATGTAATTACCACTCCCATGCACTTTAAATTAATTTCCAAGAGCAGTGAACTAACGGACACCCTGTTATTATCGTCGATATTAACTCTCTGATACGGAGTTAATGAAATACCGGCCTAGGCCTTTGTCTCTACTCCTACGGAACGATCAAAGTTTTATCTTATAATTAAACGTAATTTTATATGTAAAACTCTGTCATTTATCGGCCTCTGAATTTTAATTTCATTATTTAAGTAAACATACTTTGCTACTAAAGTTTCAATTTATATGCAGTTCGAACTCGTTCCGTAAAGATGTACAAGATTTAAACGCAGTTTTAACGATAAATTGTAATGATAGTAGACCATTAGAGTCAAATTCTTCGTAATTATTGGATTGGTTGGCCCACTAAACTGCAGGTGGTATCAATAGAGATGTACCGGGTCAGACTGACTCGAGTACTGCCTCGATTATCAGGTAGGTACTAGTTCTACTCGAGTACTAACCTTAGTGGACTCTAGTTAGGAAGAACACAATCAAATTGATTCTGCTTCTGAATTTGATAATTATTTCAATAGAACTTGGACCGGTCTTAAAGTTACATTAACTTTATTGAACGGACATTTCGCACCATAAAGGTTTATAGGAAGTACTATGTATTATTAATTCTCAGGTACTAAGGTTCATGTACCTCCGAATTTAGTACCGTAAGCCACGGACCTGAAAAAAAGACGGACGTAATCTCGTCTAATCACGAGTGAAGCACCTATTTCTTTTGTGTGCGTGCTGTCACGCAGTACAAAATGGTGTCGGATGTAGGACCCTGCGCCTAGAGCTAGTGCATCTGTGTGAGTGTAGGTCCCTTGTAGAACAAACGAAAATGTTGGACCTTGCATGCTTCATATCTTTTTAGTGTCACATTACGTCCGTCTTTTTTTCAGGTCCGTGCCGTAAGCTTAAAAAAGCCACTGAGTCCTATTTAGAGTCCAGATTTGATACTTATAAAATACTGGAGTCGCTTCTAAAAAAGATTTCGAAGACTCTTCACCATGATCACATCACTACAGAATTTAATTTAAAACATTTGATCGCACGTTGAGTTAGAAACTAATAATTACATTCTAATATTTTAGGCACCTGTGGTTTCAATGAAATATTTTGATGTTTTATTATAGATTTTATTTGTATAATATCAAACCTACAGATTTATACATTTTCTCATGCAACTAAAAATAGATGATAATACCAAAAACTGTTAAATTTAATGTAAAAAACAAACATAAAAATAACCGTTTGCATATGTAATTTAAACGACAACTATAAAGGGATACTCTCATTTTATTAAAGTAACACACTTTCTGGTCCATAAGTTAATGCACTCCGAGATAGCGACGGACCTGAATGCTTTTTAATGGGTTTGACTGCGCATTAAATTATTATAACGTAAAATGAATCTCTATAAATAGTGTACTCTTCCACAGCGTAGGAGGTGACTAAAAAAGAATTAATTTATAAGAATATATATTCGGCTTTTCCGCTCGATAAATCGTTCCATGACAAAACATTTGACGACACTTTTTATTGACAAATTATTCAAATTTAGAATTCCAATTTTATCACGTATAATTTATTTGAATATAGTAGCGAGTTGCGTGCTCTTACCAAATTTCAAATTTCGGAACCACAATTATAGGCCTTTTATACGCATATTCGAACCAAAATGGATGTAAGGATCATTAATAAAAATTTCTAAAGGCAACAAGTTCCGCGTGAATTTCTGACTAAGCATTAAAACGCGCCCAAAAACCTACACTGTATACAAATATAGAGGGTTATCTTACTTCTGACCTTTTCATTTAATGGTCTTAGGTAAGACTTAATATTTATGTTAGCACAGATTATAATTATTAATACTATACAGTACAGATGCCCAACGTCAAACAATGGAACGCGACTGCCGTAACGCGGACAAGTCTTGGGGCAACGTAAATTGCTTGATTTTCCGAGGCTCATGAGATTTTTTTGTAGTCAGATCATGGTATTTTTAGTAACAATTTACATTTTTACGTAAACATTAATTACAAATCGATACCATAACGACATATATTGCCATTTTTAAACAAAAATTTTATTTGTATGGGATAGGACACCATGATGTTAGTTACAGGAAACACTAAGGGCCTTGGATAAGTTATATGTCAAGAATCAAGTTAGACAGTTGAAACTACGGAAGCGACGAAAAAAATTGCAACCAGCACTGGCCTTTAAACCACATACACGCACACAGACATAATTTGTATGACGCCTCACGCACACCAACCTAAGAAATTTGACCCCTTTTGTTTTACGGTTGAAGCGTGAGGCTCATTCTAGACACATTCTTTTTCCTAAGACTAGGGCCAGTTTTACCACTTCTAAATAAGTTCTTGAACACTTCTGACAGAAGTTTTAGTGATAGTTCTGTCTTTTACACTGCTCATACAAATGACAGTGACAGCATTATATTTAAACACGTTTAAGCCTCAATACTTTTTGGGAGTCACGTTGCAGGGTTTGCCTCGAACGCTTGTCTCTCGCGTGGTGTTCGCGCGGTTCGCGTCTCAGCCTGCCACGAGGCTCCAAAATCCTTCTCAATTGTTCTTACTCAAAAACAATAATCGAGATTGGATAGACACTCCCTCGAATAACTTGACACTGGCGAAATCTAACAAGGAAACGCCATTAAATAAAAATAGAATAGAATAATACTTTTTGGTGCAAGCCAGCCATAGGGCCTGTAACCTGTTTCAACACTTCTGAGTAAGTTCTTGTTAGTTTATCCGACAGATAGTTTGACATAATTTGTATGAAATTATGTCAAAATATCTGTCGGATAAGCTAACAAGAACTTATTCAGAAGTGGTGAAACAGGCCCTTAGTATTGTAAAAAAACGTATTCCTTCTCTGATAAAAATGTTGAACAGAATATCATGATATTTTCATGTCAAACAAATTACTTGAATGCCAATTTATAAATAAGCAATAACGTATTTTATATACAAGATAGAAATTGGATCACGGCATTAATTTCATGTTATTTGTTTCTTTATTTTATTTTAAATAAAGTACCATTTTGATTACTTTCTACAAACATAAATAAAAAAGAACAAAATTGTTTGTACCTATATAGTTGCCATGTAAACAAAACTTGAACGTGAATACTTAACGGACGTCACTTCCCATTTTACCTTAACGGGGCATTGTCAGTGTGTTAACGCATCATTGTCATGTCGCAGGTTTAAAAAGTTTTTTGTGTGTCTGTACTACACTGTATGTTAATTTCTTTGGGCGGGACTGTCGAAACACATGTCAATGGGGATATTGTTAAAAAAATAATTTAGTATGCGACAAGTATCGGGAAAGGATCTTTGATAGTGATCGATCAATTATTTCTAGGGTAGATTAGTTGGTGCTACCGTGGTTACATAATCGTGTTTACATTATGAAATGTAGTTATGAATACAAATTGTGTCGCTATACAATTTACATAGTTATGAAAAGTCATGGTAAAGAGAAATACTTTAATTTCTAGCATATGATAGAAAATAATGATTTTAGGATAAACTAGAAATTTAGGAAATTAAAACTTAAGTTTAAAATTGGTCCTCCTATTCTTTTACCTACAGTATGTATTAGTACGTAGCATAATTTTATTATGCCTATGTACAAAGAAACATACTGCAATAGCATCCTTCTTCTTCTTCCTGCCCTTATCCCATTATTTGGGGTCGGCGCAATATGTCGTCTTCCTCCATTCATCTCTTTTAGCCGTCAATTCAGCTGACACACCTTTTTTACACATGTTTTTTACTTTCTGGCCTTCACACAATCCATCCATCTTTTCTTTGGTCGTCCTCTCTTCATGCAGCCATCCACATTCATATTTAACATTCGTCTTGTAATATGACACTCATCTCTTCTCATCACATGTCCATACCACGATAATCGATTACCGCGCAGCTTTTCATTCACAGGAGCCACTTTCAAACTTCCTCTAATATACTCATTCCTAATCTTGTCCATTCTAGTAACACCACATATCCATCTCAACATTCGCATCTCTGCTGCATGCAGTCGTTTTTCATCCGCAACAGCATCCGTGATTTTATTTAAAAAATGGAGAAACTAATGAGAGACCAAATACTGGAAATTTCGCTTATGTAAATAAAGTTAACAACTTTTACTATGGAGCCAACCTCAAAAGAAATATGCTGTTCCATACATTGAGTATAATGGGGAAACTTTATGGAACTTGTTTATATTATTGAATTGATTTGCAATTTAGTATGGAACAGCAGATTTCTTTTTCAATTTCTTGTTTAGTTCCATGATAAAAATTGTCTAGTTTAATCACCTAAACATAGGCAATTGATTAAAAAATCGTCCCTAGATATGAGTTAGATTCTCACACAATATGATTAACATAGTCAGTAAAGAAGAAAAAGAAAACTATTTCATAAACAATTTACTTTTAAATTAACTTCAGCGCTCTTGAACTATTTGTTATTCTAAACTAAGATATTTCATTAGCAAAAGAGAAGTATCAGAGACCGAGAGAGTAGAAGATTACAAAATTTCATTAAGTTTAACTAAATTATCAAGTGGTCATTCAGACTATGAAATTCACCGACACTAAATTTGCCAAACAATTTAGAATGTACAATGCATATTGTTAGCTCGCTGCAAACCGAACTAATTTAACAAAACATGCACGCCCGAGCATAGAATATGTAATACTTACCCTTAGATGAAACCAAAAACAGGAGGATGCGGCATCTTGATACACTGTATACACGAAAAGTGTGCTTAATACCAAATTGCACGTAGGTCTAATTCAAATTAAAGATGGACCTGTTTTAATATTAGGTACTCAGTAACGTTTTTTTGATACATTTATTTGTCTGAGATATATTGAAAAATCTATAAAATTCATGGGATTGCGGTCAACTTTTATGTAAGGACATAAATAATCCTATAGACTTGGATAGCAGTAATTCGGGCCAGCAAGCGGAGCCGGCTTAACAAAAAAGACAAACTGCGTCAGTTATGCCAGTAATTGAACTATATTGTAATTTGTAATAATTTATGAGATATGATAATTTTATTATGAACTTTTCGTACCAGAAATCTAACCTACATAAAAATTTACATAATGTTGTTTGCTTTGGGCCTAATCTGACCAAGTCCATGTTGCATGAAGCGCATCAGTATCTAATCTGTATCTGTTATAATAGATTTCGAATCTCCCTCTGTAATTTCATCTAAGACCTACTCTCGGCTTTAACATTTAGCATTTCCAGCTAGCCACATTTCTGTGGTACCAAATGGAGAGTTTTCTAAAAGCTAGACCGAATTCCTCTAAAGTTTCTACATATAGTAGATCTCTCAGCCGGTACTTTTAACTAAATTGAAGTTGGGATAAAGAGTGCCGGCACCCTGGTGCACCTGTGCTAGAGACGTAGCAGTCAGTGTGCTTTGCACTTCAGTTCTCTATGTTTTGAGGGGTGTTCATAAAGCTACCAGTGGAAGGAGGTAATTGTGTCTATTTTCAGGATATTTGCTCAATTTGAGAAAATGTGGTGTTTTTTTTACTCACCACAATTTTTTATAAATGTTAAGGTTATATTCAGATAAAGAAACTAAACAACTTTTCCTAAAGAACTTAAGTTTCAGTATGGAATAGGATTTTCGGACCTTCCATACAAAACTTTTGATCCTTCTTCGAAATGCGTGAATAATAAAAGACAATTTCTTGTTTGTACTGACGTCAGCTATCGATTTCTGTAAGAATTATCCGGGGACGCCATTTAAAAAATAGAGCAAGAAAACGCGGACAAAACCTTAATACACGTTTTGCCTCCTTTCGAACCCCTTTCAGCGTAAATCAACCACGAATTTAAAAACGCCAACTATGACAAACCCGTAACCCTTTTACGTATTACAGAGGCGTCCCCTACGTGAGTGGATTGCATTGGACTTCTTTATTCAACAGCATGGATGCATTTTGGAGGACATTCGGTCGGATGATCGGCATCGGCATGCCAAGTGTTTCTGTTAGTCATTCAGTTAGTCATGTATGAGTTTGTATGAGAATTATTATATTTTAGTTGCGTTTGCGGTTTGGATGTGGTTGGTATTGTTTGCAAGGTTGTAAGCAATTTAATACTGTTTTGTTTACCAGTCTTACATAAAAATAAATATTGAAAAAAAAAACACCTACTACTTACCCAATAAAGTCTTTGAGAGTCACTCTATGTTATTTTTTTCCTTTTTTATTCCCTTGATAGTACCTAAATAAAGAGATCCTTCCTCTGAGATAGTAGTGCTATTTTTTCCATCTCTCATGTTCTAATTCGTATATGAAGATGGCATTAACTCTAAGATAATTTTTGCCATTTTCGGAGTTGAACGGAATTAGAAAAATCTGAATCCCTGAGGCTGCGTTTCCACTAGAGCTATGCGAGGTAGCGAGGCGGTGAGCGAGGAAACAATCCGCCAATAGCGCGCTCGCTCGATCACGTCATTGGGAAATTGAAGCACTCTCATTGGCAGATTTTTCCTCGCTCACCGCCTCGCTACCTCACACATCTCTGGTGGACAAGCAGCCTAACTGGCACTCCTCGACCGAATTGTGGTAGAACCTATATGGTTATATGGAACATAGCCTACAATTGTATTAGGGTTAATGTCAAATCCATCATGCGAATAGAATTAACAATGCATTTGCGTATACACCATTAAGTAATTACTATCGTGTGCAATTTGATCTAATTATGGCATATGCTCTCAAACATTGCTAACTCTGTAGAATTAGCCTGATAGTTTGGTAAGATTACTTGAATTGGCTCATATCTGTATACAATTAAGAAGTTTTACAATAACACGACCGTAGTTTCTTTCAAAGTTGTCAAAATCTTTACTGCAACCGTCTATTACCTTTTAAGGAAAAAATATTTCAGCTGTTCGTTCCAGGATTGAATGACTTAAATATTATGGGTAGTCATTTTCACTTACAAAATACTACTCTAGACAATCATGACATGTCTATATTGAACTATTATGGACTACTTATTAGAAATAACACTTGCACGTCACAACGATGTGCCATATGTGGCGATATCGCCACACTTTTGAGTAAATCTTTATTGCTATCTCTTTCACCCGCCTGAGCTCGTCGTACCTTCATGTAGCGCAGGGTCTTTTGTTTGTCGTGTTAGTTCTAGTACAAAAAATTTAAAAACAGCGCAATAGACATACACTGGCGTGTCTATTGCATTGCGTTGTCGTTCTATTGTTTGACCCGTGCACATCCATTTATTATCTTTCTCACCCAGTTTAACTACTTTGAGCCTTAAACTTTGTCCCTCTTTTAGTTCTCATCTGGTTATCAAGAGGGTTATTAGAATCTTTGAAATTGCAATCAGGTTGCTTATCCTGTACCGTTTATCCAGTTTCCTTGCCAAAAAGTTTGCCTCTTGCCATACCTTCGCCTTTTATGCTTCTTCCGCAAGAGCTGGTAATTCTCGCTTCGCTTTTCATGTCGCTTTTAATGAACAATTTCGTAGTTCCTAAATGGTATCGATAACTGCAATTGAATTTCCATCTAAATTCTAAAGTATTTCACTTAAAATCTTTACCATCGCATGTAACCACTTGTAACGCTATTAGAGAAGTGCGTCAGTTACAAGGTGTGGGTGAGCGAGAAAGCATGAGAGTGTACACAGAAATGTACACCTCCTCAAGTGGAGGGAAGTGTAGGCTGCAGCAAGTGACTGCTCAGCCACTTGAAAGGTATTGGTAAACTGTCTAAGTGCGTAATGGGCACCTTTATAGTTTTACTGAGAAATCCACCTGGCTGGTTCGATGGATTTCTTGATAGTAGTGGTTAAAAATCAAAGGAAGTTAAAGCTGTCTGAGGGGATACACTGCTTGGCACTATCACTCCGAAATATTTGACTTCGTGTACAATTAAATACGTTAATAATTTAGGGGGTGCTTCAGGTCATCAAACTTAACAGACAATGAAATCGGGAAAAAAAAACATCTACTATTTCATACAGAAACAAACATATTTTTTTCACGATTTCGATGTTGGCTTCATAGTGAAAGTTGTTTAGTTTGATGGTCTGAAGCTCCCCCTAAACCTAAAGGTTGTATGATTTGATAAAAGTTTTGTAACTGTTAAGTTCCCCAACTTACTATAGAAAAAAACGGGCACCTTTTGCTTCTCAATATTGTATCTAATTGCGACCGGGTGGTAGCAAATGAGCTCCGTTTAATATGTGCCACTATATACCTACCTAGTGAACTTCTCTCCCAAATACGCGTCAACGAACGATTGCGTTGCGGGTTAGTGGAGAGGAGACAAAAGTTAAAGGGCCCATTCACTGCAGTCCGACGTGTAGGACTGCACATACTTTTGCACAAGGTTGTCGGACACCATGCAGGACTGCGACACCATTAACTACCCAAAATGTATGAAACTGCGTCTGTTGTCCTACACGTCGGACTGCAGTGAATGTGCCCCTTTAGTGGTCATCTTGCTGTCAGAGTACTTTCAATCAAATTCATAAAAGAATCAAGTTAAACGTTCCAAAGTCTCTCATTTTAGAAAATATACTTTAAACATCAAAATAAATAAACTTTCCTGGACTTGCTATCCGTAACGTACAAATGGTATCTAAAAGTACCCTTTAACTCCACTACCCTTCGAACACGTCACTGACAGGCGATGCTCGCTCGCTCGAACTCTGCAGCTAATTGACAGCCGCGCGTAGCTACAAGCACTAGACTTGTATAGGTACCTATATGACCATTCACCACTAGGTTGCAGCTACCTCAACCTGGACATTTTGTACTTCATTGGTGTTGCTTATGAAATATTGTGTTACTTTTTATTGGTGATAGAGACAGATTGGCATTACCAGTAAAATGTTGATAGTCTGATGTGGTGTAATTGATTAATACCTCTGACAACCCCCTAGGCCCTAGGGCCAGTTAGCCATAAGTGTTCGTTCATTATAATGGACCTTTGTATTCAATAAATAGTATTTATGATGAGTTATGCTTATGTTACAACGTCAATATTATTTAGGGTTGTTGTGCTTCTCTTAGTCTGTACCTTTAAAGCCATAACTGGGGCCTTGGAAATGCTTCCACGTGGACTAGGAACACAGGTCAATTACGAGGAGGCCTTCGAGACACCTTCTAAAATATGAGATAGGATAGATCAAACATATTTAGACGTGCACAGGTCTGGTGGATGCAGCCCGATTGTTAGTAAGAAAGGCAATTTAATATGCATTGTTGCATAATTTCTTTGGTATGTTCTTATTTAGGAAGATACGGTGTATCTCTCAGCAGCGACTTAGCCAGAAGAACCCAATTCACTCGTACTTTAAAGGAATGTATGTATGTTCTACATAACATAGATGATCTGACGACCCGGTTGGTGTAATGGTTACCACGCCGGACTGCCAAACCAGGGTCCTGGGTTCGAATCCCGGTTCGGTCATGGATGTTATATGTTCGTGCCGTTGTTGTATGGTTTCCATAATAAAAGCCTTTAGTGCTAGTTTGGGATCATTACAATGTATGTGCCTGTGAGCGTTATTTATTTATTTTATGATACTTCAATCGACCATGAATCGACAATACGAAAACCGCAGGGTAAGGTTTGTGTTCTGTGCGACATGCTGTCTAAACTAGCTCAGATCCCCAGTGCACAGACGGCATAGAGTTTAAACCATAGAGGTATTATACCAGGAATAGAGGAACATACAGCTGAGAGAGCGAGATGTGCCTAGCGGCACCACTGTATAATAGAAAGAGATACGTGACGCTAGGCAATAGGGCCGTTTTTTTAGTCTCCAATAAATTTTTACAATTCGGTTTCCGTGAATAATTGCGAATCTAAAGTGAAACCGTACATAATTTTATGAAATATACTGACACTACTTCATTAATTTATCCACAACTTCACGTTAGACTCAGAATTATAGACAATATTCGAATTTTTGCTTGCGAATAGTCTCCAAAAAACATCCAAAAAAGGTTTCATTTGACAATTCATGTTTGTTGCTCTATTCCTGGTATAATATCTCTATGGTTTAAACACGTCACGAGCAAGCCATAACAGTAGACAGTTACGTACATCCAGTTATATCCGAAAGGACATTAGCCGCATGACTGGTCAGCATTGATGAAGCTCATTCAATATCTGTAATTATCTAAAGGCCGATAATGTTAATTCCATATTGACCAATTGATTTGCTAGATTAGCAGAAGCTATAGAATCAATTGAAGTTTCATCGTGTCACTTAATCCGCGCATTAGTTCATGAATAGCATTTAAAATGTTTCGTACTAACTTTCGTAGATCAGATCACATTATAAAGAAAAGATTATAATCTTTAAAAGTGTATTCGTAGAGTCATTTGTCTTTCCTTCACCTTTAAAAAACAAAATAAATAAAGCCACATAAAATATAAAAACCATAAATCCACGCCATAATAATATATTATCAAGAATTTAACTTTATTGCTCATGAATTTCTTTCGCATTAACTTCTTTATACGCTTAAGGCCTTAATCCGTTTAGTAAAGAGGGATTGTGGCAACAGGCAGAGCGGATGCACGAAGCTTGAGCCCACGAGACTGCGAAATTAGTAGAGCTGTGTTACATACCCCCCTTTTCCCCCTCCGTACCGCCTTCGCCTTACGTAACCCTCCCCCTGTACGTGAACCCCCTTGAACTGGTAAGACCTGTGACAATCTGCGAGGAAGCCTCACTCACTCGTTGGCATGCTTATTTGATTTTAAAATGTCTTGTAAACTTTTTCATTCTTGACTTGACTTCTTATCTTGAAGAAACTATTCATCTAGATCAGCTTTTTGTAGTAAATTCTCTCTCGAGATCTGTAAAGTTAATACCGTTACAAATTTTATGTCATTCATCTGGAAATGAATGAGTTTCCTGAAATTTTGAAAAAGCCTTTATTACTTTAAGGATAGTAGCTCCCAAAAGCACTTATCCTTGGCCACCAAAAACAATTACCTTTGTTAGCATTGGCAATAACAATAACATTTATCAAATTACCCGGTCGAGCGACTGGGCGATACGGGGAGGAAACAAAATTGACAAAGCAAGCAAAAGGCTTTCAAGGCTGGCTTCGCGTGTTGCGACGTGTTTGCATCCGTAATTTGTTTGTTGGCGGCACACGGCTGGCTACATTAATGGATCTGCGCGTCGCACGCGAGCAGACATGCCACTAGCTGGAACTGCAAGGTTTATCTTTAACGTCTTGCTTCAAAAGAACAGTCTGGTTAGGAAACCGTTCAGTTGCCTGATTTCAACTTGACGACAATCTTTTACCTTTCTGGCATGAGGAACTGCTGGTTCAGATCGACACGCGACAGTCAATTGTTTCTGGTGTTGGTTATTTAGATTTCTAAGAAGATACTATGATAATTAAAGGGGACACAACCTGATATTATGGGTTAAACTGAAAATGAGGAACTTCTAGTTCAAAATGTCAGTCAGAATATACAGGTATGATAATTAGAATTGACACATCCTGATACTTAAGGGGTTCATTAATGAAAATATTTATGGTTTAAAGGATATAATAATACTATTAGCGGTCAGAATAAACATAGATAACTTCAAGTCTTAAAGGTACTAGGAAACCATAAAATAGGTTGTAATGGAATACTAAAACACCATCTCATTCTATAGACCACCCGCAACGTCCAGACGATAGTATCGACTGAAAATCTAAAACCAGTGTCTAAGTTAAACAGACCGCAACTTAAACCTCAGTCTAGATCGACTTCGGTCTCACAGCTATTTCTACTGTTCCCTAAAGAACTTTACAGAGAAACGTTACGAGAGCAAATCGGTGTTTTATTTAGTTTAATAGTGTACTTAATCCTATAAATTAAACGGTGTTTTAAATCCTCTTAAATCGGCTTGTAGCTTTAAGAGTAAAAACTTCCATCAGTGTTTTTGCATATTGACTTGGACAAGTTATTACAAAATTTTTTAATTAGACACCTTATACATTCGCAGACTTTATTATCTTCTAGTTATTTGACGCGAAAAAAAAAGCCGTGGTGGTCCAGTAACCTTGCCTGCCGTGCAGTAGGCCTCGCATGCCAACCCCGAGAAAACGATAAAAATCGAGATGTGCCTCCATCCCTATTATTTTACGTATGCCAGAAAGAGCGCGCATGACGGTTTTCTCGTTTAAACGCTTTGTCGTGGGTGGCATGCTAGCTGTGCAGGTAGGCGATGGTTCGATTCCCGTCCATGCCGACTCGTACCAATGAGTTTTTCGGAATTTATGTACGATTTGTAACACCACTGGCTTTTCGGTGAAGGAAAACATCGTGAGGAAACCTGAATGCTTCAATTTCGAGGCATGTATTGTACCACTGTCCATTACAAGTGGCGACGGGCTCACCCCCCGTCACACTGGACAGAGTTTCGGTACTACTGGTGAAACGTGGATGTTCGGAGGTTTCAGAATATCTCTGACTACCTCCTCGGGGAATATAGTCGTGAGCATATGCTATTTGACGCTAACTGTTCCGGAGTCAATCAATACCTAGATATATTCATAGCTAGTCTCCAAGGGACAGCTAGAAGGGATAGCTAGTCTCCTCCATATCATGGATACAACAAAGTAATTATTATTCATTAACCAACTAGACTATTAAATTGCAACACACATCGGCCTTTGAGGTACTAATGCTATGCCATGCAGTGAATGCTTCACTCAAACTTATGTAAATTGTAATTATGCAGTTTCCATCCTGGCTTACTAGATATTTCTCCTAAAATTATCTTGTCCTTTCAACATTATCTCTGAATTGAAGTTTTGAAATTTCATAGCTGGTTCTGGGACTACGAACTAATTATTTCAGTTGTTCATTTTATCTCTTTTACATAATAATGTACTTTTAGTTTAGTAGAATTCTAGCTTTTCTCAGTGTTTAGTTTTATATGATATCTATTACTATAGTTTGTCACAAAAGACGGTCTAACTATCCTCTATGCCGGACCCATCATAACTCAAGCCAAAGAAGTATAAACAATAAAAACTAAGATTTACAGTGCAAAACTTTAAAAATAACCCCACAAATTGACGTAATAAAGTAGGTGCTGCAAACAAGAACGATATACTCCATGTACCCTGTTATCTCTCTACACGCCAGCCCCGGCGTGCCGTGCCGTGCCGTGGCGTGCCAATTAAACGGCCTTACCTCGTGTACTGGGCGACAGAAAAATAGCCTTCAGGCTAAGGCTGCCTTTAAACTTTACCATGTGACAGCGCCAATATACACACTTCTAGCTAAGTTTTGCTCAAGAGTTCGCCAATCTTATATTTGAACTTTACATAACTAAATCAAGTCGAGATTAACTCCAAAAAATAATTTGGATTTTACATTATATTTGCAAGATCTTGCGTTGATACAAATTCTAATGAATTAGTTTTCTAGATCGAAAAAAATCACAAGTTATCTAGTGCTTAGATTTGTGATTTATTTTCAGTATGGTGCATTATTAAGCCAAATGTATAATATAATAAGTATAATTTACATGTAACAAAGGGCTGACATTAGTAAGAAAAAGATATTTTAAGAGCTATATTTTAAAATGCCGCCGTGGTGGTCCAGTAGCGAGTAACCTTGCCTGCCGTGCAGGAGGCGATGGTTCGATCCCCGTCCATGCCGACTCGAACTAATGAGTTTTTCGGAATTTATGTACGATTTGTAACACCACTGGCTTTTCGGTGAAGGAAAACATCGTGAGGAAACCTGCATGCTTCAATTTCGAGGCATGTATTATACCCACTGTCCATTATAAGTGGCGACGGGCTCACCCCCTATCCTGGATATAATTTCGGTACTACTGGTGAAACGTGGATGTTCTGAGGTTCTGATATATCTGACTACCCCCTTTGGGGAATATAGTCGTGAGCATATGCTTGAATAAAATATCATTTGACGCTTTCACAAAAATTACACTTCCTATTTCATGCCTAATTTAAAATCAAGTAAGGGCTAACGTTTGAAATGTCAAATCTAATTTAGGAAATTGCGTTGGAATTTCGTCCCAAACAAGATTAGCGAGCCCCGGAAACCTTATAAGTATACTAAAAGTCAATGAGTGGGCACATAAATCTTTAAGCTCATTTAAAATCAAATTCCTGATAAAGACATCGCGTCCCAGCTAATAATAAAACAGTTAGTTTGTGTCACCAGTATACCCCGGACTATAAATCCATCACGACAACTTGTTCATTCACTCCGTTTACAATCAACACTTGCAAAACAAATAAAAGAGTGTAGTGTTTTGTTTTTAATTGTTTTTTTCAACTTTGACATCACTAAAAGTTATATTTTATTTCCAGCTATCCATAAAAATTCATAGAAATGTTTAATGCCGCATAGATTAGCTTCATTTCTGAAAAGTCGTTAGCTTGGATTAAAAGTCACGTTCTTAACTGTATAGGTACCTAATAGTACATAGTACTAAAACACCGAATGGTTCCGTACAATAGTTATTTGTTATGCTAGGCTGCAAAGTTGCTTTTTGGCGCGACTACTTGTATTGAAACCTGAGCTTAGCGAAGGTTTCAAGGTTACGAGACGCAGAATAACTTTGCAGCCGAGCGAAACACAGAACTTTTCACCTCACAACAGCGCGGAAAAAAAGTGAATTGCTAAAAAGAACATTTTAAAAAGTTTATTTTTTCGAGATGGCCAGCGACATGCAATAGTTATTAAGCATTTTCAGTGGATTGGCGGTATAGAAAAATATTGAATAGACAGATTCGAATTTCAAGAACTCTTTCCACGCTAGCGGATAAAATGCACTTTTGCACTCAGATTTCGAATGATAAACAGAATCTTTCCGAGCTTGTGAGTTGAAAACTTAATTATAAAGGACAAACTTAACTTCGCAGTGAAAAAAATGTTTTCCCATACATCGGTCTACATCACGGTCGATGCCCTAACCGTAAAATACAATCGAACACATAATTATTTCGTATGTGATATAAACTAACAACAAAATCTACAAATTAACAATTTTCAGACTTTAACAGTTTTTGAGAGTTACGCGGTTATTATAGAATATTTATTTCGGATTTATTCCTTTACTTGTGCTCCTGAGACCTTGTTTCTTGCAAAATTTTATGATGTTATGATTTTAAGGTAGAGAGTACTTCCCCATTTACATCTAGACTCTAGATTTTGATTTGATGAGTGAGCTTACGAGTATCAAAATATGTGACACAATTAAACCATCATATCTTTTGATTGCGTTGACTTCGAAGCTTGAATTTTTTACAACTCCGAGATACCGTCTTATTTAGTATTTCATATATTGATACCTCTACCCGTTCCTGAGGTACGGAACCCTAAAAATGAAACCACTTTTCAGGTAGGTACTCCAAGAAAAATATACAAAGTACGAACGCTACTCAACACGCTTTTATGAAAGCCATGTTTTATTCGTCGTATTCTGTAGTGAACACCTATGCCACTAGAAACGTAACAAATAGGAGAATGTTGTCGTGTTGAATATGTTGACTAGTGGACAGACACAGAGGGCCTTAACACGACTGCTTGAGTCGCTCGTTATTTATTCACCGACAAACCTCAGTGCTTTATGGCTTTGCGCCTTAAGTGGGAAACTTCACACTCTGATTTAATAAACGTGAATGTGCATCAAAGTTTGTCAGCGCTTTTAATCGTTTTATGGTGTGCTAACTTTAGTTAATTAACTAGGGACATCTGCTGCACGTTAAATATGTAAAGTTATTTGTTTGAGATTGTATCTTGGTTATCATGATTATAAAAGGGCTGACATAACCTCAAGGTTAAAAGCCCCAATATAAAAATAAAAAATAATGAAAAAAATATATTACAATTATAACTAATACTGCAAATAATGTACCTACCTAAGTACAAAGTTTAATAAAAACCGGCCAAGAGCGTGTCGGTTTCGGCCATGATGGGTTTCGTAGACATTTGTTTCCACTTTGATCGAAAGAGGGTGATTCGGGTAATCAAAAGTAGCAAGTAGCAAGTTTAACAAGAATTCTTCTGTAAAATTTGGTTTACAGAAAATTAAGGCATTTTTTAAACCAAGCAAGTGCATTTTAATTTGGGTCAGCGCGATCTAGGACGTAGGATCCAACACCGGACGTAAGGGTTCCTTGTTTGACTATAGAACCCTAAAAAGTGCAGGATCTGTGAATACTGGTGGATCTGGTTTATTTATCCCATAATAGAAGCTGCCCAGTTTTAAGGTATGTAGTCTGCACGTTGCACAACGGATCCTACACGGATTCTGATACACTCCTAGTCCGTACACATCGATAGTATTCAAAATCCTTCTAGCAAATCACTGAAAGGCACTCCGCATAGAAATATCACAAAGGCTAAAATTTTATCGGTTGTAACAAACTCCGTAAAACGGCAAAGGTTTGGTGGAAACATTCACATGTCACGATCAAAATAAAATATGTGGCGCGCAGTGTAAAAGTTTCATTCTCGCCCTAAATATTCCATTGTGGCTGAAGTAGGAACGGGGCATAAATCCGTGCAGCCAACTCGCGACGATTACTCAGCGGGGCATACTGCCACAAAGCAACATTGTGCCGCTTTTGCTGTTAACTGTGACGTTTTGCAGGTTTTGGACAGTCCCCCAAACTTCATTTCACTTTTAATACGAAATTCTGGAGTTAAATAACCACGATTTGCGTTTAAGCACGCATGTTTTATTCATGATTTAAAGATTATTCTTTTCATGTTCAAAGTCATGTTTTTTGTTACGTTCAAATGAAGTCAAGAATTTACTTAATCTTCGAGTTTTGGGCGCAGCTCCAGAATTATACGACAAATACAATTATTTATACGGCATCATCATCCTCAGTATCTTCAAATAAATCTACATTATTATATGTTCCAAACATAACAATGGTTTTTTAGTTTCTTTCACGGACTAAATACCCTATTGTGATGCAACCCGCGACAGTAAATCTCCACAGTTAAATACGGCAATTATTCAGAGAAGGCACAAAGTTTCATTGTGCGTGGCTCTCTGGCGCGCTCATTCTATGGAGCTCACTAAATTTGGATTTTCATGCCTTGTCATCCAGCGTGAGTGTTTTAATGCGGTCACTATTATTTATATTTAATAACACATTACAACATTCCAGTGCATGACGATCTAATGTAGAGCTTGATTACAAACGTTAATAGGATTCCTTAAACAACTGCTGTAACATAACACTGTACTTACCTACAATTTAAAAAGATTTCGTTAATAGAATTGGATACTTCCCCTCTGATTGGTAAGGAAGATAAAGACCGTGTAACCAGAAACGTTTCCCCACATTTAATGCTAGATGGTGTTCAAGCCAATAATAAAGCTTGCAGAATTTCACGAAAAAAAGAACTCAGATCTCGTCTCGGAGATGTTTATCGCATTAATATAATACAGCATTAAGATTACAATGGGTCGGCTCAAGAGAGGTCCAATATAAGGAGCTCAGAGGCCCTGCGTGCTTTGTTGTGAAAATAACTTTATGCCTCAGAAGGCAGGAATAGTACAAAGCAAGCATGGCTTTCAATAAAGCCAATGGCCCTTCTATGAGATATACTTTTGTCGTTCATATCCATTGTGCAAATAATGCAATGATATTCAAGCCTTCTATACACGTCTGCTAACATGTATGGCGTATTATTTCAATTGCATAGCTCTTTCAGACAAAATCCTTTAATGTAATGGTACAGTTCTCTTTTTAAGGCACTCTTGTCCTTTGAAAGTACTTACAATGTTAGATTACCTAATCTGAATCCATCGTTTTCGGATTAGGTTCTAGTAATTGAACAAATGTAGCATTGTCATATTGTCTCTTCAGTACATTATTCAAACTGTCTTCCTCGGAAGCAGTAGGCAGTAGGTAGCACGCAAGTTGCAAATGGCAAATACGCAAAAGGCACGAGAACAGCGAGTAGAGCCTGGCACTGAACAGATAGAGATCAAACATGGCCGGCTTTAAGGTGCATTTTCATCAGCAAGAAAAAAGAATTTAATATTATAAGACAGTATAATGAAATACGATGCATAAGCATAAGCATATGCTCACGACTATATTCCCCGAGGGGGTAGTCAGAGATATTCTGAAACCTCAGAACATCCACGTTTCACCAGTAGTACCGAAACTCTGTCCAGTGTGACGGGGGGTGAGCCCGTCGCCACTTATAATGGACAGTGGGTACAATACACGCCTCGAAATTGAAGCATGCAGGTTTCCTCACGATGTTTTCCGAAATACGATGCACTAAGAACATTATCTACTTATGGACATCACAAGTACAAGAAGCAATTTCTGTAAACATATTAGGGATAATAGGTATTTCGTTGGACCTAATTTAATAAAACCGGTCAAGTGCGAGTCGGGCTACTCGTCGGGTTCCGTACCATATACCACCACCACCACAAAACTATATTTTTTCTCATGGACCATTAGCGCGAGACCGACTCACACATGGCCAGTTTTTAGGGTTCCGAAGTCAACAAGGAACCCTTATAGTTTCGCCATGTCCGTCCGTCCGTCCGTCCGTCCGTCCGTCTGTCCGCGGCTTAGCTCAGAGACGCTTAGTACTAGAAAGCTGTAGTTTGGCATGGATACACATATTAATCACGCCGAAAAAGTGGTAAAATAAAATTTTGAAAAATATTTTTTTTTAGGGTACTTACCTCCCCTACCCGTGAAGTGGGGATGCAATTTTTTTTTCTCGTCTATCCCATGGTGTGGGGTATCGTTGGATAGGTCTTTTAAAAATACGGTGGGTGTGGGAAAACCATTTTTCGATTTAGGGATCCGTTAGCGAAATATTAAGCTTTAAGGTGCAAATTTTTGTTAGAGTCGAGTGTCCCCCCCCTCTGCCAGCTAAACGGTGGTTTCTGGATATGTGAAAAAAATCATGGCAGTAGTGTATATAATGAAATTAAAAGGAAAACTATCACCGCTAAGTTAGCTTTACAAGTTAACGAGTAATAGTCGACCAACTTAAAAAATACACTTTTTAGACTTTATTAGCCGTCAAACCGTAGTATAAAACAAAAAGCCCCCTTCTAAGTTCGTATATTGTGACGGGCAACTACGGAACCCTACCCTGCGCGTGGCCCGACACGCACTTGGCCAGTTTTTATAATATGTTGTTATACTCTAGAGTTTTTTTTATATTTACACCAAGTTTGATGTTTATGTATTACCATTTTTATGATAGAGCGAGGAGAAAAAACGTTGATTAAAACTAGTTTCTTGTATGAAGACCCTTCATTTTTAATTTCTTGACATTTCTATTATTTTTAAGCAAATCCGCCGTAATAACGCACATTCTGTGAAAATTTCAACTGTCTAGCTATAACGATTCAAAAGTTACAGCCCTAAATAGTTAGGACGGACGGACGGACAACGTAGACTTATGAATAGGGCCCCGATTTCACCGTTTGGGTACGGAACCCAAACTGTCTAGCTATAACGTTCAACTGTCTAGCTATAACGTTCAAAAGTTACAGCCCTAAATAGGTAGGACGGACGGACGGACAACGTAGACTTATGAATAGGGCCCCGATTTCACCGTTTGGGTACGGAACCCAAAAAATGACAAATGTACCTATACTTATGTTATTTGCATCACCCATCTCATTATTAACTTGCCCAGCGGACGCTTTAAATTTTCGGAAATGACTAGACAACATTTTAAATGTTTATCTTGCCTTGTTTGTTACCTGATGAAAACACACCTTTATAGCAGACAAGCTTGCAATTACAAATAAGTTTTACAGTCTACCCATTTGTAGATATTTTAAGCTTATCTTCTGATTCACGCGGCTTTCCCGATACACCCTTTTGAAGTTCTTATTTGGTTGAATTAAACTCCATATTTGTACAACCAAGCAACTCTTATCGCCAATTACATTTCGCTTTAGAAGTTTTATGATAGAAAGCCAAGATTGCGCTCTTTGTATTTACACCGATGACTCACATTGCCGAAATTGTAGCACGCTCGGCATGGAAAGATCGAATTTATTACTTCATAAGTCATGAGGGTTAAGTAATAATCGTCGACAATGGGCAATAAAGAGTTTATAGGCAGTAAAGTTCGATCCGTTATAGGAGCTCGGAAGTCAACTGCATGCTATTCCGGATTATAACCCCTTATACGCACCTCGTCAAATCGCACTTTTATTCAACAGTATTCCAGTTATTGAATAAGAAGGTAATTGATTAAGTACTCTGAAATCATAATAATTATGCATGCATTTAATAATATGCTCATGACTATATTCCCTGACGGGTTATTCAGAGATATTCTGATATATCCTGAAAACTCAGAGTTAGTTGAGTGAGTGAATTGGCAGTAGTGTTGTATCTGTACATTATATTGAGAGCATCTGCCAACAAACTGTCATGCAGTTTGGCAGATTTAATTGTAAAGAAACCTTTTTGTAATTTCTTTTGGATAAATAAATGAATTGAAGTTTCGGTACTATAGGTGGACCAGAATCTGATGGTAAATAGGGAAATCAAATTTTAGAGTATGCAACACTGGGGTGATTAGATTAGGGCCCTTCACACACTGCGACTTTTTGCAGCGCAGAAGTGCTGCAGAGAGCATCAATTGAGTCGTGATGCAGCATCGATGCAAACGTGATACAGCCACAATGCAAAACTTTCTTAATATTTGATCAGTTATTCGTCGACAGCCTATTTGCCACAATGCACACGCGCGTGTGCTACAGCCATATGCGTTTGAATCGATACAAACGCCTGTTAATTGCTAGTGCAATAAAATACTCGATAGACAAAAAGTCGCAGTCTGTACGGGGCCTATTTCGACTAGACAAATAAGTTTGACATTACCATGTGAAAATCTCTATCTTTTTAACTTTTTTTCATGCCATGAGATGATGAGATCCTATGGTCGACCTATAATAGTGAATCATGGATGACGTTTCACTATAGTAGTACCGAAACTCTGTCCAAAATGACGGGTATAGTAAGCCCGTCGCCACTTATACAGGGTTAAATTTATATCATTAACATCCTTTTAAACTAAGAGCTCCGATCGGTTTGCTCCCATAGTAAAAGTTGTTCAGTTTGATAGGTAGACTCAGGTTTAAAAGGACGCTAATGATATCAATTTCACCCTGTATACAAGCACAAATCATAGTAAGTAAACTGTTAAAGACTCACTTTGAATAATAATTATTATAACTTAAACACTAGGTATGTGGTTATACCATTAATAAAACAGTTAACGCCGAGTAAAGTGGAGTTGATTGAAATCGAATCAATAAAGTTGACGACACGGTGTAATCGAACACTTCGCTGGAAACGTTATAATATGAAATGACTTTGAAAGTCGATAATTTTAGTCAATATCGTGTCACAGAATATTTTTATCAAGCTTATGCGTCGACTATGACTTTATGGTTAACTTTACGACAATATTAGTAACGAACATCAAATTCCGATGTAAATTTTCTCTCAGTTGGAAGTATAAAACCACAAAACGACTCTTCCAATGTTACCTTCGAGAATAATTTGAAACCAGTCGCATCATTTGGTTAACAAGAAGATTACTTACAACTATCGTCAACCATTTACTTACGAAAATGATTTAACGATGCGTCTACATTGCCTATCATTTCATATTAACAGATATAAATTGCCTCCGAGTAATTTATGTAATGGAATACGCCTTCGGTTAGAAAACTTGATGTAAATCATGGGAGTTTAATCGTCAGGCTGCCTGTTATGAAATATTAATGAATAATGTTTACCGATTTGTTTACAGTAATTTGAGTAAACAAAGTGTAGATAGGATGGGTTGGTTAAACAACAGTGCTGAGGTAAAGCACACAGCCCCCGGGTAAAGCATTACAAGGATAATCTTAACGTCGGCGAATGTTTAAAATAAACACTGGCGGGCCACGGCCGCCTATCATAACATTATTGTTTTGATTGTCCGAACAGCGCTGGATGGATTCATAACCAACCTTATTCAAGACTTACATGGAACTTCCATAACGTAAGTCGATCCTGATTTAAATATAATATCTAAGAAAAACAACCGTCTATCTTTAGACAGGCACTTTTAAAAGTTTTGTCCGTGCGGATTTGAATTTTATCTTCCATTGTTTTCGACCAATAAACTTGATCCTTATTCTTTTAACACACTATTTTATAACTGTATCTAATAGAAATGTTCTGTATTGAAGATACATACAGTGCATTACCTATCTTCTATCAGATTCAGCAGATTTGCTTTTTTGATTTGTTATCCGTCTTTTTGTTAATTTTTTTGTTAGAGCACTGGTTAGAGTTAGAGAATCACGCAAAAAGTTTATGATTACACTGAAAAACTGTCAGAATTCGTATTTTATCTCACTGCGATGACGGGAACTGGTGCGGACGAAGTCGTGGGCAAAATGTTGTACCTATGTGTACATTTTGTATATATCTACTGAAGGTAAAGAAAAAACTGCCTCCGTGGTCTAATGGTTAGAGCATTGGGCTCTTGACACGGAGGTCGTGGGTTCGATTCCCACGGGGGGCACCTAGTGAAATGTCACTTTGTGCGTTTTTCCCCAGTTGGTTAGGACATTGCAGGCTGAGTCACCTGATTGTCTGAAAAGAAAGATGATTCCGTGCTTCGGATGGCACGTTAAGCTGTTGATCCCGGCTACTATCACTGGTGGTAGTAGTCGTTACATAAAAACCACGTCAGAGGCCGTAAGGCGGTTTGAATAAACTCTGACACCAGGGCTTTGCAGCCCACTCGATAAGAAGAAGAAGAAAGAAAAAGTTGAAACAACAAAGCTCGATTCAAATTTCCCATGCAACGATGAGACAAAACTAAATTATTCATAGCATACCGTATCAGTGCATCGGATGTGACAAAACCAACAAATTCTCACAAGCCGGACAAATATTGATTTATCGACATCGATTCTGATAATAGTACAGTCTATTATGCTCTTTTCACACATACTCACGTCCATACATAACACTTTATATTTGTCACGACAACATGACACTTTCACACATGGACTCTGTTTTGATTGTACCACGCCGCCGCCGCTAGCGTCTGTTTGAACGAAGAGAAGAGACGGAGCGTCGGAATGTGAGCATACGCCTGTCACAGCCGGTTTGTACCCTTTCAATGATTAGCCGAAATCCAGTCACGAACAATCTGTTATTGACATTGATATACGCCCCTAGCGCGATGCGATTCGTCATGTCTATAACGCTCACGATACTTCATTTTGTTCCATTATTCTTATCAACTTTTTTTAGACCACCGCCGGCACAGGGAATGATAATAAATTTTATATACATTCTAACGATTTGAATACGGATACTTATGAATTTTCATTAGACGCAAGTAATCAAACTAAGGAAGTGAATCGTATAAGCATAGCAAGCGTTATAAAGGGTTGCAGCCGATGAACTTTAGACATCGAGTAAATTTCAAACTCATAAACTTTCAACCTTTTTCCTAAAGAAATAACACCCATATTAGTTTGAGAATAGAAAAGAAAACAAAGTTTTTGTATCCCCCAAAAATTGTGGAAGAACTGTAGTGAATTTTATTACTATAAACTTGTCCTTTACCCTACAGTAATAAGATGTAAAATCCCGCGGCGGATTGCGCACATTTCATTTTGTAGGGATCGTAAAGATTCGCTTACCTGCTTGTTTGTTGTGAGTAGGAAAGGGGCCGTCGGGCATAGAACCTTTTTTTCCTTCAATTTTATGTGTGGGAATTTTAATGTGGACCCAAAACGGCACGTTCTGTTCTCCACAGATGGGTCGCAGTTGGTGTCGATTCTTCGCGAAACACGTGTCGCGTTGGTCGTAAAATGTTGAGTGATGCTCATTTTTACAATGGATTAGGGAACACATTTCAGCTTTTAGTACGTCCAACATTCTCTCTAGCTGCCAGCCTGTGAATCGTTTTGTTATTGTTTCAAGGTAAAGTACCAGCTGTACATTTTCAATCTCGATGATGGATGTTACGTACTCAACTCAAACACGTTTATCCGAGGAATCGATGAGCTGGCTACCACACTATTAATTTTATAACAAAGCTAGACTCGCTTCTCACACGCTCACATGCGGTGTATCTTGTTGGTTGAAAAGTGCAATGTCATCCCTTATATTTGGCTTCAGAACTTCCACCGACTTCCAAGGGTCGATCCTTAGAATTATTCCAATCATTTAAAATAAACACAGCTTCTTCGAAATATGTCGATACCGGTAGACCACCATTGATCCCATCAACATAAAAACGTCTCAGATTTATTATACCTCTCCGTATCTTTGGACCGCTCTTTATGCATCTGCCGATTTTTATTTTCTATTAGCACCTTTCAAATCCATAACATCTTGACATGTACCTTAGTAGGCATGAAGTTTTATTGTTTTACAGGGGCTTAAAACACCGACGTTAAATCTAAGTAATCTGCTGTATTTTCCACCGTTAAAATGAAGATTAAATATTTTGTCCCCAATAATTTACAGTTAATGTCCGTTCTTAATCGACTAATAAGAACTAACTAATGTTTAATGTTTAAAGCAGCTGGAATTCTCGCAAGAAATCCACCAGGCGGCGCTCTGCGGGACGTCTCGACAATAGCAACCAAATTAAAAGGAACCGTAAACGTTTCGACTTGAGCCTTGCCAAAATTTATTGCTTCAAGCTTTTTTCTCTTGTTTCACTTGCTAATGAGATTCGAATGCTGCAGCTGTATTATTTGAGATGCCTGGTGAAGATTAAAAAAATCTGCTCCACATTCTATTTATGGAAAAACGTTTTACCGCAAATTGAAATCCTTTGTTTTATTTTCCCGTATTATAGACGCCCGCGCCGATGCAACTTTTTGAGTAACATCAGATCTTCCCATCTCGAGAACCAATATTATGTTCTCGCATATTGAAATTGGCGCGAGTAGACGCGAGTAGATTGTAGAGCGCCTTATTGCAAGCGAAACGATTGGCATGTATGAAGACAGTGATTTGAAATCCTGTCTCATTGTAATAAAGTTGATATTGAATTGAAAACTGGGTCTACGCGGGTGGTCCTAGATGATGTTAGCTGTTGAAGCGAAGCGGGAATGCAAATTTCACTCGCGATTCTGGTCTCTGTGCTCTTGAACTATGTAGCGACTGGGTGTAGGCCATTAACCAAGATGAACAAGGAAATTGATAATTAAGTTTGCCAGCATGTTATTATCCGCAATAAATGAATGAAACGGTTCAAACTGGTAATATCCATGCAGGCACTACACGTCTGTTAAATTGGTTACAAGTCTATATGCTTGTAAATGGCAAATAGCCTGTTATTTAAGTATATTACAGTGTATAACTGGCTGTTAGCATCCCGAATGTTATAAAATAAAATAAAGTCTATAGGGAACAGCGTTAACAGGGTATCATGAAATCATGAGTCGACAATATTCACGGCACTTGCACCGAGCACGACACCAAGGTAGCTATCACAGCGATCGATGAAAAGAAAAAAGAAAATGGTGTGGAACGAATGATGCAATACGAATTAAGTGCGGCAAACTAGATCCGTGGAATAAAGAGCCGCTCTTTTGAGGGCCTGACGAAGCTAAGTAGGGACAAAAGGGACAATAGCGAAAGAGCAAAGTACCGAAGCGTGGCGATCCAGTGCCGACTTCCGGCAACGTGGGAACGCCTTTTTATTGCTTCAGCTATGAAATTTACCATCGATATACGATATTCAAACATCCTTTTACCCTTTTCGACAAGTGTACATATAGCTTCATATTACTTTAAACCCGGTAGAGAAGTCGTTTACATAATGTATACAAATTTACATTTTCTGTAAACATTACCAAGTCAAATTCTACCTTAAACCTATGACCAAACCAAGTAAGACTACATAAGAATTGTTGTTGCTGAATCGGAATCTAACAAGTTCTCGAAAAACAGACTTGTAATCCATCTTTCATCTCATCTCATGTTATATCTTTACGTCAGGACATTCAATAAACATTTAATTGAATGAAGCTTATCGGATAGTTTTCCAAATCCCTCACGGATCAACGTCTATAGAAAATCCAAGAGTGCGGTAAATCCGCCTCCGCCCATAGCTACATTCCTAAACAATAGTTCATCAAATTGTATCGAGTTCACCCGACACGTCATTTCACGGCCCATCGACTGTTGGTCTATTTAGCACTTCTATTTTCTTGACGAGACGTACAAACCGATGTTCTTCAATTACTCGCTTCGTTTTCCTCCCTACCTTCACTTCACTTGATATCCGGATATTGAGGCTACCACACCCATATCTACGCTATGTTTAATTAAAATGGGTATCGATTGCATTATTGAAGTCTGTTATATTTGGGGTGGCCTCGCGTTGTTTGTTATGGAGCAAAATCGTCCGACGGAATACTATAAAAGTTTATGTAATGCATGTTTTATCTGCACCATTGGTTGCAGACTAAAGATAAAGTGTATCAGGCTGAACTAACAACTAGGGGGCTGCCAAATACTACCCCTGCAGGAGCTCCTCTCACTCAGGGAAAGCGTGATTTATCGGTTAAAGTTGCGCCATTACTCATCTTACCATTCGTTACTCCAATAAAAAGAACGTCTTCCGATAATTTATTGGGAGAAGTATGGATTTTTTATTATACCTTAGTTGTCTATTTTTGAGTGCACTCCGTCGTAGAGTTATTAGATCATAAATAACATTATTTGATTTAGTGTATCCTTTAAAATCTTCTGAAAGTTTTTTAAGTGTTAAGTTATTCTAAGTGCTGTAACTTGGAGAGGTTGCATGTAACCAAGTAACGAATGGCATGAGGGGTTAACGTTAGCTTCACGGTGAATATCATTAGAAATTATATTTGGTTTCCTTTCTTCCTTCTTATTACCTTTTGGATTCTTATTTCGCATATTTATAACGTATCGATACCCGCCGGCTCCTTCAGGAACCACCACCCATTGTTTATTTTAATTGGTTCCGAGCTGTTAATATACAGGGTGTAAGGAAAAGGATCATTAACCATTAAACCACATACTTTACCCATCAAACTGAACAACTTTTATTATGGGAGCAAATCTGTCAGAACGAAAAGCTGTCCCATACTAATCTGCAATACCAAGGTAGACGTATGGGAGAGCCGATTTTTTTTGTTCTTACATGTTTGCTACCATAGTAAAAGTAGTTCAGTTTGATGAGTAGAGTGTGTGGTTTAAATGTTAATGATACTTTTCCTTACACCCTGTATATCAACTAAGATCATGTTATTCTTAACAAGTCCTTCATTCATTGTAGACGAGGAAGATATTTTGTAATTGATGCGGTTTGGAAACCATACCTACATGGTCAAAAATTTTAAACCAGTTCTGACCTTTCCTTTTACCACAAGACAGCTGATAACGGAACAGGTGAAAATATTTTACCAATTAAGGTTGCTTTTATCGATCTTGTTATAATTTATTCGAAATAAAAATTGCATTTCTCAAAGTTAAGAAATAATTAAACAATAAGTATCAGATCAACAAAATACCGAAGAAGATCCTGTAAAATGGGGGAAAACATATATTTATTCAATATTTCCCCTCGTAAATGATAAAGGGGATGCAAAAGAAAATAAAGGGGGTATCATGGGAATGCCGGTACGAAAATTTTTCATTTTCCTCAAGCAAGCCTCTGAAAGGAGATGATAAATATAAAAATTCGCACAAAGGTTCGGTTGAAAGCTTCCGAAGAAAACATCCGTTAATCAATTAGCTACAACCAAGTAAACACAATGTAAATTTAATAATAAAGTAGCTATTTTATGTAATTACCTGATTAACTGCAATCATGGAATGTTGTCGGTGAAGTAGTTCTTAAGATTCACAAACTATCCAGTAAAAGTTTAAACTTTACTGAGTTACTTAACTTCCAATGTTAAACTCGTAAACAAACTGGAAAAAGCGAACGCGACACAAGAAGTCACGAATTCCCCTCTCTATATTCTAGTCTTTGTCACTTAAACAACAAAACACTGAGGACCGAAAAAAGAAAACTTCTTAAATAAACTTGCACTTCACAGAAAGTATCTTAAATGGCACTAAACTTGAAAAGTCCGTGTATTGTATAGTAAAGCACTAGGTTCACAATGCTGAAAAGCTTTTAGTGGTCCGGATAACACAACACAATTATTGGTCGCTTAACGTGTAATCACATAGACCGGCTGGACCGGTTGGCGATATGGCGATGTGACGATGCCGAACGGAACGAGGCGGGGCGTAAAGTCGGCGTTCGTTCGCCACGACCGCGCGAGCCACTCTGCCTGCCTGCACCAGGAGAAGCCCTGTGGCGGCGGGCGAAGGGGGCCACCGATAGACGAAAATGGCTTCACAAGTTAATTTTTTTCTCTTTCCTCCTTTAATATTCCGCATATGCCGTGCGCGGCCGACGATGCACGCGCATGCGTTCCAACCCCGATGTAGGACTCAGGACTGTAGGGGTTGTAGTAACGCGATGCATCCGCACTTTACATAACTTATTGGGCCGTTTATCGAAGCCACTGTTTAATACCCTTTCCATGTCGGCTTTGTGCGTTGTTTCCTCGACGTTCATAGTCAAAGCATGTTGGAATATTAATCCTTGTTCGAAATACTTTGATGCAGCTATGCCCGAATATCTACCATTAATCTCAATGCCTGTCAGTCTCGTTTGAGGTGCTATCAAAATTTAGCTTCTAACATAATATTTCAATTTGGCGAAGGTAAAGATAAGTTGTATATTAAAACGGTAGGTATTAAAACATAGAATATTAATTAAATACGGATTACGATCGTAAATCCCATAAGTACAAGAGTTAAATGTGTTCTATGCAGAATCAAATCACATTATCGGAGGTCGCTGCGGATGCATTTTTAAAGCTATGAGAAATGGGTTTAAGTATTCCCAGTTTATTGGACTATTCTGGTAAAGCTTTTAATACTTTAATAAAAAATGAATTCGAGAATTCTGGCACTGTTAATAATTTATAACTTGGCACTTAGGCTACCATTAGCAGAGTTATTACCAGTGATCGGAATCTCGGGGCATTTTTTGAGCATACAAGTATGGATACGCCTTGAATTTCCCGGAAATATCCGGATTTCATAAATTTGGATAAAAATTTCACGGGATTTACTGGGATTACCTAGTTAGATGTCAAGAGACGTTTTTTTAAATCAAGAGTATTAGCAGCGCATACTATAGGCCGCGCCTTTGAAACACCCGCTTGGTACTTTTGACATGTACCGCACTTAGGTAAATATGTTGACCGTTATTAAACAATGATATTATTAAGTAACTAGATTAGTAGTTAGGGCACCAAAGCGTTGCCACTTCGAAGATGTCTGCAGGCTTCTTTGACTTCAGTTCAGGCGTTTATCTATGGTGAGCGGACATATCCGTGACGTTTAAATTAAGCTACCAAAATGGGGAAATGCGCCGTAAATATTTGTAAATCACAGTCGGAAAAGAATAATAAAGGAAGTGGTGTTACTTTTCACAAGTAATTTTACTATATTTTGTGAAAATAACATTAAAAAACTAAATAAATTTTTCACGCATTGTTTTTGCCATCAGTGTTGCAAGTATACATACAGGGTGTTTCATAAGTAAGAATACATTTTAAAAACTCTTAAGGGGGTTGTTTAGACCGTCAAACTGAACAACTTTCTCTATGGGACCAACATCGAAATCGCGAAAAAAAAAATTGATATCCCATACATATTTTAGCTCTAGCCGATTTGCAGAGTATGGAACATCAATTTTTTTTTTCGCGATTTCGATATTGGTCCCACAGTGAAAGTTGTTCAGTTTGATGGTCTACACCACCCCCTTAAAAGTTTATTTTTATTTTTGTAACACCTTGTATACGATTTTGATTTTCCCACACTGTAGGGAATTTCGGTACCCTCTTCGTTATTTCATACAGGGTTAAGTTTTAATCAGTCCGGATAACTTCACCATTCATTCCCCTAATCAAACTGAACAACTTTCAATATTGAGCCTACATCGAAATCGAGGAAACAAAATCAGCTGTTTCATACAAAACTGCAGTATCAACCGACTCGACTCAAATGTATTGGACAGCTGATTTCTTTTTTCGTGATTTCGAAGTTGACACCATAAATAAAATAAATAAATACCTAAATAATAAAAATCTTTATTTGCATAGTGAAAGTGAAGAGATTACGATATGGTGACGTTTTCCGATCTGGGCTGATTAAACATCAACCCTGTATAATATGATATACAGGGTGTTTGGAAGCGGGGTGCAAATATTTAAGGGGATGATAGTTGACACCATTTAGAACATTTTGAGCCATACATGTCTTAGACGAAGTCTGATTGTTGATTTTTAAATGCAATTTTTATTATATTTTTGAAAAAACGCTATTTCTGACAGTTAATTGCCAACAGTGCAATGTTGGTATGTTAATTGTTTTATTTTTTTTGAGGTTGTCAGATGTGTATTTCTAATCTAATAATCCGGGGACCCATCTCTTGACCCGCACGGTCCCCGGACCTGACCCCGTGGTTTTCACATCTCGGGATGGAGTAGCCAAGGATCTCTTTTACAAAATAACAACGATCGAAGTAAAAAAAGTGTGTAGGAAATCGAGGTACCTACACATTTTTAAAATGAATCATCAATTATTTCTAAACCTAACTCTGGTCAGAACACACAGAGCCTATAATCAATATGCTTACACTTTTTTAAGAGGATGATCAGGAGTGCGATTTTTGAATCTCATTCGATGAATTCAACTGTTGAAAATGTCAAAATTTCTATGGAGATATGCATCTTTCAACTGCTGATTTGACTTTCAAAAATCATACTTCAAGAGTGCGATTTTTTAAAGTCGAATCAGCAAGATGCGAATCTTCATAGTAATTTTGACATTTTCAACTGCTGAGCTCTGCGAATGAGATTCAAAAATCGCACTCCAGACCATCAAATTAAACAACTTTCTCTATGGGACCAACATCGAAATCGCGAAAAAAAAAACAGCTGTACCATACATTTGGCTCGAGTCGGTTTGCAGTTTTGTATGGGATAATTTTTTTCTTGATTTCGATTGTGGTCCCATAGAGAAAGTTGTTAAGTTTCATGGTCTGATCATCCCCTTAAAAAAGTGTCAGCATATTAAGTTGGACCCTGTATATAAGGTCTAACAAAATTAGGTGAAACTATTTTAAGGGGAGTATCAGACCATCAAACTGAACAACTTTCTCTATGGGACCAATATCGAAATCGGCGGAAAAAAAATCTGCTGTTTAAAAGTAAAAAATAATAATATCTACCACTGGATTTGGCCCTGTTCTGCTGTGAACGAGTAGTGTGGCGAAGCGGGCGTACGAGGCGAGGTCACTGAACCTACGCGGGGCCCCGCGAGCTGGCTGGGTTGACTATGCAGTTGGGGACGTCTAAGTTTAGATGTTTAGGTAGATAATGAACGTAGCATTTTGCTTAAAAAATGTAATCCAAATGGTATGGTAAGTAGGTAAGTAGGTACTTGTACTTACATTCAATTTTGTACATATCCCACACCTTTCTCAATGAACTTTATTGCGCGTCTTTGGATGTGTCTTTGCACTTTTTGATTAAAACGTCTCAATCGTATTAATAACATCACGTGTGCGGTCACTATCCGTTGTCGGAGCTCACTGGTGGTACTCACCATGTAACCGTCGTCCTGTCTGTCTGTACACTAATGTAAAACGTAGTGATTACTTGCTTAATGCACTCATGTTTTTGCATACATGGAAATCAAGTGGCGTAAGGTCAGGTCAGGCCACTCAATACCTCTGCCTATTCACCGAAGTCCGTAAGTATCGTCCAAGTAGCTAGGTCCGTACACTTGTCACTAGTTGTCACGTTCATAATGGTAAAGCATTTCACGTAATGACATAACCTGAGTGAGGCGCGCGATATTCCACAGTTGAAATTGTTGCAAAACGTTTCGACCGGTCGGCGTGCGCGTGCGCTCGCTACTGAAGACGTCAAATCGTCAAAGCAAGGTCAAAGGTCGCAACGCAAGCAAGGGCGGGAGTGGGGGCGCGTTGAGTTCAAAGGAAGCCGCCGCATGCGTGCGGCGTGCACAGTAAACAAAACACAGGTCCCTATTCAGGGATGATAGCAAAATATTTAGTAGATCAGTGTAAATATTATTTAAAAAAAAATTATTTTGACATTGGTCCCATAGAGAAAGTTGTTCAGTTTGATGGTCTGATCCTCCCCTTAAAATAGTTTCACCTAATTTTGTTAGACCTTATATTCAAGTTCAATTCAGGTAATAAATTCATTAAATTAACTAATTAATTCTGGGGAAATTATTTCTAACCACTGGCAACTGTAGCCGTATTTACTGACGTTTTTAAAATAATAACGTCTTTCTCATTTCGTCGTAATTTTTTTGACGGCGGAAGAAACGAGACAAACATAGTTTACTTTGGCGTATGTATCGATTTCCGAGCTACATCTTTGAAACTCTGCTGAAGTGGTTTTACGCTTTTTTGAGTATTGTTTGTAAGAAGCTATCCCTCTAGTATTGTATAAAGCTCACTGTTATTAAATCACCCAGGACAAAATCTCAATGAAATCAGTCGGTTAACCAATTTCAATGTTATTATTGGATCCCAAATTACTTTTTCGAGATTTCATTACCATATAAAATAATGTTTTGTTGCCGTTGTAGTTTGCCGTCTAATTAAAATTCTCTAAAAATGTTTAAAATGTTGGGACTTTGGAGTAAAATAAAACGATACCACAGATTATATAATACTATACAGTACAGATGCCCAACGTCAAACAATGGAACGCGACTGCCGTAACGCGGGCAGTCTTCGGGCAAAGTAAATTGCTTGATTTTCCGAGGCTCATGACATTTCTTTGTAGTCAGATCATGTATTTTTAGGAACAATTTACACTTTTACGTAAACATTAATTACAAATCGATACCATAACACCATATATTGCTATTTTTTTAACAAAAATTTCATTTGTATGGGATGGGACACCATGACGATACTTAATTTCATTAAATTTTTTATATGCAGGGTGTTTGTGGCATCGTTGGCCAAATTGAATTGCTGGATAGAAGAGGTCTCCCCACGCCCCAAAAAAAATTATGCATCACGCAATTTTTTGGTGATTTTTTTTAGAGTTTTTCTCAAAAAAAAAAGTTCGAAAGTCAGCGTTTAAGCTGGAATAAAAAGAAAAGGTTGTGTGTACAACACCCATTTTTTTTATTTGAATGTTTGATGTTGTACGGTTCTATCAACATAAATTAGTTTTTAAAAAATAGAAGATCTCGAGCGCTTTTAGATTATTTTTAAGTGTAACTCAAAGTTGTGTTGTTAATTTTATTTTTCTTCTTCCGAATAAAATTAAGGTCAATAAAAAAAATTTGAGGTCGCATCCATGTAATTTGAATGTGTATAGGTAGAACCGTACAACATCAGACATTCAAATAAAAATAAAAAATGTGTGTTGTACACACAACTTTTCTTTTTATTCCAGCTTAAATGCTGACTTTGATTGAAACTTTTTTGAGAAAAACACTAAAAAAATCACCAAAAAATTGCGTGATGCATTTTTTTTTTGGGGCGTGGGGAAACCTCTTCTATCCAGCAATTCAATTTGGCCAACGATGCCACAAACTTAAATTTTAATGAAATTATCGTTATATTTTACTCCCAAGTCCCAACATTTTAAACATTTTTAGAGAATTTTAATTAGACGGCCAACTACAACGGCACCAAAACATTATTTTATATGGTAACGAAATCTCGAAAAAGTAATTTGGGATCCAATAATAACATTGAAATTGGTTAAACGACTGATTTTATTGAGATTTTGCCCTGGGTGATTTAATAACAGTGAGCTTATACAATACTAGAGGGATAGCTTCTTAGTACGGATCGTAAGAGCGAAAAATGGCCTAAGTGAGCATTTTTTTGATACAAGCAAGCCACTTGGCATGGGTGTTCCTTAGGTCAATAGACGCCGATTAAGATCGGTAGGCCACGGGAGTCCCCCTCTGGTCCGGTAGGGGGGGGGTTCAAAGATGCGCTCCGACCGGCCTCATTCCATAATTAATAATAGAATTAGTTTCGATAGTAAGTCAAGTTTGGTATCATTTTCGGATAAATTGAGGGAGTACTATTCGTTTCTGATATAAAAATGGTAATATGTTTAGTAGTTTTTGAGATATTTAACAAAGTTGCGGAATAGCAAGTAAAAATTTTTTCTTCAAGTCATCGTAATTATTAAAGGGGCTTCATTTTTGGAACACAAAAAATATTCAAAGATAGCCCGTTTAATACAGATTATGAAAAATATAACTTATTGGCATCTCTTCTTTAGAGAAATTGTAGAAAAAAAATGTTGAAGGTCGCGCGCCGATTGACTCGCTACGTTGTGACGAGCACACGACGTTCCTACTGTGAACGTAAATTAAGCTTAAAATTGGTTAGAATAGTGGATTTGGATCGGCTAAGCAAAATAAGCCTTGGTTTTTGTCCCCTAGGGGTTAAATTTGGGGAAATACCTTCTGTGTAAACCTGTAAAATCATAACATACTCGGTTTCTTTACAGCCTGCCAGTTGAGCTAATAGGTCAAGTTTGATATTATTTTTGAGTAATTTTAGGACAAAGAATTCATTTTTGATGTTAAAAATAGTACTTGGTGAAGCAGTTTTTGAGTTATTTTGATAATATACAAATTTCTCTTTTCTTTTTCCTTTGAGTCTTTTAAATTTTTAAAGAAGCCGAAATTGTGCATAGCTATAAAAATACTTGAAGTATGCTTGTTTAATACAGATTTAATAAAAATATTATAACTTTTAAGAACCATTTTTATCAAGATATTGTAGAAAAATAAATGTTAACACCGCACAAGTTTTATATTCACTCCTTACAATCGCCGATCCATACCTATTCAACTAATTATGAATCAAAAATCTGCTTTAATTTATCATAATAGTGGACACGTGTTTATCCTTTACTGATACCTACCCTACGGCCGAATATTTGATTATTCTCAGTTAGGATGTCTTCAAGACATACAAACTTGTAATTAGATAGTTAAGTACTGTCTTGTCGATGATACCTGTCCAATATGTCAGTCTTAGTAACTATTGTCTACACAGGCACAGGTCGCCCCTCAGAGGAAGGATCTCTTTATTAGAGATCCTTACTCTTAGAGTCGCCCTCAAGGTACTATCTTACTACCTACTCAAAACTGGGCAACACAATGGGAGCAAATTACTTAGTACTCTGGCGTTTGTTTTTGTGACATAAAAGTATATCTCAACCAAAAATCGATTAGGTACCATACCAACATACCACCACCACCACCACCGCCATTGTTATTTCTGTATTATTGTGTGTACAATAAAGTGTTAAATAAATAAACACTACTTACCTTCACCAAAGAAGAAGTACAACCTAAGATGTAATCATAACATAATTTAGTTTATTCGTTTTCTCCCCTCCGGACGGAAATCGTCAATTTCCGTCCCGCTACGCTAAACGAAATAGTCGCTTTCCACCTCAGTCAAGAAGACAAATAGTATACTAACCTCGGACAGTAAATAAGAAAGCCTCAGATTACATGAGATCTGAGACCTTTCTTACTTTCCTGTCTTCGGTGCGTAATGTGGTGGGTGAATGAAGAATGTTTGTATTTGTTTTTTGGAAATATTTTAATTTTATTTTTCAATCTGATTTCAGATTTATTCAAACTAGCTTTTATAATTTCATAGTAATAAGCTTAGATACTCTGTCTGTCAGTCTGTCTATAAAGTCTTGGCAAAAAATGAGGGCGCTGTCTCCACGCAAGAACGTCAAAATCAAGCATAACCTGGCAACACCACCATACGTAAATGATTAGTTCCTCAAACATTAATGCCACGACTTTATAGACAGACTATACCATAATACTAGTTCGAATAAATCGGAAATACAAAAACTTGGAACTATTTAAACTCAAGTTTGTATCACAGAAAATATTCGGTCGTAAGTTCGTCGGTGATTTCTACAAAATAAACCACTGACAAAAAACAAAAATGAGGTCTATAAAGAGAAAAAGCTTCCTCCTGGTCCACTATTATGATAAACAGTACTTCCATCAGTGGCCGCGCAAGTATTAAAACGACGCCAATTCTACACATACCCATTTAAGCAGATCTTACATTCATAATGACGTTAAAGTAGGTATGGATCGGCGATTGTAATAGGGGTGAATATAAAACTTGCGCGGTGTTAACATTTATTTTTCTCCAATATCTTGATAAAAATGGTTCTTAAAAGTTATATTTTTATTAAATCTGTATTAAGGGGCCATAGGTCCCGACGAATATTCTCTATGAGAAACGCGATTGCCCAGCGGTCCGAAAAGTGAGTGCGTGAGCCGTATTTTCGATTAAAAAGAACTAACCAAAGTATTTTTTCTAGATTTTTTTTATGATTTCACTAGTTAAACTAATGGTCAATATGTGAGTATGAATGCAAAAAATCGGAAACTAATTTAAGTGCTTCTAAAACGAGAAAAATGTTTAAAAACGCATGAAAATACGTCATCTTTGTGACGATTTTCTATCGAGTGAAGTAATTCCAATCGTGTATTCAGTTTATGATTTCACTAGATAAATTTACTATCCAAAAATACTGAGGTATGACTTTAGTTTCGGTAAATGGCATAAATCTAGTCGTGAAATGAAAAATAAAAGATGCCTCCGAGGTATTTCCACCTACTATTACACCTTAAACAAGTATTCTTCAAATATTTTTATAGCTATGTACAATTTCAGCTTCTTTAAAAATTAAGAAGACTCAAAGGAAAAAGAAAAGAGAAATTTGTATATTATCAAAATAACTCGCAAACTGCTTCACCATAAGTACTATTTTTAACATCAAAAATGAATTCTTTGTCCTAAAATTACTCAAAAATAATATCAAACTTGACCTATTAGCTCAACTGGCAGGCTGTAAAGAAACCGAGTATGTTATGATTTTACAGGTTTACACAGAAGGTATTTCCCCAAATTTAACCCCTAGGGGACAAAAACCAAGGCTTATTTTGCTTAGCCGATCCAAATCCACTATTCTAACCAATTTTAAGCTTAATTTACTTTCACAATAGGAACGTCGTGTGCTCGTCACTACGTAGCGAGTCAATCGGCGCGCGACCTTCAACATTTTTTTTCTACAATTTCTCTAAAGAAGAGATGCCAATAAGATATTGGTTAGAATAGTGGATTTGGATCGGCTAAGCAAAATAAGCCTTGGTTTTTGTCCCCTAGGGGTTAAATTTCATAATCTGTATTAAACGGGCTATCTTTGAGTATTTTTTGTGTTCCAAAAATGAAGCCCCTTTAATAATTACGATGACTTGAAGAAAAAATTTTGACTTGCTATTCCGCAACTTTGTATCTCAAAAACTATTAAACATATTACCATTTTTTATATCAGAAACGAATAGTACACCCTCAATTTATCCGAAAATGATACCAAACTTGACTTACTATCGAAACTAATTCTATTATTAATTATGGAATGAGGCCGGTCGGAGTGCATCTTTGAACCCCCCCCTACCGGACCAAAGGGGGGACTACCGTGGCCTACCGATCTTAATCGGCGTCTATTGACCTAAGGAACACCCATGCCAAGTGGCTTGCTTGTATCAAAAAAATGCTCACTTTCGCCTTAGCAACCGTACTATCTAGAAAACAATACTCAAAAATGCGCAACCACTTCAGAGTTTCAAAGATGTAGCTTGGAAATCGATAAATACGCCAAAGTAAACTATATTTGTCTCGTTTCTTCTGCCGTCAAAAAAATTACGACGAAATGAGAAAGACGTTATTATTTTAAAAACGTCAGTAAATACGGCCACAGTTGCCAGTGGTTAGAAATAATTTCCCCAGAATTAATTACTGAATTTAATGAATTTATTACCTGAATTCTAAACTTGAATATGTAGGCTCTGTGTGTTCTGAACAGATTTAGGTATAATTAAACTTTAAGTAACATATCATATTATACAGGGTTGATGTTTAATCAGCCCAGATCGGATAACGTCACCATATTGTAATCTCTTCACTTTCACTATGCAAATAAAGATTTTTATTATTTAGGTATTTAATTATTTTATTTATGGTGTAAACTTCAAAATCACGAAAAAAGAAATCAGGTGTCCAATACATTTGAGTCGAGTCGGTCGGTACTGCAGTTTTGTATGAAACAGCTGATTTTGTTTTCACGATTTCGTTGTTGGCTCAATAGTGAAAGTTGTTCAGTTTGATTAGGGGAATGAATGGTGAAGTTATCCGGACTGATTAAAACTTAACCCTGTATGAAATAACGAAGAGGGTACCGACACTCCGAAACAGTGTGGGAAAACCAAAATCGTATTTACTTGTAACACTGATGGCAAAAACAATGCGTGAAAAATTTATTTAGTTTTTTAATGTTATTTTGACAAAATATAGTAAACTTACTTGTGAAAAGTAACACCACTTCCTTTATTATTCTTTTCCGACTGTGATTTTCAAATTTTTACGGCGCATTTCCCCATTTTGGTAGCTTAATTTAAACGTCACGGATATGTCCGCTCACCATAGATAAACGCCTGAACTGAAGTCAAAGAAGCCTGCAGACATCTTCGAAGTGGCAACGCTTTGGTGCCCTAACTACTAATCTAGTTACTTAATATCATTGTTTAATAACGGTCAACATATTTACCTAAGTGCGGTACATGTCAAAGGGTCCAGGCGGCGTGTTTTAAAGTCGCGGCCTCTAGTATGCGCTGCTAATACTCTTGATTTAAAAAAACGTCTTTTGACATCTAAATAGGTAATCCCAATAAATCCCGTGAAATTTTTATCCATATTTATTAAATCCGGATATTTCCGGGAAATCAAGGCGTATCCAAACTTGTATGCTCAAAAAATGCCCCGAGATTCCGATCATTGGTTATTACATTTATTTTTACCACTACAAAGCTGAAGATCCAATTTCTTTTTTTTTCTACAGAAAATAATAAATGTTCATGAATTAACGATGAACGGTAAAATTTTTGATAAATATTTCAAATTCAGGCTTTAAATAAACATCCACTATCTTTAAAAGAAATCATAATGTTCTTTATACTTATTTTCCTTATTTCTGGGATGTGGTTACGTTGTAGCCAGATCAACCTGATGTACCTACTCCAATTATTTGAAAAATGGCTAGACCAACACCAGATTACTGAAACTATTAAGAACTGAACTAATAAGAAAAATATGAATAAAAAATCATTAGTGTCAGTGGTGTTTCATCCAGACTTCTAGAGCGTCAGGTACTACAAAAGGCAGAACGATTACTTGCTTGATTTGTTATGAATTAAGAATGAATGAGGGAATCAATGAATGAATAATAACGAATTGAATGTCGGAGACTGTGCTCACCTGGTGGAATGTGGCCAGCTCCTACCCTTAATCCAGAGAGAAGGTTTGTTCCCTAAAGTGGTAGATACCCTATTTAACTCCCACTAATGACTTATTAGTAGCTATAAAGGAACACACCCTAAGTCTAGCTAATAGTCGTACTTTGAATGCTCATTTCCACGTCATGATATTCTAGATATCGTTAATGTCAATTTATTGAATGGTCGAGGCAGTCGTCGAGACGAGACGAGACGAGAAATGGAGGAAACAATCCCTGCTAAGATTTTAATCAATTTTGTAAATGTTTTCGTTGCACGTAGCTATATCGTATAAATAAAATATTTAAACTCTCTCCAGACCTTTTATAGAATGTCTAAATTCCCCCTTCCCCAAAATACCGAGCACATGAACAGTAACTGACAGAAGTCAGTCCAACCGCGGTGACAGGCACCGCCGAAATGCAGTAGAATTTGCATACAGTTCCCATACTCCCTTGTGAGCCGTCAATCGTCCAGAGCTCGCCGTGTATATTCCATTCCAATAGGACTATCTTGAAAAACTAACCTCAAAACAACAAATTCCAAAAACTTCAAACAAATCGTAGGTAGCGCGTTGCGGAGAGGTATGGAAAAGGCGGAGAACACGCAAACGGGTTCGAACCCGGTCTGGGTTCGATTCCGCTCGGACGACATGCCATGTACCGATGAGTTGTTCTTACTTGTGTACGTAATACCGACTGCTCTCAATCGATGAAGGAAAACATCAATGAGGAAACCTGCATACACTAAAGAGAAATTCCGATGCGACTATGAACTCTACCAATCCGCATTGGGCACGCGTGGTGGACTAATAATGCACATACACCCTCCCTGAGGGTAGGCATGTGCCCTGCAGTGGGACCTATATTAGACTAATAATTAGTCCATAGGGTAAATAAACTTAAAAGAATCTTAAGATATGTTGTTGTTTTCAGTTCTTTTTTTCGTCAATACGGTATTCTAGATTTTACTTATTTTATTTTTGTTGTTTATATAACTTTACAGTTTGATTTGTGAAAAAGAAAATTGTGGCTTGGGTTTTTGTTTACATCTTGAGACAATCCTTCTGGATCACTATAAATATGTTCTCCAAACGAAGTCCTTGCAAATTGAACAATTTCTACTCTTTTACTTTGGACATACAAATTATTTCAATGGACTTCTTTATGTAAACTAAAGGTTTGGTCTTTTATCTCGTCGCGTCGGTTCGACAATTCGGTTTCTCTTTATTTTGAGATAAAAAACATTATACCTACTATTAGGTTAACGTTGGCATTGATAAAATACTTCGTTTGAAGTCTTCTTTTGCGAATACGATGCATTATACAATTTCGTTTCCAAAAAACATTACGTATGTATAGTACTCTTATTTTAAAGAACGTATCGAATACAACAGTAGGTATATGAATATCAATTCGAGCAGCGCCGTTTTTATTATCCTAAATAGAACTTCTAGGAATAAATAACAATTTTGCTGGCACGCTCATAAAATAAATTAATACCTATTGCTGCCGTCCTAAAATACGAATTCAAATGAAGAATTTATTGGAAGCGGTTTTGGAAACGGCATGCACAGTGGTTTAGTTCAGAACCAATAAATACATTTTAATTAAAATCCATATGGGATATAATTCGGAGCGCGCTCCATACAAACGTAGGTACTATGGTGATATTTTCAATACTAACCAAATAAAGTCAATGAAATTTTGCAGACACAATCTATAAACAAATTTCTATGCTTGTATAGAGTCAGATATTCGTTAAAATTTATAGTTTTAAAGTTACAGTGCCTCAAATATTTCCAAACAAATCTTAAATTAATCCTAGCATTGAAACTGTTTATTTTAACGAAAATCTGACTCCATACAAGCATAGAGATTTGTTTCTAGATTGTTTTTGAAAAATTTCATTGACTTTAATTGGATAGCATTAAAATATCACCATAGAACGTTTATAATATGGAGCGAACTCCGAATTATATCCCCATAAAAATTCACATCACTCGAACTCCTTTCATTACCCAGTTCTTTGTTAATATACAGGGTGTTAGGTTAAACAGTTGCATTACTTTAAGGGGTGATTGTACCCATGATACTAAATAACTTTCCCTAAGAAACCTATAAGACCCAAGAGAAGATGGAGTGACGACTTGAATACCTTCCTGAACGGTTGGCCCGATTTCGCGTTGCAAAAGGAGGATTGGAGGAAAAGAGGGAAAGCCTTTTCCTAGCAGTGGGACATAAAATAGGCTATTAAAAAAAAAAGAGACCTCTATGTAGTTCGCAAAAAAAAATTCGACTTTTCAAACAAAAGTTCGAAGTTCGAATATCGGGAACTCCAAAATAAATAAAAACGCGGTAAGAACCCGTTATAATGATTAACTTTAGCTTAAAAGTTCGATCAGCCGACTGCATTTAGTACGGGAAGTCCATATTTTTCTTTACGAATTTCCTATAGGTTTCTTAGGGAATGTTGTTCAGTATCATGGCTACAATCACCCCTTAAATTCATGCAACTTTTTACCCAAATACCCTGTAAGTTTAAGTTGCACAATAATACATCGACAGTTTTTTTATTAGAACTAGAGCACGGACACTAGAGTCAATGAACAAAAAAACAGAAACCTGCACTCAAAGAAATCTTTAACTAAATATGTTTGTTAAATGTAACTGAGCTTTAGTGACTACCGAACCGTTTTGTAAAACATAATCAAACATTTGGTTATAAATAGCCAATTTTTTAGCTGTTTTAACCAAATGTTTGATTATGTTTTACAAAACAGTTCGGTAGTCACTAAAGTTTGGTTGTATTTAACAAAACATTTTTTTCAGTGTGCCCTTGTTCACAGTTTGACCTATTAGCAAACAATAGAAACATTACTAAATGAAGTAGCCAGTTATAAGCACGAAGGAGCGTTGGATTTGAAGTGCTAAAACAGTGTTTTGATGCATTCATCGTGGCGTGATTGTAGGATTGCGTGTGGCGACTTGATAACGAAGCTAAAAGCGCAGTACGCTTCTAAATGTGGTTATTGTGGGTAAAATTGAGGATGTGACGTCAAGATTAAATTTAAATCGTGTTGCGAAATTACGACATTATCCTTGATTGATGTGAAAAGAGAGTAAAGATTATATAAGGTGTAAACTCGTGTACATTTCAATGTTGGCCCCCATAGTAAATTGTTTTTCTGTTTTAAGGGAGTGTTTAAATTTACACCCAGTAATATGCTGACTATTGCTGACGCTTTTTAAGGGGATGATCCGACCATCAAACTCAACCATAGAGGATATGGATGTCTATGGGACCAAAGTCTACATCGCGAAACCAGCTCTATGCAAATGTATGGGACATTTGGGTCGAGTAGGATTGCAGTTTTGTATGTAATAGCTGATTATTTTCGCGATTTCGACGTTGGTTCCGCAGTTAAAGGTCTGATCTTTTCCTTGAAAACATATATATATCTGAAGATTGCTAATTTACGGTGTTGTCTTTGTTTTTATATTTAAAAAACCACCAGCGTGGTGCCCAGACACAGGGCGAAGAACCAGGAGGGGCGCAGAATTGACCAGGACTACGTTTTGGGTCATATACGGTAGTATTATCCCCACAATATTTTTATCGCGTACACGGGTGTAAAACGCGCCCTACTATAGAATTATATTATGATATTTGACGAGCGATCTTAAAACTATAGAATTTGTAACCAGTGGCGTAGCGTGGGCGATTTTGGCGCCACACAGAAAACCAAAATTCAAAAAATTACGAAGCGAGCTCGAAATTTTTTAGCACGACTTCCTACTCGGATTGTAGTCAGAAATCGTTTTGTGAAGTTATAAATAGAAATTAAGAACGAGCGAGCGAGGTTGACTTTTTCATTGTACTTTTCCCCTATACGAATCGGCCACTGCCAGAGCTTCGGTAGAAAACATGCGCAAAGCAAAATCTATGAAGCGAGCGAAAAGAGTTCGAAATCAGGAACACAACTGTTTTATGTTTTAAATACCGCACATAGGTATACCACAGTATGGTAGAGCGATCAAAGCGAGCTCTACTTTTCTCCGCTCTATACGAATCGATTGTAGATAGAGCTCGATCAATACAGGGTCCAGAGAGAAAGTTGTTCAGTTTGATGGTCTGATCATCCCATTAAAGAAGTGTCAGCATATTAAGGGGCTACCTGCCGGTTTTGGGTAATTTTGTAACCATTTTATTCATTAACTATTTCACTTTTTGAGCTGAAATTTAAACTGAACCATCTACATGATATGAGAAGTGATGTGGTTTTTCTAGAAATCGATTTTAATGAACAAAACCGAAGAAAAGGGACTCTAAAGTCACCCCTTTTTTTTCCAGTTGTAACCATTTTACTCTTACATTTTTAATCGGAACAAAATGAAAATTTACTATATTGTTCAAAATACAATTTAGAATGATGTGGTTTTTTTACTTTTTCGAAATTAATAAAAAATCATCGAATTTTTCAAAGAAAACAGCAAAATTCTGACCGGAGCCACGCGCTCTTTCTCATCGATTAGTATGGAGTGTGAGTGAGAGGAGAGTGGTCCACGGCTGATACGCCTTAAGAAGGACCCTGTATATTTTAGTCAAATAAAAGTATCAAAAAACGTTACTGAGTACCTACTGTTATAACTGGTCCATCAATAATTTGAATTACACCTACAATACAATTATTTATTTTTCTCAAATTTGCTGCCCCAGTAAAGTGCCGCCCAGGGCATTGGGTGCACACCCATTTGGGGCTATTTACGGCACTGAAAATTACTACCAGGGCCCTGTTCAACAAAACTTACAATTGTAATTTACAATTACAATTCAGGGAACATTGCTGAAAATGTTAGGTATTATGTTACCTACTGCATGTTTAGCGTCATTGCTGACCAGCAATGTACCCTGAATTGTAACTGTAAATTAAAATTGTAAGTTTTGTTGAAGAGGGCCCAGGTTTTTTTTATTAATGTGTTTTTCCTTGGATGCACATAGACCAGACGAATGCATTTATAAAGCAGGGATTTTCTCAAATAATTCTGCTCTCATATCAAACATGTTTGCCATTTCATGATTCTTGGATATCAATATTTGCACTTACCTATATTGTACCTATTTGTTGGTTATTCCTGAATCTTTGCTTTGTTGAAATAAACTAGAATATGAGAGATTTCAGTGTACCTACCTCATGCAATACAGTACAATACAATACTTTAACCACTTAGGTATTGTAAGATTGTAAACATAGCGATGACGTAGATTGAAGATATTTGCAAAAAAATTATTCGGGGGTTCAAGATACATAAAATGTAAGAATTTTTGTCTGTTTGCCTGTTCGTTTGTGCACGCATCACTGAAAAACTATTGAACCGATTTGGATGGTGTTGCCAAAAAAGCATAGGGCTTAGTTCGGATTAACATTGTGGATTTACTTCATCGCCATCCTTTCATGCAATCAAAAGTTATGAGTATTTAAAGTTAGTGGTCCACGCGTACGATGAAGTCGCGGTCGCCGCTAGAAATGTAATAAATAATTGTGATTATAAGCAAATATCTTCGCTTTTCATATAAAATCAAATAACACTCGATTGCGCGATTTAAATGACGTGCAGCACCATCTATTGACAAAATTGTTAGTTTGTTCGCACATCACGCAAAAACTACTGAACCGATTTTGATGAAACTTTTTTTGCTGGATAGCTTATGATCTGAATTAAAATCTGGTATATAATTTGTGCAGACGAAGTCGCGGGAAAACACTAGTAATATCTAGTATTATAATCGTATCCGGAATATCCTGAATTTTCTTTAAAATAATTTATAAACAGAACTCTACGTGGCTGAACGTACCTAAACACGGAACGTAATTAACAACTGAATGGACTGCGGAATAAATTTTTTGTTTGTTTATATTGCATTTTAACATAATTCTTATAGACATGGATTGGCTATTAGGTACGCTATTATAGTATTTAATGGTCCTATTTTTGCTGATGCATTAATTAAAAGTGTTTTCTTCATAAGGTTTATAATAATTATGCATTTTCTGTATTCTTTAGCCATTGAGTTAATATACAGTTTATAAGAAAAATGTCATTAACCTTTAAACCACATGCACTACCGATCAAACTGAACATTTTTTATGGGAGCAAACCTGTCAGCGCAAAAAAAACAGCTGTTTCATACTATACTGCAATACCTATTCAAATCGAACCGATTTTCTTTAAACATACAGTTTCAATGCTAGGATTAATTTAAGATTTGTATGGAAATCTTTGAGGCACTGTAACTTTAAAACTATACATTTTAACGAACAAGCATAGAGATTAGTTTCTAGACTGCTCCTGAAAAATTTCATAGACTTTAATTGATTAGTATTGAAAATATTACCAGACTTCGTTTTGTAAGGAGCGCGCCAAAGCTATTGACCTACCTACCCAACTTATGCTTTTAAAATTAGAACATTAACTGGTATATCAAGCTATACGAAAACCAATTTCTTAGCAACTATCAGCGCCACGTAGCAACAATTTATTACAAACATTTCCCACTTAGATTCAAAACTAGACCTAGTAAGGTGTGAGAACTAATCACCTCGTTTGATATTCTAGTAGATTGTCCAGCCAGGCAAACACGTAATACATAAACTAGGACCAAGCTGGGTAAGGTTCCAGCGTCTTACATAAACATCTAGATGTATTTATTTACTCTACAGTATCTTAGAGATAATGCTACTTTGTCAGTTACTTCTTCTGTCGAGTCGATGGGATAATTAAGTTTGACCTGGCACTGTAATTTAATGAAATAAGATATCGAAGAAACCTGCGTACGCTGAAGAAGAAATTCTGCTGCGTATGTGAAGGCTCCAATTTGCATTGGGCACGCGTGAACGCCCATATCTACCTCCTGTCTGGGGATGGGGGTAGACCTGTGCTCCGCACTACAGTGGGACGTATTGTATAGGCTGATGATGAAGATAACATTTGGGGCTCTATTTGAAACAGAAACACCATGTTAAAAAATTGACGCGGAACTCGAAAACCGTTTGCATATATTGGGAATTGTAGGTACAATAAAAACTGTAAACTTAATGTGCATTGAAAATGTTAGTTTTTGCACGAATTATGTAAAAACAACTGTCAACTGGATAATAGAAAACAAAATTTGACAGAAACAATTACCTAATTCAGTCTACGTTTCAATTACTACTCAGGAAGTTATGTCAATTTCAATCCACGAATGGAAAGAATATAAAAATAATCAATTGACAAAGTTACCCCAAATAACAGATTTCATTAGGGCAGTTTTTGCGGTTGGTTCAAGATGAGACGCGGTTATAATCTCCGAAGACAAAATTTTTATGTTTCATCTTACATCATACGAAAACAACTGAACGTTTGAAAGAAAACAGCTAAATTAAGTATAATTTTTATCCCGGATTCTGCCACGACCAGTTCCGTGGTCTAATGGTTAAGAGCATTGGGCTCTTGACACAGGAGGTCGTGGGTTCGATTCCCACGTGGGACACCTAGTGATATGTCACTTCGTGCGTTTTTCCCCAGTTGTTTAGAACATTGCAGGCTGAATCACCTCACCTAATTGTCTGTAAAGAATAATTATTCAGTGCTTCGGATGGCACGTTAAGCCGTTGATCCCGGCTACTATATCTGGTGGTAGTAGTAAAGTTCTAAACGGATTTTGATGCCGATTTTCTAATGTCCGCTTTGCCTCCCGCTTTTCAAAAAGCACTTGGAGTCCACACGCTCGCGCGAACTTACACTATCCCGCTGTACACACGGCAACACATCAAACTACGCAAAACCAATATAAAGCTGGCCGCGTGTAGGTAGAGTATACTTTAACGTCGCGTGGCCAGTTTGTTTTGCGTATTTTGATGTGTCACCCTGTATACATCGAATCGTCTATAAATTAAACTAGTAACAATTACGTACAGACGAGTCAATGTACAGATCTTAAGCTCTTGCGGGCGTGTGGAGGTATCAAAACATTGCTGCTGGCTCGTCACAAGAATCTAGATCAGTGGTTCCCAACCGATGGTCCGCGGACCACAGGTGGTCCGTGAGAGCCTCGGTAGGGTCCGCGTTAGGGTCCTGCCTACCATCATGTATGAAAGAATTGCTAATAATTTGCGATAGAAACAAATGCTACGCCAACGTTTTTAAAGCAATTTGTGGCGTGTGGCATGAAAACATACATGCCGATGACTATGTCCATTAAAGTTAAACTTTTTGTTTATTACCTGTGCGAATGAAATGTGTTTAAAACTTTAAGATTCTTGAACTTTGTGGTCCCTGCTAACTATAAAACAATCAAAGTGGTCCTTGGTCAGGAAAAGGTTAGGAACCACTGATATAGATCAACGAAACTCACCCACCCACCACTCGTAACTTATACCCAGCGCCAGACTGTTGACGGACAATCGTCGCGTTCCGTTTTCGCCATAAAGAGCCCAGAGCTTCCTTGTTGATATTCATGACGGGCCGGAGACTTCGCAGGGCCTCGCCACGCCACTCAGCCGCCGACGTCGGTTAAATTACTTTATAGCTGCCTCTGAAGTATACCAATAGGTAAATATCAACAGCTTAACTCTGTTGCTGTTTGGTGTTTTCTTGCAGAGCAGTAAAAGCCTTTCAGAGATGTCGAAGGGAATGTACATAAACTTAGTTAATTTGTCGAACTTGCTAGTACTTATTATAAAGAGAGCGTTGGACGCTCAAAACATAGTAGGTATCAATGAGCGAACATAATTTTTCTAACTTATGTTCATAATACCGACTGCTCTCAAATGGTGATATCTCAAATTTTCTAACTTATTTTCATAATACCGACTGCTGTCAAATGGTGATATCTCAAACGCTGAAGAAGAAGTCTACCAATACGCGTCCTTGAGGGGGTAATAGGGTCAAGTGGGACGTATACAGGGTCCTTCGTAATATGCAGAAACTTCTTTAAGGGGATGATCAGACCATCAAACTGAGCAACTTTCTCTATGGGACCAACATCGAAATCGCAAAAAAAAAATAGAGAAGGTTTGCAGTTTTATAATATATGGAACAACAGATTTTTTTTCGCGAAATCGATGTTAATAATAACACAAACTGTTAAAAAAATACAAAACTCTATCTAACACTCAGTTGCAGAAACGCTCATTAAAGTTAATCCTCCATTAAGTCTCTTGCTAGCTTTTACTACGTCAACAAGACAAAAAGTGACAGCAAGAGATTTAATGGAGGATTAACTGTAATGAGCGTTTCTGCAACAGAGTATAATATACTCTAGATATGATATAATATACTCTAGATATTATCTAGGATAAAAAAAAATTATGTAAGAGATTTCTTCCGAGTAGAAAATAAAATTTAAGTACTTATGTTTATGTCACCAAAAAAGTAACTTCCCCAGAAATATTAAATTGTAACATTGTTGAAGTTGAAACACAACACGAAAATTCCTGGTGCTGTCTGTTGCAGGGGGTCTACCATGAGTTTTCCCTGTACTTTACTACTGTAGTTACGTCGCCAATTCGTATGACAGAAATTAGTTCTCAACGTAACCACTAGGAGCGCTGTACGAAATTTAATACAAAATTGTTGACGTAACTACAGTAGTAACGTACGGTGAAAACTCATGGTAGACCTACTGGTGACATTAACAGTTTTTGTTTTAAAATCATGTTAAAACAGCAATGGTTCTTGATAATTAAAGAATGCTATAAAGTATAAGCACAGCATAACTTCAAAGTACGGCAACGGATGTACTTGGGCAGGGCGTAGAGTAGGGCTTGCGGGGAAGCGGGTGGCGCGGATTTTCCCAAGATCTGTATGAAGATGTTGGGATCGACTGCGCACAGTGACTGCGCACAGGTGGCGGGGCGCGGCTTATTACGAGCGTTGCCGTACTATGAGAACTGATATAGTTATGCTGTGGTATATGGCAACATTTTTAGTTTAGTCTAAATAGCATTATACCGCTGGATATTTTTCTCCGTATAGACAAAAGAAATAAACAAGACACGAGGACCACTGTAATGAAATAGCAAATAAACGAAAATGTCAAGTTATCCAAACTTTAGTCATTTCTTCATGGTTTTAATAAACAAACAATGAAATAGGGAAAGTTTTCTTCGCTTTTTGCTTGACCTAAATACTGAGCGAAAATCAGAACAGCTACTTATAATTATAATAAAATTTCGTTAGGTACCTTATTTTCTGCTTTTCTGGTAGACCTCACTAAACATAATTTCTGTAACATCTACAGGGTGAAATTGATATCATTAGCATCCTTTTAAACTAAGAGTTTAAACCATGTAGGTACCTACTCTATCCATCAATTTTACTATGGGAGCAAACCGACCGGAGAAAAAAAATCTGCCGTTGCATACATTTGAGTCGGAGTAGATATTGCAGTTTAGTTTAGTACCTAAAGATCTTTAGGTAGGTTTGCTCCCATAGTAAAAGTTGTTCATAGAACAGCGGACTTTTTTTTGTTCCAATCGGTTTGCTCCCATAGTAAAATTGGTCAGTTTTATGGGTAGACTCCAAGGATGAAATTTTAAAAACTATGCAATATGCATGTACTTACGCATAGCTCACGACTATATTCCCCGAGATATTCAGAAAACTCAGGTCCTCCACTTTTCACTTGTAGTACCGAAACTGTTCAATGTGACGGGGAGTGAGTCCTTCGTGACTATCCATTACATAATATATTACGTCTTGCCTCTTACTGAAATGTCCTAAAAATATCATTCATTCAAAATTAAAATAAATTGTATTTTATAAATTTCAACTAAAAAAAAAGTTGCAGGCTCGCTTTACCTAAACCCAAAACAAAAATCCTGCGATAAGAGTAAAATTAATTCCAACGAAACGTTATTGTCCACCACATGGACACGGTAGCAGCCTGCCAGCAAACGCCAGCCTAATGGCCGATATCCACGAAATAATGAAAAGATTGCCTATCGCCACGCGTTTTCACATTACACACAACTTTTTTTCGAATTTTCCATTTCGATTTGTTTCATTCAGTCAGCACTTGAATAGCCGTGATTGCCGGTTCGCGTGAGCTGCCCTGATAGTTTTGTGCTCAACGGCAAAATCTACACCATCTATCTACCAGACGAAATGAACGATCACCAACATAAATAATGTGCCGACGACGTAATGCTTACTATATTAATAATGGTATTCGTGACCAGCTCCTCTGTTCGCTGCATTTATCTTATGATGTATGGGGATTTCATTATGAAATTAGACAACGGGATGTCACGACCACTTCTGAAGTATCTTTAGCCGTTTCTCGACTATTTTAAAGTAAAGCTGGGATCCTATGTGGCTGGGTTGTATTTCTTACAGAACCTTCTTGAGTAGGCATTAATCTGAAAAGCAAGCTGATCAGATAGCTCGTCAACATACATGGCACCGAGGGCAGGGTCGGATTTAGCAAACCCATCTATAATAATAATAATTAAAAAAAACTTTTAGAATACCTATTGATGGGAATCAAATCGGGATCCTTCGCGATGTCCAGCCACCGATAATACAACTTAATATGATGACAGTTTTTTAGGAGGATGATCAGACCAACAAACTGACAAATTTTCTCCATGGGACCAACATCGATATCGCGAAAAAAAAATTGCTCTCCCATCCACTTGGCTCGAGTATGTTTGCAGTTTTGCATGGAACAGCTAATTTTTCTTTCGCGGTTTTGATGTTCGAGCCATAGAGAAGTTGTTCAGTTTGACGGTCTGATCATCCCCTTAAAAAAGTGTCAGCTTTAATATGCTGGCCTGAGATATTAAGAAGAATCCTAAATAATGTTGAGTACGATCCATGGGTGTTGCAATGCATGCATATGCTGACGACTATATTCCCGAGGGGGTAGTCAGAGATATTCTGAAACTCAAAACATCCACGTATTTGTATTCAATCCAACTAATTTATCAAAAGAAATTGCCCCAAATGTATGGGACTGTTGATTTTTATTTCGCGTTTCAATATTGGTTCCATAGAAAAAGTTGTTGTTCAGTTTACGTCTTTTCAAAACCGTATTCCAGTAAAAGGTGCAGTGCACTGAGCACGGGCCTGCCTAGCATTATTGTCACAGTTGGCTCGGGTCCGGCTGCCTTGCCAAATATGTCGCAACAGATAGCAGCAGTCGCACACACGGAGATTTACTACTGAAATACTGTCACACTCGCTTTTATACCGCCCCGCCTTGCGCACGGAGCATTGAAATAAAACTCGCTTGATTATTAGACATGTCTTTAACATGGATGGCACTTTGTATCACAATCATTTATTTAATGATGATGAATCCAGCTAGAATCTGGTGAAGGAGAACACAAATTAGTTAAAAGCTACGAATAAGAAAGTTGAAAGGGCAAATTATCGCCACCGGATTGAGACAATTATAATTTACAATGAAGGCTCAGGGTAAATTACTGAGAATATTGGTGATACCTACTGCATGTTTAGCATCATTACTAACCAGCAATGTATTTGTGCAACAATAATTGTCCAGTTTGATCCCAGTTTGGTCCAATGAGGCCCAGGCGCGGATATTTGTTATGATAGGTAGGTACTTATTAGTTATGTATACATAGATAGAAAATAAGTGGCGACGGGCTCACCCCCCGTCACACTGGACAGAGTTTCGGTATCTCTGACTACCCCCTCGGGGAATATAGTCGTGAGCTTATGCTTATGCTTATGAGATAGAAAATATTTGCTGTCGCATACATTTGGCTCGAGTAGGTTTGTATGGAATAGTTAATTTTTTATTTCGCGATTTGAATGTTAGTGCCATAGAGAATAATGTTCAGTTTGACGGTCTGATCATCCCTTTATAAAATTGTTAGCATATTAAGTTGGACCCTATACACCTATACAGGATGTAAGGAAAAGTACCATTAACCTTTAAACCACATACTGTACCCATCAAACTGAACAACTTTTACTATGGGAGCAAACCTGTCAGAACAAAAAAAAATCAACTGTCCCAGTTGGTTAAGCAAATCTGTCAGAACAAAAAGACTGACTGACTGACTTTTTTGTTCTGACAGATTTGCTCCCATAGTAAAAGTTGTTCAGTTTGATGGATAGAGTATGTGGTTTAATGGTTAATGATACTTTTCCTTACACCCTGTATACCTATATCGAATTCTAAGTGACTCAAAGTGTTCCAATCAAGTGTTAAGTAAATCTGCAGGTGGTAGGTGTTTTTATTAAATTGGGTCTCTGTTTGGCCGCCGGTTGTTAGCACTTTTCCTTGCTCTGTGCTCTTGCCATATGCAACTATACTGTAACATCGATTGTACTTATTGTAACAATACAAACAGTTTGAAAGTTAGAAAGATTTATATTTAAAATTTATAAAAGTTCGACTTATTGTCGCAAAATACTTCTCACTATAGGTACACATTTGTCGATGTTTTGAACATGTTTAGAGTTAACTTAGAAAAGTTTTCGTACACATTTTTGGGTTAGTTTTATACGAGAAATTTAAAATTAGTCACTACCTACATGCTCTAAAGTTTAGAGCATGGTTTAGAGTCTAAACCAACCAACCAACCACCATAATGACTATATACTACCATAATAACTATGACTATGACTATGACTATAATTATAAGTTTTATTCAATTGTCTTTATTAAAAATATCATAACTTTCATTTCTGTGAAAACATTTATCCCGAAACGTTGTTCATTGTAAAGAATAACGTCAAGGGTTATAGGTACCTTGTACCTATATACTTTTAATTTGATATTCTTAACCTGCAGCTTTTCTAGCCATATTGCTAATTGCTTTGTGTTATTTTGATCATTACTTCTAAAAACTCGAATTTCAACATTGAAGCCTTAGAGAGGGCGGTATAATATTATTTTACACCCAGCTCTGCTGTTTGAAATGCTTGGATGAACGCAAAAGGCTAGCGCAGCAGAGAATTCAGCCATTCCCTTCCTACCATTTTCCACTCTCAGCCCCTTTTTGCAATAAAAACTGGGTCAAAATAAAAAGAAGTTCAAAAAAATACTCTTTAAAATCTAAACTATTATAAAATTGTAACTGGAGTGTGTCTGTACATTGAAGATATTTACAAAAAAAAGATTACGATCTGACTCGAAATCAACCTTATTTAGAAATTTTGTCTGTCTGTTTGTTTGTTTGTTCGCGCATCACGCAAAAACTACTGAACCTATTTTGATAACACTTTTTTTGTTTGATAACTTATGATCTGACTTAAAATCTGGTAAGTATATAATTTGTGCGGACGAAGTCGCTGGTAAACACTAGTAAATTATAAAAGCATAATTAAATTGAAACTGTTCACCCCCCGTCACACTGGACAGAGTTTCGGTACTACTGGTGAAATGTGGATGTTCTGAGGTTTCAGAATATCTCTGACTAACCTCTCGGGGAATTTAGTCGTGAGCATATGCTGCTAAATTGTTAAAACAGATCCTTACAATGCAATGATCCTTCAATTAAGTTTAGAAGTTTTATCCTTAGATAAAGATGTCTAGAAGCGCCTCACACACAATGCTCCCGTATAAAACAAAAGTGGCCAATATTCTTAGGTTGGTGTGCGTGAATCACCCATACAACTTAACTCTGTGTGCGTGTATAGGTACCGATACGGTTTATCACCCAAGAGTTCGGAGATATTTTTTTTTCGACTGTCTATCTTGACTTGACATACTATGTCTAACTGACATAGGTATAGTCCTTCTTAATATGCTGACACTTTTTTAAGGAGATGATCAGACCATCAAACTGAACAACTTTCTCTACGGGACCAACATCGAAATTGCGAAAAAATAAATCTGCTGTCCCTACATTTGGCTCAAGTACTTAGTTAGGTTTGCAGTTTTGTAGGGATCAGATGATTTTTTTTTCGCGATTTCGATGTTCTATGACACCATAGAGAAAGTGGTTCAGTTTGACGGTCTGATCATCACCTTAAAAAATTGTCAGCGTATTAAGAAGGACCACAACTCGAACAACTCAGACAACTTGGTCAACTCGAACAACTTGGTCACTTCCGGACCAAGTTGTCCGAGATGACCAAGTTGTCCATGTTGTTCGAGTTGGCCAACTTGACCACGTTGTTCGAATTGTTCACGTTGTTTGAGTTGTTTTTGTAATTGATATTGTGTAGAATCGCGAGTAGGAAGAAACGCGTTTGTGTCAAATTGAAGACTGCGTAGAATAGAGAATGTGTTCAATGAACTTCAATGGCAGTTGTGCGGAAAACATATTGTGTAGAATCTGGAATAGGTGGAAAAGCGTTTGTCCAGAACTCAGATCAATCCCCTGTGTAACTTATCAAAGATTTTATCAAATGGTAACACTGCACCATTCACTCTCCAGCATTCTCACATTAAATTCACACACGCCGCCTCATTATTTCGCTTCCTTCGCTCCAAATGTTATTAAAATGCGAGAGTAATATTTTTAAAACGTTAAATGTAAGCGTTTCGTTGCTTGGACGAACGAACGTTACGCGCAATTAAGATTTGCATGTATGTTTACGTTCTACGGTTGGAATTTGTTCGCTCAGAAAGCGTTTTTTTTTTTTAATTTACGAAAGGGTTTAATCACTCTCGTTAGTCAAAGCATGATTTTAAGCATTCAAAGTTTTTTAACAAACGTTATGAAAGTAATATTTCTTTTTCCTGCCTATACATGTAACAAAACATCCTACTTACAAATATTTAAAGAGGCGGTTTTTCATTAAATATTAGTAAATGTTAGTACCTACTACTTTATTTACCGACGACCTGGTGAAGGCGGCGGGAAACCGTTGGATGAGGGCGGCGCAGGACCGGTCGTTATGGCGATCCTTGGGGGAGGCCTATATCCAGCAGTGGACGTCCATCGGCTGAGATGATGATGATGATGATGACTACTTTATTTCGCATTGAAAGTTGTTCATTTTGATTGTCTAAACTAGGCAATCAAACTGAACAAAATTCAATGCGAAAAAATTATTTTGTTATTCCATACATTTGAGCCGAGCAGGTACGGCAGTTTTATATTCTTAATCAGGATTTTTTTCTCTTTATGTTGTCTCCACAGGGTGTAAGGAAAAGTATCATTAAACTTTAAACCACAGACTCTACCCATCAAACTGAACAAATTTTACTATGGGAGCAAAACGAACAGGGCAAAAAAAAATCTGTTCCCATCCAATCCCATACGATTGCGTCCAGTAGGTATTGCAGTTTAGTATGACAGTTGACTTTTTTTGGTTTTAATCGTTTTCTTTTTTTTGCTCTGATCGTTTTGCTCCTATAGTAAAAGTTGTTCAGTTTGATGGGTAGAGTAATGTGGTTTAAAGGTTAATGATACTTTTCCTAACATCCTGTAATCATATTAAAAGTTGTTCAGTTATATGGTGGGTAAGTTGTTCAGTTATATGGTCATACCCCTTTAAATATTGCTTGAAAGAAAAAAAGAAAGAAAAATTATTTATTTGGATCTCCGACACACATTCAATCTTTTACATGACCAGAGAGATACATTTTTGTAAAATATTAAACACAGAATAATAACATGCTTGGTGTTTATTGGTGTTGTGGGGACTTGCCATAGATGTCAACACCCACAAGTTGTAGCAAAGAAGCTAACAGATGGCGATACCGTCGCTGTCGGAAATATGCTCCATACAAAAACAACGTTCACAGTAAATACGTATCTCGTAACCTACTACAAATAAGGTTCACAATCGAATGCGAGACATAAATCGCGCAAGAGAAATAATCATAGAGATTCGATATACAGGGTGTTTCATAAGTAACAATAAATTTTTGAAACTTATAAGGGGGTTGTTTAGACCGCCAAACTGAACAACTTTCTCTATGGGACCAACATCGAAAACGCGAAAAAAATAATTTTAAATCCTATACATATTTTAGCTCTAGTCGATTTGTAGAGTATAGAACATAAATTTTTTTTTCGCGATTTCGGTATTGGTCCCATAGTGAAAGTTGTTCAGTTTGATGGTCTACACCACCCCCTTAAATGTTTATTTGTAGTTTTGTAACACCTTGTGTATACAAAAGTCCAACTAAGAACTGTTGGACCACGGCCGGTCCCCATGCTTCTCTCTAAGCCTGGTGGAAGATTTCCTATATATAAGATATTCCTAAGTAGCACCTCCATAGTGTTTTGTTACACCCTGCACAAAAATACCAAATGAATGCTTTAAATGCAGTTTTCATGCTATGCGTCATCAAATTCAGTTTGCGTTCACAACTTATCTGTCTCGAGCAATCTCCTAAAAAGGATCCTGATTGGGAGGGAAACTTTTGAGAATAGTAATTAGTTTCCTTTGGGTGGAAATTCAAAGATTTTCATAATCGGATAACTTTAGCTAACTTTGTGGGATTCGGCTTCGTTACAGCAAGTTACAGCTACGGAACCCTGCAACGGGCTTAACTTTGACTAACAAAAACCGCTAAACAACACAAACTCAAAATTCGTTTATTTTGTGTGAGGCTCGGAATAATCTGGTGTGCGGTGTACTTTATAACAATGCAATAAGTTGAGTTTGTATCATAGATGAAACTACGAGAGGAAGAGGCACTCACTTACCCAGTGTATACCTACTAAACTCTGTAAATACTGTGAATAGTGCTTGCTTTCGTTAGACGCATCACAATCGTGTATTGAACAACGGCTAGTTATGCATTGTGAGCGTGAATATAAAAAAAAAATTTAACGGTTTATTCTACTCAGTCTAATAAAATGGATAATCATTATGTACGAGTAGTTCGGGCGGCCATGACTAATTATTATACCCACTCACCTTAAGGATAAAAAATCAGTTTCCATGCAATAATTTTCATCTAGAAGATGTGATATGGTTGGTTTGTGGAAACGCATGATCTCACATAGACAGATAAATCTGATTGGCGGCCCGAAACCACCAGGATTTGGCGAGGACGGACGACCGGTGAGACTAAAGGTAAAGGTCTTGATTTAGCATAGGTACATTTCATCCATAAACTCGATGGGTGAAAAGTGGGAACTCCAAAATTTTACCACTGTTTTTGGTTGGCCAGAATCACCTGCCAGTATATCCGGCGGACAACCGAGTGTATTTTGTTACACCAGACTAGCTAAAACCAATTGGATGAGCAACATTTTGTTCATGAGCTCGATGGGTTTTTAGTGACGTCTTAGAGAGGTTACTAGTTACCCTTCTACACAAATCCCACCAGGATAGGGATGGGCCGACCAAGTTTTTTCGCATCTTCGAATAGCAAACTATTGCACGCAAACTGATTTATTCATAAGCTGAGTGAGTATACGACTTCATCACGGCCGCCCGAACATAATAGAGAAAAAGTTTAAATATCCAAATGTGTCTTGACTGTGGAGAGTTTTGCACATAACACCTTTTTCGATAACGTTGTAACATACTCGTAATTATGATTATGCCCCATCTCCCATGGTTTTATCTAAGCTTCGCGTACATCGAAAACTTTGTCTCTAAAACTTCTCAGTAAATCAACAACATTTTATACACTTTGACTTACATACTAATCCTACAAAATCTATTTACATGCCAATGGTAAATTCGGAGTGCAAGTATATAAACTTCTTACTTTTCCGAACGTAGACTAGTAAAACTTGAAAACTTTGCAAATAAAGATCTTTTCTGTGACATGATGACCTGATTTTTCAACGCGGCTTTCAACTAGATACTGAAAGCTTTATAATGTAAAATGTAAGAAATAGTTTGTGTGTAAGTAGGTAATATCTACTTGATTTAATTTCGATTAAATCCATTTAAATTATTATACTATGCTTAGATGAGAGAAATAGATAAGAAAAAGAGTGGACGTTTGAGAAATAGAGTGGACGTTTGATCTGCAGTGGGATCTCATACTATAAAATTTATATATCAAAAGCCTTTATATCTATCTAATTACTATCTATAAATTTATCAAAATAGTGACGCTGTTTTCAATGACGACGTTTCGAAGAAAAATTACGTTTTACAGTAAAGTGCTTCTTAGTGCTTCTGTCGTCTGCTACGCTTGGAAAGAAACAATCTTTTTACTGGTAATTATATTTCAGAATCTTCTTATCGAGTGGGCTGTAAGCCCTGCACGGCTAGCATGCCACCCACGACAAAGCGTTTAAAAGAGAAAAACGTTTTATCGTTTACTCGGGGGTGGCATGCGAAGCCTACAGGGTGTCAGAGTTTATTCAAACCGCCTTACGGCCTCTGACGAAATTTCAGAATTCTCGTATGTACCTACTACCTAGCTAAAATAGTAGATTATGCACCAAGGGGATAAAGCAGTGCTTTTCATCACGGGCGTTATATTGAATCCCGAGCGCAACGAGGGATTCTAGGGTTAACTCCCGAGCGTAGCGAGGGAGTTAAGACTAGAATCCCGAGTGAAGTGAGGGGTTCAAGCTCGCCCAAGACGAAAACACGTTTATCCCCGAGGATCATACTCTACTTTTCACACCTTCCGCGAGAAAATTAAAAGCAACACTATTAGAAACAAAGTATTTTATTAGAGTTATAACAAAGTATTCGAGTTATTATTGTAGTATAGTATTTAGAATACATTATTTGTAAGTTGGCAAGTTTACCAGCAGTAACTCATCTGAAAGTTTTTCGATATCTTCGCTTTTTATATTTTAAGAGTTCATTTCCACGACAAGCGCCATTTATCCAAAAAATCAATGCCACCTCTGTAACAAATAATAGACAGGTAAGTAAGGTAGGTTTAAGTACTAAGTATAATTATCAATAATTATTGTATGTAGGTAAGTACCTATATTATAAACTTTCTTAAATTTAATTGACCACTGATCGGTAAGATATGTACCTATAATATGTTATGTATATACTACTAACATACTTTATATTATGTAGCTATTTTAGGAACCTAAAATTCAATCAGTAGGTATGTAGGTAGGTACTTACTTTTATGGCAAGAAAACTGTGGTCAGGTGCTTCATTTAGAATAGTTTCTTCATTTTGAGCTTTATATACTTTTGATTTCTTCGCTCGATGACCTTCCCGATTTCCTCTTTAAAAATGCCAATAATTTGAATTTGAGTATAAATAACAATAAAGTATTCATTTCTTGCTAGAAAAATCGTTCAAAATACTGTGATTTGCAAAATTTGCGCCTTTTTTCTTTTTTTGTTTTCTTTACTCGTGGTGGTCAGTTCTATTTTCGAATTAAGATCTTTTTGGTGCAGGTCTCCATGATAAGTTTTCATACGAATTTTATTAGGAATTTTAAGTTGCGGTCGTAGTAACTATAAATAATCTGTGGATGCAGTTCCAAATTCAAATCACTTTATTGACCGGCGGGTTATAATGAAATTCAGTACAACATTATGACCCGGCGCAGCGTAGGGCTATAATGACTTGCTTTAGGTTCGATATACGTGACATATAATTGGCCATTTTCGAGCGGGTGGTGTGAAAAAATACTTACAGACGTATTAGCACAAATTTCATAAAATGTAGGTACCATGTTTAATAATAAAATAATAACAAACATACAAAAAAAAAACATATATAAGTCAAATTGAGAACCTCCTCCTTTTGTTGAAGTCGGTTAAAAAGACGAACCGAACTTTGTAATAACAGTTGGTAATAAAAGCAATATTTTAGATTCCAAGAATTAGACCCAACCAAATTACCAATTTTTAGTGGGTTGTGAAGTACCTATATTTTTACAAGCGATCGTCAGTTAAGAAAAAAAAGGGTTTTTGCTTTCGTATATTTCACACTATTTTTCTTCGTTACCGATGCTGTTTATCAATCAAAGCAACAACAGCCTAAGGCTAAGCACAATCGGGTCAAAAAACTTTACGTGTCTTGAGGCGTCCATTTGGAACAAAAAGCGAGGCGGAGCTTCCGTTCTCCGACAAAAGGAAATTCAATAAGAACGAATTTCCCCTGATTTACGACCACTATTTCCTCGTTAAGACTTCGCATGCCCTCGAGGTGTGGCCGTGCACAAGATTTTATTGTAAAGACAAAGTCACTTGCGACTTGCTTCCAGTTAGGCGCGGCTTTCAATTGCTTTTCAAGATGCTGTGTTTGAAGTTACTTAGGGACTTTGTTTATACATAATTTTATTATGTTCGTATTTTTCAACACACTTGCTCGTACAGTGGCCCTTTACGCACGGCTTTTAGGTTCATAATGAAGTTTATAAAACACTCATGCGTTTCACTTTATTTGTATTGCGGTAATACCTACGCGCGCATTCAATCATAGGCGCACTGCGCGGGAAGAAGGAAATCTGGGCACCATTTTTGACAAAAAAATAAATTTGTCTAAACTAAACCTTTAAGTGACATTTTATTTATGTTATCCTCGCAAGTGCGTTGAAGTCACGCGTGAGCGTTGGTCATTACAGTCTCGACTCGTTTACACCCCTCGCCTGCGGCTCGTGCTGCAATCCAGCCTCTACTATAATGACCAACTTAGCTCCCTTGTACCACATACAATTGTTTTACACATTCCATCCTAAATATAATAAAAGACGACGAGAGCCTTGCCATTATAATAGCACGCTTAAAGGATAGTAGTCGTAGCAAAGATTCTGATCACCTCGTAAGGAATGATGGTTGTGAGTATTAAGTATAATTATGTAGTTATATAATTATAACAAATTCATCAGCAATACCTAGTTGTTTAGTACTAGCTTTAACCTATCAGTTTCGATCATAATAATTATACCTAAATCTTAATATGGAAAACTAGACTAGACAACGTTTTACGTGAACTAGCCTGTTCAATATTCCACTGCTGGGCACTAGACAACGTATTGATTTGATCATAAAACACATGTGCTGATATCGTTGCCGGCGACGATATCGTGGACGATAACGACTGTGTGAGAGCTTTTAGTAGAAATGACGATAGTCCGCCGATATCGTGTCGTTATCGTATCGTCTAACGTGAAAACGCCCAGTAGGTAGGTAAGTATGTGGTTCAAATTCAGATAAAATATGTTTTATGTATTTAAATAAAATTTCTTGTTCATTTTACTATGATTAGAATAACGTCACGGCCGCAATTCTCTTTGCAGTAAAATAATACTAGAAGTACTTTACAACGTTTGTCCACGTATTTAATTTTACTGAATAAGAACTTTATACGGCTTTTAAACGCACTAATTTATTACGATCCTTCATAATTCATAATCTTATAGCTCACGTCATGCATAATAATTATATTATAATGTATGTCAGCTTTACGTTTATTGTGACATATAAATCAACCTAATTTGAAACAAAAGACGACAACTTGTACATCAGCAAAGCTTGGAAAAGCTCATTAAAGCTGAGTACGGAAATAAAGCAAAGACTAACAGCATGTATTCCTCTTTAGAGTTATCCCAAATCAAGCCATTCTCTTACGTATTACAGTCAACATACGAGTTCTGTCATGTGACTTGGATAGAGCCATTCTAAGAACAAAAGCACTCGATTCGAACCGCTACGGTCTTGAGTTCACGTACACTACACTTGTCATATTGAGCAGCGTGCAGTTTGCTCATAAATAATTTGCTCAAGTCCAACGTGCTCACATTCCTACCAATCATAGAAACATTTTAACACTGAATTCTAGATTTCCAACTAGTTGAGCAAACGCAATATCTCACTAAACAATAGAAATGAACAAAATCTGTTTCGGGAACACAGAAATATTTCTACAACAAAAATGTTCAGCTGCAGTTATAACAAGGCGTTTCCTTGTGTGTCTAGGATAGCATAATAAGACAAAAGAAAGCATTTGTACGTTAGTTTACACGAAAACAAAGCAGCAAAAGAATTCAGAAAGGAGAGGGAGGGAGAGAGGGAGAGAGGAAAGAGAGAGAGAAAGAAGTATTACAATACAATCATCACCATCACCATCTCAGCCGATGGACGTCCACTCCTGGACATGTGACATAGGCCTTCCCCAAGGATCACCACGAAACAACCGGTCCTGCGCTGCCCTCATCCAACCTGGTTTACAAACTTCATTGCATCCAACGGGTTCCCGCCGCCTTCACCAGGACTTTGGTCCACTCTTCGGCCCCATCAGCCATCGGTTCTGCGAACAATGTGCCGCAATGCTTCGAGCTACGTCGGGTACTCTGGTTCTGATCACAGTATAATAAAATACTCCATATGTGCATCCCAAAAACAAATTAAAATAATATTAAAAGCAAGAGTATTATATGATATACTTAACAACAGGATGAAATGGTCTTAGAACACACTTCTATAAATAAAAGCTGATTTGATCATTAGAACAAAGCCAACAAAAACAGGCAGTTATTTACCAACAAGTTTACACACTATCCACCTTATTTAGTTGTAGCAGAACTTAGTTCTGTCTAAAGATGTGTACATTACACAAGTTTCGTTATCGATGGGCCGGGAGGCACCCAAAATCGCCCCGTAAGTGCTTAGTTTTTCCCAAAGAGACCCCGAGCCTCTGAACTTGTCAATAAAGTATGGAGACCCTATATTTTACCGAAAGTACCTATTCACCTAGATATAGTGGTTCAGCCTTTGGTAGCAGGTAGATTTTCTAGTGGAATGAATTTGAAATGATACCATCTTGTCTTATGAATGCCAATCGAATTGCTGGATCAAATATATAGGTGTTCTCTGGGTCGCCTTTTATAAATTTTTACTTCCGTGTTATATTTTCTTTAGGTTTTCACGTGTTATATTAAAGTTTCGTAGGAAAATACTCTGATAGCAAGTTCACCGCTAACTTGTCTCCACCAATCCGTACTGGGTCTGCCTGGTGGAGCATTGCCCACTCCCTCTCACCCTTATTCGTTTCATTCGCCTTGCAGGGGGAACCTACGGGCTATATTACCTTACTTTATTTGCATACACCATACATTACAGAGGTGGAAACAATAATAATTATGTTACAAATAAAGCGGTCTTATATTTGGCGGAAATGTGCAGGTTTTAAGTGAAAATTTTCCCTCTATTTCTTGGGAATATACTTAAATATACATTTGCTTTGCGAATTGCGGAGGAACCACTAAATAAGAAAGTTGAATAGACACTTAGCTGGTTTTAACATAAACAAACAACAAGATCTTTAGTATCAAATTACATAGTTCCATTTACATAATACGTAAGCATAAAATTACGAAGCAATACATCACACAGTATCGTGTGTTTATGAAATTTTCTCAGCTACGTCCTAGCTACGTCATATGACAGTCTGCTATATAATGGTGTGCAGATAATGGACAAACTAGTTTCGCAACGGGGAAACAGCCTTGACCCGAAAGGGAAAATCTTCATAAACAACAATAATAGCTTCCTTATTTCATGCTAGCTTTCCGCCATGTGGTGTTGCTGACGGACTTTTTAGACCCTTTTTCTGGGTCACATTTGCCTAACTGCGCCTAAATCTCTTCGTAAGTTATCCGTCTTTATTATGTAAAACTGTATACAGAGATCAAAACGAATCTATGTTGAGCCTAACATTAACAAAATGTTACTGTAACTCCCGAGGCAACAAATGCAAATGACTGTAAAATCTTGAGTCTCTTTTGACGCACCTGCCTTCCAGTGATACTTTGACATAAATCGTTTTACGTAAAATTAATTAAAACTTAAAACTGAACTATTGTCAAAAAAAGCCATCTTGGTACAACTGGCAAGACCATTTTAGGCGTGCAATTGTAGCAATATTAATGTTATCATAAAAGAAACCTTACTTTCCCTCAGTCTTCTACAATATCGTTGGGAAGAACTGTGCTGAACATAACATAAAAAAATATCGGTTTAACTTAGGATTGTCTTTGTTGTATTAAATGATGACCTTCGGAAGACATAAACTGTCTGCAGACTTGAAAAGAACATCAAACTGCGTCAATACAAGGTAAAGACAAATCACTAGACTTAAACAAACATTGTAAAAAGTATTCGCAAGCGGAAACTCTGTGAGACCAAATAATGGCGGATAAGAACGTATGTGACGTAATTTATGTGTAAAATTTTCTCGTAAAACTTCGTCCGCCGCGTGTTCCTACAGCGAGATTTTTCGAGAGCTCCCCGTGTTGTCATGGGTGTCATTACGCTGGATTTTAAAGCGATCGCCCTTATTTTTTTTATTTTGTTGAACATTTTCTTTCTTAAGGACTCTCATGGGAACTTTTAATGTTCTGAGGAATTTTACGCAAGGATCATTTTGTGCTAATTTAATTTGTTTCTGTAATCTTTTACGACTTTTCTGGTTTAAGTTACTTTGTTCGAGATGATTCCAATTAGACTTACTTATTGTGGTTTTTTTAATCTTAGACGAGACTTGTAGCGAATCGCCATCACTACGAATGTGTCTAATACACGGAATCAGATTAAAAATTTCAGTCAAAATTAAGAAATGCTTTTGTTGACAAAAGTTGTTCATTTGGTCATTGCAAGCATTTACCATTTTATTCTTTATTTAAATATTATTTAATATTTGTGAAAAGTTATTTAGAGTACCTACGTAGGTACCTACAAAACCACTCAACCAAAGCTAAACATACATTCTCTCTCTCGGTCATATCAAATTCCTTGAACTGGACTCTAGGAAAATCATAATCTGATGATGTGAAAAGCACAAAGTACTGTCAAAAATATGTAATGACTGAATCTCAGGAATTTGCAGAACAAAATGTTTTATTACTGAATTACACTGCATGGTAAATATCAGCAATAAGGAATAGACACCTGCAAACGCGAATATACTGAATAAGACATAAATTGATAGAGAAATAAGTAATAACAAGTGAAGCGACGCAATTAAGTAATGAATCATTCTAATATTTACGAGCTAGGCCAAAATACAGCTTAGCTAATATCTACATAGTTGTAAATGTTACAGGATAGATTGTCCAAATAACTCGTCGCAAGGCGTGTGGAAGACACGGCATGCACACGAGCCTCCTGTGCATGTGCCTTATTCTGGCAGAACTACCACTATCAGCTTCTTCTTCTATCGAGTATAGACATCGTCGAGATGACATCTATTAGAGGCCTCCGCTCACGAATAAGAGCGAGAACTAGCGGTCCATACTCGTAGGCGGTATGGTTGAGGTCAGATAAACTTGTACAACATGCATAATCTGGGCTCTGATAGGTAATCAATTTCACAGAATCTGGGACAGACTTAGGTATGGACTAAGAAGACTTTAATCTGCCTTTCTAAGACACTCGATATGAAATCAATGAAGCTACACCTTCCAGACATTTTTCAAGTGAAGGGTTGGAAATATTTTACCAGGTCATAGGGAAGCACGGTTTGTATTAGCTAATAAGGGATAACGCCAACCACTCGATGGTGTCATTAATAGAAAAATACTTTTACTTTCTACGGCGAATTAAATAATGTTGTCTGCCTCGATCCAGATCGATTTTACCCTGCTTCGTTCCTTGACTGTCCTTCTCCAGGTGCCTTCAATCCGTTTACACTATTGGCTAATTTGTTTTCGCGCCCTTTTCGCTGCTGTCCGACTTTGCACTCTTTGATTACTAAAATGACTTTTGTTTTTGTTGGGGACTCGGGTCTGCTCTGCGCTAACGAAGATTGACGAGCGGACTTATTTTCCTGGTCGTACGGTCCGCGTCTCACGGTCCAGTTGCGCTAACTAGTGAACCGTTTAATTAATGTAGCCTCGATGAGGGAATCGACTGTGGTCTCACTTGGGTGAAGCACACTCTTGGCACTGACTCGGCACTGCTCGACAAACAGACACCACTAGATTTACATGCGAAATACCTATGTTGTACTCTCTAACTTATCTACATAACCGCACGGGGAAATGTAAGCACGAATTTGTTGTTTCTTATCTTTATTTCCTTTAAACGTTTGTATTTTTGAACATATAAAGAGGTTGAGGGTTGAGGGTTGAGGCTTTAGCTTAGCAGGCAGAGACTACAGTCATAGTGTAAATAAATAGTGGTGAAGCTCAATGGTCACGACAGGAGAATCGTGCGCGGTGTGCGTGCGAGGGCCGGGAGGAGCGCGTCCCGGCGGCCCACTTTGCTGGCGTGCGTACCCTCAAAGCGAATTTAATTAGGGTACACCCACGTACACCCATCTCCCGGACACCGCGCGAGCATAGACCTGTTTTATTACAGTATGCTAAAGGCTTTCCTATCAGATAGCATAGTCAGAATGGGTACTTGAAACACCGCACAACAAAAACTTCCAGTCTTTGTAGCACCTAAAAAGTTCGTAAATACCAGCAATACCATAATATAAAAAAATACTGTGCACCGCAGACAACGACACAATAAAACTATCGTTTATAATACATCAATCACATCGTACAAATTCCTAAGTTAGTAGTTTTTACTGCGGAATGAATAGTGCGGGCTGTCAAAGTTTTGCAGTAAAGAACCGGGCACACTTGTCGAATAGTCGACTGAGTTCTATTACTTTACCGACTCTGCTATTCAAAGAACTGATATTCAGAAGCGCTTAAAATTTATTTATGTCGTGAACAAAAATAGACGTCTGACTTTAAATTCGTGATTTTCTCAATAGTAGAGATGGGATACAGAATGATTTATCCGAGAATTATTCGATTTTGAGAAATATTCTCATAAACATAATTATTGCATAGGTTATGCTCTCGACTATATTCCCCGAGGGGGTAGTCAGAGATATTCTGAAACCTCAGAACATATCCACGTTTCGTAGTACCGAAACTCTGTCCGTAATAATTTATAATCCCCGCATAATTAATGTATATTACTAAAAGGAAAGTCATATAAATTCTATGTTGCATAGGTATTTAAAATATCCACTTTTCACTAGTTACCCAAACTCTGTCCAGTGTGACAGATAATTAATACCTATTAAATCTTTAAATGTTTGGAAGGAATCATTTTAATTTATTTTAATACGTTATCATTTAAATGGAAAATTGTCATTCGTGTGATGAATAATACTCATACTCAAACTCTATATTATTTCTCAAGAAATGAAAAAAAAAAACAATATTCGTTAAGTCAATCGATCAGCATTGTAATAATGCTCAATAAGAATAGGAACAAAGAGAAGACTATACACAATCATAATGTAAACAATTAAAGACTAAACTAAATCGAAAATAAAAAATATTAATTATGTAGGTACAAAGAAGGCAAACAAACCGAAAGTTTATGTAGATTCTAGATACTCAATTGTGTTGTATTTTTTCAGATGTGCCCATCTCTATTCCATAGCGATTCGATTTACAACGAGGTTTATGATTATCGTTTTCTATAACTATATTTAATAACATTTGCATATTGCTTAAGATTTCATTTTCCAAAGACACAGCAGGAGCAATTTTACGTTTTAGCAGTTTTATTTCATTGGATTGTTGTCCCTGTGTAATGAGGACATTAGTGCTTTGCCCTTTAAAAACCCAACATATAATAAAATATTACGATCAATAAGTAAACGACTGGGTTATTATTAAAACAATTTTGTTCAGACCTTTTATTACAATAACATTTTATTAGCAATAATACATATTTTTAGTTTTTCCGTTTATACAGGGTGAAATTGATGTCATTAGCATCCTTTTAAACTAAGAGTCTACCCTCAAACTGAACAACTTTTACTATGGTTGCTCCAATAGTAAAAGTTGTAATACATTTGGGTCGAGTAGCCAAGGACATTTTATACGGAACAGCCAGTTTTGACTTCATGATTTCCATATTGGTCCTGTTGTAAAAGTTGTTCAGTTGGATGGTCTAAAGCTCTAATTTGAATTTGAAGTGTAGACCCCGTATATTTTGATTTTTTATGGAGTCTGTTCTACAACTCCTCTAAGCGGAGGCCACTTTCACAACCAGCTCCTGTGGGTCGGACAAAAAAACTTTCGGACTTCATGCATTCGGATATATGTAATTCGGACTTCCGTTACGGACCCGTTTTAACTCTCTCCACTAACAATGAAAATATAATTATTCTAAAACCACATGTGCTAATGAGTCATATAAATTTATATACCTACCTCATGACTTACTGCTTTAGTGCTATCAGTAGATTTGCAAGTACGAGTTACGAGAACGCGGCACATGCGATAAACAGCGTTTAGTTGAATTACGATCTTAGTCTGAAATTTGTGTGACTAACCATACATAATAACTGCAGGTAGGCTGTTAAATCACGGCTTTGTTCACAGATTTCCCTCTTTCTAACCCTCCCCCAGGACGACAGATAAACAATGTACGGAAATCCTTCCGAAAGCCAACTTTGCGATATAGTGACTTATTTTGTCTTTTACTAACTTTAATGTGAAAGGGTGACGTTTATTTTATTCGGATAAGGGTATTATTTATGGTTTTGTGATAAGGTGTTAGCGTTTTCTGAATCAATCTTGTTTTCTTCATCATATAACTATAATTTTGGTGTGGATCATTGGTTCTGTATAGTGTGATTATGAAAAGAAATCTTGAAAACTGTGAATACACTAAAGATCACTGTTATACTTAATTGTAATAGTTTCTAACCACATTGAAAGAGACATGGTCGTAATTTTATGTGTCAAGAGAAGCCTAAAATTGTTACCCATTAGACGATGAAAGAAAACCGATTTATATTGCAGCATTTTGAAACTTTCCTTTCAACGTAGACAAGCAGATTCTACGATATTCCATTCATGCAATGATAATAAAAACAAACAAACTTCGAAAAAATATACAATGACATAGAACATGCCTACCCTTTGATAAGTAGGCGGTAAAAAAGTCTATATTTTAATTTCCGCGCCATGAATTCCTCGTGAGGCGGGGTTAATAAAAATTGGCAAAGATGATTGATGGACTTCGATCTCATTGAGTCTTGTCACGGCCATGACGTCGCGTCGCTCCCCCAAATTCGATAACTACGTATCAAAATGTCGAACAGAATAAATTACAACGGCGAATAGATTTCGGATTTTAAATATTGTGCATTATGCCATAGTGAGTGAAAGCTAAGCAAGTTCTCCTGGCGTAGTGTAGACTCGGGTAGTTGAACAATTGTTCATGTCTTATCTTATCTTGTTATGGTGGCTTGCAAGCCAGCAACAGTTTATCACAAGTGTGTGTGTAAGCCCCAATACTTTTTATTTTCTTCACTCTTCAAATACAGGGTCGATGATGGAGACAATGCCATTGAGGGGAAGAAACCTAAGATCCCTGTTTTGGACATCCATTTCCGAGGAGGCATATGCGTTTAGCCACCAAGACATCACAGTCACAAAGGATGTGTTCCATGGTCTCCTTCTCCTCTCTGCATGGTCGGCAGCTGGGATCTAGGGTGAGTTTCATCTTGTTCATGGTAAGCGACTCTGTTCTTCAGAAAACAAACTATATTAGTCGTGGATACCTACCTAATGCTATTTATTTATTGATGTCATTATTTGCAAATCCATTTTAAAGGCATGAAAATATTCTTACTTAAAAATACTTTGCTGCTCTGATACTTCTTACTTGCTTACATCAAACAGCAAAGAGCATGGTTGGTCATTTGGGACAGCAGATTTTTTATTCGTTATTTCGATGTTAGTCCCATAGTAAAAGAATTATAGTTTGATGGTCTGGTCATCCCCTTAAAACAACTGTTCCGGTATATTTATATAATGTAAAAATATAAAATTACGGATAAATAGTTGTTGATGTCGTTGTATAAATAGTCGCCGTTGCTGCCCAAAGGACAAAACACATTTCACACAACACAAGATAGCGCTATCTCTCTGTACAGAAAACATAACATGGGTTAGATAGGTACGAAATGTGACAAATGTGAAAGAGGTAACACACAAATCCCTCAGGGACGGGATTCCCGATAAAAACCTCTTTTGTCCCTCTTTATGATTAATGCACTTTTCGCGTGTTGCTGACACGACAGAGTAAGCTCGACTTGTTTGCGATTGTTTCTTTGCTTACGGCTGAAGACGATTATTTGCAGACATTGCCTGGTTGAGCTTCAACCACTTATTTAATTGAACAATGGAATATTACACTCTTAAAGCGGTCAGATATATTTAACTTTACATAACTTTTTACTTTTTTATAACTTAACTTTTATATAACTTTACTCCACATATGAATTTCGTAACGTATCGAACACTTATAATAACATTATGTAAATCATATTATCATTTATGACTTGTTTCGTTTCTAGTAGGACCAACCATTCCATCAGAAATATAGATTAAATTTCTCTTAAGACGTTACGGAGATTTGCAGTGCGATTTTTGAATCTCATTCGCCGAGCTCAGCGAGATTCAAAAATCGCACTCCAGGCATTTATTTGTGATGAAATTAAAATGTAGACCCTGGTTTTTGTAAACATCTGATAGCCATATCAGTTATAGAAATAAATATACTTCTGATTCTGATTCTGATGAAATTGCCTACGCTCAAAAATTGCTTGTGTGATATGGCTCTTACAACAATAACTACTAAGAATGAAATATAAGTTTATAGCTGTTATCAAAGATAGTATTAAATGATGATTGAAGATTAATAATATTCACTTGCAATTAGCGAGGCACGACTTGCAAATACTTGCAATTAACGAAGAGAAAGATTCAATTAAAACTCTAATCTCATAAACACTTGTGGATAGAGACAGACTGCGATAATATTGATAAAATCGTAGGCATTATAGCGAAGGGTTGGCGCATTGGGGTTACGAGCGTAATCCGCGCTCAACAATTGCTGCTTTTGAACTCATTTAGAAAGGATTACGTTGACTTTGACCGATCGCGCCCATTTGAGGACAACGGCGACGATCAGATTAGGGCACGGGCATATCAATTTGTATGATTCGTACTTCCAGTTAAATCACTCGTAATTAATAACTTGGAAAGCTGCGGGGAATGTTAAATGTTGTCCTCATCATTCGTAAAAACTGCAAGTTAAAACCTTGGCTTCGCCGCCAAGTAATAATGCAAAGTTTGCAAAAAGAAATAAACACGGAGCGAAGTATTCTATGGATTTTTCATCGTATGCTCGCAACTTAAAAAGCGGCTACAAAGTCGTATCTTGGAAGTTAGATTCTATCTGAAGCACTAGGGAATAGTCAAGGCATCTAGGTACGAGGATCCAGCCAGTGTCAATATTGAATCAGCACGGCTCGTGTTTGTGAGAGGAATAAATTGCGGCCAGCCGCCAGAAACCGTTCGCGTCTGACGAATAATTTTCTTATACAGGGTCCTTCTTAATGTGCTGACACTTTTTTAAGAGGATGATCAGACCATCAAACTGAACAACATTGAAATCGAGATAAAAAACAATCAGTTGTCCCATACATTTGGCTCGAGTAGGTTTGCGGTTTTGTAGGGAGGGGCTGTTTTTTTTCCCGGTTTCGATGTTGGTCCCATAGAGAAAGTTGTTCAGTTTGATGGTCTGATCATCCTCTTAAAAAAGTGTTAGCATATTAAAAAGGACCCTATATATCCTTTTTTTGCTTTCCACAATAATGCGGATTAATGCCAGAGCTTTATTTTTAATTATGACATTTGCAGCTGCTAATTAAAGTTGAATCTGAATGGTTTGTTTTTAAGAAAGCACAATTGTCTTGATAACAAAGTGTTTCTTTCAGAATGAAGCCTGCAAATAATTTGAATAAGAAACGAAAACAATATTGAAACAGGTTCTCTTAATTTTAAATTTCTGGTTGTATCTTCTGCACTTGGATCACTTGGATGAGGGCAGCGTAGGACCGGCCATTGTGGTGATCCTTGGGGGAAGCCATATGTCCAGCAATGGACGTAGTATATATCACCGATATGATCATATTTTCTACTCATATTGACATCTTACGTAGATTTAAAAAAAAACGTCAAAAAGAGAATGTTATGTTAGCATTATATTAATATGAAAATGTGAACACTTTAATCACGAAATATAAGATCTAGTTTCATTGATCCCCGAAGGTAAATTATGACATCGATATTTGTAAGCTTGCAGGAACTAATTCCACTAGGCTGGCCTTTTAAGTTTTAATGAATTCAATACTTTTTTTAAAAAAAACTCTCTTTTTAAAAAGCTCCAAAACTAAGGAGAACAAATAGTTCAATTTTGCACTCTGTGTTGGACGTACGGTACTTGCCGGTTCTTTATGAGCTAAACCACTGAATGCATATCAATATTGGCAGGGCAGAGTAAGGCCACTTGAAGCTGGAAATTGAAGGCAATTCTGCAATCTAGAAAACGCTGATCTATTTTATGAGGTCTTTCTGAAGGAAAATGTCCTTTCAACATTTTCATCTCGAGTTTGGAAAATGCTTTAAAATTTTCAGTCGTAATATTAATGGCTGGATTTTTGTGGATTCTCTCGCATATTATCTATGAATTAGATTTGATCGTTTTCTTACGATGAATACAGGTGTAAAAGGTATTATTTGCATAACCTACCCATTATAATTAAGTACCGCATTATAAATATCTTAAATAAATACATCTTTGACATTGTCACACGAATTAGGTAGTCACTTTTAAAGTACCAGAATCTAGCCTGGACTTGTATTATGATGACTAGACAACGATATAGAATACGTATATAGATACAAACATCCATGACTGGGTACAAATATTCATATTCATCAGACAAATATTTGTCCCTTACGGGATTCGAACCCGTGACCCTCGGCACAGCAGGCAGGTTCACTACCTACTGAGCTACCGGGCCGTCATTATAAGAAAGAGGTGGTACTCGTAATGGTACTAACATTTACCGTGCAGTTAGATCAAGGTTCATCTTTATCAATTTTATCATAGATATTTATGCTACTACTAGATATTTTTCTCCGTATACGGTTTTCTTTCATGCTGATTTCTGAAACCCTAGTCAAAAGATGTGTTTAAGGGGATATAATTCGGAGCGCGCTCCATATAAACGTACTATGGTGATATTTTCAATACTAACCAATTAAAGACAAATAAATTTTGCAGAAACAATCTAGAACCAAATCTCTATGCTTGTATGGAGTCAGATTTTCGTTAAAATATACAGTTTCAATGCTAGGATGAATTAAGGATTTGTATGGAAATCTTTGAGGCACTGTAACTTTAAAACTATAATACATTTGAACGAAAATCGGACTCCATACAAGCATAGAAATTTGTTTCTAGATTGTTTCTGCAAAATTTCATTCACTTTAATTGGTTAGTATTGAAAATATCACCATAGTACGTTTGTATGGAGCGCTCTATTATAAAACTGTAACTGAAGTGTGTCTGTACATCGAAGATATTTAAAAGAAAAAGATTACGATAATGGTTTTTAGGTATCCCTGACTCGAAATCAACCTTTTTTAGAAATTTTGTCTGTCTAATATTATTGATTATAAACATGTTACAGCCATGTTGTGCTATTTCGAATCAAATTAAAGATTGAAAAATTTGTCTGGGCGGGACTTGAACCCACGCTCTTCCAAACCGGGGAAACGTGCTAACCAAAAAGCCTAAGCCTAAGTTTTGTCTGTCTGTTTGTTTGTTTGTTTGTTTGTTCGCGCATCACGCAAAAACTACTGAACCGATTTTGATGAAATTTTTTGTTCGATAGCTTATGATCTGACTTAAAATCTGGTATATAATTTGTGCGGACGAAGTCGCGGGTAAACACTAGTGTATTATATAATTCTCATACACTTTTTCATGTAATATTTGAAAGTATTTCGCGAATCGCGTGCCACAAGCAAAAATTCAAACCTAACATCCGAAAATACGCTTGTATTTCTTAACTTTTTCTTTTGTACATAAGTTCGTTTTTCTTCTTCACTGGAATAGAGTTCAAAACACTTTGTACTTACTAGAAAACCGTCACTACGAAACTTCATAAACATTATAACTTTCCGAGAAAAACAACCTAAGCATCATTTTCAAGTTAGCTAAACTCTCTTTCACGCGTGTTTTCTAAAAAAAACATTTACAGTCCTTAAAACAAAACTGTGTGGTCTTAGAACACAACATTTCTCACATTATACGTACTTAGGTGCGTGTATAGTGCTGTAATAAAGAGCTAAACGATCAAAGGCTGTATCACTTCCACGGCATTTGATCCGCTATAGCGTCGTAAACGTGAACATTTCAGATCTCTCCCCAGTCGAACCGCTTTTAGCCAGACAATGTACATTATAAACGATTTCATATACGTAGGTATATAAATGGTGTTGTGAACTTTGTTATTACGGTTGAATGGTATATGGGACCTTTGGATAGAGATGAAAATTGACATGGAAGAAATACAAGACTTACGAGTAGGTATCTACGTTTTTTTATCGCAAATGTGGCTATCTGCTCCAAAACAGTGACTTGATTTTCAAAAGAATCAATTTTTCCAAAAAAAAAAAAAAATGTCGTCAGAAAGTTATCTATGTGATAAGTATATTATTATGAATAAAAATTTTGAGTTTGAGTTTCCTGATTGTACAAGTTTAGCTGTTCCATACAAAACTGCAAACGTACTCGACGCAAATGTATGGGACAGCTTCTCTTTTTTCGACTTTGACTTTAGTTCTTAGAAAAAGTTTTTCAGTTCGATAGTCTGATGCAATTCCCCTTAAAATCAATCAATCAATAAAATATACTTTATTTTACACCAAATATGAACAGTAAAATACAGAGACCGAGGAAAACCATTACATATACATAACTTATGAACGTTTTCTTGCATCATCAGTGTCTTCTGCTTGTCATTATCAAATGCTGAAAATTAAAATATCCTATGGTGCGCCACAAAACCTTTATCCGTGGTCTTCCTACCTCACCCAGCCGCTCCCCACTATCTACTCAAAATATAGAACCATGCATCAACAACACATCCTTGATGGTAGCCTGGGCCCACGCTTGTAAGGCAGTCTGCTCTCCAGGTATAGACAATACCTATGCCACCTTCCTGCCTGTACCACACCTTGGACACGTAGATATAATTTCATACAAATGGGATTTTTTTTTAAAGAAGAGGTAACCATGTGCGATACAGAATGAACGCGAGCGATACAGGAATACGCCGATACCTACATTTTCCGCCACGCTTTCTGCCATATGGGGTGAGTTTGAAATTGGTGGGGGGCAGGGATTGGCCGTGCTGTATTTAGTACTAGAAACTCTTTCTTATATTTTGCCTGTGCCCTGCAGAGAGACGTGTATAGGTTGATAACTACTGATGATGATGATGATGCATCAACAACAATGTGCTGTTTTTGAAAACTTTCAGTTCAATTTACGGACAAGAGAAGCTCTGTTACGTTACAATTAATGTTAATGTTACGATAATAAACTCGCATTCAATTTCAAGACAAATGAAGAGATATTACGGTTGAATAACAAACTCTACAGTGGTACAGAATACTCAATAATAGTAGGTTGTCGGTATATTTCTCGACGGTTTACTTTGAGTATAGTCGTCGGTTGTCAATAGATACGAGACACGTAAAGTTTCCAGTACACATCACTTTATGGTTAGTACAGGGTGTAGTGGGGCTTTTAATGGTCCCATATAACGTTTATTTTACACCTAGTTCATACACATAGTGGTGACGATGACGTCATAGTATTTTAATGTAGAGATACTAAAATTATACCTAAGTTTCTAGACGCGTTTTCTGGTACATTTTACGTTGAATGTGTTTTTGTTAGACTTGAAAGCAAACACAGATGCACTTTCTCGTCCTTACCCTCCTGTATCTGATGAAGCGGAAGACCGATACGATCAGAGGTGGAGTATTCAGTATTCAGTATTCAGTATTTATTGCAGTTTTCACAATAATAATGTACATTCTTACGACTAACACAAGGTCTTATTATTTAATAATTGCGACGCCCTGTTAGGGCATGGCATGGCAATATAATTTTAGAGGGCCTGACTATCTGATTAAATTAGGTAAAGTAATACTCTAAACTTAATTATTTTATACAATAATGACTAGTAGGTATACCTGCATATCCGTGGTAGTTTGTTCTAATTTAATTTAAACGGTAAAAGAGATATCGAAGTATCACACAAGAGCCTAAAATATTAAAACATTGTTTTCTTGGAAAACATCTTTGAGGCTGTAGTAACTTTTTGAGATGAGGAAGCTTTTTAATTTTTGTACGAAAGATTTATTTGTCTCTATTTTTTTAATTTTGGATTCAGATGCAGTTGCTATAACCGGCAGCCACACGGTTTGGGCCTCAAAGTTTAAAATTGAATTAGTCGCTTCTTACGACACCCGACTGGGTGTTGGTGCTATGCGAAGCCGGACACCACACCGTACATCATCATCAGCCTTTACAAGATGTTACAAAAATTCAAATAAACATTAAAGGGGGTGGTTAAGACCATCAAACTGAACAACTTTCACTATGGAACCAATATCGAAATCGCGAAAAAAAAATTTGATGTTCCATACTAAAACTACTAATCTACTCGGATAATGTATAGGATAGCTGTTTTTTTTTTCGTGATTTCGATTTTGGTTCCATAGAGAAAGTGGTTCAGTTTGATGGACTAAACAACCCCCTTAAAAGTTTGAAATGTTTATTTTTACTTTTGTAACACCCTGTATACGTCCCACTGCTGTGCATAGGCCTACCCTCAGGGAGGGTGTATGAACGTCAGTTCACCACGCGTGCCCAATGCGTTCTTCAAATTTCTTCTTCAGCGTATGCAGGTTTCCTAAAGATGTTTTTTCTTCACCGTTTGAGAGCAGTCAGTAATAAAATCCATTGGTCTAGATGACATGTCATCCGTGCGGTTTCGAATCCGGACCCTCAAGCTTGAGTATCCATGTCCATACATCTTCGCGTCCAATGCGGATTGGTAAACTTCTAATACGCATCAGAATTTTTTCTTCAGCATTTGCGGGTTTACGGGTTTCCTCTTTCTTTAGATAAGTTACAAAAAAAATGTATCTATAAAGTTACCTTTTAGCATCAATTATAAACTTTATATCCAACACAAAAAGCTTTCAAACAAAAGCCTCGTTTGCTCGCAAAGTAAACATCATTTATAAAATGTGGAGATAAGTACGTAGTGTAAACAAAACATGTTGCGAACATTTTCCTTTCTCCATTGGGCACAAAAGGCAGCGCATTCAATCCCGGTGGAACAACTTTTAATTAAATATAGTACTATGTTCTTAGTTGCAGTTGGAAAATTTGTAAAACTCTCTAAAGATAACGTTGTTCTACTTTAAATATTACGTTAAATGAGTTTAGTTGGTACGATTTTATTTGTTTGTTACACATTTATAAATTTACGATTGTATTCCCTGTTGGGGTAGTCAAAAAGTCTGCTAGTTGTAGCAGCATCAACCAGCTTTTTAAGGGAGCAATAATTTTAAATTTACTTATCGTAGGATTTTCACAATATTTTTTAAGTACTAAAACATTTACAGAGAATCAGAGAGAGATTACTATACTAAAACATGTACCGGAAACTTATCTACATTCTGACATGTAACATAGTTTTGTTTCAGTGTTTCATAGAATATTAAATTGTTAAAAGACCAAGTTTAAAAATAACTCAGTTTGTTACCATGTACATATTTTGATGACTGATAGTGGCATACGAATAATTAGTTATTTTATGCTAGTGGGAGCAATTGATGGCAAGATGCCGTCACTGATTTTTCACAAAGTCGATTTAATAACAAAGTTTTTTAGACCTAGAAAGAAAACACGAAAGATCTCAGGTTGTTACCATTATTGTGTCACGGTTAGTGACACCTCAGTGAGAGAAAATTATAGTAAAATGCTGTCAATGGTTTTTCACAAAATCGCTCTTGAAGTGTTGAACCGCATCCAATGGAGTGATTAAATACCACAGTTTTAGAGCTAATGAATTATTCAGTTGAAATTATATTTGGTACTTTTTTTGACTATTTATCATAAATAAATATGAAATAATGAAAGTAATTTGAAGACCGAAAATTTCTTTTCAATATTACAGTAATTTATCAAAAAGTTTCTAGACGCAAAACTTTTAAAGGATTCAATACAAATTAATACTGTTTGATTATACTACTTTAGGATTATTCGAATACTAAACTTATCATTTAAAATTTGTCAAAAGATTAGTTTTCGAAATATATCCTTTAGACGCACAAGTTTTACAGACAAAATTTATGTTTGAGTTATGGCTATGAAAGAAGCTGCTGAAAGTTAAGCCGTCAGTTATTGAAAATTTAAAAGTTTTCTTGATTTTGAGCGATTTTTCTAGCGGCTTATCTATTCTTTGAGACTTATTGAGGACGCTTTGTAGATTATCTTAGAACAAATTGTCCACAAGCGTGTCTCGACTAAACCACACTGGGCCCGCGTGGTCCAGAATGGCTCACTCCCTCACTCACACGCTTGTTCGTGAGATACCTTACCGCCTGGCCACGGGACAGGGCGACCGGCGGGCGGCGCGTCTTGCGATTTGAGAATACACTGAGCGTTGTGTCCCTACTATTACGCAAGCACGCAGCGGCGCGTAGGCAGTGTATTCTAAAATCGCAAGACGCGCCGCCGGTCGCCCTGTCCCGTGGCCAGGCGGTAAGGCATAGACCATTTTTTTTCGCTTAGGTACTTAGATTTTGACAAGATGACGTCATGACGTCAGGGTACATGCGAAAATCGTAACTTATTAGTTTCATGCATGTAACTGCCGAGGTAGCCAGAGGGCAATAGAGGGGGTGGGTAAAAAGTTGGTGGGAGGAAGGGAGTGTCCATACTGTATGTAGTAATAGATACTCTTTCTAATGCTGTGCCTAAGGTCTTGCCCTAGTGTCGCCTAATAGTTGAACTTGAAAATAGTTACAATATCGATAGTGTTATCAATTTTTACTATCTATGGTATTGAGATGCAATAGTATAAATAATATCGATGGTTTCTGCCACACCCAGCACTCACTGCCATACAAAAAGTGAAGGTGCCTACAGTTCTGGGTATTGCAGAAAAAGCATGAAAGTAAAATTAATGCTGTTGAAATGCGTTCCTTGCGAAGTATGTGTGGTGTTACGCTGAGAAATAGAGTGAAAAATTGTGTGATTAGAGATCGATGTAAATTGAAAGAAGAAGTTGTGACAAGAATAGAGAAGGGTATGCTTCGTTGGTTTGGTCTTGTGGTGATAGCAGATTTACAAAAGACATATATGGAGCTAAAGTGAGTGGAAGTGTCGGCAGAGACGCGCCCTCGTAGGACGTATTCTGATCAAATCGGTTGCGTCCTACAAAAATGGGAGATGCGGAGTACTCGCAACCGACGGGCATATATGAAGAGATGTATGGATGTGAATGAGGCAAAAGAGGTATGTAAGGATCGTAGTAGATATCTCTGCCTACCCCACTGGGAAAGAGGCGTGACGTTATAGATAGATAGATATACAGGGTGTTTCATAGGTAACAATAAATTTTTAAAACTCATAAGGGGGTTGCTTAGACCGTCAAACTGAATAACTTTCTCTATAGGACCAACATCGAAATCGAGAGAAAAATAATTTTAAATCCCATACAAATTTTAGCTCCAGTCGATTTCTATACAGGGTGTTTCATAAGTAACAATAAATTTTTGAAACTCATAAGGGGGTTGTTTAGACCGTCAAACTGAACAACTTTCTCTATGGGACCAACATCGAAATCGCGAAAAAAATAATTTTAAATCCCATACATATTTTAGCTCTAGTCGATTTGTAGAGTATAGAACATACATTTTTTTTTCGCGATTTCGATATTGGTCCCATAGTGAAAGTTGTTCAGTTTGATGGTCTACAACACCCCCTTAAATGTTTATTTGTAGTTTTGTAACACCTTGTATAGAGTATAGAACAAAAATTATTTTTTTCGCGATTTCGATATTGGTCCCATAGTGAAAGGTGTTCAGTTTGATGGTCTACACCACCCCCTTAAATGTTTATTTGTAGTTTTGTAACACCTTGTATATAAATTTCTCTTAAACTACTCCCATCATCAGCATATCAGCCGATAAACGTCCACTGCTGTACATAGGCCTCCCCAAAAATGGGGGGATTTGCCATAATCGCCACGCTTGACAGGCGGGTTGGCGATCGCAGTTGGATTGAATGTTTGTACTCAGAGGATGCTGCTGCCCATCCTCCGGTAGATCCCTTAGTCGCCTTTTACGACACCCACGGGAGGAAATGTGATGGTGCTACTCTTAGCCGACACCACACGGACTTAAACTACTACTATCGATAACTTATCGATAGTTTCAATATTGTTAGGCAACACTAGTTTTGCCCTGAGCCCTGCAGTGGGATGTACCGCCATCGATTATGATGATCAAGGTACGCTAGAAAACTCATATATAACTTTACCCAATACCCAGCTACGGCGTTAACAATTTTGATTGCCGCCGACCGATTACAGCAGGATTACGCTTTTATTGAAATTGATTATTTTATTAAACTTTCAATTCGCATGGGACATGTGTAAAAGCGCTCGGTTATTTTTGCGATCATTGCATCGTTAATTGTGACAGTATGTACTGCAAAACCCAATATGTGAAATATTTTCGTTATACAAATACTATTTTACGTTTAATGAGCGACGAAGCTTAGTTAAAATGATTTTACTTAAAATGTTTACTTTCGGGCTAAAGTTGATGCTCTTATTACGTAATAGTTATAGGTTAGGTACATTAGGTACGTTTCAGGATAATCTGTGCTTATGGAAAGGTCATAGTTAATAAAAAAGCATTAAAGATATCTCATTATTAAGTCACCACGTAATCATATTCAACTCGTATAAGGTGTCGTCTAATGGTCGAAAGTTATCTTGATTGACGAAGTAAATTAACTCAGCAAACTGGAAAATTAACTTTGGAAACTAACACCATGTATGCCGCAGGCAACCTCCATTAGTTTCATACTATTCATGTATGACATTGATTGCGTTGAAATTGTGTTTTATAACTTGTGACTTTCTGGAGCTAAGATCATCGATGTACAATCATTATATTCATGTCTAGTTTATGCCCGCGACTTCCTCGGCGTAGATTTTAAACTTCAACAACCCTGTTAGGGGTTGATAATCGAAATATATTTCTAAGCCTACATTGTCCGTCCGTCCGTCTGTCCTACCTATTTAGGGCTGTAACTTTTGAACCGTAATAGCTAGACAATTGAAATTTTCACAGAATGTGCGTTATTGTAGCAGATTTCCTAATAAATATCAAAAAGTAAAAAATTAAGGAGGGTTCTCATATAAGAAACTAGTTTTTATTAACGTTTTTTCTTCTTGCTCTATCGTAAAAACGTATATACAAGCGGTCAATTAACTTAGTGTGATTATAGAGCAAGCTCTATAGAAGTATAATAACAAAAATATAAAACAGCCAAGTGTGAGTCGGTCACGCGCTAAAGGTCCCGGAGAGAACAACACTTTTTTCTAAGTTAATAAGTTGGGGTGGTTGGGGATCTACCTCCTAGCGGTCCACCGCGGGCAACGGCACCACAAGCTAGGTAATACCTAGTTTGTGCTGGCGGCTTTACGATCCCCACAGCGGTGTGATAGGCTTCGCAAGGAGCCACCTGGCTCGCGACCACCCTCCTGCCGGAGTCTGGCGCCAAGCAGCTTGCTGCATTCCGCCATTGTGGGTAAGCTCGCTACATCTTCGACCCCATCTTTGTCCTGAGGACTAGATTGAAGTCAAGAGCAAGCCCATCTATAGTTAAAAAAAAAAAACTTTAGTGTGGTACGGAACCCTCGTTGCGCGAGTAGCCCGACTCGCTCTTGACCGGTTTTATTTACACTTTTTATCTTGTACGAAACACAATATTGTAAAATTAAAGCTGTGTACACGGGTAAAGCCGAAGCGAAACACAAATAAGCGGACCTCCGAACCGAACCGAAGCACCTGAAGTGCATACGATATCCATTTCGGTCTGTTTCTTAATGGATGCTTTCATCGTTCCAGCAGAGATAAATGTGTGTACTTGTGCAATCGCTTTTGAAGTTAGTTGTCTGAACACGGCAATGCACTATGCGCCCGCCAATAATTTAACTTGTTATATTTCGGCTATCAATTGCAAACTGAAATACCACGATTGAGCTTAAAGTTCAGTTACTTATTCATATCCAGTGCAAGCATTTCGTTTTGAATGAAGCTGTTAGCTGACCATCTGCTGGGCCACATGGCTTAACATTGCATTATGATTTCTAAAGTTAACTTAATGATAAATTTGAAAACTGTTGGGTGGTATAATGAGTATAATTGACGTAAACACAAACAAGCGAAATTAAAATTATTAAAACCCTAGTTAGTGTGATTAACATAACATAAATATTCTTTATTTGCACACCAAAAATAGACAAATACAATTTATAACAAGAATGAGAAGGGTACAAATGGCGGTCTTATCACTAAAAGCGATTTCTTCCAGACAACCATTGGATGGAAGAAGTATTTAAAGAGACAAAAGCTACGGCGGTGTACTAGTAGGTATCTAATAAATACCCATTTACATAATACCAGTGAATATAATATACATAAACGAAAATCATAATAGGTACATACATACACATAAATATATATCATACATATACATAATAATTAACATTAACATTTATGATAACGTCATTTTGCCCACAAAGTATACACCACCAATTTTTTATTAGTAACGATCAGACCGTGAATCTGAACAACTTTCCCCAAGGAACGTGGGCCGAAAAACGAGAATTTTTTTTGGACCTCCCATACGAAAGTGCGGATCTGTCGTTTGATTTACTATGGAAGGTCCCAAAAAAATATCGTTTTTCGTCCCATGTTCCTTAGGGAAAGTTGTTAAGATTCACGGTCTGAATACACCCTTAAAGCTTCGTTACTAATTAAACATTAATGATGTATAAATATTTAAAAGAAAAATTTTAAAAAAAATCTGCTATCCCATACATTTTTTAACATGCTTCAGTCAATGCTTCTGATCCATACCTATGCCAGCTTCCTGTTCTAATCATTGACCCTTAGATTATCAAGATAGACAGTCAAAGCTACGAAAGCGTCGAAAAAAATAGGAACCAGTACTGGTTCCAAAACCCTATACATATACACGCACACATACATAATTAGTATGGCGCCTCACGCACACCAACCTAAGAAAGTTAGCCCCTTTTGTTTTATACGGAACAAGTGTGAGGCTCATTCTAGACATATACTTTTTCTAAGCATTGACCATGAAAACATGGAGGTGTAAAATGAGATCTGTTTTGAAGAGTTCGCAAATAGAATGGAAAGCTTTCCATAATGCAAATTAACGACCTTTTGTGAGTAAAGCTTATGCTCTACTCCCACCAAGTTTTCAGTATAATGTTTTCATTATAAATAACCGTTACCTCTTTATTAGAATATTAAACTTTCTGTAAACGTTCATATTAATTTATGAATGACATTTCGTGACAATTTGACCGTTTCATGAAAGTAATTCCTAAAATTTTTAGGGTTCCGTTTCCAAAGGATGAAACTGGGACCCTGCTCATAAGCCTACGCTGTCCTTCCTTCAGTCCGTCCGTCTGTCCTACTTATTTAGGGCTGTAACTTTTGAACCGTAACCAGACAGTTTAAATTTTCACAGAATGTGCGTTATTATGGCGTATTTTCTAAAAAATAATAAAAATTAAGGGGGGGTCCTCATACAAGAAACTAGTTTTAATCAACGTTTTTTCTTCTCTCTCTATCGTAAAAACTTAATAAATTCCAGTGTTAAACTTGGTACGATTATAGAGCAAACTCTACAGTATAGCAACAAATAATAAAAACCGGTCAAGTGAGAGTAGGTCTCGTCGTAAAGGTGCCGGAGAAAACAAAACGTTTTTGTAAATGAGGGATTTTCAGAAAGCCATTCATTAATAAAAAGTTGTTCCTTATGGCTCGATAGATGGCGTTGACGAGACAGGGCGAGGGACCTGGCAGATAACAAAATACAAATAAAATCGTAAGAATTTGTGTTTTTGAGTAAGCAGCAAAATATGAGCATAATTATTTCGTCAACGGATGCGTCTGACTCAGTGAAATGCATTTTTGTTTACTTTTTAGCCTACAATTTTCGTCTTCGGACCCCTCTCTGGTCAACGCCATCTATCGCCGGTATGATGAACTTCGTTTGAGTAGCTGTCAGTAAACTCCTCATTATATACGTATGCGAATGATTCGTAGTCAGCAGGCAGCACAGCATTTTTTTGTCACACACAGCTGAAATGTTATCCGATTCTTCATATTTTAAATTCAGTCTTTGAAAAGGAGCCTACGTTGTAATTAGTTAAGATTTCAACCCTTTGTTATGCCAACCATTCTCTAAAGAGAATTCGGCTAATATTTAACCTTTAAACTTTGTCTAACTAATATTAAATTTCCTCCCTCTCAGTCTGGTAATGTCGCGTACATTAGCACGTCCCATTTTTTAATGATCTCAGTACACAACCCTTATACACACACATAAACACAATATGCCCTAAGACCTCACCAAACGATGCCCTTTCGAAAGAAATACCCATTTTGTTAGTTTGTCTCACTAAACTGCAGTTTCCGCGTAAAGAAGTCCCACAACATAACTTCAAAGCCTACAACATAAGAAAAAGAATGGCTTAATTCGCAGTATTTCGTATTTGGAACGAACTTGTGCAACGAGCATCGTTGGTAGTTGGTAGTCACGTCGGCGGCAACTCGGGGAAATAAATTTTAAATCATGTTAGTAGGTAGGTACCTCGCGTGACACGAACGTCGTTATAGTTCATACCAAGTACAAGTCCCTTCAGCCAATACATTTTCATTCGTATGTCGTAGGAATAGGGGTTCTGTTAGGAACCTTCGTAAATAGATTTAACGGTGTTAGTTAAACGGAAAATATTTCTGTATCGCCTATGGCTGTGAAACGGCTTGGCTCATGCGATTTTCCCTGCGCATTTCTCGCCTGAGCAAAAGCAGCTTACGTTTTTTATTACCCACCACTTTTTATATTTAAAACTCACCTATCTACCTGGCGCCTGTCTATAGTTCCACTCGTCCATCCACGTCCGTTCCACAAGTAATTAAATCATCAATTCTATTTTGATCCACTTAGTATCGATCCGATCCTAAAAAATTGCTAACACCTGTCTGTAGTTTTCCTGATACTCGAATACGGTATGATATGAACTTTGAAGCTGGAAGGTTGTTAAAAAGTGCGTAACCTAAATATTCGAAATCGCTTTTTAGCAATAAGATCGCCTTGTTTTTACCATTATAGTCTTTTTATCTTTTTCTATGCTGTTTCTGTTTTTTGGTGTAAATAAAAGTTTATTTCATTCATTCATTCAATTATATTCACGCTAATTATCCAAAATACATACGTAAGCTCAAGCCATTGTCCAATGGGGGCAGAGACCACGGATAGCCACACACACCTCTTTAGCCTCATTCACATTCATGTATCTTTTCATGCACTTCCGTCGATTGAGGGTGCTATGCACTTGCCCTTTCCGGAATAGATCATTGATTTGATTTATAATAAATACAATATACCCAGGTGCAAGGAAAGAGCAGACAGTCAGCTCCAATACGACCATTACTGACTGGGTAATATTTCCACTACAGTATGATATGATTGTCATGCGATATAGTTCATGCTGATACGAAAGTAGAAGATATCTATTCAATGTTTATACACGTCCTTCAACCGAAACATTTAATTTACCTAAACCAATTCGTCTTGAATAAAATAGATTCAGACATTTAATTTTATATCTCAATTCGATCCAAAAGATAATATAACCTACACATGAAGGGTTGATTCCTTTTGAATCTAATATGTTTCTACGAAATTCTAAATTGAATTTCAACTCGGTTTGTCTTGATTGATACGTCTCTCTCTCTGAATGTGACTTATGAACACATTAATCCAGTTGGATATTTATTTTAAAATTAAACTCAGAATTTTTGTGTAATGTATACAAGGTGTTACAAAAATACAAATAAACATTTAAGGGGGTGGTATAGACCATCAAACTCAACAACTTTCACTGTGGGACCAACATCGAAATCACGAAAAAAAAAATGTTCTCTACAAATCGACTGGAGCAAAAATATGTATGGGATATCAGATATTTTTTTTCGCGGTCCCATAGAGAAAGTTGTTCAGTTTGACGGCCTAATCAACCCCCTTAAGAGTTTTAAAAATTTATTCTTACTTATGTAACACCCTGTACCTATAGGTATGCTCACGACTACATTCTGAAACCTCAGAACATTTTCGTAAGTCATTGTGCAAGTCAAGGAAATTATCAACAAGTATTCTTAGTTGCAGAGAAAATTCAAGGGATTTTTTGTTGATAATTTTGTTCATTTATTATACATACGAACAATCATTATTTTTGAAGAATACAACCGAAAAAATGTAGAAAACTCTCGTTTTTTTATGGTCTCGTTAATGTATTGCAAATCTTATTACATTGAGATATGTCGGAAAAACGCGTCGAAGCTCCATGCCAACGCAATCTCAACACACATTCATTTCAATAGCTACTCATTCACATTTATAAGAGAGACAAGCCTTTGAACATCGGGAAACTCCTCAATATTTGTGTGAGGCTTAGCTCCTACATTTTCGCCCCACGATGCATTATAGTACAACTTCATAACAGAAAGGAAACTGCGGTGTGACATTCAAACTACCAGACCCACACTGTAATCCTCTGTGCCGACACATACCTTGCGAGAGATCTCATGTATTTCTAAATCTGAAACTTAAATTATACGTTGAAAGGGAATACAAAAGTTCCATCATAAGCTAATTTAATTATATTTATAAAGTTATGTGTAGTATAGCCTATAAGTGTATGCTGGGCAAATGATGCTCTCTTTCTCCAACCCCCTTTGCTGTGGGCAAATGTATACCATAAGAAAGAATCTATGTTGCCTTTCTATCTTCTGCAGGGTGCAGACCTCGACTTTGACAATTGTATTGTAGGACCCATAATCTATGGTACGATTTTATAGGTATCACCTAAATAGGTACATGCGACAGACATGTCCGGCCAAATCTCTCTTCAGCTGGATTTTGCGTTCTATGTCCCCTAAGAACTGTACGTGTTTCTAGGTCGATTAGTTTCACACCTAGCATTTTCATTAAATTTTTGTAACAGTCACGAACACAGTTAAAATTACATTCCCGTGCATAGTAATAAATAATGTCACAACATTTTTCTTCCCCATAATTAACCATTGTGTTCTAACGCCCAAACATATTACAACAAAGTATAGACGTAGAGGTTAGGTTACTCGTACAGGGTGTATGTTCTAACGCCCAAACAAACATATTACAACAAAGTATAGACGTAAATGTTAGGGTTACTAGTACAGGGTGTAAAATTAAATGCGTTACGTACTTTAGAGGGTGCTTCAGACCATCAAACTAAACAACTTTCACTTGGGGACTAACATTGAAATAGCGGAAAAAACTGCTGTCCCATACAAACTAGAAATGTATGGACACCTGATTTTTTCTTCTCGATTTCAGTGTTAGTCCCATAGTGAAAGTTGTTCAGTTTGATGGTCTGAATTATGTAACGCATTTAATTTTATTTTACACTAAGCTACGTGTTCTGGAGAAGATCGCGTTTGAGCGGCCTTGTTATATAGTTCGATTAATCAAATGTTCCCAACTGTATTTAAGTGTACTGTGTCGTATATTTTCGCCCCACGATGCAGTCTCGAGATTGCACTCGCGCAGCCAGGCAGGTCGCAGCACACAAAACATTCGATAGAGGCATACAGAGTGTAATTTTCCTCAAGTATGCCACTCGCGCCATACCTAGTACTAGACGGTGCAATCAACTGACGAGTACGTCACACTCGGGGGACGTGTACCCTAAAAATAATATTAGGTGGGTAAAGGGAGTAATTATGGAGATGGAAAAAGAGGAGATCCGAAACCAAGACAGATCTTCGTAGATAAATAAGCAAGTATAGGCCCATGATTATTATTCTCCGAGGCCAGTGGTAGTAAGAGATATAGGGACCTTCTTAATATGCTGACACTTTTGTAAGGTGATACTTTCTCTATGGGACCAACATCGAAATCGCGAAAAAAAATCTGCCGTTCCATACAAAACTGCAAACCTACTCGAGCCAAAACGTGTCCCAAATGTAAGGGACAGCAGCTTTTTTTTCGCGTATTGATGTTAGCCCCATAGAGAAAGTTGTTCAGTTTGATGGTCTGATCATCCCCTTAAAAAAGTGTCAGCATATTAAAAAGGAAACTGTATATTTGATAGCTGTTCCCAAGCTCAGTCAAGTAAGTAGTAAGTGAATTAATTAAATAGCTTTATTTATAATTTTGTAAAATACCTATAGATCTCACTTTGTAATCTTTTTGTGAAATATATTAGATTTGTAACAACACGTTTTGTAATAAAGCCTACTATTTTCAATTGGTTTATCTCAAATATTTTCACACTGATATATAAACTCACAACCCAGCTACGATTCACTTTTTTATATTTTACAAGCTTATTTAAAAAAAAATGATATTTTTATTTATCTATTACTTATTGTAATGATTTAAGTCAAGCGGGGTTTGGGAGTATTGCAATCTCAAGGATTGTTTTTTTATTACATAAACATTTGAGAATAACGAAACCAGTCAGAAAGCGCGAAATGACGCGACGTCCAACATTTTTTTATTAGACACTTGTAAGCAAAAAATATAATACTCTGCGCTTGTAAGTTGACATAAGTAGGTACATGATATTCGTATTATAATGACAGTTCGGTTCCACCCCACGATCTTCGAACAATGATCGCATAAAAAGAAATCAAAGGGAAGAAAAAGTGGATTTTCTCACAAAACAAGCTGAATAGCCGGAAGCGAGAGGCACTACTGCTTCCGATTTAGAAAACAATATAAAGCTGACGACGGTTTTTCCTTTTCGATATTTTCTCGATAAAGATGTTTTTACAACTTTGCAGCCATCATTTTATTTATGTTTATGAGTTTATAGTTTTTGCCGGCGGCTTAATGTTTGTCAACTGTCGATACTAGTATCATCATCATCATTTTTCTAGTCACTGTCCCGCTGGGTAGCGGGTTCTGCTTTCCTTATCTGTTTCCTCCACTATTCCCTTTATCCTGAACATCGTCTGTGGAGACCTCGCAACTATCCAAGATCATCTGAGTTCTAGCCACGTTGACATGGTACCTCCATATTGCTATGTTGCCTACATACTCAAGTGATCTTATTTTGACATGACTAAACCATCTAAACCCATTTTCTTGAAGTTTATCAGCTACGCTACGAACTTCTAGACTATCTCGCTAAAACTCGTTGCTAATTCTGTCGTATCTCGTAACCCCGCACATCCAGCAGATCGATTGATCGAGTGAAGTAATTCTAATCGTTTATTCAATTCATGATTTCACTAGATAAATTATCCAAGAATACTGAGGTATGACTTTGGTTTCGGTAATTTGTATAAATCTAGTCGAACAATGAAAAATAAAAGAAGCCTCCGAGTTATTTAAACCTACTACCTATTACTCCTTAACACGCCTGTGACTAGTTTACCAGAAAAAACAGTTCATTAAGGGGGGTTAAAACTGAACAAAACTCAGTAAATCTAGGTAGTAATGTCTATAAAGAAACAGAACGTTATCTAACGTCTTTCAACACGTACCAAACGAAATAGTGTAGCGTCTAATTAAATTTGTAGGGTGTCAACATAAAGTTTCGTTTCGTCTGCGAGAGTCCGTTGACTTACATTTGAATCGCGGCGTTGTGAAGTCGGCTCACGTTTTGTACTGAATCAATTTCGCGTCAGCCTGCTATCCTCGACAGTGTGCCGCGTACTCGTGTTGTTTGGAGCTTATTTGATACTTAGTGAGAACAGTGGCTGAAAAAGTGACGATTGTTTGATTGGCTCCAATGATTTATCGAGGAATTTCTTTTACTGTTGCTTGTGTACGAGCTTCCTAGCGCATCGTCATCCATATCAATTTTTATACAATCGTCGCATTCGATACCACGATGATAATTATTATAATAGTATATTTATATGTACATGTATTTGAATTAATTTTACCATGAATGGTAATTTTATTATAACTGGGCATTTCTATATGCTGATGGTTAAGGGAACGATCAGACCATCAAACTGAACACCTTTCTGAATGGGACAAACTGCGAAAAAAACCGCTGTTCCTAATAAATCTGCGATTTCTACTCTAATCTATTAATTCTACTCGACCTTAATGTATGGGACAGCAGATTGTTTTCCCGATTCCGTTGCTGGTCCCATAGAGAAAGTCGTTTAGTTCGATGGTCTGATCATCCCCATAAAACCGTCAGCATATTAAGTAGGACCCCGTATAAGTCTAGGTATCGGTGTTAGGATAGGACTGATGGAAAGTAGTTGTAGTTCCATTCTTCCACCTCCAAAATTAGCCCCATTTTCATTTTCTTTTTAACGTCAACTTGAAACGTGACGTCAAAACCTCAAGATGACCTAAGACAATTATTCACCAGCCATTGTGTTAAATCCATTTGAAACACAGTACATTGAGGCTAAGCCTAAGCTATTGCCTAAGCTTGCCGGGCTGCACGGCGTGCGTGTGAACCCGGCATTAGTTTAATCAATATTTTGACGTGTTTCATACTATGACGACGCTATGCTAGAAAACTCTCACTCTAACTGTCATCATCATATCGTATGACATTTGTTGTCTTCCTGCTTGGATCCGGGAAGTTTAAAATTCGAGGTCAAGATGTTTTAGCGTTCCGCTTCCGCTGCCGGGTTTAACCTATGTAGTTCTTCGATACCACCGGGGAAACGGCGTAGGGTGCACTCATTTACCACATGGGCGAGGGTTTGACTTAAATGACTTAAATGAATATTTTGACTGAGGTGGTGTGAAGTGACCGATTGACAGTACCTACACAGTTTATCTAAAAAATATATTTTGGTGTGCTCAAGTATAATGTACCTAATAATCAATAATTGTATTAACGTGACATTGTAATGATTAACTCAGAGCTGACATTGATGTTAATTTGTGTAATGAGTATATTGTAATTCTAATTATGTACTTACCTACCTATTAATCAATAATAATTTTATCAACATGACATTATTCTAATCATTAATTCAGAGCTGACATTGTCGTTAATTTGTGTATTGAGTAATGTTGTAAGTAACTGTGTTTTTCCTTTATTTAAATTGTTTGTGTTATATCCACTATGCCTTAGGGTAAAATTGTAGTGAAACTGTTTTCTTTTTTATAATACGATCCACATTATTAGGTATGTACCTACAATTTAACGTGAATAAATAAATGAAATGGTATGAAATGTTTGGTCAGGTGCCCCGCAGTCGCACGTTGGTGACTCCATCAGGCCCCACTTGTAGAGGTGGGAGTTGGTCCTTCCATGGTAAGTTCTGAACCGGTTCAGCTTAGCCCAGGTCTTCCGGTCCTTATAAAAACCAGCCGGTTTGACAGTCTAACTGTATCTAAGGTGAAATCTTTAACGAGAGTAACACCTGTGAGGTAGCCGAGATGCACTCGCCACCATAACGGGGCAATAAATTCCAAATAGTGCTACTATCTCGGGTAATGTAAACGTTCTTTAGTTAATCGGAAAATATTTGCTAGTATTCCCCCACTTGCCGTCGGGATTTTCACATTACATAGAAACATTAAGCACAATTTATTTACTTTTTGGTGGTATAAAACGTTGTCGTAAAATATCTTAAGAGACATCCCCAAAATACGATGTACTTTAAAGTCATAATGGTCACTAAATCACAGAATAGGTAATTGTATACAAGGTGTTACAAAACTACAAATAAACCTTTAAGGGAACCTCTAAATATGCTGACACTTTTTTAAGGAGATGTTCAGACCATCAAACTGAACAACATTCTCTAAATCGCGAAAAAAAATATCAGCTGTCCCATACATTTGGCTCGAGTAGGTTTGCAGTTTTGTATGGAAGAGCAGATTTTTTTTTCGCGATTTCGATGTTGGTCCCATAGAGAAAGTTGTTCAGTTTGACGGTCTAAACAACCCCCTTAAGAGTTTTAAAAATTTATTGTTAGTTATGAAACACCCTGTAGTACTACATTAATATTAATTCGTTTATTTATAGTGGTACTGGCGAAAGTTCAAACTTTGAAAGTGAAAGAAAACATAAAATAAATCAAGTTCAGTTTGGATAGCAATAGAAACGTTTTGTAAAAGTTTGATTTATAGAAACTATAATAAGCTGATTTTTTTTTGTGATTTCGACGTTGGTCCCATTATGAAAGTTGCCTGTATGTGATGGCCGAATATTAAGAAAAACCCTATTCGGTTAGGGTAAATAGTTGCATCACTTTGAGAGGTGATTGTACCCACGATACTGAACAACTTTCATTAAAAATCCAAAAGGAAATTCGCAAAAAAAATTTGGGGTTTGCAATCAGCTGAAAAGTCAATACCTATATTTTTTGGCAAATTTTCCCTATGTTCCTTTGGGAAAGTTGTTCAGTAGGTATCATAAGTTCTACAATCAAATTAAAGTAATCCAACTATCTACCCTAACACCCAGTATACTACGTTACGTAAGTACATACACAGTAAGTTGCATTAAGGAGTTAGTTTATAAAACAACATTTCAGCCCCAGCAAAGAAAATATTATAAACATAACTATAAATAATAAGTAGTTATCGTACGTGCAGTGAAGCACAATATGTACCCCTAGGAAATTCATAAGTATTGCAGAGTCGAACAAAGAGTGCATGCGTGCTTACTTCTAAACAATGCACGTCATCGCACACTCAAGTGTTGGCTGAGGCTAAAATGTTGCTTTAACACGAACAGAAGGAATACTAATGAAACGTGTACCTTATTTACTTACTGCGGTAATAAACTGGAAAACAAATGTACATGGTAGTTAGAAAACACTTAGGAGTAAGACCCATAAGGTTTATTGATCACTAGTGTTTACCCGCGACTTCGTCCGCACAAATTATATACCAGATTTTAAGTCAGATCATAAGCTATCAAACAAAAAAAAAAAATCAATCAATCTTCCTATTTGTTAACTGAAACTATTCATTATAAATAACCCTAACTTGCATTATTTAAAGGCATACTTATTTTACTTTCATATTGAACGCATTGGGTAAACACATTATTCTAAAAGAATCGAAAACATAATCTTAAAACGAATATGTCAAATATTAAACGAATCCTCTAAGCTCTCATAACTAAATGTATTTGAAGATCCTTCAAATACTGAATACGATTCATGCGATTGCTGTTTTTCTCGACAGTCATCCATTGTCAAAAGACCACATTGTTCAACCAAGCGTCATTTTACCACAGCTGTAGAGTCAAACACAAGATAGGGAGGGCCGCCCCTAGCGCACCGAGCTTCGTGCCAGCACAGAGTAGCCCACTTAAGTAAAATTAGCTTCTTCTGTAAGCAAAGAACACTATCGGATGTTTTGCGGAGGCTCTGTTACTCCCCGGTCCCCCGTTTGACGTCCCTAGATTAAAAGCGGGGGTGTGCAACGTAGACTCGTAGATTTCCCAATACGCATTTGATATAGGTACATATCTATATCTATGTGTAGGCTGTTAACTGTTTTCCCTCGAGACACTTTCATTTCGTATCCAGTTATCGAGATTTTGATTAAAATGAACGTTGAAAAAATTGTACTGAATCCTCGTAGTAAAAGCTAACAATGTGATTTGAATGTTGTATTCTACAGTTTACTTATTATTTGGGAATTATTATGTTCTTGAGGTCGTGGCAGATTGTTATTTATTGTCCCACAGGTGAACGTTAAGTAGTTAAATAAAGGTCGACTGAGGTAGAGGTTGCGGTTAGCGGACATCCGCAAATAGCCAACTACCCGCTTGGGTAACGGTATATGTTTAGAGGGTGCCGCACCACACCGCAACGGCTGCTTGGTACGATATGCTTTGCATGCATGCATTTTGAATAATTATTAGAGATTAGTATGTACTTAACCTATTGAAGATCGATTTTTTATAGGTATGTATATAGGGTCAAACTGAACAACTTTCTCTATGAGACAAACATATAGAAAACTGTGTGCTTGTTTCATCCCAAAATTGAAAAAAAAAAACAGTAAATAAAATTGTTTTCGAAGAATCTGATACAATTTACAATGCGCTAGTAAAATCTTTCTTGAGCTACTATTTGTACAGAGAAAATCTTTAGATTCTCCAAGGCATAGTGATTCATCGAAGTCAGTGATATGTTGCCGTTAGAATTTTGGCATCGGAGATAGTTTCTGGCAGCGCTCCAGGGCGGCAACTACACCTGCGCTACCCTAAAATGGTTTTCTATAATATAGACGAAAAGGTACGTCGTATCAAACAAAGAAATATCTTTTAGCAAATACTGACTTTCTGTTTATTATCTTTCTTTATAAGTTAATATTAGATATCGCCTTTGGCAACTACATAGACTGTGTTGTCTTGAAGTCGTCCTTAGTAAATAAAATAGATATGTTATTATCCTTACTAATAGATTCGGAACAAACCGTGAACGACAAAGAAATGTTATTTGAAAAATATGTTCTGCCTATAATTGTAGAGAATCGATTTAGTTTTCAAGTGCTGATTTCAATAGCGAGTTTAATAGAAAACCGTTAAACTTTATTGAATTACAGTAATCTCGGATATTGAAACGTAAAAGCGATGCTAAAACCGTATCATGCAAACATATTTTCCTTTTAATACTTTGTAATAGTGGTTGGCATTGTTTCTTGGTGTCGGTAAAGCGGCAAATCCGAGTTTTACAGCAAACGCCTGCGATTCAATTACAAGCAAAGTGCGCTAGCGGTGCGTATTGCATCGTAAACAGTGACGGCTATAAGGCGTTATGACTACGCGCTAAGAAATAAAATCCAGCTGGAAGCACACCTGTGACCTGAATAACTTGACTTTTATTCACAACTGCATCACTTGGACGTGAAATTATATGTGTAGTGTCAGATGTCTTCAAGAATAAAAATGTAAGCTGGAAGTTAGTTAGTGCCACTTCCTACTCATAAAAAACATTATCTGGGGCAATCGGGTAAAAACATTTCTTAAAAGATGTATTTTGAAATTAACAAAATTTAACATTTCTGTGCGAATAGCTCTTTGTTTTCTGTTCGAAAGGTTGAAGGCTGAAATGTTTTAAATTTCATTGTTTTGTTGCATTTCCTATTCTAGGTGCAATATCACAGAACACAAATGACAGTACCCCCTTCATCCACGCCTGTGGACCTATAATACTATTACTTCTGTACCTACCTGTAGTTTGTCAGATTTTCGTTAAAATGCATAGTTTCTAAGTTACAAATCTTAAATTTATCCTAGGCACATCCTAACAATATGCTGTATATTTTAACGGAAATATTGGCACAGAGATTAATATTTAGATCGTGTTTAACAACATTTTATTGTCTTTATATGGTTAGTACTATCCTCTTATTTATTTAGGTACTTCTTTTTTGGAGAACTTACAGCTAAATTAAAGTTTGATTTAGGTATAAGTTCCGTTTATGTTCAAATTGCTGTAGAAATATTTTCAAGCAATATTTTCCGTGACTAGCTAAAACAGTTCACAGTCTAATTTCATCTCCCTCGTCCTAAATACACTTTCATTACAAAATTTATGATTATTGCCCAAGTTTCATATTTCGTGAACTTTCACGACTAACAATTCCTAAGCTTATAAAATAAGCATAAACAAAGAAACTTGAGCAATGAATGTGGCTTGTGCAAACGGGCCGTTATAATAAACAACACGTTAATTTGTTTCCGTAATTTACGATTAGATGTAAACACACCGTAATTACAGAACATTTTCTTTGGCGACATGGAATGTGTCGACTTTACTTACTAACCCACATGGGTCGAATAAAAAGTAAACTTATACCCTTACCCTAGCACAGTTTCTTTATCTCTACAGTTGTGGAACTTGGAGGTCGCGACAGGGTCAATTAGGCTGGGTGTGCAGGGTGGACTACGGTACCGGACCATGCTGCAGTCCAGGAGGGCGATTGCGCTAATTTAAAACATCAAAGTTCGATCGTAATCCAATTTCAGTTCCTTTCACATTGCAATCCAATTACTATTCAACTGTTTTGATTCTGTATAAATAAATAAATGAATATCTTGGACATTGTCACACAAATTATCTAGTCAAATTTAAAGTTCCAGAATTTAGCCTGGACTTGTATTATAATAACTAGACAACGATATAGAATACATATATACGAGTAGATACAAACATCCATGACTCGGGTATAAATATTCATATTCATCATACAAATATTTGTCCCTTACGGGATTCGAACCCGCGACCCTTGGCACAGCAGGCAGCTTCACTACCGACTGAGCTACCGGGCCGTCGGATATCGCGCTAAACTGGATTTATTTACTATGTGATTGACAGCCTTTATACGTTTGAGCCATCCGTCAAAACGGCTCTAACGGGTATCTTGAGCTTTACTAGTAGCGCAATACCGAATGTGTAAAAAGCTAAGCTTCGAACGCGGTCCGATCATGGTTCAGTTGCGATTTATTTACCGCAATTGCCCTCCAGTAGTCTTATATAGCAGCCTTTATAACAACCTATAAGAGCCTTCCCGAGTGACAAAACATAACTTTGTCTGGCGCACCCTAGGCAGTCAGCCTCGTTACGACCATTGCTGACAAGCTAATCTTTACTCTACAGCATGGGTGATTATAATGCGATATAGCTTATGCTGGCACGAAAGAAGAAGATGACAAGATATCGATTCATATTATATTTAATGCTGGGTCCAAGACAATTTAGAATCACCCCAGGCTCGCTGGACTTGATTAATTGCCGCTATTGATGCCGCACCATACAAAAGGCAAACCAATATTTGTACATTTTTTTGCTTGCGTTTTTTACATCCTTTATATGAAAAGAAAACGGGACTTAATTTTTGGTTCAAGACAACTCGTACAGTCAGCAGCAAAAAGATCTTATGCACTTTTACTACGTCGTAGTATAAAGATGTATATATACACTTTAGTACTACGCGTAGTACAAAATTAGTACGGTCAGCATCAGAGAAATCGGACCCCCCTGCGCTTATACAGATTAAGATAGAGGGGTCAGGTTTCTCTGATGCTGACTGTACAAGTGTATTCATCTTTTTGCTGCTGACTGTACATGGTGATTTTGGCGAAAAGGAGCGTGCGACAGAAACTAATCGGAAAAAGTACCTACCCATTGAAAAATAGATACTTACTTAATTTTTCAAGATCGACCATAGATTGAAAAACTTACTGAAAACATCGAAGGTAGACAGGGTGAAATTGATATCATTAGCATCCTTTTCAACTAAGATCAAACTGAACAACTTTTACTATGGGAGCAAACCAATCGGAGCAAAAAGTCGACTGCAGTTTGGTATGGAACAAAATCTGCTATTTTGTTTTTGCTCTGCTCTAAATATTGTGAAACGCCATTTATTATTTATTTTTCCTCTTCCTTTTAATGGCATACGGATAATTTATTTTAGGAAAATGGCCAGTAATTTAGTATTACTATACAAACGTCCGAGATTTAGGCTGGTTTTTTTTTTTAAAGTGTCCTTAATTGTGACGTTCTTTTTTTTAGAGGAAGAGTATCTTTTTATGTAATTATGAAATAGCATCTTTATTTTATCTATGAAAAAAAAAACTGCTATTTTATGGAGTTTTTTTTCACAAATGTCACAAGCAAAGAAATCTATGCTTTCCGTAGGTAAGTAATTTTTTTTTTTATTATTTCTTCCTATTTAACAACTGAGTTCAATGATATTAATGTTCTAAGCCCATTGACTTTGTTTATTACTCTATAGACAATATGCAACCCTTAACGTTGATTTCATATCACCCCGAAAAGGTTGAGTTGCTAATAAATTATCATTAATTGTTTGCATTTTGTTAAACTTTTAGGATTTGGGAGTAGGGCAAAGTGAAAATCCCATTTATATTTTGATCGTTGCGCGCAAAAGCTCCCTCAGGACCGGTACTATAAACTAGGGATGTTATTATGGATAATTTTCTGTTTCGGATACCTACTTACTGATATTTTTGAGAATTGAAATTATGTTAGTTGCAGTATTTTTTCTCGTAATCCTAAGTATAGTTTTAATTACTTACCTATGAAAGTCTGTCAGTTCAATATAAATCGTCTTTAATCCTTTAAGGTCAAAATAATTATGATAATTAGAACTACCTATTTCAATAGGCAGAGTTATGAATAGTTTCTTTTATTTTCGGATACGAATAAGAATCTCTGTAACATCTCTGCTATAAACTCGCTTCACAGTAATTTTGTTTCGAAACAAAGTTGGCTCCATGTCGAGCCCACTCGAAACTTCCAGCATTCACTAGACTACCTACAACAATTCACATAAATTATAAACCCCAAAATGAAATTTAATTCTCGCTGCCTTATCCCCAAAACTTTTGAATCTTGATACTTAAAAGTTAGTTAGCTGTCGAACGTGGGAACTGCAGTGGTTTTTTCGTAGGTAAAGCCCGACCAGGAAAATAAAAAACCTCGCCATGTTGCGGAAAATCATTGGAACTAATTTTTGTACTTGGAACTCTGTCATTAAAGGTTATAGTCGATTGCAGCGCCCCCAAACCAGGTTTTTTATATTCCTGGTCTGGCTTTAACTAAATTTATTTTTGCCTATCATCTGCAAATTGAGCTCATCCGTCAAATTCTTTTTTGTTTCAGCATTGTTTGTAACTAAATATTCACTGGTAGATATTGCAACGGGATCGCAAGTGCCATTGTATCGTATTTATGTAGTTGTTCAACAAAGACAATGAAAAGAAAATGAGACTTAAAATAAAATGTACTTAATCGTAACAACATGGAAATGGCGAAATATTAATAAACAGACCAATAATAAACAACGCGGCATCACGAGGCAATGTTGTTAGAAAAATGAACCTTATTTCTTTCAATGCATAAGTTCCTTCACTGGTTCGGTTGACCTGCCAGGGCGCTTCGCCATCACTGGTGTGGTACTCCCGATAACCCGCAGTAATAAACAGTAATCGCTCCCAGATCTATGCTGTACATGTTTCGAAAAAAAATAGAAAGACTAAGGAAAGAAGCTTCATAAGTCATAACTTTCGGTACTGTTCAGACTTTACCAACGTATAGGTAACCCGAAACGCGTATTGTAAGTATAATAATATGAATAAACGCACGACAAGAATCCCAGAGTAAGAAGAAAAATCAAAATTAATCTATTGCTCGGTTATACACTTTGCTACAACTAATATTGTAGCAAGGATGACCTATACAGGGTATTTCATAAGTAACAATAAATATATAAAACTCTTAAAGGGGTTGTTTAGACCGTCAACCTGAACAACTTTCTCTATGGGACCAATATCAAAATCGCGAAAAAAAAATGTATGTCCCATACATATTTTAGCTCTAGTCGATTTGTAGAGTATGGAACATCATTTTTTTTTCGCGATTTCGATATTGGTCCCATAGTGAAAGTTGTTCAGTTTGATGGTCTAACTAAACCAACGGTTAAAGGTTTATTTGTAGTTTTGTAACACCTTGTATACCTATCTGAAGATTTCAGAATGGTCTGATAATAATTATGACGATGATAAGGCTTATAAGTGACCACACAAAAATACTTTTTATGAAACCTTCTCCCAATCGAATAATTATTGTACATAATTATGTACAACAAAATCGAAACCACGTGGCATCAATATTCTTGATATAATTTATACCTACTCTTTCACATTAAATTTTAACAGATCGTTTTACGTAAGTAATTTTTATCAACAATCAATCTTTAATATCGAACCAAAACGTAATCTATTCCATCAACATCAGCTATAATCAGATGTAACATCCTATTAGCAGATCATCCCCAAGACAAATCCTGCAATGGCCAGCCACTCGAGTTTTAAATCGATTCAATACTTATCTATATGTGGAGAGTAGCAATTCGTCAACGTCGTGGTATAATCCCCCCTTCCCCCTTCTACTTAGGGTGGCCAGATGGATGTGAGTAGCCTGAGTTGATCAGATATTTCATGTAGGTATCCTGATTTGAAGAAAAACGCAAAAGAAACGAAACTCTATATATATTTTGCTTGTTTAGTTATATAGGTACCTACCAATTTTTTTTGTAGATTTTGTACTAGTGCTGGTTCAATTTGTGTTGGAGAAACTCATTTAAATTTTTTTAAACTCATATATGCGTAACAAAACAGTCAAACATTGTGAGAGAAGGTAAAATTCTGATACGTATGTGAAGTCTTCCAATCCGCATTGGGCACGCATGATGGACTAACGCCTCCTTTACTCTTTCAGTGGTAGCCCTGTACTGTATCTTACACAGGGTGTAAGGAAAAGTATCATTAGCCTTTAAACCACATACTGAAGCCATCAAACTGAAGAACTTTTACTATGATAGCAAACAAATCAGAACAAATAAAATATCAGCTGTCCTGTACTAAACTGCAATACCTACTCGATTCAAACATATGGGACAGCTGATGTTTTATTTGTTCTGACAGGTTTGCTCCCATTGTAAAAGTTGTTAAGTTTGATGAGTACAGTATTTGGTTTACAGGTTAATGATATACTTTTCCTTACAACCCGTATACGTCCCACTGCAGGGCATAGGATTGCAGTAAGTCTCCTGTAGGTAAATCTACAACAATGAACTATTTTATTGATGTAAGTGTTATAAATAATAGTGCATTCGATTGCATGCAAGATAACAGTCATATTATGGCCTCTTTGGAGGAAAAGGGAAGATCTTCCACGGGCTAGTTGGAATGCCCGGGACCGCGGTCCAACCGTTCTTAGTTGGATGTTGTACGAGTATATATGCAAAGTCTCTTGATAACTTCGATAGTGCGATTCAGGACTTGCCATATGATTGGTTGTTATTCGTAATGAGCTGTGATGCGTTGGACGGATCCATATTGTGATTGGCCGTCTTCTGTGTGACGTGCTAGGTCGCATGCGCTGACCTAGATAGATCTCTGTTTGTTTACATCGACTCGATCGATGTGTTCGGAATTGTTGCTTAGTCAGCTCTCTCGTAGCTCCGCTACAGCCTCTAAGACACGAATGTGAATGTCCCACTTTTCCCCGGTTATATCCCGTTTTCTAATCTGGCAATATTCGCTCAATGAGTTCTAAGCCGGGAGGGATGTCGCATCATCCATCACCGGTCGAGTGGCTGGATCGAACCGACCGCGCTTCTGCTAAGTCATCGAGCAGAAACTATCCCGAACCCTTAAAAAAACAATTTCGCGTTTCCTCTATAGGCACTATGACTATGTAAGAATAGTAATTGGGCCTTCATGGTTTAATATCAGTTTGTATTCGAATCGATTCCCGTAAAGCGCAAAGATAGGTAGATAAATTAAGCCAGAGTAGTCAAATAAAGCATGCTAAGAACACTCAGGGCACCAATTTACCCCACCACCCGCAACTAAGCAGTACGCCTTGCAGTATTGTAGCATTGTACAAACGGCGACACATCAAGCTGCGTAAAACAAACATAAGCTGGCCGCACGACGTTATACATTACTCTACAACGCGCGGCCAGCTTATTTTGGTTTTGCTTAGCTTGATAATGTTTCGCCTTGTGTAGATACAAACATAAAAAGAGTGCAGAAATGCTGGTAGGTACTTCTGTAGTAGCAGCAGCAGGTAATTAAATCGCCTCGCTTGTAGGAAGTATGACTGAAGGTAAGAATTCTATTCAATTTTTGTTTAATGGCTTCCGATGTGTATCACCTTTGACTAATAAATAGTCAAAGGTTATAATAATTCAGCCAACGCCTCGTTATATGGAGAGTGTACGTTACTGCGGACTGTGGGGGGACCACACCGGTGACGGCGAAGCGCCCTGGTAGGTATACCGAACTAGTGAATGCACTTAAGCAACCTGCGCAATTGGCACCCCTATGGGTACGAACCTCGGCAATGGGCGTTGCTGGGACTACGCGGCACTACGACGATGGGGTAGTGGGGATCGGTGAGAACGGACTCGTAGCACTTTTAGGTGTGGGCCCACGAAATCGTAGAGGTCTTGTACACGGACAATTATTTGTCGCATTGGATACGTCGACGCTACTATAATCGTACTTTTCCTACAGTCTAACAGTCGATATACGACAGATTTCAATTTACTTCGAACAAACATGCTCGAAAAATAATAATGTCAAACTGGAGTGCTATCGAAATATCTGGTCGTGTACAAGTCGGGCCACATCTGGTACGAAATCAATTTATCGTGGGGACGTGATGTTCGTTCCAACTTACCATCCGGCCGTACTCCAGGAATTTGTGCCGATCCGATACTTACATTTACGTACCCATTGGGTAATGTGTAAGTGTTTCATTTGGCCCCTTCATGGTTTTATTCAACATTCGTTTGACCGCTATAAATAATTTGGTCTTGCTGAAAATTTAATTCTGCAAAAAAATTTAGTACTGATTACAAATATAACTCAAGGTAAATTATTACTCAGTAAAATACATAGCCTGTTATTCTTGTAAAGCTAGGTGGAAGGACCATTTCATTATCTAACAAAAATAAAACTATATTTTTTTCACCTCACAAGCTCGGAAAGATTCTGTTTATCATTCGAAATCTGAGTGCAAAAGTGCATTTTATCCGCTAGCGTGCAAAGAGTTTTTAAAATTCGAATCCATTCGAGTCCAGATAAAAAGATAGTAAAACCATACGTGCGAGAAAGACAAAAAGATTATGTTGCTAACATAACGAACTATGCATATATTCGTGCATATTATTGTCTTCTCTTTTTCGCGTATAAGTTTGTCCTTCACTATAATTTATTTGAGTGTCAACAAAGAGATTATAACTAAATATAATCCCTTTGAGTTAGCAATATCTCTTGTCTTCTCTTTTTCACGTATAGATTTGTCCTTATTTGCATTTGCATATAATTATTTTTCCTTGATTTTTCCAGTGTGGGATAAAAACATCATTTAAAATAATACTTATTTAAAATGCATTTTAATAATTAATTCATCTTGTTTACCTATGAGAAGTTATTCCGTTACATTTCCTGAATTATTTGCGCAGTGTCTCAGTATACACTACATACCAGCAGGACATTTTTTATGCTGATCAATTGGTTTTCAATCAAACTGCTACACGTGACCGCAGTGAGACAGTGACTAAATGCAAGAGTAATATATAGCCGCAATAGAATGGGACAACGTCATAAAGCGCGATGTTCGCTCTATACATCTAAACTCAGTGCTTGCACCTAACATTTTCCTCGCTGTTGTGAGGTGAAAAGTTGTGTGTTTCGCTTCGCTTCTCTCTCGCTTCGCTCGTGGTTCAATCCTAGAATCCGGAGCGTAGCGAAGGTTTCAAAGGTACGAGACGCGGAATAATTTTGCAGCCGAGCGAAACACACAACTTTTCACCTCACAACAGCGAGGAAAATGTTAGGTGCAAGCACTGAGTTTAGATGTATAGAGCGAAAAAAAACATCGCGCTTTATGACGTTGTCCCATTCTATTGCGGCTATATATTACTCTTGCATTTAGTCACTGTCTCACTGCGGTCACGTGTAGCAGTTTGATTGAAAACCAATTGATCAGCATAAAAAATGTCCTGCTGGTATGTATGTATTCGCTCGTGGTTCAATCCTAGAATCCTTCGCTTGCTCAGGTTTCAATATAAGTACTCGCGGCAAAAAACAACTTTGCAGCCTAGCATAACAAATAACTATTACTTTGAAATATAAGATCACACCCAATATTATTATTATAATTAATGCTATCAGCACGTAAGAAATTGGAAATAATTATGTTTAAGATTTCTCATTATATCAGTGTTTACATTTTTTTTTGAGAATTAAAATAATTTTTCGACCCTAATACACCCTAATAAAGTATGTACCTATAAGTATAATTCCAGGCGTACACGTTTATGCCACCTAAACGAATTTCTATGTTTGGCAGAGCCTGTAAGAAACTGTACGGTATTACATAATTATCTATGTCTGCAACCATCTATGAGAAGGATACTCTGAAATCAAACCCGGCACTGGAGATTACTTTAGACGCAATTATTTACGATGCTACCGGATATATGTGGCGTACTATACTACGAGAAAGAAGCCGGGGATCAAAAGAAATCAAATAATTAAAGTATAACACTCGTACTCGTTTCTTGTTTCGTGCTACAAATGAACACATATTATATCACAAAGTATAACAAAATTATTACCATTTAGATTACTTTTCATCAAGGCTACTATCATACATTTTATTTTACCTCACCTTTTCCATTTGACTTGTTTACTTATAGAACTCGACCTGTTATTTATGAAGGTACCACTTCAAGTTACGCCCACTGATCTGCTTAAGGCGTATCAGCCGTGGACCTCTCTCCTCTCACTCACACTCCATACTAATCGATGAGAAAGAGCGCGTGGCTCCGGTCAGAATTTTGCTGTTTTCTTTGAAAAATTCGATGATTTTTTATTAATTTCGAAAAAGTAAAAAAACCACATCATTCTAAATTGTATTGTGAACAATATAGTAAATTTTCATTTTGTTCCGATTAAAAATGTAAGAGTAAAATGGTTACAACTGGAAAAAAAGGGGTGACTTTAGAGTCCCTTTTCTTCGGTTTTATTCATTAAAATCGATTTCTAGAAAAACCACATCACTTCTCATATCCTGTAGATGGTTCAGTTTAAATTTCAGCTCAAAAAGTGCCACAGTTAATGAATAAAATGGTTACAAAATTACCCAAAACCGGCAGGTAGCCCCTTAACTAGCCTAGGGTTGCTGTTAACGATTTTTTTATTCAGGGACCTGGCGAGATTTATATTAAGGCTAAAGTCATAGACATATTACTCTAGCGATAGACAAGCTCGTTCAAACAAACAACATGTCACACAAAACAACACAAAATGACACATTGCGGTCTGTCATTGCCATAGTGACGAAGTGAACTCGGGAACATCAATCAGGTGCGTACACCTCATTCAAGGGGAACATGTTGCTTCTATGGAAGGGCAAGTCTATCGCTAGAGTTTAAGTCTATGACTAAAGTCATTAAACATACGGATGATGATAAAAACTATACAGGGCGTGAAATTAAATACGTAACATACTTTAGAGGGTTCATCAGACCAATCAAACTGAACAACTTTCTCTTCTCCGAGACCATTAGCGCAAGACCGACTCACACTTGGCCAGTTTTTATTATTTGTTGTTATACTGTAGAGTTTGCTCTACAGGGTGAAATTGATATCATTAGCATCCTTTTAAACTTAAGAGTCTACCCATCAAACTGAACAACTTTTACTATGGGAGCAAACCGATCGGAGCGAAAAAAAACGTCGATAAAAACTAGTTTCTTGTTGAGAACCCCGCTTAATTTTTAACTTTTTTATATTTTTATTATTTGTTAACAAATCCGCCGTAATAACGCATATTCTGTGAAAATTTCATCTATCTAGCTATTACGGTTCAAAAGTTACAGCACTAAATAGGTAGGACGGACAGACGACGCAGGCTTAGTAATAGGGTCACGTTTTCACCCATTGGGTACGGAACCCTACAAACCTATTTTTTTTCTGATTTCGATTTTGGCTCCATAGTAAAAGCACAGAGGTAAAAGATTTTCAGTTTTTGAAATTCATCTAGAAGTGCTTGAACTATGAGGTGACGTCTTTTAAAGTTATCTTCATGGTGTGTAACGCGGTGCGCGCAACTTTTGTCACAAACATGCTGAAAATACACCCTGATTTCTTAAAGCACAAAAATTAGAACTTCAAAAAAAGGAAAGATTAATCTTTTGAAAGCCAAGACATAACTCTTCCTTTTTTAATTGATATCGCTGATAATGATAACCATCTCTTGTAACTATAAGTTACATGGAATGAACATTCCATGTAATGTTTGTTTCCAGTTTCCAGGAATATTGGAATCCTATCCTATCCTACTTCCTACTAACATTATAAATGTAATAGTTTGTGATGATGTTTGTATGTTTGTGACTCTACGAGTAGTTATATCACGTATAAACGACTGAACGGATTAATGTTTGGCATACAGAATTTGTTCTGGATTGAACACAATGCTGTTGTAGTCACGGGCAAAAGCTAATAAACAATAAAAATAGATTTCTAGTTTTTACCCGAATGCGACAGAAGGAGGGTTATGTTTTTCGAGCGTATGTATGTATGTTTGTATGTATATTTCTTTGGCACGGCTTAATGGATTTTAACGTATGAGGTGTCGTTAGATTCGTAAAAATCGTGCGAGTGTCATAGGGTACATTAATTCATTTATTATCGTAAAAAAATACAATACCTATGGGTATCAAATGAAAGCTGGTGAAGAGCAGAGTGGTGTGATATATTAAATAAATATATTTATTATAGTACTTTTATGGTACTTACCATTTTAACACAAGACTAAAAAGAATGAAATAAACGAAATTATTTTTAATTATTTTTTTATGCAGTCGGGTTTTTTGTTTTTCTTAATTACGAAAGAGTTTACTTATAGAAAAAGATTAAAAAAGTTCTACGAAAAAAATATCGAAATAATTATGTCTCGGCTAGAATAAAAGCAATAGTACTTACAAATTTTTTAAGTTTTATTGACAGCTTTTTTATTGCCATTCCTTTAATAATTAGTTAGGTCCTTTATATGAAAATTGTCTCTTAAATTCTAATACATTTTAGGTGACCCCGATTTAAGGAGGCATGACATTAAAGATATATCTCCCACTCTTATGTTTACGTCGCTAATGCCAGCGGTAGATTTCCGTTCTTGTCGCGCCGGATACTGACGGAGCGCACCGTATCCGGACCGTCCGGGGTCCGGACCGTCAGCTTGTTTACCCCCTTATCTCTGATGTAAGCATAAGTGTTTATTTCACTTTTAGCTTATTTTGTATGTTTAGGAGATATAAGTGTGTCAGGGATCCACCCTTATATTTCAATAGATTGAGGGCCTGTTTCACCACTTCTATTCTATTTTTATTTAATGGCGTTTCCTTGTTAGATTTCGCCAGTGTCAAGTTATTTGAGGGAGCGTCTATCCAATCTCGAGGATTGTTTTTGAGTAAGAACAACTGAGAAGGATTTAGGAGCCTCGTAGCAGGCTGAGACGCGAACCGCGCGAACACCACGAGAGAGACAAGTGTTCGAGGCAAACCCTGCAACGTGACTCCGTTTCACCACTTCTGGATAAGTCATTGTTAGCTAAGTTGACAGATCATTTGACATGAAGGATATGCCAAATTATCTGTCATTATATGCTAACAAGAACTTATCCAGAAGTGGTGAAAAGGAGTCGCGTGGCTAAGGGGGTAACAAGTAGACGTTTCGTCGGCTTGCGATTTTATTGGCCACGTGGCTCCGCCGTTTTATTGCGGTTTCGAGTGTATGTTTTTGTTTAAAAACGGGGCTTTGAGATCGCCATATCCTATTACCGTACAATATCTAATAAATATGTCTTCAACACTTGACACTGGCGAAATCTAACAAAGGAAACGCCATTTAATAAAAATATAATAGAATAGAAGTGGTGAAAAAGACCCTGAGTCTTTCAAATACGTGTAGCAATTGTTGATATAACGGAGTCACTAACGGTGTATTGTTTTTTTTACCTTTGACTTTGAAATCCATATTAAATAGGTAGATAGACAATACCTACCATCTAATCTTGGTAGGTAAGTACTAATTAATATTTTTGCTGGTATATTTCTAATGTGTAGTAGGTACACTAAAACCTGTTCAAAAATAAAAAGATATTATAGGCATAGACCTGAAAAAAAGACGGACGTAATGTGACACTAAAAAGATGTGAAGCATGCAAGGTCCTACATTTTCGTTTGTTCTACAAAGGACCTACACTCACACAGATGCACTAGCTCTAGGCGCAGGTGCAGGCGACACCCGTCACCATTATGTACCGCGCGAAAGCACGCACACAAAAGAAATGGGTGCTTCACTCGTGATTAGACGATATTACGTCCGTCTTTTTTTCAGGTCCGTGATTATAATATCTTTTTATTTTTGAACAGGTTTTAGTGTACCTACTACACATTAGAAATATACCAGCAAAAATATTAATTATATTGTCGCAATCCAGCCAATTTTTATTGTCTGCCTGTTTATTTACCTACCGAAAAAGCCTTGATAGCACTGTACCGAACTTGTCTAAATAAAGGCGGACTGTCACTAACCGAAACTGTTTTCATTATTTTCCCTCTAGTCAATTATCTTGTGTTATTTTAAGAAAAGGCGCGTTGTTATTTTTTCGGATAACCGCCCCAGAGTCGAATCGTAGTGGTTGCTACGAATACCGTAGCCTCCTTCGTTCGTAGTGGGTGCGAATTTATACGATTAGTACCTACGCTACGTACGAATCTACGTAGTCAACGATATTTACAACTTTTAGTATGGACTATTATACACGGTGTAAGGGACAGCCCTCCGCAAACTAAAACGGTGAACTCAGACCATCAAACTGAACAACTTTCACTATGGAGCCTATCTCAGGAAACGCGAAAAAAAATCAGCTGTCTCATACAAAACTGCCGGACCAACTCGACTCAAATGGGACAGCTGATTTTTTTTCGCGTTTCCTGAGGTAGGCTCCGGTGGTGCAGGTGCAGAAACGCAAATTTAATTTAATCCTCAATTAAATCTCTTGCTATCACTTTTTGTCTGGTTGACGTAGTAAAAGGTAGCAATAGATTTAATGGAAGATAAACTTTAATTACCGTTTCTGAAATTGAGTGTTAGACTATCAAACTGATGAACTATACATTTTCTCGCCATTTTGTCGCTGAACGAAACTGACAATTAGTATTATATTTATAACTAAAAGAAGAAAGAAGAAGTCACGATAAGCATAAGTATATGCTCACGACTATATTCTGAAACCTCAGAATATCCACGTTTCACCAGTAGTACCGAAACTCTGTCCAGTGTGACGGGGGGTGAGCCCGTCGCCACTTATAATGGACAGTGGGTACAATAATGCCTCGAAATTGAAGCATGCAGGTTTCCTCACGATGTTTTCCTTCGCCGAAAAGCCAGTGGTGTTACAAATCGTACATAAATTCCGAAAAACTCATTGGTACGAGTCGGCCTAGATGGGGATCGAACCATCACCTCACTATACGCTTTTCAAATAACGTCTACGGAATTTTTTACTATTTTTTTATTTGAATTTTTTTATTAGAATGCATTTTACTATTGGTGTAGGTACACACTACAAACTGCAGTTTCTGTAACATTGTCGTTCGAGCAGTAAAACGGGGCTCTGTAAAACATTTGATAGCCTTTTATGGGCCATTGCAACCTCAGCCAGGTTAGTGTCGCTTGCCAGAAGAATTTTATTACTTTTCACGTAATCACTCACAAACGGCTACATTTTTATGTATAAATCAAATGATATACAGAGTGTTACATAAGTAAGAATAAATTTTTAAAAGTCTTAAGGGGGTTGTTTAGACCGTCAAACTGAACAAATTTCTTTATGGGACCAACATCGAAATCGCGAAAAAAAATATCTGATATCCCATACATATTTTAGCTCTATTCGATTTGTAGAGTATGGAACAACAATATTTTATTCGCTATTTCGATATTGGTCCCATAGTGAAAGTTGTTCAGTTTGATGGTCTACACCACCCCCTTAAAGGTTTATTTGTATTTTTGTAACACCTTATACATACAAATTATGTAGCACCTATTTAGAATGCACCGTACCAATGCTTCCTATAAGGCGTATTACGTTTATTTAGCAATGTTTTAATGACCTATTGAAACCTGTAAACACCTTGAAACGTCATTCCACAATGTGTTTCATTGTGGAAATTTAATTACGATAAAAGTGGAACTTTCTGCAACTGCACGCTATTAGTTGGTAATTTATTGAAGTAAACAGACTTCACTTGAATAGAAATGCGGACGAGAATTTTATGTAAAGCCTGACCAGAAATATAAAAAACCTGGTTTGGGGGCGCTGCAATCGACTATGAACCTTTAATGTCAGTATTCCAAGTACAAATATTAGTTCCAATGATTTTCCGCAACATGGCGAGGTTTTTTATTTTTCTGGTCGGGCATTTTGTTAGGAAATTATTTCTTTGATGAGAAATAAACATAAATCGGAAAACAATTGAAAATCAATCGTTCTGTATAGAAAGCATTTCCCAGCGAATTACAGTGAAAGCCGTTGGAAATATTGGCAGCTAACAAATTCTGTTTCCTTCAAATACGGGGTTAGAACGAGATTTGTGATTGATTTCCGGCGCATACGTTTGCGGTGTCAGGTGTAGAGCAAATGTGCTTCAACGGGGCACATAAACACTTCTTACTGAGTTGTAGTTGATTGATTGTGAAGCTTACTTGTAAATACAACTACAATATTATGAGACGTGAATCTGGATACGTGTCATTTTCTTGATAGAATCAGTACAGAATTAAAAATTGTGTGAACAACAACCCCAAGTCTCACAGTTTAGCTACCGCAGCAAGTAAAACAAGAACTGAGGAGTTAGAAGTCTTTCACTATACTAATTTAATATTATAAGATCCTCAATCTTGGTTTAAGTTTTGACAGAATCAGGACTGAGGAGTTGGGACGTCTCGACTCTCCTTGATACCTACAATAATAATCTACTCAACTACTGAAATTTAAAATCAACAGATTGCCAAATCTCACTGTATAGTCATGTCAAATCCAAAAGGTTGTTAGAAGTGCCGGACCTGTGGTAATGTAGCATCCGAAATTCACAACTTCGGGATACCTTCTGGGGTTTGATGTTCAATCGTGAGTGAAATGAACGAAGTTTGCATATTTAATAGTACTTGCCCTTGACTTCAGCTCACCTGGTGGAAAGTAAGTAAACGAAATAAAACTGAGTACATTTTATAAGCGTAGTTGACCATATCCTGTCTTGAAAATTTTAGCTCTCTTGAGCTACCTACTATCCAGACCAAAGTAAAAAAAAAACAATCCTACCCAATTGCTCCGATTGTCCTCTAATTTCTTCGAGAAATCGAGAAATTGCCGTACCTAATATACGGCAGTGCCCCCGAATTAACAAACTAAAATGAAAAAGGGACCGAAGCAAAGGCGGCTTTATGTTTTTAAATGACACACATAAGATTTAGTGCGTTCACACGCAGACGCAGCGGCAGACGTCAGTCCGTCATTTGTGAAGCAAGGAGTTGTATGAAACCGCACGTAGAAGCACACACGGTGACGCATTGACGCACCAGGTGTTGTTCTATGGACTGACATCTGCCGCTCCGTCAGTACGTCATCGTGTGTGAACGAATAAAAAAAAATTACCTTGGCACCAAGACAATATTTTAAAAACCTGCATGTTGTTTTTTCCCGACGAAGCAACAAGAGAAAAGCTCCTAGCAGAAACTACCATTGAGCCCAGATTACGTGGCTCCTGTAACCTTATCGTATTAAACCATTATTCTAAGGCATTTAATTACGGCTTTACGGGGATATTGCTGTGACATGGTATGCTTTATAGGAAGGCTTTCAACGCAGGCTTATTGCTAATTAAACTGCAGTTTACCGCCCTTCTATTATTACGAACTAACTTTTGACCACGACTTTGTCCTCATAATTTCGGTTACAAACATTGATTGATACTATTATGTTATTATTTTATAATAATATCACATATATATATATACAAGGTGTTTCATAACTAAGAATACATTTTTGAAACTCTTAAGGGGGTTGTTAAGACCGTCAAACTGAACAACTTTCTCTATGGGACCAACATCGAAATCGCGAAAAAAATTATTTCATATCCCATACATATTTTAGCTCTAGTCGATTTGTAGAGTATAGAACATAATTTTTTTTTTTCGCTATTTCGATATTGGTCCCATAGTGAAAGTTGTTCAGTTTGATGGTCTACACCACCCCCTTAAAGGTTTATTTGTATTTTTGTAACACCTTGTATAATATATAACCGTATATAACCGTTCATGCATATCTATATTATTATTGATATTGATATGTATGATGAGACCACTTAGAGTGACAGAAGTTTACATTTGGATAATTGGTATTTTATAAGTTTAAGTATAACATTTATGTTCTACACCACTAATTTTTTATTAGTAACGAACCTTTAAGGGTGTATTCAGACCGTGAATCTGAACAACTTTCCCTAAGGAACATGGGTCGAAAAACAAGAAAAATTTTTCCTCCCATAGAAAATAGAACGGCCGATCCGCACTTTTGTATGGGAGGTCCAATAAAAATTCTCGTTTTTCGACCCATGTTCCTTAGGCAAAGTTGTTCAGATTCACGGTCTGAATACACCCTTAAAGGTTCGTAACTATGTAATTAAAAATTAGTGGTAAAAATTTATAATCGGTATAATGATTTTTTCTGTATTTTGAAACGCAGGGAATACAATACATTTCCGTACAAATGTTTACACGATTTTCCCCCTTAGGATGATTTCCGAAAAATCCCTTCTTATTGCACCCCTACAGAAGACTGTAGAATGGTTCAAATGTCATGTTAAATACTTCAATGGATGTCAGTCAGTCACTCACAGAAATTTTTAATATTATTTTTCGTATTTTTGTTGAGAACAAAATTAGTAATCATTTTATGCTATATTGCTTCTGACATGTGAGATAATTATTGGTTTCTTTGAAAGTATTTTGCAGGGTCTCTTCGAAGTATTGTTAAGAAAGTAGGTAAATGATGTAATAAAGCTTTCGACCCTACGACCTATTTTCACTAGATCGAATAATGTTGACGGGAATTGAACATCGTGCAATGTAAATGATTGCTTTAGAACTACTTTTTTTTTACAATGAGCAGATAATAGTAGAATACACACCGAGGGCAGAAAAGTAAGACAGGTCTCAGATCTCTTGTAATTGTTCTTATTTACTGCCCCAGGTTAGTACACTATTTTTCTCCTCGACGGAGGTGGAAAGCGGCAACTTCGTTTAGCGCAGCGAGACGAAAATTGACGCTTTCCGTCCGGAGGGGAGAAAAATATATGAACTGAAAATTTTGATGAATTTAGATATTTTAATACCTTTTATTTCGCCATCGTTCATCAAACCCGTAAAATTATCCAGTAAAAAAAATTAATTCACGATGTTGATGCGTGGTTCATACTTAATAATTGAGTAAAATCTATTTTCCATCCCAAGCTCTGTTGTGTTCTAAAGTGGTCTGAGGGTATTAAAATTAATGAGTCTCGTTTTGTGATGAAAATTTTCATTACGTAAAGTGGTAAGTAGAGTAAGAAAATATTCCTGGAGAAAACATCCAGGCAATACGAAGCTTGTAATGAAAAAGCAATCATTTGATCTCTTTAGACCTCTTGGAACTTCTATGTTTATAAAGGCCAGACGCGGATTGTGATGGCTTGACAGCGACTCCAATAAAACTAATTAATTTTTCTTATAGTTGAGAATCAACGTAAAAAGCATCGACTACTTGTATTACAGGTCTAGTCGTTTGACAACTTTTGAAGTGAAACTTTCTTATGGGCTATGAAATTCTAATTTACAACCTGATTGTGTAAATGGAGTGTACAAAAACTAAACTAAGTATGTAAAAAAGGGTGTGACAAACAACAAACGTTAACGTCCTTCTGCGGAAACCTCATCCAAATCGGTTAAGTCGTTTTTAAGTTATGTGAGTGCAAACTAAAAGACAGACAGACATACAGACAAAAATTCAAAAAATTGTCTGTATGTATTCTTCTTCTTCTTTTCGTGTCAATTGTTCTACTAATGTTTCTATATTCCATTTTCCAGATATTAGGCGAGCCTGACGGCGCTAGCGCTAGTAGCCGAGGTGGTCCAGTGGGGAGTAACCTTGCCTGCCGTGCAGGAGGTGATGGTTCGATCCCCGTGCAGGCCGACTCGTACCAATGAGTTTTTCAGAATTTATGTACGATTTGTAACACCACTGGCTTTTCGGTGAAGGAAAACATCGTGACAAAACCTGCATGCTTCAATTTCGAGGCATGTATTGTACTCAGTGTCCAAAGTGGCGACGGGCTCACCCCCCGCCACACTGGACAGAGTTTCGGTACTACTGGTGAAACGAGGATGTTCTGAGGTTTCAGAATGTCTCTGACTAACCCCCCGGGGAATATAGTCGTGAGCATATAGGGAACTTGTTGTCAGCATCTGACCATTAATTTGTCTTTTGGAAATCTGACTGTTATTTAGCTGTAAGTTCTCCAAAAAGGAGATAAATAAATAAAAATAAATAAATAAATACAACATGCTTACGCTGACGGCGCTCAGTGTAGCCTTATTAAGGTCCTCTCTCGTGCAGGTGTTCGGGCACAATGGGCATTCCAGCTGTATTCAATTACGTACTTAATACTTATCAATAACACCCCCAATGATTTTTTTTTCAAATATTTTCTAATGTACATTCACGCCAAATTGTGGATCACAGTGAACTTCAGCGTGCTATTCAATCCACTGGTGGATCGAGATAGTGGATCCTACTGGACAGAGGGAAAAATATTTTTTTTTTAGACATAATAAACAGAAGAAGATAAATATTTGACATACGTACCCTAAAACGTACAGTATAAATTTCATCAGAGTGTAAATGCGGCTCTCGGGGTGTAGGTACAGCCTTCGAATCCCTGTGGAACTACTTTTAATTAAATTGAGCGCTCTTACCTGCGCTTTGAAACTCTTGTAAGTGATTTCGCGATAAACTTTGCCTATACAACTGAACTGAAACAGCGCTTAACTACTTTGAATGGGAAGGAAACAGCTTGTATTTCTTTGAATTTTAATACGGTTTCAGTACAAGTTTTGTATTGTTGTTGAATTTGTACAAAAGTACAAGGTCTCTAAGTAAGATTCCAACTTAGAGACCTTGGACTTCTGTACAAAAGACAAAACAAAACTGTTAAAGCAAAGTTTTAGTGAGATTGAATTTTAATGTAGACCTTTTATTTAGTTTTTGGAGTAACGAGCAACCAATAACAATATTTAAATACGATGAAGATACACTAAAAACTTGTCCTACGCAAGAAACTGTGATCAGAAAACGTCATTTAAATGACATAAAAATCGAAGAATAGTAAAAATCTTTGACCAAAAAAGCACGCAGATATGAGTGGCAGCGCTTAGCGCTATAATCCGGCACTTTTACTAGGAACAATAAGGCCGGAATGGCCGTAAAAGCGGCGATACGACAATGTCGGCCCGGCGGTGACCGCAAAAACTTTAATGGCCTATTTTATCGACCATAGCGATGTAACGGTCGCCTTTTATCCTGGTGCAAGGCCTAATCTTTTAGCACTTTCGGTTGCTTCAATATCTTTGCAAATAAGACATTGTCATTAACGACCTTCTGGGCTTTGAACAAATTTTTTTGCCTTAGATACTTTGAAGAAAGCTAATGTGTAACATTATTTTTGATACTACTCCGAAGAACTGAGAGAGACTCATTAAGGTTTTAATTGGAGGACAAACGAGACTTTATGTCAACGATGCTGTCTATCTTTTTACGAATTGTACTCATTCTTAAACCATGATTGAGTCAAATTTAGTCACTGGATCGATATGTAAAATATCTCCACCAAGACCTTACTTTATTAAGTTAACAGGTCAGTAATTCACGTTGCGGGTTCAAAGGCATGAAGCACCTACATCTCTGAAATTAGCCAAACTTCAAGTTAAACTATTGCAGGAGTAAGTTCAGGGAACCCATTTAGTCATACTAGTCTCACTATAGAGCAAGAGTTCTCAAACTGTGTTACACCTGATACGCGGTATCCCAGGTGGCATGGTTTTCCAGTTCAGACATACAAATGGAGAGCAGCTTTTGTTCAAGTCGCAGAGACACAATATGGAGGGGTTCCCTCAGAGCTGATATGAGGGGAATTATGAATTGAAGTAAAGTTATATCATCATCATCATATTTGACGGCCCGATAGCACAGTCGGTAGTGAACCTGCCTGCTGTGCCGAGGGTCGCGGGTTCGAATCCCGTAAGGGACAAATATTTGTATGATGAATATGAATATTTGTATCCGAATCATGGATGTTTGTATCTATGTAAATGTATCCTATATCGTTGTCTAGTCATCATAATACAAGTCCAGGCTAGATTCTGTTACTTTAAATGTGACTAGATAATTTGTGTGACAATGTCCAAGATATTTATTTATTTATATCGGCCGATAAACGTCCACTGCTGGACATAGACCTCCCCCACGGATCGCCACAATGACCGGTCCTGCGCTGCCCTCATCCAACAGGTTCCCGCCGTCTTCACCAGGTCGTCGGTCGGGGCCTACACATGCTGCGCTTTCCAGTATGTGGTCTCCACTCAAGAACTCTTCTGCCACATCGACCATCAGTTCTGTGAGCTATGTACCCCACCTATTGCAACTTTAGATTAGCAATTCTTTGGGCTATGTCGGCAACTCTGGTGTTTCTGCGAATCGCTTCATTTCTTATTCGATCTCACATGGAAACTAGCCTTCTCAATTCCCCTTGGCTGATTATTTTTATGAGAACGTTGAAAACGTATGAGAAAGTTATATGAACACTAGTCTAGTAAAAAAAAACACTCACAGTAGATATTTTGGTTACCATGCCATAATAATTTACGAGAATGTACCTATGCCTTGTGTAATATCACTCAAATTGTGCGCTGGCCGATATGAGTACAAGACAAATGATGTAGTATTAAAGAGAGAGTAAATAAGTATATTAGTAAGTTCTTATATCTGTAGACATCTACCGATATGCAATTACAAACTTCTCGAAATAGATGTACGAAGTTTTGAGAAACCCAGCAATGAATGCAGTTCGGGAGACGAGGATAGTCCGACACGCATTCACTAGATTAATCTTTGCATATTCCACCGGGTATAACTGCAAACGTCATGATTACATATTCAGGTGAAGCAATAAATTGCTCGGTTTGCTGGGGAATTCAGGTCACTGGCCTTTTAATTTTATAAATGCTAGAGCATGGAGACTAAATCGTGACGTCACGGACATTTAAAAAATGTGTACATTGGTTGTACCAGTTGTACCTAGTGGTTGTAATGTATTGTTGTATTCAATGCGGCAAAATAATCGACTGCTTGATACGAAAAATTTTGGCTTAGTTTAGGAACACAGTTGCGGTGCTCAAATTGTCGCATTCGATACGATGGACGTTACTTTAAAAAATGTAAACTCGTACAGTATAAACTTTTTCTTTGTATCCAACAAACATTTTGACTGTCGATTGCTTTAATGAAACCGTATTTTAACATACAGGGTCCTTCTTAATATGCTGACACTTTTTCAAGGGGATGATCAGACCATCAAATTGAATAACATTCTCTATGGGACCAACTTCGAAACCGCGAAAAAAAATCAGCTGTCCCATACATTGGGTCGAGGGGATTTGCCGTTTTGTATGGGACAGCAGATTTTTTTTTTGCAATTTCGATGTTGGTCCCATAGAGAAAATTGTTCAGTTTGATGGTCTGACCATCCCCTTAAAAAAGTGTCAGCATATTAAGAAGCATGTATGCACATAATATAGAGAATGATTAAAGTAAATTCAAGGGATATCGATAAGAAGATGAGATAGATCTATGTGCATAGTTTAGGTACACCGATCAATCAATCAATCAAATGTTTATTTTGCATACTAAGTGTACAATATGTTCTTAAATTATGTTACAGTGCACTTACAACTTAGCTACCTTTTAAGGTATTGCAAAAGAGTCAAGGGAGTTAAGGAAAGAGGACAGTAAGTATTCCAATAATAAAATTAACTTTAACTTATAACTACTTGTTTCCATTACCATTCTATGTATGTATTATGCTTTCGGGTGTTAAATTAGAAAAACCTTCTCGTTGCGCTTTTCGGCGACTTCGATTGCGGTCGGGTCTGATTGCGACGTAAGCGCGATCGTTAGTCGCTTTTTTGATTTGAACTATTTTCGGTTGAACAACCTTTTGACAGCTCTCTCTTGTAGGTAGTATAGAAGAAACGTTCGTAATTTTAAACACCTGGACGATCATCATCAGCCTTTGTAAGGGGTGGGGGATCCCCACTACTACTGGGGAACAGGCTTACACTCATGGTGAGAGTATGGGCGTTAATCCACCACGCATGCTTAGAGTGGATTGGTGGACCTTGGATTATCATATGTACAGGGTGTATCAAAACCTCTAGTCATATTTAAAGAGGTGGCTTAAACCATCAAACTAATCAACTTCCACAATGAAGCATCATCATCACAACATCGAGAAAAAATTAAAAAATCATATACAAATTACAAAACTGCAGTACCTACTCGACGTACAGTAATAGTTGTTCAGTTTGATGGTCTAAATCTAAATAACCGCTTTAAATATTTATAAGGGTGTCTTCGCACCTTGTATATTAATTAATTTCGACTTTACACTTATGTGTTTGATATAATAATTTTGTATCTAAAACAAAACATACAGACGACAAATCCTACTGTTACGGAAGCTGTTACGTAGCACATTACGAACCATTCGACCTAGCAACTACCTACCAGGATAACATATTATAAGGGATAGTCTGTTATTTTTATACGTAGTGCCCCGAGTGGACTACAAATCAAGATAACAAGCTGCGATAGAGAGAGGCTAGACAGAGATATTTACTCATAGCACCCCTCGCAACAACTGTTACTGTAAAATAATACGTTAAATTACACGCATTTTGTACGTGCCATGAATATTGAAAACGATAAATTGAGCGTGGTAGGAAAATATGTACTTGATACTCATTTGTGGTCCATTTTATATGGCGGACACATACTTGCTTTTTTCCATGGAATTCAACAGGATATCTCTTCCAAATTAAATAGAAAACCAATGCCAAAAAACAAACTCCACTCAATTAAAAATATTGGGTGACATTTTCAATATTCTGTCATCGCATTTATTGAGAAAAATATTTACTGAGCTTGAATGTCCAATAGCCAAACGAAGGAGAAAACAAGAGAAAACCAATAAACGAAATAATACCTATTAAAAGTTACGCTTCCAGAGAAACCGATTCCATTTTCCCTCCCCGTTCAACAACAAAAACAATGGGAAGCCCTACAGCAATAAAGCCTGTTTGGTTAATAAACAACTGACGAACTTGTGCCCTCTATTTATCATGGAGCTAAACAAAATAGGCGAGACTGTCAGTCAAAGCAATTCCGATGGCGCGGCGCATCGAAGGAAAATTAATCGGAAGAACTTAACTCATTCTTCAAAAGCGCCTCACCCCGAGCGCTGACTCCGCTCACTCTCTCCTGATTAACTTCCGAATAAGGCAATTCATCGAAAGAACAAGTTTATTACTTTCAAGTTTCCCGTGAATGCGAGAAGGTCTCGGAATTCAGTCGCACAATGGCTCCAATTACAGAAATCGTAAAGATTCGGAAATTTCGCCAGTTTTTATCGTTTCCTAATCTTGTTTTCAAGTTTGGAGGGTCTTTGGGCATACTAATTATATGAAGGGCTTTGAATGCCTAATCTTGACCCAGATTTACAACGAACTGTGAAACAATCTTGGAGTACAGGCTGTGCTACGCTTTGATTTTTAAAAACAATGTCGAGTGGTTTTAAGGCTGATCTAAATTGGAAAAGCCGTTGACCATTGGTCATCTCCATACTTCTGTGGCTACCTTAGCGGTGATTAGAAGAGATTCTGAACAACAGACTTCATTATTTGGTGACCTTTTCGTATTATAGGCATGGTCTCATTGAACAAAGGTGAGTGTAGATTTCGGGAAGTAAGTCAAACAATTGAAATTTTACCAGAACTGTCACGGCGGAGAAAACAAAAAACGCGAGCATATATCTCTATTATTCTTCTCTTAGCTAAAATGACACTCAATTCCACTATCTCCTTGTTGGTGGACAAACACAGCATACCAGCACATCTTTGGAATCTACAACTCTCCTCACCACCGCTTTAATGGAAAACCGGCTCAAGATAAACCAAGATCAAACTCTTTACGACACAATACGAGTCACTATCACTCCACTTTCCACCAACTGTAACATAGGTAAAGATTGTCTTTTGTCTCACAAACATTACCCAACGTTAGTACCTACGTCTAATATTGTTACTCTGGCTCTTGCACGCTACAGTCGAATAATGATTTTGTCGGGGACTGAACACTTACGAGTTGGCATTATACCCCGCTCGTTAAGTTGACGATTGTTGTAAGCGCGAGCGATTCTACGGAGCTTTGTTTTACGAGAACGCCGCCACTGCAGCTATTTGTCAAAAGATCTTGCTAAACGCTTATCCATTATCTTTACATAAAATACCGTTCAGACACAAATGGTTATATATTTAATTACCTAATATTTTAGTTTCAAAGATGACTATTTTAGGTTCAGAATGATACTCTAGCAACAAAGTCTTTAATAACAGTCATAATTCAAGGGTCCTGCTATAATGATTCTAATGAATGTGATTCTATTAGATTTTGATTTATTAATTGATTGATTAAATGATTCTATGAGTATAAAGAAAAGATGCGTATACAAGTGCCCATACATCCTCCCTAAAGGTAGGCCTGTGCCTGCAGTAGCCTGTCTGTTGAACGACGTATACAGGGTTCTTCAGACCATCAAACTGAACAACTTTTTACCACAAGGGACCAACTTTGAAGTGCCAAAAAAATCTCTTATTTCATACATTTTTGTCGAGTAGGTAGCTGTTGCCATTTTCTATGGAATAGCTGATTTTATTTTATCGCAATTTAGATGTTGGTTTCATAGCGAAAGTTGCAAAGAAGGAAGTGCAGGTTGCGTGTTCAGTTTGATGGTTTGAAGCACCTTTTTGAATATTTATAAAGCATTTAATTTTACACCCTGTATATAATGATGACGATAAAGAAAAAGACGGGTAGGTACTATACATTACGTAAATAGATAATAAAAGATTTCCCAAGAAGATTTTCCTACACGAAATCTCAGCAACGCGAAACAACTGCACACCTATTTCATGTCTTAATCAAATTCCTATCTCAAAAATAATAAACACAGATGCATAATGGAAAACAAATCTCTGAATTACAATATTCAATCTCAAATTCATTTCGCTTAAATGCATAGCATTACTTGAGGCGATAGCGAAAAAAGAAAACTGCTCGTATATGCAAAAACTCTTTATGCATTTCAAGGGTACCCAGTCGGTTAGAAAACCACAGAACGCGATGGAGGAATTGAAAATAGAGCCCTTGTTATTTCAAGTACATGTGGAGAGGAATACAAAGGGGAACATTGTCTCTGGTTCCTCGTTATGCACCGCTTCAGACTTTCTGATAACAAACTGCGGGTTAAGCATGCCGCGAGCCCCGCCCCGAATAGCAAGTTTTATTTTTAACCGACTTCAACAAAAGGAGGAGGTTCTCAATTCGACCCGTATGTTTTTTTTTTGTGTTCTATCACTTCAATCATGTTTCTGTGGGGAAGTGGTTCGTTTGATATTCTGACTTTGTGATATGTACAGGTAAATTATGACTGGATAAATTAACGTAAGTTGCAAATATTTTATCCTTCCTCACACTGCTCTACGTTAAATATTCTTGGTACACACAGCATATTTAAATAATCGCTGGTCATTTCTATTAGACATTTTATTTTACTATACTAAAAATTGACCTGCGATCGCATAAAATTAGCAAAGATAATTTATAGTGTTTAACTGCATTATTCGATGTTTGTGATGATTATTACAATGTTTTTCTCCCCTCCGGACGGAAAGCGTCAATTTTCGTCCCGCTGCGCTAAACGAAGTTGCGGCTTTCCACCTCCGTCGAAGAGAAAAATAGTATAAGTACTGACCTCGGGCAGTAAAAAAAAGCCTCGGATCACATGTTTGTTGACCTCGGCTTCGCATCGGTCAACAATTGCATGAGATCCGAGACCTTTCTTCTTTCCTGCCCTCGGTGTGTAGGTACTATAAGCACAGAGGATTATATTGTACAGAGTGACAGCTTCATACAAGCTCGCAAAAGCGGCGCATCACTACATGCGCAGCGCGTTTGCGTGCGCGCATTCACCTACGAGGTTCACCAACGAGACCGAGGGTGACTTCGGGCGAAACGAAGGTGTGACTGTGAGGGGTGACACATCGTTGATTTTACCCGCGCGCCCGTCACCGCTCCGTGTTGTACGCTCGATATTTTTATTTTATTAGTTTATAGGTAGTAGAAGTCGAATAAAAAATGGTAAATTATTTTGCACTGTGTGCATGAACTATTGGAAGATTAATGTAAACATTTATAAAGAAATACTACATTGAAATAAAACTTAGCATCATTTTAACAATGTTTTCATTATTTTTTATTTTAATTTTAATGAAATACATAGTTTTAACTACAACTAAATATGTCTAAGAACTACAAAAGATAAGTAAATTGTTTTAATATTTTCATGCCTAAAATGAATTAATAACAAATAATAACTAACAAAATAAACAAAAACAATTTACAATTCAGTCATAAACATAAAACATTTACCTACCTTCTTATTTACTCCAATTAAATTTATTTCCTTTAAGGCAGCCCTACAAGAATAGGCTAATAAAATGGACTCTCCTTAGTAGCTGTTACTCTGTACAATCCTCTGTGCTATAAGTCTATAACTGCATTATTCGATTTTTGTGAATATTGAGCTGTTTCTGAAGGATTTCGATTTTACAAAAAAAAAGTTACCTATTTTTTACATAAAATTTATTTAGAACAACAAGAGAATGTTAGGTGAAGTGAACTACCCTATTGTGAAGTCAAATAAGAGTCACATAAGGGTTACAAATCATTAACACTCAGACCCCCTAGAGCATCACTGTGTAGACGTGAGGAAATTGCATCCTCGTACCCGTAGATAAACAAATGTGAACTCTATTGTCTCTTCAATAGGAGTGTGTCGTTCTTACTCTACAACAAAGTAATTTATTAATTTGTCTGCTTGATGTTGTGGCTTGTTTATTCTTGCAAATTGTCGGGGGAAGACAAAAATGGTGGTGACATAATTGTGATTGGCTTACTTATTTATAGGAAAGGGTTCCGTCCTAGTTTAATATACTAAATAACAAACCTCTCATGTTTTCGGTGAAAAATATTTTTTTTCGAAAGGTTATTATTATTAAAGACGTAATATATGGGGTCCTTCTTAATATGCTGACGCTTTTTTAAAGGGACGATCATACCGTCAAACTAAAGAACTTTCTCAAAGGCACCAACATCGAAATCGCGAAATAAATCAGCCGTTCCATACAAAACTGCAAACCAAAATATTTGTGAGTTATTTTTATTTTGCATGACCCTGAGGCAAGAAAGACTATAGTTGTTGACTTGTACGTTTATTTGTAAAGAACCGTGCTACATTCATAAAGTTTATATAAACATAATATCAACATCGAAACTTGTTAAGCAGTTATAAGCTCCGTAGGAACGGTCCATATTGATCATAACTTTCTGGGTACTGGGTATAGAATCAAAGACAAATATTGTTTCTAAACAGACTATTATTTGATGGAGTCACGATTCATTATGTCCTAAATACTTTACCTAATTGTTTCGTAATCAAACATTCAAAATAAACTCGTTTTCAAAAGCAAGACGACGAAAGTCTCAAATTTTCGGTTGGTACCAAAGTAACTACCGAGAGTAGACGGTTTTGACTGTTGACATAAATTTTAAAAACTATTTTTTTTATTTATAATTAAGTAATTGACTTCTTGCTTGTGAGTTAGCACCACATTTCCGCCCATGTCAAGTGATTTGAGGGAGTGTCTATCCAATCTCGAGGATTGTTTTGGAATAAGAACAACTGAGAAGGATTTTGGAGCCTCGTGGCAGGCTGAAACGCGATCCACGCGAACACCACGCGAGAGACAAGTGTTCGGGGCAAATCCTGCAACGTGACTCTAAAAACTCTTCATTGTATTGTATAATTAATGCACCACTTTAGGGGTTAATTCTCGAAAAATAATTTTTCATTTGTTTAGGCTGTGCAGTGTCTGTCAGAAGGTAAGTGAGTCAAGGAACTGTTGTATATGTACCTCTATCATATAGGTAACTAAATAAACAACCATCTACAAGTGGCACACAAAAATGACACCTGAAACCAATAAATCATCTTCGTAATTTCCTTTCAGATATCGCCTATTCCAAAAATAGAACCATCCTTTTCAATGAAAAGACCAGACAAAAAAGGTCCCGTTAAAAATGAATGATGGAATCACGGAATCAATTTATAACGTGAATTCGGAGTCGTCCGTTCCATACGGACTTAGCCGGAACCCAAGTGGACGCAATCCGTCAATGTCTGGAGTAAAGCCCCTTAAATGCGTTCTTAAATACGGCAGCCACCGCGTCCGCGTCCGCGGGCAATGTCCACTTTGATGCTTCGATCGATAACATCCCCTTGTAAACCTACAAGTAATAGGGGTCCTACCGATCTGATAAGGCCTTTAACGACAGATCTAGCACTGTCGTATTCCTATTTGAGTGTAAATAGCGACTCCGTTGATAATTCAGTGTCGCGTGTTGAAAAGACCCAAGTTTTTGGTAAGGTGCTAATCATGAATGAATGAATGAATGAATGAATGAATGAATGAATGAATGAAATAATTTTTAAAGGTGCTAATCATGTAAGATTAGGGATGGTGAAGGAATACAAATGTACGAAATGTGCGAAAAGTTAAGTGTGAATTACACTTACCATAATAGCGTATTGAGAATGAGTTCTGTGGATTGATATCCCTAGCATTTCCTCTATTTAGTTAGACATTTAGAGTATGTACCAGCGTAACGTAACGTAAAATGTTTCTACCGACCTATTTTTGGCGTTCATGGTACTACGTCCCTTTTCGATCTAGATTTTCGACATACTGACAGACTGATGGGCAATGTTCCCTTTAATAAAAGAGTTCCACGGTACCACATTGTTTCTGCATAGGGTCTTTCTTAATAATCTTGAAGGTTTTTTAGGGGATCATCATGCCATGAGTTTTTCGGTATTTATGTACGATTTGTAACACCTATGGCTTTTCGGTGAAGGAAAACATCGTTAGGAAACCTGCATGCTTCAATTTCGAGGCATACTGTCCATTTCAAGCTCGAGCGACGGACTCACTCCTCGTCACACTGGACAGAGTTTCGGTACTACTAGTGAAACGTTGGATGTTTTCTTTCAGAATATCTCTGACTACCCCCTCGGGGAATATAGTCGTGAGCATATGTCATCATACCATAAAACTAACAACTTTTATTGGTATGGGATGGGACCAACATCAATATCGCGACAATAAAATCTGCTGTTCCGTATAAAACGGCAAAGCTACTCGACTGAAATGTAAAGCAGATTTTTCATCGGGATTTCGTTCTTCGTCCCATAGAAAATGTTGTACAGTAGTGATTCCCGAAAAAACCGTTAGCGAAAGACCCACTTTTGACGGTAAATGAATGAATCAATGAATAGGTATTCCTATGTATGAATATTTTATGAAATAACGTTTTTTTTTTTTTAACAAACTTTTGGGATCTGAGGCTTTCTTATTTACTGCCCGAGGTTAGTACTTATACAATTTTTCTCCTCGATTGAGGTAAATCGGCAACTTCATTTAGCGCAGCGTTCCGAAAGTTGATGCTTTCCGTCAGGAGGGGAGAAAAATACGTTAGGTACCTATCTGTATTCAAGGTGGGTAGTATTTGCAAGAAATGAGCTAATAAATCAATTACACACCGGCATCGAAGGAGCCGCGGCTAGTAATTGGATTTGTACTGAAACACCCGGGGGGCAGATCGCTAGTCTATTGTCTACTCCCGGTTCAGGAAAAACTGTTGCTTTGTATTATCCGATTTTTACTTCGGCCGGTACCTGCTTCATTATGTCTTTGGCTTTGTTGTAAATTCGTTTATTTCTTTAATTTTCGTGTAGGGGTTTGAAGCACTAAGGGTTGAACTATACTCCATCCTTTTCTGTCACTCAGGAACGTCATTTGTTAGAGCATATATAAGATAGACGGGACGCGATCGCACGCGGCGTGCTGTTCCGTGCAGTTCCGTTCCGTCTATCTTATATGCTCTAGCAAATGACGTTCCTGAGTGACAGAAAAGGATGAAGCGACGGAAAAATGCGATGCCGTGCTTCCTGATGTACTTCAACCCTTAAACATGTTTTGCGTTTAGCATGGCAGCGTGATATTTATTTGGCGTTTTTGTGATAAAGCGCTATCTAGGACGTTTCTATTTGCGCGTGACCGAACGCGCGCATCATACTACGGCCGCAGGAATTAAGTTCTTTTTAGGGTTCCGTACCGAAAGGGTGAAAACGGGACCCTATTACTATGCCTACGTTGTCCGTCCGTCCGTCCTACCTATTTAGGGCTAACTTTTGAACCGTAATAGCTAGATAGTTGAATTTTAATAGAATATGCGTTACTACGGCGGATTTCTTAACAAATAATAAAAATTACAAAAAGTAAAAAATTAAGGGGGGTTCTCAACAAGAAACTAGATTTTGTCAACGTTTTTTCTTCACGCTCTATCTTAAAAACGGTAATACATACAAACGTCAAACTTGGTGTGATTATAGAGCAAACTCTACTATACCTATAGTATAAAAACAAATAATAAAAATCGGCCAAGTGTGAGTCGTTTTCAGTTTTTGTTGTGTTCTGTGGTGATGTGGTACGGAAACGGAACCCACGGTGCGCGAGTAGCCCGACTCACACTTGACCGATTTTATTTTAGTTTTGTTTATAACGGATAACACAATGCATTTTCATTTTGTAATTCACTGCAGTGTTGCTATAAATTTAAATCACCGCTGCACTGAATTATTTTGAAATAAAAATGCATAGAGATTGCACCAAAGCCGCTTGATACTTTTGTCTTTGAATATTTATTGCTTGTATTTTGAAAAATACGTTATCTATTCCAGTTTGTTTGTTTATTTTCCATGGATCACTGCATCTTCTCGTCTCTATTTCCGATACTAGCTTAAAACGAATAATACGTACTCAGCCACAAGTCGCTGGTAGATATTAGTGGTAACAAACTGGAATAGAAAGTCTCCGAAAAATAAGTCAATCAAAACAAATCCTTTCGCCACTAATCCGTGAAGCTATTTAATTAAAACAAGAACAAGTTACTCATAAAACTAAGCCCGAAATCTTTGTCGTCGCTCGCTACTCGAAATTACTATGAAACTTTCCTACAACCTACACTAACATTAACTAACAAGTGCAAAACTTTTAAGTACATTTTACATGATTATGCTGGGGAGACGTTATACACTCACAATATCTATGAAATTAAGTTTTCTGACGATCGTTAGTCTCAAAATTATTATGGTTTCTGGTTTAATTACACGTAACTTTAACCACTGGGATTTTAATATACTTTGTTACGACTATTATTATACTCATTTGTATTTTGATCATAGCCTGCCAATAGTGCAATATCGTGCCCATAAAATCCTGAATGTGATGTGAAAAGTAGGTAGAATTTAACTAAAAGTTCCCAAAGTGGTAGTGTGGCATTGAATTGAGTAGTTGAGTAAACCACTCTGGGTCTACAAATAACGGCCTTCATCCTCCTCCTCCTTAAATAAATAAGTATTTTTACACACCGTGATATAATCACAAACAAAATCATTACGTCTGAAGATGCTGTATATGTACAGACATACCTAGTATTATCTACACGGTTTATTCTCCATATCTATATATATAAAAACGTTTGTCCTGACTAATTCATCATCGCCCAGCCCAAACCGCTAAAGCCACAACTATGAAATGTTGACAGTATAGTTGCGTATAATGGCGTAGGCACCCACTAAGAAGGGATTTTTCGAAATTCAACCCCTAAGATGGTAAAATGGGGGGTAACAGTGAGTACGGGAATTTTTTTTTTAGTCCTGCCTTTTTGAAACGTAGTACGCATAATTAAGATCATAAATAAAAATACCCCTGTTTCAGCATTTTTCAAAATTCATGCATTTTACAAGTAAGCGGCATCATTTTACTCGGATGAAGTCGCGCGGGTAAAGCTAGTTGTATGATATAATCACTAACGGTGTTGAATCACAAACAAAGTCATAAATGTGATGCTGTATGTTTATGTACTATTCTCCATATTCTGCATGATTATCTACATTTTACAGACAGATATGTTTGTAGGGCAGTCGTGCAAGCACACAGCACGCGCGAAAGAGCTTCTGTTCTGGATAACGTTTGAAAGAGCTTCTGTTTTGTATAACGTTCGAAAGAGCTTCTGTTCTGGATAACGTTCGAAAGAGCTTCTGTTCTGGATAACGTTCGAAAGAGCTTCTGTTCTATATACATGAAGTTGATTCAAGTCTGTAGGTATATGACCGTCATGCTAAGTCCACTATACAACAGATACAGTCGCATATAATATCGCTTCGTCTTTTCGTTGTTTCATCGAAGTTTGTAAAGCAAAAATTACCCGTGAGCGCCTCCAGACACCTCAAAGCTGCAAGCGCAGTTTGCATAGGAATTAGGGTCTTATTCTGACTACACTGCATTTTAAATGCAAATTATTAGAGAAAGTGCACTCGCAAATTGCTCTGTTATGTAAATATGTGACTTTGGACCTAATTGTAGCACTCGAGACTCGAGATAAGCTAATATATGTGATACTCTGAGTTGGTGGTTTGTCAATAAACTTTACTACCAAACTAACTGAATCATGAGTTTACCAACGCGAAATTGGTGGAACCCATAATGTCCATACCCCAGCAGAATGCCAACATAGAGTATTATAGTTTTGAAAGTAGACCATAATAAGCTTTCCAACAGTGGAACCGCAATAAAATCAAGTACTTCAGTATTATTCGCATGATACTCGAAAAAACAGACATGTAGGTAGAATTCCAAAAACTATAACTTAGGATTCGTGGTTCGGAGACGTCCTAAAGCGTTTACTTTCTAGATGTCTGTCCGAGACGTTTTCTTCCATTATCTTTTTCTCAAGAGTAGATGGTAGATTCGATATACATACTTACTTACATACGTGTTGCTGACTCTACAATTCTGTTTTAAAGAATCTTTTCGAAACTAGAGCTTCGAAACTTGCATTAGAGACTACTAATTTCCCAGGGTGCAGCAGTTTTATTATTATTTTAATGTAGAAATAGAAGTAGGTATATAAAAGTAGCCTTGACAATTAGCCACTAGATCAGAAGTACAAATAACGTGATTATAGAACATTTTCTCAGCAACTTTTCGTTCCACAAAAATAAAAAAATCCAGATTTCCTGAATTCCTAGCAAAAAGTCGCCTGTTAACTATTAACCGGTACATTAACACGGGTCGTTCAACTAACTGAAAATTGCGGCAGCGGGCCATGTCGACGAAACGAACTGTGAAAATAATGGTCGCAGCAAGCCGCGTCTTAAATCGACTAATGCACTCACCATTACCGACCGTGACTTACTCACGACAAATTATGGAATTTACAACCTTTTTTAAGCTTTACCTTTATGAGCTTTATTTTATTTTATTCTGAATATCTTTGGAAGTAAAGTAGCTGTAGGTCCAGTATGGATGCCTATCCCACAGACTTAAAAGAAGAACCAGACGGAATGTCATCTAATCATGAGTGAAGCACCCATTTCTTTTGTGTGCGTGCTGGTCATGCGGTACATAAGGTGACGGATTGTCGGACCTGTGCCTAGAGCTAGTGCATCTGTGTGAGTGTAGGTCCCTCGTAGAACAAACGAGACTGTATTACCTTGCATGCTTCACATCTTTTTAGTGCAATACTCGGTCCGTATTTCTTTCAGGTCCGTGGCCTGTCCATAATATAGGGTCCTTCTTAACACTTTCGCTGCTAAGCTCAAAATCATGATCCTCGCGCAGTGCTAAACCCATAAACTTAATATTAAGTTTATGGCTAAAATTGACGCCCCTCGTAGGTCGTGCGCACAGACGTAACGTAAAACGACCAAAGTGGCCCACCTCTTGGCACAGGCGTGGGTGGGGTTTGGGTGACTCACGCTGTAGGTCATGAGCACAGGCGAAGCTTGACCCCCCTCGTAGGTCTTGCGCACAGTCGTAACCGTGAAACGATAAACTGCTGGCTCGTCTCGTGGTTCACATCTGTTTACTAGATACATAAATTACTATAGGTACTGGGATATTGCAGTACCTATCACAAGTAGGCCTAAAACAAGCTTCGAGCCAAATGTCACGACATCTTACCAAGGAGGGAAAAGCATAGCATGCATGCATAATGCTCACGACTATATTTCCCGAGGGGGTAGTCGGAGATATTCTGAAACCTTAGAACATCCACGTTTCACCAGTAGTATCGAAACTCTGTCCAGTGTGACGGGGGGTATGCCTGTCGCCACTTATTGGACAGTGGGTACAATACACGCCTCGAAATTGAAGCATGCAGGTTTCCTCATGATGTTTTCCTTCACCGAAAAGCCAGTGGTGTTACAAATCGTACATAAATTCCGAAAAACTCATTGGTACGAGTCGAGTCGGAAGGAGGGGAAAGGGGTCGAAAAATCGCCAAAAATTCCACACGTAATAAATGGACGCCCCCTTATCAACACCAGTACCATCAGTTACGTCATGTCGTAACATAACTATATCTGCTATGTGGTTATATGAAAAGAGACGACAAGCCATTAAAATAGCCAACAGACTCATATCACGATACAATTCTCAACCCATCTCACGATTTGAACAACACAGATACGTAGTGTTGCCCAACAAACTATTTCCTCAGTGAAAACACTCCGGAAATTAAAACCAGAGAAAACTCTCGCGGGACATTAACTTGGCGAGAGAAAGGGATTTAATTTTAAATTTGTTTTCGCGGTTTATTCCATTTGTTTTAGGAAATACATATTTTAAATGCCGTTTATAAATGTTGCGAAGTAAATTAAAACATAGGAAGCTTTTCTTAACAAACTCTACTTTTAGAAAGAAATGATTGTTTTGTGCAAAAATAAATAGTCTACCTGCCTACAATTTGAATGATCGACTATTGAGCATACGATCTTAATTTTGTGAGTTGTGAGTCGCGTGTTAAGACGCCAACCTTAAACAGCCATTTGCACCCTTAATATTAAGTTTTTTTTTGTTTTTTTTTTTGTTTTTAGTGTCGTGCAAGTCGTAATCGTGTTAGGAAGACGTATTGTGTTAGAAACACGGAACTACGCTCCAGAACTGGCATAAAGGACGTGGGGTGAAGGCAGCTCAGCTAAAGTGAGACTGGGCCGGACATGTCTGTCGCATGCATTCAAAATCGTCGCAGACTGGGTTCCCCAGAATGGACGCCGGCGTCGAGGTAGACCCGGAAAAAGGTGGAGAGACAACATGGATGCCTTCTTGGAGAGTAGGCCAGAAGTTTCACACAAGTCACAACAGAAGATTGAAGAGAAGGGGAGGCCGTTGCCTAGCAGTGGCACATTGAACAGGCTACGTACCTAATAAAAAAAAGCAAGTCAATAAAGAATACAAACGTACAAATATTTTCCCCTTGCGGAATTCAATCCAGCAGGCAAGTTCACTACCAATTGAGCTATCAGTCCGAAAAATGTTGCTCCCTTTTTTTGCTTACAACCACATATGTCAAAAATACGGATCAGCCGATCAATTTCCTATGGGAAATCCAAAAAAAAAACTCGTTGTTCGACCCATGTTCCATAGGGAAAGTTGTTTAATTTCATAGTCTGAATACACCCGTTCACAACTAAATTCATGCTTTTTAATCAGCCAACAGTTGCTTCTAAAGCACTTTGTGTTCCGATCTAGGTAATTCATATCATAATGGTATTAGCATCACCTACGCTCAAACCAGTCTGTAGTGAACCTGCCTGCTGTGCCGGGGGTCGCGGGTTCGAATCCCGTAAGGGACAAATATTTGTATGACGAATATGAATATTTGTACCCGAGTCATGGATGTTTGTATCTATATATGTATTCTATATCGTTGTCTAGTTATCATAATACAAGTCCAGGCTAGATTCTGGAACTTTAAATGTGACTAGATAATTTGTGTGAGTGGTGACACACTGTCCAAGATATTTATTTATTTATTTATATCTCTTTAATGTGATTAGTCGCTATTACCTACAGTTTAATCTTTATGACTGTAAGATACGAGATAAAGCAGGCGTGTCAAACTCAAAGTCATTGGTGGGCCACATGCATATTGCATAATGATAGTAGAATCAGTGGGCGCCGCAAAGTTCATAAAGAAATAAAAATCATTGCATCGATCATAGAACATGAATGTAATAGTTTATTTTAAAAGTAAAATCAAACAAAAAACAGAGCGAGCGAAGCGAGCTCGACATTTTTCACACCATAACTTAAAACTTTCACCACCATTTTGACTACCGTAGATAATATGCCTACTTCTAAAAGTCAGCATGCTGGTGGACCGCGACGGAAGTTATTCTTAAAATTGGATCTGGGGTGCGATTTTTGAATGTCATCGGTGAGTTTGAACGGTTTTTAAATCTCATACAAAATGCATCTTTCTACTGCTTATTTGACTTAAAAAAATCGCACTCCTGAATTATGATTTTTGGAAGTCAAATCAGCAGTAGAAATATGTATATCTCCATAGTAATTTTGACATTTTCAACAGCTGAGCTCACCGAATGAGATTCAAAAATCGCTCTCCAGGCCGCAAGAATACGTGGTACGGGCCGCATGTTTGACATGCCAGCTATAAAGGATCCTTCTTAAATGCTGACAGTTTTTTAAAGAGGATGATCAGACCATCAAACTCAACAACTTTCTCTATGGGAGCAAGGACGAAATCGCAAAAAAAATCAGCTGTTCCATACATCACTGCAATCCTACAAGACCAAATGTATGGGACGGCAGGTTTTTTTGCGATTTTGCGGTCCCAGATAGAAAGTTGTTCAGTTTGATGGTCTGATCATCCTCTTAAAAAATTGTAGCATATAAAGTTGGATCCTGTATAATGGTAGTATTTACATAGTAATATTTAGATATTAAATCGTACCTTGGGCGTCGAAGTAATAATAAGAAAACTTACAAACAGAGTATGGATGGCTATAAACTAAATTCCGCCGCAGTCAGAATCACCTCATTAGTTAATAGCACGTAATAAAAGAAACTAAGTAGGTACAACAATTAAGATTGTCTGGAAGAAATCGGTTTTTAGGAATATTAAGACCACCTAATTTGTACCGCTATCATGTTTATTTCTAGGTATTTGTGTGTTTGGTGATAATAGTAATACATATTTCATTCATACATTCATTCATTCTTCAGTCATTCAATTATTATTAGAAAATCATTGTTTGATAAACGTGTTTACAATAACATAACTCCAGCTAATCAATACCTCTAATGTACCTACCTATCATAACTGCAGTGTACCTAATGATAATGTCGTAATTATCATTAGACACAATAAATTCAATTGCAATACGTTTATGAAGCTAAAGTCAAATTTATTGACACAGTATACTAATTGCTACTTCAGTTTACTTTGATGGAAGCATGCATTCTGTTACAAACCACCGAGAAGTGAACTAGTCTGGTTAAGAAATATCAATGAGATAAAATACTTGGGACATAAATAGTGAGTACTTATATATTGTTTTTAATTTTCATACAATAATTAATAATTTCTTCTCCACCAAAACTGACGGATGCACGCAGATGAGATGCGAATATTGAGATGGATGTGTGTGTAACTTGGACAGGAATAGGAATGAGTAGGTATTTTGAGGATGTTTTACATAAAAATTGTGGTATAAGTAATCACGATAATCTATCGTGATGTGAACTTGGTGGTGTGGAGAGACCAGTCGCATATAACGAGACGAGTAGGTAGGTACTCATCTGTATGAGTGATGGATGTGTGAAAGTATGAATGAAAATGGCTGTAGTTGAAGAGGAAGACCGAAGAAAAGACGCTTCGATTGTGTTAATGATAGTTAGGAGTGAGTGCTGCAATGATGGCGAATGATGAATCGAAGAATATAACATATTGCACCGACCCCAAGAAGCTTAGATTGTACTAACTCTATGGCCAACCTTAAATAACGAGAAAAGGCAAGAGAATAATAATGATAATACGGTTTTTATTTATCATTTTATTCAGATATAATTGACAACAATAATAACTAGACTAATATTCTTGTTATTTTAATAATTATAAATAGATAATCCTTCTTGTGTTTATATTAAAAGGTAGATTGTAGATAGTGTTAGTAAACATGTTTATCAAATTTTCTCGCCATCCTTAAAAAACAAATCAGTTACGGAGTCTACCCATCTTCCGATATAGTTAGAAAACTTTCTTAGAAAATGTAAACTAATAAATATTTATCAGCTGCATTTCACGGTTGACCCGGCTCCAAGATGACACTCCAGTCTGCGTGTTATTCGCCAGCAAGTCTCCAAGGAACCGTGCAGTTCGCTCGCCTCTTTGTCCGTCGGGATAGCACAGGAATAGCTCAGGGAATCGAATCAATTTGTCGAAGCAACATTGAGCTTGTTCGATCTTCGTCACGTTTCAATCTTACAATATAAACTCTTATCTGGCACAAACTTTGCTCCGTTGAAACGAGCTGTACGTTTGACCTCTTTATCTATGTTTTTGTGTTTATATAAAATCTTTTCCCGCTCGTGCTCGTTGCTAAATGATGAACTACACGGATATGTACAGTCCCAGAAAGTAATTCCAATGTTAATATTTTGCCTTGGCAGTTTGTTAGTGGAAACAATACAAAATCACAGTAGCATATAACAGCTAAATTGGCATGTAAAAACAATTGTTAACCGCGTACTCGCCGCTTACCAACAACCAACGGGGGAATGGCGATAGCATGCGGAACAAATATGAGCCTGGCAAGCGACGCGCGCCCGGGGCGGAGTTCTCTTGCCAAATGTGCCATCCGATAGCGCCAGAACATTGTAGCGAATTTACAACCACCCTATTAGCACTAAATCTAAACATTAACCCGATTCCCGTAACCAAACTTCACGGTTTCTCTCACGAAATATCGGTCACTGAGAGGATATTTACACTCGACACTCTCAAGCTTTTGGCGAGGGGCCGAATGCCAATATATACATAAATGCAAATACGTAAACAGGACAATGTAACTGTCAATTGTTTTACCCGCTAACGCTAGTATTCTAGGTTATTTATTATTATTACAATTGAGGTTATTTTATGGTTTTATCAGGCGATTGTTTACAATAAATAATACTCCTTATTGATACTATTGCAACCACGTGACAACATTTTCAAATGAGTTAAAATTTGTTTTACACAGGATACAGACCAATCAATATGTCCACCACAAAGTTGACAGTGTTGCCTCCAAAGATCGTAGATCGTAACTTTGTGAAGCCCCTGCTGTGTGGTCCTGGGCCCAGTGATGTTTGGCCATCTGTTGCTGAGGCTTTGACTAGGCCCACTCTTTCGCCTGTTTGCGATGAACTGTTCAACGTAAGTTAAATTTTATTATATGATTCTCTAAATGTTCAACCCGGAATCATCTACCCTTCAGAAGACCAAGATACAAAACTCATTAAGTTTCTTTCCATAACTCTCGAAACTGCCACAAAATACTAAGAACGCATCGAACATGAAAAAGATTCGTGGTGGTTTCATCGAATATGCAGCATCAGAGGATCCTATACGATAACACGATGATACAGGCTGATGATGACGGCCACCATCATAGTGAAGGTGTATGGGCGTTTAGTCAAAGATAAATTCGAAATAATTTATTCAATATAGGAACTTGAAGCCCATTTATTAAATGACAAATATTTTTTGACGCTACTACCGGCGTTGGAAAACGTGCTGTTGCCGTATAGAAGAAACCTAGTCCATCACGTATGCCCAATGCAGATTGGCGAACTTCATAATACGTCTCAGAAACTTCTTCCTATGCCGTATTTTCTCACGATGTTTTCCTTCTGAATGTTCCAGGTTATGGATGACATTCGTGCTGGTATCCAGTACTTATTCCAAACGCGTAGTAAGCTGGTTTTGGCCATCAGTGGTTCCGGACACACTGGCATGGAGGTCGTGATCAGTAACCTGGTTGCTCCCGGAGAAACAATGCTTATCGCTACCAGGGGCATTTGGGATGAGAGAGCATTATCGATGGCTACTAGATATGGTAAGTTTTTTGATAACCTAATATTGGTCAATAGCTTTTGCCTGTAGCTTTGTCCTCCAAATCTTCCCTGGATGGATTTACCAAGAACTTTCGCTTACTTGGATGGTATAGACCATTGTCTAAGTGATATCTATAATCACTGATCTCACTGACCTAGTAACAGGAAGCAGGCATAGGTAGGTATTGTTTTACCCAGGTTCCCAGGTTTCACAGCTTGTAAGGCAGTCTGTTTTCCAGGTATAAACAATACCTATGCCAGCTTCCAGGTATCAACATAGACAATACCTTCTAATCGATTTGGTGTCAACGGAGTATTACATTCTTTAGTGTCAACGTAAGTAAAACTTACTTGTTCAGTTTATTTTTTCTATGGTAAAACTTCTTGGCCAATGGTTAACATGTCAACCTCTGAATGAAAAATAATTATAAATTACTTATTTCTACAGAATTGCCTACCTTTTCCTATTTCAGGAATCAAAACTGAGGTAACCAAGCTACCGTGCACCGAAACCTTCGAGTTGAGTCAGTTGGAACCATTGCTAAAGAAGTTGCGACCCACAGCGCTCTTCATCACCCATGGTGACTCATCTACTGGCAGTGTACAAAGCTTAGAGGGTCTTGGAAGACTTTGCCACAAGTACGTTACCTAGTACTATATACTTACAGGTTTCAACTTAACATGCTGACGGATTTTTAAGAGGATGATCAGACCATTATACTAAACAACCTTCTCTGTGGGACCAACACCAATCGTGAAAACAACAATCGGCTGTCCTATACATTTGGGTCGAGTAGGATGTTGCAGTTGTGTATAGAACAGCTGATTTTCTTTTCGCGATTTGGATTTCGGCCCTATAGAGAAAGTTCTTCAGTTTGATGGTCTGATCATCTCCTTTAAAATACTTGTCATACTATACTGTAAGCCAATGACGTGGAACCAATCTATTTTAAGGTACGTTACCTACCTATCAGTATAATAGGTTTAGGATAACTCTTTTTTTTTGCTTGTCCTTTTACCAATGCCATAAATTATCCCTGGAGTTGGCTTACCTGTAAAGCTGTACAAATATATTTGAAGAAGTAACGAATAAAACTTAATGTGATATTCAGGAAACCAGGCTCAGGGCCTGTTTGACCACTTCTGGATAGGTTCGAAAAGACTCTCTCCTTTCCTCATCGGTTCGAGTGGTTTCTTATTATATGTGTCAAATGATCTGCCAGTTGAATGACTCAATTACAGATACGGAACTCTTCTGCTGGTAGATACGGTGGTGTCTATAGCTGCTGCACCATTCTTCATGGACGAGTGGCACGTGGATGGGGTGTACTCCTCGACCCAGAAAGCGCTCAGCGGACCTGCCGGGATATCCCCTGTAGCGTTCAGTGCTCTAGCAGAGTAAGAAACTGATTTAGAAATCTTTGTTCCATACTGGGTGGCACTGAACGAGGGACTTTCCCGAAAATATCCCAAAATAATGAATGACGTGTAATCATTTTATGATTACTATTTGTTACACACATACTGTTTTAACTATCAAATTAATTAATTATTCACGTGGATGTTATGAGGTTTCAGAATATCTCTGACTACCCACCCCCTCGGGGAATATAGTCGTGAGCATATGCTTATTAATTAATTATTGATCATGCTGCCAACCCTACCTTATTGCGCCACGCGCGCACCTACGTCCTCTATGTCTACGCCGACGGCCGCCGCCGGCGACGCAAGCTAAAAAACGTTAGGGACGAACATTTAATACAATGTTCGTGTGTTACTTGGGTAACTATTAGAAGATGTTTTCTCAGTGCCCGACAGTATGATACTTCCAACCCCTGGCCAGACAATTTTAACCCGCCAAGGCCACGATGACTTCATAGTTGCCCAACGTTCCTATACAAGGTGTTACAAAAATACAAATAAACTTTAAGGGGGTGGTGTAGACAACTTTCACTATGAGACCAATATCGAAATCGCGAAAAAAAAATGATGTTCCATACTCTACAAATCGACTAGAGCTAAAATATGTATGGGATATAATTTTTTTTTTTCGCGATTTCGATGTTGGTCCCATAGAGAAAGTTGTTCAGTTTGACGGTCTAAACAACCCCCTTAAGAGTTTTAAAAATGTATTCTTACTTATGAAACACCTTGTATACCTGTGTTAGTGCAAGTAAAGTAAACTAAATAATATCCCTTTGGAGGCAAAATTTGTAAGTACATGAATTAAACTTTGTTTTTAACTTTATACAGGCACTAGAAATGCGGATCTTCCGAGTCCACCCAAAATTTAGGGGTCTTATAGGGTAGGAGCATGCGCTCAGAAACTTTCAGCTATTATAAAATAACGAAGGTGGCTTTTTTTTTGCGATTTCTATGTTGGTCCCAAAGAACAAGTTGTTCAGTTTGATGATCTGATCATCCCCTTAAAAACCATTAAGCCAGCAAGACGAACCCTGCTTCATCGAAACTTAATGAAGTCTTAGCAAGGAGCCACACTGCAAATAACTTTTTGTATTTTAATTTGATAGAAAATGTTACAGTACCTTATTTGAATTGTGATTTTTGTTTTCAGGAAAAAGATTAATAGCAGAACGCATGATCCACCATTTTACTTCGACATTCAACTATTGGCACAGCAATGGAACTGCTATGGAAACACGAGAAAGTAAGTTCATGATGGGTTACCCTGAACATTTCAAATGAGAGTTTTACTTAAATACCATATAAAACGTTAATACCGACTAAACTATAGGTATAAAACTAAGAAGATAATATACAGTTTGGCTTATTAAACGCATCAAAAATGTATAATCATTTAATGTAACAAGAGTTTCAAAACTTGGAGGTTAGAGAACGAACTCAACATGGCCCACAACCCTCTAGTAAAATATTATGCTAATTCCTAGGTATCATCACACTCTAAGCTCACCTTTGCTCTGGGCTCTTCGGCGATGCCTTGAAGAAGTGACTGATGAGACACTGCCCAAGTCTTGGGCCCGCCATCTGGCCACCACCGCACATTTCCACAAGCGACTTCGGGAATATGGCTTCAAGTTCCTGATACCTAAAGCTGAGGATCGTCTGGTCACTGTAACGACAGTTACACTACCCGACGGGTACGACTACATGAAATTCGTCAAATACATGAGAGAAAAGTGAGTTTTTTTAATTACATATCTTAGAAATATAGTCCTTAAGAGTTTGATCCACTTTTACGCCTCTAAGGTCCAACTAATCGTCAGGTTTGGTATCATATCCATGTGTCTAATAGACTCAATCAAATCAGCTCTCACCAACCAACTGCTTTAGGCATCCTGTTTAATACGCCACTTCTATAAGTCCTTTGCTAATCTAATCCATCTCTAACCCGCAACCCTTACAATGTCGTCGACCAACGCATCAGTGATCTGCATTCTCACCTCCTTTCTTCCCTTGGACACCATTGCGGTTCCCTGCCTTAGTCTATCGGCCGTCTTCCCTTCTTTGCAAGTGTCCCGCAATCTATACTTTACCTTTGTAATCCGCTCACCAACAGTTCTTCGATGTATTTCTACGTTGGGAACGCAGACCAGACGCGATATTATGCCCTGCATGGAACGCACCAAGGCTCTTTGTATGACTTTTATTAGGTGCATTCTCATTTTATTGCCATGAAGCCGCAGACAACATTTAGCCCGGCTTGCACCAACAAGTATTTAGGCTTGAACGTATTTAGTGATAGTTCTGTCTTTCAAACTGCTCGTAGAAATGACAGTGACAGCATCATATTTAAACATGTTTAAGCCTAAATACTTTTTGGTGCAAGTCGGCCTCAATCGGGAAAATGTAGTATGACATTAATCTTTAACAGATCCATTCAAGTGGTATCTTGGATAAGAATACAAAGTATGTAGTTAGTATTATACGTGTTTTAAGCAAGCAAATAAACCTTAATTTTTTTCTCTCCACAGACACAACATCCTGATCTTCCCTGGACTTGGACCAACAATGGGCAGAGCTCTGCGCATCGGAATTATGGGAGTCAACGCTACCATCGATGTTGCTGATGCTGTTGCAGATGCTATGGCAGATACACTACGAGCTCTTACCAAGTCTTCACTCTGAAGAAACGCTTTAAATCTCAAAGGTTATGTTTTTATAAAGTAGACTTTACCTAGTAGAAACATTGTTTATAATTATTCTCTAGGTAAACTCGAAAGGGTTTTGAAATTGTTAAATTTTATTTCATCGGATCATTCATTGGACCTAAATCGTTACTCCACCCATTAACATAGATATTATCATGGGATTTACGCAAACTCTTTCATGTTAGTTTAGGATTAATTTGTCATCTAGTTTAATTAAAATATATGGTCGTTTATTAAATGTTTAATTTCCTTACGATACATCAGATAACGAGGCAAGTAGGAGGCACCCCACTTTTATCTTTAAGAAGAACCTTGGGTTCTTCTTAATATACATTGGATTCTTCTTATCTTCGAAACTGAACAACTTTCTATACCAACATCGAAATCGCGAAAAACAAAATCAGTTGTCTATACAAAACTGCAAACCTACTCGAGCCAAATGTATGGGACAGCTGACTTTTTTCCTCGCGATTTCGTTATTGGTCCCATAGGAAAAGTTGTTCAGTCTGAAGGTCTGGTCCTCCCCTTAAAATACTGTCAGCATATGAAGAAGGGCCCCGTATATAGGTAAATAACATGGTCATAAAAACGTGAAGGTATTAGGGATTTCTACGTAGCGCCTATTCATGTTGCATAATACCTATATATTAAGACGCGCTACACTTGGTCAACTTTTAAAAGAAAAAGACGTCTTAAGAAAGTGTCTCAACGAGAACTCTCCACTAAGTTTCAAGCGACACTTGCTTGCTACGCTGTAACTTGTAGTAAATTACCTACCGCAATTTGATCCCTTTTTGCAGTCTAGAATGTAGCTCAGACGAGTCTGCCGAGAAAATTATTTTTGTCAGTTTCTTTCTCGACAAAATTAAACTTAGAATAACGTCAGATGTTATTACGACGGGTAGAAAGAAGGAGACAAAAATATGATAGTTCTTGCATTGTAATTTCAATATTTATGTTTTCGTTCGTTTTTCAATTTTTTATATACTTAGTCAAACAAGGAACCCTTATAGTTTCGTCCATTGTGTCGGTCTGTATACCCCACCTCAATAAATATTTTTGCGTAGGTATACAGGGTCCTTCTTAATATGCTGACACTTTTATAAGGGGATCTTCAGACCATCAAACTGAACAACTTTCTCTATGGGACCAACACCAAAATCGCGATAAAAAAAATCAGCTGTCCCATACATTTGGCTCAAGTAGATTTGCAGTTCTGTATGGAAGAGCTGAATTTTTTTTGCGATTTTGATATTGGTCCCGTAGAGAAAGTGGTTCAGTTTGACGGTCTGAGCATCCTCTTAAGGGGCCATAGGTCCCGACGAATATTTTCTATGAGAAACGCGATTGCCGAGCGCTCCGAAAAGTGTGTGCGTGAGCCGTATTTTCGATTAAAAACAATTAACCAAAGTACTTTTTCTAGATTTTATTTATGATTGCACTAGTTAAACTAATGGTGAATATGTGAGTATAAATACCAACAATCGGAAACTATTTTAAGTTCTTCTAAACCGAGAAACATGTTTAAAAATGCATGAAAATACGTCATCTTTGTGACGATTTTCTATCGAGTGAAGTAATTCCAATCGTGTATTCAGTTGATGATTTCACTAGATGAACTATCCAAAAATACTGAGGTATGACTTTAGTTTCGGTAAATGGTATAAATCTAGTCGTAAACTAAAAAATAAAAGATGCCTCCGAGGTATTTCCACCTACTATTACGTCTTAAAAAAGTGTCAGCATATTAAGTTGGACCCTATATACAGGGTCCTTCTTAACATGCTAACACTTTTTTAAGGGGATGATCAGACCATCAAACTGAACAACTTTCTCTATGGGACCAACATCGAAATCATGAAAAAAAAGTCTGCTGTCCCATACATTTGGCTCGAGTAGGTTTGCAGTTTTGTATGGAAGAGCAGATTTTTTTTCGCGCTTTCGATATTACTCCCATAGAGAAAGTTGTTCAGGTTGTTGGTCTGATCATCCTCTTAAAAAAGTGTCAGCATATTAAGTTGGACCCTATATACACAGAATCTGGCATGAAGGTTCAGCGACCTGAAACAACTAGTTTAGTGACGTAGGCGTAGGTTATATAGGGTCCTTCTTAATATACTGACACTTTTTTAAAGGTATGATCAGACCATCAAACTGAACAACTCTCTCTATGGGTCCAACAAAGAAATCGCGACAAAAAAATCTGCTGTTCCGTAGGCTGTCCCATACATTTAACTCGAGTAGGTTTGCAGTTTTGTATGGGACAGCTGATTTTTTTTTCGCGATTTCGATGTTGGTCCCATAGAGAAAGTTGTTCAGTTTGATGGTCTGATCATCCCCTTAAAAAAGTATCAGCATATTAAGTTGGACCCTGTAGAAAACGATACCTACAGACCGAAATCGACAGAGGCGACAGATGGATGGACAACACTAATTATCATTATCATCATCAGATTTTGTTCATCCACTGCAGGGTATAAGCCTCGCCTCCTCCCCATTACGGACACTTTGGTTTTTCTAATAACGTGACAAGTTCACATGGCTTCAGGGGCTTATTTCCATAAAGGTATTATACCTTACAGGAATAGAGCAACAAACATGAGTTGTCAAATGAAACCGTTTTTGGATGTTTTTTGGAGACTATTCGCAGGCAAAAATTCTAATACTGTCTATAACTTTGAAGTAGTGTCAGTATATTTCATAAAATTATCTACGATTTCACTTTAGATTCGCAATCATTCACGGAAACCGAATTGTAAAAATTAATAAGTGACTAAGAAACGGTTCTATTGCCTCGCGTCACGTATCTCTTTCTATTAGGTATACAGTGGTGCCGCTAGGTACATCTCGCTCACTCTGCTGTCAGTTCCTCTATTCCTGGTATAATACCTTTATGCTTATTTCATAAACATGAAAATAGTAATTTAATGACAATTCATTACTGATTAATTATTGGATTCAACAACATGTGTCCTAACGTTCTCAGTAATGTATCTGAAATTATCATTGTAAATTACAAATGTCATGTTTATGAAATAGGGCGCAGGTCGTCGATTATTTACCTACCGTCCACTTCACATGGCTTAATTATTTATTTCATAAACATGACAATACCTGGTAATTTAATGACAATTCATTACTGATTACTTATTGGATTCACGAACATGTGTCCTAACGTTCTCAGTAATGTATCTGACATTTTCATTGTAAATTACAAATGCCATGTTTATGAAATAGGGCGCAGGTGGTCGATTATTTACCTACCGTCCACTTCACATGGCTTAATTATTTATTTCATAAACATGACAACACCTAGTAACTATGACAATTAATTACTTATTGGATTCAACAACATGTTTGTGTCCTAACATTCTCAGTAATGTATCTAAAATTGTTATTGTAAATTACAAATTTCATGTTTATGAAATAGGGCGCGGCTCGTCGAATATTTAGTGTCCACTTCACATGGCTTAATTATTTATATCATAAACATGACAATACTAATTTAATGACAATTCATTACTGAGTGACTTAGGGGATTCAACAACATATTGTCCTAACATTCTCAGTAATGTATCTGAAATTGTCAATGTAAATTACAAATTTCAATATGTTTATGAAATAGGGCGCAGCTCGTCGATTATTTAGTGTCCACTTCACATGGCTTAATTATTTATATCATAAACATGACAATACTAATTTAATGACAATTCATTACTGAGTGACTTATGGGATTCAACAACATTTTGTCCTAACATTCTCAGTAATGTATCTGAAATTGTCAATGTAAATTACAAATGTCATGTTAATGAAATAGGGCGCAGCTCGTCGATTATTTAGTGTCCATGACCGGTACTTGTGCGCTGCCAAACTAAATTTACTTAGTGTTGAAATTTCGATTGAAATCGTTTGCCAATTCCATTAAAATTAATGTGAAACTATCTCAGATATCTTACGAACGGTTCATACCTATTGCGCTTGTGTTAAAACTATTTCAGTCGATCTCCTTTCAGCTCTCGACTGAAAAGGAAGCGAACTTCAGCAGAAAAACTATTTGATTTCCTGGCGACTGGGACACGGGAAACCGAACAATTTAATTACATTCGCCTTCTCCCTCTCTCACATGACTTTACTCTTTGCAGTTCCATCTTAGAATACCTACGTTCGAGTTGAAAACTCTTTTAATTGCATCCCGTGAAGTAGTCTGCAATTAGCATGCAGCGGGAATTACCGACCGAGTCTTAGGACCGAATGCGGCAAAAGTTAAGATATAAAACGGTCTTTGCCTTCTTATTTTTCTAAACGTTCTGTGTTCACAGTTAAAAAAAAAACTAGTCAATTACTGAGTAATGCATTGATGAATTATTTGTTAAAGACTAGTTTATAAAACTAATATCTTGTAACAATTGTTATTTGTTATGCTAGGCTGCAAAGATGCTTTTTGGCGCGAGTACTTGTATTGAAACCTGATCAAAAGAAGGATTCTAAGATTGAACCACGAGCGAAGCGAGTGGTTCTAATAATATAATCCTGAGCTTAGCGAAGGTTTCAAAGGTACGAGACGCAGAATAACTGTGCAGCCGAGCGAAACACACAACTTTTCACCTCACAACAGCGAGGGAAAAAAGTGAATTGCTAAAAAGAACATTTTAAAAAGTTTTTTTTTCGTGCTGGCCAGTGATATGAAATAGTTATTAATGCATTTTCAGTGGACTGGCGGTATAGAAAATAAATATTGAATAGACAGATTCGAATTTAAAAAACTCTTTCCACGCTAGCGGATAAATACACTTTTGCACTCAGATTTCGAATGATAAACAGAATCTTTCCTAGCTTGTGAGGTGAAAAAGCATCTTTTCGAAGAGCAAATGTGCTGGCACAGGTCGCATCCCAAATCAGGCAAAAAAAAAGGAAAAAAAATCAGAAAAAAAAATCACATCCTGATATTTTCTCTGGCCACCCAGAGGGGCAATGCGGCCAGCATCATAGGGACCTTTGAACCAGGGTTGCGCAGGGCAGTGCCTTTAGATTAGTTAGTGATAGTCTGACGAAGCTTACATGCGGATTTTATATTTTATGCTGCCAGTGACGAAGCTTGTAGGGGATATAGATGTGTGATTAAAGGTTTGACGAAGTCCTACTAACAAACATAATCATGAAGTTGTAGGTTCAATCCCGAGCGGTACATCACTGAGTTTTTCCCTTCCCATATACAAGGTCCAACATAATAATTATGTTGACACTTTTTTAAGAGGATGATCAGACCATCATACTTAACAACTTTCTCTATGGGACCAACATCGAAATCGCGAAAAAAAACAGCTGTCCCATACCTTTGGCTCGAGTAGGTTTGCAGTTTTGTACGGGGCAGATTTTTTTTCGCGATTTCGAAGTTGGTTCCTATATGGACCCTATATAAGGTCTAACAAAATTAGGTGAAACTATTTTAAGGGGATGATCAGACCATCAAACTGAACAACTTTCTCTATGGGACCAATATCGAAAACGCGAAAAAAAAATCTGCTGTCCCATACATTTCGGTCGAGTAGGTTTGTATGGAACAGCTGTTTTTTTTAGCGATTTCATTATTGGTCCCATAGAGAAAGTTGTTCATTTTGATGGTCTGATCATCCCCTTAAAATAGTTTCAGCTAATTTTGTTAGACCTTGTATATGCAACGAAAAGGGGGATGAAGAAAATATTCTACCCATCGAGTGAGTCAGATAGGTTTTATAAAACCGGTCAAGTGCGAGTTGGGCTACTCGCGCACCGAGGGTTCCGTAGCACACCACCACACAACACAACATATTAACTAACAAAACACTTTTTTTTCTCCGGGACCATTAGCGCAAGACCAACTCATACTTGGCCAGTTTTTATTATTTGTTGTTATACTGTAGAGTTAGCTCTATAATCAACCCAAGTTTGACGCTTGTATGTATTACCGTTTTTACAATAGAGCGAGAAAAAAAAACATCGATAAAAACAATTTTCTTGTTGAGAACCCCCCTTAATTTTTATTTTTTTGTCATTTTTGTTATTTGTTAACAAATCATACATCATACATACATATAACATCCATGACCGAACCGGGATTCGAACCCAGGACCCTGGTTTGGCAGTCCGGCGTGGTAACCATTACACCAACCGGGTCGTCCAAAAGAGGAGATAGTAGGATAAAAAACTGAAATACAGTATGAGTTCACAGGTAGGTATTTTATTAAATTTAAAACTGTAGTCGGTTTCCTATACTATTGACTGGATACATTCAAATGATCCAAATTATGCGATTACGGTCAATAATTACATAAAAACGGTTGATATGTTTGAAAATTTCTACGTCATGTAATATCAGCTAAGAGTTAAAATCATCCCTTTAAAATCTGAACCGAAAACGAGCAGGGAGCTACAATTATAGTAATTATTAAATAGAAAACAATGCGATATAAGCGAGTTCATAGTATTCCTTATGGCCATTAGTTATGTTATTCGCAAGCCATATGTGACTACTTTCCTATTGTTAGATTATACAAAAATATTAAAACCAACATAAATTCTTGTGCTTAATCGACTGATATTCTCATTATGTCAAAAAAACATAAAATAGCCAATACAACATGTTCATAAATTCATAACAGTATTATACACCCTCCGCACAATTTTTGATGGACTAGAACCCACAATGAAACGAGTAAATTTTTATCATACAAAGTGTACAACAGTTTCGGCAATGTTCCTCAAAAACTTATGTAACCCCTAGAAATTATGCCGTTCAAACAAAATACTTTAATATAAGTATGTGGACTTATAATAAATTTCTATATCAGACAGGCATTCGTATCTCTAGCTACATGGCATTCATTTCCATCACATCGAACATTTGGACTAGCTTCCTTAATTACGTAACTATAAAATCGTTAACCTAGTAATTAAACAAAACTAGTTACGAAATTCACCTAAATTACACTTATTATAAATCATATCGGTACAATCCGTATTCAGTATAAAATAGTATACAATGTTAAATGTAAAATGTGTTACCTATAGCAAATATTACGTCCTAGTAATTATTTACAAGTTTGAAGACAATTCAATTGTCCTCTTATTTTTATGTAACTAATTTTACCTACTCCCTACGATGACATAGGCTGCAGACAATTATTTTATTTAAATAGATTAGTATTGGCAATAATATATTACCGATTGTTTTAGGTATAACATTAAACATACAATAATCAATCAGACAAAATGTTTGCCAATCATACATAGGTTTATGTGGTACTAAGTAGATACAAAACTAAAGCAAATGCACAAACAAGGCGACCGATACAAATAACAATATAGGGTCCTTCTTAATATGCTGACGATTTTTTAAGGGGACGATCAGAACATCATACTGAACAACTATCTTTAAAAGACAAAGGCCGAAATCGCGAAAACAAATCAGCTGTTCCGTACAAAACTGCAACCAGAATGTATCGGACAACAGATTTCTTTTGTCGCGATTTTGATGTTTGTCCCATAGAGAAAGTTGTTTAGGTTGATGGTCTGATCGTCCTCCTAAAAAACCGTCCGCATAATTATTAAGTTGGACCCTTTATATTGTGATGGTTCAGACGCGATCCACACGTGCGGTGATCCCGTATCATATACAATAGAATCGTAAATAAATATGCACATAAGTAAAGTTAAAAGTAATAATTTATATTTACATTTAAGAAAATATGGCACATCTTTAACGTTATCGACCGCGCTCGCATCCCTGACTCTTCCTGAGCGATCGAGCCTTATCTATCACTAATACTAGATAAACAGTGGGACCCCAATCAGACTCCAATCAACTTGAATCTATGACATTATTTATAAACAGGGTTCTTAAGATGCTGATTCTTAAGGAGATGATTATAATATCACACTGAACAACTTTCTCTATTGGGCAAACATCCAAATCGCAAAAAAATCAGCTGTCCCGTACATTTGGATCGTGTAAATTCGTGAAGGTTTGCAATTTATCATAAAAATCTGATTCAGCATATTAGGAAAGACCCTGGATATGGGCACTGCATTTGAAAGAATCCTCTAGACCTTTTTAACAATATTTTCAACACATTCTCTGTTAACTTGTCACAAATTCAAACCAATCAAAGCCGAAAAAAGGGTAATATCGGGATATCTGATTTAATGCGCCTATACAAATTTCGGGACATCAATAATACCAATTAAAATACCGGTGGGTAAGTAAATATTCAACGCCGTTCAATAATACACGGAAGAGCTGGTGTTTTGCTACTTTTTAGTGTCGCGAATACAAAATATCCAGAGCAACTGTCTATTCCAACGAATCTACGACCATTTAGGAGGTAATCTACAAAAAAATCAAACACATAGTCTGTTAGCCTAACCTAACCGCAGTAGCTGCAGCAGCAACATCTATCAACAGCTAGCAACAGCCAGCAACAGCTAGCAGCAGCTATGGATAACCCTCTTCGCATGACCAAAGAGTAGCAAGAAACCAGCAGTAAAGCTACGCCGTCGATCGATCGACTCCTCTGCGCGGCCGACCGCCGCACATCTCCGACTAAAACTAGAGACACATTCGAATCGCACGAGTACATAAAAATATATCAGTCTATAGAGCGAAGCATTCACTCACTTAGCCTACGAGCAGTCTGGGATAGACGCAACATTAAAAGGGGAGCAGTAGACGTACAGCGCCTGGTGATGACAGGGAAGGCTAGTCTTTAATCGGAGGTCAGAGAGTTTGAAGTTCAATGACATGGTAGTTTCCCGTTGACAGTTACTGCTGGAGACGACCAGTGTAGTCACACGAGCTGCATTTCAACTGCATTCCAACTTCATTTTTGCACTTTCAGTTGCGTTGCAGTTGAAATGTAACTCGTGTGACTACACCCTGTGTTTTATTTTTGTTTTGTTATAATCAGTACCAAGTATTTTTTTCCTACGCCCTTAGATAGAACAGTCGTATCTTTATGTTCTAGACCAGAAAATACCTTATGGAAATACTTAATAGACTTGGTGATATGACCAGTGGGAATAAGTATCTCTCTGTCATACTGGTGTCCATTGCTACATAATTTTACTTTTGTATCGGTGTCTTGAAGTACCTAATCAACGAGAAAATACCAAAAAAGCCGAATATTTCCACCAAATCGATGTCTTCACCATTATCCGCTTTATATTTAAAACCACTCGAATCTTTTTAGTCTAAATTTAGCGTTATCACTGTGCAGTAGAAACATTCTTGCTACAGTACAGAAGAATGTCAAGAACGGCAGTTTTGATATAAAAGTACTTACTTATGTTAATGCTAGACATATTTTCAATATATCTCACCATACAATTACGCTGAACAAAGAATAGCAAAACCTGAAAACGTTTGCACAAAACATCTGAAAACGCACTCTTTCCATACTACTAACTCGCAAATCGATAGCCTACCGATACCTTATTTATAGAAAAGACAAAAATACTGCTAGAATTTCAAAAATTTCGGTATTTTATCAAATCTGTTATCGATTGAATTTCAAAGTTTTGGGTTAATTTGTTAAAACCTCATATTTCAGGGACATGCTAAAACATATATTGATTGTATGGTGAGATATGCATAAAATTAATGTACCGTTTGAATAACATAATTCGTACATAGGTACCGTCAGTGACACACAACGCAGAACAACACATATAAGGGCTGCTTTATGCAACGAGCGAAATATCTATTCATTTCGTGGCTGCAAACCAATATATGCTTACTTTCGCGTCTATGTGTGCGTAAGCCTGTATTTTTTTAATATTTATTTAACTTTATTTTACAACTGTTATTAAATACAAATTCGCCAAACTACAAAACAGTAGGGTATAAGGTTCTTTATAATTTTTACATGCGTCCATACTCATGTCTCTCGCATTCATAGTGTTTTCTATGTTTTATTTTATGTAAAAAGTATTAAAGTGACCATAATTATCTGGCTCCTAGCCGAACAATGGCAAATGGCCAAACAAGTGCAACGTCACTTACGTTGACAGTTGCGATTAAGTTACCTACGGCACCGCGTATCGCACGCGATACAGGCTGTCGCGCATTGACATAAGGCGGAATTTATTTCGTCGTTACTGAAGCGCAGAGTTCGCAATACGAAAAATCGCACGAAAACGGACGTGTGCGATATCTGTTACAATGGTAACTATTGAATAGTCTGTGGCTGATCTCCGAATCACAATCTATGTGAGTACCTACAGTTTCGCTCGTTTGTATAAAACTGTACTTCTGTGTTGTTCTGTGCGCGTAGGTAACGCTAAAGACTTGTTAGTGTAATGACAAATCTGCCGAATTTACGCGACGTGAAATACGCATACAATGCTTTTCCCTTTACCGGCGACACACCAGTACCTACGGCCATTTCCTAGTACGAGTAGTCGCGTAAATTGGGCAGGTGTGTCATCACAGTTAGAGGTACTAATCGTGGCTGCTCCTCGACTAGGTTGCGGTGTAGACGGGGGCGGGGCGGCTCGGCGCTCAGCTGGGCGGGGGAGGGGGCGGCGGGGCGCGCTGGCGGCGGTGGCGCGCGCACGCGCAGCACGCGTCGCCGCGCCGCCGCCGCGCGCACGCAGCACGCCCGCAGCGCTTGCGCACGCACGTCACCTCACCGTCCTGCGGCAAAGGGATACACGTCAGAGAAATAGTTACTTTTTAATCTACATTAAAAAAAAGAGGTTCTCTATTTCTCCCGAACATACAGAATGAAATTCAAATCATTGGGATCCATTTTAAAGTAAGACTCTACCCTACCCATCAAACTGAACAACTTTTACCACAGAGTACTATAATTACTACCGTAACTTTTACTAAGGTAAAATTATAGCTCTGCTATCGTTGCAAAAAAAAATATCTGCTGTACCTACCCTACTAAACTGCATTACCTACTCGACTCAAATGAATGAAACAGAAGTTTTTTGCTATGACATGTTTGTTCCCGTTGTAAACATTTTTCAGTTTGATGGGTAGACACTTAGTTTCACCCTGTATATGCGTCGGTGACACGTTGGTATCCCGGACCCTAGGTATGGTAGGTAGGTGTGTGAAATGCAATTTATAATGTTTTGAACTAAACATAACTCACCTTGCACCGACAAGTGACGCATCTTTGTTCCCCGTGCGAGTGTATAGAGGGGTGAACCTCCTTGCCGTTGGGGAGGGGTCCGTCTGGGAACTTGCACCCACCCTCGGCCAAGATCTCCTCGGCCGTTCGCGGAGTGCCCTGGTCTTTGGGGGTTTCCTCCTCTATCTTCTTGATTTTCACCTGAGATCAAAAGAGAATTTGCTCAAATAGCTGGAAGACAATATGTTGGATGGATGAGCATCTAGGTATGTGGTATTTTTAGGCCAGCATTTTACAAGTGTTAGTACCCAGTTGAAACTCTTCGGAAAGATGATACAAGCATCATCATAATAATCTTCATTTATGTTTATTTCCTAGAATCTAGGAAATTTTCCCCGTTATTGTTTTGAGCATCCAGGACCTAGATGCTCAAAACAATAACGGGAAAAGGAATAGCTTTCATACTATCGGTTAGGATATTATATTGAATGTGTGAATGTCATTCTTAACATATTATTATATATTTCCAAACATCTTTCTACATGTTCTAAAATCCCATTCGCCAAGAACTAAAGAATGATAGGTAATAAGCATATTTTATCACCAAATTAAAAACAACATTTCATCAGTATCATCATCTTCTCAGCCGATGGACCACTGCATTATTTCCAGCAGTCTCACCCAAGTTTCGCCACAACGACCGGTCTTGCTCTGCCCTCATCCAACAGGTTCCCGCCGCCTTCACCAGGTCGTCGGTCAACCTTGTGGGGGCCTACACACGCTGCGCTTTCCGGTACGCGGTCGCCACTCGAGAATTCTTACCTCAGGAATTAAAGCAACATTTACCTCAGGACAAACTCGACAGCAAGCTTTCTTGTCCGGTCTATACGCGTCTCTCTCAGCGCATCTCAGAGGCGGGCACCTCACCCTGGGGCACTTGACCTGTCTCGTCGGGAACTCGCAAGTGCACACCGCACAAGTGTCGTACCCTCCTGGCACTAGGTACGGGTGCCAGGAGGAACCGGGTGCGTGGTACTGGCCAGCTAGGTGACAACCGTGCGATTCGTTCCATACTGCTGTCGTTGAATCTGGAAGCAAAATACAGACACATTGAATCACTTTGGTTACCACCCAGTTTAGATTAGATCTTTTCTGAGCGACAGTGAGGGATAAAGCTACGGGTAAACGCGACAAGTCAGGTCCAACCCTAAAGTTTACCATGAAATTGGTAGACATAATCAATTGTGTACTCCATCCAACTGTGACCGCCAGCCCTGGCTGTTAAGCGAGATGTTTCTAGCAGATTTCCCCCTTTATAAAGGAGGCCTTTGTCCAGTAGTTGTCCAGAAGTAGTATGAAAGCAGCTAGAAAGTAAAAGTACCTACATAGAGACTGTTTTTAGGAAAATCTCTCAAAAACACATATACGTTAGCTTATCTGAAGGACATTCTTCAATCATACACTGACATCTTGCTATAGTAGTTTTAAAGGTCCAAGTTTATTGTAATGTAAACTTTATCATCATTTCTTATTAGTATATTAGTAATAACTCACTAGTGCAAATCGGGCAGCATTGTCCTGGAGGCTGAATAGTGGGTACCGCGCAGTTCACAGGTGGACATCTGACGGGATCACAACGCAGCACCCCGTGTACACATCCGCACATGTGGCACGACTGCAACAACAGTGTCATATTCGATGATAAAGCAAATCTAAAACTCGTAATCATCTGCATTATCAGCCCACTGCAGGCTGCAGGTTACAGGCCTTCCCTCAGGAAGGGTGCTAGGGCGTTAGACGACTACGCGTGCCCAATACGCATCGGTAGACGTCACACTTCTTCAGCGTATGCAGTTTTCTTGACGAAGTTTTTTCTTCACCGTTTGAGAGCAGTCGACATTTACGTTCCTACATAAGTAGAAAAACTCATTGGTACATGGCATGCCGTCCGTGCGAATATGAACCCAGACCCATGTGGTTGAGTGTTAATAGCTCTCCACAACGCGCTACCGACGACCCTCGAAATATTTTGTGGTAACAAAACTTGTTAAAATTTACTGAGAGTCAATTAGGTGACTTGGCCACCGAAAGTGTCTTTTCTTGGTCTATCCATCTATGTTAATTAATTAGGAAAAAACCTAGGAAACTAATGGAGCTATCCTTTAGATCCCAGGAAAAATTATCATAGAAGACGTCTTTGTTCGTAAATTGATTATGCTTACCTCTGTAGCCATCCATTGCGCACCGTCTTCGTAAAACCTTCCAGCGTAAATACACGAGGCAGTGTTCGAAAGCGAATTGTCCGGCGGAGGGGCGTTGATGTGTGTCGGCGCATAGTTGGCGTTCAGCTCGTTGTCGGACCATGGCGCGGACGGCAAACACGACGGGGGCACGCTTATCTGATACAATACAACAAAAGGTTAGCCATAGCACTAATAGAAGGGCGCCTACCGTAATCTGTCTTGGAACCCGCAACGATATTCGTTGCGGATCTTAAACAAGAATAGAAGTAAAAATATTTCAGTTTTTTTGTGGACAACGTTTAGCTGAATAACGTACCAAACAGTATATTTGAATTAAGAAGGACCAACGACAACTTACCTCTTAACTTTCCAGGCCTTGTTAGCATGAAAGTCATAATTTAAGTATTTTATAAAAAAACGATTAATGTTACTAGGTATGTCCATGTATTAAATCTACAAAGACAGTCAGTCAATCACAGATAATACAGAAAACAAGGTGTTGTTTGAAGACGAGTCATGCTGTTTCAATCCACACGAAATTCGATCGAGGAGGATTCTTAAATGTACAACAGTGGAGACGTCATTTTCTTATAATGATCATCATCATCAGCCTATAAACGTCCCAGTGCACGGCACAGGCCTACCCTCAAACGGGTGTATGGGCGTTAGTCCACCACGCGTGCTCAATGCGGATTGATATAGGTACTTCACATATGCATATCAGAATTTCTTCTTCCGCGTACCTATAAAGGCGTACCCGCAACAACAACGATGATACCTAGTTAAAGAAATATCCTGAAAACTTGAAGGGTATTTGTAGGTTGTCGCAAAGTTTCTGACCAAAAGATAATACGGCCGGTCATGCGTGAATCTCACCTGAGGTAATCGCGTGCGCAGCCACTGAGTGTCGTTGTTGTCAGCGGGTCGCAGGTCGAGGTAGGCCGCGCCGGCGTGCAGCGCCGCCAGCTCGCCGGGCGACGGCTCCAGGATACAACCGTCGGCGCCCGACAGTGCCCGGTAACCGCCGCCGCTACCCGCGTGCGTCTCGAGCCACGGCAACCACGCGCTGGTCATGCCTGTCACTACCACCTGATCAACAATAATGTCGTTGAGGGTTTGGCAAGTATATTAGTAAAATTGAGATAATTCAGAGACTTCTTAAGTCCTAGTTCGAACTCCCGTATGTTATTTTTAACATACATTTTCAACCCTACTTAGACTAAACTCATGCTCAAAAGACATCTCTAAATCTCGGCCAAATAGTTCTCCACGTGATTAGTTCTCTTAGAAATTAGAATTTACCTTTTGTTAATTGTCGTGAGAAGCTACTAAGAGAACAATTTAAAATCCGTAATATTTATCTTAGAAATTTCAAGGCGCTGCCTTTTATTGAAAAAATAAGAACTCTATTTTAATTGAAAACCTTACCCTATACCTATATTCTATAGAATTAATTTGTTACACAATCCTACTAATCATGATAATGCTTCATGGCCGTACGCGACCACAGCAACTGATTCTACGGTTGTTGACTTTATGAGAGCTTCGTTGTTGTGCTCTTAGATGACTTATTATCTGATGCAGCCTATCTAATTACCCTACGACTATATCCTACTAAACTAATAGGTATTATAAATGTGGCTCAATCACGCATAAACTGCTGAATAGATTTGGATTTGGATATTGGATTGGCACATAGTTAGAAGATGTTCTGGATTAACACAAATATACTTTTTTAAAGCTAACTTTTCCGTAATACTGCATTCATAATTTTATTGTTATATTTAGAAGAACGTCTGGTCAAAGCTATATCAACTATTTTGGCAGATTGACTAAACTATACAGTTACTTAAGTACCTCATAATGTACACCGCACAAGGCATCGACGGATAACCACGCCAGGCCTGCCATGGGGTTAGCTGTGGCTGGAACTCGAGCGTCAGTCCTTCGCAGCAGAGCCGGGCCAGAACCGGCGGCGTCTGGCAGAGGACGTGACATTAGTCGACCTCGAAGTACTGGGGGTCCTGTAATACGCAGAATTAACGATTTAAGCACAAAATAGCTAGATGCAAATCCAACCTAGTCAGCCACTTTCCTACATTTTAACATCTTTAATAATAATAACTAAGGAATCTTTATAAAAAATCTTTAGCTTTGCACAATTTTAAAATAAAGACCGATGGCAACTAACTTATGCCATTGGTCGAAAATTCATTATTTTAGCCAAAAGACGTCCACTGTTTAACATAAGCCTCCCAATTATCACCACAAGGTTTGAATTTGAGCAGCTATCCTCCATCATGCCTAACCTTCATAAGTTCGTCAGTTCACACTGGTAGGACGCCTTCCCCAGAGCATCTCTTGGTTCAAGTATCCACAGATGATCAGGCAGAGCATTTTCTTTTAAGGTAACAATAGTCCAATCATTTCGTTATCGTTGGGTTCGAAATAAAAGTTCGTCTCGATTCTACCAAGTCATATAGGAAGAGGTCTCTTATTCTAAAGACATTCTTATTTATACCTCGTCAAACATTTTTCACAAAGCGAAATGAAACTAAAAGACAAATGATAACTTCAAAGCATCCTTACCAACATCAGCGCCGATATGAACAGCGAGCTGCTCGTCGTACAAAGGCGGGAAGATCCGAGCACTCGGTCGAGCCAGCACACCCATACGAGTGTCTAGGATCTCCACCTGAGAGTGCCTCTTGCCTTGCTCCTCTACTAGAGTTATCTTCGGATCGGTTATACCCAAATTGTCCACCTGAAAAAATCACATGTCGGTTTAGTTACTTTATAGAGGTGTAGCGAAGCTACAAGAGCGTCGACTAAGCGAAAAAATGCCGACGCTCCGAGGCGGTGTAAACAACAGATCAAATGACAGCACACACAGCAGTTCACAGCACGTCAAGAGAGTTGTCAATCAGATGACGAGGACAAAATCACACTGACGAAGTTATAAAGAGCATTTGTATCAAACTCGTTTCTCGAATGTTTTTTGTTTTCTTGATGTGATTGGCAATAAAGCATTCTATTTTTTTTTTCATCTCAACTAAGAATAGTTGAACCGTTTCTCTTAGATATTTCAACAGCAAATGGAAGATCTTCCCTGTTCCACCATGGCGGTGTCAATCCTAGTCAATCAAATGATTGGCCGTTTTGAAGCTATAGCCAACTATTTAAAATAAATCACTGTGCATAATTATCAACAACAATACGCGAGGCAGTTTTCTTAAGTCCAAAGAATGACTTCTAATATTTTTTACAGTCGTACCTGAATATCATAAACAAGAGATCCATCCTTATCGATATAAAGCAACGCCAATCCTTCAGGGGGCGGAGAAGCTGGTGCCCTCTCGGCGGAAAGCGGAGCATGGAACACTTCGCAAGCAGCTCTTTGCCTCACAGGGCCCTCTATGCGTCTGTCAGATGACCCCACAGATTCAACGGTAAGAAGCAATCGTCCACGGGATAAAGATCTCAGTTCAGCAGCAGTTACAGGAGTTGATACTTCCAGAACGTTTAGCTCGTAGCCAGGTTTCACAACTTTTTGGATCTGAAAAGATAAGGTACAGCTATTTGAGACCCTAATTTAATAACTTGAAGAATTCATGTTCCTTTACTTTCTTCAAGAATCAAATTCTATACAGGGTCCTTCTTAATACTCTGTTGGCTGAGGGGATGATCAGACAATCAAACTGAACAACTTTCTCCTCGGAATCAACTTGATGATTTAACTTGACTTGACCTTGATGATTTGATCATCCCCTTACAAAACCGTTAGCATATTAATAAGGGCCGTATATAAGTTCGAAAAAATTACCTCATCAATAATGGTCTGATTCTTATCCGGCAGAGTCAAAAGCACTCTAACTGATTGGTCTCTGGAAGCTGGCGCGAAGACTCCATTGTAGACCAAGGCCAAATGCAGGCTTGGTGCAGCCCCGGCTGCCCCAGTGACCACAGCAGTACCTCCCCACCATCCTTCTTCCTGTCCAGGCATGCGATAATCATCGCATGCGCCGATGCCGAAAGATTCAGGAGGATGTTCCGGTTCCAATAAAGTTGTAAACATTTCCGATGATAAAGCTGGATATCTGTAATATTTGAAAAGATAAACGTAAAGTTACATGTTTATGTGAGGATTATTGCAGATTCTAATGTAAACTTGAATACAATCGTGTAGATGACGTTATCTTTGCTAGGTTGTATAAAAGTTAAGATCCAAATTGAGTAAGTTTCCACGGTAACCTCGATTATCATACCATTTAAGCTTAGTGTTAGAACGTGCCGGTATTTTCCTAGAGTTTCATCAGAACGAGGGACTTTCCGTTATTAATCACACGGTTAATTTAATTTACAATCCTCGACGAACGTACTCACATCGGATGATTGTTTCAAGGATACTTTACAGTCTATCGCATCAATCTAATAGCGATGCGTCTGAGATACACACCTACATGCTTCCTACATTGCTGTCTCTATTTACTAACTATCATCAATCGTGACCATACATTTATCAATAGATCGATCTTCTTGCGTCAACATGTTCAACATACATTATGCACTTAAGATAACGTTTCCCATTCTTTTTTCACATTTAGTATTACCGTTCTGCTTGATAACAAAATTTGTAAACTATTTTAAGGGAATGATCAGACTATCAAACTGAATGACTTTTTCCATGGGACCGACATCTAAAACGCGAAAAAAATCAGCTGTCCCATCCCATACATTCGTGTCGTTAGGTTGGCAGTTTTGTATTGGACAAAAGATTTTTTTTCGTGATTTAGGTTTTGGTCCTATTGGACATTGGTCCAATTGTGGCCCTTTTGTCTTTTGTGAATCTTGTTCAGTTCAATAGTTTGATACGCCCCTTAAAATAGTTTCACTTAATTTTGTTAGAACTTATATTTCACCTTTATAGTAATACCCTACCTATTGATGCGTCCACTCAAGGCACTCTCCATGGAGTTGTTCCGCTCGTCGCCCCATATCAGTGCGACGTATAAAGAACCTTCTCTCAACAACCGCTTGTACTCACGGGGCACTCGGCGCCAGACGCCACACAACTGTAAACAAGGTAATTCATTAACATTTACAATCGTTACAAAGTCATTAGAAGTATGTTTGTCTAGGTAGCGATGCTATAAAGGTACTGACCAACGCAATACAAACTCAAGCCAATTATCTGGTTATTAAAATCAACTTGCATAACAGACTTCAAACATCATAAACTATTAAATATAGGGTCCTTCTTAATATGCTGACGATTTTAAGAAATGATCAGACTATAACTGAACAACTTTATCTATAGGAAAGAATCAACTGTTCCATACATTTGTACGTAGGATTGCAGTTTTGTATGAATCTGACGATTTTTTTTGCGATTTCGATTTTAGTCCAATAGAAAAAGTTGTTCAGTTTGATGATCTGATCACCACCACCTAAAAAAAACAGTCAAAATATTAGGAAGGACCCTATATTAAGTTGGACCCCGTTATACAGGGTTTTAGTGTAAACAATTGCATTACTATAAGGGCTGATTGTACGCATGATACTAATCAACTTTCCTTAAAAACCTATAGGATATTTGCAAAAAAAATTTACTTCATACAAACGAACGGTCGATCAGCTTTTTGCATTTAGTATGGAAAGTGTTTTTTTTTTTTGAGAATTTCCTATAGGTTTCATAGGGAAAGTTGATCAGTATCATGGGCACCGTCACCCCTTAAAGTAATGCAACTGTTTACCCTAACGCCTATATTTATAACTAGTGTTTTCCCGCGACTTCGTCCGCACAAATTATATACCAGATTTTAAGTCAGATCATAAGCTATCAAACAAAAAAAGTTTCATCAAAATCGGTTCGGTAGTTTTTGCGTGATGCGCGAACAAACAAACAAACAAACAAACAAACAAACAAACAAACAAACAAACACACAAACAAACAGACAAACAGACGGACAGAATTTCTAAAAAAGGTTGATTTCGAGTCAGGACTCAGGGATACCTAAAAACCATAACGTAATATTTTTTTTGTAGATATCTTCAATGTACAGACACACTTCAGTTACAGTTTTATAATAGTTTAGATTAGATTAGATGTTACCTTATCAGTCTTCTCCTCATAAGTAGCGTGAATCCCAGGAGCTTTCTTCAGTGGGTGTTCAAGTAAGAGCCTTCCTCCTCTATCCAGGAACGAGAGAGCTCTGGGTTGGGTAGTCATAGAGGGGCCCAACATCACGGACCAGTAGAGATGGCGGCGACGGAAGGTGAACCGAGCGGTGGCCACTCCCGCAGCCACGGGCACTCCTGTCATGTCGTCACGCCTTATGCACAGCGGAGATCGGCCCGTGAGAAGTGCACCGAAGTCTGTCGAATATACCAAGAATCGTTGATTGTTTATCGCGTCAAGCTGTGAAGAGATTGAGACTTGTTGAAATACTTACGCTTCATGCTAAGTTCCTCTTCATCGGTATTGGTGATCACAACTGCAGTCGGGCCGTCTCCTAGGACAATGTCGGGTGCTGAAAGAAAGATATAAACAAATTAATTAGATGCGTAAGTAAAGTCATCATAGTTGCAGTTAATAGTTACATAAATAAGTTCATATTCGCTCTAAATAAAATGTATAAGTTCATATCTATCGGCACTTTCTCCGTGCTGCAGTCGCTCATAAAAACATATCGTCCGATCAATTGATAGCAAATGACGTTTGCGTGGACGGACAGCGGCCACAGTGGCCAGTCCGGTAGTTCGCGAGACCTCCCCGACTCCTCCATTCGGGTTGATTGGATCAAATGTTATTCAATCGTAACAGGACAGGCGTCTAGACGGCGACGGTAGAATTTGCGTTTTGCATAGCTTTCTTGTTGGGTCTGCTCTCGACAGAAATAGAGAGAGCACTGACATTTCGCGCGACAGTTTGATTGTACCCGATTAGTCGATGTCCGCTCGTTAAGTGATCGTAAACCCTGCATATGATGTGTCGGTTTATTCAATTTCTATATCAACTGTCTAGTTTATGTGGGCGGCGCGCTTTGGTCTGATGTCGCTTAAGTACCTACGAGTATTTGCTGAATCAATTCCCACCAGATACTTAGACCAGATACTACATGTATGTAACATGAAGCGATTTAATAAGTTATAGCCTGTAGGATCCCACTGCAGGGCAAAGGCCTCCTCTCACGAATAAGGGTGAGAGGGAGTGGGCCATACCACAGAGGATATAATCCTCTGTGGCCATACTCCACCACGCGGGCCCAGTGCGTGTTGGTGGAGGCCAGTTAGTGGTCACCTTGCTGTCAGAGAATTTTCAAGCCGCCTTAATAGGCCTCTGACCTGGCTTAAGGAATAGTTACAACGCCACCTGACGGAACTATCCGAGACCAACTGCTTAACGTGCCTTCCGAAGCACGGAAACGCTCGAGATGAAATACCACTAAACGGTCACCCATCCAAAGACTGACCGGTACTGACATTGCTTAACTTTGGTGATCGTTTCCGATACCGAAGCTCCACTACGCCAACGAGCGATTTAATACTCGTACCTAACTATCTGCATGTACAATATAAGTACAATATAGATATACGAAAAGAAATAGGTTCGAAAAAAAATGTTATATCGCACTCTACAAAATCTGCCATAAATCCTGCTAGACAGATAAAACTATATTTAGAACAATATATAGATCTTAACATTACGATCCAAGCAATAAATAATTAGTCTGCCTAATAAATCGTGATATCTGATTATTCGTACTTGCCAGAGGAGTGACACTTTAAACAAGCGTTAAGTAAGCTCTGTAAACATAACGACAAGAAGACCTGTTTACGCCTCTTGATATTTCCGAGGGAAGATTTCGATCTACCATGAATAGACGCTAGTACTCATAATTCGCTCAGTAAATTCATTAAGCCCGAGACAGCCCTAAATTTATAGGCAAATGGCGCCCGCGTGGCGACAACCAACGGAGATTAGCAATGCAACAAAGAGCAGAATAGCAAGATGATCGAGTTAGGCTAACTATAGTCTATAAGTCATGTCTTATTTAGAAACATTCTTGAATTAGAGGCTGCTTCTCTTTCAAGAAATTTAGTATTTTTTCACTTTTGTCAAAAACAATTTGATTCGTTAGTACAGTGGTTTTTGGGCCGCTTTTCATTCAAGAAATTAAGTATTTATTTTATATCTTTTGTCAGAAATGAATATGAACCTAATTTGATTCGTAAATACAGTGTATTTAATTTTTTTCCTTATATAGGTTTCTTAACAGACTAACAGAGCTCAGAGGATTTTTCAAAATGATGAAGCAAACCAACTGGTTAGTTGGTTGGTTGCTTGGGAAGGTTAAGTTGATGATGTTTTTGTTTAGTGTTGTTTATGTTTTTATTTAGTGTTAAAAACACCTTCTTTTGTTTTTTTTTTTGTTATTAACCAGTTTACGAGCAATATGTTCCTGTGTTTTGTTTTATTCTATTTTCTTGGTTTAAATTAATAATCGGTTAAGTACACCGGTTGTGATAGAATAGCATTGGTTCCGCCAACTGCCGTAAACAGAGTCACATTCCTTTTTATCTATATTGTACACACATGTCATGTATTTTATTGTTTAAACTTTGTATAAACTAGCTTGAATATTTATGTACAATAAGGCAAATAAAGATTTCTATTCTATTCTATGACCTAATAAATTGTATGCCTTAACATCAGCTATAACTGGTTGCAATCCTTTCATTGATATCTCAGTATACCCACGGCTAATAGTTATTCTATGCTTCGGAAGCGGGTGGCGCCGGGTCACCTTTGACTCTATCGAGCTCAGCTCGGCGCCCGCGCAGACCTCGCGCCTGTGTGCGTGATGAATATTTATGCGCACAGCAATCTCTGGCTCCGGCACTCCGACACACGGCGCCTCACCGACCAATACCACTCATTAATGTCGTTTAACGTAAATTTAAACTTTTGAAAGCAACCTCGAACGGAGACGTGACATGACTAGATCTGCTGCTTCATTCCCAGTCTAGTCGCGCCCTACCGCGACTTGTCCAACACGCGCCGAGTTTTCCAATCACATGATGTAACCAGGCGCCGAGTCGACGCTCAATACCATGAACTGGAGCCGACATTTACCTAACAATAATTCATTCCAGAGTCGTTAATTCGAAACGTGCCTTGATGGCCTAATTATGAACGTTCGCGGTGATCTCTTTTATCTTTCAGCGAGTCGAAAAAAAAATATTGCACTATTTGCCAAGACAAGTACGTAGGTAGGCACGAAAATGTTTGCCGATTGAATTCCGAATTTCCATGAAACGCTTTAACACCACTGGCTTTTCGGTCACAGAGGATTATACAATCCTCTGTGTTTCAGTGAAGGAAAACATCGTGAGGAAACCTGCATGCTTCAATTTCGAGACATTTATTGTACCCACTCTTCATTATAAGTGGGGACGGGCTCACCCCCGTTAAACTGGACAGAGTTTCGGCACTACTGGTGAAACGTGGATGTTCCGAGGTTTCTGAATATTTTTGACTACCCCCTCGGGGAACATAGTCGTGAGCATATGCTATGCTTTAAAACTGATATTCCATGTTAATACTACTACATAAGATCCAGTGACGATTGTCCTGCCTAATCGACCGCCATGATGGCGAAACACGAAATGATCGCTTCACAAACATGGGCAAAGCAATCAGTCAGACCAGCAAGGCAAGACTTTGAAGGCACAGTAGTGTAAAATAAACCGTATATGTCAGAATTGCACAATCTAACCAAGCAATAATATTTACGACTTGCCGAGATCGCTCCGTGTTTTTGTACTTCCTAAGATTTTTGAAATGTTTCGATTCGTAGTTCTTGAACATACTAAATTTAATAAATATTATGCTCTATTCACGTAATAACACACATTTTTTAGTAACCACATACTTAGTTGTCTATACTAATCTATTCAATACTTAATATTATAAAGAGGAAAGATTTTATTTTTGGTTTGTTTGTTTGTATTGAATTGGCTCCGAAACTACAGGACCGATCTAAATAAATCTTTCACCATTAGAATTCTACATTATCCGTTATGACCCTAGGCTAAAAAACGGCCAAGTGTGTGTCGGGAAGATTCCAAGGCGGTACGAAGTTCTCCGCAGTCATCTAGTTTTCATAAACGATCGATCTTTTGCCGGCGACTTCATCCGCGTGAAATTAGAATATCGAAAAATCATTTCTTATTGCACCCCCCACATCCTCTGTAGAATCTATGTTCATAATGTCATGTTTCTATCTTCAGTGGTATAGAATGAATCTTCCTTTACTGAAGCTCGTGTTTTTAGCGTATTACGATCGTTTCTAATACCTATTTGGAATCCTATTAGTCGTAATGGCTTTCGTCTACCAACTACAAATAAAACAAACACTTAATACAACAATTTTCACAAGCCAATAGAGACAAAGCAAACAACAATTTACCAACACGACAGACGAATGCATCTTCCAATACCTTGACCTCGGTTTAAGTGACAAAAAAATGTGAATTTCAGTGAGCGTCTCGCCGTGGGACTATTCTGAACAAATGACGATTCGTCTGGTGACGTAACGTCCCCGACAAAAACACAGCGGGCCCGCACTGTCACCCGTCGCTGTCACCTCGACTTCTAACGTACCTGTCACACTTTCTGTAAGTATGCCAGGAAGCTCACACTATTTTAATATATTTCTTGCACAAAACCCTAACATTTCAAAGTTATTGCATCTACAATCAATAGAGCGCAGTCTCTTCGTAGAGTGCTCGTTCTAATTAACCATTAACCCACATACGGTTCAAACAAACTCGTAAAAGATAACATTGATAGCTACCATTGTTTTACTCATCGTGCGATTCCCTTATCTAAACCTAAAAGATTGCTGGGTCAGTTACTTTTCAGTGTAAATATGTTTTTCATCTCTCATACTCTGAAAGTAGGTCATTGTTTATCTATGAAGCGGGTTGAAAGTGATACAATTCTTCCCTAGGGATGAAAAGTAATATAAAAAAAAACCTACGCATATACTGGGCCAAGGCAGAAACCTATACAGCCACACTTCGATAAAATTATATTACTTAATTCTTATTTCTAAATGATAATGATCAATAAATTTGAATTATAATAGATGTTAATTTAAATAAAAATATTTTTTGTAATTTGGAGACTTGTAAAAATTATAAGCAGAAAGAAAAAAGTGATCCCGATTAAAACCTCAAAACCGAGTCAAAAAAAAACGGCGGGCTGGCTTAAAAAAAAAAGAGCCAGATGCGCGAAAAAGAAAAAAGGGAGGGAAAGGGAAATGTTGCAAATTTTTCGGATCCGTTTCAAAACGTGTAAAAATCACTCGGGAAGTCTATCTGTCTCACTCTAGCATACACAATCTTCGTATATTTTTTCTCCTTCGTGTTGGCAACCAGAGTGATTTCCAAACGTTTTGAAACGTAGCCTAAAATGAATTCATCGAGTGATTCAGAAATTGATTTTGAATTATCTAATTTTTGTTTACTTTCCTCGTATTCGAAATGAAAAGCAGAGTGTTTAACTCGGGAGAAAGTCAACCATTTCACACTCGAATTATGGCGCCCCTCACATTCGTTCGGGGCGCCAAACATCTCGTGTGAAATGGGTGACTTTCATCCCTTGGTGAACAATCTACTATTTATAAACTTTATCCATGTTCAACAACAGACTTCCAAGCCAAACAGATTCACAAGCTAAAGAGTAAGCAGCGTAACATCATAATTCCATTGATGACTTTGAAGCGATGTCCGAGGGCCAGTGCAAAGTCTAATTGGCAGAGGGGACTGCGGCACGGGCATCACAGGTATGGGCAACTCTCTACTCGCGCGCGACTGCGAGTGGTGCCATGCCGTGCGACGCGACGCCGTGCAGTTATTCCATTGAGGCTGGCAGGGCCCGGCCCTCATTGCAAATTCCCGCGACGGCGAGCGGCTTGTTCGCAGTCGGCTCTGTGCTAATTTATAGGTTATATTCGTAATGATTGTGGCAAAGAATGTTTATGGCACAAGGCGCGGTCTTATTGTTGTCGATAGGCACGCCGGCGGTGTTCGTGCCCGCACACACGCCCGCATAACTGTCGCCCTCCGAGAATGCAGCGAACGTTGGCTTCGATTCAACGTCCATTCCCATAAAATTATAATTTCACGTCGATGCTCTCGATACATCTTGATTTTAATATTTCAGACAGCATCAGCATACTTTACACCCATTACAGCGTGTTATGAAAGTGCATGACGTAAATGACCCGATATCAGAATTCACAACAAAACCTTGTAGCCGCCCACTTGAATGCATGTACGTTCTCCATGTTTGTGCAGAACCAAAAGTGTTATTTTTGCCGGTAACTAAGACGGGTGTTGTTACAATGGCTGGGAAATATTGAACAAGAGAGTATGGTGGCGTTCACGCCCGCGACTCCCTTGTACGGCGGCGCCAAACGAGGCATTGTACCGCCCGCGGTATTTCTGCGGCGGCCTATGCACCTCCGTTTACGGATAACCGTTTACCCAAAAAAGTAGAACAACAAACCACGTCCGCGCTGTTTACAAGACGCGCAACACTTCGGCCGCATTGTCCTGCGGTGAAACGCAACCGATTTGCATTTTACGCCTACAAGCCTCCGCGGCGACGACCCTGCCTCTTGTTTTGCATTTCTCTTATAAGTTATCTACTTCACGTATGTACATAATTTAACATTTTAAAACTTAAAGCATCTGTAAATTTTATCATTATCGAAATGAGGCAATAAAACAACTAACTTCAGAGCCTTAAGAGTCCGTGTCAATTACTTCCTGCCTATGTCTCCTGAATAGCTCATTAGTTCTCACTTAGAGATAATAAATAAGGTGTAAACCAATATCACAGCAGACACCTCTTTGCGTTTTCTCCGTCACGTTTTGTGTAAACGAGCATGAAATTGTGTTTGTTCTTTTAGCTGAATAAATACAGTGACGCGTAGTGTAACCTGAGCGTAGTAGGCAAACGTTGCTCTATAAACTGAAGTGCCGAAGGCGATTTTAAAATCACTTAGCTTTATTTTGACCACACCAGACAAAAGTACGTTGATTGATTTTGCTGTGGCATTAAAAAGTCGTTAGTATGTGCACGCATCATACATACATAATATATTGATAAATACTTACACTTAATATTAAGCCTCGCATCATTTTTACCTGAGTTAACATTATTCAATAATGGAGAACTTTGTTCTAATACCTACTTGTAGCAGACCCATTCTTAATATGCTGATGGGTTTTTAAGAGGATGATCAGACCATCAAACTAAACAAAATTCTCTAAAAAAAGAGAAGCTCGATTTGAAGATTTTTTCACAGAAAAAAATTAGCACAGATAAAGTAGGAAAAATCTGCTGTTCTATACAATACTGCAATCCTACTTGACCCAAATATATGGGAGAGCTGAATTTTTCGGTGATTTCAACGTTGGTCCCATACAGAAAGTTGTTCAGTTTTATGGTCTGATCATACAAAAACCGTTAGCATATTAAGTTGGACCCTGTTTAAGGAAGGAAAAAGAGCAAATACTTTCCCGAGCTGTACAATTGTGCACGCTCTGATGAGAATCGCGATGGCACTCGAGCGGAATCTAATTGAAATTGAGCGAACACATCAGATACATCGGACTACAATCGAGGGGTCGCATGTTTCGCGACGTACTGCTCTGAATATACAACACAATTACATACTATTTGTGAATCTTTAATTATTATGAACCTCTTCGAAAAATACTGTTTGTTAGAAGATGGTCGTTACCGTTTGTGGGCCTAAAAAATTGATTCATATGCTTCAAGAGAGGCAGAGGAAGACCCAGACAGAGTTATCTAGCCCAAGGAAAAGGTTGATGTCGTGTCGTATCAAGAACTCAAGACACTAGCGGAAAAGAGACAGGACTGGCGAATACTCCACCGACAAGAGCGTAGCTCTTAAATAAGGTGTGATGGTGATATAAGATAATGCTGTTTATTTTCCAATTTAGGAAAATTCGGTAAGTACTTGGTTCAAATCGTCGACACATTTAACAGATTGTACTTTTGTGACATTTGTAATCTAACCTGACTGTATCCTTCCGTCAATGTAAAATTAATGGATAGGCCTACGCGAACATTTCAAACCAGAAAAATAAGGCAAAACAAATGACAGGTATACTTCATATATTATATGTACCGAGATGACAGACCAAGTGTGCCAGTTTGTATGGACCAAGTGCACCAGTAGTGTGCTTCAACTTAACGCGCTTTGGGCCTATCCATTAATTTTACTTTGATCGAAGACTGTATCCAGGTTTAACTGTCGGTGGCGCGTTGCGGAGAGGTATGGACACTTAGTCGTGACATGAGGGTTCGGGTTCGATTCCACACGGACAACATGCCACGTACGAATGAGTTTTTCTAACCTTATGTACGTAGATAGATAACTCATTCATGTTATACTAGACTAAGAGATAAGTGTACTTTTTGCAACCATCAGCAGCAAGGCTGATTCAGTGTTTATGTGGTGTAGAGCATCTGTGTGACGGGGATGGACCAGGTCTGCCTGCATAACTTCAGTCGTTTTAGGATTTACAGACGTTTAAAGGTCTGGAAAAAAATTACGATCCACAGCAAGGCTGATCGTATGATATTATTGTAGTATGCACTGTAGCTATGCGAAAAGTACAAAAACTGACATGAACTGCCAGTCGGTTTAGGAGATACAGCCGTTCAAAGGTCAGACCTTTGAGCGTCAGTAACTCCGAAACCGACTGATGAACCATGTTAGTTTTTGTACTGTTCACATGGCTACAGTGCATACTACAATAATATCATACGATCAGCCCTGCAGCTGTTCGTAATTTTTTTCCAGACCTTTAAACGTCTGTAACTCCTAAACCGACTGAAGTTATGCAGGCAGACCTGGTCCATCCCCATCACAGAGATGCTCTACACCACATAAACACTGAATCAGCCTTGCTGCTGATGGTTGCAAAAAGTACACTTATCTCTTATAATATACCGACTGCTCGCAAACAGTGAAGAAAACATCGTGAGGAAGCCTTCATACGCTGAAGAAGAAGATGAGTGTGAAAAGTCCACCAATCCGCATTGGGCACGCGTGGTGGACTAACACCCATACATCCTCTCAGAGGGTAGGGCGTATAGGCAGTGGAACGTAGACAGGATGCAAGGTAGCGATCTCGAAAACTCAAAGGGGTAAAAGTACCCCATCAATATTAAAAAAGGGTTGACATAACCTCAGTGTTAAAAGCTCCAATACAAATTTAAAAAAATATTATAAACTATGAGGAACCGCTTCCCTTACACCCTGTATAGGCTGATGATGATGAATATTACCTACCGTAACCATATTAATTATTACGGTACGGTAGATTAAAGATAATTTTAAATGAAAATTACGTCATAGGTTGATTAACAAAAATATCGTTAAATAAAACCATTCGACTGACGCGTTCCAGTACAATAAAGACAACGCATTTATAATTAATAATCAAAATTTAATCACCGATTAAAATAGACAATTTATCACCTGGCATCAGCAATATGTCACGGTATCGACGGATGTCGTCATCTCATCACCCATAAACATAAATTAATTATTTTTATCACAATCGTCATTCGTTTTACATTAATTAAAGATTTTATTATTAAATTTTTAGTTCGCCACCTGAATGAAATGGGTGCAGTTTACATGTAATGTCTTAGTTCTTCTCTTCGATTGTCTCACTTTTATATTATGTTGTAATAAAATAAAATAAACGTACAACCATAAGTCCCTTTTAGTGTGTTCAAATTAGCTACTGTCACTACAAGTCTTTCAAAAGGTTGAGGATATTTAACTAAAACATTTAAAAAAATGCGTTTAAACCTATACAGAAATCACAAAAATTATTATTTTGTCTTTCACGAAATAATCTGCTATTAGGTTTATTGACAAATTCCAAAATGATAACAAAGGCATAAAAATAGTTAATATTAGACAGACAGAGGCAAGAAGTCTTTTTGTATGTAGCATTTTAGTTTTTCCAAGGTTGTCGTCTTTGGAAAAATAATTTTGTGCTGACATAAAAATTCTTTCTTTCTTTGTAATAAGATCAAAGTAGATACAAAGACATAATGGCTGTGTAGTTAGACCACATCACAGTTTAAAATAAGGACTAATGACCACCCATGATATATACAGCAGGCATCCATCTTCATTAGCGGGTTTATTTTAGAAAGGATCGGCAGAAATTATAATGCTGGCTGCAGTTGCACTAATTGATGTGCATAGCCATAGCACTTATATAATTTTATATAATATAATCTCAACACTAGTAACACACTTGCAAAGAAACCATTTTAATTCAGAAAACGGTAAAGGTACCTAAAATGTTTCTCTATAAAATCTACGGTATTCGTATTCGCATTGATTACCTATCTGATACCTAGTAATCAAGTTAATTGTAAACAACGTGATCATCATCATCATCACGTTGTGAAGAACGTGATAAAAACTGAAAATAGTCCTCAACCTACATGTCCGCTTGAAAGATATCGAACCGAACAACATACAAATTATGTTTACCTACATTGTGAAATGTTCTTTTACTTACGCCACGTATTCAAAAATTGATGTTGGTTTATTTTTCGGCAATTTCAAAAAGTTACATTTATTATCGAATGGTGTTGTAACTTCCAAAATGTTTAAATTAAATTAATTTGAGCAACATTGCGTGACATCGACAATGACTGGCAATTTATTGTTATGGCTCCTTATACAAGATTGAACTCGATATGAATGGACCGTCACGCACGTCCGGATCGACCTATAATGAAGTGACTGCATTCGATGACAAATAAACAGAGGTGGTCCGAAACACTGATGCTTGAAGAGGACGTGACAGCCCTTTCCCATAAGCGGTAAGGAAAGGGCAAGATAAAATTTGAAAAATTACTTCTTTATCTACTACTTAATTCGTGTCAGCAAGAGCCATAACGTACGACAATCACTCAAAAAAACTCTAAAAAGAAAAAACACTGTGAAAAATTACTAATTTATAAAGAGAAAAACAGTAATTTTAATTGTTTTATTTAATTTTATTATAACATTTTAATTTTATATGTGTGTAAACTGTGTAACAATTAATAAAACTCTCATTAGGTAAATATTAGGGAAGATCAATATATCACATATAAGTAATGAAATTAAATTCGTTTTCGTTCGAATTCGTTGACACTAATGAAGACCCATAACGTACGACAATTACTCAAAAAACTCTATTAAGAAAAAAACACTGTGAAAAATTTACAAGTAACAAAAATTTTTATTTTAATATTTTTATTCTAATTTTATTAAATAATCTTAATTTTATACGTGTGTAAACTGTGTAACAATTAATGAAACTCTCATTAGTTAAATATTAGGAAAGATCAATGATATGAAAATAAATATATAGATACTTAAGTAATGAAAAATGAAATGAAATTAAATATTCAAGCAGTGTTTTAATAAAATCAGTGTAGGTTAGGATAATGTGTCCCCTAATTCCGATGACTTGCGAATAAATCATCATGACTCAGGGGTCAGAACGGCTATCGATCGAGTAATTTTAAACCTCTATGCTATTAATATGAATCATTGTTCACAAAAATGACTGAATGATTTTATTTCCAACAAAGGTCAAACCACAGATTATTTAATACGTAGTTACCTACTACAAAGAGTTCAAAAAGAGTTACGAATAGAGTCACCCGATGGACTCCTTTTGGAAGACTGTTTGGTTAAAATGTCCTCCTTTTCGAACTACCTATTTCTTTTGAACTTTTTTTTCCACATAAACGGTAAAATACAGAGAAAAAATACAAGAGGCACAAAATGAGGCAGTCTTATCGCCGAGAAGAGATTTCTTCCATAAAACCTTAGGGTAGAACGAAGAAAGGTAGGCAGTGTTTCCAAATGTATTGGACCCCTGATTTTTTCTTCGCGATTTCAATGTTGGTTCCATAGACCAAGTTGTTCAGTTTGACGGTCTGATCGATCATCCCCTTAAAAAACCCTATACGAGTATGTCTTCTAAATTTTCCTTTGATTTCTGTACCGGCTAGCAAAAGTCGTAAATCATTATAGAAAAACGATAAATAATATCTGTTATAAGTAAAGTAAACTGTAGGAACTACAATTTAATTAAACCTATAATAAAGTTTGTTTAAAAGTTGTTAAAGTTTCTTCTACAGAACCATTTCTTAACGTCGGTAACTGCCTCTTGAACATTCCACAATCACCATTGATCTTGACATTCGCAGGCAATCAGTCAGATACAAGAATAGAGATCTCGCTCCGTTTCCACGGTGGAGCATGAATGGTATCATTGTTCCGCCATATGGCGCCACGGTGCTGGCGCCAGAAGCTGACCATGAAACGTGGGAGAGGGTCAAAGTTCTCAATACATGACCTCCATCTTGATGTGCTGCCCTGGTGTCTGAAACTGTAGCTTGTATAGCTGAAATACGCAATGTGTGAACACATCGCCCGAGCCCGTGGACTTTTACTAGACTGGGCTTGTTTGACTTAGCACAAATTGTGTGATGCAAAAAGGCAGAAATGACAAACGGTAAACATATAAGAGAAGTATTCTTTATAGAGTCTAGGAGATCGTAAGAACTTTAATAATATTGTATACAGGGTCCAACTGAATATGCTGACAGTTTTTAAGGGGATGATCAGACCATCAAACTGAACAACTTTCTCTATGGGACCAGCAGCATCGAAATCGCGAAGAATAAATCAGTTGTCAAATGTATGGGAATACATTTGGGTCGTGTAAGTTTGCAGTTTTGTAAGGAGCAGCAGTTTTTTATTCACGGCTTCGATGTTGGTCCCTTACAGAAGGTTATTCAGTTTGATGATCTGATCATCCCCTTACAAACCGTTGGCATATTAAGAAGGACCTTATATAGGTTATTAAGACATCGGATATTTTTACATTATGACCATTATTGATTTAAACTGTTGGTGAGACATTTGATTCCTTAAAATTCGCCACTGTATCCTCAGGTAAAACTGGGTTTAAAATTTGTTTATTTACATGCATTGCAGTTGTTACTTTTTGAGTCACTTTATTTTGTGTAGTTTATTTTTTGTGCCCACAAGATTCTTAGAATAGCATCATTCGTTCGGGATTTACAAAACAAGGACGCAAACACAGAACGCAATGTGTCATAGATTCCTAAGTGTTTGTGTAAGTCTTGAATAGGTATCAGCAGTATTATCTCCAGTCAACATTTTCTTTTAAACTAGGTACTTATTACGACCGCCAGTTATCAAAATCCTAGCATAAATAAAAATCGGTAACAACTACACAACACTAATTATCAGTTTTGCGATATTTTGCTAAGTTTGAGTCAATATTCCAGGGTTTCCAGTTTGGGGGTTTTTTACTCTATTTTGGGAAAGTTTTGGGGAAATGAAATCGTTGGGGAAATTGACGGGAAAATATGATCAAAGTGGGAGAATTCTGGGGTTTTTTTTAAATCTATTTTATTTATCACAAAAACATTACCTACATAAATAATTAAAACGTTGGGTGATTTTACTTATTTGAAGCCCATGGTCATTTCTTAATTGACTTAAGAGTATTTAACTACTTAATCATTTCATAATTGGGAGATTTGTGACCAGAAACCTCGGCACACTCACTCTCTGTTAATTAATTTATCGTCACGACACAAAAAATTCTCGTATGCAGGTTTCCTCACGATGTTTTCCTTCACCGTTTGAGAGCAGACGGTATTATGAAGAAACTCCGATGCGTATGTGAAGTCTACCAATCGGCATTGGGCACGCGTGGTGGAATAACGCCCATACACCCTGAGGGTAAGCCACAGGCCATGAAACTGAAAACTTTTCTCTATGGGACCAACATCGAACGGGAAAAAAAAATCTGCTGTCCCATACATTTGGGTCGAGTGTGATTGTAGTTTTGTATGAAACGAAATGTTTTTTTTCGCGATTTCGATGTTGGTGCCACAGAGAAAGTGTTCAGTTTGACGGTCTGATCATCCCCTTAAAAAGTGTCAGCATATTAAGAAGGGCCCTATATACAGAGTGTAAGGAAAAGTATCATTAACTTTTAAACCACAGACTCTACCCATCAAACTGAACAACTTTTACTACGTTTTGCTCCCATAGTAAAAGTTGTTCAGTTTGATGGGTAGAGTCTGTGGTTTAAAGGTTAATGATACTTTTCCTAATACCCTTTATAGCTTGAACATAATCGAGTAGTAGATATTCTTGTCTGGGACGCACCCATCCGACAATACAAGTATATTGTGCAGTGTTAGTTTTGCGGGGGCACAGGTCAAGCCTGTAATTGCAAGAATCAATAGATTAGCATGGTTATTAATTGTACATCTTACAAATAGCAACGCCGATCGCTTGGATTTATAGCTTTGTATACACTTTGTATGCCCAGTAATAAAGTTAAATGTGAAGGTAACAATCAAACAGCTGCTAGTTCGTTTACATAATAATAAGAGGGATCACACACGATGACGCATTGACGGAGCGGCAGACGTCAGTCCGTCATTTGTGAAGCAAGGAGTTGCATGAAACCGCACTTTGAAGCACACACGGTGCGTCAATCCGTCACCGTGTGTGCTCCTACGTGCGGTTTCTTAAAACTCCTAGCTTCACAAATGACGGACTGACGTCTGCCGCTCCGTCAATGCGTCATCGTGTATGATCTCTCTTAGTTTGAAGAGTTAATTTTCTTTTCTGAAGAAGAGCACCACCAGACTTCTGTTCCATACCTGGTCCCAAATACCGCAGTGTGTCTAGATTAAAGTCGTTGACCAGTGTGTATTGCCTTACTGTCGTGATAATGATGACATACGGAACTGAGACGCAAGGTTCAATAAAAAGGCTGAAAGTTACCCAAAGGCTAGCCTCAGATTTTCCCTGCGAGTTCGAATCAGAAATGAAGAGATTCGCAGACCAGAGTAGCCGACATAGACCAAAGAATTGATAAACTAAAGTGGCATTGCTCGCAGAACCGATGGCCGATGGGGCCGAAGAGTTCTCGAGTGGTGACCGCGTACCGGAAAGCGCAGCGTGGGTACCTTCCTTGTTGGGGGCCAACAAGGTGGACCGACGACCTGGTGAAGGCGACGGGAACACGTAGGATTAAGGCAGCGCGGGACAGGTCGTAGTTGCGATCCTTGGGGGAGACCTAAGTCCTAAGCGGACGTCTATCGGCTGAGATAAGGATGATGATATCTCGTGAGGTCTTCTTCATTGAACAAACATGCAACATCTGCTTTATTAGTAAAATAATTTAAAATGAGAAACTATACTTGTGTTGATATCCATACGCTGCGATTGTTAACATTTGAAGCACCTTTTCTAATCTTACACGGATTACAATCGTGAGTTATAGTACATTTACAGTCGATAATAATCTTATTATGCGCGTTATCTATTCAAATCTGACATTTCACTGCAGCAACTATATCGACTTTACTTTCAAATTGTATAATTATACGTGTATGTCGTATACCTAGTCCGTAGTCCAATCGGATTAGAAGTGCACTCAGTTCCTTATAAGACCGAACATAAATGGAGCATAGAACTAAATAGCGTTGTTAACAAAACGTCATCCATATTTGGCACACGGAAATGAAACATGCTCTAACGATCTACAAGTCAATCGTTGCCGGCTATAACATACTTAACAGCGTCTGTTTCGGATAAATCTCTCATCGAAGCTGCTCTATTGAGTCTCGCCAGCGCAAAATTTCAACACAAAATATAAATGTTTACAAGTTCTACTCATCGGCTAGTCTCAATAAAACGATTCAATAAACATGTAGTTAATGTGGCCGCCATCTAGATTACCCTCCTGTATTATTATGTTTAATAGATTAATTCCCTTTAAGGGGATGATAAGACAATCAAACTGAACAACTCTGTCTAGGAGGTCTCCTAGACTTAAAAATGCGAAAAAACCAGCCGTTCTATACAAAACTGCAATCCTACACAATCCAAAATATGTATGGGACGGCAAATTTTTTTTGCTATTTCGATTATGGTTTCATAGAAAAAGCTTAAGCAGCTTTTTCTTCGTTTCATCGTCTGATCACCTTCTTAAAAACCGCATATTAAGTTGGACCTTATAAACGCAGTACCTACTCGCTGCTTAACCAAATACCGTATTGCCGTTCAACGTATGAAATATTCAATGAGCACAAGCTCGAACATTTTAAAATACCTAACAAGTCTTACGAAAATCTCTGAACGACCTAATTCTCATTCAAAAACGTGTGATGAGTCAGCTGGTGCTTCCTGATGCACTTACTGTGTAGCTCCTATTGAGTAACGCGATGTTTATTGACTCTGCCGATACGTTTCCGCTCGTAAAGAAGCCACTCCGAAGAATGCTTGTCATATTCTTCAATTCCCCTTTCGCAATAAAGTGTTTTATTCAAAGCGCGTAAACAAACGCTCGTGAATCTTAAAATTCCAAAGACATGTTAAACTGAGGACGTCATGGGCTATTCACATTCAAGCGGCAGCTAAAGATGTAGAGAAAACAGCATTTGCAAGCGTCAGATCATAAAATTACATATGAACGAGTGACCGCCGGCGCCACATTTCTATGAACAATGAAATGGTATGGAAATGGCGCCTAACGCTCGATCATAACCAGCGCACGAGCCGACTATAAAACCGCATGTATTAACGTTTAGACCCACCTTTTATGAGTTTGCTCGATTGTGTCACGTCCTTGGTTAATGACCAACATTCTCTGATGTTTTACATTTGCTTTTTATATCTTGTTTTTGAAGAAAAAGCCGTTGACTACTCCAGTGGCAGTCGTGAGGCGCTTCGCCTGCAGATGCCAATAGGTTCTTGTAATCCTAAGTTATTGTCCATTAACATGCTATCACATTTTAATATTATTGGCACATGAGTAGTAAAAGAACAAGATTTTACGACTTGAACTATTTTATGTGCTATTGGAAAAAATCCATAATTAAAAATAAGATTACTTGCGAATATAGAAGAACCTCAATCTAGAAAAATAGAGAACAGTGGCTCTATCATTTTTAACTGACGTCAAAAGAATAAACCTTTTCCTAAATCTTTTAAAAACACGTGGCTATTATTATTCACCTCTGATAAAACTTGATAAGAACATTTTCCGTAGTGGAAGGACGTCGGCAGTCGTACGCGCAGCGCAATCTCGCCAAATTTGCTTAGAGCGGCCGCGCCGCTGGCGCCAGTCTACTTTCCAAATAGCCTTCGTGTCTCGCCTGTGACCTTTTACGCACGATACAAGCTACAGAATACCTAATATACTATTAAATGTATTAGCTATATGTATAGATACGCCTTTATTCTCGTAGATAAACAGAAAAGTTAAACATTTTTCGAAACTCCTAATGCAAAATTATGACGGAATATTGAGGTCAGTGGGATTGTTGTTGTTAATTAGAAATATTGACATAACTCAAAATGAAAAAAAAAATTTACGACGACAATAATAATAATTAATAATCTTACACTATGTAATTCAATATTGTTTTGCACTTACAAATACTTTGTATATATATTTTGTTTTTTAATAGATGTGTGTTGTAGAGTTTCTGGCCGCATCTTCTCTACAACGGAACACCTTCCGACGCGGTGCGGTGGTAGAGTAAAAAATTACGTCAGAAAGCTATCCATGTGATATTATTTTGTATAAACATTTTGATTTGATTTGATTTGAAATAATCAATATTAATGAGAAATACATCGTTTGTTTTTATAGGATATTTAAGAATATTAATCAATATAATTTGCTTTATTTTACACCAAAACATATAAGCATTAAAAAATACAGAGAATAGACCTACCTCTTACAAGAACAGTGTACTATTGACTTTTTGGGGCAAACAGTGTCCAATGAAATACTGAGCGATAGAAATTAGGTTGCTTCCGAATTGTGTCTTATTGTTCGTTTGCAATATTATTGGCTTTTTGCTAGAAAACCATAGAACTTTTTGAAGAGCATATCTTGTAATAATATCTTATAGAAGGAACAAATAAATCGGCAATTTAAACAACTTGATAATACTCAAGTTTATATTTAGTCGTACAATATAAATCAGTATCAACAAGAACAATATGCGCGTAATAATAAAATTAGAACAGTTATTTTTAGCCTCGTTAATCAAATTTAATACCAATTATATCTACACTAAAGATAAAGCTCTGATAACAGTGCATCGACATGCGTTCTGTAGCCTCCGAGTTGCATAACAACCCTAATAAAATACTCGTAGCATTGATAATTTTGTGTACTTAGCATTTTTACATTATGCTTTGACGTTGTAGACATCATAAAATAAACAATTCAGTCGGCGAAATGATAAATAACATGGAGTTTGCGTTTCACATGGAAAATTGGTATAGAAAGTATAAATTCTCAAGCTATGGGACAATGGGACAAATTGTTATTTGTTGAGAGGTATAGGTTTTTATGAATTCATATTAAAAGAAATTGAAAGTCTTTTCTTTCTAAGACTAGAGTCAAATCGACCATTTTTAAAAGGATTTTCATTCAAATTTACAAAAAATGAAGTTTTAATTAAAACTTAGCTTTTACATAGCTTTTTACATAGCTTTTATTATCATGTAAAGCGTAACGTAATTTAACGTAATCAACGAGATGAGAAGTTTTTCAATTCGAGCCAATACTTTGTACGGTATCTACAAAATCGAGAAAAATACGCAAATCATTTCAAAATAATCATTTTTGGCGATACAAGACGATCCAACAATTTTTTTCACTATAGTATTAAGCAGCGTTTGTCAAAATGGAGTTTGACTGACGCCATATATTAAAAAGTGGCAATTTAATAATTAAGATTGAAATATTGATTACATTTAACTATTAGACTTTAAATTCAATAAAACAAAACGAAGGTCCTAAATTTTGTTCAATGCTAATAATAGTTAACATCCTACGCACATTAGGACTGCAATAAATATTTTATAGTTGCTATTTAGAAAGCAAGTACTTGTAGACACGTATTAAGTATATCGTAAACATTCTCGTATTTTTTACTCCCTTCGAGTGTTAAGCATCGAATAACGGTGATAAATGAAAATGCAAGCGTGCGTAATTTCAGCTGCATTGATAGCCACCCGCAGGCAGGCTGCGTGCATATTGTGTGAAATTAAATCAACTGCGTTAACGTGATTGTGTTAAGGTCCAGACTATGTTTAGAAAACGTAATTTTTTTTTTAGATTCGCACTGTAACTCCTTTATTATTAGGTAATGAGCGTTTTTCTTTTTTTTTAATGCCGTTTTCTTATAACTCAATAGATGGCAGTAGTGTCTGTACGACAAACTGTCAAGCAAAAACTTCCTCTGCAATGTCACCTATAGACTTAAAAACGTAGAGATTTCATTCTCCTTGGTTAGAATTTGGAAGACGTCATCAAAAAAAATTTGAAATTATTTTCGATTTCTTTCTTAGCCAAAAATACAGTCCTTTTTCGTTGTTTTTCAGAAAAGCAGTTTGAAGTAAACTAACAAACACGACAAAGTAAATGCTACGATACGAGTTTTATTGACAATGACATTTGACAGCTCAAGTTTTCTTATTCAATTTCAGATTTTGCCTTATGATCAAAGAGTTTTTATATTTATTTTAGTCAAATTGTAGTCTTGTATCACCTCAAAGAGTAAATTAGCATAATAAATATAGTTAAATATCATAAAAAATATGTTTCATTATGTTCCAAAAGATTTTTGTTTTTTTTTCACTTCTTTTTTACCCTCATTTCGGGGAAAGATAATTTTTCAGTGTTTGACATAGATTCATATAGACCGTAGCGTCATCTATCGATATACCTACCTTAGAAAAAGTATATGTCTAGAATGAGCCTCACACTTGTTCCGTTTAAAACAAAAGGGGCTAACTTTCTTAGGTTGGTGTGCGTGAGGTGTCATGAAATTTTTCTTTGTGTGCGTGTATAGTGATACCAGGTGTTGAAAGATTCCGATTAAAATAGGGATAAATGTAACAATATAGTACTGACTACCGATTGTATTTCATAAACTTAAACACTATGTATGAGGTCATTTCGTAACATTTTAAAGCCGTGTTTCGGTAATATCCATAGAGTAACTTTAACTTTTCTACGAAGTTGTGACTCTATTGGTGTAGTAGGTACTCAAAGAGGACACAAATCTATCCGCACTTGGAGTCTATGGTATCATTATGTTCATAAAAAGTGCTTTGTATGACTGTTATGTCAAAATATATGAAAAGCTATCATTTTGGTGTGACAGTTGGTTTAAAAGTTTAGGTTTAGGTTTATGTTTGGAAGTTAATGGTAGTTTTTGGTTTTAGTTGGTAGTTTTTGGTTGTTTAGGTAGTTTTAGTACTTTTGGCACTATTTAGTAATTTTTAGTACTTTGTTGGATTGGAATCCTGAGAAAGTTGTACTGATGCGAACAAACGTTAGTAAATAATACCAAAAATTACCAACAACTATGAAAAACACCCAAAAACTACCAACTAACAAACCTACCATAAAGTACGGATTAGTACCTACTGTCATACCAAAATGATAGCTTTTCATACATTTAATCATACCAGTGATAGAAAGCACTAACTGTCACACCAAAATGATAGCTTTTCATATATTTTGATATACCAGTCATAGATAACACTTACTGTCACACCAAAATGTTACCTTTTCATATATTTTGACATAATAGTCATAGATAACAATTTTAATGCTATATATCCGTAGGTTGAGTATTCTATAGATTTCCTGACAGCGTATACTCGAAAGGGACAGAGATATGACAAAAATGTATGAGAAATCGTGCCTTTGTTTGCCATAGTTGCAAGATTTTGTATGCAATTTCAACTGTGGCAAACAAAAATATCGCATACGCAGAAAGGGACAAACGACATGGATTTTGTCGCATTCACTCTGTGTAATTAGCGTATAAGGCTGTCTCGTTTTCGTGACTATTATTATTTTAATGCCTTTTCTAGTTGATTCTCTTTCTACGTATATATCAAACATAATGACACCATAGACTCCAAGTATGGATACATTTTTATCCATTTTGAGTACCTACAACACCAATAGTGTCAAAGAAGGACGTCCGAGTTTTTGGCGGGCTTTGGTAGCTGACGTTTGGAGTCCTCATATTTCATCGAATTTTTATTGTTTATAGTGAGTTTTGGTTCGTAAAATTGGTGTTGTTTTGCGTAACAAAGTGTCGTGCAAGTGAACAATATACAGTTCTGTGAAATATGATGGTGTATGGGTCGTAACCAGGAAAAGCGTTCCGTGATTTTAGCGCGGTAAAGCGGTCGGTTCACCTCTTTCCTGTGGACTTCTCTGCGTTTCCTGCGTCTTTCGATTGTCTCCAAAAACTCCAAAGAAGCGTCAAAACGTCGAATACTAACGTTTTAATGTGAAAACAGAAGACAATTTGAAAATAAAATAAGATTTGACTTAAAGGTCTTGTAACCGAGCCAGTAAATAATAAAAATAAAAACTCTTATCTAGGGAATTTTCAATTAGGAAACTGGCAACACAAAACAAAATGGTGAACTTTAGTTAATTTATTTTCCGCGTAATTCGATGATTTATTTCATGAGAAATGATACGAAATATAGGTACTCAACGACGACAAGTGAGTTTCTCCGTTTTTTTTAATCGATATTTGTAATTTCTGCACACCTTCATCACACATTTTGTCATAGTAAACAAAACAATTCTCTCTAGCGTTACGTGCGTATTCGGTGATGACATAATTGACACTAAACACGGGAAACGGGCCTTGGAACCAGTCCTGGTTCCAAATTTTTTCGACGCTTTTGTAGCTTTGACTGTCTATCTTGATAATCTAAGATACCTACTATGAAACGAAAAAAAAACGCTCATTAACAAGAAGTTTCGAATCCTCTATAGTGGAGCACAGACTGCGGTGAAATATGCTAATACTCCTTGGTGGTCGGTAATGATCGTTCTTCTCCGTAGTGGTTTTTAGTGACGTTAAGTTAGTCCCTTTCTAATGAATGTCTTGGCATGACGTCACTCAATTGTCGTTCATTTGTGATGTCATTAGAATAGAAAGGGACACACGTAAAATTGGAAATATCGACGACGGAGACGAACGTCAATGTTCTTGTATCAATGCTTGTAAGGAGGAGTGCTATCCTTTTATGATTTAAATCCATGGTAATAAACAACAAACAAGTAGAGTTTATTTTTATTTTATATTTTGTTTTTATTTATTTTTTTAATAATTTCGATAACGCCTGCGACACACATATTCCGAATCCGAATTATGATTTTGTATGAATGTCTAGAATTTCGTTCGTAATGGCGGAGGTATCAAATCCTACAAAAAAAAATCACAAGTGTGCAGGCCAAAACACTTTTTTTTCAAAGAAAATCGGAAAACATCACTTTCCTTTCGGTGAAGGAAAACGTATCGTGAGGAAACTTAATGCTTCAATTTCATTGCATGTATTGTGATTTTTCAATCCAACTGCGATCGCCAACCCGCCTGCCAAGCGTGGCGATTATGGCAAATCCCCCCATTTTCGGGGGGCCTATGTCCAGCAGTGGACGTTTATCGGCTGATATGATGATTGTGATTTGTGTAGTAACTAATAGCAATCGATGGTATTGTAACTGTCCATTTTTAGTGGCGACGGGTTCACTACCCGTTACACTGGACAAAGTTTTGGTACTAACTAGTAAAACATAAATATTCAGCGTTTTCAGAATATCTCTGCCTACCCACATGCATACATAAACTCACGACCGTAATCCCTTTCTATGTGATCAGAAACATTGCTACAACTACAAAGATTCTGTTTAAGAATGTAGGTATTGTAGGTGTAGCAATGCTCAATTTAGTATTTGAAGTTTCAGGGTGGAATGACGTGACGTCTCTGACTACCCCCTTGGATAATACAGTCGTGAGTATTATACTTATGCTAATATCGGTTAATCAATAACGTCAACGCCTAGTTTATCCTTAAACAGTTTATCAGTAAAAAAATCAGTAAAAGCCAACCAAGAGAATTTATGTAGGTAACTCCAAAGATGTCCATAATAGCCCATTAAAAATTCTAGTTAAATAAATAAACATTACTGTCTTATTGTAAGCACAATGTTATTCGCATTTTATTTCCCTAATTTAATAGTTATAGCAGGAATTACAACGAAGCTCAGCTCAATTACCACAATAAATGTACTATGATCATTTTTATTGTTTACTTTAAAAGGCTTTATTCGAAAATAAAGTCTGAATAAGCACGTGCTTATTTTTAAGAATAGTCAGTTCGCAAAGATTTATCATTATCTATACTCCGTTCAGGAATTAGAGCGACAAAATGTAAACAAAGAAACGTCACTGTCAAAGTGACATTACGTGGTCAGAAACCTTTGGTACATTTTTTAAGAATACAATTATGTCGGCACGGCATTTAATAAATTGTGTTGACATTAAAAATTTATCGTCTATCTATAAATAATTAAAACAATCGTGACAATTTGAATGAAATTTTTTAATTATGTTATGTAGCCCGCTACTCTATCGGTGTGGGCTTTTTGTGCTATGCGTTGCATCCGCGCATAGTGTATGGACTCAGACGACGGTATTAAACAATCAAGAGATGCGTTTACAAAATAAAAAACATTTTCTTTAAGAACTTTGTAAAAACGAACCAAAGGTCTCAAATATCTGATTGTTGCCAGACCACGAAATGAAATATTTACAGTCACGCTTTCTTTTAATCTAAAATAAATTATAACTTGCGTATTTTTTAATTATATTCTATACAAAATTAACATATCATTTGTCGTAATCCTTGGCGAGTAGAATAGATAATTTACTGTTATTCATTCCGGAGATAAGTTTTCTTCCATCTCGAGATGGTATTTTCTACACTGGTATCACCGTTGTTTACATTTTGTCGCTCTAATTCCTGAATGGAGTATAACAAAAAGCCTATGTACAATTGTAAAAAGGAGTTAAGGGGGTTGCAGAGGGAGTTGCACTACACTAGATGGCGCTCGGGAGCATTATTCCTGATTTTATCACATTTTATTTTATATCTCGTAATTGTGATGATTTCAATCAAAATTTTCAATTATGCGGTATTAAGGTAGGAATAGAGGAACTGACAGCTGAGAGAGCGAGATGTACCGAACGGCACCACTGTATAATAGAAAGAGATACGTGACGCGAGGCAATAGAACCGTTTTCTAATTTCTTACCAATTTTTACAATTCGGTTTACGTGAATAATTGCGAATCTAAAGTGAAACCGTAGATAATTTTGTGAAATATACTGACACTTAATTTATCCACGATTTCACGTTAGACTCAGAATTATAAACAGTATTCGAATTTTTACCTGCGAATAGTCTCCTGAAAACATCCAAAAACGGTTTCATTTGACAACTCATGTCAGTTGCTCCATTCCTGTAAGATAGCGATTATAATACCTTTATGGGACTAACATTGGTTCTAAATAAACGTCTAAGTGACGAGTTAGAGCACACTGACAGCCTGCAAATGCCAGCCTTTTTTAGCGTGCGGCAGCATTTAATTTTTTAATTACTCCTTCAACTATTTCTACGCCTTAACGCGTCCACATTAACCCGCATATTTGTGGCGCCACTCTCTGTCGCCAGTTTCATTCTACTGTGTCAATAACACAAACATAAACACATTTTGATTGCATAATAGGATTAGCGTACATATTGCTGGCATCACGCTGCATCTGCGCCTGCGACGTATTTCGACTAATTTACGTTCAGTACAAAATTATTGTTTTGTTAATGTCTGTAGCTCGTGGCATGATACATTTTGCATACCAGTTGGCGTCTAATCTCAGCAACATAAATTCGAATAATGATTTTATTTATGTAATTTACAAGTGGTCATAAACATTAGAATTATAATCAGAAAACATTTGTTGCCCTCGTTGCTTGTATTAAGGCTATTCTTAGGTTAGAGATTATGCAGGAAATCCATCTTAGAATGAATGGACAACCTTCACCAAACGACAAAATAATTTTATGAAAGGTAGGTACCAAAATTCGAAAACTGTTTTGAAATCATGTGATTTAAAGCGTAGGTATATAAAGTAACTATATTACTTAATTATATCAACATTATTTTTCAAATTATTAGAAAAATAAGAGCTACGCTGAATGGATAGCATTCTAGGTTGCATTCCTTTGCCTAGCTGCCTTTTCTATTGACTTCGATAGATAGTTCTGTTTTTTTTTTTTTTTTTTTTTTTTTTCAAAAAATACAAATTTTTTTATAAAATAGAAGCAACATTTCATACGCAGGTCTCTTATTTTCAAACCTATTTTTATATTTTTCAATAAAACAAGTGGTCGAATTGTTCATCAGTTGCTTCGAAAAGTACTTTTTCCCTAGTAAATGATAATTCACGACAATCTACGAGTGTGTGCTCACAGATCACGTATGTCCTCGGGCGGCGCCCGCGCCGGCGCCCGGCGTCGCGACGCCACCGGCTGCGCGTTGTTTGCACTTAGCTAAGCGTATGTTCACTATTTACCCAAGTAGGTTTTCATAAACACGTCTTAAATTACGAAAATCATATGACGTACGTAAGCACGCGAATCATGCCAGTTACCTTTTACGAATGCTTGTATTTTATCCAATAAAACAATCGTAAACATCCTTCTCGTTATGTATCATTCATTATTATCTTTTCAAGATCTTTGTTTTAAATTGTCCTGATTTAAAATGTCATTCAACAACAGAGATAACGAGAGCATCCATCCTGAACTTCATACACCGTTCGTTCGTTGAAGCGTAAAGGTAGAGGTCGTCCATAAAATTGCCTTCAAATCTATGCAGTCGAGACTTGCGCTCCGAGCATTCAATATATCTATTAGAACCCATATTTAATGGCTAGATTCAAATGTCACTGAAATACTTAGAACCGACATGGTTTAGTCAATAGATTAATGATTGAGGTAAATCAGAAAGGGCCGGGCGCGGGCGCCACCGCGGCACCGAGCGGCGAGGGTCGCGCTGCCAGCTTGGCTCCGCTCGGCGAGTCACGCACCGACCTCACCGCAGCCACGCCGCTATTACTCACGATAAGCCTGCCCACTAACCGCATTCACCTAACGCTACCTCATTAGTCTACATTAAAATAATAACAAGCACCGCACTCCTGCGGCCGACAACCACCCCTTACGAGCGGTTTAAACGTCGAGCTGCTGATACAAAAGCAATTTTCATATTCGACCTCAATTGTACGTGCGGAGAGATTAGTGACGAAAACGTGACGATTAAACAGGATTAAAAATTATTCCCTCACTTGAAGATCAAAGAGATTCGCGACCGCAGAAATCGCACGCAAACAAAATTATGCACCGAGGAATGCGTTGCAAAGGCAGAGACACCGACATCTTACGAAAATAAAACGGTGATTGTACGCGGCATCGGCATCGGCATCGGCGTGCACAAAACAAATTCCTCGGACGCACATGCGGCGTGCAGCACACTGAATTAGATACACTCGTGATCGACTGGTCGGATGCGATGCGATGCCCGATGAACCGTAAACGCCGCACGCAGTCGCGCTTCTCTCTGTGTATCGCCAAGGGGAACGCACAAACAAAAGTCTTAACTATTATAAAACTGTAACAGAAGCGTGGCTGGACGTTGAAGATATTTACAAGAAAAAGATTACGATATGGTTTTTAGGTGTCCCTGACTCCAAATCAACCTTTTTTTATAATTTTTGTCTGCCTGTTTGTTTGTTTGTAACAGCATCACGCAAAACTACTAAACCGATTTTGATGAAATTTTTGTTTGATTGTTTCATAAGCTATAATTTGACTTAAAATCTGGTACATGATTTGTGCGTACGAAGTCGCGGGTAAACTACAGTAAATAAAAAAAATTGTTTAATAATGCGTAGCACTATACCTTACGCTACATAATTCAGTTAGTGTTAGTGTGGTAATGTTACTAGAAATGTAGAATCCCTCTGCTTCAACATCAGCGGGCGCTGAGTTTTTGAGAATATTTTGTGACATCCATCGGGCCATCAATGTTTAGAAACATTTCAAAACATTTAAGAAGAATGTCTTAAAAAAATATTAAACTGTTTACAACAGTCGAAAAAAGCCGACTGCCAAATGCAACTGCAAGTGCAGTTTCCTGTACAGAAATCCAGTAGACTTCGGAGTTAGTACCCTTACATCCATGAACACATCATCATTTAGAAACTTTTTGCAACATTGTGGGAAAACAAAACATTGTCAACATCGATGGGTGTGGAAGAACCTTACTAACACCACAGTATAGCACAGACTATGGTCTAACACCAAGGTTGACTTGAGACCATAAATTTGTACGAGTTAGTGACGCTAAAATGCATGATTGCCATTTACAATAGCAACACTCTCAGTTACCTCTACTAGTATCAATTCGTAAATTAACAATTTAGAAAAGGATCAAATAATACTTTTCGTTTTAAGTGTTATCTCATTTCACCGACTTCACTATCCATTTCCCGTCTAAAGGCATGAAATTTGGTTTTATTATAGAACCACCTGGCGGGAATTCAATTAAAAATTATCCGTTTTACAGTCGGCGGATTTATTAAAAGCACGATAAACTATAGTATTGCAGAGAGCCGGCAAACAGCCAACTGTAGTTCTCACAAAGGCAACTGTTTTATAGTTACGAGCCTCGGATAAAGTTTACGGCTGTCTATCGCGCCTTTAAACATCGTGAACCAGCGTCTTCCGATCGATTCTCAGCTCAGTAGTTCGAATACTCTACTATCATACCGTCGTCATATCGATTGCGACAAAACAAATCACTGCTAAATACCTAGTATATTCAGCGGATGAAAAGGCGCTGCTCGATTTGTTGTCGCAAACAATTAAAATACTAATGCAAAATAGGACGTTTAAATTGCATTAATTTTCCAGCAAGTTAAGAAAATACTGAAACTGTGAATTCAGACCATCAAACTGAACAACTTTCACTTGAGCCACTCTCAGGAAACGTGAAATAAAATCCATACAAAACAGCTCTGTAGGTACATACTCAACTCAAATGTATGAAACAGCTGTTTTTTTTATGTTTCCTGCGAGCGGCTCAAATGAATAAGATAACTTATATGTTTCAAAATTCAGCTGGTTATGATGCATTTGGCATCTTTAGCTAAATTTATTCCTGGGCCATTTATTTTCTCGCAGATGTGAAAAGTAGAGTATGCTCCTCGGGGATACCTGTTTTCGTCTTGGGCTAGCTTGAACCCCTCGCTTCACTCATGATTCTAGTCTTTCGCTCCGCTCGGGAGTTAAACCTAGAATCCCTTGTTCCGCTCGGGATTAAAAATGCCCCCGACGAAAGACACTGCCTTATCTCCTTGGTGAATAATCTACTATTAAACATTTTTGGGATTATGCGTTGTAGCTATTAAACATTTTTATCCCCAAAAAACTAACAATAGATTTAAAATTATATTTAGTGACCGTCTGACGCTATGAACTTCTCCGCTCCGTAAATTGAAAAGTCTTTGCAAACAAATGTGATGTATGGCCTGCCTACTCTTGATCATTATTCTTTAAGGAATGTACTACAAGATCGTACCCGAGTAAGATACGAGGTGGTTAATCAATTTATCACCGGTTCGGGTCGTTTCTCTTCACTTTTCACGATTTCCACCAATAAAATTACTTAAGCAATAACAAGAAAGAGTGGGTACGTTGACATCGTCGATATTTGCTCGCAAAAAATGTGTGTGTTGTAAGTAGTGTTCGCTAAAAAGGCGCGCAGACGGCGTCGCGGCGACGGGTCGACGGCCGCGCCCGGAATAACCACCAGCAGCAGCTATATTTGCAGCAGCGGCGCGGGCGCAGGGGGGTGCACCAGCGCGTGCCATTTCTGCACCACCGCCCGGTGCATCTGAGTAATGCCATTGTAATGCTCTCGATATAGTCCTAGTGAGTGAGCGGTCGGCCAGACGCGGCGTCGACGGCGCGGCCGTCGCGGCACGGGCCCCACGCCGCCGTCATCCTAGTCTACTTCTCAGAAGACAGAAATGCAAATCACCGAACGGCCATACCAGATCCGCAGTTTAAGGGCCTTAGTGTCGAAAAATAATTGAAGCGAAATTGGCGTGTGATAGCTTATATTACTGCCTGATGCGAGAGAAAGAGATGAGGCGGCGCGCGCGCCTGAAACGACTCAAGCGCAAAAAGTTGTACTAATTAAATAAGTGATAATTCTGCTCTAATCAAAATTTATAAAATATCAACTTCTTTTTTTTAAATCATGTCTCGTTTTTCCATTATTCACCGTTTAGCTGTTCCAAGCGTTTATCGAAAAAAACGGAGGCTACTTTGCCTCGTTTTTCAATCGAGAAAATAGTGTTTTGGCTCTAATCAAAACTTCAATAGTATGTTCAATTCACACATATCCACAAATCATACTCCTTCTGTTAGTACTTCATTGCTATCTGATGCTTTGAAGAATCCCATTTTTTTCACATAGCCTCTTAATTATCATGATGACATTTAACTCGAAGACGATGATTAACCCCGCTGGTGCAGTAGGTACAGGCAACACGCATGTGCGGCTACTATAATGTATATTGATGAGAGGCAGCCGTGGGAGCCGACCGTGCCGCTTGCCTGTCGACTGTCATTTGTCATCGCCAGTTCCTGTCACTGCATATACGCATACTTTCTTACATTCCGCAATTACCTTTTAAAGTGGGCAAATTTGCCGATTCCACAAAAAATAAGATACTTAATGGAATGATGAACGATGCCGACCTGGCCCGACTGGTGCTGGGCTAGAGTACACAAAAGGAAAATCATATTGAACTGGTCTCTACATTATAGTACATTCTAGTTCTTATGGTTTCATTAATGCGAATGATTGGTGTGAGAGATAATAATTTTAAGACATCGTCTGCTAATTTATTTCAATATGGAAACACATGTCATAATTTATTCAATTAATATTGCGTTTATGTGTTTGTATAGAGTATTTTATTGACCAAAACTGCGGTAGTGTCATGTTACTCAAGCGGGACAGGTCATCCGAAAATGGCATATTAATAGCGGTCATCAAAGAGAATATTCATACAAAAGTCCATAAAGTTTACATTTCGTTCACTCGATTTCCACATGTGTGGATAGTTTTCGCGACAGATGGCCCATGAGTCACTAACCTGTTACCGGCAGTATACGTTTCCAATGTAATCGAGAACCCAATAATTATTAGTCGCTAAACATAATTAATAAAAGTCTAGAAGTCATCTTAAAATATCATGTAGAGCAGCTGAATGAAACGGCGTAGTTAGTCAAGTTTTTGTGGGTAATAAAGGTAATAAACCGTTTAAAAAGCTATCAAATATCAAGCCGACCACAGCCGAAATGACATCACGTTTTGTCAAAACAAAAGTGAGATCACCCATTTAAGGAATTATGTATATCGAACATCATTTCGGGAGCGCAAATTGAGGACGTGACGTGAGATTGCAGTGGGAACGCGTCGCTGCAGGAGGATCACACGCAATGGGAGCAGCTAACATCACCCATGTCTCTTGTTTCATTATCATGTTTACGATAGGATTATCATGCAGTTGGTAGCAAATAGCGCTCCCGAGCGAGCGACTCTGCCTAATTAAACGAGCTATTAGTCCGCCGTCTGTACATTATTAATTTTGTCTAAGTCATCGTCTAGATTGGTTACGTATTGCGATGCTTTTGTGAGACGTTTTCATGCATTTTTATGCACCAGCAGTTGACTATTAATAGTCTTATTGATAACAGCAATAGTTTATGAAAACCTAGAAACATCTACGCAACTGGTTATCCTTTAGCAGTCTTAATTACGTATCCGATTTAAAATCTACTAGTCTCGAAGTTCCATGACACTTGTTTACAATTAGTATGCAGTCTGAGACATTACTTGGTAATACCTGATAAAATCATACTCGACTCGAGTGAGTTTGTTTCAATTGTGAGTATCTAGTGTATCCAGTAGCGAGATAATTTTGCAAAATTGCCGTGACTAAAGGCATGTGTGGAGTATGCGAATTACGCACAATTTTTCATTATTCGTGCTAAATTACTGCGGGATATTAAAGCTGATAAAACTTGTATAAGCACCCGTTTACACGCCAACATGTACTTTAGAATCAAAAGTGTCGGTTGCGACTTCGTTAAAAGGAAAGTTGTTAGTTATGTTGCGTTTAAAATAATAGTATTTTGCTTTTAGCTTTCAGTGCTAAATTACTGTTCTAAACACCAAAACGGAAGCTGTTTTGATATATTTTTATTCATTTCTGTTTGCAAAGTACCTACTTATTCGTTTTCATAAAATAATTTCTTCAAATTAAATCTAAGTGTAGGTATAATTACGTTTTACGTCTACCGCAAACTGCATACGCTGAAGAAGAAATTCTGATGCGTATGTGTAGTCATTGGGCACGCGTGGTGGACAATAACACCAGCTCAGATTCTCTCTGAGGGTAGGCCTGTGCCCTGCAGTGAGCCTGCAGTATTGGCACGTGTAGGTATAGGCTGATGATGAACGACGACGCATTGACGGAGCGGCAGACGTCAGTCTGTCTTTTGTGAAGCAAGGAGTTGTATGAAACCGCACGTAGAAGCACAACGGAGCACAGCACTTCGTGCGGTTTCTTACAACTCCCGCTCCATCAATGCGTCATCGTGTGTGAACGCACTTACGTCTATATGGATCACAGACTATATGGATAATTTAGCGGAGAAGAGACAGTATTGGCGAATACTCCACCTTTACTAAATTAATGATCCAAATGATTGTGTCACCTACACAATTTAATAGTAACATTGAAATTATAGTTAAATAATAATGACTTACAGTTCAAATCTCCAGGGCATGTCTTGCAGCATCTTCCTGGTAGCAGCACAGGAGTGTCACACGAGGGGTCGGGGCACTCGTTCTTTATGTTCCGGCAGTGAACTTTAGCCACAACACGCCGCTTCTTCTGCACCTAAAATACAATAACGTCTATTGTTAGTAGACGCTCTTGGCAAGCCAATATTATTATTTATACTTATAGATAAATGTTTAGGGCCTGTTTCACCAGTTCTGCATAAGTTCCTACCTTATCCGACAGAACGTTTGACACATCTTTCATACGAAATATGTCAAATGATCTGTCAGATAAGCTATTAAGAACTTATCCAGCAGTGGTGAAACAGGCCCATCTATTAGGTAGGGACTCTGTCCAAAGCTACGAAATTTATAGACACCCGGAGAAAATTTGAAGTGTGTTGTTTCAATCACTTATAAACCACTAGCGACCCCAGCTTTGCCTGGGTGTGATCTAAAATACGTGTATTATACATACATTAAACGTTCGGGAAGAAAATGTGACAGTGAAAAGTGAAAATCGTATCAAAATCCGTAGCGAGTATCGTGTAAGCGAAGAAAAATACATTTTGAAGAAATAAGCGGATAGCGACTCTGTTTTCTATTATTTAGAGAAGATAATATATTGAAAATTGTTTAAGAACATGGAGATCAATTTCTTATGAGACCTCACCACAGAATAAATTCTAAGTAGGTAAGTTCCCCAACAGGATTCTTTCCATCCACTTTTTAATTTAAACACCAAACACCCATTTTCTGTATATCACAGGCCTAAACCTGATTGTCTTTAATGTTATAATAACTATTGTTGTCTCGCAAAATACTTACCGGTATACACTCACATTTGATGCAGTACATGACGCCGAAGGGCGGGCCCAGGTCCGCAAACCACGTGGACCCGAGCTCTTTCGCTTGCTTTCCAAATTGGCATTCTGCAACAAGTAAAGGAATCTGTTAAGACTGCAGAATAGATAAACTAATCTACTTCTGCTATGTACAAAGCAAATAACATTGTGTAAGTTGTCATAAGTCAAAATACTGATGTAGTACCTATACAATATCTCATATGTATGAAGACCTCATAAATTATTGTCGTAATTAAAAGCAGCGACAAATATACGAGGTGTAACCAAATACCATAGGTAGTAATAATTTTAAAGGGGTGGTTTAAGCTATCAAGCTTCTTCTTCTTATCGTGTCGACATCGTCGGTACGACACCGACGTCGTCGGTAGTCGTAGGGGTGCACGAAAGGAGCCTCCCCGAGTGACGTATCTACTGTACCTCATACGTCAGCGAGCTCCCTACGCTGACTGGCTAATCCTTTCACCACGACGACGAGCTATCAAGCTGAACAACTTTCACTATGGTGCCAAAATCGAGAAAATTAAAGAAATCTGCTGTTCCATACAAAACTGCAATACCTTGGTAACTACTACGTAAATCGTTGTCTAAATAGTCATCAAAATACAATTCATTTGGGACTAGATAACCTGTGTGACAATGTCCTAGACAATTTATTTATATTCAATAAGCTGTCACTCACAAAGTAAAAATTTATCAAGATTGCTTTGAAAGTAATCTTCATAACATCCCACAGCATGTTTCCATAATAAATGTCCATCTAATAAATATCGACAAGTCGATATAATTTACATGGTAACAACATTAGTTAACCATCCATAGACAGCCCATTCTGTGTTCAATAGGTACTAGTAGAGACTTACTGGGACTTGTCGGTAATTACAATCCATGTTCTTCTTGGTACTTACTTACAAGAGATAGACCTTAAAGATCATTCATGACATTGATGATATTATAACAGTACCTATAGTTTTCTCGAGAAATTGAAACTAGTTTGAGCGAATAGAAATTTTGCGACTTGGAAATAAAGGTAGTTTCCGTTTCGATATAATTAGTTGGGATTAGGCGCACAATGTCACATGTCGCAAAATGACACTTTTGTTTTCGCAAAATGTAAATTTCTCGAAAAATCACTCGTTGCTCTTTTTAATTTCAAGACTTCTTTTTCTTCAAGCCTCCTTAGAGATGAATATTGAAAATCAGGAGATTTAAGGTTTCTTAACCTGAACGGTATTGCCTTCCTCATTCACCAATGTTTCGAAGGGAGAAGTAAATTAATATCAAGGGACACAAAAGATCCCAATATGGGTCGAAGTATTGCTGGCTTGCCAGTCCCCAAAATAAAATACTAAAGTTTTCCCATCATCCTCAGCCTACTAAGTTCCGAAACTGAACAGGCTACTGCCTAGCCACGCCACAATACTATGTCCTCGGCCTTCGTCATGCAGTCGCCACCAGCTTCATATCTCAGGAAGACGGCCCAGGGAATCAGAGGGTGTTCCACGCTACCATTGTCAGTTCTTAGTTTCCACTCGATATACATGTTTCATATCACCGGTGCAATGACACTTCAATTTGAAAATTTTGGATTTAAAATAAACCATACGTAACGTTGTTAAAGCTGTGATGAGGTCAATCAAGATGACGTCATATAAATTACCTCTACTTACATCTTATTTCAAAATGTCTTCCTTAGTCATCGTTTTGGTTCAAGTTCTTGATTTTTCTCAAAATTTACAGATACATAGCCACTGCGCTGCGATAAGCGAGGTTAACGACCTTATTGTCATAACTTCACGGAGATTACGTGTAAAATATAGATATTTATGTTTTGAAACAAATTATGTTTGTTTGTCAACTCAGGTACTTACGGAAACATTGTCATCGAGTTAAAAAGTGAAATGAAATTAGAAAAGAAATTTGAAATTATCGGAAATTTCCCCGTCCACTCGAAATCTTCAAATAACAACGGTCGGCGGTCGATATAAAAAGTATCAATGGGCTTTCCCAATGACAAAGACAGTAAATAAATAAACTGAGGTTGTAACTTTATTTTTAAACTACTCAATAATTGGAACACCACCTACGTTTGTTAATGCTATGATATATATTCGATAAAAAATATCAGTTTAACATAATTTTAATGTCATTAGTAATATTGATATATGGTCAGAGTTTAATGGAATAAGGTATTAGGAACTAGTCGATAACAGAAATACCACGTGTATGATTTATATCTTCAGCAGTTAAGGAGCAAACCAGGCGCAGGCGCGAGTTAACAAGTCGCATTTACATACCGTACTCATGAGCCAACGTCTAAAAATAAAAGTTGCAGGCTGTAGTGTTAAAATGTACAAAAAGACAAGCAGTTCCACGTTGATGAGTGTAACTTGTCTCTATGCGTAAGATCTGATATTCTGCTGGACTATACATTTTTTCTACTTGTCACTAGAAGGATTGGTTTGTCGAATGAGAGCTAACATCCACTAGGAGACGCTACTAGCGCGCAAGTATATAGGTTGTATCGGTTATATGCAAGTTTTATGCAGTTTTTGTGTTTTTGTTTGTTTTTTGACCTGTAACAAAAGAGTCATCATCAGCCTATCATCGTCCACTGCTGAACATAGGCCTCTCCCAAGGCGCGCCACAAAACTCTGTCCTCGGCCTTCCTCATCCAGTCGCTGCCCGCTACTTTTTTTAGGTCGTCTGTCCAGCGGGCAGCAGGGCGTCCCACACTACGCCTACCAGTTCGCCGATCTTCACTCTAGAGCTTTGACACCACATCGGTTGTCAGTTCTTCGGCAGATATGACCAGCCCATTGCCACTTCAGCTTGCTAATTTTCTGAGCTATGTCAGTCACTTTAGTTCTGTGACGAATCACTTCATTTCTGATATGATGACTCAGAGAAACACCGAGCATAGCTCTCTAACTAAAGAGTAATATCAGCTAACTAAGGAGGAATTACAGAACGACACTCAAGTGGAGATCTCTTCTTCAGTAAAGATAGACAAGGATGCAGTATACGTTGTATGTATTTGCATCCTTTTCTATCTATACTCAAGAAGAGATCTCCATCACTTGAGTATCGTTCTGTAATACCCTAAGACACAAAAACCTTTCGGAAGAAATTCTCTGAAAGATAGTGAAAACCGTATCAATCGGTTTAGAAGAAGTAAGCGGAGAAACAGAAACGATGACGTCAAGCACGGATAGCGAATTTGTTTTATAATATTTAGAGATGGAGAAGAGATAGAGATGTCTTGCTGGTCTGATCGTTGAGGACGTAGAGAAACTAGTTAGATAAATTAAATCCTATTGTACACTTGAACATTTGCTTAAGAGAAGTTTATTCCGAGAGCGCAAATGCGCGCTGCATACTATGGTGATATTTTCAATATTAACCAATTAAAGTCAATGAAATTTTTCAGAAACAATCTAGAAGCGAATCTCTATGTTTGTATGAAGTCAGATTTTCGTTAAAATATACTGTTTTAATTCTAGTATTAATTTAAGATTTGTATGGAAATCTTTGAGGCACTGGAACATTAAAACTATACAATTTAACGAAAATCGGACTCCATACAAGCATAGAGATTTGTTTCTAGATTGTTTCTGAAAAATGTCATTGACTTTAATTGGTTAATATTGAAAATATAGCCATAGTACGTTTGTATGGAGCGCGCCAACGGTAATATACCCTTAACTAGATGAATGTGAAAATAGTAGTCTTTGTTCTGAGGGTATGTAATATGACTTCTTTTTAACAAAAAATTCTTTGGACGTACGGTCCTAAACGAAGTTCAAAGATGGATCATCTGCTAATCTGGATAACTATAATAATAATGTCATGTACGCGATGCGTGTGTGTCGATGCCGCAGATAGATTGATTCCCTATCAGATAGCCGTCGATAAGGTGGCAGACCACTATAAATAGGCGTCATCCTTATCTCTCTCTCGTAACTATTTAATTAACCTCACTTCACGAGTGCACTGATAAGCCTGGACGTGTTGCGTGAGAACACATTGATCTTAATGTCCATTTTATTATTATTTTACTGTTTTTCTAAACAAGTACAGTGTGTAAACTCAAAGGCGTTAAATACTTTATTGTTCCATAGTGAAAGTGGTTATATTTGACGGCCTGATGCACCCCGTCTAATATGCAACGCATTTTATTTTACACCCTGTACAGGGTCCTTCTTAATATGCTGACACTTTTTTAAGAGGATGATCAGACCATCAAACTGAACAACTTTCTCTAAGGGTCCCATCATCAACATCGAAATCGTAATGAAGAAGGGCCGTACATATTGGAAGTATTCATCATCATCATCTCAGCCGATGGACGTCCACTGCTGGACATAGGCCTCCCCCAAGAATCACCACAACGACCGGTCCCGCGCTGCCCTTATCCAACAGGTTCCTGCCGCATTCACCAGGTCGTCGGTCCACCTTGTGTAGGGCGAACCCACGCAGCGCTTTCTGGTGCGCAGTCGCCACTCGAGAACTCTTCGGCCCCATCGGTCATCGGTTCTGCGAGCAATATGTATCCCGCCAATTGCAGCAATTCTTTGGGCAATGTCAGCTACTCTGGTTCTTCTACGGATCACTTCATTTCTGATTCGATCTCAAACATCTCTACTAATATTGGATGTATTAACTTGTTCTAATTTATTGATAGAAGCGGAATGTTATGCACCCTCCGCTATTCGTCTGCGCTTGACACCCATAATGAGGAAGGAGGGTGTCGCGGCGCCGGCGCATCCTGCGTTAGGATCCAACAATCAGGACTCGTGTCACAATCTATATTCGATTTATGTCTTTATTATCAATTCGGTGATGACTCCTACTTCCCAGACTATTTTCATTGCAACACTCGTAGACAATAAATCAAATTTTGAGTCGTCGATTTGATAATTTCTTTACAAACTGTGCCAAGAAAACATTGTTTTGTTATATGTAGAGACAGCTCTAGTGGTTTTTTATATCAGTGTGTAGGTACCTAACTGTATATATTTTTTATATATTTATTAAAGTATATCTATCTCCAGCATAATTTAGGCATATAAAGCGAGACATCGCGTAACCTTCTCTCGTGTTCTCGGAAACGTTGGCGATGAGCCAGAAACGCTTCGCCAGGGAAATGAAGTATTGGCGAGGCCCATCTTACACTTTTTTCACGATCTGCTTATGGAATTTGTACCCAATACGTGTTTATTTTGATTAAAACTAATATCGAAAAGTTTCCAAAGGAAGTTCACAGCGATCCGAGTGAATAGACAACCATCATACATGTAGGTATTAACGCATGTAGAATGTGCAGTTCATATTTCTATCAATTGAACATCTACAGGTATAGTAGCTAAGTACAATTTGTAATCTGTGAAGCGTGGCATGCATGGCCTCACGGTTACTGTATTGTGTCATAGATCACGATAAGTATGAGTTACATGTCAAACGGCCAGAAGTATATGGTTTGCTCATTGAAGCGTGCGCAAGTCGCTTCAATAAATCCTCTACATAAAAGGGTTGAAAGAGGCGTGCGCCGTATTTCAGCGAGCGTGGGCAGAGCATAAATTGTTCGTTTCGAATTAGCCTTAAGCAGGATATTTTGACATTCGCTCTGCCGGCTAGTTTACACTCAGTGTCTTCGACTGAGTAGGAGCTCTAAATGGACTTGATCCCCAATGTATTTATCGCGCATAAGGCTAACGGAGGCGGCTGACTCGACCGAGGATTACAACTATACCAAACGACGTGGGTTTAAATAAACGACCCGAGATTCTTATGGGATTTGTCTTGACAAACATCCACACGCTGTCATTTTTATGTTCTTTATATGGAACATTCTCAATCATTTTTCTTGAAGCTCGCGTGTGTTATACATATATGATTTTTAAGCCCATCTTGGGTCGTTTTATGAACAATACATGAACCTGAGGCGAGAAATAGGGTACAGGAAATGTCGCTTCTGTTACCGGTATTGTCGATAGGTATTCTATGGCTCAGGTGTTTAAGTCAGGCGGCTGCGGCGAGCGCTCGGATTATGTAAAGCGCTGAGGTATCGAGTGTCGCCAACAGGTGTCTGTCGGTGATGCTAATAAGAATTATTGTTGACCATCCACTTACTCACTCCAATTAATTGATGGTTCATCCTATACTGCTAGTCATTGTTATATTCAATGACGTAAATGCATGTCTGACGATCTAGGTACCTATACTGAGTAGTAGACTACACAAAAAATTTGAATCAGTACTAACGACGGACTATTTGCAATGTCACGGAAGGTCAGCAAGATATAGTTCCCAGTATTGTAAATCCGTTTTAAGCGGTCAAATTAAAATGTTAGGCTGGCTTTGTTAATTGCGTCAGATACATAGCTGACTGAATCAATTATGGTTATTTATTTTCACTAATCAGTAGGCGAGACGTCAAGCGGTCTGCGGTGTTTCATTAATTTTCATAAGTCGCGACGCACCTGGACATTATGCGACTTCTCAGGTTTCACGCAGACATGGCACCAAAATACATATATTATTCTTTACCCGTCACATTAGTTGCTATGATTAAATAGGTATGACTCAAGCATATAGGTATACTATGTTTAATAAGTAGTAGTTTCCATATTGAATTGAAACTCGTAAGGCTGGTATGGTAGAAATTGTCAACATTGTTGCGGCAGACTTTCAGGTTTTGCGTAGTACCTACAAGTTGTTCAGGAATTTGTATATTGATGGTTTTGTGCAAGTCTCAATTAAAGTAATGTAGTTTATGTTTATGAGAATATAAGTTGGATACACCTTTTATACAAGGTGTTACAAATATACAAATAAACATTTAAGGGGTAGTTTAGACCATGAAACTGAAAAACTTTCACTATGGGACCAATACCGAAATCACAAAAAAAATCTGATGTTCCATACTAAACTAACAAATCTACTCGAGCTAAATGTAGGTATGGGATAGCTAGCTGTTTTTTTTTTTTGTGATTTTGGTTCTATTGTTTCATCAAACTGAACAACTTTCTCTTTGAAGCAAAAATACAATAGGAACGAGTAGGATTACGTATGGAACAACAGATTTTCGACAGGACCGATAAGCTGAAAACCATAGGTATTATACCAGGAATATAGGAACTGACAGCTGAGTGAGCGAGATGTACCTAGCGGCACCACTGTATTATAGAAAGAGATACGTGACGCGAGGCAATAGAACCGTTTTTTAGTCACTTATAATTTTTTACAATTCGGTTTCCGTGAATAATAGCGAATCTAAAGTGAAATCGTAGACAATTTTATGAAATATACCTACTGACACTACTTCATTAATTTATCCACAATTTCACGTTAGACTCAGAATTATAGACAGTATTCGAATTTTTGCCTGCGAATAGTCTCCAATAAACATCCAAAAACGGTTTCATTTGACAACTCATGTTTGTTGCTCTATTCCTGTAAGATATAATACCTTTATGCTGAAAACCGTCAGCATTTATATTAAATTGGAACCTGTAAGTATAACTGACTTCTAAGACATCCTCTGTGATGTAAATAATTACCAACATTTATAAAAAAATAAAGGCAGAGGTGCGTGGAAACAAATTGCCTCACTAAAACACAGTTTACATAATTTTAGTAATCGCTTCCATATCGATTTACAGAATATGCTGTAGGATTTTAACCGACAGCCTGTATTTTATTTAAATCATTACTCAGATTACCTGGCTTCTTTATACTAATTTAAAAAAAAAAAAAAATTGTAGGTGTTTCGCGTATCAACGCTTTCAACGAAGATTGAAAATATGCTTTTTCTCCCCTCCGGACGAAAAGCGTCAATTGTCGTCCCGCTGCGCTAAACGAAGTTGTCGCTTTCCACCTCCGTCGTGGAGAAAAATAGTATATACTAACCTCGGACAGTAAATAAGAAAGCCTCAGATCACATGTTTGTTGACCGAGGCGAAGCCGAGGTTACATGATATTTGAGACATTTCTTACTTTCCTGTCCTCGTAATCTATATCAAAGAGCGATGCAATAATCCTATTATAAAAAACAGGCAGTTTCATAGTGCGTCCGAGTGTCGTCCGCTGCCCTCGTAATCTACTATATCAAAGAGCGATGCAATAATTCTATTATAAAAACAGGCAGTTTCATAGTGCGTCCCAGTGTCGTCCGTCCGTAGATATACGTTCGCGTCCTCGTTCTCGTGTTCAGTATAGTAATATAGTATAGTATACTATACACACGGAATACAGCAAGGTTGACGACATCGACGCATGCGCCTTCCTGCTCCTTCCACAAATCATTTTCATTTCCCACTGGCGTCTCTTCATACTGGTACGTGGTGGTCTCCGCCATAAAACTACATGTTAATCTCATTTGTTATACCTACTAGTATCTGTGATAAACCGCCTTTTAATACAGATCCAATTTTGGTAATCTTTTTTGTCGAATTTTATAGCTATCTCAGACATTAATTCAACTCAGTTTTATAACCCAATTGAAATCGTTAATCAATTTTTTTAAACAATAGGTACTGATGTAAATGTTGTCGGTCGATATCGTCGAGACTCAAAACGTTCGTATATTAATAGAGGCCCGTTTCCCTCAAGCTTTATTTATTATTGTAGACTTCATTGACTGGGGCCGGCGCCTGTTTGTCGCAATTGTGACTGGTTCTTCTCGTTCTATATGCCCATAATTCAACTCATATATGTTTATTTCCAGTGTATCCTGATTAAAATGCAAGAAGGCGACGTAAAGGCCGTTTACATTGTCGAACCAATTAGTAGGAACCATAAAAATCATACAAATCATTCGCCTTCCTTATACGACGGTTCTGTCGTCCTGTTGATCTTTATTGTCTTATAATTTTCGGAAGACTTATATTGAGACAGTTTTACGAGGTGTAGACAGTTTAAGTAGCACAAGGTACACTTAAAAGATACTGAATGCCATATCGGGAACGCTCGAGGAGATTGAAAGTGTTCCATTAAGTTACAACACTCTCGTAGATAAAGGCGTGTTCATGAAACGGTTCCACTGTTCCGCTGCATAATCGCTCACCATTGCCGCTGATAACGGAATATCCAGGAGCCAACAGTGGACCAGAGCCAATTTACTAAAATACCGCATATAATTTATTAAGATTCATTCTACGGATGAGCGTATCGTACAGTTGCACCTCATAAAAACAAACTCAAAAAATGTTTTCGCGGAGACGTGTCATCATCGAACAGATTTAGATCATGGTGCAATTTTTCGCTCAAAGAAAATAATGTATCTAGGTATCTCGTCTGAATAGTTTTCCCTGAATAACAAATGGCATGACATTATTTTCTGTCTGAGTTCTTACATCTTTTGTGTTGTTTGTAAGGTCGTCGTGGAACGATGTTCTGTGATTCAACCAGAGCAATAACATTTAGTTTGTTGAATAATGGTTTTATCTGTTAATTTAGCAAAGAGCTCAAAAAGTCGGCGATATATTAAAAATTATGCCTCCTTGATACGCCTACGCGAATCAAATGCCGCCTTACCAACCCAACAAAGTTATCAATCAGACGACAAGAATGCAAATTTTAATTGTAGCCGGGGCTGGGTCGGTGTCGCACGATATTATGATCGCAATTTATTTGCGCGATGCGGTGCGCATGCGGTGCGGCGCGGGGCGGGGCGACTTGCACGCATTGCACTAGGGAGGGAGTCAACCGCCAATTATGAATAAACTAGCTTTACTACTATGTTAATAAGACTTGAGATTTTTCCTTAGCGATTTCACCTAGCTAGAACTCTCATTAATGGTTTCGTGGCTCCGTTATCAGCCCTCTTAGAAAGCGTTTCGCGATAACCTATACCTGCACTCGGAACGCGAACTTGACTCGAGTTTATGTGATTGTGCAAACGCCTGTGGGGATAGGTACAGCGCCGAGTAACGATGATAAACACCCCTACGGAGCCTCAGATTTATACGAGCGTCTTCCGACGAACAAATTAACGGTTTAAACGTTGGTTGCACTTAACTATATGCGCCGATAACGTGTCGCCCGGAGCGAAAGTGTTGAAACATGAAGTTTTCACGCTCGTCTGAGGTTTTCAGTGTGGTCCGAGTCCGATAGGACGAGACGCAGCGCGCAGACGGGCGCGGGCGCAGCAGGCGTGGGCACGGCCCCGTTTCCTGGGCTAAATATAATTTCACTTGATCATTTAATTATATGGAGATTAATGGGTGGGTGGAGATGCCAACATTTACGTTAATAAACTGTACAATATGGCGTGAAACATTTACTATGGAGCGCGACGAAGGGAGGCTCGTCAGTTCGTCACCTACGTAGTGGACATCCACAACAACATTCATTTAGTTTATCTCTTAGTTCACAACTAAAATATTACGTTCGACTAATTACGCGGAATAGTAAGGTTTACTTAAAATGTCGCGACAAATTCTCATATATGTACATAATTACCCGCGAAGTGTAACCTACGTATAAGTATGTATGTAGGTAACGTAAACATTAGGTTGTGCATAGACTGGTCAAACGAGATGGTGACTCCGAGTAAAAATGAATAGAAATTACAGTTTATACCTAATTTACATTTTAACGCTTTAATAAGATAGCTAAGTTCAATTTCCCCTGTTAACAATAAATAGTTTTACAAAATATTGCACGAGTTGCACGTAGTGGAAAAACAAGTGATCGTTTTAAAGATTACGGCAATACGTATATCTTACGTATCATAGTCATAATTACAATATCAAATAAACGGAAATTAATGAGTACCGATTCTAAATAATCGACAAAATCTGATAATATCAAACTGATAACAGAGCGCGATACACGTACGAGTACACTCGTAATTTACATTTTAACGCTTTAATAAGATAGCTAAGTTCAATTTCCCCTGTTAACAATAAATAGTTTTACAAAATATTGCACGAGTTGCACGTAGTGGAAAAACAAGTGATCGTTTTAAAGATTACGGCAATACGTATATCTTACGTATCATAGTCATAATTACAATATCAAATAAACGGAAATTAATGAGTACCGATTCTAAATAATCGACAAAATCTGATAATATCAAACTGATACCAGCGCACGATACACGTACGAGTACACTCGTACCTACACGGAGTACTTTTTCTTATGCTGTGACTATACACTGTTGCACAAACGAAGTATTCATCTTGACAGGTACTGACTCCAGATAAGATACAAAACCTCCCTGTGAAAAACCTACTGCGATTTCTAACTGCTGTAGGGATTAATAGGGAATTGTAGAAAGGTTTTCTTTTCTTCTTATCGTGTCAAAATGAGTTTCATTATATCGCATGACAATCACTCATGCTGTAGTGAAAAGATTAGCCAGTCAGCAATGGTCGTATCGATCGAACCTCGAGGTTGACTGCCCAGGGTGTGCTGGACAAATTCAGGTTTCGTCACTCGATGAGGCTCTTTCCTTGCAGCCCAGATGGGACCTGACTAACGCTAACCAACACATTTTAATAATAAAATTTAATTTTAGCAATGTAATTTGGTGCGACTGTACCGTTCTACTTTACATTGCGCTGTATAGTCCAATCATTTTAGAGTTTCTCTAAATCTACATTTTTGTCAACCGTAATCTGTATAACTTACTTTATCACACTGCAAAGTTTCAGCGATAGATGAATTATTGTTAGGGTCAAACCCTAAAATGATTGGACTAGTACGAATTTGTTGTCAACGAGTACAAAGATGTATTTTACATTGCGCTATCATATATAATCACTCTGGGAGGCCGCAGCAATCAAGTACATTACTATGATTATACTACACTATTCACCTTTGTCTAGACTTAGAAATCTGACCTAAACGACTTTACGATCTGACTGTGCACACACAGTCTTAGATACTGCTCTACCGCCGCGCCTCCTTCATTGACCCGTGTAGAAACAGAGCTATTTAATTTATTTTTGTCTAGGGTTACAACATAATAAATATAGCCCAGTCAATTTACAGAGTTTTGTTAGAAGGTGTGCGAAGTAATTAATATGGGACTTTTAAACTGTAACCGGTACCATTTAGTGGAAAAATATCTGAAAAAAAATTTCATCTTCCGGGAGGCTTTTAATTTAATACTGATCATACCAATTCATTTTAATTATAATGACTTTTGAGCAATAAAATAGCCATTGAAATTGAAAAATTAGTTATTTATTAGATTTAGAATGTATTTTTCAATGCTTTCTAATTAGACAAAAATTTTTACTCCGTGTTTGAAGTGTGTAAAATGGTAAAGCATTAAAAATGTGAAAAAAAATGTACCGTCAGGTTTTTAGAACGAGATTTAAATGCTAAATTTTAAATTAGGGAATTTAGCCAACGGGATTGTTTTTATTCTGATATATTTCTAGGCTCTAATTGGCTCTTAAATTCATCATTCATCAAATTATACACAGAAAAATAACAATTCTTAATTAGTCCGGATCAAACCGTAAAATGACTGGGCTAATCGTGTAAAGTTGAGTCAGAGTATGTTATACTATACTACACTGGGATAGGTCGTGGACGCAGCGCACGTCCGATCAAATGAGGGTTGTACTCTTGCGCATGTCAACATGCATAACCCCACTTGTGGAAACAACCTTTTACACGATTCGACAGCTTTTGTTTTGCGAAATTTAATAAGTTTCATAATCGTGGTTTGATCAATGTAAGTGAAGTTGATAATATGTTGATTACTTTCATTTAGATAATGTAGTGCCTGATTCATTATCATTACCGATGCTTAAATTTATTTTGCTATAAGCAAATAATGTTATCTAATCGATAATTTCAATTTAGATCTTTTTATCGTGTCGTATGATTTTCCTATCATATTGATATAGGCATCAAGTATTTTTTAGCAATGATTAAATGTAATGCTTGGCATGAGGGCGTGACGCGGAACAACGTCGTCGTTGGACTGTGTGTGTCGTTGCGACGCCGTCGCGTCGTTGCCCGCGTCGTCCGTCGCCCGTGGTGACGACGCGCAGGGATTTGAATACAATGCCGCGATAGCTCAGGGCCGCCCGCGTGCACGCATGCATAATCCCCTGCGTTTATTTAAAATCTGCTACATTCTCAGTATGACTGATGGCTACATCTATGAATCGTAAACAATTCGCCGACGACACGAACGACCAGATGTGACACACATCCGAGAAAACTAATGGTTTTTGTACCGATCGGTTGCCAAGCACATTAATAACCATCGTCGGCCGCAACAAAGTTATCGCGCTAAATCGAGTCAGAGGACCGACCGACACCCGCGTCTGCATTCCGACAATGGCGTCTAGAACGACCGCAAATCTCAATAAAGTTTCTGAAGGTACCTAAGTGTAGTAACTAGACCACAGAAATAATAGTCGGCATAAACATGTCTGGGTTGAAGATAAACTTTCTGAATGGTTTGAAATATTAGTGTGCGTAGAGTGGTGACGGTGGGTGTCATCGAGCCCGCGCCGGCGACCAAGTCTTCGCGGTGCCAGACGGCGCGCGGGCGCCCACTCGCCCCACCGCCCAGTCATTGCGCTGTTTACCATCCATCTCCTCAAGCACCTATCACACTTCTCCCAATGTCAACGATCCGAACCTAACCACTTCATTTCCCACTAACAATCACCTTCAAAATTCAACAAATTGTCTTTCAGATCACAATTCTTCCTTAGCATACACGCATCATTTAATATGAGCATACATAGTTCTAGACCGGTCGTTTGTGCATGTAGATGACTGGATGTCCTCGATGGAGGTATTATCGTCTCGGAGAGAGCAAAAACGTGTAGACAATGGAAAAGTTGAGTTCGGTCCTATTCTGAGATGTACGAGTCAGCGCACTATTCGATGTGTTTACTGTTCGGTTGGACAAATGTATAAAGGAAAGGAGAACGTAAAGATGTGTGGAGTGGAATGGTTCGGAATAGGGTCTCGGTGTTGCGTCCTCGATAGTGGCGGTGGCGGCGACCAACGGATCGAGCGATGCCTATTTGGGAGCAAAAGAGTCCCTATTTGGAAGGCTGCATTTCGAGTCGCGATCGGTATCGAACAGCCACGATGCGACGCCCGCGCCGCCGTCACCGACCCGTCACTCATCGGTTACTTCTATACATGTTTTATAATTCATCGACGGCTCGAAGACACTTTTCGATCATATGAACAACATACAATACATTATATAGAGACGTACGAATAGGTACATAAAACATACAATTAGAATATTAATGATTTCACAACATTTTTCCCAGAATTCGTAATCTCAATGGAAAAATTGTTTTTGTAACATCGATTATCAAATTGTGGGAAATCACTACAAATAAAACTTATCTACACCGTCATCTGATTCATTACGCTACCAGCAATAAAATGTAAATAACAAATAATTGCCAGCGTAAGATACCTACTTATACACTAAGGTATTTGTCTATTAACATATTACAACGTTAAGACAATATACCTAGTTGCAATACAATATAATTGAAGATGATCTCAAGCGAGTCGTCTCGTAAATATTCAATAACATATTATTATCCATTTTTACAGTTCGTTGTATTTAACAAATAAAGAAGTATCTTTACACTCGAGATTACGTTACCATTCGATTTAAAGGTTAAGGCAACTCTTAAGGGGGTTGTTTAGACCGTCAAACTGAACAACTTTCTCTATGGGACCAACATCGAAATCGCGAAAAAAAACATTTGATATCCCATACATATTTTAGCTCTAGTCGATTTGTAGAGTATGGGACATCAATTTTTATTTCGCGATTTCGATATTGGTCCCATAGTGAAAGTTGTTCAGTTTGATGGTCTACATCACCCCCTTAAAGGTTTATTTGTATTTTTGTAACACCTTGTATAAGTATTTGAAATATAAGAAGAATCTTATCCTAATGATTAAGGCCTAGAGAAGTAGAGCAACTACGCAGGGTAGAGGCCGTCCACCAGAAAGATAGGGTCAATGATATTAGGCGACACGCGGGTCCCAATCCCAACTGAGTGCAGAGAGCGGGAGACAAAACGTTATGGAGGCGAATATGGAGAAGGCCTTTGTCCGAAGATGAACTGATCAAAGGCTGTGATGGATGAATGGATGGACTTTGATCTTACCAATTATACTGCACTTACCAATTATCGCATATTTAAACACTTACCAATTTTATACGGGTGGTTCAGACCATCAAACTGAACACCTTTTTCTAATACTAACCTGCACTGGTAGCATGCTACACGTGATACGGCTGTATCACGTCTTTTATCTCGTTCGTTCACGTACAAATAGAAAGAAAGCGAAGGTGTGATAGCGCTATATCACGGTGTTATGCTACCTATGCTGAAATCGTAAAAAAACTGCTATTTCATACATTTGAGTCTAGTAGGCATTGCAGTTTAGTATGGAACAGCCGGTTTTTGGTGATTACAGGTTTGCTCCAATAATAAAAGTTATTCAGTTTGACGATCTGAACCACCCCTGAAAATTTGGAATGTGTTTACAAAACACCTAGTAAAATTTTATTGCGGAAAAATTGCATAAACGTTCAGATAATAATCACTATAAAAATGTAAACTGTAAGAAATTCAAAACTACATAGTATTTGGGGTAGAAGATAGTAAACATTGTAGGCTCATACCTTTGCTTCAACACGGTACTTTAGCAGTGACCAAATTACTCTCCTCTCTACAGATTTTAGCGCATTCCCTACTAATACCGCATACCTCGTAAAATGTCTGGGCATTCGCGTAAAATGTGTTAGAAAATTTATGGACCAACATATATTAAGTCGTTAAAAAACCACAAAATTAAATTTAAACTGTTAATTCGGTTGGGAAAATATAATTCTAAACACGGGAGCCCCTATCTTCTCTGAATGTTGCCATTTTAAGAGGGCAGGATTCTGCTATTCTCAAGATCACAGGGTAATTAATATGTTGTTTTGTGTACAATAAAGAATCTGAGAATCTAAAAATCGTTCTTAATAATTATGTCGACACTTTTTTAAGGGGACAATCAGAACAGTAGATTATTTTTCGCGATTTCGATGTTGGTTCCAAAGAGAAGGTTGCTCAGTTTGATGGTCTGATCATCCCCTTAAAAAGTCAATAAATATCAATAAATAAAAAATAAATAAATGCAATAACTGAAATAAATGATTTCTATTTCTATTTCAAGTATAATTTGTGGGGGAACAACAATCCTCCAGCGAAAAGGGAAGATCTTCCACCAGATGTAGGGAGCAGTAGGTAGCCCCACAAATATGTATTTAAAGCAGTATGCATACATGCTGCACACCTTGGAAACAGTAATACGCTATTGCCTACATTTAACGCCACGCTTCTTACCAGAGGGGGTGAGGTTAAAAGTGGTGGGGGCAGGGAGAGTCCGTACTGTATGTTGTACTATTATCTAGAACTATTTAACCTTCTAGACTATTATACTGTGGCATGCTATATGCACGCTTCTTTTGGATATAGTAGGCTAGTATCTATATTTTATACTGTAACAATTTTTTTTATAATCTGTATGACACAATTTAGCAAAAAAAAATTTATACTTTTTTACAATCTTTACTTATAACATATTAAATTTATTTTATATGCATTGGTATGATATACATACCTATAACAAAACTATAAGTAGCTTTCGATTACTTTTTTCATTTCGGTGAATTTGATGTTTTATTCAAGAACATAATAGCTGATATACTGAAGGTCTCGTTGAGGTCTTTTGTATGGACTTATTTTATTGAAAATTTTAATACGAAGTGGTTCTCACTTCGTTCAGTTTTGAATCGGCAATTACTTTTATACCTTAGTAGTATAATACTACAAGTGTTTTCCCGCGACTTCTTACCTAATTATATACCAGATTTTAAAGCAGATCATAAGCTATCAAACAAAAAAGTTACATCAAAATCGGTTCAGTAGTTTTTGCGTGATGCACGAACAAACAAACAAACACACAAACAGACAGACAAAATTTCTAAAAAAGGTTGATTTCGAATCAGGGTTACCTAAAAACCATTATCGTAATATTTTTTTGTAAATGTCTTCAATGTACAGACATACTTCAGTTACAGTTTTATAATAGTTTAGATTAGATTTAAATGTAATGCTGAAAACAAATAAGAATTTAAATAATCAACTACAAACGAAAAAAAAACCATATAAAAGACATTGACGCACGAGACAATTAACAATGATCTTTGTAAAAAAAATTATTTCGTATATAGCGTCCAACTTAATAATAATATGCTCACGGTTTTTATGATCAGACCATCAAACTGAACAACTTTCTCTACGGGAATAACACCGAAATCACGTTAAAAAAATCTACGGTTCCACATTTTCAGACTCGAACGAAATGGGTAAGGTTTTTGTTGGATCCTGTATATTCCGGGGGGGGGGGGATAAATTCAGCCTATCCCAATACGTGCTTGCTTTGCAATCGTCCTACGATCTATTATTCAAATATTATTATTCTATTATTGGTCATTCAAAGATTGCAGGTAGGTACTCTGCCTCGGGTGGGCGTTTTGTACGATATCATTTATTTGTAATTTGTTTACTGGTTTAAGTGTTAGGATATTATAGAGTTTTTCTCTGCTGTTCTGTATAACTTTAACGCCACCAATGCAAATATGTCGTCAAAACGGCGACAGTCACCGGCGCAGGCGCCGAATGCGGCACGCGTGCCGTTAACGTGAATGAGTGCTCGTTAAAAGCATCCCGCCGTGTAATTAGCGACGCAGCAGAGGCCATGTAATAAAACAAAGTAGCGATCTGTCCCACGGCACAGAACAGAGATGTATAGTAAAGCAAGTTTGTGCAAGCGGTCGAAAAGACGCACGCACACAGACGAGCGTACACGTACACCGCCCTCTGATACTTCAGTAGTTTTGCGCCTCAAATAGGGTTGCCAACCCTACTATATAATATAGTATCCTACTATATTAGCCCTACTACCTAGGTACTATACTCAAATAGGGTTGCCAACCCTACTATATAATATAGTATCCTACTCTATATTAGGGGCCCTACTACCTACTATAATTCAGAGAAAAATATATACTAGGCAAAAATACTATATTTTAATGACCAAATAATTTATAGTGAATTTAAATAAATGTTGGTATACTTAGGTGCAATAAAAATGCTCAGTATTTTAACATGATTGTAACAATTTTCTCTCTCTTCATCACATTTGTTCCATTTGATCTAGACTGGACCAAAACTGCTGAGAAACGACAACAGGTTTTACTAAAATCAGATTTATCTAACTAAATTTTTAAAATTATGTTTTTTCTGTATCGATTCGACTCCAGTTATACAGGATGCATTATTTTGTACGACGAATACGAAATGGGGAGATGATTTTTCCTTATGAATAAAAACTTGGTATTCAAACCAAAAAGTAGCAAAAAATTATCTTTTAGAAAATTTTAAATTAACATAAATTCGAGAAATTCTATATATTTTCCAATTCTTCCCCGTTCTACTGTATTTTTTCGGGCACTAGGCTCGAAATACTATATTTGGTCTAAAAAAATGGCAACTCTCTCAAAGTGCCTTATCGGGCTTAGATTATTTAACTAGGGACCAGCCTCGCGTTAGCATTCCCCTCTGCCTCTTATTTGTTATTTTTATTAAGGTACAAGATCAGGTGCATACAATTGTATACCTTATCATTATAACTAAACTAAACGAGATCCTATAATTGTGGAAAATAGCATCAAACTAATTAGGTAGTATAAACTATTTTTTCACGATTTTTAACAATCAAAATTAGAATCTCAAGTTCTGAAATAAAATCCAAAGTAAAGGATTTCATGCTACCTCGTCCCCCGCAAAAAGAGTCAGAAAGGTTTATTAGTAGAATTAACACGCGTGGCGATGGAGCTCTCGCTCGTCTGTGTGCGTGCGTCGATTCGAGCGTTCGCACGAAGTTGCATTACCTACTGTATATCTCTTTTCTGTGCCCACGGCCCCCCGTTCTCGTGACTTCACTCGATGATCCATCACGAAATTTACACTATCTTGTTAAACGTTATGAAAGGGTTAAGTGACTTTTTGAGACACGGCACCGACAAAGCCGTTGATGAGTCCGTTATTTAGGTAGAAATTACTTCGTGCATGAAACTGGAAAGTGCTAAAAAAATGCGAATTCCAATGTCGTCAACGTCCTTTGAAATTAAATATCGGTACTTACTTGCCCGGTAACTATTTCTTCTTGGAATGTTATGCGCCTTGTGCTACTTTATGTGAATAAATGTCCGTGAAAATAACACGTTTTGATGGATTTTTATAGAACAACGAATTACGTTTATAAAATGTAGTTGAAAAGCACATGAAAAAACACTTTACTAGGTAATTTTTTTGATTTTTTTTTAATTTATAAAGAAATTATTAAAGTGTTAAGTACTTAGAAATGAAATAGCGTCTTTATCTAAATATTATGTGCACGAAACAAAACTCGTATTTTTTAAAGTTGTTTATTTCCAAGAAGATTGGTCTCCTTGCTTAGTATACTTCTGCAATGTGCAATAAATAAATTTCGTGTACTGGCTGATTTAAGTAAAAATATTTGACATTAACGCCATTATGTAAAAAAAAACATTGCAAGGTTTTTTCTTATCTGGCTTTCGCATTTTTTTTTTCGTAAAATCATCCAGTATATTTAATTATAAATTACAAAAAGGTGTGATTAACATGTTCACTCGAAAAAGTTTAAATTCCTATCAAAGAAATCTTTAAAATTTACCAATTACATTTTCATGGTAAAATGTAATAATCAGAATTATTAATCAAGCAATCTATTCATGGTGAGCAAGTGAACGAATACGAACGAGGAGCGAGCGTAAATAGGAAAAGTCGCCGGGGGCGGCTATTATCACGTCAAGTGGGCTTTATCTCTCAATTTAGTGATAATTTCATAAAGGCGAGGAGGCGGGTGCCGTCCAGCGCAACCTCGCGCGGTAGGTCCGCACTTGCGTTGCAAGAAACCACGTAGAGCTAATAAAGTTTACACTACCTACGTAGGAGATAGCTTTTCAATATTTAAAAAAGATGTATATCGTCAAAGAAACAAGAAAAGGATTTTTTTTTATCGTGTCCGAAAATGTGTTTTCTAAAATTATTGTTCTGAAATAAAGACTGTTTATCATGGCCTGGTCATAGTCAAAATGGTTCTTAGCTAAATAAAATAATGCTAGCAAATATTTCGTTGATTTCTGATTCAAACAAGCAAATTTTTTTTCTTCATCGTCCTTTTTTAATTTATCCATTAAAATTCACAATGGGCCTCGGGAGCGAGGCACGGGAGTTTTGAACAGCAATTTTTTTTTGTCAAAGTTGGTCAAGAGAACGAAAGGTAACTGTATGGTTGCAATATCCCCGATGATCTTCTGTTTACGCCTTTCGGGGTGTATAGTCGTGAGCATATGCATGCATGCATGCATCATTTTCATAATTGATTGTGATTGAACCATGTTTAACAATATACTAATAGAAAATCAAATGAGGATAATTTGAGTTAATTAAATCAAATTACAATCAGCTCATGTTTACTTTTCGACGCGAAGACATTGACTGATAGGTCAATAGATTTGTCCCTTTTGACTTAGATAATGTTTGGCAAATTGCAGGCCTGGGGTGCAAATGTTATCGCTTCTCGTTGTACTGGACCACATCGCATCGCTGGATCTTTTAAGAAATTTCTATGATCAATGAAACCCACTAATTGCAAGCCGCTTTAAGGACCCTGATCGATAGCACGATAATTTAATGCCGGTTTTATGTCGACTCAAAACATTTATTTTTCCTGTTAAATTGCCAAAAATAATACCTTCAGCTGATGACGGCCGTTACTCGCCACACTGTTTTATAACATATCATTTAAAGCCATCTTTATGTCTTTTGACTTCTTGTGTAGCTTTTTGAATTCTTCCTTTGCATTTATCCTAAAACTTATCTCAATGTGAATTTTAAAATTTGTTGTTTACTGATCATTATTTTTTGTACAGAATTGTTTTTTTAAGGACTGCTAAAGTTTTTTGTATACACGGCGACAGATTAACCTACTCATAGTTGAACTCTGTGTCCTCGTCATAGCGTTCAACTGTGGTTTGGTTAATTTATCGCCGTATAATCTCTCTCTTCCTGGCTTGATCTGTCGCCGTGTTTACCTACAAATTTCACTAGCTTAGCGTTGACCAAAACATTGTGATGAAAAACTATGTGCTCCAGCACGAGATAGGACTATTTCGAGGTACTTAGCCATTCCGTGGTAAGGAACGGACTATCACGCTGAACCGAGTTTGGGATACTACAAGTGAAATGTGTACCTATTTTTTTAAATACCCTCTTCTATCTCTCTCTCTCTCTTGCCCCACTTCAAAATTCTTTTTTTAGTGTGTTTAATGACTGTTAAGTCAAAGATGCTTTAAATTCGCCACTTATGCAACCAATCGCTCTAGCAAATTCACTCTGGTCGGCCTTGCCGGTTATTCACTCATACTTTCTGTAGAAAAAGAAGGCATATTGAAGTTTAGCGTTATTTGTAGTTTGAACATATTCCTATATTTATATTTCCCTAAGATGAACCCACAAAGACTTGTGTCAAAATATATGTCAATTCGTGCGTGAGTAATAAATAGCGTCACTGTTTAAATTATGTCATTAAACTCCCATGAAACTACACAAAGTACGAATCACAAATTCTGCAAGCGACACATTCGTTTTATCTAACTAATACAGTGACTCAAATTCCGAACAAAACGCACCAGTACTTCATTAGTTTGTTTTGTAAGCTAAGTCGTAATCCCAAGGGCCTCCCTAATTTGGTATGCGATGGAGGCGTCCGTTTAAGATGGAACCGATACGAGGCGTGAGGTGCCGCGTGCCTTCACGCCCTCGGACCTTCGCCAACCCCTTATAAACAATTTTCTTTAGTATGCATTCGCAAGCATTCATTAAGCAATTACCCTCGCAAAAGATATGTTAAGAAATAATTAGGTTCAGATCCGATCCGGCTCGAAGGACCACGTAAAAATATCCTGATCGAAATCGCGATAGGCCGAATTATTTTTTTAAACACCGTAAAAATAATTACTGACAAGGAAATTTAAATAATTTATACAGACACTGTGTTGTTTAAGAATAGTAAAATGTATCTCTTGCATCTAGTTTATTTTGTTTTTGCTTGTTTATAAATAACTCTTTGAACAAGTAAAAACAAAGCAATTCGTTAATGTTACAATAAAATTCAAGAACTTGGTTGAGTAAGTACATAATACTAATTAATAAATATACCGGGTCCACCTTAATTATGCTGACAGTTTTTAAAAGGATGATCAGTCCATCAAAATGAACAACTATCTCTATGGGACCAACATTGAAATCACGAAAAAAAACAGCCGTCCCATACATTTGGCTCAAGTAGGTTGCATTTTTGTATGGAACAGCTGATTTTTTTCGCGATTTCGATCTTGGTGCCATAGAGAAAGTTTTTCATCAGATCATCCTCTTAAAAAAGTATCAGCATATTAAGAAGAAACTTTTGCCTATGTATACCAAAACACTTACACCAGATAAAGAAAACCTAGGAAAGCTCTTCTCGTGGGCAGTTAGTTTACGCTACTCAAAACAAAATGAAGTTGCATAGCTTCGCTTCTGCCCCTCCCCCGCGTAGCTCACGCCCGCGCCCTCGAGAACACAAATTGCGACCAGTTACATAACATGCATTATTTAAACGCGACAACCTTATAAGAAAGCAATAATGTGATAGAGTGTACGCTCATGTCGCATGCGGTGACTCAGTCTCCGAGCGCATTGACCCTCGCTGAGCCGCCGACGCACACTATTCCCGTGCTGTGCACTACATTATTTCATCCAAATCCATTTCAGTTACAACCTCTCCGGACAGCGAATTGCATTCCAATTTCCATCCAACCTTAGACTCTATCAATAAAATTTCCCATCAAGTTAGTTTCTCTAAAATAGATTTTATCGTCGACGTCGAGACTAGGAAATGCTTTCATTTTCTCGCAAGCGTTTCTTCACCAAGCATCCCACGAAGTCGTGTCAGTACATCATTCATCAGCTGTTCTGTGAGCGTGTAAATTTGCATACGACCAGTCCAGTCTTGCGGGCGTCGACTGGAATTAAAGAGGGCCGAGTCTCGGAGGGGCGAAGGGAGAAGGGAGATCTCGTGTCGATAGTGTCACATGACTAATGGAGCAGGCGCCGATCAGCGATATCGACAAATAAAAATATTCTCGGCCACCGCCGCCTGCCGCCGCCGGTGATGTCGAACGAGGACGCGAGTGTTCCCACTTGTACAGAACTACAGACAGAATAGGGCTCGAAGACAGCCACAATATAATGTCGAAGCCGACAACGTATTGGTATTCCATTCCAATAGGACTGCCTTAAAGAACGAACCTCAAAACGAAAATATTGTCGGCAATCATAGAACAAAATTCTGGTAGGTATGACGCTAGCATGAATTTTCTACTAATTTTTAAGCTGTAATTTCATGTAGTTTAAAAATAAATATGTTTAGAAATTAAAATTGTGATACATAAATGGGAGAAAATGACAAATATTTCGTCGACCCCAAATAACAGGATAAGGACTAGTAGATGATGAGTTTTGTATTGGTTTACAACTGAAATGATAACTATGTTATTTGCAAGTAAAATAAAAACACGTCAAGAATCCTGCGTGAAAGCTAGTTAAGAAATTTAAAATATTATAACATATTGTAGAGTTGCAAATTCAAAGATAACAAATAAGTTAACAAAGCATGTTTACAAAATAACTATCCATTGAGCGAGCACATGTATTTTACACTTTTGAAGCTTGTGTTGGTTCGTTGTTTGGTTGGTTGGTTGGTTGGTTGGTTTGGTCTGTTCTAGTGCCATCGCACTAGATCTCCTTGCTTAATTTTGCGGATATTTTGTAGAGATCAAGATATATCTGCAAAAAGTTTGTAGGTACATACAAATATTCGTGTACTGGCTGATTTATTATATTTAACATCAACGCCATTTTGTAAAAAAAACAGTGCAGCGTTTTTTTCTTATCTGGCTTTCACCTTTTTATAATATCGTCCAGCATTAAATTATAAATTACAAAAAGATTAGTTGTGTTCTGTGTGATTAATATGATGTTTCCGCAAAAAACGTATAAATATCAAAGAAATCTTAAAAATTACCTTGGTATACCTGGGTATACCTACTATGATTCATATATAACCAACTATATTATAACATCAACCGCATCGAGTGTGTTCAAAAAAAGTTTCTACACTATTTAAGTTACAATGCTAATCAACAGCGCCGTCTAAATTCTTACTCTGACCGATTAAAGTACTTTGGCCTTATGGCTTTGGACAGTAGAAGAAAGTTGTCAGACCTTATATTTTTCTACAAATTATTAAATAATGGAATTGACTGTCCAGAGCTCTTATGCAGGATTAATTTTGTTATACCGCGAACTTTGCCGCGCCCGGGAGTCTACAGGCTGTTCAAAGAACGAACTCATAGAACGAACTTGGGTCGTAACTCACCGCTCTGCAGAATGATCCGACTCTATAATTTTCTGCCAAAATCTATCGAAGCGGATGTCTTCGGAGATAAACTGCACTGCTACAAGAGCAAGATCCACAAACATCTCTCACTGTCTTAATTAATTAATTATTTTATTGTGCCTGTGTTAATTTTACAGTAGGTAGCTCATTTCACTAGATCTCAATTGAGATCTTTTTTTTATTATCCGATGTATTTAAACTTATAAGAAATTTGTATTTGACATGATTAATTTTAATATAATATAATTGTTATTCTATTCTATTCTATTGCAAAATATTTTAGCACGCTGATCTTATTATTCAATCAGATTGTTAGACTATTTAGGTACTTAATTTGTAATAATTATTATGTAAGTTGTGGTTGCCTATAAAAGGGTTAGCACCGTGCATGTTAATGATTAAGATATTTGTTAAAGAATTGTGTATAACCTGTTGGTAATCCTAATAAACAAATTGAAATTGAAATTGAAATAACCGTCCATATTAGAATGATTTTACCACAGAGTACCTTTTTCTTAGACGAACATCTTCATAAGTCACTCATAACTGAAAACAGAGGGTCTACCATGAGTTTTCACTGTATTTTACTACTGTAGTTACGTCGCCAATTCGTATGACAGATATTATTTCTCAATGTAACCATTAGAGGCGCTGTACGAAATTCAATACAAAATTGGTGACGTAACTCCAGTAGTAAAGTAAGGTAGGTAAACTCATGGTAGGCCTACAGGTTTGTTGACGCTAAAGCAATAGTTCGAATTGAAATCCTCTGCTCTTAGTAACAATATCTGTCTCTACTATTATTATATTGTATCCGCCTTACAATAAAGAGTTGAAATACAAACCTATTTGCAGGAATAATATTTACGTGTTTATGATTTGATCGAACCCTTGTAGAAACATACAGAGATGAACACTACATAACTGTTTATAATATTTATCTGAGTAGCTGTATGCTACTATAAATAGCAAAATCGAGCTTCTGATCGTGATAAGTATATATAATAACAAATCCAATGGAGTTTTTACAAATCCAATGGAGTTTTTACAAATCCAATGAGTTTTTCGGAATTTATGTACGATTTGTAATACCACTGGCTTTTCGGTGAAAGAAAACATCGTGAGGAAACCTGCATGCTTCAATTTCGAGGCTGTATTGTACAGTCAGCATCAAAAGTAACTAAGCATCTCCGGTGTTCAAAAACATCTGAACAATTACACGAAAATAAACCCTATTTCCTACTAGATACCGTTTGTTTTTAACTTAACAAATAATAACATGACAGATAAATTAATTTGATTTCTTTGTGAGTTGAAATAAGGTTTGCTATCGTAAAGTTGTCCAGATATTTATGAACACTTAACATGCCTAGATATTTTTGATGCTGACTGTACCCACTGTCCATTATAAGTGGCGACGGGCTCACCCCCTGTCACACTATGGAGTACACAGAGTTTCGGTACTACTGGTAAACGTTAGTATATATTTTCTTTGCTACTGGTGAGACGTGGATGTTCTGAGGTTTCAGAATATCACTGACTACCCCCTCGGGGAATATAGTCGTGAGCATATGCTATGCTATGCTTACTTGTTTTTTTTTTAATTTCCCGGCATTTACTCCAGGAATACAATAATTATATTTTTCGGTCGCCATTATAAAATAAACCCGGACAATATCCATTATAAACGGGTGTAAATTAATAGTGCTACTTGCTAACGACATAAACATTATGTTGAGATAACAGTTTATAGCTAGTTTAACCCAGATTCTCGTGTAACAACAGCAAGTCTACAAATTAGTTGGGATTTCAAAACATTGCTTGGGAGACAATAATTTTTGGTGGAGTGAAATTTTTCCCACTCTAGCTGATCGGTTGTCGGATGAATATCGGGCAAGGGCGGTAAAGTTCAACATGTAACGACGGTTCTTTTGATAACCTATGAATATTTTGTAAAGACCTATAACGTAGGTATGTACCTACTCATTTAATTCATCTCGATCTCAAGTTAGGAACTGATTTCGGTAAAAACCAGTTACTTAGGTACATTAAGTTGTAACAGTTACACTCAGTTGCAGAAACGCTCATTAAAGTTAATCCTCCATTAAATCTCTTGCTGTCACTTTGTGCTTTGTTGACGTAGTAAAAGCTTGCAAGAGATTTAATGGAGGATTAACTTTAATGAGCGCTTCAGCAACTGAAGCTTAGACGGTTGACGTCAATCAATGGACGGATACGTCAAGCGTTGCGTTGGCACGTAAGAGTTGCGGGAGTGCTAGGTCCACCGGATACGCGTAACCGCCTCTCTCGAGACCTTGCCAAATGAGTACTGCACAGTGCAACTCGGCGACACACGCCATGCCGTCGACAGACGCTTCCGCGCCCGCCGCCGCCGTCGCGTGACGCCCATCATCATCTCTAAATATACCTCCGCAAGGAGACACTTCGCCGCCGACCTCGACCCTACCAAAACTCACCTGAAACGCGCCCGAAACTGAAAGTGCAAACCGTCGCGGGTCGGGTCAGGTTGTCAGCCTTAATAAACGGAAGTTCAACAACCTAACGAGACGAGAGTGACGCTTCGCCTAGATAAATGTGGTATGCTGTTTAATATCTACCGAGATCGAAATAAATCGCAGGGATTATTGCCAAGTGGAAAATCATTATAATATATTGGACGCGCGGAATTCACTTTGACAATATTTTGACATTGCGCGGCGTTGGGGATTTAGAGCCGTCCGCGTCCCGAGCTTTTATTTCATTTTTATTTTCTTCGCGCTTGTAACTATCTCTATATTTACCTTCGTCTGCTTAAGGATCTATTTTGATACGTGTTATTATAAAACAGACTGTTTCAAAACATGTTTAGTCTTATTTTCGTTTGAGATTTATTGTATGTTTTTGTAGAACATTAGACGTTGCGGAGGCTCGTTAGCGATGGTGTGTGAGACGCTCTGAATCTGTCGTTAGTTGTTTCAGATGTGACAAGTTTGCGAGGTGGATCGTTCTATGCAACAAGCCATGGGCGCCGGCAGAGCCGTGCGAGTGTAGAACGGTTGCATTGCAGTGCACAAGCGCAGGGACGGTACGCTTATCGCGTAAGAGAAACGGGCGTCGCCGGTGGCCATCTAAGGAGTGCAACTGTACAACCGGCCCAGCGGCCCACCTATTCAGATATGTTCGTGTCGTATTTTCGATTCGACGTCTACGCTATCTCTCGTCCGACTAGTGGACGAGAGCTAGATGGCAAGATACAGAATGAAACGTTCAGCTCAGAATAAGGATATAATTCGAAAAGGCTGCAGGCGACTAAATGAGCCTACTCAATATTCCGCATGCTGGCAACGTAAAATTACAGTCAATCAACATTTTACTTTTCCGTATCACATATTAACATCATTGGGCTTAATTACACAAGTGACAAATAATATTGTAGGCAGTCTGAAGCGAGATAAATTATGCTTGTAGAGTTCATCGCACCCTCATTACAACTCTATCGCCTAGCTAGGCTACAGATGTGCAAGTTTTTTCCCACACAACAATCCTGACTGGCGAGGACTAAGCTATTTTTATTCCTGGAGTACAAGATTAGAACTCCTAAGAAAGCCATGAGGTCCGTAGACAGCGGGACGGCACGAAGGGGGAGGTGTTTGGGTCTGCATCTAACGTGCTGCTATTATGTACGCACCTTTATGGCAGCTCTTTGCGGTAAAGGCTTTAACGAGATGTTGAAATGGGACTTGATTACTATTAGTTCTGCTGCATTTATTTTTGATCGCAGATTCCGAGCTCGTGAGAACTTAGTATCTACCTTCTTGGTCTGTACTCTATTCTTCTATTTGGCTAGCTGCTCTGATGATTCAACCAATCATCCTACCTTTGCTGGGTGTAAGGAAAAATATCATTAACCTTTAAATTTAAACCTCATACTCTACCCATCAAACTGAACAAAATTTATACTATGGGAGCAAACCTAAAATAACAAAAATAATCTACTGTTCCATACGTTTGAGTCGAGTAGGCATTGCAGTTGAGTATGGAACAGCTGTTTTCTTTTTTGTTCTGACAGGTTTGCTCTCATAGCATAAATTTTGTTCAGTTTGATGGGTAGAATATGTGGTTTAAAGGTTAATGATACTTTTCCTTACAACCTGTATATATGCAAGAAAGCACGCAATAGGCATCTATGTATATTAGGTCAACATACCTATATTAAAATCATAATATCTCAGTTGATCCGGCAACATCGATGACCTCTTTTTATAAATCTTTATTTTTTTCAACTTTTTAAGATTCTGTTTTTAGATAAGATTTTGTTCTTCGTTTTATTTCCGAGTGTGTCACGAAATAAACAGTGAAAAAGTTTAAAGACTGCTATAGATATTCGTCCTTCTTAATATGCTGACACTTTTGTAAGGGGGTTCAGACCATCAAACTGAACAACTTTCTCTATGGGACCAACATCGAAATAGCGAAAAAATAATCAGTTGTCCCATACATTTGGCTCGAGTTTGCAGTTTTTTATGGAAGAACTGATTTTTTTTTCGAGATTTCGATGTTGGTCCCATAGAGAAAGTTGTTCAGTTTGATGGTCTGATCATCCTCTTAAAAAAGGGTTAGCATATTAAGTTGGACCCTATAGACAAGGCTTTAGCGTTTCTACATGGGCAACAATAGGTACCATGTAAGGATATGAAGCGGCTTACAACAGGCTACTCGCTCAACGATCGCTTCGGATATGAAAGTCACACTAGCATTTATCCAAACACGTTTCGCGAGCGATTGAGAAGAGTGCTCGGATCCATTACGCGTTGCGTGAGCAAACAATCTCTCGCCAAGCCATTATCGCTATTAGCGGCATATGTGTTAAGTGCGGGATTGGCACGCACGACGTCAGACAGGCGTGTTTGTTGAGGCTGGCCAGGCGGCTCCGACGATGGGTAATCTCTAGAAAATTGACATTTGGCGCCAAAAAGGAGCTCAGAGAGTGATTGTGAGTGCACCATTTGGCGCGATCTGGAGGCGAGTAAATATTTATTGAGCCCTGAATGCGTAAGTGGTTTCATACTTGCGCCTATTTCTATCCAGAGGATTATGTTTTATTGATAGCACTATAAAGATTGACTGTTCATAAAATCATGGATTCGTAACTGGGAATCTGATGAAACATTCGATGTAAACAAGTTCATTTAAGGTACTTAGGTAGTTATGCAGCGAATTGCGTCTAGCTAGGATATTTGCAGGATTATAGTAGGTACCTAACTCAGTAAGTTTATTGTGATTGATGTTAGTATAAGTAGTATGACTACTGAAATAGAGAAGTAACCATCAATAATGTATGGAAATTCTTAATTTTGTTTATAATACTGCGGTCAGTATATTTTATAAACCTATAGGTTGAAAAAACTTTATAGGGTAATAGTGTCTTGTGTTTCTATTTTCGTGCAATATGAATAAACTATAGTTATTAGCTAGATAATAGTGTAAGAATTACTCCATCCAAATCAGGATCCCAGGCAACCAATGAAATACTGTGCTTCACTTAATACAATATATTTTCTTTTTATTCCTTCGTCGTCTTACTTTGACACATCTGTTTCTCTAGGCGGTACTTACAAGACTCCTCGACTGCGCCGCTGCCTAAAACAACGGCCCTTTTGTCCCTCATTTGGACTCAAACCTAACAATAGTTACAAAGTTTGAACGAAATCAAACATGTCTATTAAAATCCTAAATAACTTTTTTAGAACTTTACTTCCTAACCCTAGATCTTTCTGTCACGACTAAAAGTAGTCACGAAAACACGATGATTTATTCAATTATAATAATTAATTGCTAATTTATGCGTTCGTTAAACAGTGGACATACAACACAAGGTCTTAACACCTGTGTCGATACAATAAATATTAAAACGTGAGTGTTTCTGTCACCTGTTCTGCAACATACATATAATTATACGTTGCAAAGCAGGTATAATTATAGCAACTCGTGGACCATCGGCCGATGACTGTGGTCATCCATATTTTCATTTACCTAAACGTCTATTGCGCGAACCAACAAAACTTTGTTTACCTCTGATTTTTCCGCGCATTTTCCGAGTAAGCACTCCATCATCGACTTTTCAGTGAGATGAGAACTTTAAAGTTGATCTGTTTTAAAAACAGGCCAAGTGCGAGTCGGATTCATGCGCTCAGGGTTCCGTACAAATTAAATTGGAAGGGGGAAAAAACAAATTCTCTCCCATACTACATCACGGGCGATGCTCTAAATGAAAATGTAAGCTTGTAATCGAAATATGTTTATGTTATACTAATATAGCAACAAATTAACGATTCTCGGATTTATTCCTTTAATTGTGTTGTTAGGTCAAGCTTCTTGCCTAATGTAATGATTCTAGGTCAAAGAAGTACCTTATAAGCTTTGATTTGCAAGTTGCGAGTATCGAAATATGACATAAATGGCCGTATCATTTGACCAATCGAATTTTTTACACCTCCAAGGGAGCATAGACTCATTAATTATTAGTTTCAACTTAATACCTCTACTCGTTCCTGAGAAAAAAGATCTGGATAGACAGCAAACTGATCCTTTAATGATAAGGGTTCAGTTTTTTCCATTTGAGATACGGAACACTAAAATGTGTACCTTTTCAAGTCAAAGAAAATACAGAATCATATTCACATCTAGCCGAGCGAGTACTTATAAATCTGATATCATCAACTAAAGGAAATGAAAATGCATCGCGACAAATTGCTGTTGTGCAATGGCGTACTGTCAGTTAATTGAAAATTACCTACTTCTGTTATGGAACTTCGTGAAACTGGGTTATATAAATGTGGGAGAATAAAACGCATGCACTGAGAAAAACTCAAGAAAAATTATGTTAGAATTATTAAACCAAGAGTTATTCCAATGACAGCAAACATTACTATAATCACCTTTAATCGTTACAATCGGAGTTTTGTAAATTAGTGAATTTTGCAGTTATTGCACTAAGAAATTAATTAAAGATTGTTATAATTATTACAAGTAATTAAGTAAAATTCTGATAGATTTATCATAAAATGTATGCAGTGTGCATACCGATTTTTCAACATGGCAAACCGATTTATTAGTTAAAGCAATAAAAAAATTCTCAGTATGAGAATATGTATAATACAGGGTAAACGCGGTAACTACATATTTAAAGGGGTGCTTCAGACCATCAAACTGAACCATTTTCACTGAGGGACCAACATTGAAATTGCAAGAAAAAAAATAAACTGTTCCAAAAGATTTGGGTTGAGCATTTTGTATGGAACTACAAAACCTTTTCTTTTTCGCGATTTCAATATTGATCCCGTAGTGAAGCATCCCCTTGAGTATGTAACGCATTTAAACCCTGTATATAGATCTGAAAGAAGTATTTTGAAGCTTTTCTCAGATAAAATGCATGTTTTCTCTGTCTCAATATTACGCCACCAAAGCTTAAAATTTACAATAATGAGCGTCTTCCCACCTAAATAATTTAATTATTAAAGCTGTAAAGTATCTTATTTACGATATATTCCTTCGCCAAATACAAAATGGTCAGCAACTTGTTGTCCATAAGTTTGTATCGCGTTAATTATAATTGCGAGTCTTATCTTCGGATTGATGAAATTGTATACTCTTGTCGCGGCCGTGTACTCAAGTCACCGCCATCTTCCCAACAATGTTGTGTTTTGAGATCACATCGCAATTCAATTACTATTCAACTGTGCTGAATACTATTATGTGACTGACAGCCTTTAACTTCTTAGCGATCTGTCAAAACGGCTCTAACGGCTGTCAACATATGATTAGCGCGATACCTAATGTGTTAAAAGTTGTGTTTCCTGATAAAGGAGGCGGCGGATACAACAAGAGTCTAAATTGAAAAGCTGCTTTGCGTCTATGAATGAATAAACCTGAATGTGATTAATGTGAATGTAGCAAGGCTCATTAATTGGGCGTTGATAGTGATAGCGTGTAGGGCTGAGCGCGGTGCGGTGCGAGTGCGGAGCGGATGCACGTGCGCCGGCGCAATGGGCTAGCATGCTGAACCGCGGCTTGCACTTCCGACTCACATTCATTCCCGCGCCATTCATACAACTGCGTCATTCATTTAATTCAAGTTCATAACGAGAGCCGGCACCCGTAACGTAAGTGGGAGGAGCTGCACGAGCGGACTGCGCTCGCGCACCGCACATTATCAAAATCTCTTATTATCGATAAGATTAACTTCACCACTTCCACGTTCAACCCGAATCGGCTCACCGACCCGACCGCGACCGTCAGTAAAATAAATCAGATCAACGTTGGACTCAGAACCGCATTTATTGCTTCTCGGTATTCGCACCAAATGAAGCGTTTAAATTCTCTAAGGCGCGCTATATTTCACGGGACCTTAAATGTAAACTTCTAATTAAATGCGGGCGGGCTCTTCTCAGGCACCGGATGTGCACCGTAGTCGGACAGTTACAAAATGTTCAAATTAAAGGATCGAGAAGAGGCCGTGGCGGAGCGGAGGCGGCGCGGTGGTGGCCGCGTGGCGTGGCGCCGAGATGCTATCACGCGGGCGGAGCCGTCGGAGCCGCGCGACCCACCGTGCCATACTTTTCTAACTTTTTGGCCTGTCAGGTCGCGCGGGGGCGTATTGTGTGCAATCGTAGCACGCGAGGGCACCTCGGGACGACGACCCGTCGCTCTTTCGCTTCGTATAATCCGACAGCGTTATGGTCGACCCGGCGCCTTTGTTGGCTACCGGCTTAATGAGGGCCCGTGGGTGGCTTATGACACGTCAGGATCTGATCATAAAGGTGCCAAAAATTCTACCTGCCCGATGTTGCGCCGACGACATTCCTATGTCGCGGCTTTTAAAATTAATGCCTATTGTCCGCTTGTAGTGGCAGGACTGGCAGGAGGCGTCAGGGATTAAGGATGTCACAATATCGGACGCGCCGCGGGGTTAGGAATGTGAGGTGCTGTGTTAATGTCAATAAAAATTCAAATCTCTGAGTCTGTTTAGAGATCGTCCCCGCTCTCCGAGGAGCTCCGTTCGGTTAAATTGAGATGTATGCACTCAAATTCTTTGACCCCAATTAATTTCGTGGAAGCGAGTTCGTTGGGCGTTAATTAAGTGCGCTAATATTTACTGAGAGCACGCTAGCGATCAAACACACGATGCTCATTGTAATTGCAGTGTTTATTCTGGAAATAAATTAACAAGGCTATACGCTTAATTAGGCAAAAGTTATAACTGAACGAGTAATTTGATAGGTACTCGAAATCGATTGCGTGGACACATCGCGTAATTTGGGTTAACTGTTTAAGTGCCTACACTCCTAAAAATTATGTTTAAACCTACTAATTGAGTTCCTTCATAATACTGAATAATCAAGTGAATGAAATTAAAATTGTTTGTTTTGAAGCTCAATTTCGCCGGGCTACTATAATAAAGATGACTAGTTTATACGTCAATTACGAGCAAGTGTTCCGAGCGTCGCTGCGTCACGCGAAATATAACATCTCAATTGTTTACAATGCACATGTTTGTACTAGGTGCAGTCGGTGGTAATGTCCGTATGCAATTCGAGTGCAACGCACATGACGTGTGACGTCACGACGCGGATCGTTTGTTACGCCCAAGCCGCGGGCGTTGACCGACTGAATTGGACATAAGTGTCCTGCGTCGTACTGTACATATCGCTACCCAACCACGATTTACGACATTACACCCGATGCCAGCAAGCCAGCCGACACGATGCTATAGTACTTGCTAAATTATCTCAATCTTCTCAATGAACCGTATGATAAAATTTTTATACAATAACGTTTTTGTTCTGTCTACGTAAATGTTTTAATTCTCGTTTCTTAGACACGACAAGCAAGAAAGAGTGCAGATCCACTATAGTATAAGAGATAAGCAACCATCACTGATTCCCAGATTACTATAGGCTGATTCAGTGTTTATGTGATGTAGAGCATCTCTGTGATGGGGATGAACCAGGTCTGCCTGCATAACTTCAGTCGGTTTAGGAGTTACAGACATTTAAAGGTCAGTAAAAAATTTACGATCAGCTGCAAGGCTGATCCTATGATATTATTGTAGTGTGCACTGTTATGTAGCTATGTGAACAGTACAAAAACTGATATGAACTGCCAGTCGGTTAAGGAGATACAGCCGTTCAAAGGTCGGACCTTTGAACGGCTGTAACTCCTAAACCGACTGATGAAACATGTCAGTTTTTGTACTGTTCACATATCTATAGTGCATACAACAATAATGCCTTGCAGCTGATCGTTAATTTTTTGTTGACCTTTAAACGTCTGTAACTCCTAAACCGACAGAAGTTATGCAGGCAGACCTGGTTTATCCCCATCGCAGAGATGCTCTAAACCCCATAAATACTAAAATCAGCCTTGCTGCTGATGGTTGCAAAAAGTAGGTACCTACACTTATCTCTTATATATTAGTTTTTGTTGTAATACCTATGTTGTAGGCGAATACGTATTAACCGCAATAATAGTTATAGTACCTACAACAATTGCATATTGATTGATGCATAGTAATGACTGCGATGAAAAACATTGTGTTTAAGTAAGAAATCAAGTCACATCGGCACTTTTACAATGTCGCGCAATAACGTGTGCAAATACACAAAGTTGACATTCCGTAAATAAGCAATTATAATGTATCGCATGATACGTTTAGTCTAGAGTTAAATTGTCGTAAATATTCCACCAAACGGCGCAAAATGATGTTAGCTTTGTCAGAAAATGACAATTCACCATTGCTCGTTACTATAATGACGCTAAACAGGCAGTAGATAACATATTGTGTATATTCTCAGAAATATATACTTACCCTGAATTTTCATCGTATTACAGGATCATTCTTAATATGCTAACACTTTTATTAGAGGATGATCAGACCATCAAACTGAACAACTTTCTCTATGGGACCAACTTCGAAATCGCTAAAAAAAATCTGCTCTTCCATACAAAACTGCCTACTCGAGCCAATTGTAAGACAGCAATTTTTTTTTTCGCGATTTCGTTGTTGGTCCCATAGAGAAAGTTTTTGAGTTTGATGGTCTGATCATCCCCTTAAAAAAGTGTTAGCATATTAATATAATAATTAATAATATAGGTAATAATTTATAACAATTTATCATGTTTATTATATAGAGCCCAGGATGTTAGGTACCTAGGCTAGGTATCTATGATATCAAAAGGTACGGTTCGGTAAGGTAAGGTTTGATCGCAAACAAAAACTCTGCAAAATAAACATTCTTTCAGGGTTCTTCTTAATGTACTGACGGACAGTGCGCAGACCATCAAATTGAACTATGGGACAAACATCGAAATCGTTCCATACAAAACTGCAAACCAACTCGACTCTCAGATTTATTATGCGACATCTTTTTTTTCATAGAGAAAGTGTTCAGTTTTTCGGTCTGATTAACTCCTCAAATATCCGTCAGCATTTTAAAAAGATTATTAGATTTTCCATTACATTAAATTTTCTTACGAATATGATTAGAATGGATTCTTCTTACAATCGTAGATGGCCTCGATTATTTCTAAGATTATATCTTTATTTAAAACTGAACTATAAGTTTAAGCTTCAGATCTTTATCTCGTGTTAATGCATGTTTATTAGTCGATTTAACTCCTGACAACTATCAAAACTTCCTAATTATCAAGTTTAATAGGTATTTTTGCTTATTAATTAGCATTGTTTAATTTTGTTATGTCAAATATATTATTAAACGCATACATTTTCTTGGAACACACGCGCGATAGACAATTATTTAAAAACTATCCAAATTTATTTCCGCTTCTACCTATTTATGTAAAACATCAATCTAAAAAAAAACTCAACTCCGGACGTAAAGCGTTAATTTTCGTCCCGCTGCGTTAAACGAAATTGCCGCTTTCCACCTCCGTCGAGGAGAAAAATAGTATAGGTACTTAAATCGGACAGTACCTAAATAAGATTTGATTACATGAGACCTGAGACCTTTCATACTTTCCTGCCCTCGGTGTGTAATCTACTATTAATCAAAATAAATAAATTTACCTACATACATTACATAGACATCATTATATACCCACGGCTGTTTCCGATTGAGGTATGCAGACTAAACAGATTGCCAGCTACTACGATTTGGACACACCTCTTTCACTTGTGATATGCATACATACATACTTACATTAAATCACGCCTTTTTCCCAGAGGGGTAGGCAGAGACCATGGATCTCCACTTTGGGCGGCTCTGACACACCTCTCTTGCTTCCTCTAGGTCCATACATCTTGTCATACATTCCCGTCGATTTCGGCTACTATTAACCTGGCCTTTTTAATGACGTCCCTCAGCTGGTCTAGGTAGGTCCTCCTAGGTCTGCCAATATTTCCTTCCACATCCATTTCGTAAGTCGACTTTCATTCATCCTTTCGATATGTCCAAACCATCGAAGGATTCCCTTCTCTACTTTAACCACTACATCTTCATTCAAACCAAAACGTTCCATAATCACAGTAGGTATTCCTCATGCCACAGAGTACCTACTATAATTACCTCACTAGCCTCATAGGTCACACCACACAAGTTGTGTAAAAAATGGGTGAGTCAATTATCAATTCAAAAACATTTGGACATTTTACAAAACATGAAAATGATCATGACTGAATTGGACCAAAGGGTAGTCAGAGACGTTCTATAAATAGGTAGTAATATTAGCACCCAGTGTGACACACCTCGAAATTGAAGCATATAATAGAAACAATATAGAAAACAAAACACCTATCTGATAAAAATGGCCAAATCTATAAGATTATTACTAAGTTCTATCGCAATTTATCTTTTCTATTCTAGGTACAAATACTAAGTATGTCTTATATATTTTAGAATATAATAAAACTGAAAACTGTGCGTTTCTTTGATATTGTAAATATTTGCAAAAAGGTACCTATAGGCAAAAAGGTGACAGATTTTCATAATTTTTTTTTGTATGATGTTCTGGTGTGGTTGTGTTGGTTGTATTTGTGTTTTGGTGTTGTTGTTTACAGAAGATATCACTCCAAAACTACTAAGATGGAACTAAGCTTAACTTTTCTTTATTTCAACGTAATTGGGTCACGCAGTCAGAGGATATCCAACAGTGGATCTACGCTTGACAACAAAACTTATAATACTAATGAGATCTAAATGTACCAACTAAGTACCAGTTATTACAGGAACCCACGGCATGCACACACTATTAAGTAAAATCTTTGTAATAGGTACGAGAAAAGGAACAACATAATGATTATTTTGGCATCTCGGTTATTCAATATACTAATCTGGAATAATGCAAATTAAACATAAGTAGATTATAAATTTAATAATCGTCAAGTGTGAACAAATTCTTCTTCTTTCTTTATTTTGTCAGTAGTTGTTGAGCTTCTGTCCACCCCGAGAGGGATTATGGTCGTTACTTTATGTATGTATTGTATGTGAACTTAATTCGGTCTTACTCAGCCAAGCGTGACTGCGTCATGCATGCCATGTAGGACAGTAGGTACTATTATACAAAGGCGTCTATCGTTTTGACACTTAAAACTAAATACAAACATCTACTACTGCAACCTACAAATTCTTGGTCAATGACTGCAACTTTCAGACCTTCATGCTCCATTCAAACGTCGAGATCCAAAGTCGAACTAGGGTTCAGGCTTAGAAAAAGTTGTCTAGAATGAGCCTCACTGTTTTAGCCTCACCGTATAAAACAAAAGGGGCCAAGTTTCATAGGTCGGTGTGCGTGAGGCGCCATACAAATTATGTATGTGTACGGTATATGTAACTATAGGGTTTAGGAGCCAGTACTGGTTCCAATTTTTTTCAACGCTTTCGTATCTTCGACTGTCGATCTTGACATATAACTTTATCAAAGGGTTCAGGATGTCGGAGAAAGAATTGGTAATCAAAGTGGGTGTCACAGGTCTTGTGGCTGGGAGAACAAAAGGTAAATGGAACAAAGCGTTATCCGAATGGTGGTCGACTAGGCCAGAGAGGAGTGGGACATAAAGCAACCAGGTGGGCTGATTATATTGCGATGGCCGCTGGAAAAACCTGGATGAGACCGGCACAAGACAGGAAAGAATGGTATAATGGGGAGGAGGCTTATAGCCTGCAGTGAGTGGACAAAATCGAATGATGATAATGATCTGTAATCGTTCTGAAAAACGGTATTTCAGTTTATTATGTTCCACGTAATCGCCAAGGCCGTACCGCCGTTGTAAACATATCGAGTCAAGTAAGTACACATTTTAATCAGCTACGCTAGCTCAACTGTCTGAAAACGTACACACGTACGTACTTATGTATTGTATCTATGTATTCGTATGTTTGTATTATAATACTTAATTGTTTATTATTTTGTAGTTTATCAAATAATAAGTTATTGTTCAGATTTGTTTATTTCTTTGAATTGTGTACACCTTGCCTGCCTCACTTTGTAAACTTTCTCTTTTCATGGGTCTGCTGGAAGAAATCTCTTCAGAGATAAGCTCGCCCTTTGTACTTGTCTATTATGCTGTATTCTGTATTTCCGTGTGTACAATAAAGTGTTAAAATAAATAAATAATAAATAAATAAAACGTCTCATGAATTTGACGATGCTCTGCCGATGCAGAACAAATAATAGTAAGGTTCAGACCTCAGGAGTTAAACCAACAATTCGTGATCATCATCATCGCGGAGACAGACGTCCACTGCTGGACATACGCCTCCCCCAAGGATCGCTACAACGACCGGTCCTGTGCTGCCCTCATCCAATCGTGTTCCCGCCGTCTTCACCAACAATTCCCTACAAGGTTACCTACTGATATTTTAGGAACTCTCTGGAGTGCTATTTTTGTAACCTCACACTTTTTAATACGTGTTCGGAATTAAAAAATATCGAATAGAGTTTTATTCGTATACGAATTCGATTGTGTGAAATTCAAAAATAGCACTTCTAGTTCTAACTTTAAAAATACACTACTTACCTATTTTATACTTAGCACGTAATCTTATAAGATATATACTTCTTTATAAGTATGTACTTACCTAGTTGTAACAAGGTTTAATTTAGGGATTCAGCGTACAGGACAGAATGACGCTATTATACATATACAATGTGTTTCATAAGTAAAAATTAACATTTAAAACTCTCAAGGGGGTTGTATAGACCGTCAAACTGAACAACTTTCTCTATGGGACCAACATCGAAATAGCGAAAAAAAAAACTTTTATCCCATACATATTTTAGCTCTAGTCGATTTGTAGAGTATGGAACATCATTTTTTTTTTTCGCGATTTCGATTTTGGTCCCATAGTGAAAGTTGTTCAGTTTGATGGTCTAAACCACCCCCTTAAATGTTTATTTGTATTTTTATTTATACACCTTGTAGATATAGGTAGGTAGAGGATATAGGTAAGTATCATAACTATGTTATTAATAAATATGAATCTATGAAAAAATAAACTCAATGTTGTTTTTGATTAGACAAATTGTATAACTATTGTTTTTGATTACTATTTGTATTGATCGTGATTCCTGACTAAACTGTTAGGTTTAGTTTACGGTAGTAATTGTATAGTTTCAGACTCGATGTTCAACGTGGTAGAGCTCAAAATATAATTTTCTTACTTACTTAACTGCAGAGTTTGAAATTTATCAATGGCAACGTTACAATCTAGACGTGTTTTTCAGCACTAACATTAATTGGTATACCTTGATCACACCAAGTTTAACGCTTGTATCTATTATTACCGTTTAATTAATATAAAGATAGAGCTAAATCAAAAAACGTTGAAAAAAAGACTTAAATTTATTTTTTATTGTTGTTAGAAGATCACCATATTCGCTAAAAATTGCATCTGGCTATGGTTGAAAAGATACGGCCCTTTAATAGTAGGACAGACAGACGGACGGCAAAGGCTTAGTGATAGGGTCCCGTTAGCATCCTCTTTGTACGGAACCCTAAAGGTTACGACATAGTTATAATACGTTTGTACACTATGTAAGTTTCCCTGTCACGTCTCGCACGACCGTCTAGACGTCTTGACGGAGATTTTTTTCTGTTCTCGGTAATACAATTTTTGGCACAGTCGTTAAAGATATCTTGGCAAACATTTGTGACTTTTATCCGATCCGGAAAATGAATGAAAGTTGTCGGGAAAGTGAGTCACTTGTCACCATAGTCTGTACATTGAAAGTCCTTGATGTTCGTCTGAAAATTTAACAACATAATCCTGGAGTGCGATTTTTGAATCTCACATGCTGAGCTCAGCAGTTGAAAATGTCAAAATTACTATGGAGATACGCATCTATCTGCTGCTGATTTCACTTTCAAAAATCGTACATCAGGAGTGCGATTTTTTAAAGTCAAATCAGCAGTATAAAGATGCACATCTCAATAGTAATTTTGTCATTTTCAACTGCTGAATTCACCGTATGATATTAAAAAATCGCACTCCTGGCCTGTATTCAAGGCTGACACTGTAAAACTTATTAATGTAATAATTTTATTACAACAAAATTAGATGGTCTACTTTTTGAAGAGACTTTTAGACATAAAGTGACACATCTTAATTTCAGGAACTTTTTTTAACTCATTACGTAACTTGTCGAAATAAACATCTTTTCGGTCAAAATACATTCGAGGCTATTTAAACAGACATACGTACAGGTCTAACTTAATATGCTGTCGGTTTTAAGAGGACGATCAGACCATCAAACTGAACAACTTTCTCAACAGAACCAACACGAAAATAGCGAAAAAAAAATCGGATGGGACATTTGGTTCGAGTAGTATATGATTGTAAAAGCTGATTATTTTTTAGCGAATCAGATGTTGATTGATCCCATGGAGAAACTTGTTTAGTTTGAAGGTCTGCTCATCCCCTTAAAACCCGTGAAAGATCCTGAATACTTAAACTCGCTACCCTAAAACCTTTCGGTGTGGCCAGGAACATTGATACAACAACAACTATCTTTTTAGCGTGCAGTTTTGGAAATGCTCATTTCCTTACTTTTAGAATATTGAACTTGTATTGAACAGGATTTTATATATAACATTTGAAACTGTATTGCACATAGGTAAGTAGTAAAAAGACAGTCACAGTTACCTATGAAAACAACATACATTAGGTAAATAAAATAAAAAAGTTTCCTTAGCAAAGTGAGCCTATACACCTATACCTATGCGTGAAGCAATCATTCATACAAACGCAAAGATTAGATTACGTACGAACTCATTCGACATTGAGATTCGCATGTATGACAACGTATGACATAGGTATTAGGTACCTACATGACAATGTCATAATGTAAAACATTTGAAAGTCAAGATGGATCTTAACAATTGTTTAAGAGGTAAAGTTATTCTTTTTTTAAGTTTTTATATTTGTGTAAACTAACGATGAGAATCAGAGTTATGAAGTTAGTTATTTTGCTACATTACGTGTGCAAGCTTTCATGTAAATATAAAGTCCAATGTTGTTATAAACTCTCAATGTTTTTTACTGCATATAAATGTTTCGGATTTGTATTTTGTTAATTAGACGATAACATAGCATCATTGCTGTATATGGTGTATAAACCTTGTTAGAATGTAGTCAGCGCATTTAGATGCGTTTTATCATTTACTTTCTGATACCGTTTGTTACTAACATTTATATTATTACCGAATGATTGGGTATTTTCCGTGGAAATGCAATCTGTTACGTTCTAAATGGATTAACTCTACATGGTGTCTTTGCCCGATAACAATAAGATAAAGTAGGTATTTTATCTCACAAGAATAAAAATGATCTCTTCACATTGCTGGTATTGATATTGAAACGAAATCGTTTCTCACGTGGTTTTGTTTTTATTATCCAACAGCACCGAAGTCGATAGGGCTTGCTTACTGATAAAGATACGATACGCAAGATAGGTGTAGTATCGATAAACCGTGTTCTCAACTAAGTCGAGTGTGACTAGTCGCCGCTCTACGCATGTCCTCCACCACTCGACTTGTTGCGTACGTGCATTTTAATTGATCGTGTCGCTCCGCTAGACCAGCTCAGGCCAGGAGTCTTGGAATGCAATTATTTACATAAACACACGTGTTTACTCGCAGCTATGCGGCTGACGAAGAACGATGCGATGCATCGGTCGGACGCGGGACGTAACCACTCCAAATCGGAACGGCATTCGAGAGAATATAGATGCGGATGCGCCGGGCTAGATTGATGTGCATTTAATTGCGGGCCGGTGATGCCGCTGGCACTTTGGCAGATGCACTCACCGGCGGGGCGGGTGGTGCGCCGCGCGGGCTCGTCCTCGCGCAGGTCGGGCGCGTGCCGGCGCGCGGCCGCGGGCGCCAGCGCCGCCAGCGCCAGCAGCAGCAGCGCGGGCAGCATCACGCCGCTACACACAGTCAGAGCACCGGGCTCGAGCCGTTCCCGGCCACGAGCTCACTATTTTCGCCGCGCGCTCGGTCCGCACGAGTGCAGCGAGCGTTCGATTGGAGAGGTTCGCGAGTGTAGCGCGTCTCGCGTGTCGCAGGCGTCGTTGTGGCGCGACGGCTGAGCCGGACTGAGTCGAGCGCCGCGCGATTTCCCAGCTCGTGCGGCGAGGGGGCCGGCGCGCCCCTCGCGGAAAACGGCGAAACGGCCCACGACGCGCGGGCGGGGAAAACTGCAGCCACCGCCCGCCCGCGCCCACCGCCTCCGCCGCGCCGATACATGCACCACTCGCTGCACGTTCCATCAAGTTTCCCTCGCCGCTGCTGCCACTGCTACAATAACCAAATAACCAGCCATTATTCATTTAATAACCACAAACTGCAAATAGGTACCTACATGAAAATTCCATAGCAAATGCTCACGACTATATTCCCCGAGGGGGTAGTCAGAGATATTCTGAAACCTCAGAACATCCACGTTTCACCATTATACCGAAATAAAATTCCATAATATAGTATTTATAAGTAATATAAAACTTTATTTTAGACTAAAATCCAATCAAACAGATCAAGATCTCAGGACAGCTCTCCTATAGAAAGGTTAGGTATCCGCATAGAAAAGAAAATAATTGTCATTTAAAAGTAGAATATATCCCTACTTTAAAAGCGTTAAATATGCCGATAACAAAGCTAGTAGGTATACCTATACCGCTTCGCAACATTTCGCCTCTAGAATGTGCGTCGAATTCAGGCATGTTGAAGACATTCATAATAATTTACCGAATTATATCTGGTGCAGAACTCGATTTGGCAGGCGGCCCAACTCGTCATATATTTCATATCTTTAGCGGACTTATAAGTTTAACAAATATTGTACCTATAGCTAGATGTCTGCTGCATATTGCAGGATTTGTGGATTTACCGTTATATGATTCCAATAACCTCTGTTTGTTTACTTTTCATTCTGCATAAATTTTCCACATAAGTACATAAAAAATTGCACACTTTATTTTTAAATGGTACATATTATGCTGTGACTTTCAGTTGCCATGACGACATTCTGGAATTAAATTGAGTTAATAATAATTTATCTATTAATCTGGAACTACTAATTCATAACAGATTATAGAGACAGTAACCCCTGTACTAATAAACTCTGAATAATTTCAACCTAGTATAACGTCGGCGTAACTGTTCTTATCATAGACAAATTTCTATACATTTTGCTTATTCTTAGTTTATTCTTGGTAAGTATAACATTTTATACCACGTTTATTTGTACCAGGGTTCGAATTTTAATCTCAATTCGAGTGCATCAGTCTCATTTTCACCAGTACAAACATTGAGGTACTGTGGAACATAATTACTCAATGAGTACAAAAGACATCAACGCAATGCATAAATTACCTATGACGTAGAATAGATTTTTGCCCAAATTGTTTTGACTCTACAACCGCGTCGGAAGGTGTTTCGAGGTAGAGAAATTATACAACAACACAACTTTTAAACAAAATATTACTACAACTTCAAGATAAATACAACATTGAATTGTAGCACAGAGGATTATATTCTGTGATTGTAGTGTACATTTCAAAATGCAAATGCACATAAATTGTCAAACAAAAGACTAGGCATTTTGGGCATTCATATAATCGTCGATTTTATAATTAATTTACTTCGAAAATTATCTTCTATTTTATTGCCTGGGCCTTCCCCCCTGGAAAACTCAAAACCCGAACACTGGACCCTTTTTGCGTGGACGCATATTGACTATTGAACCCTTGACGTAGAATAATAATTGAACCCCTAAATTCAAACAAAAATCCTTGCAAAAATCCTTATTTATTACAGTTATCCGGCCAATAACATTTAAATATTATTTAAACCAAATTGCAGTTATTTTTATTCCTTCTCTCTACGTCATTGAGTACATCTAAAATTATAAGTATGTTTACAAACATACAACATGATCTTTAAAAATTAAACAACTCGAGATAATTTCAGACCGGCGACGGATATGATTGGGACATTTTCATTTCTTACTTTAAAGTTTTCATTGAAGTACTTAGGTATAATTAAATTTGAAGTAAAATGTTACCTACTTACTTGAGGTGTGGTGAAAGTTTAGATTTTAGGGTTCCGTACCCAAATGGTGAAAAGGGACCCTATTCATAAGTCCATCCGTCCGTCTGTCTGTCTGTCCTACCTATTTAGGGCTGTAATTTTTTAACCGTAATAGCTAGGACAGACTATGTGCTTTATATTATAGCGGATTTGCTAACAAATAATACCACCCATATACTCACGAATATATTCCCCAAGGGGATAGTCAGAGATATTCTGAAACATCAGAACATCCACGTTTCACTAGTACCGAAACTCTGTCCGTGTGACGGGCAGTGAGCCCGTCGCCACTTGTAATGGACAGTGGGTGGATACATGCCTCGAAATTGAAGCATGCAGGTTTCCTCACGATGTTTTCCTTCTCCGTAAAGCCAGTGGTGTTGCAAATCGTACATAAATCTCGAAAAACTCATTGGTACGAGTCGGCCTGCACGGGGATCGAACCATCGGCTCATGCACGGCAGGCAAGGTTACTCACTACTGGACCACCACGGCTAACAAATAATAAAATTGACAAAAAGCTAAAAATTAAGGGGGGTCCTCAAACATGAAACTAGTTTTTATCAAGGTTTCTCTACTCGCTAGCCTTAACCTGATGCCTGAACACAGGGAGTGATTGCGATAAATTTTACGCTTTTGTTTCGGTCTGTCCAAGGATCTTAGAGTCATAAAGGATGCCACTCCTCCTTACAAACATGGAAACAAGAAAATTGGACATGGCGGTCGGTAATATTCAATCTTGTTTCGTAGGTCTCCGTCGTTGATATTTTTAACGTTTTTGTGTCCCTTTCTATCAAATAAGGTCGTCATAGGTCGTCATGTATGACAGTGACAGGAGCAATAACTTTTATCGTTGTATTAGAAAGGGACAAAAAGACGTGAAAACAACGACGGGAATTTACGAAAGAAGAACGATCATTACCGACCACCAAGTAGTATTATCATGTTTCTCCGCAGTCTGTACTCCAAGGTATAGACAATACATATGCCAGCTTCCTGGGTCTGCCCCAAGAAGTTTGGAATCCTCTATAGTGGAGCACAGACTGCCTAACAAGAGGGAAAACATGATAATACTCCTTGATGGTCGGTAATGATCGTTCTTCTCCGTAGTGGTTTTTAGTGACGTTAACTTTGTCCCTTTCTAATGTATGTCTAGGCATGACGTCACTCAATTGTCGTTCATGTAATTGTGACGTCATTGGAATAGAAAGGGACGCACGTAAACGACGGAGAGGAACGTCATATTTTCTTGTATCAATGCTATTGTAAGGAGGAGTGCTATCCTTTATGATTTAGATCCATTAGATCCATGGTCTGCCCCATGGATCTAAATCATAAAGGACGTACTACGGTCATGTAGGTATGGTCAATTTATTTGAAAAGTAATACGTAATACGTAATACCTACCTACTAAAAAAATACTTTCAAGAATAATGTGATAAAGATTTTTGCTATGTTTGTAAGTAGTTTTCTTTTTATTATTTATATTCGTCTTTGCTTGCTGGGTGTCTTACGCGTCCGGTAAAAATTAGCAATTTTTCGTCATTTTCGAAGGCTCCTTCGTAGTTCTTGTAGTAGTTAGTACTTAAGTACTTAATAAAATAATGGAAAAAAAACAAATTTTATTCCGTAATCCCAAATAATCACAGAAAATGTCTGATTTGGTCATCGAGTTACTATGTTGTTTGGTACCTATATAAATTTTCTTGGATTATTTGGGATTTCGGATTAAAAACTCATTATTGATTCAAAAATTGTGTGACCTGGCAAAATGTGTTGGAAACAAAATATCAAATGCCATAAAAACTAAAAAGGAAGAAAACTTTTTTCTTTTTAATTGAAGTATTTGGCTTTATGTTATTTTTTTCTGACAGATAGCGGCCAGTTCTGTGTTTCTTAGATGTAATGAAAACTCTTTGGGTTTATGAAAAATATGTACTAGACGAGTAATAAAAACTTTTTGGATTCCCAAAATGTTCTTTTACCTTCCCTTCTTCTTCTTATTATCGTGTGGGCAAATACTGGTGTCAGAGTTTATTCAAACGGCCTTACGGCCTCTGACGTGGTTTTTATGTAACGACTACTGCCACCAGAGACAGTAGCGGGACCAACAGCTTAACGTGCCATCCGAAGCATGGAATCATCATTCTTTTCAGATAATCAGGTGATTCAGCCTTGACTTTGTGTATTTTTCCCCAGTTGGTGACATTGCACCTAACCAACTGGGGAAAAATACACAAAGGGGTCAAAGGGACATGTCACCGTGGGAATCGAACCTACGGCCTCCGTGTCAAGTGCCCAATGCTCTTAACCATTAGACCACGGAGGCAGTTCCCTTCCCTTGATTTACTTTGATTTATCAACACATATAGAAATTACACGCTCCCCTTATCAACACCTCAGAAATCAACCCCAATAAGATACTACTATTTGGATATTCGTAACTTATAGTAGATTACACACCGAGGGCAGGAAAGTAAGAAAAGTCTCAGATCTCATGTACTTAATCTTTCTTATTTACTGCCCGAGGTTAGTATACTATTTTCCTTTTCGACGGAGGTGGAAAGCGGTAACTTCGTTAAGCGCAGTGGGACGAAAATTGACGCTTTCCGTCCGAGGGGAGAAAATATTACTTATATTAGGTAGGCTCCTATAAAATAATATCTTTGCTCGTATTTATGATGTTTTCGTATGAGGTCGGTGATTTTAAGGGACTACGTAGTCCGTCCGTCCGTCTCACTTTCTGCCTGTCTGTCTGTCCTAGCTATTTAGGACTGTAACTTTTGAACCGTAATAGCATGTAATAGCTAGACAGATGATTTTTTTTACAGAATGTGCGTTATTATCGCGGATTTGTAAAAATTTAAAAAGTTAAAAATTAAGGGGGAACAACAAACAGTTTTTATCAAAGTTGTTTATTCTCGCTGTATCGTAAAAACGGTCGTACATACAAGCGTCAAACTTGGTCTGTTTATAGAGAAAACTCTACAATATAACAACAGATAATGAAAAGCGGCCAAGTGTGAGTCGGTCTCGCGCTAAAGGTCCCGGAGAAAACCAAACTTTTTTGTAAGTAAGTTGATATGTTGTGTGGTGTGGTACGGAGCCCTCGGTGCGTGCGCGAGTGGCCCGACTCGCACTTGGCCGTCTTTTTTAATTAACACGATTATTAGCTTTTATATGCTACTAGTGTTTTCCCGCGACTTCGTCCGCACAAATTATATACCAGATTTTAAGTCAGATCATAAGCTATCAAACAAAAAAAGTTTCATCAAATCGGTTCAGTAGTTTTTGCGTGATGCGCGAACAAACAAACAAACTAACAGTTTTGTCAATAGATGGCGCTGCACGTTTTTAAATCGCGCTAACGAATGTTATTTGAATTTATATGAAGAGAACCGCTACTTTTTTGTTCCTCATGATTTTACGATTTTATAATAGTTAAGATATGTAACTAAGTATGTAAGTAAATCTTGGAAGTGGTTTTTTTACCTGCTTAGTTTACCTTTAGTTTGCTCTTATTAAACCGTTGTATCCCTTTAATAGTGTTAAAAGTTAAAACGTTATGTTAATCTAGGGAAACCTATAATTGGCCTATGTATTGATAGTATGAATGGTTAAACTCTGTTTTATTTTAAGGCTGTTAGTTTTCTTAATAAAATAAATAAAAATAAATATATTTGAGTAACAAGTCGTTTGAAGTGTGTTCATGCCAAATTTCGTCTCAAAATACTCGTAGTGACTTGTATGATCACAGTAACCTTACGTAACATATTTTTATCATTCTGTATAAAACCAAAAAGGTTGATAATGATATCATACCACATATTTTCCTTTGGACTAAATCGATCACCCTGTATAAGTAGGTATAGTCCCAATCCTTTAACTCTTACTCAATGTAGGGAGGTATTTAAAGACCACAAATCAAATAAAATTAAGTAGGTAGGTATTCATTTGATTTTTGTTTGTTATTCTGCAACTCTAAATCATATCATAATCTAGAAGGTTTAGTTCTCGAAAGCATGTAGGTAGTTTTCCATTGTATATGATATGATACAATGCGACAATACGGACCCTTCTCAAAGTGTCACTAGTTAAATAGACGGAAATACCGACACACACAAGTCATGGCCGTGAACCATAAAATGTGAATGCACATTAATAATCTTTTGATCTGCTAAGCATTAGTAACCGGACTTCAATATCTACATTAAATTCCAATAAGACAGTATTACGATGTAAACTACTAACTCTTCGCCAAAATCACAGAACAATTGAAGCGCGCTTACAAAAATCAGGAGGAGCTAAAGACTACATACCTGTACTAGCGCATACTCTCTTGAACACATAGGTATTTTGGGGTAGACAAAGTACTCAGCTGCTCACATACTCTCACACTTCGCAGTCTTAGTTACCATCACACACATATTATCATCATCATCAGCCTATTATCGTCAACTGGTGAACTATCAAGGCACGCCACAAAACTCTGTTCTCGGTCTTCCTCATCCAATCGTTACCTATTTTAGGTCTTCAGTCCAGCGGGCCGCAGTACGTCCCACACTACGCCTGCCAGATCGTGGTCTCCAGTTTAGAACTCTGACACCCCATCGGTTGTCAGTTCTTCGGCAGATATACTTCATTACACTCCAACACAACACCTCTAGGATGAAAGGGCGGGGCTGAAAAACAGCTCTGGTTTCTTGTCAGTTGCACTGACTGAAGGCAGCTTAGCCCAGTCCCTGTTCTTTAGCCAGTAATTCTTCGTGTATGTTCTTTTTGTTTAAATTGTACGATTTTCCATTTCTTGTAAGCATGCGTAATTTTCAGGGTTCCATAATCCATACCCAAAGTGTACCAACGGGATCCTATTTATAAGCCTTTGCTATCCGTCTTACCTATAAAGGGCTACATCATTTGAACCATAATAGCTAGACGATTGAAACAGAATATACTTTGCTATGACGCATTTGCTAACGAATCATATAAATAAAAGGAAACGAAGAGTAAAAACTTAATCAATCGCCATACAATACTTCTGGCGGCGCTTTCATGTTCTTTGTTTCATGGGTGCTTTTATCTTCTATCTGCTAGTAGATTTCCTGCTTCTTGCCCTCATTGATAGACTCCTACGTACTATTAGAAAATTTTAAATCTCTTCCTCGATAAGTGATTTAGCACACGACACATTAATTTAATAAAGTCGTTTCGCTGCCAAATCAGATTGGAGGCACCGTTGATGTCTAATGTACTGGCGTAGCATTGTCGTGTAGGAAAATTTTAAGATGTGAACAGAAAACATCTCGAAACAGATAATAGGAAATTAAATTAGGCACCTAAACTAGTATCGAAATAAAATTATTTTCAACATGCAGATCTTTTAACTGGTCTGGGTAACAAATTTTGTTAAGTAATTCGAAATTTTAGTACGTGGTCAGATGCCTCCGTACAAAAGACATCAACGTGACCTTTAATTTTCGTTTTAATTCTTTCTTACAGGGAGATTTTCTGTGGAATGACAAATTTTCTTTCGCGGTTCGTAGTACAAGAATTTCTATAGAAACGCGGCACCCTTCGCTCAATCAAGTAGGTACCTAACTAAGTAAGCAAAACAATTATTAATGATTTTAACTGGACTAGGATACATTTTCCAGCTGGAAATGACGACATTTCGGTTTGTTCTGGTCTGTTGAGACTACCTACAGACTACCTTCAGCTACGTGGCGCAGTGGCGTAGCGTGGGTTTCTGACGTCCACAGACCGATTTTGCCGCCCCCTTAACTTTATAAGAAGACCTACACAAAAAATTAACGGAGCGAAGGAAGCGAGCTATACAAGGTGTTACAAAAATACAAATAAACATTTAAGGGGTTTTTGTTTAGACCGTCAAACTGAACAACTTTCTCTGTGGGACGGACATCGACATCGCGAAAAAAAAAATGTATGTTCTATACTCTACAAATCGACTCGAGCTAAAATATGTATTCCCATACATATTTTAGCTCGAGTCGATTTGTAGAGTTTTTTTTTGGCGATTTCGATGTTGGTCCCATAGAGAAAGTTGTTCAGTTTGACGGTCTAAACAACCCCCTTAAGAGTTTTAAAAATTTATTCTTACTTATGTAACACCCTGTATTTTAGCACAACTATTCGGGTTGTGGTCAGACATCCTTTGGTTCATCCATACAAAAATATAAACTTAGAGCGAGCGAAGCGAGTTAGACTTTTCTCCTCAATACGAATTTGTTGTGGCCAGAGCTTTTTCACGTACAAAACATGTGCAAAGTAACCTAAGTAAAAGTTATCTATGGATCGAGCGTAGTGAGCTCGAAATCTTTAGCACCACGTCTTTGCTGTGGTCAGAACTCTTTAGGATTAGGTACTTATGTGTAGGTACCGTAGGTACCGTAGGTACCTAATTGAAACAGAAACTTCGAGAGAAGCGATCTCGACTTTTTTCTGCTCCGCGAATTGGTTGTAGACAGCTCAATCAATCTATATTTTCACCATAAACTTAATATTACTACCGTATTTTTAGACAGACATGGCATACCTACTTATAACTAGGTAACCCCTTTTTGCGCCGGCGGGGGCTTAAAAAGTAACTGCAACTGCGCCTAGTAAGAAAACGCCAAAAATAAATAATAATTTCTTGATATTCCTAGGCAGGAAAATTTAAACTTTATTTCTAGGAACTAAAAACGATCCTACTAAGGGCATTTCCCTTTAATGTCCGTCTATAGGTAACTACCTAGCTTCTAGAATCGGACAAGGATAATGTTAATTTAGTCTCGAGTATCCTTTAAGTTAATACTGTTGATTGATTACTTATAATACTTACATCAATAAACCATGTCACTTTTCCACAATCCACACACTGGAGTTATAAATTTAAGGTTCAGAGCACACCTAGCGGAGAACCATTCGAGTAGTTTTCATTAATCAATTGATAATAAACTCAATAAAAAATATTTTAATTAGTGAAAAAAAGATCTAGACAACATAAATCAACAAAAAAATAGCGGTCAGCACAAGCGTTGTCAATAACAATGATACACAATACAGACGAAAATTGGCAACATGCTTCGTCAAAACAATGAAATACTCGTACAGTCAGCAGCAAAAAGATGTATGCCTCCTCATGCAAAAGATGTATACACTTTAGTACTACGCGTAGTACTAAAGTGGATACATCTTTATACTACGACGTAGTAAAAGTGCATCCATCTCTTTGCTGCTGACTGTACAAGCTCATTCAAATAACCCGCTTCTTGTCGATCCTGGCGCAAAGGCGAGCCCATAACGGTAGAAGCGTTGCCACGTTGAATTGGTATGGCAAGCCTCTGCACCAGAAACGACCCGGAACGGGGGTCACAATTTCGCTCCCTCAGTCGACGGCCAATCTCAATCACGAAGGTCTTTGCCTCGGCACCCCAAACCCCTGTGGTCACAAACGTGACAGGCACAAAAAGATAATCGTACCAGAGGGCCTACCATGAGTTTTCACTGTACTTTACTACTGTAGTTGCGTCGCCAATTCGTATGACAGCTCGAACTTCTCCGCTAGGTGTGTGCTGAACCTAAGACTGATTGAGAATGCATGATTCTTTATCTGTTTGTAAACTTTACCGAAGGTTTTTACATTTAGTAGAGGCAGTCTTTATTGTGAAAAAAAAAACTCTTTTCGTCATGCCAGCATCATACATGCTCTAAGGGCTCCCCATAATTGCGACGACGTCGCATCGCATCGCAAATATCTGCCAGCGCGCGATGACTTATGTTTGATTTGCGATGCGATCCGACGTCGCAGTTATGTGTGGTAGCCCAGGTGATAGCCCTTAGGCTGGTTTCAGAGTCACGCTTACCGACCGCGTTTCACTATGAAACGATACGATGGAACACCTAGCTGGTTCTTCTGCGGGTCTCTGTGAAGTCTCCTCGTGACACGACATGTGCTCATACCTCATACATATCATCCATGATCCAGATCTAGAAGGACTTGTTCCAAATCGCACTAGTTCCTTGTAGAATATAACCATTTTCCTAGTTTCATTTTAATACAATCTCAAATTTTTACCATAAGTACCTAACTTACATCAATGGCCTTATAATTTTTTCTTTCAGTGTGGAGGATTCCGTAAGGTGTCATTTGTAGCTATTTGTAAGTAAATAGGTATCCATTTTAGTTTAACCACAGAGTAGGTAACAAACAGTGTATAGTTCTGTTTAACGTTTAGTAGGTAAGTTTAGTTTTTCATACTTGGTACTTATCTGTAATTGTATTTCCTATCACAACTTTTTAAATCGAGTTTGATTAATAGCAGACATTAACGTACCTATAAAAATAACATATTTATTCAGAACATAGCGTGCTGAATAAAATTCAGACAAATTAAATTTGTCTTGATCAATTGTCAATTAAATCTCGACTTGTAGATTGTAGACATAATCATCATTATCAGAGTACCTATTACAAGACCATTCGAACATCATCGAATTAGTTCGTTAATTATTTAAGAAATATAAAGGGACTAAAGCAAAAATCAAACATTGGTGAGGATATTTTATTCCATAATACAGCATAAAGACAAACCGGAATGTCACATTTCGCATTTCATAAAATTTTAGATTTTCATAAAATAAAAAAAAACATCTATCCACCACACATGTCACATAATTGTATCCTTGAATTGTTTTAACAATTTCTTCTAAATTATTATAAAAATGCTAAGTTATAGTTAATTGTGTAAGAGCAAAGTACCGCTGAGAATTCTGAGCACTGTTTCCCTGTAGGCAGAAACACTTCTCAAAATGACACCGTGTTTATCTAATACATATTATACCTAAGTTACAAGTTAATCTCTCGATCCGCCATGAGAAGTCCACTGTAAATGCAAGAACGTCACAACTGGTCGCCACTGAGGACGACCGCCGCCGATCAGAACTGTTTCGAATGTAACATACATAACAGCTTACTCTACCTAGTTAACTTCAATAAAAAATAAACTATCATCATACAATAAGTCCTTCAAATAAGTGGAATATGCACAAAACTGGTGGTATCACCGTACAATGAAGACAGGAAAGTTAATCTAATAAAAGGAGATGTCACAGAGCAATGTGAATAGGATGCGGACAGCGCGGCGAGCGGACGACACCAGCAGCAGAGCAGCGCCGGTGTGAACCCCCAACGACCCCCCGAACCCCCCGTCGCGAGAGACTACAGCTGAAACAACGCAGCTACGCACCTAACCGTATAGCAAGGACACTACAGGCATTAACTAACTAAAACAAATGAATTAGAAGTGAAGTAACTTTAAATACTTTATTACGACAACTTATTCCACATTATAGTATACATATAAAACATGTTATGCTGTGATTCACTTTTATCACGTGTCAGCTACCTATCCACATCACAATGCGCGATCACTCGTGTACACCATTTCGTTCCTTCGTTTACTGATAAAATTATAAACAAAATTGTAATTTTGCGATAAATTTACACACTATATTTTGTTCAACGTCATCAGGGATCGAACAAACAACGCATCCAATGTGGACCCTAACACCACTTCACTAAGTACAGCGTGATCCCTCTAGTTTGTACACTTACTGCGGATGGAGCGAAGGAACGAGTGCGGCGGACTGGGAGCTGGCGCCGGGTACGAGTGTTTCGACGAGATGCGATGCGAGCTCGGTCACCGGGTGACGCATCAGTAATACATTTATGATTCCGCACATAATACATTGTATTTTATAGCAAATAAAGTTAACATATCTTAAACCATAGTCTCTTTCAGTAATCAGATTTGTCTGTGTGTCGCACATGCGGTTAGCGGTTGGCATTCTTGAGCTGGTTGGAGAGCCAGTCGAGCCCCTCGTATAGGCCGTCGCCGGAGGTGGCGCACGTCGCCTGGATGTACCAGTTGCGGTTGCGCAGCGAGTGCAGCCCCAGCTTGTCTGTTATCTCGGCCGCGTTCATTGCGTTTGGCAGATCCTACAAATACATTTCACACGTTTTACATTGATATAAAATAGCTACTGTACCCGGTAAACAGAGAATCAGACTAGCGAGGGGCATTTCTAGTTGGCGTGAGAATGAACAGGCCTATAACTGCAGTGGGGTTTACCGGGTTGTAAGGCAAGTATACCACGTATGACAAATCGATAAAACGATATTGCTCACTTCGCATACGCAAAGTAATAAAAGCTGAGGTAATCTCGATTTCTGTCATTTTTTCAGGGGACGCATGCTAGGGCCACTGATGATGAATATTGCTATGCTACAATGCTACAGATGTTGCATGCATAATACATGAGTTGATGATGCTTGAGCCCCAGCAGTGGGCTTGAATATAGGCTGATGATCATGATTTAAATTGCTGCTATGCCTAATATCAGGAATTCCAGGATAACTTATATTAGAAACCACATCAAAATTGTATCTGACTTTGTATGCATTCTTAAAATTACAATCAAAATACTCTGACATTAACACATTAAAGTAGAATCTATATCAAAAGTCGTGACATTGATAACACTATTTATTATCTGATATTACAAAGGCAATAAAATAAAACTTGGGTTTGCATAAAATCTGCTTTTCATAGTGGCTTGTCTTTCTTCGTGCCAATAGAAATTAAAAGTGGAGAACTGACCTGTTTGTTCGCAAAGATCAGGAGTACAGCATCCCGTAGCTCATCTTCACTTAACATTCGCATCAGCTCCTCGCGCGCCTCTCCGATACGCTCTCGATCATTACTGTCTACTACGAAGATAAGACCCTGGAAATTACACAATCATTGTTACATTTTTGAGATACCTACTACAATAGAAAAATTGAATCTGAAAATTCTGAAATCTTTTGCTATCACATGTGGGGGAAGATGTTTGAATGCCTTTCCAGTCTAGGTTGGTGTTGTTGTTGTTGATAGTAACAACAAAAATCAACCAACTATTTTATTTATACAATTTTCTGTGAAAGTTGAGGAATAACTAGAAACAAAAACATTTCAGTTTAAAAATAACTTTAAAATATTTAAAACTTATACTCCTACTCTAATGTATGAGGGTGAAAGACGAATACAAATTAGATCCTCCGTTGAATGTTTTAAACTGTGGTGGTATAGTAGTGAGTAACCCTTCCTGCCGCGCTGGAGGCATGGTTCGATCCCTGTCCAGGCAGACTCATACCAATGAGTTTTTTGGCATTTATGCATGATTGGTGACAAGACTGTTTTTAGATGAAGAAAACGTCCTAAGAAACCCTGCTTCAATTATGAGGCATGTATTGTACACATTGTCCATCATGAGTGGCTCACTACCTGAATATCTCTAACTACCCTTTTGGGGGAATATAGTCGTGATCATATGCTAAGCTGTTAAAAGAATTACAGGTAAAAGGTAAAAATAATATGGGTTATGGGTTTTAAACTTATTTGATGAAACATATTTGATGGTGACTCATATAATGATATTGAAGTCAATAAACAACAGGAAGCTGTGAAACAATGCCAGTGGGTTTGGTGTTTCACATGACTAAGTACCCTATCCTATAACATTAAAAGATTCAATCTATAGTAGGTACTAGTAGAAATTTAATAATTTTGGATGGTTTCACAGTGTATACAAGGTTTTACAAAAATACAAATAAACCTTTAAGGGGGTTGTGTAGACCATCAAACTGAACAATTTTCACTATGGGACCAATATCGAAATCGCGAAAAAAAAAAATGTTGTTCCATACTCTACAAATCGACTAGAGCTAAAATATGTATGGGATAAGTATGGGATATCAAATTATTTTTTTCGCGATTTCGATGTTTGTCCCATAGAGAAAGTTGTTCAGTTTGACGGACTAAACCACCCCCTTAAGAGTTTTAAATATTTATTGTTACTTATGAAACACCCTGTATTAGATTCCAGTTGTCTATGTCTATGATGTAACCTAAACAAATATTTAAAGCTATATTACAATATTATTGACTTTACAAGTCTGCATTGAGAGTTTACATCTTCTCTGCACTGCAACGAAAAAGCTTCAGGAGTGCGATTTTTGGGTGAGATCAGCAGTTGGAAAAGACAAAATTACTACGGAGATATGCAACTGTCTACTGCTGATTAGACTTTCAAAAATCATACCTCAGGAGTGCGATTTTTGAAAGTCAAATCAGCAGTTGAAAGATGCGTATCCCCATAGTAATTTTGACATTTACAACTTCTGAGCTCACCGACTGAGATTCAAAAATCGCACTCCTGATGCTGTGGTAGTCAAAAAATTTCAGCAGAAAGCTCTCTATACAGGGTTCTTCTTACATGCTGACACTTTTTTAACACATTCACTGCCACCATCAACTCTAGTGCTTTTTTTATCTTTTATCTGATGCCCCCTACACATATAGTTGAACAATGTGTAACACCTATTATACTCCCAGTGCCTCTGACCACTCTGAGTGTCCATTTTTTATTGGAAATACCAGTATATTCCTATTAGCACTTCATGGTTTGTCCCAAAATAGACCTTCTAACATACTAACTCGTTGGTACTGAGTGGAATAAACCGGACAATCCTGCGTGTCGAGAGGCACCCAGCGTAAGAATTATATGGACAAGCATAAGTGTTCAAGGGCAGTAAGCAATCCATTTTTTGAACAACTATAAATGTTCGGGGCACACAGCTTTCTATGTTTCGAAGTGGCACCTGGTTTATTTAGGCTTACGGGTGAGGCAGTGAATGCGTTAAGGGGATGATCAGACTGTGTGATATTATTTTCTTTTTGAATTTTTTGATAAAATTTTTAGTTTGATTGCAGATTTGAATTCTTTGTTGGATTAAATCAAATTAAAGATTGAAAAATTTTTCTCGGGCGGGACTTGAACCCACACTCTTCCAATCCGGGGAAGTGCGTTATCAAATTTCGCTACTGAGTCAACTAACCAGAGAACAAAATTTTCAATCTTTGTTGGATTATCTGTAAATTTAAGTTAATCTAGAGAAAATAAGATGAAATATTAAATACCTGTGTATTCTGGAAGTAATGCCTCCACAATGGCCTAATTTTGTCTTGACCGCCGACGTCCCACACCGTGAAACTGATGTTTTTGTATTCTACAGTCTCCACGTTGAACCCTGAAATTCATTTATTATACTATAGAATCTTGGATTAGTCCTGTTACTGGGTGTAAATTGTAATGTGTTACATAAAACTAACGAGACTGCTTCAGGCCATCAAACTAAACAACTTTCGCTATGGAACCACCATTGAAATCACAAAAAAAATATGCTGTTCCATACATTTGGGCAGAGTAGCCATTGACATTTTCTATGGAACAGCAGATTTTTTTATTGTTGTTTCAATATTGGTCCTACACTGAAAGTTGTTTAGTTTGATAGTCTGAAGCACCCTGTTTAAATGAAACACATTTTTATTCCCTACTAGTGTTTTCCCGCGACATCGTCCGCACAAATTGTATACCAGATTTTAAGTCAGATCATAAGCTATCAAACAAAAAAAGTTCCATCGAAATCGGTTCAGTAGTTTTTGCGTGATGCGCGAAAAAACAAACAATTTTGTCAATAGATGGCGCTGCACGTCATTTAAATCGCGCTATCGAGTGTTATTTGAGTTTATATGAAGTGAACCGCTACTTTTTCATTCCTCATGGTTTTACGGTTTTATAATAGTTAAGATAATATAGGGATTCTATTCTATTCTACTTCATCATATAGGGCCTATATGATGAAGTATAATAGAAGAGGAATATAATGTAATTTGATGTTTGATTTCTTGTACTTAATAGTGATTATGATTTATGAGTTCTGATATCCTCAAGCTTTGGGACATTTTTTAAGTCTTGGTTGGAACTACCATAATAATGTCAAAATCCATACATTTTGAACCCAAATTCTCGCACACAAAATACATGTCCTATATTGTTCTGATGAAATAAAAGAATTATCTCAAACTACCTAAAAGATGTTTCTGAATCTCTGCCTCAGTATTTAAGTACAGAAATAATTATTATGTAGTACAGAAGTAGTAATAATATGTACCTATATCCAAGAACAGAGGAAAAATTTAACACTACTATAATTAGTTAATAGTGAACACAGAAGTGAAAGTAGGTGAGACATATACCCTAATCTTACAGTTAATACTGATAAATAATCTTTACAATCTTGTACGCTATTGTAAAAATTATTTAATACTGTCAAATCAATGTATAAAGGAAGTTGCAAAATAGGATACATGTAACGATTAGAGGTATGGTTGAGAGATAATAGGTATTGTTACAAGTTTTGTCATTGAAAAGGCAGTTGCACAAATACTTTCAATTTCAACATCAGAATTATCGCCACATCACATATAATTTGTAAGCAATATGTGAAGATTTATAAGGACTTGTCAATGATACATATGCAAGTATATACTAGTGAAATGTGTTGTACTCACCGATAGTGGGAATTGTTGTAACAATTTCTCCTAATTTAAGTTTGTATAGGATTGTGGTTTTACCAGCAGCATCCAAACCGACCATCAATATTCTCATTTCCTTTTTGCCAAACAGGCCTTTAAATAAATTTGCAAACATATTCCCCATCTTGCAGCTTTTTATTTAGTCTGAAATAGGAAATATCTTTATTATAATACGTGCACTGTGACTCATCCATAAGCCTGCACATTATTTCAATCAATGATAATGACATGGCAGGTCCTAGGTGGAATACGTCGCCAAATGTTTAGCTGGCCGATTGTAGGGCTCCAAACATAACACAAATAAACTTTGTATATGAGAAATACTGCGTAAAAGACTCGGAAAGTACTGTAACATTGGCGTAATGCAAGGCTTTATAACAAAGATTGGGCCGACAGCGCTGCGGTCACCACCCTCGATTCGTTAACTTCAGACGACGTCGTTACGTACTCAACTTGCACATTTATAGTATTTTCAACACTGTTAAAACAATATAAAACTCGATACTCACAGTTTCCGGTGAAAAATGCTTTATTATCAAGAAAAACGCTACACTTTACTCAAATCTCTAAAATTCGCTGGATGTCAAAATGGCGGCGAACGTGGAAGTTGTTCGTGCTTATGCCACGTATCGGCCGAAAAGTGGCCAGCATGAAATAATGAAAAAAAAATCAGCCAAAAAATAAGATATAATTTGTATTTTTACAAGCGTTCTCACAACACAGTGAAGGTTAAAAACACGAAGACACTATGAAGGTATGCGGTGGTCGGTAGGTACGCTTCGGGTTGTTGCGGGCACGTTGCGGGCAAGAAACATTATATCTTACGTTTTCAGGTGGCGGAGCGTCGTAGAGTGTTGCGGATTGTTAGGACACTGAACAATGATACACGATACCCTTTTAGTTATTTATTTGGATTAGTTTGACACACTTGGTTTTACAGTTTTTTAACGAGTGACATGAGAGATGATAACAGATGGTAGCCTAGCAACCGCTCATAGAGATTTACACTGGTGCTATCCAACCTTATTAGTCTTAATACTTTCCCTCACTAGTTGGAAATGTCTTGCATTCCCAAGTCAGCTCTAATCTTCACGAGTCTGGGTCTCGGAACTGCCTTAGTTAAAAGGTCAGCCAATTGTTCAGCAGAGCTTGTCTTTTGTACATTGACAAGATCTTCTTGAACTGTCTCCCGAACGAAGAAATGTCGCACTCTGATGTGTTTTGTCCGCTTGTGGAATTCGGGGTTGTGAGCAAGGCGTATGGCCGCTTCATTATCCACTTTCAATGTGGGTGTGCCATCTATCGAAGTAAGTTGGCTAAATATTCTTTGAAGCCAAACCAGTTCACGTGCGCCTTCACTTGCCGCTACAATCTCCGCTTCTGTGGTTGAGATCGCAACTGACGCTTGACGTTGGCTTAGCCACGAAACTGCACCTCCAGCAAATAAACAAGTGACTCCTGTAGTGGAGCGTCCAGTTAGCTCATCACCAGCATGATCTGCATCACTATAGCCTTCAATAATGGCTCTGGTACAGTTTGCGTCGTATTTGATGCCATAGGATATTGTTCCCTTTATGTATCGAAATATCCTTTTGACTCTCAGCCAATCAGTTTCCGTTGGATTCTCCAACTTTCTGGATACTACCCCCACAGCATATGCTATGTCAGGGCGCGTGCCTGTCATAAGGTACGCAAGAGCACCTACAGCCTCGCGATATGGGAATTTCTTCTCCTTAGGGTCTCCGTCTTGGACTTTCCCTGGTTCAGAAGTAGGATTCCTGTCAATAGGTGTGGAGACTGGATTGCATTCTGACATGTGGAAACGTTCTAAAATCTTTTTTGCATAAGATTCTTGGTTAATCAAGATAGAACCATCCTTGGATCGCGCAATTTCCAGTCCTAGATAGTAGGATGCTGCTTTAGTCGTAATTTTTAGCGTATCTCCTAACTCCTTAAAGAATTGGTTCGCTAATGTTTCGTCTGTCGTGGCCACAAGTCCATCATCTACGTACAAAGTGATGAGGATCTTTTTGTCTTCCACTTTCTTTATGAATAGACAGCAGTCGGCTTCATTCTGTATAAAGCCTTTTTTCAGCAGGATATCTTCAAAACAAGAATTCCAGCAACGAGGGGCCTGTTTTAAGCCATATAGACTTCTTTTTAGACGACAGACTTTTGATGTGCCATCGCTGAATCCATCTGGCTGCTTCATATATATCTCTTCTTCAAGTTTGCCATTTAGGAATGCAGTCGACACGTCGAATTGCGTAAGATGCAATTTTTCCTTAGCGCTGACACTTAACAAGGCTCTTATTGTAGCCATCCGGGCAACAGGACTATAGGTCTGTTCATAGTCGATTCCTTTTCGCTGTTTGAATCCCTTTGCGACAAGCCTAGCCTTGTATTTGTCAACTGTCCCATCTGGGTTGCGTTTGATTCTGAAAACCCATTTGCATGGAAGCGCCCTTCGGTTGGACGGTAGCTCGCACAACGTCCATACCTTATTATCTTTTAGAGACTTCATCTCATTTTCCATGGCTTTCTGCCATTCGGCCCTGTCCTTTCTTTCGATGGCTTCTTCAAATGTTTCGGGAAAGTTCTCGGATCCTACGACGCACACATGGTCTTCATACTTCCTTGGACGTGATATAAGTTGTCGATCTCTTAGGTTGTATCGAGGCTCCACTTCTCTCAGGGGCTCAATTACATCCACTGGCTCTCCATTAGCATCGACAAATAATTCATAATCATCATTACTACAAAGTTCGTCGTCAGGTTCGTGATCATCTTCGATCTCAGCGCTGTCACCATCATTTTCATTCACGGGATCTTCTTCCCCTTGAACTTGGTCTTCTCCACCTTCTGTTCTATCTCCCTCTAGAACATGTTCAGGGTTGTCCTCATGGTTATCAGGCTGTTGGTCGGGAATATTCCCGTTATCATTTACATCAATTTCTCCCTCTGTACAAATAGGAATACTGGTAGAGATTTTAAATTCAATATCCGTTTCAAAAGTAATATCTCTAGACCGCAGGGTCTTTTTTCCATCCCAGACACGATAACCATCATCGTTCTCGTAGCCTATAAGAATGCCCTTAATAGCTTTCTTATCCATCTTTTTTCGATTTTGTTTCGGAACATGGGCATAGCATACACTGCCGATAATTTTTAAATGTTTAATCTTGGGCTTCTTGCCATGCCATAGCTCGTAAGGTACCTTATCCTCGACTTTAGTAGGACCTGTTCGATTGAGCACATAAGCCGCAGTATTTATTAGCTCAGCCCAGAGTACTTGTGGCATTTCCCTTCTTGCATACTTTATTGATCTAGCAGCTTCTACCAGAGTACGGTTTTCCCGCTCACTACAGCCGTTCTGCTCCGGCGTGTAAGGCATTGTCAGTCGATGCTGAATACCGTGCTTCTGCAGTATGTTACGGACTGCTGCATTATCAAATTCGCCTCCATTGTCACTTAAAAAAGTCTTGATCGTATGTCCAGCGTTTTTCGCTTCTTGTAGCATTTGTATCAGTTTGTCTTTAACTTCTGACTTCTGTCTGATAAAGTAAACTAAGCGAAAACTAGAATAGTCATCTTTAAATAGTACAAAGTACTTATCTTTTAAAATGCTATTTGCAAAGGGACCACAAACGTCGGCGTGTATCAGCTCTCCAGCCGATGTTGCTCTTTCCCGTGTTCCAAACGGTTTTCTATGTGATTTTCCATATATGCAGCCTTCACACTTTACTTTGTCAGGGCTTAGTTCGATGCCTAGCTCACGCTTTACCACGCGAATGACATGTCTCTTGTCCTGATGAGCGAAGCGTTCATGGTACAGCTGCAGCATATTGGAGCCAGTCACAGCATTAACTTCAATAGTCGTTTGTTTTGTCGGAACTATTGTCTTCAAATCTAACTTGTAGAGTCCACCATACGGGACCCTTCTACCAATGACTCTAGTTGTGCCTGCTATGTCAAGTTTGCACTCTCTAGTCGTTGCTGAGAACACGCTGTTCTGCATTCTATCTTGCGCTGCCAACGGCGAAAATAGATTTTTAGTTAGCGATGGCACTAACCACACATCTTTAAGAGTTATTGTCTCCTTGTGTTCACTGACATATGATTCAACCACAACAGAGCCTTTTCCCAGTGCAGGTATAACAGTTCCGTCTGCCGTCGTTACGGTGTGATCCGAATCAAACTCATGAAAATCTTCGAAAACATTCCTTCTTACTGCAATGTGCGTTGTTGCTCCATTATCAACATACCAGTTCTCCCGGTCTTGAGTTTGACTAATTGAGCATGCGTTTACCATCAACGAAATTTGTTGCACTTGATTGGACTTTGGTTCAGGACCTGAAGTGCCTGAAGTTGGTTTGGGTGGCCTCCCATCCTTTATCCACTTCTTGCAATTGCGCACTCTATGTCCTTTTCCAGAACAATAATTACATTTTAACTGGTCGTCCTTCTTTTGCATATTTCGGCCTTTTGGGGTTGTAGTCATTAGTGACTCCTCCTGTTGTGAGTTCTCTTGACTACCCAAATCTCTTTCGAACGCGCAAAGATGACTCGTTAAACTGTCTATAGTCTTTTCAGACTGTTTTAGCATTAGCCAGCTTGATTTAAAGTTGAAGTACCTATCGTCAAGCGTATCTAAGACCTTGCATAACAAAAATAACTCTGGAAGCTTAGCGGTTGTGTCAATCTTGGAAATCTCGACTTTTAAGTCATTCCATAAGTTCTTCAGCTTTGACATGTGAGTGGGAATGTCATCCTGTTTGCTATGTTTCAGCCCAAAGAACTCTAAGCACAAATTATAAGCTCTGTCGTCTGTTTGTCCATCAAAGAGTCTATGTAGCTCTTGCCAAACTTCATGTGCCGTCTTATATCTCATAACTTTATGAAGTGTCTCTTCGGTCATGTTCGTAGTTAGCATCAGCAGAGCGCCACTTTCAGTCCTCTTATTTTTAGCCATTGCGGCATTATAAGCGCTTGTTGCAGCGTCTCCTGCTTCTGCAGCAAGTACTGGTTTCTGGAGTTTCCCTTCAACTGCTTCCAGTGCACCTTCTGTACCTTCCAGCATTATGGAAATCTTGTATTTCCAGGTGGACCAATTTTTCTTGCCTTCGAGTTTACCTATCTCAATTTTTGTAGAGAAATCCATCGCAAATTTCTATTCGTTCTTTCTTCCTGTCAGGCCCATAACCTCTTACGTTTTCAGGTGGCGGAGCGTCGTAGAGTGTTGCGGATTGTTAGGACACTGAACAATGATACACGATACCCTTTTAGTTATTTATTTGGATTAGTTTGACACACTTGGTTTTACAGTTTTTTAACGAGTGACATGAGAGATGATAACAGATGGTAGCCTAGCAACCGCTCATAGAGATTTACACTGGTGCTATCCAACCTTATTAGTCTTAATATTATATACCCGATATACCCACTATATTATACATACTCGTTGCGGGTCCGGCCGGAAACAATCTGTCTATGTGATTGTTGGCATTCTATTTGCCTCTCTTTTTCACTCATGAGTAAGAGAAAGATGCCTAAATATTCTGTTCTTGTCAGATAAATGATAAAAACAGAGACAGATTGAGAGAACGCATCTACACATCTATCGTCCGGTTAATATCCGATGCCGTCACGTTGTCGTCTTGAAATGCTATCTATCTTTATTTCACTTTAGACTGTTTCAATTACCTGTTCTACTCTTACTATCCTGAGACACGTCAAAAATGCCGATGCAAATCGGAATCGGAAATCCTTCGTCATGCCATCAAAAATCAAAATCGTTGCGTTGTTGACAGTGACAATTGACAGATATCCTATCCTCATCAGCTGTTGTAGTTGTTGTGGAACTTGTGAAACCCATTTGAAATCTTAATAAACAAGGAAAAAACCAACGGATTTTACAGTAATTTGGACGCTGCACGATATTATCCAATACCACGTGTCCTTGCACAATACTTACACCGTTTATTAGCAATAAGGAAAGATGACGAGCGAAGAAACTTGGCTGGCGCAACCTCCAAAGTACACAACTTTCAGAGTGAATAGCCTAAAACAGTTTGATTGTAAGGATCTACAAGACTATTTAATTGATGTAAGTGACCGAATCAAAGTCTCAACAGTTTACGATAAAAACCGCGGGCAAACAAAATGTATACTTACTGGCTGGCATAAGAATAGTTAATAACAGTACTGGTATACTTCCTGAAGTGTCAGATAACCTATCCAGCGGATAAGTAGACCAGAATCCGCTCCAACAATGCAGACTCGTAAATGCGTAGACGCATTGCATTCGCATTAACTACATATTTCGGTTTTGCCTCTCTCTATTTTCGTCCACACAAATTATATACCAGATTTTAAGTCAAATCATAAGCTATATAAAAAAGAGTTTCATCAAAATCGGTTCAGTAGTTTATGCGTGATGCATGAGCAAACAAATAGACAGACATAATATATAATCTTCTTCTTGTAAATATCTTTAGGGCCTGTTTCACCACTTCTGTATAAGTTCTTGTTAGCTTATCCGACAGATATTTTGAATAAATTTCATACAAAATATGTCAAACTATCTGTCGGATAAGCTAACAAGAACTTACCCAGAAGTGGTGAAACAGGCCCTTAATGTACATACTTCACTTCTGTTATAGTTTTATAATAGTTAAGATTTATGATGAATTTTAAATGCTTCTGTGAGTCTTTTGTATTTTACTGTGAACATTCAAAGATTTATGAAATTATTTTAGTTTCTGGTTTTCTCGCGAGACTTCTTTGGTAGCGAGGATATAGATAGGCTATTTAAAACATATCAGAAAGTGGAGAAACATGCCCTAAATAATCTCTGGTACACAGTCTAAGAAAGATCTAGTAGACACAGTATGGACACTCAATATTAACCTGCGTGGCAGAAAATGTAGGCACTGGCGTAATCCTGTCTCTCTCGCACCCAGTGTTGCACATGCTTCCCATTTGTATGCAATGTGTTACCACAATTATTTGTAGTTTCAAATTTATTTCAGCAATGCATTGATTTGTGTGCTACTCGGATACCAAGATATTACTTCCTAAGGCCAGACTGCTTGGTGATAGAACAGTGGCCGAGTGACGTGGTGCTGCCTAATACACAAAGTGAAGTGATCGTAGACGCACAATGTGCTGCTGCAGTGTTGAGAGGGGCCCACGTGTTCGCTCCGGGTGTCATGGGCCTACCTCCAAGTAAGACTTACAGTCAATGAGCGTTTTTCTTTTCTTTTTTAAGTTTATTTCCTAAAAAGCTCGACAGATGGCATGTTTATCGCTCCATAGAGCCGTCTCGAGTCGCGAGATCTTGTCAAAATATTGTCAAGACTTTGCCTGCCTATTTTTTTAAAGCCAAGGAATCGAGCCCAAACAACCAAGTCAGACATAAAAGCGCCATCTATCGATCCCCTAGGAAACCAAAAGAAAAACGCTATTTATTTTGACACGAAAAGCATTTGGTATTTTGGATCTATGATCTGTTACAAAATAAATGAATTGAATGAGTGAAATGTGTGTCAGAATTGTAGCATGTGGTGATCTGTTGTCTCTGCCTATCCCAGTAGTAGGACTTAGGTTTGAGCATATGTATTGGACTAAGAGCTGGCTACGAGTTTTCAAAATGATAAGGTGTAGTGAAAATTTTTATGGAAAAGCCTTCCTTACTAGCTGACAACTACATTGCACTGACTGGCAGAAGTCTACCTCGGGGAGGGAAGCGGGGGTGGGGGGTCAAACACGTCAATTTTTAATCAAAATAAAATCATTGGTGTAGTTCTGAAATTTTGTGTAGTTATAGTTTTTAGCAGTAGAAATAACGTAAAGTTATTGGCAGAAGTCTATGTCGGGGATAACCCGTTGGCAGAAGTCGATAAAGTTGGTAAAAATTAGTCAAATTAAAATGATAAGGTGTATTTCTGCCAATTTCGTTTTTATATAGTTTATGGCTTCAAACAGCAGTACATAAATTGGCAGAAGTCAAAATGGTGGCTAAGTGTATGAAAAAATGAATTTAAATTATGTATTTTTTTTACATTTTCTTATAATTTGTTTGACCAAGTATAAAAAATGTTATAGTATGTTATATATTTGTAATCTACTCACAAAGCCCTTTCATTTGATACCCCACATGCTATGTTGGAAAGATAATTGTTTGCTTCTTTTTACTGCAATCTTCATGACGTCACAATTTCGACCCCCACAGTCTGAGCGCATGTCATCTCATATTATTTGTGTTCAGAATTTCCCAAAATCATTGTGGTGGTATAAGTAAACGTTGCCAGAAGCCGATAAAATTGTTGAAAAATTTTAAAATTTTTGTTACTATGTGTAGGTTCTGGCAATTTATTCAGCTATACAGGGTCCAACTTAATATGCTGACACTTTTTTAAGGGGATGATCAGACCATCAAACTGAACAACTTTCTCTATGGAACCAACATCAAAATCGCGAAAAAAATCAGCTGTCCCATACATTTGGCTCGAGTAGGTTTGCAGTTTTGTATGGAGAAGAAGATTTTTTTTGTGATTTCGATGTTGGTACCACAGAGAAAGTTGTTCAGTTTGATGGTCTGATCATCCCCTTAAAAAAGTGTCAGAATTTTAAGAAGGACCCTATACTGGGTGTAAGTGACAGCCTAGCAAATACTGAAACGGTGAACTCAGACCATCAAACTGAACCACTTTCACTATGAAGCCTATACCTCAGGAAACGCGAAAAAAAATCAACTGTCCCATACAAAACTGCTGTACCTACCAGGCTCAAATGTATGGGACAGCTGATTTTTTTTCGAATTTGTCACCTGAGAAATGCGAAAAAAAATCAGCTGTCCCATACATTTGAGTCTGGTAGGTACAGCAGTTTTGTAACCCGTTTTGGGGTTACCTACGTAACATCTAAACATGTTTGGACGAAACATGTTTCACCGAACACCTTTGATCTAATGCACTATTCAACGAAGTAATGTTTCATCTATGTAACGTTTACGCTATAGCACGTTTCATCTAATGTAACGTTTCATCTAATTTTCAATTTCTAGTTGTTTTGGATGGTAGGGGGGGTGGGGGGGGTGGGGGATGTAAGCAGGTACGTGTGTATGTATATTATGTATGTATGTATGAAAAAAAATGAAAAAATGATAAATAAATTTATTTAACAATATACACATACAATTTGTTTTAAATTTACACCTTACATATTTAAGAATATTGTACAGTTTGTTAGTGTGGGTACATCGGGTAGTGTGGGTGTGGTATTAAATTATATTTGCTTATCAGAATTGGCCAGAAAGTTAAATAGGTGTTACAAAAAATTACAAATAAACATTTAAGGGGGTGATTTCGACCATCAAAGTGAACAACTTTCACTATGGGACCAACATAGAAATCACTCACATAGAAAAAAAAACTGATGTTCTGAGCTAAATGTATAACCTCCTTAAAAGTTTTAAATTTTAATGTTTATTTTTACTGTTGTCACTGGCTATGTGCGAAGTGGTGATGGAAACTGTCAGCGCCCGCGGTGGCAGAAATATGTACTTTGGTCGGACAAGCTGTGTAAAATATGCTTGAATCTATGCAAATCCATACAGTAACTCAACACGAAATCTCCAAAACTGTAAAGACTACAAACTTAAAATTTAGCATGGAAGTTTCTATTGGCATCTTAGGTGCTCACTAAAAAGGCATAAGCATATGCTTACGACTATATTCCCCGAGGGGGTAGTCAGAGATATTCTGAAAACTCAGAACATCCACGTTTCACCTGTAGTACCGAAACACTGTCCAGTGTGACGGGGGGGTGAGCCCGTCGCCACTTATAATGGACATTTGGTACAATGCATGCCTCAAAATTGAAGCATGTAGGTTTCCTCACGATGTTTTCCTTCACCAAAAAGCCAATGGTGTTACAAATCGTACATAAATTCCGAAAAACTCATTGGTACGAGTCGGCCTGGAGTGCGATTTTTGAATGTCATACGTTGAACTCAGCAGTTGAAAATGTCAAAATTACTCTGCAGATATGCAGATTTCTACTGCTGATTTGTCTTTCAAAAATCGCACTCCTGGAGTATGATTTTTGTAACTCAAATCAGCACTAAAAAGATGCATATCTCCAGAGTAATTTCGACATTTTCAACTGCTGAGTTCGACGTATGACATTCAAAAATCGCACTCCTGGGCGGGGATCGAACCATCGCCTCCTGCAAGGCAGGCAAGGTTACTCGCTACTGGAACACCATGGCTGGCAAGTAGGTACTTAAACGGTGAATTCAGACCACCAAACTGAACAACTTTCAAAAAAGGGTTTTTTTGAAATTTTATCTCCAAAGGTGTGAAAACTGGGATAAAAGTTGGTACGGAAATTGGCATTGCAAATATCTTGGATTCTAGCAAATAGTTATTTTTAATATCGATAATATTGCTAATTTCTTTAGTTTTTACATTACTTTATTATGAAATAACAAACTTTAACTAACAAATGTTACTTCAAGTAATTAACGGCGGTATGACACCAGCCAGGGGCGCTAGTGCACATAGCCATATTCCAGAACTAGAACTAAGGTATTTCAAATTATTTAATGGTTTAGTTACTAATATCTATAAACAACAACTAAGGGTTGAACTACACATGGCCGCACGCGATCGCATTTTTCCGTCGCTCCATCCTTTTCTGTCACTCAGGAACGTCATTTGCTAGAGCATATAAGATAGACGGAACGGAATAGCACGGAACGATCTATGCGATCGCGTTCCGTCTATCTTATGTGCTCTAACAAATGACGTTCCTGAGTGACAGAAAAGGATGGAGCGACGGAAAAATGCGATCGCGTGGGGCCATGTGTAGTTCTACCCTAAATCGATACATTCAGTAAATAATTTGAAATACCTATAAGTACCTACAGGGTACATTTTTAGTCAATACGGATACCTACCTTACTCATCATCATCATCATTCTACTCATCAAACTGAACAATTTCTGAGATCTAAGGGACCAACATCGAAATCGTGAAAAAAAAATCTGCTATTCCATTCCATACATTTGAGTCGTACCAACGGCAGCAGATTTTGTTTTTGTTTTTAGTTGTCAATGATGATCTGAATTACCCCTTTAAGTATTATACAGGGTGTAAGAGACATCCTGGCAAGTACTTAAACGGTGAATGCAGACCACCAAACTGAACAACTTTCACTATAGAGCCAACCTTAGGAAGAGCGAAAAAAATCGGCTGCTCCATATAAAACAGCTTAACTACACTCGACTCAAATACATATATGAAACAGCTGATTTTTTTCACGTTTCCTGAGGGTGGCCAGAGAGGAGTAAAAGCCAGACTTTCACTTACACCCTGTATATGGTGTTTTGGTACACCATGTATAAGGTCTAACAAAATTAGGTGAAACTATTTTAAGGGCAGGTTCAGTTCATGAAAATAAACAACTTTTCCTTTGGCGACCATATCGAAATCAAAATTTTTTGAAATAATCATTTAAATTGATCTACTACTATTTTGGTATCCCCCTTAATACGGACCTGTGTTTTACTTCGCACACCGGACGCACGCGGCGGCTTCCTTTGAGTTTGAACTCAACGCCCCCACCCCCGCCCTTGCTCGCGACCGGTCGCGACCTTGCTTTGTTTGACATCTTCACCAGTTGCGCTCGCGCCGCGGACGTGGAGCGGTCGATATCGATATGTTTCGCAACTGCGAAATCGTGCGCGCGCGCCCAACCGCACGCAACCTCTTGTAAGGTTACGAACTTGTATGTTTTACCAGCATGACGTAGTGCTACGTGACAACTAGTGACAAGTGTACCACTGTACCTACTTTGGACGATCCCTACGGACTTCGGTGGATTGGTGGCAGAGATGGGCCTATCGAGAAGCCGGACCTAACCTTACGCCACTTGATTTCCATGTATGGGGTCGTGTAGAAACATTAGTGTACGGACATGACGACGGTTACATGGTGAGGACCATCCATGAGCTGCGACGACGGATAGTGCAGTGATCGCATGTGATGTTATTACATTTTAATCAAAGTGCAAGTCACATCCAAAGACGTGCAATAAAGTTAGTTGAAAAAGGTGTGGGATATGTGCAAAATTTAATGTAAGTACCTACCTACCTACCTATGTGAATACCTACCTTCCTTCTTACCTAAATTTTCAAAATAGGTAGGTATTTCATTGTCTTAACGTCCACTAAAAACAAAGCAAGTGTGTGGAAATTTATGGTTACCTATCCAATTTTAAAGCAAGATGCTACGTTCACTATCTACCTACCTAAATATGCAAACTAAGACATGCCCACAAACTACATAGATAGTCAACCCAGCTCGGAGGCCCCGCGCGTGTTCAGTGACCTCGCCTCGCACGCCCGCTTCGCCGCACTCGTTCACAGCAGAACAGGGCCAAATCCAGTGGTAGATAGGAATTATTGTTTGCTTTTGAACAGCTGATTTTTTTTCCCGATTTCGACATTGGTCCCATAGAGAAAGTTGTTCAGTTTGATGGTCTGATCATCCCCTTAAAATAGTTTCACCTAATTTTGTTAGACCTTATATATTAGTAAATACCCGTAACCCGTACCGGGAGGGATACCTACTGACTGAGTGACCGTTGTCTTTTATATATTTTTCGGAATGAACCCTTCGATAGGTAGATATTATTGCAGAAATGACAAAAATTTGTTGAACTAGAAATTGGTAAGTACCTATTACGATCTTGTTGTCTAGTAAAATATTTCGGCGGGTAGTTGTCAATAAGTTTTTTATAATATGTCACCAGCTCATCGGAGTCCTTCCGCGCCACTCCGTCTGTAGATGTTTTCCAATCAAAAAACAAAGCATTCTGTATAATGTTTGGATAATTCGAAAACCAATAATGACTTCAATGTAACATTCTTGTTTTTTGAAAATGTTGGTTAATTATGCAGAAAGATAAAATATTCGATTGAGGGCAGCACTGGAACCTCGGTGATCTATGGACCAAAAACTATACTTTACCTGTACCACCACAATGATTTTGCGAAATTCTGAAGACAAATATATGAGATGACATGCAGTCAGACTGTGGGGGTCGAATCTGTGACGTCGTGAAGATAGCAGTCAAAAGAAGAAAACAATTCGGTATGTCAAGTTTTTTTTTGGAGGGCTGAATCGAAAACCATTTCGAGATAATTGTCTCAATAATCATATTTTCTACGCCAAAGATTTTAAAATGAAAGGATTACAAATATTTTAAATAAAATAACGTCGTTTTTCGGTACGCTCAGTGACGTCACTGGCATACCTGTGAACTCCTTGTTAAACATAAAATCAACTTGAAATACCCGGCCATTAAGAAAAAAAAAAAATTCACAATGTCAGAATTTGACATTTGATGTTGCCGTATCTGTTTCCAGCATAGAGTTAGAAAGAGGAGGCACGTTTTATTTTTTTTAAATATAGCAGTAGGTAGTGTTTCTCCATGGAGTTCGAATTATTTTTTCTCCACCATTTTTGCACTTAAAGATTACAGATCAAAATAATTTAAAAATTAAATTTATATTGATAAACTTAAACTGATAAATTGATAAACTCGATGAATCGCAATAAAAATGAAATAGGTGTCTTAAAATTATGTCTTCTATCCGTAAAAAATATAAAAATGACAACCAAAAAAAACTTGACATACCGAATTATCTTTCCAACATACCATGTGGGGTATCAAATGATAGGGCTTTGTGAGTAGATTACAAATATATAACATACTATAACATTTTCAATACTTGGTCGAACAAATTATAAGAAAATGTACAAAAATGCCACAACTCAAAGTCATTTTTTCATATACTTAGCCACCATTTAGACTTCTGCCAATTTATGTACAGCTATTTGAAGCCATAAACTATATAAAAACGAAATTGGCAGAAATACACCTTATCATTTTAATTTGACTAATTTTTACCAACTTTATCGACTTCTGCCAACGGGTTATCCCCGACATAGACTTCTGCCAATAATTTTACGTTATTTCTACTGCTAAAAACTATAACTACACAAAATTTCAGAACTACACCGATGATTTTATTTTGATTAAAAATTGACGTGTTTGACCGCCCACCCCCGCTTCCCTCCCCGAGGTAGTCTTCTGCCAGTCAGTGCAATGTACTTGTCAGCTAGTAAGGAAGGCTTTTCCATAAAAATTTTCACTACACCTTATCATTTTGAAAACTCGTAGCCAGCTCTCCGTCTATATGCATGGGTTATTATCTGATAGTAGATTAAACATAGTTCAACATGCCTCGATAGATGGCGTTGTGGTGACATGGGTCTAAAGATAATAATTTAGGCAAAAAAGTAAAAAGACCTTTCTTTCAGGTACTTCTGGAAAAAGTGTGTTTTGGTTTTTATGTTGTTATGTCCTAATGTAGTCTGATGGTACAGAGAGCCCTCTTAAAGAAGTACAAGTAAACGTCATCATCAGCCTGTATCTACTCACTGCAGGGCATAAGCCTCCTCCCCATTCTGCCATCCATTGTGGTCTCGTTCCAATCTTACCACCACTATCTGGGTGGGTGAGTGACATCTTTTCATGTCACCCACCCACCTAGCTGCCAACCAACCCACTTCTCTTTCGCCTAATCTGGCTGGGCCACCACTCTGATATGGCTAATTTCACCTGTCATTCGCCTCGCCACGTGTCCTGATTGCTAATCATTGATCAATATTATCTTAGATACCAGCCAAGGAGAGAGAGTAGATATTTATGGAGACATGGATGGTCAGTGTAAAAGAGGTCTAAAAATAAAATACACTGGTAAAAATCTTTACGTTGGGACGGGATATTTGAGAATGCTTCGAAGTGACTTATTTGATAATGGCGTTCAACCAAGGTAAGTTCAAGATTCTACATAAAGTACCACATGGCCAATAATTGTGATGATGATTGATTCTGGAAATTCATATCTTGTAACAAATTACAAAAATAGTCTTATTTTAAATTTTTATTTTTTAACCAAAATGTCCAAACGAAATTACAATCGAATAGAAAACAGAAAAGTTACAACCGATTGAAAAACGTTTTTATCAACTTCTAACTATCTCTTTCATGCAAAACAAATGTTTGTATGACACGTCGATATGATATAAATATGAGGTCATGGCGTCACTTTTTTATATATATGCCTCTCGCTCTAATCGTAAATGTTAAACACTGAAATTTCAGTTACCTACTTTTAAAGATATTCATCATCATCATATCATATGTCAATTTTTGTCTTCCTGCTTGGATCCGAGGAGAATCTTTAAATATATTCAAAAACTAATTTCATTTTAGTGTTTAAGATATCAAGCAGTAGGTATTTAAAAAACACAAAAAAATCGTATTTAATTTATTTCCAGCACGCGTGGTGGACTAACGCCCAAACACCCTCTTAGAGGGTAGGCCTGTGCCCTGCTGTGGGACGTATACAGGGTGTAAGGAAAAGTATCATGAACCTTTAAACCACAGACTCTACCCATCAAACTGAACAACTTTTACTAAGGGAGCAAAACGATCAGAGAAAAAAAAATCTCCCATATGATTGCATGGAGTAGGTATTGCAGTTTAGTATTGGACAGCAGACTTTTTTTTGCGCTGACAGGTTTGCTCCCATAGTTAAAGTTGTTCAGTTTGATGGGTAGAGTATGTGGTTTAAAGGTTAATGATACTTTTCCTAACACCCTGTATAGGCTGATGATGATGATGAATTTCAAACTTTCCAGTGGCATAGCGGTTCACACAATACTTCCAGCATCTAGATTGCCCGTTGTAAACGAAACCTTGTATCCAAAGGGGGAAATTCTTTTACAAAATCTACCCTCAATGGTGTGTGGGTGGGTGGTGGACGCACGACCCGTGGAATACATACTGGACATGTGTGCAGCACCTGGCAATAAAACCACACACTTGGCAGAGATGTCATGTAATCAAGTAAGTATTATCATTGTTGTCGCATGCAATAAAGCACAGCTAGCATGCCAGCCACGACAAAGCGTTTAAACGAGAAAAACGTCGTGCGCGCTCTTTCTGGAATACGTAAAATAATAAGGATGGAGGCACATCTCGATTTTTATCGTTTTCTCGGGGGTGGCATGCGAGCCCTACAGGGTGTAAGGAAAAGTACCATTAATGTAAAATTAATTGTTTGCTCCCGTAGTAAAAGTTGTTCAGTTTATTGGATAGAGAATGTGGTTGAAATGTTAATGATAGTTTCTTTTCCTTACACCCTGTATACCTCCAGTAGCCGTTGCATTATGCGTGCGATACGACTGTAGGGTAGGCATGTTTTAATTTTTTTTTATAATATTGCAGTAGTTTTTCTCTATGGAGTTCGAATTATTTTCTTTCCACCAATTTTGCACTTGGAGATTACAGATCAAAATAATTTAAAAATTAAATTCATATTGATAAACTCGATGAATAGCAAAAAAAATGAAATAGGTGTCTTAAAATTATGTCTTCTATCCGTAAAAAATATTAAATGAAGACAAAAAAAAACTTGACATACTGAATTGCGCTATATCACGCTGCCATGCTACGGCCGCTGATGTTTTTAATGTAGTTACACACGGCGACAGGTCAGGTTACCCTGTTTGGACTTTGAAATGAACTATTAGAAGTTGGCTGGTGGAACAAGGACCCCCATCCTCCCTTACCTTCAATGTGCTATCATAACTATCATATAATTTTCAAATAATAACATTTGTTCTTTTATCTTTTGTCGCAGGCATTTATCACAGCAATAGATAATACACCACAAAAAGTAGCAAGAATTAAAGAAAATTGTAACACACATGGAATAACTTGTGTCAACGCATTTGCTTTCGATTCAACAAAATGTTGTTCTGAAGACAGTAAAGGTATTAATGATGGACCACCTTTCCCGCCCAACAGTTTCGATAAAGTGCTTTTGGATGGACCGTGCAGCGGTCTTGGACAACGGCCGCAGTTAGTCAACAAAATGTCACCAAAAATGTTGCAGTCCTACAAGTTTGTTCAAAGAAAATTATTTAGTGCTGTAAGTTTATTTTTTGTAACAGGGTATAAAAACGACTAACTTGATACATTAAGGGGGTTGCAGAAGAGGTTCACAGGCAACTAGATGGGGCTCGGGAGCATTATTCATGATTTTGTCACATTTTATTTTATATCTTCGTAATTATGTTATAAATTGCAAATGTTATTTGAGACGCGCAATCTAGATTCTCTATACTATTTTTCCACATATAAAATATTACTTTTGTTAATACCGTCTACGAATGTTCTACGTCAAAGTTTTGTATGAAATTGATCAATCTTAAAATGTAGAACAAATGCGTATGAACAATAAAATTACTTTAACTTGTAGCTAAATCAGAGCAACATAAACACAAGTGCGCGCGTAATTAAAAATTATGATTCGATATCATCACCATTACGAGATATAAAATAAAATGTTATAAAATCAGGAATAATGCTCCCGAGCGCCATCTAGTTTAGTGTCTTGCCCTCTGCAACCCCCTTAAGGTATTATGTAGGTACAACGTACTAGAGGAGACCCTGCACATCATTACAGTGTCCATTCAAGTGCGACGATATCGAAGTAAAACGCTAGATTCTCTTTCACCCGCCCGCGCTCCACCTACCCGCATGGGGCGCATGACGTTTGTTTGTCGTGTCGCCTCTAGTGTTTATACGTAACTAGTACATATTATCTCAGTAATTATTTAATACAATCTCAGCATAAGCATTAAGCATAAGCATATGCTCACGACTATATTCCCCAAGGGGGTAGTCAGAGATATTCCGAAACCTCAGAACATCCACGTTTCACTAGTAGTACCGAAACTGTCCTGCCAGTGTGACGGAGAGTGAGCCCGTCGCCATTTGTAATGGACTGTAGGTCAGAAGGTACAATAAATGCCTCGAAATCGAAGTATGCAGGTTTTCTCACGATGTTTCCCTTCACCGAAAAGCGAGTGTCACAAATCCTTCATAATATCCGAAAAACTCATTGGTACGAGTCGGCCTGGACGGGGATCGAACCATCGCCTCCTGCACGGCAGGCAAGGTATTATAAAAAGATATTTAACTATTATATCAAATATGTCGCAATATGCCGACTGACGAAACTAGGTGGCGTTATGGCGTATTATGATGTCATGTCATAGGTGATTTCGTAAAATCACTGACTCGCTTCTTTCACCTCATCCCGTTGATATCTTATTTATGTCAATGCCTCATCCATATCCATGCTTCAATTTCAAGGCATGTACTGTACCCACTGTCTATTATAAGTGACACAATCACTACCCATCACACTGCATTGGACAAAGTTTCGGTACTACGCGGATGTTCTGAGTTGCTCATCCATATTAATAAATAACTTCCGTCCGATAACTTTTTTTTCAAATCGGTTGCGTCAACTTGCGTCCTACAAAAAGGGGAGGTCCGAAGTACTCGAAACCAACGGGCATGTATTGAAGAGATGTATGGATGGATTAGAATGAGGCAAAAGAGAAATGCAAGATCGTAGTAGTTGGCGCGCCCTGGTCTCGGGTTATAGATAGATGATAACTATTGCAAAAAACGAATCATATTTATATTCCAGGCTGTCGGTGTTTTAAAAACAGGAGGGACACTGGTTTACAGCACATGTACAGTAACAGAGGAAGAGAACGAAGGAATGGTAGCATGGGCTCTAGAAAAATTTACATGTCTACGGCTTGTACCAGCTGAACCACTGCTTGGGGGTCCTGGCTTGCCCAACTGTGGCCTTACTGATGAACAAAGGTATTTAAATAATAAACCCCATTAACTGTAGCCCACATAATATAATAGTTCCTTTTATAATATACCTACTATACATAGTGTAACAAAACCCCCCTAGTTATACTTGACGGGGTGCTTCAGACCATAAAAATGAGTAACTTATACTATGGAGCCAACTTCGAAATCTTGAAAAAAAAATCTGTATCCCACACATTTGAGTCGAGTCGCTACTGCAGTTTTGTATGAAACAGATGATTATTTTTTTCACGATTTCGATGTTGGCTCTATAGTGAAAGTTGTGCAGTTTGATGGTCTGAAGCACCCCCTCAAGTACTACTAGGGTGTTTGGTTACACCCTGTAGATGGCGTTTACAGATGATGACTGTCAGCAGCAAAAAGATGTACTTATGCACTTTTACTACGACGTAGTAAAAATATATTCATCTTTTTGCTGCTGACTGTACCTATCGAACAATGTGGATTGTTTGTTTCAGAGTAATGGTGCAGAGATTTGGTCCAGAGGATGATCCACTTAGACCTGTTGAACAAATTTATAAGGATACCATAGGCTTCTTTATAGCTAAGTTTATAAAACTTCATTAAAACTGTTCATCTACCCCCAATTTTTTCTTACTAGTGTATCAAAGTGGCGGCGTCGGCGTCCACGCATAAAGGGTCCAGTTGTCGGGTTTTGAGTCAAGGTTAGATTCGGCATCTAGATCAGTCTCACTCATGATCACATGGATTAATAAAAATGCTGGGTTATACTTCGATCAACAATATCCAACTAGATAACGCGTCAGCGCTTAAAAAATGTCCCGGCAAATAACGCCTCACTATTGGAGTGAGGTCTTATTTTGAATTAGTTGCGTTCGAACAAAGCCAACGTAAGCACGTCTCGCAATGCCGCAGTGTTCCTTTTTTAAATTACTAGGAATTATGGTTGCTTTGAGGTCGAAATTATAATGTATTCGGACTGTTTTCTCGGTTCGTTAACAAAAAATGTTGTATATTCACGAGGACAGAATTTCTCTTTGATTTTGTATGCGACCCGTTATCTAGTTGTAGGTATATTGTTGATCGAAGGGGTTATACCTAGTTAGGTACTTAGATCAAAATAAAATTAATGGATAGGCCTAAAGCGTGGTAAGTTGAAGCAAACTACTGGTGCATTTGGTCCATACAAACTAGCGCCATTATCTGTCAAATCTAGGGCACTTGCATACAAATTTGAAGTAGGTAAACCTTTCATTTGTTTTGCCTCATTTTCTGGTTTGAAATGTTCGCGTAAGGCCTATCCATTCATTTTATTTTGATTTGATCTAAGGTTAGGTACATATTTAAAGCCTGACCAGAAAAATAAAAAACCTCGCCATGTAGGGCTGCGTTCAGAACCTTTGGGTGCGGTTGTTTTTCTCGCTCGCTCTTATGGGTAGAACGCTTTTCACCGAGCCTCGGAACGGCGTTAGTGCGAAAAGTTGCACTCGGGGTGCACTCTGGGCGCACTCTGGACGTAGGTTCTGAACGAACGTACCCTTGCGGAAACAAAAGTCAGCAGTGCGATTTTACGCCAGTCACGATAGACATAGAAATCGCCTTAGGTCGCAATTGATTGCACGAAGCTGCATTTATGGGATGTTGTTAGGATAGATACCAGCAGTATAAAACCAATTTTGCAGTTTCGAAAGACCTGTGCTAACCGAGGGGTGCTCGAAAAACCTCTCATTTTTCGGTCATTTTTCAGGTTTTGACATATAACTTCTAAACGGTACATCTTGCATAAAAATTGCACACTACGGTTTTAAAGAAGACAAAATTATCTATAATTTGAATTTAACTGCAGCTCTGTAAATTCAGTAGGTCTTGAGACACAACACTTCAATCATTGGCCATATTTCCCAAAAAGTTCAAAATTATAGTTTTAGCCGTCTTCCGAACAGGATATCGGCTAAAATACTCATTCTACGAGGAAAATTATAAGAAATGAATTTGTAAAGCAGTTATGTAACTTTAATATAAACACAAGTTCAACCCTGTACTGTGATTAATTCCTTTGTTATCAGGAAAAAACTAAATATAAGGGAAATCGGTTTTTCAAAAAATGGAGCTTGACTCATTGCAAGAATTTTGTAAAGGATAAAAAAGACATAACTCAGTGAAAAATTATTTATTTTATGCAAAATGAATTTGAGTATGATTAATAATGTATATATACTATAACAAAACTGTAAATGTTTGTTTGGTTGTTTGCAGCTTGCAGACCTCTAAAGTTTCATCAAAATCGGTTAAGTACTTTTCGCGTGAAGCGCCAACCAACACACCAATATTTACGGTTTAATAATAGTACTAGATTTGCCCAAATCTTCGTCCCCACCAGCACTCGTCATGGTAGTGAGATCAAATATATATCAGTTCATACGTCTAATCATAAGCTTTCAAATACAAAAAGTTACATTAATATCGGTTCAGTAGTTTTCGCGTGATGCGCGAACTAAACAACCAAACAAACATTTACAGTTTTGTTATAGTATATATACATTATTAATCATACTCAAGTTCATTTTGCATAAAATAAATAATTTTTCACTGAGTTATGTCTTTTTTATCCTTTAAAAAATTCTTGCAATGAGTCAAGCTCCATTTTTTGAAAAACCGATTTCCCTTATATTTAGTTTTTTCCTGATAACAAAGGAATTATTCACAGTACAGGGTTGAACTTGTGTTTATATTAAAGTTACATAACTGCTTTACAAATTCATTTCTTATAATTTTCCTCGTAGAATGAGTATTTTAGCCGATTATCCTGTTCGGAAGACGGCTAAAACTACAATTTTGAACTTTTTGGGAAAAATGGCCAATGTTTGAAGTGTTGTGTCTCAAGACCTACTGAATTTACAGAGCTGCAGTTAAATTCAAATTATAGATAATTTTGTCTTCTTTAGAACCGTAGTGTGTAATTTTTATGCAAGATGCACCGTTTAGAAGTTATATGTCAAAACCTGAAAAATGACCGAAAAATTAGAGGTTTTTCGAGCACCCTTCGGTTAGCACAGGTCTTTCGAAGCTGCAAAATTGGTTTTATACTGCCGGTATCTATCCTAACAACATCCCAAAAATGCAGCTCCGTGCAATCAATTGCGACCTACAATGTTTTATATGACTGGCGTATTTTTGAAAATCATACGAGCGGTTCGGCAGTAGAAAGCATAGATTAGTATGTATATTGGGTAGTAGAAAGATGCATAATCTCCATAGTCATTCTGACACTTTCTACTGCCGAACCGCTCGTTCGTATGATGTTCAAAAATCGCACTACTGGATACGTGCTTGCCACCTACGAATATTATTTCTTTATTCGTAGGAGCCACTGACATATACTCTAGCGATAGACAGGCCCTGTCATAGAAGCAACATGTTCCACTTGAATGAGGTGGGCGCACCGCATTGATGTTCCCGATTTCACTTCGTCACTATGGCAAAGACAGATCGCAATGTGTCATTTTGTGTTGTTTTGTGTGACATGTTGTTTGTTTGAACGAGCTTGTCTATCGCTAGAGTATATGCCCTTGCCCACACACTATCCTGCAAGTAGGACTACTCATACATTTTGCTCAAAGTCGTCGGACGCCTTGTAGGACTGCAACACCATTCACGATCCGATATTGGTGTAGGACTGAAAGACGGACTACTGTGAATGGGCTCCTTTATAAAGAATTATAATATCTTGCGTATCTTGCTCTTTTCCTCACAGGGATTTCTTTGTCCCTCCTGTTGGTCAGCATGCCACGCAACATGCACGCAACGCAGAGCAAAGCGGGGAAAATGGGGGAAATCGTTCGTCTCGTGTCCACTCATTTTCTCTTTTTTTGAGGGGTGGCATGCTAGGACGACTAAATGTGAAAGAGAAAAAAGATTATACAACAAAAACTTGATCTGAGACAAAAACAAATGGAAAATAAATAAATACGAGTGGCTTAAAAGGACTAGACTCCAGTGCCGTAAAAAATATTTAAAAAAAAAGTAATGTCAATAGTAACTTATCTATGGTCAATGTCAAGTTGTCAAGCAAGTTGTCAAAACAATCTCGTTTTGCTGCGTGGATTTCACGTTTTTTAAATTAAAATCCAAGAATTTAATCTTATCGTTTGCTAAATCCACTACACGGGAACTAACAAACACCATGGGTAAAACATCGAAGGACAAACGCGACATATATTACAGATTAGCGAAAGAAGAAGGTTGGAGGGCTAGAAGTGCTTTCAAATTGTTACAAATCAATGAAGAATACAATATATTTGACGGTGTGCTGCGCGCCGTGGACCTCTGCGCGGCTCCAGGCAGCTGGAGCCAGGTGTTGACCAAGAAACTGCGACAAAACACCACAAACGACGAAGATGTTAAAATAGTCGCTGTTGATCTACAAGCCATGGCTGCTCTGCCAGGTGTCATACAAATCCAAGGCGACATAACTAAAGTGTCCACAGCGAACGAAATAATAAAAGAATTTGAAGGTTTAAAAGCCGATTTGGTCGTATGCGACGGTGCACCAGACGTTACAGGACTTCACGATATCGACGAATACGTCCAATCGCAGCTTCTACTGGCAGCGTTGAACATAACAACGCATGTGCTTAAGAAAGGTGGCGTGTTCGTGGCTAAGATTTTCAGAGGAAAAGATGTAACGCTCCTCTACTCTCAACTGAAACAGTTTTTTGAATTCGTCACAGTTTCTAAGCCAAGAAGCTCGAGGAACTCAAGCATAGAAGCTTTTGTTATATGCCAGAATTATAATCCGCCTGAAGGTTATACGCCAACTATGGTTAACCCGCTTTTAGACCACGAATACTGTGATTTCAACCAATTCACAGGTCCTAACAGGTTTATAGTTCCGTTTAATGCTTGCGGTGATTTAAGTGCATATGATTCTGATACTTCCTACTCATTGTTGGAAGGGCAAAGCACATATGAATACAAGGAACCAGTCCAAGGCCCTATCAATCCCCCGTATAAAGAAATTTTAGAAAAAACAAAGAATATTCAATTGAAAAATAGCTAATTTTGTATGTTTATTAATTTGAATAAAATATATTTGTTAATTTTTATTATTCGTTTACTTTAGAATCACATCGTAGCATAATGTATGATTTACATTAACGCAGCACAGCCCATTTTAAAATTGGTCTTCTATGCGCGAATTCCTTGGAATCCACCTTAAGTTCCATGGAAACATAATATCATTGCATGGAAATATGGACTAAAAATTTTAGACACTTTAATTTCCTTTACCAATTCTAAAATGCGCTGCACTGAATTCTGCATGGTGTATATCTTAAGAAGAAATACCTAACTGCTAACATAAAACAGTCACCAATCCAAGGGTCAGAACAATACAGAATTTCCTTTTCCGGCTTCCTGAATGAAATCCATATAAAATCATTTCATTTCAATCATTGAAAAGAACATAGAATTACCTTTTGATGCCAAACCTCTTTGGTATCGTTAAAAAAATCTTCTCTAAATTAATGCTGGTAGCAACAATATTTATAAATTAAGTGTCTGTAATTCTTTGATTACTATATTTGACACAAAAATTTTGTATAATATTTGACATGGATTGCCAAACAAAATTCTAAATTCTTAATCGGGTTTATCCAAATTTTTAAGTTGTTTCATATAATATTTGATACTAAAATAAAATTTTAAGTGTTTCTAAAACTAATCAAAATGCCGAAGTTTAAAATGCCCACTGTGAACCAGTTTCTCGAGAAAAAGGTAAATAACCACGAACCACAATACCTGTAATATTAGTCTAACCCATTGAGTAATTATGTATAGAGCAGACAACGCGAACAAAATCTGTGCACCATGATCAGCAGTGTAGGGCGCGTGCTGGGAGCGTCAGGCTGCGACGAGCGCCTGGCACACGCTAAGTGGGTTAGAGCGCGTGCACCCTAACGCGTGTTACAAAACATTACTTCTCGGTAGCTTCTCTAGTTAACATAGTACCTCAATGGTCTAACCAGACCATAACTTAATTTTGAATTTTGCCTCATCGGAAAAGAACAATATAAGTAGTATAGTAAAGTAAGGACTCCTTCTCGAGGTACTCCTTCATTATTTCCTATTTACTTTGCTCATACTTGCATACACGTAGTGATTCCATTCTCTTTGCTTGCATAGTGAGTGCACATTCACATCTTTAGCAATTTTCATCTGCCGCCGCGCGTAGTATGGCAGCGTGATGCAGCGATATCGCGCCTTCGCTCTCTTTCTATTAGCGCGCGAACGAACGAGATAAAAGGCGTGATATGGCCATATTACGCGCAACATGCTAGCTCAGTTGGTTCTTGTTAGTTACTTTCAATAAATTATTTTTCTCCCCTCCGGACGGTTTTCGTCCCGCTGCGCTACACGAAGTTGCCGCTTTCCACCTCCGTCGAGGAGAAAAATAGTATACAACCGTCATGCAGTAAATAAGAAAGCCTCAGACCACATGTGACACTTTACAATATGAGATCTGAGACCTTTCTTACTTTCCTGCCCTCGGTATGTAATCTACTTAAAAATGACCTTCCTAAACAAGCCACGCAACTACATGGAGTTAAACAGTTGCATACTTTAAGGGGTGGTTTTGGGTGTCTTACGAGGTGACTAAGGGATTCAAGGTTTCTTATGCAGCATCTGTGGGTGACAGGCTAGCTCCTCTTACCATTTGACACGTCATTCCATCCATACTGAAACTTAAATTACTAAATGTGATTATCGCTACAACTATACTCCATTCCAAATAGCAACGAAATTTTAAGGCTATTTTTAATTGCAAAAACATATATTTTAATCACTTATTCACTTATTCTTAGAACAGCTTTAGAAACGTCCATGATGTGTCTGAGAGTACATCTTTCTGATAAAAATATTATATTTGCTTACCAGAATTGGCCAGAAAGCTAAACAGCAATCGGAAAATCTCATTGTCCTTATTTGGAATAATGTATAGGTAGGTAGGTACATTCTTAAACAGAAGTTTGTAGGTAGTGAGTTGTGGAAATGTTTCTGACCGCTCCGACAGCTACGGGTGTGAGTTTATGTGGTAAAAATTAGTAGTTACCTACTTAATAAATAAAAAGAAAACCTTTTTCGACACCTTATTTGCAGAAAATTTACGATGAGAAAAAAGTTCCAGTGTGGGTCTATTTAGAAAAGGAAATGAGAGAACATTTAGATAAGAAACCTTACAATGAAAATGTTGGGGCATGGCTTAAGTTCATGAAGGACCTGAAATACCATTACTTTTGTGAAGGTTTGTTTTGTTTCTTTTATACTGTAGTTATTACACGTGATCTACAATATATACCAACCTATACAACAGTAAGTATAAGAAAGAGTAAGTACCTACCTATCTCTTAGATGATTCAACGTGGCCGCATATGGAACAGCAGTAGTTTGATTTTTTCATACTAAAAGACAATTTGTTTGGCAACTATTCTATAGGATTGACATCTTGCCAAACACAAAAACCAGCCACCATATTTTGAAATTAGGCATATGCTCACGCCTATATTCCCCGAGGCGGTAGTCAGAGATATTCTGAAACCTCAGAACATCCACGTTTCACCAGTAGTACCTACCGAAAATCTGTCCAGTGTGACGGAGGGTGAGCCCGTCGCCACTTACCTATACTGGACAGTGGGTACAATACATGCCTCGAAATTGAAGAATGCAGGTTTCCTAACGATGTTTTCCTTCACCGAAAAGCCAGTGGTGTTAAAAATCGGCCTGGACGGGGATCGAACCATCGCCTCCTGCACGGCAGGCAAGGTTGCTCGCCACTGGACCACCACGGCTTCTCGCAAATTAGGGGTGTAAGTAAACATATCTGGTTGGAGTTCCTATTAACCACACAAAGTTTCATGCTTGTATATTATTACTAGTGTTTTCCCGCGACTTCGTCCGCACAAATTATATACCAGATTTTAAGTCAGATCATAAGCTATCAAACAAAAAAAGTTTCATCAAAATCGGTTCAGTAGTTTTTGCGTGATGCGCGATCAAACAAACAAACAAACAAACAAACACACAAACAAACAGACAGACAAAATTTCTAAAAAAGGTTGATTTCGAGTCGGGGATATTTAAAAACCATATCGTAATCTTTTTTTTGTAAATATCTTCAATGTACAGACACAGTTCAGTTACAGTTTTATAATAGTTAAGATAGGTATTGCCGTTTTTACGAACAAGCAAAATAAAAAAAACACGTTTCTTAATTATTATTATTTATTTTTTTGTTTATTATTCAACTACCTATATTATTTTTTAGCTAATAATAACACAAACTTAGAAAAAGTATATGTCTAGAATGAGCCTCACACTTGTTCCGTATAAAACAAAAGGGGCTAACTTTCTTAGGTTGGTGTGCGTGAGGCGCCATACAAAATATGTATGGGTTTTGGAACCAGTACTGGTTCCTATTTTTTTCGACGCTTTCGTAGCTTTGACTGTCTATCTTGATAATCTAAGAACACAAAGGTATTTTCTGAAAATTTGGACTCTACCTATTATGGTTCAATATATAAATACCTTTAGCTAGGACGGATGGACAATGTAGGCTTATGAATAGGGCTCCGTTGTCACCCTTTGGGTACCCACCTACACGGAGCCCTAAAACAACTGAAAATGTTTAACTATAAATATAGGCACCTACCTAATTATTTCAATTTGTATTGTAGCTAAACGTAAAGCAAGAAGGTTGACCAGAGAAGTCGGTCCAGCCTGGTACTACGAACTTTCAAGTGGCCAAAGGGAAGTTCTAAAAAGGTTGAGAGACGTCATCCACCAAGATTTAATAGAAGAATTACCGCTCCGCATGCGAAAATCTTTGTCAGAGCTTGGGATAACTCTAGCTATATCAGATGAAATACTGATGGAGGCCATGCAAGAATCTGTTACGGATCCCGGAGTGTTCATGTGGAATCTTTACACTACTTATTATAGAATACCACCAAGCCGTTTACGCAAATGTTAGTTACCGAATGATTTATTATTACCTATTAATATTACATTAATTTGTTCATCAAATGTCCAACTTGCTAAACGCAAGTCGGCTTCAAAAAAATGAACAGTATTCGACTGAATTAACTATGATGTTTATGCTTATAATGATAGCAAGTTTATCTGTCTTCCTGTTCTCATGCTCCAAATGTTTTTAACATAATGATCCTTTATTGTTTTATTTAACTTTTTCTAAAACCCTACCAAAAGATCTAGGGTATGGGCAAGACAAAATGATTTTGTCCACAGAACACTATTTTTATTTAATTTATACTTATTTAATTAATGGACTTCTTGCCTGTGCGTTAGCACCGCATTTCCGCCAATGACAAGTGGTTTGAGGGAGTGTCTATTTAATCTCGAGGATTGTTTTTGAGTAAGAACAACTGAGAAGGATTGTGGAGCCTCGTGGCAGGCTGAAACGCGAATCGCGCGAACAACCACGTGAGAGACAAGTGTTCGGGGCAAACCCTGCAACATTACTCCACAGAACACTATACTTCGAGATAGATTCAAAATTCAAACAAAACTACCTACCTACTCGACTCAAATGTAGTTATAGGTATGGGACAGCAGGTTTTTTTTTAACTTTATCTACTTAGATAAAGTTAAAAAACCTACCTAGGGTACCTACTTAGGTACCCCTTGATTAATAGATTGTGTTTTACCTATTGTCCGTAGCTTATGACTTGAACGCAAAGATATTGATGTCGTCGCTAGTGTTTATCGACTTAGATGAATGTATTGAAAGCTTAGAAGCATTAACAAAGAAGGTGCCGCCTCCACCCCCGCCGCCCAAAAAAGGTAAGTAGGTATCCTACTCACATAAATTAACAACCAAATATTCAATTAAGTTAAGGTATACTTACAACACACACACATTCACATTTTACAAACACAATAAATTGTTACCATCCAAATTGATCTTTGGATTGATACATTTTATTACTGTGGAGGTCTTGCCACACAGATGTCAACAAGTTATAGCAACGAAGTCAACTGATGGCAATATCGTCGCTCTCGGAAATATGCTCCATACAAGGACAACTTTCAGCGTGATTACTAACTCATACACACTACAAATAAGGTTCACAATCGTATGCAAGAGCAATAATCACAGAGATTTTATATAATATGTATGTACAAGGTCCAACTAAGAGCTGGTGGACCATGGCTGGTCCCACCCCAGGCTTCACACCTAGCCTGAAGATCTTCCCTTTTCAATGGAGGAACCTCGTAGTTCCTCCATACATACCTACTGCATGTGTACTTACCTAACCTGTTTCGGAATTTACAGAGCCGAAAAAGAATTTCCAGCCAAAAGTTAGATATGGTGAATATTTACAAAAAAATTACGTCCCATTTGTCTATCATGATGATATACCAAAGCCGAAAAAGGCGATGCCTTTACAAAGCAAGATCAGGTTGAGAAGTGAGGAGGTAGGCCTCTTCGCATTGTTTGATTTTCTTTTTCCTTCAAAAAGGGTGTGGACAACACGCGCTTTGCATGAAAAATTTAGCTAAATACTAAGAAGTGACATCATCAACATTTCATTACTTTTTGAAAAGCAACCTAGTTGAAAAGCAACCTTTCTTTTACTAAGAAGGTCGTAATTTTTTAACACATCTACCAACTTGATTGTGGTCAGCTTGTTCAGTTTGATGGTCTGACCATCCCCTTAAAAAAGTGCCAGCATATTAAGTTGGACCCTTTATACAAGGGCCGGGTCCCTAAAGCAAAAAAAAAATTGGTCGTGGTACCCCACACGGGAGACTAGGCTGGGGGACCATGGGCAAGTCCCGATAATAAGTAACTAGGTAGGTATCTTTAATAATTTTATGTTAATTTTTATGCTCACATACATTCTATTCATTTACAGAGTTATGAGGATTTACGCATGGATCTCAGCTTTGTAAGTACTTCAAACTGTAAAGACGGGTGTTATGTCTAAGAGGCGACTAATTCCTTCAGGCATTTGTGTGGCTGCCGGTTTTGGCCGCTTGATCTGGAGTGCGATTTTTGAATCTCATTCAGTGAGCTCATCAGTTGAAAATGACAAAATTACTCTGGAGATACGCATCTTTCTACTGCTGATTTGACTTTCAAAAATCGCGCTCCTGAAGCATGATTTTTGAGAGTCAAATCAGCAGTAGAAAGATGCGTATCTCCATAGTAATTTTGACATTTACAACTGCTGAGCTCACTGAATGAGATTCAAAAATCACACTCCTGATCGCACCGCTGGTCGTACCAATCGGTTTCCCATTCCATCAGGGGTCTTATTGTGCAACTACCCAATTCAATCAGTATCAAATCGACATGGTGCTTTTTGGCAGTTCTTACAATGGATATGATAATCACAAAACCTTTAGTCATAATAAGTTAGGTACCCTGTAAACGATATAATACCTAGCCCTACAGTTTCAGGTCGAGATTCAGAGACGTTTTTTAAGTCTTAGTTCGAACTCCCGTACTTATGTCAAAATCCATACATTTTTGACCCTACTTAGTTCGAACTATGACTTAAAAATCGTCTCTGAATCTCGTCCTCTGTATAAGTAGGTACGAGAGGATGCATAAATTGTGTTTAGCGCGTACTGACTGCTTTTCTGACAAAGCCCAAAGCAGTCACCAGTCGGAATAAGCTAAGTGTGATGCCGGGTTCACATGCACGCCGTGCAGCCCGGCAAGCTTAGGCAATTCGCTGTAAATTGAGGCTTCTATAAAGTAAAATAATAACAATCACTTTACAGACAAGTAGATGTACTGCGAATTTCCTAAGCTTGCCGCTCCGACTTGCACGGCATGCGTTTGAACCCGGCATTAGAATTTAATAAAGATTCATTCATTCAACCTAAATAAGTAATATTAATTCCGAATTTTATTAAAACTAACCTAATTTTAATATATTATTATGTAGTTGGAGAAGCGTAAAGAAAGAAATACGAAACATCAACAAGCCGAGAGAGTATGCCGTTATAAATTCTGGGAACCTCCAAGCACTTTACGTAAGTTTTAAAACCCTTCAGACCATCAAACTGCAATCGAGCCAAAATCGAAATGGCGAAAAAAATATCTGCTGTCCCTGCTGTCCCATACATTTGAGTCGATTCGGTACTAAAGTTTTGTATGAAACAAACAGGAGACTATTTTATTTTTTCTCGATGTTGGCTCTATAGTGAAAGTTGTTCAGTTTGATGGTCTGAAGCACCCCCTTAAGTTTTACTAGGGTGTTTTATTACACCCTGTATATGGTCCTTCTTATTATGTTGACACTTTTTCAATGGGATGATCAGACCGTCAAACTGAACAACTTTCTCCACGGTGCCAACATCGAAATCGCGAAAAAATAATCAGCTGTTCCGTACAAAACTACCAAATGTAAGCAGGTAGGTGTTCCATACAAAACTACAAACCTTCCCGAACCAAATGTAAGTAGATATGTCCTCTAAACGTTAGATTCTTTTTTCGCGATTTTGATTTTGGTCCCATACTTATAGAAAGTTATTCAGTTTGATGGTCTGTTCATCCCCTTAAAAATCTGTCAGCATTTAATATGCTGCGTTTCCACCAGAGATGTGCGAGGTAGCGAGGCGGTGAGCGAGGAAACAATCTGCCAAATAGCGCGCTCGCTCGATCACGTCATTGGGAAATTGAAGCACTCTCATTGGCCGATTTTTTCCTCGCTCACCGCATCGCTACCTCGCACATCTCTGGTGGAAAAGTAGCCTAAGAAGGACCCTGTATTTATATGTAAGTAGGTATCCTAATTTAACATTTCATAAAGGCCTCCGCACATTGCAGCGATATTATCGAGCGATTTTATCGAGCGATATTATCGACAGCGATATCGCGACACCTTACACACTGCAGCGATTCCGCGATTCGCGTCACGCATGCGCCCCACCACTGAATGTAGTCGAAAGAGTTGCGATAATATCGCCGCAGTGTGTGGGATCGAGCGCGTTCCCATACAAAATGTACTGAGAACAATTATCGCAAAATCGCAGCGATATTATCGCTCGATAAAATCGCTGCAATGAGCGGAGGCCTTAAAGGATAACTTGTCATTCACAGGCAACACGGATCCGAAGTTGGCTGCTTACATACTCAAGTTGAAGATGTACAAAACGAAGGCGAGGCCGAAGTTCTTAAAATATAAAGCACCGTACGATAACGTTCAATTACAACTCGGAAACGTGTCTTTCACTGGCGGACATCCACGATTTATTTTAGACAGTAAAAGCCTTTTCGATATCTACCTATAGATCTTTAATGTACCAGTTTTTGCAAGAAATAAGACACAAAAGAAAGAAGCGCTCGTTGGCGTTGCGGAACTTCGGTATTGGAAACGATCACCGAAGTTAAGCAACGTCAGGTCCAATCAGTCTTTGGATGGGTGACCGTTTAGTGGTATTTCATCTCGAGCGTTTCCGTACTTCGGTAGGCACGTTAAGCAGTTGGTCTCAGATAGTTCCATCAGATGGCGTTGTAACTATTCGTTAAGCCAGGTCAGAGGCTTATATTAAGGCGGCTTGAAAATTCTCTGACAGCAAGTTGACCACTATAACTTGCCTCCACCAACACGCACTGGGCCCGCGTGGTGGAGTATGGCCCACTCCCTCTCACCCTTATTAGTGAGAGGAGGCCTTTGCCCTGCAGTGGGATTCTACAGGCTACAACTTTTTTTTTGCAAGAAATTAATCAATGGACGCAGGAATTGAAACAGCTTTCCGCCTTATGGCAAAATGGCCAAATTATATTAAAACCAATAATCATGATAACAAACAAAATACCTTATTATTCTTTGCAATCAGTAGCTTTATTCCTATTAGAAATATTCTTTGCGACATTTATTTAATTGATTGATTGAAACTAAATTAAAACTTATTTCTTTTAGGTATTGTAATGCTACAAACAGGATACATTCCAATCAACGGTGGTGTTGTGAAATACAAAGGAGAGTATGTTACTCACATACTTGGGTTTTGGAAGTTCCCGAGGGATGTTCATGAAGCATGCGATCTTACTTGCGACTGCTTAGCTGAATGGTTAGTTGGTATAATATTATTTAAGTCCGATTGTCTTGCTCCCATAGTAAAAGTTGTTCAGTTTGATGGGTAGACTCTTAGTTTAAAAGGATGATAATGATATCAATTTCACCCTGCATATTTAATTCCCAAAGATTAATTGACTCACAAAAAAAGTAAGTGGACACTTTATTAACGGTTTTGCTCCCAAATTAGGTTAGGTGCAATCATTTGTTAGTTAGTCGTAATTTTTTAAATAAACTAAGTAGTTAACTATATAATTCCAAACGTTTAATTTACTTGATAACAAGAGTAAGTAGACAATTTTGGTTTCGTAATCATATTAAAAGAGACTAAGGGCTGTTTCACCACTTCCGAATAAGTTCTTATTAGCTTATCCGACAACTAATTTGACATATTCTTCATACAAAATATGTCAAATGAGCTGTCGGATAAGCTAACAAGAACTTATCCAAAAGTGGTGAAACAGGCCCTAAGGGATATTAGTAAATAACAACAATCAGTTATGGGCTCATCACTTTCTATAATGCCTATTTATGATAAAGGTAAGGTACCTCCTAAAGTACCTACTAAATCGTCACTAAGGCCGAGATTCAGAGACGATTTTTTTACTCTTAGTTCGAACTAAGTAGGGCGAAAATGTATGGATTTTGACACACGGGAGTTCGAACTCTAAGACTAAAAAAACGTCTCTGAATCTCGGCATAAGACTTAACAACTACTTGGAAAGTCTAAAATGATCAATGCACCGATGCACAAACAAATAGGTACACAGAGGAACACACACGACACGTCACTAACCCTGAAGGTCCCGCGCAAGAGTCCCACACTGGCCAAGCTAAGCTCACCTGCGACATGGGATTGGGATGTTTACATTCCACGCGGGGGAGAAGAGAGGCGTGAGACGGGAACCTCGTCATCATTCTCCTTATAATATTATCAATTTCATTGTTATCTGCTACTGATTCTGCAAAGGCGTGGGTAAAATCTAATTTTCTAAATTATAACATTTTCAGGGATGGCACTGTTATGGAGTATATGCACCAATCTCTGTGTAAATGTGGACACCTTTACGATTACTATCACGACGGAAAAACGACAGCGATGGAAACTTATTTCTACCCGCCAACAAAGCATGGACCGATGTGGTTTGACAAGGCTAAAGTATACCAAATGGATCCAATGGAGGATTTCATTAGAAACACAGTCAGAGACGCTCTGCTGTCTGCTGATCCTACGGTAAGTCTTCTGTGGAATCTAGACTATTATAAAACTGTAACTGAAGTGTGTCTGTACATTGAAGATATTTACAAAAAAAAGATTACAATATGGTTTTTAGGTATCCCTGACTCGAAATCAACCTTTTTTAGAAATTTTGTCTGTCTGTTTGTCTGTTGGTTTGTTTGTTTGTTTGTTCGTTTGTTTGTTCGCGCATCACGCAAAAACTACTGAACCGATTTTGATGAAACTTTTTTTGTTTGACAGCTTATATGATCTGACTTAAAATCTGGTATATAATTTGTGCGGACGAAGTCGCGGGAAAACACTAGTAAATAAATAAGCCAGTACCTAATCCATTCTTTTGCTCATTATCTGTTTTATTTCAGCCTGTACAGTCGATGCCAAATATCGCCGCTTCAGGTTTAAAAGAAAAGGAATTGCTGACGGTAATTCAACCTCGTCCTTATTTCGGAAAATGCGGTATTTAAAGCCCGACCATCAGAAAAATAAAAAACCTCGCCATGTTGCACCCTTTGATAAAGTTATATGTCAAGATTGACAGTCGAAGATATGAAAGCGTCGAAAAAAATTCTGGCTCCTAAACCCTATACATATACACGCACACATACATAATTTGTATGGCGCCTCACGCACGCCAACCTATGAAACTTGGCCCCTTTTGTTTTATAAGTACGGTAAAACAGTGAGGCTCATTCTAGACAAATATAGGGTAGACCCGGGTTAATTGTAACACGGGTTAATAGTAACATTGACAATATTTCGGTAACTAAACAAGCCAAGGATGTGTATGTGGAAAGAGGTGATGGCTCTTGCATGTCCGGACCTACTCTCCAATTGCCGTGTGTGCAACGTGGAGGTGTCTTGTGTTACAGAGGAATTAATTTTATGTGCGGTCATTTCAATTATTTTCGATCAATTCATTACGTTGTAACTTCTGAAATAATCCATGTTTTAAACAGATATTACTATCATACGTTGCAATAGGAACTAGAGAATGCTACAGATGATGAGTAGTTCATTATTTTCGTTGGTACCGTAAAACGGGGTGAATAGGGATCGGGGTGTGAATAGGGACAAAAACGGGAACGACATTTGAAGCTGACCAGACGAAAATAAAAAAACGTCAAATTGCTGTGAATTATTTTCATGTGTAGAAGAATATTCGATCTTTTTACTGGCAACACCAAACCGCAGTTAAGTTAGTTACAGATGTCAAAATTTTACTTTCATTTGAAGTACCGAAAGCGGTGGTTATTTTGTTCTTCAAAACTTCGGTTTTTTTATGAAAAATTAAAGTGTTTTTATAGTAAAGAGGGGTTTAATCCAACAATCAGTTATTGGCGGAGCTACACAAAAGCAGGTAAGTCTAGATATTAAGTACTTTTACTTAGAAAGCAAAATATTTAAAGCTCGGTGATTTTGAATTATTTAAGAGGTTATTAGACACGGCTGAGGGGTGAATAGAGACGACTGTGGTCTGAATAGGAACGAGATACCGGGTTAATAGGGACGAATGAAAGTTGAATTGGAACGGTAAAGTTTGTATTGGGACAGGGTTGTCACTTATCATTTGTTATTTTCTTCGATATTTATTGTAAATTTTAATTCCCCTTAGTTGTTTTCTTTTTATTTATTTATGGAGTGTGTAACAAAACACCCTAGTAATATTTAATGAGATGTTCTTGACCATAAAACTGAACATCTATTTATTTAGATAAGTTTTGGACAACCCTACAGATTTTTCCCCATTCACCCCTGTTCCGTCCAAGTTCACCCCGCTTCAAGTATAAATAGGGACAGCATATATTTTGGTAGAAATCATTGGGAATTTATATGGTTTTTGTTGTTGTTTTTGCATTTTGGGAGAGTATGAATAGCCGGAAAGATTTTGAATGAGTAACCAAGGTTATAGTCGTCCTACAACATTGATTAATTTCAATGTGAAGTCCGATTTTGTGCCTATTCACCCCGTTTTACGGTATCATGGTTTTTTAATGTTTTCATCTAAAATTGACACCAAGGGATAATTGTAACACTTTTGATGGGGTTGATTGTAACGTTACAATTAACACTATGTTACAATTAACCCATGATCAAATTTTTATTATTAAGATGGTTTAAAAATACTCTGACATCAAGTTGACCACTAACTTGCCTCCACCAACCCGCACCAACCTCAGCGTTGGATTGAGAACGCCCGCTCCCTCTAACTCTAATTTAGATTGATTTTTTATAGTATGTTAGGTGGAATATTATTGGGTAGGCTTGCTTTCTAATTTAACTTCCAATTTAAATAGTACACAACGAAATCGCAGTCGTGATTTTGACAGAATTATATGATTTTTAATTGCACTTTAAACGTAAATAAATCCACGTGGCCAGGTATAATAGTAACATTTGGTTAATTGTAACAGCTTCGTTTGTATGAAAACCTTTATGGTTGATTAACATATGCGAGAGTTAATTTTTTTAGTTTATTAAAATGCTATTATATATAGTTAACTAAAGTGATTAATAATATATAGTAATTATTTCAAATTTTTACTTTAAAGCAATAAAAACGCTAAGTGGTTTTTCCGTTAAATTTTATAAAAACTGTTGATAATATTCTAATGCGATAAAAATATTACTAATAAAGAAGAGGTAAGATACTTGATGGTAAATAAATAAGACCGATTTATTAATTATTTTGGGTTTTATTTAGATTTAAAAAACTGTTACAAATGACCCGGCGTAAGGGTTAATTGTAACACTGGTCACTGCTCACATCAAGAACGAATTACGAAAGGTTCTATAAGACTTCAGAACACTTTAAATGAAAAATCCAGTACGTTAAGAAACTGCCTTTTATAATGTGTATGTTCTTAGATATGAATAGTTTCCCCGCAATCGAGGTAGAAGTAAAAACTGTTACTATTAACCCGGGTCTACCCTACTTTTTCTAAGGTTGCGCCTTTAATGTCAATGTTCCAAGTACAAAAATTAGTTCCAATGATTTTCCGCAAAATCATTGACAGTCAGTGACATTAAAGGTTATAGTCGGTTGCAGCGCCCCCAAACCAGGTTTTTATATTTCTGGTCAGGCTTTACCTTATTGTGCGAAATCTATGGTTTTCTTTCATTTCCAGGCTTGTTTTGCCGATTTGACTGATTCACCGTTAATGATCCCGCATTTACCACAAGCTAATCTCCTTAATAATCTACAAGAGTGGGTGAGACAGAGCGTAAAGGGGAACATCACACCATATCAACATAGTGCGTATATTTTTATGAAAATTTTGTTTGTAGCATTCATTCGAAGAAATTATAAATTTGTAGGTATCATATACAATATAATATATCTATTCAATTTAAAACCCAGTATACCAAAAATAATTGAATCCGCAACGCAGGCTTCGTCAAAACTTACTCAAATACATCTATATCAGCTACAAGCTTCTTCAATGGCAGTACACAAGATAAAATCCGCATGCAAGCTTCGTCAGACTATCACTAACTAATCTAAAGGCCCTGCTGTCTGGTATATATATATATATATACCTAGGTAAAGCTTGTCGGTATTATTACGGTTTTTGCGTTCTTCAAACCATTGGGAGGCAATGGTTTGGTTTGCAATCGCGCGGTCTTTATGTGGCGTGGCGAGCTTTTGCGTGACTTCGTTTACGTGGATTACCCCTTATGTCCCTGTCCACTGAAACCGAGCGAGACTGCGGAGCGGAGAAACGGAGAAATATTAACCAATACGACTGCATAAAATCTCCGCTCTGAGATTTTATGCAATCCATTTGGTTAATATTTCAGTTGATAGGCACCCTTATGTGTCGATTTTCCAAAAATCCATTTTAAGTGCACCCTTAAATCCTCCGTAGAATATACAGTATGTAAAAAAAACCTATTGGAGCCTTTAGGGGGTGCTTCAGACTCAAATGTATGGAACAACTGATTTTTTTTGCGATATCAAAGTGGCTCCATAATGAAAGTTGTTCAGTTTGATGATCTGAAGCACTCCTTAAAGGCTCTAACATGGGTTTTTTACACCCTGTACCTATATCCAAAAAGACATAAGTAATCGGATTTGGTCCAAAATGAGAAAGTGCCGGCCATCCACTATTAACTGTCCTTGGTTTTATTTGGGTTCCGTTTCATACATTTGGTATCTACCTTTTCATACATTTTCGATAGGCCATATTCTGTTATAACTAGTCCGTCGCAGCATTTTTAGTATGGCACCAAAGCCATTTTCCTTGGTTTTACAAGGTTTGAAAAATCTGTCATTTCATACATTTTTGATGAAATAAAACTTACAGTTACAGCTTTCATGCCATTACAATAAATGCTACACGGACAAGTTCTAACAGAATATAGAATAACCTAGTTTTTGTTGGCCGGCTACGAAATAAGAATTTGACGAATGTCGTGGCTACCCCAAAATGTATGAATCGCCGCCGATGATGTGCTTATTTTCATGTTTCTATCTTCAGCGGTTTAGGCTGTGCGTTGTCAATCAGTCAATAATTCAGTGGTCTGTGCATGCATTGAAGATATTTACAAAAACAAATTACAATATGGTTTTTAGGTATCCCTGACTCGAAATCAACCTTTTTTAGAAATTTTGTCTGTCTGTTTGTCTTTGTTTGTTCGCGCACGGCGCATCACGCAAAAAATAACTGAACCGATTTTGATGATAATTTTTTTATTTGATAGCTTATGATCTGACTTAAAATCTGGTATATAATTTGTGCGGACGAAGTCGCGGGTAAACACTAGTTTATTTATAAGTAGGTATGGAAGATGAATATATGAATCAGTATGTGTATGTGTAACCGAGTTATGAACGTTTGTATCTACAGGGTCCTTCTTAATATGCTGACACTTTTTTAAGGGGATGATCAGACCATAAACTGAATAACTTTCTCTAAGGGACCAACATCGAAATCGCGTTAAAAAAATCTGCCGCTATAGGTAGGTATCGTTATCTAGCCATCGTAATAGAAGGCTATGCCATTTAAGGAATTTAAGGATTCTGGAACCTACCTACTTCTATTTGTGATCTGTTAATATGTGTGATGATGATGAATGATGATGTAATAAGATAACATGTCATCATGTCATGTCGACTAACTAAACCATTAATTAAATGTCTATTTTCAGAAAAACTTATGTTAAAATCACAGAGGAGATGGTTGGATCTGAAACACATGGATTTCAGAGCACGAGCTTTTAGAATACCATTCACATACAAACAATTGGACCATATCACTTGGAGTCATAGAGAACATGTACAGAAATTGGTAATTATCATAAACTATTTCAAAAAAATTACATTATTACCTATCATTATTTAGGTTTAAGCAATCTATAAATAAATTGACTCTGAAGGTACGTACAGTCAGCAGCAATGAGTTATATACATATATATATAGTTCTACGACGTAGAACAAAACATATATTGATTTTATTCAAATTGAAAGAGTGGGTCATTTAGGAATTGGCAAAGTGGACCTGTTGAACGAATTGGAGGAGTGGACGATTTAGGAATTCGCAAAGTGGACAATTTGGGATGTGGACTTTCTGAATCGAGATGATTCATGGCTGCCGGATGCCGACATTCTCTGATTCAAACATTCTAGAATAATAGACATTTAAAAAAGTCGAGATCCGACATTGAACTAAGGTTTAGAACGTCAGGACCGAAAAGTGGTGGTACCTTAATGACGGTGGGCAGGACACGTAGGCCGTAGCTAGACGAAATGATGGCAGTTGGAGCTTGGGGGCCGAGATTAGGCAAAAGAGGAGTGTGTCGTCCGGCGGCTAGGTGGGTTGATGACATCTGGAAAAGTATAATTAATGGCTTAATGCCCTACAGTGGGTATATATGGGCTGAAAATGATGGAATACATTTTGGGAAGAGGAAATCATGGGAATCGTTTTAGCAGCCCTCTAAAAATAATTTCTTTGCGACTAATATGACTGTTTATCTACCTATAATATCGTTACTTTCAGTTTGACATTTTGCTAAATAATTTTGTGACACGGAATAGAAAGATGCAAGTTGAGCAAACGGGCTTGTGGTGGTCTACCATGAAATACGACGCGTATCCAAGCAAGGCTTTCTTGTAAGTTTTAATTTATTACATCTCGAAAATTTTGTTTTTTCCTAAACTACTACCCTACTCGACCTATACCTAGTTATGAATGGATCCATTGATAAAATAAGGTAAGTAGGTAAGTCAAAATTGGTCGTCGAGGGGTGATTGTGATTAATTTTATTTGAAAACAGTAATAACACTGAAATAATGCGGTATTAATAACGACTATTCTGGTGGATTTGTATCGCAAAAATCCGTTGCTTCCTCGTGGTGAAACTCGTTGTGGTGGTCAGAGAAAAGACAGTTCCTAATGGACAGGCTGGTTAACTAGATAAAAAATATCCTCCTGCATAACGACGGTACCTAGTTGTACATTCATAACCATTACTTGGTCAACATGAACAACTCGGTCAACATTAAGAATTCGGAAAACATGAACAATTCAGACAACATGAATAACTCTCTGAGTTGTTCACGATGTCCATTTTGTCCGAGTTGACAGAGTTGTTTATGTTGGCCGATTAATGGCTATGACTGCATGCAGGTACACTACGTTATACAAGAAGGACATTTTGTATCTAGTTACACAGTTTGTCCATTAGGAACGAGGAAGCAACGCAAAAATCTCGGTGTTGAAATAGTTACCTATCTTACGATTGACGAAACGTACCTAGGTGTTTTACTCGAAATTCTGTAAGGACCACTGCAATCATATTTATTTTTTTCAGGGATATCTTCTTTACCTACATGCCTGCAAGAATAAAAGATACCTTCTTGGTCAATCCGTACAGCTCGCAACGTACTCCTAAATCTGGAGGGAAGACGTGCCCCTTAAACTAATTTTTTTTTTTTAGTGTTCCCTAATCTAAGAAGGAACCTGTAGTACCTGGTTATGAAGAAAACAATTTTTTCGACCCCTCTTTTTTCCCATACAACGAAAGAGGGGTACAAAAATAGGGCGTATAGTGAAAATAGCTCAACTAGTTTCGGAAAAAAATGTTAAATAGACAGGTTCTATTGACAAACTAGATGGCGTTGCACGAAAATAAACCGCGCTATCATTGTGTTTCGAAAATGTCTCCTAGCTAAGATAAACAGGTTAAAAACTTGTCATCTTTTTCTACTTTGGGTACGGAACCCTATGATGAGCGAGTCCGACACGCTCTTGGCCGGTTTTATGTTATGAAAGTTTAACGCTCAGTTGCAGAAACACGCATTAGAGTTAATCCTCCATTAAATCTGTTGCTAGCTTTTTCTACGTCAACAAGACAAAAAGTGACAGCAAGAGATTTAACACTTTTGCGGACAGTGAAAGAGACACAATATAACTTGTATGAGTCGCGTGGCTAGGGGGTAACAAGAGGACGTGTGTCGGCTTGCGATTTAATTGGCCACGTGGCTCCGCCGTTTTACGGCGGTTTCGAGTGTGTGTTTTTGTTAAAAACGGGGCTTTGAGATCGCCATATCCTATTACCGTACAACATATAATAAATATATCTTCAACACTTGAAACTGGCGAAATCTAACAAGGAAACGCCAATAAATAAAAATAGAATAAAACTTTTATTGTTATCACTGCTATAGCCGTTCGGTCAGTGTCCGTCCACGAACGTGTTAATGGAGGATTAACTCTCATGAGCGTTTCTGCAACTGAGCTGACCGTTAGTGAAGTAGATTAATGTTTAAATGTTGGATCATCGTTTGATTTATCGCTTTGATAATTGCTTACCGTTATAATACTATTAGGTATTTATGGTATTTTTGTTATAATTATAACCAATTATTGTTAAATTAATAAGGGCCCTAAATATTGTGATAATAGGGTCTAAAACAAATTTTGTTAAATTAAGAAAAATAGTGAATAAAAGGATTTTAACTGAATAATGATATGGTTAAATTTTTTTCTTGGTTAAATAACTGTCTGTCCACTGAAGCAGCGCTGGCTTGATTTGGCTGCATGGGCTATGTACCCTTTGCCTTTCTGTAAGGAAAAATTAAACAACAACAACAACAACAAAAAAATTCATTGCTGTGCAGCGGTGCCAGACGTACGATAATTTCGACACCGGTACGATGTACGATACAATATGTATTATCGGTACGCCAAAGTACGATAATTTACAACCCTCCTCTTCTACTTCGGTAGGGTGAAAAGACTATCCAATGCCCTTAAATCATCTAAAAATACAAAATAATGTCTATGGTCGAGAGGATTACCCAAAGAGTAATATAAGTATATGGATTACCCCTCGAATCTATCAAACCAACGAACGAATGAGAATGATAGTTCAATAATTCTGATTCAATTCAACAAATACATGTGTTAGAGATTGAATGAACTACAGAGACTTGAGTAGTGTACGCGGCACCTTACACGCCATAGATAATGATGACTAGACTTTATCATTTGTCTATGGTAGTTACACTGGCAACACAGCACGGTCTCGCGGGCTTTTTGAGAATGAAAATCGCGTCGGTCTCTGTGGTTTGTTCTTGTGCTGTGTTTAATCCTAAATTGAGTGATATTGGTATCGATTCGGTAATGGCCATTACGACTAAACTTAACTAAAATTTAGTTAAAATGTGTCAAAATCATGTACGCTATTCGAAAAAACACAACTAAACTTAACTTAACTTATCTGACAGGATTAAACTTATTTCGAACTAAATTAGGTTAAAACGTCCTTTTGCTATTCGAAACGAACATATACCTGTCACTTTTAGATGTGTCAAACTTATTTTAGTCAAATTTTAATCTCGACTAAAACGGTGTCGACTAAAAACGACTTAGCGTGTTTTGTAGTGATTTTTATTTCAAATATAGTGGAAATGGCGCGGTACGTAGTTGCGGCTCTGGTAGATGCAGAAGAGAGGTAAATTATGAGGTTTTTGTTTCATAAATGTACCTCTAGGACACTGGTTATAACCTAAATTCATTTCACAGAAATCAGCAAGAAAGAGAAGGTTAAGAGGCCTACGAGATACTTCGAACACGTTTACACTGGCCGAGAGAAACTCTTCCATGTCCCAAACGGTTCTGCTGGATATCTCTGCCAGGTATTGCAAGACCATCCTGGTTTCAAATTTTCAACACATACGACAACATACCAAAGCACTTGAAGATAGTTTTGTTTGCCCTACAAGATCACACAATGTTAAAAATATGAAGGCTGAGGCTTTGCCCCGGCCGCGGGCCTCCCCTTCTTCTTTGGAGGGTGCACTACCATGCATATAGCGCAACCCGATATAATATGCGCTGCAGGTTCTCTGCTGCAGAGCAGAGAATGCAGTGCGGAAGAGACGTGCAGGTGCACTACCCGGCCACTCCGACCAGAGGCCAATTACTAGTATTACACTAATCACGTTATTGCTCATGATGGCCATTAGAGCCGTTTTGACGGATGGCTCAAACGTTATTGAACAATTCTGTTCTGGCTGGCCCACACAGAGTGCAGCTGCAGAACGAGTGCAGGCCGGCTGCAGTTGTAAACTGTGGAATCATATCCGAGGTGGCACACTGCGGCTATCGTTCTGCAGCCGCACCGGACTGCATCTACCGTTCCGCAGCCGCACCAGACTGCATCTATTGTGACACCTCGCTTATGATTCCATAGTTTACAACTGCTGCCGGTCTGCACCCGTTCTGCAGCTGCACTCTGTTTGGTCCAGCCTTAACTCACACCCTAGGTTGAGTAAAATCACTCGGGGTGGTGAGAACTATTGCTACTACCTGTAGTTTATTCACCCCCACACCTATTTCCCAGTTTTGGGATGGGCAGACAATTCACCTCATTTGGATCCAAATACCTATCTTTTCATACTGTACTTACCTACACTGCACTTGTTTCGAGTACTCCGCACCTAATTGATCTGTATACGATGTAACTGAGTACCTATCAGAGTATGTACATCTGCTGCATTCCTACACATGTTCCAACGAAAGAACCACTACATCACTTACAGGGCTGCGTTCAGAACCTTTGGGTGCGGTTGTTTTTCTCGCTCGCTCTTATGGGTAGAACGCTTTTCACCGAGCCTCGGAACGGCGTTAGTGCGAAAAGTTGCACTCGGGGTGCACTCTGGGCGTAGTTTCAGAACGCACCCCTGACATACATAAGTGTAGCATGCAATGACACTAAAATATTGCTTTTTGTTGTAGTTTTTGGGCGCATTGACTTTCTATGGAACCGAGTTCAATCAGATAATCATTAGGACAGATGATTGTCTTCTACAAGCCACAAGCCAGTGTACCTATCTGAAGCAGTTGAGCAAGATATTATAAGTGCATGATCAGATCACTGTGCACAAGTCATGGGGAACGGACGGCCTCTGATGGAGTAGTATATAATATATTCATAATTTCCACGTTTCACTAGCAGCGCCAGATTGTCTTTAAACAAGATTAAAATATGGTGCCGTGGTGAGTAACCTGCCATGCAGGAGCCGATGGTTCGATCCCAATCCATGCCGACTCGTACCAATGAGTTTTTCGGAATTTATGTAAGATTTGTAACACCACTGGCTTTTCGGTGAAGCAAAACATAGTGAGGAAACCTGCGTGCTTCTATTTCGAGGCATGTATTGTAACCTGCTGTCCATTATATGTGGCAACCGACATGCTCACACGTCACACTGGACAGAGTTTCGGTACTAGTGAAAGGTGGATGTTCTGACGTTTCAGAATATCTCTGACTACCCCCTCGGGGAATAAAGTCGAGAGCCATGCCATGCTATAATTCAGTGTGTGACGTGACCTCCTTGTTCTCATCCAGTTGGATCATGTTTTCTTACAGAGTTTGTGGGTAAATAAATAAAAAACTCATAAATTAAATGAAATTATTTTATTTTCATAGATTTAATTAAAAATAATAAATAAAAGATCTTCATTCACTGATCAACATCTTGAATCTAATCGAAATCTTAGCAAAATCACTTGAAAATCACTCATATCGTTACCCGTGGACCCGGTGGGTTGACCCATTGCATTAGGGATTGCTCCCTGGACTTATGACTAAATCGATAAAAAGAAACCCTCGTTTGGTTTGCTTCAGACCCACCACAGTACCCCAGGTGGTACGGTGGGTCTTTTAAAGTTAAACGGTACCACTGAGTGTATCTAGATTATCATGCAAGAGATCACCACTAGGGTCACTACACTCAGTGGTACCGTTTAACTTTAAAAGACCCACCATACAACCAGTGGTGTGGCCGGGTTACGGTGGGTCTGAAGCGAACCGAACGAGGGTTTCTATCTATATAGTCTTACGTCCAGAGAGCAATCCCTAATGCCATGGGTCCACGGGTAATTTTAATTACCCACGGGTCCACGGGCAACGACTCCATGCCACTATCTTTACTGAAATATTTTATACAGGGTGTAACAAAACACCCTACTAATACTTAAGGGGGTGTTTCAGACCATCAAACTGAACAACTTTCACTATGGAGCCAATAAACAAAAATCAGCTGTTCCATACACAAAACTGTAGTACCAACTTGACTAAAATGTATGCAAGTATGGGACTGCAGATTTTTGAATTGAATTTTATGGGAGGGCTTTGAAATTCTGATCCGCAACCTTTTTGTGAGACGGAAGTTCGAAATTTAAATCGGGAGAAGTTTCACATCTGCTGGGCATCCCGTAACGGAAAACTTAATTTTTATTTTTCTCAATGTTGGTTCCATAGTGAAAGTTGTTCAGTTTGATGGTCTAACTAAACCACCCCGTATTATTAGGGTGTTTTGTTACGCCCTGGGGTGCGTTCAGAACCTACGCCCAGAGTGCACCCCGAGTGCCACTTTTCGCCCTAACGCCGTTCCGAGGCTAGGTGAAAAGTGTATTACCCATAAGAGCGAGCGAGAAGAACAACCGCACCCAAAGGTTCTGAACGCAGCCCTGTATGACAACTTGGTCAACTCGGACAACATGATCAAATCGGTAAACTCCGTTGTCCAAGTTGTATGTGTCATCAGAGTTGATCAGAATGTCCATGTTGATCATGCTTTACTAAATTATTCTGTTCTGTTATACTAAAGTACTTCAGAGACCATGAAAACAACTCGGACAACATGAACAACTCAGATGGACTTCAACATGGACAACTTTGTAAATATTGGCAACAGTTGACCGAGTTGGTTATGTTGTTCGAGTTTGCCACGTTGCCGGAGTCGTTCATGTTGTCCGCGTCTATGAAGTTATGCTGTGTGGCCGAGAGATGAGGAAATTATCTTCCATATGGTCCATCCATCTCCGCTTTGATTGTGCCATATAAATGTGAGAAATCTTCTTTACTCAGTTTGAACCGTTGTCTATGTGGTGTTACTGAAGCCGAGCGGAGACGAGATGGGTAAATAACATCCCGTTCACTAAACTTCTCTTGCCCTCAATACTTCTACATTCTAGTGTTCACTGTTTTTCTCCAGCCATTCTCCTGTTTGCTGAAACAAAATTATAATTATAAATAACGCTCACAGGCACATACATTGTAATGATCCCAAGTAAGCTCAGGCTTTTTGTTATGGGAATCATACAACAACGGCACACACATAACATCCATGACCGAACCGGGATTCGAACCCAGGACCCTGGTTTGGCAGTCCGGCGTGGTAACCATCACACCAACCGGGCCGTCAAAATAGTAGTTTTATAAAATGTTAAATGTCACAGAGGTTATCTAGTCCCATTAGGCCCGGTCTCCACAGAAGAAGAGATGTGAGGAGCAGAAACGCTTAGCGGCTAGGTTGTATCCACTAAAGCTGTGGATGCGGTGGCTGCTCACCGTCCCACACCACGCTTGACGTTACTTCACAGACACACACTACAATAACCCTTACTTAGTCCAGACATGATGACAAGACAACTATGTATTATTTCTCCCCTCTGGACGGAAAGCGACAATTGTCGTCCCGCTGCGTTAAACGAAGTTGCCGCTTTCCACCTCCGTCGAGGAGAAAAATAGTATACTAACCTCAAGCAGTAAATATTAATAAGCCTCAAGCTTTGCTAATTTATGAACAGTACCTCTGAGGATGGGTTTTGGCTTTGGCTTGTACTATCACTTCATCATCATCAGTCCGGAAAACCCCACTGCTGGGTATAGGCCTCTTCCTTTTCACACCAACCAGAACGGTTGCCCGTTAGTCTTATCCACTATTTGCCGGCTACTCTACAAATGTTATCCGACCACCTGGCTGGTGGTCTGCCCACTGGAAGTTCCCCCTCCCACTGCCACGACTCTGTCACTGCCCTCGTCCATCTGCCATCATTCGACCTGGCCAAGTGTCCATCCCACCTCCACTTTAGAGTCTAAAACCGCTTACCGATATCAACCACCTTTGTTCTGAGTCTGATCTCGACATCTTACTTACCGACCTTTTTGATTGTATGGCTTATTTGCAGTCCGACCTTGCAACGTCACTTGATTTGGTTGTTACATCAAACACGGCACCTGTGACTTCTTGTGTGTGACTTTTCTCTGCTTGGCTTTCTTTCAGGCGTTTATGTTTACCAAATTTTCTCTAATACAGCTCCTTTTGTCACTGTAAACCTGTAAATATTGTACCTAGTTTAAAACTCAAGTTTTATGTAATACTTTCGTATTTAACTGGCTATCTATATATACCGCCCACCTCCACTTCAGAGTCGAAATCCGCTTGCCGATATCAACCACCTTTGTTTGGCGTCTGATCTCGACATCTTACTTACCAAACTATTAATATTTTAGTAAAATCTCAAGCTCGCTTCCCTCGCTCTAGGTTTTGGATCATATTATCACATCATCATCATCAGCGCGGTAAACCCCACTGTTGGGTATAGGCCTCTTCCTTTTCAAGCCAACCAGAATGGTCCCCCGCTAGTCTCATCCACTACTTGCCGGCTACTCTGCAAATGTCATCCGACCTACTGGCGACCCTCTGTCACTGCCCTAGTCCATCTGCCATCATTCCACCTGGCCAAGTGTCCATCCCACCTCCACTTCAGAGTCGAAAACCGCTTGCCGATATCAACCACCTTTGTTCGGAGTCTGATCTCGACATCTTACTTACCGACCTTTTTGATTGTATGGCTTATTTGCAGTCCGACCTTGCAACGTCACTTGATTTGGTTGTTACATCAAACACGGCACCTGTGACTTCTCGTGTGTGACTTTTCTCTGCTTGGCTTTCTTTCAGGCGTTTATGTTTACCAAATTTTCTCTAATACAGCTCCTTTTGTCACTGTAACCCTGAAAATATTGTCCCTAGTTTAAAACTCAAGTTTTATGTAATACTTTCGTATTTAACTGGCTACCTATATATACCGACCTTACACCATTCCTTCCGCCCTATATTATAAGAGGTATTTATGGAACAAACAAGACTTGTACGAAACATAAAACAAGAGTCAAGACTTACCCCTTGCGAAAGCCACATTGGCGTGGAGCCGCTCTACCAGCAGCTCCTTCTGCCGTTTGTTCGCCCTTCTTCTATCCATTATTATCACAAAAACGGTAGTTCTCTTATTATTTTGTGCTCAAAAACCACGAAAATACGAAAAACCATTGAACAAATAGAATTTAAACGCTAACGCCATTGAAAGACGTCAGTTTCTTTTTTTTTATGAATCTGTTTAATTTTCATATTGCAATGTAAATATTATTTGAACAACAGAGACAAAGCTATTTAAAATTACGTAATTCGAACTCTTTCTTACACTTTACTTACGCTTGGACAGGTCAACACTAAGCCACACCTAAGGCCACACCATAGACAATCCTTCGCCATTCGTTCATTTCATTCGTTCTTTTATTTATCTGTGATTTCAATTTAGTCCTGTCATAATCGATTTAGTCCTGTCAAACAAGACGACTTAATTTAGTTCGTGGCAAAAACCGAATTGCACACGAAAATTTTAGATGAATTTAAGTTAAAATTAATTTAGTCGAGTGCTCATACCGAATCGATACCATTGTGTAAAATTACGAATAGAATTGTTGTAAAACGAATACCTGCTTCTTATTTGTTAAAATCAGAAGTGGGATTCGAATCCAGCGAAGCCTAAACGCTCGCGTTTTGCCCAAATCCTGTAAAGTCTGTTTCAACTTTTTTCCACGAAGTTTTCTATGAAAAGTTAAAATTTGTCGAAAAGTTTGTCATATTATAGTAATGTAACCTACTAACTGATGTGTCTGGTATCATCATACACATATTAAGTCTATGGGTATCACGTAGCGTAATACTTGGCCTATGGGGTATCATCATATTCATCATAGCAAAAGCTCTGCAAAGTGTTGTGTTATCAGTCCACGAACGTGGTAGGTGCTTATTGTGAATTTCTGATGGTCTACATTGATAAATCTCCGTGATTCGTTAGGCCACAGGGTCTTAAACACAGTACAAGAAAGGAATGACTACATGCCATCTAGTAGGTATAGTTGACCGCCTCGAGGGTTATGGTCGTGGCACTAGATGCCACGCCAGGTGATGATAGCTGCTCACTGGGTTGATTAGTGAGACAGACACGGCTGTGTCCGCATCAGTGCGGGGTCATGTGTTTCAGTTGGATGCTGATCATGGAGTGCTGGCTCCATATGCCATGTCTAGCCTAAACCGGTAAAATTAAAGAGATCACAACGACGGACTGAGTAAGACAAGCATTTTTATCATTAATTGATCTAGAGGTTAACGATTTTGACGCCTGGTTAATTGGATTATGGACGTGAACTCATCCACCGGGATGATTGTGAGTGCTTAGCTCATATTGGGTGGTGTCTTCACTGTGAAGAGCGGACATGGCTCAAAGATTGGGTTTTCAGTGGCAGAGCCCTGGAGTGGTTTTAAATGAGTTCAGATCCATAAGCCCATGGAGCGTAAATATCGCTAATATACTGTGAATGTGAAGTCATGAGCAATAACTTGGAGTTTTACAATAATATCACACATTGTGGATATTCTTTATTTGCACACCAAGAAAATCACTGCAACATAATATTCAACACACTGCATTATTACAATTATTTACATAGAAAGTCAGCTAAATGCATTTATTGTCTAGCTGAGATTGCACCTGTGTTTTCGTGCATGTACTTATTACTTAAAAATGACCTGCAATGTTAGTTGGGGTGACTGTTTTTCTAATTTTGTTAGCTGTATATCGAAATAGGCTGTGATAATTCATATAGAGAATGTGTGATGAGATGTAATAGTTACATTGAGCGCCACAGTTCACCAGTAAACAAGTATGTTATAAAGTTATATGCAATAAATTTATTTAGGACAATGTAAAATTGTATCTGATGGATGTTTGTATCCATGTGCTCTATGCTAGAAATCATAATTATTATGAGTCTGGACTAAATTCTGTTACTTTAATTCGAACTAGATAATTTATGTGACAATGCCCAGGAAATTTATTTGTGATACATTTTGGAATACAAATTTTATCAATTTGGATAACAAAATTACCTATATCCTCTGAACATTTTTGTTTTCTGTGATTTATATCCATAACAGGTTGACAATACTGAATCGGAAAATGTTTTATTGTAGTCTAGACACATAGGAGTCATGTCGCTGGTGTGATATGGGGGTCTGGGATTATTTCTCTGGTGATTAGCCACTTAATTAAGTAACTTAGTGTCAATGGGTCTTGGATTTTCTGAGTGGGTCTGATTGTTTCTCATTTTTGAACAAAATGTGCTTCATTTTTGGGATTGAGTAGTCAACAAGGAACCCTTATTTTTGGCAAATAGGGCCCATTGTCTTCTAAACTTGAATTCCGTGAAGGTTTCGTTTCAAGTTCACTACGATGAGAACGTTGCATAATATAATTGTATGTGTCCACATATTTGTGGGTTTTGGTTAAATCATTTTAGGATCTTCGCGATACACTTTTCAGTTGTATGCAGTGCAGTAGTGCTATATTTTAATTTCATTTAATTACCAGCAAGGAATATACTACTCTCGACTACCAGTGAAAATTAGTGATTCCATTCTGTTTGGTGAAAATCATGAAAATGTAAACAAAAACTGACAAGTGTCCAATTTTTTTTTTTTTTTTAAGTTTATCCTTTCGGATAGGCTATGGGAACTAGCCCTTACTGCCTGGTCATTAGTGTCTTTTTTTCTTTGTACTTAAACCTAACCTAACCTAACCTTAATACCTAACTCTTGAAATGCGAGGGTGGTACACACATTCCAATGGTCAGGGGAGTTTCACGCGAGAATCAATCCGAATCAAACGGGAGCGCCTTCTTTATTTCTCACTCTTACTATATTGCTCTCCATTAATGGCACATTATCAAACTAATTCCACCACATTAACACAATAATAGCCACGAAAAACGAATTAAGAAAATTAAGAAACAAAGCCCGTCTGTTTCTTCACAATTCCTGTGCAAAACTCTCCTGATTACGATGGGATGATAGATGAACGATGAGGATGAAATTTTGGTCGATTTTGTAAGCACGCGCGTTGCCGCCAAAATCACCAGTACGATTTAACTTGCACCAAAACTTTTGTTCTTTCTTCGTATGTATTTGAGATTCCTGTTATGTTGGTCGATTTACGCAACTTTTTGGCACACAATCCGCACGAAATTATGTCACAAATATCACTAAAACCAATTTTTCACGAATATCAAATACAACTTTGACCGAACAAATTTAATGGCGGGAAGCCAATCCCAAGTGTCCAATGTCAGTCTGTTGCTGGTGAAGTAGTTTACATTCAGCCATATTGGATAGGCAAAGGAACGAAGCCATACAGCCTGATCCTTTATAGACAAAATGTAGAGAATGATGGGTACAAAGTCCGTCGGTCTTGCGTTCCGTTTCACGCAAAATATGCATCAAATAATAAAAGTTCCAAGAATAGTTATCAATTGTAACGATACACAGAACGATTGAACAATTGTTTTCATGATACACAGATTATAGTCAAATGTTCGATAACCTGCGGTCCATGACTATCGGTATTGGCATCATTGTGTACCAAGATGCAATTTGAATATTTGTGTTGGATGCAGTTTGCAAGATTGCTCTGTGGCTCTGCTATTGGGTGGTCACGTGCGCGTCGGTTGCCCCATCCCCGGTCCACAGTGGAACTCCAGTGGTGGCTCAGGATATTGTTATTTTATAAGAACAACCCTTGAAGTCACCAAAATATCAATATAACCGTACAACGTCAAGCACTTTTGCTATAAAAACTCGACATTGGCAAAATCATCACAAATACCCAAGATGGCAGCCATTTTTTAAAATATAGAATAGAATAAATATTATTCAACTATAGCTAAAGTTAATAATGCAACCAGGTCTGTACCTATTATGTGTTTTTTTTTTTTTTTTCCTCAATAAGTATCTTTTTCTCTCTTCTTTAAATATATATTATATTATCTATGTATGTACAATTTATGTAGTTATATTTTTCCCTCTATATTTACATATTTATGTATTTACTGCTATCCAGATCGTATAATTATCAGTGCTGCTTACCGACTTTTATTATAAGTTATCTCATAGTGTTTCTGACTGCCCCCCTCTGGGGTAGTAATGAATTGATAATGCATGCTCATGTTAACTCCACTTACTGTGTAATACATCGCGGTCAACTTTTATTGGCTACTTATGTATAAGACTCTTGTAATTTAGCTAAGTTCAATATGCTGTTGTTGATCCTAATAAATAAAAATAAAATAAATAAATAAATAAAGATTTGCAACTATGTAATTACATAATAGAACATATCAAGTAGCTCTATACCTTTAGCTTTGAGAAAACCCTATTGGTGCAAAGGTCAGGCTGACAAACCAAAGGTTCTGGGTTGGAATCGCAGTTCAGTCATGGATGTAATATTTGTGCTGCTATTGTTATAGTTTCAAAGAAGAACAATTAGAAACATTTTCGTTTTAAATTAATTCACAGGTAGTGCATAAAGAACCAGTTAAGGTTTATTTACACACTATGTTTGTCTCTGTCTGAGGATAAGGCCGTCTCAACAGTGAAGTTCTGGACGGGATATGCACTGTAAACATGACGATAAATGAATCAGCATAAGGATTATTCAGTCTTTGACCTTAGCTGAAAGTTGGAACTAAATTAGGGTCAGTACGGCCGAGTTAAAGAAAAGTCAAGTTTCATTCTGGAAAGAAGGAGGACAAGCTGTCCTGTCACAGTGGCGCTGTTGCGCGCTGGATGGAGTATTTCAGTGCCACAGTATCCTTCCGGAGCGAAGGGAAAGTGGTCAAAACATCAAGTGTGGTGATATGGATTGTGCAATCAGCACCACAACATATCTGGCTGCTGGCTGTGCCAGTAGTATCACACACACACAAACACACTGTAGCGTGTCTACCATGCTTACCATGATCACTCGCTCCATATCATCTTCATAACATGTTTACCATCATCACTAGCTCCATAGCATCTTCATATCATGCTTACCCTCGTTATTTGTTTCATGGCATCTTTACACTATCCATAATATTTACCATTATTATTCGTTTTTTAACATACATCTTCCAGTTTCATCGATTTTTATCTATTTTATAAAGTCTTGTATTTGTTTACATACTCGACATTGACACCTCTACTCATATTAATTTACTTTGTGAAGCATAGAGCTATCCGGCCATGGAGTTTGGTATCTACCTTTTCTCTAACCGGAGAAAAGATGTTATACATTTCTTTCTCTTAGAAATCCTGGCCGGTTATCTTTACGCGATTACTTTTATAAATTTCAAAATTCAAAAGTTTGTTAGGAATTGGATGGTCACTAAAATTAGATGGAAAAAAAGAAGACTGTCACTTTGGAAATGGTAGGAAAAGGATCGTTTTTCTATAATCGTATTTTTATCTTCTCATCTTTATAATTTATCTCAAACTGTACCTAATGAAGTCTGCTAAATATAATATAAAAGTTCCTTGCGATTAGTTGGAAGGCATCACCGAGTGACTGAAGACGAACAGGGTGAGTCTGAAAAGACGAGGTGGTCTTGAGTGCCCAATATTGCGCTAGTGGCGTAAGATTTTATACACAAGTCGAAGAGGATTCCTGATACGCCTGCTGCCCGTATTCATTTTCCCGCACCTCTTACATGCGAGAATATGGGACTGCTGCATCTCACTCTGCTCAGGAGCAATCTAATGCCCTATCTACTGAACGATGATTCAATGGGTCGTGTGTAGAATCACCCGAATGACAACAACTGACCTTTTTCCCTTCCTATCTGATTCCTACACGTCCTGCCAAGTGATTTTATTTACTCCTTCGTTCGTACCACTTTGGACTTTATTTTAAAAAGTGTTTTATACCTATTTATGTACATCCCCTCATCATCATCCTCACCGTGTGACTGTCGCCATTAAAGAACCTACGTACCCGCAAGCTCTCTTGTTTTCTTTTCTATCTTCATTTCTAATGAAGTGTACGGGGGTCGGGGCCCCACTGGGACCCCCCGACTTCCGTAACACGACAGTTTGGCGCCCAATACTCGCGGTATTAGACAGTCACACACCCCCTAAATTCTAAATTTCCGCTTCCACAAGTGTACCCCTTTTGGTTTTCCATTCGGCCTCATCCCATTACCATTTTTTTTAACTTTTATGTCTTTACTTTGTACTTGCTGTTATATTTTTTACTAACCTGTTCTTTTCTAAATCATCATCATCCATTGTTAGCATGATAGACACCCTTCTCTGTTCGACCTTTCACAATTTTGGCTTCTATTTTTGTATTATTAGGTACTATTACTACCACTTTCCCTTCGCTCTTCTCCCTTCTTTTTAAATTCTTCCTATCCTTTTATTTTACTTTTCTTTTCCAATCGGGACTGGCATCTAAAGCCAGATCTTCGGACCCGGCATCTCGAGCCGTGGGCCGATCTCTCTCTCGTAAGTCGTTATGTCTCTTACCTCTAAAGGTGGACTTGACTTTCTTTATCGTGAATTGCCTACTCTACATGGCGCACGAAATCTTTGGGCCCGGCCTCTAAAGCCGTGGGTTCGATCTACTAGGGGTGACTACTATATCCCCCTTTCTTTATCTTTTTTGTTTCTCTATCCCTTTTTTATAGGCACTTGGCCTGATAATTTTTACTTGGTTTTAATGAGCGGATGACAACTCGTTAAACAAGCCTTCGTGTCATGAGCGGATGACAACTCATTGAAAACAAGCCTTCGTCATGAGCGGATGACAACTCATTGAAAACAAGCCTACGTGTCGTGAGCGGATGACAACTCTTTAAATAAGCCGACTGTTGGAGCGGATGACAACTCCTGAACAAAGCCTGTGGTCGCCTGGACTTAAACTCCTGAGTGTGCGTCATTAAATGTGAACCACATCTCCCCTCTCTGGATGAGGATAGAATGACAGAAGATCCTTGCATGGAAGAGGATGCCTGAATGTGTGGAGCGAAAAGTCCGACGGAAATTTTCTCGTGAAGGTCGAAAATTTTTTCTGGTTGGGGGAATAATGTAGCGTGTCTACCATGCTTACCATGATCACTCGCTCCATATCATCTTCATAACATGTTTACCATCATCACTAGCTCCATAGCATCTTCATATCATGCTTACCCTCGTTATTTGTTTCATGGCATCTTTACACTATCCATAATATTTACCATTATTATTCGTTTTTTAACATACATCTTCCAGTTTCATCGATTTTTATCTATTTTATAAAGTCTTGTATTTGTTTACATACTCGACATTGACACCTCTACTCATATTAATTTACTTTGTGAAGCATAGAGCTATCCGGCCATGGAGTTTGGTATCTACCTTTTCTCTAACCGGAGAAAAGATGTTATACATTTCTTTCTCTTAGAAATCCTGGCCGGTTATCTTTACGCGATTACTTTTATAAATTTCAAAATTCAAAAGTTTGTTAGGAATTGGATGGTCACTAAAATTAGATGGAAAAAAAGAAGACTGTCACTTTGGAAATGGTAGGAAAAGGATCGTTTTTCTATAATCGTATTTTTATCTTCTCATCTTTATAATTTATCTCAAACTGTACCTAATGAAGTCTGCTAAATATAATATAAAAGTTCCTTGCGATTAGTTGGAAGGCATCACCGAGTGACTGAAGACGAACAGGGTGAGTCTGAAAAGACGAGGTGGTCTTGAGTGCCCAATATTGCGCTAGTGGCGTAAGATTTTATACACAAGTCGAAGAGGATTCCTGATACGCCTGCTGCCCGTATTCATTTTCCCGCACCTCTTACATGCGAGAATATGGGACTGCTGCATCTCACTCTGCTCAGGAGCAATCTAATGCCCTATCTACTGAACGATGATTCAATGGGTCGTGTGTAGAATCACCCGAATGACAACAACTGACCTTTTTCCCTTCCTATCTGATTCCTACACGTCCTGCCAAGTGATTTTATTTACTCCTTCGTTCGTACCACTTTGGACTTTATTTTAAAAAGTGTTTTATACCTATTTATGTACATCCCCTCATCATCATCCTCACCGTGTGACTGTCGCCATTAAAGAACCTACGTACCCGCAAGCTCTCTTGTTTTCTTTTCTATCTTCATTTCTAATGGAGTGCACGGGGGTCGGGGCCCCACTGGGACCCCCCGACTCCCGTAACACGACAACACATACACACAAACCCAAACACATATACACTCGCATCACATCATCTCATAAACGAGCTATCTATCTATGCAGGACTTATGTGCCTGGCTGAACATTATTCAGGACTTATGCGCCTGGCTGAACATTATTCAGGACTTATGTGCCTGGCTGAACATTCTTCAGGACTTATGTGCCTGGCTGAACATTAATCAGGACGTATGTGCCTGGCTGAACATTATTCAGGACGTTATGTGCCTGGCTGGAGCATTCAAGTCATGGTGTTTGGTTGGCGTCACTGCTACGATTCTGGCTACGTCGGAGCTATTGCTGCGAAGTGACGGCTGGCGGGCCACTTATATGTGGCCGGGAAGCAGCGGAGTCTCTGCGCTCTGGAGACTACAATAGTGGCCATGGAGCTTCAAGTCAATATTGGTAACATTGTATCAAATGGATCTCAATTTTAATTTATTTTATGCCAATCTAAATGTCGGTGACATTGATTTGAATTTATTTTTGGTTAATGTAATCTTGGCAGTGGACTTCCATCGGCTGAGATGATGATGATGATGATGATGATGATGAATATAATTTTGCAGATGACCATTCATGGGTCTTCGTGATCTTGCTGGTGGCCAAATGGGGAGTGTAACGTGTAGCACGGCGGAACTACCTGAAGAGCACATGCGTGTGCTTACTCCGTGCAGAGAGCATCCTGCGCACCTTGGCGGCGCTGCTCTACGTTGCGCGCCTGTGCGTCTTGGCAACGCTGCGCGCCAGTGTGCCTTGGTGACGCTGCGCGCCAGTGCGTCTTGACGGCGCTGCACTACGCTGCGCGCCAGCGTGCCTTGGTGACGCTGCGCGCCAGTGCGTCTTGACGGCGCTGCACTACGCTGCGCGCCAGCGTGCCTTGGTGACGCTGCGGGCCAGTGCGTCTTGACGGCGCTGCGCGCCAGTGTGCCTTAGTGACGCTGCACGCCAGTGCGCCCTGACGGCGCTGCACTGCGCTGCGCGCCAGTGCGCCTTGGCGACGCTGCGTGCCTGTGCGCCTTGACGGTGCTGCACTGCGCTGCGCGCCAGTGCGCCTTGGCGAAGCTGCGTGCCTGTGCGCCTTGACGGTGCTGCACTGCGCTGCGCGCCAGTGCGCCTTGGCGACGCTGCGCGCCTGTGCGCCTTGACGGTGCTGCCTTGCGCTGCGCGCCAGTGCGCCTTGGTGACGCTGCACGCCAGTGCGCCTTGGCGACGCTGCGTGCCTGTGCGCCTTGACGGTGCTGCACTGCGCTGCGCGCCAGTGCGCCTTGGTGACGCTGCGCGCCTGTGCGCCTTGACGGTGCTGCACTGCGCTGCGCGCCAGTGCGCCTTGGCGACGCTACGTGCCTGTGCGCCTTGACGGTGCTGCACTGCGCTGCGCGCCAGTGCGCCTTGGCGACGCTACGCGCCTGTGCGCCTTGACGGCGCTGCACTGCGCTGCGCGCCAGTGCGCCTTGAGGACGCTACGTGCTAGTGCGCCTTGGTGACGTTGCTCTACGCTGCGCGCCGGTGTGCCTTGACGGCGCTGCTCCGGGCTGCACGCGCGGCTCCGTGTGGGACGACGAATGTCTTGCCGCACATCTTCCCGGTGTCAATGTGCTGTCAGATACTGATGGCTGACGGGTGCCGTCGGGGATGGTGGCCGGGAGCGTGACTCAGATGCTGACAAGAATCTGTCAAAGTTTGGATCTGACTCTTGCGGACGAGGGCGCCGCATTTTCAGGAGAGGCCGTGTTAGAGATTGAATGAACTACAGAGACTTGAGTAGTGTACGCGGCACCTTACACGCCATAGATAATGATGACTAGACTTTATCATTTGTCTATGGTAGTTACACTGGCAACACAGCACGGTCTCGCGGGCTTTTTGAGAATGAAAATGGCGTCGGTCTCTGTGGTTTGTTCTTGTGCTGTGTTTAATCCTAAATTGAGTGATATTGTGTAAAATTACGAATAGAATTGTTGTAAAACGAATACCTGCTTCTTATTTGTTAAAACATGTTATTTTTTAAATTTGTCTTATTTCACAACTTCCTAAAATTCCTATTCTATCTCTAGTTTTGTGAAATAGCGCGTTTTCGCGCGGTTCTGGCTGTTGTACGATATTTTTTCATCTGGTACGATAATTTTCGTTTTTAATGCCGTTTTCTTATAACTCAATAGATGGCAGTAGTGTCTGTACGACAAACTGTCAAGCAAAAACTTCCTCTGCAAAGTCACCTATAGACTTAAAACGTAGAGATTTCATTCTCTTTGATTCGGATTTGGAAGAGACGTCATAAAAAAAAAATTGAAATTATTTTCGATTTCTTTCTTAGCCAAAAATACAGTCCTTTTTCGTTGTTTTTCAGAAAAGCAGTTTGAAGTAAACTAACAAACACGACAAAGTAAATGCTACGATACGAGTTTGATTGACAATGACATTTGTCAGTTCAAGTTTTCTTACTGCCAGTTCAATTTCAGATTTTGCCTTATGATCAAAGAGTTTTTATATTTAATTTAGTCAAATTGTAGTCTTGTATCACCTTAAAGAGTAATTTAGCATAAGAAATCTAGTTAAATCTTAGATTATCAAGATAGACAGTCAAAGCTACGAAAGCGTCGAAAAAAATAGGAACCAGTACTAGTTCCAAAACCCTATACATATACACGCACACATACATAATTAGTATGGCGCCTCACGCACACCAACCTAAGAAAGTTAGCCCCTTTTGTTTTATACGGAACAAGTGTGAGGCTCATTCTAGACATATACTTTTTCTAAGAGTTAAATATCATAAAAAATATGTTTCATTATGTTCCAATAGATTTTTGTTTTTTTTTCACTTCACTTTTACCCTCATTTCGGGGATAGATAATTTTTCAGTGTTTGACATAGATTCGTATAGACCGTAGCGTCATCTATCGATCTACTATGAAACGAAAAAAAAACGCTCATTCACTCACACTCGTCTGGCAGCCCTGCTGCTGTGCTGCTGTCACTGGATTTTTTGGCGGGCTTTGGTAGCTGACGTTTGGAGTCCTCATATTTCATCGAATTTTTATTGTTTATAGTGAGGATTGGTTCGTGAAATTGGTGTTGATTTGCGTAACAAAGTGTCGTGCAAGTGAACAATATATCGTTCAGTGAAATATGATGGTGCATGGGTCGTAAACAGGAAAAGTGTTCCGTGATTTCAGCGCGGCAAAGCGGTCGGTTCACCTCTTTTCTGTAGACTTCTCTGCTTTTCCTACGTCTTTCGATTGCCTCCGAAAACTCCAAAGAACCATCAAAACGTCGATACCACCGTTTTAATGTGAAAACAGAAGAAAATTAAAAATAAAATAAGATTTAGCCAAAAGGTCTAGTAACCAGGCTAGTAAATATATTAAAAAAAAAAAAAAAAAAAACTGCTGTCACTGTCAAGTCCAGTGTTGCCGTTCTGGCGACTTTGTCGCTAGATCTAGGGGATTTCATGACTGTTTAGCGGGGAAAATTTTCGTTTTAGCGACAAATCAATATTTAGCGACTTGTAGCGTCTTTTGAACCTCAAGCAAGGCGACTTTTTTCTGAAATAAAAATCGTGACAATCCAAACAAATGAGTAAAATTAATGAAACTAGTATGTCTAATTTTCGAGTAAGACTAAACCGGAATTCCCCTATCATAAACAAAATCTAAGGAGTCGGTTCAAGTTGAACACCCAGATGACTAAATTTCTTCCTATATTTTGAAATTTAAGTATAAGCAGGGCCGTAGCTAGGACTGGATTGAAGGTAGGGCATAGGAGGTTTAAGGTAGGGCGGAAGCAAAGAGCAGTTTTTTTGGATGAGATGAGAAAAGAACATAACTACCAAGTCTCAAAACGATGGTGATACTGAGATCCATTAGCCTATCTATCCTCCCCTTCGACACCACTCAAAGGCTGGAGCGAGCGAAGCGAGCTCGAAATTTCACACTCAAAACGGTGTTGGCATGCGTTCCATTAGTCTACCTACGCTCGTAATATCATGGGCTGGAGCGAGCGAAGCGAGCTCGAAATTTCACACTCAAAAACACATACGGTGCTGGTATGCGTTCCATTAGTCTTCCTACGCTCGTAATATTATAGGCTGGAGCGAGCGCAGCGAGCTCGAAATTTCACACTCCAAAACTCAAAACTGTGTTGGTATGAGTTCCATTAGCCTAACTACGCTCATAATATCATAGGCTGGAGCTAGCGAAGCGAGCTCGAAATTTCACACTCAAAACGGTGTTGGCATGCGTTCCATTAGTCTACCTACGCTCGTAATATCATGGGCTGGAGCGAGCGAAGCGAGCTCGAAATTTCACACTCAAAAACACATACGGTGCTGGTATGCGTTCCATTAGTCTACCTACGCTCGTAATATTATAGGCTGGAGCGAGCGCAGCGAGCTCGAAATTTCACACTCCAAAACTCAAAACTGTGTTGGTATGAGTTCCATTAGCCTAACTACGCTCATAATATCATAGGCTGGAGCTAGCGAAGCGAGCTCGAAATTTCACACTCCAAAACTCAAAACGGTGTTGGTATGAGTTCCATTAGCCTAACTACGCTCATAATATCATAGGCTTGAGCGAGCGAAGAGAGCTCGAAATTTCACGGTCCAAGACTCAAAACGGTGTTGGCATTTGTGTTCCATTAGCCTACCTACGCTCATAATAATCATAGGCTGGAGCGAGCGAAGCAAGCTTAAAATTTCACACTCCAGGACTTAAAACGGTGTTGGTAACTCATATGGCACAATACCATAGGCTGGAGCGAGCGAAGCGAGCTCGAAATTTCACACACCAAGTCTAAAAACAGTGTCAGTCCGAGTTCACTTAAAAAAACAATTTAAAGGCTGGAGCGAGCGAAGCGAGCCCGAAATTTCACAGCACTGGAACTTTGTTGTGACCAGAATTCTGTCAGTTTTGTAAGGGAGCAAATGCCCTACTTGCCCATATAGTAAAGACGTTGCCCATGTAGGAAAGAAGTAATGGTTGGGTGATTTTTAAGGTAGGGCATTGGTATTTTAAGGTAGGGCATTGCCCCACGATGCCCCCCCCCCTAGCTACGGCCCTGAGTATAAGTACCTAGCTGATTATCCAAATTTTTTGTAAAGTAATTAATACTACATAATTAATAAGTATTTAACTGTTTAATTATTAAGGATTAGGTGTTTTGTTTGTAACTGGATTTTTTCATTAAACATGTTTCATTTATTTTACCTTTTCATTCTGTTCACACTTTTGTTAAATTACTATTCATTTATTCATTTTAGTGTAATAAAAAGGTGTTTGCATGAATCAGACAAGTATAAAACTTGATTAGACTTGGATAACCACGGTTTATATAACAGATAAAATCTAGGGACATCTATTTCGGATCTTCACAATAGATTTTTTCGCATATCTAGCGGCATTTTACAGAGTATCTAGCGACTTAAAATTTTGAAGAACGGCAACACTGGTCAAGTCAAACGTCAATGTCAAACAAAATAAGGAAAGGAAGGAAGGACGACATTCTGAATATTGTTTTATCAAAAAACTGAAATTATGGCCGCACCACATGTCATTAAAGTAGGCACGAAAAATGTGCGGCCGATTCTGTCTCTGAGCCGTGGTGAAGCTAGGGCAAGAGTGCTCAACCTGTACAAAGCCTGGTACCGCCAAGTTCCATACATAGGTTAGTAGCCTGTTATGTCATCGAAAATTGCGAATAAATAGACAATACGATCAATTATTTAGTCCACGACCTAAGAATCTACTACTAGGAGCCCTCCTTTAATTATGATAGAAGGCATTAAGTCATAGCTAGCGGGTCTAAACCACTTAGTTGGTATCAATAACATTAGGTACAATTGCTTACTTTGGTCGACAAGTGGTTTTACAATAATATGGTACAGTACCCAGCAAACAACTTGACCAATGGGGCAGAGGTGAAGGGTGTGCGCAGTAGCACTTTTGCCTACAAATGTTGTCCTGCGCATTCAAGGTTTTTGCCAAGCTGTTATTAGCTCTTCATCATCATCATCATGAGCCTATACAGGGTGTAAGGAAAAGTATCATTAACCTTTAAACCACAGACTCTACCCATCAAACTGAACAACTTTTATTATGGGAGCAAACCGATCAGAACAAAAAAAAAATCTGCTGTCCCATACAAATGCGTCGAGTAGGTATTGCAGTTTAGTATGGGATAGCAGACTTTTTTTTTGACTCAAATATATGAGATAGCTGATTTTTTTTTGTTCTGAAATGATTACTCTAATAGTAAAAGTGGTTCAGTTTGATGGGTAGAGTATGTGGTTTAAAGGTTAAAATGATACTTTTTCTTACACCCTATATACGTCCCACTGCAGGGTACAGGCGTTGCGCGTTAGTCCACCACGCGTGCCCAATGCGGATTGGTAGACTTCTCATATGCATAAGAATTTCTTCTTCTGCATATGCAGGTTTCCTCACAATGTTTTCCTTTACCGTTTGAGAACAGTCACTAATATGTACATAAGTTAGAAAAACTCATTGGTACGTGGTATGTTGTCCGTGCGGATTTGAACCCGGACCTCATGATTGAGTTTCCATACCTCTCGGTAACGCTCCACCAAGCTCTTCAGCAATTAGGTGGTGACTATTAGGAGAAACTGGGGACAGTTGATCCCCACTTTAGCCCTCATTTTAAGCATGTATCCCCTAGATCTATCGGTGGGATTTATCCCCCCCTCCCCTTGATAACTGAATATTTGTATGGAATGGAACAGTGATCACAGCTATAATTACGAAAACCTTGTAAAGCACAAATACTGGATCTGGACTCCATTATAGTGAACCATGGAATTGTTCAGTCTTATATTTAACATTATAATTGTTTCAGTGAAGGAATATGACATCCCAAAATCTGAGAAACAATGCCGCGACAGAGTGAGAGAAATGTTTGAAAAGAATAAACACATCACTGACATCAGACTCATTGATATGTTGGTTGTTAAGGTAATTCTAATTTATTTATATTATTGATTATAAACATGTTACAGCCATGTTGTGCTATTTCGAATCAAATTAAAGATTGAAAAATTTGTCTCGACTCTTCCAAACCGGGGAAACATGCTAACCAATTACACCACCGAGCCCACTGCCCAGAGAACGAAATTTTCAATCTGTTACGTCTTAAGGGGACGTGCGCGCCATCTACTGGAAGTATTACAACCTACTTACAACCAACCAACTTGCAAGTTATTTATATTGGTTCCATTCAGTGAACTACAGTATATTCATAGATTCACAAATAACTTTTTTGAATTAGGTATTTGTTTAGACTTTTGTCATACTCAAGATTAAGCAGTCAAGAGTGTGATTATTGAAAGTCACACATTCAAAATCATGATCGAATGACACGTAATCTTTATAGGTAGTAATTTTGACATTTTATACTGCAGTTGAAACTGCAACTTTAAAAAATCACACTCCTGAATGTTAAGCCCGACCAGAAATATAAAAAACCTCGCCATGCTGCGGAAAGTCATTGGAACTAAATTTTGTCCTTGGAACACTAACATTAAAGGTGACAGTCGATTGCAGCGCCCCCAAACTAGGTTTTTTATATTCCTGGTCTGGCTCTAACATCTTAGCGCTAAATGTTCTTTTCTCAGAATTTCCTTTTCTCAAAACATCCCATTAAACACACATAGGAATTATTGCCTCTCTGTAATTTGCTAATGCTGTGACCTGAGTAGATACTACTGTCCCGCCATATTTATAAGTTACTTACGATATTAAGCTTTATTTAAGTGTCCGAAATTGCGTCAAGTACAACACTATTGCAGATCCCAATGACAATCATCTCGAGCATGTTTATGTGAATTTATGAATTTGTATGTAATGTTATATTGTATTGTTTATCCAGGGACACCAGGAGCTGAAAGAAGTTGTTGCCATTTGGAAACAAAAAGGACACATTATGACTTACTTCAAGCCGAGTGAAGAGCCTAAACCCAAAGACTTCCTTTCGAAATTCTTGTCTGGAAACGATTAGATTTCAATAAATAATTGTAGATAAAAACATTGATTAAGCGTAACTTATTAAATGAAATAGAGATTTCTGTTATTAATTAATTCTTTGATTATTACAAATATGGTAGGTATGTTAATTATCATCACAAGAAATTTTTAAGAATCAGCTAATAGTCCAATCATTTTAGAGTTTCCTTGTATGGACACCCTAACAATAATTTGTCTATCGCTGAAACTTTGCAGTGTGATAAAGTAAAGTATACAGATTACGGTTGACAAATAATCTAGGTTTTATTTTTTCCGGTCTTAGCGATAGATGAATTATTGTTAGGGTCAAACCCTAAAATGATTGGACTATAATTATTGTCACAGACATAGAATGCTTAATCGACGTAGCAGTGACGCAGGCATCAACCTCTAGTCATGCTAGCCGCGCATTGCATTGCATTCCCGTTTTTAAATAGCAAGCAACTGTAATTTTGTAGCAAGCTATGGTGAGCTCCACTATGCAGACACCAGTGCAGGTTGTTGAAGGCAAGCTTGCATACAGGGTCCAACTTAATATGCTGAAACTTTTTAAGGGGATGATCAGACCATAAAATCAGTTCTGAGTTCTGTATGGAGGGGCTGATTTTTTTTCGTGATTTCGTTGTTGGTGCCATAGAGAAAGTTGTTCAGTTTGATGGTCTGATCACAGACTTCCTATACAGTAGTCAGATCATCAACTTAAAAAAGTGTCGGCATATTAAGAAGGATAATTGATTTGTTTCGTTATATGCATTCTGTGTTTCAAGATCAGACGCCCAATACTGTCCACTTCTAAATTACCTTTAATAGGTACAAAATCAAAAAATTTGTTAATTAATTGTCACTGTCAATCTGGCAATATTTTTTTATCATATTGCTGTCAACAGAGGAAATTTTGAAACTTATCGTTTAAAGTTAAAATATTTAACCATGGCTGCGCGACAAACTATGCAGACTGGCACTAAAATGGCGAGGCCAATAATATCCACGGACTTAAAACAAGCTCACACGAGAGTTCTGGGCTTATACCGAGGATTTTATCGTTATATTCCCTACATATGTACGTACTGAATACATTTCGACCATACATTTTCTACTTGGTGTAGTATATGGAGCTTAGATAAATGATTCGCAGCGCTCCGATCGAAAATAGTTTTCATTCACTGCAGTCCGACGCGTAGGACTGCAGACACAGTTTCATACATTTTGCTCGGTGTTGCTGGATGCCATGCAAGACTGCAACAACATTCACGATCCGATATTAGCGTCGGACTGCAGTGAATGGGCCCCTTAAGGTTGTTAGGTTAGGTACCTACCTACCTATTGCAAGAACTGTATGTTTTGCTTGATACGATGTGTTGATCGAATATGGAATATGAAAGTCAACATGAATTGTAGAGAAATAGATATTAAGTACGTACTACCTATAATATAGGTAGTTAGGTACTGTACATGTAGAATGTCATTGGTCGCGGTCAGTCCCGACTCCCGGGTCATCATCAGCCTATCATCGTCCACTGCTGAACATAGGCTTCTCCCAAGGCGCAACAATACCCTGTGTTCAGCCTTCCTCATCCAGTCGCCTCCCACTACTTTTTTAGGTCGTCTGTCCAGCGGGTTTATCCAGAAATTTTCCTTGGTATCGCCAGATGGCACCACATCACAGTTCCAATATATATATCAAACTTTCTAAATATTGTTCCTTAAAATAAAATAAAAATTTGAAGAAATTATAAAAAAACGTAATTTCGGCAGGTGTCATCCCTGTATCGTACTACATAATAGGTACTTACGTGGTACCTACTTATCCATATAAATTTATGTCCACGTAGTGAAATACCAAGATATACCCAAGAATGCAGAGGATTGCCGTGTGGTGTTGAGAGGATATTTCTATAGGAACGCTCATATCAAAGATGTTCGAGTTATTGACGTGCTAATAATCAAGGTAAGTAGTTACCTACATATAATTACAGGTTGTAACAAAAGATTAGGAGATTTGGAGTTTGGACCATGAAACTCAACTTTCACTATCCATATTTCATAACCCCCTTCGCTAGAAACAAACATTTAAAAACTGAAAAATAATTCAGACTGCGCCTATTATTTTGTATGTATGTTTTACCTTTTAACCATCTTTAAGATATTTTAGGTCGATTAATGTAAAAGGAATTGTTTAAACCTTCAGTGCGGAGTGAGCCAGGCCTGCTTCAGTTGTAAAATAGACAGGGCCGGATTAAGCCATGTAGTGGCGTCTAGGCATTTCAAGTCCTGGGCCCCTGTCCCCATGAGCGTAGCAATGATTTTTCCCAGTAAGGTGGTCGCAATAAAATAACCATCAAATAACATATCCACTAAAATTTGGTGAGCGAAGGGAGGTCTAGTTTTTACTTCTTACAATACGATGATGCCATTGCAACACGATTAAAGTCATTGCATAATGCGCAATTAATACTAGAACGAGCGAAGCAAGCTCGAGATTTTACTGCAATGCATAGCATATAAGCATAGCATAGCATAAGCATGCTGCAATGCACATACTTCGAAAACCAGGGAGAGAGCGTAGCAAGCTCGAGATTTAGTGCAATGGGCACTGAGGCAATGGGATCAAGTCGTTGCAATACAAGGGGCCGCGGGGCCCGTAGTCAGTTGCATAATCTGCCTCTATGGATAATCCGGCACTGAATGTGTAGATCTTGATTAATGTAACAATAAATAATTTCAGGGTTATATAGAGCTAAGGGAAATAAGACACCAATGGCAGCAGAAAGCATACATTATGAATCACTGGCACCCATCCATCGAGCCTAAACCCGTCGATTTTTTGGGCAAATTCCTGACAGGACATGACTAAAGGCTTGACAATTTAACAGAGAGTGTTTGGGTATTATCAGCAAAACCTTGCCAAATAAATGTCAATTTGCTAATTTAGATTCTGTGTTTCGATTGCTCTCATAATACTTTCTTCTATCATCAATATTTTATGGTTTTTATGCATGATTTTAGTTTTTATACTACTATACCTACTTCATTTCAAATAAGGCCGACTAGATTTTCCGATTCGTATTTAGCTTCCTGGCTAATACTGATTACCTATCAAATATTATTCATTAATCAAAAATGAAAAAGATATCCGACATATCTTGGACGTTACTAAAGCTGTTTTAAGAGGCCTATTACAAGCTCAGTGGCGCCCTCATCACAATAATAAAGATTTCTCAATAAAGAAAGCCTAAATTAAAAAAAGTGCTGTACTAATAAACTACAAAAGACTTCAAGCTATTGTTATACAATACTTTTGTAGGTTCTAAACGTTCCACTTTTAAGGATTTCGAAATAAAAATAAAAGCGGCCCTTTTTTTTCTTTTTACAATTTTGTATGGTTAGACCTATAAAAAACCTACAAAAGTATTGTATAACAATAGCTTGAAGGCTTTTGTAGTTTATTAGTATAGCACATTTTTAATTTAGGCTTTCTTTATTGAGAAATCTTTATTGTTACGATGAGGGCGCCACTGAGCTTGTAATAGGCCTCTTAAGAATGAATGAGAATTAGTAAGTGTTTCAAATCTGTTTCTGTAATTCAAATTAACCTTAAAATTTCGGTGCTATTTGGAATGGAGTATAAGTACCTACATAAAATTGGTAGTCATCTAACTAATAGTTTTCTATACGAGCAAGATAAAATTCTAGATTAAATCAAAATTGTTCATCGAAAATTTTACTCCATCATTAGCAATGATCGGAATGTCGGGGCATTTTTTGAGCATACAAGTATGGATACGCCTGAATTTCCCGGAAATATCCGGATTTAATAAATTTGGATAAAATTTCACGGGATTTACTGGGATTACCTATTTAGATGTCAAGAGACGTTTTTTTTAAATCAAGAGTATTAGCAGCGCAAACCAGAGGCCGCGCCTTTGAAACACGCCGCCTGGTACTTTTGACATGTACCGCGCTTAGGTAAATATGTTGACCGTTATTAAACAATGATATTAAGTAACTAGATTAGTAGTTAGGGCACCAAAGCGTTGCCACTTCGAAGATGTCTGCAGGCTTCTTTGACTTCAGTTCAGGCGTTTAACTATAGTGAGCGGACATATCCGTGACGTATAAATTAAGCTACCAAAATGGGGAAATGCGCCGTAAAAATTTGTAAATCACAGTCGGAAAAGAATAATAAAGGAAGTGGTGTTACTTTTCACAAGTAAGTTTACTATATTTTGTCAAAATAAAATTAAAAACTAAATAAATTTTTCACGCATTGTTTTTGCCATCAGTGTTGCAAGTAAATACGATTTTGATTTACAAACTTTTACGGCGCATTTCCCCATTTTGGTAGCGTAATTTATACGTCACGGATATGTCCGCTCACTATAGATAAACGCCTGAACTGAAGTCAAAGAAGCCTGCAGACATCTTCGAAGTGGCAACGCTTTGGTACCCTAACTACTAATCTAGTTACTTAATATCATTGTTTAATAACGGTCAACATATTTACCTAAGCGCGGTACATGTCAAAAGTACCAGGCGGCGTGTTTCAAAGTCGCGGCCTCTAGTATGCGCTGCTAATACTCTTGATTTAAAAAAACGTCTCTTGACATCTAAATAGGTAATCCCAATAAATCCCGTGAAAGTTTTATCCATATTTATTAAATCCGGATACTTCCGGGAAATTCAGGCGTATCCAAACTTGTATGCTCAAAAAATGCCTCGACATTCCGATCACTGATCATTAGTCTTCAGGGTCCTTCTTAATATGCTGACACTTTTTTAAGGAGATGATCAGACCGCCAAACCGAACAACTTTCTCTATGGGACCAACATCGAAATCACGAAAAAAATCTGCTCTTCCATACAAAACTGCAAACCCTACTCGAGCCAAATGTGTGGAACAGCTGATTTTTTTTCGCGATTTCGATGTTGGTCCCATAGAAAAAGATGTTCAGTTGGATGGTCTGATCATCCCCTTAATAAAGTGTCAGCATATTAAGAAGGACCCTGTATATATATAGGTCTCACTGCAGAGCACAGGCGTCCACAAACGGAGCGTTAGAGGGAGCGGGCAATACACCAGGCGCAGAGCATTTGTCACAGCCAAACCATTATCCACTTTGCTGGCGTTAAAATAACATCGAAAATCAAATCAACACAACTTTTGCCTCAAGTAGCTTCGTTGCTCTCGGGGACTAGTAGAAACTCCTCTTTGATTTTCGACGTTAATTCAACGTAAGCAAAGTCGATAATGGTTTGGCAGTGAAAAATATTCTGAAACTTGAAAAGTAGGAACCAAATAAAATAGTTAACAAACTGATGATTTATTGATCACTTTCTATCCACATCACATTCCTTTTAAAGGCTTATTTAATACTAGCATGCTCTCCGAACCAATATAAAATTTGCATTAAACTGTTTTCGCGGAACCAAACATCTTTTCTTATGATCATTACTTTTTTTATTTGACATAGGTAACTAGTTAAATAAAAAATTAAGTAATTCAAATTTACAGATTTTATAAAACAATTTGAATTTCAATTAAGTAAGTAGTTAGGTACTCAAAATTAATTCAAACTTGCAGATTTTATAAAACAATAGGAATTTCAATTAAGTAAGTACGTACTCATTGAAATATCAAGCAACATAATTGTAATAGTCGACCAATTTGAAAAGTAGGCCACTGTAAAACCTTTGTCTAACCAAACCAAGAAGTTTATGATTCTAAGGTGGGTTTTACTGAACGACTCTCAAGTGGAGATTGGTGGAGATCTCTGCTTAAGTAAAAATAGACAAGGATGCATGTATGTATGTATTTGCATCCTTTTCTATCCATACTCAAGAAGAGATCTCCACTTGAGTGTCGTTCTGTAAAACCCCCCTTAATCCATGAACCAAACTAATGTAAGTTTAAAAATAAGAATGTTCATGAGCATAGAGCTTAGGTATGTAGAACTACTATTACCTATTCTTTGTTTTAGGTATATACCTAGTCCATTTCTTACGGCAGAAGAGTTAAGTACCTAGTTACTAACAAATATTTTTTTGGTGCTGATTGTATACTACAAAATAAAATTAGACAGCGTTTTTTAAAGGTCAAGCAGATTATTATTTGAGTCATGATAGTAATATTTGCAGTTATTGTAAGACGCTTATTAATAATACGACAGTGACATGGTTTTAAGATGGCCTATATTTAAAATTGGTTTACTATTACGTTTAACATTAAAATAATGTATCTTTCACAACCATAGTATATCTAATAATGTTTTCTATTTATGTCTTAGTAACAAAAACATTTTTTTATTAGGTACATGTTATTGTGAAATAAATGGCATAATATTATGACTTGTGAATAAATAATTTTCTTTCCACATACTTAAAAGCTTAGGTAGTATAATATTTTATTTTATTGTAGCTTTTGTTTTTGATCTACTTAGGTAGTTACCTATTATATTAGAAGTGAAATACGTTAAGTATTCTTATTGATCAATTTTAATAACAAGACTCAAGAGATCGCAAATACAATACGTATACGTAGGTAAGTAACAAGTTTACACCTTTAGCCAAAAACCAGTGCCTTTCATAGTAGATTACCTACACACCGAGGGCAGGAAAGTATGAACGGCCTCGGCAGTCGGCTTCGCCTCGGCCAACAATTACATGTGATATGATGCTTTCTTATTTACTGCCCAAGGTGTGTGTACTGTTTTTCTCCTCGACGGAGGCGGAAAGCAGCAACTTCGTTTAGCGCAGTGGGACGCTTTCCGTCCGGAGGGGAGAAAATATAATTTCAATGGTCCACACACGTCATCATTATAATTGGGTGAATCCCAATATAAATATAAAAAATAACATTAAATTTTGGTAATACCTAGTTACCTAGCCTAGATAACATAGGTTCTTGCCGTCGTAATATGATGGGCGCGATTTGGCTGTATCACGCCTTTTATCTCTTTCGTTCACGCGCAAATAGAAAGAGCTAGCCGATAGCTTTATATCACGCTGTCTACTGCAGCCGCTGAATGCAACAATACTATGGACATCTTTTATTATTTTAAAAACAACTGTAATAAAAAAAAATATATATTACATTAAATATTACCAAAAGTCGTTTATTTGGTAAGTAGGTACCTACAATATTTTTCAGCTGTTTAATAATTTTATTTTGTCACCTAACACTTTATAGCAGTTTAGTATTGATAGCATTGATGTATGACAAAGTTACCCATTAATTTGTAACTTCGCTTGTTAACATAATATATCTCGTAATATTTAACAGTTTATAAAATCTCTGTGCATACCTATGTACCTACTGATACATACAATATATATTTATAACGTACAATTCATAATGTTGATCTTTAGCCTAAATTAGTTAAGTACACTACAATAATAAGGTTATTGTGATTTATTACAAAATTATATCTATTTACATATATTCATCCACAACAATACATTTTTCCGCAATTCTTTGGTTATTTTTCTATCCAAACCAGTGTTTGGTTAACTAGAGGTCTTACTATCGAAAAATTCCAAAACGAAACCATAATAACGAACGTCCCTTCTTCAACGAAGCTAGTCCAAACAAAATGCTTCAACTAATCTTAAAGGCTCGTAAAGAACATTTTCGTAGTAGGCATACAAGACTCCAACCAAAGTATGATTGGCAATCGGAAGCACCTTTCGACGACCGAAGACCAACGACTCAGCTGTCTTCACTCTACCATTACTTCTAGTCAGGTCTCGATCTGTCAGTTACAGCAACATCTTGACAAATTCTGTAAAGAAATTTAAAGCAAATTAACTAGGTAATTAAGGGGGTTTTACCATGAAATTGGGTAACTTTGTAACCATTTTATTCATTAACTCTATGGCACTTTTTGAGCTGAAAAATTAACTGAACCATCTATACGATATGAGAAGTGATGTGGTTTTCCTAGAAATCGAATACATTTTTAAAAATGTAAGAGTAAAATGAAAATTTCGGAAGCAAATGAAAATTTACAATATTGTTCACAACACAATTTAGAATGATGTGGTTTTCTTTTCGAAATAAATAAAAAATCTTCTCATTTTTTTTTTCTCAAAGAAGACGGAAATCTCTGACACGGCTTGCCCACACGACACTTTAAGAAGAAGTGTAGAGGTAGACAGTTTGCAATACTAAATCGAAATACGTTGAGACCTTCGCTTCGAACATGAGTAAAAATCGTCCCAGAGACAAAGCTTTAAGCTAAGCTCTAAATCGATAGGATAGGCAGAGTGTGTTCAACCTATGCGCCACCCATAAAGGTATTATACCAGAAATAGAGGAACATACAGCTGAGTTAGTGAGATGTACCTAGCGGCACCACTGCATAATAGAAAGAGATACGTGACGCGAGGCAATAGGACCGTTTTTAGTCACTAATTAATTTTTACAATTCGGTTTCCGTGAATAATTGCGAATCTAAAGTGAAATCGTAGATAATTTTGTGAAATATACTGATACTACTTCATTTATTTATCCACAATTTCACGTTAGACTCGGAATTATAGACAATATTCGAATTTTTGCCTGCGAATAGTCTCCAAAAAACATCTAAAAAAGGTTTAATTTGACAACTCATGTTTGTTGCTCTATTCCTGTAAGGTATATGACGCCACCCGTGGAAAAAAGGACGATTTTACCTAACTACTCATGTTATGATACTGAAGAACTTTCTTCTATTAACCTATAGGAAATTAGTAAAAAACATGTGGCATGACAACATACAATAATTGATAAAACGTTTGTATGATAAGTATTTTTAACCGACTTCAACAAAAGGAGGAGGTTCTCAATTCGACCCGTATGTTTTTTGTATGTTTGTTACGCGATTGCACCGCCAATTGTGAATTGATTTTGATGATTCTTATTTTTTTGTTACAAATTTCCATAAGGTTCCTTGAAGATAGTTGTTCAGTATCACGAGTAAAGTACCTAATGCAAATACCGTAGCGCTAGCACCTGGTTCAGCTGGGCGTCCGTCACCGGCTCGCCGATCATCTCGTCGTTATAATATATACGCACCTTCGTAGTCGATGCGACCGTCGTGGTCGATGTCGCCCAGCGCTAGCACCTGGTTCAGCTGGGCGTCCGTCACCGGCTCGCCGATCATCTCGTCGTTATAATATATACGCACCTTCGTAGTCGATGCGACCGTCGTGGTCGATGTCGCCCAGCGCTAGCACCTGGTTCAGCTGGGCGTCCGTCACCGGCTCGCCGATCATCTCGTCGTTATAATATATACGCACCTTCGTAGTCGATGCGACCGTCGTGGTCGATGTCGCCCAGCGCTAGCACCTGGTTCAGCTGGGCGTCCGTCACCGGCTCGCCGATCATCTCGTCGTTATAATATATACGCACCTTCGTAGTCGATGCGACCGTCGTGGTCGATGTCGCCCAGCGCTAGCACCTGGTTCAGCTGGGCGTCCGTCACCGGTTCGCCGATCATCTCGTCGTTATAATATATACGCACCTTCGTAGTCGATGCGACCGTCGTGGTCGATGTCGCCCAGCGCTAGCACCTGGTTCAGCTGGGCGTCCGTCACCGGCTCGCCGATCATCTCGTCGTTATAATATAATACGCACCTTCGTAGTCGATGCGACCGTCGTGGTCGATGTCGCCCAGCGCTAGCACCTGGTTCAGCTGGGCGTCCGTCACCGGTTCGCCGATCATCTCGTCGTTATAATATATACGCACCTTCGTAGTCGATGCGACCGTCGTGGTCGATGTCGCCCAGCGCTAGCACCTGGTTCAGCTGGGCGTCCGTCACCGGTTCGCCGATCATCTCGTCGTTATAATATATACGCACCTTCGTAGTCGATGCGACCGTCGTGGTCGATGTCGCCCAGCGCTAGCACCTGGTTCAGCTGGGCGTCCGTCACCGGCTCGCCGATCATCTCGTCGTTATAATATATACGCACCTTCGTAGTCGATGCGACCGTCGTGGTCGATGTCGCCCAGCGCTAGCACCTGGTTCAGCTGGGCGTCCGTCACCGGTTCGCCGATCATCTCGTCGTTATAATATATACGCACCTTCGTAGTCGATGCGACCGTCGTGGTCGATGTCGCCCAGCGCTAGCACCTGGTTCAGCTGGGCGTCCGTCACCGGCTCGCCGATCATCTCGTCGTTATAATATATACGCACCTTCGTAGTCGATGCGACCGTCGTGGTCGATGTCGCCCAGCGCTAGCACCTGGTTCAGCTGGGCGTCCGTCACCGGTTCGCCGATCATCTCGTCGTTATAATATATACGCACCTTCGTAGTCGATGCGACCGTCGTGGTCGATGTCGCCCAGCGCTAGCACCTGGTTCAGCTGGGCGTCCGTCACCGGCTCGCCGATCATCTCGTCGTTATAATATATACGCACCTTCGTAGTCGATGCGACCGTCGTGGTCGATGTCGCCCAGCGCTAGCACCTGGTTCAGCTGGGCGTCCGTCACCGGCTCGCCGATCATCTCGTCGTTATAATATATACGCACCTTCGTAGTCGATGCGACCGTCGTGGTCGATGTCGCCCAGCGCTAGCACCTGGTTCAGCTGGGCGTCCGTCACCGGCTCGCCGATCATCTCGAGCGCCGATCTGAGTTCATCCCGCGTTATGTACCCGTTATCGTCACGGTCAAATACTCTGCAAAAGAAATTAATGTTTTGAGATCCCAATACAGTTAAAAGAGCTCCAATGGGGTACAAACTGCACTGTGTGTGTGCGTGAGTATTGATAGGTACTGAGGTTGGTAAGGTTAGTATGACTGTAGGTACTTAACGTCAGCAATCCCAATAAACTGAATATACCTAACTGTAATCCCATAAAGGCCTCCGCACATTGCAGCGATATTATTGAGCGATTCCGCGATTCGCGTCACGCATGCGTCCCACCACTGAATGTAGTCTAAAGAGATTGCGTCAGGTCGCGATAATATCGCGGCAGTGTGTAGGATCGCGCGCGTCCCCATACAAAATGTACTGGAAATAATTATCGCAAAATCGCTGCGATATTATCGCTCGATAATATATAAATGTAGATGTAGTGTAAAAGTTGGTAATATACCTACTAAAATTAATATACTTAAGTGTTATACCTATACCTATAGTTCTACGATTATTTAGGGGTCCGGAACGCAAGTTCACCTAATAAGAAATAGTTATTTGTTATGCTAGGCTGCAAAGTTGCTTTTTGGCGCGAGTACTTTTATTGAAACCTGAGCAAGCGAAGGATTCTAGGATTGAACCACGAGCGAAGCGAGTGTTTCAAATAATAGAATCCTGAGCGCTTAGCGAAGGTTTCAAAGGTACGAGACGCAGAATAACTTTGCAGCCGAGCGAAACACACAATTTTTCACCTCACAACAGTGAGGAAAAAAAGTGAATTGCTAAAAAGAACATTTCAAAAAGTTTTTATTTTTGTGCTGGCCAGTGTCATGAAATAGTTACTAAGCATTTTCAGTGGATTGGCGGTATATAAAAATATTGAATAGACAGATTCGAATTTCAAAAACTCTTTCCACGCTAGCGGATAAAATGCACTTTTGCACTCAGATTTCGAATGATAAACAGAATCTTTCCGAGCTTGTGAGGTGAAAATGTTATTTTGTTTTATTTCAACAATTAGTAATGTCAAAGTTCTTACTTAAGAATCAAAATGAAATCAAAACGCGTGACTTTGTCATAGGTCGCGGGGGCGGCGGCGCAAAGCTCAAAGGCTTAGCTGAAGTTATGCACGCAACCTTTGAAGTCGTTAACTATACCGAGTGGAATGCTTTACTTGGCACTGCCTACTGTAAGGCCAGTTTTCTCAAAATCTATTTTAATTAATAAAACTGTAAAAAAAGGAATCTAAAGTCACCCCTTTTTAAAGGCTTGGATTTTTTAAATTGTTATTAAAAAGAAGTACCTACCTACTTAATTAAATAAGTACTTAAATTAATGAACATTCGTATATCACTGCTATAGGCCCCTTAGCAATATAAAACAAATAATCTGTGCATAAAACATTTCCTTGCACGCGGACAAACAGAAAGGAAAAAACTACGTACTTATAGGTATACAATATACAGGGTGTGCCCTAAAAAAATAAATGTTTTAGGGTGTGCTTTAGACCATCAAACTGAACAACTTTCATCATGGGGCCAATCACGGACCTGAAAAAAAGACGGACGTTATCTCGTCTAAAATCTCGTCTAATCACGAGTGAAGCTCCCATTTCTTTTGTGTGCGTGCTGTCACGCGGTACATAATAGTGACGGATGTAGGACCTGCGCCTAGAGCTAGTGCATCTGTGTGTGTGTAGGTACCTTGTAGAACAAACGAAAATGTTGGACCTTGCATGCTTCACATCTTTTTAGCGTCACATTACGTCCGTCTTTTTTTCAGGTCCGTGGGGCCAACATAGCAATTGAAAAAAAAATCGGTCATTCCATAGAGTTCGGTACATTTGGCCATTTGTTCCACACTTTATTTCACACACGGAAATACATAATTTGAAACCAGCATCGAGCTTATCTTTAAAGAGATATCTTCTATCAGACCCGTGACAGAGAGAGAGTTTATAAACTGAGGCAGGCTATTGATGTCAAACTAAGAGTCTACTCATCAAACTGAACAACTTTTACTATAGGAGTATACCGATCGGAGAAAAAAAATCTGCTGTTCCATACTAAACTGCAATGCCTACCCAACTCAAATGTAGGTATGCATCAGCAGATTTTTATTTTGCTCCGATCGGTTTGCTCTCATAGTAAAAGTTGTTCAGTTTGATGGGTAGACTCCATTGTATTCCAAACGTCTTGGTAAAAAGGATGCCAATGATATCAATTTCACCCTGTATAGGAAAAAAAAACCTGTGACGTGTGTCTAAGGTTAAACTACTTAATTACAATTACGTGCAAATAAACACTTGTAGCTAAACGTTTAGATTATTATGGTTCTAACTAAACCTTATATTTTCTTCAGAAAATAAGTTTTTACATCAAAAACAGTTTCAATGCCACACGTAATTCAGTGATAATTACAACAGCTACGACACGAAGGACAACATTCTGTCTCGTATCATTTATGTTAAGGCGTATCAGCCGTGGACCACTCTCCTCTCACTCACACTACATACTAATCGATGAGAAAGAGCGCGTGGCTCCGGTCAGAATTTTGCTGTTTTCTTTGAAAAATTCGATGATTTTTTATTAATTTCGAAAAAGTAAAAAAACCACATCATTCTAAATTGTATTGTGAACAATATAGTAAATTTTCATTTTGTTCCGAATAAAAATGTAAGAGTAAAAAATGGTTACAACTGGAAAAAAAGGGGTGACTTTAGAGTCCCTTTTCTTCGGTTTTTATTCATTAAAATCGATTTCTAGAAAAACCACATCACTTCTCATATCCTGTAGATGGTTCAGTTAAAATTTCAGCTCAAAAAGTGCCATAGTTAATGAATAAAATGGTTACAAAATTACCCAAAACCGGCAGGTAGCCCCTTAAGCTAAGTGTTAAATAGCAGCTATACTCTTTCAGCCGCCTACGAATACCTATAATACGTAGGTAATTAATTTCGTTAAAAAAATAAGTTTTCTTTCTAACTAACCTTATTACATTTTTTATTTATAAAGGGCTAAGCTAGGTCAAGCAAGCAGGCTCAAGTTTAAAAAAATCTGGAACGAGCAAAGTGACCTTGAGATTTTACTTCATAATAAAAAAAACATGTAGGTACAATCCAAAATCAAGAGCGAGCCAAACAAGCGACCAAAACAAGATTCTAGAGCGAGCGAAGCTAAGTTAGCTCGATATTTTATTGCAATGCGTCTAGGCCCTTGTGATACATTCATGGCCAAATGCGAGCGGAGCGAGCTCGAGATTTTACTGCAATACAATGAGATCAGTGTAAGTTCTAGCACTGTACGCATAGACGCTAAGTGAAAAAAATAAATAGAAACCAGAGTGAGCGAAGCCAGCTTAAAATCCGCAATAGATCTTGGCTGTGATTGTAACTCTGTCGCTCTGTCGTCTGTTGCATGCAGTACTAAAATAAGAAGATAAACCAGAGCGAGCGATGCGAGCACGAAATTTTTTCACAATATGTCTGGGCTGTAGCCAGAAAACTGTAGGCCTGTAGGCTCAGTGTGTGTTACAATTTCATACCCAAGTGTATGGCCCTATGGGCCGCCCCCTTTGAATTGGCCGCCCTTAGCATTTTTCCCTTAGGAGAATACGCCACTGCCCTCGGGGAATATAGTCGTAAGCATATGCTTATGCTTACACAGGGTCCTTCTTAATATGCTGACACTGTTTTAAGGGGATGATCAGACCATCAAACTGAACAACTTTCTCTAAGGGACCAACATTGAAATCGCGAAAAAAAAATCTTCTGTCCCATACCTACATTTACCTCAAGTAGGGTTGTAGTTTTGTATGGCAGAGCTGATACTTTTTCACAATTTCGATGTTGGTGCCATAGAGAAAGTTGTTCAGTTTTACGGTCTGATAAGGGGATGCCCTTAAAAAATTATCAGCCTATTAAGAAGGACCCTATATCGGATGAAATCGATATCATTAGCATCCTTTTAAACTAAGAGTCTACCCATCAAACTGAACAACTTTTATTATGGGAGCAAACCAATCGGAGCAAAAAAAAGTCAGCTGTCCCATACTAAACTGCACCCGCCGCCGCTGCCTACACGACTCAAATGTATGGGACAGCAGATTTCTTTTTGCTCCGATTGGTTTGTTCCCATAGTAAAAGTTGTTCAGTTTGATGGGTAGACTCTTAGTTTAAAAGAATGCTAATGATATCAATTTCGCCCTGTATATAGGGTTCTTAATAAGAGTAGATTAAGGTATAAAACAGAAGGCATACTTGAACGCTGCTAGAAGGTCCCTCGTGATCTCTTCCTCGGAGTCTCCCCCACTATTACTGACGTCTAGACCTTGTATCGCTTGTATCTTCGTAACCCACTGCATGAAGTCGTTCTCGTCTATTAGACCGTTGCCTGAAATTACAAACAAAAACCTGTTTAAATAATGTCTTTATTCTTCTGTAGAGTAGAGGTATGAAGTTCTATCACCACTTTCATACGTGTCTCGAACACGGACCTGAAAAAAAACCAGACGTAATCTCGTCTAATCACGAGTGAAGCACCCATTTTTTTTTGTGTGCGTGCTGACGCACTGTCGCGCGGTACAAAATGGTGGCGGGTTTAGGACCTAAGCCTAGAACTGGTACATCTGTGTGAGTGTAGGTCCCTTGTAGAACAAATGAATATGTAGGACCTTGCATGCTTCACATCTTTTTATTAGTGTCACATTACGTCCGCCTTTTTTTCAAGTAAGTAGTCTCGAACTAAAAAATTATATATGTTTGGCTAAAGGATGTTGTGGTAGACCGTTGCATTACTTTAATGGGTGATTGCACTCATGATATTGAACAACTTTCCCAAAAAAACATTAAGTAGAGAAATTGACAAAAAAAAAAGATTTTTCATACAAACGGTCAATCAGCTGATTGCATTTAGTACCTATGGAAAGTAAGTAAGTTATAGCCTGTAGAATCCCACTGCAGGGCAAAGGCCTCCTCTCACGAATAATGGTGAGAGAGAGTGGGCCATACTCTACCACGCGGGCCCAGTGGTGGAGGCAAGTTAGTGGTCACCTTGCTGTCAGAGAATTTTCAAGCCGCCTTAATAGGCCTCTGACCTGGCTTAACGAATAGTTACAAAGAAAGGAAACAACATATGGAAAGTACAACATTTTTTTATAAATTGTCTAACCCTATAGGGTACTTAGGGCAAGTTATTCTTAAGTAATGCAACTGTTCACGACTGAATCTCATTGGGGATAACAAGCAACAACGGAAAAAAACGGCCAATTTTCCAAGAAGCATGCTACCGCTACGTCCTTGATAAACTGTTAAAATCCCACCCTAATAATACTATAAAACTCCACCCACCCAAGTACTTAATGAGTAACAAAATTTAATGCGACGATCAACAACAAAAGGGCTCGTGTCGTTAAATCTTAATTAAGCGGTGGCAGTCATTAAATTCATGACGTCAGTCCGCCCTGAGCTTGCATTAGCTTAGCTTAGCTTAGGGCAAGCGCAGACGGACAGTCTACGTTAATTTACTAAAAAAAAGTTGGCCGTCACGGGACTTCTCCTGATTTAAATTTCGAACTTCCGCTCCCGATTTAAATTTCGAACCTTCGTCACACAAAAAGGTTGCGGATCAAAATTTCAAAGCCCTCCCATAAGAAGTTTCCAAAGAGTATGAAGTTTCTCTTCAAAAATACAACGCGCTGGCGCTCCGGTTTTCAACCCAAGCTAGAACCCAAGAGATTTATGTAGGAAAAGATAAATAACTGCCAGGGCGCCCGAGCGCGCTGCATACAAACGAAGTTTCATCCTGTTTTCAATATTAACCAATTAGTGTCAATGACATTATATACGATTTGATAACGATTTTCTGTGTCTTTATTTTGCCAGATTACCGATTCAATGCCTAGCATTGAATCTAAAGAAATGGTAAGTATGTAGGTATAGGGGAAAGGTGTACAAGATGATCCCCTTAAGGGAAAATGCTCGTAGTTTAAAAAAATATTCGGTTTAATTCTGAAGTTTAAGCGATTAATGATAGCAAGTTTATCTGTCTACCTGTTGTCATACTCAAAATGTTGAATTTAGTGATCTTTCATTATTATATTTAAATTTTTCTAAAACCCTACGAAAGGATCATCTTGGACACCCCGGTGTCCAAGATGATCCCTAGGGTATTGGCAAGATGATCATGCCCCTTTTTAAGGAAAATTATATGTTTTCGTGGAATTAAATTTTATCTCAAAGAACTAGTCTCAAGCTGAGCCAGCCTTCTTAATACTCACAAAATAAGTAATAACAACCATTATTATAATAAAATCAATCGTATAGTGTATAATTTTAGCAAGATTATATAATCTTCTAAAATACCGTACTTAATCTCATACACCTGAGAACAGGATCATCTTGCCCCAATTTCAACTTTTTTAGTCTTTGTTCGATAACATAATTTTTATGCTTTCTGTTGTTGCCATACCATCCAAAATACTAAATAGGGGCATTATATAAAGCCACTTACACAACAATCTTTGTAATTGACTGCCTAGATCAAAAGTTACCTAAGCTTAAAATCAACCCTACCTTAGATCTAAGTCACAAAATTTATGTTTTTTTCCATAAAAATTTACTCGTCTGTCACATCGCCATGACGAATTCACTGATGCGAGGGGGTATCGGGGGCTACGTTTTACCAAACAAAACAACCAGATAGGGTTTATAGTTTCGCTGCAATTGAGAGGGATCATCTTACCTCAAGGGATCATCTCGTACACCTTTCCCCTAAATATAATGGTAGGTAAATCTTTGAAAAAAAATTCCTTAATTGGGCTAGGGAAAGCCGGTCAACGACTGTCACCATAGACATATTACTCTAGCGATAGACAAGCTCGTTCAAACAAATAACATGTCACACAAAACAACACAAAATGACAGATTGCGGTCTGTCATTACCATAGTGACGAAGTGAACTCGGGAACATCAATCTGCATAGCTAGCATGAAGCACGTATGATACAGCGCTATCACACTTTCGCTCTCTTTCTATTTGCGTGCGAACGAACGAGATAAAAGACGTGATACAGCCGTATCACGTGTAGCATACTACGAGGGCAGGTGCGTACACCTCATTCAAGTGGAACATGTTGCTTCTATGGAAGGGCAAGTCTATCGCTAGAGTTTAAGTCTATGACTGTCACCTAAAAAGTGTCCAAAAAATGATGCTTGTAAACTTCCTCAATCACGGGAGGGGGGGACTAAGCGGTAGGACCAACAGTCCGTAACGGTATATATTTTCGGAGATTAGCTGGCGATTTGAACTTATCTTACAATGTATCTCTGTGTAGGTAGGTACCTAAAACAAAGTGTCACCGGCGAAAGGCCTTTCAGTTAATTATGCTCGTAATTATCAATATTTATCCATAAAACCTTGAAGGTGTCGTTTACTTTTACCGCCTACGGAGTATTAATTGAATGGAAGCAGATTTCAGGCTGTGGTTTCATTATTACATAGAGGAAGGCCATCAAATATGATATTTAGGTTTACGTACTGAGTTTATAAGTCGACACTCGGAATGGAAGAGGTTTTCTGAGGAAAAACTTAGATACACATTTTCTCAATCACATAGAAAATTTATTTAATATGAAAGTCGAACCTCCCTCTATAATTTATATAAGATAAGATAGAGCTGGTAATAATAATCCAGCGACAATAATCGATTAAACTCTAAATCATATTCATTCACCAATTTACGAATGAAAAAAGGTTAAGGCATCAGATATGTTGACGATTAGTCTCTTACATTACTACGTTACGACACCGTCTGAGGTGGTGCTATTCTATTTCTAACTTAGAAATTCTAAGCCAGGTATCACACGGAACACCGCGGCGCTTAAGGGTTGAACTACAAATGGCCGCACGCGATCGCACTTTTCCGTCGCTCCATACGCGATCGCGATCCGTTCAACCCTAATAGTTTCACCAACGATTTATTAAAAATATACTTTTAATGATAGATCGCTCAGTTGCAGAAGCACTCGTTTAAGTTAATCCTCCATTCAATTTCTTGCTAGCTTTTACTTCGTTAACAACGTCAACAAAACAACAAGTGACAGCATGAGATTTAATGGAGGATTAACTTTAATGAGCGTATCTGCAACTGACTTAATCAATGAGTTTCACTCAGTTTTTCTCAGTTTCACTGGCACAAAACATCTTTTAGCTTGCTTTAAAAGTTAGGTATATTTTAAATAAAATACTTATCGAAAAATTTACAGAATTTGCTATTTGTAATACCTACTTATACATAAACATGGCTTAATTTAAATTTATTTTCTCCACTACTTTCAAATGCATTACTCGTATAATGTTTATTTTGATATTGCGGGCGTAATAAAAATCCAAAATAATATAAAAATTCTTGCTCGTTTACTGAACTTTGCGTGTTTCGAATCAAATAATCGTTTGAAAGAAATACAAAATTCCAGCAACTGAACTTGATGAAGCCATTATTTTAAAGGGACAAATAAAAACACAGACATAAAATATTGTCCTCAGCTGTGCATTACCTTACCTTTGACTTTTAAAAGTTTTGTTTAACTTTTTTAACAAGAAGCTTAACCGATCGCACAATATGATGTTTTTGTTTAAAATGAATTTTCAATAGATTGCTCATTGTTCTGTTTGATTTGATAGCAAAAACTATCCCTGTTTTCTTGTTTAGCCCGAAGATAAATGAATTATTCCCAATGATAAGGTTTCCTTTAGTGATAAGATATTTTTTAATTTAATTTGCACAAAGTATGCCGTTCCAACCCTTACTGATCGATTTAACCAAGGCTAAAGTTATGTATTAATTAAGTGGGTAAATAGGTAAGTATGCATTTTTATCTAAATTATTTACTTATTTATGTCATTTGATTATTTAAAGGATGTATATTGGTATAACCACAGAGTACTATAAAGACGTTTAACGTATTCTTATATTACCTCTGGGTTATTAGAGAGTTTGAACGCCAATTTATCTGGCCGAAAATTTTCACCTTGTTTCTAAGAAAAGGCATATAAATTTGTAGCGGTTTGGTACTTATTTACTTATAAAGGTCCAGGGGCTTTATAACAGCACTTTAAAATTGTACTATGCCTTTTCTTCTAAAGAAGATGAAAATGTTCGGCTAGATAAATTAGACGTTCAAACGCTCTTGAATATACACCCTAGAACCATCCTAGAACACTTTAACGTCTAGACATTACGTGCGCTATACACCACTAGTGTTTAATGAGCGTTTTTCTTTACTTTTTAAATTTAGTTCCTAAAAAACTCGACAGATGGTATGTTTATCGCTCCATAGAACCGTTCGCGAGATCCTGTCAAAATATTGTCAAGACTGTGCCTGCCTTTTTTTTTAAAGCCAAGGAATCGAGCCTATACAACCAAGTCAGACATAAAAGTTACGAATTTTCGATTAAAATGATTAGTAAATAATGAAATATGCCATCAAAAGATGCGTTGGCATATTCTTGATCCTCTTTTCCCTCTTTATTGTTTCAAAGTCAAAGTCAAAGTCAATATAATTTATTCAATATAGGAGCTTGAAGCACACTTATTAAACGTCAAATCTTTTTTAAGCTACCACCGCGTCGGAACGTGTTGTCGCTGTAGAGAAGATGCGGCCAGAAACTCTACAACATAACACGACTTAAAACTATTACAATATAAATTCTTAAGCTACTGTTATGTATACAATAATAGATAGTCTATCTAATAAAATAGTTGATACTTTACAGTAATGTAAATAAACTATAAGTTAGTGACCTCAGACCCAAGCATTTGATCATTTAAATAATCATCCAGTTTATAATACGCTTTCTTACAGATAACATTTTTGATCTTAGTTTTAAACATGTTTTCGGAAAGATTCAAAATGGTCTCGGGGATTTTATTATAACAACGTATACAGTGACCCATGAAAGACGTGTTTCAAAGAAACACTTTTTGAAATTTTGACGTATATTCGCACAGACCGTAGCGCCATCTATCGATCCCCTAGAAAACCAAAAGAAAAACGCTCATTACTAACAAAATGTTATAGTTAGGTGTATTCAGTATATTCAGACCAAATTCAGACAATGAAACAAAACAACTTTCCTCGAGGAACACAGGTCGAAAAAACAAAAACATTTTTGGACCTGCCATAGTAAAGTGCAATACAGGGTCCTTCAATATGCTGACACTTTTTTAAGGGAATGATCAGACCATCAAACTGAACAACTTTCTCTACGGGACCAACATCGAAATCGCGAAAAAAAAATTAGCTGTCCCATACATTTGGCTCGAGTCGGTTTGCAGTTTTGTATGGGACAGCAGATTTTTTTCGCGATTTCGATGTTGGTTCCATGGAGAAAGTTGTTCAGTTTGATGGTCTGATCATCCCTTTAAAAAAGTGTCAGTATATTAGTTGGACCCTGTATCTAATTTCTTTTGGTTTTTCGTCCCATGTTCCTTAGGGAAAGTTGTTTATTTTCATTGTCTGAATGCACTCTTATATTTTGTTTTACTTAATTAAGAACTAGTGGTGTGTAGTGAACCTAAGTAGTGGAAACGAAACAAAGTTGAGAACCCCTGCCAATGTGGCACAATCGGATTCGATCGAGCAGATTAGCCAGCGCGAGGGCAGATTAGCCGTGCCGATCGGGTAGCGTTGCGTGCTGCAGCGCCACTATCATCCGATCCGATATAAAGGCTGCATATCAGGCGGGAGTTGCGACACACTGTTCATTAATACACAACAAATTTTTAATTATCAGGTAACGAACCTTTAAGGGTGTATTCAGACCGTGAATCTGAACAACTTTCCCTAAGGAACATGGGTTGAAAAACGAGAAAAATTTTTGGGCCTCCCATAGAAAATCGAACGGCCGAACCGCACTTTTGTATGGGAGGTCCAACATTTTTTCTCGTTTTTCGACCCATTTTCCTTAGGGAAAGTTGTTCAGATTCACGGTCTGAATACACCCTTAAAGGTTTGTTACTATTTAAAAATGTGTGGTGTATAGGTAAGTAGCCGATCCACAAGTTAATCTTTTACTTTTTCGGGTTCCTTTCCAGTACCCGCTGGAGGGAATACAGTGACAATATCGAGGGACGACGAATAGAAAATTGAGAATTCTTCGAGCCTAAACTTCAGATGTTGGAAAATTAAATAGGTACATAGGCCAACGACTATATCCCCGAGGGAGAAGAGATATTCTGAAAACTCAGAACATCCATGTTTTCCTAGTAGTACCTACCGAAATTCTGTCCAGTGTGACGGGGAGTGAGCCAATTATAATAGACAAAAAGTAAAACAGTTTTAAAACGTTTTTAAAAGGTAAACTAAAATTTGAGTAAAAAAATTCTAAAGGAACATCCAAGTCTAAAACTAGATAGGAGAGCGAGGCAACGCAACGCAAGAATTATGTTCAGAACGCGAACAGTCTGCCCGGAGGATGTACAAGATGGCAATCATCGACTTCTTGTCGAGAAAAAATATAAAACCACCTAAAGTGAAACTACGTGCGTCCTCACGATGACTGTCATTAGTGTTCAACTCGACACAACGAACACGGCGCCTCGTAGTAGAAACACATCATGCGTTAACCTTGCCTCGGCACGAGGTCGCCGGAAGCCGCCCTCCGTCCGCCACCGCCGCCCTGCGTCTACCTCCCTGCGACCGCACGCCATTTTACAATAACCCTACACTATTAACCGAGAATAAAATTATCTTCATCGATAATGAACTTTTGTTTACGGCTGCGATAAAGGACATGATAAATTGAACAGATTGTACGTATCAAAGTTAAAGTTTGTTCTGCAAACTTCCGGAAAATCGTGAAAAATCTCGTTACGTTTATGATTCTGTGTATTCGATCCCAAATAAAACTGTTGTTGTGCGAGTTGTGCCATTATTTCGCTGAAGCCAACAATAATACGGATACGCGTTATACAAACGTAAACAACTCTATATTTAGGATCTAGAGATGATTTTCGGTCGCAGTCAGTTTACTGAAATAACAATATTTAAAGTCACTGAACATTTGCGTCGTGTGAAACGGTGCATGTGTGATCTCATTTGTCTCTTTAAACTTAAAATTTAGGCACGTGGTTCTATTTGGCAAGACTTCAAATGGATTCGAAGCGGAGGGCAATGCTCACTATGTATATAGGTAATAAATATCACCAATATTTTTCAACAATGTCATCGGTTATAACATTTTATTTTAAGCTTTCAGTAAAAACAATTGTAACATAAAATATAGCTTAGTAACCCTAAAATTAACTGGTTTGAATGTAATTTGATCGAATACCGTGGCCATAGTTACCGCGATACCTACTGAATTATTAACCTCCATGTAATTTCAACTGGATGGTTCGTTTCTTAAGGGGCTACCTCCTGGTTTTGGGTAACTTTGTAACCATTTTATTCATTAACTAATGACACTTTTTGAGCTGAAAAATAAACTGAACCATCTGCACGATATGATAAGTGATGTGGTTTTTCTAGAAATCGATTTTAATGAATAAAACCGAAGAAAAGGGACTCTAAAGTCACCCCTGTTTTTCCAGTTGTAACCATTTTTACTCTTACATTTTTAATCGGAAGAAAATGAAAATTTACAACATTGTTCACAACACAATTTAGAATGATGTGGTTTTCTTTCTTATTAGAAATTGATAAAAATCTTCAAATTTTTCAAAGAAAACAGCTAAATCCTGACCGGAGCCACGCGCTCGTTCGCATCGATTAGTATGGAGAGTCGTGGTCCAGGGATGAAACGCCTTAAGTAACGTTCCGACCTTCAGCCTCGAACTTTCAACGAAGCCTTCAGATTGAGACATTTAACCGTCCTCGATGAGTTTTCTTGCTATCCTTATCGTTCAAACGCACGAAAAACATCATCGTTATACAATTTACCTATTCTATTTTCGTTTATTCTTCGGGAAACAATGTGAACTTTTTTAAATCTTACGTCGTCGGGAATAATTGATGTATCTGCGTATTAACATTAACGACGTCGTTCTTTTTTATGACTCGGCACTTATTTATTTTGGCGCGCCAAGTATAATGTAATATATTCGAATTATTGACATACGGAACATTAGCTTTAGTCTTCAGTGATAATTATTGCAACTTCATTATAATGTAATTAAATTAAACGGCAATGGGATGCAACTAAAATGCCTGCCAACAATAACTAATTCTGTGGATGTAAAATAAAAATAAAAGAGGTATTTTCATTTTGCAATTACTTTTAGCTGCACGGCTAGCATGCCACCCACGACAAAGCGTTTAAACGAGAAAAACGTCATGCGCGCTCTTTTTGGCGTACGTAAAATAATAAAGATGGAGGCACGTCTCGATTTTTGTCGTTTTCTCGGCGTTGGCATGCTAGAGGGGCTGGTATAAACGAACGGATTAATTTATGTTTACGATAATGATTATGAGGTTGTAATTTTAAAACACAATCTGATCTTAGTAAACGACTTTATATCCATAAAAACTTGAGTTTAGTTTACTGAAACGATGCTAGTTAGAAGATAATATCTTCTGATGCCTACAATATGCCTTTTAAAAATTAAGCTAAATTCTTTCTTTCACTTGTTGTATCTGTCCTGTCAATAAACGACATCGACATGATATAATATAGGTAATGTAAACAAATCTCAATCTAGCTACAGGTAGGTCTACCGCAATGCCAAACCGCAACTACTTTGAATGGATTCAACCGTCATATTATGAGCATTTCCTACCTGATCACGCTTTGTGCGAACTAAAGAATGTAAATTGCATGATGAATTGATGAATGATGCATGCGGCGGAATAACGGAAGTTACCTGATACCTACTATTAAGTAACTACCTTTATAACGAACGTATTGAGTATTATTTTACACATTTCCCGACTAAAGGACACTATAGCAAATCTGACCAGCTGCTCAAGACTGTGTATAAATAACTATTTTGGAGGTTTTTGCTTTGATCTGTTAACAAGTTGATTGTATAAATTCCCAAGTAGAAGTATGATACTGACAGACCTTAGCCGGGAAATAGCTTGGCAAAAACATTGACAGACACGACAGACACGACTCGCAACGGGGTAACCGCGAACTCTGCCTTTTTCTTCTGGCGTCCACAGACGCTACAGACATATCCTAGGCCGTTTCTCACCGGTCCCCCCTACCTAATCCGCCGCAACGTCCTATGTCGAAGTCTGCACCCATTCTAGGTGCCCCTAGGTCGGTTCATTCACTGGCTCGGTAGACCCTTAGGTAGCTGCTCCCTGAGCAATGCTTCTATTATTATTTCCAAGAGCAATGCTTCTGTCTATACTAATAATATTAATAAAGAGGAAAGATTTGAGTTTTGTTTGTTTGTTTGTAATGAATAGGCTCCGAAACTACTGGACCGATCTGAATAATTCTTTCACCATTAGAATGCTACATTATCAGTGATTAACATAGGCTATAAAAAACGGCCAAGTGTGTGTCGGGAAGATTCTAAGGCGGTACGAAGTTCGACGCGGTCCTCTTAGTTATATTATAATTGTCAATACGAAAAAAGAAAGAAAAGGTAGTTGTGATACTGACCGGTCTTACTGGCATCCTTGATGAGATCAGAGATGAGGTCGTCGCTGACCTCGATGCCGAGGTTCCGCAGCATGAACTGGAGCTCGGCCGGCGTCACGTGACCGTCGCTGTCGCGGTCCAGCAGGCCGAACGCCGTGCGGAGATCTGCAACACGGGCGGTCATCAACTACTGATGACTAGATACATAGATAGATAACTCATTTATTTCATCAGAACAATAAAGGATAAACAGTGACAGACATAGGCAGTAGGTATCATTATAAAGTCCGCATAAGGAGGTCCGTGCAAAGCTGCAACAGCATCAGGGAGCTCCCATGACAGACCGGTCAATAACAAACACGATATTGAAGGTTGTTGGGATATGACACCGTGCGACCTGTATTTTACCGATAAGAAAGGTTCTGACTCAGCATTTATGCTGAAGCAAAAGCTTACAGCGCTGTTAATTCTGCCAGAACACTATTCTATTCTATTCTATTTTTAAAAAATGGCTGCCATTTTGGGTATTTGATGATTTTGCCAATGTCTAGTTTAAGTAGCAAAAGTGCTTGACGTTGTACGGTAATTTATGTATTTGGTGACTTCAAGGATTGTTTTTCAAAAACACTATCTTGAGCCACCACTGGAGCCCCGTTGTAGACCTGGGAGGGGGCAACCAACGATCGACGGGCGACGCGACCGCCCACTAGCAGAAACAACAACGTGACTCTGCCAAAACATGAGCGCGCATTCGTACAGCGCGAAACAAACTGTTAAACGATGTCTTCTACAGGGTCCTTCTTAATATGCTGACACTTTTTTAAGGGGGTGATCAGATCAGACCATCAAACTGAACAACTTTCACTGTGAGACCAACATCAAAAGCGGGAAAAAATCTGCTGCAGGTTTGCAGTTTTGTATGCAACAGCAGATTTTGTTTTCGCGATTTTCATTTTGGTGGCATAGAGAAAGTTGTTCAGGTTGACGGTCTGACAATCCCCTCAAAAAGTGTCAGCATATTAAGAAATACCCTTTACAGGCTATATGGTGATTGGCTAGTATGATGGGCTCATAGGTGTCCCCGGATGGGGCTTACGTAGACAATGTTTGCGGTGAAATTAAGTCCACATATCACACATTTGAGGGTGTCAACAACGGGAACGTATTGCTAACACTGACGCAGAAGAAAACAGGAGCCTCTTTCAGGAGGCCTCTACATTTCAGTAGAGCAAAAAGAAAAACGGTTTTACGCGAATTATCCATAAACAAATTCATCAGTGTGAAAAAATCGATGTTTGTGATTACTTGTAACTACATCAAGTATCTACATCACATCCACACTACCTACTCGTATTATGTACAATAATAAAAAATCTATGGGAGAACGAAAAAAATTTTAAAACATGATCACATAATTTATTCACTTTTATGTAGGTAGGTATATTAAAATTTATACAATATGTAAGTATAATGAAGTTTGGGTACTTACAAAAATCATTATTTTTCACTTCTTTAGCCATTTTACCTAACGTTAATTAACAACGCGTCTCAGTTTACAAACTGATAAAGTTAGCGGAATCTTTAGTTATCATATCAGTCTAGTAGGTATCAAACTATCAAGATGCCTTCATGAAAATGTGGTCCGTGTCATCAGTTTGGCTTCATATACACCGACAATATTGACTAAAGATTAGGGATGTTACGTTACGTGTAGGTATCTACATGGTTACTTTCTTATCTTGCTCTCGGTTTTAAGGCGATCTATCAGGGAAATCTGTATTTTGAGGCAACGCTTATAGTCGCATAAACGAGTTAAGGGGACACCGAGCCTCGAGTGCCGCCCTAAATCTTTTTAATGGATCATTCGGTTCACAAAACAAAAAGACACATCGTAGTCCAATTTATCGAAACAGCTGTGAGCAGCTGTGTGTGTGTGTGATCGTTGCGGGGCGACGACAGCTCTGTTGGAGTAGAGCATGCCCCGGATAGGCAGGTCGTGGGTTCGAATCCCGCTCGCCGCCCGACTTTTTCAATCTTTAATTTGATTAAGCTAACATGGCATACATGTAAAATAATAACATTCGAGCTGTGAGCACGTCCCGCGACTCGCGTCTTCGTCTACTTTGACTTTAAAACTGACTGACGGTGTGCCAAATTTTATCCAAATCTGTTCAGCCTTTTATGCGTGATAGAGTCATAACAATTATAAATAGTCCCATTAAATCGAATATGAGTAGGTACCTTAGTTTAGTACCTATACGTTATTTATTTGATAAACTATTTGTGAGTTGTGTAAAGAGTATTTCTGTTAAGTATATTAAATAGTGAGAATAGTTTACATGAGATTTTTTTTTTTAATTTTATAGAGTTTCTAACACCCAGAACACCTCCGAAGCGGTGGTCAACAAAATATTGTAACATCTACTTTTTAATGAAAGATTCGCAATGAACGATATAATTGCAAGTTACGCTAAAACACGTTAAAAAGTCCTCTGTAAAAAACTATAAACTCTATGATTATACGAATTACCAAAGTGCGATCTTGACAATGTTATATTTTATAATTCTTTAATTGTAAGTAAGTACTTTACGTATATTTTAAGATGTGTGTTTGAGTTTCAGGCCGCAGCTTCTCTCAAACGGAATAGGTACCTTCCGGCCCAGTGATAGATTCAAAAAATTACGTTGTGAATTTTTGTATGTGATATTATTTTGAATATATTTTTGAGTTGAGTTTAGTTTTGACGTATACAAGGTGTTACAAATATACAAATAAACCTTTAAGGGGGTGGTATAGACCATCAAACTGAACAATTTTCACTATGGGACCAATATCGAAATCGCGAAAAAAAAATGATGTTTCATACTCTGCAAATCGACTAGAGCTAAAATATGTATGGGATATGAAAAATTTTTTTTGCGATTTCGATGTTGGCCCCATAGAGAAAGTTGTTCAGTTTGACGGTCTAAACAACCCCCTTAAGAGTTTTAAATATTTATTGTTACTTATGAAACGTTGTGGCGCGCCTTGGGAGAGGCCTATGTCCAGCAGTGGACGATGATAGGCTGATGATGACTTATGAAACACCCTGTATACAGTAGTTTAACCCTTAAACAGGCATAGTACGATTTATCGACCACATAAAAGTAACTGACAATGTACCTACTAAAAACTTACAATAAGGTTCATTATTGAATTTAAATATGGTGGCCAAGGCCTGTTTAAGGGTTAATTTACATACACTACCAATTACCAACCTACAACTAGTGCGGTGTGGGTGAGTACAATTGGCGAAACTAAATTCCATTATTTACAGAATCTGGTCCCAATTACACGATACCCACTATAAAAAAACAGAAGGTAAACGACTAGTAACCGCTCGCTCGTAATTATTATTTGCAGTAGAAATTTATAACAGTTCCCAAAATATCAACCACCTATATATCGCAGCATTCTTGGAAACGATATTTTTTTCATGATTTGAGTCATTTTCGCCGATTTACTTAGTATAATAACATTCCTTGGCTCGCTGTTAAATGGTGCCAAATGATAAAGAATTTTTAACGAAGTTTACGAGTTGTAGCGGTTGAAAGAAATAGGTTTTCTCCTCATTTCAGTGGTTATTTTGTAATGTTATATCATGTTTTCGGTCTGAAATATTGTTGATATATAAATATTGTACCTACTCATCTAGCCAGATTACAACGATACTGATTAATTTGGAGCGCGCTCCATACAAACGAAGTCTGGTTATATTTTCATCTATAATTACTTTGACATTTCCGTGTGCTAATTACAATGTGTGAGATTCAAAAATAGCACTTCAGAGGTGTAGGATAAGGTGTAATAAGTACCCGAAACCGATAAGCATGCATAAAGAAACATTATTATAAAACGACAATAATTATTATTGTAAAATGTAACAATTTGGAATTAATGTCGAAAACATTTCTAGATCTACGAATTATACTGTAGGTCTCGTTGATGTCTTTTGTATGGGCGCTGCTGACTACGCGGTAGCATTTATTATTTATGAGAACTTGGTGAGAACTATGAGTACATATGTTTTAAGTTTTCAATCGGCAATTTATACGATGTGTACGATGCAATGTTGTAATAAAATGAACATTAAAAAGTCTATAACGGAATAAAATCGTTCAGTTGGCAATATTGAAGACGAAGACGAGGTATACAGGGTGTAAGGAAAAGTATAATTAACCTATAAACCACAGACTCTATCCATCAAATTGAACAACTTTTACTATGGGAGCAAACCGGTCAACGTAAAAAAAACTGTTGCTCCCTGCGAACTCCACACTAAACTGCAATGCCTAGGTTACTCGACTGAAACGTATGAAACAGCTGATTTTCTTTTTGTTTTGTCATGTTTGCTCCCATAGTAAAAGTTGTTCAGTGATGGGAAGAGTATGTGGTTTAAAGGTTAATGATACTTTTCCTTACACATACAGGGTGTAAGTAACAGCCATTCAAATATTGAAGCCTGAATCGGTGAATTCTGACCATCAAACAGAACAACATTCACTATGGAGCCATCCTCAGGAAACGTGAAAAAAAATTAGCTGTTTCATGCATTTGTCTGTAGTTACTACTCGACTCAAACGTATGAAACAGCTGATTTTCTTTTTGTTCTGACAGATTTGCCCCCATAGTAAAAAAAAACTACTTGATGGGTAGAGTATGTATAACCACTACTTTACCCATAAAACTGAACAACTTTTACTATTGGAGCAAACCGATCCGAGCTAAAAAAAAACAGCTGTTGCATACATTTGAGTCCAGTAGGTAGGTATTGGAGTTTAGTATATTGGGACAGCAGATTTTTGTTTGCTCTGATCGTTTTGCTCCCATAGTAAAAGTTGTTCAGTTTGATGGGTAGAGTATATGTGGTTTAAAGGTTTAATTATACTTTTCCTTACACCCTGTATAGAGGGAAAACGGAGTATGAAGTGACCCAGGGTGTGTCAAGGCGACGTTCATTCCTGCCATTTGAGATCTTCCCACGAAAATGTATAAACTCGTAATTGATGCTATCGTCCTATTTAAATCTCTACCTTTAATCTAGTACAGCAATATCTCATCTAGACTTACGAAAAGACAACCTAATTATAATTAATCTTAGGAATTAAGATAATGATTGCTTTTATTGCGTGTAAATTACATCTGCCAAACTTGTCCTACAATAAATTAGATATATAATTAGAATTATTATTGCGTGCATCATCCATCAACAACGAGCTGTATTTGTGAAAACCACAGAACATTAAATTATAGATAGAAGTGATTAGCTTAGCTTAGCGAAACGAATGGCTCAGAGAGCAGAGCAAAGTCACTGACGTCATCATGCGTATCGCGAAGCTCAAGTGGCAATGGGCTGGTCATATCGCCAGAAAAGAAGGCTCGTGGGGCAAGGCACTGTTGGAGTGGAGACCCTGGGGAGAAAAACGCCCAAGAGGAAGACCGCAAATGCGTTGGTATGACGATATCAAAAGAACAGCTGGAGTGATAGAGAGGGCACAAGATCGAGAGGGATGGCATAGATGGAGGAGGCCTACACCATTACGGTTGAAAACGGCTAAGAAGAGAGAGAGAGAAAGAGAGAGAGAGCTTAGCTTATATGAAAACAGGGTCCACATATAATCAATAAATAATCAAACAGTGAATTGACTAGTGTACTGTATATAATTCGTCCCACTTCAGGGCACAGGCCTACCCTCAGGGATGGCGTTAGTCAACCAAGCATCGCATGCCCAATGCAGATGCAATCTCCATTTCTTTGCATGTACTGAACGGTTTATTTTTATATGGACAGAATTTACGTCGTTATGGTAATATTACGGCAAAATTGAAAATAGATTAGTTTGACATAAGTATTTATGCGCATTTGCGTTCGTTTACAAGGTATATCTACTACCTAAGTATTATATTAACGTTCTGTGGTGAAAACACTGACATTATCTGTCACCTCCATTTTACGATGCCCATTTGATGCCAAAGTGCCAAACAACGTTAACTTCACTATTAACACAGAGTACAACTATACGTATACCTACTAGAGAGTAACTATATTATATTATTGTGTGTATAGTGCCTATCTACGTTTATGATTATGACAATCATATAATTTTGTACGGGGCCGTGGCATTAGCTGTCGACTGCACGTTTTCATTGCTAAACACTGTTATAAACTGCAGATATATACTTTAACGTTCGCCTCTAAGCACACTATTTCAATTATTTATATACAGGGTGTTTCATAACTAAGAATACATTTTTAAAACTCTTAAGGGGGTTGTTTAGACCGTCAAACTGAACAACTTTCTCTATGGGACTAACATCGAAATCGCGAAAAAAAAAATTGATATCCCATACATATTTTAGCTCGAGTCGATTTGCAGAGTATGGAACATAATTTTTTTTTTGCGATTTCGATATTGGTCCCATAGTGAAAGTTGTTCAGTTTGATGGTCAACACCACCCTCTTAAAGGTTTACTTGTATTTTTGTAACACCTTGTATAAACTTATTTGCACAAAAATGTATCTTGCTTTTAATACTTATGCCAAATTCTATGTGTAGGCTCCTTCTTAATATGCTAACGGTGTTTTAAGGGGGTAATCAGACCATCAAACTAAACAACTTTCTCAAAGGGACCAACATCGAAATCGCCAAAAAAAAAACAGTACTTTTTTTGGCGATTTCGATGACGAAAGGCCCAAATGTTTTTCTTTCGCTGTTTGATTTCGATGTTGGTCCCACCATAGACAAAGTTGTTCAGTCTGATCCGATCATCCTCTTAAAAACCGTCAGCGTCAGTTTATTAAGTTGGACGCTGTACATCCGTATTTATACAGGGTGTAAGGAAAAGTATCATTAACTTTTAAACCACATACTTTACCCATCAAACTGAACAACTTTTAATATCGAAACAAACCTGTAAGATCAAAAAACCCACTGTTCCATACGTTTGAGTCTTGTTGAGTTTAGTATGGAACAGCAGATTTTTTTGTTATTCTGTCTGACAGGTTTGCTTCAATAGTAAAAGTTGTTCAGTTGGGTGGGTAGTACGTGGTTTCAAGGCTATTAATACTTTTCCTTACACCCTGTATGAAGGGGCTAATAGTACGAGTGCGTTAATATCAGAGAATTTAATATAATAAACAAAATAATTAAAGTATGAGAAGACTGAGATGATAGCGCGTTACTCAACGTGAGTCATATGCGATTGGACATTGATCACCGCTAATCCCACTATAACACTCTAAGCCAGTATTTAGATTAATTTGTGGCATTTGGCATAACATGCTGCATGTGACAGTGCCCACATGTACCACGCGAAATTAATAATGTTTCATAAGTGTCATAACAGAATAATTATCGTATCCAGTCTCTAGCACAGTACCTATACTCCATTCCAAATAGCAACAATATTTTAAGGCTATTTTGAATTATAGAAACAAAACACTTCTCTCAGTTATTCTTAGAGTGCTTGCACACGTGACACGATGCATGTAGCTTGCGCATGTTGAGGCACTTGCGCAGGTTATAGGTATGCATCGTGAAAACCACCGTGCAAAAGCATGTGCGGGTCTACCGGGTCTAGCGACTTGCGCATGTACCTGAGCGAGCCACCCGCGGAACTAATCCGCGCGCTCTGCGGCGCGCGCTGTACTTGAGCAGGTTAATATAATGCTAAAGCTCTTGACCACGAGCAACTGACTTTGTGCGTACTGCTGACGCAAGTAGCCCGCGTCTTTACTTGCTCCAGTTATTTGCACCATGTACAAGTACACACGGCGACACATCAGGTTACGCACCCTATATTTATTTATTTATTTATTTATTTGCTTACAGGAAGATTTACAGACCAAATAGTATCTTTAGTTAAGCATATAAGTTTACAAATGCTATTAACAAATCTTCACATGCAGGAACACCCACCCACCCATAACTACACTACGTACAAAACACAAAATAGTGCGGTAGAGAGCCTGCATAGACGCGGCTACCGGCGCAGGCGCAGCGTGCCGTGAGACGAAACAACAACAACATACCGCACCCTCTCGCACGATTCGCAGCGTTCAACTTCTAATAGTTCAAAGTCCAAACAGGGTAGCCTGAGCTGACGCCATGTGTACAAGCAACCATGTACGAGTAACTTGTACAAGTAGCGTGTACAAGCACAACCAAGATAATGTCGAATAGTTTATCATTCTGATAAAAAAATTATGTTTGCGAGTCAGAATGGACCAGAGAGCTAAATAGGAATCGGAATATCTTTTTAGCCTTATATGCAATGAAGAATAGTAAACTACACCGGCGGTTCCCCACGGAACCTACAGGTTCAGGTACAAAGGCGGATACAAGGGGCCATGGCTCTCTCCCAAAACGGTGACCAACTGTTAGGACGCCTAAGTCAATCGTGTGACTCGGGCAACAATTAATAATACAGAGGGCATTATCACAACTCTATTCTTAGTGTAAAAATGTAGGTATTTAGTTTGCCCATTTGCATACAACCAACCAGTTGCGTGTTTTCATAAGGTCGAAATGGGCAAGTACTTAGGCAAGTACCCAACTTTTTAAGTCCGTAAAGCAAGCTATTTTTAATCCTAGCCTTAGTAAAGTTATGCCATTGCAGGCTCAAAGGAGAACTACCAAATATGTACTACTAAGTACTAACATTTGGTTATAAGTACTGGAACAAAAATCTGAGCTCGTTTTTACGTCGTCAGAGTCGTGGGCTTACTGTGAGAATGGACAAAATTTCATGTTATTATAGGTACCAAAATTCAAAAACCATTTTGAGATTCTAACTCAGCTCCAGAAACGCTAATTAGAGTTAGCAAAGTCAAAAGTCAATATAATTTATTCAATATAGGAGCTTGAAGCACACTTTATTAAACGTCAAATTTAGCTTACTTAGCTTAGTTTAATATAATAGCTTAGCCTTCTTTTACTACGTCAACAAGACAAAAAGTGACGGCAAGAGATTTAATGGAGGATTAACTTTAATGAGCGTTTCTGCAACTGAGTGTATATGATTCAAACATTGAGGTAGGTACTAGAGATTCAAAGAGCCATTATTCCATAGAAAAATTCAAAGCTAACGCTGAATGGGATGGTTTCCTTTCTATTAACTTTCACTGTTTTTTTTTTTATTTCTACAGACCAAGGTAGCCAAGAAACTTAGCTTTTTCAATAAATTAAAAATAGAAATATCGATCGATAAAATACGTAGAATCTCTTATTTTCTAACCTATTTTTCTATTTCTAAAAAAAAAAACAAAAAAAAAAGTGGTTAAAAATGTTATGTCGTCCATTCGGGCTTATTTCGCTTGTTCATGCTTTGGTCTTGTAGGATTCAAAGCTTGCTAAACCCATGAAACTAATAACTACTAAGTACGATTGGCTAAACACTCATGTAAAAATTGTAATTACATCGCAAAAGAAAAGCGCTCTGTAGAGTTTACACGGTAGATAATACATTATTATAAAGTGTTTTCCTTTTATCACAGATCTAATCAATTATTATCATGATATCATTCTATTAAGTGTTTTGTATTCATTTTATAATTTATCTTTATGGTATTATTTATCTGGCGCACCCTAGCGCTCTCTACCTAACAGGGAAGGAGGCATGACGTTATAAATAGATAGCTCACGATCACGACTATACTCCCCAAAGGGGTGGTCAGAGATATTCTGAAAACTCAGAACATCCACGTTTTACTATAGTACGTAGTACCTCATGTGTCCTGTGACGGGGAGTGAGCCCTTCAGGCTTATGCAGAGTCCTTCTTAATATGCTGATAACATTATTTGGGGACACAAAAAGTTTTTATTTCTCGTCTACATATTTTTAATATAACCAAAGAGTTTTCATTACATCTAAGAGATACAAAACTGGCAGCTAACTGACAAAAAAAATACGTTACGCCAATTACTTCAATTAAAAAGAAGAAGTGTTCTACCTTTATAGTTTTTATGGCTTTTGATATGTTTTTTCCAAGACATCTTGCCAGTTCACATAAACAAAAATGAATCATTAAAAAAAGTGTTTATTCCGAAATCCCAAACACTCCCAATAATGTCACTTTGGTGCCCTATATACCAAACTGAATTAAAATATTTAAAAAACGTTTTTCCAGCAATTTTCCTGGATCGCTGGTGTATGGTAAATTATATTTGTTCATAGGATTTACCTACTTATTCCATAGACATCTTATATACAAACAAGACTCACAATCAACGTTCGAAAAATGGCACAACCAAAAGAGCTCGGACGAGCTCTTTTTTGTACTAGCTGACAGTTAACAAGCGAAATACGACTATGTTTATGAATCAAATACAACGTATTAGTGACAACCAGCAGCATGCATACTTAATTTGTGCGGTTTTTTGCGTCAATGTACACATTAATTTGCTAAGATTTTATATGACACTGTGGGTCTAGTATAAGAGGTCAATGACTTATTCATAGGAATTACCAGTGTCTGACAATAAAAAAATCGGCCCTTAATTACAGGTATACAAAAATATCTTTAGTTAGTGTTCTATGAAATGATTTCTCGAGTTGTTGAGAAATTTTTTCTCGTCTCGACTAAGGCCAGACTTGGCGTGTAAACTCCAGCAAAAACCCTACTACCCTTAACAGAATCAACATAGGCTGGTTATTCGCATTAATAGTCAATACCTACCAGCCACCAGCCTATATTGACTGAAACTGTATAGTCATACAGACATTCGACCTTTAGGAATCAATTTGCTAAAATGTAATGGGGGCTTTGTAATGGATTTCCATAGAAACCACAAAGGTGTTCATTTCAAACGTTACCGTAGCATGCCAAGCGTCGCTTTGACGTCAAACAACTGAAAGTTTGTAATTCGTGTTCGTTTTTAATCACAAGATTCACAAGGTTAACGAGAAAGCTTTTGTTTATTTGAATCGATGACGATGCACTTTCGTAGTAAATATGGTGATAGAGAATGTGATTAATTTTGAAGTCTTTCAAAAACAATGATAAAACCTGATAAAACATTATATTATAAGTACATAGATCTTAGAAGGTATCTACCGAGTCTCCAGTGCTCATTCGATCAAATCAATCGTACATTTATACTTTCAAACATAAAACATAAGATAATCCTTAGGTTAGGCTATGTAATCACTACATAGTATAAAACAAAGTCGCTTCCCTTCGCTTCGTAGATCTTAAAAACTGCGCAACGGATTTTGATACGTTTTTTTTAATAGATAGAATAATTCAAGAGGAAGGTTTATATGTGTACACCCGTGCGAAGCTGGGGCGGGTCGCTAGTAGGTATTTCTATTAATTGAAAATCAGCGATGACTGTCATTCTTCTTTATTTGGACACATTTTATAATTCTTAAGAATCGTGGGCAGCAATGGAGGCTTGGTAGGTACCCTTGTAACGTTATAGTAGGGTGGTTGAACTATGCCCAATTTGTATTAGTTATGTACTTACTATTGAGCATTGCTTCACTGGGAGCCGGGACAACTGGCCGGTCGTCCACTGGAGAGTTTTTCTTCTTATTCTTCTTCTCATCGTCCTGTTGAACAAAACAACCACTTTCAGACATCCACAAAAACTTTTCACAAACAATATAACAACTTTATTAGCGTCACTTATAAGTGTTTAACAACAATGAATGAATAGAATAGATGACTGATATGAAAGTATTTATCAATTCCATTGTTTTTATCAATCTCGAGATATTATATCGGGCGTTCACGTGGTCTCTGGTCGATATATCAGATTAATAAAATTAACTAGGTACTTTTATCTTTGATATGGCTCAATTGTTCTAAATCTACAGAGTGATACATTAACCAGCTTCACAGGGAAGTTCACAAGACTACCGGTCCTGTTTGGTCATCTTTAATATTATAAAACTGTAACGAATGTGTAGGTACCTACTGTCTGTACATTGAAGATATTTAGGTACGAAAAAAAAGTTACAATATGGTGTTTAGTCGCTGACTACTAACCATCGATTTTTAATTGTTTGTATGTCTTTTTGATTGTTTGTTTGAGCATCACGCAAAAACTACTGTATTGGACCGATTTCGATGACACTTTTTGACTTTGTTTATTAGATTAAACTTAAAAACTGGTTGGTATATTTTAATGACGAGAGCCGGTGCGGACGAAGTCGCGGGCAAAAGCTCTTATTTATTATTAGTGGTCGTAGGCACCACTAAAAAGTTAGTCAATTTGAGTAAGAGAGGAAAAAAGCAAAAAAAAATGAAACCTTTTGTACATAATCGATTGTATAAAAGGTGAACAAACGCTATAATGTGCAGCGCAGCGATTTAGTATGACTTTTTAAAACAAGAAAATTTCTTAAAAAGTCAACAATTTTATAAAAAATAATCAATTAATCTTTTGCCTTCTGTATTTTTCGGACGACACCTGTAGGTAGTAGGTACCTACTACACAAATTAATTTGATAGTATAAAGTCAATAAAAGAACAAATATAATGTTAATTTGTTCTTTTATTTACATTTAATTCTTTAAATATTACTGTTAAAACTTTCCATAAAATAAAAGAAATTCAAGTCGTCTCTTTGAGTTTATGAGACTCCGGGAAAAGGAAGTGGCATATTCTGCCGGTTCAACCCGCTTCGTTCTGTGATCTGGCTTGAATACTTATTATGCAAATGTCTGCAGTAAGCAATCACGAGCAAAAGTGCATACCTAACTTAGGAAGCAATGTTATACTATGTAAATGAGTTATCGTAGGCACAGTATCTGGCTATGCTGGCTTTTATACAGAATGTAACAAAACCGCCTATAGTAAACATGTAAAGGGATGGTTTAGTTTAGAATTTTTTTTTTGCTATTTTGATGGTCTAAAGTTTAGACCATCAAAATGAACAACTTTCACTATGGCACCAACATCGAAATAGCGAAAAAAAATCTGCCCCTCTATACAAATCTGCAAACCTACTCGAGCCAAATGTATGGGACAGCTGATTTTTTTTCACTATTTCGATGTTGGTCCCTTAGAGAAAGTTGTTCAGTTTGATGGTCTGATCATCCCCTTAAAATAGTGTCAGCATATTAAGTTCGGCGCCCGAGAGCGCAACTTACAGATGAATTTTGATCCTATTTTAAATTGTAACCAATGAAAGTCTGTGTTTGTGGTCAGATTTTATAAGTTCAATGCTAGGAATACTTAAGATTTGTATGCATTTTGTATGGAGCGCGCTAAAGTAGGTAAGTACACTGCTGGTCGCGATCAAAACTGTATGAAGTACGTATGCGGAAGTAAGTAGTTATTTACTATTAGTAATATAATGTTTGGTGACATTACTGACACCGTCTCCGCGTCGGATATTTGCCAAACATCATCTAACTAACTAAACACGTTGGCTCTTTGGCTAAGTTTGGAATTGGAAGTGTTCCGCCGATTCCATGCCAGAGATCATAAAAATAAGACTTAAATACCTAAATAAATACCTACCTACATTATTACACACCTACCTACATCAATTTGGCATCTACAGAGAACAAAGTAAGTGCTATAAAACAAAGAAGTACCAAGGATTGCATATTTCCCGTTGAAAAAGAACGTCATTAAAAAGTAGGTATTACTTATACGGGATGTAAAATTGAAATTAAAACGTTACTTATCAAAGGGGGTGCTTCGGACCATCAAACTGAACAACTGGCTGCTGTTAGAGGATGTTGGCTCAATTAGTGAAGAGAAGTCTGAAGAACCTCCTGGTAGGAGTGTTTTTATAACGTATCCCTGTATAAGGTCTAACAAAATTAGGCGAAACTATTTTAAGAGTATGATCAGACCGTCAAACTTAACAACTTTCTCTATGGGACCAATTTCGAAATCTAATATTTTGAAAAAAAATTCCTATGTTGAAACCATGATAATTCGATTCTGCTCTCGATTCTAAACTACTTTCTAGTTTTGCGTTAATTCATTAACACGTTGTATACCTACTTACATAAACTGACGTCCAAATTACCATTTAGGATGGACAGAAACACTGCAACTACGAACAACCTTTAAATTTTAAGGATGCAAGGTTAAGTTTTTGCCTTTTTAGGTTTCATGGTGAAATGAAGTTTCGGGTGGTAAAAGGTAGCCTAAAAAATTATCCTTTAATCGCCTCGTATGATACCCACGGGAAGAATTGTGGTGGTCTACTTTAAAACGGGAACCACAAGCGCAGCCATAAATAATAGCAGAAAAGACCAAATAATCCACTTAAAAGGAATCACCTGATTGTTCCAAATAGTGGATCATGTAAAAGGTGTCGATGTAACAGTTGATAGGTACATAGTAAACGAGTGAAGCATAGAAATAGCTGGTGTCGCGTTTGGCACGGCGTCAACTCGCGACATGGCCGGTAAACACTTCCACGCTCCAGCGTTTTGAAAAAAATATGACATCCCGCTCTGTCGACGAATAAACAAAAAGACGGGCATGGGCAAGAACAAACGGCTTATACCCAGTACATCGAACCATCTTCAAAGGCTGCCCTAAATCAAGCAAATTGTCAAAACAAACGCTCTGACCGTGGAAATAAGGAACAACTATTATTACTGGCTTTCTAAAATTAATTCCGTGAACTTGCTATGCAAAATTGCACACAGTAAAATTTTGTCTATTTCAATGAAGACAGCTTCATCTGTTCTCATTGAAAAATTTCATGGAACAGCTGAAAACGTGAATTGCAGCGTAAAAAGGCTTTACGGCGAAATATTTCATGTTATTATGACAGTATAGTTGCGAATGTTTAAAACATACGTTGCATACTTAGCACGGTCTTGTTGGCAAACTGGGGAGCTCACAGGGATTACAAACATTCCTGACGACAGGGATGTCATTCGCTGTCCACGAATTCCTGTTTCAAACTAAATTGAAATCCCTTTGAAACTAGTGCCATGGAACACCTAAGTACAAACTTTGGTAGAGTCCAGTGACCAGATATCCGTGGGATGCAGAACAGTTACCTAACAGCTAGGAAGAAGTATACAACGTCCCTGCCTAACAGAGGCCACACTGCCGTATTTTGTTTTAAAATAAAATTCTATTAGTACAGGTTGTAACAAAACACCCTATTAATATTTAAAGGGATAGTTAAGACCTTCAAATTGAACAACTTTCACTATTTTCATTTTTGTAAGAAATAACAGATATTTTTCTTTCGGGATTTCGAAGTTGACTCCGTAATGAGAGTTGTTCAGCAACTTTTGATGTTTGCAGAGTTTGATGGTCCAAACCAACCCTTTAAATATTACTATGGTGTTTTGTTACATCTTGTATAGTCAATTTTAAATCTATCTGAGAACATTACATGTTTAATTTACGAGTAAACCAATTTTAAACAGGTCCCTGGTTCATGGACCTCTCAGGCCTAATTTAAACTTGGACTTGCTGGAAAACATTTCATAATTAGAGTAAAAAGTATTTTCGCTGGTCTTTAATTTAGTCTCTTCAAGGATAATCTCGCCGTTTGTATATGTAAAGGTGTAAGGCACAGCCCTCCGCAAACAGGAAAGGTGAACTCAGACCATCAAACTGTAAAACTGTTACTATGAAATGAATCCTCAAGAAAAGCGAATATAAATCGGCCGACCCATACATTTCAGTCGGGTAGGTTAAACACTAGTTTGTAATAAACGTAACTGTGCGTACCTACATCAGTGTTAGACGAATTAAATAATACACAACTCTACTCACCTTTCTCCTAGTCCTCGAAGTGGTAGCCATGCCCTGAAAAAGAAAAAACATTAAAAGGTTTGCTACTCTCAGCAAACCACTCTTGAATGAAATCTCTACATCGCGCGCCTAACATATCTATAGGCAGAAGTAATGCAAGTATCAAATATAAAATGTTTGCAATCGAATGCTAACAAAAGGATCGCTTCGCCTCAATATATCAAATTGAATCTCTTTGTATATAACGACCATTAAATATAAAAGAAGACCTGAATTCTATGCGTGGTCAAAGTGAAATAAATTAACTGGATAAACTCATTGTTGAAATTTTTTATGTTACATACTGCAGCACATCTGCAGTAAGGTGAATGAACGTTACTAATACTACTTATTGTAATGAGTAGTCATGACTAACTGATGAGGTAGGTTAATTAGAAATTACTATCGGTTAAACGGCAGATACCAGTTGCTTTGTTTACATACTACGTCCGTAGTGAGTAAACTCTACCTAAACTAGGAACCAAGTTTAATTTTATAATGTTAACGATCTCCAAAATATACGATAAACTGATAGTCTGTTGAAATTTCAAGAATATATTATTACCTATATGATTTGCTTCCAAATTTTCACAATCAAATATTACTTAATACTTAGTTAAGTAACTACTCACAATTGCAAACTATTTTGAAAATCGTATCATACAGATTTTAATATTAAGTAGGTAGAAGGGAAATATTGGGAGAGATACGATGAATATTTCTTTTTTCAGGGGAATCAGACGGTCAAACCGAATGAATAACTTTCTATGAGAGCATTATTCAAGCATCAAATGATCAAATGACAGAAATATAAATTTACTTACAATTGATATTTGTTACTACCGTAACCGCAGAGGTAGATTTTTCTGTTACAAGACCAGTTATACTGTAAACTAGTTTTTTCCCGCGACTTCGTCCGCACAAATTATATACCAGATTTTAAGTCAGATCATAAGCTATCAAACAAAAAAAGTTTCATCAAAATCGGTTCAGTAGTTTTTGCGTGATGCGCGAACAAACAAACAAACTAACAATTTTGTCAATAGATGGCGCTGCACGTTTTTAAATCGCGCTATCGAATGTTTTTTGAATTTACATGAAGAGAACCGCTACTTTTTTATTCCTCATGATTTTACGGTTTTATAATAGTTAAGTAAGATATATTATTATCAACCCAATCTTTACAGTTCATTCATCAAAATAAAATAACAATGTCGACAACTGGCAGTAGGTGCGTGATCAATAATTTGAATGCTTACACCAAGTGTTCGATCAATAAGGTTGTTTTGACACTACTTGGTATCACAGTTTTACAATTTTACTATGAATATATAAATGAATGATTACTACATACACACACGTTTATCTCCTCTTCATCAGAATGTAATCTCGTCTCGAGCGATTTAACTTTTAATCTCTACGTAGGTACCTATTAGTAGAGAATTTTTAGTTTAATCTTTTTTTTTCTGTAGAAGCCAAGAGTTAGCTAGTTAGGTACTGCTGCGAATAATAAAACAATAACAAACGAAAAGAGCGTGGTAACGGTCATACATAACGTAAACCGATTATACAGGGTGAAATTGATATCATTAGCATCATTTTATTTTAAACTAAGAGTCTACCCATCAAACTGAACAACTTTAACTATGGGAGCAAAAAAATCGGAGCAAAAAAAAAATCTGCCGTCCCATACTAAACTGCATGCACCCGCCGCCGCCGCTGCCTACATGACTCAAATGTATGGGACAGCAGATTTTTTTTTTGCTCAAATTGGTTTGCTCCCATAGTAAAAGTTGTTCAGTTTGATGGGTAGACTCTTAGTTTAAAAGGATGCTAATGATATCAATTTCACCCTGTTTACAGGGTCCTTCTTAACTTTGCTGACACTTTTTAAGGGGATGATCAGACCATAAAACCGAACAACTTTCTCTATAGGACCAACATCGAAATCGTGAAAAAAAAACTGCTGTCCTATTTGGCTCAAGTAGGTTTGCGGTTTTGTATGGAACAGCAGATATTTTTTTCGCGATTTCGATGTTGGTCCCATAGAGAAAGTTGTTCAGATTGACGGTCTGATCATCCCCTTAAAAAAGTGTCAGCATATTAAGAAAGACCCTATAGACATAATTATACATACATACATACATACATGCATATGCTCACGCCTATGTCCCACTACTGGGGTAGGCAGAGACAATAGATCGCCACATGCTACGATTCTGACACACATCTTTCGCCTCCTCAACATTCATAACTATTATAAAACTGTAACTGAAGTGTGTCTGTACATTGAAGATATTTACAAAAAAAAGATTACGATATGGTTTTTAGTTATCCCTGACTCTTATACGTTCGCAAAAATTTGTCTCTCTTTCCCAAAAACAGTGACGTTCATAATTACAATACAAGAAATAAAAATAAATTAGTGTTCCCACATTTTCGACTCAGTAAGGTCAACACATCTTTCATGGGGCACTGTATACGCTATTATAATAAGATACCAGAGGATATTCTAAACTTGCCAGACAAAAAGTTTAAATCCCATGTTAAACAAGTCCTCTGTAAAAAAGGTACTATAAACTCGATGATTATTTGAATGACCAAAATGTCTGGTCTTGACAATGTTACACTATGTACTTAATTCAATATTTGTACTTTGTATATTTTGTTTTGTTTAAAAGAAGTGTGTTGTAGAGTTTCTGGCCGCATCTTCTCTACAACGGAACACCTTCCGAAGCGGTGGTAAAATCAAAAATGACGTCAGAAAGTTATCTATGTGATATTATTTTGAATAAAAATTTTGACTTTTGACTTTTGACTCGAAATCAATCTTTTTTAGAAATTTTGTCTGTTTGTTTGTGTGTTTGTTTGTTCGCGCATCACGCAAAAACTACTGAACCGATTTTGATGAAACTTTTTTTGTTTGATAGCTTATGATCTGACTTAAAATCTGGTATATAAAATCTAATATTGCTTCAACTACCTCGAGTATAAGAGGGATGAAGATAAAAAAACTTAACAATCTAACCAAAATCAGAATCATTTGCAAAAAAACAACACAATTCAGCTTGTTTCCGAATTTTACGTAAGTTTATTAGTAAGAAGTTGGAATAAAATTGTTCAATGGGAATCTCTGACTTACTATTGGATGTTAATTTGAGGGGCTTGTGGTATTTAACTGTGGTATAATAATTTTAGTGTCTGATATAAGTACCAAATTTTTAAACGTTGGCTGTCGTCCAGCTTTCTAAGTTTGACGGAAAGATTGTTAAATTGTTTAGGCAGTATAACATTCATTTTGAGTCACAAATGCATTAGGGAGCACGTATTTCATTTTATGAAAATTCATGCAGGTAGAAAATTCATTACTTTCAACGTCTACGTCTTTGCCAAGTTTGTGGTATTTAACCATAAGTTACGTTGACTTACCACTACTGGACGTAGGGTATTTATTTTGTCAAAGCTAAAACTGCACAATAAAGAGAACCTAAGTGATATGGCCTGGGGAAGGGTAGGGTCGTAGAGTCCGCGCTCTAAAGTGTCCGAACCAAAAGAGCACCAAAACGTAAAAAGAGAACCAATTACGAGACAGTTTTCGTTTGATCTTCCGACTACGCGCACGCGCGGGCGCGCGGCTCGCACCGTGCCCCGATGGGGGAGTGGAATGGAAAAGAATTTCATTATTTTCAATGTTTTTAGTTGGTTTTATATAACTACACGTACTTAGGTTTGTGTAGTTTAGTCTTGGACGCTTTTTTCGAGAATTATGTACTAGATCCGGCGTCCATAATATTCTACGTCAATGATGAGTTATAACTATTTATGGTGTCAATTATTAACCTGTCGCTTTTGTTATCTACAGAAACGTGCAAAAAACGTGGAAAAATCATTAGAGTTACATTTCGGTTAGTTTGTTAGTATTATGAAATGAAAACTTACGTAACATGTGAATCGTAGCAAAGCCATACGAATGCTCTGAAATACGTAACTCCATTGACAATGCCTGCCCCAATTCATGTCCTGCTCTCTAACCTGGCCGTGTTCTTGATTTCGGGACAAGTTCCAATCGAAAATAGCAAGAGCAGTGGCCGAGTCCCCAATAGAATCCTATCTTCTATTTATAATTGCCAAACCGCGAACAGAACTGTGCTACGGAACACTGTCCAATAGCTATCTCACTGCACACTTCAAGAATTACTCATCATTCAACAAATACGCACGATTCTTTCTTAGAGGAGACAATTTTGGATGTCGTTCAACTAAACAATGTCTACGTAATTTTCGTTGTGACATGTTGTGATGGGTTCAAAACAAGACGCGATTAAGGGCAGTAGTTCGATATCCTCAAAGTTTTGAGGTCGCCAATCAATGTTGGAACGAATCGTGAAGCTCTCACGAGTGAAAAGGGAAAATCTTCCGCTAAGCTTTGGGAACGATGGTTCTTTATTGTACAGGGTTTACGTGTATACAGGGTGAAATCGATATCATTAGCATCCTTTTAAACTAAGAGTCTACCCATCAAACTGAACAACTTTCACTATGGGAGCAAACCAACCGGAGCAACCGGTACAGTTGCAATTATTTAAATTAAAGGGTGAGAGATCTCGTGATAATGAACAACTTCCCCCAAGGAACCAATAGGAAATCATCAAAAAAAAGTGGTCTTGCCAATACTTAATGCAATCCGCACATCGAACATTTGTATGAATAGTTTTTTCATTTTTGAGTTTTTCCATCCTGGTCCTTGGTGGAAAATTGTTCAGTATCATGAGTAAAATCAACCTTTAAGGCTTGACTGCCAAATGACCGACAAACAATGGAAAATCTATTGTTATTGTGACCCGACGGCGTTCAACGTTAAAGAAATGTTACTGTCTACCTACACTGACAAATTACCTTACGCAAATCCGGTAGGGCTATTGTAAGTTTCCGAGTATATCGTTTACAAGATCAGTAACGTATGAATGACTGTATTAGGCAATTTTTAAGTAATACTTTGCTTTTTTTGATCATCATTATTATCCTTTGTACAAGACTACGAAAAAAAGTCGATTTGATACTGATTGAATCGGGTACCTAGTTACACAATAAGACCCCTGCATAGGTAGCATGACACCGTGATAAAGCTCTATCACACTTTCGCTCTCATTCTATTTGCGCGCGAACGAACGAGACAAAAGACGTGATACAGCCGTACCACGTGTAGTATGCTACGAGTGCTGGAAATGGTTTGTAAAAAGAAAGATTCTCAGCAACAGAGCAAAAATCGATAATGTACAAACAATTATATAGCATTGTTAACTAAGTATTCATTTTATCGAACCATTTGTAAATACGTGAAAGGTATAATTAAGTCTAAGCGAGACCTAACAATCCGTACATGCCATTGCTAGCACATTACGTACTTAATTGAACTCATGTTGTGGAGAAAGAGGGCAATGCCAGCGTCGTGTGTGCCGATCGATTGCGGTCAAACAGTGGACCCAAACCTTGCACCGACGAAACCTTCGATAAATGTCAACTTAACACTAGTCGAGTCATTTAACCTGCCCTTTTATTTACGTTGGCCACTTTAGCTTATTCTGAGCATCAAATTGTTCATATAAGGTCTAACAAAATTAGCTATAACTATTTTAAGGGGATGATCAGACCATGAAACTGAACAACTTTCTCTATGGGACCAATAACGAAAGGGCGAAAAAAAAATCTGCTGTTCCATACAAACCTACTCGACCTAAGTGTATGGGACCGCAGATTTTTTGTTCGCGATTTCGATATTGGTCCCATAGGGAAAGTTGTTCAGTTTGATGGTCTGATCATCCCCTTGAAATAGTTTCAACTAATTTTGTTAGACCGCTTATACAGGGTGTTACATAAGAAAGAATAAATTTTTAAAAACTCTTGTTTAGACCGTCAAACTGAACAACTTTCTCTATGGGACCAACATCGAAATCGCGAATAAAAAAATCTGATATCCCATATACATACTTTAGCTCGTTTACTCGAGTAGGTATAGAACATAAATTTTTTTTTTCGCGAATTCGATATTGGTCATTGGTAGTGAAAGTTGTTGAGTTTGATGGTCTAAACAACCCCCTTAAATGTTTATTTGTATTTTTGTAACACCTTGTATAGAATAAAGAGAACTGTATCCGTAGGATACAATTTCCTATTTTGGATATGAACTAAGTAAACTCAATTACGATCTAGACTAGACAGAAACTAATATCTAGGTCTGTGATTATAATTGTGAAAGTTTGGTTTTGACGGCTGAACCGCTGAATCCATTTGTATAGAGATAGCTTGAACCTTGAAAAAGGGGTACCTTAGGGGTCCTTTTACATGGGTATAAAAATTCCACGCAAACGAAGTGGCGGGAAACAACTAGAGCTAAAGTTTATACACGATATTAGAGTAAACAGTTGCATTACTCTAAGGGGTGATTGTACCCTACCCATGATACTGAATAACTTTCCCTGAGAAAGCTATAGGAAATACGCAACAATATTTTGGACTTTCCATCCTAAGCCATTAGCTGATCAAATGTTTGTATGCAAAGTCTGTTTTTTTGCGAATTTCCCCTGCTTCTTTGGGAAAGTTTTTCAGTATAATGGGTACAAACACCCCTTAAAGTAATGTAACTGTTTACCCGAACACCCTGTATATTTTCGAAAGTTTTATTTATTTATTTAAGTAAGTATTGCATTTGCATTTCTCTAATTTTGATAATCAATGCATAGTTTACTGTATGCAATGAATTTCCTAAAGTTAAAAGATTTAAGCGACATATTCTACCGTATTGTTTGAATAAACATCATAGGTACTACGAAATCGCCATAATACGTAATATACCTATTCAAGAATTCCAGCTAGGTAAAGCCTGACCAGAAATATAAAAAAACCTGGTTTGGAGGCGCTGCAATCGACTATCTATCTAACTAAACTATTATAAAACTGTAACTGAAGTGTGTCTGTACATTGAAGATATTTACAAAGAAAAAATTACGATAAATGGTTTATAGGTATCCCTGACTCGAAATCAACCTTTTTTTAGAAATTTTATCCGTCTGTTTGTCTGTTTGTTTGTTTGTTCGCGCATCACGCAAAAACTACTGAACCGATTTTGATGAAACTTTTTTTGTTTGATAGCTTAAGATCTGACTTAAAATCAATAATTTGTGCGGACGAAGTCGCGGGTAAACACTTAATGTCAGTGTTCCAAGTATCCTTTAATGTCAGTGTTCCAAGTACAAAAATTAGTTCCAATGATTTTCCGCAACATGGCGAGGACTTTTATATTTCTGGTCGGGCTTTAAATAGGTAGCTGCCTACCTATCCTAAACAATAGGTTTGATTAAATTCGATAATTATTATAAGCCTCCTAAATTGCCGAGGTAAAAATCAATCAGAAATGAAATCATATTGCAAACAAAATAACACATTATTTATCTAAACTGTCTCAATCAATATAAATCAATAAGATAGCTGAAGGTAAAGCAAAACAAACAATATATGAAACGTCCTGTTAATCACACAATGACATTGTTTGTCCGGCGGCAGCCAATAATCGATTTGTGCACATTCATTAAACAAAGTAAAAGAAAACAAACGATAGCCTAATATTTGAAAACATTGTTGCTTTTACCGGACATTTGTGCCATTCTACAGTTCTACCTATATTTCTCAAAGTCGTTCAAACATCATAAACCATTTACTATTACTTTCATAGGTCGGTCAAACAACTTTACTTCTTTGGGGCAAAGACGTAATAAGTATTGAGTTTAATTAACAATAGGTAAAGTTATGTCAAGGTTAAATAATAAAATTGTAAACTTGGCATGAATGTAGGTACACACATTAAAGATATTTGCAAAAATACTAATTGGGGTCATTTAGGATACGTAATGGAATGCATTGAGATAATTTTTAGAATATTTGTCTGTTTGTTTGTGCACGCATGCATTTATTCCGAGAGCGAAATGCGCGCTGCATACAAACGTACTATGGTGATATTTTCAATATTAACCAATTAAAGTCAATGAAATTATTCAGAAACAATCTAGAAACGAATCTCTGCTTGTATGAAGTCAGATTTTCGTTAAAATATACAGTTTTAATTCTAGGATGGATGGATTTGTATGGAAATCTTTGAGGCACTGTAACTTTGAAACTACACATTTTAACGAAAATCGGACTCCATACAAGCATAGAGATTTGTTTCTAGATTGTTTCTGCAAAGTTTCATTGACTTTAATTGGCTAGTATTGAACATATCAACATAGTACGTTTGTATGGTGTGCGCCAACGGCGGTAATATACCCTTAAAAACTCTAAACTGATTTGGATCACAAAAGTATAAGTAAATATTAAGTTGTATTGTATTACATACATAAACTCAAGTCAGAAGCGTCGAAGTGATTGTCAGGACTTTACTTCCGATGTTTAGATTTCAAGATTTTATTGTCAAGTTGTGAAAACCAAAGAAACCAAAAGAAACCTTAACCCTTAGTCGTCTCCTAACCCGGGAAGAAATAGGTTGTTTAGCGTTTCACACAGAAAATTACAATAAAATAACTCTACAAATAACTGTTGTTAATTCAAATTAAAGATCATCATTATGCAGACTGGTGACGTATAGGTATATCCTATGGTATATTTATTAAATTTTGAGATTCCAATTACCAATAAGTCTGTATTGTTTTACACCTGCCTATTATCATGTTTATTTAACTAAAAGGCAATTTTTTTTTAAACATTTTAGGAAATTTAAAATCGATTAAATACAAAACTTTTTTAATGTTATTTAACTAAGTACCTCTTAACAAGCTCTTAACGCATTCGGTCAGAGTCAGCAGATAATAACTTTTAACATTTAAGTATTATGTCTTACAGAAAGTAGACACAAAATATTTAGTTTATTCTAGGTTGGGTTAAGTATGTACTTACTACTTTAAAAGATGCACATACATAAGTTAATAGAAACAACGGAGGTTTATAGTTGTGAGTACTAAGCCCTACTTGCGTCAACCTGGGTTAGCAATAAACTCCAGGTTAAGTTGGTAAGCCATTATTTGATGTATGGAAAAACAAATTAGAGAGCTATTTTCGCTAACCCGTGGTTGACGCAAGTGGGGCTAAGTATATTAATTAAATAAACAGGTACAATCTCATCATCTCGTTGACAGCCGTCAATAGCACACAGTTTAATTAGTTCTAGTGTTACTACATTCATGTTTACTTATAGTTTGCGATTCCGGTTATTAGGCTTGGTAGTTCCAATTAAAAATATTTTGGTCGTAAAATAAGAATACGAGAGCGTAATGCCTACTGAAACTATAAATTAATTAAACGTGAACTAAAAGTCAATCGTTGCACTTTTGCTTTGTGATGATTATAAAAAAGGAAATTTTAATATTTATTTAAGTACAGTCAACATGTAAGTATTGTTATTTTGTTTAACCACTACTCTCATTCGCGTTTGCTTAACTACACTACCTGTAGAATAGATAACTTCAGTATTGCTACGCTAATGATTAGGTGCTAATGACACAAAGTTAAGGCTGCACCGAGCCTATTGTGCTGCCCCCAATCGTATTTTTTTATTTCTTAACAATTAAACAGTATTTCCAAAAAAAGGAATGTCACTGTCAAAAGGAATGTCATTGTAGTCATTGCTATGATTTTCAATTTATTGGGTCACTGCGGATAGCTGCGGATTTGTTTTTTATAATGTTTTGTAGTTATAACCGCCAAAACTGGTCACTTCCGTAATGTTTAGATAAATTTGAAAAATAACCAGGACTACATTGTGACATTCTTGTTTTTTTGGAAATGTTCTTTAATTGTTTAGAAATAAAAAAATACGATTGAGGGCAGCACAACAGGCTCGGTACCCTCTTAACGCGTATCAATTAGGTATGTACCTAGGTCAGGAGATGAGTAGAGATCCCGGAGATGTGGCGGTAGATGCTGATGAGTGCTGAAGTCGCGGTGACGTCGGTGGTGGTGGTCGTGGTTGCCGGGTTGCAGAGTCCGCACGAGTGGCCGGTGCCGGTGTCGCGCCGGCCTTTGTACGTCCCGCGTCGGTCCGCTTAATGCGCGGGTATTTCGGTAGATCACACCCATCGGACAAATCACGGCCGTGCGACCCGGCGTGAACGAGCATTCTAATTATAAACCTTGTTTATATTTTTTATTCTATCCATGATTTTATTGTACGTTACCTACGACCGAAGCTGACGTTAGTGAGATATATCTCTATAGCGTAGGACTCGACCGCGACCTCGACGGCCACGTGCGCTTCGAAACAGTCAACGGCGCGACATTCAATTTATCACTGATTACTGTAAATTTATCGGGAAGCGTGAACGCCAGAATGGGTTTTGGACGGTATCGGTGTCGTAAAATGCAGTGATATGTGGGTGTCAGAGTCAGAGCGTGCGGATTGCGGCGAGAAGCAGCGGCGGTGTTACGTACCGAGAGGGTATCCGAGAGAGCGCTGCAGAAGGCGCCGAAGCCGGACTGGTGCGCGGGCGGGCTGGGCGGCGGGCTGCCGCTGGGCCGGTCCATGTCGCGTGGCCGGGGACACCGTGGCTCAAGGCACCGTGGCCCGGCGGTCGGCGGTCGGCGGAGCACTGCCGGCGCGCTCCACTCGCGCCCTCGCGTTACATAAACCTCGCTGCTTACCCGCTGCCCGCTGCGCTCCCGCTCCCACCTGTCTGTTGTCGCTACGTTTTGGCATCACATACAACCCACAACAATAACACTAAATAATTATAGACACGATATTTTAAGCGCACTCGACGCTACATACCTACTACAGATTAATTTGAAACGGTTTGTCTTAACATAGCCATGATTTATGGAACTACGAGTTCTCCCAGAGGCGTCGTTACGTGTGCATGCTACGTCATCTATCTCTGCTCCCTACCACTGCAGAATTCCGCAGAGAAAACTGTTTTATTTTCTCCTTTTTTATCAGTATAAAAGCAATTAGGTTAACAGTTGTTAAGGGTATATTTTCTAAAACCCCTACTTTTAGGAACATTGTTTTCAGTGATATGCTATTGCATATCCAGTGTTTTATATTTATTATGAAAGAACTGCCTTTACTTAAAAATGTAATGAATCGTTTTTTTGTATGTTTCATATAATTTATTTTAGTAATCGCATAAAATCCGGACACTGTTCGTCGAAATATTGCTAAAAATGGGGTTACTTCAGGAACATTTTTAGAAGGGTTACGTTACACGGTTGAATTTACAGTTTACGTAAAAAGAAAGTTTATATAAATTTAAAAAACATAATGAATCGATTTTTTGAAATACCAGTCTGAAACACTAATATTTTTGAAAACATATTATTTAAAATCAAATATTGTGATTACCATACAAAATGGCTAACAAATTCAAGCTTTTGACATCCTGTGACAACTGCAAAATTATCCTTGTTTCTGATTTTTTTCATTGTACGGCGAAATGCCGTTACTGGAGCACGTCCGCGTCAAATGTTTTAAAAATAATTTGCGACAATTTTTTTCTCGATCCGTCTGTGGATGACTGAAACACAAAGGTAATTGAATGGAATAATTCATTATTTGTATTTTTCTAAAGCTAAAATTATGTTATATTCCATAAAAAATTAACGAATTCTAGGATAATTTTTGTCATATTGTTCAATCAAATTGAAATGACTTCAATTATGTCAGTGTCGTCTAAGTAGCGTATACCAAATCTATGACCATTCTCTTTGGTCGGCTTTTCAATATACAATTACCAATACAGTCGCGCACAGTTTCAAATAAATTCTAAGCAAGAAGATTAAATTACCTACGTAGTATAAAATTCTTGATAAGAAAATCATGCAATTTTTATTTACTTCTGAAATTAAATCACTGCAAATAATATCAAAACAACTAAAAACTTGCTTCCTACCAATTTCAATGAATAATTCAACAGAAAAGATTTTATTACTTAGGTAGGTACTAGTTTGATGCCAATCCAAACTAAGCCCTATGCTTTCGTGAAATCCAAATCTGTTCAGTAGTTTTAAAATAACGTGTGCACAAACAAACAGACAAAAATTCTAAAAATGGTCTCAATGTATTCCATTACGTAGGTACCTATTCCAAACACCGCCAATTAACATTTTTATAAATATCTTCAATGTACATCCACGTCATGTTTGCAATTATGACTCAATCACAGACTTATATTGCAGTCGAATGACATCTCAACCATGAAGATCGGTTCAGTGGTTTAGGCACGTCTGCCAAAACAATGGGAATATTTAAATTCCACGGCTAATTTTTCTCCACTAGTCATAAAAGCAATATTTTTAAAATGTTGTTAAGTAAACTACTATATTTAAAGAAAACCGGCCAAATGTGAGTCGGACTCACGTACGGAGGGTCCCTTAGCACCATACCATAGCGTAAATTCACTTTGACTATACCATACAATACAATAGTAGTAATATAATTATTGTCTTGAGATATATTTCTCTCGAGATTTTTTGCCCAACCACCATTTCTTGGTGTGGGGCTAGACAGAAGAATATACAGATTATGGGAGATAGTTATAAAATAAGTATTTTTTATGAAATATAGTTTGTTGCAATGAAAGCGAACCGTAAAAGCTAGCTAGTTTATCAATACAAATACATTTTTAAATGAATTTGAACGGTAATCTCTAAATGCAAAAGTGGTCACAAGAAAATCATTCGAACTCATGTAGAAAAAACTTTGCTAATCTAAAAAAGACACCTTCCTTCTTTTTCTACTTCGATGCTGGAAACAGAAACGGCAACATAAAATGTCAAATTCTGTCATTATAATTTTGTTTTTCTTATCGGCCAGTTATTTTATGTACTTTTCAAATTTACCGAGGAGTTTACAGGGCCCGGATTAATAAACGTGACAATAAGCGTGACAATTACAGGTGGAAAATCTGATAATTTCGTCAAAATGTCATGGTGGAAAATTATAGTACATTACTGCAGTGGCCAGCAAAAGACGCATCGATGGACGAACGTGTAAATGTGGGCCGAGGCGAAGCCAAGGCACACATACGTAAGTCCATCAATGCCTAGTTGTGGCCAAGGCTTGTATAGTGCTTTTCTCAAACAATGCTATTATGTTATTATTATGATTACGCAATAAATATTATGAATTATGAATGCGCGGAAATGAAAATTAATCAACTTTTCAAAATCAATGACGAACAACAATAATTTTTCCTGCGACAAAGCTAGTAACTTATAACTTATCTGTGGTTAAAGTGTCCATTCGTTTTTTTTTTTCATTATAAAGCTTTTTATTTGCAAGCCAGTTCAAAATTTAAACCAAACCTTTGATAAGTTACCTCCTTGGTTGCCATGTTTCGGAGTAAAAGATCGTTCCATTTTAAAATTACACGACATAATATAAGTTTACTATGTAATTTATTTGGCCGCTAAACTACGACAGATATAGATTTTCATACTACTATTGCCGGCCACTGCTCGCATAGTACAACAATTTCGATTTATTTCAAAGAAGGTTGTCAACATAATGCTCAAATTTCCAAGCATGTTTGAGAAAAGAAATTTGTCGGATTGTAGCGACAATTTGACATATTTCTGTTCAATAATTTTTCTCCTGACAGGTGACATGTGACAGAGGAGTCGCGTGGCTAAGGAGGTAACAAGTAGACGTGTCGTCGGCTTGCGATTTGATTGCCCAAGTGGCTCCGCCGTTTTATGGTGGTTTCAAGTGTGTGTTTTTGTTTAAAAACGGAGTTTTGAGATCGCCATATCCTATTACCGTACAATATCTAATAAATATATCTTCAACACTTGACACTGGCGAAATCTAACAAGGAAACGCCATTTAATAAAAATAGAATAGACATAATGACAATTTGTCCTGAAAAACTTGACATAAGTATTTGTTTTATTAAACACTTCTTATCGTGTGGGCAGCAAGCCCTGGTATCAGAGTTTTTTTCAGACCGCCTTACGGGCCTCTGACGTGGTTTTTATGTACCTAACCAAAGATAGTAGCCGGGATCAACGGCCTAACGTGCCATCCGAAGCATGGAATCATGTGATTCAGCCTGTAATATCCTAACAAACTGGGGAAAACCCACGACCTACGTAAGCAGAACTCAATGGCCTCAATGCTCTTGACAATTTTGTCAATGTACATTTTTATTGAACTGTAAATAATTCGGTATGTCAAGTTTTTTTTTTGGAGGGCTGAATTGAAAACCATTTCGAGATAATTGTCTCAATAATCATATTTTATATGTCAGAGATTTTAAAATGAAAGGATTACAGATATTTTTAATAAAATAACGTCGTTTTTCGGTCCGTTCAGTGACGTCACTGGCATACCTGTGAACTCCTTGGTAAACATAAAATTAACTTATAATAACTGACCATTAAGAAAAAAAAATACATTCACAATGTCAGAATTTGACATTTGATGTTGCCGTATCTTTTTCCAGCATAGAGTTAGAAAGGGGAGGCAGGTTTTATTTTTTTTAAATATAGCAGAAGTTAGTTTTTCTCCATGGAGTTCGAATTATTTTGCTCTCCACCATGTTTGCACTTGGAGATTACAGATCAAAATAATTTAAAAATTAAATTTATATTGATAAACTCGATGAATCGCAATAAGAATGAAATAGGTGTCTTAAAATTATGTCTTCTATCCGTAAAAAATATAAAAATGATGACCAAAAAAAACTTGACATACCGAATTGTCGAATTTTCGCCTGTCGCCTTTCACCTGTAATTGTCGCGTTTATTGAATAGGGCCCTGGAGTGCGATTTTTGAATCTCATTCGCTGAGCTCAGCAGAACTGAAAATGTCAAAATTACTATGGAGATTACTATGGAGATATGCATCTTCCTACTGCTGATTTGACTTTCAAAAATAGCACTGCTGAAGTATGATTTTTGAAAGTCGCATCAGCAGTAGGAAGATGCAAATCTCCATAGTAATTTTGACATTTTCAACTGCTAAACTCACCGAATGAGATTCAAAAATCGCACTCGCACTTATATTTTTTTTAAAATATCGGTAAGTAATCCTTTCATTTTAAAATCTCTAACATAGAAAATGTTGTATTCTCCCCTCCGGACGAAAAGCGTAAATTTTCTTCCCGCTGCGCTAAACGAAGTTGCCGCTTTCCACCTCAGTCGAGGAGAAAAATAGTAAACTAACCTCGGGCAGTAAATAAGAAAGCCTCAGATCACATGTTTGTTGACCTCGGCTTCACCTCGGTCAGCAATCTGTGGGGACTTGCCATAGATGTCAACACCCACAAGTTATAGCAAAGAAGCTAACAGATGGCGATACCGTCGCGCTCAGAAATATGCTCCATACAAAGACAACGTTCACCGTAAATACGTAACTCGTAACCTTCTACACCGCAGAGCAGCAACCAGTTCAACCAACCCTTCACACCCCTCGACCAGGTCAAACAAGCAGCAGTCACACGCCGTCAACCCGAAGCCGCACCAGGTCCATCGCAGCTGTCTTCACACCGCTTCCTGGGCCTGCAGCTTCCTCAACGACAGTCAGCGTCTGCATAGAAGGATCTCCCGCAGCACACGTGTCTGAGCTCACCTCCACGTGGCAGTTCTGCTCGCCTTCTCAACGCCTGTCACTCACCCGCATCACATCAGGACTGGACTCCCTGACAGATGCACACACTCGCAGCACATCGCTCGTCAGACTCACTTGACTGGAGCCCTGCACCTACATGGATACAGACTGCACACTTCCAACAACTCAACGACCTCCGGTCTGAGGGGGGAGTACTGTGGGGACTTGCCATAGATGTCAACACCCACAAGTTATAGCAAAGAAGCTAACAGATGGCGATACCGTCGCGCTCAGAAATATGCTCCATACAAAGACAACGTTCACCGTAAAAATACGTAACTCGTAACCTACTACAAATAAGGTTCACAATCGAATGCGAGACATAAATCGCGCAAGAGAAATAATCACAGAGATTCGATATATATACAAGGTCCAACTAAGAACTGTTGGACCACGGCCGGTCCCCAGGCTTCACACTAAGCCTGGTGGAAGATCTTCCCTTTTCAATGGAGGAACATTCCCAAGTAGCACCTCCATAAATCAAATGACATCTGAGACCTTTCTTACTTTCCTGCCCTCGGTGTGTAATCTACTATATTATTCACACAATTATTCGGTATGTCAAGCATTTTTTTGTCTTTATTTTATGTTTCTTACGGATAGAAGATATCATTATAAGAAAAAATTTTTTTTTTCAATTCATGAAGTTTATCTGTAAATGGCAAAAGTGGGCTCGAAAAAATTATTCGAACTCCACGTTGTTAATTTTGTTGTTTAAAAATTTAATTTAAAAAATAAAAATTACCTGCCTTCTCTTTCTTACTCCATGTTGGAAACAGAAACGGCAACATGAAATGTCAAATTCTGACACATTGAACATATTTTTTCTGAATGACCAGTTATTTTAAGTTGATATTTAGTTTAATCCATTCATTTTAAATATTCTGACATATAAAATATTGTTATTGAGACAATTATCTCGAAATGGTTTTCCATTTTGTCCTCCCAAAAAAAAACTTGACATACCGAATTGACGAAAATGTCGGTGATTTTTTTTTTCAGTATGTTCAAAATTAGAATACCGGCGGTATACTTATATATCATAGAATCTCCTCCTTGTCGGTTAGTAAAAAATATCACATGTGTAATTTTTAAACTATAAAAATATTAAAAAAAATAAGTGTTTAATAAATTTAATTAGTTATGTAGGCATATTCCGTTACTCTACATATTGTGAAATCATAATTTTTGTATCTCTATACCTACACAATTTTTTTGCGCACCCACAGTGATGATCGTATTTAGTTCGAAAAAAGTGGTATGTATGTAGGTTACACTATAAATTAACCGAAACTTCCCACTTTGGTTAATTTAAAATGTTTTAGTTAAGTAATGAATTTCTTATTGTGTGAAAAAAACCTACCTACTAACTAGGTATTCTTCACAAAAAATACTTAACACTTTTCTTATCGATGGTGGGAGCTCAAACAAAAGGTCACGGAAAACTTACAAAACATTATCAACATTTTTTATTGAAAATTGACAGCAAGTGATGACGTCACAAACGAAAATATACCCTTAAACTACAAATATAATGAGAGTGTAATGATGCCCACTCACACAAATAAAGTCATTTATCATCATCTGAAACTTGCAAGAAACATGACATTAGTCCGTTTTGATGTCTGACCTTTCTTTCGTAAAGGTAAACTCTATGTGTATGTATCATTGTCATTATTAATGTGACGACGTCACCATCGCAGGACAGGCAGCACAAATAAAAGCAAAATCAATATTCACCTTCTAAACTTCTTAAGTAGGTATATATATCAAATGCAATCACTGCCTCATAGTTTACTTTTCAACCTCTGCAAATATTTTGATAAGAAACCTTACGCTATGGCAGAAGGGATATAAGCAGTGATTGGGGCAAAATAACTAGTAAGTACCCAGTAGTTAAAACATTTTCTCTATTATAAAAGTATTATCCGTTTTTTCGTGTACTTTAACAAACTCTACCTCTATCTAAAACTACTCGCATTCTCATGTGCTTCCGTTTTTAACTTTTTACTTACTTACCTCCTACCTACCTTCAATATACTTACCTTAGATTTTAATCGAAACCACAAAGAAATTACGCACTCCCCTAGGATCGAAACATACCTATTTATCACTTCTAGAAAATGTTTTCTCAATAAGTATCATCAATTTGAAACGAGACTAATGAATGCAGATCATGAAAATCGTTTGTATAAAGAATCGATAACTCTGGACACCGGTGAAATGTTGAAATAAGTAAGAACATTTATTTTTTCAGATTCGTTAGGTACAATAGCAAAAAATCTACGCCGCGCCGCCAATTTGTTTGAAAAGCTATTCGGCTTTCAATTTTTCAGTTATCGTTTCGTACAAACAGTTTTAAAGATTCAATTGTTTACACATTGCATAGGAACTATACCTAAGTTCAGGTGCAGAATTTGTACTGGATCGTAGTAATAGTTATTGTATTGAATGCAACTATACATATTTAACTGACTGAAGAACTGACAACCGATGGGGTGTCAGAGTTCTAGAGTGGAGACCGCGAACTGGTAGGCGTAGTGTGGGACGCCCTGCTGCCCGCTGGACAGACGACCTAAAAAATAGTAGCGGGGAGCGACTGGATGAGGAAGGCCGAGGACAGAGTTTTGTGGCGCGCCTTGGGAGAGGCCTATGTCCAGCAGTGGACGATGATAGGCTGATGATGATGATACATATTTAACTAATAAACAAAACGGCAACCAGTGAATATTTTAGACAGCAGATTGACCACTAACTTACCTCCTCCGTGCAGAAGTGCTATTTTTGAATTCCCGTAGTGGAAAATGGCTCACTCATTCGCACTCTCTTTGGTGAGGAAGGCCAACAGTCGGAACCTACAGGGCATAACTTACTTACCTACTGTCTCATACAAAATATGATCAATGAATATCGCATGAGAAGGTACCAATTAGACACCAAAGTCGCCGACCCGCTTGCATTGTTACCTGGTAACCCTCACGGGTGCCTGCCTACAAATCCTACAATGCCATCCACTCTGGTGAGTTTTGGTGTGTGAACACCATTGACCTCTTATACTAGACCACAGAACAGGTTTGGTATATAGTTCTAATATAGGTAAGATGTCTATGGTGAACACCTAATTATATAACAGCTAGTGAAACTTATAATGTCCACCTGTCTAGTTCCAGGGCCCATAACCTGAACGCCTAAAGCCTGACAAGTAAAATAAAATACCGCGCCATGTTGCGGATAATCATTGGAACTCATTTTTGTACTTGAAACATTGTCATTAAAGGTTATAATTGATCGTAGCGCTTCCAAAGCAGGTTCATTATTTGTCTGGTCAGGCTTTACTTTATGTTAGTTGTGAGAAACTAGAGCAAAATCTAAAAACTTTTTTACATAATCTATAACGGCCCAACTAACTAGATAAGTATACCTATAGTATAGACCTTGGAACGACTTAACTTTTAGGTATATAGCGATGATCTCTTTTACACTTTTTGAGACGAGGATGTTCTCAGTTTTTAGAATACATCTGACTACCCCCTCGAGGAATATAGTCGTGTGCATATGCTCATGCTTTATTTTTATAAATTATAATACAGGATGATTAGTTCCCACATAAATCAACATTACAAGCGAACACTGTTAATGCTCATATTGTTAACATTTGTTTACACAAGTTTTTCATAATTTCGTCACGATTTTAAACAATATCTTTTCAAATATTGAATATTGAAAATTATTTCACATTATAACTTGCGAGTACGGCAGTTAAACTGATAATTATATCGTTGAAATGTGCAATAAAGTTATTGCAATTCGCGTAGCAGTTTTACTAAATCTGTGTTTCTTTTTAACGGAATGTGGAAGAGTTAAAAGAGTAGTGGGTGGGATGGACGTCGAGTGCGGTACTAAATCAAAACTTTTATTACATTGTCTATACAAAACATCAACTTTTCCAACATAAATAGAGACTTGAGAAAATCGACAGCATAAAGTGAAAGTCGTCTAATCCACTCTCGATAAAAGCAGTTACAATCTATGGGTTTCACTATCGTGCCGAACTGGTGATACCTGGTGATACTCATCAAACTGATCAACTTTCGCAAAACCAACAACCGCACCAGGACTAATAGTCCAGTCATTTTAGAGTTTCCTTGTATGGACACCCTAACAATAATTCATCTATCGCTGAAACTTTGCAGTGTGATAAAGTAAAGTATACAGATTACGGTTGACAAATAATCTAGGACCGGAAAAAATTAAACCTAGATTATTTGTCAACCGTAATCTGTATACTTTACTTTATCACACTGCAAAGTTTTAGCGATAGATGAATTATTGTTAGGGTCAAACCCTAAAATGATTGGACTATAACGGCGAAATCACAACAAAATTATGTTCTCTATACAAACTTGATTCGTTAGTCGTAATTTAATTTTTTAGTAAAGAAAGAGCTAAACAATGTTTTTAAAATTTCAGTGAATTTGATTCCATCGATAATAAAAGTGTTCTCATCCCTCCGGACGTAAAGCGTCAATTATCGTCCCGCTGCGCTAAACGAAGTTGTCGCTTTCACCTCCGTCGAGAAGAAAAATAGTATACTAACCTCGGACAGTAAATAAGAAAACCTCAGATCACATGTTTGTTGACCTCGGCTTCGCCTCGGTCAACAATTACATGAGATCTGAGATCTTTCTTACTTTCCTGTCCTCGGTGTGTAATCTACTATTATTCCCCTCCCACCGACAATTAAAATAAAATCCGTATCTGTAAAATCCTTTTTCGTTTACATAGGAATTATTCCACGAGTGGCATCCCTGCAAAACTTTAACAGTTCTCAACACCTATGTGGCGCCACGATCGTCTCTAAGGACTACGCTGTAACAGCTGCCCACTGCGTGCATGACCCTGCAGATCAGTACCAGCTGCTACTGAACAACTACTGTGGAGACGAACCGCCAAGAGTACCGGTGTTACAGGTCATCCCGCATGACATGTATGACAAGTAAGTTATTGTCAAGAAATAAAAACACCCTTGTAATATTTTAAGGGGTGATTTAACCATGGAGTAAGAGGAGATGGCATATCGGCTTGTTTCTATAGAAAATTATGTCGCCGACAAAGCGGGTGAGGGACGGGTGAGGGGAGACAAAAAGCTTAGGGGAGCGTGTAATTTCTCTATGGTCGCAGTACAAACTAGTGCCCAGTTGGTGGTTACTGTGCATACTTTGTTACACCATCTCTACCAAGGGGAGCGTGTAATACTCTATGGATTTAACCATCAAACTGAACAACTTTCACTAAGGGAGCCAATATACAGGGTCCAACTTAATATGCTGACACTTTTTTAAGGGGATGATCAGACCATCAAAAAAGTTTTCTATGGAACCATCATCGAAATCGTGAAAAAAAAAATCTGCTGTTCCATGCTAAACTGCAAACCAACTTGACCCAAATGTATGGGACAGTAGATTTTTTTTTCGCGATTTCGATGTTGGTCCCATAGAGAAAGTTGTTCAGTTTGATGGCCTTAAAAAATGAAGGGAGAAAAAAAATCTGCTGTTACCTGTTTCATAAAAACTGCAGTACCGACTAGACTCAAATGTAGGTATGGGGCAGCAGACTTTTTTTGACGTTGTCTCCATAGCGAAAGTTGTTCAGTTTGATGGTCTGAAAGGCCATTGAACCTCTTTGTATGGGAGGCTGGCATAGTGATGACCATAAATTTTCAGGAATTTCAAAAACGCGGCGCACCCTGAAACCTATGTATATCGATAGAGGATCTATAGACGAACATAAAATGTCAAATAACATATGGTCCTAAAGTGCAACGTTTTCGAGATAATCCATGTTAAGGATCTTGTATGACAAAAATCCTAACACATTTTCCTCCAATACCAATCTCCGTGGTCCAATGGTTATAAGACTTGGGATCTTGACACGGAGGTCGTAGGTTCGATTCCCATGGGGGACACCTAGTGATATGTCACTTTATGCGTTTTTCCCCAGTTGGTTAGGGTAATGCAGGCTGAATCACCTGATTGTCTGAAAAGAAAGATGATTCCGTGCTTCAGATGGCACGATAAGCCGTTGGTCCCAGTTACTATCTCTGGTGGTTATTATTCGTTATATAAAAACCACGTCAGAGGCCGTAAGGCGGTCTGAAAAAACTCTGACACCAGGGCTTGCCCACACGATAAGAAGAAGAAGATGTATGGAATAGAAAATGTTTTTGGCATAAACAAGTTCTATGACACCTTTCTGTAATACCCAGTATGAGAAATATACCGAGGTAGGTAGGTACTTATTGATGATAATTTATTTCGAAAAAAGTTCCTGTATTAATGGCAAACATTTATTTCATCTGTGCAGGTATACACGTATGGAGGTGCTACTTGGGAATGTTCCTCCATTGAAAAGGGAAGATCTTCCACCAGGCTTAGTGTGAAGCCTGGGGACCGGCCGTGGTCCAACAGTTCTTAGTTGGACCTTGTATATATATCGAATCTCTGTGATTATTTCTCTTGCGCGATTTATGTCTCGCATTCGATTGTGAACCTTATTTGTAGTAGGTTACGAGTTACGTATTTACGGTGAACGTTGTCTTTGTATGGAGCATATTTCTGAGAGCGACGGTATCGCCATCTGTTAGCTTCTTTGCTATAACTTGTGGGTGTTGACATCTATGGCAAGTCCCCACACACGTACACACGGTGACACATCAACCTATACAAAACGAAAATAATAAGCTGGCCGCGCGACGACTCATAAATGTCATGCAACCTAAACCTACTCGCGGCCAGCTTATTTTGGTTATGAACAGCTTGATGTGTCGCCGTGTGTAAGTACAAATACGCCTCACGACGCGCTGCATACTTCGCGGTCAACTTATACTGGCAGTGTAAGAAGCAAAAAAAATAAAAAATAAATACTGGCAGTGTGTAGTGCGTCGTCGTGCAGGTTGTATTTGCTATTGTACCTCAACAGATGAAATAAATGTTTGTCTGGGCTATGTCCACATGGAAAATATTTTAATCATGTGCTATGTCTATGTTTTTCTTAATTGCAATTACAATTTAATTAAAATAACAAAAAATCGAATGAGAACTTTTTTCGAAATAAAGTACCTACCGCTGTATTTTTTCACCAAAAAGAGAAAGGTGTAATAGAAAACGTTTATACCTAAGCACGGACTTGAAAAAAAGGCGGACGTAATGTGACACTAAATAGATGTGAAGCATGAGCATGCAAGGTCCTACATATTCGTTTGTTCTACAAGGGACCTACACTCACACAGATGCACCAGTTCTAGGCTTAGGACCTACAACCCGCCACCATTTTGTACCGCGTCAGCACACACACAAAAATAAATGGGTGCTTCACTCGTGATTAGACAAGATTACGTCAGGTTTTTTTTCAGGTCCGTGTACCTAGGTAGGTATCATAAACATCAACCAAGAAGGGGTGGTATCCCGCGGTGCGTCTGGAAGTCCGATGATAGTAGAAAGGGGAAGGCGGGATGAGCTCATGCAGCTCTGGTGCACACTCACCGCAGTACAATCTGTAGAAGACCGACAAGCAGGCTACTCTGCGGCGGTGGGCTAGGCTATGAAGCTTGGTTTCCACCAACCAGATTACTGTCGCCAAGATGCCCAGCTTTTTGGCTGCACTTTGAGCCTTAGACTCGATGTCAGCGCCGAAGTTGAGTTTCGTAGTCAACCCATGCTCAGAAGCTCAAGACTGTCGGAAACAGGGACAGATTTATCTTCCCCGGAAAGTAGGAACCAGAATAAACGAACTCTTTTTGGCGTTGAACAGACGAGCCTGTGTTTTGGTGGCGTTGAAGTTGACTAGATTATTGTCACCCCATTGGGAGACAAGACTTAAAGTCAAGTTTGTCCGCTCCACCATGGCTCCCTCTGCGAACGTATTTCATCCCCGCCCCAAGCGTCGGATAGATATCTCTCTGTGACAGTACTGTCATCTGCATACCCAATAATACCTGACACAAAGAGGTCAGTGATGTGTAGCAGGAAAAGTCTCGCAGAGAGAACAGACCCCTGAAGAACCCCAGCATCAATTGCCATGAGGTCTTCCGACCTCTGAGCAGCTGTCAATGACAACTCTAATCGACCGTTCACTCAAGAAATCAGATATCCAGCTGCAGAGATCAGCAGGGATGCCATAAGCAGGAAGCTTGCTCAGCAATCTAGCGTGCCATACCCTGACAAAGGCCTTCGAGATGTCAAATTACACAACTAGTGCTTCGCTGTGTTTCTCGATGGCCTCGCCCCACCAGTGCGTGACATCCATCAATTATTAATTTAATTAAATAGACTATGTATTACTGTTTAAATAACCTTAGCGTAAGAATTTATATTGCAATAGTATTAAGTCGTGTTATGCTGTAGAGTTTCTAGCCGCATCTTCTCTACAGCGACAACACGTTCCGAAGCGGTGGTAACTTAAAAAAGAATTAACGTTTAATAAGTGTGCTTCAGGCTCCTATATTGAATAAATTATTTTGAGTTTGAGTTTGACATAAGAAGATCCACAGTCGATCGCCCCCGGCGAAAGCCATATTGACGATCACTGTGTAGATCATTATCTTGTAGGTATGTCCGCAACTTACTGTTAAGTACTCTTTCCATGACTTTACAGAGAATGGAAGTGATGGCTATAGGTCGGTAGTTGCCAGGGGTCGGAACGAATGCCCTTCTTGGGAATCGTTCTTGTTCTGAGAGAGAGGCGACACAGGCGTGTTAAAACAGGAGACAACTCAGGCGCATAATATCTCAGCACTCTTGCAGGTATTCCATCAGGACCTGGCCTCACATGCAGACTACGCAATGCTCTGCGGACCTCTTTCGTGTGTATTGTCATCTCCGGCATGTGTGGCTGTTTGGCACGAGCGTCCAGACGTGAATTGCTCCTAAACAGAGAAGCATATAAATTCGCTTTCTCAGTCAGTGACCCACCAGGTTTCTGCATGGGAGGCAAAGGGGGACGGTAGAAATTGGATTCGACCGATTTTGAAAGGGACCAGAACTGTTTACTACCAGAAGGGTAGGATGCCAGTCTGTGCAAAGACCGATACTGAGTGCTTGTCTGGATCTGATGTCAGCAGAAAGTCTAAACGATTGGGCGTATGGCCATCGACATCCGTTACCCGCGTTGCTTGATTCACCAGCTGGGTGATATCTAACGATAACGCAAACTTACGCGTCTCTCTGCCAGCATGGTTAGTTTTCTGGAACAGGAACAGCCACTCGCTGTGGTGGGCATTTAAGTCCCCCAGAAAAACAAGCTCCGCTCCGTCGAGATACGCTCCTCAGTTACCCTGATGGACCTCTTGGGCTCGACAGACTGATGGGAAACTCACTTGTAGACTGCGGGGACGCCCGATCCCCCCTGCAATGGCCACCGGGACCTCCCTTCCAGTCGCCAAGGCTGCAGTGGGGCAGCCTTTCACACGTGGCGAGCGCACTACTTGGGCCCCCTACTAACTGCGGTACCGACCCACGACTGTCACCGTGCTTCGGATCCCGCTACCCTCCAGAATGAGTTTCCCGGTACAGTGTTGCTCAGAGGCCAAGACCGGTTCCGAACAGCACAGCTGATTTTCTCCCATTCCCCAATAGCACTGGCACTCCTGCACACCGACGGAATGCAGCAAGCTGCTTGGCGCAAGACTCCAGCAGGAGGGTGGGCGCAAGCCAGGCGGCTCCTTGCGGAGCCTAGTACCGCTGTGGGGGATCGTTCGGCCGTCACCACAAACTTGGTAGTCTGTGGTGGCGGCGTTGTCCGGGGTGGAGGAGGTAGATCCTTAACCACCCCAAACGTCCACCACCTACGTCCCACTGCAGGGCACAGGCCTACCCTCATGGAGGGTGTATGTACGTTAGTCCACCACGCGTGCACAATGCGGTGCGGTAGACCTCATATACGCATCGGAATTTCTTTTTCATCGTATGCAGGTTTCCTCAAAATGTTTTCCTATGCCGTTTGAAGCAGTTGGTGCTACGTAGGTACATAAGTCAGAAAAAACTCATTGGTACATGGCATATGTCATCCGTGCGGATTCAGACCTGGACCTCAAGATTTAATTCCATAGCTCTCTGCAACTCGCTACCGACGGAGCGTTGCAATTCTATTGATATATGATCGCATCTTATAGGTAATTGGGGGGGGGGGGGGGGGGATGAGTTAGGATTTTATACAGGATGTAAGTGACAGCCTAGCAAATACTGAAACGGTAAACTCAGACCATCAAACTGAACAACTTTCACTATGGAGCCTACCTCAGGAAACGCAAGAAAAAAATCTGGTGTCCCATACATTTTAGTGAGGTAGGTATAACAGTTTTGTATGGGACCGCAGATTTTTTTTCGCGTTTCCTGAGGTAGCCTCCATAGTGAAAATTGTTCTATTTGATGGTTTGAGTTCACCGTTTCAGTATTTTCTAGGCTGTCACTTACACCCTTTAGGTAGGTACAAGGTGTTACAAAAATACAAATAAACATTCAAGGGGGTGGTTTAGACCATCATACTGAACAACTTTCACTATGTGACCAATATCGAAATCGGGAAAAAAAATTAATATATTGTATGAGATATCAGTTTTTTTTTTTCACGATTTCGATGTTGGTCCCATAGTGAAAGTTGTTCAGTTTCATGGTCTAAACAACCCCCTTAAGAGTTTTAAGTATTTATTTTTACCCTGTATACACAACATCTTTAACATGCATTATCTCGAAAACTTTGCACTTTAGGACTATAGTTTATAGGACATTTTTTGTTCGTCTATACATACTCTATCGATATACATAGGTTTCAGGATGCGCCGCATTTTTGAAAAATTTCCGAAATTCCTGCAAAATTATGGTTACCACTATGCCAAAAAGTTCAAAGCCCTTTAGACTCTAAATCAAAACATGCTTATATGGCAAATAAGTATATAGAGTTCATCATATTTTCAATATTTTCAAGCATGCATGAAAATTTAAAAAACGTACAATTCTATAAGTAAACAAAAGATATCGGAAGCTCGGAACCCAGGAAGTTACCTTCTCCTCGATTACTCTATTTTTCATTCAATAGATGGATTCACGCACTACATCGTAATACTCAGGGTAAAACGTTTGTCCTCACGAGATAGGAATCTACGGGCGTCCATCACACGGAAGCTAGGTCAAGGAAAGGGTCAAGAATTTGATAAAGTAGCCCGATCAGTCATTGTAAATAAGCTTCTTTCACTTTCACGGAGATCGAAAACAATTTTGTTTGTGTTCATGTACCTACCTACTCTTACCTATAAGTAGGTACGCAAATCAAAACAAGAACTTATCAAATATCTTTCGTCTTTTGCATGTTGTAAGTAAATTAAAATAAAACTATAACTATACAGGGTGAAATTGATACCATTAGCATCCTTTTAAACTATGAGCCTACCCATCAAACTGAACAACTTTTTCTATGGGAGCAAACCTGTCAGAATAAAAAAAATGAGCTGTCTCACACATTTCAGTCAAGTAGACGCTGCAGTTTAGTTTAGTATGGAACAGCTGATTTTTTTTTGCGCTGACAGGTGTGCTCCCATATTAAAAGTTGTTCAGTTTAATGGGTAGAGTAGTTATGTGGTTTAAATGTTAAAGATAACTTTCCTTACACCCTGTATAAAGCTGATAAACGTAGATTAGTGAGTCGATTACCTAACCATTAATTTTGTGAGTGGGTCCTATTAAATTAAGACCCATACCACACAAGCGCAATCGATATCGCCGCCATATAATTCTGAGATGCATCGCAGTGTCACGGTGGAACCGCGGCGATATCGTGACGATTCGCGGCGATATATCGGTAGTAATCGCGGATATTCAGAAGCGACGTTGTTGCAGTTTCAAAATCGTCTACACCCAAAAATGTCTTGTGTGCAGCTCTAAGCGTTGTCGTGACACAAGACTATCTGTAAATTCCATAATAAATCCCCACCCGCTTATCGCACGTTGCCATGCTAGACCTATAGTGACTAAACTAATAATAGACATATAATGTCTAAAGATAAAATGTGGAAACGTTCAAGAACGTTGCGAGGTGACGAATGAGTCTTGTCATCTTTCCAGGCGTTCGGGAGCGCATGACATCGCGCTACTGCGGATATGGGTACAGTTTGAAGATACGTGGCTTAATGACAGTGTTCTGCCGATCTCCTCGTTTGGCTTATCAGGTATCTATACAAAGGATAGATGTACTTAAATGTATATAGAACCTGAAGGCTGAAGGATAGATGTACTTAAATGTATATAGAACCTGCAGAATTTTTTATGTCACCTAAAAATAACTTTTGGTTTATGTGATGTATTATTTAAGTCGTATCAATTCATGTATCTGGTAAATAAATAAATACAAATACAATACAATATGTAGCGACTTGGAACGATGAAGGAATGCTGTGATCATATTGTGTAGGTAGAAAGAAATCCAGCAAAGGAGTCAAAGCCAGCAAAAGATAAATACATATTTGGTTATTCTTCTTCGTATTATGTATTGAAAACCTAATTTAAATAATTTCTAAGTAAGTAAGCATAAGAATATGCTCACGACTATATTCCCCGAGGTAGTCAGATATATTCTGAAAACTCAGAACATCCACGTTTCACCAGTAGTACCGAACTGTCCAGTGTGACGGGTAGTGAGCCCGTCGCCACTTATAATGGACAGTGGGTACAATACATGCGGCGAAATTGAAGCATGCAGGTTTCCTCACGATGTTTTCCTTCACTGAAAAGCCAGTGGTGTTACAAATCGGACATCAATTCCGAAAAACTCATTGGTACGAGTCGGCCTGGACTGGGATCGAACCATCGCCTCCTGTACGGCAGGCAAGGTTACTCGCCACTAGACCACCACATCATTTTAAATAAGTAAGTAAGTCTTCTTCTTATCGTGTGGGCAAGCCCTGGTGTAAGGAATAAAAGAAAAAAAATATCGCTACAGTTATACCTTTCTTTGGCTATGTGAAGCAAAATGTCCGCAATTAGAAACGCGCCACATCTGTTGGAATTTATTTATAAGCATCCAAGGGCATTATTATTATTTCAGATTTTATTAATTTTAGCAACTTATCTGAGACATCTTTAGGTACAGTCAACAGCAAAAGTATTTGAAGTTAAGCCACGTTTAGCGAAATTCAAAATGAAATTAACAACGTAGTAGGTACCTTAAGCTAGCTAGCTATTTCAAGGCATGTATTGTTCCCACTGTCCATTATAAGTGGCGACGGGCTCACCCCCCGTCACACTGGACAGAGTTTCGGTACTACTGGTGAAACGTGGATGTTCTGAGGTTTCAGAATATCTCTGACTACCCCCTCGGGGAATATAGTCATGAGCATATGCTTATGCTTAAGCTAGCAATAAAATTACTAGCACGTAGGTATAACATCAGCATGGGTAGCATGACACCGTGATACAGCGCTATCACACCTTCGCTCTCTTTCTATTTGCGCGCGAACGAACGAGACAAAAGACGTGATACAGCCGTATAACTTTTGACGTTGTTTGTACATCTGCACTATTCTATCTTTTTAAAACCTCGTAATAACAACCCGTTTCCTCCTAAGCTCTTAGACCTAACGTTTTTTCAGGTGAATGCACAATTTATGGCTACGGTACGACAGACCCTACTACGACGGAAACTTCTGAAAACTTGCGAGCTGCAAACGTTAATATAGTATCTTTGGACAAGTGCACTGACGTCTTGGGTCCAATAGCGCCCCAATACAATAGCGGAATGATCTGTGCGACTGGCGATGGAGCAGACTCTTGTCAGGTGAGATACATACATACACATACATAGCCACATGTGTCTAAATAGCCGCTCTGCTTGGAATGAAAGGGCGTTAGTGAAAAACCACAAAATAACTGAACCAGAAAAGTAGTCACTTTTAGAAAATCGAAATTGGCGACTTGCTTTATTAACAAATAACTCATGTGCTTAATGTCATTAGTATTATTCAAAGCAGAACTGAGTAAAGTTGGAATTAAAGTAGTTTTCAGAGGCTACTTCGAATAGAAGGAGGAAGAGGTTTTCTATCGTGTGAAGTTTACTTAATCTTGTTTCGGCTTTGGCCAGCAGTTCAGAAATACGACCAATTATAAGTGTAATTTTTTTGGTAATTTTAAGAGCTATAGGTTCTATACAAAACGGTCATGATTCAGCTCAATTTGGCTCATTTCAGCTTTCACTGGTCGATAATTCTTGGGGATAAATTCCACCTAGCCACCGACTTGGATACGTGTGTATGGCTGGCCCTTATTAGAGTTTTCCTACGGTACTGTACCTATACTGACTATTCGTGATTTAATTTGTTACTTACCTAAAAGTTTAAAAAAGACTGGTCACTCAAAAAGATATAACGCGGCCGCGGTTGACATTCCGCCTCACCAGTGATTCTATTCCGTCGTGATTTATAAGCTACTTTAATCGGCTTCATGTGGCGTGTGCGAGTTATACAATAATATAAGCATTATCTGCTATCGACATAATGCGATGTAACTTCAGTTGTGTCATTAACATTAATTCGACGAAATAACTGCAGCAACTGAAAGGAAGTAATCATGATTTTGCAGTGATTTTGTTTGATTACGAACGCGTGTACCTATGCCTTAGTGTAGGGACACACCTGCGGAACGTACGGCGCCGAACGTTCGGTTGAATACGCGTGCAATGCTTTTCCTTGTACCGGCGATACACCAGGAGCCCGATTGCGCTATGTTAAAACATCGAAGTTCTATTCTTATCCAATTTCAGACATTACAATACAATTACTATTCAACTGTACTGAATTCCTCATCGCGCTAAACTCTATGTAACTGACAGCCCTTAACGTCTGAGCGGTCTGTCAAAACTGCTCTAACGGCTGTCAAGAGCAGTACCGCGATACAGCGGAAAAGCGCGATTAGTGCAATACCAAATGTGTCAAAAGTTTTAGTTCGTACGTAGTCCAATCATCAATCACCGAATATTTACCGCGATTGCAGTCCAGTACGCACCATTTTTCCTAGTAGACGCGTTTTCAACCGAACGTTCGGCGCCGTATGTTCCGCAAGTGTGTCATTACACGAATTGCACTCTGAGGAACTAACTTTATTCAGACTAAATCTATGATTATTTCTGATATCATCACCCTATATACGTCCCACTGCCGGCAGGTCTGATCTGATATACTGGGTGTAAACGAAAATTCTTTTCATACTTTAGGTGTGCTTCAGACCATCAAACTAAACAACTTTCACTTTTCGCGATTTCGATATTGGTCCCATCTCCCATGTAGTGTTTAACAGTGGACGAAGTTCTAAGTGGTCCCTAAATACAGTAGGGAGTGTTTCAGACTATCAAACTGAACGCATTCAAGATTAAACCGACGTAGTAATAATAATAATTTTGCTATAAGTATAGCGCTCGTATAAGCGGTCTTTGGAGCTTCGGTATTGGAAACTATGACCGAAGTTAAGCAACGTCAGGTCCGGTCAGTCTTTGGATGGGTGACCGTTTAGTGGTATTTCATCTCGAGCGTTTCCGTGCTTCAGAAGGCACGTGAAGCAGTTGGTCTCGGATAGTTCCGTCAGATGGCGTTGTAAATATTCGTTAAGCCAGGTCAGAAGCCTATTGAGGCGGCTTGAAAATTCTCTGACAGCAAGTTGACCACTACCCTGCCTCCACCAACACGCACTGGGCCCGCGTGGTGGAGTATGGCCCACTCCCTCTCACCCTTATTCGTGAGAGGAGGCCTTTGCCCTGCAGTGGGATTCTATAGGCTATAACTTACTTACTATAGGTATATGGCAGTAACTTTTAAATAATCTGTGATTACTCTGTATATCAAACGAAACGTCGATCGGAATGCGTCTTTCGACGTCGAGCAAAGACGCATTCCGTCGTCTATCCGCCATCTGTCCATCCAGTACGCCATCTGGCGGTCCTTGTTAAACTAAGTACGTTAATGAATGTAATCTTTACAGGGTGATTCCGGGGGTCCACTCATGTGTAAATCTTTTTTGGAGGGAGTGAGTAGCTACGGCCAAAGTTGTGGAGTTCCGGGCGTACCTGGAGTTTATACCAGCATAGGTGCTCATGCGAGATGGATCCACGATACCATGCAGAACACTGGTTTATAGTAAACTAGTGTTTTCCCGCGACTTCGTCCGCACAAATTATATACCAGATTTTAAGTCAGATCATAAGCTATCAAACAAAAAAAGTTTCATCAAAATCGGTTCAATAGTTTTTGCGTGATGTGCGAACAAACAAACAAACTAACAATTTTGTCAACAGATGGCGCTGCACGTCATTTAAATCGCGCTATCGAGTGTTATTCGATTTTATATGAAGTAAACGGCTACTTTTTTGTTCCTCATGATTTTACGGTTTTATAATAGTTAAGAAGAAACATTTGGTCCTTCTTCTTTTAGGGGATGATCAGAATATCAAACTGAACAACTTACTCTATGGGACCAACATCGAAATCGTGAAAAAGAAATCAGTAGGGATGGGTAATATCGAATTTTCGTAATATCAAATCGAAACTATATATTGATATTGAATATCTGATTCTGAAACTATATATTGGATATCGGTCGATATCCAGTAATGCTATATCAGTCAATATACACTTAAGGTTTGATATTGTACGAATGCATAATTATTGCTAGGTATTTCACTCTCTAGCAGGGTGTTGGTATACTTTTATCACTCGGCTTTCCTCGGTTCAGATCGGCGTATTTTTTTATGTGTTATTGGATAAAGATAACACAATACTAAGATATTCTAAGATGACACAGTAGATCGCGCCCCCTTCCCTTTCTAAAAACATAATTTATAAAATATCTCGATAACGGTGAATCCTAGCGAAAAAATAGCAAATTTTTCGAACCCCTGGGGTACCCGGAAACCCACCCTTCCGCATGCAAAAATAAAAAAAAAAATTGAGTTTTGAAAATTTTACAAGTCCAGCCCCCATACAAATTTCACCCGAAAAATCGTCTAAGTCGATGGCTCATACGAAATCGTTCAAAATTTTTCCAAGTCCAGCTCCATATAAAATTAGCGTAAAATTTTTCTAAGTGTGGGACCCTCGTTGCGACACCCTAACCGGTAGCCGCTAGCCCGTATAGCGATGCAATACCGTTTGATATCCTATATCTATGAATCTCAGATATCTTGAAATCGAGGCGAATCGAGTTTGTGCGGCAATATAGTGTTTCACCAAATATATAGTTTCTGTACGCATCAATATCTGATTTTAAGATATTCATGTGATATACGTTTTAATAACTATATACGATATATATCGCCCATCCCTAGAAATCAGCTATTTAATATGAAACTGCAATCCTACTCCACCCTTATGGGACAGCAGATGTTTTTCACGATATTGGTGCCATAGAGAAAGTTGTTCAGTTTCATCTAGAACGATTAGTATCATCAATGATATTAATGTTACCTTGTATGAAGCTATCCCTCTTGTATTTCTAACCTCACTGAGTTTCATGGTCTGATAATCTTATTAAAAAACCGTCAGCTTATTGTTATTAAGGCCTCCGCTCATTGCAGCGATATTATCGAGCGATATTATCGCTGCGATTTTGCGATAATTGTTCTCAGTACATTTTGTATGGGGACGCGCGCGATCCCACACACTGCCGCGATATTATCGCAACCTGACGCAATCTCTTTCTACTACATTCAGTGAAGGGCGCATGCGTGACGCGAATCGCGGAATCGCTGCAGTGTGTATGGTGTCGCGATATCGCTGTCGATAATATCGCTCGATAAAATCGCTCGATAATATCGCTGCAATGTGCGGAAGCCTTTAAGTTGGCGTTACTCTGTATATATATTGTCTTTGTTTTAAACGTGCTCAGAAAACGTGACAGTCTTTGTAAACTTGTCATTATGATAATGTTAAATTAAGATTGTTATACCACTGTTACTATAACCATGTTTTTTAATATTATATCAGAATAAATAATATATTACGTACCAATATTATACAAGATTTTACCATATAAAATTAACGAAATAAAAATGAAAACTAAAAATCCCACTAGAAAAAAGAACCAAATAGTTGAATATCACATCTGTCATCGTCCCGGTTTTTGTGTAAATTTTTTGTTCTCATATTTTCATGGGTTAGGTACCTAAAGATAGATAAAATTAAACAAATATACACTTAACCCCATTTAATAAACAACAATCGTATGATAGTCATACATACACATTTGCATAGTTCATATTTTATACATAATACTTAATAATCGAGAAAGAAACAAAATACTCGAGCCCAGTAAAGAAATCTATTCATTGCACATTATTTGAAGTTACATCACAGATAACATTTAACAGATATTCTACTTTACAGGGTGTATGTGTAAAGTTTCATTACATTAAAGGGCGATTGTACTCATGATAGTGAACAACTTTCCACGAGAAACCTAAAGGAAATAAGCAAACAAAATTTGGCTTGTCATACTAAATTGCAATCAGCTGATCTAATGTCTGTATGAAAAGTTTCATTTTTGTGTGAAATTCTTAAGGAACCTTAGGAAAAGTCTTAAGGGAAAGTTATTCAGATGTATATCACCCTTTAAATTAATGCAACCGTCCACATTTACACCCTGTATATCTTATGTTAATGTTAATATCAGCTTAAACATAAAATTTTAACACCAATATCTAAAAACATGAGTGTTGTAAGATAAAGACTAACATAAGATTATATTAGCAACTATATCTTTCGCCCAAAAATAATATTTGTTCGCCAAAAGTTTAGCTAATGCCGCACTTAAATGAGTTATAATTATATGTATTAAGTTATAATATCACTTACATTTAGTACTTTGAAGCATAAGCATAAGCATATGCTCACGACTATATTCCCCGAGGGGGTAGTCAGAGATATTCTGAAACCTCAGAACATCCACGTTTCACCAGTAGTACCGAAACTGTCCAGTGTGACGGGGGGTGAGCCCGTCGCCACTTATAATGGGCAGTGGGTACAATACATGCCTCGAGTACTTTGTACTTTGAACTCACCACTTAATATTCAAACTGATATTAGCTGGCAAAAGTCCACCTGAACACTTAAACAATTCAATTCAACAATAGAAATGATCACGCTCTGGATCCCCGAAGACGATCTACAGCGTCCAGGTCGACCCAGGAAGCGGTAGTGGAATGACCAAGATTATTTTGCCGACAGAGCTTCTCCAAAATAGGAACAAGAGGAAGAGAGACCTTTGCCCAGCAGTGGATTTATATAGGATAGCGAAAAAAGTGTTTCTTTTCAACCCGACATTTAGTGGCGTCTTTAACTATTACTTACAAAAATATTTACTGTCACCTGTCGAATTAATTTTTAAACATTGATTTTAAACAATGTTGTTGTTTTTAAACTTTTGTTGCTAACTCCACATTTGTACAGGAGTGCTATTTTTGAATGTCGCTGATCCTGATTAGTATAAGAATAATACACAAAATCAAAACAGTTTATGTCAGTTTCGAATATGAATTAAATATAATTTGGATGTGTGACATTCAAAAATAGCACTTCGGGTCGTAAAAATCGAATAAAATGTTTTTTGGAATCTCTGAATTTAAAAGTTTAGTAACAAAATGTAATGGGCTCAGTTAGAGCCTAAATTTACAGTAAGTACGTAAGTACAAAGGTGAGTGGTCCCCAGGTATTAGTAGCCGAAGGTTCAAACTCAGATTTGCCAAAAACACTTCTAATTAACTAAAAGCCTACAACATAAATTAATATTGTACTAACTTTGGTTTTATAATAAAAATATTTTTACAAACATCGCGATCGCTAATGAATAATGACTAATGAGTCATAAAAGACTTAAATATATTTATGGAAATGTTTTGTTTTAAATTCTTAATGAAAAGAAAAATAATTTGGCTTTAAAAACAACCAAATTCATCTATTTGTCAATGTAATTATAATGTTAATTTCAACATTAATTGTTCATTAATTGAGTTAATATTATTTACGTAAGTATTTAAATTCGGATGTAACATTATGATGGTACGTGGAAATTCATTCCGCTGAGTGCTCCGCTTATAACGCGAAAGACGCGCGCTGACCGCGTTCGGGCAGTCTTTGAATCTCGCACGCGCCTTAAATTCTCCATACCTTTGTAACACACATATGCAACAACATTTTAAATCGACTTTGTTCTTTTTGATCAACTGAAACGTACACTTAATATTTAGTGCGATACAGTTCAAACTGCAACAGAATTTTTGGACGGAGCAATTCTAACAGATATATCTGGAATATGGATTTAAGAATGCTATAACATAGGCACTACGAATTAGACATCGGCATGATTACAGCAAGCAAACCGGACGAATTTAAATCTCAAATATAAACACAAGACACATTATTCAAAATCGTCTAACTCTAACAAGTTAAACACAACCGCCGCATCTTACTAGTATAAAGAGCGATTATAATAAGTAAAAGGCCTTCAAGAAATGGAAGTGATTTGTTAACACTTAATAGTGATAGTAACATCAATAACATTTACTTATATTTTAATTCACGGTAATAATGTTCATTCATACTTGAAGTGTCGCGTTTCAAGCCAGTTTTAGAGTTGTGTGACTTATAAAACCTATAAACATTGTGGCCTCCTAATGTTGTCCACATGTATCGACGTAAAATCGCTTTTACATCCGTGAATGACTCCTTTGTTTGAACAGTACAAAGTTTAAAATTGAATATCATTTCGATATCGTGATATCTCTCACATTCAATTACTGTCATCTATACACCGGCGATACCAGGCGATGTCGCGGCTATAACGCTCAGTAAATTTTAGTGCTTAAAAATCACAGGAATTCAATCATCGCGGCGGTGAAGTTGTGATATCGCCTACTCAAAAATCGCTTGTGTGATAGGTCTCTAAAGAAATTATTACCCGTAATGTGTTTCTTTTAATTGCAAATTAAAAGAGGGTTATTCTAACACAAAAGTTCTAACACCTAATAATATCTTTTAACAAGTTTTTTGTACATTGGTATATTTTCAGACGCAAAAATCTCAAATTCGGACTAATTAATGTTATGTCCAGTCAAGAGGATGTAAAAGTGAGTCATTTGACGAACATGTTTTAAGGTTGAACTACACCACGTAGCACAGCATCGCATTTTTCCGTCGCTCCATCCTTTTCTGTCACACAGGAACGTCATTTGTTAGAGCATATAAGATAGACGGAACGCGATCGCACGCGGCGTGCTGTTCCGTTCCGTCTATCTTATATTCTCTAGCAAATGACGTCCATGAATGACAGAAAAAGATGGAGCGACGGAAAAATGCGATTCCGTGCTTCCTGATGTAGTTCAACCCTTACAAGTTCAGTATGTTGAGTATTTACTCATTTTACCATATTATGGTTGGGAAGTTGGTTATTTTGACATGGACACTGAAAGAGTTTTCAGATACGAACCTACCGCATGAAAAAGGGTTCAAGTGTAGTATACATCTATATTCCAGACTGACAATGTAGGTATTCACATATAATTTAACATTCAATAACATTAACTTGTAAAGCATTTTATCAACCATCATTGTACAAATTTGTACACATTCAAGTAGGAACTTACTAACATTTAATACATTATCTTATGGATAACATTTTGGAGAGTTTCAAATGAAAATAAATAATAGAGAAATGTGAATGAAGTGATATGGCTTCAAAGGCAACGCATGAACACATCATGGTTACACAACTAAACCAACCCTGTATCGACAGCCAGATGAGATCAAACATATTTACTACTCTTCTACTGCTATTGACCCTTGCTTACAGGCGCGTTTACAAACATTCATAAATAGGGTTAAGGGGGTTGCAGAGGGCAAGACACTAAACTAGATGGCGCTCGGGAGCATTATTCATGATTTTATCACATTTTATTTTTTATCTCGTAATTGTGATGATTTCAATCATAATTTTCAATTAAGCGCGCACTTATGTTTTACTGATCTAGCTACAAGTTAAAGTAATTTTATTGTTCATACGAATTTGATATACATTTTAATTTTGATCAATTTCATACAAAACTTTGACGTTTAACATTCGTAGACGGTATTAACACAAGTAATATTTTATATATGGAAAAATAGGTAGTTGAGAAAATCTAGATTGCGCTTCTCAAATAACATTTGCAATTTATAACATAACTAGTGATTTCCCGCGACTTCGTCCGCACAAATTATATACCAGATTTTAAGTCAGATCATAAGCTATGTTCATCAGCTATGATCATGAGAATGTTATTTGAAGTGAACCGCAACTTTTTTGTTCCTCATGATTTTACGGTTTTATAATAGTTAAGATTACGAAGATATAAAATAAAATGTGACAAAATCATGAATAATGCTCCCGAGCGCCATCTAGTTGCCTGTGAACGTCTTCTGCAACCCCCTTAAGAAATATACTGACAGATCTTTACTATAGTAGATTACACACCGAGGGCGGGGAAGTACGAAAGGTCTCAGATCTCATGTAATCGATTGAAACATGTGATCTGAGGCTTTCTTATTTACTGCCCGAGGTTAGTATACTATTTTTCTCCTCGACGGAGGTGGAAAGCGGCAACTTCGTTTAGCGCAGCGGGACGAATATTGACGCTTTCCGTCCGGAGGGGAGAAATAAATAATAACTTTTATTAAAATTGCCGTTTTATTTATTATCTTAGTATAGACGTTAGAACAAAGACGGACCAAAAATATTGACAACAGAAAATTTCGTGTAGTTCTTTTACCGTAAGTCCTCCACCAAAAATTGAACTTCATACGCACCTGTTTATTCAGGGTCACTACAGTAGCAGAGCAGTAAAGTGTGTAGAATCGACTTAAGACCAGGTGAACCACGACCTGGGCTCTGTGGGCGTCTCTGCGGGGCTCTTCGGTGTCTTTGGCGATTTTGGCGACTTTGGTGAGTTAGGTTTGGAGGAGTTGGACGACTCTGATTTCTTTTCTTCTTCTCCTTCTGGTTTACCTTCAACCGTTGACTTTAGCTGGAATAATAAATAAATATGTGGTTAACGAGAGAGAGAGAGAGAGTACAGAGTTTCGGTACTACTGGTGAAACGTGGATGTTCTCAGGTGTCAGAATATCTCTGACTATCCCCTCGGGGAATATAGTCGTGAGCATATGCTTGTGGTTTTTTTTTTGGCCGTGCTATTGCAAGCAAGGTTCGTTATGTAACACTGCGACCATTTGCTGGTCTATTGTGTTCGCCCCAAACTCACCCATGTTTTACACATACATTCGAACAACATTTTTTTCCCCGTTCTCGGGTATGCAGGTTTCCTCACGATGTTTTTCTTCACCGAATTCTGATGCGTATGTGAAGTCTCCCAATCCGCAGTGGCTACGCTTGGTGGACTGACGCCTATATACCCTGCCTGAGGATACCTTCCAGCCGGTTTTCTGTTTCGATTTTTTAAAATAAAAACTTATTTGTCTTTACCTTCATATTGGTCTTAGCTTGCATGTCCTTCTCATATTCTCTCACATCATCTATAGTCATGTTGTGCCAGTCATCCATCCAGGCAAACGCTTGCCGATGGCCAAGGAGGAGAATCTCTCTAATCGCCTGCAAAACAACATATTTTATTTAACACTGTGTTGTAATACAAGGAAATAAAATAGAAAAACGACGGGACATAGACAGATACTTGGTTAGCTTATCTCTAAGGAGGTTTCTTCCAGTAGACCTGTGACAGAGAGAGACTTTATAAAGTGAAGCGGGCATAGCGAGAACATTTCACTAAGATATAATAATAATATACTTAGATATTAACCTAATAAAATATGTCTGTATGTAATGATCCCAAGTAAGCCTCAGGCTTTTTGTTATGGGAACCATACAACAACGGCACACACATATAACATCCATGACCGAACCGGGATTCGAACCCAGGACTCTGGTTTGGCAGTCCGGCGTGGTAACCATCACACACACCGGGTCGTCAAACTTTAAAACAATGGAATGGGTAAGTGTAGTGGACTCTTATTACCCGACTGCGCGACGCAAAGGATGGGTAATATTTTGGTTATTTTTTTGTGATTTGTGACCAAGGCCAAGGATTGATGTAATTAATAGAAGAAATATCAGGGTACCTTACGTATAGTCGTGGTAAGTAGCTAGTAGCTAAAAAACTGGCTAAGATCGTGTCGGACTTGGTTATGCTATAATGGTTCTGTAGTCATTGTATAAAAAGTTTATCCTGATATATCTTAGATTACTTAAGGAAATCATTAAAAGCAATCGAAAGCGCGGTTTTATTTGGGTCAGCGCCATTTAGTGACAAGCGAGAAAAAAATTTATAAAATTGTCATACCGAATTTCTATTTTGGGTTACTGTTATCCGTCTTCATGCCAAATTTCGATTCAATAGAAGTGCAAAAATGATGGAATAATTAAGGCGGGGGACATACAGACAGAATGGACGAAAGTATAATGGTTTCTTTGTCTATGGAACCCTAAAAAAGGATATTACTTACACCCTGTGCATATTCTTCCACTCGAGTCTGTAGCCCCCAAACTTCGAACTTGACACTGACACCCTTGTAACAGCACATTATCGGCTTGCTGGTGTCCCTCCAGCCTTCGACCAGCGGTCCTCGGCCGGTCTTCTCCGACTTGAAGAACTTGGGGTCCTCCGCCTCCTTGTAGTGATGCGGCTTTATCTCATCGTAAGCTATGTCCAGATAATCTACTTGTCTTTGTTCTAGTTCTTCTGAAGTCATGCCTAAGCACTGCAACATAATTTTGTTGGATTGATTAGTAATAAATTAAATTAAATTCGAATCTTGGTGATATTGGGGGTGTTCAGGATATGTAATGGAATACATAATGACCATTTTTAGAATTTTTGTCTGTTTGTGCGCGCATCACTTGAAAACGGCTGAACCGATTTGGGTGGAGTTTTCAAAAAATAAGGCATGGTTTGGATTAAAATATAGGCTATATTTCATCGCAATCGGTTCAATCAATCAAAAGTTATGAGTACTTATTTAAAGACAAAGTCGCGAGCGCCACTGAATTTAATGCACGCATACCTTAATAAGTACCTATATTATTTGTCATTGTCGTGTCGTGTCGTTTGTATTTAGCCATAAGTTGTATAACTTGTAAATACCTATGTTGTAAATAAAACTTACTATTTGTTCAGCAATATAAAATAATAGGTTATTCAATCAATTATACTTTATTATAGTTGTAATTGTAAGGTACAAAATTACTCTAAAAACTAATAAATAACCTAAGATTTGATTAGAGAAATTAAAGAATTAATTCAGACATACTAACATTTTCAGTGGTCCCATTGTTGTCTTCATATCGTGTTTGAATCGAGATAGCGAATTTTGGAAGGAAAGAGCACTGAAAGTAGAAAATTACAGGTTATTGTTTAACAAGTCATGAAAAATACTAATCTAGTTAATTGATTGCTATAGGTACTCACAGTGTACTCTGTAGTTGTGTAAACATGAAAGAAGAAAAAAAATTACATGAATAAGAATAAATAATACATTAAAAAATACAAAGGGTGAAATTGATATAATTCATTAGCATTCTTTTAAACAAAGAGTCTACTCATCAAACTGAACAAATTTTACTATGGGAGCAAACCGATCAGAGCAAAAAAACACTGCTGTTGCAGTGTTGCATACAATTGAGTCGAGTAGGCCTTGCAGTTTAGTATGGAACAGCAGATTATTTTTTGCTCTGATCCGATGGGTAGAATCAGTGCTTTATGTTAATGATAATTTTCCTTACAACCTGTAGTCACTAATATTTATATTTAATTTTTACTTTGTTGTTTTAATCTTTACAACTACTATTACATACTTTACAGCTTCTTTTTAAATAAGTACAGTATAATAAATAAATGTTCATATTTACCAGTGATTGTATAAGGATAATAATTCCACGCTTTCTCAGTTATGTAAAATATTTTTGGTATCATAGACTGCAACCAGTATGGTAAATGACTGCAATAAAAGACAAGGAAAAGTTTATTTTTAGTACCTATACAGGAAAATTGAAGCTAAAAGAGATGGGCTTATAAAATCAGCTATTTTTGTAGCTATTCTTGGTCTAGTATCTATTCTATTTGTATATAATGTTGTTTCTGTGTATTTAATTATATATATATACTACGATTTTGTGGTCTGCAATAAAATACAATTGGTTGAATGATTTTTCACTTTAGTCAAATTAAATTATGTTTTAAGATAATGTCTGACCATTTGTAACCTCCAAGTTTTGTAAGAAAGGATACAGTTTTACTGTTTACCTCAAAAACTAAATCTATACAATTCAATTTACTGGCTAAAGCAAATATTTGCAATTATACAGCAGTGCAGTGAAGCGACATTTTTTTTTTTTTTTATATCAATTTGTTTACTGGATACAGATACTGTAGATAAGATATGGTTAAATTTCTCTTTAAAATTATGTTTAACTTTGATAAATAAAATTTTGTATGTCATGTACTTATCAAGTTACTATTAATAGAATATATAAAATATAACATAATATGTTTCCTTTCTTCCTCCGATTGCTATGAATTCCTAAATCGTTCCTCCGAACGCAATGATGCTTTGGTGGGTTGTTGTGCACACATCGGAGAAGATTAATGAAAAAAAAAACCGCCAAGTTCATGTCGGGAAAAAAGGGGAATCGCAACACATGTCGGGCACAGTTAGTCACTAATCATAAAGTAAGTGTAATTTTGACATTCTCCTGTTATGTGGTGTGGTTCCATAAAAGTAATGGAAATGGAACTGAAAATTCTTCCCTCTGAATGGAACCTGTATTGTTATAAGATTCAATGGAACATGGAATGCTTTTATATCATCGTTGCGACTTTCTATGTGACACTTTTTTCGAAATCCACTTTTTTATGTTAATGCAAAATTTATGATGTCCTCCATAGAATGCAAAAACTCCCATGTCAAAATAACAACAATTTTACGGCTATTGTACAGATAGAAAAATAATCTTATGGTCATGAACAGTTGGCTATTTAAAATCTCAATTTCCCAACACTTTTATACATATTGCACATACACTTTTATACATATTGCACATACATATTGCATTTGATCTTAAAGTTGCAACGACGATATGTGAAATTCCATAGGTCATCTACATAACACCCATTTGACCAGCTCTTTTATAAAGATAAAATCAGAAAACATATGAGACAGGTAGGTACAGTACCCGGCAAACAACATGATAAATATGGGTATGTGAGGCCTTTCGCATCCTTTTGTTACAATATAAAGAAAGGTATACTCAAGATGTTTGCCGGCCAGAGAAGTTTAAGCATCATACCTGGACAAGTGGATTCTCTTCTCAGTGAACTGTCCAGATCCGTTAACTTCATCGTTGACTTGCTCATTTGCAACTACTTCAACACCTTCACCGTTGCTCGACTGCTCAAAGCTGTGACGAGCTATCATATACAGCTGGCCTATACGGTACTACAATTTAAGAGCGAACATCTTTAGTATTTAATTTGACATTAATGAGTTTTTCTAACTGTAGATAATACTGAATGCTCTCAACGTGTATAGGATGTGTAGATGCTGAAAGTGCTGATTGGATATTAATTAATTGCTTGCATAGAACATGCCAGCACGAACTTGAAAGAAATACGGACCGAATATTGCACTAAATAGATGTGAAGTATGCAAGGTAATACAATCTCGTTTGTTCTACAAGGGACCTACACTCACACAGATGCACTAGCTCTAGAAGCAGGTGCTACAACCCGTCACCTAATGTACCGCGTGACAGCATGCACACAAAAGAAATGAGTGCTTCACTCATGATTAGACGAGATTACGTCTGGTTCTTCATTTAAAGTCTGTGCATGCCAAATGAAATTATATTGCAAAATTATAAAGATCAAACTTGATTTCAGGTCAAATATTATCATGAAAATTGTGGATTTTCTCTTATGATATCACAGCATAGGTACACTTGTGATAGTTATTGTAATTTTATTCGGTTTTAATCTAGGTTCAATAAGTAGGCTATGTAATGCGATAGATTTCTTATTCAGAAGAAATTTTACCTATAATTTGATTAGTTTCATAAATCACATAACAGTATAGAACATACCTCTTCGACAGTCATCGGCATGCATATTCTATATTCTTTCGTAAGAACCATTTTGGAGACTGTAAATAATCAGTTTTCTTTTAATTGAGAGAATTTGAAAACGCAAAAGAAAATTTAGTCCTCTGCACAAAAAACCCACAAAAACCTATGACAGAAATCGACTGACACTGACAGACTCAGGGTTGCCAAATGTGAGTACGGAAATTCCTCCAGTCCTCGTAGTATGCTACACGTGATACGGCTGTATCACGTCTTTTATCTCGTTCCTTCGCACGCAAATAGAAAGAGAGCTAAGGTGTGATAGCTTGGTGATAGCGCTGTATCACTGCGGCATGCTAGCTATGATCGACATTTTTTTCGTCGTCGTCGAACGACGCGGTTTTGAAGTTGAAGAAAAATCCCCCAAATGACTTTTGGTAGAAATAAAACACAAATGCGCAGAAAAAACGGTCAATCAACCTACAGACAACACCCACAACAGTAATTTTTGTTTCGTTTTTCGTAGATAGTTCATTTTAGTGAAATAATATTGTCTTTCACAAGAAAATTATATGGATTCTTGGGAGCCCTAATCAAGGTCCGTTCGAGGCACATACTTGTATCCATCTCTATTAAGTCTGTGCTTGTATCATACAAAAGACAACGGAGATACATGTTGTATGTCCCATTTATAGAAGAAGAAGACTTGTATGTGCCAAAAAAATTTGTTTTTGTTAAGTCGGTTTACGGTCGATAGTTTTACGTGATAACATCATGAAACATTGATGTATTGATGAGAACTGCTAGCTCTGACGTTACGCGTCACGCGAGACGTGACTTTTTCGTGCGTGCAGCCGGCGTTCATCAACTTATAAGACGTTATCACGTCAATATTTACATTTTTTTATAGTAGATTACACACCGAGGACAGGATAGTAAGAAGGGTCTCAGACATCGCCGAGGTCAACAAACATGTGATCTGAGGCTATTATTCTTCTCGACAGAGGTGGAAGTTTAGCGCAGCGGGACGAGAATTGACGCTATCCGTCCGGAGGGAAGAAAATGAAACTTGTGTTACATAATGCGGTAGGTATTAAAATTGTAATATAAAATAAAATGAATAAAGGACAATGGTGTGTTTTACTTTTTATTTTATCATACAGTCTATGAAATAAGATAAAAGTCATCGAAAGAATTACTTCGATACGATAAGTAGTTTTCGAGATATTAATTTTATAAAGTAGGCTAGAAACGCTCGACCGCATTCGCTTGTGTGACGTCACGAGACATGAATGACTTCGCTTCGCGCCGCAACGCCTGCCCCCGAGGCAAGCGCGCGAGGCACCGCGAGGTGCAGGTGGGCGGGACCCTAGGGGAGCGTGTCATTTCTCTATGGCGGGACCAGTCAAGCTACGTCACAGGCAAAGCGCGCGCTTTCACGGACATTTGAATTTTGTTCAACTATCAATTTAATTTCCCCAAATATCAAATTTTTGCCCAAAATCACGGAAAAACCCCCAATCTGGTAGCCACCTTTTTTTATTTTTATATTTTCTACGGCTCTGGAAGCTTGTTATTTTTAGCCAGGCCTGTGCTGCCAGATGGCTTCCAAATTTTTTAATTTTCTAGGTTTTCTTTCCATCGGCATCGTACCGCGCAGCGTTGCCAGACCTACGGATTTATCCGTAGATCTACGGATTTTCGGCCTGGCCTACGGATCTACGGATTTCAGTGGTAAAACTACGGATTTTTAGAAATCTTCTGAATTCCTCCCTAAAACGTCAATTTGATAGCATAAAATGATACACAGCCGCAAATAAATCGAATTAATGTTTACTCTTTTCGTATATTTGACTGTTTCGTGAAATATCGCTCGTCCCTACTATAGTTGGAAAACTCCGGAATTATTCGCAATTATTCCGGAATACTTCTTTGAATATTTCGATTCCTCGGAAGTATTCAATGGAATAAAAATAGTAATAAAATATTATCTTCTTAGTTTCAAAACACCCTATTAATAAATATTTCTCAAAAGCAAAGCTAAGAAAAGAACTTAATACAAAGCGCGTGAAGCGTCACGCGCGGAAAGAATCAAATCTTTCTTCCCTCCCCCCAGAATAATTCCACCTCACACCGCACCCTGCAGCGAAACATTCAATACCCCTCCCGGAATTATTCCACCTCACACCGCACCCCGCAGCGAAAGATTCTATACCCCTCCCGGAAAGTTTCTACCTCGTACCGCACCCCGCGAAAGGAAACATTCAATTGTAAAGCAGCGAGTACATTACCCAACATGCAGGGCTGATTTCGGCATACATTGCTTGCTTTGATCGCTTCACTTTATAACAGAGAGAACAAAGCAAGAAACGTATGCATTATGGGTAATGTAATCGCTGCTTAAGGTTATTAGTGAATAGTGTAACAGCTTGCGACACAGATGGCACCACATGTCACACTACAATATTCGAGAGAGTTGCAAGCGGCAGTTATAGTCGCAAACCAACAGATGGCGCTGCCAGTCACGGCGCGGCGCGCGGCCGCCTCGGAATCTTTCTTCCCTCCCCCCGGAATAATTCCACCTCACACCGCACCCCGCAGCGAAACATTCAAATCTTATTTTTATCATGTGGGCAAGGGTGTCAGAGTTTATTAAACCCGCCTGTTTATTCAACATTCAAATGAAAGTTTATAAATAAATCGTGAACGTTTCTCGTAATTTTGTATTAATGATATTACAATAAGCTTTTATTTACTTTTTAGTTTGTTTGGTAGAAATCTTGCAAGTGATTTTACCCCACTTCTAGGTATTGCAACCGAGCTACAACTTGGTATAGGTACACATAATATGATATGGTGACAGCGGCCTGATTCCTGGTGCTGAAGTCAGGATCGTCTCCGTACGAGGGAACTTCTCGTACGGTTCATAGCATTGCCTTGCAATTTGGAAAGCTCCATTAATTTTTATTAAAAACCACATAGGTACTTAATTATAAATATCTGGTGCTGCAGACAGGATCCATGCGTGGGAATTCTTCAACGGTTAATAGCAATCACCTATAATTTATTTTTGATGTTTCGATCCCCGTCTAGGTAGACTCGTACCAATGGGTTTTTTAAAATTTACATATGATTTGTAACACCACTGGCCTCGGTGAAGGAAAACGTCATGAGAAACCTGCATGCTTCGATTTCGAGGCACATCCACTGTCAAGTGTAAGTGGCGATGGGCTCACTACCCGTCACACTGTAAAAAATTTCAGTAGGTATTAGTGAAACGTCGATATTCTGAATTTTCAAAACATCTCTGACTACCCCCTCGGGGATTATAGTCGTGAGCATATGCTATGGGAAATATTCCGAAAGTTTCGGAATTTTTCCGAATATTTCGGAAGTATTCCGTGAGAATAATTCGGAAACTTTCCTGCCCGCATCTATAGTCCCTACTCTTTTCCTTCTAAGTACTTTCTGTCGCTATACAGACACGACTGAAATATTTAACTGTAACATGTATGACAAAAGGACTGACACAGATTGATTTTCACGTTTTCGGCATTGTTCTCGCTTAAATTTGTCTAAGTTTCCATTTTTTTCGCCAAATTAGAACGATGTTTTGGATCAGTTCACTTCAAAATAGTCTTAAAAAGCATTAAAAAAACGTCTGTAGATCTACGGATTTTTCAAGAGATCATCTACGGATTTCTCCGGATTTTTCAACCTTGACCTACGGATTTCTAAAAATTGGATCTGGCAACACTGGTACCGCGTATACGCCTATACAACATGCTATGATATCTTAGGCCGAGATTGAGGCCGAGATTCAGAGACGATTTTTTCCGTCTTAGCTCGAGCTAAGTAGGGTAGAAATGTATGGATTTTGACATACGGGAGTTCGAACTATGACTTACAAATCGTCTCTGAATCTCGGCCTCAGAGACGATTTTTTCCGTCTTAGCTCGAGCTAAGTAGGGTCGAAATGTATGGATTTTGACATACGGGAGTTCGAACTAGGACTTACAAATCGTCTCTGAATCTCGGCCTTAGTGCAAACGAAGTGGAACGCTGAAAGACAGCTTCCGCCATCTGTCGGTGACGTTACGAAGCACTATGAGCGACAGCGCGCTACACCTCACCGCTGCGCTGTAGTAGTGAGAGATTTCGCCCATATCAAACACTGTCTTGTTGGTCTAGTGGTCTAGACAACCGGCTCACGATCCGGGTGCTTATGGTTCGAGCCTCGTGTCGGCCGACCGTCTTTTTCTATTTATTTATCAATGTGGCTCCCCCATCCGCTAATAAGGGGCAACAACAATAATTAAGCCGTTCTAAAATCCCAGGCGACTTACCTATCTATACCCAATATACATATTAATCTATGCTATACAATACGCAATACGTATTGCTGTGTACCACGGGCGTAAATCTACGTATAACGAAACACTTGTGTTAGTATAGCCGCCATGACAGTTGGATCAGTGTTGTATGACATTAGTGCCCCTTCCCCCGACCCCTCCGCTCCCCCCGCCGGGTCGTAATGACAATATGATATGTCTGTCCGTCCTGTCATTACAGCACGGGCGTAAATCTACGTATAACGAAACACTTGTGTTAGTATAGCCGCCATGACAGTTGGATCAGTGTTGTATGACATTAGTGCCCCTTCCCCCGACCCCTCCGCTCCCCCCGCCGGGTCGTAATGACAATATGATATGTCTGTCCGTCCTGTCATTACAGTTCTTGTGTTGATCGAGTAAAGTTTCGTGCTTATCTCTCCGCTTTAACTGTAATACTAACTACCTCAGTACCTAGTTCTTTTACTGTTTTGTAAAATGCGCTACGTGTGTTGTGTACGTGATTGTGCAAGTAAACGACAGGACGTTATATTGCATAAATTTCCCGTAACGAATGAGCAAAGACTCTCTAGGTGGTTAAACTGGCTTGATAGTGTTTCTGATAACGTTGGAAGCTTATCGGTGGAAAACCTTTCAAAACTGTTTGTGTGTCACAAACATTTTGAAAGAAGATTCATCACGGCAAAGATGCGCTTGCTGGGAAGTGCCTATCCGTCGTTGTTTACCGCCGAGGAGATTTCTAACGGGCTACCTTCTGAATCTCTTGAGGATGATGGTGAGTAGCTTATACAATATATACCAATTGATATTTTAATGGCAGTAGGTGGTTTACTAGAATTGACAACATCAAATAACCCATGGTGCATACATTTTAATAACACGTGTAAATAAAACTAAAGAAAACAACAGTCCTTCTTTTGTTTTCTTTAGTTTTATCTACACGTGTTATTAAATTTATGCACCATGGGGACATTTCCACAAAGGGATCACACAGGGACAAGGCTCTAAAGGCTAGATATTATCACTATCACCCATTGACCTCCACTCTAGCGATAGACAGGACCTTTTATAGAAGCAACATGTTCCACTTGAATGCGGTGGGCGCACCACATTGATGTTCCCGAGTTCACTTCTTCACTATGGCAATGACAGACCGCAACGTGTTGTTTTGTGCGACATGTTGTTTGTTTGAACGAGCTTTGTCTATCGCTAGAGTATATATCAGTGCTATCACCATTGTTTGTTCCATCACAAAATTCAAAAGGCTAAATGTGAGCATTGCTACAATACTGCTTGTCAAATTGAGGCAGATTGGATTTAGGTTTGATTGTGATAGTTGCAGCAATGTTTCTGACCACCCCAAATACCACTATGGTCGTGAGTAGGATGTATGTATGTACTACCCGTTCGCTCCAATGTATGCACACACTCTCCCGAGTGACAAACCTAGCACGAACGGGTTATATGTAGGATGTTATATCAGCAAAATTAATCTTACATAAGCATATGCTCACGACTATATTCCCCGAGGGGGTAGTCAGAGATATTCTGAAACCTCAGAACATCCACATATCACCAGTAGTACCGAAACTCTGTCCAGTGTGATGGGGGTGAGCCCGTCGCCACTTATAATGGACAGTGGGTACAATACATGCCTCGAAATTGAAACTTGCAGGTGTCCTCACAATGTTTTCCTTCACTGAAAAGACAGTGTGGTATGTTACAAAACGTACATATATTCCGAAAACTCATTGGTACGAGTCGGCCTGGACGGGGATTGAAACATCGCCTCCTGCACAAATGAATCTTAATATGCAATAAATAATAATTTGTTTTTGAAATATCTTATATTTTTTGGGTGTATTAATAATCATAGAATTGGTATCGTGACAGCATAATTTAAACAAACTTTATTTTTCAGAAAATGCAAACCCGCAACATGAGCATAACTACTCAAGAAAGAGGCACTTTGACCACAGCTATTGTAAATTTCAACAATCAGAATTTGAAAAATCAAGATCAGGTTAGTTGTGTTTTTAATTATAACTTATTTGTTCTTTATTATAAAAAAATAATACTTTAAGTAGTATTGGATTGGCGAACCGACAAAAAGTAGCTTAAATAAGATTCTTGCACAAGTTATCTCTTTTATAGTGTTATCTGGTATCGATGCATTCAGTATGATCTCCTGATTACAAATATATGAGATGACAAGCCCTCAGACTGTGGGGGTAGAAACTGTCACGTCATAAAGATGGCCATACAAAGTAAAATTTCGTTTTTGTTTATTCATGCCGTGTGGGGTATCAAATGAAAGGGCTTTATAAGTACATTACAAATATATAGCATTGTATATCATTTTCACTACTTGGTTGAACACATTATTCGAAAAAGTAAAAAAAATCCACAAATTCTGAGTTTACTTTAAACTGCTGTAGATTATAAACGACTAAATGGATTTTTGTAGAATATATATCAAATGACTCAGGATATCTTCTATATTGCGTCAAAAAATAAACGGAAAGTTCCGAAATATCCTTTTACCGACCCTCTAGTAGTGAAATTGTAAGCTCTCGTTTAAATTACATACTAACCGCTCACATGGCCTCCGGTAGTTTTATATCCGAGAGGTCGGGGCAAGTCATCGGCTTCGCGGATAAATTTTATCAGAAATGACATATCGCCAAAAATATTATGGCAAGTGCCCTCTGGTGCAGTTTCGCCAACTAATTTATATAACCATATTATGTTTAAGTCTATGCATATTATATACTAAGATAATGTATAAATGTTAGGGGAAACCAAATTTCACTTGTATTCTTTTTTTTGTACTTGTATTAAATTTGATATTATAAATATTACAGAGGCACCGAGTACTTCTGTTCTACGAGAACTTAATGAAAATCCACAAGTGCCACCTACCTCTGGTAATTTATTTCTTTTATTTATTTAAACTATATTCTTGTATAGGTACTTACTTAAATTTATGTTTTTCATAGAGCCTCTACACTCTAACTCCCCCCACCCCTAAGGCTTCAATGTGACTAACATTTTCTTTTAGGCTTTGCAGATACTCTTTTAAAAAACAATGTTTTAAAATATATATTTAATATTACAGATCTAGAGGCACCAAGTACTTCTGTTGTACAACAAATTCATAAAAATCCACAAGCACCACCTACTGCTGGTAAATTATTTGTTTTATTTATTCAAACTCTATTCTTACACTTAAAAAATTATATATAATTTTCATAAAATTTTTTGTTTTAATTTTCAGCTTGTGCTTCAACACATGATAGGAGTATTTCTCTGGAACTCTCTTCTGCTGACATAGCTGAAGCTGGCCCATCAAAGCAAAGAGGTTATTGTTTATGTATTGTTTATCAACTGCAATTATTTTGTTAAAGCTTTGCAGGTGCATGCACACTTTTTCTTAAACTACCAGGAGATCTTTAGAGTCAAGGACTCTTTTTCAAGACAACTCTTTCCGCCCCACTCAAAGACGAAATTTGAACTTCTTATGCCGGGTTCACATGCACGCCGTGCAGACCAGCAAGCTTAGGCAATTCACTGTACATTGAGGCTTCTATAAAGATAAATAGTAACAATCACTTTACAGACGAGTCGATGTACAGCGAATTGCCTAAGCTTGCCTGGCTGCACGGCGTGCGTGTGAACCCTGCATAACAATTTTTCTTTGCCTTTGTATCTCAAATAATAAATTTATGTTTTTCATAGAGCCTCTACACTCTAACTCCCCCCACCCCTAAGGCTTCAATGTGACTAACATTTTCTTTTAGGCTTTGCAGATACTCTTTTAAAAAACAATGTTTTAAAATATATATTTAATATTACAGATTCAGAGGCACCAAGTACTTCTGTTGTACAACAAATTCATAAAAATCCACAAGCACCACCTACTGCTGGTAAATTATTTGTTTTATTTATTCAAACTCTATGCTTACACTTAAAAAATTATATATAATTTTCATAAAATTTTTTGTTTTCATTTTCAGCTTGTGCTTCAACACATGAAAGGAGTATTTCTCTGGAACTCTCTTCTGCTGTCATAGCTGAAGCTGGCCCATCAAAGCAAAGAGGTTATTGTTTATTTATTGTTTATCAACTGCAATTATATGTTTAAAGCTTTGCAGCTATAACTTCGGCCGTTCAGAGAATGCGTTCCTGACACGTCGTGATTGAACTGACGACGTAACTTTGTAATGGCGTTGCAGTTACGATTAAAATATTTTTGCTGGTTGTTTACCGTTTTAACAATTGATGAGCATTAAAACAACATTATTATATCAATAATCAATGAATTTTATAATTTTGTGCCAAACTGAGTGTCAAATAACGTGGTAAACAATATTTTTCTAAATCTATACTGCGCTATTACAAGGTTATGTCAGCGCTTTATATTTGTAGTGCTGTGCTAACAATAACAGGCAATAACAGTATCGTAATCTGTTCTTATACAGTTATACTTTATAAAATAATACGTTTTGTTTTTCTTTTTAAGAATTTGAAAATAATGGACTATAAGATAACTTTTATTAAATATAAAAATAAAACTATGACCAAATTAATAATTTAAAACGAAAATAATCTTAAAAATAACGCGGCGTTTCATTTTGGAGGAACGGTAACGAACTCAGTGTTATATTGTGCCCATCACTAGTCGTGACTTACTGACAGGTATCAGGAACGCATTCTCTGAACGGCCGAAGTATAAATGCTAATAAAGTTAATAAATATATAATTAGTCTTACAGCAAACAACAAAAAATTCAGTTGACAATTTGTACTCTGCCTGCATAACACTTTTTCTTAAACTACCAGGGGACCTTGAGAGTCAAGACGCCATTTCAAGAAAACTCTTTCCGCCCCACTCAAAGACGAAAACTGAACTTCTAAAAATGTTTCTTTGCCTTTGTATCTCAAGGAATAAATTCAACCCCTAAGGCTTTAATGTGACTAAAATGTTCTTTTAGGCTTTGCAGATACTCGTTTAAAAAACAACGTTTTAAAATATATTTTATTATTACAGATCTAGAGGCACCAAGTACTTCTGTTGTACAACAAATTCATGAAAATCCACAAGCACCACCTACTTCTGGTAATTTTTTTTTCATTTGTTGTCTTTCGCAATTATTTTGTACTTATTCATTATATTTATGATACTAAAAATTATTTTTTTCTCATTTCAGGTTTCCCTGGAACACCCAAAAAGCCCTCAAGGAAAAGGATGGTTCAAAAACTAAGTAAATTGTCACCGACATGCAAGGCTATATATACAGAATACAAAAAGGCAAAACAACAACTTGACTTTCACCGTCGTGCAAAGAGAGCTCTCAGGTTCAACAAAAACCAATCTTTTGAAGCTCTCACAAAACATATGAACCCGTATGCCAAAAAATTATTTGCTATGCAAGTAAATCTTTGCACAAAGAAGACCAAAGGAAGGAGATTTACCCTAGAAGAAAAATTAATTGGCTTATCAATTATGAAACAAAGCCCGAAATGTTATAGATTCTTGCATAAAATATTTATACTACCATCCAAATCAACCCTGAATAAAATGGTGTCAAACTTGAATGTGGAAACTGGAATAAATCCTCAATTTTTTTCTTTGATGAAGAAAGAGGTTTGTATTTCACTTCTTTATATCTATTTAACAAATGTAAATGTGAACACTCATAAACATAATGTTTTTGTATGTTCCAAACCATCTTAACGATTGTGAGTTTAATTATGCATTTATATTTAACATAATATACTCAGGCACAACTAACCGCCCATTTACATTTCCTCAATTTCTTCAAAACGCATTTTAGTAATCTTATTCTTGTTACAATTTGAATTAGGCAGAGATGTGCAAAATAGTTTATAAAATGTATTTAAATACAAAATGCAAATACTTTATGAATTTTGTATTTGAAATGCAAAATACAAAATAGTTTTTCATTTTGTATTTAAAATACTAAATGCAAAATGCGTATTTCCAAAATACTTTTTTAAAATAAAAATACCTTTATAGTTTTTAACTTCCTTTATTTTATTTGTACGTTTTTGTTATTCAAACAAGTCATCATTTTAGCATCGCATCATTACCTTTAGCAATCGAAAGTTCGGGTACAGGGCCAGGTTACAACCAATTTATGAGCATTTGCCACTCTTCTTCACCTAACAGATTTTAATTAAATAATTTTTTCAAAGACACTTCCACTCATGTTCCTTCTATGCGGTCTCACAATCATACCATCATAAGAAAAAAGCCTATCTACCGGCGCAGAGCTAGGCAGGCAGGTATTGCATTTTAAGGAGACCATCTTTACTGTTTGGTATTTATTTAACGATTGCAGGCAGACATCATCATCCTTCAAATATTGAAGTGATTCCAGGTCAATAGTGGCGTTTACACTTGCATTATCACTAACTAGTGAGGAATCTAAAACTACATATTTATGTCACGCACCGCACGTCAAACTTGTTAGTTCAGAGGGCCTACCATGAGTTTTCCCTGTACTTTACTACTTTAGTTACGTCGCGTCGCCAATTCGTATGACAGAAATTAGTTCTCAACGTAACCACTAGGAGCGCTGTACGAAATTCAGTACAAAATTGGTGACGTAACTACAGTAGTAAAGTACGGTGAAAACTCATGGTAGACCTACACTTCAGTTTTTGTTTGTAGTTCCTTTCGGAAAGGCAGGTTCTAACCCTTACAGCCGTTATCTTTCATCATCATCATCAGCCCGGTAAAACCCCACTACTGGGTATAGGCCTCTTCATTTCCACGCCAACTAGAACGGTCCCCCGCTAGTCTCATCCACTGTTTGCCGGCTACTTTACAAATGTCATCCGACCACCTGGCTGCTGGTCTGCCCACTGACCGTTCCCCCTCCCACGGCCGCCACTCTGTCACTGCCCTCGTCCATCTGCCATCACTCCGCCTGGCCAAGTGTCCCGCCCACCTCCACTTCAGAGTCGAAATCCGCTTGCCGATATCAACCACCTTTGTTCGTCGTCTGATCTCAACATTCGGAATCCGGTCCAGAAGTGTGATTCCTAGCATAGCTCTTTCCATTGCTCTTTGTGCGACTTTGACTTTGTGCACTGCGTCCTTAGTCAGAGTCCATGTTTATTATTATGTTATCTTTAGCATTTGTTTTTATTGATGTTGACAAAACAAATTAAAAAGTATTTTGTATTTTGCAAATGCAAAATATATCGTAAAAGGTATTTCAAATAAAATACTAAATGCTTATTAAAAAAAAGTATTTAAATACAAAATGGAAATAGGTATTTTGTATTTTGTATTTTGCATTTAAATACTGTTATTTTCAAAATGTCACATCTCTGGAATTAGGGGAGCCTTTTCGAAAATAAAAGTATCATCGAATAAATTGTGAAATTTTTTATAAAGTAAAATTATTTAAATAATGTGAATTTTCTGTCTTACAGTGCCATTTGAGAAGGTTGGGTGGTTAGTTGTGCCTGAGTGTATTTTCTTGACAATATCGGCACCATCATCTAACTAGTGACCACCATATAAATAAAAATTTGGGACTAATATTATTTTCGATTAATAGTTTATTGGTTCTTAAATAATAATTTTTTGTGAGTGACGAGATGAATCACGATTATTTCTAATATTGGTAAATTATTTCCAGGTCGACACATGGAGCACCAACAAAAAGTATTGCTCTTTGATTTTTGATGAGATGGCTTTGGAGACAGGGCTGTCTTATAACAAAAAAAAAGATAAAATTGATGGATTCACCGAGTTGCAAGAGCGGTCGGATAAATATGCTGACCATGCTCTGGTATTTATGCTCAGAGGTGCAGTACACAAATGGAAACAGCCTATTGCTTATTATTTTTGTGAAGGTGCAACAAAGGGGCCGGAATTGAAAGCAATTATAAAAAATGTTGTGACTGCCCTTTTGGAAATTGGTCTAAAACCGATAGCACTTATATGTGACCAGGGTTCGGCGTTTCAGTCGGCTCTGAGAAGCTTGAGTGAAGACACAATGCGGGAAAAAAATCAATGTAATGAGCGGACTGGTGAGTGTGCAATTTAGTTATGTCTTAGTATATTTCAACATGATGTTAGAATTCGAAGTTTTAAACCCATGCATATTTATAGCTTTTTATTTTAATAATAAATTTGTTCTTTACAGATGACGGTGTCATTACTATACATAAAGTGGACATGAGTGTCATTTATGACCCATCTCACTTAATAAAAGGCTTGAGGAACAACTTCCTTAATAAAGATATCAAATTTATGGGAAAAGTTTCTAAATGGCAAGATATAGTGGATGTTTATAAAACTGATTGCCACCACACAGAAGCACGGTTGCTCCACAAATTAACCGATGAACTTGTGATACCAACACGCATAAAAAAAATGAAGGTATGAATTTATTATTTTAAGAACTATAGTTGTTAGATTTTTATCGCAATGGACGGCGATAACTTAGTTGGTTGAAACTTGCCTTGCCTGCAGATTCGAGCGTTGTGGGTTGCGGGTTGAGCGGGTGGGTTATATGAAATATAAGTCAATGGGTGAATACGAATAATTTGTATTGTATACAGGGTGTTTCATAAGTAACAATAAATTTTTAAAACTCATAAGGGGGTTGTTTAGACCGTCAAACTGAACAACTTTCTTTATGGGACCAACATCGAAATCGCGAAAAAAAATTTTTATATCCCATACATATTTTAGCTCTAGTCGATTTGTAGAGTATAGAACAAACATTTTTTTTTTGCGATTTCGATATTGGTCCCATAGTGAAAGTTGTTCAGTTTAATGATCTACACCACCCCCTTAAATGTTTATTTGTAGTTTTGTAACACCTTGTATAGTCATATCGTTATTTAGCCCTCAATCTTAACTATTATAAAACCGTAAATTCATAAGGAATAAAAAAAGTAGCGGTTCTCTTCATATAAATTCAAATAACATTCGATAGCGCGATTTAAAAACGTGCAGCGCCATCTATTGACAAAATTGTTAGTTTGTTTATTTGTTCGCGCATCACGCAAAAACTACTGAACCGATTTTGATGAAACTTTTTTTGTTTGATAGCTTATGATCTGACTTAAAATCTGGTATATAATTTGTGCGGACGAAGTCGCGGGAAAACACTAGTATTATATAAGTCTGGAGAAAATTCTGGATTCTGCATTTAATTTCATTGATACAGTATGCTAGAAAATGAATAAGCATAAGCATAAGCATATACCCACGACTATATTCCCCAAGGGGCTAGTCAGAGATATTCTGAAACCTCAGAACATCCACGATTCACCAGTAGTACCGAAACTCTGTCCAGTGTGACGGGGGGTGAGCCCGTCGCCACTAATAATGGACAGTGGGTACAATACATGCTTCGAAGTTGAAGCATGCAGGTTTCCTCACGATGTTTTCCTTCACCGAAAAGCCAGTGGTGTTACAAATCGTACATAAATTCCGAAAAACTCATTGGTACGAGTCGGCGTCGTGGACGGGGATCGAACCATCGCCTCCTGCACGGCAGGCAAGGTTACTCGCCACTGGACCACCACGGCCTTAAAAATGAATAAAGTATTGAAGTATCCACTTCTAAATAATGTGTTGAGAATATTGAGATGGATTTATAAAAATTTTTACAGGTGAAGAACTGTGTGCGGATTTTCAGCAAAACCATGTCTGCTGCCCTCTCATACACTGCAAAATTTTGTAAGTACAAACAGCAGATTAAACATTGATACTATGTAATTTACCCTTTACGCCGTCATTGTAATTAAATAATGGTAATGTTTATAATGAATAAATAAATAAATAAATAAATAACGCTCACAGGCACATACATTGTAATGATCCCAAACTAAACACTAAAGGCTTTTATTATGGAAACCATACAACAACGGCACGAACATATAACATCCATGACCGAATCGGGATTCGAACCGGTTTGGCAGTTCGGCGTGGTAACCATTACACCAACCGGGTCGTCGAAGTAGTCATGGTTTGAGGATGTAGTCATGGTTTGAGGTTGTACTTGTAGTAATGTTCACGTTTAGTATGCATCAGGATAATTCCTATCAATATTTCCTGATAATTTGATAACATTCAGACATTAAGGATCTTTCGATTGTTTAAATAGGATACTCTTGTAATTATTAAATGTTGTTTGCAGCTCACTATGTCGATGGATCGCCAGTCAGCAGTACCCTCAAAAACACTGCTGAAACAGTTAACTTTTTTGACGACTTGTTCGACAGTGTAAATGGAGCATCATTAAGTTACAAAACAAACAAGGGCAAGGAACTGCGTAGAGCTGTGGTGGAAACATCGAAACATCATTCGTTTTGGAAAGAGGCAATAGTAAAATTAGAAAATTTAAAATTTGTCACTGAGAAAGGCAAGGAGGTAGTAGTACCCTCAGTAAAGAATTTTGTAATAACATTGAAAAGTTACATGAGGTTGTGGCAGTTTTTTAAGAAAAACGATTTGAAAGTTATGCGCCCAAGATATTTTAATTCCGATCCCATTGAAAATTTTTTCGGTCAAGTGCGGGCGTATAATTATCGCAATAATGACCCCAACTGCCACAACTTCAATTGTACATTTAAATCTCTAATGATCACTCGCGTAATCCAATTTCATTCGGAAACTTTTAATTGTGAGGATGACGGGGCTGAACAGCTATTCAATCTTACGTCACTGTTTGAAAATGTTGAAACAAATGAGCTTAACATCGTTCAATCCCGTCATCCTGAAGCAGAGCCAAATTATGTCGAATCTATAATAGATCAGGCAAGAAGAGAAAGGCTAAATATTCATTCTCGTGCATATTCTACTGGATGGGTAGTAAGAAAAATTTTAAATAAATTTAAATGCAACCAATGCAAAGCCAGCCTCACAAGTTCCCATGAATTAAGCATTCATAGTTGGATCAGCCAACGAGAATATAAAGCGGCAAAAAAGGCATTGAACTACCCATCAGAGAGTGCAGTGAGGTGCTTTGGCATAATAATGTCTGAATCAAATGAGTGCTTGGAGAAATTCCCTCACAAAGAGGGAATATCTAATGTTATTAAAGAAAATATTCTAACGAAGCACTCATTTGATTTTAACTGCAATAAACACAAAGATTTGGTTCTGCAATATTTCTTGGAAATAACAATAAGGTTTTCGATAGTGAATTGGTGTAATGTTATTAATAAAATACTGAGGGGTACTGATATAGAACGATTAAAAACAAGAACGTTGCCTAACATGCAGGCAAAAGCATATAACAAATATGTAAAAAAGTTGAAAAATAAAATGTTGAATAAATAAAGAACAATTGTTTTATTATGTTTCTCGTATTTTAACCTTTTATTTTATCTAGTAAGTAACCTGGGGCCACGCCAGGCCGCGTAAAAAAGAAGGCTGAATTGACCATAACCCTATGCCAACTAACACTACTTTCAGTTCATAAATAAAAAAAAAAATGTAATGTCATACAGCACTGGCGCGACCTTGGCTCTATTACTTATTCTCAATGTTCGTCAGATGGCAGTCTGATACGTAGTATCTCTACTTAGTCTGTGCTGTGTACGCAGTATTCTCGTTGTACGAACAACAACGTTTGTACCTGTTCTAGACGGTACAGTAGTAGGGATATTCTAAATAATACCGCATTTAGGACATGTTTCGCCACTTCTGGATAAGTTCCTAATAGCTTATCTGACGGATCGTTTTACATGTTTCCTATAAAAGATTAGTCTGGTATTATTTATAATTTCTCTGTGTGAGGAGTAAGTTAAGTAATAAATATAAAACTTGGTATATTTTGAAATCATTGTTTAGAAATGGTTTATTAGGCAAATACTTAGACCCAAATAAGAACAAACAATAACTTATGGTTCCAGATTAATTTAATTATTTGATAATAGCTTACCTAGTAACAACATAATAAACATATTTTTTATCAATACCTAGATCATTTAACCCACTCCACCAGCATCTCTGCACCAAGCAGAGCATGGCCCTCTCCCTTCATATCTCTGATCAGTAAGGATTACCCTACAATTACAATATAATATCATTGATACATTACTAACACTAATGCACATACACGGAAGCTAAATAATCGTAATCATATGTCCTCTTCAAGAACAAATCTACTAAGGATACTCCAGTAATATTGTGGAGGCCAGTATTGATGGGCAATGCTGTTAAGTCAATATAAATAGAATTTCCTGGCTCCAGCGGGCCTAATTTCCTGTTAGAAATACCACACCACAATAAGCTAGAGTCATTTAATGCCCGTAGCTTTAGAATAAGGTCCAGTGTTCTTTCACTGGCGTTAACAATCTTACATCTGAAGTCAAAAGGTACATCTACTGATACTTTATCAGGCAACCTCTCATAGGTAACCCGAATATCTCCATAATCTGAAGTCATTCGCTGCAGTTGACTCGTTTGCAATCTCCCCTTCTCTCCTAAGTTTGACCTCCATACAATATCGAGCTTTCCTATGTTCTTAGCGGCAGATAGAAGTTTGATCTCCTTGGATATGTGTTCTCTCGGAGTAAGACAGTATAAATATTGACAACTCTCTTGTGGTTGAAGTAGAGTTACATCACCGAACACAGAGAGCCCACCGTTGATTTCATTCAGGGATGTGACAGTGAACTGTTGGGAACTCTCCAAAGCGACCTGTTCCAGTGTGATCGGACCAGATGTAATATTCTGCACCTGAGCTTCAAGGTATACATCATCAGACTCAGCGTTATAAAACTTAGTCTTCACGTCCAACGGTTTCATCACTTCAAACTTGAAGAACTTTCTGAATGACGCCAAAGTGTTGTAATTAGACATGTAAGTTACTTCACAGACCAGAATGTGTGTGCCGAGGTCTTTGACTTCATGATGTATAACGTCGCTTAGAGTTTCATCAACGTCTAGCATTATAGGAGACTGGTTCTGTTGGGTTGAAAGAGGTATTCTCTGTGAGTTTGTTTGTAGGTCAGCCTTGATGGAGACGCTCTGTACAGGTTGATTGGTCTCGTTATGAACACAGACGTAGCATGAAAACGTCTCTCCGAGGTATATGTTGCCGAAACTTTGGGGGAGTAGCAGGAATTGGCCAGCGGCAAGCGTCTCCATTTGCGTCACTGCCGTAGCGTCATCCTTCAGGAAGTTGTTCAAAATGTTTCCCGGCAAGTCTTTTGAATCGCATGTCACTATTTTGGGGCTTATTAAAGCCGGTTTCGTTAATCTCATAACTTTTAAAGCCACCAAATGCTCCACGACTTCTTTTGGATCCATGTTGAGGTTTTATTGAGAATTGTGTCTGTTCTGTTAGTGATTATTTTTAAATTAACACGTATTACTTTAATTATAACATAACACTGTGTTTAAAATTTAGCCATTATTATTATTTTGTTAAAATCAAGCGTTTTATGCGAGTTTATTTTATTCATGACATGAATGTGAACTAGCAATAGCAATGCATGTGACAGATTGATGAGATTGATAAAAAAATGACAGATAGATGACATTGACATTTATATGACAATCAGCTGTTTTCAATTTCAGTGCCTACGGTCCGAATGCATAAAATATAAAAAATGTTGTCACAAACAACAACAAACATATAAACAGATTTTTGTCGTTTTCTTGAGGGTGGCATGCTAGATCTCTAGTGGCGTAGAAAGAGCAAGTAATAGAACGAAGAACGTGTTTTGTCTCATTTACTCATTGAGGGATGCATAATACAAATTCACTCTAGTTAAAAAAGGAGATCGCTACCTTATTGCTGTCCTTATTGACGTAGCCATATTTTTGCTCTAGCCTCTATGGTCTGACATCGGAGTCAGACGGAGTCAGACAACAAAAATTTCATAAAAATGTTTGTTGCTCTATGGCCGAGATTCAGAGACGATTTGTAAGTCATAGTTCGAACTCCCGTATGTCAAAATCCATACATTTCTACCCTACTTAGCTCGAGCTAAGACAAAAAAAATCGTCTCTGAATCTCGGCCTATATTTCGATGAACAGTTATTTCGTAATAATTTAATTCATTGTAATTTGTTGCGAGTGGGTGACTTTAAGTTCACAACATGCAGTGCGATTTTTGAAAATCATACGAGCGCTTTGGCAGTAGAAAATGTCAGAATTACTATGGAGATTATGCATCTTTCTACTGCCGGACCACTCGTATGATTTTCAAAAATCGCACTGATGGTAGCGTGCAGCGTTTTAGGATGCAAGAGCCGCACTGAACGTTGCAAAGAAAATATTTCATTCCACGGGTATGTTAACATTAATTCACGTTTTATTGCAGGAAACATTAATAATAAAACGCATTTTAATAGTTTCATTCATCGGGCAAGTGTTAAAGACAATAATTTAAAAGTTAAAGCTAAATTTTGTGATTTGTAATCTCAATAAGGGTGGTCAGATGTCATATTAAAATTACCCTGTTTCCACCTTGAAAATAAGGTAAGTACACCAAGGGCTGTGCCAAGGGTAAGCCGGAAGAGGTTTCATGAGGTATTTTGTAACCGCTAGTTAAACGTAGTTAAGCATACCATACCATGGATAGCTGTCATTGCCTCAGGGTTAAAAGCTCCAACAAAAAACAGCATTACAAATAGAAGTCGGTTAACTAAAGCTGGCGCGTGCCACACATTTACGCAATGCCTTTGTCTCACTGCACGCAGAATGTCTCATCGAACTCATTTGTATGTGTCTGTGAACGTGCCAGCAGCTTTAGTTAGGTTAACCTGTAAAACATACCATGATAGATGTCGTTGACGTGAGTTGAATCCTTAGGGCCTGTTTCACCACTTCTGGGTAAGTTCTTGTTAGCTTATCCGACGGATAGTTTGACATATTTTGTATGAAATTATGTCAAAATATCTGTCGGATACGCTAACAAGAACTTATTCAGAAGTGGTGAAACAGGCCCTTAGAGTATTTATTTATTCTACTAACAAACTTATCTGCCACTTTTTGGTAGCATGAGGTATGTATGTTTGAGGCAGCATGAAATCCGCAACTTTGGACTTTATTCCATTACTTTAGATTTTAATTTTGAATGTTTAAATTCATGAAAAACTGTGTCGTGTGAACCCCAAACGCGATAGCTTCGAAATTATTGTTCCGCAATTAAAGGCTGTTTAGTGATAGATAAGGTATAAAATTGTATGTAAATGCGTAAGATTGTTTGATCTGACACGTTGTCAGAGGGGAAATGCTAAGGCGAGGCGGTCCCTATATAAATCGTCTAAGGTTGGATCATAAAGAATAGTTAGTGAGGTTTTTTTTATGTCTGTTTGTCTATTCGTTTGATTGTTTGTGTGTTTGTTTGTTTGTTCGAGCATCACGTAAAAACTACTTTACCAATTTTTTCGTATAGATAGGGTGAGGAGTTGTAGCTTTTTTGCGTTTTTAAGTGATGTATTTTTTCTTCAGTTTTCCAAGCGACGAATATTTTAAAAATATATGGGTCTTCGCAACTGGCAGACTCAATTGGTCACCTACTATATATTCGCGTATTTGAAGAACATCTGTTTATTGAAAATATACGTATAAGAGAAATGGAATACAGTGACACTCCAACACGGTATATAAAGGTAAATTCAATATGTCGGTAGATAGTACCTACACAAGTAGATAATTATAATAGTCAAAGTAGGTATATCTAGTTTAGCTAGGAAAGAGTATAGGTCATTTATTATTTGTAAACTGGAAGACTAAGGCCACTTCTGAATAAGTTCTTGTTAGGTTATCCGACAGATATTTTGACATTATTTCATACAAAATATGTCAAACTATCTGTCGTATAAGCTAGCGAGAACTTACCCAGAATTGGTGAAACATGCCCTAAGGCATTGTCCTAATTGGGCAATGTCGGTAAAGCTGGTTAGATTCTTTATTAAATAATGTTAGGTAGCATTGCTTTCTTTTTTTATTAGTTCTAGTAATGTTTTCGAGATGATTGTTTTCATACAAGAAGCGAAAACCAGTTTACCTACTTAAGCCTACTAAAAATCAGGTTCGGGTTTCGATCTCATTTGATTCTGTTCACCTTAAACTAGGTTACCTTACCTACCATACACTAAATGTTGGCTCCCTGCAAATTGTTCAATGTAATTGATGCTTAAGTTCGAGCTAAGTAGGGTCGAAATGTATGGATTTTGACATTTAACTGTAGGTTTTAGCAAGGTCTTACAATTATAGTACAGAATATGAGCCTCTATAGCTTACCAGAAAAGGTGTGTATCATATCTTACATTAAAATATGATAATGTTCTATAAGTTAACAACATAATTTATGATTTGATACAAATAAATAACTTTATTAAAATGTATTCTCGTTATTATAATGACACAAAAGGTAACAATAAATTGAAAATTGCATATTGCATAATGTGCTATTATTATGTTCTTCTACTTCTTATCGAGTGGGCTGCAAGCCGTGTCAGAGTTTATTCAAACCGCCTTACGGCCTCTGACGTGGTTTTTATGTAACGACTACTACCACCAGAGATAGTAGCCGGGACCAACAGTTTAACGTGCGATCCGAAGCACGGAATCATCTTTCTTTTCAGACAATCAGGTGACTCAGCCTGCAATGTCCTAACCAACTGGGGAAAAACGCACAAAGTGACGTTTCACTAGGTGCCCACCGTGGGAATCGAACCCACGACCTCCGTGTCAAGAGCCCAATGCTCTTAACCATTAGACCACGGAGGCAGTTCCACGGAGGCGGATTATGTTCAATGGGTACCAGCCCGTCTAGTATGATTTCTCTACTAGCGTGCCGACTCTATTTTTTCCATACTAAGTACTTGTCGCAGCAAGCGCAACGCTCTGAAAAGCGCGAGAACAGCAGTGCGAATTTTGAAAGTCACACGTTCAAATCAGCAGTAGAAAGACGCATAATGTCCATAGTAATTTTAACATTTTCTACTGCTGTTTACAGCGAGTTACGGGTGTCTTTCAAAAATCGCACTACAGAGGCTATAGACAAGGTAACATTTCTTTTGGCGTAGACGCTAGTAGAAATGACAGAATGTATGGATTTGACATTGGCGATCGAAACATTTTGACGTTTTCTTTCTCCACCATACGTCAAGTCCATACGTTTTTTTTTTTTTTTCTACTGTCGTTAATGCTAATCGAAAGTACTTTTTCTAGAGGCCCTGGTTATTCTCTAAGCAGCCGAAGGCGCGGTGCGCACATGTAGTGAAATCGTACTAGACTCAAAGGACTGTGAGTATTCACCCTACGAGCGGCGCGGGAATCTCATTCGGTGAATTCAGCAGTTGTAAATGTCTTTATAGTGTGGATTTGACTTTCAAAAATCGCTATGTATGATTAATGATTTTTGAAAGTCAAATCAGCAGTAGAAAGATGCATATCTCCAAAGTAATTTTGACATTTTCAACTGCTGAGCTCACCGAATGAGATTCAAAAATCGCACTTGTGTACACATACGCCGTGTGTACATAATATAGCATAGTTCATTTACCCATTTTTATGGGAGTTTGATTTCCTATGGTATCACTGGATGAAATTATCGCTGTCTCATACGCGGTTACACTGATGTTCCGTCTATCAGCGTAAGCGAAATACTTGGCTTATGTCTAGTGGGGTCATCTTTCAGTGTCTTTTGTCTATGGATGTTCTGTTTTTGACACTTTGACAGACAATTGACAATGAGCGTTTTTCTTTTTTTTTTTTAATGCCGTTTTCTTATAACTCAATAGATGGCAGTAGTGTCTGTACGACAAACTGTCAAGCAAAAACTTCCTCTGCAATGTCACCTATAGACTAAAAAACGTAGAGATTTCATTCTCTTTGGTTCGGATTTGGATGACGTCATCAAAAAAAAATTTAAAGTATTTTCGATTTCTTTCTTAGCCAAAAATACAGTCCTTTTTCGTTGTTTTTCAGAAAAGCAGTTTGAAGTAAACTATTCTATTCTATTTTTATTTATTGGCGTTTCCTTGTTAGATTTCGCCAGTGTCAAGTAGTTTGAGGGAGTGTCTATCCAATCTCGAGGATTGTTTTTGAGTAAGAACAACTGAGAAGGATTTTGGAGCCTCGTGGCAGGCTGAGACGCGAACCGCGCGAACACCACGCGAGAGACAAGTGTTCAAGGCAAACCCTGCAACGTGACTCTCTGAAGTAAACTAACAAACACGACAAAGTAAATGCTACGCTACGATACGAGTTTGATTAACAATGACATTTGACAGCTCAAGTTTTCTTATTGCCAGTTCAATTTCAGATTTTGCCTTATGATCAAAGAGTTTTTATATTTATTTTAGTCAAATTGTAGTCTTGTATCACCTTAAAGAGTAAATTAGCATAAGAAATATAGTTAAATATAATAAAAAAATATGTTCCTAAAGATTTTTGTTTTTTTTTCACTTCACTTTTACCCTCATTTCGGGGAAAGATAATTTTTCAGTGTTTGACATAGATTCGTATAGACCGTAGCGTCATCTATCGATCTACTATGAAACGAAAAAAAAAACGCTCATTTGAGATTCAGAAACGTTGCGTTTGCGTGTTTATTGGATTTTGGATTTTTAGCAAAAATAATTACAAAACAGTGCATTTGATTCATTGTATAGCCATAAATATTTGTAAGGAAATCATTGGAGCACGTCATATTACCATACAGCAACTTGTCGAACTATTAACGGTCGCTCTCAATAATTCTGATGTGGCCCAATCATGTCGATGAATTCGGACTTCATTATCTATAAGCCAATTTTTCTTTGAGTGTTTTTTATTATAAAGTGAATTTCTGGTGTTAAAAATGGCATATCAAACGATTCTTCAAGAATATATGCTGATACCTCCTGTCACCAGGGCTTATACCACAGCGTGTGTTATCACGACTTTAGCAGTTGTAAGTATTTGTAAGATAGAAGTTCATAGAACATTACGTTCTTATCACTAGAGATGAAAGTTTGAACATAGGCACCTAGTTTGTTCTATACATTATTGCTACCTACCCTCCTACTGTGGATAGGTACATGGTATTAGTTTGTATGTGTATGAACGCATAGTAAGAACGAACGCAACGCAAGTATGAACTTGATTTTATACCTATAAACAAAGGCTGGGAGTGCGTTGTAGGTCTGCTATAGGGTAGTCGCATCGCGAGTCGATTGTTGGTTGCCCCCTCCCCGGCCTACAACGAAGCTCCAGTGGTGGCTCAAGATAGTGTTCTTTTCGAAAAACAATCCTTGAAGTCACCAAAATACATAAGTTACCGTACAACGTCAAGCACTCTTGCTACAAAAACTAGACATTGGCAAAATCATCACATACCCAAGATGGCAGCCATTTTTTTAAATATAGAATAGAAAGTATAAACCTATTTCTTATAGCAGACAGTATCTTAATGTAAAGAAATTTAATTATTTTATGCAATTTCAACTAATGCGTTAACTTCGTAACATACTGGATTGCTTGTATTGAAGGGCCCGTACAAGGGCACTTTGTAGAATTGATAAGATGAAGGAAATAATAGATACTTTGTTACTACGAACATAACATAATCTAGTATCTTAAAAAAATCTGTTTGAAACAATTAAAGTAAGTGTGGGTGTGAGAATTCTTCGCTATAGCTATCAGTGCTTTTGTTAGGTGCACCCTGGTGCTGCCTTCGCTGTCAGCCCTCATGGCACAAGGCTCGGCTCGAACAGCTTGTATTAATGTTGAACATGAAAAACTAACTAAGATATGGTGATCGGTTTTGAACAAATACATACTATAACTTATTATAGAAAAGAGTAATAAGTACTAATAGTATGGCCAGTTCCACAATGTCATCTTGCTGATCAGTGATATAATTACAGTTTTGAGAGTTATGTGGTCACTATTTATAACAAAATTGGTTTATAGTGTCAATTGATACTCAAATTGTAATATAAATTATTGTATGATAATATAATTATGAATATTAACTATTTGTATAATTTTATTAGAATGACCTTTATAATTTGGAGATTTGAGATACAAACCGTCCTGATCAAGAATCTACTGTGATTTCTGGCCGCAGTGGGGATTGGTAAGGAACTTAAAAAAAGGGTGTTCACAAAGGACCAGCGATGGTCTATGCCGCAGGAGGCCTGTCAAGGCCCAACACCCTTTCCCAAATAATAATAATAAAAACTTGGAATATTTGAACAATGCAGGTTGAAACAGTTGTTAAAATAATATGAGTCAATGTATTGACTGTAGGTAGTTACCACTGTGTTAAAGACTAGAATTAAATTTTAAATTTTAGTATGTTCTTAGGTTCTTACGTAATAATATTTAAGCACAAGCATCCAGAATATTAAACTAGTAACTATGTAAGGTGTTACAAAAATACAAATAAACCTTTAAGGGGGTGGTGTAGACCATCAAACTAAACAACTTTCACTATGGGACCAACATCGAAATCGCGAAAAAAAAATTGATGTTCCATACTCTACAAATCGACTAGAGCTAAAATATGTATGGGATATCAATTTTTTTTTTTCGCGTTTTCGATGTTGGTCCCATAGAGAAAGTTGTTCAGTTTGACGGTCTAAACAACCCCCTTAAGAGTTTTAAAAATTTATTCTTACTTATGTAACACCCTGTATACTATGGCACAGGCACAATACATGTCCATTAAAGCGCTCAACCAACCAATGATAATAATACATACTATGTAAGGGTAATAATTAGTAACATGAAATCGTTTTGATTTCATATATAATATTATTAAAACAGTTTCATTAACTCATGCAGTATAATCAATGAAGTGTCCTTAATTTTCTCTTTTAAGAGGAACAATACAAGTGATAATGATGTTTTTATATCAGTAAACCAACTGTATACATATACACATATACAAATGTGTACTGTGTATATGTGTTTATCTTTAATAACACTTGATAACTTGTTCCCCCACACGACCAGAGATAAGCATGTAGCGAATCTGACTTTATGCTTTCTGAGCCACTGTCAGCTTTCACAGATCTTGAATCTTCACTTTACAACAGAGAACAGACATATTAATCTGTGGTACAGAGTAAGGGTTGAGTAAGACACATTTACCGACCGCGACCGACGGCCGGCCCATACTAAATTACATTTTTGTATGGGCCGGCCGTCGGTCGCCGTCGGTAAATGTGTTTCAATCATCCATGGTCTCAACTTTAATGTGAGCGGTGAGCTCATCTCTGAAGAGATTTTTTCCGGCAGTCTTTTGCAGTGAGAGCTTACAAAGTGAAGCAGGCCTTATGTGAGCTTTTATATGAACATAAAACATTTTGTTTGTTTCAGCAATTGGACCTTGTATCACCGTTTCAACTATATTTCAACCCTATCCTAATATTGAAGAAGTATCAGCTATGGAGGCTTATGACTACATTCCTCTTCTTTGGAAATTTAGGATTCAACTTTTTCTTCAATATGATATTTACATATAGGTACTGTAGGATGTTGGAAGAGGGTTCATTCAGGGGGAGAACAGCTGATTTCGTTGTTATGTTCATCTTCGGAGGAGTTCTTATGATTGTATCCTTTTTAAAATATCATAATCTATGGAGCTAGAACTGTAGTGGCTATTATGTAAGTTTCAGATTATATCGATACAAGATCAATTATGTATATTTATGACTGCATGGGACAATTTTTAAGTAATATTGTGTTTTTCCGATCACCATATCCATTGTCTAAAATTGATTAACTATACTCTGAAACTTCAATCAAAGTAAAATTAATGGATAGGCCCAAAGCGCGTTAAGTTGAAGCACACTACTGGTGCACTTGGTCTATACAAACTGGCACACTTGGTCTGTCATCTCGGTACATATTTGAAGTATACCTGTCATTTTTTTTGCCTTATTTTTCTGGATTGAAATGTTCGCGTAAGGCCTATCCATTAATTTTACTTTGATCGAAGCATAAAAAACATTACCCTTACTTTGCGTCGCGCAGTCGGGTTAAAATATTAAGAAACAGAATCCTGAATCACCAAGAACTGTTAAAAAACACCTAGTTGATTTGATACCCATACAATAAGACCCCTGATTGTCATATCTTCTCTGTCTAGGAACTATTCAGTGATAAGTGTACCTGAAGTGCATGTAGTATCAGCTCGAGGCTACTAGATTAAATTCTCGTCAGATCTATCTGTTCCAGTAACTCCTGTTTCTAAATTGTAGCCTAACGAGCCAATTGTAACCGATGGCCAGCACGCAGTTCACACGCTTTTTCATACATTTTGTAGGGACTCACCGCTCATGTGATGCCGCGTAGTGGCCGCAACTCGCAACAGCAGTGTCCGCACTGGTGCGGTGGCTGTAGCCGGTGGCTCGTTTACGCGAGGCCTAATTCAAATTAATGCCCTGTTATTTCATAACAATGATGTAACAATATTGGCTCTAGACAATGTTGTGATTGCCAGATAATTTCCTTAATAGAATCACAGCTGTGCGCTTTCTTTGTTAATTTATTATTTTTAGGTCAAGCCTTCACCATTATGATTGTTTATGTGTGGTCACGCCGCAATGTGTTCGTACGCATGAACTTCTTCGGTTTAATGAACTTTCAGGTGAGGCTTTATTTGTAATCTTTTCTAATTTTGTAGACCTAGAATATTCTATTACTCCAGAGTGTCATATAAAGAAGCTTATGCCTACCTCCACATGTTCGGGTCCGCTATACATCGACTCGTCTATAAACGTACTAGTTTACCGTATAGAAGATTCGATGTACAGCGGGCTAGCGTAAGCTCGCGAGAGCGTGTGGAAGTAGCCTAAGAGTTGATTAACACATTCGTACAAATGCGCCATGCACCAGGACGCATTAGCGCGATTTGGCAATATGCGTTCTGGGCACTATAGTCCAAACCATATGGACAGGGAGCGATCAAATTCAAAGTCGATACTCTGTGAAAATCTCAAATAAGAGGTGGTTAAGGGTTGAACTGCGCCGTGCGATCGCGTTCCGTATCTTATATGCTCTAGCAAATGACGTTCGTGAATGACAGAAAAGGATGGAGCGACGGAAAAGTGCGATCGCGTGCGGCCATGTGTAGTTCAACCCTAAAAGATATGTGCAGAGGACTTTTTATTGTTGTTGATAAAACTAATATTATCATGTAATTTGTCTTATAATACACAACATTTTATTCAAATTTTCAGGCTCCATACCTGCCTTGGGTGTTGCTTGGCTTTTCAGTGTTACTTGGAAATGCAATATCAGTTGATTTGGTTGGCATGGCTATCGGGCATATCTATTTCTTCATGGAAGATGTTCTGCCGCGACAAAGAGGAGGTCAAAAGTTATTGAAAACACCAAAGTTTCTGTAAGTTTTATGATTTTATTTTGTTTTTAAGACCAGTAACACATGATCATCAAGTCGTACTATATCATCATCATCATCAGCCTATATGTCAGGGCAAACGCCTACCCTCAAGGAGGGGCGTATGGGCGTTAGTCCACCACGCGTGCCTAATGCGGATTGGTAGACTTACACATCAGAATTGCTTCTTCAGCGTATGCAGGCTTTATATCACGTTTTTTCTTCACCGTTAGAGAGCAGTCGGTATTATTACGTACATGTTAATTATATGTCGGTATTATTATGAACACTGATAATAGTAAATTAGAAAGAAAATAAAAAAAAAACATATCCTCCAGGAAGCTTGATAATGTTGCAATGTTGACTTCCGAAAGAGACCTAGTCGCGGCGATTCGCGCTGTTGTGCCCGATGCATTCCAGCAGCACGTGCGCAGTTTCCTCTAACTCCATCCACTTCTATTCAAGTTTATCTAATGCCAAATACCTCTTCCATACACTGCTAGAAATGCAGGCTTATCTCAACTAATTCACGTCTTCTCTGTATAAAGACATCATCCAAAATGTGTCCAAAAGTTAAGTAATAAAAATAATGCAATATTCTGTTAAAATGTGTCCGTCTAAGCATTTATTATTATAGCACCAAATCTGTAGGGCCATTGTCCATTGTTTGATATGGGTTGGAAAATTTTGGAACCTTTTTCATACATTTTTGATGTAATAAAACTTACAGCTACAGCTTTCATGCAATAATAAAATAAATGCTTGGAGGTATAAGTTCTATCAGAATTAGTATTACTTTTTGTTGGCCGGCACATTCTTTGGACCAAAAATGTATAGTTTTATTTATAGCATGAACCATGTATGATGTCTTTTCAGCAAAAAGCTGTTCGACCCAGCACCGGAGGAGCCAGAATATGTTCCCCTCCCTGAGCTGGCCAACATACGACCCGGCGGCTTCGACTGGCGCCGCCGCGTTCCAGAACCAGAGCCCGAAGATGACGCCAACAGATAAAGTCTCAAACTTGTTTGTACATATTAGAATAAGCTGTTTTGTGTCAAGCTCAAACCCCACTGAGTACTATGCACGCGTGTTTTCATATACAGGATGTAGCAAAACATCCTAGTAATACTTAATGGGGTGCTCCAGACAATGAAACTGTACAACTTTCACTATGGAGCCAACTTCGAAATCAGTTGGCTCCATAGTGAAAGTTGGTCAGTTATCAGTTTCAGTTTCCCTATATGGTGTTTTGTTACACCCTCTACAGCGTGACATTGGCATCTTTTAAAACTAAGAGTCTACCCATCAAACTGAACAAATTTTACTATGGGAGCAAACAGATCTTAGAAAAATGTATGAAATAGCAGTTTTTTTTTTTACGACCGATTTGCTCCCATAGTTAAACTTGTTCAGTTGGATGGGACTCTTAGTTTATAAAAGAATGCCAATGAATAAATTTCAGCCTTTAGTTAGATTCTCTAGTTCGCGGTCTGAGCCGAATCATGAACAGAGGCATTATTACAGAAAACTGCTAGTAAGCATAGTTCGCAGTGGGATTTGAGTTTCAAACTTGCGTAACTTGATCTGCACTGTGGGCAAATTAGCAAAGATTGTGGGAAAGATGAGTTCAGACGAGTGGTACAGTCTGTCGGAGTGGCGTTAAAGCTGTGTTTTAGATTATACTCAAAATATTACCAAATGTCTAGATATATTACTGCATGAGACGCAACTAAAGTGATATAGCATTCACACTTGTGCAAAATTGCTGAATTTTGAACTGACAAAGTTTAGGATAACTAGTTACTTCATACGCGCTGAACACTGACATTAAATACTCATACGATTGCGATAAAGTATACCCTAAACTAAGCTCTACAGTAGTTTTTAAGTGATACGTGCACAGACAGACAGACAAATAGGCAAAAATTCTAAAATTGGTCTCAATGTATTCCATTACGTATCCTTAACGGCCCCAATGCCCGCCCCACCCCTAACTTATTGAGGGGTGGCGCTTCCATACCCCCAACGTCAGGGTCCCCTGTCACTTTCTCACCCTTCCCTTTCCCTCTTTTCAACAAAATTTACAACTCCATAACCAAACGCCATGAGCAAAACTGCAGCCTCGCTCCCCTCCTCCTCTTTTCCTTTTCCCGACCGAAAGGTTTAAGCCACTGATAACTATAACTCCACACAACCCCCATTCGCGGCGACTCAGACCTCCGCGGGCTATGAATTTGATTTAGATTGTAAGCTAAAATATGGTTTCGCTCTTACTGCAGTCTTCAATTCCCTCATACATTTGCTTATTTGTCGACAATCGTCGGTCGGGGTCATCTTGTGCAAGTATTTCGTAGGGAAGTGTCTGTGAAAGAATCAGTGTGCATATTGCAAAGCAATTTATATTCGATCGCCATCTCGATATCGAACGTTTTGTACAGTAATAGTTAAAAGTTGGTAAAGACTACAAAGTTTTGCTATCTTCGGCGTTCGACAAGGTAAAATTATCCATTTCCCTGCAAACGAAATGTGAATTGTGTGCATTTATATAAAAGAGCCAAACTACTATAGGGTCAAAGGGTAATTGGGTCTATGTGGCAATTGCATTTATCGGGGCATACATGCTACTTAATTAACAATCTTGATTCAGTTGTTTGTTATGTTCCTTATTAACTAACACCTAGATGACTTACATGATGTATAATAAGTAGAGTATATTTATGTTTTGGTTTTAAATATAAGGTCTAACAAAATTTGCTGAAACTATTTTAAGGGGATGATCCGACCATCAAACTGAAAAATTGTCTATGGGACAAATCTGCTGTCCCATACATTTGGATCGAGTAGGTTTGTATGGAACAGCAGATTTTTTTTTAGCGATTTCGATGTAGGTCCCATAGAGAAAGTTGTTCGGTTTGATGGTCTGATCATCCCCTTAAAATAGTTTCACCAAATTTTGATAGACCTTGTATACGCAATGGCCCCTTAGACGCCATTACCCTAGTTGACCCTAATTATGATAATAAAATGTTTTCCATAAAACTCCATCACATCAAATGATAATTATTTCGACTGTGAGATCTCTATCTTTGTTAGACTGAGTGATTTTAGTTTTAGACTGTACAAAAATGTAGTAATATTCCAATAAGAAATTGTACAAAACGAATGCAACACTCAGTGAATGTTTTATATTATATCTATCTGCAGTAATGAATTGAAAATGTAACAATAAATAAGGTAATTAAAATGGGTTTGTTATTTGTTAATAAACATAGTAAACAAAGTACGTCTTTAATTTTTTGTATAAACATCTTGACATTAGATAAATGATTGGTCTTCGCTGAACACTGAGCAGCAGACTATAAGCATTTTGACCACCATTGACTTTGTAAGGTAGGTAACCACTCTTGTTACTTACCTCGAAACTGTTTCAATCTCGAAGCATAATTTTATGAGTTAGGAGTCACGTATTTTGAGTCGGTTCAACTGAAATAGACAATGCATTCCCGGATTTTATATGAAATTGACTTAAAATAAGCGACTTTCAATCATAAAATTACGCTCCTTTGGCTTCAGATTAAGACGTAATAGTAGGTGAAAATACCTCGGAGGCGTATTTTACTTTTCATTTTACGACTAGATTTATAACATTTACCGAAACTAAAGTCATTCCTCAGTATTTTTGGATAGTTTATCTAGTGAAATCATAAACTGAATACACGATTGGAATTACTTCACTAGATAGAAAATCGTCACAAAGATGACGTATTTTCATGCATTTTAAAACATTTTTCTCGTTTTAGAAGAACTTTAAATAGTTCCGATTTTTTGCATTTATACTCACATATTCACCATTAGTTTAAATAGTGAAATCATAAAAAAAATCTAGAAAAAGTAGTTTGGTTAGTTCTTTTTAATAGAAAATATGGCTCACGCACACACTTTTCCACGCGCTGGGCAATCGCGTTTCTCATAGAAAATATTCGTCGGAACCTATGGCCCCTTAAGTAAGATATATGTCTCTTGATATGTGATATAACTTGGATATAACCCAGGTGGTGTAACAATAGTGTGCCATTAAAAAAAGGTACCTAATTTAATTGAAACAACTAAGATCATAATCGGATTGTTTATTTTTCCATTCCACACAAATTATTTAGAGCGAATCACATATAATAGAAAGAATTGACGTAACGCTTTATGAAACATTTTAATTGAATGGTTTGTAATTAATTACAGAATGCAGAAGTTTGCGAGTATTGCAACTCGAAAATTAGTTGCACAGCATAGAATGAATGCAGATTAACAACAATTCTCAATTGAAAATATAGACATTAATCAAAACAACCAACTTTACTTGTTTACAGTCTCGATATAGTTTTCTCAAATATAAAAGGCAAATTCTCTGAAAAAATAAGGGATGTTATCTTAGTAATTAACTTAGACAATGTACAAAAGAAATATAAAATGTTTTTGTTACAGAGAACCGTTAGTAACGATTGATTTGATTGAAACATGGCTTTTTAACATCTCAATATATCTACATTAACAACGAGTTCAGTAAAACTAAGTATATCAGTCTTCATTCAAACATCGAAACATTCATCCTCAATTCCAGAAATGCCGTAAGAGACATTTTTCATAATCATAATTAAATTATACTCAATAAGCGTGACACATAAACACACCTCAATCTTAACCTCAATAAACAAATTATAAAAAATGCTTTAACAATCATACTTCAAGATAAACGCTATTTTTGAGATGAACAATTTTATTATTGTGAGAACGAAAATTGGAGATGAATGACTGCATTGTTTACTTTACATCACAACAATTTTCTTTTCAAATAAAAGAAATTAAGTCGTTTACTAACTAACAGTTCACATATAAATACGTTTTTTTTACTGTTTATTTAATTTGAATCATGTCACAGTGTTCAGAACTTTCAAATTTTTCTAATAATAGTGGTTTGAAATGTCCTGTAATAAAAATCATAGTAAATTAAAACATGACCAAATTCGCAACTTTTTGGTGTCGTTGTTTTATCACTAATTCTACTAATTTTGCCTATGTCTTGAAAAAGACACGTGCCTAAAATCTATATAAATCACATGAGGACATCTTCATAGCGCTACAATTGCGAGTAGCACCGTTATGTCGTCTGGTTTTCCTCCTGAAACAAAACCAAGTTTAAGTCATATCATAATCAGAGCAATAACAAATTACTCAGTCTGTAAATCAACAACATGGTATGTTTCATAAACATGACAATAGTAATTTACAATGACAATTCAGGGTACATTGCTGGTTGCTTACAGCGTTAAACAACATGCGTCCTAACATACTCATTAATGTGTCTCAATCATCTCAATTTAAATTTGAGATAGGTACATTACTGAGATTGCTAGCACACATGTTTAACGCCACAAGTAACCAGCAATGTACCCTGAATTGTCATTGTAAATGACTGTTGTCATGTTTATGCAATAGATTATCCCCCAGACCTTAATCGTAACTGCATAATTTTAGTTCACGTCGGACTCGTGAGCTGGTTGTAACTGAGATCATTTAACGACTACTTGTGTCACTGAGAACCCAAATGATAGTCCAATTTAAAATGATAAAGAGACAGAAATTAATCCATTGGCTCATGTTACGAATTCATCATCCGCCTATACTAAAGTTCTTAGTAATCTGCACAAAACGTAATGCGCGCTCTGAGGGCCTACCATGAGTTTTCGTTGTACTTTACTACTGTAGTTACGTCGCCAATTCGTATGAAAGAAATTAGTTCTCAACGTAACCACTAGGAGCGCTATACGAAATTCAATACAAAATTGGTGACGTAACTGCAGGTAGTAAAGTACGGTGAAAACTCATGGTAGATCTACTGTTTGGCACCTAAGTAAAATACAAAAAATTTGTATCGTTATCTCCGTGGGAGCATGCGAGGCCTATAAGTGTAGGGTTCCACACCTGCGGAACGTTTCGCGCTGAACGTTCAGTTGAATACGCGTCTACTAGGAAAAATGGCGCGTACTACATAAGTAGCATGGAACTGTGATATAGCGATATCACACCTTCGCTCTCTTTCTATTTGCGCGCGAACGAACGAGATAAAAGACGTGATACGCCGTATCACGTGTAGCATGGCACCCACGCTGGTGTGTCACCGGTATAGGGAAAAGCGTTGCGCGCGTATTCAACCGAACGTTCGGCGCGGAACGTTCCGCAGGTGTGTCCCTACACTAAAGGTTACTTTGTCTATGACGGAGGCGCTCGAAATGCAATACCCTAAAAGCAGTCAACAAAATTAAGCTATGCACAGGCTTTTGTGTTTACTTTCAGTGATCGTATGTACCGTGTCGTTTTAAATGCCGAAACTGCACTACGCAAACGCCTTAATGTGTTACGACTAGATAAAAGTATATCGCTCAGTTGCAGAAACACTCATTAGATTTAATCCTCCATTAAACGACTTGCTAGCTTTTTCTACGTCAACAAGACAAAAAGTGACAGCAAGAGATTTAATGGAGGATTAACTCTAATGATCGCATCTATTTCATGAATACCTTACATATACAGGGTGTAAGTAAAATATCATTAATCTTTAAACCACATACTCTACCCATCAAACTGAACAACTTTTACTATGAGAGGAAACCTGTCAGAATAAAAAAAACATCAGCTGTTTCATACGTTTGAGTAGAGTAGGGCCTACTAGACGCAAACGTAAATATAAATACTTTGACCACCCATATTGACAATTTTTTTGACCTCCCATTGAAATCAGCCAATCGAGTTTGTATGGGAGGTCCAAAAAAGTGTTAAAAAATAGGGGTAGGTACACAGGGTCCTTCTTAATATGCTGACACTTTTTTAAGGGGATGATCAGACCGTCAAACTGAACATCTTTCTCTATGGAACCAAATATCTCTATGGCTGGTAATACAAAACTGCAAAGCAAATGTATGGGACAGCAGATTTTTTTTTCGCGATTTCAATGCTGGTCCCATAGAGAAAGTTGTTCAGTTTGATGGTCTGATCATCCCCTTAAAATAGTGTCAGCATATTAAGTTGGACCCTGTATAACATAATGATCAGCTCACCTATAGCATCAATGCCGTTCTGACGAGCGCTCTTCGCGAACGGCGACATATAGCAGCCATCGAAGGAGAGGTTTCTTGCCATCCACGCGATGGAGTTGGCGACGGCCTGCAGGCGCTGTGCGTCTCCCTCCAGGCCCTGAGCGCGACGCATCTCTGCGACCAGCACCGGCTCCGGCACGTTGTCGAAAACACCGTCTGTAGCCACTAGGATGACGTCTCCGCTCTCCACCTTGAACTCTGACGTGTCTGCTGATTCTGGCCTGTAATTGTGTTTTGAAACCATTAGGGAACCATTAACCAAACCTTATGTACTAACTAAAGGATCGTTTAAACCAAGATCCAATACTCCGGGAATTATTTCTGCCGAATGGGATTTTTCGCATTAAGATCGTTTTGTAATTTGTTTATCTATTTATGCAGGCATCGCTAATCCATCACAAAAGCATAGGGCCAGATTCCATTGTCTTCTTTTGGTAATATACAAAATATAACTGAATTCCATTCAATAGAGAGAGAGCAGGGAACTTCACTAGGCAGGCCTTAACCTACTCTACACAAAGGTTTATCGAGCGAGACTTATCTTGTCAACACTCAACTAGATTTGCTTAAAATGTATTGCTGGTATCATACTATCGAAATCTGAACATTTGAAGTTGAAAGAACCAATCTAGGCCATTCTACCGAACTACAAATCGGTGCTACACATCGAGGGCAGAAACAGGGCCGTCTCGTCATAATTATGACGATGCGGACGTGGAAGAAGTAGAAATGTCTAAAGTTTGGCTCGACATGTGGAGAAACCGTTTATGCGAGTTCCCGAACCCACCCAAATTTCATTCATCATCATCATCATCTCAGCCGATGGTCGTCCACTGCTGGACATAGGCCTCCCCCAAGGATCGCCCTAACGATCGGTCCTGCGCTGCCCTCATCCAACGGTTTGATGCCGCCTTCACCAGGCCTTCAAATTTTATTCATTCGGGGTCAATTTATAGCCAACAAACTGGGGCGAGCTCGACCCCGATGTCGGTCCAACGCGTGTAAACCGCCTCAAATCGACGGTTAGACGATAAATCGTGGTTATGACGATAGTGTGTTGTCATCATAACGATATCGTACAGGGCTGTAACTGTAACGATATCGTATAGAAACAAACAAATGTATCCATAAATTAAACTAACCACGTGATAGTTTAAGAGCTGGCAAGCCTCCAATGAGCTAAAAATTCTAATATTAGTTTATGCAGAAATACAACAACACGGATTGTGGAATGAGCACATGACTTCAGATCCCGTGGGGAAAGTTTTTTACAGTCATGATCATCAGCTTATGGACTCTGTATCTGAAAGTCTTGTGACCTGTGCGTCGCATTCGCAGAGAGACTATTACGTTATTTATTTTTGTAACTACGCTTTTACACTATAGGTATGTAACCAAGTCGTCAACAAATAATCTCTTTGTTTTACTAATGCATAATACATGTTTTAATTACATAAGTCTAAAAATACCAAAAGGTTTAAGTCAGACGGAATACAACATCAACGTTTTATTTGCGTTCGCTGAGCTTCAATGACTTTTTCGGATGAACTAAGCTAAAGAAAGAGAAGTAATTAACGGATGGAATTGTCGTAAACACATACATAAACTCACGACCGTAATCCCTTTCGACGTGGTCAGAAACATTGCTACAACTACCAACTATAAACTTCTACCTATATAACTTTCTGTTTAAAAATGTAGTTCTCACATTTAGCAACATCACATGTGTTGCTATGGCCACCACTGGCTTTTCGCTGAAGGAAACCTGCATGCTTCAATTTCGAGGCATGTATTGTACCCACTGTCCATTATAAGTGGCGACGGGCTTACCCCCCTCACACTGGACAGAGTTTCGGTACTACTGGTGAAACGTGGATGTTCTGAGGTTTCAGAATATCTCTGACTACCCCCTCGGGGAATATAGTCGTGAGCATATGCATATGCACGTGTTGCGTTATTTTAGTTATTGGGGATACTGTAATGTGAGTGTAACGTGTCACTTTCAAAAAACAAAGAATAGCTGATTTTTTAAGCGGATTAGTAATTGTGCCCATAGAAAAAGTTGTTCCGATGTGGTAATGATCGGGGATCGGCGAGAGCAGCCTGCAATAATAGTTTGTATATGATAAAACCCGGCAATGAAAGATTTAACATTACCTTGACCCACGTTTTGTTATAATATAATAGAGTAGCAGATAAGAGATATTACTTCCGCGTCTGACTGCTTGTGAACTTTGATTTGTTTGCTCTGTACTTTTTTCAATTGCCTTTCAATCAATCATTTATTTACTCCAAGTAGCATTGGCTCTTAATTTTCGCTCGTTCGCATTAGAACTTTTTTATCGGAGGAATAAACATAGAGCGTCTCTTAGTCGTAGTGTGAAACGAGGGATTGGGTGAAACATTATAAATTGTAATATTACTTACCTACACATTTATCAGAATTATTTGGAGTAGAATAATCGTTTACTACAAGAATAGCGACGTATACGTCATTAAGATTTAACGAGTTAATAATAACCTAAATGTATATTTAAAATTTTCGCATATGCAATAGTATGCAATGCTACTAAAGTTCAAAGTTCAGACTAAACTTGGTGGTCTAAATATGATAAACTCGCAGGTTAATTCGCCAACATTTATATGTAACGTGACATGAACGGAAACTGTTTTATTGAAACACGACGACAACACATTTTGTTACATACACACACAATTATACGTCCATAGTTTCCTGCAGAGGAAACACTTTTAAGCAGGTTAATTTTCGGTAGAGTTAGGTATCCATATCAGACGTAAAAAATGCCTTCATTATTTTAATAAATTAAAGAAAATAGTGTGATCTGGCACAGTTCCCATCCGAGTCTAGTAAACAAAGATGACAAAATTTTTATTGTACGGAATCGTTAAAGTATTTTTAACTTCCAATTACATTTTTAAATTTCGTTTTATACCAAGAATCAAGTAAACATAAATAAACGATGCAAATAACTTTCTTTCCCTCGGGCTCATTAGGTCGTATTATTACCGGAATGTACAGTCGGTCCGTTAGGTTTATTTCCTGGAACGTCCATTAAACATTAAAACGCTTCGGTTCAGAATGTCTACTTCCCAAAACGTCTACTCCTAAAATGCCTATGTCCTATTTTCACCTTTTGAAAACAGAACATTAACTGAGTTATATCAATAGCACACGTTATTTCACTATCTTGGCCTATCGCTTGGCTCTGAATATCACAACAACATAATTATGCTGTTGTGATTATTTTCTGTTCCAGATAAAAATTGCGTGACTTATATTTCTGACACAATTCATCGATTACCGATGTACTAAGTAGTCAAGTCTATAACTAAAATAGTTACAGTGACAATAGGTTTTTAAGGGGGCGATCAGACCATCTAACTGAACAACTTTTTCTATTGAAAAAATCTGAATCCCTAGGATCACTACACTCCATGGAAACGGTACCACAGGGTTTCTATCGATATTGTCAGAAGTCTAGGGAGCAATCCCTAATGCCATGGGACAACGGGTAATTAAAATTACCCGTGGACACGGTAATGGGTCAAGCCACCGGGTCCACGGGTATACACTCATAGTATAAGAGTAGGATTACAGTTTTGTATGGAACAGCAGATTTTTTCGCTATTTCGACATTGGTCCCATATAGAAAGTAGTTCAGTTTCGTGGTCTGGTCATCCTATTAAAAAACTGTCAGCATATTAAGTTGGACCCTGTATAGATTTAAAGTAGGTACCTATTAATATATAAATGTATGTACACTATTGAGTCGTAAACTGCCGATTTCGTAATTACCTTCTTATCTCAACTGAGTTAACCTTTTGCTCATCATCTCATCTCACAGCATCTTTCTTTGATATTGACGCACTTTCATCAAAATTATCTTTATTTATACATTGGATTATAACCTCGATTAACACTTGAATGTCAAATGAAGTAAAAGGTTATAAAAAGGAAACTATTTTCTTTCTTAAGAGGATAGGCGGGCTGCAATGTTAATTTGAAGAATAGGTCACTTTTCCAACTGTATACATATTTGTCCGATCCGCCCTACCCATACACCGAACCGACTAGAGTGCGAAAGAAACAATTGCAGCTCGGACCAATTTTATGTACATAAAATCGACGAAAACTGCATTTCGTATTCCCCTGTTTCCTCCTCCAAAACTAAACCGATTTTAATAATTCTTTCAAGAATAATTTGAGAACGACATTGGCTATGCATGTCTGTATGATTTGTTTTTTTTGTTTACATTCGTCTTTGTTTGCTGGATGTCTTAAAAAGGGCGGTAAAATTTGTCATTTTGGAAGGTCCCTAGTTCATACAGTCATTAATTAATGCAAAAAAAAGAAACATAGGGACATAGCAGAGGTAACATTGATTGTATGGTAAAAATGTTTTGCTCAAATTTCTTTATCCAGGTAGGAAACAGGTGAATACGTTTGTATGGAAAAAACGGTACACGCCTATCCTCTTAAATATATAAGTAAGCGACAGGCAATAAAATATATAGCATGACTAACGAGCTTGTCAAGATGAGGCATTTTAAGAATCTTAACGCATTTTGAAGTACATTGCTACATGTATAGCGCGCTGTCACAATGCAATGTGTTGGGAACAAGATCTTTGAAACGCGGGTAATAAGCGTGTATATCTGTACAGAGTCTAAGAAAATACGCAATGCGACGTACAGTCATCTGCAGTTATATGTGGGCCTATCCTATCCCGAGTTGATTTATTTACATCGTATTTTTAGGCTCTATTCAAAGATAGAATGGTGATACGCTGATAAGCTTGTTGTTTCATAGTTATTAAACAATTATGATAAGATTGATAACCCACTCTTTAATATTCCGACCTGTTATAGTGTTATTTGAATTTGAATGTTGTGGCCTAGTAAATAGAGTTTCAATCATCATGAAATGAACACGTCCTAACAGTGATCACAACAAAATTTCTTCAATAACATATATACCATATATATAATCTTCAATGTACAGACACACTTCAGTTACAGTTTTATAATAGTTTAGATTTAACATGTTAATTCAGTACCTATTCTACCTGTGTGCCAAATTTTAACCAAATTAGTTCAGCCGGTTATAGGCCTCCGCACATTGCAGCGATATTATCGAGCGATATTATCGACAGCGATATCGCGATGCCTTACACACTGCAGCTATTCCGCGATTCGCGTCACGCATGCTCCCACAATTGAATGTAGTCGAAAGAGATTGCGTCAGGTTGCGATAATATCGCGGCAGTATGTGGGATCGAGCGCGTCCCCATACAAAATGTACTGGAAACAATTATCGCAAAATCGCAGCGATATTATCGCTCGATAAAATCGCTGCATGTGCGGAAGCCTTATATGCGTGATTGAGTCGCTAACGTCGACACAAACTGTCACATTCATATAAGGTGTAATAAAAGAAAGTACCTAGTTACAGTTAGTAATATTTAAAGAGGTGGTTAGATCAAAATACAATTTCTAAGGTTAAAACCATCCAACTGAACAGCTTTCACTACGGATCTAACATCGAAATAAAAAATAAAAAACCTGCTGCTCCATCTCCATACATTGGAGACGAGCCAGTACTTGCTACAATTTTGTATGAAACAGCCATACAATTTCATTTCGATGTTAGCTCCATAGTAAAAGTTGTTCAGTTTGATGGTTTAAACCACCCCTTTAAATATTACTACGAACCATCTTTTGTAACACCCTGTAATATTAGTAGAATAAGGTTCTTTACCTGTCACTGAGCACGTTCCTGTCGTGCCCTGGGGGCGGCAAGCTGAGCTGGAAAGGCGTGTTGAAGTAATGCTGTTGCTCATGTGAGCGGTGGACCACGCGGCCACTTCGCACCACCATGTACCCGCTGTCGCCGATGTTGGCTGCTCGCATCACGCTCTCATCGCGGTCTAGGATCATTACGCATGCTGTGCTGCTGCCTGCAATACAAATGCTGGGTTAATAAAGGTTGAACCTGACTTGTCCGCATTTTCCAGTAGCTCTATCCCTTTTTATTGCTCAGCGGCCGTAGTATACAAGCGTGATACAGCGCTATCGCGCCTTCGCTCTCTTTCTATATTTGCGAACGAACGAACAAGATAAAAGCTTAGATAAAAGACGGTTTCAGAAACATCATTCGCGTGAGCGAGAAACATTGCTTACCGTCGCCCGTCCGACAGATTACTACTTACTACGTGACAGATACATCACTTCCTTAGAAAAAGATAAATTCGCAGGCCTTAATTACCTACTGGCAGACGGTACGCGCAAAAATGTATCTTATGAGGCTTGACTCAGCGTTGTTATCACTTCGTCCGGAACTAGTGGCAGAAAACAAGCAAGCGCATCGCTTACGATGCGCCGAAGTGTAGGTACTTATCTAAGTACCAACGTGCTTCGAAGCTAAAGGTGGCTATATTGTGTAGTGAAGATGGATAATGGACTTGGACAATGGACAGGACAAACAAAACTGTTCATTCAGAAGTAGACAATATTATAGTGTGGCATGCACATAAACCGATCGTATTCTCTTTCGGAGAAGCCAGAAACTAGCCAGTAGTACAACCAAAGGGCTTGAAACATAAAAGCGAGGTGCCTACGAGGCGAAAATTTGGATTATATTTCGTCTCTGTTTTTTCCTTGTAAAGTGTGGTATAGAGGTAAAATAACACTGACCGGTACCACGCACCAGTCCATTAACCTACTGCGACCGCTGAGATAACTGTAAGAATACATAAACTGTGATACCAACAACTACTTTTTTTTTTTTTATTTAATAATAAGTTTCGAAATATTTTTTACATAAAGTCCTACAAAACCATGTTTAATGGTTTGGCTGTAGGAAACAGAAAATTACAGTCTCGCATTACATAGGCGCAATTATAATAGTCAATTTTTTACACGTTACATGACTGGTGTACAAATTACGTACCTACTAGCTAATCACTGATAACATTTGATAGTAACAGTTCCTTCAACAATCTACAAAATCTCGGCTTCTTTACCTCATTTCGAATATCTGCTGGTAGCTCGTTGAACAGCTTTGGAACACACCTACTTAGGGTCCTATACCCGAAGTAGTTGTTCGCCCGCGGTACTTCGAACTTAACTTTGTAGTGTAAACTTAGGTATACAGTCTCCTACTTAATATGCTGAAACTTTTTTAAGGGGATGTTCAGACCGTCAAACTCGCGAAGAAGAAATCTACCGTTCCATACTAAACTGCACCTACTGGAGCCAAATGTATGAGTCAGCAAATTTCTTTTTTGCGATTTCGATCTTGGTACCATAGAAAAACTTGTTCAGTTTGATGGTCTGGTCATCCCCTTAAAAAAGTGTCAGCATATTAAGAAGGACCATGTATAACATTTGCAAGTCTGCACTTATTGTATATTGTTTTTGTACATATTAAGCCAGTCTCTACATCACACAATAAGTCTGACCACTTGATGATCTAATATCAATTATTCAGTGATGTAATTTAGTAAGACCTGATTCATATTTTGCATTATGTATAAAACAAATTTAAAAGTACCTGCCTTCCTATATTGTTATCTAAATATTATAAAGTTTATTAAACAAATAAAAAAACAGTATTTTCTCCCCTCCGGATGGAAAGCGTCAATTGTCGTCTCGCTGCGCTAAACGAAGTTGTCGCTTTCCACTTCCGTCGAGGAGAAAAATAGTATACTAAACTCGGACAGTAAATAAGAAAGCCTCAGATCACATGTTTGTTGAACAATTACATGAGATCTGAGACCTTTCCTGTCCTCGGTGTGTAATCTACTATTATGGTAATTTATAACTAATTAATGTCGATAGTTAGGTACGTACTACACTTTTATTATCAAACTAATAGTCAATGACAGTAATAATAAAATTTTATTTCTTCAAGTGCCTTGCCTGGATGACTTTTTCATCAACACTATAACAGTTTAACATAAAAACAATCCACATAAAGTCTACAAATCTATCTAAACTTATAAAACAGTTCCATGACTGACAGACAATGCACAGCTTAGACCACTGAAAATAGAAACATGAAATTGAGGTGTAAAATGTATACTGATAGGGTCCCGGGAAACAAGACTGTTTTTTAAGGGAATGATATTACTTTCTCTTTGGGACCAACATCGAAATCTTTAAATAATCTGCTGTTCCATACCAAACTTTTTTCGCGATTACGATTTTGGTCACACAGAGAAAGATGCTCAGTTTGATGGTGTGATCATCCCGTTAAAAAGCATCAGCATATTAATTTAAAAAATCACCTGCCTTCTCTTTCTAACTCAACTGGAAACAGAAATGGCAACATGAAATATCAAATTCTGACAATATATTGAAGTTTTTTTTCTAAATGGCCAGTTATTTTAAGTTGATTTTTAGTTTACCAAGGAGTTTGCAGGTCCAACGAGTGACGTCACTCACCGAAAAACGACGATATTTTATTAAAAATAACCGTAATCCTTTAATTTAAAATGTCTGACATTGAAAATATTGTTAGTGAGGCAATTATCTCGAAATGGTTTTCGAATTAGCCCTCCAAAAAAAAACTTGACATACCGAATTGGGGAACCTATACTTATCTTTAATTAGTAAGTTTCTAAAAGGAATAACTTACCAAGTATTGGTTTCTTGTGTTCTAAAAGTTCATAGTAAGACTTGGCTAGCAGGTCCCCTGGTTCTGAAAGCTTGAAGTGGCCCATCTGGACCAGTCTCTCGCAGGTCCTCATGAGATACGAGGAGAACTCGCCCGGATCAATACCGTACGCACGCCACCCTCCCACTCCATCTGCGACTCCTGGATTACAATTTTGCAGTGTTAGAGGAAAGATTCTTGAATAAATATAACGTAAAACTGACTGACTGACTTGTTTAAAATTTCCCTACTGCATAAGGTGACAAAACTAACTAAATGAATACTAGGAAAACGCCGTATTCTAATAGGATTTGGTTTTTAAGACAATCCTATTTCAACATAAATTCACGACACAACCGTAAAACATAAAGTTATTAAACCTTACAGGAACGTAAAACTGAATAACTTTCTCTATAGGACTTATATCGAAATCGCGAAACGTAAATCAGCTGTTCCATACATTCCTTGACAAGGTGGCAAACCTTTTAAAACAGAGCAAATAAAACCTTATCTCTTAGTTATCATATAATGTCACCTCGTAAACGGGGAATCACGCGACGTAATAGAAATTATGAAAGTATAGCAATACCAGCATATTAGTAATTGATTCTCATCCCGCCAGACATTCTCATGTCTGACGAGTTTTTTCATACAAAAAGTACGACATACGACGTCGCCAGATAGGTCGCAGAGTCGCGTTGCAGGGTTTGCCGCGAACACTTTTCTCTCGCGTGGTTCGCGTTTCAGCCTGCCACGAGGCTCCATAATCCTTCTCAGTTGTTCTTACTCAAAAACAATCCTCGAGATTGGATAGATACTCCCTCAAAACACTTGACATTGGCGGAAATGCGGTGCTAACGCACAAGCAAGAAGTCCATTAATTATAAATAAAAAAAAAAAAAAAAAAAAGATAGGTCGCACTAAGTCTGGCGACAGATATGATTGGAGGTTTGCCCAGCAGTGGGATGATATAGGCTAGTAAATAATAAATATTAAATTTTTGTGTTACTGACTCAGAGCAGTGTAGTAGAGATGTCCTATATAACTACTGCAACGAAGAGAACACTTATTTTATTGTCATTCTTAGAGTACACATACACTATAACACATAGAGTATAAGTACACTAAAGCTGTGTTAATCAATATAAGTTTTTAGAAATTTAGTCTGTCTGTTTGTTTGTTCGTGCATCATGCAAAAACTACTGAACCGATTTTGATGAAACTTTTTTTGTTTTATAACTAATAATCTGACTTAAACCTCACTAGCCTCACTGGAACGCCAGCCTTTCAGTATAGCTGCTTATGGGTGAACCTCACTGGAACGTAGACATACCAGGGAGCCATCATCTTAAATGTATCCTAAATTGAATCTTTTGTGCTCGAAACTATGGTTTATTTATCTTTAGAATGTTCTACAGATATAAGACCCTATAAAATTCCCTTTCCAACAATATATGAATCAATGGGAGAGAGTGAACGCCCGGCTCGTAGGAATCCATTTTGCAAAAGCTTTTTTTTTATGGAAAAGTACCACATTTTTTTTATCTTGAGATTTAGTACTCTTAAATGGATTTGTAGTAAAATTTTTTGTTTGTTTCTAATAGCTCAACAATACCAGTTACTGAAATAAAAAAACGCATTCGAATTGATAAACAAATAAAGGAACAGGAACGGTTTTTTCTGATCGAAAATAGTCGCGCGGCTCGCCGCGAGCTGGTGCTCGCCGAATGCGAATTTTTTTTTTTTAGTTTGCTAGCTCACCAGGTTAAAATCTGATATATAATTTGTGTGGACGCTTGTCTGATTATATAAGTCGCGGGTAAACACTAGTAAATAATAAAAGCACAGAAAAAAAATTTTATGTAAGTATGCTGACTAGGTTAGAGGAACCAAGTAATGAATGACCCTTTGAAACTACTCTGGAACTTATACAAGGCATGCGTGTTGGGTGTCCGATAAATAGTTGGTGATTTGAGTAGTTGTCAACTAGCATATTTATGTAATTTTCAAAGTGTAACAAATAATTTACTAACAATTTTGGTGAAGGCCAATGCATTGATACTTAAATAAAAAACTATACCAGCATTGTATACAACACTTAAAATGTTTTATAAAATAAATAAGTTTTTATCAACAAGATATTCTATCACTAGTATCACAAGTTGACTGTACTGAAACAAAGATACCAGTTATGAACTCTATGGCCGTATAATTAAGGGTTAAAATGCAACGATTATCTATATCACTTATTAGAAGACCAAAGTTAAAGTTAATACAAGTGAAACAAATTAAAGCGAAATATATTGAAAGGACTCACCAATAACATCCGCATTGTTGAAATGAGTGGAGAACCATGCGTCGTCCCCAAACTGTCCTTTGCGTGTTCTACCATTAGCAATGTCTTTAGGAAATCCACACACTACAGATACCAAGTATGGATGTTTCTTCTTCGCAACGTTAAATTCAGCAGCACTGGAGATACTCGAAAGTCCATTCCTTATAGCACGTGATAGCACTCTGCCTGTCCAGCATATAGACTGCATCATTCATGCACTTTGACACCAGCCATTCACAATAGAACAACTGATACGAACGACACCATGGTTAGCGGGGATAATGATAACCACACACAGCAATCACACAACTAGCACGCACAATTATTTTAAAACAAGGAAGTTCCTATTTTCGATTTACATTAGTCTTGTGACTGCATCGCAACCATAACCAACCAATAACCATGACATGAATGACAGAAAAAAATTCTGCGCTCACTGCGCAAACAATAGTGTCCATTCTTTTCTTTTCTCTATAATGTTGCCCTGTTATAAATAACAAAAGAAAATGAATCGAGTAATAAGCGGATTTTAAAAAACTGAGTTTCTTTGAGTTTATGGAGGAATTTGAGAGATAAAGGGAGATGCCAATGATAAAACAGTTTGAAACTGAAAGTATTCTTAATTTACAAGAAAAAAATTCTTTTGTTTATTTTTCACTTATGGTAACTTGCACTGTCATTTCTTGATTCGAGATTTTTGATTGGTCCTAAGAGGAAGGAGATTCTTTATTCTGATTGGTCAGACTTGGGTCGGGCGCTCTCATTGGCTTATTGGATTTAGTGTTGTCAATTACAAAATTAAGTTTTTTTTTTATAAATAATTTCTTACAATACAATATTTGGTGATTTACATTAGAATAAAGTAGGATTTTATTTGCTGTACGATTGAAAATAGTAATAGGAAAACAGTTCCGCCATTTACTCTTGTAAGTGGACTAAATTGCAATAGGAAAATTATCTGTGAAAAAATAACAATATTGATCCATAAACAATGAGTTCAATAGTCTGACGTTTCAATTTCATAGATTTATGGACAAGGAAGGCGTTGTAGAAGAAAGCTCTTCTTCAATAGTTTTGATGACGGCCGCTAATTGATTGATTGCTTTTTGGAGACGATTTCCGAGCTTCCTGACGCCCAAAGTAGTGTTAAAACCTGGAAGTGATTTTTGTTCAAAAGTGTAAAGTAAAGGCATAAAACTGGTGTTCGATAAGTCACTTGGCAATATGCCTGCCGTCAGGGGAGATGGAATGCGAGGACTCGCAGTATTCATATCTGATATAAGAAACTGTAAAAGTAAAGAAGCAGAAATAAAAAGAATCAATAAAGAGCTGGCGAACATACGAAGTAAGTTCAAAGGTGACAAAACTCTCGATGGATATCAGAAGAAAAAGTATGTGTGTAAACTGCTGTTTATCTTCTTGCTGGGGCATGACATCGACTTCGGTCACATGGAGGCGGTGAACCTTCTCTCGTCCAACAAATACTCTGAGAAGCAGATCGGGTATCTGTTCATATCTGTCCTGGTGAACACCAACAGTGATCTGATCAAACTCATCATCCAGAGCATCAAGAACGACTTGCAATCTCGTAACCCTATCCACGTTAACCTCGCCCTACAGTGCATCGCCAACATCGGCAGTAAGGACATGGCCGAAGCTTTTGGAACAGAGATTCCTAAACTCCTCGTCTCTGGGGATACCATGGACGTTGTTAAGCAATCTGCTGCACTTTGCCTTCTTAGACTGTTCCGTAAGTCGCCTGAAATCATCCCTGGAGGTGAGTGGACTTCCAGAATAATACATCTGCTGAACGATCCGCATATGGGCGTAGTTACTGCTGCCACATCACTTATCGATGCATTGGTAAAGAAAAACCCAGATGAGTACAAAGGTTGCGTAACACTTGCCGTTGCCAGACTTAGCAGAATTGTCACTGCTAGTTACACAGATCTACAAGATTACACATACTACTTTGTACCGGCTCCTTGGCTCTCTGTGAAATTACTACGCTTGCTGCAGAATTACACTCCTCCGTCAGAAGAGCCTGGAGTGAGGGGACGTCTCTCAGAATGCTTAGAAACGATTTTCAACAAAGCTCAAGAACCACCCAAATCTAAGAAAGTTCAACATTCAAATGCTAAAAATGCTGTCCTATTTGAAGCAATCAGTCTCATTATACACAATGACAGTGAACCTAATTTACTGGTGCGAGCTTGCAACCAGCTGGGCCAGTTCCTCTCCAACAGGGAGACTAATCTAAGATATTTAGCTCTCGAGTCCATGTGCCATCTTGCTACTTCAGAGTTCTCACATGAAGCTGTCAAAAAGCATCAAGAAGTTGTTATTCTCTCAATGAAAATGGAGAAAGATGTGTCAGTCAGACAGCAGGCTGTAGACTTACTGTATGCTATGTGTGACAAAACAAATGCAGAAGAAATTGTTCAAGAGATGTTGGCTTACTTGGAAACTGCTGACTACTCTATCAGAGAGGAAATGGTGCTCAAAGTGGCCATACTAGCAGAAAAATATGCCACTGATTACACTTGGTACGTGGATGTGATACTTAATCTTATCAGAATCGCTGGAGATTACGTATCAGAAGAAGTATGGTACCGAGTCATACAGATTGTCATAAACAGGGAAGAAGTTCAGGGCTATGCCGCTAAAACTGTTTTTGAAGCTTTACAAGCTCCCACATGCCATGAAAATATGGTCAAAGTTGGTGGATACATTTTGGGTGAATTTGGAAACTTGATTGCTGGAGATACTCGATCATCACCTCAAGTCCAGTTTGAACTACTCCATTCCAAGTACCATTTATGCTCAGCAGCCACAAGAGCTCTATTACTGTCCACGTATATCAAGCTGGTTAATCTGTTCCCAGAGATAAAGAACCGTGTACAGGAAGTTTTCCGTGCTGATTCTAATCTACGCTCAGCTGATGTTGAACTGCAACAAAGGGCATCTGAATATTTACAGCTGAGTATTGTTGCTAGTTCTGATGTTTTGGCAACAGTTCTGGAGGAAATGCCTGCTTTCCCGGAAAGAGAATCATCCATACTGGCAGTTTTGAAAAAGAAGAAGCCTGGCCGTATACCTGATGATGTGAGAGAATCAAAGAGTCCTCAACCCACTAACACAATTGTTCCTGTTATTAATGCAACCAATAATACAAATAGTTCTAGTGCTGATCTCCTTGGGTTGTCCACACCTCCTGGGACAATAGCTCCTCCCACTGGCAATGGATTATTCGATGTCCTCGGAGATCTGTATACAACTCCCAAGATAAGTCCAAGCACAGTCCAACAAAATAACATCAAAAAGTTTTTGTTTAAAAACAATGGTGTGCTTTTTGAGAATGATTTGATCCAAATAGGAGTGAAGAGTGAGTATAGACAAAACTTGGGCCGTATTGGCTTGTTTTATGGCAACAAAACCCAGTTTCCGATCCAGAATGTTCGACCAGAATTACATTGGACTGATCTGCACAAGCTCAATGTACAAATGAAGCCAATGGAACCTGTATTAGAAGCTGGTGCTCAAATACAGCAAATGTTGACTGCTGAATGTATTGAAGATTTTGCAGATGTTCCCAGCATGTCAGTTTCTTTTGTATACAACAATGTACCTCAGAAGATTACTATGAAACTCCCACTTACATTGAACAAGTTCTTTGAACCAACAGAAATGAATGGTGAGTCATTCTTTGCCAGATGGAAAAACCTAGGTGGAGAGCAACAAAGAGCACAAAAAATATTTAAAGCCCAGGGATCTATTGATATAACAGGAACACGAACTAAACTAGCCGGTTTTGGCATGCAACTCCTTGATGGCATTGACCCCAACCCTGACAATTTTGTGTTAGCTGGTATTGTACACACCAGAGTCCAACAGGTGGGATGCCTCATGAGACTGGAACCAAACAAGCAAGCTCAAATGTATAGACTAACAGTGCGGTCTAGCAAGGAAACAGTCTCACAAGAAATTTGTAATCTGTTAGCAGATCAGTTTTAAGTTTGTTCTAAAAATGACCACTATATCTGAACAACAGACAATGAAATCATAACGTTATAGTTGCCTAGAGCATAGAAGTTTGCAGTCACAGTATGTAGATTTGCTACAAAATGCAGACCTAAGGGTCTGCATGATTTATTATGAAATAAGATGTGGACTTTGCACTGATCCAGAATGGAATACGAAATCTCTTGTGTACAATTTTGAATTACTTTATTGCTACTTCTAAAGTTAGGTATTTTGTAATCTGAAATACTTTTTATGCAGATACTAACTGTAATTTATCTATGTGGCAGATGAAAATACACTATCTAATTATATTTGTCATGTTATGATTTAGATTTTGCTGCATCAGAATTTGTAGTGTCTGGTTTTGGCAAATCCATATATATCATAATCACCTCCATTTTATGAACGCAGATTTAACTTGAATAATGAGAGCTAATACAATAATATTATTTGTATAGACCTTATAGTTATGTTGTGTAATTAAAGCTTGATGTTTCCGTTCATTTTATATTTTATTGTCATTTAATACAGATTATAAGAATGTATATTTCTAAATATGGTATAAATATGTATACCAAAAAATAATTGCTTTATTTGTATATAGTTTTTTGGATAAATGAGGCAATTGGAATATAAATATAACTTGTTTTTATGGCTGCTTCAATTTCAAAGAAAAGGAGCTGTCAATGTCAACATTATTTCTTAACAATAAAATTTAGAAAATATTGTAAGTACCAAAGTAAATAATTTGGCTGTTTATCCATCATGTATCAGGAATCTAAATAAGAATTTATTGTTGGTAACCAAGTGTAATCGGTACAATCATTAACAATGAGTCACTGGGTGGTTATCTATTTCTGGGTTAGCAGAATTTTACCGAAATTGATAATAAACATTGTACGAACAAAACATGAGATAATTAAGTTTCAAACTCACAGCTTTTATGAAAATGGACTGCAAATTAGCAATTTATAAATATAACTGGCAATGTTTAATCATATCATATCATATATACCTAACATCTAATTACTCTGCATCTAGGTACTCTTAATTTTCTTTTAATGTTCCTGTTAATTGTTAAATAATGAATAATTGAAATCAAAAGTTTACTTGGGATTTGTTCCTATTTCTGATTTAACACTTTAGTTCAATCTAAATATGTACGTAAATTATATTTCTTTAATTATTCATGGACATTCCAAGTTGGTTTAAAATATATTTTTTTATTGTTTAATTGTTATTAAACCCAATGGAATATTCTATTGTAAATGAGATTTTAACCCAGTTTAATTATTCTGATAATTAATTTTTTTTAAACATTGCCTATATACTTAAATAAGTATGAAGGTAATGAATAAATACCGATTGAAATGAACTCTTGTAACTACTGAAGGTTTAACGCCTTCATAATTTACATGTCGAATGTACTCATGTATGTTATAGAGTTATTGCGTGTGTGCTCTTTCTTGAGTTTATTGTAGGAATCTCACACATTTAGATGATTTATTTTCATATATGTACTATGAAATTATTTAGAATGTAGGTATAGGCAAATTAGTATTATGGTACTGGACATGAAATGTTGTTATAAATTAATCTGTAGCATGCTATTGCTTTTGTTGCATGGTAGGATTGTTAAGAAAACAGTAATAATAAAATTAATATATCACATTGTTTAAAACACATTTAAATAAGTATTTCAACTTGTTAACATGTGGTAACATTATATGTATATTATGAATGTTAAATGGAGCAGCATTATGTTATACACATTGTGTATTGTGTGTGATTATTATCAAATGTACAATATCGCATGAGAAATTTGTGTGTGATGCAGTTATAGAAATAGATGTTTGTTCTTGGCTTCAACATCATAATGTAATTGTCTAAATTAAATATTTATCCAATACATATATTGAGCCTGGCCTTTTATTTTTCCTGCAATTATTTCTTATTTACTAACGGGGTAGAGATGGTAGATCATGGATAAAAACAACCTTTTTTTTTACACTATGTATTAGCGCAACAATGCTTAAGTGGTAAATAATGAAATACAAACTAATTTCTAGCGAGTTTCTCCTATTAGATACATGCTAATAAAATATTTCTAATCAAACCATTCTTCAACATTTGGTGAATTTTCCAATACATCATTGGACTCACTGTAACAAAAATGATTGCAAATTATTACAAAAGGTACACTCTTCAACTCTTAACTAACACTAAGCTCTAAAACAAAAATCTAAAATTTATTGCCCAAAGATTGTAAAAAAAAAGCTTTAGGGCCTGTTTCACCACTTCTGAGTAAGTTCTTGTTAGCTTATCCCACAGATAGTTAGACATATTTTGTATGAAATTATGTTAAAATATCTGTCGGATAAGCTAACAAGAACTTACTCAGAAGTGGTGAAACAGGCCCTAAAGCTTTTTTTTACCCAGACGTGGTGAATCAGGCCCTAAGTCTTTAAGTTTTTTTTTATATACACAGGGTGGGAAGTTGAGATGGGGCACAAAGTGCAGCAACCAGAAGCATAATAGCTACAAAAGTTCTTAGGAGACACCCTAACTTTTGGAGTATTTTACTTCTGCATTCGCTGATTTTGAAAAAAGGTACAGTCATCGGGAAAAACTGCAATATTCACAAAACTTTTTGTCATCCCATTCGATCCTCTTACTGATAAGGAGCATACGTCTCTATGGGATCAACTGAGGTCGAGGAATACCTCGACCTTATTTTCCTTATCAGGAAGACGATCGAATGGGAAGAAAAAAAGGTTTTGTAAAAATTGCAGTTTTTCTCGATGACTGCACATCTTAACTTTCAACCCTGTATGTTATTAAACATATATCAATTTAAGTAATATTTTTAAGTTTTATTAAAGGTTACATCTACATCTACAATTTTGTGTTGAGGGCGCCACAAAATGGCGTAAACGCTATTTAAACGGGCAATCGGCAGAGCCAGCGATTAAAGGCTTCCGCACATTGCCGCGATATTATCGAGCGATATGTCACGCATGCGCCCCACCACTAAATGTGGTCTAAAGAGATTGCGTTGGAACAAAAACGCAGCGATATTATCGCGGCAGTGTGTGCATTCGGTAAGCTAGAGAATGTGCTGAAATCCAAAATCCCTCAGAGCCTTAAGACCAAGGTGTTTAACCAATATGTTTTTCCCACTCTCACGTATGGTTCCGAAACATGGACTCTGACTAAGGACGCAGTGCACAAAGTCAAAGTCGCACAAAGAGCAATGGAAAGAGCTATGCTAGGAATCACACTTCTGGACCGGATTCCGAATGTCGAGATCAGACGACGAACAAAGGTGGTTGATATCGGCAAGCGGATTTCGACTCTGAAGTGGAGGTGGGCGGGACACTTGGCCAGGCGGAATGATGGCAGATGGACGAGGGCAGTGACAGAGTGGCGGCCGTGGGAGGGGGAACGGTTCAGTGGGCAGACCAGCAGCCAGGTGGTCGGATGACATTTGTAAAGTAGCCGGCAAACAGTGGATGAGACTAGCGGGGGACCGTTCTGGTTGGCGTGAAAATGAAGAGGCCTATACCCAGCAGTGGGGTTTACCGGGCTGATGATGATGATGATGATGTGTAGGATCGCGCGCGTCCCTATACAAAATGTACTAAAAATAAATATCGCAACATCGCAGCGATAATATCGCGGCAATGTGCGGAAGCCTTTATTGCGTCGTCGGATTGTCAGTGTCAAGGCCTCCGCACATTGCAGCGATTTTATCGAGCGATATTATCGCTGTGATTTTGCGATATTTATTTCCAGTACATTTTGTATGGGGTCGCGCTCGATCCTACGCACTGCCGCGATATTATCGCGACCTGACGCAATCTCTTTAGACTAAATTCAGTGGTGGGGCGTATGCGTGACGCGAATCGCGCAATCGCTGCAGTGTGTAAGGTGTCGCGATATCGCTGTCGATAATATCGCTGCAATATGCGGAGGCTTTCATTCTACTTCATTATCACGCTACAGTGGTAATCAATCAAAAGTAGGCCTTGTTGGCAACGCGCGCACCTACATAGAAGCTTGATATAGGTAGTTGTGCGTGAATTGAGTGATCATATTTTTTTACCTTTACTCATTGACTTAGTATTCTACGTCAATGCCTTTACTTAATTAATTACCTATCAAGTGAAGGGTCGTTGCTGAACATCTCTGTAGGCACAGTGGGTGGGGCACGTTCTGGTAACAACTCGAGGTAGGATTGTCTCGACTGCAGATGTCGCTCCACTTCTTCGGGCGTCATGTGGCCGTCGCTGGCTGTGAGACCGAAGCCGAGAGCCGGTGATGCTTTAGCCAGCAATGCCGCGTTCGTTTGATGCTGCAATTGGAAATAAGTTGTTTGGCTGATTTGTTCTAGCAAGTTCACAAATGTTGGCTTCTCCGTGTTTCGGCTTAAAATTCAGGTGTAAGTACGAGGCGACTAAAGGCGTAAGGCTAGCAAAATCTGCCACGGCCGTGCGCATGTACGGCGGCGCCATCTTCTCTTCGCACTCGACTGAGCAAATATGGCTCGAGGTGAGCGAGTTAGGCAGCCTCTCTGTGTAAAATTATACAAACGAATATGCCTCGCGCGCGGCGGGACGTTCGCCGCGCGTGAGGCTGCTCGCTTGGTGTGGACCCGCCTATTTATTATACACAGCCAACTGGCTCGGTCGCACAGGATCGGGGAGAGTGGTGTTCTCTTATTTCGAAAGTGAAGATCCATTATGGGTCGTTGAGCCAGCAGTTTATTTTTTATACACTATTGTGTAATACATAAGATTTAAAAAAGAAGCAATTTTTTTCTTAACAGTAATACATTACTCATACACACTCTCTTAGTCATACATGACTAAAATATACTAAAGAGTGAACATTCCATTACTTACAGGATGGTTTACAGGTTGTTTCTTAGGCAATACAGTCCTCTTTCTTTTTACAGGACCTTTGTTTAGCGAGGGTGTTGATATGTTTTGATGAGCAGCACCAGCTTCTATTTTCTTTCTGGAATATGAAAAGAATGTAGATCAGACTTCATTCTTTCGTTACAGATACCATTATTATGACTTGGAAATTTGTAAATCTTACACAAAATCAAGCATGTCCTCTCCTGAATATGGAACAAATGGATTCTTGATCAAGAAGTGATTAACACAATCCTGCGCAAAATAAGAATACTATGATGTACGACCAGGAAAATAATTCGTAAATTAAAAAACCTTGTCAAAACCCAAAGTCATTTAGTAATCAAAGGGTAAGTACTATCTAAACATTTTGAGGTCATACGTGCACGTCTATTATGTGCGTGCACCTGTAAAGCTGCACCCGCGGCATGATCGCGCGATAAAGCGCTATCGCGCCCTAGCTCCCTTTCTTTTTGCACGTGCACGATCGAGTTAGCAGGCGCGATAAAACGTTTATTGATGTACCATGCCTCGGACGCTGTTCTCAGTTTCATGTAGTGAAACGAGTGAGAAAGTACAGAAGAATCTGTACGTATCGTACGTACGTACGTTTACAAAGGATACAAGTCACAAGTATCAACTTCAAATATCATGAGGCTGCTGTATACGTACGACAGAACACTGTACTCCAAGCGACAAATTACCAATTATGTTTGGTAATTTAGATTGGAGACCAGAGGTCCTTCAATTAAGTAAGCAATAATGTACCTACCAATTAGCCTTAAGTCCCTCCTAAACATTATTTTTTGGTCAATAAATTATTTTTATTTTTTATTTATGTATTTCATGTTAAGTATATGTGTACCTTTTCGTAGTATCCATCCGATGGTAGTCCGTGTCATCTGAAGATTCAGTGTCATCACTCTCCGACGTTGTACTCTCATGTTTCTCGTACTGCAGTAGCCTATCGAGGAGGAAGCTACGGTCTCGGGATACTTTCAACAGCCTTTTCTGACTGCATCGCAGTGCATCTTGGAAGCACTCGTTTTCCTGTAACCATCAGTTTCGTTATTTATAAATTGCAGTTGCAAGAAACGTTGGTGGTGTATTGCGGAGAGCTATGGAAACTCAATCTTGAGGTCCAGGTTCGAATCCGCATGGATGATATACCATGTACCAATGAGTTTTTCTAACCTAAGTATGTAATACGGACTTCTGTTAAACGGTGAAGAAAAACATTATGAGGAAACCACGGACCTGAAAAAAAGACAGACGTAATCTTGTCTAATCACGAATGAAGCACCCATTTCTTTTGTGTGCGTGCTGTCCTGCGGTACATAATGGTGACGGATGTAGGACCTACGCCTAGAACTAGTGCATCTGTGTGAGTGTAGGTCCCTTGTAGAACAAACGAAAATGTTGGACCTTGCATGCTTCACATCTTTTTAGTATCACATTACGTCCATCTTTTTTTCAGGTCCGTGGAGGAAACCTGCATATGTTGAAGAAATTCCGATGTGTATGTGAAGTTTACCAATCTGCATTGGGCACACCTGGACTAACGCCCATACACCCTCCCTGAGGGCCTGTGCCCTGTAGTGGGACATATAAAGGCTATGATGATGATCTGATATGTATTAGTCCGATCTCCTTGCGAGTAGCATAGTCATTTCAGAAGACTTATGCAATCTAATTATTAATATTATCACTACAATAACTCACGTAAATGAGGTATTTGAGTTTCTTCTTTAACGTAAGATACTGAGCCCTGTAGTTGGGCTCTTGTTCGGGCTCGCTGCTGCTGTCGCTTGAGTAGTCCTTCCTCGGAGCGCGAGCGGGGCCGGGGCCGGGGTCACGGACACGCGCCGGCTCCGCGGCCGCGGGCGCGCTGCCGCTCACCGTGCCAGACTCACTCGCCTGCATGCTCGCTATCGACCGACAGTACCACCCGTCCAACATCTTCTACAAAGATAACTCACTAATCAGTTAAAATATCAAGCAAAAATATGTGATATAAGTTGACGCTGAGTGGAAAGGATTCGCAAGTTTTACAATAATGGTAACTTGTTTTTTATTTCCGTTTAACCTTAGTATAATTATCGGACGCCAGTATAACGTTGTATTTTTAATCATGCAGGATATTTTCTAAAATAACTTTTGGAATTATTATTGCTTGTTTGTATTCTTTTTTTTTTTTTTTTTTAAAGTTTATCCTTTCGGATAGGCTATGGGAACTAGCCCTTACTGCCTGGTCATTAGTGTCTTTTTTTCTTTGTACTTAAACCTAACCTAACCTAACCTTAATACCTAACTCTTGAAATGCGAGGGTGGTACACACATTCCAATGGTCAGGGGAGTTTCACGCGAGAATCAATCCGAATCAAACGGGAGCGCCTTCTTTATTTCTCACTCTTACTATATTGCTCTCCATTAATGGCACATTATCAAACTAATTCCACCACATTAACACAATAATAGCCATGAAAAACGAATTTAGAAAATTAAGAAACAAAGCCCGTCTGTTTCTTCACAATTCTCGTGCAAAACTCTCCTGATGACGATGGGATGATAGATGAACGATGAGGATGAAATTTTGGTCGATTTTGTAAGCACACGCGTTGCCGCCAAAATCACCAGTACGATTTAACTTGCACCAAAACTTTTGTTCTTTCTTCGTATGTATTTGAGATTCCTGTTATGTTGGTCGATTTACGCAACTTTTTGGCACACAATCCGCACGAAATTATGTCACAAATATCACTAAAACCAATTTTTCACGAATATCAAATACAACTTTGACCGAACAAATTTAATGGCGGGAAGCCAATCCTTGTTTGTATTCTGTTTTTTTTTGCGACTGTCAAACCAAAATTTGACATCATAGTGTTGTAGTGCCAAATGCCAATACCGATTCCAATGAAATCGATAATATTGTCTATGGTTTCTGCGTGAATGTGTGAACGCATCCGTAATTTCAAATGTCATTGATTAAAATAGTAGCTCTACTTCCCACCAGATGTCACTTTACACGAAAATCACGTCATAGGATCAAATTATGCATACATTACCGACTTTGTTTGACACTACAGTTTGAAGTTTCCCACAAAACCCGTATTGGAATTCAACTTTACAGAAAACAACAAACTTTTCCAAAAAAGCGATCATTGCCTGGTAGGAAATTATAATCCCGTCATATTAAGTGCACACTCCCGAATGCTCAACCTGCAGCTCTTTCCGCAGTCTTTAAATTTAGTCAGATTATAAAAGGACTTCGAACTCTGTCAGTCGAAATTGAACCTTATTTGTACCGCATGTGCCGTGCCGTTGCAGCTGAGTTTGGAGCCGTGTTCGTCGCGGTCTATTGGTGCCGGATTGATCCCTCGTGTTGTGATGGCTCTCGGTAGTGAAGTGAATGATAACTCCTCGAAAAATGCTTCCCAAAAAGTGAAAAAATGCCCCGCGAGCAGCAATGTGACCGTTAGCAGTGGCAACGATAATGTTAACAAAGGTAAGGTATAGATATAATGGTAATGCCCTCAGTTATGTAACATTGAGCATGGTTTTTTTGGGAATTCTCTTTACATTTTACACGCTTGCATTCGGGTCATGTGACCACTGGTGGTTTGGAATCATGTGATCACAGATTTTTCCCATGTGCACCGATTTACATCACTAAAGAAATTGTGATAATTCTTATAAGATTGTTATCTGACCTAGTGATATTGGTATTGCTAAGAAGTTCCCAAGATTTGACTTTTTTGCCAAGCTGTACCTGCTACTTACTACAAAATTACTAAGTGTAAAATATTACACAACATCTCATGTGTATTACATATTATATCTATAGCTCTAATACATTACAATACTTCTTGTTCAAGGTGAATTGTCGATTGTCATACAAAATTATTATAGATGGCTATTTGAATTATTTCTATTGGGATTCTTATAAATGAAAAGGTCAGAGTGTCGTATTGGTGAAATTAACTCATTGACACTGGTGGTGGTTGATACATCCATGATGGTAATTGGTATAGGTACCTACATTCCATTCCTACAAATAAGTTATTATAGTTATTATACTAAGATGTAGATTTAAGTAAATATACATAATGAAGGTACTTAATTTTTTATCATATCTTGATCATTCGATGCAGTATTTCACAAAAAAAGTTTCAGTACAAAGTACCTATAATTATGTAAAAAATTATGAATATTTTATCTAAGTATAAAATACATATCTACACTTAAGAATTAAAATGTTTTCTTGCAATAATCCAATGTTATTCCAGTTGGCATGGGGTGAAGGGCATGCATTAATAAAAATCATACAGAAAGTGCCTTCCATAAAATCAATGATAGTCTCCATCCAATCTGCTTGATCAATAATGGTTTTGTCATGCGATCAAATATTACCCATGAACAAGTACATAATCATCATAATAAACAAAAAATAAATATCAATCAATTATTCTTTATTTGGGAATAAATAATATTATAGGTATTAGATTTGTGTAAGTAATTTTAAAAATGAGGCATTTCCTCTCATATCTACAATTTTTTGCTCTTATACCTGGGTAACATAAGATTATAATGGTCAAGTCAGACACACAATTTTTGGTAATTTGTCTCAAATTTTAGCTCAATACAAATTTATATTCTGGATAATTTGAGCAGTAACAAACCATAAAGTACCTACGTATCTTTATTTTATCTATGTCATCAGCAACAGCCTATATAAAGGGTGTCCCGTAAACCGACGTCAAACCGTCGGATGCTGGTAGGTTAGGTCATGACTAAACATAATATCAAAATTTGACTTTAGTAAAAGTGTCTTAGTTTTCGAGATAATTACTTTTTTAACACACATACTGCTTAGAAAATTTGTAGCCATGGCACTCAAAATAGTGACTAAGATAAAGAGTTTGACGAATTTCATAAAACTGTCTTTATCTCGAAAACTAAGAACCTTTTCCTGAAGTAAAATGTTGACAGATTGATAGATTGACTTTTAATTTTTTTTTTATTTTTTTTTTATATTCTGGATAGGCATGAACTAACCTATCAGCATCCACCGGGTTGACGTCGGTTAACGGGACACCCTGTATATGTCCTGCTGTGGGACAAAGGCCTACCCTTAGGGAGAGTGTAACATAACATAACATAAATATTCTTTATTTGCACACCAAAAACAGTGTATCTTTGTATCTTGCTATTAATTCTTAAAAATAATCTAATTGGAAAAAGATTTACATGGAACTTCATGTGTGCGTTGTACAATGTTTATTCCATAAAACTAAAACTGGCAGGGAATAAAATGAAATAGATAGCGAAACATGTCAATACTTATCACTTATTTTAGCCGTTAGAATATTGGTTGTATTTGAATAATATTGTTAATCTAATAATAAATTCTACAGTTTTTTTATTCCTGTTCTCTATTGGAATAATATTTTCACACTGATACAATACTAGGCTAGAGAGCTTGTCTAAGAAAATACATTTATGGTTTAGGTGCATATTGGCTTAAATAATCAGTAAACTTCATAAAATGAGGAAATTTATTACTGTTTTACAGTCAGCTTATCAACATACAAACCTACACCATATTGTAGATTCAGGATGTGGGTATATTAGGGATTTACATGGAAATCCAAAGACTGCAGGTACCGAAGTAGTGAATGCAGTTATAAAAATAATTGATCTTCTTAATACTATAAACTCGATGATTATTTGAATGACCAAAATGTCTGGTCTTGACAATGTTACACTATGTAATTCAATATTTGTACTTTGTATATTTTGTTTTGTTTAAAAGAAGTGTGTTGTAGAGTTTCTGGCCGCATCTTCTCTACAACGGAACACCTTCCGAAGCGGTGGTAGAATCAAAAATGACGTCAAAAAGTTATCTATGTGATATTATTTTGAATAAAAATTTTGACTTTGACTTTGGGTAGCCACATAAACTATTTTCATTTTCATTTATTCTTATGCTATTTGTTTAGACTATTATTTTCATTCACATTTCCGATTTTGAATAAATATACTTATTTGTATACACTGGGTTTGTGTGACGAAGTTTTAAATCATCAATCAGTAGAGTATCCATGGATTATTTAATTTCTTCAATGATTTTTACCCTTGGATTTTGGTAATAGCAAAATTTGTTTATTCTGAGATCTTACTTAAAACTGCATGCCTATAATTCTTGTTGGTAGATAATCTGGTCCATGTCACATAAACCTTTACTGGGATGATTTTACCAATACATTTTAAATACTACAAAAATTGTAATCTCACCCACAGACCAGATATTTTGTGGGCGAGCTGCCTCTTAACCCTTAAAAAGATACAAATTAAGAATATTAGTGTTGTGTTAGGTATCTGATCGCCCTGTATGAAGTAATGGTTGTGAATGTATGTATAGTGGTGTAAATAAATATGCAGTATATGGTGTAATCATGGATCTAAATCATAAAGGATAGCACTCCTCCTTACAAGCATTAATACAAGAAAATTTGACGTTCGTCTCCGTCGTTGATATTTCCAATTTTACGTGCGTCCCTTTCTATTCCAATGACGTTACAATTACATGAACGACAATTGAGTGACGTCATGCCAAGACATAAATTAGAAAGGGACAAAGTTAACGTCACTAAAAACAACTACGGAAAAGAACGATCATTACCGACCACAAAGGAGTATTGTCATGTTTCACGTCTTGTTAGGCAGTCTGTGCTCCACTATAGAGCATTCCAATCTTCTTGGGTGTAATATTGTACTTAATAGATAGGTACCAAGCTGATATGATTCGATTTTGACTCTTCAATTTGAATTGGATCATACAAAATTATCATGTGATTAATGGAATTTATATGAAGAACTAAATTTGCGACTTGGAATTGCCCATGCCGATGTAACATTCTTCTTTTCACGTTAATACGAATATTACGTTCCTACGAAATGAGCAGCATCAATGCAGCCATAACATCATTTCTATCATATAATATTATCAGTGATCTTTTAGATTTTTCATTGTTGGATTACTGTAGATAGAGCTATTAAAGCAGGTAGATACCTTGCCTTCAAACACGTATCACATTCATCGTTTATCAAAGAAAATTTCTTATGAAATATCTGTCTATGAAACTTGCCGATTTTTATTAGTCTTTCTTGACTCATTGTCAGTGTAGTGTAGTGTAGGTACGCAAAGTGAAGAAGTCTGAGAATTATCTCCCAGATTATTGTATTGAATTTTCATGCATCACTCAAACTTACACATAATAAAGAAGTCACAGGAACATCTCAATATTTCTCATTATTACTATTGCAGGCCATATTATACAAGGTGTTACAAAAATACAAATAAACCTTTAAGGGGGTGGTGTAGACCATCAAACTGAACAACTTTCACTATGGGACCAATATAGAAATCGCGAAAAAAAAAATGATGTTCTATACTCTACAAATCGACTAGAGCTAAAAATATGTATGGGATATCAGTTCTTTTTTTTCGCGATTTCGATGTTGGTCCAATAGAGAAAGTTGTTCAGTTTGACGGTCTAAACAACCCCCTTAAGAGTTTTAAAAATGTATTCTTACTTATGAAACACCCTGTATAGGCTCATGGTTAGTTAGGTATTCTTATCTTAGGTAAGAATTTAGTTTACCTACATAATATACAGATGTTTTAATAGCACCTATTTCTGGGTAATGAAGCCATATAGAACCATTAGTAATGTTGGTAAAATATATTTATATAAAATAAAATCTTCACCCAGATGTTGGCATTGCGCATGGAAAAAAAAGTTAGACAAAAACTAAAGTGAACATTCTTAATAGTTAAAGATCAAGCAAAAAATGTATAAATTATTTATTACATACAAAAAAAGGTATAGTCTCAACCCCCAGTGGAGATCCCGTCACGTTGTTTAGTGACAGAAAGACAGATGTGTATCATGTGTAGTGTATGTCGTAGGTAACGTGTGGACTTGACATGTCACATGAGATATTCTACTTGGGAGACATTATGAAATACTAATCATTAAGAGGATATTACCGTCGGCGCGCTCCATACAAATGAAACTTGATTATATTTTCGATAATAACGAATAAATGTCAATGTTATTTTTTATAAACAATCTAGAAACCAATATATAGTGCTTTACATTTGTAAAATTTCCGTATTAATCGTAAATTAAATATTTTTAAAATGCAATATTAAGAAATAGGTTGTTCTTCAAATTCTTGCTAAAATTATCTCCATTCCATTATCATATGGAATATATATAAACTTTTCTCCTTCCTTATCCATTAAAGACGACTTTTGGTATTTCATTCTATCTTCTTAGGATTTTGTGATCAAACGTACGTAATCCTTTATAAAAACGGAAGCTTATCCGCGGGATGTCTTCTATTTTTTTAATTATTAAAACACGTCCTAAAGATAAAATATCGAAATCTCTTCCAGCTTAACACCGAAATCCCCTTTGAATGTAAAATATAACGCTGTGTTAAGACACTGTTATCCCGTCGAGGCCGTTTTTTGAACACGAACGAAAGTGTTTTAAACTGTGTTTTAAAGTCTGAAAACCAATTATGTCTTATTTAAGGATCTGGCTGATAAGCGACCGTTCTCAATTACACGATTAGATTAAGTTTAATAGATAGAAAAAAATCCGAAAGTTACCCCTTTTCGTTGTTTTTTCAATACTATGATTAAACTGCTAATATTTAACTTTTTATTCTTGTACAAATACATTAAATATTTCTAGTGAACTCCGTAGAATTTTGAGCTTAGAAACACCCATGAGCAAAGATATTGATGAAAAACACGTTTTTTTGCGATCCTGCTTTCAATTGGAGCGGGATGGCTAATTGCAAACTTATGCTTGCAGGAAAGAGACGCTTGCACTGGGATAGCCTGGCCTTAAATAAAGTAAAACTTATGAGCGTTTAAATGCTATTTCGTCATCGTGTCATGAGCAGTTCGTTACTGCCGCAACACTGCGAGAGATAAGCATAAGTCTACACAGATATTGTGATAAATAACTTTACGTTACGCTATTATAATACGCTATACAATTCTGATAGAATGCTCATTCAGTTCAATCGAAAATACTCGAAACAAAACTAAAGATTACGTCAGTCAGAAAGCAAGCAGAGAGTGCCTGAATCTCGATCAATGACGATGTTATGACGGGGGTTGTAACATAGATTGGAGGGGTAGAGGGTCGCTAACCTCCCTTACCGTTTCTTTTGTGAATTACAATTAAATTGCTCACGTATTTCCTTCTTCAACTATCCATAGGTAGGTAAAGAATTTAGTTACGCAGGTTTAAAATAAACTAAGTATTGAAACGTCAAATAGATTGCGAGATAAACATGTTGTTTCTGTTATTCTATACTCTTATGCCGTAAGATTTGTTAAATACATGCGTAATAAGACTAATAAGGGATCGTTTAAAATATTTATTTAAACTTATTTCATAAAGATTGTTAAATCAGGATCACACTAGGATTCACTCCATCATATCTACCTGTCTTAAGTAAACATTAACATTGACGATAAGATTTAACGCGATTTCTCATGATAAGAAAAGCTTGTGAAACTTATTTGGTATCTTTCTAAATGGGGTCCCTCTAGGGTCCCTCCCTCTTTTTACTACTTATAGAAAAAAAAAGGAATCTTTACACAGGGTACTTATTTATACAAGAAATCGTAACCGAATAGCAACGATAAAACGCCTTGTTGTGTGTGATATTTAATAGACGAAAGCTGACAGTAAACTTAGAGAATTTTACAGTTTGCTATTGTAAGGAATTCTCAAATTCGTGAGCGACCATTTAGAGGAACGGTGTCAATTTGAAGAAATGTCATGCATGAACGTTTCAAAGAGGTCTCGAGATGGGTCCCATTTATTTAGAAATGTTAAAATTCAAGCAGTTTTAACATTTATGTAGTATTTAGATAACAATGTATTATGTTTAATATATTTAAGACTTTCTATTTTGTTAATGTCATTTATCAATAGTTAACTAATCGTTTCAAATAGTCCTCGTAATAATCTTTTAACTAGCATGGTCCACATTGTTAGATAAGCCCTTGTTTACATACGTAGGCCTGTTAATTGGCGCTTGATTTCGTATTTGTCTAATGAATGGTCGGCTTGGCACGATACAGCTATCTGCTCGCCCAATTTGCGGCTACAACCAACAGGTTTCGTGCAAGTATATTATCAGGTCAATAACTAAGGCCAAACATAATAAGTAATTGATTTTTAACTAGTTATAACACGCGGTGAAATCGATCGAAACTGAACCGTTTCCGAGTTTAGTATTCGCATCTTCGTCAACATTATACTCCTATAGCTAGGTTGTGAATATTGTGTCGAAAATGTAGGGTAAAGGTTTGTAAAGAAGTGTTTTAGAGGGCCAAAGGTTGCCACCCATCACCACTTCACAAGTCATACCACTCTGTGACGTTTTAAATTCTAAAAAAATTCCTTGAATTGTGAATGGTAGTTGTAGCAATATGTTTCTGGCCGTCCATAAATCGGGCATGAATTAAAGTATGTTTGTAAAAGTTGAGTCTTGTGATGATTCTGCTGATAATTATGCTGCGTAAACATCGAACCAGCCGTATCTATACAGGGTGTACTTGTATAGATACTATGTATCAGTTGTCACATATAAGTGAATGTTGTTCAGTTTGATGGTCCAAGTCTTTGGTTTAATTAATATGTAACACATTTAATTTTACACCCCGTATCATTTGTATCTTGGTACTCTGTCGCCGACCCTGCACTACTATCATTTTTATAGCTCCAATGAACTATTTACCTATTGTTGTTATGAATGATGATCTCTCGGTGGAGAGTAGTATATTCCTTGATGATGATTAAGCAACTTTACAAGACACCGATTGGTTAAATCTTCAATCATTTAAACGTCTTCTAACAACAAATCGTAACTCAACGCCAGACGCTCTTCAAGCGGTTTTAGGCTGTCCTATTCAGATCGGTGCTGTACATTTTAATTTAGAATAGCCGGAAATATAGCGTGCTCGAAAATGGAGCAGTGGTACATAATGAGCCTACGACATTATACATTTCTGTATTCACATTTCCTGGTAGGTTTTGTGAGATCGAACAATCTTTTGTCGACTTTGTTCCTGACACATGTAGGTGTATCTAGTAATGGTAGTACATGGTGTGCAATTAATTAATAATGAAGTACATAATGCTGCTCGTTTACGAGTCGTGTTGACAGACTTCGGTTTTTTAATTACCGGGTGTCACGTTATTGAATGTTTATTTTTCCTTTTAAGGGGCCATAGGTCCCGACGAATATTTTGTATGAGAAACGCGATTGCCGAGCGCTCCGAAAAGTGTGTGCGTGAGCCGTATTTTCGATTAAAAACAACTAACCAAAGTACTTTTTCTAGATTTTATTTATGATTGCACTAGTTAAACTAATGGTGAATATGTGAGTATAAATACCAACAATCGGAAACTATTTTAAGTTCTTCTAAACCGAGAATTTTTTTTAAAAATGCATGAAAATACGTCATCTTTGTGACGATTTTGTATCGAGTGAAGTAGTTCCAATCGTGTATTTAGTTGATGATTTCACTAGATGAACTATCCAAAAATACTGAGGTATGACTTTAGTTTCGGTAAATGGTATAAATCTAGTCGTAAAATGAAAAATAAAAGATGCCTCCGAGGTATTTCCACCTACTATTACGTCTTAACATAAAACCTCGGACCTAAAGTTTAGTAACGAAATCTAGTTTTCTTTCGTGTCATTATGAGCTATATCGCTTTACAATCACTCATGCTGTAGTGGAAAGATTAGCCGATCAGCAATGGTTGTATCGAGGCTGACTGTCCAGGGTACGCCGGACGAACTCTGCTTTCGTCACTCGGGGATGCTCTTTCCTTGCACCCGGAACGTTTACGAAATAATAGCTAAGCAATAACCTGGATCCTACCGTTTTAAACGCACAATGCAATAATAGTAGGTTATGCTATCTACTGATCACTATCTTAAAATCTCAATGCCTCACAATCATTGTGATAATACGGAGCGTAGCGCATTGAATTGCATTCTATTTCGGTTGCATACTTACTCCGAGGTCGCGACAGATCTTCTACTTTTTTCTTATCTATTCATTTAAACTTCTCAGATCAGATGCTTACTTTATCTTTTACTAGTGTTTTCCCGCGACTTCGTCCGCACAAATTATATACCAGATTTTAAGTCAGATCATAAGCTATCAAACAAAAAAAGTTTCATCAAAATCGGTTTAGTAGTTTTTGCGTGATGCGCGAACAAACAAACAAACAAACAAACAAACAAACACACAAAGAAACAGACAAACAGACAGACAAAATTTCTAAAAAAGGTTGATTTCGAGTCAGGGATACCTAAAAACCAAATCGTAATACTTTTTTTTTTGTAAATATCTTCAATGTACAGACACACTTCAGTTACAGTTTTATAATAGTTTAGATTCATGATGGCATTGCCTAAACGTTCGAACACCAAGGTTCTGTTTCCCCAATTCTGGATAATTGTGTTCTTATAGCTTATCTGACGGATCGTTTGACATATTTTTCATGCAAAATATGTCAAACGATCGGTCAGATAAGCTATTAAGAACTTATCTAGAAGTGGTGAAATAGGCCCTAATTGTCACAAATTAATTATTCATTATGGTCTGCACGTTTTCAGTTTGGAATTTGGATTCTAACTCCAAGATCTTACGAAAAAAAATCGGTCATCTTTACCTCGTCAAATAATTATGTACCTACCTATAACTTAATTCCATATAAGGATGAAAAGATGTTCCGATTCCTATTTAACTTCTTATAAATTTTGATTAGCAAATATATTTTTTTATCAGAAAGTTATTCTATCCCACATATTTCTTAGACGCTACTAAAGCTAACTCGTAAATCTCTGTTTCTGTAATACAAAATAGCCTTGAAATATTGTTGCTACACTCTTTACTATTATTTATTCTGTGATTATGGTTATCTTAATAAAGAAACGATCAGACTGATTAGTTAGTTGATTACTGATTATACTTAGGTAATAATGGGGCCCGCTAATAATTGCCGATACGAAGACCAACAGCTGCGGAAACCTCATAAATACAGAAATTGAGTTTGGCATTCAACGACGATGTACCTAGATAGAATAGTAATACTGCTATACATAGGTATAGCCCGGGTGAACAAAGTCTGTATGTTAACTCTACTTTGCGTCGTATATTTTCAGCGTGTTCAAGTTGGTCGGCCAGTGCTTAGAATCTATTGTAATTTTGTTTTTTGCAATGGTCCCCGGCTGTTACAAATTCAATGTTTGATACTCCACACGGCGCGGAAAAACTTACGTACGTTAATACTGACTGCTCTCAAACGGTGAAGGAAAACATCGTGAGGAAACCTGCATTCGCTGAAGAAGAAATACAAACAGTAGGTATGTGAAGTCTACCAATCCGCATTGGGCACGCGTGACGGACTAAAGCCTGACGATACCTGATGAGTTACGTCGCCACTTATCTACGTGCCGTGTTAGGTCCGACTTTCAATTAGTCGAAATAATAGTAATTAATTGTCATAAATATAATTCTTTTCCGTCCAGGTGCTTATAAAAACTAGACTACATTTTAAAACCGTTTGCACTACGTAAATATTATAAGCTGGCATGTACTTAATGACCTAGGATTACCATCTTAGCCTCCCGGTCTATCACTTTATAGAAAGCGTAGCTAAAGCTATTTCGAAATAAGGGTTATCGTCTAAAAATGTTACTTAAGGTGGTTTCCGTCCATACAAAACGTTGTCGTATAACACTCGTAGACGGTATTAATAAAAGTAATGTTTTATATATGGAAAAATAGCTTAGAAAATCTAGTTTGCGCATATCAAATAATATTTACAATTTATAGTATTATTACGAAGATATCACGCTTTGAAATTATTCATACAAAATTTCAAACCCTTATATCTTCGTAATTATATTACAAATTGTAAATATTATTTGATATGCGCAAACTAGATTTTCTAAGCTATTTTTCCATGTATAAAACATTACTTTTATTAACACCGTCTACGAGTGTTATACGACAACGTTTTGTATGAAATTGACAGCTCTCCAACCACCTTAAGTTCTTTCAGGGGGAAATAATCTTCAATATCTAGTAAAATATGCACTTCTCTCCATTATGAGAACTGAGTAAACATTTAAATGAACTTCGGTCGAGTCCTTATAGTCGATCAATCAGTTATATGAGAGTTCGAATGATGTCAAACAACGCTACTGATTTAGACGAGTTAGCATGCAGCGCAAATGATACACTATTTATTCTCGTGTTTGGCCTATTATTGACCTTGTCTATTCCAATGATTACAAGCGAATGATCACTAACTGTTCAGTGTAGATTCGTTCCCTGCGCAAGCGCATGGGGACCATGCTCGGCCGACCATTCACGCAGTTCGCGTCTTATGCAACCAATGCAATGCATCGGACGAGTTGCTATGCGACTGCTGCTACTTTATAGCCAATAATAGTCCACGGTTATTTTCATCTGTGCGTTACTATTATTTATTTGTTGCCCGACGTTAGGGCTTTTCAGGCGATTTATTTTGAAAAATGTCTCGATTTATTACTATCATTAATTTAGTTGGCAAGTCTACCTCTTAGATGTAGAGATAATGCAGGCTAAACGAGGCTTATACGAGGTCTACACTTTGTTATTTAAAACCAGAGCCTCGGTGGTGCGTTGCAGAGAGCTATGGAAACTCAATCTTGAGGTCCAGGTTCCAATCCGCACGGACCACATGCCGTGTACCAATAAGTTTTTCTAACTTTTGTACGTAATACCGACTGCTCTAAAACGGTGAAGTAAAACATCGTGAGGAAACCTGCATTCGCTGAAAAAGAAAATTTGTTTGTGAGGTCTACCAATACGCAATGGGCACGCTTGGTGGACTAACGTCCATGAGGGTGGGCCTATGCCCTGCAGTGGGACGTATATAGGCTGTGATGATGATGATGAAAACCAGGAAGGTGGCATAGGTATTGTAAAACTTTAGAATGTAATCTTTTTGATTGCATTACATTGAACGTCATCACAAACTAATAAGAGAACTACCGTTAACGTCATTCGCATTCGATTTTGTGTCAAAATTTTCAGGAAATTGAACAGGAATTTGATATTTAATGTTTTGAAGAAAATGTCTACGGTTAGAGCAAAGTAAAAACGGAATTAAGGATATAAGGAACCTCAGGTCAAGGGCAAAATCGAAATAATCGGTGAGGTTAAACAATTCATCGAAGTTGCCGGCGGCGCGGCGACTTGGCTGCATTATTCATTGATCGATGCCGTAGCGTTCGAGCGACAAACGCTGTTAATCTGAATACAAAATCATCATTTCTTTCTATACATAGTTCTTGACGTCAAAATCTCATGGTGTAGTCGTGTAGTCTTGCGGAAATCGAATTATAATGAGCAAGACATAAAGCAAAAGGCGTGCCTGGCTCAATCTGATAAGTAAACTATCATTGGGATCATGTTTTTGTACAAAGATCAGGAATCTTTGAAACTCATTCGCTGAATTCAGCAGTAGAAAATGTCAAAATTACTGTGGAGATATGCATCTTTCTACTGCTGATTTGATTTTTAAAAATCCTACGCCAGGATGCGACTTTAGAAAGTCAAATCAGCAGTAGAAAGATGCATATCTCCTTCGTAATTTTGACATTTTCAATTGCTGAATTCAGCGAATGAGTTTCAAAAATCGCACTCCTGTGCAGTTCTCTTGTAAATTTTCTCTTCTAATGGATAGTTTACCAGAAAAGAATACAACCTGTTTATACTATACGAGGTGTGTGAATTTTGGCCAACTCTACAGGAAGAGGTCCAATAATTCTAAATGTTGCGTAGCTTCCAAGCATTGCAGCTGCGTATACAATACGTAGGTGTTATAAAACAGTTCCCAAACCTTGAACTTTTCGCATAGTGACTAGATATTTTATCCTCTCTTTCGCAACAGAACATGCGTTTTGTGACATAGATGCTGTCATGTTAATTATGTTTCCATCGTTACGTTATGTAGGGTTGGAGCCAAATGAGCTCGTGAGCCGTGCCCCGTTGGTATGCGCGTTCGATGAACGATAGCCAGAACCGTACACCAGCGACGAAAAAATCGTGTCAACGCCTGTTTATCAGCTAGGTACTCTGATTTTATATCAACCAGAGTCAGAGGCGCCTTTTCTGTTATCTTGTTTGCTACGCCACAAAAGATAACATCTACGATTTTAGGTAGTGTATCTTTCCATCTTCATTTACTTTACCTATTTTATATATTTCTTTTAAATAAGTGCAAAGTTTAATAACGTTCGCTACGAATCTTATTTGTTATGTTTGCTCTTATCACTTAGTTATATAAGGAGCAAACTGAGAGATTGTAATCTAGGTCAAGTCACTCTATTTACTGGTTATCTTTATCATGCGAATGAATTTATGTTAACCAAGCATGTCCGTATTATATTCAGGGCGAATCAGAGGGACATTATCGTTAGTGAAGGCTACGAACGAATTAGCGGTCGGATACAATACATAATTATGATTGCATCAACCTGATGGCCGAGGGCATCGTAACGTGTATTGTCGCCAGTGCAGCCGAAGGAGCGTCGATGTCGACGGCGCGTCTATTGTTGGCGGCATCCAGTTGCCGTCTATTATTGACTCGCCGCTGGAGATAGCTGGCGCTGCGCCAGCGCAAACCACGTGCTCGCCCGACCGCCGTCACGGGACGAGACATGCGCGTTCACTTCCCCCGCGCTCCCTACATTCCCCGCTTACGAAAAGAGCTGCTGTCAGCTTAAAAAACCGGCGTCAATACGCATGGACTGCGCCGGTTACAGTTATAGAATCTCTCTGAAACAATGTTGAAACATCGTGCCTAGAAAATACATAAGTGACACGCTGAATGACAAATTTACATGCACATATAAACTTAACAAACAGGCTAAAATTAGGCCTACTTCGGACAACTCTTAATTTATGAGAGGACGAGGATAATGGTTAATAGCAATTGTGGTAAATTTACTATACTTACTTAACAATTTTTATTATTAACACTGTTATGAGGACAATTCAACCACAATTACGTGTCTAATTAAAACATGCATAAATAAAACGTACTTCAGTATGTACCTACCTAATTTTTAAAGTACAAAATCGAAAACTTGAGGATAAAGCTTTATCATCAGTAGGAAATAAATACCACGGAATATCTAAGAGTACAAGTTACACGTTAGAATAAAACCGTCTGTTATTTTATTTAAGTATAATTATTTGGGAAGCTTAAAGCTATAAGACAAGTTATTAAAAAAGATAGTCAGCTTAAGAACAACAAGCCTGATGCTGCCTCCATACGCTCGCTCGCGCCAGCTTACACGAGCCCGCTATGCATTGACTCGTCTATAAAGTAATTGTTGCTAGTTTACTTTATAGAAGAATCGATGTACAGCGGACTCGCGTAAGCTCATGCGAGCATGGAGGTAGCATAATAAGCTTAGGTCTGTTGAATAATCATAATTAGTAGATTATTAACCAAGGGGATAAAGCAGTGTCTTCTGTCGCGGGTGGGGTTTTAAATCGCGAGCGTGATGAAGGACTCGAGGTTTACTCCCGAGCGTAGCGAGGGTGTTAAAAACTTAAATCACGAGCGAAGCGAGGGATTTAAGACGAGTCCTGAGTTTAGCGAGGGATTTAAACTCACCCAAGACTAAGACAGCTTTATCACCGAGGAAAATACTCTACTTTTCGTACCATTTGCGAAAAAATTAACACAATAATAATATGAGATAAGCATTTATTAAAAATAATGACAATTAAAAGTAAAAGTTAACATTCGAAACATTGGTCCAATTATTGATAGAGAGAGTTACATTTTTGTTTGCAAAGGCATCAAGCTCATACGGCCTCGTCGGTTTTTGTAATTTTATGATTTTTTTTTGACATAAAAGATTTTTTTTTTTATTTTTGCATGCGAAAGGGTCGGTTTATGACTAACCTAGGGGTTCGAAAAAATGGTTATTTTTTCGCTAGGATTCACCGTTATCGAGATATTTCATAAAAATAAATGCGTATTCCTTTTACAAAAGAAGTATAATGCTTTATATACAAACTCAATGGTGTAAACACAGATGTAGTTCAGTTCCAAATTTAAATCACATTCTCTCCCTAGGGGATGAATCGTAGAAAGAGAAGGAACTAGAAGAAAGCACGTGTCTTGTCATATCACTCAGTAAGAGATGCACATAGCAAATTCGCTCTAGTTAAAAAAGGAGATTGCTACTTATTGCTGTCCTTATCGACGTAGCCACTTTTTTGTTCTACGACGGCTGTCTGACTCCGGAGTCAGACATCTATTTTCATACAAATTGTATATGATTTTATGACTATCGCTGTCTCATACGCGGTTACAATGATGTTACGTCTATCAGCGTAAGCGAAAAATACTTCGCCTATGGGATGAATGAAATTCAGTACAACTTTCTTTCCCTGTTTTTAACAGGTTAATAATGACTATTGTTATCATAGGCCAAGTATTTCGCTTACGATTGTTATGTTCGCTTTTTGTGGCATAGAATGTCACTTTTTTGAGCAAGTGGTACGAAAAGGTCATTTGTTTTATCACATTCACTACTTGCACATTTGAAATACCGTTCTACTATTTGTCTTCTTGTGGTTAGCTGCATGTAAATTGGGTGCTTACTGCTTACTATTGCCACTGCTCGTCCATCTTCAATATAAGGAATATATATTTATAATATAATTAAACTCTCCCGGAGCGTTTCTCCGTCGTCCTGTACCCTATGTACTAATCTCGGAAACTACTGTAGATATTTTGATACAGTTTTCACTAATAAGTAGACTGATTCACGGCGAAGGTTTATGTACCCGTGCAAATCTAGGGCGGGTCACTAGACTCACTAGTAAGGAATAAAGAGTTATCTCAAGGAATCCACTTGTAGACAGACTTCCCTCATAAAGAGGGGTATTGCAATGTTAGCCACTCTCGGCAAGCAGATCAGAGGCCGTAGCATGTTGCGCGTGATAAGGCTATATAACGCCTTTTATCCCGTTTGTTCGCGCGTAAATAGAAAGAACGCTATATCACACTGTCATACTTCGGCCGCAGGGGTAGTAGACAGATGTCCTTGATAAAAGAAGATAAAACTCAATTAAGCTTTATCTATCCTTGTTGCAGTTGAAAAGCAAGAGAAGCAAGGTAAGATGAAGAAAGAGTCGAACGTGAAGGTTGTAGGTAGCAGCAACGGGCACTCAAGCACCCCTAACGGTCGTGGGGATGACGAGGGTGGCGGCGGTAGCGTCGCGCCGCGCGTCTCCTATGCGGCCGCCGCACGTAAACCGCCCTCGCCGCAAACCGGTGCCACGCCCGCGCCTTTCCCCTTGAACACAGGTGCGTGTTATGCTCCTTAAGGGTTCAGGCTTCTTAAATATGTATGAGAAGGTAGATACGACGTAAGCCTTGCGTTTTGAGGGTCCCTGTTAAAAGAAAAGGGGATTTTGCGGTACTTTATAACCATCATACTCGTACATTCATGCTTCCTCATTTTCTTTATCTATCTCGAAGGTGGTGGCCTTATATTTAAGATATGGAATTTCAATGACCTGATTTAAAATATAAGCATATTGCTTTAACTATTTGCATTTGTATTTTTTACAGAAATGCCGAAAGCCAAAACGAACGGTGATAAGTCACCGCAAGAGAAATCCGATAACACAGCGGCCAAAGTTAACGGCGAAGGATCTATAATCAGCGACACTGATAGTAAGAATGATAAATTAGGTACCAAAGAACAAATAGTGAACGGCACAGATAACGTATGTGAAAACGTAGTTAATGGTGATCCAAAAAAACATTCAGATTGTGATATTAGCAGTAGTGATAATACTAAACTAGTTACTAATGGAATTAACAGTGATTCGGATGATACCAAGTCAAGTAAATCAGATGAAAGTGGCGATGTTATACCAAACGTCTGTCCCAACAAAGTATCACAAGGAAAACAGGTTTCCGAGAGGAAAAAAGACAAAAAGATAAAGGCGACTGATAAGAACAGTGATTCCGATAAGAAGAATGATTCAGATAAAATTAAGAAAACCGCTGAAGACAAGAAAGAAGACGATAAAGCTAAGAGTACTGAAAATGTTTCGGAAAAACTCAACGGTGAGACCAGCAAGATGGTCAACGGTGACAAGGATAGAGAATCTTCTCCTAGTGAGGACGGCGATGAGAAGAAAAGGGATGCCGAAGTTGTGTTCATTCAGGACATGGGCTTCACAGTCAAGATCGTTAGTCCCGGTGCTGAACCCTTAGATATTCAGGTAATTAGCTAACCTTCATACTCTCAGTTTGAATACCATGTTACTTAGAATTTTTAAAACAAATGCATTGTCCTGCAGGTTTCCAGTATGGAGCTAGTTCAAGAAATCCATCAAGTACTTATGGACCGTGAGGACACATGTCATAGGACATGTTTCTCTTTGCAACTGGACGGTGTCACTCTCGACAACTTTGCTGAGCTCAAGAACATTGAGGGCTTGAAGGAGGGATCTGTTATCAAGGTAAATGCTCTCTGCAGGATTTCCTAAAATTCAAATTTAATTAGATTTTCTGGATACCCAGTATGATGCAACCTAACCTTTGTCCTAATTAGAGAACAACTGAATGAAATAAGTGTGAAGAGTTTTTGAGCTTCGAAAAATACAGCACTAGCTGTAATAATTTAAATTGTGACCTATCTCAATGTCAAGTGTTTTTGCCTAAATTATTATTCACTGTAGCAGCTTCAGAACTGATTATGATTTGAATTTCCCTCTATTCAGTGTCTGTCTGTTTTTTGTAGTCTTTTTAATACAAAATAGAATGTGGTTGCAAAGTCGAATATCAATGTAATTCGTAAAATAATAATAGTACTGCTAGTCAGAAAATCAGGACAAAACTCTTCATGATGTTAAATCCAATGCAACAGTACTGGTGTTTTCAAATACAATTCGATTTTATACTCTGTACTATTGATTATTTTATAAAGGCCTCCCTTCGTTCTCTCCAAGCGTCCCGGTTTTGCGCTTAGGCCAGTTCTTTAAGAAGCTATCGATTTCTTCCCGCCACCTTCTTCTCGGTCTGCCTCGTCGCCGATTTCCTTTTGCTGGGGACCAATTGGTAGTGGTTTTGGCCCATAGTTCATATGACATGCGGCAGATATGTCCAGCCTTATTCCAGTTTAGATTGGCAGCGGTGGTGGGCGACGTCTGTTTCTTGGGTTCTGGAGTGAATGAAGTTCTCTCTCATTCCTGAATAAGCTGACTATCTAATCGAAACTATTATAAAACTGTAAAAGAAGTGTGTCAGTACATTAAGATATTTACAACAAAAAAAATAAGATTACGATATGGTTTTTAGGTGAGTCCAAATTATTATTTTTTGTATTTTCTGTCTGTCTGTTTGTTTGTTTGAGCATCACGCAAACACTACTGAACCGATCTTGATGAAACTTTTTTGTTTGAAAGTGTATGACTTGACGTAAAATCTGTCATATAATATGTGCGGAAGAATACGCTGGTAAAAGCTCGTTATTAAATGAATGTTTCATTTATCGTCAGGTGGTAGAGGAGCCGTACACGATGCGCGAGGCTCGCATCCACGTGCGGCACGTGCGGGATCTGCTGAAGTCCATAGATTACACGGACGCGTACGCAGGCCACGAGTGCAGCTCGCTCGCCTTCCTCAACGTCATCACGCAGGGCGATATACTGGGTAAGCCGCCTTGTTAATGTACATCACGACCCGGTTGGTGTAATGGTTACCACACCGGACTGCCAAACCAGGGTCCTGGGTTCGAATCCCGGTTCGGTCATGGATGTTATATGTTCGTGCCGTTGTTGTATGGTTTCCATAATAAAAGCCTTTAGTGCTAGTTTGGGATCATTACAATGTATGTGCCTGTGAGCGTTATTTATTTATTTATTTATCAAAAGGGGAGGGTCTCGCAATTTTTCGTGTGTGCAAAAGACATTGCGCACATGACGAACTGTATTAGTTTCAAATAGTTGCGCAACTAACAATTAAGTATAATCAAAGAACAAATACAAAGAGCATTATAGCTAAAATTATACACAAAACAGGAGGAATGTCATACTTCCCAATGAAATGGAAATTATCGTTTTCTGCAGTGGGATTTCTTATAAAATTTAAATTTAAATTTACCAGTTTTGTATGCGAAATGGGATTGGACAACGTCTTTTAAGCTGGTCTTTACTGTGGTCATCCTCGTAAACGGTACATAATAGACAGCCGGATTTTCGTTTGCATTCGCACCAAAAAGGGATAATTATATTAAAATGTCTCCCACAAGGAAAAGGGACAAAGCAAGAATAGATCTGTCCCTCATCGCGTGCCGGCTTTTTGTATGTCGTCGGTATACAGGGTGTAAAATTAAGTAACTACGTTACGAACGCTCTTGAACAATATAACATTCTAAAGTTGGTGGTTGTCGAGTGCTCAACAAGTATTCAAGTCTTCATGACTGACAGATATTTACGTGACAAGTTTGCAAGATGACTGGAGTAATTTGTATGCTGTGGATACACTCAACGATATCGGCAATACACCGAGTACGACCTATTTGTATTTTTTATATGATTTTGTTTGCATTCGTTATCGTACTACACAAATTTACCAGGCGCCATATTATTAAGAAAAAATTCCTAATAATATGCCGCCTGGTATCGATGTCATCATGGCATAGAAGTGACTTACTGAAATAACGGTCTTAGAAGAGCCATAGGGCGTAAAAAAAGTCTGACCTTGGCACCACAAAATTTTCAAATGCTTTTTTATATGTCAATTTCTAAATTGGCATCACTATCTATGCCATCATCATCTTATTTAAGCCTTGCCTCCGTGGTCTAATGGTTAAGAGCATTGGGCTCTTGACACGGAGGTCGTATGGCCGATTCCCACGGGGAGCACCTAGTGATAGGTCACTTTGTGGTTTTTTCCCCAGTTGGTTAGGACATTGCAGGCTGAGTCACCTGATTGTCTGAAAAGAAGAATGATTCAGTTTTTTGGATGACACGTTAAGCTGTTGGTCCCGGCTACTATCTCTGGTGGTAGTAGTCGTTACATAAAAACCACGTCAGAGGCCGTAAGGCGGTTTGAATAAACTCTGACACCAGGGCTTGCAGCCCACTCGATAAGAAGACCTTTTTTAAGAGCTACGCTCTTGTCGGTGTATTCGCCAATCCTGTATCTTTTCCGCTAGTGTCTTGAGTTCTTGATACGACACGACATCAACCTTTTCCTTCACTTGGGCTAGATAACTCTGTCTAGGTCTTCCTCTGCCTCTCTTCCCCTCTATCTTCCCTTCCAATATGGTTTTAAAGAAATTGTTTTGTATCAAGTGTCCGATCATTTTTCCTCTCCGGTATTCTATTGTTTTTGGAATATATCTTTTCTTTAACCATTCTTAACACCACTTGTTATTCGTTCCGGTATTCGTCCCCTCCATTCTCCTCCAACACCACATCTCAAAAGCTTTCAGCGTATCTCTATCTATCTATATAACTATCTACTATCTTTGTAGTAAGAGGTAAATTCTAAAAATTTGTTCAGTTGGGTGACTGATCAGTAACGATGGTTGTTTTGTACAAACAGAAAAGAAGAAGTCCCGTCCGGAGAGCGTTGACTGCACGCCTCCCGACCACATAATGCCCGGGGGTGCGGAACGACCACTGCTGTCTCTCCACCCAGGACTCACCAAGGAAAACAAAGCGCCTCAGTGTCTCAAGGTAATATCTCTTTTTTTATGTCTGAACATTTTATGTACGAAATACACAAACAAGTGTACAACAACATACACTATATCGCCGCAATAGAATGGGACAACGTCATGAAGCGCGATGTATCTGATGATGATCTAAAGTCAGTGCTTGCCTAACCTAACCTAACCCAACATTTTCCTCGCTGTTGTGAGGAAAAAGTGAGTGAAAAGTTGTGTGTTTCGCTCGGCTGCAAAATTATTCTGCGTCTCGTAACATTGAAACCTTCGCTGCGCTCAGGGTTCCTATTCCTAGTATCCTTCGCTTGCTCAGGTTTCAATACAAGTACTCGCGCCAAAAAACAACTTATATCGTTTACCTTCATAGTAATACCATTTCAAAAGTTTCAACCATTATAGTACGGCCAGCTTCAGAGAAATCTGACGCCCCTGCGCTAATAAAAATTAAGATAGTATCGTGTGTCAGTCAGGTTTCTCGGAAGTTGAACCTAATATATGGCATACATGTTTTTTAAAAAGGACCCATGTGATGATAATTTGAAAATATCCTTACAATAATAGCCCTTTCACCGATTTCTCACCTCGCTGAGACTTCCAATCCAAGATTTTTTTTTTTAATAAGTCTACATATTAATATGTCAACTATTGGGGGCATAATGTTGGGGCCCATATTATGAATTAATCACAAAGCGCTCGCGAGCTCTTGAGCTCACGTTACGTATCGGAGGTCGCTTAACCTTTTGAACGCCAGAGTCATCCAGTCGTGACAACCAATAAAATGCCTGACACGCCAGAGTCATCTATTTATCTACTAAATAGTTTGTTCCGTGGCGTACAGAGCTCAGTAACTTGAAAGTGACGTAGCGTTCAAAAGGTTAAGGGCGAGCAATCGCTTAAGGGCGAGCATTCGCTTGAGGTTGCTTTACATGGGCCTAAGGGTGCCTGTCCACTGATGCGGAGCTAGGTGGCGGAGCGGAGAAACGGAATTTTATCAGCCAATAAGATTACATGAAATCTCGGACATGAGATTTTATGCAATCTTATTGGTTAATAAAACTCCGTTTCCCCGGCTCCGCCAGCTAGCTCCGCACCAGTGGACAGGCACCCTAAAACTTGCAACTACATGTTGTGTGGAGTAGTTATTGAGTAGAAGTGAAACTGTTGAACTGATACCAGGTGTTGACGACGTCGGGCTGGAACCCGCCGCCCGGGCCGCGCAAGATGTGCGGCGACCTCCTCTACCTGCACGTGATCACGCTCGAAGACCGACACTTCCACATCACGGCGTGCCCGCGTGGTTTCTACCTCAATCAGTGAGTCACCACTAAATAATATTAATAAGGAGTACTTTATTCATGACAACAAAAACATCCTTTATCTACGCGCCACGAACGCAAAAATTAAAATAAAATGAGTTGTTAAAACCAATTGCTTTTCCAAGTTCACATCCTGAGGTGAATTCAACCAGATTTTATTAGGAGTTCAATGGAAACATTCTTAGGGGGGTAATTCTTAGGGGGGTAACGACACTCAAGTGGAGATCTCTTCTTAAGTAAAGATAGACAAGGATGCATGTATGCGTTGTGTGTATTCGCATCCTTTTCTATCTATACTCAAGAAGAGATCTCCACTTGAGTGTCGTTCTGTAATACCCCCCTTAGTGTACTTCAGATTTTGTACACAAGATGTACTTAAGTAAGTGAAGATTTGTGTTAATTTTTCTTTCTTAGAAAACAAATGTTTTTCATCGAATTTCAATAATATCCTAAGTTAACGCTAATTGTGAGGCATTTTTTATCTTTTGTAATAAGGGAGCTTAAACAGATCGACTGTATGTCAATTCTATCAATTTGATTTTCTTGAAAAGTTTCAATTAAAGAAACAATTAGTCAGCCTAGTTCTCAAAAAAACATATTTTTTAGTATTATACTAACACTATGCTCTGATCTAAACATAGTTATTTAATTATCATTGCCAACCCACAGATCCACCGAAGAAGTGTTCAATCCGCGGCCGTGCACGCCTCCCTTACTCTGCCACTCTCTCATCGAGCTGCTCAGCATAGTGTCGCCGGCGTTCAAGCGTAATTTCACCCTGGTACAGAAGAAACGCATGCAGAAGCACCCGTTCGAAAGGGTCGCTACCCCCTACCAGGTGTACCAGTGGGCCTCCCCTATGTTGGATCACACTGTCGACGCTATACGCGCTGAAGATAGTAAGTTTGTTTTGTACTAGCTTTTGCCCGTGGAGTTAGAAAACTTCAAAACCCCATTGCACACCCTTCTGGGGGTTAATTTTCGAAAAATTCTCTAGGTATACATATCTTTCATTCTCCCAATTAATTTTGTACCAGACTGTGCAAGAAGGAGGCCAATGTTTTTTGCAAATATTTTTGTTTTTAACAGTTACGATTGCTGATTTTGCTCGCTGTAGTTAAAAAACTTTCGGCCTAATAGATCAAAACAGCTCTTTTAAACTGAAACTATTATTTTAAATGAACTTAACTGCTTTTGCAACAGAAGACGAAGTCCAGTCTTTCGTGTAAGAATGTCATCGCCTATAAAAAAATCCTTCATACACGAAATTTATATTTAAATGTTCCTAAACCTCAAGTCATTAAGTAAACTTAGCGACCACCTTATCAGTCTTAGGGCCTGTTTCCGGGTAAGTTCCACCACTTCTGGATAAGTTCTTGTTAACTTATCCGACAGATAGTTTGACATATTTTGTATGAAATTATTCTTATTTTATTTTGATAAGCTAACAAGAACTTATTCAGAAGTGGTGAAACAGGCCCTTAGGCTCGCCGGCTGCCTAAATTAGTGAATTTTTCAGTTTGAAAAATTCTGATGCTCGCAAAAAGGCACTCTGTGCATATTGTTTTTATGGGTATGGGAACCGTAGGTACTTCGTTTCAGATTGGTATGCGGGATTTTTCGAATGGAAAAATCTAATACGTGGCCATAACTTGACGAATAAGTGACTCAAGCAAATATGCAAAATGGTAACCAACTATTTGTCTTCCGCAGCGTTCTCATCGAAGTTGGGCTACGAGGAGCACATCCCGGGACAGACGCGCGACTGGAACGAGGAGCTGCAGACCACGCGCGAGCTGCCGCGCGCCACGCTGCCCGAGCGGCTGCTGCGTGAACGAGCTATCTTCAAGGTAACCGCTTTATTAATGAACCTTCCATAGCGTTCTCACTGAAGCTGGGTTACGAGGAGCACATCCCGGGACAGACGCGCGACTGGAACGAGGAGCTGCAGACCACGCGCGAGCTGCCGCGCGCCACGCTGCCCGAGCGGCTGCTGCGTGAACGAGCTATCTTCAAGGTAACCGCTTTATTAATGAACCTTCCATAGCGTTCTCACTGAAGCTGGGTTACGAGGAGCACATCCCGGGACAGACGCGCGACTGGAACGAGGAGCTGCAGACCACGAGCGAGCTGCCGCGCGCCACGCTGCCCGAGCGGCTGCTGCGTGAACGAGCCATCTTCAAGGTTACTGCATTGCTATTGTTTTTGTTGTTATTTGTCAATTTCGTCAAAATTCGTAGTTTTCCTACTTCTTTTCCACAAAATTATTTTGCGTGTTCGAAAACGTCTCAAACCAGTAAGTGACATAGGCGGTCTTTTCAACTGTCTCCTTATAATAAATTACGTTATTTCGTTGTTCTGTCGCGTCTCGACATAAAAAACGGAAAAACAAACAAACACATCAGCCCGTATCCTCCTCTCCTTTTCGATTTCACTCATTGTGCTAATCGTATACAGGTCTTGCCTTTGCGTCTATTGATGTCTTTCATATTAGTTAGGATTTATCCTTCTATATTTTTCTCTGTGTCACCCAAACTAACTTATGATGTTGCACGCAGGTGCACAGCGACTTCGTGGCGGCGGCGACGCGCGGCGCGATGGCGGTCGTCGACGGCAACGTGATGGCGATCAACCCCGGCGAGGAGCCCAAGATGCAGATGTTCATATGGAACAACATATTCTTCTCGCTGGGCTTCGACGTGCGCGACCACTACAAAGACCTGGGCGGCGATGCGGCCGCGTTTGTTGCTCCGGTGAGTTTGTTTCTAGAATTAATTATGGCGATCAACTTCTAACTATATTGCACGCAACTTCGTCCGCGTACATTTCGGAAATCTTCAACATCACATTGCACCCCTTTTATAGGATAATTTATGGAAAAACCTTTCTTAGTGCACCCCTAAATCCTCTGTAGAATATCAACTCCAAATTTAATGTTTCTAATATGTTCAGCGGATTAGGCTGTGCGTAATCTATCTGTCAATCTGTCAGTCGATCAGTCACGGACCTGTTGTATTTGTATAGTTTAGTATTAGTCTTATTTTATTAATCTGAATCTATACCCGACAGCGCAACGATCTGCAAGGCGTCCGTGTCTACAGCGCGGTAGACACCCCCGGCCTGCACACACTCGGCACCGTGGTGGTGGACTACCGGGGCTACAGGGTCACCGCCCAGTCCATCATCCCCGGCATCCTCGAGAAAGAGCAGGAGCAGAGCGTAGTCTACGGCAGCATCGACTTCGGGACTACTGTGCTCTCACACCCCAAGTACATGGAGCTGGTGAGTGCAAGCTAGATCCGTCACTGTTTATAAGAGACCAGGAGTCAACTCTGTCCATCATCCTGGAGAAAGAGCCACATTGGTCGCTCGCTATTTATAAACAGAAGGACATTTACAATTTTCCTTCCCGTTTTCCTATAAAAGAGGCGTTTCCACTGAAACGGGGCGAAGCAGGGACGCAACTTGCAAGGAAAGGAACAGAAACAGAAGGAAGATAGACCAATAAAATTTCCAAAATTCCACACCAGATCAATCTGATCTGTAAACCTGCATGTCCTCGTCTCATCTACGTTCAGCCCCGCTTCAGTGGAATGGAAACGCACCCTTGCAAGCCTTATTTCCAACCTCATATCGACATATCTATCAACAGCTAAGCAAGGCAGGGCAGCAGTTGAAGATAATGCCGCACTCAGTGATCAGCGCCAACGGGGACACTGTAGAGTTGTGCTCGAGCGTCGAGTGCAAGGGGATCATCGGCAACGACGGCCGCCACTACATCCTCGACCTGCTGCGCACCTTCCCGCCTGACGTCAACTTCCTACAGTGTAAGTGAATTTACTGTTTATTGTAGTTCAAGCTTCGGAAACATCGTTTTGTGGTTTTTAAGAACAATACACCTAGTTATTCGTTACAAACCAGGGTACATCTTGTTATACGTCACAAACAAGGGTACTCTTGTTATTCTTTTACAAACAAGAATACACCTTGTTATTCGTTACAAACAAGGGTACATCTTGTTGTTCTTTTACAAACAAGAATACACCTTGTTATTCGTTACAAACAAGGGTACATCTTGTTGTTCTTTTACAAACAAGAATACATCTTGTTATTCTTTTACAAACAAGAATACATCTTGTTATTCTTTTACAAACAAGAATACATCTTGTTATTCTTTTACAAACAAGAATACATCTTGTTATTCTTTTACAAACAAGAATACACCTTGTAATTCGTTATGATCAATACTATATGCCCTATAAAGGGTTGTCAGACATATTCTGCTACTATATTCAGTAGAACTCTGTGACAAGTAACTAGCCCATAGCTGAACCTTCTGAAAATACAGCTTCTAATTTTTTTTTGCAGTGGAAGATGACGAACTGAGGGAGGACATCAAATCAATGGGCTTCCCGATCATACACAAGCACAAGCTGTGCTGTCTTAGACAAGAACTAGTCGATAGCTTTGTTGAGTAAGTATTATTATTTGCTTAGCGTTATTCCGCTTAGTTTAGCACAAGCAGACGGATAAGGGATGGGATAAGAGGCTACTATCCCTTCAGACATCGCATCAACAATATCTTAGATACCCACAACGTGTGGCTATAGCCACATAACCTATAGGTTAGACTCACCTATAGGTTAGACTCACCTATAGGTTAGACTCGGCAGTGACTCTATTTGTGACTCGTGTAGAAAACAATAGTAACCAATAGGAAACGGAAAAAATTAGTAACACAACCGTCTAGTCACTGCATCCTACGTTTTGTTCGGCACCTCTGATCTTAGTGGAGTCCTTTTCCATAAGATTGGAGTGTTTTTTTTTTGCTTAGTCAAATTTGGTTCTATCGCGAAAGTAGTTCAGTTTGATGATCTCAATGGCACGGCAACCTTACTTACCATGTTCCAAACTTCATAAATTGCATTTTATAATTATAGAAAATTTTACGTTGTCGTATTTTTCCAGGGCTCGTTATTTTATGTTCATTCGTTACGCTGCGTTCCACCTACAGCAGTTAAGTGCGAAACGTCAGCGCGAAACAACCGAACAGAAGTCTATAGAGGCGTCTAAAGACGAGAAAGAACCTGCCACGAAGACTGAGAAACGAGAGAAGAGCCAAGAGAAGGAAGTAAAAGACAAAAAACAGAAGAAAGAAGATAAGAAAGAGAAGGAAAGTGCCAAAAAGGAGGAAGTTAAGAAGGAGGAAGAAGATAAAACAAAGGGAGATAAAGCCAAAGATGAGGAGTTGTTACTTAATGAGAATTATTCTGAAATTGATACGGATGTCGCTAAGAAGATTGTCGAGAGTATCACGGATTCTATTTGCAGCGGAGATAAGCAGGAGAGTGATTGTAAGTACCCATAAGTCTAAGAACTAGGCAACTAAGGCAATAATAGATTCTTTCCTTATAAACTTACCCTCGGGTGTGAGAATGACATGAATATAACATTTAAAAGACAGTGTTGAAAGTTTAGAAATTTTGTTTCACCCTTTAATTATGTATTTTAACCTGGAGTGCGATTTTTGAACCTCATTCGGTGAGCTCAGCAGTTGTAAATGTCAAAATTACTATGGATCTTTCTACTGCTGATTTGACTCTCAAAAATCATGCTACAAGAATGCGATTTTTGAAAGTCAAATCAGCAGTAGAAAGATGCGATTTCCATTTTAATTTTGACATTTAAAACTGCTGAGCTCACCGAATGAGATTCAAAAATCGCACTCCTGGTCAGAGTTGTAATCCCCTTTCAACAATATAATCACAATCATACATTGCATGATTCAGCATCCGGATTACATACAATTCTAACAACTACTTGCCCTCCACAGCAGGTGAACGTTCCCGTGCGGTAGTAGCGTCAGCGGCGCGCGCGGTGGCCTCCCTCAAGGAGTCGGAGTTCGACGTGCGTTTCAACCCGGACGTGTACTCGGCCGGCATCAAGCACGCGGCCGCGCCTGAGCAGCTCGCCAAGCAGCGCCATCTAGTGAAGGAGGCCGCCGCCTTCCTGCTGACCACACAGATACCTGCCTTTGTTAGTATTTGTGCTATCGCTAGTTAAAGTTAGACATAGGCCTACCCCAAGGATCGCCACAACGACCGGTCCTGCGCTGCCCTCATCCAACGGGTTCCCGCCGCCTTCACCAGGTCGTCGCTCTACCTTGTGTGGGGCGTACCCACGATACGCTTTTCGGTACGCGGTCGCCACTCGAGAACTCATCGGCCATCGGTTCTGCGAGCAATGTGCCCTGGTTCTTCTGCGGATCACTTCATTTCTGATTCGATCTCGCAGGGAAACTCCGAGCATAGTCCTCTCCAACGCCCTTTGGTTGAAAGACAGCCTTTTTATGAGGCCTTGAGTATGTTCTTTCATTCGTTAAAGCTGTACAGGGTGTAACAAAACACCCACAGTAGCCTCCCTCAAGGAGTCAGATTTCTAAGACGCGTGCTCCGATTAGGATATACATGATGATATCTCATATCTCATAGATGATTCGTGTACAGCAACTGCTAATTTTAAAAGCAGTCAGATACGCAGGATACTTCTATTATACACTCTCTTCTTCTTACTCCTTACCCACCTGAATATGATGTAATGGAAACAGCTAAGATTAGAGGTGGGGTCAGATGACTTATACTATTATACTCCTAGAATAGTATAATTGCATTGCATTGTTTAATACTTTTCAATAGTCACCACACTCACTAGGCATGCGGCTGCCGTGGGGGAACCGTGTCCATGTCGCATATAAATACCAACATTACTGAATCGTCACAGTTCCGTTTACACGGAAACCATAAGTGTGAAAAGGGCCTGACCTAACAATGTTTGTCCCCACAGGTACGTGAATGCCTGGAGCACACGTCAGCACCGATGGACGGCGCGGGGCTGACCGAGGCCCTGCACGCGCGCGGCATCAACGTGCGGTACCTGGGCAGAGTGGCGCTGGCGCTCCGCCCCCACGCGCACCTCTCCTACCTGCACGCCATAGCCGTCGGGGAGCTCGTGCTGAGGGCCGCCAAGCACGTCTACACTAACTACCTGCAGGTCGGTTGGATTACGTACCTACACCATTATAGGAACTGTTTAATTACTTGTTTCAGTGGATACCGCTGTGAAATTATAAAATGGAGAAAAAGCCAAAATTGTTATCGTCATCTCATCTCCAGCTCTAACTAACACCGATTTGTCAGTGAATTAAATATTGTTGCAAACCAGAAACGAATGTCTATGAAGACATGTTTTTGTTAAACTTCTTAGCTTAGGCTATGTCTAATTAATCGTCACGTCCCTTCAATCTTTTCAGTAGCAATCTGTATAGTACCGTAGGCTTAATTACACTAAAACAGAGCCCCAAATCGGCAGATTTCGGGTTCAAGTCCCGTCCAGTAGTAAATTTTTGAAGTGAAAACTTCTTCAGCACCGTTGTGATTTGAAACGACACTAAATAGTCTCTGAATAAGAAGGCTTCACTTCTACCTCGTGTGAACTGTGCACATGTATTTTTTTTATCTTTAATTGGTATCCTAATAAGTAAGAATAAATTTTTAAAACTCTTAAGGGGGTTGTTTAGAACGTCAAGCTGAACAACTTTCTCTATGGGACCAACATCAAAATCGCGAAAAAAAAAATAATATCCCATACATATTTTAGCTCTAGTCGATTTATAGAGTATGGAACATCAATTTTTTTTTCGCGATTTCGATATTGGTCCCATAGTGAAAGTTGTTCAGTTTGATGGTCTACACCACCCCCTTAAAGGTTTATTTGTGTTTTTGTAACACCTTGTATAAATTCGATCTAGTTATATCGTAATTTTGCTTCACATTTTAAGCCACATAATCTAACGAAAATTTTAATAACTCCAACAGAGTTGCGAGCCGATGTGCGTAGGCGCAGCAGTAGCCCACTTCCTGAACTGCCTGCTGGGCGCATGTCCCGCGCCGGTGGTGTCCGCCTGCGAGGCGCCGGCGCCGGCGCGGGGCGGCGGCCGCGGGGGACGGGGTAGACGCACCAAGCGGCCCCAGCCCCCCGCCTCGCCGCACCCCGACTGGCAGAACCTGACACCCAAGGCGCTGTTCTCACAGATCAGACACGAGCTCAAGGTACGTTGGTTGCTATTCATTCAAAGCTGTGATAGCCCTTACGGAATAAAGCTAGCAACTCAATCACCAGCCAGCGGTTAGATTCCTGGCCTATTCCAGGCATGTCTCACTTCACAGGTCAGGTACGTTTGACGGCCGATCCCCACCGAGGGGTGAATGGCAATAGGTTAGGTAAACCGTGTAAAATTCTTCGTCAAATCTCATTAGATTCGCCGCCATTTTTGAGTAGTCATTGCGCGACTTGAAAACCCTAGCGATGTCTGCCAGCACGCCCAGCACGTGAAAGAATGAAAGAGGGGAGACTATGCTTTCATGTCTTATGACTCGGTTCATTTTTGTTTGCACGCGCGCCGTTGTGACTGTTGGTAGGTTATTCGCGAATTGTACGATAGGACAGGTGCGAATAACTTTGCAATTTTTATTTCGCTTTTTATTTCGCTATTTATTTAAATCTGTTTTCGAAGTGATTCTTTCTTCTGTCGTGTATGTTGTGATTCTAATAAAGTACTTATTCTGATTTCAGGCGTATTGGGGCTATGAGCTGAGTGCTGACAATATGGACACTGTTATCGAGAAGCATGGCCTTCAGAAAATATCTTTGCTTAGGTATGAATTTTGTAGTTTTAACCGCACTTGGAAAATATTTTTCAGTTAATGTGACTGCATTAATTATTATTATTCATTTTAGACATTAGCCGCCTAAACCATTATAATTTATTTGGCACTTTCATTTCTCGATGCTTATTTAAAAACGGTTTTTAGATATTTTTTTTCGTTAAAGGTGTCAAAAACAGCAGCTAGTAGGTATTTTAATATCGGTAGCGTTGATCGTTTCTTTAGGTTTTACTTTATTAGAAAAAACAAACTTTAACTTAAAATTTTACCGCAAATAATTCAAGGTGGTCTGGAACGGCTGGATGGTGCTACCAGCTAGTGTCGTCATCATCAGCTTTTGTCCATCTACTGCTGGATATAAGCTAGTGTCGTATACATACATAACTAATACTGAACCCCCGATACGTTTAGCGCTCCCCGTAGGGCTAGCATATGCCATTCACGACGAAGCGACAAAACGAGAAACTCATCATGCGCGCTTGCCTAAGCAAGTCAAACTTGCTTAAAATAACAAAGACAGATATTTAAAAATTATCGGCAAAATTTTTTCACCGCTCTCCGGAGGTCGATAAAGATTTAAGCATTTATATTTTTGCAGATCCTTCGCTCTGAAAGTTGGTTTGCAAGTTTTGCTGCGTGAATACGACTTCGATAGCAAGAACAAGGCCACGTTCTCCGGGGCGGACATAATGAATATTTTCCCTGTTGTTAAACATATCAATCCTAGGGTAAGCCCATACTTTTATCTATTTATTTCATTCGGAAAGTTGTAAAAATCTCTATCTTAATAAACACGTTGCAGCCATGTTGTGCTATTTCAAATCAAATTAAAGATTGAACCAATACTTAAATTTCATCACATTTCAACGACGGAACTACAAAAGAACACAAAATACAACAAATGATCGAAATATCCATAGTATAAGAAACTAATATTTTAATAGGATGTACGCTTATGATCGGTGTTCATTAACATTGAACGGAACGGAACACCTTCTGAAGCGGTGGTAGAATAAAAAATGACGTCAGAAAGTTATCTATGTGATATTATTTTGAATAAAAAAAAATTATTTGATTTGATTTGAACAATGGTGTTTTACATTCAGTTGCAGAAACGCTAATTAAAGTTAATCTTCCATTAAATCTCATGCTGTCACTTATTGTCTTATTAACGTAGTAAAAGCTAGCAAGATGTTTAATGGAAGATTTACTTTAATGAGCGTTTGTGCAACCGAGTGTTTAATGTGGAACAAGCTCCAATAGAAAATGTACAAAAAACAATAATGATAAACAGAAGCATAAGAGGCGATATAAGCGTGAAATTTATATCTAAAAAAAATCTTGCAGGCATCAGACGCATACAATTTCTACACTACCGGCCAGAACAAGATTCAAGCGGGCGCTGTAACGGAAGGGCACGAGCTAATAGCGGAGGCGCTCAACCTTCTGAACAACGTGTATGGAGCGATGCACGGAGAGATCGCGCAGTGCCTCCGCATGGTGGCGCGGCTGTGCTACGTCACCGGCGAGCACAGGGACGCCATGGCGTACCAACAGAAGGCTGTGCTCATGTCCGAGCGAGTCAACGGCATCGATCACCCTTATACTATTACTGAATATGTGAGTATACGAGTACCTAATCAAATTAGCGAGTCTTCATAAATGTCAAAATGCACGCTTTGTATGAGAGTCGTGCTAAAATCGGTAATATGACGTCATGACTCATCATCATGAACTTTATAGATTTAAAAAAATCAAGATTAAAATAAATATTTTATTGAGGCAAATGCCTTATTCTTTATCGTTCTCCGTCTCCAATACTTGGCGTATTTCAAATATTTAGAATGTCTTGAACGACGGACGTTTTACCCAGGCTCGTTTTTCTTTAAATACTTGTTCTAATAACGCAAATGATCTGGCAAATCTAAATATTCAACCGCCAAGCAGCTTATCTAATATTCATTATGTAGTTGTCTGTAAGAAATAGCTAAAAAACCCGCTTCACTTGGATCTTGGTTCTTTATTTGTATTTCTTGAGTGGTAACCGTGTACCTAAGAGCGCGGCGCAGCGTGGTTAGGTCCCTCACAAAGGGAACCGACAACCTGATGAAGGCGGCGGGAACCTGTTCGATGGGGGCAGCGCAGGACCGGTCGTTGTGAAGATCTTGGGGCATACCTAAATCAACTCACGTCTGAACTGAACTTCTATCCGTTATGATGATGAAGTTGCACATTTTTTCTTATTTTTCTATTAAACAAAAACTATGTGATTGCAGTCGCACCTGGCGCTGTACTGCTTCGCGAACGGGCAGGTGAGCACGGCGCTCAAGCTGCTGTACCGCGCGCGCTACCTCGCGCTGCTCGTGTGCGGCGAGAACCACCCTGAGATGGCGCTGCTCGATGTAAGTACAAGTTCATATACATACTATTAAAAATTCACATTCGGCCATTCTGACGCCTGCTTGATGAGACAGCTGCGATGGCGAAACATGTCTCGAATGCTGTATGAGAGAATGGCTGAGCGTGTCCTGTATTCTGAGTTCATAGAGGGGAAGCACAAGCTGGATGGCGACCTCAAGGATGTTCAGATGTGGCACATGAAGAATCAGACGAAACTGAGACGAGTGGAAGCAATCGTACAGAATACAGAATAGCGTGTTTCGACTTCGAGCACTCCTCAATTAAATCGAATTTATTATTTTACATGTATGCCATGTTATCTTAATCAAATTAAAGATTGAAAAAGTCGGGCGGCGAGCGGGATTCGAACCCACGACCTGCCTATCCGGGGCATGCTCTACTCCAACAGAGCTGTCGTCGCCCCGCAAGCCACGACGAACTCCTCAATTTACCTCCCAAAATCCCAACGGACCTAGAAAAAAGTTGTCAAAAAAACAACAGACAATTTGTACCTTTTTGTTTGTTTTTTCTTTAATTTCCTTTCTGTCCACATTGCAGAGTAACATCGCACTAATCCTCCACGCGGTGGGCGAGTACGAGCTGTCGCTGCGGTTCGCGGAGTGCGCCCTGAACGTGACCAGTGCGTCGCACGGGCCGCGCTCGCTGAAGGCGGCCGTCGCGAGGCATCTGCTCGCGCGCACGCTCTCCTGCCTCGGAGACTTCAGGGCCGCGCTGCAGCACGAGAAGGAGACCTACTCCATCTATAAGCAGCTGGTGAGTAGACTATACATTATGCATAGACATGTATGTACTGAACGTGACCAGTAGGTACGTCCGCACCGAGTCAATGGGTCCAATTATTGCTCTTTGTCGAATGTTTAGGACATAAATCCAACCCTGCGCAACCAAATATAAACATTTTAAATGCTAAATGATATTGTGCCAAAACCCGAGCTATGAGATTTACACTTTATTCTGGTATCGACGGTATCAATAACTTAATTTCAATTAGTGATAATGGTGGTTAATGGTAGCCTTTCCACAAAAACACGTACACGTTTAAGAGATTCATAGGTTACCGTTATTTTAGTCTAAAATAAGGTCGAAAATTTATTTTTCTCCCCTCCGGCCGGAAAGCGTCAATTTTCGTCCCGCTGCGCTAAACGGAGTTGCCGCATTCACATCCGTCGAGAAGAAAAATAGTATACTAACCTCGGACAGTAAATAAGAAAGCCTCAGATCACATGTTAGTATACAATTTTTCTCCTCGACGGAGGGTGGAAAGCGGCAACTCCGTTTAGCGCAGCGGGACGAAAATTGACGCTTTACGTCCGGAGGGATGAAAAACGTATTTATCTGAATCTCGACTTTAGTTCTTACGTACGACACCAACTAGAAACATGGTATATTCTAAGCTAGAAATGTAATTAAAACCTTAACTTCCTTTCAGCTCGGCGAGAAGCACGAGAAGACGCGCGAGTCGTCGGAGTGCCTGCGACACCTGACGCAGCAGGCGGTGGTGCTGCAGAAGCGGCTGACGGAGGCGTACGCGCGCGCGCCCCACTCCGCGCCCGCACCGCCCCCGCTGCACATCCAGCCGCCCGGCATGGCCTCCGTCATCGACATGCTCAACCTTATCAACGGGATACTCTTCGTGCAGATTAGGTGATTTATTTATAGTCGTTCTATATTATACAGTTTCACCTAGGGAACACAGGTGGGTCGCAGGTCAGAAGTGGGTACTTCTGTCATTAAAAATTGATCCATATTTCAGGTTATAATAAGGCCTATTTGTAGGCTTTCTAATTTTACGTGTGAAGAAGGAAGGGGATGACCAGACCATCAAACTGAACAACTTCTCTATGAAACGAACATCAAAATCTCCTAAATAATAAATAAATAACCTGATGTCATATAAATTTGGTTTGCAGTTTTGTATGGAACAGCAGATTTTTTCGCTATATCATAAGTCCCACATAGAAAGTTGTTCAGTTTAATGGACTGATCATCCCTTTAAAAACCGTCATCTTATGAAGAACCCTGTGTAGACGTCAAAATAATTATCATAATATAATTTCCCCAGTACTCTGAAGCCTACAAACTTCAAATTTAACACGATGTTCCTCTTCGATTCTTGATATAATTCTTGGTATTGAATTGAATTGATTCTTGGTATTGATTCGATGATATAAATTCAACCCCTGAATGGGAATTACAAAATATTTTAAAAAAGGTCGCGTATCCAGCTAGTACTTTATGTTGAACACCCACTTGAGCCCTACTCTACTATGTGATAAACCCTCTTACCTAATTACCATCTGGTAGATTCTCCTTTCCTAGGTATGAAAACCGGCGGCAAAAGTATCTGGCATCACTCAATAAAACATGCATTTTGATTTTTGACTGAACGTTGTAATGTTTCCTTGCAGTCCTCAAGATATCGAGCAGTTCAAGGCGGAGATAGAAAAAAGACAGTTGAAAGACTTGCCGATACCCGGCGTTCTTTCCGAACTGAGCGGAAAGGCTGCCGACAAGGACGCCGTCGCGGCCGACGACCCGGCTGCCGTCATCAAGGAACTAAAGGAGACCTTGAAACAGTCGGCCGAGAGTTGAAATTGCGGCGTAGGGGTCGGGATGCGTTCTTTGGACTATGTTTAGTGATAAGCGGGCTCATCCGTGGGCGAGCTCGGTAGCGCAGCAATGTTCCACTCATATTGGACACTTATTCTATACATTGTTACTTTATAACTATTGATTGATGATATTGTTCCTTATTATATATGAATGTATGCCGTAGTTGATAGTGTGCTAAGGTTTGATGTAGATTTTTTGTTAGTCAAATTTTGAGGATATTATTTTGATCAAATAATTAAGAGTTATTTTATAAATTATCGCAAGAGTTTATTTATGCATTTTGCATATGTTTTTTCAATGTCTCGCTCAAATCACGCAGATGTAGGTTTAATTTGATGCTTCCGTTGCAATTCACAATTTAACGGACACCCAAAGTAGTGCAATTTCGAAGTAGTGATAATAGCAATAAGTTTTGGTTGTGAACCCGGGGCCGCGAGTGCCGCGAGCTCGTCGCAAGTTATGGTACTGGTGCTACTGCCAATTTGTCCTTCCTATATGATTTTATGAATTGTTATTGTCGAGTATTATTTCTTTTTTAATTAGTGCGGGAGTATATTGTTGAAATACCCATAGACGTAGGAATTCGGTTATATTGTCATTGAAATGTAACAGGTTTGCAATCCTATTTCCGATAAAATGCCCTGTTTACTATAAAAAAAAACATGATTTGATAAATAAGTTAAATTATAATGCCCGCTATTTAAAACACTGCCTACATTTTATTTTAGTTTCAGGTTTTAGTGTGAATAGTGCCATAATGTAGTGAACTAGTAGTGAATGTAAGTTCTTTTATAAATATTTCTGTTAGTCTGTGATATAGAATGTTTTATCATCGAGTTACTTGCCTTGTTAAAGCAACTAACCTAATAGTATGGGCAACTGTTTGATACATATAAAAAGCTTTATGTAATTAAAATATTTTAAACGCATCACAATTTCACGATGTCATTGTTGTTATCTTTTTAGGAAATAATGTACTTTTCATACGGCAATAATCTTACACGTTGATGTAGGCCAGGTTCCATGCAGTAAAATTCTCAATATTAATTATTATTACACGTTAATTATAGATAATAATTATATTATAATAGAAGGAACTCTGTCTTCATAATTTTCCAGCACATGCAATACAAATAAACAGTAAAGCCTGCTACAGATCGGGGCGGTGGGCGGTGGCGGCAGTTGTGTTATATCGTAGTCTTTGGAACGTTCACACAGGCGCGGGCAAGACGCGGTTTACAAGCGGTCGGCCGCCGCCGCGCGTCTGCGGTGGCGGGGCCGATCAGTTGTCAAAATTCACAACTGACCGCGGGTTCTGCACGAAAATGGCGGATGAAACTAAACAATTGATAGAAATATCAACAATATAATTTTCTCCCCTCCGGACGTCAATTTTCGTCCCGCTGCGCTAAACAAAGTTGCCGCTTTTCACCTCTGTCGAGGAGAAAAATAGTATGCTAACCTCGGGCAGTAAATAAGAAAGCCTCAGATCACATGTTTGTTGACCTCGGAGAGAGCTTTCTTACTTTCTTGCCCTCGGTGTGGGGAATCTACAATTTCTTTGTCTATTTTTTTATAATCGATACATCGAACAAAATACAGACACAATGACGGCCTCCACCGCCACCGCCCCAGTGTTGGGAAGGCTTAAAATGATACTGATCGCCTTACAATTTTACGAAATATTTAGTGCTAAATTATGATTACTTGTCAGTAGCGCCAAGTGAACAAATTTTATGCGAAGGAATTACTTATTTGTTAACGTATATCAGATAACTCTTATGATTAATTTGTGTGTGAGAAATTATTTGATGAAAGCGCCAATTAGAATGTTTACGATCAGCCGTCTAGTTACAAAAATGTTAAATAAAACGTAGCAGGAAATCTTTATGGGATCTCGAATTAAATTGTTGATGTCATTTTAGTTTTGTAGTAATTTTTTCTTATAATTTATTCACAAATATTTAATACTTATCGAATTTGAAAAGCTGGATTTTTCAAGGGTCAACTTAATTTTACTTTGATCAAAGGTGTCAACCTGCTACTGTTTTTTTGTTATTTGATTATTTACCTTTACGTTTTAAGCTAGGGTTAACTGCTCGTTAGATCCAGAGGAGAGTATTCAGATACTACAATCAATTTTAGTTTTTATTACGTAAGTGTTACGACACACCTGCGAAACGTACGGCGCCGAACGTTCGGTTCAATACTCGTCTACTACGAAAAATAGCGCGTACTGGAGCCCGATTGCGCTAGTTAATACATCGAAGTTCTATTCTTATCTAATTTCAGTTCTAATCACATTTCAATCCAATTACTATTCAACTGTGCTGAATTTCGCATCGCGCTAAACTCTGTAACTGACAGCCATAACGTCTGAGCGATCTGTCAAACTCTAACGGCTGCCAAGAGCAGTACCGCGATTAGCGCAATACCAAATGTGTCAAAAGTTATGGTTCGTACGTAGTCCAATAACGGTTCAATCACCGAATATTTACGATTGCAGCATTGGTGTTGCCGTATAAGGGAAAAAATTGCACGCGTATTCAATCGTTCGGCGCCGTACGTTCCGCAGATGTGTCGGCACACTAAGATATATTTTCTCCATTACGCTGCTCTGGGTTAAACGCTGCCTATGCACGATTGTGCATCCCAGCTTTTGTTTTCAGAACAAAAAGGACGTAAAGTTGTTCGATGAAGTATGTGCCTAAGCGAACAATAATAATTGTTGTTGTTACATTTCTCTAACAATATAACGACCATGTAAATACGGCGCTGTTCGTAGTATACTAATAAAAAATCGTTTTTAAACATTTTCTTTTATTTTAACTGTAAAATATTTTGTAAAACAATTTCCTTAAAAGTAAACATACAACGTAAATTAATAATACGTATAAATAATTATAACAGGTATAAAGTCGTACACGGAGACTGTTGCACTTATACAAGCGAGCCTGTCGCGAACGGGTGACTGCTAAGGGTTGAACTACATCAGGAAGCGATTCAAACGATTAGGGTTGAACTACACCAGGCAGCACAGCATCGCATTTTTCCGTCGGTCCATCCTTTTCTGTCACTCAGGAACGTCATTTGCTAGAGCATATAAGATAGACGGAACGGAACAGCACAGAGCCCACCGCGTGCGATAGCGTTCCGTCTATCTTATATGCTCTAGCAAATGAATTTCCTGAGTGACAGAAAAGAATGGAGCGACGGAAAAATGCGATACTGTGCTGCCTGGTGTAGTTCAACCCTAATCGTTTGAATCGCGTTATCTCTACCTTCTTGCGACTATTATACCAGCGAACAATTCTGGGTCAATGATTATACCAGGCATTTCTCGTGGTCCACCCACCGCAACGCAGCTGTCATGCAGTGCGATTTTTGATCATGCGATCAACTCGGCAATAGAAAGATGCATAATCTCCATAGTAATTTTGACATTTTATCGAGCGATAATATCACTGCGATTTTGCGATAATTGTTTCCAGTACATTTTGTATGGGGACGCGCGCGATTCTACACACTGCCGCGATATTATCGAGCTATAATATCGCTGCGATTTTGCGATAATTGTTCTCAGTACATTTTGTATGAGGACGCGCTCGATCCCACACACTGCCGCGATATTATCACAACTCTTTCGACTACATTCAGTGGTGGGGCGCATGCGTGACGCGAATCGCGGAATCGCTGCAGTGTGTGAGGTGTCGCGATATCGCTGTCGATAATATCGCTGCAATGTGCGGAGGCCTTGATGTTCAAAAATCGCACTGCTGGTCATAAGTGTAATGAATGACTCGCCTGCGGAACGTACGGCGCCGAACGTTCGTTTACTAGCAAAAATATTCTTTCTTATACTGTGGTACAAGTGTGTCGTCGGTATAGGGAAAAGCATTCCACGCGTATTCAACCGAACGTTCCGCAGGTGTGTCCCTACACTAGACATGGTCATGGCACTGCAAACATTTTGCACGTAACATCGGTAAAAGTTACAATTTATGCCACGTCGCACCGCGTACGGAAAGAGACTGATTATAGGTGTATAGAATGTATTGGTGAAAATACAGATTTCGAATATGAGCCGAGGAAAAGTTCAAGGAAGCGACTGAGAATAGGTATGGGTGTAACTTTTAACGATGTCATCGGTGATACGTCTTAGATTGATATGATTCACGATACGAAGTTATACAGCAATGTAAAAAGAACAAAATATAAATATAAAGGAATTAAAATAAATAATAATAATAACTTAAAATACGTTTTTCAACAGATCCTCGATGTTCACTAATTACTTAGCTGGCATATCAAACAAAATGAAAGGGCTTTAAAAGAAAGAAAAAGATGTCTCTCATGGCATCTCGCTCACATCTATACTCGGACAGCGCGGGACAGTAGGGCTCGCATGCCACCCCCGAGAAAACGATAAAAATCGAGATGTGCCTCTATCCTTATTATTTAACGTATGCCAGAAAGAGCGCGCACGACGTTTTTCTCGTTTAAACGCTTTGTCGTGGCTGGCATGCTAGCTGTGCAGATCGCAAAAAAATTCTCGGTCGTACACCGTAAAAGGCCACTCCTTCGTTTACCGCACCTCACCCCGCACTTCGAGGGTAACTTTAGGGGAGCCGAAGCTTTTCGAGCTTTTCGGTGCGAGCAAGAAGCACATACAGATGGCACGCGCGTGCAAGCGAGAGGGCGCGTGTGCCTGCCTAAGCCATTTTGTTTATCGCAATACTGTCAAAGCATCTTGAGTTCGCTGTAAATCTATGTATACTCCTGATCGACGGCCATGGCGACTGCTTCAACTCCATTGTTGAGCAGCTCTCATGTTGCTGCCATAGCCAATCATCTTAGAGAAGATCCTCGCACTTAGTGGGCACGTGAGCACGCCACTCTCATAATAATATTGTATTTCTCCCCTCCGGCCGGAAAGCGTCAATTTTCGTCCCGCTGCGCTAAACGAAGTTGCCGCTTTCCACCTCCGTCGAGGAGAAGAATAGTATAACCTCGGGCAGTAAATAAGAAAGCCTCATATCACATGTTCATTACCTCCGACCGACCGATTTTTTCAGACCTTTCTTACTTTCCTGCCTTCGGTGTGTAATCTACAGTGATCGGAGTATAGATTGATTTAGGGTCAATGAACTGAAACATATATATTAATATGGACATGCCTCCGGGATTACTGAACGAAATCTCGGGAAAAAGGCTTATCCATGTTATGATGTCTATGACAATTCATAACACAAGTACATAAAATCAATCTACCTACTCCGATCACTGGTAATCTACTATAGCCGCCGGTGGTCGGGCTTTCAATTCATCACGTTTGGCATCTAGCTATCGCCAACTCACTTCAAAATAATTGATTTGGCTATTTACACGAGCTCCATGCTAAACGATTGGCTTCCAAATCCTCCCATTGCGTGGGCTCCATACCACACCTTGTCATAAGGGAGGAGCTAAGTGGAATGTTCCTCCATTAAAAGTAGATCTTCCGCCAGGCCAGGGGCACTAGACAGTGACATTCTATTGATGGCGTTGACGCTAGTAGAAAATGACAATATATGGATTTGACATTGGCGATAGAAACATTTTGACGTTTGCTTTCGTCACCATACGTCAAGTCCATACAATTTTATGTTTTCTACTGTCTTTAACGCTAATCGAAAGATGCATTGTCTAGGGGCCCAGGTATGTGACGGTGGTCTACTTCCTGGCGCGGGGGCGGGGGCGCGGGCGGGCGCGGGGGCGGGGGCGGGGTCTGCGGCGGCGCACGCGGGGCGCTCGGCCCCGCTCCAGCTGAGCGGCCACCAGCTCCGCCAGCGCGCCGCGCTCCGCCAACATCGACAGGAACGTGCAGATGAACTCGTCGTAGTTGTGCGTGCGTCTGCAGTCGTCCACCTGAAATATGTTTACATGTTGATTACTGATTGTTGCTCATTTCCTTATGATGCTAACTATACTATGATGATAATGAGGAATCAGACGTCCCGGTAGCTCCACTGAAGCTAAGTGGAGAGGAGACGGGTAAATAACGAAATCCTTGGATATTTGCGACACATCTCCGCTCCACTCTGGTAGATTCTGGGCCTAAGTGCGACAAGATTCTGTTGCACTTTTAAGAGCCCCTACTTCTGATTCGTGATAACACCCACTGACATTAGGGACCTCCCCTCCAAGAGCATAACACGGTTTATAAAGGCCGTGGGCCTAGGAAATGACCTCTAGGTCAAGGGTGACAGCTACAATAGATCTATAAAGGTCGCAGTAGCATTGGTCGCTGACCAAGCCCTTACAACCAAAATAATAATAATAAATACTCTGCTTAGTCAAATGTCATTGACACCCCCGTCAGCTGCTTAGTCAAAGATCCTTGCAGCACTACTTCATTGTTTGCACTTGATTTAAGTCTTATCCCGTTAAAAATAAGGTCTAAAATGGCAACCTAGAATATCAAAGTACCTACCATAGGTTGTTTTTTGATACATACTGTCAGTTGACTGCTATTTACCTTGAAAATTTGACAGTATCGGATTACAGTGATTACAGATTTTTGAGCAGGGTTAGCCCAATCCAAGGGTCAAGCATCTGCACCACAACGTCGAAACTGAATCGCCGCGATTTTTACTGTACGCTACGAACAAATAATAAGTATTTGTTCGTAGACTGTACGTTATCGCCGCGACAGTGATTAATCTCAAAAATATCGCGGCGTAATCGCAACGATATCGTTCCGTCAACGCTTACAACTAGCTTGTGTGATATTGCTCTTACCTCGCTCATATAAATCAGTTTGTAAGAGCTTAAGCCATTAGAAAAACAATTGTCACCGAAACCTACCTTATACATGTCTCTCTTATCATTCTCATCGTTGAGCGCCTGCTGGCAGGACTGCACCTCGCTGACAATGCTGCTCATCAGCGCGTTCAGCTCCGTGTGAGTGAACACGAGCTTCTTCAGCCTCAAGGCTTGCTCGGGCTCCGACTCGCAGCACACCAGCACCAGCGATACGTTACTTTTGACTAATTAAATACCAAATGTTACCGCAACATACCTTATACATGTCCCTTTTATCGTTCTCATCGTTGAGCGCCTGCTAGCAGGACTGCACCTCGCTGACAATGCTGCTCATGAGCGCGTTCAGCTCCGTGTGAGTGAACACGAGCTTCTTCAGCCTCAAGGGTGGCTCGGGCTCCGGCTCGCAGCACACCAGCACCAGCGATACGTTACTTTTGACTAATTAAATACCAAATGTTACCGAAACATACCTTATACATGTCTCTCTTATCATTCTCATCGTTGAGCGCCTGCTGGCAGGACTGCACCTCGCTGACAATGCTGCTCATCAGCGCGTTCAGCTCCGTGTGAGTGAACACGAGCTTCTTCAGCCTCAAGGCTTGCTCGGGCTCCGGCTCGCAGCACACCAGCACCGGCGATAAGTTACTTTTGACTAGCGCTGTCGTAGATGTCGGGTATAACTGCAAGTAATACAAATAATTTTAGTTTATTTTGTGTTACGTTATTTTGGGACTGGTCTTGAGGGTAATTAATAGAATCGGACAAGTGCAAGTCGGACTACTCGCGCCAAGGGTTTCGTCATCATCATCATCAGCCTATATACGTCCCACTGCAGGGCACAAGCCTACCCTCTAGGAACTGTTTGGGCGTTAGTCCACCACGCTTGCCCAATGCGGATTGGTAGACTTCAAATATGCATCAGAATTTCTTCTTCTGCATATGCAGGCTTCCTCACGATGTTTTCCTTTACCGTTCGAGAGCAGTCGGTAATACGTACATAAGTTAGAAAAACTGATTGGTATGTGGTGTGTTGTCCGTGCGGATTCGAACCCGGACCTAACGATTGAGAGTCCATACCTCTCCACAACGCGCCACCGAGCTCTTTCGTACCATGTTTCGAGGGTTTCATACCACCACAAAATACCCTGTGGGTACAGAATCCTAATAAAACATATAAGTGCAAATAGTTTGAAGCCAGAACAAGGATTTTCGTTAATGTTAATTGTCAAAATAACATAATACTTTAGCAGTTTTGTTAGAAAGACATTTGTATAGAATATTGTGGAAGCTCACCTGTCCGATAATCTGATTGTCTCTGTTGATTGTGATAAACTTTACCATGGTGCCTTGTTCTATAGGATCCACTGCAAAAAAAAACGAAATTATACTTCGTCCCCACTAATTATATATAATACTAGTGTTTTCCCGCGACTCCGTCCGCACAAATTATATAACAGATTTTAAGTCAGATCATAAGCTATCAAACAAAAAAAGTTTCATCAAAATCGGTTCAGTAGTTTTTGCGTGATGTGCGAACAAACAAACAAACAAACACACAAACAAACAGACGGACAAAAATTCTAAAAAAGGTTGATTTCGAGTCAGGGATATGTAAAAACCATATCGTAATCTTTTTTTTGTAAATATCTTCAATTAATGTACAGACACACTTCAGTTACAGTTTTATAATAGTTTAGATTCAGTACGTCCAGGAAAATAAGTCCGGTCGTCAATCTTCGTTTGCGCAGAACAGGAGTGCGATTTTTGAATCTCATACGCCGATGCGTGCGATTTTTGAAGCTCAGCAGTTGAAAACGTCAAAATTACTATGGCGATATTCATCTTTCTACCGCTGATTTGACTCTCAAAAATCGCACTCCTGAAGTATGATTTTTAAAAGTCAAATCAGCAGTAGAAAGATGCATATCTCCATAGTAATTTTGACATTTTCAACTGCTGAGCTCCGCGAATGAGATTCAAAAATCGCAATCCAGGCCCGAGTCCCCGACAAAACCCGAAGTCATTTTAGTAATCAAAGAGTGCAAAGTCGGATAGCAGAGAAAAGGGCGCGAAAACAAATTAGCCAATAGCGTGAACGGATTGAAGGTGGCACATCCTGATTGGTCAATATACTTTCGCAGCTACGCAGGTACATCGGTAAGCCTTATAAACCTGGTACTACTGTACCAGATTTTAAGTCAAATCATAAGCATTCAAACAAAAAAAGTTTCATCGAAATCAGTTCAGGGCCCCTAGACAAAGTACTTATTTTTTTAATTAAAATTTATAATTAATGGACTTCTTGCTTGTGCGTTAGCACCGCATTTCCGCCAATGTCAAGTGGTTTGAGGGAGTGTCTATCCAATCTCGAGGATTGTTTTTGAGTAAGAACAACTGAGAAGGATTGTGAAGCCTCGTGGCAGGCTGAAACGCGAACCGCGCGAACACCACGCGAGAGACAAGTGTTCGGGGCAAACCCTGCAACGTGACTCAAAGTACTTTCGATTAGCGTTAACGACCGTAAAAAGCATAAAAAATGTATGGACTTGACGTGTGGTGACGAAAAAAAAACGTCAAAATGTTTCGATCGCCAATGTCAAATCCACTGACCGATTCCACGGTTAGTAACACGGCCATCTAACGGAACTATCCGGGACCAACTATTTAACGTGCCTTCCGATACACAGAGATAAAATACCACTAAACGGTCATCCATCCAAAGACTGTCCAGTCCTGACGTTGCTTAAATTCGGTGATCGTTTCCAATACCAAAGCTCTATGCCAATAAGCGCCTATACTCTGAAATCGAATCCGAGATAAAAAATTTGGAATATATGTACGATTTGTAACACCACTGGCTTTTCAGTGAAGGAAAACATCGTGAGGAAGCCTATAGGCTTCAATTTCGAGGCATGTATTTTACCCACTGTCCATTATAAGTGGCGCGGGCTCACACTGGACAGAGTTTCGGCACAGTAGTACCGAAGGTGAAACGTGGATGTGCTGAGGTTTCAGAATATCTTTGACTACCCCCTCGGTGAATATAGTCGTCAGCATAATATGCATAGCTATGCTTACGGTTATCTTACCCAATATAAGACTGGTATCCTGAGTAGGTTGATCAGCTGCACCAATCTCAATGGTAATAGGTTCAGTGTAATCCAAGTCGTACATGTGTACTTGTGTGGATTCCAGCGCGGTCAGTATTGTCTCCTCGCTGATCTGCACTATGTTATCGTTTAGTGAATTATCATTGCTTGTTTCCGATGTTATGTCACCTTGCTCTGAAAGATAACACATTTGTTTTTAATTATTATACTTTTATATTATGTACTTTGAAAGTTTGAATTATGTAAAGGGGGTCGCGTGGCTGAGGGGGTGGCAAGTGGACGTCTCGGCGGCTTGCGATTTTGACAGCCACGTGGCTCCGCCGTCTTATGGCGGTTTCGAGTGTTTTTTTGTTTAAAAACGGGGCTTTGAGATCGCCATATCCTATGACCGTACAATATCTAATGAGTATATCCTCAACACTTGACACTGGCGAAATCTAACAAGGAAACGCCATTAATTAAGAATAGAATAGAATAGAATTATGTAAACATTCGTTGTACAGTCCACTTCAGAGAAACCTGTACTGTTACTTAGGGTTTGATTTCGCTGATGCTGAAGGTACACATTTCAACATTGATATAACTAAAAAAATAAGGAAGATTGGTGAAGTTGTTGCATTACGTACTCGAAATATGGGTCTTGTACTGTCACAAATACATTCACTCACACAAACTAAAGTTTTTGTTATACATCAACAATGAAAGAGACGGAATGACGGAAACAGGTGGCGCGCGAGCAAGATGTGGTAATGAAATATAAAGAATCGAGACATATTTAATAAGAAACTTTAAGTTTAAAGCACTTATGAGTGAAAATAAATTATTTGTACAACGATTAAAAGCACACTAAGGCATTGTAGTACCTTTATTCCACCTAAAATAAAAAAAGTATCTCACTCACGCACGCGTCCTGCGAATGCCGCTCGGATTGCGACTGAGTAAATTAGGCAACGGGGACTAAATTTATGCGATCCATGCGCTAGAGGCTAGTCTCCAATCTTTTAGTTATATCCATGCATTTTAAGTAACGTGTCTGCGAGGATCAACAATATCAACATATTTTGTATGAAAGATATGTCAAATGATCTATCAGAAAAGCTAACAAGTAAGAAGTGGCGAAACAGGCCCTAAACCATAGGCGAAGTATTTTTCGCTTACGCTGATAGACGTAACATCAGTGTAACCGCGTATGAGACAGCGATAGTCATAAAATCCTATACAATTTGTATGAAAATAGATGTCGGACTCCGACAGCCGTCGTAGAACAAAAAAGTGGCTACGTCGATAAGGACAGCAATAAGTAGCGATCTCCTTTTTTAACTAGAGCGAATTCGCTATGTGCATCTCTTACTGAGTGATATGACAAGACACGTGCTTCCTTCTAGTTCCTTCTCTTTCTACGCCCTAAACATTAAACATTTTATAAATTATGCTTAGAATCCACTGTAGGAAAAGTCCAAAGTCATAAATTGATCATAAACAAGGGAAATTTGTGTGACAATGTAAAAAAAAAACATGTATTTCATTATTCCTTGAGTATTTATATGATTTCTATGTGACGTGTGGAGCGATAAGTGCTTCTGTACTTACTATTACGTATTATGAGTCAACATCAAGCCTAACAAAAGATTACTTACCATTTTGTTCCCTGCTTTTAGCCAGCAAGTGCCTCAAGTGTTTGCCTATCTTAGATATAGCTTCCTTCACTCTTTTCTGGTTTAGTTCCAGTGCGTTCAACTTTTTTGTTAGAGCTATTCTTCTATCAGGTACAACTGCCATCAAATTGAACCTGAAATATTAAAATTTTTAATATAGTTTAATTAAAATCACTGACATATAGCTCTAGCGATAGACAAGCTCGTTCAAACAAACAACATGTCACACAAAACAACACAAAATGACACATTGCGGTCTGTCATTGCCATAGTGACGAAGTGAACTCGGGAACATCAATGCGGTGCGCCCACCGCATTCAAGAGGAACATGTTGCTTCTATGAAAGGGCCTGTATCGCTAGAGTGTAAGTCAATGATTAAAATAATGTATTGTATTTTTAAAATATTTCAAAAACCAGACAATCAATTCTTATAATATTAGTGGGGTAGGCAGAGACTAATATCGGATAAATATCATTAACCTTTAAACCACGTACTCTACCTATCAAACTGAACAACTTTTACTATGAGAGCAAACCTGTCAGAACAAAAAAAAATCAGCTGTCCCATACGTTTGAATCGAGGGTATTGCAGTATAGTATGGGACAACTGATTTTTGTTTTGTTCTGATAGGTTTGTTCCCATAGTAAAAGTTGTTTACTTTGATGTGTAGAGTAAAACAAAGCAGTACAAAAAAAGTAAACATTAATTCGATTTATTTGCGGCGGGTATCATTTTATGCAGCAAATTGACATTTTAGGGAGGAATTCTAAAAGTCCGTAGATAGTAAAAGTTGTTTACTTTGATGTGTAGAGTAAAAAAAAGCATTAAAAAAAGTAAACATTAATTCGATTTATTTGCGGCGGGTATCATTTTATGCAGCAAATTGACATTTTAGGGAGGAATTCTAAAAGTCCGTAGATTTGCGATTGAAATCTGTAGATCCGTAGGCCAGGCTAAAAATCCGTACATCTATGGATAAATCCATAGGTCTGGCAACACTGTGGAGATGTGTCAATGCCTTCAAATAAATAAAAGCTGCATTAAACAGGAGTCGCGTTGTAGGTATGCTATTGGGTAGTCGCGTCGCGTGTCGGCCGTTGGTTGCCCATGGTTGGTTCCCAGGCCTACAATGAAGGTCCATTTGTGGCTCAAGATAGTGGTCTTTTCGAAAAACAATCCTTGAAGTCACCAAATAAATAAAGTACCGTACAACGTTAAGCACTCTTGCTACATAAACTAGACATTGGAAAAATTATCACATAACCAAGATGGCAGCCATTTAAAAAAAATAGAAAAAAAAAGTATGAACCTGATATCATGGACTTGTTCTCCAGCGTCACGGCCTAGCCTCTCAGCCATCACCCTCCTAAAGTTCTCCGTCCAGTCTTCATTAGCGGCCCAGGGTCCATGATCTGTCGGATACGGCTTCAGACCATCCAGTTCAAACAAATGTCCATTGATTGGTACAAAACTTACAAAGTGGTACGCTTCACCTGAAAAATGTAAATTGTACATTATTATTCTCTAAAAATATATGCAAATATGTAAACAACTCTGCATCGGTGGAGCGTTGCAGAGAGCTACGGAAACTAAATCATGAGGTCCGGGTTCGAATCCGCACGGACTACATGCCATGTACCAATGAGTTTTTCTAACTTAATGTATGTAATACCAACTGCATTCAAATGGTGAAGGAAAACGTCGTTAGGAAACCTGCATACGCTGAAGAATTTGAGTGACTTCAAGGTTTGTTTTTATAAAAAACAACTATCCTGAGCCACCACTGGAGCTTTATTTTAGGCTGAGAACGGCAACCGAAGATTGACAAGCGACGTGACCACCCAACCGCGACGTGGAAATGTATCTCTCTGGTCATGTAAAAGATTGAATGTGTGTCGGAGATCCAAATAAATAATTTTTCTTTCTTTCTTTCTTTCCAACAGCAGACCGACAATGCGACTTAGTCTTAGTAGCTTATTTCATGTTCTTTTATTATTAAAAGAACATTTTTTTTTTTTTTTTCTCTTTTTTTTTTAAGGCTTTTATCACCCGTGGTGACAATGTCAGCCTCGTAAGTTTGTACAGTTGAAGTTGTTCTTATCGCTCAAGGGCAAGGGACAGCCCAACAAATTGGTATAGTCTTACTGCTCTGCTTGACAGAGGGTCAGCCAACCAGCAGTTGAGCTGTCCATTGTAACAATTACTTGTGCCTATGAATATGTAGGACCTTGCATGCTTCACATCTTTTTAGTGTCACATTACGTCTGTCTTTTTTCAGGTCCGTGATTACAATAAGAAAATAATCAGAGTACTATCAGATTAGTTAGTACGTACCTGTGAAGCGACCAGTAGATACTCCGGCATTTTTGTCAGCCTTCTTACGAGCCAGCGGGATGGCGTGAGAGTTGTGGGCGCAGGCCAACTCCGGCGTGTTCCCTATCGCCCATCCTTTGTTCTCCGGGTTCATTCCCAGCGTATGATGCTAGAAACATAACCGAATATAATCTTTTGTTTCTTCTGTTTTTCATTCTTTCTTTTCTTCTTTCTTTATCTTATGACGATTTTTTTTAAGGTGATGATCAGACCATCAAACTGAAGAATTTTCTCTATGGGACCAACACCGAAACCATGAAAAAAAATCTGCTGTTACATAAAAAACTGCATTTCTACTCGGTTTGGACGGCAGAATTTTTTCACAATTTCAATGTTGGTGCCATAAAGAAAGTTGTTCAGTTTCATGGCTTGATCACCCTATTAAAAAACCGTCAGCATATTAAGTTGGACCCTGTATATGAAAATTCTGAAAATGCTGAGATATTTCTGCACTACTGTCTATTACTAGTCTATATGCACTAATGTTTGTTTATTTGTATGTAGGGGGTAATCTCTGGAACTACTAAGCCAATAGTAAAAATTCTTTTACTAATAGAAAGCTTAAATATACCTAAGTAACATAGGCTATACTTTATTTCGATAAATATAAGTTTTCTGTTCGATATCTCAATATTTTTAAATCAAGTCCAAGAAGGTCAATGTCCAAAAAACTGCCGGTTGGCATGGTTATACGTACAAATAATGTACTTACTACAAAAATATTTTTGCATTTGTGATCTAAATAAAAGTTAGCAACACAATACAGGGTGTAAGGGACAGCCCTCCGCAAACTGAAACGGTGAACTCAGACCATCAAACTGAACACTAATTTTTCTCTCCTCCATAGTGAAAGTTGTTCAGTTTGATGGTCTTAGTTCACCGTTTCAGTTTGCGGATGTCTGTCCCTTACACCCTGTATAGCAGCTTTATTTTTTTTATAGCATGCATAGCATACTATATTCCCCGAGGGGGTAGTCAGAGATATTCTGAAACCTCAGAACATCCACGTTTCACCAGTATATATAGTTTATATTCCACACAAACGAAATCGCAGGCAAAAGTTAATCTCTAATACTATAAAACTGTGACAGAAGTGAAGATATTTAAAAAAAGTTAGGTGTCCCAGATTCCAAATGACAAAATTTTTGGATTTGTTGTCCATCTGTTTGTTCACGCATCACGCAAAAACTACTGGACCAATTTTGATGAAACTTTTTTTTTGGTAAGCTTATGTTATGCTTATAATTAGGGCTGCCAGACACTCAGACATAGAAGGGAACGAAAATGCGGATGAATTGGCCAGAAGGGGGACAGAAAACCACTTCATAGGCCCCGAACCCTTTTTCGGCATCCCTAAAAGTCTAACACGGGAAACTTTGAATAAGCACAGCTTCAAGGAGGCGATTGAGACATGGAGAAATGCTCCAGGTCTGAATCACTCCAAAGCATTATCAAAGGGTATAATCGCAAACATGCGAACAGCCTATTAGCTCTTAAAAAAGACAATCTATGTGCAATAGTGAGATCTCTGACAGGTCACTGCAAACTTAATAAACACATGCACACCTTAAAACTAAGCGACTCCACCTGCTGCAGGTTTTGCAAGGAGGAAATGGAAACTCCCCTTCACATCCTCTGCGATTGTGGTCCACTAATGCACAAACGAAGTATTCATCTTGGCAGACAGGTACTGACTCCAGATGAGATACAAAACCTCCCTGTGAAAAACCTACTGCGATTTCTAACTGCTGTAGGAATTAATAGGGAATTGTAGAAAGGGCGTTCACAAAAGATCAGCGATGGTCGAAGTGGCACAGGCGCAAGTCTGTTAAGGCCCCATAAACCCAATAATAATAGGGCTGCCATCCGTCCGGGTTTCCCCGGATTTGTCCTAGTTTGAGGGGCGTCCGGGGGCGTCCGGGCGGGGTCGTCACGAAAGTGTCCGGGGGAAACCCGGACACTTACTGTGTCCGGGTAAGACCCGATTATTTTTATACATAATGGTAATAAAACGTTCGTTTTATCCACAAATCAACTCGATTTCGGCATAAACTGAACAATCAAGTTGTTATGTAGCACTTAGATCAAAATAAAATGAATGGATAGGTCTTATGCGAACATTTCAAACCAGAAAAATGAGGCAAATGAACAAATGAAAGGTTTACTTCAAATTTGTATGCAAGTACCCTAGATTTGACAGATAATGGCGCTAGTTTGTATGGACCAAGTGCACCTGCACCAGGAGTTTGCTCCAACTTACCGCGCTATAGGCCTATCCATTGATTTTATTTTGATCTAAGATGTAGCAAAATCATGAGTTCGTTTCGCTCGCTCCAGCTTTTATTCAACCTCGATTTCGGCATGACCTAGAAATGCGCTATAATATTTGAAAAAATTTCGAGCTCGCTTCGCTCGCTCCTGGTTTTATACTGTATTGAATCGATATAATCGTATTGCAAAATCTTTTTATAACATGAAAAAATCTCGAGCTCGCTTCGCTCGCTCCCGGTTTTATATTGTATTGATTTGATTAAGTCGTATTGCAAATCTCGAGCTCACTTCGCTCGTTCCTGGTTGTATAGCGTATTGATACGATCGTTTGTCATCCTATAGGCATACGAGTGAACAATCGAGTTGTTGTGTAGCAAAATCATGAGTTCGTTTCGCTCGCTCCATCTTTTATTATAGACCTCGATTTTGACGGGACCTGGAAATGCGCTATAATATTTGGCAAAATCTCGAGCTCGCTTCGCTCGCTCTTGGTTTTATGCTGTATTAAATCGATTTAATCGTATTGCAAAATCTCGTTATAATAAGACAAAATCTTGAGCTCACTTCGAACAACTACCTACTAACTTAAATAAAAAATTTCGTGGTCGTCCGGGGAAAATTCCAGATTTTACTGAAATGTCCGGGGTTTTTAACGTCTTTGCCCGGCGACGACGATTTTGGCGATGGCAGCCCTACTTATAATAGACTTAGCCCCACTTGCGCCAACCTGGGTTAGAAATAAACTCCGGGTTAAGTTGCTAACCCATGATTTTTTGTATAGAAAAACAACTGAAAGAGCCATTTTATCCGGAGTTAATTGCTAACCCGTGGCGCAAGTGGGGCTTAAAATCTGGTTGGTATATCATTATCTTGCTACAATGACGGGAACATGTGACGGGAAGCCGCAGGTAAATCTCTGGTTAAATTAAAAATAGCAAAATAGGTGACTAGCCTATAGCACTCCTCCGCGAATTTAGGGCTCCCACACATAACATTGACGTCGCATTGCATCGCAAATATCTGCCAGCGCTCAATGACTTATGTATGATTATTGCATGCAGCGCATAACAGATTTTTGAGATGTGATGCAACGACACAGTTAGTGTAGGACCACTTAGGTACTTAGTCGCAATCCGAGCCGCAGGCATTGCATGATTGAGATAGTTTTTTTAAAGGTATGTTCCTCTATTTCTGGTATAATACCTTTATGGTCCCTATGTATGCTTAGATCTTTAAAACTACGCAACGGATTTTGATGCGGTTTTTTTAATAGATAGAGGATTTCAAGAGGAATTATATGTGCATAGCACCCGTGCGAAGCCGGGGCGGGTCGCTAGTAACAAATAAAGGCCTACGCTCATTGCAGCGATTTTATCGAGCGATAATATCGCTGTGATTTTGCGATAATTGTTTCCAGTACATTTTGTATGGGGACGCGCGCGATCCTACACACTGCCGCGATTTTGCGATAATTGTTCTCAGTACATTTTGTATGGGGACGCGCTCGATCCCACACACTGCCGCGATATTATCGCAACTCTTTCGACTATTTTCAGTGGTGGGGCGCATGCGTGACGCGAATCGCGGAATCGCTGCAGTGTGTAAGGTGTCGCGATATCGCTGTCGATAATATCGCTCGATAAAATCGCTCGATAATTTCGCTGCAATGTGCAGGGGCCTTAAAGTGTCGAAATACTAACCTTAAGTCTACTTAACGTTTCACCTAAATGTAGATTGGGGCAGTTCAACAATATAGACAACAGGGCGTGAGTCGCGCAACTGTTTGGAACCATTTGCTGAGCGAAAAATATATTATTTATAGTCTCTTCATCCCGAACGAAGCTCTCTATTTGTTCTACGAACTTGCGCCGCGATCTTCTTTCTTCTATCCATCGGAAAAGGAAGATAAATCCATAAACAGGGCTTTCCAAAGGTTTGTGTAGGTCGTAGATCTCCTCGACCTGTACGCCTTTGACCCCGACGTCTTCGAGGAGCAGTGTAAATAGACCGGGATCACTTTCAAGTTCCAGCCAGCCTTCTGTAAGACTATTCATTTCCACAGGCATGTTTTTATTTTAAAAGAATAATACAAAGTAAATACCGATTTACTTGTTCAGTAAAATAACCAAAAATTCCAAAAAATACACAAACAATAAATAACTTTTTTTTTTCTTTTTTTTATGTGGCTTCGCATGGTGATGCATTTGCCACTTTCAGAAAGATAGGGAAACGAAAGTGCCAATTAGACGGCCTTGGCAGGAAGCACACGATCAGTTGCCCGTCTAATGGGCACTGAACGTGAACGTTACAAAACCGTAGAAAGAGAATATAGGCAGAGGTAGATAGAACTTTGATCTAGGGCTAGAACGGGCATTAAAATAATAATAATCGCGAAAACGATGTGGTTTGTCCCTTTCTGCTTATGCGATATTTTTGTTAAAATCTTGCAACGAAGTCAAACAAAGGCACGATTTCTCATACATTGTTGTCATATCTCCATCCCTTTCCAGCACTCGTAGCAAGATTCGGCTGTATCACATCTTTTATCTCGTTCGTTCGCGAACAAATAGCAAGAGAGCGAAGGTGTGAAAGCGCTTTATCACGGTGTCATGCCACCTATGCAGTATACCTACGCGCTCACCGAATCTATAAAATACTCAACACAGATCATAGACGAAATTTTTTTCGCTTACGCTAGTAGACCGAATATCAGTGTAACCGGGTATGAGATGGCTAGATGTTAAAATGAAATTTCATCTCTCACAAACAAGATTTAATTATTCGGCTTCAATTATAAAACCGTATATCGTACATAAATGTACATATCCACCAAAAGCTGTAACCATAATTGGAGTTGTGAGCGTAGCAATAAACGAAATAAGATAACGTTACAAAACATTGCCTCTACAAAACAAATTTTGTAAACCGATCAAATAAAAGGCTTCTATTTTTCCACAAAGGTAAAGACAACCTTTTGTGGAGGCATCAATAGGCACTTTCCGGAATTTTGTTCCCATAAACTGAGGACATCTCCATTGTCGCAACGAGCGTAAGAGAGGGTATATGCATTGATAGTATACGCCATGACCGTAGAAAGAGAAGGAACTAGAAGGAAGCACGTGTCTTGTCATATTCACTCAGTAAGAGATGCACATAGCAAATTCGCTCTAGTTAAAAAAGGAGATCGCTACTTATTGCTGTCCTTATCGACGTAACCACTTTTTTGTTCTACAACGGCTGTCTGACTCCGGAGTCAGACATCTAATTTCATACAAATTATATAGGATTTCATGACTATCGCTGTCTCATACGCGGTTACACTGATGTTACGTCTATCAGCGTAAGCGAAAAATACTTCGTCTATGGCCATGACATATTTCAACGTAGGTCGCTCGTAAAACAAGAAAAGTTCGACAGATGGAAGATGACAAAGTGAACTAAGGCCGAGATTCAGAGACGATTTGTAAGTCATAGTTCGAACTCCCGTATGTCAAAATCCATACATTTCTACCCTACTTAGCTCGATCTAAGCCAAAACAAATCGTCTCTGAATCTCGGCCTCAGTTGGGTGTAGGCATGGATCTAGAATCATAAAGGATCCCACTCTTCCTTAGAAGCATTGATACAAGAAAATTGACGTTCGACTCCGTCGTCGATATTTCCAATTTTACGTGTGTCCCTTTCTATCCAATGACGTCACAACGAAAATTGAATGACGTCAATTTTTGACGTTGGATTAGAAAGGGACAGAGCTGGGACAAAGTTAGTAAAAAACGTCACTAAAAAAAAAACTACGGAGAAGAACGATCCTTACCGACCACAAAGGAGTATTATCATGTTTCCCGTCTTGTTAGGCAGTCTGCACTCCACTATAGTGGAGACCGAATATCAGTGTAACCGGGTATGAGATAGCAAATTATATGAAGTGACATCTCGGAGTCAGGTGGCCGAAGTACAAAAAAGTGGATACGTCGATAAGGACAGCAATAAGTAGCGGTCTCCTTTTTTAACTAGAGCGAATTTTCTATGTGCATCTCTTACTGAGTAATATGCAAGCACGTATCCAGGGGGGGGGATAGGTGGGATTTATCCCCCCCCCGAAATCCGAATATTTGTATGGAACAGTGGTTACAGCTTTACATTTTTCATCGTTTTTCAGTGAAAATCCCCCCCCGAAATTAATTATCCCCCCCCGAACCCAAAGTCTGGATACGTGCTTGGTGATATGACAAGACACGTGCTTCCTTCTAGTGCCTTCTCTTTCTACGACACAGATACTCAATCAACGCGCAAAACGGATATTTTTGAGGAGTTTTCTGACAGCTAGTAAAACGAAGTTCAACATACCGGCGATAGATGGCGTTGACCAGAGATTGAACCGAAGGCGAAAATTGTAGGCTATTCTATTTATAAAACAAAAATGCATGTCACTGAGGCCGAGATTCAGAGACGATTTGTAAGTCATAGTTCGAACTCCCGTATGTCAAAATCCATACATTTCGACCCTACTTAGCTCGAGCTAAGACGGAAAAAATCGTCTCTGAATCTCAGCCTGAGTGAGGCGCATCCGTCCGTTGACGAAATATTTGCTCATATTTTGCTGCTTAGGTATGCACGGCGACCATAGGCGAAGTATTTTACGCTTACGCTGATAGACGAAACATCAGTGTAACCGCGTATGAGACAGCGATAGTCATAAAATCCTATACAATTTGTATGAAAATAGATGTCTGACTCCGGAGTCAGACAGCCATCGTAGAACAAAAAAGTGGCTACGTCGATAAGGACAGCAATAAGTAACGATCTCCTTTTTTAACTAGAGCGAATTTGCTACGTGCATCTCTTACTGAGTGATATGACAAGACACGTGCTTGCTTCTAGTTCCTTCTCTTTCTACGACGGCGACAGATCAACCTACCCATAGTTGGACCTTATGTCCATGAACATGTAGGTTGATCTGTCGCCGTGTGTACCTACACTTACTAACAATTGCTATTTTATTTGTTAAATTATCTGCAAGGTCGCACACCCGGTCTCGTCAATGCCATCTATCGAGCCATTATGTATGAACTACTTTTTCTTTTTAATGGCTTTCTTAAATCCCTAAATTTCGAAAGGATCTGAGGTTATGTATGATACTTTTCCTTACATCCTAACTATACAGGGTCCTTCTTAATATGCTGAAACTTTTTTAAGGGGATGATCAGACCATCAAATTGTACAACTTTCTCTATGGGACCAACATCGAAATCGCGAAAAAAAAATCATCTGTCCCATACATTTGGCTCGAGTCGGTTTGCTTTGCAGTTTTGTATGGGACAGCTGATTTTTTTTTCGCGATTTCGATGTTGGTCCCATAGAGAAAGTTGTTCAGTTTGATGGTCCGATCATTCCCTTAAAAAACTGTCAGCATATTAAGTTGGACCCTATATACAGGGTGTTTGGGTAAACACTAGAACGATTAGGGTAAACAGTTGCATTACTTTAAGGGGTGATTGTACCCATGATCCAGAACAACTGTCCCAAAGAAACCTATAGTAAATTCGCAAAAAAACTACTTTTCATACAAATGTTAGATCAGGAGTGCGATTTTTGAATCTCATTCGGTGAGCTCAGCAGTTGAAAATGCCAAAATAACTAGGGAGATACGCATCTTTCTACTGCTGATTTGACTTTAAAAATCTCACTCCAGAAGCATGATTTTTGAAAGTCAAATCAGCAGTAGAAAGATGCGTATCTCCACAGTAATTTAGACATTTGAGTGCGATTTTTGAATGTCATTGGTGAGCTTGAACGGTTTTTAAATCTCATACAAAAGCGTTCTCATGCGTCTTTCTACTGCTGATTTGACTTTCAAAAATCGCACTCCAGCATAGGTAGCATGCTGGATCCTATTCAGTGGTTTTAAACTTCATATTTTTGGAATGAGGGCAGGATGTTGCTTAATTATAAAGGTTAAATAATACGAAACGATAATTTTCGCAATAACATTTATTTTGTGTGTACACTATCAACTTCAGTAACTTTGTACAATGTACAAATAATAAATGCACAACTTCAGCATTGTAAAACCCTAAGTAGAAACGTTGCAGGCACGCGCAATTCCAATTACAATTTGAGGCAGTTGTTTCATGTTAGAATAAGCACACTTTAAAATATGTTAGGTATTGGTCCCTTTAGTAAATTCATTCAGCTCTCCGTTTCGAAAAAAAATATTTCTAACAACTAATATTGCTTTTAAGAAGTCCCGTTTAAGTGAACATTGAAATTCCCAAAATCTAAATGGGAGTTATTTTGTAACTCGCGAAAAGTTTAAGAGTAGGTACAACTTAAAACCAACTGCAGTTAGCATGTCACGCTTGACGCATCGTAACTGCATAGCAAATCATAGCAATTGAATGATATTGGCGGAGATCTTAACAATTTAGCACGCTTTACACCAAATTAACTGCTAAGGTTGTATCATAAACCTGTTGCCAATTTGAATTTTGAGAAACTCATGCTTTGGTACATGCATGTGCATGGCTACCGTCAAGCTCTAAAACTACCTATTCAATTCAGTGCAATTTTAATCAATCATGCTTTCACAAAATTCGCTGGGTGAATACAATAACGGCACAATTAAAAAAAAGTGTTTTCGAGAAAATTGCGTTTAAAGTTGCGTCGAATGTACTACGCGCGAACAGATTTAAGTGACACTAGTGCCATCTATCGGGAAACCCTGTGAAGTAGTAAGTTAAGTCATTATTGCATAAATAGAACAGTTGGGGCAGAGCATGAATCCGCATCTAAGTCGAATTTGCCAAATTTTGACTTGTGCTGTGCCGTTATTGTATTCACCCAGCGAAATCACACTGTAGTTATGTGCACAATCGATATGAGTTGTGCAATCACAATAAGTACAAATAACAAACTTATTATGCATGCCTGTGTCCATCAAACAAAACAAGTAAATACCCATTTAGTCGTTAATTTGAAGACTAGAATAAAAAACTGAACAGAATAACGTTTCGTTAAAATCAAAGTTAAATTATCACAACTGAAGTCACTTTTACTTTCCATCTCTAGTCCCGTTCGCTTCACGACATTTGTGGATACTGAGTAATAAATAAACAAGCCATTTATTATATAATCACAGTACCTAACAAGTTACTATTAGTTGGTAGATAAACCATGGGTGCTAGCTACAACACTTAATTAAAGGTTTTTAGTAATGGATGGCACGGTGCTAACACTGCATCTATGAATTTAATTTCATCAATCGTTCACATTCATATCTATATCTTAGATCATTTCGTAATTATTGGAAGAAAAAGATCTTAAAACTATGCTATTTAACAATCTATTTTACAAAACTCCATGTATGTACAGTAGATAAGTATTTAAGTAACTAATCATTACAATTTCCTTAATATCACATATAAGTACGCATCGCTTCTAACAGCCCTACTAAATTCACAAAAACAATAGTTTCATGCGTGGATATGTTCGTACAATATAATAATACCGCAACAATGTTGAGATTTCAACTAGAACATTTAGACAATTATTTACAAGTGTCATCACATGAAACAGCAGTCGATTTAAAGTAACACATTACTGTTGAACCTTCATCTGATGGCGTGGGGCGGTCTATACGGAGGGGGAGGTGTTTTGGGTATTTGCGATTGTGCCTGTATCTGTGAGCGGTGTACGGGGGCGATGGCGGCGTGCCGGGGGGGCGGCGGGGGCAGGGCCTCGTCGGGCTGGCCGGGGATGATGGTGTCGGCGTGGGGCGGCGGCGGCGGCGGCTCCAGGCGCGCGCTGCTCGACGCCGGCAGCAGCCGCGCCGGGTTCAGCTTGATAGCGTCGTCGTAAGTCGGCGGCGCCCCCGCCACTGTGTCATAGTCCGGCGGCTTCTGCTGCATCGTCTCCTCGTCCGGCATCGATATCACGTGGATAGGGTCGTCGATCTGCAATGAGACGAGATAATCCATAAATTATTGTGTTGCAGGCACTAAACCGCCTGCGGGTTGGACGAGTCAGGACCAATGACCTTAAAAAATGAGGAATTTATGCCCCGAAACAGCGATGCACACAACAAACCACGCACCTAACTGTCTGCACGGGCGGACCACAATGGGGAGAGGAGACCTAACCTAATGAGCGCATCAGCCAGCGCGACAGAGATGGTAAGATATTGGAAATGATTTGAAAGAGACATGACAATTCCACACGAAAAGAAGATCTATAAATATACCTTAAAAATATTACCCTTCTCTAGTAAACACGTAAGATATGGAGGTGCTACTTAGGAATGTTCCTCCATTGAAAAGGGAAGATCTTCCACCAGGCTTAGTGTGAAGCCTGGGGACCGGCCGTGGTTCAACAGTTCTTAGTGGGACCTTGTATATATATCGAATCTCTGTGATTATTTCTCTTGCGCGATTTATGTCTCGCATTCGATTGTGAACCTTATTTGTACGTGTTACGAGTTACGTATTTACGGTGAACGTTGTCTTTGTATTGAGCATATTTCTGAGTGCGACGGTATCAAGTCCCCATCAACTCTCTAGGTGACAACTAGTTTATAGAGAAAGTGGTTAAGTCGTTAGATAAAGTATCATGTTTTAACACTTGATAACTATCGTAACTACATGACTATTAGCATATCCTGGTAGATATCAAAATGTCAATCTTATCTCGAAATAATGGAACACGATGAACTTTAGTTCATCATTTTTAACAATTTACCGCGTCACCTGACCTGAACGATGCGATGGTTGTGGTTGTAAACCATCGAAATATCCAAGTCCCTTCAATCCTTAAATTGTCTCCATTACACGTACTTCGGGTGATGGTGAAGGAAGACATCGTGAGAAAAACCTGCATACGCTGAAGAAGAAATTTCGATGCGTATGTGAAGTCTACCAATCCGCATTCGGCGCGCATGGAGGATTAACGCCGATACATCACCCTCACCCCGTGTAGACCTGTGCCCTACAGTGGGACGTGGACGTGGTCCTTCTTAATGTGGTGACGGTTTTTTAAGGGGATGCTCAGACTAACAAACTAAACAACTTTCTCTATGGTACTAAAGGTAGAAATCGCGAATAAAAAATCTGCTGTTCCATATAAAACTGCAATCCTACTCGACCAAAATGCAGCTACGGGACAGCAGATTTTTTAGCGATTTCGATATGTCTGCTCATCCCCTTCTTCTTATCGTGTGGGCAAGCCCTGGTGTCCGACTTTTTTCAGACCGCCTTTCGGCCTCTGACGTCGTTTTTGTGTAACGACTAGGTCGACACGAGAGACAGTAGCCGGGACCTTTTTACGATTTAAATCGTTCTAGGAAGGTGTATAGGCTGTGATGATGATGATGAATTCGTAAGTCGTCTACATTAGACGTCTGGTATAATGATTAAGGTTGAATGAATCACCGGATAAATTACCTGATGTGTGTCAGGCGACGCGCGTTCGTTGTGGGGCTGCCTAGCGGGCGACTGCAGCCAGCAGCACATGGCGGCGCAGATGAGCAGTGCGCCGGCGACGATGCACGCGACGCCCACGTAGCGCACCGGCTCCGCGTAGTCCTCCGCCAGGCCGAGCCAGTTGATCAGCGCGCCCGCGCACAGCAGCACCATGCCGTAGCGGTACGGCCGCTGCGACTGTCTGCCTTCATCTAGTGACATGCCTGCAATAAAAGAAAAAGTTATTGTTAGAAATCGTTGTGTCATTCGAAAGATACAGCGTTTTTTAGGGTTCCGTACCTAAAGGGTGAAAACGGAACCCTATTCATAAGCCTACGCTGAGATATTCATAAGACAGATAAGAGTCATCCCCGGGCTCGCTGGACTTCATTGTCTAGTGTTGTGAATGGTCGCCGCCGTTGATCCTGGTTCACATGAGTTACAGCGGTGGGAATGTGTGGTGGGCCTATGCACGAAAAAAAAAACAAAAAAAAACCTACGCTATCCGTCCGTACGAACTAGAACGATAGAACGATCACAGAATATGTATCATTAATTCATTATCAATATAATGTATATTTTTATTATTTTTCATCAAATCCAATGATTTGATGAAAAATAATAAAAATATACAACATGTCCATCAGTGGACGTCTATTGGCCGAGATGATGATGATGATGAATAAAAAATACAAAAAGTGAAAAATTAAGGGGGCTCCCCATACAAGAAACGTGTTTTTTTTGTTTTTGCTCTATCGTAAAAATGGCAATACCTACGGCAAACTTGGTATGTTTATAGTGCATACTCTATAGTAAAACAACAAGTAATAAAAATATCAGTGCGCGAGTCCGGTCCGACTCTCACTTGGCCAGTTTTTCTATAGTCGGATGAGTCAGGTCAAAGTTGTAAGAGGTACGTAGTCAATTGCATGACAGACTGAATTTCCACAGTACCGCATCCGCAAGGTAATTCAAGTCATCAAAGAAAAGTGACCACCGTCATCCAGTTTACTGGGCCAACGACACAGTAACGGGACGCGGTCGGTTCACAACTACCGGTGAAATTTAACGAAAGTTTCGAAAGTTCTTTATTAGATGACACGTGCGGTAATTTGTGTAAACAATTTGGATATTAGGTCTAACCAGAAAATTGAGGATAAAAGGTCATTATTTGTCATTCCATTCCATACTAATATCAAATGCCATCAAACACGTAACCACAAGTGAAACAAGAGATTCTTTTTAGGTAGTATGTCGGTATTTGTCCGTGTGGTGTCGGCTAAGTACACTCGGGCTACTGCCCATCCCATTTCCTCCCGCGGGTGTCGTAAACGGCGACTAAGGGATCTACCGGAGGATGGCCAGCAGCATCCTCTGAGTACACACATTCAATCCAACTGCGATCGCCAACCCGCCTGCCAAGCGTGGCGATTATGGCAAATCCCCCCATTTTTGGGGAGGTCTATGTCCAGCAGTGGACGTTTATCGGCTGATATAATAAAAAATAAAAATGTCGGTATTGTTGACATTCATAAATTGCTGATTTCTCAAGAGCAACCACAACTTTAATGCTTATCGAAGTTCTTCGAAAGATCCTCTGTGAAACTTGCGTGCGACAAACAACCGACATAGTAAATTGTTTTTTAGGAGAAGAGGAAAATATCGTGGGGAGTAATTGAGGTGTCAAGACGTTGGGCGCCGTGATCGAGGCCAGACTCGAAGACAATGGACTCTCAGGCAGATTTGGGTCAAGTTCGCATCGGGCGAGTGGCGCCGCCGCCGTCGCGGTCGCACGCTACACACTACAAATCTTACGATTCATACGCAAAACAGAAACATCCTTGTAACCTCTCAATTGTCTGGCGATTTGATACGCTCTTGGCTTCACTTGTCTTGTAATTCGCGGACAAAGTCCTCTAGCAAAGAGATGGCTCTTACGTTAGACATGCCATGCGTAAGACACGGTTTTGATTTGTATTTATGCCTATTTTGAGAATTATATCTCACACATCACGTCGCATCGCATCGTCTCATTAAGATTTAGAGCTCATTCACGTACGTAGCGTGTAAATTATAAAACAATAGAAAATCGGGCGGAATCGCATTAACCAGGCATTGGTTTTGGCAAGACGTTGGTATGGAAAGTCATTGTCAAGACGGCAACCACCTTGGACGTATAAAGGCGGCTGGTGCTTCTCGCTTCAGGTTTTAACCTTTCACCCAAGAAGATAGATAGATAGACAACTCATTTATTTCTTCAGAACAATACAGGATAGACCGTGACAGACAAAGGTAGGAGGCAACACTATGGAGGCCGTAGAAGGAGGTCCGTGCAAAGCAGCAACAGCAACAGGGAGCTCCCGCGACGGACCGGTCAATAACAAACGTACGATATTTTAGGCATAGGTGTTGGAATATGACACCATGCGACCTGTATTGCGCCGATGAAAAAGGTTCTGACTCAGCATTTATGCTGAAGCAAAAGATGCAGCGCTGTTAACTCTGCCAGAACACTATGGCTTGAGCGTGCGTTCGTGCAACGTGAAACAAACTGAAGAAATTACTGGTCAGGTTAATACACTTCCGTGAACCTAATATGTTTATGTGGAGAAGAGAACCCATGATAGGTACTGAAAATGTCTCTAAGAAACCTATAGGAATTTAGCAAAAACGATTTTGGAATTTCCATACTAAATGCAATCAGCTGGTCGAATTGTTTGTACGAAAAGAAGATTTTTTTGCGAATTTCCCTGTTTTCCATTGGAAAAGTGGTTCAGTATCATGATTCATGAGTAAAATCACCCATTAAAGTGTGTATTCTAAAACCCTGTAGGATTGAGTTAACAGATTAAGGGCCTGTTTCAGCTAACAAGAACTTATACAGAAGTGGTGAAACAGGCCCTTAGACAACGAAGTAAAATTGGGACAAAAATAAAAAAAAAATCGCTATATCTGTGCTAAGTTTCAGCGATTCCTCTTACGGTCTCTGAGAAAAATGCCAGTGATGGACGGACCGGAGAGACACCGAGCTGATTCCATAAGTGTTCCATCTTGCCAATTTTGGTAGGTCAAACAAATCTTATCGCATATGTGGTGAATCCGTTTTGCCTGCACACATGACGTCAGCTCAAGTTTTCAGTGGACAATTCTAACTTAGGTAGGTACTCACTCATTAATGTTGTACTGGGTCTTCCATGACCATGATCGTAACTGTCATAAGTATACGGAGTAAACGGGAAAAATGACAGCGAATGCATTGTACACTTGTATTTCACTAGCTTTACTTCTTTAAAAAAAATGTATTGCTAATATTGCAGAAATTAAAAAGTATTGTAAGAAATATACTTGTACTGTCTCAAATACGATAGATATGAGAACAATGATCTAATCGGTTCAAAACTATAAATATAACTGTGTATGAGTTTCGATAAAGGATGACGCCCCCAAAATCTTGACATTCACAAGAATTTCAGATAAGGATAGGCTGCAAAGGCGATCTACTTTTGTTCTTTTATCACTAGAATACGTGTAGTGCAGTTGCAGTTTTATTGAAAACTTCAAATTCTTATGATCGAGTGAGCTGATTTATATGAAATAATTAATTGATTTTTTAATTACAAGTTAAGCTTTATCTTGTTCTATCGGTAATACATACAAGCTCCAAACTTGGTGTGGTTATAGAGCAAAAATAACAAATATCGGCAAACTGTGAGTCGGTCTCGCGCTAAAGGACCCGGAGAAAATAAAACTGTTTTTCACCTAACAAGCTCGGAAAGATTCTGTTTATCATTCGAAATCTGAGTGCAAAAGTGCATTTTATCCGCTAGCGTGGAAAGAGTTTTTAAAATTCGAATCTTTCTATTCAGTATTTGTCTATACTGCCGGTCCAGATAAAAAGATAGTAAAAACTATACGTGCGAGAAAGACAAAAATTATGTTGCTAACTTAGCGAACTTTGCATATTTATTTACGTGCGTATTATTGTTCTCTTTTCCGCGTATAGGTTTGTCCTTCACTATAATTTATTTCAGGGCAACAAAGAGATTATACCTAAATATAATCTCTTACAGTGGCAATATCTCTTGTCTTCTCTTTTTCACGTATAGGTTTGTCCTTATTTGCATTTGCATCAAAGAGATTTGCATATAAATATTTTTCCAGGGTGGGATAAACATATCGTTTAAAATAATATTTAAAATGCTTTTAATAATATGAAAAGTAATTTCTCATTTGCTTACATTTCTTGAATTATTTCCGCAATATCTCAGTACACACCGCGGCATTTTTTATGCAAATATTTTTTTTTCAATCAAACTGCTACCTACTCGCGACCGCAGTTAAAACGTAGTGATTACTTGATCAGTGACCGCAGTGAGATAGTGACTAATGTACAACGTCATGAAGCGCGATGTTCTACACCTACATCTTACTCAGTGCTTGCAGGTGCAAGCAACAATTTCCTCGCTGTTGTGAGGTGAAAAGTTGTGTGTTTCGCTCGGCTGCAAAATTATTCTGCGTCTCGTACCTTTGAAACTTGCGCTTCGCTCAGGATTCAATATTTGAACCACTCGCTTCGCTCGTGGTTCAATCCTAGAATCCTTCGCTTGCTCAGGTTTCAATACAAGTACTCGCGCCAAAAAAGAACTTTGCAGCCTAGCATACCAAATAACTATTGTAAGGTGTAGGTACCTAGGGTTCCGCCTAGGTGCGCGAGTAGCCGGATTCACACTTGACCGGTTTTTATTATATGAGGCGTGCAAAAATAAACAAACAAACAAAGACAAAATTATAAAAAAAGATTTAACTTTCAAAAAGACTGATACAAAATAAGGTCAGAAGATCATAATTCACGAGAAAAATAAGACATTAAAACAATTAAAAGTAATTGCAGTTTTTTAAATGGTAGAAATGGCTTTGCCCTTTTTTTCAACAGCTTTCTGCCAGTGTTAAGGGGCCATAGGTCCCGACGAATATTTTCTATGAGAAACGCGATTGCCGAGCGCTCAGAAAAGTGTGTGCGTGAGCCGTATTTTCGATTAAAAACAACTAACCAAAGTACTTTTTCTAGATTTTATTTATGATTGCACTAGTTAAACTAATGGTGAATATGTGAGTATAAATACCAACAATCGGAAACTATTTTAAGTTCTTCTAAACCGAGAAAAATGTTTAAAAATGCATGAAAATACGTCATCTTTGTGACGATTTTCTATCGAGTGAAGTAATTCCAATCGTGTATTCAGTTGATGATTGCACCAGATGAACTATCCAAAAATACTGAGGTATGACTTTAGTTTCGGTAAATGGTATAAATCTAGTCGTAAAATGAAAAATAAAAGATGCCTCTGAGGTATTTCCACCTACTATTACGTCTTAAGTTTATTTTATCAGAAAATCTCTTTGGTAACATTTTTCTTGTTAGATTTTATTTTCCAAACCAATTTCGATAACATTTAATTTGACTCAGTGAGGAAAAACAATTATTACTAATCAATCTTAGATTGTTGTGAGAATACTTTCTTCGTATTGCATAATTGAGTTAAAGTACCTACACCCGTGAGAAATAGGCGTAAACAAACAGTATCCAAAACATCTTACGTGTAAGATACGACCTTCAATAACTGCCGTAAAATGTTTCCTACAAACTACCGAATAAGGAATGATCGAGAACGCATATCATAGGCTTCAAAGATTATGATAACACTCAGATTTACAGCGTTCAGCTAAACTGGTAAACCAGCCAGGCTGGAGCGACACTTGTAAGCGGTCTATCGCCCACGCTAGGTAGGGCTTCCGAGCCAGGACCGCGGTTTCGTTAACGCGATAATATTAGTTAAATGGATTAAAACCACACGGTGTTACATACAGGTTAATATTATGTCATTGGTTTTGCGAATAGTACCTAATCTACATTCAACCAAGGTTAAGTATCTTAGGCATTAAATATTATAATTCGCAAATGGCGCTGGCACGAAGCGCCACTTTGCTTCGGTGTTAGCTATGATATTTAATTTGCGCAATTTCAATGAAAAATTACAAAAAAAAAACATCAATCAGATACCTATCTACTTAATCTTAACTTTACTTAAAGTTATTAAACGTAAATAGAAGATGACAAAATAGTGTTTATTTGCACACCAAAATACACAAAAAACAATAAGTAAGTACCTAAAAATCATGTTAATTATTGTCTAACGACATTGAAAATAACACATTTTCCTCACACATTTTCCTTATTATTTCTAATCAACGAAGCCCGTCTAGGTCGCCTTTGTACATCATGATTTAATGTGATTTTTCATAATTATGTTGTTTTGTGTACACACGGCGAAAGGTCAGGTTACCCTGTTTCGCTGCGAATCGTGCGTGAGGGTGCGGTATGTTGTTGTTGTTTCGTCTCACGGCACTGCGCCCGCGCCGGCAGCCGCGTCTATGCAGGCTCTCTACCGTACTATTTTGTGTTTTGTACGTAGTGTAGTTATGGGTATATAGGGTGCGTAACATAATGTGTCGCCGTGTGTACAATAAAGAATCTAAGAATCTACGAAACACAGCATCTGCGGTATTATTGTGCGACTACCCGATTCAATCAGAAGGTATCAAATCAAAATGGTTTTTTTGGCAGTTCTCAGTTTCTTTCTTTAATTTGAGACATTGGATATGAATTATGATGACCACAGAAACAAAATACTTTAAAATTGCCTATAATAGTCATTGGTCATAATAATACTCTTGTAAACGCTATATTCGGAATCTTACACAACTAACTTTTACACATTCTAGGTACTGTGTGTGTTTAGGAAACATGGTCATCATCAGCCTATATACCTACGTCCCAATGCAGGGCACAGGCCTACCCTCTAGGAGGGTGTTTGGGCGTTAGTCCACCACGCGTGCCCAATGCAGTTTGAAAAACTTATTGGTACGTGACATGTTTTCCGTGCGGATTCGATCCCGGACCTCATGGTTGAGAGTCCAATATACCTACCTCTCCGCAACGCGCCACCGAGCTCTGGTAAATGGAGGTAACATGGTAAATACATAATATACCTATATGGATTGAATTTAATGTAAAGAAATTATTATATTTATTAGGTAGGTACCTAGAACGAAATGCGTGGTAATAGATAATTTCGTATGCATGGTGTTTAATGGCTCAGATACGTGGATAAGTTATAAATTCCAATATTAAGTGTTTTTACTATTAAATTCTAGTTTATTGCCATTACAGCTATGTCACGAATTTTCTTTTAAGTTATTTGAGGAACACGTGCTGTATTTCGTACGTGTAGCTATGCATATAGAATAGTAGGACGAAATACCTTGGAGGCGTCTTTTATTTTTCATTTTACGACTAGATTTATACCATTTACCGAAACTAAAGTCATACCTCAGTTCTTCTGGATAGTTTATCTAGTGAAATCATAAACTGAATACCTACACGATTGGAATTACTTCACTCGATAGAAAATCGTCACAAAGATGACGTATCACGTATCATGCATTTTTAAACATTTTTCTCGTTTTAGAAGAACTTAAAATAGTTTCCGATTGTTGGTATTTATACTCACATATTCACACATATCTAGCGAAATCATAAAAAAATACTTTTCTTTAATTTAAAATACGGCACACGCACGCACTTTTCGGAGGGCTGGGCAATGGCGTTTCTCATAGAAAATCTTCGTCGGAACCCATGGCCCCTTAAGTTTAAAATTCCTCCTCAGTAGGTACCTATTTCATAAACAAACTACGCACATAGGTAAATAAAAAAGTGGACACCAAATAATAATACAATATTTTATTTTGATTTTTTAGGCTTTGTATTTACAAAGCAATAATTAGGTATTTGGTCTTGGCCTGGAGGAAACCTGGTTGGTACTGATTGAAATAGGAAAGTAATTTTAGTCAGACTTTCTCAAGATATAAATGACATAAGCTCAGTTGCAGAAACGCGCATTAGAGTTAATCTTCCATTAAATCTCTTGCTAGCTTTTACTACGTTAACAAGACAAAAAGTGACAGCAAGAGATTTAATGGAGGATTAACTCTAATGATAATGAGCGTTTCTGCAACTGGTCGTAGATGACCGCCTTATAAATAATAATATACCTACTTTAAATTAAGTTGATAGTTGTAACAATGTTTCTGACTACCCCGAAAGGGATAACGGTCGTGAGTTTATGTATGTTTCTAAATTAAATCGCTATTTAAATCACAAATACTTTTTAGTGAAACTCTACAGAAAGTGTTACTTCCGAAATTATGCAAGTTTCTTTTGTTTAAAAATCAATCAATGATAACAAAACATCAATGCAGGTGAGATCACGATCATCAATTTATTACATTCTGTAGATATAGTTACATATATTGTTTTAAGATTATTTCCTGATCTTATGTCATTCATTTCTACGAATACTCATAGGTTTTCCTTGTAATTTATATTTCGCTGAATTTAGACTCTAAGCCCCACTTGCGCCAACTTGGGTTAGCAATAAACTCCGGGTTAAGTTGGTGACCCATGATTTTTTGTATAGAAAAACAACTGAAAGAGCCATTTTATCCGGAGTTAATTGCTAACCCGTGGTTGGCGCAAGTGGGCCTTATTTGACTTCCGTAAAAAAAATCAATGACAAAACTTTCTACATAACATAAAGGTATACAAAAAGGTACGCAAAAAGGCAAAAGTACCTACTATTCGACTTTTCTTGCAAAAGCAAGAAAAAAAGCAGTCGTAATACTCAACCTAACCGTTCCTGTAATCATTAAATTAAAATATTTCGAATGACACAGAATCGATTCATAATTTACTAGCGACCCGCCCCGGCTTCGCACGGGCGAATGAACATATACCTAAACCTTCCTCTTGAATCACTCTATCTATTAAAAAAAACCGCATCAAAATCCGTTGCGTAGTTTTAAAGACATACATAATATGGACAGACAGCGGGAAGCGACTTTGTAGTTGTTATAGATGTTATAGATGCTACATTATCATTCTCAGCCTATACAGGGTGTAAACTTAAATGCGTAACATACTTGAGGGATGAGGAGAAGACTTCAGACCATCAAACTGAATAACTTTTACTTTAGAAAAAACGTTAGAAATCGGAAAAAAAGCCCTATTTCACACATTTTGTTCGAGTAGCTAAAATTTTTTATGGATCATATGATTTTGTTTTCGCGATTTCGAAGTTGGTCCCATAATAAAAGTTGTTCAGTTAGAAGGCCTGAACCACCCCCTTATGTAACGCATTTACACCCTGTATACGTTACGTGCAAGGCAGCAGAGGCCTGTATCTCGTGAATAAGCGACAGAAGGACGATACTTTATTTCAAACATTGAATGAAACAATCAGAACATAATTTTCATTTACGCTGTTAGTATTCTCACGGTATAATAAAGCCACGTCACAAACCTCTTGATCACGGCCAGATGGTAAAACGGTCATAAACGATACTATAAGTAGGTAACTACTTACATAGCTACCTATTAATCGATCAACACTTTCTAGTTTCCTTTTTATTCGTTCCTCTATTACAATCGATTTGTAATCGCAATCGATTCAATTCTAGAAGGACGCCGACGAACTTGATTTATTTTTAAATTGTTTTTTAAGCGTTGCTGTAGAATGGCAAATTGTGCGAGATTGAATATTTGATCAAGGACAAGGTCTTCTATTTCGCGGGTGTGGGTCTCATAAATATATATTTATATCTTTTATTGTGCAAAACGACATGTTTAGGATTAATAACGGGTTTAAGCTACCTATCTATATCCTTATTTGTATGTGACGTTCGTACGGTAAGTACGTCTTATTTATTTATAACTATACTGTTTACGATGATTGTGGTTAATGGAAATTTTAACATAGGTAGGAAGCTGATGTTAAATATACTTACTGATAAGCGCATATTTCATATACTTACTACATGTTTTGAAAAAAAAAATAGGAACATCTTACCTACAGATCAGTATCATCCGACCTAGGTAACTACTTTCAACTATTATGTACCTCTACTCTATGTGTTACTATTGCAAATCAAGAAACTTACTGTTTGTTAGTCTGTTTGTTCATGCAAAAACCTTTTGCTGAAGAACTATAAAATAATTGAATGACATCTCTGAATATACAGTTACACACTCAAATGAAACATCTAATTCCATATGAATAGCGTCACGGTATTTTCGTCCAAAATGTTAATTCGTGGAAACGGGATAGGCCACTCCGTGAACTCGCCAGCCATCCTGACATCTGACAGGGACGGATTCGTTTCAGGTAGGCGGGTAGGCAGCTGGAGTGCTTCCTTCTCGAAATAAACACCATGTCGCATAATGTTTCGGAACCGTCCAAATCATTTCCGTGACTGGAATCGATCGATGAGGTTCATTCAACTAAAAGTACCGCTTGTTATGGACGAAATAATTTTTTTTTTTTTTTTTTTTTTTTTTTACGTAGCCTCTTCAATGTCCCACTGCTGGGCAAAGGCCTCCCCTTTTACTCTCCAATCCTCTCTGTTGTGTGCAACTTCTGGCCAACTCTCCAAGAAGGCATCCATGTTATCTCTCCACCTTTTTCTCGGTCTACCTCGACGCCGGTGACCATCCTGGGGAACCCAGTCTGTGGTGATTTTAGCCCATCTTTCGGGCTGCATGCGACAGACATGTCGGAAAATTATATGGAACCAAAAACTAAACTTCGCAAAGAACACTGTAGAGAGACCATACCACAGTATTGACTCTTTCTTATACTCATACGCATGTGGAAATCATCCATTGAAATCAACGAACGCCAAGATCGAAGTTGGAACGGTGTCACCGAGTGGCCGAATGGAAAAACAAGACGAGCAAAACTAAATAGAAATCATTCTGTCATGAGAGCTATAGGCATCTATCTGTACGAAAATTTTCTCAGATTACTAATATCAGGCGTATTGTAAACACTGACAATAACAAAATGATTTGTTGTAACACTTTGCGATGGATGAAATGCAAAAAATCTACACGTTCGATACGGTCGTTGATTGTCGCTGTAAATCAGTAGGTCCACGTGATAAATCGCTAGCATAGAGATTCTCTCGAGATTGTAGGACTTAGGATACTGAAAATCTGCATGCTTTTGATAATTATAATCACATATTTAGTAAGTGATATGTTTTTTTACAAGTAAAAACATTAGTTGATAATTGCACAGAATCCTATAGGAATCTATGACCCAATATATACAATACTGACGAATCTCGACAGCACGTAGTACCTAAAGTTTCTTTGGATAAATTATCCGACCATATTAGGAATATAGTGAAGTTCATCATTTTGGGTCCAATAGAAGGAAAGCGCGCATGAGTATCGGCAAATTGGATAAAATATAACTCGGTAAAGAGAAGGCAACTGAAAGAAAACTGACCAAGCGGTGTACAATATAAGGTGAAGATAGATAACTACATAAATCTTGCTTTGATTGATTGATTGTAGTTGGGCTATTGCAAGCAAGGGTCGGACCATCGCTGGTCCTTTGTGTTCGCCGCAAGTTCACCCATACTCCGAACTTGTGGTATTTTCTTTTCCTTCTCGGGAATGCAGGATTCCTTACGATGTTTTCCGTCACCGTCGAGATAGTAAATGATAAATACAACCGTATATAAATTCCGTAGAACTTAGTGGTACAGGCCAAGAATCGAATCGGGCTATCATCGCTCTGAATCTTGCCTTAGATGCATATGCGGGGCAACCAAAGAAGCCTTTAAGAGAATATTATTCCGAGAACGAAAATGCGCGCTGCATACAAACGTTCTATGGTGATATTTTCAATACTAACCAATAAAAGTCAATGAAATTTTGCAGAAACAATCTTTAAACAAATTTCTATGCTTGTATGGAGTCAGATTTTCGTTAAAATGTATAGTTTTCAAGTTACAGTGCCTCAAAGATTTCCATACAAATCTTAAATTAATCCTAGCATTGAAACTGTATATTTTAACGAAAATCAGACTCTATAGAAGCATAGAAATTTGTTTCTAGATTGTTTCTGCAAAATTTCATTTACTTTAATTGGTTAGTATTGAAAATATCACCATAGTACGTTTGTATGGAGCCCGCTCCGAATAATATTCCCTTAAATACATAAAACCTTCGATCATATAGCACTCGGCCTGCGGCTCGCTTGGCGGCAGATCAATCTGCCGGGGTCAACCCCGGAGACCAGGTCCACCAGGTTCCAGGGGGGCCGCTTCGGAGCTTTGCTCCTACGCGTAGCACGGGCTTCGGCCTCGCGCTAAATATTTGTAAGTTTTTTCAGATTGATACATTTTATTGACTCTGTTGTTTTGGCAGCGGCCAGTGTGTGCAACATATATATATCTACATATAATTTGTTAAAGTTTGTTGATTGTTTTTGAAGCGATGTTTATCAATATTCTAATAATACTTATAAAACTCATGTACAGACGTACTGTACAATACATTCTCACTAGACTCATTACATAATTTTGCTTGTAAAAGTACCTGTAGAAGAAGACATACATACTTGAGCATTAAGACTGATACTGTACTAGTTACTCATACAAATATCAAAAATATACAGGGTGTTACATAAGTAAAAATAAATATTTAAAACTCTTAAGGGGGTCGTTTAGACCATCAAACTGAACTTCTTTAACTATAGGACCAACATCGAAATCGCGAAAAAAAAACCAGATAATTATCCCATACACATTTTAGCTAGAGTCGATTTGTAGAGTATAAACATAATTATTTTTTTCGCGATTTTGATATTGGTCCCATAGTGAAAGTTGTTCAGTTTGATGTTCTATACCACCCCCTTAAATGTTTATTTGTATTTTTGTAATATTTCTCGACCAATTGGTGTTCGACTATTTGACTTTCGGTGTGATGTACTAAATCCCCTTGTACAGGGTCCACCTTAATATGCTGAGGTTTTTTAAGAGGATGATCAGATCATCAAACTAAACAACTTTCTCTATTGGATCAACATCGAAATAGCGAAAAAATCTGCAGTCCTTGGCAAATTTGGAATTAGAATGAGAAATTTTACGATTTCAGTTTCAATTAAATAATTAAGGAAGCTATTCTAGTTTTCGATGATCTAACTGCTTAAAGAATCGTCAGAGAGATCGTAAAAATTTAAGACAGTTAATTTTAGGTGTTGGTCGATGCGACAATGTTTTTAAAACTATGTCTACGGCCGGCAGTGACCGCAAAGTTCACTGAACCAAACAAATACCGTGAAAAACACACTATTTATTTTAAAACCTCTTTTTTGTGCGCTTTTGGCTCAGGGGTTCAATAGCAAATCGTAATGTATCCTCAACGACTGAAAATTCAATCATCTTATTATTGAAAGAAGAAAGGAAAGAATAGCTTTTAAAATGCATCGATATGTACCCATTTATTAGTCATACCCATACGACATGACTAGCACCGGTCTTAGCGAGATAAAATATATATAATTATTGGTACCCAGTTTTTAAGTTTATTCATAAGCTTTTAAATACAAAAAGTATCTGCGTGATGCTCGAACAAACAAACAGACAGACAAAAACCAAAATATTAGATGATTTGTATTCAGGGAGACATATCATAACATTTTTTTTTAAATATCTCTAAGTATACAGGATGTTTCATAAATAACAATAAATATTTAAAACTCATAAGGTGGTTGTTTAGACCGTCAAACTGAACAACTTTCTCTGTAGGACCAACATCGAAATCGCAAAAAAAAAATTGATATCCCATACATATTTTAGCTCTATAGTCATGCTCTAGTCGATTTGTAGAGTATGGAACATCAATTTTTTTTGCAATTTCGATATTGGTCCCATAGTGAAAGTTGTTCAGTTTGATGGTCTACACCACCCCCTTAAAGGTTTATTTGTATTTTTGTAACACCTTGTATATCAGGCATTTTCATTTTTTCTCATCACAAAGAAAAACACCAGAAAACAGTGCGAAAAATGATTTCGTGTTTGTGAGGTTCTTTTTATTTCACAAAATAAATCGTGATCGGAAATAATTTGCGTGACATTGCTAGCGCAGGCTTTTTATGTTTCCAATCGATTTTATAATTATCAAGATAATTAATAATAATAGAGAATAAAAGTATAATTATCAATGATAATTATCCTTTCAAACTCTGGGCCTATAGACACAGTAACATTTCTACTAGCGTAGACGGTAATAGAAATGACAGAATATATGGATATGACCTTGGCGATCGAAAAATGTTGACGTTTGCTTTCGTCACATACGTCAAGTCCATACATTTTTATGTTTTCTACTATCATTAAGGCAAGATACATTGTCTAGGCCCCCTGGAGCTAGGTTATACAACGTGTTAATGAATAAGCGCAAAACTAGAAAATAGTTTGTTTGGAATCGAGAGCTGAATTCAATTATCATGGTTTCAACATGGGTAATTTTTTTCAAAATATCAAATTATTTGTTGTCAAATTTTAAATTTATTGATCTCGATCTCAACCCACTGCACGGGCACAGTCTTACTAGGTACCAAAACTACTTCCTACCAAAACAAGATTCTGAGCACGCTAGCGCTTTCATTCATTGCTGAAATGATAACAAATCATTTTTGCCTAAAATAAAATGTGAATAACTTTAAATTTCAATTATTAAAATAATGAAATTATTGTTTCAATCTAATTATTTTGATATAAATCAATTGGGGTGTATGAGGTTTTGCGCTTATTCATTAACACATTGTATACGCTCTCAAGCTTACGCCTACATTGACCATCAGCAACTTTTCCAAGTACGGACTAGGTACTAATTACGTTCCTTTATCAACTGCAATTTGTCACATGAGGGTTTCCTATCGATAATGACATTAATGACGCAAATAACTACGGTTCGCTCTCTATCTCTAGTTAGATACGGTCTAAATTGCTTTTACGTGTTTTGTTTATTCTATAGTGTTACGCAATCGCGACTAAATATTTGTGGATCTAAATATACTTTGTAAAATAAACAATACAATATATTCGGTAAGTATCTGTGTATATTTAAAGCCCGCATATATATTTTCTGGTTCTCTGCACTGACTCTCAACTGCCGCATTTTCAACGTCAATTTAGCTCTCTTACAGGAGAAAATACTCTAAAATTGTTCTGGAATCGGGACCCAGACGGATAAAATATATCGCTTTATAGCGATAAGACCGCATTATTTGTACCTACTTGTAATTCTTTATATTTATTAAAATGCATGTTCTGTTTTGGTGTGCAATAAAGTATAATTGATTGATTGATTGATATACTAACGTAAAACCCAGAGGAATTGAAAAGAAGATTTTAGCATAAGCATATGCTCACGACTATATTCCCCGAAGGGGTAGTCAGAGATACCTATTCTGAAATCTCAGAACATCCACATTTCACCAGTAGCACCGAAACTCTGAAGAGAAGAAGAAGAAGAAGGAGAAGATTTTATACGACAATAAAATAGAATACAAAACACCCTCTGGACAACTTTCACTATGGAGCCAACATCGTGAAAAAAATCTGGTGTCCTTTACATTAAGGGCCTGTTTACACCACTTCTGGGTAAGTTAGCTTATCCGATAGATAGTGTGGGCATATTTTGTATGAAATTATGTCAAAATAAAATATCTGTTGGATAAGCTAACAAGAACTTATTCAGAAGTGGTGAAACAGGCACTTAGTCTAGTAGGAGGTATCAAATATTATTGTTTATAAACATGTTACAGCCATGTTGTGCTATTTTGAATCAAATTAAAGATTGAAAAATTTGTCTCGGGCGGGACTTGAACCCGCACCCTTCCAATCCGGGGTAGTGCGTTTTCCAATTTCGCTACCGAGTCCACTAAACAGAGAACGAAATTTTCAATCTGACAGATGCAGACGCAACAGATTGAAAATTTCGTTCTCTGGTTTGTGGACTCGGTAGCGAAATTGGAAAACGCACTACCCCGGATTGGAAGGGTGCGGGTTCAAGTCCCGCCCGAGACAATTTTTCAATCTTTAATTTGATTAGTAGGAGGTACTGCAGTTTTGTATGAAATTGTGTAAGTATAAGGAAGTGATGAGGAAGGCTAGTACTAAGGTATTGAAACATCTCATGTAACAAATTACGTAACCAACCTTATCCATGCTAATTCAAAGTATTCGCGACGTGATTAAGTTATGCTTATATGTGTCTGTCACGGTCGCACTTACGCAATTATTGTCAGACAAGACAATGTCAATCTCATGTTTAACACGTTATAATAAAATAAGCAAGGGCATTTATAGTTCTACAATACAACTTCTACAAGATTGAGCGTTTTTATATTCTTTTTTAGGGTTCCTTACCCAAAGGGTAAAAACGGGACCCTATTACTAAGCCTACGTTGTCCGTCCGTCCGTCCTACCCATTTAGGGCTGTAACTTTTGAACCGTAATAGCTAGATAGTTGAAATTTTCAAAGAATATGCGTTATTACGGCAAATAATAAAAATGTCAAAAAGTTACAAATTAAGGGGGGTTCTCAACAAGAAACTGGTTTTTATCGACGTCTTTTCTTCTCGTTCTACAGTAAAACCGGTAATACATACAAGCGTCAAACTTGGTATGATTACAGAGCAAACTCTACAGAATAACAACAAATAATAAAAACCGGCCAAGTGCGAGTCGGTCTCACGCTTAAGGTCCCGAAGAAAAAAAGTTGTTTTCCAAGTTAATATGTGATGTTCTGTGGTGGTGTGGTACGGAACCCTCGATGTGCGAGTAGCCCGACTCGCACTTGACCGATTTTATTTAAATTTACTTCCTAAAACTCAACAGATGGCAATGATGGCATATGTTCATGTTTGCCGGGGATTATAGTCGTGAGCATATGGATGGATGGATGGATCAGAACATCAAAAAGCTCCATAAAGAAGTGTGCCAGATCATGTCAAAATCGTGTAAAGACTGTGCCTGCTTTTGTTTTTAAAGCCAAGGGAAGTCAGAGTTTAAAAGTTTCAAATCGATTCGTAAATTTTGAAATTATCCAATATCTTCCCTCTTTTCTATTTTTTAAAGGAACACATTTTTAAATTTTGACCTTTTCTCGCGGAGACCGCGGCGCCATCTAGCGATCCCATAGAAAACGACTGGAAAAACGCTCATTTTCAGTAATATTGAAATCTCTTGAGATACTGATAGAAGCGCTCTTGACCCAAAACTAATAGCTGCGCGTTGCGGTGCGTTGCGTTGTAGTAATCGATTGATAACCAACCGCATATACATACCTATTATAATAGTTGACTTTGATAACCTTTGGTGAGTACAAACCTAAGTAAGTGGTAATAATAACGAATCGAACTAACGGCCCTAAACACGGACGTTCGATACAACGTGATAGATTTTTCTGAATTTCGTTTGAATTTAAGAAATAAAAAAAAAAATAATAATAATAACGCTCACAGGCACATACATTGTAATGATCCCAAACTAAGCACTAAAGGCTTTTATTATGGAAACCATACAACAACGGCACGAACATATAACATCCATGACCGAACCGGGATTCGAACCCAGGACCCTGGTTTGGCAGTCCGGCGTGGTAACCATTACACCAACCGGGTCGAATTCAAATATCGAATTGACGTTTAGGAATGAAAACGTTCACGACGTATCGTAAATCCGAGTAGAACTCAAGTAGGGCTAGCATACGGCACGACAAAGTGACAAAACAAGAAAACAGTCATGCTCGCTCGCTTTCGAATATTCGAAAGTAACAAAGACATACATATAGGTGCGTTTAGATTTTTGTCTATTTCTCGGGGGTGATGGCATGCTAGAGGGGCAGCACAGAACACACAGGGCAACAGTAAACTGCGATGAGTACATAATTATTTTGGTGGTGGTCCAGACCATCAAACTAAACAACTTTAAAGCTGCAGCTGGCTCTACTAACACCCCGGCGGAGTCAATCTTGCCATACAAATTACAATACAATACCTACTGTGACAATACAACATTGTTTGCCTGTTTCACCACTTTTGGATGTTCTTGTTAGCTTATCCGACAGCTCATTTGACATATTTTGTATGAAGAGTATGTCAAATGAGCTGTCTGACAACCTAAGCTAAGAACTTATTTAGAAGTGGGTAGGTACTAAGATATAAAACTAACGTATAAACACCAAAAAGATGAACGGTCTGCAGTTTGATATACCTATTCGATGGTTCGATTATAAATAAACTAGAGAGTAATTTAAACTCGAAATGTGTAAATAAAAAAAGCACGTGGTGCATCGTCTAATATTGCAGCGTGTGCGTGACAGCCAAGTGGTCAGGATGCGGGCTTCCTGCCCTCACTATTAGACATAAAATATGAGCAAATCGAACACATTTTGTTATGTCCGGTCTACCTAGCCCTTGCGTGCACCGAGCAACTGCTGTTACTCTTTTTTACAACACTAGGGTTTTAGGGTAAAAAGTTGCATTACTTTTACCCATGATACTGAACAACTTTCCCTAAGAAACCTATAGGAAACTAGCAAAAAATTTTTGGACTTTCCATGCTAATTGCCAATCAGCTGATCGTACGTTTTCTTTTGTTCTTTTTTGGGAAAGTTGTTCGCTATAATGAGTACAATCACTCCATAAAGTAATCCAACTGTCTACCCTAACACCCTGTATACAGCTATGGTTCTTTAAGGGGATGATCAGAACATCGAGAAAAAAAAGTTTTACTTATTGTTTTGTTTATCAAATAGGTAACTGAATAACTTTCTCTATGGGATCAACATCAAAATCTCGAAAAAAATCTGCTGCCCCATACATTTTCCTGTTGTAGGTTCGCAGTTTTTATTGACTTCGCGATTTTGACGTTGGTCCCATACAGAAAAGTCTGAGTCTCCCATAAAAAAAAAAACTGTCATCATATCAAGAAGGACACTATAGAAGTGCATGTTTAGGAGTAATATAGTAGCGATATATTATCATATCAATCACTCACGTCACATCAATTGTTTGTTTTGTCACCAGCTTACCTGTAAACAAAATAAAAGTATAAATAAAACATTTCATCATGACTACTTGGTTCAGACTGTTGCAATAATAAAACATTATACTTTAATTCGCTATTGTGCTCTGACACGGCTTCTTACTTAGTACAATAGGAGAGGCAATTTGTAGAGGAGTAGATGTAGGGATTGTTCCGAGTCGGTCAATGTTGGATGCGCGTACGCATGGGCCGTGAAAATGTACCGGTGCTCATGCGCGCCCGCCGTGACCATCACGGAAATTTGCGGCTAGGCCAAAAGCTCCATTTGAAAGCTAAATATTTATTTTCTAAATAGGAAATTGGTAGACGTGATTGCGGAATCAGTTTTGTTTTTGCAAGGTTAAGAAACAAATCCAGTGAATAATGATATTCCATCTACACTTCTTACATCTACATCTACACTAATACATAAAGTTATTAAAATAAGTAGTAAAATAATTAATATAATATAAAAATGTATGTCATGTTAATGTTATATTAATATAATATAAAATAAAATATTATATTAAATAAAATACGTAAAAAAAATATAGAGGTTGTTTGTTTGTATGTATTTCTAGAACTACTGAACCGATTGTAAAAGTTCTAACCAGGCACGTATCCAGGGGGGGGGGGGGGGATAGGTGGGATTTATCCCCCCCCGAAATCCGAATTTTTGTATGGACCAGTGATTACAGCACCTACTATTTCATTGTTTTTCTATTAATATCCCCCCCCGAAAATTAAATGTCCCCCCCCGAAACAAAAGTCTGGATACGTGCTTGGTTCTAACTAAATTAAATTGTATTATTGTGTCAATAAAAATCTGATAAAAAAAAATCTAAAGCTAATAGAAAGCTACATTATTCTTGAGTAACATAGGCTATATTTAAGTTCGAAATCTCAATATTTGTAAATCAAGTCGTACAAAAAAGCACCGGTTTGCTGCTTTTGGCATCCCCTGACATCATGGTTTAGATCAGGGATGGGCAACCTTTGGAAAGTCGCGGGCCAAAATTTAGGATGTTAACGAATTCGCGGGCCGTAGATAATAGTTGTGAAAAAAAAACGGTCGGTTTTATACATGTAGGCAAAAAGTGTACTATCAAAGTAACAGCAATCGGTATACAAGGTGTAAGGGACAGCCCTCCACAGACTGAAGTTGTGAACTGAGACTATCAAACTGAATAACTTTTAACAGTTGTTTCATACAAAGCTGCTGTACCTTCCCAACTCAAATGTATGCAACAGCACATTTTTTTTCGCGTTTCCTGACGTAGGCTCCATAGTGAAAGTTGTATAGTTTGATGGTCCGAGTCCATCGGTTCAGTCTGCGGAGGGCTGTCCTTTACACCCTCTATTATCGTATTTGATTCAGTATGTAATGTACTTACACACGGCGACACATCAAGCAAAGCAAAACAAACATAAACTGGCCGCGCAACGTTATGCATTACTCTACCGACGCCCGGCCAGCTTATTTTAGTTTTGCGTAGCTTGATGTGTGGCCGTAGGTATGTACCGTTTGATCTTGAGAAACAAGATAATCAACGTTGTGTATGTAAAAAGTGCACAAAACCAGCAGTGGACATCTTTAATGATAAAAGTATCCGTTTCGTCTCCTGAATCTAGTAGTAAGAAGAACGAATATCATTCTCTTATTGGCGTGAACCGAGAACATTTAGGTTTCGCGCGCGATATTAAAATCCTTCGCGGGCCGGATCAAAATCCGGGGCGGGCCGCATCCGGCTCGCGGGCCGGGGGTTGCCCATGTATGGTTTAGATGTAAGTGAAAATAATGTACTTAATAAAAAATATTTGTCACCACTAGATCCAAATAAAAGTCAGCGACACGGACACAGCGATCTAGCTTTTCACTTTTTCTGTGTTCCACGAAGTCGCGGACATATACATAGTTACTAATATGATTACTGATTGGTTCCATTCTCAGAATACAATGTACTCCATATGGTTCGGTTGTTAGCTTTCTTCACAAGCATGGCGATTCAAAGTGGCACTCAACTCGTGTCGCAAGAAGGCCTCAGTGGTCACGACCAACGACAGACCGATTTAGTTTCACATTGTTTCACCTATAATGACTCATGCCTTATGTTATGATTACCATTTTTGAATTATGTACAAGGAAAAATATATATCTGATATTTTATCATTCACGTTATTATGTATTTTCCTGTGCAATACTGCAAATACTTAACAGTCTTGTTCTAGAATATTTTGCATGAAAAGTAGAATAACAAAATGAATGAGTTTATTTGTATAGGTGAGTTTTCATATAATTTATTGCGTATTAAAACGATGTGAAATTAATTAAAATATGTTGTTGCCGATTTCATTGAAAAGCTGATGTTTGTTCAGCGTGTTGCTGTGAAACCTTTGCCTTTGTGAACTGTTTCGAAAGCGCAAATAGTACATACGATAGTATAAAATAACATGAGAATATAAAACTAAAAGACATTAACATATTAGCACAGATGTTAAATATCACTTATGTTAATATAGGCAAAATTTACATTAGTACTGTTGTGTGAATTTTATATTGTAACCAACCAAAGTGTAAAGCAATAGTCTCAAGAGCAATTCATCGTTATTTCTAAACTCTGTCAGTTCTTGGAATTTACAGTGATTTTCATCGAAATATGTCTATAATAATGTATAAGTAAGAATAATTTTTTAAACTCTTAAGGGGGTTTTTTAGACCGTCAAACTGAACAACTTTCTCTATGGGACCAACATCGAAATCGCGAAAAAAAAAAATTTATATCCCATACATAATTTAGCTCTAGTCGATTTGTAGAGTACCTATGGAACATCATTTGTTTTTCGCGATTTCGATATTTGTCCCATAGTGAAAGTTGTACAGTTTGATGGTCTACACCACCCCCTTAAAGGTTTATTTTGATTTTTGTAACACCTTGTATAATACTTTAATTTACGTTCAGGCTAGTTTTACTTTGATACATAATGCATATTTAGCTGTACCTACTTAATTACAGTCAATTATATTATTTAAGTACGCACTTAATTATTTACTTAATCGTAGTTTTTGCTAACTTAATTAAATATTCTTTACTTAGCTAGAAATAACAAAATAAGGTAATCAAAAAACGAAATTATCTCGATGTTAAAGTTTCATCGAAATCTATCAAGTCGAAAGCGAAACCTAACGTCCAAACATTCACAAACGCTTTACAAATATCGAAATATAAGCATAAGCATATGCTCACGACTATATTCCCCGGGGGGGTAGTCAGAGATATTCTGAAATCTCAGAACATCCACGTTTCACCAGAAGTACCGAAACTCTGTATGTGTCTCTCAGTGTATCGAAATATACTTTCTTTAAAATTACAATGTTTGAAGTAAGAACATGCTAAACAAAAGTAAGGTTTAGCTCATCATAACTTTTGACGTGTGTGATATTTCAAAAGGTGGAAGTGGAACATGACCTTTGGACCCGGAAGGGAAATCCGCGCGTAGTAAGAATTTAACCTTCATTCGTAAGCTCAAGCTCTACATTTATTGTATTGTATTGTATTGTGCTTGCTCGGAGAGTCGCGTGGTTCGAAGACCTTTTACTTAGTCTACAGGGTGTAACAAAACATCCTATTAATATTTAACGACGTTGTTTAGACCATCAAACTGAACAACTTTCACTATGGAGCCAACAACGAGAAAAAGTAAAAGGAAAATTATCAGCTCGAACACGAGGATTTTATTATAAGCTGTGGCGATAAAATGAGAAAGATCGAGATATCTCTCTGTCTTTGTTAGTTTCTGCATGTCAAAATGAGAGCGCATTATCGTTTTGTCGCATTGTTGTGCGGATGCTAGCCCTAAAACTTTAGTAACGAAGTCATATCTGTGTCGCACAATCGACAACGGGAGAGTAGGTATATAAAAGAGATGAAGTTTTGAAAATAATACGTGATCCTAGTGTGATATCTAGAATATTTTAGCAGCGTCCTAGGAAAATTTTAAATTGATAGAACACTTTGACTTTTAACGTTACGCAAGTAGGTAAATACCTGATATAATATTCTTGGTAAATACTCAGTGGTTAAGTGCGTTCACACACGATGATGCAGTGACGCAGCGGCAGACGTCAGTCCGTCATTCGTGAAGCAAGGAGTTGTATGAAACCGCACGTAGAAGCACACACGGTGACGCATTGACGCACCGGGTGTGGTTCTATGGACTGACATCTGCCGCTCCGTCAGTGCGTCATCGTGTGTGAACGCACTAACTTGGGTGGTATTGATAAAGGTCAATATTAATTATTTACGAAAAAACATTTTTAGGTAAAGCAAGAACTCTTCCAACAAAAGGTCACATTTAAATTTAAACTCTACAACCAGTGTTTTAGAAAATTTAAGGTTAGTCAACGTCTTCACGAATTCACCCTACAAATTTTCCTTTTAAAATGTTCGATGCAGTTTAGCTGACGATAACTGGGGGCACTACACTTTCGGTCTCTGTGGGGAATATCAATGACATCATACATAATGGATTAAGGCTTCTTACGTGCCAACACGGGCCTCACTTTCACTCAAATGATTATGATATCCTTATATGTATACCTAACGTTATACTTTGAACATTTCAAAAGAGGATCTTGGTAGGTACGAGGCGAGGGTCCGGAGAGGCCTTTCAAAAGCATTCGCGCAATGTCGATGAACATTATTATATTCGACCCGTATGTTTTTTTATCTACGAAAAACATAGATAATCAATAGCCATGGCACAATTGGAATGGTTTTTGATTTCATGGTGTGTGCTTATGAGGGTCAGAGTGATGTTTTTGCAATTTTGTTTTAATAAGTGGTATTCTTCAAAAACCTGAATTAGTAACGCCGCTTGTATTAGTGCTTGCTTAGTTGCCTGGGCAATGAACGACAAAAATACCCAGTCAAAAATTTCAAATGCGATGACTGAGAGAACCTGTTTAAAGCAGGAAAACATGCGTTTAATATGATCGAATTATAATTAACCATACTATTTCTGGTATTATTTTTGTGGTTTTACCGCATACTCTGCCATACTCTTATCGACGAGACCGTAAAATTTTAATACTCAGAAATACCTGGACTTTAGATTGCTTGTGTTCTGATGTTTGTTTAATAATAGGTTACACACCGGGGGCAGGAAAGTAAGAAAGGTCTCAGAACTCATGTAATTGTAATTCAAAATATGTGATTTGAGGCTTTCTTATTTAATGCCGGAGGTTATACTATTTTTCTCCTTGACGCAGGTGGAAAGCGGCAACTTCTTTAAGCGCAGCGGGACGAAAATTGACGCTTTCCGTCCGGAGGGGAGAAAACGATATTTCATCCCGTTTTGATTAACTTCTGTAGATACATAGTTATACGATTGGGAAGTCCGATAATGCGCTTATTATTTAGTCGTTTTGATATCATAACATTAGTAATACAAAATCTAGATAAGCTCTGGTCCTGATACCTGTTTAGTATTCTCCCTCAGCAAGGTCAGAAACATTGTATATTTTTTCTATAAATTGAACAGTGCCACCGTCCAGCGAAGATTCTTATCAGTTCCAGCACGCGAAAATGATTTAATAGTTGAAAATTATATCCCACTAACATACGATAGTGGCATAAAAATCAATAGTTATTATTATATGATCACGCCATGCTTTATGGTGGATAATAGCCATAATTATTTTATGGTAATTTACAATGTTTTTTTTCGTCCCTATTATTGTATTAGAAAGTCAACTTCATTTTCTTCTTCTTCTATTTTATCATTGACTTAATATTTATAGAGTGCAATAAATTTATGGTATTATGTAGTGTGCGTAGTTGAACAGTGAACCACCCTTTTTTCCAAGATACGTAGCGTGCTGAAAAATAAAGCTAATACTTTGGTTTTGGTGTCATCGGTTAGGTAATTTCATAAGGTTTCTTAGTTTTAAGTTATATAAAGCCCAAGGAACAAACTAAACCCGTAAAGTGACTTTTTATCAAAAATGAAATTTGGCTCACTGTGTACTATGGGTAGTTTACACTGAACCATCCGAGTTTCAACAGTGAACCATACATTTAATTACTAGTAAAAATGCGTATTTCTGAAAAGAAACCACATAATTTTGAAAATATCCTTTTATTTTTACCATTCAAAATACAATGTAAAAAAAACTTCTTCTAACAAAAACTACTTAAACTTTTCATATAAACCTTTTTAGGTAATTAACAACAAACCTTTTTGATGGTATAATAAACAGTCTTCATTCAAAGGACCACAGAAAAATAAAAAATAATCAAAATTATCATGAACAACTTCTATTAAAAATTTATCTTTTTTAAAGTAAGGTAGTGAACCGGTTCACTGTCTACTATGCAAACCTGGTTCACTGTTCAATACACACACTATTCCACTTATAATTACCCAAAAATATAGGCTAGACGCTTAATTTTCACAAAACAATATGCTCATAAAACGACTAAAACTACAACAATTCTGACACCACACAAGTTTTATTCTTAGTATAAATAACAAAATGTACAAAAATCGAGACAGTTAAGTGAGAAAACAATCTTTTTTTGGCGGAAAACAAACAAATAGCTGTACCACATAACACTCACACCGCGGCTGTCGGCTCACTACGGGAGAGGGGAAGGGTGCCCACGAGGCAAGTATTAGTTAGTGAGGTAAAGCTGGCAATATCGCATATTTTGAAATATGGCGGTGGCTCAGTGTATCTGGTTGGTTCACTGTTCGACTACGCACCCTACATAGTTCGAAATTATTTATTACTTGGCAATGTTTAGGTATTAGGTAATTCTATTTATTTAAAGATGTCCTCTAGGTTATTCATGAAAAACAAATAAAGAGAAAAGAAAAAAATGCTTGAGATTCTGGCTGGTCATAACTGGATCATCAGTGTGTTATGTAAATGTACCTATATTACAATTTTCATTCGTAAATAAATATATAAGTATATTTTCATTTGTAAACAAACATTTTCCAAAATATATTATTATTGTTATTTGTTTCTGATGGCACATCTATTCTGTTTCCATTAAATTCTCATTTGCGATTGCGTCGGAATGATTTTACTCAGCGTTTCTAACAAAGTGCCTCTTAGAACTTTTCAAAGGTCCTTCACATAATAATATCTTGTCATAGTTAAGTAGACAGGTAAGATTACGGGAAGATATCACTTAACAATGAAACTAGATTCCATGAATGTACAGAATAATTACAATATTAAACGATAAAGTCGATTCAAAAATTAGTTCACATGACATTTAAGCTGCCAACTGTTTGAGTGACGTTATTAAACTGAACAATGTTTGACGAGTGCCGTGTGCCCACCTGCTTCGGGCCTAGTTCTGGGCCCTTTGGATGAGTCAGAACAGCAGTGGGGTATGGGTAGGCCTGCGCACACACAAAATAAATAAATAACAAAAGTGGTTGATATAAATCGCAACGATTTGCGATTGCAATTTTGCGCATCATTATCATCATCAGCTCCAAGCAAGTCCAGAACTGCTTATAGCTATACTAATGTTAAAGCTAAAACAAACACCATGTAAACTGACTACTAACCGTGAAACCCAAAGACGAAGAGCACATATGAATACGAACCCTATCGCCGTGACCGAAGAACGATAACTGCTTTCTTCCGTGCTTTATCTTCCTCCTCGAATAACATGCATTGTGCGCTTGCATAAACATTAAACAATAACAATTAAAAGGATTGAGCAACTCGCAACTATAATTAGGTTTTTCTCGAGGCGAGTATAAGGCTATAAGTTCAGCAGGAGGTAAAGTTTTTAAGGAAACAAGATTCTATAATTTTACCTACTTCTTACTCACACAAAGATTACAAGAAACACCGTCAATCAACTTTAAGGAAAAACATCCTTCGATTAATCTCTTTGTGTCGTATACCATAGGGTAAGAATTTGGGGAAAACACATATTCTTATCAAAAGGCTTTGTTGCCAGTGGAATAAGTATTCTTATCAAATTTTCGGCCGAAGACCCTTTTCGGTCCGAAACGTTATAACTAGAGAGCTTTAGAGTAGAAACTCTTTTCTCCCTCTTTGATGAATACAGTCGACTTCGAAAAAGCAATAGGGTACGGTACGCAGGATATAAGTTTGCCCTAAACATATAGGATGATGAGACCGTCAAACTGAACAACTTTCTCTATGGCACCAACATCAAAATCGCGAAAAAAAATCAGCCCCTCCATACAAAACTGCAAACATACTCGAGCCAAATGTATGGGACGGCTGATTTTTTTCGCGATTTCAATGTTGGTCCCATAGAGAAAGTATTTCAGTTTGATGGTCTGATCATCCTTTTAAAAAACTGTCAGCATATTAAGTTAGACCCTGGTAGATGCACTCTCTCATCCTTACACTCTTGCATCTGATAGCACGGACAACCTCTACAATCAGACAAGGGTCGGATGCAGCGGTACCCTAGCATCAGAAATATTGACGATGCCTGAAGTTGGCTCGATCTTTGAAAGTGAAGTATTGAATGCGCATGTGTACTTGCTCTTAAAATATCATCTTTATGTTAGTCTAGGTGGGCAGTGGAGCGTACTTATAGGTCATGCATACTTAATTGTCTAGCGCTATAATGGTTTAACTATTGAAGTATTGATTAAGGTATTGTCCTATCATGTATCGTACAATTTATTCAAGGTTACTTAATGGTGACAGGACAATGATTACTAAACAATCAATCTTAATCGTCAGTACGAAGGATTTAAAATGTTTATTTATCTAAAGCATTATCCACAAGTCTAAGTTATTTCAGAAAGTGCTCTTCCTATTTGTCAACTTCTCAACTGCATCGATCCCTTTCTGGCGAGTAAATAAGAAATTCTCTAATCCACCATTCTATTCTCTTAGCCCCACTTGCGTCGACATGGGTTAGCAACAAACTCCAGGTTAAATTGGTAACCCATGATTTTTTTGATGGAAAAACAATTGAGAGAGCTATTTTACCCAGAGTTAACTGGAAACCTAGATTGACGCAAGTGGGGCTTAGAATCGTATTTAGCCGAGATGTCAAAGGTAAATAAATATAAGAATAATCAAGTGTAAGAAAGCACCTTTGCATCAACTTGGTTTAATACAAATTTTCACCTTTATACTGCTGGAAAAATATTCTACGTTACCACAAATTTTTCCTCTTTGCTCTTTTACCTACATAATCATATGTTTACTATTGGTAACGTACAGTTATGTAATTACGTCTATTGTATACTATCCTAACTACAAAGGTATTGTTAAAAATATTGCATAACATAATGTCAGATGACGCTATATACATACAGCTGTATATTGGATCACTGGAAATAATAATTTTAACTGTAAAATGACTCAGGCGCAGGCAGGTAAATTGAACGAGGTAAATCCTGAGCCGAATATGATTCATCTCTACGTTCATGGGATTATTTATAATTACTGTGATTGACTTGAAAAAGTATCGTATCTGCCTGTGTCACAGATTATTTAACCTCTAAGCCAAATTTGATCTAAATACGCTCAGCGTTTATGCGTATTGAGTCTCAAACATCGAAACAGCCAAACTTTCACATTTATAATGAAAAATATTGTATCTTTAAAATTAATAACATAAATGTAGATATTGCGCCGACCGACCCCAAATAATAAGAATAGGGTGGGTTGGTAACGAAAGGAATGAATAATGGATAATTTAATACGAATTATTGTACAGTAACAGTTTCTATTAATAAACTATAACTATACATTATAACAAAAATCTGACTCTATACAAGCATAGAAATTTGTTTCTAGATTGTTTCTGCAAAATTTCATTGACTTTAATTGGTTAGTATTGAAAATATCACCATAGTACGTTTGTATGGAGCGCGCTCCGAATTATATCCTCTTAAGTACGATTGTTGTGTATACGTAGATTAGATATGTAGGTAGTCTATAATGGAACGCCCCCTTTTATTATGATCATTTAGATAATATCAGATAATAATAGTAATAAGTAGATATGATTTTAATGTAGATTATGTTTGTTAAGTCCTCTATAATTTTACAACTGGAGTACCTATCTACCTTATTATATATTTTGCTAAACTTATATAGATATGACTAGATTTTCCACTTTAGGAATATACTTGATTTTCCTAAAACGAACTAAAACTTCACTCTTTTAGATACACTTATTTACTTTGTTTCCCCTTTTAAGGCCGGTGTTGTAGGTAGGTACATATACAGGGTGAAATTGATATCATTAGCATCCTTTTAAACTAAGAGTCTACCCATCAAACTGAACAACTTTTACTATATAATAAATTTCCACTCGGTTGTTCCTCCTGACTTGCCATTGGAACTCATTGGAAAGCCGATACGAAAAGACAACTATCCACACGAGTATGACGAACGAAGCGGATTTCGAAAGTTACGAACACAAACAGAAAAATAATACAAAATATCTTAACGTCATCGTCACAAAGGACACGACATATCGAACATACCTGTAGGTACAATAATTGTTAAAAAAATCCGTCCACAAAAAGAACTCGATAATCACTGCACTGCACCTGTGAATGCACAGCACTTCTAATACAATTGGCCAACAATAGTCTGGTAAATTAAAGAAAAAATGTTTAATTGACGTCAGGTAACACTTAGAACTGTTATCAACGGTGGTGATAAGGCAAGTGACAGCGTCCGGCTGTGTTAACGCGTAAAGTACGTGTGGAGGCGCTTACCGTCCACCCACCACATATACGAGTTTCCCGCGGCGGTGCCGGTGACAGCCAGACGGTCGTTGATGACGTAGTAAGGTATACCCACCTTGCCGGCCGGCTGGTGAACCTCGCAACTGACGTCACGAGCTCCGAAACTTTACTTTCCGCCTCTCAAATCAAATTAACGATAATTTGTATTTCAGTAATTGTTTTGCGTCAAAGGAAATGTAGGTACGTACATTGCTTTTTTTACAATATAATCTATACGAAAGTTTCTTAATGAATTTTAGTGTTCCGGAGATTCCGGACCAACATGATTGGCAAAACTGAAAAATTAATATGGAATCACCGGTGTCCGTATTGCATCTAATCTGTCACACGCGTTTTTCTCAGACACAGGGACGCTACGCTATAGTAAAATACGCTAACGCGATACAGGGAACTGAAACTTTTGAAGTTCCTTCTGAATTTATTGCAATGAATAGCCTATGTGAAGAAAAAAAGTTTAATTGTTATTTTAGCACTTTTAGCAGAAGGGGTTATCAAACAAAAATACTTAAGTTAAAAATGGTAATTCAACTTTTTATTTTTTAACTCATGTGAAAACAACAGGTAGTACGGAACACTATAATAGCCCGAGTCCCGAAACGCACTTGGCAGGTTTTAACAATTTACTAACACTTTGTTTTTAATACAGTTTTTGAGAGTTACGCGGCTATTATTTAATCTAGAATTAAGTTCTTACCGCGTTTTGGTATTTGCAGTAACCGATATTAAAAACACCTGCCCGTTAAAATGTTTAAAATTCTAAACTTGGTTTTTACTAAGAATAACAAGATAAGCAATATTTAAATCGTTATCAATACTAATATAAATGTTTTTGTTTGAGTGATCGAATCCTCAAATTAACTTGAGACAGGTTAGGTCATTAGTAACAAGTAAGTATGATAAATTAGTTCGATCGATTCAAAATGAAACAAGCGATTTACCAACTTTAAGGGTATATTCCTATGATTCACAATAAAGAATATTTCTATTTCTATTTCTATTTCTATTATTCGGAGCGCGCTCCATACAAACGTACTATGGTGATATTTTCAATACTAACCAATTAAAGTCAATGAAATTTTGCAGAAACAATCTATAAACAAATTTCTATGCTTCTACGGAGTCAGATTTTCGTTAAAATGAATAGTTTTCAAGTTACAGTACCTCAAAGATTTCCATACAAATCTTAAATTAATCCTAGCATTGAAACTGTATATTTTAACGAAAATCTGACTCTATAGAAGCATAGAAATTTGTTTCTAGATTGTTTCTGCAAAATTTCATTGACTTTAATTGGTTAGTATTGAAAATATCACCATAGTACGTTTGTATGCAGCGCGCATTTTCGCTTTCGGAATAATATTCTCTTAGGTAAACACACAGGTGCGTCGGTGGCGCGTTGCGCAGAGATGGACACTCAATCTCGAGGGTCCGGGTTCGAATTCGCACGGACTACATGCCAAACAATAAATTTTTGTAACGTATGTTGATGAAGTAGAAGTTCTGATGCGTATGTGAAGTCTTTGACGGCCCGGTAGCTCAGTCGGTAGTGAAGCTGCCTGCTGTGCCAAGGGTCGCGGGTTAGAATTTAGAATCCCGTAAGGGACAAATATTTGTATGATGAATATGAATATTTGTACTCGAGTCATGGAGGTTTGTATCTATATATTAAGTATTCTATATCGTTGTCTAGTTATCGTAATACAAGTCCAGGCTAGATTCTGGAACTTTAAATGTGACTAGATAATTTGTGTGACAATGTCCAAAATAATTATTTAATAAATTACGCGTGGCGGACTAACGCTCATATACATACACCCTCCTTGAGGGTGTGCCCTGCAGTGGGACGTTTAGAGGTTGATGATGATGAAACAGACAAACTAAAGTAAGCCTAAACACGATTCAAAGAGACATGATGCATTTTCAACTTGTTCATACACTGTCACGTATCGTATGGAAAGCTTCGATCAAAATAAAATTAATGGATAGGCCTAAAGCGCGGTAAGTTGAAGCACACTACTGGCACAGAGGATTTAATCCTCTGTGCTACTGGTGCACTTTGTACATACAAACTAGCGCCATTATCTGTCAAATCTAGGGCACTTGCATACAAATTTGAAGTAAACCTTTCATTTGTTTTGCCTCATTTTTCTGGTTTGAAATGTTCGCGTAAGGCCTATCCATTCATTTTATTTTGATCTAAGATGGAAAGCAATCTTTGCATGTAGTTCAAATTATCACATTTTTTAAAAACACGTCTCTATATCAAGAACATTCTGGCGATCTGAAATGTACTTTAATACTTATCATGTTTCACCTAATACAAATGATTCAAAGATTTCTATGTAAAAGAATGCAATGATCAGTTTGATGTACTTATTTCCTTATTTAAGAGGAAAAAACCTCTGATCACAAGAGGATAGGCGATAGTACCGTTTTTTTCCATAAAAACGTATTCCTCTGTATCCTTCCTGGATAAAAAAAAAATACCATACAATCAATGTTACCTCTGCTATGTCCCTATGTTTTGCTTTTTTGCATTAATGAATTACTGTATGAACTAGGGACCTTCGAAAACGACCAATTTTACCGCCCGTTTTTAGACATCCAGCAAACAAATTTGACGAATATAAGTAAACAAAAAAAGCCAAACATACGGACATAGCCAAAGTCTTTTCTCATATTATTCTTGTAATAATTATTAAAATCGGTTTTGTTTTGGAGGAGGAAACAGGGGAATACGAAATGCTGTTTTCGTCGATTTTATGTAGATAATATTGGTCTGAGCTGCAGATGTCTCTTTCGCCCTCTAGTCGGTAGGTTGTATGGGTGATGGGGCTGATCGGACAAATATGTATACAGTCGGAAAAGTGACCTATTCTCCAAATTAGCATTTCAGCCCGCCTATCCTCTTATTAGATCTTTACGTATAAGTACGTACATATTGGAAACTTTCCTATGAGTAAATCTCGAAAATTCTTAAATCGTGATTAAAATATTAATACACTGAAAATACATCTGTTATCAATCAATCATGAAGTTTAGCACCGATGGGCCAAATATAGATCTCTCTAATTACGTTAGCTCTAATACAATTAACGCCTGCATTTCCGTGAGTCTGAAAATAGCAATAGTAACTACTTGTTAATTACGAAGGTATACCTTACGATCATTGTGTTTGCTCTGGGTCTATTTCTGCCCGGTGTTAATGACTTCAGACTGCCCAGTTGACATTTAGGTCGTTCTATTATGGTGTGGGAAGTTTCAATCTGTCAATTATTTTGAACTCTTGTCCGCGGGTTTTACCGACTAGAATTATATTCGTTTTCAGGATAAAAATAAGCCTCTGTCTTTCCTCACACTACTGACAATATTTTTGCAAAATGTTATTCTAAGCGTTTTATGTGTTACACGTGAAAAGTTAATAAACAAATAGACCGACCGACAAACACATTTCTGGATTTATAATATATCGGTAATTAATACCTACATTTCCGAAGCTTGATTTGTGTGAAAGGTTTATAATTTCATGCTCATGTCATACGTATCGGGCAAACAGAATCTGGTTGCATGAGAACTAACAAACTGCAATATTGCATATTATGTTCAATTAATGAACACTTCCCACGTTGTAAAAACTTTTCTCGTTCTTTTAGTTTTAATAATATCTTCTAATTTCTTGCGTATATAATTTTAAGACTGATTTATATGTGTGTATGTAAGTATATACCTGTACATTTATACAATATGTATTTATCAGTGTTAAATACTGTTTTATTAGTTAAATGTGCACACTATGCCTGCCTCACTTTATATGCTCTCTCTCTGTCACGGGTTTGCTGGAAGAAATCTCTTTAGAGATAAGCTCGCCCTTTTCTATTATGCTGTTTTCATGTACAATAAAGTGTTAAAATAAAAAATAAAATAAAAAAGAAGATTCCATCTTTTATCTGAATCCAAATATAAAACACGTAAGTACTCAATTTTGTAACAATGCCGAAAGAAATGCTTTTACCGCAAGAATCGGAAAAAGAAATTCAGAAGGACTTTTCAAACGTAGAAAGGAAGTATTCTTCCGTGTCATACAAGTACAAGCTGCCCTTCTGACCTCATTTCCCATTCATTAAGAAATTGGAAATAAATATTTACCGTGGCTTTTATACAAAGTATTCGTGCATTTGATCGATTATGGATATTATTGGATATCAGAGGCTATACATACGCTACCAATATAAGTAGTACACGTATTATAATAGTCTAATAACAACAGATAATGTCACATTGTCATAAATAAAACTCATTTCCACGAACATGGTTATTTATTAGAAACAGGAATATTTTTTAGATTGACGTCAATAATAATTGTAGGTAGTGTTCCTATAGTGTTCATTAGTAATAAGTTCTTATCTGACAATTATAATACCTACCTATCTATAATAATAAAAGAATATGGTCTTCTTAATATGCTGACACTTTTTTTTAAGGGAATGATCATAGGTACCGTCAAACTGAACAACTTTCTCTATGGCACCAACATCGAAATCACGAAAAAAAATTTGCTGTTCCATAGGTACGTAACTCTGCAATACAAACCTACTCGAGCCAAATGTATGGGAGTGCAGATTTTTTTTCTTGATTTTGATGTTGTTTCTATAGAGAAAGTCAGTCAGTTTGATGGTCTGATCATCCCCTTAAAAAGTGTCAGCATATTAAGAAGGACCCTGTATAAATCATACTTTTATGCACACAGTGGATAAATCTTTTTATCTCTAAATTGGCAAAGGATTATAAATGAAAGACAAGAAAAAAGTCAAGACAATCCCCGATGTCTTTCAACCCTTTGACGACCTATTAACGTTGCTTTGACATCGGCGTTAGGTTTGGGTCAATCGATAGCAGAAGCTATCAAAAATGTAGGGTAGACCCGGGTTAATTGTAACACGGGTTAATAGTAACATTGGCGATATTTCGGTAACTAAACAAGGCAAGGATGTGTGTGTGCAAAGAGGTGATGGCTCTTGCATGTCCGGACCTACTCTCCAATTGCCGTGTGTGCAACGTGAAGGTGTCTTGTGTTACAGAGGAATGAATTTTATGTGCGGTCATTGTAAATATTTTCGATCAATTCATTACGTTGTAACTTCTGAAATAATCCATGTTTTAAACAGATATTACTATCACAGGTTGAAATAAGAACTAGAGAATGCTACAGATGACGAGAAGTTCATTATTTTCGTTTGTATCATAGCTTTTTTATGATTTTTTCTAAAAATTGACACCAAGGGATAATTGTAACACTTTTGATGGGGTTGATTGTAACGTTACAATTAACACTGTGTTACAATTGACCCATGATCAATTTTTATAATAAAGATGGTTTGAAAATACTCTGACAGCAATGTTGACCACTAACTTGCCTCCACCAACCCGCACCAACCGCAGCGTTGGATGGAGAACGGCCGCTCCCTCTAACTCTAATTTAGATTGATTTTTAGTATGCGATGTGGAATATTATTTGGTAAGCTTGCTTCCTAATTTAACTTCAAATTAAAAGAGTACACAATGAAATTGCAGTCGTGATTTTGACAGAATTATATGTCGTTTGATTACACTTTAAACGTAAATAAATCCACGTGACCAGGTATAATAGTAACACTTGGTTAATTGTAACAGCTTCGTTTGTATGAAAACATTTATGGTCGATTAAGATATACGAGAGTTAAGGTTTTTAGTTTATTTAAATGCTATTATATATAGTTACCTAAAGTGATTAAAAATCTGTAGGAATTGTTTCATATTTTTAGTTTAAAGCAATAAAACGCTAAGATGTTTTTCCGTTAAATTTTATAAAAACTGTTCATAATATTCTAATGCGATAAAAAGATTACTAATAAAGAAGAGGTAAGTTACTTAATGGTAAATAAATAAGACCGATTTATTGATTATTTTGGGTTTTATTTAGATTTAAAAATCTGTTACAAATGACCCGGGGTAAGGGTTAATTGTAACATTGGTCACTGCTCACATCAAGAGCAAATTACGAAAGGTTCTATAAGACTTAAGAGCACTTTGAATATAAAATCTTGTACGTTAAGAAGCTGCCTTTCTTAATGTGTATGTACCGTTTCTTAGATATGAATAGTTTATCCGCAATCGAGGTAGAAGTAAAAACTGTTACTATCAATCCGGGTCTACCCTATATGTAAAATGGAGTAATTCTCTGTTCAATTATTCACGCTCAAAGTAGTAGTTAACGATTTGTTTTGTAGAACTAATCAATTGACAGACTTATGTCTGAGTGCACTTTGCTGGATTTCCCCTTTAATGTTACAACCTTATTTACCAGCCTTAGATACTCGCACAAAGTACATTATTTATATATAACTATAGATACTCGTAAGTTGATTGTTTTTATTTTGACATAATTATATTTGTGTCGTCGCAGTCAGTAGGTACGAATGAGAAGAATAGTTAAAAATTGATATCAGTATTAACACTACGTGCCATGTTGGCTATACCTATTACCTACCTACTTTTCTCGTGATAATTAAGTGCGCAGAATCGCATCTACTTTACCCACGTAAAGTAGATGCGCAACTATATACGCCAATCCTGGATAAATACGATCACTAAACAAATAGTGGAAAATACACACTACTTTTTACGTGAGCAATAGAGAGTTTTTAATGAGTCACAAAGAAAGATTCTAAATTTACGGAAACTTGACATTCAAATGAATGAATTGATAAATTGTGAATATCCGAGTCGAGGTCAGTGCCAACATGTAATCGTTCTTAACAGTACTAACACCTACTTTAGCTTTTAACGGGCACATGATAAATTGAACCGTGAGTCTTCTCGGTCGAGCGTGGTTCGTACGCACTAAATGGCCAATGGCCGTAAACCATAAAAGCTAATCTGAACCATTCTGAGCCTACATACAAAATATGTGGGTCGGGCGTTCATTGCAGCCGGCCGATGCCACTAGTTTCCGTTTTCTGTAAAACAGTTACGAGATGAGAACCGGTGCTGAATGCGCGTGCGTCGATGTGCGACCCGAATTACGTCTAATTAGGTGTAAAGTTTGAGTAAACACTATAAAAACGTTTTATAACAGTTGGTACGTTTCAAAGAATCTTTGAGGCCGAATGAGAACGCGCTGTGTTTATATTTGGTAGTTTCAAACAATTGCATTTCTCAGAACATTGCATCAAAGTAAGGAAGGTGGGTCTTCTAGTTGGCGAGCTTTAAGTGAAATTGCAAAGAACTAGGTCGACCAGGGCTAGACATGGATGATTAGATAGCCGATCGATTGACTAATGGCTACTTAATAGCATTTTTATTGAATTTTCAGTGATTTGTCCGTACTAAAGGATGAAGTAAAATAGGTATACAGTAGAAACGTATAAAGGGTTATGTTTATAGGAGGTTTACTTCAATTTGCCTGTCATTATAATGGAAGTCACGCAATGTGTACATTTTTAACGTCCCAACTCCCGGTGGACGTGTCAAACGTGCTGTTAATAAATTGTGCGGTAAAGATTTGTTATTCAATGAAGAATTTAGCAAAGGCAATGAGGTATACATAATATAACGTAATATCAGATATGCTGACTGCGACAAAAAAGAATCAATGTGTTGCGTAGTCGTTTTCATTGGAAATTTTCATTTAATACGCTGACACTTTTGTATGGGGATGATCAGACCGTCAAACTGAACAACTTTGTCTATAGCTCCAACATCAAATTCGCGAAAAAATAATCAGCTGTTTCTATACAAAACTGCAAACTTACTCCAGCCAAATGTATCATCATTTGTCAACAATACCACATCCTAAAAAATTCATTAATCAGGTGTTGGGTGAGATAATGGATGATGAGTTGATGACATTGAGATGTAATGTGTTTTGGCACTGAATAGTGGCTGAACTCTCTCGACCTATATAACATTTACGATGGTCTAGCATGGCAGCGCGACAAAGCGATGCCGCGCTTTAGCTCTCTTTCTTTTTGCGCACATCCGAACGAGATAAGGTACGATACAGCCTTTTCGCGCGCATTATCTAGTCTAAGGGTCTAGGGCCTATTTCGGTGTTAGTAAAACTAAGAGAGGAAATGGTAGATATACCTACGTTTAGTATCCAGTCTAGACTAATTTTGTAATTACCTACCAAGTGAATGAACGCCAGTAGGTACATACCACATCGAGTTCGTTGTACTAAACAGTCTAACTGTTTAGTACAACGAACTAACGTCTAAAATTTTTTTAATAAATCACATAGATTTTACGAGTGATAAAACTTAACGTGCTGTGAAGGAAATAAGACCTTTAGCCAGTTTTGACCCTTTTTCGTTTGATGGCATTTGTTGATATTCGGGACAATGTCTTCAAATAACATTGTTACTGCAACGCAGACAATGATTCTTTCCTTCTATTGTACTTACTTATTACACACTTGTACATAACGAGATTTGTATGTAAACATCGTATAGCGAACTTGAATATTTAATTGAAAGACAGGCTTTTGGAGAATTTCGATTCAAAGATGTCAATAATAGTACATTATGATACAAGTTCGGTAAGTTGATAATTACAGCCGAGGCGTTATTGCTAGACCGAGCCGTAGGCGAGGTCTACAAGATAGCCTAGGCTGTAATTATCAAACCGAACGTGTGTCATACGACGTTTTATAACATATTTGCGAGGAAACAAGGAAATAAATAAAACTCGGACATTCATAAACTAATAAATTAGACTAACCTTTTCCGCTGCCTCTGAGACTTCTGGCGGCGTCGAATTAATAAATTCATCACTACTAACGACATTTTCAAATCAAAACAAAAAAACGTAACAAAAAATAGCGATTAAAAAGCGTGGGGAATAATTTTTACTTGTTCACAAAACAAACACAAACTAATAAGAGAACTTCACAAATTAGCGATGCGCGCGCATTAGCGCTTTCTTTTTTCTTATTTTAAGAAAAAAGAAAAAAGGCAAAGGCACAAAAACATCCAGTATTACTAATAAAGTAAATTAATATTGTTTGTTTTGGTTTCACATAAATGGGTGTAATTTATTGTCAAAATTAATTAAATTAAAGAATTAAATGTTTACTTTATTATATTTTATCTCCCAAAGTTAATTTTATTCATAAAATGTTGACCACTTTTCTGACATAAAAACTCTTTGCTAAGATTTAAAAAAGTACCGTTCGTTTTAGACGCAACCGTGCGTTTTACTTTACATTACCGCACTAGGTCGTAATGAGATACATTACGTTAGTGAAATTGGTCAAATAAGAGACCATTTACGAGCAAATGTGTTATAAAATATATGAATGGCATCTACGTTCGATACATAAGAAATGAATTAAAATTGTCATCAAATATTTTAGATACAAAAAGTACAAAAACATAGATTTTCTGTTATTTTACTATGGTGAAATGTTCATTCATATTTACATCTTTTTAGAGTTCCGTACCCAAAGGGTGAAAAGGGACCCTATATATATCTAAGCCTACGTCGTCCGTCCGTCCGTGTGTCTGTCCTACCTATTTAGGGCTGTAACTTTTGAACCGTAATACCTAGCTAATAGACAGTTGAGATTTTCACAAAATGTGCGTTATTATGACGGATTCGCTAACAAATAATTAAAATGTAGGGCTCTCAACAAGACGACGCTTTTTCTTCTCGCTCTATCGTAAAAACGGTAATACCTACATACAAGGGTCAAACTTTGTGTGATTATCGAAAAAAACTCTACAGTATAACAACAAATAATAAAAATCGGCCAAGTGTGAGTCGGTCTCGCGCTAAAGGTAATGGAGATTTCTTTTGTGTTTTTGGTGTGTGGTGTTGTATTACGGAAACTTACGTAGGCCGACTCGCACTTGACCGTTTTTTATTTGTAAAGTTGAACAAAAAGACTACTCGATCAAGAAAAAAAAGCGAAACTAAAACGATATTTTACTGATTACAAACTATTTAGAAATCTTTGACAGGCCAAAAGGTCTATATTATTCATTAATTTTTACCTACTATAAAAGAAAAAGGGCAGAATTTTCCAAGGCTGTTGTATTGTAATGACTTGCATTTTCACAACGATTCGTGCTATTTCAAATTAGGGTAAGGCATGTAGATTAAAGTAAAGGTATGTACAATAGCCCTTCGCCCTTTTCCCCCCTCGACCTTTCCCCTCCCCACTACCCTGCATGTTACTATGGGGATGGGCCAATTAACCAAACACAAAGCTTCCATCGAAACAGCTGTGAAATATTAAACGTGGAACAGTTCACACGATTATTTCTTCCTAAATAATAAATCGTTTTGAATAGTTACGTCGTAGTAACTAACAAAAGTTAGTTGCTGTGCTAGGAATAATTTACAGTCAAACCACAGAATAGGTTTGGTATATAGTTCTATATACAGAACGGCCACTCCCCGCCCCCCTCTGACTTCAGATACCTCACCCCCCCTCACACTTGAGGGAAAAGTGAGGGAACTCGAGCAAGGGAATGCAGTTAGGCGCGCGCACCCGTTAGATTTGAATACATAAAATTGAGTCTTTTCAGTGCATAAAAACGTTGAAAAATAACGGTAAATTGACATTTTAATTAATTCTTTAGCTCAAATACTATTTTTAATAGCTGAACGAACAATAAAAAGTAATGAAATGTAGACCCTACACATATGTCAAAGACAATTTGCACCAAGTGCGCATGTGCGAACGTCATCATGTCAAATCCAAAATTTTGTTAGAAGTGCCGGACCTGTGATCAAACACTAATTATCTAGGCACTTAAGTTTGTACTAATTAAAAACGCGTCGGTGGCGCGTTGCGTGTGGTATAGACACTCAATCATGAGGGTCGGATTCGAATCCTCACATACGACATAGCACGTAGTTTTTCTAACGTATATGTACTTACGTAGTACCAACTGCTCTCAAACGGTAAAGGAGAACATCGTGAGGAAACCTGCTGCTGAAGAACAAAATTCTGATATACAGGATCCTTCTTTCTAGACTATACCATAATCGAAATCGCAAAAAAAATCTGCTGTCCCATACATTTGGTTCGAGTAGGTTTGCAGTTTTGTATGGAACAGCTGATTTTTAATCGCGATTTCGATGTTGGTGCCATATATAGAAAGTTGTTCAGTTTGACAGTCTGATCATCCCCTTAAAAAAATGTCAGCATATAATTGCAGCAACATCGAAATCACGAAAAAAAATCAGCTGTTCCATACTAAACTGCAAACCTACTAGAGCCAAATCTATGAGACAGCTGATTTTTTTTTCGCGATTTCCATGTTGGTCCCATAGAGAAAGTTGTTCAGTTTGATGTCTGATAATCCCCTTAAAAAGATGTCAGCATATTAAGAAGGACTCTGTATACATATGAGTAGTCTACAAAGCCGCATTGGGCACGCGTGTTGGACGCACTCCTTGAGGGTAGGTCGTGCCCTGCGTTCCACGTACATAGGTTGATGATGATGGCAGGAACCATCATAACCATAGAGGTAGGAATAGAGGAACATACAGCTGAGAGAGCGAGATGTACCTAGCGGCACCACTGTATAATAGAAAGAGATACGTGACGCGAATCAATAGAACCGGTTTTTAGTCACTTATCAATTTTTACAATTCGGTTTTCGTGAATAATTGGGAATCTAAAGTGAAATCGTAGATAATTTTGTGAAATATACTGACACTACTTCATTAATTTATCCACGATTTTACGTTAGACTCAGAATTATAGACAGTATTAGAATTTTTTCCTGCGAATAGTCTCCAAAAAACATCCAAAAACTGTTTCATTTGACAACTCATGTCACTGACTCTATTCCTGTAAGGTATAATAACTTTATGATCATAACCAACTTTAGTATGGATACTTTTAAAACGTACCTATCTATTGATTTATTTACCTTAAACTCGAAACGTTCATGAAGGTTCCGAAGCGGAAAAAAATGGTTTGGATCGGGGTCAGTGCCTTTGTCAAGGGCCAAGTTCTGACGTGTATTGAACGTGATTTTGCTGACAAAATATTGAATGCAACTGTCGTTGGGTCATTGATTTTAACGTTTTTTTTTCAAAACCCACAGCACCGTAAGAAAAAAATCTGTACAAAAATCAACGAAATAATATAAGAATCATACCAAATAGTATGTGTGAGTGAGTTCAGGGGTGTTCTTAGGGTTCCGTACCCAAAGGGTGAAAACGGGACCCTATTCATAAGCCTACGCTGCCTGGCGCAGTCCGTTTGTCCGTCCGTCTGTCCTGCCTATTTAGGGCTGTAACTTTTTAAAAGTAGTAGCTACAGTTGAAATTTTTACAGAATGTGCGTTATTAGGTATAGCGGATTTGCTAACAAATAATAAAACAAGAACATCTCATAAAATAAACTAGTATTTATCAACGTTTTCTTCTCGCTCTATCGTATAAAAAGGTAATACATACCTAAAAGTGTCAAACTCGGTGTGATATAGAGCAAACTCTACTATAACAACAAATAATAAATCTGGCCAAGTGTGAGTCGGTCTCGACTGTCGCGCTAAAGGTCCCGGAGAAAACAAAACTTTTTTTTAAGTTAATAAGTATGTTGTGTGGTACGGCCGGTAGCCCGACTAGCACTTTCCGGTTTTATATAGTGTTCAAGGGCCGATCGCGCTAAATAAATGTCCACTGAATGGTAACTGACCCGTTATCGAATGAAAACTTTTTGCCGGTAGGTATCGCGCTAATCTTTTGACAGCAATTTGAGTCTTGTGCGGCAATATATTTCCGATTTTTCCTTCCGACATAGTCGGATCCGTTGAATAATTTTACTGGTTAAAGTAACAAAGCGGAAAAACGACATTGTTTTAGACAAGGGGTTTATTTAAGGCTTTGACCGATATTTTATGGCCATAAATCAAGTTGGCGTGTCTCGACTATATCGCGGCCAACCTCAAAATAAGCATACATTATAGAGGGTCCTTCTTAATATGCTGTCTATTTTAAAAGGGATGATCAGACCATCAAACTAAACAACTTTCTCTATGGCACAAACATCGAAATCGCGAAAAAAAACAGCTGTCCGTCCCATACATTTGGCTCAAGTAGGTTTGCAGTTTTTTCACTATTTCGATGTTGGTGCCATAGAGAAAGTTGTTCAGTTTGTCGGTCTGATCATCCTCTTAAAAAAGTGACAGCATTTTAAAAAAGTTACCTATATTTTGTACTTAGGAAGGTAACAGGCATATAGGTAGGTACATACCTACGAAAATGAAATAAAAAAACCACAGCATGCTTTTAGAATGCTTAAAAGTTCATAAATTATGATTAAGTACATACGATTCTGTATCGGTCCTTTTAACTTTTTTTAAATTTCCACATACGCTGCGATAATTAACATAAAAAGAGAAGGACGTCAGAGACGGTAACAATATCTTCGAAACAGTTAACTACTCTAACTAGCAACATGGTCTATTAAGCTAATTAGCAGCAAATTGAATGAAACTCATCTGGTCGCAGGTCAGACAGATGCACCGTGACGGAGGACAATCACATTAGGTAAAGAAGGAACCAAGAAATAATGAAGAACATACTCTAGATTACAAAGAGAATTTAAAATTAATTATTCAAAAGCAAAACTAAAACTTTCTAAATCACTAGGTAGATTCAAATGCCAGTGATTTTTTTTCTAAATTAATGAAATCGTGAAACAATCTTCAGGCAAAGGCAGGAGGAAATAATAAGAAGAGAAGAGGCAGGAATAAAAGGCATACAATTTTAAAGCGCTGTTATAAAGCTCCTGGACGGTTATAACAGCGCTATAAAATTGTATGCCTTTTCCTATAAACAGGAAGAAAATTTCGGCCAGATAGTGTAGGGAATACGGTTCAAAGTTAAAAAGCTCTGAAGATTCAAGTTTTTTTAAAGATCGCAGTTTCAGCCAGTTATTTAAAACATTGTTATTCGGTCTCTAATTCTACTCGTAGATACAGGAAAATGTTCTTATAAGACTACCATCATACCAAAAAAAAAATCTGCTGTTCCATACTAAATAGCAATGCCTTTTCGACTCAAATGTATCCTACAGCTGTTTTTTTTGCTAAGATAAATTTGCTCCCATATTAAATAAAAGTTGTTCAGTTTGATGGGTAGACTCTTAGTTTAAAAGGATGCCAATGACATAAATTTCACCCTGTAAAGGTACATAAAACAACAAAAACAGAACTCGTAGGGTTTCAAAGCGAGCCGTACGATGCGGTACACTGATCGGTCAAGTTTACTCGGAGCTTGAGGCTTCGGTCACGTAGTCATTGTGTTCATTAACACATAACGAGACCCCTGTCGGAACACTTATGTCTTCGTGCTTAGTTTTAAAATGGCTTGATCCGTGGGACTCGGTTTGTTAAACTACCAATACATGTTCACTTATGCAACAGCCTTTAACGGTTACTTTGACGTTTTCAACCTAGCAATTTAAATAAACGCGACAACAGCTTAAAAGTTTAATTGACACTTAGCTTAAAATCGAAATTAGGTCAAAATTTATTTTTGGCGAAATGACATAAGTACTCGTAGGTACCTATTTAAAGTGTCAGTCTTTGTTTATAACAGTAGGTGTGCCGTATTTGAATGAAGGAAACTTATAAAAATTGGATATCGAAGGAGAGTAAGTTTAGTGTTTATAAATAATATTGTAAACGTATAAAATAAATACCTATTTGGTCACTTTAGGTGTGAAAAATTGAATTTGATCATGTAGTTTGAGCGTACGTTTTTTAGAATTATTGTTAAATTCTGGTAACTTTTTAACTGTTACACAAAAAGCGAATTCAAGTATTAAGATCACTTTATTACCACATCAGAGCATTAAGCCCTTTCAAAGATAATAAAAAGACGGCCCAAATCCGAAATTACTGAAAGTCAAACAAAAAATGCCTCGCACTATGACGTAAAAATAGGATGAAGGTATGTATGTACGGGCATAATCATTATTTGAAATCCCAAAAGTTGTCGCGGCATCTAAAAGTTTGCGTAGTTCGAGGACAAAATGCTAATTTTGTAATGGAATGACGTGGTTTACCTCCAAATCAGGTCTTTGCAGTCTTTCGTATCCTACCGCACGGTCAACCTATACGGTGGCCATCTGCGATTTAAATTGTAAAGGCAACAAGTTTAATTCAAAGTAGGTACATTACTCGGCCGGACCCTACACTTAAAAAGTTTTTTAGAACTTTTCAAATGGTTTTCGTACCGGTGTATCGTTTTAAAACGATTTTTTTTTATCTAATATGTTGGTATAGCCACAGAGTACTATAATTACTACAGCCAACAGCAAAACTCAATGTACTTAGCGAAATTCAAATTGAATTTATTTTTTACAGTTATGATTATGAAAGAGCATTAATTAAACGATAAAATTGCTAACACAATTATGACATCACATAATATCTTATTTTGATAGATACTTTCGTAATCATTTTCTTTTTGCAAGTTAGTAAGTAGAGTTTGACTTCGACCAGCGAAAGATGATCTTGAGAGATGATTAAAATTCTGGTCATGGCAACGCTCTTGCGAGTAATAGGCAGATTGCTGAAGTAAACAAACTCTTCTTTTTCTTTTGTGTCATCAAGCTATCAGTCAATCAGCAATGGTCGTATCGGGGCTGACTGTCCAGGATGCACGCCACAACGACCGGTCCTGCGCTGCCCTCATCCAACGGTTTCTCGCCGACTTCACGTGGTTAGTATTATTTAATCTGTGACCAGGTCGTCGGTCCACCGTGTGGGCCTACCCACGCTGTGCCTGCAATTCTTTGGGCTATATCAGCTACTCTGGTTTTTCTGCGGATCTCTCCATTTCTGATCCGATTCGACAAACTCCGAGCATAGCCCTCTCCATTGCCCTTTGGGTGACTTTCAGCCTCTTCGACGACGAGCGACGACTTCTCTTGAGCGACCATGTCTCTGTTCCATATGGGTAAATATATACATTTTTTCGAATGCGTAACCTAGTGATCATGATAGGCTCGTGGTTTCACTTCTTCCAATTAATAACAGCCACGTCCCGTCCACGTGACTCCATTACGTATTCTTCGTTCCATATAAGATGACCCACGAACCAAGCAGTTTTCATTTCTAGCACGTTAAAATAAAATACTTTCAGGAGAACTAGTTACAAGGAATACTCGTGTAAATTGTTACGTATTCATCTGCTCGATGAACTAGATGCTATTTTGCAAAGATTTTATTTGGGATTCGCTGCGCTCCTACCTATTTTATTTTAATACACTACCCAACTTTTGTTCCTTCATACAAATCCTCCTTACAAGCATTGAAACACGAAAATTGTCCATGTGGGTCGGTAATGTTTGTCCTTCTTTCGTACGTCTCCGTCGTCGATGCTTCCGACTTTACGTTTGTCCCTTTCTATCAACTTTTGTCGTTGGATTAGAAAGAGATAAAGTTAACGTCAGAAACAACGACGGAAATTTACGAAAGAAGGACGAACATTAACCGACCTTCAAGGAGTATTTTCAAGTTTCACCGGTTGCAAGCTTCGATCAAAATAAAATGAATGGATAGGCCTAAAGCGCGGTAAGTTGAAGCAAACTACTGGTGCACTTGGTACATACAAACTAGCGCCATTATCTGTCAAATCTAGGGCACTTTCATACAAGTGACAAGTAAAAATTTCATTTGTTTTGCCTCATTTTTCTGGTTTGAAATGTTCGCTTAAGGCCTATCCATTCATTTTATTTTGATCGAAGGTTGCAAGGCAGTCTACCCTCCAGGTTTAGACAATACCTATGCCAGCTTCCTGGTTAGGTTAGGTTAGGCGAATCCGACATTTACCTCAAGCAAAATTACGATTTATTATCAGACATCACGAATGATCTAAAATCGTTTTGCTATCGTCTTAGTTATGAAACAATGCTTTAAAGTTGTGGCAGGGGGAATATATAACAAATTATTTTCAGGAGAAGTAATTTACCTTAAAGTACGCAGAGATATTGGATACCGAAAAATCGTGCCCGTAATCAAAGTAATTTTCAAGGCAAAAAACACTTCTTGTATAGGTACCAACAATACGATCCAGCCAGTCACGAGCCAGCTTAGTATGACGAATGAATTTCCTCGGTGACGGTTTCCAACTCAGCAATCGGCTGTGACCGATTGCACCCGATCACGAATAATAAAGCTGACGACATCGTCCTACAGTAAAACAAAGATAACATAAGGTGAAACAATCCACGGTTTGAGTGACTGGAACTCATTCATTAACTAATGGGTGGTAGATGTGTGCTCGGAGCGAGATGTGTGTGCTTGAAACTCAATGGCCTTTCAGAGCCTTTAAATTATTATTATGAAACCCTTTGTATTAAATACGAGCGACGACGGAATGAGGAAAAAGTGTCTTAAATATTGAAGACGGTTTCTACACAAAGGAAACTAACAAATTAAATTAAATAAATAAGAATCAGAAATGTACAAGGAGTTACGTTTAACCTCTTGTACTCTTTTGCTCTCCTGGTACTTCTCAATGCTTATTCGCCTTTTAGGACACAATATTACAACTCGAACTAGGCCGATTTTCTTTAAAAAAGAAGTTTGTATTGGTGATATATTGCAACTCGAACTTGGCCGATTTTCTTTACATAGGAGGTACATTTTTGATTCAGCACATCAGTAGGACCGACGGAAATAGGTGTCCCTGGTGGACTTACTAGGACAAAATAGTAGGACTACGAGAAAACGCCGGAAAAACTGCATTCATGTTGATATATTTCCCGAGGGCAAAGTTAGAGATATTCTTAATACTTATAGCATATTCAGAATATCGTCAATAATGCCCAAACTCTGTTAGGTAATCAGTCTGCCGATCACAGATATTCTAGGAGAAAATAATACAATTTATCTTATTAATTGCTTTATTATGGCAATATTCGACTAGCATAGCGAGCGGTTCTTTTGCCTCTAAATACATATAAATTACACAAACATTCAATTGTTTAGAAGAAATCTCACACTCAAGCTATAATTATAGATAGCAGCTACAATCAGAAACACTTAATTCATCTCATCGTTTATTTGTCATTTGTTTATGTTATTATGATACAAAATAACACGAAACAGTAAAATAATTAGTAAAATAACTAGAAACACGTACAAACCCACCTAATTATGTAAGTAATTTTGTTTTACGACGTTTGTTCCGGATAGTCTAAATCCTACTTTATATACCCCATAATCACATTTATTACCTATACGTACAGTGGAACCTCGATAATTCGACAACATTTATCATTTTAACGGCCCTGGTTAAACTTCTATAAGTAAAAGAAATTTAATAAGTTTAGTTTAGTTTTATTAAGTCCAAACCCATTCAAATTAATATGGTCTTTTATAAAGATTATGACGTTCATAATACTCGTTCATACCTCGTACAGGCCGTTAGAACATTTTGCTAACGTTTGTGTAACCTCTATAATTCCTTCGATCTACATGAAGAACATATTTTAAAATTGAAACTGTTTTATCTGTGCTCTTAGTTTTGCTTCAACCTATAAAGGTTGTGGTAGGAAACTTGTGACGGACTCACACGTTTCGCCGAAGCTCATATTCGTAAATGTCGATTGATTGATACAGGTCAGTTAACTAAAGCTAGCGAGTGCCACACATTTACGCAATGTCTTTGTCTCACTGCACTCATAATGAAATGACGGACGCAGTGACAGGAAAAACGCATTTGTGTGTGTCTGTGAACGCGCCAGCTTTAGTTAACCAACCCATACCCCAATTGATCGAACTATTTATATAGTCATGGACTCGTAAATAGAAAGTCAATGAATGAATCAGAATTTTATGAATTCATTTCGATTTAACGAGGTTCCACTGTACGAGTAGGTATATATATCTCGTCTTATCTGGTAAATTTATAAATTGCATGGATTCCCCGCAAGTGCGCTTCAACTTTATCAGTCCACTAAGATAGATATATATTCATAACATACATTAGAATTATTGATGGATGTGTACTTTAATTACAGCGATAACTTATACGTACCTATACTTCATTTCAAATAAGGACGACGAGATTTTCCGATTAGCTTTCTGGCTAATTCTGACAAGCAAATATAATTTATTTATCAGAAAGATGTACTATCCGACATATCTTGGACGTTACTAAAGTTGATCTAAGAATAAGTGAGAATAAGGGCCTGTTTCACCACTTCTGAATAAGTTCTTGTTAGCTTATCCGACAGATATTTTGACATACTTTCATACAAAATATGTACGTCAAACTATCTGTCACAAGAACTTACATAGAAGTGGTGAAACAGGCCCTAAAGTGTTTCCAATCTCTGTTTCTGTAAAATCCATTAAAGTATGTAACGCATTTAAGTACACCATGTAGAAATAAAATCACTACTAGATTCATATGATTTTGCTAGACCAACTAATTAAGCACATCAGTTTGAATCCAGTTTAGCTTAATTTAGATGGAAATTGGGCGGTCTATGCACTATGCCGAAAACCACATGGATAATATTATTTTAAATACCAAATTAATAGGGAAATAACCTATCAGTATAAAACATTTTTAGCATTGCAGCTCCTTTTTTTATTAGCCTGTTTCATCCCACTGCTGGTCAAAGGTCTCCCCTTTAATCTTCTATCCATCTCTATCCTGGGCAACCTCTGGCCACGTGTCGTCAAAAGGATCGAGATCATCCCGCCACCTCTTCTTAGGACGACCTGGACGCCGACGAACTTTTTCTAGAATCCAGGGCTTAACAACAGTGACTAGTTACGTTTAAATCTAAAGGAAAATAAGACTTTTCACCTCACAAGCTCGGAAAGATTCTGTTTATCATTCGAAATCTGAGTGCAAAAGTGCATTTTATCCGCTAGCGTGGAAAGAGTTTTTGAAATTCGAATCTGTCTATTCAATATTTTTCTATACCGCCAGTCCACTGAAAATGCATTAATAACTATTTCATGTCACTGGCCAGCACGAAAAAAAAACTTTTTAAAATGTTGTTCTCTTTAGCAATTCACTTTTTTCCTCGCTGTTGTGAGGTGAAAAATTGTGTGTTTCGCTCGACTGCAAAGTTATTCTGCGTCTCGTACCTTTGAAACCTTCGCTAAAAGCTCAGGATTCTATTATTTGAACCAACCACGAGCGAATCAGGTTTCAATACAAGTACTCGCGCCAAAAAACCACTTTGCAGCCTAGCATAACAAATAACTATTAACTACGCAACTAAAGATGATATCACTATCATTGATCAAATATTTTATAATCATGAATAATGAGAGCATACATTATATTGCAGGAACAAATAACATGACGAAAGTCAAGTTTAGAGTCATCTCGTTTCAAAACAGTAAATATTATATCTACGGATAGTTGTTTACATGAGTTTCGAGTAAATAACTTGAAATGCTCATCATTGTGTTCTCTTGAACAAATACGTTTAGTTTTTCTTGTTATAATAACCTTGCGTTTTGTCTTATTCTAGTATTTGACGAAAAAGGTCTTCAAAACATAGGGGGTTCCATTCCAAAGAACTGCCCAAAAAGAAACTCAAAACAAAGTTCGGATCCAACGGAAATCCCCTATGATTTCCGATAAACTTTGTTTTGGGTCTCTTTTTGGGCAGTTCTTTGGAATGGAACACCCTATCTCTTCTGCTACAATCTCAATTACAAATCGGTTTAAACTTGTTTTTGTAGTTTAAAAGTATAAAAAATCTAGTTACACTCATTTTTTTCTCCGTACGTCCCTGCAGAGATATTGAAAATGAAATAAATGATGAACATATCGTCACGGACTTGAAGAAAAGACGGACGTAATGTGACTAAAAATATGAAAACCATAAAAGGTCCAACATATTAGTTTGTTCTACAAGGGACCTACACTCACACCGATGCTCCAGTTCTAGGCGTAGGTCCTAAAACCCGCCCTCATTTTGTACCGCGCGACAGTGCGTCAGCACGCACACAAATATAAATGGGTTCTTCACTCGTGATTAGAAAAGATTACGTCCGTCTTTTTTCCAAGACCGTGCATATCGTTAGGTATTTTACAAAATTATGATCTGACAGAGTTTAATTCACATGACATAAAACTACGATCAAAAACAATAGCAAAACTTAGGTTGATATTCAGACACGTTCATTGAGCGTAAGTTTAGTCTTATCAGGGTCGAAAATGTATGGATTTTGACGTCTCTGAATCTCAGGCAAAAAATTCTTGATAAACAGGACTAAAGTTATTTGATCATCACTTTAATTTTGTTGTTGACTTCGGTCCTTGTATTGTATAAAGACTCACATAAAATAAAGATGATAAAGATTGTAAGAATACAAGATGCATCGAGTAGGCGTTTAGCTTCAGATTCATCTGAGACCAGTAATTACGGAGCCAGTTTTATTGTTATAGCGCCAGACAAGTGATTGTGTAACTGCGACAAATACAGCTAGGTATATAATGTAGAATATTATCCTACGGAATAAAGAGATCGTGATCGTATTCAATTATGAAAAGGAACAATGAAGTGCTAAACGAATTTATATGTTCATATATTGATAGATATGGTTGGTACCTATGTTTATTCTCCTAAGGACAACACCACGTTCTATACAATCTTAAAAGTACCGATGAGAAATTTACAAACATAATGTTATTGAAAACTACACGACTATATAATTGTATAATACATCTGTCGTCATTTCTATAGGGCCCAACTTAATATGCTGACACTTTTTTAAGAGGATGATCAGACCATCAAACTGAACAACTTTCTCTATGGGACCAATATGGAAAGCGCGAAAAAAATATTTCCTCTTCCGTACAAAACTGCGAACCTACTCGAGCCAAATGTATGGGACAGCTGATTTTTTTTTCGCGATTTCGATGTTGGGGCCATAGAGAAAGTTGTTCAGTTCGACGGTCTGATCATCCCCTTAAAAAAGTGTCAGCATATTAAAAAGGACCCTGTATAAAGAAATTCAAGAAAGTAATAATGATTTTCGACAGCAGTGAAAGTTCAGTTGGTCTGACCATCCTCTTAGCATATTAGGTTTAACCTTGTAGTAGGTATTTGTAGTCGATACAAGAGAGGTACATTTTGACAGTCTTTCTTTCTTGCCAGCATGACAATCACTCATGCTGCAGGTAGGAGAAAGAATAGACAGTAATGTAATGGACGTATCGAGAGGTGCGCCAGACGAATTCCGTCACTCATGGAGGCTTTTTCCTTGCACCCCTTTTGATTTTGACAGTTCTTCGTGATAAAAAAAAACGGTCAAGTGCGAGTTGAGCTACTCGTGCACCGAGGGTTCCGAACCACACCACCACGTAGCATATTAACATAGAAAAAAGTTTATTTTCCCTTTTGTGCGAGACCGATTCACATTTGGCCGGTTTTTATTAGTACTATACAATTATTATTAGTTAATAATTTATTAGTAGTTATATAATTATTATTATTAGTTATACTGTACAATTTGCTCTACAATCACACCAAGTTTGATGCGAAATGCGAAAAGAAACTATTAACGATCTATTTTCTTAATTTTTAACTTGTTGACATTTTATTTGTTAGCAAATCCGCCATAAAAACGCACATTCTGTGAGTTTCAAAATTAAAGCCCTAAATATGTAGGACAGACAGTTTTCACCCTTTGGGTACGGAACCTTAAAAACAACCTTACACAAGCTGTTTGCGCCACTCACTTAATTTAATTAGGTATTGATGAATTTATCACCTATTTCATATGGTAATGCCAATATTCACGCTTTGACGTTAACGTTGACGTACGGGAATCAATAACCTTCGCTCGACAGTTAAGAAAGTGTAAATTATCTTTGTAAATAAGACGTATCGTTGAATACGACATTTTCATATCGATAAAATATTTCTAGAACTTAGTTCCTACATAAGTAATGATAACATTTGTGTGTTATGGAAATAATCTGATAAATTATGTATGGACGAAGTTTACGGCTTTATCTAGCACCATGCCGTGACTATCGCTATACTAGAACTACAGGGTGAAATTGATATCATTAGCATCCTTTTAAACTAAGAGTCAAACTGAACAACTTTTACTATGGGAGCAAACCAATCGGACCAAAAAAAAATTTGCTGTCCTATACCTACCTACTAAACTGCACTACTCGTTGCCGCTGCCTACACGACTCAAATGTATGGGACAGCAGATTTTTTTTTTTTGCTCCGATTGGTTTGCTCCCATAGTAAAAGTGTTCAGTTTGATGGGTAGACTCTTAGTTTAAAAGGATGCTAATTATATCAATTTCGTATTGTATCCAGGGCCAATCTCAATTTGTATACAGGGTCCAACTTAATATGCTGACAGTTTTTTAATAGAATGATTAGACCCTCAAACTGAACAACTTTCTCTATGGGACCAACATCGAAATCGCGAAAACGAACATGCTGTCAAGACACATTTGGCACGTGTAGGTTTGCAGTTTTGTATGGAAAAGAAGATTTTTTTTCCCGATTTCGATGTTGGTGCCATAGAAAAAATTGTTCTGTTTGACGTTCTGATCATCCCCTTAAAAAAGTATCAGCATAATATTAAGAAGGACTATGCTATTACCTATTCTGTGCTATCCTTCGATCAACAATATACAACTAGATAACGGGTCGCATACAAAATCAAAGAGAAATTCTGTCCTCGTGAATATACAACATTTTTTGTTAACGAACCGAGAAAACAGTCCGAATACATTATAATTTCGACCTCAAAGCAACCATAATTCCTAGTAATTTAAAAAAGGAACACTGCGGCATTGCGAGACGTGCTTACGTTGGCTTTGTTCGAACGCAACTAATTCAAAATAAGACCTCACTCCAATAGTGAGGCGTTATTTGCCGGGACATGTTTTGAGCGCTGACGCGTTATCTAGTTGGATATTGTTGATCGAAGGTGCTATCGCCTAAGATTAAATAATACTGACGTGTCGCTCCTTGCACTTTTTCACGTAACTAATCTCAAACGAGGCAAAAACACAGTGTAGTCGGGCGTTTCACACCGCGCTTGTTTTGTTCATAAACCATGCATTTACGTGTTGCAGACAAAACAAGTCTTTCGGCATTTCGCGTTGGTTCATTTAAATAAATAGGTATTCAGTATGTATGGCGAGTGTTACAGCACAACTAGTAAACAAAACAGTGCCGCTTCACTGCTTACCAACATGGAGATTAGCTTCAGAAAATAATCGCCTTAAAAGTTACGCGAGCGACCCACTTTATGAGTGGGCACAAAATTTGTCACATACTCCGTTTCATCACGGTTACGGCGATAAAGAAAATTCATTTTACTTGTATTAATGGGTGGTAATCAAGGTGAACGCAACACACACACACATACAGATAATAGACTTGCCAAGTTAAACTGGTTTTCGCCAAAGTGAATAGCATTCTGATAAAACATGAAATTGCCCAATAAATCCTAGAGCTATTCCAAAAAGACTATACGTTGATGTGAAGATAAGAATGTACAAAAAAGGAATGTTTAATAAACCACCCTTCAGCACGCTAAAAGTTAATTAAACGCTGGTCAATCACGAACATAAGCGTTAATTTTATTTAATGTTTTTTTACGAGTGCCTACGTACGTTTAGGTACAATTGAAGGTTATGTTCACGAAACCATACATTTTATTTATGTGGGTACATTTAAAGATTTTTTACTCAAATTATTTTAATGGGGCGATTATTTAAACGCAGCAAACTATGACTTTTAAGTTGCTTGCGAGGAATAGCCTCTATGTACACAGATATTATGTAGGTATACCAGACGCTAGACTGTACAGAATATTTCTAAATAAAGATTGGTAAATCACATTACGCCATTTTCAGTTGATTATATTTCATACAAGCGATAATAGTATGTTATAGCATCCTAAAGTTCAATGGGATGTGAGCACGCAATTAGCGAATAAATCACAACATTATAATGTTGTGATATACGAGTGTGGTGACCAAATAATTAACTGTGGACTTGACCTTCTGCCTGGAAGTCACGCAGATCTGACACGGCAGAAAAAGCGAAATAAAATTAAGCCTCGCCAAGGCAAGAAAAATTTTGGGCAAGTTAACATTCATCAGAGCAAGTAATCGTGAGGCGAACTTGAAATTTGCGTTGAGTTTATTCATATAATAATAAATATCCTTGGCCAGTATGTTACTATGTAGCATTTATCGTCTTTGTTCGAGTTGCAAAACTATAATGCCGATGCGGGAAATAGAATATCGTAATCCATATAGGATTACTGCGGTAGGTTAGCAAGGGTGTCAAGGCGTAATGTGATGCATTTGTTCTATTTAAAGGACTAAAAATCTTTACGAATTATTATTTGAATAAAAAGTAATAAGTACTTAGTGACGAGCGAAACTGCTTGGTTCGATAGTTGCTGAAAAGAAATTGCTAAAAAGACTTATTTGAACCATTCATCTGGCTAGTCGATAGAAATGAAGATACTGCTTCAAAGTAAACGCATCGTCTCCGTGGGTCATCAATCATTATATGAATAACATTCTATGATTTCTTTTTTTTTTTCATTAGGATTTAAGGCCTGTATACTTAACAGGATATATAATAAAAATAATTATTCGTTCACAATGTATGCAGATGACCTTGTTTATTGACGACGCGGGGCTACATTCTCTTTGCAAAACGCTAGAATTAAAAAACCATCTCCCGATCCATATTATGGATCATATCATACCCACCTTCAAGGTGTGAGCATAAAGAGCCATAAAGTTTTACGATTGAAAAACTTTTTTTGGTTGATCTTTATTAACTTGCCTTGACACCTTTGCTCGGTTACAGCGAATGATAATTTTCAACCATAAATTAAACAAATCAAGGACTTATTGAGACGTTTTTATCAGCAGCTTGATTTTAATTAATCTAATCTAATTACTTCCAAATTATGCTTTTAGTGTGTTCCTATGTTAATACCTTTTAGACAGCATCAGTGTTTTCGAAGGTATCTCTGGTTTAACTAGTGTAAAATGAAGGTAACTGAAAATACATTTTACTTAAGTCTGACATTGGATCAAGGGCCTTTCAAGATTGGATGTCCAAATATAGGCGCACGGGTTTAACAACATATTTTTCTGAAATGAATTCGAAAGCAGTTTTGTACAAGGATTTACTAGTTATTGGCCAGATAAGGTTTGATTTCTCTAAAGTTTCGAACGCGCCAGGCTGTCTCAGAGTTGGTTAGAAAGGACGAAGGCGCGGGAGCCGCCGTTGGATTCATACAGCAATTAGAAAGTGCATCGTCTAGGGTAGCTCACCTGCTCCGCATGAGTTCTTCCAAAAGTCGTAGAACTTGCCACACGCACACATCTCGAGCTCGCGTCACTCCGCACTAGTTGCCAATGTATTTTTAAACTTCACTTGTATAGTTTCGCAATCCTTCAGCCGGTACGCATTCACACTTCAGTTAATGCTTTTCAGCTGAGAAAACTTTGTGCATCTAGTAAACAGACGAGGTGTAAACAAAGTGGGTATAGTCGATGTAACGGCGCCGGTGTACCGTTGCTATCGGAGCTCGGAAAGCGGCAGGTGGGTGTGGACAGGGCTTGTGGAGAGGTCTTCAACCGTCATGGGCATCGTCCGGCAGCGTTCCGTGTGCGTATCGGCGCGTGGCGCTGGCGGCGGCGGCAGTACGACGCGACGTGCTTGCGATGCGAGCGCCCTCGTGCGACTGCCTCGATCTCAGCCTCAGACCGTTTACCAACTCGCCTCTGATTCACATCGGATATAATCAGAAGGGAAATAGACAGATTTCGCTACCGTATGATGAGATTATTAACGTTGATGAAATTGATGTCTTCGGGGTAAATTGAAATTCGACAGAATAACGTGAACGTAGGCTTAACGTAGGCCCCGAGAACGTGCGTCATTAAATTTACTTCCTGCCTTATCTTATTGTCGGTTCACAGCTATAATAATGTTGAAAACTCATTGTTTTATATACGAGAAAGTTATCCCAATTAATATTTCCATACAAAAGAGTTCAACGGTCTCTGAAAATGCCCGTTAACCTAGCTGTTAACTCAATAATTTTAAGTTGAAGGCCATGTAAACTTTTCTAATTACAGTTTTTATAATAAATCAATAATTCGTAGATTCGGTCCGCAAGGTAGTTTATTAAGTCCAAATATATACTTAAGACGTAATGGTAGGTGGAAATACCTCGGAGGCATCTTTTATTTTTCATTTTACGACTAGATTTATACAATTTACCGAAACTAAAGTCATACCTCAGTATTTTTGGATATTTCATCTAGTGCAATCATCAACTGAATACACGATTGGAATTACTTCACTCGATAGAAAATCGTCACAAAGATGATGTATTTTCATGCATTTTAAAACATTTTTCTCGGTTTAGAAGAACTTAAAATAGTTTCCGATTGTTGGTATTTATACTCACATATTCACCATTAGTTTAACTAGTGCAATCATAAATAAAATCTAGAAAAAGTACTTTGGTTAGTTGTTTTTAATCGAAAATACGGCTCACGCACACACTTTTCGGAGCGCTCGGCAATCGCGTTTCTCATAGAAAATATTCGTCTGGACCTATGGCCCCTTAATTATTTTAATAGGTAGGTACTTACGATGAAAGTTTAATCTTTTGATAAAACCATAAAAGTGACACATTTCTTCTTACATTTGAATAAAATATGAAGGTATTTATCTAAACTATTCTAAACTATTATAAAACTGTAACTGAAGTGTGTCTGTACATTGAAGATATTTAGAAAAAAAAGATTACGATATGGATTTTAGGTATCCCTGACTCGAAATCAACCTTTTTTAGAAATTTTGTCTGTCTGTTTGTTTGTGTGTTTGTTTGTTTGTTTGTTCGCGCATCACGCAAAAACTACTCAACCGATTTTGATGAAACTTTTTTTGTTTGATGGCTTATGATCTGACTTAAAATCTGGGATATAATTTGTGCGGACGAAGTCGCGGGAAAACACTAGTAAATAAATAAAATTGTCATATTATATATTTTTTTAATAATTTATAATTATTTAAATTGGAGAGAACGGAGCCTTTGCCCAACAATGGGACAGCGACGGCTGATATAATAAATTTAAACATTTCTTTTTTTTATTGATTTTATAATGATTATTTATTATTTTATAAACTAAAATACTTTATAACAAGAGTTTGCAATAAAATTGGCAAAGTTCCTTTGAATGGTGTTTCTCAATATTCTGTACAAACATGAATGAATTAACAGTTTGATTGTAAATGCAAACTAAGCGATATGTATATGCATGATTGCTTGACGTAGCTCGTACGTTATGTGCGAAGGTCAAAAAGCCTCTTATAGAGATCGGGAAGTATTCTACTTTTGTACGAGTGACGTAGTGCCCGCCTGTTGGCCGCGCACTTCAAGTGTTTATCATACCATAATTATTATTATACAGGGCGTAAATCCAAAGGGCCAGGAGGTGTTTTATGGTCGGAGTTTCACTGCGAGATCGAATCAGAAATGAAGAGATCCGCAGAAGAATCAGTGTAACTGACATAGCCGAAAGAATTGCTAAAGTGGCATTGTGCGGGGCACATTGCTCGCAGAACCGATGGCCGATGGGGCCGAAGAGTTTTCGAGTGGCGACCGCGTACCTACTGGACAGCACAGCGTGAGTAGTCAACCCACAAGGTGGACCGACGCCCTGGTTCCGGTGGCGAGAAACCGTTAGATGAGGGCAGCGTAGGACCGGTCGTTGTGGCGATCCTTGGGGTAGGCCTTATGTCCAGCAGTGGACGTCTGGATGATGATGAGGGTGAAAACATAAATGCGTTACATTACTTTAGGAAGTGCTTCAGACTATCAAACTTTTACAACGGGACCAACATTGAAATGGAAAAAATATAAATCTGCTGTTTCATACATTTTGGTCCAGCAGCTATTATTGAAATATTTCTAAGTTCTTTTTTATCGCGATTTCGTTGTTGGTCCCATGGTAAAAGTTGTTCAGTTTGATGATTTGAAGCAGCTCATTAAGTACCAATATGTAATGTTTATCTGATTGTCTCTTATTCTATAACATTCGTCCGATTGCGTTGAAACTTTGGTGGGTTTTTGTGCGAGAACCCGCGAAGGTTTCTGATAAAAAAAACAAAAAAAGTCGCATTGCACCACATGCGACAGCTAGTTAATTATAAAAGTAACTAGGTAATTATATTTTATTTAATACTGTCTCATTATTTTAAAATAATTGGAAATTAAACATTAAAAGCAATTAGAGAAAGATTAATAGGTATTTAATGTTTTATTTGTGTCTTTATTGCACACTCCTCATATTAAAGAATTTCAATACCACCTTAAGATAGATCGTCACAAAAGAACTAATTAGGTATACATCTTATTACTGAAACAGCATTTGATTTGTAATTTTATAGAATCGTAAAATGTTTTTCGCATTTTCGTACAAAATCAATTTTCAATGCAACCAATTTTTTCAAAAATGTACCCATGAAATCTTTTTTCAGTCGACTCAGATATAAGTTATACAAGCAAAGCAAACGTTTTAATCGCCGATGATTTTTCGTCAACTTTTGAGGAGTTCTATTGTTATAGCGAAGCGCGTGATCAGGTCTTCACAAAATTATAATGGGACCATCTCGGAAGCCTTTCAATGAAAAAAGATCGAATAGATAGAAGAATAATATAAGAATAAGAATAGATATAAGATAGAATAGTTCGGCAGGTTCGGCGTTTCGTAGGCGTTCTTTTGTCTCTGCCTGCCCTAATGAGAGACAGGCTTAAGAATATGATGTATAAGTAAATAAGTAGATACGTTGGTTTTCAAAGCATAATCTTAAATAATAAATAAGGTGAGTGATAATTTGGTGAAAAATTTAAAAACATGTTTACTTACTATAAAACACTCACCCATACAAAGATATTCATACCTACTACGCCTTAAATTTAATCAATTAATTGAAGAAAAACGCTTCTTGTATTTATCAAAAGATGCCATCAATCAAATACACATGATAGACTAATGACTTGGTTTTGCCACTTGCTTTCCTCGTATAAAAATTGTTTTGGTCAATTATAAAAATCGTTTAAATGGAAATGTAGTTATTTTCAGGGAACTTACTACTTTTAAGAACTTATAGGGCTGCAAATATTGGTCTATTTTTTTTTCTATTTATGTTGATATGGCGATTGACTCGTGATGCTCTACCTTAATGCAGAGACGATAACCTATTGATAAGAAGTTCATTGCCATCGTCAATTACACTGTGTTTGTCTGGTACGGTCAGCAACGTCTCTACTCGTCACACTTGCAGTCCATTATCGTACTTATATAAAGGAGTTATAGAATTTATAATATAATGCACACGTTTTTGATTACGTGTGGCTTACTTTGGTATAGTACGTAAGCCTACGCTACTATGACGTCAAACAGAATCAACTAGAAAGCAGAAAGTACATCATTGACTGAACAACTAGGCTAGGTCGAAAATATAATAAAATTTAAAAAGCCAATCAAGCTCTGTACCCGGACTTTAGATTTTCGATATATCGCGACCGTTTAGGTCCGAAGTTCAGTGTAATAGTGTTGTCATTGGAACGAAAACGTTCACGCATTTGCGAAGTTCGAATGTCCGGGTAGACACCCAGGAGGGGTTTGCTTTTAACCAATTAAGCTACCGACACTTTTTCCGTCTACAGACACCCACCTTCCTACCCCCAAACACCCACCTCTTCGGGCAATGAAAAGACGAAAAACGTCAACTATTAGAAACCTCCTCGCATCCTTGCATTTAATTTAACACCCTGTATTGTATATTTTTAGGACATTTCCACTGGAATACAATATATGTTTAGTTTGCTATTACGTCCGGTAGTGAAGGTAACCTTGGTTATCATATCTCTGTCACCCTACCAAGTTCATCAAAAACATCTTCTACTAATAAACAATAAGGAAATTAGAAATTGTGTTGACTTAACTCAATGTCTTTGTTTAGGCTCGTTAAGTACCTACTCATATGTTGGTAGGTAGACATTTGTAATGTCAAGTAAGAGGCCAGTTAGTTAAGTCCACATCACAATATAAAAAATTTCTCAATAATGAAAACCCAAAATGAAAAAGTGCTACTCCGAGTCTCCGAATTTAGTATAAGTTATTTTTTATACGTTGGCAATATTCCACTTTTAATAATATCTAAAAAAAAATTTAGAAGTGGCCGTTTCTTACCTCTTTTGTCCCATTTGTACGAAATCCTAAGGAAAACCTATAAAAGTATTGTATAGCCGATTTTCTAGAGAAAGATTGAGAAATCGTAAATATTGTGATGAGGGCGCCACTGAAAGGGTAAGAGGACTATTAAGACGGCTTTAAAATTATCTGCCAGTAAGTTGATCACATGTCGTGGGTGGGTTGACGACATCTGGAAAAGTACAGGCAAGACCTGGATGCGACTGGCACAGGACCGAGAAGAATGGCAAAATATGGAGGAGGCTTATGCCCTGCAGTGGGTAGACACAGGCTGAAAATGATGATGATGATGAAGGTGATCACACGGTGGAGTATGTCGGTAGGCTTGGAAAGGACGTAGGCACGACGTATAATAAAAGTTTTCGAATCTACGTAAATATTTATGTACAGCCGCCGTTTATTTGTTTTTACTGAACTGCGAAATTTCAAGGGTATTGGTCGTTTCGCAAGGTTTTGGCACTTGTGTAACAGTAATAGTTAAAGGCCGCTCCACATTCACGCTGCGAATCGCGGCTCGAATTGTTGCTCAAATCGCGGCGCGAATCGCGCGTGAACTCTTCTTGGCTCCACATTCGCAGTGTTATCATTACGCAGCTTTCGCGCGTTCGCAGGCTCTTTGACACGGGCCAAAAACCGACAAAAAGTGGTTAACAAGGCGCAAACCCGCGAAAAATATGCGAATCGGCTCCACATTCACGTTTTCGCGCGTTCGCGCGTCAACTTCGCGCACGAACGCGTGAATGTGGAGCGGCCATAAGAATTTCAAAGTAAACAGTTTTCTTTCATGTACCTACCCAAGATTTTTCTGTGCTGCTTAAACTCATTTCTTCCCATGGGTGAAATTGCTGTTGTTATGTTTTTATGGGATAAAAGCTACGAAGCTAATCCTATAACCATCCCAATAGAAACCTTTCGTACCTTCTGTATTTCCTGTGTGTTTACTCTCTGTAAGTATATTATGTTTTTTTGGTGTAAAATAAAGTATAATTAATTGATTGATTGAAACCTGCGGCCTGTATGACAGCGTAATAAAGCGCTTTCGCGTCTTCAGTCTCTTTCTATTTGCTCGCGAACGAACGACATAAAAGGTGTGACTTATGAGTTATGACACGCATTATCATGCTACGGCCTCTGTAAGTTCTAAAATTTATACTTATAAAGAATGCTGCTTGCTAAATGCAAGCAGCTCTTAGTCTCGGGTGTTGTGGTGACGTGATTCTTCAATTAAAAGCAAGCAACATTAAAAAAGTGGTTTTTAGAAGAAAAAAAAAGTACCTACACCGTATTCAGAACGATTGGAAACCGAGATATTCGATGCCAACAATAGGAGTCAAGAATCATTTTTGATTTCTAGTCGAACCGGACTAGCCGGTTGTACTGGATTAGTGTGAAAAGTAACTAACAAGCTGACGTTTCTAAACGAAAGTAAAATTGTAGTCATGGAGGCTATTGCCTATAGGTATTATACAATAACATCTTCTTTCGAGTCGGCATGAGCTATATCGCATGACAATCACTCATGCTGCAGAGGAAAGATTAGCTAGGCGGCAATTCTCATATCGAGGCTGACTGCCCAGGGTCCGCCACTCGAAGAGGCTCTTTCCTAGTCTAGTAAGTACCTACACTTGATATTTGAAATAATCACTGCAGTAATGAAAATTCTGATCCAGGATTTCATTTTGTGTAACCTCATATATAAGGTCTAACAAAATTAGGTGAAACTATTTTAAGGGGATGATCAGACCATCAAACTGAACAACTTTCTCTATGAGACCAATATCGAAATCGCGAAAAAAAAATCTGCTGTTCCATACAAACCTACCCGACCTAAATTTTTTTTTCAGTATGATGGTCTGATCATCCCCTTAAAATAGTTTCACCTAATTTTGTTAGACCTTATATAACCATGTAATTTTGCATGGCTCCCTTAGTGACCTTCTGGGTCCTCATGGGTCCTCACTTACAGCGAAGCACACTATCTTGCTATGTTGTATAAAAATAAAAATAATCAATAAAAAAAACAAAAAAAAAAACAAAATAAAAACACGCTTGTATCAGTGAAAAGTACAAAAGACTCTCAAACCAAATGAGCATAAATTCGAGGAGTTCACTATAGTAGTCAAGTCATTGAAGAGTTCCACTATCTACCTCCTGGCTTATTCTTCTAATCGGCTTGGCGATGCTGGTAGGTTCCAATTAATAGTTTTGTCATTCGAGTGATATACGCTTGCAAAGTTACAAATCGATACGACTAATAGAAGTAGAAATCGACTTCTTAGATTTTCTTACATACTTAGTTTGTGAATTACATACAGCTGCAATCGCGGTAAATATTCGGTAATTGAACCGTGATTGGACTACGTACGAACCTTTGACACATTTGGTATTGCGCTTATCGCGGTACTGCTCTTGACAGCCGTTAGAGTGTTTTGACAAGGTTTTGACAGATCGCTCAGACGTTACATAGAGTTTAGCGCGATGCGGAATTCAGCAGAGTTGAAAAGTAATTGGATTGCAATGTGATTAGAACTGAAATTGGATAAGAATAGAACTCCAATGTTTTAACTTAGCGCAATTGGGCTCCAGGTATCGCGAAGCTAAAAAAGCGTGTTAAAAAAACGTACCTAGTCTGCAGACGTGGTATTGTGGTGTGGCACCTTCCCCCGATCTGTCATTCTCAACTGATGATGCAGGATCACCGTCGCGTCTCCACATTCTCTGTGTCGTATTGCCATTTACACTTACCTGCAACAATGGAAACTTATGGAACTTATCTATTTCATCATGAACACCACTGGCTTTTCGGTGAAGGAAAACATCGTGAGGAAACCTGCATGCTTCAATTTCGAGGCATGTATTGTACCCACTATCCATTATAAGTGGCGACGGGCTCACCCCCTGTCACACTGGACAGAGTTTCGGTACTACTGGTGAAACGTGGATGTTCTGAGGTTTCAGAATATCTCTGACTACCCCCTCGGGAAATATAGTCTAGGGAAGTCTAGTCTAGTCTAGTCTAGGGAAGAAGTCTAGGGAATATAGTAATACCTATAATACGGACTGCTCTCAAATGGTTAAGGTAAACATCGTGGGGAAACCTGCATAGGCGGAAGAAATTCTGATGCGTATCAGAAGTGCACCAAACGCATTGGGTACGCGTTGTGAACCCTCATCGTGGGGATCTGTACCTCGGAAGTAGGGATGATGGTTATTTATTTACATCTAAGTAATTAATATTTGGCACAGAGTATCATATTTAGTATTTAGGTATATAAAAGGACATGAGGTACACTGAGAAAAAAGTCAATTAAAATACTGTTAGAATTACTATTAATAGGTCCTATTAGAATTGCTTCAAACTTACAAACCTACTCCCATGGCTACAAACTTACTAATAACCGTTTATTACAATCTGACTTTTGTTTGTAATTTGGTTTAATGTTGTAGTTATTTAACTAACAAATTAATAAAAGTTTGTAATAATTATGATGCACGATTAATTTTGTTAGATTTATTATACAATATTATTCACGGGAATTCGGTTTAAAACTACGAACATATAATTTGTTCGTAGGTTTAAAAAGATTTAAAAAGAAAACACTTTACTATTTAGAATGAAATGAAATCTACGAATGTGAATCCACAGGCGAATGGAAATAATTAATTATTAAATGAGAAAACTCAATTACTGCCAGTACAGCTGCACAGAGAAGACAAATGAGTATCAATCACAACAAAACGAGATGGTAGACTCGTTGGAAAGGTCTCAGGTGGACGTCCGGAATAACGGGAATTCCAATGTTGTTATAAGTACCCTACTTATTGCGGTTGGGCTAAATCTAGCGGAAAGTCGTGGCTGAATTTTCACTCGGCAAATTTAAATTGCAACCGCTTCCCTCAAGAGGTAGACCGCTCTTCGAAATAAAGCAAATTCGGACGATTTGAAATATTAACAACAACAATTTTACATATCAGACTTTACTTCTTAATTTCTGTTTTGAAATTTACTAAGTCACATTTAATGGTCATACATTTATTCATTCATCTTATAAATTATTCGCTCTCGTCGGTGGAAAACTGGAGTATTCCCCAGCCCAGTCTCTTTTCCGCTAGTGCCTCGAGTTCCTGATACGACACGAATCACGATATCTGCCTTTTCTTTCACCTAGCTAACTCTTTAGCTAGATCACTCTATCTAGGTATTCCTCTATCTCTCTTCCCCTCTATTTTCTCTTTCATTTCCAATATAAGTTTAAAGAACAAAAAAAACAGTCACAGATAAGGCATTGGTGTCAGGAGTCATCAATCGTAATTCATACTTGAAATTCGATCTTGATTTTGAAAGTGTAAGATCGAATAAAAAATAGCTCTTCTGGCTAAGATCGAAACGCCATGTTTCCGTAAGCATCTATCCTTATACAGGAAAAATGATAAATGATTTTTATAAGGATTTAATCGTAATAACAGTTAATGTTCTCAGAACTGACTACGACTTGCGTATCACGTATACATTGTGGTATAACTAGTAGCTATACATAAGTCGGCGGTCACTCTAGTATTAATTAACAGTGTGGGAAACCTAACAATCAAGATCTACTGGTTGCAGTGCAACAAATGAAATCATGTGAATCAAGTAATTCTCATCTTTATTGCGTAAAATTAAGAGTTAGGACAGGGGATTTCTTACGATGATTCTACTTATCGGGTTAGCGTGCATGAAACCAAATTCTTTAAGGTTGAATTATGACTTCAAATGCAATTGTAGGTATTCAGGTCAGAATAATTACTTATCAGATTAAATCATAATGGGCAAATATATAAGTAACTGCATTATATATAGTGCTCATCAAACGGAAATAGTTGGATCATCATCATTTTATTCAAAATAATGTTACGCGCGTTGAACAACTTCACTTCATAAAGTAAAAAAAAGAAATAAATAAGTACATTGACAAAATCTGATAAAATATAGTAAGTATGTATAAAGGGTGAAATTGATATCATTAGCATCCTTTTAAACTAAGAGTCTACCTATCAAACTGAACAACTTTTACTATAACAAATCGGAGCCAAAAAAAATCTGCTGTCCCATACTAAACTGCACCCGCCGCCGCTGCCTACGCGACTCAAATGTATGGGATATAGATTTGTTTTTTGCTCAGATTGGTTTGCTCCCATAGTCAAAGTTGTTCAGTTTGATGGGTGACTCTAGTTTAAAAGGATGCTAATGATATCAATTTCACCCTGTATAGACGATCCAGATAGATCCATTGCGTAAAGAGATAATGCGAGAAAACTAGGCTGTTATTTGACGCTTCTGTCCTCCTAAAAATGTTCAACCGCACTCGCTAAAAAGGTGATTAACAATTTATAGCAAGGTTCATTATTGCGTATAGATACGTCAAAATCAAACACCTAGTCTGCTATCTGATAATAAATAGGAATAGTGTTTCTGGGAGCATATTGATAAAACGTATAGAATGCGGTTTATTTATAAAAGCGGTGGGTGCGTTCGACTGGCCGACTATTTCAGTGGAAATTTGGCATCCTTGACTTCGTCTCCGAATAGTAACATCAATGAACTCATGAACAACATGCTATCTGGAGATTATTCCGAAATACAAGCGATACGATTTAAAAACAAACAACGAAAAAACATGTTAAAGGTCGTCAGGGAAAATGCATGAATGTTTTAAAAAATATTTGCAACGCCGGCCGACGATGGAAATTGACAACAGAATACATTAGGTATATAGTACATCAATCAGTGAATTGAGAATATTTATGTATTGTACCGATAACAAACCATAAAAAATCGGTCAAGTGCGAGTCGGGCTACTCGCGCATCGAGGGTTCCGTACCACACCACCACAGAACACAAAATATAAACTTGGGAAAAAAAAAATTTTCTCCGAGACCTTAAGCGTGAGACCGACTCACAATTGGCCGGTTCTTATTATATTGTTATACTGTAGAGTATGCTCTATAATCACACTAAGTTTGACGCTTGTATGTATTACCGATTTTACTATAGAGCGAGAAGAAAAAACGTCGATAAAAACTAGTTTCTTGTTGAGGACCCCCCAATTTTTTACTTTTATAAATTGTGATTATTTGTCAACAAATCCGCCGTAATAACGCATATTGTGTGAAAATTTCAACTATCTAGCTATTACGGTTCAAAAGTTACAGCCCTAAATATGTAGGACGGACGGACGGACGGACGGACGAACGGACAACGTAGGCTTAGTAATAGGGTCCCGTTTTTACCCTTTGGGTACGGAACCCTAAAAACGTGAAGTCACGAACTCAAAGAGTACATTCACCCAAAGTATTGGTTTCCTGACACCATGTCGGAAGAATTCGATATTCAATCTACAATTTCAATTCCGAATATTCAGGCACGATTCCTTCCTGTCAGATTGAAATGGAATATTCTTTGTTTGAGAATCGCAATGTTCAGGATTCAATTAAAAGTGCTGGGTCACCGATACTTCGACCCAGTCGGGTTCATCGCGGCTACCATACGTTTAGACACAAAGGAATACATTACAATGTTTGTTTACTTTAGGAATCTGCATCGTTATTAGGGAAAATTGTACAAGAGCGTAGGTGGCGCGTACTGGAAAGGTATGAACACTCAATGAGAGTGCCGCACGGACTTTATGCCATTCACCAATAAGTTTTTCTAACTTATGTAATACCGACTGCTCTCAAACGGTGAAAGAAAACTGAAATTCGGATGCGTAAGTGAAGTCTACCAAACCGCATTGGGCGCCAATGGTGTTTTAACACCCATACACCTTCCCTAAGGGTAGGCTTGTGCCTTGCAAAGGGAGATACAGGGTGAAATTGATATCATTAGCATCCTTTTAAACTAAGAGTCTACCCATCAAACTGAACAACGTTGACTATGTGAGCAAACCGATCGGAGCAGAAAAAAAAATCTGCTGTCCCATACTAAACTGCAGTGCCCACTCGACTCAAATGTATGCAGCAGCTGATATTTTTTTTACTCCGATCGGTTTGCTCCCATACTAAAAGTTGTTCAGTTTGATGGGTAGACTCTTAGTTTAAAAGGATGCTAATGATATCAATTTCACCCTGTATACAATACAGGAGCATTTCATTTGACATCCTGTATAGGCTGATAATTAAATTATGAAAACAATATGGAGTTCTTCTACAAGGGACATTAAAATAAATTCCTCTGAATGTTACATACAAAAATAAAAATAGCCTATTTTCGGTTTCTTAAACGTACCTAAGTACCAATAAAACATGTGGTTGGAATCTTCTGAAATTTTCCAGACGGTCCCGCTCTTCCCCATTGATACATTCATTACAATATGTACCTAAGTAATTAAAACTGCAGCATAGTTTCGAAAGGTTTCAAAGGAAACCCTGCAGTTAATTTCCTAGGGAAGCCGGGAATGCAAATCCGTTCAGCGGAACCCTATCAAAAGGGCAATGTGCCTCTGGATGTATTGAACTGAATGACCTGAATAGTTTTTGCTCAGGGGTTGGTTGGTTGCTAAGTGTGCCTATAGAATAGGCTGCAACAATGTATCGAAGACTGCAAATCAGGCCAATTCTTTTTATAACTATTCGTACAAAATTCATTTTGTTCTTGAAGAGTTTCGTTTGTACAAGATTTGACATTTTTTGCATATTAGAACTGTAAAGGTTTGTAACCCAACTAAATTAAAACTTGTAGGTACGTATATTTAGTTAGAGACGTAACTAAACTGTTTATAAATACATCTATAGATGACACGAATTCGAAAATGTTTTTGTATACTTACTTGAACTGTAGATGGGTGATTTTTTAAATACTTTCCACATTTTCAGGGTGTGTTTCAGAAGTTCAAACTGAACAACTTTTACCATGGGACCAAACCTACAATCGTTTAAAAATTCTACTGTTTTATTTATACATTTGAGTCGAGTAGGCATTGCAGTTTAGTATGGAACAGGAGATTTTTTTACGATTTCGTTTTCGTTCCCATATTAAAAGTTGTTCAGTTTGATGGGCAGAACCATAACTGAAAATTCGGAAAGTTTTAACTAAATCACCTAGTATTTTATACATCGGCGGACTTGACGTTCTGGAATTTAGGGAAAAACATAACATACTTATTGTAAAAATTCGAGCTCTACAATATTTAAACAAGTCTAAGTGCGTTCACACACGATGACGCATTGACGCAGCGGCAGACGTCAGTCCGTCATTTGTGAAGCAAGGAGTTGTATGAAACCGCGCGTAGAAGCACACACGGTGCTATAGACTGACATCTGCCGCTCCGTCAGTGCGTCATCGTGTATGAATGCACTAACAGTAGCCATGCGTAGATAAGGCATCGATTTTTCCAGTCCTTTGTCAACTGAACTGACATACGAGTATGATAAAAACATCATCAGTTTGTTTTCTCTTTTGCGTTCGTTCGTTTATTGAAAATATTTATGTAAGCGTATTAATCTTATTTTAGTTTAGATATGAAAGATCCGTTTTGCTTTTAACAACATGATTAAATAAAATTAAAGATTGAAAAATTAAGTCTCGGGCGGGATATACAGGGTCCAACTTAATATGCTGACACTTTTTTAAGGGGATGATCAGACCGTCAAACTGAACAACTTTCTCTATGGCACCAACATCGAAATCGCGAAATAAAAATCTTCTGTCCCATACAAAACTGCAAACCTACTCGAGCCAAATGTATGGGACAGCAGATTTTTTTTTCGCGATTTCGATTTTGGTCCCAAAGAAAGTTGATCAGTTTGATGGTCTGATCATCCCCTTAAAAAGTGTCAGCGTATTAAGAAGGACCCTGTATAACACTCACTTGTAGTAGGTAGTTGTTTACTTGTTGTTTATAAAAGTTAACGCGGTAAGAGTGTAGGTATCACAGACGTAGGTAGCAAAGCAATTGACAGTTTGTTGACTTTGTTGTGTTTAGGTCATACATGTTAGCACATAGTATAATACTATGTTACTAACATAGAAGCGCAGTGTTTTCTAAAATTATCCTGTCTCTAATCGATTTGGTTCCTGTTCCCATGCCGTCTAGACAGTCGTATAAGTAGGTACATACTAGTTAAACTATAGTTTACATTCGCTAATAGCTGAGACGGCAAGGGATAATCATAGATACGGTGGAACTGAGTAGAACACGAATGAAATAAATATGTTAAAGCTAAATAAAACCGGTCAAGTGCAACGTCAGAAAAAAAATTGATTATCCCATACATATTTTAGGTCTATAGTCGATTTGTAGAGTATGGAACATCAATTTATTTTTTTGCGATTTCGATATTGGTCCCATAGTGAAAGTTGTTCAGTTTGATGGTCTACACCACCCCCTTAAAGGTTTTTTTGTATTTTTGTAACACCTTGTATACACATTTTATTTGAACTCTTAAAAGAGTTCAGGTTCAAATTCCTAAAAGGCCTTCAAAGAGTATAATGTCATAAAAAATATTTTTTCACCTCACAAGCTCGGAAAGATTCTGTTTATCATTCGAAATCTGAGTGCAAAAGTGCATTTTATCCGCTAGCGTGGAAAGAGTTTTTAAAATTCGAATCCATTCGAGTCCAGATAAAAAGATAGTAAGTGTCTAAACACACTATACCGAAAGTACGCGACCGAAGATCCGCGGCTGAGTTTACGTTCCGACCATGTTCCGACGTATTCGGGTAATATGACACACCATAAGCGCCGAACTTACGCGGCAGAAATTCAGTTGCGTAAACTTGCGTAACTTTGTTCAGTCCCCGCCCCCGGATTTTCGTCGGCAATCGAACCGAACTTCGGTCGCGTAAACTCGCGTATAATGTGTGCACTACAGACTAAGTTGCCGCTGAACTTACGCCCGACCGAAGTTCGGCTGTACGCTATAACGCAACGTAATTTCGGCATAATGTGTCGTCGTTCATTCAAATAGCATTGCTGGCGTAATCGTGCCGAACTTCGGTCGCGTACTTTCGGCATAATGTGTTTAGACACTAAAACCATACGTGCGAGAAAGACAAAAAGGTTATGTTGCTAACATAACGAACTATGCATATATTCGTGCATATTATTGTCTTCTCTTTTTCGCGTATAGGTTTCTCCTTCACTATAATTTATTTGAGTGTCAACAAAGAGATTATACAAAATATAATCCCTTTGAGTAGCAATATCTCTTGTCTTCTCTTTTCCACGTATAGATTTGTCCTTATTGCATATAATTATTTTTCCAGTGTGGGATAAAAATATAATTTAAAATAATACTTATTTAAAATGCATTTTAATAATTAATTCATCTTGTTTACCTATGAGAAGTTATTCCTTTACATTTCCTTACATTTCCTGAATTATTTGCACAGTGTCTCAGTACACACTACACACCAGGACATTTTTTATGCTGATCAATTGGTTTTCAATCAAACTGCTACACGTGACCGCAGTAATATAGCCGCAATAGAATGGGATAACGTCATGAAGCGCGATGTTCGCTATATACATCTAAACTCAGTGCTTGCACTTAACATTTTCCTCGCTGTTGTGAGGTGAAAAGTTGTGAGTTTCGCTCGGCTGCAAAATTATTCTGCGTCTCGTACCTTTGAAACCTTCGCTACGCTCCGGATTCTATATTTGAACCACTCGCTTCGCTCGTGGTTCAATCCTAAACTCCTTCGCTTGCTCAGGTTTCATTATAAGTACTCGCGCCAAAAAACAACTTTGCAGCTTAGCATAACAAATAACTATTATTTAATTATTATGAAACGTTAAATACGTCCGCGGGCGTACGGAATCGCCCAGAAGTGCAGGCACAGATTATATAATGGTTACGGTTTTCTTTCATAGAGATAAAGCGCGTTCACGTCAGTATTACTTATCAAGTTAAAAATTAATTGGTTGGAATCTTCTGTTTCTGTGCGACATCGACCTGGGTTCTACTGATAAAAAGACTGGGATTCCCTGCAACGATCTACTGATACACTGGAAAATACATAGAAAACCGAATCTGTTCTTTTCTTTCTAGTCTTATTTTAAAATTGTGGCGTCCACTAATTCGGTATGTCAAGTTTTTTTTTGGAGGTCTAAATCGAAAACCATTTCGAGATAATTGTCTCAATAATCATATTTTCTATGTCAGATATTTTAAAATGAAAGGATTACAGATATTTTTAATAAAATAACGTCGTTTTTCGGTACACGAGTGACGTCACTCGCTGCCCCTGCAAACTCCTTGGTAAACATAAAATCAACTTAAAGTAACTTGGCCATTAAGAAAAAAAATATTTTCACAATGACAGAATTTGACATTTGATGTTGCCGTATCTGTTTCCAGCATAGAGTTAGAAAGAGGAGGCAGATGATTTTAAGTTTTTTTAATATATACATATAATAATAAAAATTAAATTAATAATAAAATATTTAATATAATAGTTTGAACCATGGAGTTCGAATTATTTTCTCACCACCATTTTTGCGCGTAGAGATTACAGATCAAAATAATTTAAAAATTTAATTTATATTGATAAACTCGATGAATCGCAATATAAATGAAATAGGTGTCTTAAAATTATGTCTTCTATCCATAAAAAATATAAAATGAAGACAAAAAAAAAACTTGACATACCGAATTTTTAATTACTAATATAACTTTAAGGGCGTGTTCAGACAGATCATAAATCTTAACAACTTTTTCTAAGTAACATTGGCTCGAAAAAAGTGATTTTTTTTTGGACCTAATAAAAAATCGAACGGCCGATCCGCACTTTCGTATAGAAGGCCTAAGAAAATTCTCGTTTTTCGACTCATTTTCCTTAGGGAAAGTTGTTTAGATTCTTGGTCTGAATACACTTTTAAAGTTATGTAAGTAATTAAAAACTAGTGGTGTATAACAAAAGTGGTGCATTCAACGGTTTTTCTTTCGAAAAAAAGAGCTTCGTTGTAAGCCGGGGAGAGGGCAACCGACGCGCCACCACCCAATAACATACCTACACCGCGACTCCCCAAATCTGTTGTTAGTTTTGTGGAAAATTTGAAAATCGATTAAGTAACCAATCTATCTTATTAATAGGTGATTACGTATTCCTTTGTTATTTGTTTGTGTGCCTAAAAGATATATGATGTAGTAAAGTAGGTACATTATGTTAAAGGTAGGTAGGTATTACATAAGCCACAGGTCGATCTAGAATGTAAATATAAAACAAGCCAATTACAACTCAAAATGATCAAAACATAATAACCGAAGGTGCACAACTGCACAAACAAGAGTTCATTAACATGTACTTATGTTAACACGGCGACATATCAAGCTACGCAAAACCAAAATAAGCTGGCCGCGCGTATTAGGTGAGCAATGTGTAACGTCGCGCGGCCAGGTTATACAAGGTGTTACAAAAATACAAATAAACCTTTAAGGGGGTGGTGTAGACCATCAAACTGAACAACTTTCACTATGGGACCAATATCGTAATCGCGAAAAAAAAAATGTATGTTCTATACTCTACAAATCGTCTAGAGCTAAAATATGTATGAGATATAAAATTATTTTTTTCGTGATTTCGATGTTGGTCCCATAGAGAAAGTTGTTCAGTTTGACGCTCTAAACAACCCCCTTAAGAGTTTAAAAAATTTATTGTTACTTATGAAACACCTTGTATTGGTTTTGCGTAGCTTGATGTGTCGCCGTGTGTACTTATGTACTTAATTTGACTCATAAAGAACAACGGGGTAGGTAAAAAGACTTAAGATAATTAAACTAATATCAATAAAATTCAAAGGAATAGAATAGAAAAGAGAATATTTTAACCCATATATGCCCACTGGGACTTACGACCCAAATACGGGTTTAATATGGTAGATAAAGAATTTTACTTACAATTTTTTACGGTTTAGTCGAATACTCTCTGTTTTGGAACTGACATCTTGTCACAAATAATGATAATGATAATGTAGTCCCAATCCTAGAATCTAGTCTAGACTCATAATGGTCTGATTCCGAGAAAACGAAAGATATTCGATGGATATTCATGACTTGGTATACTTTTTCGTATTCATCAGCATCTCGTACATACTGGGTGGAACACGACTCACTTACCCGAAAGTGTAAAATTTTTAGAGACGAAATAAAAAATGTTATTTGTGTTTTATGAATGATTCATTTTTGTTTTATCACGGAATATCTAAGAGGTTTTATCTGGAACGATTTAACCACGGTCTTATGCAGTGTAGTTAATAAGCTAACACATGTTTGCATAGAGCTAATAACCCTACCGTGGTTAATGTTGAAATTCAATCATTGTGCACACCAAAACAAAATAGTAGGGTGGGGTGGTCCATGGTCGACATTGAACATCCAGCCACACAAAACTAACATAAGATGGCCACGCGACATTTTACGTTATTCAACCTACGAGGCCAGCTTATTTTGGTTTTGAATAGCTTGATGTGTCGCCGTGTGTACACATAGCCATCCTTAAAACTCAAAAATGCAATTGCCTGCACTCGCTCAATTGTACCTACACTTTCTACACAAATTATAGGTATCTATACCAATTCTTAATTTGATCCGTTACACATTGTTGAGCTTTATCTTGTAAAAACGGATAATTCTATAGTTTTATGTATTTTAGTTAGGTATATCAATGATGGCAACATAATCTGAAATATTCAGGATATATTGGGTCGTTTGTACCCCTGCATGTTCGCGCAACATGTCCGCTATCAACTTAGCTATCGAATCCACACAAAAAAACTGGTTTACCAGCGATAAAATTCGACTTTTCGTTTCCTAAGTAATGCATATTATATGAATTGGAAAAATGACGACACCTCATCACTGAGAAACACTGCACTTCGCGTCATGTGATGTCCCGAAATCTTTTTACAAGCAACCGTTGTGAAAAAATCATTGTCATTGAAGGTAGAAACCGTTTAAGCGTTATTAATATCTTGACTAACGATGATTAATCTCTCATTTCTTGAGCAATCATTGCCGACGACAGGCTATTTTTCAGAACCGAAAAGAAAGAAAGAAACAAACAATTGCTTGTCAATAACAGATGACGCTTACCGTAAGTTTGTCTGTCAGAGAGATTATCCTCCTCGTCCCACAAAGGCAGGTCCTGCATTCTTCTTGGGTGTCGATCATGGTTACCATAGTATTGGAACTCCATCGCACAAACATTAAAAAACACACTTCACAATTTTTTAACTCTCGAAAAAAATTTGAAGACGTTAAACACACCAGACCACTATTAAAGTTTACGAGATACTGATTTGTTATTAACTACGACGAACGAGATAAACCGCTATGAGTAAAATAAGGAACGATTTTTACATTGGCATTTACTGAGGCAGATGGACCGGTTTTGGACAGAGAAGATTTAAGGACATAGTGCGAAAAATTTAAAAAGCGTTAAAAACATTCGCAACATTGTTTTCAAAATTATGTCGTGTCTCTGTTAATTAATACGAGTTTAACAGTTTCTAACTACAAGTTCACAAAAAAAATCTGTACCAGTAGTTGTTTGTTTTGATCACCGACCGATATCATAATCAGACATTGGATTAACAAAACAAAATTGACTTTTGACATTCGTAATCAAATCTGTAATATCTTTACATTACGCAAATCTAATTAATTTACGCTTAGGTAAATATTTTTTTAATTAAAAACTGATAAGCAATTCGAAATCCATCCATGGCCACAACCGGTCCATGTACCTCACAAATATGTAGGTACATCAAAGTTCGGTAAAGTGTACAAGACTTATAGCAAACAATACATTGCCCGCTATGAGGTTTGCCTTCTGTCTGGTGCATCTCAATCTCACAAGGTAGCAACTAGTAATAAAACAGCCTGATGTAAACGGCAGGCGCTTCCACTGAGATATTATGTTACAAGTGGTATAGAGTCAGTTTTCAGTGATAATTCAATGGGAAAAGAGGCCATGACGGTTTAATAGGCTTGGAAAAAGTAATAAAAATACGATCTGTTTCGGATAATCAGGAGACTTCATTTGGAAAAGAAGATGGACTATTATAGACCTGATTATGCTACAATCAGGTCGATTGAATCTCTTATACACAGTTATGCCCAAAAAGGTACCTAGCAATACCTATGCCACCTGCCTGGTAAGAGAACCTGGTCACTTTGACAAGATGCTTTAAATGTTTTTAGGGTTCCGTACCCAAAGGGAGAAAACGGGACTCTATTACTAAGCCTACGTTATCCGTCCGTCTGTCCCACCTATTTAGGGCTGTAACTTTTATACCGTAATAGGTAGATAGTTGAAATTTTAACACAATATGCGTTACTACGGCGAATTTGTTGACAAATAATAAAAATGGCAAAAAGTTAAAAATTAACGGGGGTTCTCAACAAGAAACTAGTTTTTATCAACGTTTTTTCTTCACACTCTATCGTAAAAACGGTAATATACAGGGGGTTTCATAAGTAAGAATACATTTTTAAAACTCTTAAGGGGGTTGTTTAGACCGTCAAACTGAACAACTTTCTCTATGGGACCAAAATCGAAATCGCGAAAAAAAAAATGTATATCTGATATGTAGGTATTAGTACCGATCTCCTTGCGAGAAGCATAGAGCTACGACGATGTATCAATGACTTTGTCTGTCAAGCAAATAAAACCAACTATAATGGTTCTGTGTTTATTTTCCTACTCGTAAAATACTTCATTGGCGACGATCAGTAACCCAAAAATGTCTTTCCTCGGAAACCTAACGGTCTTCGACCACAAAACATGCGAGTGGGGAATTTTCAGAAATCGGTTGGAACAATTCGTAAACCTTAATGGAGTGAGTGATGATAAAATAAAAAAGAGGGCGTTGCTCATTACCCATTTGTCGGACGAGTCGTACCGGCTATTGCGGGATCTTGCGCATCCGACCGACCTAATGACAAAAACATATGACGAGTTGGTAGCTCTACTAAATGACCATTTTAAACCAAAAGAGGGCTCATACGCCGATAAAGCAAAATTTTATGGAGCCACGCGTAGTCCCGGCGAATCGTTGGAGGACTGGGCAGCGCGACTTCGAGGTCTAGCAAGTTATTGCGACTTCGGCATCGCGTTGGAAAAAAATCTCACAGATAAGTTCGTCCTCGGTCTGGGTGGCGGTGCCGCTCGGGATAAATTGTTCGAGAGAAACCCGTCATCTATGACGTTGTCAACGGCGATGGAGGTGGCTCGACAAGCTGAGAGCGCACGGGAGGCGAGTGCCGCGATGTCAGCCACAACTAAGCAGGAGCCGATATTTCGTGTTTCGAGCGAGGGTGGTGGCAGCGGCCGACGCGCTAAGGGCGCGGGCGGCGGCGGCAAGCGCGACCCAGCGGCGCCAGGTGGCGGCGGCGGTGGCGATGCCCGGTGTTCTGTGTGCGGGATGAGGAACCATAACGCACAAACGTGCCGTTTCAGGAATTACAGGTGCCAAAGGTGCGGCGAGAAGGGGCACTTAAAGAAGATGTGCGACGAAGGAGCTTCACGAGTTAATAATATCGAAGATGAGGGTGACACTGAGGACCCTTGTTGCGATTGTCAAAACTTTAATTTGAGGTATGCCGCTAATAACAATAAGCCGATTGAATTGAAAATAGTCCTCGGAAATAAGAATGTTTCAATGGAGCTGGATACAGGGTCGGGTTCTTCGGTCATATCAGAAAAAATGTACAACAACTTATTTTCGGAGTATAAACTAGAAAAAACGAATGTCCGTATGTGTCTGTATAACGGGCATAAAATTGAGCCTTTAGGGTGTTTCACAGTGCGGGCCGATTTTAACAAACAAAGTAAAAAGATAAAAATCTTTGTGATTCGGAATGGAGGTCCACCGCTACTGGGGCGCGATTTTATGTCCGTCTTTAATCTCGTACTTACCACAGAATTAAATAATGTATGTAACAGCGGTGGTGATGATGAGCTTGATAAATTATTCGAACAATATTCAGATCTTTGGGGAGATGAGTTAGGTACATTTTATCATTTTAAGGTAAGCCTACATTTGAAAGAAAACTCGACACCGAAGTTTTTTAAACCGCGTCCCGTTCCTTTTGCCCTAAAGGCCAAGGTAGAAGGCGAAATTGAGCGGCTAAAGGGTTTAGGAATCTTAGTCCCTGTCAATTATTCAAGGTATGCCACTCCAATTGTGCCTGTAGTCAAGGAAAATGGCAAGGTCCGAATTGCTGGCGATTTTGCTGGCGGTCACCTTGAATAAAGATTTGATAGTCGACAAATACCCAATGCCACGAATCGAAGAAGTTTTTGCGAAAATAGGCGGCGGTGAGCATTACAGTAAAATTGATTTGAAAAATGCTTATAATCAGTTCGTTTTAGATGAACCGTCACAGGAGTTAACTACAATAAACACTTCAAAGGGTTTGTTTAAGTATACCCGGATGGTATACGGGTTGGCTAACGCGCCGGCAATATTCCAGAAATCTATGGAAACTCTTCTTTCTGGAATAGAGGGCGTAAGCTGCTGGCTTGATGATATTTGTATAACGGGACCAGACCGAAAGACACATTTAAGTAGGCTGCGGGAAGTATTTAGGAGACTGAGCGATGCGGGTCTTCGTCTGCAAAATGAAAAATGTGAATTTTTTCGGAAATCGGTTACTTATCTAGGCTACCTGATCGACAAGAATGGTCTGCGAACATCACCTGAAAAGGTTCGAGCCATTCTCAACGCACCAGAACCAACAAGTGTTACGGAGGTAAAAAGGTTCCTAGGTGTCGTTAATTATTACAGAAACTTCATTCCGAGCGCGTCGTCAATAATGGCTCCAATACATGAATTACTACGTTCTGATGTCAAATGGGAGTGGGGGACACGTCAGCAGCAGGCGTTTCTTCAAGTAAAACGCGAGTTGGCTTCTGAGCGTGTTCTCGCACATTTTGAGCCGACAGCCCAGCTGGTGCTATCGGTGGACGCGGGCCCGGCCGGGCTTGGAGCTGTACTCTCACAACTTGATGCGGAGGGGTGCGAACGGCCGCTCGCTTATGCTTCCAGATCGCTGGGGGCCAGTGAACGTAATTATAGTCAAATCCAGAAAGAGGCTACGGCTATTATATTCGGTGTGAAGAAATTCCATCAGTATTTATATGGTCGGAGCGACCCGTTTATATTGAAAACCGATCATAGGCCGTTAGTTTCAATATTTAACAAGGATACGGGAATATCGGTAACTACAGCGCTGCGTTTACAAAGATATGCTTTGATCCTGTCAGCTTATAACTATGTCGTCCAGTACATTTCCAGTGAGAATAATCTGGTAGCCGATTTTTTTTCGCGCGCTCCCTTACTGGATACGGAGACTAGTAGTGAACAAGAAGGCAAAATGTTTACCTCGCTGAAGTTTTTAGAAACAGGTGCGATAGCGGCGAAAGAGATTGAAATAGCCACACAGAATGATGCAATTTTAAAAACTGTAATTAAATATGTACAAAATGGGTGGCCACGTAAAATAAATTGTCAAGCCATTAAGCCTTATTTTCTCTGCAGAGCCGATTTACAGTTTGAAAATAGTTGTCTATTGCGTGGTTATAAGGTTATTATTCCCATTTCACTACGAGAACGGATGCTAAGTGAATTGCACCGCACTCACTTAGGCATTGTTAAAACTAAATCAAATGCGCGCAGTAGAATGTGGTGGCCAGGCATTGACGGTGATATAGAGAAAAAAATCGGTTCATGCGAGACATGCTTAGGTATGCGATCAGCGCCACCGCGGGAACAACCCGCACCTTGGCCGCGTCCCACAGCACAGTGTTTTAAGAAGTGGGTTTTGGTGACGTCCACGTTTTATTCGAGAAATCGATAGTTTTTCTAATTCTGAGTGCAATAGTAAAACTCTGGCTTCGATACGACTTATAGTTTTTTTTATAAAAAATGTCAAAGTTTCCCAAAATCTGGGTCATGAAAAGAGGAAAAAATTCATAAAAAAAGAACTGAAATACTTTTTTTTGTTTTGATTAAATCTTATAATTGTGTACAAGACAATACACCTTCCCACAAATTTTTAACATTTTACTGCGAATAGGCAACGAAATATGAAAATTTTTCGTATTTCAGTTTTCATGTTTTTACTCGACCATAAGACCGTATTAGGATGAGATTTCTACACCGAAAAATTGTTTATACCCCCCTTTATAGGTTCTAATAAAATCACAGCCTAGTTCCGTTTTATGTAGAAGTTATTATTAATTTTAGGTTTGTTCGGAATTTCCGGGCTTAGGGTTGTCATGTGACTTCAAATTAAATATTAAAATTTTTAGGTTTTGTATGAAACACTAATTCAACATTCATGCTTGCTTCTTAGAAGTGTCTGATTATATAATATTTTAAACATCTTTTCTATAAGTTTATGTTGTAATTTCTACTTTTTTTTTGTTAACATTTTTATTAATAGCTGTATTCTACATAAGCAAATTATACTCTGTTAGTGCCGTAAAAACAGACAATGTTTATGTATGTATGTATGTATATCCATTGGTTTCCTCATAACTTCTAAACTACTTATCATAATTTGACAAATGAGGTATCGTTCGAAGCGTCTTGAACGTCTACTGGTTATAGGATATTATTATGTGACTTTCAAAGATGTATATAAGGTCTAACAAAATAAGGTGAAACTTTTTTAAGGGGATGATCGGACCATCAAACTGAACAACTTTCTCTATGGGACCAATATCGAAATCAACAGAAAAAAAATCTGCTGTTTAAAAATAAAAAATAATAATATCTACCACTGGATTTGGCCCTGTTCTGCTGTGAACGAGTGTGGCGAAGCGGGCGTGCGAGGCGAGGTCACTGAACCTACGCGCCGGGGCCCCGCGAGCTGGGTTGACTATGCAGTTGGGGACGTGAGACGTCTAAGTTCAGATGTTTAGGTAGATAATGAACGTAGCATTTTGCTTAAAAAATGTAATCCAAATGGTATGGTAAGTAGGTACTTTTACTTACATTCAATTTTGTACATATCCCACACCTTTCTCAATGAACTTTATTGCACGTCTTTGGATGTGTCTTTGCACTTATTGATTAAAACGTCTCAATCGTATTAATAACATCACGTGTGCGGTCACTATCCGTTGTCGGAGCTCACTGGTGGTTCTGTTTTGGCATACATGGAAATCAAGTGGCGTAAGGTCAGGTCTGGAGAGCGATTTTTGAATCTCATTCGGTGAGCTCAGCAGTTGAAAATGTCAAAATAACTATGGAGATACGCATCTTTCTACTGCTGATTTGACTTTCAAAAATCATACTTCAGGAGTGAGATTTTTTAAAATCAAATCAGCAGCAGAAAGATGCGTATCTCCATAGTTAGGTATTTTGACATTTTCAACTGCTGAGCTCACCGAATGAGATTCAAAAATCGCTCTCCAGGTCACTCAATACCTCTGCCTATTCACCGAAATCCGTATGTATCGTCCAAGTAGCTAGGTCCGTACACTTGTCACTAGTTGTCACGTTCATGTCATGATGGTAAAGCATATCACATAATGACGTAACCTTGCAAGAGGTTGAGTGAGGCGCGCGCAAAACGTATCGACCGGTCGGCGTGCGCGAGCGCTCGCTCGTTACTGAAGACGTCAAAGCAAGGTGAAAGGTCGCAACACAACGCAAGCAAGGGCGGGAGTGGGGGCCGGGCGCGTTGAGTTCAAAGGAAGCCGCCGCGTGCGTGCGGCGTGCAAAGTAAACAAAACACAGGTCCCTATTCAGGGATGATAGCAAAATATTTAGTAGATCAGTGTAAATATTATTTATAAAAAATTTGATTTCGACATTGGTCCCATAGAGAAAGTTGTTCAGTTTGATGGTCTGATCATCCCCTTAAAATAGTTTCACCTTATTTTGTTAGACCTTATATTGTAATAAACCAAAATACCCAAAATAATTTAAATAAAAAGTAAGATCAAAAACTAAAACTCGAATACTGAAAAATATCGCTCTAAAAAGTATGAAACATGAAAACATTCTGATCTGAAATTGTTATAATAATAATATGTAGGTATACAAACTACACAACAAAATTTCAGATGATAATATTTTCTTGTTTCATACTTTTTAGAGCGTGATTTTTCAGTATTCGAGTTTTAGTTTTTGATCTTACTTTTTATTTAAATTATTTTGGGTATTTTGGTTTATTACAATATACATCTTTGAAAGTCACAATAATATCCTATAACCAGTAGACGTTCAAGTCGGGTTTTAGTTATTTATTATTTGTTTATTTCCTTTTTGGAGAACTAACAGCTAAATAACAGTTAGATTTCAACAAAGACATATTGATGGTCAGATGCTGACAACAATTTATTAAACTAATTTTTAATAACGAAGTCTTGGTAATAGTTTTGTTCAAGGGTCGCCGTTCTGCTTCTGCGGTTACTACAATTCTCGGTATCGACATTTATTAATGTCGATTAACTATTATTAACTATTATTAATAATAGTTTATTATTTACTATTATTAACTATTGTTAATAATATTCTAGTTAATAGATATTAAATTTTCGAGAGTACGATAGACAAGATTAATGGCAATAAATTATTATGATTATGATTTAAATCTACACTAAATTTTTGGGCGTAAAACTGATTGATTTTGAGTTAGCAACAAATATCTGCTAAATCATTACATAAGCGTTAGTCGGGGAAATCTACGGATTTTTGTATGGAGTAGGTTGCATTAATGGCACTTTAGATGATAATTTGGAATACAGCTAGGAATAGGAATATATCCCTGATGTTGTATTGTGTATTATTAGATAATTAAGACATTTACAAAACATAAAATTTTGGTATGAACAAAAATATTGTAACTGGTGATTGTGTATAGGACTGCTTTGTTCAATTCGTTGCTTCGCTTTGTCAAATTTTACGTATAAAAATAATAATCCCCGGTTAATATCGTAAATTAAGAGGCCGTAAGGCGGTATGAAAAAATTCTGACACCAGGACTTGCCCACGCGATACGAAGAAGATAGAAAAGAATAGACAAAAGTATTACCCAAAAGACATATAATGCTCTGCGGGTCCAATTTAATAACGCGTTCAGGGCGCTGTTGCGGCTTCCGCGCTTCTGTAGTGCATCACTAATGTTTGCTGAGGCGCGTACAGACGGCTTTGATGCCATCTGGCGTAAGAAAACGGCGTCACTGGTCAGCAGAGTGCGTGGAAGCAGCAACGGCATCCTGAACGTCATTGCCAATAAATTTAATAGTCCTCTGATGTGGTCCCTCACACAGAGGACTAAATCTGTGTTGAAATTTGTATACTAACGTAGTCTAAGACTTACTAACCGAATTGTAACTAACTTAGACTAAGGCACAATTGTTACTAACCCCAATGGATCTGTGTTGTCTGAAATAAATAATTTTTAATTTAATTTAATTTAATTATAAATTAACAGCAATACTAGTTCAAACACAATGTAATAAAGTGTCTATAATGCAATCTCAAACCGTATTTTTCCTAGACTACGTGTCAATGGCGATGATATAACACAAAATTGGTTTTTGAAAATATAAACGACTTATTCAAAAATATTACGTAATACCGGATATGAGTAAGTGACAACCCTGAAGAAAATAGAAAATTATTAATAACTTCTACATAAAACGGAATTAGGTTGTGATTTACATACTACCTATAAAGGAGGGTATGAACAAGCGTTCGGTGTAGAAATCTCATCCTAATACGGTTTTATGGTCGAGTAAAAACATGAAAACTGAAATACGAAAAATGGTCATATGTCGTTACCTATTCGCAGTAAAATGTCCAAAATTTGTGGAAAGGTGTATTGTCTTGTACACAATTATAAGATTTAATCAAAACAAAAAAGAGTATTTCAGTTCTTTTTTAATAATTCGTTATATGTTTTCCGGAATCCGGATTTCGGATTTTTTGTCATTTATTATAAAAAAAACTATAAGTCGTATCGAAGTCGGAGTTTTACTCTTGCACTCAGAATTAGAAAAACTATCGATTTCTTGAATAAAACGTGGACGTCACCAAAACCCACTTCTTAAAACACTGTGCACAGGTCCGTGGCAGCGCATACATATAGACTATATGTCGATAGGGCAGAGAGTCTATTTAGTTATCATAGACGCCTTCAGCAAGTGGCTGGATTGCATACATATGGATAGTGGAACTTCGACGCAAGCATTAAGGTGACATAGTAGAAGGAAATACGTTGGAGGCATCTTTTATTTTTCATGTTTCGACTAGATTTATACAAATTACCGAATTATAAGTCATACCTCAGTATTCTTGGATAGTTTATCTAGTGAAATCATCAATTAAATACACGATTGGAATTACTTCACTCGATAGAAAATCGTCACAAATATGTCGTATTTTTTAACATTTTAAACGATTTTTTTCGCTTTAGAAGAACTTAAAGTAGGTTTCATTCTTTTTAATTTATACTCACATATTCACCATTGATTCTTCTAGTGAATTCATCAACAAAAGTTATAAAAAGTAATTCCATTGTTTATTTATCCTCAAAAATACGAATGGCGTACCAAATATTCTCGGAGCGGGTCTTAGCGGGGCGCGCTCAGACGGCTTTTAGCCACGGTCGGAGCCGGACGCTCGCCAATTTTTTATTTTTTGACTTTGGAGTACATCGACTCGTCTAGTAAGTGGTTGTTACTAGTTCTGCCCACAAAAACGTCGATGTACAGCGGCCCCCGTCTAGGGTTGCACGAGCTAGACATATTGTGTCACGTTCGCTAAATGCTGACGTTTAGAGTTGCCACCTTAGCTTATTTTGAGCTAGATTTTGGATTTTTTAAACTCAACAGGGGAATACGTTTGTATGGCCAAAACGGTATCCGCCAATCCTCTTACCCAAAATGAAAAATCACGTGTCAAAAATCAATCTAAACAATTACTTACGTGATTAAATTGATATACTTAATCACACATTAATATTTACATTAAAAAAAGATGAACACTTTTCACACTAAATATTGATTTTTGACGATGGTTTGAAATACAATAAAGTGGTAAACAATTTTTAATTTTTTTTGTTAAGGGTCGGCACTACCCTAATCGGGCAAAACAGGGTTCGGCGTTCCGACTTTTGAGGATAGTAAATAGCTATATTTAGAAACAAAATTAAGACCATCGCTTCTCTAAAAGATGAAGTACAAGATGAACAAAAAAAATTTCAGTAAAATTGTGTAGTTACATCAGAAAGTAATCGAGAATTTCATGAAAAACTCTAGAATAGCACTGCCGCGTTCCGAGTCCTGTGATTTAGTGAAACGAAATAAAACAACAAAATATATTTATAATCAATGGCAAAACATCAAAGAACACTTTAAACAAATCAGTTTTTCGATATGACTTCTAGTTTTTTTGCAATTTGTTACCAAAAATCACATATTTTTTTGGATGTTTTCTTCATACAAATTACTATGGGCCGTCAATCGTTCGAAATCATTGCGAATAGTCCGGTGACCGGCAACACCCAACCCTGTCTTAGAAGATTAATGAACAATTCCATTTTTAGCTAAAGTAGGCAAAGTAACTTATAAAAAACCGGGCAAGTGGGTGTCGGGCCACATGCAGTGTAGGGTTCCGTAATTGCCCGTCACGATATGTGGACTTAGAAGTGCATTTTATAAATTGGTCGACTATTACTCGTAAATTTTTGTCCCCTTTATTATATTAGAATAACTGTAAGTTTATTACTATTGTTACTAGCAAACTAAGGATTGATAATCTGAATTCATCATCATCATCGTCAGATATGTTTTAAATAAGAATGGAATAAGAGTGAATTCTGTACCGTAGTAGGTGACTCAAACGATTGACTTCGAAAGTCATTTGCACGACAGAATTTTGCGCGAAAAGACATTGCGCGATACAAGAAAACACAAAGGAATTTCACAAAAGTTACTGTCCGGTCACTGTTTGGTAGTTTTTGGTTATTTTGGTAATTTATGGTAGTTTTTGAGTCTTTCGGTAGTTTTTGGTAAATTTTCGTACAAAAATATCCAAAAAGTTATTTTGGTAGATTTTCGTACTTTTTGGTAGTTTATGGTTAATTTGGTACTTTTTGGTTTATCTCATTTCATTTCATTTATTTACCTTAAATTGTAGGTAGGTACATAAGTTACAGATGGTAAGTACAGAGTACCTATTAGTCACACTACAACATAATTTATAAACATTAAGAAAAAAATAGATTTAAACAATAGGTGCCGGACAATAACTTAATTATTTATTTTTTATTTTTATTTATTTCCTTTTTGGAGAACTTACAGCTAAACAACAATTGGATTTCAAAAGACAAATTGATAGTCAGATGCTGACAACAAGTTCCCACATATAAAAATAGAAAGAAAAAAAAGAAGACATATAATAAGCAATGTTAAAACATCTCTAGGGTATAACAACATTATTATGGGCCATCAAAAAAGCTACATGCTAGAATATTTTTAACTCTATTGGTGCTTGTACAAAACAAATCAATATCGAAGTCCATGCAAATGTCGTTGACTACCACCTTTCAGTACTACAATTAAATTAGTTAAATGTTATAAAGTCAGTTCAATGTGATTAGTTAAAAATTATAATAACCTTATTGAGGTACAAATAATCGATCTGCAACCTGCAACACATTTTTTTCTACTCAGATTGATGCCTGTTTGTTTACTTATACTGAAGAAACTAATTAAAATCATAGGGACACTGTTCGATTAATAATTCTTTTACCTTCTTCAGAAATTTCTTGTCGGCTTTAATGTCATCTGGTATTTTACTATACACAAGAACAGTATTCGACTTTATTTTGTAGTCCTTTGCATCGATGCTAGTCGGTAATTTGGTACCAGTAGCTCATTTTTGCGAGTTACATTTAATCTCTTGCTACGGAATACTACGGGGTATCGTCTCACGATTTTGCACGGTTCGAGGATATATACAACAAAGCTGTCACAGTGAGTAATTTAAAGTCGGTAAACAAGGATCGGCATGACACCCTTACTGACTGAATTCCGCTTACGATTCGAATGCACCTCTTTTGCAAAACAAATATTTTATTTATGTCAACAGATCCACCCCGTAGCCAAGCCGTCAAGAACTCTTTTGTTTTTATGGTAGTTTTTGGTAATTTTCATTTTTCTATCAAATATTACCAAAAAGTATAAAAATCTACAAAAATAACCAAAAACTACGAAAATCTACCAAAATAACCAGAAACAACGAAAAACTACCAAACTAACAAAAAACTACCAAAAAACCAGAAACAACAAAAAATATTTACTAAACTCTACCAAAAACTACCAAAACCTACCAAAAGAACCAAAAATTACCAAAAGAACCTAAAGAACTATTGACATTGTACTAAATTTTTTTTATCTTTAAAATTACTTCTTGTTAATATTGCTGTGCCCTTTTAGGATTCATAAACCCACTTTAGCTACTAAGTAACACCTATATTATGTTCTTGTGTAGCACAATGTCCTTCAGCGTGACTAAAATTACTGCTGAAATCTACCAAAATCTACCAGTCCTGTTTCAAATTCTACTTAAATTCTACCAAATAATATTTATGTCGTTACAGATGGTCAAAATTTTATATGAAACACGTTTTTGTACAAAATATTATAAATTTTATCTAAACGCTCATCATTACACATGTTATTTTCGCATTTTTGTATAATTTTTATTGGTTTTTATCACTTTGTAACATGGATGCTTTAATTTTCAAATATATATTAAATTAGGTCGTCCCTATGCAAGTTTAAATTTAGTACAGTTTTCTGTGTCTCATAAGCAGAATCCGAAATTTTGGTAGCACTTTTAATAATGTCAAACGGATTGCACGTTTATCGACTTCCGATTGTGTCGATATACGGGAAATTTTTTATCACTGCGGTTAACTCCAGCATGTATTCTACTCATCAAACTGAACAACTTTCACTATGGAGCTAACTTCAAAAGAGCGAAAAAAAAATCTGCTGTCCTATACAAAACTGCAGTACCTACATATTCGACTCAAATGTATGGTACAGCTGATTTATTTTCGCTATTTTGAAGTTCGATACCATGCTGAAGTTATCCGCAGTGATATAAAATATACTTACCCGTATATCGACATTATTGGAAGTCGATAAACATGCAATGCCTTTGACATATTAAAAGTGCTAGGTACCAAAATTCCAACTCTGCTCAGAAGCCCTCTTTTGTAAAAAAAAACAACATTAGGCGATATGATTAATATTTGCTGTACTAGAAGTGAGTTCGGTGGCGCGTTGCGGAGAGGACTCTCAATCAAGAGGTCCGAGTTCGAATCCGCACGGACAACATGCCACGTACCAATGAGTTTTTCTAACTTATGTACGTATTACCGACTGCTCTCAAATGGTGAACGAAAACATCGTGAGGAAACCTGCATATGCAGACGAAGAAATTCTGATGTATATTATGTGAAGTCTACCAATCCGCATCGGGCACGCGTGGTGGACTAACGCCCAAACACCCTCCTAGAAGGTAGGCCTGTGCCCTGCAGTGGGACGTATATAGGCTGATGATTATGATGATGATGTACTAGAAGTTCCGGAAAACTTGCAAACCCTGCAATCGTTTTTCTCAGCCATTCGTATTGCCAGCTTAGATTTTATTAGACGGAATCCTTGCATTTTTAAATACATAAAATTTACGAATACCCAATTTCAACTAAAATCTACTAAACAATTTTGCCCTAAATCTACCAATAAAGAAGAAATCTACTAAAAGTGGTCACACTGATGTCCTTTTGCGCAAATGTTTTTGAAGGCAATCGTTCCAGTTACTGCAAAATTTACTTTTATTCCGTGCTTAAAATATTATATCTGACGATGATTATGATGATAAAAGATTACAAACCCTTCGTTTGCTAATACCTAAACTTATAATAATTTCTTTATTTTGTAAAAAGTTTTAATTTGTTCTGTTATAATAATTTTAAGTTTTTTTTAGCCTGAGTAATACTGTGATCTAATTAGTTGGAACCCATCCTATCCTACCACCAGGGGTGATCTTTGATCAGTCACATTATAGGTCCATTACGCACGGTACTGTACTGTTGCTGTAAATGTCAATTTCGACCTACGGCTCTCAAATCCAGATGCTGCAGGAGTATTGCCACGCACAACCAAACATTCAACATTAATTTAATGTGGTAAAATCTGCCTTTCGGGTAGTAGGTACCCTAAATTCGGTCGGACCTACGAACCTGCCAGGATAGGATCGGCCGACCAGACTTTTTAGGCCTTACTAATTGGCCTCTAGACCAACAGACTAGTTACGTCCTTTAACTCAACGATGTAAAATGTTGTGTCACCAGGTAGGGTTCTCTTTTTTCTTCACACCAGTAAACGTGCCAGCCAAGCTGCGCCGCGCGCTGCAGCCGACCACGTTTTTTGCAAGAAATTTATTACCAAAAGCTATCAAATTGATTTGTTCATTAATCTTATAAGATAGGGTTGAGTGTTGTCGGCCACCGGTCTTTTTCTTTTGACAGATATGTCAAACGGGCCGTAGGTAGTGCCGACCCTTAAGAATTTATCCTTTCGGAAAGGCAATGGGAACTAGCCCTTAAAGCCTGGTCTTTAGTTATATTTTTCTTTGTTCTTAACCTAACCTAGCTAACTCTTGAAATGTAAGGGTGGTTCAAACATTCCAATTAGATAAGTTTTACACGAGGATTAATCCAAATCAAACGGAAGCGCCTATCTTTATTTCTCACTTTAACTGTAATATTGTTCTCCATTAATGGCACATTATTAAACTATATGTCAAATAAAGACGAAAATAAGAAGATGACAGCAGCAGGGCTACGTAAACTTTTCAGACCGTGATCGTTTTATAAAAAATCAAAATACCGATTGGCAGTGTTCGATAAAAGAATGTTATATAAATACAAAATAATTATAGGAACATTATCTTAAATTAAAAAGAATGTCGTCTAAATTAAACACAAGTGCATGTTAATTTTAACATTTCACTCGTTCGGTGTTGATGGAAACGAAAGAAAAAATCAGTTTTGTGCTCACTAGGTCCGTAATTCCGTATGATTAAACCGGACTGAAAATCGATTTTGAGAGCGAATTAAACAAGTTTTCTTAAGCCTTGAACGACATCTGTAATCAATCAATCAATCAAATACACTTTATTCAAAGATGAATAACATCAATCCAAGTATTAATACGTCCTTCACATTATTTTTAACTACCTAAATCTTACTAATGCATTAAAAAAAATCTCCCTAAAGTTACGGAATCGATAAAAACACGAAACACTATAATTAATCTAACAAAAGATTGCAACACCACCTTAAATTCAAATTCAACAATGTTTTTCCTTGCCACATTGTATGTACATAATAGTAATGTAGACGTACGTAAGATCTTTATAAAGTATTTTTATCCTTCCAATGACAAGGATTTTTTTAAAGGGGATCGAGCTTATTGTGCTGCCCCCAATCGTATTTTTCTATTTCTAAACAGTTAAACAACATTTTCTAAAAACAAGAAAACATTCATGCATGGCTAGCATAGATTTTTATCATTACAAAGCGTTTTAACGAGAAAAACGTCATGCGCGCTCTTTCTGGCATACGTAAATATAATAAGGATGTAGGCACATCTCGATTTTTATCATTTTCTCGGGGGTGGCATGCGAGGCCTACTGAATGGCCTTCAATTTATCGAAATTCACCAAAGACCGTCGCTTACCAACCGTGGTCCGCCTTCATCGCCGGAATAGTCTTCAAGTAGGTACTACCGGACCGGAAGGTGTTTGCGTCTAAACCTGCCCTTCGAAACGAGTAGCCCCCTTGAATGTTAATGGAATAACTACACTGAAGTCATGGTTGCAGGGTATTTATCCAAGACAAGATACCATAGGTTCGTAACTCCATAAAAAAATACTAAAAAAGTTTGAAGACTTCAATCCTGCATTCCTCAATACTTATACTTTATACTTACCACCGTGAAAAACAAAATCAACTTTTTATTGTAACGCTAATTCAGAGTAGGTAATTATCGTGTATCTCATCATAATATAACAATTTCTAATCAAAATAAGTGCTGACAATAATGCGTTCTCCAAGAGCAGTAAAAATAAATTATTTTATTTATTTATTTGTAATACAGTAAAAACACAAGACACAATATACAACTTTAAATAGACTCAAGTAAGCGTCTCCAATATTGTGCAGGTGTCAGTAGATGGAATACCATCAAGGATAGGCTTTTTGTCCCCAACAAGTGACAAGGATGAAGAGCAAGCGATGAAGCAAACATCGTGAGGAAACCTACTTACGCTGAAGAAAAAATTCGGATGCGTTATATGAAGTCTACCAATCCGCATTCATCAATAAATATTTTTGAATTTGCATTATTGACGTTAGATATGACGAATGACGATATTACGATTTACGACACATTTGGCGTATGCTTTCCAAAAATTTACTCAGCTGTTTCCTACCTGGAAGAGCCCACGCTTGGTATGTTTTGAAAATATTTTTTGGATTTTTTAAAACATTATGGCTGAAAGGTAATGGTATAGTATATTTTTAAGACCGACTCATGAAGCCCTTTTATTTAATACCCCACACGATAGGTTTCAGAACAAAAGTTTATGACGTCATAATTCGTCATAATTTCATCTCGAGCGTTTCCGTGCTTCGGAAGGCACGTTTAGCAGTTGGTCTCGGATAGTTCCGTCAGATGTCGTTGTAACTATTCGTTGAGCCAGGTCGAGGCCTATTTAGGTGGCTTGAAAATTCTCTGACAGCCAGCTGATCACTAACTTGCCTCCACTAACACGCACTTTTTTTTTTATTTCAGATTCTTACATCTAAATTAACAAATTTTAATATCGCCAAACTGCTGAGCAGTTTGTACTGTAGTATCCCGTGTGGTAGAGTATGGCCCACTCCCTCTCACACCTATTCGTGAGAGACGGCCTTTTAGGCCCATCATATCGAACATTTAAATCGCAAACTAACGTCTAGTTCTGATTTTTTAATATGTTGTTAGGACCACTACCAGTAGCGTATATCCAAGTTTGCAGCTTTGTAAGACCTGTGCTAACTTTGCAGCACTCGAAAAACCATCCCGTTTTTTGGTTTTTTGCTTACATCTCTAAGTCTATAAGTCGTATAGAAAAGGTTTCTAGGTACAAAATAAACCTGATAAAATTTCCTACAAAAAAAGTAGTATGTACTTGTCTCTTAGAACTTATCCTTGGAGAGCTACAGGGCCAAGAAAGCAATAGCATTTTAAAAATGATGAAATTAGTATGGCAACCCTCATGAAAGTTGAAGACAAAAAGAAAATGTATTCATATTCTTAATCAGCGACCCCGAAAATTCCCGGATACTAATTTGCAGCTGATTCGGTGAACCTTTAACAGCTGCTTTGGCGTTTTAAATTTCCATGGCAGCCATCTTGGATTTCGCATTTTTTGATTTTTTTTACCGCCATCCAAATCCGACCAAGGTTTTCTATACATTTCTTCAAGATCCATAGCCTTATCTTTCATAGTTTCCGCGGGCTGTTGACCTCATCCATCAGGAGTCAATCTTCTGAGGAAGTCGAAAAATTCCTTTTATCACCAGGGCATCCTTATTATGATCTCCGAAATTATTTTACTATGCGTTGGTTGGGGGGAACTCTGCGAACAATTATCCGGTTATCTATCTACTTTACTATGCAAAGTGGGGATCGACTAGATACCTCCTATTGATCTGCGGGTTCCCCCTACGGTACAAGGATGACATTTAGGGGTCATCATATGGATGCTCTGGTGATATAGGGAAAACTTTGACTTCTTCGGAAGATCGATTCCTGACGGATGATGTCAACGGCCCGTGGAAACTACGACAGATAGGGTTGTGGACCTTGAACAAATGCATAGAGGACCTTGGTCAGATTTGGATGGCGGTAAAAAAAATCCAAAAATGCGAAATCCAAGATGGCTGCCATGGAAATTTAAAACGCCAAAGCAGCTGTTAAAGGTTCACCGAATCAGCTGCAAATTTGTATCCGGGGATTTTCGGGGTCGCTGATTAAGAATATGAAATTATTTTCTTTTTAACTTCAACTTTCATGAGGGTTGCCATACTAATTTCATAATTTTTAAAATGCTATTTCTTTCTTGGCCCTGTAGCTATCAAAGGATAAGTTCTATGAGACAAGTACATACTACTCGTTTTGTAGGAAAATTTATCAGGTTTAATTTGTACCTAGAAAACTTTTCTATACGACTTATAGACTTCGAGATGTAAGCAAAAAACCAAAAAACGGGATGGTTTTTCGAGTGCTGCAAAGTTAGCACAGGTCTTTCGAAGCTGCAAACTTGGATATACGCTACTGGTAGTGGTCCTAACAACATATTAAAAACTCAGAACTAGACGTTAGTTTGTTATTTTAGCGATTTTTTGTGTAAGATATGACCGGCCTATTTGCCCTGCAGTGGGATTCTACAGGCTATCTCTTGCTTTTTTTTATTTCAAAAATAATGATACCATAGACTCCAAGTACGGTTTTTTTTTTCTTTTTCAGTAGGTACCTATTAACACCAATAATGTCACATCTGCGTAGAAAATGTCAAGTTACTCTGTGAATTTTACCTATTCTATTCTATTTTTATTTAATGGCGTTTCCTTGTTAGATTTCGCCAGTGTCAAGTATTGAAGATATATTTATTAGATATTGTACGGTAATAGGATATGGCGATCTCAAAGCCCCGTTTTTAGACAAAAACACACACTCGAAACCGCCATAAAACGGCGGAGCCATGTGGCCAATCAAATCGCAAGCCGACGAAACGTCTACTTGTTACCCCCTTAGCCACGCGACTCCGAATTTTACCTATCTTGGCCGCCAGCAGCGTGATGACGTCTAAGTCACGAGCTCACGAGTGACAGTTGATAAATTACATACCGAATCATAAACATACATAAACTCACGACCGTAATCCCTTTATGGGTGGTCAGAAATATTGCTACTCCTACGTACTTTCTGTTCAAGAGTGTAGTTATACTCGTAGTAATGCTCACATTTTAGCAAATATTTTTTTAATAATTTGAGTGTGGTGTCGTTGGATAGGTTTTGTCCAATGGAAGAAAACTCTTATAGAAACTAAATCATTACAATGCTTGAGTCTCGAGATATTTGCGCTCAAAGTCAAAAATAGGGCGTACCCCCCTCTAACTTCTAAAATACAGGAGTAAAAAATCTGAAAATGTGACAATGTAGCTAGCTCTCTGTAAGTACTTTCAAAGAAAATTATAACGGAAGCTTATGCCCAACTAGTTTCGGAGAAATCAAATAAAATATCGACGGTCGACCGCCGTGTCGGCGTCTATCAATAGATGGCGCTGAACGAAATTAAATCGCACTATTGTTTGCTTCTTGAGGATTTTTTAAGTTATTTAAGCTACGTTAAGAAAAGATTTTCATATTTACTACGGAACCCTACCTAGGGCGATTCTGACATGCTCTTGGCTGGTTTTTTATTTTTGTTTAGTAGTTACCACAGTACCTCAGGCAGGACACAAGAAGGCATATTTTTCGAGGCTACGAACTTAGCACTAGGAAACTTGTCATCAGAGGTGTAGCTACCGCCGTATCTGCCGTATCAATTATACGGGGCCCCCGACGTGCGTAAGCAAAAATTAATAAATACTTCCCAAATTTCTTCATCAGCTATAAATGATTTAATAAATCAGTTTGCCGAAAAAAGGCAAGGAGAGTGTAATTTTCCATTTGAATTGTTTGTTTTTTTTTTGGAGAAAGTGATAGTTACTTAGATATGATGAATAAATATATTTTCTTTAAATTTTAATGATATTTTTCATAACTATCTTTAAAAAAGCTTAATTGAAAGGAAGACGAACCACATGTGTGCACCACTGCTTCTTTAGGTCTTTTAACATCGCCAATCGCTTTGCAACATTGTTGTTTGATACAATTTTTCATATTTCTTTAAAGTGTGTACTATAAAGAACCTTTTTTTCCTTCTTTTCGCCCCTATTTGTAATGGAGAATAGTATGATATTAAATTTCACATAGTTAGTAAAAAAAATGTTTTATTTAAATTTCCGGAGAAATCCCGGAATCGGTGGTCAATACGGTTGGCAACAGAATATGAACCCAGAGCCGTAAAACTCTTTCCAAAAAAAAAGTTGACGCGGGGTGCCACCCGCCGATGGGCGGGACTACTCTCCCGTCACTTCCTCTGCTTCACCCCCTCAAATACCTAAAGAGCGGCGCCGCATTACGTCTTAATCCGTAAATTAAAGTACGTTTTTTCAAATTTTGGAATTCCGAACGTGTTGGTATCCGATAATGATGTTAAGATAAACTCCGCCGAATTTCTGGAGTTTTGTTCTAATAATGGTATCAAGTACATGACATCACCTGTGTATCATCCATGCAGTAACGGCCAAGCCGAGAATTCTGTTAAATGCTGTAAAAAAATGATCAAATGTATTGTAAAGGACAACGATTCGTTTTTGGTGTGTCATGAAAAACTTTTAGAATATTTGTTTGTGTATAGAAACACTGTGCACTGTTCTACTGGTCAGACACCAGCTAGTCTGATGTTCGGTAGGAATTTAAGATCTAGGTTGGACTTAATATTACCTCCTGATAAAACTAAACCACAACTAAATAATGCGTGTCCCTGTAATCGACACTTTAAAGTCGGTGACAGTGTCTGGGTCCGGTGGTACAGTGCCAGAAAGGAATGTTGGAAATTAGGGGTAATTAAAGAGCTAGTGGGCCAAAGGATGTTCAAGGTATTTATTACAGAGTATGAGGTTTATTGTATTCGACATGTAGACCAAATACTGAGGGATAAATTATCAGCTGATGATGGAAATGATACAACTGGGGCACAGCCATTAGGCGGCCCCAGCGCTTCCTTTGCTCCGCCTTTTCTCTCTTCTCCGCCTATCCAAGGTGCTGTTTGTAGTCCGAGATGTTCTCCTACTACTACTAGAGGCGACCAATCGGAAGCTGAAAATGTGGAGGGAAGAGAAGATGAAAATATTGAGCGAGGGACCGCGTCAAATGTAAGGGCTGATTTAACGCCCCGCGCTGTTTTTGGTTCTTTTGGTAGAATTTGGTAGTTTTGTGTAGTTTTGGTTCTTTTGGTAGTTTTTGGTAGAATTTGGTTCTTTTGGTAGATCTTGGTAGTTTTTGGTTCTTTTGGTAGAATTTTGTAGATTTGTGTAGTTTTTGGTTCTTTTGGTAGTTTTTGTGTATTTTTTGGTTCTTTTGGTAGTTTTTGGTACCTATATAATGGTCGTTTTTAGTTCTTTTGGTAAATTTTGGTAGTTTTGTGTAGTTTTTGGTTCTTTTGGTAGTTTTTGTGTATTTTTTGGTTCTTTTTGTAGAATTTGATAGATTTTGGTAGTTTTGTGTTGTTTTTGGCTATTTTGGTAGAATTTGGTAGATTTTGGAAATTTTTGGTTCTTTTGGTAGAATTTTGTAGTTTTTGGTCAAATTTGATAGTTTTTGGTAGAATTTGGTAGATTTGTGTAGTTAAGTGTTCTTCTGGTAGGATTTGGTAGATTTTGAAAGTTTTTGGTTCTCTTGGTAGAATTTGATAGATTTTGGTAGTTTTGTGTAGTTTTTGGTTCTTTTGGTAGAATTTGGTAGTTTTTGGTAGTTTTTGGTAGAATTTGTTAGATTTTGGTTGTTTTGTGTAGTTTTTGATTCTTTTGGTAGAATTTGGTAGTTTTTGGTTCTATTGATAGAATTTGGTAGTTTTTGGTAGAATTTGATAGATTTTCGTACTTTTTGGTAGTTTTTGGGACATTTTGGTAGTTTCGGTTATTTTGGTAGATTTTAGTAATTTTTGCTTCTTTTGGTATAATTTGATAGATTTTCATACTTTTTGGTACCAAAAAACCAAAATATACCAAATTCTACCAAAAAGTATGGAAATCTATCAAATTATACCAAAAACTAGGTACCAAAAGAAGCAAAAACTATCAAAATCTACCAAACTACCAAAAGAAACAAAATCTACCAAAAAGTATGAAAATCTATCAAATTACACCAAAAACTACCAAAAGAAGCAAAATCTACCAAAAGTACCCAAAACTACGAAAATGTATCAAAAACTACCATAAAAAACGAAAATTATACCAAAAACTACCAAATTCTACCAAAATCTACCAAATTTGGTAGAATCTAACAAAAACATCAAAAAGAACCACAAATATACCATAAAGTACCAAAATCTATCAAATTATACCAAAAAAAGCAAAAACTACCAAAATCAACCAAACTCTACCAAAAGAACCAATATCCACCAAAAAGTATGAATATCTATCAAATTATACTAAAAACTATCAAAACAACCAAAAACTACTAAAAGAACCTAAAAATGTGGATACGAAATACGATACGAAAATGTATCAAATTATACCAGAAACTACCAAAAGAACCAAAAACTACCTAACTAGAACCAAAATCTACCAAAAAGTACTAAAATCTACCAAATTATACGAAAAACTACCAAATTCTACCAAAAGTACCAAAATCTACTAAATTTTTATACAATCTACCAAAAAGTATGGAAATATATCATATTATACCAAAATTTACCAAAAGAAGCACAAACTACCAAAATCTACCTAACTCTACAAAAAGATCCAAAATCTACCAAAAAGTATGAAAATCTATCAAATTATACCAAATACTACTAAAAGAAGCAAAAACTACCAAAATGTACCAAAAAGTACGAAAATCTATCAAAAAAACTACCAAGAGAAGCAAAAACTACTAAAATATACCAAAAGTACCCAAAACTACCAAAATGTACCAAAAAGTACGACAGTCTATCAAATTATACCAAAAACTACCAAATTCTATCAAAAGAACCAAAAATTACAAAAAATTCCCAAAAGAAGCAAAAACTGTTCAAATGTACCATAAACTACCAAAAAGTATGAAAATCTATCAAATTATACTAAAAACTACCAAAAACTACCAAAGGAACCAAAAACTATCAAATTCTACCCAAATCTATCAAAACCTACCAAAATTTACTAAATTCTACCAAAATCTACAAAATTCTACCAAAAACTACGAAAATCTACCAAAAACACCTAAAACTATAGAAAGAACCAAAAACTACAAAAATCTACCAAAAATACCTAAAACTATCAAAAGAACCAAAAACTGCGAAAATCTACCAAAATCTTAATACACAGATTATAATTAATTAGGTACATTTTTCAATCCTTGTATATCTGCGTATCACAACGTAAAAACTTACACCGGCGGCCTCATCGCCCGCCAACAAGAAAGAAATGTTTGTTTGATCCCCGCACTCGCGCGGCCGGCACACTCACATTCTGTTCCATTGAAGGTCATAGGAATTTAGGTTACCGGTATTAATACCTGTAACCGAGATATAGGTAACACTTTTTTTTCTCTCGGTTACCGCGATAGAGGTAACATTTACTGTAAAGGTTACCGAAATTATGCCGATACCTGTACCGTAATTTATATCGGTTTTCGGTCCCTGCTTGTGTGATTCTGATTATAGAGTAAACTCTACAGTATAACAACAAATAATAAAACCTGGTCAAGTGTGAGTCATTCTTGCGCTAAAGGTAACGGAAAACAATTTTTTTCGTCAGTTTTTTTTGTGTTCTACTGTGGTGATGTGGTACGGAACCCTCGGTGCACGAGTATCCCGACTCGCACTTGACCGGTTATATTTTACGATTGGTGAAAAATTGTTTTAATTTTGTAAATGGAACTTTGATTCACGATGATGCACCCATTTTAAATGTGTTATTTAGGGTAGTTGGGCGGTTGACACCGCGCTTGTTTAGGACCGCGATGTCAATCGCCCAAGGGCTCTTTTTGAATAGGGTCTTACACACCACGGTATGCATTTTAATATTGACGCTATTAGGACCGCGGTGTCAATCGCCCATGTGCTATTTTTGAATAGGGTCTTTCGGACCGCTATCCAAAGTTAAATAATATAATGTTATTTTGGAGTTTTTGGACTGAAGGGCAGAAAAACGTTTAGTGTAGAAAATGAAACAATTTAAGTATTATTATGTCCGAAAGACCCTATTCAAAAATAGCACATGGGCGATTGACACCGCGATCCTAATAGCGTCAACATCAAAATGCATACCGTGGTGTGTAAGACCCTATTCAAAAAGTGGGCGATTAACACCGCGGTCCTAAACGAGCGCGGTGTCAACCGCCCAACTACCCGTTGTTTATATAATTTAACTTAATCGTTTTATTTTGAAATCGACTTATTTTGTACGTACGTTGCATATAGGTATTTACTATTGACCCGTTATTCTACGTAGTACCTTACTTTACCTACCTACTTACCTAAAGCAAACTCAAAAGCGACACCTAGCACTTATTAAACAGTAAAGTAAGTACTATGTTAAAATCCACACTCTGCTCCTACAAACATACGCCTCGTATATCTTACATACTCTAATTATAAATAAGTTTATATATTTGACGCAAATCGCAACTTACAAAATGTAAATTGATTTTTTTAAGTAAGGTAAAAAAATTGTGGCTAAGTTAAAACGTTCTCGGATGTGACGTGAATTAATAACCATAATTAAGTAGGTATTTTACTTAAAACAGATTTCATAAAGAACTAATGTAATAAGGTAGTAACGTCTTCTCAAACGGTGAAGAAAAACATCGTGAGGAAACCAAGAAAGGAACAAAAGGAAGGCGTGGTGGACTAACGATCACACCCTCTCTTGGCGGTAGGCCTGGAGTGCGATTTTTGAATCTCATTCGGTGAGCTCAGCAGTTGAAAATGTCAAAATAATTACGGAATCACGCATCTTTCTACTGATGATTCGACTTTCGAAAATCGCACTCCTGTAGTATGATTTTTGCAAGTCAAATCAGAAGTTGAAAGATGCATATCTCCTAAGTAATTTTGGCATTTTCAACTGCTGAGCTCACCGAATGAGATTCAAAAATCGCACTCCTGCAGTGCGATTTTTGAAAATCATACGAGCGGTTCGGCAGGTAGAAAGATGCATAATCTCCATAGTAATTCTGACATTTTCTACTGCCGAACCGCTCGTATGATTTTCAAAAATCGCACTTGTGGCTGTACCCTGCATGGGGACGAATAAAGGCTTATGATGATAATAAAGAACTAGACAATTTTATTTGCTTATCTCATTTCAGAGTCACATAGTAAAAGTTGTTCTCTTTTCAACAATTTGATGAGCAGGATTTCACTACTAAAATGATTTTCAACGGAATCTCTTTCAGCTTAGCACCTATTTTATTTACGTTAAATTAAATGCACTGAATTAGTTGATAGAAAAAACTGTAAGTACAACATTTCTCCTATTAGGAAATACTTTCCCATTTTTAAACCAACTTTTAAATGAATAAATTCGAATAAGTTTCTGAAATACACATCACTTATATTTTCGAATTTCATTCCCTTTCCAACACGATGCAGTCTAGACGGGGTGGCTTTTAGATTAGATACAAGTACCTATCCAGTTCGAAAATAGCAAAGTGAATTGTAGCTATCCCTATCTTAAACTAGTGCCGTCAAAGCACTTTAGACTGCAGCTTTATATCCTTGGCTACCACCACAGAAATATGTCTTGCATGGCTACCTCTATAAATACAATCTCACCTTACATTACAGTTGCAGTCATGACCTTCCGTTACTTATCACGACTAGTTCATTCAACCATATAAAAACATGCAACAATAACGTACGTTTTTTTATTGAATAACATCTATATAGTATGCAGGATGATCCAAACGGCGACGTCCAATTTTTTTTTAGATTCCTCTTACCTATTATAGTGTAGGTGTAGGTATCCGAAAATACTACATGTATGCTCCGCGATTTTCGTATTTAGAATTGTATTCGTGAATTTTCTACCGGAGAGGCTTAAAAAAAATCATAACTTTTTTTACAGTAAGAATGTCTTAGTCTTTATTTTTGTTGTATGCTCTTCGATACCTTAAAATAATTATCTACTAAACAACATACGATGCTCTTCGATGCTCTTTATAAGACACTCCCAATGGATAAAAACGCAGGGCCAAGCCATATTTTGCTGGTTTTTAGAAGCTATCTTCTCGTTATTTGAAAGACACTAATTCATTAAAAATATACCAATTCGGTATGTCAAGTTTTTTTTTGGAGGGCTGAATCGAAAACCATTTCGAGATAATTGTCTCACTAATCATATTTTCTATGTCAGAGATTTTAAAATGAAAGGATTACAGATATTTTTAATAAAATAACGTCGTTTTTCGGTCCGTGCAGTGACGTCACTGGCATACCTGTGAACTCCTTGGTAAACATAAAATCAACTTAAAATAACCGGCCATTAAGAAAAAAAAATACTTTCACAATGTCAGAATTTGACATTTGATGTTGCCGTATCTTTTTCCAGCATAGAGTTAGAAAGAGGAGGCAGGTTTTAATTTTTTTAAATACAGCTGTAGGTAGTTTTTCTCCACGGAGTTCGAATTATTTTCTCTCCACCATTTTTGCACTTAGAGATTACCTACAGATCAAAATAATTTAAAAATTAAATTTATATTGATGAACTCGATGAATAGCAATAAGAATGAAATAGGTGTCTTAAAATTATGTCTTCTATCCGTAAAAAATATAAAAATGAAGACCAAAAAAACTTGACATCCCGAATTATCTTGAACACCTCGGCTTTATTTGCCCTAATAATGTACCTATATTTCTTATTTTTCTATAAAATACATATATGTAACCAGTGTTCAAAGGAAACCCTAAATATTTGAAAAAGTCTGTATTTATGTGCATCTACTTTATAAGTTGAAGTCACTTTTACTTCCGACCCCCTACTTTGTAGGTAGACCTAAAAATGCTATGAAGTAAAATTTTTAAGATCAATATTTAATGAGTTAATTAGATAATTTGTAAAATTTGGCAAAATAGTGACATAATGAAGGAAAAGCAAAACAAAAATAGGTATATCTACTAAAATGACGTAGTTTAGTAGGTGTCTCTGAAAGAGTCAAGTTCGTTCGGTCGGGGATACCTCTTAATGTGAATAAAATTTACCATATACATAAAAAAATAAGAGAATTTTGAAAATTTTGCTCCGTCCAACTCAAACCTACAATTTTCACTTTCGAACCTTTTTCGGTAACATATTATGAATATCGTGTAGTTGATTATTAAACGTATAAAAGAGTGGCTATTCGAGACGGTAATGTAGCATGAAACAGCACTATGAAAAAAGTTACATATTTTTTAAGCAATTCGGATAGAAAATTCGCAAATAGACGTTTAAAAAAATTCATTCATAATATCTAAACTACGAAAAAACGCGGAAAATACATTGGGTATTTTGATGTTTTCGGATTCACCTGTATGAGGAAGCTATTTTTGGACGTCACCGTTTGGATCGCCCTGTATAAGTCAGATAAACAATGGTAAGAACCCTACTTTATGAGCTGTTGTACTAACCTACAATAATTTACTTCTTTATCTTGAAATGTTGACAGTTTAAAAACTTTGCTACGGTTAAGGTGGTTTCCGTCCATAAAAAACTTTGTCGTAGAACACTCGTATATAGACGGTATTAATAAAAGTAATGTTTTATATATGGAAAAATAGCTTAGAAAATCTAGATTGCGCGTATCAAATAACATTTACAATTTATAATATAATTACGAAGATATAAGGCTTTGAAATGTTGTATGAATAATTTATTAATACCGTCTTTGAGTGTTCTACGACAAAGTTTTGTATGAAATTGACAACTCTCCAACCACCTTAACAATCTCGGCAGTACTAGAACACCTGCTCATTTTAGCAATTTGTGAGTTTATAATTTAACAAACCCACGAGATTAATAAAATTGTGATAAAACAAGGATAAAACCGCCTTATTTTATACCTTGTCTGTATTTCTTGTCAGTAATTATTCTCTGTACACCTACTATGTTGTTGATGTAAAATAAAGCATAATTATTTAACAGAAAATGATTTATATTTTTGTTGATTATTTTGTCAAATTGTATAATACTGTACGCTAGTAACCACCTCCACAGTACCTAATACACGTGAGAAGTTAAATCTTCAACAGATTTTGAAAAGAGAAAATTTTGGGACGATAAATGCCTAGTAGAAGAAGGACTTCATTACATAAGAACCTGTGTGAATGGTTCGGTATGAACACCACCTCACTATTTAGGGCTGTAGATTACAAGGTCCAAATATCCCTAATGATACAACCCCCGATCTTCTTCTTATCGTGTGGGCAAGCCCTGGTGTCAGAGTTTATTCAAACCGCCTTACGGCCTCTGACGTTGTTTTTTTATGTAACGACTACTACCACCAGAGATAGTAGCCGGGACTAACGGCTTAACGTGCTATCTGAAGCTCGGAATCATTTTCCTTTTCAGACAATCAGGTGATTCAGCCTGCAATGTCCTAACCTAACCAACTGGGGAAAAACGCACAAAGTGATATATCACTAGGTATAGGTGTCCTCCGTGTCAAGAGCCCATAATGCTCTTAAGGGTATATTATTCGGAGCGCGCTCCATACAAACGTACTATGGTGATATTTTCAATACTAACCAATTAAAGTCAATGAAATTTTGCAGAAATAATCTAGAAACAAATTTCTATGCTTGTATGGAGTCAGATTTTCGTTAAAATGTATAGTTTTCAAGTTACAGTGCCTCAAAGATTTCCATACAAATCTTAAATTAATCCTAGCATTGAAACTGTATATTTTAACGAAAATCTGACTCTATAGAAGCATAGAAATTTGTTTCTAAATTGTTTCTGCAAAATTTCATTGACTTTAATTGGATAGTATTGAAAATATCACCATAGTACGTTTGTATGCAGCGCGCATTTTCGCTCTCGGAATAATATTCTCTTAACCATTAGACCACGGAGGCGGTGGGACATGGGTGAGAATCTCCAATAGGAGATGGCCACAAGAAGTTAATACTATGACTTGTTCAAGATTGCATCGTTATACCGGATGATTTTTGTACAGTTTCGAAATCAAGTGTTACTATGGGAGCAATCCTGAAATGGTAAAAATACAGCTGTTCTGTACTCACTGCAATGCCTACTCGATTTAAATGTATGAGACAACAGATTTTAATACGAATTCAGGTTTGCTTATTTATAGTGAAGGTTGTTCAGTTCGATGTTCTTTCTGAACCATCCCTGAAAGTTTCGGAACAGTAAAAAAAATTCACCGGTAAAGATTTGTCGATAACGTAATTAATTTTTTGGAGATAGCTATTCTGCTTCCTAATCAACGCATAAAATAAGTTTATACTCATATGCCAGAGCGAAAAAAGGTGAAAATGTACGTTGACTCATTAGGGTTAGGGATAGTCTTAAATATTTTATGAAAAAGCGTTCAATAAAACTACAATTACTAATTTATGTATAGGTTAGTAGCTAAGGGCAACCGGTCCCAGAAACCTCAATAAAGAAATGAGGCTAGACTGAAGGCCTAACATATGTTTGCAAACTGGTTTTAATCATAAATTACTTGTACATTTGGTCTTGATTTTGTTTCAAAGTAGCTACCTACTTTGTACCTAATACTAAGTATTACTTACTTATATAAAATGTACCTATTTTTACTTAGCAACACAGCAACAGATTCTAGATTAAAATGCCAAACCTACTATTTATTTACCTACTACTAAGTAATTGCAAAGTAATTGAAATCATTTTTTGGAACTTCTAATAACAAGCTGGCTGACCCTATTTTCATTGAACCCTTTAAGGCCAGGTTATCCCAGTGCAAGCGTCTCTTTCTTGGAAGCATAAGTTTGCAATTAGCCATCCCGCTCCAATTGAAAGCAGGATCGCAAAAAAACGTGTTTTCATCAATATCTTTGCTCATGGGTGTTTTTAAGCTCAAAATTCTACGGAGTTCACTAGAAATATTTAATGTATTTAGTTAAGTACAAGAATAAAAAGTTAAATATCAGCAGTTTAATCATAGTATTGAAAAAACATAACAAAAAGGGGTAACTTTGGGATTTTTATCTATGTATTAAAATTAATCTAATCGTGTTATTGAGCACGGTCGCCTATCAGCCAGATCCTTAAATAAGACATAATTGGTTTTCAGACTTTAAAACACAGTTTAAAACACTTTCGTTCGTGTTCAAAAAACGGCCTCAACCGAATAACAGCGTCTTAATCACATAAAGGAGAAGTCCCTTCTTGGAGTCTTCTTTGAGTAAAGAAAAAGTTCCACTCAGCAAGTTGTCGATTTAAAGAATTAAGTTTTTTAGATAATTCGTTGCATTGAAAATATTTCTACGTGTTATTCTAATAAATCGTAGGTTTTGTAAAATTGTTTAATTTCCATGATTTTACAGTTTGTATTCTTTTGTTTAACTTCAGGCTACAAATGAAAATCTACAGTGATGAAATGAAGATAATTTAAAATCAAATTTATTCAAGTTACACGCAAATTAACCGTCAAACAAAGTAAAGATGAGAGACAAAGATAAAAGACAATACTCACAAGCGGTTCGCTAAACCATCCGTACATATTTGCTTTACAGAAAATCAGGACGAAGGAGTCATTGAACAATAAACTACTTATAAGATGCAGTTAGTGAATGACCCGAGTCTCAGGACTACGTGATCGCGTGAACGTGTACCGCGGCACTGACTAACTAAGGCTATTATCCTATCGCATAAATGGAGCCTCCAGCAAACACGAAAAGTCGTCACAAGATAAAATTTTCGCGGCTTTTTTATAGCTGATGCTAAATAATTCCTTATTGATAAGTCATGTGGGTCAACAAGCTTTATACGTCCAAGTTATCACTTATCATCGACATGCTTATTTGCTACAAACAGTAGCATTATTTTTATTGTTGCAGCACTAACGAATGCTGCTCACGACTAGGTATATCATCACGGGACGCGTCTTGAAATATACAACACATATTAGGTATAATTCGGAGCGTGCTCCATACGAACGTACTATGGTGATATTTTCAATACTAACCAATTAAAGTCAATGAAATTTTGCAGAAACAATCTAGAAACAAATTTCTATGCTTGAATAGAGTCAGATTTTCGTTAAAATGTATAGTTTTAAAGTTACAGTGTCTCGAAGTTTTCCATACAAATCTTAAATTAATCCTAGCATTGAAACTGTATATTTTTACGAAAATCGGATCCATATAAGCATAGAGATTTGTTTCTAGATTGTTTCTACAAAATTTCATTGACTTTAATTAGTTAGTATTGAAATTATCACCATACTACGTTTGTATGCAGCGCGCAATTGTGCTCTCGGAATAAACTTTTCGGTCGTGACTCCGTCTGTGTTGAGTATAAAAAGTATCCTTCTGACATGTTATTCTAGACTAGAACATATTCAGGGTTCGAAACCCGTAAGGGAAAATATTTGTATGATGAATATGAATATTTGTACCAGACTCATGAATGTTTGTATTCTGTATCGTTGTCTAGTCATCACAATACAAGTCATGCCCTGCGTACCCTAACACCTGCACGCAGGAGGAGCTTATGACCGCTAGCGACGGTTGCCCACTTCTGGCAAGGTACTATTTAGCGACGTTGTTCAAAATTTTAAGTCGACACGATAAGAAGAAGAATACAAGTCCATGCTAGATTCTTGGAACGCGTTTCTGTAGGTAGGCAACTACTGTAAGTAAATATACAATAACTAAATTGTATAGTACAAGTATACCTAACCTTAAAACAATGGCATAAATTTATTATTTGAATAACTCATTATCAGAGCTCTAGATAATTTTTTGCGTCAGTCACACATAAGCCTGGGTAAATACTAGCAATATGAAATATGGTTCTACAGGTAGGTGCCATTTATATCTAAATCATTTGATCCATTAGTTAAACAATCCTTTTGTTCTTTCGTATTGACACGCCTTCAACAACAACTCTATGTTCTAGATAAAATAACTTAATTGCTATGCTCTGTATTTAATCATTGTTTACTTCAGCTTTTCGGTTTCTAATAATATGGTGTTTACTACATTTTATTGAGTTTTCCGTCAGCATTTTCCGGGCGTCTGCCTGTACGAGATTAGTATGGCTCTCAAACAGCTAAAGAACAACAAGGCGCCGGGTGACGACGTGATTACGGCCGAGCTTCTGAAGGCGGGTGGAAAACCGGTCCTGAATGAAAAAACACCACAGGCATGGAACAGAAGTCTAGTGGTGCTTTTCTTCAAAAATAGCGACAATGCACTGTTCTAGAACTATAGGCCCATTTCGCTTCTTAGCCATGTCTACAAGCTGTTTTCGGGAGTCATAACGAACCGTCACGCGCGCAGGTTCAACGACTTCCAGCCAAAAGGCAATGGAAAGGGCTATGATCGAAGTTTCCCTATGAAATCGAATCAGAAATGAAGAGATTCGCAGAAGAACCAGAGTAGCTGACATATAGCCCAAAGAATTGCTAAACTAAAGTGGCAGTGGGCGGGGCACATTGCTCGTAGAACCGATGGCCGATGGGGCCGAAAAGTTCTGGAGTGGCGACCGCGTAACGGAAAGCGCATAGCGTGGGTAGGTGGGCCGACGACCTGGTGAAGGCGGCGGGAACCCGTTGAATGAGGGCAGCGCAGGACCGTTGTTATGACGATCCTTGGGGAAGGCCTATGTCAAGCAGTGGACGTCCATCGGCTGAGATGATGATGATGATGATGATTTTAATTTTAGTTTGGTTGGTGTTCTGAGTTTTAATAATATCTCTGACCACCTTTTCGGGGAATACACCGTGGGCCCGGGTTCGATTTGAAGCCGGAACAGGGTGCTTCAGCTCATCCTTTTTTACGTGACCAACATTGAAATCTCGAAAAAATTCTACTGTTACATACATTTTTCTCGAGAGGCAATTGACATTTTCTATAGATTTTTTTACGATTGCGAAATTGGCTACATTGTGAAAGTTGTTTAGTTAAATAATAAATAATAAATAAATAAATAACGCTCACAGGCACACACATTGTAATGATCCCAAACTAAGCACTAAGGCTTTTATTATGGAAACCATACAACAACGGCACGAACATATAACATCCATGACCGAACCGGGATTCGAACCCAGGACCCTGGTTTGGCAGTCCGGCGTGGTAACCATTACACCAACCGGGTCGTCGAGTCGAGTTTGATGGTCTGTAGCCTGTTCCGGCTTCAAAAAGACCGTGAGTCTATGGATATGGATCGATCGAAGCAAGCTTTTAGGACCAGTCTTAGCTGTGGGTCAGAACGCTTTAGGATTATGTGTAGGTATAGCAATTAAAACAGAAACTTAAAGCGAGCAAAGCGAGCTCGACTTTTCTCTGCTCTACGGATTGGTTATAAACAGAGCTCAATCAATCTAGATACATTTTTCCGAATTGGTCGCCCCTACTAAAGTGCCGCCCGGGTCTCCCGAAATGCCTTTAATCTGTCTGTATACATACACCCTAACAGTAAACAATCATCATATCAGCCAGACGTCCACTGCTGGACATAGTAGGTCTCTCCCAAGAATCGCAACAACGACCGGTCCTGTGCTGCCCTCATCCAACGGGTTCCCGCCTGCCCATGCTACGCCTGCCGGTACGCGATCGCCACACGAGAACTCTTGCGTCAAGTTAGATCCCATCGGCCATCTATTCTGCGAGCAATATGCCCCTCCCAATAAGAATAAATGGGAGCTGGATTAAACTCCATGCCACCACGGATTTTGTTGTTATCATTTGTATAAAGTCATTTGAAAATTGTTCTAACAGGTTTTACATCAGTTAAAACCTTTCTCAAACACCAGTCTCCGCAAACTTCAAATTGATTATTGTATACTGCATACCTATATTAGAACTATTGTTAAGGCCTAATAAATTATATACAATGTACCTAACTGGATACCATAAAATGCTGTAAACTGTAAACGGTTGTGGTGAGAAATAAATATTTTTTCATTTTTAATTTTTCAAATTAAAAAGAAATCAGTAACTTAATTAATGCAAGGAAAGTGCTGTGTGGCGAAACGAATATTGCTGATTGGCCAATCTTTCCGCTGCAGCCTTCGATCAAAGTAAAAGATGCAGTATAAATGATTGTCATACAATACAGCTCATGCTGACACGAAAGCGAAAAAAGAATGTAATATGATATCGCCGTAATGTAAGTACTTTTTATTCAGCTCTTTTTTCACTTAATAACTTATACTTTACATAAGTGAATGTGTCAACAAATTGTATACACGATATAGGTATCACGGCATTGATTGTCTGTCTATGTAACAAATGTTTACATATCGTCATAATGTACTTTTTATTCAGATCTTTTTTCACTTAATAACTTATACTGTACATAAGTGAATGTGTCAACAAATTGTATACACGATATAGGTATCACGGCATTGGTTGTCTGTCTATGTAACAAATGTTTACTGCCCTGACTATACCAAGAACGCAAATACTAATACGGTATTAAAAGGGTTTTTAAACTCACCAATCTCAGCATCGTCGTCCTTTCCAAGGCCCATGATGTAAGCGCTCCTCAGGAGATGCCCCATCTTCGATCCCTTACTATGCTGACTTTGTGCGAAAAATTGTAGTGTACAACAAAACAAAAACGATTACTTTGCTACATAGATCTACTAAAGTGACCTAATCACTCGTCTAAGAAAAGAAATAGAAATAAAACCAAGAGGTTAACATTAAAATGTTGATAACAATGGGATTTACCGCACTAGTCGGTTAATGCGGTAATCGGCTACATTTCTGCTACAAAATAGATGGATTTACGCTTCCCTAATAAGAAAGCCTAGAATGTAGTTTGTATCGTCACCACTTTACAAGTGATGTAAAGCGAACGCTAACCGAAATTATAGGTCGCGCTAGGAAAAAGCACAGAGGAAACCTTGGAGTAGCTAAACAATACAATCAACTTTACTACTCTAGCCTAGCATAGCATTTGAAGATTCGATTCGCTTAGCAATTATACATATTATTTTTACTTTTGAACAATCCTCGTGTAGTAAGTTACCAAAATAATTATAATTAATCGGAGTTTCTTTTAAAGGAAATCATCCAATTTTTTAATGTATAAGACAGGGATACTTTACGAAAGTCTGGACATATTATAAGATTAGATCATTCTTCTGTACATATTTATTCCTTCATACTCGATATGTTTTACCTACCCTGGAAAAGGGGAAATTTATAGTTACAAAAAACTAAAATCTTTCCGAATATTTTTAACATTTCATTTGTTCTGCATCCAATGTTAATTTTCCATCAACTTTTAAAGTCTTAATAACAATGCTCGCGACTCCACTCTGTTCTCTAGTCTAAGACGTAATACTATTGTTGACAGAAGCAAGGGAACAATGAATTTATCTGCGTGTGCGCAGACGAGACGCTATAGAGCAAACATCCTCGTGTGCTACCTTGTGCTACCGTTCGCTTACGACTTTACGTGTCCGCAAGGTTGTAGTGATACTCGTATTTATTGATACCAAATAGAAAAAGTTAAAAATATCTTCTTACACTTCAACTTATTCATTTATTTCTTCCTTTGGTTCGAAAACGAATGAATCTAGTAAGTAGGTATGATGTTTCTGAGGTACTTCCGACAACTTGCAACTTAATATGCTGACGGTTCAGCTGTCCCATACATTTTAGGATTTCAGTTTGGTAGGTAATGAACAGCTGTTTATTTTTGCGATTTCTACTTTGTTCCCATAGAGAAAGTTTTTCAGTTTGATGGTCTGCTCATGCCCTTAAAAACCGTCAGCATATTTAGAAGGACCCTTTAGGGGTCATTAGCATCATTAGTCTATACAGGAGTCCAACATAATATGCTGACTGTTCTTTAAGAGGATACCCAGATCATCCATCTGAACAAGTTTCTTTACGGGACCAACATCGAAGTCGCAAAGAAAAATCAGCTGTTCCATAAATTTGGGTCAAGTAGGATCGCAGTTTTGTATGGAACGGTACTGAAACTTGAGCAAGCGATAAGAACTGAAGGTACGCCGTATAATTCAAGTAAAGCCACAATGCCAGTACCAGGCTATTTGGTAACATGAGTCATGACTCGAAAAGATGCGTGGACCCTGTGGACCATCATAATGTCGTTAGGTATGTCACGATACCTTATTAATTGGTTGGTTGACGGTTGTTGACCAATAAAAATGAATTAATCAATAGAGGTTCCATTTCCCAAGTGAGCCGTGAGTGAGTATGGTGTTGCCTTTTCGTCTCTTGGTTGACGATGACGAACGAGGCGACTAAGGGTTTAAGGGTAAAGGTTTCTCATGCAGTGTTTTTGTGTTTTTGTGCAGATTGGCCTTTTGCCAATGCATCCATTGGCGAAAGGCCAATCTGTCACCACTTCACACGTCATTCCATCCTGAAACCTTTAAAACATCAAAAGTGGTTATGTGGAAGGCATATGTGGAAGGATTATAAGGCAGATCTAGGTCGTACCTAGACCAGATTGGGTTTAGAAAATTCCAGATTAAAGTAGACGAAATCGAGGAGAATGTATGACAAGATGTATGGACCTAGAGGAAGCAAGTACCTATGTCAGGACCGCTCTGAGATGTATCTGCTGGTGTGAATTTGTGTAGGTATGTGTCTGAGATTTACTTAAACTGCATCTTAAAAAGGTATAGTTGGTAAAAGAAATAAATCGAAGTATAAATCCATTGCATCGAAGCTTCTGATCCAGTAGCGTAGTGGGGGGAGAGCAAATACCCCAGGCGGCACTTTACTAAGGGGCGGTATATTGTGAAAAAATATAGATTGAGCTCTGTCTGTAACCAATATGTAGAGCAGAGAAAAGTCGAGCTCGCTTCGCTCGCTCTAAGTTTCTGTTTTAATTATTTGTAGGTACCTATACAACGTACTTAATCCTAAAGAGTTCTGACCACAGCTAAGACGTGGTGCTAACAATTTCGACCTTGCATCGCTCGATCCATAGTTTTTAACTCTAGCTGGCTACACTCGCTCTAAGTTTCTATTTTTCCATGGATAAATCGAAGTATGTCTGTCCACCCAAGTAGTTGTACTAAATAATTTCGAGCTTGCTTCGCTCGCTTCGTTATTTTTGTGTAGATCTTCTATGAGAAGACCCGAGGGGGCGGCAAAATCCGTCGGAGCCCCGGGCGACAGAAGCCCACGCTTCACCACTATTCTGATCACCCCGAAAGGCATTATGATCGAGACTCTAGTCGTGACATTTGTCCTAATTTGTCACTCTAGAGACGAACTCAGTTGCGCGTATCTAATTTAGGTGCGAACCCACCTATCAGAAAGATGAAAACGTTATAATAAATCACCTGCCTTATAAACTTGTTTAGCGGGAAATTAATGAAGCGTGAAATGATGACAGCCGCCGGCACGGCATCGGCATCGGCACCCGCCTTCTCGTTTGAATTTGGGTCAATTTTGGAGACGTTACAAACCCATCCTTCCGTGTTCTATTTATAATATTTATTTTTAGGGTTCGAAGCGTGGTGGGCGGGACATAAACAAAATATGTAACGTGTTAATTTTACGCAATACTTACCTGTACAATTTTTACAGAATACAATAAACTACGATTTAAAAAAAAACCGGGATCATCCCCCCGTCAAACTGGACAGAGTTTCGGTAGGTACCTACTACTGGTGAAACTTGGATGTACTGAGGTTTCAGAATATCTCTGACTACCCCCTCGGGGAATATAGTCGTGAGCATATGCAAAAAAAATTTAATTCACATTTAATATATATTTGTTCTCTGCGTGACCTTTCGACTTACCTTTCTCATATTTTAATTTCTATAGCTAAGTATCATTTTTAATACAGAAATGTATTTTGTCAGGATGCCGTTAAAATCTAATCTAAACTATTATAAAAATGTAACTGAAGTGTGTCTGTACATTGAAGATATTTACAAAACAATATTACGATATGGTTTTTACGTATCCCTGACTCGAAATCAACCTTTTTTAGAAATGTTGTCTGTCTGTTTGTTTGTGTGTTTGTTTGTTTGTTTGTTTGTTTGTTCGCGCATCACGCAAAAACTACTGAACCGATTTTGATGAAACTTTTTTTGTTTGATAGCTTATGATCTGACTTAAAATCTGGTATATAATTTGTGCGGACGAAGTCGCGGGTAAACACTAGTATATTATAGTTTCAATGCTTAGATTATTTTAAAAAAAAAATTGGAAATCTTGAGGTACGGTAACTTTGCAACTACATATTTTTACGGGAATCTGACAAAATAAATACTGAGATTAGTTTCTAGATCATGTTTAAAAATTATCATTAACTTTGATTGGTTCATATTTAAAAGCGCGCAGTCATGACTGAATGATAATTGATAAAGTAATAACTATGAGTAATAACTACTTTTATCGTAATTTACAAAAGATTTAATTTTAATACAAATACTAATTAGTTCGGTAGAAAGTATAAGACGGCCTATACCAATTTACGTCAAGTTTAGAAAATCTAAAAAAACAACATATTATGATTAACGAGATCGACAACACCGACAGTAAAATGTATAAGTAAAATAATACAATTATTTGTTTACAAACCAATGTTTGGCTTCTATTGCTATGGATACGACCCCTGGCACCGTGGTAAACTATCTCAAATAGGTTTATGTAAATTATCGGAAATGAGAATGGCCTTTTTTGTTACTGGGTATTTTGTTCTAGAAAGTATTTTGGTTGTATAAACTATTAAAGTCACATAGTGAAATAGATATTATAGAAGGTTTAACAAAAGACCCCAGTAATATAAGGATAAGCGTGGAATCATTCTAGTTGGCGTGAAAATGAAGAACAGTGGGGTTTACCAGGCTGATGATGATGACATACAACCTGCCCACCAAATAATTTCTACTCTACACGTGTTTCGCTCCACCAAGGAGCATCCTCAGGAGTTAGACCGACGAACGTTCGAAACAGAGTTGTTACTCCGCCGAGAGTCCGACATCGCGTCTAACTCCTGAGGATGCTCCTTGGTGGAGCGAAACACGTGTAGAGTAGAAATTATTTGGTGGGCAGGTTGTATTGCATAACGTAATACAACTTTGTCTACTAGGTATTTAGAAGCGGAGGTCTCGACACAATCGTGTCATCTACCTGTTAGTCATGGATTTCCGCAAAGTAACGCCTGATTCAATAAAAGATGATGAATATAAAATTGGGTTTTTTAGTTCCACCATCATACTGAACAACTTTTACTATGGAGCCGGCATCGAAATAAAAATGTTTTGCTCAGTTCGATGGTCCAAGGTATTTGTTACACCTTGTAGATTAATAGCTTTTTATCGTGATTTCGGCTATCTGCGTGGGCATGTATATTGTGTATCATCACATCATCATCATCAGCCTATAAAGGGTACATCTTAATATGCTGACACTTTTTTAATGGGATGATCAGACCGTCATACTGAACAACTTTCTCAATGGCACCAACATCTAAATCGCGGGAAAAAAAAACTCTTCCACTTTACTCAGTTAAGCCTAAATCATGAAGTTTTATCTATTTCGTTGTAGCAAGAGCACCATACTTAAAATAGAATATTTCTGACTACACCCTCGGGGAATATAGTCCTGAGTTTATACTTATGCTGTAGCTAAAGAAATTTGGATTGTCTTTTCTCGTATACATTTATTTCATAATTTTATATACACTTCAATAAATAATGAATGCATGCTTAAAAAGTACTATGTGATACCTGGTAAGCCTACTTCTGCAAACAAATACGCATTTGAGTTGATGTCAATATAGGTGTCAAACTCCCACGAGCTCACATAGACTTCTATCAGATTCTCGTCTCTGCAATGGGCTAGGTTCTCTGAAACAATTATAAAGTTACAGGTATACGACCCGAATGTATTCGGTATTACAGGTGTTAACTGAGATGGATGAGGTAGGAGCGGTGCGGGATCGGATGGTGTGAAATATGATGAAACAGCACTTTCGCGCTATAGAGCGACGGTCAACAGACGTCATATTTTATTCGTAGCATATTTCACACCCCCTTGAAAAACAGTGAACATAATACAGGGTGAAATTTATATCATTAGCATCCTTTTAAACTGAGAGTCTACTCATCAAACTGAACAACTTTGACTATGGGAGCAAACCGATTGGAGCAAACATTCCGAATTATCTTTTAAGGTTCAAAAACGATTAGAGTAACTCACCAGTTATAACTTGTTTCAGTTTATATTCCTTTCCCAAAGACTGGCATATATTACTGACATTATCAGAGATTTGTCTCGCAGACCATGTGAAGATCACAGGTTGGGCAGTTGTCTCCAACCTGGCTAGGGCTTGCATCTGTTTATCTATTGTTTCAACACCTGTGCAAATGAAATAAAATATATGTTAGACCAGTAGAGAGGTAGACCACTGAGACGATGGGATGATGACATAAGTCAGGTTGCCGGAAACAAATGGCACTGAGTGGCAGGCGACAGACAAGAATGGAAAAGGTTTGAGGATGCCTTTGCCGATTGGCAAACAGACATACAAAAAACGAGCAAAGCACAACTTCTAGAATAAAATAAGAACAGAGGTCTGAATAAAGGCATATAATAATAATAAATTAATACGTGAATTACTTATAGTACAGTAAAACAGGATAAGAAGCAGATCATTCTCACTAGCAGCCTCACTAGTCACTAATTCCATTGGACAGTTCATATTTATGATCAGATAAGGCAATCTTTAATTGTTGCTATATTATATTAACTACACTAGCATGGTACTTATAACATTTATAACTAGTTATTTAGTATCTTCTGCTACAGCATCAAGAATTATTTATTTGGGTGTCTAACAGCCATACAATCAAACTTTACAATAACATTTCTATTTTTTTTTTTAAATTAAACTATTCTCCAGGGCTGGTCTGACTCACTAGTTGTCTAGTCACTAATCAAAGCATAGTAGGTAGCACTGGCACCATAAAATAAGGAAGTAAAGTTTAAAAAATATTGGTGCCTAGGCTAGTGAAACCGATTAAAATGAGTATTAAAATGTACTTGCACAGTAAATAGAGTTAATTTATTTCGCAATACTAACATAACATAAATTCATGCTTCTAAAACACCATTCTTTATTTTTAGATTAAGATATTTTTGTAATCTAATTTCAGGTGATCTTGAGAATAAATTCTTCTTTAAATCTAATTTAACATACCTTCTACAATATGTTCCAAACTTTCTAAGGCTTCTCCAAGACTTTCCATAAGAGGTTTCAGAACCTGTGGGTAGTACCCATCGCCAAATTCATGAAGTTTCAGTGCTGTTATTGATCTACAAAGTTTTGTTCCCTTCTCCGTAACTCTAACCCAATCGTTCAGCAGGCTGTGTAGGTTGGAGACATGTGTGAACACCGTTTTGGATATACCATGAGCATCTCTGTGAGGTGATGTTTTCTCTGAAAAAGAATTTATTTTTTATTTATAATTAATGGACTTCTTGCTTGTGCATTAGCACCGCATTTCCGCCAATGTCAAGTGGTTTGAGGGAGTATCTATCCAATCTCGAGAATTGTTTTTGAGTAAGAACAACTGAGAAGGATTGTGGAGCCTCGTGGCAGGCTGAAACGCGAACCGCGCGAACACCACGCGAGAGACAAGTGTTCGGGGCAAACCCTGCAACGTGACTCCCAAGAATATTTTTATTGAACTGTATTGTGCATTACAGCCACAGAAAGATCTGAGTAGATAATGCAACTATTCAAATTTTTTTCATTTTGGCAGTGCATGAATGATTTTGCCAATATCTGAACAATTTTGCCAATGTCTAGTTACATCATCATCATCATCTCAGCTGATGGACGTCCACTGCTGGATATAGGCCTCCTCTGGCAGGCCGGGGAGGGACAACTGACATGTGACCACCCACTAACTGACCTATAACAAGACTCCCAATGCAAATATGAAATTACCTCATTCTGCATGAAAACCAGTGTAAATCCATTTTGTTATCAAAAGTCATTGCATAGCATAGCATAGCATATGCTCACGACTTTATTCCTCGAGGGGGTAGTCAGAGATATTTTGAAAGCTCAGAACATCCACGTGACAAACTGTATTCATTGAAAAAAAAAACCGAACTTTAGATTTTACAATGAGGAAGTATGGTATGTTTTTCTTTGACAACATTCTGTCAGTACTTCCGATGAATGAATCCGAATAAAGGCCAGGCCACACAGAGGCAGGACTGCGGGAAAGCGGTCCGGGGGCGGACCTGCAGGAAGCTAATATCTCCGGACCAGCGCTTATTTCTCTGTGGCATATAACACACAAACTCAGACATGACCTTCCCACCCCACCATACACTACAAAACACACAAAAATCTTCGCGGGTCCGGAGATATTCGCTTCCCGCAGGTCCGCCCCCGGACCTTTTTTCCGCAGTCCCGCTTCTGTGTGGCCTGGGCCCTATTCAACAAACGTTACAATTGTAATTTACAATTACAATTCTGGGTACATTGCTGAGAATGTTAGGCATATGTTACCTACCTACTGCAAGTTTAGCGTCATAAGTAACCAGCAATGTACCCAGAATTGTAATTGTAAATTACAATTGTAACGTTTGTTGAATAGGGCCCTGGCCTTTGGTACAGGAGGAGTAAGTTTTGGGATTGGGGCACGTATCCAGGATATAGGTGAGATTTATAACCCGGAATCAGTAATTCCATTTCATGTCGGAAACCCACCCCCTTGGAAACCCACCGCCCTCATATGGAGTCATCCCCTATTTCCGTGTGAACCCGATGACTCCCAGGGGAGCCACCCGTTTCAGGTCCGGTCCAGATCAACTTTGAATCCTAAACCTCTGGTTAATTGGGCACATTTTGACTTGTATTTTACATGAAAATATGCGAATGAAGTTAGCTACACAATGGACATAACAAATGGCAACATTCGTGTTACAGGTCCACCAACAAAAAAATTTTTTCATTTTGCGTCCGGGTTTCGACGGTATCGTGACTCATTGTCTCGGGTTTCCAAAGGTGAAAGAAAAGAAATATCTTACTTACCATTTGGAGAAAATGATTGTGGTGGTAACGCAGTCTTTGAAGGTGTTGCAGACATTTTAATAAGAACACTAACACTGCTAAATTAGTGAATGATAATTTGTAATAAAACTGTAGAGGGAAAAAAAGAAAAACATTAACGTAGAATTCACAATAATAACATAACCAAAGAGCAGGGCTGCCAGTAGATTTTTTATAATTATTCAGCCAGGTTCCCAAAATTATACAAAATTGACTCGCAGGATACATACAGGTGTAAAAACCTCCGAAACGAATAAAATAATGTTTTTTCTGATTATTCATCACGTACCTAATTTGAACTCAGATCGATATTTTCATTTCCAACAGGTATTTTTATCAACTTTACTGCATTTTTTGGGCCTCGGTTGAATCGAGAGAGACAACATTTTACAAAACTTGAACGAAACATGATGTTTTTGCTCGATTGAATTGTAACGTGACTGATAATAGTGGCTTTTATCTTTCTCTTCTGCTATTAACCGACTTAAGCAGAGCTTTTCAGTTGAAAATATTTATTATGTATCCAATTATACATGAAGGTCCAGGATACATAGAGGATACAAACAGCTACCCAATTATACAGTTTTTGTATCCAATTATACAATCTGGCAGCCCTGCCAAAGAGAATATAATCATTACATTTAAGAGACGGGACTCCTTGAAGCAAAATAATCCTACAAAACGTCAACTCGAGGCTACCATCCAAAGCCAACATAGAGCAAAATGTTGCCAACCTTGAAAACAAAATGACAAGTGTAGAGTAGTGATGTGCTATGAATCTTAAGATGTCGATAGTTTCAGAAAAAAAAAATTGGCCATATGGTTGGCTGAATAAGTTTATATACCTTTTTTTACAAATTAGAAGCGGGTATTCGTTTTAAACAATTTTATTCGTAATTTAACACAATCAATCAATCAATATTTAGAAATTAAACAGACACAGCACAAGAACCACAGACTGATGCCATTGTAAAGGTACATATTATACACATGCTCATTACTAGCACGGAGCCTGCTAATTTCGAGCAAATGCTAATTAGTAGCATGTGTGAACATACTTTGCTAGAAATTAGCATGCTAATTATCACCTTGCTCAAAAATCGGTAGGCAGTTGATTTTCGAGCATGCTACCTGTGGCGCGGGTGGAAGAGGGTGATCTAAGAATAATATAAGTAGTGTGCTCTATGCTTCATAAGCACGTATTTACAGTTGAAAAGCATGCTCATTCAGAAGTATGTTACAATCTAGCATGCTTATTGCTATGAAATGTAAACAGTTCATAGTTATATCTGTAGTCCTGCAAGACGGACTACTGTGAATGGGCCTCTTTAGATAGACATACTCTAAAATAGAATGCTAGAAAGCATGCTATTTTAGATGTTAAAAATGCTAAAAATGAGGCTGCTCTGTACTATTTACATTTGCTAGCAATAAGCATACTAGATTGCATACTCCTAAAAGAGCATGCTTTTCAACTGTATACACGTGCTTATTAATAAAGCATAGAGCACACCCTCTTACACCCGCGCCTCAGGTAGCTAGCATGCTCGAAAATCAACATTTTTGAGCAAGGTTCTAATAAGCATGCTAATTTGTAGCAAAGTATGTTTACACATATTACTAACAAACATTAATTTTGCTCGAAATTATCATGCTCTCGTGCTAGCAATGAGCATGTGCTCATTGCCAATGTTGCAATGTTGCTGAGTAGACAAATGATAAAATCTAGTCATCATTATCTATGGCGTGTAAGGTACTTTACTTTGGGGTTGATTCAATCGCTAATACGGCTTCTCCTATAAATGCGGTGTCCTCGTCCACACGAGTCAGATCCATATTACTGTTCTTGTCAGCATCAGAGTCACGCTCCTGGTCCAATTTTTTCTACCGCATCAGCCATGTCTTCTATTTAATGAGGCGTTTTCATTAAAAAAAAAACTGTTCAAAGACATTGGAAGGATGGCGTTATAATCGTGCCAATTTAGCTGTCAGATCGAAACATGTTTTACTCGATTCCCTAATTTTAGGGAGCAATTTTTTTATTTATTATTAAGATTATTACGGTTTTAATATGAGAGTCGTTGTGATACTTCAGATTGATTAACTTTTTGTGCAGTCAACGTTCGTTTATGTACAATAAACGAAAAATATCGGTGCTATTGCGTATTTATTGGTAGAGAAAAATTATCAATTGGCAACACCACCACTATCAAACGTCATTTGAGTGATGCAAACCATAGACAAACAACACTTTTTACTGTCAATTTGACAGGTTTTTTTGAACTTTTTATATTGCCATCTACTGACTTTTCGATTTACTAGTCTTGGAAAACGCCTCATTGGTTCAGTTTTTCGCTAGGTCTTCATTTCCAGTAACTTGAACCATTTCTTACATCTGAAAATAAACATACCTGTGTATAAGTTTATCATATTATCATCAAAAATATGATGGATGATTTATGTATGATGGATGTTCTGAGGTTTCAGAATATCTCTGACTACCCCCTCGGGGAACATAGTCGTGAGCATACGTATGCGTATGCATGTAGTATGTATCAAAAATATCGATATCGATATTTCTTCAAATCCCTCACTTTACAAATACCGCTCCGCTCTTTATGAAAACGAAGACACATTTCTCAAACTTAAAATGATCGCATTTTTGCCTAAATATGAACCAGGGCTGATAAATAGGATAAATTTATGCTTACCGAGATTCATCCAGCGAAAATCTTGCTATGATGTTACGTTATTTACCATCTTTTCTTTCCGACATTTCACTGCATATCTCACATTTCCTGTACTTCATTTTAAGCTTTTATGGTGCAATATCACGTAATACCCTGTATTTAAATGTGTTTTCAGTTTTATATTCAGGTTTATTCACCCAATAAACATTTTAAATAATTTCCAAAAGTTATCTTGACAGAGACCGTTTCGCAGACTCATTACGTCAGGTGACATTTCATGAAAGAGACCGTCAAGAAAAGAGACGAATATAGACGCCCATCAAAGTTCTCCTCCGTCTCATATATTTTCTCGCATGTATGCAGTTGCGATAGACTTAACCTCATTTTTTTTTTTTTTTTTTTTTAAGTTTATCCTTTCGGATAGGCTATGGGAACTAGCCCTTACTGCCTGGTCATTAGTGTCTTTTTTCTTTGTACTTAAACCTAACCTAACCTAAACTTAATACCTAACTCTTGAAATGCGAGGGTGGTACACACATTCCAATGGTCAGGGGAGTTTCACGCGAGAATCAATCCGAATCAAACGGGAGCGCCTTCTTTATTTCTCACTCTTACTATATTGCTCTCCATTAATGGCACATTATCAAACGAATTCCACCACAATAATAGCCACGAAAAACGAATTTAGAAAATTAAGAAACAATGCCCGTCTGTTTCTTCACAATTCCTGTGCAAAACTCTCCTGATGACGATGGGATGATAGATGAACGATGAGGATGAAATTTTGGTCGATTTTTTAAGCACGCGCGTTGCCGCCAAAATCACCAGTACGATTTAACTTGCACCAAAACTTTTGTTCTTTCTTCGTATGTATTTGAGATTCCTGTTATGTTGGTCGATTTACGCAACTTTTTGGCACACAATCCGCACGAAATTATGTCACAAATATCACTAAAACCAATTTTTCACGAATATCAAATACAACTTTAATGGCGGGAAGCCAATCTAACATAACCTCAAATTCCTGTTGATGATGATGGTCTAAAATTATTCCTCACGGAAAGGCAAAGGGATTCAGCTCCTAAGGCCGTTTTCTTCTGTCGTTAGATGTCACGTCATTGCGTCATAGTCAAGATGATTTAAATCCATGGTCATTGGTCATAGTCGTTGAATATGAACGTGATGCTATCTATAACTATCAACATAGGTAGCATGCATGCCGCAGATCACACCTTCACAATATAGTAAAAATGAGAAATAAAGATATGAGAACGAAAGAAAAATATAACTAAAGACAACGGCTGTAAGGCTAGTTCCCATTGCTTTTCCGAAAGGAATAATGTAAAAAAAATTTCATTTCGTCAAAAATGTTGCCAATTTAGCATTTATATGTTAAATTTGGCACATTTCTGTGGTAGTGTTTACCATGTTTTTTTCTCGTTTAGCATATATCATATTTTTCTAACATTTTCAAAATGTGTACAAAATATCGACAACTTCACTAAAAAATTAAATTTAGGGCCAAAATGCCATTATGTATCAGAGATTTGGTTTTTAAAAAGAGCAGAAAGTATTATTATTCCTCCTCAGATCGGTACCTACCAGTAACAACAACAGTTGATGGAGATGATTATTTGGACATTTTAATTCAAAATTTTGATAATCATGTATGGAAATTGTTAGTTCCGTTGTAATAAATACCGAATAATTCAAAATCTTTTTTATATACGTAGAAAGAGAAGGAACTAGAAGGAAGCACGTGTCTTGTCATATCACTCAGTAAGAGATGCACATAGCAAATTCGCTCTAGTTAAAGAAGGAGATCGCTACTTATTACTGTCCTTATCGACGTAGCCACTTTTTTGTTCTACGACGGCTGTATGACTCCGGAGTTAGACATCTATTTTCATACAAATATATATTGTATAGGATTTTATGACTATCAATGTCTCATACGCTGTTACACTGATGTTTGTAAAGGAGTAAAGGAGCCCATTCACAGTAGTCCTACATGCAGGACTACAAGCCCATACACTATCCTACAAGTAGGACTACCCATACATAATGATAATGCTCAAGGTCGTCGGACGCCTTGTAGGACTACAACACCATTCACGATCCAATATTGGTGTAGGTGTAGGACTGCAAGACGGACTACTGTGTATGGGCTACTTTAGCGAAAAATACTTCGACTATGTTTATTAGCATATTTTTTGTCATTTTTTAAACAGTACTTTTGCATTTTTCTGAAAAATAGTTGGCAACAGGCAACACTGTTTGTCAAACTGTCAATCAATTGTCAAACAAAGTTGCTGCTTTCTTGCATGTCTGCGAGTAACATTTTTTTATTTGAGTTATTTTCCAGTGTAACCGAGTTTAAAATTACGTTGATCCATGGCAGGACCCATACAAGACGTTATCGAAGAAGATGCCGCAGATTTACAATTTCCAAAAGGTATTACTTTGTGAAAACTACTCGGCATCTAAAAATGTATCTATAACGTCACGCCTCTTTCACAGTGGGGTAGGCAGAGACCAGAGCGCGCCATCTACTACGATCCTTATATACCTCTTTAGCCTCATTCACATCCATACATCTCTTCATAAAAATTAATGCTTATAAAAATTATTTCTTGCACGGGTGTGAAAATTTCATGTTTACTCATACTGCATTTTTTACAGAATTTGAAAATGCCGAAACATTATTGATATCAGAGGTGGACATGCTACTGGAGCATAGAAAAGCTCAAAATGAATCTGCAGAGGAGGAACAAGAATTCTCAGAGGTCTTCATGAAAACTCTCACGTACACAAACATGTTCAAAAAGTTTAAAAACAAAGAAACTATAGCTGCCGTTAGAAAGTGAGTACATTATGTTAATTTCTTTGTTAGCCAGCCTATTGGGCTGTTTAAATGTTTTCATAAGATGAAAGGTGATCTACAGGACATTTGAAGAATATGTTTTTAACAGATCTATTGGTGTCGCAACCAAGCTCCAGTGTGAAAGTGACATCTGCAGCTCTGACTGATTTCACCTACATAAAATAGATGAAATCACAATCTCATATCCCGTTTCCTCCAAAACTAGACCGATTTTAATCATTTTTTCAAGAATAATATTAGAAAGACTGGCTACGTCTGTATGTTTGCCTTTTATTGTTTATATTTGACAAATCTGTTTGCTGGACACTGTAAAGCTCAATTCCCACTGGCGCAGAGTCGAAGCGTCGCGACGCGGCGTGAAGCATCACGTTTTTCAACTGTTCTAAATTCATCTCTATTTCTACGGTACGAATTTGCCGATTCGCGCGTCGATGCGCGCTTCACGCGTCAATGGGGCGAATTATTTCGCGTCGCGACGCATCGATTCTGCGCCAGTGGGAATTGAGCCTTAGATGAGGATTGAATTGAGCGATTGAATGTTAATTGAGCCGTAATCTTTTTTTTTGTAAATATCTTCAATGTACAGACACACTTCAGTTCAGTTTTATAATAGTTTAGATTAATAAGTCTTGTTGCAATGTCATGTATCAGTACGCCATGAGATACTATGTGAGTAAGAGAGAACTACACATAGAGGACAGAAAGGAGCGGAGGTGTTGCAAAGTAATATTTCTATTTAAGTATCACCAAAATGCAGTGACGGAGGAGAAGCACATGTTCCGCCCGTAAAACCGAATCCAGGAACAGCACCCTTCATTCATCAAATCCCCTCAGCAAAAAGAATGGTGGTCCACTTCGAACTGATCATCATAGACCACACCCACTGTGACGTCAAAAGGTCATCAACCTAATTTAATGGCGACATACCTAATTGCCTTGCGACACCTCCGCTCCTTTCTTTCTTCCGTGGGACTACACACCATTATCTACTTTAGTCTTCTTCTCATGTTTAACAAGAGGGTGAGATTAAAATTTGTGGGTATGTAGTACCATACTCTTTCTTATACTGTGGCATAACATTAACCATTTGTTCCAGCCTCCTTCAATCAAAGAAACTACATAAATTTGAAGTGGCCAGTTTAGCTAATTTGTGTCCGGAGACTCCAGAAGAAGCCAAAGCCCTAATTCCCTCCTTGGAAGGAAGGTTTGAAGATGAAGAGCTTAGAATATTGTTAGATGACATACAGACAAAGCGCAGTTTACAGTATTGAGTTAGGACATTTTACATTTATTGCATTTTATATTTCCACTATTATTTAATTGGGTTCATGATGAAGAAAGACTGAATAAATTGTCTAAACTGGAATTCGTTTTTGTCGATTTAATAGCCATTGTGCACACAAAGGACTGTCCATTTGCTCTCATTAAACCTAAAATTCTTTCCGCAGATAAGCTAACTAAAAATGCATTGGGTCATAATCCACCTAATCAATGAATTCGAAAATTACAGGCAATAAACATCAGCTGAACAAAAACCAAACAATTTTGTTTCTTTGATTTGCTTTGTTCTGAACAAATAAACCCTACATTCAATATTTCAAGAAATAGACTATGAAGATATTTCTGAAAATGGTTACTGCTTTTGCAATTCTGCATCATCTGCATGTTTCACCTAATGGGTATTGTATAGTAGTGCCATTACAAGATGCTATCAGCTCCTATATTTTAGTGTCTTTGTGTGGTGAGGTGAAATGAAAAACAATAATTAAATCAGTCTGTATATTGGATATGTCTGCAATACAGCAAGATACATTACAGTGAAAACAGGTTAAAGTGATAAAATATTGGAAACAAAAATAGTAATTAGAATTTCTTCTCTGAAACAAAACTATAATAAAACCATTCTTATTATTACTTAAAAGTAGAAACTATTAATATTGATGTTAATTAATGCCTCTAATAAACAAGCCTTTTGTAAAGCATTGCAGGTAAAAAAACTAAATGAATTTTTTTATCAATAACCTCAACAATTTTAGATAACTTAAACTCAACAATCCTTCCATAATTTTCTTATTTCCTAATTTTGTTGCCTAAACATTATTCTTTAACAAAATGCCGAACAAAAGGCTTGCTTTCATTATAAACTTATCTCAATGGGCACTTTTGGTTTAGTTTAAATGTTAGTATTTAATCTAATATCATAAGTAATAAAAATTACAAACTTATCCATTCATCTAAAAGCAAATAATATTAACCACCTATAAAAGAACTATCAAATCTAAAATCCTAGCCAAGTTATTTTATGGTACATCTCGCACTTCTATCATATCCTGAACATACAAAAATATTTATGTACTTTAAAAACTTTTAGATTCCTACATAAAGATGCCTTAGGATGTTTAACAAATTAGACAGAAACTAGTACATTTAATTACACAACAAAACATCTTTATCTAGAAACCACTATCCACATCTGTGGTTTATTTTAAATTAATTGTAAGGGGACCGTTTTTATAGCACACATTTTTATTAACACCTAATAATTTTGAGGGTCGCTTCTCTAAAACTTACTAAACCTTAAAGTAGGTAACGACATTGGGAGAGGCTTACATAAATCCTAAAATACAACCTGGACCTGTGACTTTATTCTAAGTATTGTATATTGTTAGTAAATCATGTTTTTGATTCAAGTGTGGGGAGTCTAAAAGCGACACGGACGCGGGAAGGAAGCAATGCAAATATAAACCATCAAGCTAACATCTTTACAGAAAGTGTCTGATATTTACGAACAAGTAAGCGACTAAAGAGACATTTAAGACAGTTCATTTAGATAACAGAAAATTTTATTAAAACCAAAGTAATGATCTTCAAATATTATGACATCTATAACATATTTGTAATGTGCAATTTTTATGATTACACCACACATATTGCACTTATTTGAGAAGAAAACTATACAAAAATCCGGATTTTAAATACTGGCTCGGTTTTTCATTCATGTTAATATTTTGTTTATGCACATCACACATATTACACAATTATAATTACTAATGAGTCGGGAGATTGAAGATTTGAACATAAAACATATATATTTAACAGAGTTACTATAAATAAATGATATATCATCAAAATAACTGCTTCATTCTATTAACAAATTGTTTGATTGTAAGGAATTAACAACAGTTTAAATCGAGTTCGGGTTGAGCCTCATCTGGCAGCATGGAATCGAATTTTTTCACGGTCTATCCTTTTCTGTCGCTGAGGAACGTCATTTGCTAAAGCGAGAAAGGTCGCAGCACAGCGATGCTACCGCGTGCTGTCGCGTTCCCGCTATCTTTTTCGCTCTAGCAAATAACGTTCCTGAGCGACAGAAAAGGATGGAGCGTGTAAAACGCGATTCCGTCCTGCCAGATGAGGTTCAACCCTTATCCCGAATGCGGTTACAATGTGTTCGTGGACAAATCACACCCTGCCTTTATGTCACAAGTCAGTTATGGTACATCCCTATTCACTACTCAGCACCTTCGGAAACACTTCACAACTCTTGGATACTGTTTAACTTTGTGCAAAATATCGTCAGCATATATCAGTATCGAAAGTTGTCAAGTCACAATCACATTCATATTCAAACGATTCTCTTACATATCACAATCAACTCTTTATTTATTAGGTACTATTATAAGATTTATACGTCAGCAATTTGAAAAATTAATCACCTATATTCCCCAATTTCATATTCGCGTTCATAGTATGGCTCTTACAAAAATTTTGATTTGAGCAATGAAAGATTTATAATATTAACTTCCAAATGTGAGCCTTCCAAAATATATAGGTACTCGAATTTGCCGTCGAAATGTACAAAATGTTTTAAAAAATAATTGCGTACGTCCCAAAGCAGATCTAACTATTATATTTGTAAGTTGCCAACGTTCTACATTATCAGTCTCGATGATAAAAATGCATTTTGGCCAAGAGAGATCCAACTGGCATGGTCCATCTTTTCCTAAACGAATGATATCAAAATCAAATACCATGTGTACCCATTTTACTTGATACAGATATTGTGACATTTTCAGCGCATCTCGGTCTACACACTTATTGTGTTGTGGCATGCAAAGTCACATAGAACACAAGAGAAACATCATCTCACAATAGGCACTTCATAGGATACTATGCCAAGAAAATTTACAAATATCTGTATCAAAGTAATGTTAAAAAATTCAGTCTGTTTCTTACATTTCCCTATCAAATTCCGCAATTTTAAAGCTCTTTTCTTTACTAAATCGAACTGGCAACCGTTAATCAATGCCCATAGTAAGGTACTCAGGCCGTTTTTAGATAATTTGGTCCGAGGTCTTTTATCCTCACATTATTATACTTTAAAAATGTTACGTTGAGAATTACGAGTTACATAACATCACTCTTTCGTAACCTTTGTTTGCGAAACATAAGCTGTTTATGTACATAATTATAATACATAAAATGAGATCAAATATATAACCAGTCATGTAATCAGATTTAGTAATGAATGATACACAAAATGTAACTAAAATAAAACTTATAGAAAAATAATTTCCTTACAGTTTCAATTAAAATATAATTAGATATTATAATAATTACAACAATTGTTAAGAACGTTTTGTCACCTTTATTTTATCAAATTACAGCAGTAGCTGTTGTGAACGTCACATTTATAGAAACTGATGCATCAAACATCTGTCCAGCGTAAAGTAATATTTAATCAAACGAATTCGCTTTGGTAGATGTGAATAAAAGATAAATGAAGGGAAATACTTATACTCTCACTCACAATTTAATTCGAAATTGACAAACATTCAAACTACCAGAATAATTGCGGATAATTAATTATCAAACAATAATTAGGTATAATGATTATTATTGTCACAGCAGATTAAAGATTTGTAGTGTTAGTGCCACATTCAGAATTATACAATAGGGAGTGCTCACTGCCAAAAAACATTCTACGATGTACAATTGTGACCCTTATTGTATAGGGCTAAGAGTTTTGTTTTGACGTTCTTCTTTCATATCAGCATGAGTTATATCGCATGACAATCATAGGCATCGATATCGCAAGCTCGCAAGGCGTTTATTGATAATGCTTCACCAAATTTATGGTTTATTAATTTATGGTATGGTATGGTTTATGGTTTAACCAAATTTGTATGAGCTGCAGACTCAAATGGTTCCCGTTCTTTTCTAGCATGCACAGCTTAGATCTTAGATAGATATCTAAGAAGAAGTAATAGAGGACCAGGAAGCACTCCCTTCTGTAATATCTGTATGGCCACATTCTAAATTTTGGAAGAAATCTATTGTTTCAGATGAGGATATAAGATCAGAGTTTAATTATTTTATAAAAGTTGATTTGAAAAAGGTGATCATGATGAAAAAAATTAAGTGTGATATGGTAAAATTGGTGGTAAGTAAATGTTCATTGACGACATCACTTTTGAACAACGTCCACACAAGGCCTAACATATGAAGCTTAATTTTCTGCCTCAGAACAATATGTACCCAGGCTAATATGAACAAATTCCAAGTTAACACGCGGGGAACTTTTATTTACTCTTAAATTTTTAAGTACTTACTCTTCTGTAGTTCGTTTTGAGTTTCGCCATGTTAGTTCCGGATTTGTTAACCATTTGCAATTGTAATTTAAAATTATCCCAGATCAACCATAATCCCGTAAAAAGTATGTCGATACTGAAATTAATGTACTTAACATTGATCGAAGATAATCTTTGTATTTGTGTTTATACCATTTATTCACCTGTGTATGGAATTATGCTTACGGCATATGAGTTGTTTTACTATAAACCGCGCAGATAAATAATAGGATCGACCGAAACTAAGCCTAATTGTCTTGCTCAAAGCGTTCATTCGAGCAAAATACTTTCATCATCTCAGCCGATAGACGTCCACTGCTGGACATAGGCCTCCCCCAAGGATCGCCATAACGACCGGTCCTGCGCTGTCCTCATCCAACGTGTTCCCGCCGCCTTCACCAGGTCATCGGTCCACCTTTTGGGGGCTTCCCACACTGCGCTCTCCGGTAACGCGGTCGCCACTCGAGAACTCTTCAGGCCACTCGGCCATCGGTTCTGCCAGCAATGTGGGAGCCATTGCCACTTTAGTTTAGCAATTATTTGGGCTACTAGGATTTTTCTGCGAATCACTTCATTTCCGATTCGATCTCGCAGGGAAAAACCGAGCAAAGCCATTCTTTCAGCCAATTATTTATTTGCGGGAATAGTATTGTAGCAAATCTATCTATGTTCAGCCTCATGTGAAAGTCTAGTCTAAAACCATATCACACCGATATGAGCGCATCGTTATACCTTCAAACAAGCGTAGTGGGGGGTAAGTCAGTGGGAGGAGGGTGCGGGCGGGGAGGGGGGCGTGGTCGGCTGCAGCGGCTGGAAGGCCGAGCCGAGGGAGGGCCGGAGCGTGAAGCCGGGAACGACGGGCTTCATCACGGCCGCCGCCGCCGGCTCCGCGTACGCGCCGTCTCCTGCTTTCAGGTTCACCTGCAAACAGAAATAAGAATTGTTTCGTCATCAGCCTATATACGTCCCACTGCAAAGCAAAGGCCTATCCTCAGGGTGGATGTATGGGCATCAGTCCACCACGCGTGCCAAATGCGATTGGGGGACTAACATACGCATCAGAATTTCTTCTTCAGCGTATGCCGGTATTTCCTAACGATATTTTCCTAGACTTGACATAACATAAACATAAATATTCTTTATTTGCACACCAAGAATAGACAATACAATTTATAACAAGAATGAGAAGGGTACAAGGGTACGGTGGCTTTATCACTAAAAGCGATTTATTTATCAAAAAAATAAGCTGTTATATCCGCGACGTCTGCGTGAAATTTGTATGCCTAATTTAACAGACATATTAATATTACTAGCCTACCGTACCCTATATAAGTTAATATATTATACACAATCCTCTGGGAAGAAATTACCTGAATGTCAGTGAATCGTATCAAAATCAATTGTGTGGTTTAGCAGAAGCACATAGTGCTCTATGCAGAAGTAAGCGGAGGAACAAAAATGACGGATAGCGACTTTGTTTAATAATATTTAGAGATAATGGAAGTTTGGAAGTTTATGTTATAAAGCAACAGTAACGTTCATTTTACTCCACAATTTCGCATACCTTGTAAATAATTGTGTCGAAACATTTCTACTATAAGCGGGGGACTTATAAACGGTTAATTAAAATAAATCGATAGAAGATAATTGCAAACCGCTTACCTTTTCACAACCATCTGGAGGCTCACGTGCTAGGAATCGATTTATTTGTGGAGAAGTGCCGAGTTTCGAGCCGTCTAGGTCTGGCGAAGAGCAGACGCTACCACCTGTAATAACCAACACGTTTACGACAGGTCACAACAGCTCACGATTAACTAGTTAGATTTACTCACTCGGACTGTAGCAAAATAAAAAAAGTAAAAGCAAAATTCGATGCATTTTTCTCAATTCACAAATATCTACATTATAGTAGGTTAGGTGAATTAAATATCTTAATTACCTACAGAGTGATTGCGCGCTACGTTACACTAGTAGCTTTTTATATTTGGAGGCCTACAACTGTGAAAATGGCGCCACTGCGTTTCTTTTTTTCATTAACTCATAAAATATGCAAGTAAATAACTAGGTGTCACATATCTAAGATGGTCCCTGGTCCTTCCCTTCTTAATAATATGTAGACAGTTTTTGAAGGGAAATAAACTGAACAACTTTCTCCCTTCCCTTCCCTAAGAATAATAGTTATTTGTTATGCTAGGCTGCAAAGTTGTTTTTTGGCGCGAGTACTTGTATTGAAACCTGAGCAAGCGAAGGATTCTAAGACTGAACCACGAGCGAAGCGTTCAGCTCAGGTTCAAATGTAGAATCCTGAGCGCATCAAAGGTTTCAAAGGTACGAGACGCACAATAACTTTGCTGCCGAGCGCAACACACAACTTTTCACCTCACAAAAGCGAGGAAAAAAAGTGAATTGTGTTGTTGAAAAGTGCTGGCCAGTGACATGAAATTGATTGATGGATTGGCGGTATAGGAATAGGTATATTGAATAGACAGATTCGAATTTCAAAAACTCTTTCCACGCTAGCGGATAAAATACGCTTTTGCAATCAGATTTCGAGTGATAAACAGAATCTTTCCGAGCTTGTGAGGTGAAAAGAAAATTGCAAACCAGTTCGAACCCATAGAGAAAGTTGTTCGATGTAATTGTCTGACAATCCCCTTGTCAGCATACCAAGAACCTGTAGGTATATTTGTTACGTACTAAAGCCAGTTGTTTAAAACATCTTAAATGATGCTTAGTTGTTTAAATAACTTTCCGTTGCATGGTATATGTAACCATTCTGAAACAATTTATGTAAATTGCTTTTATTCTAGGCTAGGATTTTTAGATTGCAACTGAACAAAATAAATAAAAATTCTGGACGGCGCCAGTTTCAATGCTATAGGCCTTTTTAAATGTACGATGTCAAAATCAATGAAATGGCAGCATATGCACGAATAATTTATGTACCTAATCTGGTGATCTACAAACTCCTATGGAAGCCAAAAAGAAAAATAAACAAAACATGCTGGGGACTCAAACCATTCTCCTAGAGAGTGCATTTCGGTTCTTGCATCTCACTAATACGCGAACCTTCCACGTAGTCTTTTATTTCACAGCGAATTTCCCTAAAAGCATTAGCTCTGCAGTATGATCTTACAGGGTGTCAACTTTAATACGTTACATACTTAAAGGGTTGCTAGAGACCATTGGTATTGGTTGAGCGAGCTCGATTTCCGCAACTCTACTATAGGCGCCTATTTTGCGTGAGGTGGGAATGACTTTACACCTGCCATCCCAGCTCCTCCAGGAAGCCGACCAGCTTGTTAAAGCTGCCGATGACTTCTGGACTTGCTAAAGCCCATCAAACTGAACAACTTTCAATAAGGGACCAACATTGAAACCAGAAAAAAAAAAAAAAAAAAAAAAAAAAAACTGTTGTTCATACACTTCATTTGGGTCATGTAGCCATTGACATTTTCTTTGGAACCAACATTTTGTTTACAGATTCTTTTTCTTTCCATAATAAAGGTAGTCCAGGTTGATCGAGTGAAGCACCCCCTAAAGTTTGTAACGCATTTAACCTTGTATAGGATCTAAAATCTACAGACTATAGCTTTCTTTTTTGTCAACATTAACATGGAAGCTTCAAGAGTAATAACGAGATGCGAGAACAGTATAAGTATGCAGGGGGTATACTAAAAGCTAAAGTTGATGTAAAGACCTGCAGCAAGTAGCTCTGCGGAGCCATCACTGGAGAATGACCCTCGGGAAGGTGGATCTATGCCCGCAATTCATTGCCGTTTAGTTATACTCAAGTTTACATTATTAGGCCCTGCGACAGGCAGACGATCCACGGCCTAATTATTATTTCCCGGAAGAAAGTATGCAAATTTCAAAATTACTGTGCGTGATGAAGTGAATGTAGCCTCTTGGGCATGTATTATAGTTTGTAAAATTTAGCTTTACACCCTTAGATAAAAATAAATTTGATTTTGATCTAAGTTTACACCCGAGACAACTGTCAAATACACACATTAAGGCCCGTCACATACATACGGAATTGCAATTCGGAATTCCGAATGCAAACCGGTTTTCGTATAGGCTTGAAATCCCGTGCGCAAATGTGCAGGGGGAACCTCCATACGAAAAACCTGTTTTCATTCGGAATTCCGAATCGCAATTCCGCATGTATGTGATGGGCCTTAGTAAGTCTCTGTTGCTCTTATTTCTTACGCATCCTGCCGTCACAGATATCAAGCTATATTTTACAAACTACAGGGTGAAATTGATATCATTAGCATCGTTTTAAACTAAGAGTCTACCCATCAAATTGAACAACTTTTACTATGGGAGCAAACCAATCGGAGCAAGAAAAAAATCTGCTGTCCCATACATTTGAGTCGTGTAGGTAGCGGCGGCGGGTGCAGTTTAGTATGGGACAGCTGATTTATTTTTTGCTCCGATTGGTTTCCTCCCATAGTAAAAGTTGTTCAATTTGATGGGTAGACTCTTAGTTTAAAAGGATGCTAATGATATCAATTTCACCCTGTATATAAACCGATCAATCGACTTTCCACCTCATCAGACTTTCTTCTTTCTTTGCACAATAAAACTTCTAACAATTTCAATCAATCATCATAATCTTTATTCAAGCTGAGTTTTGTTTTTTGTTACTACTACTTGTTTTTGGGCTGTCGTTGATGCCACTGCTTGAATACGTGCAAGTGTGCAAGTTTTTTATGCGGACTAAGGGTTGAACTACACATAGCCGCACGCGATCGGTCGGTTCCGTCTATCTTATATGCTCTAGCAAATGACGTTCCTGAGTGACAGAAAAGGATGGAGCGACGGAAAAGTGCGATCGCGTGCGGCCATGTGTAGTTCAACCCTAAAAAGTCAGCTATGAATCGTCTGTCGTCTGAAAAGAGCCTATCATTTAAAGTTTAATTTATTAAAGGTCTAACGCAGACGACAGGCCTTTCATTGGAGGAAAAATCGTATTAGAAATAGATCTTATGGAATTTATGTGAACTTTAGTGAATGCCTGACAAGCAAAAAGCCTGTCGTCTGTCATTGGCCTAGTGATAATTTTTCTATGTAGCCATACTCATACGAATCAACATCATATTATCATATTCGTGTAAGTATGAAGTCAAGCTTTATGACTTGACATATGATCACTTATGATCCCAGACAATGAGTGTAGGAGAATTGTGTAAAATGTAAACTATAGTGGTATTTCTTTTGTCTACGTTAGCAACACAGATTTTATAAAGTAGAATTATTATTTAAAAACAAATTATGTTGCACTGTATGCTTGCACCCGCGGCATGGCGCCTCGATAAACGTTTTATCGCGCCTGCTATCTCGTTCGATCAGGCGCAAAAAGAAAGAGGGCTAGAGTGCGATAGCGCTATATCGTGCCGCCATGCCGCGGGTCCTAGAACCACTGAATTTTTATAAATTAAATTACAGTTACAACATCTGTTGTATTTGTAGTTTTTGTAAATGTTATAGCTGTTTTGATTTTGTCGTGGTAGTCAGGATGCGAACCCAAGACCCCTCTATCCGTTGCCTAGTTGTTCACTTAGACTAACACCCGAATTCTTAGTTGTTTCATTGACGCTTCCTGACTCGAGTCGAGGACGTTTTAGATATTTATGTCATACAAATTATGTCAAAAACGTTCTCAACTCGAGTAAGGAAATGCCAAGAAAACAACTAAGAATACGGGTGTTAGTCTTAGAGCATGCCAAGGATAGGCAGGTCGCAAGTTCGATAGGATAAATAAGGAGGTATATAAATGAAGGTAATAGATTACCTGATGAGTGTGCAGTGTGGAGATCGTGCGGCGTCTGTGTGTTCACGGAACGTCTCAGGAGTTCGGCGAGCGGAGCGCGGTGTCCTTCTGGCGTCACCTGCATTAGTTTATAACATCATTATGTTATTTTTCAATTTTGGACACAAACAGTCTTAATAAAAACAATGTTATTCTAACATAATTTTCTACCGACAAGATCATAGAATAGAATTTCTTTATTTGTCTTTAAAAAAAACACATTACAAAAACAATATATCAAATAGTCAGAGTACTTACAAATACATTAAAAAACACAACAAAAATAAACATATTCAAGACAAAAGGTCTGTCACATCAGTATACGGTATTTGGTCAGACCAACAACCACTGCTATTATTGTCACAGCTTAACATAAAAAAGAGAAATCTAGCATAGCATAGCATATGCTCACAACTATATTCCCCGAGGGGGTAGTCAGAGATATTCTGAAACCTCAGAATATCCACGTTTCACCAGTAGTACCGTAAGTCTGTCCAGTGTAACGGGGGGGTGGGGGGGGGGGTGAGCCCGTCGCCACTTATAATGGACAGTGGGTTACAATACATGCCTCGAAATTGAAGCATGCAGGTTTCCTCACGATGTTTTCTTTCACCGAAAAGCCAGTGGTGTTACAAATCGTACATAAATTCCGAAAAACTCATTATTACGAGTCGGCCTGGACGGGGATCGAACCATCGCCTCCTGCACGGCAGGCAAGGTCTACTACTACAAAAGTCTTATTAACCAGTAACAATAAATATAAACAGGCAATAAGTCTTGAAAAAACAATAGCTCTATGAAGCCTACCTAGTAGTGGCGTAGCAAGGATCGGCATAAACTCCCTCATCCAACGGGTTCCCTCCGCCTTAACCAGGTCGTCGGTCCACCTTGTGGGGGCCTACCCACGCTCTGCGGTTTCCGGTACGCACCAGACACTCGAAAACTCTTCAGCCCCATTGGTTCTTCGAGCAATGTGCCCCGCCCATTGCCACTTAAGTTTATCAATTCTTCGAGCTATGGCAGAACTAATTCGGTTACTGTGGTTCTTCTGCGAATCTTTTTATTTATGATTCGATCTGCCAGGGAAACTCCAAGGTATCCAAGGTATCCCTCTCCATTGCCCTTTGGGTGACTTTCAGCCTTTTTTTATGAGGCCTTGAGTGAACATGATGATGATCATTGGATACAATAAGCGGAACAAACCTTATCTCGTAGCCGATCGAGATGAGGTGTCTGGGTTCCACTGGCTGGGTACAGCACAAGTCTCTCTATCTCCTGGTTGAGGCCTTCGACAGAAGAGCGGGCTGCCCTCAACGGTACACTTCCACTGCCAAAACGAGACCCTAAACAGAAAGTGGTTAATTACTTCGTCCGCACAAATTATATACTTACCAGATTTTAAGTCAGATCATATTATAAGCTTTAAAAAAAAAAACGTTTCATCAAAATCGGTTAAGTACTTTTTGCGTGATGCTCGAACAAACAAACAAACAGACAAAAATCCAAAATTGGTGATTTACACTCACTCGAGTGGACGATGTTTTTGACATAATTTTAATGACGAAAATGTCAAAAACGTCCTCGACTCGAGTGAGGAAGCGTCGAGGAAACAACTAAGAATACGGGTGTTAGACTCAGGGACACCTAAACCATATCGTAATCTTTTTCTTGTTAATATCTTCAATGTACAGACACACTTCTGTTACAGTTTTATAATAGTTTAGATGAGTGAGGTCGTGAGTTTATGTGTGTAATAATTTAAATGCGAAAGTTTCTGTCTGCAGACTTCACTGCTAAAGGGCTAAACCGATTTTGATGAAATTTGGTATAGATATGCTCGAGCTTGCGCCCTGAGGAAGGACATTGGCATAAAAACATCACGCAGACGAAGTCGCTGGTAACTTTGATGGCTTTATATGGCTATAAATTTGATGACCCGATGGTCATCTGAGCGAGATAAAAGATGTATGAGTGCTAGGACCTCCGGTTGGCGTGATGGCGATAGCCATACATCGTCCTGAATTCCGATAAGACTCATAGATTGGGGTCAGAAAAGAATACAACTGTAAATTGATTGTAACTAACTTATCTGTAAATTATTTAATAGCCGGATGGCTGATTCCTACATAAATATAATTTAACATTATGAATCAGTATTGTTAACTTTGTACAGATATTATAATTATTATGTCGAAGAATACATGAACAAAGAAAAGTAAGTCACTGGCATCATAATTCATAACTTTAGTTATGCATTCGAATTTTATTTCTTTAGAAAAATCTTAAAACCGTCGATATGCTAAATAAATAAATAAATAACGCTCACAGGCACATACATTGTAATGATCCCAAACTAGCACTAAAGGCTTTTATTGTGGAAACCATACAACAACGGCACGAACATATAACATCCATGACCGAACCGGGATTCGAACCCAGGACCCTGGTTTGGCAGTCCGGCGTGGTAACTTTTAGCATGGCCCACATTTACGACGACGACCCGGTTGGTGTAATGACCAACCGGGTCGTCGTCGTAAATGTGGGCCATGCTAAAAGTGCTTAGAGTGCTTACAGTTGGCTGTAGCAATGTTTCTTACCACCCTATAACGGATCACTGTCGTGAGTTTATGTACGTATTAAAATCACTACACTAGCTAGCTGCTGCTAGCTGAAAATAAATTTTTATACTAGCTTTTGCCCGCGACATTGTTAGTAGCGCATCAAAATAAAATACAGCCTACATTACTCACGAATAGTGTAGCTTTCTATTAGTGAAAGAATTTTCACAATCGGTTCAGTGGTTCCCGTAGAACCACCGAGTGATTACCCCCTACATACAAACAAACTAACAAAAGACATTGCCCATGTGACAAACTGTATTCGTTTCAAATCGTAGCGCAACTAATAAATAGCTAAAATTTTACACAAAAAATGAGGAATATCTTACTTCCCGATACTGTGTACTGTTTTTAATGAATAAAGTTTTATCTTATCTTATCAATATCCTTTTCTGAAGTGGGATTTCTTATAAAATCCAAATTCAAATTTACCAGTTTTATATGCGAAACGGGATTGGACAATGTCTTTTTACCTCTTTATAATATTAGTATAGATATCTATTATTTCCATAGGATATATTTTTTTCTTTTAAGCTACACCGCCTACCTATTTTACGTTTGTTAATTTCCTCTACCCTAAGGTTGTCTGGAAGAAATCGCTTTTTAGCGATAAGACCACCTTAATGTACCTACATGTAATTCTTTGTCTGTATCCAAATGTATGTTCTGTTTTGGTGTGCAATAAAGTTCAATTGAATTGAATTGAATATAAGATTCCCATCCAATCCAAAAATCTGAACTTCAGATTTTTGGATTGGAAGTGAATCCTATGGAAATATTAGGTCCAGCCAAGGGTGAGAGGAACACATTCAGAGTAGTGGAGAACTAACTTATGTGCACTCAAATATACAAGAAATTTTATATATGGTTGTATAAATGGTCTTCTCCGAAAAGGACAAGTGCGTAGCACCCTCAACCGACGGAAGTGCATGAAGAGATGTATGAATGTGGATGAGGCGAGAGAAGTGTGTCAGAATCGTAGTGTGTGGCGAGCCGTAGTCTCTGCCTACCCCTGTGGGATAGTGGCGTGAGTATATGTATGTATGTATATATAGAACAAAGTACGTAAAACTTACAAAATCCAGGACTCATAGTGTGTGAAGAATAGTCGCCAGATGTGGACGATTTGTGTGGTCGTTGGAGGCGGCTGCGTAGGAAGCGGTCCAGTTTGTCATCCTCGGACCCTCGAGACGACCGGCCCGATGCTCCGCCGCCGTCATCAGTCTGAACCAAAATAATATAGCAGGTTACATATAAGGTGTAAGGAAAACTATCATTAACCTTTAAACCACATCCTCTATCCATCAAACTGAACAACTTTTACTATGGGACCAACATGGAAATCGCGAAAAAAAAATCAGCTGTCCCGTAGATTTGGCTCCAGTAGGTTTGCAGTTTAGTATGGAACAGCTGATTCTTTTTCGTGATTATACGATGTTACTGCACATATTATTTACCCCTATCACCCTATACAAGGTGTTACAAAAGTACAAAGTTCAGAACAAAAAAAATCTGCTGTTCCATACTAAACTGCAGCTACAGACTACCAAAGAGACCCACAAAGACATTTTACTAGATTGTCTTTCTGATACGGACCCATTTATAAGACCAATCAGGATGTGCCACCTACAAACCAATGCCCTATTGGCTACTTATTTTCGGGCTACTATCAGACTTTGGACCCTTTGAATACTAAATGACTTCGGGTTTTGACAGGGACTTGGGTCTGCTGTGCGCAAAAAAAAAGGTTGTTGAGCGGAATTATTTTCCTGGTCCTACTTTACTTCGTAGCTAGGCGATGTATGAAGAGGGCCTGACTACACCCATCCAAAACAGCTCTAGAATGGCACCCACCAGGCAAACCAAAGACGGGACGCCCTAAAATAACCCGGCGCCGCTCTGTGGCTAAAAGTCTCAATATGACCTGGGAGGATATCTACAGCACTGCCCAAGATCGCAACCGGTGGAGAGCTATGTTGGGGTAACAGGAAGTGAAGAAGAAGACTATACTACATACTTGAGTAGACTTATCCACTTGTAGCTGGCCAGCGTGCAGGTAGTAATCCCTGGACCATTGCCCCTTGTGGTAGAGTGTGTCCAGGGAAGCGGTACGTCTTATTACGCTTGCACCAAACCTTCCCTTGCCTGAAATGTTATTTTATAATTAATATTGGTAATGATATTTTACAACGTTTGAGGACAGTTATAGTACTTTTCTCCCCTCCGGATGGTAAGTGTCAATTTTCATCCTGCTGTGCTAAACGAAATTGTCGCTTTCCACCTCCGTCGAGGAGAAAAATAGTATACTAACCTCGGACAGTAAATAAGAAAGCCTCAGATCACATGAGATCTGCACCCTTTCTTACTTTACTGTCCTCGGTGTGTAATCTACTATTAATAAAATCCCATAGTGACAATGCGTTTCTGATGTGTTCACGTACATTAGGGTGGGTCGCTCTTGAACGGGAAATTTTTTTTTTCTTCCGATTGTTTTGTAATAGCAATAAAAACGTGACCCACCTCCAGTAATGGAAAAATAAGCAAAAAAAAACTTTCTAAGTAGTCTCCTTCTACCCGCGCATCGGATTTGAAAAACAGAAATTTTCATTTTTTTTCTGAACTGATTGGACTATTGTTTTTCGTGTCTTGAAAAGAAAAACAGGTAAGTTTGTTAAAAATACACAGTTTAGGGACAAGAAATTATAATTAAATTAAATACTTTCAACATTTGTTCAGAGAAAATAAAAAAATAAAACATTTAAATACTAACTTTAAAATCTTTCTTACTTTCAAACTTAGGGATTTGCTTTCGAGAACGAATTTTATTCTTTGTCAACGCTACTCTAGTATCTTTGCGGCAAAGCTGTAAAGACGCCTATGTAACTGTCTTTACAGCCCGCTCAACAGCTTGAGTATGACATGTTAGTCGCAGAAAAAGAACTTCATCAGTACCACCTGAATCCACTAGAGAATGAAGAGTTTCATCCGAAACTTTGCTCAATATAGGTGGCTCAGAATAAGTTTGCTGCCAGTCGATCAAATCTATGTATGACGAAGCGTTTAAATTTATCATTGGCACTTCAAAGACTCGAAGCTGACTTGAATTAGATTCTGCTCTTGCCCTTAAAATGCGCCTTGCAGCGAGTTCTCTCACGTGTTTCTGTTTGTCAAACACCATGGACAAATTGTGAGTTGTTTTAGTTCATTCTTAGGTCTGTCAGTTGAAACATATAGGGTCCAACTTAATATGCTGACACTTTTTTAAGAGGATGATCAGACCGTTAAACTGAACAACTTTCTCTATGGGACCAACATCGAAATCGCGAAAAAAAAATCTGCTCTTCCATACAAAACTGCAAACTTACTCGAGCCAAATGTATGGGACAGCCGATTTTTTTTTCGCGATTTCAATGTTGGTCCCATAGAGAAAGTTGTTCAGTTTGATGGTCTGAACATCCCCTTAAAAAAGTGTCAGCATATTAAGAAGGACCCTGTATAACCGCAAGATCCTATTGCCCTTTGTAAGCCATCTGGCATGAGAAATTTTTTCTGGGGAACGATAGGACAAATCAGGAGGACACTCACCACTTATTACGGCAGATGTAATATCATAAAGGTAGCGTTGATCAGAACTAAGGACCAATTAGTCTATGAGTTTTATTAAATTATCATTTGCGATTGTATCTGTTATTAATTTAGCCATTTAATATCGTTTTATGTCGTTTAGTTTTTAAGATATACCCTCAAAGAAAAGGATAGATTTGTAGCATTTATTTCAAACTTTAAGCGTAATGCGCGGGTAATTAAACGCATACAAAAAATATAAAAAAAATACTAGTTTTTTGTCTATATTCAGGTCACGTTTCCCGCACTATTACAAATCAAAATTAAAAAAAAACAAAAAACGACCCACCCTAACGTACATACTGCCCATAGAAAAATGGCTCAGCTAGTGGACCATCTATAGCCGACAATGTTACTTGATCATTTTGTGTGCCATTTAGAAGCATTGTTTGTGGAGTATTGAATCGTGTGGTTAAAGGCAGTGATACTGAACAAAAAAGTTATGTAGTTGTAGTGTCCATGAATGTGTTGAAGAACAAATTTTATGAACATTATCATTAACCCTTTCACTGCTGAAAAACATGCCTATTTCCATGGAGGAAAGAGGAATTTTTAAACTTCACAGTGAAAGCGGTAAGTTTAATTTATATTCTGTAAGAAAAGAAGTGACGAAGATACCATCCATGATTATGATCTATCAACAAGAAGTATCTGTTATTAAACACAGCAGCATTGATGTTTCAAGTGGAATACTTTATTTTTATTTCATTGTTTTCTATTTATGCTGGAGTGTGTCCGGAATGCAGATCTTCGATCTAGGGTCATAGGCACAAGTCATTGTTACAATGGGCAGCTCAACTGCTGGTTGGCTGACCCTCTGTCAAGCAGAGCAGTAAGACTATACCAGTTTGTTGGACTGTCCATTGCCCTAGATCGATAAGAACCACTTCAACTGTACAAAATTACGAGACTGACATTGTCACCACGGGTGATAAAAGCCTTCAAAAAAAGAAGAAAAAGAAAGTGTATTGTTTTCTATGATAACCAAAATGTTTTAAAATTCACAATAAAAGTGTGGACATTTTAAAAACACTTTGATTTGATTTCAGGAAAGACAGGGCACTAGTTATTGGAAAATTTGTAGGTAGGTTCTATATTGATTTATTGATGATATTATTGATATGATTGATATTATTGAAAATATTAGAATTATGTAATTATATACAGGGTGTTTCATAAGTAAGAATAAATTTTTAAAACTCTTAAGGGGGTTGTTTAGACCGTCAAACTGAACAACTTTCTCCCATACATATTTTAGCTCTAATCGATTTGTAGAGGATGGAACATACATTTTTTTTTCGCGATTTCGATATTGGTCCCTTAGTGAAAGTTGTTCAGTTTGATGGTCTACACCACCCCCTTAAAGGTTTATTTGTATTTTTGTAACACCTTGTATATTAATAATTGGTTGTAGTGTCGGTGGCACGTTGCGGAAAGCAATGGAAACTAAATCTTGACATCCAGGTTCCAATCCGCACCGGATAATATTTGGCATGTATCAATGAGTTTTTCTAACTTAAGTACGTAACGCAGACTGCTCTCAAACGGTGAAGGAAAACATTGAGAGGAAACCTGTGTATGCTGAAGAAGATGTTCCGATGCGTGTGTAAAGTCTACCAATCCGCATTGGGCAAACTAGGTGGACTATCACCCATACACCCATGACGGTGGGCCTGTGCCCTGCAGTGAGACGTATGAAGGCTGTGATGATGATGTACAGATAAAAATTATGAGTATTATTCTATTTTTATTTTTATTTAATGGCGTTTCCTTGTTAGATTTCGCCAGTTTCAAGTTATTTGAGGGAGTGCCTATCCAATCTCGAGGATTGTTTTTGAGTAAGAACAACTGAGAAGGATTTAGGAGCCTTGTGGCAGGCTGAGACGCGAACCGCGCGAACACCACGCGAGAGACAAGTGTTCGAGGCAAACCCCGCAACGTGACTCCCAAATTATGAGTAAAGAATGTGATAAAGCCAGAAACCTTTGTAATTGACAGCCCCAGGACTCCGCTGACCAGAGAGCGCGTGATCGGGAGATACCCGGCGCCAAACGTTCGTCGGGGACAGCGTCGGGCTGTTGCTGGCGTTCTTCTTGAGCCCGCCACCCTGCTTCATCACCGACGACACCGGCAACGTCGCACGCATCGGCCCCTGCTTACCCACCGGGCAGTCCGTTTGCTTCCTAACCCGACCCGACATTTTATCACTCTTATCCACTCTCCACTATTCCTAAAACCCTAACACGAGAGCTTTACAGCTAACTAAATCACGCCCGCTCGCCGACGCCGCACGGCTTCTTTGTATAGTGATTGAGTCCCGATGTATCGCGCTCAAAAGTATAAGTACGGACGTTTTTATTGTACAATATGGTAACCGAAAAGTCTGTAAAGCGTTTGGAAATCATACAGCGGTTGTATATAATGTTCACCAAGCACTTATTTTGTAAAAAAACATAATTACAAAGCGAACAAGTCACATTTCTGCACTACAATGGATGAATGAAGCTGACAGATGACATAGGACATCGCGCCATTCTTCGCTTTACAGTAATGGACACTAAAATAAACTAATTACACATTTAATTATTAACCCAAATGGAATGAAAATAAGTAGAAAATATAGAAATTGTTGAATTAATGGCAATAATGAAACAATTAACAATTTTTCGTTGGCATTGCAATTAACAGCTGATTACTCCGCCATGACAGTTGTTTATGGTCGGTTGCCATATTAAGTTGTTTACAGTGCAGGGAATTTTTGCATTAAACTTAAATTAATTATTTATTTGATAGTATGCAGAAATCAAAATATTTTAAAATGGATATTGAAAATAAGTTATTCAATATGTATTCAATTTACAATTGTATATTCGATCACGATGAAACAGTAGAGTACTCTCTTCAAATCGACTCAGTTTTTATAAGTCGATGCTCTTGTAACTATAAAATACCTTCTTACGAATCCGGTGTTGCTATTGCTAATCCAGTGTTGCACTCATGTACTGAAAAACAAGCGCCAAGTCACAGAGGATTTCTGTGGCCAAGTGGTAATAGGACTACATACATACAAATGCCCAAGCCTGCCTCATCTCATGTCTCACTGGGGTTGGCAGACAGAGGGTACCTCTGTGTAGTAAAATATAGCTTATTTTAACTGAGACTAAGCCAAAGCCACGCCCATGACCACACCAGCTCAGTAAACAATACTGTTCAACACGGGAACACGCTTTGATAGACAGACATAAGGGCGAAGCGATTTTCTGATCAGTATACAGACAAAGAGAATAAGGCCGAGATTCAGAGACGATTCTTAAGTCATAGTTCGAACTCCCGTATGTCAAAATCCATACATTTCGACCCTACTTAGCTCGAGCTAAGACGGAAAAAATCGTCTCTGAATCTCAGCCTAAGTGTAGGGAGGGATGAGGGAGGGACACACCTGCGGAACGTTCTGCGCCGAACGTTCGGTTGAATACGCGTCTACTAGGTAAAATGGCGTGTACAGGTGTGTCGTCGGTATAGGGAAAATCGTTGCGCGCGTATTCAACCGAACGTTCGCCGTGGAACGTTCCGCAGATGTGTCTATACACTTAAATTTATATTCTTTGCACTTAAATCACTGGTCGGTTAACTAAATGCTGGCGCGTTCACAAACCCATACGAATGAGTTTTTCCTGTCACTGCGTCAGTGCTTGACAAAGATAGAAACTTTTCATTAGTGTAGGGACACACCTGCTGAACGTTCCGCGCCGAAAGTTCGGTTAAAATACGCAACTACTAGTAAAAATGGCGCGTAATTGTGTGTTGCCGGTATAGGGAAAAGCGTTGCGAGCGTATTCAACCTAACGTTCGGCGCGGAACGTTCCGCAGGTGTGTCCCCAAACTTATGCGTGCAGTGCATTGACGTAGCTACGTTCGCATAGAATACTAGTGCAGACAAAAGCATTATGAAAATGTGTGGCACGTGCTAGCTTTAATTAATCGTAATTCTCCACAGCAAGACGGGCATATATGCCACTTCAAGCGATCTTGTTCGTTTTATGACCCATACTGCGCAGTATAATAACTTTATCTAACCTTGTAGCTGAGCAGTGTTGCCAGTTTGCACTTGCATGGGAATTAAAATAGGATAAAATAACAGAAAAAATGGAATAAAACACGTTTATTAATGGACTTTTCATAGGTGTTCGTCGCACATACATACACAAATAATTATTTTCAATTTGTTTCGTGATTACCGACGGTACCACACAAGGTTTTTTATATTATTTATTTTATTATTTATCATTATCACAATATAAAAGTAAGATTGCACCAAATTTAACAGAAAATATAATTACATATTATTCACATACCGGCTATGGTAAATAAAGAACACAACAACTGCACCATGCAGTGATGAAAGTCAGCGACCTTCCAACGTGGCCGACTACCCAAATATCATATCCATAAAGTTCAAAATTTGCTGCCTGCATGTCTGACTTATGGCTAAGAGTACCAAAGGATAAACTGAGCAAAAATCGAATGAACGTCGGCACGCACCTCATACCAACGTATCACGTTCAGAAATCTGCACGCAAAATTAATCAATTTTGAGCAATATTCCGTCTCTGCTCCGCTATCCACGCCTGGATGCGTTCCTTGAGCTCCGTGTTAGATTTCACTTGATCCATAGAAAGCGGGGATCTGTTGAATGGATCTGATTGGTCGCTTAGGAGGTGTCTGCAATAAAAAAAAAATATTATCACGTTTGAAACACGTGACACGTTTATTTCTCCATAGAACATTTTTCTGCCATTTTTTGGGATGAACAGTGTCGTTGCTATGACAATAACAGTAAAACGCATCGAATTAATCTGTGAGCGGTAGACCGTCGGGGCTAGGTCGGGGCCGTCGCGGGGGTTGAACTTTGGCAGAGGGGAATGTATGGGAAAGTACGCGAAAGCCCACTCCTCTCCGGGCGTTGAGTCACGTGTTTCTCTATGGTGGCGCGTTGCGGCAAGGTATGATACGTAGGACACGTAGTGTACGTCGTGGTCCTGTCGACGGTGGTCCTTGAGCTTGGCAGTGTGGCGGGGTGTAAGAACTCTTCCGGCGTGTTCGCTAGGATCACCCCGTCGGCGTCGCGCTGACGTCAGCGTCACTCGTAAAGGTTCAATATATAAACAAACCTGGCAATAGTGGTCGTTTCGACGGTAGTCCTTGAACTTGGCAGTGTGGCGGGGTCTAAGAACTCTTCCGGCGTGTTCGCTAGGATCGCCCCGTCGGCGTCGCGCTGACGTCAGCGTGACTCGTAAAGGTTCAATATATAAACAAACCTGGCAATAGTGGCCCTGTCGACGGTGGTTCTCGAGCTGGGCAGTACGGCGGGGTCTAGGAACTTTTCCGGCGTGTTCGCTAAGATCACCCCGTCGCGCTGACGTCAGCGTGATACGACAAAGGTTCAATATATTAACAAACCTGGCAATAGTGGTCCTATCCACGGTGGTTCTCGAGCTGGGCAGTATGACGGGGTCCTGCATGAGGGTGCTCATGATGGGGTCCAGGAACTCTTCCGGTGCGTTCGCCAGGATCACCTCGTCGCGCTGACGTTGTTCAGCGTGACACGCCACTCTGGATGCCACTTCTTGGAGCGATCCTATTAGGCTTCCACCACCGATGCGAACTGGGGGAATACATTTTAATTAAGGTTATTTTATGTTATTTCGATTTATTAGTTAAATAAAGTAATAAAATTATGAAGAGTGTAGGGTGGCTGAGTGAAAGAGGATGATGGTTTAACTATTTATTGATGAGCATACAATATTGGTACATCATACACATACAAACATTCCTAGCTATGCATCAGAGTGGACTGCGTGGCTATCTCGCTCTTCTGCTTAGAAGACTTAGGTTTTGGAACGGACTGCGTGGCTATCTCGATCCTCGACCTGGCAAGCACCTGAGGACTGCAGTGGCTATCTCTCAGGCGAAGCCGCCTAGCCAAGTGACATTCGCTGGCCGCGTCGGGTCTTATATACTATCCTCGAAGCTCGTGCCGCGTGCAAAACGATGGAGAGGGCGCGTGACAAGGGCAGCTAGATGTGTCCGAGCGAGAAAGCATTCGGGTCCGTGCGCCTCTCGCTACAAGAGTAGATTATCTATATTACTAAATTCTAACTGAAGTGTAAACATTCGTTTGAAGATTTGGCGTCTTCAAACAAAAATTCCTTAGGTATTTCCATTATCCTTACAAAATGTTTTGATGGCGAGTCGACTTTAATCACCTGGGTAATCAACTCTGTAGGTGATCATAAGACTAATGAGCTGCTTATAAATTTGCCCTATTGATGACCCACCTAGTTGATCTAAGTGGAATAAACCTCACTCATATCCGTGAGAGGTTGTTCGGGGAGATGGTTATTCTCTAGATGAAAGTGAAGCAACATACGGAGTTGCGTTGTGGGTCTGCTATTGGGCGGTCACGTGCGCGTGTCGCTTGTCGGTTGCCCCATCCCCGGCCTCCAGCGGAACTCCAGTGGTGGCTCAGGATATTGTTCTTTTATAAGAACAACCCTTGAAGTCACCAAAATATCAATATAACCGTACAACGTCAAGCACTTTTGCTATAAAAACTCGACATTGGCAAAATCATCATTATCCAAAGATGGCAGCCATATTTTTAAAAATAGAAATAGAAATAGAAGCAACATACCTAGCACAGCCTCTGCTAGGGTGAACAGCTGCGGCGAGTAGGACCTGCCGTCGTCGGACACGGCCGCACAGAACCGCTCGTTGTTGCCCAGCTCGACGTACATGCGGCAGATGTCGAGGACAGTGCTCGCAGGGTCGAACTCGAACTCTTTCATGTCTTTTACCTGTGGACAATAATATTTGGATAACATGGCACAGGTGTGGATCTAAGTGGATAACGCAAGTGTATCTACTTCGTGTGTCATTTTACGTCCTTAGTCCCCTCCCATTTCAGATTTTGACGGAGTGCCCGCTCTCAATTCTTTCGCAATATGACCGGTCTATACATATGCAGTCTGGGCCTGCTATGAAATCCGCAGATAAATTTTTACTTTGTTAACTTTAAGTTTCGCTGTGGATGTTTTCGTTTTTGATTCTATAATATAGCGTAATCATTTCCACACGGACAGTGCTAAAAAAAAACTAATATTTATAAGTAGGTAGGTATATCGCATGGAATATATTGCCGCGAGCGGTTGTTACAGTCAGGTGGTGTTGGCGCGGTTCGCATTTCAGTTTGCAGCGAGGCTTCTCCATCTCTTCTCAACTGTGTTGTTGCTCAAAAACATATCGTAATCTTTTTCTTGTAAATATCTTCAATGTACAGACACACACTTATGTTACAGTTTTATTATAGTTTAGATTTAGATATGAGTGCAGCTCTTAAATAAGATAACGGTAATGTCGACGCCTTAGAGTGAAGAACTCGTAAGTGCAAAACAGATAATTTGTTCGGGAATATTTGCGATGTTCTTATTACACGCTATACAGGGTGTTTCATAAGCAAGAATAAATTTTTAATACTCTTAAGGGGGTTGTTTAGACAGTCAAACTGAACAACTTTCTCTATTGGACCAACATCGAAATAGCGAAAAAAAATAATTGATATCCCATACATATTTTAGCTCTAATCGATTTGTAGAGTATGGAACATCATTTTTTTTTTCGCGATTTCGATATTGGTCCCATAGTGAAAGTTGTTCAGTTTGATGGTCTACACCACCCCCTTAAAGGTTTATTTGTATTTTTGTAACACCTTGTAGATGGCACTGCGAGTATCCGATAATTTTTTGAGTGAAATCAGGACATGCTTTTTGAGATTTTTCTTTCCAGAAACGTAATAATAAAAAATACCAAGATTTCATTCCAGAGGTCTTCACTCTAAGGCGATGATATAGCCTTAGATCAAAATAAAATGAATGGATAGGTCTAAAGCGCGGTAAGTTGAAGCAAACTACTGGTGCACTTGGTCCATACAAACTAGCGCCATTATCTGTCAAATCTAGGGCACTTGCATACGAATTTGAAGTAAACCTTTCATTTGTTTTGCCTCATTTTTCTGGTATGAAATGTTCGCGTAAGGCCTATCCATTCATTTTATTTTGATCTAAGGATATAGCATGAATTTCTGTGCTCACTTTAAAATTCTTCTTATTAGGTCCGACGAGATGTTGCAGGAAGTAGTTGAGCATGGAGGCGATGCGCTCCACGAGCGTGGGGTGGCAGAACACGTAGGGCGCGTGCGCGGTGAGGCGCACGAGCGTGCGGATGGTGTCGCGGCCGAGGATGTTGTCGAAGCGCGCCAGCATGCCCGTGTGCGAGAGGTTCGAGAGGTTCTGCTCGCGCTCCTGCGGTGGTAGGGACGCCCACGACCCCGATTCCCTGGATAAATCATTGTTTTATAAATACAGGGTCCAATCTTCGCCTTATTAAGTTCTCATAATTTAAGTACGAAATTGCCTGTCATGCCCCGAGGGATCAGATTTTTCCATATTTCGAAATTATACAGGGTCCAACTGAATATGCTGACACTTTTTTAAGGGGATGATGAGACCATCAAACTGAACAACTTTCTCTATGGAACCAACATCGAAAATGCGAAAAAGAAATCAGATGTCCCTTATATTTGGCTCGAGTAAGTTTACAGTTTTGTATGGAGGGGCTGATTTTTTTTCGCTATTTCGATGTTGGTGCCATAGAGAAAGTTGTTCAGTTTGATGGTCGATCAGACCATCTCCGTAAAAAAGTGTCAGCATATTAAGAAGGACCCTATATACAAATACATTCATACACAAAACTCTCTTTCTCTCTTCTAAGAAGACAAAACTAGTATTTACCCGCGACTTCGTACGCACAAATGATATACCAGATTGTAAGTCAGAACATAAGCTATCAAACAAAAAAAGTTTCATCAAAATCGGTTCAGTAGATTTTGCGTGATGCGCGAACAAACAAACAGACAGACAAAATTTCTAAAAAATTTTGATTTCGAGTCAGGGATACCTAAAAACCATATGGTAATCTTTTTTTTGTAAATATCTTCAATGTACAGACACACTTCAGTTAGTTTTATAATAGTTTAGTTAGATAACGACCAGGTTTGCGAATGGTTACCACACCGGACTGCCAATCCAAGATCCTGGGTTCGAATTCCGGTTCGGTCATGGATGTTGTACGTATGTTTGTGCCGTCTAATAAAAAGCTCAGAAGCTTATGTTTGGGACATGAGGTAGTCTGAAACTTTGCTACAAACTTACAAAACAGTCTCTAAAGGGTAAAATTTTTAATAAGGTATACAGAGTCCTCCAACTTAATAATACGCCAACAGTTTGATCTGGAGTGCGATTTTTGAATCTCATTCGGTGAGCTCAACAGTTGAAAATGTCAAAATAACTATGGAGATATGCAACTTTCTACTGCTGAGTTGACTTTCAAAAATCGCTCTCCTTGAGTATGATTTTTGAAAGGCTAATCAGCAGTAGAAATATGCGTATCTCCACAGTAATTTTGACATTTTCAACTGCTGAGCTCACCGAATGAGATTCAAAAATCGCACTCCTGATCATTAAACTGACCAAATTTCTCTATGGGACCAACTCCGAAATCACGAAAAAACTGTCCTATAACATTTGGGTCGAGTAGTATTGCAGTTTTGTATGAAACAGAAGATTTTCAAATGATTTTTTACCGAGAAGATAGAATTAAAATATTTAATATTTCGAAGTCCAGTCGAATTTAGTAGATTACACACCGAGGGCAGGAATAAACAAACATGTGATGTGAGGCTTTTTTATTTACTGCCCGATTAGTATACTATTTTTCTCCTCGACGGAGGTGGAAAGCGGCAACTTCGTTTAGCGCAGCGGGACGAAAATTTAAAACAGTATTATTTTGTGAAAATAAAAAGTTCATAATGAAATGACGACCCGGTTGGTGTAATGGTTACCACGCCGGACTGCCAAACCAGGGTCCTGGGTTCGAATCCCAGTTCGGTCATGGATGTCATATGTGTGTGCCGTTGTTGTATGGTTCCCATCAAAAAGCCTGAGGCTTACTTGGGATCATTACAATGTATGTGCGTGTGCGTTATTTATTTATTTAAATGTCTTACTGTGCGGTCTGCATAGTGCGAATTTGAGCCATATTCCCGAGCGCCTCGTCCAAGAGGAAAATGCCGTCGTTCATCAACAGATTGACAAAACGTAAGAATATCGGTGGGTGGACAGCTTCCATGTTCGACTCTGCTTCCTTTGCCAATCGCCTGAAATAATTGTGCAATAAAATTAGAACATCTTTTCCTTAAAATTAAGATCAACTAGATCGTAAAATAAGTATCTCTTAAAATTAATTTTTAAATATCATGAAATAATATTTTTTTTATTTATGCGTGAGTAGGTATTATTTATTCTTAGATGCATAGTAAACTTATTTGTTAAGTTCTCTGAAATAGTTTTTCGTAAAGTAAATGCGCATTTTTAATGTCAACAAGATTCATTTAGAAACATACCTTCAGGGCGCGTTCATTTGACACAAATTAATGACTACGATTTTTTATTTTTTGATAAGAATTTATATTTTTATGATTTTCTTGGTGCGGCCGGCGCGGATATGGTAATTACGAGGAATTTGAATGTTGTTGCCTACTGAACATAGTTTATTTTTGCCAATAATCAACACAAGAGCGCAGCCGCCGCCGCCGTACGGTCCAACAGAAAATTTTTGCACCACGTCTCTGCTAAGTGTCAACGAAGGTGTCACGACGAATCACGGAGATATAGTACTGAATTAAATCATACGTGAATGCGCCCCTGTGCTCCTCCTTGCCCCACAGGAAGTCCATAACGAGGTAGTTGAACTTCTGCTCGAACTGCACGCTCTGCCCCGTCATCTCTATGCCCACGAACACGTCCAGCAGGCAGGGCACTAGCTGTAAGTGTTATTAGAAGCAGACATACGTGAATGCGCCCCTGTGCTCCTCCATGCCCCACAGGAAGTCCATGACGAGGTACATGGGCCGGCGGTAGTTGAACTTCTGCTCGAACTGCACGCTCTGCCCCGTCATCTCTATGCCCACGAACACGTCCAGCAGGCAGGGCACTAGCTGCAAGTGTTATTAGAAGCAGACATACGTGAATGCGCCCCTGTGCTCCTCCATGCCCCACAGGAAGTCCATGACGAGGTACATGGGCCGGCGGTAGTAGAACTTCTGCTCGAACTGCACGCTCTGCCCCGTCATCTCTATGCCCACGAACACGTCCAGCAGGCAGGGCACTAGCTGTAAGTGTTATTAGAAGCAGACATACGTGAATGCGCCCCTGTGCTCCTCCATGCCCCACAGGAAGTCCATGACGAGGTACATGGGCCGGCGGTAGTTGAACTTCTGCTCGAACTGCACGCTCTGCCCCGTCATCTCTATGCCCACGAACACGTCCAGCAGGCAGGGCACTAGCTGCAAGTGTTATTAGAAGCAGACATACGTGAATGCGCCCCTGTGCTCCTCCATGCCCCACAGGAAGTCCATGACGAGGTACATGGGCCGGCGGTAGTAGAACTTCTGCTCGAACTGCACGCTCTGCCCCGTCATCTCTATGCCCACGAACACGTCCAGCAGGCAGGGCACTAGCTGTAAGTGTTATTAGAAGCAGACATACGTGAATGCGCCCCTGTGCTCCTCCATGCCCCACAGGAAGTCCATGACGAGGTACATGGGCCGGCGGTAGTTGAACTTCTGCTCGAACTGCACGCTCTGCCCCGTCATCTCTATGCCCACGAACACGTCCAGCAGGCAGGGCACTAGCTGCAAGTGTTATTAGAAGCAGACATACGTGAATGCGCCCCTGTGCTCCTCCATGCCCCACAGGAAGTCCATGACGAGGTACATGGGCCGGCGGTAGTTGAACTTCTGCTCGAACTGCACGCTCTGCCCCGTCATCTCTATGCCCACGAACACGTCCAGCAGGCAGGGCACTAGCTGCAATTTATAATACGTACTTTTATTAATACGACATTATCATATAGCGCTACAACGACAGCCCTCAATGATGACGATGCAATTCATCAACCTGTCGTGAGAGTATTATCGTGAATATAAATCATCCCTGTAACCGGTGAGGATGTTCTTTGAACAGTTGCTCCCGGTAGAAGGACGCTAAGCTGCTCAAGGGCTGCTGATCGTCCGGGTGGTTCGGCAACATCGCTTCCAGGCATTCCGCTAGTCTCACCATAAGGATAACTGCCTCCGTGGTCAAATGGTTAGAGCATTGGGCTCTTGACACGGAGGTCGTGGGTTCGATTCCCACGGGGGGCACCTAGTGAAATGTCACTTTGTGCGTTTTTCCCCAGTTGGTTAGGACATTGCAGGAGTCACCTGATTGTCTGAAAAGAAAGATGATTCCGTGCTTCGGATGGCACGTTAAGCTGTTGGTCCCGGTTACTATCACTGGTGGTAGTAGTCGTTACATAAAAAAACACGTCAGAGGCCGTAAGGCGGTTTGAATAAACTCTGACACCAGGGCTTTGCAGCCCACTCGATAAGAAGAACCATAAGGATGGTATTAATATAAATCATACCTGTAACCGATGAGGATGCTCTTTGAACAGTTGCTCCCGGTAGAAGGACGCTAAGCTGCTCAAGGGCTGCTGATCGTCGGGGTGGTTCGGCAACATCGCTTCCAGACATTCCGCCAGTCTCGCTCTGAAAATATTCAATTTATATATGAATATCATGCAGCAATGTGCTAGTGGAATGGCTGTCACTCACATAAACCCACCGTTATGTATATTTATTAAGGCGCTGCATGCCGGATTTTCTAATATCGTAATATTGTGATAACCAAGTTATTTAGTAATTTAGTATATAAGGTCTAAGAAAATTAGATGAAACTATTTTAAGGGGATGATCAAACCATCAAACTGAACAACTTTCTCTATGGGACAAATATGAAAATCGCGAAAAAAAAAATCCGCTGTCCCATACATTTAGGTCGAGTAGGTTTGTATGGAACAGCTGATATTCCCATAGAGAAAGTTGTTCAGTTTCATGGTCTGATCATCCCCTTAAAATAGTTTCAGCTGATTTTGTTAGACCTTATAGATAGTATATAGACGTGCCTCGACTTTCTCAAGCCATTTACAGCACGTCCTGCGCTAATCTCATCTGTTTGCCGGCACGGCAGTTCTTGTTTGGTGGTCAGCGTTCCAGCTCACCTTAAATGCGGATTATAAGTGCGTCCCGAGTCACCCATGAAGGTGATAACGAGGGTGAGAGCAGGCTGCAGGAGACCCGCTATGTCAGCCTCCTCGGTGATGGCGCCGACCGTGCGCCGGGCCATCGTTATGAGCACCACTATGTTCTCCAACACGAACTCTGGTATGCATCTGTGGGGTTAATGAGATTCTATATTGTACACAAAAATAACATGATGGACTATATTTCATCTTGTGAAATGTACAGTCAGCAGCAAAGAGATGGATGCACTTTTACTAAGTCGTAGTATAAAGATGTATCCACTTTAGTACTACGCGTAGTACTAAAGTGTATACATGTTTTGCATGAGGAGGCATACATCTTTTTGCTGCTGACTGTACCAAATTCAAAACTAAAAAATTCGAAGGCTTTATGCCATACAGTGTATGGGATGGATTCCTTTGCCTGGCTGTTTTTTGTATTGATTTGGACCTTTTTTTTTTATTTCTACAGGCCAAGTTATTATAAAACCAAGAAAAAATGCTTATTCAAAAGAAATTATGACATTAAAATAGAAATCTCTATCGAAAATGTAATCGAAAAAATACGTTTCTTTATTTTCTAACCTATTTTTTAGTGTGGGGTGAGATTATCGAATGAAACTTGACATAGCTCAGTCGATAGTGACCTGCCTGCTGTTGCGAGAGACGCGTGTTCGAATCCCGCAAGGGATTTGTGTGGTGAATACGAATGTTTGTACCCAAGTCATGGATTTTTATGTCATTTTCAGCATAAGCATATGCTCACGACTATATTCCCCGAGGGGGTAGTCAGAGATATTCTGAAACCTCAGAACATCCACGTTTCACCAGTAGTACCGAAAACTCTGTCCAGTGTGACAGGGGGTGAACCCGTCGCCACTTATAATGGACAGTGGGTACAATACATGCCTCGAAATTGAAGCATGCAGGTTTCCTCACGATGTTTTCCTTCACCGAAAAGCCAGTGGTGTTACAAATCGTACATAAATTCCGAAAAACTCATTGGTACGAGTCGGCATGGACGGGGATCGAACCATCGCCTCCTGCACGGCAGGCAAGGTTACTCGCCACTGAACCACCAAGTTCCGGCTAGATTCTGTGCGACTATGTCCAAGCGATTTATTTATTGCTAAAGGACCGCGGCGAACTTCGTTCCGCCTTAGAATCTTCCCGACACGGCTTCCCGGCACTTCACGGATAATGATTACTATTATTACACGGATTATTATTATTACACTTCACGGATAATGTAGCATTCTAATGGTGAAAGAATTATTCAGATAGGTCCAGTAGTTTTGGAGCCTATTCACTACAAACAAACAAAAAATCAAAGCTTTTCTCTTTATAATATTAGTATTGATGTAATGTTCGAAATACCTTAAGGTGTCAGGGGGCGGCGCAGTAATAGGCATCTCTACGGGCTTGAGGGTGACCGGCGCGTAGTTGGCTTGAGGGTGTTCCGGGTCGGAGCGGAGCGCGACTTGGACAAGCCATGTGCAAGTCGTGGCTTGAAGCCGGTTCAAGTTCGTTAGCATTTCATTCTCGAGGAGTGCGCAGCGGAGGCTTACGAATCTGGAGGATTATCATTTTATTATTTGAAATTGGCACTACATGAAGGGATTTTTGATAAAAAAAAAACTTCTAAAAATGTCATCATCGTCAGCCTACCTAAATACGTCCCACGCGTGCCCGATGCGAATTGGTCAAATTGGTAGACTTCACATACGCATAGGGATTTCTTCTTCAGCGTATGCAGGTTTCCTCAAGATGTTTTCCTTCACCGTTTGAGAGCAGTCGGTATAAGTTTGTGATTAAGTTATAAGTCGGTATAAGATTCGATCCTGGACCACAAGACGGCTGCCAAAGCCAACATTCTCCCTCGAGCTCTAATTGCGAGTTTATGAAACTTTGCATGTGATTTGTGTTTTTATAACGATAAAATCAAGCTCTAGATATCTTTAGCGAGCCCCCCCTTGAGTTTTTTCTGTATCCGCCACTGCCGCAATGCGCCGCCGACATGCGACTGTCATGTTACGCAGGGTTATTGGTAAATATGGTGGTACGGACCCCGGTGCGCGAGTTCGACTCGCACTTGGCCGGTTTTAGAAGAACTAATTATTTTATGGAAATTTTTATGCATTTTTTAAAATCTTTATTAAAGAGCTTGGCTTGAGGCCATGTCGCTCAGTTGGTTTCCGTATTGAGTATTTACTCAAGAAATAAGACAAAGTCACCTAGTCATAAGATGGTGGGCCCTCTGCCGCATGGGCTCGACCAGGTGGTGGGCTGCTGCGGCCACGTCGTTCATCGCTCGCTGCGCTCTCCCCAGGTCCTGCCCACACCGCCACAGCTTCTCAGCACACACTCGAACACCTTCACCAAGAAAACAATTTATATGGTCAATTACATGTTTAAATTATTTGAATATGAAGAAAGTACTGAAATTATAATAAACTAGTGTTTTCCCGCGACTTCGTCCGCACAAATTATATACCAGATTTTAAGTCAAATCATAAGCTATCAAACAAAAAAAGTTTTATCAAAATCGGTTCAGTAGTTTTTGCGTGATGCGCGAACAAACAAACAAACAAACTTGTCAATAGATGGCGCTGCACGTCATTTAAATCGCACTGTCGAGTGTTATTTGAGTTTATATGAAGTGAACAATTTTTACGGTTTTATAATAGTTAAGATAATCAGGTACATCGTCACACAGATTGTCTAGCCTCATATGGAACTAATAGAATCTTGTTCAGACATTTATTTCGATGACTAGACAATCATCTTCTTCTATCTCCGATAGACATCCACTGCTGGACATAGGCCTCCCTCAAGGATCGCCACAACGACCGGTCTTGCGCTGGCCTGATCCAACGGGTTCCCGCCGTTGTTTCTGAATACAGTTCGTTGCCTGAATCCACCTTAAAGGCCTCCGCACATTGCAGCGATATTATCGACAGCGATATCGCGACACCTTACACACTGCAGCGATTCCGCGATTCGCGTCACGCATGCGCCCACAAATGAATGTACAAAATGTACTGAGAACAATTATCGCAAAATCGCAGCGATATTATCGCTCGATAATATCGCGGCAGTGTGTAGGATCGCGCGCGTGCCCATACAAAATGTACTGGAAACAATTATCGCAAAATCGCAGCGATATTATCGCTCGATAAAATCGCTGCAATGAGCGGAGGCCTTTAAAAGTTTGGTAGTAATTAAAAACTATTGGTGTATAAAAGAGACTCACCCAAATCAATGCACTTCTGGGTCATAAAGAAGCACTCTGTAACGAAGTTGTAAGTGTCAGCCGTAGGTCTCTTCACCGGCTGTCCATCCTCGCCTTCCCGCAAGGGCAGCAAGCAAGTCTCGCTGTGCAGACAGTCTAAGTGCACTGACTTCGATGCACATTCCTCGGGCTGGGGAAATAGTGTTGAACTTTGTTGTGAATTGATACTACTAGTTAGTAATAGAAGGGAAACTCTCTGGACAGTTTAGATACATTTTTAATATACTTTTCCTCAATAATTATACAAAACTATCGGAGCGGTACAGATTTGCGTATGCGCGTCGCGCGGGGAGCGGGGAGGAAGTGATGTATGTCTTGTCAACTTCAGAGTGCAGGAGGGCGATCCATAGAGCACGCAGAGGAGTCCGCCAGAAACCTCTTTTCCGCTAACATTAGTTAGTTAGTGGTGGTTAGTTGCCAGGGTTCGAAATTATCAAGATAATTATCAGATAATTATCGGATAATTATCCAAGCTGATTCTTAGTTTTTAGAGAAATTTCTAACGAATAGTTCTAAAGTAGCTTTTTTGTTTTAATACACTCTAATCCAGACCAAACAGCACCTAGTCTTTGGCATAATAGTTTCTCATCTCAATGAATAACAAAAAATTGAGAAAAACTACAGAAAACCGTGAAAAAAAATGATTTTTTTGTTGGGAGCTTCTTTTTTAGCGAATAGTGATCGGAAATACATGGCGTGACATTGCTAGCGCAAGCTTTTTGTGTTTCCGATAAACTTTATAATTATCAAGATAATTATCAACGTATAATTATCAAGATAATTATCAATAATAATTATCACTTCGAACCCTGTTTGTTGCAACTTGGAATCGAGGCGTGAACAACTGAACATGTGGGCCTGGCTACAGAAGGTGCGTAAGGTAATGACGTCATAATATTGACAAATCTAATTCCAGAAACGTTATTCGCAATATCAGTTTTGACCATAAAGTTTTCCGTAAGGTGTAATAACTTTATGGTTTTGACGCGCACTGGCACATACGAATTAAAAGTTAAACCGAAAAACGTTTTCAGCTTTAATTTTTTTTTGTTTTACTTTGTGTCTGTGAAATAGTTTGAATCATTACAAAGAAATGTCGTGCTCCGTGATTATACTTTGTATTCGTTGTAGATTAAGCCAGACTTGCTTCACATTGCTTATACTGCACCATTTGAACATATTTGCCTAAATACTTTTATTTCAGCATAATTAATAAATTAACATCGTAATACTTACCATTACAGCGCCATAAGTAGGATCAATTTTGAGCGACTTGGCGTCATCAGGCGTCGTACAAAACGGTTGACATAGTTGCAGTAAGACTGTGCCTAAATTCAACATGAAACCGTCGGAAACACAGCTCAATGTCGCCGCACTCACTTCACCAGCCTGGAAAAAACAAATCATTGTTTCATTAATTTTAGTTCTATATTTAGAAACATACCGGAACCGGAAAGGTGGACCGACGATCTGGTGAAGGCGTCGGGGACTCGTTGAATGAGGGCAGTTGTGGCGATTCTTGGGGAGCCAGCAGTGGACGTCCATCAGCTGAGATGATGTGCAAAAAGATATCCAGCACTTACTTGATTCTATCTAGAAAATTATTGTTGAAACCTTAAGAGGATAGGCGAGTACGGTTTTTTCCATACAAACGTATTCCCCTGTTTTCTCCCTGGATAATGACACTCGACAAAAAAAAAATGTATCATACAATCTATGTTGCCTCTGCTATGTCCCTATGTTTTGCTTTTTTGCATGAATTAATTACTGTATGAAGGTCCCTAGACCTTCGAAAATTACCAATTTTACCGCCCGTTTTCAGACATCCAGCAAACAAATTTGACGAATATTAAAAAAAAAGCACAACGTACAGACATGGCCAAAGTGTTTCTCATATTATTCTTGAAAGAATTATTAAAATCGGTTTAGTTTTGGAGGAGAAAACAGGGGAATACGAAATGCTGTTTTCGTCGATTTTATGTAGATAAAATCGGTTCGAGCTGCAGCACTGGTGAAAGAGACAACTGTTGTCTCTTTCACCAGTGCTTTCACACTCTAGTCGGTGGGTTGTATGGCTGGGGCGGATCGGACAAATATGTAAAACGTCGGAAAAGTGACCTATTCTCCAAATTAGCATTTCAGACCGTCTATCCTCTTAAATATTTCAAAAATGAAACTAGAAATGAAGTCAAACTTGCTCGTAGTTGGAGCAGTCTAATGACCTCGAAAAAGAGTAACGTCTTGAGTTTAAGTAATGTATTATTTTATTTTATATTTAGAAATATCAATGTAATTGCTCCATGAAGTGGACCACTCTGTTAGTGTGTGTTGTTTGCTTTGTTTACTTGCCAAGTAGTTTGTGAAAGATCAGAGATGACTGGCACTTTTGTGAATTAAATTATAACACACTGACTTCTTTGTGCTACTTGAGATTTTTTAATCCATTGTATTATATGTTTATTTAAAGTTATGTTATGTTACAAGGGCGTCGCTAAGGGTGGCAGGGAAGGGCAGCCCTATATAGATTTTATTTTTCTTAATTATAGAATTAAACCTTTACAAATTGTGTTTATTGTACCTAGAATTCATACCTATATCTACCATCTTGCCCCGCCCTAGCCTAAGGAGTGACGACGCCCTTGCGTCGAAATTAAATTCCATAAAACTGTTCGGTATGTAAACAAGCATAAGCATATGCTCACGACTATATTCCCCGAGGGGGCAGTCAGAGATATTCTGAAACCTCAGAACATCCACGTTTCGTTTTCGTCGTTTGTAATCTTCAAATAAAGAAATAAATACCTGAACATTCCAAAGTTTTCCTCTCGCCACGTTTGTCTTCAAACATTTACCGATCCATGTCAACAATCTGCTTCTCATATGAGGTCCTCCTTTGAGTAGTGTTAGAAATATTTTGTGCATATTGTTTGTAAGATGTGATGAGGCATTCCATACCGAGGTCTCAATCATTGATGTTGCAGCCTGAAATGAAAAGTTCATAATTATGTTTTCAACATACTTGCTCGTAAAGTGGCTCTTAATACACCGCTTTTAGGTACATAATACAAGCTGCATAGAACACGCGTGCAAAAATGTACTATTATTTCATTTTTGTTCCCTTTGTAATTCCAGTAATGCTGAAAAATGAAAATTTTGTAGTGATTTCAAATACTTATGCATCATTATTAATTTTATATAATACTAGTTATATACCAGATTTTAAGTCAGGTCATAAGCTATCAAACAAAAAAAGTTTCATCAAAATCGGTTCAGTAGTTTTTGCGTGATGCGCGAACAAACAAACAAACACACAAACAAACAGACAAACAGATAGACAAAATTTCTAATAAAGGTTGATTTCGAGTCTTGGATACCTAAAAACCATATCGTAATCTTTTTTTTGTAAATATCTTCAATGTACAGACACACTTCAGTTACAGTTTTATAATAGTTTAGATGGATTTATAGCATTATGCAGAAATTTAACAATTACGTTTTTTTCTCATCATCATCATTTTTATAAACCCTTGGGGGTTGCCCTATTTTTGACTTTGAGTGCAGATATCTCGAGACAGAAGCACTATAACGATATAAAGTTTCTATGGGAGTTATGTTCCATTGTACAAGACCTATCCAACGACACCTCACTCTATTTATCTTTTCTTCCCTTTCGTTTTATGCTAGGGGTGTCGAAAAAAATGTGTTTCTTCGCGACTACCTCATTTCTATTTTTGGGTTACTGTTATCTGTCGTCATGCCAAATTTCGATCCAATAAGTGCAAAAAATGAGTGATTAATCGAGGTGGGGCATACAGACAGACAGACAGAATGGACGAAAGTATAAGGGTTCCTTGTTTGACTACGGAACCCTAAAAACTTAAACAAAGATATAATAGTGACCCTACCATAACATTGTCTATGAAATATCTGTATTTATTATTCTTTGGTTCCTTTACGATATGATTTTAAATATGTCATATTAAGATTGTTTGTGAACAATACCTGATCCATAGGATTCTCAAAGAACTCATGAAGAGAAGTTGCAGTCTTGGGTAGGACAGACAAGCTCAAAATGGCACCGATAACAGATTCCTGGTATAATCTTCCATTGTTCTCTATCTTTGGTTCACAAGCGTCCATAAGGATCGGCGCCAGATTTGGGTTACCTTTAATTTTAAAATGAATGATTATTTACAGCTTTATTATCATAACTAGACAAATAACAGAAGTTTTTAATTCATTCGTTGCTGACGACGCAGACTGCAATAATGTGGCTAATAGACAATGATACAGTATATATACATGGTCCTTCTGAATATCCTGACACTTTTTTAAGGGGATGATCAATCAGACCATCAAACTGAACAACTTTCTCTATGGGACAAACATCGAAATCGCAAAAAACCCGAACCTCTTAAAAAGTGTCAGCATATTAAGGACCCTGTATAATAGATACAAACATCTATGACCTAAGTATGTCTTAATACTTGTCAAACTAATATTTTTCCCCTGTGGGATTCAAATCCACAACCGGGTCAGCCGGCAGGTTCACTACCAACTGAGCTATTGGGTCATCAAGAACCCACCAAGTGGGACTGCTTATATATCACATTCCGGCGGCGGCAGCATTAGAACGCTGTCAAGTTTTATATTTTTATAATTATACCTATTTTTATCTTTATCCTGACTCTGACTACCCTCTCGGGAAATATAGTCGTGAGCATGTGCTGTGCTGTGCTATCTTTCCAAAAGTAACTGACTTACCAGCAAAAAGATGTAATGAGGGCAAAACATAAATAGGTAAGTTAATCAAATTAGATTTTTTGACGTCAGCTTGGATCCTTATCAGTAGAGATATCATAGTCTCTTTCAACTGTTCTTGAACTCCTTCCTCTCCTAGAAAGAGACAATACTGTCTATTAACATTAATTTATAGAGTATAGAAGGCTGTTGGAACATTCTCTAATTTACTGCCAACCCCATGATAGACAAGGAGAGCTAATGGGTGCAAACAACCGATTGTGATGCAGTATTTTTAACAATCTTTCAATTATGAATATTATGATATTATTTTATACATCCGATGATGTATAAGATACTAATTTAATTTTCGAAATGGAAAAACAAATATCAAGGTTGTTTGGTGCAATACAATGAGCGCGTGACACTCGACTGAATTAGGCCTCGACATCGTAGCCTGGCCGCGTAGGTACATTTTTATACCTAACGTGCGGAGTGAGACAGGCCTGATATTATTTAGGTCATTTACTATTGCCGATTTCATAGTGGATTTTAAAAATCGCACTGCATATTCCAAATTGAGTGCAAGTAAAATATGAATGCATGGTAGACTAAAACCAATACACTCTCTGAAGGTAGGCCTATGCCCTGCAGTGTGAAGTATATAGGCTGTGATGATGATGATGAAGAAAAATATAAAAATCAGAAGGTTTACAGCAAAATTGTTACCTATGTGCATTTTGTAGTTTAATTTGTTTCTTTGGTTTTTTTTCGTTACGTTTCTTTTCTTTCTTTCTATTCTATTTTTAAAAATATGGCTGCCATCTTTGGTTAATGATGATTTTGCCAATGTCGAGTTTTTATAGTAAAAGTGCTTGACGTTGTACGGTTATATTGATATTTTGGTGACTTCAAGGGTTGTTCTTATAAAAGAACAATATCCTGAGCCACCACTGGAGTTCCGCTGTAGGCCGGGGATGGGGCAACCGACAAGCGACACGCGCATGTGACCGCCCAATAGCAGACCCACAACGCAACTCTTTTCTTTCTTTAAATAGGAATAACAGATGATCTTAGAAAATATCATTTGTTAAAAGTTTCTCTATGGTATTTATCAGATAATCGGTTTGTACCACCCTCGCATTTCAAGAGTTAGGTATTAAGGTTAGGTTAGTTTAGGTTTAAGTACAAAGAAAAAAGACACTAATGACCAGGCAGTAAGGGCTAGTTCCCATAGCCTATCCGAAAGGATAAATTAAAAAAAAAAAAAATCAACAGAGAACCCTCCTAATTTATCTATATTAATTTATTATAACAATGTTCTCACCATCACTTACAAACGCTCGCACAATATCAATGAAAAACGAATGACATTGCGGATCTGCGTGCTGTAAAAGTTCTACGAGTTGCTCTGAGAAGTCCTGGCCTTCGAACAACGCTGGTTGTTTCAACGCAGTCACCGCATTCCTTAATATTAGCTCCCTCATCCTTTGTATTCCGTTCTGAACGACCGGTGTGTTCACCTGGTCATAACTCTGCAGGGATTGGATGGAACTGAATAGATATCGGAACACTTGCTTCTGTACTACATGTTCCTGATATGATCTCGACTTAGGTATAATATTTGACTCAATATCCTGCAATAGCAGCCTTTCAAACAAAGCCTGTTCTAATGCCTCAAGATCAATGTGAACTCTAGGCTTCATCGCCTCAGCCAGCTCTTCAAGGTAAACAAGCTGCTTGTCTGCCAAGTTACCGTCCACGGCTCTTGCGTTAATTGTGAAGTGAAAAACATTTTCTACTATGTTGTTTATTGTTTGGACTTCGTCGTTCTCAGGCATGTTTTTGGAGTTTCCTGTTAGTGCACCATCACTGCAGTCCACATTACTGCTAGCATTCGGTTCCGACACTCCTAGCAAGCCAGAGAAGGGATTATTTGGCTCCGACATCGTTATAACTCCTCAGAGGTAAACAACAACAAACTCGCATTTAGCAAATTAAATTAATAATAAATAGACGCACAGATTTCATTAGCGCGACACATTGTTATATTTAATCAGTCTTTCACAGAATATTAACAAAATTCAACTAAACTTTTGTATTTTTTGTACGAAATGCTGACTCTGCTGACTTATCACAAATTGATAAAATGAAAATGACAAATTAATGACAATGACATGATCAGTTTTGAAATTTTCGTTTATGGTCGAGTTTTTGTATTCGACATACATAAAATTAATAAATGTCGATAAATAAAAAGAAATAATAATTTAACCAAAACGACATTTTAATCAATTTACATAAATTCAAAATATTTATATTTATGTAGATATAAAAAAATTATCGTTTGCCCAATATTTTTGTATATGGCAACATTTAATAAATCGTAATCGTTCACCAGCTTTTTTGTAATAAAAGACCTACAAAATAATGAAAAGATTTGCAATCTAGCTTATTAGTAACTTTTAAACATTTTAAATATCTTAGTATAAATGCAATACATAAGTAATTCCGATATAAAATAATAAAATAAAAAGGAAATATTTTGTTCGGAAATGGCGCAATTACTTCCAACTATCTACGATAGATGGGGAGGAAATCGCAGCAGCAATAGCGCCACTGTGGAAAACGTGTGCAAATTAGGAACTAATCATTTTATTCTGTTTCGCTGCAGTCGTCGTCCGAATACGGAATCAATATTGCGTCTTATAATTATTACGTCTTTATGCAGCAATGCTATGAAAAATTACATTTTACATGGCGTAGTAGTCGCACATAGTGAAACGTTCATTTAATGTAAGATTGGTAACACTTAATATTATTTACTTGCTAGGCAACCGGCCCATAATTATGAATGCGTGTCCCCTTTTATACATGAAGTGTTTGAATCATCTAAGATTTGCAGAATATCTACACGTGAAACATCTGTTACACAAATATTTAACATCGCGTTTCAATGTTAAAAATAGTTGAACATTCAATCAATCCGATACGTTCGTTGCTCAAGGTTGATTCGTAACGTAAGCCAAAACAAAATGGCGCTTGCGTTGCGATATCTGGCAAAGCTGCGATCTCCAAAATCACGGTCTATGTATAATTTCTTATTGAATGAGGAAATCATTTTATGTGCTTAACATGTTCCATTGCAATTTATCATATTAGGTGGGTATTATATTTTATATTTATTGTATACAGTGGGCATTTGGTGTTGGTTCAGCATTGGTTCAGTTAAAATTTTAATGATTTTGTAGAGAAAAAAGATTGTTTATCCATTGATAATTCCATCTTTTTGTGTCCATAGCAAATATTTTTGCATTAGTTCTATTGAGAGGTCAAATGTCTCAATTCCAAACTCAAAAATGGTATTATGCTACCAAATTAGGATGTCCGCTTTCTGTATTTGTACAAAGCGTATTTACGAGCAAAGTACTTAAAATTTGTGGTTGTGTGAGTGAACTTTGTATGTGTACGCGCTATGTGACCTCGAACAAGGAAGGACACACATAGACGTTGCCGTTCTAGAAGGCTGACGTCATGATATCGTGTAGAGAGCGGACGGGAGCGCAGCGCTGCGCCCCACACAAGACATTGTGAAATGTGAACGGCCACCCACTGCTTGCTTTGCTGAGCTCTGTCTACTAATTTACTTGGAAAGTAGTGGCTGAACAGTTATTGTACTGACTTCTGCCATACATGTTGAATTTCTACCTGCGCTGCACTTAAAATTGTGAATCGCGGAGATTTATTCCCAATGATTATTGTTTCAACGAATATTAGGTATAGTATTAGAGAACAACGAAAATTGCTCTCGTTACGTGAAAGATTTAGTATTAACATTATTCCTATAAATATATATTTAACTTTCACTTGCATAATTGTTACAATCGTTAGGAAAAAAGTCTGGATTGTATGCCTGGTGATGTATGTGTGTGTGAGTAATCAGGTGTACTTTGTTCGGATGCGTAGTTGATTGTGTTTGCATATTTTTGGGATTTATGGGTCTTGTTCACCTATAATCCGTATAAACATGCTATTTATGTATTATTATTTATCTTTCCAAACTGTTTCCTCATTTAATAAGTATATCTTTGTGCTTTTTTAGTTCTACGTATATAGTTTTGTGTTCATATTACTTTTTAAAATGGTCGTGTTATACAAAGATGGCGTGTGCAACGTTGCCAGCTCGCTAAGAGCATGACGTATCGGATTTTCTTACACGTTCTTATAAAGGATGATTCACTTTTATGAAAATATACTAGTTACGATGAAAAAAAATACTAAAAACTAATCAAACTATCGACTCAGCTTTTTAGATTATTGCAAAGTGGGTAATTATGTACCTACCTAATTACCTAATTGCTAGTCATTATTAAGGTGATTGTCATATTTTTGCGTTGAATTAGAACTTTCACAACATTGAAAACATTTTCGAACAAAAGATATTTATTCGTAATAAGCAGTCTTAGTTACACACAAAAGTAACCATTAAGTTATATTTACGAATGTTTCTATTTTGCTAATTATTTCTACTTCACCTTCATTAGAACTTCTATTTGACCTATTTTATTAAAAGTAATGCCTGTGAGAGACTCAATGCATGTTACCAAGTATGTATCTATCGTTAAACAATCCAATTGACACTCTTAATTTTAAGTTATTAGTCACTGCTACCTACTTATTATTTTTATTTCAAATGCATGATAACTCTTTAAATGTGCTTATAAAGAAGTCTCACTTCTGAGGGATAAATACACCACTAATGTTTTATTAATTAGGGACTTACTAACACAATTTTAAGGATGTATTCAGGCAATGAAACCAACTAAACAACGTTCCCCACGGAACATGGGTCAAAAAACGAAAACATTTTATTAGACCGGCCGATCGATTTTCTACGGGAGGTACAATATTTTTGTTTGTTTTTCGGCCCATGTTCCTTGTTTCACTGTCTGAATACACCCATAAAATATTGTAGGTAAGTAATAATAATTATTTGTGTATAAAGCAGGCCAGTTTCACACTAAGCGTAAGTGCGCAAAAAATTTTCATGCGATAATCAATTGGTCATGCATGAATCATGATTCATGTGCTGTATTAGTTATTCTATGGTGCTGAATGAATACTTAGCCTCAATTAAATAAGCCCACATCAACCCACTGCTGGGCATTTATACCTCCTTTTTATTGCTCCACCCTCACGGTCCAAAATAGGAGAAAAATGTTATAGTAGACTATAAATGGTCCCTCTGATGTTTTTATTGAACCCTTTACCACGCCACGGAGCGAAGAAACTGGTGATAGTTTAAAACTGTATATTTATTTCGATTAGGTAGTTTACGTATATATCCTTCATAATATGCTGACACTTTTTTAAGGGGATGATCAGACCAGACCGTCAAACTGAACAACTTTTTTTAAGATGGTTGCAGAGTTGTCAATTTCATACAAAACTTTGTAGTAGAACACTCGTAGACGGTATTAATAAAAGTTATGTTTTACGTATGGAAAAATAGCTTATAAAATCTAGATTGCGCGTTTCAAATAACATTTAGAATTTATAATATAATTACGAAGATATCAAGGCTTATATAAATCTGATCATAATATTAGGACTACAAAACGCGTATTTACCTAGTACTACACATATAGGGTCCTTCTTAATATGCTGACAGTTCAGGGGATGATCAGACCATAAAACAGAACAACTTTCTCAATGGGACCAACATCGAAATCGCGAAAAAAAATCAGCTGTCCCATACATTTGGCTCGAGTAGGTTTGCAGTTTTGTATGGAGCGGCAGATTTTTTTTTCGCGATTTCATTGCTGGTCCCATAGAGAAAGTTGTTCAGTTTGATGGTCTGATCATCCCCTTAAAAAAGTGTCGGCATATTAAGAAGGACCCTATATAGGAAGCATGCGATATACTTTACTGGTCTAGTTTCTAGTCTGTGTATCGTTCATTTTGGTTTAAATCAACTGGTTTTGAGCATTTTTTCTATCCATTATTCGCAAAATCAACTTGACATGAATCATGAATGACATAAAGTGACCGATGACAAAATAATTTAAACGTTGTACTCATATAAAGTTATCTCTTATCTCAGACGCTCCAAGGCTCTGAAACAAGTTGGAGTGGCACGGCACTTAACTGGTTCATGCTTTCGTTCTCCCCATGCTGATAATGTAAATGTTAACATGTCTACGCTTTATATCCAGTTTAGATCAGTGTCCTAACTATATGGGACGCATTGAAACGAAAACGAATGAATTTGATTAATAATGGCGATATAGGTTATCAGTTGAACATAGCGTTATCAGCCGAAGCGTTAATTATATTATGTTAAAGATTTTGCATTAACTTTTTAACACTTATCAAACAAATATTATTTGTTCCATATTTAAATCTTATCGAACATTATCAATTCTAAAGATTATAATGTGATATCAGTTTTACAACTCCATTGGCGAAGTACCTATACTGTTAGCTCGCATTACTGGGTTCTCAAACATTTTCTTTTCCGATTTCATAGTTTTTAAAGGCTAACGCTATTTGAACAGTACCTACCTACTTTCGTAGAGATAATTGTTAACATGTTTCTTTTCTCCATTCCAGTGAAAACTTTACAATGGCAGAACCTGCAGCGGACATCGAAGATTTAGAAGACGGAGAGATCGAGAGTGAAGGTGAAGATGCTATGGAAACACAACCTGATATAAAAAAAGAAGACACTTTGCCACCCTCCGAGGAGAAGCAAAGTGAAGAGAAATCAGAAATACAAAATGTATATTATTCCAAATCAGGTAAGAAAAAGAAATCGAAAAAAGGAGAACAAAAGTTTAAGGAAAAAAACAAAAAAAATCGTAAATATCCTGCTCCATCAGAAGATGATTTTGTTGGTAGTATTGAAAAAGCAATAAGAAAGGCTATGAACAAAACTGAGGGCAGTGATGGTTACAATGAAGATGACAATGAAGAACGTCGTAAACACAAGAAAAGGAAGAAATATGATGGTAAGGATGGCCCTGGTAAAAAACGTAAAAAGCAGGAATATTCAGATGAAATGGATGAAAGCGAGATGATGTGTGTAAGAGGAGCGTCTCCTGTTCAGAGACAATCTCCTGTAGATAATACGTACCAGGACGATGACAGGGATTCATATGCGTCAGAAAGCAGTGATGAGTCTAGAAACATCCAGCATCATCGTCAACAACAGCGGCAACATAGACCACAGCAACGAGATCGAAACAAAAATAATAAAAATGATCGCAGAAGAGGTGCCCACCCGATGCAGGATCCTGACGGCGTATGTATGTATTTTATGCAGGGGAAGTGCCATAAAGGAGATGACTGTATTTATTCTCACGATGCACTACCTCCTCGAAAAATGGAACTTTGCAAATTTTATTTAATGGATTGCTGTGCGAAGAGAGATAAATGTCTGTATATGCACGCAGATTTCCCATGTAAATATTATCACACGGGTCTTGCTTGCATTTACAAAGATGAATGTAAATTTGCACATGGCAAACCTTTGACTGAAAATATAAAAAATATTTTATTGAAACACATTGAATCTGCTCCTAAAGAAATTTTAGGTGACTTCCCGAGATTAAACAGAGAAGGTGCGTTAAAAATGATACATGCTACTCAATCAAAATTAATGCAACAATTTTCGGACAATTCTGAAAACAGTGATAGAAATATACCATCTCTCTTCGAACTGAATATACCCAATCCTCAAAGTGCAGGTGATTTACACATGATGAATCAATTTGGCAACGACCGCCAAAATAAAGCGAAGGTCCGACAGTCTCGGTGGCAAAATGATAATCAGATGGCTAACCCGAATTTCAATATGAATGCACCTCAAGGCAATAATAACACTAGTTCTGCAAATGTCCTAAGTATTAAAAATTTAACTGGTGTTTTGACGCCTCGACAAATTTCGGATCTGACAAAAATGGGAATAGAAAATTTAGATCAATTAGGACAGCTAACAGTGTTACAGTTAAATAGTATTGGAATATCATTAAAACAGATAACCGAGATACAACTAAATACCATGAGTATACAAAAATTAGGTTTAATTAATTCTAACCCTGAACAACAGTCACAACAGTTTGTACCTCCTACAACTGTTTCAAAAGATCTCGATTTGAGAATGCCACCGGCTGTATCTTTGCCTAATAATGTGCTTGTTTCTTCAGATTTATTACCCGGAAAGGATGTCGACATGCGTTTTCAACCATCTGTATCTCATCCGACACATAGCGAAGAAACTTCCGTGAAAAAAACTGTTACAAAAGATTCACAACCTAGTAAGGATATGATCGACATTGATCAGTATACTAAAGATGCTTTGAAATTTGCTTCAAAAGACAAAGAAAACATTGATATATCGAATGAATCTTTTGAAGCAGAAAAACTAGTCATTTCCAATGAAACAAAAGATGTAGATCATAGGGTGCTACCGTTTTCAGAAGAAGAAAGTAGAATTGCTGCTATTGTCCAAGAAGACTCTGTAAAAAGAGGATTTGATACAGATATTAGATTTTTGCAACCTGAACCCATATTCAAAAGTCCAGAAAAACGACATCGACGTTCAACTACCGATGATGACGAAGATAGTAATTTGTTAATCGATGAAAAATGGTATTCCAGTGATGAAGAAAAAGGTATGAAAAAGAAGTCGCCCGTTACGTCGCCTATATCTGCATCGTTTTCCCCGAAAGGTCCTGCCCCTCATGTTATTGAGACTTCTAATGTTTTAAGTAGACTCGGTGATCTCTCTAAAATAGATATAAGTGAAGAAGTAACAAAACTTTTGAACACCATGAAAAATAACTTGCATGAAAACAAGGTCGAAAATAGTTCAGACACAATTAATTCTCCAAAGTCAAGGGATCCTCGCTCCAGAAAATCACCGGATAAAGCGACCGAACCCATTAAAGAAGTGAGTAAAAAACCGCCTCGTATTTCAATTTATGAATGTGTTGACGGTGAACCTACAGATGGTCGTCGTAGAAGCGATGTGGATCTACGTAAAACAGATTTTCCTGCTTTTGGAGATACAGATTTACGACAAGGAACTAGTGGTGACATTGATTTGCGTTTAGGTTTACCTTTCAAACCCATACCTAATTACACTCCAGCCTCAGAAATCAATGGCTCAATCAACAGTCATCCACCAATTCCATTTAAGTTAGTACCGATAGTTATACCCCGGCCGGATTATACAGATATTAGAAATAGCACGGCTAAATCACAGGCATTAGTAGATCCCAGATTAAGAAAAGTTTTTAGACTGTCTATAGAAGAATCTAACAGCGATAGTGAAAAGTCAACAAAGCCAGCTCCTAGTGCGCCACGAGTAGACCCCCGAAGAAAGCAATCAATTGAACCTAGCGGCAACCAAGACCTAAAATCAAGTTCTCTCGACATACAAAATATTCTCCAAAACTCGAGTTGGTTCAAAGACTTGAGCTCAACTCAGAAAATATCAGTAAATCAACATTTGACGCCAGTGACACAAATAATAAAACAGTATCAACAAGAGAAAGGGTCTGGAAAAAAAATGGATCTCGGGCCTATACAGAACAACGCCATCATTTGCAGTATTTTTACCAATTTGGGTATTTCTTTAGGCGAAAATGGTGAGTATTCTTATTTACCAAAACCTAAAGAGGCTCTTTTGAAAACACCAATTAATTTTAATCAAACCCAGAATCCGTTTGGCTTGAACAGCAGTGGTATGCCGAATCCTGGCGCTATGGACGCTAACCAACATAATATGAATATGATGAATATGCCACCAATGGGCATGGGAGGCGCCGGCGGTATGAATAACATGAATGCGGGTCATATGCATGGGTTCAATCAGCCCATGACCGATCCACGCGTTGGGCCTCAGCCTGGCTTGTTAGGTATTGCTCCTAACATTCCACATAATTTCAATAATTTCGGTGGTCCAAACAATTTCGGAAATATGGGTTTTAATGGTCCAAATCCAGGAAACGATTTTAATAACTATATGGATGGAGGAGGAGGAGGCGATCAGAACTACCAAAGGTTTCCAAACAGAGGAGGGCATCGAGGTCGAGGTAATGATCGGTGGAACCGCGGTGGCTCTGGGAGAGGACACAGGGACCGAAAAAACTTTAACGAACGAGGGAACTGGAAAAATGATAGACATTAGTTGTATTTTACAGTTAGTTTAAAGAATAGGTGAAACAACAATTAAATTTTTTTTACCATGCAAAATAGCAATCCTTCCACATGCTACCAAATGTGATCAAGGTGATAATTATTAATGACAGACTAAGGTACAGTTATTTTATAATTTGCGCTATTTTTTTAGGATTAAAACTTTTCATGTACAAATTTAATAGGGTAGTACTTAGTGTAAATATCAGTAAATTTTCTTAAACCACGAAAATTTTATAATAAATTATGATTTTAGTATGTTTATGTAACAAGTAAGTACTCATTATAGGAGCCAAATATTTTAAGACTGAGTGGAAGCTTAAAATGTCAATGTTTGTGCGTAATAGTGATTGTTGTAACGTTTTCAATGAAATCAGTTAAATCATTCGTGAAATGAATGTTGTTGTGATCAGCTTTTTATTGGTTTAATAGCCATTTAAATGGGCTAAGTTAATGACGATCGATTGCCAATACTCAACATAAGTAACCTAACTAAAAGCAATAAGTATGTTAAATTTATTTATCTTCCTATAACTTTGTATTTTACTACACTTAAGTACCCATATTTGGCTGATATGTAATAAGTAGTAATTATAGAAAAGCCTATTCGTCTTTAAAATAAATCTATGTTTATATAACAAAATGTCTTGATTTAAAGTACTTAAAAGTACTTAAAAGTACCAAACCCCACCATAAAAAAAGTTACGTTAGAAATGCTTTACGTCATTTATAGTCATGTGATTGTTATTACGATGTTTACAGGAAACAGTCGATGAATGGATGTTTTTCAGTGAACACGTATGTTTCATTCACAGATAAGAAAGTAAGTATAACAAGTGGATGACAATGGAAACAAGACTTATATCTCTTCAATTTTCTTTATTTATAGACTGCATAACAGATGCTATATAATTAGAGAAATCAATTTTGAGACGATTTCCTCCAGACTTCATGTTTATAGCCACCTGAGATACCTTTGAGAATGTGGGGGCTGTAAAGGAAAGAAAACGTTAGTAGGTCATCTAATTTTACATACCTACAATTTAAAAAAGTCTCGTGTATGGCAGGTACAACTGGGAATTTTTTTAAGATACCGTTATGTCAGTGAGCACTTTATTTTGATCTAGACAAGTAATGGAGAACCAATATAACATTAATTTCTATGGAGGGCAGCCCTTCCTAAACAGAGAAACTTACACAAGCTCAAACTATCCATATCATCTTGGTCATCAGTACAGTTGTAGAAAACCACGCATTGCTTGGCAGATAGTTTGGGCTGAGACACGAAGTAGTTATAAAGGAGCTCCAACTCCCTAGCAGCCGCATTGGCTGTGTTGGGAGAACACACCAGTATTACCCCTTGAACTCCAAGCCGCAATGCAGGCCAGCAAGATTCAAACCTGAAATAATGGTTAGAAGAGATCAGATTAACCATTTTGCTCAGTTTCTGCGCCCCCTAGCGACGAAGGCCGTTAACTAAAGAGGAACTTGTAACTTGGAAGAAAGCAGCTGTCCATTCCTCAACCAGGGTTGGTTTAACTCCAGGTTAAGTTAGTAATCCATGATTTTTAGCAGAAGCCTGAGATAGCTATTTAACCTATATTTCATTGCTAACCCAGGTTGACGCGAGTGGGGCTTACCGATTAAATATACCTAGGTACATTACCTAGTACAAAACTACTACTACTAGTTACTACTACTAGCAATCGATCTAAAAGAAGATAGAGGTATAGGTACGTAGGTATAGCAAAACTGGGAAAGCTCCTCGAAATAGAACTACGCAGTGGGTACCTACGTCATTTCAATGACCTACGTACAAATTTATATAGGTAAATCAATTAGATATATACTTTATGTACAGACTTAAAGTATGACGGCAGGCATGGGCGACCTGCGCTATGCAACCAAATTAAACAAACTTCTACATCATGATTAGTAGGTAAGTAATCTACTAAGAAACAACGTAGTAAAGCTTTATATCAATGGATGGCGCCCTAAGCAGCGTCTGCTGATTATTTTCTCAAACCTAATAAAACTAAAATCAGCATTATACCGGTGATCTCCACTGCAGTCCCACAGTTCTATATCAATATTATTGGTTTTTCCATTCACTTTTAGGTTCGACAGTTCAAATTCCACAATCCTGACTCCTTGGGTCGGCGTGGGTGGCCCGGCCTCCTCTATATTGATCGACTCCGATATGAAGTTCGCTATCGAAGTCTTCCCACTCTAAAATGTAATATTCACTGACACATTATGCCACGTTTTATTCTACTTAATTAATGTAAAACGTCATTGTTTGAGTTAACGATTTGTTAGCTAAGTTAATCTCCACAGTTAAACATGTTAACTAACACAAATAAGTAGTCAGGTAGGTACTTAGTAACAACATTAATAATTGAGTTCTAACAATATTCTTACATTGGACGGTCCTAACATTAATATCTTCAATTTGTTGATATGCATGACTAGTTTTAACTAAATAAGCCACAAATAAGATTAATTTTAATCGTTTTCTTATTTTCTTCATGCGCGTTGACACTCGATTGTTTGACAGTGGCATAAACAACCTTACGAAAAATAACTGGATTTTTGTTTACCAGTATCATTGCCTTGGTTACGGTACCTTACCACTACCACTGTAATTTTAGATAAGTATAAAAATCTATTAATAAAGTTGACTAAATGCTAATTAAACAATGAAGCAAAAGAATGGGGTTTATTATACAACTTTTCAGAAACCTAAAAATACTACTGAAGACATTTTTATGTAGGTAGTACCAAATCAACATACTTACCTACGTATCTATCTGGGCTATCATTAATTTCATGTCGTAAAGATTCAGTCAGTCAGACTTTTTAGAAAGTTTCTTTTTTTTCGGTTGAGTGTACTTTAATTTGGTTTCTATAGGTTCTGGATTTGTTTCACTTCATTCTTTATTGGTACGCAGAATACAAAAAGTTAAAAGTTTAATTTTACAAAAAGAACAGGTTCCACCGAGATTTGAACTCGGATCGCTGGATTCAGAGTCCAGAGTGCTAACCATTACACCATGGAACCGTTGGTCTCGACGCCCAAATTACTTATAGCTTTCAAGACCCACGTCGTCTGTCGTGCCTACACGGGCTACACGGAGAAAAATATCTATTAGTGTGACAACTAACTACCTACATACCTATATTAAATTTTAGCCGAATTTAGGTAACTAATACTCAGTTGCAGAAACGCTCATTAGAGTTAATCCTCCATTAAATCTCTTGCTAGCTTTTACTAAGTCAACAAGACAAAAACTGACAGCAAGAGATTAAATGGAGCATTACCTCTAATGAGCGTTTCTGCAACAGAGAACAGAGCGTAAGTATAGGTACTAGAAAACTTGTTAGAATAATTAAGTACAAATTATTTAGTAGGTAAGTAAAGATTAAGTTTAAAAAAAAACTCATAATATTATGTGTTTAGGTTGGTATAGTTCCCACCTAGTCACTACTTATTATAATAGATAGTTTTCTCCTTGTAGTGTTATTCTCAGATGTCATATGTAGCGTTATATTTGGCATATAAAAAAAACATTCCTCATAATAATTATAAGGATAACTACTCGTAAACACGATGTAAAAGGAAACATAAAACGGTGTTGACATTTCTCCGTGATAGTTGATAACTGTTTCTAACCGCCGGGTTCCTTGTAGCGAGATAAAAACTGTCATTAGTCCAGTTGGCTGTCCTCTCATTCATTCCTCGAGTTGAAGCTTGAACCTTCATAACTGTTATCTTGGAAGTATGAAGCGAATTGCTAAGCAATCGTCAGGGCGCATGAGCGTGCTGCATACAAAAGAAGTTTTGTCCTACTCAACACTCAAATACTTATCCAAAACTATAAAATGGATGATGTCTTTTGTTACTATGGGAGCAGACCTGACATCGCAAAAAAGAAAATCTGCTGTTCCATACTAAACTGCAATGCCTCCTCTAGGTACCTACTGCAATGTAGGACAGGATAGGGACAGCAGATTTGTTTCCCTATTTCAGGTTTGCTCCCATAGTAAATGTTGTTCAGTTTAGTCACCCGAACCACTCCAGAAAATTCGGAAAGTGAAAATCACTCACTACCCTAATAATATAAATAAATAAATAACGCTCACAGGCACATACATTGTAATGATCCCAAATAGCACTAAAGGCTTTTTATTATTGAAACCATACAACAACGGCACGAACAAATAACATCCTTGACCGAACCGGGATTCGAACCCAGGACCCTGGTTTGGCAGTCCGGCGTGGTAACCATTACACCAACCGGGTCGTCAATATCATAAGTAGGTAGGTAATTGAGATCCTATGACTAGCACCCAAGTAGGTACGTTTTATTTGGTACCAAAGGTTAACCCAAAATTGTGTGCAAGCAAACCTAATCGGATTACTCTAGAATTAGATCCATGTAACAGATATAGACTCTATACTCCATTCAGGAATGAGCGTTTTTCTTTTTTTTTTTAAATGCCGTTTTCTTATAACTCAATAGATGGCAGTAGTGTCTGTACGACAAACTGTCAAGCAAAAACTTCCTCTGCAATGTCACCTATAGACTTAAAAACGTAGAGATTTCATTCTCTTTGGTTCGGATTTGGAAGACGTCATCAAAAAAAATTTGAAATTATTTTCTATTTCTTTCTTAGCAAAAAATACAGTCCTTTTTCGTTGTTTTTCAGAAAAGCAGTTTGAAGTAAACTAACAAACACGACAAAGTAAATGCTACGATACGAGTTTGATTGACAATGACATTTGAAAGCTCAAGTTTTCTTATTGCCAGTTCAATTTCAGATTTTGCCTTATGATCAAAGAGTTTTTATATTTATTTTAGTCAAATTGTAGTCTTGTATCACCTTAAAGAGTAAATTAGCATAAGAAATATAGTTAAATATCATAAAAAATATGTTTCATTATGTTCCAAAAGATTTTTGTTTTTTTTTTTCACTTCACTTTTACCCTCATTGCGGGGAAAGATAATTTTTCAGTGTTTGACATAGATTCGTATAGACCGTAGCGTCATCTATCGATCTACTATGAAACGAAAAAAAAAACGCTCATTAGAGCGACAAAATGTAAACAACGGTGATACCAGTGTAGAAAATACCATCTCGAGATAGAAGAAAACTTATCTCCGGAATGAATAACAGTAAATTATCTACTCTACCCGCCAAGGATTACGACAAATGACATGTTAATTTTGTATGGAATATAATTAAAAAATACGCAAGCTATAATTTATTTTAGATTAAAAGAAAGCGTGACTGTAAATATTTTATTTCGTGGTCTGGCAACAATAAGATATTTGAGACCTTTGGTTCGTTCTAACAAAGTTCTTAAAGATAAAGATTTTTTATTTTGTAAACGCATCTCTTGATTGTTTAATATCTTCGTCTGAGTCCGTACGCTATGCGCGGATGCTACGCATAGCACAAAACGCCCACACAGCCCGAGTAGCGGGCTGCATAACATAATTTAAAAATTTCATTCAAATTGTCACTATTGTTTTTATTATTTATAGATAGACGATAAATGTTTAATGCCAACGCAATTTACTAAATGCCGTGCCGAAATAATTGTTTTCTTAAAAAATGTACCAAAGGTTTCTGACCACGTAATGTCACTTTGACAGTGACGTTTCTTTGTTTACATTTTGTCGCTCTAATTCCTGAACGGAGTATAGATAGGTATAACATGGCGCTAAGAGCACTTAAATTACAGTACAGCAATAACGGTGTTCGACCTTGCGGTCTGCGTCTGCGCCAGTCATTCCCGAGAAAGCTAATGCCTTGCATAATCCTGTTGCAAGATGCAAGACATCATCCATGTTCCGTTATGTACTCACCCTATATTATGGCCATGGATAACTTTCTTGCTTTCATTACCTCACTAACGGTCTCACGTGGTGTTGCCAGGTAATAAAACCAGTCCCGAGGAACTACGCTGGACAAATTGAATTTATTTCACATTTTTTATTTGTGACTAATACTTTTTTAAGGGGATGTTCAGACCGTCAAACTGACAGCTTTCTCTATGGGATTATGGGACTAAGTAACATCGAATTCGCGAAAAACATATTCTGCTGTTACATAACTACTAAACTGCAAACCTACTCGACCCAAATGCATGGGACAACAGTTTTTTTTTAGATATCGTTATTGGTTCCATTTATTTTTCTTTTTTTAAAGTGGTCTGATCACCCACATAAAAAAGCATAAGTATTTGAGCATATACAGGGTGTTAGGAAAAGTATCATTAACCTTTAAACCTCATACTCTACCCATCAAGCTGAACAGTTTTTCTATGGGAGCAAACCTGTCAGCGCAAAAAAAAGTCAGCTGTCCCATACTAAACTGCAATACCTAGGTACATACTCGACGCAATCGTATGGGACAGAAGATTTTTATTGCTCAGGAGTGCGATTTTTGAATGTCATCGGTGAGTTTGAACGGTTTTTAAATCTCATACAAAAGCGTTCTCATGCATCTTTCTACTGCTTATTTGACATCGCACTCCTGAATTAGTAGAAAGATGCATATATATCTCCATAGTAATTTTGACATTTTCAACTACTGAATTCAGCGAATGAGATTAAAAAATGGCTCTCCTGGAGTGCGATTTTTGAATCTCATTCGGTGAGCTCAGCAGTTGTAAATTTCAAAATTACTATGGAAATATGCATCTTTCTACTGCTGATTTGACTCTCAAAAATCATGCTTCAGGAGTACGATTTTTGAAAGTCAAATCAGCAGTACAAAGATGCGTATCTCCATAGTAATTTTGACATTTACAACTGTTGAGCTCACCGAATGAGATTCAAAAATAGCATGCCAGATCGTTTTGCTCCCATAGTAAAAGTTGTTCAGTTTGATGGGTAGAGTCTGTGGTTTAAAGGTTAATGATACTTACTTTTCCTTACAACCTGTAAAATTGGACCCTATTTAGTTTCCTTCTTAATAAGCTGACGGTTTTTTAAGGGGATGATCAGACCATCAAACTGAACAACTTTCTCTGTGGACCATGGTGGAAATCACGAATAATAAACCTCCTTTTGACGCAGTCGGGTAAAAAGAATCTAGCTGTTCCATATAAAACTAGGTCCCGTAGAATGTTCAGTTTCATGGTCTGATCGTCCACTTAAAAAACCGCCAGCATAAAAGCGATTGTCAAGAACTTTGAAAAATCCGACAAAGCTTCGTACAATCGTGCTTCGATAGTTAGGTATACTTAAGAGAATATTATTCCGAGAGCGAAAATGCGCGCTGCATACAAACGTACTATATGGTGATATTTGCAATACTAACCAATTAAAGTCAATGACATTTTGCAGAAACAATCTAGAAACAAATTTCTATGCTGCTATAGAGTCAGATTTTCGTTAAAATATACAGTTTCAATGCTAGGATTAATTCAAGATTTGTATGGAAATCTTTGAGGCACTTCTTTATGACTCCATACAAGCATAGAAATTTGTTTCTAGATTGTTTATGCAAAATTTTATTGACTTTAATTGGTAAGTATTGAAAATATCACCATAGTACGTTTGTATGGAGCCTACAAAGTGCGGCTTTTCCATCCACAGCACCTAATCACCTCTGGGTGATCGATCATAGAGGATACGACTCATTGGTGTCCTATGTTCAATTCATTACTTGGCGATTTAATCACCCAGCATAAATGGTATTTGCGGAAAGTAAGATAAAAGGCGCGATAAAAAATTTATGATTAAAGTCGATATGATTTCGTTGGCATTGACGATGACTGCAAGCAGGTAGGAATGTGAGCGAGATTAGGCTGAAGCCCCTTAAGGGGCTACCTTAAAGTTTTGGGTAACTTTGTAACCATTTTGTTAATTAACTATGGCACTTTTTGAGCTGAAAAATAAACTGAAGCATCTAAACGATATGAGAAGTGATATGGTTTTTCTAGAAATCGATTTTAATGAATAGAATCGAAGAAAAGGAACTCTAAACTCACCCCTTTTTTTTCAGTTGTAACCATTTTACTCTTACATTTCTAATCGGAAGAAAATGAAAATTTACAGTATTGTTCACAATACAATTTAGAATGATGTGGTTTTCACACTTTTTAGAAATTAATAAAAAAACATCAAATTTTTCAAAGAAAACAGCAAATTCTGACCGGAGCCACGCGCTCATTCGCATCGATTAGTATGGAGAGTCGTGTGCCAAAAAAGCTTTAATTTTTTGAAGACTTTAATTTAATATTCTTTATTAATAATTGGTTCCGGGACGCCTTAAAATAATTTCCATCTTTCATCTCAGGACAAACACCGAGTGATTTCTTACAAGTGTTTTCTTTTGTCAATTTTGGTCCTTACCTAATGGAACACTAATAAAAAAATAGTGTCTTCTGTAATGTCTGTCCGTGAACGAGATGCAACTAGATGCTTTTAGACGGTCTTGCGTACTACTAATCTATCTAAGAATTTTATTAACACAACATAAGGCATGAAATAAAACAGATTCTTATGTTCGGCGACCCCAAGACAGCACGTCATCGGGCTTACAAAATGCAAATAAATATAAAGGTACGAACAAGACAAGCGGCTCATTTAAATTATAAACACTACTCCATCCATCATCATCAAGACGAGGGATGACGTATGACAGACATTATTTAAATTCTATTCTATGTAGACAGTTTACAGGGTAATAAATTTAGCAAGCAGACAATAAGAAATACCTACCAAAGACATTGACTTTGAAATGATGTCCGATGTTTCGTATTGTTTTAGTGGGGTTCCTGCTCCGTGGTCTAATGGTTAAGAGTATTGGGCTCTTGACACGGAGGTCGTGGGTTCGATTCCCACGGGGGGCACCTAGTGAAATGTCACTTTGTGCGTTTTTCCCCAGTTGGTTAGGACATTGCAGGCTGAGTCACCTGATTGTCTGAAAAGAAAGATGATTCCGTGCTTCGGATGGCACGTTAAGCTGTTGGTCCCGGCTACTATCTCTGGTGGTAGTAGTCGTTACATAAAAACCACGTCAGAGGCCGTAAGGCGGTTTGAATAAACTCTGACACCAGGGCTTGCAGCCCACTCGATAAGAAGTGGGGTTCCTTATTCATAGGACATAATGAAGAGCTAACACAAGACTTTAACTTTTATACGATGAATATAAAATTATCGTCATCCTGTATGATTTAAAAGTCACCCTGATTGATGATCTCGAATACAAGGAAATGGACCAAAAGCAAAGCATGCAAGATAAACTAAACATTGACACCTACGTGTTTGTATTTTAGGTTTTTGAAAAGATACTGGCATTTGTGAATTGTATGAGGTTACTTTGACATCCTAAGTAGACGTACCCAGGTAAGACATGGAATTAAAATATGTTTACCTACTTATAATCAAAACGATTACTTTTCTAAGTGTGTATGACATGATAACTACTAAAAACTGAAATTGATTTCATGGCATCCTTTTAAACTAAGAGTCTATCCATCAAACTGGACAACTTTCTACGGGAGAAAAACCGATCGCGATCGTAGCAAAAAAAGAAAATCTGCTGTTACATAGGTAGGTACCTACATTTGAATTGAGTAGACATTGCAGTTTAGTATGGGAAAACAAATTTTTTTTGCTCCTTAGTAAAAGTTGTTCTCTTACTTTAAAATAATGCCAATGATATCAAATATTGCATTTGCAACACAACAACAAATTGGTTTAAAAGTTTGACGATGTAAAAAAAGAAAGAAAGAAAAAAACTTTATTCACCTTTAGAGGCACAAACAGAACAAAGAAGAGTGCTATTAAAAGAAGTAGTACGTAGGTAGGTACTCTAATCATTTCCTCGCTTATTGAAAAGTACAGGCGGTATCAAATCGTCGCGATGTACTAATCGTAAAAATGTTCAGGGATGGTTCATCAAGCTAAGACGTCGAGGATATGGCTATTAGCCTCCAAGTAATATTTTAACTGAGTTACGTTTAATTCTGAACTTTATTTATAAACAAATTACTTAATTAAGAGAGCCGAAAATACTAATTCAAACAAATCTGGTACTTATAACAAAACACTACTTAAGGTTTAGTTCCGCTTTCGCTCTTGCTTTGTCCGCTTCCTCTCGTAGCTTACTACAAACTCCTTGAGTGCTAGATACAAACTGACTCGAGTGCTAGATACAAACTGACGGCCGGCTCGCGGTTCCCGCCTTTTATACTGAGTGCGTTGCCTTCCAGAAATTTCCCGCCGCCTCGCATCCTTTCGATGCGTTCGGTGTTTATCACGCCAAATTGAACTCTATTGACACCTATTTGGAGGTCTGTCGTATTTTCATGAATTTACCTGTATTTTCTGGATTTCTCTGGATAATTCGACTCATTTGAGATTATACTAATAATTTTACATGCAATAATGAACCTTATTCACTTCTGTCGCCAACATCCTCCCCCCCGTGCTGCGCACCATCTACCTGGTATGGCGACACTGCCGGAACCAGTCGGTGACAAACATCTTTGCTTCCATCTAGTCCTCGCTGCCACAGTGTGGTCGTACGGTCCCTGGTGAAGGTTAGGGTCCAAATCAAGAACTCTTCTTCTATTCTTGGGGTTGAATGGTGGAGGTTGTTGCGTTACAGCACTTCTTTTCTTCCGCACACGCTTCCAAGCATGCTGACGTTTTTTCGTATTCTTTACGTCTCTCAGAACACGCTGTCCTCTCGCGAAACAAAACTTCTGAAGTTCTTTCTTCATTTTCCATTTTCTCTTGCAACTTCTAGCTACACTCTTGGGTTCCAAATACACTGGCTTCCGTACAAGCATCTCTTTGTTCTTCCTCTGTGCCATATTCTCCATGGCTGCTGTTCCAGGTTTGGCGTCTTCACAGCACCCTCGCCGGTAAGGATTGCTGGCTCTTCTGTCATTCAAAATAGTCACTTTCAAATTTTCCTCGGACTTGTCCATTTCCGGAATTTCCTCTTTATTACATTTGACATTATTTCTTTCTTCCTGCGTAGCGATAGAAGTTGCTTCTTCTTGAACTTCTATCTCGCTCTTTTTCCAAGCAGTTACGGTCGATGACGCAAGGATCGACGTTGGCACGGTGGGTCCCATATCACCTGTTGCCAGGCACGGTGCAACCAAAGTAGCTCCAATGGCGGGTCCCTCCAAAAGATACGTCTCCTGCTCGTCCAATTTCTGCTCACTCATATCTCTCTTGATCTTACGTTCATCGTCATCAAGTTGCATCATTTCTAGCTCAACTCGTTCTAGTTCTTTTTCGAGCCTTATAATTTCCAGTCTTCGCCGTAGAATCTCACAGTTTAACTCTAGTTCTCTTCTTTGACGTCTACGCCTCATTGTGACGTCGGAAGAATTACTGCATAGCCCAAACGGTGGTAGAACCTTGTGTTCACCTCCATAGACGGTATGATTATCCTCCTCACTATCATAATTGCACTGGCACATTTCCAATTCAAATATTGCCAGCTGTTCAGCAATAGCAGCTTCTTTCATTTGACAGCGTAGCAAATTGTGCCTTGCCTTAATTTCCTTCCTGCGTGATTCTTGTCTGCGTAGCCCAATCGGTAAAGAATCTGTCAAGGTCGATCCTTTTCCATGTTCGGCATGCCTAATTCCACTTCCGGATGTCATCATCATCGCAGGTACTGAGTTTGTATCCAGATTTTGTGATACACCACTATTTCCAGGGTTCACAGTAGGAGTAGGTACGCCAACCTGCCTCCTTACCTCATTTCCCAACGGCTCCCTCACGGTGGCACCGCTATCCGTAGTCGTCGTAGCTCCAATAACTGATGCCGGTGTCCGAGACTCCAAGACGAAGGTTTTACTCCTCGTCTGCATCATATGTCTCCAAAAATCATCAGATGAACCAATCCGGCTCGAAGGACCAAATGAAAAGTACAGGCGGTATCAAATCGTCGCGATGTACTAATCGTAAAAATGTTCAGGGATGGTTCATCAAGCTAAGACGTCGAGGATATGGCTATTAGCCTCCAAGTAATATTTTAACTGAGTTACGTTTAATTCTGAACTTTATTTATAAACAAATTACTTAATTAAGAGAGCCGAAAATACTAATTCAAACAAATCTGGTACTTATAACAAAACACTACTTAAGGTTTAGTTCCGCTTTCGCTCTTGCTTTGTCCGCTTCCTCTCGTAGCTTACTACAAACTCCTTGAGTGCTAGATACAAACTGACTCGAGTGCTAGATACAAACTGACGGCCGGCTCGCGGTTCCCGCCTTTTATACTGAGTGCGTTGCCTTCCAGAAATTTCCCGCCGCCTCGCATCCTTTCGATGCGTTCGGTGTTTATCACGCCAAATTGAACTCTATTGACACCTATTTGGAGGTCTGTCGTATTTTCATGAATTTACCTGTATTTTCTGGATTTCTCTGGATAATTCGACTCATTTGAGATTATACTAATAATTTTACATGCAATAATGAACCTTATTCACTTCTGTCGCCAACACTTATGGACCTCATGTAGGGAGATCATGCGATTATGCTATGGTTAATTTGCCCCAGGGATTATTGAATACCGATGCCAAAGCAAACAGCTAACAAATATTGCTATCTACTACGGTTAGAAAGGGTCCCGGAAGCATTACGGCTTGTCGTATAAATAACCATCCTAACTGTTCCCGGGACTGGTCTAGAACTGGATGTAATTCACAATGCGTGTATCGGCCATCGGAGATAAATCCGACATTAGCCTGCGATTGGTGCCTAACTAATGGCATAGGCACTTGTACTCGTAGGTAGGCACTTTGGTTGCTTCATAGAGAGGCTGTGTTGCAAAGCATTATGCTAATTACAGAAGGGTTTTAGAATGAAGTTTTGTAATAAATACTATGTAGAGAGCATCGGTGGTGGCGCGTTGCGGAGAAGTATAACTATACAAGGTGTTACAAAAATACAAATTAACATTTAAGGGGGTGGTTTAGACCATCAAACTCAACAACTTTAACTATTGGACCAATATCGAATCCGCGAAAAAAAATATTATGATATGAGTATGGGATATTAGATTTTTTTTCGCGATTTCGATGTTGGTCTCATAGAGAAAGTTGTTCAGTTTGACGGTCTAAACAACCCCCTTAAGAGTTTTAAAAATTTATTCTTACTTATGTAACAGCCTGTATAGTGTATACCTACACTCAGTGAAGGGGGTCTTGTCCGGGTTCAAATCCAAGCAGAAGACATGCCATGTATACCAATAATGATAATACGTAGATACGACTGCCGTCAAACGGTGAGGGAAAAAATCGTAATAAACTATGTTATTTGGTAGAGAAGAATTTCTGGTGTCCTGTACCTACCTATAGTCCATTCCAAATAGCAACGAATATTTAAGGCCATTTTTAATTACAGAAACTAAGATTTGAAACATTACTCTCATTTATTCTTAGAACAGCTTTATTCACGTCCAAGATATGTCGGATAGTACATCTTTCTGATAAATAAATTATATTTGCTTATCAGAATTGACCAGAAAGCTAAATAGGAATCATCGGAAAATCTCGTCGTCCTTATTTGGAATGCAGTATAGGTTTATTAGTTCGGAATCGATCATTTAATCTGTTTTTTCTGTCCACCACAATAAAAAACAGATTATGTGTATTGTATGTAGTTACGTAAGTATTCATCATTGACTACCGGGAAGATTGTATGTGCCTTTTAAAATCCTTATTTCAACCTGTAAAAATGTTCTTAAAAATGGGAATTTTTTGTCTGTTGTGAAATTATCTCTCATCTCCAATCTCAAGTGGACCTACTTAAGATACATTTTAATGCATGAAAAGTTAACGAGTGCTCGGGACATTTCCATAAACACCGCATTTAAGAACATGCCCTCGTCCCTCATAATGATGTGAACCATTTCGCTCTTTCTTCGTAATAACGTGACGTTTTTAATCTTTTTTATCTACTGCAATTTAAAGAAGGGACAAATTATGCGAGTAAAAGAATGCAATAAAAAGCCGACATCAAATTATCCAATAATATGTGGCATTATAATTTTATTACGTTTCATAAAAAATGTAATCATCTCTACGAAACGTTACTTTACACTGAAATAGTTTTTGTTCGCAAATTGCTCTCAGAATAAATTATTTTGTTTTCGCTGTACGTAGGAGCTAGCAAAGCGCCTACTATAGGTTCGAGGAAGAGTGGTTTGTTGATTGGTCCTCCATCATTACTTTTCCATTAACTTTTTCAAAGATACCTAAAGGCACTGACATAATACTCTAGCGAATATCAGTGCCAGGTATAAAAAGTTACTACTTACGACAAAAAGTTTGGTAACCTTTTTAAATTAGGGTAGTGTCTGGTAATTAAGTAAATTAGTATATCTGTACTACAAGGTTGACTACAAGTCCTACTCGACTTTTCGAAATTCTAGAAAACAGCTCTAACGATTTGGATGACAAATCAAGTTATTCGATTTGGCAGGTTGCCGGTTCAAGTCTCGTGCGAGACAATTTTTTCAATCTTTAATTTGATTTACACTCAGTTGCAGAAACGCTGATTAAAGTTAATCCTCCATTAAATCTCTTGCTGTCACTTTTTGTCTTCTTGACGTAGTAAAAGCTAGCAAGAGATAATCTATACACACAGCTAGTAGGTATAGGTTTCATTCCTGTAACCCGTTTTCACATAAAAATATTTTCTTTCAACTGTTTTTCAAACGCCATCTGTGTTGATATTTCAGTAAGCTGAAATCGGAAATGGAAAAAAAAAATAGAACGAAGAATTCATTTTGCGTGAAAATTGATTTTCTCAGGGATGAAACCAGATGAAACCTATCTAAGTATTAACATGGCCGATAAAGCTCAATCCGCCAAGGTACTAATTCTATTAAATTCGAATGGCACAAGACCATTGTTAAAATTTTCATAGATCTACCATATTGAAGTAGAATCGTATTGCATGGCGAACCCGAACGTGAGCGGGCTGCGAGTGGGCGGACGCGGTAAGTGAAATAGGAGTTGACGCCTCCGACCGAACCGAGTCTAATAACTATTTTACTTTTATTTCAATTACCTTTCCCTGCTAGGAGCTATAGTTTACTATTGGAGGAAGCTGATTTTAATTTTGTCTTGATTTGCTATTTAGCTGGACTATTTCTGTCGCTTCCGCGAAAATTATCCGTCCTCCAAGACCTCTTGAACAAGCCCCGAAAAATTGTATAATGCGTTTTACTAACTCAAACTCAAAATAATTTATTCAATGTAGGTACTTGGGGCTTGAATCTTTTTTTTAAGCTACCACCGCGTCGTCGGAACGTGTGGTCGTTGCTATTGAGTACCTAGATGCGGCCAGAAACTCTACAACATAATATTTCAAAGCCTTATATCTTCGTAATTATATTATAAATTGTAAATATTATTGGATACGCGCAATCTAGATTTTCTAAGCTATTTTTCCATATATAAAACATTACTTTTATTAACATAGTCTACGAGTGTTCTACGACTAAGTTTTGTATGAAATTGACAGCTCTCCAACCACCTTAAGAGGATAGGCGGGCAGAATTGCAAATTTGGAGAATAGTAGGTCACTTTTCCATCCGTATACATATTTGTCCGATCCGCCCCACCCCATTTCGTATTCCCCTGTTTTCTCCTCCAAAACTAAACCGATTTTAATAATTATTTCAAGAATAATATGAGAAAGACTTTGGCTATGTCTGTACGTTTTGCTTTTTTTGTTTATATTCGTCAAATTGTTGTTTGCTGGATGTCTGAAAACCGGCGGTAAAATTTGTTATTTTCGAAGGTCCCTAGTTCATAAAGTACCTACCTAATTAATTTATGCAAAAAAGCAAAACATAGGGACATAGCGGAGGTAGCATAGATTGTATGGTAAAAAAATATTTGCTCTAGTGTCATCCAGGGAGAAAACAGGGGAATAAGTTTGTATGGAAAAAACGGTACTCGCCTATCCTCTTAACTAATTTTTTAAACGACTTACTGAAAGACTTAGGCTACTTTTATTGTATTTTTAATTGTTAATTCTGTATTTTAAATGTGTATTCGATAATAAGCTAGGTCCTCGATGCATTCAACAGTCTTCCGTACTATCCTCGACCATGTTTCCGTGCCTCAAGCCGACTGCGGACGATTCATCGGCCGATCTAACACGCTCCCCGCACAATTTATTTGCCATTTTGCATTGCTATTCCAAAGCGCATTGTAAGTTGTCGAGCGGGTACGGGCGCTCATAGTTATGGAATGTACACTATGGTTTGTCTCACAGTGTTGTTGGGTACTAGGAAGGCATGTTGTAGGTACCTAGGGAGTAGGTACCTACGATATTTCTAGCGTAGCGTTAACGTATCATATGCGTCTAAACAATTTTCCTTATTTTCGTAAGGTTTGAAAACTGTTCCAATTACGAACGGCTGCGGTGGTTTTTCGTATTCTTTGACCGTCAATTCGGTATGTCAAGTTTTTTTTTTGTCTTCATTTTATATTTTTTACGGACATAATTTTAAGACCCCTTTTTCATTTTTATTGCGATTCATCGAGTTTATCAATATAAATTTAATTTTTAAATTATTTTGATCTGTAATCTCCAAGTGCAAAATTGGTGGAAAGAAAAGAAAAACTACTGCTAAGGTATATTAAAAACAGGGGGCAGCGAGTGACGTCACTCGTGGACCGAAAAACGTCGTTATTTTATTAAAAATATCTGTAATCCTTTCATTTTAAAATCTCGGACATACAAAATATGATTATCGAGACAATTATCTCGAAATGATTTTCGATTTAGACCTCCAAAAAAAAACTTGACGTACAGAATTTATGGCAGTTAATTTCTTACACTTACAGCCAGTTGCAGAAATGCTATCACTGTTTGTCCTGTTGACGTAGTAAAATCTAGTAAGAATTAATTAATGGAATATTGACTTTAATGAGTGTTTCTGGTATTAAAAATAATTTTCATAGAGAATGCGTCTAGGATTGTCGGGACCGACGTTAATAAAATGTAGGTAACTATTACTTCAACATATAGACTTATTATTCGGATGAATATTATAAGCTCAAGCCATTGATTGACCTATTGATAGTTACAGTTTTCCATAAAAACTGTTTGATTTTCTTTAAACGACGTTAAAAAGGAGGAGGTTCTAAATTCGACCCGAATGTTCAAAATGCATTATTAAAGAATAGGATTTCTGTGTAGATATACAAGGTATGACTAGGAAGGTATACAAGGTGTTACAAAGACCATCAAACTGAACAACTTTCACTATAGGACCAACATCGAAATCGCGAAAAAAAAAATTGATGTTCCATACTCTACAAATCGACTAGAGCTAAAATATGTATGGGATATGAAATTTTTTTTTGCGATTTCGATGTTGGTCCCATAGAGAAAGTTGTTCACTTTGACGGTCTGAACAACCCCCTTAAGAGTTTCAAATATTTATTGTTACTTATGAAACACCCTGTATAGTAGGTATACCTCAAACTTTTCCTTTAGAACAAATATTGCACATGAACAACAAACGCAAATTAATCTCTCAGAAGCTTACGATACGAATAAGCATGTCAGTGAAATAGTAAAAATACTTCTACAAGTAGAGTTCTTTAACAATATTTAATGTTGCCTTATTGCTTGTCCTAGCCCCTAGGTAATTTTCAAAGATGATAAATAACAAATTAAGCGTTGTACAGAGCATGGGTACTACCGCCATTTTATGTTCTAACGCGGAATTACCATCATTACCTCCATTAATGCCTTCCACTATGAAATATTGTAATAGCGGGCTAGGCCATCGGGCTATTTAGATATTTTAAAGTTTCCAACTAAATAGTCTCTTTGGAAATATTGAGGAATAATGACATAGGTAATGACTAATGACATAAATATCAGCGAGCTATGGAGAGAGCTATGCTCGGTGTTTCTCTGAGGGATCACATCAGAAATGAAATGATTCGTCACAGAACTAAAGTGGCTGACATAGCTCAGAAAATTAGCAAGCTGAAGTGGCAATGGGCTGGTCATATCTGCCGAAGAACTGACAACCGATGGGGTGTCAGAGTTCTAGAGTGGAGACCGCGAACTGGTAGGCGTAGTGTGGGACGCCCTGCTGCCCGCTGGACAGACGACCTAAAAAAGGTAGCGGGGAGCGACTGGATGAGGAAGGCCAAGGACAGAGTTTTGTGGCGCGCCTTTGGAGAGGCCTATGTTCAGCAGTGGACGATGATAGGCTGATGATGAATGACATAGGTAGGTACGCTGCCTATTTACACAGAAGTTTATATCTTGGATAAACAAAGTCAAGTCAAAGGTGTTGCATAATACGATATAGCTTGTACTCTATGTCGCATGTCGTACGTATTCTAATCACGCACTACATACTTATTATTTGGTTGTGAGGGCTTGGTCAGTGACCAATAGCTACTGCAACCTTTATAGATCTAGGTACTAGTGTTTTCCCGCGACTTCGTCCACACAAATTATATATCAGATTTTAAGTCAGATCATAAGCTATCAAACAAAAAAATCGTTTCATCACAATCGGTTCAGTAGTTTTTGCGTGATGCGCGAACAAACAAACAAACACATAAACAAACGGACAGACAAAATTTCTAAAAAAGGTTGATTTCGAGTCAGCGATACCTAAAAACCATATCGTAATATTTTTTTTGTAAATATCTTCAATGTACAGACACACTTCAGTTACAGTTTTATAATAGTTTAGATTGTAGCTGCACGCACCACATAAGTCCTTAGTCTTGTTACTTCAATTGCGACCGGATAATATGCCTGACAATGTGAAAGATATATTTTTAAAATAATTAGATGAACTTTACTATGATTGAATATATGCGTTGAGGACATGGAGCATTGCATGACATAAATCTTGTATGAGCATTAATTAGTCCACTATTCGTGCTCATTGCTCAATGTTGTTGGTGGACTACACATAATCACAAGGATTTTTTAGTCAACTGATGGTATGCAGTTTTCCTCTTGATATAACATAACATAACATAAATATTCTTTATTTGCACACCAAAAACATACAGCAACGAAAAGCAGCAGCAGCTTGTGATGTTTTCCTTAACCGAAGACAGAGAGAGTCGTCTTAAAAATCATACATTTAAAATATGCCCACGACTGTATTCCCGGAGGGGAAAGGTTCTGAAAACGCAGAATACCAACGGTGACGGGTAGTGAGCCCGTCATCACCACATATAATGGACAGTGGGTACAATACACGACTCGAAATTAAAGCATGCAGTTTTCCTCACGATGTTTTCCTTCACCGAAAAGCCAGTAGCATTACAAAATATAGTACGTCAAGAGCACGTCAAGCTAGACCCACCACCATGGATCTAAATCATAAAGGATAGCACTCCTCCTTACAAGCATTGATACAAGAAAATTTGACGTTCGTCTCCGTCGTCGATATTTAAAATTTTACGTGCGTCCCTTTTGTATTCCAATGACGTCACAATTACATGAACGACAATTGAGTGACGTCATGCCTAGACATACATTAGAAAGGGACAAAGTTAACGTCACTAAAAACCACTACGGATAAGAACGATCATTATACCGACCATCAAGGAGTATTATCATGTTTTCCCTCTTGTTAGGCAGTCTGTGCTCCACTATAGAGGATTCCAAACTTCTTGCCCACCACCCATTTCGTGCTGTCACGCCAAACATAATGGTGACGGGTTGTAGGACCTGCGCCTAGAGCTAGTGCATCTGTGTGAGTGAAGGTCCCTCATAGAAAAAACGAAAATGTAGGACCTTGCATGCTTCACATCTTTTTAGTGTCACTTTACGTCAGACTTTTTTTCAGGTCCGTGTGTTACACCCGTAGAAAGAGAAGGCACTAGAAGGAAACACGTGTCTTGTCACTCAGTAAGAGATGCACATAGCAAATTCGCTCTAGTTAAAAAAGGAGACCGCTACCTATTGCTGTCCTTATCGACGTATCCACATTTTTGTACTTCGGCCATCTGACTCCAAAATGTCACTTCATATAAATTGCATGGGACAACCACCTGACTCCGAGATGTCACTTCATATAATTCGCTATCTCATACCCGGTTACACTACTGATATTCGGTCTACTAGCGTAAGCGAAATTTTTTTCGTCTATGGTTACACCAGAATGTTATAATATTTCGCAACTCTTTCGTCAGCCCTATTACCATCATACGTGGTACATACCGGTACAGTATCATAATATTATGCAAATATTTATTTATAGTTCAACATCGTATTATATTGTATCGAGCTAGACCAGCAAATAGATAAAAGTCATCCGGGTTCATCGACCTATGCAGCTCGGACACCAAACTGATACAACCCATTGGATTATCATATCAGTTTTGCATTATACAGGGTCCTTCTTAATATGCTGACACTTTTTTATGAGGATATGAGATCGTCAAACTGAACAACTTTCTCTATGGGACGAAAATCGAAATCACGAAAAAAATAAACATCTGCTGTCCCATACATTTGGCTGAAGAAAGGTTTATAAATTGTGTACGCTATGAACAGCTGATTTTTTTTCGCGATTTCGATGTTGGTGCCATAGAGTAAGTATTTCAGTTTGATGGTCTGACCATCCTCTTAAAAAGTGCATCCAGCATGATGAGAAGGACCCTATACAAGGTGTTACAAAAATACAAATAAACATTTAAGGGGGTGTTTAGACCATCAAACTGAACAACTTTCACTATGGGACCAATATCGAAATCGCGAAAAAAAAAAAGATGTTCTATACTCTACAAATCGACTAGAGCTAAAATATGTATGGGATATCAGATTTTTTTTTCGCGATTTCGATGTTGGTCCCATAGAGAAAGTTGTTCAGTTTGACGGTCTAAACAACCCATTTAAGAGTTTTAAAAATGTATTGTTACTTATGAAACACTCTGTATAGGATGCTACAAGAAAAATATTCGAGACGGAAGAATAAAATAAATAATCTTTTTCAAAAAAGAGAAAAACACTCGGTTTAGAAATACGGTAAGGCTTATAAAAGTTTAATAGTAATTCAAGTGTATTCAAGTAACAGCCTGTATAAACATATACAGGGTGGTATAGTGAGGTACCAACCTAAGTATCCTAACGCCTGTTCCCAGGTCTTTGACCGCGCCGAGCCTCCGAGGCGGTAGATTCGCAGGATACGATAAATTTCAATAGTGCATTGACTTGCACTGTACTTGCATCGTTAGACCAATATACTCGTAAAATCTGATAGGTACGCTAATTGGTGCAGCTCTTTATTTAACCTTCATTTATTGACGGTATTCTGAGCCCTGAGGTGGCATGAGGGAAGATTAATTAACAAACATTTTGTTACAGCTTTTTAAGTTAACACACTTTCATTTATAACTTTCGATACGTAATATACTGATTGACGAATCGTGATGTGGATTATGTTTGTATACCTACCTACTTACCTAATAATTATTATATACAGAGTTAGATAGATATCATTAGCATCCTTTTAAACTAAGAGTCTACCATAAAACTGAACAACTTTTACTATGGGAGCACACCAATCGGAGCCTAAAGAAAATCTACTGTCCCATACATTTGAGTCATGTAGGCAGCGCGGCGGGTGCAGTTTAGTATGGGACAGCAGATTTTTTTTTGCTCCGGTTGGTTTGCTCCCATAGTAAAAGTTGTTCAGTTTGATGGGTAGACTCTTAGTTTAAAAGGATGCTAATGATATCAATTTCACCCTGTATAATAGTTTTAGTTTTTGTTAACTTTTTTATTTATTCTGTTGTTCCATAATCACCAAGCTTTCTTGAAAGAGGGACAAAAACAAGATTATACACAATTATAAATATTCAACACCATTTTTATTTGATTTCAAAATTGTGTGTTTTTGTCATTATTCATTAGATTAGTTCATACGTAGTTATTATACTTTGAGTACTACACTGTTAACTGCCAAATTTTAGGACGGTAATCGACATTACTTAGTTACAAGTTTTTTTAAATCATGGGATTCTGTTTGAACAAATCTGGTTTACGATGTGAATAGATTAAATGATCGCTAAGTGAAGGTCCGTGTTGCGACTGCAATATAAAAGCTTTTAGCAATTACCTACTAGAAATACAAGTTCAAGAGGAAATACATTAAACATACATTTTTATCACCGGAAAAGAAAGTAGACATGATTTCGCTATGGCCCATTTATACTAAATAATATTAATATTAAAACTGAATTTATTAACAGTTCTAAAAACAGTCGTAAATATTTTGAAGATTATAACCATAAACGTACTTCTATGAATGGAGCTAAAGAAAGCCGACTTTGATATCATAGCGTCTTCTTTCCAAATCGAATGCGACAAGTTTATGGCAAATTATAGTTTTATGACTAATTGAACCGCTTCTTTTATCTGTAGTAAGGCTGTCTAGCTACAACAAGCGTGTGTGTGCGTTTGATGTAGTTAACACGATATTTATTATTATTTCTGCAATATTATGTCGCATGAATGTTTGAGGATCTAATCATTTTAGTATGGTGGTCATCATCATCATCATATCAGCCGATAAACGTCCACTGCTGGACATAGGCCTCTCCAAAAATGGGGGGATTTGCCATAATCGCCACGCTTGGCAGGCGGGTTGGCGATCGCAGTTGGATTGAATGTTTGTACTCAGAGGATGCTGCTGCCCATCCTCCGGTAGATCCCTTAGTCGCCTTTTACGACACCCACGGGAGGAAATGGGATGGTGCTACTCTTAGCCGACATCATACGGACAATACGGACAGTATGGTGGTGTTGCCAGGTTATTCTTGATTTTGACGTTCTTGCGTGGAGACAGCGCCCTCATTTTTTGCCAAGACTTTATAGACAGACTGTAGGTACCTACTTATACAGGCATCAATGCACTTCAAAAGTGCATGAATGCTGAAAAACGACTTTTTAGACCATGCATGTGTAGATGGCATGGAAATATTGATGCGAAAATTCTTTTAGGCAGATAGTAATCAAGTTTGGTTTCGAAAGTTCATCAGTTTCAATGGAAAATACGAAAATACCCAAACTTGAAGGTGTTCTCGGTGATTTTGAACTACTTACATACAGGGTGTGAGGGACAGCCCTCCGCAGAATTAAACGGTGTTTTGTATGAATCAGTTTTTTCGCGTTTTCTGAGGTGAGTGAAAGTTGATCAATATTATGGTCTGAGTTCAGTTCACCCATTCAGTATGCGGGGGGTTGTCTCTTACACCCTGTATTATTGAGTCGTGATTAATCTTAGATTCTTAGATTCTTTTATTGTATACAAAACAACATAAATATGAAAAATTACAATAAATCACGATGTACAAAGACGAGCTTAACTCTAAAAGAGTTTACTTCCTGCAAACCGTCTTTCTTAAGGGGCCATAGGAGGTCCCAACGAATATTTTCTATGAGAAACGCGATTGCCCAGCGCTCCGAAAAGTGTGTGCGTAAGCCGTATTTTAGATTAAAAAGAACTAAACAATATAGGGGATAATCAAGCAGTCAAACTGAACAACTTTCTCTATGGTACCAACATCGAAATCGCGGAAAAAACTGCTGTCTTTGGCTCAAGTACAGTTTTGTATGGATCAGCAGATTTTTTTTTCGCGATTTCGATGTTGGTGCCGTAGAGAAAGTTGTTTAGTTTGATGGTCTGATCATCCCCTTAAAAAACGTCAGCATATTAAGAAGGACCCTATATACCTTTTCTTCATAAAAATGTCAATACTAAAAATCGTATCTTTTTCCTGCTGCATTTAATATCATAATGGGAGGTCTCAAGATGACGTGGTGCATTCGTTGGTCCAGCATGCTTCAAGTATGGAACCTTTAAAGTGCACTCAACCATGACTCGACTACCGACTGATGTGTTTATTAATTTATTTGTCCAGTCACAGTGACTACCAAGTGGTTTTGGTGTGGGTAGGTGACATGAGAAATGTCTAAGGTGTCCAAGCATTGCAATGTTTGTTTCTGTGATGGTTATCGTGCGTCTTTGTATGAGTACACTTTTGCTATTTGCTAATAGTTATTTACGTGCAAGCAATGAATTTAAAGTTTTATATAAATAAACAACAACCTACCCTACCGTTCACATGTCCGTATGTCCAGCGGGGCCCTCGGCCCTAGGGCTTTGAAACCTAGCTAATCATTTAGTGCTCTCTGAATATGTATTGCTTATATTTAGTGCTTCAAAGATAACGGAGTTATATCAAATCTAAGATAGCTTCCTCTTGTTTGACTATATAAGTCGCTGTAATTAATGTCGCCATTTAGTGCTTGATGCCAGGTATCTGTCTGTATGGTTAATTTACACATTCTGCTTCTAATAAACCTGGAAAATGCAATAATATATCGCAATTTTGATTCATATTAATTGACATTTCGTAGACAGTCGGCATCAGAAGTATACGAGGGCTTTACTATTTTTACTAGTCCGCCTAAAATTGTGCACCCATATTTCTGGTACATTGTCTACATCTACGTCGTATTTAAGTCCTGGTGACTCTTGATGTGATATTATCAATTATTCGCTGCCGTATGATTTCTACTAGTACCAACACGTTCATGAAAGTGCGTGTGTGTGTAGGTAAGTACTTATTATCTATCTATTATTATAATATAATACCTACTACAAAGGTTTGTCTGATTGTTGGCGTATCACACTATGTCTAAATGTAAGTGTATGGACACACCTGCGGAACGTTCGGCGCCGAACGTTCGGTTGAATACGCGTGCAACGCTTTTCCCTATACCTGTGACACACCAGTACGCATCATTACGCACCATATTTCCTTGTAGACACGTATTCAACCGAATGTTCGGCACGGAACGTTCCGCAGGTGTGTCCCTACACTTATACTACCGGACCGATTTTGATAAAACTTTGTGTCTGAAAGCTTAGACCGTAGCGCCCTCTAGCGATCCCCTAGGAAACCACGGACAAGTAAAGCTCTCATCTACTTCTGATGCCGACTGTCCACGACATGTCATTTTATATGAATCAATGTTGCAAGATATTATTGCATTTTCCAGGTTTATTAGAAGCAGAATGTGTAAATTAACCATACAGACAGATACCTGGTATCAAGCACTAAATGGCGACATTAATTTCAGCGACTTATATAATCAAACAAGAGAGGGCCCCGCTGAAAATTAAAAACTTAAAAATGCAATAACTTTTAAACCAAACCAGCTAAATCAAATCTTTTGATACAGTTTTAATAGGGATTCAGAGCACTAAATATTGATGTAACATTTTAATCATTTTTGTCCATAATAAACGAGGGCCCCGCTTTGCGGACGCTAGCTTAGATTTGATATAACTCCGTTATCTTTGAAGCACTAAATATAAGCAATACATATTCAGAGAGCACTAAATGAGCACTAAATGATTAGCTAGGTTTCAAAGCCCTAGGGCCGAGGGCCCCGCTGGGCATACGGACATACCGTTCACACACGATGACGCACTGACGGAGCGGCAGATGTCAGTCCATAGAACCACACCCGGTGCGTCAATGCGTCACCGTGTCTGCTTCTACGTGCGGTTTCATATAACTCCTTCCTTCAGAAATGACGGACTGACGTTTGCTGCTCCGTCAGTACGTCATCGTGTGTGAACGCACTAACTGAAACAACTGAACAATAACATTTGATAGGTACGTAATTTTGTCAAATTTTTGATGATGCGCTTCAATATCGTCTAATATAAAAGGCTTCAGTATCCGCAACTTCACACTAATACAGTATTTAAAATGTAAACTAAATGCGTTACATACTTTTAGGGGTGCTTCAGACAATCAAACTGAACAATTTTCACTATGGGACCATTGAGTTACTATGTTTAGTACCTCAATGTAAGGGACCAACATTGCAATTACAAAAAAAAAAATCCTCTCGCCAGTAACGTTTTCTATTGAACAGCAATTTTATTTTCGCGATCGCAATGTTGGTCTCTTACTTAAAGTTGTTCAGTTTGATGGTCTGAAGCAGCCCTATTAAAGGCTTCCGCACATTGCAGCGATATTATCGAGCGATATTATCGACAGCGATATCGCGACACCTTACACACTGCAGCGATTCTGCGATTCGCGTCACGCATGCGCACACCACTGAATGTAGTAGAAAGAGATTGCGTCAGGTTGCGATAATATCGCGGCAGTGTGTAGGATCGAGCGCGTCCCCATACAAAATGTACTGAGAACAATTATCGCAAAATCGCAGCAATAATATCGCTTGATAATATCGCTGCAATGAGCGGAGGCCTTAATAATATAAGGCATTTAATTTAACACTAATAATAAATCCTAAAACATGTTTGGGATGTTTTTCACGTCAACTTGGTAAACTATTGACTTCATTACTAAGGGATACTTATAAGAAACACAAAATTCAAGTCAGGCAAATTTTAGTCGCGATATCGATAGTGAATTCAACGCGCAAAAAGTACCCGAAAGGGCTAGTAAAACAACAAATAATTATAGGTAGTATAAGATTATATGAGGCCGAGGATAAAACGAACAGGCACTAAGGCTGAATAGACTAGCAGCAATACCCATTCAGGAACATAAAGCGATAATGTACATGAGGGAAGAAAGATGGCTACCTACTCAGTAATCATTTCTCATAGCGTCGGCACGGAATGCAGCGTTGATGTCTTTTGTATGCAAACGCTAGTAGGAGGGCCGGGCCAACCTACGATCCTTAGAAAAGCGTTGGGTCTGTGATAGTAAATATAGGTATAACAACTAGATTCTGTTATCGCATGAAAAATAGCTCGATAAAATATCGAGTCACAATATTTAGATTAAGTATTTCCAAAGTCTAAAGTGCCTAATAAACAAAAAAAAATTTGAGTTAATTAGTGAAGATGACGTTCTGTTAATAATTTTTTGACTTGACAATTTTTATTATGGGAGGGCTTAGGTATTAGGGCCCTATTCAACAAACGTTACAATTGTAATTTACAATTACAATTCTGGGTACATTGCTGAGAATGTTAGGCATATGTTACCTACTGCAAGTTTAGCGTCATAAGTAACCAGCAATGTACCCAGAATTGTAATTGTAAATTACAATTGTAACGTTTGTTGAATAGTGCCCTGGAATAGAGGAACTGACAGCTGAGTGAGCGAGATGTACCTAGCGGCACCACTGTATAATAGAAAGAGATACGTGACGCGAGGCAATAGAACCGTTTTTTAGTCACTTATAAATTTTTACAATTCGGTTTCCGTGAATAATTGCGAATCTAAAGTGAAATCGTAGATAATTTTATGAAATATATTGACACTACTTCATTAATTTATCCACAATTTCACGTTAGACTCAGAATTATAGACAGTATTCGAATTTTTGCCTGCGAATAGTCTCCAAAAACATCCAAAAACGGTTTCATATGACAACCCATGTTTTTTTCCTTTATGAGTTTGGTCTCTTTTCACAAATATTTGTTAACTTAGCCCCTAATGATTATTATCACCATAAGCTGCACAGTTTCGTGATTTACTTACACTTTCATTGCGGCAATCTTTATCGCCGACGCGTTTAGTTGCTTTGAGTCACTATCTGCAGGTGCTTGACTTGCGCATACGCATTTTCTAAAATTACAATGATTGTTGCCCGCCTATTGTAAAATGCGTCAGTTTTTGCAGTAAAGTGTTTTCTAATTACATTTATGGAGGATGTGCAGTAAAATTAAGCTTATTGCTGGCTTTAAATTTTAAGGGCTAATATAACGAAATTACCGTTTATTGTGGAAATAAAAGTTTGTATCTGTATTTTCATTGCGCTAATTGTGGTTTCTTGCTATAGACAGTTTACATTACTTTAAAGGGTGATTGTGCATGATATCGAACAACTTTCCTAAAGGTCTATAGGGACTAAAGGGAATTAATTAAAAAAAGAAACGTGGACTTGCCTTAGGCACCTACTAAATGCAATCAACTGATCAAAAGATTGCATGAACATTTTTTTTGCAAACGCTTGGGTCATATATTGGCGAAAGTTCTTAAGGGGGTTGCAGAGGGCAAGACACTAAACTAGATGGCGCTCGGGAGCATTATTCCTGATTTTATCACATTTTATTTTATATCTCGTAATGGTGATGATATCGAATCAAAATTTTCAATTACGCGCGCACTTGTGTTTATGTTGCACTGATCTAGCTACAAATTAAATAATTTTATTGTTTATACGCATTTGTTCTACATTTTAAGATTGATCAATTTCATACAAAACATTGACGTAGAACATTCGTAGACGGTATTAACAAAAGTAATATTTTATATGTGGAAAAATAGTATAGTGAATCTAGATTGCGCGTCTCAAATAACATTTGCAATTGGACGCAGTTCTGCAAAAAAGATCCAACCCACTATGGGCTCTATAGTGGGCTGGATCTTTTTTGCAGAACTGCGTCCAATTTATAACATAATTACGAAGATATAAAATTAAATGTGACAAAATCATGAATATTGCTCTCGAGCGCCATATAGATGCCTGTGAACGTCTTCTGCAACCCCCTTAAAGGAGTAGTAGGTATTTATGAGTACCTAGTGAAACAACTGTCAACTAATGGAGAGGGCAATCGAAGTGGCAAGAAATGAGCATGATAGATGATAGCGAATCTTGATTAAAGCAATTTGATGAATTCAAGTCTCGTACTTAATTGTAATTGAGCATTTTTTTTCAAACAGCTACCTTGTTCAAAATGTTAACTTTTTTTAAAATATCATTAAATGAACGATTTAAAGCTATAATATGTTTCGTAATATAATTAGGTATCTAATATTAGCACTCAAATGGTAAAATATTAGCTATTTTCGCTTACAGATCGATTTTAACGAGACCTGGCGGAGATTTTCTTTCCCTTCCGTTACCATAGAATTTAGTGAATAAATCCTAAAAGAAGCATTATAGAAGAATAAAAAACCGTTTAGTATGATATTTTATACATGACGTATTGGAAAACGACACCGTTTTTAACGAAAACATTACAATTGTTTAGTTTTAGGCATTTCTTTGTACTATCCGTTACCACATGGTCAAGATGGCAGTGTATTTTTCTCTTTAACGATCAGATCGGTAGGAATATCTATGAGTTTTGTATATGAAATGGAAGTCCTCTTTTGATTTTATATTATTATTCACTAAAATAATAGAATAATCGAATAATTATGTACTTTTTCACATAATTTATAGTGTTTCAAAAACGGACAGTAACGGAAAAGACGGTAACGGAATCATAAGGCTGGTGGCATAAAGGTACGAAAATATCGAATAATTAAAAATTAATTCAAATTCATAATAAAGAAAAAGGGAAGAATACGAAATCAAAATACAAGAACAAACTCGTTCAGACCATCAAACTAATCAACTTTCTCTATTGTCGAAATCGCGAAAAACAAAATAAACTGTTCCATACAAAACAGCAATCCTACTCAACCCATATGTATGGGACAGATAAGAAAATACGTTTCTTGTATGGTGACCTCTCATAAATTGTAACCTTTCGTTTTTTTTTATTATTTATTAAAAGATCTGCTACACTAACTTTTGTGTATAATAAATATATAATCAATTCAGTGAAAATGTCAACCATTTACCCATTATGGTTCAAAAGATACAGGTATCATACATAATAACGAAGCGCTTCCAACTCTTCGCGCTCTATCTCAAGAACGGTCAGTTATACAAAATATTACAAAAGATCGCATTTTTAGACAATTATAAGCTCTAAAATTTTTACTTAACCTTAAATGTCATTTAAAGCATAGGAAAGAAGATATTTTCAAAAAACCTGTTTTTTGACATTAGTCCTTGAATATCTTGATTTGCGTAGTCGATATTTGATGTGCCTTTTGACATAACATAAAAATTGTCATAACGATTATATTTACAAGTTTGTAGCTTATTATCTCTCATAATTAAATTGAATTAAAAAAAAAATATTAATAAAATTATTATTGTAATGTTCTCATTGTGCCCAATACTTTATGCTTATCTTCCGTTACTTTTCGGGGTCCCCATAATACATTACCGCCAAGATGGCAACGGAGGGGAAGTAACGGTCCTAACGCTAGAAAATCTTTAAAAAAATAATTTAAATGTTTTCGCTATCAATTAAGGTTATATTTTGCTCAATGAGTCTTGGTTATGAACCAATAAACATTTAAAATGTAATTTCAAAGCAAAAAAGTAGCAACTTAGTCGAAAATTTACCTTGATTTGTCCTGGTAACGTATCTGGGGGACAATTTACGGACCCGACGTAAACCACGCGCCCGGTTCACTTTAATGGCAATTTCTGCCAAAACTGAAGAATGTAGGGCAAGTTTTGAGGTTTCCATATAAAATTAAATGTTGCTTGATGTAAAAAAACACCTTATTTGTTCGAAATTTTAATCGGATCAGGGTAAAATCGTGGTAACGGAATATGGGATGTCCCTTTTCTCAAATTTCTCGGACACAATTAAAACATGTTTATTTCTTATTTTTTGTACTACGCAGTGCCTGATAAGGATATTTTATACAAGTTAATGCATATATTGATCTAGAACAAGTGTTTCCAATTCAGAAAAACATATATAATAACATGAAAAAGACCAATGTTTTTTCATTTTCTTGCCTGGACGCTAGGAAATGTGGGTATCCCGCATGACAAAAGTTAGCTTTCTGATTGATTTTACTATCAATCAATATACTTTTAAAAATTATTTTATATAAAATATTAAATTTGTCACCACCTCAATACATTAAAACGATGTTTGCTAAGTAATTAATTGAGATATGAATTTTTAAAGTGTCCGGACATGCCAAAAACACAAGGTAGCTGTTTGAAAAAAAATGCTCAATTACTGTGATAGATAAGGTTCCGATTTTAATTTTGTTGTGTCGACACAAATTTTCCTGTTCCTGTTTGGTGACAATAAAAAGAGCTGGAGAGCGATTTTTGAATCTCATTCGCCGAGCTCAGCAGTTGAAAATGTCAAAATTTCTGTGGAGATACGCATCTTTCTTCTGCTGATTTGACTTTCAAAAATCATACTTCAAGAGTGCGATTTTTGAAAGTCAAATCAGCAGTAGAAAGAAGTATATTTCCATAGTAATTTTGACATTTTCAACTGCTGAGCTCAGCGAATGACATTCAAAAATCGCACCCCTGGAAGCTATTTTTATTTCGTTAATCGCAACTACAACTACTTGACTCAATTATACGAAGTGGTACAAAACGTTGGTTTAAAATAGAATTCACTAACGAATGCAAACAATGCGACTTTTATAGCGAATAAAACTTTGAAACGTTCTAAGGAAAAATGCGACCGAGTAGGAATTATGCCATTATTAGTGCGTTATGAAGTAACTCGGTGAAATTAGCGAATTTCTGTGTAATACCACCGGCATGGTCGGCCACACGGCCACACGGCGCGGGCGCATCGTGTAGCTGTCAGCCTGCCGGCACGCGGCGTCGCTCATCCCATCTGAACCTTTTTGCTTTGCTTTGTACACAAATGTTTAGCACAAATCGTGCCTGATTCATGATCTAAATCACATTATACTACACTAGATGTTCAAGGTCAAAGATTGACACTATTGTTGGTTAAAATCCTTGCAAAAACCACGCCCCGCTGCGCTGTTCGACATTTATACATGATATTGTTATATTTTATTTGAGTCGGAACTAGTCGGAAGGTACAGATTTCTCGTTGGGAATATCAGTGAAATTAATCGCTAATAGTTTCTGCAGGTCATGCTAACATAAATTAGCAGCATCTAATATTGGCTCATTGAGCTATAATGTACTATGTAGTAGGAGGTAACACTTTTTATTTTTTTTTTATTTTTTTAATAATAATAATAATAATTTATTCATAATAAAAAACTTAAAACACAAGAAAATACAAATTGGGAACTTATTATTATTAACACTGCACTAATTAAGCTGTTTCATTCAAGTGTGGCATTGTCGCCACACCTCACTCAGTCGACCGCAAGATTTTTGCGCCCCGCGCTCCCATCTGTGGTCGACTTACGAGACGTTTGTTTGTCGTGTCGCTTCTAGTGAGTCGGTACCGTAGAAAGAGAAGGCACTAGAAGGAAGCACGTGTTTTGTCATATTCACTCAGTAAGAGATGCAGATAGCAAATCGCTATCTTATTGCTGTCCTTATCGACGTAACCACTTTTTTTTACTACGGCCACCTTACTCCAAGTTGTCACTTCATATAAATTGTATAGGATTTTACCTGACTCCAAGTTGTCACTTCATATAAATTCGCTATCTCGTACCCGGTTACACTGATATTCGGTCTACCAGCGTAAGCGAAAAATTCTTCGACTATGGTCGGTACGTATTCCGAAATAACTCAATGTGTTGCGGGTACGGATTCGGAACTTTTTCTTCTTCATCCACAGACTATTAGGGTTGCAACCAAACACCTTGGCTGCTATAAAGTTAACGACAAGAAACAACCCGAAAGACTAGGCTGAGGGAATCTCTATCGTATCTAAAGCAGCAATTACAATAAGACGGTACTTACTATTCATGTATCATCTGTTGTCTGGAATTTGAACTATAATTTCTCCAAATTTTACAATAAAAAGGTAAGCCTTATGGTAGCGGGGAGAGACGGTAAATAAAACAGTGATTGGAGCGCGCCAACGGTAACAATAAATACGTTTTGGTGGAAGCCATCAGCCTAAGTCTAAGCAATGAGGATAGACTTTATTTATAGTTAGGTAGATTAAATTTATAGGCTGTATTTATATAAGTACAGTCGCATTGTGATTGTGAGCATGATTTATAGAATTTCATTGTCCTTCGGTCCTAGCTTATTGTGCTTCAAACAAAATGTTCCTTTTATGATGCAGTTATCTGTAGGCCGAGATTGCGCGCGGGCAGACCCTGTCTCCGAGATGTCATTTACTTATAATTTACTACGCTGCTACTTGAAATGAGGCGAAGCTTACTTATAAATAAGTAAATGTACAGTTGCACACTGAAGTTTTAAATTATGTGTTTTTTAATAAGCAGCTTTTTAAAGAGCAAATAGTTCGACCGTAAATCGCAGCCAGGAGTTATATTTTTGAATCGATTCATAATCGTGTTCGAATGATGCATTCTCAATAGTAATTTTGAAATTTACTATACTTACTGATGATTTCAACAATTGTGTCATTCAAAAATCGCACGACTGAAAGTTGAAAAATTTGAAAACATGTTTAAGCCTAAATACTTTTTGGTGCAAGCCAGCCTTAGTCATGAAAAGGTAATAAACAAACAGAGACTTTTGCATTTATTTTATGGAATTGCTGGATTTAATTCTTCTCAATTTGGGATTTCTTTTACCGGAAAACATTATTTGCTAATTCGTTAGTAGAAGCTAAACGGATTTCATGCTGCGGTATTCATTATTAGGTACCTAGTACATTTCCAACGAATTGTAGTCTCATCTGCCTATAATTGACACAGAAGAAAAGCCTTCAAGTAGAAATAGTGCTGAAAGAAATCACTAATCTGCATGAATGTACCACCAACAAGCATGACTCAACATTTGCCATGGAAGGGTACCTCGGACTATTTTCGCTCAAGCCTCGTTGGTTTATCAGATGAGGTGCTGGTAGCTAACAGCGTAAGTGATAAATAAGGTGACTGATTGGCTCCGATCATTTTGATGTGTGTTTATTCTGGGCGAGATGATGGATGAGCTGGCAATGTTTTGGAATGCAAAAGGTTCGATGGTCTTGGATTTCAAATAACAAATTATCTTCAGAAAAAAAATCCACTTAGTATTTTTGAGCTAAGAAGGTGCTTATTGCTATCGTATAATTTTTGGCGTGGATAGAAACTTGAATACTACCGTAATCACTTTGAGTTGTAGTTTCAGGATTGAATGAAAGTCTCCGAATTATTTTTGGAATGGAAATAAAGAAAATCCTTATTCAAAAATATATTTTTTTTCAAGCCCACTTATTAAATGAAGATATTATAGAGATTTGAAGCTACCACCGCGTCGGAACGTGTTGTCGCTGCTGTAGAGAAGATGAGACCAGGAGTGCGATTTTTGAATCTCATTTGGTGAGCTCAGCAGTTGAAAATGTCAAAATTACTATGGAGATACATATAATTCTACTGCTGATTTGACTTTCAAAAATCATACTCCAGGAGAGCGATTTTTGAGAGTCAAATCCGCAGTAGAAAGATGCGTATCTCCATAATAATTTTGACATTTTCAACAGCTGAGCTCACCGAATGAGATTCACATATCGCACTCCTGAAACCAATGATTTTATATGTTAGGTAGGTACCTACTGCCGTAACACTCACTGCCTGAAACACATTTTAACACTTCTTAATAACTAGTGTATTACTTACAATACACATTTTTAATCTAAGGTTAAGTCTGTATACAGTTTTCTATTTTTATTAGATTGGTTTGCCCATTTGCATTTGATTAAGTCACATGGCGTGGTTTTTGTAAGTATATTATTCAAAGGCTTCTCCTAGCTAAGTCAATAAATAAAACACAAGCACTAGTTTTGATTGGGCGATCAATAAAATGAATAAACAATAAATAACAGATAGAGATCGGTATGTGAGTTTTCAATGGGTCCAATCCAATCTGATGATAGCGTAGGCAAAGTAACCGGTAGTCACGGATGCCTCATTGTCTCACCAGCAGATACCATCACATTCAGTGTGGCTAACTTTGTTGCTTGACTGTGGCGTTGCTATCGTTTTGTCTACTCTCATACAATAATTAATTACCCAATCAAAAGAGAAATTTAAGTGGGGAAAGCACACAGTATCAGAAAGAGTTAGAATATGCAATAATTAAGAGAAGTTTATTCCGAGAGCGCAAATGCGCGCTGCATACAAACGTACTATGGTGATATTTTCATTATTAACCAATTAAAGTCAATGAAATTTTTCAGACTTCAGACTTCAGACTTCAGCCTTCTCAGTGTTGTTGGCAAACTGTTTGCGAAAGTGGTGATTGAAAGAGTGATGAATGAAACAGATGAAAAATTGTGGGATGTACAAGCGGGATTCAGAAGAGGTATGGGCTGCATAGATCAGATCTTTTCCTTAAGGTGCATTTCAGAAAAATATTTAGAAAAACATAAAAAAGTATTCTGCGCCTTCGTAGATTTGGAAAAGGCCTATGATCGAGTGAGTAGGAGTGAACTGTGGTCAACACTGTTATCATATGGGGTTGACGGCCGCTCGGTGCAGGCTCTGAAGTCCCTCTATAAGAGCTCCAGAGCCTGTGTCAGAGTTAATGGGGCGTACACAGACTGGTTTGAGATCTCTAGAGGTGTTAGGCAGGGATGTGTTGCTTCTCCATGGCTTTTCAACCTTTATATGGACAGTTGTCTAGCTAATTTGAAAGAGATGGATTGCGGGCTGAGAATGAATGAGTTAAATGTCAAGTGCCTGTTGTACGCCGATGACCAGGTTTTACTTGCGCCGTCGGAAGCAGAGTTACAAGACATGATGACCATGATGAATGAATCGTTTAAGAGGAAAAAAATGAAAATAAATGCATGCAAAACGAAAGTAATGGTCTTGGAACGTGAGGATGAGGTTACAGAGTGTAAGATTACTATTGAAGGAGAAAGAGTGGAACAAGTGAATGAGTTTGTGTATTTGGGAAGTATGTTTACGAGAGATGGAAAGTGTGAGGGGGATGTGGAGAAGAGAGTGACTGCAGGAAATCAGGTAAATGGTGCCCTGCACGCCGTAGTGAGTAGCCGGTTTGTGTCAAAAAGGGCACGTCTGGCTATTCACAATGGCGTGTTGGTGCCTACCCTTATGTACGGGAGTGAATGTTGGGTGTGGAGCAAAAGGAATGAAAGTCGAGTGAATGCAGTGGAAATGCGCTCTTTACGAAGTATGAGTGGTGTTACAGTGACCGACCGAATCAAGAACAGTGTGATAAGGGATCGGTGTAAGTTGAAGGATGATGTGGTAACCAGGATTGAAAAAGGTATGCTTAGGTGGTTCGGTCACGTACAGAGGATGAATGAGAGTAGACTCACTAGGGAGATTTATCGATCCAATATCAGTGGAACAGTCGAGAGAGGGCGTCCGAGGAGAACTTACCACGACCAAATAAATGGTCTTCTCCGAAAAGGACAAGTGCGTAGCACTTTCAACCGACGGAAGTGCATGAAGAGATGTATAAATGTGGATGAGGCGAGAGACGTGTGTCAGAATCGTAGTGTGTGGCGAGCCGTAGTCTCTGCCTACCCCTGTGGGATAGTGGCGTGAGTATATGTATGTATGTATGTAAATTTTTCAGAAACAATCTAGAAACAAATCTCTATGCTTGTATGAAGTCAGATTTTCGTTAAAATATACAGTTTTAATTCAAGGGTGAATTTAAGATTTGTATGGAAATCTTTAAGGCACTGTAACTTTAAAATTATACGTTTAGCGAAAATCGGACTCCATACAAGCATAGAGATTTGTTTCTAGATTGTTTCTGCAAAATGTCATTGACTGTAATTGGTTAGTATTGAAAATATCACCATAGTACGTTTGTATGGAGCGCGCCAACGGTAATATACCCAAGAATACTTGACGGCCCGATTGCTTAGTCGGCAGTGAATCTGCCGGCTGTGCCGAGAGTCGCGGGTTTGAATCCCGTAAAAGACAAACATTTGTATGAACATGAATATTTGCACCCGAGTCATGGATGTTTGTATCTATAAGGTCTAACAAAATTAGGTGAAACTATTTTAAGGGGATGATCAGACCATCAAACTGAACTTCTTTCCCTATGGGACCAATATCGAAATCGCGAAAAAAAAATCTGCGGTCTCATACATTTAGGTCGAGTAGGTTTGTATGGAACAGCTGATTTTTTTTTTGCGATTTCGATATTGGTCTCGTAGAGAAAGTTGTTCAGTTTGATGGTCTGATCATCCCCTTAAAATAGTTTCACTTAATTTTGTTAGACGTTATATACAGGGTATAAGGAAAAGTATCATTAACCCTTAAACCACATACTCTACCCATCAAACTGAACAACTTTTATCATGGGAGCAAACCTGTCAGAACAAAAACTCTTTTATTAAATCGTAATTTTTGGAAGAAGTAATCGTTGCTTGGTTCGTTGATTACTAAACTTTTTTTTACGGAAAGCAGATATCATTTTAGGAAATTAATTTGATTTAAAAAAAAATACAAACCGAGTTTAGACTACTAAGAAAAATCAAATTCTTCATGCATAACACTGTAAAGAGAAATGAAATCTAAATAAGGATCATGAATTTGGGATTCATCCATTTTTTGTTCAAATAAAAGAGGTTTTTAAATAAGGATCTATATTTAAATTGCAGTAAAGGATAAACTTAGTACCTAATGCTTTTAAGACATTAAAATCCGGGTTTTATATTAGTAGGTAGGTTTATAACTTATATAACTAAATTCCGGTATCACTTTGCAGTATGTGGTCGTAATGCAGGCGATCCATTTTTTTGGCCACAACATTTTCTGTTTCTATTATAAACATTACTTTCATGCATGGGCGTACCCAGCTTTTGGTCTTGGGGGGGGCAAGTCTGGGCGAGCTCCAGTTTTTGACGACCTAAAATCTGGAACGAGCGAAGCAAACTCGAGAATTTACTTCACCATAAAAACATATAGGAACCAAAACCTAGAGCGAGCGAAGCGAGCTCGAAATTTCACTGAATTCTGGAGTGTGCGAAGCTAAGTGAGCTCGAGATTTTACTGCAATGCATCTAGGTCTTTGTGGTACAATCGTAGCCAGGAGCGAGCGAAGCGAGCTCGACAATTCACCAAATTCTGGAGCGAGCAAAGCGAGCTCGAGATTTAAAGGCAATATAGTGAGATCAGTGTAATAAGTTTTAAATACTGGAGCGAGCGAAGCGAGCTCGAAATTTTACTGCAATATAGTGAGATCAGTGAAATAAGTCTTAAATCCTGGAGCGAGCGAAGCGAGCTCGAGTTTTTTACGACCTAAAAGCTCGAACGAGCAAAGCAAACTCGAGAATTTACTTCACCAAAAAAACATATAGGATCCAAAACCAAGAGCGAGCGAAGCGAGTTCGAAATTTCGCTGAATTCTAGAGCGAGCGAAGCTAAGTGAGCTCGAAATTTTACTGCAATGCATCTAGGTCTTTGTGATACAATCGTAGTCAGGAGCGAGCGAAGCGAGCTCAACAATTCAACGAATTCTGGAGTGTCTAGCCAAAAGCGAGCGAAGCGAGCTCGAGATTTTACTGCAATATAGTGAGATCAGTATTATAAGTTTTAAATCCTGGAGCGAGCGAAGCGAGCTCGAGTTTTTTACGACCTAAAAGCAAGCTCAAGATTTAACTACACTATGAAAAGATATACGATCCAAAACCTAGAGCGAGCGAAGCGAGTTTTCACCCAATTCTGGAGCGAGCAAAGTGAGCGAAGAGATCTCAAAATTTCTCATCACAGACTACCATGTCTATAGCAAGCAATGCTGCTATAGTAGAATAGAAACCAGAGCGAGCGAAATGAGTTCGAAATTTATGAATAATACAACGTAACTGGACCAGAATTTGGCCGACATAACAGTGCCATAATGAACAGAAATCAGAGCGAGCGAAGCGAGCTCGAAACATTTCAGTGACATGACGTCGCTTTGACCAGAATTCTCACGTACGGAAGACAGGTTAGGCCGATTCCAGGGGGGGGCAGCTGCCCCCCCCTGCCCCCCCCTGGGTACGCCCATGCTTTCATGTGCTTCTGAAAAGAAACAATAAAATACCCCTAATAGCTGTTAATACTATGTTTAGAAGTGCAATTTATCTTGCTTGGAGTTAGGGCCTAACCACTGCCTATTAAATAAATGTATTAGCTCATTACTTACCTAACAGCTTGCTTGGACCACTCTAACAGGACTTTATAATTAACGGTTTAATATACTTACATATCGCGAGGATCTGCTAGATTTAATATCAAGAGGGTAACTATTACGAGTTCATAAAATGAGACAAAGTGATGGAAACGGACTTAATGTATCGTCGGCAAAACGTTTAAACATTATACAGGGTGTTGCGGTAAACAGTTGCATTACTTTAAGGGATGAAACAATAATTTCATTATTTTGATACCTACTTAAAATTTAAAGCTATTCGCATTTATGTTTTGAGACAAAAATGGTTTGTTATCAATTCAGCAATGAATGAAAGCGCTAACGTGCTCATTGTTTTGGTAGAGTGTGCCCCGTGCGTGGGTTGAGATCGAGTTTAGTGAATTTAAATTTTACAAACAAATTATTTAATATTTTGAAACCATGATAATTCAATTCTGCTCTCGGTGCTAAATAAACTACTTTCTAGTTTTGCGTTAACTATTAACACTTTGTTTATATCATAGGTACATTTCTAAACGATGACGATACGATTAGAAGCTCGCTCGTAGCTAAAGATAAAGGCTTGAAAACATTCAGTAGTAAAGCAGTCCTAAATAAACAATCTTAATTGAATATAGCAATTTATTTTGAATGGTAATTTAATCGTACATCTGCAATTGTAACGAGTGTTTAATTTTCGCGGCGGCGCGGGCGCATAGGCAGAGATAAAAATGTTCTTGCTTTGAATGGACCTGGTACCATTACTCTTTTCAATGGGACTTTCTGAAGATGACAAAATAAATCCTAGAGGGAGAAGTCAACTTCTTGGTTCACGCAATGAATAAATATAGTTGGTATTTATCAAAATTTAATCTCAAAATAGACTCTTAATTGTCCAACTGTGTTGATGGATTACAGATAATACTGTCGGAAACGAATTAATTTCAACTGCATTTATAGCATCTGTGCTATAATATAATAAATCCGCTGTGTTTATAGATTCGATGTCAATTTATGAATATACACCTTTGGGATTTAACATAATTTGGTTCAAACCACGGAAGTTATGAATTTCCACTTTACTTTACTACTGTAGTACTCGTAACGTCACTAATTTTGTATTACATTTCGTACAGCGCTCCTAGTGGTTTCGTTGAGATCTAATTTCTGCTAAACTAATTTCTAACTACAGTAGTAACGTACAGTGAAAATTAAACTCATAGTAGGCCTACTGGAGTAGGTACAGTCAGCATCAGAGAAACCTGACCCTCTATCTTATTCTGTATAAGCGCGGGGGGTCCGATTTCTCTGATGCTGTCCGTACTATATTTTTGAAAGTCACACATTCAAATCAGCAGTAGAAAACGTCAAAATTACTACTGATATTATGCATCATTCGATCATGATTTTTTAGATAAATCTCCGTATCAAACTCACTCGCTGTTGAAAATTCTAAAAAATAAGGTACAATAATTAATAAACTACATCAAACGTGTCAAAATTCCGAAAACGCAGGTGAACTAACTGCAGGTGAAATATTGCGAAACTGTTTCGCAACTGCTTGACACTTTCGGTGCTTTCGATCCAGTTGCACCTTCTTCATGATTTTTTTTTATTTCTGTGGTACTGGCGGTAGTAATTGATTACCGCGGGGTACATCGGTATCAGGTTATCTGCGATCGGAACGTACGCACAATGTCCAATAAACTAGGTGATGCTATCGCCCCTTGTAAATGGATCAGTTCTGGAGCCTTATTCATGGATAATTTGGACCGCACATTTTGTATAGATGTATAGCTAAAATATTATTCGCTCTACTATTACGTTAAAACTGGATAAGGTATATACTGATGTATACTGATACATACTTTCATTGCATACTTACAAATCGTTTTTTAACACTTAGGTATGTCAGTCATCGTCAATTCATGATCTTTTTTACACGTTTCTAGAATGAGTTCAAAGAATATAAAGAACAGCCCCTCTAGCATGCCACCGCCGAGAAAACGACAAAAATCGAGACGTGCCTCCATCTTTATTATTTTACGTACGCCAAAAAGAGCGCGCATGACGTTTTTCTCGTTTAAACGCTTTGTCGTGGGTGGCATGCTAGCCGTGCAGATCTCTGTCCTTTATATTCTTTTAATTAGTTCTAGAAAGAGGGATTAAGAGAAATTGCATTGGAGAAGGTCTTTTAACTGAAATAGGAACGATGGAAACATTGTTAAATCAGTATTTCGATATAATATTTAGCTTCTTTTGAATTGTTAACAAAGCTAGTGTTGTAAACAAATCAAGTCACTAATCCAATCTCGTTTTATCTTAACGAAGGTGATAAGTAGTTGTTAGTTATCAAGTCGATGCTTCAGATCGACTCGAATAGGGGTCTGGATGCGCGCACGCAAGGAGTGAGCCGTCCTTGGAAACCGTAGCTGATCCCCGTGAGCCTTCCACATAAATATGTCCTCAGTTAATCAGACCGAATAAATAACATTTTGTATGCAAAGATACACTTCATTTACTGGCAAGCGGGAACTTACATAAGTATTGATAATGCCCAGGGACACGATTTTTGAATGTCATACGTCGAACTCAGCAGTAACAAATGTCAAAATTACTCTGGAGATATGCATCTTTCTACCGCTAATTTGACTTTCAAAAATTATACTACAGGAGAGTGATTTTTGAGAGTCAAATCCGCAGTAGAAAGATGCATATCTCCATAGTAATTTTGACGTTTTCAACTGCTGAGCTCACCGAATGAGATTCAAGCACTCTAGATTTGATAACGTATTGAACATTTTCGGTTTACGTCATGAAGAGGTAATTTACTTTAAAAAATGCTAAGTGCATCCACTTTTTTTTCTGCACACAAATAAAATAAACAATCGTTTAAATAACTGACCTGGATCTTGTTATCAGATTTAAGTTCGCTCTCAAATTAAACTCGGATTACAGATTATTGAGAATTTTCTTCACTTGGGTATAACACCCGGGTACTTCGAACAGGGTAATAATAATGTTTGTTAGTGGTATCTTGTAGAGCAGAGGACACTAAAGTGCCGTAATGGGTGCCGAGGGCGCGTAAAAAGTAATCCTATAGACAGATATGACCTCGTAATAATGTAACCTATGAGTATAGTTGGGTGATTCGATTGGCCAGGCTGTTGGTAATATAATAAAGGTACCTACTATAATAGAGATGGGCAAAGTCGAACATTCGATTTCGCATTCGAATCACTGGATCATCAACTTATTTCAGTGATATCATTTTGTGTGGGCCGATTGAATGACATACACGATCAAACAGAAAAAATAAATATAAAAATATTCAAGACCTTTGTCCAGTTTAACATGGCACCTGAGTGAAATAACTTTTAATGCTAAGGTATCTTTTTGCAACATTAAAGTTTTTAACGTACTTTATACTGTTTTTGGGATACTTACATAAACATTAGATCACGTTTTTTTTTAATTTATAAATTAATAACTTTTTGCTTGTGAAGACTTTCGAGTTTACGGGATTATCTCTACCAATCTCAACTATTGTTTTTATTAAACAGTTGAGACGAGATGGTGGAGCTTCGTGGCAAACTCAAACGAATGACACAAACGCTCGCGGTAAAACATAAACGTATGTAAACGTATGTAAACGTACGTACGTAAATCGCACTCCTGGAGTGCGATTTTTGAATCTCATTCGGTGAGCTCAGCAGTTGAAAATGTCAAAATAACTATGGCGATATGCATCTTTCTACTGCTGATTTCACTCTAAAAAATCATACTAAAATAGAGCGATTTTTGAACGGCAAATCAGCTGTAAAAAGATGCATATCTCCATAGATAATTTAACATTTTCAACTGCTGAGCTCACCGAATGAGATTCAAAAATCGCAACTCAGGTCTGTTGAGTTCGTTCCAAACTCACCCATATTTTTACACATTACCTCCACTCATTCCGTAGATCTTAGTGGTAGGGGCAAGGAATCGAACCGCCGCCTGATGATTGAGTTGCTATCTTTCTTCCGTAAGGGCAGGCTATCAACGCTCATTCCTTATTTAAATCTGGGGGCACGGTAATCCCTCAAAAACTCTAAACCTTAGTAAAAATATGTGGTTTGGCCGTTTCGTTACTACAAGACCTATTGTATAACAGAAAAGTAATGAACAGTGAATACATTTTTCACCTTACGCCCACCATGTGAATGTAGCGAAATGGCCAAACCACATATTTTGACGATAGAGTTTGTGAAGTTAGGGATTATAGAGTTAGGGCGTGTAGAGTTAGAAGCTCTACTCTACGCTTTGTGCGAGCCATATAGTCTCGTCTTGGCAACATTTTACATGAAAATGTTTTTGGTGGGATTCTAATATGTCGGTAGTGTAAGTGTTACAACTGCCATAATCACGCATGGAGCGAGATAAGGCAAAAATTTTGTATAATAATGTTCTTGAGATAAGGTCATTCATGACCATATAGCCCAGTCATTTTACGGTTTGAGCCGGGAGTAATAAAGAATACAATTTTTTTTCGGTGTATCATTTATGAGCCAATTTGGGCCTAGAAATAAACCAAAATAAAAAAATTAAAATTTAGCATTTATCTCGTTCTAAAAAACCTGAAGGTTAAATGTTTTTTCACATTTTTAAGGCTATACCATTATACCTACACCCTTCAAACACGGAGTAAAAAATTTTGTCTACATAGAAAGCTTTGAAAAAGACATCTGTATTTTCTAATGAATAATCATTTTTCTAAATTTCAATGGCTATTTTATTGCTCAAAAGTCATTTTTATTGTTGAATCTAATTAAAATGAGTGCATTGACATTAAAATTAATAAGTTTCTATCCTTCTAGGAGGTACAATTTAGAATTCTATGTTGCGTAGTGAAATTTTTTAAATATGTTTTCAGGTAGTCTTTTTGTCAATTACTCCCTACTCCTCCTAACAAAACTCCGTAAAATGACTGGGCTATACAGATTCCTGACTATTCAGTTGCACCACATAGTGACGTGTATAATGGTAGCCCTTTTAAATTAAACCACTAATAACATTATATTATGGATATACTTCGAATTATCTTTCTGAAGCTTAGGTACATTCTAAACCTTTCTTCATTGCAATGTAGCCTTTATGTTAAACGAGTAAAGCCCAGGTGTGTATATAATTGGTAATTAGACCATGTTTATTATTACAGCGACATTACCGATTTATTTCGTCACAGAAAATTTTAGTAAATTGTGTGGGATCCTACGAATAAATTTTATTTCTTTATTCGTAGGTGGGATCCTTCGTTTCTTGATAGATGCGGACTCTGTTGAGAGTAACTGCTTAAAGTAGCGAAATGACGGCTAAAAGAGATGAATGGAGGGAGAAGAAATTTTGCGCCGACCCCAAATAGTGGGATAAGGGCAGAATGGAGAAGAAGAATCAAACTTGGACACTATCAGCGTCTAGGCGGGTATCAAAAGCAAAAAATAAATTTTAAAAATATTTTTTTTTTATAAATAAATAAATATCTTGGACAGTTTCACACAAATTATCTAGTCACATTTAAAGTTCCAGAAACAGGTCTGGACTTGTATTATGATAACTAGACAACGATATGGAATACATATATAGATACAAACATCCATGACTCGGGTACAAATATTCATATTCAACATACAAATATTTGTCCCTTACGGGGTTATTTATTATATGGGCAACCTGTCTTTATTAATAGGTTGATCATTACAAAATTGCAAATCTACTGGATCCAAATGTATGGGCCAGCAGATTTATTTTGTATATATTATTTTTTGCCCATTTCAATTTTGGTCAAGAAGGTTCAAGAAGTGCTATTTTTGATACTCGCACTTTTAACATCATGATTGAATAATGCAAGAACTCCAGAATGTTTGTCACTTTCGAATATTAACTAGGTGACTTGTGCGACTTTCAAAAATAGCATTCCAGTGTGACTTTGACCCACAAAAACACTACAAAAGAAATTATATTTTTTTCCTTTCATTAAAGCCCATAATTGAAGCCAGGAAGAGGAGAGGCAGAGGAGATTGTAATAAGTATTAACATTGAATAACCTTTTGACTATCCAGGAACTAGTCTCATATAAGCGTGGCATTAATTCAGAAAGCGGCGAGTCCATTTGAAAAGCTTCATCAATCATATATGCTCAATTGATGGACGCACTCGCGGCTCATGGGCCGCACTCATAAATATTTAAAATTTATTTTTGCCTCCGCTCTTATAGCACGTGCCCTTACGATGCCGCTCTATAAACATGTTTAAGATTGTACCTCACATCTTTATATGGGAATTCTTATGCTGCCTACATTATAATTTAACATTCATAATTCATGGATTCTGTAAGCTTCAATTTTTTTACTATTTCTAAAGCGAAATTCTTTGCGATTCTATTTTTTTTAATGATTTTTTATAAAATCATGTTGAGATAATAATTTAAGATTTATTGAATATAATGTGATGCAGACATATGCATAATGTGCCTACTGAATCTTGAAAGAAGCCATTTTTGCCGAAGGAGTTGTCTCTGCGCATGAATATTCATGTTGGACGATTTTTCAAACAGTGGGCAGTCGTTTTAATGGGTGATATTTAAAATTTAAATGAAAAGGCAGATATAGTCAGGTAGTATTTATTGTGCAGGGGGCTCCTGCGAGGGCGCGCGTGAGAGACCGTCGCAGGCGCAGCGCGGAGCGGTCGAGATGCGCACGCCGGCCGTAGCGCGCGCACTCCGCCACCACCGTCGTGTTGCACGACTCCTGCGCAATGAGACACGACATTTATTTAGAGGAATGCTTTGAAATGGAGACTATAATGCGAGGTACTTAAAACGGTTAAGTGAACTTTCTTTTCATTCTAAGAAATGAAGCTTACGGGAAGGTTTTGTTTAGATAAACACTGCTACATACAGGGTGTAAAATTAAATGCGTTGCATATCGAATAGGGTGCTTCAGACCATCAAACTGAACGACTTTCACAGTTGAGCTATAGAAATCGCGAAATAAAAATTATCTGTTCCATAGAAGATGCAAATAGCTTCGCGATCAAAATGTAAGTTTGTATGAAATAGTTGTCGCGATTTCAAAGTTGGTCCCATAGTAAAAGTTGTTCAGTTTGATAGTCTGAAGTACCATGTTCGATATGTAACGCTTTTAATTTTACATCCTGTATACAGTTAAATAACAGCCTGTACTATACAAAGTAGGATCAGCTCAAAGGACCATAGACGTTGAGTCATATTCGAAACACTAACCTTATAATGATTAAGTTGCACCTCACTGAATGGCGCGGACCAGCCCGTGAAACCCGAAGCTCCAAGACTGGCCAGAGGGTAGTGGTTAAATGCTGTCAACACCTTCCTGGTCAACATTAGACTCTTGCTATAGAACCCTGTAGGACTAACAACCGCCGATCTCACAATGTGCCTAGCTAACTTAGGCACTGGCAAATCATTGCCACATCTAGATTTGTACTCATCATACAGCTTTATATCAACATCGCTATTATCTATGACTGTGTTTATACTATTTGTATCATCTATTAATTCTATTTCACTTATATTTATGTTATTCCCTGTTTGAATCCGAACGTCGTCTCGTTTTACATAAATTTTACTTTTGTTTGTATGATTTTTCTTATATTTGTATTTGTGGACGTCCTGCATAAAATCGAAGAAGAATACGTTGTGGACCAAAATAGCGGAATTCTGTGAGGGGTCCCAACCTTTTGTAGCTAAACGCTTGATAAGTTCAGACCAAGTGGTTGCTATTTTAGGCAGTATAATCTCGTCAATATCCAACGGCACTACGAATTCAGATTCCGCGATGTTTCTATACAAACAATCATTGTATGTTATAATATGGTCTCTTCTCCGTTGCCATAGAGATCTATCCGGCTTATATTTAATAGGAACATGGAATAATCTAACGAGGCCTTTATCCTGGTAGTACAGCAGAACATTTTCACTGTCTTTACTTATGCTGTCGATGTACATGTCAATGATATCAACACCGAACAATTTATTGGTTTCTATCCATTCTACTAAGCTCTGTGAAATCTCTTTTTTAAAGTTCATATCTTTCACGCACATGGTAAAAGTGCGTTTGTACTTGTTATGACTAGGTTCTAGAAGAAAGGCGTTGGTGGGATCGTCGCAGGGTTGTGTGACCACGGAGACAACTGATGGGCCATAAAGTGTTTCTGTGAGAGGGCACGAAAGCATCAGGGGTGTTTCAACTTCCGAAGCGGTGACATCCCATTTGTGCCACCAGATCTCCATCGGTTTTGCTGCTACGACTTCCACGGAATCCTCGAGGTTCAATGGACGTGTCTGGCAGAACAACGTTTCTTCTGCTGAGAAGTTTCGACCTGCGAACAAAAATGTGGTTGCTTTAGTGAGATCGTCGTCAATCCGTCACCGTGTGTGCTTCTACGTGCGATTTCATTCAACTCCTTGCTTCACAAATGGCGGACTGACGTCTGCCGCTCCGTCAATGCGTCATCGTGTGTGAACGCACTAAGTTCCCTACTTAAAAACATACCGTTCGGTATTGGTAAGCTTTGAACGTTATCATAGCTTTTATGACTAAGTTTCATTAGCATCCAAGCTTTATTTACAAGAACTTCTATCGAATGCTATTACTTGGAAATATAATAGTAATTTGTAGCGTCATTTCCTAGAGTGCAGCACGGCTGCCCGGCACAGCGGTGCTGCCAAGGGTCTGTCATTACAACGGTTCTTCAATTGCTGTCTTCCCCGAACAGGATACTTCCCACTGTAAATAAGTGGGATCATAAATCAATGCCTTAGTAAGTGCCATTTGTGTACAGAAATTAACCATTACATGTCACTGCTGAATCATTAGGTGGGTTGTTATTTTATTGGCATTATGATAGACAAGTTTTAATGAGCAGGACGAGTGGTTATTTTGTTAATAAATTTTTAATAGAACTAGTTTTTAATTGTGTAGCAAATTGATTTATATATCGGTATCAAATTGACGTGGTGATTTCACAGTTCTTGGCGATTCTACTTCTTAATATTTCTTCATCGATTTGAGACAATCGATATGATGATCGGAGAAACACTATATTATAAACCAGTGAAGTCATAATTATCGATTTTGTAATCAGAAACTTACACAATAGCATTACTGACTTGGAATAATCCCATTGTAGTATATTATGTGAATACTTGCTATTGCCCATGACTCCGTCTAACTGGACCTTAAAATAACATCCTATGTGTTAATCCAGAAGAACATAATATATTCTATCCGCGTGCACAAATGTCATCCAAATCCCTTCAGCTGTTTATGCGTGATTGAGTGACAGATATTCAAAGCATATATGCTCACGACTATATTCCCCGAGGAGGTAGTCAGATATATTCTGAAACCTGAGAACATCCACGTTTCACCAGCATTATCGAAATTCTGTCCAGTGTGAAGGGGGGTGAGCCCGTCGCCACACAGATAATCAAACATCTAAATATGCAAACTTTGACATTTTTAATATTATAATGAGATAATTTTTAACATCACTTGGTACTTTTATCTATGTGTTGATCTGCAGTGCGATTTTTGAAAATCATACGAGCGGTTCGGCATTAGAAAATGTCAGAATTACTATGGAGATTATGCATCTTTCTACTGCCGAACTGCTCGTATGTTTTTCAAAAATCGCACTAAAAAAAAAAAAAAAAAAAAAACTCTCACAGGCACATACATTGTAATGATCCCAAACTAGCACTAAAGGCTTTTATTATGGAAACCATACAACAACGGCACGAACATATAACATCCATGACCGAACCGGGATTCGAAGCACGGGCACTGCTGGTCTATAGAATGCTCGGTGACCGTAAATTCTATGAGCGGTAACCACGGCGATCGCAAAGTGTCGCTCGTCTGTAAGAGCTCTAAGTAGTAACTAAAAGTTATTGAGACATCTCTTACAGCAAAAAATCAATGGTCAATTTAACTTGCCATGTAAACAAAGCCAGGCTTAAAAAGGAAAAATGTAGAAAGGCGTTGTGTTTTAATCCGTCCCTCACTACAATATAGGAGTGGCGTTTATCTTAGTCGGGAAGGAATTTACACGACGTGTACGCTCGGAGCGAGTGACAAATGAGCGCGAGCTTATCGGAACTCTCGCGCAGTGTCGCCGCGCACTTTCCACTTTTGTTCTTTGTACCAGATATTTAAAACGTCGTTTATTGAGAGTTTAAAGAACATTTAACGAAATGGGTTTTTAATGAGACAGCAGCCGTGACTTATGTGCTTCCTATAGACGTGCGAAAATCCACGTATGAAATTACGAAAGATTGAAAACCAAGTTGTAGCACAACTGGCTTTTCGATGAAGGAAAACATCGTGAGGAAACTTGCATGCTTCAATTTCGAGGCATGTTGGTATTGTACCCACTGTCCATTATAAGTGGCCGTCACACTGGCTGGTCAGAGTTTCGGTACTGCTGGTGAAACGTGGATGTTCTGAGGTTTCAGAATATCTTTGACTACCCTTCTCGGGGAATATAGTCGTGAGCATATGCTATGAAAACCAAGTTAACAAAATTGCAAAAAGGGCCAAAGAAACTCGCTCCTATATTATGTTGCTAACCACGACCATTAAAATATTTTTTATTTGTAAAGAAAATACAAACGAGATCGCAGATAGTTCAATGTTTAACTTCACACGCTATCATGTTCTTCAATAATTATGGTGTTGTTTTATCAACACTTGAGATTTTGCGATGTCTTTATTGGTCTAGATTGCGTATTTATTTTAAAAAAGCATCATTATTTTTAAATTATATACAAGTCTACATTGCGAGATTTTTGATCATAAAGTTTTATGCCTGTACCAACATTTTTAGAGGTTGTTCTTCAAAGAAATTGCGTAGTTATTGAACTACATTGTATTCTTTTATGGAATTTTTTTATGATACACTCGAAGATTCGAAGAGAATTACGAACTGCAAGAAATAATGTAGATAAGTATTATAATTGCCAATGAGAAAAAAACAAGTGGGCTTGAGGCGACGCGTGCGTCGCAAACTCTTAATTGCTGGTCAGGGTTCTATCCTTAAAGGTACTATTAGGAATTCTGCGCTTTAATAATGTATAAATATTTGCGTGCCATTGTTAATGGCTGATTTAGGAGATCCTCTACTGTACTGACCACCTGTAATTTTTTGTGTACCCTGATCAATAGCAAATAAAGATTACTTTAACTATAACTTAGAAAAAAAGTTTTGTTTCCTCCGGGACTGTTTAGGAGCATAATGTCAAAAGCGCAAAATGACAAATGGGTTGCAAAATGTAAAAGCGCACAATGTCAAAAGCCCACAATGTCAAAAGCGCACAATGTCAAAAATTGATGAACGGGGGTGAACGGCATGAATCTTGATTTTTAACTATTCAGTGAGTAAGAGGTTACATCTCGCAATGGTTTTCCGAAATTTCAAAAGTCGCGGACAAAAGTTAGTATACCATTACCTAGGAATATACAGGGTCCAACTTAAAATATGCCGACTCTTTTTTCAGGGAAGATCAGACCATCAAACTGAACAACTTTCTCTATGGCACCAACATCGAATGATCATCCCCTTAAAAAAGTGTCAGTGTATTAAGAAGGACCCTATATTTGACTCGAGTAGGTATTGGAGATTAGTATGGGACAGCTGATTATTTTTTGCTCCGATCGGTTTGCTCTCATAGTAAAAGTTGTTCAGTTTGATGGGTAGAGTTTGTGGTTTAAAGGTTAATTATACTTTTCCTTTCACCCTGTGTAATTTTACACCTACCTTGCATACTATATATATGTATATTATATCGTATAGAGTCTATACCATGCAATATTCTTAACAAAACTGAGTTTATGTTATTGGGTCGTTAAAAATGTTGTTAGTATTAAACGACTTCACTATAAGCATAAATAAAGCACGTTGGTAATTGAAACAAAGAGTAACTAAATCAACACACGACCGCATTCATTTGTTTTTACAAGAAGGCAGCAATTATTTTCTCTACGGCTTTATTAGTTCATCGTAAATGAAAAGTATTTATAACGAACCCATTGTATTCATGTTACAGTTTTTACAATAATTCTTGACCTTTTTATTAAATAGGAATGCTCATTGATACTGTGTGCTACTGGGTGAATAATTCATAAGAACTCACAAGGTGTTAAATACAAATAATTATACTTGTAATCCTAAAATGTGATAACAAAGTAACACTATTTTTTTAGACCATCTGTTTCCGATAGTGTTTATTTTGTTTTGATCAATTATCTGTCTGAAGTGTTAGGGCATTAAGAGGAGAGACAAGTACAGTTTTCTCCATACAAACGTATTCCCCTGTTTTCTCCCTGGATGATAAGACTAGAGCAAATATTTTTTTACCATAATACAATCTATGTCGCCTCTGCTATGTCCCTATGTTTTGATTTTTTGCATTAATTAATTACTGTAAGAACTATAGGGACCTTCGAAAATGACCCATTTTACCGCCCGTTTTCAGACGTCCAGTAAACAAATTTGACGAATATAAACAAAAAAGCAAAACGTACGGACATAGCCAAAGTCTTTCTCATATTATTTTTGAAAGAATTATTAAAATCGGTTTAGTTTTAGAGGATAAAAGAGGGGAATACGAAATGTATAAATGATTTCGTCGATTTTTTGTATATAAAATCGGTCCGAGCTGCAGTTGTCTCTTTCGCACTCTAGTCGGCGGGGTGTATGGGTGGGGTGGATCTGATAAATACGTATGCAGTCGGAAAAGTGACCTATTCTCCAAATTTGCAATTCAGGATGCTAATGATATCAATTTCACCTGTATATTATTGCAAAATAGAGAGTAAGAGTTAAGAGAGTCGCACGCCGCCGAGAACAGTCTCTTTTAGGATTAAGCTCGCCTTTGTACATCATGATTTATTGTTATTTTTCATAATTATGTTGTTTTGTGTACAATAAAGAATCTAAGAAAATATTAATTTGTCAAAGATTAATCTTATTTTGAATTTCGCTAAAGTTAATTGACGTTTGCACTGTACATAAATGGTCATAAAGCCTTTCCACAAAAGTTTTTTTTTAATTCTTGCTCTGTTTCTAGTTTCGTGCCTTTCCCAAACGATTTTGAACCTACACGTTCTTAATTGCTGTATCAATAAACATAGCCTTTTAGTCTTGTACAAAAAATAGCATATGCGTCTAGTGTTGAATAATTAATGGCTGGACATGCCATTTTAATTAACCTTAATTAGATATGGACTTAGAGCATGTTGGGGGATATTATTAATGTGTTGTCAGCTATTGCTATGCGACTTTGGTATGCTAACGAAGGTAAAGAATGCTCTTAGAATTCCTATTTAAGCACCACTAATGTTCTAATTGATGTTGGGACCTAACTCGTCTGTATACGTTTTTTTCTCGAGGATATTGATGAAGTGGGGTTGTATTTATAATTATAGGCATGACGCACGGACACGGCACGGACTTAGGTCCGTGTGGATTACAAACGTTTACACCACACCACATTTAGGGGTTGATTTTCGGAATGCATACATCCTCTGTAGAAAATATATTCCTACTTTCATGTTTCTCTGTCTGTCCGTCAATCACAGAACTGTTTTATATATTGTATAGAAGATACAAATGCAGGGTGAAATTGATATCATTGGCATCTTAGTCTACCCATCAAACTGAACAACTTTTACTAAGGGAGCAAAATAATCGGAGCAAAAAAAAAATCTGCTGTCCCATACTAAACTGCACCCGCCGCCGCTGCCTACACGACTCAAATGTATGGGACAACAGATTTATTTTTTGCTCCGATTGGTTTGCTCCCATAGTAAAAGTTGTTCATTTTGATGGGTAGACTCTTAGTTTAAAAGGATACTAATGATATCAATTTCACCCTGTATAGAAATTTTTAACCTTTACTGAATTTAAATAACGTACATTTAATTTTAACAAAGCAATGTCATTTTGACTTGAATGATATTGTAATTTTATTCTAAGTAAAATAAATGACAGCCAGTCAAATTATTCACAAAAATCGGTAAATGAACAACAATAAATTGTTTACAAAAAGACATTTCTATTTTTCATTTCATACGGCCTTGGTTGGTTTTCGGGCAAGATTTGATCGCTGTACCAACTAAAGCATTATGTACACACGGCGACACATCAAGCTACGCAAAACCAATATAAGCTGGCCGCGCGTAGGGTGAATACCGTATTTAATGTCGCGCGGCCAGCTTATATTGATTTTGCGTAGCTTGATGTGTCGCCGTGTGTACGTAAAATGTTTACCTTGAAAAGTGGCAAGAATGCGCACGTAGCGTTGTGGCGTACGCTCGTCGTAGTACGCGGCGTACAGCGATACGCGCGTACCGGGTACGTGTTGCCATGTTGATCCGGGGGTCACGCCGGGGGACCACGTGCGGTTCTGAAAAAGAACTATCATTGAAATAGGTACTCCACTAGATTCCGAGTAGAGTGTCTACCACGAAATCCGTTTTGCGCAGTTGCGTGAACGTTTTCTTTCCAATGTCAAATTCTATTCGAATTAAATTTGGACAGAAACGGTCACAATATAATCGAAATGTAAAGTCGGAGTCTAGGGCCATTTTTGAATTTGGACTCTGCTAATTGCTGGTGGAGAAATGTGGATATTTCGAATCAAATGAATATCTCTGACTACCTTGGGTATAGCTGTGATTATATTTCTCAACAAATAATATTCTAACGCCTATTATTGTTCTTCGGTTGGGACTAGATAATAATTATGTGACAATAGGTATCCAAGATATTAAAATACTGTCATTCGTCAGTTACTGCTAGGTCCAACGTAGACGAGACGATTAAATCGCGGCAGACTTTAGTTCGCGATAAATAACGGTATATTATATGAAACTTGAAGAACAAAATATGTTTCATTATTTTCCACGGATAATTTCAAACTTCCACTCTCGATTTAAAAGGCCTCCGCACATTGCAGCGATATTATCGAGCGATTTCATCGAGCGATATCGCGACACCTTACACACTGCAGCGATTCCGCGATTCGCGTCACGCATGCGCCCCACCACTGAATGTAGTCGAAAGAGTTGCGATAATATCGCGGCAGTGTGTGGGATCGAGCGCGTCCCCATACAAAATGTACTGAGAACAATTATCGTAAAATCGCAGCGATATTATCGCTCGATAATATCGCGGCAGTGTGTAGGATCGCGCGCGTCCCCATACAAAATGTACTGGAAACAATTATCGCAAAATCACAGCGATATTATCGCTCGATAAAATCGCTGCAATGTGAGGAAGCCTTAAATTTCGAACTAAGGTTGCGGATCAGAATTTCAAAACCCCCCAATATTGCCTGTGCTGGAGACCTAATTTTGAAATTCACACTTTTTGAATGAATACTGTCAAAAAACTTAGCAAAATACCACTAATGAATTAGAACGTGTGAAATTTGATATGAGGTCATTATTTAAGATGGCAAACACGGTAGTTTTTATTTTAAAGTCTGTAAAATTTTTACAACTTATAACTTATCGCAAACATGTTAATGTAATATAAGAACGGAAACAAATATCATATTGAAAAATTTTATTTAGTTGTAAACGATGTAATGTTCTTACTCTGGAAAACTTTTTGTTTTTAATTTTTTTATTACTGTATTACTTATGTAAAAAAACTGAATATATTATTTGCACAAAATTTTTGTATCACACCTTTAATTTTGGGAAAAGACAATTAAATTTATTGGGAAACTTGTTAAGCCTAGTTCGGACTATGCGAGTATTTTAGGCGAGTAGTTTAGCGAGTGCTTTAATTTTGTTACTAAATATCCTCGCACTTGACTAAAATACTCGTGTAGCCCAAACTAGGCTTTATACAGTAGCGAATTTAGACGGTAAACCTATAAATTAAAACGTATCGTGTACATACAATGAGTCACGTTGATGTCTAATCAATGGGTGAAACAGATTCGGGCTTTCGTAGCAATTCGTAGGCAATCGAAGTCTAGAATTGTAAATTTTTTTAAAGTAAAAGTGTGGTACGAAGAAGTTATTTACATAATATCATAGTTATTTACCCTTTCCAACTTAATTAATGAAATGCTTTTATAGGTCCTATTGTTCGTACAGGCTATATTATTTTCTCCCCTCCGGACGGAAAGCGTCAATTGTCGTCCCGCTGCGCTAAACGAAGTTGTCGCTTTCCACCTCCGTCGAGGAGAAAAATAGTATACTAACCTCGGACAGTAAATAAGAAAGCCTCAGATCACATGTTTGTTGCATGAGATCTGAGACCTTTCTTACTTTCCTGTCCTCGGTGTATAATCTACTATACTTATTACATTGTATTACAAATTCTTCTGTCATTTTATATCTATAAAAGATTTTACTTGGATTTCGCTGCGACCAACAAAAAAGCGTTGCTTAACACCATATTTTCGTGTCTTTGTTTATTTGGTAAAAGATGGATGAATTGTGTGTAGGATGATATGTGTAAGAAAGAAGTGAATGCTGAAATGACGGCTAGGAGAGATGAATGGAAGAGGATGACATATTGCGCCGACCCCAGATAATGGGAAATGGGCATGAGAATGATGATGTTTATTTGGGTACTAGTGTTTTCCCGCGACTTCGGCCGCACAAATTATATATCAGATTTTAAGTCAGATCATAAGCTATCAAACAAAAAAAGTTTCATCAAAATCGGTTCAGTAGTTTTTGCGTGATGCGCGAACAAACAAACAAACACACTATTTTGTCAATAGATGGCGCTGCACGTCATTTAAATCGCGCTATCGAGTGTCATTTGAGTTGATATGAAGTGAACCGCTACTTTTTTATTCCTCATGATTTTACGGTTTTATAATAGTTAAGATAAGATGATTTTACGGTTTTATAATAGTTTAGATTGATTCATATACCATATCGAGAATCGAGAATTCTCGTTTCACTAGCATTTTCAAAAGGCTAATAATACTCTTCGATCAAAATAAAATGAATGGATAGGCCTAAAGCGCGGTAAGTTGAAGCAAACTACTGGTGCACTTGGTACATACAAACTAGCGCCATTATCTGTCAAATCTAGGGCACTTGCATACAAGTGACAAGTAAAAATTTCATTTGTTTTGCCTCATTTTTCTGGTTTGAAATGTTCGTTTAAGGCCTATCCATTCATTTTATTTTGATCGATGATAATACTATCAAAACCGGAACTATCAAAGACTATAGATAGCGGCATTTCACACAAAGCGCTTTAGTATTCGTACCCTGTCTATAAGCTGTAATAGATTTAAGAGCATGTCAAGCTCAAAGCTTCGCGGTATCTAGCGCGTACAATTTGCATAAGTCCAAGCTCGTTTCAATACTAACGCAGTTACCGCGTTTTGCGCCGGAGCATTGATTTATAGGGGCTGTGAATAGATTAGACCACATACTTCAATGTTTAGAAGCTTAGAATATTTATAATTCTTCATAGTGCAGAACATTTTGAAACGTAAAATGCTCTCTATTGCGTTTCTGTTGGTAGAAATCTACATAACATATATATACATAAACTCACGACCGTAATCCCTTTCGGGGTAGTCGGAACTATTGCTACAGCTACCAAATATCTTCAGAGATGAGCTCTCTCTCTCTGTCAGATTTTTTGACTGTGTCAATGTATCCGTGATTTATATTCCGAGAGCGAAAATGCGCGCTGCATACAAACGTACAGCTTGGCAAAAAAGTCGTGATAAAAAATTAGGGCGCTGCCTCCACGCAAGAACGTCAAAATCACGCATAACCTGGCAACACCACCATACTAAAATTTTAGTTCCACCTGTCACCACGATCATGACTTTTTTGCCTAGCTATACTATGGTGATATTTTCAATACTAACCAATTAAAGTCAATGAAATTTTGCAGAAACAATCTAGATACAAATCTCTATGCTTCTATGGAGTCAGATTTCGTTAAAATATACAGTTTCAATGCTAGGATTAATTTAAGATTTGTATGGAAATCTTTGAGGCACTGTAACTTGAAAACTGTACATTTTAACGAAAATCTGACTCCATACAAGCATAGAAATTTGTTTCTAGATTGTTTCTGCAAAATTTCATTGACTTTAATTGGTTAGTATTGAAAATATCACCAAAGTACGTTTGTATGGAGCGTGCTCCGAATAATATACCCTTAAAGTGGTAGACACAAACTATAAAGTTATGATCGTATCATATGCAATTGCAAAATAACAAATTATTTCTAACTGTGAATGCCGATCAAATATTTCAGATATTTTTAATGCGTGGACGTCTTCATTTGAAAACTCTTTGAGTCTAACTACTTATATTAGCCCCCATATAAATAAAACTTAATAAAAAAAAACGCTTGAGTGATGTTTTTTTCTCGATCTTGTTTTTTATTAAAATTGAGATAAAGTTTGTTTATGAAGTAGTTTGAAACATTTAAACAAATACGCGGATGATGATGATGATCATTCTTTGTACTAAAATATATGAAGATTTTTTAGACGTTGTGCATTTTAAACGTAAAATTGTTTCAATTTCATTTTTTACGTTGAAGGCAAACGTTAAACAAGTCAATAAACAAATGAATTACGAGCAGTTGGTACAATTTCTCAGTTTGTACAAATACTCAGTTCGTACTAATTTTTATGACAAGATTTAGCAATTTGTACAATCTGTCAGTAATACCCGATGGTCAATGTTGGATACCGACTAAAAATGTTGCATCATATATTACAATGTTGATCCGATGATCTCGCATGTTAAAATATGCATGAGATTGATCTCCGACCGAGTGGAATTGCAGACAGAATTCCAGATATTTATTTGGCTATATGTATGCGATTGCTACATATAGGGCCGTGAATAGGCCGTGAAGGATCATAGGTAATCATAATATCATAATGGGAAGAAGTCTTATCTTTTTGCAGTGGATGTTTTTGGGTCATACATTTTTGGCCGAATGTTAACCTTCTTTCGTGTCAGCATGAAGTATATTATAATGACAGTCGCTCATGCTGTAGTGGAAAGTTAGCAAATCAGCAATGGACTTATCGAGGCTGACTGCCCAGAGTGCGCCAGAAGAACTTAGTTTCGTCACTCGGGGAGGCTCCTTCCATACACCAAATACAATGTTAATGAAATGTAATTATAATGTCGATTATGTTGTATTGCTACGATTCACACGGTATACAGGGTCCTTCCTAATACGCTGGCAGTTATTTTAAGGGGATGATCAGACCATCAAACTGAACAACTTTCTCTATGGGACTAACATCGAAATCGCGAAAAAAAAATCTGCTGTCCCATACATTTGGCTCGAGTAGGTTTGCATATTGGAAGAGTTGTTATTTTTCTCGCGATTTCGAGGTTGGTCCCTTCGAGAAAGTTATTCAGATTGATGGTCTGATCATTCCCATAAACAGGTCTCAGCATATTAAGAAGGACCCAATACACGGGATATAAATGACGACCCGGTTGGTGTGATGGTTACCACGTCGGACTGCCAAACCAGGGTCCTGGGTTCGAATCCCGGTTCGGTCATGGATGTTATAATATGTATGTGCCGTTGTTGTGTGGTTCCCTTAACAATAAGCCTAAGGCTTACTTGGGATCATTACAATGTATGTATGTATACAAGGTCCTTCTTAATATGCTGACACTTTTTAAGAGGATGATAAGACCATCAAACTGAACAACTTTCTCTATGGCACCAACGTCGAAATCGAGAAAAAAAAATCCACTGCTCTGCTCCATACAAAACTGCAAACCTATTCGAGCCAAATGTATGGGACAGCAGATTATTTTTTCGCGATTTCGATGTTGGTCCCATAGAGAAAGCTATTCAGTTTGACGGTCTGATCATCCCCTTAAAAAAGTGTCAGCATATTAAGTTGGACCCTGTATATGTATATCCATAGTAAATTCATACGTCTATGGATGCGGGTCAGAATTTAGCAATATTATGGAAAACTTCTTTACTTGAAATAAACGGTACCTATTCCAAAGTTTGTTCTACATGGAGCATTACTCATAATTGTACGGCGCGGGCGCAGGCGGTACCATAATGTCTCAGCCAGGCGACCTCACGTAGCCGGGGCTCGTGAATCAAATGAATTACAATTGCTTTTGTGCTTACCAAAATAATTGTGTTGACAGTTATTGTCCTACTAACCTTGTTAAAAAACGGTATCTACCAATAGAAAAAAATACTTTAAACGTAGGTACCTACTTCAGGGAATTCATCAGTACATTTCTTCTCGGTACTAAATAGCAACCAAAAAGAATATTATGTAAAAAAATACAATTTATTGAAGAGAGCTTGGTGTTATTTCAAAGAGTATAAATTACATCATGAATGTTAATGGAATTGGTCAGACTGATCCAATATCATTCTTTCAGCACGAAAAAAAACTTTTTAAAATGTTCTTTTTAGCAATTCACTTTTTACCTTGCTGTTGTGAGGTGAAAAGTTGTGTGTTTCGCTCGGCTACAAAGTTATTCTGCGTCTCGTACCTTTGAAACCTCCGCTGAGCTTAGGATTATATTATTTGAACCACTCGCTTGGCTCGTGGTTCAATCCTAGAATCCTTCGCTTGCTCAGGTTTCAATACAAGTACTCGCGCCAAAAAGCAACTTTGCAGCCTAGCATAACAAATAAAACTATTAAATACAATGTGTCAATTATATGTATTTGTATTCCAATTAAAGAAGCGAATGAACAAAAAACTACCAATCTCATCTTCTTCTACCAATATCATGCCCTTTGTTATTTATACGACGTAAGTACCTAATTGATTAGATCCAGGTTGTATTTAGAATTATTCTGACAAACGATGAACAACCTATAACTTAGGCCTACCTCACAATTAGAATAGCTGGAAGGTACAAATGGTGGATCAAATTATTATTTATAGGCTGAGGGCCTACAGTCTATTCATTAGAGCTAGACAACACCTTTGGCTGTTGGAATGTTTGAAACTAATTGGAGACCTAGACCACATAGTACAATGAATAATAGTTTTATATGCTTGTGTGTTTAATGTTTGTAACATTACAAATATTACCCTTGTTAGAGAGAAGAGGCATGTGTTCTGCAGTGGACCGTATACAGGGTGTAAGATGTAGACAGTTGTATTACTTTAAAGGGTGATTCTACTCATGTCATGATGTGAATAACTTTCCCTAAGGAACCTAAACAAAATTAGCGAAAAAAAGGGAGTTGCAGTACTTGAAAGCAATCAGCTATTCGAACATTTGTATGAAAAGTTGATGAAAAGTTAATTTGCGAATTTTCCTTGGAGTCCTTGGGGAAAGCTGTTCTGTTAATTAATACTATCACCATAAAATAGTTATACATTCGATAAAATCTAGAAATGCATGTTTTATATAAAGTTGAACTACAAACTCGCAAAAAAAGATATCCGGCTAAACCACTATTTTTGAAAGTAAAGTTTTTTTTGCAATTTCTGTCCGATCCCTAATTATCACATTGCCATTGACTCGATTGTGAATTGAGATCGTGATACAAGATATTTTTTGTTACCTCGGATGAATGATCGAAGGGCTAAAGAAATAATGACAGTAATAACGTTGTAATGATGAGCGAACGTGAATAACGTGGCGTCATTTCACACGATCCAAATATCACAGACTTGTACGTATACATATAGCCCAGTCATTATACGGTTTGAGCCGGGACTAATTAAGAATTAATATTTTTTTCAGTGTATTTAAGAGCTGATTTGGGTTTAGAAATATACCAAAATAAAAATAAAATCACGTCAGCAACAACCCCCAATTCAAATTTAGCATTTCCCTCGATCTAAAAAATCTGTCGGTAACATATTTTTTCCACATTTTTAAGGCTAAACATTTCACACCCTTCAAACACGGAGTAAATACTGTTGTCTACTTAAAAAGCTTTGAAAAACACATTTGTATTTTCTAATGAATAACTCATTTTTTAAACGTTGGCTATTTTATTGCTCAATATTGCCATATTGTTAAATCGAATAAAATGATATAACGTCGCTTGAGAGTGAAAACCTCGTAAGTACGCGCAGAAACAAAATTTTACAGGGCAACCAAAAAACCGTCTAATGAAGAAAATGTAGGAAAGGAAGTTATATAAACGTCATAGATGGCGCCAGGAATACCTGATTCTACATAACAATACACTCTAGAATGTGAGTTCCAAGCATGTTCCGAGTTTTTCTTTCTTATTGACTGCCAACGTAAACATTGAGACTGCCAACGTAAACATTGAGCTCCGTATAATTAATGTCTTAAAAATACAATTTTGCAATATTTTAATAAAAAACTATAATAGTATACATATAAAAGTGTAAATATTATGTGACAGTGTACTCTAACAATATATACAACAAGAAACAATAAAAATCAGTGCGTAAAGTGCAGTGTTCTCAGTAACGTTTTATGACTTATGGATCATTATACTTACGGTTAAAATTGGTAAATAAACGCTACCTTCTGACACTATATGGCACGGAACAATAATTAATGATTGTGAGAAACAGTGATAGCTCAATCAAAAGTGTTATGCATAAAATATAAATCATACAATTTTTTTTTTTTGTGAAGGTACTTTATTGTTGTGAACGTTATTTGAACTTTTGGATCCTAATCTCTTCAACCACGTCGAGATACTATAGCGAAATTCGCCAACTTCTTATAAAGCGAATTGGTGTAGCGGTAAAGCTGTCTGAATAAAGGCAGTGCGCGTTGGAGTGTGAGGGTTCAAATCTCCACTCGGGAAAAAAACTTTTTTCGTTTTTCTATCGCTTTAACCCATCGTTTAAAATAACATAAGAAGATTTATAATCAAAATGCCTGAATCTGAACAATGCAAAAAGTGTCTTAAAAAAATTACGACAAGAGAGTTTTTAAAATGTGCATACTGTAAGCATATTTATGACTTGTCGTGCGCTAATGTTTCATGGAAAAGATTTTACTTGATGACTAAAGAAAACAAAATCAAATGGAAATGCAACCCATGCTACACAAATAAATCACCGCCTCCAGTACCACCAGTTACGGTATCTCCAAGCTTTGTCACTAAGCGAAAGAGGTTGGTTGTCAATGTATCGACAGAAAACTCTTTTAGTTACTTTGAGGATGATGAGGATGAAGAGGAAAATTTAGTTTCTCCCTTATCACCATCAAGTTTCATGAACAGAAGCTGCCCTGAATTACAGCCGTATATTCGAGAAAATATAGAAGAATTACAGAAAAAAATTCAGGACTTAGGAACAAAGTTAACAGCTGCGGACCATGAAATTGAAAGTCTTCTTTTAGAAAATTCAAAACTAAAAAAAATAGTAAACAATCGTGACATACAACTTAAGACATTGTCTTCTGTATGCACCTCTTCAAAAAAAAACATTAGGCGCAAGAGCACGGCTAAAAAAAATCGTATAAGCATTACTAGGAAAACATTGGAACTTTCAGATATAGAAAAGTCGCCACAACATGTACTTGATAAAAGTTTTAAAGAATTAAACATAAACAATGAGTTGAAAAGCATTCATAACTCGACTCCCAGTACGAGCAATAACAAGCAGGAAAAATGTGAAATACAGCCACCTACACAAGGTGCGCCACCTAGCCAACAAGATGATGCGAACTTGCAGTCTGAGGATGATACAAAACCTTCGCCAGAAAAGAAAAAACCCCGCATCTACATTATAGGCGACGACCAAGTGAGAGGACTGCCTACTCGGTTAACTCAGAGTCGCCTAGGAAATTGGAACGACCACTATGACATCTTCGGCGAGATAAAACCTTCGGCTCCTAGCTCGAGTATTGTAAATAATTGTGATAATCTGTTCGAATCTCTGACGACGGAAGATATAGTCATATTATCGATTGGATCAAACGACAACAATCCGTATTTGTTGCTTTCAAATTTGTGCAATACGTTGCATAAAATGAAAAGCAATAATGTATTTGTATTGAGTATTCAATCCAATCCATTTCTAAATGTAACTAAATTAAATTATGAATTGAAATTATTAATACAAACTTATTATAAAAACTGTAAATTCCTAGACCTGACATATGATAATAATTATAATATTAAATTACACGATCTCTGTCATAAACTGAATATTGAAATAGACTATTTAAGATACGAAAATGAATACATCAAAAATGTAAAACAAATATTACGACAGAACAACATACAAGTTAAAAAGATCGAAAAGGTAGATAAAAATTCATACAAAAAGGGAACAATACCATATTATTTTGTAAAACAAATATCTCGACAGAACAACATGCATGTACAAGTTGATAAGATGGAAAATGTCGTTCAAAATTCATTTAGGAAGGGAACAATACCATATTATTTTGACAGAATGAATAAAAAAAATGTTATTAGCAACCAAATTAGCAACACCCGTCAGGTAATAATTTCAACCGAAAAAGAAGGTAACGACAGCGAGTTTTTTCGGGCCTAGAAGCTTGAGATCTGTGACGCTTTTACATCAAAATATTCAAGGTATTTTGAGTAAGACAGAATTTATAGAGTTAACTTTAAAAGATTGGAGTAAAAGAATAGGTGAATTGGATATATTATGCTTTACTGAAACATTCATTAGACAAGGTTCTGAAGCAAATTTAATAATAAAAGGTTACCGGCCAGCTTCTTACTTTTGTCGAAAAAATGAACGTAGAGGTGGAACCTGTATACTAGTGAAAAATTGTATCGAGGTCAAATCTATTGACAATCCTATCTCTGCTATTCCATACTTATTTGAATATTGTATTGCGGAAATTGTGGAAATGAAATTAATTGTTGTATGTATATATAGAACATTACCTAAACATTTTAAATTGACTAAGAGTATTAATATCTTTTTTAATAAACTGACCAGACTTCTGATTATCTTGAATAAAAAATATAGTAATAAAAAATTGATCATTTGCGGAGATTGGAATATTAATATTCTGAAAAATAATAATCATTCTAGGGACCTAATATCACTGTTAGCAAATTACAATCTTTACATCCATATTTTAAAACCTACGAGACAGGCATCTTGTTTAGATTTGATAGCTAGTAATATATCTAACGTAAAACCTGACATACATTTTATGGCGTTATCAGATCACGAAACCTCTCAAACCATATCTTTTGAGATTGAAACTGACCGTAAGTCGGTTAATGCCTCCATTCCATATTGGTTTGAAAAAAGAAGAGACTATTCCAAACATAATATCAAAAAGTTTGTTGACTGTATGTCAACACTATCATTTAGCGATGTTTATTTGGAACCTGACACAAATAGAGCTTTTAATATTTTACACGACTATATACTTTTATTCTACGACTTATGCTTTCCTTTAATAACAATTAAAATTTCGGGAAAGCAAGCAAAGACTAAATGGATTACGAAGAGTATAAAAAGAGGATGTATTAAGAAAAGGTTACTGTATCTGAAATATAGATTTTCGAATAGCAATAAACGAAGGAATAAAATTGCATATTCCACGTACTCTAAGATATTGAAGACAATTATTTTTAATGCTCAAAGGATCGATAATGCAAAATATATAAAATCCGCATCTAATAAATGTAAAGCCTCGTGGGAAATTATAAATGCAAATACAAAAAATAAAACGTTAAGGGCGGATATAAAATCAATCTTATTACCAGAAACAAACAACATCAGTACGTGTCCTAAAGAAATGGCGGATTCCTTCAATAAATTCTTTATTGAGCTTACTAACAAAAATGATATCGTCTGTGACCAAAAAATTGCTACGAAATGTTTAAGCCATAGGTAATCATAAAACCATATACCTTGCTCCGACTGACCCTGTAGAGGTTCTCAAAACTGTGAAATCTCTGAGAAATACGAAATCTACAGGCTATGATGACTTGAGTACAATTATATTAAAATTATGTGCAGAACATTTGTCATCGCCACTCAGTCATGTTATCAACTTATCTCTCTCTCAGGGTGTATTTCCTTTAAGGTTGAAATACTCTATTATTAAACCATTGTACAAAAAAGGTGATAAAAAAATTATGAGTAATTATAGGCCTATAACACTAAATCCTATACTCTCAAAAATTTTTGAAAAGATTGTCAAGATGAGAATTTCTAACTTTGCTGATTCATGTGACCTCTTGAGCGCAAAGCAATTTGGCTTTAGAAAAGGTAGTTCCACAACTCTTGCGTGTTTTTCTTTAATCAAGTCTATTACAGAAAGCTTAAATAGTGGCAATCGGGTAGCTTCCGTACTCCTAGATATGAGTAAAGCTTTCGATTTTGTTTCTCATGATATTTTACTAGACAAATTAAATTTCTACGGGATTCGAGGTAAAGCCCACGAATGGTTACAAAGCTACCTATGCAATAGGAAACAGTGTGTAGAGGTTGCTCAGATATCTAGAAAAGATAATAAAACATATTATAAGAACATACATCGATCATGCTATGTAAAAAACAACTACGGTGTTCCACAAGGAAGCGTGCTAGGTCCGCTGCTCTTTCTATTTTATATAAATAATTTACCGGACATCATTGAACAAGAGTGTGTTCTATTTGCAGACGATACCACCATTCTTGTTAAATCTAAAGATAAGAGCACATTTGAAAAACAAATAAATGATGCTATACATAAGACAGTAGACTGGTTGAAGAATAATAACCTAAATATTAATGCATCCAAAACAAAAGTCATAGAGTTTTTGACATACAATAGTGAATCCTTAAATCTAAATTTGACATTGAATAATGAAAATATTGACATAGTAAATGATACATCGTTTTTGGGTATAATTATTGACAAAAATTGTAACTGGAAGGCACATATACATGGATTGTGTTCTAAATTAGACCGTTATGTGTATGTATTAAACAGATTACGACGTGTGACAAATAAAGACTCAGTACTTACAGCCTACCATGGACTAGAGGTGGGCGCCGACCCGAAATTTGCCGGCGGCGGCGCGCCGGGTGAAATTGGTCGGCGCGGCGGCGCCGCGCCGCGGCGCGGGTGTTTATTTTGGAAAATTTACATTTTAGGTGTTAAATGTATTATCTAGAAGCTCCAGATGCACAATAAGAAATGAAAAAAAAATGTGCTGATGTTAAATGTTTTTACAACTACAAACGCGATTTCTCAGCATTCAAAACCAATCCAGGTGTAGAAAAAACAACGGGCTTCGTATTAGCAGGAATCGCTAGACTAATCCCGGCAAGTGTAGAAACTCCTGAGAACACCTTCTTATCTCGCCAATATAGGCTAGGCAAGCACATCTCTCAAAATGTCAACTCCTTGACATCGAACTTAAGCTTGTTATCTCCGGCATTATTTCGAGAAATCTAAAGAATAATTTTATTGAAAAATTTAAGAATAAATTGAAAAATAGTAACAAAACTTAGCCAAAGTGTACATTAGAACAACAACAAACAGTTGGACAACAGATCTTAAGGTTAAGTTTAACTTATCTTATATTGAGCCCCTGGGCCTAAACAAAGTAACCTTATTTAAAGGCACCTGTAATTCAGGCCTCAGGTTCCTTCCCTCATGGGTAAGTACTTGAACTTGACGTCTTGAACAATAAAGACATGGTGTTTGTTGGTGACAATCTGATTCTGGAGACTGCTGCCGGCGCTGGCAACCAAATATAACGTCATTAGGAACCGGCGGCACTGAACGCCGGCAACCAAATGAACGATTGGCGTCGTCAACAGAGAGCCCATATAATGTTCAGTTTAGCCCAGTAACTAGTGCTGGCAGCCATCTTGGCTGTCAGCAGCCAGCAGCTAGCTCGGCAACCGGCGCCCCCGGCACTGAACTCGGCAACCAGGGTGCTGCCGGCAGCTAGCTTGGCAACTAGCGCCGGCACAGATATGGATAACCAGCGCCGGCATCCAAATGAGCAATTGGCGCCGTCAACAGATAGCCTATGTAAAGTACAGTTTAACCCAGTAACTAGTGCTGGCAGCCAACTTGGCTGTCGACACCAGCAGCTAGTTCGGCAATCGGCGGCGCCGGCATCTAACGCGAAAAACGGGCTGCCGGCAGCTAGCTTGGCAACCAGCCCGACGCTGGTTACCGTCGTTACTGATATAAATAACCAGCGCCGACAACCAAATGAGCGACTGGCGCCGTCAGCGGGGAGCCCATGTAAAGTACAGTTTAACCCGGTAACAAGCGCCGGCAGCCAACTTTGCTGTCGGCGCAGACTAGGTCGGCAGCCCGCGCCGCCGGCCCTTAACTCGGTAACCAGCAACTAGCTTGGCAAGCAGCGTCGGCACTGATATGGATAACCAGCGCCGGCAACCAAATGAGCTACTGGCGCCGTCAGCGGAGAGTAGCCCATGTAAAGTATAGTTTAGGCCTGTAACTAGCGCCGGCAGCCAAATTGGCTGTCAGCGCTTGCAGCTATCTCGGCAACAGGCGCTGCCGGCATCTACCTCGGCAACCGGGGCGCTGCAGGCAGCTAGCTTGGCAACCAGCGCCGGCACTGATGTGGATAACTAGCGCCCGCAACCAAATGAGCGACTGGCGCCGTCAGCGGAGAGTAGGTAGCCCTTGTAAAGTTTAGTTTAGGCCTGTAACTAGCGCCGGCAGCCAAATTGGCTGTCAGCGCCGGCAGCTATCTCGGTAACAGGCGCTGCCGGCATCTACCTCGGCAACCGGGGCGCTGCTGGCAGCTAGCTAGGCAAGCAGCGCCGGCACTGATATGGATAACCAGCGCCGGCAAACAAATGAGCGACTGGCGCCGTCAGCGGAGAGCCCATGTAAAAGTACAGTTTAGCACGCCAACTAGCGCCGGCACACAGCAACCACGGACACCGGCGCCGTCGGCGCCTAACTCGGCGGCGGCGGCGGCACGGGTGAACCGGCGCGGCGGCGCCGCGCCGGCGCGGCGCCCACCTCTACCATGGACTAGTGTCTTCCATTCTACGTTATGGTATTATATTGTGGGGCTGCTCTGTAGACTCGGAGAGAGCTTTCATAGCACAGAAGCGATGCATTCGTGCACTGTGTGGAGCCGACTTTTTGGATAGCTGTAGGCCGTTATTTAAAAGCAAAAATATATTGCCAATGCCCTCTTTATATCTATTCGAGTGTTGTATATTTGTACACATGAACCTTAAATTGTTTACTAAGTGTAGAGACGTCACAGACAGAAATCTCAGACGAGCATATATAAACCAATTAGTACTCCCGCAGCGAAAGTTACAAGTTTTTAATAAAAACTCATACTGCATGGTTATCAAAGTGTACAACCATCTACCTGACGTATTTAAAACATTGAACTTACGAACATTTAAAAAACGTTTACATGTTTTTCTGTTGGATAAATGTTATTACTCAGTGAACGAATATTTGAACGATATACTGTACTAATAATTAATTTGAAGTGACTGCATGTTAAGAGGAAAATCTTTTGCTGTTTTATTAAAATGTATAAATAACTAGAAGATGACTAAATTTGTAAAAATCTTAAAATTTGCACGCCGCCATGTGTGGTAGAATATGTCTTGCTTCATACTATATATTTAAGACCTTAATGTACCATATTCTGGCAAATAAATGAGTTCTTTCTTTCTTTCTTTCTTTCTATTTGATCAAAATACATTTATCATTGAACTGATCCTTACGAGGTTTTCACTCTCAAGCGACGATAAAAACCATTCGGAATTACTCCCCACCCCTCCAAACAAAACTCCGTTAAATGACTGGGCTATATAATAATAAAAATATTACGAACAAACCGTCAGTTCGTCCGTCAGTCTATCATTATGTATAAAAGTTCAATTAAATAACAGACGCTTTATTGCGGGGCAAAATACTCGTAAATCAAAATTTTTGTAGCAGATCTACGAAATTATGTGCGATTAGGATAGTTTTTGCGATATTAAATATACATTTAGTTGAAAATTAATTTTGTTATGACTGGCGTAACTTTTATAGGTGCTGTAAATGTTTTGACGTGCGGAGGTTCCCATGTAAAACTATAATTCAAAGTGTTCCTTACATACGTTGGGGGTGCTTCAGACCATTAAGGCTTCCGCACATTGCAGCGATATTATCGACAGCGTTATCGCGACACCTTACACACTGCAGCGATTCCGCGATTCGCGTCACGCATGCGCCCTTCACTGAATGTTGTAGAAAGAGATTGCGTCAGGTTGCGATAATATCGCGGCAGTGTGTGGGATCGAGCGCGTCCCCATACAAAATGTACTGAGAACAATTATCGCAAAATCGCAGCGATATTATCCCTCGATAATATCGCGGCAGTGTGTAGGATCGCGCGCGTCCCCATAAAAAATGTACTGAGAACAATTATCGCAAAATCGCAGCGATAATACTTATCGCTCGATAATATCGCTGCAATGAGCGGAGGCCTTTAATCTGAACAACTTTTAATATTGGAGCAAGATCGAAATCACGAAAAAAAATCGACTGTTCTATACATTTGGGTCTTGTAGCCATTGACAACCTGCCCATGGAACAACCTGTTTTTGTTTGTGCCATAATGAACAAATCTTGGAAGTACGAGTAGAACACCAGGGCACACCTTGAACACTTCATACTCAATTACTCAGGCTCTCACTGATAGGTAGATGCATGCTGAGTGAGTGCGAGTAAGAGAGGAATATCTCTTACTTGTTGTCGTCCACCTCAATTGATGGGGGGGGGGGAGTGTACGTATTAAAAGGAGGAAAGTCGCGCACCTTGGTAATATCTTGAGATATACTGCTCCAGACTATAATAAATAGGCAAAGTAGATAAAAGAAGCGTCAGTAGGCCACGAATTCATGGCTCGCGAACCTGAAAGAGTGGACATACATCGCCAGCGTCGAAGAGCTGTATCGTTTGGCGAGAGATAGACAGGGATATGCACAGCTGACTGCCAAGCTCCAGTAATGAAGAGGAACCCGAAGAAGAAGACTGCTTGATTCGTTTATCGGGCCGTCATCTTTGATATGAGTGGTTGAAGGAACACGAACATTTTCAGTCCACGATTAGTGTCAAATTACTAAATTACAAGCGATTTCTCTTGGTGAACACACTTCAGGACAAGTCTAACGACTCGCATATTTAATGTCCATCCGCTGATGACACTTGGTTACGAAACATGTTACATAATTGCAGCATGGTATGCGCTACCTTATAATCGTATTAAATTAATCCACTTACCATCTAAGCACTTCTAAACCTGTGTTTCCAGTCTGCATTTATAGGTAGCTGGCACCATAGAAACTTTAGCTGAGACTTTTCTATTTTTCTATGTGTTATTGACATTTTCTATTGGAGATTAGATGCAGCATTAGATCCGCTCTATTTTATAATAACGCATATTTTGTTATCTTTTGGGAAACGTAACACAGTGTTATTAATAAAAATGTTAGGTAAGTATAATATAACAAATACATACGTAGTTATTCCAAAAATGTCAGGACTAATTGAACAATATTCGATATGGACATTTTAAAAATCCAGAAATGAATTTTGATCTTTTTCCAGAATATGTTGATATCGCAGAAACTCAAGGTTGGAAACAGGATTGGCGAATACCCCACCGACAAGAAAGTAGCTCTGAATTACCTTACAACTTTATGTTTTCTATTACCTCGGGACAATCTATCTGTTTGTTTCAACATTTCTAGTTCTATTTACAAACAACACTCCGTTATACAGGATGTAGAATTAGATGCGTTACATATCGAACAGGGTGCTATGCTTCAGACCATCAAACTGTACAACTTTCAGTATGGAGACAACATCGAAATCGCAAAAAAATCCCGCTGTTCCATAGAAAATGTCAATAGCTACTCTAACATAATTTGTGAAACGGCAGATTTTGTTTTTGCTGTATCAATGTTGGTCCCATAGAAAAAGTTGACCTTGTTCGATATGTATATTATGTTAGTGTACTAAATAGTTTGTTTCACCGAATTGTAACTTCGTATTTTGTGTTCTCTTCTATCTGAATTATGCAAGCATATACACCTCATCCTTCCTTTCCTCATCCTTTAGTTAGAGCGATGATAGACTAATAGTCCATCATACGGAAGAGAGCTAGCGACTCAATCAAGAGGCGGCGGTTCGATTCCTGGCCTGTACCACTAAGTTCTACGGAATTTATGTACGGTTGTATTTAACATTATCACTAGCTCGACGGTGAAGGAAAACATCGTAAGGAAACCTGCATACCCGAGAATAATAAAAAATTAGTTCGGATGTATGTGTAAATATGGGTGAGCTTGGGGCGAACACAAAAGATCAGCGATGGTCGCAGTGTTACATAACGAACCTTGCTTGCAATAGCCCAGCCAACAATAATAATAAAATAATATACACCTAACACACGCATAGTCCTTGCAACACTAGATGCAATGCAAAGCAGGGGGACAGCGGCGGCATACTATTAGAAATACCCCAAGAGGATATTGATTTCGATTTATTTTCCCTTCGTGACCAGTATGCCAATAGATTATCGTATTACAAAACCAGATGCTATCCGTTTAAATGCTAGTTAGAGTTAGCTTTGTTTTTGCTGTGAATTATTGAACTTTTTACATTAAGTTTCTTCGCTTAAAAAGCCCGTATTTCTTGCGGACTCTCTCGATCTAAAAGTTTATTAGAAACTTTCATTTTTACCGCGTCTTTGAGAAAAAAGTGAAATGCTGCAAAAAGTGGAGCTATGCGTCCATTGCTTCTTACAAAAAATAGTATAAGTTAGAAGAGTTGTTAACGACACTTTTTGCCATTCGTATTTCTCTGGCTATTTTACTGAACTAATATTTACGAAATTGTATTTGAAATTGTAAACTGTGGACTTTTAAAAACATTTTTTTTAAATATTTTTGTTAGCCTTTTTCAACCCACTGCATATGCCTCCCCTTTAATCTTCCAACCATTTCTATTCTGGGCAAGCTCTGAAAACAAACTTATGGTAAATAAAGCATGCGGTCACAAACTTACTTTTTTTTGCTAATTTTGTTATTTAGTTTACATATAAAATGTTGCTTAGTTGCACTCTATGCAAATGTTTTCAGGATTTATGTTTAAAACGAGTAACAAATTATAATTTTGAATAGAGTCTGTATAAATAGAAAATGCACGCAGTACACTAGTCGCTGCCACAAGTCTAGTCTCACATTCTAAGTAGATGTGACAATGGCTCGTATTTCCTAAGTCATTATTTTCTCACCCATTCTTAGCACTCCTATATTTGCATATGCATTATGAGAAACAATAGGTTGACATAGCATTCTAGTTGGAACTGAATGGGAAGAAATATTGCCCTTTAAGGCTCTTATAGCAGCGATGTTAAGCGCCAAATTTTTAAGATTCCTTTAAAAAAAAAAAATTGTGTAAAAAAAAAATCCATTATTAACCTCGTAAAATGAAACATGTTTTACTAGCCACCGAAAACTTTTCGTAAAATATATATCTACCTACCGACTACCAACAATCAAGGACTGCAACTGCTATTTTTGAATTTCACAACTTCCAATTCGAATAAATAAATACAAATAACGCATAGACTCTGTAGTTTTTTTGACATTTCCTTATAATATGGATTACGTCATGTACCTACATACAATTCAAAAATACCTTCCCAGCCAGCACAAAACTATCAAATCTTCCAAAAAATAACAAAAGTGGTTATGTCCGCATAAATATTCATTAGCTCATGGTTAATTCATTTGACGAGGCCATCGATCTAAATATAATGATTGTCACCTTACACTCTTATTTGTGTGGGTTTGTACCCTGCATTGGGACTGATGATAATTTTATCAATAATGATTCAATGAAAATGTCGAGTGGTGTGAGTCACTGGTGTTAACACCTTAATAGGTACAATCAGCAAAAACACAACAGGTTTGTTCTATAGATGATATTGATAACAGTAAAATACATTAAAAAGGAGATTTTTTCAATGCGTTCTTGTGGGTATATTAATGAACAAAATAATATTAATTGTTCTTGCAATTTGATTAAAGATTGGTCGCGCATGAGTAGAATCGTTAGATCATTTTTATTTGGTACTTACTAACAAACCTAACTGCGTATCTTAATTTACTTTAGCAAAGATTGTTACAAGCTTTCACGGTCACTTAAACTTTTTGTTAATTGTAATTCTTGTAATTTGTATGGGTATATTACATACCAAGAAAGCTGGCAAGAAAAATGGTTGGAAAAAAGTCAATGTTTCTGTGGATTTATTAGGCCAAAATTGTTGTAACCACTTGATCTAATATTAAAATCAGTCAATCAATTCCCTGGCTCAGTCAGTCCTTACCATTTAGTCACTATGGGCGGTTCTAAGCCAAGCCGTGAAATGCACGGCAAAAATTTAAGCGTTATACTACAACCTACAATTGCTTGATAAGTCAATAATTTTAGAAGAGTTTCTGATCATACCAAGGTCAAAATACTGTCGTGAGTTTATGCATGTATTTATAAAGATGATCATTAAAAATAAAAAAATTATAATGTACCTATTACAATGACCGACAAAAATTTTGAATAAGGCTTTTACTGCGCATGAACAAAATCTGCAGGCAAAAGCGCTTCTGCGCAGTGCGCATGTCTTCCCCGCATTTATCAAGTTTTTTGCTGAGTTTGTACAATCGAAATAAATGGCTGAGAGATATACAGTCTTAAACTTAAACGACTCAAATCATCAAACTAATCAACTTTCACTACATCATCAAAATAAAACCGCGAAAAAAAATTGTCATTCCATAAAAAAATTTCATGGGTACTCGAGCCGTATGCCAACAGCAGATTTTTATAGTGAAAGTTATTTAGTTTGATGGTCTGGAAGCACCTCCTAAGGTCCCTGTTAATTATAATGTTCCTCGGTCGTTGTATTTTTGTTGCCAGCTTTTGTTTCGCGGGGTATTTTGATCCTTGTACATGATTCGTCCAAGTTGTATACCTATTGTGTCAGGAAGTTGTACGGCTTAATTTACATATTGGATAGACTGAGATGCTATCACTAAGCTGTTAGGAATAATAATTTGTATGTTAAAGAGTCTTTGTTTCTGATAAAAAAAAGTTTATTGCCAACCTCATCGGCGTGCCGAAGTCTCTAAAGATTTAATCCTGGTTTAAAATTACTTATTAGCATATTTATGGTATTTTTTATGTCGAATATTGTGGTATATAAATTAAAATGTTAAAAACGTATAATACATTTTTTTCTATCATTAACGACGGTCATTTAAATATTAAACATATACAATACATAACGCACGACCATAATCCCTTTCAGGGTGGTCAGAAATATGGCTACAGGTTTCAGGACTTTCAGGATGGAATTTTGTGTCAATAGTAGCTAGCCCTTCGACCACAAAAACACTGCAAAAGGCACCTTTGCCCTTTGTTAACTTGTAAGGCCACATCCCCGGACAGAAATGGGAAAAGAAAAACACGAATGGTTTTGAAAAATGTAGAGCTGTACTGGGCGATTAATCACTTTCCGAATTGTTTTTCGATTTCATGTTTGCTCCCATAGTAAAGGTTATTTAGTTTGATGGTCTTCTGAACCACCCCTGAAAATTTGGAAAGTGATTTAAAATCCACCTGTTTATCGAAACGTGAGAATAATCGTCTCCTTGTGTTGTGAAAACATTTAGGTACATTACATTAGTACATTTAGGTATTTGCGGACAACAGTTGCGCCATTGTTGGCTATGGAGTGCGATTTTTGAATCTTATTCGCTGAATTCAGTAGTTGAAAATGTGAAAATTACTATGGAGTTATGGATCTGATGATTTGACTTTCAAAAATCATTCTTCAGGAATACGATTTTTGAAAGTCAATCAGCAGAAGAAAGATGCCTATCTCCATTAATTTTGACATTTTTTATTCATATACATTTATTCGCAGTCATGTAAATTACAGCATAGGTGTTACTTAGTAGCTAAAGCGGGTACATGAACCTTGAAAGGGCACAGCAATATTAAGAATTAAGAGGTAATTATAAATCTAAGAAATTATTACAATGTCAATTGTTAGTGGGTGTATAAATTATTATAAAAATTGAATTGATGACCTCAGCGAATGAGATTCAAAAATCACACTCCTGGGGTCTGTATGTCAAAAAGGCCAGGATTCATGTTTGTTATGATAAAATGAAAAATTCGCATTGTGGAATAGTTCAAAAATGTATAAAAAGAAAATGCTAACGATGTGTGGTATGGTCGGGAAGGCGGGCAGCCGGTCGCAGGTGACAGGCGAGGGTCGGTCCAGCTCCGCCTGCTTGCCCTCCGAGTAAGCCACGATGGTCCTCATGGTGGACAGCCCGGCGTCCTCACCGCCCTGCCGAGCCCTCCAGCGCACCCCTCCGTGCCACTCGTTGACGCACGCGATCCAGCTCACGCAAAATACCGTCACACCCGCCAGCAAAAACTTTGTAACCCGCACGAATTTTCTTGCGTTGGCCATTTGAATGTCTCTAAGAAGTAAGTGTTGCAGAGATGCGCCGGCGACGCTTCGCAGGGTCCCGGTCGCGGGCGAGCGCTGCGCGCATGTGCTCCGAGCGCGCTACCATTGCGGACTGCTGAGCATCAGCTGATAGCATATCAACAATGCGTCCCTCGCGGCTAATCGTTCTAAACGCTTGCGGACGTGGAAATCTAGTTTTCTATACCAGTTTTTACTCGTAATTCTTCTTTTGCGCGACGGCGTGAACGCACTTCTAAACAACTAGTTCTCTATAAAAAGCTCAGATTGTCGTAATCTTTTACGGAACAAGAAATTTTATTATGAGTTAGGCTGGTTGGTCGTTTGTCTAATTAGATATATTGCGCAAGATCGATCATGGGAAGCGTGCAATTATTGCGATGATTTTATATCCCCTAAGGGCTGGCTTCCACGGATGTAGTGTCATTTATAAACGTTAACTGGATAACTTCGCTTCCAATCAGAGAATTCTAATGGGCTATGTCTACTTAGTTGTTATTTTGTAAAGGGCTTAACATACATCGTGCCTGTTATAGAGCGGCCGAACAATTTGTCCTTAGACATGTTAATAGATACGTGGAACCTGAAATTCCTTTAGCCAATTGCAGAGCAATGTCAAAGTCAATATAATTTATTCAATATAGGAGCTTGAAGCACACTTATTAAACGTCAAATCTTTTTTAAGCTACCACCGCGTCGGAACGTGTTGTCGCTGTAGAGAAGATGCGGCCAGAAACTCTACAACATAACACGACTTAAAACTATTACAATATAAATTCTTAAGCTACTGTTATGTATACAATAATACATAGTCTATCTAATAAAATAGTTGATACTTTACAGTAATGTAAATAAACTATAAGTTAGTGACCTCAGACCCAAGCATTTTGATCATTTAAATAATCATCCAGTTTATAATACGCTTTCTTACAGATAACATTTTTGATCTTAGTTTTAAACATGTTTTCGGAAAGATTCAAAATGGTCTCGGGGATTTTATTATAACAACGTATACAGTGACCCATGAAAGACGTGTTGACCCTACTAAGCCGAAAGTGCGGAGATATGAGTTTATTTTTGTTTCGAGTGTTGTAATTATGGACATCACAATTTTTTGGAAACAAAGACAAATTTTTTCTTACATATAAAATGTTTTCATAAATAAACTGTCCATAAACTGTTAAAATATTAATTTCCTTAAAAAGGTCGCGAAGCGAATCACGACAGCGCAAACCATATATTGCTCGAATTGCCCGTTTCTGTAGGATAAAGATTGTCTCAATGTCTGCAGCACGACCCCACAATAAAATACCATAGGACATGATACTATGAAAGTAACTGAAATATACGAGTCTGGCAGTTTTAATATCAGTTAGTTGTTTAATTTTTCTGACTGCATATGCTGCAGAACTTAGCCTACCAGCCAGAGTTTCAATGTGGGAACCCCATTGCAGCCTAGAGTCAATCGTTATTCCCAAAAACACTGTATTATCAACAAAATCTAGACTATTCCTGTTTAAAATTACTTGATTATCTACAATTGGTACGTTCGGCAAAACAAATTTTATACATTTCGTTTTTTTTGCATTAAGTGCGAGATTATTTGCGTTAAACCAGTTCAAAACTTGTTGAAGGGTATCATTTACGTCGTCAAGTTCTTGGTCCTTCCTATTTACTTTAAAAATCAGAGAAGTATCGTCAGCAAATAATACTATGTTCGACAAGTTTTGTACCATATGTGGCAAATCATTTATGTAGACCAAAAAAAGGAACGGGCCCAAGATTGAACCCTGTGGCACGCCTGTTTGCACATGTGATCCAGATGATTTAGATCCATTCACTAGCACTTTTTGGACTCTGTTTTTTAAGTAGGAGTCCATCAAATCAAGAGCTCTACCACTAATTCCGTAATGTTTTAGTTTTAACAGCAAAGTTTTATGATCAACGCAATCAAATGCTTTGGAAAGATCGCAAAAGACGCCTATCGCATTTTGGTGCTCCTCCCAAGCGTTGAATATGTGCTGAATCAGAGTAACACCTGCGTCTGTAGTCGAGCGTCCTTTGGTAAACCCGAACTGCTGATCATGCAGCAGTTTATTTAGATTGAAATGAGACAGCATTTGATTGAGAATAATCTTTTCAAAAACCTTGCTGAGAACTGGTAAAATTGAGACAGGTCTATAATTGCGCTCTATTTATGGTCAATTGAGATTAATTGGGTGTTCACATTTAATTAAAGAGGCATAATTAAGTAGTTTAGAAATAAAGAATGCTGCATTCGAGGCCCCAAATCTATATCCCACGAGTTGAAAAATTGTTCGAATGACGTTCGATTATGACATTAACACGTAATAGTAGGTGGAAATACCTCGGAGGCATCTTTTATTTTTCATTTTACGACTAGATTTATACCATTTACCGAAACTAAAGTCTTACCTCAGTATTTTTGGATAGTTCATCTAGTGCAATCATCAACTGAATACACGATTGGAATTACTTCACTCGATAGAAAATCGTCACAAAGATGACGTATTTTCATGCATTTTTAAACATTTTTCTCGGTTTAGAAGAACTTAAAATAGTTTCCGATTGTTGGTATTACATATTCACATACTCACATATTCACCATTAGTTTAACTAGTGCAATCATAAATAAAATCTAGAAAAAGTACTTTGGTTAGTTGTTTTTAATCGAAAATACGGCTTACGCACACACTCTTTTCGGAGCGCTCGGCAATCGCGTTTCTCATAGAAAATATTCGTCTGGACCTATGGCCCCTTAAGTACTACTTACCGTAGTAATTATAGTACTCTGTGGTATGTGGTACTACAAATCATTAGTACACATACAGGGCGATTAGAAATTTTGCTAATCCTACCAACTATTATTCTGAAGCGTGCGGTTGTTCTTTAACATAGAGCTAGTCTTATCTTTAACATAGGTACCTACTTATTGCAGGTTTCTGGATGCAAAATGACAAGTGGTAATAAATTATGTGGCTAGCCTTTCGTCCTCAAAAAGGCTCGTTCCTTCTTTCGGAAAATCTTCCTTAGGGGTGCGAATTGCAATCAAAAATGACTTGTTTGAATTATAAATGCCTTACGAAACCTTACCCGAAATTGGTCTCGTACATAAGACACTTACGGTAAGACTTGAGGTTATACACAGGTATAGGTACAGTCAGGGTATTACAAAACATCCAATTAATATTTATAGGGGAACGTGGTTTAGACCATCAAACTAAAAAAACTTTCAGTATGGATACAACGTCAAAACAGCTGTCCCTTACATTTAAGTTGCCTAAACCTACCTACTGCTATATTGTGTGAAGCAGCAGATTTTTTATTTTTTTCACAATGTTGGCTCCATTGTGAAAGATGTTCAGTTTGGTGGTCTAAATCACCCCTTTAAATATTACGAGCGTATTTTATTATTCCCGGAAACGGAATTTTATCTTATGAAAGTCATTCATCTGACCAAGATAAGATATAGTGCTAAACATAACTATCGAAGTGATGAGCAGAATAGTAATTATAACAAGCATTTCCTCATTCGTTCTGAACAATTTCCTCTTTAAGGCAAACTATTAACGACATGCGTTTTACCATCTAGTTAACATAACGTTCAGCTCCACACGTAATCTTTCACAAACGACCAACAAGAAGCGACTCGCATCCGACGATTATAAAACACAAGGGGATGTCGTGGTCCACTCGTAAATTACTTACGACAATTTAATAAACACATCAAGCCCTAAACGCTTTTTCAATAGCTTCAGATTGCATCTGAGGGTATTAATTTGATGTGCCGTTGAGCTACTGTTTGCTACATAATTGTAGGTGGGGCTAAAGTATAACCCAGTGTTTTCTTTAGACATTTAACCGATGGTGTATAATTAAGCTGCTATAAACGATTGTGAAGAATTATTTAACTTTTGTATCATGAAAGCATCGAATTTATTAACTTGTGAACGTTAAACAAATAGTTATGAATATTTACGAAGAGTAATTTCTTTATAAAAAGGCTGGTGATTACTGAGTGCAGTCTGGAGAGGTTTTTGTGTGTTGGTGGGATAGGTCACTTATGTAATGCTGTTTAGTGGAGCATAGTGCGTAATCTTCGCCTTATTAAGTTCTCTTAGTTAGCATAAGTGTAAGTACTACACGTAATTGCCTGTCATGCCCCGAGGGATTAGATTTTTTTTAAATTCGAAATTATACATTCAAAGAAGGTTACATTCAACAACTACTATATAAAATACTGTATAAAAAGATAAATTAAAAATATCTTGCGTATCATCATCATCGCTTATATTTTGACCCTGCTGGTGAGATGGCTATCGCCCTTGGACTGACAAACTATTCCAACCCAGGAACCCGACCTGGTTTCGAATCTCTGTTCGTGGATGTCATATACATTTGTCTCGGTGTAGTCTGGTTTCCATAATAAAAGCCTTGAGCCTTCAGTTTGGGATCAGAACGAAGTACCTATGTGCCTGTATGGTTTCAGCTTAGTTTGGAGCACCCCATTTCTTCCCGTGGGTGTGTACGGGAGGACTTAGTGGAACCACTCACGATGACGCATTGGCGCAGCGGCACACGTCAGTCCATCATTTTTGAAGCAAGGAGTTGTATGAAACCGCACGTAGAAGCACACACGGTGCGTCAATCCGTCCCCGTGTGTGCTCCTAGGTGCGGTTTCGTACAACTCCTTGCTTCACAAATGACGGACTGACGTCTGCCGCTCCGTCGATGCGTCATCGTGTGTGAACGCACTAAGGGATAAGGGTTTGCAGTGTTTATTCATCTTGAAAACGTTCAATGTGCTGAAACTGAAGCCTTGTTACAATTGTTTCAAGACAGCTGGTAGTTTTAGAGATGTTTTTGACCATCCTGAATGGGATTATTGGTCGTGAGTTTGTATTTGTATGTATTTATCTGGAAACTTGTTATAACAAGTTACGACTTTTTTTAAACAAAGATTTATAGCATTACCGAATGAAGTGAAGCATAAAATGATTTCCTGCGTAATGATTAACGCCCGCTGTTCGTTCCCACAACTAGCCTTCAATTGAACTGCATAAAAACATAATCTTGCATTTTGTGGTTTCCTCTCAGATACTCGGTCATGTTTGACAACATTCTCATGAATTTATCTAATTAGTTATAATTTGAAAAAAATCTTGTCATAACATTAGTGCGTTCACACACGATCAAGGAATATGCTACTCTCTCACATGATGACGCATTGACGGAGCGGCAGACGTCAGTCCGTAATTTTTTTTATTTGTGAAGCAAGGTGGGGAGATGTAAGAAATTTGAAGCACATACGGTGACGGATTGACGCACCGTGTCTGCTTCTACGTACGGTTTCATACAACTCCTTGCTTCACAAATGACGGACATCTGCCGCTCCGTCAATGCGTCATCGAACCCAGGTCGGTCGCAGTAAGGACAACATGTTCAGGTGGGGATTCTCAGATGCGCAAAATGTGAGTTGCTTGTGTGGAGCTCCACAAACGATGGCCCATCTCACATCGTGCCCTGCGGGCCCTAACACCTGTACGCAGGAGGAGCTCATGACCGCTAGCGACGGTGCAGTATCGGTTGCCCACTTCTGGCAAGGTACTATTTAGCGACTTTGTTCAAACTTTGAAGTCGACACGATAAGAAGAAGAAGAAGAATGCGTCATCGTGCGTGATCCCACTTAGGCAAACAACTTGGCAAAAACCTGGACTGCGTGGAACACAAATTGTAGGTGAAAACGCTACTGCGCACACCCCTCACCCCCGCCCCATTGGTCAAATGGTCAAGTTTTTTGCTGGGTAGTGTACCAACATTGTTTTTGCAAAGAGGCTACCTTTCCTTATAATATTTTCTCCCCTCCGGACGGAAAGCGTCAATTTCGTCGTCCCGCTGCGCTAAACGATGTTGCCGCTTTTCACCTCTGTCGAGGAGGTAAATACTATAACCTCGGGCAGTAAATAAGAAGGCGAAGCCGAACAATTACGGGAGATCCGAGACCATTCTTACTTTCCTGCCCTCGGTGAGTAATCTTCTATTATTGTTAAAAAAATATTGCAAAGCCTAAACAGTGAAACGTGGATGTTCAGAGGTTTCAGAATATCTCTGACTACCCCCTCGGGGAATATAGTCATGAGCATATAATGCTTATGCTTATGCAAAACTTAAAGACTGTTTCACCAGAATCTTTAAATGAACATTTCGAAGCTCGCATCATCATCATCGTCAGATTCGTCAGCCTTTTGTCATCCACTGCTAATCATATGCAACTCCCAAGAGTCCCAAGGCGCGCCAGAAAACTGTACCCTAGGGCTTCCTTCGGAATGGAGACCGCGAGCTGGCAGGGGTCAATCGATTTTTATTTATGCTTTTCAGGTCAAATCGTCGTAGTTTACGTTACGCCCTTCAGCAGGTCAGGATCAAAAGTTTCCAAAGTGTTCCATTATTCTCTGTACCTAGGTACTTTAACAACCGCAGACCACGTCGGTTTACGCTTAGTTCTAGCAAAACAATAGCCTTTCACAGTGTTCTCTTCTAACTTATACATTTTTCGAAACAAAACATTTCCAATTTTACATAGATATCTGGCGAGTGTCGCACCGAGCGTGCCATGCACTATTGAAATGCAGGCTTTATCGTATCGTGCGCATCTCGTTCGTTAGTCGCACCGCACCGTCGCACGCGCAGCTAGCCGTGTATTGAACCCACTATCGGCGTTAGAGAGGCAATAGCCACTGGCCAGGATATCCAGCCTTTTATTTTTCTTCCCAATAAAATGTTATAGAGCCTTTGAATAGGCTTTTATACCTATCTGTAGTACCTATGGGTAACACTGGTAGGGTTTATGTGTGAAAATCTTGGCAGCTCGTGTGAGCGATTTATAAAATGTTCTCAGGATTCAATTAATAATTTAGTTAGGTAAGTAACCAGCCATAATAAACTTTGTTTACATGATCAATGTGAAAAGATTACGTACGGATTAAAGGAATTATGTATAATTTCTAAACAAATATAAATCACGCAATATAATAGGACCAAACATTTAATTGAGGTACCTACTATGTAGATCTCAAGTCATTGTCGCTATTTGAACTCAAAATGATTTAATTTAGGTAGATACTGCAATGTGAATTAGCCAAATTTTCATAGAAGACGCGAACTTCGGCATCTTAAATTCACACCCGAAAGCCTTTATTTTGAATAGTTTATTATGTTTAATCAAAATTGGTCCTGTAGCTTTTCATAATGCTCGAACAAACGAACATACAAATAGACCACATACATACAAAATATTGCGATTGGAGTACGGGACTCCTAAACAACATATCGTCAGCTTTTATGTGGGTGCACTTAATAACATTTTCTGGAATAGAGTTTAAATAAAATAGTAGAAATACAGGAAGGAGCAGGGATAAGGAAACACAGTGCTAGTGAATGCTGTAATCAGTTTAATTAACTGTCGTGTCTGGCAAATTGTTTGCGCGTGGCTCGGTACATGTGCGAGGGGCGGCGCACGACAATCTTGCACACCTTTATATGCACTGCTATGTATGTAGGTAGGTATAGGCAAGATTTTAGTCTGAAGAAGCTTTACAAAGTTCGTATACGAAGGACTAACATTTAGCGTAATGAGTAGAATAGTTTCGCTGGAGGCTAGCAGACTATTATTCATAATTAATAACATAATGTCTCAATCCAATAGGTAGGTAGGTACATGCGAATGTAAATAATGTAAAATAATACTATATCAAATATCGAATCACTTAGGTAACTAAAAATAATATCTAATAGGCCAAGTTTTTGGTTACTATACTTTTTTCAATTGTTGGGTCCTGTTTGTTTGAAAATTATTAATTAGCTTATATATTATTATTAGCTTATATATATTTTAGATGAATCACAAAGTTTACATAAAAATGCACTCTATTTATTCCTAAAATCGGAAGAATACATTGTAAAGAGTAATGAACTAATGAATAAGGAAACAATTTGAAAACGTAAAAATAATATGACGAAAGATGTTTGCAACCCATACTAAAATAAATAAAATCCCATAAAATCATTGCAGTTGAAAGATTGTGTAGGTGCCGGCGCAGGCCAAATTGTTTTAGGGGGGTGCATCTAGCTGGATCTATACAATTAGACAAAAGTTCAAGACGTGCTGATTTGAATGTGTCTACTCTCTATCTCAACAATTATTATCTTTTTCAAGTATTTTCTTCCAAAACAGGGGGTGCAATTGGGTCCCGGCGTCCATGAGAAATTGCGAGGATTCTTAAAAGGTTAAACTCTGCCAGAACATTAAATCCTTTAAAGATTGTAAACTTAATTTGATCGGCAGCTCCGATTCCAAGAATATCTCAAACCGTGCACTATTTCACTTGAATACAAAAATAGGCATAGCTTTCATGAAAATAAAAGTAAATACGATTCTGCACCAAATGATCTTGCAATGTGTAAAGTAAAGTTTATTTGCACGCAATTCAGAAATGAATGCGTTCGTAAATAGTATTGGAGTAACATTACATAGAGTTAAAAGAGAAAATGCCCTGTGGTCAATATAAATTGAATCCACAATGCGGTATTGAGTGGTCGTTACAGTGATATGTGGGGGCAAGCTTGGGATAAGATTTTAAGTTCAGCTCCTTACATGGCTAATGAATTACTGCCTTCAAAATAAACTGTTACGTACCCACGTTTACCGCGTTGCACGTAAATCTTGTCAGGAAGTACCTGACCAGATTTACATGCGCTTGACTAATTTTGAACTAAATTTGAGTTGAAATCAGATATTTTTATTTGATGCTACCCCAATTTAAAATATTTGCGACCTTTCAGAACTACCACAATGAAACAAACAAAATCCTTTTCCGACATGTTTTAAAGGCAGGACACAAAAATGCTATCAAAATCCGTGTATTTCACACCACAGATTTAGGCTGGCTTGCACCAAAAAGTATTTAGGCTTAAAACATGTTTAAATATGATGCTGTCACTGTCACTAGAACTATCACTAAATACGTTTAAGCCTAAATACTTGTTGGTGCAAGCCGGGCTTAAATTCTCAAGCAGACTGAAGCAGTCAGAGCAGGCAGGCAGAGAGCAGCAGTCAGACAGGGTAATTTATAAAAAGGTGTTCATTCTTCTTTTGTTAGGTGTGTCGTTATATTATGCTCCAATGAAGGCCTCCTATCACAAATAAGGAGATCCATACTCCACGATTCAAGCCCAGTGCGAAATGGTTGTGTTTTTATAATAATTAATCAAAGAAATACAGGGCATGTGATACTTACATAATATTTTATGGGGTGCTTCAGACCATTAAAAAGAACAACATTTACTATGGGACCAACTAGGAAATCGCAGAAAAAAGCCGTTTCATTCATTTTGCTCGAGTTGATATTGAAATTTTCTATGGAACAGCAGTTTTTCGCGATTTCGATGTTGGCTCCATAGTGAAAGATGGTCAGTTTTATGGTCTGAAACACCCTGTTTGTTGTGTAACGCATTTAATTTAACATGCTGTATACAGGGTGAAATTGATATCATTAGCATCCTTTTAAACTAAGAGTCTACCTATCAAACTGAACACTTTTACTATGGGAGCAAACAAATCGGAGCAAAAATAAAATCAGCTGTCCAATACTAAACTGCACCCGCCGCCGCTGCCTACACGACTCAAATGTATGGGATAGCAGATTTTTTTTTGCCCCGATTGGTTTGCTCCCATAGTAAAAGTTGTTCAGTTTGATGGTTAGACTTGTAACAACCTGCCTACCTGAACAACACACTAGTTTGTACCGAACCCCGGTCACTGAACAGACCTGTGACACATCCTGGATTCACGGCACCTAATTGTAACATTTGCTACCTATTCTAATCATGGTCACGGCCAACCAAACAGTAACAATCCCTAGCTAACTTATACTATACTGGTCACCCGAGGGCCAGATTGTAACTAACCTATCTTGGGCTTACGGAACCCATTTGTAACTACTTATACTAATCTATTTAGAACTATTAACTAAAACACTACTTCATGATATCAGACTTTAAAATTTCTTAAACCTTAACCTAAACTTAGAACATGCTTAAAACTAAGAATTGGCCAGAATACCTATGTGATCGTCTATGACCCTACATTATGTGGTAGTAACTCAGTTTCTTTTAGAAGAACTTAGTAACCTAGACCTTATCAGCAATGAACCAGAAATAAACCTAACCAGATTAACTCTATCAATATAGATAAATAGAACTGAATCAACTAAGTAGGTATGTTAGAAAATGGTAAGGATAAATTGTTTTAGACAACAATGTGATTGTTGTTTTATGGGGAACCTCTACCAGAAGCCGGGTACAGAAATTATCTGAGAAGAATATTACTTAAACGCTTATGTTTTGAATGTTATTAGGTATATTGTAGACATGAAGATAGGATTACTGATATTTCCAGCATTATCTTTTGTAGAGTAGCGTATCCGATCCTTTTTGGTACAGAAATTGGCTACAAGGCTGCGTCTTGCTCACCTTAAGACAACTAAAATCATCAGAACCTCGAGTTAACTTTACAAGAGGATTATTATTATGTTAGTATTTTTACTTCGTGGATTAGAACATTTTATGTAAAGTTTGTAAATAAAATCCTTCTCAAATACTTTCTTTGGATGAGGAATGGCTCATTATTTTATTATATTAAGCAATGATTCTACCACCACTTCGCAAGGACCTATCTGCAGAGAAGATGTGGCCAGAAACTCTACAGTGATATTCAACTATTCATCAACTTTATTCAGTAAGTATAAGTAAGTATTAATTACTATGTAAGAGGGCAATATTTAACTTATTGGTCTAGTCAGTTAGTCAATGTCATTTAAACAGTTAAGGTAAATAAAATTAGAAGATAACCATCAATAAATTATGATTTTACAACAAACAAATTAGAATTTACTCTCTTTATGCTTATAATTCTCTATCGACTGGTGATACAGTAGAGACCTAGACTGATGTCAATTCTCTGTACATAATCTAACCAAAGCACAATTCTATTAGGAAACTAGTTCTGTAGATAAGATGTTCTTTAGATAAGATAAATCTTTTCTTCCTATCTTTAATAAGAATAAGAAATTATGAATTTCCTATGAAAACCTACACTAATTCTCCCTTTACAATCTAGTAAGTTACCTATCCTATCCTAGTTCTATTTTTACAATAAAACGCGATTCCTACAATCTAACCAATGTCTAAATATTTTCCTATTCTAAAGAAGTTTCCCTAATGTTTGAAACTCTCCGGTATAAGAGAATTCCGCAAGACTAGAGGTAGGCCTCACATTTACATTTAAACGTGTAGGTGTGTTATGTAAGATTTCCGTGGTGCAATGGAAATCTTCGAACTAAGCGAACTAAGAGATTCGAGGGTGGAGCCCTCTAAGTGTAGCTATTCCATGTGTATGTTCATATCACGGCAGCAAAGCCATAAGTTGTGATATGAACGGTCCCTATCAGCAAGTGTCATGTTTTATGGGGACTAAATTTCGCACTCCAGATGCAAGGTTCCCAGCCCCCTAAAGGACGCCATTCCACTTCTCACGGAAAGCTACCGGAAAACAATTACATCCAGATTACGAAACCTAGGTGGCTATAATCGTTATGTTGGTAAAGAACGATAGCTGACCCGCCACAATGTCGAACTTACTGTTGGAAACTAAGAGCAATTCAGCAAGCTTTACTACTCTTAGCCCACAAGACGTCCTTGTGTTCCAATTAATTCCTTAAGCTCACAACCAAACAAAAACCCCCCAATTGAATTTAAATAGCAAAAATATGAAAATCCCAAAATTTACCCCTTAATAAGTTAAAGAAAATGATATTAGATTTAAATTCCAATGCAAACCCTTTACTAATGACTCTAAATCAAATAAACTCCCCAAAAGAACTTTAAAGTAAAAATAATATCAAATCACAAACCGGCAGCGTGTGAGCTCAAAGAAATAATAATGTTGAATGATCCCGTCCACTATCGAACCTCCCTATTTATTCAAATTCCCCGCTGACGCTAATAAGGTCATTGATTCTAACGATACCAACGCTACCATTGACGCCAACTCTCGGACATTCAAAATTGACTCTCAATCAATGGAAATAAGGTCGTGCTAAATTAGATCTGACATGACAACATTGACACCGATATTTTGACGATCAAAATTGACTCTTAATTAATGGAAATAAGGTCGTGCTAAATTCGATCTGACATAATCCACCAATGACGCCAATACTTGGGACATTCAAAATGGACTCTTAGTAAATGGAAATAAGGTTGTGTCAAGTTAGATCCGTAGGTACTAACTTAGTCAACGATAAATGAACTCTATGTTTATAGGATTAAAGTTGTTCGGTTTTTCCTTGCTAGATTGGAAATATTGGAAGTAATTTTAACTAAAATGCATACAACTTTGACCATGCGGCTTTCCCTCTTATTTTATTTATTTAAAGATTTTTTTTGTTAAAGTTAATTTCTACTATTAGAATGAAGTGCTTAGAGATTATAACTAACTGATGTTATATTTGTGAACCTGAACGAACTGCGAATTAAGGTTCGTTACAGTCAACCCCTAAAATCCCTGCAGGTGTTTAAATTCTAAACCGAAAGAGATTTTAAAAACTCTTTCACAAATATGAAACAAAAAGTTTATCAGTGCTTCGCCTCAAAGTTTTTTTTTTTTTTTTTTTCGTGTGTGGTGTGTATTTAATAGACCAAAGAAGAAATAATTCCATCAGTGGGAAAAATCACAAATTTCATAACATAAAATTCAAGATCAATTAGCAGCTTTCACTAGGATCATCTGGTTCATGCGTAGAAACTAGGTTGTGAGGCTAGTCAACTAGAAGAATTATGTACTCTGTCAATCCATCGGATTCAATTTTTCAATCTTATAGATTTCCACAATACATCCTACCACCAACCAAATCCCCATCTAAGTTAGACCATTAAACATCGTTTGAATTACATGTACCCTATCTGAAACTTTCCACCAACCACTGCAATTATTAATTGTTTGGAGAGTGTGTAGTGGTCGCCCAGAAGAAATAGTTGCTGCCGGTAGAGTATGAGATTTCCTTAACTACCAGTTCAAACTGAATTCTCTCCTTTTTTTTTCTCTCTAACCTAGCTCCAATTCATTAAGGAATCTCGTTGTGTGTATGTGTATGTGAGTCCTCAAGACAAAGCGTAAATAAACTTATTCCATGACTATTAAATCTGGTACACTGCTAAAGCCCAGTAAAAATATAATTGAAGACATTCCATACTCACATATTCTTTCCTTTCATTTCTCCACAAAGTACAAGTGCAAAACAGATATTATTCATCCTTCCTCAAGCTCAGATTCATTCGACGTTAGCAATGCAACAGTTCACAGCCACGAAATTTATATAATTTCACTAAAATTAAATTACAACTCTTTCGGTAAAAGAATTCCAACAATTTGCAAAGTAAACAAAACTTTTCAACTAAACGTCAAAACTTTTTCCCCCAACTTTCTTTTTAATCGTCCTTTCGAAAAGGCAATAGTAAACCAGCCATTACAGCCGTTGATTTTAGATATTATTTTTTCTCTTGAACACAACCTTATACCAAGGTAGTTCTAAACGCGAATTGATCCGAATCAAATAGGAACGCCCCTATCTTAATCTAAACCATATACAAAAAAGTTGTTTCTATTTAAGTAGATCGATCATGAAGTTATTTTAAAATCTTTTTGTCCGAAGTCAAAGTCAAAGTCTTCTTAAAAGAGAGTGAAATGATGATGATGATGGTTTGATCTATAATGGTTCTGAAGGAACTCGTATAACGCTATCCCTGTTTATCTGTTGTTGCAACACCATACGCACCGTCAACTTTACAACAATTTCTAACTGATAAATCAAATTAAGACGCCATATTACAATGTATTACAAGCACTGTAAAAACAATCTGAAGCTCAGACATCTCAAAAATCTAGAACTCTACAGTGATATTAAACTTTTTATGAATATAAAAAGACTAGCTCAAAAGGAAGGAATCCAGAGCTGTAAAAATTAAAAAAGAACCGTAACCCATGAATGACCATAGACCATCGTGGTAAATTTTTTTTTTTTGTAAGTAAACAAAAAAAAAATGGCTGTCAGAAAACTTTCTGTTTCTGTGAAACTTGTGAAAGTGAAATATTTAAAAACTCGTTTCTTTTGAATGTCACCAAAGCAGTGAAAATTCCGACCAAACTATGCCTAAATGTATCGCGGATAAATGTGATGACACCCGGATTATTGTTATATCGGTAAGTACATACCTGAATCAATTGTTTAACAGTTTTTCATCACATATTATGTGCTGAAGTTGCAATGAGCTGGTCATTTATATCTGCCGAAGAACTGACAACCGTTGGAGCGCCAGAGTTCCAAGTGGAAGCCGCGAAATAGTAGGTAGGCTTAGTGCGAGACGCTTGTTGTCCACCGGGCCTACGACTAAAAAAACTTGCGAGGAGTAACTGGATGATGAAGACCGAGGTCAGAGCCCTGCGGCGCGCCCTGGGAGAGGCCCATGTTCAGCAATGAACAATGACAGGCCGATGATGGTGAATTTAAAACCTTAATTTAATTTGATCACACATTATTTACATTATGTGTACATTGTTATTTACAGAATTAAGAGAATGCAACTATGAATCTAGCATAATCTTTGAATAAAAGACATGGAGCGGAGACCATGAGTGGCCAGCACTAGCTGTGGAAACAGAGAAAATCTAAAGTATCACCGGAGACTGACTAACCCCAGTATCTCTAAGGCTCCTTAAAAGGTTAGTGTCTCATAAAACAGTACTATACATTTAATTTACCTGATTATCTGAAAAGAAAGATGACTTCGCGCAACAGACGGCACACCAAGTTTCTAGTCCCGGCCGTACTATCACTATCCCTGGTAGCCGCAAACTATGTCACAGGCCGCAAGATAGAACAGAAAAACTCTGATACCAGAGCCCGCTCCCTGCTGCCCACATGATAAGAAGAATCCTAGAGTACTGTACGGTTCACCTATTACCTGTCAGTAATACTCCCTGCGGTCCTGCTTGAATCAACGTTGACGTTTTAACTGAAAGTAATCCTTAACATCTATCAATAAAGTACATGTCATATGAATTGTCATATGAAAATAGCGACATAATAAAAAATAATAATTATGAATTATTGTAGGTACAAGAAATTAAAATTTTATGAAAAATAATAATCATGTCAATTGTTTCAGACTCATTAACACAACGTACCAGCTAACTTCAAACCTGAGTTGTACCTATAACCATAGAATTTAAGAAATCATAGACGGAGAGATTGAAACATTGATGGCATCGATGTTGAACTACCCTTTAGATTAATACAATTCCTATATTACAATCTACATTTATAATATTACAACTGCATATGGTTTTAAATGTATAACTACCTACTTCTAATTATTTAAACTTATTTTAATCTAATGATTGAAATCATAATACACTACATGTAAGTATACATATCTATTAGTTTGAATTATGACTACTTACAGATAGCAAAATCAGTGACGAGAAAGTTGTCAAACCGAAATCAAATTTAAAAACTGTCTTATTTTATAACTTTTATTATTAACTTTATTTTCTTTTGACCCTCTGTTTAGCAAGTATTTAAAAGGCACCAGTTAATTGATTGAACCTCTAAAGATCCTTTCATTTGATGTGATAACTTTTTAACATTCAAACCTGAATGCATACAAATCTTTTGTGAGTAAAAGTAGGTACTTAAACACATAACATCGGTTTAGAACAACAGGACAAATGACATAGGAAATATTGAACTCTCGTATAATTGCGAATGCTTTTGCAATAAATATGAATGTGTGCAACCCTGTCTTACAGTAGTTTATCAAATGTCGGATCAACACTGTAACACCGAAGTCTAGTTAATATCGATGAAAATATTCCTAGATAGGTATTAACTTTGAGAAAATATCAATTAAAATTAACATATATAAGGAGGTAGGTATAAGTTATCTACCATAATTTAAAGCGAATAAAAATAGTAATTAAATGAAATAACAACTAAGTAACCCTATTATCTACGTAAGTAACTTAAATTAAATTATTTACAATGTTTTTTTTTTATAACCTGTTTTGTTTGAAACCTGTCTTGTCCCACTGCTGGGCAAACAATATAAAATAGGTAAAATTAGAATAAAGGATTAAATGAAATTATGTTTATTTAATGAATAGGGCTAACATTCATTTCATTAACCTAATTAACTACCTGATCATTTATATTGTAAATCCTGTTAACCAATATCTATATAATACCTACCACTGCTGCAGAATAATTTTTATTATATTATTACCAGTAATAAGTAGGTAAGTAAGTGACTTACCTATCTAACCCACTTTTTATTTACTTTTTACAAATCCAGACTCGTATCAAAAAGTCAATTCTAAATGATTTCCTACTTATTAAAGTTGGCATCTAAGCCTTAGGTAGTTAGATACCCATTGTTTATGGAATCGTAATGATTTTTATTTTCGAATCCATAAAAGAAAAGCTGAATCTATTAATTGATTTCTACACTCCTCGTAATATATTCTAAGTTGCTTCTATTCAAATTACTGTGAATGAATAACAAGGAAGGATAAAAATATATCTTAATAAAACTTGACACATGTTAAAGCTTAATGTAAGGTTTTCTTATTACTTTCTAATTTAGATACTTTCAATTAAGTTCACTTCAATCAATTAATTTTAAGGAATAAGTTAGTGCAGTTACTTACTTAGGTACCTTAGGTATTACAAAATACTAATTATATTTTTTCTTTCACACAATAGTCCCTCATCCTCATTTCTTAGAATAACATGCCTACTAAAGCTACTTAGTGATGTTTTTAATCCTCGTGATAATACATTGTAAACATATGATTTTCCATTAAAAGAAAATCCTCCTATACTTTCTGCTATCCTCAGAAATAGTTATTTGGAAATAAGCATTATTTAGATCAATAACACTTATAAACTTAGCTCCATGAAACGAATTCATTACATCTAACTGCAAAGGTGGCTTTTTCGTTTCAGCTATCATGAACTTATATTATTCTCTCTAGCATCGAATAAAACTGTCATTTGACTTAGATGAACCACAGTGGTTCTCCTATCTATACCTACTCCAATAATCTAACTCCTATAATTTAAGAAAAGCCTTGGTTTAATATCCCTTTTGAATTAACCAAGGTGATCTTCCATTTACCTACTTAAAAGTCATTTCATCTTCATTGATTTATACTGTCCTAGGACAATGTGACCAATTTTCTTCTACTTCCTAAATAAGTAGGTACCTACTATCTATCTACATATTTTTCCTATAATAATATCATTTCCTGTGTAAATAGCATAGCATAAGCATATGCCCACGACTACACTCCCCGAGGGAGCAGTCAGAGACAGTCCGAAACCTCAGAACATCCAGGCCTCACCAGTACCGAAACTTTCCAGTGCGACGAGGAGTGAGCCCGTCGTCATTCTATGTAAATAAATACTCTATTTACAACTTACACAAGCTATTCGATAAGCCACAATCAAATTTATTAAAACTATCTAACAACCCCCCTTATTTGTTACACTCTTGCCATTCGACTCCGAAACCATAAATATAGTTAAAGTGAGCCATAACCAATACACAACCCCCCATGTTTAAAACTTCATTAGTCTAAAATTTAGACTCTAAATAGACTGAATTGAGAGTAAATACTCTCAACCCCTCATTCTTACATCTCTTTACTAGGTAGGTACCTTGTCACATTATAATGGCCTATCAGTACCTTTACTAATTTATTAATTTATTATAGAATAAAATAGAATCTTTGCTGACCTAAACAACATAACTGCAACCCCCCTTTTCCTATACTTCTAACACTATATCACTGGTACATAGTCTTTTGACTTTCAACCCCTCATTCTTACATCTCTTTACTAGGTAGGTACGTTGTCACTTTATAGTGGCCAATCCGTAAGTACTTTTACAATTCTATTATGGAATCTTAGCTGAACTAAACGTCATAGTTACCTACAACCCCCCTTTTCTATACTTCCAACACTCTATCGTTGGTATATAGTCTTTTGACTTTCAATCACTCGTTCTTATATCTCTTTACTAGGTAGATACGTTGTCACCTTGTCACATTACAGTGGCCAATCAGCAAGTACTTTTATAATTCTGTTATAGAATCTTAGCTGACCTAAACATACAACCCCCCTTCTTCTATAAGTACTTCTGACACTCTATCGTTGGTAAATATTCACCATTACTTCTAGCTGCCTGCACACAAGCTTTAAGAATGTTAGTTCAGTTTTCCTATTACTTAGCTGATTTATTTTCTAAATCGTTCAAAGAATTTTGCTTTTTCCTAATAGTCAGTCATCATATTATTTCCTTAATCCTTATGCTACAGTAAAGGTCTTACCTTTACTTCATTCCATATAAGAATGAAAGTAATCCAATCCATTTCCAATTCCTATTAAGCTTTCTGGCCATCTCCGACAAGCAAATCAAATTTACCTATCAAAACGTTTTACTATCCGACATTATCCTCAAGCTGCTCCAAGATCAAGTAAGAGCAAGTGTTTCAAATCTCTGTTTCTGTAATCTAAAACAGTCCCACAATTCCATTGCTATCTGGAATGAAGTATTATACTCTCTTTCCTAGCTCTACCTAGAACCTGTTTGTTTCAAGCTCCAAAATTTAGGTATGCAAATCTACAACTTCTCATATCAATTTTGATATTTTGCTAATCCAATTATTTATTTTAGAATTATTATAAAACAGTGGCAATAATATTCAAAACTTCAAAAGATGAACGCGCCCATAAAAAGGCACTACAGGGCCATCTAGCGGCGGCTCAGGTAAACTGTCACACAAATCTATCGCATGTATTGTGGCGTCATCTGACGATGCGGCTTTAAAACTAACCGGAAGCAATAATTTCTAAAGATAGAAAGTTTTAACTAAATAATTTTAATTTATTAAACTAACTTCAAAAATGATTAACAAATCATCCTAGATTTGTTTGTGAATTTATAGACCTTAAAACTCACGTTTCTTTGCAATTAAATCCTCAACTATTGTTTTACCTATTAATCGTAACATGGACTTAATATTTTTCAATATTGAATATAAGTAAAAGTAACCTAGGAAAATTATTGTAAAAATAACATTTAAATTTTTAATGTTATGTTTTTATAACCTCGACATAAGATTAGACAATTAAACTAAATAAGACTTGATTTTGGGAAACGAGTGACGGACGCTAACGGCGGCCATTCACTTTTTTCTTTGATCCAAACGCTCCTAAGCACGAAACCGTTTTCTTCGTTATAATAAAAGTAGTGCTCGCATCTCAACCGTCCCTAAGAAAACAATTGAACAAACAATGGACATCGGACGACAGCGCAATCGCAGGAGTTGAAACGCTATTACAGAAGTTACATCTATCTCGCCAGTTGGCTTCTCTCATCGAAAAACGAAAAATGTATCCTGGAAGACCTGGAACGGGGGAGACGCTACATGTACACCAGAATAACCAGCATCTTCAAGAATATACAATGAATTTCTCTACAAATGACTATACCTAACCTCAACCAAACACAACTACGAAGATGATTAGATTTTATCATTACGCCGAACTCTACTCAAATAATAGAAAAAGTGATTAGTTTCCCAAAAGTGTCTTATCAAAAACCCTGCCTAGCTAGCTTAGAAAAGTGCAAAGTGAAACTTCAAAAATGAGTGAACGCCTAATTATTTTTAAGCAGTGCTATCTAACTAACAGGTACAACTATTTACGGTCTATTTTACTGTGAAAATTAAACCTTCTATTCTCGAATTGTCGTCCTTTATTTATCTACCTATAACTTAGCTTATTTAACCTATTCTAGTCATTGCAAATAGTCCATTCTAAGCTCTTCTTTCCATTTCACTAGGCAACAAATTGTGGCAGAGCCACTTTAAACAACAAACATAGATACATAATAACCTCACGACCTATGCAATAAGGGATTAGCAGAAACCCTAGATCTCCTCTAGCTATCCTACATCTTATGTTCTAGTACTAAATTGTATTATAATATTTATGAAGTAGGAAGTGTAATGAAGTGGCAAGTGATTCCGATCACCTACTGATACATCTAATACAATACATAATAACTGCCAATCAAATTATAACATAATTTGATATCCTAGGTCTAAGGCACCAAATTGTAACCAATTTGTAGCCTAGATTCGAATTCTGGTTATGCGGTACAAAAATGTACTGCATTCTTATCCTGGTCACCGGTACAAAATTGTAACAACCTGCCTACCTGAACAACACACTAGTTTGTACCGAACCCCGGTCACTGAACAGACCTGTGACACATCCTGGATTCACGGCACCTAATTGTAACATTTGCTACCTATTCTAATCATGGTCACGGCCAACCAAACAGTAACAATCCCTAGCTAACTTATACTATACTGGTCACCCGAGGGCCAGATTGTAACTAACCTATCTTGGGCTTACGGAACCCATTTGTAACTACTTATACTAATCTATTTAGAACTATTAACTAAAACACTACTTCATGATATCAGACTTTAAAATTTCTTAAACCTTAACCTAAACTTAGAACATGCTTAAAACTAAGAATTGGCCAGAATACCTATGTGATCGTCTATGACCCTACATTATGTGGTAGTAACTCAGTTTCTTTTAGAAGAACTTAGTAACCTAGACCTTATCAGCAATGAACCAGAAATAAACCTAACCAGATTAACTCTATCAATATAGATAAATAGAACTGAATCAACTAAGTAGGTATGTTAGAAAATGGTAAGGATAAATTGTTTTAGACAACAATGTGATTGTTGTTTTATGGGGAACCTCTACCAGAAGCCGGGTACAGAAATTATCTGAGAAGAATATTACTTAAACGCTTATGTTTTGAATGTTATTAGGTATATTGTAGACATGAAGATAGGATTACTGATATTTCCAGCATTATCTTTTGTAGAGTAGCGTATCCGATCCTTTTTGGTACAGAAATTGGCTACAAGGCTGCGTCTTGCTCACCTTAAGACAACTAAAATCATCAGAACCTCGAGTTAACTTTACAAGAGGATTATTATTATGTTAGTATTTTTACTTCGTGGATTAGAACATTTTATGTAAAGTTTGTAAATAAAATCCTTCTCAAATACTTTCTTTGGATGAGGAATGGCTCATTATTTTATTATATTAAGCAATGATTCTACCACCACTTCGCAAGGACCTATCTGCAGAGAAGATGTGGCCAGAAACTCTACAGTGATATTCAACTATTCATCAACTTTATTCAGTAAGTATAAGTAAGTATTAATTACTATGTAAGAGGGCAATATTTAACTTATTGGTCTAGTCAGTTAGTCAATGTCATTTAAACAGTTAAGGTAAATAAAATTAGAAGATAACCATCAATAAATTATGATTTTACAACAAACAAATTAGAATTTACTCTCTTTATGCTTATAATTCTCTATCGACTGGTGATACAGTAGAGACCTAGACTGATGTCAATTCTCTGTACATAATCTAACCAAAGCACAATTCTATTAGGAAACTAGTTCTGTAGATAAGATGTTCTTTAGATAAGATAAATCTTTTCTTCCTATCTTTAATAAGAATAAGAAATTATGAATTTCCTATGAAAACCTACACTAATTCTCCCTTTACAATCTAGTAAGTTACCTATCCTATCCTAGTTCTATTTTTACAATAAAACGCGATTCCTACAATCTAACCAATGTCTAAATATTTTCCTATTCTAAAGAAGTTTCCCTAATGTTTGAAACTCTCCGGTATAAGAGAATTCCGCAAGACTAGAGGTAGGCCTCACATTTACATTTAAACGTGTAGGTGTGTTATGTAAGATTTCCGTGGTGCAATGGAAATCTTCGAACTAAGCGAACTAAGAGATTCGAGGGTGGAGCCCTCTAAGTGTAGCTATTCCATGTGTATGTTCATATCACGGCAGCAAAGCCATAAGTTGTGATATGAACGGTCCCTATCAGCAAGTGTCATGTTTTATGGGGACTAAATTTCGCACTCCAGATGCAAGGTTCCCAGCCCCCTAAAGGACGCCATTCCACTTCTCACGGAAAGCTACCGGAAAACAATTACATCCAGATTACGAAACCTAGGTGGCTATAATCGTTATGTTGGTAAAGAACGATAGCTGACCCGCCACAATGTCGAACTTACTGTTGGAAACTAAGAGCAATTCAGCAAGCTTTACTACTCTTAGCCCACAAGACGTCCTTGTGTTCCAATTAATTCCTTAAGCTCACAACCAAACAAAAACCCCCCAATTGAATTTAAATAGCAAAAATATGAAAATCCCAAAATTTACCCCTTAATAAGTTAAAGAAAATGATATTAGATTTAAATTCCAATGCAAACCCTTTACTAATGACTCTAAATCAAATAAACTCCCCAAAAGAACTTTAAAGTAAAAATAATATCAAATCACAAACCGGCAGCGTGTGAGCTCAAAGAAATAATAATGTTGAATGATCCCGTCCACTATCGAACCTCCCTATTTATTCAAATTCCCCGCTGACGCTAATAAGGTCATTGATTCTAACGATACCAACGCTACCATTGACGCCAACTCTCGGACATTCAAAATTGACTCTCAATCAATGGAAATAAGGTCGTGCTAAATTAGATCTGACATGACAACATTGACACCGATATTTTGACGATCAAAATTGACTCTTAATTAATGGAAATAAGGTCGTGCTAAATTCGATCTGACATAATCCACCAATGACGCCAATACTTGGGACATTCAAAATGGACTCTTAGTAAATGGAAATAAGGTTGTGTCAAGTTAGATCCGTAGGTACTAACTTAGTCAACGATAAATGAACTCTATGTTTATAGGATTAAAGTTGTTCGGTTTTTCCTTGCTAGATTGGAAATATTGGAAGTAATTTTAACTAAAATGCATACAACTTTGACCATGCGGCTTTCCCTCTTATTTTATTTATTTAAAGATTTTTTTTGTTAAAGTTAATTTCTACTATTAGAATGAAGTGCTTAGAGATTATAACTAACTGATGTTATATTTGTGAACCTGAACGAACTGCGAATTAAGGTTCGTTACAGACTCTTAGTTTAAAAGGATGCTAATGATATCAATTTCACCCTGTAGTAAATAGCTTTTACGCGTTTGATACGTTGTCGTTTCGCTAGACAAATCGTAGGTACCTACTTCAATCACTTTCTCCAATTGTATGAGGGTCAACCACAAAGTTTCAAAGTGGCACGCAACATTTTTTATCCCCATCGCGGTTGCAATCTCAATAAACCAATTTGCGAGGGTTCCCGATGCCCGCGATACGGTGACGCTACTTTATAGGCCTTTGTTTCGGCGACTGTCGACCGAGGCGACGCGACGGTCCAGTTTGTTGGAAGCTGGAAGGTTGTCAAGGATGTTACTTGTAAATTAGGGTAATTTTCGAATGGTGAAACGCGTTTTTTATAGTTTGTTTTGAATTGTTGATTCAAACTAATCTACAATGTGACTATTTTTATAGTTTGTTGAAGTATTGATTTCAAAACTTGACATTGAGACCTTTGCTTCGGTCAAAGTACGCGCCGTACATAATACCTAGTATCAATCAAGAAATATTAGTCCAATATAGACCAGCGCCCGCGGCATGGTGCATCGATAAACGTTTTATCGCGCCTGCTAACTCGTTCGTTCGCGCGCAAAAAGAAAGGGAGCTAGGGCGCGATAGCGCTTTATCGCGGGATCATGCCGCGGGCGCAGGAGTGCGATTTTTTATAGTGATACGTTGAAATCAGCAGTAGAAAAGTATGAAGTTTGTGTATTTTCGCCCATGATTTCGAATTCAAAAATAGCACTTCAAACAAAGATAGACAAAATGCTGTTTTTGAATTCAAAATCATGAGCGAGAGAGAATACACAACTTAATACTTTTTATTACTGGTTATTTCAACGTATGTCTTTCGAAAATCGCTCTCCAGACCACGAATGTGAATGAAATCTAACTTGGCCACAGACTTAAAAGAAGAACCAGACGTAATCTCGTCTAATCATGAGTGAAGCACCCATTTCAATTGTGTGCGTGCTGTCACGCGGTACATACTGTGACGGGTTGTAAGACCTGTGCCTAGAGCTAGTGCATCTGTGTGAGTTTAGGTCCCTTGTAGAACAAACGAGATTGTATTACCTTGCATGCTTCACATCTTTTTAGTGCAATGTTCGGTCCGTAATTCTTTCAAGTCCGTGGACTTGGCATCCAAAGATGTTGTTTACGTCCCATCAGAAAAAATAATGCCAGTGGTGCTATTATTACTGACTGTACTTAAGATAAGATAAGATAAATGTTTATTTTTAAACATGAAAAGAAGGATAAATATGAAGCAGATTTTTCTTTAATTTAGGCTAAACAATGCTGTCCAGGTCTTCCTCTATTTCACTCTTTGTCTATTTCCCAGTTGAAAAAAAAAAAATTATTTCAAGAGGAGCGCAACCTAATAAAGTTTCAAAATAAATCAATCTTTTTAACACGCTTATATTAACTTCACTTGTTTGTAACTAAGTACTTATGTAAAAAAATCGAGGAATTAGATTTAAGGTAACAACGGAACTCCATATAAGTTGTAAATTTCTGCAAATAAACTGCATTTCTTGCACTATCACAAATCCCACGCGCGAGTCCTGAATGCATGTCACAGTAAATATTAGGAGCATTCTCGAAGGTGCGTGGGAGCATAACTGTGCACATTGTTGTCTTGTGGGTTACTTGTTCGGTACAGTTAGTGCATACAATGGCGCGCTCTTTACGGTTTTAACCTTAACAATGTGTGAACGAATTAAAATAGCTCAAATAGTGTTATTGTCGACGGTCTTAATTGTTGGGCGTTGGTTACACTTTGCTGTGATTGTAGACTACAAGGTCCAACTTACTTGGCTTTTTAAGGGGATGGTCAGACCATCAAAGAAGGACTTTCTACAGGATCAACACCGAAATTACGATGAAAAAAACAGCTGTCCCATATATTTGGGTAGAGTAGATTTTTTAGGAAACAGCAGATTTTTTCGCGATTTCGGTATTGGTTCAATAAAGAAAGTTGTTCGGTTTGATGGTCTGATCATACCCTTAAAACCGTCGAAGTGTATATACAGGGTAACATTTATATCATTAGCATCCTTTTATACTAAAAGTCTACCCGTTGTGATGTTTGCTTTACTGTTGACTGGGCGTAGACGGCCTTTTATAATTATATTTAATTAAGGATCGGGAAGACAGAAAGAAACAACCACCATAGTTCAGTGCAGATCAAAGACAATCTTTTTATTTTTTAAATCTTCTAACCTCGCTTCCTGCCATAGACTCTTAGGCTATGTTACATGCCCCTTTTTAAAAGAAAAATAAATTTGACAGATGTCACGGGGTCATGACATTTATAATTATGACAGCTAACCTATTTACATTATGGCAAATAGAGGTCAATATAAAAATACATTGTTATTATTATTCTTACATTTCATCAGGATATTATGTCGTCATTATAAATAAACTTACATTTTCATTTGTCAATTAGTGAAGTGGAGTGAACGTTATGCATGTCTGTGAAATTATATAAAATTATTCAGTGAAAACCTCGTCGAATTATTACTACATAATTGTCATTTTGTTTTTAAATAAAATACACTTACAGGTCTAACTTATTTGTTTTCTTTAACAATCTTCCTCTAGAGCTGTAACGAGGTTCCTGTTCATTATTCCTTGTTGACATACACAGGTTATCAGGTAAGTTATTACTGTTATCATTTAGAGATGATTCAGACATAGAATTATTACTTAAACATATATCTGGACTTGACAAACTGACTGACTGATCTTTATCATTCGATGTTACAGACTTAAAGCTTTCATTGGCTGAATTTGACTCGGTAGTTTCATGACTTACATTCAAACCGTTTTGTAAACCTGATGTTTGACTTTGTTGTAAATAATCAGGTATATAATAGTATGTACGGATATTTTCCTTTTCACATTCATTCTTAGACTGATTAGACTTGTATATAATATTCTGATTTGACTTTTGACTATGAGACATTGACTTGCAGTCTCCATCCGTAAATGCTCGACCAGACTGTGTTGACTGAGACTTGGATATACTTTGACTAGGATTGTTTGTTATATTGTCATTCTTCGACTGACTGTTGCTCGATTTAGACTTTGACTCTGACAAACATGATTTGAACAACTTGATATGTTGAGTGTTTCTCCTATAGACTGTTCCATCCGTATTTTTGACTAAGTAAGATCTAGGATATTTAGTTTTGGACACTATTGTGCCTTTAGACCAAGTAACATCATTAAGATTCTTCTTGAAAAAGACTATATCGTTTGGCTTAAATTCCTCTGGTGGACTAGCACTTTTATTATAGTATGCCTCTCTTTTTGAAATTAATTCTGACTTATTTTTACAATGTTCTGCAAATGTTGTGACTTTAGGCTTTAGACTATCTAGATGTGTAGGTAACCTAGTTCTAAGCTTTCTAGACATAAGTAGTTCTGACGGTGACTTTAGATTTCCCCTCGTTGTTGTTCTATATTGTAATAAACCTAGGTGAAAATCGTTACCTGACTCATGACATTTTCTTAATATATTCTTTACTATTCTTACAGATATTTCTGCTAATCCGTTGGACCTTGGGAGGTGAGGACTTGATATTATGTGTTCAATATCCCAATCACTGAGGAATTTTTGAAACTCTTGAGAATTGTATGGCGGGCCGCCATCACTGATAAGTTGCATTGGGATTCCATGTCGGGCAAAAATAGACTTTAATTGTTGAACGACTGTTTGACTTCTACTATCTGTGTTCAATTGAGCAATTTCTATGTAATTAGAGTAATAGTCTACCACTAATAGGTATTTTTTGTTATTGTATTCAAATAAATCTGTTGCCAGTCTTTGCCATGGTAGGCAAGGCTGTTCGTGTGATAATAAAGTTTCCTTTGTTTTATTTGGACTATACATCATACAAGTTTCACACTGTCTTATTTTGATTTCTATGTCATGGTATATGTTAGGCCAAAAAACTAAACCACGAGCCATGTTTTTGGTTTTTTCTAGCCCCATATGACCTTCATGTAGGATACATAATATTTCTGAACGCATTGACTTGGGAATGATAACTGATTGATTTTTAAATAATATATCATCAATGGCATGAATTTCGTCTCGAATATTCCAGTATGGCAATGAAATAGGATCACAATGAGATTTACTATTGGGCCATCCATTTAAGTAATATTCATGTAGCTTTTGTAATGTTATATCTGACTTGGTCTGGTCTTTAATTTGTTCTAATCTCTTTTGAGTGATTGCGAGATTTGATGTTAGTGATTTTACATGACAAACTATGTTATTATCTAATTCTTCCATGTCGAATTTCTCTATCCTTGTTTTGGACGATATGGGAGCCCTTGAAAGAGTATCAGACACATACATTTCTGTGCCTTTAGTGTATGAAACATCAATGTCATATGATTGCAGTGAAATCATCATTCTCTGAAGTCTAGCTGGGACATCTGACAGAGGCTTTTTAAATAATGTGACTAATGGCTGATGGTCTGTTTCTACTTGTACTGTTTTTCCATAGATGTATTGATGGAATTTTTTACACCCATATAGAATTGCATAAAGTTCTCGCTCTATTTGAGCATAGTTTTGCTGTGTTGTTGTTAGCGACTTTGATGAGTAAGCAATTGGATTTTTCCCATGAAATATGACTGCACCCACTGCACTTTTCGATGCATCTACTGACATCCTAATCGGTTTCTTAACATCGTAATGAACTAGAACTGGCGCTTGACTTATAAGTTTTTTTAAATGTATGAATTCTTTTTCATGATGTTCAGTCCATTGCCAAATGTTTTGTTTTTTAAGAAGGCTTCTAAGTAAATTTGTCTCATTAGCTAAATTTGGTATGTATGATCCTAGATAATTGACCATTCCTAAAAATCTTTGTAAGTCTTTAATATTTTCTGGTCTTGGCATGTCAACGATAGCTTCGACTTTTGATAAATCTGCTGAAATACCCTTCTTATTGAATACATGGCCTACATATTTAATTTCTGGTGTGTCAAACAAACATTTCGATTTGTTAAACTTTAAATTGACTTCACGCGCTCTTTTAAGAACATTTTCTAACCTTTGATTATGCTCGGCTTGACTGGACCCATATACAAGAATGTCGTCTACAAAAATTAGTACTCCTGGTAAGTCTCCGAATAAGTCTGTCATTACTTTGTGAAAGATCTCCCCGCTTGACGATATACCATATGGTAATCTAAGGAATTTATATCTACCATATTGAGTGTTAAATGTACAAAGTTGACTACTTTCTTCATCTAATGGTATCATCCAATAGCCTGAATTTGCATCTAGTTTTGAGAATACTGACGCGCCTGCTACTTTTGAACGTAGATCGTCTAGTGTAGGGTAAGGAAAATGAGGTCTTCTGATGGCTTTATTTAAGCTTCTAGGGTCTAGGCATATACGTAATTGACCATTAGGCTTTTCTATTGGAACTATAGCATTGACCCAATCCGTAGGAACTGTAACTTTTTCTATGACTTGCAATTTTTCCATTCTATCTAGCTCAGTTTTAAGTTTTGGATGTAAAGCATAAGGAATTTTACGGACAGGACATATCTTAGGCGGAACACTCGTATCAATGTGTAAATGCGCCTTGTGTGGCAGACAACCTAATCCTTCAAATATGTCAGAGTAAGTGTCCAATAGAGAGTTTACTGACCTTTGTTCTTGCGTTTTTAATTCGAGTAACCTTTTTACAATACCATAGTCTTCGCATGTCTTCCAGCCCAGTATAGTCGAACATTCACAGTTGACAACCGCAAATTGTATGTTCACTTGTCTTCCATTTTCAAAAGTACATGTCAGCGTCACACTACCTAAGTTTTCTATACTTTGTCCTGAAAAAGCGAATATTTTAATATGTGATTTGTCAATAGGAATTTTACAATTATTAGTAATTTCTAAGGATTTTAGAGATTTCAATGAGATAACATTTATGTCTGCACCTGTGTCGATTTGACAGGTCATTGTTTGATTTTGACATTTAAGTTCAATTTTCCACTTATTTTGCTTATAAGTTGAGACATTATGACTAATTGCTCCAATAATGAAATCAGACTGAGCATTACTAGATTCGGTTTCCTGAGTTTGGTCTGTATCATTGATATTATTTTGACTCGCTGAGTTTAAGGAATTTAAAGCACTTACATTCTTGTTTTTATGAAAACAATGCTTTGCGAAATGGTTTGGTCTATTGCAGATGGCACAGATTTTTCCCTGCGCTGGACATCTGTATCGGTGTACTTGCCCGCATCTTGTGCATGTTGTGTTGTTAAAGTGGTTGGTCTTTGGTGTTGAACCTGGTGTTGGACGATGAACTTGCTGGTTCGGTCTTCTTGATCCTGATGAACTTCTGGGTCTTGTTTTTGATGAGTTCCTATGTCTTGATTCTTGATTTTTCTTTGCAATCGATTGTACCTGCGCGCTAGTTGAGTTTTCATGTTCTCCTATAATTTTGGATCTCTTTCCGGAAAGTTGTATTGTTTTAGCTATGGTGACTGCTTCATTTACATCTTGAATTTTCTCGTTTTGTAACAATTTTTCTCTAATAGTCTCATTTTTGATGCCGATGATAAACATATCTTTTACTAGTGATTCCTTAAGTGTTTCAAATTTACAGCTAGCGGCTAAATTGTTTAAACATGTGACGTACTCATCTAGAGATTCTTCTTTTTGGTATCTGGTAAAGAAATTGTACCTCTCAACCGTTGTATTCTTGCACGCATTGAATTTGGTATCGAATTTTTTTAATATGGATTCCAACGTTTCCGTTGACCTTTCGACATTGAATGAGTCGTAAATTTCGAGTCCTTCGTCTCCTATTGCGTTTAATAAAATAGCAATTTGTTTCTTATTTGGCAGCTTTTCTAGGTCATTTACTTCACAATATATCTCGAATTTTTGCTTCCATCTTCTCCATTTTTCTGAGTTCGTGCATTCTGTTCCGACTCCATTTTGAATGCTTAGACGTAACGGCTTCAGTCCGTTGGCGAGTATAACGTTTTGCGAATTTTGCGTTTCTTCCGTCATTTTCTTGTCTTCCTTTCTTCTTTAAACTTTTCTTCTGACACCATGTGATGTTTGCTTTACTGTTGACTGGGCGTAGACGGCCTTTTATAATTATATTTAATTAAGGATCGGGAAGACAGAAAGAAACAACCACCATAGTTCAGTGCAGATCAAAGACAATCTTTTTATTTTTTAAATCTTCTAACCTCGCTTCCTGCCATAGACTCTTAGGCTATGTTACACCCGTCAAACTGAACAACTTTTACTATGGAAGCAAACCGATCGGAGCAAAAAAATAATCAGCTGTTGCATACATTTTGAGTCGAGTTGGCACTGCAGTTTAGTATGGGACAGCAGATTTTTTTTGCTCCGATCGGTTTTCTCCCATAGCAAAAGATGTTCAGTTTGATGGGTAGACTCTTAGTTTAAAAGGATGCTAATGACATCAATTTCACCCTGTAGACACTATCCATGTACTACCATGTAAGAAAGATTATAATAGTTTTAAACAAATACCTATATATAGTCTTACTAGTGGTCTTATTGTATGGAATTATGCTCATGGACTCTTCATACCCAGGTTTCGGCTATCTTCTTCCGTGGGTTGTAATGTTTTGTTGTTGTTATGAATAATGAATATGATGTAACATGTTGCAGGTAATACGTTAGCTCAGTTATAATGTAATTTAAACTAACTGAGGAAAATCTGTAATTGGCCTGTATTTATCCTAGTTTAAGGAATAGTTATTTGTATTAGGTTGTTGATTTTCCCAATAAAGATATATATAAATACTCGTAGAAGTAGATAAGTGTAAAGCGATGCATTCACTTTATCTTGAGTTTATTTAACGTATCAGTAGTATTAAAACGAAAAACTTTAAAAACAAACTTGTGTGAAACTAATTTCATTTTAAACATGTGCAAAAATAATGTGCTTAAACAAAAACGTAAGCACACATTAAATATACAGATAATTCGGTACACATTAACAATTGGATATGGATCATGATGAATGTGTGTGAATCATTATTATAGTACATTAAAATTTTACTCACGTATGAACAAAAAATACAATTTGCGAATAAACAGATAACTTTCCGGTTATTGATCGCTCAGGAGTGCGATTTTTGAATCTCATTCGGTGAGCTCAGCAGTTGAAAATGTTCAAATTACTATGGAGATACGCGTCTTTCTACTGCTGTTTTGACTTTCAAAAATCGCTCTCCTTGAGTATGATTTTTGAAAGTCAAATCAGCAGTAGAAAGATGCGTATCTCCATAGTAATTTTGACATTTTCAACTGCTGAGCTCACCGAATGAGATTCAAAAATCGCACTCCAGGAAATTAGTTTTAATGACTCATACACGAGAAATTAGTTAATAGGCACTTTGACTCGAAGGCTGTCTCTAATCCATCGCTCCTATATTCGATATACGAATATATTATTTCGACATCAAAGTAAAACTAGAAATGTACACTTACCGATAAAAATATACTAGCAATCTAAAATAGGCGAGTGCTAATTTACTTGGTTCAGGTGGTCTTGACCATAAATCTTTAGTCCATTGCTGTTTTATTAGGCGAATACTCCTTCAAATATAAATATCAGCAGGAATGTATAATGTGTAATGATTTTTTGCGATGCATAAGGATTGTTAAGTAGTCGCGGTTCACTTTTTACAATTTTATTATGCTAAGTATCTAGCTGTCAAAACAAAATTACACTTATCTTTGGTCATGATAATGAGTTGCTCGATGGTTGCTTCAGTTTTTTAGATAAAATTATAGATTATAATGAATGGCCTGGGGGTCTAAAATTTGCGTTAATAAATTGGAATTATATACAGATCTTTTGTAATTATCAATTTATTTATTAATCTGTTCTTTAAGGCCTCCGCTCATTGCAGCGATTTTATTGAGCGATAATATCGCTGCGATTTTGCGATAATTGTTTCCAGTACATTTTGTATGGGGACGCGCGCGATCCTACACACTGCCGCGATATTATCGAGCGATACTATCGCTGCGATTTTGCGATACCTAATTGTTCTCAGTAAATTTTGTATGGGGACGCTCTCGATCCCACACACTGCCGCGATATTATCGCAACCTGACGCAATCTCTTTCTACTACATTCAGTGGTGTGCGCATGCGTGACGCGAATCGCGGAATCGCTGCAGTGTGTAAGGTGTCGCGATATCGCTGTCGATAATATCGCTCGATAATATCGCGGCAATGTGCGGAAGCCTTTAAAATGACAAAATAGGTTATGATTGGCCGCAATCAAGCCGCAGTTAGCGGATTTCTTTCTGAATGATTGCTGGAGATGAAATTAAGAATGTTATTTAAATTAAAAAGAAAAGCAAGTTTCTTAATAATTCAATAATATTATTTATTCCAGAAACTTAAATACAAGTTATTAATTATTAAAATTGGCAACATGCCTCGTACAAAAGGATGTACAGTCATATATCTACGACAAGCTTCGTCACAATAAGGTATACATATACTCGTATATATCCACAACACGTTTCGTCAGCATAATTAAAAAAATATATATAATACATATCTTAATAATTCAATTTCATTCGTTCAAAGATATAATCTTTTCTAGTCAAATGAAATAAATAAAACTTCTAGAGCAAAGTGAGAATATAATGTTGATTATAAAGAGCTTGTGTTTGCTTATGAATTGAGAATGTGCGTCTTTACATAATACTTTGTAATAGAATTCACTCACACCTATGCGTTACGAAATCTGAATACCTAAGGAAAGCCCTCTTAATTAGCACTGGGAGTTTAGTATATTATTTCTCTCTTTAGGTATATTATTATGATACGAATAGTATCACATTGTATTTCCTGTATGGTGAGAAGATAGCCATAATTTATGTTCTGAATTACTTCTGTTAATTTAAAACCGGCTTTATATAGGGTCCTTCTTAATATGCTGACACTTTTTTAAGGGGATGATCAGACCATCAAACTGAACATCTCTATGGCACCAACATAGAAATCGCGAAAAAAAATCTGCCACTCCATACAAAACTGCAAACCTACTCGAGCCAAATGTATGGGACAGCTGATTTTTTTTTCGCGATTTCGATGTTGGTCCCTTAGAGAAAGTTGTTCAATTTGATGGTCTGACCATCCCCTTAAAAAAGTGTCAGCATATTAAGTTGGACCCTGTATACAATTTAAATAATTAAACCTACAATAAGTTTTGCTACATTTAAAACATTATTTAATTTCTTTTATCGTTTGACATTTTCGAAGGCATTGTTTCGCCCACGCGTTTCGGTGTTATTTAAAAAGCAATTGCATGTAAAGTGGACGGCGACGTGAAAGCACTTGAACTCTGGAATGCCATCTTGTAATATCAGATATTTTCTTTAAACGAAATGAGAATGAAATAAGTTTTTGCGCTATTTTTGCGTCACTGTCGCGCAAACTGTTGCGTCACTACTGCGTCATTTGTGCCGAAATCCGCGGCCTCGCCCATATGCAGATTTACGCTTTCTCGTTTATAAACGAGAAAGCGTAAATCTGCATATGGGCGAGGCCGCGGATTTCGGCACAAATGACGCAGTAGTGACGCAACAGTTTGCGCGACAGTGACGCAAAAATAGCGCAACAATTTGCGCCACGGTAACGCAATAGTAACGCAATATGGTAGCGCAAAATTATAAGGGTTGTTGTATACTGGACTGCAATTCTCTAAGGTAACATCCTTCAGATCGTCGAAGTTTTCATATTAATAAGTTTCACACAATGCATACCGAATTGACAGCTCGCCGATGTTACAACCGATGTTTGCGCTTAGAAAATTGCACTCCTGAGCCTGTTAAACTAAAATATTTTTTTTAAATAGTTAGTTAGGTATATTGAAGATATTTTTTTCTAAAGGGTAGATAAATTGAACAAAATATAAAAATAAAAAAAAAAATTAAACACTAAATGCATGGAACTTTAATCCGAAATCTGAAACTAGTGTACCACTACCCTTTTTTTGGTAACGCAGTAAAAGTAACGCAGTAATTGCGCCACTGGTCCCGCAACAGTAACGCAACGTAACGCAACTGTAGGAGTAACGCAACAATAAACACTCGTTACTCAACAATTATGCTATATATTGTAACAAGATAGGCACTACAAGACTTCCCACCCTTTCAAGAACAATGCGCAGTAAAAATATTTGCTGAAATCTCAATTTTACCTTGCAAAATGTCCAAAAACTTGATCAAAAAACCCGTGACCATTTGACTTCACCACAAGTATGTCACGATATCTCATTCATTATGGCACCTATTATGCTAACTTTCATAGAAATAGATTGCGTTTGGTATTGCCATTCAAACGAAATATAAATCTACATAACGTGACTAACAAACTGTGGTGAATATTGGTAACGCAATAGAAGTAACGCAATAACATGATTTTGTAAAAAAATATTAAAATATTAAATTTACTTATTAAATAGCCTTTATTTTACGTATAGTATTACTTAAAGTTCGATGATTTATATGCTTATTCCATAGGAATTAATAATTGAATAGTAACTAACACAGGTTTTTTAAAAATTATCTTCGAAGTGCACTCGGTAAAAATGACACGGCGGTTTTACTTAAATTTTCTCCATTTTTTATGGAAAAATTTCAATTTACTCGACTGCATGCCATAATTTTGAAATTTTGACCTTTGGCCATGCTGGATAATAACATTATAGTTTGATACAAAAATATACAAAATCTCTATGTTTGCAAGTTTTTAAGAAAAACATCGGTTAATTTTGAGGTCATGGTAATGTGCACAAATCCGCGGCCTCACCCATATTTAATGACAAACGAGCTATGTCAGATCTCGTTTAAACAAACCTCGTAAATTATAAGTGCAGCAGTTAACAGCTTGTTAGTTGACAGTTTCTAATAACTAGGCATCGTTAAGTTTAAGTTAGGATTATTTTTGTTGTAGAGATAGTTTATCTTGCGAGAAGCTGTCTATTAAATACAACCCTCTGCGCCGATTATCGAGAGAAAAGAAGCATAAGATCGAAGATAACATTGGGATTTGTATTTAAATATCGTGTAGCGATTTCTTTATTTGTTTGTGGTAAAAAAGTTTCCGTCATGAGCTTTTTCAATAATCTAGTGACATAATTTCAAATACACATTAACTCGTCTAGTTGTAAACTTAAATGCGTTACATACTACTACTCAAAGCAGTCAATCAGACCATCAAACTGAACAACTTTTACTATGGGACCAAATTCGAAATCACAAAAACAAAATCTGCTATTCCACATACTCTACCCATCAAACTGAACAACTTTTACTATGGAGCAAACATGTCAGCCCAAAAAAAAAACAGCGACACATCAAGCTATAAACCGAAATAAGCTGGCCGCGAGTAGGTGGAGTAACGTACAACGCCGTGCGAACCACCTTATGGTGGTTTTGTATAGCTTGATGTGTCGCTGATGTACACTCAGAAATACAGATGAATACAGTTTGGTCACATACACACATACCGTACATTTTGGTCGAGTAGTTATTGCCATTTTCTATGAAAGATCTGTTTTTTCTGCGATTTCTTATTTGGTCAAATAGTAAAAGTTGTTCAGTTAGATGGTCTGGATGGTCTGGTCCTTATACAAGGTGTTACAATAATATAAATAAACATTTAAGACGGTGGTTTAGACCATCAAACAGAACAACTTACACTATGGGATCAATATCGAAATCGCGAAAATATTTATTTTTATTTATGAAACACCTTGTATATGTACCGTATTTAAGTTTACACCTTATATAAATAAATGAAACTTCTCACGGCGGCGGTTTGACTACCATGTAGGTACTTTTATGACAGGCGGATCGTGCTATAATAAATCAGGATCGGCAACGTTTTAAAAGCAAGTATACAGCACACATGATTTAGATGACACGAAGTCAATTACTTATTCCATTGAACGAACTGTTACCGACTGTATTAAAAACTTAATTGATTTCAAAGGCTATATTTTTTGTCGGCGTGAACATTCAGAGGTAAGGTACCAATGTGCCTCCAGGTCTTTCCAAGTGGTAACTTTAGTGATTAAATTAAATTGAGTTTGCACGACTCATAAAGTTGTGATCGTGAGCTCGTCGTGGCGTAGATTACGGTTTAGGATGTGTTTATTTCTCCAGCTATTGTTACTTCTCTTTTTTCACTTTGGGCGTTTGTTTCGTCGAGTCTGATGGTGGTCTATAGTTGGTTTAATAGGCTTAACGTCAACGAGTCGTATCAGACAACTTTTATTAATTTGTGCAACTTATTCTTATATTGTAGGACTGTTTTCGTCGTAATTGAAGACAGTTTTGACTCCGACATACCTGACACCTACTTTAGTGTATATTCATGTTTCACAAATAAATTCATCTTATTTTCATACTTCTTGGGATAGTAGTTATAGATTTGTATAATAGGAATATGGAGGGTGTACAATTAATTCGTTATAAACGCAAGCGTGCTTCATAGTATAAGATAATTTTGGTAACCATCAACTGCAAGACTGATTCAGTATTAATAGGGTGTAGAACATCTCTGTGATGGGGATGGACCAGGTCTGCCTGCATAACTCCAGTCGGTTTAGGATTTACAGCCGTGAATGAATGATCAGCTACAAGGCTGATTATAGGATATTATTGTAATATATATGCACTGTAGCTCTGTGAACAGTACAATCCATCCCCATCACAGAGCTGCTTTACACCATAATTATGAATACTGAATCAACCTTGCAGCTGATGGTTACTAAAATTCTCTTATCTCTTATACTATCAGACCATCAAACTGAACTACTTTTAGTATGGGACCAACATTAACCTCGCGAAAAAGAATCGGCTGTTCCATACATTGGGGCGTGTCGCCATTGACCTTTTCTTTGAAAGCTGATCAGGTTGATGGTCTGAAGCACCTTTAATGTAGCGCAATTAAATTTACACCATGTATAGGTAAGAAATTACCTCTAGGTCTACCATACCATGACAAAGTGAAAAAACGAGAAATCTTTCAGCCTCGCTCATTTTGGCATACGCGTAATAACAAAGTTGGAGGCACATCTAGATTTTCCTTTTCCTAACCTAACCTAACCTAACCTAACTAGTTAGAACAATTACATAGCTTGACAATAACATGCATCAGAGCGCATCAATTGCAGCGATTGTCGCGTGCAGTGGCATCCTCGACGGTCACTATTTATTTACCAAGAGGTATAGAAAAGTGCAGGCCATTCAAACGTCCCGACCTGATAAATTGTTCTCCATTTGCATATAAAGGCAAAGAAAAAGAAAGCAAAGTCGAACATTGTCTTCATTGAACCCTTTATGGGACATCGAATGCTTCGAATATGGCAAAAACCCATAAAATGTCCATTCGTTGACACTTCGAAATTATGCGTGAAGTAAAATTTTTTATGAAAGATATAATTTATTCGTCTTTTTGCTACTGAGCGTGCTTCGACTACATACGGGTGTACAAAAGAAGAATTCTTTAAAATTATTAAGACATTAAATGAATAATTCATTGATAGGTAGGTACAACAATGCTCCGATATAAAGGGATGGAAACTTTAATGCGTTACGTAGGTAGGTACTTATGGGGTGCTTTAGACCAACGATTACCAAAATAGGAAATCAGCTGAAAGTCATCATAAAAATCTGCTATTCCATAGAAAACGTCGACTCAACCCAAATGTATTAAACAGCAGATTTTTTGTCGCGATTTCTATCTTAGTCCCAGGGTGAAAGTTGTTCAGTGTGATGATCTTAACCCTATAGTATGTAACGCATTAAAGTTTACACCCTGTATATATCGCAGTGTATGGCTGGGCACTGGATGGATACAATAATCTATACCGACTTATAAAAGTGTTCCGTGACTAACACTCAGTTGCAGAAACGCTCATTAGAGTTAATCCTCCATTAAATCTCTGGCTAGCTTTTACTACGTCAACAAGACAAAAAGTGACAGCATGAGATTTAGGGTTGAACTACATCAGGAAGCACGGCATCGCATTTTTCCGTCGCTCCATCCTTTTCTGTCACTCAGGAACGTCATTTGTTAGAGCATATAAGATAGACGGAACGCGATCGCACGCGGCGTGCTATTCCGTGCTGTTCCGTTCCGTCTATCTTATATTATGCTCTAGCAAATGACGTTCCTGAGTGACAGAAAAGGATGGAGCGACGGAAAAATGCGATGCTGTGCTACGTGGTGTAGTTCAACCCTTAATGGAGGATTAACTCTAATGAACGTTTCTGCAACTGAGCGTAAACCGCTGAACATAGAAACATGTTCGGAATGTAAATATATTCTACAGAGGATGTAGGGGTACACTAACGAGACCTCTAAATGAGTCTGTAATCCACGCGGACGAAGTCGCCGGTCAAAAGTTCGTCTTAATTCACGTTTTCTTAGCTTGTTTTGCTTGCTCCCACTTAAACCTCTGCCCAACGTATCAAAGATAGGTAATTAAAGATACTAATAATGTTCCATGAATTCAGAGGCTGCACATTAAAAAGCTGCATATTCATAAGGTTCCCTTTCCGGTTAGTGTACGACTACGACGGCTATTGAACTTCCTATCCCTCGAAAGGGAAACTACTTTTTATTCAGTCCTAGCACTAGTCTTGCGTAACTCGCAACCCGATAGTTCAACTTTTTGCCTTATCACCAACGTAAACGAGTTTCTAACTAACCCAACCTACATCGACTCTTGTTAAAATAACCCTTATTCGGTTGACGTAAAGTGTACAGTTTTTGTTAGGATAGAACTAAAAAAGGACTTGCGTGTAGTCAACGTTTTATGTACGGTCGTCATGCTTATAAAAATAGTCAAATAGTTAAATGTAAGTTAATAGTGATTAGAACCTACCTTAAGGACACGTTTTGTAAACACTTTCAGCTGTCGCTGTTCATCTGCCTTATTTTGTTACTTAGAAACCGATACATTTTGATATTTACAACGTTTAGGCTTAGTTAAAGCATGGGGCAAGAATACCTACTATACAAAATATTTCGAGAATTCAAAGAAAGTCTTACCTAAGTGAAAGTGGTCTTGGATTTTTAAGGGGATGATAGTTTTTCAGACCGTGGCGGTTTGAATAAACTCTGACACCAGGGCTTGCCCAAACGATAAGAAGAAGAAGGGGTTGATCAGACAAATAAGAACAACGTTCGCTATGGAACCAATGTCAAAAAGGCGAAAAAAAAATCGGCTGTTCCAGACAAAACTGCAATCCTACTGGAATGAGAAAGGTGATTTTTTTTTTCGCGATTAAAATTTTGGGGCCATAGAGAAATCCAGTCATACGAAAATGTTTAGTATGTATTATTTTTGAAAACAGAGTAGTTGTCTTAGCTTAGACTTGGCTTTGACCATAAGGAGTAAGGGGAGCGTGTAATTTATCTGTGTCTTAGACGATATATAGTAAACTCTACTTTTTTAAACAATCGTCAAACCTATGTTAGTATCTGTATAGATATAGGTACATACCTTAGATACCTATACAAGAAGCTAGTGCCGTGTACGTTTGTTACAAATTCCATATAGCGGGCGGTCGGGTCCTATAAAAGGTTCAATACATTCTTGTAGTGAATGAGGGCGGTAGGAACGCTTTAGGCAATGCTCGGCGCGGGCGCAGGCATTCGTCATTGAAACGCGTTGCCATTGTGAGCCATTGCCTGAATAAATATTTTACTTAGCGTACCACCCAGGGCGGCTCGCACAAAGAACGTCGCAGCCATGATTGATCCTTGAAGGGCTGAATTAAATGATACGGACCGCTTTCGGCCACTGCGTCGATCGATATGCACTCTTCCTTTTTGCGTACATTAATGCAGCCATTATCTGATGTTTATAAAGTTTATCCACGTAATAATAGGCTACAGTTTTACATCTTTGTCTTGTGATTTTATGAATTTACAAGCCATACTTATGCGCCACTGAACTCTAGGGCGAGTTCTTATTTAATCAAATTAATACTTGTTTCTTTTAAATAATAGCGTCAGGACGTAACTATAGCATGTCGCCGCGTGGCTACGTGATCAATTTAATGTTTTTACTCAATGAACAGCGACTTCGATACAGAAAATGCTCCAGAAAATTGCAAATAAGCATACCTACTTATTGCTCTGTCATTATAAATAATAACAAAATAATCGTGTTCCCGTGGGGAAAACATTGCTTTCTTGTCTACTTAATAAGTAGTAGCACGTTTATAAATAAAAAAATAAAGATTGGACAGTTGTTTATGCGGGGTATTACTGCGCTAAGGGATAATGGGTTAATTTGATCCATTTTGTTGTAACCATAATTAGACCGCAGTCGCGCAAAGTGCACCTAATCGTTATCCACGGTATCTAATGACCGCTTGTATGAGTCAGTGTTGCCACCTTAGCCCTTTTGGGGCTAGATCTAGCTCTTTTTACTGTAGGTGAAATCGTTGTTTAATGATTCCCTTTCATTTTCATGGCCCTTTTCATTTTCTTAAAAATATTGCACCAAAATCTAAAATTTGTGCTATGCTAACATCGCGATAACATCGAACTTTCGCGATTTGTGTCATAGATATTGATTTATTTATATTTTTGTGGTATAACCATTTGTTCGATTATGGCAACATACCGCCGCATCTCTACGCCACCCGCGCCGATCCGGGTATAAACTAAAAATAAATAAATAATTGAAATCATTAGTAAAGGAGTTTTTGAAGCCTTTTTTTACAGCAAGTCTTTTCTTGGTAATTTGTGCTCCATCTAACCCGATCTAGCCCTTTTTAGCTTCTTCAACTGCCCCCATTACTAAAACTAAGGTGGCAACACAGGTATGAGTTGTAGGGCATCTCTAAACTCATGACAACAGTTTGAAGACCTATATTTTAAAGTGGCAACAAAAACTAGGGCTGGTAAACGAGGCTGTTGGCTGTAATTGCTGACGCGTTAACGCAGCTTTTCACGAGGCGTTTTTGCTCACCCCATCGATGTCGTATCGGTTTTGTATCACGCACTCACCTTGCTTAGAATTCTACATAAAAACAGCTCTGCATGTTGCATACAAACTCAAATTTAAAATAATTTATTCAATTTATGAACTGGAAGTCCAATTATCATAAACAAATTTTTTGAAGCGAACAACTGCGTCGTCCCTCGGAACGTGTTGTCGCCGTAGAGAAGATGCGACCAGAAACTCTACATAACACGACTTAATAACTTTTACAATATTAATTCTTCAGAGTTCACCAGAACTCGATTTTAAAATCTCTGATCGGCGGCGTGATATTTCCTTTTGCATATATTCAGCAAAAGATTGAAATAAATTTGCGTCTGATTTTTACGCAAAGCTTGAAAGTGGAAAAATGTAGGACAAATTTATAGGGATTTAGCGTATATAGAATGTAAGGAAAGATTTACGTACCTCGCAAAGGTTAAGCGCGTTATGAACCATAACGCTCCAAGAGTTATGGGCATCGCTGGACAATAAAAATATATCAGAGATATGTAATGCTCTTTGATGCTCGGTTAGGCTCTACATTATGGGCTCAAACTCTTAAGAAGCTTATAATGCGCACACTTCAGGTATATTTTCAGGCAGCCAGGTACAATTTGACAAACTGAAATTGTTTTAACATACATAGAACTAGCTTAGGCTATTAGACATGGTTGCATCAAACACTTTTTTTTTCTTTTTGCTGGGCAAAGGTTTTCCTCTACATCCTCCACGCATACCTTTATTGAAGTAGCTCCATCCACTCAAGAACTATATAGATCACTTTCAAAGTCGACTTTGAAGGCGACCGACGTCCACTCTCCTATCCGGAATCCACGGTGTTAAAACTTTTGCCTAAGATCTTGCCGGGTACAATCGACAAACATGTCTGGCCTAATCCAATTACAATTTCGCGGTTCTTTCTCTTTCCCCCCAACCACCACTTCATCCCATTCTACTACCCCATTCTCCCACCAACATCGGCTACTTAGTAGATCGGCGAACCGACAAAAAGTCGCTTAAATAAGATTCTGGCACAAGTCATCTCCTTTATAGTGTTATCTGGTATCGATGCATTCAGTATGACCTCCTGATTACAAATATATGAGATGACAAGCGCTCAGACTGTGGGGGTAGAAACTGTGACGTCATAAAGTTGGCCATACAAAGTAAACAATTTTTTTTGTTTATTCATGCCGTGTGGGGTATCAAATGAAAGGGATCTATGAGTTCATTACAAATTAATAGCATAGTATATCATTTTCACTACTTGGTTTAACAAATTATTCGAAAAAGTAAAAAAATTCCACAATTCTGAGTTGACTTTGAACTGCTATAGATTAGAAACGACGGGATGGATTTTTTAATAATATGTATCAAATGACTCAGGATATCCTCTATACTGCGTCAAAAAATAATTAACCAGATAAATTACAAAATAAAGAATGTACATCAATTTGAATAACATTGTAAATTTTTGGACGCTTTCTAATAATTTCTTAGACCAAGTTGTAAAAATGGTATAGTATGATATATATTTGTAATCTACCCATAAAGCCCTTTCATTTGATGCCCCACATGATAAGTTTAATTTAAAAAGAAACTGTGACGTCATGAAGATGGCCATACATGGTATAAAAAAAAATTATTGTAATAATGCCGTGTAGGGTATCAAATGAAAGGGCTTTATGAGTAGATTACAAATATATATCATACTATACCATTTTTACAACTTGATCTAAGAAATTATTAGAAAGCGTCCAAAAATTTACAAGTTATTCAAATTGATGTACATTCTTTATTTTGTAATTTATCTAATTAATTATTTTTTGACGCAATATAGAGGATATCCTGAGTCATTTGATACATATTATTTAAAAATTCATTCAGTCGTTTATAATCTATAGCAGTTCAAAGTCAACTCAGAATTGTGTTTTTTTTTTACTTTTTTGAATAATTTGTTAAACCAAGTAGTGAAAATGATATACTATGCTATATATTTGTAATGTACTCATAAAGTCCTTTCATTTGATACCCCACACGGCAAGAAAAAACAAAATTTTTTTTTACTTTGTATGGCCAACTTTATGACGTCACAGTTTCTACCCCCACAGTCTGAGCGCTTGTCATCTCGTATATTTGTAATCAGGAGGTCATACTGAAGCCATCGATACCAGATAACACTATAAAAGAGATGACTTGAACGGAAAGTTCCGAAACATCATTTTTCCAACCTTCTAACTATTTGCGTCAAGAATATCGAATTAAAATGATTTATGAATACGTCTAATAGGTAAACAGAATAGCATGAAATAGCATACGAATATATTCCCCAAGGGGGTAGTCAGAGAAGTTCTGAAACCTCGGAACATCCACGTTTCACCAGTAGTACCGAAACTGTCCAGTGTGACGGGGGGTGAGCCCGTCGCCACTTATAATGGACAGTGGGTACAATACATGCCTCGTAATTGAAGCATGCAGGTTTCCTCACGATGTTTTCCTTCACCGAAAAGCCAGTGGTGTTACAAATCGTACATAAATTCCGAAAAACTCATTGGTACGAGTCGGCCTGGACGGGGATCGACCTATCGCCTCCTGCACGGCAGGCAAGGTTACTCGCCACTGGACCACCACGGCTTAAAACAGAACAAATCAGCAGTAATACAAAATATAATTATAAAAGATTTGTACATAACGGCCAACTATGACAATATTCAAGGTGCCCCAATTTTTTCTCAATTACACAGTTTGGTCCTCCGGAAAAGATAATAATGATTCTCCAAAGGGAGACAGGTAACGGTCAATCATCTAAATTCAGTTTCCTTTCGCATACCGACCACAATTAACGTCGGCCCTTTGAGCAACACCGACAATGATATTACTGGCACCAGTCAAATAAAACGACCCCAGATGATGATGCTGGCACATAACGAGGGGTATTCTGCTCGTCGAACAAGCCGAGATAATTTGACATCCCGACACATGATCCGCCATACTTATCCAGCGACACTCGGAATAGCATTAATCTGGGATGACAGCTCAATTACATCGACTCGTGCGCGCACGCATATTGCACCGTCTGATTTGCGCTTATCCATCGCATTATAATAATTTCAGCGTGTCAGGCTTGTCTGCTTACGTCATGTTTTGCGCTTCGCTTGGTTGGAACATGAAACCTGCCAGGATTCATTGTGTCGTTTCATTGTATTTGTAATTACGTTTGTTCTTTTAATTTTATTGTCGGTAAGATATATTTTTAATTGCGAGCCGTTTGAAGTGAAGAAAAGGTCTTGAAATTGTGATGAAGCGTAAAATGAGTAGTGTTCGTTTGTTACGGTTATCCAAATTTTGAAAACTTGCATACCTACATGCTGACTGGCTGCAATCTTCGATCAAAATAAAATGAATGGATAGGCCTTACGCGAACATTTCAAACCAGAAAAATGAGGCAAAAAAAATGAAAGGTTTACTTGTCACTTGTATGCAAGTGCCCTAGATTTGACAGATAATGGCGCTATAGTTTGTATGGACCAAGTGCACCAGTAGCACAGAGGATTATATTGTACAGAGCAACCGCTTCATAGGAACTTCTATTACATTAGCCTATTCTTGTAGGGCTGTCTAAAAGGAAATAAATTTAATTGAAGTATGAAGGATAATGTTTTATAATATGTCGGTATATTGTTTTTTTTTGTTGTTGTTGTTTGTTGTGTTATTTATTATTTGTTATTTAGTTCAATAAAATGAGTTAAAATTAAAAAAACGTTGCCGCCCGATCCGCCGCTTTACGCGGGTGACTCAGAAATTGACTTACCTGTCACGATCTTTGGGGTAGGTATATGAAGAAGGAGATGTTTTTGTTTGTGTTACTCGTATTATTAAAGCACACAGTGCAATTATTAACCATTTCATTTAATATTATTAAACTACTTTTAAACATGCTCGAGTAAAATGAACGATAATAATATCTCACACTTTAAATTCACATGACAATACATGACGTTCTACAATGACAGTGACGATCAAACAGAAAATAATCCATAGACATATTAATATTAACAGAGGTCAGCGGCTCCAATCTCTTTCCGAAAGGAAGAATGGACAATATCTCACACCTTAAATTCACACCCTCGTTACGCCGTAACCACCCGAAGCATATAGCCAAAGTGTCCCCTCGGCCTCGTTCGTGAGCCCCGTAGGTGAACGCGCACACAATCATACTGCGCATGTAGTGATGCGCCGCTTTTGCGAGGTTGTTTGAAGCTGTAACTCTGTACAATATAATCCTCTGTGCCAGTAGTGTGCTTCAACTTACCGCACTTCAGGCCTATCCATTCATTTTATTTTGATCTAAGGCTGCAATACGAAAAAACAACTGTACGTAAATACAGGGTCCAACATACTGACATTTTTTAAGAGGATGATCAGAACATCAAACTAAACAACTTTCTCTATGGGACCAACATCGAAATCGCGAAAAAAACAGCTGTCCCATACATTTGGCTCGAGTAGGTTTACAGTTTTGTATGGGACAGCTGATTTTTTTTTCGCGATTTCTATGTTGGTGCCATAGAAAAAGTTGTTCAGTTTGACGGTCTGATCATCCCCTTAAAAAAGTGTCAGCATATTAAGAAGGACCCTGTATACATATGAAGAGGTAAATATGAACATGCACGCCATTCTTATCAAGAAAGAGCAAGTAAGAAAGAAACTATTTTTATTTGCATAATTATCTTGTAGAAAGAGAATAATTAAAACTCGCGGAAACAAGACAGGCTTAATACGCTAATTGCATAGATTCAGCGAGATAAAATCAATGTTGCTTGTCCCTTTCTGCGTATGCGGTATGTTTGTAACTCTTTTTTTTTGACTCACTCGCACACTTTCCATTTTTAAAATATCATAGGCAGTTAAAATCAGTGTGTGCCGCAGGGTTTTTTCTCAGCATTATCACATTAGTATAGAGCAGCACTGATTTTCTGTCGTACGATACACACAATGAGGGTGGGTGCATAGATTGATATGTGGGGGGTCTCGCCGCATATGCTGAAATTCATAAATAATAATATTATGTAGGTAGGTATTGTGTCTCAAAACGTTAAGGACAGCTCCTAAAAAAGTTTTCCTGTACTTACAACTTACGCATTATTAAAAAGTTTTCCTGTACTTACAACTTACGCATTATTAAAAAGTTTTCCTGTACTTACAACTTACGCATTATTAAAAAAGTTTTCCTTTACTTACAACTTACGCATTATTAAAAAATTTCCTGTGCTTACAACTTACGCATTATTAAAAAAGTTTTCCTGTACTTACAACTTACGCATTATTAAAAAAGTTTTCCTGTACTTACAACTTACGCATTATTAAAAAAGTTTTCCTGTACTTACAACTTACGCATTATTAAAAAGTTTTCCTGTACTTACAACTTACGCATTATTAAAAAGTTTTCCTGTACTTACAACTTACGCATTATTAAACAAGTAATCTGTGCTACAACGGTTAAGAGGTAAGTAGGTACCTCTGCTGCCCTTAATGCCCCGTCCAAAAAATCCACCCTGTATACATATACGAGTTTACGGCAGCGTATTTTTCATGAGTGGATTAATTAATATCAAAAAGCTGTTATTATGGAGGTTTAAAAATAGAAACAAAATAAACTTAGGGACCTATTTTTTAATGGACATTTATTCGAAGATTTAATTTACATCAGTCCCGTTGATGTCTTTTGTATGAAACATATTTTTCATAATTATGCAATTATTTTACTTTGATCAAAGATTATGCAACGACTGAAGAAGTTGTATTATCTTAGGGTTAGCAATAATAAAACCGGTCAAGTGCGAATCGGGCTACTCGCGCACCGAGAGGGTTCCGAGTTCCGTCCCTGACGGCCCTACCGCTTAGTCCCCCTAGTAGGTCCAACAGGATTTTAAAATCCTCGTGGCCCCTGCTTGAAAAGACACGCTGGCCGCAAAAGTGCACAAGTGATATTTTTGAAAGCTAGCTAGTAGTGATGTGACCATCATGTGTACCTGCTTGTAGGTAACGTTTGAGCATTGAGATGTACCAGGCGAGCGCAAAAGCGTACAAGAGGTCATTAGGTTCCGACCTCATGGAAGTTCGACCTCTTGTACACGTCTGCTCTCCTAGTACATTTTGAATTTTTTAAATGCTCCCATCAGCAAGAAAAAAAAATTACTTATAAATAAAATAAAAAATGAAATTAAAAAAAAAAAAATTATTAATTTTAATATATTTAAGTGTTACACTTGTAGACTTTTGCGCTCCTGGTACATCTTAATGCTCAAACGTTACCTACAAGCAGGTACACATGATGGTCACATCACTACTAGCTAGCTTTCAAAAATATCACTTGTGCACTTTTGCGGCCAGCGTGTCTTTTCAAGCAGGGGGGCCACGAGGATTTTAAAATCCTGTTGGACCTACTAGGGGGACTAAGCGGTAGGGCCAACAGTCCGTAAGGGTTCCGTCCTATACCACCACACAACATAATTATGTAACTTTAATTAAGTTACAAAAGAGTTTGGTTTTCTCTGGGACGTTTAGCGCGAGACCGACTCACACTTGGCCGGTTTTTATTATTTGTTGTTATATGAAGAGTTTCCGTTTGTATATTTGATAGAGCGAGAAGAAAAACACGTTGATAAAAACTATAGTTTCTTGAATGCGGACCCACGACCCTCCTTAATTTTTAACTTTTTGAAATGATTAAATAATAACACAAAAAAAAGTTAAAAAGAGTGAACTATCTAGCTATTGCGGTTCAAAAGTTAAAGCCCTTATTAAGTACGTTTAAGCTAAAGGTTAGTTTAGGCCCTTAAATCATCATATCGTATGGCATTTTTGTCTTCCTGCTTGGATCCAGGGAGGTTTAAATTTCGAGGTCAAGATGTTTTAGCCAGTCTTCCGCTGCCGGGGTTAACCTATGGAGCTCTTCAATACCACCGGGGAAACGGCGTAAGGTGCACTCATTTACTACATGGGTGAGGGTTTGGTCAGGTGCCCCGCAGTCGCACATCGGTGACTCCCTCAGGCCCCACTTGTAGAGGTGAGAGTTGGTCCTTCCATGGTTAGTTCTGAACCGGTTCAGCTTAGCCCAGGTCTTCCGGTCCTTATCAAATCCAGCCGGTTTGACAGTCGGGTCTTGCACGAGGTTTGCCCTTAAATAGGTAGGATAGACAGACAGACGGACGGACGGACAACGTAGGCGTATAACGTAGGTAGGTATTACTAATAGGGTCCCTTATTCATCCTTTGGGTACGGAACCCTTAAAAAATGTAGTGGTAGTGGAGCTTCGGTGATTATACGAGTATATTTGCAAAGTTAAGCAACGAAGAATAGTGTGCTGCTTTGGATGGGTGACCACGACGTCGGTATTTATTATCGAACATATCCATTCTTTGGAGGGCTTTGACTAACAGGTTATACCAGATCGCTCCTATATACAGGCTGTAACAAAACAACATAAAAATGAACAACATTCACTATACAGGGTGAAATTGATATCATTAGCATCCTTTTAAACGAATAGTCTACCCATCAAACTGAACAACTTTTACTATGGGAGCAAACCGATCGGAGCAATAAAAATCTGCCGTCCCATACTGTGCCTACTCGACTCAAATGTAAGCAACAGCTGATTTTTAATTTGCTCCGATCGGTTTGCTCCTATAGGAAAAGTTGTTCAGTTTGATGGGTAAACTCTTATTTTAAAAGGTGCTAATAATAGGTATAAATTTCACCCCGTAGAGTCAACATCGAGAAAACATTTGACGTAAAATATTGTGTGGATAAGTAAACAAACAAAACCGTTTTTATAAGCAACTTATAACAATATTTTGTTAATTTATTTTATACAATATGGCACCGCGCGCCGCCGCCGCATCTATCAAAAAAAAATAAACTTTTTAAAACGAGTTTTTATTAAGGTTTACTAAAAAATAAAAAAATAAGTAGGTATAGAACTTTTATTGGAGCAATGCATTTGTAGAATAAATAAATAAACAAGGCAAGCTTGTAAAAATGTTTAATTTTGAAAACATTTGTCGTTTCAATGTCATCTATTGGATGAAAGTAGAACTAAATACCCTGCCCTTGCCTTTGCAACATCCCTCCTCCGCAGGCACGCTGTCTAACGAGTCCCTCTTTCCCTCGATCAGATACAAGCTTGCAAATGTAGATGTCGCTACTTTGCACTTATGTGCTCATAATTCAGATTTAAAAACAGACGGTTCATTATTTATTTATTAGGTAAAGTAAAATGTGAACCAGAATCTTTATAACGAATTTCATATCTATTGTAATGATTCAATTTTAAAGATAAAGGCACTTATTTAAAACCTAAAAAACCGAAGTTATTAGGCAGGTTGCCTTACCTACTAAATGTAATTAAGTAGGTAAATGGGTATTATGTAGTATTTAAAAAAAAAACTGTATTTTATGTTGTCATGTTTTATCACATTGTATAAAGATTTTCATCCAAATGACAAATAAAAATATTTTGCAGCAGTGCATTCATACTCCATCATCATAATCATTACAGCCTATATGCGTCCCACTGCAGGGCACATTGGTAACCCCCTCATGGAGCCCTATGGGCGTTAGTCCACCACGCATGCCCAATACGGATTGGTAGACTTCACATACGCTTCGGAATTTCTTCTTCAGCGTATGCAGGTTTCCTCGCGATGTTTTCCTTCACAGTTTGAGAACTGTCGGTAATACGTACATACGATAGAAAAATTGGCACATGGCATGTGGTCCGTGCGGATTGAGTTTCCATACCTCTCCGCAACGCACTACCGAGGCTCTCCATACTAATTATGTACTGTTTGTCTACCTTTTCACGCCTAAACCGGTGAACAGGATTACGATAAAATTTGGCCTGAGGAAGGATTTGGCTATACTACTTTTGTGTCAAAAACTAGAACTACGTGCTTCAGCGTTTTTGCAAAATCATCCCTCAAGGGGGTAAAATTGGGGGGCGGGCGGTCTGAATAAACTCTGACACAGGGCTTGCCCACACGATAAGAAGAAGAATAGGGAATGATTTCAAAATGACAACGCAGATTTGGACAACATTTATATATGTAGTAGGATATATTAATCCTATTCATAAAATAAAAGCAATGATTATGTTGTAATTCCATGTAATTAAGTAAATTAATGTAAATTGAGACGTCAACAGCGCCCCCATAGGCCACGGCAGGCTGAAACGTGGCCGTATATTAGAAATAATTAAAATGAAATAACGCCGACTGAGCCTCTCTCACGTACAGGCTCCGCAAAAAGCTTCTACTTTATTTATTCATAAGTCTTTGGAACACCACAAAGAAAGTAGGTGACTGGGTAATAAAGCATTTTTTCTTTAGTTTTATGAAGAATGTACTATTGATGGCTAAAATAAGATTGTTCATACTTTCTTACCGAATACTGCATTATTTTTTCTTGACTGTAGCACACCGTCTACCTATCTTCTCCGTAGCCTAGGATGTTTGGAAGAAATTACTTTGTAGTGGCAAGACCGCCTTATTTGTACTTATATTTGTTTTTCTGCATATTTAACTGTTTACAATGTTGTGGATTGAAATAAAGTACCTAATGTTTATTACGGGGCTACCTCCTGGTTTTACCATAAAATTGGGTAACTTTCTAAACATTTTATTCATAAACTATGTCACTTTTTGAGCTGAAAAATAAACTGAACTGAACACGATATGAAAAGTGATGTGGTTTTTCTAGAAATAAATTTTAATGATAAAACCGACGAAAAGGAAATCTAAAGTCACCCCTATTTTTTCAGCTGTAACCATTTTCGTCAAAATGGCAAAATATACGTATCTACAACATGCTTCGTCAAAGAAAGAAAAAAACAGGATCCCAATCAGAAACATGCATTTTAAATTATATTTCTATTAACGGTTTTCAGGTATCCCGTTCAATGGTGAACACGTTGTATAGCAATTAATTACACAAAAGCCCTTGAACTAAAACTAATTACGACCAAAACACTTCCTATCTACATTTCCCAAACGCGAACTATACGCAAGCACCAACCCATTGAATAGACTGAAATTAATCGGCAACCACGGGCTATTCGGCCTATTGCTGTCGGTCATATCCCGCTCGTTTTTCAGACATATCGGCCGTTTTTTAATTTGGACCGCGGACCGTGCCTTTCATTCATATTTTGTTCCTTTTTTGGGATAGTGAAATAATATTTCTGGCATATTGCCCATGTCTGGGAAATTATTGGAAAGATTTACTGTTGTGAAAGTTTTGCGAAATGTTTCATGATATCTGCTGGATTTTGAGAACATATAGACTCAATATGGCTTTTTTGCGTCGTCTCAACACTTAGTTCACGTGATGGACATAATTATATCCCATTTCGATAATTATATCGGTGTTTTTTTTTATTTATAAATATAATGGACTTCTAGCTTTTGTGATCGCATTTCCGCCAATGTACTTGACATTGGCGGAAATGCGATCACACAAGCTAGAAGTCCATTATATTTGAGGGAGTATCTATCCAATCTCGAGGATTGTTTTTGAGTAAGAACACAACTGAGATGGATTGCAGAGCCTCGTGGCAGGCTGAAACGCGAACCGCGCGAACACCACGCGAAAGACGAGTGTTCGGGGCAAACCCTGCAAGTGTTGTAAGCAGCTCTGTGATCTTCTGTAAGTCGATGTCAAATTATATGTCATCGCCATTGAGCTCTCTAATGAGCAAATGTCTGTGTGCGCAAATTGAATGGATACAATGAATAGCCGTTACTGCTAAAATAACATTTATTTTGTGTCGTATTGTAATAGAAACGAATGTTGGTACTTACATAACGCATTCTACGGGTTGTTACAAAAAAGGCTAGTAATACCTGAGGGGGTGCTTCAGACCATCAAACTGAAAAACCTTTAATATGGAGCCAACATAGAAATATTAAAAAAAAAAAAATCTGCTGTCCCATACATTTTAGTCGAGTTTTTCTTTCGCCTTTTCGTATTCGTTGGCCCCATAATGAAAGTTTTTCAGTTTGATGATCTGAATCCCCCTTAAGTATTACTAGGGTGTTTTGTTACACCTTTTATATGATAGAAAATACCTATGTATACAAGGTGTTACAAAAATACAAATAAACATTTAAGGGGGTGGCTTAGACCATCAAACTGAACAACTTTCACTATGGGACCAATATCGAAATCGCGAAAAAAAAAAATTATGTTCTATACTCTACAAATCGACTAGAGCTAAAATATGTATGGGATATCTGATTATTTTTTTCGCGATTTCGATGTTGTTCCCATAGAGAAAGTTGTTCAGTTTGACGGTCTAAACAACCCCCTTAAGAGTTTTAAAAATTAATTTGTACTTATGAAACACCCTGTATTTAGTCTACCTAGTAGGTTCTTATAAAGACTTAGGGCATGTTTCACCACTTCTGGGTAAGTTCTTGTTAGCTTATCCGACAGATAGTTTGACATATTTTGTATGAAATTATGTCAAAATATCTGTCGGATAAGCTAACAAGAACTTACCCAGAAGTGGTGAAACAGGCCCTTACTTTTGCCTTTTGATAAGGTTAAACAAACCAACAATTAACTTGTTAAGTTACACAGAACCTTTAAAGGTTAATGTAGTCTTATTACTGGATTAAAATTCATAAGTACCTTTACATCGCTTCCATTACTAACATTTAATTTAATGTTAATTTTATTTACATTTAACAATAAATTTTTCTGCTAATTATTCTCAGAAAACTCCTCAGTTGAATGGGTAATTACCCACATTTAATTTAAATGATTTTTTCTGCTAATTATTCTCAGAAAAAACCTTTTATATGAATTTTTCTGCTAATTATTCTCAGAAAAAACCTCAGTAGAGAGGGTAATTTCCCCGACGACGCACGGCTTGCCCCACAAAGGAAGGCACATCTATCTTTCCTTTGAACTATTATGTTGTCGCGGATCCATCCCTTTCATTGCATTATGGCTGCAGAGAGAGCTAGAGATGTATCCAGGTCAAACTACAGGAAAATTCTTTTCATTCTTATTATATCTTGTGAATGGTACGGTATGATATGTTTATTTATATATCATTTATGAGGCTAAACCCCTCTTGCGTCATCCTAGGTTACCAGTTAACTCTGGGTAAAATAGCTCTCTCAATTGTTTTTCTATACTTACAAAAAATCATGGGTTACCAACTTAACCTGGAGTTTATTGCTAGCCCATGTTGACGCAAGTGAGGCTTATACATGAATTATAATCATATATTAATTGATTAATGGAATCAGTGATTTGATTATGTTTATACGGGTCATTAATTTTTCATTTGGAAGTTCGTTCTTCCGTTTCGTTATAATATAATATAACACTTAGGTATAACATAAATATTCTTTTTATTTCCTGTATTTATTACGATGGAATGAGTCTTGTATTTATAGATACTATAATATAATGATAGATATTTTAGATTATAGGCACTAGCAGACAGGCCGACTTCGATTTTATTCGAGGTACAATTTAGAAACAATTTTATTTTCTTATTTAAATTTAAAGGAAGGCGGGAGGAAGCAAGTAAGTGGTCCTATTGCTCATCTAAATATTTTCAAGACACCTCAATAAGATTCTGACTTGGCTTCATTGATGGCTGGACATCGTGAATAGAGATAAAAATGTTAAAGCCGACACTCTACATTTTGGAAAATTATTATTGTCAGTTCATTTTGATGGAGATGTGAAACTATTGTGTAACAGTAGGGTTTTTACTTATACATAAATAAACAAATTCAAAAATACCCAATTAGAGGCTTTGAATTATAAGTGTCGCAGTAAAACACGAGCACTTGATTATGCGCAAGTAAGGGCTTCAAAATAATTCAAAATGTCTCACGAAGGACGAACCCCCTTTAAATAATTCATAAGGGTTATGTCACAGCTGTTTTTAGATCTCTAAACGCAGAAACTAAAGCGCATGCAGTATTTGAAAGGTCTTTGATTTCGTTTATTTCACTTCACCGGATATGCTTTGATTTTACAGTATCAAAGAGGTTTCCAGGTCATTTATTATGCTTATGAACTGTGGAATATTTTCTTTCTAAAGTTTCTGGAAGGCACGTGTATCGATTACTCTCAAACATTGTTGAGAAATCATTGGATAGGGAAGTTACATACATCGCAAAGTTTCCGTATTTGTTTTTAGGGCTCCGTACCCAAAAGATTCCAACGGGACCTTATTCATAAGCCTATGCTGTCCGTCCGTCCAAAGTCAAAAGTCAAAGTCAATATAATTTATTCAATATAGGAGCTTGAAGCGTGTTTGAAGCACACTTATTAAACGTCAAATCTTTTTTAAGCTACCACCGCATCGGAACGTGTTGTCGCTGTAGAGTAGATGCGGCCAGAAACTCTACAACGTCCGTTTGTCTTATCCATAAAGGGCTGTATCTTTTAAACCGTAATTACTACTAGACGGTTGAATTTTTTTTTATATAAAAAACCAACCAAGTCCGACTTGCACTTGGCTGTTTTTTTTATATCAAGAATCGGTTGCATTCGTTTGTGACCTCAGGCATGTCAGTCAAAAATACATAAATTAGAAATGTTTTTTTTTTTTGGAAAATAAGCCTGTGATTGAGTGGTGATAGATTCGTCCAAGGGTAGATATGTAGATATCTTTGTAAACTATATCGTTGCAGATGTCGCCCGAGAAAAATCGAGTCATTGGATTTTGGGATAACAATACAAACTTCTTTTGTATGGAGCGCGCCAACGGTAATTTTGTAAGCTTAACCTCTTTTACTCTTCTGTTCTCCTGGTACTTCCCAATGATTTATTGCAACTCGCACTTGGCCTTTTCTTTAATAAAGAAGATTGCATTGCTGATATAATGCAACTCAAACTCGACCGATTTTCTTTACACAGGGGGGTACATTTTTGATTCAACACATCAGTAGGTAGGACCAACAGAAATAGGGTGTCCCTGGTGGACCTACTAGTAGGACAAAATAGTAGGACCACGAGAAAACGCCGGAAAAACATACCATGATCAAATTACATTAGCTTATTTACGAAAAGGATAAGTGCGTAGCACCATTAACCGACGCATGAGCATCAAGATTTAGGTAGGTATGTAGGTATTGGTAGGTATGACTTCTGAAACACATTCAGAAGAATATTATTGTATTCGTTAAATTTTTAACAGACATTAATGAAGGAGGAGGTTCTCATTACTTGTTTGATTCTATTTTGTAGTGGGGTTACGGTACGGTAGAAATAATAGCTTGACGACTTTATCACTACTCGTCTGCCGTTATGGACCCCACCGTTGGGCATACACCATTCAATCATCCTCGATTCGTGCTGGTCTGCACTCTGCAGTAGGCCTAGTATGATTCGCGACGCGCGGCGCCTTCGCTGCATAGAAATTACCCCTTCCCGCGCTTTTCAGTCGTGCTGCGATATAGTAATAGTACTCTGTGTGCTGTTACTCCAGTAAAGTTACGGGTCGCTTGTATGGCGAATGTAAATAATTTATAATAGCCTGTTTTTTTCTTTCATATTTTAGATTATAATTCTAGTTATCATTTAGATTGAAAATCCTCCTAAAATGTTTATTAAATAATTAAGCAAAGTAGAAAATATCATGTAAAATTGGAAAAAAATAGTATATGCAATTTTTTTATGCCATTTGTTAAATTTATTCGTTTTCTTTTATATTACAAGTAAATCCAACGAAAAATCACCCCGGAACCTTCGTTTTTAAATATGTTGAAATTACGAAAAAATAAATTTTAGTACAAAATTTACACAGTGTATGTAAGCTCATAACCTAAAACAAACAATAAAAATGAAAAAAGAAAGAAATCTGACACTATAAATAAAAAAAAATACATTTTAGTACTAAAAACTAAAAATACGAAATTTAGTGGGATTCGTTAATAAAGTATCTTAATATCATTTGTATAAACGATCTAGCAAAAAAAATTGCTTATTATAAATTATTTCCTTTCGACCCGTATTTTTACTGGACTATGTGCGCTTGCCACGCGAAGGAATAAGGCCTATGGAAAAAAGCTGAGTCACGCGTAAGTAGATATATCATGCATGTCTGGTCTCTATTTGTCCTGTATTGACAACTCTGGCGTTAATTTTTATTGTTCAAGATGATAAAGTGAAAAAAAATCTGCATTAACTTCAAGCTTAAAACTACACAACTGACCTGAGGTGGTACACAATTCTTAACTACGGTGGTGATAGCGTACTTTTGTGACTCAGAATCAAGATTCACTTTGGATCGTTGAACTAAAGTCTCTACTGACTCTCGTTGATGAATTTGCTTGCATTGTTTGGAGGTTATGCCAGTAGTACCTAGTGCTCTGTGCCGGAGGTGACGAGATCTGCATCGTACTAAGTACCTATTTAAAACTACTGTGAGAAATGAGAAAAGCTGTCTGAAGCTTGCCGTTGCACGTTCAGCGTTGTAACATTTAGGAGATTTGTTCCAAAGGTAGGTACTTACTACGTGAATGAAACACTGTATATTTTCACAACGAAATGAAAAACTTACATTCTATAAGACGTCTGAAAGCGTCTCGGGCGTCGCTTCGACTTCTCAAATGGAACATCTTATGTTCTACAACTTTTGAAAATAATGTAGTTTCTTGACATTTATTAATGCTCAAACTTTATTGGTGGAATCTGTGTACCTGTTGTGAATCCTTGACTTTTGCATTGAGCTATTAGGTATAACGCTGGAGGGCATGCGACAACGCGACAATGCGACAAGCGTCATGCACATCATGCGGGAGCGCGCTGCGCGAGTGACCGAGTGAAGTGCAGCGACATTGCCGGACTAAAAGCACATTACGAGAAAATTCTAATAGAAAAATTCTTCCGCCGTGCATACATTTGGCACTAGTAGCCCAGTCATTTTACGGTTTGAGGCGGGACGAATTAAAAATTGAAGTTTTTTTCAGTGTACTGGTATCATTTAGGAGCCAATTTGGGCCTAAAATATACGAGTACCAAAATCAAAAAATAATCACGTCAGCAATAGCCCGATTTTCCGATGGAAAAATTCTTATAATGTGCGGCCAGCCTTGAATGGGACATCATAATGAAGTACAGTGTTTCCTATAGTACCTACCTACATAACAGATCAATGAACTTTATTGTTAGATATTTTTTATAAGTCTTGTCTTCTGTTAACGACATCAATTAGAAGACTGGATGGCGTGCACTCAAAATTGTTTGTTTAAAAGAAATATCACGAAAACTACATTATTATCAAAAGTTGTAGAATAAAAAGTATTCCATTTGAGAAGTAGATGAATACCCTGCTCTAGATGCCCGAAACTCGCAGACTGTATAAGTACTTAATGAATATTTTATAGCAAAAACATACATATAAAGTACTTTTTGGAAATGAACTCTCTTCATTGGTTATTAAATTATGAGGGATAGTGAGTCCTAGAACTTTTTTCCAGGAAAAATAAAGGAAAACTCAAAGGCGCCTATCTTTGCCCAAAGGAAAATATCCTTGGGAACCTGAAAAGACTTTCTAGTACTTTGCCCAATATTCGCCTTATTGGTTGGAATGAAGGTCACTGAAACTCAAAACTCTTTTGTTTTTTTGCCAGGTAAAAGGTAAAGGAAATATTTTACGCGTCGCCAAGTGCACAGCTATATCCTCGCGAGACTATATTCGCAGATGTGCTGGTGATAAAATCAACATAAATTCCCTCGCACACGGGCTTTCACTTACTCTAAACGTATATATGCGTAGTGAGTGTAAGTAATGACATCTATTGTTTAGCCTAATACGTATATTTACGCAATTTAGAGAGCTATTGATTAAGTGAATAGCGTAACATCATTAGCGAAATGAGCTCGTTTGCGCTTAGCACTTGAATCGAGCACAACTTTTCCTGGGGTTGCAGAACTTTGTGTTGATTTTGTTTTCTTAACTTCACCGTGTTCTTTTAGAGGAAATCCTTTAGCGAACGAGTCTAAATTAGTTTTCTCCTCTATTCATTGATTCTTTGCAAAAACAACTTTTGAGAACAGTCTTAACTTTAACTTTTTCGTCTCCGATACCCTTAAAGATTGGTTTAAAAAGCCACAAAGGCACTCCACACATTGATAAATCTATTTTAGTTGGAGTGGGTCCAAACACAATGCCGTGGCTGAAATACACGTCGACTGCGATGTTAAATCCGCTTCCAAAGCCTGCGTTGGTATTTGGAATTCGGGAACAGTGATGTAGACGTCGACCGGCTGACCGTGCGTTTGCCGACGATTGAATGCCGGCAAATTGGGACTTCGCTCGACAACCGAACTCTGGCCCAATTCATAGCGCCGATATTGGAGATCGTGGATACATGATTGGACTTTTGTCCACTATCTAGCATTATTTTTTTAAGGTGTACCTTATACTTAGAGGTGACTACTATCTGGAGAGAAATGTTTATTTATTGTATTATTGCAGATAGCTTTTATAAAATACCTGCTGTGGTGGTCTGGAAAAAGAAAAAACCATGGAAGCTAGCGCAAAATAGTTTAAAAAAATGGTTAGAGGCCCGAATTACGATGAAAAACTGGCCAAGTGCGTGTCGGGCCACGCGCAGGGTAGGGTTCCGTAGTTGCCCGTCACAATATACGAACTTAGAAGGGGGCTTTTTGTTTTATACTACGGTTTGACGGCTAATAAAGTCTAAAAAGTACTTTTTTTAAGTTGGTCGACTATTACTCGTTAACTTGTAAAGCTAACTTAGCGGTGATAGTTTTCCTTTTAATTTCATTATATACACTACTGCCATGAATTTTATCACATATCTAGGAACAACCGTTTAGCTGGCAGAGGGGGGGGACACTCGACTCTAACAAAAATTAGCACCTTAAAGCTTAATATTTCGCTAACGGATCCCTAAATCGAAAAATGGTTTTCCCACACCCACCGTATTTTTAAAAGACCTATCCAACGATACCCCACACCATGGGATAGACGAGAAAAAAAAATTGCGTCCCCACTTCACGGGTAGGGCTGTTGAGGACGGTATTAACAGACTTGCGAGGGGCAAGGACGAGAAGAATTAAATGAAAATACGTCTTCTCGTTACGAAAATCTGTATAACACAAGAAACAAAATAATATTAAAAACAAAACAGTAAAATTTAAAAGCATTCCAAAATATAACAAATACAAATAAATATAAAAAGAGGTTGGCTGTCGCCAACAGGGAGGTACCCTAAAAAAAAATATTTTTCAAAATTTTATTTTACCACTTTCTCGGCGTGATTAATATGTGTACCCATGCCAAATTACAGCTTTCTAGTACTAAGCGTCTCTGAGCTAAGCCGCGGACAGACGGACGGACGGACGGACGGACGGACATGGCGAAACTATAAGGGTTCCTTGTTGACTTCGGAACCCTAAAAACTAACTTATTATTTATTTGTGTTTTGTTATGAGATATTTATGGAAAAAATATAGATAATGTGTAAAGAAAATTGCTTTCATTTTATTTACCTGAAGTTGTTATCATTGGCATCCTTTTATTTTAAACTAAGAGTCTACTCATCAAACTGAATAACTTTTACTACGGGAGCAAACCGATCATAGTTGATATCGTTGATCATAGCAATAAAAATTGCAGTGCGGGTTTACATCTCCTTGGGTAAACATTCCACCAGGAGTTCCACAGGGCTCTCTATTAGATCCACTGCTATTTAACATCTTTGTAAACGATATTTTAGCTTACGTTTTCTAAATATCCACAAAAATTATGTTGTCCCAAACATTTGAGTCGAGTTGGTACAGCAGTTTTGTATGAAAAAGCAGATTTTTTTTTTCGTTTCCTGAGGTAGGCTCCATAGTAAACGTTACTCATTGTCCCTGTATAAGGGTGTAAGGAAAAGTATCATTAGCCTTTAAACCACATACTCTACCCATCAAACTGAACTTTTACTATGGGAGCAAAGATGTCAGAGCAAAAAAAAAATTTGCTGTCTCAATACATTTTAGTCGAGTAGGTATTGCACTTTACTATGAAACAGCTGATTATTGTTTTGCTCTGACAGGTTTGCTCCCATAGTAGAAGATAGAAATTGGTCAGTTTGTTGGGTAGAGTATGTGCTGGTTTAAAGGTTAATGATACTTTTCCTTACATCCTGTATTATAACACCAATTGTAGAGAATCTTAGCATGTTAATGTCAGGATCGCTAGATTCGCCAGGCATCCGCGATTTGAATTCAGGTCGACCCAGCTAAGTTAGATGCTTGCTCCAGATTGCTAAGAATTTATTCAATGTTGCCTACATTAAATATTAGGTATATATACTTAGGTAGGTACTTACCTACTCGAATTACACAGAATTATTTAACAGGTAGGTATTTTGTTTATGTATAACATTTATATAGAATATTTTTGAAACTTTAATTCTTAGTAACGATTATAAAACACCAATTAAACCTTGAAAATATGATGCTTTTGTTGTGTTTCTCGCTAAAATAACAGCCCGAAACGGATTGTGTTTCCTTTCTACCTCAAGTTTTCAAGTTTAAATTACAGGAACATGAATTTTATTAAAAGTGAATTATGTTCAAGATTATTTATTCCGTGAATATATCAAAGTTGCAGTCGGGAGCGCATAAGTGAACGCGTTAAATACTGCCGTTTAAGATGATTTATCGCACTTTTCCCCTCCATTAACCCCCACGTGGGTTGAATCTCATATTTTTCTTTAATTTTTCAGTATATTTTTTTACAGTTCCGAGTAAAAGTTACGTAATAAGAACTGACCCGACGTCAGCAGAAGCTTTGCGGAAAAGAGTCGTTCTCGCCTGATTCTAATTAGTTCCAGGTCGGTACATCAAACTTGGGATAAGTTTCTTTCGTTTAATTGACCGTAAACTGGGGAGTAACTGAGGTACTCTGGAAGGGTATAAATAGATGAGCAATTTGCTTTACGAGAATAAGAGTTGTTTCAGTAGTGAGTAAACCTTATTGGGTTTCATTGGAATAGATTAGTGTCCATTCCCGTTCCAAAGTGTTGTTCTTAAAGCACTTAGGTGCTACTTGTGTTTAAAAGCACCGCAATATAGGTTCAATACTCTATGTTGTTATGTAGCTATGTTGAATACAGTATCTGACCACCTTTTAAGGGACTATGATAATGAGTTTATGTTATGTTGTGTATTTTTGAATCCAACACGTTTAAACATTAAGGGCCTGTTTCACCACTTATGAGAGTAAGTTCTTGTTAGCTTATCCGACAGACAGTTTGACGTATTTTGTATGAAAATATGTCAAAATATCTGTCGGATAAGCTAACAAGAACTTATCTCATAAGTGTTGAAACAGGTTCTGAGAGTTGTTTCAGTAGTGAGTAAACCTTATTGGGTTTCATTGGAATAGATTAGTGTCCATTCCCGTTCCAAAGTGTTGTTCTTAAAGCACTTAGGTGCTACTTGTGTTTAAAGGCACCGCAATCTAGGTTCAATGCTCTATTCTGTAGCTATGTTGGACAGAGTATCTGACCATCTTGTAAGGGATTATGATAATGTGATTTGTTATGTTGTGGATTCTTAGCATATTAAATAATTGAATCCAACACGTTTAAACATTTAAAAGCAAGAATTACAACATTTTTCAGTGTCTGTTCTATTAATTATATCTTTACGGTTCTATTCTTATTATGCTGATACTTTTTTAAGGGGGTTGATCAGACTATCAAACTGAACAACTTTCTCTATGGCACCGACATCGAAATCGCGAAATAAAAATCAGTTATTCCATACAAAACTGCAAACCTACGTGAGCCAAATGTATGGGACAGCAGATTTTTTAACGCTATTTCTATGTTGTTCCCATAGAGAAAGTTGTTCAGTTTGATGGTCTGATCATCCTCTTAAAAAAGTATCAGCAGGACCCTGGATCATTGAGTAATTATGTATAGAGCAGACAACGCGAACAAAATCTGTGCACCATGATCAGCAGTGTGGGGCGGGTGCTGGGAGCGTCTCGCTGCGACGAGCGCCTGGCACAGGCTAAGTGGGTTAGAGCGCGTGCACCCTAACGCGTGTTACAAAACATTACTTCTCAGTAGCTTCTCTAGTTAACAAAGTACCTCAATGCCCTGGATATGTATTCTTATTCAAGATACTGCAATCTTGTCCCGTATATCTTCCAGTATGAATAGTAGTGGAAGAATATCCGTGAACGTCGTCCGTCGCGTCGGCAGGATTGTTGTACCCCTAGCGGATAGTTAACTAAATGAACCCGCATGAAAGTTGCTTTCTTCACAACTTGCGGCGGAAAAATTCGAGCTTTGTTTCGTAGACTTCTGTCTTTTGAAAACTGCAGCGAAGTTCTAAAAATAATCCAGGCTATTTAGGGTGTAAATGAGTTGCTTCTGTCGGGTGCTTGCACGGGGGTCGGTATAGTTATAGTTATAGCTGTTGCCCGTGACTCCGTCTGCGTTGACCTTAAAAAAAGTATCCCATGTGTTAAGACGCTGTTATCCGGTCGAGGCCGTTTTTTGACCACGAACGAAATTGTTTTAAACTGTGTTTTAAAGTCTGAAAACCAATTATATCTTATTTAAGGATCTGGCTGATAGGCGACCGTGCTCAATTACACGATTAGATTAAATTTAATAGATAGAAAAAAATCCCAAAGTTAGCCCTTTTTGTTATGTTTTTTTCAATACTGTGATTAAACTGCTGATATTTAACTTTTTATTCTTGTACTTAACTAAATACATTAAATATTTCTAGTGAACTTCGTAGAATTTTGAGCTTAGAAACACCCATGAGCAAAGATATTGATGAAAAACACGTTTTTTTGCGATCTTACTTTCAATTGGAGCGGGATGGCTAATTGCAAACTTATGCTTGCAAGAAAGAGACGTACGCTTGCACTTGGATAACCTGGCCTTAAGGCAGAACATATTCTATGTATCTGCGTGCCAAATTTAATTCAAATCCGTTCAGCCGTTTATGCGTGATTAAGTGACAAACATCCCAATATCTAAACATCGAACTATCCAAACATTAATATTTATAAATAAATAAATTTAAATTTATAAATTTTTTATTCGGGAAACCAACAGTCAAATTACAAATGAATGGTTACAAAAAAAAAATGAGCATAGAATAGACCAATTACAGGAATCCGCTGATGTTAATTGAAAATTAAATAAAAAGTGCTTGCAAAGCATAACAATGAAAGCTACCTATCAAAAGGTAGGCTAAAGTAACAATAAATGATAAAAAGAAAGTAGGTATATTGTGAAGTACCTAAAGACTCAGTCCAAAGTGAACTTCACAGTTATACCCTTCTTATACTGTGCCAAAGATAAACAAAATGGATCCAAATCAAAGTATTTAAGGTTGTACAATACAGTAGCTCGATAAAGATATTCGTTTTGCGTATAATTAGTATATACAATGGGTTGAGCGAAGAGGGCCTTTCGCCTCAGATTTCTGTTACATACAAAGTAATTTATGCCATTCACTAAGACAGGACAATCCAGATGGTTTCTTATTATCTTATACAATAAGGATTGATCAGCCAGTTCACGTCTAAAGGTAAGTGAAAGGTTTTTGTTGTTGTTAATGAACGTTTTATTTAAAATTGAAAGTAGGCGTAGGTGAAGAATTATCGTTGGACTCGATTTCATCTCCGAAACTGACTGGGATGTTGAAGGGAACGATTTATTGCAACGTCGAATTCGGTATGTCAAGTTTTTTTTGGTCTCCATTTTTATATTTTTTACGGATAGAAGACTTAATTTTAAGACTCCTATTTCATTCTTATTGCGATTCATTGAGCTAATCAATATAAATTTAATTTTTAAATTATTTTGATCTGTAATCTCTAAGTGCAAAAATGGTGGAGAGAAAATAATTCGAACTCCATGGAGAAAAACTACATGCTGCTATATTTTAAAAAATTAAACCTGCTTCCTCTTTCTAACTCTATGCTGGAAACAGATACGGCAACATCAAATGTCAAATTCTGACATTGTGAATGTATTTTTTTTTCTTAAGTGCCGGTTATTTTAAGTTGATTTTATGTTTACCAAGGAGTTCACAGGTATTCCAGTGACGTCACTGGACGGACCGAAAAACGACGATATTTTACTAAAAATATCTGTAATCCTTTCATTTTAAAATCTCTGAGATAGAAAATATGATTTTTGAGACAATTATCTCGAAATGGTTTTCGATTCAGCCCTCCAAAAAAAAACTTGACATACCGAATTGCAGTACATACAGATGTTATTCCTAAATAAGCTAGTCCTATTTAGTACATAAATTGTTATCTTCCCAATAGAACCTCATTGTCTAACGAATATCATAATTATATTAACCGTTTAGAGCAGTGAAACTATCTTTATGTAATAACAACATAATATAAAGTTAGGTACATACACATAGTTAAACGACAGATTAATATGGAATGCTTGTCTTAGTTGGGATGTTATACATTTATTATATACATGTACTTCCTTAATGGATTGTCAGGAATGTGTCGTGTGTGTACCTTTGTAATTAATAGACTCTAAGTAAATTGCGACAGCTCTCGGGAGCTTCTTAATATTCATATGGAGACACTTTCGAAGTAAGTGCCAAATAAAACTCTTTCGGCATACTAATTTCTAGAAGGTCTATTCTAATTTATGTACCTACATATAATACATGCCCAACTGGCAAAATTTACTCTTATAAATATCCCAAGAGCATATTTTTTTCAGTCTTATATAACACTTACAACCTGCTATAAGTGTGGAATTGGGCGCACTTTATAAGTCTATTCACCCTTTGTGTTGCCTTATAATGGTCTTGTGAAGTGTATTTTTAATCTTACAAAACTCTTAAGGATGCTTTTATAATTACAAACAAACTTACAAGTGACTTACAATGGCATGCTTTAAGGGCAATTGCCCTTACAGTCCTCTTACTAGTGCTGCTCTAAGTGTAATATCGCTTGTAGTCCTCTTTGTGATCCCCTAGTAAGAGTGTAATCACAATTCGCCGAAGAGGTCTAGTCGCGTGTGTTCTGAAATGTTTTTTGGATTATAATTATTAAGACGCATCAAAAACGTAAGTAATATTTTATAATTTATTTCACTTTCCTATGAAACGTAGTGTGTCTATATTTGCATAATTGTTTATTAGAGTATATATGCGACTGCGGTTGCGAAGTAGATTTTCTCGATTATTTTTAAATTTAAATAATAATATTATCGAAGGGCCTTTTCAAAAACGTGTCTTAAATATTAAAAATTATTTTATTTATTTGTGAAATACATCAAAAAGTGGCCATTACCACCAATTATGATTTATAAGTGATTTATCAGAACTAAATAAGAGCAGTACTCTTATTTAAGGCTTTTATCGCACTTGTGAAGTCAAAATAAACCAAATCATTTGGCTACACGGCCATATTGCAGATACGTATATTTCTTCGGAACGCTTCACTTCTCTTAAACCGGTTCCATTTGAGTAAATCCATCCTTAATAAAAAACAGTTATTTAAGCAAGCTAAATAGGACACCTATTTTCCGCCATCTTGGCCAAACAACTGACACAAGCAGAAAAAGCACTTTTAAGACTCTTTGAACGTGCTACTAGTCTTTAATATGTCTTAGGTAAGATGAATCACACTTATAAGTACTGGTCTTACAACAGGTTTATGAAATGCCCTAATAAGTCATTCACTCTTAATAAATACTTAGTAAAGTATCTTCTAAGATCGAGTGCTCTTGCAAAATGCTTGTATAAGTGTTAATAAAGAATCAAGGGCAATAAGGCTTATAAAATGCGCTTATAATACCACTACTCTTATAAATGTCTTATTACGTTTTCTTATATACGTCTGTAAGAATGTGTTACAAGTATGAAATCACATCATCATCATCAATCACACAAGCAGAAATAATTAGAATAACCGTCAATAGAGATCAGTCACTTTTAAGACTCTTTGAACGTGCTACTACTCTTTAATATGTCTTAGGTAAGATGAACCACACTTATAAGTACTGGTTTTACAACAGGTTTATGAAATGCCCTTGTAAGTCAATCATTCTTAATAAATACTTAGTAAAGTAACTTCTAAGATCGAGTGCTCTTGCAAAATGCTTGTATAAGTGTTAATAAAGAATCAAGGGCAATAAGGCTTATAAAATGCGCTTATAATACCACTACTCTTATAAATGTCTTATTACGTTTTCTTATATACGTCTGTAAGAATGTGTTACAAGTATGAAATCTCTTATAGCCTAAATAGACTTATAACATGCCATTATAAGGGTTCCACTCTTAATCAGAACACATATAACCCTTATATAAGACTATAGATCTTATAAGCTTTTGTTTGTAAGAGTATTTTGCTAGTTGGGTGGTTATACATAGTAGATTACACACCGAGGGCATGAAAGTAAGAAAGGTCTCAGATCTCATGTAATCTGAGGTTTTCTTATTTACTGCCCGAGGTTTGTTACTATTTTTCTCCTCGACGGAGGTGGAAAGCGACATTTAGCGCAGCGGGACGAAAATTTACGCTTTCCGTCCGGAGGGGAGAAAAAGGATATTTATAATTTTAAAGTTTTATACACAGGTATGTGTACACACAAACAAACTCACGACTGTAATCCCTTTCGGGGTGGTCACAATCCATAAAGTTGGATTTTTGTAGACTTTCATATTTTAAATCGACGCTCATACCAAAAATATAATTTCAATTACATTCTTATAATTTGTAATAGTTTCAAAACCAAGTTCCAAAAAATCTGTTGTCAACATTCATGCCCTTTGTCTTCTTTACCGAAAAGATTACAACTTTTTTCACTTTACAACTCTAATTAAAATAACGTTCTTTTCTAATGAAAAGTAGGGAAGCTTAAAAATAAAACCTAGAACATTTTCGCTGCACAGAATGAACGAGTAACACCTGGCTTAACACTAAGTTTATTACAGGGTCGTCCGTCTAGCCGTGTTGCCGTGAGACGTAAAATATTTTGCCGTGGAAATGACGTGAGCCGTGCGCCCGGCCGACGCGTCGTAAACTAGACATTTATTACTTCTGATACCCTCCGCGAGTGCGTCTCTCTTATTCCACTGTTATGTTACTTATTTTTTACTTTATAGGTTTTGTGTTCGTGTGGATAATAATAAATTATCTGGATTTTTTGGACTGCACTTTTCACAGAGCTCGGAGCTTGGAGCTCGGTGGCGCGTTGCGGAGAGGTATGGACTCTCAATCATGAGGTCCGGGTTTGAATCCGCACGGACAACACGCCACGTACCAATGAGTTTTTCTAACTTATGTACGTATTACCGACTGCTCCCAAAAGGTGAAGGAAAACATCGCGAGGAAACCTGCATAATTTATGCAGAAGAAGAAATTCTGATGCGTATGTGAATCTACCAATCCGCATTGGGCACGCGTGGTGGAATAACGCCAAACACCCTCCTAGAGGGTAGGCCTGTACCCTGCAGTGGGACGTATATAGGCTGATGATGATGACTTTTCACAGAAAGCACCATAAGTGTGCGGTGTAGGTATTACTACGCAGAAGTGCTTCGAACATTCGCGCTAGTGGATAATCGAGACATTGGGCGAGCGCGTCACATGATCATTTTGTACGCAACTAAGATATTTTTCACCTCACAAGCTCGGAAAGATTCTGTTTATCATTCGAAATCTGAGTGCAAAAGTGCATTTTATCCGCTAGCGTGGAAAGAGTTTTTGAAATTCTAATCTGTCTATTCAATATTTTTTAAACTGGCCAATACGAACTAAAAACTTTTTGAAATGTTCTTTTTTAGCAATTCATTTTCTTTCCTCGCTGTTGTGAGGTGAAAAGTTGTGTGTTTCGCTCGGCTGCAAAGTTATTCTGCGTCTCGTACCTTTGAAACCTTCGCTGAGCTCAGGATTCAATACAAGTACTCGCGCCAAAAAGCAACTTTGCAGCCTAGCATAACAAATAACTATTGTCACTGTGGGGGCAAAGAAAATTAAGTGAGTATGACACATTGAGGTACCTAACTACTAGAGGCGACACCCAGACTAAATTTTTGTAACACTCGTTTAGACCAATTGGTTCAAACTTACTTAGCATGTGCCAGCCGCTCGCCGCACGGTGCGCGCCCCGCACTGCTGATCGTGGTGCACATATTTTGTTCGCGTTTTCTGTTCTATAGGTACATAATTTTTTTAATTTTTTTTATTTATAATTATAATTAATGGACTTCTTGCTTGTGCGTTAGCACCGCATTTCCGTCAATGTCAAGTGGTTTGAGGGAGTATCTAATATCCAATCTCGAGGATTGTTTTTGAGTAAGAACAACTGAGAAGGATTGTGGAGCCACGCGAGAGACAAGTGTTCGGGGCAAACCCTGCAACGTGACTCCTATAATTTAATTATTCAATGGTAAGACACGGAATTGTCAAAACAAAACAATATTGTAAATTATCAATCAACAACCTTAATTAAATAACAGTGACAAACAATCTCCGTAGCGAAAAGAACATCAAAAAGAAGCTTCGAAAACAAACAGAATTTTCCCCGAAGGATTTTCATGTCAGTCACGTTTGAGATTTTTTTCGTTGCGAAATGAATTCAATTTCTACAAACAAATCGCCAGAGATCCAATCAAACGATGACAACCAGTGCTTCGGCGAATTTTTTAATGGTATATTTTTCACTTTCGCTTGCCGGATGAGTAAAATTTTTTGCGACGCAATCTGATGAAGCGTTTGACCTACTTTCATGGGCATAAAAAGAGGAAATTGAAAGAGAAATTTAGTGGGTTATAAAATGTGGACCTACTTACCTCTAACTTACCTACCTAATTAGTGTTTTTGTAAAAAAAACCTTTGTATAAAGAGAGACAGAGGAAGACCCAGACCGAGTTATCTAGCCCAAGTGAAGGAAAAGGTTGATGTCGTGTCGTATCAAGAATTTAAGACACTAGAGGAAAAGAGTCAGGATTGGCGAATACAAAAATAAGCTGATGATCATGACTAAATATTATCAGTATTATTTATAATTTTGCTGACGAAACGTGTTGTGGATTTTTAGGTATAATACTCTCTTGTGACGAAGGTTGTCGCGGATTTTAGTTATGGAGCATTTGGAGACATGTTGCCAATTTTATAACTAACTAGTGTTTTCCCGCGACTTCGTCCGCACAAAGTATACAGCGTGTTTCATAAGTAACAATAAATTTTTGAAACTCATAAGGGGGTTGTTTAGACCGTCAAACTGAACAACTTTCTCTATGGGACCAACATCGAAATCGCGAAAAAAATAATTTTAAATCCCATACATATTTTAGCTCTAGTCGATTTGTAGAGTATAGAACATAATTTTTTTTTTTTGCGATTTCGATATTGGCCCCATAGTGAAAGTTGTTCAGTTTGATGGTCTACACCACCCCCTTAAATGTTTATTTGTAGTTTTGTAACACCTTGTATACCCGATTTTAAGTTAGATCATAAAGATATCTAACAAAAAAAGTTTCATAATGATTGGTTCAGTAGTTTTTGCGTGATGCGCGAACAAACAAACAAACTAACAATTTTGACAATAGATGGCGCTGCACGTCATTTAAATCGCGCTATCGAGTGTTATTTGAGTTTATATGAAGTAAACCGCTACTTTTTTATTCCTCACGATTTTACGGTTTTATAATAGTAAAAAGATATTTTTTTTATTAACATATTTCGTCCCATTGTTGGGCAAAATAAAGACATATAATATATTAAGAGTACGTACAAGTGTTCGGCAACTAAAACGCCCTTTAGTTTCCAGACATAATGATACCATATCAAATCCAAAGATGTTAATCGACAAAGGCACTAAAGTAAATTACTTAAGTTAAATCCCTTAGAATGTCAACATTGGCAAAGGCGTGATGAGGATCTCATTGATAGTACGATAAGAGCTTTAGGTATCCAATTGGGTTTAGTACTTCTGATTGTCAATGGTAAATGAGAGTTATCTGAATTACTTGATCTTACCTTTTGGGTGTAAGGGAAGAGAGATTGGGGAAGTGGGGATTTGCAATGAAGTCGCTGTCTACAGGGTATAACTTAATATGCTGACACTTTTTCAAGGGGATGATCAGACCATCAAATTGAACAACTTTCTCTATGGGACCAACATCGAAACCGAGAAAAAAAAATCAGCTGTCCCATACAAAACTGCAAACCGACTCGAGTCAAATGTATGGGACAGCAGATTTTTTTTTCGTGATTTTGATTTTGGTCCCATAGAGAAAGTTGTTCAATTTGATAGTCTGATCATCCCCTTAAAAAAGTGTCAGCATATTAAGAAGGACCCTGTAACAGGGTGTAAGGAGAAGTATCATTAACCTATAAACCACATACTCTACCCATCAAACTGAACAACTTTTACTATATGATTCAGAGCAAAAAAAATCTGCTTTTCCATACTAAACTGCAGCGCCTACTCGAAACAAATGTATGAGACAGCTGATTTTTTTAATGTTCTGACAGGTTTGCTCCCATAGTAAAAGTAGTTCAGTTTGATGGGTAGAGTGTGTTGGTTTAAACTTTAAAGTTTAAATTAAGTACACTTTTCCTTACACTCTGTATTTTATTATACTACCAAATCGAAATGGATAGGTTCAATTATCCTCCTTGTATGACATTACAAAGATAAAAAATAGTAGGTATGATTAAGCGCTCTTTGGCGTAGTGGAGCTTTGGTATTGGAAACGATCACCGAAGTTAAGCAACGTCAGGTCCGGTCAGTCTTTGGATGGGTGACCGTTTAGTGGTATTTCATCTCGAGCGCTTCCGTGCTTCAGAAGGCACGTTAAGCAGTTGGTCTCGGATAGTTCCGTCAGATGGCGTTGTAACTATTCGTTAAGCCAGGTCAGAGGCCTATTGAGGCGGCTTGAAAATTCTCTGACAGCAAGTTGACCACTACCTTGCCTCCACCAACACGCACTGGGCCAGCGTGGTGGAGTTTGGCCCACTCCCTCTCACCCTTATTCGTGAGAGGAGGCCTTTGCCCTGCAGTGGGATTCTATAGGCTATAACTTAACTTAACTTTTTTTTAGGTATGATTGAAAATTACATTTTCATACATTCAATTTTATTTTTTAAAAGCTTTTATCTCCTACAGAAAATAGTTCGTAGACGGGTAATAAATAAAAATTAATTTCCCAAACACGTTTTCTTGGTAATACCTTCAGAAGACTTCGTGAAATTGGGCTCGCTTATTTATTTGTACCTTTTTCCAAGTTAAAACCCTACATATTACTATTTTTACGCAGTGTCGCGTTGTAGAGCAATATCGTCGCTTTCATAATACATATTACCCACACTTTTATCAAGCGAAGCATAAAATCTCATATAATGATACATAATATTTCTCCAAAGCGTGCGTACGTAACATTCTTCTGGCAACAATATAGTATATTAAGTACATGCATTCTCAATATCTAGTATAGTAAGACGATAGTGTACAAGAGAGAAAGAGACAGCAAAATAGTGGGTGATATTTTTTTTACCGTTTTATCGTTTCCAAACTTTCAGGCCATCAAACTGATCAACTTTTACTGCCTATCGAAGCAAAACTGAATTCGTAAAACAACAACCTCAACTGTATCATACATATCAGTCCTTGCAGTTTCGTATGGAACAGCGCAGATATTTAGCGATTTCAGGTTTGCTTCCATAGTAAAAGTTGTTCAGTTTGATGGTCTAAATCACCCCTCCAGCCCTCCTGGTAAAAAATATACCAGTAAGTACCTATATTAGCGAGAAAAATAAATACCACCTATCCCCCGCCCTAGAAACTTGCCTGCAAAACACCCAGCACCCGTCAAACTGAACAACTAGGGAGCTTTGTTACATTCCACACAGTATGATCGCCTAGTACTCTTACCCAGCCTAAATTTGTCTTTGGATTGCGAGAGCAATCGTTATTTATTCAGGAAATAACTTCAAAGATTAGATTTTCATGACAACGAAAACAGCTCTATCGACAGAAGATAAAGTATTAACATTTTATCAGCACTAAGTTTTACTTTATTCAAGAGAAAGACTTCGCTGAAAATTTGAAACAAAAGTGCGCCAATTTCCATTTTGCTAGAATCCAAAGAGCTGTGCAATCCTTTCTCGGCTCAAAGCTCGCTCCGAGTCTCGGATATTGAAATAAATATATTTATAGCATACAGCTGTTCCGTTAAACTTCTTCGTGGAAGCGACAGGACAGGCCACTTTTATACAATAACATGTTTTCAAATTATAGGTTGATACACGTATTTTAATATTGTATAAGTTTTTCACATTTCATCGGCATTTTTCATATTGTATAAGTTTTTCACATTTCATCGGCATCATCATCGGCTGCTGAATCTTTCCCACGCTGCAGGCCACCTTCTATCAAGAATTATAATGAAAGGGGATTTTCACCACTCTGGCCCGATACGAATTAGTTGAGGCAAGATATTGGTTAACTAGTTGTGAGAGTATTTTCAAGCCACCTCTGTAAGCCCTATAATAACTATGTCTTGGCCTGACGATTATCAAATTCTAAACATCAAAAACAGAATCCAAAAAGTTTGCTTAAGGTGTCTTCCGAAATAAGAGAGTAGGGAATACCTCTAAAAAGATCTACTAATCAAATTCGTATAGGTAATTAAATTTCACATTGTATGACAGATAAATAGACCAGAATCATATCATTTGCCATATAGAGTCCTTGTTAATACTCGTATGCTGACACTTTTTTAAGGAGATGATCAGACCGTCAAACTGAACAACTTTGTCTATGGCACCAACATAATAATCGCGAAAAAAAAGCAGCTATTCCATACAGTTAACCCAAATAAATGTATGGGACAACAGATTTTATTTTCGTGATTTCGATGTTGGTTCCATAGAGAAAGTTTTGATGGTCTGATCATCCTCTTAAAAAAGTGTTAGCATAATAAGAAGGACAGGGTATCTGTTAGATATAGGCTATCTGAAACATCAGTATTTATTTCATAGATATTTACACAATAGCCCTACAGCCTAATTGAACCCACTGCTGGGCATCATCATCAGCCTATCATCGTCCACTGCTGAACATAGGCCTGTCCCAAGGCACGCCACAAAACTCTGTCCTCGGCCTTCCTCATCCAGTCGCTCCCCGCTACTTTTTTTAGGTCGTCTGTCCAGCGGGCAGCAGCTGACTGCTGGGCATAGGACTTCATTTTATTGCACAATTCCTCATGGTCACATGCTAATCTGATCTAATGCGAACCCAGCACCCTCACAATGTCATGGTGGTCTGTCTAATGACCTATATTTCTTTACTATCTGCAAATTTTTAATCCCAAAAGTTGTTAACAGAACGTTCGTTTCACACGCTACTAACACACCATTCAAAAGAGTTAGTTCTACACTGTTAGCTAAAAACCCCCAACTAATCTGCTACAGAACACCGCAGTAGGTAGGTCCTGTCCTAGGCTCTTGACAGCGGCGTACTGTAAACAAGTTGAAATTGATTTTGAAGCTTACCCGAACTGCTGCCCGCGGCTTTGCGGCTACTCTGCGTTGTAGGTATCCTAATGTTGTGTTGTGTCTACGAAACTTTTCAAAGACTATGAAAACATGTTGTACTAAAACTTGGGATAATCTTAAGTAAATATTAGTTGTCTTTGACCTGGTAAAGGCGGTGGAAACCCGTTGGATGAGAGCAGCGCAGGACCGCTCGTTATGGTGATCGTTGGGGAAGGCCTAATGTCCAGCAGTAGACGTAAATCGGCTGAGATGATGATGATGATGATGATACGTAAGTAGGCATGATCGAAGTATGCAATATTAATAATGTAGTCCGCCGTCCGTCCGTCCTACTTATTTAGAGCTGTAACTTTTGAACCGTAATAGCTAGATAGTTGAAATTTTCACAGAATATGCGTTATTATGGCGGATTTGTTAACAAATAATATAAATGTCAGAAGTTGAAGTTTAAGGGGGGTTCTCTACAGGAAACTAGTTTTTATCAACGTTATTTCTTCTCTCTCTACCGGTAATTTTTCTCTAAAACTTGGTGTGATTATAGAGCAAACTCTACAAGCCCGACTCGCACTTGACCGTTTTTCGGACTTTGCCTCGGACTCAGCTATAACTTTGGAACAACTTGTTTATATAAAGCTTAAAAATAGATTTTTGTTTTACCTAAGCACAGATTATATAATACTATACAGTACAGATGCCCAACATCAAACAATGGAACGCGACTGCCGTAACTCGGGCAGTCTTCGGGCAAAGTAAATTGCTTGATTTTCCGAGGCTCATGAGATTTTTTTGTAGTCAGATCATGTATTTTTAGTAACAATTTACACTTTTACGTAAACATTAATTACAAATCGATACCATATATATAGCCATTAAAAAAAAAACATTTGTATAGGATAGGACACCATGACCTAAGTAAATCAAAAACCTAACTACATTATCCGCATGCTCTTAACAGTGTAAGTATATAGGTATAGTAAACAAGTTGAAATTGATTTTGAAGCTTACTCGAACTCATGCCCGCCCGCCCGCGGCTTTCCAGCCACAATGGGCTGCCAACTCGCCGTTTTGCTATTTTGCCGTGGGCTTTATCGTGTAGCCTAACTTAATTATGTTTTAGGATAATAGAACCCATGCTACTAAGTATGCTAGAACAATTTTCAATCGGTTGTTCCGCTTTCGCAAATAATACTATGGTATTGTGTTAATATTCGTAAAGGTCTTTGCATAATACTTGTGGATTAGTCTGCGGCGCTGAAAAGAGATAGATAGATAGATGCTGACAATTTTTTAAGGGGATGATCAGACCCTCAAACTGAACAACTTTCTCTTTAGGATCAACACCGAAATAGCGAAAAAAAATTGCTGTCCCATACATTTGGCTAAAGTAGGTTTGCAGTTTTAAATTTTGTTTTTTTTCCGCGATTTCAATAATGGTGTGGCGTTCACAACAAGTTAACAAAACAAAAATACAAATACAATGCTACACCAATAGAACAACATGAAATTTATTGTATGCTACAGCAGCAAATAAATAAAAAAAAAACACTTTAAGAGAATATTATTCCGAGAGCGAAAATGCGCGCTGCATACAAACGTACTATGGTGATATTTTCAATACTAACCAATTAAAGTCAATGAAATTTTGCAGAAACAATCTAAAAACAAATCTCTATGCTTCTATAGAGTCAGATTTTCGTTAAAATATACAGTTTCAATGCTAGGATAAATTTAAGATTTGTATGGAAATCTTTGAGGCACTATAACTTGAAAACTATACATTTTAACGAAAATCTGACTCCATACAAGCATAGAAATTTGTTTTTAGATTGTTTCTGAAAAATTTCATTGACTTTAATTGGTAAGTATTGAAAATATCACCATAGTACGTTTGTATGGAGCGCGCTCCGAATAATATACCCTTAAAGCCAAAAAATCGTTCAGTTTGATGGTCTGTACCACCCTTGAAAATTTGGAAAGTGTTTAAAAATCTCCTTCATAAATATAATACTAGGAAGGTAATTACTTCATAAGGAACATACGAAATAATGCAATAAATTGAATCAAACGATACTATTATGTTTTGCATATCTTACTATTACAGATAAGATAAATTGGACGAAATCTCTACAATGATAAACATTTTAGTATGTACTTCTCTACTTCGTTATCTAAACTATTATAAAACTGTATCTGAAGTGTGTCTGTACATTGAAGATATTTACAAAAAAAAAGATTACGATATGGTTTTTAGGTATCCCTGACTCGAAATCAACCTTTTTTGAAATTTTGTCTGTCTGTTTGTTTGTGTGTTTGTTTGTTTGTTTGTTCGCGCATCACGCAAAAAATACTGAACCGATTTTGATGAAACTTTTTTGTTTGATAGCTTATGATCTGACTTAAAATCTGGTAAGTATATAATTTGTGCGGACGAAGCCGCGGGAAAGCACTAGTATATAATAATATTATAAAAAAATACCTATGTGTTTTTATGTTTTTAGTTTTTACCGACAAAAATATTTTTTTAAAGTGTACTGTAGTGTGTGTAATTTTAATTAAGTATTATTTTCTGTCTAAAGAGGGCGAACCTACCTGCGCAGGGAAAAGGCTGTCCCTAGAATATTAATCAAAAGTTTTATAATTACCGGAGTCAGGCCTTTTAGATGACTATCGCTTGTGCCGACAGAAATCTACGTTCGTTTACTAAATAAATAATAGGTAGGTTTAATTTAAATACTTATATAATTACAAAGAACTTCATTATAAATAATTTTTAAGGCTAGTAAGTAACTTCGCCGGATTTAAGGTAAATTGTTCTTCTTCTTATCGAGTGGGCTGCAAAGCCCTGCAGTGCTATTTTTGAAAATCATACGAGCGGTTCGGCAGTAGAAAATATCAGAATTACTATGGAGATTATGCATCTTTCTACTGCCGAACCGCTCGTATGATTTTCAAAAATCGCACTGCAGGTGTCAGAGTTTATTCAAACCGCCTTACGGCCTCTGACGTGGTTTTTATGTAACAACTACCACACCACCAGTGATAGTAGCCGGGACCAACAGCTTAACGTGCCATCATTTTTTTTTTCAGACAATCAGGTGACTCAGCCTGCAATGTCCTAACCAACTGGGGAAAAACGCACAAAGTGACATTTCACTAGGTGCCCCCCCCGTGGGAATCGAACCCACGACGTCCGTGTCAAGAGCCCAATGCTCTAACCATTAGACCACGGAGGCAGGTAAATTGTTGAGCAAAATGTATTAATACATATACCTAGTTAGATACCCGAAAGGATGCAATTCCCTCTTATCAATTGTTACAACTTTTACCTATAAATCTAACATTATTATGAACTTATTTCTTTAATTTGTAACACAATTGACTTATAAGGACGCTGGACAGAGTTTGAGCATTCCTTGTGAAAATGTAGATATTCGGAGTAGTTTAGAATACCTCCGACTACCCCCTCAGGGAATATAGTCATTCATGGCGTCATGGCATAGGCATGACATGCAATATCGTAAGAATATGCTAAAGGCTTTGATAAAGTATATGTCAAGATTGACAGTCGAAGATACGAAAGCGTCGAAAAAAATTGGAACCAGTACTGGCTCCTAAACCCTATACATATACACGCACACATACATAATTTGTATGGCGCCTCACGCACACCAACCTATGAAACTTGGCCCCTTTTGTTTTATACGGTAAAACAGTGAGGCTCATGACAGTCGAAGATACGAAAGCATCGAAAAAAATTGGAACCAGTACTGGCTCCTAAACCCTATACATATACACGCACACATACATAATTTGTATGGCGCCTCACGCACACCAACCTATGAAACTTGGCCCCTTTTGTTTTATACGGTAAAACAGTGAGGCTCATGACAGTCGAAGATACGAAAGCGTCGAAAAAAATTGGAACCAGTACTGGCTCCTAAACCCTATACATATACACGCACACATACATAATTTGTATGGCGCCTCACGCACACCAACCTATGAAACTTGGCCCCTTTTGTTTTATACGGTAAAACAGTGAGGCTCATGACAGTCGAAGATACGAAAGCGTCGAAAAAAATTGGAACCAGTACTGGCTCCTAAACCCTATACATATACACGCACACATACATAATTTGTATGGCGCCTCACGCACACCAACCTATGAAACTTAGCCCCTTTTGTTTTATACGGTAAAACAGTGAGGCTCATTCTAGACATATACTTTTTCTAAGGCTAAAGGTTGCCGTGGCGAGTAACTACGCCTGCCATGCTGGAGGCGATGGTTCGAGTGTTTATTAGTTTTTCGGGATGTATGTACGATTTGTATCAACACTGGGTTTTCGGTAAAGGAAAACATCGTGAGGGAACCTGCATGATTCAATTTTGAGGCTTGTATTGCAACCACTGTCTATTATAAGTGGCGACGGGCTCACTCCACGTCACACTGGACAGAGTTTCGGTACTAATTGTGAAACGTGGATGTATTGAGTTTTCAGAATATTCTCAACCCTCTGGGGAAATAGTAGTCATGAGAATATGAATGCATGTTAGAAGTTTACTTCTTAATTTAAATTACTTCGATTATAGCATTGAGTAATTATGTATAGAGCAGACAACGGGAACAAAATCTGTGCACCATGATCAGCAGTGTGGGGCACGTGCTGGGAGCGTCAGGCTGCGACGAGGGCCTGGCACAGGCTAAGTGAGTTAGAGCGCGTGCACCCTAACGCGTGTTACAAAACATTACTTCTCGGTAGCTTCTCTAGTTAACATAGTACCTCAATGGATTATAGCTAATATTTCGTAACCTCTTACCTTTTCAATGTGGTCGCTACTCCTTTGTGAAACTAGTCGTAAATTTTCTGACACTTCAAGCCATATTAGAATGCTAGGGGTAACTTTGCAAGCTTTATGGTCCATCGGTGAGAAACGCGAGTGGGGCCCAAATGAACCGCACCTCAAACAGCCCCTGACGGCTTGCACAAATTAGGCCGATTCTGGTCTTATTCCCGATGCATAAGGTGTCTGTCAAATGTCCACTTATGTGGTGTAACTCTAACGACCGTGTTCTGCACGGGACATTAAACCAGGAATTAGATTCTGTTTCAGAAGTGAAGTCTCTATTATCAAGCTGTTTTCGTTTTTATTTCGATCAAGTTAAGTGTTATTGTACGGGTCTATGGATCTAGTTTGCGTTTTGCTGTAAGTGTTACAGGTGCTAAAGTTGCTACCGATGGTTGAGTGGACGGCGTTCCGACGAAGGAATGAGATTTATATGGTTGAGTAAGATTTTTGAAAATTCCTTCCTTGATGGAGGTTTGTAATTGTTGGTAGGATGGTAGTGGTACAGCGGTATTTTTATAAAAGATACACAACGAATAACAACAGTAGGTAACCCTTTTGAGGTGCTCAGAAGCGTTCAGCAAATGTTCCACAAGAATAATGCCTTATTTCTTAATAGTTTTTAAAGCGTAGCCTATTTACGGTAGTACCTAATTATAGTACTCAGTGGTTGTAGCAACGTTAAATAAATAAATAAATAAACAAATATCTTGGACAGTGTCACACAAATTTGATGGCCTGAGTTCACCGTTTCAGTTTGCGGATGGCTGTCCCTTACACCCTGTTTATAGATACAAACATCCATGACTCGGGTACAAATATTCATTTCATCATACAAATATTTATTTTTTCCTTACGGGATTCGAACCCGCGTGCCGGGGCAGCAGGCAGGTTTACTACAGACTGTGTTGTCGGGCCGTTAATTATGATACATGGAGTTCCTACGTATTAATTTTGTGTAAAACTGGCTATTTTTCTTATCCCGTAAATGAAACGAATCACATAATCACTAGCCGAAGAGATACTGCTCTTTAGTCGAATCGATGAATAAAAGCCTCCGCACATTGCAGCGATATTATCGACAGCGATATCGCGACACCTTACACACTGCAGCGATTCCGCGATTCGCGTCACGCATGCGCCCACCACACTGAATCTAGTCGAAAGAGATTGCGTCAGATTGCGATAATATCGCAGCAGTGTGTGGGATCGAGCGCATCCCTATACAAAGGTTCACCCTGTTGTCGCATAACTTTTTTTCGCATAATTTTGTAATGCATGATCACTATAGGCATACATGACTTATGGCATAACTTCACTTGGCATACTTTTTTTAGCATCCATTCATAACGCATAGTCTTCTATGGCAGATCAGTCGTATTGCATAACGTTTATATTCAGAAGTATCGTATGGCATTATTGCCTTTTCGCAGAGTATTGTAACGGTTCTCATCATTGTCGCATAATTTTGTAATGCATATTATAGGCTGACTATACTAAATGACTAATGGCATAAACAACTACCAGTAGTACCTGGATATTAGTAGATTACACACCGAGGGCAGGAAAGTAAGAAAGGGCTCAGATCTCATGTGACACGTAATCTCAGTAGGTCTACCATGAGTTTTCACCGTACTTTACAACTGAAGTTACGTCACCAATTTTGTGTTGAATTTCGTACAGCGCTCCTAGTGGTTACGTTGAGAACTAATTTCTGGCATACGAATTGGCGACGTAACTATAGTAGTAAAGTACAGAGAAAACTCATGGTAAGCCCTCAGGCTTTCTTATTTACTGTCCGAGGTTAGTATACACCTACTATTTTTCACCGCGACGGAGGTGGAAAGCGACAACTTTGTTTAGCGCAGCGGGACGAAAATTGACGCTTTCCGTTCGGAGGGGAGAAAAATTATCGAATAATAACTGATTATATACATACCACGTTGTTTTATTTAGTTACTTTTCCTAATGATACAAACTAAAATCTACCATCTAGCTTAACCTAACCTCCAGTTTTGAAGCTACCTTTCTGCGCCCTAAGCAACAAGCATGCAGAATGCAAGCAAGCATGTTGATGCATGCATGATACATGTTCTAACATAACCTAGAATTTTAAAACCACAAATTTGTACCACCAAGTTTTTCTCAGGCAGGGGGCTTCCGCCTCCTGCCTTCCGCCTACATGCAGACAAGCAAGCAAGCAATCATGCAGCAAGCAAGCAAGCATACAACAAGCAAACAAGCATGCTCCAAGCAAGCAAACATGCAGCAAGCATGTTGATGCTCCGCTCGCTTCGCTCGCTCCGCTTAGTGTCTTACATGTTCTAACCTAACCTAACCTACAATTTTAAAAACACCAGTTTGTTTTTCTCAGGCAGGGGGCTTCCGCCCCCCGCACCCCCCGAGCGGGGGGCGCAGCCCCCCTGCACCCCCCAACATGCAGACAAGCAAGCAAGCAATCATTCAGCAAGCAAGCAATCATGCAGCAAGCAAGCAAGCATGCAACAAGCAAGCAAGCATGCACCAAACAAGCAAACATGCATGCACGCATCCAGCAAGCAGGCAAGCATGCAGCATGCAAGCAAGCATGTAGATGTTCCGCTAGCTTCGCTTGCTCCGCTAAGCGTTATACATGTTCTAACCTAACCTAACCTAGAATTTTACAAGCACAAATTTGTTTTTCTCAGGCAGGGGGATTCCGCCCCCCCACACCCCCTGTACCCCCCAAAATGCAGACAAGCAAGCCAACATGCATGCACGCAAACTAAACGCCCTAATGCCACTGATCATTATGCTAAGCGAAATTATGCAAAACCGCGCTAATGCCACATGATCATTATGCTATGCAAAATTATTCAATATAACATTCGATTATGGTAGTAGTATGCCATATTAAATTCGCATAAATAAATATTCTGCCACTTATTAACATATAAGTGGCAGAATAAAGCTTTCTGCATTGTTAATATTCGCCCTAGAACAATTATGCCAAGTATGTTATGCTATATATGTTTCGGACAATGAAAGTTATGCCAGATAGACGGAACCCCTGTACAAAATGTACTGATAACAATTATCGCAAAATCGCAGCGATATTATCGCTCGATAATATCGCGGCAGTGTGTAGGATCGCGCGCGTCCCCATACAAAATGTACTGGAAACAATTATCGCAAAATCGCAGCGATATTTTCGCTCGATAAAATCACTGCAATGTGCGGAAGCCTATATTCCCGGCACGCCGCTTTCCCAACGCCGCTTCTCTTTATAGTGAGTCGCGCTACGTCACGTCGCGTAATAGTGACTCTCTCTACGTCGAGTCGATGATATAGGCTAGTAAGCTCTATTTTATGCCCCATTACTACTGATCTCCGTAACAGTATCGATTGACTGTGCGTTCACCTAGTAAATAAAATATATTAAAACCAACCACAGAACTCTATATAATGGTATATTCATAAAATGGAATGAATGAAAACATTTTCAGAGAAAATGTTGTAGCACCAAAATATCACGCACGGTAAAAGCTGGCACAAAAACATTTAAAATAACAGATTAGTTTAATAGAGACTCAGACGACATCGTTTTTATACCTACATCCTACGAATAAAGAAATAAATATGGAACGATAACTCCGAACAAAATCTCCTAAATTTTTGGCACCATGAGTTTTGGCGGCAAACGCCGTAATTGGAGTCGCCATAATGATTGAGTCTTGCGCGCTTGCGTGGTGTACACCAAAGTTCGTGGGGTCATTTTTTGACGTGAATTATATTTCCATATTTATTTCTTTATTCGTAGCCTACATCCCTATTTTCGAAAGAGATGTAAAGTTGTAAAATAAAATGCGTTACATATTGAACGGGTGCTTCAGACCATCAAACTGAACAACTTTCACAACGGAGCCAAGAACGAAATCGCAAAAAAAGCTGTTCCATACATTTGAGTCGAGTATTAGCCACTGACGATTTTTTATGAAACCGCAGATTTTTTTGTGATTTAGAATTTGGCTCCAAACTCAAATTTTTTTATTCAAAATAATATCACATAGATAACTTTCTGACGTCATTTTTGATTCTACCACCGCTTCGGAAGGTGTTCCGTTGTAGAGAAGATGCGGCCAGAAACGGCTCCGTACTGACAGTTGTTCATTTTGATGGTCCGTAAGGCCTATCCATTCATTTTATTTTGATCTAAGGGTCCGAAGCACCCCCTTTGACATGTAACGCATTTAATTTTACTACCTTACTACCTGTTTAATTGAAGTAATGACCAGGAGGCGGCGATGTGTGTTGCCGATCTCTGCCTGTATTTATCTTTGTTTTGACCAAGCATGTTTCTGATTTATGTCTGTTTGTGTATTCTTGTTTATATAAATAAATAAATAAATAACGCTCACAGGCACATACATTGTAATGATCCCAAACTAGCACTAAAGGCTTTTATTATGGAAACCATACAACAACGGCACGAACATATAACATCCATGACCGAACCGGGATTCGAACCCAGGATATATATAACGGATATATTGAAGGATATTCGGTTTTATTCGGAGGATATTGAAGTAAAAATAAGATACCTACACATAATAAACTCACGAGCATAATTCCTTGCGGGTTATTTGCTACATATCACACCATCTTTTTTTGATATGTGCACAATGTACACGTTCCTTTAGGAAAAGATAAACAATTTAATTGATTTTGCCAGCTCCTGTCGTGCGCAGTACACAAACCGGCTTCGAAGTTGAACGCTTCAATCATAACAGCGAATAAATAATTTATTTTCACAATAGCAAAAGCACTCGACGAAGTTATACAGCATCCTGGCAAAGAGAAAATAAAAGAATAACTCCGAAACGGCATTTCACTCTGATATTTTATGTAAAATAAACTTTATTGCAGTGAAACAGGGTTATTAATTTCTTGTATTTATTGCAGTAATGCCGGTCGCACCTGAGGACTACAGTCTACGTAATGCAGCACGTTATCTACGACCATTTTCACTTATGCTATTTTGTTTTGGACTGAGATTAATTGTACGCTTATTTTGACCAATTTTGTATACAGGGTGTAACAAAACACCCTAATACTCAAGGGGGTGCTTCAGACTATCAAACTGAACAACTTTCACTATGGAGCCAAATTATCGAAATCACCCCCTTAAGTATTACTAGGGTGTTTTATTACACCCTGTAATGTTGGTAGGTAACTATACTGCATTCTAAATAAGGACGAAAAGATATTCCGATTCCTGTATAGCTTTCTGGCCAATTCTGATTAGCAAATATGATTTATTTATGAGAAAGATATACTATCCAACGTATCTTGGACGTTACTAAAGCTGTTCTAAGAATAAGTGAGAGGAAGTGTTTCAAATCTCTGTTTCTGTAATTCAAAATGGCCTTAAATTTTCGTTGTTATTTGGAATGGAGTATAGGTAGGTCTCTTTTTTATCCATAGTAAAGTAACTCACACAAATGCTTGAAAGTGACAAGGGCATTCAAAATAGGTAACATTTCGATCTTACCACCTTGGTGCACTACACCACAGTACAATACCAAATACCTAGTTTCTTTCAGAAAGTTCAGATCTTAACGTTTTTGCAGCAATATACAGGGTGTTTCATAAGTAACAATAAATATTTAAAACTCTTAAGGGGGTGGTGTAAACCATCAAACTGAACAACTTTCATCCAACATTGAAATCACGAAAAAAAAATTTGATATCCCATACATATTTTAGCTCTAGTCGATTTGTAGAGTATGAACATCAATTATTTTTTTCTCGATTTCGATATTGGTCCCTTAGTGAAAGTTGTTCAGTTTGATGGTCTACACCACCCCCTTAAAGGTTTATTTGTATTTTTGTAACACCTTGTATAATAAAAGTATCAAAACAATAATATCGACTTACACAGATTTATAGTCGCTCTAATTGTGGTTTTTTTCACTTGTAGGTTAGATGCGAAATTGTTTCGTCAACATCTTAAATGTGAATTCGCAACCCAGGTACCTACCTAATTCAAAACAACCGCAAGGATTATTGCAGTATGTCGGTGGATCCACGTTCGTCTTGCTAATTAAATGTCGTGCCACCCGGGGAAAGATTGGCGGCTTAGTGTGAGCCGGGCTTACTGACCGAGTGTTACTGGTGTTACGCGCGAAACAATAACATTTTCCACTTTATTGCTTGAGAAACGCATGAACAAACTTCCTGTGAACGTGTAAGTAACTTTGTTAGCGATTTTATAGCATTTCGCAGATGGTTTACTCAGTGGTTTAATACAGTTCATAAAGTCTTGTATTACATTGACTTTTACTTATATTGACTGTTAGCTTTTCCATCGTTTTTATAGCCATGCGACTACATTTGGCTCGAGTAGGTTTGCACTTTTGTATGGAACAGGTGACATTTTTTTCGCGATTTCTGATCATCCCCTTAAAAAAGTGTCATCATATAAGAAAGACCCTGTATATAGGGTCCTTCTTAATATGCTGACACTTTTTTAAGGGTATGCTTAGCCCGTCAAACTGAACAACTTTCTTTATGGCACCAACATTGAAATCGCGAAATAAAACAGCTGTTCCATACAAAACTGCAGTAGGTACTCTACTCGAGTCAAATGTAGCGCATACGAGTAATGTATGAAACTTTTTTATTCGACTTTGTGTAGTGAAAGTTGTTCAGCTTTTTAATTTATGGTAAGTAAGTAGTAGGTAGGTTTGAAAAGTACAGGCGGTATCAAATCGTCGCGATGTACTAATCGTAAAAATGTTCAGGGATGGTTCATCAAGCTAAGACGTCGAGGATATGGCTATTAGCCTCCAAGTAATATTTAAACTGAGTTACGTTTAATTATGAACTTTATTTATAAACAAATTACTTAATTAAGAGAGCCGAAAATACTAATTCAAACAAATCTGGTACTTATAACAACACTACTTAAGGTTTAGTTCCGCTTACGCTCTTGCTTTGTCCGCTTCCTCTCGTAGCTTATTACAAACTCCTCGAGTGCTAGATACAAAACTGACTCAATTCTTGATACAAACTGACTGCCGGATCGCGGTTCCCGCCTTTTATACTGAGTGCGTTGCCTTCCAGAAATTTCCCGCCGCCTCGCATCCTTTCGATGCGTTCGGTGTTTATCACGCCAAATTGAACTCTATTGACACCTATTTGGAGGTCTGTCGTATTTTCATGAATTTACCTGTATTTTCTGGATTTCTCTGGATAATTCGACTCATTTGAGATTATACTAATAATTTTACATGCAATAATGAACCTTATTCACTTCTGTCGCCAACATCCTCCCCCCCGTGCTGCGCACCATATACCTGGTATGGCGACACTGTCAGAACCAGCCGGTGTCAATAATCTTTGCTTCCATCTAGTCCTCGCGGCCACCGTGTGGTCGTACGGTCCCTGGTAAAGGTTAGGGTCCAAGTCGAGAACACTTTTTCTATTCTTGGGGTTTAATGGTGGAGTTTGTTGCGTTACAGCACTTCTTTTCTTCCTCACACGCTTCCAAGCATGCTGACGTTTTCTCGTATTCTTTACGTCTCTCAGAACACGCTGTCCTCTCGCGAAACAAAACTTCTGAAGTTCTTTCTTCATTTTCCATTTTTCCTTGCAGCTTCTAGCTACACTCTTGGGTTTCAAATACATTGGCTTCCGTACAAGCATCTCTTTGTTCTTCCTCTGTGCCATATTCTCTATGGCTGCTATTCCAGGTTTGGCGTCTTCACGGCACCCTCTTCGGTAAGGGTTGCTGACTCTTCTGTCATTCAAAATAGTCACTCTTAAATTTTCCTCGGACTTGTCCATTTCCGGAATTTCCTCTGTATTACATTTGACATTATTTCTTTCTTTCTGTGTAGCGATAGAAGTTGCTTCTTCTTGAACTTCTATGTCGTTCTTTTTCGAAGCAGTTACGGTCGATGACGCAAGGATCGACGTTGGCACGGTGGGTCCCATATCACCTGTCGCCAGGCACGGTGCTTCCAAAGTAGCTCCAATGGCGGGTCCCTCCAAAAGACACGTCTCCTGCTCGTCCAATTTCTGCTCACCCATATCACTCTTGATCTTACGTTCATCGTTATCAATCTGCATCATTTCTAACTCAACTCGTTCTAGTTCTTTTTCGAGCCTTATAAATTCTAGTCTTTGCCGTAGAATCTCACACTTTAACTCTAGTTCTCTTCTTTGACGTCTACGCCTCATTGTGACGTCGGAAGAATTACTGCATAGCCCAAACGGTGGTAGAACCCTGTGTTCCCCTCCATAGATGGCATGCTTATCCTCCTCATCAAAATTGCACTGGCACATTTCCAATTCAAATATTGCCAGCTGTTCAGCAATAGCAGCTTCTTTCATTTGACAGCGTAGCAAATTGTGCCTTGCCTTAATTTCCTTCCTGCGTGATTCTTGTCTGCGTAGCCCAATCGGTAAAGAATCTGTCAAGGTCGATCCTTTTCCATGTTCGGCATGCCTAATTCCACTTCCGGATGTCATCATCATCGCAGGTACTGAGTTTGTATCCAGATTTTGTGATATACCACTATTCCCAGGGTTCACAGTAGGAGTAGGTACGCCAACCTGCCTCCTTACCTCATTTCCCAACGGCTCCCTCACGGTGGCACCGCTATCCGTAGTCGTCGTAGCTCCAATAAGTGATGCCGGTGTCCAAGACTCCAAGTCGAGGGTCATACTCCTCGTCTGCATCATATTTCTCCCAAAATTCTCCAGATGAACCTATCCGGCTCGAAGGACCAAATGAAAAGTACAGGCGGTATCAAATCGTCGCGATGTACTAATCGTAAAAATGTTCAGGGATGGTTCATCAAGCTAAGACGTCGAGGATATGGCTATTAGCCTCCAAGTAATATTTAAACTGAGTTACGTTTAATTATGAACTTTATTTATAAACAAATTACTTAATTAAGAGAGCCGAAAATACTAATTCAAACAAATCTGGTACTTATAACAACACTACTTAAGGTTTAGTTCCGCTTACGCTCTTGCTTTGTCCGCTTCCTCTCGTAGCTTATTACAAACTCCTCGAGTGCTAGATACAAAACTGACTCAATTCTTGATACAAACTGACTGCCGGATCGCGGTTCCCGCCTTTTATACTGAGTGCGTTGCCTTCCAGAAATTTCCCGCCGCCTCGCATCCTTTCGATGCGTTCGGTGTTTATCACGCCAAATTGAACTCTATTGACACCTATTTGGAGGTCTGTCGTATTTTCATGAATTTACCTGTATTTTCTGGATTTCTCTGGATAATTCGACTCATTTGAGATTATACTAATAATTTTACATGCAATAATGAACCTTATTCACTTCTGTCGCCAACAAGGTTGGTAGGTACCATGGAGTAAGAGGAGATGGCATATCGGCTTGTTTCTATAGAAAATTATGTCGCCGACAAAGGGGGTGAGGGACGGGTGAGGGGAGACAAAAAGCTTAGGGGAGCGTGTAATTTCTCTATGGTCGCAGTACAAACTAGTGCACAATTGGTGGTTACTGTGCACACTTTGTTACACCATCTCTACCAAGAGGAGCGTGTAATTTCTCTATGATAGGTACCTACTAAAGGCGTTTTGTTACACCTTGTAAAAATAATGTTGAACATTTATGAAATAATTACATAGGGTTAAATTTAAAACCCCAATTAACTAATTATAAAAAGAAAATGTAATTTTCTTTTATCCTTTTCATTTTGCAAAAAAACGAGCAAAAATTTCATATCCGTCGTTTTTGTACAAGTAACAATGAAGAATGTAATTACTGAATAATTGATAATCCCTCAAATTTCGTTTCGATATTTAACAATTAAGTAACTGAAATGCTGATGAGGTATTTGTGAATACAGTAAACATTTCTATTTGTATTCAGGGAATATAATCCTGTTCTAATATCAATATTTCAGTACGTTTTGGGGTTTGATTGCATTGTGTATTCACTGCGTTGCAATCACAATCCCATGTTAGTATTATTACTAACTAATTAGGGGGCGTTTCGGCGTTATAACTATTTGAATGGGGACGATGTAGCCCGGCAGCGCAATATTCTGTCCACCACAAAATAAAGTCAAATAACGGACGGATGAAAGGTTTTGTCCGCGAAAGCAGCGGACAGCGGAGGCGAGGTTTTGAGGTGGACATCGGAGCTGATACGAATGCGTAGGGCGGGAAAGAGACGTGACGTTAAAGATAGATAGAACGACGAATACGTACATTTCCGTAGTGAGTGTCTGCACAGAGCCTAAGTTTTTGTTTGATGTGACCTGTATTAGGTTTTATAGTAACAACAGAAAGCCAAAACAGCGGAATACGAAGGGCTATTTTAGATAGGCTGGCGTTTAGACGTATTTTGAAAATCAAGATTCAGCTTTGTGTGTCTTAATGTACAGGAAGCAACAGTTATATAGGTACCACTATATAACAAAGTAATATCAATCTTGTATAATTAGTTAGCTATTAGTATTTGCTGATGCATCCTCATCTGCTCAAGTTTAAAGTCTCACTATCACTTTAGATATTTTTATCCATCTACTCCGGCGAAGTCAAAAGTTAGGTTTTAACTCAGAGGTAAGTAGGTATCTTTACCACTTTACAGCCCAAAAGCTTAGACAAATGAGGTGTCTGTAATTTGAACGATTCATGAGAGAGTTATAGAGTACCTACTGCATGATTTTATCATAAACCATTATTAATCTTAAATGTATGTATGTTGCTGTACTAACGCCCGTTTCCTGCTTTTCTGCCGCTGCTCTCGCGGTTTAAGGCAAACATGTGAAAAGCGAGAGAGATCCATATTGCGAGGGCGGAGTCTGAACCGCAGGCCACGTCCATGCCCTCGCCCGCGCCGCGGTCGGATCGCCGATGTTAACATCTATTTGCTAACCTAGACGGACGGTCGGGTCGGACTCCATACACTCATATCTATTGGCTTTTGTTTGAGTTTTCATTCGAGCTATGATTCGAGATCAATTACATTCTATAAACAAGGACTTCGCATCCGGGACTGCTCTGTGAAAGAGGATATTTGAAAGGACTGGAAGTCAACGACAATGTATGACAGCCGAGCATAACTATAACGCATAACTGAGGCATACTAAATGCCATATTTTAGTATTGTATGTATGACATATGTATGACAGGTTTTAGTACTGTATTACATGATGAGTCCATGGGTAGCAGGGACGTTGAACGTCCCTGATGGGTAGGTATAGAATGTCGTCCGAGATGAAGAATAATATTTTGTTATCTATCTCCTACCGGAGCTATTAGCTGTTGGCTGTCATGATGTTCGTCACCGGAGACAGCAGCTTTAGCGTCGTAAAAATGTTTAAGACTTCTTATCGTGTGGGAGCAAGCCCAGCATGGGTACCATAGCAGCGTGATATAGCGCTATCACACCTTCGCTCTCTTTCTATTTGCACGTGAACGAACGAGATAAAAGACGTGATACAGCCGTATCACGTGTAGCATACTACCAGTGCTGGTGTCGGAGTTATTTCACACCACCGCCTTACGGCCTCTGACGTGGTTTTTATGTAACTACTTAGTAGTAGTTACATAGCGATAGTTCGCCAGAGATAAAAGCTGGGACCATGGAAGCACCGAATCATCTTTCTTTTCAGACAATCAGGTGATTCAGCCTGCAATGTCCTAACCAACTGGGGAAAACGCACAAAGTGACATATCACTAGGTGCCCCCATGGGAATAGAACCCACGACCTCCGTATCAAGAGCCCAATGCTATTAACCATCAGATAGACCACGGAGGCAGTTAAATGTTTAAGTAGGGCAGTTCTTTTATTCTATAATGCTTTAGTTTTTCAAGAATTTCCCTTTGCAAAATGATATGTAGAAGTTAAGCATCTGTCGCTTCTGACTCAGTCACAAAGAGCAATTTTCTCAACTTTTACTAAATCCTACCTATCAACCAGTAACTGAATGGGCCATAAAGTTTCAACAATGTATGTAGGTTCCATAAAATAACATAGTTGCAATCACACCAGCAGCTAACTCTTGTAAAGTCTGGTTATATCAATGTGTGGAGATGTGGTACCTACTGAGCGAGTTACGACCAGAACTAAGCCGATCGCAAGCCGATAAGCCGCGTCCGGGGACTGGGGCCCGATGTCAATGCAGTTCCCAATTCCACTGACCTCATTTTGTGAAAGCTGTGATCAGTGAGCGCGAAAACCACATTATTGTAAATGTATCGGCAGAAAATTTTTATCTTTTTAAATAATTCTGATGTGCTTAATGTTCGTTTCATGTTTTTTATTAGGGTTCTATAGCCGGGAAACGAAGCCGAGTTTGAAATTAAATGAAATGAAAAGATATTCCGATTCATATTTAGCTATTTTGGACGTTACTAAAGCTGGTCTAAGAATAATCAAGAGTAACGGCCTGTTTCGCCACTTCCGAATAAGTAGGTATTTTTATTTATTTTTATTTATAATTAATTGACTTCTTGCGTTAGCACCGCATTTCCACCAATGTCAAGTGGTTTGAGGGATCTATACAATCTCGAGGATTGTTTTTGAGTAAGAACAACTGAGAAGGATTGTGGAGCCTCGTGGCAGGCTGAAACGCAAACCGCGCGAACACCACGCGAGAGACAAGTGTTCCGGGCAAACCCTTAGATCAAAATAAAATATTTTGATCTAAGGGCAAACCCTGCAACGTGACTCCTCCGAATAAGTTATTGTTAGCCGACAGCTCATTTGACATATTCTTCGAACAAAATATGTCGAATGAGCTGTCAGATAAGCTACCAAGAACTTATCCAAAAGTGGTGAAACAGCCCATGAAAGTTTCGAATCTCTGTTTTTGTAATTCAAAATAGCTTTAAAATTTTGAAAGTACCCTTAGTGCGTTCACACACGATGACGCATTGACGGAGCAGCAGACGTCAGTCCGTCATTCGTGGAGCAAGGAGTTATATGAAACCGCACGTAGAAGCACACACGGTGACGCATTGACGCACCGGGTGTGGTTCTTTGGACTGACATCTGCCGCTCCGTCAGTGCGTCATCGTGTGTGAACGCACTTACTTATAGGTCGTCCTCAATTTTAAGAATAATGACGTTCTACGTGTAATTTTAATCTTTTGATCAGTGAAACTCTGGAGATTTTATTCTCTTTGAACCAGTTTTTACCTCCATCATTTTCATTAGCCTTACCTATCTTTTGCAAGATAGACGTTGCCCATGAATACGATTTTTGAACATCATACTACTCGGCAGTAGAAAATGTCAAAATTAGTATGGAGATTATTAATCTTTCTACTGCCGAGATGATCGTATGATATTCAGAAATCGCACTCCATGTCGTTAACAATGTATCGGCTCTCGAAATTTCTATACTTACACTTAGAAGATGTTAATTGGCCATGGTGGAAACTAAACATTGTGAAACTCTACGTGGTCATAGTTAGATTTAAATTTATGAAAGCTCTTTAGTAAATGTGATAATACTCGTAATATAATTATACGGTGTCTAGAACGATGGTAATGTAAACTAATTTTCCTCAGAGCCATAGAAAGTAACTTATGACAGAAACAAATTGTTTTATCGCCCTAAATAGAAACAAAACAACAGAGTTGTATGTTTGCGTCACACCCTGTTGAAACACGTATATCGTCCCCTTAGAGGGAAAAGTCACCAACTGACACATTTGGCCAAAATGAGTTATTAACACCACCGTACTCAGAATAACCTGCTCTACGTTCCCGTCTCACTTACGTTTCGATATCTGCCATACTTTCCAAGATAAAAAGGTGGAAAAGTCACTAAGTACAGCTTTTGTGTGAATTCAAACAGGAAATAATAACTAACTCCAGCTGCATTATCATCCAATATAGCTACGAGCAGTTAGTGACTTTTCCAACGTGAATAAAAATCACTAACGGTACTTGGTGACTTTTCCCTGACAAAAATAATAACTAAGTGCAATTAGTTATTTTTTCTACGGAACATTATTTCATTTTAAAAATGAACTAACCGCATTTCGTGACTTTTTGCCTAAGCCCTAATTCCGTAAAGTTAGTGATTATTTCTCCTGAGAAACCGTTGAAAGCATTGTACTGAATTACACCTCCCGCGCCCGCCGCCCACATCACCTGCACCCTGCGTGCGCCCACCACTCAGTGTTGCAAACTTAGTGGATTTTCTACTAAAAATGGTGGTTTTGACCCCCTTTTAGCGTAGAAATTTTGCTTTTAGTAAGTGGTTTTGCGAGTGGTTCAAAAGACTAAAATTGAGTTACAAGAGAGCTATTTTTGAATTTCGTAAGGCTTGAGTTGTTCTCAAAAATGTCTTAAACTTTTATTTAAGTTTATAAATGCATTATTCTATAATGTTTTTGAAATTGTCCGATTTAAAAACAGCATTCCAATTAGTAGACAGGCGATTACTCAACCACTAAGCTGATTTACTGATTATTTACATAACTAGAAAAATATTTTGTTATACAACTGTTCGCTGTCGAGACACCAGGGCCATGGGCATTCGAAGCCAAACCTTTCTTTGCCTGACCTGGGATGTCCTTTACGATAAAGATAAGATAATGGTTGTGACCTCGTTTGTCCTTAGCTGTGCAGCGGAGAAATGCCGCCAGTATAATTGTCACTTTTGGTCTATACATGTACGGACGGCCAGAAGTAAATAAGTTTTTCTTTGTGTAATTTCAATACTTTGTTTAGTTTAGTTATATTTTTAGACTTACAAATAAATCATAAGAAAAAGGGCTCACAACTATTTCCCGAGGTGGTAGGTACACAGAGATATTCTAAAACCTCAGAACATCCATGTTTAACTATTATAGTACCGAAATTCTCTCCAGTGTGACGGGGGTGTGCCCGTCGCCACTTGTAATGGACAGTGGGTACAATACATGCCTCAAAATTGAAGCATGCAGGTTTCCTCAGGATGTTTTCCTTCACCGAAAAGCCAGTGGTGTTACAATCGTACATAAATTCAGAAAAAGTCATTGGTACGAGTCGGCCTGGACAAGGATCGAACCATCGCCTACTACATGACAGGCAAGGTTACTCGCCACTGGACCACCACGACACGGCACTTACGGCACTTACAAATAAATGTTGCACAATATGTATAATAAAGGTAGCAAGTTACCAATATAACTACCCAATGTTTTCTTGTTTAGTGCAAAATTTTGTGATTATGAGAGTAGGGCCTTCTGTTAGCGGTTTTCCTGTGCTTTTGAATCTGGTAGAGAGCTAATTTAACTGTTGGAAACACTGCCCCCACTTCAGTCAGATCGATCGAGCTAGCCGGTCGATGAACACCGTTGCGTTGTGTTTTAGCTTGATTTATACATTATTTCATGTGACATCATTATTTAAAGAGATTTTTATGAACAAGAGGAAGTTAAGCCCTGAACCTAACCTTCATACCGCGCTGTCACAAACAAGGAACAAAAATTCCTGACCTTCACATAATGGTTCCTGATACCTGACCGAAGGTGATCTTCACATGAATTTTTGTTTTTCTAGTGGCGAGTAACCTTGCCTGCCGATCAGGAGGCGATGGTTCGATCCCCGTTTAGGCCGACTCGTACTAATGAGTTTTTCGGAATTTATGTACGATTTGTAGCACCACTGGCTTTTCGGTGTGTACCCACAGTAAGTGGCGACGGGCTCACCCCCCGTCACACTGGACAGAGTTTCGGTACTACTGGTGAAACGTGGATGTTCTGAAGTTATAGAATATCTCTGACTACCCCTTCGGGGAATATAGTCGTCAGCATATGCTTATGCTATGCTTAAATAACTTTTAGTAATATTAAAGACACAAAATAATAGTGTTAGTTAAATTGGACAATCATAAACCTGCATTTCCAAATTGCATTAAGTCACCAACAACATGACAAAAGTCACTATCGATTAATTTGGCAAAAATGTGTTGGATGGAAAACTAACTATCCTATTTTTCGTCTTTCGTGTGATAATTAGAGATCTACACTTTACTTTACAAAATGGGGATTAATTCAACGATTAATTTGTACTTACAAAAAATGTAATATTTAAAAATTTTACATTGTTATGACGTTTTTAACTTAAAACCTCAATATCTCAAAACTATGCACATGTCAGTTAGTGACTTTTCCCTCTAAGGGGACGATATACCTTCAGCAGAAAGGAAACTAATTACGTGATGCTTCCAGAAGAATATAAAAGTGTGTTCCAATAGTCAAATCTAAATATATAAGCAAATGGTTAACTTTAAAACCAAAAATACAGTCGAGAGTCATTGATTTGCGACAGTAGGTAATTACCAGATTATAAGTGGCGATGGGTTCACCCCCCGTCATACTGGACAGAGTTTCGGTACTACTGGTGAAACGTGGATGTTCGGAAGTTTCAGAATATCTCTGATTACCCCCTCGGGGAATATAGTCTTGAGCATATGCTATGCTATATGCTATTACCAGATATGTTATGCATTATTACATTTTTTGTGTTTTATGTGCAAGTTTATTGATTTCATTTTGAGATTATCATATTGAATAGAATGTACCTGCCTTTTCAGGCCAAAGTAAGACTTTTTCTTTACGACTGAAAAGGGTAAAGTGAAGCGAATATCCGTGTTACATACTAACTTTGGGGACAGTGCTTGGAGGGTTGTTTGGTGGCTAGGGCAGGAGTAGTGAAACCAGTTGAGTCTCAGTTCGTACTGTTTTATTATTGACAAATACCCTATCTATATACAACCCGGCGGTTCCCTATTCGCCGGTGGACCGCCGAGGTAAATGACAATGTGGGTACCCCCACATATCTCCCTCCCAAGTGCTAACGCTACTTAATAACTAACATATTATAAACTGATTCTATGTACAAAAAACTTAAAACTAAAGTTGGTCGCGCACTTTGAATCGCGCGCGTCCCTTGTTTGTTTACATTCGTCGGCGTTCGCCTTTCTTCGTGCGTGCTCGTGCGTACGCTGCGCTGTGTCGTCACGCATACTTGTTGCGCATGCGCGCTGCCAACATCGACCGACTCGGCGAAACTCGGCGCGGCTCGGCAATGCTCGTGACGGCCAGTGGGAGTCTTCGGTCATCGCTTCATAACGTCGTCGACCGCCGTCCGATGTACTCGCCTGCCTCTTCGGACACTGCGCTTGTGTTCTGCTGCAGAAGACCGTTGGCCATTTGCACGCAATGGGAAAACGATGTCTCACAAAATCGCTCTTTTCAGAGCGGACTTCAATGTTTCGAACGATATATAACCGTAGGAATCAACGTTATCTGCACGCGATGCGTTGGTTCTGATCAAAAACCGTCTTTTTCAAGGCGACTTTCTCCTGTTTCGAATGACGATACTGACAAATAAATCTGGTGTTGTGTTATTTTATTTTGTGTTTGCTCGCAGTGTTATTTCCTGTCAGTGTTTATCGGCTCCTTATTTTTCAGGTTGTGTTGAAGTTTTTTTGGTGCGCTATTGTGTCAGTGGTCGTTTTCATGTGTTCGCTGTTCTCTGCTGACCGTAGTTTGCCTTTTCTATATGCTATTCCCCGTTTTTTTGTGTAGGTACGGTGCTAGCCAGGCTTTCTTGAATCGTTCGTTGCCCGTTTGCTCGTTGCCCTTGTTGCTCGCTGCTGGATTCTGGGGTTGATAGGATTTGTATGGGAAAGGAATGTCGTGGGTAAGGCTATGTTACATTGTTTTTTTTTTTGTAACTCGTTTTTTGTTGGACATTGCTCTTTTTGTCTCTTTTTTTTTGTGTTTTGCTGTATATTTTTTTCTTTTGTTAATTTTTTTTTGGTAGGTACTTTTTTTTTTTTTTGTATCTTTTTTTGTTAGTGGTACCTTCTGCTTTTTTGTGTGATAAATATATACTTATAATATTGATATTTGATGTTTGCTCTGTTGTTGTGCGAAATCTCTGGCTGCCCTAGCCACCGACGAAGTCTTGATAGTCTTGCAATAAAATCTTGATGCTGTTTTATTTACCCTGTGTCTCCCAAGTTCGGCTAGTGCATGTATTTAGCAGCCGAAATAATATGTATTTTGATGTTGCATGAAGTAGGTAGTTAGTTGGTTTCCTAACTTGGTGCATGTTGCATTGGAATGTTTGTTTTGCCGTGATGTCATCGATTGTCCCGTCCGTTTGTGTCGGTACCCTCTTTCTTTGTGTGTGTAGCCTGCTCGTTGCTCGGTGCGTATGGGTATATATCTGCGCGCTTTAAATGCATACGTAGTTATGTAGCCGTTTCCGACGAGTTTTTTTCTTGCACGTTTTTTAGTCAATGTATTTGACCGTTATGATTTCGACGTGGCGGCGTGGCGTCGCGACGTCGTTTAGCCATGAAGATATTGGTAACAATAGTCGCTTTTACGGCTGATCAATTGATTACTCGTTCACCGGTGTGCCGGTGTCTTCTTTGTAGAATGGCGTTATTTCCCTCTGCGGGAGGTGGAAGCTTAACAGCTGAGTGGCGCTATTGGCGCGTTTTACACCCCTTTGGGTTGTACATCTGAATGTTGCTGTCTTCCTTTTTTCTTGGCGATGGGGTAGTAGCGGCGGTTTCCGCTGCGCTAACTTCTCATGCCTCGTAGCTTGGGTGCTTAGGACGACGTGCGTGGTTTTCGCTGCGTTGTCCTTTCGCTACCGTGTATTATGTGCTGACGATGGAGCGGCGGCGTTTCTGGTACGGGGACGGGCGATGTTTATTTAGGATTGCGTATGCTTGGTCGCTGTTGCGTCGCTGACGGTTGCATAGCTGGATCCGCTGAAGAGTTCTTCCATCTTTACTAATTCTTGTTTATTCATGCTGCGTAGTTTCAATTTTCGGGGTCACCAGTTTGGGGACAGTGCTTGGAGGGTTGTTTGGTGGCTAGGGCAGGAGTAGTGAAACCAGTTGAGTCTCAGTTCGTACTGTTTTATTATTGACAAATACCCTATCTATATACAACCCGGCGGTTCCCTATTCGCCGGTGGACCGCCGAGGTAAATGACAATGTGGGTACCCCCACACTAACAGTGCACTAAAAGAGTACCACGTCAATATTCTAGACTTTCCCCCGGAAAATACTTTAGGGAGCTGTTTAGACACTAAGTTTCTAGAAGCTTTATGACTTAGATACGCTTCCAGACAACCTGACTTAGTTAGTATTCCACTATTACTTGACTAGTCTGGGGTGCAGGTAACTTAAATCTGTAACTTTATTACTCTAATAGTACTGTAGCCACGGGACATTTTAATTACCAAAAAGATTACACCTTTGTTAAATAGTAAAACAATCTAAAGTTGCCATACAAAGCTATAAGACCAATCAAGGTCTTATAAGACCAAGCTATAGCTTTGTATGGCAACTTTAGATTGTTTTACTATTACGTTTGGATATTGAACAAAGGTGAAGAACATGACAGTATAGAAAAAAACGGTTAACTCGAAATTTAACATACAATATTTTATATATTTTTTTTGTTACGGCTGGTTGTGATCTGTAAGACTTACCAAGGTTTTTATATTACTCATTTTGCACCTTAGAGACCAGTGACACTTTGCGGTCGCACAGGGTCGCGCGACGTAGCGCGACAGTTGCACTAATAGTCCTCTGCGACCGCAAAGTGTCTCTGGTCTGTAAGAGTGCTTACAATAGCATCTAAACAGCAATCGGTAATCTTTTTGTTAATTTAAAAGTCCCGTGGCTACAGACTATGAGGGTTTGGTCACATCGCGATGTCGAGAGACGTTGGATCGTGTGATTCGATCTAGTCCCTTTGTTGAGATGAAGTTTGAGTTATGCTTTATGTTGGTTCTATGAATTTCCTTAATTTTCAAAGCACACCTTTGAAGTTTAGTCGACAAAGACAATGGAATGCCATTGTATTTTAGCTGGTAGGGTAGTAACTTGGCAATCTATCTGTATTTAAATTTAGTTCTTTTGTACTAAAAGTGGTTTTTAAGGCGTTAGTTTTCTATCCTTCAGCGTTAGTCTAAGCTGCAAGATAAGAAACAATTAAGTATTATTAGGTTAGTTTTCGTTGAACTCAATGATTTCTTTTTCTATGTAATAATTGTAAGAAGCAATACGGCTGCTTTTATAAATAAATGTTTCAATTCTGACAAATCAAGTGCATGGGATTTTTACCATCTGTAGGTTAGGTATACAGGTTGTAAGGAAAAATATCATTAACCTTTAAACCACACACTCTACCCATCAAACTGAACAACTTGTACTATGGTAGCAAACCAGTCAGAGAAAATAAAATCAGCTGACTTATACATTTAAGATTCATTTTAGTCGAGTAGGTATTGCACTTTAGTATGGAACAGCAGTTTTTTTTGCTCTGACAGGTTAGATATATTGGTTCTACAGATACAGACCTAAATAAGTGAGATATAGCCAACTGTTGCAGTGCCAACGAGTATAAGAACGTGTAACTTAGAATATACAAGGTGTTACAAAAATAAAAATAAACCTTTAAGGGGATGGTGTAGACCATCAAACTGAACAACTTTCACTATGGGACCAATATCGAAATCGCGAAAAAAAAATTATGTTCTATACTCTACAAATCGACTAGAGCTAAAATATGTATGGGATATGAAATTATTTTTTTCGCGATTTCGATGTTGGTCCCATAGAGAAAGTTGTTCAGTTTGACGGTCTTAACAACCCCCTTAAGAGTTTTAAAAATTTATTGTTACTTATGAAACACCCTGTATATCAACAAAATACTCAGCCAAAATAAAAAGGTAATAAAAAAAAGTAAGGTTGAAATGATGTAAAGTCCGATACAAAGTTTCCAGACTGCATTGAAAACATAAATATTTGAATAAATAAAACTAAGGGATACACAACATCGATGTTTGGCGTCCTGAAATAAATTTCGGACATGATATGCGTCTCCCATAGGCCATGAATATTATAATCGAAAGAATACACGAGGGTCTTTGAGACTCGCGATGACCACGTCCAAATAGTGCTTTTACCAAAATCTTATGAATATATTATTATGGGGTACGATAAAGGGTTGACAAATTGCTTATGTTTATACAGGATGTAAGGAAAACTATCATTAACCTTTAAACCACATACTCTACCCATCAAACTGCACAACTTTTACTACGGGAGCAAACCGAACAGAACATAAAAATCTGCTGTCCCATACTAAACTGCAATACAGTAGGTATTGCAAATATTACAATAAAATAATATTACAATAGGTATTGCATTCTCTCAATTCCTACTAACTTACGACAATTAGTTCAAAGCAAACATCATTATTTCCAAAGTATACAGGGTTAACCACATACTCTACCCATCAAACTGCACAACTTTTACTACGGGAGCAAACCGAACAGAACAAAAAAATCTGCTGTCCCATACTAAACTGCAATACAGTAGGTATTGCAGATAACAGAAACTGTGCAGATAACTGCACAACTTTTACTACGGGAGCAAACCGAAAATCTGCAATAGTATGGGACAGCAGATTTTTTTGTTCTGATCGGTTTGCTCCCATAGTAAAAGTTGTTTAGTTTGATGGGTAGAGTCTGTGGTTAACCCTGTATACTTTGAAAATAATGATGTTTGCTTTGAACTAATTGTCGTATTAGTAGGTATTGAGAGACAGTTGTTTTGTTTTCATTTCTGAATTTAACCTCTGATCTCCCAAAAAGTTAATCTACACGAGAAAACTGTTGATTTCTCCGTCCGTAAGTTAAAACAGTATCTCATCTGTTAATCCAAAACATATTCAATCTGTGAGCTAAATTTAATCTAAATCCATTCAGGCGTCTGTGTGATTGAGTCGCAAACATCCAAACATCGTCACAAACTTTCACACCCATGTTCTATTGGGATTTGGGATAGTCTGAGAGAGTTAACTACAATCCTAATAGTTACGACACATTGATCGACGGCGATCGACGGATTGTCCATTCAAAAAGCACGATTAGTATGAGACATCTGCAATTCTGCATCCTATAATAATCGTGCTTTTTGTACCGACAAACCGTCGTCGAAGTTATCTTTACTCACCGCTGATACCTATTCAACATTAGGTAATAACTAAGGGTAATAACTAATAATGTTATACAATTGCTTCATACAGTCGTATTATTCTAAAGCGCTTGTTGGCGTAGTGGAGCTTTGGTATTGGAAACGTTCACCGAAGTTAAGCAACATCAGGTCCGGTCAGTCTTTGGATGGGTGACCGTTTAGTAGTATTTCATCTCGAGCGTTTCCGTACTTCAGCAGGCACGTTAAGCAGTTGGCCTAGGATAGTTCCGTCAGATGGCGTTGTAACTATTCGTTAAGCCAGGTCAGAGGCCTATTGAGGCGGCTTGAAAATTATCTGACAGCAAGTTGACCACTACCTTGCCTCTACCAACACGCACTGGGCCCGCGTGGTGGAGTATAGCCCACTCCCTCTCACCCTTATTCGTGAGAGGAGGCCTTTGCCCTGCAGTGGGATTCTATAGGCTATAACTTACTTCATACAGTCGTATTATTCTTCTCATGACTATTCAATATCATTTTAAAACTTAAACGTTTTGCAAAAATATACTCGTAGGTACCATTTCTGTAACTCAATCAGTCTACTAAATGAGTGGTGAAAGAATCAATCAATCAACGGTATGTGAACAGGTAGATAATAGGATTACAGCCGTTCGATGTTTGAGTTTCAGTCCTCTTTCAGTCGGAGTGGAACTGAAAACAGCGCCCAAGCACGTAAAGTCGTTACATTCCGATTCCAGCAGGATTCCCATTGACAAATATTTGTCCATATTCAGGCTTGTAACTAGCTTTGAATTTCTAGTTGTTCGTATTGTTTGTTGCACGTAGTGGAAGAGGATGAAACAATCACGTTTAGTGTTTTGATATTCTGGGAAATGTAACGAATGGTATGCTTACTACTAAGAAATTGAACGTACCTTTTAGGGATATTGCAATTGTAAAATTTGTAAACTACATTTGAATGTTTTTCCAATTTTTGAATTTCAAACTTTATTAAAAAGGATCACTGATGTATGGGCTCCAGAGTGTCTCTGATCAACAAGAAACACTAAAGAGTAATTGGTAGCTAAAAATGTTATACCTAGATTATAATAATTGTGAAACAGATGATACAAGTTTCGTCAAGCTTTTCACAAGATGCAGTATAGCTAAATCATATTCCCAGACGTGTAACAGTACTTTGTGGATTAGTACCAAGGAATGTACTGATTAGTACCGTCTATTGCAAACTGTAGACAGCTATCGGAAGAAAAAGTTAAAAATAAATAGGCATAGGTACACACGGCGACACAGCAACAAACATAAGCTGGCCGCGCGACGTTATACATTACTCTACCTACGCGCGGCCAGCTTATTTTGGTTTTGCGTAGCTTGATATGTCGCTGTGTGATGTGTGTACGTCAGATATAAGTTAATATACCTAGGTAAAGTCAGAAGCTCCAAAGAATGCCGCAAAACAGGAATCTATCAACAGTATATTGATAGGTAAGGACCGTAGCCACCTAATACAAGGCCACCTACTACCTACATCCTTCTTAAAATGCTGACACTTTTTTAAGGGGATGATCAGACCATCAAACTGAACAACTTTCTCTATAGCACCAACAGTGAAATCGCTAAATATAAATCTGTTGTTCCATACAAAACAGCAAACCTACTCGAGCCAAATGTATGGGACAGCCGATATTTTTTTCGCGATTTCGAGGTTGGTCCCATAAAGAAAGTTTTTCAGTTTGATTGTCTGATTATCCTCTTAAAAAACTGTCAGCATATTAAGTTGGACCCTGTATGTAACATGGTACAGTAAAGCAACAACAATATTATGAACGGATCAAGTTGTTTTTGTACGCATCCAAATGACAAAGTGTAAACAGCGTGCTCCCCGGAGCTAGCTAATTTACACCTCGTAATCGGCTTACAGACCACAAGAAGTGGCACAAAAAGATGAAAACAAACCCGACGTGGTTCCAGAGAGGTGTTACTCAACCGTAGAATGCTGCTCTCGCTCATTCCCCACAATTGAAATGGTAATGAGAGCCGGCTTCCACTCTAATTGCCATGCAAATGTCGCCAATTTTACCAACTTGTATATTTATACAGAAGGACTAAAACCGTCTTACGAGGATTGGCGTTAAAGTTACTTGTTTTTTCGTGAGATATTTTGTTCGTTACTTTCTTTTATCCTGAATTAACTCTGGATCAATAAACTCATGTTAAAATGATATCAGAAATCAACATTTTACCATTATATCATACCTACTATAGACAAAGGTTTTGAGCATAAGCATAAGCATATGCTCACAACTATATTCCCCGAGGACCCCCTCAGTCAGAGTCAGAGATATTCTGAAACCTCAGAACATCCACGTTTCACCAGTAGTACCGAAACTCTGTTTTGAGCACATTGGTTATGTATTTATTATTAAATAGACCTAACGAGAATTAGATCAACATTATATATCGATGGTAAAAACCTCTTAATGAATTAGATCAACATTATCTATCGATGGTAAAAACCTCTTAATGAATTAGATCAACATTATCTATCGATGGTAAAAACCTCTTAATGAATTAGATCAACATTATCTATCGATGGTAAAAACCTCTTAATGAATTAGATCAACATTATCTGTAGATGGTAAAAACCTCTTAATTTGCTGACGGTTTTGAAAAGCAGATATATTTTTTTTAATGTCTTTGTATCTAGAGAAAGTTGTTAAGTTTCATGATCAAATCACCCCCTAAAATAACCGTACCTATCATTTAAGACCCATTACAGGGTCCTTCTTAATGCGTTTTTTTAAAGGGGATGATCAGACCGTCAAACTGAACAACTTTTTCTATGGCACCAACATCGAAATCGCAAAAACAAAATCGGCTGTTCCATACAAAACTGGAAACTTACCCGAGCCAAATTTAAGGGACAGCAGATTTTTTTTTCGCGATTTCCATGTTGGTTCCATAGAGAAAGTTATTCAGTTTGATGGTCTGATCATCCCCTTTAAAAGTGTCAGCTTATATTAAAAAACACCCTGTATATCTATATAGTGAAAATACTGTTACCTTTAACTCGGTGAACTGTTTATATGATGACGGAATAATGCAAAAGCGACGTGTATTGTTTCGGAAAAGCGAACGTGGCGCGGCTCCTGCAAACAATGGGACCTTCATTGCACGTAAACTATCGCGCTTCAACAAAGTTTGTTTTTAAATGAGGCAAATTCAATTTTCAACATGAATACTTATACCCTAGCTTCGCAGTGCCATTTAAAGGGTAATTTTTAGCGGATGAAAAGATATTCTTTGAGAAAGACTAGAAATTGCGAGCAAAATTCAATTTAAAGTATAAAGGGTCTAACTTAATATACTGACAGTTTTTTAAGAGGATGATCAGACCAACAAACTGAACAACTTTCTCTTTGGGACCAACACCGAAATCGCGAAATAAAAATCAGCTCTCTTACATTTGGCTCGAGTACTTATAGGTTTGCAGTTTTGTGTGGAACAGGAGTGCGATTTTTGAATCATATTCGGTGAGTTCTTTCAAAAATCATACTGCAGGAGTGTAATCACGCAGTAGAAAGATGCATATCTCTATAGTAATTTTGACATTTTCAACTGCTGAGCTCAGAGCACCGAATGAGATTCAAAAATCGCTCTCCTGATGATTTTTTATTCTAGATTTCGTTGTTGCTGCCATAGAGAAAGTTGTTTAATTTGATGGTCTGATCATCACCTTAAAAAGTTTCAGCATATTAAGAAGGAACGTATACAAATAAACGGTTTATTTTGAAGACTAGAAAGTCTCTAAATAATATACCCTGGCAAATCGTATCGTAAAGATTTATTTACACGAACATTTTGTTTAAAATAATAGCATCAACATGACCTACTGTAAAGTTGACTACGTTAGAATATTCAGCAAGTAGGCAGCGGAATATTAATTTATAACCGAGTCGTATGTCAACGACGGAGCGAGACCATGGCGCGGACCAAGTTGGGTCCCAAGCGTGCGGATGCATGCAGGATGTGCGCCGCCGATAAAACGGAAATGCGGTGCTGCCGCTTGATGGAAATGCATACGTAATACATGGACTACACCGTACAAAATTGCATATGAGAGATTTACACTTAATTTGTTAGCTGACAAATTTTTGTGTATTATTCCCGGAATTAGTATGAATCTACAGATGATTCTTGCAATGAGCGTTTTTCTTTTCTTTTTTAAATTTAGTTCCTAAAAAACTCGACAGATGGCATGTTTATCGCTCCATAGAGCCGTTCGCGAGATCCCGTCAAAATCTTGTCAAGTCTGTGCCTGCCTTTTTTTTGGAACGACAAGGGATCGAACCCATACAACCAAGCCAAGTAAGGCGTTAAAGTTTTAAATTTTCGATTAAAATTATTAGTAAATAAAGAAATATGCCGTCAAAAGATGCGTTGCCATCTTCTTGATCATCTTTTCCCTCTTTATTATTTTAAAGAAACACTTTTTAAAATTTTGACGTTTATTCGCACAGACCGTAGCGCCATCTATCGATCCCCTAGAAAACCAAAAGAAAAACGCTCATTGTGACCTTTGAGTGAAACCTGTATAGAACTGTACGGCCTAAGGGTTACGAGGAAGCATGATATCCCGCACGAAAACAAGCTCCTCTCGTGAAGGCTGCACTGGGAATTTACATTTGCTCTCCAACATTTGGTTTTCTCCATCTTTCATTACTGTCCGAAAAACGTCTATTTGTTCTTTAGCAATAATAGTAGGTTCTTCGAAAACTATCCAGGTGATGTGTCCAGAATCCGGTATTTCACTAACATAAGTCCTCCTTTGTTCTTAACATCTTTGTCCTTAACACCTTAACATCCTTTGTCCATCCGTGACCGTTTCATCCACGTCAAGAAGTTGGACGGAATGAGTGCCGATGAGCCAGGCTTCTGGATCTTCTTCACGCTCTCTGATATAGTCTCAAAAGCATAAGTATAGTCTCCCTCAGCCATGCAGAAAGCAATAATGGCCCATGTGACGGTGCGTCCAGGGAATCTTGCATTGGGGGGGTCAGAAGAGGCGTTATAGTACGAGATATGGAGCTCCATCGCGCATGGGATGTCTCCGATACGGTGTAAGGAACCATGTTCGTTATCTATTCCCCAGTGGAAGTTGACTCGGTTGAAGTGGTAGGTACCGATGAAAGGCCCGCCGGAGAGTGAAGGCACGTTCTCGTAGTCTCGGAGGCGGAGGTGGACCCCGCGGCCGTCGTTGTGGAGTATGGCCACTCCGTTGTTGTCCCAGTGATGCCGCAACGTTAGCGGAGTTAAGTCCTTCCAGAATGGAACGTGTTGCACTTCCGCTTTTAGCATTTTTCCGCTAATGTTTATTACATTTTTAATTTATTTTTATTAATAATTTAACATTTTATTTTGTAAAACTTTATGTTCATAGGTTACTTTTTTGATTTGACGGATCCGGATGGGGGACCTAGGGGAACGTGTGATTTCTCTATGGGTAGGACCGCGAAATATTTATTAGGGGTTAGGACCACGTTAGGACCAATATATTCTTTTATGGCTCATTTTCATTGGTCGATAACTCGGTCGATGTACTACAGCGTGTGGGACTCCTCGCAGGCGGACTAAGCACCAAAATAAAAAAATAAAAAAAACCAACAATGAAAATCAACAAGTCGATACAGTGGTCGTTACGCCACCTTCGGTATTCCCCGCATGCTGTATATCGACCAATGAAATTAATCGGTCTTTTTAAAGAGTGCGGGTACTCGCAGGATTCCAATCACAGCACCATTGACCTCTTATAACATAACTAGATGCACCCTGCGGTCATTCCCTATATACCAATGAAAACGGTTCCCCGCACGCGTTCCTTATGGCATGCGTTACGGAAATCTCTCGTATCCCGAATGCGACTATAGCCCGATATATCGACCAGTGAAAATAGTTCCCCTAATGCGGGGTCTATAACATGCGTTACAGAAATGACCAATTAAAATTATCTCTTAGAGGCATTGTTTGGCAAGTTTGGTGAGAGTTCGTTGATAATCTTTCTAATTCATAATGTTTCCGGGATTGGTATGAAGAGCATCTGGAGTAGCCAACATACATGAAAATTATTAATAGGTAGGTACCAAATCAAATACATGGAGAAAGCGCCAATCTCATCTGTAATAAAGTACGTGTAGGACATGATAAAATATGTTGATGTAGACAGTTTTGGGTATCTGCTCGTACTTTGTAAAACTTTCGCACGCCTCAACTTTTTTCCCTCAATATTTTTGCATATTTCCTTGAGGCGTCGATTTACTCCAGTTTCCCGATTGAATATCTGCTGACGGTGTAAGATGCGTGATTCCATGTCTCGACTCTTGAGTTCCGAGTCGCGTCGAGTGCGGTGTAGTGCCACTTCAGCAATATTGAAACTTAATGACGCGTGTCGATAGTTGCTGCGTCTCTGAAGAAAATGTTGTGTCCATTTTATGCTTTCGTTCGGAAATTTTTTAGACCACTAGACTTATCTACCAGATTCACCAGATTGAGATTGAAGTAGAGTGTGAAGAGATCTTTAAATGATAACTTGTACCTGAATCTGGGGCGGTCTTTAAAACATTTAGATAACAAGAACTGAACAGACTAATGTGGCATTGAAGGTATTATATTCTAGAGGGTCTAATTAATTTGAATTAATTATAAGTGGGATAATTGAAAGGGTATGAGGTGAAATTTTCCGGAGTCCTCTCATATTTCCAACGAGTTGGTGTGATCCTTTGTCGCTCTCAAACTAAAATAATTTATTCAAAACGAAGGGTAGTTGGGTATCCCAAGTTGAATTGGGAACGAATATTTGGGTCAATTTAATTCCTAAAACCTAAATGTATCGGGTAACCGATCAAAAACGTACATTGAGATAAAGAACGATGAAAATAAGAAAATATTCTAAGAGGGAAAATAGAAAATGTGAAGCTGGCAAGAAGTTTAGTTTTCTTCTTTGCTCATAAAATAGACACAGTACATTTTGAGTGTTGCCGGCGTTTTAACTGTAGTGGAGGAAACACTCGCCGACAGCCGTTTTGCGGAATTGAAAAGAATAGTTCGCTAACTAAGCAACGGAGTTACCCAGTTCTCTGGGGTGTTGAAGTCTCGTGGAAACATCTATTTTCGTACTTATGACGATGGCATAAGAGTGAGGATAGAGGATTTGTTCTGTGGCAGTTGTTCTAGACTCTAGTCGGTGAACCGTGTTCCGCTAACGACACCTGGCTAGCTAACTTTTCTTACGTTTTGCGCATTATTATGAGGCGAAATTTGAACTTATGCATATTTCTAGTTCAAAATTCTTGAAATACTGTTGCGATTTCAACCTTGGTTCCGTAGAGAAAATTGTTCAGCATGATGGTCTGATCTGATCATTCATCATCCCCTCAAAAAACCGTCATTTAAGAAGAACCCTACATGTTTTAGAGATGATCGAAAATTATACCCTCCTATCTGGACCTGCAAACTTACAAAATATGTCTATTGCTATATTGAGTAGTGAGTTTGCATTCAATATACCTACCTCAGAACGTGTTAATTCTGTTCCTCGTCTATAAAACCATAGCTTTGCTTTAATACAGCTATCTCCAGTCCTGTTTGTAAGAGAGGGAAGACTGAATTTACTGTTCCTATACTATCTCTATCTTCTTTGATTACATTCGATGTGGGATCAAAGTTAGATTATAGCAATCAACACTAGAATCCGTAGAAAGAGAAGGCACTAGAAGGAAGCACGTGTCTTGTCATATCACTCAGTAAGAGATGCACATAGCAAATTCGCTCTAGTTAAAAAAGGAGACCGCTACTTATTGCTGTCCTTATCGACGTATCCACTTTTTTGTACTTCGGCCATCTGACTCCAAAATGCCACTTCATATAAATTGTATGGGTCAACCACCTGACTCCGAGATGTCACTTCATATAATTCGCTATCTCATACCCGGTTACACTGATATTCGGTCTACTAGCGTAAGCGAAAAATTTTTCGTCTATGCTAGAATCACTTTCGTTCAAGATGTCACTATATGTAACTGTCGATTCTGTTTGAACAGGTACAATGGTAAGAATGAGTCGATGTTTGTTAGCCTATAACTCTAGTGCAGCCCTTAATTGTATTATTTTGTTTTGGCAATTAAACAACATTTCCAAAAAACAAGAATGTCACATTGTAACTACCTATAATGTTGGTTTTCGATTTATCGAAACATTACGGACTACTGTGTTTTATGTTTGCAGTTATTATCTTTATACAGACAAACCGTAATGAATTAATGGAAAAAAATCAGCAATGACTACAACACGACATTCTTGTTTTTTGGAAATTTTTTAGGTAGCACAGGAGGCTTGGTGCTCCCTTAAAATTTAAATTAAGACTTTTATTAAAAGTAGCAGAAACAATGTTTGGTGGTGCAGGTTCAGACAAAAACATATAACTTTTTTCTTTTGATGAAACTGGGTAAATATACTGTCACAGACAGGCCTCTAGACAGGCAAATTACTAAATTTAATCAAAGCAAAATTGTAGGTAATCTGCGTGCAGCTACTATCAAGGTTAGCTTTTTTTTTATTATTGTAAATGTCTCGAGAAAATATTGCAATAACAAACTAATTTTCTGCGGCAATTTTGTTGTTGTCGTGTGATGAAGTTACAGTCAAATGGGAATGTAAACTGTTTTCTCGTGTGTGTCGTAGGGGCGATAAGGATAAAGTTTATTTTACACAACTACTACTAGAAGTAGGTATAAATATAGGTATCATTTCACACTTCATTCATATCATCATCACAGACTATATACATCCCACTGCAGAACACAGGCCTAATACCCTCAGGTAGGATGGCATATGGGCACCACGCGTGCCCATTGCGGATTGGCAGGACTTCACATACACATCGGAATTTCTTGCTCAGCTTATGCAGGTTTCCTATCGATATTTTCCTTCACCGTTCGAGAGCAGTCAGTATAAAGTACATAAATTCAGAAAAACTTATTGGTACATGGCATATCGTCCGTGCGAATTGGAACCTGATAAAATTCCTTCTTTTTGTTCATCACAATCTTCCCTCCAAAATTGTGAAGATTTTTGATATGCGGCTTCAGTAGCAAGAGCGATCAGTATTATCCTCATACTCGCATCTTTACAAAAGAAAACGAATCAATAAAAGTTCTTTATCGCATAAAACAACCATAAAATAGAAAAATAACCAGCACATTTCAGAGACAGTTCGTAATAAAGGAGCGTGCCCAATATCGGTACAACGCGAACTCCACAATATCGCTGCGTAGACTTCGTTCCTTATCTATAGTCCCACGAATCAAGCAATTTTAGGGCTTATGGTCTAGAAATACGAGTTATATTAGAGGACTTAATATATGGAGTCAACTGTAGATGGTAATGATAGAGACGAATCGCCCCGTACCTCGCACGTGATTCGATTCGTTAACTCCATCTTATTATCTTAGTCTAGTTTTATCGCTGTGCTGTGCACTAAGGAAATGGGATACACTATTTTTATTTACTAGCTTTTCCAAAGACAGTTTTCTTTTGTTCAGTTAATAGAAGAAACTTTTCGATTTAAAAGCTACAACGCACTAAAAGTTTATGCAAAACCACAAAAGTTCTTTTCGTAAGGTAGGTTTTGCAACTTCTAATACAAACCTGTTAAAAAGAATACTTCGTTCAATTTAAGGATGAAGATAATATTTCGATTCCTATTGAGCTTTCCGGCCAATTCTGATTGGCAAATAATTATATTATCAGAAAGATACTATCCGACATAGTAATCTTGGACGTTACGAATCTGTCCTTAAAATAAGCACAAATAAGAAAGAGGTGTTTCAAATCTCTGTTTCTGTAATTTAAATAAATTGCTTTAAAATTTAATTGCTATCGGGAATTGCAGCATATTATGCTCACGACTATATTATTCCCCGAGGGGGTAGTCAGAGACATTCTGAAAACTCAGAACATCCACGTTTTAGTAGTACCGAAACTCTGTCCAGAGTGACGGGGAGTGAGCCCGTCGCCACTTGTAATGGACAGTGGGTAGATACATGCCTCGAAATTGAAGCATGCAGGTCTCCTCACGATGTTTTCCTTCACCGAAAAGTCAGTGGTGTTACAAATCGTACATAAATTACGAAAAACTCATTGGTACGAGTCAGCCTGGACTGTGATCGAACCATCGCCTCCTGCACGGCAGGCAAGGTTACTCACCACTGGATCACCACGGCCTAATAGTGTTTAATATGTAAATCCGTTTATATTTCCCATCACCATTATTTACTTATCTAAAGTGTATCTATAAAATGTTTGTTACTTACTGAAATGTTTCTTCATAAATATTTAAATTCTCTTTCCCTCTCGGTGAACAACGGATGTTATGGATGGTTGGAACAATACCTCACCTTCCGGCGCGGCGAGGTGATGGCTCCCGGTAATGAGAATACGGTTCAACTAATCTCAATCACTATTGTCAGTCACTGACTATAAATAGGACATTGTTTACATAATTACTGCTTATTGTAGTATATCAGTCACTTATTACTAATTATACTTCATTAGGTACATACAGGGCCCATTTTAATGTACATGGTCTTTCTTAATATGCTGATACTTTTTAAGGGGATGATCAGACCATCAGACTGAACAATTTTCTCTATGGGACCAACATCGAAATCGAGAAAAAAAAATCAGCTGTCCCATACATTTGGCTCGAGTAAGTTTGTAGTTTTGTATCGAACTGATATTTTTTTCGCGATTTCGATGTTGGTGCCATAGAGAGAGTTATTCAGTTTGATGGTCTGATCATCCCCATAAAAAGTGTCAGCATATTGAGAAGGACACTTAATAGTAGATTACACACCGAGGACAGGAAAGTAAGAAAGGTCTCAGATCTCATGTAATGTGATCTGAGGCTTTCTTATTTACTGTCCGAGGTTAGTATACTATTTTTCTCCTCGACCGAAATGGAAAGCGGCAACTTCGTTTAGCTCAGTGGGACGACAATTGACGTTTTCTGTCCGGAGGGGAGAAATAGTACATTACTGCAGTGACCAGCAAAAGAGGCATTGATGGACGAACGTGTAAATGTGGGCCGAGGCGAAGCCGACACAATACATAGGATGTTCACAACATTTATTGATCTAGCCAAGATCAAGAACCGTCTGTGTGGAATAGCTAAGAAAACAATGTTTGATAACTTAATTTTCATGAATTTAGCAAAACAACAAGATAAGAATTCTTTTCGTAAACTGTTTTGTATTCAACGGTTCTCGTTCAACAACATTGTGAATTCTATTTGTGGCTAAAGTTAATGTGTTGAATATACAATGATATTTTATATTGTTTCGTGCAAAGGTTCGAAAAAGTTACCAATATAGCTGCATGCTTTGCATTCCTATAAACATTTTTAACCAAACTGCTTTCATAGAAAAATGCGAGCAACACGAAGTGAAAAGTATACTTACTTACGCTTTCTAGTTTTGAAGATTCCGTCATGAGTTAGTGAGTGAGTGGATTTGGATTTTATCCTTAGCATCATCAAAAACATAATTATTGCAAAAGCACAATAGATCGTAGAGGATCGGATCCCCTTTCAGTGTGTTCATGTTGATTTACATACCTAATCATTCCTTTTACTGAGCCACAACTTCTGATATATCAAACCCTTTACATCCTTTATCCTATTCAGAGATATATCCAGTAATATTACTTATCGTCTTTCGTAAGACAGCCGGCGAAATGCATGATTCAGCAATACTGTCGCATTATGAGCTGCTTTAACTTCCAAAGCGAGCTGTTGTAACGAACTTTACTCAGCCGAACGACGACTCGCTCCATAAATAATTGAACAGCTAACTTCCACTAGCTTTCTGGATGATAGCTGTCCCCTCACTGGTGGCCGAAGGGATCGTTTTCGTTTCTATTTTCACGTGAGACGAAGAAGTTTCCATTTCGATTAACATTTTTACTGATAAAGTGAAACCAATTTAAAAGTAAAGTGCCCGTTTCATTTAGTACCTAGTTCTAAAGTGAACGGAGAAGTCTTTTAGCTTCTAATTTTAATGTAAGTACAACAGAACTCTAATTGATTTTCAGGGTAGGCAAAAATGTTTTACTTACTAAAATTGCACGTAAATTCTCGTACACTATGTGCTGTAACATCAAAGAAATCTTTTCTTTTTCCTTTATTTATATTCTCAAAAGTTATGGGACTTCGTTTATAAAGGTTCCTTTGTAAGGTCCTCCGGAATGAGCTATTAAATAAATAGCTAGTGGCCCGCAGCAATGATAAAAGAACAAGGCCTTTTGTATCGAAGACTCTGTGTAAATTGAAAAATAAATTGAATGTTTCAGCAAGGTCCTAAAAAGGTAACATTGCAGACTTGCAAGTTTCAGTTTCAGTTTATGAACAAAATATATAAATTCTTCTTTTTGATACCATACTGAATTTTATAATGATTGGTACCGGCTTGGTATCATCAGATTGCGTCTCTTTTTTTCAGAATGTTTCCAGTCTATTCTTTGTTCGTTCGTGTCTGTGAGGATAATCATTATATTGAGTTTCTATCGATTATAGTTTTAGAAAGAACTAGTGTTTACCCGCGACTTCGTCCGCACAAATTAAATACCAGACTTTAAGTCAGATCATAAGCTATCAACCAAAAAAAGTTTCATCAAAATAGGTTCAGTAGTTTATGCGTGATGCGCGAACAAACAAACAAACAAACGAACAAACAAACAAACAAACAAACAAACAGACAAAAAGACAGATAAAATTTCTAAAAAAGGTTGATTTCGAGTCAGGGATACCTAAAAACCACATCGTAATCTTTTTTTTGTAAATATCTTCAATGTACAGACACACTTCAGTTACAGTTTTATAATAGTTTAGATTTAGATAGATAGTTACGATAAAAATGAAACTATGTATAGTATTTTAATACTGATTTATTTCACAAGATTGTATAAAAGTACTAACTATTTGGTAGGTAACTCAAGTTTATCACAAAAATTATATTCAATATAAATAAATAAAAAAATAAAAAACAATTATTACACAAAAAAAATTGCATTAAAATGAAATAACCAACAAAGGATTTATAAATTATTAACATTTCCAAAATAATTTAATTGAAGCTCATTTGGAATTTAATTACATCAATATAATTATAACTAATAAATTATTCTTATATAAATTGACTAATATTTGTTATTAATATCAAAATGAGAAGCTCTTTATTTGAAGTGATGCGTGAAAGTGTTTTATTATCACAGTGATGGGCAATTTAATACAGCGTGATTCGTTAAACATAAAAGTGATTAAAGTTTAATTTAAAAATTACATTTAAAACAACCATTGTTAGTGGAATATTGAGTATTATAAGGCGATAAAATGTTATAAAACATATTCAGTCTATTCAAATATTTGGATATGCTATTTTGTACATAATATTAGGATAATTTTGAGTTTCGATATAATGATTGGTTCTTTCATAGTCTTATTATTTGATAAGTATCAGATTTTCATTCTTCATGCATGATATAAAGGGTATCACAAAACACCCTAGTAATAATATTTAAGGGGTGGTTTAGACTTGAGATCATCAAAATTAACAACTTTAACTATGAGACATCACCGAAAAAAATAAAAACATCTGCCTTTTTTTTTAAATTACACGTCAGGTATGAGTTTACTATGTAATTTATTTGGCCGCTAAACCACGACAAATATACCTACAAATTTTTCGTGCCACTGCTCGCATGTATTTTGGCCAGTACAGCAATTTCGATTTATCTCGAAGAAAGTTGTCAAAATAATGTTTAAATTTCCAAGCATGTTAGAGAAACATTTTTTTTTTACTTTTTTCAGCTCTGTACCTAGTGAAATGAAAGTTGTTCAGTTTGACGGTCTAAAGTCTACAACACCCCTTTAACTATTACTAGGGTTTTGTTATAACTTGTTTAGAGAAATTTGGTGAGCATTTCTTTTACCAGATTAGCATAAAACTAATTTTACCTATTACATTCAATCGTAAATTAGTATGTATTAGTTTCGTAAATATTTATCTACTTAGACAATTCCGACAACATGTCTAGAGGTCACAGTGTTCGACTATCACCTACAAGAACATCAAGACATACTCTCTATTCTGGCTGTATTCCAAATGTCTTAACATAAAAACTAGAGAACATATTTCTTGATTTCCATTGGAAACCCAGACGTTCTTGAATACAAGTGTAAAGAAGACCGCTCTTGACAATGCGAACAAATTGCTCGATTTGTCATTTTCAATACCTACTTTAACCTTGAGAATAGCTAAGAAAGAGAGACTGGTAAATTCACAAAAAATACGCCCGACGTTTCGTAACATTTTCTAGTTTGAAAATGCGAGTTTATATTAGTTATTTTCTAACATTTTTTTTTTACAGAACAGATAAAATTTAAACATACAGAGTGTAAATTAAAATGTGTTACATACTAAAGGGGGTGGTACATACCATCAAACTAAAAAAAACGTTCACATCATTGTGAACAGTGTTAGCCTCATGGCCAACTACGAAATCGCGAAAAATAATCAGCCATTGACGTTTTCTATGTAACAGCTGATGTTTTTTCGCGATTCTTATTTTGTCTGCATAATATAGAAAGTGTTCTGAAGCTCCCTGTTTAATATGTAACGGTGTTAATTTTACACTTTGTATTTTATGTAGTCAACTCCGTTATTTAAAAAAGCGATCTCCTGGTATCATTATACCGGCAATGATTGTCTACGTCTACACTGAGGCTTTGCTACAAGCGTTGATATCTCCGATACTCTTGACGCGCCTGTGTCTCTTCTGCTTCGCTCCTGTATCGTCGGTCGACTTGGCCGGGAGGGGCGAACTGACCCTGTGAGCGTGGTCCGCTTTTTGACCGTACCTGTTTGAAAGGGGCTAATTAGGATCGTATATTCGGAGCATGAATAGAATCTTGATTGTGATTGAGTGTCGTAAATGTTGTTGTGTTATTTTATTATTTACTAGCTTTTGTCTGCGACTTTGTCAGCGAGGATTTCGGAAACCTCGAACACTCTGTTGCGGGGTTCTACAGGGTGTAGTTTTCCGAAAATAAGTGTGCGTCAGAACCGCGGGTGTACTCCACCTATTGCGAAGTAATCTATATAAATAAAAGGTACCTGCTGTGTACCTCTGTGTACCTTTCTTAAAATTCTATGTACCTAACCATGAAAGAAGCTATGCATAAAATAAGGTACACCCGCCACCCTGACGTCAGGATGGCGGGAGTACCGATAAACGATAAACAAACTTCAACAAACTATTTACTACCATTTGGTACCTATTGTGTACCTGTAGAAAAATACATAAATGACTGCTTATAACGTTCTTTCGTGTTTCAAATGACAATTAATCATATTATAACATACATTCATAACATAATAATAAACCCAAAATAAAACAATACTTAAAAATCAACATTACATAAGTTTTAATTGAAAATAAGAATAAAACTTCTTTAACTCATAACATCACATTTTATTTCTGACCATATACAATACAACGCAATGAGCGATCATTTGTCGGGCTTAGTGTTATAGTACTATAGCCACGGGACATTTTAATTACCTAAAAGATTACCGATTGCCGTTTAGTTATTACCTAACCTAAAGTTGCCATACAAAGCTATAAGACCGATCAAAGTTGACTTTTTCATCTGGTCTTATAGCTTTGTATGGCAACTTTAGACATTCTTACTATTACGTATGGGTATTGAGCTCAGTTGAAAAACATGACAGTATAGAAAAAAATTGTAATCTCGAAATTTAAAAATCTTGTACATTTTTTTTTTCTCCCCTCCGGACGGAAAGCGTCAATTGTCGTCCCACTGCGCTCAACGAAGTCGTCGCTTTCCACCTCCGTCGAGGAGAAAAATAGTACACTAACCTCTACACCTATACATGAAATCTGAGACTTTCCTTACTTTCCTGTCCTCGGTGTGTAATCTACTATTTTTAACCGACTTCAACAAGAGGATCAGTTTCTCAATTCGACCCGTATGATTTTTTTTTTAATGTTTGTTACGCGATTACTCCGCCAATTGTGAATTGATTTTGATGATTCTTATTTTGTTTGGTAGGTCATACTTCCGAGGTGGTCCCACGAAATAGATTCAGCGCTTGTTGAAAAAATCGACAAAATAACAAATATGTAAAAAAGACGGACGTAATGTTACACTAGAAAGATGTGAAGCATGCAAGGTCCTACAATTTCGTTTGTTCTGGGCCTACACTCACACAGATGCACCAGTTCTAGGCGCAGGTCCTACAACCCGCCGTCATTATGTACCCCGCGACGGTGCGACAGCACGCACACCATAGACTAAGATTTTTTTTAAATTACTATATTGGTAGACGGAACATCAGATCAGTGTAACCGCGTATGAGATAGCGATACTGTTGTACTGCTTCTTGGTCATACTGTTGTGTTTAAACGTATAATAACTTTATAGTTAAACTTCATGGATATAGGTACCGAACACAAGAGTCTGTGGTACCGAAACACATAGATTTAATTGATCATAGCGGCGGTCGGTAATGTTCGTCGTTTTTAGGATTCCGTAGTCAAACAAGAAACCCTTATACTTTCGTCCATTCTGTCTGTCTGTGTGTCTGTATGCCCGCCTCATTAACTCGCTCATTTTTGCATCTTTTGAATCGAAATATGGCATAAAGATAACAGTAACCCAAAAACAGAAATGTTGTACGAAAGATGGATTGGATTTTTTTTAAATCGAGTGAGGTGTAGAGCTAATGTATTTCACCTAGATTTCAACACAAAAAATTTTGAAATACAATTTTTTTAACAAAAAATTAAAACTGACATCAAAACTAAAAAGGTAAAAATAATAATATTGCAGTCGTTGACTTTTACAGTCGCATCTATAAGAACATTAATTTGTTTTATTGGAGTCGGTGTCAAGCCAAGCCAAGCCAAAAAATTACTGCAAGCCCGCGAATCGTACCAGCTTCACACCGATGCCGATAAGACAAATTAATGTTCTTATAGATGCGAATGTAAAAGTCAACGACTACAATATTATTATTTTTACCTTTGTAGTTTAGAAGTCGGTTTAAATTTTTTGTTAAAATTTTTTTTTCGTTACTGCGGGTTGTGTTGTGACTTGTGATCTGTAAGACTTAAGTTTTTATGTTAGTAATTTTGCACCATACAATAATAACTAACCGACAGTACTATAACACGAAGCCCGACAAATGATCGCTCATTGCGTTGTATTGTATATGGTCAGAAATAAAATGTTATGTTATGAGTTAAAGAAGTTTTTATTTTTATTTTCAATTAAAACTTATGTAATGTTGATTTTTAAGTATTGTTTTATTTTGGGTTTATTATTATGTTATGAATGTATGTTATAATATGATTAATCGTCGTTTGAAACACGAAAGAACGTTATAAGTAGTTGACAAATAAAAGACGTGCTTCGCTTGATCGTTTATTGCAAGACTGACTTACCCACATAATATTAAGAATTATTAACGAAAGAAATATATATACCTATGTAGGTAAACGGATAGTATATACCAACACCTCCACCCTTAATAACTACTTAAGTAACATAATAATTTTCACACTTAATGTCTAATGACATCAGATAACATAACATATAAAGCATAGGTAGGTTTACGACTATATTCCCCGAGGGGGTATATCTCTGACATAATAACAAAGTCTTAGGTCAAAGGTAAACAACTATATAGGTACATTTATCTTTTACTTAACTATTTTGTTTACTAATTACTTGACCAGAAGTAGGTACACTGAGCTCTTATGAGTTAATTAAGTACAGTATGTCCAATTTAGTCTTATCTACCTAGTTAATTACATGAATAACGATACTTAAAAATAATCTTCGAAACCAAACCTTATCGGCGGCTTTACTGCACGTTTGGGTCGATCTATATTAGTTTGTGATGTTCCTTGAGATCCGTTCTTTGACACACTAGGTGGGGTTACACTGGCTCGCTTCGCGACCCCCTCAGGCACCGGCGACGCCGGCGTCTCCGACCCCGCAGCGGGCCCCGACCGGACCCTCTCTGGTTCTTCTTTTTCCTCTACCGGCAATACTAAAGAACCTGACCTACGAGATTCCAAGCTGGGCGGTATACGCACATCCGCGGAGATATCAGACACCCTACGTCTTAACTGATCGACATGCCTATGTACCTCGGTTCCATTGTTACATTTTACTTTGTAATCTGTTTTACCTAGCTTATCTATAATCTTACCAGGGATCCACTTATCGGTGGAGCGGTAGTCTCGGCACCACACACACTCGTCCGCCGCGAGCTGTCGGTGCTGCTGGTGCCCCCCGCCTGCCTCGCTCCCGCTCCGCCCTTGTCTCTCTCTTACCCGTTCTTCTCGGTCTGGTTTTAATTTATCTAACCGCATGCGTAGACGTCTGCCCAATAGTATCTTAGCCGGGCTATCTCCAGTTGTATAATGTTCAGTGTTTCGATATGCCAATAAAAATCTACTCAATGCCATATCAATGTCTATCCCTTGTTTAAGCGCCTTTTTGATCGAACGTTTACAGATTTTGACTGCATTTTCAGCAGCCCCATTGGAGGCCGGATGATAAGGCGCTGAAAACATTTGATCTATTCCATTATTTTTTAGGAACGTTCCGAATTCTGAGCTCGAAAACGGGGGACCGTTGTCACTAACCACCTGCCGTGGTAGGCCAAATCTCGACCACATATCCCGCAGCACTGTTATTACCGCACTAGCCGTGGTATTTTTCATTCTAATCGCTTCGATCCACTTCGAGCACGCGTCCACCACAATTAAGAATTTCACGCCTGCAATGGGCCCTAATAAATCTAGATTTAGCCTAGACCACGGACGACCTGGCCAGCCCCACGGGCTGGGCTCATGCTTGGCCGGCGCGTCCGCCACGCTCGCGCACACGGTGCAAGCACGGCACGCCGTTTCCACCATTTCATCAATTCCAGGCCACCACACGTAGCTCCTGGCCAAGGCTTTAGTTTTCACCATCCCCATATGCGGCTCGTGTAATTCGTTTATTACTTTGATTCTACATGAGGAGGGAATGACGACGCGGTGACCCCATAAGACACAACCTAATTCACAATATAACTCGTTTTTCCTATTTAAAAACGGCTTAAGCTCCTTAATTTCCACGTCTGTTGGCCAACCGTCCATAATGTAGCTCAATACTCTACTTAAAATCGGATCTGATGCAGTTTCTTTTTTTAATATTTTATAATCTAATAAGAGTGCTTCTGTTGCAAAGTGCAAATATGTCTGCTCAGGTAATGTTTCCTCTGCTGCAGCGGCCTCCTCTTTATGTGCTTTAATTAAACGTGAGAGAACGTCAGCCGTATTCCTATCCGTCTTAACATACTCGATCTTGAAATCATACGCTGAAAGTTTTATAGCCCATCGTTGAAGACGACTCGCCGCCGTGGTTGGTATACCTACGTTCGGCCCGAAAATACTTACCAACGGCTTGTGGTCTGTGCGAAGGGTGAACCTTCTGCCGTATAAGTATTGGTGGAATTTATCGACTGCGTAAATAATAGCCAACGCCTCCTTATGTATTTGACTATAATGCGTTTCGGGAGGGGTGAGCGCGCGGGACGCATAGGCGACCACGCGCTCGGTGCCGTCCGGCTCGCGCTGAGCCAGCACCGCGCCCAGCCCGCGCGCACTCGCGTCGCACGTGAGCACGGTCGGCCGCGACATGTCGTAGTGTACTAACACCCCTGTCCCACACAGTACCCTTTTTACCTGTATAAACGAGTCGTTTTGCTCCTTACCCCAAAAATAGTGCTTACCTTTTTTAAGCAAACTATAAAGTGGAGTTAAATATGATGATAAATTGTTCACGAATTTTCCGTAAAAATTAACCATTCCCAGAAATGATTTTAGTTCGGACGCATTTTGTGGTGGAGGCATGTCAACTATAGGTTTAATTTTATCTGAGTTTACCCGCACGCCCTTCCTATCTATAATAAACCCTAAGTACTGTACTTGATCTGATAGGAATTCACACTTACTTTTTTTTATTTTTAAGCCGTTGCTTTCTAGAATATTTAATACATTTTCAACGGTTTTCAAATGATCATTTAAGTCTTTACTCTTTACCAAAATATCGTCATAAAATACTATCACATCGCTAATATTTTTAAATAAGTTTTCCATGAATTTCTGAAAAATACCAGGGCTAGAAGCCAAACCATACACCAAACGATTGTATTTGAACAAGCCCCTGTGTGTATTGATGACGGTATATGCTCTAGATGACTCATCCAACATCAGCTGATTGTAAGCTTGTGACAAGTCTAACTTTGTGAAATATTCATTACCACTGAGATTACTGAATAGGTCTTCCATTTTTGGAACCGGGTACTTATCGACCATTAAGACGCGATTGAGTGTCACCTTATAGTCCGCACATATGCGTATCCCGCCGTCCGCCTTCCTCGCTATGACCAGAGGAGTGGCCCAGTCGGAGCGCTCCACGGGCTCGACGACGCCGGCGCGCAGCATGGCTTCCAACTCGGCGTCGACGCGTGAGCGCAGCGCGTAGGGCACCGGCCGCGCGCGACAGAACACCGGCTGCGCCCCCGGCCTCACGTGCAATCTCACCGGCTCGCCCGTGTACCGACCCAGTGTGTCATCGAACAGTGATTTATGTCTGGAAACAATATCATTTACAATTTTATTTTTTTGTACTTTATCCGTAGCAGTCACATTGTATAAACTCAATTGAGGTACCTCAATGTTTAATTCTGAAAGCCACTGTCGGCCCAATAATGTGGTGGTCCCCTTACCGATAACATATAAGTCTAAATATTTAGTTTTGTTTTTATACACAACTTCTACTTGTAAATAGCCCAAGGGATTTATAACTGAACCATCATAAAACTTCAACCTAAGCCGACAGGGTTTTAAGTTCAAATGACTATAATTATCAATATAGGTGCTTTCACTTATACAACTCAAAGCTGAACCGGTATCTATCTCCATATTTAAAGGTACATTATTCACCGATAAAGTCATACATACCGGTTTGTATCTACTCAGAGACATTTGGTAAATAGCTTCTTCATCGTCTCCTTCACTGCTTTCGTTGTCACTAGGCGCCGACGCACCCCGTCCCGCCTCGCTATCGTCCTGGTCAGCTGATGGCTCGCGCACCCAGTAGGTCCCCGCCGCGCTGCGCCCGCGGCCCCAGCGGCGCGCGGTCGCCCCGCCGCCGCCGCCGCCGCCACGCCTGGCTCCTCCGGCGCGCGCCCCGCCATCTCCGCCTCCTCTACTCACCCCAATACTCGCGCTCCCCGCGCGTGAATGATTGTTACCGGCCGTTCCCGCCGTTTCGAGTCTCGCTTTGTACTGCTGGCACATTCGTCTCAGGTGGCCTAACTTGTGGCAGTAGCTACATTCGAAGTTTCTATACTTGCAGCTCTCAGTTTTATGTCCGCCGTCGCCGCACGTCATACATTTGTAATTATTCGTATACTGTATCTTGTTTACGTTTACTGGACTATTGACATGCCGGTCGACAGCACACGCATTTTTCTCCGCAGCTTCAAGGGTGGTGGCGAGTGTAACTGCTCGGCTGTAGGCAATGTTGTCCTCAGCGAACAATCTTTGTCTCGTCGACTCACTAATGATACCGCACACCAGCTGGTCCCGTAAATTTTCCTCCAACGTCGAACCGAAATCACAGGTTTTGGCGAGTTTCTTCAATTCTGCCACGTAATCCGAGGTCGTTTCTCCGTCTACCTGCCGCCGCTGGCGAAACTTGTACCGCTCTGCTAGAACCGACGGTTTAGGCTGAAGATGATTCTTTAACAAATCTACCGCTTGTATGTAGGTCAAAGCTGACGGTTGCTTGGGGCTCGCTAATGTTGATAACAATTGGTATGCTTCCTCCCCCATTACCGCAACCAACGTGGCCAACTTGACGTTATCTTCAATTTTGTTCGCGATAAAATACATGTCCAATCGTTCACAGTACACCGACCAGTTCCCCCCTTTCACTTCGAATTCGTGTATTTGTCCCACACCCATTTTTCTTCAATGCACAATAAACTGTCCGTTTTAAAATCCTCGAGCGCCACTGACAAATAAAAGACGTGCTTCGCTTGATCGTTTATTGCAAGACTGACTTACCCACATAATATTAAGAATTATTAACGAAAGAAATATATATACCTATGTAGGTAAACGGATAGTATATACCAGTAGTCATTTAAGCCTTATTAAAGTATCCGATTTTTTTTATTAATATACTCGGTTAGGTTAACAATTTTTTCTGACAGATGCATTTTTCTACAGGTACATAATAGGTACCAAATGGTAGTAAATAGTTTGTTGAAGTTTGTTTATCGTTTATCGGTACACCCGCCATCCTGACGACAGGGTGGCGGGTGTACCTTATTTTATGCATATCTCCTTTCATGGTTAGATACACAGAATTTTAAGAAAGGTACATAGAGGTACACAACAGGTACATTTTATTTATATAGATTACTTCGTAATAGGTGGAGTACACCCGCGGTTCTGACGCACACGAAAATAAGGGGTTGATTCAAAATTCTTTTGTAGTTTAGCCCTACATCTTGTGTTGAAAATGTATTCTAAATGTCATGTTTCTATCTTGAGCGGTTTAGGCTGTGCGCTATCTGTCAGTCAGTTATATACTGTGCTTTGTAGAGATTATTTTATTTCAATTTACGATGTGTTTAAAATTATACCTATGACATAACGTGATGATAAATTGTAAATTCACGGAAAAACTCTAGACGACTGATAATAAAGACAGGCCAATCAATACAAGAATCATAATCAGGAGGATGAGTAGGGCTAGCATACCACAAAACGACAAAACTGGAAAACTGTAATGCTCGCTAACTTTCGCATACGCAAAGCTCAATGTAACTAACAAAGAAAACGTCTCGATTTTTGTCGTTTTCTCGGGGGTGGCATTCAATACTCTGGTATGCAGATACTCACCTGTGAGTAATACTGGTGTTCTCCTTGATATCATTCAGTCGCTGCAGGCTGTCCCTCGTCGATACACTCGACTGCGAGTACAGACTCAACGGCGTATAAATCGGTTCATATTCCTGCAGCGTCGGCGGAGGAGCATACGTCATACTGAGTTGAGACAACGTTCTGACGGCTATGGGAGGGGAGTACGTCATCTGGTACGGCTGGTTGGTGAGGCTCAACACGCTGGAACTCTCGCTGGAACTCGAAGGTGAAGTACGATCGTGCTTTGGCTTTAGAACGCCCAGAGCTCGTGTTATTGATCCCTGTCGAGAAACGAAATAATTGGAGAATCATTATCACATATACGGCCCACTGCAGGGCACAGGCCTACCCTCAGGGAAATTGTATGGGCGTTTGTCCACCACGCGTGCCCAATTTATTGATTGGTAGTCTTCACATACGCATCGGAATTTCTTCTTACAGCGTATGCAGGTTTTCTCATGATGTTTTCCTTCACTTATTGAGAGCAGTCGGTATTAAATTAGAAAAACTCATTGATACATGGCATATCGATGATGCGGATTCAATCCTGGACCTCAAAATTGAGTTTTCATCGATCTCCGCAACGCGCCAAGGAAGCTCTCATTTGAATTGAAGCATATACAGCCTGTTCAATGGCTCGATGAAATTACATCATCGAATAAGGTACGGTTCTGTAACAGCTTTAGTTGTGACAGTCTATTAGATGTGCTAACTTTGTAAATTAGTGCTTGGAACTTTGCCCGGTCTCATTCCCTTTCAGTTGCTCCTAGGCTCCTATTAATATAATTAATTGCTGAATTTCGCTCGGATGGCCGTGTAAATCAAAACTTACTCTTAAACTATGTCGCCGAGAATCTCCGCTGAGATCGATTCCCGGTAGACCGGTCGCTACTGATCTCGAAAATGGTCTCCCCAACATCCTTATTTGATGTCCGAACATATTCCTGAAAGTTAAATTACGTTTTTATTTCGTTACAAACAAAATTTTACATACAAAAAGATTGTTGACGAAAGCCAGGCAGAGCGTTCTTTACATCTGACTCTTGAATTTCGTTAAAATCTGCTAACACAAAAAGCTGACATGCAACTTCTGTATTTGTTTAGAGTAGGTTGCATGTACCTATGATATTTGGTCAATCAATGTTGAACCCTTCCAAATATTTTAGTACAAAAAAGAATATTTAACAGTAGTAGCTATACAGATATAATCAAACTTAATAAAAATATATAAGATACAGTTTTACATAGACACCAAAAGCATGATGCATTTTGCTGGAAATAACGAATCATGCTGATTGTGTACGATCATGAGGACAAACAAAAGAGTAAAGTTGAGAAACATTTGATGGTGACAAAGAAAAGTACTGAATCAATAAGATAATGAGATAATTACTCGTTGTAATAAATACAATGTTGGCGCAATACTTTTCTCAGAAAGGACGAATGAAAACAACGACAATGTTAAAATTAAAGTACAAGCACGATGTCAACGTGATCTTTACAAAATAAAATGTATGTAATGGAAGGAGATAGAGTGGATAGAGCCTGATCAAATAAAGGTGCGTTCTAATGATATGATGACAGAGGCATTCATGATGAATCGATAAAATAGTCGTTACCGTTCGTCTCGATGCTAGGACCGCCGAGTTTAGGGTGATGACAATAAAACAAATTGACACCACGTCCATTAGCTTTCATCTCTTTTGTCAGGATTTATTCACATTTATACGTTAATTGATATCGTTACAGTTACAAGTGAACCTAATATACATTGTTGTCAATTTTACAATTACGATTGTATACAAGTCAAAAACATAGTTATATTACAGTATCGGTAGGTAAATGCTATTATTGTTGTAACCCTAAAGCTATTGTGAATGGTTCTGTTTTACGCCTAAGGATATTTAGATTTAAAATCTTTAGATCTCATTATAATAGTTATTAAAATGTATCATAAATCGAAACAAATCCATTTCAAACATTATTATTTAATGTATGTTACGGGATCACCCATATATTACGAAGCATTTCATGCTTTACGTAACTATCAACTAAGTTGTATACATTGACTAAAATTACGAAATCTATGAATCTCGAATAAACATGAATGTGACAAATCTAATCCTACGGCATGTCGGGGTCTAGGGGGTCACGATGTAGAACACTGACGCTAACATTGACAGAGGCGAAGAGGAGGGTAATAATGTAAATGCTCCAACCGCTTTTATGAACTTTTCGAGATTCTTTAACTTACAAACCACGATTCCTATAATAACTTATCAGTCTTCACTGCTCGTCAAGTTTTCGATCAAAAAAGTTTTCACAAGCAAGCAATTTTTGACGGAAGAACCCTAAATTTTATCGCAAAGAAAAAATTTCGTGTGTAAAAATAGCAACTTTACAAACATTTGTTACAGGAAATTGTACATAGATATAATACAGTTGTCGAAGGGCTTGTCGAAGCGATTACTTTTTGAAGGATAGCTTTTTGACTTTAGTAGATTTATCTTTGTTTTGTGGACAACATGGATGCTCGGGCAGCCTCCACTTGCAGTTCTTCCACCTGGCAAAATATCGTATACCTGCAGGATTGCACCTCACATTATAATAAACTACAGGTTGCTCTCACCTACGGGGCGGGTGACGCTGGTGACGAAATTGACAACTATACCATGCAGTGCGCACTCCTCTCAATCATTACTCATGTCATGGATATACATACTGCTGTTAGCACTGACATATTACTCTAGCGATAGACAAGCTCGTTCAAACAAACAACATGTCACACAAAACAACACAAAATTACACGGTCTGTCATTGCCATAGTGACGAAGTGAACTCGGGAACATCAATGCGGTGCGCCCACAGCATTCAAATTAAACATGTTGCTTCTATGAAAGGGCCTGTCTATCGCTAGAGTAAGTCAATGGCTGTTAGTAATGCAGTCAAAGGGGCGATTACAGAATGTTATTAAAAGGCAGTGCTTACTGTCACCAATGTTTATGATCATTTGAATACGATATAATATATAATAATAATATCATAAATGTGTTATGAAAACAAAACATTTGCTTCAGTTCCACCAAATGTTATGTTTCCATGGACATGAAGATGTAGAAGGTGTAGTAACTTACCTCGCTGGAATAACGAGTGCATCAAACTCTGTCACTAAATGCCTGCGTATGATGCTCTTGGACGGCGGAATGCCGAGGGCGGTGGCCATCGTCTCGCCAGTAAACGACGGTTCTAGTACTACTAGACCACCGTGCACTCCACTGTCTGTGTAGATGAGATACATGAACCAATAAAAATTAAATAAGAATTGATACAATATCTAAGAGACAAAATTGAAAACATGAAATTGAAGTACGTAGAGTTATATAAGAACGGTGCGGTATTCAAAGGGTAAATAGTACAGCAACAAATTATTGAGAAGGGTGAATATACTCCTCATACTATAATATTTTCATATAAACGTTCGATCAGCTTGTATTTAGTATGGAAAGTCCAAAATGTTTGTTGCTAATTTGTCTTTGAGGAAAGTTGTTCAGTATCTCATGATAATGTACTTGTAGACAATTGCATTACTTGCAATTAAGTAATTTTTATTTTTATTTTTATAATACTATACCTAAAGCTCAAACCCCACTCACTGTTATTGACAGATCAAGTTCTCCGGGTTCCCGCCAGGGTACAGATCTGACATTTGGGGATCGTATAGAGGATGACCCCGAGGTTCAGGGAAAACTTCAACTTCCTTCGAAGGTCGACTCCTCCTCGATGTGGTCAACGGCCAGCGGAAACCACGACAGACAGGGGTATGGGCCCCAAACAAATGTCATAGAGAAACATGGGCAGATTCTACAACCGATGAAAAAAATTCGAAAAAGGGATTTTCTGAGGAACGCCATACAAATTTCAAACGCCTGTAACTTTTGAATGGCGGGAGATAGATACAGGGTGATTGAACAAATGTCATAGCGACCGAGGTGAGCTATGTGGATGATTTAAAAAAAATAAAAAAAAATAAAAAATTGTTTATGGTCGTTTTTTAACTTTCTCCGAATCGACTGAAAATTTGTATCCGGGGGTTTTAGGGGTCGCTTATGTCAAATATGAAAACCATTTTTTTCTATCTTCAACTTTCACTAGGGTCGCCATACGAATGTTCATCTTGGGCGAGCCCGAAGGGCGAGCCAGGTGACCGAGGCCGAAGGCCGAGGTGTGTAAGTACCTAAACGCGAGGCCGAAGGCCGAGCCAAGTTAGCGAGGCCGCAAGGCCGAGCTAAGCGATCGATGGCGAGGCCGAAGGCCGAGCTCCGCGTAGGCGCGTGCGCCGAAGCGTCCAAAGTGATTCCCACCCGTTTTACTTCGCCCAACTAACTAAACGCGAGCCCGAAGGGCGAGCCAAGTTAGCGAGGCCGAAGGCCGAGCTAAGCGAAAAAAGGCAAGGCCGAAGGCCGAGCTCCGCGTAGGCGCGTGCGCCGAAGCGTCCAAGGGTTAGTTATACTGCCTGGACACCGCCGTAACGATCCGTCTTCCTTCTCCCGTGTAATTTTTGCGAGGCCGTAGGCCGAGCCGAGCGCGAGGCCGAAGGCCGAGCTTCGCGTAGGAGCGAAGCTCCGAAGCGGCCCCCCTGGAACCTGGTGGACCTGGTCTCCGGGGTCAATCTGCCGCCAAGCGAGCCGCAGGACGAGCGGCAAGCTCGGCCTGCGGCCTCGTTTGGCAGGCAGATTGACCCCGGAGACCAGGTCCACCAGGCTTCCAGGCGATACGGCCCGAAGGCCGAGCTCCGCGTAGGCGCGTGCGCCGAAGCGTCCAAAGTGATTCCCACCCGTTTTACTTCGCCTAACTAACTAAACGCGAGCCCGAAGGGCGAGCCAAGTTAGCGAGGCCGAAGGCCGAGCTAAGCGAAAAAAGGCGAGGCCGAAGGCCGAGCTCCGCGTAGGCGCGTGCGCCGAAGCGTCCAAGGGTTAGTTATACTGCCTGGACACCGCCGTAACGATCCGTCTTCCTTCTCCCGTGTAATTTTTGCGAGGCCGTAGGCCGAGCCGAGCGCGAGGCCGAAGGCCGAGCTACGCGTAGGAGCGAAGCTCCGAAGCGGCCCCCCTGGAACCTGGTGGACCTGGTCTCCGGGGTCAATCTGCCGCCAAGCGAGCCGCAGGACGAGCGGCAAGCTCGGCCTGCGGCCTCGTTTGGCAGGCAGATTGACCCCGGAGACCAGGTCCACCAGGCTTCCAGGCGATACGGCCCGCCCCACCCATATCTGATTGAGGGGTGGCGCTTCCACCCCCCAAACGTCAACATCCTCTGTCACTTTCTCTCCCTTCCCTTCCCCTTTTTTCAGCAAAATTTTAAACTCCAAATCCCTACGCCATGAGCAAAACTGCAAAATTTCTCCCCTCCCCCTCTTTTCCTTTTCCCGACCGAAAGGTAACATCAGACAACTGAAACTATAGGTCCACACCCCCCCATTCGCGGCGACTCAGACCTCCGCGGGCTGCAAGCCCGCGGCACCGAGCAAAAGACTAGTACATTTATCTACAATTATACTCCGTAAAATAAGTATACCTAAAAAGAAACAGGATTTGACTCAAAAGTAGGGACTAAACCGAAAATGATTACATTTGTATATATAAACGGTATTCAAAGGGTATACATATTTCGGTTTATTATTCAGTGAGAATCTTAAATAGAACTAACTAGTTACCGCAACCAAACACCTCTTATTTTAAAAGTAACAAACAAGTTTTGCTTTAAAATGAACGTTACTGCCGCCATTATTAAGATTTTATTACCTACTAGTGTGTACCCGCGACTTCGTCCGCACAAATTATATACCAGGTTTTAAGTCAGATCACAAGCTATCAAACAAAAAAAGTTTCATCAAATTCGGTTCAGTAGTTTTTGCGTGATGTGCGAACAAACAAACAAACAAACAAACAAATAAACAAACAAACAAACACACAAACAAACAGACAGACAAAATTTCTAAAAAAGGTTGATTTCGAGTCAGGGATACCTAAAAACCATATCGTAATCTTTTATTTGTAAATATCTTCAATGTACAGACACACTACAGTTACAGTTTTATAATAGTTTAGATTAGACGAGGTATTTTTCTGTTCGTATATTTATCTCTTTGAATCTTCCTTATATAAATAGTCGTCTATATAAATAGACGAAAATGAACAACGTTTACCCGGAAAAAATATAGAAAAACAGTTACCTTTGAGATTTTCCGCAAATTCACCTAAGTCAATATTGTGTGCCCACCGCATAAATCTCTGATTGGTCCACACCAGCGGATCAGCGTCCACGTTCTCACATTGATGCCGTCTCACCGCCAAAGCCTACGACAAACAAACGTTACTTTACATTATGTTACCATTCTCTTTTAGATGAAGTGTCTGTGGAAGCAAAATAAAATAATGGCTAGTAAAGTAAGGCTATGATTTGTAGTATAATACTAAGTGCGTTCACACACGATGACGCACTGACGGAGCAGCAAACGTCAGTCCGTCATTTGTGAAGCAAGGAGTTGTATGAAACCGCACGTAGAAGCACACACGGTGACGCATGACGCACCGGGTGTGGTTACGTTCTATGGACTGACATCTGCCGCTCCGTCAGTGCGACGATCGTGTGTGAACGCACTAAGAGTCCACCCAATCAAACTGAACAACTTTTAGTATGGGAGCAAACTGATCGGATCAAAAACCAAATCTGCCGTTGCATACATTTGAGTCGAGCAGGCATTGCAGTTTAGTATGGAACAGCAGAATTTTTTTTGCTCCGATCTGTTTGCTCCCATAGTAAAAGTTGTTCAGTTTGATAGGTAGACTCTTAGTTTAAATTGATGCTAATGATATCAATTTCACCCTGTATACCTACTTAAATATTTTACACGGTAGAAAACAGAATGTCAAAAGTCTTCAAACCGTCAAACTAACAACTTTCCATAGGGAGTCAACATTGAAATCGCGAAAAAAACTGTTGTTCTATTGTACATTTGGGTAGCGTAGTCGTTTTCTATGGAACTGCTGATTTGTTTTTCCGCGATTTTCATGTTGGCTTGATTGTGAAAATTGTTCAGTTTGATGATCTGAAACACCCTTTTAGTATGTAACGCTTTTTAGTTTCACTCTGCATAATACATCAATAAAGATTTTTGTGTTTGTATTTAATTAGTTAGTTATCGATTCTGTGCAAATCTGAAGATTTTAGGTTTTGTGTTCATTTCTTAACACTACACTTACACTATTTATCGTCAAATCTTTTTTTTTTTGAAAGCGGTTTTAATATTTTGTATTTTTTTTTTTTGTAAAAAAAAATTATTACTTATGTTTTTCTACTTTCCATACAAAGTAACTACATTTTGTATGAAAACTCGATTATTTAACTTAACCCCAAATATTATGTTTTTTTCAACCATGCAGTAGGTAGTTAGTATCTTCAAGCTTAGTAAATCGATCCCAAAAATATTCGAACAATTTCAATTTCGAACCCTATTCGAAAGTGAATTGACAATAGGACGGAAACATAAAACAGACCCACAAATAAACAACGACCAAATCCAGGGCAGAGGTACAAACGGAAGAATTATAAAGACTGAGCGAGATGATAAATGGGTTCACATTACAAGGGTCGCTAAAACGCAGAGTTTGCCTGCAGTCAGTTTTGAAGCAGATAATCGTTCATTTGCTTGTGCCACTTATCTTGCTTGCTATCGAAAAATGAGGCCGTTTCCTGTTTTTACAGAATTCCATTATATGTAGGACGAAAAATTTTTTTTTGCGGGTTTTAATAAGATGTTTATCAGAGATTTGGATCCATCGTTAAAATACATGTTATGTTTCGCATAAACCATACCCTTATACATTACTAGGGTAGGTATTTTTTTTTAATCATTTAACTTGGACGTTGAAATATATAAGTACTTATAGATACATAGTGTATTATTAAATCCATATACTCACTTGTCTATCATACTTCATTATCCTGAGCAAGTGTATGCCGTGGACGATGGACGCCTGGTGGAACTTCCTCGTGACTCCGAGGTATTTCTCCAGCTCCTTCTTACTGATCGTGTCCAACATTCTTGCGTCCACCAAATTCGCCATGAATGACTCGGCGTACTGTTGATTGATTATAGTGTTCATTATGTTCACCCTTTTCTGTATTTCTTTTTGTTTCGCTATTCATGTTATTTACTTTACTTTGTGGATTGTAAATGGTATATTTTGTTTCGGTATATACAGAATGTAACGGACAGCCCTCCACAGACTGAAACAGTGAACTCAGACCATCAAACTGAACAACTCAGGAAACGTGAAAAAAAATCTGCTGTCCCATTCATACATTTGAGTCAGATAGGTACCTATAGCAGTTTTGTATGAAACAACAGATTTTTTCGTTTCCTGAGGTAGGCTCCGTAGTCAAAGTTGTTCAGTTTGATGGTCTGAGTTTACTGTTTCAGTCTGTGGAGCGCTGTCCCTTACACCCAGTAATGCCCAGTATAGGTTAATCTTGTAAACGACAAATAATTACCAACGTCTTATGAATGCAGCTAAAAACCATCCGAACTTACCCCGACGCACCTTATGCTATAAAACTATTGATTGATTTTCTATACAAGGTTTAAACAAAACAATATTTAAAAAGGTCGTTCAAAACTTAGAACCATCAAATTGGACAACTATCAATATGGAGACAATGTCGACATAAAATGAAAAAAAATCTGCTGTCATTTCGAGAGTCGAGTAGGTGATGAGTAGGTGCTATAGTATTCTATGAAACAGCAGAATTTATTATTTTTCTCGATGTTGGCTCCATAGTGAAAGTTGTTCAGTTTGATGATCTAAATATTGCTTAGGTGTTTTGTTACAACTTTTATAATCATAATATAATAAAAATAACAAAATGAGTATAGTCCATGAGTACCTGTGACAATCCCAAGTCCGGCAGCCACTCGGCGGCGACCCACGCGTGGGTCAGCTGCCCAATAGTGGGATTCCTGACGAGGTCGGGCCGCCGCCGCTCCTCAATAGCCAGCCTCAGCTTCTTGCGGTGCATCGGCTGCGACACGCCCAGCCCCACCTCCAGGTCCGCGTCCGTGAGCTCGAGCAGAACCTGCCCATTCAAAGCACGAATCTAGAACCAACCAGAACACAATATTTGACGCTAATATTGCGTCAATCTTAGTACTAGTTGATTGAATTTGATTGAGTATATAACTTATCATTTAGCGGGAAGGTCGAGCCATTTTTTAAATCTGCGTTGTCGAGATTATCTTTGATTTTTAGAGACCCACGCGGTGGTAGGGTCAAAAAAATTACGTCAGAAAGCTATGTTATACAGGTTCCGTCTGACTGTTATTTAAGGTGATGATTAGACCAACAAACCAAGAACAAACTAAAAAATTCGCTGTCACATACATTCGGGCCGAGTAGGTTCCATAGAGAAAGCTGGTCATCTCCGTAAAAAACCGTCATCATATAAAATTAGCTGACACTATTTTAAGAGTATGATCAGAAAATCACATTGAACAACTTTTTCAATGAGATTAAGAACAAAATGTGTTTTCACATACATTCGGGTCGAGGAGGTTTGCAATTTTGTATGGAACAGCAGTTTTTTTTGCGATTTCCATGTAAGTGAGAGAGTTTTTCAGTTTGATTGTCTGATCATCCCCATGAAGAAAGTTAAAGATCACTATCTTTCTCTGCCTTAAATTAAGATTATGTATTTATTATACTTATGTATTGTATATTATGTATTGGTATGTTTGTAATATAATATTTATTTGTTTATTATTTTGTAGTTTATCATATAATAAGTTATTGTTCAGATTGTGTGTTTTAGTTTGTTTATTTCTTTGAATTTTGTACACCTTACCTGCCTCACTTTGTAATCTTTCTCTTTATTATGGGTCTGCTGGAAGAAATCTCTTCAGAGATAAGCTCGCCCTTTGTACTTGTCTATTATGCTGTATTCATCTGTATTTCCGTGTGTACAATAAATGGTTTAAATAAAAATAAATAAAAATGAACGTTGGTCTATGTTCTATGTTTTGGGACGCTAGTCCACCACGCGTGCCTAATAAGAATTTCTTCTTTAGCGTATGCTGGTTTCATCACGTTTTCTTCACCGTCTGAGGTATGAACACTCAATTCATGATTAAGGCTGGCTTGCACCAAAAAGTATTTAGCTTAAACATGTTTAAAGCCTGACCAGAAATATAAAAAACCTCGCCATGTTGCGGAAAATCATTGGAACTAATTTTTGTACTTGGAACACTAACATTAAAGGTGACAGTCTATTGCAGCGCCCCCAAACCAGGTTTTTTGTATTCCTAGGTCAGGCTTTAAATGATGTTGTCACTGTCATTTGTATGAGCAGTGTGAGTGACAGACTATCACTAAATACGTTTAAGCCTAAAAACTTGTTGGTGCAAGCCGGGCTAAGTGTCCGGATTCAAATCCGCATGGGTAACATGCCATGATACCCTAAAGATTAAGATAGGTTAGGTTTCTTTGATGCTGACTTTACCTTCTAGTTTTTCTTACTTATGTAAGTATACGTAATACCGACTGCTCTCAAATGGTGATTGAATTTGATTGTGTTAAAATATGAGTTAGATAAGAAAGCAATGTTCGCTGTTATATGTACCTACATCTCAATGGCAATCAAAATTCGATTAAGCAATCTGGATACTATTCAATAATTTGTTATTTCATTCGAAATTGCTGATTTATAATTCTCTAAAATTGAATATTAATATTCTGTAAATTGAATGACCGTGGAAAATTAAATATTCGAATTTCAATATTCCACGTAAGATATAAATAATATTAATAATAATCCGTAAATCTCGCAATATGCAGTAAATAAATCTGCTGCCGAACCTGTTTTGAATGAAACAAGTAATAATATAAAATGAGGTACTACATTGAACCTAAATTTCCATACAAATGTAATAAATGAACGTATTCGGAATAATGAATAGAAAGGGGGTAATGAAAAAAGGATTTTTTATTTAAAAGATAAGCCGCGATGTTTTAGTCGCGAGTTACGATCGAGATAAATGGAAGCGTCGATTTTACGTTGAATAAAATTTTGCATATTCCGGTCGTATTTTAAAACCTGCAAAAGCCTAACGTTTTGTCGGTTCCAAGGATTCCTTTTTGCACTGAGTTGTCGAACACAGAGCACGAGCTCAATAACCAGACGTTTTTAGAGCACTCATAATATAACGCGAGCTCGACTCTGGTAACTTTGCTGGACTACCGTATATTGGGTTCTTTGGGAAACTGAGCCAGACATTCTTTGCTCAGATTATATTATTGTTAGCGCTACGTGACTATGACGACGTCCATTTTGATGCAGGTTACATTGTGTTACAAAAATGTTGTGAGAAACTACGATGCGACGATAGCTCTACAAGGTGTAAGTGTATTGCGTTACTTTAAAGGGTGATTGCACTCATGATTCTGAACAACTTACCTCATGGAAATAAAGAGAAATTCGAAAAAAAACTTGTATGGAAACAGCCTCACCGGAGCCTTAGAATCACCTTATTGTATTACTTAATGTAGTATGACAAGTCCAAATTTCTTTTTGCTTATTTCATTTAGGTTCCTTGGGGAAAGTAGTTGAGTATCAGAGGGCAATCACCCTTTCAAGCAGTGCAATTATCGACACTTACACCCTGTGCGTAATAATAATACCCAAACGTAGAATATATTTGACTTCAGATAACTGTAGCTATTATAGTTCAAATGGTACAGCCCTCAGTAAGTAGTACGGACGGACGGTCGGAACTGTAGGCTTAGTAAAATGGACCCATTGGTACCTTTTGGGTACGGAACCTTAAAAAGTGCAGTGAGGCGGACAAAGTCACAAGCTAAGCCCGGTGACGACCTTGCCACTATTAGGGAGGCTGCGTACTTCGGCATGTCCAGCGCTAGCTCCGCCACGCGATAATGGCGGGAGTGCGCCACTGCGCCTGGGTGATTGATACAAGCACAAGCTGATGCCTACCTTGCCACTCTTGACGTTATCGGCAACGGCGGCGGCGTTACTGCAGCATGGCCAGCGCTAGCTCCACCACGCAATAATTGCGGGAGTGCGCCACCGCCCAGGGTGATTGATACAACCAGAAGCTGGTGCCTACCTTGCCACTCTTGACGTTATCGGCGACGGCGGCGGCGTACTGCGGCATGCCCAGCGCGAGCTCCAGCCACGCGATGATGGCGGGAGTGCGCCACTTCGCCAGGGTAATTGATATAAGCACAAACTGATGCCTACCTTGCCACTCTTGACGTTATCGGCGACGGCAGCGGCGTACTGCGGCATGCCCAGCGCTAGCTCCAGCCACGCGATGATGGCGGGAGTGCGCCACCTCGCTAGAGGCAGCGAGGCCGCCTCGCGCAGCGCAGCCTCGCTGCCGAGCGGCGACCACGCCCGGGTGCTGCCTGTACCCGCGTATACTGGCTCTGGATGGAAATAAAAGAGCGGTTATTGTTATAAGTGATATTCTGTACATCGTCATCATCATCTCAGCCGATGGACGTCCACTGCTGGACATAGGCCTCCCCCAAGGATCGTCACAACGACCGGTCCTGCGCTCCCCACAAGGTGGACCGACGACCTAGGGAAGGCGGCGGCCCGTTGGACCCACATCCAACGGGTTCCCGCCGCCTTCCCTAGGTCGTCGGTCCACCTTGTGGGGACGCTGCGCTTTTCGGTACACGGTCGCCATTCGAGAACTCGCGATATTCTGTACCTAATTGACAAATGATTGGCCATCAACGGTTCTCCCCCGAGTGACGCATTCGGCGCGCCCGCGCCCTGGGAAATCAGCGAGCTTCTAACAGGCATTATCAAATCTTCACCACGATGGCATCCAACGACTCGATTGAAGAAGAATACTATTATTAAGGTACCAAAAATAATTATCGTGACATCAATAATACGATAGGTAGGTAGGTACTACGTCAATAAGTTCAAAATAAATTGAACTTCGTAATTTTTTGCATCCATGTGAACAAACGTATCGCAAATAATATGATTTTTTTCTTGATAGAAATCATTAATATCAACCTAAAGAAATCCAAGCATTGACATGTAATGAGCATCACTAAAAGGTAGGTAATTGGTACGCGACGCGTGGCTGATAGTAATAGCAGTCAAATAGAGGTAGTAGGTACACAAATTATATAACCTACCTACCTACTACCTACCTATGTCAATTCTTCAGAAACATCTTAGGCTGATAAGTCAGATAAGTCTTAGTTCGAACTCCCAGTATGTCAAAATCATTACATTTTCGTCTCTATTAAGCTCACGCTCAAAAGACGTCACTGAATCTAAACCTTAATTACGACGCACTGTCGCCTGCAGCTATATAAGTAATTATAGAGGCAAGTAATGTTAACTAGTGAGAAGCTTAATGTTGGTATGTCTTTGTACTTAAAGATGCAGTTTTACGACGAAGTAATAGCATGCAGATCAGATCGTATCATCAAACTAAATTAGCCGAGACCCTTAGAGCTAAACATAAACATGACGACCCTGTTGGTGTAATGGTTACCAGGGCGGACTGCCGGGTCTTGTCATGGGTGTTATAATTATGTTTGTGCCGTTATGGCCAAAATAAAAGTAAACTTAAGTAGCATACGTTTATAATTAAAATGTGTCAGTGAGCGTTATTTATTAAAATTTTTTACTAGCCCAATTTTTCTGCCCGCGACTTCGTCCGCGTGAAATTAGAATATCGAAAATCCCTTCTCCTACATTCTCTGTAGAATATAAACCCAAACCCAGTGGTTTTAGATTGTGCGTTGTATGTCACTCAGCCAGTCACGGATCTGTTTTGTAAGTACAATACAGGTTGTTAGGGTAATCAGTTGCATTACTTTATGGGGTGATTGTTCCCAAAATATATATTATCATAAACAGCTTCCATACCTACTTAATGCAATCAGCATAGTCGAAATGTCTTTTTGCTAATTTTCCCTTTAGGCCGGTCATATCTTACACAAAAAATCGCTAAAATAACAAACTAACGTCTAGTTCTGATTTTTTAGGACCACTACCAGTAGCGTATATCCAAGTTTGCAGCTTCGAAAGACCTGTGCTAACTTTGCAGCACTCGAAAAACCATCCCGTTTTTTGGTTTTTTGCTTACATCTCTAAGTCTATAAGTCTTATAGAAAAGGTTTCTAGGAACAAATTAAACCTGATAAAATTTCCTACAAAACGAGTAGTATGTACAGGGCCAAGAAAGAAATAGCATTTTAAAAATTATGAAATTAGTATGGCAACCCTAATAAAAGTTGAAGATAAAAAGAAAATGATTTCATATTCTTAATCAGCGACCCCGAAAATCCCCGGATACAAATTTGCAGCTGATTCGGTGAACCTTTAACAGCTGCTTTGGAGTTTTAAATTTCCGTGGCAGCCATCTTGGATTACGCAATTTTGGATTTTTTTTTACCGCCATCCAAATTCGACCATGGTCTTCTATACATTTCTTCAAGATTCATAGCCTTATCTTTCATAGTTTCCGCGGGCTGTTGACCTCATCCATCAGGAGTCAACCTTCTGAGGAAGTCTAAAAATTCCTTTTATCACCAGGGCATCCTTATTATGACCTCCGAAATTATTTTACTATCCGTTGGTTGGGGGGAACTCGGCGAACAATTATCCGGGTATCTATCTACTTATCTATGCAAAGTGGGGATCGACCAGATACCTCCTATTGATCTGCGGGTTCCCCCTACGGTACAAGGATGACATTTAGGGATCATCATATGGATGCTCTGGTGATATAGGGAAAACTTTGACTTCTTCGGAAGATCGATTCCTGACGGATGATGTCAACGGCCCGTGGAAACTACGACACATAGGGTTGTGGACCTTGAACAAATGTATAGAGGACCTTGGTCAGATTTGGTTGGCGGTAAAAAAAAATCATAAATTGCAAAATCCAAGATGGCTGCCATGGAAATTTCAAACGCCAAAGCAGCTTTTAAAGGTTCACCGAATCAGCTGAAAATTTGTACCCGGGGATTTTCGGGGTCGCTGATTAAGAATATGAAATCATTTTCTTTTTATCTTCAACTTTCATGAGGGTTGCCATACCAATTTCATAATTTTTAAAATGCTATTGCTTTCTTGGCCCTGTAGCTCTCAAAGGATAAGTCCTATGAGACAAGTACATACTACTGGTTTTGTAGGAAATTTTATCAGGTTTAATTTGTACCTAGAAACCTTTTCTATACGACTTATAGATTTAGAGATGTAAGCAAAAAACCAAAAAACGGGATGGTTTTTCGAGTGCTGCAAAGTTAGCACAGGTCTTACGAAGCTGCAAACTTGGATATACGCTACTGGTAGTGGTCCTAACAACATATTAAAAAATCAGAACAAGACGTTAGTTTGCAATTTAAATGTTCGATATGATGGGCCTACTTGGGAAAGTTGTTTAGTATCATGAGTACAATCACCCATTCAAGTAATGCAACTGTCTACCCTAACACCCAGTAAAATAATAATCTCACCACTCTCGTGTCCACTGGTAGCGCTGCCAGACTTGGTGCGGTGTCTGCTGCGGGCAAACACCCGTGAGATGGACCCCCACGCGGAGCCGCGACCTCGTCCAGCTTTACCCCCCGCTCTCGTGCGAAGACCCCCGATCAGGGCTGATTCACACTCTCCTGGACTGGACAGCTGTTCCACTGATCTGTGGTAACGTTAATACTTTTACAATACTTTTACTCAGAGTTATTTTAGGCCCGTAAAATCGTACCTACATAAAAAATAGGGAATTTTTTTGAAAAAATCAAATGCTCTGAATTAACGTATTTCAGAAGATGTTATTGGTATAGAGCTGCAATTAGGCTTGAATTGTTGCAAATTTAAATCGTTTCAATATCAAAAATCGCATGGTTTACGATTTGTACAACTGAAAAAAGTCAGAAAATTCGTAAGTCGTATTACGTAGCGCAGTTTTCTCAAAGCCGCAAATTTGGGTTTACTCTAACAACATATCAAAAATGCAGCACTACATTACTCTTTGCAATTTTAATGCCCTATTTTACGGGCCTATTTATTACCATCATCTTTTTAGAAGCGTACGTTTTCAAATGAGGCCAATAAATATTCGCGAAATGGAAACAAAAGGTAAACGTTAGCAGTAAGATTGAACTGATTAATTGACCTGTCGCGATTCAAGGCTGAAAGCTGGCTTTGTATCCAGAGGTACTATCTATAATTAACAGGCGCTCGTTGCCCTGCGGGCTGCTTGTCTTTACAAGAGATTGATAAATTTACAGTTTCCGACGACGAATTTAAATCGATTGCCTTACCTGAGATCGAGGACTCTTGAAATCAAAACAATGTTAATTCAAATTCATCGAAAGCTCAGGCCCAATCAGTTTCGTCTGAAAAATGGTTGTTGCCAGCCTGCATTCTGTTATGTAAAGGAAACATAGAGTATCAATCAATATCGTCAAAGTACGTACCTTGACAAGGACCCTGCATCGATGGATCGTGTGAAAGGCGAGGCGCTGTTGTGTGGTGACAGCGTAGGGCTGCATTCCCTGGGCGTGCTTACTGCAAACACATCATTAGCTAAGTAACGAAGCCTAGATAGTTATCAAAGAGAGTGCTAGTAAATTACATTAGTTTTCCTGCTCCGTAAATTATTATGTCATTATATCGGTAAGTGTATAGATTTGTCAGACAAGGATTGGTGGGGAATGTTCAGAAAATATCACGAGTATTATAAATCTTATACGAATTTCCGTGTTCATAAATCCGACTCAAACAAAGGTTCGAATGTCAGAACATTGCGAACCATGCGAATCCTTTGTTCAAAAGAAGACAAGCAACGTTTTTGAAGCCTGAATTCAGCCATGTCAAAGACTTTGTATCAGGAAGTGATATCACGTCCATAAAGTTAGACGTTTGTTTCGACCTTGCCTGAACGGCGGATTATTTGTCTCAGTATTTGAGTTTAACAAACATGAATGTGTCGTAGAAAGTAATTTGTGGCAACAGTGGCACTTATCGGGGTGTGTCATCGCGGGCTGTATAAACGAGCCAATCTCATCGTTAAGTTAGGCTTTCGTGTAATAAAACGGTTGTCTCGTAAGCGGAAATTTTTACCGCTTCGCCTTTTTTCCCCCTTAAATGCCTTTTGATAAGAACGGAACGGTGAACTGTCTAATAATTAAATACCTCAGAGGATCTTCTCAGTACAAAGTACGCACGAAGAGAAAATAAAAATCCGCTTTGTCGTCGAACGGTTCAACGATTTTCCTCAAACAGCGGATTTGTTTAACGAACGCGGCCGAAAATCTGAAACTCTGTTAATTCCCGAAATCATAATAAACTTGTTTTAAGCTCCGATTGCGCGATTCGTTTTATTTTCGAGTTGATTCGTAGGAATCAAATTTGGTTTTTTTATGCCGACAATGCTGTCCCAAATGTAATGAAATGTTGAAAACGTTTCGGTCGTTAAGCTGGCTTTCAGCGAAATCCATCAAAATTAATGCGCAGGTGTATGACGGTCTTTTTAATTCATCACGAGCGCTTTTGTAATCATAGACCTGTTATTAGATGTGATTTATGAGGCTTTAATATTCGCTGTTCGAGATTCAGAGGCTAGTCTGTTGGGACATTAGCTAAATTAATTTTGAACTATTTCGTTGCGTAAGTAGAGGTTTCTACGTAGGTCTACGGGTTCCAGCGTAAGGGTCAAGAAGGGAATTCTACCTACATCAATCATGTCTACTTCATACGCAAATATTTGGATTAAACCTAAAGATATTTCAGACACACTCTAGTTATTATTACATTTGTTCCTAAGGGTCAACCAATTCGAAATGTACGCCATCTTAGAACCTAACTTATTTGTAGATACGTACACAGAAGCGTTAAATACTGATGATAGTGATAAGGCTCTTTGGTGGACTATACAGAGTATAAGGTACAGGGTGTTACAGAAAGGTATGATTCTTTTTTGCGGTTTCTATACAGTCTCTACATTGAAAGTTGTTTAGGAGTTGCGTTGTGGGTCTGCTATTGGGTGGTCACGTGTCGCGTGTCGCTCGTCATTTGCCTCATCCCCGGCCTACAACGGAATTCCAGCGGTGGCTCAGGATATTGTTCTTTTATAAGAACGACCCTTGAAGTCACCAAAATATCTATATAACCGTACAACGTCAAGCCCTTTTGCTACAAAAACTCGACATTGGCAAAATCATCTACACCAAGATGGATGCCATAACCTTAAAAATAGAATAGAATAGAAAGTTGTTTAGTTTTATGGTCGGAAGCACCCCCACTGTACTCTTACCGGTCACATCCGTTCAGTCTTAGGATGAGTGATGGGTGATAGGCGGTATTTCATCTTGAGCGTCATTGTGCTTCAGAAGTCCAGAGATAGTTCCGTCAGATGGCGGTGTAACGTTTCGTTAAGCCGGGTAAGGCTATTAAGGCTTGAAAATTCACTGAAAGCAAGTTGACCACTAACATGCCTCCACCAATCCGCTCTGGGCCCTCGTGGTGGAGTATAGCCCACTCCATCTGACGTGGTTTTTATGTAACGACTACTACCACCAGAGATAGTAGCCGGGACTAACGGCTTATCGTGTCATCCGAAGCACGGAATCATCTTTCTTTTCAGAAAATCAGGTGATTCAGCCTACAGTGTCCTAACCAACTGGGGAAAAACGTATAAAGTGACTTATCACTAGGTGTCCTCTTTGGGAATCCCTGACCTCCGTTTCAAGAGCCCAATGCTTTTAACCATTAGACCAGGGAGGTAGTTAATAAATGAAATGAAATACTCACCCTGATAGATACGTCGGTGTCGTAGGCGTCCAACGTCGGCGGCCCGCCCTCGGCCGTCGAGTCCGACAGGTTGCCTCCGCACACTGAAGTGGCGCCACCGTCGCTGCTACCTGTCACTGACCCAAGCATCGCTATACTTACACTGATAGATGTGATGTGCCGATGAGACGAGGGATATCGCGTCGGTGTCGTAGGCGTCCAACGTCGGCGGCCCGCCCTCTGCCGTCGAGTCCGACAGGTTGCCTCCGCACACTGAAGTGGCGCCACCGTCGCTGCTACCTGTCACTGACACAAGCATCGCTATAAGGCGGTATTGTGTTGTGCACTTTCATTGTTGGAATTTTACAACAAAAAACTATGTTTTTAGGGTTCCGTTCCCAAATGGTGCCAACGGGACCCTATTACTGAGGCTATGGTGTCGTCTGTCCGTCCGTTCGTCCGTCTGTTCGTCCATCTATCCTTATTTTAAAAGTGAATTGTCTATTGTGAGTTATCTATTGAACCGTAATAGGGTGGCTAGTTGAAAGTTTAATGTGTTATTAAACTTATTAATTACTAGTGTTTACCCGCGACTTCGTCCGCACAAATTATTACCAGATTTTAAGTCAGATCATAAGCTATCAAACAAAAAAAGTTTCATTAACATCGGTTCAGTAGTTTTTGCGTGATGCGCGAACAAACAAACAGACAGACAAAATTTCTAAAAAAGGTTGATTTAGAGTCGGGGATACCTAAAAACCATATCGTAATCTTTTTTTGTAAATATCTTCAATGTACAGACACACTTCAGTTACAGTTTTATAATAGTTTAGATTAGATTTTGTTGGAATTGCTAACAAAAAGTTGATTAAGTTAATTTAAAAAAGTTTGCGTTTGATTGTCTGAAGCAACCCTTAAAATATGTAGTTAATTGTGTTGTTTACAGCAAGCAAGCAAATACAGGATGCTTGCTATGCTAAACACTGACAAAAAAAAGAAATAACTGCACATACCTATCAATAGCGTAATTGCTCTCTATTTTTTCCTACGGTTAAACTTTTGGAACAATTCCAAGGCAATTCTGACAATTTATCGCTCACGTGTTAATTATTAAAATTGAGTCGGCGACTTGTCAAGCTTAATTCACCTACGAATTATTCAGTTACGTGTTAACTTCGTAGCCGTTTAATCTTGCATATTAGAATATAATCACGTCGTCGACGTAGCGAGCGTAGATTCTGATTATTACTGATGTGAAATCTATACAATGTATGATTTTAAGCTTATAAATCTAATAGCAGGCCGATTCTACCTGTTTATTTTTTCCAAAGGATTATTATCGAGGTAATTTTTGGAAGATTACAAAGAAAATTGCTTCAAAATGAAGTCTGCTGTTCTCGACTTATGAGTGAATGGATAGAAAACTTTATGAGCAAACAGATTTGGCGATACTTATCTGCATTGTTAGTAGGTGCAGGTATAACACAGTGAGAATCGAGACGAAGAACACAGTAATTTCACAGGTGCATTTTTGCATACAGAATGTTTAAAGGCTTCCGCACATTGCAGCGATATTATCGAGCGATATTATCGAGCGATATTATCGACAGCGATATCGCGACACCTTACACACTGCAGCGATTCCGCGATTCGCGTCACGCATGCGCACACCACTGAATGTAGTAGAAAGAGATTGCGTCAGGTTGCGATAATATCGCGGCAGTGTGTGGGATCGAGCGCGTCCCCATACAAAATGTACTGAGAACAATTATCGCAAAATCGCAGTGATATTATCGCTCGATAATATCGCGCCAGTGTGTAGGATCGAGCGCGTCCCCATACAAAATGTACTGAGAACAATTATCGCAAAATCGCAGCGATAATATCGCTGCAATGAGCGGAGGCCTTTATTTTGTTCTATTTACTTTAAATTAAGTGATTAGTTGATTATATATTAATAAACAGAACAAAATAAAAAATTACGAAGCAAAAAATGCACCTATGTGAGAGTACTGTGTTCGCCTTAACTAGCTCTTCAAACCCATTTTATAATTTCTTTTATTTACTACCAACACGACTTATTGAACACCAACAGCACAATGTTATACAATGCAAATACTAAGAGTGAAAATCGCTATATCTGCACGTTTGGAGTAGTTGAGTTGGACAACTTTTACCTCGACAATTCGGTATGTCAAGTTTTTTTTTGTCTTCATTTTTATATTTTTTACGGACAGAAGACATAATTTTAAGATACCTATTTCATTCTTATTGCGATTCATCGAGTTTATCAATATAAATTTAATTTTTAAATTATTTTGATCTGTAATCTCTAAGTGCAAAAATGGTGGAGAGAAAATAATTCGAACTCCATGGAGAAAAACTACATACAGCTGTATATAAAAAAATTAAAACCTGCCTCCTCTTTCTAACTCTATGCTGGAAAAAGAAACGGCAACATCAAATGTCACATTCTGACATTGTGAAAGTTTTTTTTTTCTTAATGGCCGGTTATTTTAAGTTGATTTTATGTTTACCAAGGAGTTCAGAGGTATGCCAGTGACGTCACTGCACGGACCGAAAAACGACGTTATTTTATTAAAAATATCTGTAATCCTTTCATTTTAAAATCTCTGACATAGAAAATATGATTATTGAGACAATTATCTCGAAATGGTTTTCAATTCAGCCCTCCAAAAAAAAACTTGACATACCGAATTGTATTACTTCAAAGAAGAGAAATTTTAGGTAATATTTGAAGGAATGTTACCTCTAATACCGGAGTCGGCGCTGCAGCTGCCTCGGTCGCCGATGAGGCCCGAAGGTCCACCGAGCATCATCAGAGGCCCGATGCCGAGCGAGGCCACGCTCTCGCCCTCAGACCCGGCCGCTTGCAGCTGTCTTTGAGCCTGATAGCACATTTTATTGAAGGAATGTTACCTCTAACACCGGAGTCGGCGCTGCAGCTGCCTCGGTCGCCGATGAGGCCCGAAGGTCCACCGAGCATCATCAGAGGTCCGACCCCGAGCAAGGCCACGCTCTCGCCTTCAGACCCGGCCGCTAGCAGCTGTCTTTTAGCCTGATGGCACATTTGATTGAAGGAATGTTACCTCTAACACCGGAGTCGGCGCTGCAGCTGCCTCGGTCGCCGATGAGGCCCGAAGGTCCACCGAGCATCATCGGAGGCCCGACCCCGAGCGAGGCCACGCTCTCGCCCTCAGACCCGGCCGCTTGCAGCTGTCTTTGAGATTGATGGCATATTTTATTGAAGGAATGTTACCTCTAACACCGGAGTCGGCGCTGCAGCTGCCTCGGTCACCGATGAGGCCCGAAGGCCCACCGAGCATCATCGGAGGCCCGACCCCGAGCGAGGCCACGCTCTCGCCCTCAGACCCGGCCGCTTGCAGCTGTCTTTGAGTCTGATAGCACATTTTATTGAAGGAATGTTACCTCTAACACCGGAGTCGGCGCTGCAGCTGCCTCGGTCACCGATGAGGCCCGAAGGCCCACCGAGCATCATCGGAGGCCCGACCCCGAGCGAGGCCACGCTCTCGCCCTCAGACCCGGCCGCTTGCAGCTGTCTTTGAGTCTGATAGCACATTTTATTGAAGGAATGTTACCTCTAACACCGGAGTCGGCGCTGCAGCTGCCTCGGTCGCCGATGAGGCCCGAAGGCCCACCGAGCATCATCGGAGGCCCGATCCCGAGCGAGGCCACGCTCTCTCCCTCAGACAAACACCCGGCTGCTTGCAGCTGTCTTCGAGCCTGATTGCACATTTTCAAAAATTATTGATTACTAAATTTTACCCGCGACTTCGCCCACACGGGTTCCCGTCTTCGTAGAGAGATAAATTATATTTACCAGATTTTATGTTTAATCGTAAGCTTTTAAACACAAAAAGTTTCAACAAAATAGTCCGGTAAGTTTTCGCGTGAACAAACAGACAGACAACAATTTTAACAGCACTGTCTGTACATTGGATATTATCTTCAATGTACATAGACTTTGCTGTTACATTATAACAGTAGAGAAATAAACATGTTACAGCAATGTTGTGCTATTTCAAATCAAATCACCCTACGGGACTTGAACCCGCAAACCGCCACACTGGGGCTGAGCTCTCGTCCAATTTAATACCGAGCCGTCAGAGAACTTAATTCTTCAACCCATTCCGTCTCAAGAGACGTGGCGCCACGAGCCTTAATTTGACAATCTTTAAGGGTCCTTTCACCGTCCAGTGCGCCCGCATCACAATATAAAAGATTTCTCAATAAACAAAATCGACGAAATCGTAGTACACGACAACCTGACGCCCCATAATATTGTGAAAAAAAAGGTATTTAAAAATCATCTTTAGGTTAGGTTATCATTTTTAATTGATACAATAATTTTAAATTTGAATTGTTAGGGTTGAACTACACCACGTAGCTCAGCATCGCATTTTTCCGTTGCTCCATCCTTTTCTGTCACTGAGGAACGTCATTTGATAGAGCATATAAGATAGACGGAACGGAACAGTACGAAACAGCACGCCGCGTGCGATCGCGTTCCGTCTATCTTATATGCTCTAGCAAATGACGTTCCTGAGTGACAGAAAAGGATGGAGCGACGGAAAAATGCGATGCTGTGCTGCCTGGTATAGTTCAACCATTAAAGTTATTTAATACACTTGTTGGTTTTCTTAGTAAACAGAAAGAAACAAAATCCTTGATGCAATTGTAACAAAGTTTCGGACGATCCTGAAAGGCATAACATCGGACTGATAGACCCCTAACATTATTGGAGGTCACTTCCAAGCAATGTCATGATCTCCACCAACACCCGCTCGAAGCTCTCCGAGCCTAATGGTAATGGTAAACAATACTCGTAACTATTTACAGATTTCTGCCTAATGGTTCGTAAGATGCTTTGAAGATGACATTGTTTTAAATGGAGATTCCTTTTATTGGATATAGAGTCTTTTGCTTTAAAAAGGTTATTAAAGATGTCGATTGTTCTTAAAGCGGATTCCTTTTTATCTACGGTAGGTATTGTTCTGTAAACAAACATTTAAAGACTTTTAGATATTAAATTGGGGGTCTTTGACTATTTATTATAAGGACTCGCCTTGCGGTAGCATTTCCCCTCTGCCACGGTATAAGATCAATTGATCATGTGCATTTACATTAAACTTTATACCTTATCACTAAACGAGACAGCTTATAATTGCGAAACAATAATTTCGAACTTAGAACGTCACACGAGACTACTTTTCATGATATTTAACATTCAAAATTAGAATCTAAAGTTATGAGGAATAAAATCCAAAGATGCGGATTGCATGTTACCTCGCCTCCCGCAAAAAGTGGCAGAAATGTTTGTTAGTAGATCTACACGCGTTACCAGTCCTCATATAAGTAGTAAAAGTTGGGGGTGGACTAGAAGAACGGCGGCAGTTGGAACAAAGCTTGACCGAGTGGTGGCCGAGATCAGGCAAGAGAAGAGTGGCTCATCCAGCAGCCAGGTGAGCTCATGATATTACAAAGGTAGCTGGAGAGACATAATGTGTGTCATAATGGGTAGGACGCTTATACCCCTTGCAGTTGGTGGACAAAAGCAGGTTATTATTCAACTAACTTTTGATTTACCTCTTCTAATCCCGTCTCGAATATTGTACCTTTACTATTGCCGGTTATGCAATATCACATTGGCCTTCTCAAATCGCATTCAAATGTAACTTTACGTAGGGTTGGCCCCGATCAACCCTTTAATACTCAGAAATCCATCTAACAAAATCCCGTCCCTATTAGAAAATCATACCTATCCGTTATAAGTTCGTAATATCCCTTTATTGCGTACCATTAATTTCGACGAGTTTTGCCCGTTCAATGTCTCAATTAATTTCAATTGGGGCTTAAATTTGAATAGGATTCGGCCTCTTAAATGGGCCAGCCCTGACGACCCTCAGCTGACTAATGAGATTATAGTGTAAACGTTACTTTTATTAGCAGACATTTACCGAGCTGGAAAATTATTCTAGTATTTTTATCATATAAATTACCTAGGTACTTAAATAGGTACCTAATATTTTGATAACTAACTATGACCTATATAATTTCACAGGTAGATGAATAGATGAATGTCAGGAGTAAATAAGTAAGGTGCAACGAAGAAAGGAAGGAACTGGAAAATGCTATAAGGAAATGAAGAAGCTTTCCGTGTTTTAGTTACTGGGGTTTATATGTTGTTAATGATAATAATCCTACTATTATTATAAATGTGAAAGTTTGTGACGATAATTCGAAGTTTGTGACTCAGTCACGCATGAGCGGATGAACGGATTTGGATGCTTAGCAAGATTTGGAACAATTTGTTCTGGATTAACTCATACACGTAGACAAAGTCGAGGTTAACAGCTAATATCATAGTAAAATTTATGTTCAAAACCTTTTCAAAACGAAAAGATTATTAGCTTAAAACAGAACAGTTTTTATGTTTTCTAAACCCAAAATGACAAATTACTTTCCGTGTTAATTCCACAAGTTAAAGTATAACATTACAAGATCTTAAAACGCTGTTAGCGGAACCATTTTGTGTTTAATTTTCTTCGCAATTTAGATCGGAGAAGCAATTTGAAATGGTAATTAACACCGTATGCCGGTGATGGATGACCGGCTGGTCCATCGTAAGTATATTCATCATACCACCGAAAATACTGGTTTATTTAACATTTTGCGGCCAACTCATTGTTTCAGATCATCAATCAAGATTCACTGTTTAGTGGCATTCTTGGTGGCTTAACTAAAGAAAGGAATCGGTAGGTATATTCGCTATTTCCCATTTATCATTCTTTGTTTCCCTTTGTAGTAGTGTTATCCCCTTTAGCCCATAGGTTATTGTTAATTAAAAACTACTCATTCCCTTTATGCAAGTACTACTTCTACTTTTACGTTAGATTTCTTCCCATAAAGTTGTGTTTTACTACAAAGATTTATCGTGCGTGACGTAGCAAGACCGCACGTTATGCAGCATCGTTACGAACCTCAAACTGTTGTTCTCTTGCGTGCCTGAGCTGAGTGTCCCTCGCGCAGAGAGCGGCCGCATGCTGAAGTGAACATTCGGCTGTCTCTCACGTGATAATATATCACGGCTGCACGTTTAGGAAACATCTTTACATACCTCAAACAGTTGTTCTCTGGCGTGCCTGAGCTGTGTGTCCCTCGCGCTGAGAGCGGCCGCGAGCTGCAGCGAACGTTCGGCTTCGTCTCTCGCATGACGTAGCAAGGCTGCACGTTCCCGTTCCCTCTCTGCCCTCTCTGCTCCCAATGCTGACGATGCTCCACCTCTTGATCGCATCTGATTGAAATATCCCTAGTTAATTAGCTGCTTAGATTAATGTCGTCGGATTTCAGAAGGTGTTGAATACAAACCTGTTCATAATTTCTAATGAAATCTCGTAGCTCCTTCTCTTTGTCCTCTAGAGTAGCGTAAAGTTGCTTCATTTGGTTCAGCAAGTCGAACTTCTCTGCTTTAAGTCTCTTCTTGTCGGCTTTTAATGCTGAAACAAATGTTACTATTTGAAATATCTCGTTGTGACATCACAGAGTAACAAAAATATACCGCACGAGGGAAAGTAATTTTGAAATGAAGAAAAGTGAATTTAAATGTAGGTAAGTATAGAGAATGACGGTGCATTTGTCTGCTATACGGCACGCAACAAAAACACCTAATCATGTTGTATTTTTTTGAACTGTTATGTTTCGGTCTATAAATAAACAAAAAGGATCCTTTAGGATATTAAACAGGCTACTAGCCTTTGAAGTTAAACATTTTCCAGGTCAATTCGTGGTGTGTGTTATAAGTCCGGTTGCAGCCCCAATGGATTCAGAACTCTTTGAGAGACTCAGTGCTCGCCTCGCTGTTTGTTGACTATTTTCTATGTAGATCCCTTTAGCCTGGACAAATATATGCGTTTCAATAGAAACGTTTCAAACGAAAACATAACGCACGCTACAAGGTTTTCCTCAACAAGCTTCTCGGTATAAAATTGCTATTTTACTTTTTGAAAACTTTCTGTTCCGATCTCTATTTGCCCTCCGCTCTCTTAAATGGAAATGCAAATATCAAAAGTTAGTATATTTGCAGAAACGAAAATTTTTACTTCGTCGAATTTATTCGAGTAAAACTTTTAATTAAAATTCTGAATACTTTACTATTAAATGGTGTTATGATCACAAAGCTGGAATTTCAGAGTGCAAACGTGATACAGAATTCATCTTTTATTATTTTAACGTGGAACGATATAACTTTTATGTTGACTGAGTAATTAATCCTTTGCAGTTATATTCAACGTTTTGTGCAATTTAGTATGGTTACCTATTTCATTTATTTAGTACGATGGTTATGTGTTGTTTAAATGTAGGTAGTGTAGTGAAGTGACCAATGAGGCTTGTTAGCAGATAGCCGCTTTGATCAACCGCCTCATTGAGTGCATCCCCGCATCGCCTGCATGCGTGCAGGTCAGGTGTTACGTGAACCACACTACAGTGTATCCATTAGTGCTTTAGTCATGGACTCTCCCCTTTAAACTTCTAATCTAATTCGAACAAAGGTGCGTGAATATACTAATATGTAACATTAGCTTGCTTTGTACTCTCACTATTTCAGTCTATAGGTGTGCACTTTTCACACCCACACGTTTGTATGGGAGAACATGACGTTAGATATTTATCAGGAAGGTAGTGGCGTTAGTCTTTGTTTTACAGTTCAGTCAACATGTCATAAACCTGGTTGTAGTACCTCGTAAACCGATGCTTAAGCCATACGTTTTTCAAACGTTTATAATGCCTTTGTTAAGCCAGTACAAGAACGTAAACAAACAGAAAATGGGGGACTATTAAATTTATATTCATGTATGCCACTTCGATTTTCGTAAAGGTAATGATGTTAGTGAAAATGTCAGTCGAAGTTACTGAAGCACAACCCAGAAACGTGACCCGTTTACTGATTTCTCCCTAACGCGCCTACCTGACGTACATTTCACGAAATATTATGAGCATAGTTTATCAAAACGCGGCCGCGTTACTACACTTGACTCCATACGTATCGCGATCGGCACTCAACAAATTGGTTACTTTTACAGTATCGGGTACTTTGGTATATTGTTCGGCCTGGCTGAAATAAACTTTACGTGATGTTATTTTTATTGCTGCACGTGAATTTGTAATGTTAGAAATTGTTAGTTAAGTTAAGCATCGAATAGTTCATAGAGAAATTGGAGCATCGCACTCCAAGCCATAGGTTGACATAATAACAATAATAATATCGTTGAGTAATTTGTTCCTTGGTCGAATATCCCTATTTTTACATTTTGGAATAACTGTACCTATAACTACAAGTTCTAAACAAATTAGCTTGACGACAGCAGCGCTACAACGGAGCTGTTAGAACTAAGTGAACATTTCACTGTCGCATCTCTACCTTGCTACATATCTGTAACCTGTGAACAAAATCAAAACATGCAGGTGTGTTAAAGGTACGAAACTTACAATTGACGGCCTCCCTGGCGAGAAGCAGCTCTTTCTCCAACAGCTGAGGATCGAGCGGCGCGGTCTCCTCGCCCCCCTCCCCCTTGGCTCGCTCCACCAGCGCCGACCCCGCCTCCCCTCGCTCTGCCGCCGCCACCAGCAGCCTCCGCACCCGGGTTAGTTCCGCCTAGCACCATTATTAGTTACAGGGTGGCACACTGGCACTACACATGGCCTATTTGATACATTTCACAAATGACAAATACGCATTTCCACGTGAAAATTGGCAATACAACTATTTAATTTAATTTAATTTAATTTCTTTATTGGACCGATAGACCGTGGACCGTTTCACCGTGGATGTTCTGAGGATTCAGAATATCTCTGACTACCCCCTCGGGGAATATAGTCGTGAGCATATGCATGCTTACCGATAGACCAAACGCGTATTTGTCATAATATGTGTCAAATAGCCATGTGTAGCGACAGCATAACAAAACACACTACAATATTTGGTGACCATCTAACGAACAACGTTCACTATGGAGCAAACATCGCAAAAAAATGGTTTCTTACAAAACTGCAGTATCTACGTACCTAGTGAACTGACTCAAATGTTTGAGACATCCGATTTTTTTTCGACTTTGTCTCCGAATGAAAGTTCCGTTTGATATTACTAGGGTATTTGGTTAACCAGGACATCGTTCGGAAGGCTTAGTTTTAAGGTGTATCCACACACATCAGAGCCGTGTCCGGACGACGTGACGTCACGTGATTTTCACACGTGACGTCCGGGAAACTTCATATAAATAAACTCGGTCCGGTCACGTCCCGGTGCGGATAGACCTCTAACCCAACTACGTCGAAGCCAGAAAGAAATTTAATGTTAGGGTTTATTTTAGCTCCTATCCTACAGCATTATAGTACTGTAGCCGGGGGACTTTTTAATTACCTACCAAAAAGATTACCGATTGCCGTTTAGAAATTGTTTCAAGGTACTAAATGACGAATATAAAAAACTAAGTCTTACAGAACACAAAAAAACAAAAAAAGATCATATAAAGAAAAAAAAATAGTCGGAAATTTTTAAATTTCAGGGTTACCGTTTTTTTTATACTGTCTACTTTGATTTGTCTTATAGCTTTGTATGGCCGCTTTAGATTGTCTTACTATTACGTATGGGTATTGAACTAAGATGAAGAACATGACAGTATAGAAAAAACGGTAACACCGAAATTTAAAAATTTCAGACATTTATTTTTTTATTTTTTTTTCTACGACGGTTTGTGTCTGTAAGACTCCGGTTTTTGTATTAGTCATTTAGTACCTTACAACAATTTCTAAACGGCAATCGGTAATCTTTTTGGTAATTAAAAAGTCCCCCGGCTACAGTACTATTATTTATCCGTAGCCAACAGCCTAATATAAAAGTATCAACCATTCGTGTGATCCCCGGGTGTGTCACAGAGTCACCATAAATGCAATGTGGACACTAGGTAGGTGTACCATAGTCATGGTTTTGAAATGTTTTTATTGAAATTTAGGTTCACAGTTTGGTACGAATTTACTATGTGTAGGTACACTTGCTAACTTAATTATACAAATTGTTATTTACAGGCGTGAATTCGACATATTAAATAATAAATTTATTTATTTTCTCCAAAAATTGTTAAATACAAGTACACATAGACACACAATGTACACATAATGTATTAATATTGAAGATTATAATTATTCGTTTGAAAGAGAGATAGCTATTTGCATTTTTTCTAGGTACCTAATCTATATTATGATGTGCAAATTAGAATATCATAGTGATTGATTGATTTAATGTACTATCGCGGACTTTTCCGCCTGATCACTTCAATTTCGCATAATTTCGCGCATAATTTACTGTTTGGAAACTATTCATTCATTGGTCTATTCATCAATAGGGCGGGGCTAGACAGCGTTTTAATTTTTTAGTATGCAAGCAAAAATGATCCTAGTGGTGGTCAGGTGGAAAAGTCCGCGATAGTACATAATATTTATATCTAAATAAATACCTATCTAAACTATTATAAAGCTGTAACTGAAGTGTGTCTGTAAATTGAAGATATTTACAAAAAAAAAGATTACGATATGGTTTTTAGGTATCCCTGACTCGAAATCAAACTTTTATAGAAATTTTGTTTTGTTTGTTTGTTTGTTCGCGCATCACGCAAAAACTACTGAACCGATCTTGATGAAACTTTTCTGTTTGATAGCTTATGGTCTGACTTAAAATCTGGTATATAATTTGTGCGGACGAAGTCGCGGGTAAACACTAATAGAAATAAGTGCGCCATGTGACATGTCTGACCATGTAGTATTCCGTGTCAACAAAATGACTACCTACACAAACTGTAACAGTCCAATTCTATTGAAACACGAATTTCGATTTATTGGTACAAATATTCGTCGGCAAAAAACTAGAAAATATTGGCTAAAGCGTAATACGTCAAAGGGATCGATCGATCTCTTACTTTACCTACGCCGAGATCGACTCAACTCGAATATTCGAGCCAATAATTCTCGCGTCCTGATCGAACGGTAAGCCTATCGAATGGAAATATTCGGGCCGTGTGATTTTAGAAGCGAATACGTACGGATCTCTGAGCGAGCATAAAATACGATTAGTTCAAGGTGTTAATTCCCAAGCTAAAGACTTCCCTTTATGTATCAAACTTTTGGTCATAGCGTGAATGTTCAGAGAATATTGTTTATTTAAATATCTAATTAGGTAGGTATTTCGATACTGCAGCTTAGAAAATATCAGAAACTCAAATTAAGAAACGTGGTAAAGAATTAATCAGTTATCGTATTAATTTTCAAAGATCGGATTCTTGTAAGCGTGGTCTAAAGGAGTAGATTATAAAAGCTTAACGAAATCCCTACTAATTCTTCGTACCTAGTCATAAGCAAGTGAAGGTATAGTAGATTACACACCGAGGACAGGAAAGTAAGAAAGGTCTCAGATCTCATGTAATTACAAAAAATGATCCGAGGCTTTCTTATTTACTCTCCGAGGTTAGTATACTATTTTTCTCCTGCGGAAGCTGGAAAGCGGCAACTTCGTTTAGCGCAGCAGGACGACAATTAACGCTTTCCCTCCGGAGGTGAGAAAATTTCCAGTGTAAACTTTATCACAATGGGGTAAGGTAGGGAGTCACGTTGCAGGTTCTGACGCGAGCACTTGTATCGCGTGGTTTTCGCACGTCGCGTTTTTGTCTGCCACGAGGCAATCATCAATTTTTTATTGTTATTGATCAAAAACAAGATACTCCCATAAACTACTTGACACTGGCTGAAATGCAGTGCTAACGCACAAGCAAGAGTCCATAAATTTATACGAATATTATAAAGAGGAAAGATTTGATTTTTTGTTTGTTTGTTTGTAATGAATAGGCTCCGAAACTACTGGACCGATCTGAATAATTCTTTCACCATTAGAATGCTACATTATCAGTGATTAACATAAACTATAAAAAACGGCCAAGTGTGTGTCGGGAAGATTCTAAGGCGGTACGAAGTTCACCGCGGTCCTCTAGTCTAGACTATTATAAAATTGTAACTGAAGTGTGTCTGTACATTGAAGATATTTACAAAAAAAAGATTACGATATGGTTTTTAGGTATCCCTGACTCGAAATCAACCTTTTTTAGAAATTTTGTCTGTCTGTTTGTCTGTTTGTTTGTGTGTTTGTTTGTTTGTTTGTTTGTTTGTTCGCGCATCACGCAAAAACTACTGAACCGATTTTGATGAAACTTTTTTTGTTTGTTAGCTTATGAACTGACTTAAAATCTGGTACCTATATAATTTGTGCAGACGAAGTCGCGGGTAAACACTAGTTATAAATAAAAAAAGGGGTAAGGTAGGTATACCTGTAGACGTTCGTTCTCGAGTCGAAGCCTCCTGGCGAGCTGTGCAGCGGTGAGCATGCCTGGTGACGCGGGCACCTCGTCCTGCCGCGAGCGGTCTGATCTGCCGCTCGGGGACGCTGCTCCTGCCATCAAACGCTTTTATTTACATCACTGTTGCATTTCAAGATACAAGGCCTGGTGTAAAATTTGAAGCATTACATGATTGAACAGGGTGTTTCAGGCCATCAAACTGGAGTGCTATTCTCTAAACATAGTACTCTGTGTCTAACTAAGGTAACATCCTTATTGATTAATTCAGATTGTCGAAGATCAGATATTAGGTTTGACACAACGTATACCGAATTGACAGCTCACCGATATTTCAACTTATATAGGTTTCAACCGATATGTTTGCGCTTAGTGGGATCACACACGATGACGCATTGACGGAGTGGCATACGCGGTGCGTCAATCCGACACTGTGTGTGTTCTACGTGCCGTTTCATACAACTCTATGCTTCACAAATGACGGACTTACGTTTGCTGCTCCGTCAGTGCGTCATCGTGTGTGAACGCACTTAGAGAATTGCCTGCTCGCTCGCCGCTAGCGACAAAAAATCTTCTGTTTCTTACATTTTGGTCGACTAGCTATGGTCACAGTTGATCCCATAGAATCATCGCTTGAATCGTGAATAGCAAAAGTTGTTTAGTTTGATAGTCTGAAGCACCCCATAAAAGTGTAACGCATTTTAGTAAAGTTTACAACCGGTATGTATAAACTTGATGAGAAAATATCTGCGTTATGTTATTAAATAACATTGAAAACTTACAAAACTATAGTTTTGTTGATAAAAGGACAATGTTTAATTTTACAGTTCTAACAACAATGTTGGTATACCATCTTAAACAATTTAAATGTTGTAATTTATACAAAGTTAAACGTTATCAATTATAGATATGTGGTTCGAATCACAATAAAACTGAGACAATGAAAACGTTTTTATATTGGCAACTCACCTTTTTAGGTTGTGTGGCGTTTATGCTACTTTGTTATGCCCAACAATATTTTTTTCTCAGTCAAGCTGATTCTTGAGAACAAAATCTGTTTCATTTTTTATTTTAGATAAAATTATGTCTAGGTAAATGTTGCGTAACAAAACAACTGTAGTAAAAAATTCCTACTGGGCCAACAGAAGATTTGTAATACTTTACCGAAACTGTCGCTGAAACTTCACAAAGTAGAGCTATTAGACTCTACTTTGTCAAGTTTCGGCGTCCTTGTTATCATTAACATTCAGGGGCTCACGTTATACTCCTCGATTATTAGCTATTCGTATACGAAAACTTTACTAAACTGCGGGGGCCGTTGTTATAAATGGAATTGGTTATGGCGACGTAAACATCGTAATAATGTGAAAGTTGTTAGAGTCACGAAAGCTCGCGCGGGCGTCCAGACGAATCGATTGCTCGTGTGAAACGCGTGGGACGCAGGTGTGTACGACACCTACTTTATTGTTCCATCGCAAAGACTCTACAAATAACGCAGACTAATTATTCTACAAGACAGACCTTAATTTAAGACAGAATATGAGACAACTACAAGCGTGCAAATAAGCGCAGAACCCTTGTAAATGGTTCCCCGGAGACTAAAAGAATAAATACTGGAAGAACAAAAGGATTGTGACAAATGAGCCTGGGGCAAAATGAGCTTCGAAACCGAGTAGGTAAGTACATTGTATAGCTCAATAGTAAGTCAACTCCCTTGACAGCAGATAAATTGCCGGCTGGCATGTGACAATTTCTCACTGTTCCCATTATTCTACCCTGATAACGTCAATATGTTGGCACATTGCACTGGAGTTACTGTTATAATACTGTAGATTGATACAGTCGGAGGGAAATTAGAAAGCACGACTTCTGAACTTTTCAAAATTATCTAATTAAAACGTGGTAATTAGAAGGCATCAAGAATTAAATGATAAATTATAACACCAAGCGGGAGTATTTTTGAAAAGTTGGTTGATTCTGACGATGTAAGTAAGTTGGCAAATTAATAAGCTTATTCCCCAAGGCTGCACACTCATTAGGAGGGAATTATTCCGTAGCGGCCATAACGTACGGTTGCTCTCGTAAGACATAGCTGGCATCGTCTGTTCCCTTTAAATTTTCATAATATAACACTGCAATTGTTCTTTGATAACTTTAACGAGCTTTTGCTAAATAACAAGTTTCGTTTCATTAGTTGAAACTTGAATTTATTATTTGCATAAATAACTAAAAAGCAAGAAGAACTTTTGCGTTGGTTTTGTACTTATTCCTTTGAGAGAAGTCGCCGGTATCATGAACCAACAACATTTAAGTTTTACTCAACCTAGTTTAACAGCGCCGTTACAAACGACCCTCATAACATTCTCAGGCTGTAGCCAGCGATGAAGAATTTCAAACTAACTCCGAACTTACTTCATCAGCAAAACAAGCATGCTGGACTCTACTAGTTAGGAACTATTATCTCCTGGATTACAGACTAAGATAAACGCAAACACCAAGTTTGTTTCCCTCCGACTTCACAAGTACTTTATTCCTTGTTTATTTCTTGGTATACAGACGTGTTTCGTGGTAAAACGACGGTTTTGATTGATCGTATTGTATTTGAGCATTGAGTAGAACAAAGAGGCGCTATTTATCTTGGTCTTTCTAATGAAATATGTGTTTACGTTTCCATCGTACATATTGAAGTGTTTGAAACAAAATAAATGATTCTTACCACCGTCAAGTGATGCAGTGATATCGGCTCTGGGTTCAGGTCCATCGCTACTCCTGCCAGGAGACGTAGCTTCAGGAAGAGGTACTTCCTCTTCAGAACTGTCTGCTGGATCTAGTACATTCCTCTCGCTTGTATTACTATTGGCGCCACCGATTTCAGCGTAAGTCCCGCTGTCGCTGCCGTTCTGCGTCGACCATTTGACTGGAGACTCCAGTTTACCGTTTGCTTGATTTTCTTTATTGTCATCATCTGAAAATGTTGTTAACTGATCTCTAGGCTAACAGATACTTACACTCTTTCATTAATAAATATACGTATCACTGGTTGCGTATTTCGTAAAATAAGGATCGTAAACAAAACTCGTTTGTCACAATTACGTAATTCTAAAAGTAAAATCTCGTGGGTGTATCCTTATTAATATATTGTAAAAGGTATTCCCAAAAAGGGCATTTTGCCGTTGTTTCTGCTGAAAATAAAAATGAAGCAATCTTAATAAGATGAGATGAGATTATAATATATATAAGTTCGAATAGATTATATGTCACTACGGCCAGTACCTATCTTTACAAACAGGTGGTGGAGAGAAAAGTATTCACAAATCCTGATAGTCGACCCATGTTACCGCCTGGCCACGGGACAGGGCGACCGGCGGCGCGACTTGCGATTTTAGAATACACTGCCTACGCGCCGCTGCGTGCTTGCGTAATAGTAGGGACACAACGCTCAGTGTATTCTAAAATCGCAATTCGCGCCGCCGGTCGCCCTGTCCCGTGGCCAGGCGGTTAAGCAGTGGAGACATGAGTACTTGAAAATCCCACTGGATCCACTAGTGGTACCATCAGCCCGTGGAACCAACAGTCCAAAACCTCACTCACCTATAAAAGCATTATCCTTCCCATTTCTTGGGCAACCTGGTCCTATTGAGCGTCGCCTCTTTGTCGCCATTGATTGACCCGTTGCGTTTGTCCAGGGTTCCGATGAGGAGACAGCGCTCCGGCGGGACGGGGCGGTCGTCACGTTCGAGCGCGGTGGTGGCCGGCGTTACTGGATCCACTAGTGGTACCAGGCAGTGGAACCAACAGTCCAAAACCTCACTCACCTATAAAAGGATTGTCCTTCCCATTTCTAATGGGCAACCTGGTCCTATTGAGCGTCGCCTCTTTGTCGCCATTGAGTGATCCGTTGCGTTTGTCCAGGGTTCCGATGAGGAGGCGGCGCTCCGGCGGGACGGGGCGGTCGTCGCGTTCGAGCGCGGAGGTGGCCGGCGTGATCAGCGGGTCCGCGGGTTCAGGCTCGGGCTCCGCCTCCACTCGTGTGCCCACTGATACTTGCTCGTCCACCATTTTGCGGAGTTTCGCCTGCATAAGCATATTAAAGCAATTTAAGTATTATACTTGCACTAGAACCATAGTGCTTTATGACTTGGCTCCGAAGACGAAAATTTAGGCTAAAAGTATTATAATTCATGAGACACTGAGTCAGACGCATTATAATACCTTTATGGTCAGACGCATCCGTTGAAGAAATATCTGTTCGCATCTATCTGCTTACTTAAAACACTGATTTTTTGTTTTGTTTTTTAATTTACGTAGCCTCTTCAATTTCCCTCTGCTGGGCAGATGCCTCCCCCCCTTTGACTCTCCAATATATTTTATTTGTATTTTATTAAAAGCAAGCTACCTCTCATCCATCCCTCATCAACACCATCTATCGAGCCATTTGGAACATTTTTTTTCTTTTCAAGTGTCTTTCGGATACTCCCTCATTAAAAAAAGCCTTTTGCATTGAATCTGCGTATTCATTAGAAAATACATGACCGAATTTAATGTTAATAGCCACACAATTTTGGTTCACTGGAACTCTAATTATCAGTGCCTATTAATCTATGCAATATCCCCCCATTTAGTTAATTCACCTGCTACCGTTTGACGTAACAGCCATTTAGAACTGTTCAGTAGTTGCGTTTTATAGGGTCGGTTTCCTAACTTTAGAATTAACGATAATGGTTCGATTAAACCGTAACCAACCAAACTGTCGGTCCATGCACGTGGTACAGTTTAACTTTAATCGTTTTTGACGTACATTGCCGGCGCACACCTGGCGAAACTCAGCGCAGAGCATTTTCACTGCTAAACCATTATCAACTTCACTTGCGTTGAAATAATATCGAAAATCAATTAACGCAACTACTAGCATATGAATAGAAAATATAGGTAGTTACTATTATTATCTATTCATAATGCTACTATAGCCCAGGTCAGCGGTCTCGTCTCAGTTTAATCGAGCTCGGTGTGTACGGGCTGGGAGGGGCGCAACCCAACTGCCTGCTACCCTAACAGCGAATTCAGTTAGGGTACGTCCCCGCGCCTCACACACCGCGCTCGATTGACCTGCCGCCGCAACCGCTGCGTTGAGCTGTTCTACTATATTGTTATTACGCTACTCGTATATCGAGAGCATTGAAGTGTCTTGAGGCGAATGTTGTGTTAATTGATTTTCGATGCTATTTCAACGCTAGAAAAGTCTATATTGGTTTGGCAGTGAAAAATGCTCTGCGCTGCGTTTCGCTAGGTGTGTGCCGGCTCTTATGTATGCAGGTTGAGGTTTTAAAGAAAACCCACGTTACATTTTCCTGTGAGGACAGAAAAACATAGCTTGGTGGAGTCTCGGTTTTCTGTAATACCACTGATAAAATTCAGAGAATCAAGCAATTTTCATATTTATAACAAATACATTAAGGTATTTTACAAAGACTCAGTGATATAAAGTGTTCATGTAAGTGGGATCACACACGATGACGCATGACGGAGCGGCAGACGTCAGTCCGTCGTTTGTGAAGCAAGGGGTTGTATGAAACCGCACGTAGAAGCACACACGGTGGGATATCCGTCACCGTGTGTGCTTCTACTTGCGGATTAATACAACCCTTTGCTTCACAAATGAAGCACTGACGTCTGCCGCTCCGTCAATGCGTCATCGTGTGTGATTCCACTAAGGGATGCGTCGGTGCTCGCTCACCTGGGCGTCGCCTAGTATGCGGCGCACTAGCGCCATCAGGCCGCCGTGGCAGGCGCTGTCATGCTATCCCCCAGCTCCCCGCCGACTCATGGTCCTCCCTCCCCCCTGGACACCTGCCACTCGTTACCGTGTCTGTTCACATTCAAACTTTCAATACAAATTGAAACTATTCCACTTTGCAGCGCGACGGGTCCCGTCCCTTTGTTCGAGCTCAGTTTGATGACAGCCCGAAAGGTGGTTGGCTCTCGAGTAATTTTATCTGAAACAAAGAAATTCAATCTAAATAAAAATTCGTATGAAATTGTATTGCGCTCCGATTTTTTATGGATATTTCACGTTCACACGAAAGCTCCATCTGGGTCATCGCTCGCATAATCGATTTCCGAAATTAAGTTTCCACATAAAGTTGATTTTAATTGAATTGTATGTACGTTGAGTTCATTAATAAAATTTCAGTCAGTATCAGTGAACATACTTGACAAATTTTCATCGGCTATATGCAGATTGCCTGCATGATGGATTCATGAATTATTTACGGGACAAAAACGAAAACTTGTTTCAAACATTGTGAATATTAAGCATTAATGACCTCTAAGGATATTTAGGAGCTTATAAAACCGTATCTAGCATTAATTAATCGGCCTATAAAATGTTATTGCTATAAACAGGGACGTTGTATATAAACAACATTTATCCAGGCTCCAGCAATGAATATTTAAGCTGAACAATTTTACGTTTATGAATCCATTTTTAGGATATGCGGTACATTTATTTCAACTTTCCTGGAAACAATACCGTCATAGTATTTATTGGCTATAAAAGGGACATTCGAACGTAGCCATTGTATGGCTACGTGGCTACGCCGTAGCCAGCCGTAGCCGAGCGCTACGTTATTTATTGGTTCTTCTTTTAATCCGATCAGAAGCAATAATTTAAGACACATCTGTTCATTTAACCAAATTTATAGAAAAAAAAAATTCTACTTTTAACACACGGACTTTGAAAAAAAGACGGTCGTCATTTGACAATTAAAAGATGTGAAGCATGCAAGGTCCTACATATTCGTATGTTCTACACGGGACCTACACTCACACAAATGCACTAGTTCTACTCGTAGGTCCTACAAACCGCCACCATTTTGTACCGCGCGACGACAAATACAAGTAAATATAAATGGGTGCTTCACCCGTGATTAGACGAGATTACGTCCGTCTTTTTTTCAGTTCCGTGTTTCAACCCTAAAGCATATTTTCAATAGTTACTATTCAGAGCAGTTTTTGGATTCCCGATCATGTTTTCAGACGAAGACTATGAAATTGCAATCGAACGTGTTCTACAAACCGGCAGATTTTTTCCGATTTACATATTGCTCAAATTCTTCGTATTTCCTCTAAATTACTGCAAACCAATTACCGCGCCCATTAACAAAAAATACTTGAGCTTCCTTAATTGCCTGCTAAGTATGAGCAGTAACAAAGTTTCTTCAAATACTTGTCCAACTCATTATTAAGGTAGCTGGAGGCGCTTCGCACAAAGCTCTGTGATGTCACATTTCTGCTATTTCTTTATCCAATCCCTTTCAACATTGGACCGAAAGAAGTGTTTTTGTTTCTACAAATAATGGCTGCATCTACGACATTCTGAAGCGACAACGAAAAAAGATGTTTACCGAACTCGAACAACTGTTTTCATCTTTTGATTATGACGCAGTTAGGGTTGAACTACACCACGTAGCACAACATCGCATTTTTCCGTCGCTCCATCCTTTTCTGTCACTCAGGAACGTCATTTGCTAGAGCATATAAGATAGACGGAACGGAACAGCACGGAACAGCACGCCGCGTGCGATCGCGTTCCGTCTATCTTATATGCTCTAACAAATGACGTTCCTGGGTGACAGAAAAGGATGGAGCGACGGAAAAATGCGATGCTGTGCTGCCTGGTCTAGTTCAACCCTTAAGTTGAAAGATGCAGTAAATGAGACTGCTCTCAAACGGTGCAGGAAAACATCCCGAAGAAACCTGTATATGCTGAAGAAGAAATTCCGATGCGTACGTGAAGTCTACCAATCCGCAATGGACTGGTGGACTAAAGCCCATACAGACTCTCTGAAGGTATAGGCACGACGTATAGGGTTCTTCTTAATAAGCTGAGACTTTTTTAAGGGGATGATCAGACCGTCAAACCACACAGTACTAAACAACAACTTTCACTATGGCACCAACAACGAAATCACGAAAAAAATCAGCTGTTCCATACAAAACTGCAAACCTACTCGAGCCAGCAGATTTTTTTTTTCGCGATTTCGATATTGGTCTCATAGAGAAAGTTGTTCAGTTGGACGGTCTGATCATCCCCTTAAAAAAATGTCAACATATTAAGAAGGACCCTGTATAGGAAAACGTTTCAACTTCAACAGACTTGCTCTTCAAATTTTTGTAAGTAATCGACCCTGTTATGCAAATAGCCGAAACGGAGTCGGTTTTTTTAATTTAAGAGCGTTATCCTGACGAATATAGTAGGGGCAAACACTTTAAGGCGGTAATTTGCGAAGCGGCTCGTTGCCGGCCCTCCTCTTATTGGCCGCAAAATTGATTAAAATTCCAACTGCGTAAGAGAGAGTTTTATCTACTTTTTTTATTAAACGGAGTTCGTTCGAATGGGATTCCGGTTTTTGCTATCTAGACTGCGATATGATCACTTTTAATACGATTTCCAAAACATGCAGGAACATCAGGATTAAATGAAATTAGAAATACGCTTTTACTCGTACGTAATAATTTACGTGTTCGGATAGTAAGAACTAACTGCATTATTGTCTCTAAGGTATTTATATAGCTAGCTCATACAATGTTGTTAAAATAATATTATCTTAAGAGTCTTTTTAACGTTCAGTTGCGCCCTCATCACAATAATTAAAAGATTTTATAATAAAAATCCAAATTTTAAAAGTGTAACTCTCATCATAAAAGCAAAACGGTTGTTTCAGGATATGAGAAAAAATTCATAGCAGTAGTGTATACAGGGTGGCCGGTCAATTGACGTCAAAAAAAAAAATTTTGGTCCGGCATGTCGTGGGGTATCCGAATCACCCCCATGTGTGTTCCGCGATATTTTATAGTTTTCGAGTTATGACTCATTTTCCGATTTTTTGAGGAACTTCGACATGACCAGCCATGTCTAAAAAAAAAAGGTTGAGTATATATAACGAAATTAAAATGAAAACTATCACCGTTAAGTAAGCATTGCAAGTAAAGGAGTAATAGTCGACCAACTTATAAAATGTACTTTTAGTCTTAATTATAGTAGTATAAAACAAAAAGCCCCCTTCTAAGTCCGAATATTGTGACGGGCATCTACGGAACCCTATTCTGCGCGTAGCCCGACACGCACTTGGCCGGTTTTTTATATTACTTTTAGAACCTATAAAGGTTCTAAACATTCCACTTTTAAGAATATCGAAATACCTAAATGTCAAAGTGGCCGTTGTTTTCTCCGTGTATAAAATAGCTTGTAGTAAGTTCAAGTAGTACTTTTTTAATTAAGACTTTCTTTTAATATTGTGATGGGGCGCCACGGGACTGTAAAAGGACCTTGTGTATTTTCCAAAACGTTAATTTTGTGCGAACGTTCGACTCTACAATTTAAATCAATACTCCAGACATTTAATTTAGATTTACAGTCCCTAAGGGTCACGTCACGGATGTAGTATTCATCAAAGTAATTGCACAGTTTCATTAAAACTCTCCGCACATCCTTCAGAATTTGCATAAAAAGGTCTCAAGGCCCAGGAGGCATCCTCCTCGGTTACATTAAACCAATTTTTAAATGTTCCCAAGTTAATAAAAGCGTCACGTTTCTAAAGCAAAAGTTTAAACATAAAATAGGGTTGGTAACTAATTACGTACCGATTTATATCGAGTAAGTATGTTGTAGGTACATGATAATAAAGTAAAAACATTATGAGCTGGTGTCAGACTTTTGGAATCATGTCAAATCAGTAAAGAAAACCACTTTTTTTAATTCAAAGAGAGTTTTACCATTAATTGATGTAGGCAAGAGGCCAGAGATGGCAGGAATACATATTAAACAACAGAAGGACAAATTAAAATATACAGTGGTCGCGAAAAAATAATTCGAACTCCATGGAGAAAAGAAAAACCTTTGCTTAATTAAAAAAAATAAAAATCACCAGCCTTCTCTTTCTAACTCAACTGGAAATAGAAACGGCAACTTCAAACGTCAACATTTTGAATACATTCTTTTTCTTAATTGCCAGTTATCGTAAGTTGATTTTTGGTTTACCAAGGAGTTTGCAGGTCCAGCTCACTTGCTGGACCTACAAACTCCTTGGTAAACCAAAAATCAACTCACTCGTTGGACCGAAAAACTACGTTATTTTATATAAATATCTGTAAACCTTTAATTTTAAAATGTCTGGCATAGAAAATATTGTTATTGAGACAATTATCTCAAAATGGTTTTCGGTTTAGTTTTCCCAACCCGAATACCGAATTTCGGTAAATCACGTTTTTTTTTTTTTGGGAGGTCTAAATCGAAAACCATGCGGCTTACACCCTTCAGTGAGTGGACAAAGGCTGATGATGATGATGAAGGAGTCACGTTGTAGGTCTGCTTTTGAGTGGTCGTGCGACGCATCGGTTTCCTACAACGAAAGCTCCAATTTGAATGCTCCAAGTGAGTGGAATGGCAAGTGTTTTTTTTTGTTTCGAAACACAACCTTCACGTCACCAAATACTACAGCGTCAAGCAAAAAAATGTTATTTAACCAAAAAACAATTTTTATAAACTTTACTTTTGACAAAATCATGAACCCCGAGATGTGCGAAGGATGGACAAATTATAAAAACATTAGAATCGAATGGTACCTACGCAAAACAAACATTGAAGCAATTTCAAAAGGTTTTGTTGTAAATTATTATTCAATTATTGATTCTAGAGATACTTTAGAATAAAAACACGATTCAGTTCAGTGTTTCTTTGTTATAATTTAATTCTTACAAAGCCACAACGTTTTGAGAAATGTTCCAATAGAATATTCCCTGCTCCAGTGCTTTTCAATGAAATTACTTTGGTTTGCGAACCATAAAAAAACCGCAATAGCTTACGTGCCTTCAACTCAACGCAGCATCGTTCTTTCATTAGGATGCTAGTCTTTGAATATTCCATGTCTTTTAATTAAAATGTAGTCTCTGGGATTCCACTTCTCATCTTATGCGCATTAGTCATTACAGAGTTTCGTTTTAAAATGCATGTTTAAATTAAATTGAAAAGGGCATTTAGTTAAGCAATTCGAGAAATGTTTTCAGTTTAAAATCAAACGTATGAAACAGACATGGGTACTTACCTAGAAACCTACATGAAATGTTTTGTTGCATAGTTGTCAATTTCATACAAAACTTTGTTGTATAGAACACTCTTAGAGGGTATTAATAATTTTTCTATATATAAAACATTACGTCTACGAATGTTCTACGACAAAGTTTTGTATGGACTGAAACCACCTTAATTAAAGAACATGACTTCAATATGAAATAATTTGCTTGTTTTCTTCTATTATCTATTTGACTTTTCTCCTATTTTTTATCGAAGCTCTCGATGCAATAATTAACAAATCTGATTACTAGAAAGGTTTCTAAAAATAAAGAAATTAAATTAGATTGGTTTTTGTCTTCGATACATTTTAAATAAAACAATTTGAAATTAGAATGCGAATGCATTCTTATTTCAAAATTTGTTTCTTGTTCTCTTTTTATTTGTAAGTAATGTTTTTTTATATTTTCAATGAGACGAAGGATCTCAATTTCTCAACCTTCAATCTATTTTTTTTTCGAACATTCCATTTTGGGTTTTTAAAGCCTTGTTTATAGCATTGATTTTGATGATTTTAAATACTTGATATTATTTAATGCAATTTTGAACAAATTCTCTTTGTTCTACTGTTCTAGAATAATTAATTAAATCAAACTATAACGTAAGATGAATGGGTCCGTGGGGCACAGGTGACGCATATTGTCCGGGTCTAGGCCGGCTTATAATATTTATGATGGAACTTAGAGCACTTTACTCCAACTCACTGCACGTTATAATGGTCTCGTAAATAGCTGAAGTTTTCATCTTAATAATTAACAATTTCGTCTCATTATTTCTCCTCTCTTATTTGTATATTCTATAGCCTTAGGTCTCTTTCTATTTGCCCGCGAACGAACGAGATAAAAGGCGAGAATAGCCTTATCGCTCGCATCATGCATCGCATCGCAGGCCATTCTCAGGATCGGCGTTCTCAGCCTAATTTCACCGTCATTTTTTTTTCTTTATTATGTTGTGTCAGTATCGGTATCATATAAAAGAGTATCAAATTATAAACTATTTAGTCCAAATGGAACTTAATTTGACTTAGCAGTTGCAGAGATATTGACGTTTGAAATATTTGCGCGACTGTGAAATTAGACAGGCTACGGTGAAATTAGGTTTTGCTCCATTTTTATTAGAAATTTTACTCATTTTTTATAATTTTTACATGTAACAATTTCTTTATATTAATCGTTATAAATTCGTCATAAATTTATATTCTAGATATTCAGCAGTGGACGTCTATTGGGAGCTGATGATGATCACTTTTATTATTCCTTTTTTAATAATACATACATACATACATAAGCTCACACCAATCTCCCATGGGGGTAGGCTGAGACTACCGACTATCAACGAGTCAGTCGATAGATTCTAATTTCACAGTCAAGTTCGTCGGTGAAATTAGGTGGTCGAAATTAGGAACTCGTGATTTTTTGCAAATAGCTCTTTATTATAGGATAAAAACAGTTAACAGGGTATAACAGCATGTTAATGCTGGTACCCTTTTCCCTAGAATTAATTACAGAACTCAAACTTAGCCACGTAAGTTTTAAAATGAGCAAGATGAAATTAGGAAAATCGAAAACCATCGACGGTGAAATTAGGTAAATACGTTCGTAGTCGTTAATCTATGCAGCATACACATTACTGTTTTGCTTGAGCGCCTGCGAGACCTTAAGAGCTAGCCGATCAAGCGATAGTGATGTTCCACAAACTTTTATATAATGTTGTATGCACATGTATTTGTCGTGTCGGTGAAATTAGAGTTTAACTCAGGACAAGGTAAAAACATTTTACATCTCGGAAACGATCTGGTTCATACGACTCATATTTTTTGTGTGGTATATTTATCTAATGTGCTTTAAATATCATAGGAGTAAACTGATATAATTCTTGGAATTTAGCGATGAGAATGATTTTTGTAAATGATTTCGGCAAAGGGACACGTCGGTGAAATTAGAGAACGGGGTTTCAAAAATTTATTTCAACCAGTAGTTTTTAAATTACGTGCATAAAATCTCGTGTACACCTAGCTATAAACCCCTTATAATGTTAAAAAATATCAAACATGCGAAAATTTTAGTTTTTGCGTGTCTTATAAGTCAGGACGCGCAAAAAAACCTGCTCGGAGAATGACCGATACAGGATGTCAAATTAAATGTGTTGCATATCTAACAGAGTGCTTCAGAATTCAGACCATCAAACTGAACTGAACTCACTATGGAGACAACATCGAAATTGTGAAAAAAACAGCTGTTCCATAGAAATGTTCAATAGCTTGGTACTTGGTAAAAAAGGAGGTAGGTATAAAACAGCAGATATTTTTTCGCGATTTCAAAGTTGAATAGTTTGGTTCATTTTAAGTGAAGCAATGCCCAATAAGCGTGTTAAAAAATTTCTTGAAGTACCTATGACACAGAAGATTAAAACAATATTGTACTGTGCCTATTATTTCGGTACCTATTGTTTTTTTTTAAATACCTCGTTTTTTTTTAACTTGCTTACCAAACCCTTGTGCGACCGGCAAAGGACCTTGACCATACAGCCATTACGCAAATGTAACACAAAAAAGTTTTTCTTGTGTTATAATTAAAACCATTTCACCTTGTATGTTAACTATGTGTTTACTATCACATAAAACTAACCGTACGCGTACTAATGAATCCCACCTTCATTCAACAATATAAACGACATGAAAACACGCCATTAATTTTACGATCTCGTATTGTACATATAAACCCTTTAGTGTGAATATGCGTGATATTTCCATTTTCTCGAAATAATACGCCGTTATACCCGACCTCAGCTATTGTTTGCCATAATGGGAATGTGTACATATTGCACCCTAGAATACTAATATCTTGACTAGAGCTTGTTTCCATATACTATTATAAAACTATAACAGAAGTTCGTCTGTACATATACATTGAAGAGTCTGTAAACTGAAGATATCTAAAAAAAATTGTTATACGATATGGTGTTTATATGTCCAAAAAAAGTAACTGAAAATCTTTGATAAGGTATATATATGACAAGATCAGGGCGTTTCATAAGTAACAATAAATATTTAAAACTCTCAAGGGGGTTGTTTAGACCGTCAAACTGAACAACTTTCTCTATGGGACCAATATCAATATCAATAGTGAAAGTTGTTCAGTTTGATGGTCTACACCACCCCCTTAAAGGTTTATTTGTATTTTTGTAACACCTTGTATAGACAGTCGAAGCTACGAAAGCGTCGAAAAAAAATGCAACCAGCGTCCGCGGCATGGTACCTCGATAAACGTTTTATCGTGCCTGCTAACTCGTTCGTTCACGCACAAAAAGAAAGGGAGCTAGGGCGCAATAGCGCTTTATCGCGCCATCACAGCACTGGCCTCTAAACCCTATCGCTATGCACACACACAGACATAATTTGTATAACGTCTCACACACGCCAACCTCAGAAAGTTGGTCTCTTTTATTTTACACGCTAGAAGCGTGAGGCTCAATCTAGACATATACTTTATCTAAGCTGAAAATATTTGAAGGGGATGATAAGGCCATCAAACTGAACAATTTTCTGTAAAAATCGCGAAAAAAATCGCCTGTTTCGTAGAAAATTGCAAACTTGCTCGACCCGAATGTATGAGACTAAAAGTGATTTATTTTTCGCGATTTCAATTTAGATTCCTTATAAAATGTCGATATCGGAAGCTGCGAAAATCTAGTGTCTTATAAAATAATGTCCTCGCATTGCGGTAGATTAAAATATAAAGCCAGTACTTTCTGGGCAGAAATTCCATTTAGATACCTACGTTATAATGGCAAATGGCAATGCTGAAGAACTTTAGAATACTTTAGAACATATTATATAGGTACAAGATAAAATTACAAAATTTACTTTCAAATCCCTTCCGTCGACGACACGTCAACTTGCTGCCTCAGTTATGTGGTAGTTGTCAGTAACTGGAATCCAATAATAGAGCGACGACGAGCAAGAGTTCCATATAAATCAAGATACGAAGATAATTTGACAACAGCATCAGATGTCCGCCCTCTGTGTGCCGATGCCGCCCTGGTGAAGGTTATTGATTGCTCCATCGACACCTTATTGTGTAAGTTGTATAGATAAAAGTAGCACGTAGTAACGTATACCTACAGGGTGTAAAATTAAATGCGTTACAATATTAAACAGGGTGCTTTATGTCATAAAACTGAACAACATTCACTACGAAGCCAACATAGAAATCGTGAAAGAAATTTTTGGTGTTCCGTAGAAAATGTCAGTGGCTACGGCAAATTTTTTTTCACCTCACAAGCTCGGAAAGAATCTGTTTATCATTCGAAATCTGAGTGCAAAAGTGCATTTTATCCGCTAGCGTGGAAAGAGTTTTTAAAATTCGAATCTCTGTTCAATATTTTTCTATTCCGCCGTAGATTCCGCCTTATTGCGCCAAAACATCGCCAAAATGTTTTTTTTTCTTTTTTTTTCTTTCATCCAGCCAGCATTTTCCTCGCCATTGTGAGGTGAAAAGTTGTGTGTTGCGCTCGGCAGCAAAGTATTCTGCGTCTCGTACCTTTGAAACCTTCGTCGCGCTCAGGATTCTATATTTGAACCCACTCGCTTCGCTCGTGGTTCAATCTTAGAATCCTTCGCTTGCTCAGGTTTCAATACAAGTACTCGCGCCAAAAAGCAACTTTGCAGCCTAGCATAACAAATAACTATTTCTTTGTGTTTTCTATGTTGGCTCCATACTGAAAATTTATCGATTTATTGGTCTGAAGCACCCCCTTTTATAAATTATATATTTTTTATAGACATTGCCCAGTCATTGCCGCATTTAAAAGATTGCCCAGTCCCGTTTCGCATACAAAACTGGTAAATTTGAACTTGCATTTTATAAGAAATACCACAGCAGAAAAGTATAATTTCTATTTCATTGGGAAGTACGATGTTCCTCCTGTTTTATTTTTATGTTAGCCACCATACTCTTTGTATTTTGTTACTCTTTTTTTATACAGCTGAGATGCGAATGTTGAGATGGATGTGTGGTGTAAATTTTTAGGTATAACCTAACAAGACTTCAAAAGTTTAACCTTTTGTACAGCAGCAGAATACTGCTGAATACTGCTCTCCTGGTACTTCTCAATGTTTATTAGCCTTTTAACTAATGTATAGGATACTGCACTAACAATCATCCTTAGTAAAAAAAAAAAAAAAAATTATTATTTAGTTAATCAAACGTGGAAATTTTGCATATCGATATTGCTTACTGTACCTAAAACAAAACGCTATCAATCAATCAATCAATCAATTATACTTTATTGCACACCAAAACAGAACATACAATTATGAATAAATATAAAGAATCGTCATCGGCTCGACGTAGGGAGACAAAAGCGACAGTCGATGTTCAGAGACTCACTGTTGGGAGACTCGACGTACGGAGACGATCGACGTAAAGGGAATGATTCACTAGAATGGACAAGATAAGGAATGGCAGAAAAATTACAGGGTAATGGATTATCGTGGTACGGGCATGTGATGCGAAGAGACGAGTGTCATGTTACGAGACGAGTGTTAAGTATGAATGTGGATGGCTGTGGTAGGAGAGGAAGGCCGAAGAAAAGGTGGATGAATTGTGTGAAGGATGATATGTGTAAGAAAGGAGTGACTGCTGAAATGACGGCTAGGAGAGATGAATGGAAGAGGATGATATATTACGCCGACCCCAGATAATGGGAAATGGGCAAGGGAATTATGATACTCTTTGTATTTTGTTCTTTGACTATACTCATTCGTTAGTTGCGCGACGATTTAAAACGAATACAGTTCGTCACGAGGCAATGTCTTTTACAACCTGTAGGTATAGATACAAACATTGTTGAATCTTTATATCCATAGGAAGATGTGATCGGCCGGCAACTGAGACTTGAGAGGAAATCCTTGAGATTATATACTCTTGTGTTTGTGGGGGTTGGGATTGTCCACGTCCCCTACTTGAAATTGGCAGAAATACAGCGCTAAACATAAACTAAAGGCCTTTTATTTCTTTGATAAGTTATAGGTAGACATAGGTTTTCGCGATTTCGATATTGGTCCCATAGTGAAAGTTGTTCAGTTTGATGGTCTAAACCACCCCCTTAAATGTTTATTTGTATTTTTGTAACACCTTGTATACTCACTAAAATTAAGTTAGTCACTGACTCAATGTAAATATGGCTGACTCAATGTATTGGCTTAGTATTAAAATTGAATTATATTTTTTAAACAACTCAAGAATCTTAGATTATCAAGATAGACAGTCAAAGCTACGAAAGCGTCGAAAAAAATAGGAACCAGTACTGGTTCCAAAACCCTATACATATACACGCACACATACATAATTAGTATGGCGCCTCACGCACACCAACCTAAGAAAGTTAGCCCCTTTTGTTTTATACGGAACAAGTGTGAGGCTCATTCTAGACATATAATTTTTCTAAGTCAAGAATATTGTATTCTTAAAACTTCTAGCTAGAACAACGTTTACAGCAGCGGCAGCGGATATACTTTTTAGACAGTTTGACGTTGAAAATAAGTTGGCAAGTGCGTGGGTATTTGCGAAATAATGTGTTGTCGGCAGCGGCAGACTCGTCAGCTGAAACTTGGCGAAGCGTTCTCCCCAGACGATGCCGCCGCTACAAGTTCTGTTCTATCTTCCAACAAGTCACTAACTAGATGAAAACTTGCGGTTCCAAGTAATAACTTAGGTAATTACAGCTATTTTATAAAATGCATTAATTTGTTAAAATGCACAATGCGGAGGGAATTTTGCGAGATAGAACCATTTGAAACATTTGTTATGAGCGATATTTTATGAAAAAAATTACTAACGTAATATAAGCATACTCCTTCATACTCACTAGTAAAGCCTGACCAGAAATATAAAAAACCTCGCCATGTTGCGGAAAATCATTGGAACACATTTTTGTACTTGGAACACTGACATTATAGATTATAGTCGATTGCAGTGCCCCCAAACCAGGTTTTTTATATTCCTGGTCAGGCTTTACTATTATTTCTTTGAGTTTAATTGCGACTGCGAACTACAAATATCATTTTTAATAAAAGGAAGATGGTAGATAGAAAACTATAAAAGAACACTCAGATCGCATCGCAGAACATTATTTTCTTTTATCTAGACAAAATAAACTTCTAGAAACAAAGTGGGTTCTAAACTCACCACAGTTGGTTACCTCGAATTTGTTGTGAAATAATAAGGATATTTAAACCGTCACAAATAGATAGTAATGGAAAATATCAGTTATAATTGTTTTGCATTGAAACTTTTTTTGCCTCACTCTGAAGGCGATTTGGTCTGGCCACTTTTAGGTGAAAAATAAGTTTGCATAGCCATTAAAGTAAATTAAAAAATAATACAATATTTATTTTCTCTTTAATGGCGTTAAATGTCAATAATTTTGACAATATTCAGCCAGTTAAAAAATATGTAACTACCCATTCACAAACGACCAATTGAAAAAGATTGTATAACAAATATCTCGTATTCACAGAAACATCAATAAAAGAAAAAAGTTAAGAGCAAGGAGTTCGTTTTGATGATTTCATTATATCTCCAAGAAGTTTTTAAATTAATATTTCTGTTTCGCTTTGGTATAACTCCTAATCTTAATTTTGAGATCGTTATCGTCGGTTTTCGTGGACTTAATATCAAAATCATGTAACAAATCCTACGAGCTTAGAAAAAGTATATGTCTAGAATGAGCCTCACACTTGTTCCGTATAAAACAAAAGGGGCTAACTTTCTTAGGTTGGTGTGCGTGAGGCGCCATACTAATTATGTATGTGTGCGTGTATATGTATAGGGTTTTGGAACCAGTACTGGTTCCTATTTTTTTCGACGCTTTCGTAGCTTTGACTGTCTATCTTGATAATCTAATCCTACGAGTTAAAGTTTGTGTTTAGAGATCACTTACAAAATTTATTCAATACCTATAGGATCTATTCGAAGCAAAAATACAAAGTGCGTATCCACGACAAGCTTCGTCATTGGTAAATACATCACTCATATACACCACAGGCTTCGTCAATATCACTCAAATCCACTCACAAAATTGGAAATTTATTTCGATGACAACACGTGAAGCCTCATTTGTAAAAGTTTAATGGAATTACACGGCCAATGTACGTAGCAGGTAAGCTCTAAGAGCAGGCACCATTGAAAGAGGCAGCGGCGGCGGGTGCAGTTTAGTATGGGAAAGCAGATTTTTTTTTGCTCCGATTGGTTTGCTCCCATAGTAAAAGTTGTTCAGTATGATGGGTAGACTCTTAGTTTAAAAGGATGCTAATGATATCAATTTCACCCTGTATACACTTGTTTTTGTGACAACTATTCACTTTAGTGGATCATGCTAGATTTTGTTTGTTATGATCATCATCATCACTTTTGTTATAGGTAAGTTTTACTCTGGTAGAATTTTGAACTAAAATCTGTTTGTTAATCGTTTAATTAATACAATTAAACATTTTTTTCTTAAAGAGAGGCCGTCATAAATGTTTGTATGTACGTACATTAAAAGTAAGTGTTGAACTTCCTTTAAACTGAAGGTTATAAATTTTTAACCGTAACTTAATATTATACGCTGTAACTTTACACCGTTTGCTGTCATAAACTTACAAAACGACGGAGCACAGACTTTTGATATATTAATCTACTGGCGATCGCTAAACTTTTAAACTTTCAATACCGAACTTTTTAAAGCTGCTGTACCTAAGTCTGAGTAAATACCAATTGATTGTCGAAATATTCGAAACGTTTGAAACACAAGGGATATTTTGAGAGGGACAACCTAAATCAACAGAGTTGCCAGTTATAAAGGACAGTAGATACATTCTGTTAACAATCGATCTTTGCGAAATACAGGGCGAAAAATTAAATAAATTTCATATTAAGTCGTACCTGCCTGGGGCCACGACTCTCCATACTAATCGATGTGAACGACAGTTTTCTTTGAAAAATGAGATGATTTTTTATGAATTTTGAAAAAATAAGAAAACTATTCGAAACTACTTCGTTCTATGTAGTATTGTGAAGTACGTATATTGTTAATTTTCATTTTCTTCCGATCAACAATGTAATAGTAAAATGGTTACTACTGGAAAAAAGGGGTGACTTTAGAGTCCTTTTTCTTCCGTTTTAATAATTAAAATAGATTTCGAGAAAAACCAAATCTCTTCTCATGTCCTGTAGATTGTTCAGTTCAGTTTTCTGCTTAAAAAGTGCAATCGGTATTAAGTACCTACACAAGTTAGTAAACCCCATCGTCAAGTCTTACGTGCGGATTCGAACCCGAAACCTCATGATTCGAACCCGTTACCTCATACCTCTCCGTAACGCGCTACCGACGCTCTAGGGGCAGATTGAATCAAGATTGTAACACATACCTTGAATAATGGTAAATAAAAACAAAGTAAACTTCAAGAAAGTCACGTAACTTTTATCGATGTACACTATAATCCAATATTTCTAGCTTAATACGTCCCCTAGAGCACTACCTACGTTAATTTCCAACGTAAACCTCAGAAGACGGTCGCCTCAGGTGCTCATAGAATACATCACTGCAATATTAGATTGAACCGAGCCACTATCCTTGCATATTGAGAAAATACATTTTAGAGCTTAATTCAATTATTTTAGCGTCTATTTTTAACCACTCCACCTGTCTCAAGCACGCTCGGTAAATATATTGCATTCACGAGTGCCATCGGCATCGCTTCAGGCGGGGTCGGGCTTTGAACTTTGCTATAGCGAAGCTATTAATTAAAAGGCAGCATGTATCTGTCATAACGTATATTAAAATGGTTTTGTGTGTTTTAATAATTGATATTATTTTACTTGGAAATACTAAATAGGTAGTTGGTTTGTCAGAAAACTATAGGACGAAATTATATAATAATGCAGTAAAACACATTTTGCACAACATACATCTTTGTACTAAAGCCAATACATACAGGGTGTCCGATAAATAATGGATAACCCGGTAACTGCTGATAGAGGACCTCAAACCCGTCCATAAAATGGACTTTCATGTCCAGTAAAAGTGCCATGGTTTTCGAGATATTTGGATTGGACTTTAAATTTTTTTCTGGAATTCCTAAATTCCAATTTTCTGATTTCGACCTATGTAAAAAGTTAATAAAAATCAAGTGATAGTTTAAAAATATATGTTAAGTAGTCATGGTATTCTTCCTCATTTGTAGATCATCTTTTTATAGATTATTGTAATTTTATCTGTTATTTACCTAATTTATGTAAGAAGTCATATATGGCTTTGTATGCACCAAAACATCGATTTGTGTCATGAAAATGTATACTAGGTTTGCGAATATAATCAATTTTCTTTCTAATCCACTTGCAGTACCTATATGATGGACTTTATTGTATCTTCTATTGCAATGCTTCAACTGCCCAAAATTATCAAGTTGTACTTGTTAAAATACCTATACCTACAGTTGGATTATACCATAGTGTAGAGTGAGATTAATCTGCAAATCAAATTTAATTATAACATATTGACAAATAAAGATTTGAAGATTTTTGAAATATTGACAAAAACTTTAAATTTTGGATGTCCATAGCTTAAAATCACAACGAAGTCTGAACTTGCAGTACTGATAGTTACAGTAACAAGTACGTAATTATGCTTTCAGTACGATAATCGTTAAGTACCTACTTGGTCGGTAGTAGCTAACTGTCATTTCAACTAAGAGAAGCACCCTATATCTAGTCTCCGCATTATTAAAAATTATCAATACATATGAAATTGTTAAAAATACATGCATACGAAGCCATTTATGTCAGCATAATTTCGACTGAATGCATACAAAGCCATATGTGGTTCTAAAAATTATCTTCTGTATTTTTCTGAAAGGTCAGATATTTTTTAAAGTCTTTGTTATGGTTTTTGTACTTCATTATAAACAGATATTTAGTATCAAACATTTCTTTTTTCACACATGCTCGAACTTGGATGAAAATTGCGGAAAAAGTTTAATGTTGACTTTAAGATTCTATTTTTAACAGAACAACCCTACACTAACTTTCTTATGCATGTCTGATAACACCACTCTTATAGAATACTTGTGTTTTCCCGCGACTTCGTCCGCACAAATTATATACCAGATTTTAAGTCAGATCATAAGCTAAAAAACAAAAAAAGTTTCATCAAAATCGGTTCAGTAGTTTTTGCGTGATGCGCGAACAAACAACCAAACACACAATTTTGTCAAAAGATGGCGCTGCACGTCATTTAAATCGCGCTATCGACTGTCATTTGAGTGTATATGAAGTGAACCGCTACTTTTTTATTCCTCATGGTTTTACGGTTTTATAATAGTTAAGATTATGCAAAAAACCAGTGCAAAAATATCTTCTTTTGTGGCCATGACCTCTACGCAATATTTGCTGACGACGATCAGAAGTTCTGTTTTTGAACCTCACACTTTCAAAATCATGATCGAATACCTTAGTGCCACGGACCTGAAAAAAAGACGGACTTAATCTCGTCTAATCACGAGTGAAGCACCCATTTCTTTTGTGTGCGTACTGTCACGCGGTACATAATGGTGACGGATGTAGGACCTGCGCCTAGAGCTTGTGCATCTGTGTGAGTGTAGGTCCCTTGTAGAACAAACGAAAATGTTGGACCTTGCATGCTTCACATCTTTTTAGTGTCACATTACGTCCGTCTTTTTTTCAGGTCCGTGCTTAGTGCTTAGTCGAATTACCGTCAAGCGTATTCCCTGCTACATACATTGGCCTCGTTATTCTGTACAAATTAGCGCCATCTTCTTAAAAACCATCAACATAAATATAAAGACCTCTTAAGGGGCCATAGGTCCAGACGAATATTTTCTATGAGAAACGCGATTGCCGAGCGCTCCGAAAAGTGTGTGCGTGAGCCGTATTTTCGATTAAAAACATCTAACCAAAGTACTTTTTCTAGATTATATTTATGATTGCACTAGTTAAACTAATGGTGAATATGTGAGTATAAATACCAACAATCGGAAACTATTTTAAGTTCTTCTAAACCGAGAAAAATGTTTAAAAACGCATGAAAATACGTCATCTTTGTGACGATTTTCTATCGAGTGAAGTAATTCCAATCGTGTATTCAGTTGATGATTGCACTAGATGAAATATCCAAAAATACTGAGGTATGACTTTAGTTTCGGTAAATGGTATAAATCTAGTCGTAAAATGAAAAATAAAAGATGCCTCCGAGGTATTTCCACCTACTATTACGTCTTAATTAGAAATCTTGAATGAGATGCACTAATCTATCACCATTCAACCAGAAACGTCAAGACAGTTCCATTATGAAAATGGAACTCAGCGCTCGATGTAGCAATAGCGCTGGAATTCCATTAGAAATGCTAATTGTGTATGTAAATGAGGGTTCACGACCTGAAGGTGGTGGAACTTAGCACACCTACCGTACACTTAGAACTAAGTGGTGCCAGCAATCTGGATTTTGTACCGTTTGTATCTGGACTTAAGCTTAAGGGGCTACCTGCCGGTTTTGGGTAACTTTCTAACCATTTTATACATTAACTATGGCACAGGATATGAGAAGTGATGTGTTTTTTCTAGAAATCGATTTTAATGAATAAAACCGAAGAAAAGGGAATCTAAAGTCACCCCTTTTTTTCCAGTTATAACCATTTTACTCTTACATTTTGAATCGGAAGAAAATGAAAATTTACAATATTGTTCACAATACAATTTAGAATGATGTGGTTTTCTTACTTTTAAGAAATTAATAAATTATCATCTAATTTTTCAAAGAAAACAGCTAAATTCTGACCGGAGCCACGCGCTCGTTCGCATCGATTAGTATGGAGAGTCGTGGTCCAGGGCAGATACGCCTTAAGGGGCTACCTGCCGGTTTTGGGTAATTTTGTAACCATTTTATTCATTAACTATGGCACTTTTTGAGCTGAATGACCGGAGCCACGCGCTCTTTCTCATCGATTAGTATGGAGTGTGAGTGAGAGGAGAGTGGTCCACGGCTGATACGCCTTAACGAACCCAAGTAAACATAATAAAATAACTGTTGCCGGCGATTCCATCTGTGTTGACATTAGAAACCGGCCAAGTGCGAGTCGGACATGAAAGGTTCCGTACCGCCATACAATATTACCAGCAAACTTTTTTCCTCCGGGATCCTAGGGCAAGCCCGACACACACTTGGAGTTACTTCAAGTATGCAATATAATCACACCGAATCTTTAATTTTATTAACAAATATAATTTATTTATTAAAATGAATAATAATAATAAATTACAAAAAATAGCGGTCAGCACAAGCGTCGTCAATAACAATGATACACAAACAGACAAAAATCAGCAACATGCTTCGTCAAAACATGCGTTAATTTTATTAGTTATCTTAATAATTATTCAACAAACGTTAAGAGTTTTTAAAATAATTTTATGAAGAAACCTGACCTGCGAATTTAATTTTTGCGGTTCACAAGATAGTTGAGTAAAATTTTGTTGAATAATGGAAATTATGTTATTGAAGAAACTATTTGTCTCATGTATAGGAGGATACTAAGAAAACGGTGTAAAAGTCTACATTAAGTCTACTGTTTCTTGATAGAAATCAGTCCCGAAACAATACATTAGGTAATTTTTTCATCGTATGATTTAAATTGCTTAAAGTTGTTCTTTATTCTATTCTATTTTTAAAAAAATGGCTGCCATCTTGGGTATTTGATGATTTTGCCAATGTCTAGTTTATGTAGCAAAAGTGATTGACGTTGTACGGTAATGTATGTATTTGGTGACTTCAAGGATTGTTTTTCGAAAAGAACACTATCTTGAGCCACCACTGGAGCCCCGTTGTAGACCTGGGAGGGGGCAACCAACGATCGACGGGCGACGCGACCGCCCAATAGCAGATCCACAACGTGACTCAAAAGTTGTTCTCATAGTAATAGTTATTCAGCTTGATGGTCTGAATCGGAAGTACCCTCACTGAAAAAAATATTTCTATCAATCTATGACGTCACGCCTCTTTCCCAATGGGGTACGCAGAGACCAGAGCGCGCCATCTACTACTACGAACAATTTTTTTTTTTAAATACAACCAAACTTTAGTGACTACCGAACTGTTTTGTAAAACATAATCAAACATTTGGTTAAAACAGCTAAACAATTGGCTATTAGTAACCAAATGTTCGATTATGTTTTACAAAACAGTTCGGTAGTCATCTAGTCACTATAAAGTTCAGTTACATTTAACAAATATTCAGTGCGTTCACACACGATGACGCACTGACAGAGCGGCAGATGTCAGTCCATAGAACCACTCCCGGTGCGTCAATGCGTCACCATGTGTACGTGCGGTTTCATACAACTCCTTGCTTCACAAATGACGGACTGACGTTTGCTGCTCCGTCTGTGCGTCATCGTGTGTGAACGCACTTAGTTAAAGATTTCTTTGAGTGCTGTTCGGTATTAACGTATTTGAGTAAATAATATATTTTACACTACGAATCACAAAATAAATAGCTCTGCAAAGTATAACATAACATAGAGCTAAAAGAAAACAGATGGGACGGTAACAAAGTGAACAATCAGTGTAATGAAGCTCTTAGTGAACGTATTTCGTTAGTGCAGCTCCAGTGCTCATTATTGTTTATCTTCTTGTATTTTCTTGCAGGTATTCGGTCTTATGTCTGGAAAGAATATTAAATTGACAACGTAATTGCGTTCTTTACTCCTACGCTACGAATGTGATACCCACACAATATCTTTTCTCATTTCTTTATTCTATTATTATATAGACTGGAAACGTAAGCAATTCAATACACGTTATCTAGCATAGCAATTACGTATTAATAGTACATTACTGCAGTGGTCAGCAAAAGAGGCATTGATGGACGAACGTGTAACATACGTGAACATGCGTAAGTCTATTAATGCCTAGTTGTGGCCAAGGCTTGTACTTACAGTACTTTTCTCAAATAATGCGCGGAAATTAAAATGAATCAACTTTTCAAAATCAATGACGAACAATAATAATGGTTTCTCTGTTAAGGTGGTTGGAAAGCTGTCAATTTCATAAAAAACGTTGTCGTATAAATTTCAAACCCTTATATCTTCGTAATAATATTATATATTGTAAATATTATTTGATATGCGCAAACTAGATTTTCTAAGCTATTTTTCCATATATAAAACATTACTTTTATTAACACCGTCTACGAGTGTTATACGACAACGTTTTGTATGGACGGAAACCACTTTAAAGTGTTCATTTGTTTTTTTTTTCAATAAACAGCTTTATTGCAATTATTGCTATGCAAGCCAGTTCGAAATTTAAATAAAATCTTTGATAAGTTACCTCCTTGGTTGCCGTGTTTTGACAATTGTACTATGTTGTGTGTCGCGCCATAACGGCCACAACACAATCATCATTAAATCAGCCAATAGACGTTCACGTTCTGGACATTGGCATTTTTATTTTATTTTATTTTCTTTATTGATTTTCAAACAAATGTTACACTAATACAAATAAGTACAACAATATAAATCTTAGAAACTTTTAAGCTAAATGTACAACTAATTTAAGGGAAATACAGCATGCACTAAAACAAACAGATTAACAAAGTTTACCTATAATAGATTAATGCTACATTTACTTACTAATGATTAAATTATCTACGCAATATAACTGTTTCGGTTTCAAAAGTCTTTTTAGATAATTTATTTGTCACAATCAAGACAATAAACTAATAATACTTAATTTAAATGTACCCTATACTGTCAGCATGGCAACAATTTTCAATTATGTAAAACGGGAGAGGGAAACAATCTAGCTTCAAAACAATAATTCATACCCCAAGGATAGCCACAACGAACAGTCCTGCGCTGCCATCACCCAACGGGTTCCCACCACCTTCACCAGATCGTTGGTCCACCTTATCCCCACAAGGTGGCCTACCCACACTGCATAACACAATGATTTTGTCGAATTAGATGCCATAAGTTTAAGTACCTTCAATGTGAGGCTACCGTGTGGGCAGTAAGCCCTGGTGTCAGAGTGTTTGTAACGACTACTACTACCTGAGATAGTAAGCCGAGACCAACGTCTTAACGTGCCATCCGAAGCACGGAATCATCTTTCTTTTCAGACAATGAGGTGAATCTGGCTGCAATGTCCTAACTAACCAACAGTTAGGTGTGCAAGAGCAACACAGCAACACCACCGCGCCGGTGTGGCTTTAAGAAGCAATTTTATCTTTATGCGATGGTAGCGTAAAAGCGCACTTTTGCGCGCTTTTTCGAAAGCTCTGCAAAACTATCCGTCAGCTCCGTTTATTCAGAAGTATAATGCTAAGAATTACTTACTTAATTTCATCGCTCATTTGTGGGTCATTAAATATTCAAATCTATTCGACAAAGCCAATCACTAACCCTTTTGTAGATTACGTAACGTTAAGGTGGTTGGAGAGCTGTCAATTTCATACAAAACGTTGTCGTATAACACTCGTATTATGGTTTGACATTTTGTATCAATAATTTCAAAGCGTGATATCTTCGTAATAATATTATAAATTGTAAATATTATTTGATATGCGCAAACTAGATTTTCTAAGCTATTTTTCATATATAAAACATTACTTTTATTAACACCGTCTACGAGTGTTATACGACAACGTTTTGTATGGACGGAAACCACCTTAAGTAAAGGAAATTCTTCCGTGGTTTTACAATAATATTGATCATAATAGCGTGGTAATATAAAGTAAGTTTTGCGAATCCTAGCACGCCATCTTGCGTGTCTCGCAAACTAAAGCTATGTCTTACACAATCATAATAAACCATTAATGCAGAATCAAGGCTATATAATACAGGATGTTAGAGTAGACACTTACAATACTTTAATGTGTAAAAAAATTTAATAATGGATAGTAGTCGTTACATAAAAACCACGTCAGAAGCCGGAATGCAACTTTACCCCAAACACCCTGCAGAAAACATATGCTTCAACTAAAAACACATATATCGCTCGATAATATCGCTGCAATGTGCGGAGGTCTTTAATGAGATGCCATTTGTACATCTAAAGAACTGGAATAACTGGGGTTGCCACTTCTCAGTCTGCCACAACATCTAGGGTTAAAAATGACGGTGGCGGTGGAACTCTAGTTTTTCCAGTTCTTTACGTCAGCCTCTCTTAGATGGCACCTCAATTACTTCCCAAACAGATAAGTGGAAAAAAAAATACCATAAATCATCATGGTAAAGGTACTTGCGGCAAGATTTTGTTAAGCAACTCGGTGGCGTTGCATAAATCCCTGTATAAACTTTCACTTAAATCTCATTTGGTTCACTAAAACAAAAATAGGTGCATAATTTTTGCGGTCGGATCTTGGTGTAATAGGTACACATAGCTATGACAATCAGGAACCGATAAAACTGTATTATCATAATAATTCATAGTGCAGGGAATTTCCGACCTCGCTTATTTCGCTTCAATGAATTTAGGTACCCATTGTTATTACCGACGCTAAAACCGAACAGATATGTACACAAAAAAGCGAGCTTTTCATAAAAGATATACAGGGTGTTACAAAAGTAAAAATAAACATTTAAAACTTTTAACGGGGTTGTTTAGACCAACTGAACTACTTTCACTATGGAACCAACATCGAAATCACGAAAAAATAAATCAGCCGTCCCATACATTTAGGTCGAGTAGATTTGTAATTTAGTATGGACATTTTAATTTTTTTCACGATTTCTATCATGGTCCCATAGTAGTTGTTCAGTTTGATGGTCTTAACTAAAGTTTGAAATGTTTATTTGTATTTTAGTAACACCTTGTATAAGCTTCTTATTACGATAATTAGATTAAGATAATGCCTGTACAGAATCCCAGTGAGAAAAGGTATCCTCTCATATAATTAGATAATAACCCACATAATAGGTATTATAATTACGATAATTGTTAATTTATCTTTGTGGTAAGTAAATAGAAGTTGTGTAAACTACACGAGAAAATAAAATAAATTCCAGGCTAGATGTTAAAATGAAATTTCATCTCTCGCAAACAAGATTTAATTCGGCTTCAATTATAAAACCGTAAACCGTACATAAATGTACATATCCACAAAAAGCTGTAACCATAATTGGAGTTGTGAGCGTAGCAATAAACGAAATAAGATAACGCTACAAAACATTGCCTCTACAAAACAAATTTTGTAAACCGATCAAATAAAAGGCTTCTATTTTTCCACAAAGGTAAAGACAACCTTTTGTGGAGGCATCAATAGGCACTTTCCGGAATTTTGTTCCCATAAACTGAGGACATCTCCATTGTCGCAAGTTATTTAGGTTTACGAGCGTAAGAGAGAGTATGCGTTCATATTATACGCCATGACATATTTCGACGTAGGTCGCTCGTAAAACAAGAAAAGTTCGACAGATGGAAGATGACAGAGTGAACTAAGTTGGGTGTAGGCATAGACGAAATTATTTCGCTTACGCTAGTAGACCGAATATCAGTGTAACCGGGTATGAGATAGCGAATTATATGAAGTGACATCTCGGAGTCAGGTGGTTGTCTCATACAATTTATATGAAGTGACATTTTGGAGTCAGATGGCCGAAGTACAAAAAAGTGGAAACGTCGAGAAGGACAGCAATAAGTAGCGGTCTCCTTTTTTAACTAGAGCGAATTTGCTATGTGCATCTCTTACTGACACTTAGTGATATGACAAGACACGTGCTTCCTTCTAGTGCCTTCTCTTTCAACGGGTGTAGGCGATGTCGATCGTTTTCTTGGTAATATGTACAAGTACCATACTCGACCAGTACCAGTAGTAAATTTTCGCTACTGTTTAAAATAATTTAGAGAACAATGTACACTATATTAAAGGGCGTTTTACAAAATATTGAGATTATACTATAGCATAGCAATGCTCACAACTATATTCCCCCAGGGGGTAGTCCGAGATATTCTGAAACCTCAGAACATCCACGTTTCACTAGTAGTACCGATTCTCTGTCCAGTGTGACGGGGAGTTAGCCCGACACCACTTTTAATGCACATTAGGTCCAATACATGCCTAGATATTTAGATAATGTTTTAAATAAATTCTTGTCTGTTTTACATAAACATTTTTGTCAGCTCTATACTATTTCAGGCTCGTTTATTTTTGTGCTAAAGTCGTTTTGTAATTTACAACTTAGTGAACTAGGAAGAATAAAGTTTTGTTTTAATAATAACTAGTGTATACAAATTATATACCAGATTTTAAGTCAGATCATAAGCTATCAAACAAAAAAAGTTTCATCAAAATCGGTTCAGTAGTTTTTGCGTGATGTGCGAACAAACAAACAAACAAACAATTTTGTCAATAGATGGCGCTGCACGTCATTTAAATCGCGCTATCGAGTGTTATTTGATTTTATATGAAGTAAACCGCCAGTAGCACCATCCCATTTCCTCCCGTGGGTGTCGTAAAAGGCGACTAAGGGATCTACCGGAGGATGGGCAGCAGCATCCTCTGAATACACACATTCAATCCAACTGCGATCGCCAACCCGCCTGCCAAGCGTGGCGATTATGGCAAATCCCCCCATTTTTGGGGAGGCCTATGTCCAGCAGTGGACGTTTATCGGCTGATATGAAACCGCTACTTTTTGTTCCTCATGGTTTTGCGGTTTTATAATAGTTATAAGATAAGTTAGTCAAGAATATGGGATACAATATATGATGAATACTTTTTGGGGATTCCTATTTACTTACGATATAATTATTTAAAGTTGTATTAAGTCTTTAAGACAAGCGCTTACCCAACATCCTTACTATAGAGATAACCTTGAAAACGTTGAAAACTGATAAAAATATTCACATTGATCCTTAGGGTCCCATTTATTGAATATGGTGTATTTAGAATGCCTTCGACTAACCATTGGGGGAATACACTTCTTCTTATCGTGTGAGCAGCAAGCCCTGGTGGCAGAGTTTTTCCAGACCGCTTTATGGCCTCTGACGTTGTTTTTGTGTAACGATTAATACCACCAGAGATAGTAGCCGGGACAAACGGCTTAACGTGCCATCCGAAGCATCTTCCTTTTCAGACAATCTGGTGATTCAGTATGCAATGTCCTAACCAACTGGAGAAAAACGCACAAAGTGACATATCACTAGGTGTCCCCCGTAGGTATCGAACGCACGTCGAGGTCGTGGACCTCCGTGTCAAAAGCCCATAATATGCTCTTAACCATTATAGACCGCGGAGGTAGTATAAGTAGGTAATATTATGTTATGCAATGCTAGTTCAGTTCAGTTTCCTTATACATTCCCGATAACAATTGTTTTGTATTGTGTCTGGTATATAGGGCGTGACGGGTTAAGTTGCAGAAATGCTCATTAAAGTTAATCCTCCATTAAATCTCTTGCTAGCTTTTACTACATCAACCAGACAAAAAGTGACACCAAGAGTTTTAATGGAGGATTAACTTTAATGAGCGTTTCTGCTACTGAGTTCAAGACTTTTCCAGCGAGCCCTATTAAAAATAAACTCATAGAATATGAATATCTGATAAAATCTGATTTGATGCAAACTGTTTCAGGGTTCGAACGAACGATATACATACTTGTACATAGGTATATTAGAATAGCAAATCATACAGCCTTACCCAAACAATTTGGTTTCCCTTCCCGTTTAATACAGAGCTTAATTAAAAAGCTGAACTTTAGCGAACCGCCCTAATAGGATATTACAACACTCGCTGCGTGCGTGTACTCCAGACGAGAAGGCTTGCGGGCAAAAGGGCCTAGCTTTAGTAAGGGGAACAATCTACGTAGGAAAAGTACGTAGGTACATTCTTACTTATAATTAAGTAGGTGGATTTTACGATCCAAGTCAGATCTTTCGTGATCGAATCGTGATCTTTATTCTAATCCAATCTGGAATTGTTATTCTATTAAAATGACAAAACAGAAATCTGTATTGTTCTTGTGATCGAACATTTCAAGTCGTGAATTGACCCACTACTTACACATAATTAGGTAATAGTGCGTAGAAATGGTCAATACCTATACAAAGGTGTTACAAAAATACAAATAAACCTTTAAGGGGGTGGTTTAGACCATCAAACTGAACAACTTTCACTATGGGACCAATATCGAAATCGCACACACACAAATCGACTAGAGCTAAAATACCTATGTATGGGATATACATTTTTTTTCGCGTTTTCGATGTTGGTCCCATAGAGAAAGTTGTTAAGTTTGACGGTCTAAACAACTCCCTTAAGAGTTTCAAATATTTATTGGTACTTATGAAACACCCTGTATAGTAAAACACCAATCCTAAGGTTGTTGGGTGCTCTAAGTGTACCTCATTTGCATATCAAAGCAGAAAGTAAAAACAAAATAATGAATTTGTCGCAGCCCACAACAACAAAGTTCAGAAAACACAAACTTTCGCGACTCTGCTCTGTAAGGAAACAATTGCGATAAAACTACTAATAATGAGCTTAACTTTGCAACTCTAGCAACACAATGTACCTACAACTTCGAATAATGCTAATCCTGAAATGAAAAACCGTAAATTTACGAGTCATAAATTTCACTTTTGCTTCACGATTGAAAAGGGAGGCGTGAGACGGACTTTCACACAAAGGCGCTTTTAGCACCTCTCCATAACAGTAAAAACTTTCTGTTCAAAGAATTTCTCTTTCACCATAAAAAGGGGCATGTGTAAATTCCTCCCGTTATCGTAACCATCGCTAACCCTCTGGAGGTGCGTAAAAAGTAAAAATGTACACTCAGGAATTTATGAAACGACATCACGACCTGGAAAACGTGTCATACATCTCTTATTTGTCACATGTCCGTCACACTGACGAGATTTACGTGAATAGCGTGTTTAAGAGACCTATGGCATAAGCGACGTCGCAAATGAATTCAAATGATACAACGCGATTTTCACTGAGCTTTATCGCCGCGATATTGATTGATATCAGAAATATCGCGGCGATATTGCGTCGATATCGTTCCTTCGAACGCCTGCGCTCGAAATATGGTGATGCTCATTTATCATTTTTTATTTTCGAACAAAGTCGCAAGCAATTAGTAAAGAAAACAAAATGTAAAAGCAATACCGCAATTATTGAGGCGTAAATTGTCAAAGTAAGCCCTAAAACCACTTGAGTGCCAAAACAGGAGCGTGACGTAATTTCTTTAATTCTGCGACGCTACGGGGAGATTTCCTTTTTAATCAGCCCCTCAACCTCCCTGGATTTAATTAAAGGTCCTAAACACTTTACATTGGCAATAATTGTGCTTGGAGAAAATTACAATTCTATTTGTACCAATTAATTGAAAATAATTTCTGTGATTCTTTCAAGATTTAACCCTCTTTTATGAATCAGTAATCTGGATCCATCTTGGAGTTTATTCAGTTGATTAAATTAGAAAGCAAATGCTGAATATAATTTTCATGTTGACAGAATTACTGATCAAATTGAAAACTAATAGCTGTAGCTTAAATAATACATATAAGTACCCTGCCTGATGTTCTTTATAAAAATGAAAAAGGCTTTTCGATGAATCTCCACTGTTCATTCTGTCAATGTTTACTCGTATGCTATCTTGTGCTTCAAAGATAATAAGTGGCAACGGTACTTGCGTTTCTATGCTTTCTACGCATGTATATTATTTAGTCTGTAGGTACTGCAGTAGCGAATCTATCGACTTATTTGGAACGATTTCTAGGTGTGAGTACTACCTAGCCTACACTAAAATTTTTAGCAAAATATGTAAATGATAATCATCATTATATTAATGGTTCTATTTTATGTAATTTTGTTTCTGAAATAAATATTTTACTTTGGATAATAAATAATCATCACAATGTTATTTATAAACTTTTTCAACTACCTCTCTCATAATTGATCAACATTTTTCAAGTAAATTTAACTTCTAGGAGTCCTTAAGTTAGAAATGGATGAAGTAGGTGTTGGAGCAACCGCATCGAACGACCCCGCTTCGATCCAGTACAATTTGACGAGATTTGGCCCCAAGTTTTAATTACAGGCGGCTAATAAATCTAAAGCCCCACCTCCCGGGGGATTAGGGTTAAGTTAAAGAAACTGAGACGACTTACAAATTGTAACTACTTTGTGAAACTTGATGATAATGGCCTGAAAGAGCGTCGAACATTTGTTCACGAGATTTATGGAATTTTACTTTCTTTTTAATCGTACCTAAAGTATAACTTTGTGCATGGTTTAATTAATGTTTTTGTTCGCTGTAGGTAGGTACCTAACTCCGAATCAGGTACCTTCCAGATTTGACGCAAATAACCTACGAATAAAGAAATAAATATTATTCGCAGCAAAGAGCTGTATTGGTCGACATTAACAAAAGAAATCGAAAAAAAAAAAATCGGCCGGCAAATAAAGATTTCTATTTCTATTTTTTTTTAATCGATCTTTCGGACCTACAACAAGTACACTGAGTCACGTTGTGGATCTGCTATTGGGCGGACGCGTCGCCCGTCGATCGTTGGTTGCCCCCTCCCAGGTCTACAACGGGGCTCCAGTGGTGGCTCAAAATAGTGTTCTTTTCGAAAAACAATCCTTGAAGTCACCAAATACATAAATTACCGTACAACGTCAAGCACGTTTGCTACAATAAACTAGACATTGGCAAAATCATCAAATACCCAAGATGGCAGACATTTTTTTTAAAATAGAATAGAATAGAACAAGTACACTTTCAAATTGAGCGAGGGATTAATTAAATTAAATGGAAAACTTTCTTTATACGATATGGTAGGTATATAAACAACATTTCATCAATTGCATTTTCAATATGTAAGTATTCACTTATAATATTGACTATACAGGGTGTAAGGAAAAGTACCTATCAGTAACATTTAAACCACAGACTCTACCCATCAAACTGAACAACTTTTACTATGGGAGCAAAACGATCAGAGCAAAAAAAATCTGCTGTCCAATGTATTGCAGTTTAGTATGGAAAAGCTGATCGTTTTGCTTCCATAGTAAAAGATGTTCAGTTTGATGGGTAGAGTATGTGGTTTAAAGGTTAATGATACTGTTCCTACCCTGTCTATACTGTTTTTTATTTGTATAAAATATTGTATTACCGTGGCTATAAGTATAGTTTCTTTAATGTTTAAAGTTCTTGCAAGTTGCATGTTTAGTCGCAATGTGTGTGTTTGACATGATTATTAGGTTCCTAAGTGAAATTATTGTGCTTAGCAATTTTCTTTCTTGGACTCTACATTCTTATTTAATTATTAGCCTGCCGTTTCACAAAATTACTATTTATCACGGTATCTACGTTTAGTCTTGTTTACGTAAACACCAATGTTCACAATATTATAGCTGTTTCATACATTTGGGTCAGGTAGGTACAGCAGTTTTGTATGGAACAGCTGATTTTTTTCCCGTTTTCTGAGGTTGGCTCCATAGTGAAAGTTGTTCAGTTTGAAGGTCTGAATTCACCGTTTTTATAATATGGGCCTGTTGTGATAAAGTTTGTACTGTTGCCTGAAATAAAAAAAAAATAGGTAAACGAGTAAGAGGGAGCGAGCAATAATGCCACGCTGTTCCAGTAAAGTATCTATAGACCAATCCGTCATTCCATCCTGACACCACAGAGTACCTACTATACAAGGTGTTACAAAAATACAAATAAACATTTAAGGGGGTGGTTTAGACCATCAAACTGAATAACTTTCACTATGGGACCAATATCGAAATCGGGAAAAAAAAAATGATGTTCCATACTCTACAAATCGACTACAGCTAAAATATGTATGGGATTTCAGATTTTTTTTTCGCGATTTCGTTGTTGGTCCAATAGAGAAAGTTGTTCAGTTTGACGGTCTTAACAACCCCCTTAAGAGTTTTAAATATTTATTTTTACTTATGAAACACCTTGTATACTAGCTGAAACTTACCTACAATAACTTGCCTAGAAAAATCAGAGATTTGTCACATCATAATAATAAATGTATAAGCTCATTAAGAAAGTGGTTAATCGAAAAATTGTTTTATACTGTTAAAGAATTTCTGGAACCAAATGTGTAAATGTAGATTTTATTTTGAGGACAATATACCTATTTTGTAACATTTTGCATGCCTTTATAAGTGGTTAAGTGTGAGAAACCTATTTTAAATTGTAAACTTCCACCTATACTATGTAACCATACTTACAGCAAATAAAGTTTCTATTCTATTCTATTCATTGTAGTAAATGATAACTTGTTGATTCTTGGTTTACACAGGAGTTACAGCTGTGAGAATGTGTGGTGGGTCTATGCCCGATAAAAAAAAAAGTCCTAAAACAAAAATTGCTAAATGTCAGCATTGCTACAATTGCTTTCTGAAAGAAACTTAGTAGTTGTAGCATTGTTTCTGATCACCCCGAAAGGTCTTAAGGTCGTGAGTTTTTGTATGTACGTATAAACAAATCCGATCTTCTTGTCGTGTGGGCAAGCCCTGGTGTCAGAGTTTATTCAAACCGCCTTACGGCCTCTGACGTGGTTTTTATGTAACGACTACTAGGTACTACCAGAGAGCAACAGCTTAACGTGCCATCCGAAGCACGGAACCATCTTCTTTTCAGACAAATGACAGCCTGCAATGTCCTAACCAACTGGGGAAAAACGCACAAAGTGACATATCACTAGGTGTCCCCCGTGGGAATCGAACCCACGATCTCCGTGTCAAGAGCCCAATGCTCTTAACCATTAGACCACGGAGGCAGCCGATAAACACTTACAAATCAACCTTTAATGAACTAACCACGTTAGTGGATAACGCGTGGGTTTTCCCCTCCGGCTAACTGGAAAATGTTTCCGAAGAGGTTGTTCTGTAAACACTCCATCTTCCATTCACAGGGGGCGCCACAGTGGACTTCAGGCAGCGGTGAAACTCCGCAATACCAACCACAGATTGTAGTTACTTTGCACTACAACAAATTGTACACATACGCAGCTTGTAAGTGTTGAATTTTAAGGCTCTCCCCCACATTGCCGCGATTTTATCGAGGATAATATCGAGAGCGAATTCGCGACTTTGCGACACGGGTCCTTATGGTCCTTACACACTGGCGCGATTCGCGTCACGCATGCGCCCCACCACTGAATTTCTTGCGTCAGGTTGCGATAAAATCGCGGCAGTGTGTAGGATCGAGCACGCAAAGTCGCATCGATATTATCGCTCGATAAAATTGCGGCAATGTGGGGGACGCCTTTAATCTATTTTGAGGGGTTTGTGTATAGCGAGTCATGATATTTAGGTACTGAAATGGTTTTTAACTTTATATTATGTACAAACACAATCATATGTAAATTGACGATTGAAAAACTTTGCTACAACACATAAATTGCAATTTTAATACCCAAGATACTCATTTTTATACTTCATTTTTATACTACCAAGGATAGTATGTAGAACTAAATATACTATTACCTATTATGTGCTTTTATCAAACTTAGATATTCCATCCCAGGGAATTGGAATAGATTTATCTGGTATAATTTATTCTTAGATATTTGCCCAACAGTAACGACAGCAACGACTGATGTACTAGTTTTCATTTGTCTTTTTATGCAAAAATACTTGTCTTTTGAAATAGCTTATAAGTCTTTTTGGGTTTCACTGATGAATCACTGATTTGTATAGGTAGAGTCAGTAGAACAAGTAGAACAGAGCCTTAAGCGTAAAAGGTCTAAGATCAGGTTCAAGTTTCCCCTCTGGTTATGAATACTTACTCTGTGGGGAGGCTGGGGAGTCACAAGGAAATAAATTGTAGTGGAAGAGCCGCCCGGGTGCAACTTCCTCTGAACTCTAAGTGACATTTATCATGTTTAGGAATATATTGGTTATCAATATTTATAGAAATGGTCTGGGACATTTTGAGAAGGAAATGCATGGAGACCGTATGTTTAAAGTCAAATTGTATTTATTGTGTTCAATAAGTTTAGTGCAATAAAAATAAATTGTAACAGCATAAATATGCGGGTTTCCACTCCTACTTACATAAATTCGTATTGGGTTCCAAAACGATTAGAGCATCAATTTCAATAAATCGAAAAAACCCGTCTGCGTAAAAAGTGAACTTTAAATAAAAACGGAAAAGAAAAAAACAAGTCCAATAGTCTAGAATTCTGTTATGTACCTAATATTGAAGCGAGTTTCACAGTCGGGTCCTATTATTCGGAAAATTTGATCCGGTCTAGAATTTTTAATGGGTCCCGACTGTTTAAGTCGCTTCAAAAAGTAATGCACATAATACAGTTTTTCCCCCAATATTTAGGCTTTCCTTTGAACACAGGTTTCATTATGTATTTTAAAAAAAATAAAAAATGTATCATAGCAAATAAAACCGAAATGTTGAAGATCATTGTTATATTTTTCATTAATTTGTATGTCTTTCAAATAAAGAGAAGATAGCTTCTAAAAACCAGGAAAATATGGCCCGGCCCTGCGTTTACCTATGGGGAGAGTAAACGCAGAGGTGAAACCTGTGTTCAAAGGAAAGCCTAAATATTGGGGGTAAAACTGTATATATGTGCATTACTTTTTGAAGCGACTTAAACAGTCGGGACCCATTAAAAATTCTAGACCGGATCAAATTTTCCGAATAATAGGTCCCGACTGTGAAACTCGCTTCAATATTAGGTACATAACAGAATTCTAGACTACTGGACTTGTTTTTTTTAATATTCTACTAATATAACTACGAGACATTAAATTTTTTGTCACTTCTAGCAGTTCAAATAACATTATTCTCTAATTATATATCCTCAACATGTTTTCCCTGTCATGCACGGTAATACAAACCAACACACCAAACTATACAAAAACAACACTCTCCATTAATATTTAATACAACATGTAACAAGTGTTCGCATGAAATATAATAAATGATACCTTTTCGGCATCTTTCTCGAAATATGCGAATGTTTATTCGCAGCTCAAACTATTAGTAGATGTGGCGTTTACATGTGTAAAACGCTACGTTTTTATACCACAGAGCCACACTACAGAGCCACACAGACAGAGCACTTACTGATGAAAAGTAAATACAGTATTTTTGAAGTGTTTTTCGAAACAAATTCCACCTATGTGCACGTCAGTTATTTTGTAGTTCATTTTAATTAATCGAATGTATTATAATAAAAATGTAATGTTGAGACTTTAGACCTGAAATAAAATAACCAATCATGGTCCTAAATAACGTGCCTTTTTATGCGGAAATCCCTGAAAGTGCTAAAATTGCAGGTTGCTACAACCATAGAGGTATTATACCAGGAATAGAGGAACATACAGCTGAGAGAGCGAGATGTACCAAGCGGCACCACTGTAAAATAGAAAGAGATACGTGACGCTAGGCAATAGGACCTTTTTTTAGTCTCCAATTAATTTTTACAATTCGGTTTCCGTGAATAATTGCGAATCTAAAGTGAAATCGTAGATAATTTTATGAAATATACTGACACTACTTCATTTATTTATCCACAACTTCACGTTAGACTCAGAATTATAGACAATATTCGAATTTTTGCCTGCGAATAGTCTCCAAAAAACATCCAAAAAAGGTTTCATTTGACAACTCATGTTTGTTGCTCTATTCCTGTAACGTATAATACCTTTATGGCTACAACACAAAACCATTCGTCAGTTTATGCTAGTAGGTAGGTACTTCAATGTTTAAGTAGTTCGTGTATGTTTTTATTAAGGTACACCTATACACTCCTAGTTTTTAGTTACTAACACAATTTTAAGGGTATTCAGACAGTGAAACTAAATAACTTTCCCTAAGGAAAATTAGTTGAAAAACGTAAAACGTTTTTGGACCTCCCATAGAAAATTGATATCTGCTGATTCGCACTTTTGTATGGGAGGTCCAAAAACTTCAACCCTCGATAGCAGCTATCAACATTAAATTACAATACAACAATCATAGAACCAAATTGAATATAAACCGTAATACCTAGATTAACCTAGACATCCGTCTCACAGAACTACATAGTTTCGATAGAGGAAGCATAGAACAAATTCATTAATCGTGTTAATCCGTTGGCTTAACCTGGAGTCCAATAAGATAAACGGTGGTACGTCTATATAAATCCAATGCTCTTTCCGAGTTCTGTTTCCCTTTCAGCAGCTAAGCTCTCAAGTACTTCCCTATATAAGCATCTAGAGTGTTACTAGTGAAACTCATATATGGTTTATGTTGTTATGGTTTATGTTCTATTGAAATTGCAGGCCGCATGTTCTTTACAACGGAACATCTTCCGACGTGGTAGGGTCAATAATGACGTCAGAAAGCTATCCATTTGATATTATTTTGAATAAAACATTTTGATGTTATATAAGAAAATACATAGTATCAGATACAAAAAATATGGTAGACGATCTAATATTTGTTCTCTGTTCATTCAATTAAATGCGAAAACACCAAACACAGAAATTGTTTATAAGACATATAGGTATTATAGTAGCTTCTGAAATACGCTCTTATTAGGAAACATCGCATTATAACAGTGTGGCGTGATAGATTACTGAATAATAGTTCCCTTGTCGTATGACAAATTATTTTCAAGATTTTTTGGAAATTGTCTTCTTTATAAACTACTTACAGTCATTTCATGGTCAATTGTGTTTGTGCTGCCAATTGTAAATTTATTTATCTAAAGTAGTCTGGGAGAAATTTTGCCTTCCCAATTAACATAAAGTTTGATTGAATTGTTTATAAAAATAGTACGAAACAATGAAATGATTGCGTCAGCAATATTCACAAGCTCGATAACATAAATATGTCGGTCTCTACCCTCTTCAACATTTTAACGGCAATATTAAAATTTCATCACGAAAAAGGGAGATACTTAACTGAAAGTTTCTGCAAACTTCTATCGCCATCTGCCGGCAATTGGGAGCGCTGCCAAAACAAACTAACAGATAAAGTTGAGAGAAAATCGGATATAGCCTTGTACTTGTAGTTGTATTCACTCGAAGCACGAACGGCTTAAATACTGATGCGTGTAACAGGGTTGCTAGAATTGGTTAATAAAACGTGTGAGGCCTTAAAACTATTTCTATAGGCTTTAAGGTACAGGTTTCTAAGCCCTGTGTTATGTGTAGGTGGCGGTCCAGTGGCGAATAACCTTGCCTGCCGTGCAGGAGACGATCGATGGTTCGATCCCCGCCCAGGCCGACTCGTACCAATGAGTTTTTCGGAATTTATGTACGATTTGTAACACCACTGACTTGAAGGTGAAGGAAAAAATCGTGAGGAAACCTGCATGCTTCAATTTCAAGGCACCCACTGTCCAAGTGGCGACGGGCTCATTCCCCGTCACATGGGCAGCGTTTCGGTATTAGTGAACAGTAGATGTTCTGAAGTTTCAGAATGTCTCTGACTACCCCCTCGGGGAATATAGTCGTGAGCATTTGCTATGCTATGCTATTTGTGTAACTATGTGTATGATGGACATCTCGATGTCAATTATATAGACGCAATAAAACTAAAAATCCTAGATATAATCTATTAGCAGAATTCAGAACAGCTATTCATAATAGGTATCTGAAATAAGAATAGTAGGTACATTATGATACAAGTGAGCAAAGTTGGACAATACAGGCGAGGCGGGATTGCATCACGAGCCGCCAGGCGAGTGATGCTAGTTAGCAGAGGCTGTAATGACCAATTCTCACGCGTTTCATACGACGTTTTTCAACACTTGCGAGGAAAAAGATATAAAATTTCGTAAAAAAACAACAATTTTAGACCAATATTTGTGGAAAATGGCGCGGAGCGGGACTTTTTTTTTTTTTTTTTTGGTTGAGAGGCGACACAAGAGGCGATCTCTTTAGCAACATTCAACCAACGACAATTTGTTGCAAATACCTAATATTAAAAACGTTATAAACTTAATATTTATGTATTTATAACACAAATTAATGTTAATAATTTGTTAACTGAAATAATTTGTTTGATGAAATGAAGCTTTTATTTATCATATTTTAACTAAAACAGAATAATTTATTCAGAAAAAAGATTTTTTTTTTTCATAAAAAAACTCTTTGCTGAGATTTATAGCTCGGCAAAAAAGTCATGATCGTGGTGACAGGTGGAACTAAAATTTTAGTATGGTGGTGTTGCCAGTATATGCGTGATTTTGACGTTCTTGCGTGGAGGCAGCGCCCTTATTTTTTATCACGACTTTTTTGCCAAGCTGTAAAAACAAACTATAGAAAAAAAAGCAACATTACCGCACTAGTGTGGGAATATAATCTTTTTTGCACACGTGTTCTATAAGCTGCATTGTGTACCTAAAAGCGGTGCAATAAGAGCCACTTTACGAGCAAGTATGTAATGTTGAAAAACAATTTATTGTGATGCGATATTACTAAATACAGATTTGAAGTTAGTGACCTACATTTCCCTCGAAGTGGCATACAATACAACTTTTGCTTAAGAGAAATCGTCTACAACTCAACACAATTCCGTAGAACCCAAAAGTTACATTACACCTAAGTATATATCAAGTTCCGTGAGTAAAAGTTTTAGGAAACTTGTGTGTGTCAGTTGAGGGACACGCTATTGCCAGTAAGGTTAACCAATACATTTAGATTAAGTGCTCCATTCTAGTATACAGCTTGATAAATGAACGTAGAGCCTGTAAAACGTTTACTGTACTGAATCGGTAAATATTTACTTAATGATTTTTTTTTGACACAAACAGTCTTAATAAAAACAATATACGTAATCTAAAACTAGTGTTCAGATACCAGTCAGGTCCCAAAAGTATTTATTCTTAACAATTTTATATAAAACTAGTGTTTACCCGCTACTTCGTCCGCACAAATTATAGGTAGGTATACCAGATTTTAAGTCAGATCATAAGCTATCAAAAAAAAAAGTTTCATCAAAATCGGTTCAGTAGTTTTTGCGTGATGCGCGAACAAACACAAACAAACAGACAGACAAAATTTCTAAAAAAGGTTGATTTCGAGTCAGCGATACCTAAAAAGGCAGTGACATGAGTTGTCAAATAAAACCGTTTTGGATGTTTTCAGGAGACTATTCGCAGGCAAATATTCTAATACTGTCTATAATTCTGAGTCTAACGTGAAATCGTGGATAAATTAATGAAGTAGTGTCAGTATATTTCACAAAATTATCTACGATTTCACTTTAGATTCCCAATTATTCACGGAAACCGAATTGTAAAAATTGATTAGTGACTAGAAAACGATTCTATTGCCTCGCGTCACGTATCTCTTTCTATTATACAGTGGTGCCGCTAGGTACGTCTCGCTCTCTCAGCTGTATGTTCCTCTATTCCTGGTATAATACCTCTATGCCCGGAACGGTTTCTAATAACTATACACCTTAAGAGGATATAATTCGGAGCGCGCTCCATACAAACGTACTATGGTGATATTTTCAATACTAACCAATTAAAGTCAAAGAAATTTTGTAGAAACAAATTTCTATGCTTGTATGGAGTCAGATTTTCGTTAAAATGTATAGTTTTAAAGTTGCAGTGCCTCAAAGATTTCCATACAAAACTTAAATTAATCCTAGCATTGAAACTGTATATTTTAACGAAAATCTGACTCCATACAAGCATATATAGAGATTTGTTTCTAGATTGTTCCTGCAAAATGTAATTGACTTTAATTGGTTAGTATTGAAAATATCACCATAGTACGTTTGTATGCAGCGCGCATTTTCGCTCTCGGAATAAAATTCTCTTAATGCTACTTATTAAAACTAGCTAACCAACAAATACGCTATATTCGTCTTTAATCTTCGACAAACATTGTTGGCACCATCTTAGTGACTAAAGTAAATAGGTTTAAGTGTCTGTTCATCAATATTGCGTCTCTACTCAGTTCTAAGTCAATAACAGCAGCAGATTTGAAGCCGGCGACTTTGACTGAGGAGCGACTGAATAATGGCAGGCATCTCCTTGTAATTACGACGGAATTAAATTCAGCCCACGCCCCATGCAATCTGAGACGGATATAATAGGAGATAGCTCGAGCGACTTTATTAATCCACAGACAGGCATGGAGTGTCTATCTACAGACTGCTTATATTAAAGGCTCAAATTGATTAGAATAGCTTTATTGCAATCGTAAAGAGCCTGGGAAGTATATTAATATGAAGTTAAACGTAATTGTTAATTAATGGAAATACGCCATTATTGCTGCTTAATTTGGTAGCAATATTGCATTTGTTATGATTATGAAAATGTAGGTTAATTACCTCTGATCCGAAAGTATTATTATACCAGGCTGTAAGGACAATTATATCATTAACCGTTATACCAACTCTACCCAACAAACTAAACAACTTTTACTATAAGAGCAAACCCGACAGAAAAAGTGCCCATTGCAGTTTAGTATGGAACAGCAGATTATTTTTTGCGCTGATCGGTTTGCTTCCATAGTAAAAGTTATTCAGTTTGATGGGTAGAGTATGTGGTTTAAAGGTTAATGAGTCTTTCTTTTCCTTACAGCCTGTATCATGCAGTCTGTAGGTCTGCGTATATTATAAGTCTCCTTTACCATACGTCCCATCCTTTATTCTTTAGAATAGAGAAGCGCTACGCAAAACGGTGACAAAAATAAAAGTCTCCAAACAATCCTTTATCTTTGCGTTCACCAACCACCAACATGAGAAATTTAAAATAAAGTTTCACCCTATTTCCTTTTAATTAGCCGTGTGAGTTTTTAACCAACTACATTAAAAGTTGACTGAAAGTTTAAATACTCGCATAATTTTCGGATGGAGGCAGTGTGTTTAGAACGAGCAACGTCGAGGGAAGGTATTTTGAACTTTAGGAAAGTAACACTTTAGGAATTTTACAATTAATATGCTAATATGAAACAATATAACTTTGTCAATTTGACGCTTATATTATGAAACTACTCCACATAGTAATAGAGTACATAGTACCTATGCAGAATACTTGTAAAACTTTGGGCAGACTAAGAGTTTAACACACCATAGCTAGAGGTAAACATAGATGATCTTATTTGACGGTGAATATGCCTGAAAGAGTAAGTATATTTAGGCGAAAATAGTACATAGTGCCTCGTACATAAAGTTCAGTGCCATCAAAGACAGCGCTCAAGATTCGTGGCGCGAAGTATACCTACCTACGTATGTACCTACGCATTGACTGCCAGAATTTTTTGTGCTGGAATGCGAATTTTTGTTCCCAAATAATTGGTGTTTAGAATAAGTATTCACAATAATACAAGTCTAGACTGGATTCTGTTACTTTGATTCCAACGATGTGCAACAGAGGTAAAAGTCCAAAAGAAGTCAAAACCATTGAACCGTAGGGTAGATAAAACAGACTAAAGACTGTCTAAATGCCTGCTAGAGTGAGTCCAGTGGACTTACGTTGTTTAGTACCATTACACTCACCGTTTAGCTTGCTTGGGTGAGACCCTGTCGCTCACCCTAACTTTTCAAGCCTGACACACTGTTTTTGCCCCTTACACAATTTCAAAAAGGCTATAAAAGTCACTCAAAGGGCAATGGAGAGGTTTATGCTCGAAGTTTCCGACATCAAATCAGAAATAGTCGGGTGAAGGAGGAGTGGTCTCGTTGGATGAGGAGGAGGCTTCGGAGGACCGGTTCTTGTGTCGAACCTTAGAGGAGAACTATGTCCAGCAGTGGACGTCTTTCGGCTGAAATGAGATCTTATACCAACAGTGGGACCCTTTGCTTATTTTCGGTATCTCTCTAGCATATGGGGTGGAGATTTGTGTTTTTACTACCCTTCATTTATTCTATAGTATTCTTTTATTTTTTTAATGGGTGCCATCTTGGGTATTTGATAATTTTGCCAATGTCTAGTTTATGTAGCAAAAGTGCTTGACGTTGTACGGTTTTATGTATTTGGTGACTTCAAGGATTGTTTTTCGAATAGAACACTATCTTGAGCCACCACTGGAGCCCCGTTGTAGACCTGGGACGGCAACCAACGACCGACTCGCGACGTGACTACCCAATTGCAGATCCACAACGTGACTCCCCTACACTTATTATAATTCAACCTACTCCCATGAACATATCGAATCATCCACTCGATTTAATCTTTAAACAAAAGTTCTTCGCCACCCCTTTTACCCTCCAAAATAAAGATAGTTCATCTTTGTTGTACGACTTCTACAATTTGACTGTCGTCTTTAATCAAAGACCTTTCGAACTTTTGTTTTGTTATTTGCTTTTGCTGAAAGTTTTAATTGTAAAGGTACCTCTTGTTCTTGAGTTGAATTCGATCGATACGTTCCCTGCGGGTTGCCATGGGGATTAATCTCTTATTTTGTTATGGATAAAGGTGAACACAGTCTATAGGCAGGTATATAATGGATACAGAGCTTGAAGGAAGGATTTGTTTTGCTCTCAGCGCACTGGCTGATTGAGAAGCTTTTTGTTCGATTACAAAAAGGGGATTAGATGTAAGCTATCGTTATAAAATTGTGCCTTTTACATCTTTTTCTTTTGTGTAATTGTTTTATTGCATATGCTTACGTTGCTTGGGGTGCAAGGAAAGAGCCTCATCGAGTGATGAAACATGATTTCGTCTGGTGAATTCTGGGTGGTCAGCCTCGATGTCATCATTGCTGACTGGCATATTTTTCCACTACAACATGAATAATTGTCATGCAATATATCTCATGCTAGCATGAAACGAAGAATTGTGCTTAATGTCAGTAAAGACAAAATTTATGCAAATATGTATTGAAGATAACGCACGAAATAATTGGTTTTTAAAAGGCGAAATGACCTACGTAGGAAGGTAACTCATAAGTACGCGTGATTTGATGCATTATCAAAATATATACGATCTGTAGTACCTACTTACTCTAGACTACTCTAGCTTCTCCACATCATTACTACCAAGATACGGCATAATACCTTGCCGAACGTTGATATCAACCTCTGAACTGATTCGGTTTGACTACAGTTAATATGCATTACGTGACGCACAGAAGATAATATGAATTTAACTAGTGTTTTCCCGCGACTTCGTCCGCACAAAATATATACCAATATATACCAGATTTTAAGTCAGATCATAAGCTATCAAACAAAAAAAGTTTCATCAAAATCGGTTCAGTTGTTTTTGCGTGATGCGCGAACAAACAAACAAACTAACAATTTTGTCAATAGATGGCGCTGCACGTTTTTAAATCGCGCTATCGAATGTTATTTGAATTTATATGAAGAGAACCGCTACTTTTTATTCCTCATGATTTTACGGTTTTATAATAGTTAAGATTAAGATAACAGTTTATTTATGAACTACCTACTGCGTTTAATCAGTCTTATTTTATAAAATTTGGCTAGAGCTAACAAATAAGAATCTTAGTTAAAATTATTATGCTGAATTAGTCGAAGTGTATCAGAAATTCCATTGCACTTTTTAACTATTCGATATGCTGTCAATGTACAAGTTTTTAACATTTTCCGAGTTGCTTCCTGAGTCGCGTGGCTAGAGGTCTCCCGAGAGGACGTCTTCGTTCGGCTCGTGATTTAATTGGCCACGCGGCTCGGCCATTTTGTGAACTCTTTTGTGTTTTAACCTACGAATAAAGTTTTAACCTTAAAACAATCACTTGTGATTATAAACTACTTACATTGGCAAAACTGCCACACTAGACCTCATTATACTGATCATTTTCCTACGTATTATCTTCACATATAACGAGACGTTGGCTGAATTGTGATAACACATCGGATGCCATTAAACAAAAATTGAATTGAGTTGCATCCTAAGTCAAAGTTGTAAACTATAAGCATTTGGTAGTTGGTACTAAACAACACCCTTTGAATACCCATGTATTAGGTATAACACGGAAATATGGCGCACGCTGTAATCAACTACGGCTAAAGAAGTTTGCGCTACGTAACTCAGCAAAGCAAAACGCAGCAAAACTTGCCGTATGTAGTTTGTACGAAACTGCGAGGTGCACTTTAAGGCATACATAGAATTTACATTGCTTTCAAACATGCATGAGCGCGTCGTGCATTCTAGTCATACCTACCTACGCGCTTAAATTTTATTGCTGTTTTTCTGAACATATTTTTATTATCGATTGTCATGAATCATAATTTACTTACATTTACTTGTATTGAACATATTTTCGTAATTTTTTGTTTCAATACATAAATACAGTAGGTATTTGAACTTCACGATATTTTTTTCGAAATATCGATTTTACAGAATCATTCTTAAAGATTTGTGTCGTTTTATTAACATCTTGTACAGGTCGTACTAATAGTATTAATTTGTTAAATTAAAGATTGAAAGTCTCGGGCGGGACTTGATCCCGCAAGGCAATCTTTAATTTGATTTGAAATAGGTAGCACCACGGACCTGAAAAAAAGACGGACGTAATGTGACACTAAAAAGATGTGAAGCACGCAAGGTCCAACATTTTCGTTTGTTCTACAAGGGACCTACACTCACACATATGCACTAGCTCTAGGCGCAGGTCCTACATCCGTCACCATGATGTACCGCGTGACAGCACGTACACAAAAGAAATGGGTGCTTCACTCGTGATTAGACGAGATTACGTCCGTCTTTTTTTCAGGTCCGTGGTTACTACGTAGTTGCGTCGCCAATTTTGTCTGACAGAATTAGTTCTCAACGTAACCACTAGGGGCGCTGTACGAAATTCAATACAAAAACTGTAGTTTACTCCAGTAGTTTTACTGTAGTTTATTACAGTGTAAACTCATGGTAGGCCTACTGTTTATATGCATTCAATAATATTTGAAATTAAAAATGTATGTTTTTCCGCACTTTAGAAAAAAAACTACATTCAGGGAAAAATAATCCGCGAATTCACGAATTTGCGGACATTTACAAAATAAACCAACCCAAACCACCTTAAACTATGGTGAGTATATACCTAAATAAATTGTTATATTTTACACTATGAGACAATGAAATATAGGTACTAAAACAAATATAAATTTATGAAAGAAATAAATAAACAACAGTTTTCCTTTCTCATCATTCGTGTTGAGCTGCATGAGTTAACCCACTAGTATCCGACGGGCGCGGGCGTAATTAATATTTGTTTCATCATAATATTTTATTATTTCTCGCATAAAACGATTGTTCTATTACAGGCACTGACATATAGGGTCCTTCTTAATATGCTGACACTTTTTTAAGGGGATGATCAGACCATCATACTGAACAAATTTCTCTATGGCACCAACATCGAACTCGCGAAAAAAAATCTACTGTCCCATACATTTGGCTCGAGTAGATTTGCAGTTTTGTATGGGACATCTGTTTTTTTTTCGCGATTTCGATGTTGGTCCCATAGAAAAAGTTGTTCAGTTTGATGGTCTGATCATCCCCTTAAAAAAGTGTCAACATATTAAGTTGGACCCTGTATACTCTAGCGATAGACAAGCCCGTTCAAACAAACAACATGTCACACAAAACAACACGAAATGACACTTTGCGGTCTGTCATTGCCATAGTGACGAAGTGAACTCGGGAACATCAATCAGGTGGAGTTGCTCTGTGGCTCTGCTATTGGGTGGTCGCGTGCGCGTCGGTTGCCCCATCCCCGGTCCACAGTGGAACTCCAGTGGTGGCTCAGGATATTGTTCTTTTATAAGAACAACCCTTGAAGTCACCAAAATATCAATATAACCGTACAACGTCAAGCACTTTTGCTATAAAAACTCGACATTGGCAAAATCATCACATACCCAAGATGGCAGCCATTTTTTTAAATATAGAATAGAATAGAATCAATCAGGTGCGTACACCTCATTCAAGTGGAACATGTTGCTTCTATGGAAGGGCAAGTCTATCGCTAGAGTTTAAGTCTATGATTACAGGATGTCTACAGGCCTCTTTTCGATATATTATCATGAACTGTTTGTCAAGACCCTTTTTCTTAGGAACAGGCAGAGGAATCAATTTGAAAAAAAAAAAAAAAACTTCAAGGTCCCTTGAAGGTGTAATAGTTATTTGTTATGCTAGGCTGCAAAGTTGCTTTTTGGCGCGAGTACTTTTATTGAATCCTGAGCGTTTAGCGAAGGTTTCAAAGGTACGAGACGCAGAATAACTTTGCAGCCGAGCGAAACACACAATTTTTCACCTCACATCACAACAGCGAGGAAAAAAAGTGAATTGCTAAAAAGAACATTTCAAAAAGTTTTTATTTTCGTGCTGGCCAGTGTCATGAAATAGTTATTAAGCATTTTCAGTGCATTGGCGGTATACAAAAATATTGAATAGACAAATTCGAATTTCAAAAACTCTTTGCACGCTAGCGGATAAAATACACTTTTGCACTCAGATTTCGAACGATAAACAGAATCTTTCCGAGCTTGTGAGGTGAAATTTTTTTTTATATCAACGCAATCAAAAGATACGGTAATTTATGACATATTTTGACACTCGCAACTCGCAAATCAAAACCTTATTCCAATACAATTATACTTTTTATTATGATTTATTATTAGGAGCCCAACCTACCTATATCTCTGTCTAAATAAATATTTAATATTTTCAGATACTAGATAATTTTTTCATAAAGAGGACTTGTAGAATCAAAGAACCATAAATTTTAAATATGAACAAAATAAACCAAGGTCAGGTCGGGTAAGTAAGGCAAACAAAGGGGTAAGGCAAACACAGTAACATAACTCTAGTAAAATTAAAATACTGACTCAAACTCTATGGTTTGATCAGAAACAGGAAAAATTAACTAAATCAGACTTATATTAAATTATACAAATTGTTTCTTTTATAACTATCCCCATAACACACCTATATGTAGGGTATTTACAAAGCTAGTAAAAGTGTTTGTCTTACCCCGCGTTATATTCAATATAAAATAATGTATGTTTGTCTTGCCCCACCTGACCTCATATTATTATTTCCAAATGTATTAGAAAACTTGTAAGAAAATCTATGTCGTTTTCATTTTATCATAAAACAAACTTAAAACTAAAAATAAACAACAACATTTTGTTAAAACCTACCGAAATGTAAACAGAAGACAAAAGAGAAAAGCACAATAAGCAAAAATGTAAATTGATGTAAAAGTTGGCTTACGTCGTGGGTGGAACACAGGGGCTCTTGGAAGGTTACGCCTTATTGGGGCTCCGTAGTCAAATAAGAAATCATAAAGGGAAAAAGATCCCGATAAAATGTTTTTTAAATGTTTGAGCCATTACCAAAATTGGCAAAACGGAACACTTATGGAATTACCTAGGTGTATGTCCGTCCGTCCGTCTGTCACAGACATTTTTCTCGGAGACCTGTGTCTTACGGTCTAACGGAAGAGAAGTCAAAAAAGCAGTTTTGAGGGGCCGAAAGAGATAATTTTTTTCAAAATTCTGCTTTTCCAAACAAAACTACAAACCTACTTGACCAGTAGGGCTATTGTGTAAGCTTCCGATTATATCGTTTACAAAATCGATAACGTTTTATGACTGTACTAGCCAATTTTTAAATAATATTTTGTTTTTGTGATCATCGTGTTCATTATCTGAGATAAATTAACTAAATATTAAGAAGCAAAATCGCCAAGAACTGCCAAAACACCGTGTCGATTTGATACCGATTGAATCGGGTATAGTTACACTATAACCCCCCAGATTGTATGAGACAGCAGATTTTTATTCGCGGTTTCGATTTAGTCCCATAGAAAAAAAGTTGTTCAGTTTGATAGTTTGATCATCCACTTAAAACAGTTGAGCTAATTTTCGTAGACCTTATACAGGCTGAATTAATATCATTAGCGTCCTTTTAAACTAAGAGTCTACCCATCAAACTGAGCAACTTTCACTATGCGAGCGAACCGATCGGAGTAAAAAAATATCTGCTGTTCCATACTAATTACATTGCCACCTACCTACTCGGCTCAAAGGTATGCAAGCAGATTTATTTTTGCTCCTGTTTGCTCCCATAGTAAAAGTTGTTCAGTTTGATGGGTATAGACTCTTAGTTTAAAAGGATGCTTATTATTATTGTTGGTTGGGTTATTGCAAGCAAGGGTCGTTATGTAACACTGCGACCATCACTGGTCCTTTTTGTTCGCCCCAAGCTCACCCATATTTTACGCGTACCTCCGAACTTATGGTATTTTCTTTTTCATTCTCAAGTACATACAGATTTCCTCACTATGTTTTCTTTCACCGCCGAGCTAGTGATAATAATAAATACAAACGTACATAAATTCCGTAGAACTTAGTGGTATAGGCCAGGAATCGAACCGCCGCCTCATGATTGAGTCACTAGCTCTCTTCCGTATGGACTATCAGTCTATCATCGCTCTAAAGGATGCTAATGATATAAATAACACCATGTATACTTGACACTAATCAAGCTCTAATACAAACCCCAGTTCATTCTATCCAAGACTCGTAGGTACGTTCGTAGCGTAGGACTAGTTGATACGTCAGTGGTATGCCAACACAGTAGGGTAACGAACCGGTGGAGGTCGGCGGTCGGGGCGTGAGCCAGCTAACATTTACTCTGCACCAATCGATGCCTATGTCTACGTAGCTGTAGTGCCTAGTTACCCTACTCTAACCCATAGTGCCCACTACACAAATACGTTGTATCCAATTATAGTTGTAATTAATGGTCGATTCGACATGAACCATATTCATACTAGGATAGTGGCACTTGTGAACTAGTGGGTTGTGAATGCCGTATGCTTCCGATCAAATCTATTGTATGTAAACTTGCATTTGATTGGAATGGACTGCTTGATAGCCGGTCGGTAGTGAAACTACCTGCTCTGCACGGGTCGCGGGTTCAAATCCCGGAAAAGGTTAATATTTGTACGGTGAATATCAAAGTTTGTACCCATAAGATACAATGTTTGTTTCTATACAGGGTCCAACTTAATATGCTGACACTTTTTTAAGGGGATGATCAGACCGTCAAACTGAACAACTTTCTCTATGGGACCAACATCGAAATAGCGAAAAAAAAATCCGCTGTTGTCTCGAGACGGTTTGCAGTTTTGTATGATAGAGCGATTTAGATGTTGGTGCCATTGAGAAAGTTGTTCAGTTTGACGGTCTGATCATCCCCTTAAAAAAGTGTCAGCATATTAAGAAGGGCCCTATATAATGCATGTTTTATCGTTGTCTAGTTATCAAAATAAAGTTAGGACTTGATTCTGGTACTTAATTTGGGACTATAGTCCGTTCGCGTTAAGAAAATAGTGATTTCAGTTTTAAAATTTATTGTTGAACGAGTCACGCAAAATACACAACCGTTTTGTTCGAAGGTCAGATTTCAACTGGTCACTGTGAACAAAACGGTTGTGTATTTTGCGTGACTCGTTCAACAATAAATTTTAAAACTGAAATCACTATTTTCTTAACGCGAACGGACTATAAATGATAATGTCAAAGACATTTATTTATTTATATGTACCTATTGTATAATATATAAATGATAAGTAGGTACTTATAATCTGAAAATCACAGAAATTTTTTATGTGGTTTGTTATTAATTAATTTTATTTAATTTAATTTTATTCTACATATCAATCGAGTAAGAACAGCCTACAATTAAATAAGTGGGACAGCCCTCCGCAAACTGAAACGGTGAACTCAGACCATCAAACTGAACAACTTTCACTATGGAGCCTACCCAGGAAACCCAAAAAAAAAATCTGCTTTACCATACAAAACTGCCGTACCTACCCGACTCTAATGTATGGGACAGCTGATTTTCTTTCGCGTTTCCTGAGGTAGGCTCCATAGTGAAAGTTGTTCAGTTTGCTGGTCTGAGTTCACCGTTTCAGTTTGCGGAGGGCTGTCCCTTACACCCTGTACAATGTTTACGATTAGGTGCCACTTAAAATTTCAGTTTATTAAGCAGTGGAAACAGTTTTGAAATAAAGAAACATTTTTGAGTTGTTTTTCTTCTTATAAATGGCTCTTAAGAACTTGCCTCATTCTCCTGTTACCAAAATATTTCTTATTTTCCTAATAACAGTGACAGAAGCTTACCTGAAACAAAAAAACACTTTGTGAACAATAAATCTACTTTTCATGTAGTACCTACTTACGAGTGAAAAGTAATACCGTGTGATTGTTTTAGGGTTCCGTACCCAAAGGGTGAAAACGGGTCCATATTACTAAGCCTACGTTGTCCTTCCGTCCTCCGTCTGTCGGTCTGTCTGTCTGCCCTACCTATTTAGGACCGTAACTTTTGAACCGTACTAGCTAGACAGTTGAAGTTTTCACAGAATTTGGGTTATTACGGCGGATTTACTAATAAATAATTAAAAAGGTCAAGAAGGCTTATCGAGCGATAATATCGCTGCGATTTTGCGATAATTGTTTCCAGTACATTTTGTATGGGGACGCGCGCGATCCTACACACTGCCGCGATATTATCGAGTGGTAATATCGCTGCGATTTTGCGATAATTGTTCTCAGTACATTTTGTATGGGGACGCGCTCGATCCCACACACTGCCGCGATATTATCGCAACCTGACGTAATCTCTTTCGACTACATTCAGTGGTGGGCGCATGCGTGACGCGAATCACGGAATCGCTGCAGTGTGTAAGGCGTCGCGATATCGCTGTCGATAATAATCGCTCGATAAAATCGCTCGATAATATCGCTGCAATGTGCGGAGGCCTTAAAAATTAAGCGGGGTCCTCATACAAAAAATTTATACAAAAAGTTCTTATTTGAGTTTTTTCTTCTCGCTCTATCTTGAAAACGGTCATACATACAAGCGTCAAACTTAGTGTGATTATAGAGCAAAATATACAGTATAACAACAAATAATAAAAGCCGGCCAAATGTGAGTCGATTTTGCGCTAAAGGTCACGGAGAAAACAAAACTGTCTTGTAAGTTAATATATATGTTGTGTGGTGGTGCGGTACGGAACCCTCGGGGCGCGAGTAGCCCGATTCGCACTTGACCAATTTTATTTTGTTTTTTAATGATTTTTACAAGGAGTAGAAGCACACGAAGGCATTGTGGTACCTTTATTCCGTCTCAAAAGTATCTCAATTACGCAATACCTCTCGTACTCGTATTGCGAATAAGTAAATTAGGCGACGGGGGCTCAATTTATGCGGTCCATGCACCATAGGCAATTACCTATCTTCCGCTGTTTTAATTTAATCAAAGGTATTAGAAATTGTAAACCCGCATCAAAAAGTGAATTATAACTTTATGTCTATTCTATAGACAAGGCTTATGAGCATCTACAAATTTAAAACAGTTCCGTGACTGACTAGCAGACAAAGTACATCCTAAACCAGTAAAGATAAAAACATGAAAGGAATACATATTCTTTAGAGCATATAGGATGTGCACTAAGAGAGGATTTTTGGCAAATCAACCCCCATAGGGGTGCAATGGTATGTTCTATTCTATTCTATTTTTTAAAATATGGCTGCCATCTTTGGTTAGTGATGATTTTGCCAATGTCGAGTTTTTATAGCAAAAGTGCTTGACGTTGTACGGTTATATTGATATTTTGGTGACTTCAAGGGTTGTTCTTATAAAAGAACAATATCCCGAGCCACCACTGGAGTTCCACTGTAGGCCGGGAATGGGGCAACCGACGCGCACGTGACCGCCCAATAGCAGACCTACAAAGCAACTCAATGGTGTGTTGAAGTTTGCTGAAATCCACACGCACGAAGTCGCACGCAAAAGATATGTAAAACAGTCATTTTGTGTTTGCATGTTGTCAACTTTTAACAGACAAACTAACTTGTCGAATTTTCATATAAACTAATTATAATTCTATGTCATTAAACTCATGTTTCCTTTACTACATGCATGTCTATATAGCAGTTGATTCGATGATGGATACGCAAGTAAACCCGTGCTTACACCACCGCACATAATAGTCCATCCACTATCTTCCCTAGCAATAAACCGACAATCTTTTATGGCCGGTCTAACATACAGCTATATAAGTATAAAAATACATCAGTTTATGTGTTTGCCTAGTGTAGGAATAGTAAATTTCCGTCTAAACCCAATACTCCAATCAAGCAGTATCGACACTAAGCAAACTTGTGGAACTATTGTGTAAGTTGATGATATTAAACACTTATTGGGTTGGATTTGTAATTTCTGCTCGTTTTGAAGTGATATTGTGTTCTTCTCGATCACCATCGTTATGACCTGAAATTATTGGTATTAACTATATTGTTACTAATAAAACGAATTACAAAATCAATGTGTGACAGTAATCAACAGACACAATTAATCGTAACAAAGATAACCTACAATTAAATTTATGTTGTTTTCTAAGATGAGACTTTGAGTCGCATTGTAGGTCTGTTATTGGGTAGTCACGTGTTGGTTGCTCTTCCCCGGCCTACAACGAAGCTCGAATTGTGGTGGCACAAGATTTTTTTTCTGAAAAACAACCCTTTGCAGTCAGCAAATTTAGCTAAATCATCAAAAATAATAACGATGAAATTTTTTGTAAATTAAAATAGAATAGAAGATGACACTTCTTGACTAGCTGTAGTGCGAATTATTAACGACTTACTTTAACACTGCTGATAATAATTTACGGTCGTTAATGACGATCACTAAAAATAAAAACGGTGTGGTGTAAGCTTAAACACTTACAGCTGTAGTGCAAATACTGTTTGATTGGTGTATTGTAGTCTAGATCAAGCTGTATAAAAGCTATCACGCACGTCTCTATAGGTCTAGGCACGCGATACACTATTTAGTGGAGCATTAAATCTCATATAATGTATCTACAACAATTTTTTGATGCTAGATAGAAAAAGGTATCTTTCGTAGTATTTTTTATATTTTATAATAATTGCACACTGCAAAGGTTGATAGTTGAAGCAAAGTTACTGTTCACCGGAAAACAGATTTTGAGTTCATGTAGATAATCAAATAAAATCAAAATAATTTTTATTTCAGACACAGTTCATAGATTATTAGTACCTATATACTTAAAACTATATTAGTACAGTGAGAATACAATAACAGGGAGCTTATTTTCTAAAAGAGGGGGCAACGGAGAGGTGCAGTTCCCTCCAGTACCTCCAGAAGGGACAGACAGAAGGGACCGATTTGAAATGGTATTTTTCATGCCCGAAACTAACTATAAGAAGTCAAAATGAGGTCAAATGTTTACCTATCACACATTAAAAAAAAACTGGCCAAGTGCGTGTCGGGCCACGCGCAGGGTAGGGTTCCGTAGTTGCCCGTCACAATATACGAACTTAGAAGGGGGCTTTTTGTTTTATACTACGGTTTGACGGCTAATAAAGTCTAAAAAGTACATTTTTCAAGTTGGTCGACTATTACTCGTTAACTTGTAAAGCTAACTTAGCGGTGATAGTTTTCCTTTTAATTTCATTATATACACTACTGCCATGAATTTTTTCACATATCCAGAAACAACCGTTTAGCTGGCAGAGGGGGGGGGGGGGACACTCGACTCTAACAAAAATTTGCACCTTAAAGCTTAATATTTCGCTAACGGATCCCTAAATCGAAAAATGGTTTCCCCACACCCACCGTATTTTTAAAAGACCTATCCAACGATACCCCACACCATGGGATAGACGAGAAAAAAAAATTGCATCCCCACTTCACGGGTAGGGGAGGAACCCTAAAAAAAAATATTTTTCAAAATTTTGTTTTACCACTTTCTCGGCCTGATTAATATGTGTATTCATGCCAAATTACAGCTTTCTAGTACTAAGCGTCTCTGAGCTAAGCCGCGGACTGACGGACGGACGGACGGACGGACGGACGGACATGGCGAAACTATAAGGGTTCCTTGTTGACTTCGGAACCCTAAAAATTACCTGAATTCCCAAAGTAACATCAAGTATATTTATTAATTCTCACAAACGAATTTACCCGGTGAAGTAAAACTTTGCAAGCAATATTTTATTACATTTTGTAATAAAACAGTGGGAGTTCTCCGAAATTTCAAAAGCAAACTGCCCATTTTATTACTCTATCTTGTTAACTAGCCGGCGTAATTATATTTACTGAAGCGAGTTAATGAAAGATAGCGCGAGTGTAGGCTTTCGTCTCGCTCATTCTAAATCAGTCCCGAAAGTTTCAGAAACGCTCTTTACAGTTAATCCTCCATTAGATATCATGGTGACGCTTTTTGTCTTGTTGACGTAGTAGAAGCTAGCAAGAGATTTAATGGGGGATTAACTTTAATGAACGTTTCTGAAACTGGGTGTAAGACACACAGTATGTTCGAGGAACCACTTACGACGCCTACTCAGTTTTTACTCAACCATTCCAAGCTACTCTATATACTAAAGGATCCTTCTTAATATTATGCTGACGATTTTTAATGGGTTGATCAGACCAATCAACCTGAACAACTTTCTATACAGGACCAACGTTGGAATCGCAAAAAGAAATCAGCTGTTCCATACAAAACTGCAATCTTACTCAATTAAATTAGTTACACAATACACATTAAATAGGGTACCATAAAACTGAATAACTTTTACCATGGGTAAAACCGGGTGATCTTAAGTTGCTTCCCCTCAATGGTATCGCCTCGTTCATTGAACATGTATTTGAAGGGTGAGGAAAGCAAAGAGTATTGGGGCTAACACAAAAGATCCCACTGGGTCGAAGTATTGCTGGCTTGCCAGCCCCCACAACAAGATAAGATAAGATAAGATGGGTGGGACCAACACTGAAAAATCAAAATAAAATCAGCTGTCTCACACAACGTTTAACGTTTCCTACGGAACAGCTGTTTTTTTTTTCACGACTTCAATGTTGGTCTCTTAGTGAAAGTTGTTCAGTTTGATAGTCTGAAGAACCCCTCTAAGTATGTAACTTCGGTGCGTGCTCCATCCAATGAAGTCTGGTTTCATTTTCAATACTAACCAATTAAAGTCAGTCATGATATTTTTCATAGAAACAATCTAGAAACTAATCTCTATGCTTGTTATGTTATCAGACTTTCGTTAAAATGTCTAGTTTTAAAAATACGGTGCCTCTAAGATTACCATACGTATCTTAAATTACCTAATCCTAGCATTGAAACTGTATATTTTTTTGAAAATCTGACATTATTGATATACAAGCATAGAAATTAATTTTTATTGATTCTAATAGGTTAGTATTGAAAATATGACTTCGTTTGAATGGAGCGCGCTCCGAATTATATCCCCTTAAAGTTTACACCCTGCATAGTGTTTCAGCATGGTTACAGCTGGCGAAACTAAAGCGAAGTACATGATAATGAAAGACGGCGCCTAGAAAAGAGTGAAGGCCCTTGCCTCCTCCTAAATATTCAACTTTCGTACAACTTTGGCTCACCGGCCCCTCAGTCACGTAGTTAATTTTTGCACGTACTGAGTTCCTTTCAACAAGGATAACAAGTGGAGGTACTCATTTTTACAAGCTTTTATTTAACTTTTCATATTTGTACTAACACGTATATTAAATCAAGATCGTAAAGGCTTCCGCACATTGCAGCGATATTATCGACAGCGATATCGCGACACCTTACACACTGCAGAGATTCCGCGATTCGCGTCACGCATGCGCACACCACTGAATGTAGTAGAAAGAGATTGCGTCAGGTTGTGATAATATCGCGACAGTGTGTGGGATCGAGCGCGTCCCCATACAAAATTTACTGAGAACAATTATCGCAAAATCGCAGCGATATTATCGCTCGATAATATCGCGGCAGTGTGTAGGATCGCGCGCGTCCTCATACAAAATGTACTGAGAACAATTATCGCAAAATCGCAGCGATAATATCGCTGTGGTTATTCAATCTCTCTCTCTTATCGTGTGCCCACGTGCAAGCCCTGGTGTCAGAATTTTTCAAACCGCCTTACGGCTTCGACGTGGTTTTTATGTAACTACTCCACCACCAGATATAGTAGCCGGGACCAAAGGCTCAACGTGCTATCCGAAGTACGGAACCATCTTTCTTTTTCGGAAAATCTGGTGATTCAGCCTGCAATGTCCTAACCAACTGGGGAAAAAAGAAAATCACTAGGTGTCCCCCGTGGGAATCGAACCCACGACCTCCGTGTCAAGAGCCCAATGTGCTCTTAATCATTAGACCACGGAGGTAGTAAGTACTGAGGTGTGAGTATAGTTTGTGTGGGAATGGTAAACAGTAATAACTTCATATATAAATCATAATACTCGAGATCGCACTATAGCTACAACGTTAAGTAAAGAGTGTTAGCCAAGTCATCGATTAAAATAATATTAGAAAGATCCATCACATATTTGCATTAGAAAGTGGCTTCACGTTAAAGGCATATCTATTGTCTTGTAGATTACGGTATAATTTAGGTTGTATAATGAATGAGTAGGGGGCTAAAGCCACGTTAAGACCCCGAACCCGTCAGGCGCGAACGTACATTGAACCTAAAAATTTAATGCTGAAGGTAGCAGTGTTTGCGAAAATACTGTTCAAGTAATTTTGTACTGCAGCCGAACTGTTTTAGTCTTTTATAGTAAAATAACTTCCTTTTGCGCCCATTATTGTATCTTATCGTCTTTCTTAAGAAATAATAAAAATCTAACATAACTGAATCAAGTCGAAAATGGATATTACATTATATTTTCAATGTTTTGCATTGATTAAAACCATTATCTCGATCGAAAAAAAAAAACACAAAGTAACTCTAATTATCATCGATTTTCTTATTTACGTATGAAAATGTTCACAATCGAAAGTCTGAGTAGAGTCTCAGGATTTTATAGACAACGTTTAATAAAGCGGAAAGATTTTTACATGAAATTGCTCCATGTTATAAGAGATTTGATAGAGTCTGTTTGTTGCGGGTGCGTCAAAAATAACAAAGGTACCACACCATAAGTAATGATTGCATAGAGTCTGCTGCCTCTGTGGTCTAATGGTTAAGAACATTGGGCTCTTGACACGGAGGTCAAAGTTTCCATTCCCAGTGGACACCTAGTGATACTTTGTGCGTTTTTTCCCCAGTTGGTTTGGACATTGCAGGCTGAATCACCTGATTGTCTGTCTTGAAAATGATTCCGTGCTCCGGATGGCACATTAAGCCGTTGGTCCCGGCTACTATCTCTGGTGGTAGTAGTCGTTACATAAAAACCACGTCAGAGGCTGTAAGGCGGTTTGAAAAAACTGACACCAGACCTTGCTGCCCACACGATAAGAAGAAGATCTGAAAGTCTTACTGCAACTTAACAGATCAAGACATAATCTGTCGTTGCGATTCAATTTAACTGAATGTTAATAAAGTTACTGTCGTTTAAGATACCAATATAAATTTTGAGCGCCTCATCGCACAGTGGAATTTTCCCATTAGATTTTATGGATCTCTCTCTTGTCCGCACATTAAATTATAACCGGAGGGAAAATGGAACGGAGGATTGAAATTTAATTTTAGAACTCAGTTTTCAAATTACAGTACCAACGTACGGTTGCAAAGTTTTTATGGGTCATTTGTTGCACCTGGAATTATAAATACCTAAGTCTGCAACAAAAATGTCTGCAATGTACGTCATAGAGCGTGTCTGTGGTATGTTATGGCACTCAATCATGAGGGTCGGGGTTCGAATCTGCACGTATGACATGCCATGGACCTGTGGGGACTTGCCATAGATGTCAACACCCACAAGTTATAGCAAAGAAGCTAACAGATGGCGATACCGTCGCGCTCAGAAATATGCTCCATACAAAGACAACGTTCAACGTAAATACGTAACTCGTAACCTACTACAAATAAGGTTCACAATCGAATGCGAGACATAAATCGCGCAAGAGAAATAATCACAGAGATTCGATATATATACAAGGTCCAACTAAGAACTGTTGGACCACGGCCGGTCCCCAGGCTTCACACTAAGCCTGGTGGAAGATCTTCCCTTTTCAATGGAGGAACATTCCCAAGTAGCACCTCCATAGACCAATGAGTTTTTCTAACTTATGTAGGTACGTAATACCGACTGAGCTCTCAAACGGTAACGGAAAACATCGTGAGGAAACCTGCATACGATGAAGAGAGAAATTCTGGGTAATGTGTAGTCTTTGACTATTTATTATAAGGATTCGCCTTGCGGTAGCATTTCCCCTCTGCCACGGTATAAGATCTGTGCATTTACTTTAAATTTTATACCTTATCACTAAACGAGACAGTCTATAATTGCGAAACAATAATTTCGAACTTAGAACGTTTGGGGTTCACACGAGACTACTTTTCATGATTTTTAACATTCAAAATTAGAATCTAAAGTTATCTTAACTATTATAAAACCGTAAAACCATGAGGAATAAAAAAGTAGCGGTTCACTTCATATAAAGTCAAATAACATATCGATAGCGCGATTTAAAAACGTGCAGCGCCATCTATTGACAAAATTATTAGTTTGTTTGTTGGTTCGCACATCACGCAAAAACTACTGAACCGATTTTGATGAAACTTTTTTTGTTTGATAGCTTATGATCTGACTTAAAATCTGGTATATAATTTGTGCGGACGAAGTCGCGGGAAAACACTAGTGGGGAATAAAATCCATAGTTGCGGATTGCATGTTACCTCGCCCCCCGCAAAAAGTGGCAGAAATGTTTGTTAGTAGAACTACACGCGTCACCAGTCCTCATATAAGTAGTCAAAGTGTGTAGTCCACCATCCGCATTGGGCACGCGTGGTGAACTAACGCCCATTACACCTTCCATGGGTAGTAGGTCTGTTAACTGCAGTACTGCAGTTGCGGACCCAATGCGGATGGTGGACTACACACTTTGACTACTTATATGAGGACTGGTGACGCGTGTAATTCTACTAACAAACATTTCTGTCACTTTTTGCGGGTGGGACGTATAGTATACCTATAGCTGATGATGATGATGCCTCATAGATCGATAAAATTTATAATTATTTGTTACGTGCAACAATTTCCGATGAGAATAGTAAAAAAATTATATCTTTTTGCATTTACAATAAGCACCTAAATCCAATTACTAATTTCATTATTATCTCCAAACTTTTTACTAAATAACTTTTTCTTTGATCTCTGATCCAGTAGTCAAGTTTAAAACCATACGGTTCACCGGCATCGTAGCTAATTTTTTTCCAAAACATTACATCGCTTTAGTTTTAGGTTGAGAATCTTTTAAAATCAAAAGAATCGTGATGATGATGATGCTTCATGGCAGTTTTCGACCACAGCGACAAGATATTTTAAGAGATTCGGTAGTGTGATCTTAGATGGCTGATGTAGCCTACCTTGGCTTTAAGATGCGGTCATACTGGCTTACATATCAATTTCACTTTAAAATAGTTTAACTGGATGGCCGGGGGTGGTCTGGGTTTAAGTTCATCGCTTGGTATCGAGATCAACTCTTCGCTTAGCTTCAAAGTCCAACACTTTAGTGGGATTACACACGATGACGCACTGACGGAGCGGCAGACGTCAGTCCGTCATTCTTTTCTGAAGCAAGGAGTTGTATGAAACCGCACGTAGAAGCACACACGTCAATCCGCACCGTGCGGTTTCATACGACTCCTTGCTTCGCAAATGACGGACTGACGTCTGCTGCTCCGTCAGTACGGCATCGTGTATGGTCAGCTCTTATTCTGTATAGTTTTGAGCCTTCATCTGATCGATCTTTTGATTTTTCCCACTACATAATAACAAGCAAATTATAGCAAAAACTGTATCCATAAAATTTCGCTCCCGCCATAACGTAGCAAACAAAAGATGTTATTTATTTTAGGGAGCACTCAGCAGTAATTAGATTATGAATGGACAATGGCATGGACAAGAAAAAGCTGGGGCGTAACAAGCCGAAACGACAGGGGAGTTTTTCTGATGCAAACATTGTTTCGTGAGCGCCATATTTTATGGTAGCTTCTATTTTCGACTTATCGCAAAATTTTTAATGACGTTTCGAAAAGTTGGATTCATGAGAAAGTATGGCACGTGCAAACTACTTTCCAAATATAAAACAGAAAATGCAATAAACAGTTTTATTTATGAAAGTGTACCAAAATTCGAAAACCATTTGGAGATTGTGATCCAAAGCTTATATTAGAGTTATCCGATTTTTCAATAGATTATTTCTCGAGTTATTTGAAAAATACTGAATAATGCAGAGTTAGGAACTCGTTAGGATGAATGAGATCGATTCCATTGCCTGGCTTCCTTTTCTATTGATTTTCACTGTTTTTTTTTTTCAGTTCTATAGACCAATGTATTATACGAGTAAGTACCTACCTACTTACAATCATGTTTTCAGAAAATTCACGAGTAATTTGAAATAGAAATATCGATCGAAAATGAAATCCGAAAAATTATTTTAACCTAATAAAACTAGGTGTTTAAAAATGTTATGTTCGCCTTTGTTACATATCTAATCAGAAATCACAGAACATACCATAGAACAGCGGTAAATCGTTCGCAATGATCACAATATAAATTATATATATTTTTTAAATTCTTATAAGCCCTTTTACGACTTTTTCGGTGCAGAATTAAATGTTTACCTCACGTTACCTATATCTTTTTATGCACAAGCATTGATTTGATACTTCTATCTGTGCTTCTATCCTTTCAAAATTTTCCTTTGCCTTTACCTATGGTCGTAATATTCCGACTAACATTTTTCGTTTGTTTATCTTTCGTTTTTGGTTTTATCTTAGTCGAAAGCTGCATTGTTGTTTCCCCAACAAACCACCCGTTGTTCAATTAACTAAGCGCATTTTCATAAGCTCATTCAATTCTTCTTTTCACTTCACCATATTTTCCTTTGTGGTTACTTAACTTCTTATTTTCAATGACGTTGCATTATACATAATATATCCAAAAGGTACCGTCTACTTCCCATTTCTGAAATTGTGACTACATCAGAACATTATTTATGAATTCATGAATGAAATACAAGGTTCATTCCTTCTATTCATAAATAAAGTAGGGGAGACTGGGGCTTGTTGTAACAGTTTTTGGGAAAATGCTTGTATTTTCAATTTCATGAACTTTTTTAGAATTTTGAATTAGTGTGTGTGTTGAGTAACTATTTGAGCACTATATTCAGATAACAAACCATTTAAAATCCTTTCCTATCCTCCATGAGAGACCATTTAACAAAAAATGGGAGGTGTTACAATTTGCCCCTTCTTTGGGGTAAGTTGTAACAGGCTCGGGGCAGGTTGTAACAATGAGAAACCTTCATTATTTTCGATAAAATGTACGTTTATATTTATTAACTAAACAGTACTAACAAACATTTTTAATAGTAGTTAGATTTAAACAATATAATCCACGTGTCTATAAGTGTACTTCTAATAATCAACAACTGCATTTCTTCTTGTAACATACCTGAATCAAATAGCTAAATAATCATTATTGTGAATAGATAACACCAAATTTTGATTAAAGCCTTTGCTTCATTGCTATACTTACCTTCTCTTTTACTTTCTTTTCTCTTTTTTCTGGTTTTTCTCTACAACATATTTTTTTCGGTATGTCAGTTAACACAAGATAGCGTTTTTCTTATCATAGAGGATGAAAAAATCGTTTGAATGGTTATCTTTGGATTTAGAAGGCAGGTAGATTCTATGTTGACTTTATTTGGGCGTTTGAAGGACCAGAAAAAGGATTCAGTAGCTTTAATTGTGCACTTATTAATAGTTAAAGACTCAATTATATAGTTTTGAGGGTTATTTTGAGCAATTTCGAGTTTTCAAGATGTAACGCCAAATCGTTTATGATTTCGTTTGTTTCTGTCGAATTTGGATGATTATTAAGGTAGCGAGGACCCATTTCGTTATGTTACAACTTGCCCCGAAAATTTGTTACTACATACCCCGCTGACTCATATTTTCATAATGTCAAAATTTCTCAAAAACTACTAACCTATGGAAGAAAAAGAAAGCATAAATTAAAAGCTAGATATATTCTTATTCTATTTGGTAAAAAACAATCAAATATTTATTAAATCTACAATATGAAAATCAAAATTTACTTGTGTCATTTTTTTTATAATACCTGCCCGAAATTGACCATGGGTTCACCACCTCTCATTGCGCTGTCCTATGGGCCACTATCATTACTTACACAATGCCTCATGTTATACGATGAACTTTCACCCTACACATGAATCAAAAATGTTAAAAATTCGCGTTGAAAATTGACTGTTACTTCTTACCCCCGTTACAACAAGCCCCAGTCTCCCCTAATCGGTACCTATATTCGATACGAGTACGTAGGTAAGTAATCGATATTTGTCTCCCCTCCGGAAGGAAAGCGTCAATTTTCGTCCCGCTGCGCTAAACGAAGTTGCCGCTTTCCACCTTCGTCGAGGAGAAAAATTGTATACTTACCTCGGGAAGTAAATAAGAAAGCCTCAGATCTTGACCGAGGCGAAGCCAAGGTCAACAAACATATTATGTGACCTTTCTTACTTTCCTGCCCTCGGTGTGTAATCTACTATTTCTTACAATACCGAGTAGATATCGCTACTTTTTTTTACAAGGCACTTTATCTTTGAATTGGTTCCACGAAAACATTATTCAGGATTACGTAACAAGTATTTTATTGAAAAACTGTACAAAGTAGATACAAGGTACATCTAAAGAGTTGAGCACAGGGTGGGGATTTTTCCAATGATAAAAAACTGTCAAAATCTAGAAAAATATCAAACATGTTTTTTTCCCTGAACAGTTATAAACTCACCTGTATCCGGTTTTCGGCTTGACGTTGAGTTTTAGGACACCCTGTATACCGCATCGCATCCTAACCGGACAAAGAATGTACCTACTACTCTCTACTACGAGTACCCGGAGCATGCAGGCACCTAATCACCTTAGATCTAAGATATTTTGTGCCTCTTTACATTCTATTTTTAAACAGCAAAGTCACAGTCCGCCTCTTTTCAGGAATGCAGCCTTCCCGACAAACAAAGATAGAACTTGTTAAAAGTAAATGAGAATTTTTCATGCAGGCGTATTTACAGAAATTTAATTAGGACTCCACCCTCGCAAAACAGCTCACGGACATAATTCCACGCGTTTCATAAGAAAATTCTTTGCTTTTCATTAAGTTCACGTTTTATTAACGCTTTTTAAAAATCGTCTATGATGGAGAAGTTGGTACCTATTACCTTTGGAAAAAAAAAGTCTACTACCTTGTGTCACAGAATATGTACCTAATAGTAGGTAAGTATATACAGGGTGTTTCATAAGTAATCAAACTGAACAACTTTCTCTATGGGACCAACATCGAAATCGCGAAAAAAAAAAAAATGATATCCCATACATATTTTAGCTCTAGTCGATTTGAAGAGTATGGCACATCATTTCTTTTTCGCGATTTCGATATTGGTCCGATACTGAAAGTTGTTCAGTTTGATGGTCTAAATCACCCCCTTAAAGGTTTATTCATATTTTTGTAACACCTTGTAGTTCTCTTGTGTACAGGGTGTAAGGAAAAGTATCATTAATTCTACCCGTTAACTTTACCCATCCAACTGAACAACTTTTACTATGAGATCAAAACTGTTAGAACAAAAAAATATCAGCTATCCCATACTAAACTGCAATACATACTCGAATCAAACGTACGTATGGGACAGCAGATATTTTTTTGTTCTGACAGATTTGCTTCCATATAAAAAGTTTTTCTGTTTGACGGGTAGAGTATGTAGTAAGGTTAATGATACTTTTCATCTCTCATACTCCGAAAGGTCATTGTTTATCTAAAAAGCGGGTTTCATCCCTAGGGATGAAAAGTAATTTAAAAAAAAAGAACTACGTCTATACTGGGCAAAGGCAGAAATCTATACAGCCACACTTCGATAAAATTATATTAATTCTTATTTCTTGATAATGATAATTATCAATAAATTTCAATTATAATAGATGTTAATTTAAATAAAAATATTTTTTGTCATTTGGAGACTTTTCTAAAAATTATAAGCAGAAAGAAAAAAGTGATCCCGATTAAAACCTCTAAACCGAGTCAAAAAAAAAATGGCGGGCTGACTTAAAAACAAGAACCTGATGCGCGAAAAAGAAAAAAGGAGGGAAAGGGAAATGTTGCTATTTTTTCGGATCCGTTTCAAAACGTGTAAAAATCACCCGGGATTTCTATCTGTCTCACTCTAGCATACACAATCTTCGTATATTTTTTCTCCTTCGTGTTGGCAACCAGAGTGATTTCCAAACGTTTTGAAACGTAGCCTAAAATTAATTCATCGAGCGATTCAGAAATTGATATCGCATTATCTATTTTTTGTTAACTTTCCTCGTATTCGAAATGAAAAGCAGAGTGTTTAACTCGGGAGAAAGTCACCCATTTCACACGAGATGTATGGCGCCCCTCACGTCCCTTGGTTAACAATCTACTATTTCCTTGCACCCTGTATAGTCAACAACAAGGGTTATTTTTTGACGCTCTGGATAAACATTTTAGGCACTTGATCGATGTTTCGTTTTGTCCTTTGTTATTATTGTGCCTCTTTTAGAGCAATAGAAACCATAAACATTAGCGTCCATTAACGAAAAACAAAAAAAGATTTCCTTATTTTCATTTTCCTGAAGGACAAAAATGTCTTTAGAGATGCCACTACAGATTCCTTCCAGTCAGTATTTCCTTCATCTTTATAACATCACAGAACAATTTTATTCCTTGGAATTTCATTACTTTGTATTTACAAAAGTAAAGATTATCATTGTACTTACCTAATAATTTATAAGAAAATTTTGAGGAAAGAAAATTCCTGGAATCAATTCCAATCATGAGAGCGCCGGTGGCGCGTTGCGGAGAGGTTGCGGAGAAACTCAAACATGAGGTCCGGGTTCGAATCCGCACTGTCGACACGTGATGTACCAATGAGTTTTTCTAACCTAAACAAGGTGTTACAAAAATACAAATAAACATTTAAGTTGTTTTAGACCATTGGTTGGTTTAGACCATCAAACTGAACAACTTTCACTATGGGACAAATATCGAAATCGCTAAAAAAACGGATGTAAAACTTCATAGGCATCCTGTGCTTTTAGACATTGACTTTAGGCATTTTGCTTCATAGGCATGGTGCATTTTAGGTACTTCGCTCAAAAGGGATGTATACCATACTAAACTACAAAATCCATCGAAATGTATAGTGAAAGATGTTCAGTTTGATTGTCATACAATCCCCTTAGAAACTTTAAATGTTTATTTTTACTTTTGTAACACCCTGAAAGGAAAATATCGTGAGGAAACCTCCATACGCATAAAAAGAATTCTTATGCGTAGGCATAGACATATTACTCTAGCGATAGACAAGCTCGTTCAAACAAACAACATTTCACACAAAACAACACAAAATGACACATTGCGGTCTGTCATTACCATAGTGACGAAGTGAACTCGGGAACATCAATCAGGTGCGTACACCTCATTCAATTGGAACATGTTGCTTCTATGCAAGGGCAAGTCTATAGTCGATAGATAGATAGTCGATAAGTCTATCGCTAGAGTTTAAGTATATGTGCGTAGGTATATGAAGTCTACCAATTCGCATTGGGCTCGCGTGGTGGACTAACGTTCTGTGCTGTGCAGTGGGACGTACATAGAGGCTGATGATGATGATTAATTCTAATGATCAAACTTTTTCTATAGGTGTACTGCTTCGATCAACAATAAGGTGTACTGATATAATATTTTATAGAGGAAGGATTAGATTTTTTTTATGTTTGTATTGAATAGGCTCCGAAACTACAGGACCGATCTGAATAATTCTTTCACCATTAGAATGCTACATTATCAGTGATGAACATGGGCTAAAAAAAACGGCCAAGTGTGTGTCGGGAAGATTCTAAGGCGCTACGAAGTTCGCCGCGGTCCTCTAGTAACTAATAAAATAATCAGAGTCATAATTTACTTCGGTGAACAATAGAGTCCATGGCTTCAAGAGTCACCGAGGGAGGTAATTAACCTAAATAACATTACTTCTGCGCCCTAACTATTTAACAATGGACGTTTTTTACCAGCCGTATTGGCCCCACGGGTCGTTTCCAATGATTATTACGTTTGCTACTGAAAAATATAATAATCGATGCTGACCCACTTTCTTGATCGGTTACTTGGATACCCGTACCTCTAGGTATAATGAACGATTTTATTAATTAAAACACGACCCTTTTCTGACAAATTAAAATGTCAGACCTTTTTAATTTGAAAATACTTTTGATGGGGAATCTTTAATGATGGTTAGTATGCTAAAAATCTCAGCTGAAAAATAAAAATATTAAATTATTACGTCTATACTTCGATTTGTTAGTTCGAAATACTTCGCTGTCATTGGTTTACCATTTCATTTAAGAGACTATCCTCCTAAGAAACCTCTTAAGAGGATAGACCTTGAAGAGCGCTCGAGCTCGCTGCATACAAACGAATAGATAGATCCTATTTTCAACACTAACCAATTGAAAAACAACGTTTTTTTTTTAATCCTGATTTTTAATCTCCGTGCCTATGGTTTGTCAGATTTCAGTTAAAATATATTCGTTTCAATACTAGGATTAATTTTAGATATGGAAATCTTTGAGCCACTGTAACTTTTGAGCCATTTTAACGAAAATCTGTTAAACCACAGGCACAGAGATTAGTTTCAAGATTGATATAAAACATGTAATTTACTTTGATTGGTTAACATCCATCAAACGGTGAAAGAAAACATCGTGAGGAAACTTGCATATGCAAAAGAAGAAATTCTGATGCGTATGTGAAGTCTACCAATCCGCATTCAAAATATAATCAAATTTCGTTTGTATATGGAGCGCTCTAGACGGCATATTGCTGAACAATTTAACAATTTATGTAGGTACCTAATACAAACACACACGATCGTACTTCACAGTAGGAATAAAGTAAAAAAATAATGTAGTAAAAGATATACCAGGCAGGTAGGTATCGTGGGTATAAATTTGCTTTTATGTAGGCGATCAGTTTATTTCCAACCTAAGAGCAAAGTAAATATTGACGAAAATAGCAACGCGGTTCACATAGGTTTCCCTTAGATTGGCATCGGCAAGAAATATGAAAGGAGCCGTATGAATCGAATGGTATATAGGTACTATTATTACAGCACAATATTTGGAGCTCGCACGAACGGCTTCGTAACATTTTCCGATACCCTATAGAAGTTACATTTCGGCACGCAATACCATCAATGTGATGTATGGAAGGAGATTGATGATTGCACAACATTTGCCACTTTATTTCTTATAAAATATTTTTATTGATGGTGAGATTTAGGGCACTAGGAAAGCTTTAGTATAAGATCCCATCTCTAGATATAGAGATGTGATCAGTTCTTTCCCCTCATTCGGTTCCAACAAAAAATACATATTTTGGCGACATATTAAATTAAATATGCACACAATTGTTTTTTTTAATCATCAACAGGGTTCTCACTTTTTTAAGGGGATGATCAGACCGTCAAACTGAACAATTGTAACTCAATCGACTCAAATGTATGGGACAGCAGTAATTTTTTCGACGCTATCTCCATAGACTCCATAGTGAAAGTTGTTCAGTTAGTCTAAATCTAAGTCACACCATTAATATTACTACAGGGTGAAATTGATATCATTAGCATCCTTTTAAACTAAGAGTCTACCCATCAAACTGAACTACTTTTACTATGGGAGCAAACAAATCGGAACAAAAAAAAAATCTGCTGTCCCATACATTTGAGTCGTGTAGGCAGCGGCGGCGAGTGCAGATTAGTATGGGACAGACGATTTTTTTTTTTGCTCCGATTTGTTTGCACCCATAGTAAAAGTTATTCAGTTTGATGGGTAGACTCTTAGTTTAAAAGGATGCTCATGATATCAATTTCACCCTGTATATTGCTAGAGAGTTTTGTTACCTATGCCTTGTACAGGGTGTAACAAAACATCCTAGTAATACTTAAAGGGGTGCTTTAGACCATACACTGAACAACTTTCACTATGGCGCCAACATCGAGAAGAAATAAGAAAATAGGCTGTCCCATACATTTGAGTCGAGTCGGTACTGCAGTTTTGTATCAAAGAGCGCATTTTTTTCGCGATTTCGTTGTTGACTCCACAGTGAAAGTTGTTCAGTTTGATGGTCTGAAACATTTGTTATACCCTGTATAGGCCTAAACTCGTTTTTGCCCCAATTAACATCTAGTTTAAAGTTTTCCACTTCTTTTCGCTTAAAATGAAGCACAAGAAGACTTGATGCTCTGCTAAACGATCTCTCGAACATTGTTTTCTCACTTTGAAAATTGTCTTTTTAGCTGATTAGAGAGAGTACGATACCAACAATATTAAATTCTGAAAACCAATAAACGAGCCGAAACAATGAAGCTAATTATTTTTTTTAAACAATAGAAAGAAATCAAAGGGAGAACTGTTACGGCACTTTATATAAAGTAGGTTCGTTTATTAACAGGGTTCGGGGCTGAAAATAAATTAACTTTAATTTTTTAATCGTTCATAGAAACAATTTAAATATTTCTTTTGTAGTACTTACAGTTTAATGAGGCGTTTTGCTATTGCGCGTTTATTGGTTGTGAACAATTTATTAAATCTATTGGCAACACCACCTGTATTACTTGATCATAGATTTACAAAAGTTTTAAATCTATGGACTTGATGCAAACCGTAGACAAACAGCCATTTTTTTCGCTTACGCTGATAGAATGAATCACACCGTAACCACGTATGAGACACTTAGATCAAATGAGACGGCGATAGTCATAAAATCCTATACAATTTATATGAAGCTGGATGACTGACTCCGGAGTCAGACAGCCGTCGTAGCAATTTTAATTTCGTGATTAATTTTAATTTAATATCTATTTTTTTTGTTCAGCGAGGAAAGGATAAAAGGATGCTAATGATATCAATTTCACCCTGTATACTATGTCGAACAATAGGTACACACTACACAGAAAGCTAAAAATCCAAACACACAAAGTAGATATTACATACATAAATACATAATGCGCACGACTATATTCCCCGAGGGGGTAGTCAGAGAGAAAGAAAAAAAAAGAAAAAGAAGGGACAGTAGATAATTATTATCTTTCTAAATTCCCTTGATAATCGAATAATGAACCTTGTAGAATCGGACAATAGCAGATAATTGATCATTTACCCCTAAAATCAATAACGACCCCCTGCGGTCACTACGAGACATGGACGTGATACGAAATAATGATCGAATTGTTTAGATACATACAGGGTGACTCTGAAGGAAGACGTAAATACATTCATTGGAATTATACCTAAGTTGGTTCTTATTAGAACAAAAGTGGTCTATACAATTTTTTATTGACTCCTGTATCGACTTGACCACAATAATTGTCTAAATGGCACTGGGGCCGTGTGTGGTGGAATATTGGTTCACTCCTTCTAACCATTAAAAGAAGGCCCTTGTTATGCTGTAGCAGCATACAGGCTATAACTCACGTTCTTACAATAATGGATACTGTGGTACCTAGGTATTACTACTGTTCTGTATTTGAAGACTATAACGAAGTTAAAAACTTTCGTATAATAAAATGTCTTTGTTTTACTAAATACTATAATAAATACCGCATGGAATAAAATGAGTAGAATGCATAGTATTATTGTTATCAAATCTGATGTTTTTTTCGCTGTCTCATGACATAGTAAGGCTGGTAAACAGCCCTGATAGCAAAGCTTTGTTCCTAGTTTTGTCATAGGAACACAATTTGAATAGACGATTTGCACGGGCAGAGACCAAATATGTGGGAAAATTAGAACTAAATAGTTCGATGCTGCATGTAGTGATGCAAAGAGTAGACTTTTTTGTAATTTAATCGGCTGAACAACACTGATTGATTTAGTTTTTTTTTTTTTTTTTTTTTTTTTTTATTATTGATGGGTTTGCTCTTGACCCCAATCTAGTCCTCAGGACAAAGATGGGGCCGAAGATGTAGCGAGCTTACCCAGAAGTGCACTGGCACTCCTGCACACTGACGGAACGCAGCAAGCTGCTTGGCGCCAGACTCCGGCAGGAGGGTGGTCGCGAGCCAGGCGGCTCCTTGCGGAGCCTACCACACCGCGTGGGGGATCGTTCAGCCGCCACCACAAACTTGGTAGCTTGTGATGCCGTTGCCCGGGGTGGACCGCTAGGAGGTAGATCCCCAATCACCCCAACCCAGTTCTCGAACAACAAAAATTACACAAGTAGGTAGGTACGTCAAGTAGTTGAACTCTATCTTCATGGTCATATAATTCAACTCTGGATAGGTGGATCTGTCGCCGTGTGTACATACACCACAGAAATTCTGTGAACTGTAATAGAAGTCTACAAACACGTGAATTATTTAAAGATCCATCAAATAGTTTATTTTGTTACTGATAAATTTCTTTCACAATTTTCTTTCCCTAGATTTTTTCTTAGTTTATTTTCTGAAAATACTTAGTTATCAAATCAAATCAATGTTCAACAACATAATATTATGGTTAGTCACCCTGTATAACTGGTACATAAGATGCATAAACAAACAAATAAATATCAACTAACGCGAGATTGCTATCATCTTTAACTTTATTTCTCACTAGGTACTAGGTACCAGCAATAATTAGGCATTTGATTAAAAGAGAAATAATTAAGGATCTTGTTTCATGAGAATCACGAATTCATTCGAAAAACAGAAACTGTTATGTTTACTGTCGGTCTGAGTAGTTATTCAATTTTGTGAATGAAAAGAAAATATGAATGCTGCGTAATTAGTATTGAAATAAAAACTAAATATTTTGAGGACCTACCCAGTAAAGCTTTAAAAGTTAATTTTGATATTCACGACTGGGTTGCATGGCGTAGTGGGTTAAGGAGTGCGATTTTTGAATCTCATTCGGTGAGCTCAGCAGTTGAAAATGTCAATATTACTATGGAGATACGCATCTTTCTACTGCCGATTTGACTTTCAAAAATCGGACTCCTGTAGTATGATTTTTGAAAGTCAAATCAGCAGTAGAAAGATGCGTAAAATAGTAATTTTGACATTTTCAACTGCTGAGCTCACCGAATGAGATTCAAAAATTGCACTCCAGATTGTTAAGTATTAAAATATTGTTTATCATTTTACGATAAGCGTCGTCAGACCCTTCAGGCGATATTTTCATCTTAATCTTAACTATTATAAAACCGTAAATTCAAAGTCAAATAACATATCGATAGCGCGATTTAAAAACGTGCAGCGCCATCTATTGACAAAATTGTTAGTTTGTTTGTTTGTTCGCGCATCACGCAAAAACTACTGAACCGATTTTGATGCAACTTTTTTTGTTTGATAGCTTATGATCTGACTTAAAATCTGGTATATAATTTGTGCGGACGAAGTCGCGGGAAAACACTAGTGTTTTATAAACTTAGAGGACATCGATCGATGGGGCGTTATCAACCGTTATTGTACTTGCCAACTGTCACAGTAAAACTTTAGGTTGAAAATAGGTTGAAAATTATGTATGCTGTATAAATCTCAAAGACTTTAAAAAACAGTCCATGAAACTAAGAGAAAACTCCGAAGACCTTACCTAATTCGTTTACCCAGAATGGAGGTGCCACACTAAAATATCATTACAGGTAATACCGTGGGTCGGGTGCACTCTGGATTGTCGTCGTTTTGCGCCGGGACCATAATTACAGGGTAGCATCCGGGTGGCTGGACTTTCTGTTTTCACGTTCCCGTCGCCGAAAATTAGATTTGTAAAAAGACTATTTCCTAGAAGTTATTGAGGCTTTATTTGAATTTTATCACGTTGGTTTGGAGTTTCGGAATTATTGATCTGGATATTTTTGATGAAAAACTGTCATTTATGAATATTACAGATCCCGAACTGCCTCCGTGGTCTAATGGTTAAGAGCATTGGGCTCTTGACACGGACGTCGTGAGTTCGATCCCCAGGGGGGGCACCTAGTGAAATGTCACTTTGTGCGTTTTTCCCCAGTTGGTTAGGACATTGCAGGCTGATTGTCTGAAAAGAAAGATAATTCCGTGCTTCGGATGGCACGTTAAGCTGTTGGTCCCGGCTACTATCTCTGGTGGTAGTAGTCGTTACATAAAAACCACGTCAGAGGCCGTAAGGCGGTTTGAATAAACTCTGACACCAGGGCTTGCATGCAGCCCACTCGATAAGAAGATTACCGATCCCTATAGAACGAATGCTTAATACAAGTGGCCGTTGTCGGGCACGAGCAGAGACACAAATAAACACGGCGGCGAAACTTGGCCAGGGTATGTATGTGGTGAAATACATTTCGGCAGCAAAAATTTTGACAAAGAATCTTTATCTCATTGTCGCCTCGTACCCATAGGAAGAGATGGGAGGTTATGTTCTCATCAATACGTCGAGCTTCTCTACAGACTTTGACATTTGAGTCCGCACTATAATTTCTTAATTTTCGATCCAGTTTACTTATCGCTGTAGAATAATATTAACTAACCTATAAACATGAATTTTACCCCTAACAGTAAAAAGGAGGTCATTTTCTACACTGTTATTCTATAATCTACGAGTTATTTCTAGTTGGCTGGCACTTGGCAGTAGGCAATACAATTCAAACAGACGGCCGCCCAAATTATTCACCAAGCCCCTGCTCTGCCGTCCAGACTCATCGAAATCAATGATTCAGTCGACGCAACGCGAATTTATATCTAGGTACTAGCGTATGAAACATTATGTCGACAAAACCAAAAGTTATTTAATAAACAAACTACACAAATATATCTCTGCGAGGGTCCAAAGCTTTCAACTGTGGATACATTTAAAGCCAACTTTGTGAATTCTCTCTCTGTATAGTATGTGCGCTCCAAAGTTACAATTTTCGCGCTCACTCAACCTTGAGCGTGGTGCGGGGAGGGGCATTAGCGGAGGGAAAAATTAGATTTAACCCCGACACCGTTCGTTGAGAGAGGTTTTACCCACACCTCGCACTGTTAAACCTGGCAGCGAAATACAATATTACTTACGTTTTTTTTTTATTTCTCCCATATTAAAACTTTAATACCACATCAGTACCTACAAGAATGAGTATCTAGTACTACATGCAGGACAGACACTCCCACGGTTACTCTCGCTTGTTAAGAGGATAGGCGAGTACCGTTTTTTCCACACAAACGTATTCCCCTGTTTCCTTCCTGGATAATGACACTAGAGCAAACATTTTTTACCATACTATCTATGTTACCTCTGCTATGTCCCTATGTTTTGCTTTTTTGCATTAATTAATTACTGTATGAACTATAGGGACCTTCGAAAATTACCAATTTTACCACCCGTTTACAGACATCCAGCAAACAAATTCGACGAATATAAACAAAAAAAGCAAAAAATACAAACATAGCCAAAGTCTTTGTCATATTATTCTTTAAAAACAAATTATTAAAATCGGTTTAGTTTTGGAGTGGAACACGAAATGCTGTTTTCGTCTATTTTTTATGTAGATAAAATTGGTCCCAGCTGCAGTTGTCTCTTTCGCACTCTAGTCGATGGAGTGTGTGGGTGGGGCGGATCAGACAAATATGTATGCATTCGGAAAAGTGACCTATTCTCCAAATTAGCATTTCAGCCCGCCTATCCTCTTAAGAAGCGTGGCGTAACATTTATTTGCTTGCTTTGCTTTGCTTCTTGTCTATTTTCCCCATTTGGATGAAATAATAAGTGTCCAAGGTGTGGTATTAATTTACCATTTATAACTATACTATACATATAACTATAGTCCAATAAGCCCAATAGCAATACTGTGGTAATACCATGTATAAATCTTACCGATGTTGCCCAGTTGACAAATTTTATCGACTTAGAGCAAGATAGTGTAAGATTTAGTAGCATCCGATTTTGCACCCTTTGACAGCGCATGATGGATTTTTAATTACTAAATGATTTTGGGGTTTGGAGGGGACTCTGTCCGGTCTGCGCAAACGAAGATTGACGAGCGGACAAATTTTTCTGGTCACTTTTTTATGATCGATCAAAGATACCTAATTCTGATTGTGATCTCAAAGTTTACACAAGCATTTTATTTAATAGTTTTAGGGCCAACATTCGGGGAGCTCAGTATACACATTTATGTCCTCTTTAGCCCCTCCTCCCCAGTTTATCCATTTTATATTTTCTCTCGTCCGCAAAGAATGGAAAGCAAATATATTTCTTAATTTAAAACAAAATGCGAGAGGCGGACTGCTACCTACTGTAATTTTACCTTTAACGTTAACGTAAGTATTGTGATATTTGATTTCTGAAAAATAATACAAAAAACCGTTTTTATTAAGTACACTGTGTTTGTAATTAGAGACTCACACCTGACGTCAAAATTAAAATGTGAAAGCGTAAAAAGACAATTTGGTAGGAAATTAACATTAATGCAATAAACAGGCAAGGCCGGGGTGGGTTAGCTATGGTACGAGAACACCCCGGTGTTTACTGCCTTGCCCTTTGTTCTCCACTAAAAGGGTTAACTTAAACATCGCGCCACTTAACCCCACAATGCTGAAGCTACGTGCTAACATATGTTGGACAATATTTTTGCTGGCGCTTTCTGCGACACATTGTTTTCGGATATATTTTTCCTTGTTTGACGTCAAAAGATTCGGTGCGGCGAGAACTGTTTTGTTATAGATAGGTACATGCTTTTTACACAGATATATAATTACGTCTTTTAGCATTCATTAAGGATGTTTTTATAAGATAATGCAAATACGTGGCACATAAAGGTATACATAAGCTCAGGCCTTAGAGTATAAATAATCTAAATTATATATGATAAGCTATATGATATATTTTCCTTTTGAAAATTAAGGTAGGTACAATCAGGAAGCTGGAAATTTTAGATCCAGGTACAATTAAAATCTTTTCGACTATCTAATCTTCCTACCTATTGTATAGCCCACAGACTTCCTATACAGTAGAGTCTGTGGTATAGCCAAACAGGATTCCAAAAATCTTGGACAAACTTCTTGTAACTATGAAAAGAGTTCACGGTGAAAAGAGTTTGTAGATATAGGTTCGTTTAAATTACACTAAAGAGTTCCATATCAAAATATTTAAACACGACTGGCTGAAATGTTTGAACAACAATATTTTTGATAGCCATTTGACAGCAATTAAAAGCAAATTCGGTATTTTTTTCTCTAATGTTATTTTACAGCCAGAGCATTTTAGGACATTAAAAGGTTTATCAATGAAAAACTGTTTTTGGTTAGAATATTACTGTTAACTGACTGGAAATGATAATCGACTATCAGAGAATGTCACCATTTGAAAACATTTTCTTTTAAAAAGAATGTTATAACAAACGTTTGAAACACGCAATATCTACACTAAAAGCCACATAAATGGCACAAATTGTGAAAGCAAGACCCTTTACTCAAGCAATAAAGGCGATGTCCCACCGTTAAAATAGTTCGTTGTAGAACAAAGCTCGCTGAAACCCTTAAAAGTTAATCGCAAGTTGACATAAACGGGGATTAGTAAAGCGAGAGAGGCTTAGCGTTCGAAACAAACGGCCTATCACCTTGTTCGTCTACGAACGGATTACACACTTATTTCATTTCACAGTTCAGGGAGCAGGGAAATAGCAGGAAAATTTTCCTTAAAGTGTGGTTAATAATAAACAAGTGATTGTGTAAATATCTCTCAGGAAACCGATAATCATATTGGCTTTTTTTGTCAACAAAATGCTTAGGTACTTATTAGACAGAAGAGACTTGAGTTGTTTGGTATCAAAAACGGACATAAAAAAATCAAACAATGGATTATCAATTTTATGTCCGTTTTAGATACCAAACAACTCACTTGTCAAATGGTTGTGCTCGTCAAAGGGGTGGCAAGACTTTCACCCACAAAAACGTTACAAAAGAAATACTTTTGCTCAGTCGCATATTCCATCCAGAAAACCTACCCGATGACGGCGATCTGAAAAATCGCTGAAGGTGCTATATCTTAAACGATATTAGGTATTTTTCTTCTAGATTTGTCTGCATAGTACACGTATGTACTTACACTATATAGAGTCAGTAGCGATCGATGATTGGCAATACGCTTATGAATTGAAACTATTAAAACAAAACTAAGGGCCTGTTTCACCACTTCTGAGTAAGTTCTTGTTAGCTTATCCGACAGATATTTTGACATATTTCATACAAAATATCTCAAAATATCTGTCGGATAAGCTAACATAAGAACTAGTACTCAGAAGTGGTGAAACAGGCCGTAAGAATTTTAAACTAAATACATACATTTAGCCAATTCTATAACAGGAAGCTGGCATATGTATTGTCTATGGATACAAACCATACCTTTCCCAGCTTCTTGGTATTGTCTATAGCAATCATAGCCAGTCTATAGCGCTAATGCGCGCTGCATTCTAACGAAGTTTCGTTCTAGTTTCAATATTTACCAGTCAAAGTCAATGATTTTTTTGACATAGTCTAGAAACCAATACCCAATACCTGTGTTTTATACATAGTGTCAATGCTAGGATTGATGTAAGATTTGTATGGAAAACTTTGAGCCACGTAACTGAAATCTGAAAGCAGAGATTTCTAGGTGCATAAAAAATTTCATTGACTTTAAAATTGATTAATTAATATCCAAAATATAAAACTTCGTTCGTATGGAGTGCGCCGACGGTAATCATCATAATCTCATCATCTCAGCCGATGGACGTCCACTGCTGGACATAGGCCTCCCCCAAGGATCGCCATAACGACCGGTCCTGCGCTGCCCTCATCCAACGGTTTCCCGCCGCCTTCACCAGGTAATACGGTAATATCCTCTTAAATTCTATTCCTCAAATAAGGAACTCAAACAATACCTATGCCAGCTTTCTCAACTCAAATTACAGACGAGCATGGACAACAAAGTTTTAATTTAGTTCAAATAGTGACCTACGCTACGCGGTCACTATTTGAACTCAAGATGCTAACTTTATTTGTGTTTCAAAACAAATTTTGAAACATTACTCCGCTCTGCTCTGCTCGAAATTGTTTTTCAATGTTTCGATATCTAAACATTAAATAACATTTGAAGCTACGTACCTAATACCGATAAGCACTGAATACCAAAAACCTTTAAACAATATCGCTACAGTTTAACCTATTTGTAATTTCCAATAGACCGTGTAGCAATTGAGTCTGAACTCTATTTTCAATTACAGTATTCCTGTGTCGAATAATTAGCTATTATTTAAATTCTCGTACCTACTAATACTACACACATGAGCTTTATGGGCTCGAACTTTATTTATCACTTTTCGGGTGTTTATGAAGTTAGATACAATTTAAAAATCGGTGGAGGGTCGCAGGGCGCGGGTTGAAATCGGGCAAGGGCAATGATATTGAATATTTGTACTTACATTAAATTAACTGTAAAGTAGTCAATATGAGTGAAAATTTCCCTAAAATTTGTTCAGCAGTGGACGTCTAAAGGATGAAATGATGACGATGAAGTTAAACTGGGCTATAAAATCAACTTTAACCTGATGTAAATTTCAATTAAGACTTCCTATAACGTATTAACTGTTCTGAGGAGACATAAAAAATCGACCCCATACATAGTTAAGTATATCAATAACGTCATACAACAATCGACTTTATCTAATCTGTAGATCAACGATTTTTTTTTATCGTCGTACAGACTAAAAAAAACTTTGCTATAGATGTTGTATTTGACATCACTTTACAGGGTGTATATTGAATAACCTTCATAAAAATACGTATGAGATGTAGAGGGAATGGGATTCGAAAAGTTTTCAGCGGATCATCCCCGGGTACAAAATCTATGTTGACACTAGTGGAGTGTGGAGGGTTGCACTCTAGCAAAGAACATTCTACACTAAAAGCTATAATAAAACTAAACTCATAGTAGTTACTACACAATACAGGGTGTAAAGAAAAGTATCATTAACCTTTAAACCCCTAGCCATCTTTAAACTCTAACCATCAGACTGAACAACTTTTACTAAAGGAGCAAACTTGTCAGAACAAATTAAAAATCTGCTGTCCCATACGTTTGCATCGAGTAGGTATTGCAGTTTAGTATGGGACAGCAGATTTTTTTCGTTCTGACAGATTTGCTCCCATAGTAAAAGTTGTTCAGTTTGATGTGTAGAGTAATGTGCTTTAAAGGATAATGATACTTTTCCTTACACCCTGTTTAAGGCAGAGTATAATGGTACTACTTACCATGTAGGTATAACACGTTACATGTTTTAGATGAAGTAGATTGAGCTCTGACTCATAATTATTTAGTACTTGTAGAAAGCAGCCAAAATGTAGCTATCTTACAGACTCTCGATTGCCTTTGTCAAGATACTAAATGGAACATTGTTTTCATTTACCGTTATTTTTAATGTTATCATTTAAATACAAAGGACAGAGAGACAGAGTTTCGTTACTACTAGTGAAACGTGGATGTTCTGAGATTTCAGAATATCTCTGACTACCCCCTAGGGGAATATAGTGAGCATATGCTTATGCTAAATACAAAGGAAACTTTCAAGAAATCTGCTGAATATTGATAGAGCTGACTTAATCCTATAAATGACCATAAGTTTTCTCACAATAACTCATCCATCATCCATGGTTTTCATTTGCTCGAATGAACCTTACCTATACTTATATTATACAGGGTGAAATTGATATCGTTAGCATCCTTTTAAACTAAGAGTCTACCCATCAAACTGAACATCTTTTACGGGAGCAAACCAATCGTAGTGAAAAAAACAGCTGTCCCATACTAAACTGCACCCGCCGCCGCTGCCTACATGACTCAAATGTATGGGACGGCAGCTTTTTTTTTGCTCCGATTTGTTTGCTCCAATAGTAAAAGTTGTTCAGTTTGATGGGTAGACTCTTAGTTTAAAAGGATGCTAAAGATATCAATTTCACCCTGTATAGTATTTTTTACATATTTTTCTCTTTCATAACAAATGCCATTCGAGGCATAACCTAACCTAACCTAACCTAACGACTTCATAATATAACAGAAACAATCTCTAAACACGTAATATCATCACACAATTCCCTGAACTGATACAATATACCTATCACGGGAAGATTCGTAGGAAATTAATTATTGTCCTTCGAACAGAACAGCTGGCTCGAAATCACGGCTCGTGACAAAAGCTCGACTTATCCTCGACTTGTGCGTGACTTTGCTGCTTTATGTTTAGGTACGCTTTATTCTTGTTTTTTACACTCCAAAAGTTCGTTGACATAGAATTAATACAGGGTGTAAAATTGATTGCGTTACATACTTTATGGGGAGTTCAGACCATCAAACTGAACAACATTTGCTATCGGACCAACTTTGAAATAGCAAAAAAATTTTTCATGGTTGTATGAAATATGAAACATTTTTTTATGGAACAGCCGTTTTTTTTCGTGATGTCAATGTGGGCTCTATAGTAAAAGTTGTTCAGTTTGATGGTCTGATATGTAACGCGTTAAATTTTACTCCCTGTAGGAAATAACAAAGACCGCAGCCGCAGATTGTAGCTGACACTGAGTGACTGGCACCTTGACACGGGTAACGTTGGGCACACGTGGTTTACCCTCGTTGACCACTATTACTATTGTCAAACAAACACTATACCTTGTACCTGTGCAGTCTTCTACCTACCTGAGCTTTTACCTTCATTGATTTGTTACAACTTATAATATTGTAAAAGATTGCAATTGACCAGAAATAAACACACAAAACGTAATGTTACAAAAAATCAATCAAATTAGTGCGTTCACACACGATGACGCATTGACGCAGCGGCAGACGTCAGTCCGTCATTTGTGAAGCAAGGAGTTGTATGAAACCGTGATTGACGCATCGGGTGTGGTTCTTGGACATCTGCCGCTCCGTCAGTGCGTCATCGTGTGTGAACGCACTGTTAAGTAATTGGGTGGAACGCTTTTGTCAACATTTTTCAGCGTCCGAACTTACACTGCCCTCAACAGTCCAGGGGTCAAAGTATTACTACTTATTTAGTACTTATTTCGTACTGGATTTCACTCGTTACTTTTCCCAAGTTATATATAATCCAGGTTATGAACTGCTATCTTCATACAAAGATTCAAAAATTCATGGACCCGTTTTATATTAGCGCGACTGATAAAAAATGAAAAGTTTTAGAGTTGTCTGATACTAATTATAGGAAGAGTAGAGGTACCTACATAGAAAATTGTTAGGTTATACAGGGTGTAACAAGTAATAGTAGTAATACCTACTCAAGGGGGTGCTTCAGACCATCAAACTAAACAACTTTCACTATGGAGCCAACGTCGAGAAAAAAACATCTACTGTTTCATACAAAACTGCAGTACAACTTGACTCAAATTTTAATGTACGACTCAAATGTATGGGACAGCAGATTTTTTTCTAGCGATTTCGATGTTGGCTCCATAGTTAAAGTTGTTCAGTTTTATGATCTGCAGCACCCCCTAAGTATTACTAGGGTGTATGTTACAACCTGTATAGAAAAATACCTGTATATTATTTAGGTAAGTACTTACTGTTTTTTTAGTAGAAATATGTATTTTCCATAAAATGTTATTGCAACTGACGTTAGTGCTTAGGCCCCTTACACACTGCGACTTTTAGCAGCAATGCAGTCACGATGCAGTTGCAAATGGTCCACCTTTACATACTTCCGCTACTTTTAGCATCGATACAGTCGCGATGCTGTCGACATGCAGAAGCTGGCCAATGAACTATAGAGATGCAGTATCGATGCAATCGCGATGCAGCATCCATGCTGTATCGCGTTAGCATCCGGACTGTATCGATGCTAACGTGAGGCACGAAGCGAAATGGAAAGATCATGCCCCCGCTACTCCCGCGTCTGCAATTCTGCATCGATGTTAACGTGCGTTAGCTTCGATACAGTCGTGATGCAGTCGCGTAACTGATCGATGCTAACACGCGTCAGCTTCGATGCTGTCGCGCGTGTGTATCGACGCTAACGCGCGAATGTATCGATCCTAACGTGCGACAGCATCGATGCAAAAATCTGTTCAATGCTGGTGTCACGCGTTTCAAAATAGCGTTCGAGCTACTGCATCGATGCTAAAAGTCGCAGTGTGTAAAGGGCCTTAGTTCTAAAATATTAAGTGTGAGCGTAAGTTCTGTTAAGTCATAAAGATAAGCTCGTGAAAAATTAATTGCTCAAAGTTAGCCGTAGTGCGGACAACTAAATGCTTAATTTAATAACACAAGGGGATAGCAGGGATGAAGCCATTACTCCCAATTACCTTCTCGTAGTCCAAACAGAAAAATATTATTTCCACTCCAATGGCCAAAACGTAATAAAATAATGAAAAACTCAACTGCTGTAGGTACTACCCATTTATTTAAAAGAAAAAATCGTAAAATTCTTAATTTGCTTTGGTATAATAGGTACCTAGTCGACAGCCAACGCGATAGAAGCTTAGAATAACAGAGGTGGAAAGATATTGAGAAGCGGACGACTAGAGGAATATTATGCCGATACCACAGGAAAACAAAAACAAGAAGATGGTATAATAAGGTACTCATACTCAAAGCACGAGTGACCACCTATTCATAGAAATAAAAAGAAAACTTTTCTCTTTCTGAATCCAACAAAAAAATTTCGAATTATATTCAAGCTCGATTGATATTATAGGTTAAAACAGATTTCCGGTTTTTCACTCATTTATTAGCTAATGGTAAAAAGGAAGATGTACCTTTCTACTAAAAAATTATGAAAACACTAACCAATGTTGAGCCTTAGCGGAGTAAAATCTTTATCAAAACAAATTTGAAAATGAAAAGCTTTGAAGATATCTTCTCTTCACGGTCCAGTGGAGTGACAACCAGCACTTATTAAATGGGTTAGTAATCGGCTTTAAACATTCAAGCGAAATTACGGAAGCGAAAAAACAAATTTTGAGACAAAGAACTTTGAAAAATTGGAGTGGATTGCTTCTCAAGATTATCTTTATCAATCGTTAGGGAGAAACTTATCATCTAGCGTACTCATACAGCACCCTTCCTAATATGCTGACGGTTTTAAGGGGATGATCAGACCAACGATCTGAACAAGTTTCTCTATGGGACCAACGATGCAATTGCGACAAAAAATTATGCGCGATGAGTTGGACTGCAGTTTTGTAGTGAGTTCTTTTTTCGCGTTTAGGATTGGTCTATAAGTTGTTCAGTTCGATCTTCTTGGTTCCAATAATCTACATAGACATATTTTAAGTATACCTGTTTAAAAAAAGTTATATTTACGACGGCCAAAAATCTTGTATTATAGAATGTTCTTGATGACGACTGAATAATAGACTGCTTTACCTACATAATTGCTTATTTTAGCATAATTGGCAATATTACGCGAAAATCTTCCCTAATTCATGAATCGTAGGTACATCAAAAAATACAAAATAATTAAGATAAAGTAACAATGCTTGTAACAATTATGAAAGTAAGAGCACTAATAGAAGATAGTAAAAATCCTAGGAAGTCAGTTAAACGTAGCCATCTGGTCGCACAGTCATTATTTCCGTTCGGACAAAGATATTCATCCGTCCCGTCCAAGAATCAGGGAAAAAACCTTTGTTACAGACAATTAGCTGCAGCAACGAAGAATTAATTCCTTTCTAGAGCCAGCTCTCGTTCCGCCCGCGGATCCTTAATATTTCCTTTGTACTGGAAATGAAATAAGATAATGCTCCACTACTTTTTATCTCATTTGCGAGATTGCAGTTGTGGCCAGTATTTTGCTCTCACTTTACTAAATCGTGAAAGAACAAGACGACTATCTGTTTGATAGATTATAACTTTTTATAAAATACTGTACTCTGGAATTAAGTCTTGTTAACAGCAATATTTGTGAATGTTTTTGGATTTCGGATGTTTCGATACATAGAGATACCTATACGTTATTAGACTATTTAGTTATATACACTGAAAATTTTTGTAGTTAAATGTAACCAAACCAAACTTTAGTGATTACCTACCGAACTGTTTTGTAGAACATAATTAAACATTACTTATGTTAAAACCAAATGTTTGATAATTGTGGTACAAAATAGTTCGGTAATCACTAATATGTTTGGTCATATCAAACAAACAGTTTTATCAGTGTACTTTAATGAAAAAAAAAAAGTGTTCTTTAATAACTGCCTCCGTGGTCTAATGGTTAAGAGCATTCGGCTCTTGACACGGAGGTCGTGGGTTCGATTCCCACGGGGGGCACCTAGTGAAATGTCACTTTGTGCGTTTTTCCCTAGTTGGTTAGGACATTGCAGGCTGAGTCACCTGATTGTCTGAAAAGAAAGATGATTCCGTGCTTCGGATGGCACGTTAAGCTGTTGGTCCCGGCTACTATCTCTGGTGGTAGTAGTCGTTACATAAAAACCACGTCGGAGGCCGTAAGGCGGTTTGAATAAACTCTGACACCAGGGCTTGCCGCCCACTCGATAAGAAGAAGTGTACTTTAATTATAAGCTTAATCTCGAGTGTCATATTGTATCTATCTGTGCCCTATTTGTATGTAAAATGAATGAAATTTTTGTCACGAATGATAATGATAGATAGGTAACTCAACTCTGAAGAAGATAAAGTTTGTATCGAAAAGGCTAAAGTTTAGTTATCTCTCGAAACAGTATTTCCTAATTTCGTCCCAAAACTAGTACAAAGATAAATTTGTTACCCCTCATAAAATAGAACACCTGTGGTTCGCAGAGCGGAGCAGAACCTCAACTACTTCCGTTATAATATTTCGTCGGTAAACGAGACATTTTCGGCTTACTTCTGCACTAATAAATGGGTTAACTACTTAACGTTTTGCAAGCTTATGCAAGGACGGAAATTTTAAATTCTAGTCTATTCAGTAAGTGTATAATACGAGTAGGAATTTAGGAACAAAGAATTTATAACACGTCCTCATTTATTTAAAACCGCGTTCAACGAATAGCCTCTACTGAAAAAGAAATCGACCACGCCGTTTATTCGTTCGACATACAAAGGATTATTCTGCGATTCATCCATGGAAAATTCTTCTGCGGAAGAATATTTAATTTCCGTCATTTTAAATGCTTCTTCTGCATCTGCTGTTATTATCTTTAAAGAGACCAATGCTTCTATTAAACCTAAGACGGAATATTCTTCTAAATGCCTCTGGAAGATTTCTTCTGGATAAACTTCTTGCACATCCAAACCGCATTGTTTCAGCACTGCTGTTAATGTTCTATAGTAAATATATAGGATTTGATCATAATTTTCAGAAAGAAATTCTCGTTCGGTGCTCATGTACAAGAAGTAGGATATATCGGTGACTGGCGATGCGAATCGACTTAGCTGATGGTCTAAAAATATCACCTCTATTGGTCTTCTATTCTGTAAATAAAAATTTCTATTGATTTACGAAATTCTATAAACACTTGTCATTTCGGTTTGTAGGTATATGAATAGATTTTGTCGAAAAGTTTTTGTCGATGTTTGGACCTAAACCTTGTGTCTGGTGAGAAGAATGATTCTTCTTTATGGACAAAATAATAGCCACGTAACTCTCAAAATCTGTAAAAGAATTAAGTATAAATAAAATATTGTAAATACCATGTGTTTTATCATAATGTTATTGCTCCAACAATCAGCATGACAGAAAGCACTGTATTTAACTGCCATTGTAGACTTATTCAAAACTAACAGAAAGTCTGGAGCAAGTGCCTTCAACTTCCGTTTAGCAGCTGGATCTGCGACTACATTTACTGCATCATTGTAGTACCATTCCATTGACAAAGGCACACTGCTAGGATCAGAATACTGAACATCTTTGCTGCACAATTTCTTTATCTCTTCAAACTTTGAAGGGTTTGTTTTTTCAAGAACAAAGGACAAGCCGTGCAATTTCGCTAAATTTTTCACCACTAGAGAGGCGTGGGCTAAATCCATTTTGTGGAATCTATCCAGCAACCTGAGTCCGTTCTCTTGTGAATCCAGCACAACAATGGCCTCTTTGTTGTGTTCCGAGCTCGCGAAAATACAGTTGGGGAATTTTATTTTCAATCCCTCGATGATTTTAAAGCGTCTCTGGATTTCTAACAATTCCGGCACTATACGTTGATAGAAAAGGATTTCTCGTTGGTAATATTCTCTAAAACATGCTCGCATCTTTGGATCGGAATGCCATTTCATGAACACCAAATGTTTAACCTTTTGGCCATCTCTGTATCCTGTGATTTGCACTCTGTATAGTCCACTGGAAAAACTGTCGATGTCGACACTGCCGAACTGAGTGACATGTTCATATTTGAGAAGATTTAATTGTTGTGCAACTTTACTAATAATCTCGACAAAGTCTTGATGGCAGCGTGAAACTTTACGCAACGGCATGTCTGCCCTTGGTTGTACTGTCCTGCGTACTGAGATAACAAAAATCTTCATTTTACGAGTATATACGATTTGAGATTATCGCTATCGGGTTTAATCTTGATAGATTCTCGAGTTATGCCAGACAATTTTTATCTTTATGTTGTTCAAATAAAACAGTAGGTATCTTTTGGGAAAATATTTTACAATACTTTCAGCTAGTAGCTCTAACGGAAATTGAATACTTTTCTGTTTGAAGTTTTTCAGGAAACGTTATCAACATACGTAGGTAATTCAAACTTCAACATCTGCGATTTCGTCCACGAAACTACAAGGTCATGGACTGACCAATTTTCATTCATATATCGGTCTGTCCGTTTTAGCATGTCTGTGCTATTTAATTTTATGAATATATATATTATTGATGTAATGTTTTTTTGACCGTCTCGAACCTGACCCAAACATACAGACAGCCCAAATAATGTATTTGCTGTCCGTCAAAAACGTAACACAATTCTAATTATGTACGGTAGTAAAATAATGTATGTGCATCTAACAATATACGCCTCGTTGCTTCCGGTTTGTCTCTGACATACCTACCACGATTGCTTTTAACAGTCCTGGCAAAACATCGATTACGTAAAACAGAGACCTAGCTAGCGTTCAATATACGTATCAACTCTTGACTTGACACAAACAAAAAATAGAGACCTTATCGAGCTCACTAACACCTAATAAAGGACCCATACAGTGAGAAAAGTGACACATCGCAACGAGTTGAGGACGTTATCAGCGCGGAACAAGTCCTGTCCAACGAATAGGTAGCAGATAAACTAGTCCCGGCACACAATACCTTTTGTGATGTGTCTCAATGGCTGTCCTGCTGCTTCTACCGCACATTCACGACGGGAAGATCATGCACTACGTTATAATTTAGTTTCCGCGCACATACCGCGGTCTCGTGCAGTGCTGAACCGAGTTGCACGCGGTAGTTATTCGTTGCATCACGGACCTTGAGCGCTGTCTTTGATCGCACTGAACCTTATGTACATAGACATATTACTCTAGCGAGAGTTTAAGTCTATGCTTATGTATAAGACTAGGAGTTAGAAGACTAGAAGATTAGGAGAGCGATGATACGGAAGAGAGCTAGCGCCTCAATCATGAGGCCGCGGTTCGATTCCTGGCCTGTACCACTAAGTTCTTCGGAATTTATGTACGGTTGTATTTATCATTTACTAGCTCGGCGGTGAAGGAAAACATCGTGAGGAAACCTGCATTCCCGAGAATGAAAATAAAATACTATAAGTTCGGAGGTATGCGTAAATATGGGTGAACTTGGGGCGAACACAAAAGACCAGCGATGGTCGCAGTGTTACATAACGACCCTTGCTTGCAATAGCCCAACCACAAATCAATCAGTCAAGACCCTATGCACTATTTTCGTCTAAATACACTCGATCGAGCGCTCAAGAACCGACATGCGAGCGGTAGTTACGTCTTGATTGGGATCAGTTTTGAAGCTTCTCATATCCGGGACATTCATGTCGGGATGTATCACCGATGGAACATGAATTAAATTTTCATGAAGTGTAACAGCGGTAACCTAGTGCCAGTTAAGACTAAATATTCCAAGGATTCCAAGGAGGTAAAAGGAAATAGTTATTTGTTATGCTAGGCTGCAAAGTTGCTTTTTGGCGCGAGTACTTTTATTGAAACCTGAGCATGCGAAGGATTCTAGGATTGAACCACGAGCGAAGCGAGTTGTTCAAATAATAGAATCCTGAGCGCTTAGCGAAGGTTTCAAAGGTACGAGACGCAGAATAACTTTGCAGCCGAGCGAAACACACAATTTTTCACCTCACAACAGCGAGGAAAAAAAAGGAATAGCTAAAAAGAACATTTCAAAAAGTTTTTATTTTCGTGCTGGCCAGTGTCATGAAATAGTTATTAAGCATTTTCTGTGGATTGGCGGTATATAAAAATATTGAATAGACAGATTCGAATTTCAAAAACTCTTTCCACGCTAGCGGATAAAATACACTTTTGCACTCAGATTTCGAATGATAAACAGAATCTTTCCGAGCTTGTGAGGTGAAAAAAATGTTTAGGTACAGATGTTTTCGATATTCAAAGGCGAAAGTGAAAACACGCGGGATAAACTATACTTTCATATTATTATGAAAGATTTATCCTGCAGGCAGAAAACCGTCAATTCGTTTGTCTACGGTCACAACGTTGATCTCCATCGCATCTATATTTAAAAGAGACCCTTTTGGTTTTCCATTTCCATCCTACATTTTTAAATGCCATAATGGCTTATTATTATAATAAAAATTTACGGAGCTCAAAGCCTCCGTGAAAAGTGACAAGGGTTTTAATTTATGTTAAGCGCCACTTTTGTTTGACCTAAATATCCATCACGAAACTTTGTGAAGCATACGCGACGACAAAAGACAAACGAGACGGGTTTTATGAAGGATCCCTACATAATAATGCATAATGTATGTGTATCTATGCATGTATGGATGTGTGCGTCGAATGACTGGTTTTATACATTCAACGTCTCTTTGTCTGCTATTGTCACAGTGCTTCTGGCCACTGGATCTAATCTTGGAATATGCATGCTATTGAAACTCGGCGCGATCGTTTGAAATGAGCGTCGACGTACAAATACTAATTTGCTTTTCTCTTTTTTGTTTTCTCTGCTGTACGTCCTCTTTATTGTTTTTATTAGGAAACAGAAAATAAATCACTTTAGTTTTATTCTTAGGACGTCGCTTTTTGGTATCAAAATTATCAATGTCCTTTATTTTTACAGTGACAAATATGAGTAAGAATATGCATAAAACGCATCAATAAGTTAGGTATATATATAGCTGACACTTTTTTAAGAGGATGATAAGACCATCAAACTGACTACTGCTCCATACAAAACTGCGCAAACCTACTTGAGCCAAATGTATAGGATAGCTGATTTTTATTCGCGATTTCGATGTTGGTCCCATGGAGAACGTTGTTCAGTTGGATGGTCTGATCATCCCCTTAAAAAGTGTCAGCATATTAAGTTGGACCCTGTATGTACAGAGTGTAAGGGACAGCCTTCCGCAAAGTGAAACGGCGAACTCAGACCATCAAACTGAACAACTTTCACTGTGGAGCCCACCTCGGGAAACGCAAAAAAAAATCTGCTCTCCCATACATTTGAATCGGGTAGGTCAGTTTAGGTCAGTTTTGTATGGGACAGCTGATTTTTTTTCGCGTTTCCTGAGGTGGGCTCCATAGTGAAAGTTGTTCAGTTTGATGGTCTGAGTTCACCGTTTCAGTTTGCGTAGGGCTGTCCCTTACATGTTCTTACGTTCTTATGCTTCATGTCCCTGTATACTTATTCTTTTCCATTTAATATGTCATGAGTTGTAAACAAAACTAAAGTTAACTGTCAGGATTTTATTTTTACATTACTTAACATTAATAAAATAATAAACACTGGTAATTTTTTAGAAACAATAAGGTTTATTGTTCAGGAACATCAGAAAGTTTTCTTCTGACAAAATTAATCGACTGTCTTCAAGACAGTTTGAAACTCTCCAATGAATGACAAGTCCAATGGAGACAGTACAATGCTTTTACACAAATAAAATTTTAATATTATATCAAAACGGTGAAATAAATGTACATTCGATTATTTGAATGAAAAAGGAATGTTGAGGTGGTTTGGCCATGTGGAAAGAATGAGCCAAAGTAGGCTGACGTATGAAATCTACAAGGAAAGTGTGAATGGAATGGTTGAAAGGGTTCGCCCTAGGCGCACGTACGCTGACCAAATAGGATGCGTACTGAAGAAGGGCCAAATAAAATGTACCCGGAACCGACGAGCATGTATGAAGAGACTTATGAATGTTGAGGAGGCGAATGATGTGTGTCAGAATCGGAGCATGTGACGATCTATTATCTCTGCCTACCCCAGTAGTGGAACATAGGCGTGAGCATATGTATGTATGTATGTCGATTATTTGAATAATAAAAAAAAAATGTTAAACCATTTCGCATACCTACCATCTTAATGGCAAGAGTGTCTACGAAGTCATCGTGAATTCATGAGACAAATTTTCTCACATAATTAAACTATGTGCACCCCTACATGATACATTTTAGTAGGTACCTAAGTCATAAAAAGTCATCTCAATGAAATATTCATTCACCAAAGGCGTCGCAACACAAGATGTATTTTTCGCCAGGTCACAAACACAAAGGTGAGCTTTGATACAAAGAAAATGGAGTCTGACATCTATGAAATAATCGAACTTAATAACCTCGATGAAGCCTCACAAAATGTGATTTTGGGAAGAGGGGAAACGTGTCTAGACGTGCAGGAAATCAGTTTTCCGTAGACATGACTGTTGACGCCGGCGTAGTTAACCATTTTACAGAGTTGCCAGGTTTTTATTCTGTATTCTATTTAACGAAGATTGTCTCCAGACTCGAAAGGATGACATGTAGACTGTATTCTACATTCCTTATTATTCGGATAAACATGCGTTAACAACAGTAGCTATATCTTGTATTAGAATTAAATGGATTCAATTTAAGGCTTTATGCATTTGACACGAAGATACGTTTGAAAATTCGTACCAAGATAGAGGTACCTACTGGTCCTGTTTAGAACATTTTGGACTGGATGTTTATTTTCTGTCAGACATGCTGTCAGAAGTCATATTTTTTATTAAGAACTTTTTTTTGTCAACTCAGTTCAAGTTCTTTAGTACAATAACCTAGATCGTTCTAGCTAGACAATAACTGAAATTATTCGATATCACATTTTGTATCTTTTTTCGCGATTTAGATGTTGGTGCCATAGAGACAGTTGTTCAGTTTGATGGTCTGATAATCCCCTTAAAAAAGTGTCAGCATATTAAGAAGGACCCATATGCTGACACTTTTGAAAGTTTAATAACTGTTCTCCTTCAGGATTATGAGACGGGACATTATTCTGAGGTGTCCCTGTACCCTTGTCACCCAACAACCTGTCATAATAATTATGGCAAAACTAACTTTCACAATTGTTCCCTCGCTCAAGTGCTACAACGTACAAGGTGACGTACGACGTAACTTCTTGCAGACTCATTTTGAATAACCTTAGGACACTTTTCACGTTGCTCTTTTGTACTTTGTGGAATTTCGTAGTAGGTACCGTAAAAAACGACTACACGGATCAGGTTCAATAGAAGAGTTTTTACAAGGACGCTAGTCAAAGTCATCTTATTGAGAAACGTTGCATAGAATTTGTCAAAACGTGGTTCTCTTAATACAGGGTCCAACTTAATATTATGCTGACACTTTTTTAAGGGGATGATCAGACCATCAAACTGAACAACTTTCTCTATGGCACCAACGTCGAATTCGCGAAACCAAAATCTGCAGTCCCATACATTTGGCTCGAGTAGGTTTGCAGTTTTGTATGGCGGGGCAGATTTTTTTTCGCGATTTCGTTGTTGGTCTCATAGAGAAAGTTGTTCAGTTTGATGGTCTGATCATCATCCCCTTAAAAAAGTGTCAGCATATTAAGAAGGACCCTATATGCTGACACTTTTTTAAGGGAATGATCAGGAGAGCGATTTTTGAATCTCATTCGGTGAGCTCAGAAGTTAAAAATGTTATAATTACTATGGAGATATGCACCTTTCTACTGCTGATTTGACTTTAAAACATCGCACTCCAGAATTATGATTTTTGGAAGTCAAATCAGCAGTAGAAAGATGCATAACATCTCCATAGAAATTTTGACATTTTCAACTGCTGAATTCATCGAATGACATTCAAAAATCGCACTCCTGACCGCATAGGCCAAGTATTTCGCTTACTTGCTCTTTCTACGCCTGACCGTCAAACTAATCAACTTTACCTATGGCACCAAAATGACTGTTTTTGTAACCAACCGATCGCTGTATGCTTAGATCAAAACAAAATTAAGCTGTATGTAGCATTTGATATGAATAAAATAGTCCCAGATGTACTCGTACCTACTGGTCTTGAAGAATAATCTGTACTCCCATAAGTCTGCCTTACATTTTTAATTAGCACACAAGGCGTATAAGCTTTCGCATTTTGTCGGAGGCTGTGTGTTGGGCCTGCTGCTATAAATATAAGCGCGTATGTTATGTGCCAACGGGAGATAATCACACGCTTCCTGCATTGTGTTCAATAAGCTTGGAGTCAAACCGGAGATTGGCGAAACCATTCTATTACGCAAATCCTATCTAAAGCTTTGATCCAATGCTGGAACCGAAATTCAAAAGTCTCGTAACCCTGTACACGGTGCTATAACTAATAACGTGAAACTCGGGTAAGTGTACAGAATCAATAGGCTTTAAACTCCTGTCGTTTCGCTATTAGGTCGATTCAATCTCGTGTCATTTTGATGTGTAGGACATTTTGCTTAGTGCGTTCACACGATGACGCATTGACAAAGCAGCAGGCGTCAGAGGCGTCAGACCATCATTTGTGAAGCAAGGAGTTGTATGAAACCGCGCACGTAGAAGCACACACGGTGACGCATTGACGCACCGGGTGTGGTTCTATGGACTGACATCTGCCGCTCCGTCAGTGCGTCATCGTGTGTGAACGCACTTAAGTATCCTTACGATGTTGAAATTATTTTGAATAGGTGTAAGCGCTCGTTGGCACGGTGGAGCTTCGGTATTGGAAACGATCACCGAAGTTAAGCAACGTCAGGTCCGGTCAGTCTTTGGATGGGTGACCGTTTAGTGGTATTTCATCTCGAGCGTTTCCGTGCTTCGGAAGGCACGTTAAGCAGTTGGTCTCGGATAGTTCCGTCAGATGGCGTTGTAACTATTCGTTAAGCCAGGTCAGAGGCCTATTGGCGGCTTGAAAATTCTCTGACAGCAAGTTGACCACTAACATGCCTCCACCAACCCGCACTGGGCCCGCGTGGTGGAGTATGGCCCGCTCCCTCTCACCCTTATTTGTGAGAGGAGGCCTTTGCCCTGCAGTGGGATTCTACAGACTTATAAGGGTGTATGTAATTTACGGAGATTCTAAAAATAATCATACATACCTACTCGAAACTCGTCAACGGTTTTCAGGTTTCGATGTAATAATAATCACAAAGCAGAAAGAACTTCATACAAAATTCGTGCGACTATAAAACAATTTGGCCGTCATGGGACGCTCGGCAGATGTTAAACTTCTATCAATACGGCACTCCCGATTTTAATGTTTAACTTCCGTCACACAAAAAGGGTGCGGATCAGAATTTCAAACCCCTAACCACCCATAAGAAGTTTCACTTCCAAAAAAGTTAATTTGACCTAGGTAGTAGGTATAGGGATTTGATTATCTGTGAATTGGACGTAACGGTCAGAATAGACCAAACGGTATCTGGAACAAACAGAACGCGGATCGGTATGGATATGTAACTGTTTGATAATAAGGCAAATCGATTGTCATAAGAATCATCAAAATCGGCTCACGCGTTTGGTCTCTAGTGTGCCACAAAGGTACAAACTTACATACATACATACATAGGCTATTAAACACATGACCCTTCCTTTGCGTCGCGCAGTCGGGTAAAAATTGTAAGGTTTTTTGCGACTTTACATAGAAACTAGAAATAAACCGATTCGAATTCATGATGTACATTTGTGAGTTGTATTTTTGTTGTTTTACGAGTAAATAAATAGGTCGGTCGATTACGTTATGGCGAACTAGGTCTTTTTCTATGCACGTCATTTTAGAACGTTGTCATTTTCTTGTCAAGACATTTTCTGAGTAGGTCATTTTCTAGGTAGGTCAAGCTTTAGTACAGTCAGTTCAGTTATATAAGGTCAAATTTAATTAGTTGGCGAAACTTAACAAACGCATTTGGTATCTGTAACTAAGCACAATTACGTGGTAATGACGCGCTCGATCATTATGATTCTGAGCTATGTACTGCGTACGATACGTACGATAATATAGTAGATTATGCACCAAGGGGATAAAGCAGTGCTTTTCGTCACGGGCGCTATATTGAACCCGAGCGATAAGAGGGATTCTAGGGTTAACTCCCGAGCGTAGCGAGGGAGTTTAGAGTTAACTCCCGAGCGTAGCGAGGGAGTTAAGACTAGAATCCCGAGTAAAGCGAGGGTTCAAGCTCGCCCAAGACGGAAACACGTTTATCCCCGAGGAGCATACTCTACTTTTCACACCTTCCGCGAGAAAATTAAAAGCAACACTATTAGAAACAAAGTATTTTATTAGAGTTATAACAAAGTATTTGAGTTATTATTGTAGTATAGTATTTAGAATACATTATTTGTAAGTTGGCAAGTTTACCAGCAGTAACTCATCTGAAAGTTTTTCGATATCTTCGCTTTTTATTTTATATTTTAAGAGTTCATTTCCACGACATGCACCACATTTATCCAAAAAATCAAAGCCACCCCTGTAACAAATAATAGACAGGTAAGTAAGGTAGGTTAAGTACCTACTAAGTATATCAATAATTATTGTATTTAGGTAAGTATATAAACTTTCTTAAATTTGATTGACCACTGATCGGTAAGATATGTACCTATAATATGTTATGTTTCTACTACTAACATACTTTATATTAAGTATGTAGCTATGGTAGCTATTTTAGGAACCTAAAATTCAATCAGTAGGTATGTAGGTAGGTACTTACTTTTACGGCAAGAAAACTGTAGTCAGGTGCTTCATTTAGAATAGTTCCTACATTTTGAGCTGTAAATACTTTTGATTTCTTCGCTCGATAACCTTCCTGATTTCCTCTTTAAAAATGCCAATAATTTGAATGTGAATATAACAGGAGTATAAATAACAATAAAGTATTTATTTCTTGCTAGAAAAATTGTGATTTGCAAAATTAGCGCCTTTTTTCTTTTTTTGTTTTCTATACTCGTGGTGGTCAGTTCTATTTTCGAATTCAGTTTTTTTTGGTGCAGGTCTCCATGATAAGTTTTCATACGAATTTTAAGTTGCGGACTTAGTAACTATTAAATAATCTGTGGATGCGGTTCCAAATTTAAATCACTTTATTGACCGGCGGGTTATAATGAGATTCAGTACAACATTATGACCCGGCGCAGCGTAGGGCTATAATGACTTGCTTTAGGTTCGATATACATGACATAAAATTGGCCATTTTCGAGCGGGTGGTGTGAAAATAATTTTGTAAATCATCAATACCGAATAGAAACATTGATAATGCAATCTGTTATCATTAACCAGTGCCCTGGTTGAGTTTCGCCAACTAATTAAAAATGACCCTATATTTAACATTTGTTTGAAAATACTTGTTATTGGCAATTTTAATTTGTAACGTTTACAAGACAAATGCTTTTACAGATATCTCGATTCGTTACACGATACAGTAATGTTCAAAAACATGTTCAAAAAGTTAAGCAAAACCGCATCTAATTAGGAAAGAAAAAATGTATTCGGTCGTTTGAGAGAATAACGACTTAACTAAGATTCCTTTTCAGTATCGGGTACAACAAGGAAGTTTTACTTTGTCAATTTTAAGTAGAGAAAGGGCCTATAAACTTAAAGATACAGTTAAGTTTCAGCATATTTTAAAGTCCTTTACAACAAAAGTGGAAAGTGCGTAAAAGAATATTAAAGTTGTTTTTGAGGCGGCAACGTCTTAGAATTTGAATCTCAAATCAACTCCATTTGTGGGCCCAGCTCTTTGTGGAAATGAACGAAACAAAACCCCTCGACAAAACAAACCGAGGGACAAATGAACCATTTCATGGAAGTCTCGCTTTTTTAATGACATTATTAAAACCCACGTAAAAAGAAGGTATTCAACTGTAGAAAAAGAACCAGAATAGTTCTAAAAGATTGTATCTTTGGACACCATTTTTTTGTTGATTTTACATGTCAGTCCATATTTGCTTTAATCAAAAACATAAGAACTGAACAGCATAGGCCTAGGATTTTCGCGTAAGTACGTAAACACAGAACAAACTTCTCTCTCTACGCTGAACAGACATGTTCAGCATGTTTTTGATTAAAGTTGAACTTCCGTTCAGCTTGCCTATTCTTCAACCAGAAAAAGACATTTCGTCACGGATTGGGTCGGATAAGCACATTTGTTCAGCATTCTTCTTAATTAAAGCATACCATGACTGACATTTTTATCAACGCTGCTGAAATTTTAAAATAAAAAAAATCTACAGTCTGTTGTTTTTGTTAAAACAAAAACTTAAATAATTCATTTCATTCGAGAACAAGCGCGTAGAATGCCTACACATAAATCAATTTTATCTGTGAACCAATTAGTCGTTCGTTGTTTAATTTTCAACGTATTTGTTCACAACGAAATACAAACTGCATACTGATGTATCTTTTTAAAGTGCTTTTAATAAAATTGTAGCGACTACAAACACTTTTAGACGGAGCGTCGCACGGGTGTGCTCGGGAACATCTCAAATGCAATAGTGGCTTATTCTGCATTCAAAGCCCTACGGAACCCTTTTAAGGATTATTTAATATGTAAAAAACATTTTCAGCGGAAAAGTAATTTACTTATTTCACTTTTGAAAGAGGACATCCGACTGTTTATCTTTGTGGATGCAATTTAGTATTCAAATTAACAAACCCGTATGCCGTAGCTTTACTGACATTTACTGAACTACGAATACAATTTCATATTATGTTCTTCTTGAAAAATGAGTTAAGTCTAAAGGACATAAAGTTCATATTAATTTGACGAGAATACCAGCATCTGTGCTCGGTGATGTAATACTAATAAGACAAGAATGTGCAAATAACGACCTAGATTGCGCCGCGGCTCGACTCTTCAGTTGTAGGCGGGGGTGTCACTTGTGGCCGAATCCGAAGTAATGTTAGGGCAGTCGTACATTAGAAGCTGATGCACACAAAAATAAGTATTATTTACACACGGACCTGAAAAAAGACAGACATAATGTGACACTAATAAGATGTGAAGCATGCAAGGTCCTACATTTTCGTTTGTTCTACATGGGACCACACAGATGCACTAGCTCTAGGCGCAAGTCCGACACCCGTCACCATTATGTACTGCGTGACAGCACGCACACAAATGAAATGGGTGCTTCACTCGTGATTAGACGAGATTACGTCCGTCTTTTTTTCAGGTCCGTGTATTTACTATATAAACCTAACTTTGTTTCTCAGCGTACCTATGTCAATTCGCATTGAGCACGCGTGGTGGACTAATACGCTTATTCTCTCCATGGGAGTTACATATCGAACAGTTTGCTTTGGATTATCAAACTGAACAACTTTCACTATGGAACCAACATCGAACTCGCAATAAAGAAATCAGCTGTTCCATAGAAAATGACAATAGATTAGCACGAAACAGCAGATATTTTTTTTCGCGATTTCATAGTTGATCCCGTAGTAAAAGTTGGTCATTTTGATGGTCTAAAGCACCCCGTTCAATATGTTACGCATTTAATTTTACACCCTTTATAGGCTGATGATGATGAAACTAGCTTTGAATTATAATTTATCTTAACTATTATAAAACCGTAAAATCTTCAGGAATAAAAAGTAGCGGTTCACTTCATATAAACTCAAATAACCCTCGATAGCCATTCTACCATGATCCATTTTGAGGTAAGCAATATTTTATCACATCTTATGTCATGTAGGTACTCATGTGTTATGTTTTTGACGGGTAATGTGTCTTTACATGGTGTTAGGGTGGACAGTTGAATTACTTTAATGGACGATTTTACTAAATTATATTATACTTACCTAATTTTTATACTAACTACTACTTAAAAGAAATTTTGACTTTTCATACAAACGTGCGATAAGCTTGCATTTAGTATGGAAAGTCCAAAACATTTTTTAGACTTCAGTATCATGGGCACAATCACCCCTTAAAGTAATGTACCTAACTGTTTACCCTAACACCCTATATATGATTGAAATAATATAAATCGTTTTGTTATATTAATTAACCGCTATAGACTATTGAATGAAACCACAAATAAATGAAATCACAAAACAAGTGAAGCTCTGAATGACGTGACGTGTACAGTGCACCGCATATCACATGTAGTTCCCACACGTCTATCCTAACTGTACCGTGGTGTTAGGGGTGCATTAGGCCGCAGGGGTGGGTATCGATTGAACACCCCCACCCCACCCAGTCCTACACGATATTACTCTCTCGGTGTAGACCCTTCGTTACAATTGCATTGCCTGTCGGTGAGATTATTGTTTTTGAAATATATTTGTTTTTTACTACGTTGAGTTAGATAAGTTATGTTATTACAGCTGTTGTTCTATTGTTATGTTTAAACACGTAAAGTGCAATTCGGAATGCTGCCAACATTTTTTTTTAAGTTTTTAACATTTTAAGATTTCAATTTTGCCCCTGTTAGCACCACTTGCGTCAACCTGGGTTAGCAATAAACTCCAAGTTAAGTTGGTAACCCATGATTTTTTGTACAGAAAAACAACTGAAGGAGCTATTTTATCCGGAGTTAATTGCTAACCCGTGGTTGGCATAAATACCCCAGTATTTATCGGTATGCTCTTTCTATGTAATTTGCCTTGATATAACATAAAACAGGCTTTACCACAAAATTTCAGAGACATCTTCACTTTTTCGAAAGAAACCACAGCCATAGTCAGTGTTATGTATACAGGGTTAATTTGTTATCAGACCGGATAACTTCACCATGTATTCCACTCATCAAACTGATCAACTTTCACTATGGAGCCAACTCCGAAAATAGCAAAAAAAAATCTGCTGTCCCATACATTTGAGTCGAATAGTATGCAGGTTAGTTATATGAAATTACAGATTTTTTTTTCGTGTTTTCGAAGTTGTCTCTACAAGGTGTTACAAAAATACAAATAAACATTTAAGGGGGTGGTTAAGACCATCAAACTGAACAACTTTCACTATGAGACCAATATCGAAATCAAGAAAAAAAAAGATGTTCTATACTCTACAAATCGAACGATCTAACTGACCAACTTTCCACCACCAACGTCGAAAAGCGAAAAAAAAATCTGCTTTTCATACATTTGCGTCGAGGAGGATTGCAGTTTAGTAAGGAACAGCTGTTTTTTTCGGTAATTTCGGCCTTGATAGAGAACGTTGTTCAGTTTGATGGTTTGATCAACCCCTTAAAAACCGTCAGCATATTTATAAGGACCCTATACAGGGTGATCGGAAAAGTATCATTAATCTTTAAACCACACACTCTACCCATCAAACTGAACAACTTTTACTATGGGAGCAAAACAATCAGAGCAAAAAAAAGTCAACTGTTCCATACTAAACTGCAATACCTACTCGACGCAATCGTATGGGACAGCTGATTTTTTTTTCTCTGATCGTTTTGCTCCCATAGTAAAAGTTGTTCAGTTTGATGGGTAGAGTCTGGGTTTAAAGGTTAATGATAATTTTCCTTACAACCTGTATATTTAATATCGATTGTAACAATTACCTTAGTAATCACCAGAATGTATTACGTAAAGACCCGATACGTTGACATTCCAATTAAGGGTTCCATCACAAATATTTCGTTCAATATGTAAGTAAATATCTATCTACTACCTATGTATTGTACCCACAAAGTTTAGCTGTCAAAGCGTCATATAGAGAAGTTACCTGGGTACATAATAAACATTGGATAAACTATTGTACTGTCTACCACAGCCGGCTTATACGCTTGGATTTTAATATTTCATAGAGAATATTGCAAAATATTTTTCTGCTTGTATCGTACGCTATTGACTTCACTACCTAGGTTTATTTTGTAACATTTTTCTGCAGTACGGAAATTCACTTTGGATCTTTTCAAGCCAAATATAAAGCGAAAAGGCATTTGCCTGCCTAAAGCTTAGCTAAGCCAATAGATGTTTGTTTAGGTTTAATCATGGATGTCGTTCTGTCAATGGGTTTAATTCATTTTTTATATTTCCTCAAAAACGCTTCCAAGTCTCTACAGGCCTTTGAAATCGACTTGAAAAAGCAATAGTAGATTACACACCGAGGGCAGGAAAGTAAGAAAGGTCTCAGATCTCATGTAATTGTTGTCCGAGGCGAAGCCGTGGTCAACAAACATGTGATCTTAGACTTTCTTATTTACTGCCCGAGGTTAGTATACAATTTTCTCCTCGACGAAGGTGGAAAGCGGCAACTTCGTTTAGCGCAGCGGGACGAGCATTGACGCTTTCCGTCAGGAGGGGAGAAAAGTTTTTATCGCTATTTTTTATTTGGTCCCTTCAAGATTAGATCAAAATAAAATTAATGGATAGGCCTTACGCGAACATTTCAAACCAGAAAAATGAGGCAATACAAATGAAAGGTTTACTTCAAATTTGTATGCAAGTGCCCTAGATTTGACAGATAATGGCGCTAGTTTGTATGGACCAAGTGCACCAGTACTGTGCTTCAACTTACCGCGCTTTAGGCCTATCCATTCATTTTATTTTGATCTAAGCCTTCTAGAAAATTCAGTTTGGTGGTCTGCTTATCCTCTTAAAAAACCGGCAGAATATTAAGAAGGACAAGAAACGGACAGGAAAAGCCTCATCAGTCATCATCAAAACTTATATCGTTCATCATCGGAGGACATCAAATTTTAAAACCGATGCCAATGAAGCCACATACAACAGCTAATGTTGGTTGTATAATTGACCCATAATATCAACCACGAGGGTGACAAAATGAAAAGTAACATGTGTTTGTTATCCGGACGAAAACCGATAACGATCCGGTATGAACCGGAGCGGACCGGAGTGTGTCGTTTTCACAAACGACGAATCACATCATTTAGACCAGTGGACAAAAACATCATCATTATACAGGGTGTTACGGTAAACAGTTGAATTACTTTAAGGTGTGGTTTTACCCATGATACTGAACAACTTTCCCTAGGAAACCTATAGGAAATTCTCAAAAAAATGTTTGCATTTTCCATACTAAATGCAACCAGCTGATCGAACGTTTGTATGAAAAGTAGAAAAAAAATTGCGAATTTCCTATAGGTTTCTTCGGGAAAGTGGTTCAGTATCATGGTTGTACCCCTTGAAATTAATCATCAGCCTATCATCGTCCACTGCTGAACATAGGCCTCTCCCAAGGCGCGCCACAAAACTCTGTCCTTGGCCTTCCTCATTCTAGTCGCTCCCCGCTACTTTTTTTAGGTCGTCTGTCCAGCGGGCAGCAGGGCGTCCCACACTACGCCTACCAGTTCGCGGTCTCCACTCTAGAACTCTGACACCCCATTGGTTGTTTGTTCTTCGGCAGATATGACCAGCCCATTGCCACTTTAGCTTGCTAATTTTCTGAGCTATGTCAGCCACTTTAGTTCTGTGACGAATCACTTCATTTCTGATGTGATCCCTCAGAGAAACGGAGAATTTTCCTTACACCCTGAATAATAAGCTTTTTAAAATAACGACGCATCACCCATTTAGGTGTTAGAATGTAACAATCTACAATCGATGTAATAGATACATGCGGGTCACCTGTTTGCAGAACAATGCTACTCCCAATTGGATCAAATTGTTTAGTTCCGTAAATACAACTCGACTGCCTCCTCAGGAAGATGGGGCGTCCAGTTTATTTCCATTCCCGTGTTAGAATATTTACAAATACAAACAAGTATTGTTGTTGGAACCTTGGAACCCATACTCTTTTTATTACCTTCTGGCTAATACCTATATTGACCTTAGTTTTAACTGAGATATTACAAGCCTTATTGTACTAGCACAGAAGTATATCTACTAAAATTACTACCTATCGAAAGTACTACGTATTTAAAGCTTCTTGGATAAGTGCGGAGCACCCTCAATCCAAGGAAGTGCATGAAAAGATGTATGAATGTGAATGAGGCTAAAGATGTGTGTCAGAGTCGTAGCGTGTGGTGGTCCGTGGTCTATGCCTACACCTATGGGACGATGGCGTGAGCTTATGTATGTTGGATAGTACTCATACTTTGACTATGAATGTAATCCTCGAATGTGGCCAGGCAATCGTGAGACATTAGTTATTTCAGTAGCTCTAATCTATCTGACATTTTTTTTTTTGTCGAAACAAAGTTTATGTCCGCCTCGAAAGGATATGCGTACGTGAGATTATTTAAGTTTGTTAAATAGCACGTGAAAATAAAATAAAATAAACCAGAAATGACAAAAACTTGCATTGCTATGTGTTTCTAGCTTTTGTTACGCATAGTTTACTTCATACTGATGTTATTATAGTCACAACGCTGTAGATAATTTATCAAAGAAGGGCTAAAATATAAACCTAATCCAAAGGTTAACACTGCAATTAAAACAATCGTAAATCACTTTGTAATTTTCCTAACCATTAATTACAACATTCCGAATTCGAGATCGGTTGCCGTACCCTTCGAGCCTCTGTTTGAGAACCGAGTAAATTATCTGTCTAATTAACAGCAAGGTAGAATTTCGCGATATCGGACGTTCGGTAAATAAATCCTCTAATCAAAATAGATCAATATCTCCGCAATTATTCCCGAAATTCAACAAAGCAACGCTAATTAGCAAAGCCCGCGTTTCAAACATCTGAAACTCGAAATTTGGTCCTAATTGATTTCCATTTCGTGTGTATGTGAAATTGACGATATCATCAATGAGTAGGTACTCCTCTTTGAAATTCATAAATCTCCCTAATAATACTTCATTAGACAGCTAATTAGATAAACTAATCATAGAGCTATTTACTTATACAGGGTGTTACAAAAGTAAAAATAAACATTTAAAACTTTTAAGGGGGTTGTTTAGACCATCAAACTGAGCAACTTTCACTATGGGACCAACATCTAAATAGCGAAAAAAAAAACTGCTATCCCATAAATTTTGCTCGAGTAGATTTGTAGTTTTGTATGGAACATCAGATTTTTTATTCGCGATTTCGATGTTGGTCCCGTAGTAAAAGTTGTTCAGTTTGATGGTCTAAACCACCTCCTTAAATGTTTATTTGTATTTATGTAACACCATGTATGTTCATTGCATTTGAGAACAGACGATTTGAGAACACGACGTTAGATAGATATACCTGCATTGAACTGAAAATACCCATACATATGTACAAAAACTCACGACCGTAATACCTTCCGGCGTTGTCAGAAACATTGCTACAAGTACCAACTTTCTGTTTAAGACTGTACCTAGTTGTAGCAATTATTACATTTAGCTATGTAAGTTTCAGGATTAATTGACGGTCAGAGTTAGCTAGCCTTTCGCCCACATAAACTCTGCATAAGAAACTTTTAATCCCTTAGTCGCGTCTTTCGACACCCATGAGAAGTATTGGGGTGGTCCTTTCCAAGTCGGAACTGCACCTGAATCACCATGAACTGAAAATATTGAAGCATAAAATGAATTTTAAAGAACTTTGTAATTTCGATGTACAACAGCACGAGCCAGGCAATATCTGCCTCTAACATGTTACGAGGTATACACATTTTCTAGTACGTTAATTTATTTGCGAGCTCATATGAAATAGCTGAAAAAAAAATGGTTTCCGCAAAATTTAAAACGTGGAGCTTCGTTCGGAGCGCGGCACATCTGCAGAACGAATAAAAAGTTTGCATTTTACGATGGAGAGGAGAGCGCGACGGCCGAATGTATTATAGAGCCTTTTCCACGTCGATAAGTAAATGTTACCCTTGTAGTCCCACCCGAACGAGTTATGAACCCTCACACGAAGGGTACTAAGCGTATTTTTCTACTGGCCCTTGAATGGAGCTCTCTTTAGATGGATTACCGCGACGGCCGAGGACAGAGTTAGTGACGAAAAGAGCTTAAAGGATAATAGGCGAATCACATTGTGTCATTGTGCTATCAGATACCTTTTATTATCGAATAAAGACTCACTGTAGGGACTAGGTCGTGCGGAATAGGCTACAAAATATAGCCATGCCGAAATTTATATTATAACTGCTTTCGTCTGAAACATCAATCAATCAATTATACCTACTTTATTTTACACCAAAAAACATAGCATACAGAGAGTAAACAAACAAGAAATACAGAAGGTACAAAAATAGGGATGGCATAGACATCGTCTGTGTTGACTTTAAAAAGTATTCTGCGTTAATCTAAATTTAAGATACAGATTCTAGAACACATAGAATACTTTTTAAAGTCTAGATTCTAGAATCTGTTTGCCTTTCACCAAATCCGTTTAGTCGTTTATGAGATTCAGTGACAAATATCCAAACTTTCACATTTATAATGTTTGTTAGTAGGATTAAGTAAGTAAAACCTGACCAGAAATATAAAAATCCTTGCCATGTTGAGGAAAATCATTGGAACTAATTTTTGTACTTGGAACACTAACATTAAAGGTGACAGTCGATTGCAGCGCCCCCAAACCAGGTTTTTTATATTCCTGGTCAGGCTTTAAGTAAGTAAATAGTGTTAAATTGTGCTCAATTTATAGTAATGTAATTAACTAAACATGAAACTGAATAAACAGCGTCCACAAATGTACACCCAAAAAGTTTAAATCCAAACACAAATAATTAAACCACTCCAGCTAACTTCTGCAAACGTTTTCAAAAGACGCACCTAATTGAAAAGGCCGAAGTGTCGTGTCTAAACGTTCCTCAGCCTGTTTACGCTCCTCCCCCGCTCCCCTCGTCCCGCTGGCTCCGGAAATATCGATTGTACCTGTTACTCCCAAATACTCGGCGAAACATGCCCCCTGCAAGCCCCCTGCCTGCCGTGCCTGCCCAAATAAATGGAAATTATTGTTTGATTGCTTAATATCTCGAGCTTTCGGTGGAGTTACCTTAGTATTCTTTGTAGGTACCTACTACAAGCTATTAATCATGAATCATTATCAATTTTAAGTTTTCTTGGATTATTTCTGAATTTGTAAAGTGGTCTTTGTTTTTTTTTTGTCGTGAAACGTCTTTCTTTTCAGTCAGTAGGGGTCACTGAGGGTCACTTGCAAAAACCTTAAAAGTAACGACAGGATGGAAGCCATTACTAGGTACAAGACGTTTCGTGCGCCCGATTTTTTCAAAACAAACACTTTTTAATAATTCTTTTATCCTAACGTCAATTCCCTCAGAAATATCTCAGAATTAAATAAACCTAAAATCGTTTTAAACCCACTTGTTATATCTGCCAGGGGATAAAACTTTTTCAATTTCCATTTAAATTCTGACTTTGACGGCACTTAGCACGAAAATATTATCCAAAATGTTGCCGGATAATTCCCCAAACGACTTTCCAGTTTTAAGTACCTATTCTACTTTTACGAATGTTGCCAATAGTAAAAATAATGTTTACAGCTAAATAAATGGCGAAGCATTATTGAAAAATAGTCCTTGCAGAGCGCCCGAGCGCACTACATACAAACGAAGTTAGATCCTATTCTCAATACACACGATCTAGATGTGCTCTGTGCCTGTTGTTTGACAGATTTTCGTTAAAATATACAGGTGTTAGTATTGAAAATAGGATTAAATAACTTCGTTCATACGCAATGCATCGCGTGCCGGCGCTCTGCAAGGGTCCTATTACCTCTTAAACATGTAATAATAACATTATTGCGATACGAACATTGCTTCAATCCTTATTAGATCTGATGTCATGCCTCAAGAGCGAAACTTTATTCATATTACGTTGTAAAACCTCCAAATCAAAGCAATAGAGAAACATGTTTCTTTCCCAATGGATCTCGGAATCCCTCAAGTGCACTGAACAGTAAAGTGTCCTCGATTTCAAGTTCCTCGTAAAACTCGCTTTGTCTCTGTCCATCGCGGAATGAAGAAAAAGGGAGGAAAACAAATCACGAAAAGCCCTTTTATAGACTGAGGGGTTACTATGGTGGCTCATTCCCTTATTTTCACATTTAAAACCCATCTCTGTTGACTGTCATTTCATTAGAGAGCTCGTACACATCGCAGGTGAATTAAATTCATGATATGTTTTGGTTCCATTTCATTTCAGGTGAAAATAAATGCTCATAACTGAATGATGTGTTTTTTATGGTTGCATGATTGCTAGGAGACTTTAAAGTTGTCTAAGTATGTTGATTTGATTTTAATGTCGATTTGATATCTTCATTTGTATGTCAATACGAAATTCGATACAAATCGTACATTTCTTTACAAATTCAATACAGGATTTAAGGAAAAGTATGATTAACCTTTAACAACATACTCTACCTTTCGATCAACAATATACAACTAGATACCTTAAAACAGATCTAATCACTCTAAAGAAAATAGGGTAAGTATATTGGAGCAACCGAAATGTAATAAATACCTAATGTAATAAACAGAAGTACCTTCCTAAAATTTTTATCAAGAAATGAGCGTGGTCTTGCCAAGACAAACCAAGATGGTTTAATGGCATGAATTAGTTTAAGCAAAGTGTAAGTTTTGTTCAAAATAAATAAATAAAATAAATAAATAAGATAACGGGTAGCATACAAAATCAAAGAGAAATTCTGTCCTCGTGAATATACAACATTTTTTGTTAACGAACCGAGAAAACAGTCCGAATACATTTTAATTTCGACCTCAAAGCAACCATAATTCCTAGTAATTTAAAAAAGGAACATTATGGCATTGCGAGACTTGCTTACGTTGGCTTTGTTCGAACGCAACTAATTCAAAATAAGACCTCATTCCAATAGTGAGGCGTTATTTGCCGGGACATGTTTTGAGCGCTGACGCGTTATCTAGTTGGATATTGTTGATCGAAGACTCTACCCATCAAACTGATATGTGCGTATGGATTGAGGAGCCACCTTTATGTTCATGTAACTTCTCTATACTTTTCCTACAAATTCCAGGATTGGGCCTACAAAATCTACAAATTTCCTACAAAATGGCCATAGAATTCTTCTTTCAATAGCAAATGTGGCTCCTCAATCCATACGCACATAAACTGATTTGTTTTTACTATTAGAGCAAACCTGTCAGAACAAAAAAAAACAGCTGTTCCCTACGAATAAGTCTGCTTTCCCACCACCGCCTCGCTACCTCGTACATCTCTGGTGGAAACGCAGCCTAAAGCTTTTCCATACGTTTGAGTCTAGTTGGCATTGCAGTTTTGTATGGAACAACAGATTTTTTTTGTACTGGTAGGTTTGCTCCCATAGCAAAAGTTGTTCAGTTTGATGGATAGAGCATGTGGTTTAAAGGTTAATGATACTTTTCCTTACACCTGTAAATTAAAATGTCAAATGACCTTCTAGACATTGGGTAAACCTAAGGTAAAACTACAAAAAAGTTTAGATGAGTTTTCAACGAGCGCACCGAGCTGCAGACGTATGAAATTTGAAAAAAATTGGAAATAAGTTTATTAGTTTCTATATCGTGTAAAAAATTCATTGATTTTACATAGTAAATATTCAAAATTTCTTCCATCTCTGTTTGTATGGATCGTACTCCGGGGAAACTCCTTTGTTGTATTGGTATTTTAGTAGTATTTAGGTAAGTCTTGCGTTAAAATTTTAAAACCGTTCGACCGGATTTGAATATCGTAGTACCTACTTATATAATTACTATAATTGTTGTACCAATACCAAATGCTACACAAATCCGTTTACCTGTATCGAGAACAGTTATGTACTAGACTAAACCATTATCCAACCAACAGCGTTAAAGCCGATTACAATCCATTACCGGACAGATTATAATCTCCCAAATATACTATACCTATCCTATCTAACACTTAAACCAAGTAATAAAACTATAATACGATTCCATGAATCTTGTTTAAGAGGTGGTCAAGCAGGTTGAACCTTTTGTGTCAAAAGACAATCTGGGCAATGCCAGAATACGAACTAACATATTATTATAGGTACACTGACGGTTTTTTTAGGAGCATGATCAGACCATCAAAGGGATCAATTTTCTCTATGAGAACAATTAAAATCTCGAAAAAAATCTGCTTTTGGGTCGAGTATGATGGCAGTTTTTTATGAAACAGCACATTTTTCTTATTTCGATTTTGGTGCCTTAAAGAAAGTTGGTGAGTTTAAGGGTCTGATCATCCCCTAAAAACCTTCCCATTTCCATCCAACAGTTGACTAACCATTTTACGGGTTAGATTCGATAGTGATACATCATCATCATTCTCTTGCCCATTTCCCATTATCTGGGGACGGCGCAATATGTCATCCTCTTCCATTCATCTTTCTTAGCCGTCATTTCAGCACTCACTCCTTTCTTACACATATCATCCTTCGCACAATTCATCCATCATTTTTCGGCCTTCCTCTCCTACCACAGCCATCCATTCATAATTAACACTCGTCTCGTAACATGACACTCGTCTCTCCGAGTCACATGCCCGTACCACGATAATCTATTACCCTGTTATTTTTCTGTCATAGGTGCTACTTTCGATAGTGATACATAAAAGCCACAAAACTCCCATTAATCAAAATCACGAGGTCAGAAAGCGATCTAAGCCATCTCATCTAAAAAGCACCGGCGTACGAAATTGATAAGAGGTTCAATAGCCCGTGCAGGAACGCAACAGAAACAGTATTGCTCGAGGGTGCGACAGACCCTTTATTTGCAAAACCGTGCGTGTCGCCCGCGGCTACACCCTACCCTCCCTTTGTATGCAGGGGCAAGATAAATTGAGCTCATTGCCTATGGTAATGCATTACCTTTTCCTTTGCTGATTGCTTCTGGTGAACAATAAGATTTGTCGATAAATTTTGGTATTCTGCTGGCAGGTTTATAGAATGAAAACATAAAGAAAATATTGCCTTGATAAGACGTGCGTTTCTTCTTTAAATAAATTCATGAATTGTTTATTCAACTCCATTGGAAGATTTCATTCCGTTTTTTTTTTTATTTCACTACCGATATAAAATCGGTAAAGGAATATAGGGCACTCATACAAACAAAGAATGTAATTTTAAGTTAATTACACGTAATATATTTTTCGTTATATCACATCATGATATTTTTATGTAAAGGAATTTTTATATTGCTTACTCAGAGCTCAGGTAGGTATCTTTTAACCTATTAACTATCTATTAATTTAATCTATAAACTAAGTGACTAAAACCCAGTTGCAGAAACGCTAAATAAAGTTAATCCTCCATTAAATCTCTTGCTGTCACATTTTGTCTTGTAAAACTCTGTTGCAGAAAAACTCATTAAAGTTAATCCTCCATTAAATCTCTTGCTAGCTTTTACTACGTCAACCTTAGAACCTTTTTTTTTGTATCTAAGACGTCAACTAGACAAAAAGTGACAGCAAGAGATTTAATGGAGGATTAACTTTAATGAGCGTTTCTGCAACTGAGTGTTAGATGGTTTCTTGAACAGTAATTATGGCAACAGAGTACCGATACCGCCACGTTATCATTTTAATTGCTAAATAATATTTTTTGTCGGTGTGGTGAACCTTTATTATATTGTTTAGTAGATTCCTATTTTGTTTGTAATTTTGATTGGCAATTATAAAGTATTTGTGTGGCAAATGCATTGACCAGAATAAGAGGTCAATGGGCAAATGGCAATAAAACTATTTTTTAAGAGTCGGTGGGTCAGTATTGATGAACTTAATAGTCACCAAAAGTTGAAATGTATTCATACTTAAATGTATTTAGGTATTATACTTGTTAATATCAATTGATACCAGGAGTGCGATTTTTGAATCTCATTCGCTGAGCTCAGCAGTTGTAAATGTCAAAATTACTATGGAGATATGCATCTTTCTACTGCTGATTTGACTTTAAAAAATCGTACTCCTCAAGTATAATTTTTGAAAGTCAAATCAGCAGTAGAAAGATGCGTATCTCTATAGTAATTTTGACATTTTCAGCTGCTGAGCTCAGCGAATGAGATTCAAAAATCGCATTCCAGCCTACACTTAGAAAATCACAAAATTAAAAATTCCTTTTTCAGATACGACTCTTAAGATCTACAGCCTACGCTTTCGTTGCTCCAATGTCCATATTAAAATTCCTGGCGAAAAGCCTAATGTGTCGTTTGGTATAAATGATCGTTATTACAATGAAAACCTCAGATTAGAGTCCTCGTTCTTGCCAAAAAGGCCTTGGAAGTACTTAGGAATAATCTGGAACACTCTCTTAGGACTTAAACTGTGGTCCATCTTTCAATCAGTATACAGGGTGTTAGGGTAAATAGTTGCATTACTTTAAGAGGATAGGCGAGTACGGTTTTATTCATACAAACGTATTCCCCTGTTTTCTCACTGGATAATGACACTAGACCAAAAAAAAATTTTATCGTACAATCTATGTTGCCTCTGCTATGTCCCTATGTTTTGCATTTTTGCAATAATTAATTACTGTATGAACTAGGGACCTTCGAAAATGACCAATTTTACCGCCCGTTTTCAGACGACAAAAAAAGCAAAACGTACAGACATGGCCAAAGTCTTTTACATATTATTCTTGAATGAATTATCAAAATCGGTTTAGTTTTGGAGGAGAAAACGGGGGAATACAAAATTCTGTTTTCGTCGATTTTACGTAGATAAAATCGGTTCGAGCTGCAGTTGTCTCTTTCGCACTCTAGTCAGTCGGTTGTATGGGTGGGGCGGATCGGAAAAATATGTAAACAGTCGGAAAAGTGACGTATTCTCCAAATTAGCATTTCAGACCGTCTATCCTCTTAAGGAGTGATTGTACCCATGATACTGGACAACTTTCCCAGAGAAACTTTCCCTGAGAAATTCGCAAAAAAATGTTTTGACTTTTCATACAAACGTTCGATCATCTGATTGCATTTAGTATGGGAAGCCCAACATTTTTTTGCGAATTTCCTATAGGTTTCTTAGGGAAACATGCTTAGAATCATGGGTACAATGACCCCTTAAAGTAATGCAACTGTTTACCCTATTCTATTTTTAAGGTTATGGCATCCATCTTGGTGTAGATGATTTTGCCAATGTCGAGTTTTTGTAGCAAAAGTGCTTGCATGACGCTGTACGGTTATATAGATATTTTGGTGACTTCAAGGGTTGTTCTTATAAAAGAACAATATCCTGAGCCACCACTGGAATTCCGCTGTAGGCCGGGGATGAGGCAACTTACGAGCGACAAGCGACACGTGACCGCCCAATAGCAGACCCACAACGCAACTCCTGTTTAACAACCTGTATATGAAATCCTACGAGGATTCAAGACGAATCCACGATCTCTCTTTTTTTTTCGTCGATGACTAAAATGTTTCGTTAAACGAATAAGCACAAAAACCTGTTAACTGAGCAAATATAATAAATCTGTTACTTCGTTGTTGATTCTCTCATCTAATAAATGTGTTGTAACAATGTGAAATTCGATCTCTTGTTTATTCGCCCGAACGATGTTTGATTTAGGAAGATTTGCTCCATGATGACGTAAATGTGTGCTTTCATTATAAATGCAATAAAAACGTTGAAAATGTTTTTCCTATTTGTTTTTTCGAATTCCCTTCATTTTTGTAGTCTTTTTTGCAAAATTGCTGTCGAATCCAACCAACATCTATGGACTGTACAGAAAAAGAAAGAGCGAGAGAGAAAGAAATCGGTTGAAATGGAAACAGGGATATATGCGAGGTTGTAATTTCGTCTATTTTACGTAAGTAGGTAAAATCAGTCCAAGCTGCAGTTGTCAGTTTTGGGACCAGCACGACAACAATAGATAATAAATACTTAAGCCGACATACTATCAACGTACAAATCTTCCTACAATGCCATTATTAAGGGCCAAAAGCAAAGACAAGTCGAGATTGTTGTACGAGGGCAGTAGGGCGTCACTAGTGCGCACTCTGCCTAACGACTTGCATTCATCTCTCCTCCCGTACGCCACAAAGGCAGGTGCACACAATATAGGCATCTGTAATGGATTGAATCATGGTGTGGAGGTATTCAGCGCTGACAATTTCCGTATATTTAGTTAAGCAGGAACGGAGGTTGGGAAAATGCGGGGCTTTGTGAAGGGGTTCAGAGCGTTGGAGTGCAAAGGTTGCAGTGGAATGAACCTTGACTTAAATGGGAATTTCAAACGTTTGGGTGGTAGGACCACCCCATTCTTTCCAGTGGGTGTCGTGTGTCGTACGAAGCGACTAAGGGACAAGGATTCTTATCAAAACTATTATAAAACTGTAACTGAAGTTTGTTTGTACATTGAAGATATTTACAAGAAAAAGATTACGATGTGGTTTTTAGGTATCCATGACTCGAAATCAACCTTTTTTTAGAAATTATGTCTGTCTATTTCTTTGTTTGTTCGCGCATCACGCAAAAACTACTGAACCGATTATGATGAAACTTTTTTTGTTTGATAGTTTATGATCTGACTTAACCATCAGACTTATTCCATATACCTAATAGCTGATTTTTTTCTGAATTTGTTTTACGTTGTCTATGTTGGCTACATAGTGAAAGTTGTTCAGTTTGATGGTCTGAAGCACCTTGTTCTATATGTACTTAACGCATTAAATTTTACTCCCTGTATTCATATACGACGGCGACGGGCTCACCCCCTGTCACACTGGACAGAGTTTCGGTACTACTGGTGAAACGTGGATGTTCTGAGGTTTCAGAATATCTCTGACTATCCCCTCGGGGAATATAGTCGTGAGCATATGCTGTATTCATATATATATAGGTAGGCAAAGATACAATAGAGAGCTTTTATTGTAAGTTACGTTTCCCCAAAGCTATCTCTTTTCACAATAAAATTGTTTCGAATGCCAATATTTTCGAATGCCAATTGTATGAAGAAATTACAAGTAGGTACTGAAATAGTTATAAAGAAACATAAAATAAGTTTTATAAAGTTAGACACAGTAATGAGACCGTTCCCGGCGAAACAGAAAACAATCAAAAATGTTCCGGAGCTTCGGGAACAACCTAATAAGCCATTCCGTGAAATATGCAGGACCGCTGCTTATTTTAGTGTTTCGTACAGAAATGAGAAAAAACGCGGCACATATTGTTTCAATGCGGTTTTAATGTATGTATGGACGACTGTTTTTCCAGCAAAGTGTTTTTGCATGTACCTATTTTCCAAAAGGATTTTACACTTTTACTAACACACTGTGAGAAATAAAAAAGTGTTTTCTTTATATACAGGGTAAATTTTATATCTTTCGATATCGCGAAAATAAAATTAGCTGTCCCATAAAAAACTGCAGTTCCTATTAGACACAAATGTATGGGATAGCTGTTTTTTTTTCGCTTTTTCGATGTTGGCTCCATAGTAAAAGTTGTTCAGTTTGATGAGTAGAATAGATATGTTAATAAAAACATGCTGAAGTTACCTATTAGTATGGTTGGTAGCGGTGCTTTTATATACTTTTTACGTATCAGATAGCGCTGTGATTCAACCTGAATCGCAAACCATAAACAAATAAATACATAAAAGCTACTCTTTATAAAAAATGGATGCATTAAAAATCTTTAGAAGAAACGTAAAACGGTAAAACATCAAAGTAAATATTGATGAGGCCAAATTAAACAACCGCTCACAGTAATGAAGATTGCCTGAAACTTTCCGACATGAAAACAGGTTTAAAATTCAATAAGTACCTACCTAACCAAACACGTATTTCCCATTCTAAACGTACCACACCGCAAACGATCAATAACCTTCAAAAAGGTATGTTTACGAACGGAACGTTAGTTTCAAGGGCAGCAGAATATTTGATCGACGCCCCTTATCGGCCTAAACACACTTACAAAACCGCAAGCGGCTTCTCCTTGAACCTTGAAAATAATTTAACACCATGTTTCTTCCCAGGGGTGGAATTAGGATAACACTTCTGAAAGGCTTCTTTTGCTGTTGTAGTGCGTTCACACACGATGACGCACTGACGGAGCAGCAAACGTCAGTCCGTCATTTGTGAAGCAAGGAGTTGTATGAAACCGCACGTAGTAGCACGCACGGTGACGCATTGACGCACCGGGTGTGGTTCTATTGACTGACATCTGCCGCTCCGTCAGTGCGTCATCGAGTGTGAACGCACGTAGGCTGGAGCATGACGATGAGTTATATTTCTATAAAAAAATTTAATGACTATCCAAGATACTCCGTAGTTAGATACTAGATAGAATTACATTAAATAATAAGCATAGCATATGCTCACGATTATAGTCAGAAATATTCTGAAACCTCAGAACATCCACGTTCCATAGTACCGAAACACGGGGAACTAAAGGGGACATTAAACAATAAATAAATAATAAGAAATGTTACATACATATTATATAATTTGAATAGAGATCCTCCCTCGAGCATGATTGCTTGTTTTGGGAGGAACTTCCCATGGCAAAATGGCACTAGGTAGGTATGCCAATTAGCAGACAATTTCAAATAAAAGTAAAGTAAAGAATGTAAAGTTAAGTATGCAGGCATCTTTTATGAAATCAATCTAAGGGCACGAAGGTACGTAGAATTAATTACATTAGTCTCATTAATTAGATTGAAATTATTAATTTAGAAGCTAACTTAATTTTGGTGTTATTTATTTATTATCATTTTTTATGAAAGACAACCAACAATACGATTTTATGTTACTACTGGCCATTGCCCGCGATTTCGTCGGCGTGAAATTAGAATTTCGGAAAATCCTTTCTTAGTGCACCCCTATATCTTCAGTATTATCTGTATTCCAAATATCTTTTTTGTATCTTCAATGTGGTTTAGGGTTTAGGTTATGCATTGTCTGTAAGTCAGTCAGTTACGAACTAAAAGTTTGCGACATTTTTTGCTGACTGTACTAGGTATACGTTTTAGTAAAACCTTCCTGAAACACGTTGAAGTTTAAATAAGCTCATGTTCTAATAAAGAAAATTGCACAGCGATACCTAATGTTTCATGAGCAAGTGTCGACAAAAGAAGACCTATATTCCACAATGATTGAGTTCATATTGTGGATTGAGATTATAATCTATGGACACAATAAAAGCGTGCCATTTGAGGCAGCACCCTTCTTGAGCACGGCGTCGTCACAAACGTTGAGATCCGACGTCGAACTAGGTTCAAGATGTCGGGGACCGCATTGCGCAGGGCATGCAGCTACGCGAAGTGATGGCAGGTGGATTAACGCAGAATGGTGGATGAGATTAGTCAAAAGAAGAATGGTTCGTCTCGCGGCTAGGCAGGTGGACGACATCAATAGAAGCGTCATCTAGACCTGGATGTCTGTATTCGTGTGTATGGATAGGGTTTAGAGGCCAGTCCTAGTTGAAATTTTTTTCAACGCTTTCCTAGCTTCGACTGTCTATCTTGACATATGACTTATCCAAGGTTGTTGTGGCGAGTCATTGGACGACCAAAACTCAAAATCGACATTAGCATTTCTGTTTTAAAACATTCGCGGCAGCTTTACTTATGCGCGATACTCCTCTTGAATATTACGATAGGTAATATCTTGTATGATTCTACATCAAGCATATTTCAAATTCCTTCTACCCACCTCTACCAGTCAGCCGTAAGTTTAAGTATGCAGTCTATCTTTATAACAGTGGTGGTTACGTGGCGCATGCAAATGTTCGAGGCTTAGTGATGTAAAGCTCACACAGGTCGGAGCAAAGCCCTCTATCCGCGCTTTATGACCGGGTAATGACTATTAACCTGGATATGTGTCGAATAGCACTCTACTTTTTACTCAGAGACAGGCTAAGTAAGGTTTAAGGTTCCTTAGTCAAATGATAAAAAACTCAGCATAAAGGCTGGGCCACATGGAGTGCAGCTGCAGAACGGCTGCAGGCCGGCAGCAGTTTTAAACTATGGAATTATATGCGAGGTGTCACACTAGATGCAGTCCGGCGCGGCTGCGGAACAGCTGTGAAACGGTAGCCTGGTGCGACACCTTGTATATAATTCCATAGTTTACAACTGCTGCCGGCCTGCATCCGTTCAGCAGCTGCACTCTGTGTGGCCCAGCCTTTAAGTTCATGCTCATGATTGTAAACTTTAATGCGTCACAAATGTTAGGATACAGCAACATTTGTAACGCATTAAAGTTTACTGTTATTAGGGAATCCGACCATGCTTTGCCATATCAAATTTGAGTCTTTGCCACTTCTACTTCTTATCGTGTGGGCAGCAAGCCCTGGTGTCAGAGTTTTTTCAAACTGCCTTACGGCCTCTGTCGTGGTTTTTATGTAAAGACTACTACCACCAGAGATAGTAGCCGGGACCAGCGGCTTAATGTGCCATCCGAAGCACGAAATAATTTTTCTTTTCAGACAATCAGGTGATTCAGCCCGCAATATCCTAACCAACTGGGGAAAAACGCACAAAGTGACATATCGCTAGGTGTCCCCCGTGCGAATCGAACCTACGACCTCCGTGTCAAGAGCCCATGCTCTTAACCATAAGTCCACGGAGGCAGTTTGCCACAGTGGTTTTTGCCACTGGTGGTGGTTGATGCTGACTGGTCGGTTGCCTTCCTTAGAGAAGATATCTAGCTAAAACTGTTTTAATTTAATTGTAATCACATCAACCTAAATCCCATGTATCAGCCGTCCCACTGCAGGGCACGGTCTAACCCCATGGAGAGTGTATGGGCGTTAGTCACCACGCGTGCCCAATGCAGATTGGTAGACTTCACATACGCATCGAAATTTCTTCTACAGCGTGTGCATGTGTTCTCAAAGGACTCGCCTTGTGCGGCAGCATTTCCCCTCTGCCACGGTATAAGATCAATTGATCATGTGTATTTACATTAAATTTTATACCTTATCACTAAACGAGACAGCCTATAAGACAGCCTATAATTGCGAAACAATAATTTCGAACTTAGAACGTTTGGGGTTCACGCGAGACTACTTTTCATGATTTTTAACATTCAAAATTAGAATCTAAAGTTATGGGGAATAAAATCCAAAGTTGCGGATTGCATATTACCTCGCCCCCCGCAAAAAGTGGCAGAAATGTTTGTTAGTAGAATTACACGCGTTACCAGTCCAAGGTTTTCTCACGATATTATCCGTCACCGATTAACAGCCGGTATTACGTACATGAGTATGAAAAACTCTTTGGTACAGCATGTCATTTTTGCGGATTATCATTGCCACCGATGCTCTTATTAGGGTTCCGTAGTCAAACAAGGAACCCTTATACTTTCGTCCATTCTGTCTGTCTTTCTGTTTTTAAATTAAGTTATAATAATCATTTATTTAACTATGAAAGTTGTATAAGTTACTAAATTCAATTTAAATACTTCCCTCAAAATTAACAAATACTTAATACTAAAACTAACGATATTTTATTAACAAAAAGCGGACATCAAAGTCTGTTTTTTTAGTGAAATTTGTCTCTAGGGCATTTTAAATTCATGAGGCTTGTAACGCAAGGTGGCACCTGCCCTTATAAATTATTCCGCACCCCGCCTCGGATACCTATCCCTTTGTGTAGTATTACTTTTAACGACCCTTTCAAATACCATTTCCTATTCAACTTTTTATTTTCTCACAAGTAAAACATTTAGTTTTTCCGTAACGCATTTTATTTTTTACATTACAGAAACTCAAAACCAAAATCCCTTTGTCAGAAACATTGCTAAAACTACCAACTGTATCGCAGATTACTTAAGTGACAGATACTTCTTATTTTCTCACAGCTAAAACATTTAGTTTTTCTGTAACGCATTTTACCTCTTACATTACAGAAACTCAAAACCAAAATCCCTTTGTCAGAAACATTTCTACAACTACCAACTGTATCGTAGATTACTTAAATAACAGGAAGCTTCTTATTTTCTCACAGCTAAAATATTTAGTTTTTCTGTAACGCATTTTACTTCATTACAGAAACTCACAACCAAAGTCCCTTTGTCAGAAACATTTCTACAACTACCAACCGTATCGTACAGATTACTTAAATAACATTAAGCTTCTTATTTTCTCACAGCTAAAACATTTAGTTTTTCTGTAACGCATTTTATTTCATTACAGAAACTCAAAACCAAAATCCCTTTGTCAGAAACATTGCTAGAACTGCCAACAGTATCACAGATTACTACGTAACAGATACATCACTTCCTTAGGAAACGGTAAATTCACACAATTTACCTACTGCCAGACGGTACGCGCAAAAATGTATCTAATGAAGATTGACTCAGCGTTGTTATTTAATTAGAACAGCGCGCGACGCGGTCTGGCGCGAGTGGCAGAAATCAAGCAAGCGCATCGCTTACGATGCTTATCTCGGTACCGACGGCCCAGTGACGGAGATATGACTGTATTTAGCATATCGACGGGGAAGTGCTAACAACTCCTAACTTACAAAAACCAAATTTTACAGGAGGCGAAAAAAAAAACGTTTTTTCCCAGGAGTTTAAGAAAAAATGTGTAAATGGCAATTTTATACTTAAATGGACCCGCTTGTAAGGTAATAATCAACATTTGTTTTGAATAATAATATAGCGAGATAATGTAAGATAGGAGGTAGTTATCACCAAGCTGGTGTGAAAAAAATTTAAGTTAGGAGTTGTTAGCACTTCCCCGTCGATATAGAAGGTTTCAAGATGAAATGACGAGTAAAGCAATGATAGGTGGCTATAGCCTTTCGCCCAAAAAATATATGTAAAACACCTTTTCCCTTATTCGCATCGTACAACTACAGAAAGAAACGGGGTGGTACAGTCAAGAGCACATCAACCTTGAAAATCGAAGTGCGATATTGTTCCTTAATACGAACGCCATAAGAACAGTACAAAGTACAAGGTGTAAAGCTTGACGTGCTCTTGACTGTACATTCCAAGCCAAAAAGCGGCGGATTACACTTCTTTAAAAAAATGTATGAATAACCCACCTCTGGTTTCGGCGGCGGCGGCGGGTTTTACTATACAAAAAATCATGGATAACCAAGTTAACCTGAAGTTAATTGTTAACCCAGGTTAAAGCTAGTGGGGCAAACAAAACAATGTAAACAATGTAGTGAGATAATCTGAACATATGTCAGCTTGATCAATATTCGTGTCCTTGACATTAGAGCTGACACTCGCATCCTCAAAATACCTGACATCACATTATTGAATATCCACCCACCTTGAATCCGGAGCTATTATTCACCACTTATTCGAGTTACAACACTTTAGGAGCACGCACAAAGTAAATAATCCGCACACACTCACAAAGAAATGTTTTTTTTGTTAGGTAGGTGTCCGTAGCGGCGTAGTTCGGACGCTACGGTCGTAGCGCGTAGCGTGCGGTCGTAGCGGCACACGCGGGCGAGTCGACTGGCCCCGCCGCCTGCAGACGCGAACACGGATTGCTACAAGCAGTATAATTAAAAAGTTCAGATACTTACAATATTTCTACCTACTGACTTACAGATGACAAAATGAGAAGAAATTTTTTGTTATATCTCATAGTTGGTCCCATGGTAAAAGTTGAGAAAAAATATGTATTTTGTTATTTAAAATAGCTGTGCAGGGATATTGGGTAGCATCCCTAGTACGTATTAGTTTATTTATACATAATATTGTATAAAATATACATTTTATTATAAAACTCAATGAGCGCGGTATCTTCCACTACATCGCTGGCAAAAACTCTTTTAGAGTTAAGCTCGCCTTCGTACATCACGACTTATTTTAATTTTTCATAATTATGTTGTTTTATGTACAATGAAGAATCTAAGCACGTAACGATATCGGTATAGAACGAGAAGTTTAGATTATGTGACATATAGTTATAAGTGAACCTTGTTACTAACACATTATGGACAAAAAAATCCGAAATAAATTATGATTATTATTATTATAATGTATGTTTGCAAACTAACTCGAAGCTCAACACAAATAAAGTAATTTTGAACTTATAATTAATAATTTATAATGATTGGAAGACGATATTCAATCAGAAATCTTTTTACTGCATAATGAATACTTTATTACAGAAAAAATCTTTACAACCAAGCTCAAACAAACAAAGCATTTTGATTACACAAACTCGACAAAACTAATTTCGTAAAACGTAGCATCTCGAAACCTCCCATATACTACGCTCCAAGGAGTCTGCGTACTACGCAGGCGCGTGGTGACGTCAGCGCGTCCCGTCCCGCTCCCTCTCCCCCACGCTTCACTTGGGGCGAGCGAGCACCACGCTACCGGCCATTCGCTAGTTGTCAACTTGTTAAAAAAAATTATTTACACCTAAAATAGCAAAGGTAATTTTTAAAGGTCAATTTTATTACGTAAAGACCCGTAAAGACGTTGTCGGGTTCTTGGGACAAGTCTTCTTTTTATATTATAATAAAATAAGATTGTAGGTGTAATTTTAGATTTACTAGCTTTTATTTGCGGCTCCGTCCGGCTCCGGCTATATGCCATTATTACTATTTACCGAATAAACAAAATACCTACACTCTACTTGGTAGACTCTACCATTATCTATACTCTACCTGGTAGAGTGCAGGTAACGGTACAGGCTACCTAGGTACCTAGTATATATATAGTATAGGTATGTAGTACTTGGGAGAGGCCTATGTTCAGCAGTGGACGATAATAGGACCCTCCAAAAAGTGCGTGCGTGTGCCGTATTTTCGACAAAGAATTAATAAAAGTACTTTTTCTAGATTTTTTTTACGATTTCACTAGATAAACTAATGGTGAATATGTGAGTAAAATTCCAGTAATTATAAACGGTTGCAAGTTATTCTAGTTTGAGAAAAAAATGCGTTGTTTTCTTTACTTTTCGAAAATAAATTCTAACGAGTGAAGTAATCGTGTATTCAATTATGATTTCACAAAATAAACTATCCAAAAATACTGTGTATTTCTTTCGTTATGGTGCCCCCTTCCCAGGTAATTCGGGGACTTTCTCGCTGTGATATTTGCTGACAGTTTTTTTTGGGGGTTAATTACGCATCTGCGATCCTACTCCTCGCAAAATATGTATGGCTTTTCACCGAGACTCTGTTGTTGTTGTCTGTCTGTCTGTCCTAACTATTTAGGGCTGATACTTTTGAACCGTAATAGCTAGACCATAGAGGTATTATACCAGGAATAGAGGAACATACAGCTGAGAGAGCGAGATGTACCTAGCGGCACCACTGTATAATAGAAAGAGATACGTGACGCGAGGCAATAGAACCGTTTTCTAGTCACTAATCACCTGAATCACGAGTCGCTGAGGGACGTATAACCGTCATATTAGGTATATTAAGAAAGACTCTGTATACGTTTATAAACGATAAGTTGCTACTTTATCATGCGAAATAAAATCTTTCTACATCCTTACCAGAATAAGACATACCACAATACTATTTGCAACAATAAAAGGCACGCAAATTCAATCTATCCTTTGTATTCTTACCGCAATATTCGACACGTTTTCGGCTACAATTGGCACAATTTGCGAAGGAACAATTTTAGCCACACGTCGCGTCTCAGCTATGCTCACACTCACGGATGACGTCACGTGTGCTTGTCGTGACTTTTGGTGGGTGGGAGATATTGTGGTTCTGCAGCTTTATGCTCCTTTTAAGGCTGCTTTTCCACTTTTCCAGAGATGTGAGAGGTAGCGAGGCGGTGAGCGAGGAAAAATTGGGAGTGCTTCAATTTCCCAATGACGTGATCGAGCGAGCGCGCTATTGGCGGATTATTTCCTCGCGTACTGCCTCGCTACCTCGCACATGGAAACGCAGCCTTAAACAGGAATTCGAGACAATTACCGTTCCCGACCTTTGACTACTTATATGAGGACTGGTAACGCGTGTAATTCTACTAACAAACATTTCTGCCACTTTTTGCGGGGGGCGAGGTAACATGCAATCCGCAACTTTGGATTTTATTCCCCATAACTTTAGATTCTAATTTTGAATGTTAAAAATCATGAAAAGTAGTCTCCTGTGAACCCCAAACGTTCTAAGTTCGAAATTATTGTTTCGCAATTATAGGCTGTCTCGTTTAGTGATAAGGTATAAAATTTTATGTAAATGCACATGATCAATTGATCTTATACCGTGGCAGAGGGGAAATGCTACCGCAAGGCGAGTCCTTATAATAAATAGTCAAAGTTCCCGACATATAGTAGCTGATTTCTTCCCGTAGTGTCTGCAAGCCTACTATAATTCAGCGCTCAAAAAATACGCCAAATCTCTTCGAGAAAAGGTACGGTAGTGCGCTGATTTTTTGACTCGTCTTGGCGAGAGCACTGCTCGTCCCCCAGATGCTGTTGCATCATTCGGGTGACTAGGATAAGGTATCATTATCAGCCTATACAGGGTGTTACATAAGTAACAATAAATTTTTGAAACTCATAAGGGGGTTGTTTAGACCGTCAAACTGAACAACTTTCTCTATGGGACCAACATCGAAATCGCGAAAAAAAAAAAATTAAATCCCATACATATTTTAGCTCTAGTCGATTTGTAGAGTATATAGAACATAAATTTATTTTTTCGCGATTTCGATATTGGTCCCATAGTGAAAGTTGTTCAGTTTGATAGTCTACACCACCCCCTTAAATGTTTATTTGTAGTGTTGTAACACCTTGTATACCTGGTGTTACTGTAACTGTCTATACTCTACAAATCGACTAGAGCTAAAATATGTATGGGATTTAAAATTATTTTTTTCTCGATTTCGATGTTGGTCCCATAGAGATAGTTGCTCAGTTTGACGGTCTAAACAACCCCCTTATGAGTTTTAAAAATTTATTGTTACTTATGAAACACCCTGTATACGTCCTACTACAGGGTACAGGCCTACCCATGGATTACACAAAATAAGAAATACACATGCATACATAATCTTACGACAATAATCCCTCTAGGAATAGTCAGATTTGCTACACTATCATGAAAAAACACAAAATTTTTATTGTAAATACTTAAGTACACGAAACTTTTTATTCAAAATAATATCACAGTTTTTTTTTTTTTTTGAGTTATTGACGACATTTTTTTTACTCTATACTATCGCGTCGCGTCGGTAGGTGTTACGTTGTAGAGAAGATGCGGACAGAAACTCTACAACACACTTTACATCTCTCACTTTTAGCATATTGGTTTCAGGATGGAAAGACGTGTCAAATGATGATAGGTCTCTAGTCTTTCGCCCAGAAAAACACTGCATACCAAATTTCTCTAACCACAAAGTTTTACTCAACTTAAACATCGATATATCGTTCGTATCGGCTAAGCGAAATCATATGAAGCTTGTACAAAAGGGACGAGGAAGCGAAACTTTTCTCAGAGCTGGAGCCCTTTCTATTTAGGGTTGTCAACGGCCCCCCGTTGTTACACTGACCCTCTGTTAGGGGACATTGGCTTTGGTACAAGTCATGAGCTGTTTAAGCTAATTGTGTGGGTACTATAAAAACCCGTTTAGAAATAACGCATTCATAAACTGACATCTGTACTGTCCGGACTTTAGAGGTGATCAGAGGGAGTGGCGTGGCTAGAAGTCTACCGAGAGGACGTCTGCGTCGGCTCGTGATTTTTCTGGCCATGCGGCTCGGCCATTTTGTGAACCCTTTTGTGTTTTAACCTTAAAACAATCACTTGAGACTCTAAACTACTTACATTGGCAAAACTGCCATTCTACTTAATTAATACTGATCATTTTCATACGTATACTCTCCACATAACGAGACGTTGGCTGAATTGTGATAACACATCGGATGCCATTAAACAAAAAATTTAATTGAATCAGAAACCTCGTTAGCTAGAGTTTATGTCAGTGACTACGAAAATATTTACTAAAATGTACAGATATACGAATAGCAAGACTCGCTTTTAAAATCTTTTGAGTTTCATAGTGACTCGGCTGGTTATTTCAATCGTCAAAAAAGGTGACTGAAACATAATTAAGTATATAACATCTTGAATCTAATATTATGCAAATGATTTCTATTTCGCTATTCTGTATTTTAGAACGATCTAACGCACAATATAATGCACTGTGATCACCTATTTCACTTCTTACAGTCTTTTTTTCTTGATACCGCTACATCCCATACTTTGTACAGCAATAATCGTATGCTATTAACCAAAATGCACCGGTGATCGTCCGATAGCGTCCCTCTCCCCTTTGACAGGAATCAGACGATACAAAGCAGCTTTGTCACCATATTGCATCATTTATCCATCTGAACTTGTCACTGCCGTTGTGTTCATTTCATAAACAATTAATTCGTGACGTTTTTGATCCGCAATTATTCGTATTTCTGTGTTAACTCTTTATTATTTACTGTCTCGAAACAAAATAAAATAACGCTCTCCCTGGCACATACATTTTAATCGTCTCAAACGTATAAGCTACTAAGGCTTTTACTATCGAAACCATACACATATGAATTCATATGATCGAACTGGGATTCGAAAGCAGGACCCTGGTTTGGCAGTCTAGTGTGGTAACCATTATACCAGCTGGGTCGTCAATGTATATTGTATGGCCGGCCTTGCTCCGATCCCGCGTTAATTATGTTTGTCTTTATTAGAATTTTATTTTTGGCGTTTCGTATTTAAAATTAATTTCAATAACTATTATTTTAGGGGAAAAAAAATATAAATTCCATTTTTTTTTTTCATTAGGTAGTACAAGACTCTAAATACATAGAGCACTGAAAAGGCACTAGGATCATAATGAGTAATGACTTTGATTAGTGCCTAAGCCTAACATATAGGCTTCATAAAGAATCAGATTATTCACCCGCTACCGCTACATCCCATGCCTTTAGACACAATAATCGAATGCTATTAACCAAAATGCACCGGTGATCGTCCGATATCGCCCCTCTGACATGAATCAGACGATACAAAGCTGCATCGTTACCGCATTGTTTCCTATATCCATCTGAACTTGTCATTGCGTTCATTACACGAAAACTACATTAATTTGCTTATGATTTTGACTTTCGTCGGTCGTAATTATCGTTTTGTCCACTTGTTTCTCTGTTTTTTTTAATCTTCTGTGTGCTTATCTAATCGATAGTAATAGACACCCTGCATAAAAATCACGTGTCGTAATGTTCGTACTCGCCATAGACATATTACTCTAGCGATAGACAAGCTCGTTCAAACAAACAACATGTCACACAAAACAACACAAAATGACACATTGCGGTCTGTCATTGCCATAGTGACGAAGTGAACTCGGGAACATCAATCAGGTGCGTACACCTCATTGAAGTGGAACATGTTGCTTCTATGCAAGGGCAAGTCTATCGCTAGAGTTTAAGTCTATGGTACTCGCTAATCTCCGAAACTACCCAACCGATTTCAATGAAATTTTGTGAACGTGTATGGTTGGTTCCCTTAGTTGGTTCCAGTTTAAATAAAGGATAGTTTTGGACCCGATAGGTGGCGCCACCCGGGCGAAGCTGTGGCGGGTCGCTAGTAAATGATAAAACACAATTTTGAAAAGCGGTATGCGATAGTATGCGTTTAAAATGTCGTTCTAGGCGGATACGTGACAGCGCTCGATTTATAGTGAAATAATGGAGATTTATCGACAGCTTCCAAACAGCCTTCTCGTCTGTTATAAAATCTACACACACACCTATGTTTCCGATACACTTCACTTCATTTATGCTGTATTTTATAAAAAAAAAAAATTACGGTTTACGAAATTCAAAGTTTTGGGTAATACTTAAGTGGTGAATTGGTGACACTCAGACAGAGCCTTTTGCACCCTTCTCATTCAAGTTTTATACAAAATTATTTATGCTATGGTTATATTAGGGCTGCCACAACCAAATAACGTTAGGGATACCTGTCGGTACAACTATTGATTGGTTCGAGGTTGTACCCGTCATTGTGCCGATGCCGTCCCCCCAACGTGCTGACCCGCCGACCCGACTTGTCTCATTCGATAACAATTTGCCTCGCTCTTTGATTTATGGACTTAATACTCACTCTGTTACTTACTTATACGAGTATCTGCGCGTATTGGTTTTGTATAAAAACTTCATTTTCACGCGGTGGCTTTACTGGAAATGATATACATACTTATACATGGTGTTACAAAAATACAAATAAACATTTAAGGGGGGTTGTTAGACCATTAGACCATCAAACTGAACAACTTTCACTATGGGACCAATAACGTAATCGCGAAAAAATAATGATGTTCCATACTAAACTACAAATCTACTCGAGCTAAATGTATGGGAAAGCCGTTTTTTTTTCGCGATTTCGATGTTGGTCCCATGGTGAAGGTTGTTCGATTTGATGGTCTGATAATCCCCTTAAAAAGTGTCAGCATATTAAGAAGGACCTTGTATCATACATAATAGAATTGGATTAATTGTGGTACCTAATCGACAGTTGGGTCCAAATTCTCGATTTCCTAAATTTCCGATAAATACTTACTTAAAGCTTGAGTCTAAACGAGTAGGTAAGTAATATTAATTAAATATTTTATAAAGGACTAGTGTTTTCCCGCGACTTCGTCCGCACAAATTATATACCAGATTTTAAGTCAGATCATAAGCTATCAAACAAAAAAAGTTTCATCAAAATCGGTTCAGTAGTTTTTGCGTGATGTGCGAACAAACAAACAAACAAACAGACAGACAAAATTTCTAAAAAAGGTTGATTTCGAGTCCTAAAAACCATATCGTATTCTTTTTTTTGTAAATATCTTCAATGTACAGACACACTTCAGTTACAGTTTTATAATAGTTTAGATTAGATAACTATTAAATGGCCGATGGCCGATTGAGCCAAAAAGTTCTCGAGTGGCGACCGCGTACCGGAAAGCGCAGCAGCGCAGCGTGTAGGCCGCCCCCACACGGTGGACCGACGACCTGGTGAAGGCGGCGGGAATCCGTTGGATGAGGGCAGTGCAGGACCGGTCGTTATGGCAATCCTTGCAGGCCTATGTCCAGCAGTGGACGTCTATCGGCTGAGATGATGATGAACTTTTTAAATATTTCTTCCGCGAACCCACTTGTCGCTACATGACTCCGACTTATTAACTTATGTTAGACCATAATATATTTTTCACCTCACAAGCTCGGAAAGATTCTGTTTATCATTCGAAATCCGAGTGCAAAAGTGCATTTTATCCGCCATCGTGGAAAGAGTTTTTAAAATTCGAATATGTCTATTCAATATTTTTCTATACCGCCAATCCACTTCTTCTTATCGTGTGGGCAAGCCAATCCACTGAAAATGCATGTCACTGGCCAATAAGAAAAGGTGTAAAACCTCACAACAGGGAGGAAAAAAAGTTAATTGCTAAAAAGAACATTTTAAAAAGTTTTTTTTTATGATGATGTGATATTTTGTGTTTCGCTCGGCTGCAAAGTTATTCTGCGTCTCGTACCTTTGAAACCTTCGCTGAGCTCAGGTTTCAATACAAGTACTCGCGCGAAAAAGCAACTTTGAAGCCTAGCATAACAAATAACTATTGATAGAGAGGTCGATGAACCTACTATTGCATACGATACCGATTGCCTACTAGTAAATACAGCAAAAATACTCTCCCTAGCGCGAAATAAAGTAACTAAGAGAAACATTCCGATTGTATCGTGAATATCTCGATCCCCTCGCGCCGGCTAATTTAATTCCTTCCCTGCGATCTCACCTCACACATAGGGATTTTTCTCTCCGCTACAGAAATTTATCCCCAATTTACTTCCCCCAATTTTTCTTGAGCTGTAACACTGCGGGGAAATGTTTTTGTATACTTACTTACATTTGAAAATGGCATCTAAAGTTTAGGAATACTAAAACGTATCGGGTTTTCGTAGAGCGGATTTAAAAACTGGTCTGCAGTTTTTTAGGGTCATGAAAATTCTAGAAAAATGCCGCACTCTGAATAAATAAGTGCTAAAGCTTACAGAGACATAAAAGCTGAGGATACAAGGCCTATTATGGAAACAACAGCAGGCAACAATAGAATTAGAACCGAGATTAAAGCATGATTCGAACCCATGACCTTATCATTACACGAACTGGGATTAGGTACCGATATGAAAAGGAAAAATCTGGTGAGGGCTAATACAAACTAGCGTTAAATTGTCCAAAAACCTGTTCTGTCTATAACTAAAGCCGCCGATACAGGCCAATAGCGTGAAATAATCTTGCCATTTTATCTCGCTCTACCTTACACATTACCTTGTATTTATACCATCTATGGTCGAGACAGAGACTTGTAATTTGAGATAAGAGAGAGTTATTTCATCATCATCATCATCATCTGTGTTACCATTGGCCACTTACGAAGACGAACATTATGCTTCATCTAATCCCAAGTCACCACAATACTCTAACCTCGGCCTTCCTTCAATCTGTCGCTTCAGCTACCTTTCCTCGACGACTCAGGACCGACCCTGATCGACCAACCCGCCTGCCGGCGCCAGACGACCAGTAGCGGATACAGATGGGGGGCGCTGGTGCCGCCCGTATTGCCGCCGGTGCCCCCCCTGACCATGTATGCGCACGGGATAGAACAACGGCTGCCAAAGCAACATTCTCCTTCGAGCTCTCTCTAATTACGAGTTTATTATCACGCTATTTCTTATATTCTTAAACTTTGCATGTAACCTGTTGTTGTTTTTGTTAGGGTAAAATCAAGCTCTAGATATCTTTAGCGCCCCCCCCCCCCCACCACTCCCTTGAGTTTTTTCTGTATCCGTCACTGCAGACGACTCGGGGTTGGCGGGCGTCCCACACTACATCCTGCCATTTCTTTGTCTCCATTCTAGAACTCGAACTCCCCATCGGTTATCAGTTCTTTGGCATATATGACCAGACCATCAACAATTCCTGGTGACCTGTAACACAAGTGCGGAGAATTAACTACATGTACCGTTGTACAAGCACCACGAACCACGAACCTAGTTGATAGATAGAGTTAATTTTCAGAGTCATGTCAGCTACGTTAGGTGTCAGGTCTCTACTAGAGAGTTATTTGATCTTCGTATTACCTAGAATTCTGAACTAAAGAACAAAATGGTGTGAAAGACAACCCTACTCGTAAAACCTGCCAGACAAGAATCTACGTGACGAGATGCACGTGGTTCTACGTTGAATCTACGTAGAAACAAGAAACTCATGAACAAGTTGAATTCGCTCTGGATCTTTTGATGCTTTTCAAACAAGGGTGAGCGGGATTGGTATTCTTACAAATATTTGACATGCTTACGTGGATTTTATTTGAGGAATCGGAATCGGCATTCGTTATTAGATATTTTTTTTATTAAATGCTAATCTACGTAAATAAAGAAGCAAAACAACTGAATACCTACAGCAAAGTATTTTGTAAGTATATTTCATTATTGATACATCTTTGAAAGTTAAAGTTATCTTTGTGAGCAGTGTGGCGAGATACCATGCCTGCCGTGCAGAAAGCGATGGTTCGATCCCCTTCAAGGCCGACTCGTACCAATGAGTTTTTCAGAATTTATGTACGATCGTAACATCGTAAGGAAACCTGCAAGCTTCAATTTCGATTCGAGGCATGTATTGTACCCACTGTCCATTATAAGTGGCGACGGGCTCACCCCCTGTCACACTGGACAGAGTTTGGGTATTACTGGTGAAACGTGGATGTTCTGAGGTTTCAGGATATCTCTGACCACCCCTTCGGGGAATATAGTCGTGAGCATATGCTTTGAAAGTCAAAAGTACATGCTTGCATAATTATATAGGTATACTATTAACGTATACTACGTAATATACTATTTTTTTTCCGAACAATTATAATTTATGTTGGTACATTAGGTATTAACGTAGCGTAACGTTAAAATTATGTAAAGTACCTAATGTTAAGTAAGAAAAAGACAGGAATATTCTAATATTCCTGTCTTTTTCTACGTTACGTTACGTTGTTCGTATCTATACGCTTCTCGTAAACTAAACATTTCCTAAAATGTTGTTTCTCGGATGTGGTTCTGTCTATAATGATATTGTACTTAACTAAAACAGTTGTGAACTACTGACCTGCCAAACTGACTTCCTAACCCATTTAAGGCCTAATTATACTAATTAAAGCACCCGTTTGAATCGCGAACAATGTGTTTATTTACCTGATTCAGTATATACACTGCTTTACTACTAAGTTCGGTGCTCTATTTTGGGTGTTTGTGGTCATTCATCCAAATAACTCGACCGAGTCATTCGACTTTTTAGACTTGACTTTTATAATAACGTCAACCAATGAAAAATTTTAAAAATGACACTCAGTTGCAGAAACGCTCATTAGAGTTAATCCTCCATTAAAACAATTGCTGTCACTTTTTGTTTTATTAACTTTAATGAGCTTTTCTGCAACTGAGCGTTAGTCAACTTACTACAAGAGACCTGAGATGGGTGAGTTGACTCAAGGCTATCTTTGCCTTTGAGTCAACTCGGCTTGAGTTATGGTTCTAATAGGTCCAATTTGAATAGTAGGTACCTATTTCGCGTCGACAGCAAAACGCTAAAAGAAATATCAAACGCGGCTGTCAGATGAAACCTGAATGCATAAAAAATAATTCTAGTGAGCCACGCTACCTCGTTCATTTCCTATTTCTTCCAGTTTCCCTCCCAGTGGTCCCATTCAAACCTCGTGGGTCAGTCGGGATGTAATTTTCGGATGGATCGCCGTTCTTTCTACTTACGTTTTTGTGCGCTAAAAGCTCTCAATCTGCGGGAATAGCCCAATTTCACGACCATGTCACGTAATTGCTCGTTAAATCGTACTTGTCCGTATTAAATGGTTAGCTCCGATTTTCTGAATAGTTTTAGTTCGTTATTTAATAATAGATAGATTTGATAGATTTTTTTTAAATTAACCTACAATGTGTAATTTTCTGACAGCTAGTTTAAATGTAGATAGTTCAATATTAATTAAGACGTGACAGGACTCCAAAAATTGTTATTATCATCATCATCACTACAGGACACAGGTCACACAGGCCTACGTTCATGGAATTGGTGTAAAGAATAAAGAAGTAATAAAAAATTTGATGCCCAGCCTGAGTCATCCGGTGACGAAGTAATCTTTTCATGATTTCCTTCTTATTAAAAAACTTTTTTTTTAACAATTGCATTTTAGGTGTAGATTGGTAAAGGATCAAAGGGCCTTTAGCATAATGAACGTTTCAGAATGGATTTAACTCAAATACCTTACTAAGTAGGTACATCTACATAACTTAATATGACTATACCTACAGGGTGTTTCATAAGTAAAAATAAATATTCAAAACTCTTAAGGGGGTTGTTTAGACCGTCAAACTGTCAACTTTCTCTATGGGACCAACATCGAAATCGCGAAAAAAATAATTTGATATCCCATACATATTTTAAATCTAGTCGATTTGTAGAGTATGAAACATCAATTTTTTTTTTCGCGATTTCGATATTGGTCCCATAGTGAAAGTTGTTCAGTTTTATGGTCTAAATGGGGTGGTGCTTATAGGTTTATTTGTATTTTTGTAAAACCTTGTATAATTTAATCTCAAACGCATTGAAAATGTTTGGACAACATTTTGTCCGACCAACATTCTACTCTAAGGTCTAAACAGAAACATAATTAGAAAATTATTTACACTTCCTTCTAACACAAACGCGAAAAGGTCAAAGGACTGAATAATTAAGTAAAGCCCGAGCCTCATTCACATGCTAAATCATAACGGCCTGAAAATATGTAAATTTGTTTTGGAAAAGTTTCGGAGCCAATCTACAAGATCCGTAGGCGGATTAGACTAAGGGCCACTACGAATAAGAAGACCCCTGACAAGAAACAATCTCCAACGCAGTAAGTATGAAAATTGCTTAATTTAAGGGACTTCATATTTGAAACTAGCTGTGAAGAGATTTAAAAAGGCTTTCGTGGAATTGTTGATCGTTCGTGCTCTCATTGGATTCTCGTTTGTCTTCATCTCGTCACTTCATATTGTTACTGAAAAATATATCATCGTGAAACGCGACCGCATTTAGGTAGGTAGATAATTACATTAAAAGCTACGTACTGCTATGAGCGGTCACTGACTGACACGTTGGGGTCGGGAGTGCGATTTTTGAATCTCATTCGGTGAGCTCAGCTGCTGAAAGTGTCAAAATTACTATGGAGATATGCATCTTTCTACTGGTGATTTGACTCTCAAAAATCATACTTCAGGAGTGCGAGTAGAAAGATACGTATCTCCACAGAAATTTTGACATTTTCAACTGCTGAGCTCACCGAATGAGATTCAAAAATCGCACTCCTGATCTGGGTACCTACTATTAGGTACCTACTACTGGCCTACTGATTACATCCCCCTTGGAAAATATAGTCGTGAGCATAATTAATTACATACTTAAACCGTTTTCTATAGTCACAAACGCTTTGAGAGTAAAACTTCATTAAACGATGAAATCAGTTTTAAGGCTTCCGCACATTGCAGCGATATTATCGACAGCGATATCGCGACACCTTACACACTGCAGCGATTCCGCTATTCGCGTCACGCATGCGCCCTTCACTGAACGTATAGTAGAAAGAGATTGCGTCAGGTTGTGATAATATCGCGGCAGTGTGTGGGATCGAGCGCGTCCCCATAGAAAATGTACTGAGAACAATTATCGCAAAATCGCAGCGATATTATCGCTCGATAATATCGCGGCAGTGTGTAGGATCGAGCGCGTCCCCATACAAAATGTAGAGAACAATTATCTCAAAATCGCAGCGCGCTCGATAATATCGCTGCAATGAGCGGAGGCCTTAAGTTTTAACAAGCATTCGCAGGCGATAAATATTAGGTAATTAATATTACTAAATTAAATTCTGAATTATATTCATAAAAGCAAGTAGTACAACTTAGGTGTTCGAAAAATGGTTCGAAGCGACTAATAGAAACCTAGTAAATTTAAGAAAACTCACTCGTCAACGTCGTATGTATAGTCGCAGTTCCTTATTTTTCTCCGGAACTAAAAAAACCGTAAAGCAGACGTGTATAAGAGGTCGAACTTCCTTGGAGCCTATATTATATAAATTATATATTACAGGTCCCACAGAAATCAGTGGTGGATCTTACAAAACTCCCAGAATTAAATTCGATCCACTGGTTGAGCCTATTAATACATTCAAGTATCATAGGATCCACTGAGCCTAATGGTGGATCACAGTGAACTTCAGCGTCCTATTCAATCCACTGGTGGATCGAGATAGTGGAGCCTACAGGACAGAGGGAAATTATCTGTCATTTACGCTGAGGAATTTTCCCAAATTCCACTCAACTGTAATAAAATGTGGCTTCACGCACATAAACCGATAACAGATTAAATAGTTTAAACAAATTTCAGTGGTGATTCCGCCAAAGTAAAGGTTTAATTATCTCAACCACCGTTTTATGAAAATATACAAGTCCATTACGTTTTTCCTATGTTCTTAGCCAAATGTGTTGCACATTTTAGTTAAATAGGTATTCAGCGACGCAAAGCTAAAATCATTAGCGAGTCCAAAGCTGAAGATAATCGGATTGTATAAAGTTTAAGCGGTTGTTGCAACATTGTAGCGCTTTCTGCTGCATTTAGATGTTGTGTTTAGACCAGAAAAACAAAGTTATAAGTACAAAGTTTAGTTGTATTCCGGTCCAATTCCATACGCGTTTATTTGAAAAGTTTGAATATTATAAGAGATGCGTGCTACTTAGGAACACATAAAGTGTTTCACACTATTACACAGACCTGTGCAGTGTTTTTGTGTGCCCTACTTCAAACGATCGAATTTTATAATGAATAAAATTTTATACGAATGGAATGCATTCTACACCTGCAGCAGCAAAGTTTCTTAACTTTCTGATCGCCCCGAGGGGAATTTTGTGGTGACTTCATACTTTTTCTTATGTGTTGGTTTAAACACACTACCTTATTATACAATTGTATAGGTATTTGAAATTGCTTTTCATTAACATATTGAAGATTAAAAATAAAAACGTTTTTTAAAAAATGAAAATTTAAACTGAAACTGAAATGAAAATTTAAACCATAGATTTTAGGTAAAAAAAAGATAACGTTGACTCCAAAACACAGATTTTTTTTAATTTGTTGTCTGTTTGTTTTTTTGTTCGAGCATCAGGCAAAAACTACTGGACCGATTTTATCTCGTTACGTACGATGTCGACGGACCCGGTGAGGACGAAAACCCTGGCAAAGTCTAGTTTGATAAGTATTTTAATTATTTCTCAAGTTTATACTTCAACCATTTATCGAACCACTCATCAAAGTAAAGTTAACCACACTCCAACCTACTTCTAACAACATAAAATTACTAGAAGAACCTCACCTATTTCCAAGTTAATAGTTGAGAAAGTATGCGCAATATCGGCCGAGCTCTCTTGTGCTTTGTAGCTCATTCAATACACTAAGCTACCATAACATAGCTCTTATAGCTTGGTCACAAATGTGAAAATAGCTTGATTCATGAGACATCGTATTTAAAACGGAGTCTAAATTGATTCCATGCTGGGGCCTTTGTTATCGAGAAATGTAATTGAACGTTTCGTCCAACGCACACAATGAATATTCAGACGTTTAAATTTAATTCGCTATCTTGAATGTTATATGGACTATGCTCGAATAAGTTGGCAACTGCGGTAATAAGTTGGCAACATTATATTTCTGAAAATCTTTATCGTCAACAAAACATGTTATCTGAGGCTTTCTTAATTTTAGGTACTGCCCGAGGGTAGTATACTATTTTTCTCCTCGACGGAGGTGGAAAGTGGCAACTTCGTTTAGCGCAGCGGGACGAAAATTGACGCTTTCCGTCCGGAGGGGAGAAAAGGAGGTTTTCAATTCGTCTGTTTTTTTTACGTACAAACACATCGCTACAACTTCTTGACCGACTTCAAAGACTAATTAGGTAGCATGTTTTTTTTTCTAGCTATTTTTTTTGCTTCGGTCTTCGATTTGGCATGTCACACAATTAGCACCCCAAGATTTAAGCCTCAGAATTCGATACCTATTTAGTATTATTCGATCAAAGTGCGTTTTTATCCGATACGTTTTTCTCTGTCGGCTTTTGATTCTCATAAGTACATACTTAGGTGTTTACGCCGGGTTCTCTCTTCTGCAGTTTAACCAAATAGTTAAAAGAAAAACCTCAAACAATTATTTAACCCTACCCAAAACTTTTACTAACGATTTCGCGGTTGAACCTCCATGAATCTTTGTCTGCACAAAACTTTAAAGTCCTTAGATGAAGCCAACTGGGACACTGTTAATTTTGTCCAAGGGATTTTAAATTTTATTACTATTATTACGTAACTAGATTACAATGAACACTTATACCTAAATATGAATCCCACAAAACAAATTACTCGGCTTGTCTATGGGAGCAATCTCTCTCTGTCAAATCACGCTCAAGCTACTTTTACTTAGTCTTAATTTGTCTAATAAAACGTTGCAATATTACAATATGTTATCTGTTATTAGTTTATTACCCATTCAAAATTTTTTGGGATTTTCTTAGGTAATGCTGTCTAAAATTTAACATTCTATCCGTAGTTCTATCCACTAGGTTACCTAGGCTAGGTATAGTGTGTTCTTATAATGTGAATATAGAACTAGTAACACTAAAACCACATTATAATAAAGCTTTATGGTATCTATTATCCTGATATCTAAGTACTTATTTTCAGTGAGTAACATAATCGTGATAGATTTAGTTCTGCATTATAAGTCCTATCACATTTAAGGGTATATTATTCGGAGCGCGCTCCATACAAACGTACTATGGTGATATTTTCAATACTAACCAAAAGTCAATGAAATTTTGCAGAAACAATCTAGAAACAAATTTCTATGCTTGTATGGAGTCAGATTTTCGTTAAAATGTATAGTTTTCAAGTTACAGTGCCTCAAAGATTTCCATACAAATCTTAAATTAATCCTAGCATTGAAACTGCATATTTTAACGAAAATCTGACTCTATAGAAGCATAGAAATTTGTTTCTAGATTGTTTCTGCAAAATTTCATTGACTTTAATTGGTTAGTATTGAAAATATCACCATAGTACGTTTGTATGCAGCGCGCATTTTCGCTCTCGGAATAATATTCTCTTAACGTTTACAGAACAACTTGTACATGCCGCATCTTCCTCGTTTTGGTTTTAGCTAAGCTCCTTTCAGCCTGAATATTTATTTGTCTGGGCCCGTTTTATTGTTTTTTCTAAAAAAAATACTTCACTAATATTGAAGTAATTAATACGCCAAGTAATTAAAATCAAAATTTTCATGAACCGCCCGAACACAACAACGGCGCAGAGCGGGGCGAATTTGAACGGAAACCACACAACGAATCGTTTTTCAAGATCGAAACCAATTTATTTCACAAATCGTATCAATTTCAGTCAAAATTACTTTTTGACCGCAAATCAAATACTAGGGAAAAATAGATTTTATTAAAAGCCGTATTTATTGAAACATGTATGTAAGTATACGACCAAAAGCAATTTTGAAAGGTAGGCAAACAGGCAGACGCAAATATAATATTGGTGGACAATCGCGAACGTATCGTATCGTCTATCCACTTAATTTTACTGTAGTAAAATAAATAAAAATTTTAATTAGGTACTTAGTTTAATGTCTCTCTATGGGATAGCTTTGTACAAATTTTGTGTTTTGTTGGCCCGCTGTTGGCCTTGTGGTGAACTCAGAGGGGTGTCGTTTTCAAACATCGTGAGGTCTTCCCGAATGTCAGTCATGCAGTGACTCTTTTCCATTCCATCATTCCCATTCCCATGATTTATGATCATCATTATCCTGAATATAGTATCGTCCTATACGAATTCCAAGCGGATCAAAAGAGTAAATTTTTCTAAATCCTATAACTTATATTATTCTATACAGGGTGTTAGGGTAAATAGTTGCATTACTTTAAGGGGTCATCGTACCAATGATATTGAACAACCTTTCCTAAGAATCCTATAGGAAATTCGCAAAAATTGTTTATGACTTTCCATACTAAATGCAATCAGCTGATCGAACGTTTGAATGAAAAGGCACATTTTTTTTTTTTGCTAATTGCCGATAGGTTTCTTTGGGAAAGTTGTGCAGTATAATGGGTGCAATAACCCCTTAAGGCTGCGCCGAGCCTATTGTGCTGCCCCCGATCGTATTGTTTTTATTTCTTTTCCAAAAAACAAGAATGGCACATTGTAGTCATTGCTGATTTTCAATTTATCGGGTCACTGCGGATTTGTTTTTATAGTGTTTGTAGTTACTATCTATAAAACCGCCAAAAGTGGCCACTTTTAACGATAACGATAATAGCTACAAGCATAAAACATAATAATCCGTATTGTTTCGATAAATTGAAAGCCAATCAGGACTACAATGTGACATTCTTGTTTTTTCAAAATGTTGTTTAATAAAAATAATACGATTGAGGGCAGCACAATAGGCTCGGTAGGCTCTTAAAGTACCTAATGCAACTGTTTACCCTAACATCCTGTATATTTCACTGAACCATAATAGCATAATATGTGCTCACGACTATATTCCCCGTGGGAATAAGAAGATATAGGTACCTACACTGTACAGCTTATCTTATAATTAGCACGCCTAGCAAGCCACCAACGACAAAGTGACAAAATGAGAAAAACGACATGATCGTTCTTTTTGGCATAGGTACGTAAAATAACAAAGAAGGAATGATATGAGGATGATGATGATTGATGGATAGAAATCTCAATTTTTATCGTTTTCTCGGGGGTGCCATGCGAGGCCTTTACGTAGTTCTTCTTATTCCGATGACTTGGGTAAACATACTAAATACACAAAGCGTTTACCGTCGCACAAGAAATATGTATAAATATGTCGGAGATAGTCATAAGAACGGACGGTCTTAGGAGGCGCGCAATTGCGCGCAGCAGGGCACGTGCATTGAAGTTGCCGAGATTGTTCACGTAGCCCCCTACCCCTACCATCGATCGTGCACTATAAATAACAGAGTCGAGCGAGGCACTACACAGTCTGCTAGGGAACGTCGCCGGGTGCACACGCTGCCGGACCTAACTCAATACTAAGTCATATTCTAGAATGTTATGGAGTTTCTTGCCGTTTCTTCTCCATGGTGTTTACTTGTGAAACGGTGGTAAACGTAGAGTCAGTGAAAGTCATAAAAGATTATGATCATGATGGAAATAAAAGATATTTAATGATAATCCGATTCTTACCTTTCATTTGAAATCATTGCCACGTATCATACCTGCTGCCTATAAATACAATATAAGTACCAACATAGAAATCGAATAGCATTTAAAACAAGCCCGTTTATCTAATGTAGATACTGTCCCAAACGTGCACATTATCGACAGGCCGCCAGGCCGCACACTGAATTACAGTCGAGGTGGAAAAATCAGTCCGGGCCCGGGAAGGCTGTTCTAAATAAAATCACCGTTTCACGGCCCAGTTACCCGCCCCGAAGACTTCCCATTCAGTCTCCTCACATGTGTTTACGGCACAGATCCTTGCTAATCCAACCGTAGCGATATTTCTTGACGTCTTTCTTGAATTCTCTGGATAAATGAAAGCTTTCTTATGGGGAAATCTTTTTTATTTTAGAGGTTAGGGTTCCGTGCCCAAAGGGTGTAAAACGGAGCCCTATTCATGAGCCTACAAAGCCCGTCTTGTCCATCCGTCGTAGCTCTAAAGAGAGTATCTTTTGTATAGTAACAGGTAGCTACTTTCACAGAATAATTATGTGTTATTATTGTTTTGGATTTACTAGCAAATAATAAAAAAAAAACTATAAGGGGTCGATACAAGAAAAGTGTTTCTTCAAGGTTTATGCTTTCTGCTCTATTGTAAAGACGGCCATACATACAAACGTCAAACTTTGAGATTATAATATACTCTAACTAAGGTAAAACAACATAATAGAATAAACAAGTGTGTGTAGTGTAGCGGGCTTGCGCTAAGGATCCCGGAAAACTCAAATTGTTGGTAATATTACCTATATGGTGGTACGGAACCCTGCGTGCGCGAATCGGACTCGCACTTGGCCGGTTCTCTTTCCCTTACCTTTGACCACGGCGGCTCGGTCCAATACTAACTAAGGCCTCTTTTGTTGTGTTTGTGTCCCGAAACCTTCCTCATGAACGAGGTTATTAGCATGCTGTTCTCAATGAAGCTAAAACAAAAAGAGCTAAGTAGGTAACTGAAATAATTCAAATAGGTAGGTAATGAAAAGTGTGAGAGTTTACGCCGTTCAGGTTTTTCGATCAAGAAAAGCTAAAATAAGATCTTCCTTGCTTAGGTACTCTAACAGAAAGCCTACAAACTATTTCTATACAATTGGTTTTTTAGGCTTCTGGATCTGGATAAAGATTAGGTAATGAACATTTTCATTTCTGGTTTTCTTGATTGAGGGTGCCACTGAATTAAAGCACGTAAAAGGAATTCTAACAGATTTTTCCACTTATATTCGTCCGTTGCTAGAACAGACGACTCCTCATTCGGTTACTGGAAATTCGCAGTCGCCTATATGTGAACAAAACAACAAAATGACGAATTTAATGTTTGCAGAACAGACCTACTTATGCTTTTCTCCAGTCCTTGACCTACTGAAGGCCCTGTGATGATTAGGCGGAAATTACTTGCAGCTCGGGTTCCGTTATGGGTCGGCAGTCAATCTGCGGTTGTGTCGACCTTCTGCTGCGTTAGTTTGATGATACGAGTAGTATCCGGAAATGTACATAAATCGGGCACGTAGACCGTAAAATATATCTCGTAGTCCTAAGAATCTGTTTCTATTTGACTACAAGTCGAATATTTCGGTAAATAACATCGTACACACCTACTTAAATTTCGAATTAAAAAAAAAAAAGAGGTGAAAGGCGAGTAGGGCACTGTTGGTGAAATGTAAAGATGGGCACTACAGGGTCCTTCCCATCCTTCCCATAATGCTGATGGGATGATCAGACCATCAAACTGAATAACTTGATCTATGTGACCAACATCGAAATCGCGAAAGAAAAATTAGCCTTCCCATACATTTTGGATATAATAAGTTTACAGGTTTGTGATACAGCTGATATTTTCTTTCACGATTTCTATGTTGATCCTACTGGATCAAAGAAAAAAAAAACTGGAGAAAGTTGTTCAGTTTGATGATCTGATCATCCCCTTAAAAATCCGCAGCATATTAAAAAAGACCCTGTTAGGGATTGCAATCCGGATAAACCGTTATCCGAAATATCCGGATATCCGTGAATTTCGGTTCAGTTTTAAAATCCGGATTTCATTTTTACGAACATTTTCTTGGTAGGCTTAAATAGTATTATTCATTGATGTTAAGGCTTCGGAACCGATTGGGTTTTATTCCCATTCGTCAATATCCACAAAATTAGTTGTTTCTGTACTTTAGTTCTCGTTTTCACTGAATTTCACGCAGCTATTCAAAATAAACCTAGGATGTTTTCAAATAAAAAAAAAAGATCGAACGGTTAGATGAGCAGTTCTGCACCTACTCCATTCTTAATTTAAACTCCTACTTCTGGGCATAGTAAACGGTAAGCTCGGCCCAGGCCTTCGCGGATTTAACAGAAATCCAGGATGACTGTCCACTTTCGTGAAAAGTCAGTGAAACTCGATGTGTTCAACGGGCAAATCAAACATAGCGTCAAAATGTTTGAGCTCGCTTAGCTCTGTCAATTTTATTTTATTTGTACTCTGACACTGTGCTCTCGCTGCAACCGAATTATTATCCTGGGAATTTAAGAGCACTTTCGCTTCATTAATTTTTTATTGCCTAAACAAATCAACTCTATTTCGGCATTAGATCTACAATTGAGTTATAATGTAGGAAAATCATAAGCTAGGTCTAGTTTTTGCTTCATTGCCCAGATTGAAATCTGCATGAACTGGAAATCACGAACTCGCATCTCGCTCGTCCTGGTATTAGATTGCATTGTAACCAATTACTTTCGAAATTTTACTTTCAGATCTTCAGTTATTCTAAAACGGTTCATGAAGTATCATTTTTCTGAATATTCAAAATCATAATTTCAAACGTGCTTCACACTTTTCAAAGTTTAAACTTTACTATTTTTCTTTTTACATATTTTAACCGAAACAGCTCTGTAATAACCAGTGATCGGATTGTCGGGGCATTTTTTGAGCATACAAGTATGGATACGCCTTGAAACCCGGAAATATCCGGATTTAATAAATATGGATAAAAATTTCACGGGATTTACTGGGATTACCTATTTAGATGTCAAGAGAAGTTTTTTTTAATCAAGAGTATTAGAAGCGCATACTAGAGGCCGCGCCTTTGAAACACGCCGCCTGGTACTTTTGACATGTACCGCGCTTAGGTAAATATGTTGACCGTTATTAAACAATGATATTAAGTAACTAGATTAGTAGTTAGGGCACCAAAGCGTTGCCACTTCGAAGATGTCTGCAGGCTTCTTTGACTTCAGTTCAGGCGTTTATCTATAGTGAGCGGACATATCCCTGACGTATAAATTAAGCTACCAAAATGGGGAAATGCGCCGTAAAAATTTGTAAATCACAGTCGGAAAAGAATAATAAAGGAAGTGGTGTTACTTTTCACAAGTAAGTTTACTAAATTTTGTCAAAATAAAATTAAAAAACTAAATAAATTTTTCACGCATTGTTTTTGCCATCAGTGTTGCAAGTAAATACGATTTTGATTTACAAACTTTTACGGCGCATTTCCCCATTTTGGTAGCTTAATTTATACGTCACGGATATGTCCGCTCACTATAGATAAACGCCTGAACTGAAGTCAAAGAAGCCTGCAGACATCTTCGAAGTGGCAACGCTTTGGTGCCCTAACTACTAATCTAGTTACTTAATATCATTGTTTAATAACGGTCAACATATTTACCTAAGCGCGGTACATGTCAAAAGTACCAGGCGGCGTGTTTCAAAGTCGCGGCCTCTAGTATGCGCTGCTAATACTCTTGATTTAAAAAAACGTCTCTTGACATCTAAATAGGTAATCCCAATAAATACCGTGAAATTTTAATCCATATTTATTAAATCCGGATACTTCCGGAAAATTCAGGCGTATCCAAACTTGTATGCTCAAAAAATGCCCCGACATTCCGATCACTGGTAATAACTGATTCATAGTCCTGAGAATTGTCGAGCTCGCTTTTCTCGCATCCATCGTTGATTTTAAGGTACTGCACAATGCAAAATATTGTTGATTTTGATAGGTACCTACAAGTGGTTTCTTAATAATTGCGTTTATTTATCATAATACAATGCAAAATAATAACTAAAATATTAAATCAACCAATTAATGTCCTCAAAATTCGAAATATCCAGATTATCCGGATTGGTCCCAAATCCGTTACCTAAAATCCGGATATCAGAATCTTAACGGATTTGCAATCCCTAGACCCTGTATTAATAATGTCTCTATCTACCCCCCTGAGGAATGTAGTCGTGAGCGTACGCATGTCTTAAATGCAGATAATACTCGTACAATATTTTCTTAATTTTAAATGCCATATAATGAATATTAAGGCAATCCGCTATTGATTGCACATTAACGTATAAATTCGTCCATTTCTACCCATTTACGAAACCCCGGTTAGGTGTCATTAGAATACATTGGACGACCGCGACCCAATTAGTTGCATGTTAAATCCTATTGTTTCACAACTCACATATAAAAGGGACGACAGGAAATTAGAGATTAGTCTGTACAAGATTGATGATAGGACAACACCGTGTGCAAAACCGTAAGTTTATTCTATAATAATAATTGTATTATATGTGTTGTTGTTGTGATGTGTGTGTTGAGGTTCTTAACGCATAATCTTACGCTCAAGACTAGGTATTAAGTAGAGTTATTCCCTGTAGTCCCTTTGGAGTCTAGTAGGTATATCCCCAACCTCTTTTAATGGTCAACAATAATACAGGTTTCTTACAATGTTTCTTCTTAAACCACTTGCTAACATGACAAGCATATGCTCACGACTATATTCCCCGAGGGGGTAGTCAGAGATATCCTGAAACCTCAGAACATCCACATTTCACCAGCAGTACCGAAACTCTGTCCAGTGTGACAGTGGGTGAGCCCGTCGCCACTTATAATGGACAGTGGGTACAATACATGCCTCGAAATTGAAGCATGCAGGTTTCCTCACGATGTTTTCCTTCATCGAAAAGCCAGTGGTGTTACAAATCGTATATAAATTCCGAAAAACTCATTGGTACGAGTCGGCCTGGACGGGGATAGAAGCATCGCCTCCTGCACGGCAGGCAAGGTTACTCGCCACTGGACCACCACGGCTTAATGACAAAAGGTACCTAAATACTCTGCAATGTAGATAACTGTATAGCCTTAGTAGCCTTAGATAGCCTTTAAGAATGGGTATGTACTTAATCCGTCAACATTTTCCAAGCTTCTGTAGCGAATTCAGTTTTTCTTGATTTTCCTTCATATCGCTCTGTCAAGGATGACGTTGAAGTATTTATCCATGTCCTTTTTAATTAACTATAGTTTAGATTATCTTAAGTTTAGCCATCATACGCCTCCTTCACCTGATAAACTCTACCAGTAGAGTAAGGTCAATTGACCACCACTAAGGGTTTTCGCAGCACTGGTTCCGTGGATAAAATATGTCTAAATTCTACACAAAGTCAGTCTAAGATGACCATCACAAATTATAAAGATTATGCAGACTGTTCCCTTTATTCTAGAAAATGCCACCCCAGGAGATGCCTCCAGTAGACCCAACTCCCAGTGGAGTTCTCTTCGAGACAGACACTCAAACAGCTGATCTGGGTCTTGATAAAGACGTCACTGGTCTGAAGAAAGCAACGGAGAGGAAACATGAGTATGTCTGGTTCAACATCTTGTGGTTCCTGTACTTGCACATAAGCTCCTTGTATGGTCTTTACCTCGTCTTCACATCTGCTAAATGGCAGACTAATGTATTTGGTGAGTTGAACGTTTTCTTAGAAAGATAGATATCTACAGAGTTCAACCTAATATGCTGACGTTTTTAAGGGGATGCGCTGATCATGAAACTGAACAACTCTCTCTATGGGACCAACATTGAAATTGCTTTTTTTTTTTTGAGACAGCAGATTTTTTTCGCGTTTTTGATTTTGTTCCTATACAGGGTATCAAAACACCCTAGTACTTAATACACAAAGGGGGTGCTTCAGCTCATCAAACTGAACAACTTTCACTATGGAGTCACCATAGTACTCGCGAAAAATAAAACAGCTATTCCATACAAAGTTGCAGTACCGACTCGACAAAAATGTATGCGATAGCAAATTTTTTTTTTCGCGATTTCTTAGTGTTGGCCCCATAGTGAAAGTTTGATGGTCTGAAGCACCCCCTTAAGTATTACTAGGGTGTTTTGTTACACCCTGTAGAGAAAGATGTTTAGTTTGGTGGTCTGATCATCCCCATAAAAAATCGTCAGCTTATTAAGAATGATCCTGTATAAGTTTTAGGCATTAGATTTTACCTTACGTGCTAATACATGCTTATGCATTCGCTGTTGGAGAGGGCACAATTAAGCAGAATGATAATTATATGGTGCGTCTTTCAGCTTTCGCAGTCCATGTCATGTGCGCCATAGGGATAGGCGCAGGATCTCATCGGCTATGGACACATAGGTGCTTTAAGGCACGCACTCCACTGCGAACTCTTCTCATGATCTGGCAAACAATGGGTTTCCAGGTACGTATCTAACCTAACCTAACCTAACCACAATCCAAATTGCTTAGCCTATTTTCAACGGATGACATTAAAATCAATATCACATTGCAGGATTCAATCTTCGAATGGGCTCGAGACCATCGTACTCATCACAAATACGCCGATACGGATGCCGATCCTCATAACGCTGAACGTGGACTCTTCTTCTCCCACATGGGCTGGCTGTGCTGCAAGAAGAGTCCAGAAGTAATAGAAGGTGGACGTCGCCTTGATCTCACTGACCTTTATGCTGATCCTGTTGTTATGTTCCAGAAGAAGTAAGTTTTAGAGGACGATTGCTTCTGATTCCAAATTTACATAAGTACCTACTTTTAGAGAATAAAATATCCACATGAAGAGCAAAGGAGTTCCTCCCTTAAAAATTCTTATTCGTAACCTCATGGCTGAGGTGACCATCGTGGGTCGCTTGTATCACCACAGCTCTCCAGGCCGCTCGATCTAGAGCCCGGTGTATGCTGGCCTGTTGTCTCGGTAATTTAAAAACTATCGTCTTTTAATTATTATCATCCATTTTCAGACACTACATGAAGATGATGCCAATACTCTGCTTCGTGCTCCCAACTGTGATACCAATGTACTTCTGGAACGAGACCTTCCTGAACGCCTTCATGATCCCCACGATCCTCAGATATACCTGCGGAATCAACGTCGTTTGGAGTGTCAACAGCTTCGCCCATAAATATGGATATAGATCTTATGATAAGTATGAATAAGTTCTTTCTTATATCTATGAAGGAATAAGGTATCTTTTGCAGTATTTCAGTGCACAAAAGGCCAACCACTTTACTGACACCTCATTCCATCCTGAAAACCATATGCTAAAAGTTTTAGTTGCAGCAAATATTCATACCCTAGAACAATGGTCATTATATTATGGTCTATGGCCTATTATGGTCATAATAGTATAATAGATAGACGTACTTTTTGTTATTATCAGCTGCAAGGCTGATTCAGGATTCATAGGGTGTAGAGCATCTCTTTGATTGGGATGGACCAGGTCTGCCTGAATTCCAGTCGGTTTAGGAGTTACAGCCGGTCAAAGGTCCGACCATGGATATTAATTTTTAGTAACCATAACCGACCTTTGAACGGCTGTTACTCCTTAACCGACTGGAATTTGCAGGCAGACCTGGTCCATCCCAATCAAATAGACCTATGAATATTAAATCAGCCCTGCAGCTAATGATCACAAAAAGTACGTCTATCTCTTAAACTATGAGTGCGTATGTTTATGTACGACCAGTTTGGTAAACTCTTGACTATGTTTTCCGTCAAGCAAGGGGCTTTGTTTAAATCCGGTTTCTACTAGTCTTTCCTTTTTGTTCTAGGAGTCTTTTGGTAATTAGGCTGCTGCGTACCTAATGACTCCTAAAGACTGCAAAAACTCATAAAAATAACCCTAGATAATGACTGAGTGACCCTAGTCTAGTCAAATGACATTAAATAAAAGCTTAATAGTTTAATTTTCACAGTTGAGTTTAAATACCACAATTAATGCGAGGTAAATAACAAGGTGTTTTGTTAACACAAATTGTAAGTACTTACTTAAAAGTTTTGCGGTGGTTGTATAACGGTAAGACCCGTAACTAATTTAACAATCAAAGTCTCATTTTGCAAGATTGTAACGATTAAATACAGGGAATACGATGACATTAAATAAAACTGAACAGTTTTACTATGGAGACAATGAACGGAAATGAGAAAAAAACTTAGCTGTTTCATGGATTTTAGTTGCGTATATTTTGTATGGAACAGTGGATTTTTTTGCGACCAAAGGAACAGTGGTTGGCTCCACAGTGAAAGTTGTTAAGAGAAGTTTATTCCGAGAGCGCAAATGCGCGCTGCATACAAACGTACTATGATGATATTTTCAATATTATCCAATTAAAGTATGATTAACTACTAAGTAGTATAATTTACCTATGATCCACAGTAAATACATTTCTATTTCTATTAAATTTTTCAGAAACAATCTAGGAACGAATCTCTATGCTTGTATGAAGTCAGATTTTTGTTAAAATACTTATACAGTTTTAATTCTAGGATTCATTTAAGATTTGTATGGAAATCTTTGAGGCACTGTAACTTTAAAACTATACATTTTAACGAAAATCGGACTCCATACAAGCATAGAGATTTGTTTCTAGATTGTTTCTGCACTTTAATTGGTTAGTATTGACAATATCACCATAGTACGTTTGTATGGAGCACGCCAACGGTAATATACCCTTAACGGTCTGAATTCACCGTTTTAAAGTATTTGCCTGCTGTCCCATTACACCTGTATAGAACTCGTCTACTTTAAGATAGGTCGGTACTAACTACTAACATACCTATGATGATTTTTCCATCTTTTAATAAGGATAGAATACCCCTTTCCATTTCTTTTTGCGGTTTTCGTTACAGTTGACTAAACTATTGAGTTCATATAATAATAGGTAAGTATACTGCATTCCAAATAAGGACGACGAGATTTTCCGATTCCTATTTAGCTTTCTGGCCAATTCTTATAAGCAAATACTTATAGTTTATTTATCAGAAAGATATACTATCCGACATATCTTGGACGTTCCTAAAGCTGTATTACCGAACGACACTCAAGTGGAGATCTCTTCTTGAGTATAGATAGAAAAGGATGCAAATACACAGAACGTATACGAAGAGATCTCCACTTAAGTGTCGTTCTGTGTTTCAAATATCTGTTTCTATAATCAAAAATGGCCTTAAATTTTCGTTGCTATTTGGAATAGAGTACTATAGGTAGGCCTTTATGTTTATTTGTGACTTGAACTCAATTACGCAGCTCCATTCAAATAGCTGATCATGAATAATGGATTTCATTGCAATAAAGTGTTTTCAATAATTCAATCATTGTTGTCCCTTGTTACCTTTGCCCTCGTATTGGCCGCTACGTTTCATAGTTGTATTTTGTTGCCAGGTCACTGAACCCCCGAGAAAACATTGGAGTGTGGATGATATGCGTGGAGGGATTCCACAACTTCCACCACACGTTCCCGTGGGACTACCGCGCGGCAGAACACCCGCTGTTCAACATGCTCACACCTACTATTGTGTTCATTGAGTTAATGGCAAAGGTTGGTACTTTAGCAGACGATTTTGAAGAATACAATGACCAGTGGGTATTTTAATAAGCATACAGAAATTGAGTGAGTGAGTGAGTGAGGTGCCTTGCAATCGAAACCGGCGGGTAAATGTGAGAAGATGAATGAATGCGATTGAGGATTGGTTTCTGCTTACTTACTCATCTGTAAAAGATTTAACCTCCTAATGTTTCAAAATTGAAACTAAATAGAAACTAAAATACCTACAAAGAGGCGCTAGCTGTTATTATCATGCATATTAAAAGGCTGGTGTAACAAGTTTTGACCGACCAAACGCCGTTGCTGTCTCACTGTTGGGCAAAGACCTCCCTCCATTCCATTCCAGTCCAGTCCATGCGTCTCTGTTGTGCGCTTCCATACCTAAGTTCTTTATGAAACCTTCGATTTCATCCGCCACCTTCTAGGCTCTGCCTTGACGCCGATTTCGTTTTGCTGAGGACGAGTTGGTGAGATTTGGCCCATAGGTAATCTGGCATGCGGCAGAAATGTCCAGAAGCACCCATTTCTTTAGTGTGCGTGCTGTCACGCGGTACATAAGGTGACGGGTTGTAGCACCTGCGCCTAGAGCTAGTGCATCTGTGTGAGTGTAACTAGGTCCCTTGTAGAACAAACGAGATTACGAGAGAGAGATTATTGAGAGTATTACCTTGCATGCTTCACATCTTTTTAGTGCAATATTCGGTCAGTATTTCTTTCAAGTCCGTGCTTATAAGCTACTAACTGCAACATTCTAATTCCAGATTGGCCAAGCATACGACTTGAAGAGTGTGACCTCTGATATCATCAAGCAACGGGTCCACCGAACCGGCGACGGCACTCACCACCTATGGGGCTGGGACGACCCTGAGTTCACAGATAAACTTAAGAGCCGACTTGGAGTCGTCACCCACCCTGAAGACCGGAAGTCTGCATAAAGTATTCAGTGATGATTGTGAATGTATTCGTATTGTGATTTAAAAGACTGTAGTAAGTAGGTAAGGTAGCGTAGCTTTTATTCTGGTTGTAATTTTAATGGTTTTCTTATTAAAAAGTACTAACAACGTAGATTTTTTTTTATGCAGGGTGAAATTGATATCATTAGCATCCTTAATCCTTTATGCATCCGTATTGCAGTTTAGTATGGGACAGCCTATTTTTTTTTTTGCTCCGATCGGTTTGCTCCCAAAGTAAAAGTTGTTTAGTTTGATGGGTAGACTCTTAGTTTAAAAGGATGCTAATGATATCAATTTCACCCTGTATTGTAAGTATTGCAAGACCTAAAAGACCTTACATATAGTAAATAATATCTTCACCATCACTAAAGGTAGTTTTTTATTTTATTTATAATTATGGACTTCTTGCTTGTGCGTTGGCACCGCATTTCCGACAATGTCAAGTGGTTTGAGGGAGTGTCTATCCAATCTCGAGGATTGTTTTTGAGTAATAACAATTCAGAAGGATTATGGAGCCTCGTGGCAGGCTTAAACGCGAACCGCGCGAACACCACGCGAGAGACAAGTGTTCGGGGCAAACCCTGCAACGTGACTCCTATAGTTAGGCAAGCAGGTAAAGCATAGGGCATGGATTTAAATGTATGATACCTACCTTAGTAGGTCGGTACGTATTCTTTCTTATAGCTTGTAGGAGTAAAACGAATTTGTAGATTTAATGGGCAGTATTGAAACAGAAATCGGTTTTCGATATCGAACACGCAGCTGGCGCTGTAGTAAGCGATAAGCGAAAATCGATTATGACCTCTTCCATTAGCGAGAGAACTATAAAAATTAATACAGCACAATCAATGATTCCCTTCGTAAGGTAGGTACCTATTACCTGCCTGCCTACCTACATAGGATGGTGCGTATCGATTTATAGCAGGGGTGGCCAAACTTTTCAAGTGCGCGGTCTACATTGAAACTCAGATATACCTGGAGGCCTACAAAAAAATCTGTTCTTCCAACATTATTTCTTTAATAATAAAAAAATATTTTGGTGGTGGATGTTTGGCATTTGTAATGCTCGTCTGTCAACCGATACTGATGTTTCATTCCATCATAGAAAACGCTGATTCATACTCCACTTTTTTATGGGAACTTGTCACAGTTTCCAAAAATCTTCACTTTCAAAAAGTATGTCGTAAGTAACAACGATAGGTATTTCCTCCTCAACCCCAGCAGACAGAGCATCAATCAATCTATGAAAATTGTATGAATTTTATCGCCCGATTTTAATGACTGTCAATGTTAACGCTTTCGTTAAAAGGGAACTTTAACAGTCTTCCACAGTTCCACAATTAGAAAACAATATTTCAAATTCCACATGTAATTAGCCCAACTGGAGAGCGATTTTTGAATCTCATTCGGTGAGCTCAGCAGTTGAAAATGTCTAAATTACTATGGAGATACGCATCTTTCTAATGCTGATTTGACTTTCAAAAATCGCACTCCTGAAGTATGATTTTTGAGAGTCAAATAAACAGTAGAAAGATGCATGAGAACGCTTTTGTAAGAGATTTAAAAACCGTTCGAGCTCACCGATGACATTCAAAAATCGCACCCCTGTTCGTAGAAACTTTGGAATTCAAAAATGTATTCATTTTCTTTTTACTTTATCAATCGCTTCGCGGACTACCATAAAAGTCAACTCGGGCGACTGGTCGACCGCGGTCGACGTCTTGGCCACCCCTGATTTATAGACAAGTGAGAATCGGTCCGGTAAGAATTTTCCATGAACTGTTGTAACTTGTGTAAGTCAACATGCCGCATTCTCAGGGCCGTCTTAAACTAGGCCGGGGCCCTTGGGCACACTAGAATTTGGGGCCCTTTTGGAAAGTAAAAAAGCTAATTATAATAACATTTTTTTTTACTAAGTATGACCATTTATTATAGGTAATCAAGCACAGTATGATATAATATGTCATTAATGATATTAGAATGCTGCTGGTTTTTTGGATACAATTACGATAACGGTTTCTTTCGGGATTTCTGTTGAGAAAAATCTTCTATTATATCCTTAAAGCTTGAAGCGCTCGTTGGCGTAGTGGAGCTTCGGTATTGGAAACGATCACCGAAGTTAAGCAACGTCAGGTCCGGTCAGCCTTTGGATGGGTGACCGTTTAGTGGTATTTCATCTCGAGCGTTTCCGTGCTTCGGAAGGCACGTTAAGCAGTTGGTCTCGGATAGTTCCGTCAGATGGTGTTGTAACTATTCGTTAAGCCAAGTCAGAGGCCTATTGGCGGCTTAAAAATTCTCTGACAGCAAGTTGACCACTAACTTGCCTCCACCAACACGCACTGGGCCCGCGTGGTGGAGTATGGCCCACTCCCTCTCACCCTTATTCGTGAGAGGAGGCCTTTGCCCTGCATTGGGATTCTACAGGCTATAAATTACTTTTTTTTTTATATCCTTAAAGTAAATTTTTGAAGTATATGCCTTGTGATAAGATACCTTCTTCTTATATCTTCTGATAAGATTACTGATTTGTGAAAAAAGGGTAATGCGCCCGACAAAAATGTTTTGAGAATAAATGTGTGAGAGAAATTGTCGGTCCTTCCTTGAGAATAGGGGCCCAGGGCCCGGGCCCCGTGTGCCCTTATGGTGAAGACGGTATTGCGCATTCTAAATCGTTCTAGCCTCTAGCATAAGCATATACTCACGACTATATTCCCCGAGGGGGTAGTCAGAGATATTCTGAAACCTCAGAACATCCACGTTTCACGAGTAGTACCGAAACTCTGTCCATTGTGACGAGGAGTGAGCCCGACGCCACTTATAATGGACAGTGGGATACAATACATGCCTCGAAATTGAAGCATGCAGGTTTCCTCACGATGTTTTCCTTCACCGAAAAGCCAGTGGTGTTACAAATCGTACATAAATTCTGAAAAATTCATTGCTACGAGTCGGCCTGGACGGGGATCGAACCATCGCCTCCTGCACGGCAGGCAAGGTTACTCGCCACTGGACCACGACGGCTTTTTTTTCTAGCCTCTAATCACAGATAACCCCCAGTAGATACCGCATGATGACAATTTTGTACAGGCCCGAAGCAGGGCCGTAGCTAGGACTGGATTCAAGGTAGGGCATAGGAGGTTTAAGGTAGGGCGGAAGCAAAGAGCAGTTTTTTTGGATGAGATGAGAAAAAAACATACCAATTCTCAAAACGATGGCGATACTGAGTTCCATTAGCCTACCTACCCCCTTCAACACCACTCAAAGGCTGGAGCGAGCGAAGCGAGCTCGAAATTTCACACTCCAAGACTCAAAACGGTGTTGGTATGCGTTCCATTAGTCTACCTACGCTCGTAATATCATAGGCTGGAGCGAGCGAAGCGAGCTCGAAATTTCACACTCAAAAACTCAAAACTATTTTGGTATGCGTTCTATTAGTCTACCTACGCTCGTAATATCATAGGCTGGAGCGAGCGAAGCGAGCTCGAAATTTCACACTCAAAAACTCAAAACTATTTTGGTATGCGTTCCATTAGTCTACCTACGCTCGTAAGATCATAGGCTGGAGCGAGCGAAGCGAGCTCGAAATTTCACACTCAAAAACTCAAAACGGTGTTGGTATGCGTTCCATTAGTCTACCTACGCTCGTAATATCATAGGCTGGAGCGAGCGAAGCGAGCTCGAAATTTCGCACTCAAAAACTCAAAACGGCGTTGGTATGCGTTCCATTAGTCTACCTACGTCCGTAATATCATAGGCTTGGAGCGAGCGAAGCGAGCTCGAAATTTCACACTCCAAGGCTCAAAACGGTGTTGGTATGAGTTCTATTAGCCTAACTACGCTCATAATATTATAGGCTGGAGCGAGCGAAGCAAGCTCGAAATTTCACACTCCTAAACTCAAAACGGTGTTGGTATGAGTTCCATTAGCCTAATATACGCTCATAATATGATAAGCTGGAGCGAGCGAAGCGATCTCGAAATTTCGCAGTCCAAGACTCAAAACGGTGTTGACATTTGTGTTCCTTTAGCCTCCCTACGCTCATAATAATCATAGGCTGGAGCGAGTGAAGCGAGCTTAAAATTTCACACTCCAAGACTTAAAACGGTGTTGGTAACTAATACGGCATTCCGAAGCGGTGGTAGCTTAAAAAGAATTGACGTTTAATATGTGTGCTTCAGGCTCCTATATTGAATAAATTATTTTGTTTTGATTTGCACAATATCATAGGCTGGAGCGAGCTCAACATTTCAAACTCCAAGGCTCAAAACGGTGATGGTATGAGTTCCATTAACCTACCCACGCTCATAATATCATAGGCTGGAGCGAGCGAAGCGAGCTCGAAATTTCACACACCAAGTCTAAAAACAGTGTCAGTCCGAGTTCACTTAAAAAAACAATTTAAAGGCTGGAGCGAGCGAAGCGAGCCCGAAATTTCACAGCAATGGAACTTTGTTGTGACCAGAATTCTGACAGTTTTGTAAGGGAATTTGCCCTACTTGCCCATATAGTAAAGACGTTGCCCATGTAGGAAAGAAGTAATGGTTGGGTGATTTTTAAGGTAGGGCATTGGAATTTTAAGGTAGGGCATTGCCCCACGATGCCCCCCCCTAGCTACGGCCCTGGCCCGAAGTCACCATTTTTGGTGGTAGGTGTGGGTAGCGGGGCACGAAACAAATGCAACATGATTGGCCATTTCAAGGTCGCACTACTCCGAGCGTGTACACTAGTGATGCGACAGTTTATAAAAATATCGATAAATTTTGCCATGATTATTCATCCTATGGCAGGTGATTAAATTACTAATATTACACAACAATAAACTTATTCGATTCTTAAAAAAATTACTATTATTCCTCTTTAATTCAGAATGACACTACGTGCACAGATGTACAGATAGCGTATTATACAGGGTCCTTCTTAATATGCTGACACTTTTTTAAGGGGATGATCAGACCATCAAAATGAACAACTTTCACTATGGGACCAACATCGAAATCGCGAAAAAAAATCAGATGTCCCATACATTTGGCTTGAGTAGGTTTGCAGTTTTGTATGGAAGAGTAGATTATTTTTCTTGATTTCGATTTTGGTGCCATAGAGAAAGTTGTTCAGTTTGACGGTGATGATCCCCTTAAAAAAGTATCATCATTTTAAGAAGGATCCTATAATGTATAATAACGAACTAGCTTCCGCCTCGCGGTTCCATCTGTGACTAAAAAGCTTTTCCCTCAGGAATTTAAAATTAAAACATAGTCTGTGTTACTCGCTAGTCGCTAACAAATGCAGATTTCCATTATGGGAACAATTTTTTAATAGGTCCAGTAGTTTTTGAGTTTTCTTGACACAAACACACAAAAAATCTAATCTTTCCTTTTATAGTCATCATCATCATCATCAGCCTATCATCGTCCACTGCTGGACATAGGCCTCTCCCAAGGCGCGCCACAAAACTCTGTCCTCGGCCTTCCTCATCCAGTCGCTACCCGCTACTTTTTTTAGGTCGTCTGTCCAGCGGGCAGCAGGGCGTCCCACACTACGCCTACCAGTTCGCGGTCTCCACTCTAGACACCCCATCGGTTGTCAGTTCTTCGACAGATATGACCAGCCCATTGCCACTTCAGCTTGCTAATTTTCTGAGCTATGTCAGCCACTTTAGTTCTGTGACGAATCACTTCATTTCTGATGTGGTCCCTCAGAGAAACACCGAGCATAGCTCTCTCCATAGCTCGCTGAGCGACCTTGAATTTATGAACTAGCCCTATCGTCAGGGTCCACGTTTCCGCACCATAGGTCATCACTGGCAGAACGCACTGATTGAACACCTTCGTTTTGAGGCATTGTGGTAGGGCCGAGGAGAATATATGACGTAGTTTCCCGAAAGCAGCCCATCCTAGCTGGATACGCCTAGCGGCCTCCTTGTCGAAGTTGTTTCTACCTAGTCTTATAGTCTGTCCAAGGTAGACATAGTCTTGCACAATTTCTATCGCCGCCTCACCGACGTATACCGCCTCTGGCTCGACATGAGAATTAAGCATGACTTTCGTCTTGTCTAAGTTCATGCCGAGACCGACCCGTCGGGAAGCGGCATTAAGGTCGCTAAGCATCCCACTGAGGTCATGCAGCGATTCCGCCATGACGACAATGTCGTCGGCAAAACGCAGGTGTGAGATGTACTCGCCGTTCACACATATGCCTCGTCCTTTCCAATTGAGCATCTTGAAGACGTCTTCCATCGCATTAGTGAACAGTTTCGGGGAAATAACATCCCCCTGTCTCACTCCTCTTAGCAGTTGGATCGGCTTCGTCTGCTGATCTTGTACTTGTACGGACATAGTGGCGGCGTCATACAGACATCTAAGCACCTCAATGTATCGCCAGTCGATCTGGCATCGCTGCAAGGACTCCAGGACAGCCCAGGTCTCGATCGAGTCGAAGGCTTTCTCATAGTCCACAAAGGCTAGACACAAAGGTTGATTATACTCCTCGGTTTTCTGTATAATCTGCCTTACCGTGTGGATGTGGTCTATGGTACTGTAGCCTTTTCGAAACCCGGCCTGCTCCGGGGGTTGAAACTCGTCGAATTTTCGAGCGAGACGGTTCGTAATGACCCTCGAGAACAACTTATAGACGTGGCTCAGAAGTGAGATCGGTCTGTAGTTCTTGAGGAGGGTTTTATCTCCTTTCTTGAAGAACAGGACCACAACACTTCCGCTCCATGCCTCCGGTGTTATGCCATTGTGAATGACGGAATTGAAGAGCTTTCCTAGGGCCTTCAAAACAGGAGTACCTCCAGCCTTCAGAAGCTCTGTTGTTATTCCGTCTTCACCCGGAGCTTTGTTATTTTTAAGTTGTTTGAGGGCTTTTCTAATCTCGCTCGAGTCAACGTCCGGGATATCGTCCGTGTAGTGGCGTACTAGTGGGGCTCTGGGGTCGGTGTTGCGAGCTACAGGCTTTGGGGCGTGTGTTGCATACAAACTTCCATAGAACTTCTCAACTTCAGTGAGGAGGTCCGGCTTAGAGGCAACGATCTTCCCATCCGCGGTTTTGAGTTTTGACAGGTGGCTTCTCCCGAGCTGCTGAGCGAATACTTTCGACCCCCGGTTCTGCTCAATCGCCTCCTCTATGGAGCGCGTGTTGAAGCGTCGGAGGTCGCGCCGTATCAGCTTTTTTATTTTTTTGTTGAGAACCCGATGTTCTGCCGAAAACTCTTGCGCAGATAGAATTTCACGTCTATGCCTCATGAGCTCCAGAGTCTCGCTTGAGAGCTTGGATTCTTTTGCCACACGCTGCGTGCGGAAATGCCTGTAGCCCACTTCACGGAGAGCTTTTACTAGTTGGTTTGTAGCCTCGCCAACGTCCTCGGTCCTCCATCCTTTTATAGTATTATAGTATAAATATAGATCTTGATTTATATTCTTGTTTTTCGATACGATAAATGGTTCTTCCGTGAGAATCAGATAATGTGAAAAGTAGCCTATGATCACTGTTCCGAGTATCATCTGAATCCGTTAAGTCGCTTTATCGATATTGTGATAATCATAAGTACATCCATCCATCCATACTTTTGTATTTATAATATTTGTAAAATTGATAAGATTAAGATAACAATAAAATAAGAAACAAAATTTGTAAGTAGGTAAATGATAAAACTATCGATAGCGGTCAGTACGCATAGGAGAAGAACACTATTATAGCACGTGTCAATGTGCCTAACATGTAATACTACCGTTTTAAAATCCTCGCCTAAAAATGCTTTGTAATAATATGGCATATTATAAAAATATCGATACCGGCCCGAATGCAGAGACGAACAACACTAGCATTACACGTGTCAATGCACGAAAGTGATAGATTTACCAAATTAACTAATGAGAGAAAGGGCCCATTTCAAAAAGACATCAACGTGAGCTGAAATTTTGTAGAGGCAACCATTGTACCGCCCACGCCCACTATAACTTGAACTCCGCAAACCAAACAAAATAATGAAAATTAATTAATGTAATGCCATCTTTCTCGTAGCTGGATGTCCAAGAGTTTTTCCCACACCATTTTAGAGCACAAACTGAAAGTTTATGCTCAGAAAATCGTAATAAGTAGGTGATTTTTATTTTTTATTTGTGTGTTCACGGATCCAATACTTGGTCGGTACTGAAGTGGCGTGATCACTGACTTGCTTACATCAGTGATCAATCATAGATGTTTGGCGCGCGTCGGCGGCCCTGTATGCGGAATCTACTGGGGGTTATCTGTGCCTCTAATGCATTATTATTATGAACCACTCTACAGTATACTGCCGTCGTAGTATGCTACACGTGATACGGCTTTATCACGCCTTTTCTCTCGTTCGTTCACATGCAAATAGAAAGAGAGCGAAGAAGGTGTGACAGCGCTTTATCACGGTGCCATGCTACCTATACAGGTAAAGTGGAACCCGTAGCATGCTACACGTGATATGGCGGTATCACGTCTTTTATATCGTTCGTTCGCGCCCAAATAGAAAGAGAGCGAAGGAGTGATAGCGCTGTATCACGGTGCCATGCTACCTATGCAGGTAAAGTGGAACCCGTACCACGTGATACGGCTGTATGACGTCTTTTATCTCGTTCGTTCGCGCCCAAATAGAAAGAGAGTGAAGGTGTGATAGCGCTGTATCACGGTATCATGCTACCTATGCAGGAAAATAAGTCCGCTCGTTCGATCTTCGTTCAATCTTCGTTTCCGCAGAACAGCCCCGAGTCCCCGACAAAACCCGAAGTCATTTAAGAGGATAGACGGGCTGAAATGCTAATTTGGAGAATAGGTCACTTTTCGGACTGTATACCTACATTTGTCCGATCCGCCCCATCCATACACCCTACCGATTCGAGTGCGAAAGAGACAAATGCAGATCGGACCAATTTTATCTACCTACATAAAATCGACGAAAACAGCATTTCGTATTCCTCTGTTTCCTCCTCCAAAATTAAACCGATTTTAATAATGTTTTCAAGAATAATATGAGAAAGACTTTGGCTATGTCTGTATGTTTTGCTTTTCTTGTTTATATTCTTCAAATTTGTTTGCTGGATGTCTGAAAACGGGCGGTAAAATTTGTAATTTTCGAAGGTGCCTAGTTCATACAGTAACTAATTAATGCAAAAAAGCAAAACATAGAGACATAGCAGAGGTAACATAGATTGTACGGTAAAAATTTGTTTGCTCTAGTTTCATTATCCAGGGAGGAAACAGGGGAATACGTTTGTATGGAAAAAACGGTACTCGCCTATCCTCTTAAGCGCTAACCACATTAAAAGACGTGCGGGCGCGGAGAATGCGCTTTAAAATAATACCAATTTCAATACCGATAGAGTTCACAGACACAACTCCGTCCTCCATGAGTGGGGCCCATATGGGCCTTCTCTCTGTCAATTCTATCGGTATTGAAATAGGTATTATTTTACATTGCATCCTCCGCGCCCGCACGTCCTAATGTGAATAGCGCTTCAGTAATCAAAGAGTATGGAGTATGGTATGGACTCTCAATCATGAGGTACGGGTTCGAATCCGCACGGTCAACATGCCACGTACTAATGAGTTTTTCTAACTTATGTACATATTACCGACTGCTCTCAAATGGTGAAGGGAAACATCGTGAGGAAAGGAAACCTGCATATGCAGAAGAAGAAATTCTGATGCATATGTGAAGTCTACCAATCCGCATTAGGCACGCTTGGTGGACTAACGCCCAAACACCCTTCTTTAGGGGAGGGCTGTGCCCTGCAGTGGGACGTATAAAGGCTGATGATGAATCAAAGAGTGCAAAGTCGGATAGCAGCGAAAAGGGCACGAAAACAAATTAGCCAATAACGTAAACGGCTTGATTGAAGGTGGCATAAATCCTGATTGGTTGATCTAATTTCGCGCGCTATTAAAATTTGTCAACTGAGCAGGTACATCGGTAAGACTTATAAACCTGCATGGGTAGCATGCCATGCCACCGTGATACAGCGGCAGCGCTATCCCACACTGATACCACAGAAGCTGTATCACGTGTAGCGTGCTACGGCTTCTGGTACTACTGTACCATCGTGTAAATCTAATAATTATTGGAGTGCGATTTTTGAGAGTTACATTCAAATCTGCAGTAGAAAATGTCATAATCTCCATAGTAATTTTGGTAGTTTCTATTGTATGTGTGACTTTCAAAAATCGCACTCATTGGCTGGAAAAAATTGCCATTGACTGAATTAGTAACGTAACTTTAAGGGTGTATTCAGACCGTGAATCTGAAATACTTTCCCTAAGGAACATGGGTCGAAAAACAAGACAATTTTTTGGACCTCCCATACAAGTGCGGATCGGCCGATCGATTTTGTATGGGAGGTCCAAAAATGTTTCTCCTTTTTCGACCCATGTTCCTTGGGAAAAGTTGCTCAAATTCACAGCCTGAATAACCCATAAAGATAACCCTTACTAATTAAAAATTTGTGGTGTCTTTTTTTAGAGTACCTAAATAAAGATTATCTAATAATTTCAGTGCAAATACATACTTACTTACAAACATAATTAGGTAGGTGATGTGATGACAAACAGAAACAATTGAAACTAGTCTTACTTATCTATTGTTTATTGAGTTGTTTGACTACTACTGGGCTGTTCTTGTGTTGTTTCGTATGCTCTTTCTAATGTGTCCGTTACAATCTTCATATCGTTTTCAATACTCCGTGCCCAGTTCTCCACATCTCCAATCTCTTTTAAAGCGCTGCTGAAATTTTCTACTAGCGCGAGCCACTGTTGAGTTTGTTTAGCAAAGTTTATTGCTCCCTGGTGTAATAGTTTTGCTTCGGCGTCTAATTTCTTTTGGTTCAAGTAGGCTTGTGCCACTCTGAAATAGAAGGAGTTAGGATTTTTATAATTTACAATGTGCTTTGGTCATATGATGAGAAATACCCGTTCTAGTTGTTTTCTTGACATTTCCTCGCTCGAGTCGAGGACGTTTTTGACATTAATTTGTATGACAAAAATGTCAAAAACGTCCGTCCTAGACTTGAGTGGGGAAGACTAAAAGAAACAATTAGGAATAATAGAGTATATATAGGGTGTAAGTGACAGCCTAGCAAATACTGAAATGCTGAACTCAGACCATCAAACTGAACAACTTTCACTATGGAGCCTACCTCAGGAAAGGCGAAAATATTTTTTTTTAGGGACTTTAATATGCATGTATTATCAGTCCCATTGTACCCTGAACTTTATTACATCAACCAATGAGAAGATAAATCACATCATTGATTCACTGAGGACAAAGGTGAACAACTTTTTAGCCTTAGTTCAGATACTAAGGCTAGCTAACACGTTGTGAAAAGCACCTACATCAAGATTGTTCAACCTCAGTTCCTTCATCAGTGGATCCCGCGCTAGATTGAACTTGACACACTCCACCAAAAGATGATACACATCCTAATAATAATAGTATTGTATTTTAATTTTATTTTGATCTAAGATTGTATTATTATGATGTTGATATTATTATCTTTTTGGCAGGGCTATTGCAATCAGAGTCTTATATATAACACACTGCCACCATTGCTGGTCTTTTATGTTCACCTCTTGTTCACCCATATTTTACACATACCTAACCTACGATTATTTGTTCGTAGTACGTAACTTATGGTATTTTCTTTTCATTCTCGGGTATGCATGTTTCCTCACAATGTTTTTCAAATACAATAGTTCATAAATTCCGTAGAACTTAGTGGTATAGACAGGCCAGGATTCAAACAACCTCGTTATGATTGAGTTTCGGACGGACTATCATCTATTTTCTGTGGATGTAAGTTAATTAATCCGGACGGAAAGCGTCAATTTACGTCCCGCTGCGCTAAACAAAGTTGTCGCTTTCCACCTTAGTCGAGGAGAAAAAAAGTATACTAACCTCGGACAGTAAATAAGAAAGTCGGTTTGTTGACCGAGGCGAAGCCGAAGCACATGAGATCTGAGACCTTTCTTACTTTCCTGTCCTCGGTGTGTAATCTACTATACTTACCCAACATTGAGGTGATCTACAAGTGCTTGAGTCAAATCATTGGCAGCTACAATACATTCTTTACGTTTTTGCTCTGAAAAAATAACATCAGTTTGTTAAGGATCTTCTCTTCAATTAATTCAAAGCGCCTGGGATAGGAGAGGGTCCCCGATTGCCCTTTTTTCCCTTTAGGGGGGGCATGTGGGGGACCCCCTCTATTCCCCCCACCCATCCCCACCCCCAAATTCGACGGTACTCATTGTACAGCTAAGCCGGAATAAATGTAACTCACTATGTTATAAGAGTTGGGTGGGACTTCCATACTAAAAACTGGTTGTGACCGATATCCAGAATGTTTGAAACATGTGTACGGAATGTGTGTGTGGAAGGTGTGTGTGTTCTAAGGATTTTAAAGCCGTCAGTGCACATTTCATTTAACATTTTTTTGTTAGAAAGTTCCGCGAGCCTGTTGTAGGTGTCGAAAGTGTCAACAGTACTGCATAGCTAGCATGCCGCAGTGATACAGAGCTATCACACCTTAGCTCTCTTTCTATTTGCGTGCGAACGAACAAGACAAAAGACGTGATACAGCCGTATCACGTGTAGCATACTACGAGTGCAGGTAGTGGCTCACTGCATGGCACAATGGACGGAGTTTGTTTGAACACTTCTAGTGTAATGAGGATATTCTAAACAGGCTTTTAGAATATCCGGTCAGAGTGTAATCTTAGGCTCTACAGGAAGAGAAAATATGGCTCAGTGTCATCAAGTTCAGTATAAATTACCTTGTACGACTCTTTTAGCAGCTTGCCTTGTTTGATGCTCTTTTATGAGGGACGATAACATTTTGTTACTCTAATCACTGAAGCAGAATAATATTATAAATAGGTACTTCAGTTTTTTGTCCTATTCAATCAGATTCCTTGATTCCATCGAAAGAAAAAAGAAAACTCTAAATTGTGTTGTGTTGTGGAAACCCGAAAACAATACGAATATTCTAAATTCGAAACTCTGAAGTGATCAATGGGGATTGTCAAGCATTCTATTTATCTTTTTCTTTCAGTACAGGAAAAGAGAGATACTAAAAACCCCATCTCGCTTATTCCTACTACAGAAAGTGAGAAAGAAAGATGTTATTCAATCGCGATAGCTAGTCTAGTGATGCCCAACCTGACAGGTTTTTTTTTTAATAACCAGGGGGCCAATTACGGTAATTTAAACGATCAAAGTTCTATTCTCATCCAATTTTGTCTCTAGTCCCATTCTAATCTAATTCTAATCTAGTTCTAATGCAGTTGGTGCGGATTTTCGTATTACGGTAAACGTAAAAACCGTTTCAAAAACGTTTAGAGATGTTACCCTATTTCAGTACAATCTATCATCGACTTGCCATTTGCATCATTGACACCTCTAGTATGTTTGACACTTCTACAGAAAAAAAAAGAAAAGAGTGAGACGAAGCGATATGAGGAAATGAGAAAAAGATTTTCGCTTGGCGTTTCCAATTTGCTATTCTTCAAGTATTTTTTTAGTTTGAAAAATGATAAAATATGTTAAAATGAAGAAGATCACGCACGTCAGGATAATTATATGCATTCTTGGCTGTTGGAGGATGTCCTCGAGGAGTACAGATACCTTGTGTCTGGAAGGCGGGTCGAGCATTTCGTTCAAACCTTGGTGCGAATGTGCCGAGATCCTGAATGCAGATAGCCCTGCCTGCATGGCAATGGTCAGCTCAGAGTGTAATCTGAGGGGCGGAAGGAATGGTGTGGTGTAAGGTAGGTAGTTATAGCCAAAGTTAATTCTAGCATCTACCCAGGGTGCTCTCAATGTTCTACACATTCTGCTCATTAGTAGTTATTCCTATCTACCACAGGACTTAATGAAAACGATTGTGGTGCCAATAGTCAAAAACAAAACTGGGGACATCTCAGACAAACAGAACTATAGACCTATTCTATTTCACTGGCCACTATAGTAGCAAAGGTTTTGGATGTGTTGGTGTTGCTTGATGCTCAGTTAGAGGAGCAACTGCAGCTGCACGATGCCGGGCACTCTACTGAAACAGCAATCCTGAGCATGAAGCACACCGTCCGCTACTATATGGACAGACATACACGTGGGGTGCGTTCAGAACCTACGCCCAGAGTGCGCCCAGAGTGCACCGCCCCGAAAATGACCCACTGACCCAACTTTTCGCCCTAACGTCGTTCCGAGGCTCGGTGACAAGCGTTCTACCCATAAGAGCGAGCGAGAAGAACAACCGCACCCAAAGGTTCTGAACGCAGCCCTGTGTATGTAGTGTCATATGATGTGCTGTGGAGCAAACTCAAGAAAACTAGTTTCCCTTCTGAGCTGCGTTTTGTTTTTGAGTATTGGTATGCGAACCAATAGAACCATGTCAGATGGTCTGATGCTTTATCGAATGCGTACAGGTTGGAAAGTCGGGTGAGGCAGGGGGGGCTTACGTCTCCCAAGCTGCTCAACCTCTACGTGAATGAATTATTGGTAGGCTCGGCAGTACACATGTTGGTTGTCATATTGACAATACATGCGTCAACAACATAAGCTACGCGGATGACATGGTACTGCTGGGCCCGTCGGTCAATAGTATCAGACATTTGCTATTGGTGTGTGAGGATTTTGCGAGCAGTCATGGATTGTTATATACCGTCAAGGAAAGTGAATTTATGGTCTTCAGAGCAGCAGGTAGAGATGTGCCTCCAATTACACTTAATGGTGTACCGTTAAAAAGAATCCAAAAATTTAAGTTCCTCGGCCACATTGTCTCTGAGGACCATAAGGACAACTTCGATGTAGAAAGGGAGCGCAGGGCGTTAGCAGTCAGGGGCAACATGCTAATCCGCAGGTTCAATGGCTGCACAAGATCAGTAAAAGTGACACTTGACTGACACTTTTTAAATCATATTGTTAGTCATTCTACGCCTGCAGCCTGTGGGTCAATTGCACACTCCGCTCGCTGAATGCCCTGCGCGTCCAATATAACAACATTTTCAGAATGCTGTTGGGGTGTCCGTCATGTTTGCAGAGGCGAGAACAGACGGATACCATGCAATCATTATAAAAAAAGCCGTCTCACTCGTCAGCCGACTGTGTGCAAGCCACAACAGCATTCTGGAGATGATAGCAGGCAGGTTTGACTGCCCCATCATCACACACTGCAAGAAAGTGATGATTTAATTCTTCTATTCTGTTTATGTTGTATTTTAATTTATGTGTGTACTTACTAACACACAAGGTCCTTCTTAATATGCTGACAATTTTTTAAGGGGATGATCAGACCATCAAACTGAACAACTTTCTCAAAGGGACCAACATCGAAATCACAGAAAAAATCGGCTGTCCCATACATTTGGCTAGAGTCGGTTTGCAGTTTTGTATGGGACAGCAGATTTTTTTTCGCGATTTCGATGTTGGTCCCATAGAGAAAGTTGTTCAGTTTGATGGCCTGATCTGATCATCCCCTTAAAAAGTGTCAGCATATTAAGTTTTGGACCCTGTAGTTCTTAAGTCAAACACCGTTACTAACACATGGATCTTTGTTATCTGTTTATGAATAAATATTATTATTATATGTCTTACGTTCTGTAATCACGAGCAATTATGTCCCGGACCTTTGGAAGGCGTGCATGGAGCCGAAGCCAACATGTAGAGGCCCGTTCAAAAGACTAGTTAATCTAAATGTAAGGGATACACATGGCTGACACCATCTCCGAGCGCACAAGATGATACACACGGGGATGGTGCCCGCCAGGTGCAAAGACCATTGGAGTCCGGCACTATGGCCGTGATGGAAAAATAAGGTCTTGGGCTATGGAGGTGAAAGTTGGATGGATGGATACTGGGCTATGGGAGGAGACTAACGAACGCCTGCCATGACAACTAGTCTCAAAATTGTAAATAGGGCAGGCGGTGACTCACCGACTCGTCGAGTGGGCCCCATTATTATTACTTAAAACTTGAGTTTGAAACTAGGTTACAATATTTTCAGGTGTAGAGTGACCAAAGGTGCTGAGTTTGAGAAAATTTGGTAAACATAAACGCCTGAAAGAAAGCCAAGCCAAGAAAAGTCACACACTAAGAGTTACAGGTGCCGTGTTTGACGTTAAAGTTAAAAACAACCAAATCAACAATAAATGTAAGTGTTATCAATTCCTATTTACCTACTCTTGTTAATGAACATTGGCGTAGTTAGGAATTTTTCCTAAGGAGGGCAACCGGCCAGTCGGCTCATCAGCCACCATTGCCAGACTTGTCAGTGGCAAGTGTCAAAATTGAGGGTTCGTATCGGAATGACCTATAAGCAAATTGTCCTACGCATCACAACGTCCTAAAAGCAAAACGACCTAATATCATATCGGCCTAAAAGCAAAACGACCTAATATAATATCGACCTAAAAGCAACACGCCCTATTAGCAAAACGTCCTAAAAGCAAAACGGCATATAAGCAAATCGACCTAAAAGCAAAACGACCTATTAGCAAATGGGCCTAATATCAAAAGGACATGTTAGCAAAATACATCTACAGTCCTGTACAAAAGCAATTTATGGTGACAGGCGTTGTCACAATGTGACATGACAAGACATGACAATGAAAAATGTTAAGAATGATAGGCGTTGTCAACGGTGACAGGCGGTGTCCAAATGACAGGGGTTGTCAAAAGTAACAGACTCTGTCAAAATGACAGAAAATGTTAAAGGAGTAAAATTTTTTAAATGAAATTATTCCCTGTAGTGTTTTTTGTCAGTACCTACTTTGCCTGTCACCATTCACTATTGACAACGCCTGTCATCTTTGAAATATATCATTTTGACTCTGCCTATCATAATTGACAACGCTTGCTGTCATCTCTTCATTTAAAAAAAAAGAAAAACAATTTTCTTTGACATCTGTCATTTTGGCACTGCCTGTCACCATTAACAAATCATGCTATCATTTTTGACATGTCATTCGGCACCGCCTTTTTACAACGACTACCATTTTTTGACTTTTTCTGTCATTTTGATACAGTTTGTAACTTTTGACGACGCCTATCATTTTGTCAACGCCTTTTTACAACGTCTGTCATTTTTGTCGTTTTCTGTCATTTTGACACCGCCTGTCACCGTTGACAACGCCTATCATTCTTGACATTTTTCATTGTCATGTCTTGTCATGTCACATTGTGACAACGCCTGTCACCATAAATTGCTTTTGTACAGGACTGTACTATAGATGTATTTTGCTAACATGTCCTTTTGATAATAGGTCGTTTTGCTTTTAGGTCGATTTGCTTATATGCCGTTTTGCTGTTAGGACGTTTTGCTAATAGGTCGTTTTGCTTTTAGGTCGATATGATATTTTTGCTTTTAGGTCGATATGATAATAGGTCGTTTTGCTTTTAGGACGTTGTGATGCGTAGGACATTTTGCTAATAGGTCATTCCGATACGAACCCAAAATTGACATTGCAAGGTCGGACTACAAATAAGATAATGTCGTCGCCATACAATCAAAAACCAGGTGCAAGGGAAGCAAGCTCAAGATTTTACTAGAATATGAATAAGTGATAATAAGATCTTTAACGCATGTTGAGCAGTGCGTTGTAGGCCGACAGGATCGGGAGCCTCGGAGAGGTGAATAATACGCCAGCAATGTTGTTGTAGAAATGGAACGTCTTTATTAGGGCCAGTGTAGTTTATATAGTAATAAGTACGTGCTATAAATACATGCGTCATTACTTATTAAGCTACGTGAGAGACGTGCGAGACGTGACTATATAAAACTACACTGCTTGCATAAATATCCCTAACAGTACTCCCCCCCTTTGAAAAAGAAAGGAGACCATAATATTTAACAATCGTAAAACTAAAAATCAACAAAATTGTTATAAGCTAGGAGTGTTAACATTTAAAAAAGTATATAACAGAAGGGAATAAAAACAAAAATATAACAAACATTTTGAACTTATAAGCTAAACCGTAAAAGTTTGGGTTTACGGCATGTCCGGAGCGTGTGAGTGTCGATCCGTTTGTTGCACTCGAAGGCAGGGTCCGGGGAAGGGTCGTCTCGTCTGCTGCTTCGACGGCTGGCGACGAGAACGCTGGCTTCAAACCGATCCATGGAGACAACTGTAGTGCGGCCTGTAGCTGGATGGTTAAGCATTTACCATCTCATTACAGGGCTTTGAAAGGGCAATCGTAAGGAGCTGTCACGGACTTTTTAAACATTGTCTCTTTTTAGGAATACATGAATGCAGATCTGCAGATCCTTGTGAACGAAATGTAATCCCGTAGCTACTCGATCCCTCGAACACTTCGTGAAGATGCTTTTTGTGCTGTTCTTCTTTCGTGTTTGCGATGGGGACATCGATGACGTAGCAAAAGGTGTGCTCCAACCCGTATAACACCGTATTCTTGAAACGCTAAAACGTTTGCACGGCGTTGTGTAGACCCAAACGTCATTTTGACGAATTCAAATAAATCGAAGGTCATTGTTTACATAAATCGCACGAATTGATGACTCATTAATTCATTAGAATGTGTCACGCTTGCAATGACGGACGGTTCCGTAACCTTGTCGGTCAGCTCTCTTGTATGTAGGTCAATAAGTAGGTATGTTTTGCTACATGAAAAATTTTGCGCCGAGAATCGAACGTTGAACATCACGGCTGTGATGATGGTCCATTTGAAGACACGGCGCGATCCCAGATTCAAATGCATGGTTTTCTCCCCATCAGTGTGCGTGCCGTTAGCGGCGAAGAGGTTGAATGCATCGGTCGAGGCTTCAGCTAAAACAGCTAATACAGATACGTCTGCGCCTGTATCGATTAAAAATCGTGTTCCACTTTTGAGGTAGGTAACAACAGACGGCAGCTGCTTGTATTATTGACGCCTTGTGAACCACAGGCGCGGATGCACGAGCCAAAAATCGGGAAACCGTGACAGGACGGTTAGCGCCTCGCTGGTCTTCTCTGGTGCTGGCGGCTGTGGTAATGCGGTTCCGGGCTGTAGCGAGACTCCGTACATCGTGGCAAGAATACAGAGCTCACTTCAGTGACTATATTGCCTCTTGAAATTTCAATCGGTGAGACCCGCTTGTGGGAAGCCGAAAGAAATTGTACAAATCACCAAAGCGAGAAATCTTCCACACGATGCAGCTGTTTCCTTGTCGGGTGCGACGAATCACGTCGGGGTCACCAGTTTAACGCATGTTGAGCAGTGCGTTGTAGGCCGACAGGATCGGGAGCCTCGGAGAGGTGAATAATACGCCAGCAATGTTGTTGTAGAAATGGAACGTCTTTATTAGGGCCAGTGTAGTTTATATAGTAATAAGTACGTGCTATAAATACATGCGTCATTACTTATTAAGCTACGTGAGAGACGTGCGAGACGTGACTATATAAAACTACACTGCTTGCATAAATATCCCTAACAGATCCAAAACCTAGAGCGAGCGAGGCGAGCTAGAGATTTTACTAAAATATGAATAGGTTGGTAAGTGATAATACGATCCAAAACCTAGAGCGAGCGAGGCGAGCTAGAGATTTTAGTAAAATATGAATAGGTTGGTAAGTGATAATACGATCCAAAACCTAGAGCGAGCGAGGCGAGCGACTAAAATATGAATAAGTTGGCACGTAATCATCATCATCAGCCCATTATCGTCCACTGCTGAACATAGGCCTCTCCCAAGGCGCGCCACAAAACTCTGTCCTCGGCCTTCCTCATCCAGTCGCTCCCCGCTACTTTTTTTTTAGGTCGTCAGTCCAGCTGGCAACAGGGCGTCCCACACTACGCCTACCAGTTTGCGGTCTCCACTCTAGAACTCTGACACCCCACCAGTTGTCAGTTCTTCGGCAGATATGACCAACCCATTGCCACTTCAGCTTGCTAATTTTCTGAGCTATCTCAACCACTTTAGTTCTCTGACGTAATAGCATGAATTAAACCCTAGAGCGACCGAGCTTGAGAATTTACCAAAATATGAATAGGTCAGCACGTTATGATACGATCCAAAACCTTAGAGCGAGCGAAGCGAGCTCGAGATTTTACAAAATTATGAATAGGTTGGTAAGTGATAATATGATCCAAAACCTAGAGCGGGATAAACATTTATGCTCACGACTATGTTCCCCGAGGGGGTAGTCAAAGATATTCTGAAACCTCAGAACATCCACGTTTCACCAGTAGTACCGGTAGAGCGGGATATTTAGGAATCAATCCAGGTGCTAACGAAGCGAAGCGAGCTGAGGGTCGCCTAGACACTCTCCTCACTCCACCTCCTAGACCTAGCTCTTGGATAGAATTTTTATTTGGACCCATCCTCAGAGGTACTGTTCATAAATTAGCATTACATGTAATTAGAGTAAAAGGAGGCCCGAAAACTCAGTCTGTAGTGAACCTGCCAGCTCAGCTGCGAGTTGTGGGTTTGAATCAGTCAGCATTTGAATCCCACTAGAGGCAATCAGTAAGAACTAATAATATATGCTGAATATGAGTTTGTACACCAATAGACTAGGTTATGGTAGTGTGTGTGTGTGTGTGAAGTAAAGTCAAGCGTGGTGTGTTGGGGACGGTGAGCAGCCGCTTGTCACCTGTCAACAAGCCGGCACATGGCTCAGCTTTAGTGGATACAGCCCAGCCGCTAAGCGTTTCCGCTCCTCACATCTCTTCTTTTGTGGAGACCGGGCCTGAATGGGACTAGATAACCTCTGTGACATTTAATTTAACATCTCATACAACTACTATTTTGTTTCAGCAAACAGAAGAACGGCTGGAGAAAAACTGAACAGTAGAATGGAGAAGTATTGAGGGGACGAGAAGTGTAGTGAACGGGATTTTGTTATTTAGCTATCTCGTCTCCGCTCAGCTTCAGTGACACCACATAGACAATGGTTCAAACTAAGTACAGAAGATTTCTCACATTTGTATGGCACAATCAAAGCGGGGATGGATGGAACGGAATTAAGCAGGGTCAGGCCGGGTCGAGCTACATGTGAGCAGCAGCATAGAAAAAATAGAGATATAGGTTAACTCTGGACCGTACAGAAGATTTCCTCATCTCTCGGACCCACAGGATAACTTGGTCAACTCGGACAAAATGAACAACTTGGTGAACTGAGTTGTTCATGTTGTCCTAGCTGTCTGCTTGGCCAACTCAGACAACATGAACAACTCCGTAAACTCAGTTGTAAGTACATGTTGACCGAGTCGTTAAAGTTATCCAAACTTTTCATGTTCTCAGAAGTAATTTAGTATAACAGAACAGAATAATTTAGTAAAGCGTGATCCTTTTAAGACTCGGTCAACATGGACAACCTGATCAACTCTGGCTGATGACACGTACAACTTGGACAACGCAGTTTACCGAGTTGTTCATGTTGTCCGAGTTGACCAAGTTGTCATACAGGGGTGCGTTCAGAACCTACGCCTAGAGTGCGCCCAGAGTGCACCCCGAGTGCAACTTTTCGCACTAACGCCGTTCCAAGGCTCGGTGAAAAGCGTTCTACCCATAAGAGCGAGCGAGAAGAACAACCGCACCCAAAGGTGCTGAACGCAGCCCAGGGTGTAACAAAACACCCTAGTAATACTTAAGGCTGTGGTTTAGTTAGACCATAAAACTGAACAACTTTCACTATAGAGCCAACATTGAGACAAATAAAAAAAAATTGGCCGTCACGGGACGCCCAGCAGATGTGAAACTTCTCTCGATGTAAACCGTCAGACAAAAAGGTTGCGGATCAGAATTTCAAAGCCCTCCCATAAAAAGTTTCACTTCAAAAATCTGCTGTCCCATACTTACTTACATTTTAGTCAAGTCGGTACTGCAGTTTTGTATGGAACAGCAGATTTTTGTTTGTTGGCTTCATAGTGAAAGTTGTTCAGTTTGATGGTCTGAAACACCCCCTTAGGTATTACTAGGGTATTTTGTTACATTGTTTAAAGTACTTCCGACTATATGACTCTGTCAACTTGGAAAACATGTACGACTCGGGAAACGTGGACAACTTGGTCAACTGTTGTCTAAGTTGACAAAGTTGTCCACGTTGCCAGAGTCGTTCATGTTGTCCTAGCTGTCCAAGTTCCGTTCAGTGTCCAAGTCCTTCATATTGTCGGAAGTACCTGCTTATAGAACATCTTGGTCAACATGATCTAAATTGGACAACTCAATGTTCGAGATGAGTAGGTGTATGACTGAATTGTTTATGTTGTTCAAGATGACAGAGTTGTTCATGTTGTCAGAAGTCCTTGTAGTCAAAATATAACAGAACAGAATAATTCATTAAAGATAGTGGCATGACCGAGGAAAATAAATTCCTCTTTGTCACCAGGGGTGCGTTCAGAACCTATGTCCAGAGTGCGCCCAGCCAGAGTGCACTCCGAGTGCAACTTTTCGCCCTAACGCCGTTCCGAGGCTCGGTGAAAAGCGTGTTACCCATAAGAGCGAGCGAGAAGAACAACCGCACCCAAAGGTTCTGAACGCAGCCCTGCGTGAAGAAACTTTGTCACAACAAGTCTGCTGTCTACACCTGTGAAAGTGACTGATCACGTCTACCATGCATATAAAGATAGATAGTAGTGGTTAGGGCATGCGGGCGGGCCTAGACCCGACTGGTGCATCCTGAGATATTATGAAGATGAACTACTTCTCTATTGTTACTATGGCAGCGGTATGCGGTGGAGAGCAACTGGCCTGCTTGTCGCTTCTTGACAAGCTATTACACATCTCCGCTCTGCGCTAAGATCCTCCACTTTTCTCTGCTTTAATGGATAGCGGTCGATGTCTCAAGACAATCCATCCATATAAGTGATTTTGCTAAGATGTCGATTAGATTCAAGATGTTGACCAGTGAATGAAGATCTTTTACTCATTATTTTTAATAAAATCTATAAAAATAAAACAATTTCGTTCATTTTTTTCCATTTTTTATTTAATTTCCCACAAACTGTAAGAAAACATGATCAGACTGGATGACAACAAGGAGGTCACGTCACACACTGTATTATAGCATAGCATAAATGCTCTCGACTTTATTCCCCGAGGGGGTAGTCAGAGATATTCTGAAACCTCAGAACATCCACGCTTCACCAGTAGCACCGAAACTCTGTCCAGTATGACTTGTGATCATTTTGCCACTTATAATGGTAGTGGGTACAATACATGCCTCGAAACTGAAGCACGCCGGTTTCCTCACTATGTTTTCCTTCACCGAAAAGCCAGTGGTGTTACAAATCTTACATTAATTCCAAAAAACGCAGTGGTACGAGTCGGCATGGGCGGGGATCGAACCATCGACTACTACATGCCAAGTTACTCACCACGGCACCATATTATAATCTTTAAAGCGGTTCGTATCGGAATGACCTATAAGCAAAATGTCCTACGCATCACAACGTCTTAAAAGCAAAACGACCTATTATCATATCGACCTAAAAGCAAAAGGACCTAATATAATATCGACCTAAAAGCAAAATGACCTATTAGCAGAACGTCCTAAAAGCAAAACGGCATATAAGCAAATCGACCTAAAAGCAAAACGACCTATTAGCAAATGGGCCTTATATCAAAAGGACATGTTAGCTAAACGACCTGGTACGCTTAGTGACACAAATTAAATGGGAGTAGAACTTTTATGCTAACTAGCACGTTTTGCCTACTGGCGCGATTCGCCAACTTGAGCCATTCGCATACTGCGCCGTTAGAAAACGATTTCTATGTACAGTTGCACGGATAAAAATACTCTTTACTATTTAATTCAAAAAAATATTCATCTTTTCCATGTTTTAGTACAAAAAAATATTTATTCTTGTCATTGTCATTAATTTTAGTTAGGTCAAACGTTGGTACAGTCAGTTAAGTAACAAGTTACAGCAATTTATGGTAACAGGCGGTGTCACAATGACAGAAAATGTCAAGAATGATGGGCGTTGTCAACGGTGACAGGCGGTGTCAAAATGACAGGGGTTGTCAAAAGTAACAGACTGACAGAAAATGTTAAAGGAGTACAATTTAAAATATGAAATTATTCCCTGTCGTGTTTTTGGACAGTACCTACTTTGCCTGTCACCATTCACTATTGACAACGCCTGTCATCTTTGACATCTATCATTTTGACTCTGCCTGTCATAATTGACAACGCCTGCTGTCATTTTTAACATCTGTCATTTAGGCACTGCCTGTCACCAATGATTAATAAAAAAAAGGAAAAAAAAAACCTGTCATTTTTGTCGTTTTCTGTCATTTTGGCACTGCCTGTTACCATAAATTGCTGTAACTTGTTACTTAACTGACTGTACCAACGTTTGACCTAACTAAAATTAATGACAATGACAAGAATAAATATTTTTTTAAATACACCTGTCATTTTGACACCGCATATTTTTACAACGGCATCCAACTTTTGTCAAATATAAAATAGACATTTATTATTTCCCATGTTTACACCCTTCAAACACGGAATATATATGTTTGACTACTTAGAAAGCTTTGAAAAATATATTTTTATTTTCTAATGAATATGGTGGAACCTAATTAAAATGAGTGCATTGGTATTAAAATTATTAAGTTTATAGGCTTCTGGGAGGTACTATCGCGGATTTTCCGCCTGACCACCACTAGGCTCATTTTTGCTTGCATACTATAAAATAAAAGCGCTGTCTAGCCTCGCCCAATTGATGAATAGTATCCAAGCAATAAATTATGCGCGAAATTATGCGAATTTTTTTTTAAGTGATCAGGCGGAAAAAGACATTGGTTTATTCCCTTGGTGCATAATCTACTATTTCATGTTCATTTGCTTGTGTACAGGACTGTACTGTAGATGTATTTTGGTAACATGTCGTTTTGATATTAGGCCCATTTGCTAATAGGTCATTTTGCTTTTAGGTCGATTTGCTTATATGCCGTTTTGCTTTTAGGACGTTTTGCTAATAGGCCGTTTTGCTTTTAGGTCGATTTGATAATAGGTCGTTTTGCTTTTAGGTCGATATGATAATAGGTCGTTTTGCTTTTAGGACGTTGTGATGCGTAGGACATTTTGCTTATAGGTCATTCCGATACGAACCCCTTTAAAGACTGACAGAGTTCAGGCGCTGCTAGTGAAATGTGGATATTATGAGTAAGTATATCACTTTCGCTGCTGACGTAGGTCGGCGACAAATGGGCCGCAGTGCTAAAGAACCCACGTAACAAGTCAGTTATATTGCATTTCGGCTGTGCTTATGACTTACCGCGCGAAGCACCGACAACCTTACGCCTGACGGGTGACCCACGAGACAAGCCAGTTTGTCGTTTCACAGTTACAACTGTGCGCACAACCTATGAGGGGGGTCAAGTTTCACCTGTGGTCGGATCGGCGCTCATGAGCTACAGCGCGAGACACCCAAACCTTACGCCTGTGCGGGCTGACCCACGAGGTGAGCTGCTTTGGTCGTTTTACGTTACGACTGTGCGCATGACCTACGAGGGGCGTCAGTTTTAGCACTGCACTAGGGTTATGATTTTGAGCTTAGCAGCGAAAGTGATTTATATACTACTCCATCGGAGGCCGTCCATTCCCCATGACTTCTGAGGACAGTCATCATGCACTTATAATATCTTGCTCGTCTGCTTCGGATAGGTACACCGGCTTGTGGAAGACAAAATTTCCACCTGCCCCAATGATTATCTGATTGAACTTGGTTCCGTAGAATGTCAATGTGCCCAAAACCTACAACAAAAAAGAATATTGTGTGATGTGTCATTGCTTAGGTTACACTTATGAGGTCAGTAAGTGATATAGTGGTTCTTTGGTGGGTTCATGTGGAGGATGAATAAGCAATGCAGCAGATAGTTACTCGGTTACATCCTACAGATAAATTAGGTGCGGCGTACTCAAAACAAGTGCAGTGTAGTTAAGTACAGTATGTAAAGATAGGTATTTGGATCCAAAGGAGGTGAATAGTCTGCCCATCCCACAACTGAGAAATAGGTGTGGGGGTGAATAAACTTTCAGATTTATGATTTACTGCTAGGAACAAATAACTATTGGATGGATTGTCTTGATGTAGGCAGTAGCAATAGTTCTCACCACTCCGAGTGATTCGTCTCAACCTAGGGTCTTGAGGTAATGTTATGTGTTAAGTTAGCTTGCATAAAAGAATAGTTACCATTAAAATACATATGTGCCCCACGACGACGAAGATATGGCATCACAAGACATGCTGCATTGCATGATTCTTTTCTTGATTTCCACACTCAGGTTCCACATCCAAGTTCTTCTAACACATAGGTAGGTATATAACGTGTATGCCGTGAGAAGGGTCAGGTCCGAAGGTAATTAGTTGAGGAGTTAACTCCTTCGACAGTCTCTACCGTTTTATGTACCGCGCGAGTCTCGCCTAAAGCACACGTCTTCCCTACATGGTTGGGATGACATCGAACTCACGAAAACCAAGGTCCACTTCATGAAAATCTGGTGAATCAACAGTTTTTTCAATGTTTTTCAGTTATAAATCTCTGAACGATCGTCAAAAAGTTGTGAAAAAGTAGATATTTTGTAACTACAACAGAATCGTTCAAAAACGTTTGAGCCATCTGTCAAAACGGCTCTAACGGCTGTCAAGAGCAATACCACGTTTAGCGTAATACCAAATTTGTAAAAAGCTAAGCTTCATTCGTGGTCCAATAATGGTTCGGTCACCAAATATTTACCGTAATTGGCCCCCAGCATAGGTATGCATAGCATGCTACACGTGATACGGCTGTTTCACGTCTTTTATCTCGTTCGTTTACGTGCAAATAGAAAGAGAGCGAAGGTGTGATAGCGCTTTATCACGGTGTCATGCTACCTATGTTGAGTCTGATTGATCTGAGAAAAAATGTAACTTCAGCGCCACAACGGAGCTATCTGAACTAAACTAAAGCTGTCAATGTCATAGGCCTCTAGGCCTGTGTCGGACCTTGTTATCAGTTATCATTGGTTATCATTATATAAATAGTTTCATTCATTATTTCAAATGTACTTTGCTAGGTACTTTGTGTCCTTTTAACTGCCTCAGCGTTCATAATAAAAACAGCGACGTCTTGCTTCATCTTTGACCGAGGACGGCGATCTACGCTTCGTCATCAAAACCGTAACCTACATTCAATTTACAAGTTTTGTAACACTTTATTGAGTACACTTCTATTCAAAAATGAATGCAGATTCAACTCCCCGGGTTCTATCAATTCAAAGTCATGTTGTTCACGGATATGTGGGCAACAAAAGTGCTGTGTTTCCACTACAGGTTAGTAGCAAATTGGCAATTAGTTACCATCAATCGATACATCAACATTACACTTACTAACCTTGTAATGAATTAGTTCTTGTTCTGTTCGGTTTTCAATACTTTTCATGCAAATTACCTAATTCCTTTGCGGTAAATTTATTTTCTCCCCTCCGTACGGAAAGCGTCAATTTTCGTCCCGCTGCGCTAAACGAAGTTGCCGCTTTCCACCTCCGTTAAGGAGAAAAATATTATACTAACCTCGGGCAGTAAATAAGAAAGCCGCAGACAACATGTTGGCCTCGGCTTCGCCTCGATCAACAATTACATGAGATCTGAGACCTTTTTTACTTTCCTGCCCTCGGTGTGAAATCTACTATATTTTTTTTTATTTATCATAAGCCTTTATTCAGACATCTGTTCTTATTTTATTCTAGAAGTTGTGCTTTACTCATTCTTTGTAGGTCTGTTTGCCAATCGGCAAAGGCCTCCTCCAACCTTTTCCATTCTTGTCTGTCGCCTGCCGCTTTGTGCCATGTGTTTCCGGACCAAGACCTATGACATCATCCCATCGTCTCAGGCTCGTATTACAGAACGACACTCAAGTGGAGATCTCTTCTTACCCGACTGCGACAGAAGGAGGGTTATGTTTTTCGAGCGTATGTATGTATGTATGTTTGTATGTCTATTTCTTTGGCACGCCCTACAGCCTAAACGGCTTGATGGATTTTAACATATGAGGTGTCGTTAGATTCGTAAAAATCGTGAGAGTGACATAGGGTACATTATTTTAATATGGCGTATGCGAATTAAAAAAGAGAGGGGGGAGAATCAATTTTTTTTCGTAAAAAAATACAATATGGGTATCAAATGAAAGCTGGTGAAGAGCAGATTCCAATTATATATATATTATAGTATTTTTATGCAACCATTTTGACACAAGACTAAAAAGTATGAAATAAACTAAATTATTTAGAAAAACAAAAAACCCGACTGCATAAAAAACTATTAGGTAACTGAAAAGATAAAAACAAGCTCCTTAAATCAGCTATAATAACTTTGCTTGGGCAAATTAATACAATTTGAGTGTTATTACTTATTAGGTAGGTATCGCAAACGGGGACAAAGAAAAATGACCTAGGTCAAGCAAAGTTATTATAGCTGATTTAAGGAGCTTGTTTTTATCTTTTCAGTTACCTAATAGTTTTTTATGCAGTCGGGTTTTTTAGTATAGATTTTTTTATTTTATTTATAATTAATGGACTTCTTGCTTGTGCGTTAGCACCACATTTCTGCCAGTGTCAAGTGGTTTGAGGGAGTATCTATCCAATCTCGAGGATTGTTTTTGAGTAAGAACAACTGAGAAGGATTGTAGAGCCTCGTAGCAGGCTGAAACGCGAACCGCGCGAACACTACAAACAGTGACAAGTGTTCGGGGCAAACCCTTCAACATGACTCCCTTGAGTATAGGTAGAAAAGGATGCAAATACATACAACGTATACATGCATCCTTGTCTATCTTTACTAAAGAAGAGATCTCCACTTGAGTGTCGTTCTATAATACTAGCCTCAGTGGTCTACCTTTCTTTCTTTGTCCTTCTCTTGCTGAACTATTTAAAATAATTTCTAGGTGTTGGGTTTTGAAGTAGACTCCATAAATACAGTGCAATTTTCCACGCACACAGCTTATAAACATATCAAAGGCAATGCCCTCAAAAATGAAGAGTTGGAAGAGTTGATACAAGGTCTGACGCTGAACGAAGTAGATTATTACACACACTTCCTGACCGGCTATTCAAGATCCCCTGACTCATTGAAGCAGATCGCTGGAATTATTAAGAAACTAAGGGAAAAGAATCCTAAATTGATCTATGGTAAGTAAATTATTTTTTTATGAATTATTCGAAAATGTCTACAAAAACAAGTAGTAAGCACATGCTTCGCCAATCAAATATAATAATTACAAGGTGTTACAAAACTACAAATAAACCTTTAAGGGGGTGGTGTAGACCATCAAACTGAACAACTTTCACTATGCGACCAATATCGAAATCGCGAAAAAAAAAAAATTTATGTTCTATACTCTACAAATCGCTAAAATATGTATGGGATATCAATTTTTTTTTTTCGCGATTTCGATGTTGGTCCCATAGAGAAAGTTGTTCAGTTTGACGGTCTTAACAACCCCCTTAAGAGTTTTAAAAATTTATTCTTACTTATGAAACACCTTGTATACATGGTCCTTCTTAATATGCTGTCACTTTTTTAAGGGGATGTTCAAACCATCAAACTGAACAACTTTCTCTATGGGACCAACATCGAAATCGCGAAAAGCGTCCCCTTCTGATTATTGTTGTTCGTCATTAATTTTGAAAAGTTGATTGATTTTAATTTCCGCGCATTGTTTGAGAAAAGCACTACAAGCCTTGGCCACAACTAGGCATTGATGGACTTACGTATGTGTTTATCTTTTTTGAGCTGACAGGTTCCCTCCCATACTAACAGTTTGATGGGTAGAGTATGTAGTTAACACTTTAACTGCTGACAACCTACGTCGTCCGTAGGTCAGCGACAAATGGGCCGCAGTGCGCAAGACTCAAACCTTGAGTCAGAATTGTATAGTATTCCACAGTGTTAGCAATGCGCGAGCATCGTTTTGAGCTTAGCGGCGAAAGTGAAGATTAATGATTGGTACTTTTCCCTACACCCTGTATAGGTATCTTGTGTGCTTATTGCTAGAAACAAAACTATTGTTCCTTTTATGACTATTGTTATTCATCTCCTCAAACAGAACTGATAAGCTCTTTATCTTGAAATGGCTTTTGAATGTCATAATAGGCATCCAGCACTCTATTTGTTCAAAATAATAAACCTTTATCAAAACAAAAGAAATAATGATGTCGTTTGGGATCAGGCACAATGGATTTTTCCATTGTGCCTGGAAAGAATAGCGGTTTTTAATAACAATCGACTCAATTATGTTGACATAAAAGTAAAAATGCTAATAAGCAGTAATGTAAGCTGTAAACATACAGACATAATTAATTTCGATAAACAATGACTATTAACAACGTTATCTATAAAAAACCTATTGTGACTTCAATCACGACACTTAAGTGCTATATCAATGCTCAAGCTAATGTAAAACATATTGAACACTCAAACGGCCTAGCATGATGCGTGCGCCACCGTTATCTCGCGTCTTTTTCTGCAGCAAAGTCTGGTTTCCTCGCGTTGTTCTCGTTCTTCAACTTGAACTACGGCAATTAACTGCTACAGCATTTTAAAGAAAGGATTTTGACAAGACTCTTATTGCTTGTTTCACGCACCTTTCCTTTGAAAATATGCTGACACCTTTTTAAGGGGATGATCAGACCATCAAACTGAAAAACTTTTCAACAAACCAACATCGAAGTATAAAAAAAAAAATGTAGCTCAAGTAGGTTTGTAGTTATGTATGTAACAGCAGGTTAAATTTTTTTGCGATTTCGATGTTGGTGACCGGTGCCATAGGGAAAGTTGTTCAGTTTGATGGTCTGATCATGACCTTAAAAAAGTGTCAGCATATTAAGAAGGACCCTATACCTCAAATTTCCAGTATGCGATCCAGTTATGGGAGACAATGGCAAAATGTATGTCCCAGAAGATATCCTGCCCGTATACAGGGATATAGTGGTTCCCCTAGCCGATATCCTCACCCCGAACCAGTACGAAGCAGAGCTGATCACCGGAATACCTGTCAAAGACATGGACGGAGCCTTGAAGACTATACAGGCCCTTCATCAGAAAGGAGTCAAGACAGTTGTATTGTCTAGTACTGATTTAGGAGATGATAACAGTATGATTGGAATAGCTAGCACTAAAGGTAAGTTATTTGATGTCATCTATAGAGATTCTTAAATGAGAAATTGTGACCTACAGATTGTTGCAAAGAAAAATTTAATGAAGACCCAAGGCTCAGAAAAAAACCGGCCTAGACCGCATCAGAACATGCATACAGGGTCATTCTTAATATGCTGACACTTTTTTAAGGGCATGATCAGACCATCAAACTGAACAACTTTCTCTCATCATCATCATCATATCGTATGGAATTTTTTTTTTCTTCCTGCTTGCATCCAGGGAGGTTTAAATTTCGAGGACGGATGGACGGACTTGTTTCCGGCTAAACGTTCCTGACTATATCTGGCTCACCGGACTGTTCTTCGCGAATCTCCCGGTGTTTTCCCTGCGATATTTACAACTTTCTCTATGGCACCAACATCGAATCGCAAAAAAAAATCTACTGTTCTAATAAAAACTACAAACCTACTTGAGCCAAATGTATGGGAAAGCTGATTTTTTTTCGCGATTTCGATGTTAGGCCCATAGAGAAAGTTGTTCAGTTTGATGGCCTGATCATCCCCTTAAAAAAGTGTCAGCATATTAAGGACCTGTATAGTATGGTTCCATTATTTTTATATTTTGTCAGCTGTAATTGGCAGATAGACAGGCGAGCATGACGCTCCTATGACCTTCACTGTAGGATCATAAATTCATCCTGGTTCCTGGCTAAAAACCGGCCTATATGAACACCATCCTTATGTTCAGGATTGCAGTGTTCATGGTTGAAAAAGCCATAATGATACCATACCTAGGTTAGGTATGAGATATGGGAGCATGGGTCACTGTATAGGTAGCCTACCTATGTTACAGTTATAATAAAATCCCTGAGAATATTTTGAATCTTTCAAAACACAAGTTTGAATCTGTAATAAAAATTGTTTGAAAAAAAAGTTATTGTTTACTGGATGATCATTTAAATTGCCAAAATGCATGGGTCTGTGTGTCACTAGCCACAAATACTGTAGGTATGTAAACTATTATCACAGAGCTGAGTAGTACCACAGATCCTCTGTGGTAGTACCACAGACATAGACATATTACTCTAGCGATAGACAAGCTCGTTCAAACAAACAACATGCCACACAAAACAACACAAAATGACACATTGCGGTCTGTCATTGCCATAGTGAAGAAGTGAACTCAGGAACATCAATCAGGTGGATTCAAGTGGAACATGTTGCTTCTATGGAAGGGCAAGTCGATCGCTAGAGTTTAAGTCTATGACCACAGAGGATTCCTCTGTGGTAGTACATATAGGTTTAAGAATCGAAATTGGAATAGGTAGCTTGAAAAAAGTGTTTGTTTAGATTTTCTGACCGCATCTTCTCTACAGCGATAACACGTTATGACGCGGTGGTAGCTTAAAAAAAATTCAATAAAGAAATTTTAAATTATGATATGAAATCGAATTTCAATCAAGTTTTGAAGTATTTTTCCCTTTTATTCCAGGAGGCTCCTGCTACAAAATCGCAATTCCTAAAGTGGATGCGACATACACGGGCACTGGCGACCTATTCGCAGCTCTATTTTTGGCGTGGTCCCACAAAACAAATAACGACCTCAAGGTGTCGCTAGAAAAAACTATTGCCACTTTGCAGAGTATTGTCAAAGATACATATCAGAAAGCAAGAGGTATGTAGTATATTCGTAATTTTCTTCCAAAATCACAGAATATATAAGATATAAAAGAATTAAAAGATCCTTTCAAATGTGGTGACGGTTTTAATAATCATTTCGTATTCGTAGGGATAATCAAAACATCAAACTAAATAACTTTCTGTGATAACATCAAAATAGAGAAAATACACGACGGCTATCTCATACATTTGGGTCGAGTTGGTTCTTTGACTATTTATTATAAGGACTCGCCTTGCGGTAGCAATTCCCCTCTGCCACGGTATAAGATCAATTGATCATATGCATTTACATTAAATTTTATACCTTATCACTAAACGAGACAGCCTATAATCACGAAACAATAATTTCGAACTTAGAACGTTTGGGGTTCACACGAGACTACTTTTCATGATTTTTAACATTCAAAATTAGAATCTAAAGTTATGGGGAATAAAATCCAAAGTTGCGGATTGCATGTTACCTCGCCCCCCGCAAAAAGTGGCAGAAATGTTTGTTAGTAGAATTACACGCGTTACCAGTCCTCATATAAGTAGTCAAAGAGTTGGTTATAGGTTTGTAGTTTTGTACAGAGCAGCTGATTTCGATGTTGGCTCCATATTTAAAGTTTTTTCAGTTTAATGGTTGGTCTGAGGCACCGTTTTCGATATGTAACGCATTTAAGCTTAAACCCCGTCTGTATGTTATAATTACCTCTAAGGATGTAATTTTCTACCGCACGCGAAATTACATAAGCCCGTCTCAATCCTGCGCAAGTGAGAGGAAACTTTCTATTTGCATTTTACAATCCAGTCATTTTAAAGGAATATAATGTACAAACCAATAAACTACCTATCTATCTCGTTTCAGCCATCCAACCAAACGGCAAGATTCCTCCAGCGCTGATTGAACTGAGACTTGTGCAGAATAAAACTACCATCGAGGATCCAAAAATAGAGATCAGTGCCGTAGAAATCAAGTAACAATAATAACACTATGCTTTTAGTTGACAATAATATCGTAGGGCGATATTAGATTGGTTTAGTGGGTTGAGACACATTGACCGACGGCGAACGGTGGCGCGAAACCAAAGAACCACGATTACAGTAAGTATGTCTACCATGAGTTTTCGCCGTACTTAACTACTGTAGTAACGTCACCAATTTTGTATTGAATTTCGTACAACGCTCCTAGTGGTCACGTTGAGAACTAATTCCTGTCATACGAATTGGCGACGTAACTACAGTAGTAAAGCAAAGGGAAAACTCATGGTAGGCCCTCTGGTCGGTTAACTAAAGCTGGCGTGTGCCACACATGTACGCTGTCTCACTGCACGCATGTTGAAAAGTTTTTCTATCTAGAGATAGAAAAACTACCATCGAAGATGATGATTTAATAGATCAAACACGGACGTATTGGCAGGAAAAACGCATTTGTGTGTATCTGTGAACGCGCCAGCATTAAGGCTTCCGCACATTGCAGCGATTTTATCGAGTGATAATATCGCTGCGATTTTGCGATAATTGTTTCCAGTACATTTTGTATGGGGACGCGCGCGATCCTACACACAGCCGCGATATTATCGACGGATAATATCGCTGCGATTTTGCGATAATTGTTCTCAGTACATTTTGTATGGGGGGACGCGCTCGATCCCACACACTGCCGCGATATTATCGCAACCTGACGCAATCTCTTTCGACTACATTCAGTGGTGGGTGCATGCGTGACGCGAATCGCGGAATCGCTGCATTGTGTAAGATGTCGTGATATCGCTGTCGATAATATCGCTCGATAATATCGCTGCAATGTGCGGATGCCTTTAATTAACCGACCTGTAGTATGGGAACGCGTTCGGCGCGTCGACGACGGAGGATACGGGATGCGGACGGTGCGGTGTCCCATACAAAATGTGCTGTTTGATGCCGCCGCCCGTCCGTCGTTCTCCGTCTGTCAATGTGTCTCAACCCTTAGAAAACAATAATTAACTGTTAGGTGACAGTTGAAACTTTATTCTCGGGTTTCAGCATATAAGATTCATTGAGTAAGAGATTTAGGCATTAAAATAAGTAATGTTATTTGTTGAAAATATATTTTAAACATGATTAGGTATATCTTACCTACTTTAAGGTATCAATGTTTTTAATGTGTATGTACAATAAATTATATAAGTATTTAAGTGTTGTTCACAAAGAATAGTTTAAATGTTGATGTTGAGTCTTCTTAATATTCTGACGGTTTTATGGGGATGATAAGACCATCAAACTGAACAACTTTCTCTATTGGACCAACGTCGAAATAGGGAGAAAACTCCAATCCAACGCGACCCAAGTTTGTGGGATAGCAGATTTTTTTTCGCGATTCCTCTAAAATCCGTCAGCATGTTAAGAAGGACCATGTATATTCCTAATGAAGTTTGAAAAATGGTATGTCACTTATTTGAGTAGCATTTAAAATAGAAAGTGACCATCTGATGTCTTCCATACAATGTTTTAGTTCCATCTGTGATAAAACTTGAAATATTCCTGCTATGTCATAGTTTACATTTACATAATTTATAATTTTATTAGAATCGTAAGTTTTAAAGTTTTTGTGATTTATTAGCTGAATTTGAGATTTTATAATTTTTACCCATAGACTTACACTCTAGCGATAGACCGGCCCTTATAAGGGTGAGGCCGCGGATTTGTGCACATTACCATGACCTCAAAATTAACCGATGTTTTTCTTAAAAACTTGCAAACATAGAGGTTTTGTATATTTTTGTATCAAACTATAATGTTATTATCCAGCATGGCCAAAGGTCAAAATTTCAAAATTATGGCATGCAGTCGAGTAAATTGAAATTTTTCCATAAAAAATGGAGAAAATTTAAGTAAAACCGCCGTGTCATTTTTACCGAGTGCACTTCGAACATAATTTTTAAAAAACCTGTGTTAGTTACTATTCAATTATTAATTCCTATGGAATAAGCATATAAATCATCGAACTTTAAGTAATGCTATACGTAAAATAAAGGCTATTTAATAAGTAAATTTCATATTTTAAAATTTTTTTACAAAATCATGTTATTGCGTTACTTCTATTGCGTTACCAATATTCACCATAGTTTGTTAGTCACGTTATGTAGATTTATATTTCGTTTGAATGGCAATACCAAACGCAATCTATTTCTATGAAAGTTAGCATAATAGGTGCCATAATGAATGAGATATCGTGACATACTTGTGGTGAAGTCAAATGGTCACGGGTTTTTTGATCAAGTTTTTGGACATTTTGCAAGGTAAAATTGAGATTTCAGCAAATATTTTTACTGCGCATTGTTCTTGAAAGGGTGGGAAGTCTTGTAGTGCCTATCTTGTTACAATATATAGCATAATTGTTGAGTAACGAGTGTTTATTGTTGCGTTACTCCTACAGTTGCGTTACGTTGCGATACTGTTGCGGGACCAGTGGCGCAATTACTGCGTTACTTTTACTGCGTTACCAAAAAAAGGGTAGTGGTACACTAGTTTCAGATTTCGGATTAAAGTTCCATGCATTTAGTGTTTTATTTTTTTTTTATTTTTATATTTTGATCAATTTATCTACCCTTTAGAAAAAAATATCTTCAATATACCTAACTAACTATTTAAAAAAAATATTTTAGTTTAACAAGCTCAGGAGTGCAATTCTCTAAGCGCAAACATCGGTTGTAACATCGGCGAGCTGTCAATTCGGTATGCATTGTGTGAAACTTAATATGAAAACTTCGACGATCTGAAGGATGTTACCTTAGAGAATTGCAGTCCAGTATACAACAACCCTTATAATTTTGCGCTACTATATTGCGTTACCGTGGCGCAAATTGTTGCGCTATTTTTGCGTCACTATCGCGCAAACTGTTGCGTCACTACTGCGTCATTTGTGCCGAAATCCGCGGCCTCGCCCATAAGCAACATGTTCCTCTTGAATGCGGTTGTCGCACCTCATTGATGTTCCTGATTTCACTTCGTCACTATGGCAATGACAGACCGCAATGTGTCATTTTGTGTGACATATCGTTTGTTTGAACGAGCTTGTCTATCGCTAGAGTATATGTCAGTGTTTTACCAAACCTCTGGGTTACATGTTTTGTTTTTGCGTTGATATTTTATAATGAAATTAAGAATAATAATAAACGACCTGTTAAAATTTATTATCATTTACTTATACAAAAACATACGTTATCAAAAACTAAATAGTTAACAACATATTTAAACCTGCACCGAACTTCTTTTAACTTTATGCCCGACGATAGCCAAAACAATCAAAGCAAACATTATAATGTGGAATACCCAATAGATGGAGTTATAATATTTTAACACTGCCATCGTATCCGTCTCGACAAAGCACGGTGTCAGGTATATCAAGCAGAACATCCGCATTATTGAAAACCCAATGTTCCACGGTTTTTCTAACTGAAACAAAGATTAGTAACTAGAACAGTACTGGGGATTCGTGGTGGACTAACGCCCATACACCCTCCCTGAGGCCCTCAGGCTGAGGCCTGTGCCCTGCAGTGGCTGTGATTGATGTGATGATGATGACAGTCAAATAAAGCAAAAAATATGTATTAGCCAGTAATAAACAATTAAGAGCGTTGGTGGCGAGTTGCGGAGAGGTATGGAAACTCAATCTTGAGGTCCGGGTTCGAATCCGCACGGAAGACATGCCATGTACGGTACGTAATACAGACTGCTCTCAAACCGTGAAGGAAAACAACGTGAGTAATCTTGCATACGCTGAAGAAGAAATTCCTATGCGTAGTGAAGTCTACCAATCCGCATTGGGCTCGCGTGGTGGATTAACATCCATACACCTTCCCTGAGGATAGGCCTGTGCCCTGTAGTGGGACCGGGGACGTACCTATACAGGGTGAGTATGGTTGAGTCCCACCCTACCCCCAGGGGTATGGTGGGTCCGTCACTGTGAAATTGATATCATTAGCAATACTAAGAGTCTACCCATCAATCTGAACAACTTTTACTATGGGATCAAGTGGCAGCGTGTATTACGGCGTGTTACGTGCGTGTATTTCAGAGATGATCTCTCTCCGAGTAATCCTACCAGAACCACGAGAAATATTTCTCTGTTACTGTTCTTTACGAAAACTCTCAATACTTAAATCATACATAGCACAAAAAGTTTCTAATTTTCCCTAGCCATCCGCGATTTACAGTAGGCGATTTTCATTAAATTATTAGAAATGCATGATGTAAACTGAAATGCGTTGAATGCTTAAGTGCTTCAGGCCATCAAACTGAACAACTTTTACCATAAGACCCAATGTCGAAATCGAAAAATTAGCATAACAGTTTTTTTTATCGCGATTTCGATTGGCCTCATTGATAAAGTTGTTCTGTTTGATGGTCTGAAATGCACCATCAAGTTTGTTGATGTTTGAGCACCAGTAGAAGCACATAATTTATTGGTGTTCTTCAGGTGTAGAGATATTTCCGATTTAAAGTTGTAGTCTCACCAAACCAGAAGTATCATAAATCTCGCTGTATTCTCTCTCTAGATGAACATACACCCACATGGTCATGGAGACAATCATCTGAGTCAGGGTCGGTCCACTCCACACGGCCCAAGCCAGGAATGACCACAAGCTTCTGCAAGATTTACACGAGACGCTATAAAATTTAGGGTTATGAAACTCGTAAGGAACAACGACCTATTTTTAGCAATATGACATGATCACAGACAGTGTTCAAGGAACGTGTGTTCGTAGACTCCAAGTTCGTGGTATCAGAAGGAGGGAGTTCAATGAAGAGACGATATACAGTTCACGAAAGTCCGATTATATTGTCAGATCCAAAAACAGTGATTTACATGAAATTTACGTTAGTTTTTATGGTGTTAACATAGGTGTTGATATAGGGACGCGCGGGGACCGACTGGCGATCGCTGCGCGCTATAAAACGATGTGGCACAAAAGTGCTGACAAATGTATATAGGTACATACCCGTACAACAGTATGTGGCAAATAATTTAGATCCCTATTTTTTCCCTAGCCTATTTCATCCCACTGCTGGGCAAAGGCATCCCCCTTTATCCTCCATGCAACCCTGTCTGACAGCGACGTCCATTCTCCGGGATCGAAGGCGGCAATACTGGTCCATCTTTCCGGGGGTAATCGACAGACATTGCCGGCCCAATCCCATTTCACCACCTTGGCGGTTTTTTCCCCTATTATGCCTACGATCCCTATTATGCTTAACAAAAACTAAGAGAAAGCAAAACATATTATGGAACCTATTAATAAAAAAAAGATGTAATAATATAAATTTAATGAGAGATACAATTTTCTGTCACTACCTGTAAAATTATTGCTCAAAGCTAACAAGTATAATTTTCTTAAATTTTTTGCTTTAAAAAGCATAGCTAGCATGCCGCAGTGATACAGCGCTATCACATCTTAGCACTCTTTCTATTTGCGTGCGAACGAACGAGATAAAAGACGTGATACAGCCGTATCACGTGTAGCATACTACGAGTGCAGGAATATAAAAAACCTGGTTTGGGGGCGCTGCAATCGACTGTCACCTGTAATGTTAGTGTTCCAAGTACAAAAATTAGTTCTAATGCTTTTCCGCAACATGGCGAGGTTTTTTATATTTCTGGTCGGGCTATTACCTACCTTACTTCCCTGTTAGATTTAGAAAAATTCTTGTAAATGTACATCCAGTACCAATATCGCGTCGGCATGTCCCAAGCTCTAATGGTATCGTGCATTTTGGCTCCGAGTAGCAGTTTGTCATTCTCAAAGGATTCCAGGACAGAAAAGTTATACTCTTGCTGCAGAGCTACGTCTGTGGTTCTGGAACTGCTTACAAAACATACAGGGTGTCAAATTGAATTCGTTTCATATTTTAGGTAGAGCGTCGGTGGGGCGTTGTGGAGACCTATGGAAACTCAATCTTGAGGTCCGGACGGACGACCTGCCAATGTACCAATGAGTTTTTCAAACTTATGTTCGTAATACCGACTGCTCTCAAACGGTGAAGGAATACATCGTGAGGAAACCTGCCTGAAGAAGAAATTCCGATGTGTATGTGAAGTCTACCAATCCGCATTGAGCACGCGTGGTGGACTAACGCCCGTACACCCTCCCTGGGGTAGGCCTGTGCCCTGCAGTGGGACGTATATAGATGATGATGATGATATTTTAGGTGCCGCTCTAGACCATTTTATATTTTCTTTCATAAATTTTACTTAGGATTACTCAACACGTTAACACAGATAGGTACAATCAGAATTATAAGCTATTACAATAGGCATGTGCCCCTGCACTTATAAAGTAACCACGGCATTAAATTGTTCTATTGTTACAAGATTTATAATCAATAATCATCCAACTGAATTTATTTTAACACTGAACCAGATTGAATATGCGAAAAAAATAATTTGCTGTTCCGTACATGTGATCTGAGGCTTTCTTACTTACTGCCCGAGGTTAGCAACTATACTATTTTTCTCCTCGACGGAGATGGAAAGCGGCGACTTCGGTTACCGCATCGGGACGAAAATTGACGCTTTCCATCCGGAGGGGAGAAATAACCTTTAATGGGAATATTTTCCCCATTTACCTCAGCCTATTTCATCCCACTGCTGGGCAAAGGCAATGCAAGTTATAAAATTAGTTCCAATGGTTTTCCGCAACATGGCGAGGTTTTTTTATTTTTTTGGCCGGGCTTTAATTTAATTTCTTTTCAAACTCACGCTAGTTTCAGCACACTCTGCCCTGAGGTGGGCCCGTGGCCAGGCACTGGCATGCTTTTTGCAGGATACACGCCGAAGCCAGTCTCTGTACACACGCTCGTACACAAATTCATTACCATTTGAAGCTTAAGAAAGTGCATTATTAACAGAGGTACACAGTAGAGATAACGGTAATCACTGCTGTGGCTTCTGTAGAAATTTTCATCGGAAAATATCTGAAATGAAAATAAAGTACCTAGTTACCTACTTACTTATAAATGAGTACTTACCACAAACTTTTTTTTCAAAGTCATCATCAAAGGTTGAAAATTGGTGACTTTGGTTTCAAGGTTGATGTCGTGTCGTATCAAGAACTCAAGACACTAGCGGTAAAGAGTCAGGATTGGCGAATACTCGTGTCCGTATAGCTAGCGTACATATAAAAGGGATCAGGCTAGGATTAGTGTCAAAAAATAGTGCCTAAATAGTGCCTAATTAGTAGGTACCTAAGGTCAAATAAATAGTGCCTCTATACTTTACGAGATATAGATTTTTTTTACCTGGTACGCTAGCTTGACGTCAAGGTAGTGTACACATTTTCTGTGGCAAAACCGGCTTGCATTAGGTACAGCAACGATTTTACACTCAAAAAATAGTGCTCAAACAGTGCCAGTGGCATCCAAAATCTCATGAGGCTAGGTCTTCAAGGAACGGAGATATAAACAATATAAATAAGTCTTTTGAGGAAACTACGGGTGGCATGGTGTGGCGCTAGTTTGCGCACGAATTAACATGATATCGTTTTTTACAGAAAGCGACGTTTTTTTAAATAAGAACGATATCAAATAAATAGCTCCTGAAATAGTGCTTCTGCCAGTACTAATATTTTATGTAAATTCGAAGTGAAACAATATAAAAAATCAATGCAAAGTTCTACGTACTAAAACCTTTAGTAAAATCTAATACCGAGAGATGGCTCGTTATTTTCATTCAAGCTAGTTTCGATAAGAAGAAGGGGAAAATACAGAAACATTCAAAGTTGGATACTGACTGTAGTACTTACCTACTTATTTAAGTAGGTAATTTACCTGAGGGGTATATTTCATGCGCAAAAGCAAAAACACAACACCGCACACGAACGCCTTCTTTAGCCTTTTCTCAGTTATTATTCTACAGTCACCCAACACTCCGAATGGCATGTTGAAATGATCATCATAGATTTTCCATCGGTAGTAAGGACCTAGAATAACATAAATCGTCAGCCCTTAGATAAAGTATATGTCTAGATGGACAGAAGAAGCAACGAACGCGTCGAAATAAATTAATATCAGCCAACTGTTAGCTGATAAATCCTTTCCAGCGTTTAGTGTCCGAGATAAGTATTGTATGACGCACACCGACATAAGAAAGTTGGCTCGTTTATTTTAGTACTTGTATACAGGGAAGCTACGTAGTATCTTGACGTTCCAAATACCGCAGTGTCTTAAAACGAAAGTCTTCGATCAGTGTGTGTTGCCAGTGATGACATATGGAACAGAGACGTGGTCGCTCACTGAAGGCCTCATAAAAAGGCTGAAAGTCACCCAAAGGGCAATGGAGAGGGCTATGCTCGGAGTTTCCCTGCGAGATCGGATCAGAAATGAAGAAATCCGCAGAAGAACCAGAGTAGCTGACATAGCCCAAAGAATTGCTAAACTAAAGTGGCAGTGGGCGGGGCACATTGCTCGCAGAACCGATGGCCGATGGGGCCGGAAGGTTCTCGAGTGGCGGCCGCGTACCGGAAAGCGCAGCGTGAGTAGGCCCCCCACACGGTGGACCGACGACCTGGTGAAGGCGGCGGGAAACCGTTGGATGAGGGCGGCGCAGAACCGGTCGTTATGGCGATCCTTGGGGGAGGCCTATGTCCAGAAGTGGACGTCCATCGGCTGAGATGATGATGATGATGATGATACAGGGTCCTTCTTAATATGCTGACACGTTAAGGGGATAATCAGACCATCAAACTGAACAACATTCAATGAGGGACCAACATCGAAATCGCGAAAAAAAACAGGTTTCGCATGCTCGGCTCGGTTTGCAGCTTTGTTTGTTAGCCTACGGAACAGATGATTTTTTTCGCGATATCGATGTTGGTGATATAGAGATACTTAGTTGTTCAGTTTGACGGTTTGATCATCCCCTGAAAAAACTGTCAGCATATTAAGAAGGACCCTACATAGATGATGAATTTGTATATAATTATACTTATTATTCATCTACAGATATAGGTAGGGTAGTAACTAACACAAATGAGTAAGAAGACACTTCCACTTGCCTCTATGTAACCCAACGAAAAAGTATGCGTATGTAATGATATTAACAGCACTTGGCTCCTTAGACAACAGATGAGTTAATGACTGAGCTTTCGAATCTGCAGGTTTCACCAGTTTCGCCCGTTCAGCCATGTTTACTTCGAACGCCAGCCCCACCAGACGCAAAGATATTGTCTGGTAGATCCATTTGAAATATATCGATGGCATCAAGTTATAATGTAGGTAGAGAAGATAAATCCATGTGTATGCTAGGCTGACTTGGTGAACGTATCTGAAAAATCGTCTTAAATGCACATAGAAGATTAAGGCTGGTTTTCGACAGATGTCGGTCGGTATACTGGTATTCTATTTTGATATTACTCGTTTTCTATCTTGATAGGTATCGTTTTCTATTTTGATATTGTCGATATAGTTTTAAGTTGCACATTTGCATGCTGTTGCGTTGCTACAGCTGGACAGAAGAAGCCTATTTATTATATTTTTTACCATCTTTGTATACTACCTGTTCCAAGGCAAATAAATGATTTCTATTTCTATTTCTATTTCGTAATAAGTATAGTAAGTAAACAAAAGGAGCAGCGCTGTATCAGTGCATGCCGCAGTGATACAGCGCTATCACACCTTCGCTCTCTTTCTATTTGCGTGCGAACGAACGAGATAAAAGACGTGATACAGCCGTATCACGTGTTGCATGCTACCAGTGCTGGTTATACTGTACCTTCAATGATTGCGCTGTATGTGGAATGGCTGAATCCAAATGTAAACTAACCGTTTGTCACAGCATCTGATAATAATAATGTTGCCCCAGACGATCAGGACGGAGTGGTACACTTGTGGTCCACATACCAAGCAAGTCACAAGCAACCCCAGCCCCGCCCCATAGTTGCGCTTCATTTCAATATCATCTATCTTCTTGTAATAACTACCCAGAGATATACATATGAGCAGAGATGAATAAAATATCGTGGATTCTAACATTTTTTTAAATTTTCCCAAGGTAAATAAAGATTTTATTTACTTTTTCCTTTAATTTTGAGTGACAGTGATTGTAACTTGTAGTTTTTGACAGTGATGCTGGGCGTAACCCATAGGCGAATAAGCGAAAAAAATTTTGTCTATGGATGCTGGTGATGCATCATCACTTCATCACTCAATATTAAAAATAAAACGTATGACCAAAGCACACCAAAGCGTGAACTAGCGTAAGCGAAAAATACTTCGCCTATTAAGAAATCCTCATTTGACGTGCATTTGACCAAGAATGTTCGCTTACAAACATAAGCCAACATTTTTGGTCATTAATTTTGTTTGGCCCAAGACCATAGAGAAATTACACGCTCCTAAGACCATATCTATGACAGCTACCTGCATGGGTAGCATGCAAGAAGTTTGGTAATCCATGGTAGCATGCCACCGTGATACAGCGCTATCACATCTTTTTATATATATACAGCCGTATCACGTGTAGCTTGCTACGGCTTCAGCATAGGTAGCATGACACCGTGATACAGCGCTATCACACCTTCGCTCTCTTTCCATTTGCGCGCGACCGAACGAGACAGAGAAATTACACGCTCCTAAGACCATATCTATGACAGCTACCTGCATGGGTAGCATGCAAGAAGTTTGGTAATCCATGGTAGCATGCCACCGTGATACAGCGCTATCACACCTTTTTATATATATACAGCCGTATCACGTGTAGCTTGCTACGGCTTCAGCATAGGTAGCATGACACCGTGATACAGCGCTATCACACCTTCGCTCTCTTTCCATTTGCGCGCGACCGAACGAGACAAAAGACGTGATACAGCCGTATCACGTGTAGCATGCTACGATTGCTGAAAGAGAACGAAGGTGTGATAGCGCTATATCACGATTCACGGTGCCATGCTACCTATGCTGGTTTGGCCAATTTCAAGGATACGCAAACGAAACTCGCCAAACGCAAAGATATTGTCTGGTATTATATAAGGTCTAACAAAATTAGCTGAAACTATTTTAAGGGGAGTATCAGACCATCAAACTGAACAACTTTCTCTATGGGACCAATATCGAAATCGCGAAAAAAAAATCTGCTGTCCCTTACAAAACTTCTTGACCCGAATGTATGGGACAGCAAATTTTTTTTCGCGATTTCGATGTTGGTCCAATATAGAAAGTTGTTCAGTTTGATGGTCTGATACTCCTCATAAAATAGTTTCAGCTAATTTTGTTAGACCTTATATAATACCAGACAATATCTTTGCGTTTGGCGAGTTTCGTTTGCGTATCCTTGAAATTGGCCAAACCAGCATAGGTAGCATGGCACCGTGAATCGTGATATAGCGCTATCACACCTTCGTTCTCTTTCAGCAATCGTAGCATGCTACACGTGATACGGCTGTATCACGTCTTTTGTCTCGTTCGGTCGCGCGCAAATGGAAAGAGAGCGAAGGTGTGATAGCGCTGTATCACGGTGTCATGCTACCTATGCTGAAGCCGTAGCAAGCTACACGTGATACGGCTGTATATATATAAAAAGGTGTGATAGCGCTGTATCACGGTGGCATGCTACCATGGATTACCAAACTTCTTGCATGCTACCCATGCAGGTAGCTGTCATAGATATGGTCTTAGGAGCGTGTAATTTCTCTGTCTCGTTCGGTCGCGCGCAAATGGAAAGAGAGCGAAGGTGTGATAGCGCTGTATCACGGTGTCATGCTACCTATGCTGAAGCCGTAGCAAGCTACACGTGATACGGCTGTATATATATAAAAAGATGTGATAGCGCTGTATCACGGTGGCATGCTACCATGGATTACCAAACTTCTTGCATGCTACCCATGCAGGTAGCTGTCATAGATATGGTCTTAGGAGCGTGTAATTTCTCTATGGTCTTGGGCCAAACAAAATTAATGACCAAAAATGTTGGCTTATGTTTGTAAGCGAACATTCTTGGTCAAATGCACGTCAAATGAGGATTTCTTAATAGGCGAAGTATTTTTCGCTTACGCTAGTTCACGCTTTGGTGTGCTTTGGTCATACGTTTTATTTTTAATATTGAGTGATGAAGTGATGATGCATCACCAGCATCCATAGACAAAATTTTTTTCGCTTATTCGCCTATGGGTTACGCCCAGCATCACTGTCAAAAACTACAAGTTACAATCACTGTCACTCAAAATTAAAGGAAAAAGTAAATAAAATCTTTATTTACCTTGGGAAAATTTAAAAAAATGTTAGAATCCACGATATTTTATTCATCTCTGCTCATATGTATATCTCTGGGTAGTTATTACAAGAAGATAGATGATATTGAAATGAAGCGCAACTATGGGGCGGGGCTGGGGTTGCTTGTGACTTGCTTGGTATGTGGACCACAAGTGTACCACTCCGTCCTGATCGTCTGGGGCAACATTATTATTATCAGATGCTGTGACAAACGGTTAGTTTACATTTGGATTCAGCCATTCCACATACAGCACAATCATTGAAGGTACAGTATAACCAGCACTGGTAGCATGCAACACGTGATACGGCTGTATCACGTCTTTTATCTCGTTCGTTCGCACGCAAATAGAAAGAGAGCGAAGGTGTGATAGCGCTGTATCACTGCGGCATGCACTGATACAGCGCTGCTCCTTTTGTTTACTTACTATACTTATTACGAAATAGAAATAGAAATAGAAATCATTTATTTGCCTTGGAACAGGTAGTATACAAAGATGGTAAAAAATATAATAAATAGGCTTCTTCTGTCCAGCTGTAGCAACGCAACAGCATGCAAATGTGCAACTTAAAACTATATCGACAATATCAAAATAGAAAACGATACCTATCAAGATAGAAAACGAGTAATATCAAAATAGAATACCAGTATACCGACCGACATCTGTCGAAAACCAGCCTTAATCTTCTATGTGCATTTAAGACGATTTTTCAGATACGTTCACCAAGTCAGCCTAGCATACACATGGATTTATCTTCTCTACCTACATTATAACTTGATGCCATCGATATATTTCAAATGGATCTACCAGACAATATCTTTGCGTCTGGTGGGGCTGGCGTTCGAAGTAAACATGGCTGAACGGGCGAAACTGGTGAAACCTGCAGATTCGAAAGCTCAGTCATTAACTCATCTGTTGTCTAAGGAGCCAAGTGCTGTTAATATCATTACATACGCATACTTTTTCGTTGGGTTACATAGAGGCAAGTGGAAGTGTCTTCTTACTCATTTGTGTTAGTTACTACCCTACCTATATCTGTAGATGAATAATAAGTATAATTATATACAAATTCATCATCTATGTAGGGTCCTTCTTAATATGCTGACAGTTTTTTCAGGGGATGATCAAACCGTCAAACTGAACAACTAAGTATCTCTATATCACCAACATCGATATCGCGAAAAAAATCATCTGTTCCGTAGGCTAACAAACAAAGCTGCAAACCGAGCCGAGCATGCGAAACCTGTTTTTTTTCGCGATTTCGATGTTGGTCCCTGATTGAATGTTGTTCAGTTTGATGGTCTGATTATCCCCTTAACGTGTCAGCATATTAAGAAGGACCCTGTATCATCATCATCATCATCATCTCAGCCGATGGACGTCCACTTCTGGACATAGGCCTCCCCCAAGGATCGCCATAACGACCGGTTCTGCGCCGCCCTCATCCAACGGTTTCCCGCCGCCTTCACCAGGTCGTCGGTCCACCGTGTGGGGGGCCTACTCACGCTGCGCTTTCCGGTACGCGGCCGCCACTCGAGAACCTTCCGGCCCCATCGGCCATCGGTTCTGCGAGCAATGTGCCCCGCCCACTGCCACTTTAGTTTAGCAATTCTTTGGGCTATGTCAGCTACTCTGGTTCTTCTGCGGATTTCTTCATTTCTGATCCGATCTCGCAGGGAAACTCCGAGCATAGCCCTCTCCATTGCCCTTTGGGTGACTTTCAGCCTTTTTATGAGGCCTTCAGTGAGCGACCACGTCTCTGTTCCATATGTCATCACTGGCAACACACACTGATCGAAGACTTTCGTTTTAAGACACTGCGGTATTTGGAACGTCAAGATACTACGTAGCTTCCCTGTATACAAGTACTAAAATAAACGAGCCAACTTTCTTATGTCGGTGTGCGTCATACAATACTTATCTCGGACACTAAACGCTGGAAAGGATTTATCAGCTAACAGTTGGCTGATATTAATTTATTTCGACGCGTTCGTTGCTTCTTCTGTCCATCTAGACATATACTTTATCTAAGGGCTGACGATTTATGTTATTCTAGGTCCTTACTACCGATGGAAAATCTATGATGATCATTTCAACATGCCATTCGGAGTGTTGGGTGACTGTAGAATAATAACTGAGAAAAGGCTAAAGAAGGCGTTCGTGTGCGGTGTTGTGTTTTTGCTTTTGCGCATGAAATATACCCCTCAGGTAAATTACCTACTTAAATAAGTAGGTAAGTACTACAGTCAGTATCCAACTTTGAATGTTTCTGTATTTTCCCCTTCTTCTTATCGAAACTAGCTTGAATGAAAATAACGAGCCATCTCTCGGTATTAGATTTTACTAAAGGTTTTAGTACGTAGAACTTTGCATTGATTTTTTATATTGTTTCACTTCGAATTTACATAAAATATTAGTACTGGCAGAAGCACTATTTCAGGAGCTATTTATTTGATATCGTTCTTATTTAAAAAAACGTCGCTTTCTGTAAAAAACGATATCATGTTAATTCGTGCGCAAACTAGCGCCACACCATGCCACCCGTAGTTTCCTCAAAAGACTTATTTATATTGTTTATATCTCCGTTCCTTGAAGACCTAGCCTCATGAGATTTTGGATGCCACTGGCACTGTTTGAGCACTATTTTTTGAGTGTAAAATCGTTGCTGTACCTAATGCAAGCCGGTTTTGCCACAGAAAATGTGTACACTACCTTGACGTCAAGCTAGCGTACCAGGTAAAAAAAATCTATATCTCGTAAAGTATAGAGGCACTATTTATTTGACCTTAGGTACCTACTAATTAGGCACTATTTAGGCACTATTTTTTGACACTAATCCTAGCCTGATCCCTTTTATATGTACGCTAGCTATACGGACACGAGTATTCGCCAATCCTGACTCTTTACCGCTAGTGTCTTGAGTTCTTGATACGACACGACATCAACCTTGAAACCAAAGTCACCAATTTTCAACCTTTGATGATGACTTTGAAAAAAAAGTTTGTGGTAAGTACTCATTTATAAGTAAGTAGGTAACTAGGTACTTTATTTTCATTTCAGATATTTTCCGATGAAAATTTCTACAGAAGCCACAGCAGTGATTACCGTTATCTCTACTGTGTACCTCTGTTAATAATGCACTTTCTTAAGCTTCAAATGGTAATGAATTTGTGTACGAGCGTGTGTACAGAGACTGGCTTCGGCGTGTATCCTGCAAAAAGCATGCCAGTGCCTGGCCACGGGCCCACCTCAGGGCAGAGTGTGCTGAAACTAGCGTGAGTTTGAAAAGAAATTAAATTAAAGCCCGGCCAAAAAAATAAAAAAACCTCGCCATGTTGCGGAAAACCATTGGAACTAATTTTATAACTTGCATTGCCTTTGCCCAGCAGTGGGATGAAATAGGCTGAGGTAAATGGGGAAAATATTCCCATTAAAGGTTATTTCTCCCCTCCGGATGGAAAGCGTCAATTTTCGTCCCGATGCGGTAACCGAAGTCGCCGCTTTCCATCTCCGTCGAGGAGAAAAATAGTATAGTTGCTAACCTCGGGCAGTAAGTAAGAAAGCCTCAGATCACATGTACGGAACAGCAAATTATTTTTTTCGCATATTCAATCTGGTTCAGTGTTAAAATAAATTCAGTTGGATGATTATTGATTATAAATCTTGTAACAATAGAACAATTTAATGCCGTGGTTACTTTATAAGTGCAGGGGCACATGCCTATTGTAATAGCTTATAATTCTGATTGTACCTATCTGTGTTAACGTGTTGAGTAATCCTAAGTAAAATTTATGAAAGAAAATATAAAATGGTCTAGAGCGGCACCTAAAATATCATCATCATCATCTATATACGTCCCACTGCAGGGCACAGGCCTACCCCAGGGAGGGTGTACGGGCGTTAGTCCACCACGCGTGCTCAATGCGGATTGGTAGACTTCACATACACATCGGAATTTCTTCTTCAGGCAGGTTTCCTCACGATGTATTCCTTCACCGTTTGAGAGCAGTCGGTATTACGAACATAAGTTTGAAAAACTCATTGGTACATTGGCAGGTCGTCCGTCCGGACCTCAAGATTGAGTTTCCATAGGTCTCCACAACGCCCCACCGACGCTCTACCTAAAATATGAAACGAATTCAATTTGACACCCTGTATGTTTTGTAAGCAGTTCCAGAACCACAGACGTAGCTCTGCAGCAAGAGTATAACTTTTCTGTCCTGGAATCCTTTGAGAATGACAAACTGCTACTCGGAGCCAAAATGCACGATACCATTAGAGCTTGGGACATGCCGACGCGATATTGGTACTGGATGTACATTTACAAGAATTTTTCTAAATCTAACAGGGAAGTAAGGTAGGTAATAGCCCGACCAGAAATATAAAAAACCTCGCCATGTTGCGGAAAAGCATTAGAACTAATTTTTGTACTTGGAACACTAACATTACAGGTGACAGTCGATTGCAGCGCCCCCAAACCAGGTTTTTTATATTCCTGCACTCGTAGTATGCTACACGTGATACGGCTGTATCACGTCTTTTATCTCGTTCGTTCGCACGCAAATAGAAAGAGTGCTAAGATGTGATAGCGCTGTATCACTGCGGCATGCTAGCTATGCTTTTTAAAGCAAAAAATTTAAGAAAATTATACTTGTTAGCTTTGAGCAATAATTTTACAGGTAGTGCCAGTTTACAGTACTCTATGAGGTAGTGACAGAAAATTGTATCTCTCATTAAATTTATATTATTACATCTTTTTTTTATTAATAGGTTCCATAATATGTTTTGCTTTCTCTTAGTTTTTGTTAAGCATAATAGGGATCGTAGGCATAATAGGGGAAAAAACCGCCAAGGTGGTGAAATGGGATTGGGCCGGCAATGTCTGTCGATTACCCCCGGAAAGATGGACCAGTATTGCCGCCTTCGATCCCGGAGAATGGACGTCGCTGTCAGACAGGGTTGCATGGAGGATAAAGGGGGATGCCTTTGCCCAGCAGTGGGATGAAATAGGCTAGGGAAAAAATAGGGATCTAAATTATTTGCCACATACTGTTGTACGGGTATGTACCTATATACATTTGTCAGCACTTTTGTGCCACATCGTTTTATAGCGCGCAGCGATCGCCAGTCGGTCCCCGCGCGTCCCTATATCAACACCTATGTTAACACCATAAAAACTAACGTAAATTTCATGTAAATCACTGTTTTTGGATCTGACAATATAATCGGACTTTCGTGAACTGTATATCGTCTCTTCATTGAACTCCCTCCTTCTGATACCACGAACTTGGAGTCTACGAACACACGTTCCTTGAACACTGTCTGTGATCATGTCATATTGCTAAAAATAGGTCGTTGTTCCTTACGAGTTTCATAACCCTAAATTTTATAGCGTCTCGTGTAAATCTTGCAGAAGCTTGTGGTCATTCCTGGCTTGGGCCGTGTGGAGTGGACCGACCCTGACTCAGATGATTGTCTCCATGACCATGTGGGTGTATGTTCATCTAGACCTTATAGATCCATTTGAAATAGAGATGTAGTGTTAGAAAGGTTCGTCCAAGTAGAAAGGACATAGGCTAAACTGCGATGTAAATGACGTGTGCAATACTTTTACATATACCGGCACTAGTACGCGCCATTTTTGCTAGTAAATTCAGCAGGTGTGTCCCCTTTTTTTTAACTAGTACTAAAGTATGACGTCGCGATTAAATAAAACAGCAAATTGATAAATAAACAATTTTACTACACAAAATGTAGGTTCACAACGTAAAATTGTCTGATGCAGATCTAGCCGGTAACCGGTTAAACATAACAATATAGGGTGTTTTCATATTTCTGAAATTGTAATAAACATAATTAAATTAACAAGGATTTATATAAATGCACTGGTGTTAACCGCTATTAACTAGTTTGGCAAACCGGAATGTTAAGATTTTCCAACTATATTTCTGACTACTTTTGGCCATCATTACACAGGGAATAAAAAATACATCCTAGTAAGGGTTGAACTACACCACGTAGCACAGCATCGCATTTTTCCGTCGCTCCATCCTTTTCTGTCACTCAGGAACGTCATTTGCTAGAGCATATAAGATAGACGGAACGGAACAGCACGCCGCGTGCGATCGCGTTCCGCAAATGACTTTCCTGTGTGACAGAAAAGGATGGAGCGACGGAAAAATCAGATGCTGTGCTGCCTGGTTTACTTCAACCCTTATACTTAAAGGGGGTGCATTCGCATTAAACTGATCAACTTTCATTATGGAACCAACATCGAAATCGCGAGAAAATAATAAGCTGTCCCATACATTTGAGTCGAGTTGGTTTGGCAGATTAGTATGAAACAGCAGATTTTTTTGCGATTTCGTTTTTAGTTCCTAGTGAAAGTTGTTCAGTTTGATGGTCGGAAGCACCCCGTTAAGAATAACTAGGGTGTTTTGTTACACCCTGAACAGATTTTTGTCAAACGCTACAGAAGCTTTCTAGGACCTCTTAACTTTGTGATCAAAACGGCAACAAAATATTATAATAATATATGAATGTACTACGTAATATATCATAAGTAACTAAGAAACAATATATCACAACAGACAGAATGATTAATAACAACTAACCTATAATACTGCTCAAACTATAGGATTGAAATAAGTAGCAGCATTGCACGCACGACAAAGCGACAAATCGAGAAAACACAAAGAGACAGATCCACGTCTCGATTTTTGTCGTTTTCTCGGGTGGGCATGCTAGGCCTAAAGGTTTGGTCACATTGACAAACTTTATCCGAGCAACGCAGCGCTAACCGAATGGAATAATGTACGTGTCAATATCTAATTTTATCAAATCAACTATTTGATTATATAGTAAAATTCAATTGACTAGCATCTAGATTACAGGTAATTAATATTATTTTTTATCATACAAACCCATAATAACAGTACAGTATGGCAATAATCTAGAAATTGTATATAATTATCACCCCCACTGTAATATCAATGCATCTTAACATAAAGGAAATCAACATACGAAAAGAAGAGATGCCAATTATAAATTAAATAATTGGCAATTATGATACTAATTTATATTATAATTCCATACAATATTGGATAGCATTACACTATATACATTATGAAGGAGAATGTTTAATAAAAACCTAACAGAACTAAAAAAATCACCCTGTGACCTAGTATCAAGTATTATTATATTGCTTATCTTCATTCGACATTATTTTATGTGAAGAATTTTAATTTCCTATAACTTTATGTACCTATATATCCTCAACTAAATCTGCATGAGACACAAAACAATAGCATCTCTATAAAACATACACAACATACAAATGTCATTCTGGCCATGCCATTAAGTTGTCTATGGAATAAATACTAGTTAAAAATAAATTCATAGACATTGAATGTTTTAAATCTCCTAAATATTGCCTTTACAACTATTGTTACTGATCACCACACCTAAATGTTATGAAAATGTGTTTCTCTAATACGTTATAAAATACGTAACATAATAATTGGTTCCGAACACAATATAGAAGTAGTATTCTTAAATTCAATTAAATAAATAACAAAGTAGTTCCGTATAAGTTGCACGAGAGAGCAAACACAAAACATGGTTCATAATGTTATTATTTTTGTGCAATAGTCGCAAGTATAACGAAAGTGCTAGTCTCTAATTACGATATAAATCGACAAGTTTGAAGCTTCTATAATTTATACGCACAAAATTTTTCTCAAGACATTCTAATTTTTTTATTAATCGATTCGACCTTTAGCTGCATTTTATTTCATACTATTTTTTTTTCTATTGCACAAACACATATAGGTAGTAACTATTCTTATCTACTCGATTTAAAAGTTATTAAATTTTTACAATACCTACTACAAAGTTAAATACAACATCCAGAATGTTACATTAATAATTACAAAATTCAATCGGTGCAAATGATTACAAAAGTTTATTTACTATCCACAATCGAAAATCACTGTTGATAAACGAAATGTTATTTATACATTTTATTAAATTTGATCGTTCCTATCACATTAATTCGTACAACAAAATTGGCAGTCACTATAATCCTTAGTGATGCCGGCGCAGAGCGGCGCCGGAGTCTTAGGAGCTCGGTGTATGCAGCACGGATTATCTATCACAATTATTGAAAACTCGCGTACATCACCCACACCTACGCGCACGGGAACACGAGACGAGACTAACACTAGACGAGCACACCGCGACACTTGGGCGCTCGTATGCAGTCATGCTCCTGATACTAACACTAACGAGCACACCGCGACACTTGGGCACTCGTATGCAGTCATGCTCCGGAGACTAACACTAGACGAGCACACCGCGATACCTGGGCACTCATATCCAGTCACGTTCCGGAGACTAGCACTAACGAGCACACCGTAACACTTGGGCACTCGTATGCAGTCATGCCCCGGAGACTAACACTAGACGAGCACACCGCGATACCTGGGCACTCATATACAGTCACGTTCCGGAGACTAGCACTAACGAGCACACCGTGACACTTGGGCACTCACATGCAGTCCTGCTCCGGAGACTAACATTAACGAGCACACCGCGATACCTGGGCACTCATATAGAGTCATGTTCCGGAAACTAACACTAACGAGCACACCGCGACACTTAAGCACTCGTATGCAGTCATTTTCCAGAAACTGAAACTAGACGAGCACAGCGCGAAACATGGGCACTCGTATGCAGTCATGTCCGGAGACTTAACACTAGACGATTCGCGCACACTACGACACATGGGCACTGGTATGCAGTCATGTTCCGGAGACTAACACAAGACGAGCACACCGCGAACGAAAAGCCCGTGAGACTTGGGCACGCGTATGCAGTCATGTTCCGGAGACTAAAACAAGACGAGCACACCGCGAACGAAAAGCCCGCGACACTTGGGCACTTGTATGCAGTCATATTCAACACTGGACGAGCACACCGCGACACATGGGCACGCGTATGCAGTCATGTTCCGGAGACTAACACAAGACGAGCACACCGCGAATGAAAAGCCCGCGACACTTGGGCACTCGTATGCAGTCATGTTCAACACTGGACGAGCACACCGCGACACATGGGCACTCGTTTGCAGTCATGTTCCGTGGGGGGCGCTCACTTGATGAGCTGAGCGGCGCTCTTGGAGCGACGGAACATCTTAGCGCCCTTGTTGGGCGCAAGTTCGTGCTAGTTGCTCCCGTTGGGCGCGCGCGCGAGGGCCGGCGAGGCGGCAGGGGGCGGCGGCCGCGCCAGCCCCAGTTCCTTAGCGCCGTCCGTGCCGTATATCTTGCCGGCTTTCTTCGCCATGGAGGCGAGTAGCTCTTGGGAGCATTTGTGTGCAGATCGCAGCGATAACGCCCACTCCTTCAATCCAATTTCGTCCTGGAATATATTTAAGTTGTTATAGACAATCTGGACAATCTGTAAATTTAATGTTTATTTCAATTGATTAGTGTCATGTTTGTTTTTATTTCGTATTAAAGCAAGTACTCGTATCTGGACTAATAATGGACTGTTTAAAAATACCAGTTTAAGGGTGCCTGTCCACTGATGCGGAACTAGCTGGCGGACCGGAGAAACTGAGTTTTATCGACCAATAAGATTGCATGAAATCTCGGAGCAGAGATTTTATGCAATCTTAGTGGTTGATAAAACTCAGTTTCTCCGCTCCGCCAGCTAGCTCCGCATCAGTGGACAGGCACCCTTAGCCTTAGCAAAATGTTACTTTGACGAAACGTCAGGTACACGTCAGTACCGAATGACGTGGACGAAGTGCTCTACTTTGTATGCTTCAACTAAATGCGCTTTGGGCCTATCAATTTATTTTACTTTGATCTAAAGTTTTAGTCCGTAACTTCGTTCACATGATATTGATGGAGCATGTCCTGTCTAATCGCGGACGAACTCTGATTATACATACATATACTCACGCCTGTGTCCCATTAGGGTAGCCAGAGCCAATTGATCGCCATCGGCTATGATCCGGACACACCTCTTTTGCCTCTTCCACAGTCATAAAAACTCTGATTATATTCTTAAATTTGACAAGACTTTCAAACAGCTGTGTTTAAATATACGTCGATACAACAGCATCTCTCAGCCGTTTCATTCCTGTCGGCCGTATCCGACTTCAACACTCGCATCATAGCAAGCATTAGCATCGTAGCATATCATTAGCATTACCCTTAGCATAGCATACTATCATTCATATTAATGTGATAGCATATCATATTAGCTGTCACATTATTTCAGCAAGCTGGAGATGCTCTATATCTACTTACAGTGTTAGTGAGCACGATCTTAGTGTCGTTGCGTGTCCGCAGCACGATGCACTGCTCGCTCTTGACGGAGACCAGGTCTGAGGAGACCTTAATATAACAGCTGTATATCTACTTACAGTGTTAGTGAGCACGATCTTAGTGTCGTTGCGTGTCCGCAGCACGATGCACTGTTCGCTCTTGATGGAGACCAGGTCTGAGGAGACCTCCTCGACGGTGTCCAGGAGGATCATCTCGGGCTTGGCGCTGTTCTCCAGGTGAAGTTCCAACCGGTTCGGGTAGAGCTTAGCGTAGCGCGTCTGCCAGGCGCTGGCGAACGGACCGCCCAGCTTTTTGATATAGCCGTGTAGTATGCAATCCGACTCTGTCAAAAAGTATATTTATTATACGAAAGGTTGTATAGGATGCGTCGTGTCTTTTTGTAGGCGGTCGCATATCTGGTACTTTATGGTTTGCAAAGAAGTTCCACCATTTTCTAGTAGCTCAAATGTTTTTGTATATAAAAAATTTACGGTACTCCCACAAAATACTTTGGCAGAAGCATACGCATACTGTTTTTTTTTGTTAAAACAAGAATTTTTTACATGAGAGTTAACAAATGAAACGTCCTTTTATTAATACGGTTTTACACCCGATTACTGTTTAGCATTGGTATTTTAAAAAAAATAACTTAATATAAGTAATACCTACATGTGTAGCAAAATACTGAAATTAATCATCAGATTCCAATTAGACCTACATGTATTTCTGATTCTAATATAGTTCTAATAGTATTTTTAAAAATTTCCATACAACCAATATACCATCATAAGACTGATTCTTGACTGGTTATTGTTTCACGACTAAGTTTACACTACACTCAAAAATATATTTCGATATGAAACCAAACCAAGCATACCTTTTTCATCGGCATCAAACTTCTGTTTCTGCTTAGCCTTCCGCTTCATTTCCACCTTGTCGGCTTCCTGGTTGATGGTCTCGAACACCGTCTCCGCCACTTCGGATTGCCAACGCTCGGAGATCACCAGTGGGAAGTCCTTGTATTGCATCTGATCGGCTTCGGTTAGCTGTGTAAAATTACATAATTCTTTTTTAGGAATAGTTTTATTATAATGTTGATTCAATTAAAAGTAATTTGGGTTATAAATAGGTTAGAAAGTAGCCAATCTTTATTGCCAAATAAAATCGGTTGTTTTCGCGAATACAGTATTGGCTCCATAGTGAAAGCTGAGCAGTTTGATGGCCTGGTGCACCCCAATTGTTATTTTATCACTATTGTCGCTAAATAAATTCCCATGAACATGGTACACTTGGGAATGGAAAACTACGTAGTATCTTTTCGTCCCAAATACTGCAGTGTAACAAGACGAAGGTAGTCTTTGACCAGTGTGTACCTACTGCCAGTGATGACATATGGAACCGAGATGTGGTGGCTGACTCAAAACCTAAAAGTCACCCAAAGGGCAATGGAGAGGGATACGCTTGGAGTTTTCATGCGAGATTGAATCAGAAATGAAGGGATTCGGAGCAAAGTGGCAATGAGCGGGGCATATTGCTCGCAGAACCGATGGCCGATGGGGCCGAAGAATTCTCGAGTGGCGACCGCGTACCAGCAAGCGAGCAGTGTGGATAGGTCCCCACAAGGTGGACCGACGACCTGGTGAAGGCGGCGGGAACCCGTTGTTGAGGGCAGCGCAGATCCGGTCGTATTGGCGATAGTTGGGGAGGCCTATGTCCAGCAGTGGACGTATATCAGCTGTTATGATAATGATGGTACACTTGCTGCGAAGCCAGTAGCCACCTAGCGAAGAATACATTTTAAAGAACAATGCAGATGTAATTTACCTTGATGCCCTTAGTGTCCTCTTCATCGAAGCTGCCGATATCGAAGGCGTCAGCGGCGTTGACCTCGCCGCGCGGCGGGATGAGCGGCGGTGTATACTTCTGATGGTACACTTGCTGCCAATCTATGCCAGCGAAGAATACGTGCTCCTTCACCTCGTCGGCGCTATAACAAACAAAATCCATCTTAATTGTTTATTGGATGTGTAATAACCTAGAACGATTAGGTTATAACGTGTGGAAATCACTTGGGGTAGTTTCTCTCACTCTAGCATACATATCTTCGTATTTTTCTTTTACATTCGCACACAGAGTGCACACGTTATGAAACGGACTCTAGGACGATAGTTTGTAACGTACATTTAGACAGTTTTGTCTTTATCTGATAAGACATTTTGTAAACTGTTGCCCCTTGCATGCCGCAATTCTAGTCACAATAGAAATGGCTAACGAGAATTTAGTTTTAGGTAAGTTTTAACCTGTTTAGGGTTTCAGGATGTAGTGACAAGTGTTGATGCAAGGCTAGAGTACCACAAAAACACTGCAAAAGAAAGCTTATTCTTAAGACGCCACTCCACAAATTGGGTGGACCAAACCACCAGGCATCTTACGGTGTGTTTCTTAATTTTGACGAACAAATTTATTTAGCCCCCTATATGCACAATAAAGATGTAATCACAACAAACCCGCCGACACATCCGTATAATTCGTATCTTCAGGCTTTGTCGGCGGCTGTCCAACGGAGCCATGTGAGGCGAGGCAGCGAGGAAAAAGCAGCAAGAACAGAATAGGTTAATTTTCCTACCTTAGCTGAACTCATCCTATTACTTAGAGGATTCTTTCTTCGCCCACCGATGGACAAGCAGTATAAAGCTAAAATAATAATGTAAGACTCACCCCCGTCCCTTGCAGCCGAGACGTTTATTAATGTCCCGCTGCAGTAGTCCTTCCAGAAGACTCTTGAGACTCGGACTGAAAGACTCTGGCAGCTCCACGTTCTGGAACACGTTGTAGTTCTATTGCAAACATGATTCCATCTTTACTAACGTTATAGAAGTCAGATCGTCAACTATCTAACTATCTTAGATCTAGGACTATACTAAATAATATACATTGATTGATAATATATTTGTACACAACATGACACGATTCGTGACGCGCCACCCGTTTGAGAGTAGTCCTTATTAATTACTACAAAAGTTAGATAAAAACACATTGGTGTTACATGGCATGTCATCCATGCGGATAACAGTAAATAATACGACAGTTACTTAGAAAAAGCAAGCGATTACATGTTATTCTAGAACTGTACATAGCTTAAATAACTAATGTTACTTGTACTTCTGACCACAGCGAAACAAAGGCGTTCTGTTTTTAGACCCACGTATATTAAGCTTCACAAAGCCTTTAAACATCCATATTCAAACTAGTTATTTGTCACGAGCTTCAAGTCACGCTATTATGCTAACTAAAGAGACCATAAAATTGTGACGTGCGACTTATTACCGTATATCATGAGTCTTTAACTTTTAATAGCTTTTGAAACAACTGGTACTTACTGGTAATTAAGTAAGCTATCTATTTATCATAATTAGAGGTTTAACATCTATTGATACGCAATTATTACGTATATTAGTCACAGTAATGGATTTTTCACGCAATATACATTCTTTCACTATAATAGAACGGAACAAAACTCTGAATTGTGTATTTATTTGATTTATTAACCGACTTCAACAAAAGGAGGAGGTTCTCAATTCGACCCGTATGTATTTTTTTTGTATGTTTGTTATGCGATTACTCCGCCAATTGTGAATTGATTTTGATGATTCGTATTTTGTTTGGTAGGTCATATTTCGGAGGTGGTCCCACGAAATTGATTCAGCGCTTGTTGAAAAAATCGACAAAATAACAAATGTACACAGATCGCGGACTTGAAAAAAGACGGACGTAAATTCTATTGAATCGAAATATGGCATAAAGACAGATAACAGTAACCCAAAAACAGAAATGTTGTACGAAAGATGGGTTGGTTTTTTTTTTAAATCGAGTGAGGTGTAGAGCGTACACCGTTTCCTTTGCATTTACTTATAACTGATATCTTAGTCGAAGTAATGTATTTCACCTCGATTTCAACACTAAACATTTTTAAATAAAAAAATTTTAACAAAAAATTCAAACCGACTTCAAAACTAAAAAGGTAAAAATAATAATATTTCAGTCGTTGACTTTGACATTGCAGCTTAACATTCATTCCGCATATTTAAATAAACCTCGGTCTGATGAGGTTTGAATATTGTATAACTTTTTTTTTTTAACTTCATGTTCCCAAGGGATATATTGGAGTCTTTAAGAACCTTAATCTTTTAAGATGTCTTTGCTCTCTTGCACTTAAACTTAAAATTGCAAGTACCTTGCGAAAAGGAAGGAAAACAATTTGAAAAGGAGCAATTATTATGAAAGTAACAATGAGGTCACACGCAAACTTCAGCCATGCCATATTCATTTAGTGGTTATAAGACTTATAAGTTTACAATCGAATACACTAGACTAAGTAATTTTATTGTCCTTTCATATTAGGTTTACGGTTTGAATGCCTTTATTTCGAGCCTTACGAGAATATACCGTCAAAGCAACCCGAGCGTGCTGCATACAAACGAAGTTTGAACCTGTTTTCAATATTAACCAAATAAAGTCAATAAAACTTTTAAAACATAATCTATAAATTAATGTTTGTGTCTGTGTGGTTTGTCTGATTTCCGTTAATATACATTGATATCATCGGCATCCTTTTAAAATAAGAGTTTACCCATCAAACTGAACAACTTTTACTATGGAAGCAAACCGATCACAGCGAATAAAAATCTGCTGTTCCACAATATACTGCAGTGCCAAATCAAATCTGCTCAACTCAAATGTCTGCAACAGCAATTTTTGCCACAATCGTTTTAATCCCATAGTAAAAGTTGTTCAATTTGATGAGTAGACTCTTAGGAGTCACGTTGTGGATCTGCTATGGGGCGGTCGCGTCGCCCGTCGATCGTTGGTTGCCCCCTCCCAGGTCTACAACGGGGCTCCAGTGGTGGCTCAAGATAGTGTTCTTTTCGAAAAACAATCCTTGAAGTCACCAAATACATAAATTACCGTACAACGTCAAGCACTTTTCGTACATAAACTAGACATTGGCAAAATCATCAAATACCCAAGATGGCAGCCATTTTTTTTAAAATAGAATAGAATAGAGTAGACTCTTAGTTTAAAAGGATGACAATGATATCAATTTGACCCTGTAGTTTCAATTCTAGGATTAATTTAAGATGAGTATGGAAATCTTTGAGCCACTGTAACTTTGAAAATATACATTTGAACAAAAAATTGTTAATAGATTGTGTTTAAAAAATGTCACTATCTTTAATTAGTTAATATCCTAAATATAATTAAACTTCGTGTATGGAGCGCGCTAACGGGTATATTCCTGAGATGAAAGTAATACTAATAGAAATGTCTAAAGCGCGTTTAGTTGAAGCATACACTTGGTCCATACAAAGTAGCACACTTGGTCTGTCATCTCGATACGTATTTGAAGTATACCTGTCATTTATTATGACTTATTTTTCTGGTTTGAAATGTTCGCGTAATCCCCTAATTTTATGTTCGTCTAAGGTATATATCCTTTTAAAAATTACTACGCAGCAAGGATTTGATCAAATCGCTAGGTTAAACACAAAAGAGGCCAATCCCTACAACTATAACTTTAAAGCGTTAAACCACCGCCAAATATACAGCGTGTTAGGAAAAGTATCATTATGTGCGTTCACACACGATGACGCATTGACGCAGCGGCAGACGTCAGTCCGTCATGTGTGAAGCAAGGAGTTGTATGAAACCGCACGTAGAAGAACACACGGTGACGTATTGACGCACCGGGTGTGGTTCTATGGACTGACATCTGCCGCTCCGTCAGTGCGTCATCGTGTGTGAACGCACTAACTTGCTCGCATCCCGGCTTAAGATAACAATGGATTAAACAATTGATATCGGAGGATATCGCGACTTGACGGGTTGAACCACATACCTACCCATTAAACTGAACAACTTTTAATAAGGGAGCAAAACGATCAGAGAAAAAAAATACAGTTAGCTGTCCCATACTAAACTGCTATATCTACTCGACGCATTCGTATAGGACAGCAGATTTTTTGTTTGCTCTGATCGTTTTGCTTCCATAGTAAAAGTTGTTCAGTTTGATGGGTAGAGTCTGTGGTTTAACGGTTAATGATACTTTTCCTTACACCCGGTAAAATAAATAAGATAATTACCATAGTGAGAGTCATCCTGTCGATCTCGTGCTTATCCTTGGTCTTGTGCTGGCGGAACGGCGAGTGGCCCTTCAGCAGCTTGTAGAGCATGCAGCCGAAACTGAACCAGTCGGCGGAGGAGTCGTAGCCGGTGCCCTTGGACAGGACTTCTGGGGCCATGTAGCCGTGGGTGCCGCTGTGGGGCGAAGGAAAAGTTATTTGGTTTTTGTCTTAGATTTGTCCGTAAAATGGATCGTTTTAGTGTGCGATTGGAGCGTGAAAAACTTTGTTTCAATGAATGTAAAATTAATAATGTAGGTGATTTTTTTTACCGTTCCGAATCTTTCAAGGGTGGTTCAGACGATCAAACTGAAGAACTTTTACTACGGAAGCAAACCTGAATTCAAAAAAAGAATTAGAGGGCCTACCATGAGTTTTCCCTGTACTTTACTACTGTAGTTACGTCGCCAATTTGTATGACAGAAATTAGTTCTCAACGTAACCACTAGGAGCGCTGTACGAAATTCAATACAAAATTGGTGACGTAACTACAGTAGTAAAGTACGGTGAAAACTCATGGTAGACCTACAGGTGCCTCATACATTTGAGTCGTAGGCATTGCAATTTAGTATTGAGTAGCAGATTTTTTATGCGATTTCAGTTTCAGTAAAAGTTGTTTAGTTTGATTGTCTAAACCGCCCCTGAAAGATTGGGAGCGCTAAAAAAAATCTATCGGTATACAGGGTCCAACTTAAGGTGGTTGCAGAGTTGTCAATTTCATACAAAACTTTGTCGCAGAACACTCGTAGACGGTATTAATAAAAGTACTGTTTTATACGAGTAGGTTTGCTGTTTTGTATGGAACAGCAGATATTTTTTAAAAAAATCTGCCCTTCCATACAAAACTGCAATCCTACTCGAGCCAAATGTATGGGACATTTTTCGTGATTTCGATGTCGGTCCCATAGAGAAAGTTGTTCAGTTTGACGTTCTGATCATTCCCTTAAAAAAGTGTCAGCATATTAAGTTGGACCCTGTATAAGATCTTAGATGTGGATGTTTGAAATGCATGTAGGCAAAATATCGTTTAACTCAATGACAATTGAAACAAGAAATTAGATGTGCGCGGACCCTAAGCCTCATGCGTGCCCAATGCGGATAAGCGGGCTTGTCATAAGGCTATAATTTTACTATAACTTTTTCCTATTTGCTATAAATAACGTTTTTATTTTAATTTCCTTATTTAAACATTTTCAAAGCAAAGCAAATCTGAATTCATAAAAAAAAAATATTGTTGTCTGATACATCTGAGTCGAGTCGAGTACAATTTAGTATTGAATAGCAGAATTTTTTTTTGCGATTTCAGGTAGTAAAGTCGTTTAGTTTGATGGTCTTAACCGCCTCTTAAATATGATAACGCCCCTTTGTGTTGGAAATATGAACGATGAATCTGTTGACTTATGCTATTTTTGTCCATTGCAAAGAGAATAAGAAATACTTACACGCTAGCATGAGGCTTCTTCTTGGAGAAATCGCAGGCGAGTCCAAGATCAGATATCCGTACGTGGCCATGCTCGTCCAGTAGAATGTTCGCCGGCTTTAGGTCTCTGTACACTATGTGACGCTTGTGCATGTGGTCGAGCCCTGGAAACAATATACATTCATTTAATAAACAAGCCGTGGTGGTCCAGTAGCGAGTAACCAGGAGGCGATGGTTCGATCCCCGTCTAGGCCGACTCGTACCAATGAGTTTTTCGCTAATTTATGTACGATTTGTAACATCACTGGCTTTTCGGTGAAGGAAAACATCGTGAGGAAACCTGCATGCTTCAGTTTCGAGGCATGTATTGTACCCACTGTCTATTACAGGTGTCGTCACACTGGACAGAGTTTCGGTACTAGTGAAACGTGGATGTTCTGAGTTTTCAGAATATCTCTGACTACCCCCTCGGGGAATATAGTCGTGAGCATTATGCTACGCTAATATAGACATGTCTGACATGGTGAGGGTGTATGGGGTATACAACTCATTCCCAATGCGAATTGGTGGACCACACACACGTAGCAGAATCTCTTCTAGACATGGCCTTCGCCTATAACGAGGGGATTTGGCTCAATCACCCCGTTTGGTAGAAGGATTGGCGATCGCAGTTAGATATTACACAAGTAAATGCTGCGGTTTATACCTTGGTAAAGCCTCATACGAAACCTAGCACGCTAGCATGCCATCCACGATAAAGCGACAAAACATCATACTCGCCCTTTTTGGCAGATTTTTATCGTTTTCTCAGAGGCAAGCGAGGCCTACAGGGAAATTGACAGGTCGATTCTATTCGAAATCGGGACCGTACGGGGACTTTAATAAATATGCAATACAATAACTTCAATTTCGAAAGATCTGAGGATACAGAAGAAAAAAAGAAATCTGATGCGCCATAGACGTATTTTTCACAAATCCAATTGATTATGAACGTGGTTGATTCATGCTGAGACGGAAACCCAATAATGGGAAGGGAGAAACCGATTGGCAATCAAATAACGACACAGTCAATGCGTCCCTGATTGAAGGAAGTTCATTAACATACGTTTTAACTGTTTGCTTCCCGATTAAAAATAACAACGCAATTTTGTTGTTCAAGAAACAGTTTCATCTTGGTTTTCAATACGAAGTTAAGGCTGCGCCGAGCCTATTGTGCTGCCGCCAATCGTATTTTTTTTATTTCTTAACAATTAAACAATATTTCCAAAAAACAAGAATGTCACATTGTAGTCATTGCTTATTTTCAATTAATCGGGTCACTGCTGATTTTTTTTATAATGCTTGTAGTTATTATCTTTAAAACCATAGCTACAACCATAAACATAATATTCCGTACTGTTTCGATAAACTGAAAACCAATCAGGACTACAATGTGACATTCTTGTTTTTTGGAAATATTGTTTAATTGTTAAGTAATAAAAAAATACGATTGGCGGCAGCACAATAGGCTCGGTAGGCTCTTAAGTTATGCATTGACAATGACGATTAAAGCTAAGTTCTAAATGAGGGGTTTTCAGAAAGCCATTAAAAAAGAAAAAGTAGTTCCTTATGCCTCGATAGATGGCGTTGACGAGACAGGGGCGAGCGACCAGCTAGAGCGAGCAGAAAATAAAATACAAATAAAATAGTAAGAATTTGTTTTTTTAAGTAAGCAGCAAAATATGAAGTATACATTTTGTCAACGGAAGTGTCCGACTCAGTGACATGCATTTTTGTTTACTTTTTAGCCTACAATTTTCGTCTTCGGGCCCCTCTCTGGTCAACGCCATCTATCGCCAGTATGTTGAACTACGTTTGACTAGCAGTCAGAAAACTCCTCATTAAAAATTATGACGACCCGGTTGGTGTAATGGTTACCACGCCGGACTGCCAAACCAGGGTCCTGGGTTCGAATCCAGGTTCGGTCATGGATGTTATATGTTCGTGCCGTTGTTGTATGGTTTCCATAATAAAAGCCTTTAGTGCTAGTTTGGGATCATTACAATGTATGTGCCTGTACTGCCGCCTGTAAACGTTATTTATTTATTATTTTATTTTATTTATAAAAGAAGCAAACATTGAGGCTTGCAATTAGTTTTAGCTTAGGAAATTGTAGGGAATATAATATTTTACCTTGTTCTAATTCCTTTCGTTATACGTCGTCGTTTAGAGGAACCGACCATTCGACGAAAACTAATAGCAAATGCAAATATACATGTCCTCGTATTTATAGAAAGTTGCAGGGAATAAATTTTACCTCGTTCTGATTTCTTTATTTAGAGGAAACAGCTATTTGACGAACAATAAATTTCTTCTGGTTGTAACATTGCATTAAATTTTCGCTTGGTAGTTGGAACCGAGATTTAAAAACTGTTCGTGCTTAGAATAAACACACTAGTCACATTCCAAGAAACATTAATCAATGCTGTAAGGGCCGGCGCACACCTGGCGAAGCGCAACTGAGCATTTTTCACTGCCAACCCATTTACGACTTTGCTTGCGTCGAAATAACATCTAAAATCAATTTACACAAGTCGCTTCGATGCTCTCGGGGACTAGAAGGTTGCGATAATTTATTTTCGATGTTATTTCAAAGCAAGCAAAGTCGATAATGATTTGGCAGTGAATTATGCTCTGCGCTGCGCTTTGCCAGGTGTGTTCCGGCTCTTAGTTACTTCGTAGAATTTGTTACTATAGGATTCGAGGAAAAGAATGTAAATAGTAAAAGACTAGATGACACACATATCTGACCTTCTGACTAGATTTATCTGGCCCTACTTTAAAAATACCTGAATGATCTATGACCGAAAATTTGCTGGGTAATCGATTATCGTGGTATGGGCATGTAATGCGAAGAGACGAGTGTCATGTTACGAGACGAGAGTTAAGTATGAATGTGGATGGCTGCGGTAGGAGAGGAAGGCCGAAGAAAAGATGGATGGATTGTGTGAAGGATGATATGTGTAAGAAAGGAGTGAGTGATGAAATGACGGCTAAGAGATAAGAATGGAAGAGGATGACATATTGCGCTTACCCCATATAGGGTCCCATATAGGGTCCTTCTTAATATGCTGACACTTTTAAGGGGATGATCAGATCGACAAACTGAAAAACTTTCTCTATGGGACCAACATCGAAATCGCAAAAAAAAACGTCTGTTCCATACAAAACTGCAAACCTACTCGAGCCAAATGTATGGGACAGCAGATTTTTTTTCGCGATTGCTTTGTTGTTTCCATAGAGAAAGTTGTTCAGTTTGATAGTCTGATCATCCCCTTAAAAAAGTGTCAGCATATTAAGTTGTGTACCCTGTGTAATGGGAAATGGGCAGGAGAATGATGACGATGATCTATGATTTAGCAAGATGGTGGAATTTTAAAAACGATAACAAGAACATTATTTAATGACCTAATTGCAGTACTACACAATACAAGGTACTGACGATCATCGAGTTTACATTAACGTCATTATACACGTCAGTCACTGTTTACCCTGTGTTTATGCCGTTTTCCGGTTAGCAGTATACGTTTTTAACTTTGTGAAGGACAGTTTAATTACCTATTTTCCATAGGAATAATGTTAGCCTTAGGGACGTTTAGTCATATTTCAAATTTCGTAGGATGTACACACGGTGACAGATCAACCTAATGTTAATATTAAATAGTTGAACCCTATGTCCATGAACAACTATGGGTAGGTTGATCTGTCGCCGTGTGTTCATCCATCCGCTTGGTTAATAACATTAAATTACAAATTTAAAAAACCCCCAACGCCAAAAACGAACATTTAAAAAGTAAAAAATAATGCGGTCACCTATTATTTTTTGATGTAAGCAAATGTATGCTTTACTTCTTTACTCTCTTTATGATATTTTAGGTTAATTAAGGGACCGCGAGTGATTGTAAAAAAAATCAATGGTCATTTCATAGCGGTCCCCTACGCATTAATTTTTTAAATTTGTAATTTAATGTTATTTCATAATTTTTAAAGTTACATGAAAACTACTGAACCGATTTTCATAAAACAAAGCTAAGAACACTCTCGCATAAATTAACTTTCTCCTTAAAAAACCGCATCGAAATCGGTCCACCCGTTTGGGAGCTACGAAACCACGAACGGACAGAAACTTATAACACCCGTCTTATTGTGTCGCAATTTTTAAAGTTACTTCAAAACTGCTAAACCGATTTTCATGAAACAAAGCTAAGAACACTCTCGCATAAATAAGCTTTCTATTAAAAAAAAACGCATCGAAATCGGTCTACCCGTTTGGGAGCTACGATGCCACAGACAGACAGAAACTTTTAACACCCCTCTTTTCTTTTGTCGCAATTTTGAAAGTTACTTCAAAACTGCTGAACCGATTTTCATGAAACAAAGCTAAGAACACTCTCGCAAAAATTAGCTTTCTACTTGAAAAAACCGCATCGAAATCGGTCCACCCGTTTGGGAGCTACGATGCCACAGACAGACAGACCGTCAGACAGACAGACAGACAGACCGACATAGGCGTCAAACTTATAACACCCCTCTTTTTGCGTCGGGGGTTAAAAAATATCCAGTTCGATAAAAAACATGTTGCAACTTCGTCCACTTGGATTTCGGAAATCTTCGAACACCCCGTTGCCCCTTAGACTATTCATTATAAGGACTAGCCTTGCGGTAGCATTTCCCCTCTGCCACGGTATAAGAACAATTGATCATGTGCATTTACATTAAATTGTATACCTTATCACTAAACGAGACAGCCTATAATTGCGAAACAATAACTTCTCATGATTTTTAACATTCAAAATTAGAATCTAAAGTTATGGGGAATAAAATCCAAAGTTGCGGATTTCATGTTACGTCGCCCCCCGCAAAAAGTGGCAGAAATGTTTGTTAGTAGAATTACACGCGTAACTAGTCCACATATAAGTAGTCAAAGCGTTGCCCCCTTTTTGTCTGTCAGTCAGTCAGGGAAGTGTCAGGGATATTTATACTACTCGTAGCTTTTGCCTGCAACTTTGTTCGCGCAGATTTCGGCAAACTTCAACACCCCGTTTTGGGTCCTTTAGGGGTTGGTTTTCGAAAGTCCATTCTTATTGCACCCCTACAAAATCCGCTACCCAATCCGCCCCGTAGCTCCAGCAACGTCCTATGCCGAGGTCCGTACCTCTCTGGGTGCCCCTAGGTCGGTTGCTTAAGTTCATTCATTTGGATCGGTAGACCATTCGTGGTCCCTCCAATAGTCCGCAGTAAAAAGCAGTAACTGCTCCCTGAGCAATGCTGTATTAGTCAATTCCAAAAAGAAAAAACAACATCCTCTATAGAATACGAGTACGTATTTCAAATTTCACGTTTCTGTCATCAATGGATTAGGCTTTGTCTGTCAGACATTCACGGGACGTTTTATAGGGTCCAACTTAATATGCTGACACTTTTTTAAGAGGATGATCAGACCGTCAAACTGAACGACTTTCTCTAAGGGACAAACATCGAAATCGGGAAAAAAAAATCAGCTCTTCCATACAAAACTGCAAACCTACTCGAGCCAAATGTATGGGACAGCTGATTTTTTTTTGCGATTTCGATGTTGGTCCCATAGAGAAAGTTGTTCAGTTTGATGGTCTCAACATCCCCTTAAAAAAGTAACGAAGGACCCTGTAGAAGGAAAGATGTTGACCCAGTTCATAAATAACGAAGTATTCTAAAGATATTCTTTAGTTTGATTATCTCAGAGTGGCAGGCCAGTGATTCCAATCGTCGATTGTAATAATGTCGATAAGCTATGATGCGATTGTGAGACGGAAGAGAATAGAACAGTGTTCAAAGGAACCCTTTTATGTTATCCAATCTCCTTTAATTATCATCGTTTATCGACTATTAGCTGCCCGCGACTTCTTCTGCGTTGAAAAAGCATCCTGTTTGTTAAATATTTCGGACGTCACACAAATTATCTAGTCACATTTAAAGTAGCTGGTAGGTGGGCTGATGATGATGATGAAGATGATTATCTAGCCTGGACTTGTACTATGATGACTAGACAACGATATAGATACAAACAACCATAAATCGGGTACAAATATTCATATTCATCATACAAATATTAACTCCATACGGGATTCGAACCCGCGACCCTTGGTACAGCAGGCAGGTTTCCTACCGACTGTGCTATCGGACCGTCTGATGTTAATCCACAAAATACAGGGTGTAAGTGACAGCCCAGCAAATACTGAAACGGTGAACTCAGGCCATCAAACTGTACAACTTTCACTATGGAGCTTACCTCAGGAAACGCGAAAAAAAATCAGCTTTCCCATACATTTGAGTCGGGTAGGTACAGCAGTTTTGCATAGGACAGCTGTTTTTTTTTCGCGTTTTTCTGTATTTGCTAGGCTGTCACTTACACCCTGTATATGTGTGCCAAACAACCAAATCAGGCACTCTTTAATTTCGAGGCATGTATCTTCAATTTCGAGGCATGTATTGTACCCACTGTCCATTATAAGTGGCGATGGGCTCACCCCCCGTCACACTGGACAGAGTTTCGGTACTACTGGACAAACGTGGATGTTCTGAGGTTTCAGAATATCTCTAACTACCCCCTCGGGGAATATAGTCGTGAGCATATGCTATGCTTTGCTAATACAACCAAATCAGTGAAGCCATATATCGTCACAAACGTTCACATTTATAATATTACTAGGGTAAGTACCAAATCACCGGTCCGCCACTTTAAAATAATCTTTTTAAATAATATACAGTCATTATTATTACTTCTTTATTTCAGATTACTCTTATTACAGTTCGATCCTCTTATAGAAATAACATCTATTACTATTAGGGACAAACACGGGCAATCTTAACAAATGATCTTTATTGGTTTAGAAGCAGCGTGTGTGCGTGTTACGTTCTATTGCTCCTATATTCTGCGCCAGGCAGTGTTGTATCGGGTTTTATGAGTCGAACAACACGACATTCTACTATAAACACAATAACCATAACACACGAGGTATAACGCTTACATGAACTAAATGCCAATTTTTTTTGGGGATCCGTTTTTGCAACGAATTTATTTAGGTACATCGAAAAATTCGTTGTCCGTTTTCATTTCCTATGATTCGATATCTTTATTTTAGACGTCACGATTCAAACACTTCAAACACAAAATAACACCCCTCTTTTTGCGTCGGGGGTTAATAAAAGACTTATAATTGTGATATTTTTGGTACTTCAATGAGGAGTTTTCTGACAGCTACTCAAACGTAGTTCATCATACCGGCGATAGATGGCGTTGACCAGAGAGGGGTCCGAAGACGAAAATTTTAGGCTAAAAAGTGAACAAAAATGCATGTCACTGAGGGAGACGCATCCGTTGACGAAATATATGCTTATATTTTGCTGCTTACTTAAAAACACAAATTCTTACTATTTTATTATCTGCAAGGTGGCTCGCCCCTGTCTCGTCAACGCCATCTACCGAGCCAGTACGAACTACTTTTTCTTTTTTAATGGCTTTCTGAAAACCCCTCATTGGGACTAGATAATAAGTGTGATAATGTCCAAGATATAAATTTTAATTAGTAACGAATCTTTAAGGGTGTATTCAGACAGATTCACGTGTTGTATAGATTCACGGTCTGAATACACCCTTAAAGATTCGTTACCAATTAAAAACTAGTGGTGTATTTATTTCTTACCTCTTAATAAAAACAAAAAAAAAATTTAAATTATCACGCTCAATTTTTGTTTTAGTCATAGCAATAGTCTAAATATGCGGACGGTTTTTGAAGAGACGAGCAGACCATTAAACTGAACAACTTTCTCTATGAGAGCAACGACTAAAACGCGAAAAAAAACTGTCGTTCCATACAAAAAGTCAATCTTACTCGACTCAAATGTATGGGACACCTAATTTCGCGTTATCGACTTTGGTCCCATAATGAATGTTGATCAGTTTACTGGCCTGATCATCTTCCTAAAAACCGTCATCATATTTCGTTTGTATAATAACACCAACCTAGAATGACTTCAGCTGCGTAGAACTTCATCTCGGCTTCATTGAAGACTCCATGCTGGGAGAGATGGTAGTGTAAGTCACCGCCGTTCATCAGGTCCAGGATAAAGCAGAGCTTGTCTGGAGTGTGGAACGCATACGTCATGCATACGATAAACGGACAGTCCACCTGTAAACAGAACATTCAAATGTTTATATCGAGTATGATCGAAATAGATATACGAAATTGTTGGGTTTCCCAGTGGCAAAAAGCTCATGTGTGTATGACACACCGATCTACGCGAGTATTGGCTTAGAAATATGTGTGTTTTTGCTCTAAAAACAAAATTTCAAACTGATTCTTAGAATTAAGTATGTTCATCTATATTTATTGTTTCCACCATAGGAATCCGGTTGAAAATAATCGTTCAATCTACTAGAGAATTAGCCCAAAACATAAACCAACACGATCGCAAAATGACAAATATACTCGTAGCTTAAGCCATGGTCAGACGGAATGTAAAATAGTATTAAAAGCAATAAATTGGCGGTGGAATAACGATGTATTATGGCCAGCGGAAATATTTAACTGCGTACGTATTGCAATGAATGCATTCCTTTTGTTTATACTCCGTGCTTCATGATGGAAACTGTCGACCGGCTCATAATACACATACGCCTACATCATTATTGCTATTGACGTTGGCTTAGTATTCATAATCTGTAAACAGATTTTGAATTAAACATCAGCATTCAATCATAAGTTAGAATAAACTGCATAGTGATCGCCAAGCTCCTTCGTTCAATCAAATGCGACATACATAAATTACAGCCAGACGGATAAGGGGGTAATCGATCAGACTAGTTTAACAGCTCGATAAAACATACAATGTGTGTGTATGTAATGTATACGGGTAAGTGCATATGTCCACCCCAGAGACGAGTCGAGATGGCCACGAGGCACGAGTCACGAGTCCCGACAGTAATTGGAATGAGCAGGGCAGACGATGCGGCGCCCGACCACCAGACGACCGCCCATAAAAGATAAGTTTTAGTCGGAGAACGAATCGAACAAAGTACATTTAAAATAAGTTTGTTCATAATCCTCAAATCATCTGCGTGAACGCTCAACAAAGCATTCAATACATAGCTATTTCCAGGCGAACGCAGATTCGTTCAGGAACATTAGCCTTGTAATGTATGTGAAGTGAACACAGGGCCGATATTAATAGAACATTATTAAATTTTACCGATTTCACCGGGTCTACTAAACGTCCCAACAGCATGAAACTTCAAATCACGTTATCGATGAAATGGCTTTACATTTGGTGAGCTAACTTGCGATTGCTGATAGCATCGTTAAGCTGAATAACTTGTCAGTGGCAACACTGCGTAAATCTAATAAAAACATCAGTAAATCTTATAAAAAGGACAGATATCCAGAAAAGCCGTAATTTGAGCCGGGCAAAGTGAGATCTTTCAATCCCGTTCAACAATAAAATCTGCTCGCTGGCGATCTATAAGCAATAATCATAAAATTTGTCATCCACGTCGGGTCATCCCAATAAACCCGAGTTTGCTTACTCATAAACATAAAATGAAACATTTATTGCCGCGCAGCGTAAACTTTTAAAACAAGGTCATGGAAAAAGAAAACTCATGACCGAGCTTGCGAATAAACTAGCAAGCCTATGTTTCTCTTTTTGAAAACTTTCTAAAGCCTTGATAAAGTTTTGGGTTACGAAAAATAAAATCGTTCATTGGCTAAAATACACAAGGTGTATTCTGCTAAATGATATAATTTAATGCATTTAAGTTAACCCTCTGTATTTCAAACCCAAGTACAATTTTTAAGGGAAGAGAAAGTCATTTTCTGGGCGAGTGAGCTGCATCTTCGGCTTCACTTGCACGTCCTATCAGGTGATATGAAGCCACAGGTCCTACATAATCATCTCCAATATAGTGTAAAATGAAAAATGTCAATCGAGTGTTAAAACAAAATGCAGCGGAAGCGGATTGCCACGACAAATTGAGGGCGAGCCAATTCGTTTCAGTCCAATTGGCTGGATATCGTTTATGTACCCGATACCATAACGCTTATTACTTATAGATAGACATAGGATTCGTTGTGAGATTGTGTTGAATCAAAGCAGACTGCATCGATAAGCAATATGATTTTCATTGGTTTAGTGAGTTGTTTTGTTTTAATAACTTTAGTGTGCTTGAATAGTAAATGTATTACATGTTATAGCATACTATCTCGTTATCGATACTGGAACGGAACGTCAAATACGTATTAAATATTTATTGTGATGTAAGTGGCGACGGGCTTCACTACCTGTCACACTGGAGAGTTTGGGCGCAGCTACTGAAATGTGGAACGTTTTGTATAATGGTATAAGTATTATATACTACGTTATACACGTATCTCAATAAGTATATTACAATATATCAACCGCGTTTTGGCTCCATTCTAGTTTAAACATTAACCGCGTCACTCTCAAAAACTGTATATTTATTTTACTTTCTGTACAGATCTTGGAAATATCCAAGTAAATTAATAAACTAATTGTTGCCCAAACAAAGGAAAATCTACATTTGAGTAAAAGTGTATATTTATTTGTATCAAGTGTACCTCAGCATCAAACTAGAATTGAATATTGTACACATACATACATTATTCAACGAAATTACATAATTAATACAAACCGGGATTCGAACCTTAGGACCAGCGCAATAAGTAAACAATCACACTAACCGGGTCATTATGTAAACAGATTGTCACATAATTAGGTTGGATGGGCGGTATATTATTATATGTTGAGTTTTACTGCGTTTCGTTAGATATTTATGGAACATCCAGCTTTATGAAGTGTTTACGGTAATCAGCATCGTAAAAACAAGAAATAAATTGTCTTAACTTATCTCATTTCTGCAAGAATTCATTACAATGGATGGGAACGGCTCTGACACGCCGCGTGTGAAGTAAAAATAAAGTTAACCCTCACTCGGGCGGGAGCGTAAGTAACGCGGCTTACAAAATACATTCGGAGTGGAGTAACTCATCATAAGCATAGATATACGTCCCAGTTACAACACCCTTTACCCGCCGAGTTTGCGCAATGCCTTCTCTTCCTTAACCTATTTTGTACGACACAATTCGGGACTTTGTTCCTTGAGAATGAAATTTCGTTTTTATATTGACTCCGAGAGATGAGTAATATTTACTGCAGACCGTTGGCTCTCCACTTTAAGGTTGTTTCTTGTTAGGGAAAAATCATTTACGTCTGTGTTCGTGGTTAGTACTTTCGTGCACACATTCAATTACTGTTTATTTTTGTGGAGCTCTGCGGCCTCTCGCATAATGGCAGGGCTGGCGTCCTTTCAATAAAGAAGCCTTCACATCTCTGCAGTCATTCGTTCTGATATTATTACCCTGTCGGGTTCAAGCTGATTTTATTGTAAATTATTATACGTAAACAAATTAGGAGAGATACGTGTATTATTTATGTGTTTGATGACGCAATGAATAATTAATACAATTCATATCACTGTTAACAAGATTAATGTCCCTTATAATTAATTACCTATAACTCCAATTAGCTGAGACGTCATTTGATAAAACATTATCATTCTTAGTTGTGAGAAAGTTTCTGACTAACTCGAAAGATGATTACGGTGGTGATTGTTACATTAATCGACAATAATCAGATACTGTAGTCAGCTAGCAGCAGGTGTTTCCGATTCGGTAAGGTAAACAAGGAACGTGCTCAGTTTGACCTGGGTCATGTACTATTTTTAAATCGCTACTGTTACGTGGTGCGTGGAAAACATCAATGATTTTCATTCTGTCGATCTATAAATTCACTTGGCCGTTGTGCGACCATTCATCTTCCTTTGGAATTTATAAACACCTGACTACCTCTAACTCATTTTTATTATTTTCATACATTAACCAAGAAATTTCGCTTACGATAGTAGACAGAAAGTCAGAGTAACCGTTTGAGATAGCGATATAGTTAGAGATATATAATTTTAGCTTCTTTAATGGGCACATGTGCCCAGCCGTAGCCGTAGTCGTCCAGCAATAAGGTAGTGAGTCGCAAGAAGGTACAAAAGTGGTCTCCTTTTTTAACTTGAACAGTCCTTCTTAATAATGATCAGACAGACCATCAAACTGAACCACTTTCTCTATGGGAAAAAAAAATCTGCTGGTCCATATTAGACTGCAATCATTCTTGACCCAAATGTATGGGACAGCAGATTTGTTTTTCGCGATCTCGATGTTGGTCCCATACAGGGTGTTACAAAAGTAAAAATAAACATTTAAAACTTTTAAGGGGGTTGTTTAGACCATCAAACTGAACAACTTTCAATATGGGACCAAAATCTAAATCGCCATAAAAAATCAGCTATCCTATACATTTGGCTCGAGTTGATTTGTAGTTTAGTATGGATCATCCGATTTTTTTTTTGCGCCATTTCGATGTTGGTACCGTAGTGAAAGTTGTTCAGATTGATGGTCTGATCTTTGACTACTCTTCGAATATTAGGACTAGTAACGCGTGTGATTCTACTAACAAACTTTTCTGCCACTTTTTGCGGGGGACGAGGAAACATGTAATCCGCAACTTTGGATTTATTCCCCATAACTTTAGATTCTAATTTTGAATGTTAAAAATCATGAAAAGTAGTCTCGTGTGAACCCAAAACGTTCTAAGTACGAAGTTATTGTTTCGCAATTATAAGCTGTCTCGTTTAGTGATAAGGTATAAAATTGAATGTAAATTGCACATGATCAATTGTTCTTATACCGTGGCAGAAGAGAAATGCTACCGCAAGGCGAGTCCTCATTATAAGTAATCAAAGGGTCTGATCGATCATCCTCTTAAAAAACCACTCTCCTCTTCTTTTATTTCTTCTACGTGTTCATATTGCTATTTTGTTTTTTCTTCCAAATCATGATTAAAAAGGAACTCATAATATTAGAATAACGTTATGCTCATAATGTTGATCCTCAAAATTATCCGTTACTTAGTTGATTGCGTCCAATTTTAAACCCCACTTCGAGTCGAGTCATAACCACCTTATTAAAGCGAATTGAGACATCTTTAAACTAAGTTCCGGCTTTCTCGTTTTAGCCACCAGATTTATTTCTTTCGGTCATTTATTAAAAAGAAGACTCGTGTTAAAACTGATTGGATGGAAAACCTTGTGATGTGATGAATTTTCGTTACGTAAAAAGTTAGGGTAAAAAAAGCGAGCGTGGAAATTGTTTTTTTTTTTTTTAAATGTAAACTCGATAGATCGGTCGCAATTTTGCGAAGTATGTGAGCGACAATATACAGCTCTAGCTAGAAAATTAGTATCAACTCATGTAAGGCTGGAAATTTTCGGATTAAAAGTAACGAAGCTAAGCGAAGTAATCTTATGAAGCTAATGAAGATAATCCGCAAACAATGATTAAAGGAGAATTCACATAGGTAATAATATTACTTGGTGATACACTTATACCTATACAAGGTGTTACAAAACTACAAATAAACCTTTAAGGGGGTGGTGTAGACCATCAAACTGAACAACTTTCACCAATATCGAAATCGGGAAAAAAAAATTTATGTTCTATACTCTACAAATCGACTAGAGCTAAAATATGTATGGGATATGCAATTATTTTTTTCGCGATTTCGATGTTGGTCCCATAGAGAAAGTTGTTCAGTTTGACGGTCTTAACAACCCCCTTAAGAGTTTCAAAAATTTATTGTTACTTATGAAACACCTTGTATACACTGTGCTTACGGTTTTTTAAGATGATCAGACCATCGAACTCGATGAGCCGCAACTACAGTATTAGCGTACAGTGAAAACTCATGGTAGGCCTACTGCTCTAAAACCTAATCAATCCGTAGGTTCTTTGCTGCATATTCACGTTTCGATATATTTCAATGGAATTCGTCAGATGTAGTTTAAAGATGTGGGGTGTGTAGTGTATAGAATATAGTAAACATTTAACTATATAATGTACTTACCCCGGTACTGACTAGAGAGAGCATGATCCTCTCGTTGAGTGCGAGCGTCTCGCCTTGCTTCATCTTTATGCGTTTCTTGTCCAGGCACTTCATCGCGTACATCTTGCCCGTATCCGCTTTCCGACATCCGTATACCTGCGGCAAATTATCATTTTAATACTTTATTTACATCCATACGTATTACCGGAAATGAGTAAATTTCAAGTAAAGAAAAAGAAAGTTTATTTGCAGTTATGAAAAAAAATAAACCTGACGTAACGTAACCTAACAACGGGTCCAACTATTATAATGACGGTTTTTAAGATTTCGACGTTGCGAGAAAGTTGTAAAATTTGATGGTCTGATCATCCTCTTAAAGAACCGTCAGCATATTAAGAAGGACCCTATATGGGCAGGCGCACACCTGGTGAAGTGCAGCGCAGAACATTTTTCACTGCCAAACCATAATCGAATTTGCCTGCGTTGAAATAACATCGAAAATCGATTACCTAACTGTCGCCTTTTGTGCTTTCGGGGATTAGTAGTTGATTTTCGATGTTATTTCAACGCAAGCAAAGTAGATAATGGTTTGGCAGTGAAAAATGCTATGCGCTGCGCTTCGCAAGGCACGATAACTTATGAAAATTACTGTATCTTATTCACATTTGAATACTCTATTAATAAAACAAAACTTCTAGAAACCGGCATCTCCTGTTTGACCCCCTGGGACTGAAATTTGGGTTAATCCCTCCTTAGCGGGGGTGTCATAAAGGTCACTCCCAAAATTTTACGTTTTCTGGTCCAGTTTGGGCTAAGCGTTAATGATTACAGCACTTAAGTATTCTCCCTTTATAGAGAGAGATGTATTTACTTTTTGAAGAAAATCGTGACCGAAGGCGTGGAAATAAGAATTGGAAAGGAAAACACTTTTCATGGTTCGCGCCGCTCTCGCGACAAATCAGGTGAGATTACGTAACAGAGGGAATATACTGGGTGTTAGGGTAGTTGCATTACTTTAATGGGTGATTGTACTCGTGATACTGAACAACTTTCCCAAAGGAACATACGAAAAATATAAAAAAACGACTTTTCATACAAACGTTCGATCAGCTGATTGCATTTACTATGGAAAGTCCTAATTTTTGTTTACGAATTTCCTATTGGTTCCTTTGGGAAAGTTCTTCAATATCGTTGGTCCCTCTTACACCCCTTAAAGTAATGCAACTGTTTACCATAACACACTGTATATCAGCTGTTTATGGAAGTACTACTTTTTAAATGAACAGTTAATGTTTATAATAAATGTTTAACATTTATTTTGAACTGGATGTGCCCGGCCGGCATGACAATGTGTCGAAATGCCTTTTTTGTCAGAAATCTTCGCGGGCTCTCCGCCAACAACCTAACAAAGTTTCATCGCCGCAATCAGACCAATATGGTATAGGTATACATAAGGGACAATCGAACATTTTTATACAGGCTGTAACAAAACAACCTAGCAAAATTTAAAGGGATGGTTTTGACCATCGAACTTTCACTATGGATGGGACCGACATTATTATTTTTTTAATTTTATGAGTCTATTTCATCCCACGGATAGGCAAAGGCCTTTATTCTCCATGCAGCCCTGTCCTGCGCCAGTTCCATCCACTCTTCATCGAAGGTAACCAGAAGTGTGATTTTTGAACATCACACGTTCAATCGAACAGTAGAAAGTGTCAAAATTACTATGGAGATTATGCATCTTTCTACTTGCAAGTTGATCGTATCGTCAGAGGCCGTAAGGCGTTTTGAATAAACTCTGACACGAGGGCTTGCCCACACGATAATTAGAAGTTGACAAGCAGCAAAATCTGGTACTATAAAAGACCTGAGAACGTTTTAGAGCGTGCTAATTAGTGTTCATGATTAGCACTATAATGGTGTTGTAAACGTCTAGAGAACCCCAAAAAGGCCCTAGTTTTATCACTAATTTATTCTATAAACATTACATAAAGGCTCTCACGGTGATAAATCTACTACTATTAAAGTAACCGAAAAACGTTTATAGTGCTATTTTGCACCGTAATCGATTTTGTTTCGCTATCCTAAGTACGTAAGCGCTTAACTAACAAAACAAATTTCGGTATGTGAATAATATGCTTTTTTTATGTCATTCGCCATTGCTTAACGTAACATGTATTACCTAATAAAAAGGACATACTACAAAACATCCATGGACCGTAACTCTGCCGTAACTTGCACTTGCGAAAATAATTGTATCGATAAAATCACTATGCTGATTTCAAATTTGACAATGCGCCCTCATAATTTTCTTGTTTTAATAAAATGTAAATTAATAAAATAAGGAATTGTCCCGACTATGGCTGTTATAGTACACATTGGCTACAGCCGTGCTGATAATGTGCTGTCATTGCAAAAAACAGCAGCCATGACAGTATGCCACCATTTATGAATTACCAGTGATATAATTGGTACTCAAAAGTTAGTTACAGATCTAATTAGTTCATAAATCGTTAATTTTTGTACTTTTATGTCACGCTTTAGTCTCGTAGCAGTACCACAAACTCAATTATAAAGCAATTTAAGCCATTTATGTTCATTAGCAACGGCACCAGGAGTAGCTATGGTACTATTTAGTACTATAGAGGAGTTTTCGTGACTTTCACAGAACTGTCCCCATAACAGTGTGGAGGGAGCTTTTAAGAAGCTAAAACATTACGTAATGGTCGTGTAAGGTTAATTTATAGTGCAATTTGATCCTATAATAGGGTTTTCGATATAACTTCAATACTAGTACTGTAATAACAATTTTGACTCATTATTAGTGCAAAATAGATACATAAAAGTGTCAGTAAGGTTGTCTATAGTACTAAATAGTACCATATCCGCTTTTTTCATATCGATTACAGTGCAACACTTTAAAGGTTCTTTTGTATGGTCCTGTAAGCGTTCTAAGAGCTGAACTATAGAACTTAAATGCTCTTTAATCTTATAGAATCAAAACGCTCTTTTAAAAACCTTTATAGTACAAGCAGTCACAATGGTTACCATTATAGGCGTACTATATCACTATTTGGTGATAAAACGCCTAGGTTATACAGCCTTCTGCTACTTGATATGATGTTCAAATATCGCACTTCAGGTCGTCTCTCCATAAAATACAAATAAATGTTTTGACAGATTGGGTTTTTCGTTCGTGGCCCAATAGTGATTGTTCGTATTGTTAGTCCATAGTTTGATGGTCTAAATCTCCTCTTTAAATATTACTAGCATGTTGTGTTACAGCCCGATAGATTCAATACAATAGTAACAAAATGCCAGACGAATTTACAGATAGGATAGGCATGTCTAATATGGAACGGTTCATGTGTGTTCGTTTTGTTCTTAACCAAGTGATTTGCATGAGAAGACAATAGAAAGAATGCCGTTGACTAGTAGCGTAACGAGGGGGGGCAAATGCCCTGGGCGGCACTTTACTAGGGGCGGCAAATTCGACAAAAAATAGATTGAGCTCTGTCTAAAACCTATTACCTAACAAGTTTCTATTTTAATTATTGTACCTACACGAAATCCTATAGAGTTCTGACCACAGCCTAGTATAGTATTATATTATCTGTGCCACAGCTGGTGCTAAGAGTATTGAGCTTGTTTCGCTCGATCCATAGCTTTTACATAGGTAACCTTGCACATGTTTTGTACGTAAAAAGCTCTGGGTCCAACCGGTTCATATTTAGGAAAAAAGTCGAGCTCGCTTCGCACGCTCTAAGTTTTTATTTATGCATGGATAAAGCAAAAGATGTCTGAACACAACCCGATTAGTAGTGCTAAAAATTTCGAGCTCGCCTTTAATTTTTTGTACAGGTCTTCTTATAAAGAAAAAAGGGGGCGGCAAAATCGGTCTGTGCCCCGTGCGACAGAAACCCACGGTACGCCACCGCCGTTGACTCACCTCGCCAAAGCCGCCTCGTCCGATGATACGGTGTACGCTGAAGTCATTCATTGTGAGCTGAATGTTTAATTCTAAGTTTTTCCATTGGCAAAACCTTGTGTATTTGTCACTGTGGAGAAGACAATAACCGTTAGATTACTGAATTTTATAAAGGGTTTTCTATTTCGAGTTTCCTAACTTTTATTTAAGAAAAAAACACAATATGTGACATTATCTTAGTAATTTTTTATAAGGTACTTAATCGAATATTTATTTTAATTTATTAATTAGAGCATCGGTAGCGCTTTAGGTCCGAATCAGCAGGGACGGCATGCCTTATGAGTTTTTCTTATTACTTTTCTACTTAATACCGACGATAACATGCATACTATGAAAAAAAAATTCTGATGCATATTAGGCCTGTGCCCTGCAGTGGGACATATAATAGGCTGATGATGATTATTAATTATGGAATATGATGTCAGGCAATGGCCGCCTCTGGACATTATGTACCAGCTCATCGGTTCGAGGTGATTTTCGATGACTTTTCAGTAAGTTTCGGGGGTTATCTTTGGGCTATAACTTGGTGGATGTTAGTTTTTAGGTGCTCCAACGTTGCAGGTATGTTGACATCTATAGACGGGACTCTTAAGAAAATTCCACAAACTAAATATTCGATTAATAAAAAAAATACAAAGATAATGTCAAATTTTATAGTTTATAAACTCGAAATAGGTCAAATTTATACAGGGTGTAAGGAAAAGTATCATTATTTTAAACCATAGACTCTACTAGTCAGCTGTCCCATACTAAACTGCAATACCTACTCGACGCAATCGTATGGGACAGCTGATTTTTTTTTTGCTCTTATCGTTATGCTCCCATAGTAAAAGTTGTTCACTTTGATGGGTAAAGTATGTGGTTTAAAGGTTAATGATACTTTTCCTATAACACCCTGTATAGTAGCACTTTTGATAATTGATTTGTATATACCTTTCTAAGAAGTTTTTGAATGGTTCCCCTCGCAGATGTTGAAAAATTTCTTCAATATACGGCTAAAAACGAACATGGGATTAGAGAGATAGTTTTTGCTATACACGAATTTATTCAATTCTTTAAGAGAATATTATTCCGAGAGCGAAAATGCGCGCTGCATACAAACGTACTATGGTGATATTTTCAATACTAACCAATTAAAGACAATGAAATTTTGCAGAAACAATCTAGAAACAAATTTCTATGCTTCTATAGAGTCAGATTTTCGTTAAAATATACAGTTTCAATGCTAGGATTAATTTAAGATTTGTATGGAAATCTTTGAGGCACTGTAACTTGAAAACTATACATTTTAACGAAAATCTGACTCCATACAAGCATAGAAATTTGTTTCTAGATTGTTTCTGCAAAATTTCATTGACTTTAATTGGTTAGTATTGAAAATATCACCATAGTACGTTTGTATGGAGCGCGCTCTGAATAATATACCCTTAAAAAATAATGCAAATTTTACCTCAAACAGATTCGGTGGTACTTCATGCTTCATTAAATATTTTTGTACATGTGCTACACATTCTTTTGAGTAATCCTGAAACAAAAGGTAACATTTATTATGTGCAATGACAATCATCCTAACTATTCAATGAAATCAACGAATGCATTGACACAAATGTTCATGAATAAAACGAAATAATCGACGCTCTTTCTGAAATTTAAATTCAAATAATACGTTTCCTTTTGTTATTTTATTACATTACATTAGAACGCTATGCAACGAGGATAATGAAAAGATTCCAAAGCCCAATTCAAAAAAGCGATTGGTATCTTTCGTTTGTATAACGAAAAGCTTCTGAACTTTCGGCGGAAAATACTGGCAATTAGGAAAAATCAACGAATATTAGAAAGTCGGTAAAAGGACATCAAAGGAAGTACAACAGGCTTATACAGTAGACGTAGAGAGATGTCCAATCCGCCGCTGCCTGTGCAGAGAAATGTAAAACGTATGTCCGAGAAGTAAAGGTTTCATGTCAGTATTTTGTCGATGTATCAGGCAATGACGTCAATACCGGGTGCACGTTTAATATTTCCTCGAGTTTCACCAAACAGTCTGAATAAGATGCAGATTTCTATTCGGTGTAAAGAAATCTTTAGACACCGGAGACTAGACGATATTCTCTTTTATAGTAAAACATCTTACACACATCTAAACTATTATAAAACTGTAACTGAAGTGTGACTGTACATTGAAGATATTTACAAAAAAAAAATTACGATATGGTTTTTAGGTAGGTATCCCTGACTCGAAATCAACCTTTTTTAGAAATTTTGTTTGTCTGTTTGTCTGTTTGTTTGTGTGTTTGTTTGTTCGCGCATCACGCAAAAACTACTGAACCGATTTTGATGAAACTTTTTTTGTTTGATAGCTTATGATTTGACTTAAAATCTGGTATATAATTTGTGCGGACGAAGTCGCGGGAAAACACTAGTTTCAAATAAAAATATGACTATGGAGCTGTAAAAAATTACTTATTAATAAAAACAAGTTTTATAATTTGAACCAAAATAGTCCATTGTTTCGCTCCTATTTATAAATCACGAAATTCCTTTTGAAAGTAGGTGAAGTGGCGCGCAAATATCTGCTAAAGGATTTGACAAGATCTCTGCCTTTTATGTAGTAGAGTAAAGGAACGATTATAGCTCAATGGGAGCTCGCTCGCCTCACATTCGTACGACCCGGTTTGGGTTATGGGTTACTGATTTCCATATCACTAGCTCGGCGTTAAAGGAAAATATCGTTTCGAAACCAGATAAAAATTTAGACCCTACTGGAATTACGTTGGGTACGACGTTAATGGGTCAGGATCTATCTTTTATGTAGGGATAGTTGCCGGTTTAAGTATCAAGCTAAAACTTCACAAGAGCAAATCTTAGGAACATTAAATCAGGTTGTCAAATATGGTACATTCTCCGAGTAGTGCTTAAGAGGAAAGGCGGTGTGCACGGCGGCGGCACGAATTCGTATTCCCCTGTTTCCTCCTCCAAAATTGGACCGATTATAATAATTCTTTCAAGAATAATATGAGAAAGACGTTGGCTGTGTCTGTATGTTTTCTTTCTATTGTTTATATTCGTAAAAATTTGCTTGTTGGTTTTTCTGAACACAGCGGGAAAAATTGAGCAATATTTCATTTTCGAATGCCTCTAGGTGCTATAAGCACCTAATTCAAGTAGTAATGAAAAAAAATGGGACATGACAGAGTTAACATAGATTGTATGGTAAAAAAATACGAGCTCTAGTGTCATTTCATTATCCATGGAGGAATACGTTTGGTTTACGCCATTCCTCTTAATTTACGTGGAGTTGTGAGAGCCATGATTGAGGGTACATAGGTGGGCAGCAAGCCAAGAGTGTCCGCTAACGAGCCTTCATTATGCAAACAAGTCTCTTTGGTCGGAGCAACACTCACGGCCATTGATTTGCTGATACTATACTATGGCTGCGCAACTGTTTGCGCCAACCTGTTTTACAATCACAACAAAACATCTTGAAGATATACTGCTATTTCAGACAGTCCAAGATGATGGTGATGTTTTAATTCAAGTACTTTTACAGGTTTTACTCTATTGTAAGTCTGTATTAGGGCACACGACACTATAATAATGAGACAGCACACGTCGGCAACTGGTGAAGCAGCGGAAGTTCGAAACCTGGACCGACAAAAAGTTTACGTACCTTCTTAAATAGGCACCTAATTAAAATCTTTTTAATACAATACAATGGATTCTTTTGACGTACCCTTATTAATGTTTCTAGTATTTTACATGTAATGTAATGTGCTACTGATTGGATTTTTGAATAGTTAATAGGTTGATACATAGTTGCTAAGCTGTATTGCGCAAGAGAGTGCGATGGATGGAGCGCGGGCGAGAACTTTCAACTTTTTATCTGGACCTCGATCCAATTTTTCAGAAGTATTCGGACCCCACTTAAAATAACTTGCCGACCCTGATATAGGGTACTGTCCCTGTATTATAATGTCGTAAAATTCCATGTAATGTTATGTAGGTGGCAAGTTACGAGGAATTATTCACGCAACCTCGTTCAAGTCAAAGCGAGACATAAGGCCACGAACGTGAAATACGTCATCACATTACTATTTTACGTCATTGTCTGCTCTCGTTTTAAACGCTGGCTGGGTGCGTTAATGAAAATTATTAAAAAATGTACAATGAAAAACTTACACTTAAAACGAGGCTTTTGCATTTGCAATCCATGTCAAACTGAGAACTAGTTCAAAGCTCCTCTAATAACGAAGATAATCCAACCGCACTGGAACTGCAAACTCTTGCTTACGACATCATATTTACGAGTAGGTATATACTCCAGTAAAGTTACGGGTCGCATGTATGGCGAATGTAAATGTTTATTTTTTTTTTATTTTTTTTTATTTATTTAGATTGAAAATCCCCCTAAAAATTTTCTTTAATAATTAAAAAAAGTAAAAAAAAATCATGTAATATTGGGAAAAAATAGTATATACAATTTTTATGCCATTTGTTAAATCAATTTGTATTCTTTTATATTAGAAGTAAATCCAACGAAAAATCACCAAGGAACCTTTGTTTTTAAATAAGTAGAAATTACGAAAAACTCAATTTTAGTACAAAATTTACACCGTGTATGTTAACTCATAAATAACCTAAAACAAACAATAAAAATTAAAAAGAAAGAAATCTGACAATATAAATAAAAAAATTACATTTTAGTACTAAAAACTAAAAATACCTTTAGTGGGATTCGTTAATAAAGTATCTTAATATCATTTGTATAAACGATCTAGCAAAAAAAATTGCTTATTATAAATTATTTCCTTTCGACCCGTATTTTTACTGGACTAATATGACAATTACCTAAACGATTCAATCAGTATGCCAGGCAGGTTCTCTATGTCTCAATTACGTTAAAGCTGATAGCATCGGAATTAAATTTAAATGCAATGTGAATGACTACGCACGCATTGACGTCAAAAAATGACGTAAACGGAAAAGAGCCACAAGTCAAAGCAACGCCTTTTCCCAATAAAGTGTTGATTTTCCGGTAGCGTATGTAAACGATAGTAACATAATTTAATATCGTATACGCAGTATAAAATTGCAATCTCTACCAATTTTATTTTCGTATCTTATCTGCAGTTATGGCATACGTGCATACGGGCATACGTGGTTATGATGACGGTCTCAACGTGTGAATGCTACAACGCACAACGATAATTCATTTTTGTTTATTTCTTGCCTTGCGTAAGTAAGCAGCAGCATACCTATGCAAATAAAACGTAACTTTACTTACATGTGAATGGGCTAATAGTTCCTTCATAATAAAATTGTCGTAAATATCTCTCGCGATTCGCCGCCTCTCCTCTATACATTCTTGTTTTTCATATAATTTTATCTGGTAATGGAATAAAAACAAATTATTAATGGAAAGTCAAATATTAATTTGTTAGAGAATTAAGAGTAATTTTGCTTACCTCTTCATAAAATTTTAACTGTGGCACAGGCTCTTCTGAGGTTTGTTCACAAAATTCCTTAAATAATAGATAACCTGGAACAAAAAATAAACTATTAAATTGATTATATAAATAACACAATACTGAAGATGTAATTTACAGGGTAAAAATGCATGCATGCTTCAATTTCGAGGCATGTATGGTTCCTACTGTCCATTATAAGTGGCGACGGGCTCACCCCCCGTCACACTGGACAGAGTTTCGGTACTACTGATGAAACGTGGATGTTCTGAGGTTTCAGAATATCTCTGACTACCCCCTCGGGGAATATAGTCGTGAGCATATGCTTATGCTTTATTTAACAGGGTAATTTTTTGAACATTGGGTTAAAATGATCCAAACTGACAATTTGATAGTCGGACCCCTGAAAAGGCCAGTGATCCCAAAAATTACCCAGTATGATATGTCCTCGAGTGACGTTGCTTTTATCTGAATAATTGTCTAGCTAATGGCATAATTCGGTTCGATTTACGTCAAAGTAGATTTTCAACAATAAAATCCAATGCCATTTTCTATACATAATACTAAAGTACAAACATCGCGCCCAAGCATGACTTCAGTGACGCGATTGAACATATTTTGACGCCTTCGATTACAATACAATAATATGAGTAAATACTGTATGTAAATATTATGTTAAATATTATTCGATAATGGATTTCACGATTATCTTCAAGATTTAACAACTTACGTAAGATTTTTCTAGTTGACGTAATTCTTAAACTAAGTTAAGTAATCTACATCAATTATATCCTGCCTAATAATACCTACCTACAATTTTATATTTCTTAATATGCTGGCGGTTTTTAACACTTTCGCTGCTAAGTTCAAAATCATGATTACGGTTTAACACGTTGGAGGACAGTGACCGGCTATAGCAGTGATCTAAACTATTATAAAACTGTAACTGAAGTGTGTCTGTACATTGAAAATATTTACAAAAAAAAGATTACGATATGGTTTTTAGATATCCCTGACTCGATATCAACCTTTTTTAGAAATTTTGTCTGTCTGTTTGTCTGTTTGTTTGTGTGTTTATTCGTTTGTTTGTTTGTTTATTTGTTCGCGTATCACGCAAAAACTACTGAACCGATTTTGATGAAACTTTTATTGTTTGATAGCTTATGATCTGACTTAAAATCTGGTATATAATTTGTGCGGACGAAGTCGCAGGTAAACACTAGTTACAATAAAAGTTATATAGTTGATACAGCCTTTTCAAGATAGAACAGACGGACGTACGGACAGCGTAGGCTAATGAATAGGGCCCCGTTGGCATCCTTTGGATACGGACCCTTAAAAAAGGGTTACAAAATGTACCGGAAACAGACAAGCTTGAAGCACCTTGAGGATGAGAGACAAAAGAGTGTGACAGCAGGTGACATCACCGTAGGACGCGAATGCTGCGAACAATCGTCCATCCCTCGTTGTGACACAGACGGAAATGTATGAAGTGTAGTTTATAGAGCGAATGCCATTCAACTCATCCGATAAGATAGATAATGTTATTTATTGCTTGTTTTTATTGTTTGCTTTTTTGTTTTTTTAGGATGGTGCCTTTGACGAAGTATGGTGCGGATGTGTTGATGATGTTTTACTGTTGTGACGAAGCCTACGTGTTGCTGATTTTGACATTTTGTAAATTTAGTCGTGTTTTTTTTTATATTTTTTGATTTATTGCTAAGACAGTCAAGAAAAAAACGAGTGTGCTTTAGACCACACGACTGAAATAAAACTACTACTATTTGTATCATACAAATATTTTTAACTTACGGGATTCGAACCCGCGACCCTCGGCACAGCAGGCAGGTTCACTACAGACTATGCTATCGGGCGGTCGAAGAATGGTTTATTGATATTATTGGCAACATATTTAATCAATTTTATACCTAAGTGTATGGTCTTCTTCTTCTTATCGAGTGGCTGCAAAGCCTGCAAAGCCCTGGTGTCAGAGTTTTTTCAAACCGCCTTACGGCCTCTGACGTGGTTTTTATGTAACGACTACTACCACCAGTGATAGTAGCCGGGATCAACAGCTTAACGTGCCATCCGAAGCACGGAATCATCTTTCTTTTTCAGACAATCAGGTGACTCAGCCTGCAATGTCCTAACCAACTGGGGAAAAACGCACAAAGTGACATTTCACTAGGTGCCCCCCGTGGGAATCGAACCCACGACCTCCGTGTCAAGAGCCCAATGCTCTAACCATTAGACCACGGAGGCAGTTGTCTGTCGTTGTCACGTGTATGGTAAGTGTCGTTCGAAAACTCTATGCTATAATATAAGTACTAATACATATCGCCTCGCCTGATCACACTTTTCGTAACGCTCTCGTCACGCATTCACCAGCTTACTCCCCAAGTCAATCGGACGTAAAGAAGTTTTACTTCAAATTTTTTTCACGACAAAGCGACAAAACAAGAAAACCCTCGCTCGCTTTCGTATACGCAAAGCAACAAGCACAGGTGCGTCTTGATTTTTGACGTTTTTCCTGGGGTCGCATGATAGGGCCCACAGATCATACTATTAAGAACAAAGACGCACACACACACACACAGAGATCAAGGTAATCTAACATTCATGTTATGCCGATCTTGATCTGTCAAGGAAATATTAAAATAGATTATTTCACGAGCTATTTGCTTTAATTAAAAATAGTTTTCATATTGAAGTATAGGCGAGGAATGATTTCGATTTGGTTCGTGAACCTACCTACTTAGTAACGAAGACCAATCTAAACTATTATAAAACATTTAATAAAAATAGTTATTTGTTATGCTAGGCTGCAAAGTTGTTTTTTGGCGCGAGTACTTGTATTGAAACCTGAGCAAGCGAAGGATTCTAAGATTGAACCACGAGCGAAGCGAGTGGGTTCAAATGTAGAATCCTGAGCGCATCAAAGGTTTCAAAGGTACGAGACGCACAATAACTTTGCTGCCGAGCGCAACACACAACTTTTCACCTCACAAAAGCGAGGAAAAAAAGTGGATAGCTAAAAAGAACATTTTTAAAAAGTTTTTATTTCGTGCTGGCCAGTGACATGAAATTGATTGATGGATTGGCGGTATGAGAATAGGTATATTGAATAGACAGATTCGAATTTCAAAAACTCTTTCCACAAAAATACGCTTTTGCACTCAGATTTCGAGTGATAAACAGAATCTTTCCGAGCTTGTGAGGTGAAAAATATATATATTTGGAAGGCCAAATAAAGTCTTTCATAAAATAGTAAAATAAGTGTGTAAAGACTGATATTTACAAGAAAAAGAGTACGATATGATTTTTAGGTGTTCCTGACTCCATATCACCAATATTTTTATTTTTTGTCCGACTTCTTCTTTATTTGTTTGTTTGAGCATCACGCAAAAACTGCTGAACCGATTTTCAATGAAACTTTTTTGTTTGAAAGCTTATGATTTGACTTGACTTGACATAAAATCTGGATTTTAATTACTGCCGACCAGGTAGGGGGTAAAAGCTCGTATATTATATAAGTTTTATCAACATTACATTCCTAATTTGATATGGATAGAATGTTAATTATCTAGTAGAAAGTTGGCTACTCTGCAGCGCTATAACTTTAGGTATCAGGAACGAAGAAGTTTGTCGTACCGAGCTATTAATATATGGAAGTACTTGACAAAGGGATTTTACAAACTACTCGGTCGGTAGAGCAATATTAGAACGACGCGTTCTATTCCAGTCACTTGAAGGAAATAAATTAGCAGAATATTTAATTAAGTACCATGCAAATAATATTAGTACCTACATGGATCTTCGCTTTTAATATTCTCGACTCTATTTCGGAATAGATCGCGATATTTTAGATTCTAATTACGTCCTTCTATTTTTAATAAATCGGAAAGATTGTTTGTATTTTTGTTGCCAAATTCTGGACAGTTATCGATTAATCTAGGCATAGAGATAGTTCAAGATTATGATGTCGATTATTAATTGGGATACGCATTATACGGACGTACGTCCACTCATATCTAGTCGCAGGTAAAAGATAGAATTTAAAAAATACACCATGTTCGTTGTATCCAGGAACAACAAACAGCAATAAGTTCAAAAGCGCGCCCTATATTGGCTCCCGCAATGTCCACCGCAACCGATAAAGTTATTTACTGCAAGTCGAAGTGGGGCTACAGTAAATTGCGTTTGTTATTCGTCCCAGAGAGCCTCACTGCGATATCACGCTCTTTCAAATAGACGACCGTAGACGCTGATGTCGTTTGCCTTTGAAACAAAAATCGTACAGCAATATAGGTAGTGCACTTTATCTCTTAATATAATACCTTTCGAACTACCAACGTCACAGTGTTCCAAATAGAGAGCCAGTGGGTGTATCAAGTTAAAATCTAGTGACCACGTTCGTCGGAGATATAGCGACATTCATAAAATTAATTCCGGTCATGACCCAGCTACGAACATAAATCAAAAACCGACTGGGGGCGGGTTTCATTGACGACGACGGAAAAAATGTGATCGCTACATCTAAAATATCTTCAGAGTCTTGGAGCTTCGCTTAAAGAACGTAATATCTTAGCAAAGTCAGAAATAAGAAGGTGGAAGTTGTTAGCTGACAGACAAACTAATTGGATTTCGTAAGAGCTTGGATATGTGTGACTGTTTGCTACTGCAACATTGTTGACTGGTAACCAAAAAACACTTAGATTTAGAATGTCTTTCTTCCCGCGCGTCTCGGCCTGTGCATCTTCACTGATTTCGCAATCATGGAATGCGTGGATTCGATTTTAATTCTACAGGGTGAAATTGATATCACTGGCATCCTTTTAAACTAAGACAACAACAAAAACGCAACAGCAGATTTTTATTTTGCTCCGATCGGTTTACTCCCATTGTAAAAGTTGTAGCAGTTTGAGGAGTAGACTCTTAGTTTAAAAGGATGCTAATGATATCAATTTCACCCTGTGTATCTGGTATCATATCGTGGGGAAACCTACTTCTTTCAATGTTGGGGAGTGTATTGTGTCAACGGTCCAGTTGTTGGGTACTGCTAGTGAAACATGGTTTCAGAATATGGATATTTAGGATATCTCTGACGTGAAGATAGAATTTAGTCGTGATTATATGCTATGCTGTTAATTATGTCTGGTTGACGAAAAGATCTGCTCATGCTGCTATACAGTTTAATACCTTATCACGTTACCATCACATTCGGAAGCATGTAAAATAATGTAAAGGGTATGCCCATCACACATTGTAACTGTAACTCCTATAGGATCGACAGCGGCGACCATTCATAACACCATACAATGAAGTCCAGCGAGCCCGGGGATGACTAATCTTGGAACCCGCAATGAATTTAATCAAAGAAGATAGGAGTAGTAGAAAAGATAGATATCCGACGTTTGTTACCGTTGTCTGCCATGTAGTCGTCGGCTTAAACTTCCCGTGGGCGTCCGAGGTTTTGTGAACAAAGGGCTAGCTAGTCACCGTTCCCCGCTTAATATTATGCTCGTTAATAGCTCGGTTAAAACGAAGTTCGTTGTTAAAGAAAAAAAATTGTCTACCCCGAAATACAGGGTCCTTCTTAATATGCTGACACTTTTTTTAAGGGGATGATCAGACCAGACAGCTGATATTTTTTTCGTGATTTCGATGTTGGTCCCATAGAGAAAGTTTTTCAGTTTGATGGTTTGATCATCCCCTTAAAAAAGTGTCAGCATATTAAGTTGGACCCTGTATTCACAGTCTAAACAAGGTATTTTCCCACCCTGATAAATTTAGGCACAACGAAAAGCTTCCAAGTCTTAAAAGTCGGTCAAAAAGGGGATTAACATCGAGGGGGTAAGGTACACTCTCGTCTACCGGCACCCTGTGTCGCGATTGATGACGCAAGATAAGCGAATTCTCGTATTTTCCTCGTGCCCTATCGAGATGTACGTGACGCCTTCGTCACTCTTAAACGCACTTGGAAGTACAAAGACTTAAGACACCGGCCCACTTAAATCGATTTAATACCTATACTGCTATCACGCTCCTGCGCGAACTGTTGAGCTTAGAGACTTGAATATTGAAGGGAACCTCGTTTAAGCTACTGTGAAACTGATGACCTGTGCGGTCGCGTTCTAGGAGCGATCTCTCTTAATTCTGCTCTCAATGCGGCTATATCATGCCACATATTGTTCGGTTATAGATTCTGGAGAAACTGTTTTCAACCGTTCTTTCCTAGAATACATACCAAAATTTTCTCGACTAACAAACAAATTTTGCTTCATTTGATCAAAGTTGAGCTAGCGCAATCTTATTGCTTTTAATTTCCATTCCTTTCACGATGATAAGTGTTACAGTGATAGATTATACAAGTTACCTATCAGTGTTTGTTTTAAGGCAGTTTAATCTCGATCGAAGTGAATGACCTCCATAAAGAGTAGCGCATGACTATTGTTTACTGATATTAACGAAGGGAATGATACATCAATTAAGATCAATCAACTTGTCATGCTCATTCGTTAAATTTGTTCGAGAGCCAAGTAATAAAGCTAATTCTAAGGATAGACAAATTGTCGACAACATTTGCCTGGAGAACGAGACGAGACGGACCTAGTCACGGTGTTTTTATAAGGTTCAAAAGCAATTTCGACGTCATGAAATACAATCTATCGGAAATCGGAACCGTAATCATTGGGGTATCAGAAAATGTAGGGCGCGCGCGAAGTCTTTAGTATTCTTTGTTCACATAGTACCCTATACTCGTACACTGAGAGTTAAAGTAAAGTGTTGCAATAAACGGTAATGATGGTTGTACACGGCTCGGATAACATGCGCGTGTTGGTTGAGGCACTTGCGCAGGTTTGTATATGCGTCGTGTAAACTACTGTATAAGGAAGTGCGCGGATCTAGTAACTATCCTCTGTTCATCGAGTCGATGTACGAAGTAAACCGCGCGATCTGCAGCGCGTTAGGGCTACTTGCACAGGTTACGTGAGCTAGATTCATGGGTATATTCAGGGCGTTTGAACGCCGTCTTTCCCCTCTCAAAGATTTTCATCTTGTTTAAACGAAAAGGTATACAATTTCATAGTATTTTTATAGAGCACTGGACATCAGCAGCGCCATCAAATTTCATACATATTCGTTTAAACTAAAAAAGATGGAAATCTTTTAGAGGGGAATGACGGCGAACGCTCTGAATATTTACCCGAATACATGAGTGACATGTAACCGGTGGATATACCGTGTGTGACCCGCGTCTTTACTTGCCCTAGTTACTTGCACCTTGTAGAAAAACGATTAAACAGCCCGCGAATGTTGCCCGCACTATACATATACCGGGTCCAACTTAATATGCTGACGGTTTTTAAGAATATGATCAGACCATCAAACTGAACAACATGTTCTATAAACCAAAGTCAAAAGAGAAAATTGTTCAGTTTGATGATCTTATCATCCCCTTAAAAAGCCGTCAGCATAATAAGAAAGACCCACGGACGGCACGACCAACTCTATGTTCATGGACATAGAGATTAACTATGGGTAGGTTGATCTGTCGCCGTGTGTACAAGCAACTTTAGTTTCGTAATATTAGCTTTAAACTGTCATTTCAAGTAAATTTCCAAGACGCAAACTTTGCAAACTGTACAACACTTCGCAGTCCACAGATGCAAGTGGGAGCCACAAAAGCGTAGCAAGTTTCCCTCCGGAGAAATCAACGAGATTGGTGGATATCCCCACTCGCCCTTGGGGATCGTATCTAGATGCAGGGCAGGGTCGATATGCGGAGTCCTTCCTTTAAAGTTGTCAACACCAAACGTTGCATTTGAGACGTTTTAGATTCAAGGAATTGCTTTCATAATAAAAATAGTTATAAAAGGGTGTGTTTATGACCGCCTCATACAGGTGTAACAAAACACCCTGGTAATACTTAAGGGTGTGTCCACAGACCATCAAACTGAACAACTTTCACTATGGAGCCAACTTCGAAATCGCGAAAAAGAATCAGCTGTTTCATACACTGCAGTACCGACTCGACTCTAATGTATGGGCAGCTGTTTTTTTTTTTCGCGATTTCAAAGTTGGCTCCATAGTGAAAGTTGCTGGTCTGAAGACTCTGAAGCACCCCCTTAAGTATGACTGGGTGTTTTGTTACACCCTGTATTACGCCATGTCCTATTTTTTTCTTTGATAATATAAGTACGATCGCATATATGTCGACATATATATAGAACAGCTGACTTTTTTTCTCTATTTTAATGTTTAATTTGATCATCTCAGACAATATCCAAAAATTTACTTGTTTAATTATCTTATAGTCTCATATATTTTATTTGACTGTATTTAATTAAAACTGTTTAATAAACCTCTAACGTACCTATTTGTATCTATTAATAATTATCTATTTAATTTTATCTCCAACCTTCACAATCTTCATACACTCTGAAGTCTCTCAATTCAAATTAATGAACGAACAATACTTATAGAGTATAATTATCATAAAGATTATCTAAGCGAGCTCTAATTAATTTCAATTTCCAGTCACTAATCTCAACCAACAGATTCAGACGAAGCCGAGTGGGGTGGAGGGCCAAATTATCCTTAGCGACATGAGCTAACTTCATTAGGGGCAGGGCAATTGTACGCAGAGCGGCTATAAAACCTCATTTAGACGAGCTCATTGCTGCTGTTTATATTTCCAGAGAAAAGTATCTTAGCAACTTTCCTTTGAGTTCGGTTTAATTAAAGAATCTGCAAGCGTCTGCGAGGCAGCAGTGAGGTGAATCGTAGTAAACTGACGGCTCACTTCACTGTTCTTGAGTAACAACGTACTTGAAAAGGGTCAAGGGACGCAGGGCGTTGATGTCGCGTTTCTCCGCGGCGGTACGCTAGTTTGAATGCTCTGTAATCCGGCCGTGCGTGCTCCAACAACGGCTTTCGCCCCAGCCTTGCTTACATTTAATCTTGTTTACGATACCAAATCCCAACAAGAAAGTTACGAAAGTGATCCCGAATATACTTATCTAGATCAGTCTCGTAATCCCAACGTTTGCAGTCTACTGCTATTAAGAATTAGTCACTATCTGGAGAAATTAATGATCACAGAAAGCACAACGATGTCTGTGAAGAGAAAACTCGCATAACGTGAATCCCTTATTCTTGGAAACAATCCAAGCAGGTATAAGGAAAAATAAAATGAACATGACATGAATGAAACTAGTGAAAGCGACAGATCCTGCAATGTTATGAGAACGATATAAAACGGGCTTTAGTATTTTTTTCAACAGAAATATTATGGTTCGCAAACAGCATTGCTTTTAGCAATTTTAGTTTACTCATAGTTTCCAATATAACGGAGGAAGGACAATATATTATACAACTAAACACAACATGTTTCGTGAACTTTACGTTAAAGTGTAGACAAGTTATTATTAATGAAAAGAAAACGGTTGGAAAACTTTTAGGTTTATGAGCAGAATGGATAAGATTGTCGCTAGGCACTTTGCTGGATAAATAAAGTTGAGAAATTCATAGTTTAGACATTATTTTACGGCTACCTAACATGATTCGACTTTTGGAATGCGTCGCTGCAATATTATCGCGTCGTTTTTCAATAACGTGATTGAAATTGAATTCGGTCGGTCGAGTCGCTTGATTGCGGCTTGCATTTTATATGAATCTTTTAATGAAAAGTGAGCGTTTGTTGAACTCAAAAAATTATGCAGAACATTTTAATACCAATAATATTGAAGCAAAATAGTTGTTCCTAAAAGTCTATTGTCGACAAAGAACACCGTCAAGATTCGTAAAATAAACGAGAGAAAAGTAAATGGTTCGAGATGAAACGATCAAGTCAAAGAGCTCTACTGTTTACCGACAACACCGTTCAGTTTCATGGACTTCGTCTCGGAAATAGTGATCTTTAAATAACTTTATAGTAAGGAGTTTTAAAGGAAAAAATACTACATTTCACAATATCGTACTCGACGAAGCAAACGTGCCACCGCGTCGACTTTAGATCGTTTTGTTTATAAACAGATTTAAAATCTTCAAATAACCGGCCGGTTCTTTTTACGTAACTGCAGTTCAGCAAAGGGAGATGAATTTAAGGCCTGCACTTCATTCTATCACACACACTCTCGGTGATACGTCAGAGAACTAAAATGGTTGACATAGCTCAGAAAATAAGCAAGCTGAAGTGGCAATGGCCTGGTCATATCTGCCGAAGAACTACCAACCGGTGGGGTGTCAGAGTTCTAGAGTGGAGACCGCGAACTGGTAGGCGTAGTGTGGGACGCACTGCTGCCCGCTGAACAGACGAACAAAAAAAAGTAGCGGGGAGCGATTGGATGAGGAAGGCCGAGGACAGAATTTGAGGCGCGCCTTGGGAGAGGCCTATGTTCAGCAGTGGACGATGATGGGCTGATGATGATGACTTCATTCTCGCCAAGAACAGACGAGAAAGGCCGAGCATCGTGAGCCGTACTAATTTTCCTTGGCAGTTCTTCCCGAGGATTCTCACCGATAAAGTTTTCAAGTGTTGTGTCTAATATTACAAAAATAGAAATAAAATACGCAGCATATTGTTGTATTTTCATATTTGTGTATTAAATTAATATTAAGGGGAAGAGAAGTAGACAAATAAATTGAATTATTAGGCTAAGTGAAGCACAAGATACGTGTCGCCGGCGTGCACAGTGCAATACTGTATTTTCTCCCCTCCGGGCGGAAAGCGTCAATTTACGTCCCGCTGCGCTAAACGAAGTTGCCGCTTTCAACCTCCGTCGAGGAGAAAAATAGTATACTAACCTCGGACAGTAAATAAGAAAGACTCAAATCACATGTTTGTTGTCACGGAGGTCGTGGGTTCGATTCCCACGGGGGACACCTAGTGATATGTCACTTTGTGCGTTTCCCCAGTTGGTTAGAACACTGCAGGCTGAATCACCTGATTGTCTGAAAAGAAAGATGATTCCGTGCTTCGGATGGCACGTTAAGCTGTTGGTCCCGGCTACTATCTCTGGTAGTAGTAGTCGTTACATAAAAACCCCGTCAGAGGCCGTAAGGCGGTTTGAATAAACTCTGACACCAGGGCTTGCCCACACGATAAGAAGAAGAAGAAGACATGAGAGATACATGAGAGTTTGTTGAGAGATATATTACATGAGATCTGAGACTTTTCTTACTTTGCTCTCCTCGGTGTGTAATCTACTATAGTCGGTTCTCAAAAAAAAAAACTGACAACTAGCTAGACGGGTACCTCTAGGTAGGATGACTAGCCTTATGTGTATATAAATTAGTAGAATTATCATTTCCCTTAGGTTCCTTGGGAAACATTGTTCAGTATCATGAGTACAATCGCTATTTAAAGTAATGCAACTGTTTACACTTACACCACGTACATTGCGTTTCTCGAAAAAGGAACTTCTAATCTATGCTGGAAATTAATAAAGCAGACAAATAGTAGATTACACATCGAGGGCAGGAAAGTAAGAACGATCCCAGAGAAGAGGCGGAGCCGAGGTCAACAAACATGTGATCTGAGACTTTCTTATTTACTGCCCGAGGTTAGTACCTATACTATTTTTCTCCTTGACCGAGGTGGAAAGCGGAAACTTCGTTTAGCGCAGCGAGACAAAAATTGACGCTTTCCGTCCGGAGGGGAGAAAAAGATGTTATCCTATTCATTAGCATCTACAATAAAGAGATAAACACCATACTCAAATGTTTGTTTAATTTACATAATTAATACAACACATACAATAGTCTAGATATCTGCATTAATAAGTAGCTTATTGTTTCAATAATTTATCTTATCTGGTCTAGGATACTGATAACTTTGTTTGCTGGGTGGTATTCCGTTTCGATTTAACACGCATTATTTATAAATTATGAGTCGTCTGTTATCAAAATGAGTAATATTCAAAATTTCTATGAAGTCATAGAAAATATCCAGAAACACTTGCAATCAAGTGCTTAACTGCCTACTTACGGTATGTTTAGAATAATTAGACTATACGATAAATGCTATTATTGATCAATCGTCAGAGGGATTGTGTTTGGTATTTTGTAACGCTTTACTTCACCAAAGACATCTCTAGATTAAATTAATTAGACCGCAATATTCAAGTTGGATAGAAAAATTCAAATATCAAATTGGACGCCATTTGAACACCTAAGCTATTTCACGAAGAGTACCTAGATTGGTGCTCTTCGTGGAATAGCTTAGGTGCTTTAATGGGAAGCTATTCGAAATCGGTGCTAAGTAGAAAAAATAGAAAAAAGCATAATAATCAAATCCCACGAAAATCACCAAACTAGGTACTTTTCGTGTAATAGCTTAGTTAGGTGCTCAAATTAATGGAACGCTATTCGAAATCGGTGCTAAGTGGAAATAGAAAAAAGCATAATAATCAAATCCCACGAAAATCTCCAAACTAGGTACTCTACGTGTAATAGCTTAGTTAGGTGCCCAAATTAATGGAACGCTATTTGAAATCGGTGCTAAGTAGAAATAGAGAAATGCATAATAATCAAATCCCACGAAAATCACCAAACTAGGTACTTTTCGTGTAATAGTTTAGTTAGGTGCCCAAATTAATGGAACGCTATTCGAAATCGGTGCTAAGTGGAAATAGAAAAAAGCATAATAATCAAATCCCACGAAAATCACCAAACTAGGTACTCTACGTGTAATAGCTTAGTTAGGTGTTCAAATTAATGGGACGCTATTCGAAATCGGTGCTAAGTAGAAATAGAAAAATGCATATTAATCAAATCCCACGAAGATCACCAAACTAGGTACTCTTTGTGGAATGGCTTAGGTGTTCAAATGAGAAGGTATTCGAAATCTGTGCTCCAGTAAGAGTAAAAAACTACATAATACCATCTTCCACAAATATAGCACCAATCTAGGTGCTACTCAGGTGATATTCGAAATCGGTGCACTTCGTGGAATACCTCGTTAATAAAACCTATTAACCAACTAACGACTCGATTTTCTCAAATGGTTTATAAAGTCAATTTGATCCTAATTCCTTCTTCCTCTTCAAAACGAATGGTGCACCTTAACAAGTCAAACTGGCCGGTATATCAAAAGAACTAGCAAAGTATTTAAGCGCGTAACTACTGATTGTCTAATTTAACAAACATCAGACGGAGCATTAGGGAGCTTCCTTCCTCCCCCCCTCTTCAACCTCCCGAGGACCATCCATTAGACAGACATAATCAACTATATACCATGTATTGATGCAAGTATGCTGTATAGTATTGATGCCAATGGTATATGGGGTTTAAGGAAAAGTATCATTAACCTTTAAACCACATACTCTACCCATCAAACTGAACAACTTTTACTAAGGAGAAAACCGATCGGAACGACAAAAAAATGAGCTGTTGCCATAAGAATAGTTATTAACTATTCTTATGCTGTTGCATACATTTGAGTTGAGTAGGTATTGGAGTTTAGAACAGCCGATTTTTTTATGCGCTATCTGGTTTGCTACCATAGCTCCCAAAAAAAAAAATCTGCTGTCTCATATACATTTGAGTCGTGTAGGTGTTGCAGTTAAGTTAAGTATGGAACAGCAGATTTTTGCTGTGACTGGTTTGCTCCCATAGTCGAAGTTGTTCAGTTTGATAGGTAGAGTATGTGGTTTAAAGGTTAATGATACTTTTCCTTACACCCTGTATTATTTAATCTTTTTATCACTGAACTGGAAACCTACGTAGATGTAACGACTAACGACCTAAACGTGTTGTGTCGACAACAATGTAAATTACCTTGTTAACTGTTGCACACGTATTATTTTCCTACTTATTTTGTATCAGTACCTCAAGTAAAAACTTACCTAAGACTTGATTGAATATTTTGTCAAAATTTACTTCATTCTTCTTCTCCATATATTTGTGCATGACGCTCCGTACACTGAAACAATACATATGTTTATTAGCAATAATATTATGAAGTAAACTTTTCTTCATATATAATCAGCAAATATTGAAAAATCTTCTTTACTTCGGTTGGTATTGGTTAGAGAACTGAACTGTAATTTAAAAGATTTTGAATAAATTATTAAATCAATCAAGGTGCGGAGTACTCGACACCGACGGGCATGTATGAAGAGATTGTATGGATGTGAATGAAGTAAAAGAGTAATGCAAGGAGCATAGTAGTTGGAGCGCCCTGGTCTCTGCCTTTCAAACTGGGAAAGAGGCGTGACGTTATAGATAGATATTATCGACTAACGCTCCTGCTTCGCGCAGTTAGGATCATAAACCTTCCGGAAGAAAATATCGGAATGACAGTGAAAACCGTATCAAAATCCGTTGCGTGGTTTAGAAGAATTCAGCGAAGAATCAGAAATGATGAAGGCAGACGCGGAGAGCGACTTTATTTCATACTAGTGTTTTCCCGCGACTTCGTCCGCACAAATTATATACCAGATTTTAAGTCAGATCATAAGCTATCAAACAAAAAAAGTTTCATCAAAATCGGTTCAGTAGTTTTTGCGTGATGCGCGAACAAACAAACAAACAAACAAACAAACACACAAACAAACAGACAAACAGACAGACAAAATTTCTAAAAAAGGTTGATTTCGAGTCGGGGATACCTAAAAACCATATCGTAGTCTTTTTTTTGTAAATATCTTCAATGTACAGACACAGTTCAGTTACAGTTTTATAATAGTTAAGATATTGAAAATAGTAGGTACGTACAGTAGGCCATACCATTTTTGAGTATAAATATTTAGCTCCTACCTAATGCGGTTTTAATCACCACAACACATCTATGTCATTATCACCAAAACACTTTCAGAACTTCGGTAAACGACTTTTATAAGTTTATGACGTCGTATCGTATCGGCATGACACTCCGATTGACATGCGAGATGCGTAAATTCGGTGATAACGTGAAAATTTGTTTTACAACTAGCTGTGCCGCGACTTCGTACGCGCTAATTCGCAGATCACTGAATTTATTTATCTATCTATCTATCTATAACGTCACGCCTCTTTCCCAGTGGGGTAGGCAGAGACCAGAGCGCGCCATCTACTACGATCCTTACATACCTCTTTTGCCTCATTCACATCCATACATCTCTTCATACATGCCCGTCGGTTTCGAGCACTCCGCACCTCTCCTTTTTGTAAAACGCAACTGATTTGATCAGAATACGTCCTACGAGGGCGCCCTCTGCCGACACTTCGACTCACTTTAGCTTCATATATCTCTTTCGTACATCTGCTATCACTCATCCTCTCCACATGACCAAACCAACGAAGCATACCCTTCTCTATTCTTGTCACAACATCTTCTTTCAATTTACATCGATCCCTAATCACACAATTTCTCACTCTATCTTGCAGCGTAACATCACACATACTTCACAAGGAACGCATTTCAACAGCATTAATTTTACTTTCATGCTTTTTCTGCCATACCCAGCACTCACTGCCATACATAAGTGTAGGCACCAACACACCATTGTGTATAGCAAGTCGCGCCTTTTTCGACACCAATTGGCTAGCCACAATGGTATGCAAAGCACCGTTCACTTTATTTCCCGCTGTTACTCGCCTATGTACATCACCCTCACATTTCCCGTCTCTAGTAAACATACATCCTAAATAAACAAACTCATTCACTTGTTGCACTTTTTCATTCTCAATCGCTATATAACAATCAGTCACACATTCATCCCTGTCCATTACCATTACTTTAGTTTTACTTTAATTTATTTATTAGGTATATATTTCATAAACAACCAGTCTACGTAGACCCATTGGTGCCATAAGTCTACACTGGATATACTACCCGGCAAACAACTAGACCAATGGGGCGGGGGTGAGGGGTGTGCGCAGTAGCGCTTTCACCTACAAATTTAGTTCTGCACAGTGAACGTTTTTACCAAGTTGTTTGCCAGCTATTATAAATATAGGGTCCTTCTTAATATGCTGAGACTTTTTTAAGGGGATGATCAGACCGTCAAACTGAACAACTTTCTCTATGGGACCAACATCGAAATCGAGAAGAAAAAATCAGCTGTCCCATACATTTGGCTCGAGTAGCTTTCCAATTTTGTATGGAGGCAGATTTTTTTTTCTCGATTTCGATGTTGGATCACCCCTTAAAAAAGTGTCAGCATATTAAGTTGGACCCTGTATATTGAAGAATTGTGTACTTTTTCTCTCAATAAAGCCAACCGATAACATTACTGAAACTAGTCTGTTATATTGCAAGTCCGGATAACCCGGTGTTTCGTGGGGCTGCTAATTGTAAAATTGCCAGTAATGATACTAAAAGCAGGTTTGCATTTTTAAAAAAATGCACAACAAGTCTCAAAATTCTTGGCTATTTAATGCTTCTTCCACACTCGTGCGCGAGCTTAGGCAAGCCCGCTGTACATTGACGCTGTTATAAAGTAATTTAGTAACACACTTTACAGACGAGTCGATGTACAGAGAACATGCCTAGGCTTTAGCAAGCGCGTGCAGGAAGCATAACAGGAGTTCCCCCTAAAGCAGGCACTTCACTCTCGCCGCTCGCCAGAACTTCTCGGCGAGAACTTTCAAGGAAAATTACTACGGCTTATGTCGCCACGAGAACAATGAAGGGCATCCACACTCTATAGTTCTCGGCTGTTCTCGGCGAGAATGTAGTGCCCGCATAATAGATGCGGCTCGGCATTGCAAGTGTGATCGCTTTCCAGAAAGAAGATGAACAAATACAGTCCACGTTTAAGATACAGTTATCAATAAAGTATAACGAAGTACCGAATCGCGAATTAAATGTTGTTTTATCGTTTTGTTTACTGTCTGACAACCACCGATATTTTTTTATGTGGGACGTACAGCTTTAGACTTTTTTACGACGTTAGTAACAGAGGCTCGGAGAGAGATGCTTGCTAGCTGAATATTTCCCAGAACTCATGTATTTCGTATATTGCCTAACTATCTTTTATAAATAGTATAAATTATAAATAAAATAAAATTAAATGGTCTTCGTTGGTAAGCTTGAGAACGGCTGGCTGGGTGATTTTTAATTTTGTAAACGCTGAATAGGACAAGTTGCCGAAAACCGAAAGTGGTTTTTTTCTATTCTTTTGCGTTTGACAGCTGATTGGACAGAACCATGTCTATTAGGTAGGACAGTTAGTGATAAACCTTACACGGGGTGGAGCCAAGAAATATTGAATTGAAAGGCTATAAAAAACGGCCAAGTGTGTGTCGGGAAGATACTATGACGGTACGAAGTTCGCCGCGGTCCTCTAGTATGTTAGTAATTTTCGGTTCGAGCTTTAATATAATAACATTTTTTTTATTATTAGTTGGTTATCTTTTCTCCCCTCCGGACAGAAAGCGTCAATTTTCGTCCCGCTGCGCTAAACGAAGTTGCCGCTTTCCACCTGCATCGAGGAGAAAAATAGTATACCTCGGGCAGTAAATAAGAAAGCCTCAGATCACATGTTTGTTGAGATTGAATTACATGAGATCTGAGACCTTTCTTTTCTAACTTTCCTGCACTCGGTGTGTAATCTACTACGAGTATTTCTCTTTGTTTGCTGCTTATGTTTTTGGCATGAGTAAAATAAAGCATGCTATTCAAATTAATTGATTGCATTTTTTATTTGTCATCACGATGGGACAACCAGCGAACAGATAAACAGGGTCTAAATAGGGTTCAAGACAAAAGTTTAACACTTTGAGTATCATCATCATCATATCAGCCAATAAACGTCCACTGCTGGACATAGGCCCCCCCCAAAAATGGGGGGATTTGCCATAATCACCACGCTTGGCAGGCGGGTTGGCGATCGCAGTTGGATTGAATGTGTGTACTCAGAGGATGCTGCTGCCCATCCTCCGGTAGAGCCCTTAGTCGCCTTTTACGACACCCACGAATGGGATGGTGCTACTCTTAGCCGACACCACACGGACAACTTTGAGTATAGGTATCTTTAACTTTATACATATGGAACTGCTATTTGCGAATTACAGCTCCAAAAAGTGTTTTATATTCTACATTTCCTACCATTCCTATTTTGAGATATAAAATCGTAAAGCTCATACACCCCGGCGAATATTTCGTATGAATGACTGGATATAATGAATCACAGTAGGCCGTAAATGTCGTTTAGTTGGCGTGATGTAAAATTTTACTAACAATCATGTTATCATATAATGGCCGCGAGCATGCGAAGGGATTGTGGGGACAAATTTTGCAGCATAGTTCTGGTTCTGGAACAACTTTAGTACTTATTTGTCCATAGGGAAGCGGCATGGCAGCCGGAACAAAGACGAACAAACTAATCAGCTTTATTATCATTCGTTTAATTGAAATTTCACGATTTTATAATCTTGCGTTTTTAATTTACGCTCCGTCATGGATCGAGTACATTACAATTATCGGTGTAATTGCACACACTCCAAGGCGTATTTTCAGGGTTCGAAATTATCAAGGTAATTATTTTCTTTGATAATTATCGGATAATTATCCAAGTCGACTCTTACTTTTGAGTATTTCTAAATAAAAGTTCTAATATTGCTGTTTTTGCTTTAATGCATTCGTATCTAGACAAAGTAGCACCTAGTGTTTGACATTTTCGTTTCGTATCACAAAGAATAAGAAATGATTGAGAAAAACAACAGAAAACACAGACAACAATTATTTCATGTTTGTGAGCTTCTTTTTTCGTGAAATGTGATCAGATTTCATCAGATACACATGGCGTGACACTGCTAGTGCAAGCTTTTTGTGTTTCCGATTAATTTTATAATTCTCAACATATATTTATCAAGAAAATTATCGTGATAATTATCAATGATATCCTTTCGAACCCTGCGTATTTTCAAATAATGCAAAAAAGATAAGCCATCGGGAACAGGGTCATAATTTTTTATAAAAAAATATTTAAAAGGTTTCATTTTTCAAATTTATAAGTAGCAATTGGGTTTGTCAAACTACTGTGCTTTTGCCCTAGCTTCACATGACATGAGTAGAATTTGTTTCGTTTTCGCATTGAATTAGAACACTATGGAAGATGGGTCCACGCTCAAAAGTGTCCGAACCAAAAGAAGTGTACAATTCAAAAAGGCACTGTAGTCTCTTGCCAGTCTTTGTTTGATCGTCTAAGCACGCGCGAGTTCATGATGGCGTACTGTGTTGTAAAAATATGTAAAAACTACCAAAGAAAAGTGAAAAAATGTGATGGTGTATCCTATTTTCTGTAAGCAAACTATTATTTTATCATTTAGAAGCATTTAGAAGTATCATTTTGTTTACGAACATATTTAATTTTTATTTTATTTATTGATTATCTGTCATCGCGTCCGCCATTACGTCTGTCATGTTTGATGTTCATTTTCACCTCCAGTCGAAGCTGCATATGGTGTTAAGTAGGTGTAAGCAAAATTAACCCTTGTGACTAGCTTCATACGATTTCAATTGCAATGTTTTCAGTTTGTTTACATATTTACTATGCATACCAATATCTTAATCTTAACTATTATATAAAACCGTAAAATCATGAGGAACAAAAAAGTTGCGGTTTACTTCATATAAAATCAAAAAACACTCGATAGCGCGATTTAAATGACGTGCAGCGCCATCTATTGACAAAATTGATAGTTTGTTTGTTTGTTCGCACATCACGCAAAAACTACTGAACCGATTTTGATGAAACTTTTTTTGTTTGATAGCTTATGATCTGACTTAAAATCTGGTATATAATTTGTGCGGACGAAGTCGCGGGAAAACACTAGTTTTTTATAAGTTTAATTTGGGACACTTTTATCGAGAATTTTGTACTAGACCCTGTGTCCATAGAGTTCTAGGTCGATGCGTTTTCGTTATTAAATCCTTTGTTCAGTTGTTCCTTCAGGCAAACTATAAGCTCCGACAAGAAGACGTAAGAAACTGAAAGACAAAAACACTTTTCGATTCATAAGGATTAATGAAGCTAACTTTTAAGCGAAAAAAATGGAAGTACTATTCTATGTTCTATGAAGATACCGAATAGTAAGCAGCAAAAAATTTAGAACAGGGTTCGAAGTGATAATTATCATTGATAATTATCTTGATAATTATCATGATATTTATCTTGATAATTATACGTTGATAATTATCTTGATATTATCACAGAAAAGAATTATCTTGATAATTTCGAACCCTGATTTAGAATTAAAAAGTACAGATGTCAGTCAAAAATAGTAAATAAACTTTAATATTAATCGTGATAACTATCTTCGCACGTGCAGAGGAAATCTATCGACATCGTAGATCGAAGATCGACACCAATTTACTCCCTATTATGTCCTGAGATTAACTCGTAATTTTTCAATTCTGCTTTCTAGAGCATGTCAGGTTTAAAACAATGTCGTTAACTATAGATACCTAGTAATCTAAACTATTATAAAACTGTAACTGAAGTGTGTCTGTACATTGAAGATACTTACAAAAAAAAAAAGATTACAATATGGTTTTTAGGTATCCCTGACTCGAAATCAACCTTTTTTAGAAATTGTGTCCGTCTGTTTGTGTGTTTGTTTGTTTGTTTGTTCGCGCATCACGCAAAAACTACTGAACCGATTTTGATGAAACTTTTTTTGTTTGATAGCTTATGATCTGACTTAAAATCTGGTATATAATTTGTGCAGACGAAGTCCCGGGTAAACATGTGTGTTTTATAAATGTGATGTTTTACGGACTCCATCTATACACATATGTATTTTCCCTTTAGGTACTTAGTATTAGAAAATATTTGTTCTTAATGTCTCTAGGGTAAAGCCATAGTGTGTACCTAATTGTATAGGTAATACTGTTTCCTCCACAATGCTGCAATGGCTTGATAAAATTTACAGGTTTTTTTGCGTCGGTTACAACTGGTTTGGTTTATTATGGTTACAGGTTACGCCGGACATTGCAGTTTTTTTAATGTCAGGAGCATGGAAAATGGTTGTTTGATAATAAAATATTACCTACTAGTGTTTACCGGCGACTTCGTCCGCACAAATTATATACCAGATTTTAAGTCAGATCATAAGCTAAAAAAAAGTAAGTTATAGCCTGTAGAATCCCACTGCAGGGCAAAGGCCTCCTCTCACGAATAAGGGTGAGAGGGAGTGGGCCATACTCCACCACGCGGGCCCAGTGTGTGTTGGTGGAGGCAAGTTAGTGGTCACCTTGCTGTCAGAGAATTTTCAAGCCGCCAATAGGCCTCTGACTTGGCTTAACGAATAGTTACAACGCCATCTGACGGAACTATCCGAGACCAACTGCTTAACGAGTTCTGAAGCACGGAAACGCTCGAGATGAAATACCACTAAACGGTCACCCATCCAAAGACTGACCGGACCTGACGTTGCTTAACTTCGGTGATCGTTTCCAATACCGAAGCTCCACTACGCCAACGAGCGCTTCACGAGCGCGATCATAAGCTATCAAACAAAAAAAGTTTCATCAAAATCGGTTCAGTAGTTTTAGTCAAACAAACAAACACATAAACAAACAGACAAGCAGACAGACAAAATTTCTAAAAAAGGTTGATTTCGAGTCAGGGTTACCTAAACTAAAAACCATTTCGTAATCTTTTTTTTGTAAATATCTTCAATGTACACTGTACAGACACACTTCAGTTACAGTTTTATAATAGTTAAGATGACATTTTTATTGAGTTCTCTAGTGACGATTATAAAGTCAGATTCACAGATTAAATTAATGTACAAGAAATAACTCAGTAAAAGTTAACAAAACCTTTATTGTAACTTTAAGACTAATACATGTATAATTTATACTTCATGCAAATATTTGTTTTCCAGATAGCAAATATTTAAATTGTGGCGAGCGCGAGAGTGCCGTTCCTAGCCTTAAATAATGTTATGCTCATAAGTACGTTTGTATAATATGGTATGAGTATGAATAATATATGTAACATGAAACATGAAATATTGGTTCAAACAACATAGACAAAGGCTGTGCCCATGAAAAATTCAAACGTTTTTACATGCAATGGAGTAAAGCAATGCATTTTAGGAACCACCAATTAACTTTTTGTCAACATACATTAAAATACTCGTATTTATATTCCAATATGTATATTTTTTTACACCATTTCCCCAGATTTTAACAGGAGTTTGAAGAATTTCGAACGGTACAAAGGTACAAAGTAATGATTTCTACTTTGTTACAACCACAGACCTGAAAAAAAGACGGACGTAATCTCGTCTAATCACGAGTGAATCACCCATTTATATTTGGTACTTAATGGTGGCGGGTTGTAGGACCTGCGCCTAGAGCTAGTGCATCTGTGTGATTGTAGGTCCTTTTTAGAACAAACGAAAATGTAGGTCCTTGCATGCTTCACATCTTTTAGTGTCACCTTACGTCCGTCTTTTTTCGAGTCCGTGGTTACCACTGAGTAAAGTTAGGTCTAACACACCTGTGGTAAAGAGTTGTGTAAATACGTAAAATTGTGTGCCTAACTGCTTACTCATATACAATATTTAGATGACTGCCCAAACTAGCTTTAGGTACTAATATTATAAGGACAACCATCATGACTTAGTTGTTAGACCAATTTAATGGTAAATTGAATCATTTAGTTAGAACATTATTAATGTACCAAGCTTCCTATTAGTCACAATGTTACCTGAACCTGACGCTATCAGATTTGCCGAATACCTGCACGGCTAACATGACACACGACAAAGCGTTTAAACGAGAAAAACGTCATGCGCGCTCTTTCTGGTATACGTAAAATAATAAGGATGGTGGCTCATCTCATCTCGATTTTTATCGTTTTCTCGGGGGTGTACAATATAAAAATACCACTGAAGAACCATTGACACTAAAAAAAGAAGTCACAATTTCCGACCGAAGTGTCGGTTTCGGCCAGTTTTGGCTGATGGTCCGGTTTCGGCCATAAATCTGCGCAACGTACCAGCTTCAACGGCATTTACTTTCGTCGTGTGTTCTGACCAAAACAACGTTTTTACAATGGACTGTTCCATCTGACCTCAATATCATGAAGCAATGAGTGCGTAGGGCAGACAGCATTGTTGTTGACATTCTGTCAGTTTTCTCGTTGCTTGTTCAGTACGTCGGAAATGTATAACTATTTTTCTGCATGGTTATGTTTTCATTTTCAAAGTTATTATCATAGTGTGTATGTGTGAACACCACTGGCTTTTCAGTGAAGGAAAACATCGTGAGGAAACCTGCATGCTTCAATTTCGAGGCATGTACTGTGGTTACACCCACAGTCCATTATAAGTGGCGACGGGCTCACCCCCCGTCACACAGGACAGACTTACGGTACTACTGGTGAAACGTGGATATTCTGAGGTTTCAGAATATCTCTGACTATAGTCGTGAGCATATGTGTGTGTGTGTGTGTGTAAGGATGAATAGCCCCGTCAAGCATCTAGCATTATTAATGCTTGACCAGCATTCAATCAAGCTTTGAGATTATTCGTATAAAATTTCAAAGCCTTATTGTCTTCGTAATTATATTATAAATTGTAAATGTTATTTGAGACGCGCAATCTAGATTTTCTAAGCTATTTATCCATATATAAAACATTACTTTTATTAATACCGTCTATGAGTGCTCTACGACAACGTTTTGTATGAAATTGACAACTCTGCAACCACCTTAAGTACATTGCCAAACAATCCAAACCACATCAAACCTAACTTGTTGCTACAGCATACAGACTCATACAACTATAAAATTATTTAAAAGACTGCTTCTTTGGGGCTATGAGTAAAAATTAGATGTCTTTATTTTTATATAAGGTCTAACAAAATTAGCTGAAACTAATTTAAGGGGAGTATCAGACAAACTGATTAACTTTCTCTATGGGACCAATACCGAAAAACCAGCTGTCCTATACATTCGGGTCGAGTTAGCTTGGCAGTTTTGTAAGGGACAGCAGATTTTTTTTCGCGATTTCGATATTGGTCCCATGGAGAAAGTTGTTCAGTTTGATGGTCTGATACTCCCCTCAAAATAGTTTCAGCTAATTTTATTAGACCTAATATAATACGAGCTTTTACCCGCGACTTCCTACGTACAAATTATATACCACATTATAAGTCGAACCATAAGCTTTCAAACAAAAAAGTGTCATCAAAATCGGTTCCACTGTGGATGATGAGACTAGCGGGGGACCGTTCTAGTTGGCGTGAAAATGAAGAGGCCTATACCCAGCAGTGGGGTTTACCGGGCTGATGATGAAAATCGGTTCAGTATAGTTTTTGTGTGATGCTCGAATAAACAGACAAAAATTTGTGATTTAAAAGGAGAAAACCAAATTGTAATCTTTTAGGTATCTTAAATGTACACACACACTTCGTTTACAGATTTATAATAGTTTTCACAAAACAATAATTAATTAAAAGACGGACCATGTAGGGTCTATCGAGCCAGTGAATGAACTTAAGCAACCGACCTAGGGGCACCCAGAATAAGTACAGACCTCGGCATAGGACGTTGCTGGGGCTACGCGGCGGATGCTGTCACTGTCAACAGTATGAGCAGTGTGAGAGACAGAGCATTCACTAAATATGTTTAAGCCTGAACACTTTTTGGTTCAAGACAGCCTAAGGGCCTGTTTAACCACTTCTGGGTAAGTTCTTGTTAGCTTATCCGACAGATAGTTTGACATATTTTGTATGAAATTATGTCAAAATATCTGTCGGATTAGCTAACAAGAACTTATTCAGAAGTGGTGAAACAGGCCCTAAATCTACTAAGTCCATTCTTAGATCATTTCAACGATAATTTCCTGTAATACCAAACTAAACTACATACCAAAAGGTAAACTGATTTCTTTCTCTATGTTGCCCTACCAAAAGCACAGATGATAAAATTTTAAGGGTTTGCAAATGCAATGCAAATAAATTATATACCTTCTACAGATAAAGGTCAACTGTTGCCAGGAATAGAATGTAGTCACGTATAGGGTCAGAGCATGGGTCCACTAAACAATAACTACCTATCTATAGATTACACCTATGGTTCTGTAAGATCTAGGCTACAAATAAGAATGTATAGAAGTGTAAATGAAGCTCAAAAAGTGGCACCAAAAAAACTGTGCCGTGTTCTAAATTTGTTCTGTAAAAACTGTACCTAGCCGCCAAAACTCATACAATTTGTCATTTTTCATTGGGTATCAAAAATTATTTCGATTTTGTTTAGAGTTACTCTTCTATAGTTATTCTTATTCATAGGATCTAGGTAATAAATAAAGATTTAACGTTTAATAAGTGGGCTCCAAGAATCAGGGCTGCAGATTCCGGGGAATTTCCCTGATTTTCAGGGAATGAGGGCTACGTGCGGGGAGAGTGTGGGGAATGATTCAAATCGGGGAATTTCGGGGATTATGACTATTTGTAATAAATACAAATAAAGGATGTAAAATTTGAACCAAACCAGACTATTCTTAGATCGAATTTAAGTTGATTTTTAGATAAAAAGTTGAAGAAAAATAAGTTATTAGGTTAATTTCGTTAAAAATTAACTACATTTTGCATGAAACAATGCTTCATTTCTTGAATATTATATTTTCCTGCCTATTTGAGCGGGGAATCGAGAAATTTACACTGCCAAGAATACATTATTTTGTATTTGTATTGCAGCAAATTAATTTGAATTTGAGATTTATCTCTTGTCATAAACATTTGCTTTCCATAACTGTTGTTCATATCAGCAGGTCACAAATACATACATAATACATAAAGTCACGACCGTAATACCTTACAGGGTATACAGAAACATTGCTGCAACTACCTAATTCCAGGTCACAAAATATTTGAACAAAATCAATTTTGTAAACAAGGATCAGTTTTGGTGTAAACATAATTGATCCGTGTTGAACGGCAGTGAACGGCGCTGGTAATTACCTCGGGTCTGGTAAAATTATCTTTTTGCTAGCCCTCGCCGCCGGAGTACATTTCGACTTCTCCATAGCCATCAAATAGCTGACGTCCGCCAGAACAGCTTCTAGGTCCGCCATTTTGAGTCTGAATTCCCCACTTTCACTAAACAAGAACTAAACACTCGCTCACAACACAAACACCAAAAATGTTACTGATTTCCAGCTGATAGTAATAACCTTCTCCACATGACTGCTTACTGCACCACTATAACATTTGTTGATGAGTGGTGACACATGCTGAACATTTACATTCTAACAATAATCTAATATGTACACAACCGCGCGCGATTACATATTTGTTGATGGTCATTGGCAAAAATGTTTTTATTAGGTCTTGCTATTGCGATAAAGACAATATATTATAAAAAGAATTCACGATTATCGAAATGATAAAATCCACCATCACCCGTCCCGTCCGTCCGTCACTTTGCGACGATTAGTGTTGCCAGGTACAATTAAATCAGGAAAGATCCGGAGAAATGGAACGAAAAAATCAGGAGATTGCGGAAAAAACAGTAGAATTTTGTTGCAAAATTAAAATAAATTACAAACAAGGATACGAGGAACGATTCATTGAACGAGGTGATTTTCAACTGCAGTATAATGTTGGCAGATGACGTTAGTAAAGGATGATGCAAAGGTACCTCAATAGCTAAGTTTAATAATCAATCTATCAAATTAGCCGACATCAACCCACTGCTGGGCATAGACCTGGCTTTTATAGCGCCATACCTTATATCCCACCTATAGCTAAATACGTGCTTGCTAACACGCCTCTCAATCTTCTGTACCTGGGATTATTGGTAAAAGGATAAACCGTTCCGGGACATGGATCTAATGCCCATGATAGAAAGTAATAGTTTACTACGCCTATCTCTTTGTGTAATAAGTAAATCGTTAAACATAAATAGTTAGTTGTTTTTGGGCTCAACAAAAGTTACCATGCTGGCGCCATGGTCTAGGGGGGGATAGGTGGGATTTATCCCCCCCCCCCGAAATTCAAATATTTGTATGGAAAAGTGATTACGATTACCTACAGCACTTATTTTTTCATAGTTTTTCTACAAATATTCCCCCCCCCCCCCCCAATTAAATGTGCCCGAAACGAAAGCCTGGAATTCTGGATACGTGCTTGGATGGCGCCTAGTTACAAATTCTAGTCCGTTCAGTCAGAGTTATGCTATACAAAACATCAATTTAGCAATAGCCAATTATTGCTTTTCCTCGAATATATTGCACGTTACTGCATTAATACCTTTAATCACGCAGACCATAGCGCCATCTATTGCGCGAAAAATTGGCTCGATAGATGGCGTTGACGCGAGATGGATGAGCAACCTTGTAGATATTGAAATACAAATAAAATCGTAAAAAGCCGTGTTTTTAAGTACTTAAGCAGAAAAATATAAACAGATACTTCGTCAACGGATGCGTGCGTCTGACTCAGTGACATGCATTTTTGAAGTAATATTGAAGTGATAATTCTTATGGGAGGGGGAGGGCTTTGAAATTCTGATCGGCAACCTTTTTGTGTAACGGAAGTTTGAAATTTAAATCGGGAGATGTATCACATCTCCCAGGCGGGCATCCCATTGCGGTCAACTTTTTTCACGCCAAAGCTATCTCTATATCTATCTACGTTTTATTAGCTGTCAGAAAACACCTCATTATTTTCTAAAGATCAACTGAAATTAATAATCAGTAGAGCACTGACATATACTCTAGCGATAGACAGGCCCTGTCATAGAAGCAACATGTTCCACTTGAATGAGGTGGGCGCACCGCATTGATGTTCCCGAGTTCACTTCGTCACTATGGCAATGACAGATCGCAATGTGTCATTTTGTGTTGTTTTGTGTGACATGTTGTTTGTTTGAACGAGCTTGTCTATCGCTAGAGTATATGTCAGTGCAGTAGACATACCACAAATTCAATAGATCTCTGGAAAAATCAACAGACCCGGCAACACTGAGCAACAATTCACAAACATTCGGAGTTTTTGGCGGGCTTTGGTAGCTGACGTTTGGAGTCCTTATATTTCATCGAATTTTTATTGTTTATAGTGAGTTTTGGTTCGTAAAATTGGTGTTGTTTTGCGTAACAAAGTGTCGTGCGAGTGAACAATATATAGTTCAGTGAAATATGATGGTGCATAGGTCGTAAACAGGAAAAGTGTTCCGTGATTTTAGCGCGGCAAAGCGGTCGGTTCACCTCTTTCCTGTGGACTTCTCTGCTTTTCCTGCGTCTTTCGATTGCCTCCAAAAACTCCATAGAACCATCAAAACATCGAATACCAACGTTTTAATGTGAAAACCTACGATGACTACCAACATTGAAATTGCGAAAAAAAAAGTTATGTTCCATACAAAAATCCAAACCTAATCGAGCCAAATGTATGGGACAGCAGATTTTTTTTTGCAATTTTGATGTTGGTCCTATAGAGAAAGTTGTTTAGTTTGACGGTCTGATCATCCCCTTAAAAATTGTCAGTATATTAGGAAGGACCCTGTATTTGCATTCATCATTTTTTGTCTACTTAGCGCTAAGCTTAGCGCCCTATATTGCAATTGCAAACCAGCATAGCTAGCATGCCGCAGTGATACAGCGCTATCACATCTTAGCTCTCTTTCTATTTGCGTGCGAACGAACGAGATAAAAGACGTGATACAGCCGTATCACGTGTAGCATACTACGAGTGCGGGACGATTGATGTCTTTATTCGACCAGAATGAACTAAATCTTTTTGAAGTTTTTTGAATCACATAAAATTTGTTCTCACGTCACTACAACCGTCAATGTCACATTATTTACTTGTCAATTTTGACATAAGTCGGCACGCAGTTTGCATTTGCAAATGTCATGTTTCTTCAATACCTATTGAACAATGCAAAATAACAATCGTGATTAGGTAGTTTTGATAACAATTAATGACCTAACGAACCGGTCATATTATAACTTTATAATAATCCGTCGTAACAGCGCGTTGCCGTTTGGCAAGCCGCACTGTGAGTATATTTTTTACGATTAATTTGATGCTCTACTAACCTAATGATTACAAAACGTTTTCATGATGTAAAGTGTAATAATTAATTATTTATTAGCAAAGGTACTACTGTGCATATTTATTCCGTATTTTATATTCCACAATTACTAGGTTCCCACGTGGATATTCATCTGAATGATTATACATACAACTGCTTATTTTCAATTTCTATTTACTGCATATAATACTTAATTATTAACTTTAGACATACTGTAGAAGATAATCTACCTAGTTTGTGCTAGGATCGACGAAGTGGGAACAAAGTATCTATTGACATTATTGCAACATTTTGTAAAATAGGTTGAAATTGAAGTTCTACCTATTTATAATAAACATTTTTTTCCATGCCATGCATCAATGCCTCATATAAAGATATAATAGATTCATATTCTATTTAACTGTAGGATAACTAGTGTAACCTTGAGCCTACTGTATGTACTTGTATGAAGTGGTAGTTACCAATTAAAGGTATAACTATATATGTCAAGCTTAAATTAAAATTGTAGTGTGTGCCTAACACACTCATAGCCATATACAGGGTCCTTCTTAATATGCTGACCCTTTTTTAAGGGGATGATCAGACCATCAAACTGAACTACTTTCTATATGGGACCAACATCGAAATCGCGAAAAAAAAAATCTGCTGTCCCATACATTCGGGTTGAGTTAGGTTGGCAATTTTGTATGGGACAACTGTTTTTTTTTCGCGATTTCAATGTTGGTCCCATTAAAGAAAGTTGTTCAGTTTGATGGTCTGATCATCTCCTTAAAAAAGTGTCAGCATATTAAGAAGGACCCTGTATGATTGCTTAATACGCTTCAACATATCTGATGGCAAGGAAGTAGACCGGCTCCCTGCCAGCACCGGCACAAGTAGTAGCTACGGACCTCCTGGCCCGGACCATATGGCTATATGTGTGTGGGGGGTTAGGCACACACTACTAAAATAAGGTATATTAATAATGGGTTGGGTTCAGTATCCTGCGGCACGAATTAGGGGGGGGGGGGGAGGAGGAGGAAACAACCAAATAATAACATTTTACCACCTACATCCCTGATAGGGGTAGGCCTGTGCCCTGTAGTGGGAAGTATATAAGATGTTTCATAAGTAACAATAAATAGTTAAAACTCTTAAGGGGGTTGTTTAGACCGTCAAACTGAACAACTTTCTCTATGGGACCAACATTAAAATCGTGAAAAAAAAAATCTGATATCCACATATTTTAGCTTACAGATTGGTAGAGTAAGTATAGAAAATCATTTTTTTTTTCGCGATTTCGATATTTGTCCCATAGTGAAAGTTGTTCAGTTTGATGGTCTAAACCACCCCTTTAAATGTTTATTTGTAGTTTTGTAAAACCTTGTATAGGTTTTGATGATGATAACATTGTAAATACATCATCCATTTTAGTTCCAAATGTGAAAGCCATAAAAAGAGACTGATATTATGTTAGAACTTGTCTGTCTAACTAAGCAATTCTTATTAGGGCACTAAACCTGTAGAGGGCTTTATTAGGATTCGAAAAATCTGTCTTTTCATACATTATTGATTTAATAAAACTTGTAAGTCCATCCATAATAATAAATGCTTAGATGGACATGTTCTAACAGAATATAGCATTAGTTTTTGTTGGATGGCATTTTAATATTTGGACCAAAATTGTATGAAATTTGGATGATGTCCTTTACGCTGTAATTGAGTATACACATCATCATCTTATTTAAGAACTACGCTCTTGTCGGTAAAGTACCTATTCAACAATCCAGTCGCTTTTCCTCTAGTGTTCCTGATATAACACAATATCAATCTTTTCCTTCACCTGTGCTAGATAACTCTGACTATACTCCATTCAGGAATTAGAGCGACAAAATGTAAACAACGGTGATACCAGTGTAGAAAATACCATCTCGAAATGGAAGAAAACTTATCTCCGGAATGAATAACAGTAAATTATCTATTCTACTCGCCAAGGATTACGACAAATGATATGTTAATTTTGTATGGAATATAATAAAAAAATACGCAAGTTATAATTTATTATAGATTAAAAGAAAGCGTGACTGTAAATATTTCATTTCGTGGTCTGGCAACAATCAGAGATTTGAGACCTTTGGTTCGTTTTAAGAAAGTTCTTAAAGAAAATGTTTTTTATTTTGTAAACGCATCTCTTGATTGTTTAATACCGTCGTCTGAGTCCATACGCTATGCGCGGATGCTACGCATAGCACAAAAAGCCCACACAGACAGAGTAGCGGCCTACATAACATAATTAAAAAATTTCATTCAAATTGTCACGATTGTTTTTATTATTTATAGATAGACGATAAATTTTTAATGTCAACACAATTTATTAAATGCCGTGCCGACATAATTGTATTCTTAAAAAATGTACCAAAGGTTTCTGACCACGTAATGTCACTTTGACAGTGAAGTTTCTTTGTTTACGTTTTGTTGCTCTAATTCCTGAACGGAGTATAGGTCTTTTATTCTTTTCATACTTTATTTACAGCCATCAAAATGGAGTACTGCCCTCCAAATGTCACCCTGGGAGAGGTGTGGGTGGACCATGGAATATCACAATGTTTCATGGAGACAATTTCGGCCGTCTTGATCGGAGGATTTCTCATTACTTTTGGACTTATGCAAATTGTTATGTATAAAAGGTAAGGACAATTTATTTGCTACTAGCTAATTCATTTGCCTGAGACGTCAATGCTCAGATTTTGGAAAACTTTAACACCCATTGCACTACTTTGCTTTAGGGGTTGATTTTCAATAAATACTTTTTTAGTACATCAGCTGCGAAATATGAAGGTAATTTCAAATTTTATTTATCTCACGGACTTGGAAAAAAGATGGACGTAATGTGACACTAAAAAGATGTGAAGCATGCTAGGCCCTACATTTTCGTTTGTTCTACAAGAGACCTACACTCACACAGATGTACCAGTTCTAGGCACAGGTCATACAACCCGCCACCATTATGTACTGCGCGACGGTAAGTCAGCAGGCACACAAATAAAAATGGGTGCTTCACTCGTGATTAAATTAAATTAAAAAATCAATCAATCGTTCATTAGACGAGATTACGTCGGTCTTTTTTTTCAGGTCTGTGATCTATCTTTAGTGTTTTTTTTTTCTAATTTTGTCATTTCAGCCTAGGACAAGGGATAGCCCAACAAACTGGTATAAGCTTACTGCTCTGCTTGACAGAGTATCAGGTATCAGCCAACCAGCAGTTGAGCTGCCCATTGCAAGAGTTGCTTGTTACGATAAACTTGATGTTAGATCTGCTTTAGTGGTTTAGGCTGTGTTTTGTCGTCAGTCAGTTAGGGAACTGTTTTTTATTTTTATAGATGATCAAATGTGAAAGTGGCGACCAACAAAAACTAATACTATATTCTGTTAGGACTTGTCTGTCTAAACATTTATTATTACGGGATGAAAGCTGAAACTGTAAGTTTCATAACTTACAAAAGGCTGTTTTTCAAACTTAAAAAAAAAAAAAGGATAATGGCCCTACAGCTTATGTAATAAATGCTTAGATGAACAAGTTCTAACAGAATGTAGCCTTAGCTAATTTAATTGAAAATGTATAAAAAGGCATGATTCTTTTAACTCATTAAAACTAAGGACAATGGCCCTACAGCTTGGTGCCAAAATAATTAAATGCTTATATGGACAAGTTCTAACAGAATTTGGCATTATTTCTTTTTGGCCGGCACTTTCACAAATTGGACCAAAATGGATGATGTCTTTTACCAACTGTCTATTCCTTCATCATCATCAGCCTATATACGTCCCACTGCAGGGCACAGGCCTGTAGCCTCTAGGAGGGTGTTTGGGCATTAGTCCACCACGCGTGCCCAATGCGGATTGGTAGACTTCACATATGCATCAGAATGTCTTCTTCTGCATATGCTGGATTCTCGGTTTCGGTTTATGTCCATTCCTTATGGCTCGCAATTTAACCACTGGTTTTTAATACATCAAAGACTCACGCCTTTTTCCCAGAGGGGTAGGCAGACACTAAGGATCTCCACTCTGGTTCTGACACACCTCTCTTGCTTCCTTTTAATTCGCTTTTTTTTAATACTTTTAAAATATTTTTTCTAAATTTTAATCAAGGCAATGTTTTCTATGCGCTTATAGACTAAGAGATAAGTGTACTTTTTGCAACCATCAGCAGCAAGGCTGATTCAGTGTTTATGTGGTGTAGAGCATCTCTGTGATGGGGATGGACCAGGTCTGCCTGCATAACTTCAGTCGGTTTAGGAGTTACAGACGTTTAAAGGTCTGGAAAAAAATTACGATCCACAGCAAGGCTGATCGTATGATATTATTGTAGTATGCATTGTAGCTATGTGAAAAGTACAAAAACTGACATGAACTGCCAGTCGGTTTAGGAGATACAGCCGTTCAAAGGTCAGACCTTTGAACATCAGTAACTCCGAAACCGACTGATGAACCATGTCAGTTTTTGTACTGTTAACATGGCTACAGTGCATACTACAATAATATCATACGATCAGCCCTGCAGCTGTTCGTAATTTTTTTCCAGACCTTTAAACGTCTGTAACTCCTAAACCGACTGAAGCTATGCAGGCAGACCTGGTCCATCCCCATCACAGAGATGCTCTACACCACATAAACACTGAATCAGCCTTGCTGCTGATGGTTGCAAAAAGTACACTTATCTCTTATAATATTATTCCTTACTTTTTTTCTTATTGCTCAAGACTGAACTTACTACCAAGACATTCAAAACCCAATATTTTGTACCATACTAGGAAATTTTATTACAATATATCAGTAACAGTCACAAAATGGATGACTCATTCATTATAGTGAAGCTTCGATCAAAATAAAATGAATGGATAGGCCTTAAGCGAACATTTCAAACCAGAAAAATGAGGCAAAACAAATGAAATTTTTACTTGTCACTTGTATGAAAGTGCCCTAGATTTGACAGATAATGGCGCTAGTTTGTATGTACCAAGTGCACCAGTAGTTTGCTTCAACTTACCGCGCTTTAGGCCTATCCATTCATTTTATTTTGATCGAAGTAGTGAAGTAGGTAATTCTTAGAATTAACGCAAATATTTATCACAATATAACCACATGGTCTTTTGATTCTATGAAAAATGATTTTGGCTACAAACTTGGGTTTCATTTTCATTATGATATTTTAGTCTTCTTAATTTTTTTTTTCGTTAAATTTATTTATTAAAAGATTCAAAATATATTAACGGGAAAACATGCTTTGTATTTACAAAGTGCGTATCCACGACAGGCTTCGTCAAAGACAATACATCACTTACATCCACAACAGGCTTCGTCAAAGCCTTCTTGAATCAAATGTGGTTTAAGCACAAATTCAGTGCTAGACACAAGCACAGGTTTATGCAAGCAAAGTTCCTCAAATAACATAGCATAATAGAGCCATTGCTGGCTAATCTTTACACTAGAGCTGAGGGATTGTCATACGATATAACATCAGGCTGACATGAAAGAAGAAGAATAGGTTAGTGGACTGCAAAAAATATAATTTTAGTTTTATTCACAGAGAAATGACACGCTCTCCTAGGTTTTATCTCTAAACTCGCATTTTTGGTTATTCTTTAGCTTGAATACTATTTTTAATAACAGGATGAATTATTAAAAGTAACGAAATGTTGATGACGTCACTTGATAGTAATTAGTTAGATTTTTCACACAAACAGCGATACATTTTTAAATAGATAGAGGAGCAGTCCAGTTTGCAGGGTGTGCTGCTGACAGGTTTACAAATTCTTCTTTTTTAGGGTTCCGTACCCAAAGGGTGAAAACGGGACCCTATTCTATTACTAAGCCTACGTTGTCCCTCCGTCTGTCTGTCCTACCTATTTAGGGCTGTAACTTTTGAACCGTAAAAGCTAGATAGTTGAAATTTTCACAGAATATGCGTTATTACGGCGGATTTGTTGAAAAATAATAAAAATGTCAAAAAGTAAAAAATTAAGGGGGGTTCTCAAAAAGAAACTGGTTTTTATCGACGTCTTTTCTTCTCGTTCTACAGTAAAAACGGTAATACATAGGAGCGTCAAACTTGGTGTGATTATAGAGTAAACTCTACATTATAACAACAAATAATAAAAACCGGCCAAGTGTGAGTCGGTCTCACGATTAAGGTCCCGGAGAAAAAAAGTTTTTTTCTAAGTTAATATGTTGTGTTCTGTGGTGGTGTGGTACGGAACCCTCGATGCGCGAGTAGCCCGACTCGCCCTTGACCGATTTTATTTCATTCTGCCTCCTGTACGTTATAGAATAGGTAGGGCGCAGGATAATAGTTTTACACTGGTTGCAATCTTGGGCGGTACATCACATGTTGAATTATTAAGTTATCAGGATATTACATAAACCAAAGTGGAATATTACTAAGAGGAGATAATGATTAACCTTATGACCGACATTGCATTGCATAGGCATATACAAATTATCATTTTTTTTGTTGTGTTACCAAAAGTTCTACACTAAAGGAAGACTAAAGGTCATAGCTCACTTAAGGCTTCCGCACATTGCAGCGATATTATCGAGCGATTTTATCGAGCGATATTATCGACAGCGATATCGCGAGCACTGCAGCGATTCCGCGATTCGCGTCACGCATGCGCCCTTCACTGAATGTAGTAGAAAGAGATTGCGTCAGGTTGCGATAATATCGCGGCAGTGTGTGGGATTGAGCGCGTCCCCATACAAAATGTACTGAGAACAATTATCGCAAAATCGCAGCGATAATATCGCTGCAATGAGCGGAGGCCTTCATACGACACCGCTCTTGCTCGTACGGGAGCGTTTTACCGTTAGAATTATCATTCAAATATTCTAATTGTCTGTACAAATTGCAAACAGCATGTGGCAAGCTAAGTAGTTTGGTTTTCATAATACTTAATTAACTTTTGTTTTATCAGAGATTAAAGGCTTCCGCACATTGCAGCGATTTTATCGAGCGATATTATCGCTGCGATTTTGCGATATTTATTTCTAGTACATTTTGTATGGGGACGCGCTCGATCCCACACACTGCCGCGATATTATCGCAACCTGACGCAATCTCTTTCGACTACATACAGTGGTGGGGCGCATGCGTGACGCGAAACACGGAATCGCTGCAGTGTGTAAGGTGTCGCGATATCGCTGTCGATAATATCGCTCGATAAATTCGCTGCAGTGTGCGGAGGCTTTAAAAAAGCCACAGTTACTGCATACGTTGTGGTGGGTCTTGGCAGTTGGCACTATCTATACATATGAGACGAAAAAACATAAAAAAATGTGTGAACAATGCAAAGATTTGCATAATTTATATCTCTCGTATCTTTTAAACACAAATTACTTAAAAGTAGTGTGAAGGTAGCTGAATGTCCTTTCTCACTACAGGCTCTGCCTAATTTTATATAGAAATTGGTCGCCAGCAGTTTAAAATGCGAAGACGTAACAAATAGACAGTTGGACACTCTCAGATTTAGAATATTACCTTATCTTTTAAATTGTATAATTTAATGAATTACATACATCTGTTATTTGCATAGGTACCTATATATAATTTTGACGTAAAAATTGACATTATGATATCTCGATAAGTCTACAGGATTAAATTGATATCATTAGCATCCTTTTAAACTAAGAGTCTAACTCATCAAACTGAACAACTTTTACTATGGGAGCAAACCAATCGGAGCAAAAAACAAATCTGCTGTCCTTAACTCTTAGTTTAAAAGGATGCTAATGATATCAATTTCACCCTGTATAACTGAAAATACTACGTTTTATAAAAGTAATTTTTGAGTTGACGGGTAATATACCATGATAAAAGAACAAAGAGGCGTTTCTGTTCCCGGTCACGTACTGATAATGCGATGACGTGTATATGATCTTCTGGAGTTATCAATAACTGTTATCAGTAACCGACAACGGAATATTATCTTATATCTATAATTCATCTTTTTTGCCTAGATAGGTAGGTACCATATTTGTGTGTAAGTAATGATTTTTTAGGTACTTAATTCATAAAATTTGCCTATCGTTGCTCGGTGAGGCCGGACCAGAAAACATGCTTCATGCTCATGAAAATATCTTTCTTTATGGGACCAACATCGAAATCGTGAAAAAAAATCTGTTGCCCCCTACATTTTGGTTGAGTAGGATTGCCGTTTTGTATGGAACTGCGGATTTTTTTACCATATACCTACGACTATTCCTCGTAGGCGGGGTAGTCAGGGTACTTTACGTCCGTCCGAATTTGAATGCCATGCCAGTTGAACATAATTTTGTTTTTTTACAGATACGCCACGGAGGTGGTGGACGTGCGATCGTCCAAGCTGTTCGGCGTTCAATTGTTTTTCACGCTGTTTGTACCAGTATTGGCTGTGATAAGATACCTGCTGCAGGCGTTTATGTTCAAAGGTGGACATATCTATGGTTATATGGTAAGTATATTTTATTATGCTCGGAGTTTCCCTGCGAGATCGGATCAGAAATGAAGAAATCCGCAGAAGAGTAGCTGATATAGCCCAAAGAATTGCTAAACTAAAGTGGCAGTGGGCGGGGCACATTGCTCGCAGAACCGATGGCCGATGGGGCCGGAAGGTTCTCGAGTGGCGGCCGCGTACCGGAAAGCGCAGCGTGGGTAGGCCCCCCACACGGTGGACCGACGACGACCGACGACTGACCGACGACCTGGTGAAGGCGGCGGGAAACCGTTGGATGAGGGCAGCGCAGGACCGGTCGTTATGACGATCCTTGGGGGAGGCCTATGTCCAGCAGTGGACGTCCATCGGCTGAGATGATGATGATGATGATATTTTATTATAACAAAAACATTTTAAAGCATAAACAATGATATTTTATACAAGATATGTTTGAAATTGTGCCGCGACACAATCTTCCCGTTCGTAGCATTGCTTGACGTGGACCCAATTTGATCTTTTTCAAGTCTTCACTGTGCGCGCGCTAATAACATATGCTTCTTTTTGGTATAATGAGCGTTTTTCTTTTTGTTTTCTTGGGGATCGATAGATGGCGCTACGGTCAGTACGAAGAAACGTCAACATTTCAAAAAGTGTCTCTTTAAAATAATAAAGAGTGAAAAGATGATCAAGAAGATGCCAACGCATCTTTTAATGACATATTTCATTATTTACTAATCATTTTAATCGAAAAATCTAAACTTTTACGCCTGACATGGCTGTATGGGCTCGATCCCTTGGCATTCCAAAAAAAGACAGGCACAGTCTTGACAAGATTTTGACAGGATGTCGCGAACGGCTCTATGGGACGATAAAAATTCCATCTGTCCAGTTTTTTAGGAACTAAATTTAAAAAAGAAAAGCTAAACGCTCATTGAAGAAATAAATAATAGTAAAATTGGAATTAGTTAAGGTTACAAAAAAGTTGAATTAGTTTGGTAAGAAACGATAGGTAAGTAACTACGAGCATATACCCCTATAGAGACGTAATACATGCGAATTTAAAAGAAAACAATTCTGTCAACTAGCTGCGGTGCGGGGGGGACGGAAATGCTCCGAAGTACTACGAAGTCTATTCGAAACAATGGCGGAAAACAAAGGCGTTGCGAAATATATAAGTGACAAGTCACTGATGAGTTGACAGAGTTGAGTCGCCTTATATTACGTCTCTATAGGGGTATGTACTCGTAGGTAAGTAAGTACTAGGAATTTATTCGACTGGTGATAAAGCAGTTTGGGGAAAACGTGACTGGGAAGTTAATTTATTGATAATATATTAAATTTGATAATTTTTTTTGGGGAAAAACGCTACTGACATTTTTACTATCAGAATTCTTTTTTGTTTTAATTATTTATACAGTAGGTACCTATACAGTTTCTAACGAAACTATCCAGGTCCAACTGTTTTACAGGCCTTCTGAAGCATTATTATATGAAATTCCACTAGACCTACAAACCATTACACCAATTACATACAAAACCATTGACATACAAAATAATGGACGCCGGGTCTAGAACAAAACTCTCGAAAAAACTGTCCGAGACTAACCTACACAAACTTAACACTTTCGCTGCTAAGCTCAAAGCAATGACATTCGCGCAGTGCTAACACTGTGGAATGCTATACGATTCTGACTCAAGGTGTGAGTCATGAGCACTGCGGCCCATAGGTCGCTGACCTACCAGGTAGGTCGTCAGCAGTTAAAGTGTAAGGGTATATTATTCGGAGCGCGCTCCATACAAACGTACTATGGTGATATTTTCAATACTAACCAATTAAAGTCAATGAAATTTTGCAGAAACAATCTAGAAACAAATTTCTATGCTTGTATGGAGTCAGATTTTCGTTAAAATGTATAGTTTTCAAGTTACTGTAACTTGCCTCAAAGATTTCCATACAAATCTTAAATTAATCCCAGCATTGAAACTGTATATTTTAACGAAAATCTGACTCTATAGAAGCATAGAAATTTGTTTCTAGATTGTTTCTGCAAAATTTCATCGACTTTAATTGGTTAGTATTGAAAATATCACCATATAGTACGTTTGTATGCAGCGCGCATTTTCGCTCTCGGAATAATATTCTCTTAAGTACGTGCTGAAATTCTTTTTCATTTTGCTTGCGTAGTTTTTACCCTATCGCGGCACGGTACGCGCTAAACGAAGACTGTGGCGCAATTGGTTCTCTTTATACGTTTTGGTGCTCTTTTTGTTTGGACACTTCTGAGCGCGGACCCGACGTCCAGATGTTGATAAGTCAATGACTAAAACGGTTACCGTTCTAAACACTTTGCGGAATGCGCAATACGCAATGCCTTTGTCTCACTGCACGCATGATGAAAAGTTTCTCTATCGCGATGATCAGACCATCAAACTAAACAACTTTCTATAAGAGACCGACATCGAAATCGCGAAGAAAAATCTGCTGTTCCGTACAAAACTGTAATCCTATGAACCGAAATGTATGGGACAGCCGTTTTGCTTCGCGATTTTGACTTGAGAAATGTGCAGTTTGATTTTATGATCCTCTCAAAAAACCTTCAGCAAAATTAGTTGGACCCTTTATATGCGTCCATACATATAGGGTCCTTCTTAATATGCTGACAGTTGTAAGGGGATGATCAGACCATCAAACTGAACAACTTTCTCTATGGGATCATCATCAAAATCGTGAAAAAATAATCTGCTGTCCCATACATTTGGCTCGAGTAGATTTGCAGTTTTGTATAGAACAGTGAACATTTTTTCGCGATTTCGATTTTGGTCCCATAGAGAAAGTTGTTTAATTTGACGGTCTGATCATCCCCTTAAAAAAGTGTCAGCATATTAAGAAGGACCCTGTATAATACGGGAACAGGACGAACGAATCTAAAGTGGGTACCGAGTGAAAAACGAGGAGGTAAATCGTTAAACTCCATAGCAATACTACGCCGCGAGTGTCATGCTAAACTATTTTTTTGTTGTTTTACAGATACTAGCTTTAGTGACAACTCTAGTGGCGTTTCCTTTATCGGCATACCTAGCTGTCTTAGAGAGGCGCTACCTCTTGCCTTCGGTCCCACCGAGGGGCCATGGCTTCGTGCTCCTCGTCTTCTGGGCGCTGATCTTTGTCTCCGAAAACCTGTCCTTCTTGAATCTCAACAAGGAAGGATGGTGGTGGCATTTAAGAAAGTAAGTTATTTTCTACGACGTACGATGTTAATCCGGCTAATGAGCACTTACATGTCACCTCTCTATACAAATTTAACTTTTAAACCATTCTGGTTTTGCTATTCGACATTTACCACAAAATCCGAGTCCTTTTCTTTACTGTTTTCTTTAATAAGCCCGTTATTTTCAGCCTTCAAGACCGCCTGGAAATGGCACTGTTTATAGGCCGCTACGTGTCTTGCATGATCATGTTCGTGCTGGGTATGAAGGCGCCTGGCATCATGCACCAGTTCGAATACCTCGAGAACGAAGACGGCAATCGCAGGAATATACCGCCTAGGGTAAGTGAAGTGTAATATGCTGGTAATAATCCTTAGGGCGCCTTCAGATTAACAGCACTGCAGCCGCGCGAAACCTAGCGACTTATTTTAAGGCGCCCTTAGAGTAAATCCCCCTAGTAGCTTAGATAAAAATAAAATTAATGGATAGGCCTTACGCGAACATTTCAACCCAGAAAAATGAGGCAAAACAAATGCAAGCTATATGCAATGCAAGTGCCCTAGATTTGACAGATAATGGCGCTAGTTTGTATGGACCAAGTGCACCAGTAGTGTGCTTCAACTTACCGCGCTTTAGGCCTATCCATTAATTTTATTTTGATCTAAGCCTAGTAGTAGTGATTACCTCTATTCGTATCAAATCATATCATCAAAATGTGGTAGAATGAAAAGTACCAATAACATTTCGATGCACTTCCTTTATCCTTTTTTTGCCGTCGCGAGGCTAGGAAATCCATAAGAAATTGCTAATGTGAAGCTACGAATAACGCTGTGAAAAAGCTATTCAATCGTTCTTGTGTATCATAGCCCCTTGCATTATCAAATATAAATATTGTTCAAAAGTTTTAGTTCAAAACTCGTTAGAAGATATGAACCAAAGACAAATTTAGTTTCATAAAATGTATATTTGTCATTATTTGTCAATTTTTTGTAGTTAATTGTAGGTTAAGATGTCATGTCCATATCAAAATCATTTTAATGTATTATCCGGCGAAAAAATAATATTTAAAAAACAGGTGAAATACTTTTAATACCCAGTCCAATAGTTCTGAGTATAGTTGGTTATATTTCGTATGCATATTCGGCAAAAAATTTTAATGTGTAAATAGGGCAGCAACCTGAAATTTCTATATTTAATTACAAATAACAACTTTAATCTGCCAAAATGAATCCCGCTAAAGTTATGAATTTCTATAACTACGAACCACCAGTGAGATATTAGTCTGTAATTTTGTTTGCTTTTTTATGTAACCTACTTATCTATTTGTGTACTAGATACAATCACAAACTAATAAGAGAACTAGATACAATTTTGCTGTCTTGGCCTTTCCCCTTTTAACTGGTATCTCACACAAATGCTGCAGTACTTAATAACCAGTGATTCGACCGCTATCGAATATTCGCTTACCGAATCGGTGATAATTATGCTATACTTATAGCAAAATCCACGAAATAGGTCCCAGATGAGCAGCTTCTGTATGTAGAAGCTGCTCATCTGGGACCTATTTCGTGAATTTTGCTATAAGTATAGCATAATTATCACCGCATAGCGATCGGAACAGGCGCACGCACGCATAGAACGCGGTCACGTACGTACGGCCATAAAATAAAAAAATAGTAGCCTGGCCGCGTACGGGCTTCTCATTACAACCACCACTTGAAGCTTAAAGCGGCTCCTAAGTGATGGAAGCGTGCTCGCTTCAGCCACTTGCGGTCGGTGGTCGACACAGGCTGCCGGCGGGCGCCACAATTTATAAGCCACTCTCTGGAGTGAGAGTGAAAGGGTGGCGGAGCGGCGCGTCAGTGGAGAGTGTCGGCGTTGAGCAGTTTTGTAGTCTGTGGCGGCCGCAGGAAGCGAATGATAGCGACCACTGGTGACAACCGTTTGCGGCAAGTTCCTATAAAACGTATGAGAAATGCAGTCCGCAGCTTGTTGACGGCGTTTTGTGGTTGTGGCGATGGCGTGGCGTATGGTTGTGGCCCGTGCGCGGCTGGCGTGTACGTCTGGACGTACTGGCATTCGACAGACATGATGCGAGATCGCCCGTTCGCACTATCGCGGACATTTTCGCCTGATAACTTAAAAAAAATCTCATAATTGATTGTTTGGAAACTATTCATTCATTGGTCTATTCATCAATTGGGTGGGGCTAGATAGCGCTTTTATTTTTATTATGCAAGCAAAATTAAGCCTAGCCTGTCTATTTTTTCGCGCGCCCGTTAGCCTCGTTGCGTGAAGTCCTTTCGTGACCTATTTTGTAACGAAACCGTTGTCAGCAGGATGAAAACAGATCGACATTCCGCAATGTATTCGGCAAGCTGCGAACGCTGCTGCCGTTCCTCTGGCCTCGCAAGAGCCTGTGCCTACAAATATACGTGTTCATCTGCGTGTTGGCGCTGATTGCAGGGCGCGTCGTCAATTTATTTGTACCTATTTACAATAAGAAGATAGGTGAGTACTCTCTCTTTTTTCACTTTAATCTATTTGAGTATGACTACTCAAGTTGAGCATTGTTTAATGTTTGTCCGATAATTAATTTAAAGACAGTGCTTAATACCTGATGACCTTTATTTTCATAAACAGCGAACTTTTAATACTTATTTGATTTTAAGAATTCCGTACCCAAAGGGATCTTATTACTTAGCCTCACTGTTTGTCTTGTTCTAATGAAATAACTACAATAAAAGAGTTGAAGAGTACAGATTTGACAGCTCCTTATGTCTACTAAATAAAGTTCATTTTCTGTCTGTATGTTTCTTTATTCGTAGTAATAATAATAGGTATTTCTATTACTTTTATGTCAATCGTTATTCTAACGGTGACCTGACTTTTGTCTAGCTGTTACCCCTGTCAGGCCCTGTCTAGTTTGGTACCTTCACACAGCCCCCCACTTTGAAAACAAATACTATAGATATTTTACTGACACTTTTCTAGGTTGAGCTTCGTGAGTAGTCTAATATCGACGTATATGTTTGCAGTGGATAGTATATCACCAAAACCATCGACGCAGTACTTCTGCTGGGACCTGGTCGTCATATACGTGTTCTTCAAGTTCCTGCAAGGCGGCGGCACGGGCGGCATGGGCTTCTTGAACAACGTCCGCTCTTTCCTCTGGATTAAAGTTCAGCAGTACACTACTAGGGAGTTACAGGTGATAATAACTTAAGTTGAACAATTTTAAAAATTCTTATCGCGTTCGTTATTAATTATTTTCTATACTATACCATAGCGTAAATACAATAAAGTGGGCGCGCTTAGTGGTCGCGGCGGCTATGCTCGCGCTGAGTGCGAGGCGGCTCGCGCGGTATGCGGAGGGGTGAGGCACCGGCCGTTGAGGTACAGCGCGCAGGTGAATCGGTACTGAGACCGCTGCTCCCCCGCCACCAGCACCCCCCGCAAGATAGGCCTGTCGCAACCCGAGAGCGCCCACTATTATTATATTCACTTTGACTATACTAATGTTATAAAGAGGTAAAAGTTGATTGTTTATATGTAACTAGCGACCCGCCCCGGCTTCGCACGGGTGCAATGCACTTATAAACCTTCCTCTTGAATCACTCTGTGTTAAAAAAAAACGCATCATAATCCGTTGCGTAGTTTTAAAGATCTAAGCATACAGACAGCGGGCAGCGACTTTGTTTTATACTATGTAGTGATGTAGTGATACCGACTGCTCTCAAACGGCATCAAAAATGGAGAATAAGTCTACGAGCATTTTCAATCAATCAATCAATCAATCAAATTATTTATTTCAGAACATAAATTCCATATTGTAGGTATGTCACAAGTTACAGTTAATTTCATTGTTAGAATTGCTTACTCACTAAGTTAGTATATCAAAATTCAATTCATAATATTGTAATAATGCAAAATGTCAAAAACTAGTGGTCAAAACTGTAAACAATGTCAAAATTTGATAAAGAAATAAGTAGTCTCACCTCATTAAAAATTATTAAAATAAAATAAGTACATTACAAATTTACAAAATTGAGAAAAGTGAGAATTTTAATGATGGTTTTTTTCCGAAACTGGTTGAGCTAGCATCCGTTACAATTTTCACTGAAAGTACTTTGCTGCTATATTTTATAACAATTTCAGATTTTCACTCCATTATTTAAGAAGTTAGAGGGGCGGGGGGGGGGGGGGGGACGAACGAACGAACGGGGGAAATGGACGAAAGTATAAGGGTTCCTTGTTTGACTACACTACGGAACCCTGAAAAGTCGGAATACGATTAGATTTTGTCGAGATATTTTCACCAGAACTGAAGTTAAAATTAATTTCTTCCAGCTAGAACTATTCCGGCACCTCCACGAGCTGCCGCTCCGATGGCACTTATCCCGGAAGACGGGAGAAGTCCTCAGGGTGATGGATCGAGGAACCGATTCCATAGACAATCTCCTCTCGTACATCCTCTTCTCTATCGCACCTACTATTGTGGATATATTAATAGCTGTTGTGTATTTCGTTACACAATTCAACGCTTGGTTCGGATTGATTGTGTTCTCTACGATGCTGTTTTATATTAGTAAGTGTTTTAACAATGTTTGTTGCATATAAGGCAGGCGCCAGACTTACACTCAATTGCAGAAACGCTCATTGAAGTTAATCCTCGTTTAAATCTCTTGCTGTCACTTATTGTCGTAGTAAAAGCTAGCAAGAGATTTAATGGAAGATTAACTTCAATTAGCCTTTTTGCAACTGCGTGTCAGCCGCAAAGATGTGTTCAAATATGATCTGTAACGATGGTTAACCGACAATGCCTCGCATCCCACTTTTTTTTTAAATTACCACGTAATATTGGGTGTAAAACTTTTTTCCCTCTACTGCAAAATGAAGTCAATGTGGCTTAGGATAGGAGGTATTGAATGTTAACCATCGGCAACAGCTACCTACACTTTGATTGAGCACACCTTTGCCTTAAACTCACCTTAGAGCACGCTTTCTTTTGCTATATATCGGTATCGCGTAAAAGATTGCCAGTAACATTGACTTTTACACTCTAGCGATAGATAGGCCCTTTCATAGTAGCAACATGTTCCACATCAATGCGGTGCGGCCGCACCGACAGACCGCAATGTGTAATTTTGTGTGACATTTGGTTTGTTTGAACGAGCTTGTCGATCGCTAGAGTATATGTCAGTGGCCAGGAATAACTTTTTAGTTCAACTGACATGGAAATGGATGACGCTCTATTCGATGGGGGGTTTGTTGGGGAGTCCTATACCCAGCTTTTAACATTTTAACTCATTAAATGTTGATTACAGTTGCAACTATAGCGGTAACTGAATGGCGGACGAAGTTCCAAAGGCGCATGAATCTCGCGGACAATGAGCAGAAGGCGCGTTCAGTCGACTCTCTCCTCAACTATGAGACTGTGAAATATTACGGTGCTGAGTCTTATGAAGTGGTCTCCTATAAGGGCGCTATTGTTAATTATCAGGTGAGAATTGTTCTCTATAGCTCTACAGATAGGGTCAGCGAACACCTAGCGTAGAACTGCTTTAGGGTTGAACTACATCACGTAGCACAAAAAACTCTAGAAGTTGACAACATAATTTGTTGACTTGCCGCCTTGAATATTTGAATTTCTGCATTCAAGGAGCTGTAGTTCTTAAGTATGGCGATATCTAGTCGGAACGCTGCGAAGTCCAATCTAAAGGGTTAAAATCATTCCTGACAAATTACAATTGGTTCCTAAAAAGACCAATTCGGAAGACTTTACACAGTACTTGCTGCCACCGGCAGATTTGCTCGCGCAGGCTAAGGGTTGAACTACACCAGGCAGCACAGCATCGCATTTCCGTCACTCCATCCTTTTCTGTCAATCAGTAACGTCATTTGCTAGAGCATATAAGATAGACGGAACGCGATCGCACGCGGCGTGCTGTTCCGTGCTGTTCCGTTCCGTTCCGTGGCAAGTCAACAATTTATGTTGTCAACTTCTAAAGTTTTTGTGAAAATATTGAGAAGTCGTATACGGGCTGGAGACAATTTATTTTTATATTATTTTCGTCTTTCCAGAAAGAAGAATTCAAGTCGTTAATCACATTGAACATCCTAAACACAATGCAGAACATTTTAATTTGCAGCGGTAAGGTTTTTTTTTATTATCCTCTTACTATTGCAATCTGTCCTGAATGGGACATTAGGCAATAATTTGTATTAGCATAGCATAGCATAACATATGCTCACGACTATATTCCCCGAGGACTAGTCAGAGATATATTATTTTCTTTATAATGTCATTCTTAGATCAAAGTATAATTTTACTTTGATCTAAGATGTCATTAAAGGAACGGAACCACTCCACCCTTATGCAATATTCAAATCTTTAAGAAGATCTTGAGCTAATTTTCTTTTTAATCTTGTGAATGTTGTTTATCCTTTATTAATTCCACAGCCTTTTTTATTTGGCCTACAAATTACTACAAATTGAGTTGGTTTTTTACAACAACAAAAATACAAATTACAATCTTAAATAAAAATATTTTTACTGTACTAAAACTACTCTTTTAAACATTGACCTCTTATATTAAATGTGCGGTTTACTTTAAACTTATTTATGTTATGAAGGTAGGATCCCACTGCAGGGCAAAGGCCTCTTATAATGGTAAGAGTGAGACGTCCATACACCATCACACGGAGGCGCTCGAGATGAAATGCCAATTGAACGGTCACCCATCCAAGATTGACCGGACCTGGTGTTGCTTAACTTCGGTGATCGTTAGCACCCCTAACACGTATCAAATAACTTCGCAGGTCTACTAGCCGGCTCGATACTGGCTGTGCACATGGTTGTGAACACGGGTGAATTGACAGTCGGCGACTACGTGCTGTTCGCATCTTATATCGTTCAGCTTTACGTACCTCTCAATTGGTTCGGTACTTATTATAGGTAAGCTGTTACTTTTTGTTCGCTTATTTTTTGTGGCCGTGGTGGTCCAGTGGCGAGTAAACTTGCCTGTCGTGCAGGAGGCGATGGTTCAATCCCCGTCCAGACAGACTCTTACCAACACTGACATGTACTCTAGCGATAGTCAAGCTCGTTCAAACAAACAACATGTCACACAAAACAACACAAAATGACACATTGCGGGCTGTCATTGCCGTGACGAAGTGAACTCGGGAACATCAATCAGGTGCGGGCACCGCATTCAAGTGAAACATGTTGCTTTTATGAAAGGGCCTGTCTATCGCTAGAGTGTAAGTCAATGCTTACCAATGAGTGTTTCAGAATTTATGTATAATTTGTAACACCACTGGTTTTTGGTGAAAGAAAACATCGTAAGGTAACACATGAGTTATTCTAATCTTGTGTTTTTGACAAAAAAATTACGAGCGCGCGTTGCTTTAAGTAAAAATGTAACTAAATGAAATTCCACAGAGCAATCCAAAAGAACTTCGTGGACATGGAGAACATGTTCGACCTAATGCGAGTGGACCCCGACGTCCGCGACGCTATCGGTGCGCCCGAGCTGTTGGTCCGTCGCGGAGGCGTAGAGTTCAAACACGTGTCGTTCGGCTACGGGCCAGAGAGGCTGGTCCTAAATAACATCAGTTTTAAAGTCGCCCCTGGTTCTACTGTAGCTTTGGTGAGTACTATGAAGAATAAACCCACAATATCTTCATACTAAGGTCACCGAGTAGATATCCTACAGAAATAACAGTCAATTGACCGAATGTAGATCGCATGGGTCATGCTTTAGGCGCGAAATGATTCGACCAATAGAAGCAGATCATTTTAGGGTGCAACCGTAGAGACACTGGCAAACTTCTATCTATGCTTTAAACCCGTTCCAAACTTTCCACAGTTCTCTATGCAACGCAATTATATGCTATTCTGTATTCTTTTTCTTGGTCCCGGCTTTCGGCCTCAAGTTCCCACTGGGTCACGATCGATTATCTATTTCACCAACTTTAATCACGCTTCTTTACAGGTTGGTCCCAGCGGTGCCGGTAAATCAACTATAATGCGACTTCTATTCCGGTTCTACGACGTCAACGAAGGTGCCGTACTAGTAGACGGTCAGGACGTAAGGACGGTGACCCAAGCGTCTCTACGAGCTAATATAGGAGTTGTTCCTCAGGACACTGTGTTGTTCAATAACACTGTCAGGTTGGTAGACATCTCACTAATAGACCGGCGGCCAGCTACAGTCAACCATACCTTATAAAATTAGCGAACTAACTCATTATGCACCTAAAGTAGACTAAAAATAAGTCATAAAAATCTTGGTCTGCCAGGGCGCAGCTTGGCACGTTTTCCGGTGTGATGAAAAATGTGGACCCCAAAATCACCCCATTTTACCTCATCGAATTAAAGGATGGAACTGGTCTGTTGGTCTAGAGGCCGATTAGTAAAGCCTAAAAAACCTGGTCTGCCGCCGCCTATCCTGGCAGGATCATGGGTCCGACTGAATTTAGGGTGCTCCTCGGAGGGTGGATTTTACCTCATCGAATTAATGAATGAAATCAATGCCTATTTATAGTCCTATTAACTATGTTTACATATGCCTTGGTTTGCCTAGGCTCAGCCTGGCAGGTTTCCGGGTCTGACCGATTTTACTTTAAAAAAATTGTTTAGCCAAACATTAAAAACCGGTATAAATCTATAGAATCTGCGGAAAAATTAACTGAAATTAGATTGTATAAATTAACTAAGATATATGTACTCATACAAATATCCCTGAAGGTGGAATTTTAATAGAAAAGGTTAACGGCCCGCGGAAACTAAAAGAGAAAGGCATGTGGTCCCAAAGGAAAAAATGTCAAAGACCCTGGGCAATTTGACGTCCCGACGTAAAAAATCCAAAATGGAAAATCCAAGATGGTGACTTACATTTTCCAAGTCCTCATAACTTTGTAACCGTTGACGGTCGGCGCGCTGTGTGTGTACAAATCAAATAAGTAGCAAAGCCCGGCTTACAATGTTTACCTTTCGGTTCTATCAGATCAGAAGGCATATTTTTAGTGTCGAAAACAATGGTGGCCCAGGATTGTTAATCTATGTATCAAATAAATTGATAGAAAGATAACTCATTTATTTCACCTAAACCATACAGGAAAAACAGCGACTGACAAAGGTACAAAAGTACCTACACGATAAATTAAAATGCCTAATTAGGATATTCGGACATCGTAGGTATTTTTTTTATTAAGGGCTCATTCCTGATGTTTTACACTGCAATTCTGCCAATATCATGATTTGTGTGGAAGTATCGAAATCTCAATATCCAGGATTGTTTTATTAACAAAAACATATTTGAGGACACCAAATAGCGGAACTGCGTGGCAAGTCCAGAGATAATAACTGAGACGACCGCCCGTCAATATACTCGCCAAGCGACTAAGCTACTTTAAAATAGGTAGTAAAAAACAAGTAAAACACTTAGTTCAACATGTCTCGATAAAGTATACCGATTATGGTTGACAAATAATCTGGGACCGGAAAAATTAAAACCTAGATTATTTGTATACTTTACTTTATCACACTGCAAAGTTTCAGCGATAGATGAATTATTGTTAGGGTCAAACCCTAAAATAATTGGACTACTGGCCAGAGTTTCGGTACTACTGGTGAAACGTGAATGTTCTGAGGTGTCAGAATATCTCTGACTACCCCTCGGTGAATATAGTAGTGCATAAGCATATGCTTATGCTTTTTTACTATGAAGGTACATACATATGCTCACGCCTATGTCCCACTACTGGGGTAGGCAGAGACAATAGATCGCCACATGCTACGATTCTGACACACATCTTTCGCCTCCTCAACATTCATAAGTCTCTTCATACATGCTCGGCGGTTCCGGGTACATTTTATTTGGCCCTTCTTCAGTACGCATCCTATTTGGTCAGCGTACGTGCGCCTAGGGCGACCCCTTTCAACCATTCCATTCACACTTTCCTTGTAAATTTCATACGTCAGCCTACTTTGGCTCATTCTTTCCACATGGCCAAACCACCTCAACATTCCTTTTTCAATCCTTGTCACTACATCTTCTTTACTATGAAGGTAAAACTAAAATATATTTTATGCAGTCCGCTCCCCTATTGCGGAGAGAGATACGCAGGCTGAATGATAGGAAACACAATACACGTAGGTTTTTCACCATCTCCACTTATAAATTGTTGTTTTAAACGAATTGTTCATTTGTCGTTTTTACAGATACAACATCCAATACGGGAAATTGGAAGCACCTACCGCCGACGTCATCTCAGCAGCCAAGAACGCTGACATTCACGACAGAATTTTGACATTCCCTGACGCTTACGATACACAGGTAAGTTACATTCATTGCCAGTAGGTCTACCATGAGTTTTCACCGTACTTTACTACTGTAGTTCATCATCATTTTCAGCCTGTATCTACCCACTGCAGGGCATAAGCCTCCTCCATATTTTGCCATTCTTCTCGGTCCTGTGCCAGTCGCATCCAGGTCTTGCCTGTACTTTTCCAGATGTCGTCAACCCAACTGGCTGCCGGACGACCCACTTCTCTTTTACCTAATCTCGGCCACCACTCTGTTAAGGCTTTACTCCACCTGCCATCATTTCGTCTAGCTACGTGTCCTGCCCACCGCCACTTTAAGCGAGCTATTCGGTCCCCGACGTCCTGAACCTTAGTTCTACGTCGGATCTCGACGTTTGTGACGTGGTCAAGAAGGGTGATGCCTAGCATGGCGCGCTCCATGGCTCTCTGTGCTACTTTGATTTTGTGTACAGTTTTCTTACTACTTACTTACTACTGTAGTTACGTCACCAATTTTGTATTGAATTTCGTACAGCGCTCCTAGTGGTTATGTTGAGAACTAATTTCTGTCATACTAATTGGCGACGTAATTACAGTAGAAAAGTACAGGGAAAACTCATGGTAGGCCCTCTGATCAGTTTAATTTAAAATGGTCATAAAATTTTACAAAGTCCGGTTTGGGTCATGATTGCACGTCGGCGCCACTTGCAGTCGCGCGCGGCCTCGATGCAAACACGATACAGCATCGATGCAAACACGATACAGCATCGATGCAAACGCGATACAGCCACAATGTTCTGATAGAAAGGGACAAACCTTAAGTTTGAAACATCGACGTACGAAAGAAGGTTAAACATTACCGACCGCCATAACCAATTTTCGTGTTTCCATGCTTGTAACGAGGTTGTGAATCCATTATCATTCAGAAAATCTGTATATTTTTTAACTTTTTTATACAATGAGATTCTGGACCTATAACAAAAAAAGCACTGACTGTAGGCGTTCGATTGTTAATCAAAGAATTCTACGTGTTCCTAGGTGGGAGAGAGAGGTCTACGGCTCAGCGGAGGAGAAAAGCAAAGGATAGCGATAGCGCGAACGATTCTCAAAGATCCAGCCATCGTTCTTCTAGATGAAGCTACGTCCGCACTCGATACTAACACGGAGAGAAATATTCAGGTTAGATTATCCGAGATCTATCGAAAGATAAATAAATAAATATCTTGGACATTGTTGGGGCTGCCTCGTTTCTGCAGCGCATCGGGCATGTTTGCGGCGGCACGAGTAGATAGCTTTGCAGCCATCATACGCAAACGAGCCGCCTCCCTGCTGCGCAGGGTACGGGGCAGCACTAACAGCCTCCTCGAACCCATTGCAGAGCGATTCCAGTGTCCCATCATTGGGCATTGGAATAGCCTGCATAGGGCCGCTAGGCCCCCTCTTGTTAATATTAAATAAATATAGAATGTTTTGTCACTAACGTATATCTTAGGTCATTGTTACTAACACCTCTATGGATCTATGATCTGATGCAAAATAAATGAATTCAATTGAATTTAATTGAATTGTCACACAAATTATCTAGTCACATTTAAAGTTCCAGAATCTAGCCTGGACTTGTATTATGATAACTAGACAACGATATAGCACACATATATAGATACAAACATCCATGATTCGGGTACAAATATTCATATATTATTCATCATACAAATATTTGTCCCTTACGGGATACGAACCCGCGACCCTCGGCACAGCAGGCAGGTTCACTACAGACTGTGCCGTCGTAGATATATTGTTAAGAAAATTTAATAAATTGTAGAGGTAAGATTCAATGTACCTACCTGTGCAACCAGGAGTACTATAGACCCATCTCACCACAAGACAAGGAATTCAGTAAAATATCTCCAACTAATAGGCCAGCACGGTTTTGACGTAGAGCACTGGTAATAATTTATGGAGGTGGTAGCACCTATATGCTCCATACAAAGACAACGTTCCCAAGTAGTTGGGAACGTTGTCTTTGTATGGAGCATATGGGTTGAACTACACCACGTAGCACAGCATCGCATTTTTCCGTCGCTCCATCCTTTTCTGTCACTCAGGAACGTCAATTGTTAGAGCATATAAGATAGACGGGACGCGATGTGCGTATGGATTGAGGAGCCACATTTGATATTGAAAAAAGGATTCTATGGCCATTTTGTAGGAAATTTGTAGATTTTGTAGGCCCAATCCTGGAATTTGTAGCAAAAGTATAGAGAAGTTACATGAACATAAAGGTGGCTCCTCAATCCATAACGTCAGGATTGAGGAGCCACCCTGTATCTTTGAAAGTACGTGATGAATCTTTTTGAAAATTTTGTAGGATTTTGTAGGAGTTGGAAAAAGATCCTACAAGTTTTTTTGTAGGATCTCCATCTCGATCTCCATCCGATGCGTCAGGATTGAGGAGCCACAATCAAAGTATTGTAGCTTTTTCAGTTTTAGTCGTAGAGAGCTGATTTTTTTTGTAGGATCTTTTTTCAACTCCTACAAAATCCTACAAAATTTTCAAAAAGATTCATCACGTACTTTCAGAGATACAGGGTGGCTCCTCAATCCTGATGCGTCAGGATTGAGGAGCCACAATCAAAGTATTGTAGCTTTTTCAGTTTTAGTCGTAGAGAGCTGATTTTTTTTGTAGGATCTTTTTTCAACTCCTACAAAATCCTACAAAATTTTCAAAAAGATTCATCACGTACTTTCAGAGATACAGGGTGGCTCCTCAATCCTGACGTTATGGATTGAGGAGCCACCTTTATGTTCATGTAACTTCTCTATACTTTTGCTACAAATTCCAGGATTGGGCCTACAAAATCTACAAATTTCCTACAAAATGGCCATAGAATCCTTTTTTCAATATCAAATGTGGCTCCTCAATCCATACGCACATGGGACGCGATCGCACGCGGCGTGCTGTTCCGTGATGTTCCGTTCCGTCTATCTTATATGCTCTAGCAAATGACGTTCCTGAGTGACAGAAAAGGATGGAGCGACGGAAAAATGCGATGCCGTGCTTCCTGATGTAGTTCAACCCTATTTCTGAGAGCGACGGTATCGCCATCTGTTAGCTTCTTTGCTATAACTTGTGGGTGTTGACATCTATGGCAAGTCCCCACAAATTCAGAAATATTGGAAAATAACGTATACCTGCGGAAACGACGCCGAAATGAACTCTTGCATTCTAATTACAACTCTATCTAAATGAGATACAATACATAAACTCATGCCTTTATCCCATAGGGATAGGCAGAGACTATGGATTTCCCCTTTGTGCGATCCTGACATACCTCTTGCTTCTTCTAAGTCCATACATCTTGTCACATATTCTCGTCGATTTCGGCTACTTTTAACCATTGTTTTAACCTGGCATTTTAAATGACGTGGCTAATCGTGTCTAGGTACGTCTTATGTCTGCCCTCTACCAATATTCCCTTTGAATTGAATTAGAAGAGGATGAAAAACTATAAGTAGGAAAATGTTCTAGTATTTCTCCGTTTAATTTGCTTACTAGGGATCTTTACAATGTTGTGAGCGTTATTTATTTATGCTAAAAAATAAAAATGAATGTTTTCAGGCCGCGTTGAGTCGAGTCTGCGCAAACAGGACCACGATCATTATAGCTCACAGATTATCTACAATTATCCACGCTGACGAAATATTAGTTCTCAAGGAAGGCGAGATCATTGAGAGAGGAAAGTAAGTATTTTACTTTTATCCTATTTTATAAGCAGGGCGCGGAATCTAATAGCAAAAAAATTTAAATGTCATAATCTCTATGACATTACGCGCAATCTTGATTTTCTAAGCTATTTTTCCATATAAAAACATTACTTTTATTAATACCGGGGTGCGTTCAGAACCTACGCCCAGAGTGCACCCAGAGTGCACTCCGAGTGCAACTTTTCGCCCTAACGCCGTTCCGAGGCTCGGTGAAAAGCGTTCTACCCATAAGAGCGAGCGAGAAGAACAACCGCACCCAAAGGTTCTGAACGCAGCCCCGTCTACGAGTATTCTACGACAAAGTTTTGTATGAAATTGACAACTCTGCAACTTAGATCAAAATAAAATGAATGGATAGGCCTAAAGCGCGGTAAGTTGAAGCAAACTACTGGTGCACTTGGTACATACAAACTAGCGCCATTATCTGTCAAATCTAGTTGTATGCAAGTTTGCATACAAATTTGAAGTAAACCCTTCATTTGTTTTGCCTCATTTTTCTGGTTTGAAATGTTCGTTTAAGGCCTATCCATTCATTTTATTTTGATCGAAGCTCTGCAACCACCTTAACCCTTAAACAGGCCTTGGCCACCATATTTAAATTCAATAATGAACCTTATTGTAAGTTTTTAGTAGGTACATTGTCAGTTACTTTTATGTGGTCGATAAATCGTACTATGCCTGTTTAAGGGTTAAATAATATTGAAGCGACTTTAACAGTCGGGACCCATTAAAAATTCTAGACCGGATCAAATTTTCCCAATATAGGTCACGACAGTGAAACTAGCTTCAATATTACTTAAGAGAATTCTAGACTATTGGACTTGTTTTTTTTCTTTTCAGTTTTTATTTAAAGTTCACTTTTTACGCAGACGGGTTTTTTTATTTTTTTATTTGACCTTTTTAAATTAACTCTTCACTAACAATAATTTCTTACAAATTCCAGCCACGAAGCCCTTCTAGCACAAGGCGGTTACTACTCATCAATGTGGCAGCAGCAGCTCGAAAACAGAAATAGCAACGGCAACAACGAACCGGCTGAGGGCAACAACGATCAGCCTAATAACAATCAGGCTAATAACAATCAGGCTAACGGAGTCAGTGCGTTCGGGCACGGCCACGGACATTTATAATGTAATAGTAGGTGTGATGGACTTTTAGTAACTTATTAATAACGGAGACTGTATCACATAGTTTGGAGGTTCCTACATTTTAATACCGATGGGTATTTTACTCTGAGAACATATGACAATCGTAATTATAAATAACAAATGGGTTTCAAGATTTTAGTATGGAAGGTGCTAGGTGGCAAGCTGCCAACTAGATTTTTTTTCCAAATTCGCCGTCGTACCTTGAAACCTTTATAAATCGCTAGACTACGAATAAGAATAACTATAGAAGAGTAACTCTAAACAAAATCGAAATAATTTTTGGCACCCAATGAAAAATGACATGTTGTATGAGTTTTGGCGGCTAGGTACAGTTTTTAAAGAACAAATTTAGAACGCGGTACACTTTTTTTGGTGCCACTTTTTGAGCTTCATTTACACTTCTATACATTCTTATTCGTAGTCGCTAGAGGGGTCGCAGTTGATCACAAAATAGATTGTCATTTTGTGTTGCCAACAGTTTCAGAGTTATTTTATGTCAGATTTATTTATCAGAATTTAGTTCACAAAAATCAATTGTTTCTTTTTAACTGGCGATGTTACGACCAAATGATCTATATTTTTTTTATTACCTTGGTATCCTTGATACAATTAGTCAGGGGCACACCTGTGTAACGTTCTGCACCGAATGTTCAGTTGCATACGCGTCTACTAGGCAAAATGGCGCGTAATGGCGCGTACTGGTGTGTCGCAGATGTGTACCTACACTTAGGTTGCATACTGCGTCACCACTTGTGAGAAATTCTGGATGGCTCGAAGGGCCATAGGCTAATCTTCAAACCCCTATAGAACAAAATAATAATCACGGTTAAGTCATTCAAGGCCTCCGCACATTGCAGCGATATTATCGAGCGATTTTATCGACAGCGATATCGCGACACCTTACACACTGCAGCGATTCCGCAATCGCGGCATTGTGTAGGATCGCGCGCGTCCCCATACAAAATGTACTAGAAATAAATATCGCAAAATCGCAGCGATAATATCGCTCGATAAAATCGCTGCAATGTGCGGAGGCCTTTAAATTATGGTCCGGCTTTTGGGGGTTTCGGATGACGGACGTTTTTGGAAATTACACTTGTCAGCATAAATTTTGACTTACCTATGACCGGCCAGGTATGTCTGGATATTTTTTTATGTGTAGAAAATGTATAAGTAGTACATTTATAGTGACGTTGGTCATTGTGTGAAGTTATCTCTCATAACAGAATCTGGAAGCTGAATAAACTAGTGATGTATCGATACCTGTTAGTTTTTCTGTTACGATAACTTTTATTCTATCTCATGATAAATAAATAGTGAGCAGGTAGAACCATCAGTGTACAGACGTGTATAAATTCATGGAATAGAATATATACAGGGTGTAACAAAACACCATAGACTTTCACTATAGAGCCAAAATCTGTTAAAAATCTGCTGTCTATACATTTGAGTAAAGCAGGTACTGCAGTTTTGTATGAAACAGTAGATTTTTATTACAAGGGTGGGTTTTTTGTTACACCCTGTATAATACGAAATATTAAGTATTATAACTCCACACGGACCACGGCGACCGCAACTTTCGCGCACGTTTCATGTTTGCGCGAAGTAGCTGAAGCGCGAATTCCTCGTATTTAAATACCTACGAGTAGTAAATTATAAAATCTCTCTCAACGTTCCCCTTTACCTATATCTATTATACTCTATCCATTTCACGCATTATACCTATAGACAATACGTCTACGTACACATTTAGACATGCGTGTAAAGTATCAGTAGAAGATAATCTTTAAATAGTCGTCGATGAAAAATAAGGGCTGTATACCATAGATTTAGTCCTGAATGCGGTGCAGGCCAATTGACCGTTGCATCACTGAAATAAAATAAATCTCTTCGGCGTTATATCCGTTCCAGCATGAATCACGGACAATAATGGTAGGAATACACCACGCCGAAATTACGCCTGCAATATTCGATGACACTAAAATGGGCTAAAAGCGCATTTAGTTGAAGCACAGAAAGTAGGCGCCGGCGCTCACTTGGTCAGTCATGTACACACGGCGACACGTCAGGTTACGCACCCTATATACCGACCGGTCGACCAGTATTTTTAGGCTTTACTAATCGGGTTCTCGACCTACAGACTAGTTCCGTTCTTTAACGAAATCGATGAGATTCTAATTGAGGGACAGAGCTATAGTTTAGAACAAGACGTTGTAAGTACGTCCTTTTTTAACCTATAGCTCTGTCCCTCAATTAGAATCAGAATTTAGGAAGGTGTAATAAGCCTTTAAGTCGTATTTCTACTGTCCACTTTTTCCCTCATACCGGAAAACGTGCCAAGCTGCGCGTGCCGCGGCCGACCAAGTTTTTTCTTAGTTATTTTTAGTCTAGTGTAAGGTAGGGTTGGTTGTTGTCGGCCTCCGGTCTTTATCTACTTACTCACTTTGTGGTCGTACGTGCGCGTCTATGTGTGCGCGTGCATGTGTGCGCGTGCCTGTTTCGCTCGTATGAAGCTGTTCTTCTGTATTTATTTGTTTTGTGGTTAGGCTATCTCACGTTTTCCTAATCGATGGAATACTACGGAAGAAGTTAGCAATCTCCAGACTTGTCAGTCATTGATAATATCCTTGAAACAATCGCCGATCAACGGTGATCATCCAAGTGAATGTTTCAAAGATCACTTCCTATAATAATTAGTGTAGAAAATGGCATGAAAGCAATAGGATTATGAGTAATATATAAATGTGGTTTGGTAGAATTTAAATAAGGTGCTAATTGTCAGTAAATAAGACACCGCTTTTGGTGCATTTACTGAAAAAGTTGTGGTTTGGATTTTCTTTGTGAATGTATTGGGGTTTGTCCACACCTCCAAAAGAGTCGAATTGTAATTCTAATTACGGTCATTCCATTTTAAACTTTATCACAATGGAGTAGAGTAGCCATGCACACTATACCTATTATTTTTTTATCTTGTAAAATTTTGTCCTAACGGAAAGGCAAAGGGTGCATAGTCCACGCAGTTATATTATTTTTTAATTCTAAAAAAAATTCACTCTTTGCCTTGGCCAATCCTAATTAATCATAAAGCATCAAATGAGGCAATCAACATAAAATATACGAAAATAAACCCTATTCCAATTCGCAAAGCAATAAAATGTCTAGTTAGGACTATCAATCTCATAGCAAAATTAATCTTACTTCATTGAAATCCTACTAATATTATAAATGTTGAAGTTTGAGTGATGTTTGAATGTTTGTGATTCAATTCAGATTTCAATTCTTTTCAATTTCATTTGGATGTTTGATAGAATATGCTCTGTATAGGACGATTTTTAAAGTCAACGCAGACAAAGTGATAGGCAAACCCTAAAGCCCGAGTCAGCCCGACCAGAAATATAAAAAACCTCACGTCATTTGCTAGAGCATTTAAGATAGACGGAACGGAACAGCACGCCGCGTGCGTTCGCGTTCAGTCTATCTTATATGCTCTAGCAAATGACGTTCCCGAGTGACAGAAAAGGATGGAGCGACGGAAAAATGCGATGCTGTGCTGCCTGGTGTAGTTCAACCCTTAGTGTCCGACCGAAGTTTCGACTTCGGCCATGTTCGGCTGAAGGTGTAAGGTGTGTGTCATTTACCAGAGGCGAACGAGCCGAAGGAGACGAAAGAATCGGATTTTAGAAATGGTTGTATGAAACTCTATGACACCTCGTACACTTATCCGCAGCGAATCGTCGGAAGAATTAAAAGGACATTAGTTTCGTTCGCTTCCTTCTTAATTAATATTGACATTCTGCGTGTAGACCATAAATTCACATATTATCATTAGATTCTTTCCAAACGGCTTCGGCTTCTGCCAAAGACTGACCTTAGCGGACCTTCTTTAGGAGGGAGTCATATATATGTACCATCGAGTGGACTAATGACCCACGAATGACTGATAAGGGTGATTTTGTAGAGACGTGGACAAGCCTCTAGAACTTTGGTCTTATGGGACATGACTGATCGCTCGATCGTAGTGCTTTTGAATCTTATTTAAATACGCAAAATATCATAATATAAGTATCGTTTGCAGTAGATTAGTAAATGCAGAACAAAATATTACAATGTACTACATAAGTTTACATTGTTATAATGTTACTACGATGTACCTTAAGTAGTATTAATGATTAATGTGATGGGAAATTATATGTGCAATTTCAGTGTTATTAAAATGTTTTTTTTTAAACTGTGTTTTATTAAGTATAATTAGGTACTATAAGAACATGAATTAATATAAAATTTTACCTTCCAATAAAATTATTATTATGTTTCCTAGACGTCCGAAGTCCATTATGAGAGTACCTCGTATTCGTTCCGTTTGCTTCCGCTAGATGGCGTGGTTATCCGTCACGTGACCCGCGCTTGCAACGCCCCCTGCTGGAATTACCTGAGAACTACTCTTGTCTCATACAAGCCGCCATGATAGATTTTTGTCATTGTTCGGCTCATAAGGATGTCAGGACACCAGGAAGACATCACCTGGACTTCGGACGTCTAGGAAACATAATAATAATTTTATTGGAAGGTAAAATTTTATATTATGTGTTCCGTTTGACGTCCGAAGTCCATTATGAGAGATATGTTTGTTATCTCCTGGTGGATTGTATGAAAAGCAACAATGTGATGTTTAACTTATTTATTTTAATAAAAATAAAACAAATTCTGACTTCCATGAGACAATCATAACTTTTTCAGGAAATAATCAATGACATTTTTTGGTCAATGTGTACATAATAAATGATTAACAATCAGTAACTGAAAAATATTGAGAAAGTGATTTTTCTGCAACAACTTGACTATTAGACACTCTTATATCTTTACGATAGAATTTACTAAATGTACATTCATGCTGCCAATTTGCTTTTGCCAAAATATCATTTATAGGATAGTTTTCAAGCCAATTTAACGATGACACAGCTGATCTAAAACTACCGGGAGTAGCCTGTATACCAGCCTCCGCTAATAAACGCTTTACCCAACCACCGATAATTGTAGGGGTAGCAGGTTTAACTGGACTCCGAGTTGTAATAAATAAATTTGATATTTGGCCTCTAACATCTCTAGATAGATATATCAAAGTTCTAATCCAGTGTAACGGGTTAATATTTTGATCCAAGGAAGGTAACAAAGTCCAACTAGACTGTTGATAGGAAACACTATCTGTCTTTGATCCAAACATAGGGTGTAGAGTAATAGAATTTTCATTATCAATTAAGTGCTGAGTATCACAATGCAGAAGAGACAGATCATGCACCCTACGACCAGAACACAATAAAAGTATTGTCGCTGTACGTCTTGATACATCATATAAACTATTTGGATCAGGACTAGTATCTTTTAGATATCTGATTAGAATCCTTGCATCCCATATGGGGACTTTTAGTGGTGCAGGTCTAGCTATTGATACTGCTTTTAAAATGTGTTTAACAATATGATTAGAGGAGATTTTTATATTCGAAATCGTCTCACAAATCGAAGCTATTACTGACTTATGTACCAAGATAGATCGATAAGCTAACTTCTCAGTCAAAAATAAATATGCTAAATATCTAGCTACATCAGTAGGTTTTGGTAACCGAAAATTTACATTTTGTTGCTGACACCAAAGGCACCATTTACGCCAAATTGGGGTGTATGTTTTAATCGTGGACGCTCGCCAACACGACGATAGAAGTTCCTTTTCTTGTGGAGACCAGTCTTCTGTTAAGGAGTCCCACCCGAAATGAGCCAAGCTTCCAATTGAAGATTGTTGACGTGAGCTGGCGGCCGGCCTGTCACCGTGTCCACTAAAGTCGTCTCCAGGTTCCTGATCTTCATGGGTCGTGCTAGGGCCCGGCTTTTCAGGTCCGGACGCCAGAAAGGCTTCTTCCACTTGGGTGCTACTATGATGTACTGACCTGACGCCTCGTTGAGGTGATGAAGGATTCGAGGTAACAGGCCCGGTGGAGGGAAAATCCAGGCTAGGTCGTAGTACCAGTATCTGCTGAACGCGTCGTGATAGCAAGCGTTCGAGTCTGACAAGTCTAGCGTAACATAGTTCGGAACGACGTACGCGTGCCGCGAGGCGAACAGGTCTACTTCCGGCGTTCCCCATGTTTGAAAAATCCTGGACGTTGCCTCGTCTGTTAGATGCCACTCGCTGCCGGCGCGATTTCTTGAGAGGTGGTCGGCTTCTGTATTGTACACTCCTGGTAGGTGGTGAGGGAGAAGTACAACATTCAGGCTGTCTACCAGGGCAAGAAGTTCCCTCGTCAGGTCGAGCAGTCGCTGAGACTTGGTGCCGCCTTCTTTCTGTATGTACGAGATCACCGTTTTGTTGTCGCTTTGCAGAATTATGTTGGAGTTTTTGAGAGCAGCCGCTTCTGACGAGATCGCAGCGATCACTGCATACATTTCTTTTAAGTTGCAGTGCCAGCTTTCTTGACGGCGATTCCATGGACCTTGAATCTCCTTGTCGTTGACTAGTGCTCCCCATTGAATATCTGATGCGTCTGTGATGACATAATTTGTTGGTAACATCTTCACATGGATCGGGGTTTCTTGGCTGATATTTTCTAACCACCATTGAAGCTCTCCTCGAACTTCGTCTGGAAACTGTGTAGCTCGGCGAGGACACTGGCGTAGAACATTGCTGTGACGTTGCAGCACACGGCAATGCAACCTTCCCCGGTGGGTGATGAAGGTCGCAAAGTTTAGATACCCTAAAAGGCGTTGCGCCTGTTTGAGGGTCCAACTGCCGGCTGCGAGGCGAGACAGGAGACACTGACGAATCTTTCTCACTTTGTCTGGCGGAAGGGACTTGGTGTTGTGTTGCGTGTCCCAGTTTATGCCCAGATATTCGATCGACCTTGTCGGCCTGGTGATCGATTTTTCTAGATTGACACACCAACCCAGACTTGATAAGAAGTTCACCGCAGTTACCAGGTGTGAGCTGAGAACTTCTTTGGATTGATGAACGAGCAGATAATCGTCGAGGAATACAATAAGACGAAGGCCTTTTGCACGTAATATCTCCGCAGTCCAATTTGTTATTTGTGCAAACATTTTCGGTGCTGCAGCCAGGCCGAAGGGCAAACATGTCATCTGCAGGAGCTGTTCGTTGTAACTGATGCGTAGGTAGCGTCTGTGCTCTTGTTTGATCGGTAAATGGTAATAAGCTTGGGTAAGGTCTAGCTTGACCATCCAGTCGCCCTGTTGTAAAAATGTGGGCATCTGGTGATGGTGAAACAGATGAAAACGTTTGGGCTGCATGAACTGATTCAAAGCTTTGAGATTGAAAATAACTCGATTTTTTCCATTGCTCTTTGATACTATAAAGAGTGGGGAAATGAAGGAAGGAGTCAGTGAGGCCGGTTCGAGTATGTGACTTTGAATCATGTTTTGAATTTCTGTAGTCATTTTTGAAGTGACTGGTGTGTGAAATGTCTTCATGACTTCTAAAGTAGGAAGAATTAAAGGCGGTGTTTGATTGAAGGGAATTCGAGCACCCGAAATCATCTTTAATATAGCTTTGGGAGGATTGAAATGATTCCAAACTTCTAGATAATGCATTAGACAGCCGCCCGAAAACCTCCTTTGTATCGAGTCACTTATGTTTGTTTCCAGGTTTTCTTCCGTTCTTATCTTTACGCCCCCCCTTCTTTTTGGAAGAGAAATCATCATATCGAGCATTCGAGTACTTTCTTTCATTATGTTTTGGTTTGTTTGGTCGGGGACGAAAGGGTTTGTCTTGAAAGGAAGTTGAAGGTTCTGGAGATTTCGGACGAGATACTCGTGACGTAGTGGATTGTTTCTCCAACTTATCTACACCACCTATCTTCTGAATGTAAGTTGACAGCCCATGAGGATTAAACATGTATTCATTTGAAGGTGGAATTTTTTCTATGTCTTCACGTATATATTTATTTTTAAGACGTTTTAAGAGAGAACGACGACGAAATTCCAAAACTTCAGCACGTTTCCCACAAATCATTTGAAGTATGTCATGTGAAACAGTTTTATAGCCCGATTCAGTTCCAAACAAGTCTTTTAGTTTGTCATAAAGTGAAGTAGGTGATAATTGAACATCAGAGCTCGCAGACCAGTCAATAAACTTTTGTAAGGCCGAATTTACAGATTCATTTTGTGCTAAAAAAGCATTAGATAAAGCCGCGAAGCTACGTTCCATTTGAAACCACCTTAATGGAGCGAATGGGTCTTCAAAACGCCTCAACTCTTCATTTACTTTAAGCTCCATGAAACTCGGGTAGGCTACATATTTCTTTTGTACGTCAGTATAACGCACAGCATTCCAATCAGGTGAATCAAATCTCTGCATACCCGCTATTTTAGTGACACGATCAGAATTTGCTTTTGGCACTGTAGGTTCTTTAATAGAAACAAATAAATCAGCTATATTTTGTGTACTGGGCGCCATTTTCGGAGGACGTAAAAAATGGTCTTGTGACCTTTCGGTAGCGGTTTGAGTAGAGGACACAGGTATGGCAGTACCTTGTGAGGTTTGAGTTTCAATCGGAATAGTATTTATCGTGGCATATTTAGACTTCAGAATATCATTGACATGACTCACCAATTGTTGGGACAGTAAGTCAAACCTCTGATCCAGATCAGCTTCCTGCGATGTTGAACGCGCAGGGCTCCGCCTCTGACGCTTTTTTGCTGCTGGACTGCAATCCTCACTCTTTGCAGAATCTGTAGAACGGCCACTCGATGACGACGAACTAGAATTACGCGATCTTTTTCGCACCGAATCCCTTTGCACGGGAATTTCTTCATTAATTTTCACAAATTGTCCTTCTCGCGTCGAAACCGTTGGCACGGGATTTTCTTCATTCATCTTTCACGAAATGAACTATTTACGTAACGGATAACCTAACAATAACTATTTTAAACTATTTTAACACGAACTTTCTACTTTAATCTCAAAAGTTTCAAACTTTGCAATCTAACGGATCTTTGCACGGATCGAAAACGACGCAACAATGACAAAAATCTATCATGGCGGCTTGTATGAGACAAGAGTAGTTCTCAGGTAATTCCAGCAGGGGGCGTTGCAAGCGCGGGTCACGTGACGGATAACCACGCCATCTAGCGGAAGCAAACGGAACGAATACGAGGTACTCTCATAATGGACTTCGGACGTCAAACGGAACACATAATATAAACTAAAATTTTATTCTACATAGTCCTTCTTAATATGCTGACGGTTTTTAAGGGGATGGTCAGACCATCAAACTGAACAACTTCAATCGTCGAAATCGCGAAAAAAAAATCAGCTGTTCCATGTTAAACTGCAATCCTATCCTCGACCAACATCTATGGGAAACCTGATTTTTATTTGGAAATTTCGATGTTGGTCCCATAGAGAAAGTTGTTCAGTTTGGTTGTCAGATCATCGTCTTAAAACTGTCAGCATATTAAGTTGGACCCTGTATTAAACACTAAACTAATTCCAAAACAATGTAGAGCATTAACCGTTTCATTTTTTAATGTCTTTTTTTGATGCTTTGTCCGCTTTAAGGAGTTTTATCTGGAAAAAAAGATTTTTTTTACATTACTACCAATGATTAGCGCGCTCCATATAAACTAAGTTTAATTCTATTTTGGATATTTATCAATGACAATGAATTAAATTACCAAAAAAAAATATTTTGGCTTTTCATACAAACGTTCGAGAACAGCCGATTTCATTCAGAATGGAAAGTCAAAAAATTTTTTGCTAATTTCCTATAGGTTTCTTAGGGAAAGTTGTTCTGTATTAGTAATATTTAGCACCCCTCTCCTTGGAGTGCGATTTTTGAAACTCATTCGCTGAGCTCGGCAGTTGAAAATTGCTCCGCCAAACTGAATTTGATTTCATGTCGTAAGGTAACATTTAATTTAACTTACTTCTGATACTCCATATAGTGGCGAATCACCAGGCAAGCGCAGGCCACCAAAACCGGCGAACCCTAATGAAAAGAAAACTTCAAATCAAATCAATTCGAATCCGCACGGACGACATACCATGTACCAATGAGTTTTTCTATCTTATGTACGTACCTAATGCTGATTGCTCTCAAACAGTGAAGGAAAACATCGTGAGGAGTATGCAGGTCCAATCCGCATTGGGCACGCGTGGTGGTCGAATGCCCATACACCCTCTTTGAGGGTAGGCATGTGCCTACCCATTACCCTTCGTTTGCGTCGCGCAGTCGGGTAATAACGCACGTTTAAACGTCCCTACTTACTCGTCCTAAGGTAGCCAATACCACTGCGTTAGCCCTACCTACTTACCAGTTTTCTTTAACGCTTCTTTCTTCTGGTTTTTTGACTGATACTGTGACACCGTCATAGAAGGTCTTGTTTTGGCGAAATCGAGACTTCTCAGAGTGTTTCCAGTTTTGCTCTGCTCTGGTTCGCCTACAATCTTTATGTAATCTGAAGATACTTTACGAGCGGTTCTCTTATTCCCATGTTGTACGACCATGTGATCGTAAGAGTCGTCGTCGGCCGTCATGGAGTGTCGGAGGAATTTATCTTTTGTATCGTCTTTTATCGGTTTCGTTGGTGAAAACGTTAGTAATACATTCTTTTGGTGCGCCTCTGCTGCTGGTCTGGGAAAAAACAATATTAAAATCCCACTTCTGAATTATAGACAAAAAGTTCAATACGTGTGCCATTGGCTTCCTAATACATACAATAAAGTTATATGTCAAGATTGACAGTCGAAGATAGGTACGAAAGAAGAAAGCGTCGAAAAAAATTGGAACCAGTACTGGCTCCTAAACCCTATACACGCACACATACATAATTTGTATGGCGCCTCACGCACACCAACCTATGAAACTTGGCCCCTTTTGTTTTATACGGCAAAACAGTGAGGCTCATTCTAGACATATTCTTTTTCTAAGATACGTAAGTACATAGATTATAAGTTGCGTAAGCTGCGTAGGTCCAGCAGTGGACTCAAGTTCTCGGATTGTTGCTAAATTAAATGTAAATTTTTTCTATTGTTGACTTTTTGTTTGTTAATCATTTGAAGAGTTGAGATTTTGAACTGTTGATCATTTGATTTGCTGACCTTATGGGGTTGATATTTTAAATGTTGATCTTATGACTGTTGAACTAGAGTATCAATCCCGATAAACTTACGACCGTAATCCCTTTCGGGGTGGTCAGAAACATGCAACTGCTGCAACTGGCAACGTTGTAGCAATGCTCATAATTTAGCAATGACGCACAGTGTTTTAAGAACTGGGTTTTGGTGACGTCCGCGTTTTATTCAAGAAATCGATAGTTTTTCTAATTCTGAGTGCAATAGTAAAACTCTGGCTTCGATACGACTTATAGTTTTTTTTATAAAAAATGACAAAGTTTCCCAAAATCTCGGTCATGAAAAGAGGAAAAAATTCATAAAAAAAGAACTGAAATACTTTTTTTCGTTTTGATTAAATCTTATAATTGTGTACAAGACAATACACCTTCCCATAAATTTTTAACATTTTACTGCGAATAGGTAACGAAATATGACAATTTTTCGTATTTCAGTTTTCATGTTTTTACTCGACCATAAGACCGTATTAGGATGAGATTTCTACACCGAAAAATTGTTTATACCCTCCTTTATAGGTTCTAATAAAATCACAGCCTAGTTCCGTTTTATGTAGAAGTTATTATTAATTTTAGGTTTGTTCGGAATTTCCGGGCTTAGGGTTGTCATGTGACTTCAAATTAAATATTAAAATTTTTAGGTTTTGTATGAAACACTAATTCAACATTCATGCTTGCTTCTTAGAAGTGTCTGATTGTATAATATTTTAAACATCTTTTCTATAAGTTTATGTTGTAATTTCTACTTTTTTTTTTGTTAACATTTTTATTAATAGCTGTATTCTACATAAGCAAATTATACTCTGTTAGTGCCGTAAAAACAGACAATGTTTATGTATGTATGTATGTATATCCATTGGTTTCCTCATAACTTCTAAACTACTTATCATAATTTGACAAATGAGGTATCGTTCGAAGCGTCTTGAACGTCTACTGGTTATAGGATATTATTATGTTACTTTCAAAGATGTATATTGTAATAAACCAAAATACCCAAAATAATTTAAATAAAAAGTAAGATCAAAAACTAAAACTCGAATACTGAAAAATATCGCTCTAAAAAGTATGAAACATGAAAACATTCTGATCTGAAATTGTTATAATAATAATATGTAGGTATACAAACTACACAACAAAATGTCAGATGATAATATTTTCTTGTTTCATACTTTTGAAGCGCTCGTTGGCGTAGTGGAGCTTCGGTATCGGAAACGATGACCGAAGTTAAGCAACGTCAGGTCCGGCCAGTCTTTGGATGGGTGACCGTTTAGTGGTATTTCATCTCGAGCGTTTCCGTGCTTCGGAAGGCACGTTAAGCAGTTGGTCTCGGATAGTTCCGTCAGATGGCGTTGTAACTATTCGTTAAGCCAGGTCAGAGGCCTATTGGCGGCTTGAAAATTCTCTGACAGCAAGGTGACCACTAACTTGCCTCCACCAACACGCACTGGGCCCGCGTGGTGGATTATGGCCCGCTCCCTCTCACCCTTATTCGTGAGAGGAGGCCTTTGCCCTGCAGTGGGATTCTACAGGCTATAACTAACTAACATACTTTTTAGAGCGTGATTTTTCAGTAGTCGGGTTTTAGTTATTTATTATTTGTTTATTTCCTTTTTGGAGAACTAACAGCTAAATAACAGTTAGATTTCAACAAAGACATATTGAAGGTCAGATGCTGACAACAAGTTATTAAACTCATTTTTAATAACGAAGTCTTGGTAATAGTTTTGTTCAAGGGCCGTCGTTCTGCTTCTGCGGTTACTACAATTCTCGGTATCGACATTAATAGTTAATAATATTCTAGTTAATAGATATTAAATTTTCGAGAGTACGATAGACAAGATTAATGGCAATAAATTATTATGATTATGATTTAAATCTACACGAAATTTTTGGGCGTAAAAATGATTGATTTTGAGTTGGCAACAAATATCTGCTAAATCATTACATAAGCGTTAGTCGGGGAAATCTACGGATTTTTGTATGGAGTAGGTTGCATTAATGGCACTTTAGATGATAATTTGGAATATAGCTAGGAATAGGAATATATCCCTGATGTTGTATTGTGTATTATTAGATAATTAAGACATTTACAAAACATTAAATTTTGGTATGAACAAAAATATTGTAACTGGTGATGCTTTGTTCAATTCGTTGCTTCGCTTTGTCAAATTTTACGTATAAAATAATAATCCCCGGTTAATATCGTAAATTAAGAGGCCGTAAGGCGGTATGAAAAAACTCTGACACCAGGACTTGCCCACACGATACGAAGAAGATAGAAAAGAGTAGACAAAAGTATTATAAATTAACAGCAATACTAGTTCAAACACAATGTAATAAAGTGTCTATAATGCAATCTCAAACCGTATTTTTCCTAGACTACGTGTCAATGGCGAATAATTATTTTTATATTTATTATAACACAAAATTGGTTTTTGAAAATATAAACGACTTATTCAAAAATATTACGTATTACCGGATATGAGTAAGTGACAACCCTGAAGAAAATAGAAAATTATTAATAACTTCTACATAAAACGGAATTAGGTTGTGATTTACATACTACCTATAAAGGAGGGTATGAACAAGCGTTCGGTGTAGAAATCTCATCCTAATATGGTTTTATGGTCGAGTAAAAACATGAAAACTGAAATACGAAAAATGGTCATATTTCGTTACCTATTCGCAGTAAAAGGTCCAAAATTTGTGGAAAGGTGTATTGTCTTGTACACAATTATAAGATTTAATCAAAACAAAAAAAAGTATTTCAGTTCTTTTTTAATAATACGTTATATGTTTTCCGGTATCCGGATTGCGTATTTTTTGTCATTTATTATAAAAAAAACTATAAGTCGTATCGAAGCCGGAGTTTTACTCTTGCACTCAGAATTAGAAAAACTATCGATTTCTTGAATAAAACGTGGACGTCACCAAAACCCAGTTCTTAAAACACTGTGTGACGTGTCTAGTGATGATGGAGAGGTGGCTAGCCTTTCGCCCATAAACACTGCATAAGAAACCTAATCTTCTTAACTATTATAAAACCGTAAAACCATAAGGAACAAAAATGTAGCGGTTCACTTTATATAAATTCAAATGACATTCGATAGCGCGATTTAAATGACTTGCAGCGCCATCTATTGACAAAATAGTGTGTTTGTTTGTTTGTTCGCGCATCACGCCAAAACTACTGAACCGATTTAGATGAAACTTTTTTTGTTTGATAGCTTATGATTGACTGATATGACTTAAAATCTGGTATATAATTTGTGCGGACGAAGTCGCGGGAAAACACTAGTAAACATATTAAAATGAATAAAAGTATTAATTGGGTAACTATACATTATAATATAATCAAAGGGTAATTATACGTACTTATAATCTTTTAACGTGGGTAAGTTGTCGTCTTCTTGAGTGACGTCATCGTACAAACGGGTAAGAACGGATTGCCTTACATTTGTATCAGAGCCCATGATATCCGAGCGGCGCACAAATCCGGTGGGTCGGCGATACGCATGCGGCTCATTCGAGTCCGTTACAGACGGTGCTATGCGGACTTTTCTGTAGATTACACACCGAGGACAGGCCAGTAAGAAAGGTCTCAGATCTCATGTGATGATGCAACAAACATCATGATGATGATCTCAGCAAAATGTGATCTGAGGCTTTCTTATTTACTGTCCGAGGTTAGTATACTATTTTTCTCCTCGACCGAGGTGGAAAGCGGCAACTTCGTTTAGCGCAGCGGGACGAAAATTGACGCTTTCCGGCCGGAGGGGAGAAAAAAAGATTTTGTGTCGGTTTAGGGTAGGACCTGATCTGGCAGCATGGAATCGCATTTTTTCACGCTTTGCCTATCCTTTTCTGTCTCTCTGGAACCTCATTTGTTAGAGCGAGAAAGGTCGCAGCTCTGCAGGTGCTGTTGCGTGCTAAAGCACTATCTTTTTCGCTCATATGACGCATATGACGTTCCTGAGCGACAGAAAGGTCAAAAAAAATTAAAGTTGTTTTGGTTCATTATCTGAATTCACCCTTTAAATTTTGTTGTTACGAGTATCAAAAACTATAGGCCGGCAACTTCGTGTGCTACAGTCTGCGCGAATAAAGGTCAAAATATCCAAAAGTGTTTTCTTTCTTTTGATGAATTCATTTTAATACAAAATTCGAAACTGTTTACGTCTGACATGGCTGTACGGCCTCGATCCCTTGGCCTTTAAATAAAAGGCAGGCACAGTCTTGACCATGGATATCAATCCTCCTTACAAGCATGGAAACACGAAAATCGGTCATGGGCATGTATTTAAATCATAAAGGATGCCACTCCTCCGTACAAGCATTGAAACAAGAAAATTGGCAATGGCGTCGTCTAGGGGGAGCGTCTAATTCCTCTATTTTAGGTGTGTCCCTTTCTATCCAATGACATAGTTACGAAAATGACAGGAGAGGAGCTAACATTTTTGACGTTATATTAGAAAAGGACAAAGTTAACGTCCCCTCATAAATTTTCGTCGTTGGACTAGAAAGGGACAAACCAACAACGACGATGAAAACGTACGAAAGAAGGTTGAACATTACCGACCAAGGAGTATTTTCATGTTTCACCGCTTGTAAGGCAGTGTGCTCTCCAGGTATAATATAAACAATACCTTAGCCCAGATATTCAAGAAGCCAAACTTATGGCAAAATCTGAGCTCCAGCTGCTGATCTCACCATCAGAATTAAAACAAATAAAAAAGAAAAAAAAAACGCTCATTGTTCTCTACCGAGCTTGGGCTTCTTGTTCCCTTTCTTCATTAAGCAGCATTTCGGAACTAGATGTGCTTTTAATGCGAATTTTTTCCAAATCCTCTGGCCTGACAATGCCCGTCTGCCGTCGCTTGATTTTCGTGTGCGGCTCATGACTCGGGGCACTGATCGATACTTTTCTAATTAAATAAAAAACAAATAAAATATGAAATAAATGTTAAGTAGGTCTTACCTAAGTAATAGACAACCTAAAAAAAATAAATTAAAAAAAAACGTACAGTCGAATTGAGAACCTCCTCCTTTTTATGAAGTCGGTTATACTGGTAGCCGGAAGCGACTGATGAGGAAGGCCGAGGACAGTCTTGTGGCGCCTTGGGAGAGGCTTATGTTCAGCAGTGGACTATGATAGGCTGATGATAATGATGATGACTATGGAGATAATCACATGCATCATTCTACTGCTGATTTGACTTTGGTCCATCCCCATCACAGAGATGCTCTACACCCCATAAACACTGAATCAGCCTTGCAGCTGATGGTTGCAAAAAGTACACTTATCTCTTATAACATTAGAGTGTGTGGTTTAGAGGTTACTGATACTTTTACACCCTGTATAGGCTGATGATGATAAAAATAAGTTGTCTTCGATAAATGTTTTGACTCTAATATACCTACTTATATTACTCTTTGGTTTTGACTTATTATTAAAATTAACTTAGTTACTTACCCACTACCTCGCGCTCGTATATCCACAGATGCCAATCTGGATAGTAAAAAAAATGTAGTACCTATAGATAATGACATTTAAGCACAGAATAAAAGGTCCTGATTACCAGTCACCAGTAACTAGGATCTTTGGCGTAGGTACATAATTTTGGGGGTGTTCACCAACCTGAAATTCTAGGCTGGGCTCTTAAATCGTACGTTGGCTATAAATGACGACCCATCTGTCTCTAGATGCACTCTGAGGAAGGAAAGGGTGACCACCAGCTGAATTTATTCCCCCACAGGAACATCTACCTCTCGTTGTTCGTTGCAGACAAAGTTTATGTAATTGGGGGTACAAGGACCCAGGGCCCTATGTTTAATAAACGCGACAAGTGACAATTGACAATGACAATTCAGAGTACATTGCTGGCTACTAATGACGCTAAACTTGCAGTGTCCTAGCATTCTCAGCAATGTACTCTAAATTGTCACTGACAATTGTCACTTGTCGCGTTTATTAAACAGGGGCCTGGCTTAATAAAGTGCAATTGCGGCGAACCGATGGCACATCTGCTGGAATGTCCGTGGAAAAACACTAGACGCTGTCAGGCTCGCCGAATATCTGGCCAATAAAATATAGGAACACAACGTAATAATAGAACGATTGACATGAAAAGAAAGAAAGAATTGTGCATACCTGAACCTTCGTAGCTCGTCATCAGTTATTAATTCAGATCTGAAATAAGAGAATTATTTAAATAAATGTTTATTGACATTTTCATATATAGGGTCCTTCTTAATATGCTGACACTTTTTTAAGGGGATGATCAGACCGTCAAACTGAACAACTTTCTCTATGGGACCAACATCGAAATGGAGAAAAAAAAATCAGCTGTCCCATACAAAATTGCCAACCTACCTCGACCCGAATGTATGGGACAGCTGATTTTTTTTCGCGACGTCGATGTTAGTCCCATAGAGAAAGTTGTTCAGTTTGACGGTCTGTATATCCCCTTAAAAAAGTGTCAGCATATTAAGTTGGACCCTGTATTGTAGGTATTGCATAAAATTTCAAGATAATACGAATATCCCCAACAGCACAAATGTTAACAAATATCTAAGACAGTGTCTACAAAATATCTTATAGAAATCTAGTAGATATTCTGTGATGTGTAAGTACCTACCTATAGGTAGTATATTTAGGTATTGGAAGCTTATACGGATGCTCAGACTATCAAACATAACAATTCCTTTATGGTATATACCAACATTGAAATGGCGAAAAAAATTGCTGTTCCATACAAAACTGCAATGTCTGCAATAATATCTCACTGGACGCAAATTTATAGAAAAGCTGACAATTTTTTCGCCATTTCGATGTTCCTCCCATAGAGAAGAGAAAGTTCAGTTTCATAGTCTGATCATCCCTTTAAAAAACCGTCAGCAAATAAATTATAATGTTATGCTTACTTTCTAATGTTTGTCAGCAAGTTGAGCATTCCAACCCCTTTACCGATGTTTCTTATGATTCCCCCTGCGAAGCTTACGCGATCCACATTATTCCTGAAATTAACATCTTATATGTACCTATATCAAAGACATTTGGTATTTAAGGGGTATACAGAAATAAGAAATTCGGGCTAAATCATGGCTAGACCATAATAATAAAATTGAAGTGGTGAAGCACGGCGGCCGCGGGACTGCTGGTTTACGCTCGCGCGATGTGCGCTGCGTACCCTAATTGAATTCGCTTTGAGGGTACGCGCAAAGGCAAAGGGGGCCGGGACGTGATCCTCCCGGCCCCCCGCACACCGCGCTCAATTGACCTGTGGTGGAAAGAGGCAACTTCGTTTAGCGCAGCGGGACGAAAATTGACGCTTTCCGTCCGGAGGGCAGAAAATAATATTATATGCCAATATGCGTAAACAAGTAGAACATAATAACTAATCTTACTTTAGATACGTTTTTATTTCCTTCTCTTCGTCTGAATCTAAGTCCGCTGCTGTAAAAAAAGGGGCCGCTTTAATAATAACACCTTCAAAATATTGCAATCCATATTGCATCCAAAAATGCAAACCTGACACTTCCCGCTCCGAACTTCCTTCCTCATCGCTTAGCAAATGAAATATTTCGGACATGTATGACAGCCGTGGTTCACGTGGCATCCTCTTTGGAGCATTCGCATCCAAATCTGCCTCATGACAATAATCACCTCTCAGAAACCTGAGAACAATCATCAACTGTATTAGCCTGACCGTACCTACCTAGGTCACAGATTACTCGTTACGACTAGGTGGTGATCTCATCCAAGTTTCACTGGTAGTAGTACAGTACCCGAAGTCCAGAGTGTGACAGGGAATGAGCTCGTCGGTCGCCACTTTATAATGGACAGTGTGTAAATGTACAATACAATGTCTAAGCCTATCGAGCTGGAGGAAATTCGCTTCGAGGAAATCGTGAATTGCCTTGGTGACGATTACAATGTTTCTAGAAAAAAGTGTCCCAGACTAACCTACATAGAAGACAGTACGTGTTAGCACAGAGCACAGAGTCATCCAACTAAAAACACTTGCGTGTGCTGTACACAAGTGCTTGCGTAGTTTTCACAAATTCTAACAGCATAGCAGCACGGCATGCAGACATAGTCCGTCAACCAAACGAAGACTGGCGCGTAATTGTTTCTCTTTATGTGTTTTGTTTCTCTTTTGGTTCGGACTCTTTTGAGCGTGGACGCCACGTCCAGTAGTTGATAAGTCGATGGTTTAAACAGACTAAATACTTATAAATAGGCCAACAAATAGAAGGTGTAACAAACTTTTTAAGATCATAATCAGATGCCACTTCTCCGGGATAAGGAACATCGGTAAGCTGAATATAAAACGGTTTCTTTTCTTTCACCACAAGGCTGGCAGTTGCGTGTGAATATAGGAATTCTTCTGGCTCGTAGTCATAACTCTCGACGTCATATTCATCATTGTCGTCTCCGGTAACTGCACTAATCTTACTGATTTTGCTCATTCTGCTCACTTTACTGTGGGCCGTCGATGGACGATTCCCTTCGTCACGACTTTTCTCTAATTGATTTTGCATCTCATCTTTTCGTCGCATGAATCTGAAAAAAATTATCGTAGTTAACGTGTAAGTAGTTAAGTTTAAAAAATCAGTGTTTTTTTAACAATTTAGATAAGCTAAGAATATGGAGTTAAACTCTACCTGTGGGTTGCGCGAATGTCTTTTTTCTCTTGTTCCTCGGTGACATCTTCCCCTTTCAGTTCAAGCCTTTGAATTCGTCTGAATTCTATTTCTAAAGCAACTTGTTCCATAAGCAACTATAAATCAGAACCAAGATTATTAAGTAGGACCACCTACATACTGTAATTATCTCCCATCCGGCTCGAAGGACCATAAGTTTAACAAACTTACCTCAAAAAACAGCTCTCCGATAGTATTAAGATTTTCAATATGTCCTTCTATGTAAGCATGGGTGCCTCTATTTATCACGATGTCTTCGCATTCCAGGTTCAAAATTCCAGATGAATGTATCACAATATTACATGATGGAGACTCATACCATGTCGGCATTTTCTCAATTGTTTTAAGCGTAGATTCGCCGTCGATGAGTTGGCCGAACATTACGTATTTGTGTGCCATCCACGGTGCCGGTTGGAGTAGAATGAAGAATTGCGTGGAACAGTCAATATGTCTAAAAGTTTATAAATTACTAGTGTTTACCCGCGACTTCGTCCGCACAAATTATATAGGTACCAGATTTTAAGTCAGATCATAAGCTATCAAACAAAAAAAGTTTCATCCAAATCGATTTAGTAGTTTTTGCGTGATGCGCGAACAAACAAACAAACAAACACACAAACAAACAGACAAACAGACAGACAAAATTTCTAAAAAAGGTTGATTTCAAGTAAGGGATACCTAAAAACCATATCGTAATCTTTTTTTTGTAAATATCTTCAATGTACAGACACACTTCAGTTACAGTTTTATAATAGTTTCGATTAGATTAGATTAGATTTATGAACATTGCGTCTACTGAGAGCGTTGGTGGCGCGTTGCGGAGAGCTATGGAAACTCAATCTTGAGCTCCGGGTTCGAATCCGCACGGACCACATGCCATATAACAATGAGGTTTTCTATCTTATGTACATAATACTGACTGCTCTCAAACGGTGAAGGAGGAAACCTGCATACGCTGAAGAAGAAATTCCGATACGTATGTGAAGTCTACCAATCCGCATTGGGCATGCGTGGTGGACTAACGCCCATACAACGAACGCCTCCCTGAGGGTTCGCCTGTGCCCTGCAGTGGGACGTACATAGGCTGTGATGATGATTGCGTCTACTCTCTAAACTACATCTGTAAAGTACCTACCTACGTAAGTCTAAAGCAAAAGTGCTAGGGCACGGATGATAGACTGGAAATAGGCGCAAAGTATTTCCAGGACTTTGTACATTAGGGTTTTGTCTTCATACCTATATTCTACCTATATCATACCTGCCATCATTAGCCATGCCGATCACACCGCGTCTGTCAGGAGGAACGATAAAATTCTCGCACTGCATTTCTACGCTTTTTATACCGAAACCACCACATTGGATCCATCCATCCTTGACGATGCGGTGTACGGGCGTGCCCCCGTAGCCGCCCTTCTTTGAAGTGCAGAGACGAAGGAAATTCTCGCATGTGTATGGCACTATATCTGCGTAAAGCTGTGGAAATCGGGAAGGCATCATAGTCACAGACTTCCGTCTAAGTCCTGAGATCGTAGTTTGTCGTCTTTGATCTCTGTTACGCATGCTGTCACGAGAGCATCAGTAGATTAACAATATAATTATAGTCGGCAAATATCTTGTGCAAGAAATTGATTGCGTAGAATAAAATTTGAAGGCGAAAGCGCTACTGCGCATACCCCTCACCTCCGCCCATTTTTCAAGTTGTTTGACGGGTATCTTCTCGTTGACAAAAACCTTAACTACCTAGAGTCCTAGTTGAACATTGAAAAACCCAAATGGACAGCGTTGTTTAAGCGTTGAACGCTGTATGTATCCTACTTTATAGCATGTATGGTATTTATTACCTATTTATATTTATTATTTATATTATGAAGTTTTTACAAACACCTCAAATAGAAAAATACAATTTTGGATTATTCTTACCTCAAACATCATACATCCAATGTTCTCGTCATTAATTGAAAAATGCATATAGACAGTGGGTCTCTGAAATATTTAGAAAATTATATTCACGGCCACTTTTATTGTGTTTTCCATTATATACTTACCTACCTTGTGATGATAGTAAGATATTATTATAATCAAAAATAAGTTTGAACATTTCACGAGGTAACTTTTCAAGCCAGGCCGGCGCAAGACCTAAATTTTATGTGGGCAAGATGGGGTTCGTGAGGCCCCATGGCCTGGAGTACTTACTTTTAATTTTAGGTCACATTCTAAGAAGGTTAGGCATGATATTATAATTGCTATCTAATATAATGGGAACTGGGAAGCTTAATCGCTACAACTATCAACTATACTTCCTATTTTTTGGAGCAGTTGTTAGCAAGGCTCAATTTTAGCATGAAGGTTTCAGGATGAAATGACGTGTAAAATAATGATAGGTGGTTTAGCCTTTCGCCCACAGAAACACTGCTCATGCCTTAGTCTTCCCATACGAAGGGGAAATAAATGGGGTGCATCTAAAGTACTTTAGTTAAGCAATTATTTATCCGTGTGGCTCGTAATGTGCATGTGCCACGTTGATTACCACATTGCTCGCAGAACGTTTAGCAGATGGGGTCGAAGACTTCTCGAGTGGCAACCGCGTACCTACCGAAAGCACAGCGTGGTAGGCCCCCACAAGTTGGACCGACGACCTGGTGAAGGCGGCGGGTTCCAACCCGTTGGATTAGGGCACCGTAGGTCGTTGTTGCGATCCTTGTGGGAGGCCTATGTTCAGCAGTGGACGTCCATCGGCTAAGATGACGCGACGTGATGATGATCTAACATCCTGTTATTTGTCTTTAAACTTACTCCAGTAGATTTAATAAATCTAGCGAATTGCGAGACGCTCTCCTTTTGGTAGTCCAGGCATAAATGGTAAATATATCTAGCTTCTATCAGCTCCTTCAGTTCCTCGTCTCCGCCAAGGAATTTATTGTTGTATAGAACAGCAACTTGAGACTTCAAACAGTAAGCTAAGTCACCGTAGTCAAGCTTTAAATCATTCCATATTTGTGGCCATTCGACGCTAGTTACGCCTAGAAAAAGATTTACAAATACACACACGACCTTTATACCTTTCGGGGGTAAGAAACATTGCTGCTATAACCTGTAAGCAGGCACGCGGTTGATAGTAAAAAAATATAACTAGTTAGTAAAAAGTAAAGTATTTTTTGTCTCTTTGATTGTAGGTAGGTACGAGTATTGGTCAAGTTGATCTGTGGTCAAAAAACGTGTATTATTAATAAAGTAGAAAGGGTGGTTTCTACCTACATTCCCTCTTTTACTTGGGGCATACACAGGTAGAGGTCAATGACAGTGGGGGTTAATTTCGATCCCCTACCTAGCCACCTCCCCCAGCTCGATTAAGGTAGCAGCAACCACGTTTCCAAAGATTTCACGTTTCAAATCCAATCCAAGTTGTTTTTGCCGCGTAACATACCTACCTACTACCATAGTGTATTAAATCTATTTAGTGGTGAAACTCAACAACCGCGGCGGGTCTATGCTCGCGCGGTGTGCGGGGGACGGGCGTACACACGGTGACACGTCAGGTTACCCTGTTTGGACTTTGAACTATAGTCCGTTCGCGTTAAGAAAATAGTGATTTCAGTTTTAAAATTTATTGTTGAACGAGTCACGCAAAATACACAACCGTTTTGTTCACAGTGACCAGTTCACAGTGACCAGTTGAAATCTGACCTTCGAACAAAACGGTTGTGTATTTTGCGTGACTCGTTCAACAATAAATTTTAAAACTGAAATCACTATTTTCTTAACGCGAACGGACTATAGGTATTAGAAGTTGAACGCTGCGAATCGTGCGAGAGGGTGCGGTATGTTGTTGTTGTTTCGTCTCACGGCACGCTGCGCCCGCGCCGGCAGCCGCGTCTATGCAGGCTCTCTACCGCACTATTTTGTGTTTTGTACGTAGTGTAGTTATGGGTATAAAGGGTGCGTAACCAGCATAGCTAGCATGCCGCAGTGATACAGCGCTATCACACCTTAGCTCTCTTTCTATTTGCATCCGAACGAACGAGATTAAAGACGTGATACAGCCGTATGACGTGCAGCATACTACGAGTGCTGATGTGTCGCCGTGTGTACTGGGCGTGACATAATCGAATTCGCTTTGAGGCTATAAGTGCAAGCAAAGGGGCCCGTGGCGCGCTTCTCCCGGCCCCCTCACACCGCACTCGATTGTCCTATCGCGAATGCTGAGCTCCACTATTATTCGTATTACACTATGGTACTATACAGTGGTTAGATTAGTGTACCTTGCATGTGCCAGCTTCCGTAGTGTTCGTATATATTACGAGAAAGAAGAAGTATAGCACCGATTACATTATCTACATTTAGGGGCTGCTTTAAGTAACTAGATAATCGAACTCGAAATACGGTAAGGTAAGGTAACCCACCTCTGATAACAGGAGTGTCAAAAGTTTTTGGCCTAAACTTGTGCATTCCACTGACTAAGTTAGCACAGTAAATGAATTCTTTCGTGACCCTATTTCCGATCACAGTGAATTTTATCAGGTTTTTCGGAACAGGCTTTTCTTCCTTTACCGGATAAGAAGGATTGTTAATGGAGTTATGGGCATGCTTGAATTTACTAGCATAAGCATCTTTTATGATTCTTGCCCATGGATGATCACATTGATCAGTTTTCGGTTTTTCCTTATGTTCCACTGGTAAATTGAAGAGAGTAGACATGGTAAACTTTTTGGAAGGTACGCTTTACTTTACAAAATTACGCACATGGTTTTGAAATAAGGTTGAAATAAAGGTAGTATAAACAAGAAATTCATTTTATCAATATTTTTGTAACAATTATGTCATTAAGCAAAAGTCCAGCAATGCGTCATGGCATAGAGTACTGGCATGGCGTCAGTACCTACCATAGGCCAAGTATTTCGCTTACGCTGATAGACGGAACATCAGTGTAACCGCGTATGAGACAGCGATAATTTCATCCAGTGATACCATAGGAAATCAAACTCCCATAAAAATGGGTAAATGAACTATGCTATATATATTATGTACACACGGCGTGTGTGTACACAAGTGCGATTTTTGAATCTCATTCGGTGAGTTCAGCAGTTGAAAATGTCAAAATTACTTTGGAGATATGCATCTTTCTAATGCTGATTTGACTTTCAAAAATCATTAATCATACATAGCGATTTTTGAAAGTCAAATCCACACTATAAAGACATTTACAACTGCTGAATTCACCGAATGAGATTCCCGCGCCGCTCGTAGGGTGAATACTTACAGTCCTTTGAGTCTAGTACGATTTCACTTCATGTGCGCACCGCGCCTTCGGCTGCTTAGAAAATAACCAGGGCCTCTAGAAAAAGTACTTTCGATTAGCATTAACGACAGTAGAAAAAAAAAAAAACGTATGGACTTGACGTATGGTGGAGAAAGAAAACGTCAAAATGTTTCGATCGCCAATGTCAAATCCATACATTCTGTCATTTCTACTAGCGTCTACGCCAAAAGAAATGTTACCTTGTCTATAGCCCCTGTAGTGCGATTTTTGAAAGACACCCGTAACTCGCTGTAAACAGCAGTAGAAAATGTTAAAATTACTATGGACATTATGCGTCTTTCTACTGCTGATTTGAACGTGTGACTTGCGTTGCGCAAGTACAACAAGTACTTAGTATGGAAAAAATAGAGTCGGCACGCTAGTAGAGAAATCATACTAGACGGGCTGGTACCCATTGAACATAATCCGCCTCCGTGGAACTGCCTCCGTGGTCTAATGGTTAAGAGCATTGGGCTCTTGACACGGAGGTCGTGGGTTCGATTCCCACGGGGGGCACCTAGTGAAATGTCACTTTGTGCGTTTTTCCCCAGTTGGTTAGGACATTGCAGGCTGAGTCACCTGATTGTCTGAAAAGAAAGATGATTCCGTGCTTCGGATCGCACGTTAAACTGTTGGTCCCGGCTACTATCTCTGGTGGTAGTAGTCGTTACATAAAAACCACGTCAGAGGCCGTAAGGCGGTTTGAATAAACTCTGACACCAGCACGGCTAGCATGCCACCCACGACAAAGCGTTTAAACCAGAAAAACGTCATGCGCGCTCTTTTTGGCGTACGTAAAATAATAAAGATGGAGGCACGTCTCGATTTTTGTCGTTTTCTCGGCGTTGGCATGCTAGAGGGGCAGGGCTTGCCGCCCACTCAATAAGAAGTAGAAGAACATAATAATAGCACATTATGCAATATGCAATTTTCAATTTATTGTTACCCTTTGTGTCATTATAATAACGAGAATACATTTTAATAAAGTTATTTATTTGTATCAAATCATAAATTATGTTGTTAACTTATAGAACATTATCATATTTTAATGTAAGATATGATACACACCTTTTCTGGTAAGCTATAGAGGCTCATATTCTGTACTATAATTGTAAGACCTTGCTAAAACCTACAGTTAAATGTCAAAATCCATACATTTCGACCCTACTTAGCTCGAACTTAAGCATCAATTACATTGAACAATTTGCAGGGAGCCAACATTTAGTGTAGGGTAGGTAACCTAGTTTAAGGTGAACAGAATCAAATGAGATCGAAACCCGAACCTGATTTTTAGTAGGTAAACTGGTTTTCGCTTCTTGTATGAAAACAATCATCTCGAAAACATTACTAGAACTAATAAAAAAAAACTAATAGAAAGCAATGCTACCTAACATTATTTAATAAAGAATCTAACCAGCTTTACCGACATTGCCCAATTAGGACAATGCCTTAGGGCATGTTTCACCAATTCTGGGTAAGTTCTCGTTAGCTTATACGACAGATAGCTTGACATATTTTGTATGAAATAATGTCAAAATATCTGTCGGATAACCTAACAAGAACTTATTCAGAAGTGGCCTTAGTCTTCCAGTTTACAAATAATAAATGACCTATACTCTTTCCTAGCTAAACTAGATATACCTACTTTGACTATTATAATTATCTACTTGTGTAGGTACTATCTACCGACATATTGAATTTACCTTTATATACCGTGTTGGAGTGTCACTGTATTCCATTTCTCTTATACGTATATTTTCAATAAACAGATGTTCTTCAAATACGCGAATTTATAGTAGGTGACCAATTGAGTCTGCCAGTTGCGAAGACCCATATATTTTTAAAATATTCGTCGCTTGGAAAACTGAAGAAAAAATACATCACTTAAAAACGCAAAAAAGCTACAACTCCTCACCCTACCTATACGAAAAAATTGGTAAAGTAGTTTTTACGTGATGCTCGAACAAACAAAGAAACACACAAACAATCAAACGAATAGACAAACAGACATAAAAAAAACCTCACTAACTATTCTTTATGATCCAACCTTAGACGATTTATATAGGGACCGCCTCGCCTTAGCATTTCCCCTCTGCCAACGTGCCAGATCAAACAATCTTACGCATTTACATACAATTTTATACCTTATCTATCACTAAACAGCCTTTAATTGCGGAACAATAATTTCGAAGCTATCGCGTTTGGGGTTCACACGACACAGTTTTTCATGAATTATAACATTCAAAATTAAAATCTAAAGTAATGGAATAAAGTCCAAAGTTGCGGATTTCATGCTGCCTCAAACATACATACCTCATGCTACCAAAAAGTGGCAGATAAGTTTGTTAGTAGAATAAATAAATACTCTAAGGGCCTGTTTCACCACTTCTGAATAAGTTCTTGTTAGCGTATCCGACAGATATTTTGACATAATTTCATACAAAATATGTCAAACTATCCGTCGGATAAGCTAACAAGAACTTACCCAGAAGTGGTGAAACAGGCCCTAAGGATTCAACTCACGTCCACGACATCTATCATGGTATGTTTTACAGGTTAACCTAACTAAAGCTGCTGGCACGTTCACAGACACATACAAATGAGTTCGATGAGACATTCTGCGTGCAGTGAGACAAAGGCATTGCGTAAATGTGTGGCACGCGCCAGCTTTAGTTAACCGACCTCTATTTGTAATGCTGTTTTTTGTTGGAGCTTTTAACCCTGAGGCAATGACAGCTATCCATGGTATGGTATGCTTAACTACGTTTAACTAGCGGTTACAAAATACCTCATGAAACCTCTTCCGGCTTACCCTTGGCATAGCCCTTGGTGTACTTACCTTATTTTCAAGGTGGAAACAGGGTAATTTTAATATGACATCTGACCACCCTTATTGAGATTACAAATCACAAAATTTAGCTTTAACTTTTAAATTATTGTCTTTAACACTTGCCCGATGAATGAAACTATTAAAATGCGTTTTATTATTAATGTTTCCTGCAATAAAACGTGAATTAATGTTAACATACCCGTGGAATGAAATATTTTCTTTGCAACGTTCAGTGCGGCTCTTGCATCCTAAAACGCTGCACGCTACCATGTTGTGAGCTAAAGTCACCCACTCGCAACAAATTACAATGAATTAAATTATTACGAAATAACTATTCATCGAAATATAGAGCAACAAACATTTTTATGAAATTATTGTTGTCTGACTCCGTCTGACTCCGATGTCAGACCATAGAGGCTAGAGCAAAAATATGGCTACGTCAATAAGGACAGCAATAAGGTAGCGATCTCCTTTTTTAACTAGAGTAAATTTGTATTATGCATCCCTCAATGAGTAAATGAGACAAAACACGTTCTTCGTTCTATTACTTGATCTTTCTACGGTACCTACCTAATAATTTTCATAAATAATTTTTGAAAAAAAATTTTGTAAGTTTGGAAAAGATTCGATTAGGATTCGAATCTTCTTGAAGGCCTCCGCACATTGCAGCGATTTTATCGCTGCGATTTTGCGATATTTATTTCTAGTACATTTTGTATGGGGACGCGCGCGATCCTAGGTACACTCTGCCGCGATATTATCGAGCGATAATATCGCTGCGATTTTGCGATATTTGTTCTCAGTACATTTTGTACGGGGCCGCGCTCGATCCCACACACTGCCTCGATATTATAGCAACATGACACAATATCTTTTTCGACTACATTCAGTGGTGGGGCGCATGCGTGACGCGAATCGCGGAATCGCTGCAGAGTGTAAGGTAAGGTGTCGCGATATCGTTGTCGATAATATCGCTCGATAAAATCGTTGCAGTGCGTGTGCGTAGGCTTTTATTCGATCTGACCATTTCAGAACGAAATTTTGATTAGAAAATGTTTTGTTATTTCTGAACCAAACACAAAACGTCGATGTGACACTGACATTTTTGACATTGTTTGTTAGTCTTTTCCAGTGGCGAACGAAACGAAAATCTGTTTCATTTTTTCTCATTTACTTTACATAATTTAAATATATTGCAGTAAAACTGTGTATTTTTCAAAAGAATATGTTTCGAACTTTCATATGGAAGTTTTAACATTTTTCTCATAATCGCAGTGAAAGTAGAAAAAATGGATAAAAGTTTATCACATAGCTTCTCGGTAATTTGCCGGGAACTTTGCAACCTTATCTACGTTAAAGAGTACAATAAAGCTAAGATAAACTCCCTGATTGACGAGCTAAACGCCAAACCTTATAAAACTGAGTTTTTTGTCCGGAAACATGTAAGTTTCTTAGGTTATGTTTGTTGTAGTAATTCCATCAGATGTTGAAAACAATAAAGATTACCAACTATTTTGACACTGTTACAGGATGCTTCTACTCTGGTGACTGCTCTGTGCCTCAACATAAAACCGTTAGACGAGTTTTTGGCAGCAAAAACCTCACATTTGTTAAACAGCATCTTAACAAAACAAAACTTACAATTTGACACCGATTACTTGTGGAAAGTGATATCATGGCATGTTCAGTGCCTGAAGAAATGTTCAGATATTGTTTTACCGGACATTCTTCATAATATGCAGTGTATACTGCAGTCTAATCCACAAGCTGGCCATAAGGTTAGTCTCAGTTAGATTTATCACCACACAAGCACGTATCCAGGGGGGGGGATAGGTGGGATTTATCCCCCCCCCGAAATCCTAATATTTGTATGGAACAGTGATCACAACTATACCTTTTTCGTCGTTTTTCATTGAAAATCCCCCCCCGAAATGGAATGTCCCCCCCCGAACCCAAAGTCTGGATACATGCTTGTCACCACACCATTGTCACAGCATAAAAAAGAACATCTAGTATCTATTAATAAATACAGTATGGACACTCCCGTCCTCCCACCATCTTTTTACCTCACCCCCTGTTGCCCTCTGGCTACCTCGGCAGTTACATGTAGCCTAGACTGACACCACAATTGACACGCTAGAATTTATTTTTTCGAAACAAGCATAAGCATATGCTCACGACTATATTCCCCGAGGGGGTGGTCAGAGATATTCTGAAATCTCAGAACATCCACTTTTCACCAGTTGTACCGAAACTCTGTTCAGTGTGACAGGGGGTGAGTCCGTCGCCACTTATAATGGACAGTGGGTACAATACATGCCTCGAAATTGAAGCATGCAGGTTTCCTCATTTTTTGTGCATACCGACCGTCTGTCAGTAGGTACCTAATTAAAGAATGGGAATTTATCGTTTTCTAAGGTTGTGATGTATTGTGTTACGTATACTGCATTCCAAATAAGGACGACGAGATTTTCCGATTCCTATTTAGCTTTCTGGCCAATTCTGACAAGCAAATTAAATTTATTTATCACAAAGATGTACTATCCGACATATCTTGGACGTTACTAAAGCTGTTCTAAGAATAAGTGAGAGTAAGGGCCTGTTCCACTACTTCTGAATAAGTTCTTGTTAGCTTATCCGACAGATATTTAGACATAATTTCATACAAGATATGTCAACTATCTGTCGGATAAGCTAACAACTGGGTAAGTTACCCAGAAGTGGTGAAACAGGCCCTAAGTGTTCCAAATCTCTGTTTCTGTAATTAAAAATGGCCTTATATTTTCGTTGCTATTTGGAATGGAGTATAGTAACTAGTAATCTGTGCCCTAAGGCTGTTTGCTTAAGTTTATTCACATGTTGAATGAATGAATGAGAGAAATATACTTTATTTACACCAAACATAAAATACATTGCACAGAAAACTAAACTGATTATAGTACAAATAAGGTGGTCTTATCATCGGTCATGTTCGGTTATCAGTGAACTTCATCATCTCTGGTGTGGTTCCCACAGTAATAGCCAGATGGCCATATTGATTGTCATCAGAAAATGTTAAATAAATACAAATATGCACGCAGGTGATTGCCAGCAGTTGCAAAACATCACGCATGCTAAAACATCGTTATCATACATATTTTTTGGTTTACAATGTAAGACCCTAATATTGTAGCGTCCGTGCTACGGACCAAACTGTTGATTCCGTCTTAATGTAACATCTTTTGTACACAGTTTGAACAATAAATATTCTTATTCTTCTTAATCTTAATTATTTTCCAAAATAACTCAATTTAATAAATATTTCAAACAGTTTACAGATGAACTGATAGGCAGTCAAGGCATACTTATAAACCTTGTGGATACAGACAAAAGTCACATGCTAACCACTCAGAATCCACTGCAAATATGTTTGATTGCACTTAAATGCATCATTTGCTTAGTGACAGCCGAAGATAAAGCTTCAGAACCAAACGTTGCGTTGGAAATAAAAGAAAATGCATCTCAAATAGTTGTTAAGTTTTTGATGAAAGGATCTACTAAGTCACAAGATGAATATTTATATTGTAAGGTAAGTTAACTCATATTTAGTGTTTTTTTTTCAAATATAAAATCTCAAAAAATATCACTTTTTTAATTTAAGCTTTCTTGATTCATCATCATCATCTCAGCCGATGGACGTCCACTGCTGGACATAGGCCTCTTCCAAGGATCGCCATAACCAACGCCATCATCCAACGGGTTCCTGCCGCCTTTACCAGGTCGTCGGTCCACATTGAGCCTACCCACGCTGCGCTTTCCGGTACGCGGTCGCCACTCGAGAACTTTTCGGCCCCATCGACCATCGGTTCTGCGAGCAATGTGCTTTCGTGATTGGAAATCTTAAATATTGTGATGAGGGTGCCACTGAACGGTAACGAAGCCTTATCATCTAGGTTCATCATATGATATGATATGATGAAGATAGGTTGTCTTACTAGAATGTAATGTAACGTTAATTTACTTTCAGTCAGTAATATCAGCACTAAGAGTGCTATCTCAACTCTATTTCAATGACAACAAAGTCAATATTCCTCTGCCAGAGGTAATGGGCGTGTGTCGACACTTCATTATATATGGGCTTGCCAATCAGAACGCTAAGCCAGAGAGGATAATGCCAGCACAACAGACTATCGCCGCTGCGCCTGTTGTCCATAATCCTAAAGGAGGAAAGGTACTTTTGTTTTGCTATTTGTTGCAACTACGTTTTATAATTTATTGCTAGGAAATATGGAAAAAAAAAGGCTATAGTCTGTAGGATCCTACTGCAGAGCAAATGCATTCTATCACGAATAAGGGTAAGAGGGACTGGGTAATTTTCACCACAAGGGCCTAGTGCGAATTGGTGGCAACTGGGCAAGTAAGTTAGTGGTTAACTTGCTTTCAGAATTTTCAAGCTACCTTTATGAACCTTTGAACCTGTCTTGGAATGAAATACAGTTAAACATTTTGACCATGTAACTTGGCAGAGGGGAATGCTAATGCAAGGCTGGTCCCTAGTAAGGTCTAAGGATCTACCCAAACCGGCGAACATTCATGAAAGGACGAATTAATGTGGAGGAGGCTAGAGAGGTTTGTCAAGATCGTAGCAGGTGGCGTTCCGTTTTATCTGCCTACCCAAGTAGGAGACAAGTAGGCTTGAGAATATGTGTGTATTGTATGTATGTTAAATACTGATTCATTCTGTCTTTAAAATGATCTTTGTTATCAACATCTGGTTCTAATCCCCTTTATTTTAAAATCATGTTACAGAAACAAAAAATAAGAAAGCAGCGGAACAATGCTATAGAAAGTCTAAAGAAAGAGATTCCAGTGTCAGATCGCAGTCTCATGAAAGATGTAGACAATTTTGAGAACAACTCTGCTTACAAGCCGGCCAGTAAGAACTATTTGGAGCCGCAAAACGCCAAGAATAGTTGGGCTCTGACCAGTGACTCGGATATGTCCGATGTTGAGAGTAACAGAGAAGCTAAGCTTGTGGCCTTGAAGTCTAGGGTTAGGCAGAGTGCTTCTAATTTGCTACTTGTATTGGTTAAGGTAAGAAAAGTTTGATTTTATAAAAGCGTGATAACTAAGAAAATTTTCGGCGAAAATATCCAAGGAAAGTAACTACGAATCACCGCCCGCCGCGCGCGCCGCCCGCCGGCGCCCGCGAGAACAATGCAGGTTTTCCACCCTCTCATTTGTTCTCGGCTAGACTAGAATGTAATGCCATGAAAGAATATGGTAGTACCTACGTGTGTACGTACGTATGTGAGGTAAAAATTTATGGTGGGCAGGAAGTGTCCACCAATTTTTACCTCTCCCTTGGTAAAATCTCTCCCATGGCAGAAAATGTAGGCAACAGTGTATTCCTGTCTCATCCGCACTCATTCATCAGTATCACACATGCTTCTTGTCAGATTTTCCCATTTGTATGAAGAGAAAGCCAGGCGTCCAAGGTGGAGTGTGACAAGTATGACACAGATAGCTTTCTGACGGCTTTTTTTTGACTTACCACCGCGTCGGAAGGTGTTCCGTTGTAGAGAAGATGCGACCAGAAATTCTACAACACGCATGTTTTGAACAAAACAAAATATACATAGTACCATTACAAATACAATATTGAATAACATAGTGCAACATTGTCAAGACCAGACATTTTGGTCATTCATAATGGTGGATAAAGGGCTTACTTCGAGAGAGCAATATACCACCATGTGGTCTTAGTGCGGTTTGGTGGAAGCAACTAGTTTGTTCGAGACTATCTATAGAATATTTATTTGTGCTTCAATTGTACTTTCAGGTGAGAGAGAAAAGAGATATATTTGGTTACTGGTGGGCCTTACTCCCGGACTCGCCTGACGCCAGCAAATGGTCAGCAGAGGATGGTGCTAAACAAACGCTAGCTTACTGTGCAGTTACTGATCCTATAGCGAACAGCAGAGCCAGCGTGCTGAGTGTTGTCTTGGCTCTCTTGTCTGGCTCAAGGACTTATCTGTCACAGGCTGAATCTAGGTACGATTTTTGTTAATTATAGAAGAATTTTTAGTTCTTCTGACTTTGTTATAGGTCATAATATTAAAAAAGTTATAAAGGCCAGCGGGAGTATGTTATAAAAGTCAGTGCCGCCTTCTTGTGGACTAGGGCAATGCATAAGAACATACAAAGATTTGATACTTCAAAGACCTCCATCTTTGAAGTAGGTATCAAATGTTGTACCTTTACAATATGACAAGCTATGATGGAAAAGTGACTGTTAATAAATCACAATAATCATAGTAAATAACACATGTCTTTCACATCTTAGTAAATAACAAATAAGAAAAAATTGTGTGAATTTCAACTTCCGTAATTGGTTGTATAATAGGATAGACGCTAGAACGATGATAGACGACGTTCCAATGTCAATAATCAGCATGTATTGGTTAGATTAAGCAGCATCTCTAGACTGCAGACTTGAAGTTATAGAACATAAATTTAAATGGAACTACTCTAACCAATAGAGAACTACTCTACTAAGTACTCTAACCAATGGGAACTTGTTGTCAGCATCTGACTATCAATTTGTCTTTTGAAATCCGACTGTTGTTTAGCTGTAAGTTCTCCAAAAAGAAAATAAATAAATAAAATAATATTCCACTGTTGTCGCCTCGGCTTTGAGCTTCACAATGACTATGTAACTGATATATCTTCTCTTTCGTCTTTAATTACAGCAAAAAAGAGACAACGTCCTTCATACCATTCTCTGTATCGCTCGGCTATGTAATCACATGCATGCACAAAGTCCTCGTCGGCATACTGGACACGGAGAGAAGTCACGCCGTGATCATAGTCGCGTTGAAATGTTGCGCGGCGCTGGTTCAGTCCACCCCGTACCACAAGATGAGGGAGGGGCTGATTAGTGAGCTCGTTAGGTCTACTAGGAAGTTCTTAGTTCATAGGGGTAAGTGATTAGTTAGATGCTGTTGTTTTAGAGACCTATCAAACAAGCGACATTTGAGCGTAGGAGAGTCGCAACTGCACAGCCGCGATGTTGCAAGTGAATCACAGCGATTTTAACTGACCGTTGTTGACGCCATACCGCCGCCGCTATCCTGCCGCGACATCTTAAAAAATCGCAAAAATATAGATATTGTCATGAAATATTATCGCATTTGCCTTGCGTCATAATCATAACAATTGAAATAACTTGGAAGACTGGAAGGTTTACTTATTTTATCTCAAATAGCCATAAACATTGGCGATTCCACGTGGCATATCTATCCTTTTTACCCGACTGCACCAAATAATGTTTTTCGAGTGTATGTATGTATGCTCATTTCTTTGGCATGCTCTGCATTTCATTTTTGACATACCTATGATGTTTCGTTAGATTCGTCCACTCTGTGGATTCGTCTTAGTTTAATCTGTTAATTACGAGAGATAAATGAAATCATATTATCATTTTCCTATTCACAGATATAACACTACAAGTAGGTGCATTAATCACAATGGGCTGCGTTCTATCAGTGGACCCTAAAGTCGATGAAATTCTCAAAGCTATAGAAAAAGATACAGTACCTTTAAAAACAACAACAACAAATAACAAAAACAAAATTGATGTTGACGAATGTGACGACTTCGAAGAGGGATATTCAGATGATGAAATGTTTACTGCTGTTATTGAGCCTGAGGAAAAAGATAATATGGAGGCAGTCCATTATTTTAAAAGTTGGATTCTTGATATTTGTTTTAAGAACATGGGCTGGATGTTCAAAGGGGAGGATGTGACGGTAAAGTTGATTTTTTGAATATCTGAATTGCATTCACTTTATATAAACTGTAAAGACGATGTTTAGTCCATGCTTTAATATGTTAATTTTTCTTTAGATTTTTGACTTACAGTATGATTATAGTTCCCTGATTTTAACTCCAATAATTTTGCTAGAAGTTGTTTATACATCCTAGATAAAATTTTCTTTACAAACATGTTAAATATTTTAGCTGTTTGTAAAGAAGATTGTACCTACTGTTTTCTAGACGACAAAGTATAAAAATGTTGCTACTGTTGCACTTTAATTTGTAATACTCACAACTGATCTATTTTTACTAATTTTGTTCTTTCGTAGAATATTTAAATTTTCTTTAGTATTTTGTTTTAAGTGTTAAAATTTTTAAACAATGTTTCAGCGATGCAAACCGTCAGCGATACCAATAATCCTGGAATCCCTACAAGTGCTATCGGCGCTGGCTTTCCATCACCTGTCAGATGTCCTCCAGTCTCACCTGACCCTGTTAGCGGATATATTGAGTGAGATGCTGCAGCATGAGCACCAGGATGTGGTGTTGCAGTCAGCTAGGACAATCAGCATCATTGGTGATGCCATACAGAAGTTAGGTAAGTGCTATCCGCTCTCGCTTTCAATTACCTATCATACCATACAATTAACATAGGAAGTAATGATTAAATGCTGAAAAAAAATTTTGTTTTACAGTAATTGGACCTGTATTTAATTTGCTTTTTAATAGTTTTCACCAACTTTTAGGGCCTGTTTCACGACTTCTGAGTAAGTTCTTCGAGGTAAGATATCCGACAGATATATTGACATAATTTCGTACAAAATATCGCAAAATATCTGTTGGATAATCTAACAAGAACTTATTCAGAAGTGGTGAAACAGGCCCTTAATCTTTTAAAACGGTTTCTGTTGAATGTTTTAAATAAATAAAATAAAATAAATAAAAATCATTTATTTCAGGATACAAGGTCCCATATACACAAGATTTCAATACAATGTTAATATAAATTATAGGATATCACATTAAAATGTTCGTCAAAAATATAAAAATTGTCATAGATCTTTCTTATTATTGAGTTCGGAGACGCACGCGCGCGCTGCTCGAAGGAGGCTCTCGCGGTCCTCATCACTGCAAAGAAATCATTGACCCTGTTCTCAGCAAACATACCAGATGCGCTACACCTCCACGGCAAGCCCAACATGCCTCTAAAGGCGTTGTACTCTCAGCGTGTTGTAGGCGCGCTGTGTATAGGAGTACCACAAGTGGCCGGTGTAGAACGGCTGGCAGTACGCTTTGAACAGCGTCACCTTGGCGTCCTTAGAGCAGCGCGCGAACCGTCGCGCCAGCATGTTGGCTCGCATGGCGAGCGCGCGCCGCTGCCTCTCGAGGTCCTCATCATCCCGCAGTCTGTCGGAGACTATGTGACCCAGATATTTGAATTCTGATACCACTTTAATTTCACAACCGCGCAGGTACACTGGCAGTACTTTTGTAGGTCCTTTTTTATATTTAAAGACAACCAACTCCGTTTTTTTGACATTATAGGAGAGACCGTGAGTCTCCGCATACCGCTCACATATACTTATTAAATTCCTAAGTCCTCTGATTGATGGGCTGTGTTTTAACACCCGATAATCTTGGACCTTCAAAAGGCTGAACTGATTCCATCAGATATGTTAAGATAAGAACCGAGTCGTAACGTAAATAGTAAATACCATAATTTTCCAGCTTTGTTATAAAATGATAAAACATTTAAAACTGGTTTCATCCATACTTGAGTTATTATACCATTAATGTTAACATCACTTTCGCGCTAAAGAGCGACAAAAGACAGACGTCATATTTCCCCTCCCGCACTGCTCCGCTACCTAAGGAACCTTCTCAGTTATGGACTAGACTAGACTTTTAGTAACTTGGTGCACTAGGTAGGTCGAGGCACTAGTTTTTCGCGGAAAAAAATTTTTTTACGTATAAGTACCTACTTCCGTCTTTTAACTTTTGGAGTTTTAAACTGAAATGTATAAACATTAATTCCAGAGCAAAGCGACCAATCACCGCCTCTGAATCACTGTGTCTACATGTGGGAGAAGCTTCTTACGCCATTGTCTACGGTTCTACAAAGCAACGACAATTCACCAGCCAAAGCCGTCGTCTGCGACTGTATTGCGAATATTGGAGAAAAATCTTTTAAGGAATTACCGGTACTGATTTCTTATCGATACGTTTTGCTCTACAAGGTTGTAGTGTAGATCGGGACTGGACTGGATCTGGAAAAAATAATAGGACTATATTTTTTGCGAATTTCCTAAAGGTTCTTTGGGGAAAGATTATAAGTTACATTACAGAAGCTGAGCGGAACGGACATGAGTAAATAACGAAACGCTACTGCGCAGTATGAATATCTAAAGGGTGGTATTGATATCATTAGCATCCTTTTAAACTAAGAGTCTACACATCAAACTGAACAACTTTTAATATGGGAGCAAACCGATCGGAGCAGAAATACAATCTGCTGTCCCATACTAAACTGCACCCGCCGCTGCTGCCTACACGACTCAAATGTATGGGATAGCTGTTTTTTGTTGTTGCTCCGATTGGTTTGCTCCCATAGTAAAAGTTGTTCAGTTTGATGGGTAGACTCTTAGTTTAAAAGAATGCTAATGATATCAATTTCACCCTGTATATTCATCATCGGGAGATCTTAGGTCACTTCTCCTCAATGCCGGTATTGCCTCCTTCATCGACCATGTATTTGAAGGGTGAAAAAATAAAAATATAGGGGGTTAAAACAAAAGATACCACTGGGTCGAAGTGTTGCCCCCACAGCAAGATAATATATGACGGCGCCTGGTGCCATCTCTCAACGGCGCCTGGCGCTATCTCTCAAATTAAAACAGAACCAGATCGCACACTCATGACGGTGCCTCAGCGCCTCCTGGTGTCGGTCTAGCGGTGCGTCGGGTGTTTGACAGCGATGTCAAGAGGAGTTCAGTTGAAGATTTGAATATAAATGGCTGGACCACCGCATAACTCGACGAATTGCTAGTTCTGTAAATTGATCACCTATTCCCTATTGTGTGTTTGCGAATATATAAGATAAATATCAACATTTGTTTGCAGAGACGTTTGCAAGTATTATGCTGTGCGCTGCTCGTGGGCTCGTGTAGTGATGAGGAGGCTACCGTCAGGGCAGCCGCCGTTCGAGCCCTAGCCATGGCGGTCATGTTTACTACTTTGAGAGAGGTAACAACTAATTTAAAGCAATCGGTCCAAAGCATTGCTGAACTAAAGTGGTAATGGGTGAGGCACATTGCTCGCAGAACCGATAGCCTGTGGGGCCGAAGAGTTGTCGATTGTCGACCGGGTATTGGAAACCGCAGCGTGGGTAGGTCCCACACAAGGTGGACCGATGACCTGGTGAGTCCTATGTCCAGCAGTGGACGTCTATCGGCTGATATAATGAATCGATACCTACAGAAAGGTGAAGTGCGGAATACCCGAAACCGGCGGGCATGTATGAAAAGATGTATGGATGTGATTGAGGCGAAACAGGTGTGTAAGGATCGTGGTAAGTGGCGCGCCCTAGTCTCTGACTACCCCACTGGAATGAAGATTTGACGTTATACATATCCTATATGTATAAAAAACACGCTAGTAATATTTAAAGGGGTTCTTTAGTTTTGACCATCATACTGAGAAACTTTCACTGTGGAGCCAATATACAAACCTCAGTACCTAATCTAGCGGAATTTTTAAAGTTATTTTCGCCGCTGTTTCCATATTGAAAGATGTTCAGTTCGATGGCCGAAACAACCCCTTTAAATATTACTAGGATTTTTTGTTACACCTTGTATTAATAGCTATTATTAGCTGTACATTTTCAAAAGGTTTAAAACGCTTATTTGCAGGATATATGTTTCGTAAGTGATTGCGGAGAGAATATACTGAGAGCGCTGGCCGAGCCAACGTTGGTGGTGCGGACGAAAGCGGCGTGGGCCCTCGGCAACCTCAGCGATGCGCTGGTCTTGAATATGTGAGTTTGTTTGTGATAGTAGTAGTAGTAGTGAGTAGGTGGGCGATCGAGCTGCGACGTCTTACGAGTTTGAGATACCTACTCCGTTTTCACACACAACCAAATTTAAATGACGGCTAGGTACCATGAATATGTCAGCCTATTGTAGAAGATTGGGTAACAATTTTGAAGAAACAATTTATTTTTGGTGAAAGAAAACGTAAATCGCATGTGTGTTGCCAGGCTTATTATGATTATGTTTTATTGCATTCCATAATGTACAACAAGGTGTTAACTTATAAGCTATGAGATCATTATGGACCCTGTAGATGTAGGGCACAGCAACTGTGAACATTACAAATAAGTAGGTAACTTAGCATATCATTCGTAGCATATCAATAGAAAACTAGAAATTAAAATAGTAGGTAAGCATAACTCTTAAAAGCATAGCATATGCTCACGACTATATTCCCCGAGGGGGGGTACTCTTAAAAGTAGGTAATATAATAACAAAGTTAATAACACAATCATGGCACAACGTTTTCGTATTATCTTTTTATAACTTCATAATAGGTAGGTGCATTATAGTTCGGCCGTTCAGAGAATGCGTTCCTGACACGTCGCGATTGAACTGACGACGTACTTTGTAATGGCGTTACAGTTCCGATAAAAATATTTTTGCTGGTTGTTTACCGTTTTAACAATTGATGAGCATTAAAACAACATTATTATATCAATAATCAATGAATTCCATCACTAGTCGTGACTAACTGATAGGTGTCAGGAACGCATTCTCTGAACGGCCGAACTTTAATGAGTTTACTTAATATTTATTAAAGGGTAAATTTTGTGTTTTCTAAGGGTTTCATCATTTAGGAATTCGTCGAGATTATAGTAGCATTTCTCTAAAGCATTTCTCTCTCTTCGATTAAAGTTACGTCCTTAGTTACTTGCTTCAAATTCAAGTTAATACTTTTGGGCGATATCAACTACGTGGCTAATTCTCATAGCGACGCATTTCTTCTCCAGAACTAGGTATAGCTACATCCTTGTTTACATTTATATGAGTAATGCGTAAAACGCAGAATACAATAATTACTTACCTACTAGCCAAAGGTTACTGCGATAACATGTGAAAACAAAAAGACAGTAATAAAATATTTACTCTTATTAAAGACACCTATTTACCTCGTTGAGAAATTGTTTGTTCCGCAGACCAAGTTCTGCAAATCATTATATTTTCATTCTTATGACATTGAGTTAAGTGTTTTTTCGTAAGACTACTTATTTTGTGAGTCGCAAGTGGACGTCTGTTCGGCTTGTGATAGAGCGAGTACAGTTTTCTCCATACAAACGTATTCCCCTGTTTTCTCCCTTGATAATGATTAGTGACACTAGAGCAAATTTTTTTTTACCATACAATCTATGTCACCTCTGCCATGTCCCTATGTTTTGATTTTTTGCATTAATTAATACTGTAAGAACCAGGGACCTTAAAAAATGACCCATTTTACCGTCCGTTTTCAGACATAAAATAAATAAATTTGACGAATATAAACAAAAGGAAGGACATAGCCAAAGTCTTTCTCATATTATTTATGAAAGAATTATTAAAATAGGTTTAGTAATAGGTTTAGTTTTGGAGGAGAAAACAGGGGAATACGAAAAGCTGATTTCGTCGATTTTTTGTTTCTTAAATCGGTCCGAGCTGGAGTGGTCTCTTTTGGCACTCTCGGCGGGGTGTATGGGTGGGGCGGATCTGATAAATACGTATACAGTCGGAAAAGTGACCTATTCTCCAAATTAGCATTTCAGCCCGCCTATCCTCTTACGTGGCCACGCGGCTCCGCCATTTTGTGAACACTTTTGTGTTTTAACCTTAAAACAATCACTTGAGACTATAAACTTAGATTGGCAAAACTGCCACTCTAGACTTAATTAATACTAACTACTGATCATTTTCATACGTATACTCTCCACATAACGAGACGTTGGCTGAATTGTGATAAAAATCCGATGCCATTAAACAAAAATTGAATTGAATTGACTTATTTTGTATGAACTGGAACATAAACACTAATTAATTAAGTTCAGCGAATAAAAGCGACGTCATTTACAAACAAAGATTACAAGGTGTTGTGCAATAAATGATAACGGATACCTAGATAACAGTATAGAGGAACTGAGGTGGAAGGTTCCTCCATAGAAAAGGGAAGTACTTCCTCCAGGCTAGGTGTGATGCCTGGGGACCGGCCGTGGTCCTAATGATGTTTTGTCTGAACCTTGTGTATATACTGAGACTCAGTGAGAATTTATCGCGATTTGTGTCTTGGCATGCAATTGTGAACCTTAGTGTAGCAGCTTACGGGTTTCCAATGTGCCATCGTCAATTATCTTATGTCGTACTTTTTGCTAGGATAGGGGCCTGCTAGCGCCATCTGTTGGCAAATTACTACAACACTAATTAAGAAAAGGCCTGAACTCTAAAATTTTGCTTTTTATCAAATCCAAAATCAAAATAATTGTATTTCAGACACAGACCATAGATTGTTAGTGTTTTTTATTCCTTGTAAAGACCATCAAACTTAACTGTGTAGTACATAAGTACTACACTTTTTTAGTTAGTTTTTTGTTTTTGTTTTTTTTTGTTAGTAATAAAATAATACATAATATTATTACTTTTCTTAGGAATTATGTAGGTATCGTATGGATGTGTTTTATTTACTGTGAGAGGCTACAATCTAGATATTTCAAACTTTTACTATGGAAGCCAACATCGAACTCGCGAGGTGCACACCTGATTTTTTTCCATCAGGCCCTTCGTAATTGAGTGGTATGGTCGCATCTACTTTTCCATTTAAACTATAATCACTTTAAAAAATAGCTTGAACATCAAGAAATGTATTTTGGAGCGAATTTTGTTTACTTTATAGTCTATCATATCCATCACAGCCTGTATATGTCCCACTGCAGGGCACAGGCCTACCATCAGGGAGGGTGTATGGGCGCTTTAATGTGAAATGTAACAAATGGCTTCATTTAACAGGGAAGATCAGGAGGCAGACGATATAGACGATGACCTGCTGCAGCGGCTGCTAGAGGTCAGCATACAGTGCGCCTTGGATAACGATAAGGTACGTCAATGAAACTGTAAACAAACATTAACCCTTAGAAAAAGTATATGTCTAGAATGAGCCTCACACTTGTTCCGTATAAAACAAAAGGGGCTAACTTTCTTAGGTTGGTGTGCGTGAGGCGCCATACTAATTATGTATGTGTGGGTGTATATGTATAGGGTTTTGGAACCAGTACTGGTTCCTATGTTTTTCGACGCTTTCGTAGCTTTGACTGTCTATCTTGATAATCTAAGCATTAACCTATGTTGACAAATTTATAGGTTACCTGATACTGTTCTGGAAAAATTCCAGCACTGTTCGCTTTTTGAAAAATCGGTAATTAAAGTCGGGCCAATTTAAAAGATCACATTTGACATCTTTTGATATTTCATAAAATGAAACCTTGTAACGGCGGGCATAGAATATTGTTAATTTTATCGAAGTTAGAACTGCAGAATTGCTTAACTTTTTTTAATGACGATTACATATTTATTGTAATAATGACCAAAGAAGGTAATTTTACGATTTACTTTCACTAATAAACCATTATAAATATAATAAACAAGTTCTGTTCTAAAGAACTGAACGTGGTTACAATGTTGCGTCCGTGAATCCTTTTTCTTTTTAACACTAGAGATGTTACCCAAAAAAATCGATGTTAAACGTAGTTCCAACAAACCGCGATATTCACATATAAATCAATTCACATAATATGTTTGAAATCGATTCATTCACTTTAATCGATGTTTTTAAGCAGGTCACCTCACTATGAAGCTAAAACTGACAGACGTCAAATGTGATCTATTAACTTGGCCCGACTTTAATTTGCGGTTTGGATCCGGTTTTCAATAGACCAAACTTTTTTCCATGAGTGTCTCGTGTCGTACCACAGATTATTCAATAGTTACGATACCGCACTCTCCCGATTTCGGGCGCTTTTTCGAATTTCGCACTTTGCGCTTCAGGAACGGCGAACTAAAATGCGCCTTATATCAATGCGCGACAGCCTGTGTCTCATGAAATACAAGGCGCCGTAGGTACCTACAGCAGCTGTCGAACGCGAGGGACGGAGCACTGCTATTAGTCTAGCAGTAGTAGATTTTGTTATAATATAAAATTTTTGTTGGGTTGTTGAAATATAAATAGAAAACAAATCTGTTACGCACACGTGTACAAAGTGCCATTAAGATTAGTGTGCATTGAACCGGGATGGCGGTTAGCTGCTATCTATTTGATATCTAGTTATTGCATTGCTCCGTTAGTTGCGCACTGCGTTCGGTCCGAATCCGAGACATCTCTGACCGTCGAGGCCTCCGCACATTGCAGCGATTTTATTGAGCGATAATATCGCTGCGATTTTGCGATATTTATTTTCAGTACATTTTGTATGGGGACGCGCGCGATCCTACACACTGCCGCAATATTATCGAGCGATAATATCGCTGCGATTTTGTTCCGACGCAATCTCTTTAGACCACATTTAGTGGTAAGGCGCATGCGTGACATATAGCTCGATAAAATCGCTCGATAATATCGCTGCAATATGCGGAGGCCTTCAAGAAATTTATGGATATCATCATCAGCCTATACAGGGTATTCAAAAAATCTGCTGCATACCCTTCAGGCTCCAAAAGGGTTTTTTACACCCTGTACACTTAGTCTAGTCGGTAATGCAGTTTTGTATCAAACAGCTGTTTTATTTTCGCGATTTCCAAGTTGACTCCATAGTGAAAGTTGTTCAGTTTGAAAGGCTCACCCCCATAAGTATTACTAGGGTGTTTTGTTACACCTTGAATACATCCCACTGTAGGGCACAGGCCTACCCTCAGCTAGGGTGTATGGGCATTAGTCTACCACGCGTGCCCACTGCGGATTGGTAGACTAGACATCATCATCATCATCATCATCAGCCTATCATCGTCCACTGCTGAACATAGGCCTCTCCCAAGGCGCGCCACAAAACTCTGTCCTTGGCCTTCCTCATCCAGTCGCTCCCCGCTACCTTTTTTAGGTCGTCTGTCCAGCGGGCAGCAGGGCGTCCCACACTACGCCTACCAGTTCGCGGTCTCCACTCTAGAACTCTGACACCCCATCGGTTGTCAGTTCTTCGGCAGATATGACCAGCCCATTGCCACTTCAGCTTGCTAATTTTCTGAGCTATGTCAGCCACTTTAGTTCTGTGACGAATCACTTCATTTCTGATGTGATCCCTCAGAGAAACACCGAGCATAGCTCTCTCCATAGCTCGCTGAGCGACCTTGAATTGATGAACTAGTCCTATCGTCAGACTAGACATAAGCATCGGAATTTCTTCTCCGACGTATAAGAAAGAGTAGTACATAGAGTACGGGCACTCCCTGCCCCCACCAATTTTAACCTCACCACCACTTGATAGGAAGCGTGGCGTAAACTGTAGGGAATGGCGTATTCCTGTCTCGCTCGCACTCACTCAGGATTGCACCTCTTGTAAATTTTTCTCATTTGGATAAAATGACAGCTGAGTGTCCAAGATGTGCCATAATGGTCTTAGGATAGTGATTGAGATTGCTCATAAATTCATAATTATATGTTTGTTTGTCTTTCTATTTTGAATCGACTACATTTCTTTCTTTAGTAAGCAATGATTAGTAAGTGTAAAAACATTTACTAGAAAATGTTACTATTTATAGATTTTTATTTACAATTTAACCTTGAATTATTAACGCTCATTGTGCAACTGAACTTGAACCTCGGCCTTATCAGAAACGCAGTTTTACAATAATTATGCAAGATAACTTAGAAACGGGTTCGAATCCCGTAAGGGACAAATATTTGTATGATGAATATGAATATTTGTACCCGAGTCATGGATGTTTGTATCTATATATGTATTCTATATCGTTATCTAGTCATCATAATACAAGTCCAGGCTAGATTCTGGTACTTTAAATGTGACTAGATAATTTGTGTGACATTTTCCAAGATATAAAAAAAAAACTGTTTATTTTTATTCATCTTCATCAGCCTATCATCATCCACTGCTGAACATAGGCCTGTCTCAAGGCGCGCCACAAAACTATCCTCGGCCTTCCTCATCCAGTCGCTCCCCGCTTCCTTTTTTAGGTCGTCTGTCCAGCGAGCTGAAATCCGTCCCGGCGTCCCACACTACGCCTGCCAGTTCGTGGGCTCCACTCTAGGCCCGGCTTGCACCAACAACGATTTAGCCTTAAACGTATTTAGTGATAGTTCTGTCTTTCAAACTGCTCGTACAAATGACAGTGATAGCATCATATTTAAACATGTTTAAGCCTAAATACTTTTTGGTGCAAGCCAGCCTAGAACTAGGACACCCTGTTGTTGTCAGTTCTTCGGCAGATATGACTCTATGATTATTTTTATTACTCAGGTTAAAATGAGCGCTACACGAGGTCTTGGCAATCTTCTAAGGTTAATAAAGAATGAGAATTTAATCCGGAAACCGCAAATGAAGACCTTATGCGAGACGGCGATAGAGAAGCTTTTGGACTGCGCTTGTAAAGTAACAAATATGAAGGTGCGATGGAACGCCTGCTACGCGATGGGGAATGCTATGAGGAACGAAAGTCTCTTCACTTGTTTTAGTGGATGGCAGGTACGAACACAAATTCTTAATTCTTCATCAACGTGCTGGCTAAAACATCTTGACCTCGAAATTTAAACCTCCCTGGATCCAAGCAGGAAGACAAAAAAAATGCCATACGATATGATGATGATCAACGTGCTATGTATGTATGCACCATAGAGAAATTACACGCTCCTCTTGGTAGATATGGTGTAACAAAGTGGGCACTAGTTTGTACTGCGATTGTTGTATACCATAGAGAAATTACACGCTCCCCTAATGCTTTTTGTTTCCCCTCACCCGTCCCTCACCCCCTTTGTCGGCGACATAATTTTCTATAGAAACAAGCCGATATGCCATCTCCTCTTACTCCATGGTATGCACAGTGTGTAAAATTAAATGTAGTAAGATTATAAAGTCACATATTAATGGAGTGCAGACCATTAAACTGAACAACTTCTATGGGGCCAAGATAAAAATAGCGAAAAAAAAAATCTGCTGTTCCATAGAAAACGTAAACGGCTAATCGATCAGCCCAAATGTATGGAACAGTTCTTTTTTCGGGATTTCGTTGTTGCGAATTCGAACCCAAACACTCATGATTGGGTGACCTTATCTCTTCGCAGTGCACCACATAAAAGTTTTTAGAGCCTCTTACTTTAAGAAGCAAAATGTATCGGAATTTACAACGAATTCAATCATATAAGATCTTATAACTATGGACTGGCCATGCGTTAGCATTCCCCTCTGCCAAGTTACATGGCCCATTGGCAATTGTATACCTTATAACAATCAAAATTAGAATCTAAAGTAATGGAATAAAATAGAAATTGCAGATTTCATACTACCTCGTCCCCCGCAAAAAGTGGCAGAAATGTTTGTTCGTAGAATTACACGCTTATAACGTCCCTAGTTATATGGTCTAAGTATAAGATGTAAAGAGAGAAGAGGAAAACGAAGTATTTTTTTGTTTGTACGTACTTTTGCTTATACGGGTTTTTACCGTCCTCTTTGGTAAGGTTATCGTTTAAAACGATTCTAGTAGTGCGTGCTATATTCTAAAAGTTTGGTAAAACCCAGAAAAGTCTTCAGGGGAGATTTCTGCTTCTGTAATGAAATTACAAACCTGCCAAACCATTATCGACTTAAATCATGCTTTCGAGGACTAGTAGTTGCGTTAATTGATTTTCAATGTTATTTCAACGCATGCAAAGTCTATAATGGTGAAAAATGCTCAGCGCTGCGCTTCGCCAGGTGGCGCTGGCTCTAAGATAGCTTTTATGTTTTTTTATTGTTTCAGGGTCAGGTTTTCCCTAAACTATGTACTCTAATGCAAGAATGTAAGAATCTCAAAGTTCGTATCAACGCGGCTTCTGCGCTGCGGGCGCCGACCAAGCGGGAGCATTACGGCGTACACTTCACTTTAGTATGGCGCGGTGTCATGGCCGCCATGGAAAATGCAGCTAACGTCGATGATTTCACTGAATATAAACATAAGGATAATCTTATTGAACAGGTAAGTTTAAGATCTCGTTTGGAGGGAACGGGGTTTTATGTTAAATTGAGCTTTATGCGAAGGAATTATGGTAGTATGTAATTTGAATAATATAATATTTAGAAACATCTTGGCTAATCAGAAAATTTGCTCACGAGTCAGAGATATTCTGAAAACTCAGAACATCCACATTTTACTTGTAGTACCGAAATTCTGTTCAGTGTGACTGAGAGTGAGCCAGTCGCCACTAATAATGGACACGGTCGATCGGTCGGTCTTGTCGATCTTTACTTAAGAAGAGATCTCCACTTGCGTGTCGTTCTGTAATACCCGCCTCAGTGTCAGAACAATATTCAATACATACACTACATATATAGGGTCCTTCTTAATATGCTGACACTTTTTTAAGGGGACGATCAGACCGTCAAACTGAACAACTTTCTCTATGGGACCAACATCGAAATCGCGAAAAAAATATCTTCTGTTCCATACAAAACTGCCAACCTACTCGAGCCAAATGTATGGGACAGCTGATTTTTTTTTCGCGATTTCAATGTTGGTCCCATAGAGAAAGTTGTTCAGTTTGATGCTCTGAACATCCCCTTAAAAAAGTGTCAGCATATTAAGTTGGACCCTGTATAGAATCCCACTGCAGGGCAAAGGCCTCCTCACGAATAAGGGTGAGGGTCACTACATTTATAGAGGGTGAAATAGATATCATTATAAACTAAGAGTCTACCCATCAAACTGAACAACTTTTACTATGGGAGCAGATAGATAGTTTGATGGGGGGGTAGACTCTTAGTTTAAAAGGATGCTAATGATATCAATTTCACCCTGTATACTGTTTATATATAACGACTACGGAACCCTATCAGTGCGTGTCAGACACGCTCTTGCCCGTTTTAATATATTTAAACTTCTAAAAATGTGATAAGGAGACGTAAGAATCAGGAAATACTAAATATAGTGATAATGGGCTGATAAATATGTATCGGGTCGTAAGGTGGATATTTTGATGTAATATCGATGAATTTATATCTGACATAACAAGGTTACTGAAATAATCTTCCGGTGTTTGGTTTTACAGTAATGAAGTTTACCGGTTTAGTACGGATCAAATGTTTATACAGGGTGTTAGGAAAATTATGATTAACCTTTAAACCACATACCCATCAAACTGAACAACTTTTACTATGGGAACAAATCTATCAGTGCAAAAAAAGTCAGCTGTCCCATACTAAACTGCAATCCATTATCCACTCGACGCAAACGTATGGAACAACAGTTTTTTTTGTTCCTTTTGCTCCCATAGTAAAGTTGTTCAGTTCGATGGGTAGAGTATGTGGTTTAAAGGTTAATGATACTTTTCATTAAATTCTGTATACGGGGAAATTGTAATATACTGATGGTTTTTTGTGTGTTAAAACAGTAGATTTTTTTTATATTTTCTCTATGTTGGCTCCATAGTGAAAGTTGTTCAATTTGGTGGTCTGAAGCACTCCCTTAAGTATTACTAGGGTGTTTTGTTACACCCTGTATTTGATACTGCCCGGCAATCTTAGTAGATTAAATGACGTGAATTTACGTGCCATTCCGTTTTTGTTTGTAAGTAATAAACCAATGTTATGTTATGTTTGTAATAAACCATAATAAGAATCATCAAAATCGGCTCACGCGTTTGACCTTTAGTGTGCAACAAAGGAACCAACTTACATACATAAATACATACATAGGCTGATTCCTTCCTTTGCGTCGCGAAGTCGGGTAAAAAGTAAGCTGTCTCGTTTTACCACATATAAAATGCCCTCGTTCAACGATCTCCAGTCTTTCAAAACAACGTTTCCTTTTCCAGCTCTGCGTAACCCTAGCCCACATGTGCTGTCTACTCAAGCAATCAGATCTGACCGACATCCTGGACCCACTAGTCTTCCACTACGACAGCGCAAAGAGCCTGTCCACACAACTCTGCCACAAACTGCCGCCAGAGAACGCCTCCTGCCTCAGGATATTACAAGCCGCTAAATACGTGACGGTAGACTTGACAGCTGTCAACGATATTCATCAACAGTCATTGGGAATGCTGCAGAAAATATTTATTTGGGATTTGTGAGGTATGGAATGGACAATATTTCATTTAAAGATACCAACATTGAAATACCATTTGGAGATTATGTGATTGATCAGATTTTTCTATCCATTAGGTATGTCTCAAGTGAAATAATGTAAATACAAAGCTAGGATGAATAAGATGGATTCCTTTGCCTGGCTGCCTTTTCTATTGACTTCGACTGTTTTTTTTTTAAATTACTACAGACCAAGGTTTTCAGACAATTTAATATAAATATCTCTATCAACAATTAAATCTGAAAAATAAGTATCTCTAATTTATTAACCAATTTGAAATTAGAAAAATTAAAAATATTAATTTTTCATTAAAACATTGGTTAAAAAAATATTTATGTGGTTCATTTAGGCCGGATTCGACCAAACTGTGATTTATAGAAGAGTAACTATACAAGGAACAATTTTACTCTTAGCGTTTGTTCCGAAATAACTTCATTCATACTAAAGGAACGAATGTAATTATAATCCACGAAAGAGGTCGTTGTATCCGTACTTTTTGCAATGTACATTACTTACATTTCCTACATACATAATTGACATTGCCTTAGTCTCATAGATTAGTATTCATAGATTGGGGTTGGTAAAACGCAAAATCAGTTTACTCTAGAGTAACCGGCGACTTAATCTAAGAATAAAAAAAATACTCGCGTTTGGTCGATTCGGGCCCAAATGTGATAGTTTGAAATCAGAATTTGATGATCAATGAAATTTGTTTTGTTATCTCGGTTTCTTCGAGTTTAATCGGTGGAATACATTTTTACTAATAAAGGTCGAACAATCGACCAAACGTGCCACTAAGCATGATCTCATATCAATGTACGGTGCATCATAATCGTGTTCATTCATTCATAGACAATAGAGAGTAACGACTTGCAGTAACAAAGTTTTTAAAAATGGAAAACATTTGCGAAATACATTGAAAGTACCTATACAATGCTATATTGGGGCGACTATTCAGTATAAGTTTTTAACATTAAGGGGCCATAGGTCCCGACGAATATTTCCTATGAGAAACGCGATTGCCGAGCGCTCCGAAAAGTGTGTGCTTGAGCCGTATTTTCGATTAAAAACAACTAACCAAAGTACTTTTTCTAGATTTTATTTATGATTGCACTAGTTAAACTAATGGTGAATATGTGAGTATAAATACCAACAATCGGAAACTATTTTAAATTCTTCTAAACCCAGAAAAATGTTTAAAAATGCATGAAAATACGTCATCTTCGTGACGATTTTCTATCGAGTGAAGTAATTCCAATCGTGTATTCAGTTGATGATTTCACTAGACGAACTATCCAAAAATACTGAGGTATGACTTTAGTTTCGGTAAATGGTATAAATCTAGTCGTAAAATGAAAAATAAAAGATGCCTCCGAGGTATTTCCACCCTTCGATCAAAATAAAATTAATGGATAGGCCTTACGCGAACATTTCAAACCAGAAAAATGAGGCAAAATAAATGAAAGGTTTACTTGTCACTTGTATGCAAGTGCCCTAGATTTGACAGATAATGGCGCTAGTTTGTATGGACCAAGTGCACCAGTAGTGTGCTTCAACTTACCGCACTTCAGGCCTATCCATTAATTTTATTTTGATCTAAGTTTCCACCTACTATTACGTCTTAATTTCCGACTGAATTATAAATATCGACACATTTTAATTTTGCAATATTTATGATAAAACTATCATTGGTCTAGAAATCATACCGCAGCAAAGATAATTTGAAACATAATTTCTAAACGAAAGGTGCGTTATACAAAATATTCCTCTTCTTTTCACAGAGCAGTAGCAAGTGTTTAAGACGAAACAAACAAAAATATAAATTTAAAAAAGGACAATTATTCATTAAAAGATGATACTTTATCTATGAATATACAATTATTATCGTCATGCAGTTTGGCTTAAAAATCATCCTGTGTAGGTATTACATAATGTGTACTGTTTACCGAGTAAACAAAATAATTGCTTTACTAAGTGGAGCCTATTGGAAATTCAAAACAGTGCATTTAAATGATAAGTATAGTCATAATAATAATCAAACACAGACATTTTCCTTTTACTCTAGTTATAAAATTGTATGAACAAATGTATTCAACTAGAGATGCAGTTTTTAAAGATATTGCGAATAAGTTTCCATGAGATAAGTGAGATGAAATCTGTTTTATTTAAATTATATTTATTTGTTTATTTATTTTGTTAAAATATATTTACATTTTATACTTAATACTTGTTTTATTCAAACGCCAACAAAAAAAAGTAGAAAATAATGAATACTTACTTAGTCAATTATGTATACCTACTATAAGATAATTATAGCATAATGGTAAATTAAATAAATTCTGACACACCTCTTTATACTTCTATTCTTGAATATGCATGCACCGTTTAATATTACACGCGTTTGTTAATAATACATTATTTAAAATTTTACAATATACAAGGTGTAAGGAAAAGTATCATTAAACTTTAAACCATCAAACTGAACCACTTTTACTATAGGGATCAGCTGTCCTATACGTTTGCATCGAGTAGGTATTGCAGTTTAGTATGGGACAGCCTTTGACTATTTATTATAAGGACTAGCCTTGCGGTAGCATTTCCCCTCTGCCACGTTTTAAGAACAATTTTATTGATCATGTGCATTTACATTCAATTTTATACCATATCACTAACCGAGATAGCCTATAATTGCGAAACAATAACTTCCAACTTAGAACGTTTGGGGTTCAAACGAGACTACTTTTCATGATTTTAAACATTCAAAATTTTAATCTAAAGTTAGAATAAATCCAAAATTGCGGATTTCATGTTACCTCGCCCCCCGCAAAATGTGGCAGAAATGTTTGTTAATAGAATTACACGCGTAAGGGTTGAACTAGACATGGCCGCACGCGATCGCATTTTTCCGTCGCTCCATCCTTTTCTGCCACTCAGGAACGTCATTTGCTAGAGCATATAAGATAGACGGAACGCGATCGCACGCGGCGTGCTGTTCCGTGCTGTTCCGTTCCGTCTACCTTATATGCTCTAGCAAATGACGTTCCTGAGTGGCAGAAAAGGATGGAGCGACGGAAAAATGCGATCGCGTGCGGCCATGTGTAGTTCAACCACAGAGGATTGTATCCTCTGTGGTTCAACCCTAACCAGTCCACATATTATAAGTAGTCAAAGGGGACAGTTGATTTTTTTTTCGGTTTGACAGATTTGCTCCCATAGTAAAAGTGGTTCAGTTTGGTGGGTAGAGTATGTAGTGTAAAGGTTAATGATACTTTTCCTTACACCCTGTATATCTTTCTTACGTAAGAAACCTTTTTCAATTAAATGAAGTCATTAGGAATGTTGAAAAATTTTAATAAAAACAATTTTGTATTATACCAATGCCATGCCAATTTACCAATTTATATCAATCCGTTATTATACTAAGATCCGATCGTAAAATTATCCACATATTTGTTTGGTAAACAAAATGTGATTGAAGTGAAAGTTTACACAGGGGTTCATACAACGCCGCCGGGTTGCCTACCAAAATCTTGCCGCAAATACCTTTACTTACCATTATTTTGGTTTGGGAAGTAAATGGGGTGCCATCGGAAAGAGACCGATTTAAAAAACTGGAAAAACTACGGTTGTCACCTCTCAGTCTGCCGCAACTCTAGGGTTGCCAGGTTCAAAGAAGTCATTTGAGTTGCGGCAGATTGAGAGGTGGCAAACCTAGTTTTTCCAGTTCTTTAGATTGGTCTCCTTCCGATGGCACCTTATTTACTTCACAATCAGAAAAAAAAAATCATAACTAGGCAACCTGGCAGGCGGCATTTTATAAACCCCCAAATTAATAGGTGCATAATGTTACGGCCGAATACTACGATAAGTACATCGTATTTTGGCTTGCGATTCTGCATATTTTTTAATACTTCTGTCTGAGCAGAGGTTCTTGTTTACATCTTGAAATATTTCTTTGGCGACAAATCAAATGGATTATTTCTCCTTTTTATCACATATTTGGCCACCCACACATTTTAACTCAGGATTTATCAGTCATCCTTATTTTTGCAATGACCTTAAACCGTGACAATATCATAATTATGTACAAAAACAATACAAAGAAAAGTTTAACCAATTAATCCTCGATCCGGATATATCCAGACAGATATTTTTGTAGCTTAAAATGAGAAAAACATGATAAAATCCGGTTTTAACTAAAATGTAAGTGTTTTTGGGCCATTGACGTATGCAGACATGTTAAACTTCGAGATAATAAGGTCGCAACGGTAAATGGATATAATTAGATTAACTTGTTTATATAAACTATAGCACAGTCTATCTTAATCTCAATTCATATAATTAACATTCTGACGGGAAACGAAAATAAACCGTATTGAAATTGGATTAGAATGATATTCAAGATCATCGATCAGGACACCATCGCCTATGAGATTATTGCATGTAAAATTGAGTTTTGTGTTGCACACAGTTGTAGAGCTTTTGATTTCTGGCTGCATTTTATACCAATGCTACATTGATCTCGGAGGCGCGCAGTCTTTCGGGGTGCGAAGGCGAGGGCAGTGGCTTCTGATACAAATACACAATGCGCAAGATGTGTTGGAAGATTGCCACACCACGACGCACTGTATGCGGTTGTCCGGAGGGCGCTAATTGCGGCTAACATTCCGTGTGTGCTGGAGCCGCACGGATGGAAAAAGACCGGATATTAACACCCTGGTAACGTGGCAAAGGGGCAGCTGTCATATGGGATGCCACTTGTGTAAATACATATGCGGTGTCTCACATTGGACGTACTATTCGTAAGGCAGGGTCAGCAGCTGAATGATCGGCTTCGCAGAAGCATTGAAAGCCTGCAAGTTGTTGGAGTTCCAGTACATTGTCGTGCCACTGGTAGGAGTGGTAGGGGACACTGGATCTTGGTGGGTGGAGGAAATGGCGTTTATGAGTTATCTATGCAGGAGGATGGTTGAGAGCGGCAACGATGCCCTCTCGGGGTCGTACCTGGTTCAAAGGATTTCTTTGGCCATCCTGCATGAGAACGTAGCTAGCTAGTGTGATGGGATCCTTTGTATCGAGTACGATTCGTGACGAAGGGTTTTTGCTTTCACTGTTGTGTTTTTTCTAGATCTTGTATTTGGTTTCACTAAAATACCAAAACAAAATCATGATCATTTACCAAAATATATCTTTTTGTGTCGAACTTTGCTTCAACCAATCCTTATAATTGTGAAACTGTATTAAATCATTTTTAATTTATCAAACGCAAACTGTGATATAAACGTCGAAATGTAGTTCAATATAAGTTAATCTTTCGAATCGTCTTAGTAACCAAAGCTTAGTAACAGCAGTTCGAAAGGTCAAATGCGGAAATATATCTTTAGGCAAGTAAATATTTCGCATGCCGACAGTTAATTATAAATATAGTCTAAGTATAGCCGTCATTCACCGGAATATTTTTATTTGGTGTTATCTATCACCAATGATGCTAAATGAAATGCGTGCGCAAATAGTCTTAATTGGGTATTGTACCGCTATTTTTCTCAATAATAGTAAACAATGGAAACTTACTTATCACATGTATTTTGAGTGTACATTTAAAGTATTTACTCGAGATCGGGATGATTAACATTGTACAAAATAGTTTTTTCTCCCCTCCGGACGGAAAGAGTCTATTTTTGTCTCGCTGCGCTAAACGAAGTTGCCGCTTTCCTCCTCCGTCGAGGAGTAAAATAGTATACCTACTAACCTCGGGCAGTAAATAAGAAAGCCTCAGATCACATTACATGAGTTCTGAGACCTTTCTTACTTTCCTGCCCTCGGTGTGTAATCTACTATACCTACCCGTTACATCTACTGCTTGAATTGTACATTATTGGAATAATAGTTACTTCTGTGTTTCGAGGGCTCGGTATTATTTGGTACCAGATAGTGTTTTATATAGCGTCATACACTAATAGCTATTGGAAATTTGAAAACAATCTGACATTAGCTTATTCACTAATTTGTATAAATATATCGACCCGCATTTGATATCTCGACCCAGCAGACTATAGCCTATCCTCCGCCCATAATTAGTAATATTATTATTAAGTATATATATACCATCATTGGTACTCATTAGTCATTATCTTGTAAATACATATCTTGTACACAGGGTCCTTCTTAATATGCTGACACTATTTAAGGGGATGATCAGACCATCAAACTGAACAACTTTCTCTTTGGGACCAACACCGAAACCGTGAAAAAAACCTGCTGCTGATACAATTGAGTAGGCTTCCATTTTTGTATGGGACAGCAGATTTTTTCGCGATTTCAATGTTGGTGCCATTGAGAAAGTTGTTCAGTTTGACGGTCTGGTCATCCCCTTAAAAAGTATCAGCATATTAAGGAGTAAGTAAGTAAGTAAGTAAGTTATAGCCTGTAGAATCCCACTGCAGGGCAAAGGCCTCCTCTCACGAATAAGGGTGAGAGGGAGTGGGCCATACTCCACCACGCCGGCCCAGTGCGTGTTGGTGGAGGCAAGTTAATGGTCACCTTGCTATCAGAAAATTTTCAAGCCGCCAATAGGCCTCTGACCTGGCTTAACGAATAGTTACCACGCCATCTGACGGTTCTATCCGAGACCAACTGCTTAACGTGCCTTCCGAAGCACGGAAACGCTCGAGATGAAATACCACTAAACGGTCACCCATCCAAAGACTGACCGGACCTGACGTTGCTTAACTTCGGTGATCGTTTCCAATACCGAAGCTCCACTACGCCAACGAGCGCTTTATTAAGATGTATATCAAAGATATTCAGAATATAGGTACGCATTTCACAGTGCCTAAATTCTGTCAAGTACATATGCCTCAATAATAATTAATAGTGTAGGTATGAATTATCGACAGCTATCGTATCTATTGCAGTCTTTCTAAACTATTGTGAAAGACATCAGCAGTGCGATTTTTGAAAATCATACGAGCGGGTGGCAGTAGAAAATGTCAGCATTACTATGGAGATTATGCATCTTTCTACTGCCGAACCGCTCGTATGATTTTCAATAATCGCACTGCTGATTGTTGACAATTCATTGTTATCAAAAGAGCAGAGCTGCAGATAGATAAAAGCTTAGTTCGTCATATAAATTAAATCAGAGTAAGATGTTATAAACCACTTCGCTAATTATCATTATCATAAAACAATTTACTATACTAACAGTAGACCACATAGTTAAGTCATGCTTAGCCGCACGTGTCAACTTAACCGCTAATAGGTATTAAATATCCATGAAGAGGATCTCCATACAAAAAACGAAAATCAATGAATCAATCAAACCATCAAATATACTATATAACAAAAAAAAAAAAAAAATCTTATCTAATCTTTATTAATTCTTTTTTTTCTTTTCTCTTTTCTTTCTTTCTTTTATTATCTTTATCTTTAATTTTATAAAATCTTTTTATACTTCGACACCATAAGGGTATATTACCGTTGGACCGCTCCATACAAACGTAGTCTGGTTATATTTTTAATACTAACCAATTAAAGTCAATGACTTTTTCAGAATCAATCTAATCTCTATGTTTGTATGAAGTCAGATTTTCGTTAAAATGTATAGTTTTAAAGTGATAGTACCTCAAAGATTTCCATACAAATCTTTAATTAATTTAATCCTAGCATTAAATCTGTATATTTTCACGAAAATCTGACTTCATACGAACAGATTAGTTTCTAGATAGATTCTAAAAAAAATCATTGACTTGAATAGGATAATATTGAAAAAATCACTAGTCTACGTTTTTATGGAGTAGGTACGCCAACGGTAATTATACCCTTAACATGTAATTATTCAGATTTGTAGATTTTTATTTTTCCGAATTTCATTAAAAGTTTAAAGGTTTTACTTAGATATATGTAGTTACCTAGGTATTACAATTTTCTCATAGTAAAATATACAGTAAAATCTAAACCTACAAACCTAGTATCTACAGTGTGAAATTGATATCATTAGCATCTTATTAAACTAAGAGTCTACCCATAAAACTGAACATCTTTTATTTACTATGAGAGCAAACCGATCGGAGCAAAAATTTATTAGCAGTTGCATACTTTTGAGTAGAGTAGGTACTGCAGTTTAGTATGGAACAGCAGATTCTTTTTCGTTTCGAATTCGTTACTATAGGTGTACTTAATGGGTTGCTTCGGACCATAAAAGTAACAATTTTCACTATGGGACCATTGAAATCGAGAAATTTGTTTAGAGACTACTTACTAGTTTCAAAATCTGCATGCATGATAAATAATATATTCTATTGCAACATTGTATCGTTCTCAAATAGAACTGACTACAACAACAGTTTATTATGCTTTGCCCGAAATGTTTTTACTTGTTGCCCAATACTGATGAAATCTGTACATAAAAGCTAGAACATAAGATAAATAAATAAATAAATAACGCTCACAGGCACATATATTGTAATGATCCCAAACTAGCACTAAAGGCTTTTATTATGGAAACCATACAACAACGGCACGAACATATAACATCCATGACAGAACCGGGATTCGAACCCAGGACCCTGGTTTGGCAGTCCGGCGTGGTAACCATTACACCAACCGGGTCGTCCTTCCTTCCATTCGTCCAGTCATCCAACCTTCAATTTTGTGTCGGGGGGTTAATTAAACCTAAACCGGAGTAAACAGTTCTATTACAGATTGATTACATACAAGTGCTTCCCCATTAGGAAATGACTACTATTATATCGGTAATAGTATTGTTTTTGTTCATTAAAATTACAGAAACCGTGTTATATTCTCTAAGCCTTGCTTAGGTAGGTACAATTAAGGGGGTTGGTTACATATTAAATGGGGAACGATCATCAACATTATTATGGGACCAAACTGGAATTATTGAAACAAAAAATTCAAATGTTCCATAGAAAACGTCAATGGCGATTCGACACAAATTTACCTATGTCTCAAAAATAATAGGTACTTCAGGAGTGTAATTTTGACATTTTCAATTGCGAATAAGTTTCAAAAATCACACACCACGTCTGCTTCGCACAAAGTATGTAGCGCATTTTAGTTTACACCCTGTACAAAACACCGGCTTAAAGTGTGCTTATAGATATACAACTTTTACCTTGGACCAACCCATGTTACAGGCTCTAAGACCCAACCCATACTGAAATAGTCAGCATTACCAATCCCATAGTAAACGGTAGGATAAACTATTTCGGCTTAGTTTCCGACAGAAGGTACCTACCTAACTTTTATGTTTGGATTTCAACGTGAGCGGATCTATGAAAAGGTAACGAGCTGTTTCCATAGCATCGTCTCCTTCAGAAGTTCAAGGATGTTTATAAGGAACTAGTTAACTGGTTACTATTAGATTGGTACCTAGGTACTAATGAATGAGTAGGTTGAAGAAATTTAATTTACATTAAATCGTGAAAATCAATTTATGTTTATGAAAGGACAAGCGTGACTACCATCCACGGAATATTATAAAATTAGCAGAATAGTGTGATGTTTCAAAGTCAGGGGATATTTACCAAATAAAATGCCAAACTTTGATCTTTTATATCATGCACTGTGCTCGTGAAATTTTATCAATTCGGTTCAGGATTTGGAAGTAGTCAGTTTTGTTATCAGTTTAGAAAGGCAAAGCTGATAGTGATAGCAATCTGAACAAATGACCCCAATTCTTTGTCAAGTAGCATGTCTTGGGACTATTATTTTTGGTTTCATGCTATTTCAAATTCATAGAGATTTTGATTCGACAATAGTTTAAATTGTTGTTTTTGTTGTTGTCCTATGGTACCCCGATGGTACAGAGGGAGGGCCCTCGTGAGACGCCGCCACCTCTCCCTGTCCTGCGCCTGGTGTTCAATGTCGCGCCAACTCAACCCAACTCAATAGTTTAAATTGGACTCAGGTTACCTTAGGAACTTCGAAAGCTCAGTTATAGTTTGATGGGTAGTCTTAGTTTAACTGAAAAGAATTAATAATCAAGTTTTTGAGAGTTATTTACGCGGTTATTATTTAATCTAGAATTAAACATGCCATAATTATGTCCTGCATTATGCATGCCAATGTTTAATTCTAGATGATAATAACTTGATATACTTATTAGTAATTCATTCTGTATATACTTATACTTGTTAATACTTAGGTAATTGGGTGTTTATGCAAAACAGAACTATCATGACATGAAATATACTTTCAACAGCTAATTGCAACTGTTATAATAATGTCGCTGCTGTCCAGCTAGCTACTGAGAGCCGTGTTTAATAAACAATGGATTCTAAGAACGGTGTGGGTGTCAGTTTGTGCAGGGTTATGATTGGTGGCTGTGTATGTAAGCACCTCGCCTCGGTAATAAGACCATCCTCCTCGCGTAAGCTGACATGTGTAGGTACGGTGAAACAATAACTTTCGACATGTTATCACAGACTAAAAAGAAGAACCAGACGTAATGTCATCTAATCATGAGTGAAGCACCCATTTCTTTTGTGTGCGTGTTGTCACACGGTACATAAGGTGACGGGTTGTCGGACCTGCGCCTAGAGCTAGTGCATCTGTGTGAGTGTAGGTCCCTTGTAGAACAAACGAGATTGTATTACCTTGCATGCTTCACATCTTTTTGGTGCAATACTCGGTCCGTATTTCTTTCAGGTCCGTGCATGTTATATTATATTTCGTATCTTGACCTATGGCAAAACGCGATACATTTTTAACCGTAATTTTAACTTTAATTATTGAATTTTGATCTTGATCATATGGATTGCGAATAGTTTAGTTAGTGTATTAGTTCACCACGCTAAACCTCTTGGTGGAACATTTTGTACTATCTCTTCCCTTAGGTAGGTAAAGCCCGACCAGAAATATAAAAAACCTCGCCATGTTGCGGAAAATCATTGGAACTAAGTTTTGTACTTGGAACACTAACATTAAAGGTGACAGTCGATTGCAGCGCCCCCAAACCAGGTTTTTTATATTCCTGCATAGCTAGCATGCCGCAGTGATACAGCGCTATCACACCATAGCTCTCTTTCTATTTGCGTGCGAACGAACGAGATAAAAGACGTGATACAGCCGTATCACGTGCAGCATACTACGAGTGCTGGTCAGGCTTTACCTTCTTATCTCCTGGCATAAAGCGCACTATAGTTACCTAGTCGTCTAGTATGTATGAAATTTTGTACTATCTCTTCACTTGGGTACATCACTCCTGGCAACATACTAAGCTAACTAGTCGTCTAGTAGGTATGGATTTTTTTCTTATTGAAAAAAACTGTGTGCATTCAAATTGGTAGGTACGTTGCTTATCGCGCTTGAAATCTTATAATTCTCCTATTTACCTAATCTTATTTTACTAAGATTTTACAATGTTTCCTTATACTTAACTTGGTAAATAAAATTATCTTAAGACCAACTAAAAATGTAGATTCATGTTCTATTGTAAACGGAGATAAACAAATTAGAGAAAACGTGTGCAGCGCGTGCTAAGTTCTCGACAAAAACATTTGTAGAAGTATTTCTACCTATTTCTTTCCGCATGATAAGTGATGTATAAGTATTATTTCGGTCGCTTGTTTAACGAATTTAGATAAATTTTTGACTTGGCCATGATCAAGAAAAGACTATAAGTTTCTCTTGTATCAACACGTGCCATAGTAGTTTTATCATAAGTTTGTTTTGGGCTATATCTCCAATCTTTAGGTGTTGTGATAACAAGCTAGACTGCGGCAATCTTATCTTGTCGTATGCATCATCTGCAACCCAGACACGGAAATGTATGGTAATTTTATCTAAATTTTTGAGTAATCATCTAAATTATTCACAATTTCATTTATAAAGCAATAAATCATGTATGAGGATTGATAAAAAACACATGTCATTAAAATTTATTTTCGTTCCGTGTAATATAGGTAGTAAAGTACCTACTTACCTAAATTGATAGTGTCATTCGTCGAATTTCTTTTGTTTGTGGTTCTCTACCATGTCGATATAAAATTCTTAATTACTTAGTTACTCACTTAGTATTACAAAAAAAAAATATAGTTACCTAACTACTTAAACATATTTTTTCCCCATTACATATCCATTCTTAAAAATTATATTCTTATTTTTATTCGTTAGTAAAGAAATTTGTACAGAGAGCTGCCTGTTATATGATAATTGATAAAGAATATAGGTAGGTACTTACCAATTTTATCCAGAAAACGAATCGAATCTCCTTTATATGTTAAATAACACAGCAGAAAGTTCTTTATTTGCACATCAATAACATATTGAAGTTACGAAGCAAATGAAAATGTAGCAATTACTTATCACAAAAGAAATTCATTAATCGATAGTCTGTGTTTCTGATTTATCTTAGGTGACAGATTGATCTTTCTATGGTAGGTAGGTATTACCTACCTAACTGACACCATGCATAAATCACTATTGAACATCATTGACTTGGTTATCCATCTGAAGTTTTTGTTTTATTATTCAACTGAATATTAATTCACTAACAAAATGATCTATTTTGAACTACCTAAAACATTCTTGGGTTCAAATTTAGTCTTAGGACAAACATAGTACATAAACTCACGCCTTTTTCCCAAAGGGGTAGGCAGAGACTATGGATCTCCACTTTGGGCGGTTCTGACATACCTCTCTTGCTTCCGTTTACTTTTAAACTGTCATTTTTTAATGACGTCCCTGATCTTGTCTAGGGACGTCCTCCTAGGTCTGCCTCTACCAAACCAATCTTTCCTTCCCTTCCACACACGCCTTATAGGTACCTATATCTGTTTCGTAAGTCGACTTTCATTCATCCTTTCGATATGTCCTTAGGCATATGCATAAGCATACGCTGACGACTATATTCCCCGAGGGGGAATTTTTCACCCAAGTTTCACTAGTAGTAGGTACCGAAACTCTGTCCAGTGTGACAGGGGGTGAGCCCGTCGCCACTTATAATGGACAGTGGGTACAATACATGCCTCGAAATTGAAGCATGCAGGTTTCCTCACGATGTTTTCCTTCACCGAAAAGCCAGTGGTGTTACAAATTGTACATAAATTCCGAAAAACTCATTGGTACGAGTCGGCCTGGACGGGGATCGAACTATCGCCTCCTGCACGGCAGGCAAGGTTACTCGCCACTGGACCACCTCGGTTTAGGACTTATAGTTTATACAATTAAACTAATTTTTTGATATCATAACCTACAAGAATCCACGGAACCTATGTTTATATCTTCGTAACAATTATTAGCACAGAAACCATAGAATGTCTTATGCAGTAACTTCGAGAAGTAACCTGAGATTGTTTACGCGAAATAATTTGCCATCATCATGTTATTGCCCAGATGCTGAGTTATATTTAGCACAGTGCATCATTATGCTGCAGATTTTGGCTCCAGAGTGCTCGGGAAATCTTTTTTTAGTCCAAATGATTCTCCCCAAATTATTTATTTACGTATTTGTTGAATTATGAATCTTTGTTTTAGGTAAGTAGGTACTTAGGTTTTATGTTGTTCTATTATTTAGACCCAAGAAACGTTCTTATCTCTGGAATTCCAGTTCAGACACTTATCTATCAAATATCCAATACCATGAATAACACTTCTTAAAATCTCGGAATGGAAAAATACTGAATACTTACTTACCTAAAAGCAATTCTTTTGAAATAGTTGACCTTTAAGTTGGACCTTATTGCACTTATCGTGTTAGAAAACATCAAGCATCGAGAGGGGATGGGAAAACCCTTAGAAAAAGTATATGTCTAGAATGAGCCTCACGGTTATACCGTAAAAAAAAGGGGCCAACTTTCACAGGTTGGTGTGCGTGAGGCGCCATACGAATTATGTATGTGTGCGTTATATGGATAGGGTTTGGGGCCAGTACCTACTGGTTCCAATTTTTTTCGACTTTTTCATATCTTCGACTGTCAATATTGACATAATAAATATAACTTTATCAAAGGGAAAACCTAGAAGTAGGTACAGAACTTGACCAGTGAAGTTGTTTTGCGTAGTTACTTTCCTCGTTTAAACCCAGCTTGTCACAAATTCACAATCTACTTACCTAACGTACATTATAAAGCCTTTAAAAATAATCTTGTTAAAGACCACGTTGCGGGATTGTAGCACAGTGGTCACGTGCATTATGTTGTGACGTTGGGTTAAGTACTAAACTTTACAGGATGTTTTAAGGATGGCAAATCCCCGGGGTCCTGTTGAACCCTTCCACTGTCCCCTGAACTTTACTTTGAAAACAGGCCAAAATGACGTCGACCTCGACGTATTCAGACATTATCAATAGCTTCGACGCATGTGTAACTTCTTCTCTATGTGTGGGTGAGTGTCTGGTGGAGCACGCGGTCGGTGCGTGCCCTCGTCCCGTCTCTTTCACCCCTGATCTTCTTCCATGTGCATGACTGAGAAAGCGAATCTGGGGAGTACCGTCTACTGAAGTTTATAATACAGTGGTCGCGTGCGGCAACCCTCAGTCTTGTTCGAGTTGCGCTACTGTTCGGTTACCAAGCAAGTTTCCACTAAACACGTTCGCTTCTTCAACAGTTGAAACTACTTTTTGTATGGTAGACCTGTGTTCCTGCTACAATAATCCCGGAGATCCTGTGACAGACACAGCTGTTATAAAATTTTATTCTGCTGAGGTAAGTTTCTAAGATTTTCGAAATACAGAAAGTTAAAATTAATACCGATCAAGAAGGATAAATATGATCTGTGTAATCTGAAAAAAATCTGGACTGTCTAAATGAGGTAAGAATTCTAGAAGTTAAAATTTCTAGAAATGTCCCGAAGTTAACGGGCTTAGAGACGGCAAATGGCCGACATTTTAACTGCAGCGGTCGCTTTCTCTCTCGTCCGTCGTCTTTCGGTCGAGTTGATCAACATCTGGCAATCACTTTCCACTGTGTTAGATAGTGGAAGGAATTCGTTTTTAGGTAGGTAAGTACCTATAGTTATAGGTACCTATTTAACATAAGTACATTATTGTTTTGAATACATAGTAACATAAACTTCGGTAACATAATGCTAATTAGAGAAATTTAGTTAACAATAATTTGTGACCTAATCAATACCTAGTCACCTGTTTCAAATTTCACGTGCCAATGTAAAAATTTATACTTAACAAATAATTTTATGGAGTTAGGTTGGAAACAGGAAATATATCAATAAAACGAACGATAAGAATCCCAAACTCGCGTGACGACAAAAAAAAAAGGTTATTGTGTTTATTTTTGTTCATTCAATACAGCATTGGAATGAAATTTAAGGTGTGCAGGTAAAAAACGACCTACCTGAGTTTAATCTTTTCAAAGATCAGTTTGCTGCAGCTTTAATTCTATACATTTCTCATCTATACAAGCTTGTATACAAAACTGCAGCAATCCCTTCCAAATATAGATTTATTAAACTATATCTAATTTATTAGGTAGTTAGGTACTTACTTATACTTACATACTTAATATATTTATACAGTTCACACTATCTTCTTTATAAATAAAATTGCAACACTGTAACTCATTGCGAGAATGGTAAATACCTAATTTTTTTTCCACATCATGGAAATTTCCACACCTGCAACTATTGTACTTTGGACGATACATTGACGCAAAAAAAAATTTGCAGCTGTTCAAATAAAATTACAAAAGGCTGAATCCAATAAATTACACATTATATCTGTGGATCTCTTAAACAGGGTTAAAAATTAGATGCGTTATACATGTTATATATGTTATATTATATTATTATTATTATGTGTCTTACGATCCGTTATTATTTATGTTCAACAGGGTGCTTCAGACTATCAAACTGAACAACTTTCACTCTTGAGCCAACAAGGGGGTGTCCCTAATAACGTATTTAAATTTACGCCATTAGTATAAACCAGCACATTATTTCATTTCATATTAAATCTATCTAATTTCAGACCTAAACTTGAATTTTAAATGTTGTATTGGTTAGGATCAATATGCCGTCGTCGGCCTTGATGAATCAGAGCACGTGAACTGCAAATAGGAACAGGAAATAGGAACTAGATTTTAACTGTAAGAAATTTAACAACAAAATATTTCTGATTGGGTTTCGAAGTTAGGGCTGATATAACTGATCACACTTATTAAACGGGCTTAGAATCGTTAAATATATGATTTTAATTGTGAATAGAATTATGAATAGTCAAAAATTAAAATGACGATTATTCAGGTGAGTTAATACAGCTATAGGTGGGTCATTAACCCATATAACACATATTTTTAAAATCGCAGTCACGAATTTGGACTCATTAACTTTTGCTATGGACTCATAATGTTAACTCTGTGTAGTGTATTATATCATAGTCATTTAAAAACACACTTTATTTTTTGTTGACATAGTTAATTAACTACAAAGTTTTCTCAACTTTTGTCATTTCCCACATATAGGTAGTATACGAAGTAAAGCCAGACCAGAAAAAAAACCTGCTTAGGAGGCGCTACGATCAAATATTTCAAGTACAAAAATTAGTTCCAATGATTATCCGCAACATGGCGAGATGTTTCATTTTTCTTATGGATAACAAAGTCTTGTAATTCTATTGTTACGTTGTTAGCAATTGTTAAAAACAATAACCGTTCAGCTGTTAGCAAATCAAAATAGTAAAAGTAGGTACCTTAACTAAAAACTTAATACAATACAATAATAACAGTTTTGGGCCTGTTTCACCATTTCTTAGAAAGTTCTTGTTAGCCTATCTGACAAATCGTTTGACATTATTTTGTACAAAAGATATCTCAAACGGTCTGTCAGATAAGCTAACAAGAACTCCATAAGAAAATGGGAAAAACACGAAAACTTTTTAATAATTTTCTTTTCATCTTTTCTTTTCTTTTTAATTTTAAATATGTTTTGTATTTTTTACCAGATATAAAAAAAACTAAAAGCAATCGTCAAGATGCTCGCAAGCCCAGGAATGGAAATGCAGACGGAGGAGACGCCACTGGCTCTCCAGCGCCTATGGAACCTGACCAGGGCGAGGCTGGCTGGGACCTCCACGGCCCTGGACGTTGAGCCCGCTCTGGTGGAAACCCTCCCTTCAGCTCAGGTGAGTACCTATCACTACGAACATACTATTTGTAATGTTTTCTAGTTCAATAGGATCAACAGAAAAATTTTATACCACAGCAAACATAGGAACTCAATGTACCACAGTAGCTTTTTTAGAAAAAAAATTTTATTTACTAAAATATTTAAAACAATAGTGACCTATATGTTCAGTATGTAAACTAACTAAAGGCAATCCTTTTAACCTGCTATAGTATGGGATCGAAACATATGCCCATGGTACATGCTTTTTAAATTTAAATAGTTTACATACTGTAGGGATATTGTTTTTTTTTACATTAGTAAGTAGGTACTTATAAAAAATAATTTAAATATGAAACTTAGAAATAAAACCTAACTTCTCAAAAAACAGCCCAAATCATAAGTAGGTAATTTTGTACAGTCAGCATCAAAAGTATCTAGGCATGTTAAGTGTTCATAAATATCTGGACAACTTTACGATATCAAACCTCATTTCAACTCGCAAAGAAATCAAATTAATTTATCTGTCATGTTATTATTTGTTAAGATAAAAACAAATGGTATCTAGAAGGAAATAGGGTTTATTTTCGTGTAATTGTTCAGATGTTTTTGAACACCGGAGATGCTTAGATACTTTTGATGCTGACTGTACGACTAACTACTGGCAATTTTGATGCTTTTCACACAATTATTATAAATGAAATGAAAAGGCTTGCAAATGGTAAATTGGCAATAATATACGTAATTTTACATTTATTTCTTTATACTCGTACATTTATAACGGTCATTGCCCTTCCCAGCAAGACCTACCTACAATAAACAAACAAGTAGGTACCTAACTACTAATTTTAAAGGAATGATGATTATTTCAAAGCATGAGTAGGAAGACTAAACTTAGAAATGAAGAGGAAATATTTCTAAAAATAAAAGACATCGGTTAAGAATTCCAAGGCTTTAATTTGTTTATTCCGATACCATTTGTTCTTTATACTACATAATAATAAATGGTGTGATACGGTTTATTGAATATTTTCCTGTTGGTTATTGTATGTAGTAGAAGTTGATAAATTGGGTACGAATACTGTAACTTGAATAACAGGAAAATTCGATATTGTTTATGTACTTACAGATACCTAGATATCATTACTTCTGTCCATTTATTTAATTACCTACCTTCAGCAAAATTTTTCTAATAAGCCTACTAGACAGACCCTAATAGAATCTGAGAAATCTCTTATTTATTACCTATAATTTTGAGATAAATTCCTAATAGAAGGTGTCTATGCGTCAAATAGAATTTTCCAGGAGATACCTAAATAGTATCGACATCATTACAGATATAAATCGTCTGAAAAGTAATTGTTCGTTTATTGAATACCTATAGGATACCTAACGAAATACTTAAATTACTTAATATAAATAAAAATATCATTTTGTTTGAATAAAAATCACAAAAATGGCGGTCTTACCACTAAACTAGGATGGTACATTCGGATATCAATTATTATAAGAACGACGATTATTATGACGTCAGAAAGTTATCTATGTGATATTATTTTGAATAAAAAATTTTGAGTTTGAGTTTGAGTTTGAACTAACTATGAGAATAGTTCCTTTAAAATTTGTTCACCTAAATTTAGTACCAAAAAAATACATAAAGTTGGAAGCACTTTTTATCCGAAAAACACGTGAATTTATCAAACTAAAGCTTAACTGATCGATCAATACTAGATATTGAATAAAGTCAAGGCCTTTCTATTAATACGTCTGGCCTCCTTTTGATATCAGTTATATTGACATCGGGTTCAAGTGGTTCCAAGCAACTGCCTTTAGGTCTTACCACGTTAGTTTTTCTTTACCTTTACTCTTTGTATAAGAACGTATTTGTTTCAGGAATTGGAAGGAACTCCTAAATCATTCATTTCTGTACCAAGTGACTATGAAAGTGATGGTGAAGAAGCTTTCCCTGAATTGGAAATACCTGTAAGTATATTTAAAACGTTTCTTTATTTTAATTAATTTAGGCATTTACGTAAACACTTTTTGAAACTGCTACTTCTGGCGCTGATGAAATTTAATCATAGAACGCAATCGGTAGTCTAACAAATCAACCAATTGTCTTAAAGGTTATCTTTTAGCATAGCTTTAGGATAAAAGGTAGGGAATTTTATATCCAGGGCAAATAAGGCCCACCAAAATACTGGGAAGACACCTTATCCGTTATTCGCCTTATAAAACACTCACGAGATGGAATGCGGTGGTCACACAGCAGGGAACCAAGGTAGTCTTTCCATGCGTTTACGAAAATCTACGACTTATTGTGTATGGCCTGCTACCTTGTATATTACAGTTTCTTTACAAATATTGCCCATCGACTGAGCAAACTTAAAACATCGCAAGTTTACATCAGCACCAGAACACTCGACCTACAATGGAATTGTTCGAGCATTTATCAAAATGTTTTGACATTCGTCACCGGTAGCGGAAAGCACCGACCTTGTTTACTTATTATGAGAGAGTGGTCACACCCTCCATCTACTATTATTACATTATCAATACACGAATTGTTGACGTCGCGTCGTATCGTTTAACCCCCCGCGTCTAGACATTGAACAATACTCATAATTGATAAGACTTCGTCTTGTATTTCTGAGGCGAAACAGACAATCAGGCTGATTGTCTTCATTTCATTATTTCACTTGTCGTGCTTCATCGACTCCGATCATTTCATTCAAGAGCCTGAGGTCAAAAACATTTAATGTAATCGTATGGTTTCAGGGAGTTTGTTATAAAAAGTTAAATTCAACAGGTTTTGTGACCTCAAATTTGAAGGTTTTTAACGGTATTGTAGCCGAAAAACGTGACATTCTTTTCTGGTTTGTTTTATTTCACAGAAGACATTTAAAGAAAAAAATGTTGTGAATTTATGAATCCAAGAAGATAAAATTCAAGTTTTGTGTCAAGTCGTTTTTTGTTTACATCTTCAGACTGTCCTATTGAAATAGAACGTTCGTAACTACGTAAGCGTGGCATCTGAGTAAACTCTGGACGGCAGAGCTCCAGAAATAGCCCAGTGGAATGTATAAATAGCTTAAAATTGGTTCCCGGACGGACTTCGCTCTCGGTTAGTTCGGTACGGGACAAATAAATCAATTCATCTTGAGTGCGCATCTAGTTCTGGAACATAATAGAACAATCAAGACAAATTGATCTATTTGCTATGAATAGGCAATAGAGAATGTATGACGCAGTTGAAGTTGACGCAGAGGAATAAGAACTATTTGATTATAGATTTGGCTTTTGAATCAATGAAGAGTTTTTCGAAATATTAGTTTTAAGAGGATAGGTGGGCTGAAATGCAAATTTGGAGAATAAGTTACTTTTCCGGCTGTATACGTATTTATCAGATCCGCCCCACCCATACACCTTGCTGACTAGAGCGCGAAAGAGACAACTGCAGCTCGGACCGATTTTATATAGTACAAAAAATATACGAAATCAGCATTTCGTATCCCCCTGTTTTCTCCTCCAAAACTAAACCTATTTTAATAATTATTTCAAAAATAATATGAGAAAGACTTTTGCTATGTCCGTACGTTTTGCTTTTTTGTTTTGTATTCGTCAAATTTGTTTAATGGTTGTCTGAAAACGGGCGGTAAAATGGGTCATTTTCGAAGGTCCCTAGTTCTTAAAGTAATTAATTAATGCAAAAAATCAAAACATAGGGACATGGCAGAGGTAACATAATATATATAGATTGTACGGAAAACTGTACTCGTCTATCCTCTTAATATTTCAATATTGAGCTATTCTAACGCAGTAGTTAAATAATTTTGTAGATACAATTTTTATCTTGGAGAGTTGTGCGTAGGTAGTACGTACATAAGTTCGTGAACGTGAACCTTAACCACGTTTTATCAAACCGTGTAAACCGTAGTTAGTAATCATGTAGTGTGACATAACATAATGTAACACGCATTTCTTTTTCTTGGCAACTATTATAACAACATTACTACGTAGGTAGTAAGCATTGCCAACTTGGTACTGTCTTAGTCTAGACTTCCTTTATTCTTTCACGCCACGGCATCCAGGCTAGTCGCTGTAATTATTTTTAAAATTTCACGGTAACTTAAATAAACGTAACAATGCTGTCAATTGTTTCTTTCGAAGAATATGACACTTCGTGCTCAGGATACATCGAAGTGGAATTTGTAACTATCGTGACGATGTTTGAGGGTTATCAAGTGTAGCAGAATAACAATGTTGATGCGTTTTCAGGAGCCAATCGAGCCTCTGTATAAGGGGTACTGGACGGAGAGAGTGTCTGACAAGGAAGTGTTACTGGACGCCAGTACCCTAGGCGATGTGCCCGCCGTGTACCGAGTGCCGCAGCCGGCCCCGCATGAGTTACCTGTTATCGGGGTGTACATCGACCCCCGCGTCAGAACCGGATTCAGATACAAAGTCAGACCGATGCAGGTGAGACGAGTATAATTTAAATCTTTAACGTTGTCTCGCATTCGTATCGCATCGCAGGGCTGCGGGGAATAGTTGAGTGCATTATAAAAGAAGTGTCGATAATTGCTCTGAGCTAATACAAGTATGCGCAATCCTCTACATTTCAATAATTTTTTTGGAGTTTAATAGTTATTAGTGAACATCGACTATTCCTCGCAATACAATGTTGAATGTTGCTTTACCCATCGTCGATTTTCAAATATCGCTTTTGTTATCATCAATGTGGAATTTCCTTGCGGATACAAAGAAAAACTACGAAGATCCATTCATTTTTGGGGCAAAATTTCTAAACTGGACTGCGAAAGAAACGACTACGTTCAAAATAAGATTAAATTGTGAATTGATTTTGGACATTTTGTTTAAAAATATCTTGAAACATGATTGTGCTGAGTCTTAAAATTTTATTTAAAAGATTTGTTATCGTGAAATATTTCGATTTTTAACATTAAAAAGCATGGAATTTACTGATTTTCTGAGACATAATCGAGTTTGTGGTTACTTACAGAACGTTTTTGCAAGGTTAATCCTTTTCAGAATCGAGAGGATGGTGAGTTATTTATTTCCTTGCAAAGATGTTCATGAATTTTGCGAAAATTCTTCTAACATCTTCTAGAATTCTGAATATTTATATTTTAAACCAAAAACGAATAAGTACTTAGAAATATAGGACTATAGAATCTTCGCAAAGTTTTTATGATTTAGCCACAATCGAATTAGGGTGACTTGTGATGACAGTAATGTTTTAATCGCTAATTAAGTATTTTCGTAATCATAATACATAACTACAGTTCACATAGCACAATATATTAGTAAGGTTGTCATATAATTTGTGCCACAATTTCAAAGATAAATATATGTTGAATATGACGTAATAAACATTTTTATTTTGTACAAATATTGTATTACACTTCCTCCGTTTACTTTCCCTTTTATATAAATTGTTATTTCCTCAAATTAAACATTTAATTTTGTAAAGCAACTATTGTAATGGCAACCTTACATAAAAATGTTTCAAGATGGCAACTATCTCAATTACTTTAGTCTGACATAAATTCTAAAATCAATTCCTGATCTTGTAGTCGGTTCAGCAGTCCAGCCTGATTTGGTAACAAAAGTGTAGGCGGTTTAGAGTGAGTGGCAGTGTCCGTTGCTGACGTTTACAGATATGAAAATTTCATCAACGACCAACACTGTTATCTTGCGTGTCTTGCAACTGGTTGTGCACTTGCCGTGGTAGGCGATGGTATGTGGATCGTCCAGTTTTTCAGACCCCCGCCCAGAGCGGAGAACACAATACAATCTTGAAGAGCTTGCTGCGACCGACGGTCCTTGGCATACTGGCCGGCACCATGTTATGTTCTCAATAGGTAAACCATAAGTATCATTCACAAGGGCGTTATGCCACGTTTAATCATATCAATTCTCATTTCTCAAAACGAATCTCTTGTGGTCTTGATATGGTTATTTTTTCATCACCATTTTCTGCCTGTTGAATATTTCTTACACGGGAATCATAACTTTTACATTCATTTCATTATTCATGAGGGATTTTTCATTTTCTTCTAAACAATTTCTGAAGGACTGATGAACGTGTTTTGGCTTTGAAAAAATAATCATACCTCTGGTCAATGGTAAAAAAATTTTGCAAAAGTAAATTTTCTTGGATTAGAAATTTAAAATCAATACAAATTTAAATGTTACTCGTAATAATAATACTGTAAACTGATAATTTTATAGTATCAAAAAATCTTATTATTGTAGCTTTGGGAGCAGAGTGTATATTATATTGAAATTTTCAGGCACTGGATGCTCTCCCACTATCGGTGAAGCCAAGATACTTGTTCGATGGAAAAGCACTGACCCTACAGTCGATCGGGCGTGGGTTTGCTCGCCGACTCACGTTCGAGCCCTATGGTTCCACTCTCAATGAAAATAACAACTACTTCTGGAGTGACTCTAGACAAGAGGGATTTGTATTTGAGATCGAAGCGGTATCAGTTGGAGATAAATTCACCATCTATGATGCTAATCACGAACCGCAGGGAATTCTCGAGGTCGTCCAGCAACAGGTAAGAGATACAAACAACATGACAGAAGAAATTATGATACGGGAGGTCGCTTGAATACGGCGCGCGGAATAAATGCAAAGAATTAACTAAAATGTTATTTATTTACAGAAAAACCAAATTGAACTGGACCAAAAGTTCTTCGAAGATGGATCAATCGAGAAGAAAGTGAAAATCAACACCCTTTGCAAAGTAGAATGGTATGAAAATGATGGTGCTATCAAATTGGTACCAGTTACAGGAGTTGCAGTCCTGAAGAAGGGACGAGGGAATGCCTCCGTATCTAGAGTGCTAAATGCCGCCATTGGCATCAAACAACTGAGGAAAGGATACGAACTCAAACCTGGTATTCAGTCGTCATCCAGAAGGATCAAAGTCAACGGTGGCGACATCAACGACATTCCTTGCCAGTACTGCATTGTTGGTCTTGAAAAATACGAACTTCCTGTTATTGGTGAGTTTACGAAGTTCATCTTCTTAACTATTATAAAACCGTAAAATAAAATCATAAAATCATGAGGAATAAAAAAGTTGCGGTTCACTTCATATAAACTCAAATAACACTCGATAGCGCGATTTAAATGACGTGCAGCGCCATCTATTGACAAAATTGTTAGTTTGTTTGTTTGTTCGCGCATCACGCAAAAACAACTGAACCGATTTTGATGAAACTTTCTTGTTTGATAGCTTATGATCTGACTTAAAATCTGGTATATAATTTGTGCGGACGAAGTCGCGGGAAAACCATAGTTTACATTTTAAATTCTTCTATCGAGTCGATGACAAGTCATTTTAAATCTTTCCAGCCCAGTATTCACTTTTTAAATGCCTTCAAATTATCGTTGGAGCTTCTAAGAACGAGTCCTTCTTTACAGGAACGTACGTCGATCCTCGCGTTATCCCCGGCTTCCACTACCGCGTCCGTCCGGCCGGCAGCCGCCGTCATCTGTTCGAGGGTCGCAGCCTGCTCCTCCAGTCCGTCGGCATGGGCTACGGCAAACGCATCACCTACAAGCCAGACACCCTGAACGCCCCTGAGAACTACTTCTGGTCCGACTCTCACCCCGAGGGTATCGGCATGGAATCCCGCGCCATAAACCCCGGCATGAAATTCTCGATTACCGGAAACGGGGTAAGGAGTTTACAAAATGTCACACTAACTTTACTGTTACGAGAATAGCTGGCTTGAAGCCAGTATTAATTTAGAACATTATGACTGATGTACGCCTACAGTGAACGCTGATTTGTTTATACATAACTTGAATAGGTACTAAAGTTCAAGTCACCTATTCTGGCATAAGGACAATTTCTAATTGAATTTTGTTGGCTTCGTGCCAAAGATAAATAAAGCACAGGCCTCACCTTGGCCGTCCAATGATTTGCGAAATTTTATTTATGTGTGTCATTTGTTTCGCAGGGTTTGCTAGGTGAGGCCAGCGTCTTCAGAGCTGATCTGCCGCAAGTGGAGGAGAAGACTGAATACATCGATGTTCCTGGGAAGAAGGGAAAGGCGGTGGAGAAATACATCCACGTGGACGTCACGTGTCACGTGAAGCTGGCGACGACCGGCGGCGGATCCGTGGACTCTGAGGTGCATCTGATGAAGGTGTCCGGAGTGGCTGTCGTGCGCAGGGAGCCCGGCCAGCCGGAAGCCAAGCTTGTGAAGGTCTTCAACGTGGGACTCGACTCACAGCTCAACCTGCTGTTTGCACACTCACAGACCGAGCTCACCTTCCATCCACTGCCCTAAATTGTCTACCGAAACCGGAATGGTATTGCAATACCTGTGCTATACCACAGTGTTGCAACGCCAAAAACGTACCAGGCGCGACAGAGGTTCCGTCAAATTCTACCGATTTGGTCACAAGTTCGCAACCGAGAGAAGGTCAAAGCATCGCTTTGCTATTAGGTTGTCGACTTGATTCGGCTGCATGCTACATTGGTCAATACGGGCTGTTTAATATCTTAGCTCCAATATAGTATTGAACCGTTTTAACATCATGTAGAAATGGTAGCAACGTAAACCAGCAGCTGGCTATTTAAATGAAGTCATTGTACTTTATGTATTAGTGTCTCGAATGGAATAACCCTATGTGTAGGTCATTGACAAATGACTAGATATCTTATGAGTTGAATCAGTATTTTATCTCTTTAGTTTTGATTATTGACCTAATTTAACTGTCTCACAAATGTTATTTTGACACCATTAAAGAATCTGCAATATGAATGTATCCGGAGAGAGTACTAAAAGACTAGTAAATGAATAAAAAAATAAAAACAGTGTAAGTATTTGAATTTCATTTCCCAATGTTGTGTCCAATTTATTTCACCAGTTTTAGTTTTTAGTAATCAATATTAATTTTATACGATTATTTCTAATTTTGTTTTGATTATTATTACCTACTTTTTTATTTAAATAAATAAATATACTTATTTAAATTTCTGTTCGTTTCACTGAACCTAAATATTAATGACACAATATTATAATCTTTCGCAACATGGCGAAGTATTTAATTATTTTGTGGTCATAAGTGAAGGTGGCAAAGTGCGCCTAGCGGGCAAGTGCACCTACCACAAATATCACGAAAACTACCGATTGGATAATAGTAGTGACACCTTACATGGATCACCAAGAACTCTTTGTAGCATCATCGCTGTAAGGTGTCACTACTAGTATCCAATCGGTAGTTTTCGAGATATTTGTGGTAGGTGCTCTTCCCCGCTAGGCGCACTTTGCCACCTTCACTTACTTTACTGTGCTTTGAAATATGAATCCATACTCGTGCACTACACTAACGCCATTAAATTCCTTTGAACGTTAGCGCACGTTTCAAACATTCTGGATATAGGTCACGTCACGAACAGTTTTTAGTATGGAATTTTCGGCTCTTATAACTCACTATTACATTCTCTTTGTATGAATCTAGCCGTGTCCTGATGTCCCAATAGGCAAAAATTTTTTTTTAACGCCTAAGTACTATTTACCTTCGATACCTATTTTATTCCTTGGACAACTGCTGCTAAGCGAGAATAAAACTGATGTTGGCTCTCCATTAGTTAAATTGAATCAAGTATTGAAACTATATTTTTCGTCATGTACCTAATCAATTTTGTTCTGAAGTAGCTAGTATTGTGACTATGTCAACAACTTTTTTATATGCTTATAGGCTTCGATCAAAATAAAATTATAATAATTGGCTTTTACATCGAATAACAGATGAATAGGTGGTGGTAGTAAGCATCGATTAATATGTATATTGGTTAAAGATAGGTAAGTCGTTTGGGATTTTATGACTTCTTAATTATCGTCGCTGCCGCTAATTAGCACAAGGGGAGCTACATTGTAAAATAAATTTAAAAAGGCGGACGGCCAAGACGAGACTCGAACATAGTGATTGTTGTGGTTGGTCACTACTACTATACAGCGCACCGGTGAGGTGTAGCGCGCTATCGTAGATACGAACCCAAATTTCAACACAGTGCTTCGAAGTGTTACCGATAGATGTCGGAAGCTGTCTATCCTAAGATAACATAGCATGGTAGTAACTATTGGGCACTACTTAAATCTCTCGTGGTAGATACTTCTCAAAGGTACTAGTGGTTACTAGCTGCTTCAGCATATCGTTAGTCAACTTTTTCCGCCTGTCGCACGTACATGAATGGGTTACCTATGTATAGTATTATATAATCTGTGCCTATGTCAATATTTTCTGGTCCTTCGACTCGGCCATGGTCCTTCGAGCCGGCCATGAACCCTAATGTGCCAGACAGAACACCTGATGCTGGTTAACGGTCTAGCGGTTTAGCCAATTAGGGAATTTATTTTTAGACATCTCTTAGATCTTCATTGAACCACGAAGCTCCATTAGAAGCATAAACTACAGAGAACCAAGTGATGAAGTGAATCACACAAACAAAAGCAGGTGGCAGCACCAAGTGGAACACGTTCGCTTCGCTAGATAGCGCTTGTAACGGTTACGATAGAGTAGGTTTTATGAGTTCGTTCACTTGCATGTACTCAAGAATATACAACTCTCCTGTACTACTCGCCTCGTCGCTCGGCTCGGGCGCGCGCACGAGTTATGAACTGTAGAGATACGAGAAAAGTTAAGCGGGAATATTCAGCCGGCGAACGGCATCCGCGCTGGGGGTATCGTCGCCCGTGCCGCTCTTCGTACACGAAACCCGCGATGTGCCAAAAAAATTCGACACAGTGAATCGGTGCACGATTAATTGTAACGAAGAAAATTTATATCACCCACCATGGCTCGGTGTAAAAGTGTTTTATTATTGTGCATTTTACACAGTGCCACAAGTTTTAATCTGGAACCGAGGATTCCTGTGATAAAGTCCGGGGAGACCGGATCTTATTTTGGATTTTCTGTCGCTGAACATCTGACCATTGAGGGATCTGAAAAAACTAGTTGGTAAGTTAAATTGGAGTAAAAGTTAAATCTTAGTCGAAGTGATGTCATGTGCGAAGGTCGCCGTGTTCCATGTGTTTTGTATCGCACTGTTTGATCTTCTGTGAATGGTTGGTTACTAAGAATATTTATGTCGTAGTGTCTATCAGTTATCAGAAGTTCGTTGTTCAGGTTGTTCTTATCTAGTGTTCTAGTATTATTATGTCATTGTAGTGAAGTTATTCACGACGTTAATTTGTATTACTTATTAGATAGTAGAAAAATAGTTTTAGGAGCGTAGAGCGAGCTCTACTATCAGCTATTACCTATCTAATTTTATGTTTATGAGCTCTACCAGGCTCTACCTACGTTCTTAAAGCAAGGAACAAGGGCAAATTACTTTTGTTAGGTAGTATTTATTTTTCTCGACTATTTTTACAGTAATTTTACTTATGTATTGCTTCCTGCATCAACGACTTAACTAGTGAAATTAATTAATTGATTAATAACATATAGTTAAGTAGCTTAGATGCATTAAAATTAATGTAGAGATAGTTTACATTTGAACTAAACATTATTTTTTAATATCTTATATTTTTTAAACGACTAATTACTTCGGTTTACACAGTTGCAGAAGCACCCATTAAAGATAATCCTCCATTAAATCTTTTTCTGTCACTTTTTGTCTTGTTGACGTAGTAAAAGCTAGCAAGAGATTTAATAAAAGATTAACTTTAATGAGCAATTCTTCAACTGAGTGTAAGTATATTTGCATAACTTCTGCATAGGTAACAGCAAAATAATTACGTGTCTATTATTATAGGGTGTTAGGGTAAACTGGTAACTTTTACCCAGCATGATACTGAACATCTTTCCCTAAGAAAAATGTAGGAAATTTGAAAAAAAAGTTGGACTTCCCATACTACCTAATTGCAATCAGCTGATTTAACTTTTTGTATGAAAAGTCGAAATTTATTTTTGCGTATTTCCTATAGATTTCGTAGGGAAAGTTGTTCAGTATCATGGGCGCAATCACCCCTTTAAGTAATGCAACTGTTTACCCTAACATCCTGTATATAGGTAAAGCACCTACCTACCTACTTAGCATGTGAATTAAACATTATGTATAATTTTATTTTAAAGACATTTAAATTACCTAACTACCTATCTACCGTATGAAGTTTAGATAGCCCTGAAGTGGTAGTTACTTTACCTGAGTTTAAAACAATACACTTTGCAAGTGCCATTGTCGAGTAAATTATTGTTTTAAGTAAATGCACCGATACTAAAGGTTCGACAAAGAAGTATCCGGATGTGATGTCCCCTTTACCTGGCGGAGTGTAGCTTACTTGACGACTTGGGTTTAGGTGTCATAAAATATCCCCGATGTAATTAACATTTTATTTCTTCTGGTTAAGATTCACACCATTAAACAGCACTTGGGTCTGTCCAATAATGACAAAAAACGCTCATTAAAGTTAATCTTCCATTAAATCTCTTGCTGTCACTTTTTGTCTTGTTGACGTAGTAAAAGCTAGCAAGGGATTTAATTGAAGGTTAACTTTAATTTAAATTAGCGTTTCTGCAACTGTAAATAAGGTGTAGGAAAAGAATTCCTTTAAACGTTTCTATCATTCTATCCATTTTTGACGTTTTTAATTTTCTATTCGAAAATGGTTTACGATTGGCTTCAGCTCACCTGATGGAAAGTGTAAATGAAGCCGACATTTCTAATGTAAAATTCATTTTCCGCGAAAACCCAGGGCATTTTTGTAAGACCATTAGTTTCTCCATTTGCACCATTGGATTAATCAGCCAAGAAATCCTATGCAAAACTTTTGAAAAAAAAATATCAACAGCTCTATTTTAGCTTCTATCGATCTATTTACTGCTTCGTCTAGTTTATTATCAGAGCCCAGAGCGGCATTACAAGATGCATAGTAAGCTTGCCAAGTGCATCACTATATTATCCAGAATACAGTGTAATACTCGTATATCCTGAGCTGGCGCCGGGTGACCTACTCAGACGCTATGCAATGTACTGGTTAAGGCGCTTTGCACACAGGCCACCAGCGACAGCCGCAAGTGGCCCAGCCATAAACATTTTCGTACCTAAGCGTGTTTTCGCAGAAGAACCAGAGAAGACGACATACTTTGAATTTTTTGACCAAAGTGGTAATGTTCGGGGCACAATTGCTCGCAGAACATCAATCAATATACACACGGTGTCAAGCAAGTATAATGAGAGGAATGGATCAACATTTGACTTTGATGTCAGTAGGCATAGGGTCAATTTCAAATCGTGACTATTCATTTGCTCCAATTAATGCTTTTGGGTAGAGCTGACTGGCATGATTTGCTGAGGTGTCTCTAATTTCTCCAAAGATTATTGGACCAAAACATAACGTGAAATCGTGTCAATCAAGTTGATTTCGTCATTTGTGGACGATGGGCGACAGCCTCTTTGTAGTAAAGTTGCCGGTGCAGTCCAGGGTCGATTGGGAATATAATATGTACCTACTTGATTCCAGATACCCAACCTTACTAAGAGAGAGATTGCCTAAGAGATTTGAATCTTGCTCTTGAATTTGTTTTTCGAACAGCTTCAGTTATGCCCAAGATAATGTCGATTAGTTGGTAGGTTACTTATGTACTTCTAAATCTTTCTGTAAACCTTCCATGAGTTTGCACTGTTAGTATGCTACTGTAGTTACGGCGCACATTTTGTGTCAAAATCTGTTCTCAAAACGAAAATGGGAGTAAAACGATTGTAGTTTATTACAGAACAAAATCATGGTAAGCCTACTGAATAATAGAATGCCAATGAGAATTGGCCTGAAAGCTCGGAAGCTGAAAGATATCGGAATATCTTTCTTATCTTATATGGGATAGGACGATGTGTGGACTACCTGTGTAGTCTCTGAGACTAGATGACAATATCCATGATTTTAGTACCTAAGTAGGTAGGTAGGTCCCTACTTCAAAGGTAGAGTATCATCCACTAAACACTAAAGCACATCAACAACAAAACTGTCTGAAAACTCATCCCCTATTCGAATAGAAAAGCATGAGTCAGAGGATCTGAAACATCGCTGTTTACTTGCAGCCAAATATTAGCCGTGTATCTTGGAGTGCTTCCAATTCCTACGGGTTCACGACCGCGAACTTTGATTCAATTCCGCTCTTTATAAGTACTTCTTCTTCTTATCGAGTGGGCTGCAAAGCCCTGGTGTCAGAGTTTATTCAAACCGCCTTACGGCCTCTGACGTGGTTTCTATGAAACGACTACTACCACCAGTGATAGTAGCCGGGACCAACAGCTTAACGTGCCATCCGAAGCACGGAATCATCTTTCTTTTCAGACAATCAGGTGACTCAGCCTGCAATGTCCTAACCAACTGGGGAAAACGCACAAAGCGACATTTCACTAGGTGCCCCCCGTGGGAATCGAACTTACGACCTCCGTGTCAAGAGCCCAATGCTCTAACCATTAGACCACGGAGGCAGTTTATAAGTACTTTATAGGTACTTACACCTAGTTTTCATTATCATACTTTTCAAGACGAAGGACTTATATTATTCTCTGTTTCTCGTTTTCATAGAGCAATATGTAAAAACGATCTCGATAATATTTTCGTTATTATCGTTATGCCAAGATTCAACGCAGGAGTGTTATGGAATGTGCTTGTATAAATGTTTTATAATCAAACTCAATAGCACCCCACTATTGTTTTTCAACAAAACATTTAATTACTTAGTTGTTAACTTGTTATTTCCCAGATGTAAAACAGATGGTCCGTTAGGTATATAAAATTAATTTAGTGGATTCGTGGATTTGAATGCTTGTTAATTATTTTCATTATTTTGAAGTGGATATCACAGACGGATATGTAGCTTAGAAAAAACAAATGAAAAGTGTTGCGTAAGTTCGCTGCTATTATGCGTCTTAACAGGATCGCGTAATGATAGCAAAATAAAATGAATTTATAATGCATATTAACTCATATTCACCGAAGCATAAAATACACATTTAACTGCATCGTATAAATTCCACCCAGTCAATTTATATCCTTCGTAGTCTCATGCCTTATCTGCTGTCAGTTGCGATCCTTAGATCGTGAAGTGTAAATATTATATGACAAGGCAGCACTATGTAAATAAGATCGTAGAGAGAATCGATAAGAACTAGAGCCTTCAATACTTCCACTGCCACACTTATGTGTAATTTTAGATCATAATTAGTAATACTGGATGCTAACTCGTTTAGTATTCAAGTATGCGGGAGCAGTGACTGGGAACATGTTTAAGTCTTCTATAATAATATGCAGTGTCTTGTTTACAAGGTCCTGAGAAACTTTTCTTGAAAACAGCATCATAGAATGGCTAAATCTGTTCTTGCTCGTTTCATATCAGTGAATAGTTTCAGGTTCAAGCTAAGCTATCTGACCACTGATAACAGCTATTCATTTTTCGTTGTTACCGAAACAAAAGTCTGATACGTGTATACAGGGTGAAATTGATATCATTAGCATCCTTTTAAACTAAGAGTCTACCTATCAAACTGAACAACTTTTACTATGGGAGCAAAACAATCGGAGCAAAAAAGAAATCTGCTGTCCCATACTAAACTGCACCCGCTGCCGCTGCCTACGCGACTCAAATGTATGGGACTGTAGATTTTTTTTTGCTCCGATTGGTTTGCTCCCATAGTAAAAGTTGTTCAGTTTGATGGGTAGACTCTTAGTTTAAAAGGATGCTAATGATATCAATTTCACCCTGTATATGGTAGTATCAAAAGACTATGCAATCGTAACTACCTACTACCAAACCTGGCATCATCATAATCTTCAGCCTATATTCGTTCCACGGCAGACAGGTCTACCCTCAGCGAGGGTGTATGGTCGTCAGACCACCACGCGTGCTCAATCCTGATTGTTGGACTAGGAACACATACGCATCAGAATTTATTCTTCAGCGTATACAGGTTTCCTCACGATGTTTCCTACACCGTTTGAGAGTATTCGCTGTTACGATTAGTGCGTTCACATACGATGACGCACTGACGGAGCGGCAGATGTCAGTCCATAGAACCACACCCGGTGCGTCAATGCGTCACCGTGTGTGCTTCTACGTGCTGTTTCATAAAACTCCTTGCTTCTCAAATGACGGACTGACGTTTGCTGCTCCGTCAGTGCGTCATCGTGTGTGAACGCGCTAAGTTAGAAAAACTTATTGGTACATGGCATGTCGTTCGTGCGGATTCGAAACCGGACCTCCATTAATATACTCATACCTCTCCGCAACGCGCCACCGACACGCTCTACCACCAACCAAACCTAGCGTTTACTTAAAATAGGATTACATAAACTATTCAATAGAATTGTTACGTTATTTCAACGTTATTTCACGTAAAAGTTAGTGTCTGTTGTAAAACCGTATCTCACACATGCTTTCCAAACCCAACGACACTTTTTTACGTTCACGTGGGCGTAATACGTAACTTTTAGAAGTTTGTCCACAAATAAAGACGTTTCTCACAGTTTGACACGATTTTGTAACGTTTTTCTTTATTTGGAAGTTGTATCGAAATAGAATTTTATAACTAGCTTGGAAATAAATATAGAATGTAATCAAACGAATACTGCGTCTGCCGTAGGAATAAGCAAAACGGTTTTCTTTTTATGGGTGTCGGTCGAATATTGATATTATTTGCACTGTTTTTCTATGTGATTGCCGTCCCTACTCTACCTAAGTCACAAAGTGAAAATCTAAACACTTTTTAAGACTATGCTCAGACCAAACTGAACAACTTTTTCTATGGGACCAACATCGAAATCGCAAAAAAAAAATCTTCTCTTCCATACAAAACTGCAAACCTAATAGAGCCAAATGTATGGGACAGCAGATTTTTTTTTCGCAATTTCGATGTTGGTCCCATAGAGAAAGTTGTTCAGTTTGATGGTCTGAACATCTCCTTAAAAAAGTGTCAGCATATTTAGAAGGACCATATGTACCTATGCCAAAAGTGAACTTTGCTACACAACTGTAGAAATGATTGGTAGCTTGCATGTAGCAAAGTTTCTGATTAATCCGAACCAAAATTCCACTGTCGTGATTAGTACGTAGGTATTTATAGCTAAATATAGATTATAGACTATTCTAAAATTAACATAACTTATTATGCACAAGCTGTCGCCGTAACTTGTTTTATTATCAACCAGCATAGCAGTAATGAGAACAATTACGAATGCAAATAATATCTCTAACACCGCATTCAGTTTCAATAATCCTATTTTCGGTAAAGTGGGGTTGTGGCCCCCCCGTGGGCGATTCCCTCCAATTAAAATGTTCACACGTCATGCTCAGCGGGACACGCTTCTCTCATCTGTGCACCGAGTGTGTCTATAATGGGATACTCGTAATTATCGGGGTTGGATTCAATGAACCATTTGTTTTTAAATCCTAAGTACTTAATAAATGTGAATGTGAGTTATTTGTTCGTTTGCCGCAACTGAAGCGAAAGGAGCAAAAGCTAGGTTCAAATAACAACTAAAGCCTTTCAAAGTCACAACGACTGTGTCGTTACTCGTTACATGAAGTTTGGGGGTTCCGAAAATGTTATGTCGCATTCGCATACATTTAGCATTTAGGTCGAGTATAAGTTTGCAGAATTTTATGGACCAATATTTTTTTTTCGCGATTTCAATGTTCGTCTCATAGAGAAAGATGTTCAGTTTTATGATCTGATCTGAACATTCCTCTTAAAAACTGTTAACATATGAAAAAGTGTACAGGGTATAGAATTAAATGCGTTAGATATCGAACAGATGCTTCACGCCATCAATCTGAACTACTTTCACTACGGAGCCAACATGGACATCGCAAAAAAATGCTTGTCCATAGAAAATGTGAATAGCTACTAGACCAAAATGTGGGAAAGAGGCTGGTTTTTTTTCGCGATTTTCAAGTTTATCCCTTAGTAAATTTGCACTCTTAGTCTGTGTAATACTGATTTCAAAGTGAACATTACCTTATAATTACTTTGGCACCATGGATCTAAATCATAAAGGATAGCACTCCTCCTTACAAGCATTGATACAACAAAATTTGATGTTCGTCTCCGTCGTCGATATTTCCAATTTTACGTGCGTCCCTTTCTATTCCAATGACGTCACAATTACATGAACGACAATTGAGTGATGTCATGCCTAGACATACATTAGAAAGGGACAAAGTTAACGTCACTAAAAACCACTACGGAGAAGAACGATCATTACCGACCATCAAGGAGTATTATCATGTTTTCCCTCTTGTTAGGCAGTCTGTGCTCCACTATAGAGGATTCCAAACTTCTTGTTTGGCACATATCAGGATGTCAGAGTTCAGTCAGGGAAAGGCATACCAGCCAGCACTTATACATTCAGGTAATCACAATAATTTACAGCTCCATCGAACAGCCTTGTATCCTTGTATGAATAGACTGAATCGTATGATAAATGTGAATAATAAAAAGCGTACAAGCAGTTGATTTATCAAACAGTTGGCTGTTGGTTGTTTGTATATGGTGTCGAAGCAGTCCAAGTAATCGGGCTGACACCTCCGTAATGGCTCCCGTAATTCTCCCCTGACATTTGACATGTGAAACTATTCCAATTATACTACAGTAGCTTCGAGATAAACGTGTTTATTTATTGCCTGTATTTTTAACCGACTGAAGGAAATGGCTTTAACGCCAAAGGGGAAATAACAATAGATGCGGGTAAGATAATTTCTGGCTTGAGAATTGAGTTAAGAGAGGAATCCATGTTTTTTTATAAACAAAGATATAACTCTTTTGTGTTGATTAGGTATACATGGTGTTTGGTAGTGAGATGCGATCTTTTTAGAGTCATGATCAGACCATTAAACTGAATAACATTCTCTAGGCGCCTAATGCGTAACATACAAACAGCGAAAAAAGCAGCTGATTCATATATTTGTCGAGTAGATAGTACTGTAGTTTTGTATGTGAACGCCATTTTTAATTTTCGTGATTTCCAGTTTAGCCCCATACACGGACTTGATAGAAATTTCAAGTCCTTGGCCCCATCATTAAAGTTGTTCGGTGTAATAGTCTCCCCCTCTAATTACCAAAAGTGGAACTGCCCTCATCGATTAATCGCAATATTAACTCTGGAACTGTAAACTTTACAGAAAAGTTGTTCGGTGTAATAGTCTCCCTCCCCCTCTAATTACCAAAAGTGGAACTGCCCTCATCGATTAATCGCAATATTAACTTTGGAACTGTAAACTTTCCAGAAAAGTTTTATCCTGAAAGGAAGTATACCTACTTTGACATCTTTCCAGAATTTGACCACAATACGAACTCCGGTCTCTAACTGAATAACTGTTAAATACAGGTACCTACCTACTGGTTATTCTTTGTACCTAATAATACCACCGAATTATACTCTGTAGTAATACCATAGAATAAATACTAGAAGCAAAGATAATTAAAGTCTAGAAGGTAGTCATAAAGACGAAGATTTAAAATTTGAATTCCTCTGGGTTGTTTTTTTTTTAAATCGTTTGGCCGGAGGGCCAGGAGGTCTTGTCGCTCTGTAAGTTTCTCCGGTATATAGTTTTACAGAAATTTAGCAATAAAACTAGTACCTACCTAACTACAGACGTAAGAATACAATTGTGGCATTATTCTAGTTCCCTAAGATCAGGAATTGTAAGAGATTTTTTTTTTCTTTTTCCCACGGATTTCTTAAGGGGGGCGAAATAATCCAATGATAAATTTTTTGTTACTAACGCAATTACTTATTGTATACCTATATACATTGTTAAGTTTAATGGTAATCTTCGAATGTTTCCTCAATTAAGAATTTGACCGAAAATTCGTAATGTTTTTTAATAAAATTAAACTAAATGAATGTTTGGCTCAATGACTACATTATTTTACTATTTGAATAAAATGTATGAATTTTAGGTACCTACTACAAATTTTGCTATCGGTTCTACGAAATCGACAACATTATCAATAGTTAACGGTACCTAATCCGTCCGTTAAAGTGTCTCATCAGTATTTAAGTTCACATCCTATACATACAGAGTCCAACTTAATATGCTGACACTTTTATAAGGGGATGATCTGACTATCAAACTATGACAAAAACTAGGTGCTTTTTGGTCTGGATAAGAGTGTATTAAAGCAAACAATAGTAGATTATTAACCAAGGGGATTAAGCAGTGTCTTCTGTCGCGGGTGAAGATTCAAATCGCGAGCGTGATGAAGGACTCGAGGTTTACTCCCGAGCGTAGCGAGGGTGTTAAAATCTTAAATCACGAGCGAAGCGAGATAAAGCGCACTTGATAATTTCGAACTCTGGTTATAGGTCATTCGACCCATGTCTGATTTTCTTTCGCAATTACAATGCTGGTTCAATAGTAAAATTTCACCCCCTATACGGTATTTAAATTAAGACACTGTAAGTATAAACGTATTTAAACTATTAAATTACTCCTCAATACTGACATAACATAACAAACTTGTAGTTAATTCTTCCTACCTTTTACTACAACAACCCTATCATTCTGACTTGTATGTACTCGTAGGATACTAAGCATACTGCTTGAAGAGAACCAACTTTAGGAGTGGTAGTAACTGCGTTCATAGGCATTCGTTGCTCTGTGAATCAACTTGCACCCACTACCTACTAGTAAACGTAGTACACTCAGCAGCGTATTTTATTAATACAGGTGAAATTTATATCATTAGCATCCTTTTAAACTAAGAGTCTACCCATCAAACTGAAAAACTTTTAGCGTAATAAAAAAATTGGCTGTAACCAACCATCCAACTAAACTGCAATACCTACTCGAATCAACTGTATGGAAGAGCAGATTTTTTAAATCCGATCGCTTTTACTAAAAAGTTGTTCAGTTTGATGGGTAGACTCTTAGTTTAAAATAATGCTAATATTGCTAATTATAAAATTTCACCTTGTAATTAAGCTAAAAATAAAGCTATAACATTCACGGTGGGCCTAGCCCCCCGAGAAAATCATGCATCATGAAATTTGCGGGTGTTACATTACAGAAAGGTGTGGTCATATTTCAATGAGTGCTCCAGGCCATCAAACTGAACAACTTTCACTATAGAGTAAACAACGAAAATAAGTATTGAAGCAATAGATTATCTAGCAATCAAGTCAACATGATTACGACTCCGACCGACGACTTACTCAGTTGGCTTTGTTTTAGCAGTTCTTCATTGCTAAAAATAGTTTCATTAACAATAGGTTCATTAGGGACTTCAAACGTAAATTTCCTTATAATTTAGACTCTACCTACCTTCTCAACATGCTTACCATAAGTATCTTTAAGTAAGAAAGCGCTTTGAAGAAAGATAAGTACAAAAATAGTTTATTATGTACCTATAAACGAACCAATTTTTTTTGAAATTACTAATACAGCATTGCTCAAGGAGCAGTTACTGCTTTTTACTGCGGACAATTGAAGGGACCACGAAGGGTCTACTGACCCAAGTGAATGAACTTAAGCAACCGACCTAGGGGCACTCAGAGGTACGGACCTCGGCATAGGACGTTGCTGGGGCTACGCGGCGGATTGGGTAGCGGCTTTCAGTGAGAAAACGAGCCGAAGTTTAATAGGTAGAATCAAAGTAGGTATTCAAATGCTGCTGATTGTACCTGCAGCTGGTTGTTTATTACCGATCGTGAGATAATATTGGGAATGCAAGATAACATTTATGATTATTGCAATGGTCTTTAATTCGCACCGTAGGAGGCTTGACCCTTGCTTAGGTTCAAGGAAATGAAAGGAACCGCTCACGCGATCTGCAATAAAATGAGGATTTCTGCGAGTCGCTTGTGGCGTAGATTTAAAAGGCTAAAGATGTTCAAAGTTAAGGTTAATCCAGTTGTCTTTGAAAAGCTGAACGCCGCTTTGAGGAATTTTCATCTAGTGTTACTATCTTGGCTCTACAAATAGCACTGAGAGAGCTAACACTAAATCATAAGGAACTAAAAACGATGAACAAACCCTCTCAAAAATTTTATATTCATTGCCGCCAACTGGATTGTCAATAGAATAATATACTTATTGTGACTTAAGGTGTTTTAACACTAATCAAAGCAACTTCTTAACAACTCTTTGTTCAGACTTAAGGTCCGGTATAGACAACAAACATTAATAAAGTGTGTCGGAGGAAAAAAAACAACATAATTAAACGCAGAAAGTCCTTTACAATTATCCTAGTTACCACATAGAGTTCCATGTATTTTATTTTCAGTATGAAAAGTCAGTTGTGATAATGTATGTCGTCTACGCAGGGCATTAGAGTTCATGAGCTAGCTAGAGCCTCTCTGTCCGCCCACAGCCTGCGTAGGCGCACTCCGACTAGGCAACCTCAACCAGTCTCCTGCCACAATAACAGTACATCAACACCAGCTATTTATTCAAATTAACTGACGGTAGCCAGATATAAGTGGAGCAATAATCGTTGCGGTTGCATTCTGGGGTAGAAACTAGTCAATTAAGATTAACTTATATGGCTACGTGAGAGCACGAACGCGTTTCAAATTCCATTAAATGATTAAAAATTGATTTAAAATTCACAGCGAATCTCATGTTAATTATTGCTGTTTTAGATATTCGTAAAATAACGGTCAGATAGTGTGGTAGATAGTGGGTAATCACGACACGTTTCGGTACAAAATAGAGTGGTTTGCGAGATTGTTGCGAGTTGTTGTCGATAGCTTATCGGTGTAACCCAATTCGCATAGCATCTGCCTCATTACGACAGAGAGATAGTTGTTCAAGTCTCCGTATTCTTTTTCATCTGCTATATTATTCGTTATTAAGCATAAAAAAAAAAAACTTTTTTGCAAAATAATAATGTGGGTAAATCAGTGCCAATTTCATAAATCGCAAGAACCTTCATTGTAAGTTGTTCCCTGGAAAGCAAGTTTCGATGGATCTGAAGAAGAACTACTTTAAAAATAATTTCAGAAACCAGTTTATCTTGTAGTGTTATCCAAAAAAGCCGTATTCAAAGCTGCTTTTATTAAAAGGCACATCGAAAACGGGCATCGCACTCGCGTTCCGAACATCGGTTTCTTCTTATTAGTTTATTTTTTGTGGCAGGTCTTTACGCGGCCGGATTTTATTTCTTTTTGTTGGGCCTTTTATGGAGTGCAGCCTTCGTTAGCGCGCAAGGTCATCGCGGTTTGTTGGTTCACTCCTTGTAGTCCCAGTTTTTTTACAAACCCATCGGGCAGGAAAATTGTGCTGTAGGAGGGCTGGAAGAGGTTTAAATAAAATAATGTTTTAGATTATTATTTTTCTTCTTGTAGTGCCATCTCCTGAGGTTGGCTATCATCAACCAGGGCTATTCGGACCCTGGAGACTGCAGCCCTGAACAGTGAGGTGGTGTTCATATCAAACCATTTACTCAGGTTCTTAAGTCTTTCTTCTACCAGGCATCCGCCTTCCCAAAATTTTCCCCTGCAGATTAATGTGGAGAAGTTGGTAGTTTTCAAGAAACTCTTAATACCAATTCAAGTTAAAATAATGGTATGTTCAACAGATGTCCATAGTGTTTAATATAATAAAGTATCAGACACGGCGCCCGCATTATTATCCTGTTATCAGCTAGATAAATAGTGATAATCCTGGTGATATCATTTACGCAGCCCCCTGTTTGTTCGGCTCAAGGTGACACAATGACGTAGGACACTTTTATTTCTCCCTGAATTATTACAGTTATTCGTTGTCGACTATACAGGGTGTAAGGAAAAGTATCATTGACCTTTATACCACAGACTCTACCCATCAAACTGAACAACTTTTACTATGGGAGCAAAACAAACAGAGCAAAAAAAAATCTGCTGTCCCATACGAATGCGTGGAGTAGGGAGTTGCAGTTTAGTATGGGACAGCAGACTTTTTTTTTGCTCTGATCGTTTTGGTCCCATAGTAAAAGTTGTTCAGTTTGATGGGTAGAGTATGTGATACTCTTCCTAAAACCCTGAATCGACGAAGTAACTTGATAATAATACATGAAAAGAAAAGGAGAAACGAAGCATTCACCATTGCATAAAAATCTAATAGGCATAGAAAATGGCAAAAACAATTGCGCAAACGACATAATTCTTCTGGTTACGATCGTGCAAGCCACTGGCACAAGCTCCATGATAATGTTTGTAATCGACACTCATCGTCACTCCGTCATATACGTTCATGACACGTTGCCGAGTTCCATTTAAAAAGCGATTTAGCGATGCCCGACATGGCATAATATTTTCTCCTTCAAATGAGCTGAGTTCCCAGGCCATTGTCGACGGTTCGCCTTTTAAGGCGTACTGGCGTACAGGCGGATTCAAACCAGATTCTTTCATTTAATCTCTCGGTATTCGGTTCTGATATCTTTATAAAACTGTTAATTTATTTTTTGGCGGAATGAGGTTGACATTTGCTTTGCATCTCGAGATACGTCTTCCTTTTATGTCGTTTTATGCCAATTATAAAAAAGCAAGACAGCCTCAACAATGTTATAATGATGGCTTTTTTTACAGAGTAAATTAAAACAGTTTTTCCCCATCCTTGTGATTAAAACAAAAATTATACGGGAATAACGTATCAGCCTCGAGTGTTATTCTTACGGATAATCAAACCTGAAAGATATTTATGTGAAATTGAGTCTTAAATTAAGCGATGGAGCAGGTAATCTCCAGGCTTCATTGGTAGTTAGACGTATCGCCTAGGGCGCCAATAAAGTGTGTGTCGGCAGGGTATATTTCTTATTCCATTGGTAATGGTGTACGATGTCAACAAACTGGTTAGAAGACGTACAGATTTTGAAAGAAAATATTTTCTGTGTTTGCGATATACGTGTCCAATGGATGGGATATTTTAATGTGGAATTTTGTGATTGATTAGTGAAGATCTTTTTAGGTTAGTCTTTGTTTACGTTTTATATCTTTTCTAAAGGAATATAGTATAAATTGTAACTCCCTGTGTTAAGAATAGCTGGTCTCAAGGGGCGCGCATTCCCTCTAATTGGACGTCCTGCGTCTGCGCAGCTCGCCCGCTATGGTATTGGACCTCTGTCCGACACGAACCACTTTCGCTGGTGCCTTTAGTGCAATACTTTGGGTTCCTTTGCAAATTTCTTACGAAAGTAATTTTAAAATTTCCTGTCAAATTTCTTTATTTTAAACGAGAATTTCTTGAGATTTTTTTTTAAAAGAATTAAAAAATTTCTTGGCAGATACAAATTTCTTAATTATCCATGTTGAGAAGTAATTTTTTCGATGAACTCGTAAAGAAAGAAAAGGACGGGTTTTAAATTAAAAAAAAAAAACATCCGCAATTATGATAACCATCGGGTCGTTGTACCACAACACAACATTGCAAATAAATATGTCGAAGATCACATCTTTACTTTATGCAATATACAGGGTGAAATTTATATCATTAGCATCCTTTTAAAAACTAAGAGTCTATCCATCAAACTGAACAACTTTTACAATGGGAGCAAACCGATCGGAGAAAAAAAAATCTGCTGTTCCATACTCACCTGCAATGCCTAGCCTAATCTACTCAAATGCAACAGATGATTTTTTTTTGCTCCGATCGGTTTGCTCCCATAGTAAAAGTGGTTCAGTTTGATAGGTAGACTCTTACTTTAAAAGGATGCTAATGCTATTGATATTAAATTCATTCTGTATACAGGGTCCAACTTAATTATGCTGACAGTTTTTTAAGAGGATTCTCAGACCGCAAAACTGAACGAGTTTCTCTATGGCACCAAAATCGAAATCGCGAAAAAAAAAATCAGCTGTTCCATACTAAACTGCTGAGCCAAATGTATGGGACAGATGATTTTTTTTTTGTTGCGATTTCTATGTTGGTGCCATAGAGAAAGTTGTTCAGTTTCATGGTCTGATCATCTCCTTAAAAAGTGTCAGCATGTAACTGTATAAGACTTGCGTTATCAAAGAATGTAATAAAATTCTTGGAGCCACGAACGGAATTTTACGTAGCCCTTTCTTTATTTATTTTTATTGTTCATTAACTTTGTATTAATAGGCCTATAACTCAAAAAGTAATCCGCAACTGACCGTAATAATAATAAATTATTTATGTTTCTTCATTCCTTTTCATTTTGTGGCATGTAAAAGAATCGAGAAGGATCGAAGCCAGCTAAATCGGATACTGACTTCATTTTTTGTCGGACTTATGCTATTCGTGATTGTGTAGTAGCATGATGGGTATTTAAAGAAATAATTCAATTAAATGAATTCCCTGTACTTATATGCTTAGGTTGAACATTTTGCGTTTTGAACGTTTTACGTAAGTATTGAACATTCTGCGTGTAGACGGGACGAATAAACGAAGTAAGTGCGTTCACACACGATGACGCACTGTCGGAGCGGCAAATGTCAGTCCATAGAACCACACCCCCGGTGCGTCAATGCGTCACCGTGTGTGCTTCTACGTGCGGTTTCATACAACTCCTTGCTTCACAAATGACGTCTGCCGCTGCGTCAATGCGTCATCGTGTGTGAACGCACTTAGTCGTCCATTTATCGGACTACTTACTTTATTTTATTCGACGGACGACTAGACACTTCGATTATTCTTATTCGCTAGTGATTTAAAAAAGCCGAAAAAGCCTTTGATGAAAGCCGTGGTGGTCCAGTGGCGAGTGCAGGAGGCGATGGTCCGATCCCCGTCCAGGCCGACTCGTACCAATGAGTTTTTCGGAATTTATGTACGATTTGTAACACCACTGGCATTTCGGTGAAGGAAAACATCGTGAGGAAACCGGCATGCTTCAATTTCGTGGCATGTATTGTACCCACTGTCCATTATAAGTGGCCACGGGCTCACCCCCTGTCACACTGGACAGAATTTCGGTACTACTGGTGATACGTGGATGTTCTGAAGTTTCAGGATATCTATGACTACCTACTCGGGGAATATAGTCGTGAGCATATGCTATGCTAATGATTTACTGCAGCAAGCAGATCTTTATGCTGAAAAATTCATGCAAATTACCAATCCGTATCTCAAACAAGTTGAGCAGAAACTCCATTGAACATTTATGTTTCTACAACACAAAAAGATGCCGAACCACAAAGGGTATCGTATCTCGTTTTACACCTAGTTAGGCGCGCTTGAGCCTGCCTGCCTACCTCATTGTGTTCCCCTTGTTATGGTAAATACCTGCCCTAGGGCAGCTTCTCATATGTACAATTGCTCCAAGAGGCTCTTGTTAGTGTTTTGAATAGCATTATTGTCGAGACCTTGTTCGTGGAATGGTTTTGGAACAATTAGATTGCTTGTGAGTTGGTAAGGTTACCTTGAAACCATTTCTGGGTAAAGATTGTGAACAAAACGTTTAGGTGGTATAGAATTAGGTAGGTAGGTACATAAACTTTTTTCGCCAAAGTACAACTGTGGTATGTTGTTATAGTTATGTATGGTATTACTTTTGTTATACAGGGTTGATTCAATAGTAAGATAAGAAAAATGAAAATTTTTACTATTATACAGGGTCCAACTTAATATGCTGACACTTTTTTAAGGGGATAATCAGACCATCAAACTGAACAACTTTCTCTATGGGACCAACATCGAAATTGCGAAAAAAAATCCAGCTGTTCCATACTAAACTGCAAACCAACTGTGTGGGACAGCTGATATTTTTTTCGCGATTTCGATGTTGGTCCCATATTGAAAGTTGTTCAGTTTGACGGTCTGATGATCCCCTTAAAAAAGTGTCTGCATATTACTGTATACCTACAATAAAATAAACCATACAGTACTATCAAACTAATATGAAGGAAATCGTTTCTTCTAGAAATACCGTATATTACATTGCATTAAATAAAACCTAACCTAGGTATCTACTTACTTATTATTTTAAATACCAAAAAGTAGGTCTTAATACTTATTATGTCTCTAAATCAATGGTTATGGTATGGTCAAACTCTAAAATATACCTAATTATACAACAAATTTCTTATTACGGATCTAAAGCAAAATGAAATCCTTGCCTCAATTTCTTTTTGATTGGAACTCATGATGTAAACAAAACAAACCTTGGACGAGATTTCTCAGAACCCCTTACAATAACGCATAGCTCGGACAGACCGACCAACAGCCACACAATAGCAGGTAGGCTCTTCACAAGTAAAGGTGATTCAGACCGCCCCCTCGAGAAATTAAGTGCTTGTAAGTTGTCTAAAGTCGAGATTGACGCACCAAAATACATATACTTGTATAAGGTGTAATCTTAAATGCGATAAATACTTTACTAGCTTTTAGCTTCAGACCATAAAACTGAACTTTTACTTTGGGACAAACTATGAAATCGCGAAAAAAAATTAGCTGTTTCATAAATTTTGCTCGAGTACCTAACCATTGATATTATCTATGAAACAGCTGATATTTTTTATGATTTCGATATTGGCTCCATAGCAAAAGTTGTTCAGTTTTATGGTCTGAACATAATTAATGTATCACCCTGTATAGGTTGCTTTTGAAGAAACTATTTCTAGTATCACTTATACTGTATCAGACAGAATTCGGGTTTGAGAGTAGACGAAAACTAATCACAACTTGTTATGCAAAGCAAACTAATGTCACTAAAATCAAATGCATAATTCGACGACCAATTTTGTCGAAACGTATGAATGGAACTATTCATAATTACGTCAAAGTCATTCATAAGATTGAATGATAATGATAAAATATATTAAATTGTGAATATCTTCTAGCTAATATAATTAAATAATTATGTAAGTAAATGTAATAATAATATTCATTATAATGTATTTAGACAAATATTTTATTGACATTGTATGATTTGTAATTAATAATTTGTTTTTTGTTTTTGTCTTTTTTCTGTTGCTCATTTTATTGTTCTGTACCTACAAATATTTTCACGCCGTTATTTGTACCATTTTCCGGAAAATAAACTATTCTATTCTATTATATTCTAAGTAATGTCCCGGAATATCTGTTGAAATTGGTCGCCGAATTATTAATCCTAGAAGGTACCAATAGCAGTTCTATGTATATCCATGTAAAGGGTGCTCGTGTATTTTCGTAATATCCATCTCATCTCATCTCATCTCACTTAAACACTCCAGCAATCATTTTTCTTAGGTCCTATACCTGCCTACCTATCCTGTCCTTGAAGCTATTTTTGGGTCATCATAACTTTAGAGATGTACCTAGGTTAATTAGAATTAGAGAAAAGTAACGCTGAGTCAAAGTAGAGCCTCGGTGGCACGTTGCGGAGAACTATGAAAACTCAATCTTGAGGTCCGGGTTCGAATCAGCACGGACCACATGCCGTGTACCAATGAGTTTTTCTAACTTATGTACGTAATACCGACTGCTCTCAAACGGTGAAGGAAAGCATCGCGAGGAAACCTGCATACACTGAAGAAGAAATTCAGATGTGTATGTGAAGTCTACCAATCCGCATTGTGCACGCGTGGTGGACTATCGCTTATACACTCAGCAGTGTGCCCAGCAGTGGGACGTATATAGGCTGTGATGATGATGATAAAAGCTAAGTGGATAATTAGTCAGTTTTTAAATTCATTACGTAAGTCCATCAATGCCTACTTGTGGCCAAGGCTTGTATAGTGCTTTTCTCAAACAATGAACGCAAATTAAAATCAACCAACTTTTCAAAATCAATGATTAAATACAATAATTTTTCTTGCGTTAAAGCTAGTAACTTATAATTAATCTGTGGTTAAACTGTCCATTTTTCCATTTTTTTTCATTATAAAGCTTTCTATTTGCAAGCCGGTTCGACATTTAAATAAAACCTTTGATAAGTTACCTCCTTTGGTTGCCATGTTTTAGAGTAAAAGCTCTTTCCATTTTTAAATTACACGTCAGATATGAGTTTACTATGTAATTTTTTTGGCCGCTAAAACACGACAGTTATGGATTTTCGTACAACTTTTGCCGGCCGCTGCTCGCATAGTACAGCAATTTCGATTTATCTCAAAGAAGGTTGTCAAAATAATGCTCAAATTTCCAAGCATGTTTGAGAAAAAACATTAAGAGGCTCTTGCGATGTTTTGGTGTGTGTGTATCCGACAGATAGTTTGACGTATTTTGTATGAAAATAAGTAAGTATGTCAAAATATCTGTCGGATAAGCTAACAAGAACTTACTCAGAAGTGGTGAAACAGGCCCTTAAACTTATTAATTCGTTATTTTTTGTTTGCTTATCAACTCGTTACCAGTAAGATACCGTTCAAATCGTTAGCTCAGTTTGACTACTTAAAATATGAACTACATCATTTGAAATAACCTACAAACAATATCTACAATCCTTTCAACAGCAGTCTCAAAGTAACGAAGCGGAGGTTAAAAGTGTTCTAAGATGACTATTGAATTTTATCCAAGACAAATCGGACCTTAAGGTCATTGAGTGACGGACAGACGAGCAGTTTGCGTCCAATTATCCGTAACGATCAGTCGTTGGACGTTATATAGACCGTGTTTAGTTTAGATACACCTGTCATCAGTTAATAGCATCTATTGAAAAATGTTTCTACGTTATTATTTTGATTTAAATGAATTGCATAGGTAATACGGGGTATAAATTAAATACGTTACATACTTAAGTGCGTTCACACACGATGACGCACTGACGGAGCGGCAGATGTCAGTCCATAGAACCACACCCGGTGCGTCAATGCGTCACCGTGTGTGCTTCTACGTGCGGTTTCATACAACTCCTTCCTTCACAAATGACGGACTGACGTCTGCCGCTGCGTCAATGCGTCATCGTGTGTGAACGCACTAAGTCGGTGCTTCAGACCACCAAACTGAACAACTTTCACCAGGGAACTAACAATTGACTACATTTGAGGCGAGTCTTCATCTATGTTTTCTATGGAACATCAGATTTTTATTCGCGATTTCAATATTATATACCCTGTATATTGAAAATATAGTGTGTAGGACTTAAGGTGGACCGACGGACCCGGTGAAGGCGGCGGAAACCAGTTGGAGGCAGCGCAGAACCGGTCGTTATGGCGATTCTTGGGGGCCTATGCCCAGCAGTGGACGTCCATCGGCTGAGATAATGATATTGAAAATGACGACAAGTTTTCTATAACCGGATTAGGCCAATAATTCTTTCCCGAAACGGAATCTCCTGTAAATCTGAATCAACAGCTGCGACCACTCACAACACTAGACAATGAAGTCCTGCGAACCCTGGAGGTGACTCTAAACTGGCAATGTAATGTTGTTCATTTTGATGGGCTGGACAACCCCTAGAAATTCGGAGACTCATTTCAATGTCAACCTATAGTTATAAGTGTTTATTGTGATAAAATAGTCGACGGAAATCAACAAAGATTTTATCAAAATCTAATGATTACAACCATCATAAAATTATGTTTGTTGATCAAGGCTCATTCAGAGCCTTGCATCAACACCAAAAAAACGTAATAAAATAAAATGATTCTTCGTTTCCGGTGTCAGAGCGTCTCTATCGTCGACACTGCGCCTGCGCTGCGGGTAAACAAACACTCAAATCAAATCAAATACTGCAGTTATCAAGGATTCTTATCTAAAGGCAACATGATAGATAAATTGTACATATATTTTTTTATATTTACCTCATGCACAGTTTACCGTTGCAATCTAAAGGAAGGAAAGTTGTTAACAGAAAAGAAAGTACTTATTATGATAAATCAATAAGGAGTACCTACATTTCCAAAGCCATAAAATAATTACTATCTTTGCTCTCTTTGCACCTACCTATATTAAATTATTCGAATGACAATGGTTTAAACTTTTCATACAAACGTTTGATCAGCTGATTGCATTTAGTATGGAAAGTCCTAAATTTGTTTTGCTAATTTCCTATAGGTTTTTATGGGAAAGTTGTTCAGTATACAGTCATATAACTGTTTATTACCCTAACACTCTATGTATAAGGTATATGCCTATGTATAGGCCTATATCGTTAAAACTATTGTAGTCATTATTCATTACTAGTAAATCATTACCAATATTAGTAACTATGAGTTGTTTTTAACGCAATCATAAATAATCAAGGTTTTCATTTCTATATGGCAAGGGCATCACATTTTTTTTGTTGTAAAAACAAGTATGTAAGCAAAAGCCAGGTCAAGACGATCAGGCAGTTTAGCTACAAATCACGTTTACTTGCGTCGACACTGTTGTTTATCGTATTTTATTTATGTTTGTTTATGTTTACGCATCAAAAAACGTATTGAATAGGTTTGCTATTCATATTTTAATTTTGATACGTTTTGTTCTAATCATAATGTACGTTTACATGTTGTAGACTCTACTCATCTATCTGTATGTCGTGTAGAGTTTTAGGGGGGTATTAACACAAGTGGAGATCTCTTCTTGAGTATAGATAGAAAAAGATGCAAATACATACAACGTATACATGCATCCTTGTCTATCTTTACTTAAGAAGAGATCTCCACTTGAGTGTCGTTCTGTAATACCCCCCTCAGATTGATGATGTTCTTTTTATGAATATTCGAAACGCTTCTCTGACCAGGAGTGCGATATCTGAAACTCATGCATTGAACTCAGCAGTTGAATATGTCAAAAATACTACGGAGATATGCATCTTTCTACTGCTGATTTGACTCTCAAAAATCGCTCTCCTGTAGTATGATTTATGAGAGTCAAATCAGCAGTAGAAAGATGCATATCAGATCACCGAATGAGATTCAAAAATCGCACTCCAGGAATGCTATTTTTGAAACTCATACGTTGAACTCAGCCGTAGAAAATGTCAAAATTACTATGCAAAATCGCACTCCTGGAGTATGACTTTTGAAAGTCAAGTCAGCAGTAGAAATATGCACATCTCCATAGTAATTTTGACATTATCTACTGCGGAGTTCAACGCAGGTATGAGTTTCAAGAATCGCTCTCCAGAATCGAACTTATATAATTTTTCAACTTTAAGTTGAATTAAAATGTTTTGCTTCTATTATGGGAAAAGGGATAATCAGAATATTATCTACTCAAGCAGCAGGTAGGTATACAGTCCACATAAGGTACCTAAGTATTAACTAATAAGCTAATAACATATGCAAATGTTATTGGGCTTAATTTCGCGGTGAACGCAAATGCGTGTAATCGTGCGGCAACCGCATGTTGGCTCCCACTTCTTGTCCTGCCTATCCACGTTGAAATGCTGTGCAGTCAATAAAGAAGGTTACGAGAAAATGAAATATAGCATCTATTGAAATCAACCTAAAGTTGAATATTCAAAAGCTCGTCAAAGAACTACATGAGTAAATAACACTAGAGTAGAAACTGGTTAATACATCCACAACTCTGTATTGCTCGATCATTTGCATTAATTCTTTGGGTTACGGTTTTTAAATAACATATTAAAATCGATTTGGTGCTTTCATTTTCAATTAAGTTAAATTAATTTGGAACTGTATTTTACTTAAGCAGGTGATAACTGCGCTGGATGTTCGAATTTCGATAATTAACCGCGTTATTGAGTTTCTCGTAATGGGTTTAATTGGAATACGTAAATTGAACTTTCGGCTTTTAAAAATTTCCCCTTTTCGGGTAAAAAAGAACATGAGGATATGTTTTTAATAGCGCTAAAGTGCAACGTAAGAATTTTGAAGAAAATCGGAAATAGCTAGCTAGCTACCTTTATACGTGTGTAGCAAGATGAATTTGAATAGGATATACACCACTAATTCTGTGGGTCCGGTGAATAACGGTCTAACTCAACTTAGATCCAAAATGAGTTTTTAAGGCCATAATACTCAAATTTTTTTTCTCTACAAAATGGTGTTACTAAAATATTCATACCTTTAATAATTCCAGTGATAGACTTATTACAAAACGATATAAGTCCATTTTTTTATCGTGCACAATGGTTGAAATACAGTTAGATCATAAAACCAATATAAAATTAGGTGAACATGGATTTATTTCGACTTAAATCCTTCGTCACAATTTATTTTGTTTTGTGAAATATGATTTATCTGAGTTAAATCAAATTTCAAAAACCTTAATAGTTAATACCTACATAAAAAATCAAGTTTAGCTCATGAATATGATGCGCGTTTGATAGCGGGCTAAGTACGGAAACTGACATCATCTGGGACTGGGGAGAACGCTATACATCTCACTAAAAATGTATGTCGAAAAAGTGAGTTAAACCGTCTATCACCAAATATTTTCTTTTATGTAGTGAGAATAAGAATCACTTAGTATGAATACAATCTGGCGATTTTTTTAAAGGATGGTACTGTTAGATTGAACTAAGTGATAATGTCAGGTCTTGTTTTAGCTAGGGATTGCCGAACCGCACTTCAAGCATAGGCTTGTACATAGAGTGGTAAAAAAAGAACCTGTTGTTTATTCTTTGAAATTAAATTATTTTTTTCCTAAAATATCGTATATTTTGTATAACAACAACACTGCAAAGCGAACCGGATATCAAACGTGTATTAATATGACAATACACCAGACTGGGTCATAAAATTTTGAGGCACAGAATCGTGAGTTCTAACTTGATAAGTTTTTAAGCATGCGTCGCTTTAGAATTGGTTATTGTATTGTTTTTAGAATGGTTTTTTGTTTAATATTTCACTTTCCAGCATTACTGATACCACGCGGCGTTACCCACGTCGCGAAATTTTCATCATATTACCCATAAAAAAATATACATATAATATATGATAAAATAACGAAACGAAATGAATATTTTTTCTAGAAAATGTCTAATTTTTGTGTCATTTAAGTATAATGCTGAATATGGTGGATATTAAAAGCTTAAACAGTGAGCTTAGAAAGTACATTTTGCAAGTGTTTGTTATATTTTTCCACAAAAATAATATTAAATATTCGATTTAAATCTATACGCATAAAATATTACCTTTGTAAAAAAGAATTTAACTCAAAAAACACTTTGTAATTTTGTGATGAGCTTGTTTTACCTAAATAAAACTACTTTTATCAATTCGTTTTGATTCAGTTTACAGAGTTAGTTTTCCGGTGGTGTGTATTAAAGAAAGGGATGGAATTAAAATGAAATTAAAAAATAACATAAACCATTTCACACCAAGGTTATTGTGAAGTGTAAAAGGCCCTAACTCAATTTAAATCATAATGTAACGTATTTTTATTAGTGTCAAAAGGTTTAATTCAACTTCTGAACGAAATATCTCCAGCACGGTAAGTATTTCATAAACTAAACCATATACTAATAAAAGAACATAAAAATATCTAGAAGACACAGTGATTAGCTTGCAAAAATATGAAATGGTTTTCGAGAAAATAATTTTTTATACCAAAAAATTATGTTTTTAGGCTCTCCTGTAAAGTTGCATTTTTTGAGTTGGACTGTTATTCACCGGACACACAGAATTTATAATTAGTAAAGAACCTTTCAGGGTGCACCTTTCCCTAAGAAACATGGGTCAAAAACAAGAAAATTTTTAGGACCTCCCATATAAAATCGAACGGCAAATCCGCACTTTTGTATGGGAGGTCCAACAATTTATCTCGTTTTTCGACCCATGTTCCTCAGGGAAAGTTGTTCAGATTCAAGGTCTGAATACACCCAGGTTCGTTACTAATTAAAAATTAGTGGTGTATAATTCGAAGGGCGCTCTGTACAAACGAAATCTGGATACATTCTCAATACCTACTAACCAATTAAAATCAATGAAAACAATTTAGAAACTAATCTCTATATCTGCTCGTATGCTGACAGATTTAAAAAAAATGTATTTTTGAAGTTACAGTGCCTCAAACATTTCCATATAAATCTTAAATTAATCCTAGCATTGAAAATCCGAATCAAATAGTAGTTCTTTGAAAAAAGCTTAACCCGGAGCCTACGTATTTATTCTCTTATTCGTAGCCCGGAGCTTAATATCATAATACCGCTACTCAGAGCAAAGTAACTAATAATTTCAAATAGATTGACAGTTGGAAAAAAAATGGACGTGCTGATTACTTGGTCAGGTGCGCGAAGAAGTGGCCAGAGCAGAGTGTTGCCAACTATTTTTTCAGAAAAATGCTAAAGTGCTGTTTAAAAAATGCTAAAAAAGATTTTGAGGTGCCAAATAAAATGCAAATTGTATTTTTCGGTATTTATTACAACGAAACTAACAATTTCCATACATGACCAAACACGTCCCCTTAAGATGTAACAGATTGAAAATTTCGTTCTCTGGTCAGTGGGCTCGGTGGTGTAATTGGTTAGCACGTTTCCCCGGTTTGGAAGAGCGTGGGTTCAAAGTCCCACCCGAGACATATTTTTCAATCTTTAATTTGATTCCATACATGAGTATCAAAATTTTGATATAAAATGTCTAAATCATCATCTCCATCAAATGTGGTTGTTACTGTACCGATCTGAGTCGGAATAACAGTATTTTCTGCTTAAAAGCCAAATCTCTGATACAAAATGGCATTTTGGCCCTAAATTAATTTATTTAGTGAAGTTGTCGGATATTTTGTACCATTTAAATGTGATATTTTGCAATTGCTTCTTACATTTTGAAAATGCTGAAAGATATGCTATATGCTAAACGAGAAAAAAAACATGCTAAACACTACAGAAATGTGCCAAATTTAGCATGAAAAATGCTAAATTGGCAACACTGGGCCAGAGTAGCATTGTAGCTCCACATTATGTACAGTTACATGGCGCTAACGGTGCCTATCGCAAATTGAAGATACTGATCTTCTTAGTTAGGAGTTCTTGTGTGAAAATTTATATCACCGAGGATGATTTTGGAAGAACAATTATGCAGATATTGGTCCTTCGAACTGAACATAATGTTGATACTTACACGTCAATAGTGATTAAAATACCTAGTTAAGCCAATCATCATCATCATCATCACAGCCTATAACGTCGCACTGCAGGGCACAGGCCTACCCTCAAGGAGTGTGTATGGGCGTTAGTCCACCACGCCTGCCCAATGCGGATTGGTAGACTTCACAAGCCAAGCCAATGACATGAGTAAATACCCCACAGAGACAAAACATCGAACAATGTGGACAATCGATGGGAGACAATGGAAGAGAGCGTCACGTGATCATTTTGTGCACCCCTAAAACTCTTTTTTTCTGTGGGGCCGATCACACAAAATGATAACGTGACACGTTCCTCGCCCAATGTCTCCCATGGATGCTTCAGACCATCATCAAACTGAACAACTCCACTATGGGGCCAACATCGAAATCGCGAATAAAAATCATCTGTCCATTTGAGGCGAGTCGGTACTGCAGTTTCGTATGAAACAGCTAATGTTTTTTTCGCGATTTCGCAGTTGGCTCCATAATAAAAGTTGTTCAGTTTGATGGTCTGTAGCACCACCTTTAGTATTACTAGGGTGTTTTGTTACACCCTGTATGTTACAACGTGACCGGACAATCCAAAACATTTCATTGCTCAAAAGTTACTGGTAAAACACATTCTTACACATTCTTTATAGCATGACAAATCAAGTGACTTAATACGAACGGTTCTAGCCATACAATCAGTGTCGTCTGTCCATTAGAGACGGAGGTGCAAGTTTTTCAAACCCATTGACTGGGTCCCAGCGCGCAGATCCGTTACTCCGTCGCATGCGCACCAACTGACCAGTTTTTAACTTTTTACCACATTTGAACGTTATGCGTTTTACGTAACTGTGCTTCTAATGGTTGTTAGTTTTTCCAATGGTTGCGATCGAGAGCTCGCAACTATAATTGATCACATGGTAGATGGATAAATAAAGGATGTTAAGGTACCGTAGTATCTGATCGAACGGTCTGACTGGTTATAACTACACGTTTGCTGTTTTCATTTCAAAATATTAGGTTAGGTTACGTGTGGTTGCGTTGTTTGTGCGTCTGCGTTGTTTGAGCGTTGTTGGTGAGCGTTATGGTTGCGATAGGGAGAGACTTTGGACTTTCACTCGAAGTTGTCTAGGTTCGAATCTGCAATAACTGCATTTCATCTTCTTCTTATCGAGTGGGCTGCAAAGCCCTGGTGTCAGAGTTTATTCAAACCGCCTTACGGCCTCTGACGTGGTTTTTATGTAACGACTACTACCACCATTGATAGTAGCCGGGACCAACAGCTTAACGTGCCATCCGAAGCACGGAATCATCTTTCTTTTCAGACAATCAGGTGACTCAGCCTGCAATGTCCTAACCAACTGGGGAAAAACGCACAAAGTGACATTTTACTAGGTGCCCCCCGTGGGAATCGAACCCACGACCTCCGTGTCAAGAGCCCAATGCTCTAACCATTACTTCACTGCGCAGCAAAGACCAAAAAAAAAACATTGTTTTGGATATGAATTTGACTTTATTATACATGATCTAGAAATCAGTATCTGTCAGATTTTCTCTTTTAGATTAGTTTTACATTTGTCAAATTTCCATTAAAATGTAGGTATAGTTTCAATGCTAGCATTCTTCTTCTTTCTCGTGTGGAATTGTCACGTCTTCTTCAAATCGTCAATCTCCAGTATCTTGCCACCTATCCCCATTTTATAAGATTGTCCTTGGGTCCTGCCCAGTCCTTAATGCTAGCATTAATTTAAGATTTTATGGGAAACTTTTAGCCACATTAAAAAAAACGATTGAGGGCAGAATCTGAAGCTCGGTACCCCTTTGAGTAGAAGTTAAGGTTCAAATTCAATTAAGTACCTACGTATAATGGTCTACAGATATAGTCATCATTAATTGAATATTGTTAGTTTGCATGTAAATTACAATGTATCATTTTAACGCCAAGGCTACGCTACGCCTTCGGCATTGCTATGCGTTGCAGGGACATCATTATTCATAGTGATGCGCGTATGATATCATTACACGAGGCCGAACTTGAACTACGTAAGTACTTAAGTACCTATGAAATAAAAACATAGAGATAGGGAAGATAATGGAGCTAAGATGAGAAATAACTATGTTGCTGTTGTTAGCAAATTGAGATATAGAAAACGAGATTTTACATTTCACAAATTTGTGTCGATACTAATTTATATTGTTTCATGAATTTGCAAACACAACATTCCGTTTATGACTGTAGGTAGGTAATAATTTTAAGAAATGACATCATTTATTGTGTAATCGGGTATATTACCATATGTTTTTATTATAATATCTATTTATACCGTCGTATATACCTTTCTAAGATTCATACCTAATAATAAAAACACAAATAAATCGAAAGACTATTTTGCAGCAAACTCTTGATTGGTTCTCTTGTTATTTTTAACGAAAGCAAATTATCTGCTAATTTATATTCCTCGTGAGTCGGAGATATTCAATAATTAAAACCAACTAAAATAAATATTTTTCATGAATCTGACATAAAGCAAAAGTTTAAAATCCCAAAAAGCTTAATTAATTCTTTCTGTAATTTAGACTCGTATTCTGCAGAAGTGAACACGACGTCATCTTTAATTTAGGTCTGCGGTTAAACTCATCCGAATATTATTCTTAGAATGAAGATATTTAGTTAGAAACATTGGTGAGCTCACAAACAACAAGACGGTATTATTAGCTGACTCATTTATTTGTGAAGTCAGTATCCATATTGTTAATTCGACTCATCCATTTTTCAAACTATTTTGGTCTAATATCATATTAACCCCATAACGAGTACCTACATACAATAACAGTTGACTTATTATTGACTTATAAGCAGTGATCGGAATGTCGGGGCATTTTTTGAGCATACAAGTTTGGATACGCCTGAATTTCCCGGAAATAACCGGATTTAATAAATATGGATAAAAATTTCACGGGATTTATTGGGATTACCTATTTAGATGTCAAGAGACGTTTTTTTAAATCAAGAGTATTATCAGCGCATACTAGAGGCCGCGACTTTGAAACACGCCGCCTGGTACTTTTGACATGTACCGCGCTTAGGTAAATATGTTGACCGTTGTTAAACAATGATATTAAGTAACTAGATTAGTAGTTAGGGCACCAAAGCGTTGCCACTTCGAAGATGTCTGCAGGCTTCTCTGACTTCAGTTCAGGCGTTTATCTATAGTGAGCGGACATATCCGTGACGTATAAATTAAGCTACCAAAATGGGGAAATGCGCCGTAAAAGTTTGTAAATCAAAATCGTATTTACTTGAAACACTGATGGCAAAAACAATGCGTGAAAAATTTATTTAGTTTTTTAATTTTATTTTGACAAGACATAGTAAACTTACTTGTGAAAAGTAACACCACTTCCTTTATTATTCTTTTCCGACTGTGATTTACAAATTTTTACGGCGCATTTTCCCATTTTGGTAGCTTATTTTATACGTCACGGATATGTCCGCTCACTATAGATAAACGCCTAAACTGAAGTCAAAGAAGCCTGCAGACATCTTCGAAGTGGCAACGCTTTGGTGCCCTAACTACTAATCTAGTTACTTAATATCATTGTTTAATAACGGTCAACATATTTACGTAAGCGCGGTACATGTCAAAAGTACCAGGCGGCGTGTTTCAAAGGCGCGGCCTCTAGTATGCGCTGCTAATACTCTTGATTTATTAAAAACGTCTCTTGACATCTAAATAGGTAATCCCAGTAAATCCCGTGAAATTTTATCCAAATTTATTAAATCCGGATATTTCCGGGAAATTCAGGCGTATCCATACTTGTATGCTCAAAAAATGCCCCGACATTCCGATCACTGCTTATAAGTCAATAGTTGAATAGTTAGTTAACTGTAATTGGGTTCAAATGTAACCAAAATGATTTCGTTAATTGTATCAATACTTTAATATAGTATGATAAATGCGATAATGTGCCTATTTGTTGGTATTACTGAAATTATTATTTCAGCATTCAGCAGAGGAAAAAATATTTTTGTTTTAGACTTTTAGAATATGGATAGTAATAGGTATTTCAGTCTTTATTTGTAACTGAGGTTGATAAAATATATGTTTTTTATAGTCTACTGGAAAAAATATAGGTACTCTTTTTGAAAAAAATATGCTTTTTTGTCGCCAACCGAAAAGAAGAAATTAATACTTATATGCCTATAGGGGAAAGGTGTACAAGATGATCCCCTTAAGGGAAAATGCTCGTAGTTTAAAAAATATTCGGTTTAATTCTGAAGTTTAAGCGATTAATGATAGCAAGTTTATCTGTCTACCTGTTATCATACTCAAAATGTTGAATTTAGTGATATTTCATTATTATATTTAAATTTTTCTAAAACCCTACGAAAGGATCATCTTGGACACCCCGGTGTCCAAGATGATCCCTAGGGTATGGGCAAGATGATCATGCCCCTTTTTAAGGAAAATTATATGTTTTTGTGGAATTAAATGTTATCTCAAAGAACTAGTCTCAAGCTGAGCCAGCCTTCTTAATACTCACAAAATAAGTAATAACAACCATTATTATAATAAAATCAATCGTATAGTGTATAATTTTAGCAAGATTCTAAAATACCGTACTTAATCTCATACACCCGAGAACAGGATCATCTTGCCCCAATTTCAACTTTTTTAGTCTTTGTTCGATAACATAATTTTTATGCTTTCTGTTGTTACCATACCATTTAAAATACTAAATAGGGGCATTATATAAAGCCACTTACACAACAATCTTTGTTATTGACTGCCTAGATCAAAAGTTACCTAAGCTTAAAATCAACCCTACCTTAGATCAAAGTCACAAAATTTATGTTTTTTTCCATAAAAATTTATTCGTCTGTCACATCGCCATGACGAATTCACTGATGCGAGGGGGTATCGGGGGCTACGTTTTACCAAACAAAACAACTAGATAGGGTTTATAGTTTCGCTGCAATTGAGAGGGATCATCTTACCTCAAGGGATCATCTCGTACACCTTTCCCCTACCTAAATACTTATCAGCTATTTCCTAGGCGTTAGATTAATGTGCAAATTGTGCACAAATTAAATTGGTGACTTTTGCCTCACTTCTCGATAGGCTGTAGAAAGCGTGATATTTGTATAGCTTAAACCCAAATAGGCTGGATTATGCTAGGTAGGTATGGCAGTACATTTATGTTCAAAATTTGAGAAGAGCGCAATACGCTTCCGTTCTATTTTAGGTATCGCAAGCTCGGATGTAAGTCCTAATCTCGAATTTGGATGAATCAACAGAGGCCGCTGACCTCAAAGATCTTGCCAGGATGCTTTATCTACTCGTATATGAATGAAACATTAACATAATACATGTCAATTAAGTTGCACGTCAAGTTGGCGCAAACTCGATTTAAATATCGACCTCACGACGGGTTCTAAGGAATTTGACTTGCTAATACCTTTATATTTTGCATTCATTTGGTTGGCTTTCGTATGTGAAAATATTGTCACCTTTATCGATATTCACCAACCAGTAGCAACTGCTAGCTGGTAGTTCCTGCTAACAGTGTACAATGAGCCACAAAAAGTTGTTTAACGGAGAAAATCGCATATTAACAATTTAATAATCTTGCTTGCATACAACTTTTAAGGCTTCCGCACATTGCAGCGATTGTATCGAGCGATAATATCGCTGCGATTTTGCGATAATTGTTTCAGTACATTTTGTATGGGGACGCGCGCGATCCTACACACTGCCGCGATATTATCGAGCGATAATATCATAATATCAACCGCATATCAACCGCAGCGATAATACCTTTATACAACTTTGTGAGACTGATTTACGTTCTTTTACAGTTATAAATTTTTCTTAGTTTCAAAGACAGGTTTTCTAGTATATAATTTTTTTGCCATCGAAATAAGATAAAAAATAACACAAAGTTGATTAATTTGTCCCAGATCCAGATTCTGTTATTATTTAAATAATAACTAGCTGCATTTTTTAACATAATTTGTATTGTTTCCCACAAAGATTTATTTCTGTTTTTAAACATGACCAAAAAACTAAGAAAGAGCCTATTTATACAAATTTCTAGCTTGTAGTGTTTTGTATAATACATAATAGTAATAAATTTGCATTGCTTAAGACAACTATAATGAGATAGGTGTGCTATGAAGGCCGACACAGACAGGGCGAGTAATTTTCCCAGTTGCATCTTGGCACTCTGCATGTCAGCTGCCCTGCGAGGAATTCGCGTGGGAGACCAGACCCGGTTGTGGACGTGCTTTTTTTGTCTCACTATGTTATGTACTAGTTTGTTATTATAATAAAATAAATCGATGCATGTTCTTAGACGGAGAAAAATATCGAGTAAGTAGTACAAGGTGTTTCATAAGTAACAATAAATTTTTGAAACTCATAAGGGGGTTGTTTAGACCGTCAAACTGAACAACTTTCTCTATCGGACCAACATCGAATTCGAGAAAAAAATAATTTTAAATCCCATACATATTTTAGCTCTAGCCGATTTGTAGAGTATAGAACATAAATTTTTTTTTCGCGATTTCGATATTGATCTCATAGTGAAAGTTGTTCAGTTTGATGGTCTACACCACCCCCTTAAATGTTTATTTGTAGTTTTGTAACACCTTGTATATTTGACAACTAGATATTTATTTTAGCAGGCTGCTGAATTTCCAGGAACATTTCTCCGTGTAGAACTAAACCTGAAATCTATGAGAAATCGAGGGCCCGATAATGGCCCGATAGCTCATTTGTTAGTGAACAAGCCTCCTGATCCGGTCACGGGTTCGATCCCACAATGGGCAAATATTTGTAATTAGGGTAAACTATACAATGATTGGCACCTTAAGGCTTAGCCAGACTTAACTTCCTTATAACTAATACAATTTTATGTTTAGACATAATTAACCAATTTCTAATTATTGATTGGGGTATAGGTTATTAAATAAAAGAGTATTCTAGTCTACATTATAAGAGCTTTAATAAAAAAATTGTGAATTAAAAAATATATACCCGAATGTATAGTCATTGGCACCTCAGGTACAAACATTGGCACTATGTATCAGTCATTGGCACTAAACATAAATGTCGTTTATTTTTACAATTTTGAACAAATCAATGAGTACAAACCAACAAAATTATAATTTTACTGAATACTACTCATGTCTCTATTTAGCAGCTTTAAAATTTTAGTAGATTTCTTTAATTATCAGAGTCTTGAAATTGTATCAAAAAATTAGACAGTTCATCTTCATTACGGAATGGTTTTGTCCTTTCAAATATATTTTTTTCACAGGTTTAGGAAGCACAAAATTCTGTGGTGATTTTCCCTGTAAAGTAGTTTTGGTTTAAACATTTTTTAGGAAATAATGTAAAAATTTCATTCAACTACCTTTCTATCAATTTCTGCCACTGCCAATCATTATACTCAGGTACAGTGCCAATCACTGTAATTCGTGATGTAATCAGAGAATCTATCTAAGTTCGTATGTATCTAAGTTTAGATATTCCTGTCCTGTACCTTTCTCTGATTTAATCTTAATATTTGAGGTAATTTTAGATATAAGGTTTGCAGAATCTTTTATCCCAGGAGTTTGTGTAGTCGCGCTGATATCTTCCTTATTGTCTTTTGTAAGTGGTTGATCAAAAGTAATCTTAATTTATTCCTCCGTGCCGTCCGCCTACCTCCGTCTGCCTCCGTGGTCTAATGGTTAAGAGCATTGGGCTCTTGACACGGAGGTTGTGGGTTCGATTCCCACGGGGGACACCTAGTGACCTGTCACTTGGTGCGTTTTTCCCCAGTTGGTAGGATATTGCAGGCTGATTCACCTGATTGTTTGAAAAAAAGATGAATCCGTGCTTCGGGTGGCACGTTAACCCGTTGGTCCCGGATACTATCTCTGTTAGTACTAGTCGTTGCATAAAAACCACTTCAGAGGCCGTAAGGCTGTTTGAATAAACTCTGATACCAGGGCATGCCCACACGATAAGAAGAAGATTGGAGTCACCTTTCAGGGTTTGCCCCGAACATTGTCTTTCGCGTCGTGTTCGCCCGGTTCAGCCTGTCACGAGGCTCCGCAATACATCGCACAAGCAAGAAGTCCATTAATAATAAATAATAGAAAAAAAAAATTCTTCTAGACATTTTGTAGGTGTTTTAAAAATATTTATCGGTAAGTCATCATCCCTTGACACCCATGCCTTCAATTGCAACGATTGGCACTAATACAATTACAGTGATTGGCACTGTACCTGAGTATAATGATTGGCAGTGCCAGATATTGAAAGCAAGGTAGTTAAACAAAATTCTAACATTGTTTTCTAAAATATGTAAACTTGCAATACATCCTTTGGTCTAATATTGAAGGCTAAACATTAGAATTGATTTTTAGTGATTGGCATAGGTGCCAATGAATTATACTTTAGTACAAAATTAAAACTATTGATTGGCACTCTATTAATTTAAGATTTTGTTACAAAAATTTTCGTAAAACCCATTAAAATCTATTATTTGTCGTAAAACAAAGCAAAATAACACACTCAATATCTTATGTTTATATACTTATACGTAAATAATTGTCGTTCAAACTTACCCAAAGCTAGTTAATATTTTTAAAATGGCGCCATAATTGTTCTTTCTCCCGTCACGGAATTTGTTTTTTATACAGCGTTGTCAGGTTATATGTTACAACTATTACCATTGAAATGTATGAATGTAGACATTTGAAAGAACCCAAGAAAAATACCAAAATGTATTTTCTGATATAACAATTCTTAATATTTGTGTTGAAAACGCAGAGTGCCAATGACTAGTGGTGTGCCAACAATAGTATAGTTTACCCTATGTTTGTATCTCCATCGTTGATCTCTTCTATATCGTTGTCTAGTCATCATATAATACAAGTTCGAACTATAATTATATTCTGTTATTTTAAATGGATCTAGAATCTAGATAATATGTGACAATGTGCAACGGGATTGTAATGTAACACCGAATTATGTAAAATGTAAGTACCCTATTTGTGGCAAATAAATGCGGTTTCTATTCCTACGACATTTTATGCTATTTTATTGATGTGAAAATGAAAAACCTGAACCAAATACCTACATAAGATATTTTCCAGGAATTCTATCTACTTTCTAAAGGTAAGTACTTAAATTGTGTAAGCGACGATAGGACTATTATAAGCCAGTAATAAAATAGATTTAGATCAAGGTATCGAACAATAAGCTATCTCATATATTGCAGCTGACTGCAGATAAGCCCACACAGTCAATCAAGTACTTGAAGCAGTGCAATAATTTGCGCTGATGTGGTTACGAGTGGTCCATACTCCGTTATTACGTGTCATAAATCGACCATATCAGCAGCGAGGAGAGAATCGCGCAAGACGCAATTTGACTCATTATCTGCCTTAATACGTCCCACAGATGCATGGAAACTATTTTGATGTGAAACTGAAGAACAAATTGTCTTTTATGGCCCATAAACCACGGATGGGTAACGAGCCCAAAAATATTCAAGGTGGTATCTATCTTTATTTGAGTTAGTGTAGTTCGGTCACAGTGAAAATTCGTCACAGATTTTGATTCCCATATGTTGAGTGAAAAATCGTCACAGGTTAAATTTAAAAGATTTAAATATTTAATTTTGGTGAAAAATGGTCACTGGTGTCGATATTTTTATAAATTTTTGGTTTTTTTAGTGAAATTTCGTCACAACTAACTAAGGACACATTATCAGCTTAATATTTTTTATTTAAAAAAATTGTAATAGGTACCAGTACTACCTACCTACATATTATGTATATTCGCGAAATAGTAGTTACGGAGATTTGGGTGAATCACAATAATCAGAATAATTGTTTAATTTAATTCAATTCAATTCAATTCAATTCAATTCAATTCAATTCAATTCAATTCAATTCAATTCAATTCAATTCAATTCAATTCAATTTAATTTAATTTAATTTAATTTAATTTAATTTAATTTAATTTAATTTAATTTAATTTAATTTACATCATAACCGGTTTTGACGCCACCGTGTACCTACCTAACTAAATATTTTTATTTACGGCTCTGATAAGTAATATTAACTAATGTAACTATATTAGTTAGGTAATACAGTAGCTAGAGGTACCCTATACCTCTTATGACGAATTTGCACTTAAAAATTATAAACAAATAGGCCTGTGACCAAATTGCACTATTTATTATTAATAAATAAATTAAATATTCAGTTGTGACGAAATTGCACTCATTATACAGTGTGACGATTTTGCACTGTGACCAAACTACACTAACTCCTTTATTTTACCTACACGCCACATAAAGAGTCCTTCTTAATATTATGCTGAGACGGTTTTTTAAAAGGAAGAAGAGACCATCAAAGTGAAAAAATTTCTCTACGGTAGTTACTAACATCGAAACTGCGATCAAAAATACATCCTAGGTCAAGTAGGTCTGCATGGAACAGCTGAGGTTTTTTTCACGATTTCGCTGTCTGTCCCATTACATGGCGAAAGTCAGTTTGAGTTTATTTAGTTTGATGGTATAATCATACCCTTAAAAACTGTCAGCATAATTAAGAAGGACAACATCTATTTTTCCTTTATTATAACTAGGTACATGGGCATAGGCAGGCGAATCGATCCAAATTGCCGGACTTCTATATAAATATTCTTAGTCAATGTTTTCTTTATTCATTCTGATCATAACTTAAAAATACCGCTACAGTTACTGTAGAATCATTCACATCGGTATTGTACTTTTTGCATACACAATTGTGATCACCCGTCCTCATCTCGCTGACCTTTCGCCTGCTCGTTAATTAATGTCCTTAAACACCTCTCAGAAAAAGTTAACAGCGTTCCTCCCGGATTCACATTAAAGCTCTCTTTATGGCATCGAGGTAGCCATCGATTGTCGAAGAAGCGCTCACGGTGCGATATCGAATAATTAATCAAAACCTTTTAAGGGCAACAACACGAAATTGCAATCGATAATAAGCTGCAGACGACGATTTATGACAGACACTTAAAATAATGCGGTAAGTACTTTATATAACTGACAACGGCACCTCAGTAACGATTTCTTTTGAAAAAGTGTTGAAGATTACACAGTAAGAAACTCTTTGTAATTCAAATAGAGAGGAATAACCTCTCGGCGTCTGTTTATTTGTCTTACGCCAATATTTAAACAAGTGCTAGAAGTTGGATGTCAAATGTATAAACCTTTGTATGAAATTTTTCATGGAAGATTAAAGCATCATTAGTAGTCATTAAGTGGAGTTTTGTATTAGAGCGTACGCAATAAAAATGGTTTTTCTGTGGGCATTCAGACACTTTCTAGTAGATTTGCTTTTTTATAAATAAATAAAAAATTCTTTAACCAATGCCATTCGTACTGGACTTTTAACTATACAAACACCATGGGTTTGGATAATGGTTTGACTGAACCATTGTATCGTACGGTTTTACTATACAACAATATTATTCTGGTTTTACAAGCACTTAAAGTAACCAGAGACTTCGGCATCAAGTTAAATATATAAAAGTTAATTAACTCGCCTTTCAAGTCCATTTGTCGATATTATCGCTGCGATTTTGCGATAATTGTTCTCAGTACATTTTGTATGGGGACGCGCGCGATCCTACACACTGCCACGATATTATCGAGCGATAATATCGCTGCGATTTTGCGATAATTGTTCTCAGTACATTTTGTATGGGGACGCGCTCGATCCCACACGCTGCCGCGATATTATCGCAACCTGACGCAATTTCTTTCTACTAAATTCAGTGAAGGGCGCCTGCGTGACGCGAATCGCGGAATCGCTGCAGTGTGTAAGGTGTCGCGATAGCGCTGTCGATAATATCGCTGCAATGTGCGGAAGCCTTTAAGGATAATTGAAAGAAAATACCGACAAGAAACGGTCGATTAAGTATTGTTTATCAAAGGTTATTTGCGGAAGGTAATGAAGCAGATCCTATTTTACATTACCTTGTAGAAATATACCTAATGGGTTATTTATTTAGAGATGTTCTAAGTTAGGAATTAAAGGGGGAACAGATTTGAGTAAGCATAATATTTATCGTAAATTATATACGTCCGGAAAGATGGACCAATGGTCTGAGGAGATTAAAATGGGTTTAGGTACTAAAAGGAAATGACACAAGACGGATTGAAGTAGACTAAAGAGAAGATGGAGAAACAACCAGGATGCCTTCAAGAAGGGTCTTGTTGCCTAGGCATGATTGGAAGAAGGGAGAGGAGTTTCAGTAGCGGTATGGAACAAACAAATAAAAAAAAAATCCCTTTCTCAAATCAATGATTTATAATGAAGAAAAAAACATTGGGTTGTAATTTCTTAGTTTTCTTAAATCCTGAGGTAGTAAAAATGGTCGGCACGGTTGAATTCTCAGAAAAATCACTTTGCATAAGAATTTATAAAATAATAATAGAAATAAATAAAATAAAGTAATTTTTACATGTCGAGTGCACAATGTGCATTTTAAATTCTCTGCTTCGTGTGATGTCCATTTGCTTCGACACGGTTTCGTTGATGACAGCGACCACCGGCCGGGGAACCGAGGTTACCAAACCGCCGTAAAGTACACTGTATAAATAAAACACATTACAAAATGTAATTTATTTAACATTCAACTTGAATCAACAGACAAAGAAAGTGATTGTAATTTGTGACCGTCCTGTCATTTGAAAGTGACATTCTTTTATGTAAAAGTATCCTTTCGACATAATTTCCGCATTGGTTACGCTTGGTGGACTAACCCATACATACACCCTCTATGGGTAGGCCTCTACCCTGCAGTGGGACGTATAAAGAATGAAGACGATAATTCTGTCAAGGGTACGACACGTTTACCCTGTGATGATATTGAAGAAACAAAAGAGCAACAAAGTGGAGATTGTATAGAACAACAATAATAAGGAAATCCTCAAAGCTTTCGGTCGCATCAATCTTTTGTTGCGCAACGTTGACGCAAGCTATAAATTAAGTTTTATGGTATGTTTTTATTGCAGACGATTCGCTTTTGACATAATACCAAATCCATAACAACATAGCGCTTTTGTGTCGTAACCGAAACGTATGTGCAATTCATTAGGATTTTACTGTTGTCTTTTACGACTGTTGTGCCCATAATAAATCGAATGGTCAGAATCAATAGAATATTAAATTTTTAAACAAATAATAAATAAATATCTTGGACATTGTCACACAAATTTTCTGACCATTATGTATAAAATATGGTAATGACATTAGAAGTTATTAACAAGATCTTATGATTGCTTTACCGACAAGGTGTGGATCAGATCATGATAAACAAGCTCTACCACCATAACAAACGATACAAGTTCCGTCGAAACTCGAAATGAAGACATTATTGTGAACATGCAGTCGTAAATACAAAGAACAACTTTCAAGAAAGAAATAATTCTTCTGAGCCGAAAGCTTAATCCTTTTGAGGTAAAAGGAAACGCATTCCACAACATATAAGGATAAGTAGTTTTTTCCCACAACTGTCTGTACTAACGTTATTTCAGATCTCTTGGCCGCGTGTTTAACATGATTTCATTGTTACTATGTGAATGCCTTTCTAATTTACGACTGTTACGGGCAAAGACCGGACTATTTTAGGTATACAATGACCAAAAGATGTTTGAACAGAATGTATGGCGTTCGAAGTTAATTAGTCTGAAAGCTTTAATAAAGCAATTAAAGGCTATCATGCGGCAGCGGTTTATGAGAATCATTTTAAGATAAGACAGGATAAGATGAATTTATGGTGGGCTTAATACGGGTGCAGTCGATTTTGATGATCCTGCGCATGTATGGTTCGGTTCGCTTCTTTGATGTTTTCTGTACATCCATGAAGTAAATGCCACCAAAAGAGAATGAAAACAAATTGGGCTACCATGTAACGCACAGCTTGGAAGTATTTTGGCATTTCCAAGAGCCGACAAGAAAATAATCTCTCTCCCTATTCTCTATTCGCCTCTTTGTGGGTGAAATCTCTGATCATCATATTTAATTGTATCCTTTTAATTTTCAAATACAAAAGACGATGTCCAGGGCGTATTGTTAACTACGTATCTGTCTAAGGTTGTCCGCTGACTTTTATTTACAGACACGAATTAAACTTTCGTAGTGACAGTGAACAAAGAACTCATTAAATCAAAATGGACAATACATCCCTAGATTGGTTTCCCCCAGTCGTTCGTTTGACTGGCATAAAGTGCAATACAATAGCTCTTCGGGGTGGCCATATCAAATAAATTGTCTGTCCAAGAGTAAGAGTGACAGCAAGTGAGTTTAATTATTGTTTTCATTTCACCCTCTTTTAATCTTTTAGCGGCCATAGTCGTATGCTGGTCACGAAAACCATTTGAAGGAACTTTTGTTTACATTGTGAACATAGCTTACCGAAATAAGAATGAGATGTGAGAATCAATTTTTCTTTTAAATTTGAGGTTCACTATCAAGGATTGTGTTTGTTTTAATAACTGCAGTATTTTTCTAGTTACATTATGATCATGCAGCCAGTGCAAGATCTGCAATGTTCATGCCGAATATTGCTTCGCAAGAAAATGTGTTGCTAAGTGCATTTCTGCATGATTACTTTGAGAGCTTGTTATATTGTTTTAATGTAATGTTTCCTTTGTTTTAGGTAAGTGCTGCCAAGGTCTCACGTACCGAGTAGCATGGTTATTCAACCTGAGTGGTCCACGTGGCGTTCATTGATATTCATAGTTTATTATCCACTCAATTATATCATGGTATGTATTGTGTCCATTTATCAAACAAATTAATGCCAGGGTTACCTTAGTCCTTTGGGATAACGTTTATACTGAAATGTAATTTTTACGATATTATACAGGGTGAAATAGATATCATTAGCATCCTTTTAAACTAAGTGTCTACTCATCAAACTGAACAACTTTTACTATGGGAGCAAAACAATCGGAGCAAAAAAAAAACAACTGTCCCATACTAAACTGCACCCGCCGCCGCTGCCTGCACGACTCAAATGTATGGGACAGCAGATATTTTTTTTGCTCCGATTGGTTTGCTCCCATAGTAAAAGTTGTTCAGTTTGATGGGTAGACTCTTAGTTTAAAAGGATGCTAATGATATCAATTTCACCCTGTAATATCGTGATATATTGCGGAATCTTTTCATAAATTAATATTCTTCTTTGCACGACAGGCGGGAAAATAAAAATTAATAAAAATTCGATTAATTACACGAATGATAGTCGAATATCAGTAGGTAGGTACTATATCCTACAAACATTGTTACAGCGGTATCACGACACGTGTAGCATGCTACGAGTCTTGCTGCAACACGATAAGAAGAAGTTTATAGTTTTGAACAGCAGATTTTATTTTTTTGTGATGTCAGATTTGTTTCTATCGTTAAAGTTATTCAGTTTGACATTTAGAGTCTTAGTTTAAAAGGATGCCAAAGATTTAATTTTTACCCTGCATAAAACACCTTCGACATAAACAAACGGCTTCGACTGTGGGTAAGATATTTTCAACAGGTATATCTACTATAGGTATATTATTTATTTACCTATTGGTACAGTTCTTTATTTTTATTCCTCCGAGTCTGAGTGCCGAGTGGAACAGGCACACCTTTGTACTCGTTCAGTTTTGTTCCATTTGTGGAACATTGCCCGCTTTGTACAGATTTGCTATAACACGCGTTCAAACACCTGGCACTCTTAAAGCTGCTTACAGCTGTGCCGAATTATTTGTTTGGGTTTACTTCTGTTAACCGATAAATAGACTTGCAGATTTAATGTAATGGGTTTATAGTGCTCAATAATTCGATTATTTATTGAAATGGCTATAGTTTTAAAACGCACTGAAATATTAGCTGTAGTCAGCATTAGGTTTCAAGTCCCGCGGTCGCAATATCGCCCGATATCGATTATTTTTATCTAAAAGCCGGGATGCGAGCGGTTAATCAGCAATAAATGTAATTAATCAAAAGTTTTGTGGCAAATCTCAGATTTTTACTTTATTTACCTAGATGTTTGAAATGAAGCTGATTATAAAATATTCAGCTCAGCCTCAATCTCCAATTTACAAATCGTCAAATAAAAAGTGCATCTCTCGATTCACGAATTCACGATTCGAACATCGCCGTTGTCTCTTCCATTTATTTGCAGCATTTTATTATTTTTTCGTTAAAATCTAGCTGTTGCCTAGTTATAAGCTATTTTAAAAACTAAGGCGTAAAATTGTGATTGTGACATACTCTGACGCCAACACTATACGTAAAGTTTACCTACATTGTTAAAAAAATCAGTCAACAGAAAGAAAACCTATCTGTTGATCTTTAGCGTAACCGATAACCGTAAAGTTGGAATACGAGAAAAAGTTCAATCAATGAGTATTTTTTTTGCGAATCCCATTAAATCACCAAAAAAATTGAGGTGTTTGTGTGAAAATATCAAATTACCAATCTTATAATATCAACTATAGTATAGAGGTATAATAAAATCTCGCACGAACCTCGAAATACAATAGCACTTCCGATTTCTCCGATCAACTGGCAGATATAAAGGGGAATTACACAAAGGACTCGCGAAAGAGCGAAATAAAAGTTGTTTTTACAAAATGGTTCTCGAACATTGTCATTTGGTCCATTTGTCCCTAAATCATCAGACCATAATGTTATCATTTGGCCGTGAAGAGGCTACTTAAGGTTACAAAAGATTCTACCTATTAATAATTTTGAACAAAAAAGTTATTTATGCTTCACAAGTTCAGTTGAAGACAAATCCAATTTATCTCTCTTTATTCGTTATTTTTCTATTTCCATCCAAGACAAACCCAAGTCACTGGATCCTGCTGGCGCGGCGCAGGACTTTTCAGTTGCTTATTTCAGTTTTCTGAAACAAAGCCGCTTTTGAAAACCAGATCAGCGTTTTGTCTCATGACTGTCTTGTCCAACGCCATTTCATTTCCCATATTTCTGATTTGGCAACTGGAACTGACCCCATTTCGGAACTTTCCCTGACCCTATTCTGTGACTTCACGATGCGATCTCTAAACGAGATACGCTTCCGCGCCACTTCCCCTTGTGTCGGCAGAATGACAGAGTACAGGATCGTCGAATACACGGCCCACTTCATGCTACATTGAACAACTGTGTGGCCACGTGACGTTGCAAACGACAGTTTACTATACTGGGTAGTCGCTGCCTGAGTACTTCTTGCAAAATATCAATAAATCACTTTAATAATAGACACGAGCTAATCTTGCACGCATTCTCTTCAGCAATTGTTTCAAGCCAGTCTTGATGGAATGTGGTTAAGGTAGTAAGTATCATTTGTTAATGTGAGTGATAGTTATTTATGGGTGTTATATATACGCGTGCAGTGGTGCCTAGTTTCTTCGAATGCGTCGGCGGCGAATTTGAGGAATGTAGCTGCTCTAAATTTCCAAATAATTTTACGAAGCATTTTCGCAATCGTACGAATATTATCTGTAGTTAAGTTGTAGTATGAAATCTGTACAATGTTTGAGCTATAGTAAGACATGTTTTATGCCAATATAAATGCCCAGTTGTTCAGGAGTGAGATTTTTGAAAGTCACACGTTCGAATCAGCTGGAGAAAATATCAAAATTAGGAGATGATGCGTCATTCGCTCATGATTTTGAACGTGTGACTTTCAAAAATCGCACTCCATAGGAGTTACCTAGGTACATAAAATACTATAAATCATTGTCTTTACTACATCAGATAATTTTAAAATGTATATTTTAGTTAATTTTAGAACATAGGTAGTGCAAACATTATCAATATGTTGTTATTACCAGTTTACATCTCAAAATGAATCATTTTAATTCATTTCTTAATAATAAACTCGTAAAGATATTATAAGTAGGTAACTTGCTAAGAATGTAGTAAATACTCATGTGGCCTCGGTCATCGTCTGCTTTATAGGTAGTAGGTAGGTAGGTGCCTACAAAATAGTTTCGCAAGTCGGTTGCTGGGTTTCGTTTTTCCTGACCTATTCATACCTTGTTTACAAATTGCGAAGAGCGTAAATTGACTTTGCCAAGTTGCCCAAGATTCTCACAAAAATGTTTATAGTTATTTTGTGTTCTTTGCGTAAAGTATGTTTACTTTAGTTTGATACGCTTGTCTGGCGTTCTTCCCAGTAGGTATCATTTCCGAAATATAGTTGAATCATAGAGTTATTTTAGTTTTTCTTGATCTCGTATATATGATTGTAATTTATAGCAAACGTCTATCTAGTAGATATAATCTATTAGTTTTGTGAAATTGATACACAATTCGACGTGATGTACAACTTTGACTTGTTGTCAAGAGTACATAGCTTGTCCTTATTTGATTACAATCGAGGTTATTAGCAATTCTTGTGTTTTACTTATAATAACTTTATATGCGAAAATATTTGCAAGTAAGTAAGTATTACATCGTCCTATTTACAAATCTAGGTACCTAGAGTGTAACAATCTTTAGTTCTCTTTTAACCCTGAACACCTTTCCCTTAAAACCCGTCGTAGATACCTTCACAATCTGTAAAATACAGAGTATAAATAAACTAAAATTCATTACCTACAAACTTAAGGGGATACTTCAGACCATCAAACAGAACACACTTTTACTGTGGTGGGAAAAATATAGGAATTGTGAAATTGGTTGAAACTTGAAGCATAGAAAATGTCAATGGCTACTCGACCAACATGTATGGAACAGTACGTATAATACATTAGAATCACCAAGGGTCATTCTATCCATTAAAACGACTCCCCTAGCAGTTTGTAGCTCTAAGGTATTCAAAGCCTTTATAATTCTATCGTGTCAGCAAAATCAAGTTCCGATGCATTTCCCGGCGACACCGAAGTCGTGTTTAATTTCACTTAGCCATCGCCTCTTGTTATTGTGGCCTAGATACCGAGGAAAGCGGCCCTGCCCATTATCTGGTCTCTACCACGACAAGTATTTCAAATCTATTTCGAAATTATTACACCTACTAGCGAAACCAAACTTATGATTTGGACAGTAGACTGTTTAGTTGGTTAATGAGATTTTGATTATTTATTTTTGATTATTTATCGATTAATAATTTTGGAGACAAAACGTAAAGAGAGGAATTTAGACTTGAACATAATCGTATGGGCTGACATAGCCCATAAATTTAATAAAAAACGAGTGTGCTTCAGACCACACGTCTGAAGTAGAACTTCAGTCAATATACATATTAATCTATGACTTCAGTTCGTTCCACTTTTCGTAATGCTCTCGTCACGCATTCACCAGCTTGGGGAGTAGTCGAGCGTGCGTAAAGAAGTTTTAATTCAAAAAACACTTGAACAGAGCTTACAATACCTACTGACTGATCCTGAATGCCTGGTATACCTACCCTACTATGTACAGGATGTAAACTTAAATGCGTTTACTTACTTTAGAGGGTGTTTCACACCATTAAACTGAACAAATTTTACTTGAAATCGCGATAAATTTAAATCGCGGAAATATGTAACGCATTAAAGTTATCTACTTTATTTACACTCTGTATAAAGAACTTTATAATAGGTATTTTTAGAAGATTACCGTTGATTAGTTGATGTGAAATACCCTGTTTTCACATGAGACAATAAATATGTTTATCACTTAGCTAAGCTAACCAATAAACAATCTAACAGCTCAATAAAACAATAACCTATTCTAAGCACGGAAAACCAATATATTTTCCATTGGTAATGTTGCATAAATCGTGTGCGTAGGTACCTATGCTAGCTGACTCATTCACTATTCTATGACATAGTCGACACTTTGTAGTTTTACGCGTGCGATGTGTTTGTCCCTTACTAGGCTATCTATGACAAGTGTCATCTAGCACGTCTCGGAGTCTCGACACAATTTATGTTTCATCTATCTAGAATTCTCAATAGAAAAGGTTTTAGTTCTATTTTAAAACTGTAATCGACCACGTATGTTATGTAAAATGTAACGCAACAAATAATGGAGAGATCGTGACTTAAGTCCAGTTGGTGTTATGTTATGATTATTACTGGTGCGACCTCAAATCACACCCATTTCAGAGCTCACGCTGTACGACAACAAATCAAAAAGTCACGAAAACAAAAGACGAGAGAAATAAAAATTAAAACAACAGTCATCGTGTTCCGGAGTTTGAAATTTGAATACAAACGCAAGGGCGTGAATACGGTCTAATTGTAGGCGCTTCAATTTAGAATTTTGATTGCTTGTCCCTTTATTGTTTTACATGCTTTTGTTTAGATGACTGCTGCAGTCAAATTGACTCTCTTGTCCTCTACTTGTTCCATAGAAAACCTGAGTAATTCCTTCCACCGAGACCGTAATGGAAATGATAAAATAATATATGGTTGGGGTTATTTCATGTCATAAAGTTGGCAGAATACAGCATAAACTTGGTTGAAATTGCATACCTAGATCGTAAAAGGTGTGGTTAGTTCTTAGTTACAGTTAGGTTATAATCTAGTCATTCAATTTATGTTCTTTAACACTTGACCAAGACACTTCGCTGCGACGAGTTATTTTCAATATAACTCTACAATTGTCAGATGTAAATCAAGTTTATTGCACCGCGTCAATTCGAGATCATAATAATAATATAAGTGAATTTGATTTGATATGAGTAGGTACAACGTTAAATTTTACTAAGTATAGACCACTTAGCTCATAGAACGTGTTTCTGTAATGTAACCGAACAAAAAGGGAGGATAATGATGGAGTAACAGTGTGTACTATTCATATTTCTTTAAACCTAAACCTATTAGTGGGCTAGTAAGGATTGTCGTGTTAGTTAATTTGTTTTGATTGCTGAATCTTTAGCAAACCCTGATTTATCAGTCTATTTCATTGATTAATCGCCGGTTTTACGATTCCAACCTGTTAATAATAGGACCTATTATTAGGTTGCGGAAATGGAGTGGTGCAATTTTACGATCGCACGTTAGGAGTAGTCCACTTCCCGGTCGATATTTAGGAGTGGAGCCATAAAATCAACAATGCAACTTAAGTAGGCAGGCACTTGATGGACCACCACAGCTGTTTGTACCATTTAATTTTATTGTTATTTTCTATATGCACTACGTATTTAGCATGGATATTCTCGTACTTGCTATACGAAAATTTAATAATGTTGCCCAAGAATATTGAATGAGAGATAAATTAAAAACTAGCGGAAATCAATTCGAAAAGGTTTTTTTACTTAAGGTTTGCGAGCGAAAATAAAAAGTAAAGTATGACAATACTTCTATACACTTACATACGTCATACTTTTATATTTATTTACTTATTTTCGCTCTCGGGCAGTTTTGAGTTTCTACAGTTCTTCGGAACGCGCTCTTGGAATATGCTACTTACGTAGCATAAAACTGTAAAACCTATATTATTTTGTTTTTCACCATCGACCACACAAACTCTTTAAATAAAAATATTAAAATTCAAGTCCGAACTTCATATCCATTATATTACCAAATCAGCTGAATACAATTTCCATGCGCAAGCGCATAGCGCCGACATCCGACGCTCGTCCGATTGATATTCGCGATAATCGTCTGCCAATATTTTATAGTCAGACGTGACCGGATAACACGAACTTTTCACACTCTCCACAGCTTACTAAATTTAGCTACTAGGCCGCCAAAATTTTAGTACACCTAGCTAAATTTATCCACAATACCTAACAAGGCTCGACTAGACTATGTCATAGGTACTTTAAGAATAAATAAGCAAGCATATGAGTCACTTTGTATTAGCACAGCTGTCTCGCTTTTGCTTTGACCTTTCTGTGATGTAAAATAAGTTAGCGAGTAATGTACTATTTATTGTATTTACGAAAAAAAAAAATTGTGTTTTCGGTTATGAAAATAGTCATTCGCAATATTATATGAGGCAGAAGGGAACCAAGTTGTCGATCTGCTATTGGGCGGTCGCGTCGCCCGTCGATCGTTGGTTGCCCCCTCCCAGGTCTACAACGGGGCTCCAGTGGTGGCTCAAGATAGTGTTCTTTTCGAAAAACAATCCTTGAAGTCACCAAATACATAAATTACCGTACAACGTCAAGCACTTTTGCTACATAAACTAGACATTGGAAAAATCATCAAATACCCAAGATGGCAGCCATTTTTAAAAAAATAGAATAGAAATGAGGCAGAAGAAGAAAACAAATGAAAATCTGCACATTTTACCTGGATCGAAGTACACAGGCAGTGCCTGTCAGGCACATGTCTAGTATACTTACAACTGAAATAATGCATGGCATACTAAGATGTTTTTATATATGGCATAGAGGTATATAAAATAACTATTAATGTTATTTATTAAACGAGTTTTATTCATCAATCATTAATAAAACCGGTCAAGTGCGAGTCGGGCTACTCGCGCACCGAGGGTTCCGTACCACAACACCAGCACCATACAACATAATTATTAACCTTTGATAAAGTATATGTCAAGATTGACAGTCGAAGATACGAAAGCGTCGAAAAAAATTGGAACCAGGACTGGTTCCTAAACCCTATACATATACACGCTCGCATACAGAATTTGTATGGCGCCTCACGCACACCAACCTATGAAACTTAGCCCCTTTTGTTTTATATGGTAAAACAGTGAGGCTCATTCTAGACATATACTTTTTCTAAGTTATTAACTTAGATTTTTTTTTACGCGACCTTTTGCGCGAGACCGACTCACACTTGGCCAGTTTTTATTATTTGTTGTTATACTCTACAGTTTGCTCTATAATCACACCAAATTTTACGCTTTGTACGTATTACCGTTTTTACGATAGAGCGAGAAGAAAGAAACGTCGATAAAAACTAGTTTCTTGTTGAGAACCCCCCTTAATTTTTAACTTTTTGACAAATTTATTATTTGTTAACAAATCCACCTGTGAACATTCCAACTATCTATAGCTATTACGGTTCAAAAGTTACAGCCCTAAATTAATCCAATCATTTTAGGGTTTGACCCTAACAATAATTCATCTATCGCTGAAACTTTCCAGTGTGATAAAGTTAAGTATACAGATTACGGTTGACAAGTAATCTGGGTTTAATTTTTTCCGGTCCTAGATTATTTGTCAACCGTAATCTGTATACTTAACTTTATCACACTGCAAAGTTTCAGCGATAGATGAATTATTGTTAGGGTGTCCATACAAGGAAACTCTAGAGCAAATAGGTAGGACGGACGGATGGACGGACGGACCCCCTTTTCACCCTTTGGGTACGGAACCCTAATAAAATAACGTAGGAAGTAAACGTAGCGTTTTGTTCAAAAATTGTTAAAAAACGTTTATTTCTTAAGAAATTTAGTTACAACACAGAGAAATTACACGCTCTTACCGCGTAAACCATGGAGGGTTACTCTCACCTTGACCTTTAAGATAACACTAAATATGTTATTTGATAACTCTATAAAATTGTGATTATTATTTGAATTGTTTGAATGAACAGTGTCATTGTATAGTGTTGCAACGGACCGAGATATTAATTAAGTAAAACTCTTATTTAGGTCAGCTAGTAATTATGGCCTGCGCTAATGTCATTCGCTAACACTCGGACAATTTAAATGAGTTCGCTACTTAGGTACCTACCTACGTACCTACTTTAAAGATGCATGTAGGTGTACATACTAGGGTAAGATAGTTAGCTAGGTAGTCAGTAAATAGGTTAGTACTACATTAAAGTAGAAAACTTTACAAAATGCCCAGATTTATTATTAAAACACAAATGGAAATTAAAAATTTTTGAGCAATACTTGGATTAAGATCATAAACATGTCATACCCAAGTATACAAAATTCATATAACTTGAACTAAACTACACAACTATAATAGTCTGAATGAATATCTTAGCTAGGTATGAGAATAACCCACAAACAAAACAAGAAAGAACTACCTACATTTTAGGAATAATTTATTTTTCACCTCACAAGCTCGGAAAGATTCTGTTTATCGTTCAAAATCTGAGTGCAAAAGTGTATTTTATCCGCTAGCGTGCAAAGTGTTTTTGAAATTCGAATTTGTCTATTCAATATTTTTGTATACCGCCAATGCACTGAAAATGCTTAATAACTATTTCATGACACTGGCCAGCACGAAAATAAAAACTTTTTGAAATGTTCTTTTTAGCAATTCACTTTTTTTCCTCGCTGTTGTGAGGTGAAAAATTGTGTGTTTCGCTCGGCTGCAAAGTTATTCTGCGTCTCGTACCTTTGAAACCTTCGCTAAACGCTCAGGATTCAATAAAAGTACTCGCGCCAAAAAGCAACTTTGCAGCCTAGCATAACAAATAACTATTATCCGTACCTTATTAATTTATGTTCTGGATCTCATGTGTTTATAAGCAAACTATAAAACAAAAAATAATTGCAATTATTATTTAATTGCCAATTTTTCGCATACGCGATAATAATCGTAAATATAAATAGGTACTAATTAGCACTTTGGAAGCACTTTACAACACATAATAAGTACATCGGTTGACGAACGCATGTAATTTTATTTAGAATATAGATCACATAAAAATACAGCATCAAGATATTAAATTAAATTGAATTTTCATGCATATGATTGTTAACGACTCTAACATGCAATTCAAAAGTAGATTAGTTTTAATAAAAGAGATGTAAGTATATAGTTAATTTTATAGCTCTTTTATGGATCTTTTAAATTGAAGAGAGCATTTTCTATTTCAATTAAAATGTGTTGTTCAAAGATAACTTATGGGATTCTTGGGATATGGAGAGATAGTTGTTTCGACAAGTCTATTAAACTCCTTTACAATGTTATTGATTTCATTAGTTATTATGTTACTATGCCCATTATACCTATTTTACGTCCGACTAAGGGGATAAGGTTGTATGACTTTGAACATTTAGTAGATATAGTTAGAGAAGGTTTCTAATAACTATTTGCACGGTGATATCGGTGCAGAAAACATGTGGAAAGATATTGCAGAAGTATGTACCGAAACTTTTCAGGAAGAACATAGTAAGCGCCGATTTGTGATTTTACGAGAATAGATTTTATTACAACAAAAATAAAGATTTCTCTTGTGAAATTACAAATCGGCGCTTAAGAAGTTCTTCCTGAGAAAGCTGCACATAACTTCACATAAGTCTTACATATTCGTACAAAAACATGCGTTAAATAGCGTTAATCATTACGGTTTCCGGATAGAATGACGCAAAAGTTTAATGTTAAGCACAAATAATTTCTCAGTAAGCTACAATCAACTAAGTAATCCTACCCATTAACATTGCCGTTAACAAATCGCGTGCGAAGCAAACTGAAACAATTTCGCATGTAACATTCCGGTACGCCCTGTATTTACGGCTCGGCTGTATAGTTGTCATTCTGTGAGCTTGCATTGGACTGGGTGCGACTCAAAGGCTTGGCTAGTGTCCTGCACGCGAGCATGCTAGAACTGGATCATGCTATTGGAGATAACAAGAACAGGAGTGCTATTTTTGAATCTAACACTTTCAAAATCATTATCAAATCGTCGCTAGTCTTACAAAACGACGTATCTGACATTTTTGGCTTAACTAGTTTATTCATTGTGGGCCAATCCATTTTCCAAGACGAATCGATCGGTCTCTCTCTACTACTCGTAAACGTGTGACTTTCAGTAATACCACTACAGGGTTGGATATAAAATCATTGGGTTTACATATTTTTTTGTAGGTGTTATGTAATTAGTGGGATCTTACCAAGCAGATATGGCATGGAGCATTTATTTATTTTTCTTCCCTCCGGACGGAAAGCGTCAATTCTCGTCCCGCTGCGCTAAACGAAGTTGTCGCTTTCCACTTCTGTCGAGAAGAAAAATAGTAAGTATACTAACCTCGGACAGTAAATAAGAAAGCCACAGATCACATGTTTGTTGACCGAGGCTCGGCAACGCCTCGACCTCGCCTCGGCTTCGCCTCGGTCAACAATTACATAAGATCTGTGAACTTTCTTACTTTCCTGTCTTCGGTGTGTAATCTTAACTATTATAAAACCGTAACAATCTACTATAAAAGAACTGTAAAAATAGCAATGACCTCCGTTTCAGACTAATAATCACATAATTTACCTAAACGTGGTAACTCCTTGTTTAGACAAGAGTTTTTTAAATAACAATTTTAAACTCTACCACACTTTGATTGTGTGAAAGTGTCTGACATTATGAGTTTGTTTCGTCTTTGTTAACCTTCTCCTATTGAAATAATTGTGCTTTTGATTTTAGTTCCAAATTCGTTATACTCGGTAGCACACTAAAATGCACTGTCCTATTGCTAATTGCATCTAGAGTTATTTACGAAGCTTTGAATCGTTCTAGTTTGAATCTTATCTAAACTATTATAAAACTGTAACTGAAGTGTGTCTGTACATTGAAGATATTTAAATATAAAAAGATAAAACCATGCATATCGTAGGTTTTTAAGTATCCCTGACTCGAAATCAACCTGTTTTAGAAATTTTGTCTGTCTGTTTGTCTGTTTGTTTGTGTGTTTGTTTGTTTGTTTGTCTGTTTGTTCGCGCATCACGCAAAAACTACTGAACCTATTTTGATGAAACTTTTTTGGTTTGATAGCTATTATGATCTGACTTAAAATCTGGTATATAATTTGTGCGGACGAAGTCACGGGTAAACACTAATATGAATTAAAATTGTTGTAAAAATTGTGTGATTTAAATAATGCTTAGCATGATAGTCATTCTGCTTTCATAGACGAATTAAAAATAAAATACTCCGCTCCAGAAGAATTTAGTTTAAGATTATAATCGTGGATATAATATAGGTTTATGTATCGTCAGTGTCCAGTACAACAGGATACAGCTGTCACCGGCCCCAAGGAGACCGTTGGAAATAAATAAACATTTTAATACTTTGTCGTCCCGACGGGGATGAGATTAAACTTTTAAATTGCTCGTACCGTCCCGTCGCAAGAAATCTTAAATTACCTTCCATTAAACAGAGGTGCGGTCAGAGAATTTTATGAATGAATTGTACACTTCCTTCATGAATTTTTTATGTGATCGTGACTTCGAAAATACTCATGCACTATTAAATTAGTATTTTTTGTAACTGCCTTAGATCTGCCTTAGATCGCCTCACAGTTAGGCTGGCATAACTGATCAGTAGAATTATATTTTCAAAAAGATACTTAGAAAACGCCACAGCCATCTCACTCGTAGCATTGCTAGACGCGGACTATTGAAAGCATACAAAATTTGGTCTTTTGCGAGTCTTCCCTCTGCGCGCGCTAACAATATCTGCTTCTTTTTTTGGGTACCTTACCTATAATATCATTGGATGATTTCTATATAGGTGCGACATATTGTTATTGTGACATTGTGACAAACAATTTGACTGCTTGTTTGAACATTTTAGTTCCGTTTACGGACAAAAACAATCACAAAAGACGTTCCATACTTTAATTAAGTCAAAGTTATGTCATTCGAGCTTTTCTAAACCAAGGAATATACTGTACTACTCTCTTCTAAACAGGAATACACCAGCGACCGTCGTCAAGGCAAATAGTAGGTAGGTACTTACGTCAATAAAATTACGTCTAGAATTCATCCATTTCGTTTTCAGGATAAAATATGTTGCCAATGTTTAGCTTCTGCTAAAAATTGAATACACAGACAAACACGAACTCTTTTGGATTCACAGTATTAACCGTGACATTGTTGATAAAAGATTGGTCTATAATGTGCAATTGTGTCTGATATAGAAGACAATAGATCGTGCAATTTTGCCTACAAGTCGTGAGAGTCATTGACATTAGTCATCAGTCTAAATACAATATGATGGCTAGATTAGCGTCAATGGAACATGTGTGGATGATCGAGCTGCGTACAATGAACCGCTATGATAATTGCTTATGAGAGAACTAAGCATGCGCGTCAGATACATCTGCATAACATCACAGTCTAGATAACAAGCGATGTGTGCACAATAATAGGCTATTCATAGAGGTTCACCAAATAAATACATTAGTAACAAGTTAGAGGAAGACCTAGACAGTTATTTAGCCAGTTGGAAGGAATAAGCCCTGCCGTGGCAGAAGGTCAAGCAGGATACTTGCAGGAATAAGACAGATACGATTATTTGAAAGACAACAAAGAGAATATAATCACTACGTTTAAAAGACAAGAGACTAGACTCAAGACTCAACCATGAATAAGATGATAACATAAATCTCTTCACTTCGCTCGCCCTTTGTACATGTTTTCTCAACTTTGTATATTTTTATGTTTTTGTGTGCAATAAAGTGTTATAATATAATAATAATAAATTTGATTCTCTATACCATAACATTAAGTTAACTTCCCTTGCTTTGCACGCAAGGCGCTGCATAAATTCTTATATCCGTGTGACGTTTGGATTTTATGTCAATTAAACAAGACAAATAACGCGAAAAGTCGCGTTGCAAGTCGGTTAATGAGCGATCGTGTGCCGTATATTTCTTCCGCCGTTTTTTTGTAAATACCATAAAATAATACCTACTTGAGATCACAATAAACTACTTGACATTGGCGGAATTGCAGTGCCAATACAACAACCGGGCATTATATTACAAAAACGCGAAGGAAGGGGATGTCCAAGCGTCATACTAATTTGGGTCTAATGTTTATTTTAACAATAAATTACCTACCGTGCCGCTCAGTAGGGATTAGCCCTAAGACTGATTCATGTCGCAATGGTTCAGAATACCAGCAATTTATGTCCTGTCTTCTTGATCTAATATAAACTAAACAAAGTTCACAGGTGTTCCGTTTACACGCCATTGTCTTTACACAATAGTCGGTAATAAAATTAGGTTATACTCCCACTGCCCACACATTCTCACAGAAATTATGACCGATTTCAATGGCATTCAGTGGCGGATACAGGGGGAGGGCCCAGGGGGCCATGGCCCCCCCACGAACCTCTGAATTTTGAGGCCGAGTAAAGAAATGAGCTCTCTTAATTTCTTTTAATCTTAATACGTGGCCCGAGTTGGCCGATGGGCCCCCCCCAACATGAAATCCTGGATCCGCCCCTGATGGCATTGGCACGAGACAGTTCTGTTAATACCACTGAAATCCTCGTCAGCCAATCACCAATGAAGAAAACACATAACAGGGGGCGCTATTCATAAATATTTAATAAGTATCACATGTATTTGAATAAAAAAAAGGTGTGATTCGATGTCATACATCATACAAATAAAATAAAACAAAACACTTATTCAGGAATCAGGAGATGTAATGCGGAACATTTTTAATGTCATTAGTTTCGCCGTTTGATCGTATGAGGTAGCTTTATAGGTCGTACTAAATAAATAGAAAAATGTTAGATCTAGATCATTAGTCTCTGTACCTCGCTTAGGATATTAGCGGTATTGTAAAGTAGGTTATTGGTTTATGAAAAAGCTAAAGTACCGAAGTTAATTAGTTGTTTACTTCTATCGCCAGTCGTATTGGAATCAGGTAATAGACATTCTCGCTCACAAATATTCGGTAATTAATACGCGTGTTATCGACAACATTATCGTAAGCTTTCCTTGTCTATAGCTGTAATTACACACTGCAGGGACCGGACCTATGGACCACACTTGTGTTTATTTCACTATTACTCACCTATTAATGATAAGAATCGTTTAGTTTGTGGTAAAACCAGTGGGAACTTTGGGAATTTGGGTTTGTCTTATTTGTTACCCGACTGCCCTAGAAGGAGTGCTATTTGATTTTGTATTTAAATATAAAAGCTGGGTGTGATTAAATGAGGTGTATACATGTACCTATCAAATTATGGCACTTGGATATTATAATAAAAAAACCTCTAGAAACCGCGGTCTTAGACGTCTTGTAAAGCTAAAATCTTTCCCCTATCGCGACCAGCTCACGCCCCGTTGTGATCCCGCTCTGTGATGTTGTTACCGTTGGCACGCTCCATACAAACGTAGTCTGGTGATATTTTCAATACCAACCAATTAAAATCAATGAAATTTTTCAGAAAAAATCTAAAAACTGATCTCTATGTTTGTATGAAGTCAGATTTTCGTTTAAATGTATAGTTTTAAAGTTACAGTGCCTCAAAGATTTCCATACAAATCTTAAATTAATCCTAGCATTAAAACGGTATATTTTATCGAAAATCTGACTTCATACGAATATGAAGACACGGACCTGAAAAAAAGACGGACGTAATGTGACACTAAAAAGATGTGAAGCATGCAAGGTCCTACATTTTCGTTTGTTCTACAAGGGACCTACACTCACACAGATGCACTAGCTCTAGGCGCAGGTCTGACCCCCGTCACCATTATGGACCGCGTGACAGCACGCACACAAAAGAAATGGGTGCTTCACTCGTGATTAGACGAGATTACATCCGTCTTTTTTTCAGGTCCGTGTATGAAGATTAGTTTCTAGATTGTTTCTGAAAAATTTCATTGACTTTAATTGGATAGTATTGAAAATATCACCAGACTACGTTTGTATGCAGCGCGCATTTGCGCTCTCTGAATAAACTTCCCTTAACTATCTTGGACAATATCTGCACAATATCTATAACACAGATTCCAGAGGATTTCTTCTTTTCCTGGTACTGGCTCTGAAACATTAAATAAAATAAATAAATAAATAAATAACGCTCACAGGCACATACATTGTAATGATCCCAAACTAAGCACTAAAGGCTTTTATTATGGAAACCATACAACAACGGCACGAACATATAACATCCATGACCGAACCGGGATTCGAACCCAGGACCCTGGTTTGGCAGTCCGGCGTGGTAACTATTACACCAACCGGGTCGTCAATTAGATTGGCTATCTTAGGGCTATTGGGAAAAGCTGAAGACTGCAACCCTGACTGAACAGGGCTGTCGATTACCTACCTATTCAGTTTGGAGGCCTATTTATTAACAGGTTTAAATTTGATGTTTTAATTTTTCGATTGAGTTCAAAATTTGTATCATCCCCACATACCGCTTTAGAATCGTCAATGAACGGAAAAATCCTTTATTCCTTCAATAACGTTAATATTGTTTGACGCAAACATCAATTGATGACACGAAACATTTAAAAGTTTAATAGCACTCGATTATAAATCATTGTTGTCCAAATTGTGTCGATGGTATTGTTGACGCATTACATCAACAGGTTATCAAATGTAATTGCCCCTTTTGAGCCGAGGTGTACGAAGGGTCCATAAGGCACGGGGTAATTATGGGACGCAGCGAGCCGCGAAATGGATCGTACGCATGCGCTGGCGCATGGCGCAGCCGTTACCGTAATGCTACATGCATGGAAAATAGCTTAAATTGAAGTAGTTAGGTACGTACCACATAGGTATGGGTTTTGTAGAAAATACAAAAGTACTTAAATTAAATTCGATTCCAGTTTGACAATCAGATTGCTAAAATGTATTATAGGTAGGACCTGTGGGTAGGACCTATATGATGAGCATGATGCATGATGTACTCTTGACCGATTTTAGCCACGACTACCAAATCTAACAACACTTTGTTGGCTTTGGCATATGCATATGCTCACGACTATATTCCCCGAGTATAGCCCCGAATATACAACGACTATAGTCACAGATATTCTGAAACCTCGGAACATCCAAGTTTCACCAGTAGTAGTACCGAAACTCTGTCCAGTGTGACGGGAGGTGAGCCCGTCGCCACTTGTAATGGACAGTTCACGATGTTTTCCTCCACCGAAAAGCCAGTGGTGCTACAAATCGTACATAAAATCCGAAAAACTTATTATTGGTACGAGTCGGCCTGGACGGGGATCGAATCATCGCCTCCTGCACGGCAGGCAAGGTTACTCGCCACTGGACCATCACGGCTTTGGTAAACTGTAAAATAACGTAAAAACTTTACATTTGACTTACTATTTGGTATCTATTGAAATTCTTGAATTTACGCCAGTTTATTTATTTCGGGGTGTCCATAAATTAAGGGATGTAGTCCTTTACCTAAAATTATTCTAAAGACAAGCTTTTGCTAGCAAAATAGAAGTAACAATTTAAAATAGCCATTAATAATAATGTAATATTAAATAAATCAATAGGGCATGCTATTATTGTATTAATAAATGTTTGTAAGCGATGGGCGCGGCTAACACGGGACCTCGAGGCGGTGTGAGGACGCCCAGAGAAAATTACTTCTGCTTGTGTGGTCACTTACATACCTACCTACCTACAAACTGCAATTACTTGTAAACCTTACAGCTGCGTTTATTGTCATTGATTTTTTTTTCGTGGTGGCTTATAATTACATAATTGAGCATGCATGCATATGCTCACGACTAGGCGCAGGAATACGGGTACAGAGAGTAGGTACAAAATGATCCACCAAGAGAAAGAGTGTGGTGACATAAGAATTAACTATTCTTATGGTGGTGACATTATAGTCCGTTCGCGTTAAGAAAATAGTGATTTCAGTTTTAAAATTTATTGTTGAACGAGTCACGCAAAATACACAACCGTTTTGTTCACAGTGACCAGTTCACAGTGACCAGTTGAAATCTGACCTTCGAACAAAACGGTTGTGTATTTTGCGTGACTCGTTCAACAATAAATTTTAAAACTGAAATCACTATTTTCTTAACGCGAACGGACTATAGTTATTTGTTCAGTACACCTATTAATACTGAAAAATTTTTAATTGATAAGGGGAAAAGCTTAGAAAAAGTATATTTCTAGAATGAGCCTCACCTTTCTAACGTATAAAACAGAAGGTGCCAACTTTCTTAGGTTGGTGTGCATGAGACGTCATACAAATTATGTCTGTGTGCGGGTATATGCATAGGGTTTAGAGGCCCAGCGCTGGTTGCAATTTTTTTCGACGTTTTCTTAGGTTCGACGACTATCTTGAAATATAACTTATCCAAGGTTTGTAAACACAATATAGGATATGTTTCGAGTCGCGTTGCAGGGTTTGCCTCGAACACATGTCTCTCGCGTGGTGTTCGCGCGGTTCGCGTCTCAGCCCAGTGTTACCAGATCCATGATTAAGAATTATCCCAGATTGGCCTAAAAATTATCGTGTTTTTATCGCATCTCAAATTCCCAAAACTTACGAGAGTTTTGGAATTTGGGATGTCTCTTATGAGTCTAAAAGAGAGAGAGAACCAAATGGTTTACGAAATTCAATCATTCTTACCTACATTACGTGCTAGTATTTAATGTTACAAACTTTTGATTGAAACGACACAATAAGTAAATACTTATTTCTATCTAAACTTTTCTCATAAGAACTTAAATTTTAGTAATATTTGAACACTGTACCCACAATACCAAACGTGAGTATGATGTATCGTTGGAATTTAATGGAAAATATAGTTGAAAATAGTGATTGGGTACACTGATTCCATTACATTTAAAAATTATCGTGGATTATCGTGGATTATAGTGGAAATTTTACGAATTATCGTGCGATACCAGATTTTTATTTTCTATCGCATGGCACTCAAAAATATCGTGGATCTAGGATAATTATCGCACGTCTGGGAACACTGTCTCAGCCTGCCTCGAGGCTCCAAAATCCTTCTCAGTTGTTTTTACTCAAAAACAATCCTCGAGGTTGGACAGACACTCCCTCAAACTACTTGATACTGGCGAAATCTAACAAGGTATGTTTCAAAATATCTTTTGTGATAGCTATCTTGATGCACTATAAAACAAATAAAACATTGAAGTAGGTAGGTACTCAAACTCATTCTATGTAAAACATTAAAGCCTATATATCACACAATATATTCTATCCACATCGTCAACATAAAACTTAATAAACGTCACAATATGAATACTATAAATACGATATTGATCTCACGTTGCGATCATATTCTCTGAATAACAATGCATGCATTCGATTTGTGAACCCATTCCTTCCTTCAATCTGATTAGTCTGGAGGAGATAAGACTCACTTTGTTTCGTAAATTTAATATGTTTCTTGCTTATATCCACAGACCTGAAAACGCGCGCAGTACATAATGGTGGCGGGTTGTAGGACCTGCGCCTAGAGCTAATAGTGCATCTGTGTGAGTGTAGGTCCCTTGTAGAACAAACCAAAATATAGGACCTTGCATGCTTCACATCTTTTTAGTGACACATTACGTCAGTCTTTTTTTCAGGTCCGTGGCTTATATCATGGTAAATAAAGGTTCTCGAAAAAAAAAAAAAAACAGTGTATTGAATATAATCAATGACAATTCATTGCACTGAAGAGAAAAGAAGTCGAGTGTATATCTCTTGTTGGGGCAATGTGTGTGTTGGGGAAATTATTGGGTAAGGCATAAGTTTCACAAGTTTCATATTGTTATGATACAAGGAGATTTAAAAAATGTTATCTCCATGTAATGGTTTTATATCTTCATTACTTTTTAAAGAAGTAATAGTTATTTGTTATGCTAGGCTGCAAAGTTGCTTTTTGGCGCGAGTACTTGTATTGAAACCTGAGCAAGCGAAGGATTCTAGGATTGAACCACGAGCAAAGCGAGTGGTTCAAATAAAGAATCCTGAGCTTAGCGAAGGTTTCAAAGGTACGAGACGCAGAATAATTTTGCAGCCGAGCGAAACACACAACTTTTCACCTCACAACAGCGAGGAAAATGTTCGGTGCAAGCTCTGAGTTTAGATGTATAGAGCGAACATCGCGCTTTATGACGTTGTCCCATTATATTGCGGCGATATAGTACCTACTCTTGCATTTAGTCACTGTCTCACTGCGGTCACGTTTAGAAGTTTGATTGTAAAAAAATGATCAGCATAAAAAGTGTCCTGGTGTGTACTGAGACACTGCGCAAATAATTCAAGAAATGTAAATAAATGTAAAGGAATAACTTCTCATAGGTAAACAAGATGAATTAATTATTAAAAAGCAATTTAAATATTATTTTAAACGATATTTTTATCCCACACTGAAAAATAATCAAAAAATGCAAATAAGGACAAACTTATACGTGAAAAAGAAGACAAGAGATATTGCTACTCAAAGATATTATGTTTAGGTAAAATCTCTTTGTTACCCCTTAAATAAATTATAGTGAAGGACAAACCTATACGCGAAAAAGAGAAGACAATAATATGCACGAATATAGGTATGCAAAGTTCGTTATGTTAGCAACATATTCTAGTTGTCTTTCTCGCACGTATGGTTTTTACTATCTTTTTATCTGGACTGGCAGTAGGTATAGACAAATATTGAATAGAAAGATTCGAATTTTAAAAACTCTTTGCACGCTAGCGGATAAAATGCGCTTTTGCACTCAGATTTCGAATGATAAACAGAATCTTTCCGAGCTTGTGAGGTGAAAAATTTATTACCAAGGAGATGTCGCAATTATGTTTGAAGATGACCAGCAAAGAGAAGATCTTTAAATAAAAATATGCCAATTGCTGGCCATAATACGTCAAAAAAATCGTACCGGATACCATTAAAACGCCAAAAAACTTAACATGTTTTTTATTTTTAATGGTATGTTTCTATTTTTTTTTTTAAATCGGCCAGTTCGAAAACATTCCAGAAATGAGAATATTTTCTATTTTAGATCTCTTTTTTCCGTTACTTTTCTCAGCAATTTTTGTCTCGAATATCACGAGTCACAACTAAACATAAACAAGTCATATCGTGCCGGGAACAATAACGTTGATGATAAATAGCAAGGGTAAATCACAAGACGTAAGGGATGACTAGTGAAAGCTTCAAGTAAATTGCAAGGAATCTAGTTTGGGTAATGATCTGTGAACAGCATGTTTGTTATGGAGAAGAATATGGACTCCCTGTTTGATTAATTATATCTCAAGATAGCACCCCACGCTTCTTACGTACTAAAACAAATGGGCCAACATATCTTGTGTTGATGTATCTCTGTGTGCGTGTATATGGATAGGGTGTATTACCTTTTCGACGCGTTCGTAGCTTCGACTGTCTGTCTTGATTCTTGACCATAAAGGTATGACCATTATGGTATGACGGTATTACACACCTTACAGGAATAGAGGAACTGACATGAGTTGTCAAATGAAACCGTTTTTAGATATTTTCAGGTGACTATTCGCAGACGAAAATTCGAATACCTACTGTCTATAAATCTGAGTCTAACGTGAAGTCGTGGATAAATTAATGAAGTAAAAGTATATTTCACAAAACTATCTACGATTTCACTTTAGATTCGCAATTATTCACGGAAACCTAACTGTAAAAATTGGTAAGAGATTAGAAAACGGTTCTATTGCCTCGCGTCACGTATCTCTTTCTATTATTAGCTGTCAGTTCCTCTATTCCTGGTATAATACCTTTATGATCTTGACATAATAACTTAAGATCAGTAATGGATACAATAAGTAATAAGTATTGTGTAGAATATAAGAGTGATGATGACAAATTATTAATATAAGAACAGAAATATACTAATATTAATTTATAATATTAGGTACCCACAAATAAAGGTTTAAGGTTAGAGCATACAGATAGCGTACCTATAACTAGTATTCATGATGTACTATAACATTTTCCATTATCACATTACATTATTCTACCAAATCCCAAAAGAAGTTAAGGACAAAAGGCAAAAAATATGCGATTAAAAATTAACCTTGCTACAAACTGTAACCTAAGAAAGTAATTAATAGGAGTATAATGTTTCTGATAAAATGGTCGTGAGTTTGTTATGGTATGACGGTATTACAATTAGTGTATATTTTGCATAATTTTAGAGAATTAAATTATCACAGATTGACTCAATCTGACAACAGAACCAAAGTGCCCATATAATGTACTCCGGCTCTCTCGAGATTTCGAAATATTAGAGAGATCGGCCTTTGCATGACAGCTACTAAATGAGTTAGTGTTGTGTGGGCGATAGTACTTCAAAGATAGATGAGTCCATTACACGAAGGTACACCACGTATAGTAAAACAGACATCGATTTTAGCACAACTCTTCAAATGCTATAAGGAAAAATATTACTACGAAAGTTGTTAGTTTCTACACGAAAACATAACAGTGTTTCCTCTCGCAGTCAATAAAATACTCTACGCCGTTGAAAAGGAGTTTCTTTTCCCATAACCCCTTGTAGTTTGTTTTGACTGCAAATCCCCAAGTTTTTACAAGTGGGGTCGTTGTTCTAGTGACGTCATCGTCTGAAACTTTGTATTCCCGTCTTCAAAGGTGGATGCTGTTGTATTATGCTGATGTTATTCATGAATGTTTGATGAAACTACTGGTTTGGTCACGTGGTCAGATCGATCAGACGTTGAACAATGTTTTCCTGTTGGTTCGATCGATTGGTATTCAAATTCCATATGGTACATCTACAATCGTCGAACTGCGAGGACTTTTCTTTTACTTCTTGTCAGATAATTTGACACCGAATCTCATAAACATTAATCTACTTTGACATTTAAACCTTGTGATTTACCCTTGTTAATTATTTGTTACATACAATGGTTACACAACATATTTAGTTCTTCAATAAAAGCTCTACAACCTATCTATAGGATCCTTTTTAATATACTGACGGTTTATTAAGGGGTTGATCAGACCATTCAACTGAACAACCTTCTTCATGGGACCAATTAATAATGAAATAATAAATAAAAATAATGAAATCGCGAAAAATATCAGTTGTCCAATATACCTACATTTGTGTCGAGTCGGTTTGCAGAGTTTTGTATGGAACAGCATTTTCGCGATTTCGATGTTAGTCCCACAGAGAAACTTGTTCAATTTGATGGCCTGATCAACCCCTTACATACCGTCAGCATATTAAGAATGACCCTGTATAGTCTAGTGATCTAGACCTTATTTTGCTGTCTGTATTATACATTCTTTCTAATTTTAATACAGTGAGAACAATGTTATGCCCTCAATTATTATTCTAAGTGTCAATTCTCACGGTTGCTTACACATCACATATTTGCTCGACCCGCAAGCAAATATTTAAATTAGTGTTACCACATACAAATAAATGTTTCCCCTAATAACACCGGGTGATCGTTTGTAACTCTACACTGCAGGCTCATAATGGTCGTCTTTCATCCCGCCTGGCTTATTACCGCGTCCATAATACCAGTGTAGCCATGAAAAAAAAACTAGATATATACCAACAGGATGTAAGGATGAGACTGCGTTTGAGGGACAACCATTTAATAAGCTACTTGTAACTGGATACTATACTTTGATTCTGTTTTAATAGTAATCCCAATGTTAACGGAAGCCTGTATTGGTATTGTAATATAATACCCTTTCTTAACAATGTCGTACCGTAAATAAAAAATTAAGTTACCATGTTGTTTGTTACTTTTATGATTATAAGGTGGTGTACCACCCGTTGTTACGACCCAATACTCTTAAAGTTATCTCAAAAGTAGAGCTACAAATAAAACGACAATATTTAATAGATTAAGATAAGATCTGTTCAAAACCGAGAAAGGGACTTTACCAAGTATTTGTAGCACAGTTTGTGCTGTATACTCTGCAATTAAGCTGTTTACACAACAAAATTGTTTGATACAATCTTACTACCCAACCATTATTATATTTAAATCAATTACTATGATTATATTTGTGGAGCTATCAGGTCGTAGGCGTCCGTCTCGATTCAACTATAATTAATGGCTATATGATAAGCGGTAAAACACTTTAGATTAAAATAGAAGGGCTCCAAACTAACTGATATTATTCTTTCATACAAAAGCGTTAGTCAATCAACTGCCAGAACGATTCTTTAGGAGATGTTTACTATAATTTCACCCACGCTGAAAATTGTTTTAATTTTAAATCGATCTTCTATGTTTTAATATACACACCTACAATGTAATTTGGTTACATAAGTAATGGGATTTGTTCATACTCTATTTTTTTGTCTTAGGGCAATGACTGAATCTATCTGGAAATGTGAAAAGAAAATAATAAATGGAATAATCATGCTTAGGTACTGAAGTTCAGTGTTTTCCCCCTAGTAGGTATTTAGGTAATATCTAAAGTTTATTTATTTCTTTGATCATAATCGGCGTGCTTTATTATAGTGCGGTAACTATATTGGCCGTAATCAATAATTACCGAGTTGACTGGAGGTCAAAAGTCAAAGTCAAAGTCAAAGTCAAAATTTTTATTCAAAATAATATCACATAGATAACTTTTTGACGTCATTTTTGATTCTACCACCGCTTCGGAAGGTGTTCCGTTGTAGAGAAGATGCGGCCAGAAACTCTACAACACACTTCTTTTAAACAAAACAAAATATACAAAGTACAAATATTGAATTAAATAGTGTAACATTGTTAAACGAGGTTAAACTGTTTAGTAATTGTTAATAGAATTTTAATCATTTGATTAAATACTAAGCAATCGAGACTCATTATTGTTTCTCTCTATTTCAGGTAAGTTCCGATTGATGAGCTTTTTCATTTGTGTGCTTTCAAGACCACATCGCTAGCAAGTTTCGTAAGTATATACAGGGTCCAACTTAATATGCTGACACTTTTTTAAGAGGATCATCAGACCATCAAACTGAACCACTTTCTCTATGGGACCACCATCGAAATCGCGAAAAAAAATCTGCCGTCCCATACATTTGGTTCGAGTAGGTTTGCAGTTTTGTATAGAAAAGCTGATTTTTTTTTCGCGATTTCGATGTTGGTGCCATAGAGAAAGTTGTACAGTTTGACGGTCTGATCATCCTCTTAAAAAAGTGTCAGCATATTAAGAAGGACCCTATAGTGTAACATAGTTATAATAATATAATAATTGATAAAGTTTCATGAAATTTTTGTGGTTATTCAAACAGACAGATAATCTAAATAAGTAAGTGACATGTCTTCACTTTAGTGGGCCTAGCATGCCACTCCGAGAAAACGACAAAAATCGATACATGCCCCTGTTTTTTTTACTGTCCGTATGCGCAAGCGAGCGCGCAAGACGGTTTACTCGTTTTGTCAATTTTTCGTGCATGCATGCTTGCCCTACAGCCCCATAGGTAAGGATAGTATGGATGCTGTAATTCTAAAGCCAAGGAAGATGTACCTTCATGAGTCATGCATTACGATTCTTAATTTAGCTATAAAAGACACGAAAGACGATTGGTACAACATTCTAGAGGTAAAGTTCTACACAAAAACAACACCATAGATAAGGATACTCATATTATCTGTGGCATCAATTTATTTTATTACACAGTATCATTACTTTCATGGCGCCACGTATCTTAGGGCGGCTGATATCAGAACAAAATGTAATGAGATATGTATGTAGATGAGTCGCCCGCTGTGAACAATGCCGTATTACTGCGGTATCATCCTATCTGCTGAGTGGACAAGATGCCGATGGAACTTGCTTCTTTATAAGCTCGCTATTTTGTCACTGCCTGATGATAAACTCAAAATTACGAGCACATCTCTTAAGAATGTAGAAATATTTGTTGAGGCTGTATTGTTTGGATTCATACTGGATTCGTTGCCTATCTACGTATAAGTAACATCTTATTCGCAGCTCTGTTTATCCAGAAAAATGGGGAAACAAATTATAATTTTCGACTCACACTTAAGATCAAGTTTATATTTCCATTTCCGGAAACCTCCATATTTTTTCAACAATGAGCTTGATTTCGGACAAATTGTGGCCGTGGTGGTCCAGTGGCGAGTAACCTTGCCTGCCGTGCAGGAGGAGATGGTTCGATCCCCGTCCACGACGCCGACTTGTACCAATGAGTTTTTCGGAATTTATGTACAATTTGTAACACCACTGGCTTTTCGGTGAAGGAAAACATCGTGAGGAAACCTGCATGCTTCAATTTCGAAGCATGTATTGTAACCACTGTCCATTATTAGTGGCGACGGGCTCACTCCCCGTCACACTGGACAGAGTTTCGATACTACTGGTGAATCGTGGATGTTCTGAGGTTTCAGAATGTCTCTGCATATGCTTATGCTTACATTTTGTGATGATATTCTATATTCGCTTCCTTAAAAGTGACCGTTCTTTTGCATAATCTACAGTTATTTGTATTGATCTCAAGTGAGAGTAATAATTACATATTCAATAAAATATCAAGTTTCATAACATAAAGTTAACGATTATTATATTCGATCAGGTTCCATTATCACCATCAGAATATAAAATTTAATAACATTTTCCGAGATCCTATAGCCCTAAACGGCTAAAACGTAAATAGCTTTAGCAGTCGGCGAAATTATTCGGATACCATACTGGTGGTGTGGTAACGAACCCATTAAATTTCAGCTTGTACTTTACGAGTTACGACTTCTTGTTATTTTCCCCACTACTTTGTCTTGCGAAGAATATCTTCAGGGCAGATTTGGTTTTTTCCTTGTTACGTAGCTTTGAAAGATAATTTTTTTCTTTCTTGTACTCTGTTATAGGTTTTGTATGTCCGAATTTTTTGACTTTTGTTTGTGCATTAGCACTGCATTTCCACCAGTGTCAAGTAGTTTGTACCTATCTATATGCCATTGTCACAAAGGATATTATACTACTTTATCCCGAAAACGAATATTACACACCGAGGTCAGGAGGTTGTAGACTGTTATAGGTTTTGTATGTCCGAATTTTTTGACTTTTGTTTGTGCATTAGCACTGCATTTCCACCAGTGTCAAGTAGTTTGTACCTATCTATATCCCATTGTCACAAAGGATAATAAAGGATATTATACTACTTTATCCCGAAAACGAATATTACACACCGAGGTCAGGAGGTTGTAGACTGTTATAGGTTTTGCATGTCCGAATTTTTTGACTTTTGTTTGTGCATTAGCACTGCATTTCCACCAGTGTCAAGTAGTTTGTACCTATCTATATCCCATTGTCACAAAGGATATTATACTACTTTATCCCGAAAACGAATATTACACACCGAGGTCAGGAGGTTGTAGACTGTTATAGGTTTTGTATGTCCGAATTTTTTGACTTTTGTTTGTGCATTTAGCACTGCATTTCCACCAGTGTCAAGTAGTTTGTACCTATCTATATCCCATTGTCACAAAGGATATTATACTACTTTATCCCGAAAACGAATATTACACACCGAGGTCAGGAGGTTGTAGACTGTTATAGGTTTTGTATGTCCGAATTTTTTGACTTTTGTTTGTGCATTAGCACTGCATTTCCACCAGTGTCAAGTAGTTTGTACCTATCTATATCCCATTGTCACAAAGGATATTATACTACTTTATCCCGAAAACGAATATTACACACCGAGGTCAGGAAAGTAAGAAAGGATCTCATGTAATTGTTTACATGTGATCTGAGGCTTTCTTATTTACTGCCCGAGGTTAGTATACTATTTTTCTCTTCGACGGAGGTAAAAAGCGGCAACTTAGTTTGCGCAGCGGGACGAAAATTTACGCTTTCCGTCCGGAGGGGAGAAAACGAATTTTACGTGAAGTAGAAGCGTGTAAAAGGTAATGTTCAAAATTTTGATCACTGTTGACCCTTTGATGTGCGAGATTATGTAGAATTTAAAGTATCGGCTAGTTATTATTATGTTTGTGTAGTTTTAAATATACGATCAACATCGTCTCGTAAATAATATCCTTCGTGAACACTAGCGTAGTCAGTCCTTTTCAAGTGGTTCCTCAAAGAAATTTTCGTCTTTCAAGTGGTAAGATCAAATAAGGCAATGGTAAAGCAACTGAGATTAAATCTATTTAAGGTGTTAGAATAATCTCGAGTGCGCGGGAGTGGCGTAGCTACCACTACCAGAGTTCAAGTGCTTCCGGTCAAGTGCACGCTTTTTAAAAAGCTAATTTTATTTAGCTGTTAAGGTTCTGATAAAGTTCTATGAATCTTCTATTACAATTTATGTTACAGGTAAAAATTAGTATACATTTTACAGAATGTTATTCTATCATTAGATTCATTAATCTTATATAGACGTATACAGGGTGAAATGTGTGGCTATGGGACAGCAGATTTCTTTTGCTCCGATCTGTTTGCTCCCGTAGTAAAAGTTGTTCAGTTTTTGGGTAGACTCTTCGTACAGCACCCCTAGTGGTTACATTGAGAACTAATTCTGTCATACAAAATTGGGGCCCCGCAACTATAGTAGTTACGTACAGTGGAAACTCATGGTAGGCCTTAGGGTTAGTGAATAATGTCACGTCACCATCATCGAGAACTAACCGCTGTCGAATTAATTATGAGATGAAAAATAATATCGTTCATATGATGTTAACCGAGTACCAGTCAGAAAATAGAACACATTAATTAGTAACCCAGTAACTTCGATCAAAGCGATTTTAATTCGAAAACTGTTACCGTCTAAATTGAGTCAGATTTAAAAGATTATCCCCTATAGCTGTCGACCACCCACTTTGGTCAGATACAGTTTCCGTGTTCGTTCGATGAAATAAACAAATGCATTGTGTGCTGTTGTGATTAGTGCCGTATGTTTGTATGTCCGCCGCTATTCATATCCGTTGTAGTCAACTCTAATCTTGAAGGTTGATGGAAAAGGGAGCACATCTCTGGATCGAATTACAAGACTACCATTTTGTTCCTATATTTTCTCTTCAAGTATAGCGAAAGGTCCTGAGGTGGAGGGTTTTCCTTCAAAGGTGCCTAGGAGGAAGAGCTCAAAAAAGATTATAAAAATGTAGTACGGAAATGCACGAAAGAAAAATAACATAAATTTTTTAGAGTGGCTACTTGTGGTGGAATCTCCTATCAGAGGTTGGCTATAATTAGGGCTATTCGGACCCTGGAGACTCTAGCTCTGTGACGTGGTGTTCATATAGACCCCCATTCACGTAGGTTTTTAAGCCAGGAACAACTTCTTCAACCAGGCATTCGTCTCCTGTGTTGAAAATGTTCCCCTGCAGAATAATCTGGAGAAGTTTTGTATTTGTCACTTCTTATTTAATTCAACGAGAAGTTAATCTGACGCCTGTAATGATGTTTATAGTTAGGTAAGTTACTTTATTATAATGTATTAGGTATATAATAAAGAAATTATAATTAAAAAGTCAATTGTGCTATTAGAATGCACGTGTTGCGTGCAGCTTTTTCGTTTCATTTTAAATTCTCTGTGCATGCGTCATACAAGAAACAGGCTGAGAATGTGTGACTGCTTATTATCCCTGAATTTTTACTTGTTTCCCCATGTGGCTCGCTTCCTTCGCCGCCTGTGAGTCATGTGTGGGGTATAATGAGAATAATTGCCTTTTCTCACATTCGTGATTCATTACTGAAGAGTGAAGTGAAACGCGCCACCAGTTTATTTGTTATGCTCTCTTTAATTGATCTGTGAGTCAACATCTCGGCATCACTTGAGGTTTATTAATTGTTGCCACAAACTATTCTTGTTAGTTCTATCAACTATGTTAAACCGAGCAGAATTTAGAAGCATTAAGTCGCTCACGGTTGTAAATTAAAAACCAACATAAATTCATAAATAAAACCGGAGCGGATAGTCGTGTTCATGAAAGGGATTAAAGTTATTTTTATTAGACATTCTAATGCGGAACTGACACAATTTTCATAACTTTCGTGCAAGAAACACATCTAATGGAAGTAATAACAAACTATTTATACGACATCAAAACAAAGCGGCGGTATTAATGCGACCATAAAGAGAAGAAGGGCCGCGATTAACATCTGTAAAGCAGATGCACGTACATCGTAATCTGGCGTGTGATACAGGCGCGGGTCGGAGGTCGCAGGTCGTCCCCACTCACCTCACTACCGACCATCTCACCATTTTACAATTCAAATTTCGAACAAAATAAAAACCGTTCCGATGCCTGAGGTGTAGACATGATTATGTCATTCTGCCCTAATTTGGAGGATGACTTGATAGAGAAATTTGGGGATAGAGTATGCATGATTTGTGATGTTACAAGAACAATGCACCTAACTGAGTCTTTTCGCCAGGGATTATGCATTAGGTATATACCTATATGCATGCATCAAAACAATTGACTGTCAATATAGTTAGCCAGTACCAGTATTGATTTCCATTCATGAACTTACTAAGTATAGTAAGTAAGTTATAGCCTATAGAATCCCACTGCAGGGCAAAAGCCTCCTCTCACGAATAAGGGTGAGAGGGAGTGGGCCATACTCCGCCACGCGGGCCCGTGCTTGTTGGTGGAGGCAAGGTAGTGGTCAACTTGCTGTCAGAGAATTTTCAAGCCGCCTCAATAGGCCTCTGACCTGGCTTAACGAATAGTTACATCGCCATCTGACGGAACTATCCGAGACCAATTGCTTAACGTGCCTTCTGAAGCACGAAAACGCTCGAGATGAAATACCACTAAATGGTCACCCATCCAAAGACTGACCGGACCTGAAGTTGCTTAACTTCGGTGATCGTTTCCAATACCGAAGCTCCACTGCGCCAACGAGCGCTTCACTAAGTATGTACTTGATTCATATTTGCTGCTCTCTTTATAATATTGACATTATTACCTACAATCAGTAATAGTATCGCGTCTATACAAATTATTCATAAGAAGAAGCACACAGAGTTTACCTGCGTATCGGATTTGTAAAAAAATTTCACTACAATATTGCGAGCACACAATTTGGACATGAACTGCTGGCGATATTTTATTGGAATCATGCTTATGCTACAATCTCTAACAAGAATTCAGACGATATAGGCCGATATGAAATGCTTTTGAATGTATATTTAGTAAATGCCATAAATCATGATCAGATAGGAATCCAAACAGGAACTAAATCAGCGCCGTGTAAGATTTATTAGACAGTTTTCCTGTGTGCGGATGACTGTATGCAAATTCTATGTTTGTCAAACAAATAAGTATGAGGTCTAACAAAATTAGATGAGACTATTTTAAAGGGAGTATTACACAATCAAACTGAACAACTTTTTCTATGGGACCAACATCGAAATCGCGATAAAAATCAGCTGTCCCATAAATTCGTGTCTAGTTATGTTGGCTAGCAGTTTTGTATGGGACAGCAGATTTTTGTTTCGCGATTTCTATTTTGGTCCCATAAACAAAGTTGTTCAGTTTAATGGTCTGATACTCCCCTTAAAATAGTTTTAGCTTATTTTGTAAGACCTTAAATATTGGGTTTTGACCTTACCCACTGTCCATTATAAGTGGCGACGGGCTCACCCCCCCGGCACACTGGACAGAGTTTCGGTACTACTGGTGAATCGTGGATGTTCTGAGGTTTCAGAATATCTCTGACTACCCCCTCGGGGAATATAGTCGTGAGCATATGCTTTATGCTATGCTTTAAATATTTTGTTTTATTCATATTCTTACTTCTATGGAAACGGGAGATAAACCACGTCTCGATCATTAAGCAAATGAGTAACATGTGTTTAAGAGTAGCTACCAGGAAAACATAAGAGTCTGCTGATATATCTACTCTACAATGCGTCATTCATTGAATCATTGAGCTTACTTTGAAATAGTTATATTGGATCATCACAATTGATAAAGAATTTGTATACTTCCGTCAACTAATTCACTGCACCTATATTTAGACTGACCTTTTACAATGTAAGTATACGTTTGAGTATATATTACAAGTATTGTGAATTGATGCCTATGCAAATAGCAGCGGGACATTTAAAGGTTACACTAAAAAAGAAACTCTACGTATATAGAGCACATCAATGGCTTTATAGTACCGGCCAGCGGGCATTGCATTGGCAAAATATAGGGTCCAACTTAATATGCTGACAATTTTCAAGAGGATGATCAGACCGTCAAACTGAACAAATTTCTCTATGGGATCAACATCGAAATCGCGAAAAAAAATCAAACTCTTCCATACAAAACTGCAAACCTACTCGAGCCAAATGTATGGGACAGCTGATTTTTTTTCGCGATTTCTATTTTGGTTCAATAGAGAAAGTTGTTCAGTTTGATGGTCCGAACATCCCCTTAAAAAATTGTTAGCGTATTAAGAAGGACCCTGTATGTAAGGACTTTCGGTTTTGTGTTGTTAGCTATAGTGTTGATATCAAACCAGAAAAGGGATTGTCGGTGCTGTTTTCTTACCAGACAAAGTAAAGGGACCTTCTTAATATGCTGACAGTTTTTAAGGGGATGATCAGACGATCAAACTGAACAACATGATCTATGCGACCAACGTCGAAATGCCAAAAAAAAACTGATTACTCGTATTTCATATGAAACTCCATTCCTACTCTATCCAAATGTTGACAGTTTTTTAAGCGATATCGATGTTGTTCCAATAGAGAAAGTTGTTCAGTTTGATGATGTGATGATCCTCTTAAAAACCCGTCAGCTTATTAAGTTGGACCCTGTATAGCATTAGGTTAATAACCCCTATAAACCCTATAATTTAGAAGAAGACTAGGGTAGGTATGCCAGAAACAGATCTAAATATCTCGCTTTTAATTCATTACTATTCCTTTCTCATAAACCTCCTGAATGATTTTGAACTCTATGAATCAACTGCTGAGTGCCTGATTTAGTCCAGCTGGAACCATGACGTCAATTCAACATGATTAATGTTGTAGACCTGTATAATTCTAGGCCAAATTTCATCCCCATAAGGTGTTGCGATTGTATGCAAATCCATCTTTAGATGCAAGGCTGTGTTGCGATTATTAATTTTGCATTTGTATTGAAATATTATGACAGGAACATACTATCTGTAAATGATAGGCGATTTATGGTAAGTAAGGTAAGTATGGTATGATATTGATAAGTTATCGTTATGGTGAAAGTTTGTTTCCTTAGTACTTGTTTATGTTTTTTTTAACATTAAGTACATGATTATACGTTACTATAAAAACGTTCAATACATTAATTTGGAAGGCTATAAGATTGGAATGTACAACATTTTAGGAAAGGTACCAAAATTCGTAAACCATTTGAAGACTATGACGCACTGACGGAGCGGCAGATGTCAGTCCTTAGAACCACACCCGGTGCGTCAATGCGTCACGGTGTGTGCTTCTACGTGCGGTTTCATACAACTCCTTGCTTCACAAATGACGGACTGACGTTTGCTGCTCCGTCAGTGCGTCATCGTGTGTGAACGCACTATGTTATGTCATAAAAGCGTAGAGCGTAGTGTATATAAATATTTAATCGACTTTTCTCGAGTTCTAATCATCATTTCAACCTTAAATTCTTCTGAATCATTTTCGTCCGGCCAAGGCCAAGGTATAACAATACAGTTTTCATTACGCAGATTCGTAATAATACTTACAACTAGAATGAATGAATGAATGAAATATATTTTATTTACACCAAAAACACAGATACAGCATTGAAAAAGAAACAAACGATGTAATGGTACAAATAAGGCGGTCTTATCGCTAAAAAGCGATTTCTTCCAGACAACCTTAGGGTAGATTTATTTCAACCTATATTTTATTTCAAAACAAAGTTACTGCAAGTGCATCCTAAGTTTATAAATAAAGAACGTTTTAAAAAGACAAATGACGCTTTCAAGACGGCTGGTGATAATTAGCGGCAGTCAACAAGAAAGCTTGATGAATATCTAAACATCTTTCAAAAGCGAGTTTACTATCTGATCTTATTTAATTATAACGAGTCCGATCGTTGTCTGGAATATAATTTATAATGATAAGATCCACCTGTGTTAAGTTAAATGTTAACATGATCTTGATGGTGCTCTGAATCTATTAACTATCTACATAATACAGGGTCCAACTTAATATGCTGACACTTTTTTAAGGGGATGACCAGACCATCAAACTGAACGAATGCATGGGACATTTGGGTCGAGTAGGATTGCAGTTTTGTATGGAACACGTGACTTTTTTTTCGCGATTTCGATGTTGGTCCCGTAGAGAAAGTTGTTCAGTTGGATGATTTGATCATCCCCTTTAAAAAGTGTCAGCATGTTAAGACGGACCCTATATAATGTAACTCCGAGATAGATGCCTCAGTGGAAGAGATGCTCAGTTCGGAAAATGTGTTAAGTTCGACCAGTATGTCATGCATTGTTCAATAAATCGATCAAATCACCTTTTTATTCCACCACTCCTCAGTGTCCTGTGTCAATCTGATCCATGTCTGACCTGCAACCCTTACAATGTCGTCTGACGAACGCATCGATTGTCTACCCACGGACCTCCTTCCTTGCATTGTGATGTTTAGTAAATTAATATTCAACATAAATCGTCGTCGCCACAGGTAGAGTCGCCATCAGATATATCGTACGTAGCAGAGAAGGTGTTCAAATATTTCTAAGCAGTGTTAATTTTCAACTAATTCTTTGCAGTCCAATTAGCATTAACATCTGAACTTATTTTTTAATTCTTCGTGTTATAGTAGATAACACAGCGAGGACAGGAAAGTAAGAAAGGTCTCAGACCTCACGTAATGTGACATGTGATCTGAGGCTTTCTTATTTACTGGCCGAGGTTGTATACTATTTTTCTCCTCGACAGAGGTGGAAAGCGGCCACTTCTTTTAGCGCAGCGGGACGACAATTGACGCTTTCCGTCCGGAGGGGAAAAAAGATCACGCTCACGCTCAAAAATATATCTCTCAATCTCGACCACAGACTTTCGATTCTTTGACTCAACATTTCTTAATATTCAATAAATGATGATTGTTTTTTAGCCTTTAGTTAAAACCGAAGTTTTAAAGCTCTGCGCCAGAACTCGACACTCTGGTTACGAAACGCGTTCGCCCACGTCCGAAATTCGAATAGACTTCGCTATCGAAAAATAGAAAGTCATCGATTATAGCACAGGGCCCGCTTTCCCGCATTTATTTGGATTACTATAAAGGAATTACCATATTTAAATGTATGGGATATTTAACTTATAGTATAAGGTCTAACAAAATTAGCTGAAACTATTTTAAGGGGAGTATCAGACCATCAAACTGAACAACTTTCTCTATGGGACCAATATCGAAATCGGGATAAAAAAATCTGCTGTTCCATACAAACCTACTCGACCTAAATGTATGGCACCGCAGATTTTTTTTCGCGATTTCGTTATTGGTCCCATAGAGAAAGTAGTTCAGTTTGATGGTCTGATCAATCCACTTAAAATAGTTTCACCTAATTTTGTTAGACCTTATATTATGAGTCCTTTATGACATTAACTTTTCAGCGATTGGTCTTTAAATATAGGACTATTGTACAAGTTTCTGATTATATCGTTTAAATTTCAAGATCGGTTTCGCGATTTCAATGTTGTTGGTCCCATAGAAAAAGTTGTTCAGTTTGTTTGATGGTCTGATCGTACCTTTAAATAAAAAAGTGTCAGCATGAAGGACCCTAATGTATATCATTTACTACCAAGAGAAGCGAACTTTAATCATCTTAAGTAGTAGTTACTACAATTTTGATTCAAACACTTGCTAAATGATTGCCAATAACTCAGTTTTCTCTATTAGATGTTAACAACGAGTTAACAAATTCGGCGAGGATGTAAACAAAAGCTAATGATTCTCGCGTGGGCTACATTAAATGCGTTTGATGTAGCTGACGTAACGCACACGTAACGTAACGTACGTGTTGCAACGTAGTTTTATAAACGTCTGTCGGACGATCAAATAAAGTACCTTTTGCAAACACAATCTGTCGAAATCATGCATTTGTGTACGTTCTAACGAAATATTAGATACACGAAAAGTTTTCAAGTCAACATAAGATTTTTGGATCAAAATATACGATGCTGGTTCGAACTACAAAAATTTTAATCTGATTTTACATTGACTGAAGTAATCTGTAAGAATCAAACTACATAAATAAACAATTTGAATAAACATGCAAGAGATGTGAGTAAAGATTATGCCTTTATTTGGTGTCAAAACAAATACCGGGGATAGAAAATACTCAAATTAGCATAACAGGAATATCGGCTAACTGTAGAAATTAAGCGTCTCTGATGCGTGTGCGCAATGCATAAATCGTGTCCAATTAGCGAGCGGCGTTATCTGGCGACAAAGCGCGGCCACTTAACATAGCTCGCGGCACAAGGTTCCGGCTGCTACCTAACAAGTCTAACTGAAAATGGAAAATGCTGATCCATCGTTAAAAAAGTACCTACTAAGTTTTGACTTTCGATTAATTATAATATAGTTTTAAAACATTTGTCCGGTCGCTTTTTTGAAGTCGTAAAACCTTTATTAGTTACTAATAAAAGCATTTCATCGTCGTTCCCGCAGACGGGTCAGGGGATGATATTTACGATTACCGACTCCACCAAACAATGGGTAGACAATGGGGGACATGATACTCGACCGTCGAACCCATCTACTTAATTTCGAGTAGACACCTTTGTCATGTGTTTTTGTTCGCAGTCATTTCCATAAATTATAGAGGATGGCACCGTGTCTTGTACCCGATTGTTCGGCCATTGTTATGGTAAATAAGAGACGTGACGAACACGCCTCAAGGGGATTTGGGAACCGCCGAAAAATGCTCCCAAACCTCAGGTTTTGATGTATGGGTCACGACGGGGTTTATTGAATAACCTGAGAATGGGGAAAGGACAAGAATGTCACTGATGAATGGTGAGAAAAGTGTAAGTACTTGCATCTTTAAGAAATCACGTTTTGCATGAGTTTTATTCCCCATGTTTAGGAAGTGGATGAAGGAACAAACAAACCTAACTAACTTTGACGCAGCATAGCTTGTATCGTAAATATTATTATGTTTCATAAATTTCTCCTACAGCTTTACACAATAACTCTAGCATACCAAAGCTACAGAATATCCAAGTAAGGTACCAATTAGAGGCAGATATCGCCAAAGGGTTAATTTCCAACCGCCTCCTCAGGATAACTCTCTTTGTTCAGTCACGTGAACAGTACAGCCAATCAGTTTAAATTTAGCCCGATATGGAGGCACCTTATACGGCTAGGAGTATTATTGTTAAGATCCAGTATGGGCAAGCATCTGCTAATTGGCAGAAACGTCATATAAAATTGTAAATGATTGATGATGATGCCAGAGAAAAGCTAGAGAACCAGTTTTGTTGGAGCAAAGAATTGTGAGCTTGGAATCGGGATTGCGTGGAATGATAGCTAACATGAATTTGGTTTAGACCTTTATAGTCTTTTGCTACACAAAATCTGTGTTTCTCAAGTGAGACCTGTATTACCAAAAATCCATCCATTTACCTTTTTGCCATGTCTACACAATGGAACGCTTAAAAGGTCAAATATCGCGTAAAAGCTATGATTGCCAAAAGCGCTTACTCGCAAACGATATCAATCTTGATCAAGCTATCGATATCCTTGCCATATCCCCCGCTAGTTCAGGTCATTGACATATCACAGTGACCCAGTTCACACGTAGTTGGTCTTGGTCCATTGAGCGATCAGATCCGCGCTCGCCGACTCATTCGCTCAATTGTCGTTTCCTATGTCGTTTAGTGTTTAACCCAAGGTCGAGCTGTATATCCAATGTATGCCATATTTTGACTCCTATTAATGCTGCTATATGTCAGTCACTAAAGCGAGATTTAATGTGGGTCAGATAGGAGTTGTAGTCTTGGCTTAGTGCCTTCATGTTGAACTGATTTTAATGTTGATGCGACATAATGCACCAAATAATTAATTGGACAGTGTGAAGTTATTTCAAGATGTTATGTAATGTCATCCATCACACATAAATCTTTGTTACATTCTACGGAAATGCTTCGTAGTTTATTTTTGTTGCAACGCGCACTAGTAGATAGACGGATGTATATGCGTGTAAATGTGCAAGACTGATTCGTTGACCCGAATCGCAAGTTCGCTCTCAAGACAGCTTGTTCTATATTTAATCTTGAGGAGGGATGACGTTACAGACTTAACCACGAAGTATTTCAGTCACTACCTTCATTTAAACATCATCGCTTGAGCCGACATTCGGCTTTTTTGCAAAGACACTAAAACTCAAGCGGTGAATCTTAATCTTGTAGAATGCCTTCTCTTTTAAGTTTCACCGGTACTAAAATAGGGTCACAGATTTTCGTGAGAAACTGTCAGGCCGTCTTCATCACGTACTCAAGTAAAATTGCTACAATAAACACGCATGTCGGTATTGACTTTTACTGATCGGTGTTAGGCGAGTGCTCGTGAGAAAGGCTCGCCGTACGTAAATATTGGTAGGGGACGGCGCATACGCATACCTGAGTGGCTTACTGGTTGACGTTTTGACGCCAAGCAACATTTCGCTATAACTATCGATAATGTAACTTACCTTACAAACATATTTAGCATCATAGGAGGATGCCAGTTTTGTGATTTGCCAGAAGAGCTGCTTTCTCAGAAAACGTTTTATCATCTTTAGTCTTCTTCGGTTTACAAACACGCTTAGACTTTACAAATACCGCTTTAGTACTAAAACTTACTATTTCAAATGAAGACCTCTACTTATATTGGCAATCAAAGTTAATGTTTCTTTTGTCCAGTTGCTTGTTGGCGTTGTGGCATCCCACACAATACCGTAGGCCGCGACCGCGACCGTTTCTACCACACCCTTTACATTATTTACACGTTAATTCGTTTTAATGTTCATGGTAGAGTCAAACATGGGCTTTTTGGTTAAGTAGGTACTAGTGTTAGCAAAAAAGTTTTAATAGAACTCTTAACTCTTATAAAACTTGCTTTCACCAATCTCCATCTGGAGTATGGCCCGTATTCGCAAGCTTTTGCCCTGCAGTGCTTACAGGCTATAACTAACTTATTTTTAAAACTTTAATTACAATTTCTGCAAACAAAAGAGTACACCTATATTGGTACGTTTGAAATGTTCACGAAGGGCAAATGCATCCATTTTACTTTTATCATCATCATCATCAGCCTATATACGTCCCACTGCAGGGCACAGGCGTACCCTCTAAGAGGGCGTTTGGGCGTATTTTACTTTTATATCCTTTACTAAGTCATATTTCTCATGGTTGTTTTTAAATTTCTTATCAAGCTAAAGCTTAGGTCCCTATCAAGTCTAACTGCGATTCTTATTAGCAAGCTGGCTTATTTACTATCTTCGAACAGCCGCCCACTCTGCAGGGGTCTATATCTGACTAATGCACACCAACTATTATTTACTCGCTTGGAACAGGTTTCAGATAATCTGCACGATGCTCTCTGCCCCACGCTATGCACTGGTTTATAGCACCTAGTTTTGATTTATAATCCTGCAATACTTGTTTGTGGGCTTTGATTCGTTTCTTGTTGCGGACTTGCGGTCAAATGTTAACGAGGTTCGATTTTGATTCGGATTTGAGATCGACGATTGGACTCTGAAAGACCTATTGATACTGATCTCCATTAAGATACTCGTTGTTGTCATTGTTTATCTGTTTGAGTTCATCTATCTTCCTTATTTCAAAGATATCAAGTCGTTCTGTTTTCAAATAGAGGACCTTACTTTACCTATAAACTTTAATGGCTTTAATGGTCAAAAATTATACAGGCTTTTTCATAATATGCTGGATGTTTTTTAAGGGCATCATCACAGCATCAAACTGAACAATTTTTTCTACGGAACTAACGTTGAAATTGATCATCCCCTTAAAAATCGTCAGAATTATTAAGAAAGAACTTCTTTGGTATATCTCTTATAAATTCTCCCCAAGCTGCACAACAATATCTAATAAGAGGATATAGGATAACTACTAGAATTTACTGCCGTTGTCTACCATAAGAGCATATCGTCCGTGTAGACATCTCCTAGAGCTCGTATAGACACAGTTACCGAAAAATGGGCAACGTTTATAGTGCAAAACCAGGATAGTCATAAGACAACGAGTTTCGGAGCCAACTCTAAAGAGTAACCTTTACCGGAATACGTTTAAACAGTTTCTAGAGCACAAGTTTAGTGTAGTAGATAGTCTTATGATAATATTAGGATAGTAAAACAGACGTTCTTTAAACCATTTTATAACCGATCGGCTAAAAATTTATAATCACAAGAATCATACCGCTTAAAATTATTTTATTTCCTAATGGCGTACGTTTGACACTTATGATATTTATTTCAACATGGCGTTTACATTTTATTAACATTAACATCATATTTATCACGCGTTGGTATTTCGTATAGACATCGCGAATGAGAGTGCGGATTTAATTGTATCGTGGGAAATATGGAGATGATTGTATAAAACTAAAGCGCTCGCTGTATTATAACATTTAAGCTAAAAGAAATTATTTTTAACATTTTCATAAATCATAATTCATTTTAGTTTTTCATTTAATTTCAACAAAAATTATATATTTATGATGCTTCCTCATAAAAAGTATCCATTTCAAGTAATTTATAGTTTTTAGTGGTCAAAAAAAGTGTTTAAAGCTACATCAAATATGTATAACTCTTTTTAGGTTCCATTTTAATTTTTAAAATGGCGACGCTTTGCGCCTTGAACCGTGACAAGAGTTTTTATCCTATAGAGAAAGCTATAGAACACAATATGACTTTCACTAGATTAAAATACTATTCACTGACATTTCACTCCGTTAAATAGTAAATTACTCCTATGAAGCTTGTATGGTGGTCTATAAAATGCAATGTTTATATACTGTAATTTCTTGTCATAGTCGTACCAAACGTTTACAAGGCTCTGAGATGTGAAGTGCAAGTGTGAAGGATTCATACAATATTTAAAATTAAACAAGAAAAAAACAGGTAGGTAGGAAAGTTAAAGCCTTTTTATTTATTACTTAAGTATTATGTGAACATGAGCAAAAAATCTTGATAGTAGTCCAAAATAATAATGATTTTTCAATCATATAAGAACATCAGTCATCATGTTAGAGTTTAAGGAAAATAAAATCACTAAATCCACTAAATCCACTATCACCTTTATGAGGCATGGTCAGCCCTTGTTAGCGATGTTCATTGACTTTGCGATGTCAGACTTAGCATATCCTCATGACAATATTCTCCATGGGTATGTCAGATATAATATTCTGAAAACTCATAACATCCCCGTTTCTATAGTACCTAAACTCTGCCCAGTGTGACGGGTAGTGAGCCAGTGTATGTTAGACTTTATTGTTTGATTTAAATGGGAGTGCTTGGAGGGTTATTACTGATGTAAGTGTCCGATTAAATCGATCACAAGATCGATAACGTGGGTGTCTATTATGACCAGTGATCGGAATGTCGGGGCATTTTTTGAGCATACAAGTATGGATACGCCTGAATTTCCCGGAAATATCCGGATTTAATAAACTTGGATAAAATTTCACGGGATTTACTGGGATTACCTATTTAGATGTCAAGAGACGTTTTTTTTAAATCAAGAGTATTAGCAGCGCATACTAGAGGCCGCGCCTTTGAAACACGCCGCCTGGTACTTTTGATATGTACCGCGCTTAGGTATATATGTTGACCGTTATTAAACAATGATATTAAGTAACTAGATTAGTAGTTAGGGCACCAAAGCGTTGCCACTTCGAAGATGTCTGCAGGCTTCTTTGACTTTAGTTCAGGCGTTTATCTATAGTGAGCGGACATATCCGTGACGTATAAATTAAGCTACCAAAATGGGGAAATGCGCCGTAAAAATTAGTAAATCACAGTCGGAAAAGAATAATAAAGGAAGTGGTGTTACTTTTCACAAGTAAGTTTACTATATTTTGTCAAAATAAAATAAAAAAACTAAATAAATTTTTCACGCATTGTTTTTGCCATCAGTGTTGCAAGTAAATACGATTTTGATTTACAAACTTTTACGGCGCATTTCCCCATTTTGGTAGCTTAATTTATACGTCACGGATATGTCCGCTCACTATAGATAAACGCCTGAACTGAAGTCAAAGAAGCCTGCAGGCATCTTCGAAGTGGCAACACTTTGGTGCCCTAACTACTAATCTAGTTACTTAATATCATTGTTTAACAACGGTCAACATATTTACCTAAGCGCGGTACATGTCAAAAGTACCAGGCGGCGTGTTTCAAAGTCGCGGCCTCTAGTATGCGCTGCTAATACTCTTGATTTAAAAAAACGTCTCTTGACATCTAAATAGGTAATCCCAATAAATCCCGTGAAATTTTTATCCATATTTATTAAATCTGGATATTTCCGGGAAATTCAGGCGTATCCAAACTTGTATGCTCAAAAAATGCCCCGACATTCCGATCACTGATTATGACCCCTAGGCATATTACACTGGCTCACAACCCGCCACACTACCTATTAGGCAATTATTAAGTAAACTTTACGCCCCTAGTGTGGCTGACAGGAAAAAAATTCTCACTGTCCCCGCATGTCCCGCAGGTCAATGTCCCGGGTTATTCCCGTTGTCCCCCAACGCTACGCCCCCAGTGAGGGGGTCGGGATGTCGCAAAGAGGGTCCCATACAAGTCCCTCTAGTCGTCCTATTAATTATTAACGTAGGTTGCCGGCCCTAAACCTGGAACTTTTCTTAGTCGGCCGAGTTTTATGTTCGAATTTAAAAACTGATTGATGCAACAACGTTGTGGAAATGTGTCCATGGATGGTTGAGAGATTGGTGGCATGTAGTAATCAATTATAGGTATTAATTTGGAGGGACACAAACTTAAAAATTGTGCACCGTTAGCAAAAAATATCCAAAAAGTGGCGACACAGTCAGTATGCAAGCAATCCGTGACGTATAAATTAAGCTACCAAAATGGGGAAATGCGCCGTAAAAATTAGTAAATCACAGTCGGAAAAGAATAATAAAGGAAGTGGTGTTACTTTTCACAAGTAAGTTTACTATATTTTGTCAAAATAAAATAAAAAAACTAAATAAATTTTTCACGCATTGTTTTTGCCATCAGTGTTGCAAGTAAATACGATTTTGATTTACAAACTTTTACGGCGCATTTCCCCATTTTGGTAGCTTAATTTATACGTCACGGATATGTCCGCTCACTATAGATAAACGCCTGAACTGAAGTCAAAGAAGCCTGCAGGCATCTTCGAAGTGGCAACACTTTGGTGCCCTAACTACTAATCTAGTTACTTAATATCATTGTTTAACAACGGTCAACATATTTACCTAAGCGCGGTACATGTCAAAAGTACCAGGCGGCGTGTTTCAAAGTCGCGGCCTCTAGTATGCGCTGCTAATACTCTTGATTTAAAAAAACGTCTCTTGACATCTAAATAGGTAATCCCAATAAATCCCGTGAAATTTTTATCCATATTTATTAAATCTGGATATTTCCGGGAAATTCAGGCGTATCCAAACTTGTATGCTCAAAAAATGCCCCGACATTCCGATCACTGATTATGACCCCTAGGCATATTACACTGGCTCACAACCCGCCACACTACCTATTAGGCAATTATTAAGTAAACTTTACGCCCCTAGTGTGGCTGACAGGAAAAAAATTCTCACTGTCCCCGCATGTCCCGCAGGTCAATGTCCCGGGTTATTCCCGTTGTCCCCCAACGCTACGCCCCCAGTGAGGGGGTCGGGATGTCGCAAAGAGGGTCCCATACAAAATTAGGACTCAGAAAATTTTCAACAAAACACAATCGCCAAATATAACATTCGGGATCTGGGGGATGACCCCACCCCCCCTCACCCTTTTTTTTAGTCCAATTTTTTTTGAGTAGACTAGCTAAACAGTAGCAATTTGGTTCTGGTGGTCGCAAGAAACCAAACATGCTCGTCGCTTCGCTCCTCGCTGAGTTAGATCGCGCCCCCTTCCCTTTATAAAAACATAATTTATAAAATATCGGTGAATCCTAGCGAAAAAGATGCAAAATTTTTGAATCCTTGGGATACACGGAAACCCACCCTTCCGCATGCAAAAATAAAAAAAAAATCATTTTTTTAAATTTTACAAGTCCAGCCCCCATACTAATTTCACCCGAAAGTCGATGGTTCATACAATTTCGATCAAAATTTTTCTAAGTCCCAGCTCCATATAAAATTATCATAATTTTTTTTTAAGTGTGCGACCCTCTTTGCGGCACCCTAATAGCCGAAGAGCGGACAGTTGGCAACCCTACCTGATCGAGTAACAAGATGCGACCTACCTAGGGTGTAGCACATCAGAAAGGGTTGCCTGGGCGTAACCTGGAGGGTTTTGTACAGTGAGCAAAAAAGTGGTCATTTTTTTTTGGTGTAAATTACCTCATTGAGTAACAAGTTGGCATATAGTACAGTCGATAGAGCTCATCGAGAAGTGCCAAATTATATAGGGTTGCCTCGCCTAGTCCTGGGACTTTCCTGAGTCGGCCTGATTTTATAGTGGCTAAAAATTCAAAAAATTACCTCATCGAGTAACAAAATGAGACTTTGCCATTTGATAGCTCTAGTCGTCCTATTAATTATTAACGTAGGTTGCCGGCCCTAAACCTGGAACTTTTCTTAGTCGGCCGAGTTTTATGTTCGAATTTAAAAACTGATTGATGCAACAACGTTGTGGAAATGTGTCCATGGATGGTTGAGAGATTGGTGGCATGTAGTAATCAATTATAGGTATTAATTTGGAGGGACACAAACTTAAAAATTGTGCACCGTTAGCAAAAAATATCCAAAAAGTGGCGACACAGTCAGTATGCAAGCAAACCTATGAAAGGCGTGTAAATATTGTATATTTTATTATAATTGTTACGGTCAGTGTAATAAATCTGGTCCGGGTGTAAGGGGTAAACGCAGTACACTATGGCGACAACCTAACTGCCAACCTCATCTGCTCGTGGTGCACCCTGCCGACTAACCAACGAGGCTCTGGCGACCGACTGTGATTCCAGTATATCCATCCAAAGCAGACTATACCAAAATCCCTCGACCTATGATGGGCAGCAGCATCACCGGTGCAACTAGTATATCCCTGCGATCACCAACCCGCTATACCAAGCGTGGTGATTATGGCATTTTTACCTCCCAAATATGGAATTTAGTCCCACATGGCCCCGGCCCCTAGTTCCCGGCAGCTCTACTATTCCAGGCTACGGCAGTGGTCTAGCTAACGGTAGGACGGGGGGTGCTAAGAATACCCGGGTTACTAGAGGCTGCCAACATCAACGACATTTATTGGCAACGTTAACGTATAACGGACGAACACTGATGGAGGACGAAAAGTTCACGAAACTCGAGATAGAACTAAAAAAGATTGAGAGGCATATTCTTGGGTTGTCAGAGGTCCGAAGACAGGGGGAGGATACGATGACCCTAGAATCTGGCCACTTGTTCTACTTCCAAGAAGGCGAAAGGCTGTCCCAGGGTGGCGTAGGATTTCTCGTCAACAAAACCCTCATCCACAATGTAATGGAGATAAAGATAAAGATAAAGATGCATTTATTTGTACGACATGCGTAGTTTTACAAGCAGGTTTTACAATAATTATTAGGTCCTCCATGTCTTACCTTACGGCTTACAAATTATTATTTTGATAATTTCAGAGATGCTAATTCGTGTATTAAATTAACTCATTACAATATCATCATCATCATCAGCCTATCATCGTCCACTGCTGGACATAGGCCTCTCCCAAGGCGCGCCACAAAACTCTGTCCTCGGCCTTCCTCATCCAGTCGCTCCCCGCTACTTTTTTTAGGTCGTCTGTCCAGCGGGCAGCAGGGCGTCCCACACTACGCCTACCAGTTTGCGGTCTCCACTCTAGAACTCTGACACCCCATCGGTTGTCAGTTCTTCGGCAGATATGACCAGCCCATTGCCACTTCAGCTTGCTAATTTTCTGAGCTATGTCAGCCACTTTAGTTCTGTGACGAATCACTTCATTTCTGATGTGGTCCCTCAGAGAAACACCGAGCATAGCTCTCTCCATAGCTCGCTGAGCGACCTTGAATTTATGAACTAGCCCTACCTACCGTCAGGGTCCACGTTTCCGCACCATAGGTCATCACTGGCAGAACGCACTGATTGAACCCCTTCGTTTTGAGGCATTGTGGTAGGGCCGAGGAGAATATAATATGACGTAGTTTCCCGAAAGCAGCCCATCCTAGCTGGATACGCCTAGCGGCCTCCTTGTCGAAGTTGTTTCTACCTAGTCTTATAGTCTGTCCAAGGTAGACATAGTCTTGCACAATTTCTATCGCCGCCTCACCGACGTATACCGCCTCTGGCTCGACACACAGTGGTCCCGTTTTAAAAAAATATGGACATCGGTGCTAGAGTCACAACATATCTTTTTTATGGTGAACCTTGTGATGACTAATGAGACAAAAAAAAATTATTATCCTACCACGTCTATAACTTAGTGAAAAAAAATATTCAATTTTTTTTGTATGGGATAAATCACGTTATTGCTTATTTCTCGAAAACCTTTAAAAATGGCAAGATGGCAATCACATATGTTACAAAAGAAGTGATCCTGAGTGTTTCACTCATAGACACTTTTAACTTATCTCTGCGTACTTTGGAGATAAATGCATCTAAAAATTTTTGATTTTTTTATTCAAAATTATTGCTCAATATGAGTAGGACCTTGACAATATATATAAAAAATGGATTTGCTGGTCAGTAAAGTTACGATACGTATACGAAGTTTCTCTACAAACTGTATATTTTTTTAAATAATATGCTGCGCATGTTCTTAATACATATTTTTAGCTGAAAACCAATTTTTTATATATATTGTCAAGGTTCTACTCATATTGAGCAATAATTTTGAATAAAAAAATCAAAAATTTTTAGATGCATTTATCTCCAAAGTACGCAGAGATAAGTTAAAAGTGTCTATGAGTGAAACACTCAGGATCACTTCTTTTGTAACATATGTGATTGCCATCTTGCCATTTTTAAAGGTTTTCGAGAAATAAGCAATAACGTGATTTATCCCATACAAAAAAAAATTGAATATTTTTTTTCACTAAGTTATAGACGTGGTAGGATAATAATTTTTTTTTGTCTCATTAGTCATCACAAGGTTCACCATAAAAAAGATATGTTGTGACTCTAGCACCGATGTCCATATTTTTTTAAAACGGGACCACTGTGCGACATGAGAATTAAGCATGACTTTCGTCTTGTCTAAGTTCATGCCGAGACCGACCCGTCGGGAAGCGGCATTAAGGTCGCTAAGCATCCCACTGAGGTCATGCAGCGATTCCGCCATGATGACAAAGTCGTCGGCAAAACGCAGGTGTGAGATGTACTCGCCGTTCACACATATGCCTCGTCCTTTCCAAATGAGCATCTTGAAGACGTCTTCCATCGCATTAGTGAACAGTTTCGGGGAAATAACATCCCCCTGTCTCACTCCTCTTAGCAGTTGGATCGGCTTCATCTTGTACTTGTACGGACATAGTGGCGGCGTCATACAGACATCTAAGCACCTCAATGTATCGCCAGTCGATCTGGCATCGCTGCAAGGACTCCAGAACAGCCCAGGTCTCGATCGAGTTGAAGGCTTTCTCATAGTCCACAAAGGCTAGACACAAAGGTTGATTATACTCCTCGGTTTTCTGTATAATCTGCCTTACCGTGTGGATGTGGTCTATGGTACTGTAGCCTTTTCGAAACCCGGCCTGCTCCGGGGGCTGAAACTACTCGTCGAATTTTCGAGCGAGACGGTTCGTAATGACCCTCGAGAACAACTTATAGACGTGGCTCAGAAGTGAGATCGGTCTGATCGGTCAGGAGATAAAACCCTCCTCAAGAACTGTAGTTCTTGAGGAGGGTTGAAGAACAGGACCACAACACTTCCGCTCCACGTCTCCGGTGTTATGCCATTGTGAATGACGGAATTGAAGAGTTTGTCAACCACATGAATGCATCTGCGGGTCCACGGTGGAAGCCAATGGCCATCAGGCATTGAGCTGCCGTCAGTGCTCGGGGAGACACCCACGTCACTCAATGACATCGTCCGTAGGGCACTGATTTCGGCCAACATACCGTGCATGTTGGAACTGCGAGGCCTTAGTCGCTCGGATGGGAAAAGTCCTGACGGTTTGGTCTAACGCTGGTGCCATGGCAGAGAGGAATGTGTGCTATGGGACGCCACGTGCGTCAGAACTCTCGCTGCCTCGTATCTCAGCCGCACGGTTCGCTCTGCAAGGGCCCGCGCACGCACGCACGTGGTTTTCTTCTCGGGGCCCCCCGAAGGGGGGCCGCGGGGAGACAACATCGAGGCGTTGGCCTCCCAACTGTGGTTGCAAAGCGCCGGCCGTTTAGACGGCCGGGTCCTTCGGGTTAGCGCAGAGCGCTTGTTGGCTTCTTTTGTTCTTGCTTCCTGTGCGGTCGGACCCACCAGGTGAGACCTGGCCTAGTGAGTCGCCTGCTACAGGAAGCGTGTTGTAATTTCCGGGGGAGAGGGTGTCAGTCATGGGGGGGGAGGGGAGTCAGTCAAGTGGTGAGGGGGGGCTCGACTGCCTCAGTGACTAAGTCACGAGGCAGGAGCTTCCGATCCGGTGGGCGCGCGTGGTGCGGAGCTATCTCCCGTATGTGCAAACATCCTTATGGCTAGGCGACCGATGAAATCGTCCAGTGTCTCGGTCTTTAGGTCCCTCTGGATAGTGGCGTTTCTTACGAACCGTGGGGCGTCTACAATTGTACGGAGGACCAGCGACTGCTGGGCCCTCAGCCGGACTCGGTTTGTTTCAGCGGCTAGTGCGTACCAAGCTGGGGCGGCGTACGTGAGTCGCGGTCTGATGTACGTCTTGTAGACGCCGATCTTCACGCGCAGAGGGAGCCGGGACGAGAGGACTGGACGAAGTAGGGCGCGAACAGCGCGCACCTGGCCAGTTACCTCCTTTATGTGGTGCAGCATTGTTAGGCGGCGGTCGATGGTCACCCCCAGGTATTTAACTTGGGGGGACCACGCGACATGTTGCCCGTAGAGCTGCAGGGGAGGAGGCAGGAGGGATGAGTGGAGTCCGACGACAATCGCCTGTGTCTTTGCCACGTTGATTGCGAGTCTCCATTTAGCCAGCCAGGCTGGGAGGGCGTCAAGTGTGGTCTGCATCTTTTTTGCTGCGTGGGCTCTGTTTACTGACGACGTGTAATACGCAGCGTCGTCAGCGTATAGGGCAAGCTGGGCTCCGCCCTCCACTGGGATGTAATCTGTGTACCTGGCATAGCATACTGGAGACAAACAGCTACCTTGGGGAACTCCGGCATCAATGGGGCGCTCGTCTGAGGCGGCATCTTCCACTGCCACTTGGAATCTGCGCTCTGCCAAGAAGGAGGCCACGGTCTTAACGACTCGACGTGGAGTCGTAGAGGTGGCCAGCTTGTAGACGAGTCCTGGATGCCAGACACGATCAAAGGCCTTTTCCATGTCGAGGAGTACGGCGACTGTGTATTCCCCCTTATTTGAAGCCACAGTCATGTTATGTAGGACCCTCGACAGTTGGAGCGTCGTGGAGTGTTCGGCTCTGAAGCCAAACTGCTCGTTCCGAGGCGTGATGTGGGGCGTTAGGTGACGCAGCAGCATTTTCTCAAACACCTTGGAGATGGTTGGGAGCAAGGTGATGGGCCGATAGCTTTCAGGTTTCAGGATATTCTTCCCGGGTTTCGGCAGCATGATGACGCAGCCCAGCTTCCACTGCTGTGGGAAGTGGCCCGTCCTCATGATCCCATTGAACAGGCGCGTAATGGTCATGATGGCTCGCTGCGGTAGGTGTCGCAGGGCTTCGTTCGTGATGTTGTCGGGGCCTGGGGCCTTTTTTAGCTTGGTGCGCTTCACCATGCGCTGAACTTAGTTTGGGGAGAAGACGACGGGGTCCTCGTCGGAAGCTATCGGCCTGCGGCGAAGTAGTCATCCATGTGCCTTTGAATGACTGCTGCGTGGTCGGTGTCGTCGGACGGGTTTGGCTTGAACTGCCGCTCTAGGCTCTCCGCGAAGATCTCGGCGCGGACTTCAGCTCGGTAGCGGAGGGTTCCGTCGCCGGCTAGAAGGGGGCGGGTGGGCTCAGATTTCCCGGAGAATTGGCGGCAGAGTTTGTGAACGGATGTCCAGTCATCTCCAGCCGACTCGATGGTGCATTGCCAGGATTCGGTTCTCTCTGCTTGTAGAGCGTCCGAAACCTTTAGGGCCAACGCGTCCAGCTGGGATTTCAGGGTGGGGCTGCGTGAGCGTTGCCACTGCTTCCTGAGACGCCTTTTGCTGGTTAGCATCTCTTTGATGAACGCTGGTAGGTTGTGGTCCGATGCTCTTTTCGGAGCATCCCTGGAGGCGTGGGATAAGGCGTCCCGTATGCAGCGGCAGAGATCTTCCGCCAGCTGGTCGACATCCGATGCTGAAGAGACTGGGCGGTTAATGAGGTGCTGGGCCACATACCCCCCGAACTCTTCCCAGTCAGTGTGTTTCCTGGGTTTTAAAGGAGGTATCGAGGTCAATGGGTCCGTTAGGATTACGAGCACTGGCTGGTGGTCGGAAATCATGTGGTCCTCCAGCACCTCAATCGTGGGTCTTGCGTGGAGGCCGTGGACGAGGGTCAGGTCGATGGTGTCCGGCATGTAGGCTGCAGAGTATGGGTAGTGTGTCGGGGCCTCCGTGCCCAGTACCTCGTACCCTTTCCTCTCCCCGTCGTCGAAGAAACGGCGCCCGTTGAAGCAGATTTCGTGTGAGTACCAACCTCTGTGTTTGCAATTGAAGTCTCCGGCGATGATGGTGGGGTGTGGCGAGTCCAGCAGGGTGTGAACATCGGCCACCGCCAAGGAGACTTTAGGAGGCTTGTAGAAAGCAAACACACGGTGGGGTCTGCCGTCGAGACACAGTTCCAGACCTAAGGCGTAGGCAGACTGCAGCTGCTGGGTCGGTAGAGCTTGATGGAAGAGTCTCCTCCTCACCAGGACGGCTAGGCCTCTGTAGGCCTGGCCGGAGGTGTCGGATATCTCGTCCTTCCGGTAAATGTGAAAGTTGGGGAACCTCAGTCTGTCGTTGCTCCTCAGGTGTGTTTCCGAGACGAGCACCACGTCAGCATTTTGCTCCGATGCGAGTGCACGCAGCAGGTTGATCTTGCGGGGGACAGTCCGTCGGCATTCCAATGAATGATCCTGCAGTTGCTAGCGATCATTGCGGCGTTTGGAGGCTCTGATCCTTGCCAGGATCGATTCGAGGGGGTCAGTGCCGCTGAGCATCAGCAGGACTAACCCGATCAGGAAGTCTGTGAATTCCCGATCGTGTAGCTTGTACAGGTGTGAGTCGTAGTCTATCACATGCTGCGTGTGCGGTTGGCGCGTTCGCTGCCTTGGCTGCCTTGGTGGTGCATCAGTCTCGGTCTGTGCCTTGGGCGCCTCCTGCTGCGCGGTCTCGTCAGTGGAGGGGAAGGTCTCCTCCTTCCTTCCCTTATTTTTCTTCTTACTCCCCTTCTTTCTCCCTGGTTCGGCTCGTGCCTGCGCCTGGGTGGGATGGCCTCGCTGCGTGGGCCCGTTTACGGCTGCCCTTGCCTCTAGTTGGGCGCTCGGGTCGGCCTCCTGGGCGGGGGGGGTCCTCTTTATTTTTGGGTTGGACTGGGTTAACGGGACTGTACCGGCCTTCTTGTTCCTGGCCTCCTTCTTGAAGACCGGGCACCGGCGCCGGCAGCCATCGGCGGCTGACAAAAAGCGGGACATTTACTCGGCTTTTGTGATTTTATGCCGCTGGCCTTCGAGACCATGGGCTGCTGGGGGTCGGAAGCTTTGAGCTTCGTCGTCGACTCCAGGAGAGGGGGAACGACGCTCGCTCCGGGTACTACTTAATGCAAAGGTTGTCCATCGCCATCCATCGCGGAAACGCGAGATTCTTTGTATCCGTATGACACGGGGAGGGCTTTTTGACTGATTAAACTTTTTTGTCTGATAGCTGACCTGATATGATCTGACTTTAAATCTGGTATATCATTATCTCGCTACGACGACGGGAACCCTCGCTGACGAAGTCGCGGGTAAACGCTCGTATTTTATACACCATAAACTGGCAATTACATGTCGTCCCATATTTGGTATATTCCCATATTTTGTATGTAATGCATAATGTACCATATATGCACAGATTTACAATTACAGAAGACTGCTAAATTTTTTTAAATATTTTTTATAGGTTCCTTAAACTCAGAAATACAACATTTTTTTTTCCCGCTTAGTTATAAAAGTCCATGCGGTAAGGGGTTAACGCACGAAACATTTTACGTGCTCGTAGTCGTAGTCCTTCCGTCAGTCTCGTCCTCGACGACATTTCGGCTAAAACAATCAAATCTATCAAGTAGGTATGTTCATGATACGAGTAAAAATAAGTTAAATTACATGCTAATAACTTCTGTATCAAACAAACAATTATAATATTTAGTTCTAAAAATAAAACGAATAAGTTCTATCTGCTAGTTAGAAATCAAAATGTATTTGAAAATACATGATAATTATTAGAACTAATAGCTCCTATCTACTAGATAGGTAATAGTAGGTTCTAAATAAACTTGGAATAATCAAATTAATAACTCCTATCTTCTAGATAGATAATAGTAGGTTCTAACCATAGACGTAGGTACATTGATATCGTTGGTTCTAACTGTTCTAAGTAAACTCGGAATAATCAAACTAATAGCTCCTAGCCGTGGTGGTCCAGTGGCGATTAACCTTGCCTGCCGTGCAGGAGGCGATGGTTCGATCCCCGTCCAAGCCGACTCGTACCAATGAGTTTTTCGGAATTTATGTACGATTTGTAACACCACTGACTTTTCGGTGAAGGAAAACATCGTGAGGAAACCTACATGCTTCAATTTCGAGACATGTATTGTACCCACTGTCCATTACAAGTGGCGACGGGCTCACCCCCTGTCACACTGGACAGCGTTTCGGTACTACTGGTGAAACGTGGATGTTCTGAGGTTTCAGAATATCTCTGACTACCCCCTCGAGGAATATAGTCGTGAGCATATGCTATAGCTCCTATCTACTTGATACGTAATTTAGTAGGTTCTGTAAACTTGGAATAATCAAACTAATAGCTCCTATACACTCCTAACTACTTGTTTTTACATAAATATTGACACTAAATAAAAAACCTGTTGTCCCTTTACAAAAAACAACGACAATGGCCGCCGCACGCGCTTCCCGTGACGTCGTACCACCTCACGCCACGCTTGGCAGAGCGGGTTGGTGATCGCAGGGATATACCAGTTGTACCGGTGATGCTGCTGCCCATCATAGGTCGAGGGATTTTGGTATAGCCTGCTTTGGATGGATATACCGGAATCACAGTCGGTCGCCAGAGCCTCGTTGGTTAGTCGGCAGGGTGCACCACAAGCGGATGAGGTTGGCAGTTAGGTTGTCGCCATAGTGTACTGCGTTTACCCCTTACACCCCGACAGTAATTGATCTCTGAAATACCAATTCTTCAAATTTCATTTACTTTTCCTCTTCTATTCTATTCTATTTTTAAAAAAATGGCTGCCATCTTGGGTATTTGATGATTTTGCCAATGTCTAGTTTATGTAGCAAAAGTGCTTGACGTTGTACGGTAATTTATGTATTTGGTGACTTCAAGGATTGTTTTTCGAAAAGAACACTATCTTGAGCCACCACTGGAGCCCCGCTGTCGAGCTGGGAGGGGGCAACCAACAATCGACGAGCGATGTGACCGCCCAATAGCAGATCGACAACGCGACTCCTACTTTTCCTCTTAATACTGACTGACCAGATTTATTACACTGACCGTAACAATTATAATAAAATATACAGTATTTACACGCCTTTCATAGGTTTGGTTGCATTTGCATACTGACTGTGTCACAACTTTTTGTATATTTTTTGCTAACGGCACACAATTTTTAAGGTTGGGTCCCTCCAAATAAATACCTATAATTGAATACTACATACCACCAATCTCTCAACCATCCATGGACACATTTCCACAACGTTGTTGCATCAATCAGTTTTTAAATTCGAACATAAAACTCGGCCGACTAAGAAAAGTTCCAGGTTTAGGGCCGGCAACCTATGTTAATAATTAATGGGACGACTAGAGCTATCAAATGGCAAAGTCTCATTTTGTTACTCGATGAGGTAATTTTTTGAATTTTTAGCCACTATAAAATCAGGCTGCCTCATAAAGTCCCAGGACTAGGCGAGGCAACCCTATATAATTTGGCACTTCTCGATGAGCTCTATCGACTGTACTATATGCCAACTTGTTACTCGATTAGATAATTTACACCAAAAAAATGACCACTTTTTTGCTCACTGTACAAAACCCTCCAGTCAACCCTGTACTTTTAGACGTAGGTACCTTTCTGATGTGCTACACCCTAGGTAGGTCACATCTTGCTACTCGATCAGGTAGGGTTGCCAACTGTCCGCTCTTCGGCTATAACCATATAAATAATTAATAAGTGTTGTATTCGAATTTATGACATTATTATTTTATTATTATTGTATAAAGCACACTATTTTACTGCAAAAACAAAAAGTTGATTTTGCGATAACACCATTTACAGTGTTTCCATTAAAATCCATTGATACTATTATAGTGGGGGACAACGATAACATATTTTCCCGGTCGGCTCCAGTGGGGGACAGCTAGCTATTTTTTTCCTGAGACAAATCCACTATTGTATCTTGTTCTAATATCTCTTTATTTTCCATGTATTTACGAACATTTCGCCGAAATCCCCCGGAATATTTGTTTTTTTTTACTTTTTCCATTGCAGGATAGTTGAACACCGTCCAGCAGTAGAATAAAAACACTTATTAACGTATCTTTTCAAAACTATCCTCTATAAACACATTTAAGCGGGAAGCCTTCAGATTTTACTCTGTAGAATAGATATAAACTGTGTCCGTCTAGAACATTCTAATAAACATTTATTTATAGACCAGTATTAAACCACATTGATCACGTCTAAAACAAATTAGCTTATGATAGTCAAATCACCCTACAGAAAGTCATAAAATATGTCCCGTTCAGAATTATTACTCTAAACAAACACTTTTTCCAAACTAAGTGTAGATAGCAACTAGTTTATTTACACTAGATTAATCTTTTAGTTTAAAGGAGGTTCTAAAACGTGGATCTGAGACACTATACTCTATTAGAATGTTTCATCTTATTATAAATCACCTTTAGAACACTGTTGTCTATATATTAACCACTAATAGGCAATTTATAGTGTATAAAGGTTTAAAGCAACTTGCTGGTGTTACTTGGGTCTTTACTCAGGGTCTGCCAAAAGACTGCTCTGAAAGGCCCACACCTTTGTCTTTGTTGAGGAAAATAATTTCGTCATTGAATATGAATTTTCACTTTGTCTTGTCAATACCCGTTAGCCGCATCTACTTGCGCATCAAGTAGGTTACGTGAACTTTAATAACTAACACATCACGACTACTTACGAAGTAATAAAGAAGCTCTCTCTAGTAAGATGTTCAAATAAAATCAGTGAAGCGAATGTTGCGTGTGAGAGGTACGAAGTCTGCAGCCTCTAGGTTTTACTGCTACAGTCTAAGCAACGTAATAATATGTTCCGTGGTAAAGTTTAATTGTCTTCGTCATAAATACGAAAATACTGTGTTTTGCGGGACTTCCAAGATGAAACGAACATTACTTTGTTTATTTTCATTGTTCAGCCGAGCTTCTAGCGTATGAGTTATTCAATTTGTTTGTATGCTATGGACTATGGAGATCGTTATTAGTTATTTGCTCTTTGTGAAACATTTTCAAATCGCGTGAGCTGAAAGTCACACACGCATTGACGGATCGGCAGACGTCAGTCCGTCATTTGTGAAGCAAGGAGTTGTAAGAAACCGCACGAAGAAGCACACACTGTGACGGATTGACGCACCGTGTGTGCTTCTACATGCGGTTTCATAAGACTAATTGCTTCACAGATGACGGACGGACGTCTGCCACTCCACCATTGCGTCATCCTTTGATACTTAAAGTTATATGTCAAGATTGACAGTCGAAGATACGAAAGCGTCGAAAAAAATTGGAACCAATACTGGTTCCTAAACCCTATACATATACACATACATAATTTGTATGGCGCCTCACGCACACCAACCTATGAAACTTGGCCCCTTTTGTTTTATACGGTAAAACAGTGAGGCTCATTCTAGACATATACTTTTTCTAAGGCGTCATCGAATGTGCCAGCTCTTAGAACTGGCTAAGAATAATTTTCACCTTTGATCAATGTTTACCGTTTTTTAATTAAATTAAGAATAAAAATTCTCAGTACTTATAACGTTTTTAAAAGGTTACTTAGATGTTTATTTTTATCAATTATTGAAGTAAAGGTAACTCATAACATTACTACAATAGTAAGTTACAGCTTTGTGTAAAATAATACTACTTACTAAAACCACACATCTAGATATAACAAACTACATTTCCATGCAAACGAGTGCTTTTACATTGTACATTGTATGTAAGACTCAAAAAACTCTTTATAACTGCTAGACCAATTCAAAATAAAAAATGAAACTTTATATATACACACAATGTAGGTAAGAAATAAATTATCGGTGCGCGAAATTAAAGCAAGTAGGTATTATATAAATTCTTGCTATTTGTGTCACGCATATTGTGATCCTCCACTGCAAGGAAAATAAAACGAAAATTAGTAATGTTTACAAATTTCATCGTAGCACCTTTCGTGGTAGCAGCAGTAGGTACTCGTAACTACCAGCCGAAGAACACGGACAAGTCACGAAGTTATCTCAGCACCCACTAATGAGAGATTGCGGCACTCGATAACAACACGCCCCAGCAACTTGCGAACGAACCAAGTCCCTGAGCCTTTATTTTTCTTATATTCAGAAAAAATGTTGGCGAAACGAGAACCTTTAAAAAAAACGACACGATAATTTTTTTGTTTTTCTTGTTTTTTTTCTTTACGAGCCTTACAAATCGGCCAGTGTTGATTAAAATGCTAGTTTCAAAATTAAATCTCCTTGGTAAATCTATTGTAGGTATACAATTTTTTCAGGAGTTTCTAGTTTTATGGAGTATTTGAAAACGAAAACATTTTTATAAAAAAAAAAACGATTTTTATAAAAAAGCGGGAAATTAATGTTATCTCTCCAAACTGCAAAATATGTTATTATTATTTAGTGCCTATAATAATAATAATAATACCCCCGCGGGGGCAGCTTGTGGCGAGCTGACGGTGAGTGGCGACACCGCGAACCCCTATCCAGGGGGACCATACAGACATGCGCTTACACACACACCCCCACAGACAGTAACACACCCCCCTACCTCTGGCTTGCCTTCATTGGCCGGCCAGAGTGGAATCGCAAGAGCAAAGAACCTATGCTCCAGGTTGGAAGTGTATTGCACGTAATGGCGTAATAACGGGGAAACCCGCTCACGGGGGTAAACCCCGCGATGGTGAAACCGGTGCCGCACCTCTCGACAACCTTTAGCCGCTCAATGGGATGTTGCCCCATTGTCGCACTTTGTGCGTGCGGCCGTTTTATGGGGCCCACTCGACGAGTTGGCGAGTCACCACCTGCCCTATTTACAATTTTGAGACTAGTTGTCATGGCAGGCGTCCGTTAGTCTCCTCCCATAGCCCAGTATCCATCCATCCAACTTTCACCTCTATAGCCCAAGACCTTATTTTTCCATCACGGCCATAGCGCCGGACTCCAATAGTCTTTACACCTGGCGGGGACCATCCCCGTGTGTATCATGTTGTGCGCTCGGAGATGGTATCCGCCATGTGTATCCCTTACATTTAGATTAACTTGTCTTCTGAACGGGCCTCTACATGTTGGCTTCGGCTCCATGCACGCCTTCCAAAGGTCCGGGACTTAATTGCCCGTGATTACGGATCGTAAGACACATAATAATAATAATACTCATTTATTTCAGACCATAGTGAATCCATTTGTGTTAGTAGGTCTTATCAACTATGTTAGTAACATCAAATACAACGTGTTAATAAATAAGCGCAAAACCTCTTACACCCCTACTGATTTATAACAAAATAATTAGATTGAAAAAATAATTTCATTATTTTGATTGTTAAAATTTTAAGTTATTCGTACTTTAAGTTTAGAGGCAAAAATGACGATTTGTTGTCATTTCAGCAATGAATGAAAGCGTTTATGTGCTCATGAATACATTATTGTTTTGGTAGTAGGTAAGCCGGGTGAGTGCCGTGTGGTGGTTTGAGATCAAGTTCAGTAAATTTTTTTTTATTTTTTTTATTTTGAAATATTATTTAAGTATGTATGTTGTAATTGTAGCATAAGCATATGCTCACGACTATATTCCCCGAGGGGGTAGTCAGAGATATTCTGAAACCTCAGAACATCCACGTTTCACCAGAAGTACCGAAACACTGTCCAGTGTGACGGGGGGTGAGCCCGTCGCCACTTATAATGGACAGTGGGTACAATACACGCCTCGAAATGGAAGCATGCAGGTTTCCTCACGATGTTTTCCTTCACCGAAAAGCCAGTGGTGTAACAAATTGTACATAAATTCGGAAAAACTCTTTGGTACGAGTCGGCTTGGACGGGGATCGAACCATCGCCTCCTGCACGGCAGGCAAGGTTACTCGCCACTGGACCACCACGGCCTTGTTGTAATTGTAACCATGATAATTCGATTCTGCTATCGATTCTAAACAAACTCCTTTCTAGTTTTGCGTTAATTCATTAACACGTTATATAAGTATAGTTTGTGCGGACGATGTCGTGGGTAAACTCTAGTACCTACCTACTTAAACTAAAATTTTCTTTAATAGTTTTTTTTGAGCTTTTGTGTTACCGCGACCGGTCCACAATGACTTTCTTCGAGTTTCGTCAGAGATCTGCGCTCATGTAGTACACCTACTCCATCATTCCGACACAGGTAATAAATTCTAAATGTCACAGAAGATGATGCATAATGGATTCATTGCCTCTAGGTGTCATCTCTAAATGCATCCGATATGAAACTGTATTCAATTTAACTTTGAGTCTATATCAGTTTGTAACGTTTGGTTGTTAGGATGTTTATCATTGTTAACAGTTTATGAGGGACAAAGCATTCTGTTATAGGGCTGTGTTCACATCTTTGCAGAAACATGTTAAAATAAGTAAAGTAGGTATATACATACCAGAATTATTTCCGTTTTATGCAATCGATAACATTCATAACGTTGATGTCAATAAATGTTACCTTTTATTTATATTTATATTGAATATGCTTTAAGTTAATAATTCAAGAATAAGTACGTACCTACCTACCTACATATTTAATTAACAGACAGTTTGCTTAATGTTTTGTTTATACAGGGTCCAACTTAATATGCTGATCCTGACCATCAAACTGAAACGTTATCTATGGGATCAACATCGAAATTGCGAAAAAAAATCTGCTGTCCACATTGGTGTGTCAATGGCTATCCTATACATTTTCGTCAGAACATGAACAGATGATTTTTTTCGCGGTTTCGTCTTTTATCACTTAGAGATAGTTGTTCAGTTTGATTTCAGCATATTAAGAAGGCCGCGTTATTCTTGCTTAGATTATGTGTTTTATTTCAGCATCGGTTGACAAAAACATTTTAAATTTTTTATGATTCAAATCAAATGATCTGAATCATTAAAAAATCAACGCACCCCTACTCACGGCAGGCTTTAGTCTTTAGTCACGGGTAGTCACGACTCGATTGTAATGTACACGGAGTAATTATGGGCACAGTTAATTGAGAGGCTTCGCTGAGCTTCGAGGGTTGTCGCACGTTCGAAAGCTATTGTTTACGAGTCGAAAGAGGCTTTCGTTGTTAAGCCATTAGTCTAATTTGAAGACCACTCTCTTGTATACGCTATGTTTGAGATTTTAAATGAAAGAACGGTTGTTAAAATCAACTGCCAGTCAGTCGGACATAGATCTAATACTTAGGTAAATTGTTCTGTTCTCTTACGTGGTCTTACTTCAAAAACAATAGGATGTAGCTTCATTTTTCGAACGAGCTGGGAAATAGCTATTTGTTATGCTAGGCTGCAAAGTTGCTTTTTGGCGCGAGTACTTGTATTGAATCCTGAGCTTAGCGAAGGTTTCAAAGGTACGAGACGCAGAATAACTTTGCAGCCGAGCGAAACACACAACATTTCACCTCACAACAGCGAGGAAAAAAAAGTGAATTGCTAAAAAGAACAGGACAGCGCTCAAAATGCGTGCCGCGAGGTTGTATGTGTAGTCATCACTTCTACAATATTAGAATACATTAGTTAAAGTTTAATTTTAGAAATATGCATGTCGGCTAAAGCTTCGCTTACTTCCCAATCTCGCATCTTGTTTGCTCATTCTGCTCATGTTAACATGATCAAAGCAGATATCGCGTGAACTATTTGTACAACACTGTTTTTGCCTCTATTTGCAACAGACAGACCCAAGTCGTGTAGTGGACAAATTCTCATGCACTTGCTGGCTTATTTCCATACAATTTGCGCCACACACGACGCCGCGCGTGCCTCTTTCCAGGAAAACTGGTTGAAATTGCAGTTAAAATTTCGACGTCTTCATCGAATGTTTGATATTTTTATGGGCGTATTTGCAAAATTACATTTTAATTTGTTTATTTTGATGACGGAACTCTACATTTCTCAAGAGCCAAAAAAGATTATTAAGTTCTTTGGTTATCATGCTGCAGCTGACATTCTTTCCAATTCATTTAACTATTTTACCCACATACCTACTTACCTATACTCCATTCCTAATATTAGCGAAAATTTAAGGCCATTTTGAATAACAGAAACAGAGATTTGAGACACTTATACTCTCACTTATTCTTAGAACAGCTTTAGTAACGTCCAAGATATGTCAGATAGTAGGTACATCTTTCAGATAAATAATTTATACTTGCTTATCACAATTGGCCAGAAAGCTATAAAGGAATCAGAAAATCTCTTCGTCCTTATTTGGAATGCAGTATAAGTGATAGCACAGCTATAAATACTACTATGGTACTGTTGTTACTATGATTTTACATCAGCACGTAAAAACATAGTTTATTAGTTTTTCTACGACTTTTATCGTAGCATCTATTGGGCTTTTTTAAACCACACATTTAAATTTAACTTATTATTCGGTGGCAGCCGTAAGATCATGTATGCATATTTGAAGGGTAGTAGCGGTCGTGTCCTGGCCTTCCTTATGGAGGAACTTATGACAATAAAGTTTGGACAATGGCTGCGGACAGTGTTTGTTTGTGGCCGCGGACCACCGGCGATGACTTGCCGCTTCGATTCCAGCCACTGCGCATGCCAGCCTCTACGCTTCCAAATATATAATAGCCTCGTAATTTTTGTTCGGTATTTGATGCACTGAATTTTCATTACTTGGTAACACGAGGTGAATAGAAGTACACCGAAAAGAAGGGAAAGAATTTAAAGTTTAATCGAAAATTACTGAAAGACTATTGGTGGTCAGTCAACTAAGTGCGTTCACACACGATGACGCACTGACGGAGCAGCAAACGTCATTCCGTCATTTGAGAAGCAAGGAGTTGTATGAAACCGCCAGTAGAAGCACACACGGCGACGCATTGACGTACCGGGTGTAGTTCTATGGACTGACATCTGCCGCTCCGTCAGTGCGTCATCGTGTGTGAACGCACTAATCCGTCTTACTTCTATTATAATTAAAATTGCCAATGAGAAGTCGTAAAACTACATTTTGTCTTTTGGCTTTCTTTTGTCCGTGGTTTTTCATAACTAATTTAGTGTCGAGTTGCAAACCGCATAAACCGCGTTCACACTTATAAAGATTCTCTTTAAGAGGCCTATTACAAGCTCAGTGGCGCCCTCACCACAATAATAAAGATATCTCAATAAAGAAAGCCTAAATTAAAAATGTGCTACATTAACAAACTACAAAAGCCTTCAAGCTATTGCTATACAATACTTTTGTAGGTTTTTTATGGGTCTAACCACACAAATTTGAAAAAAGAAAAAAAACGGCCACTTTTATTTTTATTTCGAAATTCTTAAAAGTGGAACGTTTAGAACCTACAAAAGTATTGTATAGCAATAGCTTGAAGGCTTTTGTAGTTTGTTAATGTAGCACATTTTTAATTTAGGCTTTCTTTATTGAGATATCTTTATTATTGTGGTGAGGGCGCCACTGAGCTTGTAATAGGCCTCTTAAATTCTACATCCAAATAATAATAAGCATAAATAAGTTAATATGACTTTTTTTTTCTTTGAAAGTAAATACCGATATACCGAGAAGTATAGCATAATGATGATAAATCTTACATTACAGTGGGTGAACAGAACGTTGTTTCATGACGATAACTGAAATGAAAATCTAAAGGTACCATACGGTCGAACGGCGCGTTTTTTGAAAAAAAAAACTTCTCTATCGACCCAAGGTAACAAAAAGGTTCTAAAATTATGCAATATGTAGGTACCATCTTTTATTTATGTATTAAGCTGGTAAGAACATTTAAAATTAAAACTGATGTAGATCCTACATCATAAAAGTATCAATACAGGTACCAAATTAAATGTGTATTGATGATTTGATATTCGATTTTGTTCATATCGTAGAAGACGAACGGACGGACTGTCTGGATCAGGGGTATTTGACGGAGAATCGAATCCTATAAGTGTGTGTTTTACAAGTTTATCTCTATGTTCAATCTGGCTTGAAGCCTTATACGTTCGATTAGAACTTTACGCATAAGTAATGTTTCTCAAAAACCATTCATCGAATAACCCAAAGTACGTATTTGTATGAATCCTACTCATACATGCACGTATGTTGCGTGTAGATATTCCATTCATCGCTATCATATCATCTTTAGTTTGTACAAAAAGAAAAGACTCCTAAGATAACTCTAATGTCTGTGTCTTATGTTCCATAATAACTTGATTCACATGACTTTTATAGAATTAACTATAGTGGCCGGCACCGCACCAGGCGCGCTCTTTGATCTTTCCAATTGACGTAATCGAATAGTCCTTTCTGTGGATCTCTGTTTTATTATTATTACTGCTACTGTGAGTATGAAGTTATGAATGAATTGAGTCTGTAGTGAAATTGATTTGTTGTAGGTAAATGAATTAGTTTGACCGGTTATTGATCTTAAATAATTTAATTTAAGTATGTTCTACGTTCCCTTCTTCTTACGTGTCAGTATGAGGCATGAGTATTTACTTCTTTATTCTTAGGGCATGAGCCATTAGCATGACAATTGCTTACTTAGTTTCGTTGAAGATTTTAAAATATCTCCGGCGTTAGTAATTTGCTTTTCGTTAATTGAAAACGCATCTTTGCATTCCTATTTATAAACAGCCATTTCGTTATCATGAGCAAAACATTCTTTCGAATTCCAAATACCACGGTCCCTGCAGATAAACTTTAAGTAGTGAAACATATCGTAACACTCTACGCAAGATTGATGACCACCCACGAAATGCATTTTATTGTAAAAGCTATCTAAACGGTTGTGCAATATGGTAGTATTATCGGTCGATGTCAAGGATAGATAGCTGATGGGAATTTATCGGTGTTTGGGTAAGGCGCGGCCAAGGATACGATATATGAGACGCAGACTAGGAGCGGTCCTTGATAGACGACGTCGCTGTTTGCCTTTTAGTAGTTAATGGAACGATCAAGTAGCCAGTTTGACGTAAATATTTTATAGCGCATTTATAATATTTCTGTTATAAACGCATGGGTGAGTGTGGGCGCAAGACCAATGAGGGCACGATCGATCGCCAGCATGTGGGCGCAGAACTACATTTCACCATAAATGAACCCTTTGTACTGTAATTGGTTATGAGGGCTTGAACGATTGCCTTTTGCAGTTATAAAAATTAAACACATCTCGTGCAACCCACGCGACGAGCTTCGAAGCTTTTAGTTCCAACTGCGCTCACGCCGTCGGTGCGTTTACTATTTGCTTAGGTAACTCAGAATTGGGGCGCACGGCTTTCTCGGGTCTTGCTTCTAACAAAATGTTTAGATAAGGAAATGTCGCAACACCGAGCAAAACAATGAAGTCTTAATTGTAACTTGAACTTTCTTTATCCATATTGTAAGGGTTCGTCAACCTTTTCAGTGTGGGTGTTATAAGGTACTTCGGTATTGCGCATTCAGAATCCAGAGATCATGAACAATGGTGGCGTGATAGTGATAAGCAAGAAATATAAAACAAAAAGCTTTATTCCGCGAAGACAGTACTTAAAGCTTGCGTGGTTTATAAATGAGTAGGCAGTGAAAACTGACACGATACTTGATTTGTAGGCCCTGATAGATAATTTGTCGAAAGCATGAAGCTGCCTGTGGAGCGTGTGTAGTTGCCGGGCGGCGTTAGTTGATGATTTATGTTAATCTAAATGTATAAGGGCACGCAGTAGACGTTCATACAATCATAAGGTCCGCTACCCGTGACCAATCTTAAATTGAATATGTACGGAATCGGCTATTTGCCGTCGAATGATAGAACGGAGCGCGCGCGCAGTAATCGATTCGATACGAGATGATCGATGACTCGCTATCGTACGTTATAGCCCGAATTATTTACTAAGTAATTTTATTATTAATTGATGTTTAAGTTGATAACGGACGATTTATAGTTTTATAAAATTAAGCGTGTAAATTTCTAATTTGTTGTCGTGTTTTTAATAATTATTATTTAATTAAAAGTTGTCGCTTTAAGTTCCTCTGTAAACACAAAGTTCAAGCTGTAGCTTTGTTAACAAACTTTATCGGGAAAACAATTGTTACTCGTTGCATTACAATGCAAATTTACCGGTTCTAATTAAGCTATGCATGCTACTAGAGGGTGGAATCGAAGCTATAATCATTTACGCTAATTTAATGTTGCCTGTAGTTAGAGGGTGATGCAAGATAATGATAATGAATGACCGTTCGTTTAATGATTCTTGTTTGTGTACAGAGTAATTAATCTAGTTATTAACATCTAACTACTATTGACTGTTAATGAATGAAAACAACGATTATTTATATTAATAACATGTTTTGTTGAGTAATAACATGTAAACAAGTGATTACAAATATCTGATATTTATTTTTGTCTTAAAGAGGATATGCCATCTAGCGCGTCCATACAAACGAAGTTTAAATATGTTTTGGATATTAAGGCCAGGTTATCCCAGTGCAAGCGTCTCTTTCTTGCAAGCATAAGTTTTCAATTAGCCATCCCGCTCCAATTGAAAGCAGGATCGCAAAAAAACGTGTTTTTCATCAATATCTTTGCTCATGGGAGTTTCTAAGCTCAAGATTCTACGGAGTTCGCTAGAAATATTTAATGTATTTAGTTAAGTACAAGAATAAAAAGTTAAATATCAGCAGTTTAATCACAGTATTGAAAAAACATAACAAAAAGGGGTAACTTTGGGATTTTTTTCTATCTATTAAACTTAACTCGTGTAATTTAGCACGGTCGCCTATCAGCCAGATCCTTAAATAAGACATAATTGGTTTTCAGACTTTAAAACACAGTTTAAAACACTTTCGTTCGTGTTCAAAAAACGGCCTCGACCGAATAACAGCGTCTTAACTAATTTAAAAAAATGATTTTTTTAAACACAATCTAGAAACTAATTTCTGTGCCTGTGGTTTGTCAGATTTTCATTAGAATTAGAATGTATAGTTTCAAAGTTACACTGGGCCAAAGATTTTCATACAAATCTTAAATGCTCAGCATGCATAGAAATTAATAAACTCTACCTGGGTCGAGTATAAAAAATTTCCTTGACTTTAAACGGTTAGTATTAGAATAGGATATACTTCATTTGTATCTAGGTACCTATCTATTTTTCTATCGATCTGGAATAGTTTTTTCAGGTTCCTGAATAAAAAATATTGTTGTTACTATAACCCTCTTTATAGAAAAATATGCCGCCGCTCCAATTTTGTTATTACAATAAGTCAAAAAACAAAAATAGGTATCTAGCAACTAATTTCCAATAGTTACAGTTTTCTTCTCGATAAGTTATAGTTTTTTACGAACTTATTTGAAGTTTTTGCGTTAGTTTGTTGCATAGAGCAATCTACAATCGGGTTAGGTAATCTGTGACTTGGTCTAGCTAGACGTCGACGGGTTATCTGAGATCTCAATAAATAATAGCATAATGACCAGGGCACCGTAACAACATAGGGGCTCTAGGTACCGTCACGTCATGGATAGGTAACCAAGCATCATCATTACCGTCATAATGACGTAATGAAAGGCTACGGTACACTGCTGTCATTGCCATCTCATTACCGCTCTTGTGAATGAATGATATAGGTACGAGTATACTCATAGTTAATTCAACTTGTTCCTTTGATTCATCATGATTCATGGATAATTTTGTGATTTTAGTATTCTTCTTACGATGGCAAATAGAACCGAAAGTGCGATTAAGTGTATTTTTTTATCTACAACTTCTTCATCACCTATCACATATCTATACTAATATTATATAGAGGATAGATTAGATTTTTTGTTTGTTTGTTTGTAATGAATAGGCTACGGAACTACTGGACCGATCTGAATAATTCTTTCATCATTAGAATGCTACATTATCTGTGATTAACATAGGCTATAAAAAACGGGCAAGTGTGTGTCGGGAAGATTCTGAGGCGGTACGAGGTTCGCCCCGGTCCTCTAGTTACTAATATTAGGAAAGGGGAAAGATTTGATTTTTTGTTTGTTTGTTTGTTTGTAATGAATAGGCTCCGAAACTGCTGGACCGATCTGAACAATTCTTTTACCAGTGTACAGTTAAATCTAACTTAGTTTGTTGCTTTACGATGTTAATTAAACTCATATACTGGGTGTTACATTTAGCTCGAGAAGATTTGTGGTATAGTATGGAAAATCAGATGTTTTTTTTTGCGATTTCGATGTTAAGTCCCATAGTGAAAGTTGTTCAGTTTGATGGTCTAAACCACCCCCTTAAATGTTTATTTGTATTTTTGTAGCACCTTTTATAGTGAATGAAAAACGAGGCAAGCTATGAGCACCATTATACCATAAGATAGTTTTTCATATTATTATTATCAGTCATTAATGTCCCACTGTTGAGCAAAGGCCTGCCTCCGTTCTTTTCGTATGGAATAACATATTTTGAACTTTTGAAAAATCACACATATTATAATTATGCTAGCTGTTTACCATAAATTATTGTTCTAAAGAAAGTTATGTTGTCCATAGGTTGCTGGTAGGTGCACCTCTGGGCCAGAATCTTCAGCCCAACACGACCAAGTCCGGAGCTCTATGGAAATGTGGCCTCACGCCCGCAGTCAGCGACTGTAAGCAAATTATCACCGATGGAAAGAGAAGTGAGTCTGTTAAATATAAATATACCATTGCACATTAACTTTTTTTAGCTAGGCATATGCTGCCCTTTTCGTATGTAAGCATTTGAACATGATATTTATTGGAATATCAACATTTTTCAGTACCATCAAGCAATCATGCAAATATTGTCTTCTTTTAATTCTTCATTCTTACATCAAAGTTTTGTAGTTCTTGAAATGTATAATAGTATCTTCTACACTAATTTAAAGTTTATTTACACTGGTATTTTAGAAAATTTGTGTTAAGAAATTTAGCTTAATTAGATCACGATATATTGCAAAAATAGATCACCAAACACATTAGATTTAGTATAGAATTATTTTTCCTACACTACTAGAATTATACAGATGTATACATTGAGTACGTAACCACGTAAATAAGCTTAGATTAAGAACGAGTGGTCGATCACTTATACTTAGTTGATAGTAAACTTCCACAATAAAGTGAGGATACGATGGAACGCGTTCACCATTAAACTTTGCAGAAAACTTCAGGAAAATAAATAACGAATGTTAACTAAATTGTTGTCTTTTGTCGGTGGTGCCCCAAACAGCAGAGTACGGCAAGATAGACAAGAGTAAGTGAGCTGTGGTCTCAAACCTCTTATACTTAATCATTATACTCCTCGACTAATAGACTAATCGCTGTTTACCTTTGATTACTAAACGTTTCATTTCGCTCAACGTTCCAGCTGAGCCGTCATATTGCAACGCATGTGCATCACTAACTGTATGATAATTTTATTTGCCATAGACATCATCCCCACTCATTAGTATATTTGGAATTTGTTATCTACTCTTAGATAAAGGCCTCCGCTCATTGCAGCGATATTATCGAGCGATATTATCGCTGCGATTTTGCGATAATTGTTCTCAGTACATTTTGTATGGGGACGCGCGCGATCCTACACACTGCCGCGATATTATCGAGCGATAATATCTCTGCGATTTTGCGATAATTGTTCTCAGTACATTTTGTATGGGGACGCGCTCGATCCCACACACTGCCGCGATATTATCGCAACCTGACGCAATCTCTTTCTACTACATTCAGTGAAGGGCGCATGCGTGACGCGAATCGCGGAATCGCTGCAGTGTGTAAGGTGTCACGATATCGCTGTCGATAATATCGCTCGATAAAATCGCTCGATAATATCGCTGCAATGTGCGGAAGTCTTTAAAGTCAAAGTTGGAAACAAATCCTGAGTATTAAAATAATGTACATAAAACAGCACTAACTGCTTGCAAACACACTGTATCACTTGCTTGAGATAGAGAGCACCCTAATGTATAGTTACACACCCCTATTTATTACCAGAAAAATTTTAAGGGTATATTTCAGATGGTAAAACTAAATAGCTTTCCCTAAGAAACGTGGGGTCGAAAAATGAGAAATATTTTGGATCTCCAATAGAAAATCGATCGGCTGCTGCACTTTTGTATGGAAGGTGCAACATTTTTTCTCGTTTTTCGACCCATTTCGATTCCTTAGGGAAACTTGTGTAGTTTCATTACCTAAATACACACTTTCAAACATTTTCTAGTAACTAAAAATAATGGTGTGTTTTTTAATGATCTTATTAGGTAGAGTTACAGAACCTAAAATATTTTGTAGAAGTACTTTGCGTAGACATAGATAATGAATAGGTAATGTAGAATTTTTTACAACTTATAAAGTGTTGACCTTATACTAGTTAACGTACCTACATAAAGTAATATAATTTATTGACACATGAAACTAAATTAGAAAATCATAATTATTAAAATACATTTCCAACCGATGACTACGGAAACGACCTAACACGTAATATAAAATCATTTAAGGTGACTGGTTATTAATAAAACACACAATTAACCTACTTATTATAAATTAACGCGATTAAAACTATCGATATAAAATTTCACTGCACAAAATACTCATATATCTAATTAATAAAACATTACGATAGTCAAGACCAACGTATATCTGGTTTTGCATTGTTCTTATCGTCTAACTAAACAAAATTGTATAGATAACGCTGGGCCGATTAACCTTAAATATTGTAACAGTCACACTCACTTTTAAAAACATAATTGGTGTCCTTCTGGTGAATTAACGAATCGGTCATCGATTATAATCAGTATTAGCTCGAAATTAACAAAAAGTAGACTTCGATAACGACCATTAACCTGAGACCACAAGTTTGAGCCGTACCTTCACTCTGATTCATTCCAGGTTTGCAGAGTATCGTCACCTTAATAATGTACACCTAGCTGTCACCGTTTAGCTATCACTTTAGGTCCAAGAACTGCTATACCTACGACTGAAAGCATTATGCATGTTTTTATTTCATCATCTATGAGAAATGCTGCCTTCAAACATTCGCACGCTGTTTTTGCGACGTTTGTCGAAATATTGTTTTATTTTTCTGGTTACTTTGCAACATTTTTTTTTTTACTTTTGCTGTAAGTAAAGATCTATATTGCATTATTCACGCCTGGTTGCAATGCTTTGCATTTGCCGATATAATCACCAGTTCGGTGTGCAATTGGGATACTTTTTACAGCTGTTAAAAAAACAAAAGCAATTAATCATTTAATTGCTTATGTTTTTACTAGATTTAAGTTATTCCAAGAAATTTTGCTGCGATAATATCTATAATCATCCTTCATAAAGTCTATTGTTGCATTAATAAATGTTTTGGGTTGAGTTTTGAATAACAAAAACTATAATAAATTAAACATTAAAGGAGATGATTTATTTGTGTCTAATTCAAGAGAGCTTTTATTTTAAGCTTTTAAATTAATCCCTTGCAGTTAAAAACTTGATGCATTTAATAAATAAACGAGGGAAGAAGTTTATTTTAGTTAAGTATATTTATGGCGATGTTCTAATGTGTATGTTGGTGTGTTTAGATGTGGACTCGATGCACTTGTCCAGTCCCCACCCGGACGAGATCAAGGATGGCCAGTGGTTGGGGGTGTCAGTCAGAAGTCAAGGTCCTGGGAGAAAAGTCGTTGTTTGTGCGCACAGGTAGGTCTCATTCATTAGCAATTGGTCTAATTGGATAGAAATTTGTCTCTATTCACGGTGCGTCACATGAAACACGATACCTTATCTACCAATTTAACGCAAATCATATTTCATGTTGAATCGAATCGATTCCATATGAACTGTATAATTTACTAGCTGTTGCCCGCGACTTCGTACGCGTGGACAACAAGACAACAGACAACAGTACAATAAAAATTATACCTTAAGGTGGTTTCCATACAAAACTTTGACGCAGAACACACGTAGACGGAAATAATAAAAGTAATATTTTATTACAGAATTGAAATTATTCATTCAAAATTTCAAAGCATTTTTCAAAAAAATTTTATTTTTCCTCTACGTGTGTTCTGCGTCAAAGTTTTGTATGAAATTTGACTACTGAAACCACCTTAACATTAGCATCCATACATAAAAGAATTAAGTAAACTTATGAATCTAGTAACGTTGTCTATAGGGTCCTAATCAAGATGAACAAGCAATTTGGGCACGATCAGAGACAGTGATTAATTTATTATTGTTACGAAGTTTCACGTGTATGTAAGTTGGTGACTATTTGCAGATACATCCGGAAGGCAGGAGAGTCCCAATTCGGTCAAGGTTTATGCTACACGCTGAGCAACACTCTCGAGCTGGCTGATGTTTGGGAGCCGTGTCGGGGACGATCTGTCCTTCGGTAATTACCTAATTAACTTTAATTTTCGAACTAGCATGTGTCCGCATTGAGATTTGATGAGGTTCTTGGTGAGATTTGTTAGGATGTGGTGGAATATCGAGTTAAGACGCTATTATCCGGTCGAGGCCGTTTTTTGAACACGAACGAAAATGTTTTAAACAGTGTTTAAAGTCTGAAATGAAACTATGTCTTATTTAAGGATCTGGCGGATTGGCTATGGTTCTCAATAACACGATTAGATTAAGTTTACTCGATAGAAAAAAATCCCAAAGTTACCCCTTTTTATTATGTTTTTTCAATACTATGATTAAACTGCTGATATTTAACTTTTTATTCTTGTACTTAACCTAAATACATCAAATATTTCTAGTGAAATTCGTAGAATTTGGAGCTTAGAAAAACCCATATGAGCAAAGATATTGACGAAAAACACGTATTTTTGCGATCCTGCTTTCAATTGGAGCGGGATGGCTAATTGCAAACTTATGCTTGCAAGAAAGAGACGCTTGCACTCGGATAAGAGGGCCTTAAATTGACATGTAATTAAGACTATTTGAAACCTGGAGTGCGATTTTTGAATCTCATTCACTGAATTCAGCAGGTGAAATGACAAAATTACTACGGAGATTTATGCATCTTTCTACTGCCGATTTAACTTCCAAAAATCATACTTCAGAAGGGCGATTTTTGAAAGTCAAATCAGCAGTAAAAAGATGCGTATCTCCATAGTAATTTTGACAACTGAGCTCACCGAATGAAATTCACCGGCAGCGGCTGAGTGAAATGGCCGATATTCACCGATTTCCCAAAGATCGAATTTTTTAATCTTACCGGTGACTAAATTATCATACCTATGAGTTCAATAAGAGTGCCCCTTCCTACTCGTATTGAACTCATGGGTATGAGAAGGCTTTTGTATCAGGGATGCGATTTTTGAATCTCATTCGGTGAGCTCAGCAGTTGAAAATGTCTAAATTACTATGGAAATATGCATCTTTCTACTGCTGATTCGACTTTCAAAAATCACACTCCTGAAGTATGATTTAATTTTTTTTTTAATTATTTAAAAACCGTACTAACCAATGACAGAGTTCTATTAAAAAAAAACTTATTTCGAACTTACTTCAAAAAATTATAGTAACTTAGTTACCTACTTTCAACAGATTTACTCTCAAAAATATGCTGAAGTTTTTAAAATACTTATTTCCAGGGAGCACGAAGAATACGGTTTCTGCCAAGTAGGAACCAGCAGTTCTTTGCTAGATGACGATACATTGCTGATCGGAAGCCCGGGACCTTACACCTGGCGCGGCACTATCTTCACCCAGGACTCCAATGATGATGTGCTGGCGAGAGACCATGACGTTTACATGGCACCAGTTGAGGATGGAGCTAGTCCCGTCGAGAAATATAGTTATTTGGGTAAGTATAGTATAAAAAGAAAGAAAAACCTACTAAGTCAGGTTCCATGTTCGAATAAGTTAGGTACTTACCAAGGAGTTTTTCTAACTTATATGGAATATCGACTGCTCTCAAACAACGAAAGGAAAAATAAGTAAACATGTCGTGAGGAATCCTGCATACGCAAAACAAGAAATTCGTATGCGTATGTGACTACGAATAAGGTACTTATGTGAAGTCTACCAATGACCAATACACGATTTAGGCCTCGCTTATCGAGACGAAAAAATATCTGTCGTTTGTGGACAGGGGTAGGTATAGTAGTTAGGTGGCTTGGTGTATTAGCCATTTTATGACAATTTGAAGGTTTTAATGAACGTTAGGTACTGTTGCAGAATGGACAAATGGGTAAGAGGCTTATCTTCTGCAGTGGATAGACCAAGACTGATGTTGATAAATGAACATCACAACACTAACTTATTAATATGCTGTCACTGTCATTTGTATGAGCATTGTGAGTGACAGAACTATCACTAAAAAACTTGTTGGTGCAACTCGTGCTAACTCGTATCCCTTTTCTACATTTCAGGAATGTCAGTAACGGGTGCCAGTTTCTTTAGTGCCAAGCCTTCGTATGCAGCAGGAGCTCCTCGGGCCCACGGGACCGGCCAGGTGGTCATATTCAGTAAGCGCATCATCGAGGACTGGACCAGCCCTGACATCAATATACTGGTCTTTAATCTACTTTTGAATGGAGAGCAGTTCGGCTCCAGCTTTGGTTACGAAGTCGCTTCTGCTGATGTTAATGGAGATGGGTACGTGAATTTTGCGCGATGTTTTTCTGTAGCACTTTCTGAGTTAAGTAAGAATAAAAATAATAAATCTTCGAAGAAAAAATGGCCGCCATTTTTTTTAGTTAAGTTTGGCCCCCCTTATATTTTAATTAGGGCCAAACTTTATCATGACTTGTAACTCCCACTTAAGGATTAATCCTACTATCAGATTTGTGCAGATTTTTCTACATACCTTCGTCATTTAAAAACAAATTCTTCTCTAATTCCAGGCTACCAGACCTTCTAGTCGGCGCACCATTTTACTTCTCCCGTGACACCGGCGGAGCCGTCTACCTCTACCTCAACAAAAACAAAAACCTACAACCAAAATACGACGTCAAGCTAACCGGCAAACCTGAGTCACAATTCGGCATTTCCATAGCAAACGCTGGTGACCTGAACAAGGATGGTTGTGAAGATATTGCTATAGGAAGCCCTTACGAAGAGAATGGTGTTGTGTATATCCATATGGGGGATAGGAAGAACGGGCTTAATGCGAAGCCGAGTCAAATAATCTCGGCTGAAGGGTTGCCGGTTGTTATGAAGACTTTTGGGTATTCTTTGTCTGGTGGAGTTGATATGGATGCTAATGGTTATCCTGATTTACTTGTTGGCGCTTATGAAAATGTTAGTATTTGTAGTTATTTATTGATAAAGAAAAACAAATAGTAGTAAGGTGAGCTGAGGTAAGAGTAACACAAGAGCCTACAGTCGATACTATTGAGTATAGCGCGATTTCATCCAGTCGTAGTCGGTAAAACAGAGTTGAATTAATTCTGGAAGTACTTGTATTACTCCAAGAATAAAACAGATATATCACTGCTGTATCGCAAATTAAAGAAAATCTTGTTTGATTATGACAGTTTCACAATTGCTGAGAATTAGAGATATACGGGGCAGATTCAAAAGAATTGAATAGGTACTAGTAAAAAGAATTGAATAAGTACTAGTTTTTTTTAAATTTATCTAATGCTAAATTGAATAATCATTTTGGTTGATCTTTACGTTGTTTTGTTTCGTTTTTTAATGTCTCTCATTAAAACGCTCGCTGCTTTGTCGCACATCGTCAAAATCACATAAAATTAGAATAGGTCATTAATAAATAACAATTATTTTCTTCTATAACGATATTACTCTTAATTTTACAGAGTAGCGTCGCTCTAATCAGAACACGGCCCATAATCGACATCAAAACCTCAATACGACCATCGAAAATGATCATCAACATAGACCCCACGATCCACGGCTGTGAGAAGGACCCCTCAGCCAACTACACCTGCTTCCACTTCCAAGCTTGCTGTATCATCAAAAGTCTAGTCAAATCCACTAAGACTAATTCACATAAACTGAACTATGTGATCGAAGCAGAAACGTTTCCTGGTGGAAGGAAATATTCTAGAGTGTTCTTTGATTCAGAGAAGAATAATATTGTAAACAGAACGATACAGCTCGGTAAAGATGTTGAGGATTGCAGAGAACACATAGTTTATCTGAAGAATAATACTAGGGATATTCAGACACCTATCAAAGTAAGTAAATGGCTTTGTCCTCGTACAATGGATGACCGGAAATTGCACAAATTTTGATGAACAAATGTCTCTGCTGAATTATGCCTATACAGGGTGTAAAATTAAATGCATTATTTTAGTTAGACCATCAAACTGAACTATTTTCACTATCGAGGCAACATTGAAAGAGCGAAAAAGAAATTGGTGTTTCATAGAAAACGTGAGTGGCTACTTGCTGGTTTTCACGATTTCAATATTGGACCCATGGTGAAATTTCAGTTATGTACAGCTTGATGGTCTGAAACTCACTAAAAAATACAACGCATTAAAGTTTACGTTAACTTTTATGTTAACTTCTACAGAACTTGAAGTCAAACTCTAGACATTTGATTATTTATTTCCAGTTCCAACTGACCTACAAGTTAGTACACGTAGAGCCAAAGTACTCGACATACGGAAGCCTGCCCAACATCGACGACTATCCCGTCCTGAACGCGACGGCCACCACAGCGTTCAGCGCCAACTTCTTGAACGACTGCGGCACTGACGGCGTCTGTGTCAGTGACCTGGTAGTTGATCCCGTGTTGTTGCTTCCAAAGAGTAAGTCAATGATGTAGTTATGAGAGGATCTAAATGTATGCGTTAATTGCGATGAATATCCCGCCCTGAACGTAGCCTTCTACAATCACTGCTACATTAATCAGATCTAGGTCAGTGAATTGGCAATCCCTTCCTAGATAAGTAGATTATATTTTCAGATCAAGTCTATAGCTTAATGTTTTATGACTGCGAGAATAGAACGGCCTATTTGTGGTCTAAGTTTGATTTAATATAATCGCCATCATCATCAACTTATAAACGTCCTGTCCTCTCACAAATAAGCCTATGAAATCGGGGCAAAAAATATTTCACTAACGTAGGCCCAGCACGGATTGGTACAGGATACTTAGTGGCTAGTCTTATCTTAACTATTATAAAACCGTAAAACCATGAGGAACAAAAAGTAGCGGTTCACTTCATATAAAGTCAAATAACATATCGATAGCGCGATTTAAAAACGTGCAGCGCCATCTATTGACAAAATTGTTAGTTTGTTTGTTTGTTCGCACATCACGCAAAAACTACTGAACCGATTTTGATAAACTTTTTTTGTTTGATAGCTTATGATCTGACTTAAAATCTGGTATATAATTTGTGCGGACGAAGTCGCGGGTAAACACTAGTAATAAATATAGTGGTAAAACTTTCAGAGCAGTTTTTAGCTTCCTCAAAAGGCTTCTGACCTGACGAATACCTATTCACACCGCCATCTAACTGCACTACTGGGTCCAACTGCTTTAACGTGCTTACCGAAGAACGATTTAACAATGGACATTTTTACAGCTGAAGACGGCAAGTCCTTCGCCCTAACACTCGGCCAGGAGGAAGAGATCAAGCTGGCGATCCGCGTGGACAACTACGGGGAATCTGCCTACGAGGGCCAAGTGTTCGTGCATCATCACTCCAGTCTGCACTACATCGCTGCTAATATTAGTGTTAGTATCTATTTGATTTCTTAAAGGTGATACCTCCGCGATATTTCTGAGATCGAGGCATGTTGCCACATGATTAAATATCCCTACAGATCGGAAGCTTCATAAAAGCGGGACCCCGTGTCGGAGACCGCCGCTAAAAAAAAACTCGTAAATACGCCATTTAGATTCATAAAGCAATGGATTACAACTTTTTTCGCGAGTCTAATAGCGCTTTAAGAAAATTGACTTCTAGTCGTATCTATTCATATGATGTTGCGGTGATAACACTCATTAAAAATCAAGGTCAACTATTCTTCAAAGATCATTTTTCGTTTTTTTAACAGTAAGCTACAGATTTGATTGCAACATATAAGAATGAACCAAAAAGGAAAATGATTCCGTGCTTCGGATGGCACGTTAAGCCGTTGGTCCTGGCTACTTTCTTTGGTGGTAGTAGTCGCTACATAAAAAAACCACATCGGAGGCCGTAAGGCGGTTTGAATAAACTCTGACGCCAGGGCTTGCCCACACGATAAGAAGAAGATAAGAATACTGATAACATAGTTTTAATTAGGTATATCGATGTGAGATATTGAGTTTTGTATATGAACGCTAATTCTCAATACACCATCCTTGAGGGTATGCCGTGCCCTGCAGAGGAACCTTTATAGGTCTATGATGGTGATGATATCGATGATCGTGAGAAATCTGTACTTAATATTGCCTTTTTCTACATTACAGGATAAACACGTGATCTGCACAAGTGTGAACAAGACAACAGTTTCATGTCTCCTCGAGAACCCGTTCAAGAAGCAGCTAGACAACGCCGACCCCATCACCATGAGGTTCGACGCGAGAGCTTTGGAAGACAATGAACCTTCAGTCATATTTTCTGTTTGGGCTAATTCTACCTCCAAGGAGCAACATCCTGGCAAGATTCCAGCTCAAGTTGAAGCTTTGGTCATAAAGAATGCTGAACTATTGATTAAAGGGTAAGTAGTAGCTTACGTTAAGTAAGTAATTCTTATTTGATCAAAGTGTCGAGTAAAGTTGTTAAGGAAGAACTTGGAAGATTCCACTGGGTCTCCGAATTCCTGATTATCGATGAAATGTCGTGTGCTAAACGAAGTAATAACAACGCCAAGTTAAGCAACATTAGACATATTTTAGCACGTATTGTCTGGTTGCAGGAATGAGCAAGCAATTCGACCCTTCTGGCCTCAAAGGTCGTAAACGCCACTTTTGGCCGATATGAGTTAAAAATGCAGTTTTGTTTATTTTTTTTCGCTCTATCGATCGGTGTATTCCCCTGTAAAAAGTCATTTTTGGCGTTTACGACAATTGAGGCCAGAGGCGTCGAATTAAAGCATGGTTAATTCTCGTTTTCTAAGAAAGTGATATATCTGTTACGCATTAACTCTTTAGTAATGTATAGTTTGGTCCTTAAATCGGATTAGAAGCATTTTAGCAAGTTGTAAACATTTTCTTATTCATTATTTCGCAGTGCTGCGCGTCCCGAACAAGTGTTTTACGGAGGAGAGGTGAAAGGAGAATCAGCCATGACTTACTTCGACGACATCGGCACTAGAGTTGTGCACACGTATCAGGTATGGCTTTGACTAGTTGATAGCAAACTTGATTCTGCTAGAAAATATTTCTTTAATAAACGAATACTAAAATACAAAGTTTTGATTCTGTGATAAACTCTAGAACCATAAATGTTAACAAATCCTTTGGCTTCTTAATGGTTGCGTAGCCTGATACACTATTAAATCAATAATTAGGTAGGTACCTTATTTGCTTGGTATATTACAGTTAATCTCGATTTTATTTTAATCTAACTAAGGAAAACTAGCTTCATTTAAAATAATTTACTGGCAATGAATGTTAAACGCAAAGGCAGTTGGTTCTCGTGTCTTTTCAGAGCAAATCCAAAGCGCAACCAATCATTTTGTCGTTGATTCTTTCTGGTTAAGATTTTTCGATGGCCTATAATAAAGTTGGTATTTCCATCAGGTGTTCAACGAAGGGCCATGGAGGGTGTCATCTGTGCAAGTCGTAATATCGTGGCCGCACCAAGTCGCCTCCGAGAACGCGCAGGGCAAGTGGCTGCTTTACCCTGAAGATGTCCCCACGGTTGATGGAGAAGCTGGTAAAAATACTTATGCTATTTTATTACCTACTTTTCAAAGAAATTTCTATAAAATAGTTTGGACTACACACATTGTAAGATCAGAAATCAAAAATCAAGGAAGGATCGTCTGCAATGTTTAATTGTCACTACTAATCAATGAATTTTTATGAAGTAAAAAAAAAGAGATGAATAATTAAACTGAAATAATGATTCAGTACGAAGTTATCTTTCCTTATTTTTCATATTTCCACCTTACGGCTGGCTTTCTAAAGGGTGATACTGAATTCATTGGCATCCATTGATACTTAAGACTCAATACATAAAACTGAACAAATCTGAAAACGAAAAAAAAAATCAACTGCTTCCTACAGAATGGCATTGTCCACCCGACTCAAATCTATGGAACTGCCACTGACATATACTCTAGCGATAGACAAGCTTATTCAAACAAACAACATGTCACACAAAATGACACATTGCGGTCTGTCATTGCCATAGTGACGAAAAGAACTCGGGAACATCAATCAGGTGCGGGCACCCCATTCAAGTGGAACATGTTGCTTCTATGAAAGGGCCTGTCTATCGCTAGATTGTAAGTCTATGGGAACTGCTGATCTTCTTTTTTCGATTTCAGGGTTGCTCCTTATAGTAAAAGTTGTTCAGTTTGATGTGTAGAGTCTTAGTTTAAATGGATGCCAAGGTTTAAATTTCACCTGTATTTCACCTGTATTTCACCTGTATTTCACCTGTGTTTCACCTGTATTTCACCTACTATTCATTCAAAACAATTTACATCACAATATTCTTCACAGATCAAAGCAACGGCGAATGCTTTATATCCGAAAACGAGATCAACCCTCTCAAACTGACATCAAGACCAGGTGCCATGGAGCCCCTGCTTGAAAACCTCGAGATGGACCCATTCCTCACTACGGGAAAACTGAGCGTCAGTTCCAGCGAGAAGGAATACAACGAGACTAAGAGAACTGTGGAGTTCTCAACCGCTGCCGAGAACAAAGTGAGGAGAAGAAGAGAGAGCGAGATCGTGAAGGCTGAGGCGTATACTGACAAGGATGGGCAAAGGAAACACGTTGTTAATATGGTAAGTGTTCCATTCATATTGTACCAAGAGATTATTTTTAAAATTTTACTGTTGGTCCAGGTTCAGGTGACATAAAATTTTCGGAAACAATGTAAAAAACCGCTGTAGTCTCTTTTCTATACATATATATTCGGATTTCAGAATTTCCAGATAAATCCGACCTAATTAACCTTGAATTTTTTTGTCTGTCTGTTTGTTTGTTTGATCGAGCATCACGTAAAAACTACAGAACCGATTTTGATGAAAGATTTGACTTAAAATCTGGTAAGTATATCATTTTTGCGAGTAAAAAAGCTCGTACTGCATTAAATCCACTATGCGCACATTTCATTATGATAATTATCTAAATACGGTAATATTTCTCTCTCTGCAGAACTGTCAAAAGAAAACAGCAAAATGTATCCAGTTCCAATGCGTGATCTACCGGCTGGGACGTGCGCAGGCGACCACGATCACAGTGCGAGCCCGACTGTGGAACGCGACTCTAGTGGAAGACTACCCGAGGGTCAGCCACGTCAACATCGCCTCCACAGCCTTCATACACATACCTGATCATTACAACATACATCAGAATAAACATCACGACGATACTGCTACGGTAAGATATTTCTTTTTCAACCTTGGACGAGCGCAGGCGACCACGATCACAGTGCGAGCTCGCCTGTGAAACGTGACTCTAGTGGAGGACTACCCCAGAGTCAGCCACGTCAACATCGTGTTCAGTTCCCTCATTCACATACCTGATCATTATAACATACGAGTACATCACGACGATACTGCTACGCTAATTGTTTTTCAACCTGGACGAGCGCAGGTGAACACGATCATAGTGCGGGCTCGACTGTAGAACGCGACTCTAGTGGATACTATCCCAGAATCAACCACGTCAACATCATAACTATCAAAGTGCAACGTTATTTTGAAAAATAACAATCGCGACTATGCCTGCCCCGATATAAATTCACATCCAATAGGCCGGATGCAAGAGGTCATTTTTATGTCCCTAGCGCTCAGTTGTAGAAATGTTAATTAAAGTTAATCCTCCATTAAATCTTTTTCTAGCTTTTACTACGTCATACATACATACATACATACATATACTCACGCCACTATCCCACAGGGGTAGGCACAGACTACGGCTCGCCACACACTACGATTCTGACACACTTCTCTCGCCTCATCCACATTCATACATCTCTTCATGCACTTCCGTCGGTTGAGGGTGCTACGCACTTGTCCTTTTCGGAGAAGACCATTTATTTGGTCGTGGTAAGTTCTCCTCGGACGCCCTCTCTCGACTGTTCCACTGATATTGGATCGATAAATCTCCCTAGTGAGTCTACTCTCATTCATCCTCTGTACGTGACCGAACCACCTAAGTCTTTACTACGTCAACAAGATAAAAAGTGACATCAAGAGATTTAATGGAGGATTAGCTTTAATGAGCGTTTCTGTAATTGAGCGTACACAGAGAAATTACACGCTCGCATTTTCAACGCTGTTTTTTCTTTCACAGGTGGAAACAATAGCGTATCCAGATCTGAAGATTAGTGAACCTACGGAAGTGCCTTTATGGGTGATAATAGTGGCAGTGATCGTAGGACTAATAGTGCTAGTTCTTCTAATCATAGCCCTTTGGAAGCTAGGCTTCTTCAAGAGAAGTCGACCAGACCCTACCCTGTCTGGGAACTTGGAGAAAAATAACCACGAGTCCAGCCCGTTCATAGGACGGGATAGAAACAGTATTCGATAGCTGAAGTCTTATTGTTCTACTGTGAACAGGACCAATGAGAATGGAACTGCAGTTTAGTAAACAGAACTTTATATTTCTGGGACTGAAGTAAACGTGGTTCAAAAATAGTCAAAAGTGTGTACATAATTAATGAAATTGAAAGAGAACTGTGAAGTATTTTGGTTTATGCACGAGGTGTGATACACCGTGGAATTGGGGTCGTTTTGAACCCCAAAGGAGGTGGTATGCCATCAGTAGTGGAATTAATTACGATGGTAAGTGCGTAAAAATGAACAAAAATAAGTATTTTAATTTACAAAATACCAGTGACATCATAGAATAAATACTGTAACGTAGGTAAAGTCGGCTTCTGTTGTCGGCGTGATAACAAAAGCTTACTTATGGTTCTCATACTTCCGAGTTATCTCTTTTTTTTTATTAAAAATTGTTTTATTTTTATTTTATTTTTATATTTTACCGTGCCAATCGATTGTGCTTCTGATGACATATCACTTTTTTCGGTTTCAAAACGGTTTTTCGGGTTCCGTTGTACGGTGTAGTAATTAAAAATAAGAATTATAAAATATCTTTTGACTGTGATGTCTTCATAGAGGAATTATGTGTGAAAGTATGTGATGTTATAAACAGTAACGTGGTTTTGTTTTGTTGATGTTTGCACGAATCCTTGATGTGAAAATTTTAATTATAAAAAAAATGTTTTATTTGCAATTGCATTTCTATAGAGAATAATGTGAAAATGATAATGTTTATGATTGTTTGTTTATATATTCGAATAGAAATGTATTGTTTTATGTAAATACGTACTTGCCTTATTTATGAAGTAGTTGTACCTCTAAGTAATCTACTTAATTTGACTAGATTTTTTAACTAGTCACATAATAATAATAGGTGTAAGTAATTGTGAATGTGTATGTAGCGTCTAAATGTGAAAAAAAAAACACTTAAAATGTTTCTACTTAAAAATTAAAATCATCTGTTATATGAATTAATCAACGAAGTGTGGTTAAAATTATAATAAGTACTTAAAAATATTTAATACACATTTTATAGCACTATATTTTTCGCATTCAGAATGAATTGTATAAAAATACACATCTCATGTATTGAAGGAAACAATAAATATTATTTTGTAAAAAATGTAAATATTATGTAGTTCTAAATTAGATTTTTACTAAAATCACAGAATTAAAAAAAACTTATTTCTTCCTATTTGTACGAAATCAGTGTCACTGCCAATAATAGTTACATACAGGTTCCTGCGAGGGTTTTTTAAGGGGATTATCAGACCATCAAACTAAACAACTTTCTCCATGGGACCAACAGCGAAATAACAAAAAAAGGGGTTGTCCCATAAATATACTTCGAGTGGGTTTGTAGTTTTGTTTTGTATGGAACAGCTGATCTTTTTTTCGCGGTTTCGCTGTTGGTTCTATAGACAAAATTGAAAGTCCGATCATCCCCTTAAAACCGTCAGCATATTATGAACTAGGACCCTATATTTGTTAATTACTTTATTACCTATTAAATATGACCACCTAAATAACGCCCCGGTTGTGATTATTTCGTTTTAAATAAAATATTTCCTACCTATCAATACATAGAAAATACCTATCAATACATTTATTATAAATAAAATGGTGCCATTTTAATAAATTATGTTTTATTATTCTATTCATTACTTACTTATTATTTTACATCTTACCGTATTTCTGTTATTTTACATTATTTTGTTTACCATAAAGTAAGTTAGTTTTCTTCGCTCCGGACGGAAAGCGTCAATTCTCGTCCCGCTGCGCTAAACGAAGTTGTCGCTTTCCACTTCCGTCGAGAAGAAAAATAGTATACTAACCTCGGGCATCACATTACGTGAGATCTGAGACCTTTCTTACTTTCCTGTCCTCGGTGTGTAATCTACTAATACTTGGTTTAACATCAAAGCAACAATATCATTACCTACCTATAGTTTATTTTTTGGTTATTCAACTCATGTAAACAGAAAGATTTAACTTATGATAATTTAATACTACGAATTAATAGGGCATTTGAAAAAATAATTAGTCTTATAGTATGTTATTAATAAGTAGGTCACAGTTTAAAAACTTGAATATCTTCAGAAGGGTGTTTTATAATAATTGTTTATTGATGTCGATGATTTCTGGAAAAAGAACAAGTAGGTAAGTAAGTACTTAAATTAAATAAACAGGAGTGCGTTTTTTTGAAACTCATATACTTACGTTGAACTCAGCAGTTGAAAATGACTAAATTACTATGGAGATACCTATGCATCTTTCTACTGCTGATTTGATAATGTTTAGGTCAATATCACTAGTTCAGTCAACTGACCTGAACAACTGAACTAGTGGGAATAAATGTATTTAATGATAACAGTAAAGGTCATTAATGGTGATAAGTTTTAACTTACTGATGATGATAGGTAACTTACATCTTTCTTGACGGTTGACCAGCAAAACGTGCACAACGACGTGTTTTTGTTGTCATGGTTATTTATTTGTAGACAAGGTTGATCCATTTCACCTGCAAGAAAGAAATAAGTAACAGTATAATTAAAATTTATGAGACTCATTGAGTAACTTCTGTATAAAAGCTGCTTTCGTTTAGTTATACGTTATACCTACAGGTGTAACAAAATACTTCAAATGTATGGGACAGCGAATTTTATAAAAAAAATCGATGTTGTCTCAATAGTGAAAGTTATTCAGTTTGAAATCTGCACCACCCCTTTGAATACTGGGGTGTTTAGTTACACCCTGTATAGGTACACACGGCGAAACATCAAGCTATACAAAACCAAAATAAGCTGGCCTCACGTAGGTAGAATAACGTATAGTGTCTCGGGCCAGCTTATGTTTGTTTTGTGTAGCTTGATATGTCGCCGTGTGTACACATGGATTTGATATAAAAACTATAAAAAGCAATCAAGTAAAACATCTTAACTCTAATAGGAGAGTTTATGTCATATTGTAAGCGAATTAGAAGGAGTTGAATTAAAAAGAAATAGTACACACGATAATAAACGCAATGTCACCTGTGTAAAGCTGATTATCAAGATGCGTGATGTAGCTGCCAGCCAGTCTCAATATCTCTATCTTGCTGAGCTTCCTGTCCGGGGGTTCCGTAGGTATCAGCAGACGCAGGGTGTTGAAGGCCATGTTCACGCTGCTTGGAGATACAAAAGGTATTTTGATAACAATTCTATAACGAATGCATAATGTGATAAGGCACATATTTGTTTGTAAAATAATAGAACAAAAGAAAGATGTCGAAGAGTTTTTTTGTATGGTGATTTGATGACTGTACCTTCATTAAGAGAGAGATTGTTACCTTAGACATAGTTTAGCAATGATGTCTAAGGTAACGTGATGTAAATCTCGTAGGAAGAAACTGAACATCACTCCAACGGAAATAATATATTGCTAAAGAAGTATATGTATAGCCAGTGTTCTACAATTAATCAATTCATTCTTCTTCTTATCGAGTGGGCTGCAAGCCCTGTAGTGCGATTTTTGAACATCATACGAGTGGTTCGGCAGTAGAAAGATGCATAATCTCCATAGTAATTTTGACACTTTCTACTGCCGAGTCGCTCGTATGATGTTCAAAAATCGCACTTCTGGTGTCAGAGTTTATTCAAACCGCCTTACGGCCTCTGACGTGGTTTTTATGTAAAGCCTGACCAAGAATATAAAAAACCTGGATTGGGGGCGCTGCAATCGACTGTCACCTTTAATGTTAGTGTTCCCAGTACAAAAATTAGTTCCAATGTTTTTCCACAACATGGCGAGGTTTTTTATTTTCCTGGTCAGGCTTTAACGACTACTATAACCAGAGATAGTAGCCGGGACCAACAGCTTAACGTTGCCACCTAGCCTTTACCGTTGGTTACAACGGTCATGAATTGGACTATACCGCAAAGAAAGACTACCTATACTCCACAAAGCTTCATTAAAGCGTAACTAATTATTAATATTAACTCAGTTTGAGGCTCGTTCACGTTTTATGATTCAGCAAGTTGTATTCATACAAAGCAAATGATATAGTTCTTTATATTTTAATTCATATTTACAATAGCTAGAGGATCTAGCGGTACCGATACAAGCTTTTGAATAAAAATAAGAACAACTTCAATAAAATTGTTATCAAGCGATTGTAACACCACTGGCTTTTCGGTGAAGGAAAACATCGTGAGGAAACCTACATGCTTCAATTTCGAGTTCACCCCCCGTCACACTGGACAGCGTTTCGGTACTACTGGTGAAACGTGGATGTTCTGAGGCTTCAGGATATCTCTGACTACCCCCTCGGGGAATATAGTCATGAGCATATGCCTATATTATCAAGCGAATCAAAAAATTTTAGTAGTTTGCTTATTTAGACCCAGCAAAGTACGTTATTTTTTTCGATAAAACGAGAAAGTCATCGCGCTCTTGACAAAATTCAAGAATTTTTGAATAAGTTCAGAAATGTTAACCCTTTCGGTGTCGACAGAATTAGCTCAACTTAACAATCACTATACTACCACGTAATTTGAAGTCGTAACAAGGTTAGCCTAGTTACTTCTATCATATAATTTACCTTTCAAAAATTTCAGCTGATTTTAGATGGCTTGGCATAAAGAGCTTCGGGAGAGCTATGGAAACTCAATCTTGATGTCCAGGTTCGAATCCGCATGGATGATATTGGCATGATAATTATGTACCATAATGAGTTTTAAAATCGACTGCTCTCGAATGGTGAGTTAGTATTGGATGCGCGTGGCGGACTAACGACCATAAATATCCTCACTGAGGATTGGCCTGTGCCTTGCAGTGCGACGTACATAGGCTGTGATGATGATGATAATTTAGCTTGGCATTTGATATTTTATTTACATACAACAACAATACTAACTTTTGAGTGCGGTCTCTTTCGCGCGCATTCGCCTGACACCTCTGCTTGGCCACCGGTACTGTTTCAACGTTGCTTTGAAAAGGAACTGGAAGGACCAGCTGCTCCCAACTATCTTCTGGACACTGGTAGTTAAGATAGTTCTCCATTTGATATTTACTGTTTCTTGATCTACGTGTTTTGGCCCTTATCTTCTTGGCATATTGTTTAAATTTAAATGTATCCCTGTACCTGTAAGGTATTGATATACCTTCTCCAGCTATTCCTGGTAGATGCTCATGTTCTTTTTTGTCAAATTAATTTCGATGTCAAACTTTTCTGTTCTATTCTTTTTCGTAACAAACTTATTTTTTATACCGATTTTAAATTTGGAACTACAGATTCTTCATTTGTTTTGACTCTTGTATTTTTCAGTACAAATCACAATTTTGGCCAGGCTTTTTAGAGATTAACTCTTCGATAGCAATCTTTTTGGTGACAAACTTTTTAGTAGTGGCACAACAAACGTATCCGATCAAATGCGGGAAGCATACTAATCGGAGGGCGTTAGTCGGACTAATAAGTACCTATCCCGCTGGATGCCGCACATGAAGGAGTCATTTAGGAAGAACAGCGCGCGCCACAGAGCGGCTCTTAACCGATAATTGTATAAACAGATGTCTTCCGAGCTGTCAGGGACGTACTCTATGCTATTTACTAACTAGGTACTCACAGAGAGATAATATTACTAAACAGGTCTAAAGATGAAAGAATATATGCTATCGAGAAAAACTATATCGACTACAGCAACCTGTTACAAGTTCAATCCTTATTCAATTTCAGTTCTAATCACATTGCAATCCAGTTACTATACAACTGTGCTGAAATTCGTATCGCGCTAAACTTGACTTACTTATTTACTATGTGATTGAAAGAACTGTCAAATGATTAGCGCGATACTGAATGCATAGAAAAAGTATAGGTACTCGTATGTCTAGAATGAGCCTCACTGTTCTACCGTATAAAACAATACGGGCCAAGTTTCATAGGCTGGTATGCGTGAGGCGCCATACAAATTATGTATGTGTGCGTGTATATGTATAGGGTTTAGGAGCCAGTACTGGTTAAAGTTTTTTTCGACGCTTTCGTATCTTCGACTGTCAATCTTGACATATAAGGTACTTGATACAAATAAGGCCTACCTTATTTCAAATCCTTCTCGCGTAATAAATATAAACTAAAACAAACACAAACATGGTTAATCACCATAATTATATATATTGTGTTTAACAAGATATTTTGACAAAACAATATAACTTTTAAGAAAAAATAGGCACAAGGTAACAAATCGTAAACCTCTTCCATTGGTCATAATAAATCACCACTATTTAACAAGGCCTAAAAAAATCTCCGAAATGGAAGATATTTGAAAATATATATGCTTAAAAATCGTGAGCAGTGGCATTTATTTATAAGATAACAGAATCTTTTACACAATTAATGTAAAATGAGGTACTTAAACTATAACTCAAACATAATGTTTTATATGAAGCAAGAAAAACATAATATCACATAATTGTCAAGACAAATGTAAAAAACTAAGTAAAATCGACATATTTTCTCATAGAAACCAAAGAATTCTGGAACTATCCATACTAAAATTACTTATTAGAATTACAATTACTTATTAAAATTACTTATTCCAACCTAGGCCTTATTTGTGGATCTCTGAGTGCCTGGGATAAAAAATAAAAAGAATTACAAGTATTCATTCATGAAAAGTTTAAAGCCATTAAATTTATAACAAAAATGGTAAAGTGTATTACTGCGTTACCTACATTAACATATCAGTTAAAAAAATAACTGTAAAGTTACTGCGAAGTCACGAGATTTTTAGCTCACAGCGCGAAAAGTCCTCCTCCAGCAATGAATTTGCCCGCACGACCGCAGAGAGCGAGATAGAGCCGCCCGCGCATCCCTCCCTAGTATATAGGACTTGTAGGTATGTGTGAGTGAAATATTCAAGTCATAACTTGATTTATTCGGGTTTTATGTGTATTAGGCTTTATTAAAGCATAGGCCTTATTTGTATCATGTACCTTAATATAACGCATGCTGTCCAACGACGTTTCAGTGGAGATTTATTTAGTGCGATGGGGCCCCTGAACAATTTTAAAATAAAAACTAGAATTAGTATATATTATGTTAAGATGTTAAGATAAACATTTTGTATGAAATTAATAAACATTAAATTCATTATTACCCAATGAATAATAAAAACACATTACGTAGGTACCTATGTAATTTTTTAACGAAATTCGTGTTTTTGCTTTATGTGCCAGAGTAGACAAAGATACCTCTGCAAAAAATGCATAATGCTGTTCACGTTAATTTAAACAAAACTTAATAAAACTAAAATCGCACTTGAAAAAGATTAAAGATAAACAGTTTTTTGTGTCTCCTGAAAAAGTGTCTTCATTGACGACGAAATCCAAAATGTACAAAAACAAACTAAATCCGTGTCTGTAGTGGCGAATGGCGGACTTGTCATCAAGGATGTAAAACGCGGCTGCGCCCTCTTGCTTTATCTGTGTTGATTTAAGCTAACTACCGCAATAAATATTTTTAACATCCCGATGACGTAGCGATACTGATTTGTGAACTCATTTTATTAAACACTAGTGTTTTCCCGCGACTTCGTCCGCACAAATCCGATCCGAATCCGATTTTAAGTCAGATCATAAGCTATCAAACAAAAAAAGTTTCATCAAAATCGGTTCAGTAGTTTTTGCGTGATGCGCGAATTAACATACAAACAAACAAACAAACACACAAACAAACAGACGGACAAAATTTCTAAAAAAGGTTGTTTTCGAGTCAGGGATACCTAAAAACCATATCGTAATCTTTTTTTCTATATATCTTCAATGTACAGACAAACTTCAGTTACAGTTTTATAATAGTTTAGACTAACGTTAAAATTACACTTGTCATCCTAAAATCTTTCAACATGTAGCTTTATCCCTATAGTCCCAAGGGATGCAATATAGTTCGTGGGAACGCTTACCTAATTGGTTGAATTAGGGAATGGTCGGCCACCATCGCAGAGTCATTTGTATTCATTAATAAATGTAACGAGGTTCACATGAAAAAGTAGAAGGCCGGACCGTGCGACAATATGTGCTTGCGAGATTAATCATTTGAAGAGAAACAAAGATATCTTCAAAATCTCTCTCAGAGCCTCTTAACTAACATTAAGAGTTTCAATATAGCAGTAGGTACATTGTGAATCATAAACCCTGATGGATCTTTTGAATAGGCATGCACGGTTCTATGGAACAACTAATTTTTCACCTCACAAGCTCGGAAAGATTCTGTTTATCATTCGAAATCTGAGTGCAAAAGTGTATTCTATCCGCTAGCGTGGAAAGAGTTTTTGAAATTCGAATCTGCCTATTCAATATTTTTATATACCGCCAATCCACTGAAAATGCTTAATAACTATTTCATGACACTGGCCAGCACGCAAATAAAAACTTTTTGAAATGTTCTTTTTAGCAATTAACTTTTTTTCCTCGCTGTTGTGAGGTGAAAAATTGTGTGTTTCGCTCGGCTGCAAAGTTATTCTGCGTCTCGTACCTTTGAAACCTTCGCTAAGTGCTCAGGATTCTATTATCAGAACCACTCGCTTTGCTCGTGGTTCAATCCTAGAATCAATAAAAGTACTCGCGCCAAAAAGCAACTTTGCAGCCTAGCACAACAAATAACTATTGTTTCACGATTTCTATGTTGGCGTCAGTGACGCATTGCCGATAGGTTAGACACTCAATCATATGGGTCCAGGTTCGCATCCGCACGGAGAACATGCCATGTACCAATGAGTTTTTTTAACTTATGTACTGCAACTTATGTACCCTACATGCCGCATCTTCTCTACAGCGACAACACGTTCCGACGCGGTGGTAGCTTAAAAAAGAATTGACGTTTAATAAGTGTGCTTCAGGCTCCTTTATTGAATAAAGGATGTTGAATTGAATTGAATTGAATTGCAATACCGACTGCTCTCAAACGGTGAGGGGAAACATCGTGAGGAGTGAAGAGATATGCTGAAGAAGAAATTCTGACGCGTTGTATGAAGTTTACCCAATCTGACTAACATGACGCTACTTGAGGGTAGGTCTGTACCCTGCAGTGGGACGTTTATAGACTGAGAAAGATGTTGGCCTCACAGTGTACGTTTTCAGAGTTCAGATTGATAGTCTAAACAGCCTCATAGATAGAAGTCCTGCCGGGTTTTGAAATGCTTATCATAATATTTTATGACAAAAAAAGACCTGTGAGCAGTGGATAGTAGGTACCAACTTGCAAATTAAGGAAAATATGGTGTAAACACTTAAATAGGTTTCAGATAAGTTTCTATTACAAGATCAATAGAATCCTCACGACTTGGTATTGGCATACGCAATGATTGTCTCAATCCAGCTCATCTAAGAATGCAATAGCGGTGACCAGGTGAAGCAATCCGCGATGATGCTCAGGTGCTGTTCGAGCGACGTCACGTCCCCACCACGGCGGCGACCAACCGGCGGCGCGGGCGCACCACGGCCGAGACTTTCTCCTCGCGACACCTCCGAGAGAAACGACCGCTCAGTGAGACTCCACGCATGCGCGCTAGTCGACCGTCTTCGACACCGCTCAGTTTACCTGAACACTTCCGCGTATGAATTGACACTTTCGCTCCGTAAACAGTTAACGTGCGAACGATTCATGTTATCAAACTTATTGCCGAATTGCAAAACCAGTGTGTCGTCTGTGACAGCAAGAATCGGCGTTTTCAATTTACGGAATGATGCCAAATTATAAGTAAAGGTAAGTTGGAACATATAACTTCTAAGATAGTGGGATTGCCTTTCTAGTGGTGTCCGTTTGGTGTTAGACGATGACATTAAGTGATAAGGTAGACACTGGAAGTAGCTGTCTTGTGGTGAACGCAAGGACGCGAGCACATGTCGTGTAACCCTCCGATCGGCAGCGATGCTACTGGTCAATAATTGTGCGAAACTAACGATTTGTCCACAATCTTTGGATTCCTCACATTTATAAGAATTTTAATTGAAACACGTTTGAGCTAAATTATACGTACTTACCAATTTTTTTTTTCAATTCTTTTGATTTCGTCCTTAGATGATGTCTTTAAATAAAGCTACTTATATATAACTGTTCTCAAAAATTTGTGCAAAGATAGGTATTTAGTGCAACAGTTAGGTACCTTATGGCACAGTTAGACATTTACATTAACCGGTCTGGGCGACTCCGAGCTGCTTGAAATCAGCTGATCTCTGTTCTGATAGGATTCTGAATGCCTATGAGATTTTGCATACTTACCTATTAAAATTAATTAAAAGTGAAGTTGTGTTATCTCAAGAAGGTATCACTAAATTGCAAATGTACTCCAAAACTTGTGAACAAAGAAAATAAGACAAGGAATACAACGAACGATTTAAATTCACTAAAGTAATTTAGAATATACATTTATCTGCATTTAGTATTTAATAACACTTAATTATAAGGAAAAACCTTGAAGTAGGCACTTTTCTTTTAGCGCTAGTCATCCGGAACCAAGTCGTAACTCGTAATTAGCATTTCAGTCAGAAGATTATTAGGAATTATCCTCTTATTATTTTACCTATGATTTTACCCAGGAAGAACTTTATTGTTTGAAGTGTCTATCAAAGGGTACAAGCGGAACGACCAAATTGTCATCACGATCGATGGGAATCCGAATGATTCACACAGGATTTGCACTAACATCCTGCCAATGACCTATTACAAAGCGATCTACCGAGGACAGATGCCACTTCGCATAGTAATATGCGATACAGTACATACATACATACATATACTCACGCCTGTGTCCCATTGGGGTAGGCAGAGACAATTGATCGCCATCGGCTACGATCCTGACATACCTCTTTTGCCTCTTCCTTGCGCTGATCAAGTTTGTCAACTTTTCATCTGACTATGACTTTGGAACTTTGACAGCTGGTAAAACCTGGTAGGTATCATACGTCTACATTGCTAGGACCGGCACTTACTAGTTTTATGGTCATATAAAACATCATTGAAGTCCCTTCTACAGGGTGTTTCATAAGTAACAATAAATAGGTAATTAAAACTCTCATGGGGGTTGTTTAGACCGTCAAACTGAACAGCTTTCTCTATGGGACCAACATCGAAATCGCGAAAAAAAAAATTGATTTCCCATACATATTTTAGCTCTAGTCACAGATTATATAATACGATTTGTAGAGTATGGAACATCAAATTTTTTTTCGCGATTTCGATATTGGTCCCATAGTGAAAGTTGTTCAGTTTGATGGTCTACACCACCCCCATAAAGGTTTATTTGTATTTTTGTAACACCTTGTATATGCAAAGCCTGTGGGAAGTGAAGATTTATGAAAACAACAGGAGATGAAAACAAACAGGAGTGCGATTTTTTAATTTCAGTCGCTGAGCTTAGCAGTTGAAAATGTCAAAATTACTATTGAGATATGCATCTTTCTACTGCTGATTTGACTTTCATAAATCATAATTCTGGAGTGCGATTTTTGAAAGTCAAATCTGCAGTAGAAAGATGCATATCTCCGTGATCTCCATAGTAATTTTGACATTTTCAACGGCTGAGCTCAGCGAATGAGTTTCAAAAATCGCACTTCAATCGCTAGTTCTGTCTGCCAAAGGCAAAATCTAAGCATGATTTATACCTATACATCTACATTAGGATTTAGATTTATATAAAAAATCCATTAGTGCAAAAAATATCGTTGAATCGTCCTTGAATAGAGGACGTTAGACGATAAAACCAACTTTTTGGGATAAGATAAAGGCACAGTTTAAGAATGTGCATTAGGTAGATGCTAGGTAGCCGGTATACCGGATGATTTTTGTATCGTTCTAACACTTTCAGGGTGAGTTTAGAGTCTAAACCTGGTCTGAACTTCAGACCATCAAACTAAACCACTTTTACTATGGGAACAAAGCTGAAATCGCAAAAAAAAACCTGCTGTTCTATACTAAACTGCAATGCCTACTCGACTCAAATGTATGAGATAGGTAGCAGATTTTTTTACCGAATTGAGGTTTGCTTCCATAGTAAAAGTTGTTCAGTTTGATAGTCTGAATCACTCCTTAAAGTTTCGGAACGATAAGAATAATTCATCCGGTATAAAGGTCAGACAATTACGTAGGTTAGGAAGTCAGGTAGGTATATAAGGTACCTACCTATACTTTTTGAATGCCTAATATTATGCAAAACAAAACTGCCGTCAAAGATTAAAAAGCTAAACGGTTTAGGTAGTAATTTTTTGTGGTTTGCATCTTTTTGAAATTAATTATTACTATAGCATCCGTGACCATCGCAAGATGGAAGGCGTAGGATCCGCAAACACTACGCTCGAGTGCAGTTAAGTCCAATGAAGGTCACATAGCTAGCTTTGTTTGTGACTGATGTCCTAGTGAATACAGTCACTTGTTTTTATTACAGACCTCTAATATACATTCGTCATTATATTGCAGCTAGAACATATACCTAACTATTACAGAAGTACTTAGGAATTAGGTTCAAATCTAGGATGATCCATGCATGCAGATGATTAGTTATGTTAGTAGGTATATTTATAAGAGACCGATATACAAACTAAAGTAATTAGCCAAAAGAATCAGATCCAATGTGTCCGTATTTTATATGGCTAGTTAAAGTTAACAAAAATTGTATACACTGTAGAACATAAATTAAATAGTAGTTTAAGTATAATTTGAAGTCATCGTCGATAGAGCGACAAATCTCTTCAAATAAAGATTAAATAAAAAGACAAATTATCAAACCTGATCAAACCTTGCTATACACTTGCAGAAAACAACGGCTAGAATTAATGAATTATTGCATTTATTCAACAAAATCATAGTAAGTGTGAGATCCTATCCACATTCCGTCAAATAGGTACTTTTTCATCACTAAAAATTTAACATTCTTGATTAAGTTTGTCGGTTGCCAAGTCGTGAGGCGTAAAAGATTACGAGTGGATAACAATTTATGAATTAATTACTTTGCACAAATAAAGCAGGGTCGATTTAAGAGCACGGTTGCTGCTCCTGATATGATGGAAGATAGTGGCTCAAACACTATTTGGTAAGTCGACTCGACCTTGTCCCCAAAACAGAATGGGTGTACATATACTACGTAAGCTTTTGCTCAAATTTAAAATGTTTCACTGATGCTTTTATTACTACATGTCAATGTAGACATGGTACAGAATTTGGGAGGAGCGATAAGTACGGATGGGTACCGCCCATATTCTCGCGTATCTAGGTATCTATTGCCTAAACGCAATTATAATGAAGTCTCACTATTAAATTCAAATGCTTGTTATTTTTGATAAGCTTCATGAGAAATAAATTACTGAATAAATAATGGGTTTTGGCTTGGTCAAACAAATTAATAGGTAAGTGCTCTTTTTTTAGCTTTAAATTTTATTAATTAAAATAATTACTTGACATTGGAAATTTAATTGAATGGTTTTAAAGAGATTTTAGGATGAACCGATTTTAAGAACGGAAACGGAGGGGTAAAGGGGTAGGGGCTAGCTATACAAAAGAGAGTTAAGTTGCTGTATTGTCACAGAGATTATCCAGTCCCATTTGAAGAACCAGAATATTCAGAAGAAGAAGAATACAAATAAAGATACAAGAACAAATATAGATGACTTGAAAATTCATACAACACAATCATTTCAAAGTTGGATAACAGTGTCATAAAATTAAATGTTTGTTTTTCCTTTCAGCCCCAGAAGATAAGAGTTTACATTTAAGGCCTCCTTATTTTGACACTTATGAAATTGTAAAATCAATTTGTTCGATAAAATTTCACTAAACGGCTATTTGTTTTTGAAATAATAATATTTTTAATCTTATCACCCTTTTTACATAAATAAAAGGTAAAAAAAGTCAAGTACTTACTACAAAAATGTCACACGTGAAAATCCGGAAACTTTGCTTGCAAATTGTTATAAAGAGCGAGGTTAGGCCGCGAAAATCGTCTGAACTCAGTCAAAGTTCACTGACCTTTCAATTTTAAAATAACTTTAGACTGGCGAATGAATGAATGACACCTTATGTCAGAGCCATAAAACATAATCGTGAGCGAACGGACGATCTGCGGTGAACAATACATCAGCGATGAATCCGGTTCGGTGCTCCGTCACTCGCGCTTGACAACTGCGATAAATACCTTCGGCGCCATAGACTTAAACTCTAGCGATAGACTTGCCCTTTCATAGAAGCAACATGTTCCACTTGAATGAGGTGCGTCTGATTGATGTTCCCGAGTTCACTTCGTCACTATGGCAATGACAGACCGCAATGTGTCATTTTGTGTTGTTTTGTGTGACATGTTGTTTGTTTGAACGAGCTTGTCTATCGCTAGAGTAATTTGTCTATGTTCGGCGAATTGTATCTCATGAGACACAGGCTGTCGCGCATTGACATAAGGCGCATTTTAGTTCGCCGTTCCTGAAGCGCAAAGTTAGAAATTCGAAAAAGCGCGCGAAATCGGGAGAGTGTGGTATCTGTTACCGTAGAAACTATTGAATATTAAAGAGGGCATTAAAGAGGGCGCCGAGCCTCCAGTGTTCAATAGCTTTATTTTATTTCTTAACAATGATTTGTACAAAATTGTGCAAAACCAAAAATGCCATAAGAATGTCTTATTGATTGCTGGTTATTTATGGTCTAACAAAATTAGGTGAAAATATTTTAGGGAATGATCAGACCATCAAACTGAACAACTTTCTTTGTATGGAACAGGTGTTTTTTTTTTCTCGATTTCGATATTGGTCCCATAGAGAAAGTTGTTCAGTTTAGTTAGTTTCAGCTAATTTTGTTAGACCATACCTATGTGTATATTATATACCTCCGTCGAGGAGAAAAATAGTATACTAACCTCGGTCAGTAAATAAGAAAGCCTCAGATCACATGTTTTTCACCTCGGTCAACAATTACATGAGATCTGAGACCTTTCTAACTTTCCTGCCCTCGGTGTGTAATCTACTATTTTTGACCAGAGGTTGCCCAAAACAGGAACGAGTGGAAGGCAGTGGTTGTAATTTGTAATGTATTTGTTTCAGGATCTCTGAACTCGTAAGATGCCAGCAGACAGAGCGCGATTCTGGTTCGTTCTAGCGCTTGTGTTAGTCACAGTGGTCACGCCAACTTTCTGCAACCCTGGTAAGTGATATTGTATTTCATCTCATCATCTCTTGCCCTTATCCCATATATCCCATTATTTAGGGTCAGCTTAATAAGTATATCATCTTTGTCTTAATTCGCGGTACCTACCTATGTCACGTTTTTTAAATTGTACTTATTTTTTTTTAAATCACGGTTATAGACGTACCTAATTTTAAGAAACCAATATCTTTTTTTTTTGTTACAAGGCCTCTGTCAATATGAATTAAATTTTTTAACTATTTTGATCTGTAATCTGTAAATATGCATTTTAAATGTTCGCGAGAAAATCATTCGAACTCCATATATAAAAAACCTTTGTTTACTTAATTTAATAAATTAAAAAATCACCTGCCTTCTCTTTCTAACACTATGATGGAAACAGAAACGGCACCACCAAATGACAAATTCTGACTTACCTAGTGATTTTTTTTTTCTTAGTGCTTGGCCAGCGTAATTTTAAGTTTACTACAGAGTTTACTTTAAAAACTTTAACGATACACGGCCTACATTATTTTACATTTATTTTATTTAAAATATCTGTAAGAAACAATATCAATTTAAATCTCTAAATTAAAAAAAAATTGTTTTCAATTCAACCCTCCAAAAAAAACGTAAGATACCGAATTACCAAAGTTATCCACTGAAATTCAAGAATAGCCAACATGTAGCCAACTTTGTAGTTCAGCGTCAATCCAAAGTTTTAACAAATACCTTTTGTTGTGACAACAAAGCTAGCACCATTCTAAATTCAAATTCGTCTCGCATGGACTCGAAAGGTTCGAGTACACTGAAGAGTCTCCATTAACGACGTTATTATTGTTAAGCCCACACAACACGGATGTATCGGTCGTGTATACACGCATGTACTGCAACAAGGATGTGAACAGGTTGATTTAGTTTTCGTTGTCACCCGCGAGGCGAGCGCATGTTGATTAATCGAATCACGACAACAGTGTACAATCTGATTAATTTGATCTTTATGGGTTTGTTGCATCAATAAAGTATCCGAAGCTACATTAATTAACACACAATGCTTAAGTCATCATCCCACGGGGTCTATGTAGACACACTACGTAACTATGGCTCGCTACACGCTATAAGGCCGAGATTCAGAGACGAGTTTTTTAGTCTTAATTCGAGCTAAGTAGGATCGAAATGTATAGATTTTGACATACGGGATCGTCTCTGAATCTCGGCCTAAGAGTCTGAAACACATGACTTATCTTTCACCTCATACTACCTAATAGAATCTAACTCTTTTGTGTTTGTATAAGGCATAGTTTACACCGCGTATAACGACGAGATCACACGCGTTTTGAATGTAACAACTTCTACGTGGGCGGGTAAAAATGTATTAGTCGGAATAACATAAAATATGGTGTCTTCGAAAATCATTGTTGGTCTCGTTGATGTCTTAACTATGAAAAAATGAGATGAATACAATATGTGAACCGCGCTTTACAATTTTGTCGCGTTACCGTCCGTTACCGACCGACCGTAACCGTCCGTAACCGCGTAAGCGGCAAAGTTTCTCGGCCTTACCCACCTATACACCACTAGTTTTATAGTAGACTAGTGTTTACCCGCGACTTCGTCCGCACAAATTATGTACCAGATTTTAAGTCAGATCATAAGCTATTCATCAGTCAGTCATTTGCTAGAGCATATAAGATAGACGGAACGCGATCGCCTGCGGCGTGCGATCGCACGCGATCGCGTTCCGTCTATCTTATATGCTCTAGCAAATGACGTTCCTGAGTGACAGAAAAGGATGGAGCGACGGAAAAGTGCGATCGCGTGCGGCCATGTGTAGTTCAACCCTAAGGTCTCAGACCTCATGCAACTGAGGCTTTCTTATTTTTTAGTATATATAGGTTAGTATACTATTTTTCTCCTCGACGGAGGTGGAAAGCGGCAACTTCGTTAAGCGCAGAGCGGGACGACAATTGACGCTTTCCGTCCGGAGGGGAGAAAAATTACTAACATTTACTTTAAGGGTGTATTCAGACCATGAATCTAAACAACTTTCCCCAAGAAACATGGGTCGTAAAACGAGATATTTTTTTGGACAAACCATAGAAAATCGATCGGCCGATCCGCACTTTTGTATGGGACGTAATTTTTTCTCGTTTTTCGACCCATGTTCCTTAGGAAACGCTGTTTAGATTCATGGTCTTAATACTAAAGTTATGTTAGTAATTTAAAACTATCAGTGATTTGTTTGTTCTATCTAGAAAAGGTTTTGTAAGTTATTTCAAAATCAAAACTTACGTTAATTTACATGCATTTATCATCTTTCTGCGGCAATGCTAATGCATCATATGATGGAGACCGCAGGGCCTGGGGTACCGAAGCCAGGCATTGGCCGTCGCTTGAGGGAGAGGGGCCGAGACCAGGTCCAGGTCGTTCCTCGTTCAACACATAGCTATAGCCATATAGCGCGGAAACTCTATGAGCGTGATGGGCACATTTGAACCGGGTTCGACTCGAGGTGGGCTGTTCGATTGAACATAATTTAAAATTTTTACTTTTTCATAATTTCCTTTTTTTAATCATTGACAATGTTTTCTGTTTTTATAAATTAGTTTATTTAGTTTTATAGGTATGTTCAACCTAGTATATAGGGTCCTTCTTAATATGCTGACATTGTTGTCGCATAGAGAAAGTTGTTCAGTTTGACGGTCTGATCATCTCCTTAAAAAAGTGTCAGCATAATTATTAAATTGGACCCTGCATACTATAACCACTTATTAATACCTACCTATTCTATGACCTAGTGTTAGTTGTCTTATTCTATCATATATTTCTGTTTAGGAACTGATAGTGAAATGTGAATATTCTAAATATTCCTCGGGGATTAAAGTCGTGATATATGCCATAAACAGTTTGAACAAGGCTGTGTAGGCGTTTCAAGTATTACAAAGCTCTTATTCAACAGTAGCCGGAACCGTTACACGACCGAATTGAGTTCACACAGCTCAGCAATGTCGACGTGTAAAACACTTTGATCTCTTTAGCGTGACGTCATCAGGATCTTGACATTTGACGCGTGCCGCGTGCGCAGACCAGACAGTCGCGATAGAGGCAATTTCCCTTCGACCTTGACTTCCTTCCGCTTCCGGTGAATAGGTCAAGAGTTTTTGAATTTTAATTGGACCTAGATTAAGCTGCAGTAATTAGAGCTTAGACTTTATTTACTTAAGTTTCAATTAAATCTGATGACTTAAGTTCAATTAGAAACTAAAAATATCACATGATCAATGGAGGTAGGTACACCATCATCATCATCATCATCATCTCAGCCGATGGACGTCCACTGCTGGACATAGGCTTCCCCCAAAGATCGCCATAACGACCGGTCCTGCGCTGCCCTCATCCAACGGTTTCCCGCCGCCTTCACCAGGTCGTCAGTCCACCGTGTGGGGGGGGGGGGGCTACCCACGCTGCGCTTTCCGGTACGCAGCCGCCACTCGAGAACTTTCCGGCTCCATCAGCCATCGGTTCTGCGAGCAATGTGCCCCGCCCACTGCTACTTTACTTTAGCAATTCTTTGGACTATGTCAGCTACACAGCTACAGGTACACCATGCGTTAGTATAAAACTAGGTACATGACCCGTGTCCCCTTTCGGGATAGACAGAACCTTTACTACAGTCAAAGCTACCGGTTTTGTATGTATAGCAAGGAATACTAAGGTATTGTGTAACCAATCAGCACGATAGCGTAAATGATAAAAATGAAAGCTTATGCCCAGCAGTGAGTCGTGATTTAAATGTCTTCTACAAACAACAAGAGCGCTGATCAAAGGTGTTTGTGCCCATTTTCTTGCTGATAGTCAATTTTTTTCCAAATCCGTGAATGCAGATCTAAAGGCCTCCGCACATTGCAGCGATATTATCGACAGCGATATCGCGACACCTTACACACTGCAGCGATTCCGCGATTCGCGTCACGCATGCGCTCACCACTAAATGTAGTCGAAAGAGATTGCGTCAGGTTGCGATAATATCGCGGCAGTGTGTGGGATCGAGCGCGTCCTCATACAAAATGTACTGAGAACAATTATCGCAAAATCGCAGCGATATTAACGCTCGATAATATCGCGGCAGTGTGTAAGATCGCACGCGTCCCCATACAAAATGTACTGGAAACAATTATCGCAAAATTGCAGCGATATTATCGCTCGATAAAATCGCTGCAATGTGTCTCAAAAGTTAAGAACCGTCTCTTAAGAACGTTTTCCAGTAGATCCAAAGGTTTAGATAACCCAGCCCCGTCCAAAAAAAATCCATCCTGTATATCTCAGCCCCGATATTACTTAACTGTAATGTGCTCCATAGAAAGATTTTTTCACCATGGCATACCTAGTAGCCTCATCTCAATTTTACTACTTTCATCAGTAGTCGCAAAAGTACACACGGTGACACATCAAGCTGTTCAAAAAAAACATAAGCTTTTATTTTGGTTTTGTATACAGCTCGACGTGTCACCGACTCACCGTGTGTACAGTCACAGCAGCAAAAAGATGAATACACATTTACTACGTCGTAGTATAAAGAGGTATACACTTTAGTACTACTTGTGTTACTAAAGTGTATAGGTACCTACATCTTTATGCTACGACGTAGTAAAAGTGCATACATCTTTTTGCTGCTGACTGTACATAACGACGCCAACTTTACCCAAAGGCCTTTTATGCATAAGAACATAGAAGCTTAATCTTATGTTGCGAACCTGTAATGATAATTAAGAACCAACGATTTGTTCTCTAAGCTTTGTGATTAACTTATTCAATAAGCACCGGAAACAAGATAATTGCTGCCAAATACAGGTTTGATGCAATTCAAACCGGATCCATTAGTCTACTATCGTTACATCACATAAACTTCGCACGTAGCATTCATTACACATTAAGAAATCCCTACACATAGTTCTTATCTTTAACCCGTAAGAATGATAATGACTTGATTAGCGGGTATTCGTATGTAAAACGAACGATAACAATTAAACCGATAAGTATCAATTTTGCTCAATGACTTTCACTCGGCCCTCTTCCTTGACGCTTCAAAGTTGTGGTTTTTAAGGATTCCGCAATCAAGGGTAAAAACGGGACCCAATTACTACTGTCCGTACGTCCGTCCTAGCTTCAGCTGTATTTTCTGTTCTGTGTCAGACTTGCGCCATGGTTTCCGGAGAAAACTTTTTTTTGTTATATAGGGTCCTTCTTAATGCTGACACTTTTTCACCATTAAACTGGACAACTTTCTCTATGACACCAACATTAAAATCTCGAAAAAAAAAACAGCCGCTCCATACAAAACTGCAAACCTACTCGAGCCAAATGTATGGGACAGCTGATTCTTTTTCGCGATTTCGATTTTGGTCCCATAGAGAAAGTTGTTCAGTTTAACGGTGTAATCATCCCATTAGAAAAGTGTCAGCATATTAAGTTGGACCCTGTATTGCATGTTTACTTGAATCAGGCATTAGTTTGCAGAAATCCATGACTAATAAGTAGATAACAAGATTGTATCGAGACCTCCGATTCTAAACATCAAAGTAAAATTGTTATACTATACTTCAAGCAATACAACCTGACCACCAAATAATTTTTACTCTACACGTGTTTCGCTCCACCAAAGAGTATCCTCAGGAGTTAGACCGACGAACATTCGCAGCAGTTGTTACTCCGCCGAGCGTCCGACACCGATATTGCATGATGGTACGGAAGCCTACGTGCGCAAGTCCGACACGCACATGGCCGTATTTTTTACTATTAGCAGTATGAGCTTTGGTTCAGAGCAGGTCAAGGGCCGTAGCTGCAATTACATGTAATAATAGGTAGGTGTAATGTCTAATCTCACGAATGTAATCACACGAGATGGTCAGAGGTCCTTTGATTGTCTTCCGCTAAATAACTTAAAAAATGCGACTATATATTTCAATTCACAATATCTTTGTATAATGTACTAGTGTTTTCCCGCGACTTCGTTCACACAAATTATATACCAGATTTTAAGTCAGATCATAAGCTATCAAACCAAAAAAGTTTCATTAAAATCGGGTCAGGAATTTTTGCGTGATGCGCGAACAAACAAACAAACAAACACACAAATAAACAAACAAACAAACAGACAGACAAATTTTCTAAAAAAAGGTTGATTTCGAGTCAGGGATACCTAAAAACCATATCGTTTTCTTTTTTTTGTAAATATCTTCAATGTACAGACACACTTCAGTTACAGTTTTATAATAGTTTAGATAAGCCACGTAATTCTATAAGTATATTCTTCGTCTTGGGTGAATTGAAATATTCTCACAAAAACACGTGGTTTAATTCCTACAAGACAGATAATAATGTTCGAACTATTTTATCACCATTATCAGAGTACTGTAGTACATTTTAGTATGAACTCGATTGGAATTGCTTCCCTAGATAGAATTGTTAAATCGTTCTAGCTCCTATTTACTAACGAAACTTTAAGGGTGAATTCATACCGTGAATCTGAACAACTTTCCCTAAGGAACATGGATCGAAAAACGAGAATAGTTTATGGATCAAATTAAAGATTGAAAAATTTGTCTCGGACGGGACTTGAACCCACGCTCTTCCAAACCGGAGGAACGTACTGCTAACCAATTACACCACCGAGCCCAACTACCCAGAGAACGAAATTTTCAATCTGTTACGTCTTACGGGGACGTGCGCGCCATCTACTGGAAGTATTACAACCAACCAACAATTAAAAAATATATATTTAATATATACATACCTATATATATTTAATTTGATTCGAAATAGCACAACATGGCTGTAACATGTTTATAATCAATAATATTTTATGGATCTCACATAGAAAATCGATCGGCGCTTTGAAGTCGGGTTGAACTACACATGGCCGCACGCGATCGCACTTTTCCGTCGCTCCATCCTTTTCTGTCACTCAGGAACGTCATTTGCTAAAACATATAAGATAGACGGAACGCGATCGCGTGCGATCGCACACCGCAGGCGATCGCGTTCCGTCTATCTTATATGCCCTTAAAGTTAAAGTAATACAACGGTTTACCCTGTATAGTAGATTTTTTTAAATTCCTGTTTTGTTTAGTCTAGCTACCTAGACGACACTTTTACAAGATAATGAGTTTAGGATTAGGATTAGTTTTAGGATATTTCAGTTTTCGTCATTTTAATAATCTGTTATTGAATGTAAATAAATCTTAATTTTGATCTTTAGATAATGAGATAATATTATGTTGAATTGTTGATGATTATTTCGATCAGTCAGCAAGTTGATAATTTATTACCAATATAGAATTACATTTATTGATATATATCTATGCATATGCATAGTCATAATGTAGGTACAGATTATGATTTATATTAAATGCGTTCCTTTGCGTTATTCATGACATGATATTACTAATAAAATTTAATTACACAACAGGAATATCACTATATAGTTTCGTAATTATCATGTGACATCACCTCTTAATATGCATCGTGTTTAAAAATGCACGCAATACCTGAAACTTTATTATAAATAGTTTTTATAAATCTTTTGAGGGGATATAATTCGGAGCGCGATCCATACAAACGTACTTGGTGATATTTTCAATGCTATCCAATTAAATTCAATGAAATTTTGCAGAAACAATCTAGAAACAAATATCGATGTTTGTATGCAGTCCGATTTTCGTTAAATCTGTTATCATGTCAAGTCTAAATAAAATAAAAAATTGCTTAATTTTACCGCTGTGCTCTTTGACGAATATAAACAATAAATAAAAGCAAAACATACAGACATAGCCAAAGTCTTTCTCGTATTCTAAAAAGAACTATTAAAATCGGTGTAGTTTTGGAAGAATACGAAGGGGAATACGAAATGGCGATTTCGCCAATATTATGTATATAAGTAAAACCAGAGAATAGCGTGGTAGCAATAGATGTTAAAAATATATTCTCCGAACTTGCAGACCGTATTTCCTCCTAAAAGAAAGCAAACATCAATGAATATACGCCATAAACAATTAAACCGAGATCTGGCGCGATTTTCTTATAACACACCATCGCGTCCTACAGAAGTAAATAATGATGTAAAACCCACATATACATAGGTACTTATCCGGCAAGTCAGCTACTACAACCAAGCGGTATACCTGTGTGTAGTCACGCGCAGCGCACCTATAACCCGCACAGCAGTGCGCACCGTGCGCAAGCACATGTCGCGAGAGTGAAAGCGATTGAAGGCCATAATAGTGCCGACGTAATAGAAGCAGAGGACTGGCTAAAAATATTTAGATAGGGTAATCGTTTTTCTTGGACTTGAATTCTTGAACTATTTGAAGAACTTACTGTCTTTCACTTCTTACTTTATCTTGACTCAACTCACGTCGGTCATGATAATTCTTTTACATAAATTAGACACTTTAAGGTGGGTTCAGTCCATACAAAACTTTGACGTAGAACACTCGTAGACGGTATTAATAAAAGTAATATTTGATATATGGAAAAATAGCTTAGAAAATCTAGATTGCGCGTCTCAAATAACATTTACAATGAAATGGGTGGATGGATGGCTTTGAAATTTTGTATGAATTGTATGAATATTATAAATTGTAAATGTTATTTGAGACGCGCAATCTAGATTTTCTAAGCTATTTTTCCATGAATAAAATATTACTTTCATTAATACCGTCTACGAGTGTTCTACGTCAAAGTTTTGTATGAAATTGACTACTCAGAAACCTAAGGCGGTTTGATTTTTTTTAATGTATTGGTGTCCTATCTGATATGTGTTAATATTCATATGCAGACGATATTCCCAGAGGATAGTCAAAGATGTTCTAATTTGGTACCTATACATCGTATACCAATTTACTCCGAACATCCACATTCATTTAATTTAAGAGAATATTATTCCGAGAGCGAAAATGCGCGCTGCATACAAACGTACTATGGTGATATTTTCAATACTAACCAATTAAAGTCAATGAAATTTTGCAGAAACATTCTAGAAACAAATGTATATGCTTCTATAGAGTCAGATTTTCGATAAAATATACAGTTTCAATGATAGGATTAATTTAAGATTTGTATGGAAATCTTTGAGGCACTGTAACTTGAAAACTATACATTTTAACGAAAATCTGACTCCATACAAGCATAGAAATTTGTTTCAAGATTGTTTCTGCAAAATTTCATTGACTTTAATTGGTTAGTATTGAAAATATCACCATAGTACGTTTGTATGGAGAGCGCTCTGAATAATATACCCTTAATTAGGCTCTGTCCAGTATGACAGGTAGTAGGTAAGCCCGTCGCCACTTTTAAATGGACATTGGGCACAATACGCGCATGACTCATTTATAACTATGTTCCAAAAAAATGGAGTTCATGCTGTCACATAAAAACTGAAAATAGAGCGAAAACTTTCTCTTCTTTCTTTTGTTACGAGAGGTGGTGCTAGGAAAATTAGCTATCATTAGAGCTATTCAAGCCCTGAAGAAAAAGGAGATTTGGTTTGCCAGAACTTAATTCATGTTGTTAAATCTGTCTTGAACAATTACAATGTAATTTTCGTTTAATGTACAGATCTGTCTTCTAACTATGTAGTAGGTATCCCATTTCTTATAAATTTTTAGCCTAAAAAGACCATTTATTTGTCACTCTTAGCCCCACTTGCGCCAACCACGGGTTAGCAAGTTCAGTTGTTTGTCTATACAAAAAATCATGGGTTACCAACTTAACCTGGAGTTTTGCTAACCCAGGTTGGCGCAAGTGGGGCTAAAGCTTTTAATTAATGGTAAAATTTAAAATGACATGCCATCGACTCTATAGAAGAAGAATGCTCAAAAGTGAACCATTTATCATGATCAACACAAAGGCTTGAATGTGTGGGTGACTGGCACGGAAACAACAGAGGACGCTGTTCGCAACAAAATAGATCCTTGGAAATGATACACATAATTATTTTAGTACATACATAGCAAACATATACTTCCTGTTCAACAGGATTTCTATCATGTGATGATGTCTTAAACTTTTATGGCTTAATAACCAACACTAATAAGTACTTAATTACAATTATAATCAACTGATATTCAACATGATATACACAAAACACATTTAAATATAATTTGATTGATGTCGTTTATGGGCTCTAAAACTTAAGTTTTTATTCAATTTAAATAATGCTTCTGAACTTCTGTTGGGCTTTCATTATCATCATCTGCCTTCATTCGTTCCTCTGTAGCGGCACAGGCCCTACCCTCAGGGAGTGTGTACGGGCATTGGTCTCACGTAGGTATACATGCCCAATGCGGATTTGTAGAGTAAACTTCATAATATATGCATCAGAATTTCTTCTTCAGATCACGATGTGTTCGTTTGCCGTTAGAGAGCAGTCGATATCACGTACTATAAGACAGAAAAGCTAATTAGTGCAGTGTTTAGTAGACGATTGATTATCTAAGTACAATTGAGACTAATAAAGCGGTTCCCGGTGCTAAGCGCACCAGTCAGCAGGCTCCCGGCGTTATGACATTTTACACTTCCAACCTGGAGCATAGGTTCCGCTCTTGCGACTCCACTCCTGGCCGGCCGATTAAGGCAAAACAGGAGGTGAGGGCCAAATCAATCCGGGCCCTCTGGAGAATCGGGTCCGTGGTGTCGCCAATAACCAACAGCTCGCCACAAGCTGCCCCGCGGGCTAATTATTATTATTATTATATGTCTTACGTTCCGTAATCACGGGCAATTAAGTCCCGGACCTTTGGAAGGCGTGCATGGAGCCGATAAGCCAACATGTAGAGGCCCGTTTAAAAGACAAGTTAATCTAAATGTAAGGGATACACATGGCAATGTAAGGGATACACATGGCTTATTATTATTATTATTCTTAATTCTGAATAACCTACTAAAAACACAAAAAAATGAATAATAAGTAATTTAGGGTTTCATGGTAAATATAGATTATTAAACGAGAATCTAACATTCTTCACATGACTACAAGGATGGTAACCGGTGTTTAATAAATTCATTAAACCGCAATAATATTTGTAATAGTGTATTTACACCGGTATTTATCGTACTAACACGCTTGTTAACAAGGTATTTATCACATCCGTATCTAAAAGTTATTACTATTCTGTTACTATGTAATTGTAATCAAGGATATATCACTATTTGCTTTGCACATCTTAGGAATTTATTGAATAGGTATAGTAGCACGAGTTTACTACCCAAGCAGCATGCAAGCGTTTTGTACATCAATTAACCAGCTAATTTAGAACTTAAAGTTCTTTTAAAGACGTACAAGAGAGTCAAAGGATGCTTGAATCTTTATAAGCGGGATTTTACAGTTATTATACAGCTTGAGCTGTATAAAATCTGTATTAAGGGATCCGCCTAAGCTTAGGGTATTAAAACAGAATATGAAAATACTACTATACAGCTTTAAGTATTTTGTGACACTTTAAGCTAATTTTATCGTTAAAGCTGTACAAAATCTGTATTAAGGGATTCGCGTAAGCTTAGAGTATTAAAACAGAATATGAAAACTCTACTATAAAACTTTAAGTATTTTGTGACACTTTAAGCTAGTTTTATCGTTAAAGCTGCATAAAGGCTGTATTTTGCATGTGATCGCTTACTTACTACAGTTCTAAGTATTATTATGGTATCTCTCGATACTTGTTTCCGTACAATGGTATATGAAAATTCCATTATAAAACTTATTCTTATAGCGTAATTAGACACTCTTTTGAATATAGTGGTTTTATAACTTCTATCTACAAGGGTGCTTTAAAACTAAAAAATAAATTACATCCATAGTACAGCTTTAGCCTGCTTTACTGACAGATACGGAAACGGATATATTAAATCGGGCAACCCACAGTCAAGCGACAGTTCCGTTGCCGTCCAACGAAGGTTCCGTAGGAAAACCATTTAATGGTGTCGAATTTTTGGTTTTAGTTAAACCTTTGGAACCTGATGATGATGTTTCTTCATGTAGCAGCTCAAGTACTGTAAATAATGACGATGACGAATTTTCAAAAAATATGTTGTTTCGTCGCCGAATAAAGGAATGGGCTACAGAAAGAAATATATCTCAAGTATCACTATGGGGCAAAATAGAGAAAAAAAAATCAGCTGTCCCATACATTTGAATCGTGCTGGTTTTGTAATAGACAGCAGATTTTTTTTTAATTTTTCTCTATGGTGGCTCCATAGTGAAAGCTGTTCAGTTTGATGGTCTGAAGCAACCCCTTAAGTATTACTAGGGTGTTTTGTTACTCCCTGTATATCAATCATTGCCACAAAACGTTACGTAAGTACCTACATGGTTGTGTGCCAGCTAGGTAGGCTACAAAACCAAATATATAAATTTGTGTCGTAAGGACAATCACAGCCACGTGATTACGTGTTTATCTTAAATACTAACTAAATTACGTAAACAAAAAGTAAGAACAAAATAACATGTACACACGGCAATACACGACACACGGCAAACACATAAAGCTATACAAAACCAAAATAACCCGACCGCGCGGCGTTATATGATATTCAACCTACGCGCGGCCAGGTTATGTTGGTTTAGTATAGCTTGACGTGTCGCCGTATATCATTGAAATTATAAATTTATAGATCCTCGACTTCAAAAAATGATTGTATTGTAAAATGTTCTACTTTAAAATTAAATCTTGCTCGGGGATAATAAATTCTTACACGGATCTCTAAAGAGAGTTATTAGTTATGAATTCAGAACTCACATACAGCCTAAATAATAAAAATATTATCTTATAACTCTGATTAAAAACCAAAAGCTGTATTATATGATCCATATTCTACGTAGTACAGCAAATAAGACCATAATGCCCTCCAATTATCATCTAAGCTGTATAACAAATTCTCGCCATTTTAGAACTAACAAAAACAAAAATTTTAAATAAAATTAATCCAATATTTGATGATAGCTGGAGCCGTTTCATGATAATAAGCTAAAATAATGATTACTGTGTCTTAAAATCTATTATTTTAAACATAATTTATATTATAACCTATAAACAAACACTTAATTATCCGTATTTCGTAATTTACTTTATATTTGTTTGATAATTTTACTGGCGCGTGAAAATATTGCCCATAACCAACCACACATTGACAATATAATTTGATTTCCACTTTGATTTACCAATTAACACTTTATCTTTATCTTCAACTTGAAATGTCACTTTGAAATATATAAAATGTTGTCACCATTATTCATATTAGCAATGACTTGTACGAAAAATATTGTGTCTCGTTTATTTTTATAATTTTTTGATTCTCTTCAAACTCTTATTTAAAAACATAATCTTTATAAGATATTTATAAGATATTATTTGGAGTGTAATGGTTTCTCATTACACCGAATAACAGCTCTTATACAGATGCTATAAGGCTTATGAATTGCTTCTACAGCTATTATACAGCTCTACTAACGATAAAAGCTGTATAACATGGGCCCTTTTTGCACTTATAAGGTCTGTATAATCGCTTATACAGCATTTATACAGGCTCAATAAGCAGCTTTAAGTATAAAAAAGAACTCAAATACAGCTTTTATACAGCTTGTTATGCTGCTTGGGTAGTTATGGGTATATTAAGTATACAAACGTAGTCTGGTGATATTCAATAGGTGATATTATAGTGGTCAATTTCTATCCAATTAAAGTCGATGACATTTTTCAGAAACAATCTAGGAACTAATATCTATGTTCGTATGAGGTCTGATTTTCGTTAAAATGTATAGTTTTAATGCTATTATTAATTTAAGCAAAGATGTCAAGATATCTTTGATTTAAGATATGTATGAAAATCTTTGAGACACTGTAACTTTAAAACTATACATTTTAACGAAAATCGGACTTCATACGAACATAGAGATTTGTTTCTAGATTGTTTCTGAAAAATTTCAATGACTTTAATTGGAAAGAATTTAAAATATCACCAAACTACGTTTTTGTATGGAGCGCGCCATCAAAAAAATATAATTTGTATGTTCTACCAATCAGCATTGAGCACGCGTGGAGGACTTACGCCCTTGCCAGTGCCTCAGTAGTATGGTTCATATAGCTGATGATGATATTGAATAATGCGAAACGTAGGTAAGTTTTAAATACAGCTTGGATATTTTCACACAAATAGCTTGGACATTTTTTCACACAAATTATTTTAAAGTTCAGTCAGCATCAAAAGTATCTAAGCATGTTAAGTGTTCATAAATATATGAACAACTTTACGATACCAAACCTTATTTCAACTCACAAAGAAATCAAATTAATTTATCTGTCATGTTATTATTTGTTAAGTTGAAAACAAATGTTATCTAGTAGGAAATATGGTTTATTTTCGTGTAACAATTGTTCAGATGTTTTTGAACGCCGGAGATGCTTAGATACTTTTGATGCTGACTGTACCAGCACCATCATTATTTAATGGTGTCAACACGCACCTGGCCTAATTTTAGGTAATGGAACAGAAATAATGGATGTGTGTGGTTCAGACATCCATATTATACTTGTTTGAACATCTTGGTTGAATCATGCGAGACCATTATTAATTCTATGCCATTAATCTTCCATTCTACTTGTATAATAATTATAATTAGTTCCGAACAATGTAAAAAACAAAACACTTGTAAATTCGATTCGGCAAAATAAGTCAGATGAACAAATGAAGTGTGCAGGTGATCTCATTTAGATGTAAAAACTTTTATTAGTACAAAAAGCTTCGTTATCATGATCGTGGTGATGGTACCGGATTTAGTTTTTGTTCACAAACGGAATAACTTTTTCAACCGTAGGCAAAAACATACGAAACATAAGTAGGTACTTACGATAGGTATTTCAAAAATTAATACACATTTTCAAAATGCTCAACAAAGTTTGATACGATGGCAAAAATGTGTCCGTATAGCTAGGCGTACACATGAAAGGGGTCACGATAGGATTTATGCCAATAAATAGCGCCTAATTATATAGTAATAAATAGTGCCTCTGTACTTTATCTACGGAATTATAAAAAAGTATTGATTAGAAGTAACACAATAATAGAAAATAAAAATAAACTAATATACCTACTATAATATTTTCCCGAAACAAATAATCTACTTATTCATAGATTATGATTTTTTTTAACCGATATGTGGCCCCACATTTTCATAGGTAGGTAGGTATTTTATAGTTTAGTGCAAATGTTGTGTTACTTTCTAATCGATAATATTTATTGCAATTAGGTAAAATGTATGTATGTATGTAATTAGGTATTATGATCAATTAAATATTGTTCATCTAATTGATTGCCTTTTAATTTTAGCACATTAATTTAATGGAATACCTAATAATCCAAAAACAGTTCGGCCTAGGTAAACTAGACTGGTACGAGTATGGTCTAGGACAATCTAGTAAATCCTGACAGGCGTAGGATAACCCGGATTGGCCTAGGACAAACTAGTTTCGCCTGTAATCGGGTTTGGCCGGTAACATTGCGGCCCGGAATGACATACAAAATGCGTGTCGTAGCTACTACAGTAGCATTGCAGTAATATACTTACTAATAAAGTATAAAGTACCCATAAAAAAAAGAAACAATAAAAGTTTTGTGTAAAATAACTTTAAATGTTTTTAAAAGTCAAGAAACTTCTTTAAATAAATTGTATCTTTTTGCCAGTTTCTGGTTGAGATTCACATTTAGGTTTTAGTGAAAACTTTCACGAATCTGAACCAATTTGATTCTCCGAAAAAACCTTGTGAAGAATCCGATAAAGTGCTCGTAATACAAAGATGCGAACCGATAAAATGACCGTAATACAAAGACGCGAACCGATAAAATGACCGTAATACAAAGACGCGAACCGATAAAATGACCGTAATACGGTTATTGTCTTTAGACAAGATAAACATCGAACCAGCGGTAACCGATCTTGAGACGATTATTATTATGAAGCACGGTCTTTTTATACTGAATGTTCAAGTTCAGTCCAGTGTAAAGTGTATCACAAAGAAATAAAGTGCCTGTTTTATTGGTACGGATTGATACGGGAACTGGAGAGCAGGTCCACAGACTTCAAGGCTTTCAAGTTCCGAGTCCCCGTAGCTCACCTGAAGCAGAGTCCTGAAGCAGGAACCTGCTTCCCGAAGTGTGGCCTACCGGAGTCGTGTTTAGATGCTTTAAGGAAGCGAGGACAATAAACCATAGGTGTATTGTGTTAAAATAATTTTTGTTTTACTTTGTATGTATTTTAGGTTAAGGTATTTATAATATGGGTCCGTTATGTTATGATGTAAATTATACTGGTTCATGATTTAAGTAAATAAATAAATTGATGATTTGAACTGGGAAAACCTTGTTTTACGGTTAACTATCATGCATCACACTTTTTTTATTTATAAATTAACTAGCTTTTGCCTGCGTGGATTTCGGAAAACTTCGATACCCCGTTGTACTCCTTTAGAGGAAAAATCCTTTCTTGGTGCACACAATGTTCAGTAGATTATGTTTTCTAAATTAAAATTTTCTATGCACAACGGTTTAGGCTGTGCGTTATCTATCAGTCAGTCAGTTAGGCTGCGTTTCCACCACAGATGTGCGAGGTAGCGCGGTGGTGAGCAAGAAAACAATCCGCCAATAGCGCGCTCGCTCGATCACGTCATTGGGAAATTGAAGCACTCATTGGTCGATTTTTTCCTCGCTCACCGCCTCGCTACCTCGCACATCCCTGGTGGAAAAGCAGCATTAGTCACGGAACTGTTTTATAAGTATAGAAGATTAAAGTTTCAATCTTCAGTGGTTTAGGGTTGACACACATTTACCGACGGCAACCGACGGTCGGCCCACATAACAATTTCATTTAGCATGGGAAGCATGCATGTTTCCGCCGTCGACGCCATCCTTTGCGTTGTCTGTCAGTCACAGAACTTTAATTTTTATAAGTACAGATAGTTTGAGTATCTATCTCAATCTTAAAAATTGTTTTTTGAACGAAAATACAGTTAAGGGGTCCCGACGAATATTTTCTATGAGAAACGCGATTGCCGAGCGCTCCGAAAAGTGTGTGCGTGAGCCGTATTTTCGATTAAAAACAATGAACCAAAGTACTTTTTCTAGATTTTTTTTTATGATTGCACTAATGGTGAATATGTGAGTATAAATACCAACAATCGGAAACTATTTTAAGTTCTTCTAAAACGAGAAAAATTTTCTATAGAGTGAAGTAATTCCAATCGTGTATTCAGTTGATGATTTCACTATATGAACTATCCAAAAATACTAAGGTATGACTTTAGTTTCGGTAAATGGTATAAATCTAGTCGTAAAATGAAAAATAAAAGATGCCTCCGAGGTATTTCCACCTACTATTACGTCTTAAGAAGAGACGGCGGAGCCTCGTGGCAAACTGAAATATGAACCGCTCGCGGCAAAACTTGTAACGAGACTCAAGCATCATACTTTATCGATGAGCCTTCAACATCTTCAATGAAATTTTCATCCGTTGACAGCAAGGTTGACAGCGGCTGCATTCCAAATGTGGTTTCGAAACTAGAGCGGTTATAAAGTTCCTATAGCGAACCAGTAACGAATTCATGAGCCACTGTCACACCCACTGGCTGTCAAGCTCAAGCAGTCAGCTACTGACATGTCTTCATGTTTGCCTTTCTTTTCTATTATCTGATCGTATGCATCAATAAATTATTCAAATTAATCTTATCCACATGATCTTACGTCAACGAATTCAGCTTACAATGTTGATTGGATGGCTCAATCTTATGCTACGATTAACTTTAATTAAGATAACATATTTTAAGTTTGATTTGGGTTGATTGCTACATTTATTCGTCTACCATTCCACTTGAACTTCCTAGCTGGAATGATTCCAGCCAGATGCCAGCTCCATTTCGTATCAATTCCATAATTATTATGATAGGATCACGGACTTGAAAGGAATATGGACCGAATATTGCACTAAAAAGATGTGAAGCATGCAAGGTAATACATAATTATCGTTGGTTCTTCAAGGGACCTACACTCACACAGATGCACTAGCTTAGGCGCAGGTCCAACAACTCGTCACCATACCGCGTGACAGCACGCACACAAAAGAAATGGGTGCTTCACTCATGATTAGACGAGATTATGTCTGGTTGTTCTTTTAAGTCTGTGGATAGGATACGGAATGGGTAAAATTATTTCAAACGCTTACTAAACGAAACTACTACTACGTAATTTCAATGTTGAGATTAGTTTTAGGTAAATGTCTTACCGATTCTTTCCCTTTCCCTTTAATGCGTTACATACTTTTGTTTCTGACCATAAAACTGAACAAATGTATGAAACAGCTGTTTTTGAGTATTTTATAGACTCGCTGACCGCGTATATGTACTGGAAACTGAACTGCTGAGGGGGATGACAATCAGACGTGTCGTCGGCTTGCAATTTTGACAGCCACGTGGCTCCGCCGTTTTATGGCGGTTTCGAGTGTGTGTTTTTGTTTAAGGGGCTACCTGCCGGTTTTGGGTAATTTTGTAACCATTTTATTCATTAACTATGGCACTTTTTTAGCTGAAATTTAAACTGAACCATCTACAGGATATGAGAAGTGATGTGGTTTTTCTAGAAATCGATTTTAATGAATAAAACCGAAGAAAAGGGACTCTAAAGTCACCCCTTTTTTTCCAGTTGTAACCATTTTACTCTTACATTTTTTATCGGAACAAAATGAAAATTTACTATATTGTTCACAATATAATTTAGAATGATGTGGTTTTTTTACTTTTTCGAAATTAATAAAAAATCATCGAATTTTTCAAAGAAAACAGCAAAATTCTGACCGGAGCCACGCGCTCTTTCTCATCGATTAGTATGAAGTGTGAGTGAGAGGAGAGTGGTCCACGGCTGATACGCCTTAAAAACGGGGCTTTGAGATCGCCATATCCTATTACCGTACAATATCTAATGAGTATATCCTCAACACTTGACACTGGCGAAATCTAACAAGGAAACGCCATTAATTAAGAATAGAATAGAATAGAGTTTTAAGAAACCGTACGTAGAAGCACACACGGTGACGCGGATTGACGCACCATGTGTGCTTGCTTATACGTGAGGTTTCTTGCATGCGTCATTGTGTGTGATCCCACTTAGGTTTACAACACCCTGTATAGTAATCGTGACGTGTAATGCATTTACACTAATAGTTGATGTTACGAAATAGCACAATAAGTAAGTAATTGACCGATACTAACCTTTTCAGTGGGTAACTAGAAGACCAGCTGAGCGTCTGACCTTTCACTAAACAGGCTTGATTTATATTCGCAAGTCTTTTATTTAATGGTAGATCTTTCAGTAATGGACTTGGAAATGTCAAATATAATTTGCAGATTGAAAAGGAACAGTTAATCTATGCTATATAACCATATTCTATGAGTAGGTAACTAATTGTTTATTTTCCGGACGTTTATTAACTACTAGATGACCATGGCAAACTTTGAACCGCCTTAGAATCTTCCCGACACAAACTTGGCGTTTTTTAGCCTATGTTCATCACAGATAATGTAGCATTCTAATCATCATCAGCCTATATTGTCCCACTGCAGGGCACAGGCCTACCCTCTAGGAGGGTGTTAGTCTCCACCACGCGAGCCCAATGCTGATTGTTAGACTTCGCATATGCATCAAAATTTCTTATGTAGGTTTCCTCACCGTTTGAGAGCAGTCTATTACACCTGCCCCCCAGAACCCCATTAAACCTGCTGTCAAAAAAAATTTAAGATCAAAGATTTGACACAACATTTAAAATAATTTCAAGGCTCGGATCTTTTTTGTTTACAATAGACTTTGCAACTTTCTGCTAAACGCGCTTTTAGGCATAACATAACCATTAATTTTACTTTGATCTAAGGTTGTTACAATATAGAAGATTACACGCCGAGGACAGGAAAGTAAGAAAGGTCACAGATCTCTCAAAAATATTTTTTCTCCCCTCCGGACGGAAAGCGTCAATTTTCGTCCCGCTGCGCTAAACGAAGTTGTCGCTTTCCACCTCCGTCGAGAAGAAAAATAGTATACTAACCTCGGGCAGTAAATAAGAAATCCTCAGATCACCTGTTTGTTCACAATTAAATTAGATCTGAGACCTTTATTACTTTCCTGCCCTCGGTATGTAATCTACTATTTGTTCACATTCTAACGGCAGTAATTTGGTCCCAAGTTAAATAATACCTACCAACTACAATAAACTGAACCACTTTATTTTCCCACAAGCAAGATAATAGTCACAGCTGTAACTTAGCGAGAAATCTATGTCATTGTAATAGTTACGAGTCAGTATTAAAAAGGCATTCTACAGATACTTTATAATAACAATTTCTGACCTATTGCAAGATTAATTGATCATGAAACATACATGGGAATTGCGCTCGCGCAGGTGTCACTATCAACATTCTGCATCCGCTTATAGTGCCTAGAGATTTTTTTTTATTTGAAATGTTTTTATTTATAGATGTAAGTTTATGACTTCGCGCTTCGTGTTTACGATCTCAAATAAGCGGATTTTGCTATTAGCAGGATGTATATTTGGTAATTTAATTATAGAAAAAGTTAGGTATGATAAGACTTGTAAAAATATCAGTGCTCGGCTCTCTTTTATTTTATTATCATGGTAGTTAAATTAGTTTAATCCGTGCGAAACTATCCCTAATTGACCTCAGAAGTAAATAGAACATAACTTCTTCTATCATAGAAGAAGATAGGACATAGGACATTTACTGAGAGGGCTCTCATTTTTAGTATCATAGACGTCCATACACCCCACAATTGATCTCGAAATAGAAGCATGCCGGTTTCTTCACAATGTTTTCCTTCACTGAAAAGACTGTGGTGTAAAAATTCTTTGTTTCGAGTCGGCATGGATGATCGAACCATCTACTCCTGCATGGCAGGCAATAGTTATTCGCAACTAGACCACCTCAAATTTTAATTCAATAACAGATGAGAACTATTGTAGTTAAACTAGCGTAGATAGTTAGTTATACTTTATCAATGAGTATACTTACAGATGTTTTTTTCCACAAACTTGGATAAATGTCAACGCGTTATATTCAGTTCAAACCTCGCCTTTGATGTAGCCGATGATAGCAAGAACAAAAATTAATTCAACGACTTATCCTACTTGCAAAATGATGTGGAGTTATACCTGTCAGACCTCAATTTGTAACGTGTCGTTTCTCACGGGATCAAAGTCGTTCAACTTACTTTATGTTCAATTTATTCCTTACTGCTCGCATGTAATAAATATCAGCTTGTTTGAAGTTGACATGACCGCTGTTAACTTAAAACTATAGCTAATAAAGTTTCCCTGCATTTACTTTACTACAAAACGATATATAATTTAGTTATTTATATCAGATACAAGATTAACAAGTTATGACCAAATTATGTCACATAATCTTAATATGTGAACATGAAAATGTTCCTACGTTTAAATCTAAACACAAATCTGAATTAGATTAAGGCAATTGCAAGTTAATTTACTGTGACTGTTTAACATTAATTTACAATTTTGCACATCGATTTATAACATTTTTAAGTCGACATATAAGACCAATGCAAAGGGCTAACTGGCCGTAATACCAGAGTAACCTAGATTCGCCATGTTGCTGATTCTTGCAAAATTATTAAACGTTGCTCGAATTTTACAACAACATGCATAATCAGTAGGAAATTGTCTGAGACTAACTTTATACCACGTCTTTGTTTTTATTAATTCTGTGGAATTCAGGCGGCATAAAGTTGTAGGTAGACTTGTTCTTAAGTATGTGGTACTGATTTCTTTATATTTTAACAATACCTTTCCCAGCTTCCTGATTTTCGTAAAATCCTGGCTGTTTAAACAACGGTCACGTTTTGTTGTGTCAAAAATGCTATTTAGTGACATTGAGACAATTGGTGTATCTATCTAGACAATACCTATGCCGCAGCTTCCTGACGATTGGAGTGCTAATTTTTTTAATTTAAATTTCAAACATCCTGATTCATCCATGCATAAATTCCATACAGTTTATGCCACTTTTGTATTAATAGAAATTAGGACATGGTGTAAAAAAGATTATAGTTATTGCCGAAGGCATTTTGGTACCTTTATTCCGCCTAAAATATAAAAAAAAAGTATCTCAATCACGCTATGCCGGTCGTATTGCGACTAAGTAAATTAGGCGACGGGGACTCAATTTATGCGGTCCATGCGCTATAGGCTAGTCACTATCTTCCTATTTTAATTTAATCAAAGCCTTTACACAGACAGACCAAACGCACATTGATTGTTCGTAATATAGAATATCTAATAGTTATTTATAGTTCTCTGAATATCTTGAGTGTTAGTATAATGTGCAATAAAGTTTACTTATCCATAATTGGCTACCGAATAAACTCGATCGTAGAGATATGCTTATACATAAATATCTGCATAAAGCTCTGCATGTGGCGAGTACATAATGAGGTGCTCATTACTGATGCATCTCGGTTATATACCGGGCAAGGTCTCAATCGGAACGTATACACGACTATAATACGTTTGCTGTCCTATAGAACGGTTAGAATACACTACGTAAAATTCAAGAAATGAAAATATAGGTAGCTATTCAATTTAATTATTTAATATCCTAAAATTGTAGTACTAACGTTAAACCATAAAATAAAGCCAGAATTCTCCCAGAACGTTTGCTACCAACTCAAAATTTTAGCCTGGGCACTTAAATAATTTCACTCAAAAACACTTTTAAATAAATAAATAAAATATAATCTACAACCGAGGAATCCACATATTAAGTTACACTTTGTAAATTTTTGCCTTCCCTTTTTAGGGGCCAGGCCGTCCTGTAAAATAACCCTAGATTATGTACACCAATAATGATCTTTAGTTATACAGGGTGTAAGTTAAAGTATCATTAACCTTTAAATCTCTATATAGAGAGTATTTATTCTGCCCATCTGATCAGCTTTTACCTGTCAGCAAAAAAAAACAGCTGTTCCATACTAAACGCAGCTCCTGGCGCCATCTCGACTCAAGTGTATGAGACAGCAGATTTTTTTTGGTTTGACATGTTTACTCCTTTAGTAAAAGTTGGTCAGTTTGATGGGATATTCTGTGGTTTAAAGGGTAACGATACTTTTCCTTACATCCTGTACAGTCTCTTTACATTTTACCCGCAGCAGCAAATCAAAGTTGGTAAATGATTGCACGTATCTGGAACACGATCTGCAAAAACAAGACGACTTTGTATGCATGACTCGATTACATGATACATGAGTTAATTATCTGAACATACCTAGATGTCAATGCTTCTAAAAGTTATGCAGTTGCTATGTTAGAAATGTCGATACCTGGATGGGGAGTAAATGATAGATATACTGTAGAGATAATCAGAGAAAATCATAATTACCACATAATTAACTAAATTCACCAGCTTGAGAAAACTTTAGGAAGAAGCGGTATGAATGAACTATGAAAATTCGAAAAAAGAAATACGAATTTGATAAAGTGTCATACAAAGAAGAATAAAATCTTGTTGGTCCTACCTAATAAAATCTCTTTGGTCCGATGATTTGTTTTTAATACCGACTACGTAAGACCAAAGAGACGTTAATTTTAAATAATGCGCACCGAATCTCTTTATGTGTCTCTTAGTTAAATGTATTACTAGATGTAGTATACCTACAGCTTGGCAAAAAAGTCGTGATAAAAAATAAGGGCGCTGCCTCCACGCAAGAACGTCAAAATCACGCATAACCTGGCAACACCACCATACTAAAATTTTAGTTCCACCTGTCACTACGATCATGACTTTTTTGCCAAGCTATACATTTTGTTTTAATTTTTTTTTTTTTTTTTCAGAGGTGTACTACGAGAAACAGCGCTACGATGGCTGGTTTAACAATAGGGCATATCCGGATTGGGGGTCAGTGGGTAAGTTATAAATGTTACACATCCCTCCATAGACAACGTTTTTTTTTCGCTTACGCTGGTAGACGGAACATCAGTATAACCGCGTATGAGATAGCGATAGTCATAAAATCCTCTAGCGATCTCCTTTTTTTTAACTACAGCGAATTTACTATGTGCATCTCTTACTAAGTGAATATGACAAGACACGTGCTTCCTTCTAGTACTTACTACGCATCTCTCACATAAGTAGGTATGTACTGTATCTTCTAATTATACGGTACTAATTTTAAGTCAAGATAATCAATAAATTACAATACCTAAGTAGAATAGAGCATAGAATCTATTGTATTTTGAATTAAATACCTATATTTCGGTCTCTTTGAAAAAAATTTAAATCTCCTTGGACAAATGGAATCGAAATTTAAAAAAATTACAAAGTTGTTTTTAAGTAAATCTTTTGTCAATCTACGCTTTTGTTTCAATCAAGATTTTTAATCTTATAAAGGCGAACAAGGAAGGAAACCTAAATAAATATTTTTAATTTAATTAAAGATGTCAAAGTGTAAAAGATTCTCAATCAGCATACTACATACATTCAAAATCAACATACTGAAATGTAAGTTAGCATATTTGTTTTAATAACAATGCTGTTTTTTTGTCATGAATATTATCTTCTTGTCATACCTATCTGAGACAGTAAGGACAGACCAAAAAGTTTGGAATATGGGACAGACAGTAGGTGGAGAAAAAGTAGTTTTTATTTCACCACCACTTAACAAGCAAACGCGACTGTAAAACTTGTTCTACAAATTTACTACATACATAAAGATGCAAAAATACAATCCTACATCTTTTTGTGAGGTCTTAAAAAATGCCTGTGACAGACAGATGGACAGACACCGAGAAGGTGATTCTATAACTGTTCCGTTTTGCCAATTTCGGCACGGAACACAAAAAATCGGCTTTTAGTGTTCCTACCACAGACATAAAAGAAGAACCAGACGTAATCTCGTCTAATCATGAGTGAAGCGCCCATTTCTTTTGTGTGCGTGCTGTCACGCGGTACATAAGGTGACGGTTTGTAGGACCTGCGCCTAGAGCTAGTGCATATGTGTGAGTGTAGGTCGCTTGTAGAACAAACGAGATTGCATGCTTCACATCTTTTTAGTGCAATATTCGGTCCGTATTTCTTTCAAGTCCGTGGTCCTACTTAATTAACCACACAAACCACCATTAAACAAGATTATTGTCAAAACAGACGGACAGATAGAAGTAATATAATAGTTCGGTAATTCTGTGTTTTTCAGACCAACAAATTAATAAAGTTTTGAAACTTATGTGGCATGATACCTTTGGGTGTGGTGTTCAAAACTCACAACTCTCCCTCCCCCTCCCCCTGACGCTTCACCCCCCCTCGCCTTGAAGTTTGTCCCCGTTAACAGTTTTTTATCTTTTTTGTAAAAACTATAATAGATACAAAAAAATTGTCAAAGGAAAAAATTATCCTCATTAAATTATACACAAAATAAGTTATATGCACTTTTTTCATAGGACTTAACTTTTGAGGGCTAGAGGGACGAGAAAGTAACAACATTTCAAAAGTTATGAAATTTGTATGGCGACCCTCGTGAAAGTTGAATATAAAAATTAAATGATTCCATATTCTTAATGAGCGACCCCGAATACCCTCGGATACAAATTTTCAGTCGGATCGGTGAACCTTTAAAAGCTGCTTTGGCGTTTGAAATTTCCATGGCAGCCATCATATCTATCATAGTTTCCGCGGGCCGTTGACCTTATCCTTCAGGATTCGACCTTCTGAGGAAGTCAGTTTTCCCTGTATCACCAACGCATCCATGTGATGATCCCTAAATTTCATCCTTGTACCGAAAGGGGAACCCGGAGATCAATTGGAGGTATCTGATCGATCCCCACCACTTTCCATAGAGAGTACATAGATACCTAATCGGATTGTTACCGGGTTTCCCCCAACCAACGTATAGTAAAATTATTTTGGGGATCATCATAAGGATGTCTTGGTGTTAAAAGGAATATTTCTACTTCCTCAGAAGGTCGAATCCTGATGGATGAGGTCGACGGCCCGCGGAAACTATGATAGATTATGTATGGCTGTCGTGGAAATTTCAAACGCCAAAGCAGCCTTTAAAGGTTCACCGATCCGACTGAAAATTTGTATCCGAAGTTATTCGGGGTCGCTTATTAAGAATATGGAATCATTTCATTTTTATTTTCAACTTTCACGAGGGTCGCCATACAAATTTCATAACTTTTGAAATGTTGTTACTTTCTCGTCCCTCTAGCCCTCAAAGGTTAAGTCCTATGAAGAAAGTGCATATCACTTATTTTGTGTATAATTTAATGAGGATAATTTTTGCCTTTGACAATTTTTTTGTATCTATTATAGTTTTTACAAAAAAGATAAAAAACTGTTAACGGGGACAAACTTCAAGGCGAGGGGGGGTGAAGCGTCAGGGGGAGGGGGAGGGAGAGTTGTGAGTTTTGAACACCACATCCAAAGGTATCATGCCACATAAGTTTCAAAACTTTATTAATTTGTTTGTTTTCCCCATACATTGAATACATAGAATTACTGTACTATAATACGGTTGTTTGATTACGAAAGAACTTATACGACAAATCGACTACCTGTGTCCGATCCAATATTCAAACAGTAGGGACAAAATCATCACACATCATAATTAGCCAGTCCAACTTAATAATGCTGACACTTTTTAAGGGGATCATCAGACCATCAAACTGAACAACTTTCCCTATTGGACCAACATCAAAATCGCGAAAAAAAAACAGCTTTCCCATACATTTGGCTCGAATAGGTTTGTATGGAACAAAAGATTTTTTTCGCGATTTAAACTTTTTTGCCATAGACAAAGTTGATCAGTTTGATGGTCTGATCATCCCCCTAAAAAGTGTCAGCAAGTCCCACTGCAGGGCAGGGCACATCACCGCTTCCACTAAGTTCAACTCAAAGTTCAACCAGTTGAAATAAACACCTCAATTATGAGGATGTATGGGTGTTAGTACACCACGCGTGCCCAATACGGATTGGTCAACTTCATATAAGTACGCCGAGTCGCCGAATTACTTCTTAGGCGAATGCAGGTTATCTCACGATGTTTCCTTAACCATTTGAGAGCAGTCGTCGGTACACAAGTTAGAAAAACTCATTGGTACATGGGATGTGGTCCTTGATTCTAAGCAAGATCTCTCCGTAACCGGGACGCTCTATTAGTACAAAGGGTGTAAGAAAAAGTATCATTAACTTTTAAAGCACGTGCTTTGTCCATGAAACTGAACAAATTTTACTATGGGAGCAAACCTGTCTGCGCAAAAAAAGTCAGCTGTTTCATACTAAACAGCAACACTCGACTCAAACGTATGGAGAAGCTGATTTTTTTGCGCTCACATGTTTACTCCCATTTTCAAGTTCAGTTTGATGGGTAGAGTATCTGAAGGTTGATACTGATAAATTATACTTTTCCCTACACTCTGTATAGACCATGCAGTTGGCGCCGTACTGCTTTATTAGTGTCTTGGGAGTTTCGACCGAGATTTTAAACTCTTTGTCAGCTGTCATTGTTTAACGACTCCAATCGCGTCTGATTTGATTTAGCTAACTGTTTATTTGTTGTCCTTGACCCAGATACAAATATCTTTGCCAATGAATAGATCTTATTAGTAGCCGTAATGTAATATTACTATACTATAATAAACATTTCGATGTTGGGCAGCTGTTTGTTCTTTGTTTAGGTACAAATCAGCGGTCGGCGTGATTTATACATATTATTTTAATGTGATATTAAATCTTTACGGTTTTTCGGTGTCTGAATTTTATACCCTGCATTATTACTTTCATAATTTAAGATTTTCATAATAGCTTTTTGTACTTAACCTACTTTTTTTTTTTTTTTTTTATAACGCTCACAGGCACATACATTGTAATGATACCAAGCAAGCACTAAAGGCTTTTTATTATGGAAACCATACAACAACGGCACGAACATATAACATCCATGACCGAACCGGGTTTCGAACCCAGGACCCTGGTTTGGCAGTCCAACCCTTACACCAACCGGGTCGTCGAGTTTAATCTATTCAAAACATCGAAGAAATAGATATTATCTACTGGTGGATCGAGATAGTGGATCCTACATGACAGAGGGACATACACAGTCCTTCTTAATATGCTGACACTTTTTAAGGGGATGATCAGACCATCAAACTGAACATGGTTCCATAGAGAAACTTTCTCTAGGAATTAGCCAAAAAAAAATCAGCTGTCCCTATCATTTGGCTCAAAAAGGTTTGCAGTTTTGTATGGAACAGCAGATTTTTTTTCGCGATTTCGATATTGGTGCCATAGAGAAAGTTGTTCAATTTGACGGTCTGATCATTACCTTAAAAAAGTGTCTGCATAATGACACACAATCTCCATAGAATTTTCAGCAGCTGATTTCAACTTTCCAGTTTCAGCCAAGACCGAGTCTAATTGTGTCAAAATATTCAAAACTAGATGACCGCAGCGAACTTCTTACCACCTTAGAATCTTCCCGACACGCACTTGGTCGTTTTTAGCCTATGTTTATCACGGATAGTGTATCGTAGCATTCTAATGGTGAAAAATGTATTCAGATCGGTCTAGTAGTTTCGGAGCCTATTCAATAGGCACAAACAAACAAACAAAGTATTATAGACTATTTAAATATTAACATTTACTAAACTGGCAGCTTCCTGGCTGAAAGAATCAGCCTCACCATCCAGAGGGAGAATGCTGCCAGCCTGTTGGGCACCATGTCTTGCGGCGACACTCTAGAGTGTGTGTATTATTTGTAATTTTTGTGTTTTGTATTATTTTAGTCATTATTAACCATATTTATATTAATTTCTATCCAAAAGTTGTATCTATACTGTTGTAAATATCTTTTAAGTTCTTGAATAAATTCTTCCTAATCACATTTACTAAGTGAAGCTTAAGTGAAGGTAGTAAACTAATTCTTCCCCTCTCGTCGTACATGCAAGTTATAATTAAAACAATTTTTCCAAAAGCTTTGCGTGTTAACCGTTCGATTTAATTCGGGCTAATTTACGAAAATAAAGTATTTACATGTAATATTTATGGACATAAGTAATATCAATTTAAACTGCGATTCGTAAGTACCGCCCATATCGTGCAATTATTTTTAGCACGGCACTTTTTATTTACAATCACTATAGAAAGTTGCTTTCGTGTGTAATAAAGTAATAAATAACTCGAAACGGTAGCAAAATTCTCACAAAAACTGAAAGCCAGGGTACACAGCAGATGAAATGAAAGTTCAACTAAAAAACTAATTTTGTGTTTAGGTTTTTAAACAAGGAACCCTTATAATTTCGATTTAGCAGTCGTTCTCTGTTATATCGCAGCTGTTTCACATAATTATTTTGTTATTTATCGGTTTTTTGTTATTATTTAAGAGGTTTAGTCCTTGCAAAGGGTTCCACACAAAGTTTCGTCCTATTTTAATGTATTAACCAATTAAAACAAGTCGTTGTAATTTTTTTGTACTGTATTTATCCATTATATTAATTAAAGTCGAATAATTTTTTTGTAAACACGATGTTTGATGCCTTTATTTTTACTCGTTAAAATATGACTATTGTTTCAAAGCTATTGATTGTTGAAATATGTAACCTGTTGGTGAGCCTAATAAAGAAATTAATTACTTAACTATAATTAAAGCTATCGTGTATCATATTTTTTCATTTCCATACAAATCTTAAATTAATCCTAGCATTGAAACTATACAATTTCGGAAAATCTGACAGTATACAGATACAGAGATTCGTTATTAAAACGTGTTGACAAAATTTCATTGACATTAATGGGTTTATACTGAAAATAGGACGAAATATCGATTGTCAACAGCGCGCTCGGGCGCCCTGCAGTTATATCCTCTTACGTTAGGATTTTAGTGTGGCAAAGATAGGTTAAGATAAATCTTATCTTTGAAATTGATAAATGTAACCAATCAGGTAATACCACAAGAACAACAATTATTTGTTAGGAATATAATTTCGTAAAACAGTAACCAATAAACACTATAATCAAACCACTTTTTAGTATTTCAATTAATTTCGAACCGAAGTTATATTTTAAGTGGGAGCAAGGTACAAGATACTTATCTCAATTCAAACAAGATTTATGGAAACTGGATCATAGTGGTCTTACTTGACCACTCTTTGGGAAGAATGTAATATTTTCAATTGTATCAATAACTGGAGCAAACTAAAAAGGAAACATGTCTTGTCAATAACTCAGTGAGAGGCTCATGTATGATTTTGCTTTATTTTATTAAATTAATCTTAAAATGGCAAGGACATGGGAAAAATACGCAAACAAGACGTTCACTGCCACTCTTTGGAAACACCAAAAAGTCGTAGTCAGTAGCCACTTAACTACATTGACCTGCAACCTGCAATACTAAGACAACACGTAATTTTTTTTTTAAACTATACAAGGTGTTACAAAAATACAAATAAACCTTTAAGGGGGTGGTGTAGACCATCAAACTGAACAACTTTCACTATGGGACCAATATCGAAATCGCGAAAAAAAAAAATTGATGTTCCATACTCTACAAATCGACTAGAGCTAAAATATGTATGGGATATCATTTTTTTTTTTTCGTGATTTCGTCGTTGGTCCCATAAAGAAAGTTGTTCAGTTTGACGGTCTAAACAACCCCCTTAAGAGTTTCAAACATTTATTTTTACTTACGAAACACCTGTATAAATTAGAGATTTAAAATAAAAATCGTTTAAAGCAAATGTTATCAGCTTTCTTTGTAACTATACAAACTATACTATAGTAAACTATACAATACTCTTTTTCGAGTCCTTTTTATTATAAATTCAATACTGACGACCTTTTTTTATCTTTAAGTTTGTTTTTATTTCTATACTTAATCTTTTTGTTTTCATTTCTTCCATATTATAAAATTGTTTTTTTATTACCCATAAATTGTAAATAGAATTATCTACTAAAATAAATAGTTTAAAATAATTTAAAAAAAAACGAAAATATACTTGTGTACTTCAAAATTATTGCAATTTTAAAAGTATGTATACTTTGTTTTGCAGGCCAGTGTAGTTAGATCATCAGGAGTGCGATTTTTGAATCTCATTCGATGAATTCAGCAGTTGAAAATATCAAAATTTCTATGGAGATATGCATCTTTCTACTGCTGCTTTGATTTTCAAAATCATACTTCAGGAGTGCGATTTATGAAAGTCAAATCAGCAGTAAAAAGATGCGTATCTCCGTAGTAATTTTGACATTTTCAACAGCTGAGCTCACCGAATGAGATTCAAAAATCGCACTCCTGAGTTTAAGGTGAGCTCTGACTATCCATAGTTTAACCACATTTAACCATTCAATCAATCACCCAAATCAGCCTTCACCAACCCACAACGTTGGGAAAAAGGAGGAGGTTCTATGTTCGGCTGTATGTTTTTTTTTGCGCTATTCCTCACGACTATGGTGCTAATCAGATCGAATTCGAACCCGACATTGTACCTATTCTCTTTTCTTTTTAACCATTCAACCAATCAATTATAATAATTGACTTTACTTATCACCAAAACACACGACGTATAAGACCAAAAAACAGAAACCGCACAAATGAGGCGGTCTTTAGTTAAAAGTCAATGTAAAGGATTTAATTAAATAAGTTCGAAGTCAAAAAAGGGTTGTCAATGATCACCGGAACAGATAATTAGCGAATATTTCTCAATAAACGATGCACAAATCACATTCTCAGAATTACTCCCATACTCGTAGACTCGTTAAACGGTCCGTGTATAGCGTGTAAGAATTACCTACTGACGAAAAGAATCTCTCATTATTCTCTTTATTGAGACGAGAAATTTTAAAACCGTGTTTTATTTAAATTAATTGGTATGTAAAGGCCAATTCTGGGTGGCATCACATAAATAAACATATCTTTAATTACGTATTATGTATGCGGATTAAATATACATCAATGACATTAGTAAACAGTAGATCATTGTATAACATGTCATCTGGTGCTTCTTGAGAATCTTTTGACTTGATGTACAAGAAACACGTGTCCATCATCAATACCGAACATTTAATGTTTATTTTCTTACGTCAGATAAATTATGACTGTCCAATCAATACTACATAAATCATTGAGACTTAGTCAAGTACTACCGCTTATAAACCATGCTACCTATTTCGTAATACCACAAATATTGATTAAATAGCTTGCGGTCAGGTCAGGTGCAGGTATTTTGTTCTTAAACTCAGTCAAATTACTGACCGCAATATTCGTTCAAACGATTAATTGTAGGAGCTAATTATTGTACTCTGAAATTACTGATTTGATTTATTGTGAAATGTTTAATGATTATTAAACTCATGGCCATTTATTCTTGACGGAGTGGTCAGAAAACCAAATTTTGTGACGTATTCAACCGTGGCTGAATGGCTATACACGGTGAAATTGATATCATTAGCCTTCTTTTTAAACTAATAATTACTATAAATATATACTAAATAATTACAATACAAGAAATAAAAATAAATTAGTGTTCCCACATTTTCGACTCAGTAAGGTCAACACATCTTTCATGGGGCACTGTATACGCTATTATAATAAGATACCAGAGGATATTCTAAACTTGCCAGACAAAAAGTTTAAATCCCATGTTAAACAAGTCCTCTGTAAAAAAGGTTACTATAAACTCGATGATTATTTGAATGACCAAAATGTCTGGTCTTGACAATGTTATTACACTATGTAATTCAATATTTGTACTTTGTATATTTTGTTTTGTTCAAAAGAAGTGTGTTGTAGAGTTTCTGGCCGCATCTTCTCTACAACGGAACACCTTCCGAAGCGGTGGTAGAATCAAAAATGACGTCAAAAAGTTATCTATGTGATATTATTTTGAATAAAAATTTTGACTTTTTGACTTTTAACTAAGATTCTACCCCATCATACTGAACCACTTTTACTATGGGAGCAAACCAATCGGAGCAAAAAAAAAATCTGCTGTTTCATTATACATTTGAGTCGAGTAGGCGCTGCAGTTTAGTATGGAACAGCTGTCTTTTTTTGCTCCGATCGGTTTGCTCCCATAATAAAAGTTGTTCAGTTTGATGGGTAGACTCTTAGTTTAAAAGGATGCTAATGATATCAATTTCACCCTGTATACGCCACTAAACTCATAGTTCTGCTACATGTCACCAGTGATGTTTTTGGTGTCCAGTAGTGCGATTTTTGAATCTCATTCACTATACTTACAGAAAAATTATGTCTCTAGTAAAAGACTTCAACGCGAGGGCAAGGATGATTTTTGTTAATTATATTTTTTTAAGTATGTTAATTTATTTTCACCTCACAAGCTCGGAAAGATTCTGTTTATCATTCGACATCTGAGTGCAAAAGTGCATTTTATCCGCTAGCGTGGAAAGAGTTTTTGAAATTCGAATCTGTCTGTTCAATATTTTTCTATACCGCCAATCCACTGAAAATGCTTAATAACTAAGTATTGCATGTCACTACTGGCCAGCACGAAAAAAAAACTTTTTAAAATGTTCTTTTTAGCAATTCACTTTTTTCCTCGCTGTTGTGAGGTGAAAAGTTGTGTTTCGCTCGGCTGCAAAGTTATTCTGCGTCTCGTACCTTTGAAACTTTCGCTAAGCTCAGGATTCTATTATTTGAACCACGAGCGAAGCGAGCAATCCTAGGATTCTTCGCTTGCTCAGGTTTCAATACAAGTACTCGCGCCAATAAGCAACTTTGCAGCCTAGCATAACAAATTACTATTTATGTAGTAGGTACTCTGTGGTTTTATGGTTTTCATTTAGATTAAGATTCTTCTTGGCTTCTTTAAAGTTTAATTAAAAACTTTAGCCACCATTTATCAACCATTATTTAATTGCGTTATTGTATAAACATAAAACTAATAACCACATCAAAAAAAAATATTTATGATTTAGCAATAGACTTATGAGACTACCAAACACAATAACTTTGACTATGTTACGTGCGAAATAAAAATCGCTAAATTATAGCTTAGTATAAAAGATGTTCGTCACATACTTAACATTTTTATTAAGGCTGCACCGAGCCTATTGTGCTGCCCCCAATCGTATTTTGTTTATTTCTTAACAATTAAACAATATTTCCAAAAAACACGAATGTCACATTGTAATTTGTAGTCCTGATTGGTTGTCAGTTATTCGAAACATTACGGAATATTATGTTTTATGCTTGTAGCTATTATCGTTAAAACCACCAAAAGTGGCCACTTTTAGCAGTTTTAAAGATAATAACTACAAGCATTATAAAAACAAATCAGCAGTGTCCCGATAAATTGAAAATAAGCAAGGACTACAATGAGACATTCGTGTTTTTTGGAAATATTGTTTAAAAATAAACAAAATACGATTGGGGGCAGGACAATAGGCTCTACCGAGCCTCTTAAACTGAACTAAAGTACCTACACTACACCATGACCGTTATCCCTGCAATTAAAATTCAATATACCTAATTGACTGAAGGTGTATTTAAGATGAAGAACCTGGTAATAACCAAATTATAAATTATCTGGAACCTACACAGGTAATAATTTAACAATAGCGTTCGACCACTTACTTTCGAAGCCAATTATAAGGGCGCAATTTATGGACCGATAATTTCTTATGTAATCGAGCGAGGCCAAATTTGCTTTAACGACTTATTCAGACCTCACAATGGTGTCTGACCACACATATTAAAATCTTAATTAGTTATTAAATACACTAATCTTTTCTTGATTAAAAGCCGATTTAATGTGTGATGAAAAAATCCAAATCCAAATGTAAATATATCGTTTACATGAAGTAAACGCTAAATAATAGTCATATAAGAGCATCTTATATGACTAATTTGCTCGAACCATCGCCTCCTGCATGGCATGCAAGGTTACTCGCCACTGGACCACCACGTAAGTACCATAGAAAGTGTTTAGTTTGATTGTCAGATAAATTCCTAAAAGTCCGTCCGCATAGATATTCTTTTCCTTATCTCCCACTCTTTGCGTATTTTTTTTAATGACAGTGGGTTAAATCACGTGGATCAAGATTATCTAGGTAATTCAAAAAGTAATAATTGGAAGTTGCATCCAAAACATTAACGATTATCTGTGCAAGTACCTACATAGTCTTTTCTTCAACTATTCGTCAGAATCTCATCAATAATTTCACATCGAATGTTTCGTAATGCGACAAACATCAGACCTCACCACCACGTGCACACGGTATTCCTCCGCGAAGGTCGTGCTATATGTACCCACCCACAGAAGATTCGAGGTTTTCTGACCACCGAAGGGCACCAATTGCATCATGCCAACAACGCAATTGAACTACTTGTACTCATTACTCATACCATAAACAAATAATAGAAATAATTTATTAAACGGCGTGAAAAATAACCTTTTGCATCATATGATTATCTCGCGGCGTGAGCAATTGAATCAATAAATGATCATGAAGTGGTAATAACGATTACGATCGGAGATTACGAAGGCAAAGAAACAATTTGTGGACGAAATCTCGTCCCTAATTCGATCTGCATGCCGCATACAGTGCTCGGTGAGCGTTGCGCCACCGCAGAATCACGCTCGCCTAAATTATTATATACCAGAATGCCAGACAACCGTCGTGTTTAATTCTGCTATCAATCACGTCACGGATCACCAGACGGTTGGTAATAATATAATCTGCTGCTAATCTAATGAAATCGATCTGCTAGCGAATCTGAACTGTCTATATTATCGAGTAGGTACCTATTTAGTGTCCGTAATATTAAATTGTATAATTACAGAACATACCTGGGTTACATAACATTTTATAACAGCGATAAAATCGAGAAAAAAAACACAAAGTTACACCGCAAAACCCAGCTTCGTTATCTAGCAATATATTAAGATCTCCATCGATTTATGTAGTCGTTAACCTAAATACACATAAAAAATTGGGTGCTAAAAGTTGATTGAATAATAAAACGAAATACACACGTACGAGAAGCAAGTCGTCTAGCTAATAAAGATGCGCAAGATTACTTACAGGTCGGCCAGTTACGTACCAGGGCTACCAACGACAATAATTAAAAAAAAAAAAAAAAAAACTTGCCCATTTTAGTGAATCCTTATTTTTTTATGTTCTCCGTTATCTATGCACTAAATGAATACTTTCTTTATAAATGTGGAAGTATGCGTTTTTCTTATATAAAAGCTTTCCTGCATATTACTTATTTGATCAAACTATAGATTGAATTTAGTTGACACTTGAACCCGCAGCCTTATGGCTAAGGCAAAAACCTACCAATTAAGCTACCGCTCACTTTGCCTGTGCTACTTAATTTTGCAATACTTATCTATATTAATTTTTGAGGAACGTATAACATTTCTATCATTTATATCTTATTTATGATTCCCATCTACTGGTGCAAGACTGGTGCCCTACCATTTTACAATCTTAATCAGCAAAACATAACAATCATAATAATTAATCATCAATAGAGAATTTTAGAGGGGTCCATCGGATTGACAACCTTTGACTTGGGTACCTAGTCCATAGCAGCGGGAGTAAATAAACGTGATCTAGAACGTGATAAATTGTTGCATCCATACATAGTAACACGGATCGTGACTGTTGGTGAAAACATAACAATTTTACTAGCACTTTAACAACTGAGGGGGCCTTTATGTTTGCCTTTTAAATATCCATCTATTGAGTGAGAACTAAACCTTAATTTCCTACCTGTAAATCGTTTTTTATCCGTCTAAGATATTCTCAGCTTATCAGACAGATCGTTTGACATATCTTTCTTACGACATATGTAGATATTATTATTTGTGTTGGGCTATTGCAAGCAAGGGTCGTTTTAACACTTGGACCATCGCTGGTCCTTTGTGTTCGCCCCAAGCTCACACCCATATTTTACGCATACCTCCGAATTTGTGGTATTTTCTTTGGGTTAGTCCATCTAGTCATTCTCGGGAATGCAGGTTTCCATACGATGTTTTCCTTCACCGCCGAGCTAGTAAATGATAAATACAACCGTACATAATTTCCGAAGAACTTAGTGGTACAGGCCAGGAATCGAACCGCTGCCTCATGATTGAGGCGCAAGATCTCTTCCGTATGGGCTATCATCGCTCTTAAATATGTGGATAAGTACCTACCTACCCAGAAGCATCAGAAGTCATGAATCTGATATATCCCCTAAAGCTTTTTACTATTAAAATAATGTAGGCAATAAATAACTTCTTATCTGTCAGTCGTATCGTATCCCATTTACAGAATAACTACTTGTTATCTCCTTGTTAAGTCGGTACGGTTGGACAGACGTCCGTCAACGATTTCACCGATAAGCGCAAACAACATAACAAAATTTCCTGCAGTTCTCACAAAAACCCTGAACAAATCAATAAAGAATTTTCCAATTTAAGGAGTGGCCACAAATAAATGCGGTACACGAAGCAAAAAACCCGGCCACCGGCGCACACTCAATAATTTTTAAAAGACATAAACTATGAATTATTTATATTGTAGAATAAATAAGCGAGTTGATTAACGTGGTGGTTTTTGTGGGACTTTCCTTTTACTGTTATTAAAGGTCGCTAGTATAAAAATTGAAACGTATCCTTAGTTCTGTAGATATTTACGATTCTCATTATTTTTATATGATTACATTATAATTTTAGAATATTGCTCTCCGTAGAAATGGTCCTGGTGACTTGGTGTGCAGCAGGTTTCTTTAATATAACTTATAAGAAACCCAATTCTGGAATCAGTCTCCACTCACAAACTACTTTAAGTAAAATTTATTATTTCAATAATGTATTTAGTAGTGGTAAACATAAATAATTGTTATTTATTTTATGGACAAATAATACCAGCTCCACAGTTTTCTTTTTACCAATATTTATTTTTTGGTATATTTAAAAAAATCAATAAACTTAATTGAACTACATTTCTTAGAAAAAGTATATGTCTATAATGAGCCTCACTAATATTCCGTATAAAAAAAAAGGGCCTAAGTTTCATAGGTTGGTGTGCGTGAGGTGTACTACAAATTATGTATGTGTGCGTGTATATGTATAGGGTTTAGGAACCAGTACTGGTTCCAATTTTTTTCGACGCTTTCGTATCTTCGACTGTCAATCTTGACATATACTTTATCAAAGCTACATTTATTAAAGCAAAGCCAATTTAACAATATCACATAAAATAATGTAATGTGTGATATAACAGTGAAAGGGACCAGAAAAGAAAAACATTGAGATCTGCTGTTGATCCTAAATACATTTGAGTCGATTCTGTACTGCAGTTTTGTATGAAACAGCAGATTTTTTTAATTTTTTCTGGATGTTGGCTCAGTCAGTCAGTTTGATGGTCTGAAACTAAATCATCCCTAGAAATATTATTAGGGTAGATATTAGTACACCTTGTATCATTTGTGTTTTGATCATTTTAGCTATACATACTTTTCGTCGTGTAAAAACTGTTACTCGTAGCTATAGAAAAGTGTATTTGGAAGACAGCTTCTCCAAGACTCCAAATGACTCTCAAATGTGGATATGCTTCGGATTTTACCTATTTTTATTATTTTTATTTTAGGCAACAGTACAAACTTAATTATAACAGGATCATATTATAAATAACTTAACTAGAATATATATAACAGAATAAAAACAAAACAAACTTAAATTATCACACACACTCCCTAGGGTGTTTAGTCCTCGCTTCCCTAAAGCGTCTAAGCACGACTCCAGTAGGCCATACCTCGGGAGCCAGGAACCTTTTGGAACTCAGAGCTTGCAGGTCTTGAAATCCGAAGACCTGCATTCCAGCTCCTTTTCATTACCCTTTATTTATTCAATGTTATTTGTCAACAGACAGTCGTCTCATACGCAAGACACCGGCGGCATACGCGGACGGAGTGTACATGATGGCTGGAGCTGACCGGCCTGGTGCCAGAACCCTCTCCAAACTCTTCATGCGGGGGCAGGACGGTCTGCCCTCCCTCGCCAACAGGACTGCTCTACTCGCTTTTTTTGGTAATTCACAATTTGTTCAGTTTTCCCACTTCTGATAAAGGCGTTCATATGAAATCCCTTCTTTTTTCTGATTCGAACATGAATGATAAGGAGAGCAACTTCATTTGACCTTCTTTATTCTTTATTGTAACATCATAATTCGGCATATGGTATATCCTAGAACGATTTAATTTCCCAAGAGTCTATCCAAGTAGGCCTACTTGCAATCTCCATTTTATTTAGAGTATGTCTGTCTGATCTATAATTTTGAGTTGATAAGTGCAACTTTGTTTCTCTTAAGCATATTAGCATTGGTTTGAATCTGTTAATACTCTATCTCTGTACTCTATTGTAGCTCTACAAGGTGTTACAAAACTACAAATAAACATTTAAGGGGGTGGTTTAGACCATCAAACTCAACAACTTTCACTATGGGACCAATATCGAAATCGCGAAAAAAAAAATTAAGTTCTATACTCTACAAATCGACTCGAGCTAAAATATGTATGGGATATCAGATTTTTTTTTTCGCGATTTCGATGTTGGTCCCATAGAGAAATTTGTTCAGTTTGACGGTCTAAACAACCCCCTTAAGAGTTTGAAAAATTTATTCTTACTTATGTAACACCCTGTATAGAGCTACAACATTTTCTCATTAATGATTTTCGTATTTAAAGCATCACAAATTATAATCTACAGGGCAAGTGGTAACCGGTGAAATAGTGATGGCGTCAGAGTCAAGCTGTCCAATCGAACACCACCGCATCCCGGTGGACAAGTGCGACCACATGTATGACCCGGACTGCCAGGGCGCCAAGCACATGCCTTTCCTAAGGGCAGCTTATGACAGGGCCACGGGGCAGAGCCCTAACAGTCCGAGAGAACAGGTAACTACAACATTTACTTCTTAATGTGCATTTTAGTATACCTATTATTTTGTATCTGTAGGTATCTTATCAGGAATGTATATTCTTAGATTAATGATTGGTCTTCGCTGGGCTCGCATCAAGGACCAATCATTAATATAATCGTCTACAGGGTCAAACTTAATATGCTGAAGGTATTAAGAGGATGATCATACCATCAAGCTGAACAACTTTCTGTATGGGATCAACATAGAAATTGCGAAAAAATTGAGCCTCGAATAGAGGTCGAATTTTTCGTAAAGAACAAAGTTTTTTTTTTTTTCAAAGATTCGGAAAGAACAGCTGATTGTTTTTTGCTGTCGGCTATTTCGAAATCAAGAAAAAAAAATCAGCTCAAATCAGACAAGATTGCAGCTTTGTATGGAATACCTATAGCTGATTTTTAGTCGCGATTTCTATATTGGTCCCTTAGAGAAAAATGTTCAGTTTCATGTTTCAATCATCGCCTTAAAAAAGTGTCAGCATATTAAAAAGGACCCTCCATCAAGATTTATGTTCCATCCACAATATTTTTTTTACACTCTGTATAAATTGAAGTTCTTCCTTCTTTACTTTCAAGTTTTAGGCCACGACAAAAGCACTTGAATTTCACGATTCCAATCGGGTAAAAATCAAGAAATCCAACTATAAATGGAAACATATCAGACATCAGAGTACTTGAGTATCGATGCCATCGTACCCGATTAGCATAACACCATACTTAAGAATTGTCAGCACCTTATTACCGCAATGAGTATTAGTTACGCCCCTTAGCATTAATTGGTAATATACGCTATCGATTATCGACATCGAGCTTCTGAACGAGCGCTACTCTGTGCTAATGAGGTGCTTGCATGCGCCGGCGCATTATGCAGCAATCATTACCGTTTCTTACAAGGGCTTGTGAGAGGCGTCTCGAAGCTTCAACATTCAGTTTTATGAAACAATATTACACAACACCAGTAAGTTTGTATACTCGGGTAGGATCTGACGGTATTTCAGTGGGTCAGTGGTCAACCTTTTTTTGTTCTTTCTGCTAATCGTTATCCTAAAGAAAGTCTGTAGTGTATTGTTCACATTATAACAAAGTTTATCAACGATTTTTTTTGCTTTCCTAATTACAACAGTTTCGGCCCTGGCACGTAGCAGATCGTGAAGATGATAGAGAAGAAGATACTCATCATTGATTTTCTTTTGTGAAATGATACTCTCGGACAGAGATCGGACTATAGTATCTAGATTTATAGTTAGAAGAAAAAGGTCTTTAATCCGATCTTTAATTACAAAAACCAAGCAAGAACCCAAAAACTCAGAGTTTCCTTTGACTGTCCTTTACACTCTACCAATACATCGGTAGCCAAATTGTAGCGACAGCTACTGTGTAGAGAAAGAGGCAGCACAGAATAGCGTTTCACACTATGTTGCTAGAAGCATTAGATCAAAATAAAATTAATGGATAGGCCTTAGAAAAAGTATATGTCTAGAATGAGCCTCACAAATATCCCGTATAAAACAAAAGGGGCTAAGTTTCATAGGTTGGTGTGTGTGAGGCGCCATACAAATTATGTATGTGTGCGTGTATATGTATAGGGTTTAGGAACCAGTACTGGTTCCAATTTTTTTCGACGCTTTCGTATCTTCGACTGTCTATCTTGACATATACTTTATCAAAGGGATAGGCCTTACGCGAACATTTCAAACCAGAAAAATGAGGCAAAACAAATGAAAGGTATACTTCAAATTTGTATGCAAGTGCCCTAGATTTGACAGATAATGAATGGCGCTAGTTTGTGTGGACCAAGTGCACCAGTAGTGTGCCGCGCGTCAACTTACCGCATCCATTAATTTTATTTGGATTTTTTTTGTTATTGAAAATGCCGACGAATTCTTGAAATATTTGATCTTACTACCGATCCAATCTTACCCGGATCTTTTTAACAAACAGATCGATATTTGAAGAGAAGCTTATGTAAACTAATTTGCAATCTCGATATTTATCTAATCCATTATTTTTAATTACAATTTACACACGTTCTCGTCCATCGAAGGCCGGATTCCAGGCAATAAACCCAGTTTCGCCTATGTGGCTTATGCTTGGTAGCAATTATGGTCAAATATGTCAAACTATGGGCCGACCACCTCGGGCTACTATAGAATGCTAATTGGTCCATTGACGGTATACCTAATTACTGTAATCGATAAGTAATTGACAATATAACACGCGCTCCTGAATAAATGGTCAATTTAATGGCTTTATAATTAGGTGTACAATGCTATTATATGTCAGAAAGAAAAAAAAAACTGCTGTCCATTCGTTTGCATTGAGTAGATATTGTAGTTTAGTATGGGCTTGTATTATAATATCTGTGGTATGGGACAGGTGATTTTTTTTTCGTTCTGATAGGTTTGCTCCCATAGTAAAAGTTGTTCGGTTTGATGGGTATAGGATGTGGTTAAAGGTTAATGATACTTTTCCTTACGCCCTGTATGTACCTATGCACTAAATTATTTTGGTTCAAGCTTCGGTTTTATATTGATTTAAACCTTTAATCCCTTAATATGAGCTATGTTTGACCTAAGCTATTATTTTGGTTGTTTCAGATAAACCAAATAACGTCGTGGATCGATGGAAGTTTCGTGTACAGCACGAGCGAGGCGTGGGTGAATGCAATGAGGTCATTTCAGGTGCCACCCAGCAGCCACGCCTGCCTCTTTACGTACATTATTTACTCTATACGTATATATATTTACGCTCTATACGTATATTCAAATCCATCACCACATCCAAAATACCTTATAGAACCACTAACGTATACTCTAGCGATAGACAAGCTCGTTCAAACAAACAACATGTTACAAAATGACACATTGCGGTCTGTCTTTGCCATAGTAACGAAGTTAACTCGGGAACATCAATGCGGTGCGCCCACCGCATTCAAGAGGAACAAGTTGCTTCTATGAAAGGGCCTGTCTATCGCTAGAGTGTAAGAACTATATTTTGTTTTGACATACTCATTCAGAGCTCGGTGGCGCGTTGCGTGAGAGGTATGGACTTTTAATCATGAGGTCTGGGTTCGAATCCGCACGGACAACATGCCACGTACCAATGAGTTTTTCTAACTTATGTACCTACGTATTACCGACTGCTCTCAAACGGTGAAGGAAAACATCGTGAGGAAACCTGCAACTGCATATGCAGAAGAAGAAATTCCGATGCGTATGTGAAGTCTACCAATCCGCATTGGGCACGCGTGGTGGACTAACGCCCAAACACCCTGCTAGAGGGTAGGCCTGTGCCCTGCAGTGGGACGTATATAGGCTGATGATGATACGCATTCAAACGTATTTGTTTTATGTAATTCAATATCTGAACATGAAAGTTTTCTTATTTCCTAGTTATCAATTAAGCATTTACTTTGCAGAATGGAAGCCTGTCAAGTGAGGGAGGGATGCCACTGCGCAACACAAAACGAGTGCCCTTGTTCAACAATCCCGTCCCACATTACATGAAGATGCTTAGTCCTGAGAGACTTTTCTGTAAGTGATTTATACACATCTATCAAAATAACACAAGATATGACCAGGAGTGCGATTTTTGAATTTCATTTGGTGAGCTCAGCAGTTGAAAATGTCAAAATAACTATGGAGATATGCATCTTTCTACTGCTGAGTTGACTTTCAAAAATCATACTACAGGAGGAGAGCGATTTTTGAAAGTCAAATCAGCAGTAAAAAGATGCATATCTCAAGAGTCTTCTTCTTCTTCTTTGCACTTTCCCGCTTTATGCAGGGTCGGCTCTTCTAATCATGCGGCGCCAGGACAATCGGTCCTGGGTTGTCGGGTCGGGCAGGTTCTCTGCTAGTGTTAGCTTTGTCATGCTGGTCCACCAGGTGGCAGGAGGGCGTCCTCTACCTCTTTTATGTTCAGGCAGACTTAGATCCTTATGTACAACATGTTCCTCGTCTCTTCGCATCACGTGGCCGTACCACCTGAGGCGGCTCTCGGTAAGTTTCTCTGGTATGGGGGCGACTTTGAAACTGCCACGAATATGTTCATTTCGAACTTTGTCCAGCCTTGTCACTCCTCCTGACCATCTCAGCATTTTCATCTCGGTGGTATGAAGCTTTTGCACATGTGTCTTCTTTACTGGCCAACATTCTGCCCCGTACATCATCGCCGGCCTTACTGCGGTCTTATAAACTTTGCCTTTTGTTCGGACAGGCATACGAGGGTCACATAAGACTCCGCTCAGTGAACGCCACTTCTGCCATGCTACACTTATTCTGTGAGCCACGTCTGGCTCCACATCTCCATTATCCGCGATTACCGAACCTAGATATTTGAATTGTGTTACTTTCGGCACAGGCGTACTATCGGGGTAATGGATTGTGGCTGGGAGGCTGACACCGCTAAGCCGGCACTCTACGTGCTCAGTCTTTGATCGGCTGACTTTAAGACCTGCTGATTCGAGGGCTGTAACCCATGATCCCAAAGTAGTCTGTAATTTGGCTGCCGAGTCGGCGATCAGGACGATGTCGTCCGCATACAAAAGGTTCCAAGGCAACGGGGCTTGGATATGCTTCGTAACGAGATCCATGACTAAGTTAAAAAACAGTGGGCTGAGGGCTGAGCCTTGATGGACTCCTACCCTAACCTAACCTAATGTATATCTCAAGAGTAATTTTGACATTTGCTACTGCTGAGTTCGACGTATGACATTCAAAAATCGCACTCCAGGACCACAAACGTGGAAACATCTTACAATCTTTGTATATTATCCCAAAAGCCAATTTTGTACCGTGGTAGTAGAAAATAATTATTTGATATCTCATTATAATTATCACAATTTTGCCAAAAGATCAAGAATAGTTTCGTACATTATTGTTTAATTCACCGCTAATATGGAAACTACTGGCGCGCTGTACTCGCATCATTAAAATTCCCTTTTGGTAAATTTTCTTTACCAATATAAAAATATAGCAGAATCTTGGGAGAACTAGAAATAATTCCCTATAACGCTAATGCGTTAGAATAATTCACAAATAGAATACTTATTAAGACATAAAAATGTTGAAATTGTATATTCTTTGAAATCACAAGACATTCCTACTGGAATGGATTAAGAATGTACCTCCTCAAGTACCGCGGACGGAATAAAATAAGAAATATAGCGTTCTTGTTTAAAAATATTAAGTACCTACTTATCTACAAATTATTCTGACTTTTTTCAACGATTACTCTCCAGTATTAGGGGATCCACGGACCAATCAGAACCCAGCGATGGTGACGTTCGGCATCCTTCTACTGCGATGGCACAACGTGGTGGCAGGGCGAGTGCACCGCCAGCATCCTGACTGGAGCGATGAACAAATGTTCCAACGAGCGAGGCGCATCGTCATAGCCAGCTTGCAGGTTTGTGATGCTCTCAAAATATGTTTCATTAAGAGGATAGTTACTTTTCCAACCGTATACATATTTGTCCGATCCACCCCACCCATACACCTCACTGACTAGAGTGCGAAAGAGACTATTCCAGCTAGAACCGATTTTATCTAGATAAAATCGACGAAAACAGCATTTCGTATTCCCCTGTTTTCTCCTCCAAAACCAAACAGATTTTAATAATTCTTTCAAGAATAATATGAGAAAGACTTTGGCTATGTCTGTACGTTTTGCTTTTTTTGTTTATATTCGTCAAATTTGTTTGCTGGATGTCTGAAAACGGGCTGTAAAATTGGTCATTTTCAAAGGTCCCTAGTTCCTACAGTAATTAATTTATGTAAAAAAGCAAAACATAGGGACATAGCAGAAGTAACATAGATTGGATGGTAAACAAAATTTTTGCTCTAGTGTCATTACTCATTATCCAAAGAGAAAACAGGGGAATACGTTTGTATGGAGAAAACCGTACCCGTCTATCCTCTTAAAACAAAATCTATTTACAGAACGAAAACCGAACACACAGCATACATAAAATCCCTTCCTCATACCATTCGGGTTGCTCGGAAACTTTGCTACTAAGATTCCAAACTATAAATTATAAATACCATTGAATACTGTAATAATACCATACCTGCAGTGTAGGAGGCGATGGTTCGTTCCCTGTCCAGGCCGACTCGTACCAATGAGTTTTTCGGAATTTATGTACGATTTGTAACACCACTGGCTCTCCGGTGAAGGAAAACATCGTGAGGAAACCAGCATGCTTCAGTTTCGAGGCGTGTATTGTACCCACTGTCCATTACAAGTGGCGACGGGCTCACTCCCCGTCACTCTGGACAGAGTTTCGGTACTACTAGTGAAACGTGGATGTTCTGAGTTTTCAGAATATCTCTGACTCCCACCTCGGGGAATATAGTCGTGAGCATATGCTATGCTAATACTGTAATAATTATTCCTTTTTCTTTTTCCAGAACCTCATCTTATATGAGTACGTGCCAGCATTCCTCGGAGTGCCAATGCCCAAATACGAGGGTTACAAAGCGGAGGTGGCACCAGGAGTAACTCATTCCTTCGCCGTGGCCGCGTTTCGTTTCGGGCACACCCTGGTCCCCCCAGCGATCCTACTGAGGGACAGGAACTGCAGATACAGCAGGGCCCCCGGTGGACATGATGCTATCAGACTCTGCCAGACTTGGTGGGACGGAAATGTGAGTTGATCTCAGTAGATGAGCTTATGTTTAAGATAGTATCGTTGTTCTTAAAATTGAACCTCTGTCACCATTCTTTTCAAGGATGTGATGTCCCAAGTACCCATTGAAGAGGTCCTGATGGGAATGGCATCGCAATTGTCTGAACGCGAAGATGCTCTATTATGTTCAGACGTACGTGACAATCTGTTTGGTCCTATGGAGTTCTCGCGACGTGATCTTGGCGCTCTTAACATCATGAGGGGTCGCGATAATGGGCTTCCTGATTATAATACTGCAAGGTAACAAACATCTTATCACCTTGTAGAAAATGATAATGTACTCCAAAACCTTTGTTAAAAATAACACAGATCTTCTTATATCCAGGGAATACTTTGGATTGCCAAAAGTGAAGACGTTTAATGAAATTAACCCAGATCTGTTCGAGAAAAATCCTGATTTGTTGCAAAAATTAAGTCAAGCTTACGCGGGACGACTTGACAACATTGATGTGTATATTGGTAAGTTCTCAGTTTTAATCAAGAAGTTTGGACATGGTTTTAATCATATATTCATTATGTGGACACGTCAACGGTTACATTTGCTGCATGAGTCAGGTTTGAGACTTTGCTCTGAAGTATCTAAAAAGCAATGAAAATCATGCTACCTACTTAAAATTGAATTTGCAGGTGGTATGCTTGAATCAACCGGCCATCCTGGGGAATTATTCCGAGCAATCATCATAGACCAGTTCACAAGAATAAGAGATGCTGACAGATTCTGGTTTGAAAATGAACATAATAGGTACGTAGATGTATAAGACCAAATCAATTCTTACCAGCTTGAAAATAGGATCCATTTTCTCCATTCCACTTTTCTCTTGCAGCATATTCACTCGAGACGAAATAGAGGAACTTCGAAGAATCACGTTATGGGACATAATAGTTAACAGTACATCAGTGGGCCCTGGTGACATCCAGCGTGATGTGTTCCAGTGGAACAGTGGAGACCCTTGTCCTCAGCCTTACCAGCTCAACGCATCCAAATTACCACCATGCAAATATTTGAAGGGTTATGATTATTTTGAGGTGAGAGTTCGTAGAAGATAAAGCCGAGATGATACTACACTTGTACAAAGATTTACTAATCTAGTAATGGTTTCGTTGCAGGGAAATGAATTCGCGTATATCTACACGTGCTTAGTCCTAGGATTCGTGCCAATTCTATGCGCAGGAGCCGGATATGGAGTAGTGAAACTGCAGAACAGTCGAAGACGCCGTCTCAAGATACAACAGGAGCATCTTAAAAATGCACAGCATAAGGGTGAGCAAGCACTACACTGATACATACAAAATGAATTTAGTAGCATTTACCTCTTATAACAACTTTATAATTTAACTTGATTTGTCTCCTCTTATCGACAATATTCAATTCATAGGTTCTGTAGATAAGATGGTATGCCGTGAATGGGTGCACGCTTCCCACAAGCGACTGGTGAAACTCAGACTGGGCCCAGAACCTGCACTCCACGTCACGGATCGTAAAGGAGATAAGCTACGCACTGTGCCATTGGATCACACTGAACAGCTCACAGTCCTTGAAAGCCAGGTAAGAATGCAATCTAGTACCTCTGTTCTGTTTATACACACCGCCTTAAATTGCTTGTCAGTTTATACTGACCAGTGAAAGCACTCGAAGCTATAACTGGCCCATTAATCATTTTACCACAAATTCTCAGGAAAGCCGTAACAAGCGTCCATTGGTGCTGATCCGCGCACCTCGGGAACATGATCTCGTTTTAGAAATGGATTCTATTGCATCAAGACGTAAATTCCTCGTCAAACTAGATACTTTCCTCGCGCAACACAAGAAAGCCCTTAATCTTACTCAAGTAAGTATGAAACAATAACTTCTAAGCATAAAGCTAGATATATATACAGAATAAGCAATATTTTAAAATTTTAGGGTCATCGCGAACAAATATTGGCTACAGCTGAGACAAGAGAAAGAAGACAACGCAAACTTGAGCATTTCTTCAGAGAAGCTTACGCCATCACATTTGGTCTTGCACCTGGAGAGAAGCGCAGAAGATCTGAGAATGGAGATCCAGAGGTAGGTATATGACGAGATGAGATGTAATTATTTTCTACTTTCTACTTTACCTACATTGATTCACGTATGTAATTATTTTATTTATTTTACAGTCAATCGTGATGAGGACTTCATTGTCAAAGAGCGAATTTGCCAACGCACTGGGGATGAAATCAGATGCCGTATTCGTAAAGAAGATGTTCAATATCGTCGATAAAGACAGCGATGGAAGAATCTCTTTCCAGGTACAACTTTTGCTTAGCATACAAATTACATAGATTTGGAGGCTTCTGAATCTTTCATTAATGAAATATAAAACAATTTGTCATCAGGAGTTCCTAGACACAGTGGTATTATTCTCCCGGGGGGCGACAGACGACAAACTCAGGATTATTTTTGATATGTGCGATAATGACAGAAATGGCGTCATCGACAAAGGTGAACTGAGTGAGATGCTGCGGTCATTGGTGGAGATCGCAAGAACTACAAGCTTGAGAGACGAACATGTCACAGAGCTAATCGACGGAATGTTTTCAGTAAGTAAAGAATATCAAAGTACCTATACATAAAGTCAATTAATTCTTTTGGAGATACATACGATTTCTTAATTACGTGTAATTTTTAGGACGCAGGCCTTCAGCATAAAGATCATCTCACATACTCAGATTTCAAAGTGATGATGAAGGAATACAAAGGAGAATTCGTGGCTATCGGTCTAGACTGTAAAGGAGCAAAACAGAACTTCCTCGATACTTCAACTAATGTTGCTAGGATGACCAGCTTCCATATTGAACCTTCTATGGAACAATCCAGGTAATATGATCAGCAGATCAGATTTAAACATAAAATACCGAATTTGTTAATTACGTTACCAATTAACAATTTACTTTTATTTCAGACACTGGCTCCTTCTGAAATGGGACTACATGACGACATTCTTAGAAGAGAACAGACAGAACATATTCTACTTGTTCGTCTTCTACGTAGTCACTATTGGATTATTTGTGGAGAGATTTGCCCACTATTCATTTATGTCGGAACACCTCGATTTAAGGCATATAATGGGAGTGGGCATCGCTATAACCAGAGGATCAGCTGCATCTTTGTCTTTCTGTTATAGTCTTCTGCTATTAACGATGTCCAGAAATTTGTTGACTAAGCTAAAAGAATTCAGTATTCAACAATACATTCCGTTAGATTCGAGCATTCAGTTCCATAAGATAGTAGCCTGCACTGCGTTATTCTTCTCACTTCTGCACACCGCGGGTCATATGGTGAATTTCTACCACGTTTCTACTCAACCTGTGGAGAATCTTCGCTGTCTTACCAAAGAAGTTCATTTCACTTCTGATTTCCGACCAGGGATTACTTATTGGGTGTTCCAGACTGTCACAGGTAAGCCTAACTAATTGATCACTATTATCAACCTTTTTGTTTTGTTACGTAGTATTTACCTACATTTCTCGTACGTTCCAGGTATAAGTGGCGTTTTGCTCTTCGTGATAATGTGCATAATCTTCATCTTCGCGCACCCCGTGATCCGCAAGCGTGCGTATCCATGGTTCTGGCGCGCGCACTCATTGCACGTTGCTTTGTACGCCCTCTGTCTCGTCCATGGTCTGGCTAGGCTAACAGGAGCACCTAGATTCTGGATCTTCTTTCTTGGACCAGCTATCATTTACACGTTGGATAAGGTAAATTTTAGTTCAAAAACGCTTTTATAAGTGAAAAGATCTCTTCACAGTTTTATATTTCGGTATAATTAAATGTCGTGCCTTTTTATTTACAGGTTGTTTCGCTACGGACAAAGTATTTAGCATTGGATGTACTAGAAACCGAAATGCTACCTTCGGATGTTATTAAAATCAAATTCTACAGGCCACCTAATCTGAAATATTTATCTGGTAAGTATCTTAAGCCAACATGTATTGCAGTAATGGGTCTCCCTTATCCAAAATGAAATAAGGCTTTAATTTCTGAAATTTTTTCAGGTCAATGGGTTCGTTTGGCCTGCACAGCATTTAAGAAGGAAGAGTTCCACTCCTTCACCCTAACTTCAGCTCCTCATGAAAACTTCCTCTCATGTCATATCAAAGCGCAAGGCCCCTGGACATGGAAACTGAGAAACTATTTCGATCCTTGCAATTATAACCCTGACGATCAACCAAGAATTAGGTAGGCCTTTTTTCTTCTTCTTAATTCACCCTTTTTTAAGATGTACTTCCAGAATAATGGAATTTTGAGCTAAGTACATGCTGCTTAGTGGTAATAATAATTTAGGACGAGTAAACTTTTTAAATTCAGAATCCAAGGACCATTTGGAGGCGGCAACCAAGATTGGTATAAGTTCGAAGTAGCTGTGATGGTTGGCGGAGGCATCGGTGTCACACCCTACGCGTCCATTCTCAACGATCTAGTCTTCGGCACCTCTACCAACAGATATTCTGGGGTTGCTTGCAAGAAGGTACGGTTTTCTGATATACTAACATTTGCCAGATGACTCCCTGGTCTGTGCAGACATCTTTGTTCGTTTATCCTGATGAAAAAAACGGTTAAAAATGACGTTTGTTCTGAATATCAAATAGGTATCTATATTTAGTTACCTATATTTATCTTATTTACCTTCTAGTCATCTGTAACAGTGCGGCCATTAAATCTCGTTTGTCCTCCAGTGTCAAATTCTTAACTCTAGTAGTCAACATTTTCTTAAAATGTGTCTAATTATTTGTATTAATTTAAATTCCATGTCAATTCCACAGGTATATTTCCTCTGGATCTGTCCGTCTCACAAGCACTTCGAGTGGTTCATCGACGTCCTCCGCGATGTCGAGAAGAAGGACGTCACAAACGTTCTCGAGATTCACATCTTCATCACGCAGTTCTTCCACAAGTTCGATCTTAGGACCACTATGCTGGTAAGTTGACATTGATAAAATCGCCACAAATTAAGTACGTATGATTAATATTGATAATTAATGTGTCCCACTTTTTTGCCACATTTCTATGAACATTGTCAAAAGTCAGTACAATTTTTTCCTAAAATTGTTGCTATTAAGTTTGCAAAATAATTGAAGTTAGACGATAGAATCATCTTCCATCAATACTGTTTTTCACTCTTTTTAAAGCTTAATTAAGGTATCCCTTCCTACCAGCTCCCTGCAATCAAACAATGGACAGAGATTCTGAATTAATTATAACCCTAGGACAATTAACAATAATTCGTGTGTTATGTTACAGTATATTTGCGAGAATCACTTCCAGCGGTTGTCGCGCACCTCTATGTTCACGGGACTGAAAGCAGTCAATCACTTCGGGCGCCCCGACATGTCATCCTTCCTCAAGTTCGTCCAGAAGAAGCATAGTTATGTAAGTCACTATACCTAAGTTGACAGTTTGCTGCCCTTTGTACTTGTCTTTTATCTATCACAGAATAAGTAATAGTTTATGTTGTTTTCATTTATATTTCCGTGTGTACAATGAAGTGTTAAAATAAATAAATAGTTACCGCCGTTTGGCAATTGCTACGCCTCATCATGACTATTACTCTTGAGATGTCCTAAAAATACTGAATGCAGTTCATCACAAATTTATTGCGTCCATCGATCTGCGTTGGGCCCGCGGCTGCCTGATTGATTATGGCCTGCATCCTGTCAATTACATAATTCCCGATTGGAGCCCAGCACTGGCTCTTGATGGAGCGCAGTAATGCCAATTTACTAATAAAATTCCTTTGCCTCGCAGGTATCTAAAATAGGTGTGTTCTCGTGCGGGCCCCGACCTCTCACCAAGTCCATAATGTCGGCCTGCGAGCAAGTGAACAGGACCCGACGACTTCCATACTTCATCCACCACTTCGAGAACTTCGGATAAACGTTCATACTGTCAGCCATTGTGACTGTCAATATTGTGCTCTAAGCTACGAATAAAATAGCTCTAAGATCAAAATACCGTGCCAAAACCATTCACCGAGTCATTTTGTAAAATGTTATTTGAGAACGGTGGCAAATATTTTATTATGAGGATGATAAATTTTGTAATGTTTCTGTTTGTCAAATCATAAGTAAGTAATTCAATGCAAATATTACAGAAAAAAAAATGTACTTCAATTAGTTGTAATAAAAATCGTTGAGCAGATTGTACCTACTAAGTAAACGTATTTAAAAAAATAGTACCTATGAAGTTGAATTTATATTCAAACCTGTGAAAATATCGTCGAAGTTAAGTAGTTACATAAATCGAATCAAATCGAATTTCATTAAAATAAGCTTACAGTTAACTTAAGTATTTATTTTTAGTCTACGCTTTGTTAATGTTAGCAACTTCAAATTTAGCAACGAATTAGTACAAATTCAACATCGCATTTTAATGTACAAAATATCATTCAAAAGTGTACTTAAGGAATTATATTATTCTAATACTCAAAATGCATTCTAAATATTGTTGAGTATGAAACACATTTTAAAAGAAGCTATATTACTTAATTTTGTGTAAATATTGTATAAATGTAGGTAAATGTATTAATTTGATAGTAGTTTACAAGTTTTTAATTTTTTTACGTTTCGTTATAGCATTGTAAATAAGTATTTGAATAAAATTGTTTACTAAATCATTATTTTTTTTCTTGAATTGATGTCAATTTAGCACCACTGCCAGGGTTCCCCTACAACTTTAGCTGTGTTGTGTGTTGTGCGATTTTTTATTCTGTAGCCAAGTTAAAGGTACATTTCGCAATTTACTACAGACTCTAGCGGAGTAGATCCGTCTTACACTTGCATTATTAATGGTCAGTAATTTGAAATTCACTCTCTGATTCAAAGTAAAAGGCCAAAGTATACAACGTAGCCTTGCTAACTCGAGACATACTGTTGCTGCGCTTTACAAATCAATTATACGTATTTTTGACAAACAAAATATGAAAATAGTTTTTAAAAATTGTCAACTCTTACTAACGAGTCTAATGTCGTGGCTACCGTCTAATCACAAACTGTAACTGTAATACATAGGTACCTACCTAATTAATAAAATCTTATATGATTCTTTATATTTCAAAATATTTTACCGTGGAGCTTAATACCAACAAAATTCCTCTATATCTGTTATCAAATTCAAATTTAAACATTTTGTTTTTGACAAGATGTCCATATAGTGTTAGTATACATTTATCTTATATCATTTACCTTAGAAAAAGTATATGTCTAGAATGAGCCTCACACTTGTTCCGTATAAAACAAAAGGGGCTAACTTTCTTAGGTTGGTGTGCGTGAAGCGCCATACAAAATATGTATGTTTGCGTGTATATGTATAGGGTTTTGGAACCAGTGCTGGTTCCTATTTTTTTCGACGCTTTCGTAGCTTTGACTGTCTATCTTGATAATCTAAGATTATAACTAGTGTTAGTAACAAAAAAAAGTAGGTAACAGTACCTAATTTTGGAGCTTCACCCAGTGATGCAACAGCGGGGTCCCGGTCTCTGAACACTTGTGCTGTCTCGGAGCCTGCCCAACATGGAGGTTCTCATTATAGCGCAGAAGTCGTCGTCGTTATTATACTGTACCACAGAGTACTATTATTACTTTATACATATTAGATCCTAGCTGATGCCCGAGACTTCATCCGTGCACGTGCTTTGTATCCTTTATTACTCGTTTTTGTGCAAAAACGTCACATGAAGCTTTGCGAGATCGATCCGGGTTGTTGGGAGGAGCTTGCTAAAGATCGACCGGGGTGGAGGCACACTGTCCAGAATAAGGTTTTCGACTTTGAGGCTAAGCGTAGGGCTGATCTCGATGCCAAGCGCGATGAACTTAAAGCCAGACCACCCGCGGCCATCCAATACAACTATCGTAATGGAAAATTGACTTGTAGCCTGTGCGGACGCACTTTTAAAGCCAAGAAGGCTACATCAGCCAACTGAGAGCACATCAACGAAGCTCTCAAAGTCAACAGCCATAGTCAGTCGCTGTGGTCGAACACGGCCATGAAGCATCATCATCATTACTCAGGGACAGATTTCTATTTTAGTGAAAGAATATTTAAAATCTGTTAAATAGTTCCAGATATTACTCCATCCATACAAACAAACAAATATTAGACGACATTTACTATTTCCTCATGCATGATACAAAATTGGTGTACTGTAATGTATGATGCATTTCATTTTGTGGTTTTATCATGATAGAAAAATAAAATGACTTCAGTTAATTTATTAATCAAAAACTTATTCAAAGCAGGAATTTGATTCACTTATAACTTAAAACTACGGAAGATTAGATATGGCTGTTGCAAAATCTATAAGAGCTTTTGAGGAGAGTATGCAAATTACATTCCTCCACCCTACTCTGCTCTACTCTGAAATAATTTGCGCAGCAAATCCAGAAATAATAGAAAAAACAGGTATGTACTTAGGTACTCTACGTCCGTATCGCAAGTGTGTACAACGAAATGAACCGATAAATCAATCTTCCCGTTATTAAGGTCGTAATATAACACCACACATTACACCTAATGCTCGGGTTTTTGTGCAAATTGGTGCACGTCGCAACACAACACTCAGATGCATTCAATGGCCTTCAGTTTCCCTCTACGATGTACCTAATCTACATAAACACAACATTTGCAACCAATTTTAAATATACCTTAGGGTCTTTCTTTATAATGCAGACGGTTTTTTGAGGGGGTGATCAGACCATAAAATAAAATAAAACCGGCCAAATGCGTGTCGGGCTACGCGCAGTTTAGAGTTGGCTATAGCTTAGAACAGCGGTCGGCAACCTTTTAGCAGGCAAGGGCCACATAGTGGCAAAATGAAGCAACGTCAGGCCACACTTGTTTTTTTGGCCTTCGAATAACTAGTATTAGAGTAATATACGACCGATGGACTAATGAATTCCCAATGGACCCCTTAAGTACCTCTCACGTATACCCTCACACACCACCAACCATCCACAAACCAGTCAGATCATGCTTTGCGAGGCGACCGAGACGCATGCCCTGACTGATTAGTTGGCTAAACCAACACGACATTGACGTAACCTTCAACGCGTCTGTCGCGAGAGTTTCTTTTCTATAGTGTAATCTGGCTGGACGTTATGATACATAGGCGAAGTATTTTTCGCTTACGCTGATAGACGTAACATCAGTGTAACCGCGTATGAGACAGCGATAGTCATAAAATCCTATACAATTTGTATGAAAATAGATGTCTGACTCCGGACAGCAATAAGTGGCGATCTCCTTTTTTTTTAACTAGAGCGAATTTACTATGTGCATTTCTTACTAAGTGAATATGACAAGACACGTGTTTCCTTCTAGTACTTTCTATTTCTAAGCATCTCTCACATAATTAGGTATCTAATAAACTTGTATCTTCTTAAATTCTAAAAATGTGGCTACGTCGATAAGGGCAGCAATAAGTAGCTATCTCCTTTTTTCACTAGAGCGAATTTGCTAGTGCATCTCTTACTGAGTGATATGACAAGACACTTGCTTTCTTCTAGTTCCTTCTCTTTCTACGTTATGATACCTTATGGAATGCGCCCAGTTTATGAAATTCCATTTGACCTCCTTGACCTTATTGTTAAGTTAAACCTATTACCACAGAGTAGGTACTATAATTACTTACTTAGGTACTTTGTGTGTATTGTATTTGGCTTGAAGCAAATAATTGAAACTGTCTATCTGTCAGTCACTATTAATTGCTGACATTTACCAATTTTATATCTTTGTTGTTCCCAAGGCATTCCAGTATTAAACTGCATTAGTAGAAATAAATGAATGTACTTTGATAGCCATTAACTTGCATCCATTAATCCGAGATCCATCTCAATCATGACTCTCGAATGTGAATTTAAGCTCTTTTGCATATAGAAAAAAACATGACAAATTGTTAGCCCATTGTATCTAACAAAGAGATTTAATTATTACTACTTAAAGTTTAAATCTCTTTGGTATCTAACGAAAAAAGAACTAACTTTTGTTTTACCATTTGTTCGTACAAATCATCAATCAGTAGCACACATCATAGATAAATCGAAAAAGGAGACTGCATGTTCTTGCACGACACTATATTGCAAAGAATGCTCATTACCGTGCTAAAATATACATGTGTAGAGACAGATAGTAAAGAACTTTATCAAATTGTATTATCTCACCGCAGTAGGCCTCGCATGCCACCCCCGAGTAATCGATAAAAAACGAGATGTGCCACCGTCTTTGTTATTATTTTACAAATGCCAAAAAGAGCGCACATGAATTTTTCTCGTTTTGTAGCTTTGTCATGGATGATATGCTTGCCACGGTGTGGAATCAGCGAGTCACTTTTCTGTGCATTACATAAGATTCTAATTAGGCACATGCACCGTTTAGTGAGTGCCGCATTTTCCTCTTTTCCTTTCATCTAAGGCGCACACTTCCACTTAGTCATTAAAACAATCAACTGTACTTTCTTTACTTTAACAGACTTGATCTCAGCCATAACTTTTTAGTAATGTTTAGGCCACTGACATTATTCAGATTACGGAACCCATCTATTTTACGTGTCATTATTGAGCTGTACCAACATTTGCCAGCAATTATTCAAAGCGGACAGAACGTAGATCTTCTTAATAGTCCCAATTAGGGGAGACAGGTAACCGGCGCATGCGCACGCGTGATGGGTCGATGCACTGATGCACTCTTGCGACAGCTCAAGTAACTCACGGGCCAGGGGACATGCAAACAAATTACTGCTCCACTCTTAGGGGACTCTACCGAGAAGAACGATTGCGATTATGTTGATTTTGTGACATGAATGCGGGTCAGCGGCGGCACTAACCAGCGAGCGCCGTTGTGTAAAAACTGTCCAAGTAGGTACCTTCCCCTTTTGTGGGTGTTGATACGCTTATTGGGCTGGCTCTGAAATAGGTAGCGCACATTCTCACGTCGTCCTTTTCAACATTAGCCTGTTACCGAACATTCCAATGAAGACTCGAGACTTTAATGCAGACTACATCCAGCCCTCGAAAAAGGTTTTGGTCACGGGCACCCGAAAATCGGACAATTACGAGTAAATTATCATACAAATTGTGTGTGCTGCGCTGTATTCCAAATCACACGCGGTTCTTTGTTTTTTTTTATTTATTTCTCATTAATGGATTAGATATAACATCAGCCTATCGACCTCAATTAGGGTCGTGGGCATGCCAACCGTGCCAACAACGGTGGATCAGCGATTTACACATTTCTCTATGAAATCGACAACGATGATACTGAAGTTCTTTGCCCTCCATAGATTTCCATCAGGTTCCTACTCTGAAATCGAATCCGAGAGGCTCTTTTGTTTGAAATTTTTGATCTCGGATTCGATTACAGAGTGCAGATCCTGTAACCTAAATGTCATCAAACTTGAAAGTTTCCTTAACTTTGCACACTCTGTTTTTATTATGAAATAACTTCAGTGAATACCCTCATCGACATTTCCTAGAACCTCTAGCTTCCTAAACGTATGCCTACCCTACTTAACTGTTTTGCAAAGTCGCACCTTACTTCTCCATCACTTGTCGCGTAACATAACGAGAGAAAAGGCGGGATATAACTTTGTTTGATCCTTGAAACATAAATACAGATTATAGGTACATAGAAACACCATCCTATATTATAAAATTTAACGAATCGAATTGATTGTTTTCCCTATAACACTATGTAAGTCTGGGGATCTCTTGTTTTTTCTCACGTTCCCCTAATAGGGGTCGAAGGACGAAATTTCGAAAACCACATTATTAGTCAGATGCTCAAATATCTAAATACTTATAAGGACTATTTTAGCACTAGTTAAGTCCGAGAAGAGTATACTCGACCAGGTAAAACCGGTCCTTAGAAATATAAATTAGTTATGTGGCTTATAGTAGATCGGCGAACCGACAAAAAGTCGCTTAAATAAGATTCTGGCACAAGTCATCTCCTTTATAGTGTTATCTGGTATCGATGCATTCAGTATGACTTCCTGATTACAAATATATGAGATGACAAGCGCTCAGACTGTGGGGGTAGAAACTGTGACGTCATAAAGGTGGCCATACAAAGTAAAATTTTGTTTTTGTTTATTCATGCCGTGTGGGGTATCAAATGAAAGGGCTTTATGAGTACATTAAAAATATATAACATAGTATAACATTTTCACTATTTGGTTTAACAAATTATTCGAAAAAGTAAAAAAAATCCACAATTCTGAGTTGACTTTGAACTGCTATAGATTATAAAAAACTAAATGGATTTTTGTAGATTATATATCAAATGACTCAAGATATTCTCTATATTGCGTCCAAAAATAATTAACTACATTTATAACAAAATAAAAAATTTACATCCATTTGAAAAACATTGTAAATTTTTGGACGCCTTCTAATAATTTCTTAGACCAAGTAGTAAAAATGGTATAGTATGATATATATTTGTAATCTGCTCATAAAGCCCTTTCATTTGATACCCCACATGATGAGTTTAATTTAAATAAAAACTGTGACGTCATGAAGAAGGCCATACAAGGTAAAAAAAAAAACATTTTAATAATGTTGTGTAGGGTATCAAATGAAAGAGCTTTATGAGTACGTTACAAATATATATCATAATATAACATTTTTACAACTTGGTCTAAGAAATTATTAGAAAGCGTCCAAAAATTTACAATGTTATTCAAATTGAGGTACATTCTTTATTTTGTAATTTATCTGATTAATTATTTTTTGACGCAATATAGAGGATATCCTGAGTCATTTGATATATAATTTACAAAAATCCATTCAGTCGTTTATAATCTATAGCAGTTCAAAGTCAACTCAGAATTGTGGATTTTTTTTACTTTTTTGAATAATTTGTTAAACCAAATAGTGAAAATGTTATACTATGCTATATATTTGTAATGTACTCATAGAGCCCTTTCATTTGATACCCCACACGGCATGACTAAACAAAAACTTTTTTTTGCTTTGTATGGCCATCTTTATGACGTCACAGTTTCTACCCCCACAGTCTGAGCGCTTGTCATCTTATATATTTGTAATCAAGAGGTCATACTGAAGCCATTGATACTAGATAACACTATAAAAGAGATGACTTGAACGGAAAGTTCCGAAATATCCTTTTTCCAACCCTCTATTACCTTGGCCTCGTAAGAAAAACTTAAAGTTTATTCTCCAATTCTGCAACTGGATGTTTCCAAGATAAAACTGTAAAATAAGTAAACTTTTCGCCTCAGCGAATCTCTCTACCAAATGTCTCGAATCCATTGACGGTCTTTATTGTGTTTCATTTGCATCCTAATTTATACACCAATATTTAATATTCGTTGGTAGAAACAGAACTTGCTCAGCGTCACTGCAACAAGCCAAATTTTATATCATATAAGACAAATTACAAATTAAATTAAAGATTGGAACAATTTGTCTCGGGCGGGACTTGAACCCACGCCACGCCACGCAAATTTCGTTCTTTGGGTAGTGGGCTCGGTGGTGTAATTGGTTAGCACGTTTCCCCGGTTTGGAAGAGCGTGGGTTCAAGTCCCGCCCGAGACAAATTTTTCAATCTTTAATTTGATCCGAAATAGCACAACATGGCTGTAACATGTTTAAATAATCAATAAATTACAAATTAGTTCCAAGTTCAAAGATGAACGTCACATACATAAACATACACACAACACATGACATATTATTCACGAGATTCTATTGCGGCAATTATTGGGATAATATTGGTTGACCGAAAAACCGGCCAAGTGCGAGTCGGACTACAAAAGTTTAGTTTTTAAAAACTTTACTTTTTTTTTTTTTTAACTTTAGTCTAACGATAATTACACCAAGTCCGACGCTTTTCCGTTTTTACGATACAGCAAGAACTAAACTGTGTATCATCATCATCATCATCAGCCTATGTACGTCCCACTGCAGGGCACAGGCATACCCTCTAGGCGAGTGTTTGGGCGTTAGTCCACCACGCGTGCCCAATGCGGCACAAACTGTGTATAATAAGTAGATAATAAGTAGTAATAGTGTGAAATTAAGTTCAGTTGTGTAGCGTATAAACTTCTTGAAAGGGCATTATTATTATTCGTACAAAATGTAAAATTACCGGAGTGAGCAAACATGCCCAACGACCCGTGCCTTTGTATAGAAATACACGCTCTGATTCTTTCACGATTTATTCGATTATATAATCTGTAATAGCATTTACATTAATTTACCTAACCAAGTAAATAATGTCAAATAGAACGGAAATGATGAAAAACAGAAAGCATAATTTTCTTAGAGCCTTTTCCGATGTACCTACTTTCAGCGATGCGCTTGGGTGGCGCAGCGTACAAGGCATAATATTCTATTTCTATACTGATTGTAGTATCATCATCATCAGCCTATCATCGTCCACTGCTGAACATAGGCCTCTCCCAAGGTGCGCCACAAAACTCTGTCCTTGGCCTTCCTCATCCAGTCGCTCCCCGCTACTTTTTTTAGGTCGTCTGTCCAGCGGGCAGCAGAGCGTCCCACACTACGCCAACCAGATCGCGGTCTCCACTCTAGAACTCTGACACCCCATCGGTTGTCAGTTCTTCGGCCAGCCCACTGCCACGTCAGCTAGCGAATTTTCTGAGCTATGTCAGCCACTTTAGTTCTGTGACGAATCATCTGATCCCTCAGAGAAACACCGAGCATAGCTCGATATTATACTGATATTATTTTTATACTGATTGTATGAAATCACTATAAATCATAAATGTTCAACAATGTTCTGTGGTAGCAGTAGTTGCGGTTTCATACAACTCCTTGCTTCGCAAATGACGGACTGACGTCTGCCGCTCCATCAGTGCGTTATCGACTGTGAAAGCGCTAACTGTTATGCTACCCGTAATTGATAATAAATTATGTTTCGATGTACCATTATTAATTTATTATTCATGAAAGCTGTATATTTAATTAAAGGTTAGCGTAAGTTAGTGCAAGCTAACGTAAGTCCGAACATTTAACGTCGATGAAAGTGAAGATACGATAGCGGAAAATGATAGCGGGGCGGTGATGTTCCGCACGGGTGCGCGCGCGCCGCTCATCCTCACACTTCCTGATTACGTGCCAATGCCGGCACAGGGAAGTTCAACTTCAATTAATACTGTTGGTCGTAACTCTATTAGAATTCAGTATCGCATACAAAAGAGTCATTATCTTTTAGGCACCTTTGTAATAATGTTAAGTTACTCTTCCTGTTACCAATCAGATATTCAAATGGCAATCTTGTTCTTTAAATTAATTCTTGTTAAATCAAACCGAGGCAGATATACAGTTCTGACATTTAGTTAAACGTTTCTTGTTCTTGGATATTTTGCAAGCTAAGCAACCCACAATAAGAATTCGACAGACTATAGATCGATAAGAAAGCCTGTTAACTGCTATAAGAGTGAAAGGAAGAAAAGAATCGTCGTCCCTTTCCATCGCGCTTTCGTTTCGAGGTTCAGCGGTGCGGAGGCGCGAGAGTGGTTTTAGTTTTCAGTGATCACGCGGCGACGGCGCTCTCTGCCGGTGACCTCCGGCATTTCGCAACTATATCCTAGTGCTAGTGTGTGTTAACTATAATCTACCCGGTGGAAGTTTGCTCGTGTTTTAGTGGGACGAAAAGGACAGCCCTCTGACCTGAGGCTCTATGCTGTCTAGTCTATAGGTGAATATTAATTACGAGCTGAATGCTGTCTGAGGCAAAGTGCAACGCCGCACGGCGAGGCCCCGGGCAGACATCCTTGTCCTCAATTAAAACAATTTACGGCAGTTCTTATTTGAATTATACATTTATTGTACCAATACAAAGTATTTATCGAAATAAGTATGCACTTTACGTTTATATTTGCACTTTAAGTGTTGGTTGCTGGAAGCAACTGTCGATTTATTTTTTACGAGGTATAAGTACGCACGGCGACAGATCAACCTACCCATAGTTGGACCTTATGTCCATGAGCTTAGAGTTCAACTATGGGTAAGTTGATCTGTCGCCGTGTGTACAACAGCTGATCGTACGTTTTTGACCAGAAACAACATTTAAATATCATAATTAGGTACTTTGTTTAATGGGAGCCAACCCGCATGCGTTGCAAATCCGTGCGTGTTGTCTAAAACCGCAACAGCAAAAAACATTACCTATACAGGGTGTAAGGAAAAGTATCGTTAACCTTTAAACCGCATACTCTACCCAATGACATTAGGAAACATTGACTCTACCAACCAACCAACAAAACTGCAAACTGCAAACTGCAAAACTTTTAGGGCGGTATTACAGAACGACACTCAAGTGGAGATCTCTTCTTAAGTAAAGATAGACAAGGATGCATGTATACATTGTATGTATTTGCATCCTTTTCTATCTATATACTCAAGATGAGATCTCCACTTGAGTGTCGTTTCCCTTACTGTGGGAGCAAACCTGTCAGCGCAAAAAAAAAATCTGCTGTTCCATACTAAACTACAATTTGCCTACTCAACTCAAACGTATGGAACAGCTGTTTTGGCGCTGACAGGTTTACTTCCATAATAAAAGTTCTTTAGTTCAATAGGTAATAGGTATGGCCTGAATTTAAAACAATGCATTGTGAAAATATAATCATTTTCTACAACAGATATAAAAAACTTTCAAAGAAATGAATTAAACAACAAAAAACATTTCACAAAAATGAAACAAACTACTATAGCAAACTCTAGAATAGAATAGAACAGTTTATTTGCCATGAATAGGTATTACAATGTTATATTGTTAGTTACAATAATTAATGTAGTTATAGTTTCTTCTATAGTTGAAGGAAATTTCACCACATCCGTTGGAAAAGAAGGCGACAAACTGTATCTCAAAGCTGCTGCATTGACAGTGGTTGCCAAAGTGGAAGGTAATACCCGCGGTGAATACTGGGAATTTTTTTGGAGACAGCGTTTTATCATTGACCTTTCAAAAACCGCTCATCAATAACCCTCCTTCTGTCGCAGTCGGATAAAAATAATATAATGGTCGCAACGAAGGGTTGCCACAATATTTTCGTTCCTATTAAGATTGATTTACTCGAAAACTATTAGATGGATTTCGATTATTCTTTCAAATATGAAATCTCCTCTTTTCTGTAAGGTTCTATTACATTATAAAATAGTACAACAGGAACAACATTCCTGTTTTTTTTTTTCGCGATTTCGATGTTGGTCCCTAGAGAAAGTTGTTCAGTTTGATGGTCTGACCATCCCCTTAAAAAGTGTCAGCATATTAGGAAGTTTCCTGTATAAGCTGTTTATGAAGATGAACCAGGCTTGCAAGAAAGTCCAATAAACACGATAAATAAGTGTTTTTGGGAAAGGGTACTTCGAATTGTCATACCAACCTTAAAAGATCTTTTTCACCAAAGTCTGTGACTTAAAAAGAGGACGGTCTACTAAATAAGTTTGAGAACCTCCGCTTAAATACCAGTCAAGTTCTCAAGGGAAAATGAAGTTCACAGTAAATTCTGTGGCAAACTGAAACAAAACTAATTATAGGCACTTTACGGTTTACCAAAGCTTATTTTACCAACACCTAGAGTTTCGAGATCACCGCAACCGTTTCTAATAATATAATTTAATCAAATAAAGTTTTGTAATGTTACAAGATTAGTCTAGCTGGCCACGTGTTTGCATCTCAGGCTATTTTGTAAGTGAATGATGGATTCGAATGTTTTGCAATCAGAGTTCCGACATCTCATTAACAATTAAATTGCAACAAAGTTACTTTGTTGTACAAAGTTGCTAGTCTTAATTGATGGTTCCGTAAATAATCTCATATAATGCACTTTCAAATTAGTGTAGTGGTTCCTTCCTAATATGCTGACGGTTTTTTAAGGCGATGATCAGACCATGAAATTGAACAACTTTCTCTATGGGACCAAGGTAGATATCGCGATAAAGATCTGTTTTTCCTTATAAAACTGCAATCCCACTCGACCAAATGTATGTAACAGATGATTTTTTTACGCGTTTACGTTATGGGTCCCATAGAGAAACTTGTTCAGTTTGATGGTCTAATCACCCCTTTAAAACCTAACTAAGTTAGACCAGACAAGGAACTCCTTGCTTCACAAATGACGGACTGACGTCTGATGCTCCGTGAGTGCGTCATCGTTTGTGATCTCACTAATATCTAGCTATTTATTAGCAAGGTACAAGTACATAGGTACTTATTAGTTCAAGTTATGGCCTTCAAATTTGTCGCTGTAAGTTGCGCAGCGTTAGAGCTAGCATAGCATAGCATATGCTCACGACTATATTCCCCGAGGGGGTAGTCAGAGATATTCTGAAACCTCAGAACATCCACGTTTCACCAGTAGTACCTACCGAAACTCTGTCCAGTGAGACGGGGGGTTAGCCCGTCGCCACTTATAATGGACAGTGGGTACAATTCATGCCTCGAAATTGAAGCATGCAGATTTCCTCACGATGTTTTCCGTCACCGAAAAACCAGTGGTGTTACAAATCGTACATAAATTTCGAAAAACTCATTGGTACGAGTCGGCCAGGAGTGCGATTTTTGAATCTCATTCGGTGATTTCAGCAGTTGAAAATGTCAAAATTACAATGGAGATATGCATCTTTCTACTGCTGATTTGACTTTCAAAAATCGCACGCCTGAAGTTATGATTTTTGAAAGTCAAATCAGCAGTAGAAAGATGCGTATCTCCAGAGTAATTTTGACATTTTCAACTGCTGAGCTCACCGAATGAGATTCAAAAATCGCACTCCAGAACTAACATCAAACGACAATTGCAATTTTTTATCGGAGAAATAGGCAAGAATTATTCCTTGTTTCTTCTGTTTTATTTGTAGAACAAACACGCCTAATTGCTAAACCGGTGAAGTGGTTTGTTTTGTTTCTAAATGTGGTAGGTACTCTATCGTCTAATGATGTATCTGTCCTCAATAGTGATTTCGTAGAGCGAAGGTACCTATAGAAAACTATTGTTCATTCAAACTCTTGCTGATAGCGGTGGTCTTAGTACTTGCAGGTACCTTTCGGATGTCGCTAGAAAACCATTAATCGAGAGTAAAGAAGGTAGCAGACCTTCAGATTTTTTAGTTCCTGAGGTTCCTGCATAGGTAGCATGCCGCAGTGATACAGCGCTATCACACCTTCGCTCTATTTCTATTGGCGTGCGCATGAACGAGATAAAAGACATGATACAGCCGTATCACGTGTTGCATGCTACCAGTGCTGGTTTATCTCGTAAATTGAAAAGTTATATTTAGAAATTGGCAATGTTTTTCCCAATCATATAGGCCCTATACAGGGTGTTACATAAGTAAGAATAAATTGTTGTTAAGACCGTCAAACTGAACAACTTTCTCTATAGGACCAACATCGAAATCGCGAAAAAAAAATCTGACATCCCATACATATTTTAGCTCGAGTCGATTTGTAGAGTATAGAACATAATTTTTTTTTTCGCGATTTCTACATTGGTCCCATAGTGAAAGTTGTTCAGTTTGATGGTCTAAACCACCACCTTAAATGTTTATTTGTATTTTTGTAACACCTTGTATATGATCAGTTCGGAACAATAGCAATACAGTTAACGTGTACCCACAGTTCTGTGCGTGTACCCTATAAATATAGGGTACCTACACGTTAGCTGGCATACCAGTATGTATTGCTCCTGACCGATTTCGGCCACAAAGGAGACTGCTTTTGTTGGTGTTGATCAGTCTCTTATTTAAAACAGTCTACGCTGGTAAAGTCATACCTACTTGATGTAAATTGTAGATACCTAGGTAACTCAAACACGTGAAGTGGAAAAGAATTCTTTGTACTACGAAAGCGGTCCAAAATGTTTAAGTAAATAGGTAAAATGTGACTGTTTTTATAGGAGCGCAAGCTCTATATCCCGTATCTAATCTTCAATTAAATCAAGATAGACGCAAAATATCTAAAATCATGTTGTTATTAGAGCTGGTTATTTTGCAACCAAGCTATGCTTAGCACTGAATATGTTCTTGACATTTAGATTAAATCTCCATCCTTATCTAGACCAACAAAAGTGTCACAAATATATAAAGAAGTGATAATAGGTTACATTTTCTTCTCAATCCAGTTTTAACCTACCTTAAAATGAGCTCATTTAGCTCAATATCTGGAATCAGAATATTTAAAAGCGCGGTTAAAATGTTTAATTTTAGTTCAAACTTATTTAGGTTTTAATATTCTTGAACAATATTATTATAATAAATGAAGGAATTTGCAAAAATTTGCAATTGTCATATTTGTCAGCTTTAAACGTAGGTACCTACCAAATGAATAATACAAGACGGGGTTTATTGTCGTTTACTACCTAAATAATACTTTTAACATTTATATTACTTACCCATACAGAGTGTAACACCCGTATTCTTAGTTGTTTCTTTGAGGCTTCCTTACTCGAGTCGAGGACGTTTTTGACATTTTTGTCCTACGAATAAGAGAATGTATAGAAGTATAAATGAAGCTCAAAAAGTGGCACCAAAAACATACAAAAAAAAAAAACATACGGGTCGAATTGAGAACCTCCTCCTTTTGTTGAAGTCGGTTAAAAATTGTAACGCGTTCTAAATTTGTTCTTTAAAAATTGTAACTAGCCGCCAAAACTCATACAAAATTTCATTTTTCATTGGGTGCCAAAAATGATTTCGATTTTGTTTAGAGTTACTCTTCCATATATTTTATTCTTATTCGTAGTTTTTGTCATACAAATTATGTCAAAAACGTCCTCCACTCGAGTGAGAAAATGTCAAGAAAACAACTAAGAATACGGGTGTACTCGTAAGCAAGTGTTAAACAGTTGCTTTACTTTAAAGGGTGATTTTACTCATAACAACTTTTCCTAAGGAAGATATAATAAGAAAATAAAAATTGGACTTGAAAATACTAAATGCAATCAGCTGATGGAACGTTTGTATGAAAAGATGAAAAGTTGTTCAGTATTGTGAATACAATCACCCTTGCAACTGTCTACGTCTTGCTGTAAAGTAGTAGGTATAATTCTATGACTGTACTAAGGTCAGAACTTAAAGTCAAGTTAGATGATAATTTAAAGGACAGTAATAATTAACATTTAATATTCTGTTAAGTATGATACGATACGATCTTTAGTTTAGTATTAGACGGGATAATATTGTAGCAGATGTCCTCGATTACTGACGGTAAATTGTCGGTAAAGATGCTAAGCAAAATACATAATGTGTTGAACTTACAGTTTGAGTAAACTTAATCCTTTTTTACAGGTATAGTGGACTAATGAAAAGATACATATTTTATACATTTTAAAGTAACAAAAATGATGTATCCGTTTGAACGTCATAAGTTTGTGATATGTAAAAAAATTAATACATATTTTAATGTTGCAAAAACATGACGGCGGGCCACCCCTCGTCACACTGGACAGAGTTTCGGTACTACTGGTGAATCGTGGATGTTCTGAGGTTTCAGAATATCTCTGACTACCCCCTCGGGGAATATAGTCGTGAGCATATACTAAACTATACTAAAAACATGATATTATGCAGTTATAGATTTTTTAGCAGTAAGTTTTCAGGTTTCGCGTTCAATTGGTAACTAACTCCTTGTATTTAACTTGCTACGTAGATTGCGACCCTAGGGGAAAGTTTTTTGTTACCTGATTGGGTAGAACCATTCTACTTCTTCTTTAATGACAGCATGAGCCATATAGCAAACACTCAAAAAAAAACATTAAAATTAAGTTAAGAGGACATATCTTCTAACACGCTCTTTGCAAACAAAGTTTTATTGCATTTTTGATAATATGATCCAATAGAGTCAATGACATTTTAAAATACGATCTTGAAACTAATCTGTTTCTTTAGTTTGTCAGATTTTCGTTAAAATGTATCGCTGTAAGGACTATCCTACAAACTAATATACTTTGATATTTTCTTTTATTGACATAAACACCAAAAGAGACAGTCAAAACAGGATATCGAATACAATATCTTCTGTATACATGTTAGCCCTTTTGTTTAAAGCCAAAATCATCTCTGAAAATCTACAAGATGTGTAAACAAAGTTGAATAGCCTCGACGTCTCGATTGTTAATTGTTAATTAATGTTTATTTTCTTTGTTAATGCGCCTGCATAGGCTAAGTGCGTGGGTTTACTAGCCTATTGTTCAAACTTCTCTGCCAGCTCCCACAGTACCAACCACAGCGTAAACAATGCGTTACAATTTCTCACGTAGATACTTATTGTACCTTTTACGTGCCTACCTATAATATACGTTACAGGAATTTGAATATTCTGACGTAAATCCTATTGTTTTTGTTCACCCACGTGTCACGATTGCGCTCGATATCAACTGTCAAGTATATCGATTGCAAAAAAGATTTAAAAAACGTTTTATTTGACTGTTAAAAAAATTACTGATAAAATTCCTTCTAAGTCATTCTTAACTGATATTGTATTTTTCTCAATCGTCCTCTCCACATACAGTCTTAAATTGCCAATGAAACAGGAATTGACAGAACTATAAAGTTATTATACCTTACAGGAATAGAGGAACTGACATAAGTTGTCAAATGAAACCGTTTTTGGATGTTTTCTGGAGACTGTCGGCAGGCAAAAACTCGAGCACCGTCTATAATTCTGATTCTAACATGAAATCGTGGTTAAATCAATGAAATAGTTTCAGTAATATTTCACAAAATTATCTACGATTTCACTTTCGATTCGCAATTATTCACGGAAACCGAATTTTTACCCCACGATAAGATCCTCAAAAACGGTTCTAATGCCTCGCGTCACGTATCTCTTTCTATTATACAGTGGTGCCTCTAGGTACATCTCGTTCTCTCATCTATCAAACAGTCTATGGACAGAAATACATAGGTATCTATTGTAGTTGTAGTACCTATTGATAGATTATCGACATGTTATACAATAGGGTTTTGAGTACATTTTTTTTTTCCTGCTATGCTACAAGCATAATATTATGTTATGCTAACTCAGGTATGAAGCAAATAAACTAGGGGTTGTTACTTTATTACGTAAGACAATTTTAAACACTTTATATCCCAGGGGGGTTAGAAAGTGCTTACGTAATTCAGTATGTACCAAAATTGCAAAGAAAAAGTTGCAAAAATAAGATTTGCTCGGACCCCTCTCCTCCCAAATTTTCTTACGTAATAAATGAACAGCCCCCACAAAGTGTATTGAAAAAAGTACAGTACCTATGACCTACTTTAGTTTCAAGTAATAAACCTTAAAAAGCGGTTGCAAAAAGACTCGTGCATGTCATGTGATTTCAGTCGCTAGCTGCTCTACGTCACAGAATTCAAGAGCATAACCGCTTCCACAACATAAATTCCACAGTTTAAATATATATACCTACCCAAATGTAAAATTTTTATGATCACCCAAACCACAAGTTCTTGCAAAAGTATTCTCACGATATTCACAAAATGTATCGCGTGACAGGAGCTGGCAAAAAAGTTACCTCACGTCTAGGAATATTCACTTTTGGGGTATTCTTTCAAGCATGGTGCTATAACCTTAGATTATCTAGATGGAACGTCGCCTCACAAATGGAAATCAAAAATTGTTCCATTTTTTGACAGATGTGTGCGTGACAGCTGCGTTCTACGTATGTTTAAACCTTTCAGTGTGTGAGTGTTTGGGTTACCAGCAGAATTCCATCTCCCTTAGAATCTGGGAAAATTTTAGTCATCTTTGGGAGTCAACTACACTATACAGGGTGTAAAATTAAATGCGTTGCATATCGAACAGAGTGCTCCAGACCATCACACTGAACAATTTTCACTATGGAGCCGACATCGAAAGCACGAAATAAATTTGATGTTCCATAGTTACTCGAAAGGGGAGGCCTTTGCCCAGCAATGGGATGAAAGGGGCTATTAAAAAAATAGTTAATCGACCAAAATATATGAAACAGCTGATATTTTCGCTATTTCGACCTTGGTCCCATAGAGAAAGGTGTTCAAAGACTGTCATGCACGCGAATTATTATCTCAACAGTGGTTATTAGACATCGGATATTCAGATGCATAATTTACCTAAACTTCATTTTTCACAAGAATAATATGGATGCGTCTTTTTATTTTATGAAGCAATCCCAGGATCATTCCGAAGTCCCGGGATTGCTAAAAGATTTATCTATATAAAAAGTATCGTAGAACTCGGACATTTGAACAACTCGGACAACACGAACAACTCGAACAACATGAACAACTCTAAATTTGGTCAACTTATACAATATTGTCTGAGTTGACAGAGTTGTCCGAGTTGACCAAGTTGTTCATGTTATCAGAATTGTTTTGTTCGAAAGTACTTAATTGGACAACATGGACAAATTGGACAACCTTATCAAGTCAATTCAGTTGGTCAGGTTGACAAAGTTGTCAGAGTTGTTCATGTTGTCGGAATATCATAATGGTGAGGATAAGTGTGACAAAACAGTGCGTGTGGCACTATTTTTTTTTAATTAACTTTATTCAGAAAGGCATAGTTATCTATATTCAGTTTCCGTAGAAAAAAAAAATTTGTTTAGGTAAATATGCATCCGATCTCTAATAATTATGTTCCTTCTCACCACGATAGTTAGTAGAAATAAAGTTCGGAAGAAATAAAGACTTCATAAAGTGAAATATTTTTTTTTGCTTTTAGGTTGTATGAACGAAAAACCTTTGTCTATTAGTTGATAAAAATAGTAATGAAAAAAAACGAAACGACTATTGATCGAGGCATAATGGCGGGAAATTTAGAAAGAAAAATCTGACCACACTTTAAAAATGGCCTATGTAAACAAAGAAAAGTTTTTAAAATTTTAATCAGCTTATTGTATCTCAAATCATGGTGAAAAATTAATTTATAAGTGTGAAACATGTTAATCTTTTTTTATTGTGCATATTTTTGTGAATTTGTTACAATTTGATCACGTAAGTCATTTTTTCGGAATTTTTTATCTTGGATTCAGGAGGTCTGTACCGTTTCGCGTCATGATTGAGACTATTGGAAGGTTTTTGAAAGGAGTACGGTTTTTACCTACTTTTTTTGGGACCATTTCGCCCGCTTGTTGCTCTGTCTATATAGTCTAAGGCTATAACATGATAAGACTTGTAAACTCTGGAGTCTACATAACCCATTCTTTTGAAAAACCTGTTTTGGACCCTGCTTTCAGTAGGGGAAGCTAACAATCGATGAGCAGTGTTTTTGTTGTCCGCTAATAGAACTAAAAGTTTTCATACAAAATCACAGATTACTTAATAGTTACTACCGTAACAGATACTGCACTCAACCAGGTTACGCGCGCTTTTTCGAATTTCGAACTTTGCGCTTCAGAAACGAAAACTAAAATGCACCTTATGTCAATGAGCGACACAGCCTGCATCTTGGAAGATGCACGTGACGTCACGACTTCATCGCAGCTGTCAAACGGGAGTGACGAGGCACTGCCGATATCTTCTTTAAATCTTTACACAAAACACTGGTACTCTTGATACTGTACAAAAGTGTTCAATTCAGAGCACAAACTGCATCAAATTGCATCACTCCAGTGCTTCAGTGATCCATTTACGTGATTCACGATCAAAATAACACGTCGGATTTCTCAAGGCTGATGAATCAGCGAAATAAATGATCTTAAATTATTGTTTAGATCATAAAAGTTGGTAATAAAGAGGGGTGACGGTAGTGGAAGAAGAATATCGGGCAAGGCCAGGTGTGATCGATGTTTGTGCGTCCAATCTTGCGCAAATCGCTCTGCGCAGCCGTTGAGATGTAGCCGACTGGTCGTCGCCAAGTTTGCATTTTCGTTTTCTTTTTATTTACTTTTAAACGTGTTAATGTCAACGTCCTTCTGCAAGTAAAGCCAGCCAGAGCCACTCGAGATAATCCAATCGTGTTTTGCTTGTTTGTATAGCGATTTTGAAATCACATATTTACTTGCAAGAAAATATTGGTTCTGCACACAAATTTAATCGTCTTTAGGTGTTACACCTACGTTCTGCAATGTTATTGCTGGCCTATAATGGGTGTACCAAAACGACCCACTTTCCCGAAAATTGCCTTTGTACAAAATTCTTTTTTCAAGACATAAAAGCTCATCAAAGTATATCGCTAGATAAAGCATAATTTGCATCTGCAAGACGCCTCATAGACTGACTTGCGATAGTAATTATCGTCACCCAGGGGCAACATCATTTAATTTTTCAAATTATGTTGAAGTCGTAGGTTGAAGTACTACATGTTTAATCACAAGGTTTATTAGCCGCCTGTCTCTAGCAATACAATCGAGGTCCTTGATGAGACGACAATGTAACGTATGTTATTATCGAATCGTGACAAAGTACATAAAGCAGCGGCCGCGATCGGAGATCCATTAGTGTAATGAGCAATTATAGGGGCTTTGTATCGAGAGATTGCGCAGATGCCGTGCGCAGGCGGCGTTGGCTCCTGGCTGCGGCTGGCTTAAAGATGAAGGCCGTCTTTTGCAATTGAACATGTGTTACTAACTTCACACCTCTTTAAATCTAATTATTGACAATAATTTGTAAATTAAATTCTGCAGCACGAATGCTTATAGTACAATTTAGATTTTTATTTTTACCTTATAATAAATAGTAGGTCTACCGTGAGTTACGTATGGAGAGCGATTTTTGAAACTCATTCGCTGAACTCAGCAGTTGCAAATGTCAAAATTACCAAGGACCTAGTAAAAAGGAAATAGACCTGGAGTGCGATTTTTGAAACTCATTCGCATGTCTCTATGGAGACGTGAATCTTTCTAATGCTGGTTTGACTTTCAAAAATCATGCTTCAGGAGTGCGATTTTTGAAAGTCAAATCAGCATTAGAAAGATGCATAGGTATCTCCATAGTAATATTGACATTTTCAACTGCTGAGCTCACCGAATGAGATTCAAAAATCGCACTCCAGGTCTATTTATACAATTGTTTCCTTTCTGAAGATTAGTTTAAACAATATATTGAATGGGGTTCAGTTTTATTAACTTGACTCATGTACCTAGGTGGGGGCAATTAGTAATTAGTTTAGGTAGGGTAATTAGTGGCGAAGGGCTCACTCCCCGTCATACTGAATAATTTCATTACTACTGGAACCAGTGCAACGAGGATTTCCTCCTCGGGGAATAAAGTAGTAATCGTTATGTTTATGTATGTAAGGACCACAAACAAACCCATGTGCTGTCAGACTCTCCGTGATATAATTTGATTCATCACTTAGACATTTTGATAAAGCAATGCAACGTTTCGAAGAGGTTCAATTAAAGTGGCGACACATTCAATATTCTCACGATCTACTCTCGAATGCAATGTTTTTACTTCGTCGCCCGCGCAGCCGCCACGCCGCCGTCGTGATCTAGAATAATCATTAAAGTCTCTGTGGAAATAACGTTAATTCACGTTTCCTTTGATACCACTAACAAACATTATCATTAGGTAGGTAGCTATTTTCTGTTACCAATAAAATTCTTACTCGCTATGATTTTCGGAACTCGCAATCCGGATTTATAGCATAGAAAACAGCACCCAAGAAAACCTTTATAGCCACTCGAGCGTTTATTCAAATTAGTAGGTGTTTACGAGAAACATAGATTATTAACAGCTAAGAGACTGGACAAGAATAAATCTATCCAAAGCATTTTGCAGGCCAGTTTAAAATTAACGATATCGCTGCAAAATGGCGAAGTAAATGGCCATGCAGCAGCACAGATCAAATTCTGTCAGATTTTTGGTCGTAAAGTTTTAGTACGGTCGTAAAATCAAACATGATTTTGAACTATTTCAGTTTACAATAAACTTAAAATAAATAAAAAACATTGTAAGTTACAAGTAAACGGTCGAACTGTTTTAAAATTGAACTTAATGGCACGAAATTTTATTACACCGTGAAAACGCTTCATAGTTCATCAGCATTATTTTGATTGTTATGTGTTTATGCTTTCACACACCAATACGCAATTTAAGTGTTGGTCATAATGACTAATGTTTTGTTTCATTTTGTTGCAGGAACATTATCGTCATGAGACTGGCAAGTTCTGTGTATTTTTCTAAGTGATATTCTATGTTTATGTAATGACCTTAGTCGAGTGGGCTGTGTCAAACATGCATTGTGCAACGAACAGTGTAACGTGCCGCCACTAACCAAACACGTGGAAATGAAAAGAGAAAAGTACAAGATCACCACCTCGGAACTCGGGTAAGTACACATTGTGAATAACATTTACATAACATGCTTCATGACAAGGCAATTAAAGCCTACCTTGATTAATTTGAAGTATCCGACAAAAGGAGGTCAACTGATCTCTTAATAAAGCCGATGCAATGCAGATTGTTACAGGCTCTGCACTTTGAAACAATTGGCAACTAATAGTACTGTAGCCGGGGGACTTTTTAATTACCAAAAAGATTACCGATTGCCGTTTAGAAATTGTTGTAAGGTACTATATGACTAATATAAAAACCTAAGTCTTACTTACCCGCCTTAGAAATTTTACGTAATTACGTATGGGTATTGAACTAAGGTGAAGAACATGACAGTATAGAAAAAAAACCTAGAAATTTAAAAATATCAGACAATTTTGTTTAACCTCGAAATTTAAAAATTTCTGACTATTTTTTTAATTTTTTTTTTCTACGGCTGATTGTGATCTGTAAGATTTAATATTATTGATTATAAACATGTTACAGCCATGTTGTGCTAATTTGATTTGTAAGATTTAGGTTTTTATATTAGTCATTTAGTACCTTTCAACAATTTATAAACGGCAATCGGTAATCTTTTTGGTAATTAAAAAGTCCCCCGGCTACAGTACTATAAAGCCATTCCAGGATGTTCCTAATAATCATCAAAGCAAATCTTTTTTGAATTTTTGCATAGACTCCGTGCAACTGTTACGAAACTAATTGCAAACATCATTCTAGCTTCGACGTTCCACACAATTTTAGAACTTCTTATGTTACAAAACTCTGTGGTATGTATACCTAAGCCAGTAAAAGCTTACACGCCATGACAAATTGCAGATAACGCACGAACAAACAAAACCGCAGAGACAATCGTAGCAATTGCAATCAAAGCAAATAACCAAAGTGATGCAAATTCTGCGTGTAAATTATACCACAGCTTGTTTCGTATTTTACGATTTCATTATGAAACAATTATTATTCATTCGCACAGAAACGATGAAATACCTACTTAATGACTAAAGAATCGTAGGTACAAAAGGTTAGGTAAATGACAAAAAGGTTTCGGCTCGACCAGTGAGCCAATGCGGCACTTATCCAGCACAGCAGCTGATTTCGTGATGATATAATTGCGCCGGCGGCGATGACGTAAATTCTGGTAAGGCCCGGGCCTGAGGAGGTGGAGTGCGGAGTGCGGTGAAAGTGTCAATAGACAAGCTCGGAACCATGACACCGGCCCGGTCTAGCCGCGGCATGCGGCTTCGGTATGCAGTCCCACCACTCTCCACCTACGACACTAAAAGTAAAATGCAAGTGCCCTTTCTGCATACACAAGGAGAGATTTCTTTTCTTTTTAAAAGTTACTTCCTAAAACACTCAACTTGGCATTTTCATGTGTGCAAGATCATTTCAAGACTGTGCCTGCATTTTTTTAAATGCCAAAAGGTCGAGCCAATAGATCCGAGCCATGTCAGATGTAAACAGTTTCTCGATTAAAATGATTCGGAAATAATGAAATATACCATTAAAAGATACTTTTTCATATGTTTGATCATCGCTGCTTTATTATTTCTGCTTCCATCTTTAATCTTTATTATTTTAAAGAAACACAATTTGAAATATAGACATATTACTCTAGCGAGAGTTTTAAGTCTACGATTTGAAATGTTGACCTTTATTCGCGCAGACCGTAGCGCCATCTATCGATCCCGTAGAAAACCACAAGAATCCGCTCATAACAAACTTATATTGCTATCAAAAAGAAATTAATGTAACGCGGAAATTGAACGTCGGCATTGTCAGATGAGTCAGAGTTGACATTATAAATAGCTGGTAAAGTCACGATCGAATGTAGCTCCTTGCACAATAGCATAAAGTCCTCATTTCAATGAAGAAAGTCAGCTTTCTACTGAAGGCGAGTTACCCAATGCTGCGGGCTCGGCAAGGTCGTCATTGTTGACGCGCCTTTGTTTTATTTTGCGGCAAATTGCGCGGCGCAGGCGCAGCCGGAGTGGAGTGGTCATGACCGTAAATGTTAAATGGTAATTTTACTCAAGGTGTTAAATGTAGAAACATAAATATGTTGAATATTATATTAATGATTATTTAATATCTGTTTACTTACGTTTTTGTCTTTGCTATCGTAATTTTTAGGGTTTCGTACCCAAAGGGTGCCAACTACTGCCAATGGAACCCTATTCATAAGCCTACGCTGTCCTTCAATCTATGCAGGGTCCTTCTTAATATGCTGACACTTCTTCAGACCATCAGACCATCAAACTGAACAACTTTCTCTACGGGACCAACATCGAAATCGCGAAATAAAATCAGCTGACCCATACATTTGGCTCAAGTAGGTTTGCATTTTTGTATGGAACCGCAGATTTTTTTAGCGATTTCGATGTTGGTGCTATAGAAAAAGTTGTTCAGTTTGCCGGTCTTATTATCCTATTAAAAAGTGTCAGCATGTTAAGAAGGACACTATTTATGTGGTACGGAACCCTGCGAGTGCGAAACCAACTCGCAATTGACCGGTTTTTTTGTAAAATTACAGGCTGTGCATTACAATCTGCTCTCGCCTAGGAAGTAATCACGGGTAATGACGGAGCATCTTGCTCTTGTCGATTTAGCATTCACGCACGGCAACGCACGCACGAGTCACTAAACATTACATCCTGTGTCCTTTATTAGTCCTACCTATAACTGACCATGGGTCTATTTTATTTGTTTATTTGTGCCGGTTACATAGTCTCTTCAATATTAAACTGAGTATAAAGCGCATCGCATACAGAAGGAGTCGAGGCGGCGTCGAGGCGCGGGCGGGCGCCTTTGCTGCTTTGACATACGGTCGGTAATTGTATATCATACCAAACCGAGCGGCGCGGCGCTCGGATTCTTGGTATTCAAATTACAATTATCGACCGTATGTCAAGGCCGCCAAGGCGCGCCCGCGACTCGACGCCGCCTCGATGCCGCCTCGACTCCGCCTCGACTCCTTCTGTATGCGATGCGCTTAAAACGTAGTACAAAAATCGGAGATTTACATTATCAGAGAGCGAAAGAAGCAATTTACGCAAAATGCATGGTTAAATGTTAACAAAGATCACGTATCTTTAATATATTAATTGAAACGCGTGGTAGACTAACGCCCATACACCTACCCTGAGAGTATGCTTGTGCCCTGCAGTGGGACGTATACAGGGGTAAGGAAAAGTATAATTAATCTTTAAACCACATTCTATACCCATCAAACTGAACAACTTTTACTATGTGAGCAAACCTTTCCGAACAAAAAAAATCTGATGTCTCATACATTTTAGTCGAGTAGTCATTGCTGTTTAGAAATTTTATGAAAATTTATAAAATTGTATGAAACAGCATATTTTGCTCCCATAGTAAAAGTTGTTCAGTTTGAAGGATAGAGTATGTGTTTTACAGGTTAATTATACTTTTCCTTACACCCTGTATAGGCTGATGATGATGATCAATTGAAAATATCTTTATTCAGTCTTCAGGTGGTTGCAGAGTTGTCAATTTCATACAAAACTTTATCGTAGAAACTCGTAGACGGTATTAATAAATAAAAGTAATGTTTTATAGGAAAAATTGCTTATAAAATCTACATTATAGATGCATATGCATATGCTCACGACTATGTTCCCCGAGGGGGTAGTCAGAGATATTCTGAAACCTCAGAACATCCACGTTTCACCATTAGTCAGTTCAGTTGCGTTTGATACGCGCAATCTAGTTTTTCTAAGCTATTTTTCCACATATAAAACATTAAATACTTTTATTAATACCGTCTACGCGTGTTCTACGTTAAAGTTTTGTATGAAATGAAACCACCTTAATTATAATATCCAGAACTATTTAAAGCTAATTACTAGTTATTAGATAAGAAGATAGATAGATCAAGAGGTAACATCATAAGATTAGCTTCGTCACACGGATTCGAAAAATAATGCAATATTCAATTTAGCTATCAACGACGCAATTAATGGGCATATATTTGATCTCAGTCACTGACACTTGATTTTTTTTTAAAAACCTTAGATTTTTCGTAAATAAACACTTTTAAACGAATTTGTCATACATTAGACATCAACGCGCAGCACAAAATTTTTGTATGAATTATTGAATAATTATCTAGAAGGGTGAAGTAATTTATACCAAAGTAATATAATGTATTTGCAATCTATCAGTATATAGGATGTTTCTTAATAGATGCTAACGGCTTTTTGAGGGGATGATTAAATCATCAAACTAAAACTGCTCCATACATAAACTGTAAACCTACTCTACTCAAATGTAAGGGGAAAGCTGTGTTTTTTTTTCGCGATTTCTGTATGTGATGTTAATACTCTGCTATGCCCACAATAGGTATCATCATAATATTAATACCGACCTACATTTGTACCATTATTATTTTGCATTAATAAATGAATTTAATGTAATAGTTGAAATACTTATTCACATAATTATGACTTACGTTAGTAAGTAACTGTCTTTGTCATACGGTAAATGCAAAAGTTACACTTTGATAAGACTCTCAAAATTTTTTTAATGCTTCTATCAGGTTGGTTCTTTATTGTAGTAGGTAGTAAAAAAGGAGGTATCAGTAGGTAGAGCTTTCTAGTTTCATTTTGCCTAAATGTATGTAAAATTAGATGTAGATATTTTACGTCAGTCTGTCATTTGTGAAGCAAGGAGTTATGAAACCGCACGTAGATCACACACGGTGCGTCAATCCGTCACCGTGTGTGCTTTTCCGTGCGGTTTCTTATAAATGATGGACTGACGTCTGCCGCTCCGTCAATGCCTCATCGTGTGTGATCCAACTTAAGGGTATATTATTCGGAGCGCGCTCCATACAAACGTACTATGGTGATATTTTCAATACAAACCAATTAAACGTCCGCACGCACGTCCCCTTAAGACGCAACAGATTGAAAATTTCGTTCTCTGGGTTGTGGACTCGGTGGTGTAATTGGTTAGCACGTTTCCCCGGTTTGGAAGAGCGTGGGTTCAAGTCCCGCCCGAGACAAATTTTTCAATCTTTAATTTGAAACCAATTAAAGTCAATGAAAATTTGCAGAAACAATCTAGAAACAAGTTTCTATGCTTGTATGGAGTCAGATTTTCGTTAAAATTTTTAGTTTTCAAGTTACAGTGCCTCAAAGATTTCCATACAAATCATAAATTTATCCTAGCATTGAAACTGTATATTTTAACGAAAATCTGACTCCATACAAGCATAGAAACTTGTTTCTAGATTGTTTCTGCAAATTTTCATTGACTTTAATTGGTTAGTATTGAAAATATCACCATAGTACGTTTATATGCAGCGCATTTTCGCTCTCGGAATAAAATTCTCTTAAGGGGGTTGCAGAGGGAGTTGCACTACACTAGATGGCGCTCGGGAGCATTATTCCTGATTTTATCACATTTTGTGTGATGATTTCAATCAAAATTTTCAATTATGCGGGCACTTGTGTTTATGTTTTACTGATCTAGCTACAAGTTATAGTAATTTTATTGTTCATACGAATTTGATATACATTTTAATTTTAATCAATTTCATACAAAACTTTGACGTATAACATTCGTAGACGGTATTAACAAAAGTAATATTTTATATATGGAAAAATAGTTAAGAAAATCAAGATTACGCATCTCAAATAATTGCAATTTATAACATAATTACGAAGATATAAAATAAAATGTGATAAAATCAGGAATGATGCTCCCGAGCGCCATCTAGTGTAGTGCCACTCCCTCTGCAACCCCCTTAACAACCTAGCTGGTAGCTAGTAGGTATAAAAAAAATACATTCAATATTATCTCGTAAATCAAATTAAGTTATACAAATGCAACTCCTCAGACAACGATAACACAAAAATAAAATTGAAGCCAGTACAACAATAGTATTGGGGCCACGTTGTCATACGAATGCCTAAATCAACGTCATGTCTGTCTGTCGGTATTTCCCATACAAAGTAGCGGTGGGTGTCATTACATGTGCGTTACGTAATGGGCCATTTCGCCAAGAAAGCGTCGTCAACGCGACAATCATGCGGGCCTTTGAACTGTGCTAGTACTACTGTTGCGCGAGTATTGCTATTTATGTGTGTTTGAGTGGTTGACACACTAAGCCCCACTTGCGCCAACCACGGGTTAGCAATTAACTCCGGATAAAATAGCTCTTTCAGTTGTTTTTCTATACAGAAAATCATGGGTTACCAACTTAACCTAGAGTTTATTGCTAACCCAGGTTGGCGCAAGTGGGGCTTATTGATTCATTATCTGATAGGCGTCTATCTATCTACGTCACGCCTTTTCCCCAGTGGCAGTGGCCAGAGTGCGCCATATATTACGATCCTTACATACCTCTTTTGCCTCATTCACATCCATACATCTCTTCATACATGCCCGTCAGCTTGGTGTACTCGGCAAGTCGGCACCTCAGACTTACAGGTGCAGGCTGTATTTAATGCGTTAAGAAGATAGGCGGGCTGAAATGCTAATTTGGAGAATAGGTCACTTTTCCGACTGTATACGTATTTCTCAGATCCGCCCCATCCATACACCCCGCCAACTAGAGTGCGAAAGAGACAACTGCAGCTCGGACCGATTTTATATACAAAAAATCGACGAAATCAGCATTTCGTATTCCCCTGTTTTCTCCTCCAAAACTAAACAGATTTTAATAATTCTTTCAAAAATAATATGACAAAGACTTTGGCTATGTCCGTACGTTTTTCTATTTTTGTTTATATTCGTCAAATTTGTTTACTGAATGTCTGAAAACGGGCGGTAAATTGGATCATTTTCGAAGGTCCCTTGTTCTTACAGTAATTAATTAATGCAAAAAAGTAAAACATAGGGACATGGCATTGGTGACATAGATTGTATGGTAAAAAAATATTTGCTCTAGTGTTATTATCCAGGGAGAAAACAGGGGAATACGTTTGTATGGAGAAAACTGTAATCGTCTATCCTCTTAACATAATTACCAAACAGGGTGCTTCAGACCATCAAACTGAAATACTTTCACTTTGGGAACAAAATTGTTGTTTCATGAAATCAATAGCTACTTACCCAAATTTTATGAAACAGCAGATTTTTTATTCACGATTTCAAATTTGGTCCCATCGTAAAAGTTATTCAGTTTGATGGTCCGAAAAACCATGTTCGATATTTTATTAAAGAAATGATTATTATTATTAAAGAACCTGGAAAAGAAAGCAAGCGCTTTTTTCAAAACGTGTAGGTTTTTTTACTCGATATGAGGTCGTCAGCAGAAAGGGAATTATGAGATTATGTTCATTGAACGTTGACCATTTTTTATTCAATTTGAGCAATGCTTCAGGAGAGCAATCGCGCTAAATAAATCTCAACTGAACCGTGATTAGACCGCGTGCGAACCACAACTTTTAATATCATTTGACAGCTGTTAGAGCTGTTTTGGCCGATCGCTCGGGCGTCAATGGCTGTCAGTTACATAAGTGAAGTTTAGCACAATACGGAATTTAGCACAGTTGAGTAGTAATTGGATTGCAATGTGACTAGAACTGAAATTGGATTCGGATTGAACTTTGATGTTTTATATAGCGCAATCGCCCTCCAGTTAGTGCGTTCACACACGATGACGCACTGACGGAGCGGCAAATATCAGGCCATAGAACCAAATCCGGTACGTCAATGCGTCACCGTGTGTTCTTCTACGTGCGGTTTCATACAACTCCTTGCTTCACTAATGACGGACTGACGTCTGACGATGCGTCAATGCGTGTGTGAACGCACTTATCCATACTGTAAGTTTTCATATATACACTTTTTGTAACACTTGCGATTATGTTGACTCTACGCGCTATAAAACTCACAATTTAGCTAAAGATACCATCACGCACGAAAAGTCTTAGATAAAGAATGTTATGAAATCACAAACTATGTCAGCTAAACATTATCAAACATTTTGTGACGCGGCACGCTTTCGGAGAGAAACTATACAACGAAAATTCTTCTTATTTACATTAAATGTCGTTTTTCTCAAACATATTATAGGTACTTATAATTAGGCTTATGTCTTATTGGATTTATTTGATATAATGGATATATGCTTTCATTGTAGAATGACGTAAGTATAAAGATTTTAAATACATATTTTAATAAATTACTTTTATACATATGAAGCTGCGAAAGCTTCGGAAGACCACTTCGAGATTCTTTACACTGATTTTTGCAACATTTTCAGCAGAAACAAACAGCAAAATTGTTAATTTAACACTTTCGCTGCTAAGCTCAAAACATTGATATTCGCGCAGTGCTAACACTGTGGAATGCTATACAATTCTGACTCAACGTTTGAGTCGTGCGCACTGAGACTAGGGTTGCCACCCGTACTTTATAATAAAGTATTGTACGTTATTTCAGGTAATTGTACTCTATACTTTATGAGAATAATAAAGTACACGAAAATACTTTATTTCGCATGATTTGATTTGTTTGAGATTTTGAAAAGTTTAGTCGTACAATTAAGTATTTTTTCGTCAAACGAAACGTGCTAAATCGATGTCGCGCGCGACTCGCCATAGCGCCACATCACTTAAAAAATGTTTTAATAAAATGATAGGTACGACAAAACAGAAAAATAAACGATTGCAGAAGTATAAAATTCAGTGGGAAATCGAACTTGGGGAATCGATCCACAAAACGAATATACTTAATGAAAAATACAAATGCAAATTGTAGGTACTTTATTTTGATGCTATGTACTTTTTTTTCTTACCTATATAACCAATGTGCTTTAAGGGTATATTTTCTAAAACCCCTAGTTTTAGGAACATTGTTTTCAGTGATATGCTATTGCATATCCAGTGTTTTATATTTATTATGAAAGAACTGCCTTTACTTAAAAATGTAATGAATCGTTTTTTTTTATGTTTCATATAATTTATTTTAGTAATCGCATAAAATCCGGACACTGTTCGTCGAAATATTGCTAAAAATGGGGTTACTTTAGGAACATTTTTAGAAGGGTTACGTTGCACGGTTGAATTTACAGTTTACGTAAAAAGAAAGTTTATATAAATTTAAAAAACATAATGAATCGTTTTTTTTAAATACTAGTCTGAAACACGAATATTTTTGAAAATATTTTAGTTAAAATCAAACATTGTGATTACCATACAAAATGGCGAACAAATTCAATCTTTTGACATTCTGTGACAACTGCAAAACTATCCTTGTTTCTGATTTTTTTCATTGTACGGCGAAATGCCGTTACTGGAGCACGTCCGCGTCAAATGTTTTGAAAATAATTTGCGACAATTTTTTTCTCGATCCGTTTGTGGATGACTGAAACTCAAAGGTAATTGAATGGAATAATTCATTATTTGTGTTTTTCTAAAGCTAAAATTATGTTATATTCCAAAAAAAAATTACGAATTCTAGGATAATTTTTGTCATATTGTTCAATCAAATTGAAATGACTTCAATTATGTCAGTAGAGTATACCAAATCTATTACCATTCTCTTTGGTCGGCTTTTCAATATACAATTACCAATACAGTCGCGCACAGTTACAAATAAATTCTAAGCAAGAAGATTAAATTACCTACGTAGTATAAAATTATTGATAAGAAAATCATGCAATTTTTATTTACTTCAGAAATTAAATCACTGCAAATAATATCAAAACAACTAAAAATTTACTTCCTACCAATTTCAATGAATAATTGAATAGAAAATATTTATTTAAAAGCGGCTTTCGCGAATGGAGCGCGCTCCATACAAACGTACTATGGTGATATTTTCAATACTAACCAATTAAAGTCAATGAATTTTTGCAGAAACAATCTAGAAACAAATCTCTATGCTTGTAATTGGTTAGTATTGAAATTATCGCCATAGTACGTTTGTATGGAGCGCGCTCCAAATTATATCCCCTTTAATACTCACAACTTTTGATTGAACAATATAGCGTGAATTTAAATCCAAACTGAGCCCTATGCTTTCGTGAAATCCAAATCTGTTCAGTATTTTTAAAATAACGTGTGCACAAACAAACAGAAAAAAATTCTAAAAATGGTCTCAATGTATTCCATTACGTACCTATCCCAAACGCCCCCAATTAACATTTTTATAAATATCTTCAATGTACATCTACGCCATGTTTGCAATCATGACCCAATCACAGACTTAAATTGCTTTCGAATGACATCAAAACAATGGGAATATTGAAATTCCACGGCAAATTTTTCTCCACTAGTCTTAATAGTACCTACATTATTGCAGCGGCCAGCAAAAGAGGCATTGATGGACGAACGTGTAAATGTGGGCCAAGGCGAAGCCGAGGCACACATACGTAAGTTCATCAATGCCTAGTTGTGGCCGAGGCTTGTATAGTGATTTTCTCAAATAATGCGTGGAAATTAAAATCAATCAACTTTTCAAAATCAATGACGAACAAAAATATGTTTTCCTTCGTTGAAGCTAGTAACTTATTATTAATCTGTGGTTAAAGTGTCCATTCATTTTTTTTTTTCATTATAAAGCTGTTTATTTGCAAACCAGTTCGAAATTTTCTTGGTTGCCATGTTTCGGAGTAAAAGATTAACACGACAGATATGAGTTTACTATGTAATTTATTTGGCCGCTAAACCACGACAGATATCGATTTTCATACAACTGTTCGCTTAGTACAGCAATTTCGACTTATCTCGAAGAAAGTTGTCAAAATAATGCTCAAATTTCCAAGCATGTTTGAAAAAAAGCTATATTTCTACAATTTTATTTAGTAAAAACTACTAAAGCATATAATTATATATTTAATGAAAACCGGGCAAATGTGAGTCGGACTCACGCACGGAGCCTTACCAAGCGTCCCTTAGCACCATACAATAGCGTAAATTCACTTTGACCAAACCGGCCAAGAGCGAGTCGGACGCGCGCCCGCATCTCGTACGCTCTGTTTTTATTGACTTTGAGCATGCGCTGAGCGCATATAATATGATTATGTCTTGAGATATATTTCTCTCGAGATTTTTTCGCAACCATTTCGTGTTAGCTATACAGAATAATTACAGATTATAGGAGATAGTAAAAAGTATATAAATGAAAGATAGTTTATTGTTGCAATGAAAGCTGTATCTTTTGAGCCGTAAAAGCTAGCTGGTTTATCAATACACAAAGAAGTACATTTTTTAAATTATTTTGATCTGTAATCTCTAAATGCAAAAGTGGTCACAAGAAAATCATTCGAACTTCATGTAGAAAAACCTTAGCTTATCTAAAAAAGACACCTTCCTTCTTTTTATACCGGAAAACCCTATGCTGGAACTGGAAACAGAAACAGCAACATAAAATGTCAAATTCTGACTGACGACTGAATTTTTTTTATTTTATGCCATTTATTTTATGTTGATTTCAAGTTTACCGAGGAGATTGCAGGGCCCTGTTTAATAAACGTGACAATTACAGATGACAATCGTCAAAAATTTCTGTTCAATACACTTTTTCTCTGACGGGTGACATGTGACATTTTGTCTTGAAAAACTTGACATATTTGTTTTATTAAACACCTTCTTCTTATCGTGTGGGCAGCAAGCCCCTGGTATCAGAGTTTTTTTCAGACCGCCTTACGGGGCGTGGTTTTTATGTAACGACTACTACCACCAAAGATAGTAACCGGGACAAACGACTTAATATGCCATCCGAAGCATGGAATCATCTTTCTTTGCAGATGACAATCGTCAAAGGTGATTCAGCCTGTAATCTCCTAACCAACTGGGGAAAAACTCACAAAGTGACAAGTCACTAGGTGTCCCCCGTGCGAATCCAACCCACGGCCTACGTGAGCAGAAGCCCAGGGCCCTGTTCAATAAGCGTGACAAGTCGACTTATTTGTTAATTAAGTCTGCTCGTCGACATAATTGACGCATTGTCGCGACAAGTGCTGTTCAATAAAGGCGACAAATAAGTCAGACAGCGACATAATTGTCATGGTAAAACTGTCACACTTGTCGACCGTGTTTATTAAAACTTGACAATTGTCAGTCTCAAAAATAAGTAGTTGACATGTTTTTCGTGGTGATTGACAATTTTACTGACAATTTTTGACATTAATTATCTCGATGATTATTAAAGAGTGCAAGAATAGAATTAAAAATAAATAATGTGGAGTACATTATGATGTTTCCAATGGATTAAAATTACTTATTAGCGTTACATTATTCTTGAGATTAAAAATCAGTCAAAACAATTTTATCCAACTTCGAAGCTATCTAACTAAAATTCGTATCTTTTTAGGAAAACAACTCACTGTAAGAAAACACTGTGTTTGGTCTCACTTATCATCACTCAGCGAGAACTTTTTAGTCTCACTGTCTTGGAAACTGGATATTTAGTTAAAAAAAACGTTATTATCAAAATATTTTAAGTAAGACGCATTTATTTCTATTTTTTTTATTATTGTATTAAAAACTTGCAATTAATGTATTTTGGTTATAAAATCGTGGGTGCTTCCACTCCAATAATAGTACTTATAATACACTAAGTAAAACAGACTTGCAAGCACAAGGCAAGCGCACGATTTTCATAACCAAAAGAAATAACATCGTTTTACTTTTAACATATTAAATTCTTAAAACTTTTACATAGACCATAGTCTCCTGTCGCGATTTTATGACAATTCTACAAATTTGTCAACACTAGTCGCGACAATTTATTGTTCAATAAAACAAACATGTCAGGAGAAAATGTTTATTGAACAGAAATATGTCAAATTGACGCGACAATCCGTCAAATTTGTTAATTTTGTCAATGTAAATTTTTATTGAACAGTAAATTGTCGAATTGTCGCCTGTCATCTGTCATTGTCGCGTTTTTTTAATAGGGTCCTGCTATTTTTGAAACTCATTCGCTGAGGTCAGCAATTGAAAATGTCAAAATTACTATGGAGATATGTATCTTTCTACTGGTGATTTGACTTTCAAAAATCGCACTCTTAAAGTATAATTTTTGAAAGTCAAATTGAAAGTAAAATCAGCAGTAGAAAGATGCGTATCTCCATAGTAATTTTGACATTTTCAACTGCTGAGCTCACCGAATGAGATTTAAAAATCGCTCTCCTGAAGTGTTCATCTTTCTACTGCTGATTTGACTTTCAAAAATTGCACTCATGGTGGAGAGAGATTTTTGAGAGTCAAATCCGCAGTATAAAGTTGCGTATCTCCATAGTAATTTTGACATTAAAGCATTTGAAAATGCCATAATTACTATGAAGATATCGACCCCTCTGGCCTCAATTGTCGTAAACGCCACTTTTGGCCAAAATGAGTTAAAAATACAGTTTTTTTTATTTTTTTTCGCTCTATCGATCGGTGTATTTAAACTTCCGCTAATCCCAAAAAAATGTCGTTTACTACCATTGTTTTTTTTGTCTAAAACGAAGAAAATAAATAAAAGACAACGTAAAAGACATTTCATTGCATTCATTGCATGCACTTTGAAAGCGAAGAAAGGAACGTTATATCGTGTCATTTACGTCCCAAAACGAACAAATTGTTAACTTAAAATGTCGTTTACGACCGGGTGTCACCTCGGTCAGACGTTGAATCGTGTCATTTACGTCCCAAAAGGAACAAATAGTTAACTTAAAATGTCGTTTACGACCCGGTGTCACCTAACAGACGTTGATTAGGTAAAAGTACAAATATATATAATTCAATCTATACTAGTATAGATGGCACTGTTTAGGTCGTAAACGACATTTTAAGTTAACAATTTGTTCGTTTTGGGACGTAAATGACACGATTCAACGTCTGTTAAGGTGGCACCGGGTCGTAAACGACATTTTAAGTTAACAATTTGTTCGTTTTGGGACGTAAATGACACGATTCAACGTCTGTTCAGGTGACACCGGGTCCTAAACGACATTTTAAGTTAACTGTTTGTTCGTTGTTGTTTTTCGGTGAAGGAAAACATCGTGAGGAAACCTGCATCCTTCAATTTCGAGGTATGTATTGTACCACTGTCCATTATAAGTGGCGACGGGTCACAAGTCACCCCCCGTCACACTGGACAGAGTCTCGGTACTACTGGTGAAACGTGGATTTTCTGAGGTTTCAGAATATCTCTGACTACCCCCTCGGGGAATATAGTCATGAGCATATGCTTATGCTTATTTGTTCGTTTTGGGACGAAAATGACACGATATAACGTTCCTTTCTTTGCGCCTTTGCATGACAAAACATCCACATCCGCATCCTCCTAAACTATAATAGGTATTAGGATAGTGTAGTGAAATACTTTCCATACAAAAAAAAAACTTTCCCAACCCGTAAAACATAACGCATTTTAATGATTTTTGGTACACTTATTCTTGAGACCAAAAACTAGGTTCGTACGTTTAGATTTTTTCAATATTGAGCAAACGAGTAAAGGAAAAGGCAAAGGAAAGGGAAAGAACAATGCAGAAAAGAATAAGAATGAGAACTGGAAGAAAGTAAAGGATATCTTCTGTACCAACGCAGATTACCGATTTCGTGTGCTAAATTTAAGGATCTGAAACGCCTTTGTGACGTTGTTACAATCCCTAATCATTATCATAACGAATATTTACTACTTCCAAATGAGGCTCAAGTCTTGGACGTCCTGTTAGAAAGTGACGAAGAGGATGAAAATGCAGCTTAATTATTTTAATGTCGTGTAAGGGTCGTTCCCGCGTTTCATGCAAATCGGGCCTGTTCTCTCGAGATGTTTCTTTTTCTCGTAATGTGGTAACTTTTAGTCAATCATATAATTATTGACACTGAAATGATCATCATTTTGTTGAAGGCACCTTTTAATTTAATCTCTGTTAGTTTTTAAGAAAAAGGTAATGAAGCTCCGGATGGTAGTGAAATTTGTAAGGACGATAATGATTTGCTCAGGAAGGAGATGAAAACCGATGTGGATGGTAATGAAATCTTCAAATTCCATGTATATGTTTTCAGCGTTTTCTGCCAGGTAAATTAAATCAGTGGCAGTTCATTACCTTCCTTTAAATTTCCTTCCAACAGATTGTGAAAACAAATGATTTAAAATTTTATAACATATTTTTATTAAAGACACTAAACGATGAGCTATTCACCCTTCACCTAAAATTAATTAATACCCACCTATTCTTGATATTTTATTAATGAAAATAGGGTATAATTGTTTTTGCCAAGTATCTGAATATAACACATTACCTTAACACATAATAACCTTAGCCCACAATTAAAAAACATAAAAATGTGTTTATTAAAATAGCCTTTTACTGCTTAATCACTTGCCTTTTTGTTTACAAAAATGCTTTTATTACTTTATTATTAATCAGCAATAAATTTTAATACTATTTTTGGGTAGTAAACACCATTCAACAGCTTTATTTTAGGGCGTATCTCCATGCTAACTTCTTAAATCTGCATTCTACTTCAGTGCAATACTTATAAGTTTTTGAAGCATTTGAGTACGAGTATTTTTATGTAAGTATCATCAATATAGCTAAAAAAGTAAGAAAGATATAAATTTTTCTTTTTTTGTTTTTTTGTTTTTTGCTTCTCCTGTAAAAAGTCCTTTATGGCGTTTACGACAATTGAGGCCAGAGGGGTCGATATGCATCTTTCTACTGCTGATTTGCCTTTAAAAAATCATACTTCAGGAGTGCAATTTTTGAAAGTCTAATCAGCAGTTGAAAGATGCGTATATCCGTAGTAATTTTGACATTTTCAACTGCTGAGCTCACCGAATGAGATTCAAAAATCGCACTCCTGGTCGAAAACGACCTTGGGTAACATAGAAAATATTGTTCTTCAGACAATTCGGTACTTATGTCAAGATTTTTTTTTGTGTCTTTATTTTTATTTTTACGGATAGAAGATATTATTAGAAACTAATTAAATTTTTTTGCAATTCATGGAGTTTATCAATACAAACTTAATTTTTACTTTATTCTGTAAATGGCAAACGTGGGCGCGAAAAAATCATTCGAACTCCACATTATTCACGTTATTGTTTAAAAATTTAATTTGAAAATAAAAATTACCCGCCTTCTTTTTCTAACTCCATGTTTGAAACAGAAACGGCAAGATGAAATGTCAAATTCTGACACATTGAATATATTTTTTCTGAATGGCCAGTTATTTTAAGTTGGGAGTCACGTTGCAGGGTTTGCCTCGAACACTTGTCTCACGCGTGGTGTTCGTGTGGTTCGCGTCTCAGCCTGCCACGAGGCTCCTAAATCCTTCTCAGTTGTTCTTACTCAAAAACAATCCTCGAGATTGGATAGACACTCCGTCAAATAACTTGACACTGGCGAAATCTAACAAGGAAACGCCATTAAATAAAAATAGAATATAATATTTTAAGTTGATATTTAGTTTACCAAGGAGTTAACAGGTCCAACGTCTTCGTTGAACCGAAAAACGATGTTATTTTATTAAAAATATCTGTGAGTAATCCTTTAATTTTAAATTATCTGACAAATAAAATATTGTTTATGAGACAATTGTCTCGAAATGGTTTTCGATTCAGCCCTCCAAAAAAAACTCGACACTTGACCTACCTACCGAATTGACCAAAATGTCGGTGATTTTTTTTTTCATTATGTTCAGAATTAGAATAGTTACCGCCGGTCATTACGATCTCCTCCTTTTTTGAAGTCGGTTAGTAAAAAATATCACATGTGTAATTTTGAAACTCGAAATATTTAAAAACAATCTGTAGGTACTTATAAAATAAATTGAAGGCATACTCCGTTACTCTACATATTGTGAAAGCATAATTTTTGTATCTCTAAGTATAGTAAATTTTTTTGCCCTCAGTGATGATCATATTTAGTTTGAAAAAAGTGGTATGGATGTAGGTTTCACTTTAAATTAACCGAAACTTCCCACTTTGGTTAATTTAAAATGTTTTAGTTAAGTAATGAATTTCTTATTGTGTGAAAAAAAAATATTACCTACTAACTAAGTATTCTTCACTCAACCAAATTTCAAAAAATACTTAACACTTTTCTTATCGATGGTGGGAGCTCAAACAAAAGGTCACGGAAAACTTACAAAACATTATCAACATTTTTTATTGAAAATTGACAGCAAGTGATGACGTCACAAACGAAAATATACCCTTAATTGCGAAGAAAAAAGGTGGCAACCCTAACTGAGACCCATTCGTCGCTAACCTACAGCCCTACAGTTAAAGTTTAAAGAGATCTATGAGCCCATTTTCCCATGTAAATAGTAAATATTGGTGCCATATAACCCCAAGAGTCACTAAATAGCATTATTACGTCTTCGACACAGCAATTTAATTTGCAGAATTATGTTGATGGGCATCATTGCATATATAAATTTGCTATGCTCTTGCTTACCTATTACCTCTATGAATAAACATCTAAACGTAATTACAACAACTTATTTCAACGTCAGGTGTATTGACCAACGATCACATTTACATAATCAATTTTAGACCCATAAGTAACACAAGTCAACACGACGCAAGTCTAATTACTGCCTTAAGTTATAGGTAATAGATACGCTTTCTTAGCATAAAGCATATGCTCACGGCTATATTTCCCGAGGGGGTACTCTTTCTTGTACTGTTGTTACAGCTTGTTCACCGTATTATGTCTGGCAAATCATCCCATTTTTATATTCCCATCCTAAACTTAAGAAATCAGTTAAGGAACCCTTTACCGTGGCGTTTCTGGATTGGAATAGATAAATAAATAATAATAATAAATATAAATATCTTGGACATTTTCACACAAATTATCTAGTCACATTAAGGACCTGTTTCACCACTTCTGAGTAAGTTCTTGTTAGCTTATCCGACAGATAGTTTGACGTAATTTGTATGAAATTATGTCAAAATATCTGTCGGATAAGCTAACAAGGACTTACTCAGAAGTAGTGAAACAGGCCCTTAAAGTTCCAGAATCTAGCCTGGACTTGTATTATGATAACTACACAACGATATAGCATACGTAATTATATAGATACAAACATCCATGACTCGGGTACAAATATTAATATTCATCATACAAATATTTGTCCCTTACGGGATTCGAACCCGCGACCCTCGGCACAGCAGGCAGGTTCACTACAGACTGTGCTGTCGGGCCGTCTGGGATGACTTATATCTTTGCGTGGATTGTACGCGAGATAGCGACTGTTAGTTTTAAAAATCTACTTCATAGGTTCTAAAGCCTTATGGCTCATATATTTTACATTTGATGATTACATAAAATCTTAAAATAGATTCAATTAATTCAAGAACATAGATTTCTTACGCGTCGTAACATTTAAAAAAATGTTTGTGTTTCTTTACAGTGTTTCTTAATATGCAGACGGTTTTTTAAAATTATGATCAAACTACAGCGCTACCTACTTGACACAAATATTATGGGACAGCTATTTTAAGGGTTCCGTGCCCAAAGGGTGAAACGTGACCCTATTACTAAGAATCCGTTATCCGTCCGTCTGTCCGTCTGTCACCGTCTGTCTCATGAACCGTGATAGTTAGACAGTTGAAATTTTCACAGATGATGTATTTCTATTGCCGCTTTAACAACAAATACTAAAAAACAGAATAAAATAAAAATATTTCAGGGAGCTCCCATACCACAAACGTGATTTCTTGCTCGATTTTATAGACTAGATGTTGTACTCTACTAACATAGTTTATAAGTTCTCCAATGCCTACTAACATTTTTGTATGGACTAATGTTGTCTGAAATAAATGATTTTTATTTTTACGGTACGGAACCATTCGTGCGCGAGTCTAACTCGCACTTGGCTGGTTTTTTTATTTCTCGTTTTTAATGTTCAGTGTGTTAATTATACAATATTTTAATCATTTACATTATTATTTTACTATGCTTCTAAAAATCATTCATTTGCTTTTTTTTACCAAAAATACCTACGTAGTTATAAAAATTCCTCGTGAACATTGATAGATCGTTCAACTCACCACAACTTGTATGATAGATGATAAATAAAGAATGATGAAAGATAATCCTATCTTATTAATGCGTAAGTCATTGAATATTAATGACATAGTTTCCGAAGCAGAGGTCAGCTGCGGAAGTGAAGATCACGACCCGCGGGTCGCTTTATTATCACCTTAGGGTCTGCGCACATCTAGCGGGAAAATGCTTGAGCGTTTTTCAATAATAAATTGATAATGAACTCAATTATAATTGAAATTGAGTTGGAAATAGCCTGCAAGAGGTGATTCCCTGTGGCGTGTGTTCGTGTCATCTCTTGCACGCTATTTTCAACTCTATTTTTCCTATAAATGAGTTCTTTAAAAAAAAATCAATGATAACTGTGCGCTGACCCTTAGGAGGCATTCTTATACAATAACATATGGAGGTGCTACTTGGGAATGTTCCTCCATTGAAAAGGGAAGATCTTCCACCAGGCTTAGTGTGAAGCCTGGGGACCGGCCGTAGTCCAACAGTTCTTAGTTGGACCTTGTACATATATCGAATCTCTGTGATTATTTCTTTTGCGCGATTTATGTCTCGCATTCGATTGTGAACCTTATTTATGTTTATGTTTCGAGATACGTATTTTTACGTTGAACGTTGTCTTTGTATGGAGCATATTTCTGAGCGCGACGGTATCGCCATCTGTTAACTTGTGTGTGTTGACATCTATGGCAAGTCCCCACAAACAGCCAACTATTTTCTTTCTATTCAGTTGCATTCTAATTCTTATTGTCGCCAGACCATCAAACTGAGGAACTTCGTATATGTTAGTCCCATTTAAAATATGTACAGTCGTAATACGTCTCAGATTTTGTAAACGATATAATCGGAAAGTTATATAATAGCCCTGAGGGCCTACCATGAGTTTTCCCTGTACTTTACATAGTTACGTCGCCAATTCGTAGACAGAAATTAGTTCTCAACGTAACCACCCAAGCAGCAAAACAGATCGTGACTAAATCAATTTTGCCTTAAATATACCTAAACTTCGCATTAACCAAGGCAAGCTTTGCTGAAGTCTGTATTAATAAATTCAAGTTGTCTTAGTTTTCAGAAATACCGACTTAAGGATTAGTTAAGTTAAGTCGTATTAACTTTGCCTTAAGTATGTCCACGCGAAATGCAAACTTAAGCATAAAGTTACTGAAAACAGAATTAACGGAGATATAGTTAAATTTAATAGTGTTTAGAAGTATTACGTAAGTTCTACTTAAGGCAAAATTACCTAAAGTTTGCCTTTAGTCTTCCTATGGTTATCCAGGTCAAACGGTTGCTTTAAGTCGTTCCTTTGAAATTGCAATTTAAGTGGTTGTTTACTTAGCTAATGCTTGTGTCAGTACTATCAGCCTTAAATGGACGTTTTTAATAAAAAGTAACAAGTTAGTGCTACAATTTGTGTTTATAGAAGTAACATGAGCATAATTAAAGTTAAGAAAATTAACAGGAAATTTTCTACGTCGTGTAAGAAAATATGTGACCGCAAATTCTATTCATGCCAAAGATTGTGCAGTGAATGTTAATCCGAGTAGTCCGAGTACAGCCGGAGCCAGTGACTCCTTGTTAGATCCTTGTTAACAACGTTCAAAGTTTACAGTCTGTCTATAAAGTCGTGACCTAATAATTGTAGTAGCTTGATTTTGACGTTCTTGCGTGGAGACAGCGCCCAAATTTTTGTCAAGACTTTTTAGACAGACTGTATCATGTTTGCCAGCACATCCACCAGGCCCGCATCGGTTGATGAAATCATAGAAGACACGAATAGCGAACTTGAATACGTAACTTCAACAAAAGAAGAGCGTGATTATAATTATAGATTTTTTTAAAGTGTGGTCTATCTCCCATAATATACCACAACGTACTCATCAGGAATATGAAACAAAAATAATCACAAAAAAAACCAACAGAATAATACGCAAAATAGTAGATTCATATTCTGTATAAAAGATAAGATGAGATAAGATAAATATTCTTTATTTGCACACCAAAAATACAAAAAAACAACAACAATATACACGAACAAGAAGGGTAAAAAAGGCGGCCTTATCACTAAAAGTGATTTCTTCCAGACAACCAGTCAACTGTTCAACTGTCTAAAAATGTCAACTGTTTCCTGTTATGGTTCAAAAGACACATTTCTTCAAAAGTAGGAAAACCGTAACCAGAACGGAACCTTGGCGTACGGAACCCTAAAAAATACAACTCTTTACATGTTTATGTTGTGACTGAGATACATAAAGTAGATACAAATACGACGCGTTACGTCAAAAGATTCAAGATTTAGAGTGTAGACCTGAGGTTACCTCAGTTTACAATTATTTATGTACATAAATGTCAAATTATAATTATCGTTGTCCATAAGTAATACATAAGTAGTACTTACTTACTTTGAATCACTTGTTTTTCTTTAAACACAAAAACGAATTGTTCAATCTTGCATTGGCCTTTTGTTTGCAGAAATCACAACAACAATGACAGATGAGAAGAAAATAAAATATCCGTCGAATCAGTATTTATCAAGTACGAGTTAAGGATGACTTAAATCGACACGGTATTTACTTGTATTATTTGAAGTCACACTTCGGTATAAGTTAAGTATAACATTACTTGAGTAAGTAAGCAATAATTATAAACACATTTAACTGATCCTTTACTATGATGTACCAATACTGTATTGCTTTTACTCGTACTTAGCACATGCAATATAGATTTAACGCCATTTTGAATGATCTGCAAATTTGAACATGTTTTTTATTAAGTTCTGTCTTTGTTATTTTAGGCACTCTCTTAATTTTACACAATTTTACATAGTTTTGCGTAACGAAATCAACATTGATATTTAATATTTAATTAAATTTCGAAGAAAAAAGAAAAAAAAACAGTTTTTGTGGTTGAATTTTTTGAATTTTAAATACAATTGCTTTGTAATTTTTGAAGCCCGCCTGTTTTCTAAGAATATTTGTCCATTTCACACGATAAACGAATGTGCGTTTGAATTTTTACTTTACTTGTCGACGAAATAATGCATTATAAAATAATAATAACTATCAGAGCCATTTTGTTTAGTGGACTCTCCACTACCGACCATTTGCATACCCTTAATCAAATAATCGAAAAACACCACGAATTTAACCTACCACTGTATCTTGCATTTGTAGATTACAGTAAGGCTTTTGATAGTATAACTCATTCCTCGATATTCAAAGCATTAGAGAACCAAAATGTTGAATTGGTTTACATAAATTTAATAAGAAACATCTATAATAAAAGTACAGCCGCAATAAAACTACAATCATCGGGTCCCATCTTCTCGATCGAGAAAGGCGTAAAGCAGGGCGATCCTTTATCTCCAAAGCTGTTTACCAGCACACTAGAGGAGATCTTTAGACGTGTGGCACCTGAGTGGGAGGGGAGGGGAATCGATGTCGGAGGAAGAAGATTAACTAATCTTCGCTTCGCAGATGATATCGTTCTCTTTTCTTCATCGGCGACGGAACTGAGTCTCTTGCTACAAGATCTGAGCAAGGCAAGCCTTGAGGTTGGGCTTAGGATGAATATGTCAAAGACCAAGTTGATGACAAATAGCACGAAGAGTAGGATAGTAATGGGTGGTGAAGGAGTGGATTATGTTTGTGAGTATGTGTACTTGGGCCAAATAGTTTCCTTCCAGGCTAGACAAGAAAAAGAAGTTGCAGGACGCACCGAAAATGCCTGGAGGAGCTTTTGGTCCATGAAAGAACACATGAAAGGAGATATCCCATTGCCACTCAAGCGCAAGCTCATGAACATGTGCATTCTTCCCATTCTCACCTACGGTGCTCAAACGTGGTCTTTGACAAGGGATCAGAAGTCGAGCCTTAAGGTTTGTCAAAGGGCTATGGAGCGCAGCATCCTTGGCTTAAAACTGATCGACCGGGTCAGAAATGAGGTCATTCGCGCCAGAACCAAAGTGACAGACGTCGCCACCACCGCTGCCAATCTGAAGTGGGACTGGGCTGGACATGTCTGCCGCATGCCTGATGACTTATGGGCCAAAATCACTACCAACTGGCTCCCAGTACAAAATCGGCGTCGAGGCAGACCTAGGAAAAGGTGGCGGGACGAAATTGATAGCTTCTTTAAGAACTGGCCCAACGAAGCGCAAAACAGGGATGCATGGAGAGAGCGGAGGGAGGCCTTTGCCCAACAATGGGACACCGACGGCTGATATAATAATAATAAATAGAATATTAAGTTGGAAAATGTTACCACCATAATTTATCTTTACTGTATCTACGTAAAGTATAATAATATATTGTGAAGGTAGGATGAAATTTCAAACCAAAAATTTTTACTTAAGTTTATCTACGAGAAGTTAACTTTCCTTAAGTCGTACCTAACTTTATCTTAGTTTATCTGTAAAGTAGTATGAAGTCTATCTTAACTCATTCAGTACTCCATATGCCCACTTTTGCCTAACTCTGCCTTCTAGTGTATCTACAAGATATCTTGAGGGACGGATGGTATTACCTAAGTCAATAACCGAGAATTTGGTTATTGAATGAGAGATATCTACAATTCAGACTTAAGGAAAGATTTTGCCGCTTGGGCACTAGGAGTGTTGTACGAAAATCAATACAAAATTGGTGACGTAACTACAGTAGTAAAGTACGCTGAAAACTCATGGTAGACCTACTGATGCACTGATGTTTTAATGCGATGACGCCTACGTATGCGGTAGAATACGAGCTACGGAACAAAAATATTGTTCTTATATGTTAACTCCAATCATCTAGGTACTTACAAACTTTACTCAATTTCAACAAAAAAACTATTAACAAAATCGTTTCTCATGTTCTCAAACCGATTCAGATAGTCTTTTCGTCTAATCTTAGACAATATATCACCACGAAGCTTCAATTGAACCGAATTCGAGGGAGAAACTAGCTTGCGCAACGCGACGCGACGCACGCGCATCGTAAATGTGATTGTTCGCTGCACTTTCTTTGTTCAGTCGCGCCACTAAATAAACCATTGGGTCTATTACCTGCGGAAAACAGGTGACATAATAGTTTATTTCCATCCCTACAAGCATTTTTAAACTAATCATCAGACCACCAAACTGAACAACTTTCTCTATGTGAAATTTTCAGGATAGCGGTCTGTGGGCGTAAAAAATCGACCTAGATAGGTCTCGGCTCTGGAATATCTCGTTTTCAGCGAGCAGAGATCGGTTGCCCAGGTAGGTAACCACTCATTTTTTATCGCATTTCAGACTTAAACTTAGGTGGAATCCAGTATTCCGCATTGGGTACAAACTTCGATCAAAATAAAATGAAGGTACAAATGGTGAACTCCAAAGCCAAGCCACCGAATAAATATCCAACCAGAGAAACGGCTTCATATAAGGTACAAAAATGAGCGACAATTTGGTAGAAACATCGCTTGCGAATGTAGGGGTGAACTTGTGTGAAGCTGATTTTCTGGTTAGACATCTATTTTGGGGGGGTTACTTACGTAACATCTAAACATGTTTGGACGAAACATGTTTCACCGAACACCTTTGATCTAATGCACTATTCAACGAAGTAATGTTTCATCTATGTAACGTTTCCGCTATAGCACGTTTCATCTAATGTAACGTTTCATCTAATTTTCAATTTCTAGTTGTTTTGGATGGTAGGGGTGGGGGGTGGTGGTTGTAAGCAGGTACGTGTGTATGTATATTATGTATGTATGTATATGTGTATGTATGTATGTATTTGCGTATGTGCGTACGTACGTAGGTAGGCAGGTGGTTGGTAGATAGGTATGTGTGTATCTATGTATGTATGTATGTATGTTTGTATGTATGTATGTGTGTAAGCAATTATTAAGTAAGTAACAAAATAAGTTATTTGTAGTAAGAATATTTGTATGTATCTATGTGTGTGTGTACGTACTACGTACCTTTACATGTAGGTATGTAGTCAATAAGTAAGTAAGGCAAGTAAGGCAAGTAAGTAAGTAAGTTAGTAAGTATGTAAGTAAGTAAGTTAGTAAGTTAGTAAGTTAGTAAGTAAGTAAGTTAGTAAGTTAGTATGTTAGTAAGTTAGTAAGTTAGTAAGTTAGTAAGTTAGTAAGTTAGTAAGTTAGTTAGTAAGTTAGTAAGTTAGTAGGTAAGTAAGTTAGTAAGTAAGTAAGGGTGGCTGGTATTTGGTTGTTCTGTTCTCGTTAGTTGGACCTTGTATATATATCGAATCTCTGTGATAATTTCTCTTGCGCGATTTATGTCTCGCATTCGATCACAGAGATTCGATATATATACAAGGTCCAACTAAGAACTGTTGGACCACGGCCGGTCCCCAGGCTTCACACTAAGCCTGGTGGAAGATCTTCCCTTTCAATGGAGGAACATTCCCAAGTAGCACCTCCATATATGTATTTGCGTATGTGCGTACCTACGTACGTAGGTGGGCAGGTGGTAGGTAGATAGGTAGGTACGTACCTATACTTACGTACGTATGTACTTATGTACGTAGGTAGGTAGGTAGGTAAGAAGGTATCTACGAGAACAGAACAACCAAATACCAGCCACCCTTACTTACTTACTAACTTACTTACCTACTAACTTACTAACTTACTAACTAACTTACTAACTTACTAACTTACTAACTTACTAACTTACTAACTTACTAACTTACTAACTTACTAACTTACTAACTTACTAACTTACTAACTTACTAACATACTAACTTACTAACTTACTAACTTACTAACTTACTAACTTACTAACTTACTTACTTACATACTTACTAACTTACTTACTTACTTGCCTTACTTGCCTTACTTGCCTTACTTACTTATTGACTACATACCTACATGTAAAGGTACGTAGTACGTACACACACACATAGATACATACAAATATTCTTACTACAAATAATTTTGTTACTTACTTAATAATTGCTTACACACATACATACATACAAACATACATACATACATACATAGATACACACATACCTATCTACCAACCACCTGCCTACCTACGTACGTACGCACATACGCAAATACATACATACATACACATATACATACATACATAATATACATACACACGTACCTGCTTACAACCACCACCCCCCACCCCTACCATCCAAAACAACTAGAAATTGAAAATTAGATGAAACGTTACATTAGATGAAACGTGCTATAGCGGAAACGTTACATAGATGAAACATTACTTCGTTGAATAGTGCATTAGATCAAAGGTGTTCGGTGAAACATGTTTCGTCCAAACATGTTTAGATGTTACGTAAGTAACCCATTTTGGGGCCAAGCCAAGGAAAGCCAAAAGAGCCTAACTGAGGCAATCCTTAGACGACATACAGAATAAATAGACGAATCTTCAGGAGAGTAAGAGAACATGACTGCTAGAATAAGCGGAAAAATCTAATGAGATAAGATAAGATAAGATAAATATTCTTTATTTGCACACACATATAAATTTATGAGATACACATTGTTCAGTAAAAATAACTCCTCTTGCTGCTAGATGATCAACACTGACATTTTCGGTTATCTTGATGTAAAAAAGTCGTTGTGGACTAGTGGCGAGTAACCACTGTAGTACTACTGGCTTTTCGGTGAAGAAAAACATCACGAGGAGATTGCGTGCTTCAATTTTAAGGCATGTATTGTATACCTACTGTCCATTATTAAGTGGCGACGGACAAGCTTGTCACTCTGCACTGGAGTCACTGAACAGAGTTTCGGTAGAAATACCGAAACGTTGATGTTCTGAGTTTTAAGAATATCTTTGACTACCCTCGGGGAATAAAGTCGTGATAATATGCATTAACAGCGTTGTCTTTCTTATAACTTGCCCTAAGTTTTACGATTCCACAAAACGGTTTTCAGGTTTTGCGTCCATTTGGTAACACCATTTTGCTGGTCTTATATTTGCATCCCCGCCGCCGCTGACCAACCGCATGGCTGTTAGCGCTGCCCTAACCAGCCAAAAATTGCGACCATAACCGTTACCCAATAGACCATCATCGTCATTGAATTAAAAATTTGCAATTATGCGTGACGCGATCTACGACCGCCAATGTTGTATGTTTTAGGACAGCGTCTCAGGTTTCTTCTCACAGACATTTCTAGTAGCATGTGACTGATGTTTAGGTTACGGTTTAAAAATAAGAGTTTTCTGATAATTCGGTATCGGTCAAATAGGCAAAAAAACGTTTGCTAAATGCGTTTTACTAAATAGAATATGAAATAGCTTCATTTATCGACGATTACACTATTACATGACGTCACAAGTCGTGACTGACACCGCGCGGATGGCTAGCGGATCACGGATCACGGTATCACCGATACCAGATGATTTCCAATTATAAAAACTGGTTTTATGGGTCCGACCTCACGAGCTCCGTGCACCATACCGTTTTCACATTTTCCCCACCTCATCTTTAGTTTTTAACCATTCTAGCTATTTAACCGCAACCGCAAAGCTAGATTTGTCGAAATCGTGGTCGGAAAAAAAACGATTTTTAGATTTGGACGATTTGTTTATTTGGGACCGACAGTATCTCAAGCCAAATTATAACCACATAATTACTAAATATGTATGCCGGTACCTACTCACCACAACAGGAGTACAATGCACAATACACGCACATACACACACATATAGGCAAAGTAGCCAACTGTAACAACATCATCTCACTGCACAACACCGTCTAACTGCATTAATACTGTCTTATTGCACAATACCGTCTCCCTGCACAACACCGTCTCCCAGCATAACACCGTTTCAGTGGTGGTGAAAATGCACATTCTGCGAAATGCCAGAGCCGAATTAGATGGCTCTACAAAACGAAAGTTATAAAAGGCCTATATAAAAAGATAGTTGGTAGCTGTAACAAAGTTTTCGACCACACCGAAGACGGTTATGGTCGTAAGTTACTGCATCATGTACTGATTTCCTGAAAGAAAAATGTTTTCAATGTTAACCCAGCGTATTTATTTGTAAAACACAGTCATGTTACATACATAAATGGCGTTGACTTGGAAAGACGGTTTAATGGTCTAAAAAATGAACAAAAAAATGCATGCTGGAGTCAGACTGTGTCAGAATTATACGTTGCCAAACCTGGTACCTGTTCATAATAAAATATAATAAATCTGTTTTTTTTTTGTATTTTAATATCATCAGTTTGCAAAGATGCTCATCCATCTCGCGTCAATGAGGAGTTTTCTGACAGCTACTCAAATGTAGTTCATCATACCGGCGATAGATGGCGTTGACCAGAGAGGGGTCCGAAGATGATAATATTAAGCTAAACAGTAAACAAAAATGCATTTCACTGAGTCAGACGCATACGATGACGAATAATATGCTCCTATTTTGCTGCTTACTTAAAAACACAAATTCTTACTATTTTATTTGTATTTTATTATCTGCAAAGTCTCTCGCCCCTGTCTCGTCAACACCATCTATCGGGCCATTAGGAACTACTTTTTCTTTTTAATGGCGTTCTGAAAATCCCTCATTCCATCTATCGAGCCGTTTAGTTTTTTTTTTCATTAGTTTTCGGAAAACCCCTCATTAAATACCTAATTGTTACAAAATGTAGACACTTGAATAAACTAACATGACAAGCACTATTATAATGTAAAGTATAAATAAGTTGCAAGTACCAACCAAGGTATCCGGGTACGAATAATGTCATCTGAGATGTAATACATTAACATCCGAGTGGAAATTCCCATCGTTGGTACAAAATGATACTACGGTACTACCCACGTTGCCGTTGTTACGTAACGTGAAGTCCTTAAATTATTATTTGTTTTTATGACTGGTTTTATGATGGTGTAATATTTATTAAGATTTCCTTATAAGATCAGAGATTAACTGATTACCTTTTAAATTGCATTTCTTAAATGGATAGGAACAGAGCCTACAGGGCTGCAATTTCAGCAATTATTCAACAATTGCAAAAACAGTGTTACAATATGTCTTTTATGATTTTCAGTTTATCGAGACATTACGGACTATACATTTTAACGAAAATCTGACAAACCACAGGCACAACGATTAGTTTCTAGTTAGAAGAAATTTAATTAACTTTAATTAATATCAAAAATATTAAACTTCGTATTAAATGCGGTAGAGAGCATATGCTTTTAAAAGATTGTTGATAATTGAAGCAAAATTTGTGACAACCCTAAAAGGTATTGCATTTACGTATGATTTAGGTCCTATACTTGAGTAGCGTGTCCTTTCTTAGTAGTCCTATATGATATTTACACACATAACCACATCCCTACCAACAAACATTTGTAATGTGTAATGGGGGTCGCGGGTTCGAATCCCGTAAGGGACAAATATTTGTATAACGAATATGAATATTTGTACCCGAGTCATGGATGTTTGTATCTATATATGTATTCTATATCGTTGTCTAGTTATCATAATACAAGTCCAGGCTAGATTCTGGAACTTTAAATGTGACTAGATAACTTGTGTGACACTGTCCAAGATATTTATTATTTATACATTTGTAAAGAAATACTGATGTGTAATTAACGTTATAAAAAATGAAGTGTATCACAGGTGCACGGAAGCAGTCGGTTTTCCTGTCCATTGTGGCTAGATGAGGTCGCAAGGAGGTCGCTTGCTACCGCTCGAGCTCCGCTCAAGGCGAGCGGAACGGAACATTACCTACGATGCTCGTTAGATTATCCATTCTTCACCTATTGGAGCCTTTACCCAGATGTGACGTCATTGTTCATTAGGCAAACAAGGTTTATAGTTCCATACTAAAATTGTGTTACGCTAGTAACTCCCTTCGTTTCCAACATGGTGATATCTCCCAATTTCTATAAGGCTTCTTTTATTGGTACACTTGACTACATACTTAGAATTCAGACAGTCAAACTGAACAACTTTTACTATAGGACCAATAAAATCGCGAAAGAAATATCAGCTGTTTTATACATTTTGGTCAAATAGCTATTGACATTTTCTATGGCACAACCGATTTTTTCTTAGGGATTGCGAAGCACACAGGTGCGTCAATCCGTCACCGTGTGTAATTCTACGTGCGGTTTTATACAACTCCCTGCTTCACAAATGACGGACTGACGTCTGCCGCTCCGTCAATGCCTCATCGTATGTGAACGCACTAGATTTTCTAAAGAAGCCTTTTGCACATGGTCTTCAAATATATTTCGTTTAATATTTAAATGACACTTCCATCTTTACCATTACAAATACGAGAGAAAAGACATCATAAACAACGTATTATTACGGCATCGTAAGACAACCTAGCAACGAAAATGCAATACGGAAAAACATTTACGAGGCAAACTCCACAATTGAACTTTTAAACCAAACATAAACCTCACCGCTCGTAGCCGACAATAAAACTGAACAGAAACGATGAATATTTACATAACTATTACGAAACTGCGGCATTTAGGATCAAGAATCTGCATAGATGTTCTACATTTATGTGCGATATTGTGAATCTCAAATAGGTAAGAAGAGCCAGGGAGAATGCATAATTACGATTAATTAAGAATGAATTAAAAGAGAATAAATAAAGCATAAAAAAATAAAAAGGCCTCCGCTCATTGCAGCGATTTTATCGAGCGATAATATCGCTGCGATTTTGCGATAATTGTTTCCAGTACATTTTGTATGGGGACGCGCGCGATCCTACACACTGCCGCGATATTAACGAGCGATAATATCGCTGCGATTTTGCGATAATTCTTCTCAGTACATTTTGTATGGGGACGCGCTCGATCCCTCACACTGCCGCGATATTATCGCAACTCTTTCGACTACATTCAGTGGTGGGGCGCATGCGTGACGCGAATCGCGGAATTGCTGCAGTTTGTAAGGTGTCGCGATATCGCAGTCGATAATATCGCTCGATAATATCGCTGCAATGTGCGGAGGCCTTTATTCCGATGCATACAGGGTGCTTCTTAATATGCTGACACTTTTTAAGGGGATTATCAGACCGTCGTGCGTCAAACTAAACAACTTTCTCTATGGCACCGAAACATCAAAAATTATAATTACTCAATCAGAAATCATGCGAATTTAAGGCCAGGTTATCCAAGTGCAAGCGTCTCTTTCTTGCAAGCATAAGTTTGCAATTAGCCATCCCGCTCCAATTGAAGGCAGGATTGCATCGCAAAAAAACGTGTTTTTCATCAATATCTTTGCTCAGGGGTGTTTATAAGCTCAAAATTCTACGGATTTCACTAGAAATATTTAATGTATTTAGTTAAATACAAGAATAAAAAGTTAAATATCAGCAGTTTAATCATAGTAATGAAAAAAAAATAACAAAAAGGGGTAACTTTGGGATTTTTTTCTATCTATTAAACTTAATGTAATCGTGTAATTGAGAACGGTCGCCTATCAGCCAGATCCTTAAAATAAGACATAATTGGTTTTCAGACTTTAAAACACAGTTTAAAACACTTTCGTTCGTTTTTGGATAACAGCGTCTTAAAGTGTTCAAAAATACGTCATCGGTGCGTATTTCAAATACATTCCAATTCGTACCTGTACAAAAATGACAAAATAGCTATGGAGCTTATGCAATGATATCATACAGTACTACTACTTTTTTGTGCATCATTAATAAGAAAGTGTAAAATTCTAAAATAGCAGTTTGCGCAAACAAAGTCGCGTGTACAACTAGTTTTTATAGGTATTATAATAATTATTTATTTCCCCGTATGGTTCCCGGTTTAGATTAATAAAGACAATTAATTCCTTTTTGTAGACATCTTAGGCCGGCTTACTACTGGCTTGTCTTAAACATACATCTGGAATTCATACATACAAGTACATATTATATTAATGTAATTTTTTTTTGTATGTTTATTTATATGCAAACTGTATCAAAACAACATGTAGTATATTATTTATATATCATCATCAGCCTATCATCGTCCACTGCTGAACATAGGCCTCTCCTAAGGCGTTCCACAAAACTCTGTCCTCGGCCTTCCTCGTTCGCTACTTTTTTTAGGTCGTCTATCCAGCGGGCAGAGGGCGTCCCACACTACGCCTACCAGTTGGCGGTCTCCACTCTAGAACTCTGACACCCCATCGGTTGTCAGTTATTTGGCAGATATGACCAGCCCATTGCCACTTCAGCTTGCTAATTTTCTGAGCTATGTCAGCCGCTTTAGTTCTGTGACGAATCACTTCATTTCTGATGTGATCCTTCAGAGAAACACCGAGTATTATACATATATAACTTAACTAAATCTAATCTGCATCATTTTTGGCAAAAGGTTAAAAAACAGAATAGGATGTTTCACAAGAGCAACCTCGGTCTCGGCCGGTGAAGGAGCGTGACTCAGTGAGCGAATCTAATGACACGCTGTTCTTACTTCTAGACATTTATTATATTAAGTGTCTAATAAATATTATCCTTCTAGTTTTATAGGCTTTAAAGGATTACGCTTTAGGATTGTTTGGCCTTCGATCCCTTTCAATATGATGGCCAGAGGGGCATTAGTACCTATTTGAAACCGTTATAACTTATGACACTTATTTTGCCAATTAGACCCAATGTGCCGATCCAAATCAATTGCGAATCTAGCGAATGGGTCCAATACAAAGAAGTATAGCGACTTTGTTATAATATATAAACTGAAAAAGCTCGAAAGGTATTAAAATAAAACTCACATAACGATAAAAGGGAGAAATAAATACATTTTACAAGAGTGATAATTTCGGTTTCATAGATCATTAAATTCATTAATAAGGGTAATACATAAACTCACGACCGTTTTCCCTTGCTTTGCTACACAGGAAAGGCATGACTGATGGGTGACTTATACATAATTTCAGCAAAAAATCTTGTAAGTTTCCAAAGGAATCTTAAATCCTTTTTTTTTAAATCTAATATCAAATCATGAAGAATGAATGAGAATGAATTAATGTACAGCTTCATAAAATCATCACGACTCGTAAGGTCACAAGTTAAACACATACTTTGCGAGAACTTCATTTGAATCTGTTAATGTTTGCTTCGGCCTTCCAAGTTTTTTATTCGACACATGTACTAGCAGGTTAATGTTGTTATTTTGTTCAATACAATCTTTTCTAATCTATCTAAATTCTACACGTTTCTTGGATTGGCTAAGTTCATCCAATATCTAAATTTTCAACTTCTCGTTACGGCTGCATGCCTAAAAGTTGTTAATAGTTGTAGGTAGGCTTCTGACTATCCCAACATGGTTTACGTATGTATGAAATATCTCATCATCATCATTAATTAACCTTTATAATTATGCTGACGGTTTTTAAGGGGATGGGACCATCAAATTGAACAACTTTCTTTACGGGACCAAAATATAAATCGCATAAAAACAGCTGTCCTACACATTTGGGTCCAGTAGGATCACACATTTGTATTGGACGGCTGATTTTTTTTCGCGATTTCGATGTTTTTCCCGTAAAAAAGTTGTTCAATTTGATGGTCCTCTCATAAAAACCCGTCAGCAATTAGGAAAGACCCTATATGCATCCCATTGCAAGGCACAGGCCTACCCTCTAGAAGGGTGTACGGGCATTTACACCAAGTGTGCCTAATGCGGAAAGACTTCACACACGCATCAGAATTTCTTCTTCTGCGTATGCAGGTTTGCTCACGATGTTTTCCTTCACCGTTTCGGAGCTGTCGATACATAATGTTAGAAAAATGCATTGGTGCAAACCAAGTGCATACCTATACGAAACGCGCCACCGACGCTTGACGACGAAATATCTAAAACTAAGTACTAAAATGCAAAATGCAGCCAATCCATACAAGTATCCGACAAATTTTAATGATAATGAAAAGCTAATTGAACGCAACATGTTCGACTAACGAGTAACTATTAACCAGCATTTGTAAGATAAGTCGACATCGAGTGCTTCGACCGAAACCGGGACGACAAATTGAATTGGCTATGCTTTGCCAACCTCTCGTAGGTCCATATGTCACTAGGTAGACACACTATATAATATGCATATGGGTACATGTTGTATAAATGTAAACAAGCATTTGGCGGTGCTAGTAACATAACAGTTTGGAAGTGTGCACATGTTTTGAAAATTTATATGATGTTTATATTTTATATGTTGTTTTTTGATATATTTCTGCATCCTCGCTCTAAGTGTTTATGATCCATTTATTTTATTTTCCTAATTCCAGTACCTACTTCAAGAACTTTTTAGTAGATGGGTAAACAGTGCCTAGTTAGTGCGTTCACACAGGATGACGCACTGACGGAGCAGCAAACGTCAGTCCATCATTTGTGAAGCAAGGAGTTGTATGAAACCGCACGTAGAAGCACACACGGTGACGTATTGACGCACCGGGTATAGTTCTATGGACTGACTTCTGCCGCTCCGTCAGTGCGTCATCGTGTGTGAACGCACTACAAAATGAAATCAGACATTTAAATAAAGACGATTTCCATCATTTCAATATCAAATGTGAACAAGCTAATTTCAAGAACTGCTATATTGAAATCGGACCAATTCACTAAGGAGACAAATCAACTGACTTTTGTTTTTCCTTGAGCGTATCCGCTTAACTAATCGCTAAGCTCAAAATTCTACGGAGTTCACTAGAAATATTTAATGTATTTAGTTAAGTACAATAATAAAAAGTTAAATATCAGCAGTTTAATCATAGTATTGAAAAAACATAACGAAAAGGGGTAACTTTGGTTTTTTTTTCTATCTATTAAACTTAATCTAATCGTGTAATTGAGAACGGTCAACTATCAGCCAGATCCTTAAATAAGACATAATTGGTTTTCAGACTTTAAAACACAGTTTAAAACACTTTTGTTCGTGTCCAAAAAACGGCCTCGACGAGATAACAGCGTCTTAATTTATGATAACCCAGCCCATAGTCCATCTGTTACCAATATTACGTCAGATAAAGTCCGATTACAACAAAACTACTAACTTTTTTACATACGATATGAGTAATAACAATAACACATCCAAAAAAGAGATTACGTCATATTTTTGACCATTAACTCTTGTAATTATTCTTCATACCATGAAAGATACTGTAATAGGTGTAATTACCTATATTAGTTCTTACCTCGAAAATGGCTTGAGGTTTCACCAAGTAATTATTTCCTTTACGTTCATGCATGCATATTAGACACGATAGAATGTTATACATAGCATCAGCATATGCTCACGACTATATTCCCCGAAGGGGTAGTCAGAGATATTCTGAAACCTCAGAACATCCACGTTTCACCAGTAGTACCGAAACTCTGTCCAGTTAAACATATACGAAGTATTATAGTACTGTATTAATATGATAGCATATTGATTATTAGGTACTTAATATTGCACGAGTGGGGCGTCCGAAATATTCTAAACTAGCTGTTACTTAGTGCGTTCATACACGATGACCCATTGACGGAGCGGCAGACGTCAGTCCGTCATTTGTGAAGCAAGGAGTTGTATGAAACCGCACGTAGAACGTAGAAAGAGAAGGTAATAGAAGGAAGCACGTGTCTTGTCATATTCACTCAGTAAGAGATGCACATAGCAAATTCGCTCTGGTTAAAAAAGGAAATCGCTACTTATTGCTGTCCTTATCGACGTAACCAACTTTTTTGTTCTACGACGGCTGTCTGACTCCGGATTCAGACATCTTTCTTCATACAAATTGTATAGGATTTTATGACTATCGCTGTCTCATATGCGGTTACACTGATGTTACGTCTATTAGAGTAAGCGAACAATTTTTCGTCTATGACGTAGAAGCACATTCGTGCGGTTTCTTGCTTCACAAATGACGGATGTTCACATGCACGCCGTGCAGCCCGGCAAGCTAAGGCAATTCGCTGTACATCGACTCGTCTGTAAAGTGATTGTTACTATTTAACTTTATAGAAGCCTCAATGTACAGCGAATTGCCTAAGCTTGCCGGGCTGCACGGCGTGCATGTGAACCCAGCATCACGTCTGCCGCTCCGTCAATGCGTCATCGTGAGTGATCCCACTTGCCTACCGATTTCGTCCGCATTGAATTTTGATGACTAAGTACTTCCTCAGTGAAAAGTACTTAGTCATCAAAATGTTACGCTATATTTATACCAAATTTCATCCAGACACACATTTTCGCATTTATATAATATTACCTGATTGTAAGTATAGATATTTATTAGCTTTTTCAAAATAATATTCCACTAGGTATCTAACAGCGTATAAACCAGTCTAAACGGAGTTCAGTGTGCCAGGTAGTAACCCCTCGACAAGTCGACACGGCTTGTGGCGGACAGAGCCTTAGAAATTGATACATACATTTCACACATTTCCTCGTGATGTTTTCTTACTAAAGTGACACTTTTTATCTTTTATTAGCCTCATTCATATAAAAGCATAGAGGCTTAGTTTGGATAATTTCATTGCAATCGGTTCACTTATATAGTTAAAAGTTATGAGTACATATTTAAATTCAGTGGTCTGCGCATACGGAATCGCGGGCGCCGCTAGTCTATACTAATATATTATAATAAAGAGGAAAGATTAGATTTTTTGTTTGTTTGTTTGTAATGAATAGGCTCCGAAACTACTGGACCGATCTGAATAATTCTTTCACCATTAGAATGCTTCATTATCAGTGATTAACATAGGATATAAAAAACTTCCAAGCGTGTGTCGGGAAGATTCTAAGGCGGTACGAAGTTAGTTTTACGAGTTTAGTTAGTATCTTTGTGAGTGTGATCCAGACTATGGCAAACGTAGTTTAAAAAACTAAATAATCAATAAAAAAGTAAATGAGGCAATGAATGTTAAAGTATAAATTCAAAACTTAATGAGCCACAATTCCTATCAAATAAAAAGATACAGTGGTCAAGGATATAACAACCGAGAATATATTTAATAATGTGACCTTGCTTCAGCAGGAAGTAAATAGCGATTCATATTTATTCTCTTGAACATTATCTTCATATTGAATCGGTATCGAACATGCCAAATAGAAAGGTCAGCCAGTCGGGTTATGTTTATTATTTCACTTCCGACATGTGCCCCTTCTCTTGAGACATAATGATTGCTCGATAAGTCTATAGACACGGACTTGAAAGAAATACGGACCGAATATTGCACTAAAAGATGTGAAGCATGCAAGGTAATACAATCTCGTTTGTTCTACAAGGAACCTACACTCACACAGATGCACTAGCTCTAGGCGCAGGTGCTACAACCAGTCACCTTATGTACCGCGTGACAGCACGCACACAAAAGAAATGGGTGCTTCACTCATGATTAGACGAGATTACGTCTGGTTCTTCTTTTAAGTCTGTGTCTATAGAGCAATCATTATGTTGGAAACATTCGTTCATGATACCTTAGTAATATCTGAAAGTCTTGATCATTTCATTACACTATGTAATTTATTCTCACTGCATACAATTTCAGGAAAAACAAATCAAATTTTTTCTTAATTTTCTTTATAATGGATGCAAAGTAACAAAACCTTGATAAGAAATGAAAATGATAATAAGAAGAGTTAATAGTGTGTATTAATTACAATTATGACTGTTATAAATTTGTTTTTGTTTTGTAATATGCAATCAAACTCGAGAATTATGTAGCTCACGTTGATATCTTTTATACCGAATATTTGATTTGGGTCCAAATATGACTAGTCTTATGTGGTCACAATCTGAAGCTATATTATTATGAATAATAATTTGTGAAAAAAGGAAGTTAGGCCATTGCAAAATAGACTGATATTTGCTTTTACATCAACAACGATGAACGTGAAGTGTTCCACGCAGGGCAGGGGTACCAAACGAAAGTTCTCAGTTCGGATATGTATGGGTGACGTGGAGGGATATAACGTTATGTTGTGCCATTCTTGTCTTATTACAGTCTTGTAGAGATATTGGGGTAGAAATATATTTTAGAAATGTGAGCATTATATTAGTTTTTATTTTTATAACTAGTTGTGCCGATATGTTGCAATGCTTTTTTTTGACAGAGCTCTTTGCGGGCATGCGAACAACAAACTACCAAAAGTTCATTGCAATCGGATGAACGGTGTATAAGAACCTATAGAACGCATAAGGGACAGACAGACGTTTATTTCGATTTATATCTAGATAGATAACAAATTCACATGAGATAATTCTTGAACAAAAAGTTACTCAAGGAACGCCAGAATTTCATCAGCATCATTTTTAGGATCTTCATGTTGGGTTGTACGTGTAGGTGGTTAGTCTCTTTGTGCAGTAGGGACTTTGCCTGACCGGTCACCTTTATATAATTGTTTATTTAACTCACGTGGCATATGTACGTGAAGCTTTGCACGCGGACCGCCACGCGCATTTGTTAGCTCTAAGACATACTTACTGCATTGCATGATGTTTAGTAAAGCTGTAGAACTAATACTATTAGTAGATCAAACAGAGTTCTTAGAGAAGATAGGACTTCTATAATCTGCACCTGCAGAAGTGGTACTTTAGATTTACTCCTCGAACCACTCCTGATAATCGTCCGAGGCAAATTATTTATTCGTGCCGATCGCAGTTGAGACGGCGGTCCTTAGGTAAAGAGGCAAAGGCAAAGAACCTGGCTCAAGAGTTCGGTCTTGGGATGGTAGATAGGGGTTGCGATCCTCGGTCTGGTTCAGTTCTGGTCCAACGCATTGCCCTGGCCATCCAACGAGGTAATGCCTCCCGCTCGCCTCGTTTAGACCAGGGGGTCTAACTGGAATATTCGAACTTCGCAATTGCGTGAACGTTTTCATTCCAATGTCAACTCTATTACAAGACCGAAACGGTCGCGAAAATCGAATGTCCGGGTATAGGGCCTGAATTGAACCGCGACGGATTTTTAGAATAGTTGTGATTTTTCTATGAAATGTTTTTATACTATTACTTACTATTCCTTTTATGGGGATGACAGACCATAATATGATAATACTAAACAAATTGTATATTTATAATATTGAAATTGCGAAAAATCTATTGCCGTCCCATACATTTAAGTCGAGTAAGATTGTTTTGTATGGGACAGCAATTTTTTTTTATCGCGAATAAAATACAATTTTAATAAAATTTCGATGTTAGTCCCAGTGTATAGAAAAAGTTGTTCCTTGTTGTGGACATGCGCACTATAATAGTAACTAACGCATTTAATTTAATTGTCAAAATAACCGTGAATGTATAACAAAGTGAACATGCTTATAAACACGTCGTTTGCTGTTTCGAAAGCAGAAGACAATGTTATACAATGTTCCTCGACAAATGTTTACAAACCCCTGGGATTGTTTTCCGAACATTTATCAGCTACAATTCAACTGGTGTTGCATTTTTAATTCTTTTTTCTGAGACAGTAAAGGTGCAATTACATTACTCAATTTGCAGGGAGCCAACATCTAGTGTAGGGCAGTGTAAATGCGTGTTGGCGCTCTCTCCCTACATGTAGGGAGGTCGGGCCGTCCCGACCGCCCTGCGTGCGATTTTTTGGTTGTGTCGGGCAATGTAAATGCATTTAGGGCGGTTAGGGTGCGATTTCTGGTTAACAGTCCGCGCGCGGCAAGCGTCGCGAGCGGACGTGTGTCTCGAGTAAACTCGAGTTTAACGTATGACATAGCGTAAACAAAGTAACATACGATTATTATTTGTAATGTAGTAGTAAATAGTCGTTCTCTGCTTTATTAACTAAGTCAAAAAAGTAGGTTATGTATGTTACTTTACTTAGGTGATTGATTAAAAAAAATACTCTATCGATTATAGTGATTCTCGAAATAACATTTAAGTACTTATGTTTTAAAAATGAATAATCTTATTTTGTAATTAAATTTAACTATAAAATTTTTATAATATTTTGAAATTACGTTTATAAGTACTTCAGAGATTATTCTTATCATTTTTAAGCTTAGTAGACTAAACAAACTTAAAATAATAAGATTGACATAATTATTTCATTCATAAATGCTCTAGAATCAATAAAACTGGAGATGTTTCCTCGGCGACGTCCAAACGTGGACTGGCGGCCGCCGCCGCAGGGCCCTACAAATTGGGCAATGTAAATGGTAGACCCTGCACCCTACATATTGGCTTCCCTTGATGTTGGTCCCTGCAAATTGGGCAATGTAATTGATGCTTTACATACATCAGATTGTTTTTACCGTAGCAGATTAATGAATATTGACGACAATTTATTCTAGAAATATCAGTATTCTGCATTTTGCATAATTATTACAGGATGCTTCTTAATAAGCTGATTATTTTTAAGGGGACAAACAGACCATCAACAACTAAATCCAACCAACCAACACCACCATCGACCAACATCGCAAAACAAACAGCTTTCTCATACATTTGTGTATTGTGTATTGTGTATTTGTCCCATACAGAAAGTTGTTCAGTATGATGGTCTCATCATCCTCTTAAAAAAGTGTCAGCATATTAAGTTGGACCCTGTATGTGTATCGGAAGCAAAGATCTATAGTTACTGAGTCAACAAGCGTATTCCATCCGGGTTCTAAATGCCTCTTAAACCTCCTCCATAACCAGTTTATTCTGTAATTGGACAAACAACAATTCAGCGGATCTTAGACCAAGACGTGCTTATTCGTGAGTATTTCCTCGGGATCCGTCTCGATTCTCGACCAACTAACGGCCGTTCCCAATATTCAAACTAAGGTTAAGAATAGATAGTAATCCTGGATCATAAGCAAGTTGCTATCTACCTTTTGAAGTCGTCCCAATAATGCAGATCAGTGTGTCCTAACTCCGATTAACAGCAGACAGGCCGCCTACCCGAGCCCTCCCTTGCGTTCCGGATTAAGCAGTGTTACAGGGACTCCCATATAAGTGACTGCATTGTTTTATTGCACTATATAATGTTTTTCATCAAATTACAAGAAAAAGTACGATGACATGTATAAAATACAACATTTCAAAACTTTCTTGATAGTTTGTAAATTAGAAATAATAAGAGAAACATATAATAAAGATCTGTGCTGTGACAAAGACAATGATAACGGAACGTTAGCTAACATCTGCGATGCATCTGTGTCCGCGCTCGCGCTCATTGTTTGAAATCGACAACTTTCTTTCAAGGAATTGTTACTAGTTAGTATTGCCGCCGAAATTGTCGTGTTCGTTTGTGATTCATTTCGTGTTAAAATAATTGATATTTGCTTTGTTTTTGTGACCTGTGTGACCAAAATGAGTGCAGTAAGTATTACGTTTTATTTTTAATCGGTACCTATTGATTTACCAATTTTTAAACTTGTAAATAAATGTGCTAAAGGCAAGCCTTGCCAATATTTTGGTCTTCGTATAGCACATGACTGGAATCAATGTGGTAACTAGAGTGCCATGAAGTTGTTCCTAAATAGTGCCTAATTAGTAGTTACCTAGGTCAAATAAATAGTGTTCCTGTAGTTTACCAAATGGCATACCAACTTAGATTTTTTTACCTGGAACGCTAGCTTGACGTCAAGCTAGCGTACATATTTTCTGTGGTAAAAACAGCTTAACTATATTACTTACAGTAATTATTCTTAATAGTGCCCTTGGTCTTCCAAAATATAATGATAGTTCTTCAAGAACGGAGATAGGTATAAACAAGCCGTGAATGAAATACCAAGCTGACGTTGTGATGCAATGGCGCGGTCGGCCGGCGGCGTACATACGAAATCAGACGATAATTCTATGTAATTCTTACAGAAGATGACGTTTCATTTTATCAAAACTATATCAAATAAATAGTTCCGGAAATAGTGTCTATCAATAAACACAGTCAAAACTTTAAACGCTCGTACTGTAAAGTTGAATGGTTTTGAGTTATGACAGTTTTCTTTTTAACAGACCAAATGTCTTATATATACTATGTTAGTGGTAATTATGATTATGATAATATTATTAAACAATAACTTATGAATGTAGGTATGTATATTGTATGTAAACGTCTTGTTAATCTTGTTATGTTGTAATTATTTCAGCAGAAGAGCATGCCTTTGACGAAGGAGGAAGTAATGCAACTGGTGCAACTGGTGGAGGAAAATCCAGTTATCTTCAACAAAACCACTAATGCCAGTACCAACCAGCTTAAGGAAGCAACTTGGTTAAAAATCACTGACCATTTCAATGCATTAATAGCCAGTTGCCCTCGGAGACCAGAACAGCTCAGGCTCAAGTGGGAAAATTTAAAAAAGTCTGCCCGAAAAAGGAATACTAAAATTAGAATGAATAACTTAAAGGTAATAATACCACAGATTAACTATTAGTTACTAGATACTAATGTACCTATGATCTATACTCCATTCCAAATAGAAACGACATTTTAAGGCTATTTTGAATTACAGAAACAGATTTGAAACATTTACTCTCTCTTAGAACAGCTTCGTCCAAGATATGTCGGATAGTATATTTTCTCCCCTCCGGACGTAAAGCATCCATTTTCGTCCCGCTGCGCTAAACAAAGTTGCCGCTTTCCACCTCCGTCGAGAAGAAAAATAGTATACCTACTAACCTCTGGCAGTAAATAAAAAAGCCTCGGATCACACATGTTTATAGACCTCGGCTTCGCCTTTCTTACTTTCCTGTATGTAATCTACTATTTTCTGACAAATAAATTATAATTGCTCATCCGGATTGGCCAGAAAGCTAAATAGGAATCGGAAAATCGTTTCGTCCTTATTTGGAATGAAGTATAAATAAAATTGTTCAAGTGTTTATCCAAATGCGGGAAATAAAAAGAGGGTATCTCTCATTTTCAGACTGGCGGAGGAAAACCGGATTACATACCACCAGACGATGCACTGGACAAAGTTGCAGCTATATTAGGTCCGACCTGCGACGGATATAATGTACAGTTTGGGGGAGATGCTGTGGTGGAGGCGGTGGAGGATGTGGTGGAGGAGTCACAAGATGTGATGGAGGAAGCAGGAGTTGTGGTAGTTCCTTTTGACACCAACTATGCTACACCAGTTGGTCCACCTGTTTTGTCCCCGCACACCCCACAAAATAAAAAGTACTTTTTTTCATCGGTGAAGAGCAAAGGTACGTGTGATCTTTCTTTTTACTGAGACAGTCTCGGGCTAGCACAATATCGGGCACAACACCTCGGATCTCCGGGGTCTCTACCAGAGGCATTCGGCAACATCAACAAGCTGCTGGGCTTTCTGGAGGAACTAGGGTGGCAAGAGTAGTCATTCCCACCTCACGCAAAATAGGCGCTTCAGTCGTCGAGTTGCGGAAAATGAGCCCGCCAACCAATACCAAAATACCAATGGGACAGTCACTCTGGCAAACTATCTCCGGTCTTGTTTATGTCTAAATGATATTTATAAAGTGTGTAAGAGACATCCAGGCAAATACAGCAATACAATAAGCGGTTAATTAAGACCATCAAATAAAATAACTTTCACTATCGAGCCAACTGAGTAACATTCAAACTATTATTAATAAAATAAAAAAATCAAAGCATCCAAACTTGCAAATTTATAATATTTGTAGGATTTGGGGGTTAAGAATAGAATAATAGCATATGAATAGAATAATAAAAGTACGCACGGCGACAAGTTGGACCTTATGTCCATGAACATAGAGTTCAACTATGGATAGGTTGAGTTGTCGCCACACTATAGATACGAAACTTCTTTTCGCGTTAAATGTCAAAATACGCATAGGTACAACCACAGACTTCCTATACAGTAGGAAGTCTGTGGGTACAACTACCAAACTCGTGTTGGTTTAACCACAGTTTCGCTTCTATAAGGTAGGTACTATTATTATCTATTCATATGGTAATAGTAAGATTAACAGTGGTGATGCTAGAAGAGGTGTATTTGTGATACAGAAATAGGCTTACCCATATTGTAGTAGGAACTGCCCTGAACAGATAAACTGAATGAACCGATTGCCGAACATAGTAGTGTTGTATTACTTGTATTCTTACAAAGACAATATTACAGCTGATGCGTTTATTTCTTTTCAGGAAAACTAAAACGCCAAGCGGATACCGATGATGCCAAGACATCGGTAGCAGAGAGAAACCGGGCGATCGCGGAATATTACAAAATAAAAGCAAGAAAAGTGGCGTTTGAGTTAGATGTCCTCGAAAAGGAAAATAAGTCACGTCAATCCAACGATAGTAGTTTAATAATTCAAGAGTAATGCTTGGTCATTCATCAATACACTTAAATCTACTTTCACTAAATGATAAAAAAAAAATTGTTATACATTTACTAGGTATACCTACCTGTGCACACACGGCGACAGATCAAGCTATTCAAAACCAATATAAGCTGGCCGCGCGACGTTAGGTATACGTTATTCACCCTACGCTCGGTCAGCTTAGGTATATTGGTTTTGCGTAGCTAGATGTGTGTCGCCGTGTGTACATGAGAAGTGCCATATTCGTTACAAATTCAAAATAAAATACCTTAGGTATAATTTAAAAGAAATTTATTAATACTGTTGTTTTATTTTTTTTCTGTTTACAATTTTAGATAATCAATTGGGACTTTATTTACATAACACCAAACATACTGCTAAACTCTATATTATTACATGCTAAATAGATCAAGGGTTTTATTGTTGAATAGTTAAGCTTTCCTTTGAAAACATATATCCTAGAAATACAGAATACCTACCTAAAGCTAATACAAGAAATATAAAAACTTAATAAAACATAATAGATAAGAACCTGTTCCCATTATTAAACTATCTAAAATAATTATTTATCAACGATTGACGTTCTTCGATCTGATTAAATGAATGAGACTCAGGAACATTTTCTGTATGAAACCTTATGTTAAAATTAGGAATATCGATTTCTGGTTCCATATCCTCAATATTCATTTGCCTGCAAATATTATGCAACACAGATGTTGCAATAACTACAGACTGTGTAGTTTCCATGGACAGCCTTATTTTTAATGATAGGACTGGAAATCGCCTTTTCCAAACTCCAAAACATCTGTAAAATAAATTCAAGAGTTATTTTATTATTCTCCTTGTTCGAATTATCTTTACTAGACCACCAAAATCAATTCAAGTTAAATGTTTTAATGCCCTACCTTTCTATAGTATTTCTAGTTTTTATATGTGCTCGGTTGTAGTTGATCTCGTTAATCGATTGGGTATTTAATAAAGGTGTTAAAATGTAAGATCTGCATGGATAAGCACTATCGCCAAGAAGCCATCTATTGCCATAAACACCACTTTCACACTGAGCTAGAAAAATAAAAATATTATTAGAAACTTCTTAAGTAGGTAAATTATATCATCCTCAGTCTATACAAGGTGTTACAAAAATACAAATAAACCTTTAAGGGGGTGGTGTAGACCATCAAACTGAACAACTTTTACTATGGGACCAATATCGAAATCGCGAAAAAAATAATTTATGTTCCCCCTTATGAGTTTTAAAATTTTATTGTTACTTATGAAACACCCTGTATATACGTCCTACGGCAGGGCATGCACGCCTACCCTTAAGGAGGGTGATGGGCGTTAGTACACCACGCGTGCCCAATGTGGTTTGGTAGACTTCACATACGCATCAGAATTTATTCTTCAGTGTATGCAGGTAAATTATATAAAACAAAGTTACAATTATGTTATGTTTGTGGCATGTAAATGAAGAGTATTGTATGTACTAAACTTAAATAAACTTACCTCGTAGCTCTGAATTATTAAATATTGTAGCGTCATGGGTTGATCCTGGCCACCGAGCCACTACATTCATAAATTTTAAATTGGCGTCACAGACACCTTGAACATTCATCGAAAAAACTGATTTTCTATTTCGAAATTCTTCGCCTATATTTGAATCTGTTGAAAACACATTTTCATTAGTAATGAATGCTAGAAAATTTGAATAACAACCATGCGTTAGTTAGATACTTACTTGGTGACTGCATTAGAATGTGTGTGCCATCTACTGCACCTAATACACGAGGAAATCTCGCTATGCGGTAGAAGTCTTCATGTGTACTGTTGTGGACGTATATGTATTTTGTGTAAAGTCTTGCGATAGCCCTTGAAACATCTCTGACTATACGCCCTGCAGAAGATTTAGAAACTCCTACATAGTCGGCAACTGCAACCAACATAGTGCCTAACGCGTAAAACCGCAATGTCAGTAGTAGTTGATGTAAAGGTGAAATTCCGTTGTTGCTGAAAAAGTGAAAAAACAATCACGTAAAATAGGTTAATAATAACACAAAATAAAAAGTAATCATAGATAACTATGTTCAAACGTTCTTACCGTTTTGAGGTTACTTTTAGAAACGGATATATTTCTGTGAGTAAATCATTTACTGCACTCTTACTTAATCTAAATCTATATGCAAACTCGTAATCGTCATATTTATGCATATAATTAACACGCTCTTGGTATGACCGTGTTCTATCATTATCAAGAACATTGTCGTCTTCAGATTCCCAGTCAGTTAATTGTTCCAAATGTTCACTCTCACTAAAACTTGAGTCCGACATTATTTTCTATTTAAAACGGATTAAATTTTACAAAACGAAACTATTTTAAAACAACTTGATGACAACTCTTTATTCAGTTATCCCCCGAAAAGCTAGGTTCGTCTTTAAGGTGACTAGAGGTAGCCAACGCCACTAACAGATGTCACCATTAATGTTATTGGGACGCGTGAACTGTCATCTTCATACAAATTCAAACAATGGATAACTTACCCGTCCTCCCATCGACAGGTAGCAAGCAGGGGTAGGATTGCCTAACGTAGGTAATTTTATTGGGACGGTAAAACAAGAGATCGATAGACTTTTCTTGCTGTAGTAACGCAAAACCAGAGATAGATCGAATATTGGGAACGGCCGTAAGTGAGTCGCTCACGACAAAGGCGACGCGATAAGCCTCGCTACGTGCGCCCGCGGCCGCCTCACCGAAACCTTGAACACAGCCGCGCTCCTTCCCGCGATATAATAATAAACCGCTCAGTCCGGCTTGAACCACTACCGATACTACACGACCGATTAATGACAACACTCGAAAGTTCCTAAAGTTACCGCGAATACGGACGATGAGTCCCGCAAGTATATCTTAAGTGATTAATACGTAATGCTCCCAAACCCAGTGAACACAATACAGTGACAAAACGCGTATACTTTTAGTGTATGTTGTGATGTTTTGTGACAACCCTTGTGCCAACCCTTGTGCCATATTAGGAGATACTTAATTTACTAAAGTTTATAAAAGGTGGGTACCACTTTATTTCTGTTTATCTTAGTAACTATTACTTTGCATATAAGTACATCAATTGTATTGTTTAATTGCTGATTGAATATGTGCTTACGATCATCACAGAAACTAAAGCAGGTGTTGCTGCGGCACCTAATAATAATGACAATGTGATAACTTGTAAATAATTCATTATTCTAAATACTGCAAGTGATAGATGTCTCGAATATTGGACGTGCCTCAGGTCACATAGCATACTAGACATTTCAACTGTTAACAAAACTGTTATCTATCGCATAATCAACGGTTCTTAAACAGCTATCTTTTTTCTCTGAATTGATTTCCACTCTGATAAAATATAATGCCAATACCTACCAAGAACATAATCCTGTATCAAACAGGAAACTATTCGACCATTTTCCTTCCTAATCCGTTATTTCAGAAAACCCATTTGAGGAAAATTGCTTCACTCGATGCTCAAAGAACACTTCCTGGAGTCTTTCCAGAAATCGAAGTTTGCGTCAATATGATTTTGCCTTCAGGTGCTTTAGGTTGTTTGTCAAGTAACCATTCGATATTATTATCCATCATCAATCATTCCTATAAAATACCGGTTCACAAACTTGTCCGATATGTATCAAACCCGGTAGACAACGGGCAATTCTCCTTTAGAAGATTATCTTAGACAGTTAGTAACGAAAAGGCGCTTATTTCTATTGAAGCCGAAAGGGTGTGTGACCCGATTAAGCTGATAAGGAGTGTGATCTTTGAAATTCACACATTCAAAATTATGGTCCATAGTAATTTTGGCAGTTCTTAGAGATTCTTCTTCTTAATATTTAGTTAATTAATTTCAGAAATGGATATGATGAATACAGAAACAAAACATTAGTAAAAAATTGCCTAGTACAGTCATAATACGTTACCGATATCGTGTCAAACGATATAATCTGAAGGGTACATATTCTATTTTCTATTCTATTTTTATTTAATGGCGTTTCCTTGTTAGATTTCGCCAATGTCAAGTAGTTTGAGGGAGTGTCTATCCAATCTCGAGGATTGTTTTTGAGTAAGAACAACTGAGAAGGATTTTGGAGCCTCGTGGCAGGCTGAGACGCGAACCGCGCGAACACCACGCGAGAGACAAGTGTTCGAGGCAAACCCCGCAACGTAACTCCGAAGAGTACATATCAGAATACCGAAAATCATAATGTCGTAATTTAAAACACCTTAGCCCAAAAGACCCGAAATCAAAATGTATGAAACTTGAAAGACCAAGTTTTCAAAATACCAAAAGTTTATAATACCAAACGTTTAATTTACCCGAACCCAAACAATCGTATTACAAAATACCTATGCCTAAAATAACTTATTTTAAATACCTAATCAAAATTCAATACATTCCAGTGCAAGTTTAGTATCGTTACACCATCAATGTTTTGTTACATTATTTTAACGCTTTGTCAAATTTGAAAGACATAATATATTCCCATACATTTTAGTCGGGTAGGTAGGTAGGTACAGCAGTTTTGTATGGGACGCTGATATTAATACACATTTTAATGTTATGAATACTTGCAAATTGTATGAGAAAACATTTGTTGGGGTGAGGAAACCCCCCTTTTTTTTAATAAAACATGTTTTGATGTCAGAAACACCTTTCTGTACTGGCATTGGCACCGGGCCGTAGCGGAGCGAAGCGGAGCGGCGGAGGCCCGGTCCCTTTTTGACAGAAGTAAGGGGTGCAATACCTATAGAATCGCGGAGCGGAGCGGAGCAAACACGTTTCGACTTTTCTCTCAACCCCCCCTTTCTTGCACGTAAAAAACGCACGGGTCCCAGTAAAAAAAACACTCTGTATACCATTCGTATTTGGTAACTTCTGCTGCTACGATTTTTTTCTTCAGATACAATAAAATGGTCAGTTAAGTACATAAAACTGAGTCGAGCCGCACAATTTAAAAAAAAATTAAAATGACTTTTTTTTGTAGAAAACTCACGCTTGATCAAAATTAAACATAAAAAAAGATCTAATGGTTCCTATGCCCGTTTCCCTGTATCTCCTATGGTTTCGGATTTCATACTGACCCAGTAAAAAACACACTGTATTTTGGTATTTTGACTTCGGGTATTTTGGGCATTTTAAATTGAGGCATTATAGTTTTTGGTATTCTGATATGTACCCAATCTAAAACTTACACCATAGCTCTATTAGATCAACCTATATTCAGTTCGACAGCTTTGGAAAATCTTGCATAAAATCTGTTCATTCGATCGATCAAACAGTCGACATACGTTATTATTATTATAGTTTGTTTCCAAAAGTGTGGCAATTCATGAGTGGTTTTCCTTTTAGGTTATTTACTACTTATTACATCCTGTATAGGTATTATTGTAACCACAGCGTAAGGCAGGGAAAACACAAGTCGTCCAATCGATCAACATTGCCTCAATGGAAACAGGATATCATGCAGACGTGACCTTTACGATCACTGATCCTAACCATTGACAATCAGTTTGTATTGTTGGATTAGCCACAAAGAGTTGCAGAATCAAGTTGTGCTTGTCACTAATGTCACGAAATCCAATTAAGCTTATCTAATCTTTGTAGAATTATTCTATTACTAGTGTTTACCCGCGACTTCGTCCGCACAAATTATATACCAGATTTTAAGTCAGATCATAAGCTATCAAACAACAAAAGTTTCATCAAAATCGGTTTAGTAGTTTTTGCGTGATGCGCGAACAAACAAACAAACAAATAAACAAACACACACACAGACAAAATTTCTAAAAAAGGTTGATTTCGAGTCAGGGATACCTAAAAACCATATCGTAATCTTTTTTTTGTAAATATCTTCAATGTACAGACACACTTCAGTTACAGTTTTATAATAGTTTAGATTAGATTAGATAATTAGATAATACAGCTCTTCTTTATTAATAAATAACGGTTCGATTGTTGCAAAATAAACTATGAAAAGAATTAAGAGCAAACTATAAATTATGCTGCAAATTATAAGTGGGTGGTTGAGCAGTGAGCACTGACATATAAATTTTGATTTCATTATTTTAAATTAATGGCTTGAATGTTAACATTATGTCGAACTTACACAGAAACAATTTGTCTACCAAAGGAATATGTTGAGTATTATTATAACTAAAGTATGCAAAGAAAAAAGAGGAAGCACGAAATATGCTTTATGTACTATCGCGGACTTTTCCACCACCACCTCTAGAATCATTTTTGCTTGCGTACTAAAAAAATAAAAGCGCTGTCTAATGAATGAATAGTTTCCAAACAATAAACTATGCCCTAAAAAAATTTTAGTGGTCAGGCGGAAAAGTCCGCGATAGTACCTACCTCTAGCTAACCCGCTGAGTTAGCTCCACGGGATATACTCTGTTTGTCAAATAATCATAACGTTATAACCATTGCAATTGAGTGAATATGTATTATCACAAAATAGGTCCCAGAAGGGCGGCTACAATGACCAAACAGGTGTACACATTGGCGCGGATAAGGACACAATATGAAAAGATAGATAATAGGCGTTCGACTGACTTGATGCGAGAACGTCCGTCGTAAATACGCGTGTACTCACTTGTTTCTGTAAATTCTGGGACTGCATTCTAGAGTAGACACTGTTCTTCATTCTTCTTATTCTGCGATATATTCACACCTAACTTAGAAAATTGGTAACGTCTCTTTCACGCGCCCGCGTTTATTGTACCCGAATGTAGCGCATTAGGTTTGATCGTCATGTCGCCTCTAGTACCTAGGACATATTAACTCAATGGTTATAACCGAGTCTAGTTAAGTCCGATAGCACTCCTATTATCTTAGTTCCGTTTTATAGCCGATCTATTATTACTATGACAGTCTACCACTCCCAGCTGGTCGAGGTGCAGACAAATTGTCCATAAGATAATTACGATGGTTAGCCATTCCACGCCGCTCACTTTTAACTAAAACAAGGCTTTGTGCGCAGGATTAATAATCTTAAACGATTATTAATGTTTTATGATTTAGTTATATTGTGAAAATGACCGAATTAAGTTTACGGGATGAGCATCCCGAAAAGAAATACGATGGTGACCAACAATTCTTAAATTATATAGGGTCCAACTTAATATGCTGACACTTTATAAGGGGATGATCAGACCATCAATCTGAACAACTTTCTCTATGGTACCAACATCGAAATCGCGAAAAAAAATCTTCTGCTCCATACAAAACTGCAAACCTACTCGAGCAAAATGTATGGGACAGCAGATTTTTTATCGCGTTTTCGATGTTGGTCCCATAGAGAAAGTTGTTCAGTTTGATGGTCTGATCATCCCCTTAAAGTGTCAGCATATTAAGTTGGACCCTGTATAGTAACGCTACAAGTAGTAGTAGTAAAGCTAGTAAAAGGATTTCCTGTGATCATGCCCGAGCACGATGCATATACAAACGAAGTTTGATCCCATTTTGAATACTAACGAATTAAATTCAATAATTTTTTTAAACATGATCTAGAAACCGATCTATCCGATCCTTCGTCTGTGTTTTCTCAGATTTTTCTTCGTTACGATTAATTTAAGATTTGTATGGAAATTTTTGAGCCAGTGTAACTTTCAAACTGTAGGTATATTTTAACGAAAATCTGACCAAATACAGACACAGATATTAGTTTATTTGTCGTGTTTAAGAAAACGCAATGAATTTCAAAATAGATTCGAAGTTCGTTTGTGTGGAGCACGCTCGCGGGAATATCTTCTTAAATCAAATATTCAAATTGACATCAATCCATAAAAATCCATTTTATAATTAGGATGCAGATGGGGTGTTTCTAGCAGAGATTTTCCTACTTTCAAACTTAAACAAACTTCTTGTGCATTGCAAGAATGCTGATACTTACACAATCGTAAAGATAATGTACCATCTCAAACTACACTTTACATTGCATTTTTATTCAGAATTGCAGAACAATAATATAATAAAACATGTTAGCATTGTAACGAAGATGTAGTGCAATCCTTTTGTATCATTTACAAATTATGCATAATATTTCACATACCACATAGGTAATGTGGCGACATTTTGTCGAAATAAATATAGTGTTTTTCATTATAAAATGTAACAATGGCAAAAAGGAAGCACTTCTGTTATTAAGTTTTTATTTGAAATAAACATGGTTGCAAGCATGCATATGCTCACGACTATATTCCCCGAGGGGGTAGTCAGAGATATTATGAAACCTCAGAGCATCCACGTTTCACTAGTAGGTAAACCTACTCGTAAATAAACAATAAAGCTAAATATTTTTTTTTTAAACTCAACCTGCCTACCAGCCTGTTTCACCACTTCTGGATAAATTCAAAGCTTAAGTCATAGCTTACCTGACAGACCGTTTAACATATTACATAACAGGAACTTATCCAGAAGTGGCGAAACAGGCCTTGAGTGGGAAGAACTTTCGAACTTACCGAAAACTTACTACTAGCTTACTATTCAATATAACTAATACTTATGTAAAAAAAATTACTCCTTAAATTTCAATTTTAGATGTGAGTTTTGATATGGCACTATTATTATACGAGTTATTTAAGTGTGTATTCATACAATGAATCTGAAAAACTTTCCCTAGGAACATGGGTCGAAAACTAAGAATTTTTTTCGGACCTCCTATTGAAAATCGATCGGCCGATCCACATTTTTGAATGGTAGGTCCAAAAATGTTTCTAGTTTTTGACCCATGTTCCTTAGGGAACGTTGTACAGATTCACGGTCTATAAATACACTCTTAAAGTTTCGTTACTAATTAATAACTAGTGGTGTATAGGTAGGAATTATTCACTTTACCTATCTGTTTTTTTAAAACCAGTTCTGAGAATTTTAATGACATAAAACAATTATGTATGAAACACAAACACACGGTAAACATCTCATTAAAAATAATAATTGTAAGAATCCAAAAAGTTTAGGATGATATGGATATGTACCGAAGATGTCAATTTTTGAATTGAAGATGTAAAATACAAAATAACCTAAGTACAAAATTTTATAAAATATTACCAAAGTCTTGGCTATAATAATGAAGTCGTTGGGTGTATGGGGCACTAAATCGAATGACTAATCAAGTCAACACACGGTAAAAACATAATATATTTAATAATTATTCGACGTAGGTAGCTATTAAAATGCTTTTAATACGTCATTATGTCCTTGCACAATGTTGTTCTCAGTTTCCGCAGTCCAGCGTTTGACCTACTATGTTAAACGGTTTTCTTAATTATTTACAGACAATTAACTTAAAAACAAACGTTAATATCTTTCAAGTCCCTATCTATAGGTTCAAAGAGTAATTTGCATGCGATTTAGTTCATACTGACACGAAAGAAGAAAGGATCAAGCTATAGGTATAAACTTAACTGCTTCAGCCCATTAAACTAAACAACTTTTTCTATGGGACTCATATTGACATCAGGAAAACATTTAGGTCGAGCAGCCGTTGGAACAATACTTTTGTTTTCGCAATTTCGTTATGCGTCCTTTAGTAGAAGTTGTGCATTTTGATGATCTGATACACCGTGTATAATGTGGGAACGAAAATGGGATAATACATTGAGAGATAGTATAATTATGAAGCAAATTAATACGCCTTTTAAAAGCGTCAAATTGTTATAATGAGTTTGAGTACTAAACAAAGAAGTTATAGTGAATAGATACCTGTTCATTTCAATTCTGAAGACTCATGTCAGATGATCCAACTTTCTCTCATAAACACCTATTCACAATTTTAAAAGGTGATTATTAATTTTGTTCTCAGCTGTTTGGGGTTTCTTTCTCTTGGGCTCGTTACGGATTGTTCTCATCGCAACCATTGTTTAAAGTTACGTCAACGGTATTATACCTACTGTTTTAATGTCCCTTAACTTCAATGAGTTCATTAATGTCCACACTAAATTCCTAATTGGGTGCACACAGTTTGGTATTACGACAATTAGTTGCGTGCTCTATTTTTAACATGTTTAGTAAGGGCCTGTTTCACCACTTCTGGGTAAGTTCTTGTTAGCTTATCCGACAGATATTTTGACATAAGCTAACAAGAACTTACCCAGGAGCGGTGAAACAGGCCCCAAGTGTAGTTAATTGTAGCGCTAGATTCCACTACAGGGCTTCCTCTCAATAAAAAGTATGAGTGTGGTCATACGGAGGAGGGTTTGAGACATACGCAGGTGGAAGAAATTAGCCTGGGCCCTGTTTAATAAACGCTACAAGTGACAATTGACAATGTCAATTCATTGTACATTACTGAGAATGTTACCTACTGCAAGTTTATCGTCATTAGTAACTATAGCAATGTACTCTGGATTGACATAACTTGTCACGTTTATTAATAAATAGGGCCGCTGTCACAGAATTTTCAACACCCCGAAATTCGTTTTTTTTTAGGTTTCCGTACCTAAAGGATATCAACGGGACCCTACTCATAAGGCTACACTGATGTCCGTCCGTCCTAGCTTCAAATTTTTGTATCTTTTGAACCGTAATAGGTAGCCTGTTGATACATAACATGTGTCATTGTTTTGGGTTTGATGAAAAATAATTAAGTACTTATAGTGCTAGCGGTACGCCAAACAATACTGAACTTTTTGTTAAAGGCAAGCCGCTTTGCACAGTGGTAGTTAGGACCATTTGGAGTGATTTTTGATTCACCCCTTAGGGGGGGATTTTTGGAGGGTGGGGGGTGAACTACTCCGTTCAAAAATATCGTCGTTATATCGTCGTCAAAAATATATTTTGGAAAAAAATTTAGGGGGTACGAAATGACTAAAAAAAAATTTTTTTTTTAAATCACATTGCGTATTGTTTTTAGGGTTCCGAACCAAAAAGGCGCCACACAGGACCCTATTACTAAAGCCTACGTTATCCATCCGTCCGTCTGTCCGTCCGTCCTGTCTACCTGTAGTCTGTACTGCCTGTCCTACCTATAAAGGGCTGTATCTTTTGAACCGTAATAGCTAGATGGTTGAAATTTTCAGAGAATATGCGTTATTATGGCGAATTTGTTAAAAAATAATAAGAAAAGCAAAAAGTAAAAAATTAAGGGGGGTCTCTATACAAAAAACTAATTTTTTAACGTTTATAGTTTTTGCTCTATCGTAAAAACGGTAATACATACAAGCGTTAAACTTGGTACGGTTATAGTGCAAACTCTATAGTGTAACAAAAAATAATAAAAATTGGCCAAGTGTGTGTCGGGTTCGCGCTAAGGGTCCCGGAAATAACAAATTTTTTTGGTGATTTTTTTTTAACCCTGTCGAAATTTCCAGTGGTTGTTCAGACCATCAAACTGAACAACTTTTACTATGGGAGGAAATCGGAAATCGAAAAAACAAAAACAGATGTCTCATACATTTGAGTCGAGCAGGCATAGCAGTTTAGTATGGAAAAGCAGATTTTTTTTTTGTGATTTCAGATTTCCTCCCATAGTAAAAGTTGTTCAGTTTGATGGTCTGAACAACCACTGGAAATTTCGACAGGGTTAAAAAAAAATCACCAAAAAATGTGTTATTTCCGGGACCCTTAGCGCGAACCCGACACACACTTGGCCAATTTTTATTATTTTTTTTTATACTATAGAGTTTGCACTATAACCGTACCAGGTTTGACGCTTGTATGTATTACCGTTTTTACGATAGAGCAAAAACTATAAACGTTAAAAAATTAGTTTTTTGTATGGAGACCCCCCTAAATTTTTTACTTTTTGCTTTTCTTATTATTTTTTAACAAATTCGCCATAATAACGCATATTCTCTGAAAATTTCAACCATCTAGCTATTACGGTTCAAAAGATACAGCCCTTTATAGGTAGGACAGGCAGTACAGGTAGACAGGACGGACGGATGGACAACGTAGGCTTTAGTAATAGGGTCCTGTGTGGCGCCTTTTTGGTTCGGAACCCTAAAAACAATACGCAATCTGATTTAAAAAAAAAAAATTTTTTTTAGTCATTTTGTACCCCCTAAATTTTTTTCCAAAATATATTTTTGACGACTTATTTCGATTTAGCGCTATTGACTTTCCAGAAATTGACTCTAATATGGCTACTGTATGACTTTTTATCATTTTTTAAATTTTGTACCAAAAAACGTCCTTACGGTCCAAAATATCCAAAATTGAAGTTCGGATGATCAAAATTACTCCAAATTCAAATTCAGTGACCTCAAATTTTTTTTTTTTTTTTTTTTTTTTATTATTGATGGGTTTGCTCTTGACCTCTATCTAGTCCTCAGGACAAAGATGGGGTCGAAGATGAGAAAAATATGCGAAAATGAGTCCCTGATTGTCAATATCGGTTAAGGTTAGCAATTTTAAGAATTTAAGGAGTGGTTCACCCCCCACCCCCCAAAAATCCCCCCCTTAGGGGTGAATCAAAAATCACTACGGGTCAAATCACTCCAAATGGTCCTAACTACCACTGTGCAAAGCGGCTTGCCTTTAACAAAAAGTGCAGTATTCTTATGAAATTTCCGATGAACCGCTAGCACTATTAATAATAACAAAAAAATATAAATTAAGGAATGCCAGAAACTAACTAGTTCTTGCTTTAGTTGTCTTTGCTTGTTCTTGTTTAATCGTATAAAAACTGTAATATACACACAAGCTTTAAACTTAGTGTTTTTAGTGAAAACTCTATATTACAAAAAAAAAATATAAAAACTGGCCAAGTGTGAGTCGATCTCGCGCTAAAGGTCCCGGAGAAAAAACATTTTTTTTGGTAAATATTGTGTGATGAATAGTGATGATACAGAACCATTCGGTGAGGGAATATTCCGATTCGTACATGGCCAGTTTTTTATTAAGAAATATACATAGTGAAAATAAATCACTGTTATTACTATTAGAAACTTTGGTCTCGTTTAATTAAAATTAATGACTTAGTTATAACTACAAAGTCACTGAACCATGCTTTGTTGGCAAGCACTTTTGACAAACGGATGCTGTTGTTACAAATGGTTGGAATTAATCATTCGCCTCATGCCTATCATTTAGGCGAAGCTCGAGTCTTTTGTGTTTAATCACTTAGATTTCTACCAGTTCCAAACAATACAAAGGATGTTGTTTTACAGTCGAGTGAGATTGATACACGGTTTTCCCTCAATTAAGATAAAAAGATCTATTGTGTAATTTGTTCGTCGCCGGCGCAATTAAAACTATCGCAACTGTGTTAACTAATCGTAGCTTTTAAATCGTTTAACCTTTTATATTCCTTTGTACACTATGGGTATTTCGTACCATACTCCTTCTTATTCTTACTGTACTACGGGTAAGTGCAGTAAACATCCAATATATCTGAGCAGTGTCTGAGCATTCAAGTGCTCAGAAAATCAACACATCTGAATAAGAAAATAGAAATTCAACCCAATCAATATATTGATTTTGTAATTGACTGTAAAACAAATATATTCAGCTTATTTCTGAGTCTGAAAAGAATATTATAATTATTTTCTTAATCAATTTTAACATTTTGAAAGCAATCAAATAACTTGATAGAAAACTTTATACGCAATTTAATTAATCAAAAGTGTGTGAAAATTGATACGATTTTGACAGTTTTACATCAACTAACATCCCGTTATACCTAGGTCCTGACGAAACGATCTCAGATTTTGCAGTTATTTTGTACGAGCTATATTAATAAGCTGTACATGTACCAATAACAGTTTTTCATTCATTAGTGTTTCATTCATTAGTTTCATTCAAAAAAACACAAAATAAAGGTTAGTTTTTGTGGGAAACCCCCTGAATGAATAACGTGTTAAGCGCACAAGCACGCGTTTAAGTCTTTTGTATTAAAACCCAAAACATGACATGAACATCTCGGCGACATATGACTAAGCGACTTCCACATTAACAGATATCCGGAAATTTTTCCATGAATGAGAATGCAAAGACTAACTAAAGATGATAAGTGTTAAATTCAATGTCCATACATTCTGTACTAACATAAAAACGTTTTATGTAGGGTCCGTCTTCATATTCTGACACTTTTTTAAGGGGATGATCAGACCACCGTCAAACTGAAAAACTTTCTCCATGACACCAACATCGAAATCGCGAAAAAATATTCAGCTGTTCCATACGAAACTGATCGTCATGATTTGTTGTTATTTTTCATAATTATGTTGTTTTGTATTCAATAAAGAATCTAAGAAACTGCAAACCTACTCAAGCCAATGTATGGGACAGCTGTTTTTTTTATCGCAATTTCGATGCTGGTGCCATAGAGAAAGTTGTTCAGTTTGATGGGTAGACTCTTAGTTTAAAAAGATGCCAATGATATCAATTTCACCCTGTAAAGGTATCTAAACATTACCGGACCTTATTCACATAGAAATAGCTGTTCCAACATAAAAACAAAACACGTTTTGCAGCTTGGTTCGGATATGTATGATGCACGTTCATCTTGCAAGCGCTTTGTTGTGTGTCAATAAGGAAATGATTAGCATCTTACTTAGAGGATCCACTGCTCCTTTAAAATGCAAATAATAAAATAATGAGGTAAGTTTAGAAGCGTCGTCGTCAAACCGCCGCATGGCCTTTACACGACCTCGCGCATGCCGCATGCGTCTCGTATCTCGGCCGCATTCGGCAGCATCTCGCGCAAACATCACGCATACTTGTCAACCTTTCTGTAGAACAGGAACCATTATTTGAATCGACAAGAAAATTATACTTGTACAGGGTGTAAACTAAAACATTCTTACTTCTTCATTCTTCTTTACTACATACTTCATTACATACTTAATGGTCTGAACCATCAAACTGAACAACTTTTTCTATAGGACCAACATTGGAATCATAAAAAGAAAATCGGCTGTTTCAAACATATTTCACCAGTATTGACATTTATTATGGAACAGTTTATTATTTTTCGCGATTCCGATGGTTGCTCCATAGTAACAGTTGTTCAGTTTGATGGTCTGAAGCCAACTGTTCGATATGTAACGCATTTAATTTTACACCCTGTATATCGAATATCGATTAGAGTTCTTCAGGCCATCAAACTGAACCGAACTCGCAAATAAAAAATCTGCTGTTCTATAGGCACATAGTAAAAGTTGTTCAGTTTGATGGTCTGTAATAAAGTATGTAAGTAATAACGCATTTAAGTTGACGTTGACACCCTGTATTATGTATGTAAGACGGTAAGCGCTTGTAATCCTAACTGCACCAAAAGGTACCGTTTCATTTGAAGAGACAACTGAACAACATCACTACAACATGGCCTACTTTAGTACTTTACTGTTGGAAGGCCAGCGAAAAAGTAGCAGTTGACTTAAGTATGGACAGCATCAAAAGGAGACGAACAACTCAGATACACAAATATAATTAAAAATGTGTCCTTCTCAATGTGCTGACAATTTTTAAGGGGATGATCAGATCATCAAACAGAACAATTGTTTCTCTACGAAGCTAAAATCGAAGTCGAGAAAAAGAAAAAACTGCGTCCCACATCGATTGTGTTTTTTCGCGATTTTTATGTTTGTCCCGGAGAGAAAGATGTCCAGTTTGATGGTCTGATCATCCCATTAAAAAAATTAATGTACGGACCGTAAAGATCCGCTTCAATAGAACCAAAGTTTTCAGTCTGTCGCGTCAAAATCATTGTTCGTGCAGTTCTTATACCTAGTATTATTGACATATCTGATTGATTTGAGTGTGGTTAGACTATGTGTAAATGATTTAGGTTTTAATGCAATTTGAATGACTTAATTGTAAATGTTCACCAGCAAAATCTTGTATCTAATTATCAATACATACATTTTTACCTTCCATTCACAGAAGTCTACCTAGTATGCGGCAATAAAGAATTCAATTTTATCAAATCATTTTCGATTCATTCTAACGCTTTGAAATGCGTTGTTACGTAGCGAGTTGCTAAGAAAGTGAAATGAAAACTATTATATTCCGGTATTGTGCAATAGGCCTTTATAAACGAAGATCCTAATAACTAACAATGAACATACTAATAGATTCTGTGGGAAGCTGCAATATCTTTCTAGCTACTTTCGAACCTAAAGCGCATCGCATACAGAAGGAGTCGAGGCGGAGTCGAGGCGGCGTCGAGGCGCGGGCGCGCCTTGGTGACCTTGACATACGGTCGATAATTGTATACCAAGAATCCGAGCGGCGTGCCGCTCGGTTTGGTGTGATATACAATTACCGACCGTATGTCAAGGTAGCAAAGGCGCGCCCGCGCCTCGACGCCGCCTCGACTCCTTCTGTATGCGATGCGCTTAAGAGACTGTTTGAGCGCTAGCTTCACAGTAGGTCTTAATGGTGATGAGTGATGACTTATTCTATTACCGTAATACACAAATTATTGCTAACCCAATGACACAACAGAAAAATGTTTTTATACAGGGTGTAAGGAAAAGTGTCATTAACCTTTAAACCACATAGTCTACCGATCAAACTGGGCACCTTGTACTATGGGAGCAAATCCATCGGAGCAAAAAAAATCAGCTGTTGCATACATTTGAGTCGAGTAGGTGTTGGAGTTTAGTATGGGACAGATGATTTTTTTTGTTGCTCTGATCGGTTGCTCCCATAGTATAAGTTGTTCAGTTTGATGGGTAGACTATGTGGTTTAAAGGTTAATGATACTTTTCCTTACACCCTATTTAAAACGCTGTATGAGCAAAGGGACAAAAACAAATCAGATAAACATATGAACACGATTCTATGCAATTAAACAACAATAAAAAGTCGCACAACTCGACATCCATCCACTATTTCATATGAGATAGAGATTATCATGTTAGATAATTTAATATTTTTCCCACATTAATTTGGGCGCAACAGGTGTGGCAACATTATTGTTGTGGGGCGTCCGAGCTGGCCACACATTTCGTTGTCAGTAAGCCTCATCTCCATTGATGTGCAAAACTATTGTTCAGGCTTAGTGAGATTTAGGCTGTCTATAAACTAGGCATTTGGTTCAACGACTTTTCGGCAATACGACTCACTATTTAAATTTAAATTATTTAAGAGTCCTTTTACCGTTCAGTGGTGCCCAAATCATAATTTTTAAGATTCTCAATCAAGGAAACCGAAATTAAAGAAGTGCTACTCCAACTTAGTACAAAAGCATTAGAGCTGTTTTTTTTACAATTTTGTTTATTTGTGTTAAATAAAAGATGTGCACCTACCACTAGATATACCACTACCTATGATAACCTTACATTTAATCGTTCAGCTAAAATGGATGGCAGCGGCTGCAAGTGCTTCTGCATCAGTTCAACTACCTCTTTGTATGTCTTCTCTGAAGGTTTTTTCGGGCTTGCTAGTGTAGATAGAAGATCGTAAGCTGCATCCCCCATCACCGATACCAACGTTGCTAATTTTACCGCTTCGTCGATCTTGTTTGCGAGAAAATACATTTCAATACGCTCACAATACGCTGACCAGTTCCCATTTTTAACGTCGAACTCGTGAATCTGTCCAACAACCATTTTAACCGCACTGTATTGTCCTAAATCCAAAATTTACCTCTTACGCCACTGTTAAATAAAAGATGTGTTACTTCTAAACCGTATATTTCGAGACTGCGACGCAAGTACTTACATTGACAAACCAAGATATATTTATTCATATACCTTCAATATATAACAATTTGTTTTTTAGGTTTTTTATAGTTTTAAATCTACGTCATACAAGTGTGAAGAAAGAATAAAAAAACACCCACTTCTTTCTACATTTATTTAGATATTCTTAAAACTGGAATGTTTAGAACCCACAAAAATCTCACTAACATTATAAATGTCAAAGTTTGGATGTTTAGATGTTTGCCACTCAATCTCACATAAATGGCTGAAGGGATTTGAATGAATTTTGGCACGCAGATGGAATATGTTCTGGATTAACACATATGATACTTCTGAAGGTCCACGTAGAGGGGTTCGCGGGCAACGCAACAGCTAGTATTCTATAAAATAGCTTAAAGGCTTTTGTTGTCATTTGGAGCACCACTTTTTCGCTTTGGTTTTGATTATATAGAAACCTAGAATATTGTGATGAGCGCGTCACTGAGCGGTAAAAGGACTCTTAACTTATCTAAACAACGATCTAAAAACCATCACAAAGCATGACCTTTATATTACTAATGCAAGTTCCTCTCGAGCCACTCCGGAGGCGCCAACATCAGAAGCACCCAACGCACAACATTAATTAAACATCCCGTATAGACGTTATCTGCTCAAATAGAGTGGAATTCTTTTAATTCTCTTAAGCTATCTAACTAACGTATCTCATTACAGGACCTTGGCTCGAATACCGACTGTCCGTTGTTTTTTATGCCCGGCTGTCATTTGAGAAGGTTGTACAGACTCGAGCACTACTCAATGCAAACTTGTTACATTGGAGTAGGGTTGTGTCTGCCACCCGTACTATATTGTACATGGTCTAAAATTTAATTAATTATGGGGCCAACATCAAAATCGCGAAATAATATGGTTGTTCCATAGCCAATGTCAATAGCTACTTGACCAAAACATATAACAGCAGATTTTTTTGCGATTTCAACATAGTTTTTCAGGTTATGGTCTGCAGCACCCATAAAATATGTATGACATTTAAGATTACACCATGCCATTTCATTTACCATAATATAGTACGGAAATTACTAAACTTTTATAGCTCTTTCAACTGTCGCAAATTAAGTACGAAAATTTAAGTTAATTTTTGTTTGTCAAATCTAACTAAACGCACGATAGCGCAATTTCCTCAAAAGTTTGCGTATTCTATTTAATTAGTCAATTCCTGCAACATCAGCTATAATTACCTACCTGTATATAAGTTTCATTTGAAATGGCATTACATCTTGCGCCGACCCGAAATTGATAAATGAGATAAGAGCGGGGAGGATGATGATGATGTTAATACGGACCTAAACTTACGTCGAATAAATTACCTATCATTTACCTAAACTTAAACACATACCTACATTGTAGAAAAATAATAAAATCTGAAAATCTGTTGGTGTGCCGCTGCCGCGTGCCATATTAAATAAAATAAAAAATAAAATAAATAATTCTCAGTCAAGCCCAACACCATGTTAAACATGCTTGGAATAATTTTAACAATTCAAATTTAAATTGATCTGTACTTTTTTTCTCTCGTATTTTCCGAAAATACTAAATGTTTTGCTGTTTATCAAAAAAATACAAAATTTCCTCAAAAAAAAAAGGTGGCAGCCCTACATTGGAGTCGTTTGAGCACGCTAATGTCCGCGCCAGTCTCTTGAAAAATGACCCGTGTGTGCAACCAAAGTGATGACGATGATCCACTTCTGCCTAGATAATTGATTAGACGGTCATGTTCTTGTATTATACTAATTGATGAGTAGCACGAGTGCATTCATCATGAAATATAAATTAATTGACTTATATTATTTAACCTTAGACATCGTGTTCTGTTTGTGATATTTTAACGCTATTTATTTTGTTTTGTAGCTAACAAGGTCAGTGCATATTTTAGTTCCATTGACTACAGTTTGATGGAAACCCGCGAGACTTTAGTAAATAAATCTAAAACGCTGCAAAGCAAAGATGTCAGCAAAAGGCTTTAAGGGGCTACCGCCCGGTTTTACCGTAAAATTGGGTAACTTTGTAACCATTTTATACATTAACTATGTCACTTTTTAAGCAGAAAATAAACTGAACAATCTACAGGACATGAAAAGTGATTTGGTTTTTCTCGAAATGTATTTTAGTTAATAAACCTGAAGAAAAAGGACTCTAAAGTCACCCCTTTTTTTACAGTTGTAACCATTTTACTCTTACATTGTTGATCGGAAGAAAATGAAGTACAATAATACTTCACAATACTAAATAGAATGATGTGGTTTTCTTATTTTTTCAAAATTCATAAAAACAATCAACGAAAACGGCTAAATTCTGACCGGTGCCACGCGCTCGTTCACATCGATTAGTATGGAGAGTCGTAGTCCCAGGCAGATAGGCCCGTAAAATGTTAATAAAACTGATGGGATACGCATCAGCTTCTCCTCAATCGCTTTCTAACGACCGTTTCTATTGTTGCGAATCTACTCACGAATCCTCTAAGTAACTATCAAATTCGCAAACCCCTGAACTAACACTACTGTCTACAAATTCATGGAAATACGCTACTTTTCGCTTTATTTTTCTAACCCGTTCTGTTCTATTAGTTGAGTATTAAGTCGGTACGAAGCAAGGTCAAGTTCCGATCCGCTGGGTCGGAACTCACGTCTAGTTATGTAACAACGCGCCTGTGCGTTCAACAACTCGAATTGATCTAGTTCGTAATCGTATATTATGTAGGTACGAGACATAACTAGATAGTCTTACGTGGTATTATGTCGGGTGATGTAAAAACCATAATGGTCTATTATTAACTGGTAAGATTGTGCGTCGCATCGAAAGTACCTTGCAAGGTAACGATAAATGTACAGAACTACGTGGAAGTAGGTAGGTATAGTTACGGTTTTTTTTTCTATCGCTTGAGGACAGAAATCTGATCTAGATGTTACCTCGTCATCGAGCTAGTATTCAAATTTACATTTTAAATGCTCCAGGATTCTTCTTCCGCAACAATATTTATTTAAGGTCTGATTAAACTGGCCTACAAAAAGACATATCGGGCAGTAAGCTCTTTGCTGGACTACGTAAATAATATTAAAAGGTTTTTCCTACATTAATCATGATAATCTTCAAGATCCCTAACCAAAACAAAAAATTATCGAATTGATGGTTATAATTCTCTGTAGAGACAATAAAGACTGTACTTTTGGTAACGAATTACAATGACAAATTAAACGATTGTCGCTATTTACGTAAATTACTTATCATTAATACATTAAAAAATTTACAAGTTAACCATAATTCGCCCTCATGGAGCAAGGTTCAAAAGTCAGCCGCAGTAAAGCTAACCACAGATGGTTTTGTGGCTAAAAACATTATCTTTTCTCAAGGACGATCTACAGAAACTTTGTAAGCAAGCTGATCTTAGTACTACAGCAATTAGTGTTCCTTGTAGTGTGAAATAAATCACGCAAATGTGATTATAAGCAATTACCGTTGACCTTAACAATGGACCACTATTATGATATGAGCCTCGAGGCAAAATAATGAGATGTATTGTTTCACAAACTACATGTTACGAAATGATAACAAAACAAATTGGTGTGACGTAGTACATGCCGACATAAAACATAAATAAAATTACAACATTGCCCTAAGTAAATCTTTCAAAAGACCATCAGAAAAGATATGACCATCAATTATCAAAATTTCGTACAAAATGATAAAGATTGTTCTCCAGTGAACTTTACAATGAGCTTCGCTTCGCTGAAGAACAATTGCCGGCACAATCGTGTAATTGACAAGGTTATCGGTGTGCTCACATGACCAATTATTTAAATATCCAATAGACATGACAATGCACATTGTAGAGACCTTATCTGCTAAAAGCATCCATCAAACTGGACACTAAAAAACAGCTTGAACGTAACCTCCCTGAAATCGCAAGAATCTGAGATCAATATTCCGGATAATCATCTCCGAAATCAATATTCGTACGAAATCTACAGTATCCAATATTTTGCGCAAGTTAAGTTAATACGTGCTTATTGTCGACAACAAAAGGCTACCTTAAGGTCAAAACTATACTTTAGAACAAGGTTTATAAAGTGTATAAGTGCAACAAACAAAATCATAATTAAGTATTACAATTAGTGCAACAATCAAAATGTTTTATACCACTTATTTACCAATTATTTAAATATCCAATAGACATGATAATGCACATTGTAGAGACCTTATCTACTAAAAGCATCCATCAAACTCGACACTAAAAACAGCTTGAACGTAACCTCCCTGAAATTGCAAGAATCTGAGATCAATATTCCGGAGTATCATCTCCGCAATCAATATCGGTACGAAATCTGCAGTATCCAATATTTTGCGCAAGTTAAGTTAATACGTGCTTATTGTCGACAACAAAAGGCTACCTTAAGGTCAAAACTATACTTTAGAACAAGGTTTATAAAGTGTATAAGTGCAACAAACAAAATCATAATTAAGTATTACAATTAGTGCAACAATCAAAATGTTTTATACCACTTATTTACCAATTATTTAAATATCCAATAGACATGATAATGCACATTGTAGAGACCTTATCTACTAAAAGCATCCATCAAACTGGACACTAAAAACAGCTTGAACGTAACCTCCCTGAAATTGCAAGAATCTGAGATCAATATTCCGGATAATCATCTCAGTAATAAATATCTGTACGAAATCTGCAATATCAAATATTTTGCTAAGTTAATACATGCTTATTGTCTATACATTAGCAACAACAAGGCTACCTTAAGGTCAAAACTATACTTTAGAACAAGATTTACAAAGTGTATAAGTGCAACAAACAAAATCATAATTAAGTATTACAATTAGTGCAACAATCAAAATGTTTTATACCACTTATTTACCAATTATATAAATATCCAATAGACAAGACAATGCACATTGTAGAGACCTTATCTACTAAAAGTATCCATCAAACTGGACACTAAAAAACTGCTTGAACCTGAAATTGCAAGAATCAGAGATCAATATTCCGGATAATCATCTCAGTAATCAATATCCGTACGAAATCTGCAATATCAAATATTTTGCTAAGTTAATACGTGCTTATTGTCTATACATTAGTAACAACAAGGCTACCTTAAGGTCAAAACTATACTTTAGAACAAGATTTACAAAGTGCATAAGTGCAACGAACAAAATCATAATTATTACAACTTACAATTAGTGCAACAATCAAAATGTTTTATATAGAAACACGTCATAGGTAGGTATAATATTCGATGAACGTGATTCGAGTCGGTTATGAAGCCATAAACCTTAAGCCTGACTCACGTGTGGTTAAAGTGAAGCCAAGGTGCCGGTGTCCTCAAGCCTTCTGCCCTCGACTTCGAACGACCATGACAGTATACCGTCATCTGAGAAACCCTTATCTGGAATGTTCTTGCAGTTTCCTGAAAGACAATCTGGCCCCTAAATATGTTTCTCTTTGGAGCCACGGACCTGAAAAAAAGACGGACGTAATCTCGTCTAATCACGAGTGAAGCACCCGTTTATTTTTGTGTGCGTGCTGACGCACTGTCACGCGGTACAAAATTGTGGCAGTAAGTATCTATGTGAGTCGTCCCATGTAGAACAAACGAATATGTAGGACCTTGCATGCTTCACTTCTTTTTAGTGTCACATTACGTCCGCCTTTTTTTCAAGCCCGTGTTTGGAGCGATAAAATTATACAGCACCATAATTTGTGATTTTGCACAATGATCGTAAAAATCAAATTGTTGATCTGATGTTGGTAAGTTTATGACATAATAAATGACAATAAATGTTGATGTTTAATTAAACTTAAGGTCAGTTATTAAACTTTTTATTTAAGGTTAAGAATTATTGGTTGCAAAAATCTAAATCTTACTCAATCAATATTGTCACTTTAAATTGTTTCTTATTCTAATAGTCTTCCCTTTCTGGGAATCCAGATGTTCAGATCCATTTAAGAGCTGGCTATGCGTCTCCACGAAACCACCGGTGACCGTAGAGCTGGCAGCTTTCTTAACCAACGAATAGCTTAGCTATTCTAAGGGGGAACACGCTGCCAGCATTCTTGGGACCATGTCTCGTAGGAATGCACCCAACAACCTTTTTTACCTTTAAGTTGTTTTATATCTGGAGTCTTCGATCAAAATAAAATTAATGGATAGGCCTAAAGCGCGGTCAGTTGAAGCAAACTACTGGTGCACTTGGTCCATACAAACTAGCGCTATTATCTGTCAAATATAGGGCACTTGCATACAAATTTTTAGTAAAACTTTCAATTGTTTTGCCTCATTTTTCTGGTTTGAAATGTTCGCGTAAGGCCTATCCATTCATTTTATTTTGTTCTAAGCCTGGAGTGCGATTTTTGAAACTCATACGTTGAACTCAGAAGTCGAAAATGTGAAAATTACTATGGAGATATACATCTTTCTACTGCTCATTTGAGTTTCAACAATCGTACATAACCAATAAGGAGTGCGATTTTTGAAAGTCAAATCAGCAGTATAAAGATGCATATTATCTCCATAGCTATTTTGAACTTTTCAACTGCTGAGTTCAACGTAAGAGGTAGTAGGTAATTTAGTACTCTGTGGTATGAGTTTCAAAAATCGCACTCCTGTATTGTTTTGTTCGTTTTTAATTAACCTGTACAATTATTTTGTGTTTGAATAAAGTAGTCGAACTACATCCAGATGTTATGAGTTTTTGGTCCGACCATGGCATCTATACAGGGTCCTTCTTAATATGATGACAATTTTTTAAGGGGATGTTCAGACCATCAAACTGAACAACTTTCTCTATGGGACCAACATCGAAATCGCGAAAAAAAAATCAGCTGTCCCATACATTTGGCTCGAGTAGGTTTGCAGTTTTGTAGGGAAGAGCTGATTTTTTTTTCGCGATTTTGATGTTGGTCCCATAGAGAAAGTTGTTCAGTTTGATGGTCTGAACATCCCCTTAAAAAAGTGTCAGCATATTAAGTTGGACCCTATATATATGTCCAGTGCCTTCGCTATCACTCAACTCTCGAAGGTCAGAATGCCCAGCGTCCGCTTGACCTTGCCACGGGCTCAATGACCGGAACTTCCGGGTTTGACCTTCAAATTGTTTCGATACTAAGAAAATTAATGCGTCAATTAAATGCCCTATTCAACATCCTCGACCGTTTTATTAAAGAAAAGCGTCGGTTAATGTCCTTTGGAGAGCATCGCACTCACACTTTTTGTAATTTTATAATAGAAAGGATTAAAAAATTGCTTTTGTTACTGTATTTCAAGCTTTTGTTATACTGTCTTTCATGCTTTTGTTTGACGTTTGAATCAAATGTCGTCTTCATCGTATTATTATTGTCTGTGCATTATTTACAATACAGAATAAAATAATGACTGATTCGGTGTTTAGTACACAATAAAGCTTATTTTTATGTGTTTGTATGGAGATACATTAGTAACTAATTAAGGCCTTGTTTAGGTTATTGCAGTTCGGCAACTAAACATTTTCTTAGCTTTTAATTTAACATTCGATACAAAGAAAATTAATGCGTCAATTAAATGCCATATTCAACATCCTCGACGGTTTTATTAAAGAAAAGCGTCGGTTAATGTCCTGTGGAGAGCATCGCACTCACAGTTTTTGTAATATTTTGTTACTGTCTTTCAAGCTTTTGTTTGAATCAAATGTCGTCTTCGTCATATTGTTTTAATAAAATAATGACTGATTCTGTGTTTAGTACACAACAAAGCGTAATTTCATGTGTTTGTATGGGCGATACGTTAGTAACTAAGCCCTTGTTTCGTACGTGAAAGTAGGTAACACCGATATACAGGGCCCTTCTTAATATGCTGACACTTTTTTTAGGGGATGATCTGACCGTCTAACTGAACAACTTTTTCAATGGGACCAAAATCGAAATTCTGTTGAAATGAAAATCTGATGTCCTATAGGTACATTTGGCTCGAGAAGGTTTGCAGTTTTGTATGGAAGAACAGATTTTTTTTCGCGATTTCGATGTTGGTCCCATAGAGAAAGTTGTTCAGTTTCACGGTATGATTATCCCCTTAAAAAACTGTCAGCATATTAAGAAGGACCCTGTATACATACAGTTACACCACTGGCTTTTCGGTGAAGGAAAACATCGATCGTGAGGAAACCTGCATGCTTCAATTTCGAGGCATGTATTTGTACCCACTGTCCATTATAATGTGGTATTGGTACCCACTGTCCACTTATATATAAGTGGCGACGGGCTCACCCCCCGTCACACTGGACATGTTTCGGTACTACTGGTGTAACGTGGATGTTCTGAGGTTTCAGAATATCTCTGACTACCCCCTCGGGGAATATATAGTCGTGAGAATATGCTATGCTATGCTGTATACATAGTAGGTATATTATTAAGAAATTTATTTTTAATTTTAAATCATCATACCAGGTTAATTGAATTTCGGTAAAATAAACAGAGAAATTAAAGCACGACTTAACCTATACCTACCTAATTACGGCTCAGAAAAAAGATAAATATTATTTAAAGAACGAAATAAATACGCGAGATACCTACGAACAGGTTATCTCAGTAACGAGCACTGGGTATAGCGAGGGACTTTATTTTTATTCTTTAGCCTATAGCGGCATTGATCTCGTAAGTAAACCACTTACCCATGTGTGTTTTGTTAATGCAATAAGTCATAGAACGATTTAAACATAGAAGAAGGGCCATTGATTGAAGGAGCTTTAAAAAAAGAGCGTTCACAAAGGACCAGCGATGGTCTACGTAGCACAGGCTCAGCAAGCCTGTCAAGGCCCAACACCCCTAAAATAATAATACCAGATGCAGACTTATTATTTATCCTGAACGTTTCTAGGTTTACGAACGGTGTTGGTTGGAGTTCAAGATTCAACTCCAACGAACGGACAATAGAAAAATGTTTTAAAATTACTAGTCAGGTACCATAATTATATTTTATAACACATTTGCTCGTAAATGGTCTCTTATTTGACCAATTTCACTAACGTAATGTATCTCATTACGGCCTAGTTCGGTAATGTAAGTAAAACGGACGGTTGCGTCTAAAACGAACGGTACTTTTTTAAATCTTAGCAAAGAGTTTTTATGTCAGAAGAAAAGTGGTCAACATTTTATGAATAAAATTAACTTTGGGAGATAAAATATAATAAAGTAAACATTTAATTCTTTAATTTAATTAATTTTGACAATAAATTACACACATTTATGTGAAACCAAAACAAACAATATTAATTTACTTTATTAGTAATACTGGATGTTTTTGTGCCTTTGCCTTTTTTTTTTTTCTTAAAATAAGAAAAAAGAAAGCGCTAATGCGCGCGCATCGCTAATTTGTGAAGTTCTCTTATTAGTTTGTGTTTGTTTTGTGAACAAGTAAAAATTATTCCGCACGAAGTCCGCACGCTTTATAATCGCTATTTTTTTTATTACGTTTTTTTGTTTTGATTTGAAAATGTCGTTAGTAGTGATGAATTTATTAATTCGACGCCGCCAGAAGTCTCAGAGGCAGCGGAAAAGGTTAGTCTAATTTATTAGTTTATGAATGTCCGAGTTTTATTTATTTCCTTGTTTTCTCGCAAATATGTTATAAAACGTCGTATGACACACGTTCGGTTTGATAATTACAGCCTAGGCTTTCTTGTAGACCTCGCCTACGGCTCGGTCTAGCAATAACGCCTCGGCTGTAATTATCAACTTACGGAACTTGTATCATAATGTACTATTACAGGCAAAAGAAAAAAGATAATTATTGTAAAAAAAAAGTTTGTCCAATTTTACCTAAAACAAATATAAGCCTACTACTTACATTAAATTAGGTTCCTTGTGGATATTTTTCAGTATCGTTGAGTACACCCTTTAAAGATCCTAATGCAACCGTCTAGACTTACTACAACCTGTAAATAGTTAAAACTGCGAGAAGACCTGAATTTGCAAATACCGGAAGTTGAAATGTAGGTACCTAGTAAGTAGATTGTTTGTAGTGAAATCGTGACAAACCGATTTATTTATATCGTAGTTGTAGTCGTGGGTTATTTATAGTCATCGATAATGACTCGATCAAACAAAACAAGGTGACTTTTAGAGTTATGTTTTGTTTATTTAAATGAACAATCCAAAATATCACAATAATTGTAAATAGTCATAAATAACTAACACCTTTGCTGGAATTATAATATAAGAATCTGATATGTGCAATCAACCGGTTTTTCCTGAGGCACCTACAAGCTGATCGTTTCTACTTGTCCGCCAAAGTATAGTTTTTACCTCCTTAATATAAAATAATAATATAATACATTTTTTACTCCAGTCGCAATCGAATTAAAAAATCGAAGTATGTTAAGAAAAGTTAGTTAAGTACCATCAAAATGATATTTTACTCATTCCATCAATCCGTATTGAACACGCCACGCGTGGTGGACTGTGCCCTGCGCCTGCGTAGGTAGGTAGGGCCTATACAGGCGTGTTAGGGTAAACAGTTGCATCCCATGATATTGAACAACTTTCTAGGAAATTAGCAAAAAAAAATGTGGACTTTCCATACGGAAAAGTTGTTCTTAAAGAAGTGCAACTGTTTAATCCTAACCTAACGCCCTGTACAGGGTGATGATGATGATGAATAGCAAAGCGATTTATTAAAATTTGCCTTTAATTCTATTTTAACCAAAAAATATCTTTCAATAACAGAACCAAATCGATTAATCAGATAACTTAAAAATTTTAAATAATCATAATTCCAACTCAACGAATATAAATTACGAGAGATAATCTTAAACGGCCTCCGTATTTTTTTAACCTCATGTGGCTGGCAAAAGGGCCTTTAATTGCAACCAGTTTACCTCCATGAAGGTTACGTTTCAATAAATTGTAAGTAATAATGATAAACAACCTCGACAATAATTCCTCTCTTAAAATTGCTCTTCCGGCTACGACCGACCTACTCGCCGATATAAACAACTAGTAATATCCCATACGGCATTCCAATATACTTCCGACACGCCTCTTGGCGGATTTATGTCAAGAACTCATTACTAAAACTTAGGCAAAGGTCAATCTATTACAAGTAATTTACAAACAAAGCGAAGTAAATAATTATTGAAGATTTTTGACATTAGCACGAAATATGATCGTTAAATGATTTTTTCACCTCACAAGCTCGGAAAGATTTTTTTTTATCGTTCGAAATCTGAGTGCAAAAGTGCATTTTATCCGCTAGCGTGGAAAGAGTTTTTAAAATTCGAATCTTTCTATTCAATATTTGTCTATACTGCCAGTCCAGATAAATACGTGCGAGAAAGACGCAAAGATTATGTTGCTAACTTGACGAACTTTGCATACTTACATTCGTGCATATTATTGTCTTCTCTTTTTCGCGTATAGGTTTGTCCTCCACTATAATTTATTTGAGTGGAAAAAAAAAGAGATTATACCTAAATATAATCTCTTTGAAAAGCAATATCTCTTGTCTTCTCTTTTTCACGTATGGGTTTGTCCTTATTTGCATTTGCATATAATTATTTTCCCAGTCTGGGATAAAAATATCGTTTAAAGTAATATTTAAAATGCTTTTTAATAATTAATTCATCTTTTTTACCTATGAGAAGTTATTCCATTACATTTCCTTACATTTCTTGAATCATTTGCGCAGTGTCTCAGTACACACCAGGACATTTTTTATGCTGATAATTTTTTTTTCATTCAAACTTCTACACGTGACCGCAGTGAGACAGTGATTAAATGCAAGAGTACTATATCGCCGCAATAGAATGGGACAACGTCATGAAGCGCGATGTATCTGATGATGATCTAAAGTTAATGCTTGCACCTAACATTTTTCTCGCTGTTGTGAGGTGAAAAGTTGTGTGTTTCGCTCGGCTGCAAAATTATTCTGCGTCTCGTACCTTTGAAACCTTCGCTACGCTCAGGATTCTATATTTGGACCACTCGCACCGCTCGTGGTTCAATCCTAGAATCCTTCGCTTGCTTAGGTTTCAATACAAGTACTCGCGCCAAAAAACAGCTTTGCAGCCTAGCATAACAAATAACTATTGTGAGTCTCTCGATATAAGTATCATGTATTACAAGTAAAAAAAGTATCAAGTTGTATTTGTATCTATAATTTCTCTATGGTTGTATGTTATAAGTTGACGGCCCGATAGCACAGTCTGTAGTGAACCTGCCTGCTATGCCGAGGGTCGCGGGTTCGAATTCCGTAAGGGACAAATATTTGTATGATGAATATGAATATTTGTACCCGAGTCATGGATGTTTGTATCTATATGTATTCTATATCGTTGTCTAGTCAACATAATACAAGTCCAGGCTAGATTCTGGTACTTTAAATGTGACTAGATAATTTGTGTGAAAATGTACAAGATATTTATTATTATTTATTTATTTAAAAGTGAAAATGACGAACATTCCAATGAGAAAATTATGTCGAAATAAATTTCAGGTATACTTCAAATACGTACCGAGACTCCGAGTTTTACTCTTATATTTATAATTTACCAAGCTTCACGCCCAATGACTTCAATTACGCAAATTGCACCCTACGACAGCGTAAACAGCTGCATTATTTTAATTACTAGTTCTAGAATGCTACACAAGATAATCTAAGTTTGTGCTATAATAAGCCGCTGCATTACATCCGTTTCCCGAAGGCGAGACGGCAGCTGCAGGCTTTCGCAACTCCCGCGCATTCCGGCCACGTCACGAGATCGCGAGATAGAACTGGTGCAGCCCACAAGCTTTCTGCAACAAAATATGGTAAACAAAATCCGGGTTTAAATTCCGAGCTCAAGTGCCTAGTTTTATGACGAAATGCCTAGACACTACATCATCACAGCCTATACAGCGTGTAAGGAAAAGTATCATTAACCTTTAACCACATACTCTACCCATCAAACTGAACCACTTTTACTATGGGAACAAACCTGTCAGAACAAAACAAAAATCAGCTCTCTCATACATTTTAGTCGAGTAGGCATTGCAGTTTAGTATGGAACAGCTGACTTATTTTTTGCGCTGACAGGTTTGCTCCTATAATAAAAGTTGTTCAGATTGATGGGTAGAGTATGTGGTTAAAAGGTTAATTATACTTTTCCTTACACACTGTATACGTCCCACTGCAGGGCACGGCAGGCCTAACCTCAGGGAATTATGAGCGTTAGTCCACCACGCATGCCCAATGCGGATTGTTAGACTTCATCCTAGGCTCGAGAGAGAAAAACTAACTGTCTCATACATTTGGCTCTTTAGGTTTGGAGTTTTGTCCGGAACAGTTTTTTTTTTTCGCGATTTCGTTTTTGTTGCCATAGAGAAAGTTGTTCAGTTTGACGGTCTGATCATCCCCTTAAAAAAGTGTCAGCATATTAAAAAGGACCCTATAATACATACCTAAACATGAACGATAATGACTACCAAACATCCTAAATCCATTGCGGCGAAGATTAGTAATTTGTGTCAAGTACGAGTCTCTTCTAATTAGCATAAGAGTACAGGTAACGATGCATTTAGTGTACCTATATAATTTGCACTAGGTTGCCGTCAAGTGCCGTGACATCTCGCTGGCTGGTGCGTGTCCGAGATCCATGTAATTTGTGTTTATTACTTATAGCATTAGCGCTCATAAACTGAATAGTATGCACATTGACGATAAGTTGCCTGGCAATACGCACGCGATTTGCGGAAATGACACTTAGATGAGCTCAGGATGTCACGAGATAGCAATCGTTTGGATCTAACTAGACACGCATCTTATTGTAAAAATATGTGTACCTAAATATCGCTTCTTCTTGAAACGACTTCTAAGTATGCGATTGAACTATTTGACGTCAATTGCTATTGCTATCTATGCGACAATATTATAGGTATGTACAACATGCCTCTCACACAAATACTTATATGGAATGTGAATAAATAAATACATAGTATGGGAACAACATGAATGATTAATAATTAATAACACTACTGACCTTATATTCCAAGTTATAATCTCTACATCGTCTTCAGTTTTTTTTTTATTAATCAGTTCATACTTTTTTATAAACGATTTTATCCCACAGTTTCCGAATCAGGGACGAAAGAAAGAGGTGACAAATCATTTAGAGGCCTCAATCCATCAATCAAATCCGCCCACATCAACCCACTGCTGGGCATAGGCCTCCCTTTTATTGCGCCACTCCCACTCACTCACTCACGGTCCTGTGCTAATCTGATCCAAAAGTTTAAGTCCCATGTTAAACAAGTCCTCTGTAAAAAAGGTTACTATAAAATCGATGAGAATATTTGAATGACCAACATGTAATTCAGTTTTGTTCAATTCAAAATGTATTGTTGTGGAATTTCTGGCTTTCTACAACGGTGGTAGACTCAAAAAATGACGTCAGTAAGCTATCTGTGTAATATTAATTGGAAGTTTTTTGTGTGATTGTAGCTGTAATGGACGACATATTAGGAAACTAGATGTATTCGATTTTCTTTCCTTCCAATTTGTATAATTTTTATCTCCTTGTTACAGGCTGGGTGAGCGATGAAGGGGTGGTTCGACGCATTCCGCGAGGAAGGCGGGCCGACCCTTTACGCGTACCACAACCGAACAGCAGTTGCAGCCGACGTCCCGGCGCTCGCGCTGCTGATCGCCGCGCTCACCCTCTACCTCGCCTTCCTCGCCATCTTCCCAGGCATCAGGAAAGAGGTACTTGTCAAACTCTGTTACCTACCCACATTTCCTCAATAATAGCTAAACTAATCCTTTGAGCTTTGGGCCCAGTTGAGTCTAACAGGCACTTAAAGAGGTCAGATTAATTTTTTTTTTATCTCTTTGACAGTCATCCGTTACTATTTAAAATTCAAATATCTCGAAGGACTACACAGACTGTGCTACAGATTTCACGAGGACAGGATTTCCGGTGTCACGACATGGAGGATATATATCACTCTAATTAGTGACTTCTGCTGTTTATGTATACTTAATTTAACACAGAAACATTTCCTGCGCGTCAGGGCCGAATCTGCAAGAAGGAATTTAGAAAAATGTTTGTACCTAAAGTAAACGGTGTATTGTCCTAAAATATGACTTAATACAATACCTAGCCTAATCTAAACAATACAATAATTAAGAACTAAACTGTAATCAGTCGAAGAGCCCGCCTCGATTCGAACCCGGTTGAAAAGTGCCCATCACGCTCGTGGCGTTTCCACGCTGTATGGCTAGGGAAATGTGTTGAACCAGGTACGAACCGGAGCGGAGGTCTCGGCCCCTCTCCCTCAAACGACGGCCAATGGCTTTAATGAAGTTTTTGGCTTCTGTGCCCCAGGGCCCTGCGGTCTCCACCGCCACTGGCACAAATAAGTAGGTTGCCTCTAGACATGAGTACGTGGTGTGTTTTACGCGTGCCGCACTTTCCGCCGCCGATCCTGGCACCCGCGTAATTCCCTGGAGATGCGACTGCGCAAATGTACAAACGCAGGTCGCATCCCATAGGAGGCAGCGGCCCCTTTCCCATGGGATCAGGGTTAAGCCGTCCGGCCTTTTGCCGTCTGTGCGGTTTAAGCCGGTTGGTTCAAGGATGTTTGGGACGTTTGCCGACACCAGCGCTCTACGAATTATGTCATTTAATATGTGGTGTCGTGGCCAACGTCCCACACACTTCCTGCAGCTTAAGGCGTGATGGCCGTTGGCCTGCACCCAGGACCCGCAGATGCATTGGTGCGGCACGCATATCTCACAACCAAGTCTCAAGGCTGCGGCAATCCATGCCCCCGATTCTGAATTCTAAATATGACTTGGAGAAAAGATAAACTTCAAATATCAGTGCACTTGTACGGCCAGAGACATGAGTAGGTACATTAAAGCGGTTTTAATAAAACCCACTGAACCCTCTACTACTGGGTCTACTGTACTACTAGTACCTATATAGTATTCTGTGGTGGTACCAAGTAGTGGAAATGGATAGGCCTTACGCGAACATTTCAAACCAGAAAAATGAGTCAAAACAAATGAAAGGTTTACTTCAATAAATTTTTATGCAAGTGCCCGAGTCACGTTGCAGGGTTTGCTTCGAACACTTGTCTCTCGCGTGGTGTTCGCGCGGTTCGCGTCTCAGCCTGCCACGAGGCTCCAAAATCCTTGTCTCAAAAACAATCCTCGAGATTGGATAGACACTCCCTCAAACCACTTGACACGTGCGAAATCTAACAAGGAAACGCCATTAAATAAAAATAGAATAGAATAGAATGCAAGTGCCCTAGATTTGACAGATAATGGCGCTAGTTTGTATGGACCAAGTGTACCAGTAGTGTGCTTCAACTTACCTCGCTTTAGGCCTATCCATTAATTTTATTTTGATCTAAGGGAATAACAGCCCGAAACCCAAATTACATAATATGAGTCTGACGCTCTATTATTGTACATGCTAAACTTTAGCTGATGAGGAAGAAATCAACGCTATTGATGGCCTATGACTTATTAAAAATATTCAACAAATAATTCCGTCTGTAAAATAAGCATAAGCACATGCTCAAAACTATAGGTATTCCCCGATAGGATAGTCAGAGATATTCTTAAACCTCAGAACATCCACGTTTCACTAGTACTGAAACTCTATCCAGTGTGACGGGGAATGAGCCCGTCGGCACTTGTAATGGACAGTGGTTACAATAAACAATGCCTCCAAATTGAAGCAGTAAAATAATGATTTCACATGTTTTAAAATTAATAATACCCAACTTCAGAGCAATAAATACTCAAAGATGATATTTGCAGGACAAAATATCGATGTTAACCTAAGATGTTAACATTATACTTTAGAACTCTTTCTCTCTTAAATTAATTTTCTCCTGTTATTCCAATTTCAGAGGTTCTCCACGTTCACGATAGTCACACTCAGCCTCTTCGTTGGAACAGTTATTTTAGGTAAGTTTAGTACAACTCTGATAAGTACAAATGTTAAAGCTGCTTTGAATTATGAATGATGATGATCCAGACAAAATCTAAGCGTTCTAAACTAGATTCTAAATTTAAACGTATAATAAAAAGATAATAACCAGCCAATGTTCTTGAACAAGCATACAACCTTCCTACAGTACGAAAGATTCAAAGTTGAAATAATCGGAAAAAAAAATACCAATTATTTCAACTGGTTGAACTTTGAGTTGAACTTAGTGGAAGCGGTGCGTTGCGGAGGGCCTGCAAAATTATTCATATGTTATTTGGTGCAACCGGAATACAATGCAGATTATTTTACAAGTACCTATTGAAAGGTGCTCCAGTCCAGTGTTGCTGAAGTAGTTTTAATACTCACTTACCTATACCTACAGTATGAGACTAGGAGCGGCTGACCGGCCTTGTAACCGCCGACATGATAATAATCGCTCTAGCAGAATAATCAACGTGCTAATCACTCTAATTTGCCATAAAAATCTTAATGGATACATAATTACTAGTTGTTCGTTTTGTACATCTTTATGTTCGACGTTCATTTAATGATGACATCACATCACTTACGGTAGGGTCAAACCAATGAGGTCTGCGGTCGCTCCAGGCCACGGCGCGGCGGCGGTGGACTTTTGTTAGATTTCTCATTACTTAAATATAAATATTAGGTATCTCCCCACAGACTTAAAAGAAGAACCAGACGGAATGTCATCTAATCATGAGTGAAGCACCCATTTCTTTTGTGTGCGTGCTGTCACGCGGTATATAAGGTGACGGGTTGTCGGACCTACGCCTAGAGCTAGTGCATCTGTGTGAGTGTAGGTCCCTTGTAGAACAAACGAGATTGTATTACCTTGCATGCTTCACATCTTTTTAGTGCAATACTCGGTCCGTATTTCTTTCAGGTCCGTGGTATCTACCTGTATCTATATTCGGTACCTATGTCAAGTTTTTTTGGGAGGGCTAAATCGATAATTGTCTCACTAACAATATTTTCTATGTCAGACATTTTAAAATGAAAGGATTACAGTTATTTTTAATTAAATAAAGTCTTTTTCGGTCCAACCGGAATACAATGCAGATTATTTTAGTGGCGTCACTCATTGGACCTGAAAACTCCTTGGTAAACTAAAAATCAACTTAAAATAACTGGCCATTAAGGAAAAAAAATCAATATTATTGTCAGAATTTGACATTTGATGTTGCCGTTTCTGTTTCCAGTAGAGTTAGAAAGAGGACGTTGGTGATTTTTATTTTTTTAAATTAAGTAAAGCTTTTTCTCCATGGAGTTTCGCGACCACTTTTGCCTTTTACAAATTCGGTATGTCAAGTTTTTTTTGGAGGGCTGAATCGAAAACCGTTTCGAGATAATTGTCTCAATAATCATATTTTCTATGTCAGAGATTTTAAAATGAAAGGATTACAGATATTTTTAATAAAATAACGTCGTTTTTCGGTCCGTCCAGTGACGTCACTGGAATACCTGTAAACTCCTTAGTAAACATAAAATCAACTTAAAATAACCGGACATTAAGAAAAAAAAAAAATCACTACGACAGAATTTGACATTATTATTATTATAACACTTTATTGCACACAAAAACATAAAAATATACAAAGTTGAGAAAACATGTACAAAGGACATTTGATGTTGCCGTATCTCTTTCCAGCATAGAGTTAGAAAGAGGAGGCAGGTTTTATTTTTTTTAAATATAGCAGTAGGTAGTTTTTCTCCATGGAGTTCGAATTATTTTCTCTCCACCATTTTTGCACTTAGAGATTACAGATCAAAATAATTTAAAAATTAAATTTATATTGATAAACTCGATGAATCGCAATAAGAATGAAATAGGTGTCTTAAAATTATGTCTTCTATCCGTAAAAAATATAAAAATGAAGACCAAAAAAAACTTGACGTACCGAATTACAGTTAAAAATTAAATTTGTGTTGATAAACTGAAAAATGTATCGCAAAAAAAAAATAGTTTCTTCTAAAAAATATAAAATAAAGACAAAAAAAACGACATACCGAATTTGAACAAAGTGAAAGAATAATTAATGAATCGTACTACATCTAAGATACGAGTATGTTTCCTGAAAGAGTGACTGAACTGCGACCAGACATCGTTGATTAGACTTAACCTTTAGTAAAATTTGACTCGTCGACCATTAAATAAAATTAAAGAGCGAAAACTTGACAAGTTAATAAATTTTTTACTTTAGGCATGCTGCAGGCACTAGTCGCAGGCACTGATAATTACGTTATCGAATTTCGAACAAATACTTTTGCTAGATGTGATTGTAGACAACATAATAACAGTCTAGATATTCTAATGGTCTCGTCTTTTCATAGTATTTTATGTTTTATGGTCTTTTTAATAACACACATTCATTTTCTTGATACCAAAATATGTTTATCAGGTAACTCTAGGTTCTTGTTCTTAGTTAAAAGGAATTCAATGTGATCGAAACGGTGACCAACGGCAAAAAAAAGATTAATTAAGACAAAAGGGATTCGAAACCACTAGATTGGCAGTCTGACGAGGGAGCGTAGTAATCTACCTAAAATACAGTATAAGTAGGTAACTTAGAAAAAGTATATGTCTAGAATGAGCCTCACACTTGTGCCGTATAAAACAAAAGGGGCTAACTTTCTTAGGTTGGTGTGCGTGAGGCGCCATACAAATTATGAATGTGTGCGTGTATATGTATAGGGTTTTGGAACCAGTACTGGTTCCTATTTTTTTCGACGCTTTCGTAGCTTTGACTGTCTATCTTGATAATCTAAGGTAGGTAATTTGTTTTCTATCACAACGATATACAGGTGTAGAAAATATTAATTTCATATCTTTTTATAATTAGTATAATAAAACCGGTCAAGTGCGAGTCGAGCTACTCGCGCACCGACGGTTCCGTACTTGACCGCCACATTATTAACTTAAAAAAAAAAAAAAAATGTCCGGGTTCATTAGCGCAAGACCAACTCACACTTGGCCAGTTTTTATTATTTTTTGTTATACTGTAGAGTTTGTTCTATAATCACACCAAGTTTGACGCTTGTATGTATTACCGTTTTTACAATAGAGCGAGAAGAAAAAACGTCGATTATAACTAGTTTCTGGTTCAGAACGCCCCTCTATTTTTAACTTTTTAATTATTTGTTAACAAATCCGCCCTAATAACGCATATTCTATGACAATTTCAACTATCTAGCTATTACGGTTCAAAAGTTACAGCCCTAAATAGGTAGGACGGACGGACGGACAACGTAGGCTTAGTAATAGGGTCCCGTTTTCACCCTTTGGGTACGGAACCCTAAAAACAAGTGAACACTTATTCGGTCATTAAGGTTTAGCAAAAACACTTTTTTGGCAAAAAAGCAGTTGTAGCTATTGTTTTCGGGTGACCGCCCAAGTGAAGAAATCTACAATTGCCATTGACCGCAATATTTCGCGTATCAAAAGTAATCTGGTTGTTTATAAGTATCCATTACAAGACCATAATCGTCTCCTTGATGTGTGCAGAAACACCTGATAACTATCAGCATGTAACCTTTAGACTTTAGTACCTAGTTTTCACACGTCTTGGTTGCTTGCTACCCTTTCTACAGAGAGCTCATTATGTTACTGAAGTCTGTTGCGCAAAGAATATAGTCAGTATAACGAGATTTCCGAACAAGCTATCGAACCAGCGCATCCAAATTACATCGCAGTTTTCAGTATTAGTGTTGACAACAAAGAATATAGTCAGTATAACGAGATGTCCGAACAAGCTATCGAACCAGCGCATCAAATTACATCGCAGTTTTCAGTATTAGTGTTGACCAATATCCATTCACCTGGTGCATCAGCGTTGTCCAATGTCCATGATTCAATTAAATTCAAAGTAACTGCGAATTTATCTAATGAATCGTAAAAACAAAAATTATTATCATCCTAATCAATTGTATGTAATTTCCCCGAAACCGACGAGCACGCATTAAAGCTCAAACTCAAAAGTATATTTATTCAAAATAGGATGCAATGTACCTCTTTTCAAACGTCACAATTTAAAAAGTCTAATGAAAGGACTAATGAATATGGAGGAAGCTAGAGAGGGTCTGTCAGGATCACGTCAGGATCGTAGCAGGTGGCGTCTCTCTCTGCTGTGTATGTATAATTATATGCAAGACCATGCATGTAGTTACATAAGTTATATCTAATGTATGTAAGTTCCTTTACTCGTATTTTAGATTTAAAGAGCGGCGACTTTTTGGGTCAGAAAGAGCTTGCAGAACTTTGCCAACGTTTCGAAAATGACATTCCAGATCAAATTCAAAGAACACGAACTGTAATAAGAACGGCTGATCCTGGATACGGCAGGATGACAGCCAAAGTCTTTTTGCAATGGGGATTCAAAATAGTAAATATAGGTCACGGACCTGAAAAAAAGACGGACGTAATCTCGTTTAATCACGAGTGAAGCACCCATTTCTTTTGTGTGCGTGCTGTCACGCGGTACATAATGGTGACTGGTGTCGGACCTGCACCTAGAGCTAGTGCATCTGTGTGAGTGTAGGTACCTTGTATAACAAATGAAAATGTAGGACCTTGCATGCTTCACATCTTTTTAGTGTCACATTACGTCCGTCTTTTTTTCAGGTCCGTGATATAGGTATCTAATTTTGGTTTTACTTCTGTTGCAGTTTGTAAGCACGGGTCATCGTGGCACGTGGCGGGGGCCCGCGTGGCCCGCGCCGCGTACCGAGCCTTTTCCGCCGAGCGGCTCGACTGCTGGCTCGCGGTGCACGTGGGCCTCGGCCACGTCAATGTCACGCTCACTGGTATGTTATTCTTCAGCTGGATTAATCCTGGCGATCATTGCTACAGGTCGGTCTTTATTGGATATAAAGCTTCCTTTGTAGGATTCATACAGAAATTAGTTATCAGCAATAATGGTATGGTTGAGACATATTGACCCACGGCGACCGACGGCCGGGTAAAAAAGCATGTTTAGTATGGGACACCGACCGCATCCTCCGCCGTCGTTCCCATACTAATCGTTGTTTTTTGTATGGGCCAGCCTTCGTTTGCCGTTGGTCAATGTGTCTTAAACCCTAAGCCTACTTCGTGAAAATAAGCCTATATACAGAGAAAATCTCGATTTCTAACGAAGAATTTACCTACTCAAAATGTTATAACAATTTCCACCTTTCTGACATATTTAATTTTTCGCCCAAAATTGAATATTTCCAGCGGTATCGTGGAGCAACACGTCACTGGGTGACCCCGGCGTGGACTACAATGAACAGTTCCGATGGGAAGAGGCAGGAGCCATACAGGAGTGGTACCGTGCTGGCCTGGAGCGAGGCTTGCCGTACCCGGTGATGTCAGTCGCGGAACACTTCTCCGTCCAACACGAAGGGTTCGAATGGGGAGCCAAATATAGAGCTGCTGGTTATACCACCACAGTATTACTCTGGTAAGCATTCTACGACTCCTTAACCCCTATAGCTAAGTATTCTCGGGGCTTTTCCATCAATTTAGTCCACCTTGTAGGCCGCATGATCAGACATTTTTACACGTTGTCCACCCAGGTGGACCAAGGTGTACTATAGGAAGTATTTTCTACCCGTGGTCCACTATGAGAAGGTGAACTGTAGAAAGTATTTTCTACCCTTTTGTAGTACACCATGAGAAGCTGAACTGTAGGAAGTATTTTCAACCCATTGTCCGCCATGAACTTTAAGCTTTATGCGATTACAAAAATAATGTTTTACACTATTCCAGGGCAGCACTAGCATTATGGCTGTTGATGAACCTCCTCCTAGTAGTGGTACCCCGTTACGGTGCCTACGCGATGGCAACGCTCGGGGTAACACTGTGTGCAGCTGCAGGCGGCTACTGGGCATCTTTGCCGCAGACACCATTAGTTGTCAGGCTAGACGGCGCCATGCTCTTCTTCTCGCTGGGCTGGAGCTTCTGGATGGTGCTTATTGCAGGTCTGCTTCTCCTTTTAGTTGAGCTTTAATACCAACAATTCCACGCAAATGTTTTCTTCTTTGCTTGGTTGTGTTCTTTATTCATACAAAAGCTGAAAGTGATGGAACCGCGCTTTCTTGTTCCCTATTTCTGCGTATTACCAGGCATCTAGCGGGGACTTAATTGTAGATTAACAATTAAATTTTTCTTTTCCAGGTTGTACCTGCTTAGTAGTAGGTTTAATAATAGCAGCGCTGGACCTAGTCTGGCCACACAAGTTCTCGACGGTGTTGGAGGTGGACTACGACACGCCATACGACAGGCATGTGCTGATAGTTGACAGTCGGCAGCGGGCGAGACCTCAGACACAGCACTCACTGCCTTCTAGGATACTTAGGTGAGATTTTTCTACTCATATCTAAATTCTGCATCAATTTGTTGTCCTGGGGGTGCGTACATTACATAGACCACTACACCCAAATAAATTTTACTACACCTATATCTCTATAATACTGAATGATCTAAGCATACCTCCTGTCAATCTTACCACACTCGTACTTCAACTTCCACCAAGTTGTGTCCCTATTATGCCTAGAATATTACCTTGTTTCGTATGGTCTTCGAGCCACGAACCCATACTGACCGGAGCTAGTTGGAGTCACAAACTTATTCATAACTAGCTTTTGCCCACGAGTTCGTTCGCGTGAAATTACAATTTCGAAAAATACTTTCTTACTTCACTAGGGGTGAAATATAAACTGGTATATTTTAAAGTAGAACTAGTGGCAAATAAAAGTCCCATTAGTTCTACGGTAGAACTGTTCAGTAGAACTACTGGGAATGAACGATAAAATCTACAGTTAACAGTTGATGATTGTAGGTACTCATGATATTAAACAACTTTCGTTACGGAACTATAGGTTCAGACACTGGTTCAGGCATACTGACAGTGACCGAGACGGGGCGGTATGTGTAGCTGTCAATTTCATACAAAACTTTGTCGTAGAACACTCGTAGACGGTGTTAATAAAAGTATTGTTTTATGTGGAAAAATAGCTTAGAAAATCTAGATTGCGCGTATCAAATAATATTTACAATTTATTATATAATTACGAAGATATCAAGCTTTGAAATTATTTATAGAAAATTTCAAAGCCTTATATCTTCGTAATTATATTATAAACTGTGACAGCTCTCCAACCACCTTAAGGGAAAAATGTATGCTTTTCATACAAACGTTCGACCACCTGATTGCATTTATATGGAAAGCCCAAATTTGTTTTTGCTTATTTCCTTAAGGTTTCTTAGTGAAAATGGGTAGGTACAATCACCCCTATAAGTAATGCAACTGTTTACCCTAACACCCTGAATGTACCAAACATATTTCATCTTCAGCGGTTTAGGCTGAGCGTTGTCAGTCACAGAACTGTTATACAGGGTGTCCCGTAAACCGACGTCAACCCGTCGGATGCTGGTAGGTTAGGTCATGACTAAGCAGAAATTAAAAAATTAACTTTAGTAAAAGTGTCTTAGTTTTCGAGATATTAACAGTTTAACACAGATACTGCATAGTAGCCGTGGCACTCAAAATATTGACTAAGGTAAAGAGTTTCACGAATTTCATAAAACTGTCCTTATCTCGAAAACAAAGAACCTTTTCCTATAGTAAAATGTTGACTGATTGATTGATTAACTGTTTTTTCTTTTTCCTTATATTCTGGTTAGGCATGAACTAACCTATCAGCATCCAACGGGTAAACGTCGGTTTACGGGACATCCTGTATAAGTACCTATGTAGATACCTATACTTAGATAATATTCACAAATAGGAAGTCAGGAAGCTTGTTTCGTAATACATATTGTAATGACGATGCTCTTTTTGAAGGTTAGGCCTAGCGGTGCTAAATATACAAGGCTAGCTAAATATTTGACACTTATTCATACAAAAAGAATCAGTTTACCTTGGCATTGTCGTTTACCGTAAATGCATTTGATGTCAAGAAAATGTATTGAGAGACAAAGAGAATAGGTAATAATTGTATACATCACAAATCAATTTCGTGGGACCACCTCGGAATTATGACCTACCAAACAAAATAAGAATCATCAAAATCAATTCACAATTGGTGGTGTAATCGCGTAACAAACATACAAAAAAAAAACATACGGGTCGAATTGAGAACCTCCTCCTTTTGTTGAAGTCGGTTAAAAATAAAATTTATAAGAATATACATACTTCAAATCTGCAACACGCTTCGTCAAAAATGGCGACATAATTATCTGCATCTGCAACACGCTTCGTCAAAAGTTAAACATTTATAATCATTTATACACCACTAATTTTTAATTAGTAACGAAACTTTAAGGGTGTATTCAGACCGTGAATCTGAACAACTTTCCCTAAGGAACATGAGTAGAAAAACGAAAAAAAATTTTGGACGTCCCATACAAAAGTGCGGATCGGCCGATCGAATTTCTATGAGAGGACCAACAATTTTTCTCTTTTTTCGAGCCATGTTCCTTAGGGAAAGTTGTTCAGATTCACGGTCTGAATACACCCTTAAAGTTTCGTTACTAATTAAAAATTAATGGTGTATAGTTCTACACAATATAGGTTGAGACCATCTTCCTGGTTGAGATTGTAAGATTGGATGTGGAGGTAATAATCTTCGTAACTAATAATCCGTTTTCAAAAACTATTTCACCGATATTTAGAATGAACCTTCAGGGTGGACATAGGTTGTATATGGGCAAATCCGCGGGCACAGCTAGTTCTTACATAATATGGAATCAAAAATTACTATTTAAAGTTTTTAATAAGTTTAAAAACATTTCAGGAGATTATCATCGAAAACACGCGAGAATGAAGCGCAAGTTTCAATGTCGGTAGTAAGTGAGAATGGGGACAGAGGTCGGGACAACCCCGCCTTTCAGCACGAACAACGCAAACCCAATTCACCGTGGAGGTACCCGCTATTTAGGAGGCAAATTGACCGGTGAGTTATCCAAACATTACGGATCTGTTAACAGCATAGCCTAGCGCGAGTTCCTTGTCTGTGGAGGGTTTTTGGTCAAAAGTTAGGAAGCTAGGAAAATCCGCTCGGCTCCACTTCAGGCGCAAGGTAGGGTGCGTTTCCACTGAAGCTAATCGCACCATAATAAATGAAGTTACATCAATCGAAGCTTATTTATTTCGCTGTTTCAGTCAACAAACCTTTGTAATGGTAAATGATTCAGATCGTAGAAAGAGAAGGAACTAGAAGAAAGCACGTGTCTTGTCATATCACTCAGTAAGAGATGCACATAGCAAATTCGCTCTAGTTAAAAAAGGAGATCGCTACTTATTGCTGTCCTTATCGACGTAGCCACTTTTTTGTTCTACGACGGCTGTCTGACTCCGGAGTCAGATATCTATTTTCATACAAATTGTATAGGCTTTTATGACTATCGCTGTCTCATACGCGGTTACACTGATGTTACGTCTATTAGCGTAAGCGAAAAATACTTAGCCTATGATTCAGATAGTTGACTGTACTATACTTTTTATTACAAGGCATTGTGTTGGTTTCAGAGCGGATTCGGCGTCAAGTTTGGGCTCCAGTATAAACGGCAACAGTAGCGCAATTAAAATGTCTCCGCTGGGCAGCGGTAACATCAGCCACGCCCCTCCACTCGCCGCCATACCTCCACACCGGTACGTACTGCATGAAACTAGGACACTAAGCCCCACTTGCGCCAACCTGGGTTAGCAATAAACTCCGGGTTAAGTTGGTAACCCATGATTTTTTGTATAGAAAAACAACTGAAAGAGCCATTTTATCCGGAGTTAATTGCTAACCCGCGGTTGGCGCAAGTGGGGCTTAAGGATTACGACACATTAATCGACGATTTAACCATACAAAAAGCACGACGTTTGCTATATTATGTCGATGCGAAAGGAAAGGATGCATACAGCGTCCCATACTTCGTGCTTTTTGTTTGAACCAACCGTTGATCGCCATCGAGTAATGTGTCGTCAGGTCGTAACCTAGTTTCTCATTGGAGAGAGGAGAGAAGACATCACAAACTCGAAAAGAATCTGTTTATCATTGGAAATCTGAGTGCAAAAGTGAATTTTATCCGCTAGCTTCGAAAGAGTTTTTTAAAATTCGAATCTCTCTATTCAATTTTCTATGCGCCAAAACATCGCCAAAATGTATTTTTTTTTCTTGCATCCAGCCAGCATTTTCCTCGCCGTTGTGAGGTGAAAAGTTGTGTGTTGCGCTCGGCAGCAAAGTTATTCTGCGACTCGTACCTTTGAAACCTTCGCTGCGCTCAGGATTCTATATTTGAACCCACTCGCTTCGCTCGTGGTTCAATCTTAGAATCCTTCGCTTGCTCAGGATTCAATACAAGTACTCGCGCCAAAAAACAACTTTGCATCCTTGTCTAACAAATACCTAACTATTCTTTTTACCTATATGCTTAAATTTTTTTATTCCGAGTAGTTATTTATTCCGAGTTTTTTTTCGATAAATAACATTATGTCCTAAATTCCTACTTGTTTTGCAGGTTTCGACCGCAAATACCAGCAACAGAACGAGTAAAAGACATGTGGTGATAACATTTACAGACAATTTAACATTAGCATTTTGCGAATTTGCGTAGTTATGAACGCAGGGGCTAATAGCGTACTCGTATTTAAAGTGAACGATCTCGGAATTTTAACAAAACATGTGACTAGAATTAAACTTATCGTCACTTTTAAGCGGGATTTACACGGGTTCATTTTCGCCCTGCGGCTAAATGCGAAGTACATTTTCTTTATTTCGTTTCAAGTTTACGTCAAAAATTTCAACTATCTAGTTATTACGGTTCAAAAGTTACAGCCCTAAATAGGTGGACGGGCGGAAGGACAGCGTAGGTATAGTAATAGAGTCCCGCTTTCACCCTTTGGGTACTAATCCCTAAAAAGCATCTCCGCACACTTCAACAACACCTCGAAGTTTCTGCAGAGCTAAAAATGACCTCGTTTGTCAGTTTCAAGAGTTGAATATGCGCAGGTTCTTAGGCCTTTGAAGTAGGTACCTATCTAAATATTGAAAGGAGAAGGATAAGTATCCTTTGGTAACAACTTTGTGTGTTTTAAAAGAAGATTGTGACACAGAACCGATAGCTCACGATTCAGTAATTATTTATCATTAAAATATGTAGCGACTGATGTGGACGCCACCCAAACAGATATACGCCCTATTTTTGACTTTCATTCAGCTCTCTCGAGATAAAAGCATTTGTAACGACTTAGATTTATTACATTTTGCATGACCTACATATCCAACGACACTTCACTCTAATTATTTAAATTTGTTTTTTTTAAAACCTTTTTTGGTAACTCTAATAAAATTCTGAAAGAAAATTGCGATAAAATAACTTTGTTTCATCACCGATCTGTGAATTTCAGATGGAAAAAGAGTCTTAAAAACGATTTTTTCGATCAGCTTAAAGGGGAAAATATAATAATTTTGTTTGAGTCGATGTACTGCAAATTTCACTTAGCCGCACATTGAAAGTCGATCCGTGTAAGTCCCGCTTTATCGACTTTAAAATGTAAGCAAGTTCGTTGTTCCTGGAAAGTTCTAGATTATGCCTCTTGCATCAAAAGTATTTGAAAACTTGTAAATATGTAAATCTTTAGTTAGGAATCTAAATTATAACTTTTAAAAAATCTGTCCAGTGTCATAAATTATAATACTTAGAAAAGTTTGTAAATCAATATTGTTTACCTCGTTTTGTAATGTATCATGTAATATTTAAATGTGTAAAAGACGTATATTTATAAAATGATACGACTGCATCGACACAAAAGTGAATACTTTGTGCCATGTAACTTAGAACAAAATCATGTGACACATTAGAATCACAATTACCTACTACCTGTAACTATTAAATAAATCGAATAAAGACGTTAATTTAAACCATTTTAATTGTTATTTCACAAAATGTTAATAATTTTATATAATTTTATGTTTTCGGTAAGTCTCATTCCTGCTTTGGGCGTGAAATTGAATAGTGCCAACCAAACTTAGTCATAGTGCCAAACTTAGCACTATTCAAATTCACGCCCTATCACGAAATTGAGTAGGTAGTTCAAACTTTGCACTCTTCAAATTCATGCCTTATCGTGAATTTAAATAGGTAGTGCTAAGTTTGGCACTATGACAAAGTTTGGCACTATTAAAATTCCGCCCTGATCAGGAATGTAACTAACCGGTTTTTGATATTTAACGACACAAATTATTCAAAGTATTTGACTTTTGACTTCGACGTTTGGTGATGATTTAAAATTACAAAAACAAAATGTGAATCATAATGATATTGACAAAATTCTATGTATTTAACTAGAGTAGAACCAAGTCATAGATATAAAATGTTAGACGTAAGTTATTTATTGTAATAAAATTGTGTTGTTGATGGATGAGAAGTGTGTTAGTGAGATTGATGACAAAATATCAGCGTTATAATAATTTCAGTGTAATAAAGTAAATAACATTAACTGTTCGGATGTAAAATAAAATTGTGAGCGTCTACGAACATGTTCAATGATGTGAAGATATTTTCGCAACAGTGAATGTGGACTTAACATTAAACCAATATTATGTACCTTGTTTAATAAAGTGAGAATTATGGCATGTTTAACCACTTCTGGATAAGTTATTATTAGCTTATCTGACAGATCATTTGACTCATTTCGTATTAAAGATGTCAAACGAACTGTTAGAACTTAAGTATCCAGAAGTAGTGAAACAAGCCCTTAGGGCCTGTTTCACCACTTCTGGGTAAGTTCTTGTTAGCTTATCCGACAGTTAGTTTGACATATTTTGTATGAAATTATGTCAAAATATCTGTCGGATAAGCTAACAAGAACTTATTCAGAAGTGGTGAAACAGGCCCTTAGTGTTGTATTTATTGTGATCCAAAAAATATACGAATTCAATTCATTACCGTGTACTCATTTACAAAACGTCTTAAATAATTTAAAACACCATAATTATTAGATCAAAATTTTTGCAAGGAACACATTGGTGGTTACCTACTTATTCTACGCACTCGCTATAACTATTACTCCCTACCCCATGTTTTCCCAATAAAAGACGTCATCAGTGTTTCATACATTTTTGGTCCAAATGTGGAAGTGGCGGCCAACAAAAACGAATGTTATAGGTATTCTGTTGGAACTTGTCCATAACAAGCATTTATTATAACTGCATGAAAGCTGTAGCTGTAAGTTCTATTACGTACATAAACAATTTTTGAAAAGGCAAATTTTAATTAAAGCTTAAATAATACCGTGTCCGTATAGCTAGCGTACACATGAAAGGGATTTGGCTAAGATTAGTGTCAAAAAATAGTGCCTAAATAGTGCCTAATTAGTACCTAGGTCAAAAAAATAGTGCCTCTATACTTGACGAGATATCGATTTTTTTTACCTGGTACGCTAGCTTGACGTCAAGCTAGCGTACACATTTTGTGTGGCTAAAACAGCTTGCATTGCAGCAATGATTTTACACCCAAAAAATAGTGCTCAAATAGTGCCTTAGGGCATCCAAAATCTCATGAGGCTAGGTCTTCAGGGTCCGGAGATATAAATAAGTCTTTTGAATAAAACACGGAGCTGGCGTTGCGCTAGCGTACACACGAGTTCACACAATAGTTCTTACAGAAGGATACGTTTCTTTTTATAAAAACTATATCAAATAAATAGTGCCTGAAATAGTGCCTCTGCCAATACTAATATTTTAAGTAAAAGTGTATTGAAACAATATAAATAATCAATGCAAAGTTCTACGTACTAGAATCTTCTATAATCTTAGTAAAATCTCATACCGAGAGATGGCGCGTTATTTTCATTCAAGCGAGTTTAGAGTTAGCTTATTAGAAATTAGGAGTTAATAGAGTTCATTTTTGTGTGTTATAAGCGATTTCACAGTATTGAACTGCCAATACATTTGTACGTAGAACTTTGCATTGATTGTTTATATTGTTTCACTACGCTTTTACTTGTAATATTGGTACTGGCAGAGGCACTATTTCAGGAACTATTTATTTGATGTAGTTTTTATAAAAAGAAGCGTCTCCTTCTGTAAGAACTTTTGTATGAAATCGTGTGTACGCCAGCGCAACGCCAGCTCCGTGTTTCATTCAAAAGACTTATTTATATCTCCGTTCCCTGAAGACCTAGCCTCATGAGATTTTGGATGCCCTAGGGCACTATTTGGGCACTATTTTTTGACTGTAAAATCGCTGCTGTAATGCAAGCCATTTTTGCCACAGAAAATGTGTACGCTACCTTGACGTCAAGCTAGCGTACCAGGTAAAAAAAATCTATATCTCGTAAAGTACAGAGGCACTATTTTTTTGACCTAGGTACTAATTAGGCACTATTTAGGCACTATTTTTTGAGACTAATCCTAGCCTGATCCCTTTCATGTGTACGCTAGCTATACGGACACATAATACCAAGGATAATGGCCCTACAGCTTTGGTGCCAAACTATTAATTATGCTGAGATGGATAAATATAAGCAGACTATAAGTCTTAGCTAATTTAATCCAAAATGTATGAAAATGCAGATCTTTTGAATTTAAATAAAACCAAGGACCCCAGCCCCAAGCCCTGCTAAGACCTACTAAGCTTTGGTGCCATAATAAGACCAGAAAAATAAAAACCACGCCATGTTGCGGATAAATCATTGGAACTAATTTTTGTATTTGGAACACTGACAATTAAAGGTCATAGTGGATTGTCGCGCCCCCAATCCAGGTTTTTATTCTATTTCTGGTCAGGCTTTAATAGGGCTTTACCTATTTTTATTTTTGTTTGGCAGGCACTTTCACTTTTTGGTCCAAAACGGATGATGATGTATTTTAACCATAGACCTAAGACTGGTCTTTGACAAGGTGTTCGAGGTTCAGTTGGCAGAGGAACGCGTTCCAGTTGACATAGCCCTCTCGAAGCCAAGTCTCTGCCTCTGCCCATTTCGTGCACTGTGAATTAGACACAATAATTAATATTTTATTATGTCAATGCGAAGGATCAGTAAGATCCAAAACTTCGGAGTTGTCATGTTTTTATCGCCTCAGGCAAACAAAAGCAAAATAAACATTATTGAATAACGTACGACGAACGTAAACGTCGCTTCGATCAAAATAAAATGAATGGATAGGCCTAAAGCGCGGTAAGTTGAAGCAAACTACTGGTGCACTTGGTACATACAAACTAGCGCCATTATCTGTCAAATCTAGGGCACTTTCATACAAGTGACAAGTAAAAATTTCATTTGTTTTGCCTCATTTTTCTGGTTTGAAATGTTCGCTTAAGGCCTATCCATTCATTTTATTTTGATCGAAGAAACGTCGTTATCGATAAGTAATAAAATAAATAAAATAATTTCAAATCCCACGGCTAAATGGAAGTATGTAACGAAAGATAAAAGTTTAGCTCTTCATCTTTATCGCTACTCTCTGAATTCTCTGATATACCTACTTTGATCCTGTGCAGTCTGAAATACTTCTAAACTACTTTTATTTCGTAAGATTTCATTTGTGTATAATCAAATCAAATCTTAATTGAACAAAACTACATACTAAACTTTTCGTTATCAAACAAACTTTTAAATTAACATTTCCACTAAATAGCTTTATCAGGTTCATACCTATGGGGCTGTTCATTTATTACGTAAGAAAATTTTAGGCACTTTCTCACCCCTAACCCTACGTAAGAAAAAATAAGACTTAGATGAACTGGATCAATTGCAAAGAAAAAGTAGCAAAAATGTACACATTTTGCGTTTTGAAATTAATTTTTGCTTACTTTTACTACCTGTATATATAATAATAACAATCAAGACCTCTCACTCCCATAAATAAAACTAAGTAAGTTATAGCATGTATAGAATCGCACTGCAGGGCAAAAGCCCTCTTACGAATAAGGGTGAGAGGGAGTGGGCCATACATACTCCACCACGCGGGCCAAGTGCGGATTGGTGGAGGCACGTTAGGACGTCAGGTTCGGTCAGTCTTTGGATGGGTGACCGTTTAGTCGTATTTCATCTCGAGCGTTTCCGTGCTTCGCTAAGCAGTTGGTCTAGGATAGTTCCGTCAGATGCGTTTGTAACTATTCGTTAGGCCAGATCAGAGGCCTATTAAGGCGGCTTGAAAATTCTCTGACAGCTAGTTAACCAATCTCACTCCCAAATGTAAAAAAAATAAGACGTGCTCGGACACTCCCCTTTGGGGGGCCAAATCGTCTTACGTAATAAATGCAAAGCCCCTAGTCAGTTTTATTACCCACCTCATTATCTTTAACAGGGGGTGCATGTCGCACGACCTTGGAATAGTCACCCTCGGCAAGGTTGTAGACGGGACGCGTCTGGAAGTCTAGGAAATCCATCAAATCTTCATACAGGATGTCGCAGTTCTCGTCTTTTTTCAAACTGCGAAGCAACGCAACAATCAAGTTTTTTAAGACCTTTAGCGCGAGACCTACTCACACTTAGCCGGTTTTTGTTATTTGTTGTTATAGGGTACTCTAGTTAGTTTGCTCAATAGATTGAAATTGATATCATTAGCATCCTTTATCTACAGTGAGATAAGATTTAATTCCAAGTGACGGGATAGAAAGACAGGTCATCCTCCTCGGCGGCATGTTCTGTCACATTTTATCTTATGTCAGAAAAGATTAAGTTCATATTCTAGGCAGGCCGTGGTGGTCCAGTGGCGAGTAACCTTGCCTGACGTGCAGGAGGTGAAGGTTCGATCCCCGTCCAGGCCGACTCGAACCAATGAGTTTTTCGGAATTTATGTACGATTTGTAACACCACTGGCTTTTAGGTCGAGGAAAACATCGTGAGGAAACATGCATGCTTCAATTTAGACCCACTATCCAATAAAAGTGGCGACGGGCTTACGCCACGTCACACTGGACAGAGTTTCGGTACTACTGGTGAAACGTGGATGTTCTGAGATTTCAGAATATCTCTGACTACCCCCTCGGGGAATATAGTCGTGAGCATAATGCTTCTAGGCAAGCCGTAGCTCCGTGCCGTGTAACCGTGCTGTTAAAGTAGGAATTGACAATGAAGGTCCTTGCTCCATCAACCGTCACTTTGTCTAGTCTTTCCTCAAATGGCATAGCTGGAGAGCGATCGGTTCAAAACTTACACTTGAAGCATACACTCCATCAAGTCGTCATGGAGCGGCAGACGGTTCGCACGCAGCAACTGCCTCAGTCGGTGTTGAGATAAAACACCGGAGCCTCCTTCATCGTAATGCATGAGTCCCTCGCGGAGACGAGCGCGGTCGTCCCAGAGTCCGCGTGTCAGTTCAGAGAATACCAGCGACCTTTAATAATAACAAAGATTTAGTGAGAATGAGCTTAAAATACAACACAAATAAATCACTAAATCCCCTTTTCTCGCCTAATTTCGAACAAGAATCATAGTGTATCCAACGCTCTACAAAAAGACTGCAAGTATTAAGCTTCCAACCACGGGTCATTATCACCATCATCTCAGCCGATAGACGTTAACTGCTGGATAGGCCTTCCCTACTGATAGCTATTAACTACTGGTCCTGCGCAGAATCCATCCAACGGGTTCTCGCCGCCTTCACCAGGCTGCTGCTCATACTCGCGCTGCTTTCCGGTACGTGGCCGGTCGCCACTCGATAATTCTTCGGACCCATCGGCGCTCGGTTCTGTAAACAAAGCTCTCGCCCCGCCCATTGTCACTTTTTGGGCTATGTCTGCGATTCTGGTATTTCTGCGTCTTCATGTCTGATTGGGTCGCGCAGGGAAACTCCGAATATATTGTTATGCTCGGAGTTTCGATCACTGCGAGATCGATTCACTCACTCGGGTGACTTTCAGCCTTTTTATGCGGTCTTATTGAGTAAGCGATCTCGTCTCAATTCCGTATGTCTCCACTCCACTTTACTTCGTCTTGGGACACCGCAGTAGATATTTTGGACGAAAAGATACTACGGTAATTATTTAAAACATGGGTAAATTAGGGAAAATATTGTCTATGCTTAAATCGATGTTCCCACAATGACTTTACGTACCTGACCATTTCCCGCCGAGAACTTTTCTCTTTACCAGGGTCACCACGGAAATACCTAATTAGTGTTATAAACTCATGCTCTGTCATCTTTTCACACATTATTTCTTTCAGTGCTTGTCTGTAAGAATACAAGTTATGTTATAACCTTATCAAGCGAATAAAACTACGTTTAATTTAAAAAAAAAATGTTAACAGCACATATTACAGAATTGAAAACTCACTTAAAACATTTTACAGTCATGAGTTCTTTCTTGTCCGGCAAAACCGCATCCATGTATTTAGCGACAAAATTCTTGTAGCCATTCTCTTGAGATGCCAAAACTCGACGAATCTTGTCCATTATCAAAGCTATGTTTGCCATTGGATACTGTGCATTAAGAATTAGTATCTAAGATAGGAAGTTTAAAAAAAACACCTACCAGGAATATTTATAAAAAGCAGGCATATGTGAATTCCAATACTTTTTATTGTTTAATTTTATTTAAACACAGTAAATTTCAATATTCTTTAACAATCACAACATTACAATAAAACAACTAAAGCTAGAACTAAAAAAGGTAAGTAGGTACTTAACTTATTACGGAATGCACTCCAGCCTTCCGATTCCACCAAAATTATACATAAGTGAAACGAACCTAAAACTAGCCTAACTAAGAAAAATGAAATAAAAATAGAGTCCCTTTATACCGAACACATCTTCTATTTGACTTATGTACCTACGCTAAATAGAAGATTTCCTTGTAAGTATTTGATTTTTTGACTTCAATGTTGCGGCACTGCTTGACATAATTTCCTGGGTGACCCATATATCGCAGTACCCGTATCATATCGTATTCACCACTGACCTGTTTAGCATTGAGCTCCAGGTATCTCAATGCGTACTCATCAGCAGCGACGAGTCGAAAACGATGTTTATTGATGACCAGCTCGTTTCCAACCCACATATCCTGGTCGGTGTAGGCTGGCGGCTCTTTCGGCACAAAGAATTCCACATCAGGAAGATACATTTTATCACGACGGAAGAATTTGCCACCCTGTTGACGAGGGATTCGATTTACAACACTGGCCCTGTACCCTATTAGATTTTCGATATATCGCGACCAACGGTTCGAACTTAAGCATAACAGAGTTGACATCGAAACAAAAACGTTCACGCAATTGCGAAGTTCAAATGTCCGGGTAGAACCCCTGAACTTGGATATTGTATGGGCCTTGTGGACCACCTTACCGCCTGGCCATGGGACAGAGCGAACGCCGGCGCGAAATGTGAATTCGCGCCGCAGTTCGCCCTGTGTCCCGTGGCCAGGCGGTCAGGGAATGCGCGAATTCGAATATAATTTTACGTAAGCATCAATTTCCTCTCCACATTGTATTGATGAAATGATAACAATTTAACCCAAAACAAAGCTTTTAACTTTCGGTAGGTAAAACCCCCTGCACTCCATACAACGTTCTATCCTACTCGCACGCGCATGCCTGCTGTATTCTTGCTCGGCTCTCCTAAAGTTACCCTCGAATTACGGAGTGAGGTTTAGTATATTGTAATTAGTAAGAAGCAGGGAGTGGCCATTCTGTATGAAGTACCTACTATATGTATTATTCCGTGGTATGACCATTCCTAATATGACAGATTCTGTACAAACCTTAAATCCAGAGTTTCTTTCGCCCAATTCAAAAATGCCAATAGTGTCATCGCATAGGTAATATTTAATTATGAAATATCTTTCCATATCTATAGGATTATCATTGATGAGTCGAGCAGAAAAACGTAGAACATGCGAATCAAATCCGACCCTGAAATCATTATAAAATCAAGTATTCATACCAGTCATCATCATCGTCAGACTATACCATACGTCCCACTGTAAGGCACAGGCCTACACTCAGGGAGGGTGTATGGGCGTCAGATCACCACGCGTGCCCAATATGGATTGGTGGCCATCACATACGCATCAGACTTTTCTGCAGCCGTTGGTTTGCATATGCAGGAGTTCATACCAGTACTGACAAAGAAATATTAGAATAGGTAGGGTGCCTCGTCGTCCCATTGTATCAGGTGTGAAACAGTGATTACGAGGAGCACGAGAGGACCTGGAAATCACCTAAATTTTCTGGACTAAATAGACATCTGCTTCTTTTTGATTCCCCTCAAATATAACATGATTGCTATCCTACTTGCTTTATAGGGAGCACCACTATTATGTTTAATATGTACCTACCTACAGATATAATATCTGCCAGCCTGTCACAGGATCACAGATTAATAATTATCCGCTAAGTATAGGTTGTCCGGACAAGTCAGACCACGCCTGCGACTTTAAGGGGCAAGGGGCGTGACAGGTATCGGCGCGGAATGCGGGTGGAGGCCGCAGTCTTGCAGCAAAGTAAATAGCGCAGTTCACTAATACCACGCTACGCCGCCCTTGCCCCCGCTCCCCCGTAACGTCGCGGGCGAGGACTGAGTTATCTGGTCGGCCTCTAGTACCGTATTTAATGGTACCCGTAGCGATTCGACATGTACCTGCAAAAGACTCATTAATCTGTGCATAATGATTTAAAATAGTTTACTTGTCTTTATGGAGAAATTTCATAAAATCCCGATGTGGTGCTTTAGGCTCAACTGTGCGACAATTCTCAGCGGAATCGTCGTAAGAGCCATATCCGTTCCACGGCGGCAGCTGTCGGCCACCCATATTTGTGCTGATACATTCTGATCCTTGGTCTACCGGAGTTTCAAGGGGTGTGAACGCATCTGAAGATAACGAGAGTGAATAAACTTGTGATTGTATTAATAAAATTAACAATCGGAAAAGGTTTGGTCAACCCTCAGATTGTTTCATTGTGATCTGAGGGTCGACCTAAGTCTCATCATCAGCCTTTATACGTCCCACTGCAGGGCATATATAGGCCTACCCTCAGGGAGGGTCTAACGTCCACCCCTCGTGCCCAATGCTGATTGGTAGACTTCCCATACGTATTGGAATTTCTTCTTCAGCGTATGCTGCTTTCCTCACGATGTTTTCCTTCACCGTTTGACAGCACTCGGTATTAAAAACGTAAAAGTACACGTTTTTTCTGTGACCATCATATCAAGGTAAGAAAGGTTTAGAAGTTTGTACCTAACCTACGTATGTAGTACCTACCATACTCTCATACTGGTATGTGTTATAAGAATACTACATACAGAAAGCAGTACAGTCACAGGCAGCGCCCCCTACAAATTTTAACACACCCCCTTCTTGAAAACGTGAGGAAGACGACAGTAGGCAATGGTGTCGTCCTCTCTCACTCGCGCTTACTCAGAATCGCACGATCTTTCTCTTGTCAGTTCAAGCCCGTTCGTATACAGTATCCGGCTGTGGTATAGAAGTACTTACCAAACCCATAGGTAACTCTGTAGTATTCCTTGGTGAAGGGATCGACATCAGTGAGAACAACTTTGCGGCCGAATACATTTAGCATAGCGCCGATACTGAGGTCCGCGGGAGTATACGAAGCTTGTTTAGGACCGCCCGTCATTTCTATGCACTGTGGGATTTTCTGTAAAGCATTGGATTTTAAGGCTGCGTTTTCACCAGAGATGTGCGAGGTAGCGAGGCGGTGAGCGAGGAAACAATCCGCCAATAGCGCGCTCGCTCGATAACGTCATTGGGAAATTGAAGCACTCCCATTGGCTGATTTTTTCCTCGCTCACCGCCTCGCTACCTCGCACATCTCTGGTGGAAAAGCAGCCTAAGGGCTGAGCCTCATCTGGCAGCACCGAATCGATTTTTTTCAGGCTCTATCCTTTTGTGTCGCTCAGGAGTGCGATTTTTCAATGTCATCGGTGAGTATGAACGGTTTTTAAATCTCATACAAAAGCCTGCTCCTGCATCTTTCTACTGCTGATTTGACTTTCAAAAATCGCACTCCTGAAGTATGATTTTTGAAAGTCAAAACAGGAGTAGAAAGATGCATACCTATCCCCATAGTAATTTTGACATTTTCAACTGCTGAGCTCAGCGAATGAGATTCAAAAATCGCACTCCAGGAACGTCATTGTCTAGAGCGAGAAAGGTCGCAGCACTGCCGGTGCTGCTGCGTGCGATCGCATTCCTGCTATCTTTCTCGCCCTAGCAAATGATTCTGGAGCAACAGCAAAGGATGGAGCGACGGAAAAACGCGATGCGGTGCTGGCAGATGAGGTTCAAGTTTCAACCCTAATTATTTCATCAATAACGTTCTACACCGTGGAATCTGGGTCGTTTTGAAGCCAGAACAGGGTGCTTTAGACCATCAAACTGAACAACTTTCACTACGAAGCCAATTACAGAAATCAAAAAAAAAAATCAAATAGCTTCGCAACAAAAATGTACGAAACATGATTTTTTTTCGTACATTCACAAATTTTGATTTGTAAATTTTTTTGCTGATTTTTTTTTTCAAAATCTTTGAATGCAATTCGAAATGTTTCAAAAAATGTGGATCGTCTCGCTGTAGCTACAACGGTTAAGGTATACCAGCCCTTACTGCCCCGTCTCAAAAATCCACCCTGTATACCTAGTTACGTATTAACTACACTCACCCGCGGTAATCTCATCCTCTTTAAAAACATTGGTCCACCTTCCACTCCAGAGTTTGGAGGCAGTACCTCTTTGATCTCGATAGTATCATCCGCTAGGTAATAATGGATTTCAAGATGGTGTATGACACCGAATTCTGAATCACGATCGTCCCAATAACCGTGAAACCTTAAACAAATTTCGAAGTATAAACACTTGGTATAACCAACAAACTTCTTTGTTTTGACGCTTTCGATTACGAACATAATATTTTATGTGGCATACCTACTACCTCTTCCTCACATAATTATAAATTATAATGTCAAATGTGATGGCTTGAAAGTTTTTATTGATTAGTCTAAGGCGTATAGCATACAGAACAGAAGGAGTCGAGTGGGCGCGCGCGGATTTATTCTTAGTATACAATTACCGACCGTATGTCAAGGTCGCCAAGGCGCGCCCGCGCCTCGACTCCTTCTGTATGCTAAACTAGTCTAAAGGGTGCATCTGAATCAAACCATTTCTCATAGTTAAATAAGTAGGTACCTTAAAACTTGTCTATCGAAATCAAGAAACTGTTTAAATGGTCTGTGTTTCGGTGGTCGCCCAGTATCAATCGTTCTCTGAAAAGCAATTTTAATTTATTAGTTATTCCATAAAGTGCTTAAAACCATAATAAGTGATGGTGTCGCTTTTAAATTATTTTTGCTCACCTCTATCGCATCAGGCCACGGGATTGGATCCGGCACATTTATTCCAAGACGATTCAAAAACACTCGTGTGAAGTTGTCGCAGTTCACAAGCTGTCGTGATAATGGAGAAATATAATAAAAAACAATGCAATAAGGAAGATGCATTTATAATACAAGAAATCGATATAAAGATAGAAATAGAATAGTATAATAGTCTCCCAAGAATTAACTTTTTTGGGTAGCATATTCCTTCGTCGGGTAACTAATATCGGGTTTCAGGTAGTTTAGGTAGTAGATAGGTAGGTACGTAAACATGAGGAGTACAGCAGCTGGGTCGCATGTGACTCAACTGTGCTCTAACTCTGTAACTTGAGCCATATTTCAGGATATAAAAGGGCCTTTTTTAGGCTTTCCAATTTTACGTGCGGTTCCTTGCTCCTCAGGTTAAAACAAAGCCAGCAGAAATAACCAAAGTTTCAATGCAAAAAAACACAACGGGTTCTTTACTTTGATTTATCCCAATTAAAATAAAGGGTGGCCAATTACTTTTATTTTTACTATGCCGATTATTAGTTAGAAATAACAGAATCTGACCTTGAATACTTTCCCAAAGAAAGTGACTTCCCGTCCGATATTTAGATCGAGTACGTCGTAGTACAAATCGTAGGTGAACGGTAGTCTGATTCTTTGACGACTTATCAGAGTTCCTGAGGACAAAAGCAAAAGTGTAAGTAGGCTCATATTTTTACTCTAGTTAGAATAATAAATAGGTTATCGTGTGAGTTTCAGATTATATCGTTTTCAAGATCGATAACGTATTCATTTCATTACTGTACTAGGCATAATTTGAAATATTCTCAATCATCATGTCCATTGTCTGAAATTAATTAACTTAATCGGAAACATATCTAGTCAATATTATAGCCCTACAGTTATAAAAGATCAATTAGGGCTATTGTGTAAGTTAGCCTAGGACAGAGTAGACCTAATTTCGAGACCTACTACGGTAGGTAGATAGAGCACGCGTAAAACAGTCAGTCAGTCATGTTTATCTAATTTAGAACACTATTTACCTTGCGTCAACCCGCTGTTTTCCGTCTTAGGCTCGATCACCTTTATAGTGCCATCTTCCAGGTAGAAGAAAACGTCTACTTTGCGCAGAATATGCGAAGCGGAGCGCATCTCGTGCAGTGATTGTTGAAAATATCCTTGAAACCGCAAAATCTGCAACGTAATGTAGTATACTTTATGACGTTTACCTATAGGCGATTTTGCAACTGCACCGGAACGACGTCGTAACAACGGCACCACAGCCGCCGCCGCGCCGCTACCACAACCTCAGTACCTCAAAAATTTTAACATCACCCGCTCTGGCAGGATCGTGGCGTAAAATGTAGGCAAGTGAGTAGAAATCCCAGTCTCGCTTGTATACTCACTCTGCATCGCAAATCGCAGATACGTAGGTAGGTACCTTTTCTTTTAAATTTTTCCCATTTGTATGAAATGACAGTAGTGTCCAATGTGTGCCGCTAAGTCGCAACTGAATTGTCGCGATTTTACTGAACGTTATCGCTGCAATATCGCTGCGATTCCGCCGTGACACTGGTCTCAGAAATATCACGGCGATATCGCGCCGATATCGTTCCGTCTTCGCCCTAGCTCAAAAATCGCTTATGAAATATGGCTCTTAATCAAAATCAGGTCCACAAACAAGAGTTTTCAGCGTTTTAAGGAGAGGATCAGACCGTCAAAAAGAACAACTTGCTCTATGTGACTTTAGTCGGATTTTAATCCGAATTCGGAAAAACAGCTGTTCCATACAAAACTACCAGCATGTTACACGTGATACGGCTTTATCACGCCTTTTATCTCGTTCGTTCACGTGCAAATAGAAAGGGAGAGATGGTGTGATAGCGCTTTATCACGCTTAGTCGGGGAAATCTAGCTGTCATGCTACCTATTCAGCTGTCCCATAGTACCAATAACCTATGGGTAGCTGATTTCTTTTCGCGATTTTGTTGTTGGTGTGAGAAAGTTGTTCAGTTTCATGGTCTGATCATCGCATTCAAAATCTGTCAGCATATTCAAATGATAGCATATAGCATAGTCCAGCTAAGTCTGGAATCGATCCTATACTACTATAGCAGCCCACATAACGCCTGCTACAAACATCAGAATTCCGAATCAGAATTTGGATTTTGTATAAGATTTAATGCCTCCGAATTAAACGACATTCTGGAGGGGGACAAATCCATACGAAATCTTACATATCCGAATCAGAATTCCGTTACGGAATTCCGGATTTGTGTGGCAGGCCTAAGTACCAAGGAGTGTATTTTGCTAAACGTTTTCTTAAGGTGTTTGGAACCCTCCATCGCGTGCGAGAGTCCGACTCGCACTTGACCGGCTTTTTGAATTGGTTATAATAAATAGCTACTTACGTTCTTATCATACATGATCCAAGTTGGCAGATCGGGCGCTTGCTTCCGGCCGTATAGAGAGGGAACACGATTGCTCTCCTCTGGCTTGTCTACCAGCATGTTCACCCCTTCTATGGTTGTGAAGAGCGGACGCACACCGAACTTCGTTTTTCCTATCTAATTACAAAAACAAATAATTTTAACAAACATTACATGAACTACAGGAACATAATATTAACATCATAGCGAACTATGGAGAGAGCTATGCTCGGTGTTTCTCTGAGAGATCAAATCAGAAATGAAGTGAGACATCAGAAAACTAAAACGCATCCCATACAGAAGGAGTCAAGGCGGCGTCGAGTCGCGGGCGCGCGCCTTTGCTACCTTGACATACGGTCGGTAATTGTTTATCATACCAAACCGAGCGGAACGCCGCTCGGATTCTTGGTATATACAATTATCGACCATAAATTATGTCAAGGTCGCCAAGGCGCGCCCGCGACTCGACGCCGCCTCGACTCCTTCTGTATGCGATGCGCTTAAAGTGGCTGACATAGTTCAGAAGCCGTAGCCGTATGACGTCTTTTATCTCGTTCGTTCGCGCGCAAATAGAAAGAGGGCGAAGGTGTGATAGCGCTGTAACACGGTGGCATGATACCAATGCAGAAATTAAGCAAGCTGAAGTGGCAACGGAGTAGTCATATGTTAGTGATGAAGAACTAACAACCTATATGGTGTGTCAGATTCAAGCACATATCCAGACTTTGGTTCAGATTTCTAGAGCGGAGACCACGAACTGACAGCCTAGGCGTAGTGTAGGACGCCCTGCGGCCCGTAGGAAAGACGACCTAAAAAGGAAGCGGGGAGCGACTGGATGAGGAAGGCCGAGGACAGAGTTTTGTGGCACGCCTGGAGAAGGCCTATGTTCAGCAGTGAACGATGATAGGCTGATGATGATAATGATGATGACAGGAATTTAATGTTCCGCGAAATAGCTATTGAGCTATTATGTAATGGAAAATGGAAAGACCTAAAATAGGTAAGTATTTAAAAATACTCGCCAAGGGGTTTGAACCATATCCGGGTAAAAGTGGTAATCGTGGATTTCGTAAAGCCATGATTTATGTTGTTAATAAACAAGTAATATCGAAAAATAATGTACGTAAAATCGAAACACAGTCAATAATTCAAAACCACTTCAAAACATTTTTTTTAGTTTTGTTTTGTGCGTTTCCATAGCAACGATATCTGCATGGGTAGAGCATGCCACCCAAGAAGTTTGGAATCCTCTTGCCACCAAAGAAAATATATACTCCCCACTAAGCACGGTAAGTTGCATCAACTTTCAGTAATGTCATTTATCGTCCCATTTGAAATTTTCAAATGAGATATTGCAGTAACTTGGTAGTAACTTGTATCTAATTATTTGTTGAAAAGTTTCATAAAGTTATGTACCTGATTTAAATACAACATTACATAGATAAACTACAATTTATACTTTCCAGCAACATTATTCTCTACACTTTCTATAATATAAAATGCTAATATTGCTACAACATGACATTCCAAACGTTACAATCTCAATATTGCAGCAATGTTCACTTGTTGACATGCATAATGAAACATTTCAGAAATAATACAAAAGAAAGTTATTGTAACGTTATAATAGCTATTAAACAACAACATTAATTTTGCAATATTATTTGTGTGACGTTATTCAAAAGTTGATCTGTAACAGCTGATGAAACTTTAGCACATAACATTGCCGATTGATCAAAGAAACAAACTCATTGTAATGTAGTATGTGTATCAGCCAACAACGTTTATTTTGCAATATTATTTGTGTAATGTTTATGAAGAGTTGATGAAACTTTAGCACAGAACTCGGCATCGCCGCCCGCGGCGAAGAAGCGGTCGCGCGCCGGCTCTCGTAGCTGCCTCACTGCGCCTCGCTCTTATTGATACCTACATACAGGAGTTAGGGTTTAATTTAAATTTTATTACTCAATAGCTTCTCTGCGCCTCTCCTGGTGTACCGCAGTAGATTTGGTAGGACCTTAAGAAAAAACCGACCAAGTGGGAGTCGGACTAGCGCACAGGGGGTTCCGTACCGTTGGCGCGCTCCATACAAACGTAGTCTGGTGATATTTTCAATACTATCCAATTAAAGTCAATGAAATTGTTAAGAAACAATTTAGAAACTAATCTCTATGTTCGTATGAAGTCAGATTTTCGTTAAAATGTATAGTTTTAAAGTTACAGTGCCTCAAAGATTTCTATAAAAATCTTAAATTATTCCTAGCATTAAAACTATATGTTTTAACGAAAATCTGACTTCATACGAACATAGAGATTAGTTTCTAGATTGTTTCTGAAAAATTTCATTGACTTTAATTGGATAGTATAGAAAATATCACCAGACTACGTTTGTATGCAGCGCGCATTTGCGCTCTCGGAATAAACTTCTCTTAAGACTTCGATTTATTAAAATATTGTAAAATTTGTCCGGACGCACACTTGACCAATTATCAGTATTTGTTGTAATAATATAGTATCCACTATCACACCAAGTTTACCGGTTGTGTGCATGCATTCACTTTTTTTACTTTAGAGCAAAAACAATTAAGGTTGAAAAAAATGCTTGTATAACCCCCCATCATTTATCACTTTTTTTATTAATATTATTTGTTAGGTAATCCGACATAATAACATATGTTCCATAAAATTTCAACCGGATAACTATTACGGCTCAAAAGATACAGCCCTTCATAGGTCAGACAGACAGACGGACGGACAGAGAGACAGACAACGTAAGCCCGTTGGCACCGTCTCGTCTTTGGGTAATACGGAACGAAAAAGTCCATTGGCAAGAGAATCTATAAATAAATTGTCATTCAATCGATCTAATCACTTGTTCGATTTTGCTTTTTAACGAGGTAGGGTGCATTTTGTTAACAAGTGCAAGCCTATTGACTTAATCCCTGCGGAGTTAAAATCTCGAAAATGCAGTTAGTTTTTCAATATCTCTTACCGTTTTCGAGATATTAAACAATGTGAGTAAAAACATTTTTTTCCCGAAAATTCTTTTCAATGCAGGCTATGTTCCATACGTTTGGTCACCATTTCTTCAAACCTAAGAAACTTTTTTGTTTTTGGGTATTTAAGGAAGATTTTTTCAGGGAACGTAGGGTTTGCGGCCCTGAACAGATAAGGTTCTATATTTTGAATGTAAAGGTCAAGAAAGAGTTGAAAACATTTTATTAAAGAAATGGGCTGTATGGGCCAGATCCGCATGCCGTAAATTTAACAAAAAAAAAAGCTTTGCATAAAACACCAGGGCTGCCAGATTGGGGGTTTTTTCCGCCGTTTTTGGGATAAATTTGGTCTTTTGGGAAATGAAATCGTTGGGGAAATTAATTGGGAAAAAAATTATCAAAGCGGGGAATTTTAGGGTTTTTCAAAATCAATTTTATTCATCATAAAAACATTGCATAAATAATAAAAATAGGTGTTCTGTTATACGTACATTGATTCTGGCTATCATTGTTCGATCGATACCTGTGTGTGCCCTATGAGTAGGTACATATAAATCCACATCATTTTCTTGTGAAAGACCGAAATACTTAGACCTATTTAACTGAAATGGACTACCTACGCAAAACAAAAGAAAAATTTCTGTTGTGGGTGTTGTGTAGTATAAGTAGATCGACCGTTTGATTTCTATGTATTTGTCTTTTATTTCGACCAAAAGTAATTTATTTTCAACAAAAGGTATCGTTTTGAGAAAAAAGAATTCTCGATGTGGAGGAATTTCTGAAATCATATCTGGCAACCCTCACCCCTCACCCGCCGGCCGCCCGCACTTTGGTTTGGCGGCTTAGACGCGTTCATACCTGTTTTTTGTGTCGTATGTTCCTTGGTGTAGCTGTAGTGTGATTAATTGTTCTTCCAGTTTGAATTATGGACTCCAACAAAGATGAAGATGTAAGTAGATTGTTGGAATATAATAGAATATAGTTGTATTAGTTGTAGTTAAATGTTATAGTTAGCTCGACGAGACGCCATGTTTTTCTTGTATGTTTGTTTCATTCGTTGTTCCAATCCAAGCGAAACTAGTTAAGCGAGGCGCCTCGCTCCCGTGCCTCTCTCTGGTATCCATTGGCGTAGCTAGGGATTTTTCCTAAGGTGGGCAACCGGCCAGCCAGCCGTCGTATCAGTGGCAAGTCACGCTGGTTGATCGCCGGCGCGGGTAGTCAGCGCGCGTGCCACGAGCAGGTGTTGTTGCCTTGTATCGTTTTACAGTGAAACGCTCTCGGTAAGCGCGCGTTCGCGTTTCAAACAATTTCCATAGTGCGACCCGCGCGCTGACCCTGACTCTGAAACCAGCCTTAGACATTAGGTGGCAAGACTCAAATTTGACGTTGCATGTTAGACTGCGCATAAGATAAGGTCATCGCCATACGATCTAAAACCAGGTGCGAACGACAAGCTCAACATTTGACTAAAATATCTATGGGTCGGCACATGATAATATGAACAAAAACATGGAGCGAGCGAAGCAAGCTCGAGATTTTACTAAAATATGAATAGGTCGGCACGTGACAATAAGATTATACTCATAAACTCGTGCTTGCTTCGCTCGTTCCAGATTTTACTAAAACATGAATAGGCATGTGACAATAAGAATTTAATACCTGGAGCGAGCGAAGAGAGCTCGAGATTTTACTGCAATGGGACTAGGTCGTTTCAGAAGGAAAGAACAACACTACTAAAAATGAGTAGCGGCCTATTTTTCAGGGCTTTACGTGCAAACGTTTTGTATTTTTTTTTTGGTTGTATATCAATTGTGATTTATATTTATATTTTATATCCCTATAAATCCAACAGGGACATCACTGCACTTGGTCAGAGACAAATTTTCTTACGAGGACACATTGCTGTAGAGAAGAATTAAGTTATAAAGTAGTTTAGTTAGACTTAAAAATAGTAACAACCAATAGAATCTACCTATCGGGCATGGTATATACTGACTGACAATGCTAAGTAACAACTGATAGAACCTACCTATCCTGCCCGGCTAGCATGATCCCTCCGACAAAAAGGAGAAGACGACAAATCTGTCCTGAGCTCTCAATCAGGCAGACACGAATTGACAAAGACCGAGGTACATCTCGATTACTCTCTGTTTATCATGGGTATCATGCTAGCCCTGCAGGTGGTAATTGATATGTTATACTGACTGTTAATGTAATGCTCTACTACCTACTGTGTACTATGCATGTTTCAAACAAAGTTTTTCATTTTTGTTACAAGTAATGAGAGATATTGTCCATCTTGACTTTTACTATGTAGAACTTATATACTACTCGTATTACCTATTCTGTGCTTTTACTCAATAAATGATTATAGTACCTATACTAGGTTATACAGGGTGTTACAAAAGTAAAAATAATAAAGTTTAGACCATCAAACTGAACATCGTTCACTATGGGACCAACATCGAAATCACGGAAAAAAAAATCTGCTATACCATACATTTAGCTCAAGTCGATTTGTAGTTTAGTATGGAACATCAGATTTCTTTTCGCGATTTCGATTTTGGATCCCATAGTGAAAGTTGTTCACCCCCTTAAATGTTTATTTGTATTTTTGTAACACCTTGTATAAATCACTCATGAAACGCTAGATATTGCTATTGTTGCAGGCACATCCTGGTGTTAAAAGAAGAAAAACATATGCAAATATGTCTTCTAAATATTTAAAACATATTATACACGAGTCGTCAAAAATGCGTTTACCTATACATTCATTTCAAGATGTCACTGCAAACCCAAAGCCTTATACATTGGTTGGACCATCTGCCAAAATTGATACTTCTGCATATCTGAAGCCTTCTGTGTCCATTGAGTCATCGGCTTATATTGATACTTCTGCATCTCTACAACGTTCTGTGTCAAATGAGCCAACTGTCTATGTTGATACTTCTTCGTTGGCTGGGCCACCAGCCAATATTGAAACTTCTGCATCGCTAATGCCTTCTGTGTCCAATGAGTCATCGGGTTGTATTGATAGTTCTGCCTTGGTTGGGCCATCTGCCAATGTTGATACTATATCGGAAATTGGTTTTCTCCAAGAACTTAAAAATTGGGCTGTCGAAACACATATATCACATTATTCTTTCAATAAACTCTTAGGGGTTCTTAAGAAAGTAAAAACTGTAGAGGAATTATCCAGTCTCCCTTCAGATTGTAGAACTTTGTTAAAAACTCAGAGAATAAACAATATTTCTGAAACTGGTTCAGGTCGTTACTATCATTTTGGATTAGCATCAGGTTTAACTTATGCATTTGAAAATCAAATAACCTCAACTATAGATGAAATAGTTCATTTTGATATCAATATTGATGGTTTACCATTAACTAAAAGTTCAGGAAGCCAATTTTGGCCAGTTTTAGGATGTCTGTGCTTAAATAGTTCTCCATTTGTTATAGGAGTTTGGCATGGTTTTAGAAAACCTAAAAACCCCAGTGAGGTATTAGATTTGTTTATAAAAGAATACTTGCAACTTAAGAAAGATGGCTTCTTTTATAAAAATCAAAGAAAAGTAATTATTTTGTCTAAGATTATATGTGATGCTCCTGCTAAATCATTTATACTTTGTACAAAAGGCCATAATGCTTATTTTGGTTGCACAAAATGTACCACAGAAGGAACATATATAAATAACAGGGTTTGTTACAATGACTTGCATTCACAACTGCGAACAGATAAAGGTTTTCGGGACAGGCAGTATGGTGATGATTATCAAATTGAGATAAGCCCATTATTACAATTAGATATAGATTTAATAAAATCTGTTCCTCTTGATTACATGCACCTAGTTTGTTTGGGTGTAATGAAGAGATTGTTGCAATTTTGGGTTCGAGGTAACATGTCAATTCGGATGAAACCATCCGATTTACAAAACTTTAATCAAAACATAGCTGAAATGAGAAACCGAATGAGTTCTAACGATTTTGCAAGATTACCTAGGTCCTCTGATGAACTTGACAGATGGAAAGCTACTGAGTTCAGACAAATCCTACTTTATACGGGTCCTATTGCACTAAAAGGTAATATAAAGCCCTCACAATACATGCATTTCTTAGCTTTAAGTTGTGCAATTAGGATTTTATGCAATACTACATTGTGTGTGACGTTCAATAATTATGCAAAGGATTTATTGATGTATTTTGTCAGAAATTATACTAAACTCTACGGGGAAGAGTATGTTTCTCATAATGTCCATAATCTTATACATTTGTCAGAGGATGTTTTAAATTTTGGTTCGTTGGACAATTTTTCTTCATTCAAATATGAGAACTACATGTTTGAAATAAAAAAAAGTCTAAAAACTTGTAAAATGCCCCTTGAACAGTTTATAAATAGAGTTAATGAAAAACGATCCTATCAATGTAATAATGGCAACTTAAATGTAACTTCATCGAATTGTATAAATATGTATGAGGAACCTCTTCTAAATGATAGTCCAGTTAAAGCGTACAAGTGGATAAGGCATTTACATTTTAAGATAGGAATTAACGATAAAAACAATCACTGTCTTATTGAAGGTAATCATGTGGTGAAAATAGTCAGAATAATTCAGTGTATAGATACAAACATAAGGTATATAATTTTTCAAAGGTATCTAACATATGAAAACTGTTTTGAGGAACCTTTGCAATCCAGATTCATTTATGGTGGTACAATTTCAAACTTGTGTAATACATGTGAGATTTTAGAGACTAATAAAATTATAACTAAATGTATTCATTACAATAGTTTCGTCATTAATTTTATTATTACGAAATGTTAATATTAAGTAGATGAATGTAGTAAATTCATTTTGTTGTTCACTATTAATTTGTAGTTTTGTAGAAATGCTTTCATACATCTGCAGCATGTCATATTGTTTAGGTAAGTCTTTCTTCAAGCACATTACATTATAAATTATTATGAAGCTAAGCTGACCCGACCATCAAGCTGTGGTCAAAGTAAATTTTTTGAAAATCTTTTATGTAGATTGATGATCATAACCATTCTTGTGTTCGATGAGAAAGTATAATTTATTCAATACGAAAGAATTATAAAAATCGGTCCTTTTGCATCCGAGAAGCGGTAGGAGATAGTGGTAAAAAAAGAACTCTTCTCTGCTTATAAAATTAGTCAGCTTGTCAATAAATTGTTGAATATTTTAGAACCTCGATAATTGCAATTTGTATAATTTTACTCCATATTTTTCAGCTTATGTATGCTGTAATTATGTTTAGATACAACAACGATGAATATGTATCAGCAGCACCAAGGAAATGGATTTCTGAAAATAAAACAAGTTGTATGTGGCCCAAAAATGCAGCTATCGAACGTAAGGCGATAAATTTAAAAATGAAGCCTGAAAAGGACTGGAAAAAACTTGAAAACATCACAGTGGTTGGATATTATGGTATGCTACCCTTTAATCAGCTTAGTTTTAGCTTAGCTTAGCTTAGCCTAACCTGCCAAAACAAAAAAAATCTACTGTCCCATTGCATCAAATTCTTTTTTCGGACTGACAGGTTTGCTCCCATAGTAAAAGTTGTTCAGTTTGATGGGTAGAGAGAGTATGTGGTTTAAAGGTTAATTATAATTTTCCTTACACCCTGTATATTTTTTCATTTAACATATATTTTTTTTATTTTCCTTAATCAAAGATCTAGAAAGACTGTCTTATTTTTATTTCCCATAATTATTTAATTTACGTTTTCAGCAAGTCTGAAAGAAGCAACTGCCGTGGAAAAGGCCAAACAAACCAGCAGTGCCTCAGAAGCTGAAGAGATAGGAAAGAGGAAAATAACGTATAATAGAAAGTATAGAGACGATTCGATATCACCTCCTCCTGTTTTTGAAATACAAGAGGGTATGTATTAAACTTTGTGGTTTCCATCTGAGAATAGGGCCAATTCATCTCTATCCATAAGTGGCCATGAGAGACAAAGGGATATCCCATTTCGATATTTTTTTCTTAGTTTTTATCTTTTTATTCAAAGTCATTGTATTGTCCAAGTCTATAGTTCGTCAGTCAGTAACAGTCTAGTCCATTCAGTCCTCAGTAAAGTGATAGTAACTCTCTCTCTCTCTCTCAAAACATACAAATACATTTATAATATTAATTAATATGATAACTTAGAATATCTCTGACTAGCCCCTCGGGGAATATAGTCGTCAGCCACAGACTTCTATGTGTCGTTAGCATATGCTATGCTATAACTTAGATAATTTCATAAAATGGTACATTTATGATTTCAGCAAACCTGAAGGCAAAAGATTCAGCTTCAGGAACCGAAGACCATGTAGGTAAGAGAAAAATCACTTCGAATAGTAAAGTAGTAAGGAGATGACGTCGTAGTAGGTAGCCGCTTTTGCTTCAGATCCCCTTGGACAAAATATTCCAATGGCATTTTATATTTTGTTAACTTTACAGATTTGACAGCAGCTGCCATTGAGCAGGCGGCAGTCGTTATCCAAGACGATTTTGATGCCATTCTATTCGAAGAAATATCAAAAACGAGTAGTGGCGATAGTATCAACATTACCAACCAACACTTAAAAAAACACGGTCTGAACAGCGGTCCTTCATCGGTTGAATCTAAAATTGACCAAATACATCTGAGTAAGTGGCTCATTTGAACTTGTTTTGATTTTTAAAACAAAATTAAAAATAGTTTGCTCTTAAAATTTTTAATGTCTTTAGTAAAAGTGATAATATTTTTTACTGAAGATGTTTCTCGACTTCTTGAGAGAAGCTATAACGTGAACCCTCGCCGTCATGCATACCAAAAGAAATGTATATAAGTCTGCTTTCAAAAGTGTAACTTACACTTGACTACCTAACCTAATGTTTGAGCCAAATATATACAATGTTCTTAGTTTGAGCTTATTCAAAAATTAAAACTTCTTCAAATTGGTAACTATTACACTACTACTTTGTTGTTACTATTGTTGGGAAACTATTGAATATCTCTCTCTCTCTCTTTCTCTCTCCCTCTCGATTATTTATAAAATAGTATATTTATGATTTTAGCAAGCCTGAAGGCAAAAGATTCAGCTTCAGGACCCGAAGACCATGTAGGTAAGAGAAAAATCACTTCAAATAATAAAATTTGCTTAAGTTCGACATAATCCTCCTAAGGCATTTTTATATTTTGTTAATTTTACAGATTTGACAGCAGCTGCCACTGAGCGAGCCACAGTCGTTTTCCAAGACGATTTCAAAGTAATCCCATTCGAAGAAACATCAAAATCTAGTAGTGGTGATACCTACCAACACTTTGAAAAACACGGTCTCAGCAGCGGTCCTTCATCGGTTGATTCTAAAATTGATCAAATACATCTGAGTAAGTGGGTCACAGATTTGAACTTGTCTTTATATATATAAAAAAAAAAAAAACTTTAAAAACTACTTTGCAAATTTTAATATATATATTTTTTAATTGCAGGTAATATAATGTCCGAACTGAAAGCAATAAGATCAATAGTTACATATAATATGCACAGAATCGAGAATATTGAAAAAAGCTGCGTGCGCCAGACATCTGAGGAAAAGGAAATATCTTTATTACCTAAATTGCCTCTAATGGAATTGGTACAACTTGAAACCTTTGAAGAAAAATTATGCAACGAAAAAGAAAATCAACAATTGGTAAATTATTATTATTAAGGTGAACCGAGGCAAGTGTGACGCGGGTGTAAGTGTGACTCTTGAGAATAACACCGCTCAACGTTATTATACCTTAAACCGCCAGCTACAGTACCGCCAACGAATAGTTCGTGCAACGTTTGATAGAAGGCAATCTAAGGTATAATAACGTTGAGTGATGTCATTTGCAAGACTCACACTTACACCCGCGTCACACTTGCCTCGGTTCACCTTACTTATTAGTCTTATTACTCCTATTATTTGCATTTTTTCCAATTAATGTTTGTAAATTTTTAACCCATTTGAATTGTTTCAGTTCAACATACTCCGATATATTGGCGGCAGCCGTGAACGAGATTGTGTGACTCGTTGCTTGGAAAAGATTTTTTCCAATTATCTTGCTCAATACTGTTCCTGGACAGGAAAGAAACAAAATTTCAAGTTATCATCTCTGAAACTAATGACCACATTGAAACGTAAGTGTTAGATTTTTTGGTAAATTTTAATTCCTGAGTCTACCCTGAGTAAATATACGCACTAGAAAATTCATAGTTGAAAAGGGACAGTTGCTCGTTGCCGATGGCCGTTGGGGCAGGTGAGTTCTAGAGTGGAGATCGTGTACTGGGAAACGCAGCGTGGGATGTCCCTTTGCCAGTTGGACCTACTAAAGAAGGTGGCTGGATGAGGAGGGCGGATGACTGTGTGTTTTGGCGCGCTTTGGGGAAGGACTATGTCCAACAGTGGATGTTTACAGGCTGATGATGAGTTGTTCGACTTAATAAAAATAATTACAAAATAATTATCGTTTATTTCAGTAGCAGTTAAGGAGAATTTTCCAAATATGACGGATGACAGTTTTGAAAAACATGTGATGAGTTGGTTCCAACATGCAACAACGAGACTGAAACGTCAGAATTAAACATACTGACTGAGTTAGTATAATTCCCACACATTATATGCTAATAGTAAGTTGAATACATATTCTAAAAATATTTGTATTATTAGTATACCTAAGCTTACATTGTCAGTCTGTATAACATTATTGAAATACATTACAAATTTTAATAACAGATATAGATAAGATATTATAAGAAAATGTTATCTTGGTTAAAATGATTATATTAAATAAGAAAACAAAGTGCGTCGAGAGTTAACAAGGAGGATATCACTTAGCTGTAAAAGAATGTTTTTCATTGTGGTATGTAATGTAAGAGAGTCACGTGCTCTTCTCCTTTGGTTTCATCGAAAAGTATTGATACAAGTTGGAAATGAAACCATTGGCATCCTTTCAAATTGAGGTTTAGACCAACAAACTGAACAACTTAGACTATGGGCGTAACTCCGAAATCGCGAAAAAAAACAGCTGTTTCATACAAAACTTCGTTACCTACTCGATCTAAATGTATGGAACGGCTGATATTATTTGTTATGTCAGTTGTGCCCATAGTGAAAGTTGTTCAGGTTGTTGGTCCAATTTGAAAGGATGCCAATGATTTCAATTCCGCCGGGTATAGGTACTTAACTTACATAATAGAAACTTAAATTTGTCAGTCAGTATAATAACATTTTTTATTTTTACTTATTTAGCTCACTTAACAGATTGTAAATTTTGTAATCATGACATGAGCAACAAACAATTAATTTACTTAATACAGTTTTTAAATAACAAAACCTAGAAACGATAGGTAGGTATACAGGGGTAAGGAAAAGTATCATTAACCTTTAAACCACAGACTCTACCCATCAAACTGAACTTACTATGGGAGCAAAACGATCAGAGCAAAAAAAAATCTGCTGTCCCATATGATTGCGGCGAGTAGTTAGGTATTGCAGTTTAGTATGGGACGGCTGTTTTTTTTTTCGCTGACATGTTTGCTCCCATAGTAAGTTCAGTTTGATGGGTAGAGTCTGTGGTTTAAAGGTTAATGATACTTTTCCTTACCCCTGTATTCAGTTTGATGGGTAGAGTATGTGGTTTAAAGATTAATGATACTTTTCCTAACACCCTGTATAGTACCTAGTAAAAGACAAATAATCAGATTTGGTCAAGATGTGACAGTGCTAAAGATAGCCTTAGCTTAAGATAGCATTCTGTTAGAATTAGTCAGTCTCATAATTTTTTAGTATGACACCAAAGTGGTAGGGCCATTTTCCTTGGTTTTATTAAGGTTTGAAAAATTTGCCTTTTCATACATATTTGATGAAATAAAACTTACAGCTACAGCTTTCGTGCCATAACAATAAATGCTAAGACAGACAAGTTCTAACAGAAAATAGTATTAGTTTTTCTTGGCACTTTCAAATTTGAACCAAAAATGTATGAAACGCCAATGTCTTCATCTTTTAAAAATGTTTGTTGATAGAGACAATATTTGTTAACTAAGTATTTGGAATAATCTTAATCAATAGTGTACCTAATTAATTGATTAATTTGGTTTATACCTACTTATTGTAACAGGGGAAGAAACTGCCTCCCAATACACGGTTCTCCGACTTTGGGAGTCAGGGACTCAATCATTTGTATACGACCTATAAGTATACAACTATAGTAGCTTACACACCACACCGAGGGCAGGAAAGTAAGAAAGGTCTCAGATCTTATGTAATTGTGATCTGAGGCTTTCTTATTTACTGCCCGAGGTTAGTATACTATTTTTCTTCTCGACGGAGATGGAAAGCGGCTACTTCGTTTATCGCAGCGGGATGAAAATTGACGCTTTCCGTCCGGAGGGGAGAAAAATTCTTATTGTTGTAATCTTTATAGTATAAGGATATATTAATCTTATTCTTCTTTTCGTGTGAAAACGTTTTATTTAAATTGGAAATATCCAATTCCTAGCCAATGCGATAATAAATGTTATATAGTAACACCAAATTGTTGGATTTTTTTTCTATTATCAGTAGGTATTGATCATTCACCGATCAACAACTCTTTGTTGGAGGCATATTGTTTGCCTACTTTCTTTTTTTGTGCATTAAGCGGTAACAGTTACAAGAATATTTAATGTTATTAAAAGTTGAGACAATGGTGTATGCGGATGTTAAAGGTACCGGCACGAGAGTTGAAGCCATGCACACATTATTGTAATGTCATGTGTATGCAACAGAAACTTCAAATGTTACGTTTTTATTTGTTTCGCCTGAATAGATGTGTGTATGTGTGTGTGTGAAGATGGTCTCAACTCTCGTGGCGACACCTATGCATACAAGATTGTAATATAATATTGCTGTAGTGTACATTACAAAGCGAATATTTCTGGTTTTTACAAAAAGAAGGTACAGGAGTGCAATTTTTGAACATCATTCGATCAAATCGGCAGTAGAAAGATGCATAATCTCCATAGTAATTTTGACATTTTCTACCGTCGATTCGATCGTATGATGTTCAAAAATCGCACTCCAGGGTGAAATTTAATTCGAGTGATTTCTATAAACCACGTTCTCTTCTGCTAATAACAATAGTTTTTTTTTAATTCTAATTCGAATAAACAAAATCTGTTTTTTTTTGTCTCAAATTAGAATACAAAATACCTATTGTTAATCTATATCATCAGAAGACCACGTGGTTTTTGGAATCACACGAATTAGATTTCACTGGGTATTTTTTGTACCCAGAAATTATTCGCTTTGTAATATACCAGCAACGTGCTATTCCAACCTTGTATGTAACATCCGCATGCAACATTGCGTCAACTACTATTAAGAATCACCCCATACCCCAATATACAAAGTTATCTAAACGAAAGGACAAAATTTCCAGGAACATTCACATGCAACATTGCCTCAACTATCGGTAACGTAGCTTGTGGCAACAATACATTGAAAGTTTGTTGAAAGTTGCATTTGCAATGTATAATATGCCATGTTCACAGGTGAAAGTTATTGAAAGTTTCATATTAGAAGTTGCGGGAGTGTTATAATTGAAAGTTACACAAAGCTCACATTGTAAGGTATCTGGGTTGTTCAGTAAGTAATTTGCAGAAACTTGCAATATAACCTTACCGGTATGTTATATTTGTAAAGTTGACGAAACCTCGCACCTGAAAGTTGTACTAAGTTTCATTTGAGCTGTATGAGCAACATTGCATGTAATGTTTATAGCGTGGCCGTTAGAGCCTCACCGGCACGTAACTGCAAGCTTGCCACCACCTTGCAACCTTGGATTTGTAAGTTACAACCCCCCAGATGTAACATTGTGAAATATTAATGCAATGTATGATTGCTCAGTGGGTCCCTGGCCTTGCCACCGTAATACAGCACCACAGACTACTATCATGGTAATACAGCGCTACTAGGAAGAAGTCAACGTCCCTGGCGCTACTAGGAAGACAGCGCTATCCATAGAGGTAGGAATAGAGGAACATACAGCTGAGAGAGCGAGATGAACCTAGCGGCACCACTGTATAATAGAAAGAGATACGTGAATCAGTAGCTCTCTCGCGAATCAATAGAACCGTTTTTTAGTCACTAATCAATTTTTACAATTCGGTTTTCGTGAATAATAATTGGGAATCTAAAGTGAAATCGTAGATAATTTTGTGAAATATACTGACACTACTTCATTAATTTATCCACGATTTTACGTTAGACTCAGAATTATAGACAGTATTAGAATTTTTGCCTGCGAATAGTCTCCAAAAAACATCCAAAAACTGTTTCATTTGACAACTCATGTCACTGACTCTATTCCTGTAAGGTATAATAACTTTATGGCGCTATCACACCTTCGCTCTGTTTCTATTTGCGCGCGAACCTTAGATGGTAGCACTGGTAGCATGCAGCACGTGATACGGCTGTATCACGTCTTTTATCTCGTTCGTTCGCACGCAAATAGAAAGAGAGCGAAGGTGTGATAGCGCTGTAGCACCACAGAGGATTGTATCACTGCGGCATGCTACCTATGCAGAAGAAGGCGCGAACGAACGAGTTAGCCGTATCGTATCACGTGTGTCACGTGTAACATGCTACGGCTTCTGAAGGAGGTTCGGAACTTCGAACAAGATATTTTATGATTATTTATCTGATTTAAATAATCATAAAATATAAACACATTCACAAACACATAAAACATCTTGTGTTTATATATCAACAAATCGATTTAGTGTTTGTTTTATGATTATTTATCTGATAAATAATCATAAAACAAACACAAACACATAAAACATCTTGTTCGAAGTTCCGAACCTCCTTCAGAAGCCGTAGCATGTTACACGTGACACACGTGATACGATACGGCTAACTCGTTCGTTCGCGCCTTCTTCTGCATAGGTAGCATGCCGCAGTGATACAATCCTCTGTGGTGCTACAGCGCTATCACACCTTCGCTCTCTTTATCTAAGGACGATGGTGTAAAACTAAGGTGTAAAACTTCGATCAAAATAAAATGAATGGATAGGCCTAAAGCGCGGTAAGTTGAAGCAAACTACAGCCTAGCTAGCATGCCGCAGTGATACAGCGCTATCACACCTTCGCTCTCTTTCTATTTGCGTGCGAACGAACGAGATAAAAGACGTGATACAGCCGTATCACGTGTAGCATACTACGAGTGCTGGTGCACTTAGTATAGCTTGGCAAAAAAGTCATGATCGTGGTGACAGGTGGAACTAAAATTTTAGTATGGTGGTGTTGCCAGGTTATGCGTGATTTTGACGTTCTTGCGTGGAGGCAGCGCCCTTATTTTTTATCACGACTTTTTTGCCAAGCTATACATACAAACTAGCGCCATTATCTGTCAAATCTAGGGCACTTTCATACAAGTGACAAGTAAAAATTTCATTTGTTTTGCCTCATTTTTCTCTATCCATTCATTTTATTTTGATCGAAGGTGTAAAACACCATATTTTATATCAGCAAGAATGCCATAAACGTTTTATGAAACTAATAATTTATTTCTTAAGCTTTAATGGCGTTCAATATAATTTTTTCAACAATTTCAGCCAGTTCGACACCTCCATCCCGTTAGGTTTCGATGAACGCAAACAAAAAAACTCTCGCATTGGAACGCTGGGCTGCGTTCAGAACCTTTGGGTGCGGTTGTTCTTCTCGCTCGCTCTTATGGGTTGAACGCTTTTCACCGAGCCTCTGAACGGCGTTATGGCGAAAAGTTGCACTCGGAGTGCACTCTGGGCGCACTCTTGGCGTAGGTTCTGAACGCACCCCAGCATAACATCTTTCAAGTGTCAATTTAAGGATGGGTAATATCGAATTTTCGTAATATCAAATCGAAACCATATATTGATATTGAATATCTGATTCTGAAACTATATATTGGATATCGGTCGATATCCAGTAACGCTATATCAGTCAGTATAAACTTAAGGTTTGATATTGTACGAATGCATAATTATTGCTATTTCACTCTCTAGCAGGGTGTTGGTATACTTTTTTCACTCGGCTTTCCTCGGTTCAGATCGATATTTTTTTATGTGTTAGGTATTGGATAAAGATGACAGGTTTCTAAAAACATAATTTATAAAATATCTCGATAACGGTGAATCCTAGCGAAAAAATAGCTAATTTTTCGAACCCCTGGGGTACCCAGAAACCCACCCTTCCGCATGCAAAAATAAAAAAAAAATGGATTTTTGAAAGCCCCCATACAAATTTCACCCGAAAAATCGTCTAAGTCGATGGCTCATACGAAATCGTTAAAAATTTTTCTAAGTCCAGCTCCATATAAAATTAGCGTAAAATTTTTTAAGTGTGGGACCGACACCCTAACTGGTAGCCGCTAGCCCGTATAGCGATGCGATACGGTTTGATATCCTATATCTATGAATCTCATATATCTTGAAATCGAGGCGAATCGAGTTTGTGCGGCAATATAGTGTTTCACCAAATATATAGTTTCTGTACGCATCAATATCTGATTTTAAGATATTCATGTGATATACGTTTCAATAACTATATACGATATATATCGCCCATCCCTATGTCAAATCAAATTCTGATTTTCTGATTCCGTGTTGTGTTGATTGATTTTGTGTTTTCCATTTTTCCATTAATTCTGCTAAATTATAAATAAATCTTATGTGTTTATAAATAAATACAAAAACATTTTCGTTATGCTACTAGTAAACTCTTGTGGAAGTTGAGCATGTGCATACATTGTCATTAATTATAAAACATTTCACCAACTTTAACAATTCAGTATTTCATTGCCCAAAAAACCGAAACATTTGCTAAAATGATTGATGTAAAAGCTAAAATAAATTCTCTATTTGTCTTCAACTCAAGTTTTGGCCCAAAGGAAGGGGATGTAAGTGAGAAAACATAGGTACTAAAACTTAATCAAAATCTGTAGCTTTGTTTATTAAAAATGTTTTTACTGTTTTAGGAATTGAAGAGGATATTATTCTTCCATCCCAGTCAGCTAAGTTCAGATGCACGCAAAATGCAGGTTGGACTATGTGAAGCAGTTGTTAAATTCATGTCGTAAGTTATTTTATCATTGCTTCCATGAATTAGAGTCCATTACAAAAAATGCAAAAATTACTCAGGGTGTCTATCTATCTCACTCTAGCATACATACTTATATTTATACGCTTTTTCTCGTTCATTTTGGCACTCAAAATGTTCGCATTTTATGAAAATGGACCCTTAGTGAGAGTGGGCGGTGAACTAATAGTTATCTTTAGATTACGGCTTTATTGAAAACCATACTAACAATATTTCGTTCTCTGGGTTGTGGGCTCGGTGGTGTAATTGGTTAGCACGTTTCCCCGGTTTGGAAGAGCGTGGGTTCAAGTCCCGCCCGAGACAAATTTTTCAATCTTTAATTTGATTCAAAATAGCACAACATGGCTGTAACATGTTTATAATCAATAATATACTAACAATACATGGCATTTATGATTGTGAGGGATAAAATTGACCTAATATACAGGGTGTAAGGAAAAGTATCAGATATTTTTTTCTTCTGACAGTTTTGCTCCCATAGTAAAAGTTGTTAAGTTTGATGGGTAGAGTATGTGAACTACTTTTACTGTAGGACGAACTTCGAAATAAGTTTACATCCTGTATTAAGATATATTAAGTGATACATGGGTCCCAAACTGAATGCAAAGGACAAGGGACTGAACGTCACGAATTCACGATCAAGGGCTGTGGTGATGATGATGAAAATGAACAAAATGTTGCTTCATTGTACAGTGCCACGACGTTTAATAAGTGGGCTTCAATTTCTTGTTTAAGTTAAGTTATAGCCTATAGAATCCCACTGCAGGGCAAAGGCCTCCTCTCACAAATAAGGGTGAGAGGGAGTGGGCCATACCCCACCTCGCGGGCCCAGTGTATGTTGGTGGAGGCAAGGTAGTGGTCAACTTGCTGTCAGAGAATTTTCAAGCCGCCTCAATAGGCCTCTGACCAAGGCTTAACAAATAGTTACAACATCTGACGGAACTATCCGAGACCAACTGCTTAACGTGCCTTCTGAACCACGGAAACGCTCGAGATGAAATACCACTAAACGGTCACCCATCCGTTGCGCTCCGAAGCGCTTGTTGGCATAGTGGAGCTTCGGTATTGGAAACGATCACTGAAGTTAAGCAACGTCAGGTCCGATCAATTTCTTGTATCGGATAAATTATTTTTAGTTTGAGTTAGTCTCCACTAGCAAACCTGTAATATTTCCAGAACTTTCTCTCCGGAGCCCTGTGAAGCCCTACAAACACAGACAAAGAGGTACATTTTCTATCAACCAGAAAAAGGCTTTTGGATGGTTCTGGTAAGTATATTGTCACATGCAATTATAGATTTTAACTGTTTGTTCCCCGGCTAAATGAGACACTACGATAACAATGGGAGGGTGACTCCGTGTCTATGGTGTCTCCTATATATCCAAAAATCTTAGGTTTCTTCCCATCAATGGTATTGCCTCCTTCATTGACCATGTATTTGAAGGGTGAAGAAAGCAATAAGTATTGGGGCTAACACAAAAGATCCCACGGGGTCGAAGTGTACACAACATGATAAGATAAGATGGTGTCTCCTCAGTGAGCAGGTAGCTACCAACGGGTTAAAGTTTGGTAGACCCGAATTTAAAAATACTGGGAATGTATTGAACATGCCATCTTCTTAATTATTATAAAACCATAAAATCTTGAGGAATAAAAAAGTAGCGGTTCACTTCATATAAACTCAAATAACACTCGATAGCGCGATTTAAATGACGTGCAGCGCCATCTATTGACAAAATTGTTAGTTTGTTTGTTTGTTCGCGCATCACGCAAAAACTACTGAACCGATTTTGATGAAACTTTTTTTGTTTGATAGCTTATGATCTGACTTAAAATTTGGAATATAATTTGTGCGGACGAAGTCACGGGAAAACACTAGTACTAGTATAGAAGTGTAACAAAGGCAAATTATCAAGGTATAGGGTAGTGTAGACAGTTACATAACTTCAGCCACACAGGTGGTTTTGCGGGAAAGCGGTCCGGGGGCGGACCTGCCGGAACATAATATCGCCGGACCCGCGCTTATTTCTCTGAGGCACATACGGGACATACAAACTCGGACATGACCACCACACCATACACTACAAAAGACACAAAAATCTTGGAGTTATTAGTTTGCCGCAAACCCGCCTCCGGACCGCTTTCCCACAGAACGGTCTCTACGTGACCAAAGCTGTAAGGGGTGATTGTATGGGGTTGATTGTAAGGATAATACTGAACAACTTTCCCCAAGGAACCTATAGGAAAGAAGGAAAAAAAAATTTTACTTGCCATACTAAATGCAATCAGTTAATTGAATTTTTTATGAGTAATTTGGAAATATCCAGTATTTGTAATATTACGAATACATGAACAATGATATTTATTTTCAGGTTGTAAGAATACCATACACAACTAAAGCACTCTCAGCTATTGGCGAAACTAGAGGAGAAGTAGTAAGTTTTTTTTTTTTAGTATAGATGGGCTTGCTCTTGACCTCAATCTAGTCCTCAGGACAAAGATGGGGTCGAAGATGTAGCGAGCTTACCCAGAATGGCACTGGCACTCCTGCACACCGACGGAACGCAGCAAGCTGCTTGGCGCCAGACTCCGGCAGGAGGGTGGTCGCGAGCCAGGCGGCTCCTTGCGGAGCCTACCACACCGCTGTGGGGATCGTTCAGCCGCCACCACAAACTAGGTAGCTTGTGGAAGTAAACTCAACCTTCATCTAGATAATACATATAATATTTACTCTGTAATAATACCAAAAAACGAATAGTGTGTTTTTTCGTCTGTATGTAGGTTTATCATTGAATATGTAAATTATTTGGCAGAGTAATAAAATTTGAATGTATTTTTTGTAAATATCTTCTTTCGTGGCAGCATTAGCCATATCGCGTGACAATTACTCATGTTGGGCTGCGTTCAGAACCTTTGGATGCGGTTGTTTTTCTCGCTCGCTCTTATGGGTAGAACGCTTTTCAACGAGCCTCGGAACGGCAATAGTGCGAAAAGTTGCACTCGGGGTGCACTCTGGGCGCACTCTGGGCGTAGGTTCTGAACGCACCCCTGCAGTGGAAAGATAAGCCAGTCAGCGATGGTCGTAGAGAGGCTGGTGAAATTAATATGGTATAGAATTACATCCCCTCTTTGTTAGAAATTGAGAATATGCTATACGGGGTGTAAGGGACAGCCCTCCGCAGACTAACGGTAGACGCAGACCATCAAACTGAACAACTTTCACTATAGAGCCTACCTCAGGAAATACGAAAAAAAATCTGCTGCTTCATACAAATCTGCTTTACCTGCCCGACTCAAATGTATGAAACGGCAGATTTTTTTTTGTGTTTGCTGAGGTTGGCTCCATAGTGAAAGTTTTTCAGTTTGACGGTCTGACTTCACTCTTTTTCGGAATAATTACCTGGGCCCTGTTCAACAAAACTTACAATTGTAAATTACAGGTGACAGGTGACAGGCGACAATTTTACAAGTTTCTGTTCAACTATAAATACAAATTACAAATTTGTAATGGCGGAAAATTTACATATTTGTCGAATTGTAGTTACAATTTTACATATTTTTGTTCAACAAACATTTTTGCTTGACAGGTGACAATTTACAAATTTGTCGGAAAAACTGCTTTGTTGAACGCTAATTGTATTTACAAGTTTACATAATTGTAGAATTGTAATACATTTCTGACAGGTGACCTTACCCTCGGTAAAACATTTACAAGTTATAATACCTCGGCATTATACCTTACCTACCGGCTTTGATTTATCTTTTTCTTTACCAAAATGGTGCTTACATCAAGTAGTGAAAGTATGGCAGTGATGAAAACGTGATAATTGAACGACGAAGAAGAATTGAGTACAAAAAAAATTTTTTTCTTTTGATGTGACTGAATGGTTAATTTGTTGTTCTGATCCATTTTTAGTCTAAACAGAATATATCTCACCAATAAACTTAAAAGTTTTTGATTTACCCTCATTAATCTTTTGTATCGTACGATGTAACAAGTTTACATAAATATGTAGAATTGTAAACTACCATGACATATTTGTAATACATAATTGTCATCTAATGTGACAGGAGATTTTTAGAATTGTAATGTTTTATTGAACAGAGTTTACAGGCGCGACAATTTACAATAATTTCTCGGTATTTTTTTACATATTTGTAGGTTTCATTGAACAGCACTTGTATCACAATTTGACAATTATGTTACTTTTTGACAAATTTGTAGAATTGTAAGTTTTGTTGAATAGGGCCCTGAAGGTGGTAGGTATATTAGTCTCAGGGAGTATTCTTTCTATCATCCTTCACACTTATTAGTCTTGACCACTTCACTATATTACTATTCTATTCTATTCTATATTTTAAAAAATGGCTGCCATCTTGGGTATGTGATGATTTTGCCAATGTCGAGTTTTTATAGCAAAAGTGCTTGACGTTGTACGGTTATATTGATATTTTGGTGACTTCAAGGGTTGTTCTTATAAAAGAACAATATCCTGAGCCACCACTGGAGTTCCACTGTGGACCGGGGATGGGGCAACCGACGCGCACGTGACCGCCCAATAGCAGAGCCACAGAGCAACTCCTTCACTATATTACAGTTTTATTTATTGCACCTATGCAAGCTCACTTACAATAAACCATTTTTTTTTCAGGTGGAACCGTCAGTGATGAGTGATCTACTGGTTTCAGCATACAAAATGTTCAGAATGTTCATGGGTCCTTTCAAGAACATACCTCTAGAAGAAATATACAACAAATGTGATCAATTCTTTAGTGCTGTAAGTTTGAAATTTTAAAAATAATTTTGTAATGCCAGTAGGCCTCGCTTGCCACCCCCGAGAAAACGATAAAAATCGAGATGTGCCTCCAGAAATCAGAAATCAGAAATTTTATTTGTGAAACCAGGTACATTATAAGGTGTAACATAAAAAAGTGTCTCTCTAGCTTCTGTCCGCAGCAGACATACAAATATCGTTAAATTATAAGTGAAATTGCTCTCTAAAAACCATCCTTATTATTTTACGTATGCCAGAAAGAGCGCGCATAACGTTTTTCTCGTTAGCCGTTCGTGCTAGCCGTGTTGCACTATATTCTCGCCGAGAACGAGTGTGGATGCCCTTCATTGTTCTCGCGGCGCCGGGGCGTCTCGTGAACCGTAATTATTTTCCTTGGATATGTATGTATGAAAACCTTCATTTGAGTTACCTTTTCTAGTAAAGATAACCGATGACATCCGCTTAGGTATGGAGAATGGTCTGCTTACCGTTCTAACCCTGCTGGACTTCAGCAATGCTTTTAACACTGTTAATTTCGAACTACTACTAGGGGTCCTTCGTTCTCTTAACATATCTCCAACGGTGGTTGACTGGTTCAGTAGTTACCTACAAGGACGCCGGCAACGTATACGTATAGAAGAAACATTCTCCAACTGGTCTGACACTACTGCCGGTGTTCCTCAAGGTGGCGTATTATCTCCTCTCCTCTTTGCGATATTTATAAATGGTATTTCCAGGAATATTTCTTCTTCCTACCACCTTTACGCAGATGATCTCCAAATCTACACTCAGTCGTCCTTAGATAACCTTCCACAAGCTATTGCCACGACCAACAATGATCTTGCACATATTCTGGAGTGGAGTAATAATTATGGACTTACAGTTAACCCGGACAAGACCCAAGTAATCATCGTCGGTAGCGCTTGGTATATATCCAGAGTTGAATGGTCGTCGCTGCCACAAGTTACATTTAATGGGACTCACGTCCCATTCAGTAGCAAAGTGAAAACCTTGGTATATATATTGACTCCACACTGTCCTGGGTACCGCAATTAGAAATCATAAACAGGAAAATGTTTGCGTCGGGGGGAGCGTTGAGAAGGCTCCGTAATTTTCTTCCTACTGCCACCAAAACCGCTCTTGCCCAGACTCTCTTGTTGCCGGTCCTCGACTATGCTGATGTTGCTTTTATTGATCTCAATGAGGAGCAACTAAACAAACTAGAGCGTCTCCAAAATTTCGCTATCAGATTCATATTTGGTCTCCGAAAATACGATCATGTTTCCGAATTTCGTATCAAGCTCAAGTGGTTGCCGATTCGTTCTCGTAGAAATTTCCACATACTTTCTCTTCTCTACTCTGTACTATTCCTTCCCTTAACCCCATCATATCTCAAGGACCGGTTCACTTTTCTCCACGCCACCCATGATCGGGTATTGCGATCAGCCCAGAATCTACAACTAGCTATGCCTTCACACACATCTTCCTTCTATGACAAGTCCTTTACAGTTCAGTCTGTACGCTTATGGAGTGAACTACCTCTGTCTATTAGAAAAGCTCCTTCCCTACCTGTATTTAAAAGATTGCTCAAAGAACACTATCTCTCTCTTTGACAAGAATTTGTCCTTTTGACTATGATATTCTTATTTTTATATTAACAGCATAATTATATTTGTATGTATATATTTATGTATTTATATATGTATTTATGTATGTATACATTATATTTACTCTATATATGTAGATGGGTATATATATACCTACTAGTGCACCGCCGCAGCATTTGTCTCTGTAAACAGTTCTTCCATTCAATGGTTGTCTGGAAGAAATCGCTTTTAGTGATAAGACCGCCCTTTGTACCCTTCTTATTCTTGTTTTAAATTGTATTTTTTTTCTATTCTTGGTGTGCAAATAAAGAATATTTATCTTATCTTATCTTATCTTTTACCATTCAATCTCGCGCACTCAACACAATGTTTCAGAATTCTAGTGAATTTTTGTACTGAAAGTTGAGTTATGTTATAATTATAAGGTTAAATTATAAAACTTGGAAGTTTAATGTAATAAAGGTTAATAATTATATGTTTAACTAGTTTAATGAACTGATTGCCGATGAAATAAATGCCTAATGATTTTGTGAAAACCCCATCCAAATCGGTTCAGTAGTTTTTAAGTGATGCGTGCACAAACAAACAGACAAAAATTCTAAAAATGGTCTCTGGTCTGATGGAAATTTTGCAAATGTCTTCAATCTACATCCACACCAAGTTTACAATTTCATTCTATGTAATAGGTAGGTAGGTATATCATGAGTGAAACCATAATAATACTGTTCTTCTTATTTTCAGTACCTAATGTCAAGAACTATAACAAATGATATATGTGATGTAATTCAGGGTATAAATTACTTGCCGCTGGACAAAAACTCATTTTTCAAAGTGGTCTGTTTCATTGATCTGTTGGAAGTAAACTATCCGGACTTCAAATGCGTTTCTTTTGTCTACAATGAGCATCTTATATGGTGAGACTGACAATTATTTTATTCGTTTTAAAGCTTAGGCGTAGGCTCGAATAGGCGTTATAATGTTTCAACATTGAGATTGATTACAGTATCTCTCTCTCGTTAGTCTGTCTATCTGTGTGTTAGTTTGCAAAGTCAGATGTCGACACCAGACCTTTTTATGACTCCATGGACTGTACACAAAAGAGTATCTAAGAGGAAACCCTGTTCAATATGCTACAAAATGTATAAGGATTTTACGTTTTCCCTTTTAGGATTTTCGAAAAGGGAAAACGTATGTATATCCGGGATTATAGTACTCTTATAGTATATTAAACTGTAGTCTTTGATAATATAGTATAGGGAAACATTCTTTGTCTTCGACTTTTTCGTAGTCATGTCTACGAATAAAGAAATAAATAGCCTAAGGTTGAATTTAGTTTGCACGTCAAATAAAAATAAGGTCTATATTTATTGACGTATTGTTTTGGATTTGACTGGACATAGACTAAGAGATAAGTGTACTTTTTGCAACCATCAGCAGCAAGGCTGATTCAGTGTTTATGTGGTTTAGAGCATCTGTGTGATGGGGATGGACCAGGTCTGCCGGCATAACTTCAGTCGGTGTAGGAGTTACAGACGTTTAAAGGTCTGGAAAAAAATTACGATCCACAGCAAGGCTGATCGTATGATATTATTGTAGTATGCACTGTAGCTATGCGAAAAGTACAAAAACTGACATGAACTGCCAGTCGGTTTAGGAGATACAGCCGTTCAAAGGTCAGACCTTTGACCGTCAGTAACTCCGAAACCGACTGATGAACCATGTCAGTTTTTGTAGTGTTCACATGGCTACAGTGCATACTACAATAATATCATACGATCAGCCCTGCAGCTGTTCGTAATTTTTTTCCAGACCTTTAAACGTCTGTAACTCCTAAACCGACTGAAGTTATGCAGGCAGACCTGGTCCATCCCCATCACAGAGATGCTCTACACCCCATAAACACTGAATCAGCCTTGGTGCTGATGGTTGCAAAAAGTACACTTATCTCTTATAATAACAGTTCCAAGAGTTCAAAGATAGAGTCTTAGCGATATTTTCATTAGGTCAGAAGCTTTGTAAAAATGTATTAGACCACTTTTTTAGCCGTCTGTACTTCCATATACCATATAAATATCTGTATGATGATTATGATGTTCTAACTACTACTCATCTCATTATTTCCATCTATATTTCAGGAATGGACTAACAAAAGACGACATGCTAACACTATACCAATACTTAACACAAACTTTACTACCGAAACAAGTGGAGAAGGAGATTCAAGGTGGTGCAGTGGCAGCAGCTCAGAGACACGGCCGTTTCATCAGTCCCCCCGATGGTATACGTACGGAGGAAGACCTCGAGAAACTGGCTAAAGTTTACCTGACAAGGGAGGATGATACGGAGGCTAAGCAGTATTATTTGGTTATCTACAGGTCTTTGAGTGCTACCGTTTGTTTTACTGTTGATGGTGAGTTTTAGAAAACAAAAATTATCTATACATTACTGTATACCCGTTTAGGTCGGTTACCCGACAAACAACTTGAAAAATGGGCGGGGGGTGAGAGGTATAGCTTAGTTTACAGTAGCTTTTTCGCCTACAAATTTTGTTCTGCGCAGTCAAGGTTTTCCGGCCATTATAGCAGTTGTGTAACTTGTGTACTCTATCAAAATTTCTTGTTCAAGAATATAAGACAAAAGGCTTAACTATATGATAACCTAATTATTTATAGGACGTCAAAGCTTAACAGTCAGTGTGGGACGATACTTGACAAAAAATCAAAAAATTTGTGATTTGGAATCAGGGACACCTTAAAACCATTAAGTAACTTATTTTTAATATCTTCAATGTGCAGACACACTTCTTTTGCAGTTTTATAATATTTTAGATTACTTGTATTTTTTACAGTAAACAAGAGCCTAGAGCTAGAAATGTTCAAGTCGCTAGACGCGTTCATGAGCCCGCAGCTGTCGTCCATAGCGTCGTCGATCAGCGAGCAGTGTGCCATACACGCGGTGCAGACCGCCCAGCTCGCAGCCAGCGACAACAAGTTCGTCTACTTCAACAGGCTCAATCTAGCTTTTAAAACTTCTGTAAGTATTATCAATATCAGACCATCAAACTGAACAACTTCCTGTACGGGACCAATATCGTAATCGCGAAAAAAACAGCCGTTCCATAAAAAAGACAGCTGGTTTATTTTTTCGCGATTTCGATTTTGGTCCCATAAAGAAAAATTTTCAGTTTGATGGTCTGATCATTCTTTTAAAATACCGCCAGCATATTAAGTTGGACCCTGGTATAGGGATATTTTCTGAGCACCAGACAGTTACAGAATTGCGGAAAAATGCGGTGTCGCGCGGAAAAGTTAGATGCATCCCTTAGAATATAACTACCCCAAAACGGGTATCGTAAGAATATCTTCGATTAGTCCCTTCCCTTGATATTTAATCATTTTATTGAAGAATCCCGCTCTCATAGATTGGTCAATCGCCAAACCCGACTATCCTGCGAATGTCTTGACCTTCTGATACGACGCGACTCCGATAATTCTCGATAACTCTTAGAAAATTATAACCTATATAACCTTACCTACCTATAACTCACGTGTTATTATTATTAGTGACCGTTAATAACTCTTTATAGACACGATTTGACTCTATGTGAGTTTATTCAAATTTGAGCGTTATTACAAAGGAGTAAGGTATCCTCGTTATTTACTTTGTGTATTTCGTTTCAGTCACCTTTGAATAAATTAATGCCATCAACTACCATCAAACCTGAAGTACTGAGTATAATAGCCGGAATACATTCAGACCGAAGAAGGTAAGGAAGAACAATTTTACTACAATATTCACTGTATGCACGACATTAGCGCCAGAACATTTACAGACCGCCGTGAATTATCTACCAGGCCCGTCCAACATACGGCCCCCGGGCCACGTAGGTCCTTCATCCGGCCCGCCATCTAGTTAACCTCTAGGTACCCTAAGGCTATCTGGAAGAAATCTCTTTTTAGCTATATTAGATAATACCGCCTTATTTTGTACCTCTTGTATCTTCTCTTTGTATTATTTTACTGCTCATGTTTTGACGTAAAATAAAGTAGATTTGTATTGTATGTTAAATTTTCAGCTTAGGAAATTATGGTGAAGTGATAATCAAAACTCCAGACGAGTACTGGATCACAGGGAAGACGTCCAATGAGAGGGAGTTCTATGTTGTTATCCAGGAGAAACATGCCAATTTGAAGGACATTTCAGGTAACTCTTCTTAATATTTTATAAATTTTATAATTTTGAGCCACTTTTGTAATGACTAATGATGACTATGTGTCAGTTACAGAAACGCTCATTAAAGTTAAGCCTCCATTAAATCGTACGAATAAAGTTTCTTTATTCATAGATTATGGTTGGATTTAGTCTACAACCGACGATCAGCGCTGACGGCGGATTAACCAATCAAGGGACGCGGTTTAGTGCGGCGCTGTCGAATTGCACGCCGCTAATTGGTTAATCCGCCGTCAGCGCTGACCTTCGGTCGTGAACTAAATCCCTTGCTAGCTTTAGCTTTAGCGACAAAAAGTTACTTACAAGAGACTTAATGGACGATTAACTTTAATAAGCGTTTTTTGCAAGAAATGTTGTTTTTTCTTCATAATTGCAGCTATTGTTGTCTGAATAATTGAATCATGATCCTGTAATATTTTGAACTAAGTATAAATTAAGTACTTTTATTTCATTGTATTGGAAAAAATTCATAAAAAATCCGCATAAAAGCAAGAATTTGTTAAGATAGAAAAAAAAAATTCACAATGAAACTGCTGACCCAGTCTCTCCCAATCTGAAGCCCTACAATATGCACTGGCAGTTGACACATGTGAGATCGTAAACAATGATCCCATTAGCTACCCAGGAAGATGGCATAGTAGGTATTGGAACTACCTTTGTATTTTTTTATTTGTTTTTACAGATGAAGTCAAGAGGATATGTGAAGCTCAAATGAAGGGTATTTTCTTTTATCCCATATAAATATAAATTCTATTAATCACATTAAAATCAATATTATATGACTGTTTTATATAATGTAAATTATTTCCTATGTAAATTATACAATCATTTATCTGTTATGTATTGCTAAGAAATAAAAAAAGTTTATAATTTAATAACTTGTCTATATTATCTATCAATTTTATTTTACAATCAATTTACAAACCTTACATAAGCTTAATAGTAATTGAATGCTAGTCAACTGCGTGTTTCTCATTTCTATTCGAAAGTTTTCTATACATTTTAATAACAAGGTCCTTATTTTCATAAACCCAAGAAAGTAAAACACAAAATAAACAAACCACGCCTACAGCTATGTGCATGATCACTGAACTATGCAACAGCTTATTCTCTGAAACTTTACATATACAACCAGCAACAAACAAAGTCAACAAAAACATTTTACCAACATGCAATCCTTCTAAAGGCTTGTAACCCGTGTCCTTAAAATGATTGCTTATAAAGTGAATGCTGTGCATTATTCTAGCAAACATATTAATACAATTAGATATAATAAAACCTACTGGTCCAAATACATAGGTCAAAACATATGATAATAATAAAAAGCTTATAGAAAAGAATACCATCAAATAATTATAACTGTTTAGTTGAGCACTCGTCATAGTGGCGAATGTGTAACATTCTGTGACTCCATTGATTGCGAGAAGAACTATGGCTAGACAATGACTCCGGAGTAATTGCACCGGAAGCCCGCTCGCTACAAACGCCTCTCCTCCATACAACATCAGTAAAGTACGAGCATAACTCTGACCGAACACTAAAACAACTAATCCTATAGAGCTGACTGTCTTACACACTTGTGACAACACTGTACACGACTCCTGAACTTTATGCTGATCCTGTTTCTGAAGTGGCAAGTCTCTGCTCACAATTTGTGTAAAGTAGAAATAGCTGCTGTCCTCTATAGGCCTAAAGACGAACCTAGCTGCTAGACTACCCAAATTATTGACCACATCATAAGTAGCTTGTTCAGAGAAACTCAGAACTGGGCTCACTGACATCACATATTTCTCTCCTTCAGTGAGCAGTTGCTTCACTACACCCTGCTTTGCAAAACTCACTGTAAGAGTGCTTAATTTCTTGTTAAAAGTTGTATTTATAGATCCTAAATACTTAGGCAAGAAATCCTTAATAGATGTGAAGTGGAAATCATCCATATTAGCATACAGCGTATTTAAGACGAGGTCAGGTATAAACTTACTTTTAAGTGCCCCTTTGGCGTATAGTGGTTTATTTTTAATATACCAATAAAAGAAAATATAATAACATAGAACTATGGTACCGATGCTACCTACTTGTGCTACTGAAAATGCAATGAGAGCCAATGATCTATCATAAACTATTATAGATAAGAACAGTAATGTTCTTACTAGAATGTGCAAAGTGTCTAGAGCAACTTTCAACTTTATGAAGCAGAAGAATTGACTGACAAGTGCCATGTTTGCAGCACACAGCTCTAATACACAAGAGAAGGCCACACTCCAGCAGCCAAATGCATACTGGAATGCATATTCCTGACTACCCAACGGCAACCAATTCAACCAAACGTAAACAAAAACTAGTGAAAGAATGAAACTGATTGGTACCGATAACCAAATTTGATTAATGATGTGACTCCAGGTGAAATCATCCTTCTTCCCCAAGCAGGCGCGGTTAAATGGCTCCCTGCTCAAGAACAATATCGTGCTTTCTAGCAACAACAACCGCACATTCATGATACCAAGAACTTCGTGACCGACGTTCCTGATAACCCAAGCATTGATAACAAACGTGATACACCTAAATAAAATTTGAAATATAATGTTAAACGACGCATTCTCAAGACTACTCATTAGCAAATTTCGACCCATGTTGCTTGATTATTTTTTCAGACATTAACGGCTATTCCTTCAGAAGCAGTGTGTATGTTTCGCTTCACAATGTATATCTTCTTATTGGAAAGGCATACGACGAACCAATGGTCATCATAAGTTATGGTGATTTTCTTGAACGGTTCATTAGAGGCAAAAGCCAGTGGGTCAACTCTGGAGACAAAGAAATATGTAGTTACAATTTGTAATAATAAAAGGTGGGAGCAGGGTTGCCAGATGTAGAAAATTTTTCCTCGTACAAAAGGAAGTAAAAATCTCGTACTATCAGTTTAAAATGCATGACCTCGCTCGCAAATGTGATGTCACTCAATCACACGAACTTCACTCAAGTCATTCAAATGATTGTTTCCTTTACATAGAGTCTATATTCCTTTACAACGGAGTGAAGTTATCCAACGGCCCTTCTAGGTCATGCACATTGTTATTTTAACCCTTAATCAGGCATAGTACGATTTATCGACCACATAAAAGTAACTGACAATGTACCTACTAAAAACTTACAATAAGGTTCATTATTGAATTTAAATATGGTGGCCAAGGCCTGTTTAAGGGTTAAACTGATAGTACTTTGCCTATTAAACCTCGTACATTCGTCTAAAGTGTGAAAAAACGAAGAATTAGGCATATAACATAATTAAATTTTAGACGTTTCATGGCGCAATAAAATTATTTTGTAAAGTTAAATTTGTTTAAACAGAAAAATAAGATAAAAAAGGAAAAAATCTAAGCGGTGATCGGTTTCTTGAAGATTTCCCAGCAAACTAAAATCTAAAAAACATCCGTCTTTCTTTGTTAAAATATTCATTTATTCTACAAAACGATGATTGCAATGGAATAACATACCAGTCTTCAATTCAATTCAATTTTGTTTAATGGCATCCGATGCGTTATCACAATTCAGCCAACGTCTCGTTATGTGAAGATTATACGTAGGAAAATGATCAGTAGTATTAATTAAGTCTAGAGTGGCAGTTTTGCCAATGTAAGTAGTTTAGAGTCTCAAGTGATTGTTTTAAGGTTAAAACACAAAAGAGAGTTCACAAAATGGTGGAGCCACGTGCGGACCCAACGCGACGATACGTGCTGTGCACACACGACCGCCCCCCGGCAGATCCGCATCGTGACTCCATACCAGTCTTTGATAAAGTTATATGTCAAGATTGACAGTCGAAGATACGAAAGCGTCGAAAAAAAAAATTGGAACCAGTACTGGCTCCTAAACCCTATACATATACACGCACACATACATTATTTGTATGGCGCCTCACGCATACCAACCTATGACACTTGGCCCCTTTTGTTTTATACGGTAAAACCATAGAGGTAGGAATAGAGGAACATACAGCTGAGAGAGTGAGATGTACCTAGCGGCACCACTGTATAATAGAAAGAGATATGTGACGCAAAGCAATAGGACCGTTTTTTAGTCACTAATCAATTTTTACAATTCGGTTTTCGTGAATAATTGGGAATCTAAAGTGAAATCGTAGATAATTTTGTGAAATATACTGACACAACTTCATTAATTTATCCACGATTTTACGTTAGACTCAGAATTATAGACAGTATTAGAATTTTTGCCTGCGAATAGTCTCCAAAAAACATCCAAAAACTGTTTCATTTGACAACTCATGTCACTGCCTCTATTTCTGTAAGGTATAATAACTTTATGGGTAAAACCATGGAGTAAGAGGAGATGGCATATCGGCTTGTTTCTATAGAAAATTATGTCGCCGACAAAGGGGGTGAGGGACGGGTGAGGGGAGACAAAAAGCTTAGGGGAGCGTGTAATTTCTCTATGGTCGCAGTACAAACTAGTGCACAATTGGTGGTTACTGTGCACACTTTGTTACACCATCTCTACCAAGGGGAGCGTGTAATTTCTCTATGGGTAAAACAGTGAGGCTCATTCTAGACATTCTATTCTATATTTAAAAAAAATGGCTGCCATCTTGGGTATGTGATGATTTTGCCAATGTCTAGTTTTTGTAGCAAGAGTGCTTGACGTTGTACGGTAATGTATTTTGGTGACTTCAAGGATTGTTTTTCGAAAAGAACACTATCTTGAGCCACCACTGGAGCTTCGTTGTAGGCCGGGGAGGGGGCAACCAACAATCGACTCGCGATGCGACTACCCTATAGCAGACCTACAACGCGACTCATTCTAGACATATACTTTTTCTAAGATACCAGTACCTATTTCCCTAAAAGACAAAACCTCTTACAAATTTGTACGAGGCTGACGGCAGTACATGCCTCATACCTCGTACTAGACCCCAAATCTCGTATTTGTACGAGGAACGTCGTAAGTCTGGCAACCCTTGGTGGGAGACAATGAAGCGTGACGAATGAGTCGCTCACTTGTTAGATAAGGTGATGAGATCGGTTATTATTGTCGCGACACGTTCGTCGTTTTCCAAGTCCCCGCCGGATTCAAGGACGGCGCCGTCCTCTGTCAGCACCAAGTAACCAATTTGGTCTGGAATTTTTTCCATTATAACTGCAATTATACACTTTGTTTACTTTTATTATTAAAAAAAACAGAAACACAGAATTTATTTTCGTATTACCTCGAACTTCACGTCATTCACGGATTTTATTAATTGTGGGCGGTCTGTCTTGCTTGTCTGTCAGTCATGCATGTCAACCATAAGTCCGTTTCGAAACGTGTAAAAATCACTTTGGGGGTGTTATCTATTTCACTCTATCACGTTTATCTTTGTATCCTTTTTCTCTTTCGTATCGGCATCCCGGTGATTTTCACACCGTTATGAACTGACTTCATTTCACTGCATAGATTCATAATAATATACAGTGTTGCCAGATCAAATTTTTAGAAATCCGTAGGTCCAGGTGGAGAAATCCGTAGATGATCTCTTGAAAAATCCGTAGATCTACAGACTTTTTGTTAATGGTTTATCTGACTATTTATGAAGTGGACTGATCCAAAACTACGCTCAAATTTAGCGAAATGGAAACATAGACAAGTTTAGGCAACACGAATGCAAAAATCAACCTGTCAGCAGTCCTTTAAAGTCCTTTTGTTGTTATCATGCTAACGTTAAATGTTTCTTTATAGCGACAAAAAGTTGAAGGAAGGAGATGGAAATGAGTAGGGACGAGCCATATTTTACGACACACAGTCCAAAATGCAAAAAAAGTTAACATTAATTCGATTTATTTGAGGCTGGGTATCATTTTATGTAGCAAATTGACATTTTGGGGAGGAATTCAGACGATTTCTAAAAATCCGTAGATTTTCCATTGAAATCCGTAGATCCGTAGGACAGACCAAAAATCCGTAGATCTACGGATAAATCCGTAGGTCTGGCAACGCTGATAATATAGTAATAGCGTATACCCGTAAGGGATGGAGATAAAGTACCAAAAATTTTGGGGTTACCAGTCGTATCAAATTTTACCCTTAAAAAGCTGCAGATTGATGTAAAATGTGATGTGAACATTGTGATTTAAAACTTTTCATTTACGCTGAAAGATAGAGCCAGGAATTAAGCCTTATGTAAACAAAAAAGAGAAAATATTTTTTGTTTCGGTCACCGTGGCCGGTTTTTGTGTTTTTCAAGATGTCATGTGCTGCCACGTTATGACTTAATCTAATAGGAAAGCGTAGAAAGAGAAGGCACTAGAAGGAAGCACGTGTCTTGTCATATCACTCAGTAAGAGATGCACATAGCAAATTCACTCTAGTTAAAAAAGGAGATCGCTACTTATTGCTGTCGTTATCGACGTAGCCACTTTTTGTTCTACGACGGATGTCTGACTCCGGAGTCATCATACAAATTGTATAGGATTTTATGACTATCGCTGTCTCATACGCGGTTACACTGATGTTCCGTCTATCAGCGTAAGCGAAAAATACTTCGCCTATGTCAGAAAGTGAATTTATAAAGCCAGAGCCCAGAAGTGAGATTTTTGAAACTCACACGTTCAAAATTATCAGCAGAAAATGTCAAAATTACTATGGAGATTGTGCATCTTTCTACTGCTGCTTTCAACGTGTGAGTTTCAAAAATTGCATTTCTGACCAGGAAAATAAAAAACCTGCTTTGGGGTGCTAAAATCGACTATAACCTTGATGACAATCAAATGTTTCGAGTCGAAAAAATAGTTTCAATGATTTCCGCGTGGCGGGGTTTTTTATTTTTTTGGTCAGGCTTTATACAAGGTGTTACAAAAATACAAATAAACATTTAAGGGGGTGGTTTAGACCATCAAACTGAAAAACTTTTACTACGGGACCAATATCGAAATCGCGAAAAAAAATTGATGTTCCATACTCTACAAATCAACTCGAGCTAAAATATGTATGGAATATCAGATATTTTTTTTCGCGATTTCGATGTTGATCCCATAGAGAAAGTTGTTCAGTTTGACGGTCTTAACAACCCCCTTAAGAGTTTTAAATATTTATTTTTACTTATGTAACACCCTGTATTGAGAGTATTGAGATTTTCAAGAGAGAAAATTGTTATCTTTCTCGTATTATACAGGTGGAAATAAAACAATAAATAGAACATTTTCAGTTTTATTTGAATATTCATAATAGGTATAATTAAAAAAAAAACCAGCATGGACTTACTATAGGTAAAAATCGTTAAAACCTTATGATCATTTGTAAAATATCATTGTCTAGCGTAGACAGAGAAACCTATAGACAAAGTGATAGCTTCCATCGCATTCATGCTATGATATCTTAGTGCAAACGAAGTGGAACGCTGAAAGACAGCTTTCGCCATCTGTCGGTGACGTTTCGAAGCACTATGAGCGACAGCGCGCTACACCTCACCGCTGCGCTGTACTAGTGAGAGATTTCGCCCATATCAAACACTGTCTTGTTGGTCTAGTGGTCTAGACAACCGGCTCACGATTCGGGTGCTTATGGTTCGAGCCTCGTGTCGGCCGGCCGTCTTTTTCTATTTATTTATCAATGTGGCTCCCCCATACGCTAATAAGGGGCAACGACAATAATTTAGCCGTTCTAAAATCCCAGGCGACTTACCTATCTATACCCAATATACATACTAATCTATGATCGCATTCACAAAAGAACAACTTATGGCTACGGCTTGAACATTTATTTATTTAGGTACTAGTGTTTACCCGCGACTTCGTCCGCACAAATTATATACCAGATTTAAAGTCAGATCATAAGCTGTCAAACAAAAAAGCTTCATCAAAAGATAAGAACCTACACTTTGGCGCATCCATCGATGCGCTTAACTTGTTTCTGCCAGTCGCGCCCGACAACTGAGAACAAAATTAATAACATTACATAAATAATTTTAATTACCTAAAAGTAAAGTAAGTTATAGCCTATAGAATCCCACTGCAGGGCAAAGGCCTCCTCTCGCGAATAAGGGGTCTCTCATGGGTGAGAGGGAGTGGGCCATACTCCACCACGCCCAGTGCGTGTTGGTGGAGGCATGGTAGTGGTCAACTTGCTGTCAGAGAATTTTCAAGCCGCCTCAATAGGCCTCTGACCTGGCTTAACGAATAGTTACAACGCCATCTGACGGAACTATCCGAGACCAACTGCTTAACGTGCCTTCTGAAGCACGGAAACGCTCGAGATGAAATACCACTAAACGGTCACCCGGTCGGTTTAATTACCTATCTACTATATAATAAAAATATTGTGAATCCAAACACTTCGTTAAAATTCCCCATATTTGGGGTAAAAAAATTATCACATGCTGGTAACCTTACAATCAAATTTAACCAAATAAAATTGATTTTGAATAATGCTTTCTCATTCTCGTTCGTTATAATCATATAGATTACATGAGTAGAAAGGATATAGATGTCAGACGTAGACAACTTAGCCGGCTTATACTAACCTCTAATAAAATTATTGAAAAGTGAGAAAAACTCCTGATTTAATCATAAAAGTACTAATAAATCTTAGTTAAGAACGCGAAAAAGAAGTTCAGTTCATATTTATGCAAAATAATTCAAGAATTGTATACATAATACTTACGCGTGATAAGTTATGTTCGCATTTTTCTGTTCTGAGCGATGTTTACACCCTAGAACACTACAGGACACCATTTTATTTCAAGAAATATGATCGCACAGTCCTCTTGCACAGTCCTTAACACGTTCAAAACACTTTTCTTCAAGAAAAACCATCAAATTCAAGTGCGCGGGAAGCATTTGTTTGCCATACTTGCAAGTATGGCAAATAAAAATATCGCATACGCAGAAAGGGACAGACAACATAGATTTTCACTCGCTCACTCAATGCGATTAGCGTATAAGGCTGTCTCGTTTTCGCGACTATTATTATTTTAATGCCTTTTCTATCCATTCTCTTCCTACGTTTCACTGTCACTGTTTTTTTTAATACTTAACTCTTGATAGCTCTTGATACATGCATAGCTAGCATGCCGCAGTGATACAGCGCTATCACACCTTCGCTCCCTTTCTATGAACGAACGAGATAAAAGACGTGATACAGCCGTATCACGTGTTGCATACTACCAGTGATGCTTGATATTTCTTTATTCGTAGCTTGATAAGGTCCTTATGGGCCGTCGAATGAAACGGACTTCTCTTAAAAATGACAAAAAAGAATGGCACGAAATGATCACAGATTCATCGTCATATCGGGAAGCTGGCATAGGTATTCTTTTTTCACTGGAGGACAGGCTGCCTAACATTGACCAAGAATTTTTCGCTTAAGCTGGCCTTTTCGCAAAGTTGGCCTTTGTCTCACTGATTTTGTTTTAATTATGTTATTGTTCTGATAAAATAAATGAGTTTTCTTCTATCTATCAATACCAAAATAATAAGCTGGCCGCGCGACTTAAAACGTTATTCACACTACGCGCGGCCAGCTGATATTGGTTTTGCTTAGCGTAGCTTTATGTGCCGCCGTGTGCACTTCCTATTTCTGCTAAATTAAATATTAATATAAAGAAAAGTTTATCAAAGAGTGGCTCAATAGAACCAGTATCCAGTGCCGTTACAGAAAAGTGTATGTTGTTGTTGTTTGATTTTTCCTTACGGAAAGGCAAAGGGTACATAAACCATGCAGCCAAGTCTGATTTTGTCTTTTCTTATAAATCCATTATAAAAGGCACTACGTGCCTGTTCTGTGTTAAAATTAGAATTTTTCCAAGTCTTCATATTCCAAGTAAATTGTTGTTTTTCCGTAATAATGTCATTTCTGTGGTTTTTGTCATTTCCGAGATAAAGTTTCTAGTGGCCGATGTCTTCAATAAGTTTTCAATATTGACAGGAATTCGTAGTCTTTAGAAGTTTTTCATCTTATCGTAATGAGCGTTTTTTTTTTCGTTTCATAGTAGATCGATAGATGACGCTACGGTCTATACGAATCTATGTCAAACACTAAAAAATTTTTTTCCCCGAAATGAGGGTAAAAGTGAAGTGAAAAAAAAACAAAAATCTTTTGGAACATATTTTTTTTATTATATTTAACTATATTTCTTATGCTAATTTACTCTTTAAGGTGATACAAGACTACAATTTGACTAAAATAAATATAAAAACTCTTTGATCATAAGGCAAAATCTGAAATTGAACTGGCAATAAGAAAACTTGAGCTGTCAAATGTCATTGTTAATCAAACTCGTATCGTAGCATTTACTTTGTCGTGTTTGTTAGTTTACTTCAGAGAGTCACGTTGCAGGGTTTGCCTTGAACACTTGTCTCTCGCGTGGTGTTCGCGCGGTTCGCGTCTCAGCCTGCCACGAGGCTCCAAAATCCTTCTCAGTTGTTCTTACTCAAAAACAATCCTCGAGATTGGATAGACACTCCCTCAAAGTACTTGACACTGGCGAAATCTAACAAGGAAACGCCAATAAATAAAAATAGAATAGAATAGTTTACTTCAAACTGCTTTTCTGAAAAACAACGAAAAAGGACTGTATTTTTGGCTAAGAAAGAAATCGAAAATAATTTCAATTTTTTTTTTATGACGTCTTCCAAATCCGAACCAAAGAGAATGAAATCTCTACGTTTTTTAGTCTATAGGTGACATTGCAGAGGAAGTTTTTGCTTGACAGTTTGTCGTACAGACACTACTGCCATCTATTGAGTTATAAGAAAACGGCATTAAAAAAAAAAAGAAAAACGCTCATTTAAACCTAACTCATTGAAATGCGAGGGTGGCACACATTGCAATGTTTACGGGAGTTTTACGCTGGGATATCAATCCTAATCGAACGGTCGCGCCTTACTTTATGTCTCACCTTTAATAGATTGTTCTCCATTAAAGGCAGATTATTATACTAATTCCACCAAATTATCACAATAATAACAACGAAAAACTAATTTAGAAAATTAACTTTGTGTCCGTCCGTTACGTCTTGTTTCCCGCGCAAAACCCTCCAGAAAAGTTTATCAACGAATGGCTCAATAGAACCAGTATCCAGTGCCGTTAGATATTATAGAAAAATAAATTACATGACGTAAAATTTGTTTGATTGACGTATCGGGGAGAAATTCACTAGAATTTTTTCGAGAGTTTGATTAATTTATCCATTCGAAACAGCAAAAATAGTGTCCTAAACAGAGGTAAGAAATACACGAAATATTTTATTAATGTTAACACATTAACATCAAGAGTAATATTTGAGCGAAGAGTCACATTCTCCGTTCAATGTTTGCGAAGCTGCAAATTGTCCTTCAATGCAGTTTTATGGGTACATACGCGTTATCACTATAATCCCACGAGAACATAATTAACATTGTCATATTTAAAACCGACAATTAGTCTTCTCATCAATTCTTGTCGTCACTGCTGATTGACATCAATTTCAATCAATTCTCACAACTCTGCTATTGCATAGAGGCTGTTTCTTTATTGCTTGATTGTTTGAGAAAGCTAAATCTATCATCGGCCACAACTGGGCACCTTGTACCCATATTATGTATGCTATGCTTCCCTGACCTGTGTGATATCATTTTGGGTGCTCTTTGCAATCAGAAAAATTAAACAACTAACAGATATTGAAACTGCCAGACTCGTATATTTCAGTTACTTTCATAGTATCATGTCCTATGGTATTTTATTGTGGGGTCGTGCTGCAGACATTGAGACAATCTTTATCCTACAGAAACAAGCAATTCGAGCTATATATGGCCTGCGTTGTCGTGATTCGCTTCGCGAAATCTTTAAGGAAATTAATATTTTAACCGTTTATGGACAGTTTATTTATGAAAATATTTTATATGTAAGAAAAAATTTGTCTTTGTTTCCACGAAATTGTGATGTTCATAATTATAACACACGAAATAAAAATAAACTGATATTTCCACACTTTCGGCTTAGTAGGGTCAACACGTCTTTCATGGGTCACATGTTTAAAACTCAGATCAAAAAAGTCCTCTGTAAAAAAGCATACTATAAACTGGATGATTATTTAAATGATCAAAATGCTTGGGTCTGAGTGTCACTAACATATTGTTTACTGTATAGTATCAATTATTTAATTAAATAGACTATGTATTACTGTATACATTACCTTAGCATAAGAATTTATATTGTAATAGTCATTAAGTCGTGTTATGCTGTAGAGTTTCTGGCCGCATCTTCTCTACAGCGACAACACGTTCCGACGCGGTGGTAGCTTAAAAAAGTATTGACGTTTAATAAGTGTGCTTCAGGCTCCTATATTGAATAAATGATTTTGAATTGAATTGAATTGAATGTGATCAGGTCACCTGGCGACTTGACTTCATTAGTCCACCCATCCTTATCAGCAATCTCTAAAACTAAATTGTCATCAGAAAATTATCATACTCGACATCATTTTCGACTCAGTAAAATCGACACATCTTTCATGGGGCACTGTATACGCTATTATAATAAGATACCTGAGGATATCCTAAACTTGCCAGACAAAAAGTTTAAGTCCCATGTTAAGCAAGTCCTCTGTAAAAAAGGTTACTATAAACTCGATGATTAAATGAATGACCAAAATGTCTGGTCTTGACAATGTTACACTATGTAATTCAGTATTGTATTTGTAAGTGTAATTTGTATATATTTTTTTAAAAAGATGTGTGTTGTAGAGTTTCTGGCCACATCTTCTCTACAACGGAACACCTTCTGACGCGGTGGTAGAGTCAAAAATTATGTCAGAAAGCTATCCATGTGATATAAGCATATGCTCACGACTATATTCCCTGAGGGGGTAGTCAGAGATATTCTGAAACCTCAGAACATCCACGTTTCACCAGTAGTATCACAATATCAGAACAGATGTCAATAAACTCAAACTCAAAATTAAAAATGACAGCCGTGGTGGTCCAGTGGCGAGTAACCTTGCCTGCTGTGCAGGAGGCGATGGTTCGATCCCCATCCAGGCCGACTTGTACCAATGAGTTTTTCGGAATTTATACTATTTGTTACACCAAATCCGAGGCATGTATTGTACCCACTGTCCATTATAAGTGGCAACGGGCTGACCTCCCGTCACACTGGAGCGATAATATCGCTGAGATTTTGTGATAATTGTTCTCAGTACATTTTGTATGGGGACGCGCTCGATCCCACACACTGTCGCGATATTATCGCAACCTGACGCAATCTCTTTCGACTACATTCAGTGGTGGGGCGCATGCGTGACGCGAATCGGAATCGCTGTAGTGTGTAAGGTGTCGCAATATCGCTGTCGATAATATCGCTGCAATGTGCAGAGGCCTTAATTCTCCATTAAATCTCTTGCTAGCTTTTACTACGTCAACAAGACAAAAAGTGACAGCAAGAGATTTAAAGGAGGATTAACTTTAATGAGTGTTTCTACAACTGAGTGTCAGTCATGATAATTTATTATTAATATTGTAAGTTTATCTAAAAAGATATTTATTTGTTGAGCAGGTGACAATGTTGAGATTTCGCCCCAAGCTCGGGAGTGAGCGCAACAGTGAGTGGAGATGTTGCTTCTGCCTCCATGTCCGCACCGGCACCATCCTTCTTGGAACATGGCATTTGGTAAGTTTCACTTGTATTTGTTTTAGTGCTGGAGTTAATATTGCCTTACTAGCTATTCAAAATTGATCCTTAATACAATACTAGTAAAGTAGATGAAAGTTTCTTGTTACCCTGAAAATGTGGTGAATTTCGTTATCAAATTGTTATGCAATTATTACATAACACTATCCCTACACAATGTTGGGAAAGGGGGAACTGAATTAACAATGAAATATCTTGACCAAAGTAAATTTAAAACTATGTAGCAACTACCAAGCAAAATAACAATGGTTGTACATTAAATACTATCTAATCTATAAAAAATATGTATTTTTGTTTCTTGTGTAATTTTCTGTGTCATGGTTTTTTGCCAGAGATTTTTTAATTTAAGTTAAATATCACTTGTCGTTATTATGACTATGTCAAAGGTATGTCCTTGAGGGCTATGTTAGCCACAGGAGAGCTCACCAACGCCAACAATGGAGTTGAAGCAGTAATTATGGCAGAAATCACTCAGGATCACTACACCCCTCACGCGTCACCATACCCTTTAACACTTTAACTGCTGACGACCTACCTGGTAGGTCAGCGACATATTAGCGGCCGCAGTGCGCATGACTCACACCTTGAGTCAGAATTGTATAGCATTCCACAGTGTTAGCACTGCGAAATGTTATTGTTTTGAGCTTAGCAGCGAAAGTGTTAACTGATTTTGTGAAAATTTATAAACTGATTTCAAAAGATTTCTGTTAAACTAGAGTAAAAGTATCTTGCTTATACAATTTTCAAAACACAAAATCTCCTAAAACTTCCTAAGACCATACTCACAAACAAACAGATGGTGGACAACAAAGGTTTCTAACTTAAAACTGCCCACATTTTATACAATGTTAGGAAAGGGATGAATAACATGATCAAGGAGTTTAACCCCTGCAATGATTTATCAAACAAGGAAACAGTCTGCAGTTTATGCCTAAAATGCAGCTTGAAAAATATTGTAACAGAATAATGTAAATCAATAAATAATCCACAGATGCTGCACCTAGTAGCTCTAGGGTTCTTAGCAGCTATAGTCCGTGACCCTCGACTCCTAGACGAATTGGAACGTGACTCCGCTCCTGTAGCGGACTGGAGTGATGTTGGTCCTGCATTGCCGACTCCACTCTCGAACGTGGAGGCACCACCGAGCCCTTACCCCCAACATGCCAGCCAACCAAGAGATCATAGCCTGATTTATCGTGAGTTCTGTTTTGGAGTAATTTGTGAAATGATTAAGGCCCGGAACCCACCAAAGCAAAGCTTTGTAGAATCAAACAATCGAATTGCTAAATTTTCCTTTGATTTTCAGAATCAAGGCTATTTTATTGGTTGATTTTACACATGTCCGCTCCACTTTGATGAATTCCGGGCCTTAGCTTATGGGCCAAGCACACAGCAAAGCATGATGGAGATTAAAACATGTTTATATTCAGATCTTATTGTAAAACAAAGTGAGCAGAAAATTTGTATCTGTGTTTTCCTGTTGAGTGCTCGACCCTCTGCATTAAGTTTGATAATACACACATTTGCTGGAGCTATCTAGTAAATGTGTCGGTCAATCCATAACAAAGTGTCACATTATCATTTTAACTAAATAATCTTTACTAAAAATTACTCAAAAAAATGTGACACCTATGCATGTGGATCGCCACATATCATTAAGTATAACATATATTTAAAAAATGTATTGAATATATAACTAAATGTTCTTTGAAGTGAAAGTGAGTCATTCACATCCACATCTCTGAGTCACACAATAACATTCAATAATAACCATTTGTGCATAGCATTGTTTATAGAAAATACGCTTTTATGTTTTAACACCTAAACAAGCATGAAATTGAAAAATTATAGTCATGGAGCGTTTATAATTTTGTTGTAGAGTTTTGGCTTGTAGTAAATAAAACATTATTTTTTCTTTTATTATTAACAATTACACAATGAAACGAATTTTAGTATAGGAATAATAGCTGTCTTTAACATAATTGTAGTAGAATAGAAAAAAAATCAGCACATTTTGCTTATTTTGCTGCATAATCTGAATTAAAAAAAATCGAAATTCAAATAGTTGAGCATGTTTATTAATTATTATTGCACAAATAGAATCAATCAAATTACAGTAGTATTTATTTTAACTAGGCTGTTATGAAATAATTTTAATTCTTCCATTTGCAACTTGCACCTTGCACTTAAAACGTTTCTAGACAATAAATGGCTCTAGAGGGCATAGTTGAAACAATAGTACTGTAATTAACATATTGCAACTGTGTGTGCTAGATGATGTGGATGTGGGTGCACTGGTTACAGTGTGTACTCTCGCCATCACGCTCATGCTGATCTACGGAGCCGCCAGGGGCAAGCCCGCTCATCTGTTGCCTTTCTTCTGCCTTCAGATATTCGACTTTGCTATCACTGTGTAAGTATTTTAAATCAGATGTTTATCTAATCTTATAGAGCAATGCCATCATCATCTCAGCCGATGGACGTCCACTGCTGGACATAGGCCTCCACCAAGGATCGCCATAACGACCGGTCCCTTGCTAACCTAAACTAAAGTGGCAGTGGGCGGGGCACATTGCTTGCAGAACCGATGGCCGATGGGGCCAAAAAGTTCTCGAGTGGCGACCGCGTACCGGAAACCGCAGCGTAGGCCCACACGGTGGACCGACGACCTGGTGAAGGCGGCGGGAACCCGTTGGATGAGGGAGCGCTGGACCGGTCGTTGTGGCGATAGAGTAAGGCGTCGTAGAGTATTGTAGAGCGTCGGTGGCGCTTTGCGGAGAGGTATGGAAACTCAATCTTGAGGTTCAGGTCCGAACCCGCACAGACGATATTCCATATACCAATGAGTTTTTCTAACTTTTGTACGTAACGCCAACTGCTCTCAAACGGTGAAGGAAAACATCGTGATGAAACTTGCATATGTTGAGGAAGAAATTGAAGTCTACGAATCCGCATTGGGCACTCGCATATTCGATTTCCATCTTCAAGGAGGCAAATTCATATGTTTTGGTAGTAGTCTGGTTTTTAAATCTGCATTATTTTGTCAGTCATTTACATGACAAAGTCATTCTATAAAGACGGCGGACAAAATTATGTATACTAAAGTAGCATTGATACCAAAACAAAACAGTTTCTTTGAATCAAGTGTAAAATCTGTATTGTGTTACATATTTGTCTTGAAAAAGATTTTACACTGTTTGAATAACTGGTTTAGTTTGATATTTGGATGGAATAAACATATTAAGGAAAATTTTTATAATTCTATACTTCCTGTGGCATAGGCCGTAGTGACGTCACACCCGGTACGGTACGGAATCCTAAAAATTAAATCCATAAAATTTTTAATATAGTTTTTATAAATTACTAGTGTTTTCCCGCGACTTCGTCCGCATAAATTATATACCAGATTTTAAGTCAGATCATAAGCTATCAAACAAAAAAAGTTTCATCAAAATCGGTTCAGTAGTTTTTGCGTGATGCGCGAACAAACAAACAAACAAACAAACAAATAAACAGACAAACAGACAGACAAAATTTCTAAAAAAGGTTGATTTCCATTCAGGGATACCTAAAAACCATATCGTAATCTTTTTTTTGTAAATATCTTCAATGTACAGACACACTTCAGTTACAGTTTTATAATAGTTTAGTTGATCTAAAGCGATGACAAATATTTGATTTATTTGGCTATAGATTTGGGGTTTTTTGAATCAAGAAATCGATCTAGCCATACATCTCACACAAAAATACGTTTTAACCTCATAGATGGCGCCAACTGAGCGACGCCATGTTGCCCAAGAACAACCATTTAATAGGCTTGAAGTAAAAACAATGTTGTTATTCGGACAGGCTCACCGCCACCGGATACCTATGCTATCTGCGCTCGATCCACCGGCTCGTGGCGGAGACCCGCCGCGTGCCCTGGCGCGCCCAGCTGTTGCAGCTGCCAGCCCCGGCGCTCGCTCTCGTCGTGCTCTCTGCGTTCCTCGTGGCTGTATTACTTAAGGTAACGTCGCGACAGTTGTTATTCGGACATGCTCACCGCCACCGGGTACCTGTGCTATCTGCGCTCGATCCACCGGCTCGTGGCGGAGACCCGCCGCGTGCCCTGGCGCGCCCAGCTGTTGCAGCTGCCAGCCCCGGCGCTCGCTCTCGTCGTGCTCTCTGCGTTCCTCGTGGCTGTATTACTTAAGGTAACGTCGCGACAGTTGTTATTCGGACATGCTCACCGCCACCGGGTACCTGTGCTATCTGCGCTCGATCCACCGGCTCGTGGCGGAGACCCGCCGCGTGCCCTGGCGCGCCCAGCTGTTGCAGCTGCCAGCCCCGGCGCTCGCTCTCGTCGTGCTCTCTGCGTTCCTCGTGGCTGTATTACTTAAGGTAACGTCGCGACAGTTGTTATTCGGACATGCTCACCGCCACCGGGTACCTGTGCTATCTGCGCTCGATCCACCGGCTCGTGGCGGAGACCCGCCGCGTGCCCTGGCGCGCCCAGTTGTTGCAGCTGCCCGCCCCGGCGCTCGCTCTTGTCGTGCTCTCTGCGTTCCTCGTGGCTGTATTACTTAAGGTAACGTCGCGACAGTTGTTATTCGGACAGGCTCACCGCCACCGGGTACCTGTGTTACCTGCGCTCGATCCACCGGCTCGTGGCGGAGACCCGCCGCGTGCCCTGGCGCGCCCAGCTGTTGCAGCTGCCCGCCCCGGCGCTCGCTCTCGTCGTGCTCTCTGCGTTCCTCGTGGCTGTATTACTTAAGGTAACGTCGCGACAGTTTTCATTCGGATAGGCTCATCGCCACCGGGTACCTATGCCCACCGGCTCGTGGCCGAGACCCGCCGCGTGCCCTGGCGCGCCCAGCTGTTGCAGCTGCCCGCCCCGGCGCTCGCTCTCGTCGTGCTCTCTGCGTTCCTCGTGGCTGTATTACTTAAGGTAACGTCGCGACAGTTTTCATTCGGATAGGCTCATCGCCACCGGGTACCTATGCCCACCGGCTCGTGGCCGAGACCCGCCGCGTGCCCTGGCGCGCCCAGCTGTTGCAGCTGCCCGCCCCGGCGCTCGCTCTCGTCGTGCTCTCTGCGTTCCTCGTGGCTGTATTACTTAAGGTAACGTCGCGACAGTTTTCATTCGGATAGGCTCATCGCCACCGGGTACCTATGCCCACCGGCTCGTGGCCGAGACCCGCCGCGTGCCCTGGCGCGCCCAGCTGTTACAGCTGCCCGCCCCGGCGCTCGCACTCGTCGTGCTCTCTGCGTTCCTCGTGGCTGTATTACTTAAGGTAACGTCGCGACAGTTTTCATTCGGATAGGCTCATCGCCACCGGGTACCTATGCCCACCGGCTCGTGGCCGAGACCCGCCGCGTGCCCTGGCGCGCCCAGCTGTTGCAGCTGCCCGCCCCGGCGCTCGCACTCGTCGTGCTCTCTGCGTTCCTCGTGGCTGTATTACTTAAGGTAATTATTATCATCAACGTGATATCCTGGACGACTTGCCTTGGGCGACCTGGAAGTCCTTAAACCAACTTCGGACCCAGGTCGGTCGCAGTAAAGACAACATGGTCAGGTGGTGGGTGGGGATTCTCGGATGCGCAAAATGTGAGTTGTTTGTGTGGAGCCCCACAAACGATGGCCCATCTCACATCGTGCCCTAACACCTGCACTCAGGAGGACCTCATGACCGCTAGCGACGGTCCAGTATCGGTTGCCCAATTCTGGTAAGGTACTATTTAGCGACTTTGTTCAGAATTTGAAGTCGACACGATAAGAAAAAGAACGTGATATCCTGTCATCCTTTCTGCCGACCGGTCATTGCCGGATATACTCATTACCATATACGTACCCTTATCGCAGATGCACAAACTATTTACAGGGTATGAAATCAGAAGCGCAGGTCTAGTAAGTAAAAAACATATTCGATAGTATCCTAGTCAAGCAGGACTAGACCTTTCTTCACATTTAGGCAGAATAATCAGAAACAGGCCTTCTTTTCTATAACACTTTGATACCTTATCTTTACGACTTTTCAGGCAAAGAAAAACGATGCAGCCAATTTAATTTAGACTTGACTTATAAAATTTCTAAAAAATTTCTGCGAATACGAGTAACTCAAAGATACAAATTATCGAATGCTCATGATAATGTGTTATCGATTTAATTCGAAGGATGTTTCGTTTTGCGTTTATCTTGTAATGCCTTTTATATGACAATTATCAGAATGCCTAACAGCAAGTTGACCCCTTTGCCAGCTCATCTCACCTTTATTTTTGTCACAATAGAACATTACATAGGCCCAAGAATAATTCATGAGTTTGTTTAAGGGTTGAACGTTATATGGCAGCACGGAATCGCATTTTCTGTCGTTCGGGAACGTCATTTGCTAGAGCGAGGAAGGCATACAGATAGCGGGAATGCGACAGTGCCCGGCAGCACTGGCAATGCTGCGACCTTTCTCGCTCTAGCAAATGACGTTCCTGAGCGACAGAAAGGAATAGAACGTGAAAAAATGGGACAGCTGAGGCTGACAGATGAGGCTCAACCCTAAACATAAACTTATTCCAGCTGGTCACTAATACAACAAACGTTCCAACAGGGCTACTGCATCAGCGTAGTATGGCGTTGCTACAAGTACCTGACGATGCGAGCCCACGCGCTTCAAAGCCTCACTCCGTTCGTGATCTCGAGCGAGGGCGTGGTGACGCCGGCCGTGCCGCCGTACGCGACGGCCATACCTGCGCCCGACTACTCCAGCCTGCTGCCCGACTATGAGGAGGCGGTCAAACAGACCCCGCCCCCTTCATACCGCGCCGCTACCCTCATGGCCGCTGCTGAGCCCGCTATAGTCACTGTAAGTTTGTAGATAGTCACATGCGGGTTAAACAATGGGCGGGACACATTGCTCGCAGAACCGATTATCGATGGGGCCGAAGAGTACCGGAAAGCGTACCGGAAAGCTCAACGTGGGAAGGCCACGACCTGGTGAATGCGGCGGGTACCCGTTGCATGAGGGAAGCCCAAGACCAGTCGTTGTGGCGATTTTGGGGGTGGCCTATGTCCAGCAGTGGATATCTATCGGCTGAGATGATAATGAACATGCGGGTATGCAACAAACTTTGCCCGCGCCCGACTACTCCAGCCTATCACCCGAGTACGTGTATTGAGTCAACATTAGGTATTGGAAATGATCCACTATTCTCTCGTCAATTTCGGACCAAACATCTGCGACAAATTGAAGATATAAACTCGACTTTTCAACTCGAGCCAAGCTTTAGGTGAAAATGGGAGTTGATGATCTAGTGTTAGCGTCAGGATCCACGTTTCCGCACCATATATAATCTCTGACAGGACGCACTGATTGAACACCTTCGTTTTGCGGCATTGTCGAGAAACAAATATGACGAAGTTTCCCGTAATCTGCCCATTCTAGTTCGATACGCCTAGCGGCCTCCTTGTCGAATACAAATAGTATCGTTTTAATATAAACACATTCAGCACGTATCACACTTGAATTATTGTCGACAGCCCGAGACGCCACCCGGCGAGCAACCGCCGCCGCAACAACCAGCCCCGGTGGCCAACACAGTGGTTATGTTGCCTCAGCAGGGCCACCTGGCACCAGTATGAATCTCACACCCATTACCCTAACGTACCTCACTTATTATGTAAGTGCCACTTGTTTTAAATTATTATTTGACAGTTGCTGATTTACTGAAAAGGAGTTGTAATGTAAACGGGGGGTTATCAAACTTTGTATGGCATACCACAGGTGGCAAAATACCAGAATAGAGTAAGCAATATTAAAAAAAAAACGTTTCTCCTGTCAACGCCCGGAGATGAGTAACTATTGTTTATTTATCCATAGAACATTTTTCTGCCATTTTTCGCGGGGGAAGGGGGGACCGTTGCTATGAGAATAGCAGTGAAACACATCGAATTAGTAGCCCATCGGGGGCTAGGTCGGGGCCGTCGCGGGGATGGGACTTTGGTAGAGGGGAAAGTGTGGGAAATTATGCGTAAGCCTGCTCCTCTCCCAAAGAGAGACAAACGAGTTCAAAGAGATACGTGTTTCTTTATGGCAATATCAATCAAACGATGAAGGAAAACATCGTGATTTTTGAGTGTATAAAAGTTTGGAAACCCCTATCAGTGCAGTGGCATAGCGTAATAAAATTCAAAGTGGTGAAACTCAGCGGTCGCGGCGGGTCCAAGCTCGCACTATGCGTGGGGGCGGCGGGAGACGGGCGTACCCTAATTGAATTCGATATAAGGCACAGGTCCGGCATTCTATAATCTTTTTTGATTTTCGAAATGACGTCTGCACTTTGTGCAAACCAAGGCCTCCAGTTAATTAGCAAGAACCTACGATAGTAATGCTATCTTGGTTGCGCAAATACAACATAACGTGTGAAAAAACAAGATGGCAGTATTTTTATCAACATGTCGATTCCAAGCAGCCTACAGCCCCTATCTGTCAAACGCTGTCAAATGCTATAACCTCAAAATCTAATTGGTTCCATTTTCGTGCTTTATTTAAGTCCAAAATCTACAAAACTATCGTATTGTAATTAATTAAGCCATGGGAAAATCGGACTTTACACTTTCTGGTTTATTTACTCGAGAAAATGTTACCTATGTACTCACTTGTGGAATCTGATATTTTCGCCCGAGTTTTCCTTGTTTCCTGAATGCGATCTGCACCCGCGCACAATACAGGACATTATCTTTATATTAAAGTCACCACCACTTCACTAATTTCTTCAGATTTCTTTTTTAAATGACAATTCTTGCCAATGAACCGCGACGGTACTTTCGAGCAATGATACGCGACCAAATTGAAAAGGGTTCCCAATGTTGCCATCGTAGATAGATAAAAGTAACTTTCTTATTTGGCAGTATGGATAGAGGTCTTTAGGAGTCAGTTTGACGTTTTGGGTAGTACGGTGTGACGTCATCAAGAAGTTATCTACTTGTATTAATTGATCTGAGGTGCAAACTGTCCATAACATTGTGTATAGGGCTGAAGGACAGCTCTTTGTATTTAACATCATCTATATTTCGATACCTTTGATGTTTGTTCTGTTATTTAAAATAGTATTTGAGCTAAAGAATTACTGACAATGTGAATATAGCGTAATTTTTAAACTTTTTTAAGCACTGAAAAGATATCATTTTATGTAGTCAAATACTAGGGATGCGCGCGCCTGACTGCATTCCCTTTGCTCGGCTACCCTTAAGTGTCCGCGTGTGAGGTGAGGTGGGGTATCTAAAGTCGGATAGGGGCGGGGAGTGGCCGCTCTGTATGTAAAACTATATTATTAATTATTCCTTGGCTAGGGTACGCGCTGCGGATGCCCGGACGCGCTTCTCCGGCCCCCGCACACCGCTCACGATTGGCCTATCGCGACCGCTGAGCATCACCACTATTAGTTTTTATTACACTATGGCAGTGGTGTGTCCCTTAAATCAGCGTTAACTTGTTACCTGAGAGCTACTAACTTTTAAGTGATGTTCGTTCGGGCTTTAGACTTCCTAGCTGATCGCATTGGGGATATAATCATAGTACATATTGATGATATATTTTTGTAGTAATGTAATACAATGATAAAACTGTATTTATGTGAATACGGCCTTATGCTCGATTTACGTAGTTAAAATTTTTTACACTGTTATTTAAGCGGATTACTTAAATGGCGTGTAGGGAGCAGTGTAATAGGTGTTACATAAGTTACAACTGTAATCCGAGGAACATTAATAATGGTAGAATTATGTCATCTTAACTACCTCGGGTTATATCATCTGCCATATGATGCCGATAAGCGCTGTATGCACCGACGCTTGACATAGCAATTTTAAAACCAAACAGCGGTGTATAAAGTCTGTCTGTTGTATTCACATAGTTTCCCTTTAAACAGCTTTGGACAAAATTCGTCTTTTAAAAAATGCTTTCAAATATATTTTTTTAAGTAGTTCTAAAATCCCTATGCCCTCAGAAAGGAGTGTATTTTTCTTCTATAGTATTCTATATTAATTTTAAGTTCATGTAATAAGCTATTTTCACTTCATCGTCGCTCTTATGCAGGGCAGACGGGCCGGTTTTGGATACCTTTAGCAAAAAAAAGGTATTTGAATGTATGAAATTGATTACTATTGATAGACGGTAGCGATACTTTAATAGAAGTATTCCTCAATGGCTCGCCTGTCCTATATATCAGTCTTAAACCATCTAGATGTATCCGTCGTATTTGTGACACATTCACTTTGTCTCGTGCTTATATCTTGCACTTGGTTTCATATATTTTTTAACTAATGTATAATTTATGGTTTATCAAGGTTTTATCAGTTACGGAATCTATGTAGTATCTATATTTATCCACGGTAGCATTTACTACCGATATCGTATCTTAAAATATTTGATCTATAGTTACAAATCGTGTTGCATATTATTTCAGTGCCATTACGTTAACCTTTCCAAAAATATATTTATTTCCTATCCTAAAAATCTAAAACCATAATTCTAACCCTTCTGAAGATTCTAGTGAATTTACTAATGTAAAATAAGTCAGGTCTCGACGCAACGTTCTCAAGATCTTAGTGAATTTACTAATGTAAAATAATTCATGTCGGTAAATGCTACAAAACAGACATTCCTTTATTTATGTGTTACACGTCCATCCAGGATTTGACTGAAAGATGTTATCTGCTAGTAGTTTTGCGACTTTAATAGCGTAATAAATTAGATGTGGCAATTAGATCCCTATCTAAATTACAAATACATTTATTAAATAACAACTAATTGTAGTGTTAACGTTTTAACATTAATTAACTGTCTGTAAAAAATTACTCTGTTTTCATAAATGTACTCGGGTCGACCTTCCGTCGGCCAGGATGCTCCAAAATGAGAGTATCTTAGCTTACGAATATTGTAAACTCAGGGGCAATTGATCCATTTGCTTCTGGGTGTTAGGAGGTTAATTAACTGTCATTTTATAAAAAGCTAGCAAGATTCCATTCTGTGGTGCCTTACATTTCATTTTCTAAAATTTTGCTGAATTCTTCGTGTTGTTCCATCGTGTAAAGTATGAAAATTATAATAAAGCTTAGAATGGGTCTTTTATGAATTGCTTAAAAACTACTGTAAGTAAGTAGTTTCGCAATGGCCTAAAATGTATAAAGAACGAATCATTGGACGTCATCTTATATTCACATCGTACTTATTGTCTTTTTATAATACTACGAATTTTCTTTTTGGTAATAGATGTCTCTTATTACTTTTATAGGTGTTAAATTTCAGAAATTGTAATGTAAATCAAATGTTGTTTACTTATTTCTTTTTCGGAAAATTAATTTATTAAGTATTTCTATTTTTTAAATTATATTTGGAACATTTAAGTATTTGGTATTAGACTCACTATCCATTAGTGTTGGTAAAGTAATAATATAAGGGCGATTATGTATTAAATTTAATGTAATAAAGAATTATTGACTTATGAAATAAATCATACCATGGAAAAGCTGAGTTTGTCTGTTATTTGATATTTATAGTGAATACACATTTTTCCTTTTAATTACCTACTGAAACTGTTCGTCCGGAACTCCGGAAAATTGGATAAGAATGACAACAGTAAAAGCATTCTCCGGAATATTTATTATTGTTATCGAACTAACTCTTGCCTACAGACGCCATATACTACACACTTCTCATGCTCTAAGACATTTACGAGCGAGGCTTCCGTCCGTATAAATTCCGGACATACCTAAAGAGGCAGGACAGCGTTGGCATTTGTTTAGGTATACAAACTCGTCCTACACGGAAAGGTCAATCATATAGGTACCTACACAATTAACAAACAATGCAGCGCACATGCGCGCGTGTCGGTAGGACCGCAGTCGCGAGGGTCGCGGTCGGTCGCCGGCCGCGGCAGTGCCGATGCCGGTGCAGGGGCGCGCGCCTCGTGCGTTCTCTATTTATATCGACTGTAACCTCCCCCCGGCTCGCGCATGCGCACGAAAACGCCGAAAGTGAAAATCGCACATCATGGTATCGCTCGGTGCAGCTTACTTACAGGAATAATACTGCAAGTAGAGCGCTAATTAGTGCAGCGAGGGCACGGGGCGGGCGGTCGTCGGCGGCGGCGTTGATAGTGCCGCGAGGATGGCCGATGCCCGCACGGCGACCACTGTCGGTACTGCGGTAGTCCTGCGCCATACATCAGCTGAGCCGGCACGGGACGCGAGCTCGTGACGTCACTCGGCGTTCACGGCGCCATGGCGTCCACTATGCAGCTCGAGTTCACCCAGGCTATGACGGATTTCAAGACGATGTTCCCGGACATGGACGACGACGTGATCGAGGCGGTGCTCCGCGCGAACCAGGGCGCGGTGGACGCGACCATCGACCAGCTGCTCGCTATGAGCACCGACAACCAGAACGAGAGGCTGCGGCTGGAGATGGAGCGCGTCGAAGGCAGCACGCCGCGCCGCAAGGACCGTCGGGCCGGCCGGGCGGACCACGCCGACGATACTGACACCACGGCACTCGTGTAAGTATACTGCTGGCCCCAAATCCATAACATAACAACACCATCATTTCTTTCAAAATATTGCGTAACTTAAGCCTTTTCAGGTCAATTAATAAATCATAAGTTTTAATTAATGTTCCTATCGAAATGCTAATCACAGGCATGTTACTAATTCATTAAATGCGGCGTTAAATTATTATACCTAAGCGTAATTTATAGGCATACCATAACGGTTTGATTGCAATATTTACAACTGAAAGCAACAAGTTAGCATGATAGGCAAATAATTCCATTACCATTCCGTCGGTCTCAACTCTACATCTTCGTAACCATGATCTAATGAAAGCCGCACCAATTTGCACATAGCCGTAATAGATATCATTGTCATGTTACTTTGTTGGCTGCCAACTGCGAGTATTCGAGTGTCCACTATTATAGTGCATGTAGGTACGTAGATAAATTGATTGGCCACCTTATTTGTACGAGTACCTATTTGTTTTTATGTGTATAAATAAAGTACAACGATATTAATGTAACCGTAAAGTATAACTGATTGATTTCTACAATCTTGGCATTGACACGAAATCTCGGGCGTAAAATAATATCGACTAAGTAATAGAAACGACTCGACATTGCATTAGCTAATAGAAACCTACGTATTTATAGTAAATTTCTGAAATAATGCGCGGAAATTAAAATCAATCAACTTTTCAAAATCAATGACGAAAGACAATAATTTTTCCTGCGTTAGATTAAAACTTATTAATCTGTGGTTAAAGTGTTCATTTGTTTGTTTTTTTCAATAAAAAGCTTTCTATTTGCAAGCCAGTACGAAATTTAAATAAAACCTTTGATTAGTTACCTTCTTGGTTGCCATGTTTCGGAGTTAAAGATTGTTCCATTTTTAAATTACACGACAGATATGAGTTTACTACGTTATTTATTTGGCCGCTAAACCACGACAGATATGGATATTCATACAACTTTTGCCGGCCGCTGCTCGAATGTATTTGGCCAGCACAGCAATTTAGATTTATCTCGAAGAAGGTTGTCACAATAATGCTCAAATTTCCAAGCATGTTTGAGAAAAGAAACAAAAGCATTCATAATTTAATATACTTAGGTTTAAACGCGGTTAGCAAATAGTTGGGCTGCTGTTATGTTATGATTTACGTTTATTGTATGTCTACTGTTTTCACGCTTTATTACGTTGTATCTTACCCAAACTGAATTAACTAGAACGATTGAATTAAGTACGATTCGTTTGCAGAGACGTCGACGATGACTCGATTCCCCTTGCAATAAGAAGAAAATGGGTGCCTCGGATGCTAGGTCCTCTACCACCAATGTTCCTCCGGATCCCGCCAGGCACTGACGCGAGGATAGACCTCAGTCTGGACATGGATGACGATCGTATAGCCACTTTCCTGCAGAACGAAGAGTTTATGGCAGAGCTCCGGTGGAACCAGGAGTTCATGGCCGCACTGGATAGTGAACAAGGGCAAAAAACAAAAGGACACGACGATGAAGCTGTGTTTAAAGAAAGGCTTAAAAATATGGGGAAATGTAAGTATTGCATCATTCTTTCGTCTTCGGATAGTAGGTATCTAGATTATAGGGTTTCGTACCCAAAGGGTGCTAACTGAACCCTATTAGGTGGGTACTAAGCCTACTCTGTCCGTCAGTCTGTACACCTCTTTACAGGGCTATCTTTTGAACCGTATAGGTAGCGAGTTGAAACTTTTACAGAGATGTGTCACTATTTTAAAAATTAAGGGAGCTCCCAATACAAAAAACCTATGTTTTTAAAATGTTTGTTTTTGCTCTAAGTATAATAAAAACGATAATACAAGGCTCAAACTTGGTAAGATAAAACAGCATACTCTAAAATACATAATAAAAACCGGCCAAGCGTGTGTCGTGTTCGCGCTAAGGATACCGGAGAAAAAATGTTTTTTACCAAACCGGTGCGTAGAACCTACGGTACTCTCGGGGATTTTGTGTTGATCCTACGCAATAATCATCGTTCGGAAGTTAAATGTGGTAATATAGGACGTGGGTAGTGGAATAATTCGCCATTAGTTAATAAGCAGGGCCGCGGGCAGTGATAATACCTTCTATTCAAATGAGGTTGTCAGTGTAGAGTTTACAAATGCTGGCGTACAACATTTCACTGTAGAAGATTGCTGCAATCGTCCGTTGCGATTTATTGTTCGTTGAGGCTGCATGAATGATAATGTAAGTATGTTAAGAGGATGTTACCGCGACGGCGCTACATACAAAATAAAATACCTAAACGAAATTGGATTCTAAGGGCCTGTTTCACCAGTTCTGGGTAAGTTCTTGTTAGCTTATCCGACAGATAGTTTGGCATATTTTGTATGAAATTATGTCAAAATATCTGTCGGATAAGCTAACAAGAACTTATTCAGAAGTGGTGAAACAGGCCCTAAGTATTTGAAATAATATTATCCAATTAAGATCAATACAATTTTTAACTTACAAACTGATACTTATCTTATCATCGTCTTTGGTTTATCAGATTTCCGTTAGGTATAACATTATAAGAGGGATTAGAAGTGCAAAGTAAGTAGGCGTGGAACACGGTTATGCAATGATTTGCATAACACCATAAGGCGCGTGGCGTGATGCGAGCGAGAGGGCATAAGTAGTTGTAGCAGCGTGAGCGGGAAGACAAGTGGCAACAGCCGTTTCCGAAGCAAAAGCGCTACTTTGCATTTCTTCTGTCGTTTAGACCAGCGTTTCTAACCTTTTTCAATCCACGGACCCCTAGAAAATCTGACCTGACATACAGATATCGATTTCTAGAACGTATTAAACTATTTCAGTGAGTAACGTAGCAAGTTTTGCCGCAAGCGGTTGGTTTCATTCGCGTGGTGTTAGCGCGGTTCGCGTTTCAGCTTGCCACGAAGCTGCGCTATCTCTTCTCAACTGTGTTTTTGCTTAATAAACAATCCTTGAGATGTAAATAGATACTTCCACAAACTACTTGACACTGGCAGAAATTCCATCCATTTATTAAGGCTAGGTTATCCCACTGCAAGCATAGTTTACAATTAGCCATCCCGCTCCAATTGAAAACAAAGATCGCAAAAAAACGTGTTTTTCGTCAATATCTTTGCTCATGGGAGTTTCTAAGCTAAAACTTCTCCTGAGTTCACTAGAAATATTTAATGTATTTAGTTAAGTACAAGAATAAAAAGTTAAATATCAGCAGTTTAGTCATAGTATTGAAAAAAACATAACAAAAAGGGGTAACTTTGGGATTTTTTTCTATCTAGTAAACTTAATCTAATCGTGTAATTGAGAACAGTCGCCCATCCGCCCGATCCTTAAATAAGACATAATTTAATTTCAGACTTTAAAACACAGTTTAAAACACTTTCGTTCTTGTTAAAAAAACGGCCTCGACGGGATAAGAGCGTCTTAAATAAATATCCTCGAATAATATTTTTAATAAAATAGGTAGGTTCAAACATTACGTGTATGCAGCTCTAGAAGGAAACTCCTCTTAAAATACATGTTCAGTTTACTGCCCTTAATGGACGTTGAATCGTGCTTAGGTGTTTGTTATTTACATTAATACTACTTGACTGGTCTCAATGAATCATTTCAAAGATATATACACGCATTCGAGATTTCTTTTTATCAAATACTAAGATTTTAAACATTAAAACTAAGGCCAGGCCGTCACCCGCATGCGGTTCATTTATCTTGTGGTTAAAGACCTCATTCATCGAAATCATCGATGTCCAATGAGAGTCTGCAAATAATATCGTCTGCATGCGGGTATCTAAATATACAGTATGTAACAACACACCATGAATTGGAATCCGAGATCAAAAATTTCAAACAAAAGAGGCTCGATTTCAGAGTATAGTCATTTTTAAAGGGGGTTTAGGCCATCTAACTGAACAACTTTCACTATTGAGATAACGTAGATTTTTTAAATCAGCGAGTCTGTCCCACAGCAACATTTGTGTCGAGTAGATATTGCAGTTGTATGAAACAGCAGATTTTTTTTGCTATTTCGATGTCGCCTCCATAGTTAAAGTTGTTCAGTTTGATGGTCTAAACTACCCATAAACATAATATAATGATACCACCCCTTTAAGTATTACTAGGGTGTTTTATTACACCCTGTAAAGTCTGTAAACCATAACTTTAAAATAAATTCTACTATAGCATACCATAGACAACACAAAGAACAGTAAAGCCTGACCAGGAATATAAAAAACCTGGTTTGGGGGCGCTGCAATCGACTATAACCTTTAATGACAGAGTTCCAAGTACAAAAATTGGTTCCAATGATTTTCCGCAACATGGCGAGGTTTTTTATATTTCTGGTCAGGCTTTACACTTAAATCAACTCAACCAAGAACATTATACAATACCTATTCGAAATTCCTATGGTATAATACTGGTAGGTACCAAATATACACAACATTTTTGAACTCAACTCAAATTTCTGACTATAATACCTCTTCAATACTACCACCGCGTCGGAAGTGGTTCCGTTTGTAGAGAAGATGCAGCCTTAAACTCTATAACACACATCTCATTTCAATAATCTTTCTTTTTTCAATGTCTGCTATACTTTTATTTTTATGTCTTTTATGTCTGCTACTTATTTTAAATACCTATCAGAAATATCAAATCACAAAGGAAATTTACAGGACTATATTACGGGAACACTTGTATTATTTTCAATGTAGACTTCATCCAGACACTACTAAAATAAATATTTCAATTTATATCTAGTAAGACTTGACTTGAAAGGTCTCTCCCGCACCATAGAGACTCCACTTTACCACAAAAGTTATAAACTTAGAACCAGGAAGCTGGAAATAGGTATTGCTTGGAACTCATAACTAAGAAGACTCCATTGTTACAGTATCCCGCAAGAAATTCGCGCAAATATCGCGAATGTTCAGCCGAGGCGGATCTAAACGGTCGGGCAGTGCGCGCGCGCCGCCACGTGGACCCCCCGACAGCTTGCTGCTCCAAGAGGAGCACAGCGACGATGAGGACCGCCCCATGAGAACCAAGATATAACATGTGACTTTGTACCTTGTGGGAAATGATATTTGGTGGTATTTGACATGACTGCATCGGTCGTCATGTCGGGCACAGTTTCGGCTGTAGGTGATACCGATTTATAGGGCTGTCTGCCAAATATTTGTGCTTTGAATCTTAATTAACAAAATCTAATCAATAGACAGCCCTACAACATAAGTAGAAGAACGTATGGGTTTTTCAATATGCGCTTAAAAGACAACTTAAGGCCTTATGAGGTTTCGGATAAGACTGGGATTGTAAATAAAATTGGTTAGGATTGTTGTTTGTTGGTGTAATTAAAATGCTTTTCAGTTAGTATTTGATAGAGTTGACCACACAGGTTTTTAATTAAGCCCAGGATAGACTGCCTAGTTATTAAACTAACGTAACATCAAAAGGAATGCAATTGTAAACTGTGTGTGGCCGACTGTATTGAAAATACTCTGGCAAGCGAAACCCAGAGAGGCTGTTAAGGAAATTTGTATAAATTATCCACTTTGTATGTAGTTAGATAATGTAAATAACTGTTGTAATAGTTGACTCAATAAGTAGAATGCTTTGTCTCGACGTCCACGGATTTAGATACGGCATTTTGTTAGATATCTCGCTGATCGCTGAGCGCCCCTACTTATAAAGTTAAAACTACAATCCGCCTGCACGATTACTAGTTTATTGATTTACTTATGTTACATACGTATCGATATTTTATTGTACAATAAGCAACGAAAGTAACTTGGATGTGTTATTTGTGTTTTATAAAACAATTAACAACAGTTAGGATGCTTTAGTTGCCGTCTGTACTATGCAGAGTAGATTTATTTGATTTATGGTTGCTGCGTACGCAACGGGGTGTGAACGGAACGGGCGTCAATTTTCTATGTAAAGAGGCAAATTGTAGATGCTAATTCTGGTTACTGTCGATGTAATTGGGCTTGCTCTATTGTGTTATATTTCCGTGATGAGCTAAGAACAATATCTTCCTTTTTTACTGATATATCATTGGACATGTCTTGGTCCTTTGAGCCACATTGAAACAGTACCTAGGTAAGTAGGTAGGTAAACTAGGTAAGGTCATTATTGGCTGTACCATACAAGCGCTGTAGAATGTGTCATCTGTAAAGTTAACTATCTATCTTATTTTGTATCTTTCACTCCTCGATATGCGAGTACTTGCAATTTGTAAAGTAGGTACAATGTTAAGCTTGAAGGTTGCATAAATGATCTACGAACGCTTTGAACGACTTCCACGCCTCGTTTAGTAGGTACGTAACAACCTTTAGACGGTATTTATCCTACTTTACACGTTATTCAGTGTTTCCAAACATTTCCTAATTGAAATACAAGTACCATATTATTAAGCGATTCATTTTCAAAATAATATTTTTACGTAATATGTGCTTTTTCAAATTTCAAACAGTGGGATACCGCTAAATCCATTCTTAAAATGGTTCAAATTTGCTGTTAAAAAGCTAGCAATAGATAACTAATGTTGAACTTTGTAGTTTAAAAGTTTTTTATATGAGGTAGGGTAGACGTATCAGTATTGTAACGTTTTAGTTTGAATTATTTCGTAAAAGCTAATTTTATCGAAGCACTGCTAGTTTAAGACTGCAAAGAACTCATTATAATGCCAGTCAAAATATTTTCACTTCATTCCATCTATTTATAATTTGCATTTTTCAAATAATAAGTACTTAATGTCCAAATTGTAAGTGGAAAATAATCCAAATAGAAATCTAAAAGGTAATAAAACACACACAACATACCTATAGGTAAATGATACTCGAGATCCATAATGATTTTATTTTTGGACCAAAAAACCCGCCACGGTCTTTCGGTCGTCTATGTTAGCCCTGTTTCCTAACATATACCATACCATATACCATATTATTTCTAAATGCCATCTCTAGAACATATTAGCAGGAGAATTAGGCCACAAACTATCAATTATGTACTACCGTAATTAGGCCATTGATTAGCAGTGTGACTGTAGGTTACAGGTTAAGTCAAAAACACGTTTGGGAAGGAAAGTCCATTAAAATTACGTGAGGTGTTTTTTTTCATAGCCCCGCTTGAGTTTTACCCTTCAACTTTTACATAATTTAATTTATTTGATATGTTCATGTCTCTCTATCTGTTATAATTATAAGTAATAATATTTATTCCCTGAATGAACAAGTTGGCGTGAGATTATCATTGAGCCTTTAAATGAAATTTGAGATCTGGCGAGATTTTTCCGGACTAGTATCACGTATTTAATGGACGACGCCCCTTACTGTGTACCGAGATACGTTTACCCTACACATATCTATTTAAATAGATGCATGGCGTGCAGAGTCGGACCACACGAAGGGAAATGTAGACGTCCTGTGCGGAGACAGGCATAACTCGTTTAGGAAAGTGAGTACTAATTGTTTCTCACACGTTTCATTCACGATGATAGGCTAAAATTATGTCTTATTAAATATTATTTATAAACCACACATTTTCTTAAAGTGTTTCCTTTGTACCTACTTCATATACCTACCCTACTAAAAGATACCAAGCTTTTAAAGTTTAAGACATCTTCTATATTATGTCTACCTATACCTACTTATAAAACAATTCCCTGACTGACAGACAACGTACAGCAGCCTAAACCACTGAATACATATTCTGCATAGCATCTAGAGATGAGGTACCTACACTAGGTAAATTAGGCAAATGTGTCATTACACTATTACCACTACTAGGTAATCTGTGCTAGTACCTAATATGTAGTACCCATAACGTTACGCGTAGAGAAAACACTACGATAAATTGGTCTTACGGAGGGAGGCACTTACCCGACAATTAAAAATCCACTTGTTTTCATTTGTTTACTAATAGAAATGTAATTTTCCATCATAGAATCATTACATGGTCGAATGAATGGGGTTACATATGAGAAGCAATCAGGTGCATAAACAGGGATCCTTTATAAACTACGGGGTGAACAGATGTGGTGGAAAAAGTCGAACAATTGTGGAAGAACGAGATAAATATTATGGACAATGTAAAAAGTAAGTAACTTTTAACTTGGATATTTTCACGAATAGGTAATTAATTTCACCTAATGTACGTTAGTACACTTTTTATGTTTGTGCTGTGGAAATATTATAAAATCACCCAAGAGATCTAAACTATTATTCTATTCTATATTTTAAAATATGGCTGCCATCTTGGGTATGTGATGATTTTGCCAATGTCAAGTTTTTATAGCAAAAGTGCTTGACGTTGTACGGTTATATTGATATTTTGGTGACTTCAAGGGTTGTTCTTATAAAAGAACAATATCCTGAGCCACTGGATTTCCACTGTGGACCGGGGATGGGGCAACCGACGCGTACGCGACCACCCAATAGCAGAGCCACAGAGCAAATCAAACTATTATAAAATTGTAACTGAAGCTTGTCTGTACATTGAAGATATTTACAAAAAAAAGATTACGATATGGTTTTTATGTAACTACCTATCCCTGACTCGAAATCAACTTTTTTATAATTTTGTCTGTCTGTTTGTTTGTTCGCGCATCACGCAAAAACTACTGAACCGATTTTGACGAAACTTTTTTTGTTTGATAGCTTTATGATCCGACTTAAAATCTGGTATATAATTTGTGCGGACGAAGTCGCGTGTAAACACTAGTATTTTTTAATTTCACACATCCTAATACGTAGGTACACTAAAGTGACAAACTCTATCGAACTTATACTTATTTGTATGGGACAGCAATTTTTTTTTCGCGATTTCGAAGTTGGCTCCATTGGTGAAAGTTGTTCAGTTTGATGAGTAGAATACATGCTGAAGTTATCCGCAGTGATATAAAATGTATCCTGTATGTATGTAGGTATACGAGTATTTATATCAATGAGCATGAGTAAAATACAATAATACCGCGCGCTCCTGGATCCGTATGTTAGAGGTAACGACGACCTAGGAGGAAGATAATACAAGATTGGATGAAAAGGTGATCTTATCCCAGGAGCAATTTCTTTCAGCAGACCTGTCACAGGACCATCTCTTAAATTGATGCGCGACTTTGTCAGTTTTTGTTAACCTACTATCTTTAAGACACCTCTACACCGCTCGTTTTTAATTACTATTTATTTATTTATTTATTTGGCACACAAAACAGGAAACAATCAGTGAAATAATAACACATAATATAAAAAGCTTAAATCTAGATTGCAACCCTAAATACTACCCTATTACTAACATAACTTTAAGGGTGTAATTAGACCATGAATATTACCTAAGAAACATGGCTCGAAAAATAAGATTTTTTTTGACCTTCCATAGTAAATCTACCGTCTGATCCGCACTTTTGTATGGAAGGTCCAAAAAAAGCGCATTTTTCGACCCATGTTCCTTACGGAAAGTTGTTTAGATTAATGGTCTGAATACACCCTTAAAGTTGCGAGTATGTTAGTATAATGATAAAAAAATAGTTGTGTATAATTTTCTCTCCATCTCAGAAACCTAACGTAGCTTATAGACAATACAAGCGTATTTATCAAAGAAATGCTCGTCAACGCGCGCGACGGCGTGGAACGGGAAAGTTGCATCGACATCGAATGAGCGATATGCGCTCTTGCGGTTGCGCTTGCGCATCGCATATGGATATGCATCAAAACAATAGAGCCTATTTGAGAGTGACGAAGCGAAGACTGTAGATGTAGGTACAGTTCGACTCACATCTATACATATACAGGGTGTAAGGAAAAGTGTCATTAACCTTTAAACCACAGACTCTACCCATCAAACTGAACAACTTTTACTATGGGAGCAAAACAATCAGAGCAAAAAAAAAAGATTGCGTTGAGTAGGGACATTACACTATTGCAGTTTAGTATGGGACATCTGACTTTTTTTTTACTTTGATCATTTTGCTCGCTCCCATAGTAAAAGTTATTCAGTTTGATGGGTAGAGCATGCGGTTTAAAGGTAAAATGATACTTTTCACCTCACAAGCTCGGAAAGATTCTGTTTATCATTCGAAATCTGAGTGCAAAAGTGCATTTTATCCGCTAGCGTGCAAAGAGTTTTTAAAATTCGAATCCATTCGAGTCCAGATAAAAAGATAGTAAAACCATACGTGCGAGAAAGACAAAAAGATTATGTTGCTAACATAACGAACTATGCATATATTCGTGCATATTATTGTCTTCTCTTTTTCGCGTATAAGTTTGTCCTTCACTATAATTTATTTGAGTGTCAACAAAGAGATTATAACTAAATATAATCCCTTTGAGTAGCAATATCTCTTGTCTTCTCTTTTTCACGTATAGATTTGTCCTTATTTGCATTTGCATATAATTATTTTTCCAGTGTGGGATAAAAACATCATTTAAAATAATACTTATTTAAAATGCATTTTAATAATTAATTCATCTTGTTTACCTATGAGAAGTTATTCCTTTACATTTCCTTACATTTCCTGAATTATTTGCGCAGTGTCTCAGTACACACTACACACCAGGACATTTTGTATGCTGATCAATTGGTTTTCAATCAAACTGCTACACGTGACCGCAGTGAGACAGTGACTAAATGCAAGAGTAATATAGCCGCAATAGAATGGGACAACGTCATAAAGCGCGATGTTCGCTCTATACATCTAAACTCAGAGCTTGCACCTAACATTTTCCTCGCTGTTGTGAGGTGAAAAGTTGTGTGTTTCGCTCGGCTGCAAAATTATTACGCGTCTCGTACCTTTGAAACCTTCGCTTGCTCTGGTTTCAATATAAGTACTCGCGGCAAAAAACAACTTTGCAGCCTAGCATAACAAATAACTATTTCCTAACTCCCTGTATAGGGTCCTTCTTAATATGCTGACACTTTTTTAAGGGGATGATCAGACCATCAACCTGAACAACTTTCTCTATGGCACCAACATCGAAATCGCGAAAAAAAAAATCACCTGCTCCATACAAACTTAGTTTGGATTAACTTTTAGGCTTTATTTTATCGCAATCAGTTCAGTCAATCAAAAGTTACGAGTACCTATTTAAATTTTCTTAGATTTATGTTACGAAGGAATACTAGGTCTTTCTCCTCAATAAACATTTGAAGTTATTAAAATATGTAAGATAATTTAGAGTCGTATTTTTAGAATGAGCTGTTAGCTGTCAACAAACTTTCATGTTGTGCATCCACCTTAACGCTCTTTATGTTAATAAAAACAACAAAAATTGGCCGACAATGGTCGCTACATATGTAATGCAGCAATTACTTTAACTGACGTGTATTTACTTAAATGTTTTACTTTCGAGACACGGGCGAGTGATGAAAGTATTGTGATGATGTGATACTACAAAAAATTTAAGTGTTTAATGCTGGGGAAAATACCCAAGGATGCGGTACTTATGTGTCTTCGAACTAAGAAAACTAATAGTCTGCATATTCACCGTATCTCTTGGTTTATTCCCCATACTATACCCTCGGCATAATGTAAAGCGTAAAAAATAATGGGTAAACATTTTTTGTAATATACAGGTGTTACAAAAATACAAATAAACCTTTAAGGGGGTGGTGTATACATTATACAGGGTGTTTCATAAGTAACAATCTTAACTATTATAAAACCGTAAATTCATAAGGAATAAAAAAGTAGCGGTTCTCTTCATATAAATTCAAATAACATTCGATAGCGCGATTTAAAAACGTGCAGCGCCATCTATTGACAAAATTGTTAGTTTGTTTGTTTGTTCGCGCATCACGCAAAAACTACTGAACCGATTTTGATGAAACTTTTTTTGTTTGATAGCTTATGATCTGACTTAAAATCTGGTATATAATTTGTGCGGACGAAGTCGCGGGAAAACACTAGTAAATATATAAAACTCTTAAGGGGGTTGTTTAGATCGTCAAACTGAACAACTTTCTCTATGGGACCAACATCGAAATCGCGAAAAATTAAAATTGATATCCCATACATATTTTAGCTCTAGTCGATTTGTAGAGTATGGAACATCTTTTTTTTTCGCGATTTCGATATTGGTCCCATAGTGAAAGTTGTTCAGTTTGACGGTCTAAACAACCCCCTTAAGAGTTTTAAATATTTATTGTTACTTATGAAACACCCTGTATAATTTAACTAACATAATTCAGGTTTCACAAAAGTTTACTCAAAGTAATTGGGTTCCAAGGTGAGGGACTCCACTAAACGAAGTTAAACCCGACAGATGTCAAGAGCAAGATAATTCCGTGCTTCGAATGGCACGTTAAGCCGTTGGTCCCGGCTACTATCTCTGGTGGTAGTACAGAGGGGTCGTTACAAGTCGTTCTGAAAAAACTTAGCTCAGCAGTAGAAAATGTCTAAATTACGATGGAGATATGAATCTTTCTTCTGCTAATTTTGCTCTCAAAAATCATATTTCAGGAGTGCGATTTTTGAAAGTCAAATCAGCAGTAGAAAGATGCATATCTTCATAGTAATTTTGACATTTTCAACCGCTGAGCTCAGCGAATGAGAGATCAAGGGCCTGTTTCACCACTTCTGAGTAAGTTGTTGTTAGCTTATCCGACAGATAGTTTGACATATTTTGTATGAAATTATGTCAAAATATCTGTCGGATAAGCTAACAAGAACTTATTCAGAAGTGGTGAAACAGGCCCTTAAAATCGCACTCCAGAAACGAAAACAAAATGTAGCGCAGGCGACGCTTTGCGTAGTGAAAAATAATGATGCTCGCGTTGATGTCTTTTGTAGGCGAAATATAAATTTCACTACGCAGAGTCGCCTGCGTTAAAAAAAAATAGTAAAAAATTATTACTATATCTGATATCTAAACTGTTATAAAACTGTAACTAATAAATAATAAATAAATAACGCTCACAAGCACATACATTGTAAAGATCCCAAACTAGCACTAAAGGCTTTTATTATGGAAACCATACAACAACGGCACGAACATATAACATCCATGACCGAACCGGGATTCGAACCCAGGACCCTGGTTTGGCAGTCCGGCGTGGTAACCATTACACCAACCGGGTCGTCAACTGAAGTGTGTCTGTACATTGAAGATATTTGCATGAAAAAGATTACGATGTGGTTTTTAGGTATCCCTGACTGCAAATCAACCTTTTTTAAATCTGTGTGTTTGTTTGTATGTTTGTAACATCATCACGCAAAAACTACTGAACCGATTTTGATGAAACCTTTTGTTTGATAGCTTATGATCTGACTTAAAATCTGGTATATAAGTAATTTGTGCGGACGAAGTCGCGGATTAACTCTAGTATATATTTGAAGTGATTTTAGTCTTGCTGGTCACAGAAAAACCTGTAGGGCTATTGTGTTAGTTTCCAATTACATCGTACCTATATACAAGATCGATAATGACTGTACTCTACGTCTCTTTATTCGTAGACTGTACTAGGCTTTTAAGGTGGTTGCAGAGCTGTCAATTTCATACAAAACTTTGTCGTAGAACACTCGTAGACTGTATTAATAAAAGTAATGTTTTATATAGGGTCCAACTTAATATGCTGACACTTTTTTAAGAGGATGATCAGACCATCAAACTGAACAACTTTCTCTATGGGACCAACATCGAAATCGCGAAAAAAAAATCTGCTGTCCCATAGATTTGGCTTGAGTAGGTTTGCAGTTTTGTATCATATGGAGGGGCAGATTTTTTTTTCGCGATTTCGATGTTGGTCCCATAGAGAAAGTTGTTCAGTTTTACGGTCTGATCATCCCCTTAAAAAAGTGTCAGCATATTAAGAAGGACCCTGTATATGGAAATATAGCATAGAAAATCTAGATTGCGCGTATCAAATAATATTTAAAATTTATAATATAAATACGAAGATATAAGGCTTTTAAATTTTGTATGAATAATTTCAAAGCTTGATATCTTCGTAATAATATTAAAAATTGCAAATATTATTTGATACGCGCAATCTAGATTTTCTAACCTATTTTACCATAGGTATATAAAACATTACTTTTATTAATACCGTCTACGAATGTTCTACGAAAAAGTTTTGTATGGACGGAAACCACCATAAGTTGTTTTGTTTCTGTGATCATCATATCCAATAATTATCTGAATTAAGTTTTTTGACAGTTCTTGATGTCATGATACTGTTTAACGTGGTAAGAACGAACCCGTTAAAATGATTAACCTTAGCTTAATAGATAAATGATGATCGGAAAAACACTTACTATTTACTTACTCTAAATTACTTACTTTTTTACAAAATTTTCCAGATCAGTCATAAATACGATAGGTACCAATTTTTTATTCAATACCATCGGTAACTAATACAATAGGTCTGTGCTGTGTATGAGATATAAGTCTTGCACCATCAAAACGTAATCATGTTTTATGTGATCCAAAATTATACACATTTCCCTGATAACCACGAGAAACGCAAGAGAAATCAAAATTTACGCAGCAAAACTCTACGTTCTTGCTATTGTCTGTGACACACATTTTCCATTCTAATGGTTAGCATAAATTAATGACCACTTTGTTAACTGCCTCTTGATTCTCACCGTACCAAGACGCAATCAAAGGGGCAATATTACAAAAGTTTCTCAGCTGGAAAACTTAGGTACTTACCTTGTGCGGAATGAATGAATACCTTCATTATTATTTTGAATTTTCGGTCGCAGCTTTAATATGTTATTCTACTTTTAATGAAACATGTATTTTATTGCATAATTAATTAACTATGCATATTTGAGAGGAAGAGCTTGAGCAACCTACATTTTTCTGCTAAAATATGCAGACTTGCAGCATAATAGGTAAATGCTCGGCCAATTTGGTTCGCGATAGATAACACATAATCTATTACGAATCTATTGCCTCACGTCTGTGACGCAAGCTTATCATCAAAACAGAAATGAGTAGTAAATAGTAACTCGAGGAGGCTCGTGCTTGCGGCGATGCGCTACTAGAGCGGTTATCTAGTCGAGATGCGCGCGCGCATCGCGCACGTGCACCCGTCACGCATCACGGACACCCAGAAATTCGCTTAGTTTGTCCTTAGCCTCCGTGCCACTCGCACGTATGGACCAGGCATTTTTCCCGCGCGAAGTGACTTTGAAAATGGTGGATTCCGCTCAGGCCTAGTGTTCTCGGTTGAAGCGAGGGCAGTCCTGACGTGATAGATTCGTGAGTATCCTTGTACGGGGCCGGCTGGGGCTTTGACCGTCGCCCGCGCCGGTCCTGCTCCGGGCTAAAAAGAGCTCCACCGAACCTGTTGTTCACCTTGCTTGTTTAAGATCGACGAACTTTTTTTGCTAGAAATATCTTTTCGAGTTTTTGCAAGGGTTACCTTGAATCGGCTCCAAACGTTTTATAATGCCTTGATTGAAAAAATATTTTCAAGCAGATAATTTCCAATCAGATAATTTTAGGATCCAAGTTCTCGAAAGTGATATCAAAATTTTATGTTTTCGAAAGAATCGTGCCTGATATATTTATTAGTTCACTTTTGAAACTCGTTTTTAAAACTTTAGTACGCACATAGAGGGTAATAATAACAGAAATAGAGTCAAGAGTAAAGAGATAAGCAAAAAAAATCTATCTCTACTAGAATTTCAAATTAAGTAATTTTCTAAGAACAGTCCATAATTAAATGAGCATGACATTCAAGTTCGTAAAATGAGCCAAGGATGTAGAGTCTTTTAAATGATTGTGGATGCTATATACAGGACCGGTAGCGGTGGCGGGTATCCTGCCCAACAACTGTGGCTCTGCTAGACAACTTTACTTTCATTTGCATAATACGCTCCTATAATATTATATTATCGTTGAATTTACAAAAGAAAAGAAGTAAGTAAACGCATTGAATTTTATGCGACGATTATCATCGACGATCCTTTTCATCGATCGATGCGGTTTACGGCATATAATAACTTGATATGAGTTACGGTTTCATGTATTATTAAACGATTTAAAATAAGTTTATAATTACCTAAATAAACGCACAACCATAATTGAAAACATTTCATTTTTTTAACCACCAGTTTTTAATGAAAAATATAAAAATAGGTAAAAAATAAGAGATACGTATTTTTTCGATTTAATTTTTGACTGATATTTCTATTTTTAATTTTCTGAAAAACGTAGGCTTTATGGCCAAGATACCTTGGCCTCCAACCTCAATGACATTAAAAATAAAAACTGTCAAATACAATAGAAAAGCCAAGCAGGCAAAGGAATAAAATCTCATTCAACCTATATTATATTTTTCAGTATTTGATATAAATACTGAAAAATATATAATAATTTGATATAAGTAAGCTTTGAATCACATAATTTTTTCGCGATTTCGATGTCGGTCCCATAGAGAAAGTTGTTCAGTTTGACGGTCTAAACAACCCCCTTATGAGTTTTAAAAATTTATTGTTACTTATGAAATACCCTGTATATCTTAGACACTTTAACACAGATCTATTTCCATTGAAAGTACCAGAATCTAGCCCGTATTTGTATTATTATGACTAGACAACGATATAAGTATAATACTAATACATAGATACAAACATCCATAACTCGGTTAACTACCTAACTAAAACTATACAAATATATGCCACCGCATACAGGATTCGAACCCGCGAGCTTTGACACAACAAGCAAGTTCACAACTAAATTTAAAATATGAGCTCCAACTTCTACTCTAATATCCCGACGATGACTACTGCCTATAAAAATATTGTGTGGAACCACACATAAGGCTTGGACCACCCTATTTCTTTACGTGGTGGGCTGCAGTGGGTGTCGTACGTAGTACGACAGCCTCTAAACTTGATACTTCATTCCATCCTGTAGGGCTTGTGTAATTTTCCGAAAATAGCGTTTACAAGCACGTTTACAAGCACGGTACTAGGCAATTTTTAAGTAAGCAGCTAAGTAATGAAATTAATTAACTAAATATTAAAAAGCAGAATTGCTATGAACTGTCGAACGAGTCGATTTGATACCGATTGGATCTGGTATTTACACAATAAGAACCCTGAATGTACGTTCAAATTTTTACATAATTATATTATAAAAATATCATTGACCTTTTAACCACATACTGAAGTTGTTCAGTTTGATGGGTAGAGTATCTGGCTTTCTTTACACCGTTTACAAGTTCGTTTTGTAAGTTCTAGGCAACTTTTAAGTCGGTAAGCAATATTTTGTTTCTGTGATCATATCCATTGTCTGAAAATAGTTAACTAAATATTAAGAAGCATTTGAAACCGATTTGAATAATAATAAGACCCCTGAATGAACGTTCTAATGTTATGTTCTATTTACGTAATTATACAAGGTGTTACAAAAATACAAATAAACCTTTAAGGGAGTGGTTTAGACCATCAAACTGAACAACTTTCACTATGGGACCAATATCGAAATCGCGAAAAAAAAAATTGATGTTCTATACTCTACAAATCGACTAGAGCTAGAATATGTATGGAATTTCAAAATATTTTTTTCGCGATTTCGATGTTGGTCCCATAGAGAAAGTTGTTCAGTTTGACGGTCTAAACAATCCCCTTAAGAGTTTTAAATATTTATTGTTACTTATGAAACACACTGTATAGGGTCCTTCAGTCCTTCCGTCAGGGCGAAAAATACCAGCTGTTTTATACAAAACTGCAAACCTACTCCAGAGGAGTCACGTTACAGGGTTTGCCCCGAACACTTGTCTCTCGCGTGGTGTTCGCGCGGTTTGCGTTTCAGCCTGCCACGAGGCTCCACAATCCTTCTCAGTTGTTCTTACTCAAAAACAATTCTCGAGATTGGATAGATACTCCCTCAAACCACTTGACATTGGCGGAAATGCGGTGCTAACGCACAAGCAAGAAGTCCATAAATTAAAAAAACCTACTCCAGCCAAATGTATGGGACATCTGATTTAAAGACTCACTCGATTCTACGCGGTAATATATTGTAAGATAAACTCTGGAGTTAATTTCTAACCCATCAAAGTCGAAAGCTGAAGCGCTGGAAAAGAAACTACAAATGGATGACCAGCCATAAAATGGCTCTCCAATAAATCATAGTGTTTACGAGCCATCGGCCGAATAGTCCTGTGGGATGGAATCCGAGCCGCCTCGCAGAATGCGGTCTCCATAATAGGAAAAATAATGTCTGACAAGACAATAAATCATTGTAATTTAGAGCATCTTATATCTCCCAGTAAAAGTCCCTACCAATAAAAGAGGTTAGCGAGAAAGTTAATAACTTTTGAAAAGTACCTATGAGAAAAATTTAGTATTACAGAGTTGTAAATTTCATACAAAACTTTTTCGTAGAACACTTGTAGACGGTATTAATAAAAGTAATGTTTTATATATCGAAAAATAGCTTAGACAAAAAATTAAAACCGACTTCAAAACTAAAAAGGTAAAAATAATAATATTGCAGTCGTTGACTTTTGCATTCGAATCTATAAGAACATTAATTTGTCTTATCGGACTCGGTGTCAAGCCGGTACGATTCGCAACTGGGCTTTCAGTAATTTTTTGGCTTGGCTTGGCTTGACACCGACTCCAATAAAATAAATTTATGTTCTTATAGATTCGAATGCAAAAGTCAACGACTGCAATATTATTATTTTTACCTTTTTAGTTTTGAAGTCGGTTTTAATTTTTTGTTAAAATTTTTTTATTTCAAAATTTTCAGTGTTGAAATCTAGGTGAAATACATTAGTTCGACTTAGCAGTTATAAGTACTTCAATGCAAAGGATACGGTGTACGCTCTACACCTAACTCGATTTAAAAAAATCCAACCCATGTTTCGTACAACATTTCTGTTTTTGGGTTACCTACTGTTAATCTGTCTTTATGCCATATTTCGATTCAATAGATGCAAAAATGAGCGAGTTAATGAGGCGGGGCATACAGACAGACGAATGGACGAAAGTATAAGGGTTCCTTGTTTGACTACGAAACCCTTATAACGACGAACATTTCCGACCGCCATGATCAATTAAATCTATGTGTTTCGGTACCTATATCCATGAAGTTTAAACCATAAAGTTATTATACGTTTAAACACAACAGTATGACCAAGAAGTTTTAAATATATAGGCATATAAAGGTTCTTGGTTATGACAGTAAAAAAAAACATAGTTTGACAGTCCCCATCAAAACATTGCTGTGTCACGGACCTGAAAAAAAGACGGACGTAATATCCTTTTATTATACAGGGTGTAAGGGACAGCCCTCCGCAAACTGAAACGGTGAACTCAGACCATCAAACTGAACAACTTTCACTATGGAGCCTACCTCAGGAAAAGCGAAAAAAAATCAGCTGTCCTATACATTTGAATCGGGTAGGTACGGCAGTTTTGTATGAGACAGCTGATTTTTTTTTTGCGTTTCCTGAGGTAGGCTCCATAGTAAAAGTTGTTCAGTTTGATGGTCTGAGTTGACCGTTTCAGTTTGCGGAGGGCTGTCCCTTACACCTTGTATAAGTGAAGCACCCATGTATTATATTGTGTTTGCGTCGTAGAAAGAGAAGGTAAGTACTAGAAAGAAGCACGTGTCGTGTCATACTCACTCAGTAAGATATGCACATTAGCAAATTCGCTCTAGTTAAAAATTCGCTCTAGTTAAAAAAGGAGATCGCTACTTATTGCTGTCCTTATCGACGTAACTACTTTTTTGTTTGACGACGGCTGTCTGACTCCGGAGGCAGACATCTAGCTTCATACAAATAGTATAGGATTTTATGACTCGCTATCTCAAACGCGTTTACACTTCACATCTTTCTAGTGTAACATTACGTCCGTATTTTTATCAAGTCCGTGATCTGTGTGCATATTTGTTATTTTGCAGATTGTTTCAACAAGCGCTGAATCAATTTCGTGGGACCACCTCGGAATTATGACCTACCAAACAAAATAAGAATCATCATAATCAATTCTCAATTGGCGGTGTAATCGCGTAACAAACATACAAAAAAAAAAAAAAAAAAAAAACATACGGGTCGAATTGAGAACCTCCTCCTTTTGTTGAAGTCGGTTAAAAATCTAGATTGATATCATGCTTTGAAATTATTCATACAAAATTTCAAAGCCTTATATATCTTCGGAATTATATTATAAATTGTAAAATGTTATTTAATACCTACGCCCAATCTAGATTTGCTAAGCTATTTTTCCATATACAAAACATTACTTTTATTAATGCCGTCTAAGAGTGTTCTACAACAAAGTTTTGTATTAAATTGATAACTCTATGCAACCACTATAAACTTATACTTAAAGTACTTTGTAAAAGTCTAGATATATTTTAGTTTTAGCATTTTTAGGATTTGCTTTATAACTGTTTTATTAAATAAATGTATTCTATTTCCTGACCGCTTAGGTACTAAATAATCTAGGTATTACATATGTCGTATAATCGTTCTAGGTCGTATCCCTACCGAATTATCCGTGACTGCAAATGCAGTGGAATGTCATATCATTCTCGTTTTTAAAATAATAATTCAAATGCACAACAAACATTGTCGTTTGTCGTAGCTGCTCATAGATAATCGGATTGCAATAAGACGCAAAATAGTTACTGGTTCCATTGCAAGCCATTGTAATAAAAAACATAAGAACCCTACGTTACCTACATATGAAAAGATAATACTCGTAGGTACTTAATTATGATATGATGACAGTTTTTCAAGAATGTATCTACTTACCTACTTATTTAGGTATCTAAGGGCCTGTTTCACAACTTTTGGATAAGTTCTTTTTTTTTTGTTTTTTTTTTATAATCAATGGACTTCTTGCTTGTGCGTTAGCACCGCATTTCCGCCAATGTCAAGTGTCTATCCAATCTCGAGGATTGTTTTTGAGTAAGAACACAACTGAGATGGATTGCGGAGCCTCGTGGCAGGCTGAAACGCGAACCGCGCGAACACCACGCGAAAGACGAGTGTTCGGGGCAAACCCTGCAATGTGACTCCAAGTTCTTGTTAGCTTATCCGACAGCTCATTTGACATATTTTGTATGAAGAATATGTCAAATGAACTGTCCGTTAAGCTAACAAGAACTTATTCGGAAGTGGTGAAACAGGCCCTAAGCCCCCTAAAGTTTGACATAAAGTAAATTGTGTTTGACCGGTTATTACTTATCTTTTTTTTTTTTTTGCAGCCGGCTTGCCTAACTGTACCTAATTTTGTGACTTAACTGGACTTTTCTTACGTCAATTCCAATTAGGTGCAACCAACCCAAGTGTACACTTGGGTTGGGTCCTACACTTGCAAGAAATATTAGGTAGTTACTTAGTACCTACTAATTTTAAATTAATGGACTGTTAGGTATATAAATATGCTATTTTTTTATTCTTTTAGCGATGACATTTAATTTACTACTTATATTGTTAAGTAAAGTTTTTTTTTTCAAATGTTTAATATTGTACCTAATAAATTGAAACAGAATTGTCCAATGTTGACAGTTAAATCGTAAATAAATTATCTCACTTTCCTTTTAATTAAATAGACACGAGGTTTCCATTTAGCAGTAATGAGTAGGCACAAGTAATCATTAATCCACGGTCATCGATCGTAATTATAATTCTTTCGCGCGATTTTGTAGACTTAGGGCCTGTTTCATCACTTCTGAATAAGTTTTTGTTAGCTTATCCGACAGATATTTTGACATAATTTCATACAAAATATGTCAAACTATCTGTCGGATAAGCTAACAAGAACTTATCCAGAAGTGGTGAAACAGGCCCTAAGGGTCTGTTAGTTAGTGGTAGGTACCTAGTATTGTCACTCCGCTATCCCATGTAAGTGTACCTAACATGTTTTATTGAATACTTTATTTAAATTAAAACCACTTTAATGGCAATGAACGTTGCCATCCTGGATCGAAGATTGAAGGAAGCTTTTCCTTCAAAGCATGGTATTATGCCGCCTCTAACTTTATTATCGACAGCTAGTTTCCGCCCACTGAGGGATACAAGCCTCCTCCATTTCATTTAAACCTTATTTGGTCATGTACCCGACCCGATCACTGTAGACGATCCATCGTTACGTCGTTCTTTGCTATCTCGTAAACTTGAGTAAATAGCTTGAAGGATTTTATTCCGACTAAAATGTTAAACCGTAGAAGGTTAACTTTAACAGAGCTGCATTCCTCAATCTACAGTGTAGAGTTAGTGTCTATCTACAATCGAGGTGAATTCAAATCGGGCCTACGCATTCATGATTGCAGATCTGTCAGGTGAGGTGGGCGATGCAAGTGAAATATCAATTGAATAATTGTCTGTAACGTAGGAATGTGTTACCACTAGTATGGTCGCGTCGCAATCAGTTCAGCCGAGTTTCACCCAGAGAATTCGTGCTGTTACTTTTACAACGCGCGGCCGCGCACGAACAACGCTCTGTTTCCCTAAGTCTCATTGTCTCCGATATAACATGTCTTAAAGGAGACTTTGACTTTCCATTCGTTGGCACCACCTTTGGCGTGTCAAGCGAACATTATCACCGTAATAGTTCGTACAGGCTCTAATTCGGGTGCTCTTGATCGGGTATTAATTCAGCAGATTACGAGTTGAGCATCGATGAGTGCATTAAATTAGCTTTTTCGAATCACTTTCTATTACCTATCGATTTTAACATTGTCTCAAGAGAGCGATGATAGCCCATACGGAAGAGAGCTAGCGCCTCAATCATGAGGCCGCGGTTCGATTCCTGGCCTGTACCACTAAGTTCTTCGGAATTTATGTACGCTTGTATTTATCATTTACTAGCTCGGCGGTGAAGGAAAACATCGTGAGGAAACCTGCATTCCCGAGAATGAAAAGAAAATACCATAAGTTTGGAGGTATGCGTAAATATGGGTGAGCTTGGGGCGAACACAACAGACCAGCGATGGTCGCAGTGTTACATAACGACCCTTGCTTGCAGTAGCCCAACCACAAATCAATCAACATTGTCGCTACGAAAATAAATAAACATTGTCTGCATATACATACCTACGTACAACACATAGGTTGAAATTATGTACCTAGATCGTAGAAAGAGAATCAACTAGAAAAGGCATTAAAATAATAATAGTCACGAAAACGAGACAGCCTTATACGCTAATTACACAGAGTGAATGCGACAAAATCCATGTCGTTTGTCCCTTTCTGCGTATGCAATATTTTTGTTTGCCACAGTTGAAATTGCATACAAAATCTTGCAACTATGGCAAACAAAGGCACGATTTCTCATACATTTTTGTCATATCTCTGTCCCTTTCGAGTATACGCTGTCAGGAAATCTATAGAATACTCAACCTACGACCTAGATGTATTTCTATTTCTATTCATTTTATCTGGAATACCCGGCCTATGTCCAGTGGTGGACGACCATCGGCTGAGATGATGATGACCACAAATTATTAAGAATACGTCCAATGATGACCCATAATCACTACATAGTATAAATCAAAGTCGCTTCCCGCTGTCTGTCTGTCCCTACGTATGCATAGATCTTTAAAACTACGCGACGGATTTTGATGTTTTTTTTTTTAAATAGATAGAGTGATTCAAGAGGGAGGTTTATATGTGCATTGCACCCGTGCGAAGACGGGGCGGGTCGCTAGTAACAAACACATAAAGTAGGAACTAACTAAGCACATATCAAACATAGGCACTTACGAGATATTGAGAAAAAAATTGCTAATGAACAAAATTCTGTCATAATAATGTGACAGTTTGGTTTGAAGTATGTTGCAAAGAGAATTTAAACGCACGCTTAGTATCATTAGCAATTTTTTTCTCAATATCTCTTAAGTGCCTTTGTTTGATATGTGCCTATATAGTTAGTTCCTACTTTATGTGTTTGTTACTAGCGACCCGCCCGTCTTCGCACGGGTGCAATGCACATATAAACCTCCCTCTTGAATCACTATTTAAAACTATTTAAAAAAAAACGCATCAAAATCCGTAGCATACGTAGGGACAGACAGACAGCGGGAAGCGACTTTGATTTATACTATGTAGTGATTATGGGTCATCATTGGACGTATTCTTAATATTCCTGTATAATAGTAGCTTATCTATGCTTAGTATGTTGTGTATTTGTATGTGGATCTGATATCAGTAATTCAGCAGGTACATTGAATCGCATGCATGAAAATCGCAACGAGCACTTTCTTGTCATCGCCGGTAAAATTAGAATAATGTGGGCTAGTGGATAGGTATGTAAATCAGCTTTAAGAAACAGTCGGTGCACGCGAAGATTTGGAAGTAAAGATAACATTACTGGGTACCGTTGCGAGATCGTTCGCTTCGACTGTACCGACGGGCTCGCCCGGAGTGCTAGCTACAACCGAACTCCGCAAAGACCGTTACTTTAGCGCCAAATCTGCCTACAATACACTCTTGTACTCTGATCCGGATAACTTTAAAGTCACGATCCGGGTCCGTGAACTTGTCTAATCTCTCGCCTGAATTAGAGTCTTCCTTATACGGAACAGATGCATATTTTATTGGAGCTATCGCGTAGACAAATTGCGGCCAACGCTGATTTATGGACTCGGTATTATGATAGCAGATAATGCGCTGAGGCCGAGAGCAATAGAGTACGGTGTTTGAGCACAATACAGTTTACTTTCAAAAGCAAGTCAATGAACGTTAAGTGATTTTTATTGCACCTCGCATGTTTTTTAAAGTCAGTATAGATACCCATAATGTTGTTAAGTGGTCGATAATTATTATCTTATCTGTGCTAATATATCTACAAGAGCTGGAAATTTATTACAAAATTCTTTTTAACTTGTAAAAACAATCGAAAGTATTAGGTAATATAAAATTATCATAAATTGGTTAGGTAACTTTCCTTGCTCTATTTGTTGATTATTTTTTAATTGTTGGTAGTAGGTACTGTAGGTACCAAGTACTCAACCAAAAACCTGAACCGAAGATACATGTTATGATTAGTTACAGTTAAAACTATACCTACCTACTTGAATTAACCGCGACAAAGAAAACGTATGAGTATCTACCTAAAAAGAAACAATAAGTCAAAAACCAACCTACCTATAAGACCTTGCTATCTTGCAAACACATACCTAAGGTAACCATATATGCCAGACGTAGGTAACTCACGTATCCATCGACGCGGTTTGCTTGGGGATGTGAATTAATACGTTCGTTGCCCTGAGTCCCTATCCGTCGTCGCACCCGTGTGTCTCGGCCCTCGGATCGGACACCCGACACTGGCACGTATGTGTGGACCGTACGAAGTCAACAGTAAACAGTCATTTTCGTACTTACGAAGTTAGAATAAAAGTTATCTCGCGGGACTTCTAAAGCGGAATAAGCTCTAATAAAATAATATCTATTACGTGCTCGGTACGGCTACTAGGTTCTAATGTTATGGCTGTCTCGTTAACGCGTGGTCGGTGTTTAATGTCACTAATGAAAAGCTATGATGGGCGGGATATGTTTGAAGGAAATTATAGATGTTGTAAAAGGAAAGGATTAAATAATCCGGTTAAGATTTCTATTTGACAAGACTTTTCTTACATCGAGCTGAACGTACCTCTTATTGATGTTGATGAAATTAGAAGCGTTGAAAAATTTAGAACAAGACTTTTAGTACCTGTAACTACATAGATACCTAGTCTTAATTAAGTATTTAACACCTACATAGAAGTTAGGTAGATACCTACTTACTTACCTACCAAGAAGATACGAAAATTTAACTCAAAGTATCAATAACCCTCCATACATTCAGCACACCACAGTCCACTCAACAAAAGAGTCATTAACATAAGAATGATCACAAGCATGCAGACATAACTCGGTAGATAACAAAAGTTTAAGTTATTCCTTGCCACGAACGCCACGATCCTGCACAAAGCAGGACTCCACGGCCGCAGCTATTTCATCCTTCGTGACCTGAAATAAAATAACAAAGAATACTAAATCGGCAAAGTTAGGGTCCCTAGAGGTGCAAGGCGACCGAGGAACCGGTTTGTCCGGGAGATTCTTTGTTTGGTCATCGCAGAGTCGAGACGTCGCGACTCGAGGCGGACGGACACATTATCTCGGCGCATGACTGACGCGCACGTTTATCGTTACAGAGATATCGAGTCGAGCGCGGATGCGTCTGCAGCGAGGCTCGGGCAGCTGAGGGCCCGCGCGGCCTGATGGCGATAGCGTCGGTGCGCGCCCTGCTCGCCGCGGCGGCGCTGGCCGCGCTGGCGGGCGCCGGGGCCGCGCGCTTCGGCGACCGCCTCGCGCCGCGCGTGCCCGCCGCCTACGGGCCGCGCCACGCGCCTGCTGCTCATCACCTCGCCGAAGCCGACTACGACGACGCCTACGACCAGGAGTACGACGACCAAACTCTCTCCGTCGAGGACGACGCGCAGCCGGAGACGGAACCTCCGCCGCGCCGCCCCGCGCGCACCGAAGCTCACCGCCTGGAGATGAGCACTGAATACTTTGTAGTTCCGGAGCGGATCTCATCGTCTGTGCCTCCACCGATACCCTCGAGAGCATTCATAACTCCGCCCCCGTCGAAGCCAGCTAATACAACGGTCATAACGACGCTAACACCGCAGTATCTGGGTGCGTTAAGGTCCGAATCGTGGGCTGTACCGATTCTTGCATTGGCGTGCGTGAGCATGGTGACGCTCAGTGGTTTCGAGGCGTTCGTAGTGTGGGGTGCGAGTCGGAAATCCCCGAGCCAAAGGCACTTACTTCTCGGACAAACTCTGCTGTTTGGACTGTTCTCGTGCGCAGCCACCGCAGCCCTGTACGCGGCCACGCCGACCGTGTTCACGTGTGGTGCCGTTCGCTTCGGAACCGGAGTTTCGTACGTCGTCGTGTTCGCCTCACTACTGGTGAAGTGTGTATTTTTACTCAGTTTGAACGGAGGCGTCTATCTGCCGGCGGCATATCAAGGACTCTTGCTGTTTTTCGCGGTAATGATACAAGTGGCGATCGGCGCACAGTGGCTCGGCGGGTCGCCGCCGCGGGTGGCGCCCGGCGGAGGACGGTGCGACGCCGCTCTCTCGGACATGTTGCTGTCGTTGTGTTACGCGGCGTTCCTGATCGCGGTGGTGTGCGGCGTGGCGCTGCGGTCGCGCGGCATCCGGGACAACTACCGCGAGGCGACGCACATCGCGGGGGCGGGCGGCGCCACGGCCGCGGTGTGGGTGTGCTGGGTGGCGGCGGCGCTGGGCGCGCCGGAGCGGCACCGCGACGCGTGCGTGGCGGCCGGCCTGCTGGCCACCTGCGCGGTGGTGTTCGCGCTCATGTTCGCGCCGAAGGGGCGCCGGCTGGCGGCGCTGGGCCGCGAGGGCCGCTGGGACGCGGACCGCGACGAGGGCCTCAGCTCGCTGGGCGCGGGTGGCTCCGGCTACTCGCCCTCGTTCTTCCACTTCAAGCCGGTCAAGTACGGCATGGTGTCGGCGGCGGCGCCCCTGCCCGCGCCGCCGCCCGCGCTGGACCGCAAGGAGCCGCCTGCTCAGCCAGCCGGTTAGTTAAGTATCTAAAGTGCGCTAATAGTGAGAACTAGCGCTTCCACGCACGATTTGATGGCAGTATGCCACGTTCTGTTCGCAGATCCGTACGGGGCGCTGTTCGCGAGCTCGCCGCACCCGCACGCACGTCCGTTGTGCCCCCCACCGCACTACCCCCTGCACCCTCTTATGCACTACCACTACAACTATCCGCCCTATCACTACCTGATGCCTCCAGGTAACTGTCACACTCGCACTGCCCCCTAGTCAACATCGCAATCGCACCCTGGTTCTCTATTTTTCGATTTTTATGTAATTACGCTACCTGTTTACTGTTTATCTTGTTATCTAGCGACCCGCCCCAGTATCTCAAGCACAAAAAAAGTGATGATGGAAAAAGTTGATTACACACCGAGGGCAGGAAAGTAAGAAAGGTCTCAGATAACATGTAACACGCAAACATGTGATCTGAGGCATTCTTATTTACTGCCCAAGGTGCGTCTCCTATTTTTCGCCTCAACTTCGTTTAGCGCAGCGGGACGAAAGTTGACGCTTTCCGCCTGGAGGGGAGAAAAATAATAACCAGCCCATTTCGTCTCAGAATGTATAACATCTGATAAAGATAAACAATCAAATAAAGATAGTTTTATCAAAATCCGTCTAGCTTGATTTTTGAGATTGACTATCGTCTATCGGGGATGAATGTTTGTATGAATCTGTCGAAACTGTTTTTATCCATAACCACAGATTAGATAATACTATACCCATAACGAAGTGTAAACAGGTTATATAAACTAACCATTGTAGATCGATACTGACAGTAGCTGGTTGTCCATGCAGGCGTGATGGTGCGCGGGGAGGAGGGCAGCGTGTACACGAGCGTGGAGCCCACCTTCAGCAGCAACCCCAACGTGTACTTCCAGCGGCCGGAGCCGCTGCACGTCGGCATGATGTACTGAGCCTCTGACAAACCTGCGTTCTGAAGAACAGTGGGATTTGACAGTGCGGCTGCTATCACTTATCGGCAAGTGCGTTCTAAAAGTGACTATATGAATGCAGATTGTTTTAATTATTTTAGAAATCTTTTAACACTTTCGCTGCTAAGCTCAAAACCGTGATACTCACGCCGTGCTGAAATTGACGGCCCTTGTAGGTCGTGCGCACAGTCGTAACGTTCAAACTATCAACGTGGCTCACCTCGTGAGTCGTAAGGTTTTAGGTGTGTCACGCTGTAGGTCATTAGCACAGGCAAAATGCAATAAAACATAACGCTACCCATTTGTTGTTGACCCACAACGTAGGTCGTCAGCAGCGAAAGTTTTAAAATCCGTTTGAACATATTTCTCTGCATAAAAGACGATAAAAAGGAGTCGTAACGAGCTCAGTGTTCTAATACCGCTATCTAAGGGGTGTACCAAATCCCCGCGCTGCCGAGTGCAGCCGACAAAAGCAAGAAGTGAATGACCTGCGAAGTCAAGTCACGACAACGCGACGCGACGCCAAAATTTAACGTTTGTACTGCTGCCGTGTTGGTGAACTAAACTTACTATGAAAAAAATTGCCGAAACAAAGTCATACATGAACATGAGGAAATCAATTAATATCGATTTTCTTAATTACTACTGTCTACTTTCTAGTCATTACAAATGCGAACAGCTCTAAAAAATACACTAATGACTCTACAACATACTACAATAAACCAGCAAGCAGCAGTAATTAGAAAACGATAATAATAAATTTTTTACGTAATTTAATATTACAGAGCCCACCTAGGATAATTTAATTTTAAGTCTACTTTATTGTAAATAAAACTAAAGACTGTTTAAAAATATTGTTTTTATTAAAAATTGTTCTATCCATCAACATAATTTTAACTTACTTTATAGAAACATTAAATAGGCATGATGCCGTGGTCCAAAGCACTGAGACTATGGGCCGGTGTTCACCTTGCACTCACATACACACACTAAGTCGGATGTCAGTTCACTTGGTACCAGTAGACAGCAGGGCGAGGAGTCCAGAGGCTGCTGACAGGGACACGATGTAGTTACTGCGGAGATAATGTTCAGGAAAATATTGTACAACACTTTACAAACTAAACTGTAATCAAATTGGCTTCAGTCTATCTATTAATCTAACAAGTACTCTACTAACTGAATAAACTATCCTACCCAATAAGAATATAGGTAGAACTTAAAATGTGTTGTGAGGTGTTGTATGTAATGAATATGAACCCAAAGAAAATCACAACCAGAAAATGCTTATTATATACAAAATTACAAAGATGTAATTTTGATTCAAATATGTAGGTATCTGTCATTTATTAACCACTTATAATTATAAGGCATTAGAAACAAAATTAAAAAGGGAATTTAGTTGAAGCTATAATATAGCTTATTAGAAATATAGCTTTATTAGAAATATTATTTCAAGCAGTGTTTTGAACTAAGATTCGACATATAAAACTGAACAGCTTTTAACATAAACAAAACAGAAATTAAAAAAAAATATCCTGTTTCATACAAAACCAAATTACCACATGACTCATAGAACAGCTGATTCTTTCAAATAAGTCTCCAATTGTAAAAGTTTGATTTGAAATCTTTGTTTACTGGATGCCAATGATTTCGACAACACCCTAGTTAGACCTATACAGATCATCTAATTTCCTGGGATCGACACAGCACTGCGGACTGCCCAAAATCCAGAAGCATCCTGTGGAAAGCTGTTATATGAGCCCTATACCCAGCTCAGGGATCATATGATTAATGATAATGTCAGGCTATCACTCCCACTATCTTACTAGCCTTCCCACCCCACATGAAATGGGAAGATGCCGGATGTCGGAATTAGTTAGTCCTACTGGACTTATTGGGCTAGCGACACGCACGAAAAAGCGAAAAAACTATTAAAAAAGTAAACTACGCTCATTTTTGCATGCGTAAAGTAACAAAGACAGAGGCACAACCCTATTTTTCCCATTTTGGTGGCATTCTAGGCCCACTTTATGTGGTTGCAAACTTAAATGAGTCACATATTTTAGGGGGTGCTTTAGACTGTCAATTTCAACAAATTTTACTATGGGACTAATATAGAAAACACGAAAAAAACTGCTGTTTCAACATTGAGGTAGTATGTTTGACACACATAGTACCTCAATGTGTTTCATAGAAAAAATAAATAGAGACTCGACCAAAATGTTTGAAACACAAGATGTTTTTTCGTGATTTCAATATTAGTCCAACAGTAAAAGTTGTTTAGTTTGATGGTCCCAAGCACCTCCTTAAGTATTAACACATTTAAGTTTTTAAACAAACACGATGTAACACCCTGTATTGTAAGAAATGTTTAAAAAGGATACACAGTAGGGGTGAACGTGCGCAGGAGGTAGAAGCTGCTGAGGATAACGATAGTGAGGAACAGAGCGTTGTTGTAGAAGATGGAGAAAGTGGTGGCTTCATAGTCTGCTACCTCGTTCTTCTTCCACAGGATCCTGCAATTAAGGTTGAAATTTGTATAAGTTTCTTGTAATATATAAAAGGACTTTTACCTTTGATTAAATGCTATCAATAATCATTGAGTGAAGTTTAAGTTTAAGTTAAATTAAAAGGTGCAACCTTAGCCTTAAATTTATTTAGATTTTTGATAATAAACAACAAAGAAATACATTATGAAAACCCCTTATAATTTGAACATTATAAATCTCAAATATATTGTATTCTTTATCAAGCATTCAAAATAAACATGCAAAAGTTATCTTTGTACCTAATAATGTGAAAGTTTGGATGTTTTTACTCAATCAAATGAAGAACTTTTTCTAAGTCAAAATAGACAAAATCATGGGCAAAAGCAAGTTATATAATAAAAATAAGTTTTAATAGGTAGATAACAAGGTTGTATCGAGACCTCCGCTTCTGGATTTCCACTAAGTAACACCTGATTTAATAAATTAATAAGTTTTCTGTTATTTTTTCGACTAGCTTCTGCCCACGATACTTACAATTAAGTTCACTATATTTTAACTCGTAATCAGAATGTATTGGTATAATAAAAAGATAAAGTGAATTCAGGTAAATGAAACTAAAGACAGAGACAGATAAATAAACGTACCTCTCATCCTTCTCCTTCCTGCTCATCTTCTTGTCATCGGCGAGCTTCCTGGCCATTTCGCGGGCGACGGCATCCTCCCTCCTCACGGCTACGCGATGCTTCAGCTGGAACTTGGTGTTGCGGTATGCCAGTGCCAGGAGCCAGGTGCTTGCGGCTGTCACCAGCGCGAACCAGGCTAGTGAGGTGCTCACCTCCAGGGAGTGCACCCTCCAGAACAACCCTGAAGTGTATTACCAATGAGTTTTTCTAACTTAACACATTATCTGCTAAGCTCAACTACACGTAGATCAGCAGTTAAATTGTTAAGTACTGACTTCTGTCAAACCATTGACTTACAGTCTAGCGATAGACATGCCCTTTCATAGAAGCAACTTGTTCCACTTGAATGCGGTGGCCGCACCGCATTGATGTTCCCGAGTTCACTTTGTCAATGACAGACCGCAAAGTGTCATTTTGTGTGACATGTTGTTTGTTTGAACGAGCTTGTCTATCGCTAGAGTATATGTCAGTGTGTCAAACGGTGAAGGAAAATATTGTAAGGAAACATGCATATGCTGAAGAAATAATGATGTGTATGTAAGGTCTACCAAACACAATTGGGCGCGGATGGTGAATCGACGCCTATAGCCAGAACTGAGGATAGGCCTGTGCCCTGTGCAGTGGGACGTATATAGGCTGTGATGAAGATATTATCAATTATAATAGTGCCCTATTCGTGAGGCCTTTGCCCTGCAGTGAGATCCTACCGGACACAATGTATGTACGTATTTAACCAATTAGAATGTAAATGGAATCTTATTGATAAAAGATTAACACTTTAACTGCTGACGACCTACCTGGTAGGTCAGCGACCTATGGGCCGCAGTGCTCCTGACTCACACCTTGAGTCAGATCAGAATCGTATAGCATTCCACAGTGTTAGCACTGCGCGAATGTCATTGTTTTGAGCTTAGCAGCGAAAGTGTTAAGTAGAAAATTGAAGAATGGATCAAAAGCTGTTGGTTAGACAACTTTCACTTCACTGTAATTGGTTTTTCTGAATGAAAACCCCATGTTTATGAAAGCAAAATAGATGCGAAGAGAGAGGAAAACAGTTTGAAATACTCACAGATTGGGATCGCAGAAACGATAAAGGCATTTCCATAGAAGAGAGCAGAGGATTTGGTGGAAACGTTTCTGCTGAAGTCCTGCAGCAGAAGCTCCTCTTCCTTTGTGAAAGCCTTGTTTGTTTTGCCAGACATTTTAATTTATCAAGTATTCTAAGCACTAATCAAAGTACTTTTCAAGAAAGTTGCACAGAAATAGGCTCGAAAATACAGCAATCCCCGCTGAAGTCGCTGTGTTGGCGAAAAAAGGCTAAACGTCAAATGACATGTAACCAACGTGTCAAAAATATTGCTAGATGTAAAAATGTATTTAGTAAAATAACCGGTTTTTTATCTTTGTTTCAATATTTTGCTGATACTCTGTAATTTGGATTTGCCTGTTGGAGAGAACATTCATTTTCTGTTATAAGTTTCTCTATTATCCCGACTTTTCTTCTCTTCAAAACTCTTTGAAAACCGGTTTCGTATTTTTATTTTAAGCTGGCAGCACGTTGTTGTTGTTACATGTCTTACATTTATCCCTGCGGAAAGGCAAAGGGAACATAGCCCATGCAGCCAAGTCTGATTTTGTCTTTTTTTTATAAATTCATTATAAAAGGCACTATGTGCCTGAGTCTTCATATTCCAAGTTAATGTTCGTTTTTCCGTAATATTGTCATTTCTATGGTTTTCGTCATTTCCTTGTGTCATTTCAGAGATCAAGTTTCTATTTGCCGATGTCTTCAATAAGATTTAATTATTGACAGGAATCCGTAGTCTTTAGCAGTTTTTGGTTTATCGTAACTTAAACCTAACTCACTGAAATGCGAGGGTGGTTCACACATTGCAATGTTTAAGGAACTTTTACGCGGGGATATCAATCCGAATCGAACGGTCGCGCCTTACTTTATTTCTCACTTTTACTATATTGTTCTCCATTAAAGGCACATTATTATACTAATTCCACCACATTATCACAACAATGCCACGAAAAACTAATTTAGTAAATTAAGAAACAAAGTCCGCCCGTTTCGTCTTGTTTCCCGCGCAAAAAAACCTGTTGTTGTTGTTGTTTCATTTGTCCTTACAGAAAGGCAAAGGGTACATAGCCCATGCAGCCAGCTGGAAGCACGTTTGACACGAGTGTTGGCTCACCACTCAAAAAGATTTGAATCCCTCAGTGCGATTTTTGAAAATCATACGAGCGGTTCGGCAGTAGAAAATGTCAGAATTACTATGGAGATTATGCATCTTTCTACTGCCGAACCGCTCGTATGATTTTCAAAAATCGCACTGCAGTGCCGCAAAAAGTTCACATAAAAAAGAGTGTTTCGTTCAGAAATCACTAAAATCAGGTTTTGGCGAAAAACAAACTACCTAGGTAAAAAATAGGTTTTCTGTTTAATTAAGACATTATAAAGTGTTTGATTTTTCTGATTTCTGAAACAGTTTATTATTTTTGCTAAGTTTTCAAGAAATATTTAAGAATTTCCAATATTTCTTTTTCTTTCGAAATATTTGATCCATTAACCAATTTCCGAACTTGTGTTTTTGAAGTTTTTGAAATCAAAATCCGTTTTTCGGCGCTACGCCGCTTTTACGATTTGTTTTGAAAATCTACGAAGAAAATGTTTAATTAACGCGATATTTGTGTACGTCAGGTAGTTATTGTGTTCAATTAATCACGGTGTAATTGAAGTGGCAATTTTAAATACACTACAAACTTTATTTGACTTAAATACCGCTCCTCAATATGAGCGACTTTGAATTTACAATTCCTTTACAAAAAGATGAGTTATTGGAATCTCACGTTGGTAAATATCATGTGGAGGACGTCGTACAGCCCCGGCTGCTCTTGTCTCAACTTCAGGGTGAGTACAGACTGATTAAAACTATGTTTACTATCACCATGGCATTTAATGTTATGCTCTTGCCTTTTATGTTTTTTCCAGATGCTGCGCGTGCATACAACTCTGAGGGTGTTGAATACATTCTAGAGCACTTTGATACCTACTTCTCCATCATTGTTCACGGAAATAAATTAGAATGGAATGTTATAAACAAAGGTAAAAATCCACATTGATAATGTACCTATTGATATCTTAGAGGGTGTAAAATTAAATTGAACACCCTATTGAACAGGGTGTTTCAGACCAATCTGAATAACATTCTCTAGGGGGCCAACAACATCTGCTGTTCCATACATTTGGAGTGAGTAGCTATGACATTTTCTATGGAACAGCAGATTTTTTGTTTTCAGAAACAATGTTGGCTCCATAGTGAAAGTTGTTCAGTTTGATGGTCGGAAGCACCCTGTTCAAAACAATTTAACACCCTGTATGTAACAGAAACTTACCAAATATGACTAAGTTTATTAATCAAATACAATATACCAGCATGCATGCATGATTTGTCATTGAGTAATTATGTATAGAGCAGACAACGCGAACAAAATCTGCACCATGATCAGCAGTGTGGGGCGCGTCCTGGGAGCGTCAGGCTGCGACGAGCGCCTGGCACAGGCTAAGTGAGTTAGAGCGCGTGCACCCTAATGCGTGTTACAAAACATTACTTCTCAGTAGCTTCTCTAGTTAACATAGTACCTCAATGTGATTTGTGTGGGTTATTATAATTTGATGTTATAAGAGTCTATTAAAATTAGCTGAAACCCCTTAAAATTAAGGGGATGACCAGACCATCAAAATGAACAACTATCTCTATAGGGCTATAATGTCCAAGATCGTCTGTTCCATACAAAACTGCAAAGCAATGAAAATTGAATTTATGGGACTACAGATTTTTTTCTCGCTATTTCGAGGTTGGTCCCAGGAAAAGTTGTTCAGTTTGATGGTCTGATCATCCCCTTAAAATAGTTTAGTTTAATTTTGATTTGTTGGACCCATAGTATTCAATGAATGCACGACAAATTACTACAGGGTGAAATTGATATCATTAGCATCCTTTTAAACTAAGAGTCTACCCATCAAACTGAACAACTTTTAGTATGGGAGCGAATCGATCGGAACACAAAAAGAAATCAGCTGTTGCATACATTTGAGAAGAGTAGGCATTTTAGTATGGAACAGCAGATTTTTTTTGTGCTCCGATTGGTTTGAACCCATAGTAAATGTTTTGATGGGTAGACTCTTAGTTTAAAAGGAAGCTAATGATATCAATTTCACCCTGTATAATTACTACCGACTGTACTTTATTTATCTCCTATTTTTCTTTCTCTTACACTTTTGATTGAAATTGTAGGTTTCGACCACATAGTGAGAGCTGTGAAGAGCCTCGGCAACCATCTGGAACTAATATTCCAGGATCAGGAGATAGATGCGGATGTGAGAACAAAAAACTTGAACATTGTCAAGATGATGATGTATTTGTTCACACAGATTATGAAGACTAAGGATACTAAATTAGCTTCTGATGTGAGTATGAGGAACTTAGTAACATTACTAGTAACAAGTTTATTAGCCTATTTCAAAACTTGTCAAAATGACTCAGGGTCTATCTATCTTACTCTAACATAATCTTTTTATGCTTTTTCTCTTTTGTATTTTCATCTCAAATGTTTTGAAACCTATCTTTAGTAAATATCTTTACCTATGGTGTGAGTCGGTCCCGCACTAAAGGTCTCCAAGAAAAACAATTTTTTTTGTAAGTTAATAATATGTTGTGTGGTGTGGTGGGGTGGAACCCTCAATGCGCGAGTAGCCCGACTCGCACTTGACAGGTTTTATTAATTTTTATTAACTCATTCTCATTAAATTGCTATGTTGATTAATTTTCCCAAAAAATTGTAGTGGGGGGTTGCAGAAGACGGTCACAGGCAACTAGATGGCGCTCGGGAGCATTATTCATGATTTTGTCACATTTTAAATTATATCTTCGTAATTATGTTATAAATTGCAAATGTTATTAGAGACGCGCAATCTAGATTCCCTATACTATTTTTCCACATATAAAATATTACTTTTGTTAAATGAAATTGATCAATCTTAAAATGTAGAACAAATGCGTATGAACAATAAAATTACTTTAACTTGTAGCTGGATCAGTGCAACATAAACACAAGTGTGCGCGTAATTGAAAATTTTGATTGAAATCATCACAATTACGAGATATAAAATAAAACGTGATAAAATCAGGAATAATGCTCCCGAGCGCCATCTAGTTTACTGTCTTGCCCTCTGCAACCCCTGGAAGTCCTGGTTGTCTGGAAGAAATCACTTTTAGTGATAAGGCCGCCTTTTGTACCCTTCTTGTTCATGTATATTGTTGTTGTTTTTTTGTGTATTTTGGTGTGCAAATAAAGAATATTTATCTACCCCCTTAAGTAAAATAAATTGTAAAGTTTTCCACAAAATTGTTTTGTTTTGTGTCATTGACATTTTATTTCCTCTAAATTTTTTCTAGAACTCAACAAAGTTAACACTAGGTAAGAAAGGCAAGAAGACGACAGACGACGACGAGTTCTGCGGCTGGACCGAGGCTGATAAACAAGCGGCTCTTGTCACCCTGCACTTAGTGCTGCAACATCCACTGTCAAGGCTGTGGGACCCACCGCTAGCTGAGGATAATTTTGTTTCGTAAGTTACTTTACTTAAATCATAAAGATGATGTGCAATTTCAAATTGCCAATTTGCGATTGAGAATTTATAAATGATACATTTTTAAAAACTTGTGGCTACAATAAATGTGTCTACAATATCAAATGTTATTTTAAATAGTATAAACATTTCTTCAAAAGTTTAAGCATAAGCATAAGCATATGCTCACGACTATATTCCCCGAGGGGGTAGTCAGAGATATTCTGAAATCTCAGAACATCCACGTTTCACCAGTAGTACCGAAACTCTGTCCAGTGTGAGTGAGCCCGTCGCCACTTGTAATGGACAGTGGGTACAATACACGCCTCGAAATTGAAGCATGTAGGTTTCCTCACCATGTTTTCCTTCACCGAAAAGCCAGTGGTGTCACAAATCGTACATACAGGGTGTTTCATAAGTAACAATAAATTTTTGAAACTCTTAAGGGGGTTGTTTAGACCGTCAAACTGAACAACTTTCTCTATGAGACCATCATCGAAATCGCGAAAGAAATAATTTGATATCCCATACATATTTTAGCTCTAGTCGATTTGTAGAGTATGGAACATAATTTATTTTTTTCGTTATTTCGATATATGGTCCCATAGTGAAAGTTGTTCAGTTTGATGGTCTACACCACCCCCTTAAAGGTTTATTTGTATTTTTGTAACACCTTGTATATTCCGAAAAACTCATTGGTACGAGTCGGCTTGGACGGGGATCGAACCATCGCCTCCTGCACGGCAGGCAAGGTTACTCGCCACTGGACCACCACGGCTTTTCAAAAGTTTATCTTATCTAATTTATGTGTAATTGACTAAAAAGACATCATCCTTCATGCAATAATAATAATGCTTAGATGGACAAGTTCTATCAGTATAATAGCATTAGTTTTTGTTGGCCAGCACTTTGACATTTCTACCTATAATGTATGAAACGCGGATGTCTTTTACTGTTTATTTATGTTAATTCTGTTACAGGATGGTAGCAGATCCATGTTACAAGGCTTTAGAAGAACAGATAATTAAGAACAAGTCTGTTAGAGAGACAGTATTTCAAGTTCTTGGAGTTCTCATTAAAAAATACAACCATGGAACTTCATGTCTCATTAAATTGGTCCAGGTACATAGATCTATACTTCTTTACTTTATACTATTATAAAGAGCAAAGATTTCATTTTTTGTTTGATTGTTTGTTTGTATTGAATAGGCTCCGAAACTACTGGACCGATCTGAATAATTCTTTCAATGCTACATTATTTTGTGATTAAAATTATGTTTAAAAAAACGGCCAAGTGTGAGTCGGGAAGATTCTATGGCGGTACGAAGTTCGCCGTGATAATCTAGTATTATATATTTTACTAAATTTAAGGCCTCCGCTCATCGCAGCGATTTTATCGAGCGATAATATCGCTGCGATTTTGCGATAATTGTTTCCAGTACATTTTGTATGGGGACGCGCGCGATCCTACACACTGCCGCGATATTATCCAGCGATAATATCGCTGCGATTTTGCGATAATTGTTCTCAGTACATTTTGTATGGGGACGCGCTCGATCCCACACACTGCCGCGATATTATCGCAACTCTTTCGACTACATTCAGTGGTGGGGCGCTTGCGTGACGCGAATCGCAGAATCGCTGCAGTGTGTAAGGTGTCGCGACATCGCTGTCGATAATATCGCTGCAATGTGCGGAGGCCTTTAAACTAAGGAAAGCTTATTTTATATACACGTTGGAATCAGGGTCGTTTTGAAGTCGATACAGGGTGACCATCCATCAAGCTGAAAAACTTTCAATATAGAGCAAATATAGAAACCGCGAAAAAAAATCTGCCATTCTATAGAAACTGTCAAAATCAAAATGTTTTTGATTTCAAAGTTGATCCCATAGTAAAAGTTGTTCAGTTTGATGGTCTGAAGCACCCACCCGTTTCGGCTTCAAAATGACCCCGATTCCACAGTGTTAGTAAATAATTATGTATTTTAAACCTTATTATTCGGTTGTTTACAGATTCTCCAAATGGTTGAGCATGCGGTGTCGCCGATCTGCGCGGGAGTTGTACAGTTAACTAAAGATTTCGCCCTAGGCACTTTTGGACCTCAAATGGTAATCAACTTATAAATTAAATATTATGTTGATGGTCTGCTATCTCCACTCTTATTTGACATAAAAGCTTGTCTAAACTATTATAAAACTGTAACTGAAGTGTGTCTGTACATTTAAGATATTTACAAAAAAAAAGATTACGATATGGTTTTTAGATACCCCTGACTCGAAATCGACCTTTTTTAGAAATTTTGTCTGTCTGTTTGTCTGTTTGTTTGTGTGTTTGTTTGTTTGTTTGTTTGTTTGTTCGCGCATCACGCAAAAACTACTGAACCGATTTTGATGAAACTTTTTTTGTTTGATAGCTTATGATCTGACTTAAAATCTGGTATATAATTTGTGCGGACGAAGTCGCGGGAAAACACTAGTTTACTATAAAATTGTAGCAGAAATGTGTTCGTACATTAAAGATATAGAAAAAAAAGTTATGATATGGTTTTAATTTTAGGTGTCCCTGATTCCAAATCACTAATTTTTGGACTTTTTCTGTCTGTTTGTTTGTTCGAAAATCACACAAAAACTGCTGAACCCATTTTGATGAAACTTTTTTTTGAAAGCTTAAAATTTTACTTAAAATTGGTATAATTTGTGCGGAAGAAGTCGCGGGTAAAAGCTAGTATTATCTATATCTATCTATGTTTTCTCTAGGTGCGTGAAATAGCGGAAGCCCTAGCTTCTTCTGAGGAAGAAAATGCGGGAGCAACGACTGAACAGGGAGCTGCAAGAAACTGTGGAGCTTTTCTACTGGAATTAACTAAGGAATTACCCAAGGAGATGGCCAACGCTATAGCAACTTTACAACCTTACTTGGAAAGTGATGAGGTAAATTCTTGATTATTTGTTTACGGTTTTGATATTAATCTAGCTGAGCCCCGGCATGCGTTGCAATGTGGCTTTTTTATTGACAGAATTCTTTTGTCATAAATCTTCCCAGGCTTGAAATGCAGATTGGTTGACTTCACATACACATCAGAATTTATTCATTTTCATATGCTGGTTTCCTCACGATGCTTTACTTCGCTGTTTGAGAGCAGTCAGTATCACAAAAACAAGTCAGAAATACTCATTGGTACATGGTATATTGTGGATGCGGACGCGAACCCGGACCCGTGTGTCGTGTGATTGAGCGTTCATACCTATCTATCCGCAATGCGCCACCGACAAAGAAAATATACGCTAACGCAAAAAGAAGCGACACTCATGCATGTGTGCTCGTAAAAGCGCTCGCGGCTGTGTGCGTGTCGGGGCGAGCGCGGGGGGAGGTGCCGGGTCAAGAGCGGGTGGGACGCTATGTCAATGACGGTCGAATCACAAGGCTGTTCTCGTTTGCTTAACTCGGCGGGCAACGGGAATTTATTTAAATAAAACTTAACCCCTAAGTACATATTTTTTGTCGATCCTACCGCATACTCACACCGGACCGTGAACGTTCACTTACACGCAGTGTCATGCCTGTGCCACCGACGCTCTCACCTTAGAAGCCACATTTAACTCAAACAATATTCTTTTCAGTCATACACTCTTCGAATCAGCGTGTTAGGTATGATGTGCGAGGTACTGAGCGTGGAACTACGTGGCGAGGAACTGACGGACTCACAGCGCATACAGCGCGACGATCTGCTCGACGACTTGTACGAGCACATGCATGATCTGTCAGCGTATGTACGCCACAAGGTAACTACAATATTAATGAAGTATTAGACACGTGTGCTAGGCATGATGTGCGAGGTACTGAGCGTGGAGCTGCATGGCGAGGGACTGACTGACATACAGCGCGATGATCTGCTCGCCGACTTGTACGAGCACATGCATGATCTGTCCGCGTATGTACGCCACAAGGTAACTACAATATTAATAAATTACATAGCGAGGTAGTGTGCACAGAGCTGGGTTCATACAACCACAGAGTACTATAATATACAACAGCTATGTTAAGTGTTGACAAACTGACATACCTGTAAAGCTTACTTAGAAACTTTTATTTTTTTTATTTTTTATTATGTTTTGAAAGAAAGAAAGAAAAAACGTTATTCACCATTAAAGGCTCATACGAAACAAACACTACAGTTAAGGAAATAGTAGGTGTGTGCCGCTATGGCAAAAAGGACACGACTCAACATAGTGCCTTACTTGGTAAGTAAGGCGTTGATTTTCTGCCCGTGCCTGACAGAGCAGGAGTGCAATTGGTTTTTGTGTACATTTAAATAAACATTTTATTTTATTGACTTTATGTGAGCCGAAACATTTAGAAACATGTTGAAACTGCTCTGGTTAGTAATGAACATTGAACGCATGCATTAATTAAAAACATTATAATTGCTTTAAAATTTTCTGAAGAATAACTCTTTATGGAAGGTTCTGCAATTCTGGTGTCGCCTGCAGCGAGAGAACTGTGTCCCGGTGAGTCGACAGCGCGTCGTGTTGGAGCGAGCCATCGGCCGCCTGCGCGATAAGGCCGCCCTCGTCAGAAAGGCTGCCATACAACTCCTTAAGGTATTTACATCCTTTTTAATTGTATTTTCAACCACTACTTAACTCAATTTGCATCTTCTCTCACTGCTATAGTCACTATTTTGTACAGCTTTGAGTTTAGTATGAAGTACTTCAAGATGAGGGTATACGATAGAGGGCTGCCGTGCCCCCAGATAAATCAGTTCCATTCTAAAACTGGAGAACACTTTTGTCTTAAATCATCCTTACGGAAAGGATATCCTTTATCTGGGGCACGGCAGCCGTACACCATCATCATTTCCGATTATTTGAGGTCGGCGCAAATATGTCATCCTCTTCCATTCATCTCACTTAGCCTTAATTTCAGCACTCGCTCCTTTCTTACACATCATCATCTTTCACACAATCGATCCATCCATCCATCCATCCCATCCTTGGATTACTCCATCTTTTCTTCTTCCTAATAGTCCATCGTAGTTTTCCTTCCTCTCCTACCACAAACATCCACATTCACACTTAGCAGTCTTCTTACATGACATTCGCCTCTCCGCAACATCTTGCTTGATACATGACCCTCATCTGGAAGCTAATATAATATTTAAACATTAATAAATCGTGCAGTTATTGGTAGTTTCATCATAGATCTCAGTTGATCTCACTAATATAATTCATATTTTATAATGATAGAGATGGCAGATAAATTTACTGCCTTCATTATTACAGATATTCTTGGAATGCAACCCCTTCTCTGCTCAACTCAAGCTGGAAATACTTGAGGAACAGTTAGCGACTGAACAGAAAATATTAGACGATCTCCAGAAAAAACTCAACCCAGGGCCGGACCCTGAACTTGTCAAGAAATGGGAGAAGATTGAGAAGAATGTCATTACCATGATCAAGGACAAAATGGATATTCTAACTCAAGATGAACCTGATTTGTCTCAAGCCTCGTTAGATAATTTGTATGAGGCGATTCGAAGACACCTGCGGGAGAAAGAATACTATAAAGCCTATCTGATTGTTAAACATACTGAGAGACAGTACCCGGACGCGAAATTGATGAGATGTGACATGGAAAAAAGTGAACAGGTAACTTTTGGTGTTCATGTAACACAATAAATTAATCAAAAGGGATACCTATTAAGGACTTTGCTGCTACTTATATTTAACTTGATAATGCTGTCTTGATCTCCTACTATTCGGAGTCAGTACAATATGTCATCTCTTATCATAGATCTTTATCAGCCGCCATTTCATTGTAAATTTGTCATTCGCCAACAATCCATCTATCCTTTGAAGAAAACTTATAGCCTTTATAACATATTACACTATTTGTTATTTGACTTTCATCATTTATGCCCGGCCCGGTTGGTGTGATGGTTACCACGCCGGACTGCCAAACCAGGGTCCTGGGTTCGAATCCCGGTTCGATCATGGATGTTATGTGTGTGCCGTTGTTGTACGATTCCCATGACAAAAAGGCTGAGCTTACTTGGGATCATTACAATGTATGTGCCTGTGAGCTTTATTTATTTATTTTTTATTTTATGTATTGTATAATGAGCGTTTTTCTTTTCTTTTTTAAATATAGTTCCTAAAAAACTCGACAGATGGCATGTTATCGCTCCATAGAGCCGTATGCGAGATCCTGTCAAAATCTTGTCAAGAATGTGCCTGCCTTTTTTTTTGGAACGCCAAGGGATCGAGCCCATACAACCATGTCAGTCGTAAAAATGTCAAATTATCGATTAAAATTATTAGTAAATAATGAAATATGCCATCAAAAGATGCGTTGGCATCTTCTTGATCATCTTTTCCCTCTTTATTATTTTAAAGAAACACTTTTTGAAATTTTGACGTATATTCGCACAGACCGGAGCGTTTTCTATCGATCCCTAGAAAACCATAAGAAAAACGCTCATTCAAGTATAATAACTTGGTGGACTACCAATCTGCATTGGGCTCGCGTGGTGGACTAACGCTCATACCACCCTCCTTAAGGTTAGGCCTGAGCCCCTTAGTGGGTCGTGTATAGGCTGATGATGATAATAAAATATAACAATTTCAGGTGGAGTACTTCGTAGCATTACTCCGTAACATCTTCGTTATACCGGAACGGCGACAATCGATAACCCAACAATGCGAGAACGAACTGGGTCTTTACAAGCGAATGGAAGAGAAAGAGAACATAGTGGCTTTCCTCCAGGAATCAGTGCATTTCAGCCGCATGGTCTCCGAGGCGGTACCTCTTATAAACTCCTTGTTGATGTCGAAGCAGGCCGGGGACGTCAGCGAGGCGATCGACTTCTTTACTACCGCACACCATTTCAATATAGAATCAGCGAAAATGGGCGTTGCTAATATGCTACTGCTTGTATGGTCGCCGGACCAGGTAAGTTGTCACTTTGAAATATTATATTCGTTATTTGAATTATGATCATGAAAGGTTTTCTGTTAATTTTATTTATTTATTCTTCACAGAAATCTTGTGTCAGCAATTATGTTAGTACATTTACTTGGAAAATGTGTTAGTAGAGTATTTAATAAACTATATAGTACAGTAGAAACGAACATTTCTTTTAAGTTGACTAATCGACTGCACTCGACATTTGACAGAGGATGTATTGAAATAAATGATTTACACGCCAAACTTGAACACTTCCTTTTCTTGTGAATGAAAAATTACGTAAAGGATTTGTATTGTTATCTATTTCTTCCTCTCTTCTTCTTCTTTATCTTTTCTTTCTTCTTTTTATTTCTTTTTTATTTGTATTGTTTTCTTTTTCTTTCTTTCTTTATCTGTTTCTTTGTCAATTTAAAGGTATTATACCCCTTTAAATTGACAAAGAAACCAATCCGCGTAGAGCGTGCCTGGTGGACTAACGACCAAACACCCTCACTGAGGGTAGGCCCGTGCCCTGCAGTGGGACGTATATAAGACTATGATGATGACCTTTAAGAAAAGGTGTTAGTCTATTTTTATACTAGTTATTCTCCCTGCGAATAGCCTACCAAGAATTCATTTCGATTTCTTCTCACTCTGTTGGCTCCTAAGTTCAATGATTGTCTCTTTCAAAATTCATTAAAAGCAGTTCCGTAGTCAAAAAAACATTTATTTAAAAGTGTAAAGGGTAACAAACTCTTGTCGTCACAGGATAAGCGCGAAGCGGTGGAGCGTGCCTACCGCGACATGTACCTAGAATGCGACAACAAGGCGGAGCGCGCGCGCGCGTTCGCTATAGCCAAGAAGCTGGTCGATCTGATGCTGCACATCGACCGCGGCAGTGCTCTGGCTCTCGACCACCTCGTCGACAAGTGGATAGAGAAGGGAGATATTACGCCCGCTATCATACAGGTAAAGTATTCCCATTTCTTAGTAACATTGTTACTAGCTTTTCGAAACTATCCCTATCATTTTTCAGCATTGAAGTTTTAATATTTTCAGTCGCCCCACAACCACAACCCGGTCGTCAGGGAAAATTCATACATTTCGCACCAACACTTATGGACTTGGCATACACCGGTTCAGTGTAATATATACCTCCTGCGATGCGCTCACGGTTCAATTACGTTCGCATTATATTACTAAGTCGTTTGTCAATTGGTTTTTATATGTCGCGCTATGTGTGTTAGTATGGCAAAATAATCCGCAAATAAATCGGCCGATTGGACTGTAAAATTTTGATAAAATAAAGAAATATATTGTTATTCACATTGATTCTTCTTATAGGTATTCTGGGAGATGTTTCTGAAGAAAATCGACGGCACAACTGATCAAGATAGCTACGCTGCCCTATCGATTCTCGTCATGATCGCCAAAGCCAAGCCTTCCGTAGCGCAAGCCAATCTAGAAGTCATTCAATCCCACGGCCTCACCGCCGACTACAACTCAAGGACCCTAAGCGCCCAATTACTCCTATCTCTAGCTAAGAAGAACCAGAGATATCCAGCTGACCATTCGATATTCACCTCTATAGTCGAGAGCCTTTTGGATACATTTTCAAAACTGAACAAATTCACTTCCTTCGCTGCGCATTCGATAGATCTAATCTACGCAGTGTGCGATACTCCAGAGATTGTGTGCGGTAAGCTGTTAGCGGAGATGTATCGGAGGATAGAGGAGACGATGGTGAAGGAGAGTGAGAGTGAAGAGGAGGCTAGTATGCCGACCGAGCTGCTGACGAGGTTCGTGTTCGTGCTGGGACAGGTCGCGCTTCAACAGCTCATTTATCTGGACGTTTGTGTCTACAGCGAACTAAGGAGAAGAAATCAGGTAAGTTTCACCAGCAACATACCTAGATCTGTAATTTTTTGTTCAATCAAATCAAAGTCTTGTTCTTAAATATTATTTGAGTAAAAACAGCAGCTACGTGATGCTATTCATCCCTGTCTCGTATTTCCATTTCAAAGTTTACTTTGTGCACTAGGTCCGGGAGGAGCGTAAAATAGAGGAGAAGCGTAAGAAGAAAGCGGGCGCGTTCGCGACGCCGGCGCGGCGCGGGCGCGTCGACGACCTGCGGCGGCAGACCCTGATGAACGCGAGCAACTCCAGCGCCTCCTCGCGCGCCCAGCGCTCCGCCAGCGTCGCCTCCAACAAGGGCCCTTCGGTTAGTGATCTCTATACGAGTCGACGACCTGCGGCGGCAGACCCTGATGAACGCGAGCAACTCCAGCGCCTCCTCGCGCGCCCAGCGCTCCGCCAGCGTCGCCTCCAACAAGGGCCCTTCGGTTAGTGATCTCTATACGAGTCGACGACCTGCGGCGGCAGACCCTGATGAACGCGAGCAACTCCAGCGCCTCCTCGCGCGCCCAGCGCTCCGCCAGCGTCGCCTCCAACAAGGGCCCTTCGGTTAGTGATCTCTATACGAGTCGACGACCTGCGGCGGCAGACCCTGATAAAAGCGAGCAACTCCAGCGCCTCCTCGCGCGCCCAGCGCTCCGCCAGCGTCGCCTCCAACAAGGGCCCTTCGGTTAGTGATCTCTATACAAGTCGACGACCTGCGGCGGCAGACCCTGATAAAAGCGAGCAACTCCAGCGCCTCCTCGCGCGCCCAGCGCTCCGCCACCAGCGTCGCCTCCAACAAGGGCCCTTCGGTTAGTTATCCGAAAACCTTAAACCGATCATCCCCTTAAAAAAACCATGAGCATATTAACAGACCCTATATGTATTTTGAACAGGTGAACACAACAATGACGGAAGAAGAGACGGGACTAGAAGGCGCAGTGGCGGACGACGCGGACGCGGAGTACGTGCGCAGCGTGTGCGAGAGAGACATAGTGGGGAGCCACACCGCGCTGGCGCGGTACGTGCCGCTCCTGCGCTGGCTGCTATCCAACCCCGCCAAGTGCGCCGCCTCGCTGCAAGCCGCCTGCGCTCTCACGTTCACCAGGTGAGAGACCGCACTAGACGGTGCAACGCGTGCTAGAGGGACATACACACGGTACGTGCCGCTCCTGCGCTGGGTCAGGGCTCCGTCACTCGACCGTCGGAACAGAGACAAGTGCCTGCACTTTGGCGCATCGTAAACGATGCGCTTGTATGAATTCTGACACTTCGCTCCAGACGGCAACGTTGCATACGTCGCGCTTTGTACGAAGTAATAACAACGCTGAGTCAAGCGCTATTAGATACATTTTCGCACGTACCGTCTGGGCAGTAAGTGAAGAATATGTTCTCGCTGGATGCGCGCTGACCCTAACATGAATGACAACTGTTTTGCTTTCAGAGCTTATGCTCTGCAATTTCTTGGGGATTGTAGGCTCTTTTTTTAGTGTTCCGGCCAAAATAGTTAACAGGACACTTATTACGCTAGGATACTGGAAATACTCGCCGAAGTTGTTGATTGTACAATTTTCCCCTCAGATTTATGTTGGTGTCGAGCGCAGTTTGCGAGGAAGGACTACAGCTGATGGTGACAGTCCTCAAGAGGTCCAAGAACGTCTCGCTCCGGACCAACTTGACGATCGCCTTCGCTGACCTCACGCTACGCTTCCCGAACTTGACGCAGCCGTGGACGCACCACATCTATCACATGTGAGTCTGATACTAATCTACAAATGAATATTTTTATCTGCACTCGCAAAAAACAAAATAGATAGATTAGAAAGATACATCAGAGAACTAAAGTGGATGACAGCTCAAAAAATACGATAATAGGCTAATGATGGTGATGACCGAAGATATAAATACGTTTCTTTTTAAAAACGTCACTGGTCGCTATCGTTCCTACTACTGGAACACGACCCTTCCCTTTTGGTGAGCGCCAATGCGGATAGGTGGACTCCATAAACACATCAATATTTCTTCAGCGTATGCAGATTACCTCACTATGTTTTCCTTCGCCGCTTTAGTCGGTCTTTACGTACATAAGTAAGAAAAACTCCATGGTTCATAGGGCGTCGTGCGCGCGGCTTCGAACCCGGACACTTATGATTAAGGTGATTGCAGAGTTGTCAATTTCATACAAAACTTTGTCGTAGAACACTCGGTTTATATATGGAAAAATAGCTTAGAAAATCTAGATTGCGAATCTCAAATAACATTTACAATTTATAAGTGAATTTATTTATTTATACTAAAATGTACTGCATTTTAGTATAAATAAATACGTACGTAATACGTAAATGTTATAAGAGAATAATTGAAAGACTTAAAATTAACATAAGTGAACAAAAAAAAAAAAAAGCAAACAGACCTGACAACCGTCTAGTCCAATAGCCCGCCCCGGGTCAAGCGAAACGTACCCATTATGCTCGCAGCATTGCCACGTTGGACGGCTAATGAGATACGCTGGACGAAAAAAGACCCGGAGCGGGGGTCCAAGCCCCTCTCCCTCAGCCTGCAGCCTAAGCCCCTGGCAAAAACTTTGGCTTCGGCAGCCCAAGGTCCCGCCGTTTCTACCGCAAGAGGGACAAAAAAGTATGAGCCTTCAAAGTCTTTGTATTTTGTGTGCTTACTGCGTGCCGCGGTTTCTGCTGACCCAGCCACCCTCGTGGTGCTCGGCAAGTGAGACGGTGCAAAGGTGCTCACACATGTGGCGTCCCATAAAAGAGACCGGCCCTTTTCCCAAGGCACCAGGGTAAGGCCATCCGGTCTCCTACCATCACTGCGGCTCAAGCGTGGTGGTTCCGTAGTGCATGGAATATTAGCCGAAACCAGCGTCCGTCGGATGATGTCATTCAGGGCATGGTGCCGTGGGAAATAATATAATTAATTTATAATATAATTACGTTACGAAGATATAAGGCTTTGAAATTTTGTATTTCAAAGCTTGATACGCGCAATCTAGATTTTCTAAGCTATTTTTCCATAATATATAAAACATTACTTTTATTAATACCGTCTACGAGTGTTCTACGACAAAGCTTTGCATGAAATTGACAACTCTGCAACCACCTTAAAAGGTTTTTTTTAGAATAGATAACTATATTTCCTTCCATGTGACACAGAGATGGGATTTCCTTTACGTAATATTTGTTGGAAAAATTCTAGCGACATGTCACCTTATCTTGAGACCTTGGATATATGCTGATAACCTTAGTTTGTTGATGATTTAATAAATAGTGAGGAAATGTATTTATTTATTTATCTCTTGTCTTGTCCAATACTCCAATACTCTCTTGAAGAATATAGATGTGAGCATATGCTTGGTTATGTTGTTTTCTGGCTGCTCCTTCTTTACAACCATAACACCTTACAAAGTGTAGGCAACATAGAAAAATAGTACATTATTATACAAGTGAGCAAAGTTGGTCATTACAGTCGAGGCGGGATTGCATCACGAGCCGCCAGGCGAGTGATGCTAGTTAGCAGAGGCTGTAATGACCAATGCTCACGCGTTTCATACGACATTTTCAAAATACTTGCTAAGAAAAAGATATACAATTTCGTAAAAAACAACAATTTTAGACCAATATTTGTGGAAAATGGCGCGGGGCGGGGCTTTTTTTTTTTTTGTTGAGAGGCGATGACTTTAGCAACATTCAACCAACGACATTATGTTGCAAACAACCTAATATTAAGAACGTTATAAACTTAATATTTTTGTATTTATAACACAAATTGAGAGATGGCGCGACGACCTGGATGCCCACGAAGCAGAATGGCAACTGATGGCACGGGATAGAGAAGGCTGGAAAAGTTTGGGGGAGACCATTGCCCAACAATGGGACGAAATAGGTTAATAAAAAAAAAAAAAAAAAAAAAAAAAATAACACAAATTAATGTTAATTTGTTAACTGAATTAAATTGTTTGATGAAATGAAGCTTTTATTTTCATATTTTAACTAAAACAGAATAATTTATTCAGAAAGCAGGATTTGTAAAGAAAGGGTATTAAAACATAATGCATTTTTCCCACCAGCCTCAGCGACGAAGAATTAGAAATACGTCAGTGCGCCGTCAAAATGCTTTCGTTTCTCGTCCTCCACGAGATGGTCCGCGTGAAGGGCCAGATCGCGGACATGGCTCTGTGCTGCGCCGACAAGGATCCGCGCGTCGCCGCCATGACCAAGCTGTTCTTCAAGCAGCTGTCGCAGAAGGGCAACGCGCTTTACAACGTCATGCCGGATATTATATCGAGGCTCAGTGACCCGGAGCTCAACGTGCCGGAGGAACAGTATAGGGTTATTATGAAGTAAGTGATTAGGTAGAATAACATTAGGGTGATTGTACCCATGATACTAAACATTTTTCCCAGACGAACATACAGAAATTCGTGTTTTTTTAACTTTTCATACAAATGTTCGATTATATGGAAATGGATAGTCCAAAGTTTACAGAAGTTAGAAACCAACAGCATGCATACCTACTTGATTTGAGTGGAGTTTTGTCTCAATTCGGACGAAATTTTGCTGAGATTTTTATGACACTATCTAGTATAAAAGGTCAATGGTAGCATAGCATAAATATTTAAATGATTATATCGAGCGGGGAATTCCATCAGCAGTGTAATTAATTGATATGAGTATAACTTTTGATACACAGGGTCCAACTTAATATGCTGACAGTTTTTTAAGAGGATGATCAGACCATCAAACTGGCCAACTTTCTCTATGGGACCAACATCGACATCGCGAAAAAAATAGCTGTCCCATACAGTTTGGTCAAGTAGGTAAACTGTTCTACAGGGTGTTACATATGTAAGAATAAATTTTTAAAACTCTTAAGGGGGTTGTTTAGACCGTCAAACTGAACAACTTTCTCTATGGGACCAACATCGAAATCGCGAAAAAAAAATCTGATATCCCATACATATTTTGTAGAGCATAGAACATAATTTTATTTTTTCGCGATTTTGATATTGATCCCATAGTGAAAGTTGTTCAGTTTGACGGTCTACACCACCCCCTTAAATGTTTATTTGTGTTTTTGTAACACCTTGTATACACAACTGCAAACAAACTTTAGCCAAATGTATGGTACAGTAGATTTTTTTTTCGCGATTTCGATGTTGGTCTCATAGAGAAAGTTTGTTCAGTTTGATGGATCGTCCTCTTAAAAAAGTGTCAGCATAATTATTAAGAAGGACCATGTATAGGTACATTTTAGTCATTAGGTAGAGAAAATACTTCGATGAATGAAAACCTACCTGCACGAATTGTCACTATTGAATTAGAGCTTATTGAACAAAATTTATATTTGACTTAGTTACCTCGCTGACGGAATTGCCTATATACCTACATATTGATATCTGTCATCAATCTATCCATAGTTGAACTGTGTCTATCAACTTAGAGTTGAACTATGGGTAGGTTGATCTGTAGCCGTCTTAGATCAAAATAAAATTAATGGATAGGCCTAAAGTACGGTAAGTTGAAGCACACTACTGGTGCACTTGGTCCATACAAACTAGCGCCATTATCTGTCAAATCTAGGGCACTTGCATACAAAATTGAAGTAAACCTTTCATTTGTTTTGACTCATTTTTCTGGTTTGAAATGTTCGCGTATCCATTAATTTTATTTTGATCTAAGGTCGCCGTGTGTACACACACATGCTATATCAATATCATGATTGAGATTAAGAATGTGCAGTGTTTCGGTCCATAACATCCTATTACCGAAATAACTGTTAGTTTCAAAAAGTCAACTACGAGCAAAAACAACATTACAAAAGAAAAGATAAAAAAAAAAATTGTTGCATCCCGGCGATACAAAACAGCCAATCTTGCGTAATCGCACTAAGCGACATGAGCGATAAGGTATGAGCATGCAGTAGGTACCTAATACTTAATATGTAGATGTACATGCATTTCGCACAGAAGTAAATTTAATATTTTGGAATTCCTAATTTTACCCCTTTTTATTCTTTTGTTTGTTTTGAGTGTGTGGGTTTTTTATAATGTTTAAAGATTTATTTCTTGGGGACGAGGCTTTTGCCCTGCAGTGGGTAGATACGGAATGACTATGATGATTTCTTTTTAGAGTTCCGCAGTCCAAAAAGGATCCACTATAAAAACCTCTATCATAACCTAACCTCATTACTTTCCAGTCATAAATTGAAATGACATTGGGTATATATATTGGGTATATACAAGATGTGTTATGGGCCGTAACAAGTTTGAAACAGTACGCCAATCATGAGTGTGTAATACCGTTAATACCATCAACGTTAAGTTAAATAATACATTTTTATTTGTTTACAGTCCAATATAAGAGCTGTATTTACTTTAATTTAAATATACAAGGTGTTACAAAAATACAAATAAACATTTAAGGGGGTGGTTTAGACCATCAAACTGAACAACTTTCACTATAGGACCAATATCCAAATCGCGAAAAAAAAAGTGATGTTCCATACTCTACAAATCGACTCGAGCTAAAATATGTATGGGATATCAGCTGATTTTTTTTTCGCTAATTCGATGTTGGTCCCATAGTGAAAGTCGTTCAGTTTGTTGGTCTAAACTACCTCCTTAAGAGTTTATATATATTTATTTTTACTTATGTAACACCCTGTATACAATAGAGACTAGTTACCTATTTTTAAATCTAGTTAGGACTGTACATAGCTAATAGTAACTTCATCTTTACAGATACATAACATCACTGATCCAAAAAGATCGACAAATGGAAGCGCTCGTAGAAAAACTCTGTCAGCGTTTCAAACTGTCTACGGAAGAGAGGCAATGGCGTGATCTCGCGTATTGTTTGTCGCTGTTCTCTTACAACGAGCGGTCGTTGCGCAAGCTCATGGAGAACATGGACTGCTACAAGGATAAGCTTCACAGCGCAGGAGTCATGGAGTCCTTTACGTTGCTTATGAACAACACTTCTAAGAATGCCAAGAATGAGTTAAAGGTATGTTTTGCTTGGGTTGAGACTTGCCCATAATGGTTTACAGTGTGGGGGTAGAGAGAAATCTGTCATCATTGGCTTCCTTGATTGGTGATTGATTGATAATTAGATTGAGAATCACTGATTCACGCAATTGAAATGCATCCAGAATACATTCCATTCCGTCGTAAAACTAATTTGTCAGTATTTTTCTAATAACTCGAGTAAAAACTCGACTCGAGTAACTTAGATAGAAAAACTGTAAATTTTTACTATGTAAGTTGTGTAAGATATAATCTCCACATTGTTTTTTAATTTTTCATAAAATGAAATGTTAACCATTATTATCTCGACAAACACTAATAACAATGTTGTATACAAGGTGTTACAAAACTACAAATAAACCTTTAAGGGGGTGGTGTAGACCATCAAACTGAACAACTTTCACTATGGGACCAATATCGAAATCGGGAAAAAAAATTTTTATGTTCTATACTCTACAAATCGACTAGAGCTAAAATATGTATGGGATATGACATTTTTTTTTTTGCGATTTCGATGTTGGTCCTATAGAGAAAGTTGTTCAGTTTGACGGTCTTAACAACCCCCTTAAGAGTTTCAAAAATTTATTGTTACTTATAAAACACCTTGTATTCCTAGACGTTGGTGACGGAGCTAGGTGATAAGATAGAGGAGTGTTTCGCGGTGCGCGACAACGAGGACGGTGAAGGGGAGGGGGAGGGTGAGAGGAGCGACGCGGGTGGGGGCGGGGGCGCGAGGGAGCCCCCCGCGCCTCGAGCCACGCCCCGCCGCAAGCCCGCCGCGCGCCGCAACAGGCGACGCTCCTCCTCTAGTGCTGACGAGGTGAGCATTCATCACTATCACGCATTCTCCCTTAGAGCTGTCACACACAATGACGCACTGACGGAGCGTCAGACGTCAGTCCGTCATTTGTGGAGCAAGGAGTTGTATGAAACCGCACGTCATCGTGTTTGATCCCACTTATGGACCTGGAGTGCGATTTTTGAATCTCATTCGGTGAGCTCAGCAGTTGAAAATGACAAAATTACTCTGGAGATATGCATCTTTCTACTGCTGATTTGACTTTCAAAAATCGCACTCCTGAAGTATGATTTTTGAAAGTTAAATCAGCAGTAGAAAGATGCATATCTCCAGAGTAATTTTGTCATTTTCAACTGAAATTATAACAATTTCAACTGCTGAGCTCGCCGAATGAGATTCAAAAATCGCACTCCTGGCCCTAAAGCAGCGATTACATTACCCAACATGCAGGGCCGATGGCCGATTTCGGCATACATTGTCTGATTTGTTCTCTCTATTTTAACCCTTAAACAGGCCTTGGCCACCATATTTAAATTCAATAATGAACCTTATTGTAAGTTTTTAGTAGGTACATTGTCAGTTACTTTTATGTGGTCGATAAATCGTACTATGCCTGTTTAAGGGTTAAAGTGTAGCGATCAAAGCAAGCAATGTAAGCCGAAATCGGCCCTGAATGTAGGGTAGGGTAGTAATGTAATCGCTGCTTAAGTATAAATCTTCTTGGCGACCTCAGGACAGAATCACATCTTGGACATTCTGCTGTCAAACATACTTCGTCGCTACATGCATCTTCTCTACAGCGACAACCCGTTCCGACGCGGTGGTAGCTTGAAAAAAGATTTGTCGTTTAATAAGTGGGATTCAAGCTCCTATATTGAATAAATATATTTTGAATTTGTTACATAAAATCACGACTATGATCGCTTTCGGGTTGGTCAGAAGTTCTGCTACATCTACCGACAACATTTTAAGCATACAGTTGTAGCAATAGAAACCTTCAATGCGCTGAAAGCACACAAGGGTGTTAGTTAGCACAAGTTGTGTGGGTGTGTGTACCATCTACCAACACATCGCCATGTTACGGAACAAATTTTGAATTAATGCTTTGGTAAGTTTTTAGAGAATTCTATCTTTTAAACAAACCATTTAGCTGTCTCAAACTTTCACATTTTATCAGAAGGATTAAGAGGAAAGGCGGGTGCCGTTTAGTCCATACAAACGTATACCCCTGTTTCCGCCCTAGATAATGACACTAGAGCATACCAATTTTCTTCGATAATAATTAATTACTAATGTTATCTAGCATGTCCATATGTTCAGACCGTGAATCTGAACATCTTTCCCTGAGAAACATGGGTCGAAAAACGAGAAAAATGTTGGACCTCCCATAGAAAATCGATCGGCCGATCCGCACTTTTGTAAGGGAGGAAACATTTTATCGTTTTTCGACCCATGTTCCTCAGGAAAAGTTGTTCAGATTCAAGGTCTGAATACACCCTTAAAGTTTCGATACTAATTAAAAACTAGTTGCGTATAAAAGGAAAACATACAGACAGACATAGCCTAACTCTTTCTCATATTATTCTTGAAAAAAATATTGAAATCTAATTTTGAAGGAGGAAGCATAGAATACGAAATTATGATTGATAGAGCTGCAGTTGTCACTATTGCACTGTTGTTTGGTTGCTCGAGACAGCGCAACAGTAATAGGTCGGCTAAAAACCTTATCTAAAATTTTCTCACAGACCGCCTTTCCTCTAAATAGGAAGCAGGATACGAACATTTTGGTGTATTTTTGAGTGCAAATAAATAATATTTACTATGTTATGTTGTGTCTTTAGAACGAACCGCCCAACTTAGAAGGCACGCCGCAATCAGTTCGGAAGTCTAACAGGAAAGCCGCAGTTAGAAACAAAGTGACATCCAACGACTCGGATGAATCAGGTAAATTACCCCAAGTTTAAGATGTGCTAGTTCTGTTGTTTTTTTCCTTATAGCGACGTGTCGTCTTACTTTCCTTGTCTTATATAAGAATTATAATAATTAATACATGCTTAGTATTATTATACATAGCTTTTCAGCCATAAGCTGTTATATCTTACGAGTCGAAACAGTAAAAAACGTTATATTTTGAATACGATTAAAAAATATCATACTTATAAGCGTTTGCACCTGTATACACATACAGCCAGCAACAAATTCAGCATTTTGAACCACAATCAGACGGAGCAAAATTTCGTAGAAACTTATACGAAAATAAAAAATTTAAAGACAATAATTATCAAGAATTTAGTACCATCCAAACATCTTGTGTACAATCTATGTATTTTTTTGAGATTTTATTATAAGTACCGATTGACTTCTTTTAGTTAATCTAAACTGTTATAAAACTGTAACTGAAGTGTGTCTGTACATTGAAGATATTTACAAAATAAAGATTACGATATGGTTTTTAGGTATCCCTGACTCTAAATCAACCTTTTTTAGAAATGTTGTCGGTCTGTTTGTTTGTTTGTTCGCGCATCACGCAAAAACTACTGAACCGATTTTGATGAAATTTTTTTTTGATAGCTTAAGATCTGACTTAAAATCTGGTGTATAATTTGTGCGGACGAAGTCGCGGGAAAACACTAGTAAAGATATAATTTTGTACTGATTACATTAATTCGTTTAGTTTAGGTAAAAAAATCTGAAGAAACAAAATTATTAATGCTATAATAATGCAAATTGGGCGTAGAAAGAGAAGGTAATAGAAGGAAGCACGTGTCTTGTCATATTCACTCAGTAAGAGATGCACATAGCAAATTCGCTCTGGTTAAAAAAGGAGATCGCTACTTATTGCTGTCCTTATCGACGTAACCACTTTTTTGTTCTACGACGGCTGTCTGACTCCGGAGTCAGACATCTTTCTTCATACAAATTGTATAGGATTTTATGACTATCGCTGTCTCATATGCGGTTACTCTGATGTTACGTCTACCAGCGTAAGCGAACAATTTTTCGTCTATGAAATTGGGTAATTCGTTTGTCTATGTTAAAGCAGGCCTCCGTCACTCGGCCGCCGTAGGAACCGAGATAAGTAGGTACCTACCATGGATCTAAATCATAAAGGATAGCACTCCTCCTTACAAGCATTGATACAAGAAAATTTGACGTTCGTCTCCGTCGTCGATATTTCCAATTTTACGTGCGTCCCTTTCTATTCCAATGACGTCACAATTACATGAACGACAATTGAGTGACGTCATGCCTAGACATACATTAGAAAGGGACAAAGTTAACGTCACTAAAAACCACTACGGAGAAGAACGATCATTACCGACCATCAAGGAGTATTATCATGTTTTCCCTCTTGTTTGGCAGTCTGTGCTCCACTATTCCAAACTTCTTGGTACCTACGCTTTGGCTCATCGTAAGCGATGCGCTTGTATGAATTTTGACACACGCTCCAGACGACAAGTCGCATATATTCGCCGCGTAATAAAAACGCTGAGTTGAGCGCCATTAGATACATTTTCGCAGTAAAGTCGCTGGCAGTAAATGATTAAAGCGTGATAACTTATCGTTTTCAAAGGAAGTGGTCGAAATAACAGTAATCTGTGGTTAACGTTGACTACTTATAATAATATGTGGATTTGTTACGCGTGTAATTCTACTAACAAACATTTCTGCCACTTTTTGCGGGTGAGGGGGGTGAGGTAACATGAAATCCGTAACTTTGGATTTTATTCCCCATAACTTTAGATTCTAATATTGAATGTTAAAAAATATGAAAAGTTCGAAGTTATTGTTTCACAATTATATGCTGTCTCGTTTAGTGATAATGATAAGGTATAAAATTGAATGTAAATGCACATGATCAATTGTTCTTATACCGTGGCAGAGGGGAAATGCTACCGCAAGGCTAGTCCTTATAATAAATAGTCAAAGCGTTCAAATGGAAGTTATTACAGAAATCATAAATATATGTGAACTGTTCGTTCTCTTTGTTTCAGATGATGAAGAGTTTCAGAAAAAGGGCGAAGAAGTTTTCAAGAAACCGACCGCAAGAAAAACTACTCGTAGGAGAAAGTGACCAAAGAAACAAGCATAAATGTGCACCAATTGTATCTTTTACAAGTTGTTACATATAATTATTAATTAATAAAATACGATTAAGTACATTTTATTTGTTTAAATAATTAACACATTAACATAACATTTTTATGACAAGAAATAGTCGTAAGTACAAGTTTTAATTTTTTAAGATTATCATTTATGTACTTATAGCAATAAGCAAATGCTCGTGCCGATTTTGATGAAACTTTTTTAGTTTGATAGCTTATGATTTGACTTAAATCTGGTACTTATATAATTTGTGCCGCCGAAGACGCGGGTAAACTCTAGTATAAGTTTTATAATAACATGGTAAAGCCTTACCAAAAAAATAAAAATTTTCGCATGTTGCGGAAAATATTGAAACTAATTTTTGTATTTGAATCCAAGAACATTACATTGTCTAGCGCCTTCAAAGCAAGTTTTTATTTTTATGATCAGGCTTTAAAGGTTAACAATATCCATGGATATAGAATCATCGATACAGTCTATCTATAAAGTCTTGGCAAAAAATAAAGGGGTTGTCTCCACGCAAGAACGTCAAAATAAAGAATAACCTGGCAACACCACCATACTAAAATGATTAGTTTCTCAAACATTCACCACGGCTTTATAGACAGACTATACCTATGCCACCGTCCGTCCTGGCAATATATCGGACCTACCGTCTAATATATTAAAGCAAAACAAACCGCTCATAACAGCGCTGAATCCGCTTATTTGCTACACGAACTGACATGACGAGTGTTGCCAGATCCATGAGTTAAGAATTATCCCAGAGTGATAGGAAAATTATCGTGTTTTTATCGCATCTCAAATGCCCAAAATTATCATAAGTCTAAAAAGAGAACAAACTGCCCATGATGCATGAAATTCAATAAGTCTTACCTACATTACATGCCAGTATTAAAGTTACTTACCTATTTGCGAGATTGAAACTTGATTGAAACGACAACACAGTAAGGAATTCTAGCTTTTTAAATTTTCTCATTAGAACATGATTAGAACTTCAATTTTAGTAATATTTGAATAGAGTGACGTGGCTGAGGGGGTGGCAAGAGGACGTCTCGTCGGCTTGCGATTTTGACAGCCACGTGGCTCTTCTAGTGTGTTTTTGTTTAAAAACGGGGCTTTGAGATCGCCATATCCTATTGTACCGTACAATATCTAATGAGTATATCCTCAACACTTGACACTGGCGAAATCTAACAAGGAAACGCCATTAATTAAGAATAGAATATTTGAATACTGTTTTACCAAATACTAAAACTACCGATACGTATGATGTATAATTTAACGGAAGATATGGTAAATAAATAGTGATAGGATATACAGATACCGTGCGATACCCGTAAATATCGTGGATCTAGGATAATTATCGCACGTCTGGCAACACTGCATGACGGTCGCCGTAGGAGGAGTTTTTGGCGGGCTTTGGTAGCTGACGTTTGGAGTCCTTATATTTCATCGAATTTTTATTGTTTATAGTGAGTTTTGGTTCGTAAAATTGGTGTTGTTTTGCGTAACAAAGTGTCGTGCAAGTGAACAATATATAGTTCAGTGAAATATGATGGTGCGTGGGTCGTAAACAGGAAAAGTGTTCCGTGATTTTAGCGCGGCAAAGCGGTCGGTTCATCTCTTTCCTGTGGACTTCTCTGCTTATCCTGCGTCTTTCGATTGCCTCCAAAAACTCCAAAGAACCATCAAAACGTCGAATACCAACGTTTTAATGTGAAAACAGAAGAAAATTAAAAAGGCTAGGCTAGTAAATAAATTGAAAAAAAAAAAAAAAAAAAAAGTCGCCGTAGGATGTCTACTCCAGCGAAAAATTCTTGGTTTGGTCAATGCATCTTCCTGGATGGTGACTAACATAGATTAATATGTATATGTGACTAACTTCATGGATATTGATAACTACGAAAGTATAAATATTACTTCCGACGACAAATCGACTTTATAACAATAAATAGTGAGTACCTATTTGTAATCATTATCTTTTGTGATGCGAACGGAATAATTTATTGCTATTTTTTATAGTAAAGTTTCAACAATATTCTTTAAAAAGTTGATAAAATAAATCTTTAACCATGACTTTAAAAAGTTTGTTTTTACTCTTTTCGAGTGTTTTAATGTTTCGTGCCGGCTTCGCGATGGTATCACATATAAAATGCCGAGGCGGGCAGTGCTATCCGCGGTCTTCTGTGAAGAGGTTTCCTGTCCCTGATGATAAAGTCAGTTGGTTCATAGAATATAAGGAGTACCTTCCACCGTACTTCACGTCACCGGCCATAGACGGGAAGCCGTGGGCAGATCCTAACATTGGTAAGTAGCAGGGTTCGAAATTATCAAGATACCTAGGTACGTACTTAATTATTTTCTTTGATAATTATATTTGATATACAGGGTCCAACTTAATATGCTGACACTTTTTTAAGGGGATGATCAGACCATCAAACTGAACAACTTTCAATATGGGACCAACGTCGAAATCGCAAAAAAAAAATAAGCTGTCCCATACATTTGGCTCAAGTCGGTTTGCAGTTTTGTATGGGACAACTGATTTTTTTTTCGCGATTTCGATGTTGGTCCCATAGAGAAAGTTGTTCAGTTTGATGGTCTGATCCTCGCCTTAAAAAAGTGTCAGCATATTAAGAAGGACCCTATATAAATAGGTACACAAGTATATTTCTGTGCTCAAATTGGCTCTTAAATGATATACTTACTACCGAAAAAAATATCAATTCTTATTAGTCCCGGCTCAAACCGTAAAATGACTGGGCTATCCAGCCATCCAGCTTGGATAATTATTATCATGTATGTACCAGTTTTTTTAGAACGAGATAAATGCAAATTTTTAAGTTTTTAATTAATAAGAAAAATCGCGTCAGCAACAACCCCTAACTTAAAAATTTGCATTTATCTCGTTCTAAAAAAACTGGGTTTTCACATTTTAAATGCTTTCCCATTATACACACTTCTAACACTGTGTAAATATTTTCGTCTAGGGTCGGGGAGGGAACAGTGGCTAGGATTTTTTCAACAGGCTGTTGTATGAAAAATATAAATCCCTGTGCTTGTTTTTACAAGCACAAAGCACAGTGTAATATTAAACTTTCATATGTAGCAAATAGAGATAAACATTCTTTTTTTTTAAATTGAGAATCGAGTCACTGTGTTCTACGACCAGTACACAGTGACTAGTACCCCCTAGTAAACAGTGGTTCTAACAGTATACAGTGGCTACGTAGGTATCGAGCCTAATGGTGATCTACTATCAATTAAATCAATTTTTAATATTATTTATTTTAAAGAGGCTAATAGAGTACACACTGTGTACTCACTCACTTGTGTACTACACAGTGGTTCGCGAGCCACTGTTGCAAAGTGATTTTTTTTAAATAAGTTTTAGATAGTCTTTTTGTCACTAAATGGTATCGGTTACAGATTAAAAGTACCATTCTTAATTACTCCCCACTCCTAACACAACTCCGTAAAATGACTGGGCTATGGAGTGCGATTTTTGAAACTCATTCGCTGAGGTCAGCAGTTGAAAATGTCAAAATTACTATGAAGATATCGTAAGGAAGATAATATGCATCTTTCTCATATCATAATATCATCATCAGCCCATTATCTCCATACCACACTTATGCGACACTACGACCTACGTTTTTTTTACTAAACACAAATAAGTAAGTATACCTACAATTTATTTTTAATATTTTACTTATAAAAGATTCACCTAGGAATAAAAATACCAATAAGTATTATAATACTTTACTTATAATTTATATTTTTTATTTGGACAATTTTTTTGGAACTAAATTACTTTAGAAATACCTACTTAATAAAAATGAACCCCTTCCATACGTATACATGTGCTTTAAATTCATGCCTATTATGAAATAACAGTAGTAGTGTAACGAAAAACCTAAAAATAAAATTTGCCAGAGAAATCAGGTATAACGGAAAACCGTAGAAATACTATCGGACGCATGTTATAATTCGGCACAAACTTTGAGGTCAAAGTTTGTTCCCCGGTTTTTTTTTAGATTAGACTCAAGTTCACATCGCTTATTTGATAAATATTATTATGACGATAAAATAAAAATGTCACTGCTTTCAATGAAATCATCATCGTACTTATGTCTTTTTTTTTCTTCCTGTTTGGATTCAGGGGATCCACCCCATACTGCCGCCATTAAATTCCTATAAACGTTTGGTCAGGTGCCTAGGTGGTGATGAATATAATGGGGAACTTGCACAGTTTAATACTTTTTAGTGTAAGTATCATAAAGATTTAAGGCTTACTTAAAAATACCAAAAACAAAAATGGTAAAATATTAAGTCTGTGAAAATAAGCACAAGTCTAGCACAAATTTATTGCAAATCAAAAATTGACTTTTGAAATTCCGCGCCAAAACGCTTACTGCTATGAAGTGACGTCACTCCATAACATCCGCTATAACATAGATATACAACTTTAGCTATAATATGTTGCCGTATTCTTCTAAAGCACGCAAGTTGCTAATCGCTCCGTCACTTTGCGCTGATTGGTGTTTGAAATTACGTTCCGATCCACGTAGTTAACTTATAATTGAAATATTTCGTAAAGAATAAAAACTTTAGAATAAGGGCCTGTTTCACCACTTCCGAATAAGTCCTTGTTAGCTTATCCGACAGCTAATTTGACACATTCTTCATACAAAATATGTCAAATGAGCTGTCGGATAAGCTAACAAGAACTTATCCAAAAGCGGTGAAACAGGCCCTTAATCTTTCAGTAATGTTCTATTCACAACTATTATGATGGAATTATTAGGATAATTTCTCATTATAATTTTATCGATGTAAATGAAGGAAGATGTTGTGACAAGAATAGAGAAGGGTATGCTTCGTTGGTTTGGTCATATGGAGAGGATGAGTGACAGCAGAAAGAGATATGGAGCTAAAGGGAGTGGATGTGTCGGCAGAGGGCGCCCTCGTAGGACGTATTCTGATAAAATCGGTTGTGTCCTACAAAAAGGGGAGGTGCGGACTAGTGCGGAGTACTCGAAACCGACGGGCATGTATGGATGTGAATGTAAGGATCGTAGTAGATGGCGCGCTCTGGTCTCTGCCTAACCCACTGGGAAAGAGGCGTGACGATATAGATAGATAGATATAATTTTGGTGCAAGTTCCCCATTAAGTATACCAAGGCATTATAATAATAGACATGGCCGTTGGTGGCTGTGACCAAATGCTTAGTATGTACCTACCTAAGGTCCTGATGCTATTCTTTTTTCTACAGGAGAAAAACATTTCAACCCGAAATGGAACACCCTAGATGAAGATGTAGATCGGACTAGTTATACAGGACGGTACGCGATTGACGATGGCTTCCCCCTGAACCCTATCGGTCGCACGGGTATCGCAGGCCGCGGGGTGCTGGGTCGCTGGGGACCGAACCACGCCGCAGACTCTGTCGTCACGCGCTGGAAGAAACTCCCCAACGGAACTACGGCTCTGGACAGTGCTAATAAGTAAGAATGTTAATTAACATCATCATCTCAGCCGATGGACGTCCACTGCTGGACATAGGCCTCCCCCAAGGATCGCCACAACGACCGGTCCTGCGCTGCCCTCATCCAACGGATACCCGGATTTTTCGGAATTAACTTACACTTATTTATTTAGCCGTGGTGGTCCAGTGGCAAGTTACCTTGCCTGCCATGCAGGAGGCGATGGTTCGATCCCCGTCCAGGCCGACTCGAACCAATGAGTTTGTATGAGATTTGTAACACCACTGGCTTTTCGGTGAAGGAAAAAGTCGTGAGGAAACCTGCATGCTTCAATTTCGAGGTTTTCGAATTATGTATTTGTACCCACTGTCCATTAGAAGTGGCGCGGAGGGCTCACCCCCTGTCACACTGCACAGAGTTTCGGTACTACTGGTGAAACGTGGATGTTCTGAGGTTTCAGAATATCTCTGACTACCCCCTCGGGGAATATAGTCGTGAGCATATGCATGCTTATTTATTTAACGAGAATTTTACTTTTGATGATTCCCGAGATTCCTTTAAAAAGTAAAACGCAAAGGAATTAATCATTTACGATACTCAATTTAAGATTAGTGTAATTAATGTTAAGTATTCTAAAATACCCAGTTTAGTGTAGCGACACACCTGTGAACGTACTGCGCCGAACGTTGGGTTGAATACGCGTGCAATGCTTTTCCCTACCCCCCCGGGGACGCACCAGTACACGACATTTTTTCTAGTAGACGCGTGTTCAACCGAACGTTAGGCGCCGTACCGTTCCGCAGGTGTGTCGCTACACTTTAATCAATATCAGCGTTGCCTGTTCCATAGAAGATTTCTGCTCTCAATGTATGTATGAAACAGCCGATATTTGCTTTTAATTACCTACACACCTATTATAGTTGACCTATTGATCATAAACCGATAAACGGGTGGATAAAACGAACCCTACCTGCCGGTTTTAAGGATTTTAGGTCTTGTAAGCAGGTTGCTCATCTTTTCCAGTGGCACTGTTAACTTGGCCGAACGCTTTGCCTTCCTAGCAGAGTCCTAAAAATGTCCCTAAGTAATCAACCATCTATTTCAGGCCCATTCTGCAATTTATAGCAATAAAACGGGGTGACACGGGAGAATGGGCACTGCCAGGCGGTATGGTAGACCCTGGTGAAAGGGTCGCTTCAGCTGCGATCAGAGAGTTCGAGGAAGAAGCCATGAACTCGATGAAAATGACAGCGGGTATGTATCGAAATAATACCTCTTCTATGCCTTTAAAATTGTTGTTACTCAAATCTTTCTTATTTTCAGATGAAAGAGAATCTCTGAGAATTCGATTTGAAAAATTCTTCAGTTTAGGTGAAGAAGTGTACCGTGGTTATGTAGACGACAGACGCAACACCGACAATGCATGGATGGAGACCATCGCATACAACTTCCACGACGAAAAGGGCACGGTCGTAGGCAATCTGAAGTTGCACGCGGGAGATGACGCGGTCGGTGTACGCTGGTTGGACGCCTCGCCCGATCTCAAACTGTACGCAAGCCATGGCGTCATGTTGAAGGCAGCCCTGGAGAAGCGTGTAGGTTAGAGTAGTTTTGTATAGAAATAAACTATTATTTTACATATTTTGCGTATCATTATTCTATGAAGTCCGTGAGGAGATTGTACTGTTTGTATTTAAAGATAACCTGTAAGAAAAGGGCGCAAAAACAGTTATGTGGAAACAAAACAACTGCAACACTGTAGGCCAGGACCATGAGCCAGGAATGCGATTTTTGAAAGTCACACGGTCAAATCAGCAGTAGAAAGACGAATAATCTCTATAGTAATTTTGACACCTTAGGCCCGGTATTCACCAAAGCTAGGCTATAATAGATACTCTTTCTTATACTGTTTCTAGGCTATGTAGTACTCTGTGGTAAATCAACAAATTAAATAGCTTGATACTACTTATGAAGCGAGAAAATTTGAGAAATTCGATCCGGGCCTATAAGGCCACTGACTGTAAGCGGGCGGATAGATGCCTTACACATAAAGGTGCGTTCATACGCGTGCCGCGCAGCCCGGCAAGCTTAGGCAATTCGCTGTACATTGAGGCTTCTATAAAGTTAAAAAGTAACAATCACTTTACAGACGAGTCGATGTACAGCGAATTGCCAAAGCTTGCCAGGCTGCACGGCGTGCATGTAAACCCAACAATAATCTTTGACACATGAAAAACATAACAAGAGATCGTAAAATAGGTAAGTATACGTAAAAAATGGTGATGAAAATGAAACAAAGACCAACATCTAAGCTCGCTTTTTATTATTAAACATTTTTTGTGTGTATACTTAGGTATTACGTAAAACATCACATACCTACATGAACAAATAGAACGAAATAATAAGCGTTGATTTAAAAACAGCATGTACATCCACGTATTTTTAATATAAAATAATAACTAGAACCAACTCAATTTATCGCACCCAACAAATAATAAATGCGCGAGAATATTGTAGAAATTGTAAATAAAATATACTTAAACACCCAAGATTCAAACCTTTCGCCATAAAATGTAACTAAACGCACCGTTAACTAACTCAGACCGACTAAAAAAGCAACTTTAACATAATCAACATGCAGCGCTAGTGGAAATGTAGCTTAGTATAAAAAACAAAAGAGTACCTAACGTTGAAATAAAGCCGCGTATTGTTAAATACCTCTGGCAACATATTATGACCTGATTTAATTAATGAATTCGCAGAAATACCTATTCGTTAAGGGACTCATATAATAAACATGACAACAGGGCTTAGATCAAAATAAAATGAATGGATAGGCCTGAAGTGCGGTAAGTAGAAGCACACTACTGGTGCACTTGGTCCATACAAACTAGCGCCATTATCTGTCAAATCTAGGGCACTTGCATACAAGTGACAAGTAAACCTTTCATTTTTTTTGCCTCATTTTTCTGGTTTGAAATGTTCGCGTAAGGGCCTATCCATTAATTTTATTTTGATCGAAGCAACAGGGTACATTGCTGGTTCTAATTACGCAGTAAACATGCAGTAGTTATAACATGTGTCCTAATCTTAGATCAAAATAAAATTAATGGATAGGCCTTACGCGAACATTTCAAACCAGAAAAATGAGGCAAAACAAATGAAAGGTTTACTTCAAATTTGTATGCAAGTGCCCTAGATTTGACAGATAATGGCGCTAATTTGTATGGACCAAGTGCCCCAGTACAAGAAAACTCTAAATTTGTAGTTATTTATTTTTCTATTTCTTCATTCGGTATTTACTGTTTTTTTTTTTAATTAATATTGTTATAATAATAAGTGAACTTACCCAACAGAAAATCCCGCAGAGCGACATGGCCTCTGGCCAAGCTCTTCAATAAAGATTTAAAAAAAAACTTACCGCGCTTTAGGCCTATCCATTAATTTTATTTTGATCTAAGGTCGTAACGTAGTAATATAAAGTTTATGGTCCTAACATTTTCAGCAATGTACTCTTAATTGTCATTGTAGTTAAATTACAATTGTCATTTGTATTAAATGGACCCTGGTCGAAGCCCGAAAATACTGCTGACAGCAGACAGCAAGTTGATCAAGTTGCCCCCACCAATCCGCACTTGGTCCGCGTGATAAGAGTGTGGCCCACTCCCATCTCACAATTATTCGTGAGAGGAAGCGTGTCTGTAGGCCTACCATGAATTTTCACCGTAGTAGTTAAGTCACTAATTTTGTATTGAATTTCGTACAGCGCTCCTAGTGGTTACGTTGTGAATTTCTAATTCTAATTAGAAGAACTTATTTCTGCCATACGAAATCGGCGAACTATAGTAGAACGACGTAACAGTACAGGGAAAACTCATGGTAGGCGCCCTGAAGTGGATTATGAAAAACAGAGATAGTTTGATGGATTTAAACAGTCGTGCGAGCAAAACAGACACGAATTTATGCAAGCATGCATTTGACATGTGCAAGCAAAGCTGAAAACTGATGGACTTTTATGGTTTCATCTAAGATAGTAACTTGATAGTAACAACTTTTAAATTGAAACTTATAACTACATAAGTACTTCAAATACCTTAATGCATAATTTGAAGAGGTTTTGTACACACGGCGACACATCATGATACTTATACAAAACCAAAATAAGCTAGCCGAGCGACGTTATGCGTTATTCACCCTACGCGCGGCCAGCTTATATTGGTTGTGTATACACACAGCGACAAATCATGTTACGCACCCTATATACCCATAGCTACACTACGTACAAAACACAAAATAGTGCGGTAGAGAGCCTGCCTAGACGCGGCTACCGGCGCGGGCGCAGCGTGCCGTGAGACGAAACAACAACAACATACCGCACCCTCGCACGATTCGCAGCGTTCAAATTCTAAAAGTTCAAAGTCCAAACAGGGTAACCTGACCTGTCGCCGTGTGCAAATACATATAATAGCTGTTATAGTTTAGTAAAATAACCTTTAGTAACAGAATTGACTTTTCTATAATTAGAATCACACTAGTAAATGGCAGCCAAATCTTATTTACAGATTTATATCTTATTCCATAGTTAAGTTTTATAAATATATGTACAATACAGAAATGATCTTTTTTATGTAACCCTGACATCATAGGGTCAGTTTCAAAACGTGTAAAGATAGCTCGGGGAGTTTACCTATCTCATTCTAGCATACATATTTTCTCTTTCGTATTAGCACCCTGAGTGATTTCCAAACGATTTCAAATCTAATAAAAATGCCGATTTTGATGAAACTTTTTATGTTTGAAAGCAATGATATAAGCATATGATTTGACTTAAAATCTGATACACAATTTGTGCGGACGAAGTCGCTGTTAAAGTAAAGGGTCGTATTGTATAAATACTGATTTGGCCCGAAATAAATGATAATTTAATTTATAGTCAAAACTAAAATATAACACCAAACCAAATCGTCCTTTTCTTTTGTTTTCTTTGGAAGACCAACAGCCAAATTTGGATACCTATCAGAAAGCAAATTATAGGTGATAGATGAATAATAAATTAATATATTAACTGTGATTTTGAGGGGTCAAGACACTGACATTTATAATAGTAAATCCGATTTGGTTACCATATAAAACTACAGGGCCCATAGACAAAGTATCTTTCGATTATCGTTAACGACAGTAGAAAGCATAAATATGTATGGACTTGACGTATGGTGACGAGAGCAAACGTCAAAATGTTTCGATCGCTAATGTCAAATTCATACATTCTGTCATTTTCTACTAGCGTCATCGCCAGTAGAATGTCACTTTGTCTAGGGGCCCAGCACTCGTAGTATGCTACACGTGATACGGCTGTATCACGTCTTTTATCTCGTTCGTTCGCACGCAAATAGAAAGAGAGCTAAGATGTGATAGCGCTGTATCACCACAGAGGATTATATTCTGTGGTATCACTGCGGCATGCTAGCTATGCAGGGCCCTCAACGACAGCTTATTTTTGTCCGAATTTGCACAATGTATTTTCTGTATTTTTACAAGGTACTTAGTAACTAAACTGTGGTCTCTCGTCACAGCACCATCATCTGGGGGTGGTGCGAGTTCTATAACGTCATACTCGGCGGCGCGAGGTCAACGACTATTTTTAATCCTTGTCAGACTTTACTCACATATACCTTATGCATTAACTTACCAACATAATGGACGTTGGTCGGGTCTAATACAAATTTCTCGAAAAAGGGTCCCAGACTAACCTACACAAACGTATGTACAGTCCGTGAGCTTTTAGAATAGGATTGAGCTGTCGGGTAAAATCGTTTATATTCGTACAATTTACTTTGCGAAAGTTTAATTGTTACTGATTTCAAAAAGATCGTCATCGGCCGCGATCACGAAGGTTATATACGTAGAAAGAGAAGGAACTAGAAGAAAGCACGTGTCTTTTCATATCACTCAGTAAGAGATGCACATAGCAAATTCGCTCTAGTTAAAAAGGAGATCGCTACTTATTGCTGTCCTTATCGACGTAGCCACTTTTTTGTTCTACGACGGCTGTCTGACTCTCTGACTCCGGAGTCAGACATCTATTTTCATACAAATTGTATAGGATTTTATGACTATAGCTGTCTCATACACGGTTACACTGATGTTACGTCTATCAGCGTAAGCGAAAAATACTTCGCCTATAGTTATATACTAGCCGCGATCTTATCTATTATACGAATAAAGCCGATTTTACCCGATAGCCCAATCCTATTCTAAGAGCTCACGGACTGTACAGTCAGCTTGTATGACGCGTAATTGTTACTCTATGCATTTTGTTACTCTGTTGGTTCAGACACTTTTGAACGCGGAGTCGCGGACCTGACGTCCAGTCTTTTAGTCAAAGCGTCCAGTAGTTGGTAAGTCAATAACCTTATGTATTCTTACAAGGTAGTAACTAAACTGTAGTGTCACAGTCACAGCACCATCATCTGGGGGTGGTGCGGGTGCTATGTCGTCATGCTGGGCGGCGCGAGGGAGTTGTACGCGCGGTAACAGTTCACGTCGTTCATCAGCCGCTGGATGTTCTGCGTGAATGTTGGCAGATCCTGCAATTAAGAGGACAATGTAGGTGGAATGCAAAGAGATTTAATTATTACTACTTATAGAGAGGACATTGGACAGGTTTTCATACAAAAATATTCATCCCGTGTTTTGCAATATTGAATGCATCATGTCAGTGGGACGGACGTGTCAAACTAGAACGACTTGTTACCTCGAGGTAACAAGTCATGGATTAAGATTTGGTTCGCGATGTCCTCTCTATAGTAATAAGTTTAAATCTCTTTGGTGGAATGATATATTCTTTCCTTTTTTTAATTTTCTAGATACATCGTATGTTATTTATGTTTACATGTTCAGTTGTTAAGATCATTTTAGATTAGGCAGATAGGACGACTTTTATAAGAGAGTCAAAGAGTAATAGAATCGAACGATTTTGCACATAACAAAAAATGATTTTGCACATAACATCAATTAGACATTAGGTTGAATTTATCAATGGTTTTTTAGAAATTTTTCGTCCCTGTCATGTCTGCGTGAACGAAGATTTACGATATGACAAAAAAACGTACTGAAACTATTCACACACAGATCGTAAAGATGTTATAATACCGCGAGAACGAATGCGGGAACGTGGATGTTCTGAATTTTCAAAATATGTCTGACTGGGTAGTCAGACGGACATCCTCGGGAATATAAGGTTTAACAAAATTAGCTGAAACTATTTTAAGGGGAGTATCAGACCATCAAACTGAACTGTATGGGAGAGCAGATTTTGTTTTTCGCGATTTCGATATTGATCCCATAGAAAAGTTGTTCAGTTTGATGGTCTGATCATCTTTCTTTTCTTTTCTTCATTGAGAAGGACCCTGTATGTAGGTATGTACAATATTATTAAGGAAGTTGATGTTCGTCACTTCACGAAAACGACATAAAAATAGCAATTCTCGAACATTACTAAAGCTTACCGTGTCAGCGGGGAAGTCGGCCAGCTGTTCGAGGTGTTGCGGCGCGAGGCCGGGCAGCGCCTGCAGGAAGTGTGGCAGGAAGGCGCGGCGGAAGGCGGTGAAGTCGACGGCGGCCATCGCGTGCACCGCGCACACCGCCTCCTCGCGCACCAGCGCCCGCGCGCCGCCCTCCGCCAGCCCCGCCAGCAGCACCGACAGGAACTCACCGAGGAACTCCGTACGGAATATCACCTACGACCGAAAGACAACCAGTTGAAATAGCATTAAGACTTTTTAGTTCAAGAACTAGCGTGACCATAAAACAATATAAATTCAACCTGAATATAAAATAAAATAAAAATGATATATTTCATTTTTTCAAATTTTCAAGATTACGATAGTGTTTTTAGGTGTCTCCCCCGACTCCAAATCAACCTTTTTTCAGAAATTTGGTCTGTCTGCCTGTTTTTTTGTTTGTATGTTTGTAACAGCATCACGCAAAAACTACTGAACCTTTTTGTTTGATAGCTTATGATCTGACTTAAAATCTGGTATATAATTTGTGCGGACGTAGTCGCGGGTTAACTCTAGTGTAGCATAATTATCTTTGCTCTGATTGGAACAGTTTCAGCCAGAAAAAAAAGGTAGATTTGTTGTCTTCTATTTACATAACAAGGTTACCTTATGATAAAGCTTCCACTTGGTGTTTAACGCGTCTAGAGCCCCGAGCGTGGTTCGCAGTAGCTCTATATCGGGCTGCAGTAAAGCTCGGCCGAGCGCTGATAGAGCGCCTCGCAGCTCCTCCAGCCGGCGCGCACTCTCCGCAGACTCGCACTTGTGGGGGAAGAAGTAACGCCACCGGTGGATCAACACGCTGCAACATTACACATTTAAAATATTTAATAGATTTTCATTAATTTATTTACCAAATTAATCTGCTATTTGCTTGCATTGATCTTTTAAATTCAATAGGTATTTGACTCTATTCATGTAGGTCTCCATTATATGTCAAGGCTTTAACAATCATCGTGGATGTTGTGAGTTTTCAAAATATTTGTGACTACCCTAGGGGCATATAGTGGTGAGCATATTCATGCATGCATTAAAAATAATCTCAGGATATAGATCAATTCACATTACGACGTGCGGGCGCGGAGGGTGCATTGTAAAATAATACCTATTTCAATACCGATAGAGTTGACATAGGGAACACACACGGATGCGGACGGAGCTTTATCTGTGGTACAGAGCCAAAAAAGATAAAAGCGATGCAACCGAAGCAAAGCGATGTACAGGATAACCGTTCGGCACACATTGTACTATAGGTCAGAACCAAAGAATTTCTTTGGTCTGTATGACTACATTCCGCCCATCCTAAGAAAAACGGCTCCTATAATGCGGAAACTAAAATTCGAGCTTCAAAAAATAATGGTGGTGCAGCACAGTACAGTACAGCACGTAGTTGCGTACAGTAGCGGTGGGTACCTGGCGAGCAGCCGGTGCGCGGCGCGCGCGAGGTCGGGCGCGTGGCTGTGCGCGGAGTGTGTGTGGTGCAGCACAGTACAGTACAGCACGTAGCTGTGTACAGTAGCGGTGGGTACCTGGCGAGCAGCCGGTGCGCGGCGCGCGCGAGGTCGGGCGCGTGGCTGTGCGCGGAGTGTGTGTGGTGCAGCACAGTACAGTACAGCACGTAGCTGTGTACAGTAGCGGTGGGTACCTGGCGAGCAGCCGGTGCGCGGCGCGCGCGAGTTCGGGCGCGTGGCTGTGCGCGGAGTGTGTGTGGTGCAGCACAGTACAGTACAGCACGTAGTTGTGTACAGTAGCGGTGGGTACCTGGCGAGCAGGCGGTGCGCGGCGCGCGCGAGGTCGGGCGCGTGGCTGTGCGCGGAGTGTGTGTGGTGCAGCACAGTACAGTACAGCACGTAGTTGTGTACAGTAGCGGTGGGTACCTGGCGAGCAGCCGGTGCGCGGCGCGCGCGAGGTCGGGCGCGTGGCTGTGCGCGGAGTGTGTGTGGTGCAGCACAGTACAGTACAGCACGTAGTTGTGTACAGTAGCGGTGGGTACCTGGCGAGCAGCCGGTGCGCGGCGCGCGCGAGGTCGGGCGCGTGGCTGTGCGCGGAGTGTGTGTGGTGCAGCACAGTACAGTACAGCACGTAGTTGTGTACAGTAGCGGTGGGTACCTGGCGAGCAGCCGGTGCGCGGCGCGCGCGAGGTCGGGCGCGTGGCTGTGCGCGGAGTGTGTGTGGTGCAGCACAGTACAGTACAGCACGTAGTTGTGTACAGTAGCGGTGGGTACCTGGCGAGCAGCCGGTGCGCGGCGCGCGCGAGGTCGGGCGCGTGGCTGTGCGCGGAGTGTGTGTGGTGCAGCACAGTACAGTACAGCACGTAGTTGTGTACAGTAGCGGTGGGTACCTGGCGAGCAGCCGGTGCGCGGCGCGCGCGAGGTCGGGCGCGTGGCTGTGCGCGGAGTGTGTGTGGTGCAGCACAGTACAGTACAGCACGTAGTTGTGTACAGTAGCGGTGGGTACCTGGCGAGCAGCCGGTGCGCGGCGCGCGCGAGGTCGGGCGCGTGGCTGTGCGCGGAGTGTGTGTGGTGCAGCACAGTACAGTACAGCACGTAGTTGTGTACAGTAGCGGTGGGTACCTGGCGAGCAGCCGGTGCGCGGCGCGCGCGAGGTCGGGCGCGTGGCTGTGCGCGGAGTGTGTGTGGTGCAGCAGGCCTAGCACGACGCTGACGCGCACGCCCCCTCCCCCCGCCTCCACCCCCAGCCGCACGCACTCCACCAGCCGCTCCAGGCTGCTGTCACCGCCTCCTCTGTACGAAAACCAACATTACATTATTATCGTGACCACTGGGATTCATAAGAGAAGAAGATAACGATAAGTGAGCGGACCGTAATAGAAGAGTGAGATATTTCGCTTTAGACAATCTACTTTCGTATTTCGTATGATAACAAAATCAGTATAATAGAATAAAGAACAAGTTCTTATAAACAATTCCTGAGTGCACTTATATGCATAAAATATAACGTAATAATTAATATTTCACCTCTGTGCGACTTCTAGGAAGACGTCGATTGCGGAGTACGCGAAGTTGCCGAGCTGGGGCAGCAGCGCGGTGAACAGCGCGAGGAAGAAGTCCGTGATGTCCTGCTCGGCGGTATAGCGTAATAATGATCTATGTGTCACCTCTGTGCTACTTCTAGGAAGACGTCGATGGCGGAGTACGCGAAGTTGCCGAGCTGGGGCAGCAGCGCGGTGAACAGCGCGAGGAAGAAGTCCGTGATGTCCTGCTCGGCGGTATAGCGTAATAATGATCTATGTGTCACCTCTGTGCTACTTCTAGGAAGACGTCGATGGCGGAGTACGCGAAGTTGCCGAGCTGGGGCAGCAGCGCGGTGAACAGCGCGAGGAAGAAGTCCGTGATCTCCTGCTCGGCGGTCGCGTACGTCGGCTCGCACAGCATGCGCAGCGCCGTCTCCGCAGCGTTCTGCACACCTTCCGCTATTATCTGCACCGGTCAAGAAAGACAGAAAGAAAGAAAAACCATTTATTTGGATCTCTGACACACATAGAAGAGATGATTGAGAGAAGACACAGTTTAAGGCCCAATAGTAAGACGAAATGCCTTGAAGGCATCTTTTATTTTTCATTTTTCGACTCGATTTATACAATTAACCGAAACCAAAGTCATAACTCAGTATTTTTGGATAGTTTATCAAGAGAAATCATAAATTGAGATTGGAATTACTTAAATTCACTCGATAAAAAATCGTCACAAAGATGACGTATTTTCATATATTTTTAAACATTTTTCTCGAGAAAATCGTCACAAAGATGACGTATTTTCATGTATTTTTAAACATTTTTCTCGTTTTAGAATAGTTTTCTATTTTTGACTCACATATTCACTATTAGTTTAGCTAGTGAAATCATAAAAAAATATCTAAAAAAAGTACTTTTGTAAATTTTAATCGAAAATGGCACACGCACGCACTTTTCGGAGGGCTGAGCAGTCGCGTTTCTCATAGAAAATATCCATCTGGACCTATGGCCCCTTAATGGTACTTCAGCACCTGTAACACCTTCCGGTTGTTCTCGGATCAACTATTATTGCTATAAAACCCAAGATGCACTGTTCGTTACAAAGTCCCGTTAAAAAGTATCATCGATACGATGTTAGCAAACATAAAGTCACATCATCATAAGTCATTGATTTTAATTGGATTACATTAAATTGAATTGAATTGGATTGGTTGGAGTAAATTGATTAATATGTAATAATTTGTGTATTCAAAAAAAAATTGTTAAATGATGTGTACTAACTAACATAGTTTTTAAGTCATTATTAATGTATCTACTAACAACACTATGGACATTGTCTGAAATAAATTGTTTTTTATTTATTTTTTTCATTTTTTATTTTATAAGTTCTGATTGACTATAGTAGATTACACACCGAGGACAGGAAAGGAAGAAAGTTCTCAGATCTCATGTAATTGTTGACCGAGATTGGAGGAAAGCGGCAACTTCGTTTAGCGCAGCGGGACCCGGTGTCCGGAGGGGAGAAAAATACTAAAATCGACCCCACCACCCCCACCTACTGATTAGGTGACGTCACAGAGATACTGACCTTCTTAGCAGGCGTAGGCTGAGCCGCGAAGGCGTGCAGCAGCGCGGTGAGGGGCGGCAGGGCGGCCTGCGGGCCGGCGGCGGGCAGAGCACCCATCTACACGTCCACCACCTACTGATTAGGTGACGTCACAGAGATACTGACCTTCTTAGCAGGCGTAGGCTGAGCGGCGAAGGCGTGCAGCAGCGCGGTGAGGGGCGGCAGGGCGGCCTGCGGGCCGGCGGCAGGCAGAGCACCCATCTACACGTCCACCACCTACTGATTAGGTGACGTCACAGAGATACTGACCTTCTTAGCAGGCGTAGGCTGAGCGGCGAAGGCGTGCAGCAGCGCGGTGAGGGGCGGCAGCGCGGCCTGCGGGCCGGCGGCGGGCAGAGCACCCATCTACACGTCCTCCACCTACTGATTAGGCGACGTCACAGAGATACTGACCTTCTTAGCAGGCGTAGGCTGAGCCGCGAAGGCGTGCAGCAGCGCGGTGAGGGGCGGCAGGGCGGCCTGCGGGCCGGCGGCAGGCAGAGCACCCATCTACACGTCCACCACCTACTGATTAGGTGACGTCACAGAGATACTGACCTTCTTAGCAGGCGTAGGCTGAGCGGCGAAGGCGTGCAGCAGCGCGGTGAGGGGCGGCAGCGCGGCCTGCGGGCCGGCGGCGGGCAGAGCACCCATCTACACGTCCTCCACCTACTGATTAGGCGACGTCACAGAGATACTGACCTTCTTAGCAGGCGTAGGCTGAGCCGCGAAGGCGTGCAGCAGCGCGGTGAGGGGCGGCAGCGCGGCCTGCGGGCCGGCGGCGGGCAGCGCGCCGGTCCACGCGGCGAGCAGCGCCCGCGCCGCCTGCCCGCCGCCCGCGCCCACCCCCGCGCTCACCCCCGCGCCCGTAGCACCCGCCGTCGGGTGACGCGACAGCGCCAGCGATAGTAACGCCTCACGGACTACCGCTGCTGTCTGTTGTTAAGAGACATAAAACATACAGAATGGCCATCCTTATCCTGCACTATTTTATCAGAGTAAGAAACTCATACAGAAAGCGCACGTATGCTAGCGGGACAGAGCGTGTGCATAAGCCATGTTTTTTTTGTAGTACTAACTACAAAACAACAATCAGCAATCAACAGTACTATCTAACTGAGAAATTGTTATATGGAGTGGCTGGGATGTGTCAGTTGCATATATCTAAGTGTAACGAGGTAGTTAACGTAAGTCTTCTTTATTACTTTCGTAATCTTATTTGATACTTTCAAAATTATGTACGCTAAAAATTTCCCCAACCCAGACTATAAACCAAGATTTTAACGATTAAATGTAACTGTACGGAGCTTACGTACAGACTTTGAATTTTAGATAGATTGATATGATTATTTTCACCTCACAAGCTCGGAAAGATTCTGTTAATCATTCGAAATCTGAGTGCAAAAGCGCATTTTATCCGCTAGCGTGGAAAGAGTTTATGAAATTCGAATCTGTCAATTCAATATTTTACTATACCGCCAATCCACTAAAAATGCTTAAAGCCCGACCAGAAAAATAAAAAACATCGCCATGTTGCGGAAAATAATTGGAACAAATTTTTGTACTTTGAACACTGACATTAAAGGTTATAGTCGATTGCAGCGCCCCCAAACCAGGTTTTTTATATTTCTGGTCAGGCTTTAATCTTCGATCAGAATAAAATGAATGGATAGGCCTAAAGCGCGGTAAGTTGAAGCAAACTACTGGTGCACTTGGTACATACAAACTAGCGCCATTATCTGTCAAATCTAGGGCACTTGCATACAAGTGACAAGTAAAAATTTCATTTGTTTTGCCTCATTTTTCTGGTTTGAAATGTTCGCTTAAGGCCTATCCATTCATTTTATTTTGATCGAAGGCTTTAATAACTATTCATTCTTTTTCAGACATTCTTTTATATAAGCTAGCTGAAATAGGTTTTACTCCAATATTACTCCGTTTTTTTGCCAGTTATTTAAAGGATCGCAAGCAATACGTAGACTATGCAGGACATATATCTGACACCTATTTTACGTATTCAGGTGTAAGTCAAGGCAGTAACCTGGGTCCATTAGAATTTATCATAATGATAAATGATTTACCTGGGGTAATACAAGACGCGGAGTGTCTTTTGTTTGCGGACGACCTTAAATTGTTTTTATCTGTAGATACGGAAGAGGACTGCGTACGATTACAAAAAGATATTGATAGAGTAGTTCAGTGGAGTAAAGACAACAAGCTTTCTTTTAACGTGTCAAAGTGTAATATGATGTCATGTACACGGGCGCAGCAGCCGATACGCCATGACTACACAATTGACGAAAGTAGTTTGTCAAGGATTACCTCTGTTCGTGATCTAGGGGTCTGCGTTTCACAAGATCTTACATTTCGTGAGCATATTACCAGTATTTGTAAAAAGGCATATCGAAATTTGGGGTTTATTTTACGTCAAACACGGGATTTCCACAACATCGCCACCGTAAAAGCTTTATACAATGCATTAGTTAGAAACAGACTTGAAAGCAGTGCAATTATCTGGAATCCACATGAGGCAAAATATGTAAATATGATCGAAAAAATTCAAAATAAATTCACTAGATACATTTATTGGAAATTGTATGGCGTATATCCCTTTTACCCTCTTATGTACCCGTCTCTTTTTGTTTTAGGTATGGTAGGTTATAATAGTTTAGAAGTCCGGAGAAAACTAGGCCTTGCGACATACTTTTTTAAAATTTTGAGAGGGAAACTTAACAATCCAATAATATTAAAAGCAATTCGCTTGCAGGTCCCGAACACACGCTTGCGGAGGGGGCCCAGGCCCCAATTGTTTGCATTGCCCTCCTGTAGGACTAACGTTTTGTCGCATGCCCCGACCACGACAGCATTGAGAATATTAAACGACGTCTCGAAAGACGTCGACTTGTTTAATTGCTCACTGGCCAAGTTCACAGAATTGACGATTAAACATTTATGTGTACCTAAGTAAATATAAAAAAAAAAAAAATGTATAGTTGTAATGTTACCTTACTTTAAGATGTGTTAAATCAATGTCATCGATTTAGGGAAAACCTGTAATGATGATATTGTTGTAAATGTAGAATATAATAAATATAATAATAATAAATTTCATGTCACTGGCCAGCACGAAAAAAAAAACTTTTAAAAAATGCTCTTTTTAGCAATAAACTTTTTTCCTCGCTGTTGTGAGGTGAAAAGTTGTGTGTTTCGCTCGGCTGCAAAGTTATTCTGCGTCTCGTACCTTTGAAACCTTCGCTAAGCTCAGGATTCAACACAAGTACTCGCGCCAAAAAGCAACTTTGCAGCCTAGCATAGCAATAGTTATTTGTTATGCTAGGCTGCAAAGTTGCTTTTTGGCGCGAGTACTTTTATTGAAACCTGAGCAAGCGAAGGATTCTAGGATTGAACCACGAGCGAAGCGAGTGGTTCAAATAATAGAATCCTGAGCGCTTAGCGAAGGTTTCAAAGGTACGAGACGCAGAATAACTTTGCAGCCGAGCGAAACACACAATTTTTCACCTCACAACAGCGAGGAAAAAAAGTGAATTGCTAAAAAGAACATTTCAAAAAGTTTTTATTTTCGTGCTGGCCAGTGTCATGAAATAGTTATTAAGCATTTTCAGTGGATTGGCGGTATATAAAAATATTGAATAGACAGATTCGAATTTCAAAAACTCTTTCCACGCTAGCGGATAAAATACACTTTTGCACTCAGATTTCGAATGATAAACAGAATCTTTCCGAGCTTGTAAGGTGAAAATAACTATTATTATTACAATTGATTATGCTAATAGTATAAAGACTGGTAATTGCAGTGACTAAAAGAAAACCAACTTTAGGTTCCAAGTAGTGCAGTGACCTCTGAGCGTGGTTGTAGAGGTCGCCAACTAACGGGACCGGGTCGTTTGTAAACTTGACGTTCTTGGACATGCTGAGAAGCAGGTGCGCGGCCGCGTGGCACAGCAGCGGCGGCTCCTGTAATACGATTAGATAAGAGTATAGTACTCGTACCTTGTACTATAAACCCGTCTACTCATTCTATTCTATTCTATTTTTAAGGTTATGGCATCCATCTTGGTGTAGATGATTTTGCCAATGTCGAGTTTTTGTAGCAAAAGTGCTTGACGTTGTACGGTTATATTGATATTTTGGTGACTTCAAGGGTTGTTCTTATAAAAGAACAATATCCTGAGCCACCACTGGAATTCCGCTGTAGGCCGGGGATGGGACAACCGACAAGCGACCGCCCAATAGCAGACCCACAACGCAACTCCCGTCTACTCATTAGTGTCATAGCATATCATCATCTGGCAAACTACCAAAAACATGTTTGAAAGACAAGTCGACTTGGGTAATTAGCTGTTTCACAGTTTCACTACTTCTGGATAAGTTCTTAATGGCAAATTTCGTTTGGCATATTTCGTATGAAAGATTTGTTAAATTAGCTATCAAGATTATTCAGAAGTAGTGAAACAGGCCATAAATGCTATTAACTTTAAGCAATACTTTCCCCTGATAAATAAAAAAACAATTAGGGCCGGTTTCATCACTTTTGGATAAGTTATTGTTAGATTATCCGACTGCTCATTTGACATATTTTATATGAAGACATACATACATACATATGCTCACGCCGATGTCCCACTACTGGGGTAGGCAGAGACAATGTTGGCAAATGAGACAAATGGCCCATAATAATGTTGTTATACCCTAGAGATGTTTTAACATTGCTTATTATATGTCTTCTTTTTTGTTCTTTCTATTTTTATATGTGGGAACTTGTTGTCAGCATCTGACTATCAATTTGTTTTTTGAAATCCGACTGTTGTTTAGCTGTAAGTTCTCCAAAAAGGAAATAAATAAAAATAAAAATAAATAAATAATAGATCGCCCCATGCTACGATTAAAACACACACCTTTAGCCTCCTCAACATTCATAAGTCTCTTCAGTCTCTTCATACAAGCTCGTCGGTTCCGGGTACCAACATTTTATTTGGCCTTTCTTCAGTACGCATCCTATTGTCAAATAAGCTGTCGGATAATCTAACAAGAACTTATTCGGAATTGGTGAAACAGGCCCTTATACTTAAAAATTTAATTTTCAGTCAGATTCATTAATATACTATAGTGGTGCTTACGGGTATATCGTGTGGCAGAAGGAAGGGCACGGCGGAGGTGAACAGGCCCTCCATGGTGTGCGCGGGCACGCCGCACTCGTTCGCGTAGCAGCACCACGCGCCCATGCACGCGAACATCTCCGCGTGCCTGTAGTCGTAACACGACACTCATTTATCTATGTTTTAGACATCGTCACACTTCTTATCGTGTGGGCAAGCCCTGGTGTCAAAGTTTATTAAAACCACCTTACGGCATCTGACGTCGTTTTTATGTAACGACTATTACCACCAGATAGCTGCATGTTCGTATCCCGTACGGGGGCTATCGAAACATTACATGAGGGAATAATCTTATTGCAATAGTATAGTACCTACATGACACCTAACTAGCGATGGCCATTCAGAAAAAAAAAACAAAAGACGAGGCGGAATAAAAATTTCGGTACAAAGGTCGTGGATGTGATAGCCACTATAGAACGCCAGAAGTGGATATGGGCAGGCCACGTTGCATAGAGGTATGAATACTGAGCGTTGGACCAGAAGAACACTGGAGTGGAGGGAGACCCAGAGTAACCACACGGGGTAGAGGCCGCCCACCAGAAAGATGGGTGAATGGTATAAGGAAACACAGGTTCCAACTGGATGCAGAGGGTGAGGGAGAGAACGTCATGGAGAAATGTGGAGGAGGCCTATGACGGACTGATCAAGGAATTTGATGGATGGATGGACAGAGCCAGCGCGGCCCCCGCGCGCTCCACCAGCCCCACCCCCGCAGTTGTCACATAGAGACACGGTGGTGGCGGTGCTAGGCTCGGCTAGTGTAGTGTAGTGTAGTGTACTCACACCTGCACGTAGTGCTGGGGCAGCGCGGCGCGGTGCGGCCGAGTGAGCGCGGCGCCGGCCAGCGCGGCCGCCACGCGCTCCACCAGCCCCGCCCCCGCCGCCCGCGCGGCCGCTGTCCGCTCCGCGCAAACGTCTGCGAAATACAACATTATATTGTAGTCAAATACAGTACAACTACAGTGGGCACGCGAATTGATTGCACTCAGGACCTGAGGCAAGCACCAGCGCACTTCACAGTTCACTGCGCGCGCCTGCAGTCAAGTGCTGCGCATAACATCTCGACCCATTCCACGCGCGCCTGCAGTCAAGTGCTGCGCATAACATCTCGACCCATTCCACGCGCGCCTGCAGTCAAGTGCTGCGCATAACATCTCGACCCATTCCACGCGCGCCTGCAGTCAAGTGCTGCACATTACATCTCGACCCATTCCACGCGCGCCTGCAGTCAAGTGCTGCGCATTACATCTCGACCCATTCCACGCGCGCCTGCAGTCAAGTGCTGCGCATAACATCTCGACCCATTCCACGCGCGCCTGCAGTCAAGTGCTGCGCATTACATCTCGACCCATTCCACGCGCGCCTGCAGTCAAGTGCTGCGCATAACATCTCGACCCATTCCACGCGCGCCTGCAGTCAAGTGCTGCGCATTACATCTCGACCCATTCCACGCGCGCCTGCAGTCAAGTGCTGCGCATAACATCTCGACCCATTCCACGCGCGCCTGCAGTCAAGTGCTGCGCATAACATCTCGACCCATTCCACGCGCGCCTGCAGTCAAGTGCTGCGCATTACATCTCGACCCATTCCACGCGCGCCTGCAGTCAAGTGCTGCGCATAACATCTCGACCCATTCCACGCGCGCCTGCAGTCAAGTGCTGCGCATAACATCTCGACCCATTCCACGCGCGCCTGCAGTCAAGTGCTGCGCATAACATCTCGACCCATTCCACGCGCGCCTGCAGTCAAGTGCTGCGCATAACATCTCGACCCATTCCACGCGCGCCTGCAGTCAAGTGCTGCTCATTACATCTCGAACCATTCCACGCGCGCCTGCAGTGAAGTGCTGCGCATAACATCTCGACCCATTCCACGCGCGCCTGCAGTCAAGTGCTGTGCATAACATCTCGACCCATTCCCCGCGCTACCCTTACGTCCAGCAGGCGGCGCGTCTCGCCACGCACTGCACGCTCCGGCCGCAGGTCACATCACTTACCGGCGAGCAGCGCGGGCGCGAGGCGGCCTAGCACGCGGGTGAGCGTGGCGAGGTCCAGCAGGCGGCGCGTCTCGCCACGCACTGCACGCTCCGGCCGCAGGTCACATCACTTACCGGCGAGCAGCGCGGGCGCGAGGCGGCCTAGCACGCGGGTGAGCGTGGCGAGGTCCAGCAGGCGGCGCGTCTCGCCACGCACTGCACGCTCCGGCCGCAGGTCACATCACTTACCGGCGAGCAGCGCGGGCGCGAGGCGGCCTAGCACGCGGGTGAGCGTGGCGAGGTCCAGCAGGCGGCGCGTCTCGCCACGCACTGCACGCTCCGGCCGCAGGTCACATCACTTACCGGCGAGCAGCGCGGGCGCGAGGCGGCCTAGCACGCGGGTGAGCGTGGCGAGGTCCAGCAGGCGGCGCGTCTCGCCACGCACTGCACGCTCCGGCCGCAGGTCACATCACTTACCGGCGAGCAGCGCGGGCGCGAGGCGGCCTAGCACGCGGGTGAGCGTGGCGAGGTCCAGCAGGCGGCGCGTCTCGCCACGCACTGCACGCTCCGGCCGCAGGTCACATCACTTACCGGCGAGCAGCGCGGGCGCGAGGCGGCCTAGCACGCGGGTGAGCGTGGCGAGGTCCAGCAGGGCGGCGAGCAGGCGGTCCGTCTCGCCAGTCGCGCGCCCCGCCGCCCGCGCGTGCACTCCCGCCAGACACTGCCACCGCTCCAGCTGCAAGTTACATCACTAGCTATAGGTATTTATATGCACACCACATTATTAAGCGAGGGATACTCAACAATACGCTGTTTGACAAATAGTCAAATCAGTATCGGACGTCAAAACTCGCGCTTTGTATGAACAATTGTACCACTGTTGTACTAAATACAAACTTGAGAAGTTATCTACATTTCATTCCTTTTTTTAGGCCCATCACATACATGCGGAATTGCGATTCGGAATTCCGAATGCAAACCGGTTTTCGTATGGAGGTTCCCCCTCCAGATTTGCGAACGGGATTTCAAACGTATACGAAAAACCGGTTTGCATTCGGAATACCGAATCGCAATTCCGCATGTATGTGATGGGCCTTATAGTTTACACAGTTATTAAAAACAGTATTCAAGCTAAAGAATAACTGAACATGTGAGTTTAGCGTAATTTTCAAACGTTCTTTTTAATGAAAAGAAAAAAAGAACATTTATATAGTAAGGTAGTCAAATACTATCATGCGTTTCACTAACAGCGTCCAACTCCGTCCATCGTAACATGTACCTACACAGGTAGTCAGCTCTCATGAGCCTGTAATAATGTTGATGACCTAGACCGGTGTTGCCACTTTAGCCACTTCTTGGCTAGATCTGGCAACTTTTTCGAACACGTTAGCTACAAAAAAAATTTTCGGTAGGTAGCTAAACATAGAGAAAAATAGAGAGCCAAATTATATGGAATAAATTATTGAAAATCCATCTCAGTTTTTTACTTTATTTTGTTCAGTAATTTTAGCCACTTTAACGAAGGTGAGATGTCCAGTTACTTTTTGGATTCGGTTTAGCTACTTGTTCCGGGAGGTAAGGTGGTAACACTGCCCTATGAGTATCCCCACACTCCCTTTTTGATCATTTGTTTTCAATATTAACAAGGCAAACGGCATTAAACCACTGGTCCCTTACTTCCCATCTTCCAAACAGCACAGCTATATAAATAAAATAGAAGGTACTTACAACAGCAGTGAAAACATCGAGCGGCGCCAGGTCAGCGACCCGCGCTATACATTCTATGCAATGCTTCAGGAATGTTTGCCACTCAGTCTCACCCTGCCAATAAAATCATAGTAATTTTTTAAGTACATTGGTAATTCACTATTAGCCACGAAGTTAGAAGCAAACATATTGCAATCACAAGACAAATACTCATAGAGTGTAAATTTTTTATAGAAATTTCATCCTTCGCCTCGCACTAGAGGTTAATATTTTGCTTACTAAAATTAAGTTTAGAAAGTGACTTAATGATATGTAGGTAGGGTTTAGAAGACTTAATTATTATGTCTCTTAGAACTATGGCTGGCTTTCTACCACTGTGCAAGGTGGCAAAGCTAAAAAAAAGAGAGAAAATACACCAATAGCACGCTTGCTTGATCGCGTCATAAGGAAATTGAAGCTATTCTATTGGTGGAGTTATTCCTCGCTCACCGCCTCGCTACCTCGCACAGCTCTGGTGGAAAGCCAGCCTACAACTTACATCATCATCACACACATCGTTGTCTAGATGTTGTAACTGCGCCTTATTGTGTTGAAACTGTATTTTATTTAGCACTCCGTTCACGAGCGCCTGGAGCGCTTCCCAATATCTGCAATATCATTGTTTAATGTAGCTTTATACAACGTGTTAATGAATAAGCGCAAAACCTCATACACCCCAACTGATTTATAACAAAATAATTAGATTGAAATAATAATTTCATTATTTTTATAATTAAAATTTAAAGTTATTCACATTTTAAGTTTTGAGGCAAAAATGATGTTATCATTTCAGCAATGAAATGAAAGCGCTAACGTGCTCATGAATACATTTTAAGAATCTTGTTTTGGTTGTAAGTAGGGTGAGAGTGCCCGAGCGGTGGTTTGAGATCGAGTTCAGTAAATTTTAAATTATAAAAACAAATTATTTATTATTTTGAAAAAAAATCCTATGTTGAATGAAACCATGATAATTCGATTCTGCTCTCGATTCTAAACAAACTACTTTCTAGTTTTGCGTTAATTCATCAACACGTTGTATATCTAAACGAGTCTTTTGTCATAAATATCTTAACAACTTATTTTCAAAAATTTCTTTACAATGTTATTTAAAATTGAAATGTATAACAACGGAGTAAGGTGTTTTTTCCTAAACTGTTCAGATTTTTATGATCACTCTGACTGCGTAGATATATTTGATGTTCTAGGCGTTCAGATATTTTTGATTGGTTATGTGTAAAGAAATTATTGAAAATTAGAACTGTTTACAAATATTTGACAACCTTGTTTGCTATGACGGTGACTGTCCATCCATACCGTCGGAATCGCCCTACTTACAACTTGCTTAAAGCCTGACCAGAAAAATAAAAAACCTCGCCATGTTGCGGAAAATCATTGCAACTAATTTTTGTACTGGGAACATAACATTAAAGGTGACAGTCGATTGCAGCGCCCCCAATCCAGGTTTTTTATATTCCTGGTCAGGCTTTACAGTATTGGAGAATTTCTATCCTTTAGACACAGCACATTTCTCTTAAAATTTAGCATTGTGTTAACGTAACGATCATAATATAGGTTTACTCACTTTACTGTATCTTCAGGCTTCAAAATATCAATAAATTGTATCCATATATCTAAGCAGTTAACAAATATAGCACATGTGGGCACCTGAAAAATTGATGTTTATATTAATTTCGTTTAGCAATAAATCTAAAACGTGCAATGCGGCTGTCCTATTCAGTCTACAGGGTATAAGAAACAGTATCATTAACCTTTAAACCACACACTATACCTACCAAAATGAACAACTTTTACTATGGGAGCAAAACTGTCAGAACAAAAAAAAATCAGCTGTCTCCTTAGAAAAAGTATATGTCTAGAATGAGCCTCACTAATATTCCGTATAAAACAAAAGGGGCTAAGTTTCATAGGTTGGTGTGCGTGAGGCGCCCTATGTATGTTTTGCGTGTATATGTATAGGGTTTAGGAACCAGTACTGGTTCCAATTTTTTTCGACTCTTTCGTATCTTCGACTGTCAATCTTGACATATACTTTATCTCATACATTTTAGTCGAGGAGGCATTGCAGGTTAGTATGGAACAGCAGTTTTTTTTTGCGCTGTTATAGTAAAAGTTGTTCAGTTTGATGGGTAGAGTATGTGGTCCGATATGATACTTTTCCTTACACTCTGTATAACATATTAATAAAATGATACGAACCTGGAATGTATACTGGAATAGATAAGACAAGAATTCAATAGCATCAAACTCTGGCTCGGCTTCTAACCTCTTGAAATGCAACGACACAAATAACTTTAGGAACTCTGCTAGTTTGTTTAGGTAGCTGCAAAAGAAAATAATCATCATTAGTCTTTCAATCTATTCAAGCAGTCTTGACGGCTCTTACAGGTTGTGGTTTGTATTTGCGATTGCGGAAGGGGTTGGTGGATACCCCGAGGGTGTGGACTGTATTTTCTTTGAATCTTGGTATTAGGCACTGACTGATTCGTATTCCCCGTGGCAGTTAAAAGACAATGTACTAAGGCTTAGACGTACCTGGATATCCCGAAGGCGAATGCTCCTGCGGCCATGTACTCTTCTCCAGGAATTGCAGCAGCTCAGGCGAGTGTCACACACGGTATTCACAACGTGGTAAATTCCAGAAAAAACATTAAATTTTCGAGAGCGATGTAGGAAATGCATCAACGCGCGCGTGCGGCCATTAGAAGTGCGCTCATTGGTCGATGAAGTTGTCGAAGAGAAGTCCGAGATTTAAACGGACCAATGGTGAGCAAGGTTTACATGAACCCGCGAAATATACAGGCATCCAAACCAAAGATTGCCATTAACTGCCAAGAGTATTTTAAAAATAAACTAAAGTAACAAAATTTACTTGGCGTAACCATTTCCCCCCGCCTTGAAAGGAACTATTTCAAATTAAATTTAAACATAAATCCAACATTGTTGACTTGAACCTTATTGTTATGTACTTAATCACTAATTACCTACTACCTATGGTATCAACTAAGCTAACTAACGACACAAATTAAATTAGAAATTATTGGGTTGGTAGAGGACACAGTTTAACAACTGGCCTTTGATATGTACCGAGTTTAGTCTTCACGGTTGCTACGCGGATCACGTCATCCTTGCCCTTAAAGGTTTGTACTATGACACCTAAAGGCCAATGCAAGGGCGTAACATTATCCTGCATCATAACTACGATCATCCCTTCCTTGACCGGCAAAGATGGGGAGTTCCATTTCTGTCGAACTTGTAAACTATGCAGGTATTCCCTTCGCCATCGCATCCAGAATGACTGAACCAATTTATCCAAGAGTTCATATCGAGTCAAGAGGTGTGGAACCGAATCAGTTACATCAGAGGCTGGCAGAAACTTAAGTGGTGCTGAATTTAGAAAATGAGCCGGTGTTAAAGCTACTGGATCTGAAGGATCAGAGCTGAGTACAGTCAGAGGTCGCGAATTCAATAACGACTCAATCTGCGTTAAAACAGTTTGAAGCTCTTCAAAAGTAAGTATCTGATGGCCGATGACCTTATACAAATGACTCTTTATGCACTTTATGTTACTCTCCCAGCAACCGCCAAAATGGGGAGCATTGGGAGGGATCAGTTTCCATCGTATACGATACTCGGCCAACTCCTTTTGCCAAACTGGTTTATATTCAGTTTCTAAGAAGGAATATAGGTCGCGAAGATAAGATCGAGCACCTATAAAGTTTGTTCCGTTATCTGAATAAAACCATTGAACAGATCCGCGTCGAGCCAGAAAACGTTTCAGGGCTGCCAGGAAGCAAGCTGCACTTAGATCGCTTGCAAGCTCAATGTGTACTGCTCGCGTAGTGAGACACGTAAATAGGCAGATGTACGCCTTACGACTTCTTATACCCTTACCGCGATACGGTGTTACTTGGATCGGGCCGGCGTAATCACAACCGGTATGCGTAAATGCCTTGCTTACTGCTCTCACTCGAGGCTCGGGGAGATCCGCCATCATAGGAAATTCAGGTTTAGGCTTAAACCGAAAACATACGTTGCACTTAGATACAATAGACCTGATTGCTCGTCTAGCAGAAAGTATCCAATATCTAGTGCGGAGGACAGAGGTTAACAAACCCGAGCCCGTGTGTAAATGTTTCCAATGGTAGAAACTTATAAGCATATCTACTACATGATCTCTACCTGGAAGCAGAATAGGATGTTTAAAATCAAAACTCTCGTCTGAGTTCTTTAGACGGCCGCCCACGCGTAAAAGTCCATCATTTAAGAACGGATTTAATTTTTTAAGAGGCGGAGAACAGCACTTGCCTTGCTCTAAAGCTTTAATATCGTCACTAAAATGAACTGATTGAACCTCCTTTAATATTTTTCTTTCTGTGAATTCTAAATCCGATGCAACAATAGGCCCAAGGGGTAGAATTTTCAAAAATTTTAAAATGTAGCACGAGACATTTAGGAATTTTTGCCAAGAAGAGTAATTTCGTGCCAACTTATGTAGAAAAGACTCCGCATTAGAAGATTCAGAGGTGACCAGTGAAACTGACTTAAGCTCCGGTACGTCAGAAGACTCGGTTGGAATAAAAGCCTTTATAGGCCATTCACTCTTGGGTAACGTAACCCAGTGGGGTCCATGTAGCCACAGAGGGTGGATCACTAGTTGCGCTGGAGTTAATCCACGGGACAAGCAGTCGCTTGGGTTTTCACTGCCCTTAATATGGTAAAAATGATCAGATGGTAAATTGTCCTGAATTTTAGAAACCCGGTTGGCAACAAACGTGTGCCATCTGTGTGGAGAAGAATGGATCCAATTCAATGTTACGGTAGAGTCCGAAAATGCTAATACGGACTTAATTGGATGTCTAGTCGAATAGGTTTCATAAACCTTCTTTATTAACTTGGAGAGCAATAAAGCTGCACATAATTCCAGACGTGCCAAAGAGACGACTTTCAAAGGTGCAACCTTTGATTTGGCGCAGGATAACATGACAGTTACCTGGCCATGTTGAGTATCTACTCGAATGTAAACGGCAGCGCCGTAAGCCTTTTCGCTTGCGTCAGCAAATCCAAGGATGGTCACTGAACAGCCCTCCACGACTCCGATGTGTCGATGAAATCTCAATTTTGCTATTTCTGGAAGTTCCCGTTGGAATTGATTCCACAAACGTATAATGCGTTGGGGTGGGGAATCGTCCCAGTTAATTTTGGCAATCCAAAGTTCTTTGATTAAAAGCTTGGCATACAAAATGATTGGGGCTACCAAGCCAAGGACATCAAACAAACGTGCGACGGAAGACAAGATATTCCTTTTAGTACAAGGCCGATCATCTGGCGTCACCTTGAAAGCGAATTCATCATCACAAGGATGCCAGCAAAGTCCTAATATTTTTTGCGTGTCGTCCTTATCAAATTCAACACGTTGTGAAAGACGATAATCTTCAGGAATATGTTCAAGTACCCTTTTACAACTGCTACTCCATTTAACTAAGTGAAAGTCCCCAGATTGGAACAGGTCAACTAGCTCCTGAAAGGCCGTGATAGCTTGATCTGAACTCATCAGTGAGCTGACAATATCGTCCATATACAGATCTCTCTGGACAATTTCTTTTCCGACAGGAAAACGATGACCCTCGTCTTGCGCCAGTTGGGACACAGTGCGTAGTGCTAAAAAGGGACTGCATCTCAATCCAAAGGCAACTCGATTAAATTCAAACGTCTTAACTGGAATTTTAATATTTGTAGAACCGTGCAAATCATCGCTATCAGAAGGAAGGCGATATAAGATACGCTGGAAACGACGATCTTGCCTACGGACGCCTATTCTGAGATACATTTGTCTTACGTCAGCTGTGATGGCAACAGGTAATAATCTCATGTTCAACAGGATCGTAAAAAGGTCTCGTTGAAGATTAGGACCAGCGTATAACAAGTCATTCAAGGAGTACCCACCAGTTGACTTGGCACTTGCATCTAGGACGGGTCTGACCCGTGTAGATGCCTTATCATCACGTAAAACAGCATGATGTGGCATGTAAAAGTGTTGACAATTTGTTTCGACTGTGTTTACTTCAGATAAATAACCTTGGGCTATATAGTCAAGTATTACACTATCATATGCTTCTCTCAATACAGGTTGCGCATTAAACTTGCGCTCTAAGTACGAGAATCTGCGGCTGGCAACATCAAAGGAGTTGCCAAGTAAGTCAGCACGGAATTTAAAGGGCAAGGCCACTTCGTAACGTCCGGAAGGATCACGCGTGACAGTGTCCTTATAAAATTCTTCACATTGCTTGTCGTCGGGGCTTAAAATACGTTTAGGATCTATTTCATCCAGTTCCCACATTTTTCGAACTAAAGTGTCGACGTCAGTAGACGTGACAGCATGACATGCCACAGAGGTTGTGGGCCGAGCTTGAGAAGCTATTGGAGCGTCACCAAGAACTATATAACCTAACACAGTCTCCAGTGCATCAGGGATACCGGGTTTTCCGATTATTTTACCAGGTCGTAACATTTCAGCAAACAGATTAACACCTATCAATAACTCTATTTCTCCAGGCGTACCCCAAGTATCATCTGCCATAGGGATGTTTCGCAGTTTATCAAGAAAGGTCGTCTGTACAGGACACGTGGGTAAGTTGCTTGTAATTTGATTCAGTACTAGTGCCTGAATATTAAACTTAGTATTATTGAAACGAGATCTGAAACCAACTTTCACTTCACCCTTCACTATCTGAGACGAGCCACCTATACCCTTGACAGTTACAGGCGAGTTGGATTCAATCTTTAATCCGAGTTTAGAACAGCATTTTGTTGTCATATAATGCTTTTGGGATCCAGGGTCCAGTAAGCATCTGACCAATACATCTCGACCATTACGACCGGTTGCGTAAACTTTTGCAGTTGCCAGAACTTGAGTCATTTGGTTCGAATTCGTACCAGAAGATAATGTGCAAAAGGATTCCTCTATATTATCATTTTCGAGCAAATAATCAGCAACAACAGGATCCGAAATAGGTTCCTCTTCGATTTCGAGCGAATTCAAGACTTCACTAATTTCAGCCTCCTGATTCACAGCTATAGAGGCAGTGCTCAACTGCACAGGTGACATTTCAGTTCCAAAATGAAGCAACGTGTGGTGTTTAGCATTACATTTACGACAGGAGCTGTTTGAGTTGCAATAAAAAGACGTATGTTGGTTACTCAGACAATTAACGCAATAACGATTTTCTTTAACAAATTTAAATCTATCGAGGGCCGAAAGGTTCGCAAATGATTTACATGCATAAATATGCGCGTGCGCAGTGTTACTGCAAAGCTTACAAAGCTTGCCAGAGGCTTGAGCCTGCTGAGTGGAGATAAGAGCGCGCGGAGGCACAGGCGAGGCGCGCGGGGGGCTGCTCGGCTGCTCCAAGCGGGCTGTGGGTTCGTATTGTTGCTTCGAGCTTGTTGAGAAGAAGGGGTGCTCGTGCGATTTAATATTTTTACTTGCTCTCGTAAAAATTTAACAAAGTTATCATATTTAGGCATACCAGTCTGACCACGAATTGTCGTTTCGAAACTTTTCGCTGTATCCGAGTCTACGAGCTTTAGCCCCATATAAACGAATATAAAATCACTCAAATCATCAATGTTTAGCTGCTTGAGCGCTGCTATAGTAGCTGCGTATTGGTCAACTAATTTTTCTAAATTAATTGCCGAAGGGCCGTTAATAGTTTTTTGCGCAAACAACTGATTTAAATAGGTGGTAGCTAAAGCTCTATTATCCTTATATTTGTCTAACAATGTTTGCCAAATAATTTGGTAATTTTCTGCCGCCGGTGCTATGCCGGCACATATATTTTTTGCCTTTCCCGAAAGATGACCGATTAGGTAATGGATACGCTCAGAATCAGTCAAAGCTTTATTTTCATGTATTAAACGTTTAAATGTTTCATAAAAGTACGGAAAGTTCTGAATTTCACCATTGAATATAGGCAATTCGATGCTAGGGATTTTTAATGAATGTTCTCGAATACCGGGATTTAATGCGACCTTTGGTGTTTCGATCGCATTGAGATTTTCTTTTATAAAGTAATATAAATCGTCGAAAGCCGATACTGGTTGGAAGTCAACCTCGTAGTCGGGTTTTAATTCCAAATTTAGCAAATTTAATTCATCAACTACACTCACGAATTCTGTGCGTAATTGGTCAATGGCGCGAGCTTGCGATTTGAAACTATACCGCGACTTCTCATCTGTTCTCGATGCTAATTGAAACGTTTTTGTTATTTGTGCAAATTGCAATTGGATCTTAGCCTCCAATAATCTAACCCGTCTTTGTTTTTCTTCCATTGTTCAAAGCCTTGATAAAAGGATGTAATGCGATAAGCTAATAATTAGGTAAGCAAATAAATGAATATCTAAAATGCACGATGCGATGCGAGCCAAATAACTGCAAAGGTTGCAATTTACGTAATAATAATATAGATAAGGTAAGACTTCGACGCGATACACGCGTACGTATATCTACCTATACCCAAACCTAAAGGTGCTAGGTGCGATGCGATGAATCCACGCCAGTGATAGTCACCGGCGCTGCGGTAGTGTAGGTACCTACCTACCTACTAAATCAAGTGCACAAAGTATTGAATAAAATGAATAAAATATTCACCCTTCCATACACTTGTACAATTATACGCGAATCTAACAAATACAATCCGTCTACAAGTCGATGCGATTGAATAAAGTTATATTCTTATAATAAGTAATATAAAAAACGAACTTATAAACAGGTGTACTTGCGATCGACAACCGTCCAGTATAACCAGAACCCTAGCGTAGTCATAAGAGTATGACAAGCCTGGGTCTAACTCATTGGTTTGTTCAATCGGCGAGCGAGAAACACAGTCAATTTTTTTGACTGGGCGATTTTTTTAGCGAAAAATCTGATTAAACAGACTAAAATAGGTACTAATTGTGAACTTAGAGAGGTCCACAAAAAAACGAAAGCGAAGCGGTTGGAGGTATATAAATCTAACGTTGTGAAACCGTGATGACGTAACGTGAAATAAGTAGTTATATAGATATGGGATATTCGCAAAGATATGTCGCTTGCCTAATGGTACTTATAATCGACTTCAACCCTACGTATAAATGAAACAATAAGGTTCTATGCCAATTTTGCGTAAGCTACCTCGAGTCGAATCACTATCGGATTTTTTTTTTTTTTTTTTTTTCAAATAAGTAGGTAGTCAACTTTAAAATCCGATTGTCATCCGGGGAGATGGGACCAATGGTTTGTATTTGCGATTGCGGAAGGGGTTGGTGGATACCCCGAGGGTGTGGACTGTATTTTCTTTGAATCTTGGTATTAGGCACTGACTGATTCGTATTCCCCGTGGCAGTTAAAAGACAATGTACTAAGGCTTAGACGTACCTGGATATCCCGAAGGCGAATGCTCCTGCGGCCATGTACTCTTCTCCAGGAATTGCAGCAGCTCAGGCGAGTGTCACACACGGTATTCACAACGTGGTAAATTCCAGAAAAAACATTAAATTTTCGAGAGCGATGTAGGAAATGCATCAACGCGCGCGTGCGGCCATTAGAAGTGCGCTCATTGGTCGATGAAGTTGTCGAAGAGAAGTCCGAGATTTAAACGGACCAATGGTGAGCAAGGTTTACATGAACCCGCGAAATATACAGGCATCCAAACCAAAGATTGCCATTAACTGCCAAGAGTATTTTAAAAATAAACTAAAGTAACAAAATTTACTTGGCGTAACCAGGTTGGTTAACTAAAGCTGGCGCGTTCACAGACACACACAAATGCGTTTATTCTGTCACTGTGTCCGTGCTTGATAGAGATAGAGAAACTTTTCATTGTGCGTGCAGTGAGACAAAGGCATTGCGTAAATGTGTGGCTCGCGCCAGCTTTAGTTAACCGACCTGTACGCTCGTGACTATAAACCCCGATACCAAAATATAGATCAGTGTATAATCCTGTTTCTACGGTAGACACCTACCGGCTGGCTGGGCCCCCACGCCATGGCGGCGGGGCCCCTAGGCGAGGGCCTTGTAGGCCTAAGCGGATATCCGGACTACTTACGGTTCATACTCGATAAGGCGGGCTCTATAGCTTGCATATGAAAACTCCAAATCCCTATAGCCTAACGACTAATAAGGTGACATACTCGTGGTGCGCGTGCGCCATGTGCTGGGCGCAGTGCGTGAGGTGCCGCAGCAGGCGCAGCGCGCAGTGGTGCAGGCGCAGCGCGGTGGTGGCCGACGAGGAGAGGACAGTACACCAGCAGCAGCTCGTACTCGTATAATAAGGTGACATACTCGTGGTGCGCGTGCGCCATGTGCTGGGCGCAGTGCGTGAGGTGCCGCAGCAGGCGCAGCGCGCAGTGGTGCAGGCGCAGCGCGGTGGTGGCCGACGAGGGCGGCGCGTAGCGGCGGTACAGCAGCTCGCAGACACCGCCCAGCCCGGCCAGCGCCGCCTCTATACTCTGCGCGGAGAGAAATAGGCTAAGTCCACTATAATAGGGTCATTCTTAACATGCTGACGGTTGTTTAAGAGCATGCTCTGGGACCTCTGTCTCACACAAACGTATGGGACATTTTTGTATGAAAAAGCTGATTTCAGTCCCCACAGAGAAAGTTGTTTAGTTTCAGGGTCTGGTCATCCCCTTAATAAACGCGCCAGTCTTCGTTTGATTGACGTATGCATACGTGCACGTGCGACGAGAGGGAGCCACGAGAACAAGTGCTGGAGCGTCGTGAGGCACCTACCTGTGACTGCGTCGCTATACTGCCCCAGTAGAACACGGTGGTGACCAGAGAGGGCGGCACGTGCGAAGAGAGAGGGAGCCACGAGAACAAGTGCTGGAGCGTCGTGAGGCACTTCACCACTATCTCCATGTTTAGGGCTCTGAAAATGGTTTAGATTTTCATTCTCTGGAGTCAGATTAGAGAAAGCCAGTTTAACACACTTTTTGCTTTGGCCATGTTAACCTGTTTTTTTTACATATCTTTGACTTTGTCAGTTTCAGTTCTTCTTCAGTGCCTCATAGATCTTCTTAATGTCAAACAGATTATCTAATCAAATTTAAAGTATTCTAAGAAAAAAAAACGGACTTGTATTGTGATGACTAGACAGCAATATATTAGATACATAATACAACACAAACGTAGGCCTTTACATCTGTTGCATATGATTTTTGGAGAAGCACTTCTTCTCATGGCTGTACAGTCATATACGAGCCGCATACACGTCCGCAGCCTCTACAACAGAACTGTACGCCGGTGGATGACGACAGGATTGTGACAGCGTTTGTCACGTTTCTCTTCCAGTTGTGCTAACCAGGCTTCGTCATTAGTCCAAACCGATGGCCGATGGGGCCGAAGAGTTCTCGAGTGGCGACCACGTACCGGAAACTTATTAGTATTCATCATAAATATTAAACCCCTCAGATCAGCAGGCAGGTTCAACAAACCCACCTTAGTACCCAAATTTCGGTCGATCAAAAGTTTAATGTCTCTAAAGACATAAAGAATCATGACGGTAACAAAAATAACGTATTTCCATGGAACTTACTTATCTGTTGAATGGGCATCATGGGCATTAGCTAATAGGTCTGGTAGAGCAGATGTCTGCGGGATGCCACTCGTGGGAGACGGCGGTGGATTCGACTGGCCCTCCTTCTGAGCATTCTTTTCTAAAATTGCTGCAACACAATTTAAATTACTTAATTACGACTATTGAAGATACTGTCTTGGTCAGTGCAATTCATTTAAGGTATTTTTATTTAAGGATAATATCTACTAGCCTGTTAATTATTGCGTCTCGAATCTCGATAATTTGATACGCAGTTTCAAACTAAACCAGAGCACCGATAAAGCGTATTGACGCCAGGTGCATAGTTAATGTGGCTGGGTAGTAGAGTGCCGAATTAGGTACTATATGAGTTATGAAGATTTACAAACTGAAGTTATTCGGACAAATTAGAATTTTGTCTATAACATCATGAACCTGTGTACGTTCATGATGTTATAGACAAAATTCTAATTTGTCCGAATAACTTACAGCTCTACTCTATTACAGCTCTTATTAGTTAAATACAGATAGTGTACCAGCTAGTGCGGCCAGCATCTGCGGCGTGCCCTTCAGCATGAGTCGCTCGAGCTGGCAGCGGCGCGCCGACGGCAGCAGCACGCCGGTGTCCCGCGCCGCGCCGAGCTCCTCGCTCGCCGCCCCGGCCAGCACCAGCCCCACCACGCACCGACGACCCTCGCATCTTATCAACTGCACAACAGGTTACAACATTTCAAACTATAGAGGTGATAAGTTTAACCGGTTCAGAACCAACCACGGAAGGACTAACTATCACCTCCATGAGTGGGGTTTGAGGGAGACTCCGACGTGCGACTGCGGGGCACCTGACCAGACCCTCTCCCATGTGGTAAACGAGTGCACTCTACGCCGTTTCCCCGGTGGAATCGAAGAACTCCACAGGCTAACCCCGGCAGCGGAAGACTGGCTGAAACACCTCGACCACGAAATTTAACCCCCCTCGGATCCAAGCAGGAAGACAAAAATGCCATACGATATGATGATGATGAGGTGATAAGTGTAAGTGTAACTGTTGCATTACTTTACAGGGTGTTTGTACTCATGATATTAATGAAACAACTGTAAGGCCCTACAGAGGTCATGTTAAAGAAAACGGGACATTCATTAATCTGTGATTTTTTTAGATACCTACTATCTACTATAAATATTATTTTAATATTTTTACCTTGCTAATCGTAATGTAACCTTAGAAATTTATCAATTAATCGCTTGCATCCCGGCTTTAAGATAACAATTGAGTTGAGAAACGATGGGTGGTTGAACAATATCGCGTCTGCGGGAGTCAGCATGTCAGTATAATTATTGATTACAACTGTGGTTATATAAAAGTACCTAAAGACCTATTCAGCATCTTTCTTCAAATATATAAATAATTAACAGGTCTTGTATTCGAATTTATAACATTATAAGTTAATTTATACTGCAAAAACAAAATACAGTTGATTACAAAACTATTTTATTGGGGGGTAACGAGAACATATTTTCCCCCCAGTGGGGACATTCGGGGGACAGCAAGGATTTTTATCCCATTGGAGGTAGGAGACAGCGGGAATAACCCCCTATATTTACGATGTAAGATTGAAAGAGAAAGAGTTTAGTATATATGCATAAAGTATATGTCAGAGCAAGACAGACAGCTATTGGCCTTTATTGGCTTAGCCTCAACGGTCACGAAACAAATTCAATTAAGTCTTTAGTAATTTCAATACATACTTATTTCTTAGAAAAAGTATATGTCTAGAATGAGCCTCATGGTTATACCGTATAAAACAAAAGAGGCCAACTTTCATAGGCTGGTGTGCGTGAGGCGCCATACAAATTATGTAGGTGTGCGTGTATATGGATAGGGTTTTGGGGCCAGTACTGGTTCAATTTTTTTTCGACGCTTTCATATCTTCGACTGTCAATCTTGACATATAACTTTATCAAAGACTTATTTAAATATTGGGGAGTGACGTGGCTGAGGGGGTGGCAAGAGGACGTCTCGTCGGCTTGCGATTTTGACAGCCACGTGGCTCCGCCGTTTTATGGCGGTTTCTAGTGTGTTTTTGTTTTAAAAACGGGGCTTTGAGATCGTCATATCCTATTGTACCGTACAATATCTAATGACTATATCCTCAACACTTGACACTGGCGAAATCTAACAAGGAAACGCCATTAGACGCTTCTTTTTGTGTATTTTTGGTGTGCAAATGAAGAATATTATTATCTTTATCTTATCTTAATACTACTAGATACGTTTCTAATAAAATACTATAAATGATAATAATTTAAACTTCGGCCTATTCAAGTCCTCCTCTCTTTCAAAATTGCTGTGCCCTAACAGGGTTCACAATGTGTACTATTAAACGATTACACCACCTATTTCATACCATTGTGAAATGCAATAAAATATTGAGTATTGAGTATTGAGTATTAATTAAGAATAGAATAGAATTTAAATATTTATTTTAAAGTTTTAAACATTATAGACCTATTTAGGTATGACACAGGTCATTAAATTAATTCAAAATATGTTCTTAAAATTAATTAGCACACATGTTTTATCTTACATGTCATAGAAGGTAGAAGGGTAAAATAAAGTCATACCTCCACAATATTGTCAAAGAAGTCGGGGTAGAGATGTGGCCAGTCATACCGCGCTATGGAGACCATGAGCGACGCCAGCTTGTTCCTGATGAAGTACAGCATCACCTCATGCTTCGCCATCAGCTCATTCCACAATGTCAATCTGATTTCTGTCTTCTCATTATCTGACAAACTGATCCATTGTCTATTTATTATATTCTGAAATTAATTGTTTCATTTAATTTATTATTGTAAAACTTGAATTAAGAACCAACTATTTTTCTTTTCACAGTAGTTAGAAACTATGCAGCAAAAGATTAAAATTACCACAAGGCTCATTACCTACATACATACATAACCTCACGCCATTGTCCCATAGGGGTGCAAGAGACCACGGACCGCCACACGCCAAGGCTCTGACACACCTCTTTGGCCTCATTCACATTCATACATCTTTGCCCTTAACATGCACTTGCCCTTTTTAGAAAAGACCAATGATTTGATCATGGTATGTTTTCCTCGGATGGCCTCTCCCAACACTTCCGCTCACCTTTGCTAGATATATTTCATTTGTAAGTCTTAGTTCATTCATTCTCTCTATGTGACCGAACTATCTAAGCATACCCCTCTCAATCCTAGTTACTACATCATCCTTCAACTTACACCAATCCCCTATTACAATGTCCTTGATTTGGTCTACCAAAGTAATACCACACATGAAGTATGTTAAGGCTCAAGGCTCATTTATAACATTGAAATTAATTTATTATATTTAAAGTTTCGGGAGAAATAATGTAATGATAGGTGGCCAGTCTTAATATATTTATGATAATCTAGGAAATCATGGTTGATTGATATTTCATGTTGAACAAAACAGTACACAAACAAAGTTAAACACTTTTCATTTGCATTGGTAGGTATATAAAAGGGTTAGAAATATTATTTCTAGAAAAGGAAAGGAGAAAATTTTTCATTCATTCAGCTATATCGTCATTGATTTTGGGGGTTCACTTTCCATTCCAGAACTTGTTATATCAAGTTTTAAAAAAATAAAAGCCAAAAAAAAAACTTGACATACCAAATTGTTCGTACGAGTGGCTTACTAGACCTGTGTCAATCGATCATTTTTCGTAACCCGGGTCGATCATGACCCACTTGTATAGTGATCGGGTTAAAATGACTCGATCTTTTCGATCATTTGGGTCACAGTTCATTTGTACGACTGACAGAATGACGAATACTAAGCGGAGCAGTTATTGCTATACTTACTACTACTTAATTGAACCTGAATAAAGCACGACAATCTTAAACGCGCGTCACGGGTTATGACCCGTGCACCACCGGTGCAAGATTTGAAAAAATCAAAAATCACCAGATCAACAGCTTGCGAGCCGCGGGCGCGGGTCACGACGCGAACAACCCGGTTTATTTCACTCACAAGAAAGAGTGCGAGCGAATGAACATGGTTTGTAAGTAAACGAAAGAGATAGACATGTTTTGTTTGTTACGTCGCATTCAATTGACGACGAAGACTCGATTATTTTGTAAGCAAGCAATTAGTTACAGTAACAATATGAAAATAAGTACAATTTGGTTTGCTTTGCAATCGGGTTAAATGATTGAATCTTTTAAAGACCCGAGATTCGATGAATCGTTTACAGGTTGCGATCGAATCAAAACAATTCGATCAATCGCGATCGACACAGGTCTATGGCTTAGATTTAAGAGGATGATTGGCATGCTGTTCCAATCTAATCTTAACTATTATAAAACTGTAACTGAAGTGTGTCTGTACATTGAAGATATTTACAAAGAAAAGATTATAATATGGTTTTTAGGTGTCCCCGACTCCAAATCAACCTTTTTTATAATAAATGTTGTCTGTTTGTTTGTTAGTTCGCGCACCACGCAAAAACTACTGAACCAATTTCGATAAAACATGTGCGGACGAAGTCGCAGGTAAACACTACTAAGTATATTAAACTTAAAATTAGTATTTTAGTCACAAATGAGTGTACTAACTTCTAGTGTGGTCAATGTAAACATTAATACATATTGGTTCTGTGATTTTTGAAGGAATATAAGGCAATGTTTCCACGAGTCCCTGCGACTGGAGAAGTTCTCCAGCATACTCTCGATATCTCTCTTCCGAAAATTCGTCGTCGTCGGCGCAAAGAACTCCGACATCAATATCTCTAATGAGGCCAATGCCTCATTTATCTCCATTTCTGCCTGGAATATCATAAAAATCACAATTGCATTTTGAATCAAAAAAAGCCATGAACCGATAAATACTTTAGATTTTGGTAGAGGTAACTGCTCTTCCAATTTATCAACAATTTAGTGGTATTTTCAATTCAATTCAATTCCGAAATATTTCTGATTCGAGTAACGATAATTTTATTTTCAAACTTACCATTTTGCACAAATGTAGGTGCAATAAAATTACATTATATTTCTACGGAAAGATTGTTAGTAGGAAATACACATTTACAATGATCAACGATTATTTTATTATCACCGAAAATAATAATAAATGCAAATCCACTTGCAAAAAACCTGTTTGACTTTAGTAGGTACCTATTCCATAATTTTGACAGTTTTTTTTTTCCAAGTTTTGTTCACTACTTAGTGATGCAAAGACTTGATCGATTAGCATAAAATATCCGAACGAACCATTTGTCCCTACGCTGCCGATGGACAATTTTTTTTTTTTTTTTTTTTTTTTTTTTATTCTAGATGGGTTCGCTCTTGACCTCAATCTAGTCCTCAGGACAAAGATGGGGTCGAAGATGTAGCGAGCTTACCCAGAAGTGCACTGGCACTCCTGCACACTGACGGAACGCAGCAAGCTGCTTGGCGCCAGACTCCGGCAGGAGGGTGTGGGTGGGAGGGTGGGGTGGGGAGGGTGTGGGTGAGGGGGTGAGGTGGGGTGGGGTGGGTGCATTTTGAACAAAAAAACAAGTGCGCAGGCAGCAGTTTTAGGCCAGTCATTTTAGGGTTTGACCCGGGAGTAATTAAGAATTGAATTTTTTTTTCCGTATCTTACTTTAGAACAAACCTCTCCAAGAAATGGAACAAAATAAAAAAAAAATTACGTCGGCAACAACCCTAAATTTGAAATTTTGCGTTTAATTGCAGCAATCCCGATGCATAATATTTATGGCACTGTTGTTTTGCACAGTTCATTAAATTAAGTGGTATTAATTATGTATCTAAATATTAAAAGCCTAGATCAATTGCATATGCTTAAAGTCACAACTGCAGCGTCAAAACTAGTAAATGTTGTATGGTGCTTAAACCTCTATATTTAAGAGAAATATTTCTCGAGATTTACTTTATATATTACGTTATAAACAAAATATATAAAATATTAGAAGGAATATCCCAAGGCAGTACCTCAATCTGTAATTTACATGATTTATGGTTCAAGATGGATTATTAAGCCGAAAATTTTATTTTAATAATTGCATTTAGTATAATACACAATAGTAAATATTAATATTAGAAAAAAATTCTCAGAGATAACAATTTTAAAGAATATAATAAAAGTACGCAGCGCAATATCATCTTTACGCGGGTAGCATTAGAGTACAATTTCAAAAGGAGCGGGCGGAGCGGTGTCGAGCGAAGACGTGACCGTCACTTGACCCGTGCCGATCCGTTTGGAAAAGGAGGTAGATAGCCCGAATATGTTCCTTTTATTATGTATACCTATTCTGAAATTTGATTTCACGTGGCTAGTTCTTGCTGTTACGCCTGTCACACACATACAAAATCCCGAATCAGGTTACGATTTCGTATGGATTTCCCCCTACAGAATTCTGTTCGGAATTACGGAGGCATCAAATCCTATAGAAAATAACAAGTCTGATTTTAAATTCCGTATGTACCTATGTACGAGTATGTTGCGAACCTTAATGACTAATGAATGAGATAGAACATTGCGAATGAATGTCTGATTAAGGTACATTGTACGCGTCGTAGGGTAATAGGTAATAGGCCCCCTTTAGTACACGTTGGTTAAGAGGTTTCCCTGACCGAACGACCTTGACTCTTTCAGAGCCGCCTCACCTCTACTAAACTACGTAATTTTAGTAGGTATACCTATTTTTTGACTGGCTTGTTCTTCATTATGTCACTGTGGTGCCTTTTAATTCAACGAAATCACATTCTAAAATCATAAGAATTCGCACCGAATTTAACAATTATCTAATTACTTAACTAACTCATTAAATATCGGTAATACATATATTTTTTTAAATAGCAATTTTAGATCTTAATATTGTCTACACAAAAGTGTGTGTCTCAAGTAAAAGTGACTTCCACTTAAAAAGTAGATGCACATGATACAGATTTTTTTACAATATTTAGGCTTTCCTTTGAACACAGGTTTCATAAATGTATTTTATATAAAAATAAGAAATATTATGATCTATCTTAACTATTATAAAACCGTAAAATCATGAGGAACATAAAAGTAGCGGTTCACTTCATATAAAGACAAATAACATATCGATAGCGCGATTTAAAAACGTGCAGCGCCATCTTTTGACAAAATTGTGTGTTAGTTTGTTTGTTCGCACATCACGCAAAAACTACTGAACCGATTTTGATGAAACTTTTTTTGTTTTGTAGCTGTTGATCTGACTTAAAATCTGGTATATAATTTGTGCGGACGAAGTCGCGGGAAAACACTAGTAGCAAATAAAGCCGAGATGTTGAACATCATTGCTACACTTTTCAATAATTTGTATGTCTTTCAAATAACGAGAAGATAGCTTCTAATTCTAAAAACAAGCAAGATATGGCCCAGCCCTGCGTTTACCTATGAGGAGCGTCTTAATAGGCTCCCCATAGGTAATAACTTGGTCAACCCGGACAACATAAACAACTGTAACTTGGTCAACTTGGACAACTCAGGCAACATGATCAACTTGGTCAACTCGGGCAACATAAACAACTTGGTTGACTCGGACAACATGAACAACTTAGTCAACTCGGACAACATGAATAACTTGGTCAACTCAAACAACTTGGTCAACCCGGACAACATAAACAACTTGGTCAACTCGAACAACTTGGTCAACCCGGCTAACATAAACAACTCGAACAACATGAACAACTCAAACAAGTTGGGACAACTCTAACTTGGTCAACTCGGACAACATGAATAACTTGGTCAACTCAAACAACTTGGTCAACCCGTACAACATAAACAACTTGGTCAACTCGAACAACTTGGTTAACCCGGCTAACATAAACAACTCGAACAACATGAACAACTCAAACATGTTGGGACAACTCTAACTTGGCCAACTCGTACAACTCGTAAAACTCGAATAATAAGTTCTTCATGTCTGAGGTGACCAACTTATTCTAGTTGACCAAGTTGTTTATGTTGTTTACTTACTTTCATTTACACCAAAACACTAATGGTACAAATAAGGCGGTCTTATCCCTAAGAAGCGATTTCTTCCAGACAACCTTAGGTTAGAGGACATACAGGGTGTCCCGTAAGTCGACGTCAAGCCGGAATCGGGTGATAGTCCAAATCATAATAGTTACTAGAAAAATAAAAAATAAAATCTAAGTCTTGAATTTTTTAAATTACAGGCATTTCTTTTTTTTTTCGAGGAAATGTACACCCTGTGATGGTTTTTTAGCTCCTGTTGCTACAAATCTTAACGTTTTTTCAATTTTATTTTTCTTATGTAATCCCGAATAGTGCTAATCTAACCTATTACTTAGAATTCTAAGTCAACTGCTCCAGCTTGGAAGAAAGTGTCGCATTATGCCGTACAATGAATAGACAATTAATATTTCGTCCAACTTTAACGGACCGTACTGAAAAAAAAGAGTACTACGCCAGGTTGGCAGGTAGCACTAAAAGTTGACGCATTTAATAAGGATTCTAAAATGGTATAATACTTGCTACATTATTTCTTTGATTACGAGGAAAAAAAATTCTTTACCTACAAAAAATTACGAGTATACTAGTGCGTTCAAAGCTTGCCTAAGACCGAGTGAGACGGAGAGTCATTCATGAAATGTGAGTGAGACAGGTAGTGACGCTTTCAAGTCAGAGATGCTAACTTTTTGTTAAATTTAGGACAAATTTTCCTTAACACGTTCGTGGGCAGTGACGGCTATTACCGTAAAAATGGATTGTGAAAATTGACAGTACGGTATAAACCGTTCGTATTCAAGCTCCATTAAAAAACACTACGGTCATAACAGACTGTTTTTCATACGATTACCGGGTAAACCACGCCTACTGCCATTCTGTGTAGGCATCCCACTGCACTACTGCCAAAATTAAGCGTTGTAGAAACCTTTTTTTTGGGGCCTCACACTCGCAAAATCAATAGTGCACACACTGACAGTACGGTTTTGACCGTCGTTTTTGTATGAACGGCATATCGTCGCAGGGAGCGTGTGCGCTTGTTTATGCGGATTACTTTCGCAGTAAAAGTGACCTGTGATAATCTTAATTGATAATACACATATTATATTCATAAATTTGCATGGACAACGTAATAAAACGTAGTAAATTGCAGTAACAAAAATTTTTGTGACAAAAATATGTACCTGATAACGCAATATCGTACCTACCTAACTATTTTGTATCGCAAAGTAAAATTTGGTAAGATATTAAAACAAAAATCGTTGTGATAATTTTTTAATAATGGGTTATTCAGACAATACCTACATATTAGGTATAATCAATTTCTTCGATCACGCATAAGAAACCTTAACTTTCGTATCTATCCCTATCTCGTACGACACCCATAGGAAAAATGGTATTATGGTTTATGTTGTGCTTGTGCTCAATGTTATTTTTTCTCTTTAAATGCCTCGATTGCGAAAAGAGAAGACAAGCATCACGCCAGTGTCCAGATAATCTAGTGCTGAAGTCTTGAAGAAGATCCATTTTATGATGGATGATGATTTCGCTGCGAAGACCAATCACCTATCTAAGGCATAGCCTAGCGTAGCATATGCTCATGACTATATTCCCCGAGGTAGTCAGAGATATTCTGAAACCTCAGAACATCCACGTTTCACTAGGTTAGGTATTTATCTAAGGTAAACTCATTAAACTCAAAATACTTAAGTTCGTGATAATATTGCCGTCCTTATTTTCAATAAAAATAACTATACCTAATTAAAACGTCTTTTATTGAATAGATTTAGAGATTTATTTAGAGACTAATACTGTTATAGTGATACTTTAGGTAATTTGTTAATTATGCTACAACCGTACTGTCACTAACATTAACGTAAATGCATTGAAATCAGTGACATTACGGCCAATACCGTACAGCTATAACCGTACTGTCACTGATGTTAATATTATTCAGTATAGAAGTGGCAGTACGGCCATTACCGTACCACTGCAATAACCGTACTGTCACTGATGTTAATACTATTCAGTAATAGCAGTGGCAGTACGGCCATTACCGTACTACTGCAATAACCGTACTGTCACTGATGTTAATACTATTCAGTAATAGCAGTGGCAGTACGGCCATTACCGTACTATGTCTATAACCGTACTGTCACAATCTTCGATGTCATTTAGGCTGAGTATTGTCAGTACGGTTTTGACAGTCGTGTGAATTTGTATGGGAATTTCCAGTGACATTTCAGGATTTGCACTGCCCACGAACGTGTTAAGTTTAAAATAAAACACCAATTAGATACAAAGATTTATTATTTACAAAAAATGTTCAAACTGCCTTCCTTCAACTGCAATACAAGCTCGACATCTTCTTGAAAAAGATCGGATTATTACACGGGCAAATCTTCCGTTGTTGACAAATTCAGCTGCTTCCGTAATTCTTCTTCTTCTTGCTTTCATTATCACGAAAAAAAAAGAAATGCCTATAATTTAAAAAATTCAAGACTTCGATTTTTATTTTTATTTTTCTAGTAACTATTATGATTTGGACTATCACCCGATTCCGGCTTGACGTTGAATTACGGGACACCCTGTATAAACAAAAAAATTGTTGAAAACTTGAAACTTGTCCGAGTTGATTAAGTTGTTCATGATGTCAGAGTTGACCAAGTAGTTCGAGTTGTTTATGCTGTCTGAGTTGTTGACCTGAGTTTTTCGAGTTGTTCAATCAAGTTGTTAGAGTAGTAGGAGAGGAGGGAAGAGGAGAGGAGAGGAAGGGAGGGGAGGGGAGGGGAGGGGAGGGGAGGGAAGAGTAGAGGAGAGGAGAGGAGAGGAGAGGAGAGGAGAGGAGAGGAGGTCAACTCGGACAACATACATAACTTGGTCAACTCGGAGAACACGAACAACATGGCCAACTCAAATAACTTGGTCAACTCAAACAACTTGGTCAACCAACCTGGAAAACACAAACAACTCTAACTTGGTCAACTTGGCCAACTCGAACAACTTGGTTAACTCAAACAACTCAGACAACTTGGACAACTCAGACAACATGAACAACTTGATCATCTCGGACGACACGAACAAACTGGTAAACTAAAACAACTCGGACAACATAAACAACTTGGTCAACTCGAACAACTTTGTCAACCCGGATAACATAAACAACTCGAACAACATGAACAACTTGGGCAACTACTACTTGGCCAGCTCGTACAACTTGATCAGCTCGGAAAACTCGAATAACATGGGACAACTTGGTTAACATAAACAAAATGAGCAAATTGTGCATGATGTCTGAGTTGACCAAGTTATTCTAGTTGACTAAGATGTTTATGTTGTTCGAGTTTACCAAGTTGTTTATGTTGTCCGAGTTGACTAAGTTGTTCATGTTGGCTAATTTGTCCAAGTTGTCTAAGTTGTTTGAGTTAACCAAGTTGTCCATGTTGTTCGAGTTGGCCAAGTTGACCAAGTTTTTTGATTTGACCAAGTTGTTTGAGTTGACAAAGTTGTTCGAGTTGACCAAGTTGTTCGTGTTGTCTGGGTTGACCAAATTGTTCATGTTTTCCGAGTTGTCCAAGTTGTCCGAGTTGTTTAAGTTAAGCAAGTTGTCCATGTTGTTCGAGTTGGTCAAGTTGACCAAGTTAGAGTTGTTTATGTTGTCCGGGTTGACCAAGTTTTTTGATTTGACCAAGTTGTTTCAGTTGACAAAGTTGTTCGAGTTGACCAAGTTGTTCGTGTTGTTTGCGTTGGTTACGTTGACCAAGTTGTTCGTGTTGTCCGGGTTGACCAAGTTGTTCATGTTGTCTGAGTTGTTTGAGTTAACCAAGTTGTTCATGTTGTCCGAGTTGACCAAGTTGTTTATGTTGTCCGAGTTGACCAAGTTGATTGAGTTGTTCGAGTTAACCAAGTTGTTCTAGTTGTTTATATTGACTGAGTTGACCAAGTTGTTAATGTTGTTCGAGTTTGCCAAGTAGTTCATATTACTGCAAACATAACATACCCACAACTGAATACATACGTACTAAAAACACTTACCTATAATGTATATTTGATTGACTGATTGAGTGAACTACATAAATACTAACAAACCTGCGTACCCCCTTCATAATTTGCCCTATTTACCAATCCGGGCGGGTCGACCACTCCCATTTTTCTGAACACCCAACTCGCCCTGTGTTGAAGGCGACATGACCCCTACCGACTCGAAAGAGTGGCAACTCGCCTTGAGGCGAGATTTTTTACTGGCGAGATGTCACCTAAGTCTGGATTGGCAGTCCGGCGTGGTAATTAATCATTGGGCCAACCGAGTCGTGGTAACCTTCATTATAATAAATCTCATAATAGTGATAGTATTCGAACAAGATTTAGGGCCTGTTTCACCACTTCGGAATAAGTTCTTGTTAGCTTATCCGACAGCTCATTTGACATATTCTTCATACAAAATGTGTCAAATGAGATTTCTGATAAATTAACATGAACATATCAAAAAGTGGCGAAACAGCCAATCTTTTTATCAATAGGTCCTTTAAAAGCAAAACGCCGCTAAAAACACAGCATGATTGCATTGGGTGCCTTTGTAGTGCCGACGCGAGCGCACAAGGGCACCGGCCGGCCGCGCGGGCCGCGGAGTGATAATGCTAAGGTCGTCGCCCGTCCCACCCCGCCTGCACCCCCGAGAGCACCTTGCGAGCCATCGTCGATATTCGATCCTTTTGACACTACATACACACACATTATGTTTTTAATATGTATGCAAAATAATTAGTATAAATATACTACGTGTTATTAAAAAGAAAAATATACATTTAAATTCTTATCAACATAATGATTTCGGTTATTTTAATCACGGCTGAATATATCGTTATATCGTTTTAATAATGATAAAATAGAATAAAACTATTATTTATAAGGCTATACACGCTTAACACGTGGAATTTATATTTGTATCTACTTAGAAAAAAATTAAAATGACAAAATATTTTTTAACGAATAATCCACTTACAACACATTTCTAATTTTGATGTAAATTTTAATGTTCAAAAATCACTATTAAGTCGAATTAAAATAAGCGTTATAGGTTTATTATTGAATGAGTTACAAGCCTTCCGGGAGTTTAAATTTTTTTTTCTATATTCCCTACAAATATTTTGTCTAATTTTTTTTCAGGCTTTACTTTCATCACTAAATGATGCCAATTACGGTTTAAAAGTAAACATAAAGATTACTTCGACCTCCTCCAAACTGAACACGCTAAAATGACTGGCCTATTTGCGCGGGAAACAAGACGAAACGGACGGACCGTAGAAAGAGAATCAACTAGAAAAGGCATTAAAATAATAATAGTCACGAAAACGAGACAGCCTTATACGCTAATTACACAGAGTGAATGCGACAAAATCCATGTCGTTTGTCCCTTTCTGCGTATGCGATATTTTTGTTTGCCACAGTTGAAATTGCATACAAAATCTTGCAACTATGGCAAACAAAGGCACGATTTCTCATACATTTTTGTCATATCTCTGTCCCTTTCGAGTATACGCTGTCAGGAAATCTATAGAATACTCAACCTACGCGGAAGGACAGTGTTTCTTAATTTTCTAAATTAGTTTTTCGTGTGGCTATTATTGTGATAATGTGGTGGCCTAGTAGCATGCGTGAACAGACGTGCTAGAAATTAGCATGCGTACTTCAAAATCGATCACTGCAGTCGTAGTATGCTACACGTGATACGGCTGTATCACGTCTTTTATCTCGTTCGTTCGCACGCAAATATAAAGAGAGCTAAGGTGTGATAGCGCTGTATCACTGCGGCATGCTAGCTATGCAGATGTTGATTTTATTTGAGCATGCTACCAGTTGACGCACTCTTTTAGCAAGTGTAGACGTGTTTGCTTATTAGAATGCTTATTACAATAAAACGAAAAACGACAGACTACGGATTCCTGGCAATATTGAAAACTTATTACAGACATCGGCCACAAGAAACATGTTCTTGTAATGACACATGGAAATGAAAAAAACTCAAAAAATTACATTATTACGGTAAAACAAAAATTTACTTGGAATATGAAGACTTGGAAAAAAATTAATTTTAACACAGATCTGCACGCGTTTTAAAATGGATTTATTATAAAAGACAAAATCAGACTTGGCTGCATGGGTTATGTACGCTTTGCCTTTCCGTAAGGAAAAATGAAAACAACAACAACGAAAAAAAAACTAATGTCAAATTTCATTATTTACGCGCGATATTCTTCGGCATTCGGCGTCTTTAAACAATTTCGTTGATTTCTTGTGAATTAACTCACGATTCAGGTACCTACCTACCATAAATAATTATATTCTTGTGCATTTTAACAACATAATATATAATTTGCCTAACGTCCACAATCATAACCATATAATTTATCACAACAGACACAATAGTTTTCCATCCATTCATTTGACTCTCAAATCATTCGTGCTTGCAGAGAAAGAAACAATTCTTCGTTATCATTATAGTTAACAACCAGCAGCAATGAGTAATTCGGATATAAATAAAAGCTGGACGCAAGAAGTGGAGGCAACGGATCATTCATATAACAGTAAGTTTTATCTTGAATTCGATATAAGAAAAAGTAAATGTCTAGAATGAGCCTCACGGCAAAAAGGGGCTAACGGAAGGACTGTACAATGAGTACCGGTGAATTTGGGGTCGGGGATGGGTGGGGGTGATAGGGGGGGGGTCCCCACATGCCCCCCCTAGACGGAAAAAGTACGGAATCCCCCCCCCCTTTTTTTATAAAAAGTGAACTTTTTAGTATCCTGCTGCACGAATTTGAGAGGGTGGAGGGGGAAAATCCCCTTACCACCCCACAGGGGGGGAGGGGATTCGAGGCGACTAGGTAAACAGTAGCAATTCGGTTCTGGCACTCGCCGGCCGCTGCCACGGTACCGCTCGCTCGGCTCGTGCGCTGTGGTCGCAAGAAACCTAACATGCTCGTCGCTTCGCTCCTCGCTAACCTAACCAACAAGATCTGGGGTCCCTCCCACGCCTTCTACCAGCTATTTTGGACTGAAGGGGGGCAAAAAAAAGGGGGGGTTTCCGTACTTTTTCCCTCTAGGGGGGGCATGTGGGGACCTCCCCCTATCCCCCCCACCCATCCCCAACCCCAAATTCGACGGTACTCATTGTACAGTTCAGCCGGGCTAACTTTCATAGGTTCGTGTGCGTGAGGCGCCATACAAATTATGTATGTGTGCGTGTATATGGATCTTATCTTATCTTATCTTGTTGTGGGGGCTGGCAAGCCAGCAAAACTTCGACCCAGTGGGATCTTTTGTGTTAGCCCCAATACTTTTTGCTTTCTTCACCCTTCAAATACATGGTCAATGAAGGAGGCGATACCATTGAGAGGAAGAAACATAAGATCACCCGGTTTTGGGTATCCATCTCCGAGGAGGTTCATACGTTCATATTTTACGTATCTTCGACTGTCAATCTTGACATATAACTTTATTAAGAGTCACGGGTTTGCCTCGAACACTTGTCTCTCGCGTGGTGTTCGCGTCTCAGCCTGCCACGAGGCTCCAAAATCCTTCTCAGTTGTTCTTACTCAAAAACAATCCTCGAGATTGGATAGACACTCCCTCAAATAACTTGACACTGGTGAAATCTAACAAGGAAACGCCATTAAATAAAAATAGAATAACTTTATCAAAGGAGGATGTACTCATGCACATACTAAAGCTGCATGTCTACTGGTACGCAGCGAACATAATAGATTGAAATTAAATGCCTTGGCGCGGGTGGCAGTGTTGTTCTTGATATGGCAATTGCCGTAATATGAGGTCTAACAAAATTAGCTGAAACTATTTATCAGGGAGTATCAGACCATCAAACTGAACAACTTTCTCTATGGGACCAATATCGAAATCGCGAAATAAAAAATCACCTGTCCCATACATTCGGGCTCAGTTAGGTTGGCAGTTTTGTATGGGACAGTAGATTTTTTTTTGCGATTTCAGTTTGATGGTGTGATACTCTCCTTAAAATAGTTTCAGCTAATTTTGTTAAGACCTTACATCCGGCATTCTATGGGTAAAAAACACTGTATACGGCAGCACTTCCAAGATATACGGCAATTTGACCAGACCAAAAATGCTATCGATATCTTCAGGAATAGGACACATCGCAGCAATACAGTGCATTCAATGAAAATATTTATTTATTTATTTCCTTTTTGGAGAACTTACAGCTAAACAACAGTTGGATTTCAAAAGACAAATTGATAGTCAGATGCTGACAACAAGTTCCCAATATGATTGTAATATGATTACCCCCTCGGGGAATATAGCATATGCTTATGCTACTTTTTTACAACTTTTGGAAAGCAAATGTTGTTATTATTAACTAACTTACAATTTTAGCTAGGAAAGCAACAAAAGAAAAAATGAAACCGGACAGTAGAGAGAATTCAAAGAATAGAAAAAGAACTAAACCAAATAGTACAAGTGATACTGATGATAAAGCAAGGTATGTTTTCAACTAACACCCATATTCTTAGGCTTCCTTCCTTGAGTTGAGGATGTTTTTCTCATTTTTGTCATACAAATTATATCACAAACGTCCTCCACTCGAGTGAGGAAATGTCAAGAAAACAACTAAGAATACGGGTGTATTTATTTTGGTTGTAAGGGCTTGGTCAATGACCAATACTACCGCAACCTGCAATGGGTGGACTGGGAAATCTGAATTATTGCAGAGACTTGATGCCTGGATTCATCTTCAAGTTGTGCAAGTTGGTTCATAAGCAGTTACCTATACCTATCATTCACATTTGGCCATCTTGTATTGGCTCAAATATGTTTTTTTTTTTACAAAACAGAGAATGATTTAAAAATTCAGTATCAGACAAACCCACATGCCAATCCCGAGCTTTGTGACTGACACAAACTGGTTATCACATAGAGCAGTGGCAACGGTGCACAAGAGGTTAAGGGATTGTAGCGCTGTCTACTAATGTTTGTACACATCAAATTGCCTGATGTTTATTTTTCACTACCTACTCAGGATATAGAAAAAAAAAAAACTTATTACTTATGTGCAAAATTTACCATAATATTTTTATTTGCAGACCTGTCAGGAAAGCTTTAGAACTGGAGACTGACCCTGAAGTCTTGCAAAGACGCCAAAAACAGATTGATTACGGAAAAAACACTGTCGGCTACCACAACTACATACAGCAAGTTAATATGTAAGCATATTGCAATTTACAAGTCACTAATGCGAAATCAGGGTTCGAAATTATGAAGATAATTATTTTCATTGATAATAATCATGTAATTACCCAATAATTACCCCAATTGGGATTTAAAAAAAAAAATTACCCATGCTGATTCCATATTCATTCATAGTTTTGAGTGAAATTTCGACCGAAAATTCTAATTTACTGTTTTTGCTTGACTGTACTCGTATATGTAATCGTGATCGGAATCGGATACGCGTGGCGTGACATTGCTAACGCAAACTTTCTGGTTTTCCACTAATTTCATCAAGATTTCAAACCCTGCAGTAAACATCCCTTGTTTATGTTAAGCCAAGAGTTACTTCTTTTACATTACGTATATGTTATCTGATAACAGTATTAATTATTTCAGAGGACAACGGACAATAAACCATCCGAAAACACCTGATAAATATACCAAATACAGTCGAAGATCGTGGGACACGCTGATCAAACTATGGAGGAAATCACTCCATGAATATGACACTGGTGCGGCAGACACAGATTCTGAAGAAGATGCTGCTAAATAAGCTACTGGTCTTTATATTTTTGTAAACTATAGACTGATATGTAATATAAAGTATTATTTTGTGACAAGAATTTGACATAATGTAGTTGCAAATAATATGTTGATTATTACAACTAGACAAATGCAAGTCAAATTATAATTTTCAAAATGCTCCAAGAACGTAAAACTAACACAAAATTGGTCCGACGATATCAATCAAAGCAAGGTTTCTGAGCTGTAACCGGTGACCAGCGAAAAGCAGTTCTCATGCCTTTTTTTATACATTTTGTACGGACTCGCCGCCGCCGCCCACGTGTGGCCGGTGGCCACAGCAGAGTCCACGTCCGTGACAACCAACGGTGGCTCGTTTGCGCCGAGCCTAAGGGTGCATTAGCATTAGCGAGTGAGCATAAAATGCACACGCGCAGATCACGAGCTGCGCATTCGCCGCGCGTTCGCCAGATGTCGCACCTAGTCCAGAAGAGGCGAATTTCGCCGCAAGTCTCACGCGTTCTCTACGCTCGTAGACAAAATACTGGGCGTCGCTACATCACATTCACATGCAACGCGCGAGTTAAAGATTCGCGCCTATAGTCAAAGATGTTCGTATGCCTTTCCTTGGCGCAGGCGAGGTAGCATGTGACTGCCGCGACGGACACTTCTCTTCCCCGCTAAACCACCCGCCCCTTCTACTCAGAATCGAATGAAATGTTCGCGCCCGATTTTTTCTGATATACTTTCCGGACAATTCTAATTCGAAAATTCCCCTTTCTTTTTATTAAACGCCTTCATCTGACTACGCTAATCTGTGACTAAACGATCTAGAGAGAGACACATTCACAATTTCTCCACTGTATTGTGATTACCAGCTATTATGAAATGCTGGACATGTTTATAATCTTAACTGGGATCTAGATAATTATGTGACGTCTTAACTGGAAATAGATTTATTCACTTGTTCACCCTTGTATCTTTCACCTGGCTTGTAATGTGTAGTTTTTCTATGCATATTGTGAATCAGGGTCAGCGCACATCTGGCGGAGAACTGCTCGAGAATTTTCCAGTGTCCAATGAAATGTCATCCTTATCCTATTTAGCTCGCTATTTAAAACTCTATAAATGAATTGGATAAGGACGACTTTTCATTGATCACTCGGAAATTCTCGAACAGTTCTCCGCCACATGTGCGGTGACCCTAATGCATTTGAACGCCATCAAATTACAAAATAATTAACAAATATGGGAGTTATTATGAAACTTATATTACTTATTAAAAGATTTGATAATTTCAATATGTTTTACTTATACATATACCATAATTATTATTACATACTATCTTAAGATAATCTATGAATACCTAAGAGACACAAGACATTTTTCCCGCCGGACCAGAAGTACCATCAATGGTACAGGTGGCACTATGTGGTGCCAGTATTACCATTAATGGTACAATTGGCACTAGATCGTGCCAGTATGACACAACAGTTGATGGTACATCAATGACACAACTGTTCATTTTTGAGTGTAGTCTAGGTGTAGGCAATGTCGCACCTACACAGAGACGACGTCGAAACCGAATCGTGATTTTTATAGAGCGTAATCGTCACCATTTCGCCGCGATACTGATGATCTCAGAAATAAGCTCAAAAATAGCTTATGTTATATGGCTCTTACACCTAATTATAGCATTTAATTGATGGGAAGTTCGGTTCTGTTTAAGATGTCGCGGGCTTGCTTGACGACAGCCGTGCCTTTATTCTCCGACACCAGACTGTGTAGTTTCTCCATGTATTCATCGATGTTGGCTTCCGTTGCGCCCGCTGGACCTCCTAAAATAAACAATGACAATGTCACAATTATGATAATACAGGGTCCTTCTTAATATGCTGACACTTTTTTAAGGGGATGATCATATCGTCAAACTGAACATTTCCCCTATGGGATCAACACCGAAATTGTGAAAAAAAAAAAGTTATCCCATACATTTGGCTCAAGTAGGTTTGCAGTTTTGTATTGAACAGCAGTTTTTTTTCGTGTTTTCGATGTTGGTGCCATAAAGAATGTTGTTCAGTTTGAGGGTCTGATCATCCCTTTAAAAAAGTGTCAGCATATTAAGAAGGACCCTATATACAGGGTGTTAGGGCACAGAGGATTCTGTGGTTAGGGTAAACAGTTAAATTACTTTAAAGGGTGATTGTACCCATGTTACTGAACAACCTTCCCAAGGAAATTCGAAAATTTTTATTCTTTTTCATACAAACATTCGATCAGCTGCCGACGTAGCATGTTACGCGTGATACGGCTATATCACGCCTTTGATTTCGTTCGTTCGCGCGCAAAGGGGTGATAGCGCTGTATCGCGCTGCCATACTAGGGGTTACGGGGCCTGTAGGGCTATTGTGTAAGCTTCCGATTATATCGTTTACAAAATCGATAACGTTTTATGACTGTACTAGCCAATTTTTTAATATTTTGTTTCTGTGATCATCGTGTTCATTATCTGAGATAAATTAACTAAAATCGCCAAGAACTGCTAAAACACCGTGTCGATTTGATACCGATTGAATCGGGTATATAGTTACACAATTATTTTATACTATCTGCAATCAGTGCTGACACTATAAGCAGATCATGAGAATGACAATTGTGATTTGTGGAATTAACCAGCTCCCAGTGGAGGGTATTCCCTTATTGTTGCCTTCTAGGAATGTCTAGATCGTGTATGTTGAGTCGCTTTAGCCTTTTTATGTCATTACTGTTGTCTGTTAGTGCAACTGCTAGCTCATTAACATGATTGGCTAGTCTATTCTTATATCGTTTCGAGATATTTGATATCTCTTGCTTTATGGTTGGCATTTCCAAGTATTCATGAACTTCTGATGTTTTGACTTTGATGTGTGGAAAGTGAAAATTTTTTTGCTCGTTATAGGTTTCTTTGGGAAAGTTGTTTAGTATTATTGTCTGAATACATAATTAAAATATTTTTATGTAATTAAAAACTTGTGGTGTATTAATGTCACCTGGTAAAGCGACGGACTGCAAGCCCTGCACGAGTGCGGCGACCAGGGCGCGGCGGTGGGCGACCAGCGCCGCGGTGCGCTCCGCGGCCGCAGCCGTCTCGGCGCGGAGCCGAGCCGTCGCGCCGCTCACCTCTTCCGCGTGCCTTTGCAGGATGGCGTTCTGAAATGAATGTATTCACTTACATTACATCAGACCTTGCAGAGAGCTATGGAAACTCAATCTTGAGGTCCAGAAGTGCGATTTTTGAACATCATACGAGCGACTTGGCAGTAGAAAGTGTCAAAATTACTATAGAGATTATGCATCTTTCTACTGCCGAATCGCTCGTATGATGTTCAAAAATCGCACTACTGGTACGAATCCGCGCGGATGTCATGCTATGTACCAATGAGTTTTTCTATCCTAAATACTTTATTACCGACGATGAAGAAGAAATTCTGATGCGTATGTGAATGTGAAGTCCATCAATCCGCATTAGGCACGCGTGGTGGGCTACCTTACCACGCCTTCCTAAGGGTAGGCCTGTGCCCTGCAGTGGGACATACACAGGATGTTACAAAAATACCCCTCTTGGCTTCGATAAAGGATTTCAGGTTTTTTGGTTATGCAACACTTTGTATAAGCTGTGATGATGATGACTTGTATCCTGATGATTTTAACTCTAGTGAATGTTTGAAGAAAATTAGAACATAAATATGTTTCTTTTTCTATTCTAGTCCATCTCGGTCGATGGACATCCACTGCTGGACATAGTCCATATATTATAAGAGATAAGTGTACTTTTTGCAACCATCAGCAGCAAGGCTGATTCAGTGTTTATGTGGTGTAGAGCATCTCTGTGATGGGGATGGACCAGGTCTGCCTGCATAACTTCAGTCGGTTTAGGAGTTACAGACGTTTAAAGGTCTGGAAAAAGATTACGAACAGCTGCAGGGCTGATCGTATGATATTATTGTAGTATGCACTGTAGCCATGTGAACACTACAAAAACAGACATGGTTCATCAGTCGGTTTCGGAGTTACTGACGTTCAAAGGTCTGACCTTTGAACGGCTGTATCTCCTAAACCGACTGGCAGTTCATGTCAGTTTTTGTACTTTTCGCATAGCTACAGTGCATACTACAATAATATCATACGATCAGCCTTGCTGTGGATCGTAATTTTTTTCCAGACCTTTAAACGTCTGTAACTCCTAAACCGACTGAAGTTATGCAGGCAGACCTGGTCCATCCCCATCACAGAGATGCTCTACACCACATAAACACTGAATCAGCCTTGCTGCTGATGGTTGCAAAAAGTACACTTATCTCTTAGTCTAATACAAGTATAATTCAGAAATAGTGTGTTGGAAAGGGAATTGGAACATATTTCTAGATTTTTCCACCTTCTTCAATTTGATGGAATTGATTCCACAAAATGGAAGATAAAGATGGTACTTGGTTAGTTGATTAGTGAAATGTTACCTGCTGCTCATAGTCCGAGTTGGCTTTCCTCAGCTGCCTGAGTTCACTCTCCCTCAGCTTATTGTGTTGAAGGAACTGGTCGGTAAATATTGGTATGTCCGTGTCACCGGCCGGATCCTCTCCCTGTAAAATAAATTCTCATCTCACCACTAGTCACTACCACATACAAAATAAAGACTATTGTCCTACTGGTGAAGTGAAGACACTACTCACTATCACATACTGTCGTGTTACGAGGGTTGGGGGTCCTAGAGTAGAGGGTCTCAACCCCCGTACGCAGAAGATAAGAAAATAAAGCAGATCTTATGGGTACATAGGTTGTAGATTGGATAACAGTCACACAGTGAGGTGGTGATGTGTGGATGAAGGTAAGTATGGAAGGTATGTTACAATTAAAATAGAGGCCATTGTCCCACTGGTGTATATGCTAGGTAGAGACGATTTATCGCTACCTGCTATGACTATGTATTACTGTATACATAACCTTAGCTTATGAATTTATACATAGGTATTGTAATAGTCATTAAGTCGTGTTATGTTGTACAGTTTCTTGCCGCTTCTTTTTTACAGCGACAACACGTTCCTACGCGATGGTAGCTTCAAAAAAGAATTGACGTTAATAAGTGTTCTTCAAGCTCCTATATTTAATAAATTATTTTGACTTTGACTTTGATCCTGACACAACATTCTTGTGTCTTCAATGTAGTGAATGTACATAAACCACCAGGCAAACTTTTAGATTTCTAGCTCCTTATAAACTTTTAAGAACTTTTCATTTGGGAGTCAGTTGCCTCAAGGCTGTCAAGCTGACCTAATTTGACAGTCGGTCAGATGACAGATGTGCCCTCTAGTGGGACAAAACAAGCCAAGTTGAAGTTGCTATTTCTCTAGGTTGTGATCTGGCTTCATGGGAATATTCATGTTGGGTGCCTCCACAAGCTAAGTATTTTGTAAGATTATTTTTACGGAAGAGTTTAGAGGAGACTTTTGCCCAGTAGCAGTGGGACAAAACAGGTTAGAAACTTACGGATGCAGGAGTGATGCAAGGCCGGGGCCGCGGCGGCGTCTGTTGGCGCTGCGTCACGACTGGTGTCACAGATGCTGTGCCATTCACATTGGGCTGTTCCAATACTGGTGCTGCCGCTGAATGTGAATATGGTTAATTATTAGTCTACAAAGAAAATTAACAAGCTTTGGTTTAGAAGACAGACTGGGCTTCGGGCTTCAAAGAAACTAATAGATTTCAATTTATGCATAGAGATGCGTTGTGATGCGATGTGTAACCGATGTTTTACATATTCTTCATTCACATCGCCTTTCTTCCACTGGGGTATGCAGACAACAGAACGTCACCTGCTATTATCCTAACAGACCTCTCTAGCCTCTTTAAGGGGCCATAGGTCCCGACGAATATTTTCTATGAGAAACGCGATTGCCGAGCGCTCCGAAAAGAGTGTGCGTGAGCCGTATTTTCGATTAAAAACAACTAACCAAAGTACTTTTTCTGGATTTTTTTTATGATTGCACCAGTTAAACTAATGGTGAATATGTGAGTATAAATACCAACAATCGGAAACTATTTTAAGTTCTTCTAAAACGAGAAAAATGTTTAAAAATGCATGAAAATAAGTCATCTTTGTGACGATTTTCTATCGAGTGAAGTAATTCCAATCGTGTATTCAGTTGATGATTTCACTAGATGAACTATCCAAAAATACTGAGGTATGACTTTAGTTTCGGTAAATGGTATAAATCTAGTCGTAAAATGAAAAATAAAAGATGCCTCCGAGGTATTTCCACCTACTATTACGTCTTAATCATCAGTCCTTTAATTTATGCCTGTCAGTTTTTTCGGGTAGATCTGACCTCGCCTCTTTTATGCACGTCGCCAATTTGGTGTATGTTACGTCTAGGCCTTTCCCTTCCAACATTTCCACTAACACTTGCCTTCTATATTATTTGTTTTATAAAATAGATAATTGATATCCAAACCTGCGGTGGCCACTGTGTTGTCAGCAGCTGGGTTATGTTTGACTTTCTTTGTTGCTACATTTGTCGAATCTTTCTGTTCCATCTGTTGTCTTCTGAACTCCTTGTAAGCATCTGTTTTCTTATATTCAGCCCACTCCTTTATGTACCTGTTGACCAGTAAATGATATAATCATCATCAGCCTGTTAAATCCCTATTCAGATTCATACAAAGAAAATATATTGGAAAACTGGTAGCATGCATGCAATAAGACATTTGGGAGAGGAGCCTTGTGCCAAAATTTGCATGGGCAAATTATAACGAATGTCCATATTGAGACAAATAAAATTGTCAGTTTGCTGTCTTTAATTTAGAACACACTTGCACAATATCTTCTAAACTGTTTTTTTTCTCAAAAACTGCAGAACTGAATGAAGTAAGGTGCGCGCCGTTGGATTTGACTACATAAAATATAGCATAAGCATATGCTCACGACTATATTCCCCGAGGGGGTAGTCAGAGATATTCCTAAAAAAAAAAAACACACACACACACATAAAATATACTTTATTTTTTTTTATCCTCTCAGTAAAAATAAATGTTGGAAAATAACGCTAAATTCTCATTTTCTGTTATTCTTTAGCTTCAATATTATTTTTAATAACAGAATAAAGTATAAAGTAACGAAATGTATAATGATGTTCATACGATGCGTGGTAAGTCAACCCTACACATTATGTCATGCACAATTTGCGCAAAGTGCGCATGTGGGAACACCATTATATCAAATCTAAAACGTTTGAAGTGCCGGACCTGTGATATTGGGGCCAAAAGAAACCCACACATTTCAGACATCAGAGCAGACAATAGGGGAGTTGACATAAAATATATTTTAGTTGAATTGCATAAAGCACTAACTGCTCAGTAAATAAACTGTTTCAAAATAACTCACATTTTCAGTAATTCTGTTGCTTGAATACAATTTTTAATAACTGGATAAACTATAAAAAGTACTATAATAACTATAAAAACGATGACGAAAAACAATGACATCACTATTAAATTTTTAGTACAATATTTCATACAAAGCATGCGTTTTGACGTTTGATAAAGAGTTGTTAATTTGACTCACGGACTGAGCACATAAAGGCAGCGGTCGTGAATTATCAAATAAGTTCAAGGAAAATCATCTGCTACAGAATTAGGGCTTTATTCAATGGTTTGAAGGGCCATACCCCATACTGTCGAAATAGAACATCCACTTATACGGTGATAGCCGTCACTGCCCACGAATGTGTTAAAATAGCTATGCAAAGTGAACCTTTCTTTATCATGATCAGCTGCATCCAGATACTGTTGTTTCTCCTCTGCGGGTAGCTTGCTCCACTCACTGGCGAGCTGCCGTGTGAGCTCTGCAAAGCCCATCTCCGGATGCTCTGCTCTCAGCTGGTCGCGACGCTCATTTAGATACCTCACATAACCTGAAAAAAATATATCATTTTTGGATTAAGTGGGAATCTTTAAAGTTTACAACAAATTAAGATTGTAACATTGACTTCTACTGGACGAAGGGTAGCTGCGCTTAAAAGTGTCCGAACCAAGAGACCTAAAACGTATAAGGAGACCTAATTACGCGACAGTCTTTGTTTGAGCGGTCGACGACGCGCACGCGAGCGCGCGCGGTGCACGCCTTGCCGCGATGGGGTAAAAACTACGCAAGCAAAATGAATAAGAATTTCAGCATTTTCAATGATTATATTACTATACACATACTTAGGTTTGTGTAGATTAGTCTCAGACACTTTTTTCGAGAATTATGTACTAGAACCAGCGTCCATAGTATTCTACGTCAATGGATTGTAACCATAATACGGAACAACTTTCTCTAAGAAACCTATAGGAAATTCGCAAAAAAAGCACCACTGGTTCGGCTCTAATGACTTTTCAGCCATATACAGAGTGTTAGGAAAAGTATCATTAACCTTAAACCTCTCATACGTGGACATTCCAGACACAATAGATTGTTATTGTCTTTGGGACGGATCCGTCACAAACACGTATGAGAGGTTAAACCACATACTATACCCATCAAACTGAACAACTTTTACTACGGGAGCAAACCTGTCAGAACAAAACAAAAATGAACTGTTCCATACTAAACTGCAATGCCTCCTACTCTATTCAAACGAGTGGAACAGCTGATTTGTTCTGACAGGTTTGCTCTTTACTCCCATAGTAAAAGTTGTTCAGTTTAAATAGAGCAGATTTCGGTAGAGTGTGTTGTTTAAAGGTTAACCTGGTGAGCTTGCAATATAAAAAAACGCGCATCCGGCGAGCACCAGCTCGCTGCGAGCCGCGCGACTGTTTTCGTTCAGAAAAAACATTCCTGTTCCTTTATTTTTTTATCAATTCGAATGCGTTAACTGGAAACGGTTGAGCTATTAGAAAGAAACAAAAAATTTGACTACACATCCACTTATGAGTACAAAATCTGAAACAAAAAATGAAAAAAAAAATGGCACATTTCCATACAAAAAAGCTTTTGCAAAATGGATTCCTACGAGCCGGGCATTCACTCTCTCCCATTGGTTCATATATCATTGGAAAGGGAATTTTATAAGGTCCTATATCCGTAGAACATTCCAAAGAAACATTAAATTTAAGATGAATTTAAGATGGTATGGAACGTCTACATACCAGTGAGGTTCTGTCATAAGCAGTGATACTGGAACGCGTTCCAGTGAGGCTAGCATAGACTTAAACTCTAGCGATAGACTTGCCCTTCCATAGAAGCAACATGTTCCACTTGAATGAGGTGTACGCACCTGATTGATGTTCCCGAGTTCACTTCGTCACTATGGCAATGACAGACCGCAATGTGTCATTTTGTGTTGTTTTGTGTGACATGTTATTTGTTTGAACGAGCTTGTGTATCGTTAGAGTGATATGTCTATGGAGGCTAGTAAGGTTAATGATTCTTTTCCTTACGCCCTGTATAACAATATTGTAGTAAAATATTGAGCTGGGTTTGCTTGCTCCTGATTTCAGATCGTATTCCTAAGATCTACCTCAACCTTGCCGGATTGGCAGGGTCGACCGTCTCTGAAATGTCCAGGCCGGTATCAGGCCCTGGTAAAAAGCACTCACCAGGCTCTAGAAATATAATTCAGTATTAGATATGATCAGCATCTTACCAGTTAGAGGTTGCCGCGGTGCGGTGACATCGCGGGGTACTTTAGGCTTTCGCTTCTTCGGTTTCTTTGGAGACGGCTTCTGTTCCTTCACCGGTGGAGTAGGTACTCCTGCGGCTTCAGTCCCATTGACGGGAGTTAGAGGAACTGAAGGTATATTATCTTCAATCTTTTGAATTTTGGTTGTGTCTTCTGTAGTCGAAATTGGGGATGGTTGGGGCTCGGGAGGTTGTTCAGGTGGAGGCGGAGGTCCTTCGGGCTCCATTATGTATTATTTTGTTTACCTCTAGGTGATATTTAGTTCAAAAGACGACAAAATCAATAGAAGCACAACAAACGGTAACAAAAAATTTGACATTTCGTTTGGTGTTGCCGCTTCAGTTTTTTAAAAGGCTAGAATATTAGCTATGACTAGCCCGTCTCACCTGTGTTGCGGCCTTTGCCGTACACATTAAAAATCTATAATATTCTTTGTTAAAAATAAGAATGAAAATGCTTCTATCGAAAAGCTCTTAAATCGGGTAAAATGTCTGTCATTTATCGCTAAAAAAACGCTTGGGCTTTTTCTAGGGTCTTATCTTGGCGACAAGGTCACTAAAGTGGCAACATTACATTAACAACTTTTTTATTATTTTTACGGCTTTGGATTCAGCATCCTTTTGAGCAACATTGCCAATTAATGTTTAGTGTTACCAGATTATTCCTTTTCTATCAAAAACAAACAAATTATTTATCGCGCGATAAGATTTTTTAAGTAGGTCTGAGGCCGAGATTCAGAGACGATTTGTAAGTCATAGTTCGAACTCCCGTATGTCAAAATCCATACATTTCTACCCTACTTAGCTCGAGCTAAGACAAAAAAAATCGTCTCTGAATCTCGGCCTAAGCGCTCTTACAGACGAGCGACACTTTGCGGTCCCAGAGGGTCGCGCGACACACGGCGACCGTCACAGACTACTTGTAAAGTCTATGAGCGCGAGACGGTCGCACGAATTAGAAAGAGAGCGAAGGTGTGATAGTGCTGTGTCACGGTGGCATGCTACCCGTGCTAAAGCCGTAGCATGCTACACGTGATACGGCTGTATCACGTCTTTTATTTATCTCGTTCGTTCGCGCGCAAATAGAAACAGAGCGAAGGAGTGATACAGCCGTATCACGTGTAGCATGCCACGGCTTCCGACTTGTGTAAAAATAAAACAATCTGTATTTCCAATGGTTTTTAATATATTGCACTATCTGATGAAGTCCTTCTTTTCCAGCACTTCCACCTAGAAATTCCATTTCAAGAATAATTTCTTTATCTTTCTTCATTAGCTTCAGAAACGCGTGTACTAGTGCTTTATTCTCTATCATAATATTTGGATTTACAGCACAAGCACTTTTTACAGTTTCTAATTTATTATTACTATGTTTATTGGCTGTAGAAGCAGACATGCATGCATCTTCATTTGCATTACTAACGGATACACCTATTTCCTCTTTCACTGAAGAATCTTCTTCTGAATTTTGTCCTATAGTCTGATTTTCAGTATTAGAGTTGAAATCAGTACCACCATTGTTCACATAATATTTATCGCTACAACCATTTATCTTTGATTTTTCTTTTTTGCCGTGTTCAAATTGAGTTTTAGTAGAATCTGTAGTGTCTTTATCATTATTTGTATCAGAGATGCTTGCTTCATCAAGTTTTGGTGTTTTTAAATCATCAGTTTCTAATCTCTTTATATCTTTATCATCATTATTTGTATTAGAGATGCTCGTTTCATCTAGTATTGGTTTTTCAAATTCATCAGTTTCTAATCTCTTTGTATCTTTATCATCATTCTTTGTATCAGAGATGCTTGTTATATCTAGTTTTGGTTTTTTAAATACATCAGTTTCTGATCTCTTTGTGAGTCTTCTCTTACACCGTTGGTTGGACCAAGTATTTATAACAGCCTTAACATCCATAGTCAAGTTATTGCCACGTTTATTAAGTATTTTATACTCAATTTTCAAATCATGTAACATGGTTTTTATTTTGTTACTGACTGTCTCCAAGTCATAAGGTGTGCTTGGTAAAGAAGGTAATACATATGATATGGGTAAAGTCTTCTTTCGTGGCTTGTCTCTTCCAGGAACTGTAACAAAATATTTATCAAAATAATATTAGAACCAAAACGCTTTTACTTACGACTTAAATAAATACATAATAATATACTTCCGTATTTCCTCCTATACTACCTACGAATAAGTATTATAGTTCGCTGTATACTATACTACATATATCATAGCTTTAGGAAGATAAAGGATTGCTTTGCAAGATTGCCTATATCCCTTGATGTTTTTAAATGCCGTGTTTTATTTTTACTATTATTGTGAAACCTTTCCACTTAATCTGGTATTTTCTTAAGCACACTAAACATTATCTTATCTTATCTTTAAGGAATAGTTAGGATTGCTGATCCTAACTATTCCTTAAGAGGGATCTCTTGTGTCTTCATCTTTCTCACACTGGACTGGACTTATAAAATATAGGCCAGTAGAAAGAGGAAAATAGCATACAAATCATGATTCAACAATAAATCATACCCAGTGTACTCAGGTCATAATCTTGATACGTCCAAGCCAAGCCCCAGCGAGTGACACGTCCCTGACAAAACTCCATAGTTGTGTGCTTTATACCCTGAGCTCTGAGGTCTTGAACTAATTCTGACATGTTGTACTTGTGTCCCACCATTGTTGTGAATATTCTGTTAACAAAATGAAACAAATTATTATATGAAATAATAAATATTTCCATTTCAAATAAGATGCTGCAGAGCGTCGCGGTGGCGCATTAGGGTTGAACTACACATGTCCGCACGCGATCGCCCTTTTCCGTCGCTCCATCCTTTTCTGTCACTCAGGAACGTCATTTGCGAGAGCATATAAGATAGACGGAACGCGATCGCGTGCGATCACAAGTTCAACCCTTACGGAGAGGTACACTCAATCATAAGGGTCCAGGTTCGAATCCACATAGACAACATACCAATGTACCATTGAGTTTTTCTAACTTATACACCACTAGTCTTTAATTAGTAACGAAACTTTAAGGGTGTATGCAGACCGTGAATCTGAACAACTTTCCGTAAGGAACATGGGTCGAAAAACGAGATTTTTTTTGGACCTCCCATAGAAAATCGATCGGCCGTACCGCACTTTTGTATGGGAGGTCCAAAATTTTGTATCGTTTTTAGACCCATGTTCCTTAGGGAAAGTGGTTCAGATTCACGGTTTGAATATAACCTTAAAGTTTCGTTACTAATTAAAATTTTGTGGAATGCTGACTGCTCTCAAACGGTGAAGGAAAACCTGCATTCGCTAAAGAAGAAATTCTGATGCGTATCTAAAGTCTACCAATCCGCATTGGGCACGCGTGGTGGACTAACCCACCATGAGGGTACGCCTGTGCCCTGTGGTGGGAGTGCAGGGTCATATATGTATGTATACGCTGATGGTGCTTAGATGGTTTATGTATAAGCAATAGTGTATTTTGCGACTGCTTTAATATGAAGTAGCATGATCTTATTTAATGTGTGTATTCAAAATTTTAGACTTTCTTGGCTTGGCATGGCAGTCCTTAGAAAACGAATACAGTAAAATTGAAAGATGTATCCAAAGTTTCACACTAACATTAATAAAATTATATACTTACAGAACTCTGTTTCTATGATCTTTGCTTTCCTTAATCATTTTTCTGCAGAAAGCCAGCTCTCCACCTTCAGTAATAAGCTCTTGTGGTGATCCTGTGAAACCATTTTTTGGTGGAAGTCTGCAATTAAGTGCAATAGGTATTTTATTATGGAATAAATGTTATTTAATAAAACAGAATTCATTACAAGCTTATTAAACGAAAAGTGTCAATTCACACAGCTGCGCGGCGTCTCCCGCCTTTTGCTTAGAACTACGTGCATAGATGGCGCAGCGCGCCTGCAGACCAATAGCGCTAAATACATCTCCACTGAACCGCGATTGGACCGCGTGGGAACCACAATTTTGAATATATTCGGTATCGCGCTAATCATTTGACAGCCGCTAGAGCCATTTTGACAGGTCACTCAGACTTTACAGGCTGTCAGTTACATAGTAAATAAGTCAAGTTTACCGCGATACGGAATTCAGCACAGTTGAATAGTAATTGGATTAGGATTGATCTTCGATGCTTTAAATTAACACGATCGGGACCCAGCTCTTTGAACTGGGCGCGCGCGGGCTCGTGGCGCTGCGCTACCCGTCTGTCGCTTCAAATATGTTAAATATTGCACCGAAAATGCACCTTCGGCCGCGACGTTGCTCTTTCAGTGTGCATTGACCCCTGAATAGCTAAATATGTTTTAATTGCTCTAAAGATGTCATTGAGTTAGCCAGTGTTTGTAAATGATTTTTAATTAAATTTTAATTTAAATAGCTAACTCCACAAGAAAGATAAAAGCATAGCTCACCTGGCCGGACTTCGAGATTCACACAGCTCTTCCATATTACTATAGAATGGAGGATTACACATGCAAAAATCATAATTCCTCTCATTTTCTCCATCAAACATATGTTCTAGAACTGATTCTGTTGGATTTCTTCTCACTGCAAATAAAAAACATTAATAGACATTTGACTGTTTTATTTCAATGGGCCATTCCATTACTGTAATTGGCTCTACAGGTCTGAGTGGTTCCTAATCTTTTTATACAGAGTGTAAACTTCAGAGCATCAAACTGAACAACTACCTACAGGACCAACATTGAAATAGAAATCAGCTGTAATAATCAACAGAAATTTTTCTTCACAATTTCAATGTATAATGTATCCTTCTGTTCTCCACTGCTGGGAAATGGCCTCCACTCTCCTTCAGTAATGCATTTAAAACTTATATTCAATATACTTCAGAAGTCCTGAACATAATGATCTACTTCATATGTTAATCGGCAGCCCATATTCCTAAACTTATCTAAATAATTTACCTTCAATAAATTCCTGTAAGTCATTCTTGTTAACATTTTCCTGTGCCTTTATCAAGCTTTGTTGGTCGGTCTCTGTCCCAACCATATGCCACTTATTTTTAGTTGCAGCTAATAGTGGATATATGGCACAAGCTCCGGTACCTATAAATAGAAACATATTAATATTTTACACTCTTCTATAATAAATAAATCTGCACTATTTCTGAGAAATTTTTCTGGGTCTGACTATAACCTTAGAGCTTGTGCATAATATCTTGATTGGGACACTTCAGCTGACTAAATTAGCCAGAGCCAAGGCATTAAATTAACCAGACGTTTTTCCCTACTATTCCATTTTTAAAAAATATGGCTGCCATCTTTGGTTAATGATGATTTTGCCAATGTCGAGTTTTTATAGCAAAAGTGCTTGACGTTGTACGGTTATATTGATATTTTGGTGACTTCAAGGGTTGTTCTTATAAAAGAACAATATCCTGAGCCACCACTGGAATTCCGCTGTAGGCCGGGGATGGGGCAACCGACGCGCACGTGACCGCCCAATAGCAGACCCACAAAGCAACTCCGTTTTTCCCTGCAATTTATACTATAGACAACAATGTAACTGCTGTACACAGTAAACATTAAGGTTACAGCAGGGGTGGCCCAACTTTTCAAGTACATGGTCTACTTTGAAACTTAGATATACCTGGTGGTCTACATAAAAAAACTGTACTTCCAATTAACTTATTTCTTTGATAGAAAAATTTTTATTTTGGTGATGGATGTTTGCCATTTGTAAATCAACTGATACTGATCCAAGAAAACCATCCATCATAGCAAACGCTGATTTACACTCTACTTTTTGTAGGCAGTAAGTATGGGAACTTGTCACAGTTTCTAAAATCTTTACTTTCAAAAAGTATGTCGGAAGTACCTACCAATGATATATCCTCCTCATCCACAATATTTAAAAATTTATTAATTTTCTTTATACTTTATCTATCTCTTCGTGTGTACCATAAATGTCAACATGGGCGACCGGTCGACATCTTGGCCACCCCTGGGTTAGAGAATTTACACACATATATGGGCTTCCACGCAAAAAGGTTTCATTTGTTGGGTTTTGAGTTAAGGTTAGATTCACCAATGGGTGGTCATATGTCTGTTGTCTGCTCCCCAGCTTGCAATGAAGTTCTACCATTTTATGGTGGCTCAAGTGTGTGTGTACAATACTTTCTGTACAATGTCAAGCAGTTTTGCTATTTCAACTAGATATTGACAAAACATTAACACACCGCGACCCATTGCTCTGTATGCATTTATATAAAGCACTGGAGGTAGTATTCTGGCCCTAGTGACCGAGTCGCGCAACCGGTAGTCATGGCCGGTGACCAAGTGGTTGCCTGTTCGCGGTTGTGCGTCGCGGTCTTTAGGATCGGAATGCTACCTTTAGATGGAGCCATAATTTAAAGATTAGAATAAAATAGAATAGAACATGACTCTAGCAGGGCATTTATGTATTCCTGAGAACACTTTCTTCTTCTAATATGTCTAATAACATACCCACGTCAATCCCCCACACACCATCAGTCCGATGAATAGAATTCAGTAGATCTTCAATCCACAGAATGTAGTTTAGTCTCAATGGTAACGTTGGTACTAATCTGTCCTCAGGAATAGAAACATCTAAGTTGAAATCTGATTTCAGTAGACATTTTGTCAAAACTCGTAGACAATGTGGATCTTTGAAGTTTATAGTAACTTTTCCTGTTACATCCTGGAAAGTGGAAAATTAAAATTAATAGGTATAACGTAAGTTTTAGGGCCTGTTTCACCACTTCTGAATATGTTCTTGTTAGTTTATCCGACAGATATTATGACATAATTTCATACAAAATATGTCAAACTATCTGTCGGATAAGCTAACAAGAACTTACCCAGAATTGGTGAAACAGGCCCTTAGTCTAATGGTAGCTTTCCAATCCTAGCGACCGCGACCCGAATTTATATGAAACAGCGACCATCCGGTCGCGCGACTCGGCCTCTAGGATCGGAAGGCAGTTTGTCAGTGCTTCATATAAATTCATACAGGCAGAGCAGTGGGTCACCGTCGCCGGTCGCGGTCGCTAGGATTGGAATGCTACGTATAATAATGTACTCTTTGAATGCTACCTTTACATCAAAACACGATAACTATAATGTCTTTTGGCTTTGGCAAGCGCAAGGATAAAATGTGTGAACATTTTCTAACCTTATTCAATGTCCACTCAGAAAGGTGCCATAGGTATATTCCACTATTGTTTCCAGTCAAAAAATTCTAAGGACAGTCGTCTATCACTAGACGAGTACGAGGTTAACAAGGAAATGTAAAAAAATACTGGTACAAGATAAAAATTACAATCTCACGCACCAATTTCACTATGCTGGAAAAGTCTTCGAACGATTTCGCTAATTTAGCGAAGTCTGGAGGATTCTTGTAAATATTTCTTGGATGCATGAATTTGTTTAAAGCCATATTTATCACTTATTATTACTCAAATATCTAAGCAACGCAGCATAAGCAGCGAAAATATAAATTAAACATGTTTTGTGTTGTGATAAATGGAGAAATACGGGGCAAAGGCTATTTTCACGCTGGGGTGGTCACATTTAAAAATAGATGTTGCCAGATATAAAAATAATAATATCTGCATGTTGGTAGTAACTAGTGGTGCAAAAACCGAAACTTACCAAAGGACCGTTGAGCGAATGAATGAAATAATGAAAATAGAAAATTTAAGCGCTGTTTACATTACACCGGACGGGCGCGGGCAGAGGACGGGACGGGCACGGACGGAGCACGTGCGGGCGCGGACGTAGCACGAGCGGAGGACGTGGATGGACGGGCGCGGAAGGAGGACGTGGGTGCGGGCGGCGAACGGACGGGCGCGTGCGGAGGACGGGATGGGCACGGACGGAGCACGAGTGGAAGACGTGGACGGACGGGCGCAGGCAGAGGACGGACGGGCGCGGACGGAGGACGTGCGGGTGCGGGCGGCGAACGGACAGGCACGTGCGGAGGGCGGGCGGGCACGGTGCGACCCAATGTTGCCATATGTTTTTTGTGTTGTTAAACACACATTTTACCCAGAATCCCAGCCAGGAATGTCTCCGTACGAGGGATCTCCTCAACGGTTAACAGCATTGACTTGCAATTTTCTTGTAGACGTTCAGTTTTGATAGCAAAACTCATATTTAACCAGAATGTGGTGCTGAAGCCAGGAATGTCTCCGTACGAGGGATCTCCTCAGCGGCTAACAGCACTGACTTGATTTTTTTTGTACGCGTTCAGTTTTGGTAGTAGAAACTCACATTTAACCAGAATCTGTTGCTGAAGACAGGAATGTCTCCGTACGAAGGAACTCCTCAACGGCTAACAGCATAACTATGATTTTTTTTGTACGCTTTCAGTTTTGATAGTAAAAACTCAAATTTAACCAGAATCTGGTGCTGAACCAAGGAATGTCTCCGTACGAGGGAACTCCTCAACGGCTAACAGCATTGACTTGACTTTTTTTGTACGCGTTCAGTTTTGAGTTTTGATAGTAAAAACTCACATTTAACCAGAATCTTTTGCTCAAGCCAGGAATGTCTATATACGAGGGATCTCCTTAGCGGCTAACAGCATTGACTTGATTTTTTTTTGTACGCGTCCAGTTTTGATAGTAAAAACTCACATTTAACCAGAATCTGTTGCTGAAGACAGGAATGTCTCCGTACGAGGGATCTCCTCAACGGCTAACAACATTGACTTGATTTTTTTGTACACGTTCAGTTTTGATAGTAAAAACTCACATTTAACCAGAATCTGGTGCTGAAGCCAGAAATGTCTCCGTACGAGGGAATCTTTAACGGCTAACAGCACTGACTTGATTTTTGTTTGTACGCGTTCAGTTTTGATAGTAAAAACTCACATTTAACCAGAATCTGTTGCTGAAGACAGGAATGTCTCCGTACGAGGGAACTCCTCAACGGCTAACAGCATTGACTTGATTTTTTTTGTACGCGTTCAGTTTTGATAGTAAAAACTCACATTTAACCTGAAATATCTCCGTACGACGGAACTCCTCAACGGCGAACAGCAAAACTGAACGAGTACAAAAAAAAATGAAGTCAATACTGTTCGCCGTTGAGGAGCTCCTTCGTATGGAGACATTCCTGGCTTCAACACCAGATTCTGGTTAAATGTGTGTATTGCTATCAAAACTGAACGAATACAAAAAAAATATCAAGTCAATGCTATTAACCGTTGAGGAGATCTATCCTATGGAGACATTCCTGGCTTCAGCACCAGATTCTGGTTAAACATGGTGTTTTGCTATCAAAACTGAACGTCTACAAAAAAACAACGGGTCAATGCTGTTAGCCGTTGAGGAGTTCCCTCGTACGGAGACATTCCTTGCTTCAGCACCAGATTATGGTTAAACGTGGTTTTTTGCTATCAAAACTGAACGTCTACAAGAAAATTGCAAGCCAATGCTGTTATCCGTTGAGGAGATCCCTCGTACGGTGACGTTCCTGGCTTCAGCACCAGATTCTGGTTAAACGTGTGTTTTTGCTATCAAAACTGAACGTCTACAAAAAAATTGCAAGCCAATGCTGTTATCCGTTGAGGAGATCCCTCGTACGGAGACATTCCTTGCTTCAGCACCAGATTCTGGTTAAATGTGTGTATTGCTATCAAAACTGCACGAATACAAAAAAAATATCAAGTCAATGCTATTAACCGTTGAGGAGTTCCCTCTTATGGAGATATTCCTGGCTTCAGCACCAGATTATGGTTAAACGTGGTTTTTCGCTATCAAAACTGAACGTCTACAAGAAAATTGCAAGTCAATGCTATTAACCGTTGAGGAGTTCCCTCGTACGGAGACATTCCTGGCTTCAGCACCAGATTCTTGTTAAATGTATGTTTTTGCTATCAAAACTCAACGTCTACAAAAAAATTGCAAGCCAATGCTGTTATCCGTTGAGGAGATCCCTCGTACGGTGACATTCCTGGCTTCAGCACCAGATTCTGGTTAAACGTGTGTTTTTGCTATCAAAACTGAACGTCTACAAAAAAATTGCAAGCCAATGCTGTTATCCGTTGAGGAGATCCCTCGTACGGAGACATTCCTTGCTTCAGCATCAGATTCTGGTTAAATGTATGTTTTTGCTATCAAAACTGAACGTCTACAAGAAAATTGCAAGCCAATACTGTTCGCCGTTGAGGAGCTCCTTCGTACGGAGACATTCCTGGCTTCAGTACCAGATTCTGGTTAAATGTGTGTATTGCTATCAAAACTGAACGAATACAAAAAAAATATCAAGTCAATGCTATTAACCGTTGAGGAGATCTCTCGTATGGAGACATTCCTGGCTTCAGCACCAGATTCTGGTTAAACATGGTGTTTTGCTATCAAAACTGAACCTCTACAAAAAAACAACGGGTCAATGCTGTTAGCCGTTGAGGAGTTCCCTCGTACGGAGACATTCCTTGCTTCAGCACCAGATTCTGGTTAAATGTGTGTATTGCTATCAAAACTGCACGAATACAAAAAAAATATCAAGTCAATGCTATTAACCGTTGAGGAGTTCCCTCTTATGGAGACATTCCTCGCTTCAGCACCAGATTATGGTTAAACGTGGTTTTTCGCTATCAAAACTGAACGTCTACAAGAAAATTGCAAGTCAATGCTATTAACCGTTGAGGAGTTCCCTCGTACGGAGACATTCCTGGCTTCAGCACCAGATTCTGGTTAAATGTATGTTTTTGCTATCAAAACTGAACGTCTACAAGAAAATTACAAGCCAATGCTGTTATCCGTTAAGGAGATCCCTCGTACGGAGACATTCCTTGCTTCAGCACCAGATTATGGTTAAACGTGGTTTTTTGCTATCAAAACTGAACGTCTACAAGAAAATTGCAAGCCAATGCTGTTATCCGTTGAGGAGATCCCTCGCACGGAGACATTCCTGGCTTCAGCACCAGATTCTGGTTAAACATGTGTTTTTGCTATCAAAACTGAACGTCTACAAGAAAATTGCAAGCCAATGCTGTTATCCGTTGAGGAGATCCCTCGTACGGAGACATTCCTGTCTTCAGCATCAGATTCTGGTTAAACGTGTGTTTTTGCTATCAAAACTGAACGTGTACAAGAAAATTGCAAGTCGATGCTGTTAGCCGTTGAGGAGATCCCTAGTGCGGAGACATTCCTGGCTTCAGCACCAGATTCTGGTGAGTCTTGCTATCAAAACTGAACGTGTAGAAGAAAATTGCAAGTCAATGCTGTTCGGAGTTCTGCGTAATTCGGAACGCAACCTAGTACTAGGCCGGCAGCGTGAGATGACGTCACACGGTTACCATGGCAACCAGCGTGGAAATAGCGTAAACAATTGATTTCGTGCCATTAAAATATTCATGTGAATTGAGCCATTTTCATCTTTATCACACTGTAATAAGAATGTTGACACATGAATGTTAGAATTTGTCAAGATTAGTCAACAATGGCCAACATTCCAACAACAAAAAAATAGAGCCGGGATGCTACCGTTAACTCAACATTCCATATAGAAAACCGGTAATTCAGGCTAAAAGCCTAGTTACCGTAGCCAAAAAAAAGAAAAAATCTTGTCTTTGGATTTTCTTAATGATCTGTGGCAGCGTGAAAATAGCTGGTTCGGAAATACGGTGGTGGGTGACAATGACAATGTCACCGTGACATTGACAGCAGGAAGAGTGAGTGAATGAATTGGTTGTTTATGTTGTAAAAAGATACGACCACCATGATACGACTTTGAATAGAGCGCTTTATTATTTTTTCACTATTACAACACAGATAGAAAAAAAAACGAAATGGCGATTTCCTTTTCCTGTTTACGGCAACGCAAAGAAAGCGACGGACGCTTTCTGAAAGTTGTTATAAAAGTGCATTATTTTTCCTTTTGTCTTCACCAGTAAAATATAATACAGTGTAAAATGGTTGACCGTATTGATATGGCTTTGGACGACATCATAAAAGCGAGTAAGAAAGGAGGACGTGGAGGTGGTGGAGCTGGTAGAAATTTCGATAACAGAAGACCAACCCGAGGGGCTGGAGGCGGAGGATTCCGCAATGGTAGAGGCGGGGGCGGCGGCGGAGGCGTAATGCGTGGCCGAAATCGTGGCGGAATATCCAAAACAACGAATTACACCAGGGTAAATTCAATAATTAGATGATTATGAAATTGCAAATGGCGGACGAACGTGGTGAAATGACGCATCACAAAACCGAACAAAATATTGTCAAGGGACGCCCCTGGGAATCTGCTGATGTTGTAGTTGTTCCATTCGGATGTGTCATGTTTGAAGACGGCAGTTTCACGTTATGATGTCCGTCTTTGTACGGTTTCAATGTTCTATTTTTGTCCATATGTGGCCTATATCTGGGAGTAGGTAAATAGACAAATGTGCTGATTGTATCTCCTCCAAAATCTATTTGTCGCAAATTATCAATTTGGGACAATGCTGTGGTTTTGGAAAATATATGGTTGGCGTCCAACAAGGATGCTTAGTTCCACAAAAGTCTACCATCTATAGTTTCCTTGGAGAGTTGTGGGTTTCTTCAGTAAAGTTAACTTCGTAATGGAGTGTGCCGTACCTACGTCACCAGACTGCTCGATCGTCTCTGTGTCGAGCTGAAGTTAACAAGAAGCATGGTGTTCGTCATTGTGAATGCAAAGACAATGGTTTTGTGTTCGGAAGTTAAACCAGTGCTGTGTGTCTGTGACAAAATGGACAGATTTAAGAGTTCAATTTCCACTAATACACTTGTTTTGTATAAACGTTGCTTGTAACAATATTTCTTATAATTGTAACTGAATTGTGTCACCATTACAACCATTGTTTGCCATGTATTTTGAATGTATTCATTAATACTGAACGGCATCAAGTGGCGAGGTGGCATGCTCTATGAAGGACGACCTATTTCAGGGTGATGTTAACAGCACTTGGAAACATGACATGTTCAATGACTTTGGAGAGAAGAAGCTACAGAGAAGTGGCCCTATCTCTACGGGACCTGTAAAACTGTTAGTGTCAAATCTAGACTTTGGGGTCTCTGATTCTGACATTCAAGAGCTATTCTCAGAATTTGGCATGTTGAAGGGTGCCTCTGTACATTACGATAGATCTGGCAGGTCCTTAGGTAAGCATACACTAAAAATTTTTAGTCTTCTTTATTTTGAAATGTTACCAAAAGACATTGCCCAATCACGTTTCGCATACAAAACTGGTAAATTTTAATTTTTTAAGAAATCTAACTGCAGAAAAGGATAATTTCGATTTGATTGGGAAGTATGATATTTCTCCTGTCTTGTGTATAATTTTAGCTATCATACTCTGTTCTTTGATTGTACTCATTCGTTGGTTGCGCAACGATTTGAAACGAATACAGTTTATCATATGGGCCATGTCTTTTAGACTAGGGTAGTTACTGCATACAATGATACAATACAGGGTGTTAGGTGTAAATAGTTGCATTACTATAAGGGTGATTGTACCTATGATATCAATTTTCCTTAAGAAACCATAGGAAATTAGCAATAAAAGTTTTTGGACTTTCCATACTAAATTGATTCAGTTGATCGAAAGTTTGTACAAAAAATTGAAATTTCTTTTTGTGAATTATCAGTATGATCTTAGGAAAAGTTGTTCAGTATCATGAGTACCCTGCATTAAAGCAATCTACTCTAACACCATGTATATTTTAGTTTTATCTCAGTAAAAATAAATTGTTGGAAAATAATGCAGAACTCCCATTTTGAGTAATAATACTTTAGCTTAAACAGAACTATTACTATTGTCAACTAGCAGATTGTTTTATGTGTCAAATTATTTCAGGGACTGCTGATGTGGTATTTGATAGGAGAGCAGATGCTTTGAAGGCAATGAAACAATATAACGGAGTACCTTTGGACGGGCGCGCCATGAACATTCAGCTGGCTACGTCAGAGATCAGCTCGTTCAGGAGTGAAGACCGAGGCAGACTTGGTGGAGGTGGTGGTCCCATTAGGAGAAATTCTAACAGAGGTAAGGTGTCTGTTTTTATGTTTGACCCTTTGATAAAGTTATATGTCAAGATTGACAGTCGAAGATACGAAAGCGTCGAAAAAAATTCAAACCAGTACTGGTTCCTAAACCCTATACATATACACGCACACATACATAATTTGTATGACGCCTCACGCACACCAACCTATGAAACTTGGCCCCTTTTGTTATATATGGTTTAACCGTTAGGCTCATTCTAGACATATACTTTTTCTAAGGTTTGACCTTACCATAGACGAAAAAAATTTCGCTTGCGCTAATGGACTGGACTGCCTACAAAAAACTGATTTTGACAAGATGACGTCAGTACATGCGAAAATCGTACTTATTAGTTTCATGCATGTAACTGCCGAAGTAGCCAGAGGGCAATAGAGGGGGTGAGGTAAAAAGTTGGTGGGAGGAAGGGAGTGTCCATACTGTATGTAGTAATAGATACTCTTAATGCTCTGACCTTACCAAGGTTATTGGTACCAAAAACCTTGGTATTTTACTTACAAAAATAAAACTGGATTACCTTGGCAATTTGGTATCGAAGCAAACATTCATTGCAAAAAAATTGAGTAGCAATGAGGAAAAATCAATTTTGTTTGATTAATTTTATAAAGCAGGTCTTGTTATTCATAAGGAACCATTCTTAATGTTGAATAGTAGGTTCAGGGGGTGCGATTTTTGAATGTCATCGGTGAGTTTGAACGGTTTTTAAATCTCATACAAAAGCTTTCTTATGCATCTTTCTACTGCTTATTTGACTTTAAAAAATCGCACTCCTGTATTATGATTTTTGGAATCCATAGAAATGGATCCATAGAAATTTTGATATTTTCAACTGCTGAATTCATCGAATGAGATTCAATAATCACACTCCTGGTCTCCTGGCGCAATGTAGCTGTTTTATTATTTCCAATTCGGTAGTTAACTGCATAAACAATATTTTAGTTTTATCTTATCAGTAAAAGTATAACATAAAGTAGGTTGGATCTGTTTTACATCCAGCATAGGTAGCATGACACCGTGATAAACCGCTATCACACCTTCGCTCTCTTTCTATTTGTATGTGAACAAACAAGATAAAAGACGTGATACAGCTGTATCACGTGTAGCATGCTACGAGTGCAGTTATTCTTTAGCTTGAATGCTATTTTAAGAACAGCATCAGCTATAAAAAGTAATTAAATATTGATAATTTTTTGTCTCTGCTCATAGACTTAAACCCTAGCGATAGACTTGCCCTTTCATAGAAGCAACATGTTCCACTTGAATGAGGTGTCCGCACCTGATTGATGTTCCCGAGTTCACTTCGTCACTATGGCAATGACAGACCGCAATGTGTCATTTTGTGTTGTTTTGTGCGACATGTTGTTTGTTTGAACGAGCTTGTCTATCGCTAGAGTAATATGTCTACGTCTCTGCTATTTAGTTAGTGGGTACTTTTTTTCATACAGTGATGTCCAATAAAGAGTTGATGATTTGACTAGTTGTAGATTTTCAGATTTACTTATCACTGATGTTTCACATAATGTACTTTTGTTCTCAGGGATGGGACCAAACAGAAGTCAAGGTGGCGGCCCTCGTGGGGGCGGTGGACGCCGGGGGCGAGGCGGGCCAGGAGCAGGGGCGGGTGGCGGCCGAGGCAAGCGACCCACCCCGACAGCCGAGCAACTCGACGCTGAGCTCGACGCCTATGTCAAAGAAATAAAGTGAATTCAGTCAGGGTAGTGCAGTGAAATGGACACTGTTTATGACTTAAGAGTAATTAAGAAACACTTTGGTGTTTTGATTGTTTTATTGAATAATGTTGTTCCAAAACTGGAAGCAGTTTGACATTGATGGACTTTGGTACAATATACCTCAGAGAATTGTAATAAAAATTGATAGTGAAAGATTTGTGTATATTTTATTTCATTTCATAGTAGTTACGGTAGTAACTAGTTAGGTCCGCCACACAAACGTCCGGAATTCCGAATCAGCATTGTGATTTTCCCTCTGTCCAGTGGGATTCACTATCTCGATCCACCAGTGTATTGAATAGCACGCTGAAGTTCACTGTGGATCCTATGATTCTTGCATCTCTTTGTATAGGATTTGATGCCGAACGGAATTGTGGAGGGGGAAACTCCATATGAAATCGTAATCCAGCATAGTCGTAGCATGTTACACGTGATACGGCTTTATCTCGCTCGTTCACGTGCAAATAGAAAGAGAGCGAAGGTGTGATAGCGCTTTAACACGGTCGGTGTCATGCTACCTACGCTGGTACAGTCTGTCTATAAAGTCGTGGCATGAATGTTTGAGGAACTTTTTAGTATAGTGGTGTTGCCAGGTTATGATTGATTTTGAGGATTCCAAACTTCTTGATTTTGACGTTCTTGCGTGGAGACAGCGCCCTCATTTTTTGCCAAGACTTTCTTTATAGACAGACTAAACACGGTCTGTCAATCATCATGGTTGGATTTAGATCGTGATCAAGAAGTTTGGAATCCTCTATAGTGGAGTGCAGCAGACTGCCTAACAAAGGCCTAACAAGACGGGAAACATGATAATACTCCTTTGTAGTCGGTAAGGATCGTTCTTCTCCGTAGTTTTTTTTTAGTGACGTTTTTTACGAACCTTACGAACCGTAGAAAGAGAAGGAACTAGAAGCAAGCACGTGTCTTGTCATATCACTCAGTAAGAGATGCACATAGCAAATTCGCTCTAGTTAAAAAAGGAGATCGCTACTTATTGCTGTCCTTATCGACGTAGCCACTTTTTTGTTCTACGACGGCTGTCTGACTCCGGAGTCAGATATCTATTTTCATACAAATTGTATAGGATTTTATGACTATCGCTGTCTCATACGCGGTTACACTGATGTTTCGTCTATCAGCGTAAGCGAAAAATACTTCGCCTATGTTACGAACTTTGTCCCAGCTCTGTCCCTTTCTAATCCAACGTCAAAAATTGACGTCATTCAATTTTCGTTGTGACGTCATTGGATAGAAAGGGACACACGTAAAATTGGAAATATCGACGACGGAGTCGAACGTCAATTTTCTTGTATCAATGCTTCTAAGGAAGAGTGGGATCCTTTATGATTCTAGATCCATGATCGTGATTGATCGTGTAATGGCACACATTCAAATGACGCAGCATAGGTAGTATGACACCGCGATAAAGCGCTATCACACCTTCGCTCTCTTTCTATTTGCACGCGAAAGAACGAGCTAAAAAACGTGATACAACCGTATCACGTGTAGCATGCATGTATGAGAGCGAAGGTGTGATAGCGCTGTATCACTGCGGCATGCTATATAGCTCTATGCAGTGCTGACGTTTTTTTTTTTTAAATATATTTACTAGCCTGGTTACAAGACCTTTAGGCTAAATCTTATTTTATTTCAATTTATCTTCTGTTTTCACGTTAAAACGTTGGTGTTCGATGTTTTGACGCTTTTTGGAGACAATCGAAAGACGCAGGAAACGCAGAGAAGTCCACAGGAAAGAGGTGAACCGACCCAAGGATAAATAGACAACCAATCGAAACGAATCTGAGTTTTGCGCGGGAAACAAGACGAAACGGGGAGTCGAGTCGCGTTGTGGATCTGCTATGGGGTAGTCGCGTCGCTCGTCGATTGTTGGTTGCCCCCTCCCAGGTCTACAACGGGGCTCCAGTGGTGGCTCAAGATAGTGTTCTTTTCGAAAAACAATCCTTGAAGTCACCAAAAATACATAAATTACCGTACAATGTCAAGCACTTTTGCTACACAAACTAGACATTGGCAAAATCATCAAATACCCAAGATAGCAGCCATTTTTTTAAAAATAGAATAGAATGGAAGACGAAACGGACGGACTTTGTTTCTTGGTTTTCTAAATTCGTATTTCGTGGCTATTATTGAGATAATGTGGTGGAATTAGTATAATAATGTGCATTTAATGGAGAACAATATAGTAAAAGTGAGAAATAAAGTAAGGCGCGATCGTTCGATTCGGATTGATATCCCCGCGTAATACTCCCTTGAACATTGAAATGTGTGAACCACCCTCGCATTTTAATGGATTAGGTTTTCTAATATACTTATATTACTCTTTGGTTAGGTTTAAGTGGATAAAACGAAAACTGCTGAGGAAAACGGATTCTTTACAATATTGGAAAATATGTATTGAAGACATCGGACACTAGAAACACGATCTCGGATATAATTCAGAATATGACAATACTACAGAAAAATTATAATTTGCTTGGATTATGCAGATAAGAAGGAAAACTTAAAATAAACATAAAACAGACCAGGCACATAGTGCCTTTTATAATGGATTTACAGGAAAATATAAAACCAGACTTGGCTGCATGGGCTATGTACCCTTTGCCTTTCCGTAAGGAAAAATGAAACAACAACAATCTTCAAAATCTCAAATTGCAAAATCGGGAAAATCCCTGATTTTGTGCACAAACTATTATAAAATTTGTGTTTGTTGGTTTGGTTCTGACTTGTGTAATATTGTGACGTGTGTCGTTCTTATTTATTAATTCCTTTATATACCAAAATGAGCCTTTCAGGTGAGCTTTTTTTTCATTATAAAACGCACATAACCTAAAAAGCTTCAGATACCTATATAACAACATTTATGTTAGAAATTTTACTATCGTTAGGATTTTTTCATTTAGGCCGAGATTCAGAGACGATTTTTTTTGGCTTAGTTCGAGCTAAGTAGGGTAGAATGTATGGATTTTGACATACGGGAGTTCGAACTATGACTTACAAATCGTCTCTGAATCTTCCTTAGTGGCCATAAAGGTGTAGTAAAACTAAAATGTCAGCATATAACTATCTCAATAACAATATTACGTATCAGAACCGTCTGCGGATGAAGATTCGACGAGCGATGAAAGCCCGGTACCCGCAAAGAGGCCCCGCGCTGACACCTATGGGGCCTCCTCTACAACTTCTCATGGCTCCGGTAAGTGTACCTTTAAGGTATACAGTATAAGATCAGATCGGTAGAAAGATTGTACAAATCAAATAAGATTGAAAAATTATGACTCTGGTGGGACTTGAAGCCGCACTCTTCCAATCCGGGGCAGTGCGTTATCAAATTTCGCCACCGAGTCCACTAACCAGAGAATGAAATTCCCGCCCGAGACTTGAGTTTTCAATCTTTAATTTGATTCGAAATAGCACAACATGTGTGTAACATGTTTATAATCAATAATATATAAAGATTGCACAAATCAAATATTAGGAGAATGCATCAGTATTTTGTATTTCTAGTATTTTGTGGTGCCTCTTTCTATTTGAGATGTATTGTTGCCCGCTCCCGGGCCTACAACGTAGCTTCAATCAAAGTATTTATACGATAATATTAACGCTATGCTAAATCTTGATACTAGTAAAATGTCTGAATTGAGGAATCATCATTAATGTTAAACGACTGGTACACTCCCACAGAAAAATAGAAAATGAATCTTTAAAATAAAACTACTTTATTTTGATTGTATTGCTGTGTGTTGTAGTAATAGTATTTTTAGGGTTCCGAACCTCAAAGAGGAAAAACGGAACCCTTATAAGATCACTCTCGTGTCCGTCCGTCCGTCTTTTTTTAATAAACATTTAAATTTACTTCTTTTTCAATTCTTTTCTGTGTCTGAAACAAGAACCTAAATTTAACTTAAATAACATTTTTCCGAAGATAATGTGTTTAAACGACATAAACATTATTCATATGTTGATTGTGTTTTATTTGCTAGCAGTTCAAACACCCGTACCCGTTAGCTTCGATTTGATCGAAGCCCGTTAGTACAATATTGGTGGTGTCTGAGCAGCTGTCATAATTAACTAATGCTATGCTAACTTTGTTTATTTGCTGTGGTAATTAGTTATTCTATGCAGCTGTCATTATTTAATACAAAATAATAATTGATTTTGCACTTGAATGTACATTTATGTAAGACATTTAGCAAATCAGACGTTTTCTTATGAAGGTGTTTTACTTTGAAGACATTTTACTAGTATGTTAACACATGTGTTATATTAATCATGTTGATGGATTAATTCCAGCTTTACAAGAATCTAGTGATGAGTCAGAACCGGAAACACCTAAAACACAAAATAATTCAGCCGAAGTTCAACAAACAAGTGCAGTCAAGTTCAACTATCCAGAAGAGAACATCAGATTAAGCCGCAGCAGCTTAAGTGAGAATTGTTCCTCACCACTAAATGACCGATATGATGACTTTCGTCCTGGTTTTGAAGATAATGACACTGAGAATGCAGAATTATCAACACGACCCAGTTTTCAAGATTCAATTGACAACTCGTTTTATAATAAGAACTCTAAAGAATCAGATAAAGCCAGCAACAGTAGCTATTCAGACAAATCTAAACATATGATGGGTTTCAAGGGCAGCAAAGATTTCGAAGATAATGACACTGAGAACGGAGAAGGGTCAATGCGACCCAGCTTCCAAGATTCTAGTGATAACTTATTTTACAATAAAGACTTAAAAGAATTAGATGAAGCCATCAACACTGGCTATTCAGAGAAATCTAAACGGATGATGAGTAACATGGGTTTCAAGCCTGGTAAAGGTTTAGGTAAAAATGAACATGGGCGTATAGAGCCTGTGGAAGCGTCTACTCAGAAGGGCCGGCGAGGTTTGGGCTTGAAACCTTCAGTTGTTGGTGATGTTAGCAGAGACTTCAAATGGTCGCCTGATGAAGCAAAACCAGAAGCAAAGGAAGAAGTCGTAAGTTGGAATATAATAGTATGCTTAAGCTTAAGCTTAGTGAAAACATTAACGAGAAGTAAGAGAAATATTAACGGAATCCCGAATCAAAATAACGAATCAGGATTCCGTTTAGCAATTCAATTACGGATGTATGTGATAGGCCTCAAAGCTGGTAGTTTAGACACTTTATTCATTACACCTAATAAACATGAGGAAACCTGCATGCTTCAATTTCGAGGCATGTATTGTACCCACTATCCATTATAAGTGGCGACGGGCTCACCCCCCGTCACACTGGACAGAGTTTTCGGTACTGCTGGTGTAACGTGGATGTTCTGAGGTTTCAGAATATCTCTGACTACCCCCTCGGGGAATATAGTCGTGAGCATATGCTTTTGCCTAATAAACATTTAGTTTTTTCTTCATCATGACCATTATAGCCGATAGATGTCCATTGATGGACATAGGCCCCAAGGATCGCCACAATGACCGGTTCGCTAGTTTGTGTGTAGTCCACACGCTGCACTTTCCGGTACGCGGCCGCCATTCGAGAACTCTTCGGCCCCATTGGTTCTGCAATCAATGTGCCCCGCCCATTGCCACTTTAATTTAGCGATTCTTTGGGCTAATGTCAGAAACTTTGGTTCTTCTGTGAATCTCTCAATTTCTGTTTCGATTTCGCAGGGAACTCTGAGCATAGCCCTTTGTATATTAATCTAAATCTAAACTATTATAAAACTGTAACAGAAGTGTGCATGAAAAGAAAAAGATTACGATATGGTTTTTAGGTATTCCTGACTCCAAATCAACCCTTTCAGAATTGTTGTCTGTCTGTTTGTTTGTTTCTATGTTTGTAACAGCGTCGCGCAAAAACTACTGAACCGATTTTGATGAAACGTTTTGTTTGATAGCTTATGATCTGGCTTATAATCTGGTATATAATTTGTGCGGACAAAGTCGCGGGTTGACTCTAGTACAAATTTAATCTTCAAAACAGTTGGACTCATTAGTCTTACTTATTTCAGACATGGATGCCTCCCTCGCCAGAAGAAACATTACTGGGCGATGTCTTGGATGAATGGCTTCGAAGAGGCCCAAAGAAATTAACTATTGAGGATGAGACTGATTTTGTTGACCCTCAAATATTGAAAGGAGTTCTGGAATCAAAGGTATCTTAGTTATTATTTGGAACTGATGCCTAAAATGTCCAAAAGGACCTCAATTTTAAAACAAAGAAGAAAGTTTTGTGTGTTGCCTGTATCTGTAGGTGATGGTTGAATCATGCTCTTCTTATCGTGTGGGCAGCCCTGGTGTAATATTTTTCAAACCGACACCTGACGTCTTACGTCTTACGGCATCTGACGTGGTTTTTTTTATGTAACGACTACTACCACTGGAGACAGTTGCAGTGGTAGCAAGGCCAGCCAGCCAACGGCTTAACGTGCCAACCGAAGCGCGGAATCATCATTCTTTTCAGACAAACAGGTGATTCAGCCTGCAATGTCATAACCAACTGTGGAAAAACCGTAGAAAGAGAAAGAACTAGAAGAAAGCACGTGTCTTGTCATATCACTCAGTAAGAGATGCACATAGCAAATTTGCTCTAGTTAAAAAAGGAGATCGCTTTTTATTGCTGTCCTTATCGACGTAGCCACTTTTTTGTTCTACGACGGCTGTCTGACTCCGGAGTCAGACATCTATTTTCATACAAATTGTATAGGATTTTATGACTATCGCTGTCTCATACGCGGTTACACTGATGTTACGTCTATCAGCGTAAGCGAAATACTTGGCCTATGGGAAAAACGCATAAAGTTACATCACACTAGGTACCCCCCGAACACAGAAATTCCGTTTCAAGAGCCCAATCAATGCTCTTAACCACTAGACCACAGAAACGGGAATCATACGGTGGTGTGCTTTATCATTGGCCCGACAGCATAGTTTGTAGTGAACCTGCCTGCTGTGACGAGGGTCGCGGGTTCGAATCCCTAAGGGACAAATATTTGTATGATGAATATGAATATTTGTACACAAGTCATGGATGTTTGTGTCTATATAAGGTTAAATTTAATTAGTTGGCGAAACTTAACAAACGCATTTGGTATCTGTTACTAAGCACAATTACGTGACCCCCCGCTCGATCATATGATTCTGAGGTCAATGTTCGCCCGCCGCACCGCCCCGCCGGCCGCGCACTGTGTACGATACGTACGATAATAATAATTTTGTAAATCATTAATACCAATCATAAACATTTATAATGCAATTTGTTATCATGGTTGTGTTTCGCCTACTAATTAAAATGACACTATGTATGTATTCTTTATCGTTGTCTAGTTATCATAATAAAGCTTCGGTCACGGTAAGATATTTATTTGTGCTGTGCTTTATCATAATTAATCAAATCTTAAAGTAAATTTGCTGTTTTGTGCAGTTAAAACGCTTTTATATCAGAAGGACATGTTAGCCAAATGATCTACCTATACCAGATGACTCATACACAAAACGGCCTAGTAGCTAAAAACCAGGCACGTATCCAGGGGGGGGGATAGGTGGGATTTATCCCCCCCCGAAATCCGAATATTTGTATGGAAAAGTGATTACAGCAGCACCTACTTCTTCATTATTTTTCTATGACCATCCCCCCCCCCCCCACCCCCCCGAAAATTAAATGTCCCCCCCCCAAAACAAAAGTCTGGATACGTGCTTGCTAAAAACCCTAATAACAAATAGTCCAAAAGGACCTATTTAAATCATACTGCACTTAGTTACTACTAGGGTTCCGCAAATTTTTAAAAGTATCTATACCTACTCTATACCAAGTATTGAATCAGAAGTATCGATACTTGGTATCGAGTAGAATTTTTCAAATTTTAGAAATCACAAGAAAATACACAATAATTATGAATTTTTATATTCCTTCGAAACTAAATTTCTAAATATAGGAACTAACAACTAAAAGAAAGTATCGATACTTAGTAAAATACTCTAATCAAAGTATCGAGTACTAAAATACTAGGTATCAAACTAAAAGTATCGATACTACTCAGGTATCGATACTTTTTGCAGATCCCTACTTACTACTGCATACAGACACACACAAACTCATTTTGCTAACAGATCCTTGAGATACGAAAGTGTTAAATCAGTCTTAATTGTTTAACAGACTATTTTCGACACATTAGACGATGAGGACCTGCGGGGTGCTCGGTTTCGAAGCAACCCATATGAAACCATTGGTGCAGTTATATTTTTAAATAGAGCAGCTGTTAAAATGGCCAATATGGATGCGGTTTTCGACTTTATGTTCACTAAGCCAAAGAAACAGAATGGTGAAAGTGCGATAGATAAGAAAGAAATACTTTACTTTGCTGATGTTTGTGCAGGACCTGGAGGCTTCTCTGAGTATGTTTTGTTTCGGCAGAGATGGAAGGCAAAAGGTAATAAAATATGTACACCTAAATAGTACCTACTATGGGTGCTTTCTTTAGCATAATTGACTTACCAACTACTGGACGTAGGGTTCGCGCTCAAAAGATTCCAAACCAAAAGAGAAACAAAACACAAGATAAACAATTACGCTCCAGTCTTCGTTTGACTGACGGACTTCGCGCACGTCTCCATGCCATGCTGCTGTGCTGTAAGAATTTGTAAAAACTTTTTTTTGAAGAATTTGCAAGCAAAATAAAATAAAAATGCCATCAGTTTCAGTTTTTTTAGTTGTATTTACTCTGTGGTTGTATTATATTACTAACATGTTATTTCGTTTATGTAGGTTAGTCTGGGACACTTTTTTCGAGAATTTAGTATTAGACCCATAAGTAATTAAGTCAATATCTAGCCTACACACATTAACCCATGGACTGCCGCAATTCTAGACACAGAAACGTAGATCTAAGCTTCGGGCAGTTCAAATGTTAAGGTGTAGGCAAAGGAAGTACACACGGCGACACATCATGTTACGCACCCTATATACCCATAACTACACTACGCAAAAAACACAAAATAGTGCGGTAGAGAGCCTGCTTAGACGCGGCTGCCGGCGCGGTCGCAGCGTGCCGTGAGACGAAACAACAACAACATACCGCACCCTCTCGCACGATTCGCAGCGTTCAACTTCTAATAGTTCAAAGTCCAAACAGGGTATCCTGACCTGCCGCCGTGTGTACTTGTTTTGACTAAGTGCAAAAATTGTGTGTTGTGTTGTGATGTTTGTGATGATAGTAACATTTAATTTTGCAGGTTTTGGTTTCACGTTAAAAGCTCAAAATGACTTCAAATTATCAGATTTTTATGCTGGAACAGCTGAAACCTTTAATCCGTACTATGGTGTGAAAGAAGATGGCAACGTGTTTAACCCGGCCAATCTCACTTCTCTAAAAGAGCATGTGTTAAAACATACCGATGACAAAGGTGTACATTTCTTAATGGCTGATGGTGTAAGTTGTCTGCTATCTTTTTATGAATTTATCTGCAACTAGTGTTTTTCCGCGACTTCGTCCGCACAAATTATATACCAGATTTTAAGTCAGATCATAAGCTATCAAACAAAAAAAGTTTCATCAAAATCGGTTCAGTAGTTTTTGCGTGATGCGCGAACAAACAAACAAACTAACAATTTTGTCAATAGATGGCGCTGCACGTCATTTAAATCGCGCTATCGAGTGTTATTTGAGTTTATATGAAGTGAACCGATACTTTTTTGTTCCTCATGATTTTACGGTTTTATAATAGTTAAGATAAGAGCTTATAATAATAATAAAGACAAATCATGGCATTCCATTCTGAAACTGCTATTGATGTTGATCTTACACGAAATCTAAACCTTTTTTTTTCTTGCTGTCATTGAAAATTGTGTACTACTTACATTTGCATAGCATTTGCTCACGACTATATTCCCCGAGGTCAGAGCGGTGGTCAGAGATATTCTGAAAGCTCAGAATATCCACGTTTCACTAGTAGTACCGAAACTCTGTCCAGTGTGACGGGGAGTGAGCCCGTCGCCACTTGTAATGGACAGTAGGTACAATACATGCCTCGAAATTAAAGCATGCAGGTTTCCTCACGATGTTTTCCTTCACTGAAAAGCCAGTGGTGTTATAAATGGTACATAAATTCCGAAAATATCATTGGTAAGAGTCGGCCTAGACGGGGATCAACCATCGCCTCCTGCACGGCAGGCAAGGTTACTCGCCACTGGACCACCACGTACGTACGTACGTTCTTAATTTGTCTGGGCTGGGCATTATTGCCCCAAAGGGGTACTAAGATATATTATGAAGAATATCTACATTTCAGTAAAGTCGCGTTGCGGGTCTGTTACTGGGTGGTCGCGTTTTTGGATACCCGCTCTCCGACCTACCATGAGGCTCCACCATTTTGTGGAGGTTTTGTGTGTTTTTGTATAAAACAATCCTTTTATTACTTGGTATCCCTGCCCCCCAGTCCCCCCACCAATTTTAACCTCGCCACCGCGCCGCTTGCTGGAAGCGTGGCGGAAAATGTAGGCAGTATTCCTGTCTCATTCGCACTCACTCAGTATCGCGCATACGTGTCTCTTGTAACTTTTTCTTCCCCATTATCGTATTTGAAAAGGTGTGCCCAAACTCTGTCCGGTGTTGAAGGTAATGTACTGCTATGTAATAATTGTAGTATTTGTGTATTTCTAGGGCTTCTCAGTGGAAGGCCAAGAGAATATCCAGGAGATACTTTCTAAACAGCTGTACCTATGTCAATGCCTTGCAGCATTGATGTTAGTGCGAACCGGCGGTCATTTCGTCGTGAAACTGTTCGATGTCTTCACGTTGTTCAGTGTTGGCTTAATCTACATCATGTACAGATGTTTTGAGAAAGGTACGTTTTGATTTACTCACATACTTAAACTTACAATCTTGTTCTCAATCAATCAATCAAATAATTTATTTGTTGAAAGTAGGGACAATGCATATAGATCTTATAATATAACATAATAATTGATAGTTCTTGCTACTCTCAGCCAACAGTGGCGTACAAATATTTAAAAAATTAAAGGAAATTGTATTATTACTTATATGAATGTCAATAGAATTAATTTGTCAGCTACGAGTAATATATTAAATGTCACAAGAAATTAGTTTTAAACATAATTCAAATAATTAATTCTTAAGTCAAATCATCCAATAAATAATCATCAATTTTATAGTAACATTTTGTCCAATAAAAATTTTGTCAATTTACATTTCTCTTTTGGGATGGTTAAAATCTTTACGACAATTTCCGTTTTTTTTTAAACAATGTAATTTCTTTCGATGTTGGTGCCTTAGAGAAAGTTGTTCAGTTTGATGGTCTGATCATCCCGTTTAAAAACTATCAGCACGTTAAAAACTTTGGCAGTACGCCCAAAGAATTGCCAAACTAAAGTGGCAATGGGCGGGGAAGAGTTATAGAGTGGCGATCGCTTACTGGAAAGCGCAGCGTGGGTATGTTCAAGGTGGACCGACGACCTGGTGGAGGCCTGTGTCCAGCAGTGGATGTCCACTGCCTGAGATGATGATGATGATACTAAGAAGCATCCTGTATACAGGGTGTTTCATAAGTAACAATAAATATTTAAAACTCTTAAGGGGGTTGTTTAGACCGTCAAACTGAACAACTTTCTCTATGGAACCAACATCGAAAGCGCAAAAAAAAATTTTTATATCCTATACATATTTTAGCTCTAGTCGATTTGTAGAGTATAAACATAAATTATTTTTTTCGCGATTTCGATATTGGTTCCATAGTGAAAGTTGTTCAGTTTGATGGTCTACACCACCCCCTTTAAAGGTTTATTTGTATTTTTGTAACACCTTGTGTATACATTTTTTTTTTCAGTATGCATATTTAAACCCGTAACGTCGCGACCTGCAAATTCTGAAAGATATCTCGTCTGCATGTGGAAGAAGTTTGGAACGGAATCAGCCGAGCAACATCTGTTCTCCGTCAATTCAATACTGTGGAACGGACTGGCTGAAGGTGAAGACGTCACAGAACTTGTGCCCTTGAGAGTTATACAGGAGGACAGGGAATTCTATGAATACATTTATAACAGTAACTGTGTGTACGTATTGTTTTTTTTAGAATAACAGCCTGTACTGTACCGTCTCTACCATTTGAACATTAAGGGTTGAACCTCATTTAATAGCACCGCATCGCATTTTTCCGTCGCTCCATCCTTTTCTGTCACTCAGGACGGACGTGCTATCGCGCGCGGTCGCGTTCCGTCTATCTTATATGCTCTAGCAAATGATGTTCCTGAGTGATAGAAAAGGATGGAGCGACGCAAAAATGTGATGCGGTGCTGTGTGATGTAGTTCAACCCTAATAAAAGTATTCCCGGTAGCTGATTTCGGGTCGATTCTCACGGAAAGTGCAGCGGCCGGCAGCGCGCGGCATTTTACTTAGCATATTGAACTTTATCTGTAGTGATATAAGATAAAATTCTAATTGACGAGATAAAATGTCAGTTCAACTGCTGCGCCGCGGCGTGGCTAACCGTTCTGTCACCTCAACTGTAGATAAAGTTCAAAATGCTAGGTAAAATGCCGCACTCTGCCGGCCTCTGCTCTTTCCGTTGGAATTGCTTTTCACCAGAGCTGTGCGTGGTAGCTCGGCGAAAATCCACCAATGAAATAACTTCAATTTCCTTATGACGTGATCGAGCGTGCGTGCTATTGGTGGATTTTTTCCTCGCTCAGTCTCGTCACCTCTGACAGCTCTGGTGAAAAACCAGCCGTAGGAAGCTATAATATTTATTTAACAACTATTTTTAAGTGTTTTTGTGCGTTATGTTATGTTTACAGATTAGGCGAAAGGCAAATAAAAAATTTGCTCAAAATAGCAGCTTTTAGTAAAGACAAAAATTTGAAAGAATCCTGTCAAATTGAGATGAGAGAACAGTGTTTGAAACTTTGGAATGTGAGTTTTCCTTTTGGAATACCCTATATTTATATGTAAAGCCCGACCATAAATATAAAAAACCTCGCCATGCTGCGGAAAATCTTTGGAACTAATTTTTGTACTTGGAACACTGACATTAAAGGTTATAGTAGATTGCAGCGCCCCAAACCAGGTTTTTTATATTTCTGGTCAGACTTTGTGCTAATCTTCGATCAAAGTAAAATTAATGGATAGATTACGCGAACATTTAAAACCAGAAAAATAAGGCAAAACAAATGACAGGTATACTTCCAATTTTTACCGAGATGACAGACCAAGTGTGCCAGTTTGTATGGACCAAGTGCACCAGTAGTGTGCTTCATCTTAACGCGCTTTGGGCCTATCCATTAATTTTACTTTGATCGAAGATGCTAATTTACGTACTGGGAGGGGCATAACGACGCGACCCACATTCCTGAAAAGGTCTGATTGAATTGCCTCTGTATCTCTATAGTATTTTGTCCCAAGGAACTTTGCTAATATTTTAATAGATTTTTTTCATGACTTGCACTCAGTTGCAGTTGCTCATTAAAACTCTTGCTAGCTTTTACTACGTCAACGAAACAGAAAGTGACAGCAAGAGATTTAATGAAGGATTAACTTTAATGACAGTTTCTGCAACTGAGTGTTAGCATAACAATTTAATTTTAACACTTTTAATTAAGAATTTCTACCATAGTCAGTTGATCGGGCCAGTGACATTATTTATTTAATTTTTATGGAATGAGGTTTAGGCCGTTAGGCTTACAGGCTAAGGGCGAAGGTACGATAGGGTCGACATACAGATAAAAAAAGGTTATCTTACAATAGTTATTTGTTATGCTAGGCTGCAAAGTTGCTTTTTGGCGCGAGTACTTTTATTGAAACCTGAGCAAGCGAAGGTTTCAAAGGTACGAGACGCAGAATAACTTTGAAGCCGAGCGAAACACACAATTTTTCACCTCACAACAGCGAGGAAAAAAAGTGAATTGCTAAAAAGAACATTTCAAAAAGTTTTTATTTTCGTGCTGGCCAGTGTCATGAAATAGTTATTAAGTATTTTCAGTGCATTGGCGGTATACAAAAATATTGAATAGACAGATTCGAATTTCAAAAACTCTTTCCACGCTAGCGGATAAAATACACTTTTGCACTCAGATTTCGAACGATAAACAGAATCTTTCCGAGCTTGTGAGGTGAAAATTATAATGGCCGGCCACGGATCTGAAAAAAAGACGCACGCAATCTCGTTTAATCACGAGTGAAGCACCCATTTATTTTTCACCTCACAAGCTCGGAAAGATTCTGTTTATCGTTCGAAATCTGAGTGCAAAAGTGTATTTTATCCGCTAGCGTGAAAAGAGTTTTTGAAATTCGAATCTGTCTATTCAATATTTTTGTATACCGCCAATGCACTGAAAATGCTTAATAACTATTTCATGACACTGGCCAGCACGAAAATAAAAACTTTTTGAAATGTTCTTTTTAGCAGTTCACTTTTTTTCCTCGCTGTTGTGAGGTGAACAATTGTGTGTTTCGCTCGGCTGCAAAGTTATTCTGCGTCTCGTACCTTTGAAACCTTCGCTAAACGCTCAGGATTCTATTATTTGAACCACTCGCTTCGCTCGTGGTTCAATCCTAGACTCCTTCGCTTGCTCAGGTAAGCAACTTTGCAGCCTAGCATAACAAGTAACTATTGTGTGCGTGCTGAGTGCTAACGGACTGTCGCACGGTACAAAATGGTGGCGGGTTGTAGGACCTTCGCCTAGAACTGGTGCATCTGTGTGAGTGAAGGTCCCTTGTAGAACAAACGAATATGTAGGACCTTGCATGCTTCACATCTTTTTAGTGTCACATTACGTCCGTCTTTTTTTCAAGTCCGTGTGTTGAAGTAGGTCGTTCTGTCTCCTCCCAGTCTATCATAAACTATGTACTCAAAAATGTTGTTGAGGTCGACTCAAGATTAAAAAAACAATGTTATTATGATCATTTCTAGTTGCCAGACAAAGTGAGGACGCAACCAGAGCGACTGAACACAGATGACACACTAATGAGTATCTTAAGCTTAATGAAGAAACCTCCACCAGACTCAAACAGCGCGCATACATTCAAAATGAACGTTTTGAATGGCCCCCCAGAATACCTAGAAAAACCTAAAGACCTGGAAATGTTTAAGAGCGTCTATAACTGGCATTTTATGTTCTTGAGCAGCACCAAAGGCAGCTCAGATGTGAAGTTTTTTATAGGTTGGTTTTTTGTTTTAGTGAGACTGATAAATCTCTGTAGTCTATGCCATAAAGTTTATGGTATAGACTGCAGCGCAGTGGCGTAGCTACTGACTGGCAGGACTGGCAAAATGCCAAGACCCAGGGCCCCCGCCCTAAGAACCTCTATTACAAATACGAGCTTTTTTCGCAAGGCCCGGCCCATGGACATCTCCGGATTCTTGACTGTTTGCAATAAGCATGCAGAAAAATCGAAACCCAGGTTCCTTATTGGTCAAAGCCGCTCCAGGATTTAGTTAGTATTGCAACAACTTTAGGATTTCGATTGTATTGTAGATTTGAAACATCCTACTACTATTGTACAAAGTCTCGCACTCGGCGGATTTTTACTTTGATAGACTATCCACATTTTGCCAAGGGTCCATCTTATTGTAGTTAGGAACTGCTGCAGCGAGTTTATGGCAAAAATTCATGCCGCAATTTTTTTGTCGAAAACAAGTCAATTTTACAACTTTATAACAATTCAATTTTACTTATTATGGTATATTATTTCAATTGTATGAGAAAATTCTAACCATAAAGTGTTGATTGTTGTCAGGTTGCGGCGGTAAACAAGTTTATCAGTTAGAAGGCAGCAGATGGAAGAATGTTGTAGATTTGCACATCACCATGCCTGCGAAGACATTAATATATGGAGAGGTAAATCTTATTTACTAATTTTTCTCAAACATGCTTGGAAATTTGAGCATTATTTTGACAACCTTCTTCGAGATAAATCGATATTGCTGTGCTGGGAAAATACATGCGAGCAGCGGTCGTCGGCAAAAGTTGTATGAAAATCCATATCTGTCGCGGTTTAGCGGCCAAATTAATAACATAGTAAACTCATATCTGTCGTGTAATTTAATAATGGATAGAATGGAACGATCTTTTAGTCCGAAACATTGCAACCAAGGAGGTAACTTATCAAAGGTTTTATTTAAATTTAGAACTGGCTTGCAAATAGAAAGCTGTATAATGAACAAAAAAAACTAATGGACACTTTAACCACAGATTAATAATAAGTTACTAGGTTTAACGCAGGAAAAATAATTTTTGTTCTTCATAGATTTTGAAAAGTTGATTGACGTTGATTTTCGCGCATTGTTTGAGAAAATCACTATACAAGCCTTGGCCACAACTAAGCATTGATGGACTTCCATATGTGTGTCTCGGCTTCGCCTCGGCCCACATTTACACGTTCGCCCATCAATGCCTCTTTTACTGGCCGCTGCAGTAATGTACTATTATGGACCAAGTGTGACTTAGGTTTTGCCACAGTATAAGAAAGGGTATCTAATACTACACACAGTACGGACACTTCCTACCTCCCACTAATTTTAACCTCACCCCCTCTGGCAGAAAGCGTGGCGAAGTGTAGGCAATGATGTATTCCTGTCTCGCTCGCACTCAATCAGTATCACACATGACCTATTACCTATTCTTGTCAATTTTTCCCATTTGTATGAAATAGCAGCTAAGTGTCTAAGGTTCGGTTTTGGTTTAAAGTTTGTGTCATTTAAATATTATTGTTTAGATAGTAAAGGAGTACATAGGCGAAGGCGGCAAGCAGATGCACAGCAAAGCTTTGCACGTTATCGATGCAGCCATGCTGGGAGGGATTGATATATCACATCTTACCTTGACTGAGAGGTTAGTTCATTTACGTGTCTTTCACTTGTTGATAATCTTTCAACCTACGTTATTTGTTCGTAGCATTCAACCATCTTTAAGAACACCTAACTAAATTAAAAAAATAAACAAATTTTAATGTATATTTTAGCCTGTTCTACTGGCTAAGATGAAAGGGCGGATCCAGAATTTGGTTTTTGTGGGAAAGGGCACCAGCATTCTAGCACTACTATATTCTAGTAACAGATAAACCAGTGGGGGGCCTGATTCGCTCTCGCTAGGATGATCAAGGGTCAGGACCCCTTCGCCTATCCTAGCCAATGGAAAAACATGTTTCTATTAGACCATCGTAGTCTATCGCTGCATTTAGTCGCACTGCTTTGCTAATATACGTTTTTCTCAAGCCTTTTTTAGGTTCTTTACGAGTCATCTGTTGCATTGTTCTGTTTTTTAACTGTTCGCTTTTTTATTTCAATGATATTTGTTTTGCCTAGCCTATAATATCATTTTTGTTGATTCCAGAATAAACCAATGTGCATTATTCTGCACCGCCTTAGAAAAGCCGTTCGACAGTCTAGCGATACCAATAAGATGTAAGAGGTTGTTCAACATGGAACAGTTTCCTACGGTTATGGACAATTTGGAGTACCGCATCATGAAGCGAGGGAACAAAGCAGTATCTATGAACACTCCTAATAGAAATAGAGATGAGAAATTTTACGTCGTCGGTTCTCTACTTTTTATTAAAATTATTAAAGGTTAGTTCTGTCATCACATAATTATAGTCTGTCTGTCTATAAAGTCGTGACCAAAAATTAGGGCGCCGCCTCTACGCAAGAACGTCAAAATCAAGCATAACCTGGCAACACCACCGTACTAAAATGATTAGTTCCTCAAACATTCATGTCACGACTTTTTAGACAGACTATACGAAACGTGAATGCTAAAATATAGTCGATAACTATTGGACCTGTAGGGTTAGCATACCGCTCTAGAAAAAGCGACAAATAAGAGAAAAACGTAATGCGCGCTCATTTTGGCAAGCATAAAGTAACAAAGATAGACATCTAGATTTTTCTCCTTATGTTGGGGGTGGTATTTTTGCTTGGCCCACTGGATAGACTAAATTAGCTAAAAACGTCAATAGGTGTGCGGTTATTTCTTCTTGTCATTTTGTATCGTAAGAAATGGCTAGATGTGATCTGTTGCTATAGACATAAGCGCTCTTACAGACGAGCGAAACTTTACGGTCGCAGAGGGAGCGTAAAGTCTATGAGCGCGACCCTCTGCGACCCACGGCGACCGCAGTGTCGCTCGTTTGTAAGAGCCCTAACGCGCGGCCGTGTAGCCGCTCGCTTCACCGTGTTACAATATACGCGTGTTACGTATTATTTATTCTGTGGTTTTATCATTGACCTCTTATGGTTTTATTAAAATTAAGGGGAAATGTCCGTACAAGGAAAGGGACATTCGAGGAAATGCCCGTTCGGGGAATAGGTCGTACAAGGAATTCGGGCGATGGACGTTCAGGGAAAAGAACGTAACCAACCTGATCCCTTTCACTGCACTATAGATAAAGTTCATTGTGCTAGGTAAAATTTTGCATGGAAACTGCGGGCTCTTGCTCTGTCAATCTGAATCTGAACTATTATAAAACTGTAACAGAAGTGTATGTCTATTGACGATATTTACAAGAAAAGATTACGATATGATTTTTAGGTGTCCCTGACTCCAAATCAACCGTTTTTAGAATTTTTGTCCGTCTCTTTTCTTGTAACAGCGTCACACAAAAACTATTGAACCGATTTCGATGAAACTTTTTTGTTTCATAGCTTGGGTTTTGACTTAAAATCTGGTAGGTAGGTATATAATTTGTGCGGACGTAGTCGCGGGTAAACTGTAGTCTTCTATAATTTTATATCTCGATTATTCACGAGTGGATTTTACAATACCTACTTATTTTATCAAGTCATAATAATTTCCTTACTTTCCAGCACCATGGGTGGCTCAAATATCTAAAAAAACTGGTCACAAGTATTATTACTGTATTGAAAACAAGAAGCCCCGGAGTGAATACAACATCCCGGACGATGCTGTCATGGACATGATCAGCGCGTTCACTGGCCGAGTAATGTGGCCCTGGGAGCCTAATGCGAACGCCATTTTTGAAGGAAGATATCCCGATGGAGTATCACGGACAGACATGGAAGCTTTTATCGCTCATAATGTTAAGAGATAGTCGTTTATTATAGTTTTAGCGCGTTATGAACTCAATAAAATTTAAGAATATTTTTGTGATTGAAAATTGTTTTCTTATTGTTTCCCTCAACTGTTTTATAACTTCATAAGAGATCATGCTGAAGTCTACGAATAAAGAAATAAACCCGCCGGACCTGCCCTCGTAGTATGCTACACGTGATACGGCTTTATCACGTCTTTTATCTCGTTCGTTGGCACGCAAATAGAAAGAGAGCGAAGGTGTGATAGCGCTGTATCACTGCGGCATGCTAGCTATGCAGAAGTACCATCGGGAAGTACCATCAATGGTACAGTTGGCACTGTATAAATAGCTGGAGTCACAGATTATTGAATAAGTACTAGATTTTTGTCGAATCCCTCTTTGCTTGGCTCGTTGGCTCAATGATTTACTTTGGGCGTGGATCATCGATCATGATCCAAGAACACAACATCCTGATGGATACCATGATGAACATGAATAGATAAGAAGAGAATACACAAGATCCTGACTTGGCTAAAGGGGCTTTGTTACTCTTGCCTTTCCTAAAAGATGGTAGAGACACCTATCCTGGGTTTTGTTTTATGATTTTGGCGGAACGTGTGTGCTCGCAAGCTGTGTCTACAGCGCTTGTTTTCTACGAAGAAAACAAAACATAGCTTGTCGTCCGCCATCTTTTTTTTAAATAAATTGTATGGGGCAAGGGCATAGGCCAAGTATTTTTCGCTTACGCTGATAGACGTAACATCAGTGTAACCGCATATGAGACAGCGATAGTCATAAAATCCTATACAATTTGTATGAAAATACATGTCTGACTCCGGAGTCAGACAGCCGTCGTAGAACAAAAAAGTGGCTACGTCGATAAGGACAGCAATAAGTAGCGATCTCCTTTTTTAACTAGAGCGAATTTGCTATGTGCATCTCTTACTGAGTGATATGACAAGACACGTGCTTTCTTCTAGTTCCTTCTCTTTCTACGGGCAAGGGTATGGGGCGACGCCATTTTGTTGTGTTTTTGTCGAATGTCTGTCAAAAAACAAGCGCTATAGACACGTCTTAAGATCGACCACAAATTATTTGACACTATATTTTACTACAGACTACCAACGGCTGTAAAGGCGAGATCCCATTGCCTTTCTAAATGGAAGAAGAATTTAAAAAAACAAGTGTCAATGTCAAAAAAAAAACAATTTTTCGCGCGTCTCGTTACTTACGAATTACTAATTTACGATTAATTGTGTTAGAGAATTTATAGTAAGATTTGTATAAAAATACAAAATTTGCCAGCTGAAAAAAAAATAATAAAATAAAGTGTTTACTGAATATAAACATGACTGTAGGAGAAGCGAGCAAAAATTTGCCATGGTTAGTATTATTTGGTAAGATTTATGTTTCATATTATTCCTGATCAAATACTCATTGAACGTTAACTGTTTCAGGGTAGAGAAGTATCGTCCATCAAAACTAGAGGACTTGGTCTCTCATGATGATATAGTAAACACAAGTAAGTAACATAACCTGAACTAGGTCCATTGTTATCAGAAGCACAGATTACTAGAGTTACTACGTACTAATACATCAGTTACATCACTATAATAAATTCCCACGCTTTAATCATAGCGTAAATACAATAAAGCGGGTGCGTTTAGTGGTCGCGCCGGGTCTATGCTCACGCGGAGTGCCGGGGCTCGCGCAGTGTGCGGAGGGGTGAGACACCGGCCGTATCGGTACAGCGCGCAGGTGAATCGGTACTGGGACCGCTCCTCCCGCCTCCCGCACTCCCCGCACCACCCGCACGATAGGCCTGTCGCGACCCGAGAGCACACTTACTATTATTATATTCACTTTGCTTTAATTATCTAATTTAGCTTATCATTCTTATTACTTCATGTAGTGCGTGGCGTATGCAACAAAGTGTAGGTGCTTATTTTTACCTATGGCCAGTGGCGGATTTGGAGTCTTGGCCGCCCTAGCTCCCAGGCCATGTCAAAAGTACCAGCCGGCCCTTTCTCGCACTCATCATAATATTATGATGGTTTGAGAGCAGTCTGTAATACGAACATAAGTTAGAAAAACTCTTTGGTACGTGGCATGTTGTCCGTGCGGATTCGAACCTGGACCTCATGATTGAGAGTCCATGCCTCTCCACAACGCGCCACCGAGCTCTAGAATATTTAGGTACTTTGAGTTATTCAAATCAAATCAAATATACTTTATTTTACACCAAAATATAAACAGTAAAATACAGAAAGAAAAAACATTAGGCACAAAATAAGGTGGTCTTATCGCTAAGAAGCTATTTCGTCCAGACAACCTTAGGGTAGAGGAAACGGTGAACGAAGAAAGGTAGGCAGTCATTTCTTGTTATCATCAGTAAATTTTTGTCACAATTGTCCGCCCTAGGCCCAGGCCTACTGGGCCTTAGGGTTAATCCACCACTGCCTATGGCAGAGGAACGGAGGCATGTCAGAAGCTCAAACATTTTAATTTAACAAATCTGATAGCATATGCTCACGACTATATTCCCCGAGGGAGAAGTCAGAGATATTCTGAAACCTCAGAACATCCACATTTCGCCAGTAGTACCGAAACTCTGTTGTGTCTCTCAGTGTGACGGGGGGTGAGCACGTCGCCACTTATAATGGACAGTGGGTACAATACATGCCTCGAAATTGAAGCATGCAGGTTTCCTCACGATGTTTCCCTTCACTGAAAAGCCAGTGGTGTTACAATTCGTACATAAATTCCGAAAAACTCATTGGTACAAGTCGGCCTGGACGAGGATCGAACCATCGCCTCCTGCACGGCAGGCAAGGTTTTCGCCACTGGACCACCACGGCTTATTACAAATTTGATAACTAAGATAAATAATGTATTTTCAGTAAATCAGTTTATGAAAGAAAACCAGCTGCCTCACTTGCTGTTCTATGGACCACCAGGTACTGGCAAAACATCCACAATCTTGGCTTGTGCCAGGCAAATGTATACTCCACAACAATTTAATTCAATGGTTTGTATTTTATGATCTAAAACCTAACAGCCATTACATACCTATTTTAAGCACAAGTATTGTATTTATTCCAAGTCACAAGTTATTGGGACAAGTCACTACCAAAATGTTTTCTGAAGTATGCAGGAGTAACTGCTATTGTACATGTGCATATCATAAATGCTATTGTGTACCAAACAATTCCATGAATGGATTTTAAAAGTTTATTAAAATTAATTTATTTTTTTCATTTTAGTTGATTAATTTTCAACATCAATAATTGAAATTAACACATTTATGACCCCTTCCTATAAATACTACTATTAAACAGTTTTTTTTTTCTAAGGGAGTAAACAAAGTTTAATAGGAATAACATCAAAAACGCGAAAAAAAATGGTTTATAGTTATTTCTGGAATCTTCATTCATTCACGAAACACAAATATTTTAATAGAACATTTTTACCTACAAAGAAACACTGCAGGTCTACAAGTTATTTAACTTATTTTTTTTTTTACTTTTTTTATTTATTTATTTATTTATTTAATTCTACAGACACAAAAACATTATCATTACAGGTATATACCCAATATGATAACATTACATTGTATTAATATTGCTATTTAACTTACATAGGTGTTTTAATGCTACTTTTGTGAAGTTGGCCAGTGTACAATTGAACAAATCTATGTCCATTGATATGTCGAGTTCTATGAAACTCTCATCCATCTCAAAAATATTTCCTTTTTCAGGTTTTAGAGTTAAATGCATCGGACGACAGAGGCATCGGGATTGTGCGTGGTCAAATACTCAGCTTTGCTTCTACAAGAACAATATTCAAGGCAGGACCGAAACTAATCATTTTGGATGAAGCTGATGCCATGACGAATGACGCACAAAATGCACTCAGGCGAAGTAAGTAACTGTTTTATTTGTTTACTAGTGTTTTCCCGCGACTTCGTCCGCACAAATTATATACCAGATTTTAAGTCAGATCATAAGCTATCAAACAAAAAAAGTTTCATCAAAATCGGTTCAGTAGTTTTTGCGTGATGCGCGAACAAACAAACAAACTAACAATTTTGTCAATAGATGGCGCTGCTCGTCATTTAAATCGCGCTATCGAGTGTTATTAGATTTTATATGAAGTAAACCGCTACTTTTTTGTTCCTCATGATTTTACGGTTTTATAATAGTTAAGATTCTATTGGCATTTCTATTATTTTATATCTAAGTGCTACCCCAGACCCTCTGGCATGATTTCTCAACACGCGCGCAACTCGGTTCTTTTCCATACTAAAAGTCGCGGCAAGCGCGGCTTGCGCTCTCCGAAAAGCGCAGGAACAGGTTATTTTGTATGCAGCGAAGGCGTGTCCAGAATATTTTTACAATGGGACTGATATATGATATTGAAAAAAAAGTGTTGTTTCATAGAAAATGAACATGGCTAATTGACCCAAATGAATGGAACAGCTGATTTTAGTTGTTCAGTTTGATGGTCTGAAGCACCCAGCCCACCCCCTTAAGTATGTAATGCATTATAGTTACATTACCCTCTCTATGGCGGCCGAGCCGAGCGCGAGGATGAAGGCCGAGCCGGCCGGCCGTAGGAGCGAAGCTCCGAAGCGGCTCCCCCTGGAACCTGGTGGACCTGGTCTCCGGGGTCAATCTGCCGCCAAGCGAGCCGCAGGCCGAGCTGTTCGCAACACATACCCAATGCAAATTAGCAACAGAATTATAGATTAATTTAATGTATTGGAAATGCATCCAGTACAAAGTGTTGTGTGACTGTGAATGAATGCTAAGAAGTAGTGTCATTGGAGGATGGTGTAGTAAGTAAGGAGAAGGATGTAGTGACACGGATACAAAAACATATGTTCAGATAGTTTGATCATGTGGAGAGAATTAGGTAATAAGCGTGATTTATAATATAAGGTAAGTATTGGATACAGGCAACCTAGGCAGGTGTACAATAGCTACTTTAGAGCTACATTTTTCTTGAACTTGAAAATACAGGGTGAAATTTATATCATTGGCATCCTTTTAAACTAAGAGTCTACCCATCAAACTGAACAACTTTTACTAAGGGAGCAAACCGATTAGAGCAAAAAAAATATCAGTTGTTGCATTTGCATACATTTGAGTCAAGTAAGTAGGCATTACAGTTTAGTATGGAACAGCAGATTTTTTTTTTGCTCTTAATCCCAGTAGTAAAAGTTGTTCAGTTTGATGGGTACACTCTTAGTTTAAAAGGATGCTAATGATATCAATCTCACCCTGTAGTGCAGAAAGCATCTAGTTAATTTTGATTATGTAAAAGAGGTGTGTCAAGGATCACAAGTGACAAGAATTGATGTAAGTAGGCATGATTAATTTTTAAACTTAATTAATTAATATGTTTTATTTCGGCAACAACAACAACATTTAATTTGACAATTTTTTTTTTATAATATTGGCGATCCTTGGGTGAGGACTATGTCCAGCAGTGGACATCCAGTGGCTGAAATGATGATAATGATTAGAAACTGTTAGCATAGGTTCGATTTTGATTAAAAGTTTTTTCTCCCCTCCGGACGGAAAACGTCAATTGTCGTCCCGCTGCGCTAAACGAAGTTGTCGCTTTCCACCTCTGTCGAGGAGAAAAATAGTATACTAACCTCGGACAGTAAATAAGAAAGCCTCAGATCACATGTTATGATGATGAACGATTACATGAGATCTGAAACCTTTCTTACTTTCCTGTCCTTGGTGTGTAATTTACTATAAACTCCTCTACTTTCTCATGATAATATTTGCCGTCCACTACAATAAATTAAAACACGTCATTAGTTCATGCGACAATTGACCTTGAAGCCTTTATGAGCCTTTATGCCTTTATGAGCCTTTATGCCTTTGACATAACAACTACGAAACATAAGAATTCCACTATGATTAGTTTCCATGGTGATTTGTATTAAAACAGGGTACAAACAAATGGTGAAATCACTAATTTGATAATGCAATTTGATGTTTTTATTTTTCACTATTATTATTAGACCTGTTAAATTTTAATTGACTACAGTTTTATAAACCTTACAAAAATATATTCTTTTTGAACCATTCTACTCTGTGATTTTCAAGTCTGACAAAACTTACAAACTTACTGTTCAACTTCAATGAATTCTAAACTTTTGAAATTAAGCATACAAATAAAAACATGTCAGATAGTGATGATGAAGAAGTACAAAGTAAAACAATTAAAATCTCTGTTGTTGGTGAACAAGCTACTGGGAAAGTAAGTAATATTATAAGTAGAATTTTATAGTTTTTTACATTATATTATAAAAAGTGTTTTGTGGTACCTATTCAATATTCTTTTTTTGCATTCAACACTTTTCCTGCACTAAACTGCTTTAGAAATTGTAGGAATTAATATCAAGGACCACTTTTTTCTAATGGATAGGTATTTGATTTTAGGGAGTTAGTGAAAGATTCTTAAACAAGTTTGTTTTTTCCGCAATGAGTCCAGTCAGTGAAGGAAAGTGCGTTGGTTAAAAGTTGACCTATCTAAATCATCCTCAATTTACATTTTTAGCATCCAAAATAAAATGATTGACGAAGCCTGTAGTGGATACACGCTTTGTATTTTTATGAATAAATGGTTTCCCTCCAAATAAAACGAAAGTTATTAATGTTTTTTACATCACAGAGCAGCCTCTGCTCGCGGTACTTGGGCGGTGCGGGTGCGGGGGGCGGTGCGGCGGGCACGCAGGGCGCCGAGGTGATGGCGGGGCAGTGCCTCGGCCTGCGCCCCCCGGTGCCGCTGCAGCTCTGCGACGTCGCCGGCAACGCGCTTGCCACTTGCATGCTGGCTAACTACTTGTATGATACTGACGTAAGTCACGTTTCGAATACAAAGTAATAACTAGTTTTTATTTTTTATTAAAACATGGGTTTGCTTTTGACCTCAATCCAGTCTTGAGGGCAGAGATGGGGTCGAAGATGTAGAGAGGTTACCCAGAAGAAGCCTATTCACTCTTACTTTAAAGTTATTCGGGTTGTAAGCGCTCGGAAATACTGACGCAGGCAGGGCATTCCACTCCTTGGCTGTGCGCATTATAAAAGAATCAAAAAGCGCTTAGTGCGGATACGTGGGATATCAACCAAGAAGGGGTGGTATCCTGCGGTGCGTCTGGAAGTCCGAAAGTAGAAAGGGGAAGGTGGGATGAGCTCATGCAGCTCTTGTGCACACTCTCCGAAGCACAATCTGTAGAAGACCGACATGAAGGCTACTCTGCGGCGGTGGGCTAGGCTATGAAGCTTGGTTTCCGCCAACCAGCTTACTGTCGCCAATGAGCCTCCTGGCTCTGCGTTCAACCGAGTCGAGAGCGTCTAGTCTATATTAAAAGAATCAAAAAGCGCTTAGTGCGGATACGTGGGATATCAACCAAGAAGGGGCGGTATCCTGCGGTGCGTCTGGAAGTCCGAAAGTAGAAAGGGGAAGGTGGGATGAGCTCATGCAGCTCTTGTGCACACTCTCCGAAGCACAATCTGTAGAAGACCGACATGAAGGCTACTCTGCGGCGGTGGGCTAGGCTATGAAGCTTGGTTTCCGCCAACCAGCTTACTGTCGCCAATGAGCCTCCTGGCTCTGCGTTCAACCGAGTCGAGAGCGTCTAGTCTATACTTAGCTGAGCCATCCCACATGTGGCAGCAATACTCCATACACGATCGGACCTGAGCTTTATACAACATTAAGAGCTGTCCAGGAGTGAAATATCGCTTCACCTTGTTTAAGATGCCCAGCTTTTTGGCTGCAGTTTGAGCCTTAGACTCGATGTCAGCGCCGAAGTTGAGTTTCGTAGTCAACCTCATGCCCAGAAGCTCAAGACTGTCGGAAACAGGGATAGATGTACCCTTACTAGTTACTACTTACTGAACGTTTGAGCTTCATATTTTGATTTTAAATGTATTTTGCATCGATTGAAAGGCTTTTTTCAGCATTCCGTGCTTAAACCCTGTATATTTCTTAATCATTCTTCTTGTATGTCAGCATGAACAATATCGCTTGACAATCACTCATATTGTATTAAATGTTTAATAGGTACATTTAAGTGAGTGTGCTATTTTCCTTTTTCAGATAGTCTTATTCGTATATGACCTCACAAACCTACAGAGTTTTGATAAACTGCGCACATGGTTTGATACAGTCCAAGATATTTTCCATTCTGAAGACAAGAAGCCTTTGATGGCATTGTTTGGTAACAAATCTGATTTGGAGCACCAGAGGGCTGTGAGATTGTCTGTCGTACAGAAATTTGCTTCTGAACATTTACTTGAAAACTTCAAAGGATCCGCAAGGACTGGAGAAAACGTATGTATTATCTTATAATTTAACGAGCTTTTGACTACGTCCGCGTGGATTACCTCTTTAGAGGTCGATTTCCGAAAAATACTTTCTTAGTGTGAGGATGTGTGGGCAATGGGTATCAGTTCACCACGCGTGCCAATGCTAATACGGTATGTCAAGTTTTTTTTGGGAGAACTAAATCGAAAACTATTTCGAGAAAATTGTCTCACTAACAATATCAATAATCTCACTAACAATAATGTGATAAGAGGCTTTCTTATTTACTGTCCGAGGTTAGTATACAATTTTTCTCCTCGACGGAGGTGGAAAGTGACAACTTTTAGCGCAGTGAGACGAAAATTGACGCTTTCCGTCCGGAGGGGAGAAAAAAATATAAAATTAAGACAAAAAAAAACTTGACATTCCTACCGAATTGGTGGACAATAATAATAAAAACTATAAAAAAATTGCAGGTCAATCATGCCTTCACCAGTCTAGTGTCCCGCGTGCTAGGAGTGAAAGTAAGACGGCTGCCCGTCGTTACGAATGGAAAATCGTCCATAAGCCGGGACCTCGAACTGAATGGCCACGTCCCGTTGCCGCTACAAAGTGATCCGACTCACTCGCTCATTATGAACAGGAAAGCTCTCAGAAGAATACAAAGGAAAGCATCTTCATCTGTTTGCTGTATTCAATAAAACTGTTTTATTATTTGCTTTGGTTTCATTTAGACATGTAAACCTAAATATAAAGATAGGCCCCTAAATGTATGTTACATGACCCGGATAAGGAGTTAGGTATGGTTGATGACATCACTACCTATAAATATAAGATGGATCCTGTATAAGGCGAGCGTGGAAGGAAAAGGATGAGATAGGTAGGTATCTAGACCAGATTTACCGCCAGTTGCATTTAATGGATGATTAAATTTAATGAGCGTTTCTGCAACCGAGTGTTAGGAAATCTGCGAGAATGTATGACAAGATGTATGGATCTATAGGAAACGAGAGAGGAATAATGTAAGGAGCGCCTAATGGAGATCCACAGTCTCGTGTCTACCCATCAAAGAAAAAGGCGTGTGATTATTTAAATTTCTAATTGTTTATTAGGACTACCAACAGGTTATGCACAATTCTTTAACAAATATCTTAATCGTAAACATGCACGGTGCTAACCCTTTTATAGGCAACCACAACTTACATAATAATTATTAAATATAACCTAAATTAAGATTATGTTTGTATGTCTGTAAAAAGCTATGTCCTTGTAATAAAAACGATAACATGGCTCTTAATTCGTGGACTTCCTCTACTGAAAGTCGCGTTGCTTTGCTACTGCCCTCTAAAATTCCAATAAATTTGTCCAGTAATAGAGAAGTACACGGAAAACGTGAGATTCTGCATAATATGCAACTACCTGGGCAAGATAATCCCGGCGCTGCAGTCGCGATGCACTCGGTTCCGGTTCGCGCCTCTACAGCAGAGCCAGTCCGTGCCGAGGGTGCAGGAGATTGCACAGGCTGAGGGGTAAGTTATTTTTTATTTTAACACTTTATTGTACACACGAAAATATACATGAAAACAGCATAATAGACAATTACAAAAGGCGAGCTTATCTCTAAAGAGATTTCTTACAGCAACCCCATAGTTATCCTAGGATAAGAAATTAAATGTGAATTCTGCATCATAATTATGCAAGGCAGGGCCGCCTTCTGCGCTCGACATAAGTATTTCTCTAATCTGATATTACGTACCGTGATTATTATAGTGTTACGTATAGTATTACGTATAGTGATACGGACCGAATATTGCACTAGCTCTAGGCACAGGTGCTACAACCTAGGCTACAACCCTTCACCATTATGTACCGCGCGACAGCACGCACACTAAAGAAATGGGTGCTTCACTCATGATTAGACGAGATTACTTCTGGTTCTTCTTTTAAGTCTGTGACATCAACATGTCGTTTTATTTGTCAAACATTGCTCAAAAATGTAAAGTGCACTCTTCTGCTCCTTTACATACCGTTTCGTATCTCCTCTCGTCAAACAAAGGACAGTTGTAGCATATTAAGAAAGAGTACTAGTACAATACTTGGCAAACAAATTGAAAAATGAGCGGGGGTGAGGGGTAAGCGCAGTAGCGCTATCGCCTATAAATTTTATTCTGCGCAGTCAAGGTCAAGAAGTTTGCCGGCCATTATACTACTTGCAGTACGAACACTACCTAGTGCTCACCACCAATTTTAACCTCGCCCTTATACTAACCAGCCCACGTAGTATGCTACACGTGATAGGGCTGTATCACGTCTTTTGTCTCGTTCGTTCGCGCGCAAATAGAAAGAGAGCGAAGGTGTGATAGCGCTGTATCACGGTGGCATGCTACCTATGCAGGGCTTACTTTCCTACCGGAAGCGTGGCGTAGAATGTAGGCAATGGCGTATTCCTGTTTCGCTCGCATTCACTCAGTATCGCACATGCTTACCTATTGTAATTTTCTATTCTTATTTTTATGAATTGACAGCGTTTCCAGGGTGTGGTTGTAAGTTGACAGCTTTAACTACATAATCTTTGTCTTTTTGCAGTGTAAAAATGTCAGAGGATGGTTTAAAAGCGCTGCTCACGTTATCTGGCGGTGACATGCGTAAAGTTCTCAACACACTTCAGAGCACGTGGCTTGCCTACCGTGACGTCACAGAAGACAACGTTTACAAGTGTGTGGGACACCCACTACGCTCCGATATCAACAACGTTCTAAATTGGCTGCTGAACGAAAATGATTTTGCGGCCTGCTTCAAAAGTATCCTTTGTAAACTGGTTATTGAGAAAAGCAGCTAAAGTCACAGGAGAGAGAGCTCCGCCTTAATAGTACTGGCATGTATGTGCAGCACGCGTGCCACTGATATGTGTTGGTAGTACCCCGTATTAATTCCTTGTATGCACGATATTAATAGTGATAGTTAAGTTTATGATATACATATATAACTAACTGTTTATAGTTGTTGAATTACTATACTCTTAAGACAAAAATCGAATAGTCGATTTCACTTAACTATAGAACCTTTTCGGCGCAAAACATACAGAAAAAGCATAAGGCGGCGGGGCGCGGACGTCGAAGCGGCATGCCTGTGCCGCGCCGCTTGAGTATAATTCACGACACGGGCCTTCATACATTTTGTATCAACAAGTTTTGAAGCGGTACCATGTATGCACCTTTTCTGTATGTTTTGCGCCTTAGGCGTAAAACATACACACAAGTCATAAGGCGAAGGTACGTGACAGACGCGGCGCAGATATCGTGCCGCCTGGGGCCGCTTCAAAACGTTTTCATACGAAATGTATGCAAGCGACGCGTCGTGAATTATACTCAAGCAGCGCGGCACAGGCATGCCGCTTCGATGCCTTTGATGTCCGCGCCGCGCGTCGCGACGTAAGTTTTTCATACGAAATGTATGAAAGCGATGTGTCGTGAATTATACACGGATGTCCGCGCCGCGTCTGTCCGCGCCTTCGCCGTAACTACGCCTCTTCTGTATATTTCACGCTTAAGAGTTTTAGCATAAAGTTAGGTTATAAGTTACAAAAGTATTATTAGAAGCTCTTGTTCGTTAATTTAATATGACTGTACCATAACTACATAGTGTAGGTATTAATCTTTTATTACCAAACAGCACAGTACAGTTAACATGTAAAATATTTAAATGAAACAAAAACTTTAAGAACATTATGATATTGTATGTTATATAATAATATAGATAATCTCCATAACTGCCTACCTATTCAGATATACAAGATCTCAAAATAGCCAAAGGTTTGGCTCTCGGTGACATCCTCACTGAAATTCACACACTTATACAGAGAAGTAAGTAAATGTTACTTTGCCTTGAGGTATTTTACCTACTTGCCATTTGGAATCCTTACTTTAAAATAATTGCATTTTGAAAATTGTAAAATTTACTTTAAAAAATTATACAGCATCGCTTCGTTTTTGCCCGCGATATCGTCTGCGTTGACTTTAAAAATTTATCCTACGTTTTAATCCAGTCCAATACCTACCATGCGTTTGCACTGTCGTATACTCCAGGGCCCTATTTAATAAACGTGACAATTGGCAATGACAATTCAGAGAACATTGTTGGTTACTACACAGGGCCCAGTAGTACGGTGCGCATTTTGTATGTCAAAATCAGTTCTCAAAGTAATCACTAGGGCCGCTGTACGAAATACAATACGAAGGCGGTTGGAATAAACGCCCACACGATAAGAAGAATACGAAAATGGGAGAAAATCTACTGTAGTTCACTACAGTGCAAACTCATGGTACGCCTGAACATAATTATACCCGCGTGTCTCCTATCCAAATCTGTTCAGCCGTTATGCGTGATTGAGTGACAAACACCTATACATACAAACTTGCACATACCAAGATGGGGATAACCAAGAACTTGTTTGTTACAGTAAAACTCCCACCTGAAGTGTTGGTATCTCTGTTGATCAAGATGGCAGACGCCGAAGCAAGACTCTCTAGCGGGTGTAGTGAGAGGATCGAACTCTCAGCGCTCATTGCCGCCTTCCAAGTAGCCAGGGACCAGGTCAAAGTGGACACTGCTGCCTCATAAACGTGCATGTCCGGTAATCCATTTTATTCTTCAAGTACTGAGTTATTCTTTATTACTACTTTTGAAAAATTAGAATTGAGTTATGAAAAACTAAGACCCCTGTTTCTTCTTTTGTCTCATTTTTTACGCGAAATAAAAACAATTTTATTTTTCAATACACATCTAGGTTTTATTCCACTTTATACCATTAGATACTTTTGTAACATTGACTTGGTCAATGTTTTGTAATTAACATTATCTAAAAAACAAATGAACGAAATTTTATTTTTCAATACTCATCTAGGTTTTATTCCACTTTATACCATTAGATACTTTTGTAATCAGCATTATCTAAAAAAACAAATAGTAAAAGAAAATCACGGTATAATTTTCTTTTCTATTTTTCCGCCGTTTTCCAAATACTCGTAATATTCTTCGTACGCATTATGCCAGAAATCTATACGGATTGGCAGAGGTGGACCATATTGGTTCCTGGGGTTGTCGCTTAGTTGCACGTAGTTCCGTTGTGTGCCGCATTCTGGCCAAATTAAGCCGATGTCGTCCTGGCTTGGTGTCGGATTTCTATAAAACAAAGGATATTTTAGAGATATTATTTCTACCCGTTGGAGTTATACATCTCCAAAATCAAAATTTTCAGTATTTTGGCACCGACTCAAATCATCGTTAGTAGCGACAATTTATATAGAAACCCGCATTATTTGACAAGTTTCATTTCAAAATCATACAAAACGTTTAAAATACTTTAGTCATAGTCATAATAGTTTATTTTGATTTGAAGCGCAAACATCACGAGATAGAAGCGTAATTAAAGACTAAGTTGAAATTAGTGTTTTCCATTTTACAATACCTATCCCACGTGAACAACACTTTATAGAAACAACAAATTTTCGCCAACCCTCTTTTTGTAAAACGTTTAAATTACTTTAGTCATAGTCATAATCATAATAGTTTATTTTGATTTTAAGCGCAACTATCTCGAGATAGAAGCGTAATTAAGTTGAAATCTGTGTTTTCCATTTTACAATACCTATCCCACGGGAACAATTCTTTATAGAAACAACTAATTTTCGCAAACCCTGTTTTTGCTGTATATTATATTGAATCTTTATTTTCTTTTGCATTTTTTAGGGTTCCGTACCCGAAGGGTTAAAACGGGACCTTATTACTAAGCCTATGTTGCAGCAAACTCTACAGTATAACAACAAAAAATAAAAACCGGCCAAGTGTGAGTCGGTTTTGCGCTAATGGTCCCGGAGCGAAAAAGTTTTTTGTAACTTAATATGTTGTGGTGGTGTGGTACGGAACCCTCGGTGCGTGAGTAGCCCGACTCGCACTTGACCGTTTTTTTTTTAATTTTGTTTTTTTTCCTACTTAAAACTTTACTTTATCTGTCTTCATGCCAAAGAAAAAAGGCAGACTGCCTGTTTTTTCATAAATGAAACTTTGCAATACGTGTAGAGTGAAACAAAACTAACAAAAAAGTAAATTGGTTGTAACATGTAGATGTTGAGGGAAAGGTATTTCTCCTTACGCCGTCGCCGTGTGTACAATATTATGATAAATAAAGAAAATTAAATCACACACTATCAGTTCAACCAAGCCTAATACGTTTCGCACATATACATACATACATTCTAACGCCTGTCTCCCACTGGGATAGGCAGAGACAACGGAACGCCAACTGCTACGATCCTGACAAACCTCTCTAGCTTCCACCACATCCATTAGTCCTTTCATGTATGCTCGTCGGTTCCGGGTAGATCTGAGCTGGCCCTTTTTAAGCACGTCGTCAATTTGTTCCGTATATGTAGGTACGTCTAGGCCACCCCCTTCAAACATTTCCACTTACGCTTGCCTTATAGATTTCACTCGTCAATCTGCTCTCATCCATTCTTGCCATATGACCAAACCATCTCAATACCTTTCTCTATCTTTGTCACTAAATCCTCTTTCAGACCACAACGTTCTCTAATTAAACTATTTTTCAATTCGTCCATCACAGTTACACCACACATACTTCTCAATGAGCGCATTTCCACGGTGGTAATCCTACTTTCGTGCGTCTTCTGCCAGACACAAGATTCGTAACGACCAAAAAATACTCGATGAAAATAGCTGTCATGGTTTCGTTTTGCTACTGCTTTTTAGTTTGTTTGTATATTTTACTAGTAATGTCTACTTTTGAATCCGGACTTCCAGAGAAATCCTTAATTTTTTCTGTTTATTATAATTCGGTATGTCAAGTATTTTTTGGAGGGCTGAATCGAAAACCATTTCGAGATAATTGTCTCAATAATCATATTTTCTACGTCAAAGATTTTAAAATGAAAGGATTACAAATATTTTAAATAAAATAACGTCGTTTTTCAGTACGCTCAGTGACGTCACTGGCATACCTGTGAACTCCTTGTTAAACATAAAATCAACTTGAAATACCCGGCCATTAAGAAAAAAAATACATTCACAATGTCAGAATTTGACATTTGATATTGCCGTATCTGTTTCTAGCATAGAGTTAGAAAGAGGAGGCACGTTTTATTTTTTTTAAATATAGCAGTAGGTAGTGTTTCTCCATGGAGTTCGAATTATTTTTTCTCCACCATTTTTGCACTTAAAGATTACAGATCAAAATAATTTAAAAATTAAATTTATATTGATAAACTCGATGAATCGCAATAAAAATGAAATAGGTGTCTTAAAATTATGTCTTCTATCCGTAAAAAGTATAAAAATGACGACCAAAAAAAACTTGACATACCGAATTATGACCGCTGCCGCCCTAAACGGCCTTTGAACGGCTTTTAGTTTTCGTTAAAAGTGTCTGGGTCCATTCACCATGGTTCTTTTGATTCAATAGGTGCTAAAATTATTGAGGAGGTGGGGCATATAGACAGAAAAAAAAAGTAAGTTATAGCCTGTAGAATCCCACTGCAGGGCAAAGGCCTCCTCTCACGAATAAGGGTGAGAGGGAGTGGGCCATACTCCACCACGCGGGCCCAGTGCGTGTTGGTGGAGGCAAGTTAGTGGTCACCTTGCTGTCAGAGAATTTTCAAGCCGCCAATAGGCCTCTGACTTGGCTTAACGAATAGTTACAACGCCATCTGACGGAACTATCCGAGACCAACTGCTTAACGTACCTTCCGAAGCACGAAAACGCTCGAGATGAAATACCACTAAACGGTCACCCATCCAAAGACTGACCGGACCTGACGTTGCTTAACTTCGGTGATCGTTTCCAATACCGAAGCTCCACTACGCCAACGAGCGCTTCATATAGACAGAAAAACAGGCAGAAAAGCAGGACGAATGTACCTAAAGGGTTCCTTATTCGACTACGAAACCCAAATAAAAGAAGCACATGTCGCATTACTTACCCGAGTTTAATGAAGTTTGTGAGAACCGTGACCATGACGTCAAGCATGTGTCGAGTATTTGCGTTTGCATTCTTAAGTATGGGCCTTGTAGTGTTTGTGACAAATATGTAGCCCAGCTCATCTGCATGGGCTGTCCCAGGAAAATCGAGATCACTTCTTTTTTTAAACCAGTTTAGTTCACCGTCATACATTAATACATAGTAGTATAGTTCATTGCTGTTTCTTCTTTCCTTGTGAAGTTTGATCCAAGCGTCAATGCCGTAAATAAACTGTGTGTCTCCAACTAAATCAACAAAATTATTCAAAGTTGAGTTGGATATGTCTGCGCCGTCGAAATAAAACTGTCGGATAGATGCTGCTAAATGTTCAGATTCTGCTGAGCCGTAACCATATTCTATGTTCGATGGAATGCACAGTTCAAAGTTATTGTTCAAATTGTCTCTTAAAATGTTATCTTTTGTTATTTCTGGAATCATTTTGATTCCTTCCTGAGCATTGAACCCAGTCAATATTGGTAAATTTTGTGGAATACCATCTCTTATTATTTCTATTGGGTTTCTTGTAATAATGGCGTCATCATTTTCTATTTCAACGCACGGAACAAATGGAGAAAAGGGCCTGTATCCATTTCGACTGTTATTGTTCCCCATATTTTCTTGCGCTATTACTAAATCGAATACATCGGCGTTTTTTAATTTTTTTATGAGTTCATTTGTATCTTGTGTTACAAATCCCAATTCTTTTGCAAATTGTAATGCAATATCCACTGGGTGTTCAGCTAAAAATCTATAACCCAATGCGCTACCACTAAGTAAGATCGCTTGTTGAAAGAGGCCCGTTGATTTCGTTGATAGCATCAAGTGATGTATTGAAACAGCCCCCGAACTATTACCACCAAGAGTTATCTTGTTACGGTCGCCTCCAAAATGTTCAACATTTTCATTTATCCATTTTAACGACAGTAAGATATCTTTGATGCCGGCATTACCCGTTACGTCTTTTGTATGAAGAGAAAGAAATCCTAACGCTCCCAGCCTGAGAAATAAATTAATTTAAATTATGTATTATCCAGGGTCGGATCCAGCCCTCAAATAAGGTTGTGGGCACGACCACCCGAAAATCGGCCAAGTGCGAGTCGAACTGCGGACTCGCTTACAATCGATACATTGCATTTCTACAAAGGCAACGTTTACAAAATGTAAGACGCCCCGGCCAAGACCGGGAAAACCCGCGGGGCGAGCACTAGTAAAATTATAAACCTGTAAAATGTTAGTCTGTTTGCTCACGAAAATTAAAAAAGTAAATGTGTGTTTGTTTGCATATCACAGTATAAGCTCCTGTAGCATAACAGGGGTGAGAGCGACACAGGTCACTTACAGAAATTACCTGTGTCGCTCTCTCTCACACCTGTCATGCTACAGGAGCTGATCTAGACGTAAACTACTGAACCGATTTTAAAGAAAATATACAGCTTGAAAGCCTATCGACCTCAATTAGGGATGTGGGCATACCCACCGTGCCCACAGCGGTGGATCCGCGCCTGGTATTATCTTCATCTTGATTGGTACAATAAAGTGCTCACCTATAATTCATGGAGATGAAAATAACATCGCGTTTCAAAATTAGTTGTGGTCCATAAATGAATCTATCATCGCTGGAGAGCTTGTTGAATTCTCCACTGTGGACGAACACGACGACTGGCAGACGGTCCCTTCTGTTTGCAGGAACGTAAATGTTGATATTCAAACAGTCTTCACTCATTTGTTCCCTTTTATAAAAGTTCTCTGATTGTGGACAGATTGGACCTGGTTTGGTTGCATCAAATATTTTTGTCCATGGTGTTTTCGCTACGGGTGGCTATTAGATAAAATCATAAAAGACGTTAATTGTTCAGTCGTCATTTATATTAGTTATTATTTTAGGATGTAAAGTACTACCTTGAATCTTAAGTCGCCTGTAGGATTTTCGGCGTATGGTATACCCTGGTACGAGTAGTAGTCGACAATTTCATCTTGAACCAACTTCCCTCTCACTGGCCCGCTATTCGTAATAATCACTGTAGCGTCTACTGATAAATATGTCACAATTAAATGTTGTAGAAGAAGTTGAATAAACATATTGCTCGACCTTGAAGATATTTCGTCCAGCAGCTCGTGAAACAACGGTGCTGGCGTTATATCGTTCCGCGGATCACTGACAACAAACAACTTCTTCGTTCCACTAGTAGCGTACGTTGCAGCTATAATAACTAAAGTATGTTGTAGTCACATCGTGAGGTAGATAATTATTTTTTATGTACACATATTTTAAAGGGTTCCGTAAAAATATCTCCGAAATCGTTATAAAAATATTTGAACATATTTAATTTTAATTTGCCAACGACTGCGTTCATGTGGAATCGATGGAGTCCGTTTTGGTGCCACCGGGATAAAAAAAATCGTAGTTTTCATGTTGGAGCTAAGGCTTTCGAATACTGAAACTCTATTACGATATAAGCGCTTCAATATACATACACGTACAAGTGCTGTAATCTTTACCGAAAACTACTATAAACGAAATTTACTTAGAAAACAAACGTTATATTAAAACTGAATTTATGTAAAACGGTACTCTCGAATTGTAGATTTTAAGGGACAGAACTGGAACCATTGAACGGGAATATAAATACCTAAATCTACTTCTATTAACGCAGTATTTTTGTTACTTGTCTTGTTTATGCCCTACTAAGGCCCGATTCGACCAAACGCGAGTAAATTTTAGTCTTAGACCATTCTTAGACTAAGTCGCCGGTTACTCTAGAGTAAACAGATTTTGCGTTTTACCAACCCTACTCGTAATCTATGGATAAATTTTACATGGCCAATTTCGTCGGTGTAAAGCTAGACCGAGACAAATGAAATATCAATGTCAAATAATTAAAAAAAAAAAAAAAAAAACCTAACAAATTAAAACTATAACCTCACATTGCAATAAGTACGGATACAACGACCTCTTTCTTTAGGTGGACTATACATTCGTTCTTTTAGTACGGGTTAGTAATATGTTATTTCGGAGTAATGAAGTTATTTCGGAGTAAACACCAAGTTTCGGAGTAAATACGTAAACGACCTTGACCCTTTCAGAGCCACCTCACCTCGACTAAACTATAACATTTCAGTAAGTATACCTATTTTTGACTGGCTTGTCCTCCATTATGTCTGTGGTGCCTTATAATATAATCCAAGGAGATCAAATTCGAAAATCATAAGAATTCGCACCAAATTTTAAGATTATCTAATTAATTCATTAAATATTGGTCTTAAAAAATTTTCTTCATTTTTATGATAAAATTTGTGGGGGGCAGTGTGTCCGTACTGTATGTAGTACTAGATAATCTTTCTCGCTCGCCCATAGAAAGAGACGCGACTGAACGCAACACGTAAGATTAGCAACAAAAGAAGAAACAATGTATTAAAAAATGTATACTTATATTTCGTACATCAAGTTATCAATTTCGTGCGCGGCACTCCCTTAGGTACGCGCGGGGCGCGCGTGTATTGCGTGGTTGTCACCTTAGTGCTATCGGCGCTAGATCTAGCGCTTTTTTGGTACCTATGTTTAGCGCAGTATATGATAATTAACCGTCTATTTTGTCGTCTATAAGAGAAGAACTTAGCAATTGACACTGAATCTAGCTCTTTTCAAGTTTTAGCGCTTAACCTGTTTTTGAGACGGCAGCCCCTAGTCTTTTACTATGGGAGTAAATCTGTCAGAAGAAATAAAAAATCTGCTGTCTCAAACATTTGAGTCGAGTAGGCACTGCAGACTAGTATGGAACAGCAGATTTTTTTTTTGCGCTGATAGTTTTGCTCCCATAGTAAAAGTTGTTTAGTTTGATGGATAGAGTAGGTATGTGATTTAAAGGTTAATGATACTTTTCCTTAGACCCCGTATACCATGCCCGATTTTTTCTTCCGATTCGTCAGTTACACAGAGCACATTATCTATACGGAGGTACCTAAATAAAATATGAATCCTACCCAAAATCTCTTTGAAAACTAACGAAATTGATTGAATGAAAATGTCTTTTCTATAGGTACTTTGTTCGGCTGGAAAAAATCGGACGTGTATCGAGTGTGAAGGCACAATATCGCGCATGCGCAAACCTTGCGCGCGTCGCGTGCTACCTCGCCCCCGCCTGCGTCTGTACCCCTAGGGCGCGCCGCGCACGAAGTTGACGGGCTATAGCTAAATTTCCATTATCTTTTTTTTATACAAAACTAATATCATCAACATCTTTATTAATCATGGTATAATTTTCTTTTCTATTTTTCCGTCGTATTCCAAGTACTCGTAATATTCTTCGTAAACATTGCGCCAGAAATCTAGATGAATTGGCAGAGGTGGACCATAACAACACTTGGGGTTGTCACTTAGCTGCAAGTGGTTCCGTTCTGTGCCGCATTCTGGCCAAATAGTGCCGATATCGTCGGAACGTGGTGTTGGATTTCTATAAAAAAAAAGTTTTTATAATACCGATTTTTTTTCTTCTCATTCGAGTCCCGGTGCATGCATACAAGACGGATAGACGATGGTCGGATAAAAATATTAACTTTATATGGGATTTAAATTTTAAATTTGGTGAAGATTTGCTGACGCGCTTCGGAGCTAGACGACACAAAACTCCTAAAAAATTACAACAAGCAAACCATCACCGATTGAGGCAATAACATTGTTTTTTGTTAAGAGACTCCTTGATAAGCCTTAAGTGATATCTGAGTCCAACAATTTAACATAATTAAACACGACTTCAAAACTAAACAGTTAATATAAATATTACAGCTGATGTTTTTTACATTTGCATCTATAAAGAACACAAATTTGCTTTATGCTCATAGGAGTCGGTGCCAAGCCAAACCCAAATAAACTACATCAAACCCAGTTGCGAATTATTAGCTTATTCATGTTATTAAGCATTAAAGTAAATAATTATCTAGAAACGAGAGTGAAAAATTATGATGTTCCATTAAACCCTCGTTATTTGATCAGTTCTTATCTTTCACTCAGAGGCTAATTACTTTGGCAGAGACTTGTACAATATTACTGAACAACTTTTTAAGTGTAATGTAATCATAATTATGCTAATAAAGTGTTAAATTCCATTATTCTAAAATAAGCTCACACACATACGCACTTCTTACCCGAATTTAATGAAGTTAGTTAGACAAGTGATCATGACGTCAAGCATGTGTCTAGTGTTTGCGTTTGCAGTCTTATGTATTGACCTTGTAGCGTTTGTGACAAATATGTAGCCCAGCTCATCCGCATGAGCTGTTCCAGGAAAATCTAGATCATTTAGTTTTTTAAACCAATTCAATTCACCGTCATACAATAATACATAGTAGTATAGTTGATTGCTGTCTCTTCTTTCTTTGTGAAGTTTGATCCAAGTGTCAATGCCGTAAATAAACTGCGTTTCTCCAACTAAATCCACATAATTATTCAAAGTTGAGTTCGATATGTCTGCGCCGTCGAAATAAAACTGTCGGATAGATGTTGCTAAATGTTCAGATTCTGCTGAGCCGTAACGATATTCTATGTTCGATGGAATACACAGTTCAAAGTTATTGTTCAAATTGTCTCTTAAAATGTTATTTTTTGTTATTGCTGGAATCATTTTGATTCCTTCCTGAGCATTGAACCCGGTCAATATTGGTACGTTTTGTGGAATACCATCTCTTATTATGTCTATTGGGTTTCTTGTAATAATGGCGTCATCATTTTCTATTTCAACGCACGGAACAAATGGAGAAAAGGGCCTGTATCCATTTCGACTGTTATTGTTCCCCATATTTTCTTGCGCTGTTACTAAATCGAATACATCGGCGTTTTTTAACTTTTTTATAAGCTCCTTTGTATCTTTTGTTACAAATCCCAATTCTTTGGCAAATTGTAATGCAATATCCACTGGGTGTTCAGCTAAAAATCTATAACCCAATGCGCTACCACTAAGTAAGATCGCTTGTTGAAAGAGGCCCGTTGATTTCGTTGATAGCATCAAGTGATGTATTGAAACAGCTCCCGAACTATTACCACCGAGAGTTATCTTATTACGGTCGCCTCCAAAATGTTCAACATTTTCATTTATCCATTTTAACGATAGTAAGATATCTTTGATGCCGGCATTACCTGTTGCTTCTTTCGTATTAAGGGAAAGGAATCCTAATACTCCCAGCCTGAAAAAATATTTAAATTATTATATTCATCTTGATTCATTAAAGTAATGTAAATTCAAGCTTCTTCGTGATCAGCATCCAGGGTCCTACTCAATAAGCTTGACGGTTTTTTAAAGGATTGATCAGGGGTGCGATTTTTGAATCTCATTCGGTGAGCTCAGCTGTTAAAAATGTCAAAATAACTACGGAGATACGCATCTTTTCACTGCTGATTTGACTTCAAAAAAATCGCTCTCCTGTAGTATGATTTTTGAATGTCAAATCAGCAGTAGAAAGATGCCTATCTCCACAGTAATTTTGACATTTACAACTGCTGAGCTCACCGAATGAGATTCAAAAATCGCACTCCTGACCATCAAACTAAACCACTTTCTAAATGAAATGAACATCGAAATCGCGAAAAAAATATCTGTTGTCCCGTACCTACATTTGGGTGAAGTAGGTTTGCAGTTTTCTATGGAACAGGTGATTGTATTTTCGAGAAGTCGATGTTGGTCCCATTAAGAAAGTTATTTAATTTGATGGTTTGATCAATCCTTTAAAAAACCGTAAGAATATAAAGAAGGACCCGTATACGTCCCACTGCAGGGTACAAGCCTACCCTCAAGGTTGGTGTATCGGCGTCAGTCCACCACGCGTGCGGATTGGTAGATAGTCTAGGAAAAATACGGTTTGAGATTGCATTGAAGTCATTTTAGTAAATTGTGTTTGAACTAATTAAAACTTATGTCGAGATTTTGTGGTTATATAGGCTGAGGACCCTGAGAAATACTTTAAAATCGATATAAATATACAAAGGGCAAGTTTTTTCTGAAGATATTTCTTCCAGCATACCGCAAGAGAGACAGTTAGTCATCACACGGCAAATTTAATGTGTACAAACAAACAGTAAATAATTAAGTTTTAAGGTTATTATTTTGTTATGCTTACAAAATATTAAATATCTACTCAAAAACTATATTCCCCGAGAGGTTTATCAGAGTATCTTTAGTTGTGTCTTATTCAATATTGCACAATAAAAAATCGGGGATTATTGAAAATGTATGTTTTTCAGGTATTTATTTTTATTACTTATTAAAAAATAGTGGTGTATATTCTAAATTTTCACCCAAAGTGCAATTAATGCAACCTACTCCATACAAAAATTCGTAGATTTTCTAAGACTTCACATGCGCATCAGATTTTTTTCTTTAGCCGCTTGAGAGCAGTCGGTATTATGTAGGTACATAAGTTAGAATATAGCCGTGGTGGTCCAGTGGCGAGTAACCTTTCCTGCCGTGCAGGAGGCGATATGGTTCGATCCCCGTCCAGGCCGACTCGTACCAATGAGTTTTTCGGAATTTATGTACGATTTGTAACACCACTGGCTTTTCGGTGAAGGAAAACATCGCAGGGAAACCTGCATGCTTCAATTTCGAGGCATGTACCCACTGTCCATTATAAGTGGCGACGGGCTCACCCCCCATCACACTCGACACAGTTTCGGTACTACTGGTGAAACGTGGATGTTCTGATGTTTCAGAATATTTCTGACTACCCCCTCGGGGAATATAGTCGTGAGCATATGCTATGCTATGCTATAAGTTAGAAAAACTCATTGGCACATGGCTTGCATGTCGTCCGTGCTGATTCGAACCCGTACCCTCATGTCAGTGATCGGAGTAGGTAGATTGATTTGGGGTCAATGAACTAAAACATATATATTAATATGGACATGCCTCCGGGATTACTGAACGAAATCCCGGGAAAAAGGCTTGTCCATGTTATGATGTCTATGACAATTTATGAATTGTCATTATTATCAAGTATTGTACACAAGTACATAAAATCAATCTACCTACTCCGATCACTGCTCATGATTGAGTGTCAATACCTCTCCGCAACCACCGATGCTCTTATTGATTTTGAGCTTAATTAAGTACCTATAATTCATGGAGATAAAAATAATATTGCGTTTCAAAATGTGTTGAGGTCCATAAATGACTCTATCATCCCCGGAGCGACGGTTAAAGTCTCCTCCGTGGACGAACACGATGACTGGTAGAAGTTCCCTTCTGTTGGCAGGAACGTAAATGTTGAGATTCAAACAATCTTCACTCATTTGTTCCCTTGTGAACTCTTTTTCTGATTGTGGACAGATTGGACCTGGTTTGGTTGCATCAAATATTTTTGTCCATGGTGTTTTCGCAACGGGTGGCTATTAGATAAAATCATAAAAGACATTAATTGTTCAGTCGTCATTTATATTAGTTAGTTTAGGATGTAAAGTACTACCTTGAATCTTAAGTCGCCTGTAGGATTTTCGGCGTATGGTATACCCTGGTACGAGTAGTAGTCGACAATTTCATCTTGAAACAACTTCCCTCTGACTGGCCCGCTATTCGTAATAATCACTGTAGCATCTACTGATAAATATGTCACAATTAAATGTTGTAGAAGAAGTTGAATAAACATATTGCTCGACCTTGAAGATATTTCGTCCAGCAGCTCGTGAAACAACGGTGCTGGCGTTATATCGTTCCGCGGATCACTGACAACAAACAACTTCTTCGTTCCACTATAGTAGCGTACGTTGCAGCTACAATAACTAAAGTATAATGTAGTCACATCGTAGATAAAATTTTTATTAAAGGGTTCCGTAATAATATCTCCGAAATCGTTATAAAAATATTTGAACATATTTAATTTTAATTTGCCAACGACTGCGTTCATGTGGAGTCGATGGAGTCCGTTTTTGTGCCACCGGGATTAAAAAAATCGTAGTTTTCATGTTGGAGCTAAGGCTTTCGAATACTGAAACTCTATTGCTATAAGCGCTTCAATATACATACATGTACAAGTACGTGGTGTAATCTTTACCGAAAACTACTATAAACGAAAATATTAAAACTGATTTTATGTAAAACGGAGCTCTCGAATTCTAGATTTTAAGGGATAGAATCAAGGACAGAACTGGAACCATTGAACGGGAATATAAATACCTACTTAAATCTACTTCTATTTAACGCAGTATTGTTTTCTGACTGTCAAATTAGGCCAGTTTGTTTCAGTTCGTTTTCGGAACAACCTATGAAATGACCATTGATCGCTGTGTGGCTTAACTTTTTTATAACCCGTAAGTAAACAGTGTAGTGGTGAGAGGCCATTACAACTGCAATGTAGATAAGGAACCGGTCCATCTAACGTTCTTGTTTTTAATCGCACATGCGGGACTGTTACGGTTAGTGGTTTAGACCAGTGATCCCCAAACTTTTTTTCCCGTAAATCGTAGTAGTTTTGGGTAGACCCCCTGCGCCGGGGCCGTGTTGCCAGAATTCCAGCTTGCCTCGAAAATATGGAGCGAGCGAAACGAGATCAAAAATTCTCACGAAGTTTTTCGGTCTACCCTTAGATCAAAATAAAATGAATGGATATTTCAAACCAGAAAAATGAGGCAAAACAAATGAAAGGTTTACTTCAAATTTGTATGCAAGTGCCCTAGATTTGACAGATAATGGCGCTAGTTTGTATGTACAAAGTGCACCAGTAGTGTGCTTCAACTTACCGCGCTTTAGGCCTATCCATTAATTTTATTTTGATCGAAGGGTCTACCTACACATGCAGTGCTATTAAGAGGTATCCCCAAACGAACGACCTTGACCCTTTCAGAGCCACGTCACCTCGACTAAACTACAACATTTCAGTAAGTATACCTATTTTTGACTGGCTTGTCCTCCATTATGTCTGTGGTGCCTTCTAATCCAAGGAGATCAAATTCGAAAATCATAAGAATATGCACCAAATTTTAAGATTATCTAATTAATTCATTAAATATTGGTCTTAAAAAATTTTCTTCATTTTTATGTTAAATTAGTGGGGGGCAGTGTGTCCGTACTGTGTGTAGTACTAGATACTCTTTCTCACTCGCCCATAGAAAGAGACGCGACTGAACGCAACACGTAAGATTAGCAACAAAATAAGAAACAATGTATTAAAAAATGCATACTTATATTTCGTACATCAAGTTATCAATTTCGTGCGCGGCACTCCCTTAGGTACGCGCGGGGCGCGCGTGTGTTGCGTGCTTGTCACCTTAGTGCTATCGGCGCTAGATCTAGCGCTTTTTTGGTACCTATGTTTAGCGCAGTATATGATAATTAACCGTCTATTTAGTCGTCTATAAGAGAAGAACTTAGCAATTGGCACTGAATCTAGCTCTTTTTCAAGTTTTAGTGCTTAACCTATTTTTGAGATGGCAGCCCCTAGTCTTTTACTATGGGAGTAAATCTGTCAGAAGAAATTAAAAATCTTAGTATGTTTATCTCCTAACTAGTCCAAACAAAGTTCCTAAGTCAAATTTTCTGCTTTCGACTTTTCCATCCACATCCTTTTTTGAGCATTCATTGATCAACATCAAACTATAGGGCGCGCCGCGCACGAAGTTGCGGGCTATAGCTAAATTTTAATTATCTTTTTTTATACAAAACTAATATCATCAACATCATTATTAATCATGGTATAATTTTCTTTTCTATTTTTCCGCCGTATTCCAAGTACTCGTAATATTCTTCGTAAACATTGCGCCAGAAATCTAGATGAATTGGCAAAGGTGGACCATAACAACACTTGGGGTTGTCACTTAGCTGCAAGTGGTTCCGTTCTGTGCCGCATTCTGGCCAAATAGTGCCGATATCGCCGTAACGTGGTGTTGGATTTCTATAAAAAAACAAGTTTTTATAATACCGATTTTTTTTCTTCTCATTCGAGTCCCGGTGCGGGTCCAATTTTAAATTTGGTGAAGATCTGCTGACGCGCTTCGGAGCTAGACGACCTACGAATAAGAATAACTATAGAAGAGTAACTCTAAACAAAATCGAAACAATTTTTGGCACATTTTGTATGAGTTTTGGCGGCTAGGTACAGTTTTTAAAGAACAAATTTCAGTACAGTGTAATTTCTTGTACAGTGTTCGTACACTTTTTTTGGTGCCACTTTTTGAGCTTCATTTACACTTCTATACATTCTTATTCGTAGCCAGACGACACAAAACTCCTAAAAAAGTACAACAAGCAAACCATCACCGATTGAAGCAATTGTTTTTTGTCGAGAGACTCCTTGCCTTAACTGATATCTGAGTCCAACAATTTAACATAATTAAACACGACTCCAAAACTAAACAGTTAATATAAATATTACAGCTGATGTTTTTTTACATTTGCATCTAGATAAAGAACACAAATATGCTTTATACTCATAGGAGTCGGTTCCAAGCCTAACCCAAATAAACTACATCAAACCTAGTCGCGAATTATTAGCTTATTGTAAGTAAATAATTCGGTATGTCAAGTTTTTTTTTGACTTCATTTTTATATTTTTTACGGACAGAAGACATAATTTTAAGATACCTATTTCATTCTTATTGCGATTCATCGAGTTTATCAATATAAATTTAATATTTAAATTATTTTGATCTGTAATCTCTAAGTGCAAAAATGGCGGAGAGAAAATAATTCGAACTCCATGGAGAAAAACTACCTACAGCTGTATTTAAAAAAATTAAAACCTGCCTCCTCTTTCTAACTCTATGCTGGAAAAAGATACGGCAACATCAAATGTCAAATTCTGACATTGTGAAAGTATTTTTTTTCTTAATGGCCGGTTATTTTAAGTTGATTTTATGTTTACCAAGGAGTTCACAGGATGCCAGTGACGTCACTGCACGGACCGAAAAACGACGTTATTTTATTAAAAATATCTGTAATCCTTTCATTTTAAAATCTCTGACATAGAAAATATGATTATTGAGACAATTATCTCGAAATGGTTTTCGATTCAGCCCTCCAAAAAAAAACTTGACATACCGAATTGTCTAGAAATGAGAGTGAAAAATTATGATGTTCCATTAAACCCTCATTATTTGATCAGTTCTCTAGGTTCTTATCTTTCACTCAGAGGCTAATCGCTTTGGCAGAGACTTGTACAATATTACTGAACAACTTTTTAAGTGTAATGTAATCATAATTATGCAAATAAAGTGTTATATTCCATTATTCTAAAATAAGCTCACACACATACGCACTTCTTACCCGAATTTAATGAAGTTAGTTAGACAAGTGATCATGACGTCAAGCATGTGTCTAGTGTTTGCGTTTGCAGTCTTATGTATTGACCTTGTAGCGTTTGTGACAAATATGTAGCCCAGCTCATCCGCATGAGCTGTTCCAGGAAAATCTAGATCATTTAGTTTTTTAAACCAATTCAATTCACCGTCATACAATAATACATAGTAGTATAGTTGATTGCTGTCTCTTCTTTCTTTGTGAAGTTTGATCCAAGTGTCAATGCCGTAAATAAACTGCGTTTCTCCAACTAAATCCACATAATTATTCAAAGTTGAGTTCGATATGTCTGCGCCGTCGAAATAAAACTGTCGGATAGATGTTGCTAAATGTTCAGATTCTGCTGAGCCGTAACGATATTCTATGTTCGATGGAATACACAGTTCAAAGTTATTGTTCAAATTGTCTCTTAAAATGTTATTTTTTGTTATTGCTGGAATCATTTTGATTCCTTCCTGAGCATTGAACCCGGTCAATATTGGTACGTTTTGTGGAATACCATCTCTTATTATGTCTATTGGGTTTCTTGTAATAATGGCGTCATCATTTTCTATTTCAACGCACGGAACAAATGGAGAAAAGGGCCTGTATCCATTTCGACTGTTATTGTTCCCCATATTTTCTTGCGCTATTACTAAATCGAATACATCGGCGTTTTTTAACTTTTTTATAAGCTCCTTTGTATCTTTTGTTACAAATCCCAATTCTTTGGCAAATTGTAATGCAATATCCACTGGGTGTTCAGCTAAAAATCTATAACCCAATGCGCTACCACTAAGTAAGATCGCTTGTTGAAAGAGGCCCGTTGATTTCGTTGATAGCATCAAGTGATGTATTGAAACAGCTCCCGAACTATTACCACCGAGAGTTATCTTATTACGGTCGCCTCCAAAATGTTCAACATTTTCATTTATCCATTTTAACGATAGTAAGATATCTTTGATGCCGGCATTACCTGTTGCGTCTTTCGTATTCAAGGAAAGAAATCCTAATACTCCCAGCCTGAAAAAAGATTTAAATTTCTATCTTTATCTTGATTCATTAAAGTACCTAATGTAAATTCAAGCTTATTCGTGATCAGCAAGCATCCAGGGTCCTACTCAATAAGCTTGACGGTTTTTTAAAGGATTGAGATCAGACCATCAAACTAAACCACTTTCTAAATGAAATGAACATCGAAATCGCGTAAAAAAATATCTGTTGTCCTGTACCTACATTTGGGTCACAACACCAGCCACATGAGAGCACACGTGCGACGTGGAAGAGTACAGCGGTCGCCATAACCGAAATCGGTTGGACTATATATATATATACATTTGGGTCAAGTAGGTTTGCAGTTTTCTATGGAACAGGTTATTGTATTTTCGCGAAGTCGATGTTGGTCCCAATAAGAAAGTTATTTAATTTGATGGTTTGATCAATCCTTTAAAAAACCGTAAGAATATAAAGAAGGACCCGTATACGTCCCACTGCAGGGCACAAGCCTACCCTCAGGGCTGGTGTATCGGTGTCAATCCACCACGCGTGCGAATTGTATTCTAATAATAGATAGTCTAGGAAAAATACGGTCTGAGATTGCATTAAAGACACTTTAGTAAATTGTGTTTGAACTAATATTACTGTTACTTTACAACACTTTTTTTTCGAGATTTCGTTGTTTTATAGGCTGAGGACCCTAAAAATACCTTAAAATCGATATAAATGTACAAAGGGCAAGTTTTTTCTGAAGATATTTCTTGAGACTTAGTCATCACAAGGCAAATTTAATTTGTACAAACAAACAGGTTATTGTAAATGTCATGGTAGTCATAGTGTCTGTGGTTGTGTCTTAATCAATAAAATACACAATTAAAAATCGGGGATTTTTGAGAATTTATGTTTTCAGGTATTTATTTATGTTACTAGTTAATTAAAATGTAATGGTGTATATTCCAAATTATCACCCGAAGTGCAATTAATGCGACCTACTCCATACCAAAATCCGTAGATTTCATGGACTAAGGGCCTGTTTCACCACTTCTGAATAAGTTCTTGTTATAATATAAATACAAAATATATAATTTCATACAAAACATGTCAAACTATCTGTCGGATAAGCTAACAAGAACTTACCCAGAAGTGGTGAAACAGGCCCTAAGACTTCACATGCGCATCAGATTTTCTTCTTAAGCCGCTTGAGAGTAGTCGGTATTACGTACATATTATATTAGAAAAACTCATTGGTACATGGTACATGGCATTTCGTCCGTGCTGATTCTATACCTCTCCGCAACAACCGATGCTCTCATTGATTTTGAGCTTAATTACCTATAATTCATGGAGATAAAAATAATATTGCGTTTCAAAATGTGTTGAGGTCCATAAATGACTCTATCATCGCCGGAGCGACGATTAAAGTCTCCGCCGTGGACGAACACGATGACTGGTAGAAGTTCCCTTCTGTTGGCAGGAACGTAAATGTTGAGATTCAAACAATCTTCACTCATTTGTTCCCTTGTGAACTCTTTTTCTGGTTGTGGGCAGACTGGACCTGGTTTGGTTGCATCTAATACTTTTGTCCATGGTGTTTTTGCAACTGGTGGCTGTTACAGAAAACAAACGACATTATACAGCTTGTAAAATTAAATGCGTTACATATTAAAGGGGATGCTTCTGACATACAGTATACAATATTTTTGCAAATAAAAATAAAAAAATTAATAAAATAAAAATGTTTATTTCACTCACTTAGCCTTACATACATTTTATGATGCTCAAAATGTAAGGATTTTGTTAGAAGAATGCTGTGACACTAATTAGGGGAACTCTGACAGTCTGACTCTCAAACAAAGAAAATCTGATCTATGAGAGTCAGCGCTTTTCACATTTTGTAAATACTTTTTGTAGGAAATCAAAGTTGTGTGTTACATAACAACAATGAGTGGCAAAACATGTAAACTTAAAATTAAAAACAAATGAAAAGTTAAATAAAAAAAAGAATAAAATAAAAACGGTGGGTGTGTGTATGTGTGCGATGAAATTTTTGAGGGTATGAGAGGTGGGTGCGTGTCTGTGTGTCCGACTTAGACCTACGATGCGTAACAACCTCTTAGTGTCGGGTGACCTTTTCATTCATTATTAATTATCAAATTAAACAACTTTAATCAAATTAAAGATTGAAAAAGTCGGGCGGCGAGTGGGATTAGAACCCACGACCTTCCGTGAAATTTCGCCGTGGCTTGCGGGGCGACGACAGCTCTGTTGGAGTAGAGCATGCCCCGGATAGGCAGGTTGTGGGTTCGAATCCCGCTCGCCGCCCGACTTTTTCAATCTTTAATTTGATTAAGCTAACATGGCATACATGTAAAATAATAAAATTCGATTAAACAACATTAATTACGGAGCCCAAGTCGAAGTAGCAAAAAAAAATGTTTTTCTCTTACAGACATCTTATTATGTGATTGGTTGTTCTGTACATTTGAGTCCAATATGTTTTGTTCCATAGAAAAAGCTATCGGCGTTTTGTATGGAACAAAAAATAGTTTTCGCGATTTCGAGGTTGGCTCCATATTGAAAGTTGTTCAGTTCCCTTCATATTATTATCTTATCTTAACTATTATAAACCCGTAAAATCATGAGGAATAAAAAGTAGCGGTTCATTTCATATAAAGTAAAATAACACTCGATAGCGCGATTTAAATGACGTGCAGCGCCATCTATTGACAAAATTGTTAGTTTGTTTGTTTGTTCGAGCATCACGCAAAAACTACTTAACCGATTTTGATGAAACTTTTTTTGTTTGATAGCTTATGATCTGACTTAAAATCTGGTATATAATTTGTGCGGACGAAGTCGCGGGAAAACACTAGTTTCAAATAAAGTTAGGACAGCCGGACGGCGGCGTAAGCTTGGTAATAGGGTCCCGTTGGCACCCTTTAGTAGGAAACACCTAAAAAGAAATAGTGATATTGTTCAGTTGACAAGTTGAAAATTTTTATTATTTTCGTTATTATTCAAGGATGTAAAGAACCAACCTTGAATCGCAAATCGCCAGTAGGATTTTCGGCGTATGGTATTCCCTGGTAAGAGTAGTAGTGCACGATTTCATCTTGAACCAACTTCCCCCTCACTGGTCCACTATTCGTTATAATCACTGTAGTATCTTCTGATGGATATACCATAATCAAGTGGTACCTATAGAAGAAGTTTAGTAAGGATGTCACTCGATGTTAGCAGATATAACTTTCCACTACCTAACTACTACTAATAACTCAAAAAAGAAAACGTTCTACTGTACGTAGTACCACAGAGTAGGTAGGTACTATAATCACGAAGTACGTTTTTGGAGGAGAGCGGAATCTTATGTTTTTTTTTTAATGTAATAGAGATGGGTCATTGTTTTTTTTATCAAGTGTTCAAACTATCGATACTTCTTAGTTTTGAACTTGATTACTCAACTAAACACGTATACACATTTAATTTTTATTCTTTACCATAGATCATGTTCTTTACTAAGTAGGTAAGTATATTTAATTCATTCCATATACCTAAGGATAGATTTCTGGCCAATTTTGATTAGCAAATATAATTTAGCTATCAAAAATAATGTAATTATTTGTATACTTACGAGTATATTTGATTCCTTTTGATACAAGTTATTTTTATTAACATCAGTATTCCCTAAGGGCAAAATGGGCAAGTGCTAATGGCGGCCAATTCGAAGGGGCGGCCCGTAGGGGAGGAAATTGTAACACACACTGAGCCTACAGACTAACAGTTTTCTAAGTACAGCCCAGACATAGGTATTGTGAAAAAATTTCGAGCTCGCTTCGCTCGCTCTGGTTTCTCTTGTTATTTTAGTACTGCACTACAAGCATAGAGCGACAGAGTTACAATCACAGCCAAGTTCTATTGCGGAAAAATATCAAGCTGATGGCTACGCTCACTCTGCGTACAGTGCTATAGATACAAATAGACAGATTTCTAAGTATAACCAAGTTGTAGTGTTGAAAAATTTCAAGCTCGCTTCGCTCGCTCTGGTTTCTATCTAGTACATCCAAGTCGTATAACAGAAAAATCTCGAGCTCGCTTCGCTCGCTCCATATTTTTTACGTTGCTGCTAGACTCAAAATACAATTCTGATTACAGTTATGTCAAATTTTGACTTCTCGCTTCGTTAGCTCTTGATTTAAACAATACTGTCATGTAACAACCGACAACTCTTGTCGCTTAAATAACGGTGAATTCTTAAATAACTTAAAACCTTATACTTTTGCTGGTACAAATCTTGGTTAAGGGCCTGTCGCCGGGAAGCTGCAGTTATGGGGGGCGGCCAAACATATTGCCCAGGGGCGCCATATTTGTAAATACACCCCTGTTTGATATTTCGTATTTTTTGTGTTTTTATCTAGTCACATTTAAAGTACCAGAATCTAGCCTGAACTTGTATTATAGTACATTATGATACAAGTTCGGTAAGTTGATAATTACAGCCGAGGCGTTATTGCTAGACCGAGCCGTAGGCGAGGTCTACAAGATAGCCTAGGCTGTAATTATCAAACCGAACGTGTGTCATACGACGTTTTATAACATATTTGCGAGGAAACAAGGAAATAAATAAAACTCGGACATTCATAAACTAATAAATTAGACTAACCTTTTCCGCTGCCTCTGAGACTTCTGGCGGCGTCGAATTAATAAATTCATCACTACTAACGACATTTTCAAATCAAAACAAAAGAACGTAACAATAAATAGCGATTAAAAAGCGTGCGGAATAATTTTTACTTGTTCACAAAACAAACACAAACTAATAAGAGAACTTCACAAATTAGCGATGCGCGCGCATTAGCGCTTTCTTTTTTCTTATTTTAAGAAAAAAGAAAAAAGGCAAAGGCACAAAAACATCCAGTATTACTAATAAAGTAAATTAATATTGTTTGTTTTGGTTTCACATAAATGGGTGTAATTTATTGTCAAAATTAATTAAATTAAAGAATTAAATGTTTACTTTATTATATTTTATCTCCCAAAGTTAATTTTATTCATAAAATGTTGACCACTTTTCTGACATAAAAACTCTTTGCTAAGATTTAAAAAAGTACCGTTCGTTTTAGACGCAACCGTCCGTTTTACTTTACATTACCGAACTAGGCCGTAATGAGATACATTACGTTAGTGAAATTGGTCAAATAAGAGACCATTTACGAGCAAATGTGTTATAAAAAAATAAAAACCGCTTGTTTAATCCGCGATATGTACGTGTAAAGTTAATTAAGAAACATTTAAGAAAAAATAATCAAAACTAAAACATATCAATAGTTTGAATACTCGATAAAAAACTACGACCCACCTCTATTCAACTTGGTATTACATTTAAATAGTTTTGACATGAGGATCCGTCTCTGCTTATCATTCCGAATTGATACCACTATCTTTAAACCGCCAAAACTGGAATCTTTTGGAAGTTTTATAGATGATAACATTAATAATTAAAAATCCTCATAGAAGAAACGAGTTTAATTAATTCAATGTTTTTTCTCTAATCGTAATAAAACTGGTCAATTGCGAGTCGGGCTACTCGCGCACCGAGGGCTCCGTACCACCACACCACACAACATAACGTAAAAAAAAAGTTTTTTTTTCTCCGGGACCTTTAGTGCGAGACTGACTCACACTTGGCCGTTTTTTATTATTTGTTTTTATACTGTAGATTTTGCTCTATAATCACACCAAGTTTGACGCTTGTATGCATTACCATTTTTACGATAGAGCGAGAAGAAAAAATGTTGATAAAAATTAGTCTCTTGTACGAAGGAAGTCCCCTTAATTTTTAACTTTTTATAAATGTGATTATTTGTTAGCAAATCAGCCATAATACGCACGCACATTCAGTAAAAATACCAACTGTCTAGCAATTAGAATTACGGTTCAAAAGTTACAGCCCTAAATAGGTAGGACCTAAGGAACGGCAGCGCAGGCCTATGTCCCGTTTTCACCCTTTGGGTACGGAACCCTAAAAAATATAATTTATAATACTTACACTTGCACCACACAAGCCAACTGTTGTCATTCCAGTTCAAAATTATTAAATACTTTTCCAGCCCATCTAAAGAATATTAATAATTACATTAAGACGCTGTTATTCGGTCGAGGCCGTTTTTTGAACACGAACGAAAGTGTTTTAAACTGTGTTTTAAAGTCTGAAAACCAATTATGTCTTATTTAAGGATCTGGCTGATAGGCGACCGTGCTCAATTACACGATTAGATTAAGTTTATTAGATAGAAAAAAATCCCAAAGTTACCCCTTTTTGTTATGTTTTTTCAATACTATGATTAAACTGCTGATATTTAACTTTTTATTCTTGTACTTAACTAAATAAATTAAATATTTCTAGTGAACTCCGTAGAATTTTGAGCTTAGAAACACCCATGAGCAGAGATATTGATGAAAAACACGTTTTTTTGCGATCCTGCTTTCAATTGGAGCGGGATGGCTAATTGAAAACTTATGCTTGCAAGAAAGAGACGCTTGCACTGGGATAACCTGGCCTTAAGATTTGCTAGTTGACATCAAAGTGTCTGAGTACCTAGGGAAGATAATTTACCTATATAACAACTTCATTCATATCAACACGGTTATGTAAAAGCAGGTACAAACAAGACTGTAGGTACAAAAAACACTTGAGTGAACACAACCATGATAAAGTTTTTACAAATCGAACATCATTTTATATTTGATAAGAGGTTTGTTTTAGAGATCTTGGAATACCTCCAATGAATTAAATTTTCATTCCTTTGTTTTTATTTTAGCGTGTATTAATAAAATTATTGGATAGGCCTTACGCGAACATTTCAAACGTCCTAAGCCGTAGTTTCAAACCAGAAAAATAAGGCAAAACAAATGAAAGGTTTACTTCAAATTTGTATGCAAGTGCCCTAGATTTGACAGATAATGGCGCTAGTTTGTATGGACCAAGTGCACCAGTAGTGTGCTTCAATTTACCGCGGTTTAGGCCTATCCATTGATTTTATTTTGATCTAAGGTATTAGTAGGTACAGCATTAAATGCAACGAGAGATGCTATTGCTCATTATAATTACACTTTTTCGGAGATAGACGAAGGAGTACACATCACTGGCACTTTAGCTGGACTCCCCGCTGGTAACTACGGATTCCATATACATGAGCAGGGTGATAACTGATACGGTACCTGCGATGCTGCTCATACTTTAACCTTGATGGCAGCAGCCACGGTGATAGAAGCCGTGTTGCAAGATCCATGAGTTAAGAATTATCCCAGTTCGGCCGAAAAATTATCGTGTTTTTCAAGCATCTCAAATTCCCTTACGAACTTAAGATAGTTTTGTAAATTTCGGATGTCTCTTACGAGTCTAAAAGAGAGAGAGAACCAAATGATGTACGAAATTTAATCATTCTAACCTACATTACGTCCTAGTATTAATGTTACATATTTAAATGTAGGTAGGTAAATACGAGGTTTAGGGAATCTTAGTACAAGTTTTGATTGAAACGTCACAATGAGTAATTATTTCTATATCAACTTTTCCGGGATTTGCTCTGTGGCTCTGCTATTGGGTGGTCGCGTGCGCGTCGGTTGCCCCATCCCCGGTCCACAGTGGAAATCCAGTGGCTCAGGATATTGTTCTTTTATAAGAACAACCCTTGAAGTCACCAAAATATCAATATAACCGTACAACGTCAAGCACTTTTGCTATAAAAACTCGACATTGGCAAAATCATCACATACCCAAGATGGCAGCCATTTTTTAAAATATAGATAGATAGATCAACTTTTCCCATTAGACTTTAAATTTTTAGTAATATTTGAACACTGTACCCAATACAAAACGTAAGTATGATGCATCGTTGGAATTTAACGGAAAATAATATGGTTGAAAATAGTGATTGGATACACTGATTCCATTACATCTAAAAATTATCGAGGAATTTCTACGAATTATCGTGCGATACCAGACTTTTATTTCCTATCGTATGCCACTAATTAACGGATAATTAACGCACGTCTGGGAACACTGGATAGAATAAACATCACACGATATGTCGGCAACGTTCAATTCGTGGGAACAGATCCAACTGTTGCTGATAAAATATCAGCTTTGTTGATAAAGTGATTTTGCTTCGTGATCGCAAGTGTTTTGGTTCGTACTCTGGTACTTCATTGGGAAAACATGAAATTTCTTTAAGGCCCGTCACAGACACGCGCTATAATATGTTGCTGTACTCTTCTTACGCACGCAAAATTACATAAGCACGTCTCTTTCCTGCGTGCGAGTGAGAGGAAGCGATTAGCAACTTGTATGCGTTAGAAGAGTACAGCGGCCGTGTGTTGCGCGCTTAAAGCAGGAGCGCGATTGTCATTGCAATTCTAACTTGGGACAATTAAAAAGTGGATTTGGGATACAAAATAAAATTCTTTAGAATTATTGTTTATTTATACTTATTTAAAAATAAATAATACTTAACTAAAGAATCATTAATAAACTAATTACTATTTACAAGATTACTATTACCAACTTAGTCCATAGTCCAGCTATCAGTCCAGAGAGTCCAGACATAGAATTTTAGTGCTGCTGTGAGTTTATTTGAGTTTTTTTTAAATGCATATTTATCATTACTGTAATTATTAGGAGTATTTTATTTCAGAGTCTCTAGCGAATACTCTAAGCTAATACCATAGTGTAAAAAACGAATAGTGGCGAAACTCAGCGCTCGCAGCGGGGTTATGCCCACGCGGTGTGCGGGGGCGGAGGGTGACGAGCGTACCCTAGTTGAATTAGCTTTGATGGTATGTGCGCAGGCAGAGGCTGGGACGCGCTGCGCTCGAATGATCTACCGCGACCGTTGAGCTTCACCACTATTCGTTTTTATTACACTATGTTAAAACACAACCATCTTGGAGATGGTAATGTGCAATATTTATTTGGTTTAACTATTTTCGTAGGAATACTGGTAGAATTTAGCCGAATATGTTGGAGACAATGTTGTTGAATGAGTTGGTAAGTGAGGCGAAGATGCCGGGGGCCGGCGCGGGCGCAGCGGGCAGCCGCGGCGGCAGCGGCACGGGCCGGTAGTAGGGACCACCGTCGATTCTCTGTAACACCATTCAATTTACATTTCATTGTTACTGTTAAAACTATGTTCAAGCTTTAATTATCAAACTATTTAATTACCTTCACCGCCCGTCACCTTAAATACATACATAGTAATTAAATAGTATAGTCATACACTCAGTTGCAGAACTCTCATTAAAGTTAATCCTCCATTAAATCTCTTGCTGTCACTTGTTGTCTTGTTGACGTAGTAAAAGCTAGCAAGAGATTTAATGGAGGATTAACTTTAATGAGAGTTCTGCAACTGAGTGATAGTGTAATAGAAACGAATAGTGGTGTCTATTGCTCGTGCGGTGCGCGGAGGACGGGAGAACCCTAATTGAATTCGCTTTGAGGGTACGCGCGCAGGCTGAGGGGGCTGGGACGCGCTCCTCCCGGCCCCTGCACACCGCGCTCGCGCTCGATTGACCTGTCCCAAGTTCCCCACCGCTGAGCTTCACCACTATTAGTTTTATTACACTATGGTAGGCATAGTGTTTCAGCAGAATTGTAATAATATCAACTCACCTGTAAGTCCCTCGGTGTTAAATTGGGTTAGTTTGGGATATTGAATAAAACATTTACAACTTTAACATGCTTTTACCTATAACTAGCTGAAAGTCTGTCAGAATAAATTAAGGCAAACATCTTAATGGTAAACTAGGTACATACTGTACTTATTATAATCTATGTTTTATTTTAAAATTGATTGATTAAAGATTTAATTCTAGAAAAATATTTGTACTAAATGGGGACCTTTGAACACAGTCAATGATATTGTGACTCAATATTTGTCACCGCAGGCAGGTTACGTAAGCAAAGCGATTCATCTAGTTAATTAATTATTACACTCATTCTAGGGTTTAAGAGAAGTTTATTCCAATCGCGCTAATGCGCGCTGTATGCAAACGAAATCTGGTTATATTTTCCATACTAACCAATTACTTAAAGTCAATGAAATTTTGCAGAAACAATCTAGAAACAAATCTCTATGCTTGTATGTTGTCCGATTTTCGTTAAAGTCTACGTAGTTGTATGGAAATCTTAGAGGCACTGTAACTTTAAAACTAGGTAAGTATAGACTAGATGTAGGAAGCATAGACGTTGGTTTCTAAATTGTTTCTGAAAAATGTCATTGACTTTAATTGGTTAGTATTGAAAATATCACCAGACTTCGTTTGTATGCAGTGCGCATTAGCGCTTTCGGAATAAACTTCTCTTAATTACATTCATTTCAAGGTTTAAGAGAGGATTTACGAGTACGCTAGTCTTCTTTAAATACAATGGTTCCGGAGTTCGGGGCAGCAGTGGTGGTAGTCTTGGGGTTGCGCTCACGCATGCCTGGTCTCCTCGTCGTTCGCCTCGGCACGAACCCCTAGAGATTTACAACTAAACTTCACCACACCACCTTGGTGCAAACTAAACTGTACATGTGCATTTATTCTATGGGTCAGTTCTTTGACCATATAACTAGAGGCCAGCCTCGCATTAGCATTCCCCTCTGCCAAGTTACACGATCAATTTGATAATTTGCATTACACGCGTAACTCATCTATAGTTATATGGTCTAAGGGTCAGTTGGAATACGTTAACACTTTAACTGCTGACGACCTACCTGGTAGGTCAGCGACATATGGGCCGCAGTGAGTCATTCACACCTTGAGTCAGAATTGTATAGCATTCCACAGTTTCGGGCTTAGCAGCGAAAGTGTTAAGTAGGTAAGAACATTGCATATCCTCGGGAAAGAAGGTACCTACTAAAGAACTACGCTAGGTTTTAATGACCCATTGTCAAATTATACTCCATAACCAGATTTTGCTAGTAGCCTATAAGTACTGTTTAAATATTTACAAGGTATTTACAAAATAATCAATATGATTGGTAGCACATTACCTTGGCTGAATGTAATGTGACATTCAGTAGTGTTGGATGGTTGTCTATAACGATAAATTCAACTTCTTGTGGCAAGTAACCTTCGGCTGAAACCTGTTGGAAATAGAAAGATTTTAAGATTTGTTTTCGCGTAATATGCTTAGGGCCCGGTATCCACCGTAACGGAGAGGAGATGAGGTAAACAAACAATAGGATTTAGTTATTTATCAAGATCATCTCTCTCTATCAAGATCGGATCGAGGAGGGAGGGGCACTTAGTCGAGTTCTAGTCAGGACAAGTTGAGTTGATGAGTTCAGGCCCCTGTTTAATAAAAGCGACAAGTGACAATTGAAAATGACAATTCAGAGTACATTGCTGAGAATGCTAGGACAGTGCAAGTTTAGCGTTATTAGTAACCAGCAATGTACTCTGAATTGTCATTGTCAATTGTCACTTGTCGCGTTTATTAAACAGGGCCCTGGTTAGCTTGTTAGCTGACAGAACGTTTGACAAATCTTTCATACAAAATATGTCAAACGTCTGTCAGATAATCTAACAAGAACTTACTAAGAAGTAGTAAAACGGCCCTTTAGTATGCACTGCACCGATTTTGATTATTATATTGTCATGTAGGATCACCATATTTCTGTTCCTCAAAATTTTTATTAAAAAATGTGAACCATCTTACGTATGTTGACTGAATTGTTCACCGGTTTGTGTTGTTGTAGATGAAGTACCTAGTCACATTGGTTTGTGTCCCAGTAGACTGGAGTTTGTGTGACAAGGGACAACATTAAGTCCCAGTAGTTCCTTTGGGATGTGGCAGAGGAACTAATGGTGAGAAAATGTCCCATTAGTCCCTTCAGAGGAACTGTCAAAAGGTACTTCTGAGAATTAACCCTTCCCTAAACATTTCCAGTCTTCATCTGACCGTACAAAAACCACAGACTAAATAAGTCAAAAGCTAAAATAACTCACGTCAAGTCGGTAGTTGCCAGGCAGCAGGATGCGCCAGAACTCGCCGTACTTGGTGGTGTGGTAGGTGACGTCACGCCCCTTCACCCGCACGGAGGCGCGCTCCACCGGGTTGCCGTTGTCGTCCATCACAAACCCGTGGGCGCCGCGGTGAGCCTCCGCCAGGTACTTTATCAGCGACTGCCATTGTTTAAAATTTGTATTAGAAAAACTTTAATGATTTTTGTCTTATTTAATTAGGATTGCCCTCAGTCTAAAAACCGGCCAAGTGCAAGTCGGGCAACTGGCGCACCGAGGGTTCCGTACCACCACACAATATACAGGGTCAAAGTGATATCATTAGCATCCTAAACCAAGAGTCTACCCATCAAACTGAACAACTTTTACTATGGGAGCAAAGCAAACCGATCGGAGCAAAAAAGAAATAGCTGTTCCATACTAAACTAAGCCTACTCGACTCAAATGTATGCAACAGCAGATATTTTGTTGCTCCAATCGGATTGCTCCTATAGTAAAAGTTTTTCAGTTTGATCGGTAGAGTCTGACACCCGCATTCTTAGTTGTTTTCTTGACATTTCCTCACTCGAGTGGAGGACGTTTTTGTCATAATTTGTAAGACCAAAATGTCAAAAACATCCTCGACTCGAGTGAGGAAGCAAGAACATTGTGGAAGCCTCAAGGAAACAACTGAGAATACGGGTGTTCGTTTAAACGGATGCTAATTGATATCAATTTCACCCTGTAGAGTCCTTCTTAATATGCTAAAGGTTTTTAAGGGGATGACCAGACCATCGATCGAACTGAACAACTTTCTCGATTTAAGTTGGACCCTTTAGGTACCATAAAATTGTGTTTTTTCCGGGATCCTTAGCGCTTTTAAGATTTTGATAGTGACTATGCTAATGACTCGTAAGGTACCTAAACGGAGCTAATTAATAGATAAAAACATTTATAGTCTAAGTGGCTACATAAGTAGCGCGCCGTACCTATGCATAATTAATAACAAAACAATGTCGATATTTATCACAAGATAACCTAGTAATCATAATCAATCATAATCTTCGACAGTTACTAACTAGACAGTCGGTGTTGGTTTATGAGATTGTGCGTTAGTCTACTGATATCACTCGTGACAGCAGCCCGTCACCATGTTATCCCGCATTATAATATTCGTTGTAACACTTAGTGTCGTCACTGTGGAAATCTGTGGAGAAACAAGGATTGCTACCGCCCGTCTCGTATCACAGAATATAACTGGTAGCATATTGTTCACGGAGACAGCCGAGGGTGTTCACGTGACCGGCGGCATCACGGGCCTCCCCGTCGGCCTCTACGGGTTCCACGTCCACGCTTTGGGAGACATTGAGAACTGTGACGCCACCGGCCCACATTTCAATCCCGATGAGAACAACCACGGCGGCAGAGATCATGCTGTGCGTCACGTAGGGGACCTCGGGAACGTTGAATTTATTGGGAACAATACTGTAGTGGCTATTGTTGATTTTGTGGATACGATGATTACGCTTCGTGGTCGTAACAGTATCTTGGGGCGTGGACTTGTTCTCCATGAGCGTGTGGATGACCTCGGCCTGGGAGGACACGAGACCTCTCTTACAACGGGCAACGCGGGAGCTCGCGTCGCTTGCGGCGTCATCGGCATTAAGTCTCCTGCAGAGCCGTGGAATTCTGCACCTTTTGATGCACCTTCCGTTAAGCTGATGTGCTTGCTATCGGCTTTTATGTTTTATTTCAGATATTAGATGATGCTATTGTATGCTTTTAATCATTATTTAAACATTTCGTTGATAAATATTTATCAAAAACTCGACGATACATTCTTATATTTTTGTGATGATAAGAATTGTCGTTCTTAAACAAATATTTTAAGAATAAATCAGTGTCGTATGTAAGTGCCTATTTAATGAGTGTTTCCTACCTGCTTGTTATCCAACCAGTACTTGGAAAGTTCGTGAGCCGGAGGATATTTGCAGCAAGATATCTCCAACGTGATCTCCATGCATCCATGCCATAAGTAGTTGTAATCTTGCATACCGCCTGTTATTTTAATAAAGCAATTAAACATTAGTCGTCTTTTTAATTTATCAGAAAACACAATTTATGAAATCCTGGCGTTTTTGCCGTTAGCATAGTTCTCGACTATATTCCCATATGGGGTAATCATTGATTTTCTAGCAGTACTGCTCAAACCACAGATTATGGCCCAGAATCTACCAAAGCGGAGCGGAGATGTGTCAAATCGACCAATAAAATAGCTTTAATATTTTTATGACGCGATCGAGCGAGGCTATTGGTGGATCCTCTTTTATACATCTCCGCTCGGCTCCGCTTTGGTATCCACCAAAGCCGGGTATCAAACTACCGGATCCCATTAGTTAACGAAGTAGACACAATAAGACGCCTTAAAAATTTTTACCATGTATTTCATAACGATGTTTCCCTTAAAACAAACGCACGCACACACGAGTTCCTAAAATCATTGGTAAGAGTCTGACGCAGGGCCAGACTGTGGTGGAACTGTCTCCGCGGTCTGCGGAGCCACGTGTGGCGAAGCGTCTAGCTAGCAGAGCAGGAATACGCCGCGGTAATTCCATGCTCTGTGGACTAATACTATTGTTGGCTGGGCTATTGCACGCAAGGCTCGTTATGTAACACTGCGACTATTGCTGGTCTATTGTATTCGCCACAAACTTACCCATATTTTACACATACCTCCGAACTTGTGGTATATCCTTTCATTGTCGGGTATACATGTTTCCTCGCGATGTTTTCCTTCACCGTCGAGCTAGTGATCATGATGAATACAACCGTACATAAATTTCGTATACCTAACTTAGTGGTACAGGCCAGGAATTTAACAGGATCGAGCCGCTTTGAGTTGCTTGCTCTCTTCCGTATCACTGCTCTTAATGTGTCTGTGAGCTAGACAATAATGCCTTTGACAGTAGTTTAAAATTGGTATGTATGCAAACCTGTAAGGGGGTACCAAGCAGCTCCGTTAGTGATACCATGCTCGAACCTCGGCGAGCCGGACTTGCAGGACACCCCGCGCGACATCTTCGCGTGATTGTTTGAGTAGATCAGCGATAGGTGGCGGAACACGTCGTCGTCGGGCGCGATCGACGGCGAGTGCGCGTAGCTCTGGAACACTGCGTTCAGGGGACATGTGGGCGGAAATATTCATTATTAGCATGCATAACGCTCACGTCTATATTCCCCGAGGGGTAGTCAGAGATATTCTGAAACCTGAGAACATCCACGTTTCACTAGTAGTACCGAAACTGTCCAGCGTGACCGGCAGTGAGCCCGTCGCTAGTTGTAATGGAAAGTGGGTACAATACCTACATGCCTCGAAATTGAAGCACGCAGTTTTCCTCACGATGATTTTCTTCACCGAAAAAACCAGTGGTGTTACCTGGACGGGTACCGAACTATCGCCTCCTGCGCGGCAGGAAAGGCTACTTGCCACTGGACCACCACGGCTCCGGCACGGCACAATATTTCTTATATATTTACTGAAATTATTAATTTAATTATTAATTAAAGAATGAGCCAAAGTAGGCTGACGTAGAATGAGCCAAAGTAGGCTGACGTATGAAATCTACAAGGAAAGTGTGAATGGAATGGTTGAAAGAGGTCGCCCTAGGCGCACGTACGCTGACCAAATACGATGCGTACTGAAGAAGGGCCAAATAAAATGTACCCGGAACCGACGAGCATGTATGAAGAGACTTATGAATGTTGAGGAGGCGAAAGATGTGTGTCAGAATCGTAGCATGTGGCGATCTATTGTCTCTGCCTACCCCAGTAGTGGGACATAGGCGTGAGCATATGTATGTATGTATGTAAATTATTAAGTTGGAAACAAAGAACAGAAACACACAGACAGAACAGAAAGTTAATACGTCACCGGAGCATAACACTGAAGATCTGCAAATTCCTTTGAGAAGCGTGAAAGAAAAAGGTCTAAGTGAAATATGTTTACTGAATGTCGATGCGTATAGGTATAGGCACGGAATTGTTAATTGCAAGTACGGTAAATTAAACGCTTTCTCCATGATTTAAAAGCCTAATTCACCATCCACATCTGCTGTCCAAAATCCTCAAAACGCCCGATCACCAGCGGCTTTACAATATCTCTATGAAAATGACGTGCTCACGTGCCCGCTATGTGCGAGGATCTTCTCCATGAAGATTAGCTATGTTAGCGACGTGAGAGCTCATCAACGCCAACAAGCAGTCGTCGCCGTGACCGAAATCGGATCGGAGGAATCACATCAGGTTTGAACGAAGAAAGCCCCCCAAGTGAAGTACTGAACCCTAGATACGGGCAATAAGCGAGCCTCTAATGCTGTTTTTCAAATCTTTTCACCACGATGGGAAAATAAAATCAATTGCTATCAACTTGACAGAAGAAGATTGAGTCAATATGAATACTTACTGGCACTAGGTGTGTTGTCGAAGGGGTATGATGCGACTAGGGCGCCACCGTGCAGGGACCCAGACAGCACGAACTGTATCTTACTGATCCACTCCTTCACGGCCTCGGTCTCCGGCTGAGGCTGCTTCGTGTTCGCCTTGAAGTAGTCCGGGAAGTTGCGGTTCAGGTCATAGCGACGAGCGTTGTGTCTAGAACATTTGTTTTGTTTTTGAGCTGAGGGTTTCTACTTCCATTTTTTGCAGCTGCACTGCAATCGTGATTCGGTTAAATGACCTTGTGTCGCGATGCAATATATATATTTTTATAGTTAAATGTGTAAACTGAAGGGGGTGCTTTCACTGAAATCGCCAAAAAAACATAGAAAACGTCAACTGTATAACATATCCTATGCCCAGGTAACGAAGTATTTTTATGGTAGTAGCAAATCAGATTCAGATTTATTAAACTCGTGAAAATTACGCCTTTCACTGGAAGATGTGGTCTGCTAGGGGTGTTGACCAAGAGTTTTCGCTTATCAGTTAGGGGAATGACTTGGGTAGGTTTTTATTCCAATGTGTTGGGAGCATCGTTCTATAGGACAACTTATACTGATTAATGATTATACAGGGTGCAATGCAAGGAACCCCGTCCATCAAACAGAACAAGTTTTACTATGGGAGCAAACATGTCAGTGCAAATCTGCTGTTCCATACTAAACTGCAATGCGTTCTCGACTAAAAAGTATGGAACAGCAGACTTTATTTTTTGTTCTGTCAGGTTTGCTCCCATAGTAGGTAAGTACCTAAAATTAGTTCAGTTTCATGGTTAGAGTACCTACTTTTGTGGTTTAAAGGTTAATGATACTTTTCCTTACACCCTGTATTGTTTAATTCTATTTTGTAAATACGTAAACCTGTTCCGTTGGAATTAGTATGACACAGTAGGTATATAATATAAAATTAAGTACCTAAGGTACCTTACAAGCTACGTGTAAAAAGAAACTGTAACTTTTCGTACAAATCTGTATTTGCACAAACCGCAAAGGCAAATCAATTTCCGATTTCTAAAAACGTAATGTGGTTAAATTCGATGATATTAGAAATGGACCAGTTGACAAAATATTGTTGCATGAATATTTCGTAACATTCATTGTTAATACGTAAACAAAATAATAATTTACGTACGTTCCGGTACGTGGACGCAACAATGCAATGGTTTCAATGTTATCAACTTGTCACTGATGTTCTCATCTAAGTATGTCAGAAATCCTCGTAATACGTTGTAATGACGTAAATCTGTGAGATATGCTTTCTAAATTCTAAACACAGGTCAAATTAATAAGTCATGGATGAGAAACGTTAAAAAAAAGCCTGTTCGGGGTATCCCAATGATGTTATAGTACTCGTAGCAACAAAAAGAAACAGGAGTGCGATTTTTGAATGTCATACGTCGAACTCAGCAGTAGCAAATGTCAGAATTACTCTGGAGATATGCATCTTTCTACAGATGAATTGACTTTCAAAAATCATACTTCAGGAGTGCGATTTTTGAAAGTCAAATCAGCAGGTGAAAGATTCATATCGCGAAATAATTGAGACATTTTCATCTGCTGAGCTCAGCGAATGAGATTCAATAATCGCACTCCTGATATGTTACTAGCACGCTCAAGATATTCTTTCAATAGACCGCGTCAAGAAATGCTACGAGCGAGACGGCTGTGCGGCGGCACACTTTTACGCACCATTTTCAATGCCGCCTGCCACACACACGAAATTAGGATTCCATAAGGATTTGAAATTCCGAATCCGAGCTGAATTTTGGAATTAGCACGTGTGTTGCAGGCGTAAAGATGGGCAAGCGATAAGCTGAAGTCCAGGAATGTGTGGCCGTAACTGATTCTCGTCTCTATTGGTTTCCTGTACACACATCACACCGCACTGCGTTGTACGGTGTAGGTCAGCGAGGATGTCGGACTTGTTTGCAGAGAAACCCTCGAGGCGTAAAGGTAATAAATATATCTTGGGGTAGCCAAATCTAGGGAAAATACCTTACGGATTGTCGGCGAACTTCCAAAGTAACGAGGGCAGGTCACCAAAGAGAAAAATGAAAGTTTGGGCTCGTATACCCGTCAAGGCCCGCGGTCACGATATGGTCCGATATCAATTGTTTAATCAATCGAGCGAGCGGTTAATTAAAACAGAAATTAATTATGATTGCTTACCTCCCATGGATGGTATCGCACTGTCCCTCCTTGGAGATGGAGAAGCCGTCAGGGTTCATGGACGGCATCAGGTGGATCCTTGTGTTGTCCAGCAACCATTTGATGTATGAATCCGATTCGTACGATGTTACCAGGTGCTAAAGGAAATGGAAGGTTATTTGATCATGCGGTAAGTATGTAGGTACAATTATCTTTACACCCGATAGAAAAAATTACAGATTTTGCATGCATGCATGCATATGCTCACGGCTATATTCCCCGTCAGAGATATTCTGAAACCTCAGAACATCCACGTTTCACTAGTACCGAAACTCTGTGTGAAATTGAATTTTTCGCATCCTAGTTAATTCGTTTAGGAAAACTGCGTAGACTGTATGGGATGCATAGATACTAAGTAGTTACCTACTTATTTACTTACTTACATAATTTAAAATGTAAATTAGGATGTATGAAATTCAACAGCACTCATGTAACCTACCTACTGATTACCTACTTATTAATTTGGATATCATTTCACGGAATAATTATAAACTTGACTAGAGTTTATCACTAGTTATAGGTACTTATTTATTTATAATTCTTTTTATTTGGTAACTACTTAGAAAAGTTATATCAGATGATAATAAAAATTCTTACCACCTATTCATGGAAACCGCTCTAAAACCACGTCTGTTCATTTCGTTGAAATTTGACAGAGTGTATTATCTCTATCTTCTATTTTACATCAGGGTACTGGAAAAAGCTGGTAACCTAAGAATGATAATATAAATACATACTTAACTAGAGTTTACCCGCGACTTCATCCGCACGGGTTCCTGTCATCGTAGTGAATATATTGTATACTTATTGTACCAGATACCTTTTGATAAAGTCATATGTCAAGATTGACAGTCGAAGATGCGAAAGCGTCGAAAAAAATTGGAACCAGTACTGGCCTAAACCCTATACATATACATGCACACATACATAATTTGTATGGCGCCTCACGCACACCTACCTATGAAACTTGGCCCCTTTTTTTATACGGTAAAACAGAGAGGCTCATTCTAGACATATACTTTTTCTAAGCAGATACCCTAATTAATAAGCTTTCAAACACAAAAAGTTTGATCATAATCGGTCCAGTAATTTTCACGTTATGCGCGATGAAACAAACAGACGGACCAAAAATTTAAAAAAATCGGTGATTTGGAATCAGGGACATCATATACAAAAATTTTCCTACGTACCACGGCGACAGATCAACCTATCCATAGTTAAACTATATGTTCATGGACATAAGGTCCAACTATGGGTAGGTTGATCGGTTGATTGTTAAAAACCATATCGTAACTTTTTTTTTATATCTTCAATGTATACCTACAACCACACTTCTGCTACAAGTTTTATAATAGTTTATACTAACATGAATGAGATGCAGCAGCAGCTCGCGGCCGACGGCCTCGTTGCCGTGGATGTTGGCCACGTACTTGACGTCCGGCTTGCCGATCATGTGCTCGTACGGGGACGCCGACACAACCATCACCCACAGGTCGCGACCTAGAGCGTAAACTATATTAGTCCTTGCAGTGTACTAACGAAGTTCTATCCTATTATCAAGATCTAGAAACGAATATCTGTGCCTGTGGGTTGTCAGATTTGCCACACTAACTTTGAAACGTACACTTTAACCAAAATGTGACAAACCACAGGCACTTTCAGGTTCCTTATGTTACGCGAAAGTCAACACTTAGATTATCGCACATAGAACCTCCTCCTTTTTTGAAGTCGGTTGAAAAGCACCGCTTCTTCTTCTTATCGTGTGGGCAAGCCCTGGTACCAGAGTTTATTCAAACCGCCTTACGGCCTCTGACGTGGTTTTTTATGTAACGACTACTACCACCAGAGATAGTAGCCGGGACCAACGTGCCATCCGAAGCACGGAATCATTTTCCTTTTCAGACAATCAGGTGATTCAGCCTGCAATGTCCTAACCAACTGAGGAAAAACGCACAAAGAGATATATCACTAGGTAGGTGTCCTCCGTGGGAATAGAACCCACGACGTCCGTGTCAAGAGCCATATGCTCTTAACTATTAGACCACGGAGGCAGCAACTAGCACTGCTGTAGAATTAATATTATAAAGTACCTAAAGTGAACTTTTAGCAATCTTTTATTGAGTCCGCTATGTCAGCAGCATCATTTGATATAGTGTAGTAGGTCAACTGCAGATACTAAAACCGACTAGTTATGAAACAAAACTCGAATGGAAGACAAACGATTTTGTGTTTTTGTATAGAAGATATTCTTTGGACAACTTTACAGTTCCCATGATTATGAAGTTTTCTACGAAGATTTAGATATCCTTTTGTACACAGTATTTGTACTAACACATAAATTCGTTCTCTTTGTGAACTATTTGTGAATCATTCAAGAACATCAAGAAACATTTCGTGAATTTCTCATAAAGATAATATTCCATCCGCAAAATCTCATAAATTTATACTATGTAGTCGACTTGTGTTTGCTAAAATATGGTCTTCAGTGTTTCAGTGAACGGTTGCCAAGTTTTACTACATAAATATTTATAAATAAGGAGTTATTGCATACTTACATGTAGGTCACAGAGTTAACTAGTACAAAATATAAAAGAAAACTATAAAAATGAAAGCAACCTACTGCACGAAAAAATTGTTTTGTATAAATAAATTAAGTACCCTAACTACTTACTAATAAAAAAGTACTTACCTAATGTTATATGAGTACCATTCTAATCAAACTAAAAATTAAACTCTGAAGTCTGTTTGCACTAAACTAAGTGCTTCTCAATCTGATTCCTAAATTAAGTACCCACATACCTATTTTGAATAACAGAAACAGAGATTTGAAACATTTCCTCTCCCTTATTCTTAGAATTTCTTTAGTAACGTCCAAGATATGTAGAATAGTATAAGTATATCTTTCTGATAAATAAATTACCTACATTTGCACACCAGAATAAGAATCTGAAAATACTGTCGTCCTTATTTGCAATGAAGTATACCTAACAAGAAAGTGCATTGCACCAACCAAAGAGTGTTGAAAAACGACTTTAGAGGGATGAATATGGAATACACAAGTACACGTCTAGGTCGTCACTTTCCAGCACATTATACCTAATAATACAGACACGGACAAGTAATAGAGTTAAAATGTAGTATATCTCTGTAATCTGTAGGTATAATATGTATCTCTCGAGTCATAAGAATCTTTATCATAAAACATGTAACTAACCTTGTATAGATTTGCCGATGGAGTAAAGAGCGGTCAGTGCTGGGTACTTCGCGGAGATGGCCCGGAGGTACCTGGTCATCTGCTCGTGGTCGTGGTACTGGAACTCGAGGTCCGGCCCGTTGTCCCGCGCCTCCACCTCGCCCAGGCTTGTCGATAGTTCATCGGCTGTTGATTTCAAGCCAACTTTAAGGTACCTATGTTAAAACATTGTTACCAAGCTACGTATATGCATCAAATCAACATTATATTCTCACTCCAAATGGTCAAAAAGTTTGCTTCAACAATAAACTACCTTTTACTCCTGCCACACACACACGGATTCCAATCTAAGAGTCCGAATTAGGATTTCGTTTCGAAATTTCAAGTCCATAAGAAATCGTAATTCCGTCCGGAATAATTCCGCTTGTATGTGGCAGACCTTCGCGCAGTAGTGCTTTCGCCTACAAAGTTTCTGCCCTTTCAAGGTCTTGCTCAAAAAGTTTGCCGGCCAGTAAGTTCGTATTCGCGTGTGGGCTACACATTTAGCAAGTTCTTAAAAGTTAAATCTCCCAAGAAATGTTTATTTTATATTCGAGGACCAAAACCTTTATATTTGTTTGAGGAAAAAAAACAAAAATTTCCTCAAATGACATTAACTTTATGCGCGTCATACATGGGCTAAGTACATGGCACTTTGGTTTCGACTGTAAAGAACGCTATTGTGTGTAACGAATACAAAACACAATAACAGCTTTACGGATGTTTAGATACTTACATGGTATAAAACTGGGATCCGCCTGAGATTGTGCATACGCTTTTCCTAAGAATAACGTCAGTAGTAAAACCCGCGCCATACCGTCTGCCGTCCTCCCCGTCATCTGGAAATAAAACAATTACTAAACATTTTGCCTTATTAGCTTTCCTTTACTCGTGCACGAGTTCTCATCGCCCGTTCGCTAATTGATATTTATTTTGCTGCCATCGTTTCGCTTTCATCATTCGGATTCATAAGGCGCCTCCGCTCCGCCACGGTCGCGCGACGCGGCTGCTGATTAGCATGGGGCTTTCTTTTAACATTGTTGACTAACATCACAGCAGCGTAGTGTTTGGAAGCGTTGAGCGGTCTAGTTGCGCCGACGCAACCGGTCGTGCGTGAAGGTCACTGGGTCAGTGGACCGGCCATTCGCACGATGTGCCGCCCTACGAATACACCGAAACTTTATCTTTGTCCAAAGCTTTCAAGTTTGGGTCAGGTCACAAGATGATAATCGTTACAATAATTTACTCGAGTGGATCGTAGCATTTATTTTTTCGAACTATATTTTGACTGCTTATCTACTCTTTGCGTTAGTCAGCAAGGGTCATCAGTATTAAACCTATAAGTGCTCATAACCGAAGATCATTTTTACGAGTACCCAGGTATAACAAATATTATGGAACTGTATAAAAGGAGCCCTAGAAGTGGTATTTGCATAGGTATAGCCACAGAAAAAATGTGTACCAATAGGCATAGTACTTATAAGTCTAAAATATATATACAGCTATAGTGGTCAATCTGGTTTCTTCAACGATTTGTGAACTGATCAGGTTACAGTTTAAAATCCTTATTTTCCTTATCAAATATTCAAATTCATTTTCATGGAATCTTTTATTTAGTTCGTCTTCATTGTTTTTTTCCTTGAATATTTGGTTGCTGGTTTTTTTAATCTCTTATGTTTTCGTGACCTACGCTACGACCAGCTTTACTAGGTATTATGGGTATTTCTAATGATCTAACAAAAGATAGTTATTTCTATTTATTTATCATTAGATGAGACTGTCATTATCACCATTTAACGCGTTAATTAGATAGGAGATTAAAAAGAAAGTTGCGTAAGTAATAATAATGCAATTACTCATTGCTTGTTTATTCCTTGATATCAAGACACTGTCACGAGTCACGGCTAATCTTTATTCAGTTTCCGTGTAACATCTTTGACTTAAGCAACCTACCTATTGATAAATTCCTACTTCATTGAACAGAACAAATTTAATTACTAGTAATAGTTTATTTGTTACAATCGTCGTGTTATTTCAATTTATTTTCTATGAACACAAATTACGACGTGTGCAAAACATGACACTACCTTGTTAAAGTTCGGTTTTTAAATGGAGTGGAGTACGATTGTAGTTTTATCATACTATCTGACGTGATATATGTGATCCACGGGTGTGACCAGCAATATTGAAACTAGAAGTTGATTGAGAGCTTAAAATAAAAATGAAACCGAAATCGTTACGTCTTGTAAACTTGAAATAGCATCAGTTTCCAGCTTTCCTTCCGCTGTTTAGCATCGGAACATCGGCACGTTGGCTCGTTGACCCTATTATCAGTGTCCAGCTAAACGTTCGCAACTTTCCATTTTAAATGACCGAAATAGTTAGTCATACATTTTCTTGGACATCTCATATTGACTAGTGAATGACATACAAACTCAAAAAGCTCTTTTTAGTTATGTTTTAATAACAATTAAACAGCAATTAAGGCCATGGCTATGTAGGTAAAGTTTTTATTTTCCTGTAACACACATAAATAATTGAAACTAAGTGCAAAAATGACCAAGTGTATCTTGTAACGCTGGTTACATTAACAATGCAGCACACTTTTTTGTTTTGTGAAAGTTGTGATTTGAATAGCTATGTGATAGGAATTTTGATAAAAACATTCTTAATTACAGGTTGGTTATTACTGAATGTAATGAAAGAACATTTCTTATTTGAATCAAAGTGTTTCAATCAGCATGTGAGCATATACAACTTAATTGATATGTTGACAAAACAATTAACTTTGCTCAATTAAAGCAGAGACCTTGACTTAACTTACATGCTCACACTCTCACAGCTTTACTTTTGAATGTATAAGTAAATGGCCGAGTTAAAGGAATATCAAGAATCAAATTGATATTTAGATAGAACTGTATACATTCTTTGTTTTACTTTGTAACTCAAATCATTACTAAATAGAATATATTAGGTACTTAACATTTCATTTTCTTTAATTAAATAATTTTCCGTACCTACTTATGTAAGTAGTAAAGGTAGGTAAGTACTTTATGTCTGCAACTTGGGCATACTTAGTTCAGAAAAAGGAAATAATCTTAAGTATCTAAAGCGAATAAAATAGAACGTAATGTTAACTTACCCTGATCCGAAATGAGTCCTGGTTATATTAATTGAAAACTTGTCGATGTCATTTATGACTAATAGTACTATAACAAACGATCGCGAAGAGGAAACCGGACCATGAAGGCGAGGGCGCGGTAAAGTCCTTGCGTGCGGGCGAACACCACTCGACTGCCAGCTCGCGGTGGACCGGTGGCTGCTCCCCGCGTCATCTGCGTCATCCAGCCCGCCACACGACCGGAAAGTGCTTTCTCTCACGCCCGCTCCTCTATAACCACTCCTAACACCAAACAATAAGGTCTATTATAACTCTAAAACAAACAATTCACAGAATGTGGATGAAAGTTTCAATATTATCTCTATGACTTTGAAAATAAGAGGGACTTTGCCATAATCTGGGTTATGCGATCCCTTGCTAGTGACGTAGGTGAATCCCGCCCTGTATCATCTGGCACTTTTCCCGCACATTGAGTTTCTTTCTCGACTACCCGATATTTAATATACCGTATCCATCTAAGTAAAACAGAGAAAACTCGAAGTGAAACTTAATAATAGCGATGATAATAAAGTAGTGCTAGGACTGTTACCTGAGTATTATTACTGGCATGTAATCTAGCTACTTCCTCAAGTTGGTTGAACCGGCCCTTGATGTTATTGTAAGATGAAAAATGTTACTCAACCGGCAACCTTATCTATTAATCCCGTAAGTTCGAATCCCGTAAGGGACAAATATTTGTATGACGAATATGAATATTTGTACCCGAGTCATGGATGTTTGTATCTATATATGTATTCTATATCGTTGCCTAGTTATCATAATACAAGTCCAGGCTAGATTCTGGAATTCTAGATAATTTGTGTGATACTGTCCAAGATATTTATTTATTTAATCTATTGATTCACGATTACGACTAAGTATTTGATTGGCACTGAAATTATTTTAGGGTGAAAACTATCAAATGTTTTGTATTCTACGTAACCTAGAACAATTTTCCATTCTTCGATGCGAGAATAGTGAACTTTAAAAAGATAGTTACTACAACACTGTTGCTAATCGTAAAAGTATTGTATATTCAAAATAATGCTTTTGTAATTTATTGGAGTACCTATCACTTTTTTAAATAGGTGTTTTTTATTGAAAAATCTTCAATATGAGGGCGCTGGCGACTCTTAAATATCTCGAAAACTAGAATCTGCCCAGTCAATTTGCAAGAAAGTAGTGAGCTTGAAATAAGGGTGACTAGAGATAAATGGAAGATACCACATATATTGCGCCAACTGCAAATAAATCAGGTCAGGAGGATGATGATGATTATATTCGAAGACTCTTGATAGTACCTACAGGGTGTGAGGAATGGAAGGAGTATGTAGTTTAAAGGTTAATGATATTTTCCTTACACCCTGTATATAAGATCTAACAAAATTAGGTGAAACTGTTTTAAGGGGATGATCAGACCATCAAACTGAATAACTTTCTCTATGAGACCAATATCGGAATCGCGAAAAAAAAAACAGCTGTCCCATACATTTAGGTCGAGTAGGTTTGTACGGAATAGCAGATGTTTTTTTTTCGTGATTTCGATATTGGTCCCATAGAGAAAGTTGTTCAGTTTGATGGTCTGATCATCCCCTTAAAATTGTTTAACCTAATTTTGTTAGACCTTATATAGAACCAAGGTAAGTCTAATAATTTTCGCCAATAAGCTGAAATGAGGTAAAGTGCTTTAAAGTTTAAATATCAATTTGTATTTTTGTCTCCGCTGCCGCTGATTTAAAATAATAAACAAATTATAAACAAAGCGGGAACGCCTGTTAGAGTTCATTGTTTGTTTCGTAGGTAGTTGTTAAATAGCTGTAATTATGTTATTTTAGGCGTTATTAAATCCGCTGTGTATTCTTCTTCTTTCGTGTCAGCCAGCATGAGGTTAAAAGTATCGCAAGACAATTACTGATGGGGTGTGATGGAAAGATTTTTAGCCAGTCAGCAACGGTGGTATCGAGGCTGATTGCCCAGGGTTCGACTTCGTCACTGGGGAAGGCTCCTTTCATACATCCCGTGTATTGAGACTTAACGTGGTTGCAGAGTTGTAAATTTCATACAAAACTTTGTCGTAGAACACTCGTAGACGGTCGGTATTAATAAAAGTAATGTTTTATACTTATATGGAGAAATAACTTAGAAAATCTAGATTGCGCGTATCAAATAATATTTACAATTTATAATATTACGGAAACCACCTAAGAAGGCAAATAAATCACTAAGGGCCTGTTTCACCACTTCTGGGTAAGTTCTTGTTAGCTTATCCGACAGATAGTTTGACATATTTTGTATGAAATTATGTCAAAATATCTGTCGGATAAGCCAACAAGAACTTATTCAGAAGTGGCGAAACAGGCCCTAAGTAAACAGTCCATTCGACTATAAGGGTTGAACTACACATGGCCGCACGCGATCGCACTTTTCCGTCGCTCCATCCTTTTCTGTCACTCAGGAACGTCATTTGCTAGAGCATATAAGATAGACGGAATGCGATCGCCTGCGGCGTGCGATCGCACGATCGAACGATCGATCACCCTAATAGAATAGGTTCCACTAATGCCAATCTAGAACATAGACAATGAAGACTAAACTGATCCAAATTAACTGAAAACGTATTTCGTCCCGTGCCGTGTGTGATCACTACTGACAACGAATAATCAGGCTCGAAATAGTTGATTTTGTTGTACTTAATCATAATTCATACATGCGTAAAGCCTGACCAGAAAAATAAAAAACCTCGCCATGTTGCGGAAAATCATTAGAACTAAGATTTGTACTTGGAACACTGTCATTAAAGGTTATAGTCGATTGCAGCGCCCCCAAACCAGGTTTTTTATATTTCTGGTCAGGCTTTACTTGAAAGTAGATAAATAGCACCTATGACGGAAAAATTGCGGGGTCATAGATTATTGTGGTACGGGCATGTGATGCAAAGAGGCGAGTGTTAAGTATGAATTTGGATACCTATACGTGTAAGAAAAGAGTGATTGCCGAAATGACGGCTAAAAGAGATGATTTCATGCATAATTATTACGATATAGCATTAAGCATCGATTACTTTCCCGACGAGGGTATAGTCAGAGATATTCCAGAACATAAAGGTACTATACCAGGAATAGAGGAACATACAGCTGAGTGAGCGAGATGTACCTAGCGGCACCACTGTATAATAGAAAGAGATACGTGACGCGAGGCAATAGAACCGTTTTTAGTCACTAATTAATTTTTACAATTCTGTTTCCGTGAATAATTGCGAATCGAAAGTGAAATCGTAGATAGTTTTATGAAATATACTGACACTCTTCATTAATATATCCACAATTTCACGTTAGACTCAGAATTATAGACAATACTAGAGTTTTCTAGCGACTTCGTCCGCACAAATTATATACCAGATTTTAAGTCAGATCATAAGCTATCAAACAAAAAAAGTTTCATCAAAATCGGTTCAGTATTTTTTGCGTGATGCGCGAACAAACAGACAAACTAACAATTTTGTCAATAGATGGCGCTGCACGTCATTTAAATCGCGCTATCGAGTGTTATTTGACTTTATATTAAGTGAACCGCTACTTTTTTGTTCCTCATGATTTTACGGTTTTATAATAGTTAAGATTCGAATTTTTGCCTGCGAATAGTCTCCAAAAACATCCAAAGACGGTTTCATTTGACAACTCATGTTTGTTGCTCTATTCCTGTAAGGTATAATACCTTTATGTTCCAAACACAATTTTGTAGCAACTACATTAGCATTTAATTAAATTACGAAAAAAATTGTAACACTCGTTGAAATCTTTTCAACCTGCCCATACAAAAGACTTCAACGCGTGCTACACTTTGCGCGTTTGGACCTTTGAATTATTTATCAATGGTTTGGAGTTGGACTTTGGAATCCAAATTTTTGATGGTTGTTTAGCTTCTCATGTCAAGAGGTTGGATTGATTGCAATGATAATTATACAAAGTAATTCAATTTCTAAAGTGAATTTAAATCTGTTTTCTCCGGCTATATTCTGGCTCCGGACCTTCAGACCTGATTAGTTTATGAGGCAGTGCCTCAATTGTTAGTTTACAGTTTGTTTAACTCAATAAAGGATTTAAAAAAAAGTCATTCTTAATATGCTGACGGCTTTTTAAGGGAATGATCACACCATTCGTGGTGGTCCAGTGGCGAGTAACCTTGCCTGCCGTGCAGGAGGTGATGGTTCGATCCCCGTCCAGGCCGACTCGTACCAATGAGATTTTCGGAATTTATGTACGATTTGTAACACCACTCTGGCTTTTCGGTGAAGGAAAACAGTGAGGAAACCTGCATGCTTCAACTTGTTTCGGTACAACTGGTGAAACGTGGATGTTCTGAGGTTTCAGAATATCTCTGACTACCCCCTCGGGGAATATAGTCGTGAGCATATGCTATGATCACACCATGATAAAACTGAACAACTTTATGGACTAATATCGAAATCGCGAACTAAAATCAGCATGCCCTTACATTTGCGTCGAGTAGGTAGATTTTCAGTTTTTATGGAACACCTAGATTTTTTTCTTCCTATAAAAGTTTAAAAGTCATGAAGATATTTGTATATGATATAGCCTGTGATATAGCCCTGAAAAGTTCTCGAATGGCGACCGCGTACCGGAAAGCGCAGCGTGGGTTGACCCCCCAAGGACGACCTAGTGAAGGCGGCGGGAACCCGTCGGATGAGGACAGCGCAGGACCGGTCGCTATAGCGACCCTGGGGGGAAGCATGTCCAGCAGTGGATGTCCATCGGCTGAGATGATGATGATGATGATGATAGCCCTAGTTATTAGATGGCATCGGCACTGCAAGCAACATTAAGTAGGTACTTAGGTACTTTTTGTTATTTACTATCAAAATTATTTTACTTTACTTATGTGCTTACCTATTTATTTACTATCAAAATTATTTTCCGGTTCTGAAATAAACATACTTACACTTGTTTCAGTGTAGGTAATAATCTAAAGTTGCCAGCCAGATAAACTTTTGTATCTGGTGTTATCGCTTTTTATGGCTATTTACACAGTCTAAGGTGAAGAAAATGAGTCTAGAAAAAAACGGTAACCTCGAAATTTTAAAATTTCATACAATTTGTTATTATAATTTTTTTTTGTTACGGCGGCTTGTGATCTGTAAGACTTAGGTTTTTATATTAGTCATTTTGCAGCTTACAATAATATCATAACGATAAACCATCATGGTTTAAACAACCCCCTTAAAAGTTTTGAAACAACATTCGATCAACATCGAAATCGCGAAAAAAAAATCTGCTAGGTATCCCATACATTTAGCTCAAGTAGTTTTGTAAGTTTAGTATGGAACATCCGATTTTTTATGTGTGATTTCGATATTGGTCTTATAGTGAAAGTTGTTCAGTTTGATGGTCTAAACGTTTATAATTGTATTTTTGTAACACCTTGTAGATCTAGCACATGTGGTTCTATTCTTACGAAAAAGTGTTTTTCCTTGTTGCTAACCAAACACTGAATGTAAATAGCCCCATCTCATCTTGAGGGTCGTAATTCATAAATTATAATGAGGAACTTATGTATAACCATGGCCCCTGCGGCGAGGCCTTCGTATCCAGTGAACTCCCTAGAGAGATATGAACTTCAAATTGACACAAATCAGGACGCGATAGACGCCTACGCCCTTATCTTTTGATTTCTCCGAGGAAATTGGTTTTTTTAACGTGAGAAGTATTTATGTAAGAACTAAAATTAGGTAATATACGTAGGTACAGCGCGCTGTACAGCGTCACTTAATAATCTTTTCTCCCCTCCTGCCGGAAAGCGTCAATTATCGTCCCACTGCGCTAAACGAAGTTGCCGCTTTCCACCTCTGTCGAGGAGAAAAATTGTATACTAACCTCGGACAGTAAATAAGAAAGCCTCAGATCACATGTTTGTTGACCGAGGCGAAGCCGAGGAGGAAGCCAGCGACCAAGCTTCTACAGTCTCCCCTCGTTCCGAACACTTTAAATAATAAGATGCATACGGTCCTTCTTAATGCTAACGGTTTTTTTAAGAGGATGATCAGACCATCAAATTGAACAACTTTCTCCATGGGACCAAAGTCGAAAATAACTCAGCCGTTCCATACAAAATTGTAATCTTCCTCGACCCATATGTATGGAACAGCAGATTTTTTTTGCGATGCCCACTTTTTTCCGACTTTCATAGAAAATGTTGTAACTTGTACAGGTTGATGGTCTGAGCATGCGAGCAGGAAGCAAAAAATGGACCCTGTATAAAGATACAAGGTCAGTATCTATCAAAGTGTGATCTCAATCTGAATAATTAATGAGCATCCAAGTTTGCATCTGTGGCGACCTTGAATGTCGGGGTCGCACACTACATCACAATGCATCTAGGGCAGCGCACAAGTGTAGAGACGATATTCATGAGAGGGTTGATGGGGCGCATGCGTCCTGCGTCACGCTATCGATCGCCGCGTCCCGACCTGCGTGCGTCCCGACTCTTCAAGGGGACTCGCGAATTTGCCGCGCAAGCACCGAGCGCAGGGTGCGGGGAGGCGGGAGGTCGCGGGCTAGGCCCGGGCGCGGGCGGGACCCTCACATTACGTAACGCAACACGCACAGCACGGCGCACAAACAATGTGATTTTATTTTTTCTTCGATTTTTTCTACTGTTTTTGATTATACAATTTTTAGGATTAGTATCGTGATATTATGTTAGGTGTCGCGCGACTTTTTTTTCGCTCTCTTTTTAGATGTGTAGTGTAGAAGTAATAATGTCGACTAACAAACTTCCAGTGATATCTTGGTGAATTAAATCTAGGGGAGTTTATATTACGCAATATATCTCAAAACACCATGGACGTGGTAAACAGATGAAATTGAAGATTGTGGTGATTCTGAAATCTTAAAAATTTATTGTCGGTGAACATTTTGTGATAAAATCGATCGATCGGTTTACGTACCTACCTCTACTATTCGCGTTTTTGTATAAAACCCCGGGTATTCAAATGACTTTTTTAAAGGCAATGTAGACAAATACTCAAACGAAAAGCAATATGAAAATTTAATAAAAATTTTCACGTAGTATACCTACCTAAAATTTTCGCGTATCGAGGTTTTTGGAGATACTTTTCAAAATGACGATGGGTGAGTATTTACTATATAATATATTATCTACTGTACCTACGTTTTGTATTTTAGGTTTAATGAGCATTTTTTTATTCGCACGTCTATCGCGTATCATACATAACTATACCTTATCATAATCTATCTTTAGGTAGGTACCTATTATTAAACAGTGAAAAGAGCTAAGTTTAGATGATGTAGTAGGTATGTAGGTAAGTACCTATACTGTTAAACATTTTCTCTGGATAGGATATCGGGAGTTACTCAGAGTCCATTTTTTTTAACTAGTCATTAAATTATTGTCCTATTAGCTAAACAGTCTAAAAGACCTACGAATCTACCTAAGTAGCGGTCTTGGTTTTATACCTTTTTTGAAATATAAACATCGTGAAGATACAATAAATGAGACATTGAAAAGTCTGGGCAGGTAGGTAGGTACCTAAATAAACACTACTGTAGCAAGATGCTGGACGACTAATCAATAATCGTAGATAAATATAACTGACTGAAAATACAGCAGGCTGATGAATAATAAATAAAGCAGTTGAAAGCGTTGAGAGCAAATTGATTTACGTACCGCTCTGGAGATAGAATCGAGACTGGTTTGGAGAACCATTTATTCAATTTGTTGGGATTGGAAAAAAACACGATTTTTCTGTAGGTATCAGACAATCTTAGAACTCAAATTGAAAATGTTTTTCCGCTACACCTATTATGAGTAAAGCCCCATCTCATGAGCAGTCACCCTTTGTCTCTATATAATGTCAACCGACAAACTAAACGATTTCGATCCCTACGTTCAAGTCGTGATAAGCCTAAAAGAAGCGTAGGCGTTTAGCTATAAAACGGTACACTATCTAAGTATAAAGTACCAACGAGAGGTAGGTATGCGTTGCGACACCGCCACCGCACCGTGCCGGAAGATGGGCGTCATTGAACGCAGCATCTCTCAATTGCTCAGGAAAGCAATTGCGTTACTAGTGCACCTATTGTCCGGGTTACAAAAGACCCGCTAGAGAACAAAGTGCTGGAGTTAATAGTTTTAGACTGAACAAACGAAATTACTCCCCATTCAAGAATAGTTCGAAGTTTACAATAAAATTGTTCCTATTATTTAGTCACGCAAAGGCTCGGTGATTGAACCTCAACCCTTAATGTTCTCGGTCACGACAGAAAAATATGAAGTAAAACACATAATTGTGTATAATCAAGAGAATGCCTCCGTGGTCTAATGGTAAAGAGCATTGGGCTCTTGACAAAGAGATCGTGGGTTCTATTCCCACGGGGGACACTTAGATATGCCACTTTAAGTCCGTTTTTCCCCAGTTGGTTAGGTCATTGCAGGCTGAATCACCTGATTGGCTGAAAAGAAAGATGATACCGTGCTTCGGATGGCACGTTAAGCCGTTGGTCCCAGCTACTGTCTCTGGTGGTAGGTCCTCACATAAAAACCACGTCAGAGGCGTTAAGGCGGTTTGAATAAACTCTGACACCAGGGCTTGCTGCCCGCACGATAATATTTTTTTAAAAGAGCAAACGGTTCTCACATATGGAAGTGATAATTGTTTTCCCTAACTCTACCATCCTCGAAGAGTGACATTAGACGGCATATTATATTAGTCTTGCTACCTGCGTAAATTAACGAAGGCCTTTACAAATTGAACTTACTGCTAATTTAACTATGGTTAATGAATGACGCAACTTGGCGCATATCAAATCCAGCGACGTCGGTGTAGGCGCGAGCGCAGCGCACAGTTCGAACGCGCGCGTCGTGTGCGCCGGAAGAGCGCAGTGTCCGCGCCATACACTCGTACGCAGGTTACGCTTCCACCAGCTCACCTACCACTTCTCGTACCGTAAAACATCAGTATAAGACACCATAATAGAAACCCTCCGAGCGTGACGACAGTTCCCGCGTTTTTGCTCACTGTGATCCATAACAGTCGATGTCAAGACAAAAAGTTCCAATACGCACCTAATTGAATTACACAATCCATACCTATCAGATCTTAAGTACTGTTATTAAAAGCAAATCAAAGAAAATTTTCCCATAATGAATAAGGCTGACTCGTTCGCTATCGTAGATATCAACATTGGAGATAAGGATAAGGGGAAGAGTTCGGTGAATGAGAAAGTGAATGACGAGAACATGAAGAACAACAAATCTAAATTCTCGACTATTGTTAAAATTCGTAAGTTTCTTGTGTACAATCTTAATATTTTTAACTAACAAAACAATAACAAAAATGTAATTAAAAATCGGTTCAAGGGTTTTTGCGTGATGTTGAGCATCAAACAAACGGAGAGACACACATAAATACTAAAAGAGGTTTTAGGGTTCCGTACCTCAAAACGAAGAAAACGTTACTGTTATAGGATTACTTGTAGGCTTTGTAGGCAGTCCGTCTGTCCGTATGTCGAGACTCAAGACCCTCTTTTCTCAAGAACGAGTAGAGGCATCAAGTGGAAATTAATATCAAATACAAAAGTTCCCACCAGTCCCCTGGAGGTGTAAAAAAGGCAAGCTTCTAAGTCAACGCAATCAAAAGATACGGCCATCATGTCATATATTTTGATACTTCCTTAAAACCTTAAACCCTAGTAGTTATTTGGTTTGGTATTCCTTTCAACTTGATACTCTACCTCTAACAGTTCCTGAGAAAATGGTCTTGGACCAGGACTTCCCAACCAGTGGGGCGCGCCCCCCTTGGGGGCATAATGCGTTTGCATTTAGGAAAGAAAAATTTAGTGTTACTAATTCACACATTCGTTCATGTAACCAACATGTTCAAGCTCAGTAGGTCTAGGGGCGCATGAAAATATTACCATCGATCAATACTTGATCGATGATATTACTTAAGTATCATAACGGGAGGCGTGACGCAAAAAAGGTTGGGAAACCCTGTCTTAGACAAAAAGACAGACAGACGGACAACAAAGTGATCCTATAAAGGTTCAGTTTTTCCTTTTGAGTTACGAAACCCAAAAATGTTGCCCTTTCCTACTCAAAGCCTACATACATACTTAATTAAGTTTGTACGGAACCCTGGCGCGAATCCTACTCGCACCTGGCCGGTCTTTGTAAATATGTATCATCAATGTTCAACACACTTCTGTTAAAGTTTTATAAAAGTGTAGAGATTTATATTATCCGTACCCACAGTAGCGCAAGAAGCCAGCTGTCAATTTTATACAAAACGTTGTCGTATAACACTCGTAGACGGTATTAATAAAAGTAATGTAGCTTAGAAAATCTAGTTTCCGCGAATCAAATAATATTTACAATTTGTAATATAATTACGAAGATATAAGGGTTTGAAATTTTGTATGAATAATTTCAAAGCGTGATATCTTCGTAATAATATTATAAATTGTAAATATTATTTGATTCGCGGAAACTAGATTTTCTAAGCTATTTTTCCATATATAAAACATTACTTTTATTAATACCGTCTACGAGTGTTATACGACAACGTTTTGTATGGACGGAAACCACCTTAAGTTGGTAAATAACAATAATACGAAAACCAGTAATTTCAATAGCAATTTCTCCCACTTGTTGATGTTTAGAAAATTGTTACTCACAATGTCACAATAGAATATTTCTTATAGCCGTCAATATTAACAATAGTGTTATATTTTTTTGTTCCGTTACTCACTCTATTCTAGATAATGTCGTAGCAAAAATAAATTGATTGCGTTGAAGTGCGCCTATTGTCTTGAATCGTGGGAGGCATCTGGATCACTCTTTCTCGCTACTTGTACCAAGTCCGCCACTTTTTGCTGTTGTATAATATCATCACAGATTACCCCCATATCATATAATTGATATATAGGGTCCAACTTAATATGCTGACACTTTTTTAAGAGTATGATCAGACCGTCAAACTGAACAACTTTCTCTATGGGAACAACATCGAAATCGCGAAAAAAAATCTGCTCTTCCATACAAAACTGCAAACCTACTCGAGCCAAATGTATGGGATAGCAGATTTTTTTTTCGCGATTTCGATGTTGGTCCCATAGAGAAAGTTGTTTAGTTTCATGGTCTGAACGTCCCCTTAAAAAAGTGTCAGCATATTAAGAAGAATCCTGTATATCAGGTTATCCGAAGATAGCAGCAAACCTACTTTCGCCAGAGTTCGATTCAGATATCTACCCAATATCCTTCCCATCCCTATACATTACTATGCTGTTGTACATAGAGACTAAATTAAATAGTCATGTATAGACACTCATGATATCAGCTATAAGATCCAATGGATATAAATAAAATAGCACATTCATTTTTTAACATGCCAAAGAGTCACAAATAAACAAATACGAGGTACTAAAACATACTATTATTACTTGCGCACCTTTTAAGAGTTTATATGCGGATAACGTTGGAGACAGCTGAAATAGAATACCTACTTATCCCAAAGGTCATATCATACTTTTATATCACAAGCACCTGCTGTTCCACCAAAGTATAGTATTTTTTGTTTTTATCCCCAACAGAGCTGAAGGAATAAGTTTATTATTAAGTAGGCATTTAATTTTTGTAGTTCCAGAAAATTCACTTGATAAATATCTTGGGCATTGTCACACAGATTAAGCTTGTCTCTATCAAATACCTACCTATAAACAACACAACAATGAAACACTTTTTTAAGATTTGCCACTTGCTGGATTATCTCATTTATCCCAAAGGAAATTTTCAATCAGATAGTCATTGACCTTTGTCCAACTGCTCGTAGATAATAGATAAAAACATGAAATTGTGTTAGCTAACTGATGATCACGTTCGTAGCTTCCGCTAGTTGTCCCCGATAGGTGGGCACGCGCCGCTGTCCCTGGACAGCGGACACCGAGGGAACCTGTCGCGTTCCACTCCGCCGCGCGCGTTGCAATGCCTGCTCCTTAGCTTCAGAGGCGGCGTAAGACCTCAATTGTATGTCGGCAAGACGAGATTCACGAGGTCCCGCATGGCTTGGGGATTGGCATACTTTCGATTGCATGTCATATTTCATGAATGAGCATTTCGAATCAGTATACCTACATAAAATAAACGAAAATACAGAGCAGGGTGAAGCTAAATTAACAGATAGGTAACAGAGCTCTGTCGGTTCCTGTGTGAAACATAACAATTATAAAATCGGAGCGAGCGAAGCGGACTCGTAATTTTTCAGCGCTATGCTTCAGCTTCAGCCTGGGGCCAGAACTCAGATAGTGTATGAACGCATTGCAATAAATGATCCTAGAGCGAGCGAAGCGAGCTTCAAATATTTCAGCACCATGTTTCGCCCGTGGCTTTCAATGGTCCTATAATAGGTAATTATTTTTATGACTTTGAAGAAAGCTACATAAACCTTTGAGGCAGACCCTCAGACCGCGAGGCCATAGGCGGTCACCCACAACGCCCACGCCTTACGCCGCTTCTGCTAAGCTTATACCTTCAGACAACTAGGGCACATTCATAGTCTACGGCTTATGCTAATAAGACAGTTTCTCCTCATTTTCCACCTCCCTTTCGAACAGCAAAGGGGAATTCAAGCGCATCGCCGCGATTAGACGATTACCAATTTACTTACCACTATCGAGTAGATAGCCAGTGAACCAATAGGTGAATCTACAGGAAACGCTGCTTAATTCAGTGTTTATTCGTGTTTTTCAACCGTGTCGGCTGGTGTCGGTTACATCAATGGATGAAGGTGATTGACAACAAGAATTTTAAACACTTAGTTTCACTTGAACCGTTTTAATTTTACCCAACTGCACCAGGTTTTTAACAAATAAAATTTAGGGTCGTAGGGTCGAAACATTTTATTTTAAATAATTATTTTCTTTGTCCATAGAAAGAGAACGGGGCGAACGCGACTACATAGGGTTTGCTACTCTACCGGAACAAGTGCACAGGAAATCGGTAAAAAGAGGGTTTGACTTTACTCTAATGGTGGTCGGAGAATGCGGGCTCGGCAAGTCCACACTCATCAACAGCCTGTTCCTAGGAGAACTTTACAAAAACAGAAAAATACCTGACGTCCAAGGTAAGCCAATAGTTGTCATACGTGTAAGTAATAAAAATAGGATTAAGAATCTTCTTAAGACAAACGATATTATTATCTTCATCACCATCAAGAACATTAATTTTTAGACACTATTCTGAAAATAAAATAAAACTGATGACGATAGATGATATACAGGTGTAAACTGTAAACTAAAATTCGTTAATATCGAACAGAATGCTTCAGACGATAAAACTGAACAACTTTCACTCTCCGACCAACATTGAAATCGCGAAAAAAAATCAGCTGTCTCAATACATTTGGGTCGAGCAGCGATTGAAGTTTTCTATGGAACAGCAGATTTTTTTTTCGCGATTTATAAATGTTATATTTATTTAGAGCTTTCGATGCGGTTCCGCGAAACAACCGGTGATCGTAGAGCTGGCAGCTTCCTTGGCCAACGCATTAGCTTGACCATTCAGAGGGGGAACGCTGCCAGCATGCTTGGGACCATGTTTCGCGGAAATGCACCTGATGACCTTTTTTATCTTTAAGTTCTTTTTTCTTTAATCTTGTTGTTTCCATTTCTTCTGTATTATTATCTTATTCTTATACCCATTTATAAATTATGTCCCATAGTGAAAGTTGTTGAGTTTGATGGTCTGAAGCACTCCTTATGTAACGCATTTCAATCTCCACAAAATCACGCCTTCATTTCGGAGGGGTAAGCAGAGCCCAGGGATCTCCACTTTAATCGGTCCTGCGTGATATAAATTGTTTCCCCTAAAATACCTGGTCATAAACATTCTCATCGGTTTTAACTTCTAAAATACTCCACATCTAAACTACATAACCCACGCACGATGCTGCCATCTACTAAAACATAAATTCCTTTACAGATAGAATAGAAAAAACAACAACAATCGAAAAGAAAACAATGGAAATTGAAGAGCGGGGTGTCAAATTACGACTGACCATAGTAGATACACCAGGTTTTGGAGACGCCATCAACTGCGAAGATTCATGGAGGGTGTGTTCGTCATACATAGACGAACAATTTAGGCAGTACTTCACAGATGAAAGTGGGTTGAACCGTAGGCATATGCAGGACAACCGAGTGCACTGCTGCCTATACTTCGTACCACCTTGGGCACACAGGTTAGATTCTGTAGCCGTTATAACAACAACTGAAATCTATTTTCCCATAGATGGCGAAATTACAACGCAAGAACCGCTCATGGGAAACGTGAATGTATGCTTTTTGCTTTCCTAATATGTTATTATATTAGACATACAAGAAATGAACTACAGTACTAGTTCGCGGCATACAAGTAAGAATCAGGAACTGAGAAATTTGCTCAGACAGTACACAACCATTGTCTTTCGAAGTATAGACAATACTTTGTAAACAATGCTGGTAAATCATTGTAAATAGCAATAGTTTACTAAAGTGCAGTTTAGCTCTATCTAAGATACTATTAAACCATTTTACTGTCATTATTCTAAAATCAAATACTTATTTATTTACCATTTTCGCTTTCACTGGAACGAACGTAACCCTCGGGGACAGAAATTGTCAGAGAAAGTATGCGAATAGATTTAAAAAGCATTAGGTAATAGTACCTACTTGAACAACAAATTCATTCAACTTATGTAGAAATCGGTAACGTTTTCGATTCTATTTTAAAATTGTCATGAAATTGATTAGCATAAAATGGACCACCCGATTTCTTCCCGTGGATATCGTACGAGCCGACTAAGGGATACTGTTTCTTACCCTGGTTTCTTATGTTGTGTTTTGTGGGCGAAAGGTTAGCCACATCACCACTAGACACATTAATCCAGGCTACAGCTGCATGCTTTAAAACATATTAGATACTTGGAAGGAAACCTCGAATGGGGTGGTTCGTGATTTTATGTACCTACTCAAACGTCACCTTCACCTCCAATCCATAAAGTCTGAAGCGCCATTTGATAAAATATGTACCTACCTATCAAAAGTGTCATTGTTTCTTTGTCAGAAGAGACAAATTAGAGCAGTGGGTCGCGTATTATCTGTTCTCGGTACGTGGTTAGATGAATGTTATAGGTCGAAGGTGGGCATGGCCGTGATAGCGACGACTTTAGTTGCGAAATGGTAAACACACGTGCTAGGTACCTACCGGTGATATGATATATAGTAGGTATACAACTTGATTGTCACTCACTTGTAGGTACAAGGTGACAAGTGAAAATCAAGATAACAAAGTTTTTCTTGGGTTTAGTTAGATACAAAACTCCCTTACAGGAAGAGAAATTGGGTTAAGGCTAGGTTAAGGCGCTAAAAAGTCTAAAACCTTCGTTCCTAAAACCATTAACTAGGTACTTAATCTAAAAAGTAGTAGGTACTTACAGTAGTTTTAAACACTTTTAGGAACCTGTGGTCGGATTCCAACCAGATTTCCGTTAAAATATACAGGGTGTAAGGAACAGTACAATAAACCTTTAAACCAAATACTCTAACCATCAAACTGAACAACATTATGTATGGGAGCACACCTTTTAGAACAACATCAAAATCAGCTGTCTCATACATTTGAGTCGAGTAGGCGCTGCAGTTTAGTGTAGAACAGCAGATTTTTTTTGTTCTGATGTTTTGTTCCCATAGTAAAAGTTGTTCAGTTTGATGGGTAGTAGGTATGTGGTTTTAAGGTTACCTAATGATACTTTTTCTGTATAGTAACAATTGTGTGGACTGTGTAGTACCTACATCGTAATTGATATTGTGCTACAAAACTACTACATTTTATTAGTTTACTACTTGTAATACGTAATTGATCAATGAGAACTCTATGGTGCGTAATTGGTAATATGGTACAAGACACAAAGTAAAATGACCCATCTCCAATACTTCATAAGAAGCAAAGTCCATTGGATGGTTTTGTCATCTTTATGGGAAGCTATAATAATTGTTTCTAAAGTAACGTTGCTATTTCTTTGATTATTTCAATAATATCGTGCAAAGCATCTTATAGGTATTATTCATTCATTATGATTGTTGATATGCTGAATATGCTCGATATCGACTACATTTGGGGATAGTTAGAAACATTACTATAACCACCGAATATCTTTTTAAACGTTAATCCAAGGCCTCCTCCGTAGCAACTAAACAGATTCTCAACTGGAAAGATTCTTAACTAAACAGATTCTCAGCTGGACAGATTAGCAACTGGACAGATTCTCAGCTGAACAGATTAGCAACTGGACAGAGTACAGTCATGAAATAAACGACACATTCGCAAAAGGCCATAATGACGCAAAATGTTATACTGGCTGTATCACACGTATACAGCCAGTATGACAGTTTGCGTCAATATGCGTGTTGTACACGTCCACGCACGGTTTACTTTTAACCTTATGAAGGTTTCAGTAGGTCTAGCATACCATGCACGATAAAGCGACAAAACCGTCATGCGCTCTCATTTTGGCATGCGTAAAGTAACACAGACAGGCACAGCTCGATGTTTCTTGGTCTCTCGTTGACATGCTAGGCTCACTGGACCTACGCCTCAACTCCTCAAGTGGTTCCTCATCTAGATGGTTATCCCTTCGCTTTGCCTTTGAATAGACTATTCCATAATAATAATATTACTTACGCAGCCTACGACAAGTAGACCTGGAGATGATGAGGCGCCTGCACCGGAAGGTGAACATCGTGGTGGTGATCGCGAAAGCGGACTCCCTCACCGCCGCCGAGGTGAAGCGGCTCAAGGCGCGCATACTCTGCGACCTGGATGAACATCAGATACAAGTGAGTCTCAGCTGCGAATTTCCAGTTCTTCAGATTGATCTCCTTCAGATGGCACCTCATTTACTTCCCAAACAGATAGGAGGAAAAAATGGTATAAATCATGATGGTAAAGGTAACTACTTGCGGCAAGATTTTGCTAAGCAACCCGGCGGTGTTGTATGAACCCCTGTATAAACTTCCACTTAAATCAGATTTCTTTCATCAAACAAATAGGTGCATAACTTTACGGGCCCGGATCTTGGTCTACAAAAGGTAAATCATAAATATTAACCTTTATTTCCACCAGGTATACCAATTCCCCGAATGTGACAGCGACGAAGACGAGGAATTCAAGCAGCAGGACCGTGAACTGAAAGCAGCGGCTCCCTTCGCCGTTGTAGCGGCCGACACTGTGCTGGAGGTCGGCGGGAACCGGGTGCGGGGTCGCCAGTACCCATGGGGCATAGTGGACGGTGAGTTAGAAAGTTGGGTTCATAGCACACGCGAAGCGATCTCTATCATTATTGTTCGATATCTAACGCACACTTTTTACTCCAGTTAGGGTGCCGAATCGATTTTTAATAAAAAAGCAAAGAAAAAAAAAGAGATTTCTACTTGCATTGCATACCTAGCAAGACACTCGTTGTATGGAAAAATTTTACTAAAACTTACCAGTAATACAGGGTGTTAGGGTAAACAATTGCTGATCGAACGTTTGTATGAAAAGTGGAAAAAAATCGAATTTCCTATAGGTTTCTTAGGGAAAGTTGTTCAGTATCATAGGTACAATCACCCCTAAAGTAACGCAACTGTTTACCCTACCAGTCCTACCACCCTGTAGTGTATGCCGCAATTGCCGCAGCAACAAACAGAAAACTTTTATAGTAGGTAGAGGTAGGAGGAGGTTTAGAGGAGGTACTTATCCGAGTACCTGTAGGTACTTGATTGACAGTTATGAATAACCCTCCTTCTGTCGCAGTCGGGTAAAAATAAAGCTTTATTTTGATAGAATAAGAAAAATGTTTGGTGGGTGTGATCTTTATACACAGCAACGTTGAGTAGTACAGGCGCGTGTTCTCCACTAGTTTTGAAAAATAAAACTTGGTTTTCGATTCTCGTACTGTGAAAAGACTGATAAGTATGTAGGTACTTATTACTTAATCATCATCATCATCATCAGCCCGGTAAACCCCACTGCTGGCTATAGGCCTCTTCATTTTCACGCCAACCAGAACGGTCCCCCGCCAGTCTCACTCATCCACTGTTTGCCGGCTACTTTACAAATGTCATCCGACCACCTGGCTGCTGGTCTGCCCACTGACCGTTCCCCCTCCCACGGCCGCCACTTAATGAAAAATAAAAATATAGAGTTCAAAGATGTATTGATGAGAAACGTTATTGGTACTTATCCGAGTACCTATAGGTACTCTTTTTTACATTAAGGGAAAACGTAACTATTTAATTGATTGATTTGTGGTTGGGCAAGCAAGCAAGCAAGGCAAGCAAGGGTCATTAGAGCGAGCGATGATAGCCCATACGGAAGAGAGCTAGCGCCTCAATCGTGAGGCCGCGGTTCGATTCCTGGCCTGTACCACTAAGCTCTTCGGAATTTATGTACGGTTGTATTTATTATTTACTAGCTCGGCGGTGAAGGAAAACATCGTGAGGAAACCTGCATTCCCGAGAATGTAAAGAAATTACCGTAAGTTCGGATGTATGCGTAAATATGGGTGAGCTTGGGGCGAACCCAACTATTTAATTAACTTCTAACGTTAATAATATCCCCGCAGTGGAGAACCCGCGGCACTCGGACTTCACGAAGCTGCGCACGATGCTGATCTCGACCCACATGCAGGACCTGAAGGACGTGACCCAGGACGTGCACTACGAGAATTTCAGGGCGCAGTGCATCTCACAGATATCCCAGCACGCCATGCGGGAGCGAGGGTGCGTTCACCAGTTTCATTTCAAACATCCTAATTCATTCCGAATAATGCATTATATTCCATACAGTTTATACAGGGTGAAATTGATATAATTAGCATCCTTTTAAACTAAGGGTTGAACTACACCACACAGCACAGCATCGCATTTTTCCGTCGCTCCAACGCGTGCGCGACAGCCAGCACGCCGCGTGCGATCGCGTTCCGTCTTTCTTATATGCTCTAGCCAAAGACGTTCCTGAGTGACAGAAAGGGATGGAGCGACGGAAAATTGCGATGCTGTGCTGTGTGGTGTAGTTCAACCCTAAGAGTCTACCCATCAAACTGAACAACATTTACTATTGGAGCAAACCGATCGGAGCAAAAAAAATCAGCTGTTGCATACTAAACTGCAACTCCTACTCGACTCAATTGTATGCAACAGCAGATTTTTATTTTGTTCCGATCGGTTTGCTCCCATAGTAAAAGTTGTTCATTTTGATGGTTTGATGGTAAAGGATGCTAATGATATCAATTTCACCTTGTATAAATACCATTTTCGTATACGAACAGAAGTACATTTTATAATCTCATACATTCATTGACTTCATATACGGAAATGTCAACATAAGTATGGAGTTTAATTAAATATATCTTTCGTTTACGAATTTGAAAGTGTGAGTATAGCTCAGTGTGAAATTTAATTAAAATGAGGTACCTACCCTACCTCTTACATAAAAGTTATAACTTTGTACTTTTATTAATATAGGCTTAGATCAAAATAAAATTAATGGATAGGCCTACGCGAACATTTCAAACCAGAAAAATGAGGCAAAACAAATGAAAGGTTTAATTCAAATTTGTATGCAAGTGCCCTAGATTTGACAGATAATGGCGCTAGTTTGTATGGACCAAGTGCACCAGTAGTGTGCTTCAACTTACCGCGCTTTAGGCCTATCCATTAATTTTATTTTGATCCAGGAATATAGGTACCATAAAGGTATTTTACCAGGAATAGAGGAACATACAGCTGAGTGAGCGAGATGTACCTAGCAGCACCACTGTATAATAGAAAGAGATACGTGACGCGAGGCAATAGGACCGTTTTTTAGTCATTAATTAATTTTTACAATTCAGTTTCCGTGAATAATTGCGAATCTAAAGTGAAATCGTAGATAATTTTATGAAATATACTGACACTACTTTATTAATTTATCCACAATTTCACGTTAGACTCGGAATTATAGACAATATTCGAATTTTTGCCTAAGAATAGTCTCCAAAAAACATCCAATAAAGGTTTCATTTGACAACTCATGTTTGTTGCTCTATTCCTGTAAGGTATATAATACCTTTATGATAGGTACCCTAAAATTATAATTTAGGTGAGCAGGTATTACCTACGTGAGATTCTAATCTCACGATCCTGTGGTACCGAGCGACCGTAACACAAATCCTACATGCATGTGCGTGTGTTTATTGCGTTTGTTTGTAATTAAACTACCTTTAGGCACAAAAGTGAGATATTTTGTATTATTCATATAGGCCTTAGGTGCCTAATGAAGGGTAGATAATATTTCAGTGGACCAATTTCAAAATACTTAAGTACTATAGAAAACGTGGACTCATTTCAATAATATTAACAGTTTATTTTTCTTATAACAGAAAACTGAAAAGGGATTCAATGGGCAACAACAATGAAGTGGTGATTACGGACACGGATAGATTGCTCCTTCAGAAGGACGAAGAGGTAATCTTATATCTATATCATGGATCTAGAATCATAAAGGATCCCACTCTTCCTTAGAAGCATTGATACAAGAAAATTGACGTTCGACTCCGTCGTCGATATTTCCAATTTTACGTGTGTCCCTTTCTATCCAATGACGTCACAACGAAAATTGTTTTTTTTTTTTTTAAGTTTATCCTTTCGGATAGGCTATGGGAACTAGCCCTTACTGCCTGGTCATTAGTGTCTTTTTTCTTTGTACTTAAACCTAACCTAACCTAACCTTAATACCTAACTCTTGAAATGCGAGGGTGGTACACACATTCCAATGGTCAGGGGAGTTTCACGCGAGAATCAATCCGAATCAAACGGGAGCGCCTTCTTTATTTCTCACTTTTACTATATTGTTCTCCATTAATGGCACATTATCAAACTAATTCCACCACATTAACACAATAATAGCCACGAAAAACGAATTTAGAAAATTAAGAAACAAAGCCCGTCTGTTTCTTCACAATTCCCGTGCGAAACTTTCCTGATGACGATGGGATGATAGATGAACGATGAGGATGAAATTTTGGTCGATTTTGTAAGCACGCGCGTTGCCGCCAAAATCACCAGTACGATTTAACTTGCACCAAAACTTTTGTTCTTTCTTCGTATGTATTTGAGATTCCTGTTATGTTGGTCGATTTACGCAACTTTTTGGCACACAATCCGCACGAAATTATGTCACAAATATCACTAAAACCAATTTTTCACGAATATCAAATACAACTTTGACCGAACAAATTTAATGGCGGGAAGCCAATCCTCCAACGAAAATTGAATGACGTCAATTTTTGACGTTGGATTAGAAAGGGACAGAGCTGGGACAAAGTTCGTAAAAAACGTCACTAAAAAAAAAAAAAACTACGGAGAAGAACGATCCTTACCGACCACAAAGGAGTATTATCATGTTTCCCGTCTTGTTAGGCAGTCTGCACTCCACTATAGAGGATTCCAAACTTCTTGATCTATATCCTAACTTTAAATTGGGTTAATTACCTAAACTACCGGTTTCTCTTTGACTTAAAATAACTGCTAGTATTTCAGCTTCTATAAAGTTATTTTTGTCTTCCAGATACGACGCATGCAAGACATGTTGACACAAATGCAAGAGAAACTCAAAGCTTCCGACAAAAAACACGACAGTATTATAGATGTATAGAATAATTATAGACTGCGGTGTATAGCGTAGCGTTACAAGTTCACTTTAGTTATAATTAAAAACGAAACCTTTAAAACCTCTTTAGAAAAATTGGATGAATTTAGATTTTTGATACGTTTAGTTTGTTATTATTATACCTGCATACAAACCACTACAGACAAATGCTTTCGGACTTTAGAATGCTGCTCCGAATAGTATGTAAAGTTCATCTGTTTGTTAAAAATAAGGATGGCTAGTCAAGCAAGCCATAATCATACTAATACCGTAGGCACAAGGGTTTTGTCATATGACTTCTTACGTTCTATCATCGAAGCGTATTATGTTATCATTACATGAGCTTAACGAAACAGTTTTTTGCTTACGGTGTAGCTAGCCTTCATTCAGCTACTAAAATTAACAAATTGTTTATTCCAATGTAAGTCATGTTTCTGTGAAGTCAACCAATCCGCATTGTGGCACGTGTGGTGGACTAACGCCCATACACCAATGAAGTTAGAACTGTGTCCTGAAGTGGGACGTATAAAGGCTGATGATGATGATGTAAGACACTCGCATCGAATATAGTGTTGCTTGCTCCGATGATTTTATATACTAATACAGAATGTAATTGTAGACAATTGTACCTAACTACTCATGATACAGAACAACTATTAAAAAATGTGGACTTTAGGAAGTTAAATGATCATAATTGATTACAATCACCCTTTAGAGTCGGGTTCGAATCCGCACGGACCACATTCCATGTACCAATGAGTTTTTCTAACTTATGTACGTAATGCCGACTGCTCTCAAACGGTGAAGGAAAACATCGTGAGGAAACCTGCATACGCTGAAGAAGAAATTCTGATGCGTATGTGAAGTCTTTTTTTTTGTGACTAATGCAGCATTCCTCAGGGAGCATTTACTGGCGGACTATTGGCGGGTCCTCGAAGGGTCTACCGAGCCAAATGCAAGATCTTAAGCAACTTGCCCAAGGGGCACCCAAAATGGGTACGGACCTCGGCAATGGGCGTTGCTGGGACTACGCGGCCTACGACGTAGGGGTAGTGGGGATCGGTGAGAATGTGAAGTCTACCAATCCGCATTGGGCACGCGTGGTGAACAAACGCCCATACACCCTCCCTGAGGGTAGGCCTGTGTCCTGCAGTGGGACGTATATACTAGGCTGTGATAATGATGACCCTTTAGAGTTATGCAACTGTTTACACTTACATCCTGTAGGTAAAGACTTTAAATATTCTAGCTAAGGTGATAATAAAATTTAGTTAATCAAAAGAATGAACTGCCACACCTGCAATAAAGTTATATTCTGTAGAAGCAACATCGCAGCGCACCAGTCACTAGTCCCAAGAGATTAATAGAATGAATGTTCAGTACTTAGTAGAATGCACCATTATTTTGTACTCATCATTCAGAAATCAATACCAAAGTGTTTACTAAGATAGTTATGAATTTTTGTATCGATATTATTGTAATTAACAGTAAATTGGTACCTACTTTACATACTACAATGACTTTTATTTATCTTATTTTTAACCCGCCGTATTTGGTGTTCGTAACTTTTGTACTTAAATCAAATTAAAGATTGAAAAATTTGTCTTGGGCGGGACTCACGCTCTTCCAAACCGGGGAAACGTGCTAACCAATTACACCACCGAGTCCACAACCCAGAGAACGAAATTTTCAATCTGTTGCGTCTTAAGGGGACGTCCCGCCCGAGACAAATATTTCAATCTTTAATTTGATTCGAAATAGCACAACATGGCTGTATAACATGTTTATAATCAATAATATTTTGTACTTAAGTCCCTTTTCACACGTTCTAACTGCGGGTACCCGGCTACCAATGTATGGGCCTACCGGGTAAATTGCAGCTGTGTGACAGCTAACGTACACACGGCGACACATCATGTTACGCACCCTATACACCCATAACTACACTACGTACAAAACACAAAATAGTGCGGTAGAGAGCCTACATAGACGCGGCTGCCGGCGCGGGCGCAGCGTGCCGTGAGACGAAATAACAACAACATACCGCACCCTCTCGCACGATTCGCAGCGTTCAACTTCTAATAGTTCAAAGTCCAAACAGGGTAACCGGACCTGTCACCGTGTGTACATGGCCATACACTTCGCCGCCGGGCCCGGCAGCCAGAATGTGTGAAAAGGGACTTACTCTATCCGGCAAACAACTTGACCACTGGGGTGGAGGTGTGGGGTGTGCGCAGTAGCTTTCGCCTACAAATGTTATATGCTACGCAGTCAAGGTTTTTGCCAAGTTGTAAGCCGGCTATTATAAAGGACACACACACACATACAGATTTATGTGTAGTCGACCAATTTGAAATGTAGGCTCCTGTAGAACCTTTTCACAGCCAGCAAACTCATGAGGTGCGGTATTTTGAAGTTGGAGGGAGTGGCCATTCTGTACCTATGTTAGTACCTCTAATTTACTTACTATACAGGGTGAAATTGATATCATTAGCATCCTTTTAAACTAAGAGTCTACCCATCAAACTGAACAACATTTACTATGGGAGCAAACCAATCGGAACAAAAAAAAATCTGCTGTGCCATACTAAACTGCACCCGCCGCCGCTGCCTACACGACTCAAATGTATGGGTGGGACAGCAGATTTCACTCCATATATACCTACAACGTGCGTCTAGAAAACAGTTTGTTTTGAATCAAGAGTAAAATTGTTTTTTTTTTTTTTAATATAATTAATGGCTTTTTGCTTGTGCGTAGCACCCACAGACTTAGGTATGTAGCACCGCATTTCCACCAGTGTCAAGTGTAATTTATGGGAATATCTATCCCAATCTCAGGGATTGTTTTTGTTCAAGAACAAGAAGAGATTGAGGATTGCGGAGCCTCGTGGCAGGCAAAAACGCGACGCGCGAAAACCACGCGAGACGTGTGCTCGGGTCAATTCCTGCAACGTGACTCCTAAAATTGATTTATCAAGGTGTTGAAACCTTGATAGGTAAAACCTCAGATTAATTAATACAAGATAGGTAAAACATTGTTGTTGTGTAGGTATGTCGGATTCTCCAGTCATATCCGAGCTCACGAAAGAAACCAATGAGGGTCGCCGTCGCCGTCGACGGAATAGGTAGGTACGTACCTATCGTGGAGGACATCATCATCATCATTATCAATACGCAATGAATAAACGCAAAACTAGAAAATAGTTTGTTTAGAACCGAGAGTAGAATCGATTGTCAAGGTTTCAACATAGGTTAATTTTTTTTCAAAATATTAGTTAAGTATACCTAATAATTTGTTTGTACCCACTTATGTACATTTTAAAATTTACTGAACTATATGTTTAAGACCGCCGAGGAAGAATGCGGCCCGCTTCAGCCACCCCATGCTTAGATAGTAGCATATTGCACTTCGGAACATATACTCACATACATTTACATACTTCGCTATATCTAATGCCATACAACTCCACCAAGCTAAGTTTGCACCTCGCTGGAATGCGGCGTATATTTTAATGTACTGTATAATATAATTTTAAAAACAATAAGTGCAAAGTAAAATCTAACAAACATTTGTTAACTTTTTTAGTCATAGCGAATCCTTTTTTGTCACAGATTTTTTTGCAGACCGTACCTAAAGCCTATATAGTTCGGACTACGTGAGTATTTTAGTCGAGTAGGGAGTGTTTTAGTAGTTAAACATGTCTGAACCACAATAATTTAGTCGAGTAGTTTAGCGAGTGCTCTAATTTTGTTACTTAATCACTCGCTCTCGACTAAAATACTGGCGTAGTCCCATTAGTCCTAACTAGGCTTAAGCGTCAGTGTGACGTAATCGACGCGAGGTGCAAACTTAGCTTGGTCGAGTAGTAGGAAATTTGCCCATTCTATACCTGCTCATAAGGGCATGCGGGGCACGAGACCAGGGCTCCTAATAACTAACCTGAGCCTTGAAACTAAAGCTCATATTCCATGATAGAATTCTAGCCTCAGTCGTCGCGTCGCGTCGCGTCTCAGGCAGGACTGAAATCTCAAGCTCATTTCGCCTGCTCCAGCTTAGGTTTGATAAGAGCTACCCACCCATCAAACTGAACAATTTTTACCTACCATGGGAGCAAAACGATCCGAGCAAACCTTTTGAATGGTATTTTCAACATACATACCTAAATAGCCAGCTAATATAACTCGAACCACCATAGTTTGAGTCTTGGAACACAATATTCTAAGCACAATAACGAGCATAATGATTTATTATATTTTGTGATCATCCGGCCATAGTCACATCTAGGCCACCATCCATACTAAAGTCTAAAGTATTCCTTGAGTATTCCCAAAGCATTCCAACCCCTTACCAAACTCAAAAGTTTGTTTTTGAATTTCCGCTCAAATATCTTCGTTCAATCCACAGGTTCAATCGATCGACTCATAAGCGGAAACGGAAAAGGAAATCGATAGAGTTGTGCGCTATCGGCGTAGAAAGAGCAAGTAATAGAACGAAGAACGTGTTTTGTCTCATTTACTCAATGAGGGATGCATAATACAAATTCACTCTAGTTAAAAAAGGAGATCGCTACCTTATTGCTGTCCTTATTGACGTAGCCATATTTTTGCTCTAGCCTCTATGGTCTGACATCGGAGTCAGACGGAGTCAGACAACAAAAATTTCATAAAAATGTTTGTTGCTCTATATTTCGATGAATAGTTATTTCGTAATAATTTAATTCATTGTAATTTGTTGCGAGTGGGTGACTTTAAGTTAATAACATGGTAGCGTGCAGCGTTTTAGGATGCAAGAGCCGCACTGAACGTTGCAAAGAAAATATTTCATTCCACGAGTATGTTAACATTAATTCACGTTTTATTGCAGGAAACATTAATAATAAAACGCATTTTAATAGTTTCATTCATCGGGCAAGTGTTAAAGACAATAATTTAAAAGTTAAAGCTAAATTTTGTGATTTGTTTTTTTTTTTTTTTTTATTTTTTTTTTCAATTTTTTTTTACTAGCCTGGTTACTAGACCTTTTGGCTAAATCTTATTTTATTTTTATATTTCTTCTGTTTTCACATTAAAACGTTGGTATTCGACGTTTTGATGGTTCTTTGGAGTTTTTGGAGACAATCGAAAGACGCAGGAAAAGCAGAGAAGTCCACAGGAAAGTGGTGATCCGACCGCTTTGCCGCGCTAAAATCACGGATCACTTTTCCTGTTTACGACCCATGCACCATCATATTTCACTGAACTATATATTGTTCACTTGCACGACACTTTGTTACGCAAAACAACACCAATTTTACGAACCAAAACTCACTATAAACAATAAAAATTCGATGAAATATGAGGACTCCAAACGTCAGCTACCAAAGCCCGCCAAAAACTCCTTTTGTGATTTGTAATCTCAATAAGGGTGGTCAGATGTCAAATTAAAATTACCCTGTTTCCACCTTGAAAATAAGGTACACCAAGGGCTGTGCCAAGGGTAAGCCGGAAGAGGTTTCATGAGGTGTTTTGTAACCGCTAGTTAAACGTAGCTAAGCATACCATACCATGGATAGCTGTCATTGCCTCAGGGTTAAAAGCTCCAACAAAAAACAGCATTAAAAATAGAGGTCGGTTAACTAAAGCTGGCGCGTGCCACACATTTACGCAATGCCTTTGTCTCACTGCACGCAGAATGTCTCATCGAACTCATTTACATATGTGTCTGTGAACGTGCCAGCATCTTTAGTTAGGTTAACCTGTAAAACATACCATGATAGATGTCGTTGACGTGAGTTGAATCCTTGGGCCTGTTTCACCACTTCTGGGTAAGTTCTTGTTAGCTTATCCGACAGATAGTTTGACATACTATTTTGTATGAAATTATGTCAAAATATCTGTCGGATAAGCTAACAAGAACTTATTCAGAAGTGGTGAAACAGGCCCTTAGAGTATTTATTTATTCTACTAACAAACTTATCTGCCACTTTTTGGAGGTATGTATGTTTGAGGCAGCATGAAATCCGCAACTTTGGACTTTATTCCATTACTTTAGATTTTAATTTGAATGTTAAAATTCATGAAAAACTGTGTCGTGTGAACCCCGAACGCAGTTATAGTTTCGAAATTATTGTTCCGCAATTAAAGGCTGTTTAGTGATAGATAAGGTATAAAATTGTATGTAAATGCGTAAGATTGTTTGATCTGGCACGTTGGCAGAAGGGAAATGCTAAGGCGAGGCGGTCCCTATATAAATCGTCTAAGGTTGGATCATAAAGAATAGTTAGTGAGGTTTTTTTTATGTCTGTTTGTCTATTCGTTTGATTTTTTGTGTGTTTGTTTGTTTGTTCGAGCATCACGTAAAAACTACTTTACCAATTTTTTCGTATAGGTAGGGTAGGGAGTTGTAGCTTTTTTGCGTTTTTAAGTGATGTATTTTTTCTTCAGTTTTCCAAGCGACGAATATTTTAAAAATATATGGGTCTTCGCAACTGGCAGACTCAATTGGTCACCTACTATAAATTCGCGTATTTGAAGAACATCTGTTTATTGAAAATATACGTATAAGAGAAATGGAATACAGTGACACTCCAACACGGTATATAAAGGTAAATTCAATATGTCGGTAGATAGTACAAGTAGATAATTATAATAGTCAAAGTAGGTATATCTAGTTTAGGTAGGAAAGAGTATAGGTCATTTATTATTTGTAAACTGGAAGACTAAGGGCCTGTTTCGCCACTTCTGAATAAGTTCTTGTTAGGTTATCCGACAGATATTTTGACATTATTTCATACAAAATATGTCAAACTATCTGTCGTATAAGCTAACGAGAACTTACCCAGAAGTGGTGAAACAGGCCCTAAGGCATTGTCCTAATTGGGCAATGTCGGTAAAGCTGGTTAGATTCTTTAATAAATAATGTTAGGTAGCATTGCTTTCTTTTTTTAGTTCTAGTAATGTTTTCGAGATGATTGTTTTCATACAAGAAGCGAAAACCAGTTTACCTACTTAAGCCTACTAAAAATCTGGTTCGGGTTTCGATCTCATTTGATTCTGTACACTTTAAACTAGGTTACCTTACCTACCATACACTAAATGTTGGCTCCCTGCAAATTGTTCAATGTAATTGATGATGTAATCAAGTTCGAGCTAAGTAGGGTCGAAATGTACCTATGGATTTTGACATTTAACTGTAGGTTTTAGCAAGGTCTTACAATTATAGTACAGAATACGAGCCTCTATAGCTTACCAGAAAAGGTGTGTATCATATCTTACATTAAAATATGATAATGTTCTATAAGTTAACAACATAATTTATGATTTGATACAAATAAATAACTTTATTAAAATGTATTCTCGTTATTATAATGACACAACAGGTGATATAAATTGATAATTGAATATTGCATAATGTGCTATTATTATGTTCTTCTACTTCTTATCGAGTGGGCTGCAAGCCCTGGTGTCAGAGTTTATTCAAACCGCCTTACGGCCTCTGACGTGGTTTTTATGTAACGACTACTACCACCAGAGATAGTAGCCGGGACCAACAGTTTAACGTGCCATCCAAAGCACGGAATCATCTTTCTTTTCAGACAATCAGGTGACTCAGCCTGCAATGTCCTAACCAACTGGGGAAAAACGCACAAAGTGACATTTCACGTGGGAATGGCCGTGGTGGTCCAGTGGCGAGTAACCTTGCCTGCCGTGCAGGAAGCGATGGTTCGATCCCCGTCCAAGCCGACTCGTACCAATGAGTTTTTCGGAATTTATGTACGATTTGTAACACCACTGGCTTTTCGGTGAAGGAAAACATCGTGAGGAAACCTGCATGCTTCAATTTCGAGGCATGTATAGTACCCAATGTCCATTATATGTGGCGACGGGCTCACCCCCCGTCACACTGGACAGAGTTTCGGTACTACTGGTGAAACGTGGATGTTCTAAGATTTTAGAATATCTTTGACTACCCCCTCGGGGAATATAGTCGTGAGCATATGCCCCCGTGGGAATCGAACCCACGACCTCCGTGTCAAGAGCCCAAGCTCTTAACCATTAGACCACGGAGGCAGTTCCACGGAGGCGGATTATGTTCAATGGGTACCAGCCCGTCTAGTATGATTTCTCTACTAGCGTGCCGACTCTATTTTTTCCATACTAAGTACTTGTCGCAGCTAGCGCGACGCTCTGAAAAGCGCGAGAACAGCAGTGCGAATTTTGAAAGTCACACGTTCAAATCAGCAGTAGAAAGACGCATAATCTCCATAGTAATTTTAACATTTTCTATCGCACTACAGGGGCTATAGACAAGGTAACATTTCTATTGGCGTAGACGCTAGTAGAAATGACAGAATGTATGGATTTGACATTGGCGATCGAAACATTTTGACGTTTTCTTTCTCCACCATACGTCAAATCCATACGTTTATTTTTTTTTCTACTGTCGTTAATGCTAATCGAAAGTACTTTTTCTAGAGGCCCTGGTTATTTTCTAAGCAGCCGAAGGCGCGGTGCGCACATGTAGTGAAATCGTACTAGACTCAAAGGACTGTAAGTATTCACCCTACGAGCGGCGCGGGAATCTCATTCGGTGAATTCAGCAATTGTAAATGTCAAAATAACTATGGAGATGTGCATCTTTATACTGTGGATTTGACTTTCAAAAATAGCTATGTATGATTAATGATTTTTGAAAGTCAAATCAGCAGTAGAAAGATGCATATCTCCAAAGTAATTTTGACATTTTCAACTGCTGAGCTCACCGAATGAGATTCAAAAATCGCACTTGTGTACACACACGCCGTGTGTACATAATATATCATAGTTCATTTACCCATTTTTATGAGAGTTTGATTTCCTATGGTATCACTGGATGAAATTATCGCTGTCTCATACGCGGTTACACTGATGTTCCGTCTATCAGCGTAAGCGAAATACTTGGCCTATGGCTATCGGTAATAATAAGAATGTCATTAAGACTTTCTACCATGGCAACCCCAAACTGACAATTGTCTTGTCACTCCGAATCCAGAGCCGTAAAAATATTTACAAAAAAGAAGAATACTGTCACTGTCAAACCAAAGAAAGTGTCAAAAAAAGTGTTGAACGAGCTAGCGAGTGGCAAAGGAATGGGGTCTTCAAGTCTAATTTAAAATTGAAAAAACAACATATTCAAGAATTAATTCGCTGCACTTCAATTCCAACCATACATACAGTCATGGCAGATAGAGACCTAACAATGGGTCCCCGGGAAGGGCTATCTTACCCAATAAAAGTGCAGTATTGCGGAAACTGTTCTATGCCGATAGAATACTGTGAATATTATCCTGAATATGACAAATGTAAGCAGTGGCTTGAGAAGAATCTACCGACCGAGTTCGAAAAGGTGAAAATAGGTATGTATCGTTATTTTAAACAACTGCATTCCTGAAAAGTAGGGTTAACTTTTGGACCTACTACAGATCTTATTGTCCATTCTGAGGTAGTTATAACCAGTGTTGGGCAAATCAGCCCATATCAACCCACTGCTGGGCAATGCCAATGCCTCCTTTTACGCGGCCCATTAAAATACGCTTTATTCTCGAAAAAATTTCAGATGAAGAGGAGAATGCAGGTGGAGAAGAAGAAAAGAAGAGACAAAAACGTGGAGGCAAGGGAATGCTAAAATCAAAGAAGAAGGAAGATGTTCCCAAGCTAGTGCAAGTCTCACGGGCTCCCCGTGGGAAGAAGAAATCTGTCACTGTAGTGTCTGGATTGAGTACCTTTGGTATGCAACATTTTGTCGAATTTATTCGTAGCATTTAATTTTACGATTCAAATGAAAATATGCATACGATCCAGTCATTTTTGAGATAGATTCAATTTTCTAGCGGATTGATCCAATAAATTCAGAAATTGGATTGTGAAGATTGAATTAATCATTAACTATAAACAGCAAACCCTGTTTACTTCCTATACTGCATTCCAAATAGAAGCGAAAATTTAAGACCATTTTGAATTACAGAAACAGAGATTTGATACACTTACTCTCACTTTATTCTTAGAAAAACTTTAGTATCGTCCAAGATATGTCAGATAGTACACATAAATAAATTATATTTGCTTGTTACAATTGGCCAGAAAGCTATATAGGAATCGGAAAATCTCGTCGTCCTTATTTGGAAATTGGAATGCAGTATAGGTATTTATTAATCGGCCCAGCGGGCGCTCATGTTCATAACTTTAACTTTGGATAACAAAAGGTTAACAGTTTCATTCCAACATCTTGCTTGCATCATCATCATCATCACAGCCTATAATACATCCCACTGCAGGGCACATGCCTACCATTAGGGAGGATGTATGGGCGATAGTCCACCGTACGCACGGCATTGGGCATGCGCCCAATGCGGATTGGTAGACTTCACATAGGCATCAGAATTTCTTCTTCAGCATAATTATGCAGGTTTCCTCACGATGTTTTCCTTCACCATTTGAGAGAAGTTGGTATTACATACATAATTTAGAAAAACCCATAGGTACATGGCATCAGCTGGCTGGTATTTACTACGGGTTCATACAGAGATATAATCAGGATGTAATGAATGTGTTGGGTGTGCAAATAATAATTATTGTCATCTTTTCATTTGATCTTTTGAAAATCTGATTTATGACATGGGATTCAGTCCACTGACCAGGGCATTACGATTCATAATGATCATAAAAATCAGATAAAACACAAATCACATAACCCAGCAGTTAAAAATATGTCACAATCTCAAAATTGATAACTTTGTTTCAGATATTGATTTAAAAGTGGCAGCGAAATTTTTTGGCACCAAGTTTGCATGTGGATCTTCAGTTACTGGTGATGACGAGATAGTCATTCAAGGAGATGTCAAAGATGACTTGTTTGATATTATCCCTGAAAAATGGCCTGAGGTTTGTGTTTTTTTAAATCTCAAATTTTATTTTATTATTTTTATTTATCACTTTTACAGCTGACATGACAACCTAAGTCGTAGGTAACAATTCGGTTCAATTGCATTTCGCCTGTGATCATGACCTATCGCGCGAGTCACCGAAAACCATACGCCAGGGCGGCGGGATCTCAGAGATCATGTTTTATGTATCTTATCCTAATTTTAGACATTTTTTAATACAGCACACTGCAATATTTGGAAGCAAATATATATATTATAATATATCTTAATATCATAGGATAGTTGCAAGTTTTGGGTACATCATAGTCTATCTATACTACTAAAAAAATGTGTTTTGTCTATACATCAAAGATAGTCTGGAAAAAGTACTCAGGCTATGGAATCGGGACAACCTGAAATATTTATATTTTTCTGTATGTTTTACATGATTATGACACCATGTTCTATGTGGTTTTATTTGCAACGATTTGTTCCAATTTTAAGCCTGTTTTGCGTTTTATCCCAGAATTTATGGATCATTATCGGACTGATAATAATTCCACACAGATGATGTCGCGGGCAAAATAGCTAGTATTTTGTCTGAAAAACCCCCAAAGAACTAAACATAAATAGCCAAATTTTATAATATTAAAAAAAAACCTTCAGATATTCAGGATACTGTTTCAGTTTTATAAATAATAATTTTTATAACTTTTTTCCAGATTGATGAAGACAGTATTGAAGATTTAGGCGATCAGAAAAGATAGTCACAATTTGTAGAAATAGTGATAACTTTGCTTTTATTTCTGTCTTATGCTTCCTAATTCTTACAATTCACGTAACCGTAACATAATGATGAGTCTGTGTTACAATTCTTGTGTGTAAAATAGAAATAAAACACTGTAAAATCGGGTTTTTTTATTTAATAAATTTCTTAATGGTATTTATAAAAGTGTAAACGACACTACTTTCATTTCCATTTCTCCTTCCATTCATTGAATACGTTGACGATACATAGCACAGGCTACAGCCACAATCTATCTGTAATCTATCCGAGTATCTGGAACTGCATTGCATAGCACAGCTTAGCTATTGTAAATGTTCGTAAATCCCAAAGTTCTAAAAACTCGGTTCATTATAACACAAAATTAATTTATTAAATACTAAATATCTGTGACTACCCCCTTGGGGAATATAGTCGTGAGCATAATGTATGTATGTATTAACTAAAATATATTTTTCACTTAATTACTACTTGCGCCATCTATGTACATTTTGATAAACTAATTAAATGATTTCTCTTCAAGAAGGTGCTAAATAATGTAGCAATCACAACAACAGATGGCGTGGCCACGTGGTAGTTTTAATTTGTATGCTGGCAACACTTTTACAATGATACCATGTGGATACAAATATTAGAACAAAAAATAAATCGGGGAATATCAGAAAGCTGGCAAATGCAAGGCAAATGTAACATCCTTGAATTATAAAGGCAGAATAAAATAGCTCACTGTTTTGATAATCGCAAACATTGAGTTTTATGTGGTTTTATTAACAGTCTATGAGGTATGGTCCGGTATGGATTCAAAAGAAACTCGTGTCAATGAGATGTTAAAAATAACTATTATTTTTATGATTATGTTATGACAATGTTTTATGAATTTATTAAGGCTCGTTTTTAGTTTATGTAAAAGCGGTAGTTTTTAAAATAATAGCAGTGGTAATAATTTTTTTAAATATTCCTCTGGCAACATTGTTTTCTAACTTCGCAAAATCAACACAAAATAAAATCACTTTTGAACATTTTGCAATCATTGTGTGTTGTGTTTTGGAACAGAAACGATGGTACTGTAGTGCCAAGTGAAACGCAAACTTTTGATGGAAACTAGGAAGTGATTAGGAGCCCACAAACTGTGATCATAATGTAGCGCTTAGTCAAGTTCCCAATAGAGTATTCCAAAATTATAGTATTGATCTTTTGTTTCCTCTAAGTACAAGACTGTAAATAAATAAAAACTGTAACAATGTCTGTGGTTAAAGGCAAATTAGTGAAAATGGAAGTCGTCCAAGTTGGTGAATACGAGTTCACCAAACAGGACATTATAGGCCACGGAGCTTTCGCTATGGTGTACAAAGGAAGGAAGAGAAAGGTACGATCGTAATCTCAACTTGCACCTATTGTTCTCTGCATTTTCGACAATTACCTGCGCGTATGAACATCAACATAATCTCACAGCATCTGATTTGTATGTGTAAATGTTTGATCTCCTTGCGTTATCGATTTGTTGCGATCGTGGGTGGTGGCAACATGTCAAGTTATTTGGATGGATACAATGACGATGTCGCAGCTGACCGTTCTTGAAAAATATTATTTTATTAACGTAACACTAATTAAAAGTCTATACAATACTAATATACTATCAGACAAAGCATTTTAGAGTTAATTACTGTTTGTTTTGTATAACTAGATAATCAGCTGATAACCTATAATGTTGTTTACTTGAATTCCACGAGGTAAGTAGGTAACATCTTGATGTACCTAATTAGTAAACATGTCAACATGATTAGTGCAGTGTCAGGACCGTGCACTCATATCACTATCACCAAACATTTAATTGGTTCATATTTATTGAAGACAAGTAGGTAAAAAGCACTATTTTTTTGTATACTACTGATATCACTGGCAATTGGCTATACTCGCGACTATATTCCCCGAAGGGGTAGTAAGAGATATTCTGAAACCTCAGAACATCCATGTTTCACCAGAAGTACCAAAACTCTGTCCAGTGTGACGGGGGGTGAGCCCGTCGCCACTTATAATGGACAGTGGGTACAATACACGCCTCGAAATTGAAGCATGCAGGTTTCCTCACAATGTTTTCCTTCACCGAAAAGCCAGTGGTGTAACAAATCGTACATAAATTCCGAAAAACTGGCATCTTGTAATTGCCATTGAGCAATTGGCATCCTTTTAAACTAAGAGTCTACCCGTCAAACTGAACAACTTTTAATATGGGAGTAAATTGTACATTGCAGTGTTCCATACTAAAGGAACAGCTGATTTTCTTTTCGCTACGATCGGTTTGCTCCCATAGTAAAAGTTGTTCAGGTTGATGGGTTGACCTGTAGTTTATAAAAGAATGCCAATGATTTAAATTTCACCATGTATACCAGACACAATACATAAAGAATTGTTGTAAATTGGCTCTGTTAACATAGGTACTAAATTCACTCAAAATTACACTGGGGCCCTAGACAAAGTGACATTCTATTGGAGTTGACGCTAGTAGAAACTGACAGAATGTATGGATTTGACATTGGCGATCAATAGATATTGACGTTTGCTTTCGTCACCATCAAAATATGATGTCAAGTCCATACAATTTTATGTTTTCTACTGTTGTTAACGCTAATAGATACTTTGTCTAGGGGCTATGGAGTAAAATAGAATACTATATTTTATTCTTTTGTCATGGGTTTATTTTGCAATTTGATAATGATACTTTTTGTTTTTAATTTTCAATGATTTGAAAACTATTCCTCAGAAATTAATTTTAAATGTTAATTAAAATTTGAATTAAATAAATAAAAACCCCAATATATTTGTTATACAGGGTGAAAAGAAAAGTATCATTAAATCTTTAAACCACACATACTCTACCCATCAAACTGAACAACTTTGACTATGGGAGCAAACCTGTCAGTGCAAAAAAAATCAGTTTTTTCATACTAAACTGCAATGCCTACTTGACTTAAATGTAGGAGACAGCAGATTTTTTCTTCTTCTGACAGGTTTACTCCTCCCATAGTAAAAGTTGTTCAGTTTGATGGGTAGAGTATGTGGTTTAAAGGTTAATGATACTTTTAAATAAATAAATAAATATCTTGGACATGGTCACACAAATTATCTAGTCACATTTAAAGTTCCAGAATCTAGCCTGGACTTGTATTATGATAACTAGACAACGATATAGAATACTTATATAGATACAAACATCCATGACTCGGGTACAAATATTCATATTCACCATACAAATATTTGTCCCTTACGGGATTCGAACCCGCGACCCTCGGCACAGCAGGCAGGTTCACTACAGACTGTGCTGTCGGGCCGTCAAATCCTTATACTTGCACCATCCATCCATCCATCCACCATCTTGCACCATCCTTACACCCTGTATTGTAGAATACATCCCCTCTAATTTTGACATCCCACCATCTGTTTTTGACAGACATATTTCTCGAGATACAAGCGTTGTAATGATTTACATTGGTTGGGGGTTCTTGTTCCGTGTTACAAGGGCTATTCAACGACACCTCACTCGATTGAGTAGAAAAAACGTTTTTTTTTAGTGGGGTGTGAAAAATTTCTTAATTACTGTACTTTTGTTTTTGGGTTACTATTATATCTAAATGCCAAATTTAAATTCAATGAGTTAAAAAATTTGGGAGCAATTGAGGCGGGACATACAGACAGACAGAATGGAAGAAAATATAATGGTTCCTTATTTGACTACGGAACCATAAGAAGGATGAATATATTTAAAAAATCATAATTATCAACTAGAAATGAAGAATTCATACAAAGATGTTAATAATAATTCCTCTAGTGATCTATTCTAAATTACTATACTCTTTTGTAATCAGTCCAAAGATAAGAGAATATTAAAGTAAATAAAATAAACCCATTCAGATGAAAATTAATTTGCCATTGTTTTAGCTTGCATTACTAGAGAAGGAAGCCCAGCAAATCCCACTGTCCCACAGTATAAGAAAGTGTATCTTGTACTACATACAGTATGGACACTCCTGCCTCCCACCAACTTTTTACCTCAACCCCTCGGTTTCTTCATGGTTACCTCTTAAGCGTATTCCTGTCTCGCTCGCACTCACTCAGTATCGCACAGACTAAACACTTCACTTCAATTTCTCCCATTTGTATGGAATGACAGCTAGCAGCTGACAGTGTCCAAGGAGTGCCTTATGCAGTGGGTGGATTCAGGCTGTGGGTGATAATGATGATGACTAAGAAAAAATTAGTTGGCGAAACTGAACCAGAGCACTTGTTAATGATAACAGATTGCATTATCAATGTTTATAATTGGTATTGATGATTAACAAAATTATTAGTATCGTGCGTAAGGTACGCTCAGTGTATACAGCATGCGGGCGTGTGCGGACATTGACCTCAGAATCATGGCGGGAGGGGGGTCATTACCACGCAATTGTACTCAGTAACAGATACCAAATGAGTTTCTTAAGTTTCACCAACTAATTAAATTTAACCTTATAGTTATATTATCATCAATAGAGAGTTCTAAATCCACAAAATGAGTGACTTTTTTTTTTAAAGTTGATGTGGTTGTTGTTTTGCTTTTAGATACAAGTTTAATGATTTATCACATAGATAAGGTGGGGGATGTGTAATGTAGTCTGTATAATATAAACAAAGCAACACAGGTCTTTAAACTTAGTTGTGAAACCAAAACATCATCTTGTGACTAGAAAATTGAAAATGTTAAGAAGATGGTGTTTCAATATTAACAAAATAATAGGTACTATAATTTTGCTAATATTGAAACATATTCTTAATGTGCAAAGTATGGAAAATTACCGAAAACTATGACACGTTATAGAACAAAGAAAGACCTGTTGCAATAATGTGCTTCACTGAACTATTATAGGTACCTAATTGAGACATTTTTTCTAAATATGAGTTGAGAACAGGTTTTTATCTCTGGCTATCTGACATCATTTGGAACACGTCGTGTGTTCAGCTCAGGACAGGAAAGAAGAAAATAAAAAGTTCTTAAACTTGTAACTTAGATAGGTATTAAAATCTTTGACCTCAAAAGGCAGTGAAATCAACTGTCTAACTAACTAGTAAGCCTGTACCAGAGCAGCTGGCCTTATTCCGGTTGTATATGCAGCTGGCTTTAACTAGGCTATTCTGCACGTGGCTTTAATTATCTAGTCGCAAAGTTGAATATCGTTACGAAAAAGTCCTGCCATTACAAGACACATTATCAGTAGAATTTTAAAACATTATAGGAACTGCAAAACACAATTTAAAATATCTGATAAGTATCATCTCATTTCATGATACGTGAACCAAAAAATTAAAAGGGCAAACATACATTTAAAACAAATTGAAAGTGAAACAAATCGCCTTTGCGTGGCCTGTGCTCATTTGCCAAATTGACATCCGCTAGTTAAATAAATGATTGTAACTAGGTACCTACTTACACCTACCTGAATACCTAGGTACATACGAGGCTGCCCGCTAGAGATCTCCACCGCGGAAAGGTCATTGTCTGGGCAAGAGATTATTATCTCATCAAATCAATTGAATGTGGTGAATAACCCATTTTTTGTGTCGTGCTTCGAAGTGGAAAATTGACCGCGCTTAACCTTTATACATCATCTATGAGGAAGTTGTATCGTGAATGGAAAGAAAGAATTGCTAATAAAGTTATAGTAGATGTGGGTCTATGTACCTAATTTAATTACTTGTTTTCGTCGTGATATGTACTTTCAAATCTTGTTAATCTATTTATCTCTTGGATATCGCCGTTTTTTCAAGACAATTTATCAACAGAATCAGGCATTAAAGGTCCATCACCCACGGCGACTTTTTGCAGTGCGATACAGTAGCGATACTGTCGCGATGCCGTCACGCTGGCCGCGTACCTACAGCCCATTTTGTATCGATACAGCCCACTTTTCCCTTTCCCCCGATGTCACCTGATACAGTCGCGCATTTATATCAATACAGTACCGATGGTGACAAGCGAAGGACTGCATCGCTACGGTCGGCAGTCGCGCGTTTGTAGCTATACAGTAGCGCGACTGTATCGCTTTCATCGCGCGTTAAAAATGCGGTAAGCGCGATACAGTCGCGAATTCGCGAATTTCGCGATATAGTAGCGCGATCGACTGCAACGCTGCAAAAAGTCGTGGGCAAATAATTCGGTATCTCCAAACATAAACCATGCAAAATCTATGGCATGCATGCATATGCTCACGACTATATTCCTCGAGGGGGTAGTCCGAGTTATTCTGAAACCACAGAACATCCACGTTTCACTAGTAGTACCGAAACTCTGTCCAGTGTGACGGGGAGTTAGCCCGTCGCCACAAAAACTATGGTAGTTTCGAGAAATGAAGTAAGTATACCAGAAAAACTAGTACTCAAAGTCTCAAAATAGGTAGTCGAGATGGGTATGGGTCAGTTGTATTGTGGCAGGTAAGGTTTCGTGGTATTGTTGTAGACAACCCGCAGGACAATGCGTGCCCACCGGTCGCCACGTCGAACAATACGTCACGCGTCGCGCTCCCCAAGGGCACTCTACGACACGTGCTGCGCACATCCTATGTCCTGTCAAGTACCTACTCTCTGTTAATAGGGGGCGGCCTCCTGAGACTCGGGCATAGCTGATAAAATGCGTCTTTTGCCAAAAAATTTCATTTACATAATTTTACGTCCCTATTAAGTGGCAAATTGCCACCGACAGCGACATCTGTTTCTTTGCAATCTCCCAGAGTAGTTTCAAAACAGCTGATTCATACGACCTGGCTCGTCTGCTGGGGACAATTTCTTTTGTTTATTTTTTCTACGCGCTTTGTTTTGAAGGGGCTCACTTCACCCGTTTTAACTACATCCAGGTATGTTTTCGGACAACGGTTTTTTTACCCAAGATTCTCATAAACACGGATGAGCATAAACTTGGCAAACAAATTTAAAGAAACAATGATTTCGTTTCGCAACTCTTGCACCAACCAAAAATGCAGATAGCATCCAGTCTGATTCCAGATTCTTGATGCCTTGCCTACGTTGTGTGTGGTAGAAAGAAGAATAGGATGCAATAAAAAAGTTTTTTTTCCTTATGCTCTGCTATTACGTAACACACCTCATGTTATCGTCATAATGTGATATTGATATAGCGTACATAATTAACTAATATAGCGTAAATATGTTATTCTTTCATGTCATGGCTAATAAATACAAAATCGCGGAGATACATGGTGTTCGCAGTATTATTTGCATTCTTCATTTTGCGACAAATTAATAAACAAATATGTCTTTCAGTCGATCCAGCTGTGAATATTTTGCTTTCATTCTTCCGTTTGGATTTGCCCATTGCTTTACTACTGATCCTATTATGTATCATCAAACTATATCTAATTGCAATGCCGTTGCAATCGCAAATAAGATTACGATATATAATTAAACAATGATAAAATGTAGGTACTAAATAATAATGCATACATAGTTTAATTAGCTGAATTGGCAAACGTTTAGACGGTCGCGAGTCAGACGGCAAGTGCAGCATGCGCGGTCGATTTGACCGTGACCACACCACCCGACACCGCGCTATTACATCTAGACTAAACTTTATTTATACAATATTGCTAGTTAGCTACGATAAGCCATAATCCATAAATGTACACCTATATTATCTGTCAAGTGGAAACGGCCTAGAAGTAATCCCGAACGCGCGTGTTGAAATCAGGTCAAACTGCAATCGCTATATGAGCCTACGGAATGTAGGGCGGGCTAATGTTAGCTCGACGCTTGCGCAGCCCCTCCTGGATAAAAGCAAAGCAACTATACCGCCGACGTTAATATATCCCTTATACTTAATATTGCAACAACTCTGTGCTGATCATAAACTCGGGGCTTGATCGTTTTATACAAATAAATGTCAGATTTAATGCCATAGGTTGCAATTTATGTCTTAAGCAATAACAACGTACTTAGATTGGGTGCCATTTAGAGATATAGCCTTAGATGTAGGTATTGTCATGGATATTTAGAAACCTATATGCGAGTAGAAGATGCATAGTCCTTGGTATAAGCCCGCCCACCTGCGACGACCTTATGCAACGCTCACTGCACTTGCGTTATCGTTTTACAAAGCGGATTTGTCATTTGAAATTGTGGTACATACGAGTACCTAACTTATAAACTAAATTCCTTCTTAGTAACTTAAAGCTAGATTCTAAGCATGAGCTTAGCTCTAAGAAATTAGCATGTGTATTGCATTATAATGGAACAATCATATTTGAATGAATAGGAAATAAAGGGCACCAATGAGTAAACATTGTATCCGTTTACTATTACTAAGATTATTGTATGAAAGTATGTTTGCTTGCCTGCCTGTTATATGATTATATCTTCATTTGAGAAATGATGCTGCTTTATACCGAAACCGAATCTTGGAGCTCGTCAGTTTGATCCTGTTGACAGGAGTACATATTTGCGTTATTTCTGTTCGGGGCATCCATCCTATTGTAATTGTATAAGATACCGATCAGTGATCACACGCATCGCATAAGATGCACATCAAATAAATATGAGTTGTTTGCTATTTCTAGCGGAAAAAAGACGAGTAATCTTAACTATTATAAAACCGTAAAATCATGAGGAATAAAAAAGAAGCGGTTCTCTTCATATAAAATCAAATAACATTCGATAGCGCGATTTAAATGACGTGCAGCGCCATCTATTGACAACATTGTTAGTTAGTTTGTTTGTTCGCACATCACGCAAAAACTACTGAACCGATTTTGATGAAACTTTTTTTGTTTGATAGCTTATGATCTGACTTAAAATCTGGTATATAATTTGTGCGGACGAAGTCGCGGGAAAACACTAGTAGTAAATAAAGTTATCTTAAAAATCGCTTAGAACAGTTACATTATCGATTGATGACCGGCAACATAAACAATAGCTCTACTTGTTGCTTAGTAATAAACTTTACACTGAATTTGGTATAAACTATACTGTAATGTTACTTACACAATAGGTACAAATTAAATTAAATTAAATACTCATTTATTTCAGATAAAAACCCATAATTTCATAGTAGGTTGATTAATAACAATGTTTACTTAAAATTATGTTACAAAATATTGAATTTTTCTTTTAAGTAATTGGGAATCATCACATGCATTTCAAGATTGCATAGAAACTACATTTTTTATGTATCTGTAGCGCTTTGTATGTAAACGATACCAAATAAAGTGTCTATTGTTCATCGATTCACACTATTGTGTAATTCTATTGTGTAAGAATGCTAGTTGGGTTTATCTTAATATCTGTGAGAATTTATTATAATGTTATCGAAATGCTTTACCTAATTGATTTCTTAGAAACATTAATTAAATTATGATAAGTGTTTGCCTTGCGGTTCCTTTTATGCTCGGTTCTCATAAAGAAACTAAATAATGTACCTTCCTTCATCTATTAAATTGATAAAAAAGCAATGTTTTTCTTTAAACAGTTTAAATTCGTCATCAACGTGTCTCAAGATTAAAAGAAACAGAAGTTTCTAGATTCTTCACGATGTTTCTAATTAGCAAGAGAAATTGTCATCTCCCTGGAACTTTCACTTCAAGTCTTAAAAGATAATTCAATGTAGCTCTGATTAACTGTAAATTTCGTTCACAGAATGCGTCGCAATCGGTAGCAGTAAAGGTGGTGACCAAGAAAGGTATTCAGAAGGCGTCGGAGATCCTCGTGAAGGAGATAAAGATCCTGCGCGAGCTGACGGCGCTGCACCACACCAACCTCGTCGCGATGCACGACTGCATGGATAGCCCGGCTTACGTCTACGTCGTTATGGAGGTGAGGATGCTTTTTAATCTTAGACCATAAACTATGGGCAAGTTACGGCTGTAATTCTACTAACAAAATTTTCTGCCACTCTTTGCGGGGGACGAGGTAGTATGTAATCCGTAACTTTGGATTTTATTCCGTTACTTTAGATTCTAAATTTGATTGTTAAAAAATAGTCGTGTGAACCCCAAATGAGACTAGTTTGAAGTTATTGTTCCGCAAATAGGCTGTCTCGTTTAATGATAAGGTTTAAAATTGTATGTGAATGCACATGATCAATTGATCGTGTAACTTGGCAGAGGGGTACCTATGCTAACACGAGGCTAGAATGGTCTAAGTGTTAAATACATCTTTGATTCAAATAATTATTTTTGCAGATGAGGAATATGCTCTCATTTCCGCAAGGAGTGGTCCCTCGCTAATTTTATATATCGACTTTACCAGAATCGTGACTGCAAGTTGCAACCTATGCGTCATGTTCGAACATAAACTTATATACTTATAGTTATTTACCAACACGCACTATTGTATTACTGTACTTTATGCGGTTTTGTGTGAGTGCAGAATTGATTCACAAACACAAACCAGAAGTAAACAAAACAGTCTTGCGAAGCGATGGTTTCCAAAACAGTGGCTAAAATAACTTCCGTTAAGGAATACACAGTGACTGTGTGCGAAATTAACATCTATTTACAGCTACCAGACAGAAGATTGGTAAGTTTTAGCTCTTTGACTTGTGTTGTGTCGCACAAGTCCGGGAAAATTAAATGAATGTCCCGCACAAAAATAACTACCTATTCAGATTCCCGCATCTTCCTTGAGGTTATTCTAATATGCTTAGAAAAAGTATATGTCTAGAATGAGCCTCACACTTGTTCCGTATAAAACAAAAGGCGGTAACTTTCTTAGGTTGGTGTGCGTGAGGCGCCATACTAATTATGTATGTGTGCGTGTATATGTATAGGGTTTTGGAACCAGTACTGGTTCTTATTTTTTCGACGCTTTCGTAGCTTTGACTGTCTATCTTGATAATCTAAGCTAATATGATAAAAACTTTTTCACGTTGATACTCCGTGGCAAGATTTTTTATTACGTTTCGTTACTAATTGAGAACTGAGTCAAATCAAATTCACTTATCTCGAACTAAGCTTTGAAACGAACGCAATTAAATTAAAATCTATGCAACATGCAATCTTGATTACTTATACCGGACCGACAGTACCGACACTTTCAATGTAACAAGCAGTTGGTATTTGAACTTTCTAAGTAAATATTTAAGCTAGTCAATCGAAGTATGCAATTAATAGCTCAGATTTAGCAATATCAGAAATGTACCTTTAGCAATGTTCAGCCAGAAATGTATGAATAGGGTACGTTGCGAATGGAAGTCGAACGGATGTTTAATAGCATGGCCACAATCATCAAACCGCCTATTAATGTCGTGCGCGAGTACGTTCGTTATGGTTGTAAATCGTTCACCCTTTTTTGTAAATATTATGTTCGAATTTACTAAACTGACGCTGGAAATTGCATCGATGACGCACATGTGGGTAGCATTTATTTTTAGTCTGTATTGATGGAACATTATTGATTTTATATGATTTACCACTAGATTAAGCCATAACGTGCCCGCACATGGAGTAGCAATAGTTTGACTTTTGCATACTAAAAGACGATTTGTTTTACTATATGATTAACATCTTGAAAAACACAAAAACCGGGGCCACGGTGTCCGAAACAATAAATAATGTTTTGTCTTTTTTGTTTACATAAGGTTTCATAACTGGCTATCTCGCTCTCGATTTCTTGGCATCTTTCAGCGTAAACGAAAAGTTTTATATCTATGGTAAAACTGAACTACGCTGAAGCGATATAGGCTCCTCTTAATCAGTCAGGGAACGCGTGGATATAAACGATCGTGTCCCAGTTTGCGATTACTTTGTTCACGCTTGCCGCCTTCCTCGCCTTGAATATTTGCATTGTTTGTGCAACATGGACAAAATTCTTCAATGCCTATACATATTGGATATTCTTCTTTAGGTACCTTGAATATCACCAATGCATGTTTCTACTCCACCTGATTACGTATGCCGAATGTTAGTTACATTAGGCATAAATTATGAACCCGGAATCATACGCACAATGCAAATGCGTTTAGTTAACAGTGAAGTGTTAGTGCTTCACGTATTTTAAACAATTACCAGGAAATCGGAACGTTATTAACAAGCATTAGACATTAGGTGACCCAATTGCCTTGCCCTTAATCCATATGCGATAGCATAACATTGCCCTTTAATTAAAATCTACTGACTTACATTACATTGCTGTCGATATTTAAACTAAGGAGCATCCTGCATTGCACGTAAAATTGGAAAGACTATAAATAGGCCTTATCCTACCTTATCTTACCTAAAGCACAGTATAAGAAAGAGTATCTTGTACTACATACAGTATGGACATTCCCTGCCTTCCACCAACTTTTTACCTCACTGGTTACTTCTTGATTACCTCCTAAACAAATCAATGCGTACGTCTCGCTCGCACGCAACAGTGTCACACATGCTTAACTCTTCTTTTAAATTTTTACCATTTGTATGAAATGACAGTTATCAGCTGAGTCCAGATCCAGGGTGTGCCTAAAGTATGACTCAATTTAATATGACAGACGTGGGTCACATGCGGGATGCGACCCACCTGTGCTCCTCAGGTGCTCATGGTCTTATTAGGTATCTTCATCAGACTATATACGTCCCACTGCAGGGCACACTCTAGGAGGGTGTTTGGGCGTTAGTCCACCACACGTGCCCAATGCGGATTGGTAGACTTCACATATATTGCATCAGAATTTCTTCTTCTGCATATGCAGGTTTCGTCACGATGTTTTCCTTCAACGTTTGAGAGCAGTCTGTAATACGTACATAAGTTAGAATTGGTACGTGGCATGTTGTCCGTGCAGATTCGAACCCGGACCTAATGATTGAATTCAATCAAATAGGCCTTATCTTACCTAAAATATCGCTCAATTTAATATGACAGACGTGGGTCACATGCGACCCACCTGTGTTCCTCAGGTGCTCATGGTCTTATTAGGTATCTACGGTAATATTTATCATATTTATGATTAAAATTATATAGATGAATTTAAATACGACTCTTCCTATCATCCATCACCACTGCGTAAAAACGTTTCTTTCCGCGTGTTCGTCGTACGCATGCCGATTGGGATTAGAAGCAAGGTCGCGTTGCTACCAGCCGGTACCTCAGAGCCTCTGACACGCGACCGCCGCGTGCTTCGACGCCCCGTCTCTCGTCGCCTACCGACGATTACCCAAATTTTATTCACTTCCAAGATAAAACTTTAGTTTAACCACCGCGATATTACTGCGCAGTTTTAATGATTCTACATTTATAGGTCAAGGTGATATCATTAGTCAGACACAAAACTAAGCAGACGGTTGTTATCTTATCTCATTGACGAAGTCTCAATACTAAACACTAAGGATCACCACGTGTGCCATACAGTACCTTATAGCAAATTATTTCTCAACACCGTTATTCCTCAATCGCTTAGTACCAAATTAACATTTTAAATAAGGATTTAAATCATTATCATCGGAAACCGTTTCCTTAGTGAAATAAAAATCATTTAATCAATGTATGTACTGCTTTATGCAAATGATTGAATACAAAGTATTGTTACTACTTATTATTGTAAAGGCGATCGGACGCGCGCCGCCAAGTCTGCAAACCCCACGCCCGCCACGTGTCGCCCTCCGCAAGCTATCGCCTCGTGTTGAGAAAAGTAAACCCGTGTGCATTCATATAGATAATTGCGCAGAAACTAAGCCAGACGCAATCGCCGACCCATGCTTCTAATTCAGAGTAAATATTCATACGTTTTGCGATTGTAAATAAACAGAAACACGCGTGCATCAACCAACGCTTTTTTCTAATTGCAATAGCCATTATTTAAATTCTGAGACTTATTTATTTTTAATGAAAGTTGTTTCTGTCATGTCAATGTAGGTTTATGTATGGAGTTTATTTCCTTTGCAGTCGCGAGCGCAACATAATGACATGTAGTTAGATAATTCATACATTACGTTATGTATGACATGAGATAGAGCACAAGTGTAAGCAATTAATTACTTTAATGTCTATGTATAATGGTAGGTACTTTGTTCATGACTTCTAAGAAGAACTTTAACCACTTTTTTTCTCAAAGGTAAAACCTGACTAGCTAGAAACGACTGCCTTAGTAAGAATGTAGAAAAATCTATTATTGAATCTATCTACTTATCTATCAAGCAACCGATAAGATATAAAACCAGTTTCAAAACCGATCATTTACCTGTCTACCTACATATTTTCGCCAATTCGATAAAAATATCCTAATTATCCGATTATATCCAGTACTGTAAAAATTTAACAGTAAATACAACACGATCAGGTGAATAAATATTGTGAACGTCATTTGGGCACCTACACAACTAATATTATGTTAAAGCCAGTTTGGTCCCAAAACGAATTAAGATGAGACGTCCAAAACGGTCTGGTTTTACGTCAAACTCCGGCCATGACCACCTTAATTTATCTAATTAACATAACGTGTAATACTAACGCTCTCACACAGACGGATTTTATACAAAAAATATGTTTTAAACATTTGCAAAGTATTTCCTTAAAATGTACTAAAAATAAAATTGCCCTTGATTTAATATAGTACAATTTCAAGGGCAAGAAGCAGATTGGTCAAAGACTGCGTCACGGGCGACGTGTGCTCAGCCTATGTAATATACTTACCTGCTAGTGTTTTTGTTGCGCAAAAACGAAAACAGCAATGCCCTCATCTCAGCACAAAGCCAAGCGAAGTTCATTGGCACGATTTCTATTTAGTTGAGACTCGAGCGAGGTACACAACGTGGAGAGTCGTCATGGCTGCTGCGAACCATGACTGATAATTAACGTCGTACCAGAGCGTCCGTCGTCTTTTGTTTATTTATAAACACTTCCTCGCGCCAAGCAACAAACAACATTACGTCTCCTATTAAAATTTTAAGCAGAACGTTTTACAGATATTATAACAGTTATCCGATACAAATTTCGATGTACCAATTCACAAATTATTATCGCTTATCAAACGTACCTACCAGTACGTGGTTATGTAATCGTATCTGCATACGGGCCATTATATTAGTAGCAGATATGGGTAGATTTATCTCACAATGAGTGCGAAAAAAAACCCGGTAGAATTCGTTCAATTTTGCGTTGTTAATTAGGACGATTATGAAACTGTCGTGTGGCTGGCAAAAAGGACCTTAAAGCGGGAGTGACCTACGACGTTTTGAGTTTTCATAGTTTAGATAAAATAAAGTCGTGTAGGGGTGGTCCCTTTTAATATGGACAGCCACATAAACGTACATTAATATAATCGTTGGAGCTCCAAATAGAGTCGTCAGCTGTAGGAAATAGACTTTATATTTAGCACTAAAAATCTATGATGTGATGGCATCCTAAAATGTTCAAGGTTATGTCACATTTAATTCTAAATACAGACACATGTTCAGATAAACTACATTATTAATACAAACGTTACCCTAATGCCTGTGATATTGCGTGCATCTGTTAAAATTTGCATCAGTGTTATACTTTATCATAAACATCCATGTTTATAGAGTTCATAGCAATAGTACCCTATTTATTATTATGGCGAGATTGTTCATTTAAATGTACATACTATGTAGTCAATTAACGTCTTCAACTTTAACATGCCACTTTAATAATGTATTGTATACAGCAAATTACTCAACTATTGAACTGTATTATAATCACCATCAATAAACCCTGTCAGTTAAATGTCATTAAAGATCAATTTGTAAATATAAATTTGTCATGCCAAATTGAGGACGTCTATTTTGATGCATCTGGTCTTGGGTTCTGTAGACAGATTCAATGAAAGATAGTCGATCACTAATCATAATCATAAATAAGCTTGTTTATCTGTTCAATCTCAAATTCATTTAATCGAAGTAGAAATGTAACACATGTAACATTATCTTTTAGACGCAATTTTTCGTTAGTCTACCACCGCTTCGTATGGTGGTTATGTCTGTAGAGAAGATACAGTCAGAAACTCTGAAAAAATCCATCTTTTAAAAATAACTTAGACATTTTCATAAAACTTCAAATTCAGGCACCAAACGTTTTGGTCACACCCATCATTATATTCTTCAAGTTTATACAGGGTCCTTCTTAATATGCTGACACTTTTTAAGAGGATGATCAGACCATCAAACTGAACAACTTTCTCTATGGCACCAACATCGAAATCGCTTTAAGATGTTGGTCCCATAGAGAAAGTTGTTCAGTTTGATCGTCTGATCATCCCTTTAAAAAAGTGTCAACATATTAAGTTGGCCCTGTATATTACCATTTTTGCAGAGGACTAACATATTATAAAAGCGTTTAGATTAGAGTAATGTATTTGTTGACCTTATTGGGCCTAAACCGTGTAAAGTTATATTTCTTTTTATTTCTCGTGTTGTAGTTATCAAAGTAACTGTTTTTGGAAAAGAACTAATAAAATACATTGACCGTAGAAAGTCAAGCACGATACCAAAACGCAATATCTACGTCGTACATGTGCAAAATGAATGGAATTGTGTTAAGGACATAAAATTTTGCATTCTTAATTTCTTATCCTTGCTTCTGATAAAATATTGACGCAAATGGAAACTTGCCGTACAACTCTCTTCTCTAGTCTTGTCAATGTGTATTTATTATCTCATTCTTTTTTCAACATCTTTCATACATTTTTCCTCTCACCTGCTTTGTAATAAAAATGTGTAATTGAGACTATTATGGTAGTTTCTATTGTCTAGTGCGATTGCAAGAGCGATCGGAATCTTACAGTGCATGCGGAATAACAAGCTCTAATACTAAGGTCGTATGTTGCTCAACTGCATCGCATGCATCTCTATACACAAGCCGGATCCAATTTGAGCATGCTAGTGTGCTAATTAAGGGGATTTTATTCGGAGCGCGCTCCATACAAACGTACTATGGTGATATTTTCAATGCTAACCATTTAAATTCAATGAAATTTTTTTTCTAGATTTATTCTGAAAAATTTCATTGAGTTTAATTGGTTATTATTGAAAATATCACCATAGTACGTTTGTATGGAGCGCGCTCCGAATTATATCCTCTTAACTCCCCAGTGATCAAAACTATTAGAATCGAAAAATACCTCGCTAAGGGTTGCTATACCAATGAATTGTATAGCTATTAACCGAGCCATTAACCTGACCAGTTAATACTAACTTTCTCGAAAATTAGCTACGCACGTTATGCCCACATTACGGTCTGAATGTATACTGCATTAAGCCGCTGGATATCCGCTATTATCGTATCAGAGCTTACTAGCTTTAATGAAACATAATCGTTTACTTTCAATCGCATTAGCTCTCAATTTTGCTTGCTTTAGAAAAAAACGTGTGCAATGAAAATTTGTATACAGGGTCCAACTAAATATGCCGACACTTTTTTTAGGGGATGATCAGACCATCAAACTGAAAAACTTTCTCTATGGGATGTTGGCCCTATAGAGAAAAATTGTTCAGTTTCATTGTCTGATCATACTTCTTTTTACCCGACTGCGCCAAAAGGAGGGTTATTTCGTGTCTGTTTTTCTACTATGGTATTTCTAAAATTTATCTTCATTTGTGTGAAATTAACCATGTCATTTGCGAATGCTTTATTTAAAAGTACTTACAAGAAAATGCAGACGAATTAAACTCTATGACACGATACAAAGAGCACTTGAGTTATACACACATATTAGTTTAGTTGGCTTGTAGATACAGTAGTCAGGTGCTGACCTCGTGGTCGCATTAATATACAATACTCGGGGCTCGGGCCCTGCATCTCGCACGTGGACGAGCCTTGGGATGGGCCTCCGCGGGGCTTCTTAATCGACCCTCTCATAAAATTATTTATCACCAAACCTTTAAGTTTGGAATCAGACGAAGTGAAGTTTTTGTTTTCTCAGAAATGTAATTATAATAAAATAACCAGCAAAGCGTAATAAAGAAAAAGTACTTTTTTATAGCGGTTGCTACTGATTAAAGAGCATGATAGGTTTTTGTGTAACAGAGTGCACTTGTGCATTAATGGGTAACGGTGTAATGTACCGGTTCGTGAGCTCTACATAGATAATGCATAGATGATGTGTGCACCTTCCTACACCTTTTTATTTGCATATTGATCGGTTACGTTGTTGATGTCAGATTTATTTTAGAACTAGACTCATTATTATAAGATAGTAAGTCACTGCCTAGCTGTTGCAACAAAAGCTCACTAAAACTTAAGGTTTAAGACCCGGATTTGTCAATTTTGTTATGAATGCCTTGTAGAGAGAGTTAACGATTACTTTAGTTATTCCTGACGTATATGTAACCACATCATCATAGACATTATCGGAATTGCATAGTTGCACAGCTCTATTACGATCGCCTGTCACTCGTGTAGTCTAGACAAATCGGTGTATAGTATTGCGTCAGGCAGTTTCTCTGGCCTGGCAGTTGGCACCGGCCACCGGCTAAACTACCTGGAAAGTGAAGCGCCGGAACGGAAACCACAGCTTTCTATCCATCTCGCCCTAATGCTCTTGAAAATGACCATCGTGCGTAAACGCATTGAGCTTTAATTCGTTTCTTTCCGATCGAGAAAATCAAACCGAAAGGCGATACAGTAATCTGTTGACTATCGTTCTACGATGGTATTGTAAAAGTAGGTATGTTCCTAAAATGATAAACATACAAAAATTATTACTAACACTAGTATCTTATAAAACGATAAATTAATAATAATGCTACTGTGTTACGTAACACAGCAACACAAACTAGCAATCAATCGGCCTGTAATGTCATGTGTTCATTCTTCCATGAGGGGGCGTGCTAGTCACGTGCAAATTTATTTAATCTACGGACCTCAACATACAGCATTCACGTGCTGATCCCAGTTTTTATACCAATATTCAAATAAACTCGCTTGCCGAATCCGAACCGGTTTTAATTTAGCTCAGTTTTCAGACTATTAGATCTACTCGTACTGTGGATTTGTTTAATGATAAAGGAACGTATAATAGGAGCTCGGGTCGTAAATGGAACGAGCATCGTGAGACGCGGAACAGTATAGTTCTATCTAAGCACCACCATCACTCTGCGTCACACACATTGCCTTATAGAGTTAAGGCACGCTAAGGTTTCAGTTCTCTATGTGGCGCACCTTACGGTATCTTTGTCGCAGACAGCTTCGCGTTTTCTTTGTTTCTCTCTGAGAATAAGCTTCGAGCAGACAATGCTGCTGTACTATATTCACATCATAACCTGTTACCATGGATATTATTTACGCAAGAAAACTATAATTGTGATAATTAACTGTTGCAAATAATAATTGACGTTGAAGTTTCCATACAACAAGTGTATGATTGCTACGTTCAATGCACGTATACTTAAGTATATTGTGACAATTCCGATTGAATCAGAGGGTCTACCCGGACATTAGAACTTCGCAATTGCGTGAACGTTTTCGTTCCAATGTCAACTCTATTACAATGAAGTTCGGACCGAAAAGGTCACGATATATCGAAAATCGAAACTCCGGGTACAGGTCCAGTATTGGGCTCGCTTTGTAGAACGACCTGTGGACAGCTAAATGGCTTCCTTGAAGCGACAAAGCAGGCATCGTCAGATTTTTCTAACTCGTGGATATAACATCCAAGGTACATGGCAGCTGGTTGGGACTAAACTCTTGTGTGACTAAATTCTAAATCTAAAGTACTTATCCGAAATCAATACAAGACCTAGCAATACAATTGTTTTTCTCCCCTCCGGACGGAAAGCGTCAATTTTCGTCCCGCTGCTCTAAACGAAGTTGCCGCTTTCCACCTCCGTCGAGGAGAAAAATAGTATACTAACCTCGGACAGTAAATAAGAAAGCCTCAGATCACATGATTGTTGTACACGAGATCTGAGACTTTTCTTACTTTGCTGTCCTCGGTGTGTAATCTACTATTTCTATCCTTGTAAGGTAAAGTTACCCTTTGGTAACCTCAACTCGGCAGGTAGTTAAGGTGAAAGGTTTTCGTTTCAAATACCTACTTAGTTATTTTGAAAAATACTATTAAAGATACTGCAGTCAAGTATTTACTGTAATAAATTAAGGGTCGGCACTACCCTAATCGGGCAAAACAGGGTTCGGCGTTCCGACTTTTGAGGATAGTAAATAGCTATATTTATAAACAAAATTAATACCATCGCTTCTTTAAAAGATGAAGTACAAGATGAACAAAAAAAATTTGAGTAAAATTGTGTAGTTACATCAGAAAGTAATCGAGAATTTCATGAAAAACTCTAGAATAGCACTGCCGCGTTCCGAGTCCTGTGATTTAGTGAAACAAAATAAAGCAACAAAATATATTTCTAATCAATGGCAAAACATCAAAGAACACTTTAAACAAATCAGTTTTTCGATACGACTTCTAGTTTTTTTGCAATTTGTTACCAAAAATCACATATTTTTTTTGACGTTTTCTTCATACAAATTACTATGGGCCATCAATCGTTCGAAATCATTGCAAATAGACCGGTGACCGGCAACACCCAACACTGTCTTAGAAGATTAATGAACCAATCCATTTTTAGCTAAAGTAGGCAAAGTAACTTATAAAAAACCGGGCAAGTGGGTGTCGGGCCACATGCAGTGTAGGGTTCCGTAGTTGCCCGTCACGATATGTGGACTTAGAAGTACATTTTATAAATTGGTCGACTATTACTCGTTAATTTTTGTCCCCATTATTATAACGGAGTTATGTTGGTGTGGTTGTTATGAGTTTCGGTACTACTGGTGAAACGCGGATGTTCTAAGGTTTCAGAATATCTCTGACTACCCCCTCGGGGAATATAGTCGTGAGCATATGCTATGCTATGCCATTATTATAACAGAATAACTGTAAGTTTATTACTATTGTTACTAGCAAACTAAGGATTGATAATCTGAAATCATCATCATCATCGTCAGATATGTTTTAAATAAGAATGGAATAAGAGTGAATTCTGTACTGTAGTAGGTAACTCAAACGATTGACTTCGAAAGTCATTTGCACGACAGAATTTTGCGCGAAAAGACATTGCGCGACACAAAGGAATTTCACAAAAGTTACTTTCCGGGCACTGTTTGGTAGTTTTTGAGTCTTTCGGTAATTTGTTGTAAATTTTGGTACAAAAGTAACCAAAAAGTTATTTTTGAAGATTTTCGTACTTTTCGGTAGGTAGTTTTTGGTTATTTTGGTAGTTCCTAGTTTTTTTTTTGTAGATTTTCGTACCTTTTGGTAGATTATTGTTATTTTGGTAATTTTTCGTACTTTTTGGTAGTTTATGGTTAATTTGGTACTTTGTGGTTCATCTCATTAATTCATTTCATTTATTTACCTTAAATTGTAGGTAGGTACATAAGTTACAGATGGTAAGTACAGAGTACCTATTAGTCACACTACAATATAATTTATAAACATTAAGAAAAAAACAGATCTAAACAATAGGTGCCAGACAATAACTTAACTGCCACCTTTCACTACTACAATTAAATTAGTTAAATGTTATAAAATCAGTTCAATGTGATTAGTTAAAAATTATAATAACCTATTGAGGTACAAATAATCGGTCTGCAACACATTTTTTTCTACTCAGATTGATGCCTGTTTGTTTACTTATACTGAAGAAACTAATTAAAGTCATAGGGACACTGTTCGATTCAGATTTCTTTAACCTTCTTCAGAAATTTCTTGTCGGCTTTAATGTCATCTGGTATTTTATTATACACAAGAACAGTATTCGAATTTATTTTGTAGTCCTTTGCATCGATGCTAGTCGGCAATTTGGTACCAGTAGCTCATTTTTGCGAGTTAAATTTAATCTCTTGCTACGGAATACTACGGGGTATCGTCTCACGATTTTGCACAGATTGAGGATATACGAAGCTGTCACAGTGAGTAATTTAAAGTCGGTAAACAAGGATCGGCATGACACCCTTACTGACTGAATTCCGCTTACGATTCGAATGCACCTCTTTTGCAAAACAAATATTTTATTTATGTCAACAGACCCACCCCGTAGCCAAGCCGTCAAGAACTTTTGTTTTTTGTGGTATTACCAAAAAATATAAAGTCTACCAAAATAACCAAAAACAACGAAAAACTACCAAACTAACCAAAAACTACAAAAAAACCAGAAACTACAAAAAATAATTACTAAATTCTACCAAAAACTACCAAAATAACGAAAAACTAAAAAAAAACTACCAAACTAACCAAAAACTAAAAAAAAACTAAACTACCAAAACCTACCAAATGAACCAAAAACTACCAAAAGAACCTAAAGAACTATTGACATTGTACTAATTTTTTTTTTCTTTAAAATTACTTCTTGTTAATATTGCTGTGCCCTTTCAGGGTTCATGTACCCACTTTAGCTACTTAGTAACACCTATTATGTTCTTGTGTCGCACAATGTCATTCAATTATTTATCACTATAATTATTTAAATATCGCTCACTCTGTCCTAAAAATGTAATTATTGCCTGATAAATCGAAAAGGATTCCCGAGATTCTGGCTTGCCGCATGCGGGGTCCATTGTATCATGTGTACTGATTTGTTCTTTTTGTTAATAAAGATATTTGTATTTGTATGTCCTTCAGCGTGACCAAAATTACTGCTGAAATCTACCAAAATCTACCAGTCCTGTTTCAAATTCTACTTAAATTCTACCAAATAATATTTATGTCGTTACAGATGATTAAAATTTAAACGCTCATCATTACACATGTTATTTTCGTATTTTTGTATAATTTTTATTGGTTTTCCTCATTTTGTAACATGGATGCTTCAATTTTCAAATAAATATTAAATTAGGTCGTCCCTATGCAAGTTTAAATATAGTACAGTTTTCTGTATCTCATACGCAGAGTCCGAAATTTTGGTAGCACTTTTAATATGTCAAAGGGATTGCACGTTTATCGACTTCCGATTGTGTCGATATATGGGTAATTATTTATTAATTATTTATCACTGCGGATAACTTCAGCATGACGTATTCTACTCATCAAACTGAACAACTTTCACTATGGGGCCAACTTCAAAAGAGCGATAAAAAAAATCAGCTGTCCTATACAAAACTGCAACATATTCGACTCAAATGTATGGAACAGCTGATTTATTTTCGCTATTTTGAAGTTCGATAGTCATGCTGAAGTTATCCGCAGTGATATAAAATATACCCGTATATCGACATTATTGGAAGTCGATAAACATGCAATGCCTTTGACATATTAAAAGTGCTAGGTACCAAAATTTAAACTCTGCTCAGAAGCCCTCTTTTGTAAAAAAAACAACATTAGGCGATATGATTAATATTTGCTATACTAGAAGTGAGTTCGGTGGCGCGTTGCGGAGAGGTATGGACTCTCAATCAAGAGGTCCGAGTTCGAATCCGCACGGACAACATGCCACCTACCAATGAGTTTTTCTAACTTATGTACGTATTACCGACTGCTCTCTAATGGTGAACGAAAATATCGTGAGGAAACCTGCATATGCAGACGAAGAAATTCTGATGTATATGTGAAGTCTATCAATCCGCATTGGGCACGCGTGGTGGACTAACGCCCAAACACCCTCCTAGAAGGTAAGCCTGTGCCCTGCAGTGGGACGTAATTATAGGCTGTTGATTATGATCATGGTGTACTAGAAGTTCCGGAAAACTTGCAAACCCTGCAATCGTTTTCTCAGCCATTTGTATTGCCAGCTTAGATTTTATTCGCCTGAATCCTTGCATTTTTAAATACATTAAAATTTTCGAATACCCAATTTCTACTAAAATCTACTAAACAATTTTGCCCTAAATCTACCAATAAATAAGAAATCTAATAAAAGTGGTAACACTGATGTCCTTTTGCGCAAATGATTTTGAAGGCAATCGTTCAAGTTACTGCAAAATTAACTTTTATTCCGTGCTTAAAATATTATATCTGACGATGATTATGATGATAAAAGATTACAAACCCTTAGTTTGCTAATACCAATAATATTAAACTTATAATAATGTAATTATTCTGTTATAAGTTTTAATTTGTTCTGCTTTTGAACTTAAAATCATTATAATTTTAAGTTTTTTTAAGCCTTAGTAATACTGTGATCTAGTTAGTTGGGACCCATCCTATCCTACCACCAGGGGTGATCTTTTCGACTTTCGACCTACGGCTCTCAAATCCAGATGCTGCAGGAGCATTGCCACGCACAACCAATCATTCAACATTAATTTAATGTAGTAAAATCTGCCTTCCGGGTAGTAGGTACCCAAAATTTGGTCGGACCTACGAACCTGCCAGGATAGGGTCGGCCGACCAGACTTTTTAGGCCTTACTAATTGGCCTCTAGAGCAACAGACTAGTTACGTCCTTTAATTCAACTAATACAATTTAATTCAACTAGTAAAATGTTGTGTCACCAGGTAGGGTTCACTTTTTCCTTCACACCAGTAAACGTGCCAGCCAAGCTACGCCGCGCGCTGCAACCGACCAAGTGTTTTGCAAGAAATTTATTACCCAAAGCTATCAAATTGATTTGTTCAATAATCTTATAACATAGGGTTGAGTGTTGTCGGCCACCGGTCTATTTCTTTTGACAGATATGTCAAACGGGCCGTAGGTAGTGCCGACCCTTAATAGATTGCTGTCCGTAAAAACTTGAACAGTTGCGCATTAACGGTACTGTGGAAATTTACTAATCATGCAATTAATTACAATAAAAAGAAACTTCACTCTATTTAACTGTTTTCTTATTAATGCTTTGCTGACTCTACCTCCTCGTGAGTGACCAATATTTTCCAAAAATCTTATTGGCATTGAGAAAGTTCGAACAATGGAAGCTTTTAAGAAATAAATAAAACATTATGAAAGCAAGTTTCGTAAAAACAGGGTCATTGAAATTCGAGTTATCTGAAATTAAATGCGAATCGGGGGCAGTGCACTTGAGTCATATCACACGTGTCGTTGATCAAAATGTACGTGTGCATTATACGCGTGTAGGTACATTATACTGATGCCACTGCGCAGTTTACGTTTCCCCGGGCGTAGACCGAACGTTTTAGAGTCAACGAACTTAGGGCTTGTTTTTGATGGTCCTGTCTCCCGAGTACGGACGGATTAAACTTTCGTTTAGTGGCGCACCGTTCGCGTTCCCATGTTTTGTATGGCGAAGTAACGGCACAGTACGGGTTGTCGGTCAGTCAGCCGCGCATCCGCCTGCATAGCCCGCCGGTGCACACTCCGCCGTGACCTGCTCTCTACAACGGCTCTTGTCACATCGACTTTCATCTCGATTATCTCCATTGTTGTTATTGTATTCGCATGTGACCTCTACGCCACCGTATCGATCTTGGCATTTCTTTAACTGCTTGAAAGGTCGTCCATTAATATAGCATTAGTACTGTGTTTCTGATGCGCTCAATGAAATGTACTTCAGAAATAATTGTTCATAAACAGCTAGCCGTTTTCTAACATTTGCCTTGTTTTGTGTTCCACTTTTGTTTCTGATCAACGTAGTTATCAGTTTAAAATGTTATATTATCACCATAAAAACAACCTGTAATTGTTTTCTTCGATTGAAATCGAATTTCACATAGAAAAACAAGAATAGGCCACAATAACATTCCGATAGGCTTTTCCTTTTCAGATATCTTTGTTTTTGTTATTATCGTTGAATGCGCAACTGAAAGTTTTATGCGCACGAAAATAAAACAGATGTCACAGTAAATAAACTGCGTAATGTTTTTATCATAGTTCGACCCGACCGGTAGTAAACAGTTACCGATGCGGCACTAGGTTGTATGTCAACAACCTCATAGGCTGTTTCATATTATTGGGAAACTTTAACAAATATGGAATAGGAATACTATACTATGTTTTCTATGTTTGTTTACAAATATTATCATTATTAGACTATCTGACACCTGAACATAACAAGCTATCTATCTATAACGTCACGCCTATTTCCCAGTTGGGTAGGCAGAGACCAGGGCGCGCCGACTACTACGATCCTTGCATACATCTTTTGCCTCATTCATATCTCTTTATACGTTGGTTTCGAGTACTCCGCACCTATCCTTTTCGTAGGACGCAACGATTTGATCAGAATACGTTCTGCGACGGCGCCCTCTGCCGACACTTCCAATTACTTTAGCTCCATATATATTTTTCTTACATCTCTGCTATCACTCTCCACATGACAAACCAACGAAGCCCTCTATTCTTGTCGCAACATCTTATTTCAATTAAATATCAATTTAACAAGCTTATAATAATTTATTGGTAAGTACCTGAATTGGTGGATGTTCTGAGGTTTCAGAATATCTCTGACTACCCCCTCGGGGAATATAGTCGTGAGCATATGCTATGCTATGCTACCTGAATTGGTTGACCGTTTCAACCCGATTCATCTCATAATTTATTCAGATTTTCAAAATGTTACGGTTTAAGTAATGATTGAATCAGTGATGACATGTAAATTTTGAAGAATAAAAGAAGTCAAAAGTTGGTTGGCTGTGTTTCAGAAAATATAGTTCAGCACGCAAGTTTTTTCGTTATTATACTAGCTGAACCTATGATCAAGTCATTAACGCTATTTTTATTGTGAACTAAACATTTATCTCTATACAAAAGGTTGTAATGATTTCATTTTTTAAGTCACTTCTTTTCTATTTTACTGAGGTACTAAATAGTCCAATCATTTTAGGGTTTGACCCTAACAATAATTCATCTATCGCTGAAACTTTGCAGTTTGGTAAAGCAAAGTATACAGATTACGGTTGACAAATAATCTAGGTTTAATTTTTTCCGGTCCTAGATTATTTGTCAACCGTAATCTGTTTAATTTACTTTATCACACTGCAAAGTTTCAGCGATAGATGAATTATTGTTAGGGTGTCGATACAAGGAAACTCTAAAATGACTGGACTAAAACCCCAAATGTCAGTGACCCTACGTTGCAGTGTTAGTTGGACAGGTGCCCCAACTAACCTTGTAAATGTCAATAAAACAATAATGCTTTGTGACCATTTTGTGACTTACTCACTAGGTTAACATTAATTTAAAAGTAGGTAAATATTAATATTTAAAATTGTTACACTGGCACCTTAGCATTTTTAATAGGTTGTCCCTTTTGGTGATATTATAGAAGCAATAAGGAACCTTACTACTTTCATCATGCTGATTGTCAGTACACATTGTGTGCATGATATTATTATTTTCGATATTCCTGGGATATGTATGGTTTCTCGGTCTTGAAAATGAGTGCGAGGTTTTGATTAAACTGGTCCGAAATTATACCTACATGGTTAACCAACTAACTACTGAACTTTAAAGTTGCAATGACATATCAGGAATTCAGGACCAACTACTGTGAACAAAAATGTACGATCTATCTATTGCTTTTAGTTCGTTTTGTTTAGGTTTTCAATCATGATATTTTAAGTACTTTTTCAGAACTGGTATAATTATCCAAATTACAATTACAAATATATCTTTTTATTTCAAACTATTTCTAATTTACAATCTTATAACATTATATCAAAGTAAAAAACAAATATGCATGTCGCGGGTCGCATAATGATATGTTAATTTATTTACATTTAAATATAAGAAGTACAAGACCTTACCAAAACTTAAATAATTTTCGACTTATTAACATTTACATAAAGACACACATACAAGCTTGCCTCGATATCCATGACCTAATGATCCACGGGGTTTGATCCTGCAGGTCGCTGGACATCGGCCATTGAACCGCTAACACTCGCAACCGTTGAAATAAAACGTGAATACTTTGGAAATAAATAATGGTTTAAACAACATTCAGATCGATACCATTCACAACAAAATAATACATTATTCACTTATTACTTATACAGGATTTTTGTCCTGCAATGGTACTTCTTCAGGTGCTGTTCCGTTAGCATTTCCATTAGCACCAGGACGCTCCGGCGACCTGGGCGTAGAGCTAAATCGTTTCCTTATCGAACTCCAGTTCTTCTTTATTGTGATACCAGCTACTGCAATGACCATGCCAGCCACAATGAATCCAATCACACTTTTGCTTACACCTCCGTTATTCGAATCAGCAGTTGTAGCTCCGACCTTGACATCTGTTTCATCTTTACTGGAAGGGTCTACCGTAGCGGCTACGCCTTTAGGAATGTCTACCATAGAGTTGAGCTTAGCCGGTGCAACTTCTTCAGGTGAATTGACTCGAGAACGAGTTAATGTCGCTTCGTTTTCGTCCGTAGTCGAAGATGTCACTGCGTCTGTTTCGTCTTTACTAGAAATGCCTTTCGAAGAGTCTGCGGCTACGTCTTTAGGAATGTCTACGACAGAGTTTAACTTAGCGGGTGCAACTTCTTCAGGTGAATTGACCCGCGAACTAGTTAATGGCGCTATGTTTTCTTGAGTTGAGTTTTCGTCCGTAGTCGAAGATGTCACTCCGTCGTTTTGTGGCGTTTCTTCTGTGCCTGACCCAGCATTATCATCACTGATAGTATTTATAATAGGTTCAGCATTATCATTACTGATTGTATTAATAATAGGGTCAGTGTTATCATCACTGATGGTATTTATAGTAGGGTCAGCATTATCATTACTGGTGGTATTTATAATAGGGTCCTCGTTATCATCGGCTGTATCATATGCAATCATACCTGGTAGTGTAGCATCAAATAAATCATCTTCGTTCTTAGGTGGTGCATCTAGGCAGTTCAACGATTGAACGCTGCAGGATTCAGTGCATACAGTTTCTAAGCTGCCAGATAGAGCTGTGCATAAATCTGCTGCAAACTCGTCAGTAGATGTTGGTAACGTCAATGTACGAAGAGATTTAAAGTTTGAAAAACTCTCCGGTTTCAGACTCTGAAATAACAAAAATAGATAATGTGAATTTCGACAAGTAAAAATCGTTTCTTTTTGTTATCTTTGTTGTCTTTGTTTTTCTTGTTCTTAATTTACAAATGTATAAACTATGTAAATTAATTTACAAAAGTCGATCTAGTCGATCGTTGCTAGTGTTAGGTACTACGGGTTCGACACGTTTTCGGACACGGCTTTCTCACATTAACATTTGTTTTATTAACAGACATTATTAAAATGTTGTCATCGTAATTAATTCTACTACTGATGGGTGTCACCTCCTGGCTTCAAAACGACCCCGATTCCACGTTGTATCAATAAAAGTTTAAGCTGTTCGTTGGTGACTGTTGCTGTTGGTTGATGCACTTATATCACTTGATATATTTGGGAATTTTTTTTTAAAGTTCTTTTTAGTCCGAATATGGTTTTTAGACAAGATATAACGACTTTCGTGTCAGCTAGTTTTTAGTATCGATGCACTTTATACACTGTTTACTTAATCCAACCTAATTTCATGCAATTCACCCAATCTACAATTACTACATGAAGCGCAATAAGCCGATGTTCGACGTGAAGAACTATCGATTCAATATGAATGTATATTGATTAAATTAAAAACACAAAATTGTCTTCTTACCGTCCGCATATCGTTGCCTCCCAAATCTAATTCTTCCAGGTTTATTAAAGCGAAACTGTTTTTTAGATCTTGTGGGAACTCTATCAGGCGGTTGTTCGATAGTTTTAGTACCGTAAGCTGGCTAAGTTCGCTGATGGACTGAAACATGAAAAAAACTGAATTTAACATAGTGTTATTTATGGTTTATTATATTTTATTTTATTTCGTAAGCAGTGTTTGTGCGGGCGAAAGGCTGTAGCCACCTCTCAGCACTTGACACGTCCTTCCATCCTGAAACTTAAATTGCTAAATGTGAGCATTGCTACAACACCATTCTTAAACAGAATGTTGGCAGTTGTAGCAACGTTTCTGGTCTACACGAAAGGGATTATTGTCCTGAGTTTATGTATGTGTGTGTTATTTATGGAATTTATGACTTGTATACTGATAGAACGCAAATAAACTTACTCCAGGAGCCAAATTCATTATAGAGTTACGGTCGGCATTTAACACCTTCAGATTCTGCAGTGATGCGATAACCTTTGGTATTTCTGTCAGCTTGTTGTTTTGAATATTAAGAGTTGTTGTTCTAGGGTCTATCGGTGTGGGAAATTCAGTGAGATCATATCCCGAGCAGTCAACAACGAAATCATTGGAGCCGCCTTCAAAGTGGCATACACATTTTGACGGACAGGATTGGTCAGCTTCTGTTGGAACATTTTCATCTAGTTGCCTGTTCTGTATTTCTTCAAGCTGAGGTGTCGATTCAGTTGTGATTGGTTCTTCTATCGTGCCTAATCCGCTGCCTTCAATTATAGTTTCGTCGGTTTCTAGATGTTTTTCTGGTGGAAATTGGTTGTCATTTTCTATAGGAATATCGTCGCTCTGGCCCGCTACCGTGCTGGTCCTGAAAATTAATTATTAAGTTTGATTAAAACAAAAAAACACGTGATTGCACTGACTATCTACTATTTTATCATAACGAGGTGACGCAAAAACGTTGTAGATAAAAAATAACGATAAGTACAAGGGCGTAACTATAACACAATATATGATCCTGAAGTATCATAATTCTTATTAAATTAATAGGATTAAAGTAAAATTTTTTGTACACAGTTTCGTTACACTATCCATTAACATGATTCAATAACAATAAGTAAACCTAATGCAGCTGATAGATGTGAAAATTCTTGAATAGGTACTAATTTCATAGTAAATTATTTAAATACTTTTTCTCCCCTCCGGGCTCCGGACGGAAAGCGTAATTTTTCGTCCCGCTGCGCTAAACGACGTTGCCGCTTTCCGCCTCCATCGAGGAGAAAAATAGTATACTAACCTCTGGCAGTAAATAAGAAAGCCTCAGATCATATTTCATAAGATTTGAGACATTTCTTACTTTCCTGCCCTCGGTGTGTAATCACTAATCTACTATAAATAATACTAATGTACTAAAACTATGGGTTTTATAACAATTATACAAACTTACATACATAAATTCACGACCATAATCCTTTTTCAGGGTAGTCGGAAACCTTGCTACAAAATTACCTTTTAAGGGGTTTATAGTAGCAAGGCTTTCTTTTAGTATAATGAGAACTTAAAGTTTAAAATAATAATTATAATATTGCTGAATTTGCTGATAAAACAATTGTCTACTTCCAAAATACGCATTTTTCAGTTACATCATTATATAACTTTATTATGGCTCTATTGCAATCCAAGGAGAATAGTAAGAATGCAAAGATAAATAAAATAACAGACACGTATAGGTACTTACGCAACAGCTGCCAGTAACAATATGCAGAGATGTTTGGGCGTCATGGCCACTGAAACTCAAACACTGCCGAGATACGTGCCAACTGAATTCAGCGATTGTTACCTGTTGTGGCACGAGTACCAGCGGGCCGCAGGGCGCATAGCTCACTGACACTTATAACTATTATCACTCAATGATAAGATTACCAGCGGCATGGCGCAGCTTATCGCGAATCAAACCCGATAACAACGCTGCATGAAAATATATTCGACGAATGATTTTCAATATCACTTTGCTATAATATGTAGCGCGTGAGTCGTGGAGTATATGCGGTATTGTGATACTATGGCCACGGATGTCTCGCACGGAGCTCAGCTCTCGAGCCAGCCATTGTCTGCCAGTTGCTATTACAGAAAGATATAATAAAACCGTCTATGCAAATTACTACCTACTGAAACTGAATTCACGCGCTCTGGCATAAACTGTTACGTTTAAACTGACGTTTGAGTAAAATTAGAATTGACGCGTATTTGAGTAGCCTTCTCTCGCCTGGAAGGACATAACGCATCTATGTAAACGCTATTCGGCATTATCCTTATTATCTATCATTTTTACGATCCATATTAAAAAAAAATTACGTTTAAGTGACCAACTCAACCGGAAGAGATATTGAATTATTCACACAGTATTCCGAATAAACAGGACAAACCGATATGATTTTATCTATACTGCAATGACGTGTGTATTTGCAAGTATCTTGACAACGAAGGTAGATTACACAGAGTTGCCCTGCCGCGGACATAATGGACGCACCATAATTAATCCGACTTGACGGGTATCGAAGCATACAATGATGTACTTATGTACAAATAAATGAATGAGAGACATGATAGTTTATAACTCCTCTAGCTCGGCTTTGTCATTACACTTACATGATATCTCTCATATAGGTAGAAAATTAGTTTCGCTCTAGTTAAAAAAGGAGATCGCTACTTATTGCTGTCCTTATCGACGTTACCACTTTTTTGTTTGACGACGGCTGTCTGACTCCGGAGGCAGACATCTAGCTTCATACAAATTGTATAGGATTTTATGACTATCGCTATCTCATACGCGTTTACACCTTCCTAGTGTAACATTACGTCCGTATTTTTTTCAAGTCCGTGATCTGTGTACATATTTGTCATTTTGTATATTTTTTCAACAAGCGCTGAATCAATTTCGTGGGACCACCTCGGAATTATGACCTACCAAACAAAATAAGAATCATCAAAATCAATTCACAATTGGCGGTGCAATCGCGTAACAAACATACAAAAAAAAAACATACGGGTCGAATTGAGAACCTCCTCCTTTTGTTGAAGTCGGTTAAAAACGTTAATAAAGTAAACTTTAGATTAGAACATAATAAATTTTACAGACAGACAAATGTAGGTACTGCGGTACTACCTGTTGTCCATACGTACGTTACTGAAATTTATTAGCCGCCGCCGATCACCAATTTCCACCTCATTTCATCTTGAAACCTTAAAAATGCAAAAAGTGAGCCTTTTCACAACTGCATGCAAGATAGCTGGTAGTTTTAGCAATCTTTCTGACTACCTCTAAGGGATTTATGGTCGTGAGTTTATTTATGTTTTATCTTTCGCGATGCGTGTGAATAAATTTTTGTATCAATGAACTCCTTATCCCGACATAGTAGGTCGAAAATATTCAATACATCTCGCTCGGTGTTCCAAATAATACCGTGGTTTAAAACGTTCAGGGGGTGAACGACTTCTGCTATCTTTTTGAATCTTGCAAAACACAAATAGTATTGAAAGACCTACTTTACTCCTACTTTATGAAAGAGTATGATTTTTGTTAAGCCATTCTAATGGTACTTTGTATTCGGCAGTACTGCAACGGTGGTGACCTGGCGGACTACCTGCAGGCCAACAGGCTGCTTAGCGAGGGCACGATCAGAGAGTTCCTCCGGCAGCTGGCGGAGGCGATGCGTGCCATACACGCCAAGGGCATCGTGCACCGAGATCTGAAGCCGCAGAACATTCTGCTCACGCACAACGTCGCGCCGCCTCGCACGCCACACCCCGCTGAAATTACACTCAAAATTGGTAAACTACATTGGTTCTTTTGTTTCACTTAACAAGCATTCAATTTCAATGTACCTAGGGAGCGGAAGAACCATTTGACTTACACTCTAGCGATAGACAGGCCTTTTCATAGAACATGTTCCACTTGAATGCGGTGCCCGCACCTCATTGATGCTCCCGAGTTAACTTCGTCACTATGGCAATGACAGACCGCAATGTGTCATTTTGTGTTGGTTTGTGTGACATGTTGTTTGTTTGAACGAGCTTGTCTATCGCTAGGGTATATTTCAGTGGGAAGAACTGACAAAAGGTGGCGACCCTTGATTGACCCTCGTATATCACTCTCGTTCTATCCCAAACCATTTAATCAATATTTCTGTTAGTTTTACGAAATAGAAAAATTATAGACTTGACTATATTCGAAAAAATTATAGACTTCTAAGAAACTGGAGAGTCTGATATGGTCAAGTCTATAATTTTTCTATTTCGTAAAACTAACAGAACAGCTAACCTATAAGTACATACTTAAATTGCTTTCACCACAAAAAACAATGAACCATGTCTCTACTAAAATTACTAGAAAATTAGACAGGATGAGTGGCGTACGATAGTTAATTAGTCAATTTAATTGCTAATTCACTACAATCTGTTACCTAACTATTAAATATACAGTAGTGCTTTGATTTAAGTTGAGTTTCTTTCCGTGCAGCTGACTTCGGCTTCGCAAGGTTCCTCGAAGAAGGAAACATGGCCGTCACACTCTGCGGCTCCCCGATGTATATGGTAATCAATCATTCTTATTACATATGTAAAATAACTACAACAATACATACAAACCATCTTTAATCATTACATAATATTGCAGGCTCCCGAGGTGATCATGTCACTGAAATACGACGCTAAAGCTGATCTGTGGAGTCTCGGCACGATCGTGTATCAATGCCTTACGGGAAAAGCTCCCTTCCAAGCGACAACCCCGCATGAACTCAAGGCATTCTATGAAAATAGCGTAGACCTACAGCCCAAGTGAGTGTTTGCAATATATAGTCCGTTAATGAACTGTCATTAGACCTGGCTGCAGCTGGGGGCATGAACTAAAATAGATTTTGACGTTTTTTTTTAAACAACAACAGCGTAGTGACGAACTTCATTGTTTTTGTGTACAAATGGCCGCTAAATCGTTATTTTCTTAAATAACCGCTGTCTTCTATAGATGAAAGTGCTCGAAAGTGTGAATAGGTTAAAGCTTAAAATATCTATAAGTGTGGAAAAAAAAGTTTTGGTAATTAGATTCAGTGACGTAATCGTTCTTAATCAAAACAATCTAATCTGCGTTATTCAGCGAACATGCAAGTTTCTTTTCCTATTATTTAGATTATTATTTTAAGCTTAGTGATATCACGTAGGTAGGTTTTTTGCCATATTCCATTTTGATTAAAAGATTTTGACAAAAAACGTACAGCGTTTTTTTTCAGATACTTTTTAGGTATTGTGCCATTGGCACAACTACGCAGTCAGTGCCCACATTCAAGGTCCTCAGACCGAATTAAAATGTCGCGTCCTCGATTACACACCTTATAGCATTTATTACTTTATTATACACTTAGCTTTTATTATGTGTGCATAATTGAATGTACTTTGTGTAGGAGCCTCCGTGGTCTAATGGTTAAGAGCATTGGGTTCTTGACACGGAGGTAGTGGGTTCAATTCCCACTGGGGACACCTAGTGATATGTCACTTTGTGCGTTTTTCCCCAGTTGGTTAGGACATTGCAGGCTGAATCACCTGATTGTCTGAAAAGAAAGACGATTCTGTGCTTCGGATGGCACGTTAAGCCGTTGGTCCCGGCTACTATCCCTGGTGGTAGTAGTCGTTCGTTACATGAAAACCACGTCAGAGGCCGTAAGGCGGTTTGAATAAACTCTGACACCAGGGCTTGCTCACACGATAAGAAGAAGACTGAATGTACTTAATGAATTCTGCCAGATAATGTCTCATCTCTATGTCAAAGTTCTCATACGTATAACTGAATTATAACCTTGAATATCGAAGAATATCCTAAAGCAAAGAAACGAGTCATAAAGATTAAAAGATTTTAAGGGTCAGCTTTGTAATCTTATCATGTTTTATCCTAAATATACTAATTTACGACCTATCTTAATAGATGAAGATTGTTTTAAAGGAAGCTTCAAACAAGTCCTTAATCTCTCGTATGCCGAAGCGAAACACGGATGTCGCATAATTTATAGCCTTTAGGATCCCACTGCAAGGCAAAGTTCTCACAAATAAAGTTGAGAGGGAGTGGGCCATACTCCACCACGCGGGCCCAGTGTGGTTTGTGGAAGGGAGTTAGTAAGAAGCTTGCCGTCAGATAATTTTCAAGCCTCCTTAATAGGCCTCTGACCTGGCTTAACGCAGTTATACCTGACGGAACCAACAGTTTAAAGTGCCTTCCGAAGTATGGAGACGCTCGAGATGAAATACCTCTCCACGGTCACCCATCCGAAGAACTGATCGGACCCGAAATTGCTTAACTTCGGTGATGGTTTCCAATGCCGAAGCTCATCTTCGCCTACGAGTGCCTCGGATGGCGTCGCCGGATGGCGTCGATGGCGACATACGATATATTAATAAAGAACCTATCATCATCATCTCAACAGATTGACATTCCACTGCTGGACATAGGCCTCCGCCAGGATCGCCACAACGACCGGTCCTGCGCCTGAATAAAGAACCTATGAAAGTTACTTATTAAATGTTCTATCGTGTTTCAGAATGCCGCCGGGAACGAGTCCTGAACTATGCAATTTGCTAATTGGTTTACTGCGAAGGAACCCTCGGGAGCGTATGCCCTTCGAAGTGTTCTTCAACCATCCGTTCCTGCAGCGGCCGCGCCACCCCTCCGTCCACAGTGAGTCATCATTAAATAAAACTAAACCACAATACTTGTTTACTAATGCTTGATACTTGACACCGTTGAATAATTAAAAGACAAATCTAACCGTATGACTAATCGTTAGTAACCTACTCCATTGTTATGCTTTCGAAACATCGCGTCTCTAGTGCGTACTTACTTCACTTTTCTTTTTTTTACAAATGTCTGTCTCATTAATACATAGACTTAAACTCTAGCGATAGACTTGCCCTTCCATAGAAGCAACATTTTCCACTTGAATGAGGTGTACGCACCTGATTGATGTTCCCGAGTTCACTTCGTCACTATGGCAATGACAAACCGCAATGTGTCATTTTGTGTGACATGTTGTTTGTTTGAACGAGCTTGTCTGTCGCTAGAGTAATATGTCTATGCATTAATATGTTTACGTTTTAATAATCTATGTTTTAATCATATAGTACATTCGAGTCATCTATTCAAAGACTCATACATAATTATAGAACAAATAATGACCGAGTTTCATTAATTCTTCGTTATTTTTGTCAAACCGCATCAAAAGTAATGTGCATTTTGGCACATTAGTCAAAGCATAATCTCGCTTGAAATATTAATGACTCTCAACATCTGTTCATCCATTTGCGAATTAATAACACTAGATGCATTTTCCGTAGCGCGTCAGTAGACATTAGATAAAAATCATCATTTACATATCACGCTTTCTAGTCCATGAATTTTTGAACGAGTTACATGAACATGTAAATAATAAATAGTACACAACAATATACTAGGTGTTAGGGTAACAGTTGCATTATTTATTCGGCGTTTAAACGCTGTCATTATCCTCACCAAATATTTTCGCCTTGTTTACAGGTGAACGTATTAAATATTATAACCCAGCCATAAAGCTCGCTGGACAGCTTTAAAAAATTATACCTTTTCTTATTAACAAGGCGAAAATATTTAGTGAGGATAATGACAGCGTTCAAACCCATGATACTAAACAACTCTCCCTAAGAAACATATAGGAAGTACGCTTATAAAATTTTGGACTTTCAATACTAAATGCAATCAACTGATCGAACGTTTGTATGCTTTTCATACATCGTTATTTTTGGGATTTTCCCTTTTGTTCCTTTGGGAAAGTTGTTCAGTATCATGTGAACAATCATCCATTAAAGTAATGCTACTGTCTACCCTGACGCCCTGTAGTTACGGTGTGTGAATATTGTTCAGGTTTGGATTCGGATCTGCCCGACATATTGGAGAGCGGTGTAGAGGGCCGAGTCCGAGCCGATACTAACTGTTACCTAGAGGAGTCGTGGGAGAGTCAGGGTATACCATCTGTTTTGATTCACTATCTTCGCTTTGTTTTGTGCATGGGGTGGGAGTGACTACATTGTTTCACTATACAGGATCCAACTTAATATGCTGACAGTTTTTTAAGAGGATGATCAGACCATCAAACTGTACACCTTTATCAATCAAATCGATCGAAACAACATCGAATCTGCAACAAAAAATCAGCTGTCTCATACATTTGGGTCGAGTAGGATTGCAGTTTTGTATGAAACAGCTGGTTTCTTTTTCGCGATTTCAGTGTTGGTCCCATAGATAAAGTTGTTCAGTGTCCTTATCTGATCATCCTCTTAAAAAACCGTCAGCATAATAAGAAGGATATTTGTGCTGATCTCGAACGTGTCGTCCATAGTATTTATATTTACAACCACGATAAATGATAGCTTCAAAGGCATGCTAAAAGTATTTATTTTATGTTTTGGAGACTAGGTACCGTAGCACAAACGGTTCAAAATTTCAAGGACTAAATTATCACTCAATCATTATACGCTTCACCGCTTTCAATTCACTTTATGGCATCGCCTTTTAATATCACTGTTTGCGATATATAACAGAAAACTTGCCTAATCTCACAGAAAGTTCATACAGTTATGAGTTATTGTAAATGTGTAACGTTTACAGTGAGATGCATGTATGGAAATTTTATGCAGTAATAAATTCTACGAATGGTTGAAGTGTCGATGCATGTCTACAATATTTTTACAGTTTATAAGACCCCTCAAGTGTAGTTCTTCAGGGCGTTTAAATGCCTTCATTACCCTCTCTAATATTTTCATGTTTTTTAAACGAAAAGAAAGGTATAACATTTTGTAGTGCTATTATAACGGTCCAGGATGTTTTAACAGCGCTACATTAATACCATTTCGTTTAAACAACATACATATTAGCGAGGGTAATGACGGCGTTTACACGCCCGAAAAACTACCTTCAACTCAAGCCTTAAATACTCACGATATTTATAAAACTTAGTTAAAAGTTGTTGCTAGCTTATATGACAGATCGTTTGACATATTTTGTATGAAAGATATGTCAAACGATCTGTCAGATAAGTCAACAAGAACTTACTAAGAAGTTGTGGACAGACTGAACAGGCCCTAAAACTAGCAACAATTCTGACTTTAAACCATGCTCGATAGGAGGTAGCTCGGGCAACATCCATGGAGCCGCCCAGTCCGCGTCGTCAGGGAACACGGCTGGTATGGCCCAGGACCGAGCGCGCCAGCTCTACGCCCCCCGCGTCTCCCTCCCCGCGCCCCAGACCCTGACGCTACAGCCGCCTAAGAAACCACAACCTACTTCCTCCGGTGAGTATTCAATAACCCATTTTTGATGATTTCCCTTCTTAACTTCTATTTTAATCTGGAAATTGTAGCTCCATTGTTGTGTCGATGATTTTGCCAATGTCTAGATAGCAAATTTACTTCACGTTTGGTAATTGATATTTGGGTGATCTCAAGATTTGTTTTTGTACATACACTTGAGCCACCACAAAATGACGGAGCCACGTGATCACCTAACCCGCGCGCTGAAACACGTCCGTCCGTGAATCCTCTAGCCACGCGACTCCCTTCTTAACATCGTTAAGTTGCATCCGCATCCTAACTCCTTGGTCATCAATGAGGAAAGCTATCTCGAGTATTTAGCGCCTCACAAAATGTTTTCCTTGTAGATGAGATTTGAACGATGACGTGGAAAATGTGATGCATATAATTACTTCCACGTTGCCTTGGTAGTAATGTAGGTGAAATTTTGATTTGAAAAGGTTAAGAGACTCGACTTGTTCTAGAAAACTCTTTAGCCTTTCGTTTTCAGCGCTATCGTGTCACAAATAGATAACAAGAGCATATCAGTAGCTAATGCATAAATAAATCATAAATTGTCAAAACGTCACCTTAATTGCTATGAACTTTAATGCATTGTTTTGCTGCGTAAATGTGAATTTGATAACCCAGGCTTGCCCTTGGGAGCCTAGAGTTCCATATCAAATTTATTAGTGTAATAAGTAATAACTCATTGTGTATTCTGTCATTTTTACAATCTAACGCTACCGTTTGTTGCCGGGGGCATGCAAATAGTTACAGATAACCTTGCCCATAAATTATTAAATGGAAAGAATTTTACTTTTAAACTTTATTTTACAATAGTAATAAAAACTTATTTATGTGGGTCGATAAGGCATTATTTGTTGTTGTTATTTATGAAATAAACTGTGATGTTTATAATGAGACTATTTAAAAATTGTGCAGTCACGCCAGGTCATCGCTATGTACAAAAATTTTACAAACATTTCATACCTTCACTTCAATTCATAGACAGAATATAGGTTTTATGAGTTTTATGTGCAAATAAATATAAAGCGTGCCGGTCAAAAGGTTGCGTCATCAGTAGATCACCGGCAGCTCTCCTTATCATATTCATTCAAACGTCCGCAATCTTTGGACGACAAAGATTTATCATCTAGACACGAGTTTTCCAAACAATAAGTCAAGAGATCGAGGGATATCATTCGGGTCAGCCGGAGTAGTAGGGCACGCGGATCTGGGGCAGATTCCTCGTAGATTGCGCGTGCATGCGACCCGCAATTGTTTCTTTGTCAACCTGTGTAGCGGGATATACGAGTAGAAGGCTCGTCGTGTCCTATTTAGCGATGTACGTAGTTTACAATATAGTGCGAGGGTTGTTCATTAAACAACATAAGAAATTGTATAAGTTGAGGTCAAATTTGCGTGAGTCTGAGTGTTGAAAATATTGACACTTTGATTAACATTCAGAGTACTCTAAATCGTTATAATCGTGATGCATTGCGTTTCCGGCTAGCAAACCATATAAGGAAAAAGTAAACCTAAATTGATACTGTAAATGTCCGAAAACTAAGACGACTAAACGAAAGACTATATTTATCTGTATACTAGTGTTTACCCGCGACTTCGTCCGCACAAATTATATACCAGATTTTAAGTCAGATCATAAGCTATCAAACAAAAAAAGTTTCATTAAAATCGGTTCAGTAGTTTTTGCGTGATGCGCGAACAAACAAACAAATAAACAAACAAACAAACAAACAAACACACAAACAAACAGACAGGCAAAATTTCTAAAAAAGATTGATTTCGAGTCAGGGATACCTAAAAACCATATCGTTATCTTTTTTTTGTAAATATCTTCAATGTACAGACACACTTCAGTTACAGTTTTATAATAGTCCAGATTAGTCACCCTGATCTGTATCACTTTTTAATAACATGTAAGCTTGCGACAAGCCAGATATGAAAACACGTATTTTAAATACGCACGACCTTTCACAAGTTATAATCCGCATTATATTCTGAAAACACAAATTTAATAAAAACTAAACGCAACATGAAATGAATCGGTATAACAAATTAGTAAATTAAAGCCTGACCAGGAATATAAAAAACCTGGTTTGGGGGCGCTGCAATCGACTGTCACCTTTAATGTATGTGTTCCAAGTACAAAAATTAGTTCCAATGATTTTCCGCAACATGGCGAGGTTTTTATATTTCTGGTCGGGCTTTAGTAACGCAATTCTTTTAATTACCTCTGTGGGGAGGTTGCCAAAGATGGCATCACCCTCAAAAGCGCAAGTTATAGCCAACAGATGGCGCTACCTGTCGCACCCGCAAATGTGCACGTAAGACAACATGCGACTTCAACTGTTAACCCGTCAGCTGATACACATAAGGTTCACGATCGTATACGATAATACGAGACGTAAATCGAGTCGCGTTGTAGGTCTGCTATTGGGTAGTCACGTCGCTCGTCGATTGTTGGTTACAACCAGGCCTACAATGAAGCTCCAGTGGTGGCACAAGATAGTATTCTTTTTGAAAAACAATCCTTGAAGTCACCAATTACATAAATTACCGTACAACGTCAAGCACTCTTGCTACATAAACTAGACATTGGCAAAATCATCTAATACCCAAGAAGGCAGCATTTTTTTTTTAAATAGAATAGAATGGAGACGTAAATCGCGCAAGAGGAATAATCACAGAGATTCGATACGTATGTACAAGGTCCCACTCACAACCGTTTGACCACGACGGTCGGTCCCCAGGCTTCACATCTAGCCTGGCGGAAGATCTTACCTTTTCAATAAACGAACCTCCCAAGTAGTTCCTCCACAGCTCCATAGAATGAAGTATAGACTACAAAATCTAAACAATTATAAAACTGTAACTTAAGTGTGTCTGTACATTGAAGATATTTTACAAAAAAAAGATAACGAATGGTTATTAAGTATCCCTGACTCGAAATCGACCTTTATTAGAAATTTTGTCTGTCTGTTTGTTTGTTTGTTTGTTCGCGCATCACGCAAAAACTACTGAACCGATTTTGATGAAACTTTTTTTGTTTGATAGCTTTTGTTTGATAGTTTTTTGTTAGATGATCTGACTTAAAATCTGGTTCATAATTTGTGCGGACGAAGTCGCGGGTAAACACTCATCATCATCATCATCATCATAGGCCTTTTCATCTATAACAGATGATTTAAACAGCGTCTTGGCGGCACTTACGCTCGTGGCTGTAGAGCCCTATGCGGGCGCGACAGGCACGGCCGCACGTACGGCAAATAAACACTAGTGTAGAACTAATTAGTGAATGTATTGTATGTAACAGCGGAATCGTCAGACAACACGTGGGCCGGTGAGGACGACTTCGTGCTGGTGGAGGCGACGGAGAGCGGGTCGGCGGAGTGCTCCGGCGCGTCGTCGGGCTCCGAGGCGGCGCCGCGGCCGCAGTCGCTCGCCCTCAACGCCTCGCCGCCCGGCACCGCCTGCTCGCCCGCCCCGCCCGCCCCGCCCGCACACCACGACCCCGCGCCCGGCCCCGTGCCCCTCAGGGTACTACTACTTTTTATTTTATTTTATAACGCGTTTACACAAAGAATGGGATTGGCTGATAGAATCGCTGCATCTCTTACTTAAATGAACCGTTTTGAGCAACATAACTACAATTTATCTTACCGACGGTTTTTTAAGGGGATGATCAGACCATCAAACTGAACAACTTTATCTATGGGACCAACATCGAAATCAATACAAAAATCTGCGGTTCCATACAAAACTGTTTCCTAGGTTTCGGCCGATCCCATTCTAGGGTTATCTCTATAATGGGCTTGCAATTTATCTCAGTCTCACCTGATTTTAAGCTACAATGAGGCAGATACTAAAACATGTTCAGAAGATGCTTATCCGCTTGTGTCACTTACGTTGCATATAAACTCTCGACCGTAATCTCATTTCGGTCTTGTCAGAAACTTTGCTGCATCCAACATGCTCCAATCATATGAAAAACCAGGAACAGGGTGTGTCATCTATATCGTATAAATTCAAGTTGTAATGCTTGACTTGCGAGTTGATTAGTTTGTAACAACTTCCAGTAGGTGGCGGTCACATACTCTTAAGACGCAATAGATTGAAAATTTCGTTCTCTGGGTAGTGGGCTCGGTAGTGAAATTGGTTAACGCACTTCCCCAGTTTGGAAGAGTGCGGGTTCGAGTCCCGCCCGAGACAAATTTTTCAATCTATATTGATTCGAAAATATAGTGTTTCAAATTGTAAACATTTGATGTATTAACGATTCTAGATGGTTTTCATGTTTCAAATCTAGTCATAATTTATTTGTTCCGGATTGGTCGAAAAACTATTGAAAATCATACGTTCACATTTTACATGTTTTAATTTGCTTCGTATCTTACGGCGAAAACGCACAATAAAATACCTTTCATATTCACCCGACCAATAAACACATATAACAGCGCGAAAAATGTATTATTCTATAAATAAATATATTATATTCTAATATTGTTATGTTAATAGGTATAATATAGCCAAAGTCCATTGTTCCTTTTACATTAAACAATCGTATCAAGTAAACATGTGTTTAACGTTATCATTGCTTATTACCTACATAATTAATTCTCAGTGTTTATTTAACTATCATTGAATGCATTATTATTGTTGTTGCAATTTCACTATGATTATTAATAACAGCTTGCTTTACATGTTAGTAATGAATGATTGTGAATATTGCAGAACACCCATGGCGTGCCTCCTAACAATAACATCCCGCGATCGCAGCCCATCGACGTCCGGCGGTCTAATAGTCGCAACATGGCCAATATCGGCTCACTCTCACCGCCCTCTGTGAGTTGCTTATTCATGTCTCTAATTTGTATTGTCAATAATTCAATACCCAATAATATACTTATAAATTGTAATATAAGAAAACTAAATTGTTACTCCTGCGGGCACGTTGCATAAAGCATAAGCTTAACATTTTAACAAATAATTTCAATAGTTTTTCGATATTAATTCGAATAAACAAATTCCACAAACATGGTATCAACACAAATATTATAAATACGAAAGTGTGTCTGTATGTTTATTATTTTTCTACGGCTAAGTAGCTGAATCTGTCTTAAGAGGATAGTCCTTACAGCGCGCCCGAGCGCGCTGCCTATAAAAGAAGTTAGATCCTATTTTGAATACTAAACAATTAAAGTAAATTACATTGTTGAACACGACCTAGATACTAATCTCTGTGCCTGTGGTTTGTCAGATGTTCGTTAAAATATGCAGTTACAATGCTAGGATTAATTTAAAATTTGTAAGGAAATCTTTAAGCCACTGTAACTTTGAAACTTTAAATTTTTACTGAAAATGACAAACCATAGGGCAAAGCGATTAGTTTCTAGATTGAATTTAAAGAATTTATTTTAATTGGTTAATATCCAAAATATAATAAAACTTCGTTTGTATAGACGTATAGGCCGCCCTAGAATTAGCAGGGAGATCGCTTGCATCTTGAAGACGGACATAAGCATGCAAATGCCACACAAAGTCGCTGGTAACATCTAGTAAACTATACATTAACGACTTTTACGTCTAGTTTAGTGAAGTATAATAAGTGGTGGCTTGTACCCGTCAGGTGCCGTTCACCGGGGGCTCGATGGGGACTCCGCCGTCTACGCGCCGACGCAGTCAGTCCGGGAGTTCCCCGCCGCCCTCGCTGTGGCAGGTGTCGCCGACCAACGCCAGCCCGCTGCGCAGATCCGGTCAGTTTTACATGGAAGGACAAGGTTTGTCTCCTCATTATTTAAAGTACAACTTAGCAAAATAACTTTTCTTATCACTAGAGCAGAGGAATTCGAACCCGCTTATTGTAAGAGTTGCTACTGCAGTTATTATTACGCTTCTAAATCAGGTTTCGTCGCTCAGGAAGGCTCTTTTCTTTCTCTCACTCTTTTCCAATAATTGTTGTTGGAACACCCTATAATCTCTGTCGGTTCAAAAGACAATCGCGTGAAAGAGACAGCGAACTAAAATACTATGGAAGCATAACATCAAACAACATCGCCTCGCAAAACGGCCCCACCAATATTCATAACTTACAATGACATCTTTAGCTACTTATGGTTATCATCTCATGCCAAATTCGACCTTACCTTATCGCAATAGGTAAAATAATATGATTTATTAGGAATAACGTACGTCGTTATTACAATTGACACCGGCGACAGGCTGACCAAAGTCTGCTTTGACGCAGCTTCGTGCAGCAGCCGCTGATTGGCTGACTTTAACGCTGTCGCCCGATTTCCAATAGCGCGTTAATTGTAGTTTTTTAGCTTCGCCCACTGCATTGGGGTGTGCGTGGTGCCATTTTTTAAGTGGAATGCGAGTTCCATAGTATTGTAGATCGCTGGTTTTTTTTAAAGATAATAATGAATGTGGGTATGTTGTCCTTAGGCACGTCTCCGCCTGTGCCGGTGTCGCTCGCGCTGAAGGCGAGTGGGGAGGCGAGCTCGCCGAAGCGCGGCGCGGCGCTGCCCGACGCGCTGCTGCGCGGCCTGCGCCACCACGACCCGCCCGTCTACATACCCAACCTGCAGGAGGAGACCATACTCGCAGTCAGTACTATACTATACTCTGTTTACATACGACTAACAAAGTGCATAAAACTTAACGAGAAAGCTCCTAAGGGCTCTTACAGACGAGCGACACTTTGCGGTCGCAGAGGGTAACGTACGCACGGTCGTAACGTAATGTAAGCGCTCTAAGAGGTAACGCGAGATGTCGACGAGGCGGAAATATAGCGGATCATCAATACGATCACCTCATTGTAGCTTGGTAGTGGGGTACCCTCGTGATAATCGGGACCGTGCAACTCTCAAAAACTGTAGTAGACTATGGCCCGTATTAATAAACGAAATTCAAACGCTGGCGACCTCTCAAGATGACATTTTAGTTTGCTTTTGACGTCAGAGTTGAATTTCGTTTATTAATACGGACCTATGCTTTTTACCTATCCATTTTGCTTTGCTACAAGATTTAGGCCTCAGAGTCCACCCACATAGACCAAAGCCGTAGTGGACAGAATAGCCACTGCAATGACATTGCACGACTGAGATTCAATAACTTGCCACATGGTCGAGCATGACTCGATAAGAATAAAATCTAAAACATCTTTAACCTTACGAAGGACTGACGATGTCCACTCGACATACTCAACGAAAAAAGGTGTTGATAAGTGTATACGTATTCTATTGCAGGAGGAGCATAGCAAGGTGTTCTCTCAACTGAACTTCGTGCTGATGCTTGCCGAGCTGCTGTCTGACCTCGCGGTCTCGTGCGGCGCGCCCATAGCCGCGCTCATGGATACCTCCGATGGTATGATTCTATACTTATTTACATACTTATTAATTTCATGATTTTTCTTTTATGTCATAACAAAGAAGAATTAGGTATTCTTATGCATAAAAATTGCTGCTCGATTTTTACCCAAACATCATTTTCTTCTCTAAGTGCAAACGTGAGCGGCTTGAAGGTATCGGGCAGTGCACCTTGCACTGAGCGTAACTTGAGAGTGTCAAGCCTCCTCTTCTCCCTCCTGAAGGCTTATTGGTGCGTCTTGAAGAGATGGGGAAGCACGATAAGTCTTCAGCCATGAACATCGTCCTGAAGGGTTATATAGTGCGGCTTAAAGATGTCGGGAAGTACGATAACCTTTCGGCATGAAGACCCCTGAAGGGTTACCCTGAAGGGTTTTGCCTTCAAATATTAACACGTTGCGAACTAATAAAGAAATTATATTCTATTCTAAACTTAGGATCCTAGTTATTTACTGGCACAACTTTGTAATAATAACGGACGATGTGTTTGTGTGATTCTCAGAGCGCAGCAACGACAGTGTGCGGCTGGGGCTGCTGGTGCAGGCGATGCAGGCGCTGGCGGCCGGGCTGCGCCTCGCCGCCGCGCACTACCGCAGCCGCACGCTGCAGCCCACGCCGCAGGTGCGCAGCGGTATGTACACTGATCATCTACACTACACGTAGAGCGTAGCCACGACAACGACTGGGGCTGATGGTGCAGGCGATGTAGACGCTGGATTCGACCTCATCTCTCTCGGTTGTCCACGAGGTTGCCGACAGTTAATAATAATGTAGTTCTCACTCAGTATATTTACCTCTTGTCAGTGATAGCCCATTTGTTTAAACAAATAAGGCCTCCGCTCATTGCAGCGATTTTATCGAGCGATTATATCGCTGCGATTTTGCGATAATTGTTTCCAGTACATTTTTTATGGGGACGCGCGCGATCCTACACACTGCCGCGATATTATCGATTGATAATATCGCTGCGATTTTGCGATAATTGTTCTCAGTACATTTTGTATGGGGACGCGCTCGATCCCACACACTGCCGCGATATTATCGCAACTCTTTCGATTACATTCAGAATCAAGGAATCGCTGCAGTGTGTAAGGTGTCGCGATATCGCTGTCGATAATATCGCTGCAATGTGGGGAGGCCTTTAAGACCCCCGACACTAGCGTCTTTCGGGCGTCGTCGTCGTAGCCCGCGACGCGGCGATGCCTGCGCTGGCATAATAGAGTTATAATAGAGTTCCGTCGTTCGGCAGCCGGCCAGCCCTGGCGCCGCGGCGTCGGGGACGCTAGTGTCGGGGGTCTCTTAAGTATAAAGCGTCCAGCATGGGTAGCATGCCACAGTGATATACAGGGTGTTTCATAAGTAACAATAAATATTTGTTTAGACCGTCAAACTGAACAACTTTCTCTATGGGACCAACAACGAAATAGCAAAAAAAAATATTTCATATCCCATACATATTTTAGCTCTAGTCGATTTGTAGAGTATGGAACATCAATTTTATTTTTCGCGATTTCGATGTTGGAAGTGAAAGAAGATAGTGAAAGTTGTTCAGTTTGATGGTCTATACCACCCCCTTAAAGGTTTATTTGTATTTTTGTAACACCTTGTAGAGCTATCACACCTTCACTCTCTTCCTATTTGCGCGCGAACGAACAAGATGAAAGACGTGATACAGCCGTATCACGTAGCATGCTACGGCTTCTGGATGAGCTTAGGAGTCCAAAAATACACCTGCCCGAGTTTGTGTGCTTTAAAGATCGAAGATTTAAACGAATTAAACCGTGTGTGTTATTTGCAGTGGTGTCGCTGATGAACAGCAAGTACAAGTGGATCGTGAACGAGTCGCGCCGGCTCCACGAGGCGGGCGTCACGCCCGCGGTCTGTGATAAGATACTCTACGAGCACGCCATCGAACTGGTCAGTTATCTCTATTCGTTATACACCCACCTACAGGAAAACAGCAGTGACAGTGTCAAAGATATATTATACAAGCTAGCAGGGGGAATATAGAACCTCAACTGCCGGCACCGAATTGAATTTTTCCGCCCCTCCATCCTTTTTTTGTCGCTCAGGAACGTCATTTGTTAGGGCGAGATAAATAGCGGTAATGCGATCGCATCTGAAGTATAGAGCGTAAAAATATCCGATTTGGTGCTGGCAGATAAGGCTCAACCATAACCTTCACGTACGAGAATGAACGGCAGTTTGGTAAGAAACATCGCTAAGAATATAGGGGTGTAAGTAATGGCCGCCGCGAGATTGTATGAAGCTGTTCAACTTGCTATCAGATTATTTAAAGTCTTTCAACAGGCCTCTAAATTTGGCTCATCGAATACCGCGACTTATGCTTTTTTGTGTCTGCAGTGTCAGATGGCGGCCATAGAGGAGTTGTTCGGGGACATGAAGGAGTGCGAGCGGCGCTACATGTCAGCGCAGGTGCTGCTGCACTCGCTCGTGCAGCGGCACCCGCTGCACCCCCAGCACCGCACTACCCTCTCCAAGTGTTAGTATTACCTACTCTATTCTACACACACAAGGATCATTTTACAACGACGCTTCCTCGATGAGGCTCGGAACAGTCGGAACCTAATACAGCACAGTATTTTTTCTATATTTGGGCAAGGTTCTAAGTGTAGCGACACACCTGCGGAACGTACGGCGCCGAACGTTCGGTTTAATACGCGTGCAATGCTTTTCCCTATACCGACAACACACCAGTACGCGCCATTTTTCCTAGTAGACGCATATTCAATCGTACGTTCCGCAGGTGTGTCGCTACACTAAGGAAGTGCCGAGCCTGTAGTGCAGCACGAACCCCAGGCGAGGGCTGTAAACGAACCGAGACTGTAAATAGATTACAAAAGCAGCACAACAAATTTTCTCGAATGTCTCAATATTATTAGAATTACTGACACGATAAGGAGATAATGTTATTTATAATGGTGTTTTGTTATATTTGTTACAGACCGAGACGCAGTACAGAGGCGACTCAACTGCCTGAAGGGGCCGCGCAAAATAATGGATGTTAAACTCGAGGCCGGGATCTCATAATGCAATACCGTAACCAGCCCTTAGTTGTAAGCACACATGACGCAACATGAAAAGTGATTTTATTTTGTTCTCAAAAACTGACTCGCAGTGAGAAATAATGTAATAAATAAAAAAAAATGTATAAAAGGAATAAGTGAATAATATCAATTAATAATCATTGTATACAATTATTTTAGCAATGAAGATTACCAGAGATTGCAATAGTGAATTATATTTTTTTATGTGCAGTAAGTACATTGGCGAGAGAGGAGGTTGTAGCAGAAGTAGGATATAGAGGTCTAGAAACATTTTAGTGCTGAACGAAATACTGTAACCGCTTGGAAATGAGTAAAATGTTAGATTTAGATGTGTGTCTTGAATCCCTTTTGAAATGGTTGTATCTTTGTAAGGTTTGTAATCTTAGTACAAGTTTCAGAACAGGAAGCATCCTGTCACTTCTGATCAACAAGAGCATGTTCATTTATGTAAATTATTATTTCAGTCAATCTGTTAGTTAGAGAGTTCTATAATATAACATTAAAAAAATCCTAAAAAAATACATAGAATAGAAAACGTAGTATTGTTTCCAAATAAGTCTCATAATTATTAACATTTTATTATTACCAACTCGTAGTGTATTATTATGTGAATGGAAATTATGAAGTAATATCTCAATATAGACATAATTAATGCTATAGAGATCTCATTATCGACCAATAACAATATGGCATTTTTTAGGTTAAGCTATGAATTATGTTTAAAAGTAGTTTTTTGAAAAAGCTGTAGCATGAATGAGTCTCTGCGAATTTTCTCAAATCATTAAATTTCATTTTTTTGCCAAGTTGTGATCATATTTTATGTATTTCCTCCTCAATAATGTTAAATGCTTATTGAATTAAGAATAAAGACTGTTGTATTATAAAATTATTTTGTTTTGTTGTAATAAATACTTATTTTTAACATCATGAACCCAGCATATTATTTCGATTTTAGTCCATTGAGAAACATTACGCTATAATAAGACGACGTTATATTGTAAAAAATTTAACTTACAAAAGAAATAGTCCTAAGAACTGAATTAAAGAAACCTGTCATCATCACTTAACATTTTTTATTTATTAGTTACTACATAAAAACCAAAAGTAGCTTACTATTAGATCTTTTTAAGTATCCTTCGTTTTTTAAAGGTATTTCATAGTATTTACTAGTATTTCAATACTGTACAAAGACACCAGTGCCTTGTTTCAAGAATTTATATGGTTTTACCCTATTACGTCCACGCACTGGTCTGAACATAACTTTGTCCGGTGGAAACTCTGATGATCCTGTAGTTTCCAAGAGAATGTCGAGACATGTCAACAGTTTTGTCATTTGAGCAGAAAGAGTGTACTGTTTTTTATCCTTTGATCCCGTCAAGTCGGTGTTGACGACTCTTTCGATGTCTCTAATGTCGTCATTAATACCAGCATGATGAGTTCCATTCCAGTGCAGTGTCAGTGAAAATATAGATGCTCTTTTCGGGTAATCACTTCTGAGTGCAACTAGTGCTACTAACTTTGCCGATTGTCTTGTGATAATAGCTCTGTAGAGTAAATCATTGGAACTGACTAAACCTTCCGATATCAAAAATGCTGTGGAAGGTGATTGACTGTATTCTGGCCACCCGACAGACTGCCACTGAGTCAATGATCCTGATAGCCTTACAGGGCATGACAAATTGTCTTTCGATGGTAGTACCTTACCAGATTCCAGGTCTTGTAACTCTTTCATTAGTTCCACTCTAGATTTCAATCTTTTCTTTAGTGTCAATATAAAGTTTTCAACAGTTGTCACGCTTAGACTTTGACACGGCTGAATTCCTTTGTTCGATTTTGGGTCGTCTAAAATCGTCGCCATAAAATCTAAGCCACACATTCTTTGAGCCCATATGTATGGTCTGCCAACTTCTGGTATAAAGTTCTGGAAGTTATCAGATATTCCAGCTGCACTCAGTAAATATGCAGTGCCTGGGTGTGGTGAGTCATTGCCTGTGTCTCCAGCATAAAGCTCATTCAAAATACAGTGACCATTTAATACATCAGCTGCTGACACTCCTGTTATTGGCTGAGTCATTGATACTGTGAACTTGACCACAATAATTTTGAGATGTACGAGGTATGAGTAAATTAATGTGAGACCAGTCCCATCTTGCACTTTCACCGTTACTTGAACACTCAGCGGATGTTTTTTGAGAGCTTCCTTCTTTTTAGCTTCTGCCTTTTCTTCTTTAGATATTTTAGCGGTCCTGTGGTGACGCTTTTTCTTCTCTCTCTGGTCATCATCAGCATTATCTTGATCTGAATCTGAATCATTTGATACAACCAGCTCAGTCTCAACATTATTAAGCTGTTCCAGTCTTCTTGCTTCATCTTCATCTCCGGATATACCTAAAAGTAGAATAAAGTAAATGTTTAAGATTATTCAGACACTACATTATATTCAAAATACAGAATCTAAAACGAAACCTACCAACAGTGACAACGTTAGCTCCCATTACATCAGAGTAAGCACTAGAATTGGCATAAAGCAGGAACAGAGGTGCTGGTAGTAGACTAGCAGCTCTGGCCTCATCTCTTTTCTCATCCAAACGTAGGGCTAAACATTCTTGGAGAGGCTTTGTAGCCTTCAGTACATCACGAAGGTGCGGAGCCAGGGCATCCAATCTGGAACGAGCTGCGGCTATAGCAGCCGCTACTCGTTCCTTAGAAGCAACAAGATCATTGCAGGCCCCGGCGAGTTCGCGACGCTGACGTAGTTCCCACTCCAGTCGCGCCAGTTGGAGCTGATGCTCATCTGTTTTTGTCACCTCCTAAAAAAAGTATTCGAATGTACGCTCTTTAATAAAAAAACAAGGTCTCCTGGGGTAATTACAACTATGGAGCAATCTGCATTCTAGATAAAGTCAGGAGTGTGATCCAATTAAATTCAAACCTAAGGCTGCGTCCACATCTGACAAACGCGCGGCGAATGCGCAGCTCGCGAGCCGCTCGCGATCTGCGCGGATGCAATTTGAGATATGGACGCACCCTTAGTCTTATGATTGAATCTTCATCAAATTGTCATAGTGACTTTTGACCTTTTGTCGAACTAAATGTATAAGATATGATTACACAACCATATCAGTGGAACATGGGCATCTTACTTCTAGGGTGAAGCTGGATTCTTTGTTCTGTGGTTGCAATCAGGGACCGAAACCGGTATAGATAATACCGGTACTTTCTGGTTACAACCTCTATTATTTTTACCGGTACTTTTAAAGGTAACCTAAATTAACAAACAAAAAACAACCATTATATTACCGGTAACCGAAATAAAAATTACCTATACAGGAACGAGACGTGCGATGTAATTTTGCGTACGTTAGAAGAGTACAACCTCGAGCTTACGATATACTACGACCATTACACGTGCCGTCGTCGTCGCTCGGCGCGGCGGCATCGCGGTCGGCATAATATCAAAGCCTCAAAGGGTGCCGCGCGCGGGCGAATGACGGGTGGTGGTCGGTAGTGTAAAATAACCCAAGCCGATGTAGATCAATGAATGAAATTTAATTAAGATCTCGTTTTGTAATTTACCTATATCATTATTTACAATAATATTTTCATCATCATCATCATCATCATCTCAGCCGATGGACGTCCACTGCTGGACATAGGCCTCCCCCAAGGATCGCCATAACGACCGGTCCTGCGCCGCCCTCATCCAACGGTTTCCCGCCGCCTTCACCAGGTCGTCGGTCCACCGTGTGGGGGGCCTACCCACGCTGCGCTTTCCGGTACGCGGCCGCCACTCGAGAACCTTCCGGCCCCATCGGCCATCGGTTCTGCGAGCAATGTGCCCCGCCCACTGCCACTTTAGTTTAGCAATTCTTTGGGCTATGTCAGCTACTCTGGTTCTTCTGCGGATGCGAATAATATTTTAGGTAAACGTAAATCCTGATAATTAAAAAAATTATGATATAAATATGCTATTATACAAGATTTTTGATAAATACATATTTTGGTAGATTTTCGTTCTTTTGGTTGTTTTTAGTAGATTTTGTTACTTTTTGGTTCTTTTATACTGGACAGCGTTTCGATACTACTGGTGAAACGTGGATGTTCTGAGGTTTCCGAATATCTCTGACTATTCCATGAGGGGGTCATGGAATATAGTCGTATTATGCTTGGTTCTTTTGGTAGACTTTGGTAGTTTTTCGTTCTTGTGGTAGTTTTTGTTAGTTTTTGGTAGATTTTGTTAGTTTTTGGTTCTTTTGGTATAAAAGGGTAGAATTTGGTACTTTTTGGTTCTTTTAGTAATTTTTGGGAGAATTTGGTAGATTTCGGTAGATTTGTGTACTTTTTGGTTCTTTTGGTAGAATTTGGTAGATTTTGGTAGTTTTGTGTAGTTTTGGTAGTTTTTGGTAGAATTTGGTTCTTTTGGTAGATCTTGGTAGTTTTTGGTTCTTTTGGTAGAATTATGTAGATTTGTGTAGTTTTTGGTTCTTTTGGTAGTTTTTGTGTATTTTTTGGTTCTTTTGGTAGTTTTTGGTACCTATATAATGGTCGTTTTTAGTTCTTTTGGTAGAATTTGGTAAATTTTGGTAGTTTTGTGTAGTTTTTGGTTCTTTTGGTAGTTTTTGTGTATTTTTTGGTTCTTTTTGTAGAATTTGATAGATTTTGGTAGTTTTGTGTTTTTTTTGGCTATTTGGTAGATTTCGGAAATTTTTGGTTCTTTTGGTAGAATATTGTAGTTTTTGGTCAAATTTGATAGTTTTTGGTATTGATAGTTTTTGGTAGAATTTGGTAGATTTGTGTAGTTAAGTGTTCTTCTGGTAGGATTTGGTAGATTTTGAAAGTTTTTGGTTCTCTTGCCAGAATTTGGTAGAATTTGATAGATTTTGGTAGTTTTGTGTAGTTTTTGGTTGTTTTGGTAGAATTTTGTGTTTTTTGGTAGAATTTGTTAGATTTTGGTTGTTTTGTGTAGTTTTTGATTCTTTTGGTAGAATTTGGTAGTTTTTGGTTCTATTGATAGAATTTGGTAGTTTTTGCTATAATTTGGTAGTTTTTGGTAGAATTTGGTAGAATTTGATAGTTTTTGGTTCTATTGATAGAATTTGGTAGTTTTTGCTAGAATTTGGTAGTTTTTGGTAGAATTTGATACATTTTCGTACTTTTTGGTAGTTTTGGGACATTTTGGTAGTTTCGGTTATTTGAGTAGATTTTAGTAATTTTTGCTTCTTTTGGTATAATTTGATAGATTTTCATACTTTTTGGTAAACCAAAATATACCAAATTCTACCAAAAAGTACGGAAATCTATCAAATTATACCAAAAACTAGGTACCAAAAGAAGCAAAAACTATCAAAATCTACCAAACTCTACCAAAAGAAACAAAATCTACCAAAAAGTATGAAAATCTATCAAATTATACCAAAAACTACCAAAAGAAGCAAAAACTACTAATATCTACCAAAAGTACCCAAAACTACGAAAATGTTTCAAAAACTACCATAAAAAACGAAAATCTACCAAATTATACCAAAAGTACCAAAATCTACCAAATTTGGTAGAATCTAACAAAAACTTCCAAAAGAACCACAAATATACCATAAAGTACCAAAATCAACCAAACTCTACCAAAAGAACCAATATCCACCAAAAAGTATGAATATCTATCAAATTGTACCAAAAACTATCAAAACAACCAAAAACTACTAAAAGAACCTAAAAATGTGGATACGAAATACGATACGAAAATGTATCAAATTATACCAGAAACTACCAAAAGAACCAAAAAGTACCAAAAACTACCTAGCTAGAACCAAAATCTACCAAAAAGTACGAAAATCTACCAAATTATACGAAAAACTACAATATTCTACCAAAAGTACAAAAATCTACTAAATATTTATACAATCTACCAAAAAGTATGGAAATATATCATATTATACCAAAAACTACCAAAAGAAGCACAAACTACCAAAATCTACCTAACTCTACAAAAAGAACCAAAATCTACCAAAAAGTATGAAAATCTATCAAATTATACCAAATACTACTAAAAGAAGCAAAAACTACCAAAATGTACCAAAAAGTACGAAAATCTATCAAAAAAACTACCAAGAGAAGCAAAAACTACAAAAATATACCAAAAGAACCCAAAACTACCAAAATGTACCAAAAAGTACGACAGTCTATCAAATTATACCAAAAACTACCAAATTCAATCAAAAGAACCAAAAATTACAAAAAATTCCCAAAAGAAGCAAAAACTGTTCAAATGTACCATAAACTACCAAAAAGTATGAAAATCTATCAAATTATACTAAAAACTACCAAAGGAACCAAAAACTATCAAATTCTACCCAAAACTATCAAAACCTACCAAAATTTACTAAATTCTACCAAAACTACCAAAATCTACCGAATTCTACCAAAAACTACGAAAATCTACCAAAAACACCTAAAACTATAGAAAGAACCAAAAACTACAAAAATCTACCAAAAATACCTAAAACTATCAAAAGAACCAAAACTGCGAAAATCTACCAAAATCTACCACACTAATCTTAATACACAGATTATAATTAATTAGGTACATTTTTCAATCCTTGTATATCTGCGTATCACAGCGTAAAAACTTACACCGGCGGCCCCATCGCCCGCCAACAAGAAAGAAATGTTTGTTTGATCCCCGCACTCGCGCGGCCGGCACACTCACATTCTGTTCCATTGAAGGTCATAGGAATTTAGGTTACCGGTATTAATACCTGTAACCGAGATATAGGTAACACTTTTTTTTTGCTCGGTTACCGCGATAGAGGTAACATTTACTGTAAAGGTTACCGAAATTATGCCGATACCTGTACCGTAATTTATATCGGTTTTCGGTCCCTGGTTGCAATTGCCCCAGGAGACCTTAAATATTTTTGATATATTACGTAAAATATACTTACAGGACGTGTCACCTCAGCTGGAGCATCTTTATAAAAGTCTTCAAGTGGCACGAGCTCAATTTCTTCATCTTTAGACTTGAACTGCAAGCACTTAGTGACCTCCTTGTTAAGATGGTCAGCTTCGTACAGTAAGTTCTGTAGCAGCAGGTGGGTGGAGTCCACCCTTTGCTTCTCTTTGTGTAGTGCATCACGGCCAGCTCTGGTACGCACCTTTTCCAAACGGTTCAGTTTTTTCAGAGCAACCAGATGTAACGAAGCTTCAACTCTTTTTGCATTAATTTTTTCTTTTGCCTGAATAAAGGGAGTTGCTTTAACATTAAAATACAACAAAACAAAATATAGGTTGTTTGGTAGATAATCTTTTTAAGGGGGTGATCAGACCATCAAACTTAACAACTTTCACTATGGGGACAAATTGTAAATTGTGAAAACGCTATTGGCTTTTCCATACAAAACTATGCATGTACACTCGACTCAAATGCATGAAACAGCTGATTTTTTGTTTCGTAATTTCGATGTTAGTCCCATAGAGAAAGTTATTCAGTTTGATGTTCCGATCATCACCTTAGAAGAAAGCAACAAATCTCTAAACACCCTGTATACGTTATTGAACCATTTAAAAAAAAAGATGTTATACCTCATCGGAGTCCTTTGCTTTCAATTCTGCAATATCAGCAAACAGCTGTCTAACATCTTGACATATCTTCTTGAACAAATTAGCATCTTTCTCAGCCGGGCGCAGTTGTGCTTCAGCCTCTTCAAATTCAACCACTCGCTGCAAAAATAAAGCCTGTTATCATTTAACTAGAGTTAACCCGCGACTTCGTCCGCACAAATTATATACCAGATTTTCAAAAATAAAGCCTTTTATCATTTAACTAGAGTTAACCCGCGACTTCATCCGCTTAAATTATATACCAGATTTTAAGTCAGATCATAAGCTATCAAACAAAACAAAAATCATCAAAATCTTTTCAGTAGTTTTTGCGTTATGCGCCAACAAACAAACAAACACACAAACAAACAAACACACAAACAAACAGACAGACAAAATTTCTAATAAAGGTTGATTTGGAGTCAGGGATCCCTAAAAACCATATCATAATCTTTTTCTTGTAAATATCTCCAATGTACAGACACACTTCAGTTACAGTTTTATAATAGTTTAGACAATAATAATTATACTTTATGTTATATCCTTTGTGAATGACCAGAGAATGAACATTCATCCAGGGCCCTATTCAACAAACGTTACAATTGTAATTTACAATTACAATTCTGGGTACATTGCTGGTTACTTATGACCCTAAACTTGCAGTAGGTAACATATGCCTAGCATTCTCAGCAATGTACCCAGAATTGTAATTGTAAATTACAATTGTAACGTTTGTTGAATAGGGCCCAGGTAGCATTTTGTGCAAGGATGGCTTTAATATTTTTGGCTGTGTATTTTATTATACTCCTGTATTCACAAATTGGAGTAAAAATCGAGGAACAATCTTGTTCACAGGTAAATCCTGAATCATTGCATTTTAGCCAAGTGTAGAAAAAAATTAAGTTTTTTTGTAACCAACTAACCTTATACACATCCACCGGAGTTTGTTTGAGTGTGTCACTTGACGAACTTGTATTTAATTTACGTCGTTTTTTCGTGGCTACTTCTTCTTTTCCCATGATTTTTAATGTATTGAATTCTTGATACAAACAATAAAATAACCTCAACAAACGCTAGCAAACCATAGACACTTATTTCGTTTTTTTTAATGAATCCTCCCTCGCTCGTGGAAAAGAATAGACAACAAAGCCCATACAGCCAAATCTGTTACTAAAACTCACGACCGCAATCCGTTTCGGGGTAGTCAGAAGCTGACAAATAAAATTTTCTATCATTTATTATCTTGGGTAGAAGATGGAGGCATGAAATTTTTTACTTGTTTCCAACTTCATGTAATTTTATTAAATGTCCAATGTTTGTGTGGTGTAATATTTTTTTTATCTCAGTCATATTTGCAATGCTAACGCACGCAAAAGTCGTATTTCATAAATAGAAAGTCATATTTCTCACCCCGATCCCGTACCTATGTCAAAATCCATCCATTTCGACCCTAAAATTAAGCTAATTAGGGCGAACTAAGACTAAAAAAATCGTCTGAATCTCGGCTATAACTTACGAGGCAGTATGGCGCGAAGTTTTGAATACTCTTTTCCGCAAAATTGTAATTTTATTATTTCGCAAAATCCCACTCAATCTTCACATTTGAAAAAAAGTGCATGTTCCATTGTTCAAGCTATAAATGGACCATAACAAACGAGCGATCGAATAATACCTAGGTAGAAAGATAAAAACACGAATTGACTGCGTGAACTCTGCGTCATCCTACTAGTTTACTTTAGAAACCGGATAGTACGAATCCGTGGCCTAAGCGTGCATTTTATCATAACAGACGTCGATAATGCGAATGAACTGTTAACTTGCGTTCAGTAAACAAATACGGAGCTAATTAAGGTATCTTTAAATTGCTTTGTCTGCCGTTAAACTAGTCAGTTTAGTTTAATCTGTCGATAATAGTAGCTAGTGTTAATACCTACCTAAACATGTCTGAAGGAAAGTCCGAGCTTCGTGTAGTGACTTATATGTGCCCAACACACCCGGTGCAGCTCTACGAATTGATTCTGGAACTGGTGGAGGACGCGTTGGACTGTTACACCACATTACAGTATGAGAGTCGGGCTCCTGGGCCATTCCCTGATAGGCCCGATCCTTTTACGACGGATAAAGTGGACATAGGTGCGTACATTTATTCACTTACCGACTAATCTAATTAAAAAAGTATATGTTTCTAATCTAAATATAATAAATTAGCACACACACATACTAATACATAGTTACTTACACAATAAACTCCACGACTATAATCCTATTAGGTATAGGGGACAGATGAGGCCAAAAGCCTGTAAGGTAGGCGGCGACAGGTCCGGTTACCCTGTTTGGACTTTGAACTATTAGAAGTTGAACGCTGCGAATCATGCGAGATGGTGCGGTATGTTGTTGTTTCGTCTCACGGCACGCTGCTCCCGCGCCGTCAGCCGCGTCTATGCAGGCTCTCTAGCGCACTATTTTGTGTTTTGTACGTAGTGTGGTTATAGAGTGCGTAACCTGATGTGTCGCCGTGTGGTACGTAACACTCAGCTTTAGACATTGAACCTACTCCTTTTTTTAAGTCGGTTAAAAAGAAGTATTGTAGGCGGTACTCAGACTTCTGTATAGGTGGTAGGTACTCATAAAGTTATTATAAATACCTCTATCTGTCGACCTGGGTTACCACAGATAATATAATACTATACTAGTGTAATACCTACTCTCGACAGGTTAATATCGCTGAAAGCGAATGCTACCTTATTTTGAATTGAAAATGTTAATATGATTGGAGCGAATTGATGAACCTTTGCTACTTTGGTGGAATCGTAGCAATGTTTCTGTTCTGACCACCCCGCAACGGTGCAGTTTGTGAGTTTGACATTAACAAGTTGACAAAGAAAAACAAATTTTCATGGCCTAGCTTTTCAAATGAATTTTGGGCTTGAAAAATTATGATTATGGCCTTTTCTGTTACAGAATTTTTGCAGAGAGCGCTAATAAATCGTAGACATAAAAGTAGTTTCGAATTATAACCAAGTTGTCACCCTAATCCAACATAATACAAGACGCGACTTTCGTGTGGGGCCACGAAACAATTTTGCCAAGAACGGAGGTTTTTGGAATGAAGGTTCGAAGGTGTTTGCTGGGCTAAACGGTCCTCTCCAATGTAGAAACGTAGCTATACTTTTTATGCTGGAATTCTCCTGATATGGGCATGACGGGCGATCAATAAGATATTAAAAACAAATTAAAAAGGACGAGGCTTTATATTTTTTTTATGTAGGTATTTTCAGTGTTCACCGATATTTTCGTCAATTGTGGACCAAATTTTATTTAAATTATATTTGTACTCCCTAGGTGGCTAGTTTAATATTATGTCCCATTTTAATATTATGCCGATCTGATGACGCGCTTCGGAGCTACACAATAGATCAGACTGGTGTGGTACACTCCCATTCCACCCTTATTCGTGAGAAAGCCTTTGCTCTGCAGTGGGATCCTACAGAATATAACTTATCATAAGTGTTAATGATACTTTACCTAGTCTTATCACTCAACAGGGTTCATGACCGCGGCCGCGTACATGAAGTTACGCAAGAAGGGCATGGGGTCCATCGATCTGCTGCCGGTGACGCCGGTGTTCGCGCACCACATGAGCGTCGACAACGATCCCGGCTACTTCTCCGACGTCATCGTGCACAGTGACAAAATGTAACGCCTTTAGGGATACGACACATTGATCGACGGCGATTGACGGTTTGTCCATACAAAAAGCACGATTAGTATGGGACACCGTTCGCCACGACGTCGCGTCGATGTGGAAGGTACATAGTTACGTCGATCGCCGTCGATCAATTGTGCATGCAAGTTTCACTAACAACACAAGGTGAAACGAGAGCGTCTGCAAAACTTATCTGAACAAAATATATTGATTAGTTAGGTACAATTAGGTTAGGTAGGTACCATATCACTTATCAAATTAATGATTGAAAAATTAAGTCTCGGGCGGGACTTGAACCCGCAATCTCATAAACCGGTGAATTGCTTTCGTCCCATATACTTACCGGCTTAACTGCCTCCGTGGTCTAATGGTTAGAGCATTGGGCTCTTGACACGGAGGTCGTGGGTTCGATTCCCACGGGGGGCACCTAGTGAAATGTCACTTTGTGCGTTTTTCCCCAGTTGGTTAGGACATTGCAGGCTGAGTCACCTAATTGTCTGAAAAGAAAGATGATTCCGTGCTTAGGATGGCACGTTAAGCTGTTGGTCCCGGCTACTATCACTGGTGGTAGTAGTCGTTACATAAAAACCACGTCAGAGGCCGTAAGGCGGTTTGAATAAACTCTGACACCAGGGCTTTGCAGCCCACTCGATAAGAAGACCGGCTATTGACTTGAAACGTGGTCAAACTTAAAGTAAGTAGAGTACAGTAGATTTGACCATCAAATTAACAACTTACACAATTAGACCAACACCGATTTTGCTAAAAAAAACAGTGACCTACCACTTGGCCCAGTCCCCCATGCATAAATCCCGAACATCTATTGTTGAATTGAAGTATCGTTTATCTAATATCTACTGATCTTGTATTTGATTAACAACCCTGACCTTTTTATCATTCTCGGTCCGATGTTGTTAACATATAAAACTATTTCGAAACCAAATTGAGTAACAGACGCTCGTTTTACAAGTTTTTGAACTTTGTCGTCTACTAAAAGCAAACACGAATAGATAAGTTCACATTTTATCAGTCCTGTCATTTATTCCTTCCTGATAACAAGCAGTACATTTGTTCTGATAGTATTGTCGTTTATTAGAGCATTGTTAATGTCTGATTAATGTATTCTGCAGGGCTCATAACGTGAACACTCTGTTGGATCTCCGTGGGTGTACTTACGCCTACAGTGACGAAGAATCTCTAAGTGGAAGCAAAATAGTACTAAAAACTCTAAAACAAAAAGGTGAAAATGCTTCGTTCTTCGGATCTTTACTGAGTAAGTTAACTCATACTAAAATGTATTGATACAGGTGATAGTTGTATATTTTTATTAGTAGGTATTGTAGTACGTTGTGTGTAGAAAATGCTCCATTCGGTTTAACTGGAAGTTTTATTAGCTAAGATGCAAGTACAATTTATGGATATGCCCAAAGTGCGTTAAGTTGAAACACACAATTAGTACTCTTTGTCCATACAAAAGTAGCACACTTGCACTCAGTTGCAGAAACGCTAATTTAATGTTAATCCTCCATTGAATCTCTTGCTAGCTTTTACTATGTCAACAAGACAAAAAGTTACAGCAAGTGATTGAATGGAGGATTAACTTTAATGAGCGTTTTTGCAACTGAGTGTTTGTCTGTCATCTCGGTACATATTTAAAGCATACTTGTCATTTGTTTGTACTTATTTGTCTGGTTTGAAATGTTCGCGTAAGGCGTAAGGCACCTTAGTTTTACTTTCATCTAACTAAGCTGTATGGTATCAATTATTTAATTAAATATACTGTGTATTACTGTTTGGTATAGGTACCTAAGCTTAGGAATTTATATCGTAAGTAATAGTTATTTGCCGCATAAGTTTCTCGCCGCATCTTCTCTACAGCGACAATACGTTACGACGCGGCTATAGCAGCCTGTCATTTCTCTGTGGGTGGTAGCTTCAAAAAAAGATTTAACGAGACGTTTAATGAGTGGGCTTCAAGCTCCTACTATATTAAATAAATTGTGTTGAGTTTGAATGAAACATTGTTATATTTCAGAGTCAGGGTCCCACTGGGCATCAGCTCAGATGGTGTTATCCAAGCAGGCTGAATGGGCGGCAGTTGATTCAACAACTCTACTCTATTCCAAAAAGTACATGCAAGACGGTGGGAAAGACATAACTATTTTAGAAACTCTGGGTCGCCTTCCACCTTATCCTATAGTCGTCAATTCCAGACTACCAGGTAACATAGTTTAATACATCGTTTTAATAAACATACTAATAAACAGTAAGTGCGCCAGCTAGAGACTGATGTGGAATTTATTTGTTGGACTTTTGTTTTTATTGTACCTAATAAAAATTGGTAAAAAAAAATACAATTTGCTAAATTTGGATGTTCTCGAGTTTTTAGAATATCTCTGATTACCCCGTCGGGGAATATACTTAGGTCGTGAGCATATGATGCATGCAAAAAACTAACAATCAGCTTCTTCCCACTGAGTGGTGGGTAATGATACTACATTTTTGTAAATTTTTATAGGTACATAAGAGTCCAGTTGTACCAGAATAAAATGTGCATTGTCCATTTTGAATGTACATATAAATAAGTTTCTAATTAATTCGTTTCTTTTCAGCCAAAACCAAATTAGCTTTAACAGATGCATTACTTAGTTTGCCGCAATCTGCTGTATGGAAGAAAAAGTTTGCAAAGTTTGGCGTCATAAAGTTCACTGATAACTGTGATGTCGCTTACAGCGGGCCGGCTGCACAGATGTGGGCCAGCCCGGGCGAAAAACTCAACATTCGGTATTATTAGATTGCTCCTTGTCATCTCTTTGCTTTATATTATCTACATTTTGTATGTCGATTATACACCTAAATGAAGTGTACTAATTAATATTATGCCAATAAAAGATTTTATCATAAAAAAAATGAATTTTATGTTTCTATAAAGTACCTACATGTTTCTATTCATTCATGATTAATTTTATGCACTTTATATATTATAAATTATAATACACTTTTTAGTAGCTTTATTAGTTTAGTACCTATTTTTTATGTAGTGTAATGTTGAGAGATACAACTTCCTTCCGCTTGCCAGATTGAATGAGTACACCTCTTGGAATTCTTAAAACTGCCATAGGTTTTGAGGAAGCTGATGTTATAGATTGAATCATTTCATCTTTCTGCAATATTTATAAACATGTCTCAAATACTTGTGTGCCTACTAAAGAAAATAAAAAATAAATCAACGAATTTATGTGCACCATTAAAACATTAATGTTAGCAATTTTATAATGGCTTTTTCAGACTCAAGTCCTTGATTTACAACCAGCTCTTTGCATCAACACTAAAAAAAAAAAATATCGTGGGCTTAACTGGCAAACCCCATAATTCAACTTTTTCCTAAAAATCTACTTTTTGCTACCGCTCAATAGATTATTTCTGAATGCAACTAATGGTAAACCTCATATTTGATGATAAAGTTTTTTGTTTGCCAGTTAAGACAACGATATAGATTTAATTACAATAGTTTTCTATCACGGGTTCAACAATTATTTCACTAACTACATTCTGATAGTAGAAGGATAGTTTAGACATTTAAATGTCATACAAACATACAAAACATGTCAATCCAAAAAGTCAACCAGACTAAAATGAAATGAGTTCTATCAAAATATTGCTCATACTTCTACTACATATTAGATATAGTATCAATAATAATTAATATGAACTAAACTACTCCACCGCCGTTGATGTGGTCAATTTCTTCCTGCGAGATAGGTTGTCTACGGTAGCGTGCAGGAAGGTCTATGTCGGCAATGGTGGCGCCTGTGCTCATGGCCGCCGCAGGCTGCGCCTGAGGGTGGAGGAGACGAGGTCTATTGTCAAGTAATACTGAACTGCACACTTGTTTACTTCAATAATTAAAAGGACAAAGTATAGAGGGTGTAAATTTCAATACGTTACATAATATTTAACGCATTCACTGCCCGTCCTTTTATCTGGACTTTCACCAGGTGCCACACTTTTCTGTATGCCTTGAATTGCTAAATATTTGAATGCACAGACAGAGCACTGGATGAAAGTAATAAATGTGTTGCCGGCAGTGAATGCGTTAAGGCGGTGCTTCAGACCTTCAAAATGAACAACTTTCACTATGGAAAGCAAAATTAAAATGAAATAAAAAAAATATACAGCTGTTTCATGGAAAACATTATTGGCAACTTGACCCAAATATGGAATTCATGGATTTCAATGTTGAAAGTTGTTCAGGTGGTCTGAAGCTCCCCCAAAAGTATTTAACACATTAAAGCCTTCCAAACACAGAGGCGGTGGGGGCCGAGGTGGCAGTCTGAACGCACGGGCAGGACATACAATTCAATAGATGATCAAACTTGTTGTTTAGCTATTTCTAGCAACTTTAAAGGAAAATAAAATTGAGCAATCTAATAAACTTTACGTAGAATTATCTACAAACATGTAGGACCAGTTGGCAACACTGTCCATCACCGCGCCCGCCACCGCCGACCGCCCCAGTGGGGGGGGAGTTTTGAGATTTACTCCTTGTATACCAAACTTCTGATGTTTTATATTATAGTAATTGTGACTTTCTACTTTTCCCACTAACAAAACAATCGCTATTGAAATACTTGAATACAAATTTTCAGTCTCAGAATCAGTGAACCATTACAGAACCTATCTCAATAAGTTATCTAACAGCACAATAACTAGCGACATACCGATGCAGCGGCGCGCGCGGGACCAGCCGCAGCAGCGGGGGCGGACGGCTGCGGCGCGGCGGAACCACCCATCCCTCCCTTGCGGAACCTTATCACCGGGATACGAGATAGAACGGCGGTTATTCCTACCATATTGACAGAATTAGAACGATTTTAAAACACAAATAATTTTTATTGGGACCAATATTTTTTGACAATTCTGTATCGCTGTCGAATGACATTGACAGTGACAGAACATATGTTTATTGTGCTGCCAAAAACTAAAAAAAAATGTTTTTTGTACCTGGCAGCTTTAAACTCGTAAGCCCTCGTTTGCACGGGCGTTTTATGACAAAAACGCGCCTCATCGCGTCCGTGCGAACGAGGGCTTAAGGTGACTTAAGGGACTTCCAAAGAGTACATTATACGCTGCGAAGTACCCTACTTACTACACAAGCAAAGTGAATATACTAATAGTGAGGGCGCTCTCGGGTCGCGACAGGCCAATCGTGCGGGGGGAGAGATCACAGTACCGATTCATGTCCGTATGCCCAGCGGGGCCCTCGGCCCTAGGGCTTTGTAACCTAGCTAATCATATAGTGCTCTCTGAATATGTATGGCTTATATTTAGTGCTTCAAAGATAACGGAGTTATATCAAATCTAAGCTAGCGTCCGCCCAGCGGGGCCCTCCTTTATTATGGACAAAGATGATTAAAATGTTACATCAATATTTAGTGCTCTGAATTTCTATTAAAACTGTATCAAAAGATTTGATCTAGCTGGTTTGGTTTAAAAGTTATTGCATTTTTAAGTTTTTAATTTCCAGCGGGGCCCTCTCTTGTTTGACTATATAAGTCGCTGAAATTAATGTCGCCATTTAGTGCTTGATGCCAGGTATCTGTCTGTATGGTTAATTTACACATTCAGCTTCTAATAAACCTGGAAAATGCAATCAAAGATAATGTGTAACTGGACGGCAAACATCTTGAGCAAAACAGAGAGTAGTATATTCCTTGTGCAAACCTGTAGTCTTTGATCTTGAGCAAGACGAAGCAAAACATTGACTGCGCAGAATAAAATATTTAGGCAAAACGCTACTGCGCATACGCTTCACCCCGCCCATTTTTCAAGTTGTTTGCCGGGTAGGTACTTACTAATCACTACACGTTGGCCGGGTACGGTACTTTTTAACCGAAAAAGGAGGAGCTTCTATTTATTGTATTGTGCAAAAATTCTTGGTCTGCCTACCGACTTTTTTACTTGACTACTGTACTGACTGATCAGAAGTTACCAATTTCCAGCTTCTTGCTTGCTTTGAATTGCTATTATTCCAAATTTGGGATTGCTCGATTTTTAAAACAATATCAAGATTACATCATATTTATTTGAACATCATAGATATTAAATTTCACAGATTTTTACTTAAAGTAAAAACTTAAAATAAATAATTTCAAACACACGACACATACCATACACTACAGCCATCTTATAATAATCTTGCGTTGTGCTGCAGCACTCACTACTCCAACAATGTAATATAGGTACTATTTACTGGGCTGTTTCCATACTATCTGTTAAATGCGATAGTATGATGAGCATATTCTAATAATAATAATCATGTCATTGTCATGACTGCAATTGATAATCTCTAGACTAGAATATGCTCTTCACAAATTATTTCGAATTTAGACGGGCCTGCGGAAGTTCTTGCCAGCGTACTTGGCGTTGGCGCCGAGTTCCTCCTCAATGCGGAGGATCTGGTTGTACTTGGCGAGACGCTCGGAGCGGCAGGGCGCGCCGGTCTTGATCTGACCGGTGGACAGACCCACGACGAGGTCAGCGATGAACGTGTCTTCAGTCTCGCCAGACCTGTGCGAGACCATGGTGCCCCATCCATTCTTCTTGGCCAATAAATGGGCCTCAATGGATTCGGTGACACTACCGATTTGGTTCACCTTCAACAATAAGCAGTTGCAGGCCTTCTTCTCTACAGCGGTAGTAATACGTTTGGGGTTCGTGACCTAGAAAAAAAAATGTTTTATAAACATCTTGTAGATGAATAAAGCAAAAAGTATTTTTTAATAAGTGATTCAGGTTCCATTTAGTCCATACAAACGTATTCCCATGTTTCCTGCCTGACACAAAAGCAAATATTTTCTTATCATGCAATCTGTATGTTCCCTCTGCCAGATCCCTATGTTTTGTTGCCTACGAAAATTAGTCAATCACTATGCTCAGACATCCAGCAAGCAAATTAGACGAATATAAACAATAAATGGAAAACATACACATAGCCAAAGTCATTCTCAAACAAATTATTCAAACCGGTTTTTCTTATGGAGGAGGAAACAGGGGAATATGAAATCGTGATTTCGTCCATTTTCCTAGTTGTCACTTTTTCACTTGTTAGCTCAGTTGCTCTGTAACATCGCGACAGCAATATATCTACTAAAAACCTATTCTTCTTTCTTGCAGACCACCTTTCCTCTTAACAAACACTTTACATAGAATAATAAATCAATATATCAGTGATATACTAACAGTGAGGTCATCTCCCACAATCTGGATGGGTGTGCGGGCGGTTAGGTTGGTCCAGGCTGCCCAGTCGTCCTGGTCGAAGGGGTCCTCGATGGAGACCATGGGGAAGTCCTTGATGAACTCGAGGTAGAGCTCGGCGAGCTTGTCGGACGACAGGTAGTCGGCAGGGTTGGAGTTGGGGTTCTTGAAGTCCAAATCGTAGTTGCCGTTCTTGTAGAACTCTGAAGCGGCGACATCCATACCGATTTCGATCTGCCAAATAAGGTCAATTGTAAATCACACATGTATTTTTTTCCAATTATTTGTATACAGGATTCTTAATATGCTGACTACTGACTAGGTAGCTAGCTAGCTAGGTTTTTTAAGGACATTATCAGACCATCAAACTGAACAACTTTCTATATGGGACCAGCTGCAGCAAATCAGATGTTCCATACTTAAATGCAATCCTACTCGACCCAAATGTATGAGATCTGATTTTCTGAAAGTTGTTCAGTTTGATGGTCTGATCATCCCCATAAAAAACCGGCAGCATATTAGTTTGGACCCTGTATTATTAATTATAAGTGCGTACCTTTCCACTGTATCCAGCCTTATCAATAGCATCCTGGATAAGGAAAAGAGCATCCTTGTTGTTGAGGATGTTGGGAGCGAAGCCACCCTCGTCACCGACAGCGGTGGAGTCCAGACCAAACTTCTCCTTGATGATCTTCTGCAGGTGGTGGTAAACCTCGGAACCCATGCGCATGGCCTCGTTGAAGGATGATGCACCTGTTAGTGTCAAATTAATTAAAGTAACGTCGCTGCTGACGACCTACATCGTAGGTCGGCGACAAATGAGCCGCAGTGCTAAAGAACCTACGAAACGAGTCAGTTCTATTCCATTTCGGCTGTGCGGATGACCCATGAGGTGCGAGCATTGGTCGTTTTCACGGTACGACTGTGCGCAAGATCTACTAGTGGCGTCAATTTTAGCACTGCGCGAGGATCATGGTTTTGAGCTTAGCAGACAGGGCCATTTATAAGTAATATTTCTATGAATGTTGTTTGTTACCTGTGGGCAAGATCATGAACTCCTGCATAGCCAACTTGTTGCCGGCGTGCGAGCCTCCGTTGATGACGTTGAAGGCAGGTGTGGGCAGGACGATGTTGTCATTGCCGGCCAGGTCAGCCAAGTGCTTGTATAGGGGCACTCCCTTCTTGGCAGCACCGGCTTTGCAGACAGCCAGGGATACTCCGAGGATGGCGTTGGCGCCAAACTTAGACTTGTTCTCTGTGCCATCCAGGGTCAGCATAAACTGGTCAATCTGTTTAAGATATATGAATTTATAAATACCTGAATAATCCAGTATATAACAGGACGAAATTTATTATTTCCTTACACTGAAGCACAGTATAAGAAAGAGTATCTAGTACTACATAACTGAAGTGTCTCATTGTATGGTGTGTCAGTCCACTTATTCCAATTGGTTCGTAAAAACGAGTTGACAGGAATCTAGCTACGTGGATAGATTCATGACTACAGAGACTTGATATTATGGTTGACTATGGATGGGAATGAAAGGTATAAAGGGAACAAGGCAGAATAAGGGTAGCCATTGTGGCAGAGGTTGCTTATAGGTCATTCTGATACCAAGGCTTCAAATTTATGCAATTTGGGTATCCTAATTATGTACAATCCTATGTGCTATACAGGGTCCAACTTAATATGCTGACACTTTTTTAAGGGGATAATCAGACCATCAAACTGAACAACTTTCTCTATGGGACCAACGTCGAAATCGCGAAAAATAAATCTGCTGTCCCATACATTTGGCTCAAGTTGGTTTGCAGTTTAGTATGGAACAGCAGATTTATTTTTCGCGATTTCGACGTTGGTCCCATACAGAAAGTTGTTCAGTTTGATGGTCTGATTATCCCCTTAAAAAAGTGTCAGCATATTAAGAAGGACCCTATATATATACTAAAGGATGGGACTTACGCGATAATTTCAAACCAGAAAAATTAGTCAAAACAAATGATAGGTGTACTATATATGGACCGAAATGACAGACCAAGTGGGCTACAAATAATAGCGCTTTGGGCTTAATTATTGCTGATGATAGCTTAAAATCTGTTAAACCACCTTACAAAATCACGGAGCTATCATATAGAAACACTATAATATAGTTATTTAAGTTTGATAATAACAGAAATATGGATGTTAAGGCTGAAATAAAGATTTTATTTTATAATAAATCGGTTTTATTACCTGTTTCTGCTCAGTAACTTCAATGTTCTGTTTGAGAAGTTCAGGGGCGATGATGTCATTGATGTTGTTGATGGCGGTGCGGACACCCTTGCCATGGTACTCGGTCTTGATGTTGTCGCGGAGTTCCAGCGCCTCGTGGACACCAGTCGAAGCTCCGGAGGGCACAGCAGCGCGGAACAGACCAAGCTCTGTTACCTATCAGATACAAATCATTAAATTGGTCAAAAATATTGGTTGGTTTCATAGTGAAAGTTGTTCAGTTTGATGGTCTGAAGCAAGTATTACTAGGGTGTTATGTTACACCCCTGTTTACCCATCATAATATGCTGACACTATTTTAAGGGGATGATCAGACCGTCAAACTGAAAAACTCTCTCTATGGCACCATAGGCGTAACCGCGAAAAAAATCAACTGTTTCATGCAGAACTGCAAACCTACTCGAGCCAAATTTTCAGCAGACAGTAGATTTTTCTTCGCGATTTCAAGATTGGTCCCATAGTGAAAGTTTGATAGTCTGGTCATCCCTTTTAAGAACTGTCAGCATATTAAGAAGGACCCTGCATGTCCAACTGCAGAGCACAGGCCTACCCTCAGGGAGGGTTTATGGGCATTACTCCACCAAGCATGCCGAATTAAGACTTAACATGAGCAGCAGAATTCCTTCTTCGGCATATGCAGGATTCCTGACAATGTTTTCCTTCACCCTTTCAGAGCACTCAGTATTAAGTACAAGCACGGACCTGAAAAAAAGATGGACGTAATCTCGTTTAATCGCGAGTGAAGCACCCATTTCTTTTGTGTTCGTTCTGTCACGCGGTACATAATGGTGACGGGTGCAGGACCTGCGCCTAGAGTTAGTGGATCTGTGTGAGTGTAGGTCCCTTGTAGAACAAACAAAAATGTTGGACCTTGCATGCTTCACATCTTTTTAGTGTCACTTTATGTCCGTCTTTTTTTCAGGTCCGTGCGTACAAGTTAGAAATTAGATAGTGCGTTTGCTGATTAGAACCTGGACCTCAAGATTGAGTTTCCATAGCTCTCCACAACGCGCCACCGACGCTCGCAAAATGTGAATTATTATTAATTAATTACTTACCAAGTCAACTTCGACGGTGGGGTTACCACGGGAGTCGAAGATCTGGCGGGCTTTGATTGACTTGATCGGCATGTTGATCGAGGTTTGAGAGAAACGCCTGATGAAACATAACATAGGTATTTATAAGTATTATCAGGTAAAAACTGTTTACGAATGATAAGGAGTTAGACGCCGGCAAGGTCAAGTTCGGGTCATGTGTAGGTTGTCTTGTCAATAGGTGCGTATTTTATGCAATTCCGGCATCTTTTCGAGCTACATCATTAATATCTTATACATTGTCAATGAGCTACATAGACGAAATCCTAAATTATGTGGTAAATAAGTCGTTGTAGAATCCAAATGGGTAATCGAAACAATTGACGGTCATTACCCATTACATAAATCAGCTGTTAATCAAAATCAAGTACCTGATTGATTTTTGTAGAGTATTTTTAGCTGTTTTGGGAAATATTTAATAGATAAGAAACGTAAAATCATTATTTACCTGCAACTAAATACGAAATCGGCTTATGAAACACTTCACACTTTTCTGGCACCTCCTATTCGCCGGAACTGGCTGGATTGGAAAAACTTCGATGTCCTTCACAAGGTGAAACTAGAGTCTGAACCGACAATTTCCGTAAACAATTCAATCGATCGACTCTTCACTTGAATATATCCGAGGCAACGAGGGCAACATTATTTGTTGCGTTGCAGCAAAAAAACAAGAAAAAATGTCTATGGTTTTTTTGTTTTGACAGTGACAGTAGCTAATTTTTGTTTGTTTTCCTAAAAAAATCTAAATAAATATTATATTTTAATAAGAGCGACAATGAGTGACAAAGAATCTAAAAGTGAAGAAAAGAAGCCTGTTGTTATTAAAAATGCGACGGATCTGCAAAGACTCAAACTGGAGAAACTGATGAAAAATCCTGTAAGTTTAGTAAATAATGTAAGACTGAGAGTTTTTGCGCTTGCCGTTACTTACTAATTCTTAGACATTATTCAGGAGAAACCAGTAGTGATACCGGATCCGCCGAAGCAGAAGTCGTTAACATCGGCCCCGGATTTTGTCCGTAATGTGATGGGATCCAGTGCCGGTGCAGGCTCCGGTGAATTCCATGTCTATCGACATTTGAGGAGGAAGGAGTATGCTAGACAGAAATTTATACAGGAGAAGAGTGAAAAGGTAACTAATTGCTTGATATCATGCTTTGGATTTTTGAAAGTCACACATTCAAATCCGCAGCAGAAAATGACCAAATTACTATTGTTATTAAATTACTATTATTATTATTACTACATCATTCGACCATGATTATGAACATGATTTTCCAAAATCAACAATTTTGAAAAGAACATAGGTATAAAAAGATAATATTAATGTTACACCTCCACCCCATTGGGGTAGGCAGAGACCAGGGCGGGCAATTTACAATGATCCTTACAGCCTCTTGCCTTATTCACAATGTTTTCATACATGCCTGCCGGTTTCGAGTACTCCTCACCTCAACCTTCTGTAGGACTTAGGTGCAGATAGTTGGTTTTTACAATAAGGATATGTCATACCATTATTGTAGAAACCAATTATCTGCACCAAAATTTAACCAAAATTGAAGAAAACTGCATAGATTTCATAGAAAAACCTGGATAGTTGGTTTTTGCGATAAGGGTACGATATGATGAATTATTTTTGGATGTATGTAACCATGAAACTGAATAGCCTATTATACACAATATCAATTTTTTTTAAGTTAAAGATTTTTTTACATGCACTATACCAATGTGTTAATTGTAATGGAACTTAATTTAAAACTATAATTTATTTAACTTTTTCCATAGCAAAAACTAGATGATGAATATCACAGAAAAATAGATGATAATAAAAAAGCAGCTGAAGAGCGCACAGCAAAGAAACGGGCAAAAAGATTAAAGAAAATTATGAAAGCCAAATTGAAAGGGAAAAAACCAAAGACTGACAATAGTAATGGAAATAATAATGCAACTCAATCAGATAGTTCAAGTGATGAGGACAGAGACAACAAGGAGGAGCGTGCAGATAGTGAAGATGGAGGAAACAGCGATGACAATAAAAAATAGTGTGTTTAAAATTTAAGTCCTTGGTTTAAAAATAGTACCGGGCGTCAGGGTAGACGGTTGCATTACTTTAATGGGTGATTGTACTCATGATACTGAACAACTTTCCCAAAGGAACACGATCAGCAGATTACATTTAATATGTAAAATCCAGAATTTTTATGTGAATTTCCTCTCGATTTCTTAGCGAAAATTATTCAGTATCGTGAGTGCAATCAACCTTAAAGTAATGCAAATTTACCCTAACACCCTGTTAGATACAATTTAGTATAAGTTTAAAATAAACAGAACGAACAAAAACATTTTTGGTTTGTATTTTATCATTAGTATTAAATATTTTTATTTTTTTATTATTATAAATATTAATCATAACAATAATGATGATACAAAATATTTTAACATAACATAACTTGTATTTTATCAATACATAGCTACTATATAAAATCTATAAATCTGAAATTTAAAAATCAACACACATTTTTTCCTGTGTAAAAATACTAAACAGAGGCAGAATAACTATCGTAACTTTGTTCATTAATGAAGAAGTATGGGGGCATGGGAGGAGTAGCTGTTGTTAGAACATCATTATGCCTGTCCGAGTGTGACGATGCCAGCTGATTCCAGGACATGTTCCGTGCAATGTGTCCGCTGCCATTCGAGCAATATGGCATCACCAGTAACCTGCAGGATAACATTGACATTATTATCCTTGTAAAAAGTAAAAAACAAAGGGTTTTGTTTCGTGTTTTATGCATAATATTGGTAAAATACATTTTATGCTTTTGGTGTGCAGATAATTGATAGGGTGTTGATACATATTTTTTTCAGTTTTTTGCCTGCAGTGGGATTGTGAGTGGGATCCTACTGGCTATAACTTACTTTACGCACCTTTTTATTGTAATTCTATAATAAAATTTCATAGATTGATTGTTCCTACTACACACATTTGAGTGTTTAATTTATAGTTTGAGAAGGACCATTCCTAACTCTGCTTTAAACACTTTTTTAGAAGAACTTTGCAGTGATGAGTAATTCTCAAAACTACCTAGTTAACTTATATGATGGATGATATAAATAAAACACACTTACCCCACAAGAATCATCGTTAGGGCGATCAATACTATAGATAATATAACAAGACAATGCCACAGTTCAAACATTTTGGAGTAAAGATTAGGTTTTATTCCAATAAGAAATAACGCGACGCTAAGCTGACCGAGGCGACGACGTATTTGAAGAAAAGGGGTAGCGCAAAATGTTCTTAACTTTTATTATTGGAGCTACGTGGGTAGATTGGTACACCACGCAAAACAATAAAAAGTACCCGCAAAAACTCTTGCTTGTTTTGTTTTTCTACAGGTGTGCTAACACCAAGCTAACACCTTGATATATATAAGAGGGTGTGCTTCAGACCATCAAACTGACCACTTTTCACTATGGAGCCAACTATGAAATCGAAAAAAGGCCGTTTTATATAAAACTGCAGGACTCAAATGTATGGGACAGCTGAATTTTCAAAAAAAAGAAATCGACTTTGTCTCCATAGCGAATGTTCAGTTTGATGGTCTAACTAAAGTTTAGTTTAAATATTTAAAAGGGGTGTCAACAGGTGTACAGGGAGTCCTGTACTAGGGTGTTTTGTTGCACACATTTACATGAACGCAAAACCTTAATAATTTCTGGACTGTTGGTCCAAAGAGTACATTATTTTGGTCCTACTGCTTAGTTCCCCTAGTGGGTCCAGCTTGACGTGGGTGGAACTAATACTCGAATAGAACAAGGCATATCAAGAAAAAAAAATACAAAAATAATTAAGACATTATTTATTAGAAACTTGTTATAATTAATACATGTATTAGATGGTATACATTAAACTAGCTATCCTACTGGACAGATGCCATGACGCTGTCCTCGTTCTTCTTGAGAATGACGAAGCCCTCCATGACGGGTGAGAGGGGGATGTACTCATCTGTCGCGAGCTCGGCGCGCTCCCCGAACGAGAGCAGCACCGGCGTGGTGTGCGTGTGCGAGCCGGCTATTGTTTTCGGAGTACCTGCCTTGCCGATCACGTCTACTGCCTGTGGACGTTGTGCAGAATTAATAACAGAGTAAAGCCACAGAAGAGAGATATACTGTGCAGCAGAATAACTGCAGAGAGAATTCTATGCAGTAAAAAAACTGCAAAGGTAACAACTCATGCTAGCGCTCTAATCGACGCACGCACACAGACGAGCGCAACGTACACGGCCCGCTAAAGGGGCCCATTCACGGCGGCAGTACGCCGTTTAGGACTTGACACATTTTGTTCGGTGTTGCAAGACGCCCCATGCAGGTCTGCGACAACATTCACACTCCTGCATCAGCGGCGGACTGCCGTGAATGGGCATTGGGCACCCTTAAGGCACTGAATGAAGTACATTACCGCCTGGACACAGGACAGGGCGAACGGCGGCGCGCATTGCGATTTTGAAATACACTGAGCGTTATGTCCCTACAATTACGCAAGCACGCAGCGGCGTGTAGGCAGTGTATTCTCAAATTGCTTTCGCGTCGTGTCTCGTGGCCAGGCGGTTAGCGTACGTAAGCGCTCGCGTCTGAGCATGCGTCGATTAGAGCGCTTGCTTGAAAGTGCTTTACTCTATTTATTTTTTTTAAATGTAGATAAGATAGCATTCTAATTCTAAGCAAGCAGAACACCTTATAACGTAGCTAGTATGTAAAACAAAACGTGTGTAACCTGTCCGACGCGCACGCTGACGTTGAGGGGCTGCAGGTTGTCGTCGAGGGTGACGAGCCAGCGCGGCTGCATCGCCACCGCCAGCACGTACAACAGGTAGTGAGACTTGCCGAGGATTACTGCACCGAGCACAAACAACATTTACTTAGTACATTCAGCAAAGAATTCAACTTATTACTACAACGGGATAGTCAGTGTCAACCAGGTGTCAACAATATAATCTTAAAAATAGTAGGTAAGTAGGTATATACAGCACAATCGAATGCATCTTCTATCTATCTTACGACAGATAGAAAATGCATTCGAGGTCGCTGTCGTGCGGGAGAGTGCCCAGGACGCTGGCGGCGTTACCTCGCTGTATCGCAATGCTGATACGTTGCCCGAGGTAAGCGCCAGCGCCGTTGTCACCTGAGAGCTCTACCAGGCGTGACAAAAGCACCTTAAATTGTTGTAGTGTGTCCGGACCCCAAGGTCTTAGGGTTTCCACCCCGAATGGCAAAAATATGTAACCCTCACACAATATAAAAATGTCTTAGGTTAATTAACTGGCCAGCTTTGGCCTTTACAATCTTTGTTCTAACCACGTTCTAACCCTCTTTATTACGTTTTCGCTTCAACAACGGCCACAAGAAGTTTGACACGGTGCCCTTGTTCAGTACAATACAATACGAGCGACTCACTGTTCTTGCAGTCGAGGAAGGCGGTCATGACGACGAGCAGCCCCGCGAGCGTTGGCTGGTTGATGAGCCGCCGGTCCGCGTGCGCGGGGCAGAGCGTCACGGTGCCCGTGTGCAGTACAATACAATACAATACGAGCGACTCACTGTTCTTGCAGTCGAGGAAGGCGGTCATGACGACGAGCAGCCCCGCAAGCACGGGCTGGGTGATGAGCCGCCGGTCCGCGTGTGCGGGGCAGAGCGTCACGGTGCCCGTGTGCAGTACAATACATTACAATACGAGCGACTCACTGTTCTTGCAGTCGAGGAAGGCGGTCATGACGACGAGCAGCCCCGCGAGCGCGGGCTGGTTGATGAGCCGCCGGTCCGCGTGCGCGGGGCAGAGCGTCACGGTGCCCTTGCTGGCGTGGCACAGGCCCTGCGCGAGGCGAACCATGAACAGGTGGACGGGCGACTTGCCGTGGTAGAGGGCCAGCGCTCGGAGCATCGTTGCCAATCTGTGTAATGTGGTGTTTAGATTTAACCCTTTATAGGGCAAGTGGCAAAATCGGTCGCTAAAGCGACCACTCGTATCCCTATACTTTTAAGGTATAAATTCGTATTTAAAAGCCGGTTTCTGTGATTTTTATGAGTTTTTTCAACAAACCATGAATGCTCACCGGTCTATAAAGCGACCACCGCACCATAGACACAATAATAACAATTTCTGAACGAATCAAAGTGACGGTCGCTAATTAGACCGATGACCGTTCTGAAAAAAAAAACTGTCAAATGTGAGGTGTCATATTTTTCGTTCCCGCTTTTTGGTGAAATGCAGCAAATAAACAAGAAAAGGTATGTTTTTTATGATTCTTTACTTATTCAACAAGAAAATGATATTAATAAACCTAACATATCATAGATATTGAGATGTGAATTTAATTTTGTAATATCATGTGCGCGCTAAAACTGTTTCCGATCTGCTCACTGTGCGATCACTATTTTGGATGAAAAATGATATAAATTGTACAGTTTTTGCTATGAAAAGCATATTTTATGAAAGATAATTACTTAATCTAACATATTTAAGCATAATTTGGTTACTAATTAGTCCAGCTCAGATAATGTACGTCCATACTTTTCATATTGAGGTCTATTTTTTGTAAACATTTTGTGCAATATCAATACTAATGGTTTATATCTTATTTTCAGATGTATAAAAAAAGCGAGTTTACAGAGCTGATGAGGTGGTAGACTTGTGTGATGATGAGATAGAAGACCAGTGGAGACTAACAGATGAACCAGGCACAATATTCAGATGTAGGAGGTGATGATGATGCAGAAGATGCGGTACCACTTGCGGTCCTGTAACTTTGAATTTTTCTCTGTTCAGATAATCAACAATACTCATATTATTGCTGAAAGTAATTGTTACAGTATACAATGGAATTCTTCTCTCAATTTTGAGTAGCCTTGTAGAGTGGAAATAAGTAGGGTCAGTGTCATCTTAGGGGCGGTTAGCCTTCTGAATGCCATGTAAAGTGCCTAAAATAATATAACCTGAAGACTGATTGAATAAAAGTAAATATATAAAAATTTGGTGTTTCATTCTACAAAAAAAATTATTTTTAGTCATTTGCAGCAACAGGGGAAGTAAACGATCAGCGGTCGTTATATAGACCAGGCTGAATACCTAGGAATGGACCCCGGTCATATGGTTGACCGCCTCTTATTTGGCCAAACACGAGTTGTGCAATGTTTTTATAGTTCTTATTCATACCATATCTTCATATCTTATTTTACTTCATTTTGACGACTCTTATCATCACTCAAAAATTAGAATGATCAAGAAAAAAAAGTAATTTGCCCTATAAAGGGTTAATAGTTGTCGTTTGTAAAAATAACCAGGAGTGTGATTTTTGTGAGTCACAAGTTCAAATCCGCAGCAGAAAATGTCAAAATTACTATGGAGATTATGCATCATTCGATCATGATTATGAACATGATTTTACAACAAGAACATAGGTATTAAAATATAATATTGCTTTTTATTAACATATTATAATCTCTGATCTACGAACCATACCGATGGAATACCCTACCCTAAATATGGTTACACAACACAATAAGACCCAAGTTTAATAGTTATTTCTCGATTATTTCTTTTATGCAATTTTCACAAACCTCGCATTGTTAGTGCCAGCACCAACGAGACCCATGGCGAAGATGGCATTGTAAGCGACGTCGTTGTCCGAGTCGTGGGAGTACTTGTTAAGCACGTCGATGACAGCGAGCTGCGGGTTCGAGATCGAGCACAGAGCGATGGCGAGCGGCACCGCGCGTCGGACTGCTGGCTCTCCGTAGCGACCCTGTCAAGACGAAAGGATACAGTAAGGATTGAGACACATTGACCGACGGCGGGCCCATACAAAAAACCTATAGGAACGCGTTCGGCGCCGTTTGGCCGCGTCGACGGCGGACGGTTTCCCATACTAAACGTGCTTTTTCCAAAGATCAATGCGAGCTATCACTGCCACCCCGTGCGTAGCCCTTGCCTGCACGGACGACAACTTCTTGTTGGCTTCCTTCTCCTTTACAATAAATACAGGGTCCAACTTAATATGCAGACAATTTTTTAAGGGGATGATCAGACCATCAAACTGAACAACTTTCTCTATGGGACCAACATTGAAAACGCGAAAAAAAATCTGCTGTCCCATACATTTGGCTCGAGTAGGTTTGCAGCTTTGTATGGAAGAGCCGATTTTTCTTCGCGATTTCGATATTGGTGTCATAGAGAAAGTTGATCAGTTTAACAATCTGATCATCCCCTTAAAAAAGTGTCAGCATATTAAGAAGGACCCTGTATAAAGCGGTGTCTTACCAGTTGTCCAAAGATGCGCGTGCACATTTCTGCGCCGGTCTCCTCGGCGAGCGCGATCACCGCCACCCCGAGCGTGGCCACAGCCTGCACGGACGACAACTCCTTGTTGGCTTCCTTTTCCTTTTCCTTCTCTTTGCTTTTGCTGTCCTTTGATTTGCCTGGGAGAAGTTAATAAGTGATTAGTGACTCAATTTAAAGAATACGATAGTTCTCTTCATTCGTGTCAGCATGAGCCAAATCGAATGACTCCTGCTTTAGAGGAAGGATTAGCCAGACAGTGATGGTCATATCGAGGCTGACTGCCCAGGGTGCGTCAGACGAACTCAGGGAAATAGTAAAAAAAATAAAGATAAACGACCAAAAACGACTCAAAAAATATTAAAATGTCATCAAACATTTTGAATTATTTGCTTTTAAAAATCCTGCATGCTTAAATTTCGAGGCATGTATTGTACCCACTGTCCATTATAAGCTTAGATCAAAATAGTGGCGACGGGCTCACCCCCCGTCACACTGGACAGAGTTTCGGTACTACTGGTGAAACTTGGAAGTTCTGACGTTTTTGAATATCTCTGACTACCCCCTGGGGGAATATAGTCGTGAGCATATGCTAAAAATCCTAACCTTCACTATCGCCTAAAGGTCTGGCGGACAATTTTTTTAGTATTTTACGTACCTAATCTCCCAAAAGTTGATATACTTTGAGAATCTTAAAGTTTTCGATAAATTCATTTAAAAAGAGGTGAAGCATACTTTTGTTTTTGTCATCCTTTGAGCTGCCAGCTGTGGAGGTGCTGGCGCCTTCTTTGGCATCTTTCTTGTCTTGCTTCTTGAAGGCCGTGTCTTCAGTTGATGATTGTTCGTTCTGCAATAAAGTTTCTGTATAATAGGTGTAACTGTGATGTGTCCTGCTGTGGTGCACAAGTCTTCTCTCACAGATAAGCTAGAGGGAGTGGGACATATGCACGCGGGTCTAGTGCCGAAGCATATTTCATTATGTCGTATGCATGTAATATTATTTTAGATATTTTGTAAATAGCCTCATAGCCATTCAACAACATTTATGTTTTAGAGGTTTTTGGATCTAGAAATAAATCAAGACAGGCCTGTTTGTCAGGCCGTTTTTTATAAGATGGCGGTGAAATAAAGAACTTCGGTCGCTCGTAGTAATTGTAAATGATCTCCATGACAAAAAATAAATTAACCTATAGCTTGGCAGTCACTCACATCGGTCTCGTAATGCTTGGAGCAGATGTGCAGCATCTGTTGCACGACGAGCACGTCGCCGGTGCCCGCGTACGCGCACATGGACAGCGTGGTCTGGCACAGAGACTGCTGCGGCTCCGGCAGCACTTCCAGCGCGGCCATCGTTGCTTCTGTACGCTCCTTGCAGCCTGGTACATACGATCATGTTTTCTTTATAAAGTACATGTTACGAACGAGATGAGTGTTAAGTATGAATGTGGATGGCTGTGGTAGGAGAGGAAGGCCAAAGAAAAGATGGATGGATTGTGTGAAGGATGAAATGTGTAAGAAAGGAGTGAGTGCTAAAACGACGGACAAGCGAGATGAATGGAAGAGGATGACATATTGCGCCGGCCGAGAATGATGATGATTAAGTACATGTTACGTAAAACCTAAAAAACTTTTGTACAAGCACAATAACTGGCTCACAATTGGGATGTTACTTCTAAATATCATTGGTTAAAACATTTTATAGCCATGTTGTGCTGTTTTCAATTGCATTATACTCGATTTAAAAATCACATCCACGATTGGGAAGGTCGGTCGAATCAACCACGTATCGACAGTGTCAGTAGGTTATATAGGACGAAAGAAAAGAAACCTGCCCATCCGGGGATCGGCAGGTTGCGGGTTCGACTCCCGTCTGATAGTGAATTTATTAATCTTGAATTTAATGTGTCACTTTTATTTTTGTTTCATACAAAGTAAATAATCATGGCAGTATTAGAGCTTAAAGCATCGCGTGCTCCTATTTAGAGTAAGGACATCGAAAAATTACCTAAGAAACATAATCCGAGTCCCAAATGCAAGAATCTGGCGTAGGTAGACGAATGCAAGTCCTTGTTGTCATCGATCAGACGCTGAATAATAGCGCAGGTTACCTGTAAAGAAAAATATTTATTAAATAGATTCTAAAGCTTAGTTACATAAATTCACGACCATGGTTGTCAGCTTTTTAAGCGTGCAGTTGTAGCAACGCTCAGATCTGTAAAATAGATAACGCGGCTAGACTAAAAATGTAGTAGAAGACTTATCATTTCATACGATATCCAGCCAGGGGAGGAAATATAAATCTCAGTTGTCGATAAATAATGACTAGAGTGTACTAACGTCTCCGTTGCGGGAGCCGACGGCGATGAGCCCGCAGGATATGGCGGCGACGTCGCAGACCTCCGGCGGCGCGGCCGTGTCGCTCAGCACCGGTGTATAGTATACTATAGTGTGAGTGTACTAACGTCTCCGTTGCAGGAGCCGACGGCGATGAGTCCGCAGGAGATGGCGGCGACGGCGCAGACCTCCGGCGGCGCGGCCGCGTGGCTCAGCACCGGTGTATAGTATAGTATAGTGTGAGTGTACTAACGTCTCCGTTGCAGGAGCCGACGGCAATGAGTCCGCAGGAGATGGCGGCGACGGCGCAGACCTCCGGCGGCGCGGCCGTATCGCTCAGCACCGGCAGTAAGTGCTGCAAGGCTTCCGCGCGCTGCGTGCCCGCGTACGCTATGCCCAGCCCTGGAGGATAAAATGAGTTACAGTTGTCACTACAGTACACACTATAAACCATACAAACCAGGCCTCTATCCGCCTTATTGACGTCTCGATGGCATCGCGCGCGACTTCTTAGTGCTCGTCCGCACAGCGATTTTTATTCGCGCGAATGATGTGAATGTGATAACATAGGATGACTTCTGACATGACACTTATGTCAAGAGACAATAAGTACGAAAATTGCTTGTTGCACGCGTCTTCCTATGTGCAAGTAGGGTGTGGGAGGTCGTTTTAGCGGTACAAAGCATAGGAAGACGCGTGAAACAAACAATTTTCGTACTTAACTTCTTGACATAAGAGTCTTGTCAGAAGTCATTCTATGTTATCACATTCAAATCCTGAGCATGACCGCTACTTTTTGTGCACTTTGATAATTCATCATCACAGCACCCACTGGCCCGCTGCAAGACACGCCATCTCTCACAAATAAGAGTGAGACGTCACTCGTGGACCGAAAAACGTCGTTATTTTATTTAAAATATCTGTAATCCTTTCATTTTAAAATCTCGGACATAGAAAACATGATTATTGAGACAATTATCTCGAAATGGTTTTCGATTTAGACCTCAAAAAAAAACTTGACATACCGAATTGTTACACCGCCATCTAACGGCACTATCGGTAATAAACAAACAAACATTACACATTTAAGCATTAGTCGTTAAAGATTTCCCCAGTAGTTTATGACGACATATCGACTAATTGCAAGCAAACGTGTGAATGCAGATTTGTACGAAAATTTTTATTCCAATTTACGATATACAAATACAAATATCTTTATTAACAAAAAGAACAAATCAGTACACATGATACAATGGACCCCGCATGCGGCAAGCCAGAATCTCGGGAATCCTTTACGATTTATCAGGCAATAATTACAATTTTAGGACAGAGTGAGCGATATTTAAATAATTACAGTGATAAATAAATGTTAAGTACCTATAGACAATCAAGTTACAACTAACATAACGGAGACATGCGATGAAATTTAACAACCTACACATAATTAACATCTTTGAAATATAAAAATAAAAAGTGTGTGAGTGTTAGTGTATGTGTGTGTGTGTGTGTGTGTGTGTGTGTGTGTGTGTGTGTAAGTGAGTTGGTGTTTTAACAAGGAACGGCTAGGAGTGATTCAGTGGCAACATAATCAAGGGACTTTAAATAATTGGTTACTTTGAATTTGACCTCTCTGGCACTAAGGTTTACAAGGTAAGGTCTACAAGGTTCTGAAATAAGAAAGCGATAGTAAAATATGCACATAGGTAAATATAAAACTATGTAAACATACCCAAAACACTGCCAATCCTAAGATTAGAGCTAGAATGAAGCACATAGTCGGAGAGCAGAGCTAGGGCGGGGTCACAGTCGTTGCGCACGCCGCAGTTGACGAGGCCGAGCGCAAGCAGGGCGCCCGCCTTTATGTGCTCGTCCGCCGTGTACAGGTACTTGTCTATGGGCGTCAGACCACCGTCCACGTCCCACAGGTGGATCATACCGAGCGACGCCGCCGCTGATAACATGCCTGCACACATTTAACGGTTTTGTTATATGTTAAAAAGACAACATAAATTACAAACAAAACATTATAAATTACAAATTAACGCAATATCTGGAACTTGGAAACTCCATGCTCCATGGACAGTTATTTTGAAAATCATCATTACATCCTTTAGGGTCACCGTCCAGCGCAGATAAGGCCGAAATTACAGAACGAAACCTTCATACAAGTAGCCACTGTCGGTGCATTTACACATAGCGCGCGTTCGAGGACGTACGAACAGGTAACCTTCTCATTGACGATAAACTTTAATCTTTATCCAACTCAATTATAGCTGCAAATATAGTGGGCAAACAAATATCACTGTCCAAATAAATTCTCACTTTCACACTATTTACATTTCTGTTTGAATTGAATAATGATGAATTGATGACTGTGCTGACCCTTAAATTAAAATCAACAATGTAATTAATAACTAAATTAGTCCTTTTACATTCAACACCACTTACCATGGTCCTTATTCTTATACATCCACTTGTTGCCGTCCTCCGTGGTGACCAGCTTGTCCCGTCCGAAGCCCGCGTTCACGAAGGCGTTGACGAAGGTGGCGGACAGGTTCTGCCGGGCGGAGTCCACGGGGTGCTCCGCGAGGAGGGACGGCCGGAGAGCCGACCCGGCTGACTCTAGCCAGGTCTTGTATACCTCCTCTGGCGTCTTGGGCTCCATTATGTCGAGCTGCATTATAATATAAATGTTACATGTTATTTTATATTAAAACAGAAAGTGTATTACGTCAAGTCAACTATCAAACCAATTCTGATTTTGGCAGAGGTAGCCTGTACCGTGAATATGGACGTAGGCCTTTTCTTCTGAAATATGACAGTGTGTCTTAGGGTTGAACTACACATGGCCGCACGCGATCGCACTTTTCCGTCGCTCCATCCTTTTCTGTCACTCAGGGACGTCATTTGCTAGAACATATGAGATAGACGGAACGCGATCGCGTGCGATCGCACGCCGCAGGCGATGAGTGACAGAAAAGGATGGAGCGACGGAAAAGTGCGATCGCGTGCGGCCATGTGTAGTTCAACCCTTATACTGATCATGTTCCAGTGTTTTCTTTGAATAAACATGCTATAAATAAAATTAAAGACTGCAACATTTATCTTTAATTTGATTTGAAATAGCAAAACATGGCAGTAACAATATAAGTACTGTGATAATCAATAATATTTTAAACATTCTATACTCAAATTAATTTTTTATTTTATGGTCATTATAACATTGATTAATAACATTCTGTCTATTATATTATACTGCATGTTGATGAAAAAAACTCTATGTAATTCAGATTTCTGATGAAGTTCTGTCTCTTGTACTTGTCTGTTGGTCATTTTATTTATTAATCTGAATCCGACAACAATACAACATAAAAAAAGAAAAGAATGATTTTATTAAATGTGACACTCACTTCTCGCCCTAAGCTCAGGAAGTGGTCATTGATGTGTGCATTCAGAAGAATGGTGTAAAGATCTTCGTCTTTTTTCTTTTCTTCCTCGCTCAGCTCCATAGGCACGTACTGACGTGCCAGCATATAACAAAGTTGTCTCTTGATCAACCTAAAGGAAAAAAAAAATACATTCTATGAATACCTACTAAACTTGCATAAGAAATAAATAAAAATAATCTCAAAAATTACTGAACAAATGCTGATATGATTTTGACAGGTTCCTATATAATTTTTTAGAAAAGGTTTGTCATAAAACAGCCTCCAAATAAATATCGACTGCTCTCAAAGGGTGAAGGAAAACATCGTGAGGAAACCTGCATTTTTTGAACAAGAAATTCTGTTGTGAATGTGTAATCCACATTGGGCATGCGTGGTGAGCTAATGCCCATACACCCTCCTTGAGGGTAAATAGGCTGATGATCATTTGTAGTCTACCAATCCACATGGGGCCAGTATGATAATGACTTATTAGAAGTTGCCAAAATATTAATCTAAACTATAGATTAAGTGAAGTGTGTCTGTACATTGAAGATATTTACAAAAAAAAGATTGCGATACGGTTTTTAGGTATCCCTGACTCGAAATCAACCTTTTTTAGAAATTGTGTCTGTCTGTTTGTGTGTTTGTTTGTTTGTTTGCGCATCACGCAAAAACTTCTGAACCGATTTTGATGAAACTTTTTTGTTTGATAGCTTATGATCTGACTTAAAATCTGGTATATAATTTGTGCGGACGAAGTCGCGGGTAAACACTAGTCTTTGATCAAATATAATGATGATACATACGGATCAGTGCAGCCGTTGAACACCTCCTCGCATTTAGCCTTGTCATGCAACTGCATAGCTACGAGCATAGCACGGGGGTACTCCTTGAAACGTAAGTACGTGTCGAGTACACCCTGAAGAATCTGTGTTGACTCCGGCTCCACTACGTAGCTGGCGCAACTGGAATTAATTTCGTTATTAGGCGTGTAAGGACACTTAGGCCGAGCTAAGTAGGGCAAAAATGTATGGATTTTGACATACGGGAGTTCAAACTAAGACTAAAAAAACGTATCTGAATCTCAGCCTCATTTCTTGTTGTTGGTAACATTCCAGTCAAAAAAAAAAGGATAATTTTGGTTATATTGACGACACGAACTGACACAACATAGACACTTAGCGTCATTTCATACAAATTGGAAAAGTTGACAAGAGGCAAGCATGTGGGATACTGGGGTGACTGCCATGCCAGTGAGAGACTATAATGGCAAAAAAACACTCAAATGCCTACCGTCTGCCAAGAGGGGGTGACTGATCGTAGATCAAACCAAAAAAAAATTCTGTAAGAAGTGTTCCAAGTAACTTACCCTATCAAATAAAGGCAGACGCGAGGATAGTTGCTAGCATCCATATGTTGCGTAAGAAGGTCAAGCTTGTCAATCTCCATGAGCAGATCACAAGCCTGTATCTCGGCTGAGTGTTTCATGTCAAATGATATCACATCGCGCACCAGTGCCAGGAGGGTGTCCATGTTATCAACATTCCACTCTTCTGCTATCTCTCCTTCTAGTTGCCTGTTTGAATACAAAGTATTTTATTTTTATTATTTCAATAAGATCTACAACTTTGTTAAATATATTCTTATATAAATCTATACTCCATTTCAAATAGCAACGACAGCTTAAGGCTTTATTGAATTACAGAAACAGAGATTTGAAACACTTCCTCTCACTTATTCTTAGAACAGCTTTAGTAATTTTCAAGATATGTAGGATAGCTTTCTAATAAATAAATTAAGTTTGAAAATCAGAATTGGCCAGAAAGCTATTTAGGAATAGGAAAATCTTGTCGTCCTTATTTGAAATGAAGTATAGACGCCAATTAAAAATCTTAAGAGGTATGTCAGGATCGTAGCCGATGGCGATCAATTGTCTCTGCCTACCCCAATGGGACACAGGCGTGAGTATATGTATGTATGTATGTATGTTAAAAATCTTCACATATAAAAACTAAGACTAAAATTACATTATATGTTACATAAATATAAATATGTTAATATATGTATTATCCAGTGTCAAAGGGGTGCAGACTATTTCTTTTTTAAGTCTATACAGCACAGAAAGCACCTGTTTCTTTACTGTGCTCAATTGGAGGGACAACTGTGCGGGCGGAGCACCCATACAGTCAAGACTTGTTTTATAATGATGACTGAAGAACACTACAGTATTTCAATTTGTTATTATTAACTGTCTCTTTTGCAGGTCTGCTGGAAGCTCGCTCTTTGTACATGTTTTCTCTACTTTGTATATTTTTATGACTTTGTGTACAATAAAGTGTTATAATATAATAATAAAAAAGGACAGACAATTTCAGAAATGACTGTACTAACTACCAGAAAAATCTATGGGAGAAATATTGTGAAGCATTGAATTTAGTTTATTTGATTAGAATTGGGCTTTATTTATAAACAATATCAAGTAGATGTTATATTTTATTAAAGCAGAATAAATGTATATTACCTGACATATTCATGACCCCAGTCTCCGACATTGGACATGGTGCCAAGCAGACAGTATTTGAGACATTCCCTTTTCTCAACCGCATCCTGAAAAAAAGTGAAATACTTCAAAAATGCTGTTGATGGTTGGGAAAGCTATGTGTGCACGACTCGCCCGGTAACTCAGGGTTATTTCACATTCCTCGTCGTTAGCACACGCATCGCGTATCACGTTTTGAGGTTGGATGTGAATGTGTTAACAGACATCCATCACTCTGGACATTAATCGCACCAACTATTTTGATCATGTTGTCGATCGAAGCTATCATCAGTTCATGATAAATCTTTATTTTTTATTATTACCAAGAATTTGCCACATCCTTTTTTCGAAGTTAGAACTGCACGATGGCTTAACTCTTTTTAATTACGATTACATATTTATTGTAATAATGACCAAAGAAGGTAATTTTACGATTTACTTTTAATAATCAACCATTCTAAACATAATAAACAATTTCTGTTCTAATGAACTTAACGTCGTTACATTGTTCCGTCAGTGAACCCTTTTTCTTTTTTAACACGAAGGACATAACCCAAAAAAATCTATGTAAAATATAGTTCCAACAAACCGCGATATTCACATATAATTCGATTCAGGTATGTTAGAAATCCGTATCGATTCATTTACTTTGATCTATGTTTATAAGCAGGTCACCTCACTACGAAGCTACAACTGACAAATGTCAAATGTGACCTATTGACTTGGCCTGATGAGTCACGTTGCAGGGTTTGCCTCGAACACTTGTCTCTCGCGTGGTGTTCGCGCGGTTCGCGTCTCAGCCTGCCACGAGGCTCCAAAATCCTTCTCAGTTGTTCTTACTCAAAAACAATCCTCGAGATTGGATAGACACTCCCTCAAACTACTTGACGACACTGGCGAAATCTAACAAGGAAACGCCATTAAATAAAAATAGAATAGAATAGACTTGGCCCGACTTTAGCTACTCTTTCTTATACTGTGATTCCGCCTAGCATCATATGAGTCACGTAACCGACTAAAAATTAATTGTGCTTTACATATAAGACTGTATTACATATAAGACTGTATTACATATAAGACTGTAACTTACAGGTGAGCCACTAACTCCCATGGCGAGTACTGAAACAACATCAGCACAGAACTTTTTTGTTTTAGCATCAGTGATTTTTTCATAAACTTGCTTGAGAGCTGGATAGTGTTCCCTCAGAAACTTCAGTGGCTTGGGCACTGACGTCATCGACGTCGTAGATGTCCTTATGAGGTTACTGAGCATTTGCAGCGCCGGAAAATATAAATCGACTTCATTTCCCTGCAGCACAGAAACAAAGAATTAGGTTATGATGCTTAAGTTAAAACTAGATTTTTTAAAGAAACACGCACCAAAAGCTTCTCAACCAGCATATTGAGCTCCTCTTGGAGCCGCTTATCTTCTTCAGACTGTAAAATAAGGAAAGAAGATTTATAAATTGCAAAGTGACACGAATTATTTCGATTTCATTTGATACCAAGATTGCGCTTACCAAATCATCGTTAGTTGCAACTACCGGTTCGGCTTTATCTTTCTTCGGTTCCTCTGTCTTAGTTTTTAGCGTCATTTTTACTTTATTTTAGCTTTTCAAAACAAAAATTGATTTAGCTAGATGAGTTTTACAAAATTTTTGACAAGTCACGGCGTTTAGCGAGGATGCCAAATCAAAATTAAAAATTCTACCATTTTTTATTCAAATGCTATTAGGATGTTGGTGCCATAGAGAAAGTTGTTCAGTTAGACGTTCTGAACATCCCCTAAAAAAAGTGTCAGCATATTAAGAATGGACCCTATTATAATTATGATTACATAGATATCTTAAATAGTATCTTTACCATTCTTTTAAACGAAGAGTGTACCCATCAAACTGAACAACTCTAACTATGGGTGGGAGCAAACCGATCGATCTGAGCAAAAAAAATCTGCTGTTCGATACTAAACTGCAGCGCCTACTCGACTCAAATGTCAACAGCAGGTTTTTTTTGCTCCGATCGGTTTGTTGTAGTATGGAGCCTGCGCAGGCGGACGACAGACTTTTATCCGCAGCAAAAACCTAAATATACCTAGTAAATCTATTCATGAGTAATTTTTTTTTACCATTCGTGTACAACGTTTTTGTGCGTCAAGCAAGAGCCCGTCAATCGTCTGCGCAGGCCCTAGCTTAGTTCATTTGAGGTTTATTATGAGTACTTACGATCGTTACCTATACCTATGCTAGCCTATAATGATGTGATTGCTTAAATAAACTTTTACCTATTATTATGTAAATAGGATCCACCATGTCTTTTTTTCCCAGCGTAGAATTCGTTTCATAAGCATAATATGCTCACGACTTTATTATCAGAGGGGGTAGTCAGAGATATTCTGAAACCTCAGAACATACCTACTGCCTGTCATTCTTTTTTGCCAGCGTACCTACCTACATAATAATATAAAGTAGTATAACCTACTCAATTCAAGATTTATATTCACTCCCGGGCCCCGGCTCAAATGCAAAAAAATAACAAAATACTCGATTATTCTGATTACCATATTGTAATCTTGCTACGGTCAGTTTTATGCATAATTCAATGTATTATTACCATTTCGAATAAGATAACCGTTTAAAATGAGAGGAGTTTTATTTCACTGTAAGACGAGCAGTGGTCGGTTCACGTAGTGAAACATGATACAGTGCAAACTTATTTTATAACTTTTGAAATAATATACCTACTTAATTGGTATTTAGGACAACTGTACTCTGATACAGAAACGTATTTAAAATTTTTGTTCAGGCAGGCGATAATAATCTTTCAACAATAAGGTAAGGTAAGACCTGCTCAAAATCTCTTAAAAAACGATGTGTTTTTTAGTGTCAGGTAAGTGTTTATAGAATCTAATGTTTCAGATGATTCGATCAAGCAGAATACCTTTACATAAAGACTGTCTAAAATGTTTTAAAAGAAACTCAGTTACTGTGACTCATAAAAATAAATCTGTGCTATCCATTGAAGATTTACCACAACCGACATCCTTTCCTATATTTGGAACTAAACTGAATTTTTTGGTCACTGGCAAGAGAGGTACCAGGTATGAACGAATTTGGATATATACAAAATGGGTGGATGGATAAATTTTATTATATCAATGTCTGGGAGTCGCGTTGTCGATCTGCTATAGGGCAGTCACGTTTGTTGGTTGCCCCCTCCCAGCTCGACAGCGGGGCTCCAGTGGTGGCTCAAGATTGTGTTCTTTTATAAGAACAACCCTTGAAGTAACCAAAATATCAAATATAACCGTACAACGTCAAGCACTTTTGCTATAAAAACTCGACATTGGCAAAATCATCATTAACCAAAGATGGCAGCCATTTTTTTAAAAATAGAATAGAATATCAATGTCTGTATACATTGAGTAAGTATAATAAAATTTAAAACCAAACAAAAATCGGCTGTCTCATACATTTGAGTCATTTAGGCTATTGCAGTTTAGGTTTGCTCCCATACTAAGGTATGTGGTTTGAAGGTTAATGATACTTTCCTTACACCCTGTATAGGTACCTAGATTTAGGTCCTTCTTAATATGCTGATGGGTTTAAGGAGATGATCAGACCATCAAACTGGACAACATTCTCTATGAGACCAAGGATTTTTTTCTCGCGATTTCGATACTGATGTTAAGAAAGTTGTGTGTGAGTTGTTGTTGTGTTGTTTTGTTGTGTCTGTTGTGTTGTGTTGTACTTTGATGGTGTGATCATTCTCTTAAAAACCGTCAGCATATTCAGTTGGACTTGGTCCCTGTACCTATATATCTAAAGTTATTTTATCGTAGGTTGCACGAATATATTGATTCTCGACACAAACAGCTGGGTCCTATTTTCCGAGAATCTCTGGGAGGTGGACCAGAACTAGTTTTCATTAGTGACCATGTACTTATGAAATCGCTGTTTTTAAATCTCGAAGGAAAGTATCCAGCCCATATAGTCCCAGACGCTTGGATATTGTATGAAAAACTATACGGCTTTAAAAGAGGACTCTTTTTTATGAACGGTGAAGAATGGTTAAGCAACCGCCGTATTATGAACAAAAATGTACTTCGTGAAGATTCAGGAAACTGGCTAGATAGTCCTGTAAAAGAAGCTATTGGAACATTTATACATAAGTGGAAAATAAGAGCTGATAATGAAAGTTTTATACCAAACTTAGAAACAGATTTTTATAGACTTTCCATAGAAGGTTACGTATTTATTGTTTTTGTTCAACTCATTTTTGAATTATAAGTGTACAGTTAAAACGTATGGAAAACTTTTTTATTTGCAGTTCTAATGAAAGTTTTGTTGGGTACAGAATCGTCATTACTAAAAAGTAAACACTACGAAGAACTATTATCATTGTTTTCGGAAACTGTGATAAAGATTTTTCAGACGACAACAAATTTATACGGTTTGCCACTTCAATGGTGTCAACGTTTGCATTTAAAAGTATGGAGAGAATTCAAAGAAAGCGTGGATCTGTCATTATTGTTGGGTAAATAAACGCGTATCTGCTAAGTCAACGATTCATAAAACAACTATAAATACTTACTTACTTGTTTATGTTTTTTGTAGCTAACAAAATAGTCAACGAAATTTTGAAGAAAAGATATGACAACAATGGATTAATAAAGAAACTCTGCAACGAGAATATGAGTGACGAAATGATAATAAGAATAGTTACAGACTTTATTATTGCTGCAGGAGATACGGTAAGTTTTCAGACAATTTATAAAGGACACTTTGATTAAGTAATTAAATTAGAATAATATCAAACTATCCTTTTTGTTACACCAGCATTTGTTGACTTTTTGTTTGCTACACTATTGTTGTATTGTTGTAGCTGTACAGTCGCCATCAGATACATCATTGCAAACAAGGTGGTCAAATATTTCTAAGCAGTTCTTATTTTCAAAAATTTCTTTACTCATAACCAATCCTAAATAAGTACATAAAATATTTGAACGGATAGAACATCAGATATGTACGCACTACGCAGTCAGGGTATCATAAACATCTGAGCAGTTTAGGAAAAAATACCGTAGGTACCTACTCCAATAAAACAAATTAATGTTCTTAGATGCGAACGTAGATGCAATATATAGGTATAATTATTTTTTGTTTTTTTCGGTTTTAATATTTTTTGAAAAAAAAAAATACTATTTTCAATGGCGAAATATATTAGTTCGACTCTGATATCAGTTATGCAAGCAAAGGGTTCATTTATTCGAAGAAAATGTTTCAATCGCTGATAATTTGCTGTCAAATTTTGAGGAGTTCTATTGTGTAGCTCTGAAGTGCGCCAACAAATCCTCACAAAATTAAAATGGGACCACCTCGGGAGTATATCTACTCTTTAAGAAAAAAAGTGTTTTTTCTAAATCAATCCCCAATTGACGAAAATATCGGTAAACATACATAAAAAAAATACATATAGCAGATATTTATGACAAAATACACGTTCATATATAATTGTTTAGTACTGAAAAGAATTGAAAATAAGCATTGCTCAGAAATATTTGAACACCTAGTACAGTCTGTCTTTAAAGTCTTGGCAAAAAATGAGGGCGCTGTCTCCACGCAAGAACGTCAAAATCAAGCATAACCTGGCACCACCACCATATTAAAATGATTAGTTCCTCAAAAATTCACGCCACGACTTTATAGACAGACTATAGGTATGTTACGATAACATATCTGATGGCGACTGTACCAAAATTATCCGAAGCTTTCTCATTAATGAATGAATATTGCTAAGGTTCTAGATTGACGGGCGACGGGCTCACCCCCCGTCACACTGGACAGAGTTTCGGTACTACTGGTGAAACGTGGATGTTCTGAGGTTTCAGAATATCTCTGACTACCCCCTCGGGGAATATAGCCGTGAGCATATGCTATGGTATGCTTCTAGATTCAAATTAAAAACCATCATTACAACGATAGTATTTAGTATTTACCTACCTTATTGTTTTATGGCAGACCACTTTTTTGACCGACTGTATCAATATTTAAAAGGGAAATAGCTGAAGCGATTTCAATAAATTTAGTCCGCTTTGATAAATAGGATTATTAGGTACTTAGAGGTGGTCTTCTTCTTTTTATCGTGTGAGTTTTTTCAGACCGCCTTAGGTACGGCTACTGACGTGGTTTTCTGTGCAACGACTAGACTCTACCACCAGAGATAATAGCCGGGATCAACGGTTTAAAAACGTGCCATCCGAAGCACGGCATCCATAAATTATAGCAGACACAAAAAATAAACATCCCGCTGGACCCTTCTTGCGTGGACTGATTTTTGCACATTTGATTTTAATTTTAAAATATGTTTCTTTATAGACTGCCTACACCACACAATGGATTCTCTTTTTAGTTTCCAAAAACAAAGAAATAGCAGAAGAATTAAGAACAACGAATGCTTCAAATGCAAAGCTGGTTGTGAAAGAAACAATGCGACTTTTTCCTGTAGCTCCATTTTTGACAAGAATTTTACCGAAGGACAGTGTTTTGGGATCATATAAACTAAATGAAGGAGTGAGTAGTATTTTGCGTTATCATAAGGCAAATATCGTCTAAAGTTAAGAGGTTTACCAAAATAAATACCGTAATTATAAAGTGCAATGTCTGTTAGTCTGGTTAAAACTCAAAGACGTATAAACAGATTTACGGCATTTATGAGGTTTTTACGGTTAGGAAGAGAACATTTTTAATTGATATACCTACTAAAAGCGATAGGTTCAATTTAATTGAGTTAATTAAATAAAAACCAAGTAAAACCCTGATAAAACACTTAAAACTACCAAATATGAAATGAGAAAGAAACTGGTAACATTGTTAGGAATCTACTTTTGTCTATGACTTTTATCGATCGAATACACAGGCCACGCCGTTCAAAATAGCAAGAATCCATAGCCGTTGAAAATTGTCTTTGAAAACAGCTGTTTTTGACATTTAGTATAGGTTATTTATGTTATATTTTCAATGCAAGTCGAAATGACAAAAGGAGTGATTTAAACTCGTAGAAATACAAATTTAAAAATGAACTACTGCAAGTTTATAACTAAATTCAACTCAAAATCTGTAGTGTTAACTACTAGGAACTTCAGTGCTTTGGGAAACTGCGTAGAACATACCAAAAACGATGGTCCTTACGGTGTTTATAGAAACCAAAATCAAAACAAATTAATTTCACCACACATCGCTACTAAAAGACATTTATCAGTAGAAGGAATTGTGAAATGGCAAGCGGACACGTATGCAAGTATATCAAACAGTTACCTCGTTTCCTCAATGCAAGAAGGGCTGCTTCACTACCATGATGTAACTGGTCTGTCTTGGTGGGCGACAATCGTTACCTCCACCATACTAGTACGCATGCTAATGACTATGCCTCTCACAGTCTACCAAAATTACATACTCGCCAAAGTAGAGAACATCAGTCTAGAGTTGAAAGACTTGGTTGACGAACTGAAAAGAGAAACAAGCATAGCAAAGAAAGTGTATAAATTAACTGATAAGCAAGCTGTGATTCTATACAAGAGATCACTGAAGAAACAGTGGAGAAATCTTATTGTTAGAGACAACTGTCACCCGTTCAAAGCAAGTCTAGTGATTTGGTGTCAAATCCCCATTTGGGTGTGCATGTCGTTTGCTCTAAGAAATTTGGTGTACATGCAGCCGCCGGATGCAGCGGCTCTGGTCACTCTAATGGAGCTGTCTGCGGGTGGATTTGGCTGGATACCTAACTTGACGGAGCCAGATCGCTCCTGGATATTACCCGTTGGTTTCGGACTGACAAATTTAACCATAATTGAAATTCAAAGACTGTCAAAGCTAAGACAGCCGTCTAAAGTTTACAATGTGTTCACAAATGTGTTTAGAGTATTTTCAATAGTCATGATACCTGTAGCAGCAAGTGTCCCGTCGTGCATGTGCTTATACTGGTGCACTTCAAGTGGCTTCGGACTCATTCAAAACCTTGTTTTACTCTCTCCCTCTTTAAGAAGAAAATTGAGGATACCAGAAGCTCCCAGTGAAATTGACAATCCCTATGCACACATAAAAGAAGAAATTAGTCACACATTGCAAAAAGTTATACCAAAAAAATCACAATAAATGTAAAAATATCATCATATCTTTTATTTACTTGTGACAACAATTTTTTCCGTTCCTTACCAGCCTTAGGTCTCTAAGGAAGTCCACACACCGCTAGTGTCACATCTTCTTTAAGTGTAGGGACACATCTGTTGAACGTTCGGTTGAATACGCGCGTAACGCTTTTCCCTATACCGGCGACACACCAGAACGCGAATCATCTGGCAGCAGAGAATCAAATTTTTCACAATCCATCCTTTTCTGTCGCTCAGAAACGTCATATAACTCGCGGCAGCACCGGTAGTACTGCGACGTTTCTCGCTCTAATAAATGACGTTCCTAAGCGATAAAAAATGATAGAGCGTAAAAAAGTTCCAGATGTGGCTCAACCCTTAAATGGGATAAGATGTAATCTATTATATCACCATTGTAAAACTACTGTTTGGACCTTTAGAGGTGCCAGTGAGGTGCTTTTAAGTGATCCATCTTGATCTCATGTTACGATTGCAGACACCAATCATAGCTTCGATCTACACCTCTGGACGTGACGAAAATAATTTTAGTAGAGCAGATGAATTTTTACCTTATCGCTGGGACAGAGATGATGCAAGGAGGAAACTATTGGCGAACCATGTTCCTTCTGCATCCCTACCATTTGCTTTGGGTGTCAGGTCTTGTATTGGAAAAAAGATTGCAATGATTCAGATGTCAGAGGTCGTTAAACAGGTTAGTTTGGAAAGAGCTAAAGAAGCCTCCACACCCCTTTTTCTTCTCCTACTTTATCTAATATTTTAATACCTTCAAGAGCATTTCAAGAGATATAAATTCACTAAAGATTCAATGTTTTAAACCATCAAAGTGAACCACTTTCATTATTGGAACAACATTGAAATCGCGAAAAAGAAATGTTCCATACATTTGGGTCGTGTATCTATTGACGTTTTGTATGGAACAACAAACTTTTTTTTCGCGATTTGGATGTTGGCTCCCTAGTGAAGGTAATTCAGTTTGATGGTCTGAAGCACCCCTTTGATATATAACGCATTTAATACAGGGTGTCCGTTACAAATCCTACATGAATTCCGAATAACTCATTGGTGCGAGTCGGCCTGGACGGGGATAGAACCATCACCTCCTGTAGGGCTAGCATGCCATTACAAAGGACATAAAGCGACAAAACGAGAAAACTGTCATGCGCGCTCGCTTTCGCATACGCAAAGTAACAAAGACAGAGGCACGTCTTGATTTTGTCGTTTTTCGGAGGCGGCATGCTAGGCCCACTATACAGCAGGCATGGTTCCTCACCACTGGACCACCACGGTAGTCTACCAGTCCGCCATATGCTTGAGCTAGTACTAAAGTTTTATTATTGTATTGTTAGGTAGTATGTATGGATCCTAAATTATATGATTTAAATTCCATTCGTAATGTCCTGTAAATGTACATTTAATTTATTGCAGGTTGTGGATAATTTTGACTTGGAGTACACAAACAATACTAATGTTAAAGCCATCATTTCGCAAGTCTTGGTGCCGAATCAAGAAATAAAATTGAAGGTATCTCTTAGAAATAAGTAAACTTAACAAAACATTTACAATTTTAATTAATATAAATATTTTAATTTGACAAAATATACATCGCTTAGTTAATTTTTATACAATGTTAGTTTTTTAAATGAAAGTAGTAAATGCAGCCAATTCATTGACTTTTATACCATCATCTTTAAAATTTAATGACCTATCTTCAGTTGTAACCTAACGTTGAATGTAATACAAAAATATGTGTCGATTTTTGTGTATAAAATAGCTCTGGTAAAACTAAATCATTGAATTATGAAAACAATATGGTTACTACAACCAAGTTAGCACAGATGTGTTGGTTCTTATAGTGATATTTACTACAACATATACTTGATACTAATTCATATTAAAATAAAACGCTGATAAAATTAAAATTAGGAAACTCATTCAAAATATTACACTCGTGATTCTTTTGTGATGAAAGTTAACTTAAATGTTGGTAAAATACATAATTATAATCGAATGTAATCTAAAAATACTTCTATTACAATTTGTATTCCTGAAATGATGATAACCTATGTCTATGTACACAAATGTCGCTTTTACTGAGAATATAAGTTTTTAAATAAATTGAATATTGTACAAATAAAAGTTGTTTAATTTCATTCAAAACTTTCGACTGACAAAATTCATTTAATCAATTGTCTCATAATCATAGACTTGATATCATCTAACCATTGGTATTTATATTCTAAGTCGAGAATAGCTTTGAATGATCTTGTTCGCTCAGACTCCCCCATTTTCCCTGTAAGTAAATATGCAACCGATTCCACACAAAGAAACCCCATGCCCTCACCCAGAGACCAAACGTAGATCTTATCAGCTGTTTCTGGTGTTAATTGGAACTGTAGTATGGCACTGCTTAGTAACTCTTTGAGTTTATCAAATAGGAACCTATCTGCTAACAAAAGAACTTCTAAATTAGTTTCTAACTTATCTGCCATTGGGAAAATTTGGACGTCACTTTTGGAGTTATTCAATCCACAGTGTAATAGGGTAAACAAGTATTCGAGAGCTGGTTTTGTTACATTTTTTAACCGAACGCATTTCTCTATAGATTCCTTGAAGCATCCCATTAACATAGCGCTGAAAACTTCAGAATTCTGACATAGGAATACCTTGTTAGCTTTCACAGTAGATAGATCGTCTAGCTCGAAGGTAACTATATCGTCAGCTGTTAAGTTGTCTAGTATAGGATCGTAACCGACGCACACTTTGTCTTTGAACCTGTTCTCCAATGATTTTGAATCTTTTATGTGTACATTTGTGGCTAATTTCACGAGTGCAGTTACACAGTGGAGAATATCTTCCTTCATTTCTGATATTATTGTGAAGAGAGCGCTCAGTGCACTGCAATCTATAAAATATTTCTTTAACGGCTTCTCAGTCCTGTAAATAAATAAATAAAGGTGGTCAATTATACACATGCGTATTACACGCCAGCAAATATATCTATACAAGTTGGTACTTCGTTAGGGAAAATCTGTCAAATCGTATACGATACTAATTGTAAATCCTCTATAAAACTTAAAAGTTAATGACAAACTTACCTAACGATATATGGCAGTGTTAAAGAGAGAGTTTGTTTCATGGAACAGCTGCCCTTTAGTAGTTGATAGCTTATTTCTCCGATGCCGTAGCTCGATTCAGCTAGTATGGTCAACTGAGTTAACAATTTAGCGCTCAATCGTACAATCTGTAAAAATAAAATGAACATTAAATACAATTGAAGGGAAAGGTTATAGGTTATACACCACTAATTTTAATTAGTAACGAAACTTTAAGGGTGTATTCAGACCGTGAATCTGAACAACTTTCCCTGAGAAACATGGGTCGAAAAACGAGAATTTTTTTGGATACAAAAGTGCGCATCGGGCGCTCGCTTTTCTATGGGAGGAGAGGTCCAAAAAAATTTCTCATTTTTCGACCCATGTTTCTTAGGGAAAGTTGTTCAGATTCACGGTCTGAATACACCCTTAAAGTTTCGTTACTAATTAAAATTAGTGGTGTAGATGATAGTTAAATCACTTACTTGTTTGCATTGTTGACATTTTGTGGGTGGATGTTTGGAACTGACCGACATGTTGTGTAATCTGAGCGCGAGTCTATGCTTCAGAATGCTCATCAGACAAAGAGCGTTGCTGTAAAAATATTAACATTGTAGCTATGAGAGAGTTGCTTTATTATAAAGTTTTTCAATAATAATTAATGGGGTTGAAAATTACCTCATCGTCACACATGCCTTAACCCAGAAATTCGATCGTTTGACAGAGACGAAACGCAGGTTTTCACATTTATGCGAAGATGTATTTTTTTTTCGGGCGACGGGCAAGCAAGCAAGGTGTGCCGTGCTAAAAATGCACTCTTATAAATATAGTTGTTAGTTGTAGCAAGGCTTCTAACCACCCCGAATGGGCGTGAGTTTATGAATGTATATAAGTTCATATTTTTTGTGGAATTGGATTTTATGCTGCAATAAGACGGTACGCGCAAAAATGTACCTAGTGAAGCTGAACTCAGCGTTGTTATTAAATTGTACAGCGCGCGACGTATGGGACGTGGCTGTATGGAGCCAGTGTAAGAATTACGTATATTATTACTACATACATTGTCTACAAAGATCTGATGTGACGACATACCTCAGCACCCTGGCAAGTATCCTAGCGGCCCTGCCCAGCGGCCGCTTACACCTCTCCACGTAGTCGAGCAGCGCGTTCAGGCAGTCCTTGCCGGTCAGCAGTTCCAGCGTGTGGTTGGGCACCGGCTCCTCGCGCATTGCTCCGTTGGCGCCGTGCGACACTCGGAACAGCAGCACCAGGACGCACGCTATGCGGGACGACTTGGTACTGGCGTCCAGAATGTTCGTCGCTTCTGCAATTTTATTTAATTTAGCTGCTACATTTTTATATACCTCATCATCATCATCGGCCTATCATCGTCCACTGCTGAACATAGGCCTCCCCCAAGGCGCGCCACAAAACTCTGTCCTCGGCCTTCCTCATCCAGTCGCTCCCCGCTACTTTTTTTAGGTCGTCTGTCCAGCGGGCAGCAGGGCGTCCCACACTACGCCTACCAGTTCGCGGTCTCCACTCTAGAACTCTGACACCCCATCGGTTGTCAGTTCTTCGGCAGATATGACCAGCCCATTGCCACTTCAGCTTGCTAATTTTCTGAGCTATGTCAGCCACTTTAGTTCTGTGACGAATCACTTCATTTCTGATGTGATCCCTCAGAGAAACACCGAGCATAGCTCTCTCCATAGCTCGCTGAGCGACCTTGAATTTATGAACTAGCCCTATCGTCAGGGTCCACGTTTCCGCACCATGCGTCATCACTGGCAGAACGCACTGATTGAACACCTTCGTTTTGAGGCATTGTGGTAGGGCCGAGGAGAATATATGACGTAGTTTCCCGAAAGCAGCCCATCCTAGCTGGATACGCCTAGCGGCCTCCTTGTCGAAGTTGTTTCTACCTAGTCTTATACCTATAACCTACGAATAAAGAATATTCGTAGCCTATAACAGAATCTGATGACAAATAGGGAAATCAAATTTTAGAGTAAGCAGCACTGTGGTAAAGCCCGACCAGAAAAATAAAAAACCTCGCCATGTTGTGGAAAATCATTGGAACTAATATTTGTACTTGGAATACTGACATTAAAGGTTAAAGTCGATTGCAGCGCCCCTAAACCAGGTTTTTTATATTATTTCTGGTCAGGCTTTAATAATTAGATTAGGGCCTTTTACACATAGCTACTCTTTGCAGCGCAGAAGTGCTGTAAAAAGCATCGATTGAGTCGCGATGCAGCATCGATGCAAACGCGATAAAGTATAGATGCAGCAACGATGCAAAACTTTCGTAATATTTGCATCGCGATTTTGTTGCGATGTCGCGGCGGTGCAGCTGAGACGTCGTTCCTGTGCAGTGATTTGGCTCTAAGCGAAATAAACCTTTTTTTTTCATATCTTACAATCGATATGTATGGATGAATTGCTTCTTAAATGAATAAAAAATATTTTTGATATCGACATGCTATAAAATAAAAAAATCTAATGAAATCGAAGGTGCCAGATTTAGCTTTATTGCTTTATTTAAAAAAATCTAACAGTCAATCATCAAATCATCTTTTTTTGTGGTACAATTTGGTACTGACCAGACTGCTATCCGAGGTTAATTATCATTAAGGCTATTCGTGTGGTAATGCATCTAATTAAGTTTACATTTCGAGATTTTATGTAGTTTGTGAGTCAGCGGATAACAAGAAATACCTTCTAGTGGAGTCTCCTCGTCGACGTTCTCGTCGTCTTCCATGATAAGTTCGTCCAGGTAATGCGCGACCTGCGCCGCGTCCAGCTCTACAGCGGCGCGGCTCCCCGCCGTCATGTGCACTGCGTCACCCTCCTGCTCGTCGTCCACCTCGCTGCTTATTACAATATATACCTTCTAACGGAGTCTCCTCGTCGACGCTCTCGTCGTCTTCCATGATAAGTTCGTCCAGGTCATGCGCGACCTGCGCTGCGTCCAGCTCTACAGCGGCGCGGCTCCCCGCCGTCATGTGCACTGCGTCACCCTCCTGCTCGTCGTCCACCTCGCTGCTTATTACAATATATACCTTCTAACGGAGTCTCCTCGTCGACGCTCTCGTCGTCTTCCATGATAAGTTCGTCCAGGTCATGCGCGACCTGCGCTGCGTCCAGCTCTACAGCGGCGCGGCTCCCCGCCGTCATGTGCACTGCGTCACCCTCCTGCTCGTCGTCCACCTCGCTGCTTATTACAATATATACCTTCTAACGGAGTCTCCTCGTCGACGCTCTCGTCGTCTTCCATGATAAGTTCGTCCAGGTCATGCGCGACCTGCGCTGCGTCCAGCTCTACAGCGGCGCGGCTCCCCGCCGTCATGTCCACTGCGTCACCCTCGTGCTCGCCGTCCACCTCGCTGCAAATTGGAGAGTAGCGACCTGATATCTCCGAGTCTGAACTCTCTGTAAAGAACAATAAAGTTACGTTTACTTTAACAAAGTGTGGATAACTTCACCATGTATTCTACTCTCATCAAACTGAAACGACTTTCATTACGGAGACAACATCGAAATCGAGCCAATCGCGAAAACAAAACAGCAGTCCCATACAACATTTGAGTCGAATAGGTACTGCAGTTTTGTATGAAACAGCGGTTTTTTTTCGATATTTCGAAGATGGTTCCATAGTAAAAATTCTTCAGTTTGATGAGTATATAATATATATAATATAATATAACGCTCACAGGCACATACATTGTAATGATCCCAAACTAGCACTAAAGGCTTTTATTATGGAAACCATACAACAACGGCACGAACATATAACATCCATGACCGAACCGGGATTCGAACCCAGGACCCTGGTTTGGCAGTCCGGCGTGGTAACCATTACACCAACCGGGTCGTCAAAGTAGAATACATACTATAGTGAAGTTATCCGCACATATATAAAATATACGTAGCCAATACAGGATCAACTATAAATATTATAAGAAGCACAGAAGCATTTTGATGCATGACTAAAAGAAGGATTTACGTGAGTGTGAGGAAAATTTGAGCATTAATAGCTGGTCAATGATTAATAGACGCAGAATCGCGAGGCTAGTCAGTATAAAGTTTAATGTCAATGACATTAACTAGCCTCCGACTATCCTCGCGATATAAGGAAGAAAGTCATTATTGGTTCAAAAATTAAAACTCACCTTCATTAGCACTAAACGGCGACGTAGGACCAGAACTACTTGGACTCCATTGATACTCCGTCCAGTGCGGCGAGGCCGAGTTTTCACCGGAACTGACTCCAGACTCCGGACTCCAGTCCCATCTCGCCCGTTTATTAGAAAACCCGCGGTATTCTGGACTGAACCCTGATTGGTTGCCGTCCGAGTACGGAGACAATGGGCCGTGGTCAGATCTATCTGGGCTCATAGCGGCGCGGGAACTTGCCTGTTGGGACGTCGAAGGCCACTCTGGGCTCTTTGGCTCCCAGTAAACTCCGGCTGACCAATCTTTGCTCGCCATTTTGATTAGTTGCGACTTCTGAAAGTTAAATATTTATTTATTTTGTGAGCGCCGTTTATAGATAAATGGTTAAAGCAATTTCATAAATGCATATTAGATAAATAGTAGTAAAACATATTTTAACCTTTTTAAGTGATTTGGGACTTCCAGACCTGGCCCTTTTGAAGCATTTTCTTTTAAGCGGCGGGTTTTCGTCGTCACTTTGGCTGTCATCCGTAGCGTCGCTATCCACCGCATCAACAAATCCGACGATCATGTTATCTCTTTCGATAACTACTTTAAGTTCATCTTCATTCTTTGAAGAATGTTGACTTTTCCGTCTCATGAAAAGACTTCCCTTTCCTTCTATAGTGTTTACACTGTCTTGTTGTGGCTCAGACTTGGAAGAAAGAGATTTTTCTGTTGATTTGCCTGCGTCAACATTTTCGCTCAACATGTCGGTATTTTCTAAGTTGTTGTGTTCAAAATCCATTGTAGTGAGGTACTGCGTTAGTTCATCAGTCAATAAGCTAATAAGTCCTTCATTTACTAGTATTTGGAATGCTGAAAGAGTACAGTTTTATTCTTAACAAAACAATTCTTAAAAGGTTGAAATTCTTTAAATACACTGAACTTTCTTCTTATCGAGTGGGCTGCAAAGCCCTGGTGTCAGAGTTTATTCAAACCGCCTTCCGGCCTCTGACGTGGTTTTTATGTAACGACTACTACCACCAGTAATAGTAGCCGGGACTAACAGCTTAACGTGCCATCCGAAGCACGGAATCATCTTTCTTTTCAGACAATCAGGTGATTCAGCCTGCAATGTCCTAACCAACTGGGGAAAAACGCACAAAGTGACATTTCACTAGGTGCCCCCCGTGGGAATCGAACCCACGACCTCCCGTGTCAAGAGCCCAATGCTCTAACCATTAGACCACGGAGGCAACTGAACTTTCTAAGATGGTGATATAAAAACTGAAACAGCAGCAAAGAATTTATGAACAACATACTACAAAAGAGCACATGAGGGTAGATTTGAAGCACTACAGAAGTGTTCCTTAAGTAAATAACATTAAGGTTTAAAATACTCACATGTATCGTCAAAAACATACTGGAGCAGAGCGTGCATAGCATGCGGGCTGATGCGTGCCGCCGACACGAGGAGCGGCAGACCGCCGCAGTGTCGCAAGCGAGACCGGTTCACTGACTCGCCACTTAGTTGTGCGAGGGCGCGCGCCGACCCTTCTGGCCACCAGGCTACTTCTGTTTATTATACATAACAAAACTGTAGTCACTTGATAATAAATAACAAAACCAGTACTAGTAGATTACACACCGAGGACAGGAAAGTAAGAAAGGTCTCAGATCTCATGTAATTTCAACAAACATGGTGATCTGAGCCTTTCTTATTTACTGTCCTAAGTTAGTATACTATTTTTCTCCTTGACGGAGGTGGAAAGCGACAACTTCGTTTAACGCAGCGGGACCACAATTGACACTTTCCGTCCGGAGGGGAGAAAAAGTAATAATTGTGAATTGGTAGATTCAATGAATTGAGGGGGAGGGCTGTAATGTGATAGCATGAACAAACAAATAGTTTTATAATAAAACATTGTTTAGTGGTGTTTTACCTATTTCTTTTTTGGGTGGTCAGTCAGAAACTTAACTTTATGGAATATTAAACGGAAATAACATATCACAAAAAAATCGATTTAGATAAAGAGCAATGAGTAGATTTTCGTTTTCATAATCCTATTATTTTAAGAAATTACCTGAAAACTTCTGTAACACACCAACAAGGCACTCGACCAAGCCTGCAACACCGAGTAATGGTCGACATGGGGACAAATAGCAAAGGTTCATGAGACATCTCAACGCAGTGGTCTCATATGTTTTTGTTAGAGCTACAAGACATTGGTATCCTCTTCCATCACCTTGGATCTATAAATAAAATAATTAAATTTTATCCACAAAACTCATGAATCAGACCACAAAGAACCAAACAGTCTCATCTGTTTGGCTCTGGGTGGTAGACATTTTATTTGCAATATTACCAAATATTTATCCACCTACTGAAAATTATAGTATTTAATTATAATTTTTAAATATTCTTGTAAAAAAAGTCGTGGTGGTCCAGTGGCGAGTAACCTTGCCTGCCGTGCAGGAGGAGATGGTTCGATCCCCGTCCAAGCCGACTCGTACCAATGAGTTTTTCGGAATTTATGTACGATTTGTAACACCACTGGCTTTTCGGTGAAGGATAACATCGTGAGGAAACCGGCATGCTTCAATTTCGAGGCATGTATTGTACCCACTGTCCATTATAAGTGGCGACGGGCTCACCCCCCGTCACACTGGGCAGAGTTTCGGTACTACTGGTGAAACGTGGATGTTCTGAGGTTTCAGAATATCTCTGACTACCCCCTCGGGGAATATAGTCGTAAGCATATGCTTAAATATTCTTGTAAGTTATTAAAGTAAATGTTTCATAAATAGAAAACATACTTGTTCTGCACATTGAATAGTAGCATGCGTTGTAAAATAGCCCAAGCATTTCATGATACCACTGATCAATTCCTCTTGACTTTTCCTCGGACTATCACTCTCCTTGGCCGTGTTTCCGGACTTTATAATACCAGCTGATTCACACTCGGTTGTCAATAGTATGGCGATACATCGCACAGCATTTAGGCCAAGCATCTCCTCTCTTTTATCTGTTACCATCCATAGTTGCCTGCAAATATACATTTGTTTTGAATATGGTTTATCAACATTTCAAATAGTTTACCATCCAAAGTTGCCTGCAATTACATCTGTTTTGAATTTGGTTTATTAATATTCAAATAGATTTTATATCTGAACATAATTTAATTTGACAATGAAGATTTAAACATTACCGGATTACATTAAAGAGAATAATTTTGAAGATCTTAAATAAAAACTTTTAAAGAATAACTATGTCAACAACTTTTAAAAAACTAGATGCAGTGAGTGAGAAAAGCGTATCACCAAGCGTAAGCTAGTACTCCCGCCACAAAACCTCCAGGTATATAACAAAACTCATACTGCATGGCTATCAAAATATATAACCGGTTGCCAAATATTTTTAAAACATTGAATAAAAGTTCTTTTAAAAAACATTTACATTCTTTTTTGATAAATAAATGTTATTACTCTGTATACAAATATATGGTCGATGTTCTCATTTAACATAACAGACTTGATGTAAACTTTATTTTGTGTTTAATTTTTAATTTTAGTTTTGCTATTAAATATTTGCACGCCTTCCTGTGTGGCAGATTACGTATATGCGCTATACCTGTAAGTAAGACCTTATGGTACCATATTCTTGCAAATAAATGAGTTCTATTCTATTCTATTCTATTCAGTCTTGTGTAAAATCTAAGCAAGTTAATGAGATACCTGATAGTTAAAAATTCAGTACAGTGGAAACATCATGCACCAGATATTTGCTTGAGTGCATGTACGGTTCTACTATTTTTGGAGGTATTTAGAGGGTTTTTGGAGGGATTTATGAGGTAGGAAAAATTGAAAAATCTTACCTAATAGCACGCACTGCCATATTCAATGTAGCGTAAGAGGTATTCTTATCTCTATTTTCAATTAGAGTGACCAATGCAGAGACCACACCATGGTTGTGCAAGGCTTCAGCGTTACAGCTCCTTTGTGCTAAGTTGCCTATAACGCGACAGGCTCTTCCGACAATACTGTCGCGGCATACTGTCTTCAAAATGGACACTAGCGGACCAAAACTGTTAAGTTTACCAACCTAGAACATTGAAATAAAAATATAGCATATTTTTCATGCAGTCATATTTCATGTGTATGATTGCTTTTGTAATAAATATTACAATTATTATTGATTTGAATGAGATATTCATTAATCTTTTGATTTGTAGTTTTAACAAGAAACCCTTCTTGTTTTGTCATATCTAACAAAGACACATTTATCTTACTGTGAGAACTATTGGAACAAATGGCTGAGTAAATCAAAGTAAAGAAATTAACTTTTATTTACATAAAAGTCTCAGGATTCCTAGTAAAACCTCCATCTAATGCATATTGTTTGAACTTTTACAATAAAAATGAAAAAATTAAGTAACCTTTGATGGATATGATCCTTTGACCATAGCAAATTTATATAATTTTCCCAAAATATGAGGTTCATAAACTAGTTACTATACTGGTTTAATTGCAATACTGTATGTTTCTGTAGCGGAGAGAGTGTTGGTGGCGCGATGCGGAGAGCTATAGAAACTCAATCTTGATACCCAGGTTCGAATCCGCACGGACCACATGCCATGTACCAATGAGTTTTTCTAACTTATGTACGTAATACCTACTGCTCTCAAACGGTGAAGGAAAACATTGTGAGGAAACCTGCATACGCTGAAGAATAAATTGTGGTGCGTTTAAAAAGTCTACCAATCCACATTGGGTACGCATGGTGTACTGACACCCATACACCCTCCCGGGGGTAAACCTGTGCCCTGCAGTGGGAAGTTATGTGATGATGATGATGTTTCTGTTTAAAGAATTTGGACACTCTTATCCATAAAGGTATTATACCTTACAGGAATAGAGCAACTGACATGAGTTGTCAAATGAAACCATTTTTGGATGAATTCAGGAGACTATTCGCAGGCAAAAATTCGAATACTGTCTATAATTCTGAGTCTAATGTGAAATCGTGGATAAATAATGAAGTAGTGTCAGTATATTTCACAAAATTATCTACGATTTCACTTTAGATTCCCAATTATTCACGGAAACCGAATTGTAAAAATTGGTAAGAGATTAGAAAACGGTTCTGTTGCCTCGTCACGTATCTCTTTCTATTATAAAGTGGTGCCGCTAGGTAAATCTTGCTCTCTCAGCTGTCAATTCCTCTATTCCTGGTATAATACCTTTATGCTCTTATCATAATATAGAAATTCATATTCAGGGAGAATGATATAATGTAAGTCATAAAAACCATGATCATTTTTATGGAAAAGCGATATAGTAGTTATTACCCGGCTACTGAGTACCAACTTCGTGATGTAAATATGGTTCTTCCTAATAAGCTCTATTCTATTCTATATTTATTTAATGGCGTTTCCTTGTTAGATTTCGCCAGTGTCAAGTAGTTTGAGGGAGTGTCTATCCAATCTCGAGGATTGTTTCTGAGTAAGAACAATTACTGAGATGGATTTAGGAGCCTCGTGGCAGGCTGAGACGCAAACCGCGCGAACACCACGCGAGAGACAAGTGTTCGAGGCAAACCCAGTAACGCGACTCCAAACTTCGTGTTGTAAATATGGTTCTTCCTAATAAGCTCACTATGGAACCCTACATTATAAGTAGTCAGACACGCACTTCACCGGTTATGTATCAGAGCACAGAGGTAACTTACCAGGAGACTGCTCTCTTCTTCTAAACAACAGTTGCCCAGAATACTTAGCGTTACATCAAGAATTCTTTCGTTTGGCTTACGTAAATGTGGCAACAAATAGTCCAAGCCACCACAATCCCGAAAAAGCTTAATTCCATTGTCATTGATTGTTATTTTACTCCTTATTTTAATAAGGCTTTCTTGCACCCGACTTGAAGAAGTTGATTTTAGACCTTCAATGGTAGATTTCACGTAGCTCTTTTCCATTTTAGATATAAAATCGAAGGAAAATCACTCAAAAATATACATTTTGTTGAAAAAAATCACAACATTGTCTTGACAGACTTGACAGCATAGAGTACTGTAAACTTGACAGTTAGTGTTGCCAGTGTTGGGCATAAATTTAAAAAAAAAGTTGGCTGTAAAGGAGCCCATTCACAGTAGTCCTAAATGAAGGACTACGAGCCCACCAACACACCACACACTATCCTGCAAGTAGGACTACTCGCAAATTTTGCTCACGGTAGCAGTCGTCGGACGCCATGTAGGACCACAACAACATTCACGATCCGATATTGGCGTAGAACTTTGACGTGGAGTTTTTCAACTTTGGGCTGGACCACAAAGAATGAATGGCTCTCGTTCATTTTCTTTCATAGACAAAATAAAGTTGTGTAGTGTGAAGTGAGCCGAGGTTGAGTTTACTAAATTTTATTTATCATCTGTGGCGCGCTAATGAAGGAAGAAAGAATTTTGCGATGACAGTATTTGTGATACATACATACATTTTTTAGATAATCGTAGAATAGTTTCACGTTTGTAGGAGTTTTACGGATTACGATTTTAACATAAAGTGGACATGAAATCGTTTTGTGAGATATGAGCGTCTTCGGGGATTTTCAACGTGTGTGGGTGCAACGTTTTCCAGAGAGTGCTTTGCCAGCCGCTTGGGAGGAAGATGTCAGGGCCAATTTGGCTAAACACAAACAGAAAGTTGCTATACTTAGGGAAGAACTGGAGAAGGAGGAGTTCTACGTGGAGTACTTAGAGACGCTGCTGTCAGATGTGGAGAAACACAAGGCATTGTCGCAGGGTAGTCGCTCGGCGCCGCCCTCGGAGGCTGACGTGAACGAGCCCGACGATAAAACCTCGGATAGCAAACAGGTAACCCTACACGCAAATCTGTACATTACACCTTTACAGGTGATCAGATAGTCATAGACCATGAATTCATCAGCATTCAGTTTATGCAATATAAAGCTATAATATTCAGAAGTGACTGACTTAAGTTGTAATATATTGTTATAGTTTATCATTATCATTTTGATTATGAGTTATCTTTATCAGTAATAAATATAACATCAGTAAATGTATGTAGGTAACACTTGCATAGATCCCATCCCCTTCTATCAACATGTAAACTACCGTACTATTTTTCCAAACGGATTTATTTAGATTTTTTTTTCTTAAACTACTAATTTGTTTTACTTCATTTACTTACACTTTTACTAACACAAATTGTTGAGTGATATTATGTTAACATTAGGAACGGTTATTAAAGCAATTAAAGTAATTAACAGTGCAAAGTTTCACAATAGCTATGTACAGTCAACATCTAAAGTAAATGATATTGTTTTATGTTAAGAGTTTTCAAAATTGTTTTATTTATTTTATATTATTTGATACTAGTTATACTAGTAGTGTTTTCCCGTGACTTCGTCCGCACAAATTATATAAGGTCTAACAAAATAAGGTGAAACTATTTTAAGGGGATGATCAGACCATCAAACTGAACAACTTTCTCTATGGGACCAATGTCGAAATCAAATTTTTTATAAATAATATTTACACTGATCTACTAAATATTTTGCTATCATCCCTGAATAGGGACCTGTGTTTTGTTTACTTTGCACGCCGCACGCACGCGGCGGCTTCCTTTGAACTCAACGCGCCCGGCCCCCACTCCCGCCCTTGCTTGCGTTGCGTTGCGACCTTTCACCTTGCTTTGACGGTTCAGTAGCGAGCGAGCGCTCGCGCACGCCGACCGGTCGATACGTTTTGCGCGCGCCTCACTCAACCTCTTGCAAGGTTACGTCATTACGTGATATGCTTTACCATCATGAACGTGACAACTAGTGACAAGTGTACGGACCTAGCTACTTGGACGATACATACGGATTTCGGTGAATAGGCAGAGGTATTGAGTGACCTGGAGAGCGATTTTTGAATCTCATTCGATGAGCTCAGCAGTTGAAAATGTCAAAATACCTAACTATGGAGATACGCATCTTTCTGCTGCTGATTTGATTTTAAAAAATCTCACTCCTGAAGTATGATTTTTGAAAGTCAAATCAGCAGTAGAAAGATGCGTATCTCCATAGTTATTTTGACATTTTCAACTGCTGAGCTCACCGAATGAGATTCAAAAATCGCTCTCCAGACCTGACCTTTCCATGTATGCCAAAACAGAACCACCAGTGAGCTCCGACAACGGATAGTGACCGCACACGTGATGTTATTAATACGATTGAGACGTTTTAATCAATAAGTGCAAAGACACATCCAAAGACGTGCAATAAAGTTCATTGAGAAAGGTGTGAGATATGTACAAAATTGAATGTAAGTAAAAGTACCTACTTACCATACCATTTGGATTACATTTTTTAAGCAAAATGCTACGTTCATTATCTACCTAAACATCTGAACTTAGATGTCTCACGTCCCCAACTGCATAGTCAACCCAGCTCGCGGGGCCCCGGCGCGTAGGTTAAGTGACCTCGCCTCGCACGCCCGCTTCGCCACACTCGTTTACAGCAGAACAGGGCCAAATCCAGTGGTAGATATTATTATTTTTTATTTTTAAACAGCAGATTTTTTTTTCTGTTGATTTCGATATTGGTCCCATAGAGAAAGTTGTTCAGTTTGATGGTCCGATCATCCCCTTAAAATAGTTTCACCTTATTTTGTTAGACCTTATATACCAGATTTTAAGTCGGATCATAAGCTATCAAACAAAAAAAGTTTCATCAAAATCGGTTCAGTAGTTTTTGCGTGATGCACGAAAAAACAAACAAACAAATAAAGAAACAAACAAACACACAAACAAACAGACAACCAAAATTTCTAAAAAAGGTTGATTTCGAGTCAGGGATAACTAAAAACCATAATATATTGTAATCTTTTTTTGTAAATATCTTCAATGTACAGACACACTTCAGTTACAGTTTTATAATAGTTTAGATTGTCATTAAATGTTGTTGGATGATGGAAATGCAATACCAGTGGCTATCCTTGGGGGAGGCCTATGTCCAGCAGTGGACATCTATAGGCTGAAATGATGATGATGTTGTTTTAATCATAAATCAATAATAATAATTAATGTAGTCTTTTTTTTTATTTTGTTCTCTACATGTGCATCAACTTTTTATGTTGACTGTAGTACCTACATATAACAATTCCTGAATTTTTCACATTGTGACATGTTATTTTCGATTCAGTAAAAAATATAATTAAAACACTTCGAGGAAATAGGTATTTAAGTATGTCTATAGTTTATGCATTATTTATATCTCAGACTAATCCATATTGACTACTATGATAATGTGTTACATCTTACCGTAAATGAATTAATTATTATGCATTACTAACAGTCCATTGATTTGTGAAGCGTATGAAAGTAACAGTTAATCTCTCACTACCTACTTATATCATGCTTTGAACTACTTTAGTAAATCTATACTTACATTATAATAAAAATGTAAAACTTGTGTATTTACATTGAAAATATTAGCAAAAAAGCCTATTGGGTATGATAGATATGCAATAGAATGCATTAAGGCAATTTTTTGAGTTTTTGTCTGTACGTTTGAGCAAGTAACACTTAAAAACTGCAGAACTGATCAAAATGAGGTTTTCACAGAAGCTTAGGGCTTAAATTGGATTAACATTAAGCCTTTATTTCATTGCAATCAGTTCTCTCAATCTACAGTTATCATTATTGAAAGATTTAAAGCACATTACATATTAGTGGTCTGTATGTACGAAGTTGCAGGCGCCACTATTAATCACATATTAATTATTATTCTCTACACATAGGTATAGTAATTGTCTCATGTTTTCTTTCCTGCAATGATTCATTCTTATCTAGAAATAAGATCTTATTATAGTTATACCACTTTGCTTATCTTTATGTAATTTCAAAATATCATTCAAGAACAATTTCACACACTATGTAACATTATAAAGTTCATTGTTTTAACTAGTGCAATCAGAGGTAAATGTGGGCATGTTTGGCCCAATAACATCCATTGTTATAACAGATGGGTCATTGTTTTTAATTAGTGAAATTTTCTGTAATTGGATACATGAATGTTTGTGTAAAAGCTTAATGGGTTGACATGTCACACCTTAGGTAGAGTAGAGTATAATTGGTTAACATGGCAGCTAAATTTAAGTATTTAGCCACATCAAGGACACTAAGGTATTGATTTTCCTCTTGTTTTAGTATTTAAATGACAGATTTAGATAAGTATTTGCTTTAAAGTAAGCACAAGAGGTGGTATATATTTTTGTTCACAGATTACTACTGCATTATAAATTATAATACAATAGTAAAATATTACAGGGTGTTTCATAAGTAAGAATAAATTTTTAAAACTCTTAAGGGGGTTGTTTAGACCGTCAAACTGAACAACTTTCTCTATGGGACCAACATCGAAATCGCGAAAATTTTTTTTTATTGCCCATTCATATTTTAGCTCTAGTCGATTTGTAGAGTATGGAACATCAATTTTTTTTTTCGCGATTTTGATATTGGTCCCATAGTGAAAGTTGTTCAGTTTGATGTTCTACACCACCCCCTTAAAGGTTTATTTGTATTTTTGTAATACCTTGTATAATATTAGCCAAGATAATGTGTTGAGATAGAACTTGCTATTCTCTTTGCTGAATGTCCAGAAATAGGTACAACGCAAAATGCAAGTAACTTAACAATTTAAAATATTGACAAATTGTGGCTGATGATTTTGTCATCATCATCATCTTTAGATTAAACTTGGCATGTAGAATAAATAAGACCTAAATAAACAAATTTACAAATCACAGATTCAAACAAGCACAAACTAAATGTAAAATGTAGTATTTAATATCTTCAATCAGTCAGTTTATATTATTGCTCACCAAACCAAAACATACATTGAAATGAAAGGAAAATGTTTAATGTGACTGTACAATAAAAAACCTACATAGTTAAGATAAGTTCTATTTACAGGGTGTTACGTACACGGTACGTATTCACGTTTTGTTACTGACAATATTTTCTATATGAGTGCTGTCGCATGCCTGTTATTAGTACATAAGTTAGAATATTGTCATTTTCATTTATTTATATACTGTTTTACTTATGTACCGTTGGCATGTCTAATAAATAAATAAATAAGTAAGAATAAATTTTTAAAACTCTTAAGAGGGTTGTTTAGACCGTCAAACTGAACAACTTTCTCTATGGGACCAACATCGAAATCGCGAAAAAAAAACTGATATCCCATACATATTTTAGCTCGAGTCGATTTGTAGAGTATAGAACAAAAAAATTTTTTTTTCGCGATTTCGATATTGGTCCCATAGTGAAAGTTGTTAAGATTGATGGTCTAAACAACCCCCTTAAATGTTTATTTGTACTTACTTTTGTAACACCTTGTATATTGTAAAATTATTTTTTTAGGGTTCCAACACTAATTCACTGTCAAAAAAGAGTGAAGCAAGCCTGAGTAGCAATAATGACGAGTCAACAACTGAGACAGCAGATTGTGAAGAAGTGCAGCTCAGAACAAAGCCAGTCCACGTCGGGGAGAGGAGCTCCGTGAACCAATGCATCAACGAGTTGTCTTCAAACCTTGCTGCAGAGGCTCGCAGAAGATGCAACAGCGAAATTCTGCCAAGAACCGAAAATAATAAAGAAACTAATGGTAATAAAATTTATTGATTATATTTTAGTATTCACTCGGGGCTGGGTGGCGCGTTGCGGAGAGGTATGGACTCTCAATCATGAGGTCTGGGTTCGAATCCGCACGGACAACATGCCACGTACCAATGAGTTTTCTAACTTATGTATGTATTACCGACTGCTCTCGAACGGTGAAGGAAAACATCGTGGCGAAACCTGTATATGCATAAGAAGAAATTCTGTTGCATATGTGAAGTCTACTAATCCGCATTGGGCACGCATGGTGGACTAACGCCCAAACACCCTCCTAGAGGGTAGGCCTATGCCCTGCAGTGGGACGTATACAAGGTGTTACAAAACTACAAATAAACATTTAACGGGGTGGTGTAGACCATCAAACTGAACAACTTTCACTATGGGACCAATATCGAAATCACGAAAAAAATAATTTATGTTCTATACTCTACAAATCGACTAGAGCTAAAATATGTATGGGATATACAATTTTTTTTTTCGCGATTTCGATGTTGGTCCCATAGAGAAAGTTGTTCAGTTTGACGGTCTAAACAACCCCTTATGAGTTTTAAAAATTTATTGTTACTTATGAAACACCCTGTATAGGCTGATGATGATGATTCTATTCTAAATGAATCAAATGGAATGCTTTTCTGTTATATCGTGAGGAATCCTATATGTTTGAATTTCGTAATGTACATTGTGTCTACATTCCATTAAAAGTGGCGACTGACTCACTAGCTGTTACCTTAGACAGATAGGCCACTGTTAATGAAATTATATTCGGAATATTATGCTATCTCCACACGCCCGTGCGAGCTTAGACGAGATTGCTGTACATCGCCTCATTAGTAACCTTTATAGAATGCTTCCTCCACATGCTTGCACGAGCTTAGACGCGCACGCTGTACATCGACTCGTCTGTAACGTGATTTTTACTAATTTACTTCATTTTATAGAAGTATCAATGTACAATTGTACAGCGTGCTCGCCTAAGCTCGACTAAACAGAAGAGTCGATATACAGCGGGCTTGCGTAAGCTGGCGCGAGCGTGTGGAGGTAGCATTAGAATCTTTGATAAGTTATATATGTTAAGATACACAGTCGATGCTATGAACGCGTCGGAGTCACGTTGTTGATCTGCTATTGGGCGGTCGCGTCGCCTGTCGATCGTTGGTTGCCCCCTCCCAGGTCTACAACGGAGCTCCAGTGGTGGCTCAAGATAGTGTTCTTTTCGAAAAACAATCCTTGAAGTCACCAAATACATAAATTACCGTACAACGTCAAGCACTTTTGCTACATAAACTAGACATTGGCAAAATCATCAAATACCCAAGATGGCAGCCATTATTTTAAAAATAGAATAGAATGAACGCGTCGAAAAAAATATCACCCAGTCTAGGCTGATAAACCCTGTCACTATACAAGCATACAGATATAAGTTGTATGATGCCTCACGCACACCAACCTAAGAAAGTTGGCCCGTTTGGTTTTATCAAAGCCTAGAATATCCTACTACCCTCGGGGTATATACTACTGAGCTTATGTTATGCTTATATTTGGTATTCCCTTTTATGCTGGTATTACACATTAGCACACATGACAGATACAAGTTTCTACGCGAAAAAATAGGCAACATAACTATACAGGAACTGGAACATGGAACCCAGTCGTTTTGGTTCTATTCTTAATTAATGGCGTTTCCTTGTTAGATTTCGCCAGTGTCAAGTGTTGAAGATAATATTTATTAGATATTGTACGGTAATAGGATATGGCGATCTCAAAGCCCCGTTTTTAAACAAAAACGCACACTCGAAACCGCCATAAAACGGCGGAGCCACGTGGCTGTCAAAATCGCAAGCCGACGAGACGTCCACTTGCCACCCCCCTCAGCCACGCGACCCCGTCGTTTTGGTTGCATATTTGCCAATTTTTTATGAGAGTCGAAATCAAACGGACGACGAGAAAGGCGTATTTCTCATTTGTGATATGTGTCAAATAGGCCATGTTATATTTAAACAGCTCACTCTGTAATTAATGACTCAGATATCACAATGCAATATTTTTAGAAAAATGATTCATAGATATTTGAATAATAAATTGTCTTATATTTCTATTCCAGTAGCAGTAGATAAAACAAGTCCAATTCAAGCTAAAAACCGTCCAGCGTCACAAGCGGGTGATTTTGTAACAGTCATCGAAGTAAATGGTCTTAAAGCGGCAGAAAATGCCTCCAAGAAGTCAGAAGAGTCATCTCAGTCCTCTGAGAGTAGCCCAGTGGACCCAACGGCGGCTACTAAGAAGAAAGTCCCACCTAAGTAATTACCTTTCTATAATTTTTGTTACGAAACGGATGTTATGAACGATATCAATGTATTTTTCGCACCTTAAAATCATTTTCGTCAAGTCTATGATTGACACTTGTTTGCCACCTGGGTTACAAAAAGAGAAATCATTTCAATATACAAAAGTATATCAATTTGTAGTCGTTACATAAAAACCGCGTCAGAGGTCGTAAGGCCGTAATTTCGCATAAAAAATTGCAACTTTTCGTACAAACGAAATTTTTTGGGAATTTCCTATTTCTTGGGGAAAGTTGTTCAGTATCATGGGTACAATCACCCCTTAAAGTAATGCAACTGTTTACCCTAACACCCTTTATTTATGATTATGACACAATAACAATATCCAGTACCTACCAAAAATTTATGGTTCATGCAATAATTTGGCAAAAGAATACAAGTTAAATTAATTATTTGGTTTATTATGTTAAATTTTGTCATCTGGCAATTAAGAGAAAAGAGACCGTTGCCTATGCATTCCCGTTACTATCAGAATCTGGGGTCTTATTGTGTAACTACCCGATTCAATTCGGTATCAAACAGGCATGGTGTTTTCTGACAGTTTAATAACTGCCACTCGCGACTCTGCTTCGTAATATTTAGTTAGTTAATTTAGGACAATGGATATGATGATCACAGAAACAAAATATAACTTAAATTGCCTGGTACAGTCACAATTCAATATCTTGTAAACGATATAATTGGTTACTTACACAATAACCCTATGGTGCAGCACTTTAGGCACTGTTTGTATTTTACTTTTTTACTTTGTAAAGTTATGAAGAATTAATAAAAATTTTATATTTACAGGCCCCCACCGAAAGTATTCAGCAAACGCGGAGCGTCAATGCCAGAGACGGGACTAGTTGACGATAGTCCGCCGTCATCACTTGGACGGAGGCTTCGGAATGCCGAGTCTCGGGAGTCCATCGCTAGTCGAGCTTCTACGCCCTCTATTAGCGAAAGGGTGCGTTTTACAATATTTTTAACCTGTTTCGTCCCACTACTGGGTAAAGGTGTCCCCTAAACTCTTCCACATATTATCTCTATCCAACGCGGTATCCCTCCATTCGCTGCAATAGGCATCCAACTCATCGCGCCCATGCCCAGCCCAGTCCCACTTTAGTTATGTAGATTTCTCACCTACATCAGCTATTTCAGTTTTATATAGCTACAATAATACGCATTAAAAATGCACTTAACTGTTTGAGAATTCTAACACAGTAAAGGTATCCGAATCATGGCACTTATGTGTTGAATTTCTGAATTTATAATGATAAACAATGTTTTCTTTACAGCTTTACTAGTTTTTATCCGCTAATTATCTCTTTATCGCATTCCGGCCCGTTTTTCAGGAGCTACCAAACGCTTCGTAATTATGTAACGAGGGTTTTATATTTTCAACGCATGGATCCCGCCCGGCACGGCTAGCATGACACCCCAAGCGACAAAAGAAGAAAAACGTCATGCACACTCTTTTTGGCATACGTTAAATAACGAAGATCGAGGCAGACCTCGATTTTTATCGTTTTCTCAGGGGTGGCGTGCGATGCCTACTGTCTAGTCTTGTGACCATAGGCTATCGAACAGTGAAGATCGCAGCAAAATTGCTTGTAACTGTCCATCTACTAACGTCACTCTTTCCCACTCAACTCTGTCGCTACATTCACGTTCATAAGTCTATGTTATGACGAAAGTAGTTTTTGAGATTAAACAAAAACTGTGTTTTATTTATCTTTGCATTCTCCCTATATTGAACAGGAAGGGATCCATGGATTCCTCGAGGTCAGAGTCACGGTCAAAATCAAGTATTTAAATAAATGTATACGGGGCAAGGCGTAGGCGATAAGGGTCAACGCCTACGCCCTCGCGCCTCGAAGGTTCATGTAGATCGCATTAAATGTAGTTTCTGCTCCATCGCAGCACATAGATAAATACATAGATATTGTCACGCCTGTCTCCAATTGGGGCAGGCAGAGACAGAACACTGCGACGATCCTGACAAATCGCTCTCACTTCCTCAACATTAATCAGTCATTTCATACATAGTCGTCGGTTTCGGATAGGTACCGGTAGCCCTTTTAAGCACATCACCAATTTGATCAGTGTACTATGCTAGGCGGCAAAACCAAGATAAGCTGGCTGCGCGTAGGTTTAGTAACGTATAACGTTGCGTTGGTTTTGTATAGCTTATGTTGCGCGATGTGTACGTACGTCTAGGTCGCGTTCCCTTTCGACATTCCCACTCACACTAGCCTTATAAATCGTACATAGATATTTGTATTTATTTCCAACTAGAGTTTACCCGCAACTTTGTCCGCACAAATTATACAGGGTAAATTTTATATCACTGCGGATAACTTCAGCATGTATTCTACTCATCAAACTGAACAATTTTCACTATGGAGCAAACTTCGAAATCGCGAAAAAAAACAGCTGTCCCATACATTTGAGTCGAATGTTTACTGCAGTTTTGTATGGGACAGCTGATTTTTTTTTCGCGATTTGGAAGTTGGCTCCATAGTGAAAGTTGTTCAGTTTGATAAGTAAAATACATGCTGAAGTTATCCGCAGTGATATAAAATTTACCCTGTATACCAGATTTCAAGTCAAATTTAAAGCTATCAAACACAAAAAGTTTCATCAAAATCGGTTTCAGTTTGCGTTTCAAACATACAAACTGAAAAAAAATCTAAAAAAGGTTGATATGGAGTCAGGGATACCTAAAAACCATATCGTAATCGTGTTCTTATAAATGTCTTCAATGTACAGACCATGGAGTAAGAGGAGATGGCATATCGGCTTGTTTCTATAGAAAATTATGTCGCTGACAAAGAGGGTGAGGGGAGACAAAAACATTAGGGGAGCGTGTATTTCTCTATGGTATACAACAATCGCAGTAAAAACTAGATGACGTGATACCCAGTTGGTGGTTACTGTGCATACTTTGTTACACCATCTCTACCAAGAGGAGCGTGTAATTTCTCTATGGTACAGACACACTTCTGTTACAGTTTTATAATAGTTTAGATAACTGCCTTTTCTTACAGGTAAAAAGCTATGAATCAATAAATTCCTTATCATCGGAGCGCAAGAGATCAGGCGGCGCTGCGACCCCTCGCTCTATAGACGAGGAGGTAACGTCGACTACTCCAGATCTGGCGGACGGAGACGTTGATAAATCAGCTCCGGTCTCTTTGGAGAGCATACCAGCCGCCGTGCCCATAGCCGAGGATGAGCCTTACTACGATCAAGTGCCTGTCGACTCGATCAATGATGGCGAATATGTTTATATTCAAGCAGGTATGTTTTTATTTATTGCTCATTTGCGGTATCGTGTGACCATAATGCATAGCAATACTGTCTGACTCACTGTCATTCTATTATTGTTGAATAAATTCATATCTAAACTAAACAGACTTGTTGCGTGGCAATCAGAAAACTATTACGCCAGTCACGGTAGACATAGAAATCGCCTTAGGTCGCAATTGATTGCACGAAGCTGCATTTATGGGATGTTGTTAGGATAGATACCAGCAGTATAAAACCAATTTTGCAGTTTTGAAAGACCTGTGCTAACCGAGGGGTGCTCGAAAAACCTCTCATTTTTCGGTCATTTTTCAGGTTTTGACATATAACTTCTAAACAGTGCATCTTGCATAAAAATTGCACACTACGGTTTTAAAGAAAACAAAATTATCTATAATTTGAATTTAACTGCAGCTCTGTAAATTAAGTAGGTCTTGAGACACAACACTTCAAACATTTGCCATTTTTCCCAAAAAGTTCAAAATTGTAGTTTTAGCCGTCTTCCGAACAGGATATCGGCTAAAATACTCATTCTACGAGGAAAATTATAAGAAATGAATTTGTAAAGCAGTTATGTAACTTTAATATAAACACAAGTTCAACCCTGTACTGTGATTAATTCCTTTGTTATCAGGAAAAAACTAAATATAAGGGAAATCGGTTTTTCAAAAAATGGAGCTCGATTCATTGCAAGAATTTTGTAAAGGATAAAAAAGACATAACTCAGTGAAAAATTATTTATTTTATGCAAAATGAACTTGAGTATGATTAATAATGTATATACTATAACAAAACTGTAAATGTTTGTTTGGTTGTTTAGTTCGCGCATCACGCGAAAACTACTGAACCGATATTAATGTAACTTTTTGTATTTGAAAGCTTATGATTAGACGTATGAACTGATATATATTTGATCTCACTACCATGACGAGTGCTGGTGGGGACGAAGATTTGGGCAAATCTAGTACTATTATTAAACGGGTGGTAATTAAACAGACTTCTTTTTAATAGCAGTATAAGCCTCTAAAAATCTACATTGCCTTCTAAATTACTAAGTCAGCCACAATCAACGCGCGTCTAAATAATACTATCTTAGCCACTAGTTATCTTCTATATAAGACACTCTAAATACAACTTAGCATGGTGGTTATTTCTTAGCATCTAAATTTGTAATATGCATTCAAGCAGTAATCTTCTAAAATATTAATAAATGACACCAAGAAAGTAGTTCAATTAGCTTCTAATTTTATAACTCAGTAAGTTTAAAATTTAACTCGTCCTACATTAATTAATCGTCAAAATTTACCTAAAATTGTCATCAAATAGTAAATTATGGCCACTAAATACCCAGAAACTATTGAAGGAAAACAAAACAAAAGACTTTTTAAATCAATTCATGTACTTTGAAATACCATAATTTTACGTATAGTAATTAAAATAAAGATATATTAGATAGATAATAGAAGGTCCCATACAAAATTAGGACTTCGAAAATTGTCAACAAAAAACAATCGCCAAATGTAACATTCGGGATTCGGGGGATGACACCCCCCCCCCCCCCCTTTTTTTAGTCCAATTTTGTTTTGAGTAGTAGACTAGCTAAACAGTAGCAATTCGGTTCTGGCACTCGCCGGCCGCTGCCGCGGCACCGCTCGCTCCGCTCGCTCGGCTCGTGCGCTGTGGTCGCAAGAAACCTAACATGCTCGTCGCTTCGCTCCTCGCTAACCTAACCGACTGAGTTAGATCGCGCCCTCTTCCCTTTATAAAAACATAATTTATGAAATATCTAGATAACGGTGAATCCCAGCGAAAGAATAACCATTAAAACTCATCTAAAACTTTTATTTAATTACAAAAATTACAAAAATTACAATTGCAACACGAATGCACGAACGAATTTGGTGCAAATGGCCGGTCGCTGTCGTCTCACGCACTCGCACCAAATCGTACAGTGGCTTTTTTCACGATAAAAGAATATGATGTATTAATTTACATGCTAAGTTGTAATATATGATGTTGTCTATTGAAGCTTGAACTATATTTTTTTGTGGAGCTTATGTTGAAGCTGTAAAACGTAAAATGGTGATGAGTTGTAAAATCCGTGGCTGAGTTAGTAAATTAGGTGGCAATAGATAAATCAGTAGACAAGTTAAAATAATTGCTGAACTTTACTTGACGCTTTCTTTGGAATTATTTAGTTGGTGATATAAAAAAGACGAATTAGTTTATTAGAAGCTATCTTATTTTCCCGTTGCTTAGTTAAAAAATGAGAAGTTTGATCACGTGGCCAAAAAAAAATTCTGTGGCTAGACTTATAATTTCTCTTATTAAACCGTAAATATTGGTGTGTTGGTTGGCGCTTCACGCGAAAAGCACTTAACCGATTTTGATGAAACTTTAGAGGTCTGCAAGCTTATGGTCAGACTTAAAATTTGGTGTATCATTTATTTTGATACAATGAAGGGAACCTTCGTGGACGAAGTCGCGGGAGAACTAGTAATAACAAAATTATCACCATTATATAAAAACGAGAGTTTTCCTACGGCTTCGTCCGCACGGGTACCCTTCATTGTAGCAAGATAAATTATATACTAGATTTTATGTCTAATCATAACCTTTTAAATGCAATAAATTTCATCAAAATCGGTTAAGTACTTTTCGCGTGAAGCGCCAACCAACACACCAATATTTACGGTTTAATAATAGTACTAGATTTGCCCAAATCTTCGTCCCCACCAGCACTCGTCATGGTAGTGAGATCAAATATATATCAGTTCATACGTCTAATCATAAGCTTTCAAATACAAAAAGTTACATTAATATCGGTTCAGTAGTTTTCGCGTGATGCGCGAACTAAACAACCAAACAAACATTTACAGTTTTGTTATAGTATATACATTATTAATCATACTCAAGTTCATTTTGCATAAAATAAATAATTTTTCACTGAGTTATGTCTTTTTTATCCTTTACAAAATTCTTGCAATGAGTCGAGCTCCATTTTTTGAAAAACCGATTTCCCTTATATTTAGTTTTTTCCTGATAACAAAGGAATTAATCACAGTACAGGGTTGAACTTGTGTTTATATTAAAGTTAAATAACTGCTTTACAAATTCATTTCTTATAATTTTCCTCGTAGAATGAGTATTTTAGCCGATATCCTGTTCGGAAGACGGCTAAAACTACAATTTTGAACTTTTTGGGAAAAATGGCCAATGTTTGAAGTGTTGTGTCTCAAGACCTACTTAATTTACAGAGCTGCAGTTAAATTCAAATTATAGATAATTTTGTCTTCTTTAAAACCGCAGTGTGCAATTTTTATGCAAGATGCACCGTTTAGAAGTTATATGTCAAAACCTGAAAAATGACCGAAAAATGAGAGGTTTTTCGAGCACCCTTCGGTTAGCACAGGTCTTTCGAAGCTGCAAAATTGGTTTTATACTGCCGGTATCTATCCTAACAACATCCCAAAAATGCAGCTCCGTGCAATCAATTGCGACCTACAATGTTTTTTATGACTGGCGTATATCTGAAATGTTACATGTTAAAATTTTGTAGATAGTACTCGTTTTAAGAAAATCCTAATAACTTTCAAATTGTATCTCATCATCAACAGCCTATATACGTCCCACACTGCAGGGCACAGGCCTACACTCAAGGAAGGTGTATGGGCGTTAGTCCAACACGCATGACCAATGCGGATTGATGAATACGCACCGGTATTTCTTCTTCAGCGAAAGCAGGTTTCCTTGAAATGTTTTCCTTCACCGTTTGAGAGCAGTCCGATTACATACATAAGTTAGAAAAACTCATTGAAAGTTAAAGATACTTTTCCTTACACCCTGTATACGTCCCACTGCAGGACACAGGCCTACCCTCAGGGATGGTGAATGGGCGTTGTTTATTTCTGTACTGCGACTAGAAATCGACACATAAGTGGGGTCGATAGAGGCCGATGAAGTTTTTATGAAGAGTTTATTAACGTAAACGTACGTACGTGCCCGTGGCGAAGGGCTCACCCCCCGTCACACTGGACAGAGTTTCGGTACTACTGGTGAAACGTGGATGTTCTGAGGTTTCAGAATATCTCTGACTACCCCTCGGGGAATATAGTCGTGAGCATATGCTTATGTTTATGCTTTATTAACGTAATGTGTCATACATGTCGGTGTAGGCGGGACGGGGTCGAGCACGGAGGACGGGTCGAGCGGCACGAGCACGCTGCCGATGCACGCGGCGGCGACAGCCCCGCCCGCGCCCCACGCCCCGGACTCACCCCCCACCGTCACCGTGCCCAACTACGTCAACATTCACTATTTTATACAGTAAGTACTAAAGTAAAGTCCTAACAAATTGATCATTATGAAGTTAGGGTACTCCATATAACGATCTCACGATAGATTGCTGTATAAACTCAAAACTGGATCTCATTATCGGGATGGTCCGAAAAGTTGCTACAAGAAACTACTTTTACATACATACACATACTCACAGCCTGTGTCCCATTGGGGTAGAGACAGTTGATTGATCGCCATTTGCTTCGATCCTTACAAACATCTCTTGCCTCTTCCACAGTCATAAGTCGTATCATACAGGCTCGTCGGTTTCGGGTACTATTGATCTGGCCCTACTATTTATTAAATGACTTAAACAACTGTTAATAACTTGTATAATAGGCAAGCAGGGGAAGGCACGGAACCCAGCGAGACGGGCGGGGACCTCGCCGACTCGAGCGACACTCCGCTTCTACTGCGGACGATATCCTCCGACACTGAAGCCAGCGCGACACCGCCGGTGCTGAGGAAACTTCAGCATCAGGTAATTATTTCATTTTCCCTTATACACCGCGATATTTTTGTGGTTTTAGTAAAGAGGCAAAGTTATTGGCCTTCAGTATTCCCATCGATTACGCAAACTAAATAGTTTAGAACTTGTTTGGTATAGTCGGCGCTCGGTCACCATTTTAATGCAGTTTTCAAAACATCTAAAAAACATATATAAATAGTATAAATGGCCTCGTCGCCTAACCAAAACCACGACACACATTATTACACATTCAATTCAGTTATTAGCGTAGAAAGAGAAGGTACTAGAAGGAAGCACGTGTCTTGTCATGTTCACTCAATAAGAGATGCACATAGCAAATTCGCTCCAGTTAAAAAAGGAGATCGCTACTTATTGTTGTCCTTATCCACATAACCACTTTTTTTTGTTCTACGACGGCTGTCTGACTCCGGAGCCAGACATCTACATACAAATTGTATAGGATTTTATGACTATCGCTATCTCATACGCAGTTACACTGATGTTCCGTCTACCAGTGTAAGCGAAAAAAAAATCGTCTACAGAAGACAAAACTAATAAGTTTTGTCTTTCGTGCCATCTTAATTAATAACATATTTTATTTGTGAAAAAATCTTCAGTTAAATAAGAAGGACCCTACAGTGGTAAAGTTACTTATTGAAAATAAACGACCATTCCTTACAGTTGTGCTGATTGTTTAGAAGTTTTATCCACTATTATCAGTTTAGTTAGCGCATTCTTTTGATTAATTCATGGAACTCAGGTATGTATTAGTGTTCATAAAAATCCATAAAAAAATTTATCTAAATAGTTTCATCAATTTATTATCTTTTTAATTATTTCTAAATAATTATCTTCGGTGTTATTACTAGTTTTATTTTTGTTAATTATTGGCCTTAAGTTATTGGTTTGTAATGCTAATTTAAACATTCCTAAAGATTTGTTAGTAGTACATTTCGTTTCTCTAGTAAGTAAATAGTACTTGCAGTAATTAACTTCGCAGTTTTCGTCTTCGCATGAGGTGTAGTAACAAATTCCGTCGACGCAGAATGAGTCCATGTTCAGGTTTGATATCAAACGGTTGGTGAGATTTGTTGCATAATTCTCCAGTATTGCACTCAAGTAGTTAGATAATATTGTGTTTATTTCTATGAGATAGGAATAACCTCTTTCTTGCTTGCTTAGATCTGTAAGAAAAGAATATATGTATAAGTTTTACAGCCTTCAACACATTTTAAACTTTTCGCTGAAGATATCTTCAGTTTTGTATTTATTTGCGCTTTTGTATCGATCAATATATCGACGTATAATGACATCCTTTTCAGATCTTTGACTCATTAAGTTTTCCTTGTGGTTATTAACTGTCTTTATTGCGGGTCTGCTTGAAAAATTATCTTCTGAGATAAGCTAGCCCTTTTGTGCACACGGCCAAAAAATCAAGCTACGCAAAAACCAATATAATATGGCCGCGCGTAGGGTGAATAACGTATAACGTCTTGCGGCCAACTTTTTTGGTTTTGCGTAACTTGATGTGTCGCCGTGTGTACGTGTTTTCTCAACGATGTGTATCATTGTGGCTGTGTGTCAACACAATAAAGATTTAAATTTTTTTTAAATTGTTATAATGTTGTTAGACACTTTAGTTAGTTACAAAGTTATGTTTAAACTGACCTTATTTTTCGTGCCTGGAGATTTGGTATCTTTTTCTTCCAAAATTTTTCCACTCGATTCTGTGACAGTCGACGATAGAACTGCTTCCAATTCCAACGGATGTTCATCAATATATTGGTTACCATCCTTCTGAGTCGTAGACGGTACGGAGACCGCAGATGCTAGTTCTGGCTTATTAGCTTCGGTCACCTTATCTTGCAGAGTCGGCTCAGTGGGTTCCGCCGGCTTGGTCGGTATAGGTTCTTCTGGCTTCGCGAACATGTTATAAACGCGACACTCTCCACTCATATTTGTGTCGTAAATGTTGCATGTAATGTTACTGCAACCGGATTGGTCGCATTTCATAGTCGTGCACGTTTGATCATTGCACCAGACTGTCACATTATTGTTCCCTAGAGGTATGGTGTCGTAGGGGCCGTAGGTTGTCGATCCGATGAGTTGATCGTTCACCGGAGGCTGTTCACTCGAACCCCACCACGAGAATGGATATGTTATCCATCCCCATAGTGTGGAACCGATACCGCGAGCCTCTTCTAAGTTATCTGCAAGCGATGTTAGATTGTTAATGCGTTAATTAACAGAAGCACAGATAATCACAAAAGGGAGATGTTGATTGAAATGTTTTTTATTTGATATTGTAGGTATAACGATGCACAACCCACCCAAAAAACTGTACAGAGTGCAAGTGACAGCCTAGCAAATACTGGAACGGTGAACTTAGACCACCAAACTGAACAACTTTCACTATGGAGCCTACCTCAGGAAAAGCGAAAAAAAATCAGCGGTCCCATACAAAACTGCTCTACCTACCCGACTCAAATGTATGGGACAGCTGATTTTTTTTCGCGTTTCCTGAGGTAGGCTCCATAGGGAAAGTTGTTCAGTTTGATGGTTTGAGTTCACCGTTTCAGTATTTGCTAGGCTGTCACTTACACCCTGTATAGTTTATAATCAGAAGTTACTAGTACGAATAGAGTATTGGTCTAATAAAATAACTGAGATAATATCTTCAGTTTATTCTTCAAAAACTGTGGCTAAATAAATAAAAAATACAACTTACTTGCGGTCGGTTTACTCAGAGATCCATGCACGAAACACAAAACAAAGAACGGTACGAGGCACTTATAAATTAGCATGGTGACGTCAGGAGCACCTCAAACGTTCAACAGGAAAGTGTTTAAATAGGCCCACCTCTGCCTTTTATAGATACCTCGGCAGGGAATGCAATGCTCCTATCTAAGTCGAGATAAGGACACCGTCGGGAATGTTTACTTAATGAGCAACAAACGACTTTACCTACAAAGCTTTTAATTTTCTCAGAGTTTATTTTTCAAGACAATAAGATAACCAATACATGTACTTGCATTATGGTTTTCTAAAGAAACTAATCTTTTTTGTTAGAATAAAATAAGCAATGCCATGAGAGATGACAGGATTAGGCCAAGAAGGAACATCAAATTCGATTTATTAAAAATTCTTGAAATATTCACTCTCAATTTCTCGCACTATTCATTAATCACTAGAACTAAAACTTTCAGAGTTTCGGTACTATTGGTGAAACGTGAATGTTCTGAGGTTTCAGAATATCTCTGACTACCCCCTCGGGGAATATAGTCGTGAGTATATGCTATGCTATGAGATACTTTAACGACCATTATTGTTTTAGGTTATAGAGTCCGCATCAATTTACGATTGTATTTAGTCTCTTTTGTCTTTAGTAGTAGAAGGAGATGGAACTACAGATATTTGTTTATGCGGCTGTCCACTTTATTGTCATTTTTTGACGTGCTAGTGTGTGTAAAGTCATATATTTACACTCTAGATTATGCCATATCGTGGCCGCACATGGAACAGCAATAGTTTTACTTTTGCCGACTAAAAGACGATTTGTTTGTCAACTATTCTATAGGATTGACATTTTACCAAACACAAAAACCGGCCACGGTGACCGAAACAAACAAAAATTTTTTGTCTTGTTTTTGTTTACATAACCGCCTGGCCACGGGACAGGGCGACCGGCGGCGCGAATTGCGATTTTAGAATACACTGAGCGTTGTGTCCCTACTATTACGCAAGCACGCAGCGGCGCGTAGGCAGTGTATTCTAAAATCGCAAGTCGCGCCGCCGGTCGCCCTGTCCCGTGGCCAGGCGGTAAGGTTTCATAACTGGCTATCTCGCTCTCTATTTTTTAATTTTTTTTTATTTAATAATAAGTTTGGAAATACAATTTTTTTATCATAGTCGCTCTTAAAAAAAGGAGATCGCTACTTTATTGCTGTCCTTATCGACTAACCACTTTTGTACAGTAAGCGAAAAAAAAACGTCTATGATCTAAAATGAATTGTATTTGTACGATTTTTTTCCTTCTCTAAGGGCCTGTTTCACCACTTACGAGTAAGTTATTGTTAGCTTATCCGACAGATATTTTGACATATCTTTCATACAAAATATGTCAAACTATCTGTCAGGTAAGCTAACAAGAACTTACTCAGAAGTGGTGAAACAGGCCCTAAGTATAAAAAGCCTCCCAACTGATTCCGGGATCATTATGAAATAGCAAACTGAATCAAATTATAGCCAACGGATCCCGAAAACAGGTAAAACTCAAATACTTACTTAAAATAAAGGGAATTTCGCAAAAGTATAGTTGCAAACCACGAACTTTAGAAAGTTGCAATTAAACCTTTTTCTTTGCTAATTTAATAACTGGCATTACATACTACTATTTCCATGTAGTTTTGTGTTCACTGTAGGCCTCCGTTTCTTTGGGAACCTGGCATTGTCTTTTGTTGATTCATCACGTTAACCCAGCACGCGTACCGAATGCGTATTGGTCGACGCATCAGAATTTCTTCTTCAGCGTATGCAGTATTCCTCATGATGTTTTCCTTCACCGTTTGAGAGCAGGCGGTTTTACGCACATAAGTTTGAAAAAAACCCATTGGTACAAAGCATATCGTCCTTTCGGATTCGAACCTCAGTGTCTATCTGCAACGCGTATTTGAAGATCATCATCTAAACTAATATAAAACTGTAACATTAAAGTGTCTGTACGTTGAACAGCAACGGATCAACTTAAATGTAATATATCTGTATTGTCTATGTACCCATATTCGCAAAAATAAATTTAATATTCTATTCTATTGAAAATATTAATACGAAAAAATAATTTTTTTGTGTGCCTATGCTATGCTTATAATTATTTTCTTAAATATCTAATCTGAAACAATATAGACGGAAGTCATATGGGAAAGTACTCTTCGTCTAATTGACTTTAAATCCTGATCGGTACATTGCCCTGTGTTAGAAAAATTCTTTGATTGGATTTGACAGAAAAAATTCCCCGTCCGGATTACTCGATATATCTCCGAGTGTTGATCACTGCACAAATAAGAATCTTGTACGGAATTTTTCACATTTTGTAGGCATATCGTTGTTCATATTAGCCTCACACAACATGCAAAATTCTCGAACATTTTGGCATATTAAAAATCTGCAGTCGGCATTTTTATCGCATATAGTCAATACTTTCCATTTTTTTCCCCCTCTCTTGGGGTGTTCAGCTGCCGGTAATTTTTGTTCACTTACCCCTAACACTTTGTCAGTGGGAATTGCTTTTTGGGTAAAGTTACCGTTTTCATCAAATTGTATAATTTTAGGAATGGCGTGATTAAACTTCTTCCATGGATTCAAATATATTTCTTCCTAAAATGTAATCATTTTTTGTTCTTAACAGTAGAGTCCATCTTAGAGCGCCTTCAAAATAGATGCTATGCCACATATGTGTGTGTGTGTGTGTATCTAAACTATTATAAACTGTATCTGAAGTATGTCTGTACATTGAAGATATTTACAAAAAAATTATTACTATATGGTTTTTAGGTATCCCTGACTCGAAATCAACCTTTTTAGAAATTTTGTCTGTCTGTTTGTTTGTTTGTTTGTTTGTTTGTTCGCGCATCACGAAAAAACTATTGAACCGATTTTGATGAAACTTTTTTTGTTTGATAGCTTATAATCTGACCTAAAATCTGGTATATAATTTGTGCGGACGAAGTCGCGGGAAAACACTAGTATTTAATTTAAATTAACAACACGCGGCGCCATCGCGCGTTTTGTTAATTTGTGTGAATTTTCACAGACAGCTCCCGCGGGACACATAGCGACTTTTTTGAGGGCGTTCTGAGATAAGGTGCAAAAGACATGTTAAAAATATTTATGTCTCGCCCTCTATTTATTAATGTTTGACTAAAATTATTCAATTAATTGAATACATACCGTTGTTGTAATAGATAGTATTGGCACATAACGAAACATAATAATCACCAACTTGAATACATTTATTTTGTTCATTTTGGAAATTAAAGTAATTTCTATGAACTAACTACATGAACGAGCAATGCGTATGTGAAAAAGGACCATTATTAATTCTTATCAGAGCTTAACAATAAGCACACAGGAATTTATAAACAACGAGGATTCTTCTAGTCGATTTATTTTCTAAACATGGTTGCGTAAAGTAGTAGATTATACAACACTAAATTGTTTCATATTTGGACAGTGGCCTAGGTTCAATTCTTTGATTAAACATTTGGACTTTAAGAAAGTTTTCTTACGAGTAACAAAGCTAATACATTTTGAACTGATACAAAGTGTAACCTTCCCGAACATTTTCCCAAGCATTTTGTCTTGCAAAATATCCACAATTTCAAAAGCTACATTTGAAGGTAAATCCATTACAGATTCCATGGTTGCTACACTCTCTGGAATGAAAATAGATATGGTTAATTAATTTCCTAGAAATATATGTATAATAGTTTATATTCTCGCATGTTTCCAATACTCACCGGTATTTTTTGTTCCACCGCAGTGTCCTCTCTGATTCCATCTATCATTCGGCATGCAAGTTCTGTGTACACAAGTCTTTTTTGCGCAGTTCATTGAGTGGCATATATTTTGAGAGCAAAACGTAAGAGCACCTGTTAAATATTTTCCCACGAACGACATAAATACTGGCGCCACCGTGTCTACATCGTCCCAATTAGCTTCCCCAAATATTGCCTTTTCCAGAGCCTTTGTTCGGTTGTTTCGTATCGCCTCAGTAGACATGTTTAACTTTCCCTTCCTGTTTTCTCTCTCATATATTATAGTAGTAATATTCTTTGATATGGCAGCGGATTGATTCGTTGAATGACTCGGCCAGTATAGTAAATCCGTATCGGCAACGAGACCTTTGTCAGCCTTTTTTGGTTCGCTAGGCTTAGCCGGTGATAATTTTTCATCAACTAACTTTGTGTTAGTGGATATAGTCGCTTCACTAGTCGTAGTTTGTGATATATTAGCGTGAGGTAACACTGTTATATTCGATGATATATTAGAGATGGTTGGTTTTTGAGACGAAGTTTCACGTTTGTGTCGTGGGCTTGGCAATTTTTTTGAGGCGTTTGCTTCAATTTTTGGAAATTCTGTTTCAAGGCTATTCTCTATTTTATGATTGTCTTCAGTCCCTTTATCACTAGTATTTGATATGTTTACCATTACGTAAATACCCTCGTCGGCTTGAGTTTCGTTCACCATCAAAGCTTCAGTTGTTGTATTGGTGATGCTACTATTATAAACATTAGATTCAGTCGTTTGGGTTATGAAAGACGTTACATTTGAATGATCAGTCTGATTATTATTTATCGGTTTTGGACTTATGGTTATTCTGTCGTCATAATTCGGCTGTATTTTAAGAGACACGATCTTCTTTCGGTGTTTTTTATTGCTGTTGTTCAGCCTGGACTTCTTTTTCTTGTGTATTATTATTCTGTGCAAGGGCGCGTTGTCATGTTTGTTTAATTTTTGCGATCTCTTACTTCCGAACATTTCTAAAGGAATAGGAAAGTTAAAGTAGGGAAGATTTATGTTCAGAGGTGACATTGATTCTTTAGAATAACCATCCTCCTCTCGGCTGCGATTTTTGTGCAAATTTCCAAGGGCATCGTACATTTTTGGCAACTGAATATCAACTTTGACTTTTATGTTAAATGTATTATCGTTTACTTCTCGGATTCTGTCTTCTGTAGCATATTCATTCATATATGGTAGAAATGATGAAGTCTTTATTCCGTTTTCAAATGGTGATTTATTATCCTGCTCATAACTTTTAGGCTTCGACTCATACGATATTAAACAAGTTTTACATTTACAATTACAAGGAAATTGACCCGCTTTACAGTAGCAAGACGATTTTATTGGTTCGTATCTTGTTTTGGGAATAAGAGGAGGTAACTCTAGTTTTCTCTTTTGATATGCGCCTTCGTCATGTATTTCTTTAGGCTTGGCCGTGGTTAGTTCAGGGCCGATAAAATTTAATTTTGGATTTACTGGGAAAAATATGTCTAAGGGATTAGGATTAAACGATGTTTGAACGAATTTGTTTGGATTAAAATAACCATTAGCGTAGTAATAATTATCATATTTATCACCCATCCCAGGTTTAGTCTTAGTATATCTGTCGTGACGTATAAGAGGCACCTTGTTCTTGGTTTTAGTTTTATCAAGATAATTAATTCTTTGCTTATGGGCCCTGTCTAAATATTGCTGATATTCAGTTAACAGATCGTCTACATTTTCTTCGCTTTCACTGCCACTAATTAACGTATCGATAGGTGTTTTCTGCAATGTAATTGTAGCATTAATGTTACCGTTAACATACACATGTTTTTGAATTATTAAATAGATCTGTACTTACAGAATTAGTTTCGAATTCGTTCAAAATGTCAACGACGTCACTGAAGATCATAGCGTCGAAGAATGGTGTGACTTCTATTTTATTTACTTCTGAACCTGTTGAAGAAAGAATATTGTCAGTTACACATTTTATGCCACTAAGTCTATTCGTTTACTTAATTCGTTTTACTTACTATCCGATTCATGACAAAGTACAGCGCTTAGAGAATATACAGTTAATATTAAAAACAATGTCATGGCTCGTGTTTCGAAGGAATTTAAGTCAGAAGTGATGGAAATTCACCATTCAATAAGTACTTAACCCTAAATGTTTACAGCTTTATAGAGTATGTTACCTAAACAAAGCCTAAACACAAGAATTGTAATTGCCATTGTGTTGCTGTTTCCTGAATTGTTAGGCAACGTGAAATATTAAAGATTAGAGAAACTAAACATTACGTTTATGCTTTTTATAAATAGGAATATGTGGACATGAATTCAACTCATATGTGCACTGACTATGATTACAGATTACAGTGAATGTGGTCCAGTAGCCTTTATAAAAACAAATGTCAATTTATTTTATGGTTCCTGTTTTAGCCGAAAGAAAACATTGGACTGTCGTTTATTGCTTCCAATACAGAGTTTATTTGTGAATTATGTTTTATGTTTATTAGCCGACATATTGAGACAATCAACGGTATCTTAATTTTTAAGTTACCGTATAGGTGCTAACTTCATACATACTCAAGGAAACTTTAAACGTCACACTTTCTCATGGATATTTTCAACTTCACCTACAGTTAAGGATACTTAAAACGTCACACATAGTCAAGGATACTTTCAACTTCACCCACAGACAAGGATACTTTAAACGTCACACATAGACTACGATACTTTCAACTTCACACATAGTCAAGGATACTTTGAATGTCACATATAGTCAAGGATACTTTCAACTTCACACATAGTCAAGAATACTTTCAACTTCACACATAAGCATACTTTCTACATTACAAACATGTAATTGACAGTTGACCAGAAAATGATGCTTGTTACAGGAATCAAGCAACAGCAATGCAGAGGCCGAACGTCTTACCATGCATCGCTGTATCGTGACGAGTATTATTGAAAGCGAAACAGTCTATGTCGAATGTCTTTATGTTATGGAGAAGGTAAGTGTGGCCTTGTGATGTTGTTACCTTCTAAAACTGTATATTAGCATATGCTCACGACTATATTCTCCGAGGGGGTAAATTAACAGTTCCTAAAAACGAATTGGATAAAACCCTCGCTCCCTGCACGGAACGAAAGCCATATTATCTTGGGAGTGAAAATGTTTAGTGATTAAAACCAAATTACATCGATTCCTAGGGCCGTAATTCAGAGACGCCTTTTGAGCTTTAGTTAAGTCTAAGGTGCGTTTTAATCTCAACTCAACTCTGATAGTCTCTTAAGTTACGTCAGACGCATTATAACGTCATCTTTAGAGTCCGCCAGCGTTGGAGTTTCGTTTATTCATACGGGCTTTAGTAGGGACGAAAATGTATGGATTTTGGCATACGGGAGTACGAACTCGAATAACGTATCTGAATGCTAGGTGTTTTCATAAATTTGTATATGTGTTTCCAGTATATGAACGCGATAAAAGCAACTTTGTCGACGTCCCAGCCGGTCATAACGGAGGAGGAGTTCAACACAATATTCTACAAGATATCAGAGCTGCACGAACTGCACAAGAACTTCCTGGAGGGACTGAAGGCGGCCGTCGCCAGTTGGGAAGAGCCTCTCTCTGTTGGAAGCCATTTTAAGAAAATGGTATGTTTTTACACAATACTCTTTATAAAAGAATAAAAGGTCTTTCCGAAATAGCGTAAAATATTTTCAGGATAATTTAAGACTACAACACACTGTGAGAAAAAGTATGGTACCCCAGGGTACTACATACAGGTTTTGTTTCCTGTTTAAGTATTTTGTGTTTTAAATAAAGTATATTTCCTTCCTTCATTCAGTAGGTACATTACTTTTACCCTCCCGTGGAAGACTATGTTGTAGTCCTCTCTTACTCGCACTCGTACAGTATAGCATTTTTGTCATTGCGAGCCCATTTGTATGAAGTGGCAGCGAAGCGTCCAGGGTGTGACTATAGTAAACTGCAATAAATACTCGATCCAAAAGAATAGATAAGTTTATTTTTAACGCGAATTCGATGTTCAGCCTCATATTTATTACGTAAATTAATAGCAGCATATTTTTCTATCCGGAAGTTTGTTCCACTTAGTAAGTTGCTTGAAATACTTGCGTACGAAAAGATAATCAACATTATAATGTTGTGCTAGACCTTCAATATCCCGCCTCCCTTTCCAGGCAGAAAACATAAACGTATACGGCGCGTTCCTCCATAACTACGGTCGTGCGACGGACGCGGTGCGGCGGCGGTGCTCCAGCTCGCAGCGCTTCGCCGACCTCACGCGACAGATCGCCTGCCGCGGCCAGCCGATGTCGCTGGACGACCTGCTGCACAAGCCCGTCGCCAGGGTGCAGAAGAACGCCCTTGTTTTACATGTAAGTTAGCTTTGGACAGTTGTTAAAGAGGATAGGCAAGCTGAAATGGAAATTTGGAGAATAGGTCACTTTTCCGACTGCAGCTTGGACCGATTTTATCTACATAAAATCGACGAAATCAGCATTTCTTATTCCCCTGTTTCCTCCTACAAAACTAAACCGATTTTAATAATTCTTTCAAGAATAATATGAGAAAGACTTTTACTTCTGTCTGTATGTTTTGCTTTTTTTGTTTATTTTCGTCAAATTTGTTTGCTGGTTGTTTGAAATGAGTTTTTTACATATTTTTTTGATTGCTACAGGATCTCATAAAGTACACGCCAGCCAGCCACCCAGACCACGCTATGTTGACGGACGCTCTCAATATGACACAACATTTCCTCGACGAGTTCAATATTATACAAACTAAATCGATGTTCCCTGTAAGTATTTTTATATTCAATTGAATTAAATCATGTAAATGTAATTGATTCTAATTTATATTTAACGATGTTAATTATGTTTTCAGAACGCAGATCGTGCACAGAGAAGACTCGTAAAGAATTCCTTTATCGTAGAACTGTCCGATGGTCACAGAAAACTGAGACATCTGTTCCTTTTCAACGATGTTATAGCTTGTGCAAAATATAAGGTATGGATTGGCTTATTATTTAAATTTATAATCTTTTTAGTTTTTATATTGGGTGCCTGAATCGTAAGAATTTCGAAGATGAAATATGACTTAATACCTAAATAAACCACGTGAAAGAGGCGTGTCTTGTACCCACTGTCTATTAAACATACATTCCCAGTCACACTTGACTTCGTTTAGTTCTGGGCTCTATTTAATTAATAAACGTGACAATTGACGACAATTTAGCGTACATTGCTGAGAATGCTAGGAGAATGTTACCTACTGCAAGTTTAGCGTCATTAGTAACCAGCAATGTACTCTGAATTGTCACGTTTATTAAAAAGGGACCTGGTAGCTACAACTAGTGAAACGTGGATGTTCTGAGTTTTTCAGATATCTCTGAATAACCCCTCGGGGATATATGCTTTGCCAGTGCTTATGCTATGTCGCGTGGAAATCATCATTAACTTTTATTGCTTCCCACTGCACTGTATGCACATCATTTTTATCATCACCCTGTACAGATATATTTCTGTGAGTACAATAAAGTGTTAAGATAAATAAATAAAGAAATAGGTCACAAAGGCACTGGCCTTCCTTCAAAGGTGGGCGTTGGTCCACCACGCGTGCCCAATGCGGATTGGTAGACTTCACAATACCCATCAGAATTTCTTCTTCCGTGCAAGGAAGCTTAAATTTATAAGGAACTATGATTAGTATTTATGTCTAATAAGAATCACATTTAGGGCGTTATTGTGAATGTAGAGTTAGTTATGTATGAGTTCTGGCTATCTTCCTATAATCATTTAGCGATAAGCTTCACAAAACCTTTTTTTCACAGGCTTCAGGACGTGACAAGTTCACCTTCGAATTGAAGTGGTTCATCCCCCTACCCGACATAGTGGTGGTGGAGGAGGACTTGGCGGGCGTGAGTGCGGTGGACGCGCGGGAGACGTCGCCGGCGAACATAGTCGCGCTCAAGTCGCAGGCCTCCACCGTGCGCGATCAGATACTGGCCGAGGAGAGGGCCTCGCATGACGACAAGGTTTGTAAGATCATCACATAAGACTGGGCGGGCGTGAGTGCGGGAGACGTCGCCGGCGAACATAGTCGCGCTCAAGTCGCAGGCCTCCACCGTGCGCGACCAGATACTGGCCGAGGAGAGGGCCTCGCATGACGACAAGGTTTGTACGATCATCACATAAGACTGGGCGGGCGTGAGTGCGGGAGACGTCACCGGCGAACATAGTCGTGCTCAAGTCGCAGGCCTCCACCGTGCGCGACCAGATACTGGCCGAGGAGAGGGCCTCGCATGACGACAAGGTTTGTACGATCATCACATAAGACTGGGCGGTCGTGAGTGCGGGAGACGTCGCCGGCGAACATAGACGCGCTCAAGTCGCAGGCCTCCACCGTGCGCGACCAGATACTGGCCGAGGAGAGGGCCTCGCATGACGACAAGGTTTGTACGATCATCACATAAGACTGGGCGGGCGTGAGTGCGGGAGACGTCACCGGCGAACATAGTCGTGCTCAAGTCGCAGGCCTCCACCGTGCGCGACCAGATACTGGCCGAGGAGAGGGCCTCGCATGACGACAAGGTTTGTACGATCATCACATAAGACTGGGCGGGCGTGAGTGCGGGAGACGTCACCGGCGAACATAGTCGTGCTCAAGTCGCAGGCCTCCACCGTGCGCGACCAGATACTGGCCGAGGAGAGGAATTCGCATGACGACAAGGTTGCTCTTATCTTCATTTTATGTGGGGCAGATCCCCAGCCAGGCCAATTCAGTCTCTTTCATCAACAATTTATGCAGACAACTACCAATGAAATGTGAAATGCAGAAAGTCTGTGTCGAGCTTAGATATAACTAGGGACCAGCTCGCGTTAGCATTCCCCTCTGCCAAGTTAGAAGATCAATTGATCATGTGCACTTACATAAAATTGTATACTTACCTTACTTATCACAACAATAACTTCAAACTATTCTCTTTTGGGGTTCACATGAGAAAATTTTTGACAATCAAAATTTGAATCTAAATTAATGGAATAAAATCCAATGTTGCCGATTTCATGTTACCTCGTCCCCCGCAAAAAGTGACAGAAAAGTTTGTTAGGGTCTAAGGTGTGGAGACAGACAGGTTTTTCGAAAGAAACTATTTTACGCCAAAAGTAAAACGCGCCCCGCCTTATTTCGGAAGCCCATGTGCAACGATTGGCTTCTTGTGGCTCAGCAGAGATCGTCAACGAGCTGATGCTTATTATATTATGATTATTTTAAATTAGTTGGCGAAACTGAACCAGGGCACGTCTTGTTAATGATAACAATGCATTATCAATGTTTATAATTGGTATTGATGAATAACAACATTATTATTAAGGTACACGGGCGCGGGTGGATATTAACCTCAAAATCATATGTTCGAGCGGCAGGTCATTACCACACAATTGTACTTAGTAACAGATACCAAATGCGTTTCTTAAGTTTCGCCGACTAATTAAATTTAGCGCCTGTTTTACCACTTCTGGGTAAGTTCTTGTTAGCTTATCCGACAGATAGTTTGACATTTTTTAAATTAAATTATGTCAAAATATCTGTCGGATAAGCTAACAAGAACTTATTTAGAAGTGGTGAAACAGGCCCTTAACTTTATATTTTGTGGTAACAGAAGATGCGGCTCGGCGGACGCGGCGCGGCGGAGAAGCAGCGCAAGAAGCTGGCCGAGCTGGAGGGGCAGCTCGTGCTCGCGTCGCCCAACCTGGTGTTCAGGGTGGGGGCGCGCGCGCCGGGCTCCTCCGCGCTACAGCGGCAACACATCTTCTTCCTCAGCTCCGAGTACGAGCGCACGCAGTGGGTCGACTCTATACACGCTTTACAGGTACTTTTAAGACTTATGATACGCGACAAGCAATTTTTGGGCGTAGGCGATATCGCAACTGCACCGCCGGAAAAGATTCGCCGCCATTTTTTATTACTGAGCGCTATCGCCGCGATACTGTTTGATCTCACTATATCGTTCCGTAAACGCCTACGCTCAAAAATCGTTTGTGTGATATTGCCCTTAAAAGTAGCGATAGAAAAAACTTTTCACACTAGTGAATCACCGAGAGGTGATTCTTCGTTTTATCTAGAAAATTGAAACAAAGCGAAACATACCGTACGAATAACTTTTTTCGTCTTAAAGTTTTACAATGATGAATTTGTTGAATGATTCTTCAGGAATTAGAGCGACAAAATGTAAACAACGATGATACCAGTGTAGAAAATACCATCTCGAGATGGAAGAAAACTTATCTCCGGAATGAATAACAGTAAATTATCTACTCTACTCGCCAAGGATTACGACAAATGATATGTTAATTTTGTATGGAATATAATTAAAAAATACGCTAGCTATAATTTATTTTAGATTAAAAGAAAGCGTGACTGTAAATATTTTATTTCGTGGTCTGGCAACAATCAGATATTTGAGACCTTTGGTTCGTTCTAACAAAGTTCGTAAAGAAAAAGATTTTTTATTTTGTAAACGCATCTCTTGATTGTTTAATACCTTCGTCTGAGTCTGTACGCTATGCGCGGATGCTACGTACGTATAGTACAAAAAGCCCACACAGACAGAGTAGCGGGCTACATAACATAGTTTAAAAATTTCATTCAAATTGTCACGATTGTTTTTATTATTTATAGATAGACGATACATTTTTAATGCCAACGCAATTTATTAAATGCCGTGCCGACATAATTGAATTCTTAAAAAATGTACCAAAAGTTTCTGACCACGTAATGTCACTTTGACAGTGACGTTTCTTTGTTTACATTTTGTCGCTCTAATTCCTGAACGGAGTATAGCCCAAATGTGTTTTTGCACATAAAACAATGCTTGAGATTACGATATTCACAAAACTTACTCGAAATTGGCAGAAATGCAGTGTTAGATGCAAGCAAAATGTCATTAATTAATAAATAAAAAAATACTGTTGTTATAATCTAGGCATCGTCAGCTCCGCCCGCGGGTTCAAACACTGTCTCAATGCTGGAGCTACAAGCGTGGGTGACTGCGTGTCGAAGCTACCTGCAGACCGACATGGGCTCCTACTTGTTGCGCAGTGGGCGGGACGACTCGCTGCTCCTGGGCGACCTACAGCTGCATATCGGTGGCATGACCGCGCCTCTCGATACCGCTGCCGGTGAGTTAACTACCAGATTAGTTCCCTAGAAGTGGCTATTCCCGACAGCAAACAAGAGGGAATAACCTAGTTCATCATCTCCCACTGCAGGACACAGGCCTGCCTGCCCTCATGGAGTCTGTGTATGGGCGACAGTCCACCACGTGTGCCCAATGCGGATTGGTAGACTTCTCAAAGGCATCAGAATTTCTTCCACCGTGTATGCAGGTTTCCTCACGATGGTTTCCTTAACCGTTTGAGAGCAGTCGGTACTTACATAAGATAGAAAAACTCATTGGGACATGGCATGGTGTCCTATCCCATACAAATGAAATTTTAGTTAAAAAAATGACAATATATGGCGTTATGGTATCGATTTGTAATAAATGTTTACATAAAAGTGTAAATTGTTACTAAAAATACATGATCTGACTACAAAAAAATCTCATGAGCCTCAGAAAATCAAGCAATTTACTTTGCCCGAAGACTGCCCGCGTTACGGCAGTCGCGTTACATTGTTTGACGTTGGGCATCTGTACTGTCATGGTGTCCCATCCCATACAAACGAAATTTTAGTTTAAAAATTGCGATATTTGGCGTTATGGTATCGATTTGTAATTAATGTTTACGTAAACGTGTAAATTGTTACTAAAAGTACATGATCTGACTACAAAAAAATCTCATGAGCCTCGGAAAATCAAGCAATTTACTTTGCCCGAAGACTGCCCGAGTTACAGCAGTCGCGTTTCATTGTTTGACGTTGGGCATCTGTACTGTATAGTATTATATAATCTGTGGTACTGTATAGTATTATATAATCTGTGGACATGGCATGTCGTCCGTGCGAATTTGAACCCGGACCTTCATGATTGAGTGATACTAACATCGAAATTGCGAAAAATAAATCGGCGGTTGGAATGCGGGATTGCAGTTTGTATGGAACAGAACAGCAGGTTTCTTCTTTCGCAATTTCGACTTTTGTCCTATAAAACTGTTCAGTTTGACGGTCTGATCATTCTCTTAAAAAACCGTCAGAATATTAAAAAGGACTCTATATTACAAAGGTTTCCTTGACATTGTGCATAATATATTTTCCAATTTATCTGTGTAACAAATGAGACGTGTGCATGTAATATAATTTTAGTCTTAGTTCTTTGCTTTTTAAAAGTGGAGATTTTTCAATTGACGTTTAGATTTATATAAGAATCTAATCTAAACTATTATAAAACTGTAACTGAAGTGTGTCTGTACATTGAAGATATTTACAAAAAAAAGATTACGACATGGTTTTTAGGTATCTCTGACTCGAAATCAATCTCAATCAATCAATCAATCAAATCAATCAATCAATCAATCAATTGGAATCAATCTGATTCAATTTCGAGGCGTGTATTGTACCCACTGTCCATTATAAGTGGCGACGGGCTCACCCCCCGTCACACTGGACAGAGTTTCGGTACTACTGGTGAAACGTGGATGTTCTGAGGTTTCAGAATATCTCTGACTACCCCCTCGGGGAATATAGTCGTGAGCATATGCTATGCTTATGCTGACTCGAAATAAACCTTTTTTAGAAATTTTGTCTGTCTGTTTGTTTGTGTGTTTGTTTGTTTGTTCGAGCATCACGCAAAAACTAATGAACCGATTTAGATGAAACTTTTTTTGTTTGATAGCTTATGATCTGACTTAAAATCTGGTATATAATTTGTGCGGACGAAGTCGCGGGAAAACACTAGTATTTAATAAAATTGTAATGCTGTAAATCTTCCTAAAAATAAAAAATAGAATAAAAAATAAAAATAAAAAAATAAAAAAACTGTCATTTCAGATTACTATGTAGTGGTAGAAGTAGACTCGTACGGGCACTACTTCCGCAAGGCGAAGTCTAAGCTAGTGTGTCGCAGCTCACAGCCGCGTTGGAACGAGAGCTTCACGCTCGACCTCGAGGGCTCGCAGAACTTGCGGCTGTTGCTGTATGAAGACGCCGCCCGGCCCGTGCTGAGAGGCAAATGTACACTCAAGGTATGTGTTGTTTAGAGCGATAATTGCTTGGCTATCTCTTGTCTGTTATAGCTCTCAGCCTTGTTGGTATTCGGGGGTTGCTAACGGCTACTGCATTCTGCAGTTGAAAGCGACTAAGTCTTTAGGGCCTGTTTCACCACTTCTGAGTAAGTTCTTGTTAGCTTATCCGACAGATATTTTGAGATATTTTGTATGAAATTATGTCAAAATATCTGTCGGATAAGCGAACAATAACTTACTCAGAAGTGGTGAAACAGGCCCTAATACTTGTAGACAATGGTTGCTAAAATGCTACTGGCAAGCCAGCAACACTTCAACGCAATAGGATCTTTTGTGTGATATTTATTTATGTTGGACGTGAATATCCCGTTGTGTTATTTGCGTAATATACGGACGCACATATTCGGACCAAATTGGCGACGTGCTTAAGAAGGACCAGGTCAGATCTACCCGAAACCGACGAGCATGCATGAAAGGGCTAATGAATGTGGAGGAAGCTAGGGAGGTTTGTCAGGATCGTAGCAAGTGGCGTTCCGTTGTTTCTGCCTACCCCAGTGGGAGACAGGCGTGAGAATATGTACGTATGTATGTTATTTGCGTAAATGAAAACTTGATTAGTTACTATACTGACGATCACACTTCTGATATATTAATCTAAAAAAACAAGACGTGTTACCATCGAAGACTGATGCACTATCACCACGGGTCGATTTACACTAAAAGAGCAGCCGGGAGCAACAGCGCGGCGATTCAAGTCTTTTCCCACTTTTTCGTTGTAAACTACGTGGCGCCAGAGTTGGGCAAAAATTATCTATTTACGAAAAACCAAGAAGATAACTAAATCATCTTTTATTTGAAGTAACTAAATAATCCGTCATTTGTTATTTTGAATTTATCTAGAACTAGAAGTGGTCGGGCATGATGAAATGAATGTCAGTGTGACGGTTTGACCCGACGTGATATTCTGTATACATTTATTATTATAAGCTTACTTCAATAACAAACGAGGTCGGTTATCTTCATCTAGATAATTTATCTAAATAATTTATCTTCGATTAAATTTATTTGAAACGATTTTATTTGAAATAATTATCTAGATAATAAATTATCTAAATAACGCCCAACTCTGCGTGGCGCGGAACAGGGCGTGAGCAACCACGCGGCTGCTCGAGGATGCTCGCAACGCCGCGCCTCCAGTCTGTCGCTTCAAATCAATTTGAACTTTATTCACTAGTAGTACACAAATTAGTAGTATAGTAGGATTCAAAATACTAGTTTATATATTGCACCCAAAATGCTTTTCCGACCGCTACCTACAGACCGCTGGTCTTTCAGTGTTAATTGATCCTATAACGAGATTTCTTCACACAGCTGTCAAAAGAATGGGTGGCGGAGAGTGCTAACGGCGGCGTGTCCCGGACGGTGTGCCTGGGCGGGGGCTCCCTGCCGCTACGGCTGCGGCTGCTGCCTCCGGAGCGATCCGCGCGCCGCGTGCCCTCCACCAAGCCCGGCGCTCTGTTCGGCGCCAAAATCACACATGTCGCCAAGTAAGCATTCTTATAAAGAAGTGTGTCTGCAGCTTTGATGAGTTATATTATGTCCAGATCATAAAGGTATTATACCAGGAATAGAGGAACATACAGCTGAGTGAGCGAGATGTACCTAGCGGCACCACTGTATAATAGAAAGAGATACGTGACGCAAGGCAATAGAACCGTTTTTAGTCACTAATAAATTTTTCCAATTCGGTTTCCGTGAATAATTGCGAATCTAAAGTGAAATCGTAGAGAATTTTATTAAATATACTGACACTACTTCATTAATTTATCCACAATTTCACGTTAGACTCAGAATTATAGACAATATTTTTGCCTGCGAATAGTCTGCAAAAAACATCCAAAAAGGGTTTCATTTGACAACTCATGTTTGTTGCTCTATTACTGTAAGGTATAATACCTTTATGGTCTAGAATCTAGATAGACAGTCGAAGCTACGAACGCGTAGAACAAATATCACCCAACTCTAGGGTGATAAACCGTGTCGCTATACACGCACACAGATATAAGTTGTATGAACTAACCTAAGAAAGTTGGCCACTTTTATAGAATAGTAAACAATCATACTGAAGGTATTATTTAAAAAAAAATAAAAATTTGTTGCAGAAGGGAGAAACGCAACATCCCGTTCATAATAAGCGCGTGCGTGCGCGAGGTGGAGCGGCGCGGCATCCACGAGGTCGGCGTCTACAGGGTGTCCGGCAGCGCGTCCGACCTCAACCGCCTCAAGAAGAGCTTCGAGACCAGTCTGTATCATATAGTCACGTCTAAGCCACTATTAATAATAAGCGCGAGGTGGAGCGGCGCGGCATCCACGAGGTCGGCGTCTACAGGGTGTCCGGCAGCGCGTCCGACCTCAACCGCCTCAAGAAGAGCTTCGAGACCAGTCTGTATCATATTGTCACGTCTTAGCCACTATTAATAATAAGCGCGAGGTGGAGCGGCGCGGCATCCACGAGGTCGGCGTCTACAGGTGTCCGGCAGCGCGTCCGACCTCAACCGCCTCAAGAAGAGCTTCGAGACCAGTCTGTATCATATTGTCACGTCTTAGCCACTATTAATAATAAGCGCGAGGTGGAGCGGCGCGGCATCCACGAGGTCGGCGTCTACGGGTGTCCGGCAGCGCGTCCGACCTCAACCGCCTCAAGAAGAGCTTCGAGACCAGTCTGTATCATATTGTCACGTCTTAGCCACTATTAATAATAAGCGCGAGGTGGAGCGGCGCGGCATCCACGAGGTCGGCGTCTACAGGGTGTCCGGCAGCGCGTCCGACCTCAACCGCCTCAAGAAGAGCTTCGAGACCAGTCTGTATCATATTATCACGTCTCAGTTATAAACTCGAAATCGCCGCGATTCCGCCGATTGATCTCTGAAATATTCCGTCAATAGTCCGTCCGTCATAAGCAATAGCTTGACACAATAAGCCTTAGTGTGATATGGCCATTAAATATACACAAAACATAATATCTTGGAGTGTTAGTGAGAGATTCTAGAATCTAGGTCTCGAAAAAATATAAACAATAAATATTATTAATTTGTGTACTCCCAAGATATACAAAATAATAGTGATGGAAAAGCATACAAATGGCCGCTCTTCTTCTATCGGGTCGATGCCATGTCATTCAAACTCAGTATTTTTCCACATGGATAGCTGTACCTGTAAGTCATCGTCCATGGCCGTATTATAACTACAAGTGATTTCTTCGAAATACAGTTAAACAATGGAATGTTTTTTTACATTCTGGAGCTGAAGGGTCGATTCCGAGAAGACAATAATCAATTTTTTATTGAGATCACTGTCAATTTTCCAGTGGTTTGCTTTGCCAGGTCCAAGTCCAAGTCTAGTCATTTGTTAGATTTTAGGTATTGTCTACTTTAACGCACGTTGGGTATAGTGCGTTATATGTCTAACTAAAGGATCGGGGAGCCTCGGAGAGGTGAATAATACTGAGAAGCTGTAGAAAAGATCGTCTTTATAGTTTTTAGTCGTTTTTCAGTACAGTTTATATTGTGTTAGCTACGTGCTTTAATTACCTGACATGTGCTATATGCGACACGTGCCAAATGTGACTATGCACTGCTTGCTTAAATATCCCTTACATCTTCTAAAATGTGATAAAAAGGTACTTCAGTTAAAATATTGACAATAACAATATTCTTCTATTCGAAGGAAAACATCGTGAGGAAACCTACATGCTTCAATTTCGAGGCATGTATTGTACCCACTGTCCATTACAAGTGGCGACGGGCTCACCCCCCGTCACACTGGACAGCGTTTCGGTACTACTGGTGAAAAATGGATGTTCTGAGGTTTCAGAATATCTCTGACTACCCCCTCGGGGAATATAGTCGTGAGCATATGCTTATGCTAACAATATTCTTTACAGACCCTTACGAAGCGGAACAGCTGTTGAAAGAAGTGGACGTTCATTCGGTGACGGGTGTGCTGAAATTATATCTACGAGAGTTGCCGGAAGCGCTGTTTACTGATGCTCTTTACCCTGAACTGCTACGAGCGTGGGGCTCTACTCAGGTATTTGAAACTTTCATGTTCAGAGCAGCACCAAACTATAGTTTGAATTATGCGTGAAAAACTAAAAAAGGCATTAAAATAATAATAATCGCGGAAACGATACAGGCGTATAAGCCTGCATAGAGTGAGCGAGATAAAATCTGTTGTTCGTCCCTTTCTGCGTATATGGTATTTTCTTTGACTAAGTTGTAATTGCTGAGAAAATCTTGCAGCTTAGGTCAGACAGGCACGATTTTTATACATTTTTGTCATATCTCCATCCGTTTCCAGTATACGCGCTCAGTTTGATAATATAATATTCAGATATTATATTCTTTTTTAATATTTAGGGTCTGTTTCACCACTTATGAGTAAGTTCTTGTTAGCTTATCCGACAGATATTTTGACATATTTTCATACAAAATACGTCAAACTATCTGTCGTAAGTCTACGGAGTTCTATGGTGTAGTTTTTATTAAATGTGCTTCTCTACAGGGCGCAGGCGTGTCAGTGGACTCGGGGCCGGCGCACACGAGACGCCACGCTCTGTTGAAGTGTTACGCGCAGCTGCCCGATCTCAACAAGAATTGCATTGATTTCCTACTTAACCACTTTGTCAAGTAAGTTCATTTTCGTTTGTACATTTATATTCAGCCTGTAGTATTCCACTGCAGGGCAAATGTCTCGTTTCACGAATAAGGGTAAGATAGAGTGGGCCATACTCCACAACGCGGGCCCAGTGCGGATTGGTGGAGGCCAGTTAGTTGTCATAACTTGCTGTCAGAACATTTGGTCATAAATATGATGTGCATTTGTGTTTGTGATGCATGTGGGTCGACTAGGATTCGTAGGATAGTAGGATCCTATAGGGAAAGTTGTTCAGTTTGATGGTCTGATCATCCCCTTAAAACACCGTCAGCATATTAAGAAGTACCCTATATGTGTTTATTTTTCGTTAGTCAATGAATAAATTAAAACCAAAGTACAAAAGTTTTATCTTTTCACAGAGTAAACCAGCACGAGGGAGAAAACAAAATGTCACTACATAATTTGGCAACTGTGTTTGGTCCTACACTTCTGCGGCCGTCGAGTACGGGCGCGAATTCCAAAGTGCGTACGGACCTGCTAGCGGCGGGCACAGTCGACGCCATGGCGCAGGCCGGCATCCTCTACTGTCTGTTGCAACAGCGGCAGCTCGCCGCCCAGCTGTCATCCCACCACCGCGCGCCAACGCTCCTTGAGTAATTAACGTCATAATTTATTGTTATCAAAATAAAAGCTAGCTACGTTTATGGGGGTGCCAAACACATTATTATTCGGCTCTTCTGTTTTTAGCTAAACTTCTTTTTGTTATTTTCATGCTCAGCATCTCCAGCTTGAGGTTTTTTACTGTATCTCGTGTAATTGTTTAGTATTCCAAGGCAAAGGAGGGAAGTATTTTACATGAATGTATTTCTTTTTGGTGAAATTTCGTTCTTGATAAAATTTTGTTGTTACTCTAGCAGGAAACAGTCAGGGCTACCACTGCATTATATGCGTCTTTGGTTAGGCAGCACTAAGGGTTGAACCTCATCTAACAGCACCGCATCGCATTTTTCCGTCGCTCCATCCTTTTCTGTCACTCAGGAACAGCACGGCCACGTGCGATCGCATTCCGTCTATCTTATTTGCTCTAGCAAATGACTTTCCTGAGTGACAGATGGATGGAGCGACGGAAAAATTCGATGCGGTTGTTAGATGAGGTTCAACCCTAAAACGTAAGGTAGCTGTTGAGTTCTTGCTTACGTACAATCTTAGAGTTTGCTGCTGGTAGCCCTAATTATTTGTAATGTTTCATTTATTGCATCAATCATTCAAAAACTTTATATACATTCCATAAAATAAAATCAGACTGAACATAAAAGTATTCAGTAGAAAAATATCATTTACACAAAATGTTTATGTATAAGGTGATATTGATTAACATTTTATACAATTCCGGATTTTTGATATAATTTCTAAGACTGCTCTTTATACCAAGCCAATATTACAAAAAAGACTTAACCTACCTTTGTAACAGTGAGAGAGTAGTCAAATAAAAAAATTAAATGGATCGATAAGCAAATAAAAGATTCAATGAGTATTATGAAGTGGGACCGAAAAAATAATAATTGTAAATTAATTATTAGCGTAAATTGGAGCAGACTGATATTATTAATAAAATGTGAGCACTAGTGTACTTTCAGTTTCTGTAAGTTTCCACTTGTGTTTGGATCAAAATGCTTATTTTATATTTTACACATACATTATTTTGCTGTTTACACATTTATACAGAAACTACGAAAACTTTTATTGAATAGAATGAACTTGAAAATTTACAGGATAATAGACTTAATGGACAACGCAATTTTAGTCCCTTTTGTAGCATTTTAAATGCTAGTCGTGTGTATTATTTAGCAGTGTTGTATTATGTTACGTTAGCACCTAGTACCGACCGACGCGACCATCAAGGCCTCCGCACATTGCAGCGATATTATCGACAGCGATATCGCGAACGCATGCGCCCCACCACTGAATGTAGTCAAAAGAGTTGCGATAATATCGCGGCAGTGTGTGGGATCGAGCGCGTCCCCATACAAAATGTACTGAGAACAATTATCGCAAAATCGCAGCGATATTATCGCTCGATAATATCGCGGCAGTGTGTAGGATCGCGCGCGTCCCATTACAAAATGTACTGGAAACAATTATCGCAAAATCGCAGTGATATTATCGCTCGATAAAATCGCTGCAATGAGCGGAGGATTCAATCGAAGTCAAGTATTCGTGTCGCGAACTTCGTAATATTCGCTAGCATAGATATAGTTTAGATGTTTTATTTCACAAGTAGACTTAGATGTATGGTGTTATATTAGTACTTAAATTTTTACCAAAAAAGAAAATTCTTAGAACAAAGTTTTTCCAATTATTATTTGTGTTGATTTTGTTGAAGAAAATTAACATTTCTTTTACAATGATTTATTTTGTTAAATAATATATTTATAACTTAGATAAATAAGTAATCAGTGTAATCTTTTTACAAATTAACAAGATTTTTCTTCACCAAAGACCACTGTTATTTTTAATTCCATGTAAAACCCAAATCATGTCACTCCATGGAGAAAATGTGATCAAATGTGTTGTGTGTACCTATTTCAGAATGCGTTTGAATAAATTTGAACCTGTCTATTGTGAATTTCAGTATTTCGTATTGGGTAATTTTTTCTCTAGAAATGTTATAATTAAATCATGTTCTTATTCTATGTTTAAAAAAAAAGATTTGTAAAGCCCGACCAGGAAAATAAAAAACCTCGCCATGTTGCGGAAAATAATTGGAACAAATTTTTGTACTTGGAACTCTGTCATTAAATATAGGCGATTGCAGCGCCCCCAAACCAGGTTTTTTATATTCCTGCATAGCTAGCATGCTGCAGTGATACAGCGCTATCACATCTTAGCTCTCTTTCTATTTGCGTGCGAACGAACGAGATAAAAGACGTGATACAGCCGTAACACGTGTAGCATACTACGAGTCCAGCACTCGTAGTATGCTACACGTGATACGTCTGTATCACGTCTTTTATCTCGTTCGTTCGCACGCAAATAGAAAGAGAGCTAAGGTGTGATAGCGCTGTATCACTGCAGCATGCTAGCTATGCTGGTCAGGCTTTAATGACCTGCATAGCTAGCATGCCGCAGTGATACAGCGCTATCACATCTTAGCTCTCTTTCTATTTACGTGCGAACGAACGAGATAAAAGACGTGATACAGCCGTATCACGTGTAGCATACTACTGCTTCTGATAATATAAATCACACTATCAAGTTGAATATGTAGAAAGGATGCACACATATGCCAGTCAGTGGGATTTGCCTTTTTAATTATAAAAATATAAATATTATTATAAGATTTGATTAAAATCGCACTGCAAATTTAGTACGGCTTTGGGACATCACAAAATCACGTTAGAAACAATTCTGCACAGTAATGTTTCGAGTCATTATTTTTGTACAACTCGAGACTTCATGTCAGACTGAAGGCGTATAACTTATGCTTACTGCTGCCAAATTTAATATTGCCAATTTATTCTTGACAAATCTAGTTATATGGTTATTTTACATGGCCTTGCATTAGTTTCAGTAGTTGCCTTTTGTGTATGCGGTTTTAATGATACACTTAAAATCAGGGGCTTTGTACATGTGGAGGCTAGAATGTTTATTTATATTGTAACGTTTTGGTACCACACTTTCAAGGAAATATATGCAATTTGTGATAAGTTTTACGTTACAACTTAGGATGAAGTCCCTATATTCAATATGTTACCTTGTAGTCATTGCAAATGAATTGTTTTTGTTTATTTTATTTTTGCAGTATAAAACGTTGGTATATCTGTAATAAATAATACTGGTGTTCTTAAAGTTTATTTTGTCATAAATTCAGTAATGAAGTTGCCACTCAACTTTTTGGTCTAGACTTCTAGAACACCAGAATCTAAGTTGTGTTAGTTATTATGTTTTTATTATATAAAACAGCTGTATTATATTGTGTGTATTTTCACAATTTGGTTATTATATCCAATGTATTTAATTTTTGTAAAGTATAAATGACACTAAATGTAGTTACGTACCTTTCGCAATATACTGTATTTTTAATACACCTTTATAAAGAATTTTATTTTTGTCACCTACCTACTTATTCATAATTGACTATGCATCATCATCATCACCGTTGTGTATTGCAGGCGATTTGAGCAGTGTTTTTAAGGTGAACGCAGACTGGGCCGCACCGCACGCGCCGCAGCTGCAGTCAGAGTTCGGCCGCTTCAGGTACTGTACGGGTTTGCGAGATTGCATAGAACTTCATATTAAGAATTCGATTAAGGCGACTGCGGCGCGTTCGGTGCGGCCCAGTCTGCGTTCGAGAAAAGCTTTTGCTTATGGCTGTACACGTACAGTCCTATACAAGGGTGAGTCCTATACAAAACTAATGTGTATGAAGTTATAGTATTTAGATCAGCACTCACGTAAAGTAAAGTCAATTGGTCTTCATGGAAAAAATGTATAGCATTATGAAACCTATGTACCTAGCATTTTCAATATTTTTTTAAATATTATATATTTTATATTTTTTTTAGATCAAAGAAAATTTAAGGATAGGTCAGGCCTTACGCGAACATTTCAAACCAGAAAAATGAGGCAAAACAAATAACTTCAAATTTGTACCAAGATGACAGACAATCGCCCTAGTTTGTATGGACCAATTGCCCTAGTTGTGCTTCAACTTAACGCGCTTTAGGCTAGAACGATTTCGTTCTAGGCTTAGGCCTATCCATTAATTTTACTTTGATCTAAGGGTATACACATGGTATGTTATAATTTTTTTGAAAACTAAATTTATGTTACATCAACATAAATTGCACAAATTTAGTTTGTATTCTACAAAAAAATATTAATAGCGAATATTTAAAAAAATATTGAAAATGCTAGGCCTATCCATTAATTTGACTTTGATCTAAGGTTAAACCTGTAGTACTAGATACTCTTTCTTTTAGTGGTTATACACAGAAGATATTATTAAGAATCAAAAACTCAGATTAAATAATATTAATTTAATATTTACAAATAAATTCAAACCATGATAGGTACAAATTTATGCTTGGCTAATATTTATTAAAATATGTATTCAAGATTACAGTTAATATATCAATTCTTGATGTCTTCTCTGAGTAATATATAAAAACGGCTATAACTAAAACTATTATAGACGCTAAAGACCTCGAATTTCGGGATATAAATAATGTTATGAGCAGTAACCCACAGTATAGCGCAATTCTTTTGAATGTCTCTGTCAAGAGATCATTCTTTATCGTGTCATCCATGCAGATGCCAGACCATAACAAGAGAGTGGGATCACAGGATGTACAGTTAGAGTTCCCAGCCCCTGAGCATGTGTTGCATGATTTATCACAAGCTTTACAAGTGTGAGATCCTTCCTTGTTTATGCAGAACTGTCTGGGCTCACAGCTAGTTGGGCTAAGACATTCATTAACATCAACACAGATGCCAGATTCCAGATGCCAGCCTCGTTTGCATGTGACACAAGATTCGGCGCCATCCCCCGAGCATCCTTCACATGCTCTGTGGCAAGCCTCACACAATCCTGCACTTGTTCGGTAAAAGTTTTTCACACATTCTTCACAGTAATTTCCACCGAAACCTCGTCTACATTGGCAAGTACCATCGCCTTTACGTGTGCCGTCTCCGTCGCACTTGCCGTTCCCACTGCACACTTTATTATTCATAAGGGGACAAGGACTGCATGATTCACCGAAATGATTTTGAGGGCAACAGTACTGCAGTGTCTCAATACAAAGCCATGTATGCAAATCTACTGAATTTGGATCTTCGTGGAACCACCACTTTTCCAGAGCTTGTTCTGCTTCTTCCGCAAGGCTGTAACATTGATCTTGATGTCTCTTCACTTCGGAGCACAGGCCTTCTTGTACTTCGACAAGACGAATTTCACTTCGCGCATACGATTTTAATTTCGCTTCTTCCCAGGCGGTATCGCCTCCCTCGAACTTTCCTCGTGAAGTTCTATCGAGCCAGTGATTAAAGGAGTCTGTTAGTACTTTACAACGTTGACACTCATTTATTTTTCCAGCGCTTAGTTGATCGAGATCGGGGTAAGACATTTTTTTACTTACTATCAATTCACATAGGGTATAAAGTATAAAAGCTTTAGCAATAACATAGAACCCCATGTTTTTAGTAATTCCAATACAGTTATTGCAATGTTTTCTCTTATAATTGTAAAAGTAAACACGAAAACAAGAATAAAAATTACAAAGACCGAATCATAACCTCAAACTTGCTACGCTACAACTTTTTTTTAAACTGACGTGTCGTGTTTTTATTGAATATTATTTAGAAGTTTCGAGATGATGATCGATCGATTTAATTTCAAAGCGTACCTAATCGATGTTCTTTAAACAGACATCCCTATTTCAATCATTGTTTGTGGTCCATTTAAAACTGACAATGCTGCCACTATAGCCACTTCTTGGCTAGATCTAGCAACATTTTCGAACTCTTACTAAAAAAATATTTTAGCCATTTCTTTTATTTGTATAATTATTTAGCAGTAAAATAGCCTCTCGACTACTGTGTTTGGGTGTGAAATGACATAAACCGTTTATGTCATTTCACACCCAAACACAGTAGTCGAGAGGCTATTTTCTACAAAGACTTATATTATGAGTTTGTGACGATTTTCTACAATGAGCATTGTAAAACATAAACATAGAAATGAAATGGGTAATAGAAATCTATATTTATTCTATAAATTATAAAAGAGCAAAATTATATGGAATAAATGATTGAAAATCCATACATACTTTTTTTTCAGCCATTCTAGCCACTACTAGCGATACAATTTCTAGTTATCTAGCCACTTTTGGGTACGACTTAGCTACTTCTTCCGGAGATAAAGTGGCAACACTGCTGACTAAAAATAAAAAATTAAGACTTGGTCCAATCTACGCAACCAACCACAAACTTAAAAAAAAAACACCTATACCTATTCGTCTATATTCATTCGTATTTCGTCATTCATTCATCTCATCATTCATTCACTCACTCAAAAGCGACACTTCGATTGTGTGAAACTGTGAATTTGCAAAACGTAATTTTAGTTAAAAATATTGCTTCTGTCTTGCTACAATTTGACAAAATAATTGTATGCCATTGATTCATAATAATGTTGTAATCTATCCTCCTTCTGATTCGTTTAATCAATTTTGAACAAGACGGCATGAACATCAATAACTAACCTCGAAACTGTACATGCTATTTGTTTCGCGAGATTCATTCAACAATATCAAACGAACACGATGGCAGACAAAATAAGGTAACACTATTTACATATAAATAATATTGAAGCTGAACAAACGATTCGATTTAATTTGCATTTGTAAACTTCACTTATATTATTACAGATTTGACTCAAAGTTTGACATGAAAGGAAACTATGAGCCTTCCGATTCTGAAGATGAATATTCACCAGCTGAAAAGAAACTGCTGGATAAGGTACGGAAAAGAAAACATAATGACTCTGACAGTGAAGATGAAGTCTATGGTTTCTCTGAATCGGGAGAAGATTCTGATGACAAGAAAGAGGATATGGGCATGGCCGACAGCGATGTCGAGGGCCAGGAGAAATCAGACGACGATTTACCCGATTCCAAAGCATGGGGCAAGAAAAAGGGGTCTTATTATAATACAGATTATGCTGATGAAGACTACGGTGGCTTCGGTGACGATGAACAAGCCGCCTTAATGGAAGAGGAAGAAGCAAAGAACATCCAAAAAAGGCTGTTAGAACAACTGGGAGATGAAGATTTTACATTAGACTTCTTCAACAAATCCGGCGCAAGCTTGGAGGAAAAGGAAACCGTTATAAAAAGTGATTTAAGTCAAATGTCAAAGAGGCAGAAACTGCAGCTTCTTGAAAAAGAGAGTCCGGAATTTGCAGGACTTATCGACGATTTCAAAACTAAGTTGACAGTTGTGAAAGATGATTTGCATCCAGTTCTAGAGCTTGTTAAAGATGGAAAACTCCCAAAATGTGCAGCTTCTAAATTTGTAAAGACAAACTATCATTTGATTTTGAACTATTGCACCAATATAAGCTACTATTTACTTCTAAAAAGTCAAAGGATAAATATTCAAAACCATCCTGTCATAAAACGACTGTATCAATACAGGCAAATGCTGAACAAAATGGAACCTATTTACTTAGAAGTAATAAAGCCACAGATTGATAAAATATTACTTGCAGTGAAAAACAATTTGGAGCTTCACGTGACTGAACTCAAGAAGAGTAAAGAAGGAAAGAAACGTAAATCCAGTAAAACATCTTCAGAGTCGGCACCCAAAAAGCTTAAACTGATCAGTTCTCTTGAGAAAGACGATGGTGAAGATACTGGTGTATCTGACAATGAAGAGGAATATGAAGGAAATGACTTCTTTAGAAGTGTTGACGGCGAAGGAAATGTGCAAAGAAATAATGATGAATCGGAAGAGAGTGGATTCTCCGATAATGAAGAAATTCCACCAAATGATGTTGAAGATGAGAATAAACCCTCAACATCAGCACAAGAAGTTTCCGAGGAGGTGGGAGATAAGCGTCAGATAACATACCAAATTGCCAAGAACAAGGGTCTGACTCCACACAGAAAGAAGGAACAGAGGAACCCTCGAGTGAAACACAAACTAAAGTACAGGAAGGCTAAGATTAGGAGGAAGGGTGCAGTCAGAGAACCTAGGACAGAGTTAACCAGATACGGAGGGGAAGCATCCGGTATAAAAGCTAACGTCAAAAAGAGCATTAAAATAAAATAGTTTTTCTGTTCATGTGATTTATTATACAAATATGTAACAATGTTATTTCAGTAAATTATGTAACCACTTATTTTTCGCTTTTTAAACATTAATGTTGCCACCTGAAAATAAAAATTATGTTAAAATTGCAAATTATTTATTAACAGCTTAATTAACAGACACGTAAATAATCAAATTAAGATGGAAAAATGTAGTCACGGACAGGATGTCGACAGAAAGTCCAGTCCGATAATTTTTTTTTATCTGCGTGGTTAGCATGCCACCCCCGACAAAGCGTTTAAACGAGAAAAACGTTATACACACTCTTTCTGGCATACGTAAAATATTAAGGATGGAGGCACATCTCGATTTTTATAGTTTTCTCGGGGCTGGCATGTGAGGCCTACAGCACTCCATGGCTGTAACATGTTAAATAATCAATGATACTTGAAATACACATAAATATAGTATCTGCAACTTACAATTTCAAGACCTTATCCTTTCCCCCTGAAGCCACATAGGCACCATCAGGTGACCAGTCAACTGCAAATACTTCATCAGCATGTCCTGGCAAATCCAATTCTAATTTCTTTGTCTTCATGTTCCAAACTGAAATACATAAGTACGTGTCCGTATAGTTAGCAGCCTCACCAACGAATTCGAAGATTTTGACTAGACCACGATTTAGTACCCAATTAGTACTATTTAGTACCCAAAGCACAGATTTGGTACTCCTGTATTTTAAAAGATATTTGGGTTACTTACTGAGGCTGCTAGATAGACGTCAAGGTAGCAGTCGCACCAAGAAATACTGTTTATATCAATGTGATTTATATGTCACGATTTAGTACTCATTTAGTACTCCCTATATCCAAAATTTCATTAATATTGATTCAATACAAGCCGAGATATGACAGGGCATTGTTGAGGCTGCTAACTTGACGTTTATTCCAACGATGATTCCAATGAAACGGGTGCACATTTCAAACAGATAAATACATACAGATTTAGTGCTCGATTTGGTGCCTCTTATGATATTTATAATATGTAGAATTTTCTTTCCTACTTCCCAAAAAAACTATGTAAAGTTCTACATACATTCGATTTTCGGTACAATCATGAACAAAAATTATCATTAAGCTCAGACCACACAGAGGCGGTCCTGCGGGAAAGCGGGCCGGCGGCGGTTCTGCGGAAAGCGAATATCTGCGGACCAGCGAAGATTTTTGTGTGTTTTGTAGAGTATGGTGTGGTGGAAAGGTCATGTCCGAGTTTGTATGTCCCCTGTAACAGAGAAATAAGCACTGGTCCGGAGATATTCGCTTCCCGCAGGTCCGCCCCCGGACCGCTTTCCCGCAGTCCCGCCTCTGTGTGGCCTGGCCTTTATCGGAACTCTACTGCCATGAGCTGGCGCACGCAATCATAGCAAGTAGTTCATAGCAATACCGAGAGATGGCGGGATTTTATTTACGTTAATTACGGTGGGTGATGCGAAAACTTGTCGAAGAAATTGTTTGATTCAAATGAGTGCAGCCGAGGGACTACAACGAGTTTATGATGAACCTTGTTCTATCATAGATGTTTTCAAATTGTCTTTTGTGTTTTTGTTTATGTTGTGAACAGGAATGCAATTTTTGAAAGTAACACGTCGATCGAATGATGAATAATCTACATAGTAATTTTAACATTTTCTACTGCTGATTTGAACGAGTGACTTTCAAAAATCGCACTGTAGTGTTTGAAAAGTACTAGTCTCATACATTTGAGTCTAGTAGGCGTTGCAGTTTAGAATGGAACTGCTGATTTTTGTTTGCGATTTCAGGATTGGTCCCATAATAAAAGTTGTTCAGTTTGTTGATCTGAACCACTCATGAAAGTTTCAAACCACAATGAAATCAATATTTATTGCTTCGCTTTATTTCGGAACGGTAAAAAAAAATTCCAGTACAATAATAGTAGAGTAGATTTAAAGAAAAATAATAGTCTTCTGGACTCACATACATAGGTACATACGAGATTGAGAAGTATCAGAGTTACCTATACAATTTAATATCATTTCACTTTTTTGCTTGTCAGTACCAACCACAGAATTAAAATAAATTGTAAACCCTATTACAGTTGAATAAAGTCTAAATTTGATTAACGATATCGACGGACCTAAATTACGATTAGTATGTAGAACTTTACATAGTTTTTTTGGGAAGTAGGAAAGAAAATTCTACATTTCATAAATATCATAAGAGGCACCAAATCGAGCACTAAATCTGTATGTATTTATCTGTTTGAAATGTGCACCCATTTCATTGGAATCATCGTTGGAATAAACGTCAAGTTAGCAGCCTCAACAATGCACTGTCATATCTCGGCTTGTATTGAATCAATATTAATGAAATTTTGGATATAGGGAGTACTAAATGAGTACTAAATCGTGACATATAAATCACATTGATATAAACAGTATTTCTTGGTGCGACTGCTACCTTGACGTCTATCTAGCAGCCTCAGTAAGTAACCCAAATATCTTTTAAAATACAGGAGTACCAAATCTGTGCTTTGGGTACTAAATAGTACTAATTGGGTACTAAATCGTGGCCTAGTCAAAATCTTCGAATTCGTTGGTGAGGCTGCTAACTATACGGACACATAAGTACAAATATTATACATTTAACCTGAACGTGACCGCTGGACAGACGACTTAAAAAAAGTAGCAGGGAGCGACAGGATGAGGAAGGCCGAGGACAGAGTTTTGTGGCGCGCCTTGGGAGAGGCCTATGTTCAGCAGTGGACGATGATAGGCTGATGATGATGATGATGAATCTGAACGTATTATGTTGATGCTTGCACAAAATACAGTCAACTTTGCCACCACATTTTAGGAGTTCATTTGAAAGCTCTGTTTAAAATTTGAATTGAATAGTATTAGTATGCCGTGTGGTTTCGGCTTCAAATGGACCACCCCAATTCTTTCCATGGGTGTCTTACGTGGCGACGATAAGGGATTAAAGTTTTATTATGCAGTGTTTATATGGGCGAAAGGCTATCCACCTCTCACCACTAGGCACATCATTCCATACTAAAACTTAAATTGCTAAATGTGAGCATTGCTACAACCACAGAACATTATAAGAGGGGTAGAAATGGAAAGTAGCGCTTTTGCTACGGAGACGGCGGCGCCACTTGTCTTCCCGCTCACGCTGCTACAATTACTCATGCCCTCTCGCTCGCACCACGCCGCGCGCCTTATGGTGTTATGCAAATCATTGCATAACCTGTGGCGACACGTTTCACGCCTACTTTGCACTTCTAACCCCTCTTATATTGTTCTGTGGCTACAACTACATTCTTAAACAGGGAGTTGTTAGTTGCGGCAATGTTTCTGACCACACCCAAAGGGATTACGGTCGTGAATTTATTTACGTATGTTACATACATACATTACATACATACATACGTACTGTATTAGTTACCTTTAAGAGTAGAATCGGCACTGGAGCTAAGCAGCAGTCTGGAGTCAGCAGACCAGGCTACCATGTACACGGCCTGCACATGTCCACGGAGAGTTGTTATAAACTTGCCAGTCACTGCCTCCCACAGTTTTACTGATTTGTCAAACGATGCTGAGGCTATAAATCTGTCAATTAATGAAATATTTTTAATATTGGTTAAATTTTTTCCAATTAAATCGAAATAATAGACATTCTATAGTGAACAGGACGACTTGTATGATTTCTTTACACGCGTTCGACGCGCCTTTGCTCCATAGAAAATAACCTGGGCCTCTACCCGGACATTCGAACTTCGCAATTGCGTGAACGTTTTCGTTTCAATGCCAACTCTATTACAATGAAGTTCAGACCGAAACAGTCGATATATCGAAAATCTAAAGTCCGGGAACAGGGCCTGTTCCCGCGCTTTTCGGAGGGCGAAAGCCGTACTTGCCACGACAATTAGTATAGTATAAAGCCGAGTCGCGCGCAAGAAGAGAAATCATGCTAGACGTGCAGAGGTCCGACGTCCAAATAACTCTGAAAATATATTAGCAAGCAGCAATTATATCATATCAGGACTTAAACTTCACACAGTTTATAAACTCCATGATAGCTATTTTGGCGTCAAGGGTATGATTGACGTATTACCTGGAGTCTGGTGAGAATTTAACGTCATTTATCAGTTGCTGATGGCCTGTCATACGCGCCAATGGTCGTTTTTCCTTATCGGGAAGCCATAAGAATAATGTGAAGTCATCAGAACCAGACACGAGTCGCTCTGCGCCTTGTGGGCAAACTGCTTCATATCTCTCCAGTGCACGTTGTTTGAGAACTGCCTCTGAAAAATACAAAATTGTTATGTAAGGAGACAGGCATGCAATGTTGGTGTACCTATGAGTATTTAGTTATACACTTGTTATACATTAGAAATTAACTTAGTCGATTGCACCAAGACAGGTGGGCAAGAATTGTCACGCCCTGGATCCCAGAAAACGGTCGTCGTCCGGGTCGTCCTAGGAAGAGGCGGCGGGGCGATCTGGATACTTTCGATGATGCGTGGCCTGAGCATGTCCAGGACAGAGATGGTTGGAGGATTAAAGGGGAGCCTTTGCCCGGCAGTGGGATGAATTGGGCTAATAAAAAAAAAACATCCTACAAAAGAGAGAGAAGAGCATGTCTGAAGGCGAAAGATGTGTAAGTATAATATAAGATCGTAGTAAATAGCGCTAAAAAATAGTTTCTGCCTGTCCACTGGGATGGGAAAGAAGCGTGACATTATAGATACAACAGCTGAGTTTTTTGCGCCGATTGGTTTGCTCCCATTGTAAAAGTTCACCACATAGATTGATGCTTGCACTATGCAACGGGCATACATTTTCTGAATATATTATTTATGTATGAACTTAATAAACGTATGAATTTCGGTACTACGGTGAAACGTGGATGTTCTGAGGCTTCAGAATATCTCTGACTACCCCCAAGGGGAATATAGTCGTGAGCATTATGCTTATGCTTATGTATGAACTTACTATCACTTGTGGAGCCTTGTTGTTGGTCTATGATAGGATGGAACGGTCCAGTCCGTAACACATAGTCTGTGCTCAATGCTAGTGTGTTGACCCAATGTGCGTGTCCTTCTAGTGTCCTGCAAAGTATTCCGTCTTCTGCACGCCATACCTTGAAAATAAAACAGCAAATTATTAGTTAAGTTATGTGGCAATAACTAATTACTTAAATACCTGCTTAAAAAGATGGACAGAATTTTAATTCACGTTTGGATGGACATGTTTTGTCTTATCAGTGGGCCGTGCTAGGCAACCCCCGAGAAAACGACTAAAATTGAGAAATGTCTTTGTTACTTTTTACTTCGCGTATGCCAAAGAGAGCGCACATGGCGGTTTTGTCGCTTTGTCGTTCGGGGCATGCTAGCCCTACTGGCATTGAATCAGTGAAGTTACATAATACACAAGAATTGGTAAACTAAAGTAGCGGTAAGTGTTTTCGAGTGGCGGCCGCATACCGGAAAGCGCAGTGTGGCCACACAAGGTGGTCTGACTATCTGGTGAAGGTGGCGGGAGCCAGTTGGATGAGAGCAGCGCAGGACCACTCGTTTTGGACATCCCCGGGAGAACCCTATGTCCATCAATGGACGACAATCGGTTGATATGATGATGATAGTATAATGCATGGTAGTAAGTATACCTTTATGGTCCTGTCCTGTGAGGATGTGTATATGAGTCCACTACCACCCCATTTCACAGAGGTGACAGCTTTTGAGTGTCCGGCCAAACTTAGTAAAGTCAGACCAGTAACTGTGTCCCATATTCTGACATCACTGTCCTTTGAAGAGCTGGCTAGTTTTCTGCATTCAGGATTACTGAAAATCAAGATTGCTAGATTTAATTTGTTGCCCCCTAATTTACGAATAATGCTGTAAAGTTGCCGAAAATGAAGGTTTGGTGTTGATATAAATTACATCTAAATAGTGCAATGAATGAAATTTGTTTTATGAATATCAGTGGTTACACCACAGGGCAATTTAAATAACTATAAAATCAGGGTAATACGACCACATAGGGTCAGCAAGAAGCCAGTTTTTTTTTTTTTAATTTATAATTAATGGCTTTTTGCTTGTGCGTAGCACCGCATTTCCGCCAGTGTCAAGTGTAATTTATGGGAGTATCTATCCCAATCTCAGGGATTGTTTTTGTTCAAGAACAAGAAGAGATTGAGGATTGCGGAGCCTCGTGGCAGGCAAAAACGCGACGCGCGAAAACCACGCGAGACGTGTGCTCGGGTCAATTCCTGCAACGTGACTCTCAAGAAGCCAGTTGTTACACCTCTCTTATGTTGACATTCTAAAAACAATAATATTGTTATTGTCTTTGGACGGATCCGTGACCAACACAGAGGACAGCTAAGGGTCAGCGCACACCTAAATGCTCGCAGTTTTCATTAGTAAATTGATAATGAACCCAATAACAACTGAAATAGAGTTGAAAATAGCATGCAAGAGATAACCAGAACACACATGTGTGGTACACATGGATTTTTCTCTCTACAACTCTATTTTTTCAACTGTAATTGGGTTTATTATCAATTTATCAATGAAAACTGCTCAAACATTTCTCCGCTAGATGTGCACTCACCCTTTAGCACCTGCCTTCTTGATAAACTAACATAATACAAAGAATGTTTGTAAAGCCCTTCAGGCCCTGCTATATTTAGAAAATATTCTAGTGTTTCAACATACAATATTTTATCAACAACTCATAAATGAATTTGTAGGATCTTTTGTATATTTTGAAGGAAAAATCTTGATCATCTGTGAGCATATGCGTGCAGGCATGCACATCTTGAGAAAACCTTCATACTTCAATTTCGAGGTACCTGTATACTGTGTCCACTATCCATAAAAAAGTGGTGATAGGCTTACTATCTGTCACTCTGGACAGTTTGGGTACCTTGTGAACTGTAGATATTCTGTATTATTTTGAATAGAGGTCAAGGGGAGATGATGAGGTGAGGTTTAAGGTTTATGACCAGAATTAAGCATTTTACCTTAGTGGCCTCATTTATTAATCAATTAATAAAATATAGTAGTCATAAAGTATACCTGTGATATGGTTCCCAGGACAAAGCAGTGATCCATTGCTTATGCCCAACCATGGTCTTCCCAATTTGGTTGCCCGTGTTGGGGTCCCATATCATTACTCTGCCTTGTTTACATGCTGAAGCCAACTTGGTGCCGTCTGGAGACCAACTTATGCATAGAACCCAATTTCCATGCCCTGAAATTTGATGTATTCAAGTATGTATGTGATAATAATAAACCGTAGTCCTTTGCATTTTGTCATAAGGTTATGATTGAAAATATTCAAATATGTACATTTTGACAGGTATTTAATTTTATTGTAAACTAGCTATGACCGCAGGGAACTTAGTACTGCCTTAGAATCTTCCCGACACACACTTGGCCGTTTTTTTTAGCCTACGTTCATCACGGATAATGTAGCATTCTAATGGTGAAAGAATTATTCAGATCGGTCCAGTAGTTTCGGAGCCTATTCAATACAAAACAAACAAAAAATCAAATCAAGACTAGGTGACCTGACAGACATTTGTCCTGTCTAAAAATATTTGGACTATTATGAATATTAAAAAAAAACAAATTAACCAAATGTCTAGCTGTTCTAAAGTGATGCGCTTACCAACGCACAGCATTTAATTTTTATCCATATAGATAGATGTATAAGTTTGTACCTTTACAAACATGTTGTGGTGTTTGAGTATGTAAATCCCAAAACCGGACTGTGGTGTCACCTGACCCGCTGGCCAATTGTTTACCAGACGGACTGAAGCTCGTCGATATCACTGCTTCTGCGTGACCCGGTATAGAACTGTTGACACGGTTACAAAACAGGTAAGTATAGAATTAATTGGGATGATCTTAATAATTTGACAAAATATGGAGTGTTCATAGATTTCTACGTACCTCGTACATCTTGTAACAGGCCTCACTCTAAATACAGCCTGCTGTTGATATATTATCTCTACAACTTCTTCAGAATTCAAACATTTTAAATCGAGAGCATCCTGGAGTGTCGATGTAATTTCCACGTCTTTGACGAAAAATAGGAATGGTTTATCTTCCTGTAAATGTAAAGGATGAATTGAAGTTACTTGTATGGGTCATTATGGGATCAAGAAAGTACTGATTTAGGTAAAACCTTTGATAAAGTATATGTCAAGATTGACAGTCGAAGAAACGAAAGCGTCGAAAAAAATTGGAACCAGGACTGGTTCCTAAACCCTATACATATACACGCACACATACAGAATTTGTATGGCGCCTCACGCACACCAACCTATGAAACTTAGCCCCTTTTGTTTTATACGGTAAAACAGTGAGGCTCATTCTAGACATATACTTTTTCTAAGGGTAAAACGTACCTCTTGCAGTAGAGCATTGCAGATCAGTTGAAGTTGGTCTTTCGTTATTTGTAACGGTAAATCCAAGGGACTTCCAATTTCCTCTCCAGTATCGGACTTTAAACGCGCTTGAACACAGCTAGGTAAATCGGTATCCACTTCCATTTTAACTTATTTATAAATTAAAATACTTTTACGTAAACATAACCTAGAAAAGACGCATGGGAAAATGTCAAGATGACGTAAAAAATTTCACGGCTCTGGAAGCTAGTCTTTGTGGTCAATCGATCGATTTCATAGTGATATTTTGCGGGTTCGGATATTTGGATATAAGGACGGATACACCATCCAACACTATGGTGGGTCATCTTTTTTGGAAAGTTTGACATTTAGTTTTTTCTACTAGCAACATTTTAACAAATGTCCGACATCGGCATTTCACTTACGTGTTATGTTTATTTTCTAACAGCCGTTTGTAATAAATACTAGATATAAAATGAAATTCTTATACTTTCTATTTATATTGTGGACTATAGTGAAATGTGACGAACACATGCATTCGTACAAAGATGGAGAGCAGGTGGTGCTATGGATGAACACAGTCGGCCCGTATCACAACCGACAGGAGACGTATGCATATTTCTCGCTACCGTTCTGTGTGGGCACTAAAGTAACGATCGGGCACTACCACGAGACCCTGTCGGAGGCGCTTCAGGGCGTCGAACTAGAGTTCAGCGGCCTCGACATCACCTTCAAAGACAATGCTCCAGCCCAACAATTCTGTGCCATAGAACTCAATGAACAATCATACAAGGCACTCGTATACGCTGTGAAAAATCACTACTGGTATCAGATGTACATAGATGACCTCCCCATATGGGGAATCGTTGGTGAAATTGATGGCGACCATCACTATATTTGGACACACAAGAAGTTTGACATTGGATACAACGGAAACAGAATCGTGGAAGTAAACCTAACAGCAGAGAACAAGGAACGTCTCACTCCGGATGCCAAAATACCATTCACGTATGAAGTCAACTGGAAGAAGAGCAGCATTAAGTTTGAAGATAGATTTGACAAATATTTGGATCCCAACTTTTTCCAGCACAGGATTCATTGGTTCAGCATCTTCAATAGTTTCATGATGGTAATATTCTTGGTGGGTCTCGTCTCTATGATCCTTATGAGGACACTTAGGAAGGATTACGCAAGATATTCTAAAGATGACGATCTCGATGATTTGGAAAAAGATTTAGGGGATGAGTATGGATGGAAACAGGTGCACGGTGATGTGTTCAGGCCTGTGCCCCACCTCGCAATGTTCTCGGCGCTCGTGGGAGCCGGACACCAGCTCACCACCGTGGTACTAGCTGTCATCATCTTCACTATTTTCGGAGAACTCTACACTGAGAGGGGTTCTCTGTTGTCTACGGCAATTTTCATCTATGCAGCGACCTCTCCCATTAATGGTTACTTTGGTGGGTCATTGTATGCTAGAATGGGTGGAAAAATCTGGATAAAGCAAATGCTCTTGTCAGCTTTCCTCCTGCCCGTCCTTGTATGTGGAACAGCATTCTTCATCAATTTTATTGCCATGTACTATCATGCGTCCAGGGCTATTCCTTTCGGCAGTATGATTGCTGTTATGTCCATCTGTACCTTTGTCATTTTGCCTCTCACCCTAGTTGGAACGGTCCTCGGCCGCAACTTAGCGGGACAACCCGATTATCCCTGCCGAATTAATGCTGTCCCTAGACCTATCCCTGAAAAGAAATGGTTCATGGAGCCTTTCATAATTATTATAATGGGTGGTATCTTGCCGTTTGGTTCTATTTTCATTGAGATGTATTTCATCTTTACATCTTTCTGGGCTTATAAGATCTACTATGTGTACGGGTTCATGCTGCTTGTGTTTCTGATTCTCATGATTGTGACAGTGTGTGTTACCATTGTATGTACTTACTTCCTTCTGAATGCAGAAGATTACCGCTGGCAGTGGACTAGCTTCCTCTCGGCTGGGAGCACGGCTATCTATGTATACATGTATTCCTTCTATTATTTCCTATTTAAAACTAAAATGTATGGACTGTTCCAAACTACCTTCTACTTTGGCTACATGGCTCTGTTCAGTCTAGCTCTCGGCATTATTTGTGGTACGGTGGGATACATTGGCACAAGCTTATTTGTTAGGAAAATATATTCTACTGTAAAGATTGATTGAAGAATTGTGATTTGAGAGAGGTAATAACATAAAAACCTATCTTATCATTTAGATAATAATGAGGTGTTGCCTCACTGGTTATTTTGTTAAACAGTTTTTATTTATAATATAAATAAGTTAATTGATATGCAGAGCTGGTTAAATTTTAAACTGAATGTAGTTGTAAACTTTAAATAACATGATTACTGATGAAGTAATTTTTAATGCTGATTGGACACATTCCTGTACCATTTTTCCTACTGATAATGGCATTTAGAAACATATAGAAGCACTAACACAGTTTTCTTTTCACTAATGATTGCATATATTTGATAATAAAGTTGGCTTCATCTCATTTATGTAGGAAAAAGTGTACGAAAATTTTAAATGAGAGGAGTGATGTTGTACTGTATGTAATAGTTGTGTATTATGCAATAATATCAACGTAGATTTAAATAAAAGTTAATGTATTATGGCTAGCACAATACATAAGCTACTGGTCTGACTAAAAATGAGAAAAATTGGTGTTTAATGTCTCATTTTCTAATTTCATAATTTATTGATGCTAAATGAGTATGTAAATAATGCTCCTCAGTCCTTCTTATCTAGTGTTTGATTATTATTTTAGCGTCTAGTTAATAAAAAATATAAAAATTAATCACCACTTATTAACTTTCTCCTGGTTATACTCAAAATTTTTAGAATTATCCCATTGTTGGCTCTGGTCAAGAAAGAAATATGCATGGTTACGAATTAAATACTTAAATTAAAATTATAGTTTTTGTAAATAATTATGTATACTAGTTAGTATATTTAACGAGGAAGATTATAATATGAAAAACAAACAGTGCTGTTTGCTGAACAGAAATAATCAATTTAGTTTGTTAATTGTGTGTACATTTTACATTACTATTTATAGATAACACAGAAATTCTGTATGCCATCCAGCATAAAAATATTGTATTAAATTAAATTTTGTCATGAGAAATAAAGGTGACTACTATACAATTTGTGTTTCTATTATTATTAATTATTAGGTACCTGAAATTTAGTAGTTCTGTTAAATTAATTGATAATAGGAACAGGAAAAAAAACATTTATCACTGTTACTAATATAATATATTACATTACACTTAACAAGATAATCATTCGCCACATGATAGATAGGTTGATTACGTTTCACCATCAACAAAGGTTTCGGCGTCTACGGCTCCTTTCCTGGACTTCTTGCCGCCGGGAGTTCTCGCATTGAAAGCTTGTGCGGTCCTCTTCCTCAGAGTGGTAACGTCTTCGTTCTCGTCCGTCTGGTCCGCCCACTCGAGCACCAACCTTCTCCCGTACAAATGCGTCGACTGACACAGAGCATCGAAAGCAGACTGAAATAATAATGTAAGTATTATTAACTTGCAGTTATAGGTTGCATAGAGTACTTTTTTATACAAGGTGTTTCATAAGTAAGAATAAATTTTTAAAACTCTTAGGCCCACTTGCGCCAACCACGGTTTAGCAATTAACTCCGGATAAAATTGCTCTTTCAGTTGTTTTTCAATACAAAAAATCATGGGTACCAACTTAACCTGGAGTTTATTGCTAACCCAGGTTGGCGCAAGTGGGGCTTAAGGGGTTGTTTAGACCGTCAAACTGAACAACTTTCTCTATGGGACCAACATCGAAATCGCAAAAAAAAAAATTGATATCCCATACATATTTTAGCTCTAGTCGATTTGTAGAGTATGGAACATCAATTTTGTCCCATAGTGAAAGTTGTTCAGTTTGATGGTCTACACCACCCACTTTAAGGTTTATTTGTATTTTTGTAACACCTTGTAACTATAGGAAAAAGGTAGCGAAAGTCGAGGCGAATAAAACACCCAAAGTTGCCAAAATCGTAATCCTCCTTTTGTTAAAAGTAACTTTTATTACATTTCACCTTACACCTGTACCCGCGACGTCGTCTGCTTCAAATGTTTATGCATACTTTGTAGTATCTTTCTTACTCTGTGATTCCTTCCTCAAGGTGCAAGGTCCTTTAGATACCTAGGCTTATCTAAATTTCATCAAAATCGGTACAGCGGTTTAGCCGTGACAACTACGAGTATTACATTCGGAAGTAATGTTTCACACTTATAATATTAGTATGTTTTTTTTGTGGAGAATCACATTTCGTAAAAAAATTACCTTGGCGTCGGCTTTAGAATAGTAATCGACAAACGCAAATCCACGATGTTGTTCAGCCCCAGGTTGAAGTTTCTTCGGCAACCGCAATGTTTTTATTTCCCCAAACGCTCTGTAACAATTTGCCGTATTAATTCAGAATAGCCATCTGGTATTGCACTATCGCATGCAATCGTATTGTATTCATGGCTATTAAATACTTTGTGTGATTCGGTACAGTTACCTGAAAATTTCGTGTAGCTCATTCCTATTTGCTTGGAAAGGTATATTGCGTACTAGTATTTTAGAACCGTTTTGTGCCGTTTCTTTATTGTTCTTTCTTGAAGTTTTAACGTCGCTTCTGAAATAAAAATTATGTTTAATGACCAATTTAATTGTTATTGATTTTGTTATTTATGTTATACTTATATATGTTACAAACTTACATGTTCCCTCTTTCTGATCTTTTCAGTTCTAACGTTTTCCCATCTAATGTGGAACCCTGCAGTACCTTGAGCGCCTCGTTTGTATGCAGTTTCCTATAGTACTGAACAAACCCGTACCCCATTGAAAGGAATTGTCCAGGATTCTTAGGATCTTTCTTTTTGGCTACAGTTACTGTATGTATTTTACCGCACTCTGAAAAATGCTGCAACAAAATTATCGACAAGTATTAATTTAAAGATGACAAAAGGTTCGATAAATTATACAGGGTGTTACAAAAGTAAAAATAAACATTTAAAACTTTTAAGGGGTTGTTTAGACCATCAAACTGAACAACTTTTACTATGGGACCAACATCGAAATCGCGAAAAGAAATCGTAATTATGTTCCATACTAAATTACAAATCTACTCTAGTTAAATGTATGGAACAGCTGATTTTCTTTTCGCGATTTCGATCTTGCTCCCATAGTGAAAGTTGTTCAGTTTGACGGTCTAAACCACCCCCTTAAATGTTCATTTTTGTTTTTGTAACATCTTATATTTTTAACATCATCATCAGCCTGTAAATGTCTGCTGACTGCCCTCAGCAGGGCACAGACCTCATACGATATTCCAAAACGCGGATCCAGTACGGATTGGTGGAAGCCAGCAAGTTAGAAGCCAACTTGCTCTCAAAGTATTTTCTAGCCGCCGCAGCATATTTTATATATTATAGTATAAATGTAAAGGAGCTAATGGTATTACATTTACAAAGAATACTCCGCATAAGGTACTGGGACATCTCCGAAATCGGGACAAAGACGTGCGCAAAAGCAATGATATTTGATAAGTAATACAATTTTAAAGCCCGACCAGAAATATAAAAAACCTCGCCATGTTGCGGAAAATCATTGCAAATAATTTTTGTACTTGGAACACTGACATTAAAGGAGACACTCGATTGCAGCGCCCCTAAACCAGGTTTTTTATATTCCTGGTCAGGCTTTGGGCTTTACTTACTTCTTTTAAGGACTCGTCAGTTGTTATGAAATTAAGATTTTTAACAAACAGGGTTGTGTCATTTTCAGGTTCTTCTGCCTCGTCCATTATTTCATCTTTACCATTATCCTTATCTTGTTTCTTCTCGACAACCGCTGGCTCTCTAATCTGTTCTTCATTTTGTGAACTACTTGGGTTATCCTCTACAACAGTTTCCTTTTCATTTGATTCTGTAGTTTCAGCTGATTTTACAAATATATTCTCCGGAGCCCATTCCAAGTATAAAGGTGCAGATTTAAACTGAGAATACGCTAGTTTTATGAATGCCTTCTTGGCTTCAAAAGTTTCAACAAAGTCGACGAGAGCAGTTATTCCATGTTTTGGCATTAAGAATCTCGCGATCTGTCCATGTTTTACAAACAGCGCCTTAATCTCGTCTTTGTCTGTGTTCGAAGGTAAATTCTTGACTATTATACACGTTTTAGATCTTCTTTTAGATGGCTGCAATGTGAATAATCCATTAAGGTGTTTATTATCTGATCTTAGACTAATCTTATCAATTTACAACTTTAATGGCGATTAAATAGTGTTAGAATTCAATCAACGATAATTAGGTTTAGGCAAACTACTTGACCTCGATAGTGCGTCAACCTAGTAGTTCAATATTGCACCAAGATATCCCTTCCCATTCCCACCCATCCATATTGGCGTTCGGTTTATAAACGACGACTTTAAATTCTAGGTTAAAAGGGCGAATTTTATGTTTAGTCGATCAGAACTTATGAACATTTCACATTGTTTTATGGCTTATATTACAATACAATTCATAAGGAACAAGTCCCAAATTTTATTTTAGGTTTTCAACATATCGTGATCGTCTTCGGTCGTCGGAATAGAGTTGACATTTGAACGAAATCGTTCACGATATATCGATAATAGAAAATCTGAGTGTCAGACACCCGATCTCTGTCCAGAGTGTAAAGTTTGATGCAGTTGACTGAACATTAATTAGGTACTGAAGATTTTATTGATAATATTAATTCGTTAATGTCTACACGTACACGTATTCGTTAGGTACTCACTTTGTTGAATGCGTCTAGGTAAACTCCGTTAGCTTCGAGGAAGGCTTTCGTTTCCGCCACGAGCTGCGTCTCACCGAGAGCCAGTCTCACGGCGGCACTTGTGTCTGTCAAAATGTAAAATTGTAATTAATTCATTAACTTGTGGGGACTTACCATAGATGTCAACACCCACAAGTTATAGCAAAAGAAGCTAACAGATGGCGATACCGTCGCGCTCAGAAATATGCTCCATACAAAGACAACGTTCACCGTAAATACGTAACTCGTAACCTACTACAAATAAGGTTCACAATCGAATGCGAGACATAAATCGCGCAAGAGAAATAATCACAGAGATTCGATATATATACAAGGTCCAACTAAGAACTGTTGGACCACGGCCGGTCCCCAGGCTTCACACTAAGCCTGGTGGAAGATCTTCCCTTTTCAATGGAGGAACATTCCCAAGTACCACCTCCATATTACGATGAGTTTTTAACCAATTGGTTAAACATACGACAGAAGTGATATTTTTGAATAGTGAGATTCAAAATCATGACAATACACAAACTTCACACACTGCTGATTTCAACGTGTGACTTTCAAAAATAGCTCTCAAAGTAGACAGTCACAAAAAAAAGGGAAGTGGCATTCTTAGGCTCCTCGCAGCCTAATTTTTGGAGAGAAATTTAGAAAATGTATACAACAAAGTATTTGATAAGTAGCCATTATAGATCAACAACGTTGCGCTTTCCGGTACGCAGTCGCCACTCGAGAACATTTCGGCTCCATCGGCCATATGTTCTGCGAGCAATGTGCCCCACCCACTGCCACTTTAGTTTAACAATTCTTTGGGCTATGTCACCTACAGTGGATCTTTTCATTTCTGTTCCGCGGCATAGGTATTGTCTATTCAGAATCCATAGATTTTACACCGTACTTAGACGGCCTAAAATGTAGCTCACTGTCAAAACTGAGACCCATAGTATCTGCCTACCCCTCCATCTCGTGTTATAAGGCACTATGAGTCTGTTTTTCTGAGTGATAAGTTGATAACTTACTTTTATTGTTGTCAGTAAGTAACTGCTCCTTGGTGGTGTTGTAGTTGGTCGCGACGACGTCGGCGATGGCGTTCGCGCCCAGGAACAGCACGTTCCAGTTGTGCGAGGACTTCGCTTGCGCTTTCTGCTTCTTTGCTTTCTTCTCCTTGAACGATAGTCCTTCTGGAAAGAGGACAGTAAAATAGTAAATTATTATGCAACAATCAATATCACTATTTGAACTCTAACCTAAATATTCTAAAATCGCAATTCGCGCCGCAGTTCGCCCAGTCCCGTGGCCAGGCGGTAAGGAGTTGTTCACTTTGGCATCATAATCTGTACTATTATAAAACTTACACATTGAAGATATTTACAAAAAAGTTATGTTATGTCTGACTCCAAACCACAATTTTCTTTATTTTTTCTGTCTCCGATTCTGATGAACTTTTTTGAAAGCTTCTGATTAAGACTTAAAATCCGGTGTATCATTTATCTCGCTGCGGTGACGGGAACCCGTGAGGACGAAGTCGCGGGTAAACTCTAGTAATATTATAAGAGTAGCAAGTAGTTGATAAGTTGCTTGGTTTAGTTCATAGAGAAATTACACGCTCCCCTTGGTAGAGATGGTGTAACAAAGTGTGCACAGTAACCACCAACTGAGCACTAGTTTGTACGGCGACCATAGAGAAATTACACGCTCCCCTAAGCTTTTTGTCTCCCCTCACCCGTCCCTCACCCCCTTTGTCGGCGACATAATTTTCTATAGAAACAAGCCGATATGCCATCTCCTCTTACTCCATGGTTTAGTTAGACCAGTCATGAGTAAATACCGCGCACAGAGAAACTCTCGAACAATCGCGCCAGTTGACAATCTATGGATAGGTATATTAAACTTATCTGAAAGAAAGTTTAAATTACATATTAAGAAGTCGTTGTCTGGCAAGGCGCATTATAGAATTGTTGATTATATTAAAGATACAAAAGCGTGGTGTGATTCCAGTTTGACATAATTTATATAGCAAAACCTGTGACTTTTTAGATTGTGACATTCGAAAAGAGGTACATTGTATCCTATTTTGAATAAATATACTACTATAATATAAATATACTTTTGATTGATTGATTGATATGGTGCCGGACAAATATAACTGGCGCCGGGCGCCATATGAAACACGCGCCCGACTCCGCTTATATTTGTCCCGCGCGTATGGGAGATAATGGGCGAGCGCGTCACGTGATAATTTTCTGCGCAATACGATTGTCTCAGTGGGGCTAGCTAGGAGCGCAAATGTATCACCACAAAGCTGGTAATGGTACTGGTACTGGTCTGGTGGTCTATTAACATTTAAAGTCGCGATAAAAAATATATTTTCTCCCCTCCGGACGGAAAGCGTCAATTGCCGTCCCGCTGCGCTAAACGAAGTTGCCGCTTTCCACCTCTGTCGAGGAGAAAAATAGTATACTAACCCCGGGCAGTAAATAAGAATGCCTCAGATAACATTTTTGTTTCAATTATATTTTGATCAATTCCATGAGATCTGCGAGACTTTTCTTACTTTCCTGCCCTCGGTGTTTAATCTACTATACCATCATCACTGTCGTCAGCTAGTTTCTCAGTCTTGGCTGGTAGAAGATGCAGCATGCGCCCGCAGAAGGCCGTGCCGTCTAGTTCAGTGTACGCCTTGACAGCGTGCTCGGGCATGACGAACGTCACCGTGGCGAAGCCCTTCGGCTGCCGGAGCACCTGGTCAATCGGCATGTTTACTTCCGCAAGTGGACCTGTATCAATATACAATAGGTTTATTACAAATTTTATGTCACATATTATCGAAAGCAAAGCGTCGATGGTGCGTTGCGAAGAGGTATATAGCCCCTCAATCATAGAGGCCAGGTTCGAATCCGCACGGATGTCTGACATGCTGATCAATGAGGGTCTCGTAACGGTGAAGAAATCACGAGGAAACATGCACATGCTGAAGAAGAAATTCTGATGCGTATCGTATGTGAAGTCTACAGGGCACAGGCCTCAAGAGGTCAGTCCACCAGGCGGCAGGCGGGCCCAATGCAATCCGCATTGATAAAGGGATTATTTAAGCATAAAGGTAAGAAATACAAAAAATATGAAAGTATTTCCGTACCATATTTTTCAAACAGATTAGTTAGCTCTTCTTCCGACACAACATAAGGTAGATTTCTAACGAATATGCTGCCACTCTCTCCAATACTTTCTTCATTGCCTTCTTTCTAAAAAAAAAAAAAAGATAAACATATGAGTATACGAACATAGCTTACAGATATACAAATGTTTTTAAAGAAATCTGCATAAAATAAATACCTACCTCTTGATTCTTTTGCCTAACATTTTGCTCTTCTTCTTCGGCCGCCATCTTTGCTTTATCCTCATATTTGTGTATGTGTATGCGGTGATTACCTAAATAAAAATACGACAAATCGTCAATAACTATCAGCCGTTGTATTGCTGGTTGTATTGTATTACACTTTTCTTCTTATGATTGACAAAGAAAAAAAATTACTTTTAACCTTCGATCAACAACATACAACTAGATAACGGGTCGCATACAAAATCAAAGAGAAATTCTGTCCTCGTAAATATACAACATTTTTTGTTAACAAACTGAGAAAACAGTCCTAACACATTATAATTTCGACCTCAAAACAACCATAATTCCTAGTAATTTTTGAAGGAACACTACGGCATTGCGAGACGTGCTTACGTTGGCTAGGTTCGAACGGAACTAATTCAAAATAAGACCTCACTCCAATAGTGAGGCGTTATTTGCCGGGACATGTTTTGAGCGCTGACGCGTTATCTAGTTGGATATTGTTGATCGAAGCTTTTAACGGATAACGGTTTGACTTTATAATTAAAGACAGCATTGGAGGAACAAAAAAAAGAAAGGAAGCCTAAACTCAGGCAGAATTTTTTTTTAAAGTTTTTTTTATTCTAAATTATTATTTTTGTATTTGCATTTTACATAATTTTTACGCGACTGCGCGACGCAAAGGAAGGGGTGTTTATAAAAAAATATGCCAGTCCGTGATAATATGAACTTAGAAATTATGTGAGAAAGAAATTTGTACCTAATCGTAAAACAGTTAAAAAAGAATACTAAAATGTTAGCCAACTGAACATTACCTAAAAACAGTTTATCCTTCACGAGTGCCTTCTTAAATTCCTTTTCTGTTCTGAAACCAACATAGCAGAAACCAGCAAGCTTCCTTCCTTTGCCTAGAGGAAGTCTAATTGAGTATGGCACTAGTGGTCTGAAGAACTCCTTTATATCTTTCTTTTTACATTTAAAGGGTAACCCTGTTATCTGAAATTATAACAATGTTTTTCCTGCATAATAACATGTAGGTCATTATAAAAACTAGACATACATACTACAAAGACCACATAAATGTAGGTATAGTAGTTTTACATCTTGGACACTTCATGCTTCCTCCACACACTCACGCGATCATAGGCTAGCCCATTGTACATTGACGCTTCTATAAAGTAAACTAGTAGCACTCATTTTCCCGAGTCGATGTACAGCATGCTTGCCTAAGGCGCGGGAAATATAAGCGGCGAGGTGTGGGTGGGGTGCGGGCAAGGCACGGCGTCGCCCGCACCTCGCCGCTTATATTTCCCGCGCCCCGCCGCTTCTATACAATTCATATGAAACAAGTAATGAGCGGCGCCTCGCCGGCATCTCACCCTCACCTCACCGGCACCTCGGCCGCGACCTACGCCGCTTATATTTGTCCCGCGCTAAGCTCACGGGAGCGTGTGGAGGTAGCATCACACAAACGGGTTTACAATGCGATACTGGGTCAAATGATAAAATGCCTACAGATCGAATGCTTCATACAATAGCGGCCGCTGGGTGCACTCACACAGCGCGCGTTCAAGGTCGTATAAACAGGTACTCACACTCAGCCGGGGTATGTTGTTGTTTGGCACCTGCAGTGCGATTTTTGAAAATCATACGAGCGGTTCGGCAGTCGAAAATGTCAGAATTACTATGGAGATTATGCATCTTCCTACTGCCGAACCGCTCGTATGATTTTCAAAAATCGCACTGCTGTTCGTACGACCTCTAATGCGCGCTACGTGTGAGCCGACAGCAGCCACTCGTATGAATCACAATGCATGAGGACTGCACCATTACTGTTAACCTTGTGGACAACAGAGTTGGTGAAGTCGAAACTGGTCGTCGGAAACAGGGAGTGCCCATACTGTATGTAGCCATTTATTACACGGTGGTAGTGTGTAACTTTTGTTACCACAGTGTAAGAATGGCTGGTAGATGCTACTTACTTTTACATGAAACAATTGTCTATTCCTTATCTTTTTGGGTTTCTGTTCTTCTTCTGTTGTCTCTGTTGGTGCCTGGTCTGTGGGTCCCACTTTTTTCATGAGTAACTTCATGTACTATTAAATAAAGTTAAATTATTAATATTTGCAATTTGACCTAAATTAGGAAAAGGGTATGATAGGAATAACGTGTTTGAGTTATACGAAGACCCAAAATAAAATAAAAATAGTTAAAAAAAAAAACTTTTTATTTATTTACTTAGGGAATAGGTAAATAAATAATATTATTTTTAAAGTTATTCAAGTCAAGGTAAAAGGCTTCCAAAGACAAGAAGAAAGACGGAGGAGGCAAGCTACAACTGCATGTTTCAAAAGATAGTTGGTAGCACCCTTGCACCATTTTATATTATTAGATCTATATGTGTTTTTGTACATAAAATAATACTTGATATTATGATACTGCCAAAACCCCTCGACACTGGCAGAAAGCCTGTGTTAGACACAAACACAAAACCATATTTAAGAAAAAGCACTTTCTAAAATAGCAATTCTGCCAATATCAAGTAGCAAGTAGTTTGTGGAAGTATCTATTTCAATGTCAAGGATTGTTTCTAAGAGTAACATTTGAGAAAGAAGACGGTGGAGCCTCTTGGCAAGTTTGACCGCAAACCGCGCTAATAACACAACTGCTCATGGCCAAACTTGCAATGTAATTAAAAAAAAAAAAGTATTTCATTAGCAGAATAAAGTTTGACCCTCACCTCCAAATCACTGATCTGTTTATCAGCAACTTTCTCTACTTTTTTACTCTCTTTAGTCACTTCCACGGCTGCCTGTTTGGTTGGTTCTGTCTCTTTCTTGTCACTCTCTGTTTTCTCATCTTCCACGCCACTGTCACCGTCATCACTATTAGCAGCTTTCTCTAAAGCCTCCTTTATCCAAGCTGTTTTATCATTTGTGTGAGCTTCAATGAATTCGGCAAATAGCGGGTCATCTTTGTGCTGTGGAATGACTTGCAATTAGTAAAACCAAGAAATAATGAAGACTGTTTTTATTTTAATATAGTTGCTACTCTCGACTCTCAACGTCACCTGTGTGGAATTTGTGTACCTGTCTGTATTCAGGATGATTTGATCAAGATTTGTTAGGTGGTTTAGCTATGAAAAGATAACAAACACACAGACAGACCTTTGACTATTTATTATAAGGACTAGCCTTGCGGTAGCATTTCCCCTCTTCCACATTATAAGAACAATCAATTGATCATGTGCATTTACATTTAATTTTATACTTTATCACTAAACGAGACAGCCTATAATTGCGAAACAATAACTTCGAACTTAGAACGTTTGGGGTTCACACGAGACTACTTTTCATGATTTTTAGCATTCAACATTAGAATCTAAAGTTATGGGGAATAAAATCCAAAGTTGTGGATTTCATGTTACCTCACCCCACGCAAAAAGTGGCAGAAATGTTTGTGAGTAGAATTACACGCGTAACTAGTCCACATATAAGTAGTCAAAGAGACAGACAGATACCCTTTTACATTAATAATATTACTGTAAAAAGAGAAAGATTAATTAGTTAATGCTACTCCCTACATATGTAATGCATAATTTTCGATTTAAGTGCAGATTTTCGAAAAAATTAGGATTTCTTATAAAACCATATGAACAAAATCAACCATATTTAGATCATCTTTAACAGCATCACATCTGAAAGACATCTTGTTCTTGACAGGCTTCTTCCAACTATTGCCACAATAACGAGTCCTGCCCCTGCCCTTATCGAACAGTCAAGTTCTCAACACCCTCACCAGGACATCGGTCCACCATATAGGAGGCCTGATTATGCTATGATTTAGATAAAACTACAACATAAAATTTTGTCTTACCTTTTTCAGTAAATCAACAATTTTATCCTTATTTTTTTCCGTCTTTCTTTTTTGTTTTTTTTCCAGTTTAGATTGCCTTTCCTCCTCGAGTTCATCTTTATGTAGCTTCTTATAAGCAGTGCTGTCGGCCGCGTACTTGCTCCAGGCTCTTGGCTTCTTGTCGTCACCTAAGTTGGCACATTCTTGAACTTGAATCGTCATGGAACGGATGCAAGTACCATCAAAGTATTCCCTGGCCGCCGCAGCCTGCTCATCCGTTCTGAACCCAACAAAACCGAAGTTCCTGAACTTCCCATCCTTCGTATACTTGAGCTGTACGTCGGTAACTTCTCCCTTTTCACTGAAAATTTCTTTTAGGCTCTCCGTGGTAACCTATGAAAAAATATATTTTATGGTTTTTGTTATGGCATGTGTCGTGCTGAATTTTCATCAAATAATTATTTACCTTGTTTGGTAAGTTTTTAACGATTAGACGAGACATTTTAACATTTAAAAATTTATTAATTTCACTTTACTGAGCACCACACGTGCGAAAACAAAATGTAAACAAAAAATTGTCGATGCTCAAATGTCACTATGAAACTGTCAAAAATGTCAAAGCTTTTCATAGACAAGAGACCAGTTTTTTTTTTTTATATATTTACTAGCCTGGTTACAAGACTTTTAGGCTAAATCCAGCGTAAGCGAAATACTTGGCCTATGGCTAAATCTTATTTTATTTCAATTTATCTCCTGTTTTCACGTTAAAACGTTGGTGTTCGATGTTTTGACGCTTCTTTGGAGTTTTTGGACACAATCGAAAGACGGAGGAAACGCAGAGAAGTCCACAGGAAAGAGGTGAACCGACCGCTTTGCCGCGCTAAAATCACGGAACGCTATTCCTGTTTACGACCCACACACCATCATATTTCACTGAACTGTATATTGTTCACTTGCACGACACTTTGTTACGCAAAACAACACCACTTTTACGAACCAAAACTCACTATAAACGTGCTATAAACAATAAAAATTCGATGAAATATGAGACTCAAGAGAGAGACCACCTCATTCTGAAGCCGTAGCATGAAGCGCGCATAGAGATAGGATAAATCATTGGAAGCGCGTGCGTGATAAGGTCAAGCCTTTTATCTTCTTCGTTTGCGCGGAAAGAGAGAAGATGCGATATCGCTGTGTCACGCTGCCATGCTACGGCTGCAGAAGTTGATTTGTTGGGATTTGGTTGGAATGGGAAACATGCCCATGGCAATGGATAAAAGGGATTTGCTCTGTGGCTCTGCTATTGGGTGGTCGCGTGCGCGTCGGTTGCCCCATCCCCGGTCCACAGTGGAAATCCAGTGGCTCAGGATATTGTTCTTTTATAAGAACAACCCTTGAAGTCACCAAAATATCAATATAACCGTACAACGTCAAGCACTTTTGCTATAAAAACTCGACATTGGCAAAATCATCACACACCCAAGATGGCAGCCATTTTTTAAAATATAGAATAGAATAGAATAGAATGGATAAAAGACGTGATACAGCTGTACTTATAACATAGAATAAAAACATTATTTATGAACGTAGAAAGAGAATCAACTAGAAAAGGCATTAAAATAATAATAGTCACGAAAACGAGACAGCCTTATACGCTAATTACACAGAGTGAACGCGACAAAATCCATGTCGTTTGTCCCTTTCTGCGTATGCGATATTTTTGTTTGCCACAGTTGAAATTGCATACAAAATCTTGCAACTGTGGCAAACAAAGGCGCGATTTCTCATACATTTTTGTCATATCTCTGTCCCTTTCGAGTATACGCTGTCAGGAAATCTATAGAATACTCAACCTACGTTTATGAACGATAAACGAAACGTCAAAGTCACTGTTGTGTTGTGATCAGCTGATTGTCATTGTCAATGTCAATGCTTGCTTTATTACAAAGACTACAGTTTAATATACGGAAATAGACTGGTCACTTCGCCGTCTCTGTTGTTATAAACTAGTAGCACCATCTAGGAGAGTAGTCGGAAAAGTAATGTATTCACCGATACACACATGCACACACACATGCCACACATACATAGACGTCTATCCCTGCTTATTTATGAAAATTTGTAGGTATTTTATTATTCATGTTTATTAAGCATTATTATATTGTATAGCTAAAAAACAGCCGTACAAAATAATGCAGAATAAACATGAATAGGTAATGTTAAGCTCCAAATAAAAGTCATTTTTACTTTTTAACTTTTCGTGTTTTATTTTAAACATAATGAGTAGGTATTCATTTGCAAATTTTATCACTTTCGTCAAAGTGCGGAGTTCCAGATTTTATTTATTTATTGATGACAATACGATGTTTAGTAAATTAACAAATATCTACGCACTATAATTTTGTTTTATTTCGTTTCGGTACTACTCGTACTAGGGAAACGTGGATGTTATGAGGTTTCAGAATGTCTCTGACTACACCCTTGGGGAATATAGTCGTGAGCATATGAATGCATGCTTGCATGCCCACGTAAGTTTTTTGTTTATGTGCCCAGCATGACAAAAAACAGAAGCAAACAGAAATCTATGCTAATTATGTTACAATAATGGCAAATACCGTCTATAGTCCTCCTTTAAAATTTAATTTGCTACGATTTCTATTTGGGCAAAGCAATCGAAAATTACCTTTCGACGGATGGTATCGGATGGTTTGGTATTACTTTGCCCATGCGCTCTTATCAGCCGCGCGCGCCCCAAAGAAATTTTCACGGGGATCTTGGTTGAAATTCCGCAACACGAGTGATGTAATGCCCTGGACTGTGCTAATCCAACTTGAAAGCGATGGTACTACGATTTTTCGACCACGTGCTTGCAAAAACTTGTTCGAAATGTATTTGACACATTTTTCCATTCTTGAAAATATATTCATCTTCCAATTCCATAATATTGCCTTGCCACCAATCCTTGTGACACCTTGTTTTAAACAGTTCACTGCCTTTTTCTTGGGTTAGTTAGGATAAGGATGAGGTGCACCTATAACGAAAAAGGAAATAATTAACACCTTTTTAATTCATAAATAACTACCAACAATACATTTTTTCAGTGTAAATTTTGACGATACGATATCTAATATAATAGCCGTGGTGGTGTCCAGTGGCGAGTAACATTTCCTACCGTGCAGGAGGCGATGGTTAGATCCCCGTTCACGACGCCGACTCGTACCAATGAGTTTTTCGGAATTTATGTACGATTTGTAACACCACTGGCTTTTCGTTGAAGGAAAACATCGTGAGGAAACCTGCGTGCTTCAATTTTGAAGCATGTTTTGTACCCACTGTCCATTATAAGTGGCAACGGGCTCACCCCCTGTCACACTGGACTGAGTTTAGGTACTACTGGTGAAACGTGGATGTTCTCAGGTTTCAGAATATCTCTGACTACCCCCTCGGGGAATATAGTCGTGAACATATGCTTATGCTATGCTACGATTAGAATACAAAACCTGGCTAGCATACTTTGCTTCTGGTTGGCCCCTCCTGGTCACTAGAACTTGTCTAGCCAGACATTCGAACTTCGCAATTGCGTGAACGTTTTCGTTCATATGTCAACTTTGTTACAATGAAGTCGGACCGAAACGGTCGCGATATATCGAAAAGCGAAATTCCGGGTACAAGGCCAGGTTTAGCAGATGGCCATCTTACGTCTTTGCAATAATGTTTATATTTGAGGGGATGTATTTGGTTACACATTGAGGTGGTAACAGCAGTGGTGACAGCGGTGCCGCAGTTCTTGTGGCGCTGTATGTTACAACTCTTATCATATTCATAAATGTATTGTACGGTACTCACCACAGCCAACAGTCACTGAACATCCAGACATGCAGCATTATTTATGAGACTTTTTATCAGTAGGTAGCAGTCAGGGTCACGAAGACACACATTAACAAAATCCAAGACGAAAAACAGCAATTATTTTGCACATTTTGCTGAAAATTTTTCAAAATTAAACTGTCAATGAAAATGGCGCATGACAGTTAAACTTTTTCTTTTATGGATTTTATGGCTAGGTTACCATTTTTAAAAAAAATTACGGCCTGGTTAAAAGCTTATTACACCTTCCTAAATTCAGATTCTAATTGAGGGACAGAGCTATACATAGGCCAAGTATTTCGCTTACGCTGATAGACGGAACATCAGTGTAACCGCGTATGAGACAGCGATAGTCATAAAATCCTATACAATTTGTATGAAAATAGATGTCTGACTCCGGAGTCAGACAGCCGTCGTAGAACAAAAAAGTGGCTACGTCGATAAGGACAGCAATAAGTAGCGATCTCCTTTTTTAACTAGAGCGAATTTGCTATGTGCATCTCTTACTGAGTGATATGACAAGACATGTGCTTCGTTCTAGTTCCTTCTCTTTCTACGGAGCTATAGGTTAGAACGGGACGTTGTAAGACGTCCTTTTTTAACCTATAGCTCTGTCCCTCTTCAGAATCTGAATTTAGGAAGGTGTAATAAGCGTTTTACGTCAAACGAATGTTGCCAGGTTATGTTGAAAAACACCCCTAATGACATGGGTATTTTTCTCCTTACTTGGCATCACAGCTATAAAATTGTTTTAGAACTCGGCTCCTAGATTGTGCTGTTTTTAATAAAATAGTGAATCTGAGCAAATGTTCTAAGAGAACATAGCATGCTTTATTATTTCGGAGTTTCGGAGCCGCCTGATTTCAACTTATTCAGAGGTTTCCTTTAAATTTTAATACTAATACCTAGTTAACCTTACCCAGAAAGTTTCAATTAGTAAACACCCAAGCATCAAGATGTCGACCGCAATGACATTTGGCCAGAAACAGTTTATACCAACAGCACCTGATAAAGGCAGCTTTCCACTGGATCACGAAGGACTTTGCAAGAAGATCATGACTAAGTACATGAAGTGCTTGTTCAATAACGACAGCGACAACTCTAAATGCCGGGTAGAAGCTAAAGAGTACCTGTCTTGCAGAATGGAAAACAACCTTATGGCGACAGAAGAATGGAACAAATTGGGCTTCAAAGATAGTGATATTCAATTGAAAGGGAACGAGAAATGATGAAAATTTGTTGTTAGTCGTAGGTAAGGTTCTTGTTATGTTTTCTATTAAATGTAGGATTTTGAGGTCAATGTTTTCTTTTAGATCAATTTTCTTTCTTAAATTATAACACATAGTAAATATCATCATTGAGTTGCGTTGTGGGTCTGCTATTGGGCGGTCACGTGCGCGTGTCGCTAGTCGGTTGCCCCATCCCCGGCCTACAGCGGAACTCCAGTGGTGGCTCAGGATATTGTTCTTTTATAAGAACAACCCTTGAAGTCACCAAAATATCAATATAACCGTACAACGTCAAGCATATTTTTAAAAATAGAATAGAATAGAATATCATCATTCTTAGGATGACTGGACCATCAAACTAAACAACTTCGACTATGAAACCAGCATCAAAAGTGCAAAAAATAATTCTTACCATCCCCTAAAAACCTTCAGCATGTTAAGGAGGAGACAATAAGGTGGAGTCATGTAATTGCGAGGTAATATTTAGCGACTTTGTTCTGAATTTGAAGACGGCACAATAAGCAGATGTAATTGCAACTATGAATCACGATTCAGCTTTTCTCTCAATAGACACATGTCATGTCTAGTCATCTAGAAGGCAGGTGTTGGTATGAAGAGAAGAACTGAATCGTTATTCTTATAAGTACAGTTGCTCTATAGCTATAGTTGCAATTACCAGATTGTTACAGTAACAAGACTTCACCTTATTTTCCTTTTGGACCCTAGCATAGTTTGGTTCTAAATGTCCAGGTAATTTAGATATAGTACCCAGCAAACAGTGGAAGTAGAGTTGGATTTTTGTCAGTATTATAAAACCAAGGTCTAATCATAAGATGTATTGAAATACCAAAGATGATATTTATATTAACATTATTACATTTTACAAATACATGCTGTATTTAAACTCTTGTTACCTCTTCAAATTAGTTAGGCACATGCAATGACATTCTATAAACAAGGACTTTGTATCAGTGCGTTATTAATGGGACTGCTAAAATGTGCTTATTTGTTTTACATTACTGCTTCGTGACAGAGGATATTTGAAAGGACTGGAATGTAGATAGCCGAGCATAACTGAGGCATACTAAGGTGATATTAGAGACATGAACCATTTTTTGGTTTTGTTACTGTATGACGTGGTGAGTCCATGTGTATAGAATGTCATTGGGCCCACATGTAGGAATTATTCGCTTGGAAAGAGGATCTGTTGGTGATTATAACAATACAATGGCACAGGCAAGTGGCTTCGGAATGCACATTGACAAATTGCACTTTGACTCTTCCAAATTACGGTAGACCAAGACGTCAACTCTCAACAAAGGAAATGATTAAAACAGCAGGCTTTATTTGCACTAAAAATACACTTTTATTATCTAATTGAAGTTTTTGTCCTGCATTGGGATATTACAGGCTTTTAGCATACAGTAAAACTGTTAAACAATGGGCATCGGCTACCACTGACTATAACTCTCATCATCATCATCATCAGCCTATCATCGTCCACTGCTGGACATAGGCCTCTCCCAAGGCGCGCCACAAAACTGTCACGCTGTCCTCGGCCTTCCTCATCCAGTCGCTCCCCGCTACTTTTTTTAGGTCGTCTGTCCAGCGGGCAGCAGGGCGTCCCACACTACGCCCACCAGTTCGCGGTCTCCACTCTAGAACTCTGACACCCCATCGGTTGTCAGTTCTTCGACAGATATGACCAGCCCATTGCCACTTCAGCTTGCTAATTTTCTGAGCTATGTCAGCCACTTTAGTTCTGTGACGAATCACTTCATTTCTGATGTGGTCCCTCAGAGAAACACCGAGCATAGCTCTTTCCATAGCTCGCTGAGCGACCTTGAACCGACTATAACTCTCACTTGCTTGCAACTATCTCTTTGTCTCCAAATACGATGATAGTGGACAAGCATATATCAGTATACTGTACATTACTTTTATAGCAAATTCAATTGGTTTTCTTCGTGACTCTCTGGGACAAAGGTTAATATGGAAATAATTAGAAAACTGGCCACTTGCATTAAACAAATAATATTCTTAAGTCACCTTTAATTATGGAAACTATACAACAATGACACAATCATATAACATCCATGACCAAACCGGGACTCGAACCCAGGGCTCTAATTTGTCAATCCGGCGTGGTAGCCATCACACCAACCAGGTCGTTCTTTGCTAATTTTAATTTTGATAGAATTATTCTGAAGTGAAAGAAGTGACGTAGAAGCAACATTTCTGTTATATTCTCTGTATAAGAATTATGATATGGTATGTAAAAAAGCATAGTAATTGATTGAGTTACCTACTTATGAATTTTTCTATAGTGAAATCAATGAGTAAAACTATTAGAATCCTACGTTTAATGACCCAAATTCACATATTAAGCCAAATATTTGTATGGCCTACAATCTATATCATGTAAATTATGATGTTCTACCTATTTAATTCTATGTATTCTGTTTGTCTTATGTACAATATTTCAACGCATTACGGCTCGCCGGTTAATCAAACAATTCATGATACGTAAAAAGACTTTATTTATTTTCTTATTAAAACATAATATTACTTAAATTACCTGAAATTACCACTATTTATTGAGTAAATTATTTTAAATGAAAAAATTTTGATTTATTTTACCGCCAATCACTTATTATGGCATTTTTTTCATAAAAGTAAATATCACAGTTATTATTAAATTATTTGTGACCAAAGATATTGTAAAAAACTTAATCAGAAAGTCTATATTACATTAAAATTACTAGTGACTTCAGAGATTTTAAAATGTTCGAAATACAAAGTCATCTCAGTACTTACAATTTTATTTATTATATTATAATTTATATAAATAAATGTTTTCAACTGCTGATTGCATAATTTGAATATAAATATTTGATACAAAATAAAAGCAAGTTTATATTTTAATATCAGGAGTGCGATTTTTGAATCTCATTCGGTGAGCTCAGCAGTTGAAAATGTCAAAATTACTATGGAGATATGCATCTTTCTACTGCTGATTTGACTCTCAACAATCATACTTCAGTAGTGCGATTTTTGAAAGTACATCAGCAGTAGAAAGATGCATATCTCCATTGTAATTTTGACATTTCAACTGCTGAGCTCACCGAATGAGATTAAAAAATCGCACTCCTGGAGTGATATTTTTGAATTTCACACATACTAATTAGTATACAAATAATTCAGAAATTCCATAGAGTTTATGCTGCTTTCGTATACTAAATAGAATTTATGAAATTAATAAATAGCACTAGATTAAAAAAAAAATATTGGCTTACTATGTCAATATGGAAGAGAATTTATTTGGGGTTGGGCATTGTACTAAGCTTACGATGACATAACATCAACATACAAAAATATTCAAAGTTAATTTATTCTGTACAATTACTAACTATAATAAGCACCATTTTCATTCCACCAAAATTTCCATAACATTCCATTCTAAAATTGGCATCACCTGCAGTTTCTTCAATATCTAAAATAAGACAATCTCTAGCGTTTCTTCACAGTACTATAAGGCCATTTCGTTATACATATATTTACGACAAGTACATGTAAGAAATCTTATTTTATGATTATACTTACTCCAATTTATTTTACAAATTACAGAATATGTGTACCTCTTTTAACCAGCATAGTACAGATGAGAATGTCTGTTAGATAGGTATAGATTTAATAGCGTTAAAAGTATTTTTACACAATTAAGTATATGAAGATGTTACCTATCCTTTCCCCAATATCTATGACCTACCATTTAAATTAAGGCATTCTTGTGGATAACATTTGATTTAGTGGTAATATAAAAATATATTTATCTGGTTCCATACAGTAACTATTATAGTAGACACATCAAGTGTATTTTAGAATAGTGATTTAGACAATTAAATAAAATAGTATTTTTTCACATTCAATACTGACATCGAAAGACTACGAACTGTACAGATTGCTAAATGAATGGTGTTATATACCTTACATTGTCATAACAAATCAAGCACTCGATCTTATTGAGATCAAAATGTACATACAACGTCATAAAGAAATAAGAATTACTCTAGTAGGATTACATATTTTATACTTAGAAAATATTAAATTAATACTAAAACAGGCAGTGCATCATTTGCGCAATAGTTTACTAACTCTACAATAGTCTTTATTCAGACAGTTTCGATATGTACTTGTTGATCCAGACATTTTTTTGCATAATTTACCAAACTTAAAGCTTCATAAAAGTGGCACATAATTTAGATAGCATGCAGTCATAATATTATGGTTTAATTTAAGAGATAGCAATATCTAAAGTAGCCTGTGAGTGCCAGGATTGTAGAAGACAGTAAAGATATTATATTGGGGGTGTGTGTGGTGGCGGCGCTGGGCGAGCGCAGAGTGGAGCCCGGAGCCTGTGGGGCGCGGTAGGGCGAGCGCCGGCCCGTGCGCTCCGACGGGCAACCCATCCAGAAGGTAGCCGATGGAAGTTGCCTCTCGTGGTCCACTCGCATCAAAAGATCGTTGAACTTCCAGAAACCTTTGCCTTTGAAAAAGTATGTTTTCCCTGGAAAAATAAAAAGATAACAATAAAAAACTAGCTAGAATATACAGTTTACAACCTACGTGACCCTGGTCCAATAGTGTCCATTCCGCCGGTCGGCAGCATTACTATTGGATCGCTAAGAAATTCCTCTGAAGATTTTACTATTTTTATGTTAGCTCAATTTTTGTATATTCCCCCCGTCACACTGGACAGCGTTTTCGGTACTACTGGTGAAACGTGGATGTTCTGAGGTTTCAGAATATCTCTGACTACCCCCTCGGGGAATATAGTCGTGAGCATATGCTTATATTACCTATAACTATTGTATATTTTATTTAGTTATCTATGTAGTCTTTTTATTTAATTTCTATGTAAGTAATTTATATTTATTCAAGTTTACACAATTAAATAATTTCGTGGAATATCGAAATTGCATTCTGTATTGTATATCTGTACATGATCTCTACAAACTATAATAAATATTTACCATCTTTCCATTGGAAGACACTGTCAATGTTGTAGCCTACACCTTTCCACATGCCCATATCACGAGGGTAGTCCAGCTCAACGCGACCCAGGGTCTCGTCATATCTGAAAGATTTGAAACAAAGTCAGCATCGCCTTTTAAAGTAAAGAGTTACTAGTATTACATATTATGCGCCGCGTAATGAAATACATACTTCCAGTACATGGTGCCACTGTAGAAGTATGTACCACGGTTATGTCCCCAAACCATAGCGGCGTCTAACTTTTCTATGCTGCTCGGTAAACCAAAATGAGTTAGTTGTTTCGGATATCCTGGCACCAAATATCTTGAATCGAACAAGTATAATTCTTTGCCTGAAACCAAACGAATTAGAGATTAGATTGATTTCAAACAATTATCATGATCAATGTCACCTGAAACAGGTATTACGATTCCTTACCTACGAAGAAAGCTATTTTTTTGTCTGGTCTTTCATAAACTGCATCAACATGAGTAAGATCCTTTGGTAGTTCAGGCCACATACTTGTAATTTTCATGGGATATGTGGGGTATCGCCCATGAGGTCCTATCCTCCAATGATACTGAAATGAAACAAAAAGTTTGCTTAGTTTATACTATTAACATCTTTCTGCTGGTTTAATATATAATTTTTTATTATAATTGCGTTGTTCGAGATGATTGGATACTCACTCTATTTTTAAATATGAAGAGTTCTCCGCGTATCAGTGCCACAGCATCGTAGCTAGTATCGCATGTTTCAGGCTTGTCGGAAGGTGGTGTCGGCTGCTCAGGGTGATACTTCTTTTTAGGCTGATCCTGTCTGGGATTATTCGGGACGTTGGGTCGTGTCTGAGTCGGGTACTCGGGTTGGGCAGGCCGGTAGCGCGGACGATATGTGGTGTGATACGGTGTGGTCTCCGTAGTACGAGGGTAGTGATGGGGACGGTCCCATCTAGGACTGTCTTCACTTTTATTGTGATGGCGACGTTCAGGGTAAAATGAAGGGAATTTGTTGTGCGGGTAGGATCCACCATGATGCGAGGTATGCCTGTCCCTGTTTTGTGGATTATTTATGTACGGTCTTCTTGTCGTTGTTGTCGTGGTCGTGGTGGTTGTTGTAGGGGGTGGTGGAGTTTTGATAGGTCTGTACTTTGGAATCTTTGCCCAAGTTTGCTTTTCTTTTGGACCTGTGGATTAATTTATAAAATTTATTGAGTTATCAATGAAGTAGTTATTGTGATTTCGTTGCTAGTATCGACTATTAAAGTACTACCTATTAAAGTCTAAATACTTTTTAACTTACCGTACATCTGTTGTATTCCATTGCGATCGTCCTCAGGTAACACAAAATTAGGTTGGTATCCCTGGTACCAGGGGAACATGAGCGCGCCCTTCACTGAACTATGACTGAGTCCAAGTGAGTGCCCGAACTCGTGTGCGGCAACAGCGAAAAGCGATGTTCCTGAAAATCAATAAGTTTAGGCTTTAGCGACATATTTACGTGACATTTTAGTAATACAATAGTGGTTATTTACACATGGCTAGCCGAATACAATCCATAGCGCCGATGTAAGCGTCCGTTCGTGTAAATTATCACGTGTGCGGTGTAGGACAGCGCGGCTGGGTAATCGTAGTGTGTCCACCCGGCTGCGGTTCTGTTTCATATCGGGTTGCCTATTTACCTACCCGGTGCACAATAGTGCGGACAACATCCTACTGACTCATTCCTCTTTCGAAACGATCGTGCGACGTTGCTGCGGTAGTTACGTGGGACGAACCAAATGAATTCCATGATACAATTTTGGTAGAGCTGATCGAGTTTACATGGGTGTACCGAAACGCATTCGCCTCTACTTTAATACTGTGAATTCAACTGAATTTGGTGGGATACTGATAAAAGTTACCTATTTTTAATTTTACACATAGGTAGTCAATTGTTGACGAAAATTTTTTTCGTCGAAAATTGACACAAAACTCTTGGCGAAAATCTGCCACTCTAATTTCCGATCGTTACACAAAAACTTTTCATGGAAAATACCAAGTTTTTTTTTATGAATTGGTATATATGATTTGTAACACCACTGGCTTTTCGGTGAATGAAAAAATCGTGAGGAAACTGCATGCTTCAATTTCGAGGCATGTATTATACTATACCGTGTGTCCGCATGGCGACGGGCTCACTACCCATCACACTGAACAGAGTATCGGTACTACTAGTGAAACGTGGATGTTCTGAGTTTTCAGAATATCTCTGACTAATAATAAATAACGGGGAATAAAGTCGTGAGACGATGTTATGGATATAACTTTAATTTTAACGAATTCTCTCTATCTATTACACGATTTCAAACGTACGTTTTTTGATAACGTAGGGTATAGTCGCGTCTAATAATACCTATATAGGTACTTAGTCTTCGATCAAAGTAAAATTAATGGATACGCGAACATTTCAACCCAGAAAAATAAGGCAAAACAAATGACAGGTATACTTCAAATATGTACCGAGATGACAGACCAAGTGTGTCAGTTTGTATGGACCAAGTGCACCAGTTGTGCCTATCCATTAATTTTACTTTGATCGAAGACTTTAGTGATGAATACCAGGGATATTGTCCCACAGATAGCAATAAATCTCACCTTCCTCATCGTCGCTGTTGGGCTTCAGCAGCCAGAGCTCGTCGTCGTCGAAGTGTGCGTCTCCGCCGCGGCCCGTGCCCGGGAAGAACGCGTGCGCAAGGATCGAGCCGCGCCCGTCGAACGGGTAAGCGTCGTCATGATACCGTCTGGAAACAAATGTTATCCTTAATATATTGCTTTAAACCTTACACTTTAAAAAAATGTTAAACCAGATATTATTGGGAACGGCAGGGAGCGGCAGCATATAATTAGACTGTCATTTTTACTCCAGGAGTACCTAAGTATGGTATATCGAAATCATGAAACTAAAATAGCCTATTGGATTTTCATATTTATTTTGATGGTCTGAAAGACCCTTCTTATCTTGTTAAGTAAAAAAAGAACTACACATAATATATTCTTTAAAATCATATAGAACTTAACAACAGGAAGCTGGCAAAGGTGTTGCCTATCTTAACACCGACGTTATTCATTTAATGTCACAATGTTGCAAGCTTTTCCAGTTGATGGAAATTTTCATTGAAGCAATATATTCGTTCCGCAACAAACAACAGTAGACGGAGTGGATGGAGGCCGAGCAATCAAACTTGCGTCCCCAGAGGCCGGCTCGACCACTACCCACCTAATCATTTTTCGCGCCGACAAAACAGCAGAAAGACCTCGCCCATGCATATTTCACGCAATATTAGCTGACCGTTGCGATATTGACTTTCCATCGCCCCATGCAAAAGTTCTGTCATTATAGTCCACATGGGCGAGGTCTGCAAATAGGTAAAATTTCCTCCCACTTGTACGAAGTAAGGAATAAAACCGTATGAGTTTGCCATACCATGCCGATCCGATTTTGTTAAAATACTCTTTCTTGTGACAATAATAAAGAATATATTCAGTAGGTTCGGTCTACACAACCCTCTTCCATGGTTAGTGGAATGAGTGTCTAGCTGACATACGCCATCAAATTATAATGGGTTCGGAATGGAAAGTTTCCGAGTTAGGGAATGATTTATTGCACTGATGGTGTCTGCCCTTCTTCACCGGCGTGGATCGACAACGCAGGTGTATGTAAAATGGGTCATGGCTTCTTTCTTTATAGTTCCTTACATTTGATCGAGGAATTAACTATCAGATACCGTGTAGCTTTCTTTATATTGAATTAAAATGCTTTTATTTTGATAAACGGATCATGAACCCATCCTGCCAATCCGGGACTGTGCTTTCATTCATGTATCGGTCCTAATCCTATTATGGGTTGTGATAAAAAACCAATTTCGATAAACTGCTTTTACAAATAACTGGAAATACTATTCAAGAATCATGTGTAAGTACTTCACGACAACTTGAGTGTTCAGAATCAGAACCAATCTCAGTTTGCAGATATGAGTTTAAGGGTGACAGGACGATGACGTTGCTTACCACTACGATTAGTGAGTTGGAGAACGCAGTTAAGTTGTATAGGTACTCGTGTAATGTTATGTTTTATGAGGGTAATAAATCTGCTCGTAGCAAACTGCGCTTTGTGCAATCACTCCACTCCAAACGTCTAGCCCGATAAAGTGATGATGGAAAGACTACAAACCGTTAAATTTAATACCGACGATACGGCCAAACTGTAGTGCAACTCGTTTTCATTGGGTGAATATTTTTCTAGGCTGCTACAACTGCCACTACCATAACCTCCTTTTAACAACCTTGTTGAAGTTGTAGCAAAGGGAAGTTCGGCCAACAACGTTTTTAAATTAAACTGTAAATATCGTTCTTTCCCAAATAACATCTGGCAGATTAGAGTCGCGCAATGGTCTTCGTGGTACCTATTTTTTCTTTATTAAAATCAAAAGGAACTCGTACCTAATGTGCATATATGTAGGTATATAGGTATTATATCTAGGTACCTACTATCTATTGAAAGCTTGGAATATCGTAGGAAACGGAAGACTTTTATAGAGTGTAATATAAGTTAACGGCACGCATAAAATCCAAGACAGGTACGCATCGTAGCATTTGATACGCGTTTTCTATATGTCCTATGTTATTATGTGATATGATGGAAGATACAGCCATCACATCAATAATATATGTAACTACGTAACGTATGTATTTAGAGCAACGATTGGCTAACTAGCTGTTAGTATGAACACAGAGTACTAAGTATAATTACTACGTAAGACGTATATTTTCGTGTAAAGTAACTACGTTTCATAGAGTAGGTACCTACTTTTTAAAGTTTTCAGGAAAGTTTGTCGTTTTTTAAGGACTTTTTTTTAGGTAAGTATTGCCAAATTTCTTTCGTTGATTATTCGACTCTATTGTAACATTGTCAAACTAAAATTAATTCATGTGTTGTTATTTTTGGGCATAGGTAAGTTCTAGGCTAAGCCATGTTTAGAATTCAACGAGTTTTTCGCGTACGTAGGTACCACGCACGTTATCAAAAATACTATCAAAATCAGTGAGCTGAATTTCGATTGGCCCTAATAAAACTGAGCACGCGCCCAACTTCCAGCACCAACACGCCTTAGTTCGGGAAAAAAAGAAAATGTTATGCGGACCATAGTGAAGTTCTAGCTGCAAGTTTGCAGCGCCCGGCTCGCCGCACAAGCCACAATATGGCGGTCGCAATATGTCCACGGTTGAGGTTTTTGTCGCCACTACTTTCTCATATCGCCGTCTACGGTGATCTAATAAGGGAAACTTCGCCCTACGCTCATTGGATATGCGACGCCTGTCGGGAACTCCGCGTCATTTGTCAGGATATGCTATACGCCCTATAGTATGCCATACGCCCGCACCCCTCGTGTATGATTATCGCGTATTATTTGACAATATTAAAGTCTCGTCGTATTATTTAAGGTTGCTTTATAAAGCCAAAAGATTTGTCGGCGTTTGTGGTTTAAAACTTATTGGTACCTACCTTATGTATGTATAAGTACTTATGTTATGTTTACGCAATTGTGTAGGTAGGTATTAGATTCGTTTATTAGACTTAAATGGCTGTAGAAGAGGCAAAAGAGATGTGTCAGGTTCGTAGCCGATGGCGATCATTTGTATCTGCCTACCCCAAAGGGACACAAGCGTGAGTACTTATGCAGATTCGTTTACAAGTCGATAATTTATAAGTTAATACGTTGAAGTCGTAAAAATACAGTTTCTGTTAAAATTCGGGGTTAGTTTAAACACAAAATAAAGAGTGTACTAACAAGTATAAATACTGAATTCTTCTCTCAACGATTCTTACTATATCTTCAGTTATCATATAAGATTACAAGTACGCTCTCTGTACGTTGAACATTGACATTTTAAACAGGAAAATATATAGAGAGGGCTTCCATGAAAACGAATGACTGCCGCGTGCAATGAATACGAATCAGTTGGGAGGCCGCACTGCATTAGCGAGACCAAAAGTTAATTCAAACTAAGACCTTATTTTCCTAAAAAAGCTTTAGTTAAAAATGGCGTGGGAAAGGAAAGCGTTCGAAACTATTTGACACTATATCCTCGCAGGTAAACTATTTCCAGAAAACACGAAGCAATTTTCCGTTTGCAGTATTAGATAAGTAGCAAAGTGGATTTAGCGAGTCACGTCCCCTGAATGAAAGTGAATCGTGAACGAAACATTCCACGCCACGGGGAAGCGATGCGTCAGTGTTCCAATTTTAACTTTACACTTTATTGGTTACTTGTAGCTTGGTGTTTGGAGGAAAAACTGAAAAACGAGCAATAATGCGTTATTATGATTGATGTGATTGTTATAATGTAATAACAACCTTCATTTTGATATAAAGCTTCAGCGAAATATTTTGTTATCTACTGACGTTCTGTTGTATACGAGGATACAAAACACCCTAGTAACAATTAAAGGGGCTAGAAAATTATACTGAACAACATTCACTATGGAGGCAAAATCGAAAATAAAAATTTGCATGCCCCATACATTTGAGTAGAGTAGGTAGGTACCTACTGCAGATTAGTATAAAACAGTATTCTTTTTATTTTTTGTGTCTGTTCGACAGATTTTATAAAAAACTAGTGTTTTCCCGCGACTTCGTCCGCACAAATTATACAAGGTGTTTCATAAGTAACAATAAATTTTTAAAACTCTTAAGGAGGTTGTTTAGACAGTCAAAATTAACAACTTTCTCTATGGGACCAACATCGAAATAGCGAAAAAAAAATAATCTCATATCCCATACATATTTTAGCTTTAGTCGATTTGTAGAGTATAGAACTTTTTTTTTTTTTTCGCGATTTCGATATTGGTCCCATAGTGAAAGTTGTTCAGTTTGATGGTCCACACTACCCCCTTAAAGGTTTATTTGTAGTTTTGTAACACCTTGTATAAGTACCATATTTTAAGTCAGATCATAAGCTATCAAACAAAAAAAAATTCATCAAAATCGGTACAGTAGTTTTTGCGTGATGTGCGAACAAACAAACACACAAACAAACAGACAAACAGACAGACCAAATTTCTAAAAAAGGTTGATTTCGAGTCAGGGATACCTAAAAACCATATCGTAACCTTTTTTTTTGTATAAGTATATCTTCAATGTACAGACATAATAGTTTAGATAGTTTCTACCTATAGTTATCATTGATTGTAACATAAATGGTACGAAATGTTTTCGGTTTTAAAAACATGAGAAGGGAATTTGTTCTGAATTTGAGTGCGGATTCTGCTCGTCCGACCTTATTCTGATGCCTCGCACGAGGAGCTCACAAATCCCCTTAAAATGGATAGGACGTTTCTCTAAATCCTCACTTGATTATTATTTATTATCAACGCAATAAATCAACCAACGAATTTCGGAGTCCTTTTTAAATTCAACGAGAATATGTGTAGTATTTACGCTGTAAATTTATAGTTCTACGCTTTATCTACCACCGTAACTAAGAGTTGGCATATACACCCTAATTTTTAATTTTGATACTAAAGTCTAACTGATTTTAAGGGTGTAGGTAGTAGATTTGTTTTGGAGAAAAGTTCCTATCAGCCGATTAATTTTATTTGGTGCGTTGGTTCAAAAAAAGTTTCCGTTTTTGGACCCATGTTTCTTAGGGAAAGTTGTTTAGTTTCGTCATCCGAATACACCCTTAAATTTTTGTTAGTAATTATACTTAATTAATAATTATGGGCGTATTTAAGTGTGTGTCAGAAGCCGAAAGACGGTTTGAATAAACTCTGACACCAGGGCTTGCCCACACGATAAGAAAAAGAAGGAGTCACGTTGCAGGGTTTGCCCCGAAAACTCGTCCTTCGCGTGTTGTTCGCGCGGTTCGCGTTTCAGCCTGCCACGAGGCTCCGCAATCCATCTCACCTGTGTTCTTACTCAAAAACAATTGGATAGATACTCCCTCAAACCACTTGACATTGGCGGAAATGCGGTGCTAACGCACAAGCAAGAAGTCAATTAATTATAATAAAAAAAAGAAGAAGAAGTGTTTTCAGAAATCAAATTGTGTTCGAAACAGATAGATCCATAAAACTATTGAGAGTCGTAAATACCTACCTATAGGCTCTTGTCTAGGTCCTAGAGCATACGTGTTCGTAACTATCACCGAAATTAAACAACGCTGCCTGATGCCAGGGATCGGAAACCGGTTAATCTTACAAACCGGTTTAGATCATTGACCCCAAACCAGAAATGATTGCGGTTTAGGTTTCGGTTACCGGTTTTTTAACCGGTTAATGTATAAACCGGTTTTTTACTAATTTCGGTTTCGTTGAGCGGAATTAACCGGTTAATTTGAGTAAAAAACGAGCGCCATCTCTTGTGGTTAATGCATAACGGACCTCTCGCTTTTTCTACGGCCTGCTAATTCTGCTTTAACCGGTTAATTCTGATCTTAATATCGGTTAGCGCGAGTTTAATAATTTCGTTCTCTGAATTAACCGGTTACCGAAATTATTTCGTTTTTATTAAAACCGGTTACAGGATTAACCGGTTAATGGATGAACGTAATTTAACCGGTTTTATGAACTATATTAACCGCTATTTCAAAACCGGTTCCGATCCCTGCCTGATGCACGTCCTTGGATGGGTGACTGTTCTAGTAGAATGTTTCATTAGGAGCGCCTAAATAAACATTAAAAGCACGCTAAGCAGTTGATCCCGGATAATGCCTTTATATGGCACTCACGCACACACACTCAACTTTCAGATCACTGTAGAGGCGGTATCAACATACTCTGACAGCAGGTTGATCGATAACTTGAGTCCATGGATCCGCACTGGGCCAGCGTAGTGGAATATGGTCCACTAGCTACCCTCATTGATGAGAGGTCTTTGCTCTACAATGGGATCTTAAAGTATGTATGCTAAAATCGTAAAGTAACTTACTTAGCAAAGGACACGACTATGTCAGCCTCGTCTGAATTGATCTCCTTGAAGGTGAGCCTGGACGCCTGCTCCCAGACGTCGAGCGCGCGCGCAAGAACGTGCCGCGTGCCCGCGTGGTCCAGCCGCAGTGGTCTCCTCACTGATGACAGGCTGTGAAAGACGAATTACATATGAGAATGTATCTCACTTAATATTATAAATGCGAAAGTTTGTGACAATGTTTAGTTTTTGGATGTTTAACGACTGAACGGATTTGGATGAAATTTGGCACACACATAGATGTGCTGGATTAACACATAGGATGATTTTTAAAGGTCCAAGCAGACGGAGTCGCGGGGAACAGCTAGTAATATATAAAAACTACATTTAATGGTAAATCTTTATAAAATTTTACGCCTGTGTATGTACTCGTAAAGAGTACAGAAAAGTGTAGAGTTAAATGTTTTAACATCTTGTGAATCTCTAAGATTCCTTTTTACGTAGACTGACAGACACGAGCATATACACACCCTGTACAGCGAGGGTGTAAGGAAAAGTATCATTAAACTATAAACCACATACTCTACACATCAAACTGAACAACTTTTACTATGGGGCAAAACTGTCATAACAACAAAAAATTTGCTGCTCCATACTAAACTGCAGCGCCTACTCGACTCAAATGTAGGTAGGTATGAGACAGCGTCTTTTTTTTGTTTTACTGGTTTAGGTACTCCCATAGTAAAAGTTGTTCAGTTTGATGGGTAGAGTACGAGTATGTGGTTTAAAGTTTAATGATACATTTCCTTTACTGTTTGGACTACCCTTTATTTTGAAGTGTGTTTTGTTGTGTTCCATAACAAAATCGGCACAACTTATTTTAATGCGCAAACGATTCTAAATGATCATATTCAAGACATTCTTAAGACTGCTCTTGTTTGTTAGAGCCAGCCAGCCAGCCTACCAATCTAATCCAATATTGTTACACAACAATATTGTTCTGTTTTAGACTCATTCTAATAAAAACATTACGGAGGAAAACATACAGCGTTTATTTGATTAGCATTGTTAATGATAATTACTTTTTGTATTTGTACTAAAATATCAGATAACGACAATACTGAAACCGGACACGTGTATGTTTTCAGAGGAGCGCGTGGACTGTTGAAAACAAATTAGGATTTTATCAAAGGGTCAGCCGTGCTCGTCCGAACTCCGGCCATGTCATTAAAAACAAATGTTTATTGACAAAGTATCATGTCGCACAATTAAATAGCGACCAAACATCAAGTGGCGAGTTTGTGAAACAGATGTGTTGACTATTCGCTAACTTGGAAACTTATAATTGCTGTTATTCGTCATGTTCGTCATTCACAATGTTGTTCTAATATGAAATAGGTAGAGTTGTTGTTATTTAGAATCAAAACAACCGCGCTAAGTGCTCTAAGACAGCTCTTAGGGTTAAGTAAATGGTTAATAAGAGCCAATACGTAGACGCAGATGGATTTAGTCAGCCTAGGGTATCGTGAGAGCGTGTGCGTGCATTTCAGCGTTTGTGTCCGGCAGCTTTCCAGTAATGGAATAATCGCATTGTGGACAATTTGAGTGACTCGGCCCTATTTAACGCTCGCTGCGTTCATTACTCGGGATTTATGCGTTGTCATGTACACAGGCGACCTCATTAGCTCTGCACGCAGTTTTAATTAGAGATCTAGCAAACCGGATACGTCACTAAGCCGTAGTTTACCGCGACGATATTAAAAATCTGTTGTACATTAAAACCTTTATGATGATATTGTCGATGTCGCTGTATCTAGCACGGAATACAGTGCCAGTAACCGCCAGCCAATGTTGCGGTTAGGTATTATTAATATTTGCGCGAAACATTATGATGGATAAAATATCGCTTCCGCGGGTAATTAAACGAAACCAACGCGGGTAACTGACCAACGTTTTGTTCATTAATAACTAGGAACGGTGCGGCGGCTGGGAAACATTAAATGAGTTGTGAGATGTTAATTTTTATAATTGCATCTGCTAGGCTGGCTGTAGTAGTAAAATGATGTGCAAAATAATTCATGGAGTCTTTTAATGGGCGGCCCGAGGACAGTCCAGCAGTGGATGAAACCGCTCCAAATTTATTATTGCCGTATTAACATGGCCCGCCGTCCACCGTCCGTGCACGCACTATATCAGCCAACTAGTTAATTGCAAGCCTTGGATGAAATTCGCAACCGCATTTCAAAGTTAATGTTGTTATGTCAGCCCGAAATAATGAGTGTGGTCGAAATGCACGGGGGAGGATCAAGTGTAACTTTATAGTGCAATTAAAACACGTCTTTATCTATGATTTCTATTGGACTTATGTAAGAATGAATTTTAAATTTTCTTCTCTTCCTCTCATAGGGTTCTTTTACTTTTTGATCGAAATCCCTATTGGGTGTACCTACCTACTCTCGCTTTTCGTTTGCCAGTAAAACTGTCTAAATATCCTGCATACCGTCCGTCCTTTTCAGATCTTTGATTTTTTTTTCTGTAGTAAGAATTTTGATCAAATATCTCAAATTAAAACGGAAAGAACATAAGCCTTAACAATAATTGTTGTTCGTTGTTCCTGAAAGAACAGATTTGTAAAGATTCAATTAAGTTTTTCAATCAATTTGGACACCTACATTTTACATTCTTGAAACAGCTGAAGGCCTTGCTACCTTCCGCACGGTCATGCATGTCTACTGTCTACCACAATACACGTCAAAGCTAACAATAGGTCTGTTTGCTGTCTAATGCCGGCCGACTGTTCGACAACGTGCTTCAAGCGCAGCCCTCCCCTCATCAATGTGTGTCTTCACACCCCGATGCACTGATTGTCTGATAATGACCACTCCACGCACGACTCATGTCATTTTAATATTTAGCTAGAATATTTGTTTTTCTGCCGTTTTCGTTATAAGGGTTAGGTTGTAAGCATTTCTTCATTAGAAACCGAAGAGTTAGAAAACACAAATATTTTATAATGATTATACAGGGTGTAAAAAAAACCCCCGTAATACTTAAGGAGGTGCTACAGGCCATAAAATAATTTTCAGTATGAGGCAACATCGAAATCGCGAATTAAGGCTAGGTTATCCCAGTGCAAGCGTCTCTTTCTTGCAAGCATATAAGTTTACAATTAGCCATCCCGCTCCAATTGAAAGCAGGATCGCAAAAAAAACGTGTTTTTCGTCAATATCTTTGCTCATGGGAATTTCTAAGCTAAAACTTCTCCTGAGTTCACTAGAAATATTTAATGTATTTAGTCAAGTACAAGAATAAAAAGTTAAATATCAGCAGTTTAATCATAGTATTGAAAAAACATAACAAAAAGGGGTAACTTTGGGATTTTTTTCTATCTAGTAAACTTAATCTAATCGTGTAATTGAGAACAGTCGCCCATCCGCCCGATCTTTAAATAAGACATAATTTAATTTCAGACTTTAAAACACAGTTTAAAACACTTTCGTTCTTGTTCAAAAAACGGCCTCGACGGTATAACAGCGTCTTAAAAATCAACTTTTTCATACAAAACTGCAGTACCGGCTCGACTCAAATGTAAGTATATGGGACTGCTCATGTCTTTATTTTTTCTCGGTGTTGGCTCCATAGAGAAAGTTATTCAGTTTGATGGTCTGAAGCACACTCTGTAGTTACACTTTGTATAGAATAACACTAGTTTTTATAATAATCATTGTCAATGTCAACGTTTTGTTACCGATTGATGGGCGGTGACAACCGCGCATGGATTAAAAAAAGTTAAATAACAATTAATTAAAACGCCCCGATCTCCACTCGAAAACATTACAGTAATTAAAACCGGGTATTTTTAACGGACTGGAATTATACAGTCTTCATTCTGAAACTTACCGTAAAGGAAGCCAAAAAAATAACAACGAAAAATGTTAACGAGGTCAGCGGCTACGCAATAATTTTCATTTAAATACGTAGGTACATACCCGGCTAAGTTAAGCACGTGAGTTGGTGAAAGTTTCTAGTGGCTTTGGAGGACTTCATGGCACGTTGTATATTGGTGGGCAGTTTGAAGGAGTTGCGGGTAAACAGAAGCCTACAGTAGGGTAAATGTACGAGTTGGGGACACGTGAGAACGGGGGCGGGCGGGTTGACAGGCCACGTGAGCACGTGACCGCCTTCACGGACGTCCGACGTCGACAATACCTGGCCCGCGCCCCCATCCCCTAGCGACGACTGAATATCGAAGCGATGTCAGCGGCAAACTCAGCTGCTGACCGTGTTTCACAATGGTATTTGCGTCCGATACGATATTCAACCAATTTATTTGCAGTACCAGGACAATAGATACCCCCGTCCGAGTCCTAGATTGTATCAAAAATTCAAAGCTTTTATGGGAATTTTACACAAACTTATCGCATGGCTAACAGATTAATACCCGCATGAGTTCATGAATATCTTTATTTACAATAAATAAATGTCATTGTTATATTTATTGGTCAATAAACTGTCATGATACCCGTTCAATATTCACATTAAAATGTTTCTGTATAATTTAGCAGAGGCGGGACGGGCGACGGGCACAGCGTTTATAGCGTGAAATAATAAAACATGCGATATCATGACGACATGGCGTCTTCTACGAACGGACATAATCTCGTTACGATGTCATAACAAAGAGATTTGTAAGCATGAACTTTATGGTCTGTGTCCAACGAGCTAAAATTTAATTTTCTGAAATAATCTGTCAGCGCGCCATTAAGGGTATTCGTCCATGCACCGTCCTACAGAAGTTACGTTTTACTGCCTGCCTAGGCAAGACGTTACAAATAGGGAGTCATCGTCGTAACTTTGTTGTTTATAACGATAACTTTACTACTTGATTACAATTTACGTAGTAACAACCACGTAAAACAACTTTGAAACATGCTTGGAAATTTGAGCATTATTTTGACAACCTTCTTCGAGATAAATCGAATTTGCTGTACTGGCCAAATACATTCGAGCGGCGGTTGGTAAAAGTTGTATGAAAATCTATATCTACGACAGATATAGATTTTCATACAACTTTTGCCAGCCGCTGCTCGAATGTAGTAAATAGGTTTAGCGGCCAAATAAATAAACTCATATCTGTCGTGTAATTTAAAAATCTTTTACTCCGAAACATGGCAACCAAGGAGGTAACTTATCAAAGGTTTTATTTAAATTTCTAACTGGCTGGTCACTGCAATAATGTACTATTGTAGCAAAAGACAAAACACAGGATTAATGTACCTCAGGATTGTACTCACAGAATTTTCCGATTCATTGCGCTGTTCGATTTTGAAATTAGCATAAAAATAATAAAATGTCAGCGGATGGTCTCCCGTGGCGTGACAAGCGCGCTCTGCGTCCGACCGCCTGTCAAAACGATTCCCAACCCTGACGACAATGAGACCTTTTACCGCATTTGTTATAATTATAAAGGCATTAGGTATCTATATCTATGTTGTTATGGTATTAAAATATTATGCAATCGGTAAAATTGATTATACTGAGTGGATTCTATTGGATCTTAACATCAGCATATCTACGCCCACGACACAACTAAAAGAAGACATTGGGTTGCATAAAATGTATGAAAATAATAAGTACCTACCTACCTCCTTGCATTACAAACAATAAAACCAAGTGAATAGGTAGTAGACCGCAGATAAATGGCATGGCATGTTGTCTATGCGGATTCGAACCCGGACCTCTAGATTGAGTTTCCGTAGCTCTCCGCAACGCGCCACCGATGCTCTACATGTGTCACTGCTTCGTAACTGATTAATATATGTTACTTGATAAATCAACCTATATTATTGATTATAAACATGTTACAGCCATGTTGTGCTATTTCGAATCAAATTAAAGATTGAAAAAATTTTGTCTCGGGCTGGGACTTGAACCCACGCTCTTCCAAACCGGGGAAAAGTGCTAACCAATTACACCACCGAGCCCACAACCCAGAGAACTAAATTCGTCGCCCCCTTAAGACGCAACAGATTGAAAATTTCGTTCTCTGGGTTGTGGGCTCGGTGGTGTAATTGGTTAGCACGTTTCCCCGGTTTGGAAGAGCGTGGGTTCAAGTCCCGCCCGAGACAAAAAATTTTCAGTCTTTAATTTGAAATCAACCTATGTTTTTAATAGCACACAGTACAGATAGCTTTGTACAGATAGCTTCAAATATCATGACTCTTAGAAAAACTTTTCTGCCTCTTTGTGCGGGGGACGGGTAGCATGAAATCCGCAACTTTGGATTTTATTCACAAGAGACTATTTTTAACAATCAAATTTCTAGTGACTTTAGATTCGAATTTCGATTGTTAAAAAATAGGCTCGTGTGAACCCCAAACGCGACTAGTTTGAAGTTATTGTTCCGCAATTATACGCTGTCTTGTTTAGTGATAAGGTATAAAATTGTATGTAAATGCACATAATTAATTGATCATGTAACGTGGCAGAGGGAAAATGCTATCGCAAGGCTGGTCCCTAGTTATATATGGTCTAAGTCAGGGATGGGCAACCTTTGGAAAGTCGCGGGCCAAAATTTAGGATGTTAACGAATTCGCGGGCCGTAGATAATAGTTGTGAAAAAAAACGGTCGGTTTTATACATGTAGACAAAAAGTGTACTATCAAAGTTACCTACATCAATCGGTATACAAGGTGTAAGGGACAGCCCTCCACAGACTGAAGTTGTGAACTGAGACCATCAAACTGAATAACTTTTAACAGTTGTTTCATACAAAGCTGCTGTAACTTCCCACCCAACTCAAATATATGAAACAGCACATTTTTTTTCGCGTTTCCTGACGTAGGCTCCATAGTGAAAGTTGTATAGTTTGATGGTCTGAGTCCATCGGTTAGTCTGCGGAGGGCTGTCCCTTACACCCTCTATTATCGTATTTGATTCAGTATGTAATGTACTTACACACGGCGACACATCAAGCAACGCAAAACAAACATAAACTGGCCGCGCGACGTTATGCATTACTCTACCTACGCCCGGCCAGCTTATTTTAGTTTTGCGTAGCTTGATGTGTCGCCGTAGGTACGTACCTACGTTTGATCTTGAGAAACAAGATAATCAACGTTGTGTATGTAAAAAGTGCACAAAACAAGCAGTGGACATCTTTTATGATAAAAGTATGCGTTTCGTCGCCTGAATCTAGTAGTAAGAAGAACGAATATCATTCTCTTATTGGCGTGAACCGAGAACATTTAGGTTTCGCGCGCGATATTAAAATCCTTCGCGGGCCGGATCCAAATCCGGGGCGGGCCGCATCCGGCCCGCGGGCCGGGGGTTGCCCATGTATGGTCTAAGTCATGGCCACACCAAACACCGTTCGCTATGGTAGAGCTAGGATGTCACATTTTAAAGTTACACTCGAGTATAAGTTGTATCAAAACTCTACTCATAAGCTTCGATCAAAATAAAATGAATGGATAGGCCTTAAGCGAACATTTCAAACCAGAAAAATGAGGCAAAACAAATGAAATTTTTACTTGTCACTTGTATGAAAGTGCCCTAGATTTGACAGATAATGGCGCTAGTTTGTATGTACCAAGTGCACCAGTAGTTTGCTTCAACTTACCGCGCTTTAGGCCTATCCATTCATTTTATTTTGATCGAAGCTCATAAGTAATAAAATAAAGAATCACATTCCTTCTGGCTGTTATTGTTCACTCCCTGCAAAGTTGAGTCCTTTCAGACCTCCATAGAGCGACGTCTCCCGCCTCCAACTCTCACGCCGCCGCGCCGCTCAGCTCCGTACATCGTACGAGCAGATAAGCGACGCGGCAATAGGCATTGATGCTCACTGGGGATTTCAATAGCAGTCTACCACCTTCATTCTTTGATGTTTAAAAGGATTTAAAACCCCTTTCAAGGAAATTCCTCTTCCAATCGGTTGATGTGTTCTCATTTTGAATTTACCACGACACTTCGTGGTAGGTATATATTGGCCTTCTTTACGGCTGCATCAAAAGTATAGGTACAAGTATTTTATCGCATATGATCTTAGACCATTTAAATTTGGACGAGTTACGCGTGTAATTCGACTAACAAACTTTTCTGTCACTTTTTGCGGGGGACAAGGTAGCATGAAATACGCAATCTTTGATTTTATTCCCTTATTTTAGAGTCTTTTGAATGTCAAAAATCACGACAAATAGTCTCGTGTGAACCCCAAACAAGACTAGTTGTTCCGCAATTGTAGGCTGTCTCGTTTAGTGATATGGTATACAATTGTACGCACTTGTACATGATCATTTGATCTTGTACCTTGGCAGAGGGGAATGCTTACGTAATGCAGGTCCCTATTTAAATGGTCTAAGCCAATGATATTACAGTACTGCTGAGAGCCAATTTAAGGAATTATTGAGCAATAATTAGTGCACAACAACGGGCAGATTGCTAGCAACGTTGCGTCAGGGTCGACGTCGAATCCTAATTGACCTTTATCGGGTAGCTTCAATAATAGCTCCTTTGAATGTCGGCTGTCGGCCGGCGGCTCTCACGTGAGCCATTGTGAGGCATTGCCGCTCCTCGGGGATTTGCGAGGATTTCTAGACAGCGCTTCACTGTCTATACAAACAGTTCCAACATTGTTGTTTAAGACGTTCGTGTTTATGGAGCTTGTAATGGCTTTCTAATGTCTGTCTCTTTATAGGATTAGATCGCCGGCTACGCTGTAAAACGAGTTAAAGAGGTGTTGTTAAGAAAGTGTTATACGTGCGATCTAATTTTGGTGTCGACGTCTGCTAAATGTACTATTAGCTTGGTTTTCGTGCTTGCCAGTGCATATAAGAGGAATTAGCAAATCTGGCCGGTAGCCGGGGGCAGAATTAAGTCGAGAGTAATGTTGTTATGGCTTTAATGGCGTATTACCGTTCGCTCCGAGCGGGCATTTTCCGCACGGTGCGCGGCTACCAAATTGAAACCATTTTTCAGTGACACGATTGCATTGGAGATCATTTAGTACTTTTGACTTCACACACTTTTTTGCCCGTCCTAATTTATCCTTGCGTATCTTTTTAAAAATCACCTCTAACTTATGATTTAATTCGAGAACTCGTGAAAACTTTGGCTCAAAACATTTTTACGACAAGCGCAAACTAGTTTTGAACGTTCTAAGCTTCATATGAACCATATTACACTTAAAACCTTGCTAAAGACACGCGTTGTTAGAACTTTTATATGAGTTGGCTAAACTGAAAGAGATATACTTAATTGGAAACTCGAGACGGCTGCAATGGCAGGACTTGGCGGCGCTGAGTGCAGTTACGACGTTAATTTTAGCTATAAAACCATAGTTTTTGCTGAGATATCTGTTAATTAAGGTTAGTGATGAGAATGGGTCATAAAAACTTCAAATTTATCTCTGTTTTCTTATCAAACCTGTGTTAATGGCATTAAAAAAAATACTTACAGTTATTAAATAAACGGGATAGACGTTTCTATGGTAGATACCTATTTCCGTATAAAGTCTAAGGTACCTACTTTAATTAATAATTCATCAATATTGACTAAGATAAATCGGAAGAATAATTGCAGCACACTGCCAAAGTGTCATATAATTTGCTATTTGGCAGCTCATTCCCCGCATATTCGTTCAAGATATTTTTGTCTATGGACTATAGAAGCCATTAGCAGCATTAACTAACTTTGCTTGCTTAAAAGCAAAAGCATGTTGGATGTTTGAAAAGTTTGGCAGCATAATTATGGATATCTTTAAAACGTTAACTATAAAAATGTGATTTCTTTTTCGATATCAGCGTTTAGGGTGAGGGGTAGTTCCGGCCCCGCCCGATAACTGCCGGATGCTACGCTAAGAACGCGCGCTTTATGAATATTCTCGCGAGCTTTCCGTTGCACGTAGAGATTAGAGGGCGCTGCTGTCGCGCCAAATATTCCTTCTCGAAATGCTTGGCTTTTGAACTTTCCGGATTATTATGGAACCTAGGTTTATTTTGGTTTTTTTCAAAGCAGATACTTGGGTATGTTACGGGGCGGCTGCTGGCAAATGTCTTTTAATAAGATACCTTTACTAGACCAGGTTTTTGAAATTGTTGGTACAACTAGACTGAGATTATTATCTAAGATTGCGTCATTCCATATTTCAATCGTTAAATTCTTATACAAACAGAATAGCCCAAAATGTTGGTTGAGACCATCTTTAAAGGCTTAAAGAACAGAAGTTTTAGGTAAAGTAACTTTTAGGTAGAGAACAGTCAGTGTAATGTATTTGAGTTTATCTATCCAATAACGCCATCGGCTAAGTCAACTGGCGCTGTTTGATGTCCTAGCCGTACTTGATGCACCTCCACTACTCGAAAGCTCTAAGTGTCGCAAGTTATTTTTACCGCTCCCTTGCCGTGCCACTAAAAGCGTTTGCCTTGAATTTTTAAAGTACCAATTGAAGTTTTAGAGCCAGAGAATGTACGGGAACGATACAAAAGTTGGATACTAAGAAATGTACGTGAGATTGTTCGAAAGTTACATGATTCCGAGTTGAGCTTTATATTTCCAATGTAACAGTCGATTTTTGAATTTGATACAAATTAGAATGGGGAATAGCAAGGTAAACAAAGGGCAAATATCAAGTATTCAAAACGGCGTCGCTGAGGTCGATTGCGGAAATGACAAACCGATTAGTTGCAGGTCTCTCCCGGGGAGATATATCCGGCGGAACCGAGTGGAATTACTTCCCTAGCTACCGATGCACCGCAACAATGTCCAACCAAACAGAGCAATTTAAGAACCGAACTGCGAAAAGTCCCCTCCCGAAGTTCCGACTCGCTTCATTACAATCGAAATTCTCACGGTTCATTAGAATTCTCGGCGTTCATTAGAGATACCCGGACGGAGTGGACCCCGGACGTAAATAAGTGATTAACGCAGTCGGGATTGTTTTCAGACGCCGCCCGGAGCCTGAGTCTCGCAAGCCGGACTCGGGGCGGGCGGCGCGGCGTTGCAACTAGTTAGAGTGAACTTTTGATACATTTAAAATGAGCTGCCCCTGCCCTGCCGTGTCTCCGACTCCGCGTCAACTCTAGACGCTAATCTTTTATGAGATTACTTACAACCTTTCCTAGAAATTGTTTTCGTCTCATCAATTTTGGAATAAACATAAGAAAATCGCTTTCACCTCTCCGAATATTGAAATATTCTCAAAAGAATATTTGGAGTGTAGCAAAAAGCGACCGCGCCGTTGCTGGTACTTTTAAGCTGAATTTTATTACATTGCTGTGAAAGAACGTAAAGTTAATCCAAGGTATTAATCTGGACTACACAATTTTTATGAGAGCTGTATTTGAAATCTTTATTTCGTTCACATTTTTCATTTAGTCAGTACCCTTATACGGAGTAATTTATAGTCTGGGAAGCCTTTATTTTACAGTTAATAGAGCAAGTGCATATGTACGTCGTCGGAGAGGGATCTCCCCTAACGTACTATCAAGTATTTTCCTGTTTTTAACAAGTTCACAAATATAGTTAGCATTGGAGAGAGGGTGCTGCTCTCACTCTACTCCAAATTTTAGATTACTTTTAGTGCAACTTCCACAATTGAGTTTCAGAGGAAATGTCGCGTGTCATAAGGAAAGTATGGATGATGTTCCACGTTACACGGCTGCTTGCATTAGGTAAAGGCCAACATCACAGATCTTCAATTCCAAAGTTGAACGTAGTAATGTATGATTCTGTAGTTCTTCTACAGTTAGAAGACTTTTTACATTAATTTGAATGTAAAGTCAATTGAACTGACTGTAATTATATCTTAACTTATAAAGATTGTTTCATAGTTGACTTTGTAATCAAGTGGTAATTTCATGATAAAATCTTCACTGGTTATGCTTACTTAGAAGTTAGCGGTATGTTTAGGGCCTAAATGGACCCGCACGTCCGCGCAAACATAGCGGAAATTCACAACTCAAACAAGTTTAAGCAAATTTATAACTTCCGGATTGGAAGCGGCTGTTGCCTTATTGTGCCTTATGTACGTTCCAAACCAGTATACGATACAACAGACAAACTTTACTTACATTGTTTATTTAGTTAACAAAAACGCTTAAACAATTTGCTACGATCAAACAAAACAAAGAATGTAATCTACCACATTCTTGAAAGTAATTAAGTTTCCCCATAGTCGCAAGTAATGAGAATTTGTAGTAAAATTATACAGACGAAAGCAGTAAACACTTATTCGCTTTATTACTTTAAACGCACGCGATTTTACAAAAAGAATAACACAGTGAATTCATAGAATAGAATTTGAAAAATCATACGAGCACTTGAAAATAAAATGAGTACCAACCCATTTCCGCTAAAATATATTATACGAGTAGCTCTTTCTTATTCCGAACGAATTTGAATATCCAAAGCAATTCAAACATCGATTGCTGTAATTCAAGAGAGGGAACTTAATGATAAAGCACAGAGAAATGTTATGAAAATAGTTTCCTTGGTATCTGCAGAGGATGCACTGAATGAAAACATGACGAGGGTTGATGCAGGGGCGAACGCCCGCCAGGTCGATGGCCTGATCTTAAATATTATATCTTCTGTAAGTTTTTAATCATGCAACAGTTACATACCTGCGTATGTAACATATAATTTGGTGGAAAAACTACTCAGTTTTATATCCTAACTTTTCTTATAAATTTTGTATAAAACAATGAAATAATACCGTTTAAAAACAAAACAGACCACGATAACTATTGAAAATACTATTTGAAATCTCTCGTTGTTTTATTCAGCGATGCGATTATGTTATTTTTACAGTCAGCTCTGTGGTATTACGTAGAGTAGAGTATTATCTCAAATAGAGCGGACGAGGCAAGGCAAGGATCCGAGGGCGGTGCACGCGAGGTGCTTGCCCGTTCTAGCACTCTTTGTCTCTCCATACCTCTAACTCTGAATTATGTTAGTAAGGCAGAGATAGGTGACGTGTCACCATGTTTGCACAAAGGGGAAAAATAAAGGATTTTAAGTCAAAGCCTGGATGAGCTTGCATTTTAAGATTTTCATGTTATGCAAAACTAAGGATAAACTTTTAATTATTTTCTTTGAAGGGTTGGATACTAGAAGTTGGATAGTACGAGAAGTAAATACATAATTAAATTGAATTTGTTTTAAAAGTTAAAACGAGTGATAAAAGTAGAGTTTTTTTTAGCCCGGCTTGCACCAACAAGTATTAAGACTTAAACGTATTTAGTGATAGTTCTGTCTTTCACACTGATCATACAAATGACAGTAACAGAATCTTATTTATACATGTTAAAGCTTAAATACTTTTTGGTGCAAGCCAGCCTTATTCTTGACCACTAACTGCTCTTGACCAGTTGACCGCAATAAAAAAAGCCTAAACATTTATCAGGCCTAATTCAGGTATTTCAATTTCAGTTCCATGAGATTCAGGTAGACTTTTGAAAGAACGTCTGTAGTTTTATATCTTTAACAAATTTTGACCGAATACACCCGAAAACTATGATAGGAAACTAGTTTTTGAAAAGATATTGCGATTACTATTTGTCATCATCAAGCAGGTATTTATAGTCGAAAGGGGTTGGCACTTAATTCAATCGTCCCGTTATAAAATGCACTTACATGCACGTAGTACAGTTGCATAACGAATGCGTTACGAAGGCGTTGAACCGGAGGTGGGCGAACTAGATCTGGGTTCGAGCGTTCAACTGAGGGTTCGAAGGTCGAAGTCCGCTGGTGTTCCTTTGTTACGTCCTTCCAAACGTTACATGCTTGGTTATGTTATGTTAGCATTAGGTTGCCATTCCATTTTAACGCTTCCAAGAATATGTTTAGGACCTTTGTTGTTTTCTGATACTTGGTCATCATGAATAATTTCATTCATCTCAAAATTTGTTTCTGATTCTGACATTTTGAAGCTTATTTATGTGATTTTCAACCCCTTATAACTATAAGTATAGATATACATTTATATGAATAGTTAGAGCTAACCCGCGACTTCGTCTGCACTAATTATATAGGTACCAGATTTTAAGTCAGATCATACAAGGTATCGAATAAAAAAAGTTTCATCAAAATCGGTTCAGTAGTTTATGCATGATGCTCGCACAAACAAACAAACAAACAGACAGACAAGATTTCTAAAAAAGGTTGATTTGGAGCCGGGACACCTAAAAACCATTCGTAATCTTTTTTTTGTAAAGTATCTTCAATGTTCACAAACTTCTGTTACAGTTTTATAATAGTTTAGATAAGACATACGATGATTATAGCAACGAAATTTTAAGGCTATTTTGTTTGAATGACAGAAACAGAGATTTGAACTCTCACTTATTCTTAGTAACGTCCAAGATATGATGAGACAGATCGTAAGTTTACAACTTAAGTATATCTTTTTGATGGATACATTATATTTGCTAATTAGTAATTACAAAAGTAAGTCAGTTTTTGAGACCCCGAACCCGTTACAATGCTTTAGCTTAAATAGTAATTATTATTATGAACGTAATAGGTAAATAAAACTTAAACTAAAGCTGTTTTAGTCAAGTACAACATGTTGTATTGTATACGAGTCTGTGAAACTTCTGATGCAATGATGAATAATATAATGGTTCCAGGAAAAGTTTGTGGTGGCCGCTCCACTTTTAATGGTGTTTGCTTAGTGATATTAAATTGGTTTAGTTGACAGAGATATTACTTTCATAGTGTGTTGTTACAATGTTATAACGATCATAACTTTAACAGCATGGAGCCCTCTATAAGACCAGACGAGTACTATCGGACTTTTGATTACGTAAAGTAACGAATATCAGAGTGCGATTTTTGAAAGTCATATCAGCAGCAGAAAGATCTCCATAGTAATTTAACACTTTTTACTGCTGAGCTCTGCGAATGAGTTTCGAAAATCGCACTCCTGGTTTTATTCTGGTAATCAATTTCAGTTTCATGAGATTCAGGTAGACTTTTGGAAGAATGTCTCTTCGACAAGTTTTGATTGATGACGCGGGAAAACTTTAATGGGAAACAAATATTTCCCAACGAGACCGTGCTTCCGGTGAAATGCAGTGGTAATTCAAGTCTTGAATTATATCATTTCACTACTCTTTAAATACATAATAGGTAGGTACGTACATAATGAAAACATTTTGCTATACTTATTTGTAAACCGTTATATAAGCTTACTTAATATCAATCAATACAATATATTTGAAAAAAGCAGCGCTTATTAAAAAATATCAAATACATTTTTTACAAACGCAATTGAATCCTTAAATCATTTGACTGTCTTTCCGATAAAAGCTCTGTTGGGAAACGAATTGAAATAGTGCATACTATAGCGGTCAAAGCAAGTAAAATGAGTTTGTGTTCAGGTATAATTCAACCTGAACATTTCATTTTGTTTTCAATGTATTGCATCAACCAATATGAAATGGAAGGTGGAAATATTATGTTTGTATGCAGAATAATATGGCTATATTTATTAGGTAGGTACCTATCTAGTAGGTAGGTACTATGTGGAAAACGTATACAGGTTGCATGGGGTGATTGTACCCACCATGATACTGAACTATTTTCCCTAAGAAACCTATAGGGAATTAGCAAAACTTTTGGACTTTCCATAATAAATGCAATCAGCTGATCGGACGTTTGAATGAAAAGTTGGCATACAGGGTCCAACTTAATATGCTGACACTTTTTAAGGGGATGATCAGACCATCAAACTGAACAACTTTCTGTATGGGACCAACATCGAAATCGCGAAACAAAAATCAGCTGTCCCATACATTTGGCTCGAGTAGGTTTGCAGTTTTGTATGGAACAGTAGATTTTTTTTTCGCGATTTCTTTGTTGGTCCAATAGTGAAAGTTGTTCAGTTTGATGGTCTGATCATCCCCTTAAAAAATTTTCAGCATATTAAGAAGGACCCTATATTATTTTGCGAATTTTCCCTTGTCCAAAGTTTTTCAGTATGAGATACAATCACCCATTAAAGTAATACAATTTTCTACCCTAATACCCTGTAATAAGTACCTACATAAAGAAAACATTAATTAAATGTTTAGTTTTCAGGATAGGTGGTACTGTAAGTAAGGATAGTATGTGTACTCAACTTCTTACCTCTGGGCACTGAATCTGTGTTTGACGCTGAGTGTAAGTACGCAATGTAAAAAAAATATGCTCGTAACAACAAATGAGGCGATATTTCAAAACGGCTAATGGATATTGAGAAGAAATCAATGTACGAATGCTAAAAATACCTAACAGAATTTAATCGACGCGACTATTCTACTCGTACATTATGTTCCGTCTGAAAGAGTTTCAGTATTTCAGGTGCCTGCCTAGCAATGTTATTTAAATTAAGTCGCACGTTTCAAAGCGAACCTCATTTGCGTTTACAAAAGTGCAGATCATATTTTTTCTTCTGTGTGTTCGAATTGAAAGCGGTGTAATATTCTTTTTTGTCTCGGAGCGGGCGCCCGCGCCGCCCCACAAAGCATCCGGTTTTGTATTCGCTTCCTCACTCACCTGGAAAGGAAAGAAAAGAAAATGTTAATTAAGAGCCACTGAACAAAATTGATATCGTCGGAATGAAGCTTCTGCTGTTATTGTAAACGGATGCCAACAGTTAGTTATACTTAAAACATTCTTTTGTCAGAGTTGTTTTTTCTCGTAATGAACCCTAAAACATAACGGGTTAACTATAAAGCTAGGGGTAGTCATGTTACGAAGCTTTATTGCTGTAACAGCTTGGTATTTAGGTAATGTGCAGCAGGCGATGGAACTGTCCTGTCCGCACTCCGCGCTATGCCAAACGAGCCTGAAGCGTACTACATCTCATTAACACGTAGCGGCGATATTTAGAGAGCGGTCCGCGCGCGGTGAGCCGCGAACTAGCATTTGGCAGCGCACGCGCCCCTGCACAGCCGGCTCTGTAAACTAAACAACTCGTAAAAGTGTAAAAGTCGTAACGATAGCGGCGAGAGAGCTGCCTAATATGAGCGGCGGCTGGAGCGGCGCCAGTCGGGCTCATTATCAGATGGGACGTTCCGGGCGCAACCCTTTCGTTTTACGATTGGCCTCTAATTACACCAGCGCTCAAGGCGGCGCGCTTTTTCAGTTGATACGAGCCGGGAGCGAGCGCACACTGCCAAATGGACATATTTATCGTTCTAACCGAATCGTTTACGCGGTTCGATGCTGCGTTCTGCGCGTCGGTTTGTGCAGCAATCGGCCGCCCTTGTGCGATATGAAAAAAGTCTGGAAAAATGTCGCGGCCGGGCCGCAATAACAGTGGGCGTTGGTTTACGAGAGGCTGCTGATAAAGCCGGCGCGGCTCGCAGTGTGCGGGTCGCCTTAACGACGTGTTGCCAATTTATGCTAGCGATAAGCAGAGTTTGTTTAACCTCGGGGCGGCGAATTACAGACGCGGAATCACCATGTCGAGATGATGATGGTTCGGGTGAAATCGTTGGTAAACGGTCCATTGTTATCAGCATTATTACGTGCTAAATCTGGTAAGCATTTCAGAGCGGCTCAAATCAGTATTGGAACATATTCAAGATACTGGTTGTTACAGTCGAGTCGGTGGCGGAGCCGAGTAGCGACTGGAATTACATGGAATCGCTCGCAGAGAATATTAGTATGCCAGAGTCGACCGCCGCTGGAATGAGTCGACGTGACGCGGCCGGCCATCTTGGTTGCTATGTCAAAATGCAATAACATGAATCGTAAACTAGCTATTGAAATTGTAATGTAATAGGGTGATAAAACATTTTTGTTTATTCATCGTATTAAAGCTTTTAGGAAAAACTGGAAAATAAATTCTCTAGTTAAATTCAGGCAACTCACAACTTTTAACAATATAATATAAATAGTCAAGAATCTTGAAAAATACCAGCCAGGTCGACCGGGACACGTACCTACCTAATGATCTAATATTATTACAGGGATAGGATATCATAAAGCTATTTGGAAGCAAATCGGCTGAGAGACGAGACTTTTTTGTCGGTGCCTCAAAACTCGGCGCGTGATGGGCATGCGTTATTTGGGAGTGAATTTGGCAGTAATCCTACTCATATTGACGGGGACCTGACGTGCATGGGTAGCCCATGGAACACGTGTTATGGGGTTTAATAATAAAAAATAAAAAAAAGTTTCCGAAAAATAATAGGAGGCTCTACTTGTCATTTTAATCCTGAAAGAAAGATTAATCGTAATATTTTATAGATAACTACAAATTGCAGAGATAGAGCTAAAAAATAGAAAATGGGAATATATTTATCCATTAGCGGAATATTGGGTTTAAGATGGATTGCAAGAGGATCTCTATTACGTAAATGATATGACAGATAAAAGTCTGTGAAAAGGAAACAAAGCCATTTACAATAAGCTGAAGTAAATACCCAACTAGTTGAAAAGGTGTCGCTACACTTAAACAACAAAATTAAGAGCTCTTGCTCTTGCAATGATAAATAATAAAGAGCGGTTATATTTCTAAGCGTGATGATGTCCCGTGCACTGCGCCCATGACCGGCCGAGGCCGAGGCGAGGGCGTGGGGGACCGCCAACTCAATCTTGCCCCATTACGCGCGACAAATTGGAAAAATATTCAATTACATCTCGCTAAATATTGAATTATATCATGGCAAATTACAATTTTGCATTGGAGCTGTAGAGTTCTACGCACTGTGTATGTTTTTGTTAATGTTACTTAGATAAAATGACCGCAACAAAAACATTTTTTTTTTCTTGTTTCTGGTGTTGTAGTTTTGTTTGTCTTGTCAAAAAAAAACTAAAATCAAGTGGTAACTTGAGTGAAATATAAAAAAATAAAAAAATGATCCCTTGGGCAATAGAGTATGGTTAATAAACTAAAACGACCAAGTGTCTGTCGGGAAAAACAGATTCTCAGGCGGTGCAAAGTTCGCCAGGTCACCTATTAAGGGCAGGATCTTCCAAATCGCCTGTTTTTGGTTGAGTTTTAAGGCATGAAATAGTCGTTGTTTTAATCCAGAAAAAATATATGTTGTTGTTCATGAACCGTTCTCGATTATTCTGTGGCTCAAAACACGATAGTTATAACTTCTCTCGATCATAAAAGCATGCAAAGATAGGTAGTTTATTACTATTTTTCAAGTTTTACTTAAAGATTATTAACACTACAAATAAAAAAAATACACTGAAAAATAGGAAATTACATTGTCTAAATTATTCTCAGGCTAGATTTTTCCTCCACCACCAGAGAGAAAAGATATTGATGAAAAATACGTTTTTTTGCGGACCTGCCTTCAATTGAAGCGGGATGGCTAATTGCAAACTTATGCTTGTAAGAAAGAGACGCTTGCACTCGAATAACCGGGCCTTAAATAAATATAACAACTGAAGGCATAGCAAAAAAATGAACCACCGCCATTTGTACCCTTACGTTCTTTTAATTATGTTTTTGTTGCTGTATGTTTTTGGTGTGCAAATAAAGAATATTTATGTTATGTTATGTTATGAAATCGTTTTGTTGCGTTTTCAATTTATGAATATCGTTAAATTAAATTTGTGTTTAAGCACATATCGTGATATACACTCGATGGAAAAATTATATATAAGAGAGTTTAAACGCGGCGACAAGTGGGCCCAAGCATTGCTCGCCAGTTGAAGTAATTGGCAATTAATCACCCGACGTTTTCTATTTCAGCCGTCGACGGTTCCGTACGTCGCTAACGAGATTGAGACTGCACCGTGTGTGCCGTAATAACAGGACACTCCATTTGGTTCCGATAATGAACGTTCAAAAGGTTATTAATGTTACGATATTGTACTGAACTGGACTGGACGGTTATCTCGAAACTTTCACGAGACATTTTCTGAATTATCTTTCTCGGTCGTTGGAACGGGTTGTTACACTGAAAAAAATGTTTTGACTGTCGTGATTACCGAACTGTTTTGTAGCACATAATCAAACATTTGGTTATAAATAGCCAATTATTGGCTATATTTAACAATACATTTTTTTAACAATACATATACGCGGTTATATTTAACAACAAATTTTTTTCAGTGTATGTTCTTCTTATCGCATGGGCAGCAAGCCTCGGTGCCCTATCTCTGGTGGTAGTATTCGTTACATAAAAACCACGTCAGAGGCCGTAAGGCGGTCTGAAAAAACTCTGACGCCAATGGTTGTGAATGAACTATGTCAAAATATTTCTCATTATGAAATACCTTCAAAATTGCAAAGCTAAATTTTTTATCCCACAGACAGCCGATAAGCCGTGTTCTAAGGTCCCGAGTCTCGAGTCCCGAGCCTCCTCTCGCCCCACTTTATTCAGATCCGTATCTTTATAACATAATTAAGTAAATTTCAAAGTCGTCGCGCCCCATCACCGAAAATAATAGGAGTAAAAGCTTAGATAACCCACGATTTAATGTAATTTCCCGTTATTTTCTCATCTCTCGTGTAATTAGGAATTTCGTCGCGAGTAACGAAATCATTTGACGTATCGTATCCCTTGAGAGAGATTTTGATTTGAAGTCCTTTTGTCGAAATATTTCAACAGCGCGGCCAACTTGCCGGATTCCTAAAAGCGGATTCCGATGGGACAATTGATCCGTTCCCAACTTTATACATGTATATTTGCAAAGTTATAATAATCTTTTATTGATTCGCGATGGTTCATTGCACAGTATATAATGGAGACGGCTTAAGCGTAGCTCATTACATGAAACGGGAAATTACTTTTGTATTGCTTATTGAAGACGACTATCATGTTGCGATATCAGAAATATGATTTAAATAATTTGTATTATATTTTAATTTATCACGCTGGAACTGGGCTAATTCCCTGTAGTAGTCATGTTCCTGTTCATTCGATCGAGCAGCTCATTTTGTTAACTCTACAAAACAGCTAAATTATTCAACGATTTGTCGGCTTCACCAAGATCGCAAATAGAAACCATTGGCACTGCATTCCATAAACACTGGTCCACTACATCAATACGAGAAGCTTTCACAATATCATCACCGGAGTGGCAGAGACGTTGTTTAAAGATGTGCCCACTTGACCAGCGGCAAATGGCTTCGAACGGGTTATTTCCTCAGAGTGATTTATACCTAGTATTTGTAAGTTATTTGTATCGGTGGTGATCGCTGAGTGGATTGCGCCGCGACACCTTTCAAATAAATTGTCTTGAGACCGGCCGGAGACGGTAAACAACCCACCCCTATGCAGATGTTCCTACTAAAGCAAACACCTTCAATTTTCTCGAGGGGTAGCGGCGCCCCTGAAATTGCTCTCAACGTTTCTTTACGCTTACGAAAGTGACTTTAGTGTTTTTGGACCCTTTCTATTTAATCTACAAAGTGAAATTGCTTTATCGTGCTCAAATAATTGTGTGTGTTCGGTTCTTAAGACAATGCTCCGTCCGATGTGTTACATGCGACACGCGATAAACTCTTTTATAGTGTGGTTGATAATAATATCTTCGCTTGTCGTACAAGCTCTTTGAGTTCTTTGACTCTTTATTATAAGACTTGCGGTAGCATTTCCCCTCTGCCACGGTATAAGAACAATTGATCATGTGCAATTTACATTCAATTTTATACCTTATCACTAAACGAGACAGCCTATATTTGCGAAACAATAACTTCGAACTTAGAACGTTTGGGATTTACACGAGACTACTTTTCATGATTTTTAACAATCAAAATTAGAATCTAAAGTTATGGGGAATAAAATCCAAAGTTGCGGATTGTATGTTACCTCACGCCCAATTACACGCGTGACTAGTCCACGAATAAGTCAAAGTACAAGCTACAAGTTTCATAAGAAACTCGTACAAAGTTATTTTAAATTAATACCTTTGTGATGATAGCATAAAAACAGGCTAGAAATTTTAAACAATAACACGACGGGAAAGTTAGACAATTAGTAGGGCAACTAAACAACTAGTTTAAATACAAAGTCCCTTGTTAAAACTCTTATGCCTTCGTAATAAAGAGAAAAATGGTTTGACTGAGGAGACTTCTTGTGGAACGGACAATTGGGTAACTTCATTAATTACTGGACCCGAGGCAAGCAGAGTTCGATTGTTGAGCAAAACTAGAGGCAAATTAAATGACAGAGTGCATCCGTCCGTCAGTCACATGACGCTGGCACGTGATGTGATGCCGCTTCGGATTCACTAGAGCTATTGGCAACTATTGTAAACTTGTCAATTTGTGTTACTATTTACTATTTTGCTTTAGTGACAACTATTTACTATTTTGCTTTAGTGACAACCGTTGACGAATCACGATCCCTTTCCCATCGGGGTGAGTGAACACCACGTCTTTGCTATAATTGTTACCAACCATATTTTGTAGATTTTTAGAATGAAGTGGCATGTGGAATGAACTGATACTTGTAGGTGGATAACGGTTCTAATATAATTCCATAGGAAAACCTCAAAATCAAAATCAAAATTGTTTATTCAAAATAATATCACATAGATAACTTTCTGACGTCATTTTAGTATCGTATCAGTGTCCTTAACGAGTGTATAAATAACGAGCTTTTGACCGCGACTTCGTTTGCACCGGCTCCCTTCGTCGTAGGGAGATAAATTATATACCAGTTTTTAAGTCTAATCATAAGCCTTCAAATACAACAAGTTTAATCAAAATCGGTATTGTAGTTTTTGTGTGAAGTTGGAACAAACAAACGAACAAATACGAAAAGTCTGTGATTTGCAGTCAGGGTCCACTAAATACCATAACGTAACCTTACTGTAAATATATTCAATGTACAGACACACTTATATTACAGTTGTATAATAGAGTAGATTCTGTATAAATTATTTTTGCTATTGATTGATTTATTAATTATCTTTTACATTTACCTAAAATCAGTTCTGAAAAATAACAACGAATGAAACATCAGGTAGTTTTACTAAACTAAAAAGTAATTCAGAACTTGTACAGTCAATGCGTAGCTTCAATAGTTCGTACAATTGTTAGGGCTGTACCACACTGTCGGTAATTTGGCAGTGTGTTGACAGCAACCAATTTCATAGCAACAGCGTTTAGGTAAATGGAATTGCTTTTATTATCTACGGATACATTAGCCGTTAGCTGCATAGGTTGGCGGTGATGGTGTGGTTTTACTGTAGTGTGTACAGTTAACAATTATTATTATGACTCTCGTGTTTGTTGTTTGTAAATTACTGAGTTTAAAAGTTTTCGAACCCAGAAAGACGCCGTTACAAAATTATTTGTTCGAAACGAATTAACATTTAACACTTTCACTGCTTAGTTTTGAAAATGGTTAGTTTCTCAATGGGAAATCACACGCTAGGCTTTTCAGCAGTGAAAGTGCTGAAATCAAGAGTGGAAGTGCTTTACAGTAAACCTTATTTAAATAGTCAAATAAAAACGCCTCATTAACGCTCAGTTGCAGAAACGCTCATTAGAGTCAATCCTCCATTAAATCTCTTGCTGACACTTTTTCCATGTTGACTTAGAAAGCTAGCAAGAGAATTAATGGAGGATTAACTCTACTGAGTGTTTCTGCAACTAAGCGTTAATTAATGATATATCGAAGGAGGTTAAACAAGCGAAGCCACTAGCGGGTCACTAGTTTCTTAACATTTCCCGAAAATGCAACTATTGTCTGCAAAGTTTACAAAGTCCGTCCGTTTTGTGTAAATTTCACTTGTCTACATTCATATAAGCATGCACGTAGACAATTCAAAAGTTTACCGGACCACCGACCGAATACCTGACTCTAAATAGAGTGCGCATTCAGTTAGTCTACACTTTTATTTCATACGCGATTATTTTTATGGTAAATTACGAATTAAAAGAACATTTAAAAATAAAAATAGGTGCTCGAATAATTTTTACTTTTTAAATGTTTGTTTTTGGAGTTAGAGCTTTTAAACTTTTAAAAATAGCATTAAATTTTAATAATTTCATGTTATTTCGTAATTTTTAAAGTAACGTGAAAACTTCTGAACCGATTTTCATGAAACAAAGCTAACTCTCGCAAAATTAGTTTTCTATATTACAAAAAACCGCATCAAAATCGGTCCACCGATCAACTACGCTGCCACAGACAGGCAAACAGACATAGGCGTCAAACTTATAACACCCTTCTTTTTGCATCGAGGGTTAAACTTAAAAACAAAAGCCGGTCAGCTATTTTAACGAAGTTCATAAAATTAAATTAATTTGTCGTAGACGCCTACGGCGTAGCACGCGGCTCGACGCGACGGCTGCTGATATCCGGCTTAGAAGCGTAGGCTTGTGTTGGCAACCGCTACGAATGCTCGAGTTGCCAGTTGCCAGCGCCTCCGAGATAAGCCCGCCATTAGGTGTAGTTGGGAAGACACCGAGGGCTTGTTCTCCTTGGGTCGTAAGGTACGGTTACGCGAAATAGGCCAATAGGGTAATGTTGCTTGATTTACGTGGCGGCATGCAACGTATTTTACCTAAGTAAGTAGTTTAGTACATTATGTTACGGAGTGATTTTACTTGAATTAATCAATTTAAAACTACTGCTTTTAGAAGGTTTGTAAATGGCTACATAAAGTATGTTCATGAATAATTTATGTGAGACAGTAAAGTTACATTTCGTAATTTATTTCTATCACTTATTTTTGTGTAATTTAATAAAGGATAGTTGTTGCATAGATTGACTATCTCAAAATAAATACGGTCTCGATTTGATATAATGAATATGCAATAACATAGGTATCATACGTTATTTTCAACTGTATTGTTTCTAAGATTCATTTACGTTCATAAATATATATCATATTCGGAATTGTGTTTTCGGGAGTCTCAATAGATCACATCAAAGAAAATTCGGAATTCGGGCATTTGTGTTTTTTGTCATTCGTGATTTCAAAATTAGGAATTGTAATAGACTAGGATTTAAAAAAAATTTCTTGTTTTTCAAATAAGGAAAAAGATTCTTCGATGTTAAGTAGTGTACCTGAGTATACCCGTAATTAATTGTACCAACGCTCATGTGACGTCAATGACTCATAATAACAAAGATTACAATGTTAAACTAATAGCGCAAATATTGTAAGCAATCAGACAGGTGTAGGCAAACGGCGCACAATCAATGTCTAAGCATTAAACATTGCATGCCTAATCAAGTGCATAGCAAATGCATATCAATGCGTCCAGGTGTAACAGGGAGATAATGGCTCAACAACTGTGCAGTTTGATGACTATGCTTCTCTCTGATACAACACCACATACCTCTATCTATCTAACTCGAGCTACAAACATGACGTCATCTAAAGTCAGTTTACATTGTCTTTGTAAATCATATTCAAATGAACGCAACTGGAAAACCGTTTATACAGAATCTATGTTATAAGAAAGTTCCCTGACTTGACTGACAGATAATGCACAGCGCACGCTGAAGTTAGAAATATGAAACTTGGATTATATGTATATTCAATAGAGGATGTAGGGGTGCACTAAGAAAGTTTTCAAAAATCTACCCTAAAGAGATTTTCCAAACTCCACGCAAACGAAGTCGCGAGCATTACACACCGAGGGCAGGAAAGTAAGGAAGGTCTCAGATCCCATGTAAGCCCACGAAGCCGAGGTCAACAAACATGTGAATGAATGAAATATACTTTATTTACACCAAAAACACAGATAAGTACAGCATTGAAAAAGAAAGAAACAAACAAAAAATTGTGATCTGAGGCTTTCTTATTTACTGCCTGAGGTTAGTATACTATTTTTATCCTCGACGGAGGTGGAAAGCGGCAACTTCGTTTAGCGCAGCGGGACGAAAATTGACGCTTTCCGTCCGGAGGGGAGAAAAAGCTATAAACCAACATTTAAGTAGTGTGAGTATACATTTTAATAATAATAATGGGCAAAGTAGAGGGCAAAAGAAGCGTCGGTAGGCCACGAATGTCATGGCTCGTGAACCAGAAAGAGTGGACAGACATCGTCAGCATCGAAGAGCTGTTTCGTTTGGCGAGAGATAGACAGGGATATGCAGAGCTGACTGCCAACCTCCAGTAATGGAGAGGAACCCTAAGAAGAAGAAGAAGAAGAAGTACATTTTTGAAATTAAAAAAAAAGAAGATCAAAGTAGTGGCCAGTGATATGACCAAGTGAAATGTTTCCGACGTCAGGAATAGGGCAAGGTGGAGACAATATACAGAAAAGGCTAACCCCACCACCATAATGGAATTTAAAAGCCCGGAAGAGAGAGTGAGAGAGAAAAGAAGTGGCCCTTTCGTACGAAAGTTGAAATTTTTCCCTATTTTCAAGCAAAATTTTGCCACATATCTATTCAGGAAACGGTTATCAGCTTCTATGTTTTTATTTGTTATCACAATGCATTACAAGCACATTCTAGTAGTAACGTTATTGAGAGATACGCCCTTTTAGTTTAGAACAGATTAATGTTCTGGGCGATATCGCAAGTGGACCATGATGACACGATAAATATTAATGCGGTGAATAGCGACTGAGTTATCTTCAATGGAGACTAAAGGAGGGTCGACGTGATAAAAATGTACTAAGGTAGTCCATTGTCTATTGTGTGAAGGTACGAGTCATTCTGTCGCACAGGGCGCTTGTAGAACTATTGAGAAGTAATGTTCCCACTAGTTCCACTATTCGGTGGTGCATTTAAAAGTAGAACTAGTGGGAAAAAAAAGTCCCATTAGTTCTACGGTAGAACTGTTCAGTAGAACTACTGGGAATGAACGGCTTCCAAGTGGTTTGCTTCCAGTCTTAGAACGTGGATGAAGTCTTTTGCTTTACTAACCTAATTTTACAGTTTTTCAGAGTTACGCGGTTATTGTAAAAACTAGAATTAAACATTTTTTTCTTCCCTCCGGACGGATAGCGTCAATTATCGTCCCGCTGCGCTATACGAAATTGTCGCTTTCCTCCTACGTCGAGAAGAAAAATAGTATACTAACCTCGGACAGTAAATAAGAAAGCCTCAGATCATATGTTTGTTTTGCAATTACATTAGATCTGTTACCTTTCTTACTTTCCTGTCCTCGGTGTGTAATCTACTATAACCGGGTTCTTATTTAAACATAACTTTAATTGTCTAGGTCGTTGTTATTTTATTTGTATGTGTGAATAATTTAGTCCCATATTTAAAAGAAAGGTACATTCCAGACCCTAGCCCGAACTTGTATTATGATGACTAGATAACGGTATAAACATCCATGACTTGGGTTCAAACACTCTACAGATAGAGATTTGCGGGATTCGAACCCGCGATTCTCGGTTCAGCAGACAGATTCACTACCAACTGAGCGACCGGGCTGTTGTATCATAGGAAACATTAACATCCTACTTGGATTCGTAATAACCAGTTGTAAAACACCCTATTCTGTTCAATAGCTACCCTCGATCTTTAACCTAGCCCTCTCGCGAAACAAATCGACTGCTCACAATGTTCAATTCAGTCAGATATAGTGGATGTTGTTATGAAGAAACACCTTGACACGTGAAGATTGAAACGAAGCTTGACGCGGAGCGAGCGTACTTGACAGGTAACGATGTTTGTGAATCCACTTCCACAACAATTGCAATACGTTGCAGTTGCATTCTCGTAAATTCTATTGCACGTCCAATATTTTCCCTGTTCTATAACGTTTGACAAATCGACGTGGCTACGTATGATCCTCGTTCTGTGGATGTCGTAAACCGCCGAATCGGTAGCCAATAACGAATAAATCACCCAATAGATGCGCGCCTGTTTTCTGTACGTTCGTGCTTCTATTTTTGCCGGCCCGTACCGGACTTCCAATCGTTTTTCTATAAAATTTTCTTCGGTTTACTAATACATCTCTCCGCGTCTCTTTGCGTAACACCCTCGAAATGTAACATGGGTTTTAAACACAGATAACATATTAATTACACGTTCATTTTGTGAGTTTTGCTAGTAAAATATGCCACATAAATTAGAATCGTAATCTAGTGGACATAGAGTCACAAATTGTCTTCAATGAATCTTCAGTTTGTTGGTGTTCTCGTCCACGATCGCTCACTCAAGGAGGTTGTGATGGGCCGAGCAACGAGTGCACACATCACACCCAGGTTGAGTGAGTCACCGGGAACGAGCGAATCTTCTTTCTTCTTCTCTTCACATCTTCTTTAACTTCCTTTGTTAAAAACACATCTAGAAAATATAGACACTTCTAAACTCGAAAAGTTTTGACACGAGTTATAGTACTTAACATGCTTCACGTAAATTAGCTGGAGTCGAATGATTAACGGATAATGTATGAGATAGAAGCTCATCGTATTCGAATTAGGCTTGAATCATAGCATAAATGCATATGTATGATATCGGGAGTGTTGTTTGATGGAGCGATCGAAATAGCCAGCTGTAAGCTTCTCGTCAATAGAGTCCGTTCATGATATATTTGTGTTATAGCGCTGAAATGAATCCTAAGCAGAGCTAAGAGTCCTTATTGTACTTTTGCACTCCATCTTTTCGTTTTAACATGAGTTTAATCACACAGATACTGTAGTGGAAATATTAGCCAGCTGTTAGCCAGTCAGCTTTTAAACTGTTATCAGAGTTAAAAGTACCTACCTAAATAAAAAAAGTTAATATTAAATGGTCCTTCTTCATATGCAACCACTTTGGATCCACCATGCCAAATTCGGAGTCTTTCAACATGACATTCGGTAAATAATTGTTGTTCTACATGGCTGCCTGTCAAAGCTTGTTCTATAATAAAGCGGCTTGCAAAGTTCTCTAAACTGTAAACCGACCTGACGTTTCGTTCGGTCTATTTCTGCCGCGAGTGGAACGTTATGTTTTCACTATAAACACGCTTATTGCTTTCACCTTCCGCTCTTGACCGCATTTTGTTTAATTACTTTATCGATGTGTTTCGTAATATTATCGGTTTTTCGTTTCAGCTATACAGGGTGTAAGGAAAAGTATCTTTAATCTTTAAACTACATCCTCTACCCATCAAACTGAAGCAAGCCTGTCAGAGCATAAAAAAATTAACTGTTCCATACTAAACTTGAATACCAACTTGACTCGAATGTATGGGACAGGAGATTTTTTTTGTTCTGATCGGTTTGCTCCCATAGTAAAAGTGGTTCAGTTTGATGGGTGGAGTATGTGGTTAAAGGTTAATGATACTTTTCCCTAATTAATAAACTCAAAAATACTTTACATATTATAGGGAGTGATTTAGACCATCAAACTGAACAACTTTCACTGTGCAACAAACATTGAAATAGCCAGTTATGAAATGTTATGTTAAAAAAACGGCCAAGTGCGAGTCGGATTCGCGCACGGAAGGTTTCGCACCACCATACAATATTACCAAAACATTGTTTTCTCCGGGATCCTTAGCGCATGCCCGACATACACTTGACCGGTTTTTAGTATTTTTATTTTACCTTAGAGTCGTTTGACGACTGTATGTTTTATCGTTTTTATTACAATGATAGAGCAAAAATAACAACGTTGAAAAAAACACGTTTTTTGTTCTGGTCCCACACCAAATTTTAACTTTTTGTTGGTTTAATATTTGTTTGCAAATCTGTCAATAACCCATGTTCTGTCAAAATGTTAACCATGGATCAAAAGAGCCCTTTGTAGGTAGGACGGGCGGACAGACGGACCACGTATGCTTATGAATAGTTGGTACCCTTTGGGTATGGAACCCTAAAAACAAAACCTTCTGGCAACAAAACTATTTGGCCTTATCAAAGCAAAACATTTGCACTGTACTATGTTTGACAGAAGCTTTAGCAAGTACACGTGATTGTAACAAGATCTCCACATTTCAAATAAGTTGACTATAGGTACATCAACATTTCAGAGTAACTTTAGTTAATTACAGCCTGTCATTATACGACCTATTAATCAATTTAATGGGAAAACGAATCGTCTCAAGAACAAAACTGCCCAACAAATAAATTTTTATAGCGAAGGGGGTGCGGCTCACCAGCGCCGTCTATTATTTACAGTACGAACTGCGCTTGGCCTACCCTCGTTTACATCTCAATTAATTTAATTTGCTTTTTCACAGGCTTCTTCCATTCCCTCATTGTGATGTCGAGGGGTCGGGGGCGTGAATTTTCTCGTGATTTGGTAACGGAGGCGGTAATTAGAGCATTGTGAGGTTTCTCCATTTGTTTTTAACTGTTTATTACTGCTCGCGGTTGTTTTGAATGTTGCCAGAATTAGCGTTGCTACGTTACCCACTGTTTCGTTAAACGATTTATTATTTCTAAGCATCTTATTTGAAGCGTTCTAAGATTTTCTTTGTAGGGAAAATGAGAGTGAAATTAACAAATTGAAATGTTGCAATAAAATGCAATGGCAGGAAACCTTCATTTATATTAAGTTTTTCCTTTTCCAATAGTTTGCCAACATGTTATTAGAGGAACATATTAATTTACAAAGGGCTTGTGGTAGGTATGACTAAGCTGATACCTATATAATGACATGAAACATGATCCTGTGCGGCGAGTGTCGGATATCGGTAGGGTTGCGCACGCGCACGCGTCGACTCAGACGGAAGCCACCCACGAGCTTCCGTCCGCTACGGCCCGGATGCCTGCCATCACTGATATGATAAGGCTTCCCGGTTTAAATACCATTTTATACAAATTAATTAGATTTTAAAACATGTGTCATTTTAACTGAGCAGAGCATCTGCTAATAATTTTAGCTGAAGTTTTATGTCAGAATAATTTTACGCAGTTTCTAAGTCGATAAAATACAAGAGTAAAGTTAAGAAGTTAATTGACTCCGTCTAGTATAAACAGAGATTGCTTTTGTTTAGGAACTTGCCAAGGACAACAATCTCACAGTCAAGCTTTGGTCAGGCTCCTAGATAAGTTGCACTAAATCTTCAGCTAAGTGAGCATAGATGGAGTTTAAGCACGCGCTCGCGTCGCCGCCTTCAATCTAAGTTTGGCGACTGTCGCCCGTCCGCTACACTACTGCATAATGTAATAGGGAGCATCTCAGAACTCACAACGCTACTTCGAGCCAATAATTACATTCACGTCTCTCAGCGTTGATATTCAATACGAGCACAATATTTGCTTCCGCCAGTGCACTTTTTACACGACTTCTCCCGACCTTTTTATGGGATCTGCCCTTATCTAACGCGCAAAAACATTTATCTAGTATCTGTCACTTAAAGCCTTTGCTCTCGTGTAAACGGGCGACCTTATTTTTTGCTAAAAGGCCCGAGCTATCAGTTCGTCCCGCGACACAATATTACCCTGCACGAGGATATATCGCGTTCGAATCACGTCATCGTTCACCCTGCCAGGGCGTGGCCCTAAAGGATGAGTTTACGGGGAGGCAGCATTATGCCCGCGGCAGATAGAGCCGTTGCCGCCGTTGACAGCCCTATCCTTGATATTAGCAAGGCATTTTTAAAAATAAAATGTTTTGGCACTTGCGTTTTGTAACCGCTTTCATCGAGGTACTTTTACAGCGCGCCAATATTTTTATGTCATATTTTATAGGATATAGGAAAGCATACATTTGAGATACCAAGGGCGAATCTTTACAGTGTCATTTGTGTTTATGTATAGTACATAATGTGATACGTCATTAAGGTGGTATACATTCATACAACCGAGTAAATTAATACTGACAGTGTCCATTCCTAAGCCCAGTATAATACTATTCCATAACACATCTGTTACGGAGATGGGACATCTGTGGGGAGGAGACTGTTATGAATCCACAGTATGATGGATGGACCAGCCAGATGAGTATTAATCTACGGTCTAAAGTAAATACTTGTGTTCTAGTAAAACTACCTTTAGTTGATGTAGATGTGGAATTTTTGTACAGCTAAATAATTTTGAGGGAAGAAGAAATTAAAATTCTAAAATGGTACGGTTGATAAATGATAAAACGTAAGTTCGTATCGCGAATAAGGAATTTCTAAGGCGATAGAATATTCCGCTGAAACTTTCTACGCATTTGTAAAGTAAATTAAGCGTGCTAGAGAAGTAATTTGTCGAACGCCTCTTCCTACCCTTTCCGACACGTGACCTAGAAAAATAGTCTCTCTTTCTTCTCAAGCTGCCTGCGAAATTAAGTAAAGTTTCAAGACAAGCTGTCACTTTTAAGCTAAAAACTAATGTTTTATGGTAAAAACGTGGCAAAGTGTCTCTTGAACAACGCTGGTGCGGCAGTATAATTTGCAAGTATCATGTTATGTCGCAGTATAATACTTACCAACCTTTTAAAATATCAGTCTAGCAAACTTTTGTATTCGTATTTGAGGATTACGATTTTCGATTAAAAATGTATTTCTTTTGTTTCTAATATGGTAACACCATAATTATCTACACGTCCCGTTCGAACGTGCCAATCCGATTAGCGTAAACAGGGTTAAAGATTTTTTATCGCTAAAAAAGGAAATGAGGAATCTGACAATACTTTAGTAGGATGACGGGAAGCTTTTTAGCTTTTATCTAGCTAAGAAAGCAAAAAGTCAATTGTTTAAAGAATACGAGTAATTTTGGAAAATGTTTTAATATTCATGAAAGGTTACGAGATAGGTAATCTAGTTTCAGGTAGAACATTATTTTTTATATTGCACGTAAATTTAGTGAAATTGCTAAATTTGGAACGTGTTATGCTCACACGTACAATCTAATGTATGTATGAATGTGTGAGTGGTACGTAAGTACAACACCACGACAGAGCACTTAGCGAGACAGCGTTCGAGGCGGGGTCGCATCAATCACAACACAATTTTATATCAAATGTCGCTCTCAATCAATTTGTGCGCGGATCGTATTCCCCACTACACTCACAACTACCGAACCGACTACTCTTCCTTATTTTTTCCGTGACAAAGATTCTCGCTGTACATTCACCTATCATCGTCGTTGTTTACCTACGCTTCAGAACTAGACAGTCAAGGCGAGAAACTAAAATTGTAAGAAGTGACGTGATTTTAGTAGAGTTGTAGTAGTTGTGTAGTAGAAGTGAGAGCTCGGTGGCGCGTTGCGGAGAGGTATGGACTCTCAATCAAGAGGTCCGGGTTCGAATCCGCACGGACAACAAGCCACGTACCAATGAGTTTTTCTAACTTATGTACGTATGTACTGCTCTCGAACGGTGAAGGAAAACATCGTGAGGAAACCTGCATATGCAGAAGAAATTCTGATGCATATGTGCAGTCTAACAAGCCGCATTGGGCACGCGTGTTGGACTAACGCCCAAACACCCTCCTTAGAGGGTAGGCCTGTGCCTTTCAGTGGGACGTATATAGGCTGATGATGATGATGATGATGATGACGTGATTGTACACTTCATGAAACAATTATAGCAAGTGAACATCGATCTCCAGATGGAAACTGAAAATTATAACCTCTCCTTTAGAAATATCATACCTGTAAAGTTTTAGAACTGAACTACATTACATTAATTTTACTGATGGAAAAACAATCCCACCAAAAACATTTTCATGTAAAAGTTGCCAAGACAAGACCATATGGCTCACACTGTCAAAAAAGTTATCAGGAGTGCGATTTTTGAATCTCATTCGATGAGCTCAGCAGTTGAAAATGTCAAAATTACTATGGAGATAATCATCTTTCTACTGCTGATTATCCTTTCAAAAATCAAACTCAAGGAGAGCGATTTTTGAAAGTAAAATCAGCAGTAGAAAGATGCGTATCTCCAGAGTAATTTTGACATTTTCAACTGCTGAGCTCACCGAATGAGATTCAAAAATCGCACTCTAGAAGTAAGATTTTTGCAAGTCAAATCAGCAGTAGAAAGATGCATATCTCTATAGTAATTTTGATATTTTCTACTGCTGATTTGAAAGCGTGAGTTTCAAAAATCGCACTCCTGATCTACTGTAGAGCAAAGCTTCTAATTTCTAACTCTACACGACCTAACTCTACAATCCCTAACTTCACAAACTCGTCAAAATATGTGGCTTATTTTATTAAGTAATTATAAAATAGTGGTGTATATTCATTGCAATAAAAGAAAACTTTTCTATCGATAATGTACACGTGCGTGAATTTAATTTATCGTTAAAGAGTGACTAAGAACAGTGACTCGTTCTACTCGTCTCATATAGCATTAGTTAGCTACTCTATTCCTTTGTGTTTTTTCCTCGAGTATATGACTAATATCGTATGACGGTGTTAATGTGGCCTGCCCCAGAGATGTGACCCTGACAACGTGAGGTGCCCAACTTTCCTAATGGATAGCGTAGTTTTGGAAACCACTATAGATAATAAGAGAGTTAGCCGCTCGTATGACTGTCGTTAATTGACATAGACGTTCATAGTTTTGTGGTATTAAATAGTGCGACCTATGGAGAGGGTTTACTTAGTTAAGTAGACAGAGCACGAGTAGATCATATCTAGTGCTTCAAAATAATATGTAGGTACTCGTATTTGATGAACACCTATTTATTTAAGAACTGAAAATGTGTTGCATTCATAAAGACTGTCATATACAGGGTTTTAGGATAAGTATCGTTAACATTAAACCACATACTCAATTCATCAAACGTTCAGTTTGAACTTTCACTATGGGAGCAAATCTATCAGCGCAAAAAAAAAGTCTGCGGTCCCATACTAAACTGCAATTGACGCAAACATTATGGAAAGGCAGATTTTTTTTTGTTCTGATCGTTTTGCTCCCATAGTAAAAGCTGTTCAGTTTGATGGGTAGAGTATGTGGTTTAAAGGTTAATGATACTTTTCCTTACACCCTGTAGATAGGAACATACAATTTTAAGTTCAAATACTAATGTACCTAACCCCCTATCGTAACTGAGTTAAGTATTCCAGTTCTAATGGAACTATTTGGTCTTTACAAAGTAAAAAAATTATTAATTAGGAAAATTTTCTATTAAAACTGACGCGATATAGAACACAAAATACCTACCTACAAAAGTACAACGCATTGTAAAATGTGCTGCTCTGACTCACGAAATGTTTTCAAGAAAATAATAGGTAAATTGCATAATCCAATCGATGTGATATGAGAAATACGTGTAAGTTACGGGTAGGCACGGGACCAGTACAAAGGTGTTTGTTTATAAAACAATACAGCTGCGCTCCTTCCTCTTGCAATGAGTATAGAAAGACTATGATAATAATGGTCTATTAAATAGCTACCGGCCTGGACTATTGTTCCGACATTCGTCTCACGTACCTCTAATTCCAGGAAACAAGGCAAGAGACTAGACGTTTTTCTTTATATGTGAATGGATTCGATGATCACATTACTGTTGAAAGTTATTGTCTGTAGGATCACACTCTGGGGATAACAGGTCCAGTGTGTGTTGGTTGGAAAGTTGAGTGGTCAACTTGCTGTCGAAAGTATTTTCAAGCCACGAAGAGGACCCATTTTTCGACTGAACATGCCTCCAAGCATGAAGTACCACTAAAGCTTCCACCCATCCAAAGACGTACCCCGCTCGACGTTGCTTAGTCGGTAATAGTTTTACATAGAAGCACCACTTTGACACGAGGGTTTATTTTACTTATAACTAAAAAAAAACGTGGTGAATTATTAATTCGGTATAATATGGCCAAAGAATAAATAATAGCTCTGCTTATTAGCGGCTCGACGTAACTTTTTGGACCGCTATAAATAATAATTCGAAACAAATTATTTGATAATAATTAGTAACATGAATAAACTTATAAATAATAACTACGGCTTCAGTGAGTAAAGTTTTTGCCAGCGGGTGTCCGGGGGGCGGCCGAGATAAACTATCTTATCAACCGTTATCTGGCCACAGGGAAGCTGCTCAATCGATAATACTCTATTGATGATATGACACTTTGTGGCAAAGGAAAGGAATGGGAAATTGAAGCGCTTATTGGATAGAGTGCTCTTTTGGAGTCAGCCGTACTATATTGGTTAGTTTTTACTATTGTAGAAAAAATAGTCCGTTTACAAAACGTAAATATAATTTTCTAAACAGTAATGTAGACCGACCCATGTAAATAGAAGCACTTAAGATAAAGATAAGATTACCTAGCCTCCCTACTTATGAGGTCATAGGTAGGCTAGGTAATCTAAGGTATGGTCCAATACCATAAAAATAAAACGTATCAATTTAATTTTAGATAATTAACATTGAGCTCAAAATAACCACGATAGTATGTACCGATTGCCGAACATAACGATCTATTTTTATTGGTCGCTGGGACGACTTTAAATGGTCTAATAGAAGTTTACATTTGATTGCTTCACAATGCGCTTGAGTGGTGACCGCATACGATCACAAGAGAAATTATTATTTCATTGTGCTCTTTTGAATGTATCTTTAAATAGACGTGAAACTATAAGATATGTTTTACATAAAAATTCTAACCAAAATACATAATTATAAATTTGACGTTTGAAATAAAAAAAAATCTGTTATGTGTAACAAAACAAAAAGTATTTTACTAACTTACCATATTGTAGCCCGCAACCATATTCACTTACGCACAAAAAACCAATAAAACTAAAATAACAGCTCAAAAACAATACAGTTCGCGTTGCTCGAGTGCAATTGCATTAGGAGACTTGAAATAAAAAACGAAAATAAAAGACGGAGCTATAAAACGGGCGCGTTATCGCCGCGAGAGAGGTACAATTAATGGAATGTTCGATTTGAATTATTGTTTGCTTTTAGGATTCTGGCACTCCGCGGTGCGACTGCGGCCTGCGGAGTCCGAGCGTGATGTGGTGGGCTGTTGCCGCTGCCGGGTACACCACACAGGCCGCGGCGGAGGCGGGCGGGCGTTATAAGCGCTCAGAGCGGGGCCGGGGCGGCGGCGCCGATAAATAATACGATAATATCGCATTACATACCTATTAAAAGCTGCACTTTACATGCCTATTAAGAGATAACGACGAACATCTGTTAAAGGGCCTGGTCCTGCCTGCCCTTATCTCGGCCAGAACTTTTTGTATATCATAAATTCATAACTCTTACACCCACGCTCTTCATATTTAGCTGATATAATACTAAAATAGTAATTTTCGTATTATAGAATGACCCGAAATTGTGATATTAAATTATTGTAATAATGAAATCCAATACGATAGGTACCTAATGTGTGGTTTGCGTGGATATCGACTGAAGGCAGGCACTAGATAAGGCTTCACATTTGTAAGTAGGTAGAGACGAATTGTGGCTTCATATCCGTCCGAAGGGTCGATGATCTTTCTTACACGAGCCTTTATTAAACATATACGTAAATGACATACTAGAATTATAAAAATGTGTGTATACGCATTTTATATGAATCCGCTGGTTATTGAGCCAGAGGAGTGCGATTTTTGAATCTCATTCGGTGAGCTCAGCAGTTGAAAATGTCAAAATTACTATGGAGGTACGTATGTATATTTCTACTGCTGATTTGACTTTCAAAAATTATACTACAGGAGAGCGATTTTTGAAAGTCAAATCAGCAGTAGAAAGATGCGTACCTCCATGGTAATTTTGACATTTTCTACAGCTGAGCTCACCGAATGAGATTCAAAAATCGCACTCCAGGAGTGCGATTTTTGAAAGTCAAATCAGCAGTAGAAAAATGCATATAGTAATTTTGACATTTTTAACGGCTAAGTTCAACGTACGACTTTAATGTTTTTAATTGATGATCTCTAGACATTATTATTTAACTTGAGTTTCCTAGATCGAATTAAATACAGGAAACATACGATTCGATAGGATTTCTCGTTTTCAATTAAATCGATGACCTTTGGTTCGTTTATTAATAATGCAAGGGCTCGATTCGCGTTTGTAAGTTGGGTGCTGGTAGCCGCTGGAAACCTATGTGAAATGTCAAATTGAATGAAAGGAAGATTATTTACTTTAACGCAAAGTGATAAGTGTCTTTATGGTTTGTGCGAACTTTTTATCGTTATAATTATAAAAATAAAGATCTATATTCTAAGGCACGTAGCGTGCAAGTGTTGCAACGTTCACTTTCATTCGCATATTTAGGGTTTCTGTATAGAATGACGTATCAAGTGCTGATAGTTGGCTGGCTCGAGCACTAAAATACAGCGTATAAGCAGACACTTAGGTAAAAGTAAATCAATACAGGGTGCAATTGATATCATTAACATCCTTTTAAACTAAGAGTCTACCCATCAAACTGAACAACTTTTACTACGGGAGCAAACCAATGGGAGCAAAAAAAAAAAAATCTGCTGTCCCATACTATAAACTCCACCCCCCGCCGCGCCGCTGCCTAATACGTGGGTAGACTCTTAGTTTAAATTTAAAAGGATGCTAATGATATCAATGTCACCCTGTATAATTGGTGTCTAGCAAAAAGACGTTAAACTACAGATGATTTGTGATACTTTTCCATTGAACATTGCTGATAAGATAAGATAACAGTTTGTCTAAAAAATGAAAAAAAAAAAAATTTTTGCGTACTATTTTCAGAACATAACAAGATGTCAGCAACATATCATAGTAGGTACCCACAAACAGGCGTCGCTTAAATTGTAATTTCACGGCTCGACGGAAATTTTCATTGGCGATTAATTCTTGTTCGTGATATTAGGGGTTTGAGGTGTGGTCGGGGAGGGGAGGGCAACATTCAACGTGTTAAGTATAGGTTCCATAGCACTTCTAGTCGGTAGTTAGTCAATGGGTATCGTAGATAAGAACAGGGATGATATAGGGTGTTGAGTAAGGGAGTTACGGACGTAAACTCACAACTTTTGGATGATTTCATCTTCAGTTATAGGTATTCTTTCTGTTTTTCTTTCATCAATTTTTTGTTTTCCTGCAAAAAATATGATGTGGTTGATTTTAGGGTGAACAAGTGCTAATCCTTCGAGGTCAGTTCATGACTCCAAAAATGATCAAGTACTACTACAGATCAGTGTCTTGAATGTCTAAACTATAAATAAGTAGGTACCCGTTATGATTTAATTTGTTGACTTTATTTATGTCATGTACCAAGTTTAAGCTTCCTGTGTCTTACGGTCTCCGAGACAGCCGATGACGTTCAATCATTACGCTGTGATCTGGTTTACTGCTCTGTGGCTGTGATAGACGGACGGACGGACGGACAGCACCGAGGTGATTCCAAAAGTGTTCCGTTTTGCCAATTTTGGTCCGGAACACTAAAAAGGATAACCTTTGCCCGATATAATATTAGTATTCTGTTATTGCTATTCGTAAATTAAATACGAGTAAGTATTATAAATGCAAAGTCTGCCAATTTTTCATGTTTTCAATCACGTCTTAGCTACAATAAACAAATTTTCAATGAAGAGAGTATATGTAGTAGAAGGAGAGTTGGTTGTGTAGTTTGTTGTAGGTACCTAAATTTGTTCCGTCGAAAACGAAATAAATTTAACGCAAGCGAAACAGTTAGACAATCTTGTATAAATTAATAGAAAATACAAATTTAGTCACATTCATATTAAAAGGTTATCCAGTTTAGCAAAACAATTTTGGCATAACATAGTTGAGCACATAGGTTAATGTGAATGGCTCAACATAAACAATTGCGGGACTAATCCGTTGAATATCCTCTCTTGTGGTTTCAACCATAGTCCGCAAATATTTAGGTAGGTAGGACTACACTACAGACGCGTCACAATACTACCTACCGCAGTCAAAAAACAAAGAGCCCTCGGCAGTTTTGGTGTTGCCGCAAATTGTGACAAATTGTGGTATTGAAATTTATGTCCGGCAGTTTTGAGACATAATTGGATGCGGAGAGTCGGCAGCCATATTCCCGGAGTGACGTCACGGGCTCTAATGACATTTATTACGGACAGTTCATTGGCGCCACCCGTCTCCGCAAAATGCGTTTGGGAATTTCTAGTTGAAAGTGGTCCGCCTTTGCAGTGCCTTCCACAAAGAATATGTGTGGTAGATGACCTGATGGCCCACTATGTATGTAGGTATAGACCCAGTATTTCAAAATGGTATCTGAGTGAAACTATTTCCTTAATTCATAGGATAGGTTACTCACTGTTTATGCAGATTTTATCCAGTGAATGCAATACCAACCTGTAACAAAAATATATTATTTTACTCAACTGCAAATAAAGATAAACACATTGTAAGAAACGGTGGTGACTTAACTAACAGAGCTTGAGCATAGTAAACTCTGTTCAAAGTGTTGTTGAAGTCAGCGTAAATCTCGTCCCAATAATAGTAATAAATCCTGAGGCGCCGTCACTGTACAGGTGGCAATGTTTTTTTCACAGCAGCTTTGCAAAGATTGCGCCTATAAATAACTAGAGGAGTGCTAGACGAGACGTCCGCATTGTACGGTGGTTCGTGAGTGATTGCTCGTGTAGCGACATGTGAACGCCGATAGATGGCGTTGATTGGACACTTAATCAAGTATAGGGTGAGGAAAGTGAACAAAATAAAAGTCTGCTTTAATATTGATTTTACTTTGTGAAGTGAATAGGTCGTAAATTCGTCGCCATTCAGGTTGGAAACCAAACAATTAACGTTGTGTTAAAAACTCCTCTTCATGAAATTATCATCAAGATTGGCGGGTCGTTGGAACTAGGTGTGTGAGCACACGGGTGCTGGACATAACTAAATATCTAATTAAAAACTGTTTTGTCTGTACGTAGAAGTCCGTTACTAGCGTGGCACCACCCTAACGATATTGCTTACGTGCTCGTACCAACGATTCAGTGACTTTTATAAATTATTAGTGTTTACCCGCGACTTCGTCTGCACAAATTATATACCAGATTTTCAGTCAGATCATAAGCTATCAAACAAAAAAAAGTTTCATCAAAATCGGTTCAGTAGTTTTTGTGTGATGCGCGAACAAACAAACAAACAGACAGACAAAATTTCTAAAACAGGTTGATTTCGAGTCAGGGATACCTAAAAACCATATCGTAATCATTTTTTTTGTAAATATCTTCAATGTATCTACAGACACACTTCAGTTACAGTTTAATAATAGTTTAGTTAGACTATACTGCGTTCCAAATAAGGACGACGAGGCAAATTTTCTGGCCAATTCTGATAAGCAAATATAATTTATTTATCAGAAAGATGTACTATCCAACACTAAAGCTGTTCTAAGAATAAGTGAGAGTTAAGTGTTTCAAATCTCTTTTCTGTAACTAAAAATGGCCTTAAATTTTCGTCGATATTTGGAATGGAGTAGGTATAATAGCTTTGGCCCGCAACTCCGTCTACGTGGACTTTAAAAAGTATCCTATGTGTGAATCCAGAACATATTCTATCAGTGTGCCAAACGTCCAAATCTGTTCACATACAATCTTACAAATATCCAAACATCGTTACAAACTTTGACATTTATAATATTAGTAGAATAAAATAAAACCAACTGAAAGTAAATAATATAACGAACTTAAGACAATTTCTGCTACAGAACCTCACACTTGAATTCAGACCTCTCCAAGATTTACAAACAGAGTAAATGGCAGCATGTAATGATAATAACGACTAGGAAAATAATGGTCAGTTTTAATCAAAGGCTGCAGGCTGGTGCAATGTGCCGGGCAGCGGGCACTACATTGCAGACCGCCACTTATTTCTAGACAGACAATAGTTCGCTGGAGACTGCCATTCTTGTCTCCCGGCATACCATTTCTTAAAAACGGGAGTGTCCATATTGAGACAACACATGCCGTCTCTGTCCTTCTATTGTTGTTGCTAGAATGGAAATTCTAAGTACGAAATTAAATGTTCGGTCATTTCAGTCTTTGAAATTGAACATAAACTTGCTCCTTTTTATTCCATCATAAAAGGAACGGGATTTCGCTCACTGACCATCGACACGTTATTACGTACGTATAGCAGATGCGTGGGTGGAGTGGATGAGTCGATTTCAAGCGAAAAACATTGGCGAGGAGGAGTCGCTTTCAAATCTGTCAAATGTGACAGGAAAAAGGGCGGGAAAATGTCACTATAATGGATGTGTCACCGGCATCGCGGCAACGCGGCCTGCTGGCATGCACGGACTCAGATCCACTCCCTGTGGATTAAGTGATGCCAGATTTTCATGAACATTTTTGTACGAACAAACAAAAATCAGTTGATATGCGGAATTATAGATTTAACTAAATGCATATCGAAATTGAGTAGAATGAATGTTCCCGTAATCAGAATAATGAATGCGATCGCTCAGTACGATAGTCAATAAATACGGGTCGGAAAACATGTCGAACATGATGGATGATGAAAGCGTTGATACGATGAAAGATGTAATCGAGATAGATGTCTGTTAATAGTCTTGTGGACCATCAATTTAACTTCCAATTTCCAAGTAAACTTATAATTTCTGATAAAATATTCCAACAAAGACCAATTTAACAAATGTACCTAGAGTCCTAGTCAAAACAAATAAATTACTATCATTTATTCACTGTTTTGTATTGATTTCCTGAATATTTTTACCAAACCTTATAATACTAACCCTTAAATTAGGATACAAGTGCTTAAACTCGAGGTCCGTACGAGGTTCAGATAAGATGATGATAAAATAATCGAGTCGACATTCACCAACGGCCATATTGGTCGTTATCTGTCACCGCCCCCTGATCCGTTTCACTTGCAACCCGATAGGGGGCGACGCCGCGTCCAAGCCTGGTAATGGCTACCACGGCCCCTTTTTTATTACTGACCCGCTAGTAAACAGATCATTCGGGTTTGTGGTGTTATAAAAACGAAATTAACTTGGCCCGGTAGATGTCCAGATATCCTCAGTGCTCAGTGCCCTAACTATTAACCTAAACTCGCATGTCACGGACATTCTGATGTAATAAGTGTCTTTGACGTTAAACTGTTTAATGGCGCCAGGTGCTTCGTAAATCGTAATCTTGTAATAACATATACTTCTAGGTCAAGTTAGTTTTCCAACAGTTCGGAAGGAAGCATGTGTTAATACATTAATAATGGAGAAAACACAAAAACTGCAATTAATTAACACATTGTTGTAATCAACCACGCTAATAATAAAGCAAGGGATATAAATATCAAGTGAATTATTGCAAATTAAAATAACGTTGCTATCCTTGTTAAAGCGCCGCAGAATAACGCGAATATTAAAACTAGGTAATACCGTCAATTTAGTCCGGCATCATCGCGAGTGCAGCCATTGTGCACTCCGTTATTGTGTTAATAGATTAATCCAATCACAGTATTAATTCCGCAACGAAGCCCGCTCGTATTTACATTTCAATTGCCTGATTTCAACGAATTTGAGATGACATCCATTCACTAAGTGTTTATTAACTCTATTGAGAGTTAATGTTATTCGTACGGGTACGTATTGAATCAAAATCAATAGTAAGCAATATTTTATGGCTTATGATGAACAACTTTTGCTGTACCTACCTATATGTAGAAGAGCAATAGTGGGTAGCGATATTTGAAAAAGAAAATGTCTCTACGCCAATATAAGATCTATAGATAATCGTTTATTGGTTCCATAGGGACTTAACAACGCAACGTGATGCGTAACTCGAAACCTTTGCGAGGGTTGACTCTGAAGTGGACTCGTTACCACAATTAAACAAGGCTCTGGCTGTGGATATACGGTTCATAAAAGAGTTGTATAATTTTCTTAACAGGTTGTACTTTCTAAAGAACATGCTCATTATCTGAGGCGAAAACAACGACGTAAGATAGATAGTGTTACAAATAAATTTGATTTATTATCGGACCTTCTTGATGTGGATAGGATTTAGTCGTCTTATTTTCGATGTGGAACATTAGGATTTTATAGTGGCTATTAGTTCACGGATAGAAACCATTATTGCTCTGGAAGCAATCGTAGGAATTCCTAAATATGAACGCAAATTGTAAATTACCCAGAGCAGGCTCGATAGAAGTGTGCGGCGCGTGCTCTCTGAAGCCCGCTCGGGATTAGTCCCAGTTGTGCGTTTGTACTGTTATTCCCGTATTTCCGTATATCCCTCTATTGTATCAACTAGAAAAACCTTTTGATATTTCGTTTCAAAGAGCTACAGAAAAACAACAAACTAACCATAAACTCTCCCTTTAATTATCACACGTATCCGCAGTTTTCTCTTTTTGAATTTGACCTTTTCAGTGTTTTTAATTCTATCTCAGTCGACGGGGAGTAGCTTAAAAAGTTGTAGTGGACTTAGAGAGAGGTCGTGGGCTTTACCGCAAGACAATTGAGTCCACATGGGACGAAGATTGCAGGGGTTAGGATGAAATGAGTCGGGGTCACTGCGCGCACTCTCGACGCAATATTTGTGTTGCAATACAAGCTTTTATTGTGGCTATCAACACGCTGGCGTCAAACAGACGGGCCTTCTTAATATGCTGAAACTTTTTTAAGGCGATGATCAGACCGTCAAACTGAATATTTTTTTCTATGGCACCAACATCAAAATTGCGAAAAAAAATCAGCTGTCCCATACATTCGGCTCAAGTAGGTTTGCAGTTTTGTATGGAACAGCTGATTTTTTTTCGCGATTTTGATATTGGTGCCATAGAGAAAGTTGTTCAGTTTGATGGTTACATCATCCCCTTAAAAAAGTGTCAGCATATTAAGAAGGACCCTATACAGGATGTTAGGGAAAGTATCATTAACCTTTAAAACACAGACTCTACCCATCAAACTGTACAACTTTTACTATGGGAGCAAAACGATCAGAGCCAAAAAAAGTCAGCTGTCCCATACTAAACTGCAAAGCCTATTCAACGCAATCATATGGGACAGCAGATTTTTTTTTGCTCTGATCGCTGTGGTTTAAAGGTTAATGATATTTTTCCATACACCCTGTATAATTATTTGGGCGACCCGATGCCTTGCAACTTCTATAACAAATACACTATAGATATGGGACATAATTTGTATTTAAACCACCAAATGTTTTAGTGAAAATACTTTTAACATGAAGACATTTTTCTTGGGTCATTTGCTGGTGTCTCGAACGATTGGTTGATATTACGTTTGTGACGAAGACGAGCGTGAACTGAAGCACTTTGCAACTGCACCGACGACAGCTGGCTCGCTTTATTTGATTTCTACTATACGGAGAAGCATCCAAGTTTTATGTCAGCACCGCGACATATTCGAACATTTGCTACGGAATACTCTGATGAGATTTCTCTGACTTGTACTTATAATTTTCAGTTCAAGAACTTTATCGTATCACAAATGCAATGAAAATGGTTAGATTTTTCTATAATGTTGTAACATTATACTTCTTTGATCTTCCGTAACTCTAGTAACAAAAGAAAGCGTGTAAATAAGTTTCATTGGATCATTGCTCTAGTCTGTTTAACGATTGTCCTCAGTAAATCTAGAGCTACGTATACACTATATTGCAGTGTTGTTCAGCAAACTTGGGTCGCGAATGACGTGCGTGAGCAATATCGTTTGGGACAGATGGCGAAGGGCGGGGCTGTTTGAGCCTGTACTCGGATGGTCAACAGCGGCGGCAAACACGCGTGCGAAACGCTCACGTGTCACTCGTGTACAGTGGACAATACAGAAAAAAGGCCAGACCAGCCAGTCTTTAGATTAACTGTATTGTATACTCTGCTTAATCCGTTACTGAACGCAGAAGTAAATAAAAATACAATATAAGTATTTTTGAAGCAACATACTTACCCTTTCTTTTTATGAAACATGAAAGATTCTGTGAAAGGTATAAATGCATCATTTGCTTGATATGATATTTCTAGATTCTATGTACGTAGTAGGTACCTACTAGTCAATATAAAATGAGCTGTAATAATTAATCCTTTCAAGTTAGAAATTTAAATCGGAGCGCCTGGATTTTTACATTTCTTTAACAAAATACTGATGCGATGTTCACAAATTCATTTCGTTTCAAAGAATGTTCACATTTCAAAAATAAAAATGCACATGCATAAGGTTGTTGATAAGCTGCATGCAACCGTCCGCAGCAGTCTGGCTTCGTCGCGCATTTATCATACAAAAGGGTTCAAAGTTCGGATACAATAACTTTGTTACTTGCATGAGTGACACTTTTTGTATCGCGTACAGACACTTTGTGTCGAACTTCACAAGTATAAGAGATTTATTTAAGAGAAAAAAAAAGTATAAGATATATATTAATACAAAAAGTAATACCTAATGTAAGCTTAGTGTTTTTTTTAGCTATAGGTACTTTGGTAGATTTACACACCACTAATTTTTAATAAAGTAAGTAAATTTTACGGCTGTATTCAGACCGTGAATCTGAACAACTTTCCCTAAAGAACATGGGTTGAACCCGAGAATTTTTTTGGACCTCCCATAGAAAATCGATCCGCTGATCCGCACTTTTCTATGGGAGGTCCAAAAAAAAACTTGTTTTTTCACCCATGTTCCTTAGGGAAAGTTGTTCAGATTCACGGTCTGAATACACACTTAATGTTTCGTTACTAATTAAAAAATAGTGGTGTGGTATACTAAGCTAGAGCTATTAAAGGTTCTTCAACGTTTAGATAACTGTTAGTGTCACCATGATATAAATACAGGGTGTTTGGTTAGGCAGTTGCATTACATTAAGGGGTGATTGTACTCATGATACTGAACCACTTTCTCTAAGGAACAAGGGAAATTCGCAACTTTTCTATAGGTTTCTTAGAGAAAGTTGTTCTGTATCATAGGTGATATAACCCCTTAACTGTTTTGATTACCCTACCACTTACTGTATATCAAATTAGTAATTTGGGATTAAATTGTTAAGTACATTGATATTAAATCAATTTATATATAAAAGGTCTTATGAATGAAAGCAGAATAACTGCAATTTCTTTTTCAAATTGCAGCGCCACGAAGCGTTGATGGAGATTCATTGAACCAGCGCATCATTTATCAACGGAACCTTCCTTACTCTACTCAGCTTTATATTACTACATTTTAAACTTTTCTCGATAAAAATATCTCACTTTGTATCAAATACTTCCACGATTAAGGCTGGATTCAACCAAACTTAGATTTATAGAAGAGATATTCCGAAATTAACTTCACTTGTCTTCTACCACACTAAACCCATACTAAACGAACGAATGTATAATCCACCTAAAGAAAGAGGTCGTTGTATCCGTACTTATTGCAATTTGTATCTATTATATACAGTTTTAATTTGTTAGGTTTCTTTTTATTAAAATTTTTTTAGGTTCGTGACATTGACATTTCCTTAGTCTCGGTATTAGTTTAACACCGTCAAAATTGGCCGTGTAAAATTTATTCATAGATTAGGGTTGGTAAAACGCAAAATCAGTTTACTCTATAGTAACCGGCGACTTAATCTAAGAATAAAATTTACTCGCGTTTGGTCGTATCGGGCCTAAGAGTCATACAACAGGCATTTATGAGTTAGCTTGTTTCCAAATTCCGTGGTTTGGTTCGAGGAGTTCTGTTTCGATTAATATTAATTGTTGACTAGTTTAAGCTTCTTAGAAACGGACGGAGTTACGTGACTTGACCTTTTCGAAACTGTTTTACAAATGGAGGGAAGTAACAGAAATTCTGATTCATTTTGTTGTTTGCCGGAATTGTTGTTTTAAATTTTTACCTTCGCAAAGGAATCCAAGAAAAAAAATGTCGATACCTTAATATCCAAAAAATATTAATCTATATGTGTCCTTGACAGAACTTGTCAATCTGTCTAATATGCATTTGTCATATGCGGTCTTCGTTATGTGATATTTTAAGTTAAATAAATAATTTTTTGCGTACATAATGTCATTTGCGTGTAATCCTGTTTTCCAATAACTAATACCGTTATGTAAATCAAAGTTCATGAGCTGAATGACGAATGATGTTGTAGCGATCAATGACATCCACAGCGATTTCGGTAATTTTAACAAAAAGAACTAACCATACCCACATACTTAAAAGAAGAACCAGACGTAATGTCATCTAATCATGAGTGAAGCACCCATTTCTTTTGTGTGCGTGCTGTGACGCGGTACATAAGGTGACGGGTTGTCGGACCTGCGCCTAGAGCTAGTGCATCTGTGTGAGTGTAGGTCCCGTGTAGAACAAACGAGATTGTATTACCTTGCATGCTTCACATCTTTTTAGTGCAATACTCGGTCCGTATTTCTTTCAGGTCCGTGACCATACCCATAGGTAACTAAAATATGTTACCTAAATCACATCACATAATTTTAAATCCGACGAATAATTAATATGCTTATAACTAAAATGAATTAACTATTATTATTATGTACATGTTATATTGTGATTGTATTATAGCCGTAATAACGAACGAAGGTTGATACACCTACTATACAGCTTACCGCACAACAATCAATACAATAGTGCGATGCCTGCAGACCTGACGTTGATGACAGTTGTTTTGTTTTATTTCCTTAGGCCCGTTCTCGTTTGCTGGAGGATGAGAAAAAAGTTTCCGAATAGCCATTTTGAGGAAATTGACTTTTGGAGTGACAGCTGCCAAAATATCGTTCTGTAGTCGTACTCGTTCACTGCAGTTGTTAGGTCGGTAGAGAGAAGTATTTTCCTTGTGTTAGGTTGTTAAGGAATATACTATTTCTCTAAGTTGTTAGCCCGGCGTGGGGGGTAAAGTGAAAAGTAAGCGGTTACTGGTGAGACTATTGAAAGGGTAATATTTTAATGTTTTTATAGTGATATGTTTTTAATTATATTTATTTGTGAGGCATGTTGGGTGTTAAATGCCTCTTCAATACTTAGGTACCATCAGATCTTCGATCAAAGTTAAATTAATAATTTACGCGAACATTTCAAACCAGAAAAATAAAGCAAAACAAATGACAGGTATACTTCAAATATGTACCGAGATGACAGACCAAGTGTGCCAGTTTGTATGGCCCAAGTGCACCAGTAGTGTGCTTCAACTTAACGCGCTTTGGGCCTATCCATTAATTTTACCTTGATCGAAGCCATCAGATGAGGCTGGGGTCTAAACACATCCCCATTTTAAATAAAAAAGCGGTACATGATTGTAAATCTATACTCTTATCACACGATATCTCACACGACTAAAATCGAGTGTTGTGTTGATGAATCACAACGTTATTTATAATGAAAACATATTAGTCTCCCTCTAGAAAAACTTAATCGATGAACAAAAGTTTTACATCCTTTTCATCATGATCTACAATTTATTTGGCGTTAATATTTTTATGATCCAATATGCTGTAAAAAGGGAAAAGCGATTGTTATAAAATGCTTCGATCAAAATAAAATTAATGGATAGGCCTTACGCGAACAATTAAACCAGAAAAATGAGGCAAAATAAATGAAAGGTTTACTTGTCACTTGTATGCAAGTGCCCTAGATTTGACAGATAATGGCGCTAGTTTGTATGGACCAAGTGCACCAGTAGTGTGCTTCAACTTACCGCACTTCAGGCCTATCCATTAATTTTATTTTGATCTAAGATAAAATGATCGACTATCTTTTATTTTGTGTAAGAGATTACGTAACATTACGGTGGGTATTTTGCGTATATGTTGGAACTTTGAACTCTCTTGTTACAAAAAAATAACCTGTCACTTTAAAAGTATTGAAAAATCCGGGACGGAACATCAGTTGCAACGAATATCTGAAATCCGGGAGATCCGGGACAAGAAAGAAGTTGTCCCGGTGGCCGCAGGCGGTAGCACTTCGGATGGTAGTGCTCAACTTTGCCTGCCGTACCAACTGCTTCCCTGTTACCATGTAAAACTTTACTCTACTTAGTTTTATTCACACCCAATTTTCAAGTAACAATGTAAAACAGTCAAACGGTGAACTCTGAATTTGTAACTGCGAAATCTCTAATAAAGCTGTTTTACAGGGTGTAAAGAAAAGTACTCGCCACATACTCAACCCATCATGTTTCTGTAAGACACTTCACATCACTTTGACTATAAGAGCAAACCTGTTAGAACAAAAAAAAAGCTGTCTCACACATTTTAGTCGAGTAGATAGAAAAGTTGTTCAGTTTGATGGGTAGAGCATGTGCATATTTGTATAGCATATTTGTGTTGTTATGTTTTCATACAAAAGCTATACAGGGTTTTAAATTATTTAACGTGGTGCTTCAGACCATCAAACTGAAACACTTTTTTTTATTATTAATCTGTGATATGGAGCTTAAATCGAAATCACAAAACGTAGAAACTTCAATGGCTACTCGATTGAATGAAACAGCTGATTTCGTTTTCGTGATTTTAATGTTGACTCCGTAGTTTAAAGTTGGTCAGTTTGATTGTCTGAAGACCCCATTCATTGTACCTAACGCATTTTTATACCCTGTACCAATATCATCAGGCCGAAGCCCTATTCCGTCAAGTTACTTTCCATAAAGTAGGTAAGAGTGGCCAGCAAATTCACGATTACGTACCCGAAAATGATCAGTCAATTTTCTCTGCAAAATGTTCTGGAGAGAGCTTCGGCATAATAATTACGCTGTTCACAGTGAACGTAATAACTGGAATTGTCGTAAAATATAAAAGTATAAAGACGCAATATTGGTCCGAACATAAAAACCGCGGTTGATGTCCAAAGAGCCTTTAAAAGTAGTATCAATCCAATTTCCCTATTGGGGTTCAGAGTGTCACCGCATAAAATAAAAATACCTACGTAACAGCCTCCCTATGTTACCCAGCGGGCGGTGAGGGGTGGAAGCAATAAAAATTCGTTAATAGCTGTATTTACTGCATTAATATTGTACTGAAAAGTGTGAAATGTGTCCGGTACGGACTGTCACTGCCGTCAACGCGTAGCGCGATGCATTATGTTGAATATAATTTAATACTGATTGATTAATATAAGTTTGAAATAGGCTATTACCCTGTCTTCTATACTGGATGATATAAATATTAGAAACCAATATATTTTATGTTGTTTTATAAAAAACAATGACTGAATTCTTCCGCATAATAACTAAGAACTGAATCAAGGATTTATGTTATCGATCGGGTGAATTTGAAAAAAAAAATGGTTTAGGAGGATTCCGTTTCTAAGGTTAAAAAGTCGAGCCTATGAAAATGTACTACTTAATTAGAAAATAATATTTTTATGATGATATACAAGAAAGAACGCAAATGAGGAATTATTATGAAGACTGACTTCCATCAATATAAAACTCAATTTCACATAAACACAATCAAAAACAACGCATTTTAAAAGAAATTTATGAGTAAATAGGAGTCGCGTTGCGGGTCTGCTATTGGATGGTCACGTGTCACTTGCCTGCTCCCTGGCCTACAACGAAGCTCCAATTGTATGGTGGCTCAAGATAGTCTTGTTTTTTCAACAAACAACCCTTCATGTCACCAACTATTCGTAACCGTACAATGTCAAGCACATTTGCTATTTAAACTAGATATACATACATATTTCACAACCGTACCTAATCCCTTTCAGCGTGTTTATGCTCACATTTAGCGATGGAATGACGTGTCAAGTAGTGAGAGGTGACTATAGCCTTTTGCCCACATAAACAAACACTGCATGTGAAACTTTTAATCTCTTAGTCGCCTCGTACCCACGGGAAGATTTGGGGTGGTCTATAATCCACCACACGGCGGATACACTAAGATAGACGCCGCAATTTTAAAATTAGAATAGAATAAGTTAATAAACGAATTTAATAAAGTTCCCTTAGCATCACGATTAGAACAGATAAGGCTCTTAAAAGGATTACGGGTTTGGATAACAAAGGCCTTGATTATCTCACTGAATGCTTGTCACCGGCATCGCGTCTTCAGGAGTTATTGTAATATGTTAACGAGCCCGCCCACTGGAAGACTTAATTGTTGTTGTCGATTTATAAAGTAAATGTTTATCGGCCCGTCCGCAGCTAGTCGAGGCAAATTCTATAATAAACAGATGTTTAATAAACTATATTTTGAACGGATTTTAGAGTGAGAGGAATAATTATACTTTGCTGGATTTCAGTTTTCCATCGATTAACATATGCTAACGACTATATTCCCCGAGGGGGTATTATTATTAAACATAGACTTAAACTCTAGCGATAGACTTGCCCTTGCATAGAAGCAACATGTTCCACTTGAATGAGGTGTACGCACCTGATTGATGTTCCCGAGTTCACTTCGTCACTATGGCAATGACAGACCGCAATGTGTCATTTTGTGTTGTTTTGTGTGACATGTTCTTTGTTTGAACGAGCTGGTCTATCGCTAGAGTAATATGTCTATGTTATTAAAGGACCTACCTATACAGGGTGTGAAAGGATGCTTAGGTATAGTCCATAAATCTGAACAACTTTTACCTACTAGTGAACCAACATTTAAATGGTTTTACCATCTGCAATGTCAATGGTGACTCTACCCTAAAATGTATGAACAGCTGATTTTTACTCGCGATTTCAATGTTGGTTCCACCGTAAAAGTGGTTCAGTTTGATGGTCTGAAGTTTAACGCATTTAAGTATAGTTCGTAGTTTGGTATAGTTCTTAGATCATGGCTTAGTAAGTATAGTTCTTAGATTATGGTTTCAAGGATGGCTGAACGATATGTTTTTCTAGCAAAGGTTAATCTCATTCCTGACCAGCGTGAAAGAGTTTGTGGTCGATGGAATTTAATGAAATTTATTACTATAACGCTGAAAAAAATATGTATCCTCTTTTTAGGTCATTAATTTCATTAAGAACAAGTCTTGCCCGAGTCTAAAAGTTTTCTAACAGAGAATTAATTTGCACAAAGGTTACGTGATCGAAACAACGCAGGTGTCTGACGGGTGGCGGGGCCAGGTGAACAGAAAGAACAAGCTTCATGAGTCAGCGGGTGTTCGGTGCCAAAACTATTCGGCAAACAAGCATATTACGCGTACCTTAGACCTGTGCTTAGACCTAGGACAAACAAATAATTTTAGTTATTTGTCTACCTGGCCTTCCGTCCACTATCTAAACTAAAGTTTAATGTTATCTACACTATTATAAAAGTGTAACAGAAGTGTGACTCCAAATCACCGATTTTTTAATGTTTTGTTTGTTTGTTCGAGCATCACGCAAAAACTACAGGACTGATTCTGATGAAACTTTTTGTGTTTAAAAGCTTATTTAAATTTGATTTTAAAACTGGTATACAGGTTGTTACTGGGATTATTCAGACCATCAAACCGAACAAATTTCACTTTGGGACCAATATTAAATCGCGCAAAAAATCTTCTGTTTCATAGAAAACTTCAATGGCGTCTTGACCCAAATGTATGGAACAGCTAATATTTTTTTCGTGATTTTAATGTTGGTCCTATAGTGAAAGTGGTTCGGTTTGAATTTGATAGTCTGAAGCACCCCCTTAAGTATGTAACGCATTTAAGTTTGTCAACCCTGTATATTTTATCACATGACAAAGTTACAAGCAAAAGCTCGAATTGTATAAAACTCGATTAAAATCAGTCACTGTGCTATTAGTTTAGTCTGGATTTCTTAAGATTGGTAGGTATATAGAAATTAATTAAATTTCCTTGTTTGAGGGTCAACGAAAAACGCGCCATTAATGTGCTTAATTCGGCAATTAAAATTTAATTTGATTGCGGTGGTGCGGCAGGGCAGGTACAGTCGGCCACACCTGCAGAGCCGAGCAAAATGAAGTAATTCGACTCGTTGCGGCACGTCCCCGGCATTACTTACCATCTACCAACAATTTGTTTTTTCCCGCCCTCGAGAAAAACTCGAGCAAGCGCGCTCTGCTTTTTAGTCCCAATTTATTTTTCCAATAAAATTTTTCGCTTTGCTTTTGCACGGGAATGCGCCTTAAATATTTAAGCTATTTATATTTCTCACATCCTCGTACTGTTGATTATGCGCAAGAGTATAACTTGTATCTTTTTCAAATGTAGAGCTGCTTTATGTACTTTTCTTTCCTATACAGGGTAAAATTGATATCATTAGCATCCTTTTAAACTAAAAGTCTACCCATCAAACTGAACAACTTTTAACGTGTAGCTGCCTACACGACTCAAATGTATGGGACAGCAGATTTTTTTTGTTGCTCCGAATGGTTTGCTCCCATAGTAAAAGTTGTTCAGTTTGATGGGTAGACTCTTAGTTTAAAAGGATGCTAATGATATCAATTTAATTTCACCCTGTATAAGTACTTCGAAATTTTGTCCTATGAAATTTCAATATTACGTGTTTTTCCATAAAAATACGTACAAAAAATTTATATGGAAATCTTAAAAAACAACACAAAAAGTATTGTACCGACAAGAATCGAATAAAAGACGGAAGACGAAAGGGATCTCTGGCGATGAGTATTTGAGAAGCTACGGAACGGCAGTACGCCCGGTGGCTCGCGCCTCTAACGGCCCGTGACAATCGCTTCCATGCTAAATGTCATGGTGGCCATTGTTCTACCTCCCCCCTCCAGCTCCCGCACACCCTCGCCTCATCCTCATCCCTTCCCTTCCTCGCTCAAGCACTGGCATTTACTACCCACGCCCTTACCTTGCGAATGAAAAATATTCAGCCTTGTTGTTCATTATTTACGCAATTTCAGATCGTACAATTTTAAAAGTTACGGAACTAAAGTCGTATTTAATTTAAATTGTAGCGTTGCTCGCCATTTCGCTACCAAAAGGTTTACATTTACAACATCATAAAACAAACTAGAATAAAAGTTAACTTTTAATAGTTTGAAGAGTTAATTACGCTGTAACTCGTTTATCAAGCTTAATCATCTTTATTGTCAAGTTGAGTAAATTATGACAATGGAATAGTGAACTAAGTTGGAGTGAAGTAAAATGGGGGAGGGAGACGTTAACTTAATATGGCGGGGGCATCACGGCAATTTGTTCGAGACGAACCTCCTGGCTGAGTGCTGGCACGGTCTAGGGCTGTAGGACTAAACATGTTTACTAATATTTATCTTTGGATACTGGACTGGGAAAGGTATAGGACAATTGTAGACTTTTTAGTAGATACCTAGTTGTTCCGTGAATTTTTTGTATTGAGAACTTTATACTGAAATTATTGACCACGTTTACTTCTAAGTATTGACACGTACTGATGATCTTCGTCTTTGTAAAGACAATCTTTAAAATCACCATAAATAATAATAATTAAAAATGTAAGGTTACTAGGTAAGCCGGATACCCCTATGATATGTTAAAATGTAAATTTGTACCAACCCTAGCATAAGTTTACGCTTGCGCTATCGTAGGAAATCGCGCGAAGAGTGATTATGGATCCGTAAAACCTTTAACTTATAACCTGTACCTACCCTCGATGTTGTTACCCCTGATAATATAGCAAGCATTCCTCATCAACACTTGCTAACGTCGTGTTATATTCACTACACAAGTACACATACAAGAAATAAAAAGATACGATACCAAATACGTCAATTGGTACCACATATTTGTAGGTACAGATTAAGGGCCTGTGGTACCACTTCTGAATAAATTCTGGTAGCTTATCAAGCTATTAATAACTTACCTATCCAGAAGTGGTGAAACAGGCCCGAAATATAGTAAATTAATGATACTGACTCAAATTAGAAAACCTTTTATCGTAAAGTATGATAAAGTATCCGTTCACATTTTTGACTTCATTAAATCCCGCGTAGAGATACTTATAGCCGATACCTATCTATAGGATTAAATGCTTTATGTCCAGAAATTATCGTGGTGACGTGCTCACTCTCCGTCACACTGGACAGAGTTTCGGTTGTACGTGAAATGTGGATTTTCAGAGTTTTCAAAATATCCCTGACTACCCCCTCGGGGAATATAGTATTGAGCATATACATACACACATGATCAGTCCAAATTCTAAAACATTTATATATTCCTAGTTATGTAGGTCCGTGGCGGGGTACACACACAGGCGTGCCTCGCGACAACTTCATTAGGAAGCCATAAGTCGACGGGGCGCGAAGAGGCATGACATCGTTCAACATACTCAATGTAGCAGAGTAGGTACTAATACACTGTTTGCTCTTTACTGAGCAACGTACGTGATTCGATATTACCTACGTGACATATTTCACTTACGATCTTCTCGAAATCATTTTCTCGTTTTGAGTATAAATACTTTTATACTCTTACTAGATTTTGTCCGCGTTTTCGTCCGAACCGGCTCCGGATGTCGTAGCGAGATAAAAGGTGTGGTTTTGGTCAGCGACGAGCATTTAGGGGATGCTTCAGACTATCAAACTGAACAACTTTCACTATGGAGCCAGCATTGAAATCTCGAAAAAAAAACACCAGTTTCATAAAAACTGCAGTACTCAAATGTATGGACTGATTCTTTTACTAAAACTGCAGTACTCAAATGTATGGACTCAAATGTATGGGCTAATTTTTTTCGCGATTTCGAATTTGGCTCCATAGTGAAAGTTGTTCAGTTTGATGGTCTGAAGCACCCCCCTAAATGCGCGTCGCTGACCAAAACCACATCCTGTATACCAGTTTTTTTTATTCATTTTTATTTAAATGGGGGCTTTTATCCTGAGGTTATGTCAGCCCCATCGTGCCTTAACCTTAGAACTTTACAAAACAAAAGTCTAATCACACAAAACATTTAATCAAAAAACGTTCCCGTCGTTTTTTGCGTGATGTTTGAATTAACAAACAAACAGACCGAATAAAAATCCGAAAAATGGGTGATTTGGAGTCAGAGATACCTAAACACCATATTATATCTTCAATGTGCAGACACACTTCTGTTATAATTTCAGATTCGTTATTCGTTTAAATTCATAAAAACGAAAGAAAGTGTCGTGATTATGTCCCTGAATGCACAGACTTCGATATTTCTCGCATGAAGTCTCAGTCTCAGAGTTCATAAAAATAATAAACCGTAGTAAGGGCGGTCGCCGTTTGTTCAGCTATTTGCATACGATACATACGTCTCTGTTGGGGTGAAGACAATGGTAGTCCTACGAAGATCGTTGGTCGACAATAAAAGTGTATTTGCGAAGAAATTTAATAAAGCAGAAGTGGATTGCTATTACGCCCTCGGCCCGACCTTATGCAGGGCCGTAGTACGTGGGTCAGAGCATGAAATTGTTGTGCTGTTCCCAGCTAGTTCATATTTATTTCATACGTAAATGGATGGTGATGTACCGTCATTGCTACGAACTTATTAATTTTAAAACATATCCACATTATGTATCAAGGTCGTGAAAGTATACTTTGTACAAAAATAACAAACGTAAAGTTTTATTTTTGAGTGTCTCTATTAAAAGATAATATTTTTCATTACGAAACTTCAAAACAGGTTCTCACTCACCACGTTTGTAATTATTGAACAAAAACAATATTATAGGTAATAAATTGTTGTTATACTGTAGGTTAATCACACCAAGTTTGACAAAAATAGAGCGAGAAGAAAAAACGTTGATAATAACTAGTTTCTTGTTGAGAACCCCCCTTAATGTTTAACTTTTTGACATTTAAGACGTTGTTATCCCGTCGAGGCCGTTTTTTGAACACGAACGAAAGTGTTTTAAACTGTGTTTTAAAGTCTGAAAACCAATTATGTCTTATTTAAGGATCTGGCTGATAGGCGACCGTTCTCAATTACACGATTAGATTAAGTTTAGTAGATAGAAAAAAATCCCAAAGTTACCCCTTTTTGTTATGTTTTTACAATACTATGATTAAACTGCTGATATTTAACTTTTTATTCTTGTACTTAACTAAATACATTAAATATTTCTAGTGAACTCCGTAGAATTTTGAGCTTAGAAACACCCATGAGCAAAGATATTGATGAAAAACACGTTTTTTTGCGATCCTGCTTTTAATTGGAGCGGGATGGCTAATTGCAAACTTATGCTTGCAAGAAAGAGATGCTTGCACTGGGATAACCTGGCCTTAATAACGCACATCCTGTGAAAATTTCAACTGTCTAGCTTTTACGGTTCAAAAGTTAATATACATATCAAGTAAATAAATAAACTAATTTTTAAAATAAAATTTGTGTCAATGAGTTCACCTGAAAAGAGAAGAATTTTCATGTGATATCATGAATAAATCCCATTTCATGATTCAATTGATTGAAAAAAAAAACAGCAAACATTATTTATAGATAAATAATATTAATGGCAGTTTGGAAAATTATTGCCGAAATACCCCTGTCTATATCGCTACACTCGTAGTATTTCGTAGCACTTCCGTAGCGTCGTAGCATTCGTAGTCTCCCGATTCCGAAGTTTAAAAAACTTTTAAGTTATCTATTTCGTTTCGTTTCATCTGTGCTGGGAATGTTTTTCTTTAAAATATAAAATCTACTGTCTGCAGCAAACTTGCCTGGTTCTCAGTAGAAGTAGTCTTGGCATTAAAAATAATAGAGCAGGCATTCTCAATAATTCAGAGTTCGTGTCGCTTGTAGTATACTTAACTTCACAAGATACTCTGGCAAAACATAACTTAGAGGTTTCTGGAGTCTACAGCAGCCGCCGAATCAGATGAAATGAGATGGTTTGCATCCACTCGTGCTATTCTAGGTGATTTTATTTACACTTTTTAAATTTTCAGAGGTGGTTTAGACCATTAACCTAAACAAATTTTACCACAGTAACGAACTCGAAATAGCAGAAAGAAAAATCTACTGTTTCATTCTAAACTGCAATGTCTACTCGACTCTAATTATGAAACAGCAGATTTTTTTACGATTTCGTGTTGGCTCCAGTAGTAAAAGTTGTTCAGTTTGGTTAACCAACTCTGATAATTTGGAAAGTGTTAAAAATATCACCCAGTATCTTATCTTATCTTAATCTTAATCTTAATAACTATTATAATACCGTAAAATCGTGAGGAATAAAAAAGTAGTGGTTCACTTCATATAAACTCAAAATAACACTCGATAGCGCGATTCAAAGGACATGCAGCGCCATCTATTGACAAAATTGTGTGTTTGTTTGTTTATTCGCGCATCACGCTAAAACTACTGAACAGATTTTGATGAAACTTTTTTAGTTTGATAGCTTATGATCTGACTTAAAATCTGGTATATATATAATTACTGCGGACGAAGTCGCGGGAAAACACTAGTATTTTATAATTATTTAAATTCTCAGTTGTTGGCAAAGAAACAAATTAAAACACCCCTAGTTTTCAGGTAGTTTATTTTTTTCCATTTTCGTTCTTAAGTTGAATATTTAGGGTTCTAATTGGAATGGTTCAGCCACGCTCCACGTGCATGCGGCGTGCGGCGGCGCCGAAGAGTCGCCCTACTTGTTGCACTACCCACTACCCACTACCCACTTCCCATTTCCCACCCAGCCCACTATTTACCCGCCAACTAAACAATATCGGCCGCTTTACTACATGTTCTCGAATTTTACGACCTCTCTGTTTATCGTAGGTAAAGGTACAAAGGACTGATGTCAAAATATACTTGTTACTCAGTCACTGATCCAGGAATTTTACCCGACCTCGACTTGAAAAACTCCGCATTGCTGAAAGAAAAGTTTCAGAAAATGTTTCTTTAAAGGGCAAATTCCTTTGTGATCGTTTTTCGTAAAACTGATACCAACAATTATGATTTGAAAAATAGGCTTGTTGATTATTTGATCAAAACTAATAGGTAAATTATCATCGTTAGCGCACTCCGTACAAACGAAGTTTAATTATTATATTTGGGGCATTTACCAATTCAGACGAATATTTTCTATGAGAAACGCGATTGTCCAGCCCTCCGAAAAATGCGTGCATGTGCCGTTTTTTCTTTTAAAAAGAATTAACAAAAGTACTTTTTATACATTTTTTTTAAAGATTTCACTAGATAAACTGGTGAATATGTGAGTATAAATACCAAAAAGCGGAAACTATTTTAAGTTCTTCTGAAACGAGAAAATGTTTAAAAATACATGAAAATACAATATAATCTTTGTAACGATTTTCTATCGAGTGAAGGAATTCCAGTCGTGTATTTAATTTATGATTTCACTAGATAAACTATCCAAGAATACTAAGGTATGACTTTGGTTTCGGTAAATTGTATCTAGTTGGCAAATGAAAGGCGGCCTTCAAGGTATTTCGTCCTACAATTGCGCCTTAATATCAATGCATGTTTTAAAACCATCTAGAAAATCTTTGTGGTTTGTCAGATTTTCGTTAAAATGTATAGTTTCAAAGCAACTGTAGCCCCGGGATCCCGAATTGTATACCCTGATATCGTAAACTTAGATTACCAACTCTCGAACAAGATTGAAAACTAAAGTCTCCGAGTATAACTTATGATCGTATACGTTGTCATAGACATGATGGATGGTTCAAACGGTCGTCTTGCAGACAATATTGAGATTATCCACTGGCACCTCTATTACATTATAACATCAAACATTACGATCCCGTACTTTAGGAAGATAAAAAAATAGTTACTTACTTGAATCTAAGCAGTTATACAAACTTTATATTAGTTTGTTTCGCTTTTAGGTACCTATTTGAATAAAATAACTAATTGCCTCGATCTACGTCCCCATTGAATTGTCCTGAAATGCGCGTGTAATCTCGATAATGAGTTTCTTTCGAGCCTTAAAAGAGATTAATTGAAAATATACAATGACTACAAAGTGAAACTCTTGTTTTTAGGAAATGTGTAAATGTTAAAAAAAAAAGATTGAATGCAGCACTGGATACTTACATAAACCTCATACCAAAAAGGAAAGAGGTCATCTATAGGCGCGAAAAACCAAAGAAAACATAGAGACAAGGTCGTCGCTCTTGTTTGAAAATTCGAGAAAGTCCATAATAGTAGGGGTAGAAAAGACGGACGGTCGTGTGTAATTTGCGCCTTTGCTCAGCTCATCACGGCCAGATTGAAATTCCTTTCGTTGCCCCACGTCGCCGGCTGACTGGCGCCTGTCTAGGGCTGCCTCCGCGAAATGTGCATCTAGTGAGGCTATAAGCATATAAAGTATAATCGCTGAAAATAAGGATGAGAGCATGAATTTCACATATCCAAAATAGCTAAGTAAAAAGGCGTCGTCATGGAATTAATTAATTGCCAAATCAATCTAGAACTTTTTATATACATAATTATAAGTAAAGGCGGATTTTTGATTATGAGATGTCAATAAAAAATTATTCAGACAAGTGTAGTAAACTTGTTTTGTTGTAGTACTGCATCGAAAACCTTCCTTTAAATATCCTAAAGCTAACATAAACATAATATCCAAACAGACGAGCCTCTATTGTAATCAGACCGACCCACAAGGAGAAGTTACATTTCATGTTTCTGTTTACTGTGTAATCTTCTCTACAGGAGTCTAGTTGATAAATTAGGTACTACATAATTGATGTTATTTAGGTGACAATCAAACCTAGGAAGTGTAGTTTGACAACCCTATACGAAACCTACTTGTTGCGTGCAATGAAACGTCATAACTACCCTTACGTGATGCTATTATCCGATAGTTTATTTTATTTACGTTCCATTTATCAGAGTACGAGGTACAAATGGTAAACAGTATTGCTGTACAATTATCATTTGAACGTTTTCATGAAAAAGCTAGTTTGTTTTGTACCAACTTGTTTGAGGTTTCGATAAGCATAGTCAAACGTGAAGCCGTAATTTAATAGGAACTGTTCCTGCAAGTTGGCTGTGAATCCTTTCATGGTATTTCTGACGCAGCTCCGCTTCGCGACGCCTACGCTTTGCCCTGTCAAATACTCTGCATTGCTGTTTCCAAGTATTTCGAACAGGCCAATACAGCATGCGATTTTAGTTCTAGAGTAGTCAGCTGAAGACATGATATTGCGTCAGATGTAATCGATACATAACGCTAATAAACAACAGAGAAACTTGCATGAGATCGCAAAGTTTTGAATAAAGCTAGTTTTGCCTTATCAAGGCTTCACACTCCTTCGCCTCGGTTTCTAACAGCCGTAGTGTATAGCCGTCCGAGGCCATTGTTCCCGAGTAGCCTTGTCGCAAACGTGACCATGCTGATTAATGGGAAACGTTCACACGTTATTAATTAATTAGTCGGCAAATTAATAACGTGAGGGTTGCAGTTGACGTGACGTCACAACGACGTTGCAACGGCGACGACACGACGCGACGTCGACGCTTGTCGGCGCCGCTCGTGCGTGATTGCGCTTTTCGTTGCACCAGAATTAATTAAAGAAGACCTGTATGTGACTTACAAATTAAAGGAAACGGGTTTTCTTCATGTGGTAAACTATTGATTTTAAAATTATTCCGCATAGTTAATTAGAAAATTCATAACTTTGCCATGCATAACATGTTATTGTGCTATTAATTAGAAATTATGTAAAAAAACTGTCCCAGACCTGTACCCAGAGTCTTGGTTAAATGCTAATATTTTCTGATGCATGTCCAGTAATTGTAATAAGTACTTGCATGTTATATGGTTATGCTTACAGATTAATTTATTTATTACAACCAAATGCAGATGTAAAATCATAACCATAGTTATAACATCATAACTACAAAATCAAACTTTTGTAAGGTTACTTCGTGTTTGGAATGGAATCTATAAAGTTATGAAAAATCATTTCTTACACATCAAAAATTTATCAAGTAGAAAGTTATCTTCGAGGGTAACATTTTGACAAGAGGATTCTCGTAAAAATAAGAAAAACAGAACACTTTATGTCGTAAAGATGGAAATCTCAGCTAGCGTGTAAGAAAAACATAAGTACAAAGATATTGGAGGGCAAGGAAGCCCCGAGCGGGCACTTAGCGTCGACTATTAAGGACGCCGTGACCGCCAGCGCGACGAACGACGAAAACTATAAAACCGTTAAAATAACGTTTCAGCAGCCGTAAAGAGCGTCGCAAGATCTGTTGACAATGTCGCCCGACCCGCCATAAACCGTATGCACCCGAGACACTAAAACTTAACGGCCCTCTGATTAAACTTATCTCTGCAGCTCACAAATCCCACAGCCTAATAACCCCTCCTTCATTCACTATTGAGTGCATCTTTATCAAAACGAAATAGCACCAAATTCCTTGTCTCTGTGAATATGTCACGGGTTAAGTTATGGTTTCTTGGCGAGCCGCCCGACCGTGCCGGCATTGGTTTGTTATCCTAATACATTTACTTATGTTTCGTACAAATAGTACTCCGAATGGTTTAGGATTCCAGACGGAATTATGTAGTGCGCCAGCGTAGTCACGATAGCGAATAGTTTCATTTAAATATAAACGCCAGATTGTATGGAGAGCAGACAGTCTTTATCACTGCTACTTAGCCGGCGCTATGATCCTAAAGAGACACCAAAAAAGTAGAGATAGCGCTTGGTAATGTGAGGTCGCATAAAACGGCAAGGATTCTCAAAGCGCTTTACAAGTGCTGGAAGGATGTTATAAAGGTTTTACGGTCTCATTCCGTCAGCGAACGCTGCAGTGGCCTTAATGGACGACCTAAGTGCATAGGGACATTCATGACAGTGGTAAAGCGGTAAGAAAACGTTAGCAATACGAATGGCACCGTTGCTGGTTCATTAAATAACAAGTAAAGTTGCCTTGACAAAATGATTGCTGTTAGGTACGACACATAAAGTAAAGAATAAGCTGGACACGTGTAGGAGGAGGTGGGCTAAAACAGAGTGCAAGAAAGTGAAAAAAATTATTTAACAACAATATATGCGATACAGAAAAACCTAAAATAATAAGAGAACACTTTCGTATTCGGAAGCTTTTGTAGCAACAATTTGTTTAATTCGATGAGCCGCGCCTTTGAAAACAAACGAACGATTAACGATCGCTTAAACATGAAATCGAGTACGTTTCGACTGAAAACAAAATGTGTTTGTATGTTAAATAAAAGCTTTGGAAAGTTCGTTGCTCTCGCTTGATTTACTTTGTGTCGAAACGTTTATCTTGGATGATTCATCACATTGGACAATAATGAGGGAGATTCGGTTTCGAAGTAAAATAAATCCCAGATCGATTAGTAATTCGAGATTCGAGATAGTTTGAGTTTGTTCTATTCAACTGAATGGGTAAACCTCATACCACTTAGTTTTTACTTTGTGGGTACAGGTACGAATTCACAGGAATATTATTTTTATTTGAACTTTGGTTAGATAGTACGAGTATGAAAATGTAAAAAATAAAACAATCTAGGTCCACCAACCAACAACTCACTCAAAACAATATTCGGACCTGTAAAAACAATAAATTCTGTCCATTCCCATTTCAATTCCACAAAACACGGCGCTATTTCAGTTTTCAATCAATATATCCCTAGAATCGTTTTACTGGGTCATTGTACCAGGAGCACAGACAGTTGCAGGTGGCTTTATATAGCCAGCAGGGTGTGCTAGGCCGTGGCTAGACAGACGGCGTCGGGCCTGTTTTAGCGACTGATCGATACCTACGCCCGGCCCACCGCGCCCTACTTTACTAGTGGCCACAACGTTTTCTTTTGCCCTTTATTTGAATACAGCTATGAATTTATTATGGGGGTGGTAGTTTAGGTAGGCAGGAGTGTTGGCTATCTTGGTTCAGATATTAATTTTGTTGGAAAAGATAACATTTTCATATCATAATTATTTCACAAAGCTCAAGTAATCTAAGGTTTTAGCCAAATAATCGCTACAACTTACAAATCGGGGAATAATTAACTTTAGAGGAAATGTGACTTTTCCCCCAACACTAAAGATTTCGATCACATTTTTGGAATAGTTTAGGGACATTGAGAAAATGTTGTTCGAAAATCTCACGAAGAATGTAGCGTAGGTAGAGTCGTGACAAATGAACCTTACGTCTAGTTCGAAGCGATGTGAATATAAAATAGTATCAAACAACATACATTTTCCTCTTATCGTTTGAAAGAAAACATGCACAAACGATAAAAGAAAATACGGCGAAGAACAAAAGATAGAGTACATTTTGCAATTAACAGATAATAATTAAAAATTACTGTTTAATAGACATTTGTTAAATCTACAAGTCATGTTAAATAGTCAAGTCAGTGGTTGTATGCACAGGGTTTCAGGTCGCGAGGGGTTAAAAGGTTCCTTTACGAGAAAAACTTTTATAATTAAAGGACATCAAAGAACCGCGATGGGGTTACACTTTGGATCGTTATTCAAAGCGGTTGTGACCGAGATAAGGGATCTTTTGCCGCCTTTCAATAAAACTTTATTTCATGAACTGTGACAAGTAAATTTATCGAACACACTGAATCTATATTTTACCTATTTTGATGATCGCTCATTCTCCAAGGAATCTTTGTGATGTTCATAGTTCGTAATATGCGTTGCTTACTATTTTTTGTTAAACTTTCAAGATATTTAAACTAGCATTTTACGCGGCTTTGGCACCGTTTCGTGTGCGGGATTAAAAAACATTATTTAACTCTTTAAAGTCTCTCTTACTTTTGATACTGATTTAGAAAATCATCTAGATAGATAGATAAACGTTTATTCATATAATAATACAAAATAACATAAGTGAACAACAGAAAAGACATCGGAAATTGTGTCGTGTACGTGAAGTCTACCAATCCGCATTGGGCACGCGTGGTGCACTAACGCCCACCTTGAAGGTAGGCCCTGTGCTCTGTAGAGGGACGTTAATAGGCTGATGATGGTGGTGAACAACAAAAAAAGTTTCTAGCAGCCGGCTCGATTTTATTGAAACAACAGAAGATGCACAGAATCGTCAAAGGTTCATCCAAGACGATGTCGTTAAGTCTGCATCAGTAGTGGAACAGTAATCAACTCCCCGCTGGTGACTGGACCGTAATTGATTGGTCTCAGGCGCAGACAACAAAGATAGTGCAGCTAAATGGATTTGTCAACTCCTGCGCTAGTAATTAAATAAATAAACAATTGCTTGTAACCAACGAACTCACCCCTAAGATATTTATCTGTCGCAATGTTTTGTGTCTTGGAAATTAAGTTTAGGATAAATTGGTCGGTAGAGGACCAGGAGTGCGATTTTTGAATCTCATTCGGTGAGCTTAGCAGTTGAAAATGTCAAAATTACTATGGAGATATGCATCTTTTTACTGCTGATTTGACTTTCAAAAATCATACTTCAGGAATGCGATTTTTGAAAGCCAAATCAGCAGTAGAAAGATGCGTATCTCTATAGTAATTTTGACATTTAACACTGCTGAGCTCACCGAATGAGATTCAAAAATCGCACTCCTGACCGCGTAGACGAGGCATTTGTAAGATAATAGATTTTTCAGGAAGGAGGAATCACTTGGCTAAATTTAAGACAGTATTGATTAAAAAATTAGTTTTTTCAACCACCTTTTCGTTGAATGTCGGAGGGAAAAGTTTGTTTCTTCGTAACAACCATATTTCAGGTTTTTGGTTATAGATACTAATACAGGGTGTTTCATAAGTAACAATAAATATTTAAAACTCTTAAGGGGGTTGGTTAGACCGTCAAACTGAACAACTTTCTCTATGGGACCAACATCGGAATCGCAAAAAAAAAAAATTCATATCCCATACTTATTTTAGCTCTAGTCGATTTGTAGAGTATGGAACATCCATTTTTTTTTGCGATTTCGATATTGGTCCCATAGTGAAAGTTGTTCAGTTTGATGGTCTATACCACCCCCTTAAAGGTTTATTTGTATTTTTGTAACACCTTGTATATGTCTTCATGTCAAATGATTTAATAGGTGAAAAGTAATTAAGACGGGACATACAGACAGACAGAACGGACGAAAGTATAAGATAAGGGTTCCTTGTTTGACTTCGGAACACTTAAATGGAACCATTAAGGTGAGACTTATTTGTACGTCCGTATCTTTGATTCTGTGCTACAGCTGATTATCTCAACTAACAACATTGGCTTTAATTTTGGTATTTGGTACTAAAACCCTGCTCACCTAAAACTATTCAGACTGAATTTGTTTTGAAGATAATGTAACAAATAGTATGTAAAGTTACAGTCACGTATAAAACAATGTACGATAACTCACGTGGGAGCGCGAATAGTTACATTTTATTGTTACTTCAGGAGCAGAGGGTAAAAGCAGCATCAATCACAAGAAGCTTTTTGTCATGCTGCCACTTCGACACGTTTCCCCAAATGTTATGGTTAATTCAAGTATCGATATACCCACTAGATTTTCAAGTGATTTTATTATTTGTAGTGATTTTACCTGAAAAGGGATACTCGTGAAACCTTTTTGGGTGTTTGAAAGATCAAAACATGGGTAAGGAGGGATTAATGGTGTTCCGGGACCCTCACGTTCCGTCAACGATCTCGGTTACTACATGTCACCATGTTTAGGAATAAAGTCATGTCGCTTAAAATAATGACCTACCTAAAGTGTTAAAGAATTCATATTCATTTATAAACGTTCTTTCTTAATTAACAACCAGTACCTGGTATATTTAAGTCAAAAGACAGTTGTTTTAAAACTCCACAAAGGGTAGACCAATGTAGAGCTTTAACCAACTGACACCACCTGATCCCATTATGCGCTTTTTGTCCCTTTAACTTTTTAAAAGACCTCCTCTGTCTTGCTACAAACAATTTAACAGCCCAACTTCAACGAATAGACTTTTCGGAGGAGATTTGTTATTCACTCAAAAGTTTTAAGTGGCTGTGAAACATCGTTGTCAAAGAATTAAATAACTAGTTCGTTTGAAACGATTTGATACTCTATGTCGAATGAATAAAGTGTATGATTCTGTGTGGAAAGGCTTCGGTTGAACAGTTGTTAGTCGACATGTCGATCTCAGAAGTTTCGCGTCAGGTTGCGGGAATTGGATGTATTTAACTTCATTTTATATATAAGTGTTGGTTGTACAGTTGTTTAAACACTTTAATAGTTAAATTAATTAATTTAACCCTAGTTGTAACTCAACTTTTTAAAACAGCTGACCATTTTCAGTTAAAACCGTATCGTAGTGTAAATGAAAAAGCTAAAACCTCTTTTATTAATAAAGTCTTAGCAAGAGTTCGATAAGAGTGGTTGTAATAACCCCCCAGCGGGCAGCATGCCCCTCCATTAGGCGAGCATGTCGCCCAAGGAACCCTACGAGGCGCAGCGTGGTTCCTTATGCTATACCTACTCTAGTAGCACCTACCTACTTTTAAAAACTCTTTTGCTTGGCAATATCTGTATTTTTCCAACACTATGCGACAATTTTACCACGCCGAACAGTTGTTAAGAATAAGCAATATTGCATTATACTATCTAACTGTTAAAAGAAAAGGTTGTAAAAGGAAAACGGAATAAACTGATTATTCAGTGTTGCTGTAAATTATGAGCTCACGGAGGCGCTTCTCGAATTCAGCTCATTTCCTCTCTTTATCAAACAACAATATTTTATACTGATTAAAATTCTTTGTTAGAAATAGCAAAAAGCGCAAACGTTACTTAGTCTCGTGCAGCTCGTTAGTTTTGCTGAACATGGGATAATTGTGATAACCGCATTTACTCGCTCCGTAGCTCCTGGATGTAAAACTTAATTGAGTTATTTTCTCCCGTCCGCGTCCTGCTTTCGGACACGTGTCGCGTTATGGATATCTCGCCCAACGCCGCCGCCGTCTAAAATATTATACACGCACACCTACGCACGCATTTTTTCTGCTAAATGTTTAAAAGGCAGGTGTACGACATTGAATTAGACTGACGATAAATTTTCGTTCAAACACTGTGAACGAATAGGTATGGTAACTGGATAACTTTATCAAAGTATCAGTTGATACCTTAGGTGGCAAGGATCAATAAATAAAAAGGATTTAAAATATGATATACAAAAGATTTCAAGCCAACTGTGTAAGATAAACAAAACACTACTACAATCCTCTGTGACACTACAGTCATGAACACGATCGCCAAAGAGATCAAGATACCGAGTGAAAATGATTTCAGGAAAAATTCTAGATATAAAATACTTACAAGGTATGTGAAATTTGAGAGAGTCAATTCCCCATTGTACAAGTAGTGCGCTTTGTTTGGCAAAGGATTCTAATTAGAGGTAGAGTAAAAACGTTCCACCAGAAAGTAAGGTATGTCAATTAGTCTTATTCCTTTGGTCTTATTTTAGAGGTTTATGACTTTAAACTATAATCTATAGTTCTATTTGTGTGTTTATGTCTTATTTTTTAATTTTAAATCATATAGTTGGTCGACTAATCGACGGATAAATACCCATACTACTGCTGCTCTGCCGTAGGCACTGTCACAGTACAGAGGCACTGTTTTGTTGATCAGAGAATTCCTCAAGTTACTAGAGCGACATGTAAACAGGTGCTGGAAATACTTCCTACAAAGTTTTCCACTTCCACTATTTATTGCATACTTAGTGAGAAACGCTAAGTCACTTTTCATCCTTTCATCATAAACAAGAAATCTTATTGTAGTGATTTTCTGAAATGTTTGTAATAGAATGAAACCAAGTAAACTATTTTAATTGTCGTATTCTTAAACAAAATGATAGAATTGTGTAGGTTTCCAGTGCATACATTTAGATCGGAGCCTGTGCCCGACGCTCTGCGGCGCCGCGTCTAATTACAAACGTTGAATAGAACTTTTTGTTCGGATTGTCGCGCTACCAGAGTTATTCGCTTCAAATTGAATATTAAATTTGCACTGCACTGAGAGGAATTTAACTTGAAATTCATAAAGACAGAACAGTTTACATTCTTAATCAACTTTATTTGATGACGTTTCCTCTACCATAGAAAACAATGTTAGGTTGAATTAATAACAAAATCTCAAACTAAAACAATGTTTTATTATTTGAGTTGTAGATATGATAAATACATTTGGGCAAAACGACCGCATAATCCGCAGCATCCTATTTTGTAGCGGCAGCATAGCGAAATAATCAGAGGTATTCGGCGCGGGCGGGCGCCTGGTGGCGGGCGGCGCGGGAGCGGGCGCGGGCGCGGGCGGGCGGAGGCTTCGTCAGCGCGCTACTCTCGAGCCACTCGAGGCGGCTCGAGTCTCGCTCGGGGCTCGAGGTGGCTCGAGCCGGCTCTGAGAGTGCTGGCGCGGCGGAAGCCCGCCCTTACGTGCTTCTCGTCGCGACAACCCGCCTTTGTCCACCCACTAGGCTTATTTGCTGAACAATGAAAAAGACGAAAGCCTCCGACATATTTCTGCATTAAGCCTCTACGATGACTAAAAAAGTATTTATCGCGTAAAAATATAGCCTGATCGCAAAATAATAGACGCCCGCTCCCTGTCAGTTTAGAATTTCATTGCATTGATTGATGAAAAGGCTATTATAAGATTCCAGCAGATTTTGCGAATTTTTCATTTTCTTTTAAACGCGACTTGCCATAAATCGATTTCGGGCCCAATTTATCAAGCGCTCTAAATACTCGTCTTAGCCGGGTCGTGTCTGTGAAATGGAGAGGAACATCGAAAACGGCGAAAATGATTTTAACATTCTCACAGCATTAGGGCCGCGCGGCCGTACGGTGAAGCCAGCGTCAATTAAATTCAAGAGGGTGAGAGTTTTACGTGTTCCAGCTAAATATTATTTAGGTGAAATGTTGAATACATTTGGAGGGACCACGGAATAATCTATAATTAGGTTGGAAGCAATCTACGCGGTAGAGACAAGACTTTTTTGGGATTACGCGTTTCAATTTCTCAATTCAGTCGGTCCGTCAGAGCGTGTGAGCGATGCGCATGTCGAAGCGCTGTGACAGCCTCCCCCCTCGAGCCTGGCCGAGAGGAGCCGAGGCTGGTGTACACCGCCGCCCTGCCCCGGCCGATGCCGATGCCGACACCGTTGTCACACACTAGGTGGACCTATTAAGGCCTACTCAAATAAAACTGGCTATCTATATGAAAGATATAGCCATGAATAACGTTTTAACAGGAAATCTTCTTCTTCATATCGTGTGGGCAAGCCCTGGTATCAGAGTTTATTCAACCCGCCTTACGGCCTCTGACGTGGTTTTTTATGTAACGACCACCAGAGATAGTAGCCGGGACCAACGGCTTAACGTGCCATCCAAGCACGGAATCATTTTCCTTTTCAGTCAATCAGGTGATTCAACCTGCAATGTCCTAACTAACTGGGGAAAAATGCACAAAGTGATATATCACTAGGTAGGGTGTCCCCCGTGGGAATCGAACAAACGACCTCCCCGTCATAGATTAGACCACGGAGGCAGTTAATAAACAGGAAATATAAATCAAAAGCATTACATTTGACTCTTTGAGCTTCATTACGAGTTCACTAGAGTGTTCTCGTAATCTGAATGCATCATGATAATATGGCTGAAACTTAATAATTTAGTTCCTTACATACGAAAAAGGAGCAATCGGTAATGTTGTGTAATATTTTGGTCATATTACTGTTTACAAAGAGAAGCTTTACGTATGATTCTGTTAGGTTAGGTAATCTAGGTATGCACAAACTACAAATCAATGCAAGCAACCGGTAGCACTATAAAGGTAATCTACTCCCGAGCTTACTGTAAACGCATCTTCACGTAACTCAATAGTGTACACATAGCCTTCTGCTCCCGCCGCAAGCTTCTCTCAAACGCCTATCTCTCGATATCCCGAATCAATTAGTTTCCACAAATCCGACCCACTACTACATTATTCATTTTGATGTCCGATTGTCGTACCATTTCTTGTTCTAAAAAAGTTTTCTGATACGAATTCCAATTGAGAATATTGCTTTTTTTAAAGCAAAACATTATTTGTTGCAAATATCCTTCTAATTATCGAGCAAGATGCTGTTGTTAGGTTTAACTGGGCACATGGAAATAAAGTAATAAAGGCAGATGTGTTAATCTAGCTATAAACCACTAGTTTTTAATCGGTCGAAAAACGAGAAAATTGTTTGGACCTCCCATAGAAAATTGATCGGCTGAACCGCACTTTTGTATAGGGGTTCCAATAATTTTTATCGTTTTTCGACTCATGGGAAAGTTGTTCAGATTCATGCTCTGAATACACCCTCAAAGTTTCGTTACTAATTAAAAGCTAGTGGTATACATCTACTGTGCTGCCAATGGAAAGGTCATAGAACATAAATGAAACTTACGTAATTTATAAAAGAGAAGGAATTTAGAATTTTAAAAACCAACCTATCAGCATTTAAAAATCATGTCAAATCATGCGATTTTAGTATAAAGGACCGGCTCGGAGGGTCCTCGAACGAGCGAGGGGCCCCAAGAGCACTCCTGGCGAGCCGTCACATTATTCGACCTACCTACTTAGCGGCGAGAGGTGTCTCCGGTACTGTAGGCACCTACTTGATATTGTCGAGCTTATGAACCAATTCCTCCGGGGGTTTAGGGGTTTATTTTAAAAAGATGATCTGGTTTTCTCTTCACAATAAATTCAGAATTATTAATTTCCACATCAGTTTTCTAAAGATGTCTGCTAAATAAACGAAACCCTAAATTACCATCGACAATGAACTTCCTTACTTCTTACTTAGGTAAGGTAAGCGGTAACCCTTATCTTCGGACAAAGTGAAGTATATCTTAATCTGGTCAAGTCAAGCCTCAAGAACATCGCGTTAGATGATATGAGCGGTTCGATATCGGTCGGGGAGTGACAGCACCCGCCATATTGGTCGCATAAATCAAGTCGGCGGCGCGGGCGGACTGACACCGGGCCGTAAGCGATCGGGTGTCAGCCCGCCGAGAAATAAAAGCAAAAATTCTTCGCTAGTTGAGTGGTTTGCTCTGGAGTACGCCCTGAAATTTGTCTCATTCGATACTCTCTCATCTGATATTCCGAACCTACAATAGTAGGTAGAGTGTTATTCTTAAATTCATTCGTTCTACCTTAAGTGTATGAAAACAAATATTAATATTTTAGTTGGTAAGGCATCGCACATGGACGAAATATACTAGCCCCACCTTCGCACTAAATATCTATGGCCGGAAAACCTTCCTCTTGAATCAGTCTATCTATAAGTGAAAACCGTATCAAAATCACTACAGTAATTTCTGAAATTATTACAGACAGACAGGACGACAGAAAAACGCTGCGGGAGATTTTAACTTGTAACACAAGCGATTTTTATGTCTTTTTAATGAATTCTCGAGTTTATTTAAGGTCTTATTTGTATACTTTTGAACTTTCATATTTACGCAAATTGATATAGTAAATTGATAAAATACGTTTTACTTTTACCCGAAAATAGGTAAAATTTTACCCACATGATATGATAAAATTTAGCCTTGTTACAGTTGTAACAAGCAAGCGAGACAGCTGGTAGCTGTACAACAATTTACCACCCCGAAAAGTATTATGGTCGTGAGTTTATGTATGTATGTATACAAGCTGATACAAAATTACAAATAAACATTTAAGGGAGTGGTTTAGACCATAAAACTGAACAACTTTGACCAATATTGAAATCGCGAAAAAAAAAGTGGGATGGGAAATCTGATTTTTTTTTCGTGATTTCGATGTTAGTCCCATAGTGAAAGTTGTTCAGTTTGATGGTCTAAACAACCCCCTTAAGAGTTTTAAATATTTATTTTTACTTATGAAACAAGCCCCATAGCCCCATATTTCAAATTACAAATCCCGTTCTACTGAATAAGATCATACATATATGAGTAGAATACCTACGTAAATTAATATTTAATATCGATTCTATCTTTAGCAATAATCCAGTAGATGATGGGAAAAGACATTGATACGTTGCTAGATGGCAGCATTCGAGTTTCCCGCGGTCGCCTCCAAACCGCAAGTTATGCTCAACCGGTACCTATTCCAGTTACAAATCAATTCACTGGGGATGCAATCTGCGATGATATTATACTATATGGCGGAGATATTGAAATATATATCCTTACAGCAATGGAATTACTAGCGCAAAGATTATTATGAAAAGATTGGTATGTGATAGAGATGTACCAATGAGTTTTTCTAACTTATGTACGTTATACTGACTGCTCTCAAACGGCGAGAGAAAATATCGTAAGATCTGCATTCGCTGAAGAAGAAATTCTGATGTGTATGTGAAGTCCGCCAACTAGCATTTGGACCGCGTGGTGGACTCCACCCTCCCTGGGGGTAGGCCTGTGCCCTGCAGTACGAACTTATATTGGCTGATGATGATGTGATAGAGAAATGAAAAATTGTTCTAGACCCTTTTTTTACACAATGACCTTTTGTTTTTAGGGTTCCGTACCCAAAGGGTGAAAACGGGACCCTATTACTAAGCCTACGTTGTCCGTCCGTCCGTCCGTCCTACCTATTTAGGGCTGTATCTTTTGAACCGTAATAGCTAGGTAGTTGAAATTTTCACAGAATATGCGTCGTAACGGCGGATTTGTTAACAAATAATAAAATTGTCAAAAAGATAAAAGTTAAGGGGGGTTCTCAACAAGAACTATAGTTTTTATCAAAGTTATTTCTTCTCGCTCTATCGTAAAAACGGTAATACATACAAGCGTCAGATTTGGTGTGATTATAGAGCAAACTCTAGAGTATAACAACAAATAATAAAAACCGGCCAAGTGTGAGTTGGTCTCACGTTTAAGGTCCCGGAGAAAAAAGTGTTTTCCCAAGTTAATTTGTTGTGTTCTGTAGTGGTGTGGTACGGAACCCTCGATGCGCGAGTAGCCCGACTCGCACTTGACCGATTTTATTTTTACTTTACGCTCATTGACCTCTTATAACAGAAGTTTACGCTAATCCAAGATCGCAATAAAAAAATCGATGTGTTCTTTATCCATAGTAGGAAAGCTCGGAACAGGGTTTCAGGAAAGTTTTGAATAATAAAAACAACTCCACCGTACTTGATATCCAATATTTCAATAAAGATATAAGTTTTGGGGAAAGAAAACGGAGAGGCGAAAAATTACATTACGAAGGTTCAAGAAATTGAGGTTTTTTGGGTATGTATTACTTCGATATAATAATGTTCATGTTAGTTCAAACACGCATACATTAATGATATAATGGATTAAATAACTTACATGTGCATAGAAAGTTTTTCATTTATATGGAACTGTATTATTTTGCTCTCATATTTTCACAAATTATCTTATTGAATAGTGCAAAAGCGTTCACGTAATACCTAAAACATTCCGTTCGGAGTTCCCTAAACGTTTAATATTGGATAGAATACACCCTAACGTTCCTTCGTATTCCCCCGTTGTTCATATCGGCATGTTATTCAGATTATACACGAATATTTCAATGCTTTCTACTAAATTACAGCTCACGAAACTCTTTTACTTAATGTCGTACGTCGGCAGAAGCGTGCCTCGCTGTTATATAGTGGATAGGATATGTTATGTTATGAGCGATAGCGACTGATATTTATTAATATTATCATAATGTAATAAGAATCTATTGTGTACTTTTAGATAATTATGCACAAGCTCACGATCAACGTTCATTTCGAGGCATGTATTGTAACCCACAGTCCATTATAAGTGGCGACGGGCTCACTCCCCGTCACACTGGACAGAGTTCCGGTGCTACTAGTGAAACGTGGATTCAAAAACTTTGTCACAACCACCAATCATATTTTAAAAGTGCATTAGTATTAGTAGCATGGCTTACTTGCTTTAGGACCATGAAACACCTACAGGTATATAAAAGAAACCCTTTTCTTAGTCACGTTATTAAGATTCGGTTTCTAATTCAGTTTATGTGGCCTTGGTAAAACTTAGATTAATACGAATATGATCTGAAAATCTAGAAATTAATTGAAGTCGATAGTAAAAACATAATCAACTAACAATTTTGCGAGCACTATATTCCCGCCTACTCTCAATAACTCGGAAGACTTTTATTATAGGAGGTACCTAAACGACCTGGATACGTAATTTTATTAGCAATAAATATGATAGCGTACCTCCAATTAAATTATGAACATAATGGTACGCTATTTCCTAAAAGATGTTGCTGTATATTTCGCTTCACAAATTTATACGTTCGCATACCGTTTTACTTTTCTGTTATTATACGAAAAATTGCAACACATTACGAGGCTCCGTCTTAAATTGTTAGAGAATGGATTTCCCTGAGCAAATACGCCCGTTTCATTATTCTAAACAACGAATAAATTTACCAAGGGAAAACAAAACAATTGTATTCATTTTGAGCGACTGCGGTTGCTGCATTACTTGATCAGATTATTCATTCAGCCTTCTTTCTCGTTGTTTCTACATTTTAGCTGATACGGATTAGTTTAATAAAAAAATTACTTTTGAAAACAAACCATTAACGAGGGTATTGGTACAGTTACGAGGATAAAAAAACGTCAAATGGCATGTCAGCATTTTGGACGAACACGGTTGCCTTTAATTAGATTCGAACCGGACATAACCGGCTTATTCCAGCTTAGGCCGGTTCCCCTGAACACGGCCGTGCCACTGCAAAAATGACCAACTAATTGGCTTAGAACATTGTACGAGTATGTTACGCATTCCAATATCCAATATACCGTTTAACATCGTTCCGTTAAAGGGCACATCAGTTTTAGGCACGTCAGTGGTTTTATAACGACCGTGTTTTTTTTAATCCCATAGCGAAAGCTTCTATTATGAATAGGTATTAGCTTATATTTTTAATGAACAATTTATCTTTCGTAATATTATATTTCGATGAATTTTTCACCGGTCCTAAAAAAAATATCTTTATTACGAGTATTAACAAAAAGAAAATGTCTGTATCTACTCCTGTAAGGTATGGAATAGAGCAACAAACATGAGTTGTCAGATGAAACCTTTTTTGGATGTTTTTTGGAGACTATTCGGAGGCTAAAATTCGAATATTGTCTATAATTCTGAGTCTAACGACGTGAAATTGTGGATAAATTAATGAAGTAGTGTCAGTATATTTCATAAAATTATCTACGATTTCCCTTTAGATTCGCAATTATTCACAGAAACCGAATTGTAAAAATTAATTAGTGACTAAAAAACGGTCCTATTGCCTCGCGTCACGTATCTCTTTCTATTATACAGTGGTGCCGCTAGGTACATCTCGCTAACTCAGCTGTATGTTCCTCTATTCCTGGTATAATACCTTTATGGTATCTACACACGCATGATACAATGGACCACGCATGCGGCAGAAGGATCCAAACAAGGAGTTAACAAACACTTGACGACCAAGAAGATACTCTGAGTAAGGTCATCTCATATAGTTATGAATAATGGCGTGTCTACTAGTAGAGGATAAAACACATAAGAACATGATTAGTTCAAAACTTTGCTCATATCAAGCGACTTAGCGTTCAGGCAGCGTTCTAAGTATAGCATTATCTTAATAGGCTATTAAAAAAGCGGAAAGTATAGAATGTGAGGCAAACGGCAAGAAAACGTGTTGTCGTGATTGTCACGGTGAACCGGTATCCGGCGAGGCTTCTGTGCCGGATGCCGGATGTGTTACGTCTCTCTCATTCCCCTGTTTCTAACTAGGGATGACGATTTCAGATGTGGGTGTGGGAGTCTTATTATTGAGTGTAGAATGATTATAGAGTCGTTGTAAAAGTATTTACTTATGTATGTAAATACATAAACTCAACCACATTATTCCCTTTTGGGGTGGTCAGAAACATTGCTACAACCACAACCGTTTAGGTTGTAAATTGTAGCCAAGCGGTTATAGTGGATAAAATATAAGGTAGGTTATATTTGGTATCTAAATATACATATAATATACCTACACGTAGGCACTAAAATGGTAAGCATTTTTATTACTTAATAAAGAACAATAATTTAGTTTTAATAAACACAACAAAAAAGGTGACTTAGTATAAAAGTTGACAATGTCCTGCGTTTGTGCACATGTAACTGTGTATATAAACGAGCATATCCAATGAGTAGAAATTAAAACCTTCCACCCAAAAGAGTTAACCGCACCCGAGTAAAATCATAAAAGGGAAGGTATAAAATAAAGGCAGGTGAATTTTGTTACTTTGCGCCGGCTGTTTTGCTTTTGCTTACACACAAAGTTGACGTAGGCAAAACTTGGGCTGAACGAAGAACCTAAAACCTCTGCAACGGAGCCGAACGGAGCCGACGAAGCCGAGGGAGCCGGCGAAGCCCAGCGAAGTGTGAACAGAAAGCACATCTCTGCTCCAAACGACATAACAACACTTTCATTTGTGTTTCAAAACTCAGCTATTTACTTAATAAGCGCTCGTAGAATTAGCCGCTTACCAGATAGTGTGCTGGAGAGCAAATAAACGTGCTGTAATTTTTGGGTGTAATCTGTTGAAATAACAGTTTAAATTCTATTTTACGTATAACTACAACTTGTAAGATTATTTCGTTTTTTAAAGTGTAAAAAGAAGCATGTTTTTTTCAGAAAAAGATCAGATAAAATGAATTCTTGGTTTATTAAATGTGTAGCTTGTGTTATCAGTATCACTAGTGTATAAATTAAATAATAATCTTAGTGTCCACCGCATAGAATTAACGCGGGGACTATGTCATGACTATATTCCAATCTTTAATAATTGGATGTTTGTCCAAATCGGTCAATGAATGTTGTAGATCGTATATTACTTCAGTTACCTACATACATACACCCTTTCTCTGGTGTTCGCCATAGACGGGTAAAAATAGAAAGAAATGTAATGGTTTTTGGTTTAATCTTTGAGATTATAATAAACATAGAAAAACATAATAACTACTGGATTATGGTTGAAATATTTAGCAAATGTGTTTAATTATTATAATAAATAACTAAATTGCAATACAGTATGATTTGTTTCCTGCGAAATTCGGTTCCTATGAGTTTAAATCAACTGCAAATAAAATGATTGCACTAATAGCAGAATGTGACAGCTATAATTACTAAAACTAATTAAAATTATGATTTAAACTAGCAGAATGCATATTTAAATCCCAGAGCAATATTAATCAAAGAGCTAAAAAGCTGCAGCTTCACAATATCATTGTTTCAAGCTGGTTGAAAATAGAAACGTTGGATGGAGGTGTCCCACTTATTCCCACAACTAGGGCTGCGAAATTATGAGTGAAACTGCTACTTTTAATGGACCCGCTATAGAGTTACTTTACTAAGTACCTTCAACGTCTTTCTTATATTGTATACTGTTCTTATTGTGTCGATTATTGTAAAGAAAATGGTAAAGCTTTTAACATTTTCTGACATAATAAACATTTCTTATAACTTTTAAGAGTATCTTTTACATGATTTCATCGCGTAATAAATAGTAGTAAGAGCTGAGTGGTAGTTAATAGAGCGTTAGTAACGGCCCTAGCTTATAGTTAAATGTAAAGTCACTTCGAATGGGCATCAAGTTAGTTTAGTCAAGTCACCTCCAGAGAGCTTTCGCGTGTAATACGCCTATAACAAACTGAGAACTTCCACTACAGACTCAGCAGTAAATTTGGAGGTTTTATTGAGCAGTTTTTTCGGTACGTCACGATTTCGTCAAGCTTTTTGTGAATATATTGGATGTCTCCAGTGACAGCACCATGAAATATTGCTTTGAGTTTAGCAAGTGCAATTTATTTAGTTCCTATTTGATTCGTTGGAATTTATGTACTGCAGTATTATTCGATTAAAATGTTTCAGTTATTCAAATGAAATCAGTTACTATAGTGACGCAAGTCTCTTTGGTTTATTTTAATTATTTTCAGGTGCTTAGTACCTACTAAAGTTTGCATCAAGATCGCGAAAGATCTGCATTATAATAGAGTTACATTTCGAATGCTGTTTTAATTCACAGAATTCAAAGAAGTTTCACAGCCGTGGCGTGATCTGAGGAGAATATGTTTAGAAATAGTACCTACATACACTACTTGTTTATTATCGTTATCAAAGTCCCCAATGGAACCAACACTTGAGAGGAGTTAGCCAGATAGAACAAGTCCTAGATAGATGAAGGTTAGTTATAAAGTTTGCATCGTAAGTTAATCAATCAATGGATCAAACAAATATACTTTAGTCAATCTTAAACCTATACACAATGACTCGTTTTTGTAGAGATGGTTGGTTGTACGTTTAGCACAAAGCATGCATCGCTTTGTCGCGCCACACGAGGTGCCTGTCTGGTGCAGCCACGCCGGCGCCTCTAGCTTTAAATCTTTAATTACCACAGCGTTTTATTATACACTCAGCTTTCCAATGACTTGACTACTTTATTTAACGCTGAGTAATTACTTTTCCATTGTAAATTTGTGTACTTGAACTAGATTCCTTTTATCGTCCTTTATTTACTGTACATGCTAAAAATTTACATTTTGCAAATGCTACTAGTGTTACTGAAATGAGAATAATAAAGTAGTTTTTGAGAACAATTTGAATAACTACCAATTGAATAGCTATTCTGAGTCGTTGAGATTTTCGATTATTTCAAATGCATCTACGTAGTTTATTTAACTAAAACTCTCAGCTACTACGAATGTTTTCAAACAATTTTGATCTTTATTCCATAAACCTTAAAGTTTCAAAAAGCTTTCGGTGTCGACTACCCTAACGCAGCGTATCGCTAGCACAATAATTTACTCGATTACCCGCGTAGCGTGCCCACCACCACTACAAATAATTCATACGAGCCGTCTGTAATGGCCTTTTAGCTGCCCCGTCTAACTTCAAATGTAGCCCAGCGGTTACAAACTATTGCTATTAAAGTAGCCACTGAAACTATCAATTTGGACGCACTACCAATAGTTGTAGGCTGCAGTGTAGCGGCATATTGTGCTGTGTCGCACACACTCATACTTTTGCTATACCAGTGATATATTGTTTGTTTATGGTAAGAAATTATATCTTTAGCTGATCTTTCAAAAATGTGCTCAAGTTGAGTATAAACTCTAAATGTGGATTCTTACCGCGGAGAACTAAAATTTACAGTTCTTTATCTCTAAGATAATAAAATTTATTTTATGATCGTGTCAATAGCGCCATCCTATAAAGTTGCCACTAGTTCTAACCGCTAAGTCAACGTTTTACGTTCTAAAACAATGTTCTTAAAATTCAATTTTCAACCTCTACCAGAGGTAAGAGGTTCTCACACGTCTCTGCTGTAATTTCAGAACATTGTAATTTTGTTCAGAGTCTATAGTGAAGTTGCCTGTTTGGGACATGTTTAACTTCATTAAGCATAATACGAGCTCACAACATTCTCGTTTAAGTCCAATCTAAGTTGGGAGAGAGGACGAGTTTACACTGAATAAATTATTATCTTCCAGCCGGTAGAGAGTTGGGTGTGAAACGGCTGAAACCTCGGCGACACGTAAACTCATGCATGCCTTTGTCTACTGTTTATATAACACTGTTAGACATCTTTCCGTCAAACCTAAGCTATTTCATATTTGTTGAGAATATTTTTGTAGTTGTAGTGGCTCACAATGTTTAAATACGTGCACACGGTTGGTAAGGGTTAGGGTTAGTAAAAGTGCGGATAGTCGCAAGTTAGTGATCAACAGAAAAAAGACCTGAGATAAATTTAGGTAGCCTTACAAAAACGCTTCAGAAGAAACCTCGTCCGTTAGTCGTTTGGTACGAATATTTTTAAAATAAGGTTAATTCCAAGCCAGACAACAAACAAAAGAGGCGGGGTTTAGTCGTGACCTTCATAATTAGAACAGAACTAATCACAATAATCACGATTAGTGGTTCAGCTATCCACTTTGATTAACGTGCAATACTTCCCTTAGATAAAGAGATAGCACCGGCCGTCATGGCATAGTAAATAATTAGATGCTATCATACGATAATAACGTAAAATTATGCGGCAATTTACGGAAATCTAGATATTTGGACCGTTGACATTTGGGCGGTACAATACGGCACAATTGAATTTCTTTGGGTGGGACCGAATAATCGAATGCTAGCCAAGGACGTTCTGTTTTATAGTACGACAAGTCGACGACCCAGCTTAGTCTTTTGCGTTTCACAAGAATATTAATAAACCTAACAACTGACGCTGCTGTTAAATTGGTACGTCATTATAGTTCGATAATTAATAATAAGAACCAAAACTTGTGCTTTGAATAAAAAATGAAATATCGATCTCTCAAATAAACTTCATATTAATGTCGAAAATGAAAACGAAAAGATAAATTTCCATTTTATAACTAAGTAAATGTTCTAAAGATAAATGTATTCTTCCTACAATTATGTAGGTATTGAAATTAAATTGGATTCTCACAATTAGGGTCTGAAGGAATGTTGTTAAAGCTATTTACTTTCATTACCCTAGTCGGGAACGTCTCTTAAATTCTACTGTAATTGGAACGATCTAAAAAATAAAACTACGAGGTATAAAATAGGTATGAATTGGCAACAATGCCTCCACAGTTTGTGCGATGCCTCAGACAGTTTGTCGGTCAAAAAAGTAGAACCATACAAGAAAACCAGTATAAATATCTTGGATAGTATCAAACAAATTATCCAGTCACATTTAAACTACCAGAATCTAGCCTGGACTTGTATTATGATGACTAGAAAACGATATAGAATACATAACATATATGTGACTATCGGGAACAAACATTCATATTCATCATAATGGATTCAAACCCGCAACCCTTGGCACATCAGGCAAGTTCACTGACTGAGCTATCAGGCCTTCGTGAAGAAACCACAGGTAAAAATACAAAACAGTTTGCAATTGTAACGTAAAACTGTGGAAATGAGAAAAAAAGAGAGAGCCATGTTGTAAACGAATTTCGGGCAAACAAACACGTTTCCTGGAATAGGTTGCCAGGCCGATATCAGCGAGCACACACGAGGCCGAGCCTCTACTCGTAGTACTGAAGTTCCGACCTACTGAATAATTTACTTGCTAATGGCTCGAACGCAAATAAAGCCCAAATTATTGCTCTACTACTTCGAGTTACAACTATGATACATGACTGTCTTTTTAGCGTTGTGTGTTTATTAGTTAAATTACGTACGAAAGTTTACTGAATTATTTCGTATTTGTAAGGATGGAAATTTTCTTAAATATTAGCATACCATAGCATATGCTCACGACTATATTCCCCGAGGGGGTAGTCAGAGATATTCTGAAAGGTCAGAACATCTACGTTTCACCAGTAGTACCGAAACTCTGTCCAGTGTGACAGGGGGTGAGCCCGTCGCCACTTATAATGGACAGTGGGTACAATACATTCCCCGAAATTGAAGCATGCAGGTTTCCTCACGATGTTTTCGTAAATATTATACGGTAGTATATAGTACCTACTCTGTGATATTAACAACATCCCTGAACATGAATAACATCCCTTAAAATGATGCTGCCATTAAGTATTAAGTTGTTTGTCATTCTATAACATTTATGGATTATAAGTTTTACTGTCACATGTCCATGGTGTAAACTTATACTATCAAACTGAACAACTGTTACCAGGCACCAGCTTTGAAAGCGCGAAAATAAAATTTTGCGTTCCATAGAAAATGTCAACAGCTACTTAACAGAAACGGCAGATTCGCGATTTCAAAGGTGGTCCCAGAGAAAACGTTGTTTTTAGTTTCATGGCCCGAAGCTTTCCTTTGAGTATGTATCGCATTTATGTTTATAAGACGATTGATATCCTTTAGTATTATATAAAACTTCAACACATCATAAAACGTAGTACACAACGTCGGTAAGATACTTACGAAGAATTCGAGAAGCACTAAAAGCGCTAAAAGGCAGCGCGTTAATCCTCCGTATATCGACGAGCTCAATGCCTCCGGATATAATATAAATAAGAATCACGTATGTAATAAGGCGGGCTGGGGGCGCATTCCTCACACGTCTCGGCCGCTAGCCCGGCTTAGCCGAACTTGGGCCATTACCCGCCAGCGACCGGCGGAGATTTCATCCATGTTTTGACCGTTTGATACTAAATTTAGACAGTTTTTAGTAAAAATATGACGTATGTTGGAAAACATCAAGTTATGACTTAAAGCGTATCATCCCGCGACCACGACTCTCCATACTAATCGATGCGAACGAGCGCGTGGCTCCGGTCAGAATTTAGCCGTTTTCTTCGAAAAATTTGATGATTTTTATGTCTAAGGAATGGCGTTTTACTCTTGACCACACGTTAGTGGTGTAGAAATATGAATCACTTATGAAATAAGACTGTCTAGACCAGCCTTATTAAATGATTTGAATTGAACAAAACTGGACGAAGGTTCGAATGTCACGAATAAACGAGGATACGGGATACTACGGAGTGCATCGCCTTCGGTTTGCGTCAAACATAGATAATTATCTCGATCACATGAGTTAGTGTCTGTATTGATTTATTATTGCAATGGGACGGCCCAGCGAGATTTGATGTAAGCTAGTTAGTGGTCGTCCTACGCATGGTGACTTACGAGTATATTATGGGACCAAGTTTCTCCAATGTAAACCTTATCTACAAGCGATAAGGCTGCCTGTTTTGGGTAATTTAGCAGGCAGAATTGTACCTCAAACGTGGCTTTGCGAATGTTAAAATCGGTGTATTTAACAATCGTCAGTCTCGTAGTTCGAACCGATCACATATTTGCTACCAGTCAGTGTTGTCACATGAGTAAATACTCCACATATACAAAGCTTCGAACAATCGCGCTAGTTGACAATCTATGGGCGGCATTGTGCGTGTGCGTCGCGTGATCATTTTGTGTGCTCCTGGGGCCCTAGAAAAAGTGTCATTCTATTGGCGTTGACGCTAGTAGAAAATGACATAACATTAGCGATCGAAACATTTTGACGTTTGCTTTCGTCACCATACGTCAAGTTCATACAATTTTATGTAAGGAGTTGCTTTGTAGGTCTGCTATTGGGCGGTCACGTGCGCGTCGGTTGCCCCATTCCCGGCCTACAGTGGAACTCCAGTGGTGGCTCAGGATATTGTTCTTTTATAAGAACAACCCTTGAAGTCACCAAAATATCAATATAACCGTACAACGTCAAGCACTTTTGCTATAAAAACTCGACATTGGCAAAATCATCACTAACCAAAAATGGCAGCCATATTTAAAAAAATAGAATAGAATAGAACGCTTATCGAAAGTACTTTGTCTAGGGGGGCTGGGCACAGAGAGAATAGTTTGCCTACAAGTAGAAATAATGCATCTATCAAAACCAGTTACATACGAGTAAAAAATAAACCTTGATCGAAACTGGATTCGTGCAAGCACCAAAAAAATTACTTGATCGTAACTTGTTATGAAACTGCGTTTACGATGGCTGCCGAAGCGACGTGACGCACTCGCTCAATGTCTCCCATAGATTTCCCACTAGCGCAGTTCAAAGTTTCGTCTCTGAGGGGTATTTATTCACGTGGTGTTGTACCACAAGCAATCAGCGCAATTTTAGCGGCGCGTGCTGCCGAAGCCACAGTTTATGTAAATCGTCTGCGGCGGAACAATCTCAATTGGACGCATTATACGGTGATAGTGGGGCACTGCGGGCGCCCGGTTGCTTTCAGCTAATAGACAATACGCGTAGATTGCATCTTGTAACGTAAATAGTTAGCTATGTGTTGATTGTAAACAAATAAAGTAGATGGAAGCTGTTCTACGGTTACTGTACGTTTTATGTTTGGGAGTAATAGGCAACGCTCTTCCTTAACAGTGTAAGATACTAGGAATTTCTATACATATAACTATGGGTAATACGGTTCAAGAAAATAAATATAAACATACGTGCCTTAGTTTTAAGAATTGGGATATATGAAATCGTTACGTCCATTATGAAAAAATCGGGAAGTATTTAATAAGGGCAAAGTAAAATGTAGGTATTTGAAACCGACTAGTATACTTATGAAACGGCTTATATAGGTGTTGGTGAGGCAATATAGATACTAGGATAGTATTCATAATATACTCAAGCTGAGTATATGAATGTAATGTATTCAATAATGATAACCAGCAAACTTGAAATTTTTTGTAATGTAACTTTTGATCACTTTTATTTGTTTATATTTATAAGTACATGTGTAAAACGAATTCTGTTTATCTGTGGAAGCTTTTAGTTTGGCAATGTTGCATCCTTTAAATATTGCTTAAGTATTCCTAATTAATAAAATAATTAAATGATTTTCAGTAATGTAATGTAACGTTACATTACAATTAATAATCCTTTTCAAAACATTTTTTTTTCAATTAATCTCAAAATATGATATCGGTTTCATCCATTCTCGTAGAAGAGCATCGTAGCGCTACGCAGCGAACCGTAGCGTTCGCGACAATTCACGTTGGTTTATAAGTTTACTTTCTGTTCTATGACAGAACGATGATTAATTTCCTTGATTTATTTGATAAATTTATTTACTGAACCGTAACGCTACGATAATGTTCAGCCTACTGCTACGGCTACGGCGTAGCAATGCTACGAAACCCTCAAATCGATCTAATATGCAGTTTTAGTATGTAGATAGATCATAATTGATATCCTTTTGATATAATAATTGAAAGTTGATATGTATATAAAGTCACGACCATATACCGTTTCGGGGTGGTCAAGAAATATCCATACAAATATTATATTTATAAATGAGAAATTCTTCTGTTTGTTTGTCACGATTTCAAGGCTAAACCACTAAACCAATTTTGATAAAATTTTGTAGAAAGATACTTTGAATTTAAAAAAAAAAAAAAGAAAAAAAAAAAAAAAGAAAGAAAGAACCCTAAGAAAGGACATAGCATAGGCATAAACATTGTATGCGACAAAGTCACAAAAAAGAACGAGTCTTAATAAATAATTAAAAAAAGAGTGTGACCACATGACTGAAGTAAAACTTACATTCGCCTCGCCCGGTCACACTTTTCGTAACGCTCTCGTCACGCATTCACCAGCTTACTCCCCAAGTCAAGCGTGCGTAAAGAAGTTTTACTTCAATACAAGGTGTAACAAAAATACAAATAAACCTTTTAGGGGGTGGTATAGACCATCAAACTGAACAACTTTCACTATGGGACCAGTATCAAAATCTCGAAAAAAAAAAAGATGTTTACTCTACAAATCGACTAGAGCTAAAATATGTATGGTAAATAAAATTTTTTTTTTTGCGATTTCGATGTTGGTCCCATAGAGAAAGTTGTTCAGTTTGACGGTCTAAACAACCCCCTTAAGCCCCACTTGCGCCAACCTGGGTTAGCAATAAACTCTAGGTTAAGTTGGTAACCCATGACTTTTTGTATAGAAAAACAACTGAGAGAGCTATTTTATCCGGAGTTAATTGCTAACCCGTGGTTGACGCAAGTGGGGCTAAGAGTTTTAAATATTTATTGTTACTTACTTATGAAACACCCTGTATATGCTTGAGAACGGCTGAACCAATTTGGCAATTTTTTTTTTAAAATACTTCGAATAAGGTTAGACAAGACAACGTTTCAACGGGATATAGCTAGTTTTTAATTAAACCACATTTCTACAAAGAAACAGCGTGAAACAATCAGGTTTATTGAACTAGACATCCTTTCTCTTTACATTTAATCCTGTAAAGTAGTGGGAATCAATACACGACATCCGCTAACAATATATCAGTAGCCCTTTAAAGTATATTTTCGGTATTATCCCGCGGGACAACCTTGGTCGGCACCAGAACGGATGTGTTACTTCCGGCGACCGTATTGTGACAACTGTCCTCACATATATTTCCTCGTACAAGTAGGTACCTTAGACTATTCATATTTAGACGACCCGATAGCACAGTCTGTAGGGAACCTGCCTGCTGTGCCGAGTTCGAATCCCGTAAGGGACAATTATTTGTATGATGAATATGAATATTTGTTCCCGAGTCATGGATGTTTTGTATCTATATATGTATTCTATATCGTTGTCTAGTTATTATAATACAAGTCCAGGATAATTTCTGGTACTTTAAATGTGACTAGATAATTTGTGTGACAATGTCCAAGATATTTATTTATTATTATTATATATGGACAATTTTTTGCGGGAGGCGAGGTAGCATGAAATCCGCAACTTTTGATTTTATTCCATTACTTTAGATTCTAATTTTGAATGTTAAACAGTGTCATGTGAACACCAAACGTGATAAGTTCGAAGTTCATCATCATCATCTCAGCCAATGGACGTCCAGCCTCTGGACATAAGGCATCCCCCGAGGATCGTTGAAGTTATTGTTCCGCAATTATACGCTATCGTTTTTAGTGATGATAAGGTATAAAATTGTATGTTAATGCATACGATTCCTTGATCTTGTACGTGGAAGAGGGCAAATGCTAACGCGAGGCGGGTCCCAATATAAATCGCCTGAGGTACCTACGTATCCCGCAGCAGATGTAGTGTTAATAATAAACACGGTTGAGCTGAAAGGGTCAACTTACCCATGGTTTTATGTGGACGGGGAACTTTGGTACATACCTGAAAAGATAAAAATGTTGCTAAATTAGTACACATAAAAAATTTACCTTAAACAAAACACCCTGGTAATACGTATTATAGTATTCTATATAGGGTCATTTTTAATTAGTTGGCGAAACTCAACCAGGGGCACTTGTTAATGATAACAGATTGCATTATCAATGTTTATAATCGGTATTGATGATTTACAAAATTATTATTATCGTACGTATCGTACGCAGTGTGCGGCCGGCGGGCGAATATTGACCTCATCATATGATCGAGCGGGGGGTCATTACCTTGTAATTGTGCTTAGTAACAGATACCAAATTCGCCAACTAATTTTTGACCTTATATACTAATCTTCAGACCATCAAACTGAACAAATTTCACTAATGCGCCAACTCTACGAAATCCCGATAAAAAATATGTTGTTTCATACAAAAGTGCAGTACATACTCGACTCAAATATATGTCTATGTATGTTTTTCGCGGTTTCGATGTAAGAAAGTTCCCTAAGTTTTATAGGGTGTTTTGTAACATCCTGTATTTATCCATAATAATACCACAGTATAGGAAAGAGTACCTATATATTGCTACACACAGTACGTACAGACATTCCCTACCCACTAAAAATTACCCCCCCCCCCCCCCCCCCAATTGCTCTCTGCCCTCAACCTCTCTTGGTAGGAAACGTGGCAGAAAATTTAGACAATGGTGTTTTCCTGTCTCACTTGCACTTACTCAGTATAACACATGCTCTTTTTGTCACTCTTTCCCATTTTTATTTGCATAGAGTGGTTCCTCTAGTGTCCTGGATTCCAGGCCAGCAAAGTCGAGAACAAAAGTTAGTAACTAATAAATACATTTATTATTTTAGTAAGCTATTATAGCGAACGGCAATCCCCGCTACTAGACGTTTAATAATAAAGATACTTCCTTCATTTAAATTAAAACAGGATATTTGATTCATTTTCGTAATAATTAAGCCGGAGTTTCATTAAGAAACGAATTCCGCGGTAATATATCAAAATAATAATTATAAATTGCGCTACCCTATTCATTTTCATTTCCATACATCATAATATTACTCGCTTTTCCAGCAATTAAGTGTAGACGCAGAAACGTGTGGCCGTTGTAAAAATAGCAACATTTTTAAGTGTATTATCTGCCTAAATTATGATGGAGCGCAATTATTCAACATTAATGGTGAAATTAATACTTTGACCGCTCATGTTAATTACATAATTTGGTTTACTGTTACCTTTGTGAATTTATATTTATTTCCTTTGTATTTTGGATGTATTAAGGTTGGCAAAGGATAGGAATTCAGTACTGTTATTTGTTGTAAACCGTTGTTGTACTGGTCCAAACATAAAATACGTGTATTTTATATTCTGTGAGTGCAACAAACCATCATCCACTGTATCTTAAATTATTAACATCATCGAACATTTACTAGTTATACAGGTCAGTACCATTTTTAATTTAAATTTTAATAATAAATTTGAACATTTTTTACCACTTCTGAATATGTTCCTAATAACTTATCTGGGTCCTTCTTCATATGCTGACATGATCAGATCGTCAAACTGAACAACTTTCTCTATGGCACCAACATCGAAATCGCGAAAAAATATCAGCCCCTCCATACAAAACTGCAAACGTACCTACTCGAGCCAAATGTATAGGATAGCAGATTTTTTTTCGCGATTTCGATGTTGGTCCCATAGAGAAATTTGTTCAGTTTGATGGTCTGATCATTCCCTTAAAAAAGTATCAGCATATTAAGTTGGACCCTGTATTGACATATCTTTCGTACGAAATATGTGAAACGATCTGTCAGTTAAACTGTTAAGAACTAATGTAAAAGTGGTGAAACTGGCTTTGTATAAAAACCATACAGTTTTAATATTATGCCTGTGATATTTTCTAAGATTGACACACCCTCAAAATATATCCTCGAGATATCTTTAGCGTAGAATGCCCGTTAATAGGAACACGTTTTGAATTCGTAAAATGTCGTCTTTTGCTTTAACATTACCTCGCCTTTTCTCACGAATCGAAATATTCCGGACGTGTATTACAATTTACATAAACTTCGATGTCATTTGAGATGTATTAAGGATACATTATTTTGTACTTTGATATACAGTTGGGATGCAGTCAGAATAATTCCTACTTCCGAATAATTCGAAAGTACAATTACCAAAATTTTACAAACAATGAAAAAAAAAGCGAAAAACATTAATAAAGGTTATTAGCTAATTTCAGTGCAAATATAGCTCTTATTTTACAGTAAAATTTGAAAGCCTCGTGTTGTACCAATTCAACATTAAACCCTGCTATTAAAATGTGTGCCTCGGTAAGTGAAATATTGATGAAAACCTACATAAATCCACGGTAATTCTAAATATTCATGCCAGCGATGAAAGCTGATACATAAATAAAATTCTTTCACCGAAGTCGCATGTAGAATTATGTTGATATTTGATATTAAACTCGGAAACGGGGGAAAAAATGCTGGGCAGTTTCTGCCAAGGAGCTAAGTTCGTAGCTGGTGAGATACGCATATGCCTTAAGGGGCTACCTGCCGGTTTTGGGTAACTTTGTAACCATTTTATTCATTAACTATGGCACTTTTTGAGCTGAAAAATAAACTGAACCATCTACAGGATATGAGAAGTGATGTGGTTTTTCTAGAAATCTATTTTAATGAATAAAACCGAAGAAAAGGGACTCTAAAGTCACCCCTTTTTTTCCAGTTGTAACCATTTTACTCTTACATTTTGAATCGGAAGAAAATGAAAATTTACAATATTGTTCACAATACAATTTAGAATGATGTGGTTTTCTTACTTTTTAGAAATTAATAAAAAATCTTCTAATTTTTAAAAGAAAACAGCTAAATTCTGACCGGAGCCACGCGCTCGTTCGCATCGATTAGTATGGAAAGTCGTGGTCCAGGGCAGATACGTCTTAACATGGTCGTTTTTGTTTCATCTCACACTGGGTATACTCCCCTTTTTCTTCCATAAATCTCATTTTCTGGGAATACTTTGGTTAAGACATACCTGTTCCTAGGATTACCCCGATGCTAACAATAATTCTCATGGATTTTTGCCCACCTATCCGGGACAATTCGACAGTCATGCATGGTCGGCCCACTCGTATTTTTTGGCGGTTCACTCGCCATCGTCGTAGAAAGCCTTAAAATAGTAGCTTAATGCATATGCTCACGACTCTATTCCCCGAGGGGGTAGTCAGAGATATTCTGAAACCTCAGAACATCCACGTTTCACCAGTAGTATCGAAACTCGGTCCAGTATGTGACGGGGGGTGAGTCCGCCACTTATAATGAACCGTGGGTACAACACATGCTTCGATCAATTGAAGCATGCTGGTTTCCTCACGATGTTTTCCTTCACCGAAAATCCAGTGGTGTTACAAATTCGAAAAACTCATGGGTACGAGTCGTTCAGGAGTGCGATTCTTGAATGTCATACGTTGAACTCAGCAGCAGCAAATCTCAAAATTACTGTGGAGATATGCATCTTTTTACTGCTGACAAATCAGCAGTAGAAAGATGCATATCTCCATAGTAATGTTGAGATTTTCAACTGTTAATTTGAACGTGTGTGATTCAAAATCGCACTTCTGGACGGGGATCGAACCACCACCTCCTGCACGGCAGGAAAGGTTACTCGCCACTGGACCACCACCGGAAACAATAAACGGTGTATTATTCATTATACAATAATAAAATAAAAATTAAAATAAGTACCAAACAAGATAACATTTTACTTATTGAGCAGGGCGTAGTTCATAACCGACATCAAACAAACCGCAGTCTTTTGAGTCCGGTAATGCGATAGTTTCTTTGACATGATAACGACCCGCCTTCGCAGGCTCATATCGACTGAATACATTATATTCTATTGGCTCATGGTTCATGCTAGCAACTGTAGAAAAAAAGGAAAATACGCGCGATACTGTTTGCATCCGATTCATGTGAAATATTGAGAAATAAATATGTGATATAAATATTTGAATAGGAGACTCACAAACCTAAACGTTTAATAGGTACTTTTATTTGATACGTAAGAGATGATGTACAATCAAATTAAAGATCTAGGATAGTTATTTAGGTAATAATTAAAGAAAAATGGAAAATAATTTCCATTGTTTTAAATTATTACTTATTATAAGGATAATTAAGCAGAGTTATTATAATAATTCCTTTATTATAAATTAATTGCTATAAACGCGTAAACAAATAGGCGAAAAATTAAAATAAAAGCCGAGACAACATCCGGGACAGACTCCCGCTGCCTCATAACCGAGCCTAAGCTCCAAAAGAGATAAAAAAAGTTTTAATTGGAATTTTTAGTAGATTAAAACAATTATTACAGAGGAGTTTGTCAGAAGTAATGCTAAAGAAATTTGTGGAAAAACCCCAGCGAAGTATATTTAATTAGGCAGATGCTTTGTATAGTCCGTTTTTTATAAATACATTTTTGAGAGCGACTAAATTTGTGTTGAGAACATAGCGTTTTTTGTCCTTCCTTGCTTACTTATATGAACGCTATTTGAGTCGCGTTGTAGGTCTGCTATAGGGTAGTCGCATCGCGAGTCGATTGTTTGTTGCCCCCCTCCCCGGACTACAACGAAGCTCCAGTGGTGGCTCAAGATAGTGTTCTTTTCGAAAAACAATCCTTGAAGTCACCAAAATACATAAGTTACCGTACAACGTCAAGCACTCTTGCTACAAAAACTAGACATTGGCAAAATCATCACATACCCAAGATGGCAGCCATTTTTTTTAAATATAGAATGAACGCTATTATTATGCGAGCTCTATATTATAGAGGCCATAGATAAGCTACTATATAGAGGCAGTCGAGCGACAGATTAAATAATTTCCTTAGATTAGATAAAATACTTTATACACAGAGCGATCGCGAGAGAATCGCTTTTGTCTTGCAAAATTGGTGAATTCTGGCAACAATGGACGACTTTGTCGCTGCGCGGCGGTGCGTGCCTCATCGCTACCATTCACTCGCTGGTTTTAATTCATCCGCCATCAACGCTGATCCACTTGCACATTATTAAGCCTGCACTAAGCCGGTTTGATAAAGTTAATCAAAAACAGAATGTAAACTTCCCTCGCCGAGCATTTATTATCCGTTCCGATTGAAAATGCCGCTGCATTTTTCATGCGGCGAAATCTAAAAGAGAATTTCAGGACTTAAAAAAGACGAGACCGTAGAATCTAATTTAAAGCGGTCGAATCCTTAATCCTTAACCAAATATCAGGGAGGGGAAAACTGCCGCATTAGCCGCGTCAGTCATCAGCAGAATGAATCATTACTTGAAGAGTGCGCCAGTGGCTCGTGTCAAAGAGCCTGTAGCTCAAAGGTCCTCGTGCCTCGCCGCCCCCGCCCCCCGCCCCGCCCCCGCCCGAGCCCGCGGCCGCGCGCCCTCCCCCGCGTCGCCCCGCACCCGCAAGGAAGGGCTGATTGAAGGGCCACTCTAACCACGGCCACCCGCTCGTTCGCTCGCATTCAAGGGTCGAATCTGGATTATAGGGCGCCAAAGCTTGCACCTTCATCAGATATGTATAAACGTGTTTGCAGCTCGCCAATTCAAACGCCGAAAATTGCAGTCCGGTGGTAATTTAACTCTATTCAGTAACCACAAATTTACATTCCTATTCAGACCGTATCCTATCATAAGAGGGTTAAAATCAAAGACCAGGAAAAACAGCCAGCAGCATTTGTTAACAACACTTACTGTAATTTACTGAGGAGTTTCAGTAGATATAGGTACCTATATTGTGGCTCAACATACACGGGTACGAACCTTAAGGCGAAGTTCCCGTGTAAGTTATTATAAGAGAGGTGCGCCAAGGGAAATGAATGTCGAATAGGTTGGCCCGTTGTCATTCATATTAGCGGGGACTGTTTAAATTTGTAATCACAGTGTGCCAATCCATGGGCGTGAGCCACATGTGTTGAAATAGGAAAAGGGGGACGGATAGTTAAAAGTAATTGGCAGTAAAAGTAAATACGGGCTGATAAAATGCAGCCCAAAATGAGGAAGAAGGCAATGTGTCGCACACGGCTCGTAACGATACCATAAATTTCGCAGATATTGGCACGATTTTGATTGGATGAGACACATCTAAAAACATTTGACGCGCTGTAACATCTCACCGTTTCGCTGAAGTCAACATTATGGCTAACATTTAATATTCGTACTCAAAGAGTTTATACTCATTGAGATGTAACAAAATGTTCTCATGTTAATTTGCAAGATGTTTGCAAGTGTAAACTCGCCGGCGGCGGGCGGTATTATGCCGCTACGGCCTTTTGATACATTGTACGCTTTAAAATCAGAGCGTGAAAGCTCAGCGCGGGGGGACAGAAATGCCTTAATAACACTCACGAGCGGCAAAGTCCGTCGTAACACAAAATGATTACATACATAAAGAACCTTATCTCTTTACACTCTGCACCGGCATAAACCGGTTACAGTCGGGAGTAACCGTTCCACAACCGCTCGAATGTTTACGCGAGTTTTACGCACCAATCTCGCCGCCGCCAACGCTCAAGCTAGAAATTGAAAACGGAATTATGATGAAATAAAAATGGCGCGCAAAATGGTTCAAAACGAGGCAGCGTCGCGGCGTGCTGTCGGTGTGGAGGGCGCAGCAAATGCTGCCCGAGCGAGCAGGTGCGGGCGCGGGCGGCAGGAAATGTGCGATGTGCCGCCGGAAATCGACGAATGTGTTCGAATTTTAAGTGAGCCGACGAAAATTGGTTCTACTCAATTTTAGTCGTACGTAAACATGATGGGCGATGGTTTGATTGAGCTCCATCCGTATCGGTTCGCTCGGCCCGGCCCATTGTTGACGCTATCCGTAGCAATCACGCTACGAACCTGCCCTGGCTCGTAGCTGGATCCTGTTGTAACTTTGATTTTGCATACTGATTTTAGTGACTATTGTTACAATATAAGTTAAAATGTCAGTTATACATTTTTAGTTCAGTTTTAGAAAGAACATACAATTATAAATTCCCAAGCAAGATTAACTTATTAGATTTTAATGCAGAGACATAAATACGAACACGAGACTCTACTAGTCTCATTAGTAATTCCATTTACATAATTTTATTGAAAATATTAAAGGATAACGAAATGCAGAACCAGGTTTACTATGAATATTAAAACAAACAAACAAACAAAACGAAATGTTTCAATAACTGAAACCGTGTAATTCCAAAAAGGAAACATCCACGGACCCGCAGTCGCCCGGCGCGCGGCCCCGGACTGCGGACCAACAATACGAAGAAGGTACAGCCAACATATAATATTCCGACTGTGATTTTGTGGAGTGTTGAGAGCGGAATACAATGACCTTGCATAATAAGACGGCGCCGGCACGGCTCTCGGGATGCGGCGGGAATAACCGCAGGAAAACTACACGAGGGCTCTTTCTGGTTCCCGAAATTCCCGACTGCATCGTCGAAAAGCAGGATATGTAGAACTAAAACCGGACTATTTTTGTGAAAGTAACTTTCACGTTGAACATTTTTGGAGCTGTATGTGAATTATTCGTACTAGTTTTAGTAAATGTTGGATCCCTGCATTCGTAGGTAGAATTGAGGTGATGAGATGGCCAACTATGTTGCTCTTTTTGTTGAATCCGACAGCGAGCGACGTATTATGATAAGAGGTAGAATGTAGATTGAAGAGGGCAGTGAGTTCGAGAAGGCTTTGCCTGAAGTCTCGTTCAAAGAGTAGGTATTTACTCCAAACTTAATTATTTCATATTTAATTCAGAGTATGCTGACTCCTAAAAATATATCCGTACTAATATTATAAAGAGGAAATATTTGATTTTTTGTTTGTTTGTAATGAATAGTCTCCGAAACTACTGGACCGATCTGAATAATTCTTTCACCATTAGAATGCTAAATTATCAGTGATTAACATAGGCTATTAAAACGGCCAAGTGTGTGTCGGGAAGATTCTAAGGCGGTGCGAAGTTTGCCACGGTCCTCTAGTTATGTTTAAATACGTATGTTTTAGATTTTAGGTTTTGAATTCAGAAAGTAGACAGAAAAACAGTAGAGGAACATTTAAATATACGAAACATAACATGAGGTGAAGAAAATATCGGTGCTGAGTCGTACTAGACTAGGTCAGGAGTTATTAGGACCCTTGCAGCGAAGCGAGAATACCGGGCGATTGATACCGACAAGACTGGCTCCTAAATACGATGATATCTTGATGATATTGTTTAATGCTGGTGTCAGCTTACATAGGTATGATATCATTATTGTTTTATAAAGGATACTACAGCCTACTTAATAATATGCTGATGGTTTGTAAGGGGTTGATAAGGCCATTAAACTGAACAACTTTTTCTATGGGACCAACAACAAGATTGCGAAATAAAATCAGCTTCCATACAAAACTGCAAACAGACTAGACCCAAATGTATAGGACAACTTTTTTTTTCACTATTTCAAGTTTGTCCCGTTAGACAAACCTTTCAATTTGATGGTCTGGACATCCCCTTGAAAAAACTGTCAGCATATTAAGAAACCCTATAGAATCACATAAGATGACTATGACTAGTCATTGGCTATCCATGTGAACGACACACGCTTGTACCTATTAAAATTATTTTTTTTTTCCTCTTTACTTATATGATTCTATAGGATTTCTTAATATGCTGACAGTTTTTTCAAGGGGATGTCCAGACCATCAAATTGAAAGGTTTGTCTAACGGGACAAACATTGAAATAGTGAAAAAAAAAATTGTCCTATACATTTGGGTCTAGTCTGTTTGCAGTTTTGTATGGAACAGCTGATTTTATTTCGCGATCTTGTTGTTGGTCCCATAGAAAAAGTTGTTCGGTTGAATGGTCTTATCAACCCCTTACAAACCGTCAGCATATTATTAAGTAGGCTGTAGTACCCTTTATAAAACAATAATGATATCATACGTAAGGAAAAGTATGATTAGCCTTTAAACCACTCATCAAATTGAACAACTTTTACTATGGGAGCCAATCTGTCAGAACATAAAAAAACTGCTGTTCCATACTAAACTGCATCGCCTACTCGACTCAAATGTATGAGACAATGAGAAAGTAGATTTTTTTTCGTTCTGACAGATTTGCTCTTATAGTAAAAGTTGTTCAGTTTGATGGTGCTGATACTTTTCCTTACATCCTGTGTTGATAATAATCAATACTCAATACTCAAATTGTCTCATTAAGATTCTCATTTAAATCAATTTCTAATTATTTCAAGCATTGAAGAGCCCTTCGTTAGGTATTTTAAACGGAACAATTAAAAGCGGTCGACCGTACGAAACGTAAACATTTTTATTAAGCATCGTCCGCTGTTGTGCGATAAATTTGCATTTGCCAGTTCAACTGCGAGCTGCATCAGATTCTGCACTCCACTGCAACCTAGTAATTAACAAGGAATCAGTCGTCTGGCTTATTGAAATAAAATGAACTTAATTAATGGTGAAAATTTTATATAAACAGAAAGCAGGATCGCAAACAGAAGTCGATACCTCACTGTTTAACATTTTAATGAACAATGTGATCTTTTAGCGCAGAGACTCGCAAAGTATATTAATGAGTATAAACGAGATACTAAATTAGGGATTTGTTTCTTTAGCGGGATTTTTATCCACGACTTTCCTTAAGTTATAATTTTTAAAGAGAATTAAAAGTTTTATTTCATTTATAATTTATAAATGTTGTAAGATAATCATATTTAGAAGGCCATTGTTATATTATGTACTACGTCCTAGATCTAACACGACAAACAAATATCATGCGCCATATGGGGGTAGGAGGAGCGCGGGCGGGCGTACGGTGACACCGTAGTGAAAATTGTTCAGTTTGATAGTATAAACTACTACTTTAAATATGCTAGGGTATTTTGTCATACATTTTACCTTCACGGTAAGATACGTTAAAAAACCATACTTTTGATCGAAATATTTCATTGGGATTTGGCTATAAATTCGAATTCCACTCAAATGTTCCTGTAAACAAACCACTTCATGCCATAAAGTATAAGACACTAATCAAACAGTAGCGACAAAAGACACTACCCGTTCAAATCGGGCACATATACAGATGAGTGGCGCGAGGCATTACGGAGTGAACAACCCTTTGTCTGTGTGCTTGTAACTTCATGAGTTGTTTTCTAGAATAGGTAATTTTCTCGATCACGAGGTATAGAATAGAATAATATAGAAAATGCGCTCCATACAAACGAAGATTGATATTTTACATAGTAACGAATCAAAGGGAATGAAATTTACTTAAACACGATCTAGTAACTAATCCCAGTGCCTGAGGTATGTTAGATTTCCGTAACAATAACCACAATGCTAAGATTCATTTAAGATTTGTATGGAAATCTTTGAGCTGTAACTTTGAAATAATACAACAGGCCAGTTGACAACTAGTCAAATCAGCTACACTTTATCGGACGTCAAAATGTGCGCTCAATTCTGAGTTGTTACGTCATCAACATTTCATTAAAAATAGTATTCAAGCCTTCGATCAACAATATACATTCAAACTAAAAACTAAATGAAAATGGGAGTTTAGCGTTATTTCCTATTTTTATTAAGATAAAAATAAAATATATAATTGTATGTAATCAAATACCAAATTGTACGCAAATCTGACAAACCACTGGCACAGAGATTCGTTTATAGATTGTGTTAAAAAAAATGCATTGTCTTTAATTGGTTAGTATTGCAAATACAATCAAATTTCGTTTTTGTGGAGAGAGCTGCAGTAGGTACTGCTTGATGAATGTATTAGGCGTCGTGAAGGTAATGTGCTCGGTGGATTGTCGAACATACCTGAATACCCGAGACTCTATGCTCTTTTTGTTTTAGTCCTGATTTACAAGCTAACAGAATTTTTGACTAACTCATCGGGATATAGTCTTTTGAAGATTTTCTTTTATTCCGATTTGAATATCGTAGTTTGGCTCGAATGTTGCTGAGAAAATTTGGTGGATTATTATTGAATTTCAGAAACAACCAGTTGTTTGTTTGATTTTAGGTACCTACCTACTCAGGATTTATACTGCTATTCAGATAAATACTGTTTTCTAGTATACATCTTTAATTGCGGTAAATTTTTCGTATTTAGGTATACTACGTACGTGAAAAAAATGCAAGCTCATTGCTACAAACAGCTACAAATCTATGAAACAAAATTTAACGTGCGATTAGGAAAATGCAGACTTTTTGCTTCAAATAATGATAAATGTGTTAGATGCTGGTCTAATAGTGTAAAAAACAATAAGATATAAAAAAATAAATATAATATTTTCATAAATTTAATTTAATGGGTTTACTGTCAATTTTTTCCAGCAAAATCGGCCAGGATACTGTTGTTTGAAATTTAAATCTAAAAAGCCAATTTTTTTTTGTAACCATTTAGTTTGGTGAGGAATCATATAATGGATAAGGTACCAAGAAGTTCACCCTTTACTTTGTTATTTTTAGAATCGATTTGAGTTTTTTTGTAAAAATTACCTACTTGGCATCATTGAGGTACTATGTTAATAATTACTATATAATTACTCAATGCTTGGCATCATAGTAGGATGTTGTTGTATGAAATGAAACAATACATCTATGAAAAGAATTAAAGCTTGCAGAATCAGTTAGGTAAACATTTTAAATAAATAAATAAATATCTTGGACATTCTCACACAAATTATCTAGTCACATTAAAAGTTCCAGAATCTAGCCTGGACTTGTATTATGATGACAAGACAACGATATAGAATACATATTATTGATACACATCCATGACTCTGGTACAAATATTCATATTTGTCCCTTACGGGATTCGAACCCGCGACCCTCGCACAGCAGGCAGGTTCACTACAGACTGTGCTGTCGGGCCTTCATGGTGGGTAATTAAGATTTAGTTACCATTGAAATTACGAATGCATCTTTCAAAATGTATAAATAACCAAATTGTCTGCTGTTAAACCGCAGATTACTTAATAATGTTAAACTTCAGTATCAGTAGCAATTACACGAAACATTAAAAAAGAAAAGAGAACCGCTTTAATTATAGCTGCTGGTTTCTTTCCTTATCACAATTTTATTACATTGACAATACACAAGCGCGCCTATTAAATTATTTGTACGAGAGCATCAGCGGTGCGGCGCGGCGGTGTAAAGCCAAAATTACTTATTGTACAAAAAACATTTCCGCTAAATGGTGTCACATCATCCTTGTTTAATGTAACGTTGCTCTGGGAGGCTGTAGACAACTCCCGGGCATAAATCTTAATATTCGTAACGAGTAAGACGTGCTGCAAACCCCTGAAGGTTCTCCGTTCTCCCTATAATTCAAGCGAACCTTTCAGTTTACTCCCCGACAAGTCACCTGACGGAACCCTTACGTCTACGCAATAAAAACGAAAATGGTTTTATTGCTGAGACTTGTTATGCAAAGGAATACGCTCTGCGCGCATAACTTGAAATATTCTAGTCAAGTTTTCCTAGTTTCGACAGAAATGAATTTCTCTACTTTAGGTGGTACCATTTTTGTATTTGAAACAGGTGTACGTGGTCGCAGAGGTGATGTCCGCTGTTTTAGTTGTAAAGTGATTTTTTTGCTGTCGGCGGGAAATGCACGGATATTTGTGAAACTTCAGGATGGCGGTGGTGGTGAGCAACGGGCATAAAGGTATTATACCAGGAATAGAGGAATAGAGGAATAAAGCTGAGTGAGCGAGATGTACCTAGCGGCACCACTGTATAATAGAAAGAGATACGTGACGCGAGGCAATTGGACCGTTTTTTAGTCACTAATTAATTTTTACAATTTTACGGTTTCCGTGAATAATTGCGAATCTATAGTGAAATCGTAGATAATTTTATGAAATATACGGACACTACTTCATTAATTTATCCATACTTTCACGTTAGACTCAGAATTATAGACGATATTAGAATTTTTGCCTGCGAATAGTCTCCAAAAAACATCCAAAAAAGGTTTCATTTGACAACTCATGTTTGTTGCTCTATTCCTGTAATACCTTTATGGCAACGGGTGACTAATTTTAGTGCTAAAATGTTGTAGGTATGTCTGAAATTGGAAGGTCCGCGGCGTGGCCTCAGTCCGCAGCTGACGTCACGTTATGTACTCCATAATACATAGCTAACATTTGAACATATTGTCCCCGGTTACACATATCTAAAATTCATGCTCTAAATACAGAGCTCCGCGGTTGAGCACACACTTGGTGGGCTTTTATTGCAAACCACACGAAAGCAATCTTGAGCAGGGCACGTATTATTTTCTGTTATACCTCTCGGAATTTTTATTTTTCCATTTCCAGCCCGAAATCTGATATAATTTGAGATGTTTGCTTGCGGTTTCAACGGCCAGTTTGTTTATAGAATCTTATGGAGTTGGACGATTTTAGTCCCTAGTAATTACGGACCCTATAGTTAATAATAGAGGAGTAGGTATTTGTGGATTAGTGGTTGGTGGTGGGTTATATAAAGTTTCTTTCTCTATATAAGGTCCTTCTTAATATGCTGACACTTTTTTAAGGGGATGATCAGACCATCAAATTTTTTTTTTTTTTGGACAGTGTCACACAAATTATCTAGTCACATTCAAAGTTCCAGAATCTAGCCTGGACTTGTATTATGATAACTAGACAACGATATAGAATACATATATAGATACAAACATCCATGACTCGAAACTGAACAACTTTCTCTATGGCACCAACATCGAAACCGCGAGAAAAAAGTGTGCCGCTCCATACAAAACTGCATACCTACTCGAGCCAAATGAATTAAACAGCAGATTTTTTTTCGTGATTTTAATGTTGGTCCCATAGAGAAAGTTGTTCAGTTTGATGTTTTGATCATCCCCTTAAAAAAGTGTCAGCATATTAAGTTGGACCCTGTATAAAGTTTTATCCTCTTCGACAACAGCAATGATGAGCAATCAAGCAATATTGGGGAACATATCAAGGAGATTGCATTATGTGTGTGTACGAAGATACAATACTTTTAAATTCTTCGTAAAGCGGGATTTACACGGGTCCATTTTCACCGTGTGGCTAAGTGCGATTTGAAGTACATCGACTTGTTAGTTTGACATGAAATTGAAACAAAACACGCTCACGCAGCAATGTATTTCAAATGGAATTTAGCCGCACAGAAACCGACCCGTGTAAATCCCGCTTAAGGCACCTGTTTTAAGGCGGTGTCTTTTCTGGAACATTGAATGGTTTGCATTTTAGAAATGCCAAAAAATGCCTCATAATGCCTCAAAATGCAGTCATATTAGGTACGGTCACCTTCAGAGAAACCTGACCCGATCTTTAATTTTTTAAGCGCAAGGGGGCTAGATTTCTCTGATGCTGACATACCTGCATAAAAGCCGAGAACTCTCAACTACACTTTGTATCTACCTAACCGATTTCCACCAACAATAAACCATCGTTTAACAAAATAAAACCTCTGCGAAACAATCGTTCGCAGCAAACGCGAACCGTTTTAAAACAATGCACATCGTTCAAATATGCCATTAAATGGCGCGATTTAGCTCCCAGGAGCTTCGGGTAAATTAAGCAAATTAAGAGCCTGCTCCTGAGACAGTAATTACTGGCTCGTCTATACTTGGCCAACGACCAAGTACCGCGTTAGTTACTTGGGATCTACGTAGATTTGTGGCTTGTTCCGCCTTTAAAACGATCTTAGTTATCCGTACTAAGACATATTTTATTTAGTACTAGCTGTTGCTTGCGGCTTCGCTTCCCTGGAAAAGTTTGAAGAATTCATACCCTTTTAACCCCTTTTTTGAGACAGAATTTCGTGTAGCGACTTGACAAAAGGAAACTGATAGTTATATACAAACATTTGTCTAGACTCTAACGTAGCCTTTGATAGATTGAGGAAGATAGTTTTTATTTTTGTCGTTGCCAGTGCTTTAAAATGCAATTCTTATGCTACACTTCTCCTATGTAGTCCGTGTGGTGTTGGCTAAGAGTAGCACCATCCCATTTCCTCCCGTGGGTGTCGTAAAAGGCGACTAAGGGATCTACCGGAGGATGGGCAGCAGCATCCTCTGAGTATACACACATTCAATCCAACTGCGATCGCCAACCCGCCTGCCAAGCGTGGCGATTATGGCAAATCCCCCATTTTTGGGGAGGCCTATGTCCAGCAGTGGACGTTTATCGGCTGATATGATGATGATGATGACTTCTCCTATATACGAGAGGTCATATTTCGATCGTCTACTTTACCCGACTGGTGCCCCCACGGGCTTGGATCATGAATATTATCACGAAGAACTGCAGCATGCATAATTCCTGCTTTGACCAATTCGCTTATTTATAGACCTAATGATTTTCGGCGAAGACCAAATAAAATCTTTGTATACAGACCTTTTTTATATATAGACCGATTTTTATATGACTATTTTGCATGGTGTAACAAAATACCCTTGTTATATTTAAAGGGTGGTTTAGACCGTCAAACTTGACAACTTTAACTATGGACACAACATTAAAAAAAAAGATTAACGTCTGCTGTCCCATACATTTGAGTCGAGTAGCTATAAGGTAGGTACTGCAGTTCTGTATGAAACAACAGATTTTAATTTTTTCTCGATGTTGGTTCCATAGTGAAAGTTGTTTAGTTTGATGGTCTAAACCACCCTTTAAATATAACTAGGGTGTTTTCTTACACCCTCACCCTGTATAGGGATACGATTTTTTAGCGTTTAATGTTGCTTCTATTTTATATGGTTCTTAACCTATAGCGCCCCGATTTACGAGGGGTCAGACTCAGATTCAGATTGCCTACCGAAACTCAATTGGTGCCCCCCGGGCTTTGATTATGAATGTTATCACGGAGCGCTGCAGCCGTGAAACATTATGCTCTGGATTTGACTACGTTTGCTTCCGTATTAGGTAATGAAGCGTAGATTGTGTTTATTTATGTATGTGCTATCTGACATTTATTTGGAGTGATTTTCTTTCGGAATTCAGTAAGCCTACCAAATGAGAATTTCCAATAATGTTATCGTACTAAATGTAGCAATGTAAGTATCTGATTTTTTCGAGGGTTTCAGTAGTGACTTGATATATGTATTTGAATAATTTAAATAGAACTTTTTTCTCCTATTCACGTGAAGTTATAAGAAGTGATTCTTTGAATTGATTTTGGAATTAATACTGCGAATTTACACGCAAGTAGAATTTAATATAATTTCATTTGAACATTGCAGCAAGATGAAAATTAAAGATAACAGCCGGACGCGTCGTCGAAGAACCGTAGTTATTTTAAAGAAAGTTAAATAAAATAATTATAGAGTAGTACCTCAAGTCGTACGAACACAATTTGACAACGGCATTATATCAAATTCCGAGGACATAACTTGCAAACAAAAATAATAAAACATTCCTGAAACAAACTTGATTAAAAGTAACGAAATGAAGCCAAAATTAAGTAAAGGGCGCGTTATCAAAGAGAACAGCTGTAGTGCAGGCGCGTGGGCGGCAGGCGGCAGGCGCTGAGGACAGGAGGCAGGAGGCCTATCGACGCCCCGCGCGTGCATCACTCACCTCAAGGTCACTGCGGCCGGCGCCAGCCAGCTGCACCGCGCCCGTCGACCGACGACGCCAAGTCCCTACTCGCAACCCATTATCTTTACCCCCAATAACTCTTCAAATTTTACAAGTAGCCCTCGTCCTTCCCGCACATTTCCATGGGGGCGGCCGGCGCCCATGGCGTCCCTGAGAAAACTGACGGACGTCGCCGGCCTTCCACGGGTTATATACGCGACGGCGGCGGGGCGGGGCGTCGGCGCGAGTTGCGCCGTCGATCCGCGAACTCGATAAATAAATTAATTAAAAGTGCAAGTGAGCGATCGCCCCGCGTGCAGTCGACCTGCGAACTCCTCTAAGCTTCCCCTTAATTGGAATTTCAGACGAAACAGACACTTGCCGGAGGATTGTTCCTGGTCGAAGATTTACGAGCTAGTTGAAGACGGACGGATCGGAACGGCCATCGAACGACCCGAGTCTGATGGAAGCTGATTTACATGGAAACCGATAAGAGCTAGCTTACACTGTCTGCAACTTTATCTACGTACTTTAACATGATGCGAAAATTGCATTATCATTATCGCTTTGAAAAACAAAAACGTATCATGAACACAATTTAGATCCTACTGATATCTCTAGCAATCACGATCACATACTCCCGGCACTTCATATAGAATCGTCTTTGTGAAGAGAATTTCTTTCGATACAAATTCACCTTGTGAACGGTAACGTGAGCTCTCAGATTCCTGGAAAGCTTTCCGATTGCCGCGTGATCTTACACTTCAAATAAACCCATGCGCCATGTTAGGAAGCGAACTTCACAGGCATCTTTACAACACATTTGTGGAAGTCAATAACGAACGTTGTGCAACCTCGTTTCAACGTCTTGCGGTTGATTAATTATTAAATTAATATCGATACGCTCACGACTTTATTCACCGACGGGGTATACGTTAGTAGTAATTAGTACCTATTAGTTTTTAGTAGACGGGCTCACCCCCTGTCACACTGGACAGAGTTTCGGTACTACTGGTGAAACGTGGATGTTCTGAGGTTTCAGAATATCTCTGACTACCCCCTCGGGGAATATAGTCGTGAGCAAATGCGTATGATGCTAATTAAATTAAACAAAAAAAAAATATACATAAATAAGTAATCTCTTCATCAAAAAAAGAATATCTTAAAAGAAACATCAAAGTAGAATCATCAAGAATCATCAGTCCTGCAAGGGTCCATACTGAGATGACGTCACCGAGAAGCTAATATCAAATCATACTATGAGCTGTTATGCTTATGACAAAGCTTAAGAGTTATGAGTCACCCATTTACAATGCAGGGAATGCCACCAACAAGACAAAATCAAATAAGAGAAGGCTAATATCCAACGATATCAATGAGAGACTACGTCTATGCTAATATCAAACTAGACTATACCATACCAAGAGTTTAAAATACAGGGTGTAAGGGGCAGCCCTCCGCAAACTGAAACTGTGAACTCAGACCATCAAACTGAACAAATTTCACTATGGAGCCTACCTCACAAAACTGCCGTACCTACCCTACTCAAATGTATGGGACAGCTGATTTTTTTTCCCGTTTCCTGAGGTAGACTCCATAGTGAAAGTTGTTCAGTTTGATGGTCTGAGTTCACAGTTTCAGTTTGCGGAGGGCTGCCCCTTAATTTTTGTATAACCGCAACTGCTGGCACAAAATTTGTTAATAATTTAAATATTACTAAATCTTAATTTCTTAAATTTTAATTATTAATTACTATGTATTTTAACTTATTCTGTCATACAAAATTGTTGCCGTAACTACAGTAGTTACGTACAGCGAAAACTCATGGTAGACCTACTGAGCCGAATTTACTTGACAATCTACTAAGTTACTACTATTTTTCTCCTCGACGGAGGTGGAAAGCGGCAACTTCGTGTAGCGCAGCGGGACGACAATTGACGCTTTCCGTCCGGAGGGGAGAAATAGAACATAAGAAGTAAGGTAAGTACTAAACGTTTGGACTGGCAAAGATAATCCGATTAGGTCACGTGACGTGACGCTCAACCGCCGACCTTAGCACAGAGTAGGTACCTACCTTCCTATACTATACCTAATGGTAGGTCCTACACATTAATTAACTAAAAAATTTCGTAATTTAGAAAAATTATCACTATACCTACCTATAAGTACCTACTAATATTAAATAATACTAAATTAGCTTCTTTGGTAAATAAGAATAAACGTATTAAAAACCTCGAAACGAACGCAAACACAATACAGTTATGCTTTAAAAATGTTCGTAATAAATTCATGCTATGCTCTCAAGTCAGATAAGGTAACTTTAAAGAAAACAATGTCGTAAGCGACATGTTGGTCGCAATGCTTTATTTCATCACTGTTAACATGAGCCCGGATAGCTCAGTCGGTAGAGCATTGGACTTTTAATCCAAGGGTCCAGGGTTCAAGTCCCTGTTCGGGCGGGTCTCTTTTTGTATCAGGATTTAATTTTTTCTTTTTTTTTGTTAAACGTGTGTATGAGCAAGTATGCAACGGACTTGATAAAAAAAAGCTACTAAATTATAATTATTGTAATGAAACGTACCTTTCCCCAATATCAGCGGACGGTAGCTGTACGGTATAAGTAAATTCGGCTCCCGGTTTCAAGCCCCTGTGGCCTAATGGATAAGGCATCGGCCTCCTAAGCCGGGGATTGTGGGTTCGAGTCCCACCAGGGGTACACAATTTTTGGGCTACACAAAAAATGTTTCTTGATAACATATTTTAAAATTTCAACCTTTTTGCATTATTTTATAAACAACCCAGTCACGGTAGATGTAATGCAATACGCAAGAAAATGGCTTTCTGTTTGTTTTCCTGAAAGCGTAGCCGTCAACCAAATTTTGTTGTTGGTCGGATAAAATGAACCTGCTTTTATTATACGGGATAAAAATAACCAGACCTGTGAGAGGTACGAAACTGACATAAGCCACGTCTATCCTAGGAAATTTATTCATATTTCTTACAAATAAAATGTGTTTGGTCACTACTTAGTAGTAACTAGTATAAACCACTACTTTTTAATTACTAAAAAAAAATTAAGGGTGAATTCAGACATCGAAACTAAGTACAAACAACTTTTTCTAGGGATAAAAAAAAAAGAAAAAATTGTGTGGACCTCACATAGAAAATCCGATCCGCACTTTTGTATTGGAGGTTCCCAATTCGACCAATGCTCCTAAGGGAAAGGTTTAGTATCTTTGTCTGAATACAGCCATACAATTTTGTTAGTTTTAAAAACTAATGGTGTAGGGTAACAACGTTTTTAAATGATAATTTGAGGTATGTACTTGCCTATGTAACAATCTGAGTTTAGGTACCTTTCAATGCTTAGAATTGTTTATACTTACTTCCTTCCTACTTGGTTCAGTTATCTATATGAATGTGTTTTATATGGTTAACTGAGTTATCTTGTAAAATAATATTAAATGCCTAGACTTGTATCATCTACTTAGTTACTTCTATTTCTATTACTACTGATGGTGGTGACTGGCTGTTCCACTACTTTTTCATAGTTACAATTATTTCGTTTGTATAGTAGAGTGTACTAAACCATAACTTCATTGGTATTACTGTAGTAAGTACAGTCAATAGAAAAAGTAAGTGATCTTTTTGTTATAATGAAAGTAACTTTAAATTTATTAAGTACTTAACTTCGACCTATGCCTAAAATTTTTTATACTTATTTTGATTACATATTTGTGTCTGCACAAAAGAAAGATGGAAACTGTGCTTTCTGTAGACATAACTTTTTAAATATAGTTCATATAACTAACAAAGTAGGTAATTTTATACAAGTACAAACGTCTATGTAGGGTATGTGGGAGATGCACTTAGAAATAGTGGCACCACACGTGGCAAAAGTTTACGCCGCGTAAAACTTTATGGTCTCAAAAATGCAACGGGCCGGTTTATGAACCTAACATTATTAGAGGTGGCGGGCACTCTTTTGGAATAACTGCTACTATTTTTGACATTATTAGTGAGTAGTTTTGAATTGTTGTGTAGGTACTTTATATTTATTTGCGGCTATAATTATACGTCTTTTAACTAAAAAGAAACCACCGGACGATTCAAAATCGTATGTAATGACATGAATTGTAAAATACGACGTTACTGTTAAAAAGTACCTACACTGTTTACTGTGTTAATTAACCCTTTATCGAGCAGTGACCACCGCTATGTTCAATAATGAATCTTATTAATAAATTTATGTTTATTATGTGGTCTAGGTGAGCTCAGAAGTTGAAAATGTCAAAATTACTAGGTAGGTATGCATCTTTCTACTGCTGATTCGACTTTCAAAAATAGCACTCCTGAAGACTATGACTTTTGAAACTCAAATCAGCAGTAGTTTTCGTTTTCGTTTTCAACTGCTGAGCTGAGCGAATGTGATTCAAAAAACGCACTTATGAAATTAATTAATTTGAATATATTTCTTTTTTAGTCGAGAAAATAGAGAGGAACTAGGTAAGTAGTAACAAGTGCAGTAGGAAAACATATTCAGCGCGAAGCCCCGCAGTCTAATGTTGAAAATGTATAATTTCAATAAAATTACCCACAAGATTCTTCGTCGGTTTACTACATTCAATATACGCATAATAAGCTCTTTATTACGTCGTACAGTCGTAAAGAGCAATAGAAATTGTGAAATGCCTTCAGTATTGAAATGTCGCCCCAGTTCGTGTGTCCGCGGGGTGCCGGGGGTGTCGGGGGGTGCAGCGGGGAGTCGCAGCGGGGTGCAGGGTGCGGCGGGGCGGGGCGGGGAGGCTGACTAAGTCACTACAATTAATAAATGGCTCGTCATCCACTTTATTACCCGAGAGTACTTATTTTATCCCGTTACCGTCATATTTAGCTTTAGGAATAACAATATTCGTTAGAAAAGTAAATCCTATACGTCATAGGGACCTATTTATTCCCTTTAATATATTTTTTTGTACTTAATTATGAACTTTTATTGCTAGAATCATGTTAGCATTATAAAAACAAACAATCTTTTGTGATTAGTTACCAATAATTTCTTTTACCAATATTTCTTTAATTTGAAATCATCAAAAATTTATTTATTACTTCCATGTTCATGATCTGTTTACATAATGGTCAACATTTAATTTTTTTATTGTTTTATCTAATAGTATTGAAATGGGGTAAAAATACGGCATATACTTATCTTACTTATTTTCGATTGATCGATATTTTCTATTTTAATTAGATTTTGAATTTTCAGAAAAAATATGGATTTTCCTTTCATTAAATTAAATGTCAATTATTACTTACATAACTTACGGTCCGTTTTAATTTATACATAAGCGTCTTGCACGAGACTAATTAACATTTCTTTCAACGCATCGCTCAGCCCTAATAAAAGACATCAACGGTCTTCGATTTGATAGTAAACGTTTTTATTATAATATTTCATTCTTAGCACATTGTGTTTTTCAAAATTTAACGAATATTATTCTTCTAATCTGAATGAACCCGTTAAAGAAAAGAAAATAATTGTTTTTCTCTTTTTTTCTCACTAGACAGACGACGACATTATACAGCGAAGCGGTAGCTAGGAATGACTAAGATAGAGTTAGGTTGGCTTGCCTAGATGCCAATGTCCAGGCCACGTCCAGGCTGATTATGATGTAACAGTAATGGATCAAGATATTATCGATCAGTAATCTGGCTTTTTTGACATAGTTAGCCAGGCGATTCTGGTGCACACTTACAATTCAGTTCTATTTACATGCATAGTTAGGTAGGTAGGTACTTAAAAAACGTTCTGAAACTCATCCTTATTACAGTCCTTACACCCCAGGGGTGGTCAATATTGGCAAAGCCGACGATTTACCACAAAATATTCAAGCGGCTTTCGATCGACTAGACTAAAACATGAATATAGGAAAAAAAGGAAGGAAAAAAATGCAATAGATAAATACCATTTTTTTTGTTGATATTTAATTGCAACTTTTTAGATTATGCAATGCATGGGACTATCTATAGGGTCCTTCTTAATATGCTGACACTTTTTTAAGGGGATGATCAGACCGTCAAACTGAACAACTTTCTCTATGGAAACACCATCGAAATCGCGAAAAAAAGATCTGCTCTTCCATACATGGGACTATCTATAGGGTCCTTCTTAATATGCTGACACTTTTTTAAGGGGATGATCAGACCGTCAAACTGAACAACTTTCTCTATGGGAACACCATCGAAATCGCGAAAAAAAGATCTGGAGTGCGATTTTTGAATCTCATTCGGTGAGCTCAGCAGTTGAAAATTACAAAATATCTATGGAGATATGCATGTTTCTACTTCTGATTTGACTGTCAAAAATCATGCTCCATGAGTGCGATTTTTGAAAGTCAAATCAGCAGTAGAAAGATGTCTATCTCCGTAGTAATTATGACATTTTCCACAGCTGAGCTCACCGAATGAGATTCAAAAATCGCACTCCTGCTCTTCCATACAAAACTGGAAACCTACTCGAGCCAAATGTATGGGACAGTTGTTCAGTTTGATGGTATGATCATCCCCTCAAAAAAGTGTCAGCTTAAGAAGGACTCTGGTATTATAGTGTTTCAAGCAAAATATGTTGATGCTTTTATCCTTTTGCTATTTATTTCAATAAAATAAAATAATCTCGGATAGGTAAATGCAGTGTAATTTGCAGGTGTCCCAGATTGTCGGAGTGCCGGCCGGTGACGCGGGCGGCGCTGCGGGGTGCAAAATGTGCCTGTCACAACTGTCAGACACATCTACAACAATACTGCTATTTTCAAGTAATAAATATTATTTCTATCGAGTCGCTTGTTTACTGAGTTTTACGCAACAGGTTACCTACCTACGTTCCTAAGCAACGGTGTAGGTAGATGTAGCTGAACGTTGCAAGGTAAAGGTTAACTTCCGATCCCAGCGGCCGATGCGACTGACGCGTGGTTCTGTTATGTTTTCATAGTAACTATCGGCCGCGAGCTTACTATGAAAGAACCACGCGTCAGTCGAATCGGCCGCTGGGATCGGAAAGTTCACACATAAAACCAAAAAAATCCATAAAAGATTAGCTAACTAACCATCTACATAGATCAGTATGTTTTAAATAATGTAGGTTCAATTCTAGGTGTGGTATTTTTCAAAGTCATACTTTGAACTAGTATTATATAATCTGTGCTTTGAACACTGAAGTAGAAAATGTCAAAATTTGCAAACTGTTGATTGGACTTAGTAAAATCACAGATTATACAAGGTGTTTCATAAGTAACAATAAATTTTTGAAACTCGTAAGGGGGTTGTTTAGACCGTCAAACTGAACAACTTTCTCTATGGGACCAACATCGAAATCGCGAAAAAAATAATTTCATATCCCATACATATTTTAGCTCTAGTCGATTTGTAGAGTATAGAACATATTTTTTTTTTTTGCGATATCGATATTTGTCCCATAGTGAAAGTTGTTCAGTTTGATGGTCCACACCACCCCCTTAAAGGTTTATTTGTATTTTTGTAACACCTTGTATAATACTATACGTAAAAATGACATTTTCTACTGGTGAGTTCAACGTATGACTTTGAATCTCATTCGGTGAGCTCAGCAGTTGAAAATGTTAAAATTACTATGGAGATATGCATATTTCTACTGCTGAGTTGACTTTCAAAAATCCTACTACAGGAGAGCGATTTTTGAAAGTCAAATCAGCTGTAAAAAGATGCGTATCTCCCATTGACCTCTTGTATCTCCGTAGTAATTTTGACATTTTCAACTGCTGAGCTCACCGAATGAGATTCAAAAATCGCACTCCTGTATCTACGGATCACCTCCTGTCCGGATGCACTCTAAACCCCCGCTATTACAAGGCGTATTCAGAATATTCAAGAGTGAATATGCTCGCTTAATGAACACGACACGTTCGAACGTCCCGCACCTTTCAGACGCCATCAACATTGAGCAAACAAACAATGTTTCGTTCTGCAAAAAGCCAAAAGTAACTGCTGAATTTTCTTTTCGAGTAAAAGCAGCGCGACTCCGCAGCGGCGCCGAGCTCTCGTAAACCCCCCGCTAGATGGCGCTGCTCGTTTTATTACCTGTTTGCACAACAAGCTGTAATGGAGGACTACAATATTGACACACCATTAATTCGACAGGAAATTGTGCTGAAGCCGCGGGTTGTTGCAGGTGATTGTGAACTTTTCAAATTATCCGCGTGTTCCGTGGTTGTTTCCACTTCAAATAGATACTAGCGGGCTTCACTCCGGGGATCTGAAGTTGAATAAACCTAGATATTCTACTGCCGCGGGAAACGCTACATTCTGGTGAGTTTAAATTTTATGTGCTACCAAAGCAGTAGGTACTATGTACTTATACGTACCTATATAGGATGTAAAAACATTCTAGGGGTGGTTAAGGTTTAGGTCGAACTATCGGCCAATCGATTGATCGGCTGATCCATTCTTTTCTATGGAATTTTTTCGACTCTTGTTCCTTAGGAAAAGTTTAGTTTCATAATTAGAATACAGCATAAAGCATATGCTCACGACTATATTCCCCGACCCGAGGTACCCCCTGAAGCCTCAGAACATCCACGTTTCACTAGAAGTACCAAAACTCTGTCCAGTGTGACGGGGGGTGAGCCCGTCGCCACTTGTAATTGTAATGGACAGTGGGTACAATACATGCCTCGAAATTGAAGCATGCAGGTTTCCTCACGATGTTTTCCTTCACCGAAAAGCCAGTGGTGTTACAAATCGTACATAAATTCCGAAAAACTCATTGGTACGAGTCGGCATGGACGGGGATCGCCTCCTGCACGGCAGGCAAGGTTACTCGTCACTGGACCACCACGGCTCGACTCGGCTCGGCTCGGCTTAGAATACAGCCTTAAACTTTTTTTATTATTTAAAAAAAAAATAGGGGGGTATGGTTTCTGAGCAGACAACACTAAAAAATTTTAGGTAGAGCAGGTAGGTACCTCCTATGTACCTATCGTTAGGTAGGTCTAACACTTCGCATTTTATGATGTTAGTATCTTTTCTATCCATTATGTCGAGTTTTTCACTTTATGTAATACTCGTACGTATCTAATCGTTACATTAGTTAACAACATATTATATGCCGGTGATGCCGGTATTATATGGGATGTAAAAAATGTGTGTATAGTTAACTTTATTTCATTTGCACAAAGGTCATCCAATATCATAAGCTTAGAGGACAACCATTTGAGGATTTTCTTTGTTTATTTGAGGCAAGTATACCTATCTCCGTCCTCGGGTGGTGTGGCGTCGATAGGGACATATTCTTTTAATTAAGCCACGCGGAAAGCGTCGTAACTTTTACGAGGTCCGTGATTTAACTATTATTTGTCATCAATTTTATGTGCCCTTAAAGCAAATAGTATTGACGGGACTGTTCCGCGTAAAACGCGACATTTTGGCCACCCCAGTTTTTATTGCGTTGCGAATAACACAATCATGTGTTTCATGATGATACTGGATCTAATTTATTAAAGTAGTTTTAAGTATCTTTTCCTACGTTTTTGTAACTAATAATAATATAATGTTCAGTGTTTCTTAAAACTTTTCTCGGTATAGGTACCTACACACGATACTCTGTTGTGCTGTAACAGAAGTGCAATGTCGTCTGTGCATTGAAGATATTTAGAAGAAAAAGATTACGATATGGTTTTTAGGTGTCCCTGACTCCAAATCTGTCTGTCTGTTAACAGACAAAGGTATCAAACAAATCAAGTAAAAGATGAACTACTGAACCTATTTTGACGAAACTTTTTTTGTTTGATAGCTTTGATTTAGACATAAAATCGACGTTAAACGCGCGTCCAGCTTATATATTGGTTTTGCGTATCTTGATGTGTCGCCGTGTCGTAGTAGACCCGAGACAGAAATTCCTTAGTAGGTACTAGGTATTTATATCAAGTAAGGACTGAGTAGGTATAAAAGTGCACTTTATATAAAAATTAAAAATAAACAATATTCAGAAATGTAAAAATTAAATGTTCCGATGAAAAGTGTTCCGTCTAATAACATCTTGTGAACGCCATCTTTTGTTGAGTAGAAATACTTCTAAGTGGGCATTGCTGGCTTACGTAGTAATAGTATTTAATTATGATACTAGATGGCAGAGTCAACATAGTTCTGCTACTCAACAACAGATGGCGTTATTCTATTTAGTTTAGTGTAGCGACAATAGATGGCGTTAATTCATTAATTTCTGTAAGATGCTAATAGAGGGCGCTGTTTAGCCAGCTTAATTATTATTTATATTATCTTCAATTATTATCTAGAATAAAATCTGTCTTACCTCCACGTTAAGTTCGTGTGTTTCCACTTCTCCCCCTGTATTGCAAACCGCTTCCGCCTGTGTCCTTTCTCACCCGTCTCCACGTCTGGTCTGCCACATCGCTTCTGCATCATCAGGTGTTTAGTGGCGTCATCGATTTCACCTGTTACCCGAATCCCACCAAACTCCTAGAAACCAAAGAGAAATGTTTTAGAGGCGTAGAAAGAGCATACTTGGCCTATGTTTAGAGGATAGGTAAGTTAGAGTCCTTTTGCAGTTCAGTGGCGACCTCATCACAATATTAAAGATTTCGCAATTGAAAGTCTCAATTGAAAATTGCTACCATTGCCAATGAACTACAAAAGCTTTAAAGCTATTTTTGTACAATTTTATATGTTTTTTATTGCTAAGTCTAAAACTCTAAACACGAAAAACAAAAGGTTTACTTTTGCATTTTAAATATAAGTTTTGAAAATGTTCAATATCTCTATATTAAATCGTAAATCTCACTCCTAGAGTATGAAAGTCAAATCAGCAATTCAGCAGTAGAAAGCATGCATATCTCCAGAGTAATTTTGACATTTTCAACTGCTGAGCTCAGCGAATGAGTGTCAATAATAGCTAGCACACTTAAGTATGACGTAAATAACAATCAAAATACGAACTTGTAGCGTTTTGATGGCGATCCTGAAGTCGTCCTCGTACGACTGCGCAGCGTCCCCCATCAGCAGGTTCCCCACCTCTGGGTTACCCTTCCTCAGGTAACCGAACGACTCCAGGTAATTTCTCTGGAAATAAAGAAACATTTTAAAGTTTCTAAATTTTATCCTCTGTGGTCTAGGCATAACACATCTCTTGCCTTCTTTCAACTTACATACTCTTCTTGACTATGCTCTCTAAACTCATTAACTAGATTAATGAATAATAATTATACTTTGGAAAGCATAGGCGATACATACAGATATTGAACCGACCCTATACAATAGGTGGGTTCCTTTAGGAAAGGTATAGGATAGGAATAACGACACCTCATACGTAAAACCTCGTACATAAAATCCATCAAGCCGTTTAGGCTGTAGAGCGTGCCAAAGAAATATACATACAATACATACATATGTACATATATACCTACAAACATACACACGCTCGAAAAACATAACCCTTCATCTGGCGCAGTAAAAAGTCGTGTTTTAAAGAAATAGGTAGAAATTGATAACAAAAATTTAATGTTGAACTTTACACGTGTAAACTATTGTAGACTGGAATGTCATAGCATAGAATCCAGAACATTATGGCTGCAGATTATTTAGCCGCTAAACAATACGCTATCTGAAGATATAATCATAAATGCCAACAAGGAGGATAAGCACCTACTATATTTGACCATCCTCAAAAGACATGATGAATTTACGAGTATGTTCAAATAATGTCTTTATGCTATTAACTTATTAAAGAAGCCGAGAATACTATTTAAAAAAAGAATTAAACTTACGTACTTATATTGTAAGTACTAGTTTATTTAATAAATTAAATTAGCTAAGTTGGTATAATGAATAATGTTAGTGATTTATTTAACCATTTCGAAATTTTCAGGGGTAGTTCACCAATAGCATATTAAAAATTCCAAGCAGTAAAAAAATAAAAAACATCTTCTTATTAAAAACTTCCAAGATTGAAAACGCGCACAGAATATAAAAGTGACATCTTACATTTTAAATGTCCTCATTAATCCTAAACAAACTTCATTTTCGTCGTCAAACATCCTGGAGTTTTTATAATTAATTAAAGCAACTGTGACAATGGTGTTTAATGATGCCTTTGTATGTTCGGGCGCTGTTCAAACTGACGTCCCCAGTGCAAGGAGCATTCATCACGTTGTTGACTTGACCGAACCAGACAAGACAACGCAACGCTTTGAATGTAGGTCGCTAACTAAACTAAATCCTATAGATAGTTGTAATGTAACACGTAGGTAATTAGAATCCATTAAGCTGTTGCTTCAGGGAGCATCGGTGGCTCGTTGTGGAGAGGTATGGACACTATGAGGATCTGGTTTTGTATCCTTAAGACGCTGTTATACCGTCGAGGCCGAACACAAACGAAAGTGTTTTAAACTGTGTTTTAAAGTCTGAAATTAAATTATGTCTTATTTAAGGATCGGGCGGATGGGCGACTGTTCTCAATAACACGATTAGATTAAGTTTACTCGATAGAAAAAAATCCCAAAGTTACCCCTTTTTGTTATGTTTTTTCAATACTATGATTAAACTGCTGATATTTAACTTTTTATTCTTGTACTTATCTAAATACATTAAATATTTCTAGTGAACTCAGGAGAAGTTTTAGCTTAGAAACTCCCATGAGCAAAGATATTGACGAAAAACACGTTTTTTTGCGATCCTGCTTTCAATTGGAGCGGGATGGCTAATTGTAAACTTATGCTTGCAAGAAAGAGACGCTTGCAGTGGGATAACCTAGCCTTAAGGATGTATACGTAATACAGACCGCTCTCAAACGGTGAAGGAAAACATCGTGAGGAAACCCTGCATACACTGAAGAAAAAATAATCCGTGTTTAGTCCACGAATCGGCATTGTTGGGCACGCTTGGTTGACTAACGCCCCATACACACTCCATGGGTAGGCTTGTGCCCTGCAGTGTGATTCATATAGGCTGATGATGAAGCTGCTGCTTCACTCTTGTCTTAGTGACAGCCTAGGCAGGTGATTCGTATGGAAATTAACAGCTTGTATAAATGTAGATTGATTGAGCTCTATCTACAGGGTGTAATCCTGTATAACCAATTCGTAGAGCAGAGAAAAGTCGAGCTCGCTTCACCCGCTAGTGCCTACACATAAATAATTCTAAAGAGTTCTAACGGGAGGACGTGGTGCTAAAAATTTCGAGCTTGTTTTGGGCTTCGCTCGATCCGGCTTCCACTTAGGTTACTTTGCACAGTTTCGTATTGAGGATTTTTAAGTAATATTTTGTGTGTGTACTTATCTAAACTGCAATGCCTACTCGACTCAAATGTATGCTGATTTTTTTTCTCCGATCGGTTTGCTACCATAATGTACCTAGTAAAAGTATTTCAGTTTCATGGGTAGACTCTTAGTTTAAAAGGATGCTAATGATATCAATTTCGCCCTGTATATTTACCATTCTAACCTGCATGACATAGATGTAGGGTACATTACCCAAGTTACCCTGCACACTGTTTCATTGCCTGCGGCGGACAAAACTTTGTTCTACCCAGGACGTTCCTACTCCCTAACTTGTGGAGTACTAAACACTTTGGTTAAAGCAATCTGCAAGTATATTATTCACTTCCTTAACTTGTCTCGGCTACTAAACGCTTTTGTTCGACTCTACAGTCCAACTAACATAAGATAGTAAAAACTTTATTGCCTAAGCAGTAAGTAAGAAAATAGCTTGATGGAGGAGACTTCTGATGAAGAATGAAGAATATTTTAATAGCTTACCTGTGGAAAGGTAACTGAATTTTCAAGTTTAACAATTTAAGGTGAATTAAGTCAGTTTCGTTTTATGAGATGAAACCGTGGACTTTAATTGTCGACGACGTAGAATTTTAAATTCGTCTCAAATTAAATTGAATGTAAAATCTTAACTTTGCTGTTCATAATGGATTCTTTGTCTTAGGGTTAGTTTTATGACAACAATGAGTTAGTTATCTTTGAGTTTGAATTTAATTATTCTGTCTATTGTTATGGTGATAAAGTGATAGATAACAGATCATTCAAATTTAAATTCAACGTTGACTTTTAAGGGCGCATAACTTAAAGAACTTTTAATTTCATTTTCGAGTCGAGACGTTTACTTTTACTATAATATTATATTATTTTAGAGAGTTCTTGGGCTATACCATACAATTTTACTTCGAAAAAGCATTTAAATAACTCATTAAAAGAAATAATTTATTACCGAAACAAAATGACAAATTAGAAAAACAAAAATAAAAGGATTACATAAGATTAACATAATACTTAGATAATTATTTACAAGTTAAATGGATGTCAACTACAAATTAATCAATTAAATATAGAATCTACGTAGGTAATAATTAAGTATAAAATTAGTATCTTGAGTCGTCATAAAGAATGTAAGTACAGTTAAAATCCACAAATTGCTTTGTCATAAAATGTACTTATAGTCAAAAATCCACAGAACGTTTCGACACAGAACTCAAATAATAAATAATTATAAAAATAAACACACCCTAACTAAACGATCCTTTCGTCACAAATCGTACCCGGTACAAAGGATCCCATCACTCTAGCTGCGTTCCCATGCTGGATGGCCAAAGAAATTCTTTGAACCAGATACGACCCCAAGCGGGCATTGTTGCCATTTTCATGACGTTCCCCTCCCCCACGTTCCAGACGTGGAGGTTAGCAACCACTGTCACTCCTTGAAATAATAATAAATACCTAGTCCATTTATCAAGATCATGATAAAAGAAGGTCCATCGCCTCTATCATAAATTCAAGAGGGTGTATTCACTGACCTGTATACGAGCTCGTATAAAATGCAAAAATGCCAACAATTAGGTTAATTTGGTCGCGAAACGACAGAATTGGAGCGTCGATTGATTACCACTTATTTGGAATTTAGTGCTAATCGACATTGTTTCAAGATTTTATTGGAATTGGTTCTTGGATTTTATAGCAGCATTAAGGACTTAAATGGTAATTTTAAAGAAAGTACTTAGAGAATGAGTGCTTCCTATTCACTTTGAAAAGGTCCTTATAGTCGTTGCACTTCCTTTACATATATTTTGTAATTATTGTGGTCTATCATGCCTTTTTAACATGCATAAAAAAAGTCAGATATTTACCATCGCTAATAGTACCTAACATTTTCCTATATTGATATGTTTTAAAATATTATATCTCCTAGTGTCTGAACGTGTTTATTCTGTTGTCTACAAACTAGAATCTAGAGCTTAACATTATGGTCGGTCTATCAAAGACCAGGAGTGCGGTTTTGAATCTCATTCGGTGAGCTCAGCAGTTGAAAATGTCAAAATTACTATGGAGATACGCATCTTTCTACTGCTGCTTTGCCTTTCAAAAATCATACTACAGGAGAGCGATTTTTGAGAGTCAAATCCGCACTAGAAAGATGCGTATCTCCACAGTAATTTTGAAATTCTTCAACAGCTGAGCTCACCGAATGAGATTTTAAAATCGCACTCCTGTCTCTCAAACCTACCAAAAGTATTAAATACTTATTAACCTGTGTCAGAATAAATAATCTACAAAAACTATAATACCTACCTAATACGGTGGGATCCATGCAACGTTTTTAATTTAGCCCCGCAGGGTCCGGGTAAAACATCGTTAATCAAACAAAACGTTTGGATCGACCACGTCTATTGAACATTTTTTCGCTCAAAGCTCATTCAGATAATTCGAATCACAAAATCGCGTGCCGGGCACCGATCGGCCCTAATCGGTTGTAGTCTATCACCATCTCCATACAGAAGTGGGGACAAATGGGAGACCAAAGGACCCAAATCTAGGACGCCGTAAGTACCCCAAATCACTGCTAATAAACGTTCCGTGACTAGACCTATTTGCTCTAATTAATTGACGAATCTCTGCCATTAACCTGTGCTAGATTCTTTCTTTTGTTTTTAAATTGTATTTTATACAGGGTCCTTCTTAATATGCTGACACTTTTTTAAGGGGATGATCCATAGACGAAAATTTTTTCGCTTACGCTAGTAGACCGAATACCAGTGTAACCGGGTATGAGATAGCGAATTATATGAAGTGACATCTCGGAGTCAGGTGGTTGTCCCATACAATTTATATGAAGTGACATTTTGGAGTCAGATGGCCGAAGTACAAAAAAGTGGATACGTCGATAAGGACAGCAATAAGTAGCGGTCTCCTTTTTTAACTAGAGCGAATTTGCTATGTGCATCTCTTACTGAGTGATATGACAAGACACGTGCTTCCTTCTAGTGCCTTCTCTTTCTACGGGTGATCAGACCACTAAATATGCTGACACTTTTTTAAGGGGATGATCACTCCGTCAAACTGAACAACTTTCTCTAAGGGACCAACATCGAAATCGCGAAAAAAAAAACTGCTCCTCCAAAACTGGAAACGTACTCGAGCCAAATGTCCCTACATTTGGCTCGAGTAGGTTTGCAGTTTTGTATGGAAGAGCCGTTTTTTTTCGTGATTTCAATTTTGGTCGCATAGAGAAAGTTGTTCAGTTTGACGGAGTGATCATCCCCTTAAAAAAGTGTCAGCATATTTAGAAGGACCCTATATGTACGTTTTATTTATAATTATATCGCTTTTAAAATGCAGTTCACAGTCACGCCAGAAAAAGTAGTTTTCTGGCGTAGGTATTGCATCCTATCGAATCATTATTATCTCAGCTTACACAGACACAAGCCTACCCTCAGTGTATGGGTGTCATACAACCACACCACCGTGTCTTATCGAATGCGTCAACATAATTCACACCTATTAGTTTAAAAACATAAGGAATGACGTCAAGAATTACATAGGTAACCATACTACGTATTATACTATTGAACAGGTGTTCTTACCTAACTCTATAAACATTTTGGATTGTGTATTAGGTACACAGGGTGTAAGGAAAAGTATCATTAACCTTTAAACAGCGAATTTTTTTTCTTGCACCGATCGCTTTGCTCCCATAGTAAAAGGTGTTTAGTTTGATGGGTAGAGTATGTGGTTTAAAGGTTAATGATACTTTTCCTTACACCCTGTATTTAATGCTATGCTAGGTATATTACAATAATAAATATGTTTGCAATGTCATGTTTACACGTTAATTCAGTTACCGATTAAACCAATACTACACTGTAAACTCAATTAATTTCCATTACACCACCGCTAATGATTAGAAGCTAGTAATTTCCGTGGACGGAACGTCATTACTGTGGCTGCTCTGCGTGCACCGTGCAGTGCCCGTCATCGCGGGCTAATCAACTATCAGGCGAGGCCGAGGGTGAGGGGGTCGTAATGCACATCGTTGCACCCTGTTGACATCTGCTGTCATTCCTCACGTCACTCCCCCGATGAATATGGTTATAAATGACACATCAACGTTAAATTTTACTTTTTATTGGTGTTGGTGCCGTTACCTATTGAACGGGGAAAAAGTGAAATAAATCATTGTTTTATGTATTTTAAATACAGAAGTCTATTTTATCCTTAACAACAATGAATAGATTCATTTTTGTATAGTAACCAATGAAATTATTTGTTCAAAATAGCCTAATCTACGAAACTAAAATGTAATAATGATTACCAATGATTACCTGAAAAAACTTTTGAACAATTGGCATCATAGTTGAAATCGGGAAAAAATCTGCCGCTCCAAACATTAAGGGTCGAGTCACTTTGACGTTTTCTATGGAACAGCTAATATTAAATTCGCGATTTCAATGTTAATCCTATAGTTGTTCAGTTTGATGGTCCTAAGAACTATATTAAGTACCTATTAAAGTTTAGGTACACCCGGTACAAAATTCAAATCCTTAGTTAACTCATGAATGAATATGCTATTTTATAACGAAATTTCTGAAATCCAGAGTCAAACTAGTTTCACAGATGTTAGCGCCTTAATGGATAAGTATTTCGCAGCAATAGAGTCATAAGTTGGCTCTATAAGCTTATCGAATCGAGAACAGCAACAGTTTAGATATAATGCCATAGCCCATGACTCACTAGGTATGATTAGATATTATAAAATTAAATAGAGTATAAGTCGTTCTAGAGTATAAGTTTTGCTATTGCTATTAAGAGGATATGTGAAAAAAATATGATTCTTCAAAGCGTCATAAATCATGAAGTCCTAACAGTAGGAGTATGATTTGCGGATATGTGTAAATTGAACATATAATTGAAGTTTTGATTGGAGCCAAAACACGATTAACACACATTTTCTCGATAGAAAAATAAGCCAAAGTAGCCTCCGTCTTTATTTTTAAACGCTTGGAACTGCTAAACGGTGAATAGTAGAAACACAAGACTTGATTTATAAAAAAGTGAATGATATTTTATAAAGTTTGATTGGAGCAGAATTGAACTTACATAAATAGAATCACAATTTAAAAAAAAGTCTGTTTTACGCTTGCGTCGGTCCAGTTTTGCGCGTAGACGGAGAGCTGGCTACGAGTTTTCAAAATGATAAGGTGTAGTGAAAATTTATATGGAAAAGCCTTCCTTACTAGCTGACAAGTACATTGCACTGACTGGCAGAAGTCTACCTCGGGGAGGGAAGCGGGGGTGGGGGGTCAAACACGTCAATTTTTAATCATAATAAAATCATCGGTGTAGTTCTGAAATTTAGTGTAGTTATAGTTTTTAGCAGTAGAAATAACGTAAAATTATTGGCAGAAGTCTATGTCGGGGATAACCCGTTGGCAGAAGTCGATAAAGTTGGTAAAAATTAGTCAAATTAAAATGATAAGGTGTATTTCTGCCAATTTCGTTTTTATATAGTTTATGGCTTCAAATAGCTGTACATAAATTGGCAGAAGTCTACATGGTGGCTAAGTATATGAAAAAATTACTTTGAGTTGTGGCATTTTTGTACATTTTCTTATAATTTGTTCGACCAAGTATTGAAAATGTTATAGTATGTTATATATTTGTAATCTACTCACAAAGCCCTTTCATTTGATACCCCACATGGTATGTTGGAAAGATAATTGTTTTCTTCTCTTGACTGCTATCTTCACGACGTCACAGATTCGACCCCCACAGTCTGACTGCATGTCATCTCATATATTTGTCTTCAGAATTTCCCAAAATCATTGTGGTGGTACAGGTAAAGTATAGTTTTTGGTCCATAGATCACCGAGGTTCCAGTGCTGCCCTCAATCGAATATTTTATCTTTCTGCATAATTAACCAACATTTTCAAAAAACAAGAATGTTACATTGAAGTCATTATTGGTTTTCGATTTATCCAAACATTATACAGAATGCTTTGTTTTTTGATTGGAAAACATCTACAGACGGAGTGGCGCGGAAGGACTCCGATGAGCTGGTGACATATTATAAAAAACCTATTGACAACTACCCGCCGAAATATTTTACTAGACAACAAGATCGTAATAGGTACTTACCAAATTCTAGTTCAACATATTTTTGTCATTTCTGCAAAAATAATAATATCTACCTATCGAAGGGTTCATTCCGAAAAATATATAAAAGATAACGGTCACTCAGTCAGTAGGTATCCTTTCCGGTACGGGTTACGGGTATTTACTAATATACATGGTGTAACAAAACACCATATACAGGGTGTACCTAAGTGAAAGTCTGGCTTTTACTCCTCTCTGGCCACCCTCAGGAAACGTGAAAAAAATCAGCTGTTTCATATATGTATTTGAGTCGAGTGTAGTTAAGCTGTTTTATATGGAGCAGCCGATTTTTTTCGCTCTTCCTAAGGTTGGCTCTATAGTGAAAGTTGTTCAGTTTGGTGGTCTGAATTCACCGTTTAAGTACTTGCCAGGATGTCTCTTACACCCTGTATAATATTTAAAGGGGTAATTCAGATCATCATTGACAACTAAAAACAAAAACAAAATCTGCTGCCGTAGGTACGACTCAAATGTATGGAATGGAATAGCAGATTTTTTTTTTCACGATTTCGATGTTGGTCCCTTAGATCTCAGAAATTGTTCAGATTGATGAGTAGAATGATGATGATGATGAGTAAGGTAGGTATCCGTATTGACTAAAAATTTACCCTGTAGGTACACAATGTGTAGTTCTACCCTGAATCGATACATTCAGTAAATAATTTGAAATACCTATAAGTACCTACAGGGTAAATTTTTAGTCATGGCCGCACGCGATCGCATTTTTCCGTCGCTCCATCCTTTTCTGTCACTCAGGAACGTCATTTGTTAGAGCATATAAGATAGACGAATCGACGAGACGAGCATATAACATAGAAGATAGACGGAACGCGATCGCACGCGGCGTGCTGTTGCGTTCCGTCTATCTTATATGCTCTAGCAAATGACGTTCCTGAGTGACAGAAAAGGATGGAGCGACGGAAAAATGCGATCGCGTGCGGCCATGTGTAGTTCAACCCTTAGTTGTTGTTTATAGATATTAGTAACTAAACCATTAAATAATTTGAAATACCTTAGTTCTAGTTCTGGAATATGGCTATGTGCACGACACTAGCGCCCCTGGCTGGTGTCGTACCGCCGTTAATTACTTCAAGTAACATTTGTTAGTTAAAGTTTGTTATTTCATAATAAAGTAATGTAAAAACTAAAGAAATTAGCAATATTATCGATATTAAAAATAACTGTTTGCTCAGCTCAGCACAGTTTGTTAAGTTTGTTTGATCCAAGATATTTGCAATGCCAATTTCCGTACCAACATTTATCCCAGTTTTCACACCTTTGGAGATAAAATTTCAAAAAAACCCTTTTTTGAAAGTTGTTCAGTTTGGTGGTCTGAATTCACCGTTTAAGTACTTGCCAGCCATGGTGTTCCAGTGGCTAGTAACCTTGCCTGCCTTGCAGGAGGCGATGGTTCGATCCCCGCCCAGGAGTGCGATTTTTGAATGTCATACGTCGAACTCAGCAGTTGAAAATGTCAAAATTACTCTGGAGATATGCATCTTTTTAGTGCTGATTTGAGTTACAAAAATCATACTCCAGGAGTGCGATTTTTGAAAGTCAAATCAGCTGTAGAAATCTGCATATCTGCAGAGTAATTTTGACATTTTCAACTGCTGATTTCAACGTATGACATTCAAAAATCGCACTCCAGGCCGACTCGTACCAATGAGTTTTTCGGAATTTATGTACGATTTGTAACACCATTGGCTTTTCGGTGAAGGAAAACATCGTGAGGAAACCTACATGCTTCAATTTTGAGGCATGCATTGTACCAACTGTCCATTATAAGTGGCGACGGGCTCACCCGGACAGTCCGGTCACACTGGACAGTGTTTCGGTACTACAGGTGAAACGTGGATGTTCTGAGGTTTCAGAATATCTCTGACTACCCTCTCGGGGAATATAGTCGTAAGCATATGCTTATGCCTTTTTAGTGAGCACCTAAGATGCCAATAGAAACTTCCATGCAAAATTTTAAGTTTGTAGTCTTTACAGTTTTGGAGATTTCGTGTTGAGTTACTGTATGGATTTACATAGATTCAAGCATATTTTACACAGCTTGTCCTACCAAAGTACATATTTCTGCCACCGCGGGCGCTGACAGTTCCCATCACCACTTCGCACATAGCCAGTGACAACAGTAAAAATTAACATTAAAATTTAAAACTTTTAAGGAGGTTATACATTTAGCTCAGAACATTGGTTTTTTTTTCGTGATTTCTATGTTGGTCCCATAGTGAAAGTTGTTCAGTTTGATGGTCGAAACCACCCCCTTAAATGTTTATTTGTAATTTTTTTGTAACACCTATTTAACTTTCTGGCCAATTCTGATAAGCAAATATAATTTATTTAACAGAAAGATGTAGGTACATCTAGGATGTAGGTAGGTAGATATATCTTGGTCGTTACTAAAGCTGTTCTAAGAATAAGTAACGTCCAAGTGTTTCAAATCTCTGTAATTAAAAATGTCCTTAAATTTTCGTTGCTATTTATAGAGTATAGTTTGCAACTAACAAAGATATTAAGTACTACTTACTGAAAATTCTAGTTGAATTCGCAAATTTCTGGTTAGAGTGGCTAAATATTTTTCTCAGTAGGATTTGTCACCTGAGAAATGCACGTTTTAAATTATGTCCTTATGTCCCCCTTGCATATACAGGGTGTAAGTGTCAGCCTAGCAAATACTGAATCGGTGAACTCAGACCATCAAACTGAACAACTATCACTATAGACTTTCCTCAGGAAACGCGAAAAAAAATCAGCTGTCCCATACATTTGAGTCTGGTAGGTACAGCAGTTTTGTATGGGACAGTTGATTTTTTTTCGCGTTTCCTGAGGTATAGGCTTCATAGTGAAAGTGGTTCAGTTTGATGGTCTGAGTTCACCGTTTCTGTATTTGCTAGGCTGTCACTTACACCCAGTATAGGGTCCTTCTTAAAATTCTGACACTTTTTTAAGCGGATGATCAGACCATCAAACTGAACAACTTTCTCTGTGGCACCAACATCGAAATCACGAAAAAAATCTTCTTCTCCATACAAAACTGCAAACCTACTCGAGCCAAATGTATGGGACAGCTGATTTTTTTTCGCGATTTCGATGTTGGTTCCATAGAGAAAGTTGTTCAGTTTGATGGTCTGATCATCCCCTTAAAAAAGTGTCAGCATATTAAGTTGGACCCTGTATAGCTGAATAAATTGCCAGAACTACACAGTAATAACAAAAGTTACACAGTAGTAACAAAAATTTGAAAATTTTTCATCAATTTTATCGGCTGCTGGCAACGTTTACTTATACCACCACAATGATTTTGGGAAATTCTGAACACAAATAATATGAGATGACATGCGCTCAGACTGTGGGGGTCGAAATTGTGACGTCATGAAGATTGAAGTAAAAAGAAGCAAACAATTATCTTTCCAACATAGCATATGGGGTATCAAATGAAAGGGCTTTGTGAGTAGATTACAAATATATAACATACTATAACATTTTTAATACTTGGTCGAACAAATTATAAGAAAATGTAAAAAAAATCCATAATTTAAATTCATTTTTTCATACACTTAGCCACCACATTGACTTCTGCCAATTTATGTACTGCTGTTTGAAGCCATAAACTATATAAAAACGAAATTGGCAGAAATACACCTTATCATTTTAATTTGACTAATTTTTACCAACTTTATCGACTTCTGCCAACGGGTTATCCCCGACATAGACTTCTGCCAATAATTTTACGTTATTTCTACTGCTAAAAACTATAACTAAACTAAATTTCAGAACTACACCGATGATTTTATTTTGATTAAAAATTGACGTGTTTGACCCCCCACCCCCGCTTCCCTCCCCGAGGTAGACTTCTGCCAGTCAGTGCAATGTACTTGTCAGCTAGTAAGGAAGGCTTTTCCATATAAATTTTCACTACACCTTATCATTTTGAAAACTCGTAGCCAGCTCTTAGTCCAGCGCCGCCCCATCTCTTTCTCTCGCATCAGGCAGTAATATATAAGCTATCACATGCCCATTTCGCTTCAATTATTTTTCGGCATAGGCCCTTAATGACAGTTAATAGGTCAAAGTTGTTCAGTATCCCGAACATCTGTCCTGTAGACATATGAATAAAGATAACAATGAGTTCAGATATGCGTGGGAGTTTACGTGTTGTTCTAACTTAGAGCTCTTACTAATTTGAACAATAGAACGTTATGTTTATGATGTATGTGACAGTATGAGCTCTGTTGTTCAAAATTATGTAAAAGCTTTCTACAGGCTAATGCACTCATGCTGTTAGCAAAATGTTGATACATTTAGTAATTTGTTGATACATTCGAGTGTCACTCCAGCCTCTTCTGGGGCACAAATAGGTACCAATTTTCTAGCGTACCTAACGTTGCAGTATCGAGTACATGTCAAAATAGTTGTTTGCTATTGGTCTGAAATTGAATTGAGAAATTTTCTGATGAATTTCACACTTATAAATTTATTACAACTCTACTAAACATGAGCATTACATTAGTACCTAGTATATTTTGTGAGGGATTATGGAATTGAGTTAATTTATTTATGTAACTAGGTATGTATAATAATATGTACTTGTTGCCCTAGTCATCATCATCATGGGCCTTATTTCATCTAAGTAGATGTTTCAATCAGCATCTGTTTGGTTTAGACACCGACGTTCGTGGCTGTATAAGCCAATTCGATATCACTAACCTTTAAACCACAGACTCTACCCATCAAACTGAACAACTTTTACTATGGGAGGTATGGGAGCAAAGCGATCGGTGCAAGAAAAAAAATTCCCTGTTGCATACATTTGAGTCGAGTAAATGGCACAGCTGTTTTTTTTTCGATCTGGGTGCGATTTTTGAATCTCATTCGGTGAGCTCAGCGGTTGAAAATGTCAAAATTACTATAGAGATACGCATCTTTCTACTGCTAGTAAGCACACAGGAAAGTATCCTTCAATCAGAGAAATCAAGGTCTTTTATTCAAAATAAAAATAATTGTTTTAAATTACAGTGATGCTCCTGATTGGTACTGACAAGCGCTTAAGTTTCAATTGAGTGCCCAATCAAAGTAGTTATTAACGATCGGCGAGTTAAGTTTAATCGTCGTGGGTTCCATGTCACTTCCGTGTCCAATAAAGTGCCAATTTTGTGGACCGTCACAACGCCGCCGATGCCCTTCATTTACTATGCCAATAATGGAAAAGCTGGGAACCATCTGTGAATTTCAAGATACAATAGTACACGCTAGTGGACTATGACGTAGTAGGAATCTAAGGTATACAATTTTATAAACCTAGCTTTGCTTTTTATTTCCAAAATTAGTTAGGCGTGGGGGGTTATTAGTGGGCTAGGTTTTCCCAGTGCAAGCGTCTCTTTCTTGCAAGCATAAGTTTACAATTAGCCATCCCGCTCCAATTGAAAGCAGGATCGCAAAAAAACGTGTTTTTCGTCAATATCTTTGCTCATGGGAGTTTCTAAGCTAAAAATTCTTAATACTAGAAATATTTAATGTATTTGTTAAGTACAAGAATAAAAAGCTAAATATCAGCAGTTTAATCATAGTATTGAAAAAACATAACAAAAAGGGGTAACTTTGGGATGTTTTTCTATCTAGTAAACTTAATCTAATCGTGTAATTGAGAACAGTTGCCCATCCGCCCGATCCTTAAATAAGACATAATTTAATTTCAGATTTTAAAACACAGTTTAAAACACTTTCGTTCGTGTTCAAAAAACGGCCGCGACGGTCTTAAAAGAAAGATCGAAAAAATTTTGCGTACGTTTTGCGTCCTAATTGCGGGTGGTCAGTTTGACACCAATCCTTGGCGTTGGTCAATTTGGAATACATAGGATGCCCTATTTTGCGAGCTCTTAACTAGGTGCTCAATGTGGAATATTTCATTTTTCTCCCCTCCAGACGGAAAGCGTCACTTTTCGTCCCGCTGCGCTAAACAAAGTTGCCGCTTTCCACTTCCGTCGAGGAGAAAAATAGTATAATAACCTTTTTTTTTTTTTTTTTTTTTTTATTATTGATGGGTTTGCTCTGCTTTGCTCTTTTACCTCGGCAGTAAATAAGAAAGCCTCAGATCACATGTTTGTTACATGAGATCTGAGACCTTTCTTACTTTCCTGCCCTCGGTGTGCAATCTACTATATTCGTAGCACGTTGTAAAGCTGTTCTAATAATAATTAGATGAATACACTCATTTGGGTCCACGACGCGTTTTATTGCAAAGATAATATGGAAGTGAACAATGCGCTAATCTCAGTTTGTATTTCGGGGGGACAATGGAGGGATGTATTTGAAATTCTAATGAGCCTGTGACATCAAATGAAATGAAATTAAGTGCAGGACACAATGCAGTCGATTTGTATCCCTATTTGCTGGTTCCGGTGACGCCAACGTTTAGAATTCAGAACCGCAAAATTCTTTGAAACAGTTTTCCTGAACATCATTGAACTTTAGTAGGTAGTAATATTGATTGATGCCGCCAAATTGTAAGCAGTACCTAATGAGTAGCGACGCAAAAGTGGGTAAATTTTTTAGTAGTCAGTCATAGTCGTTGTGTCTAGTCAAACAAATTATAATATCACGTAATACAATTTAGGTAATACCATAGAGGTAGGAATAGAGGAACATACAGCTGAGAGAGCGAGATGTACCTAGCGGCACCACTGTATAATAGAAATAGATACGTGACGCGAATCAATAGAACCGTTTTTTAGTCACCAATAAATTTTTACAATTCGGTTTTCGTGAATTATTGGGAATCTAAAGTGAAATCGTAGATAATTTTGTGAAATATACTGACACTACTTCATTAATTTATCCACGATTTTACGTTAGACTCAAAATTATAGACAGTATTAGAATTTTTGCCTGCGAATAGTCTCCAAAAAACATCCAAAAACTGTATCATTTGACAACTCATGTCACTGACTCTATTCCTGTAAGGTATAATAACTTTATGGGTAATACATATTACTATTTTTATATTATTGCTTATGTACTACAGTACAGGGTGTTAGGGTAAACAGTGAATTACTTTAAGGGGTGATTGTACCCATGATACTGATCAACTTTCCCTGAGAAACCTATAGGAAATAAGCGAAAAAAAACTACTTTTCGTAAACGTTCGTTCAGCTGATTGCATTTAGTATGGAAAGTTAAAAAAAAAATCAGTTTCTGTTGTTAAAAAAAAAACAACAAGAACTATAGATATCTAAGAGAAAATCCATTATTTTTGGTGTATTGAACATAAACCCGTCTAGACAATGTTCATCGTTTTGAGTGATTGTTTTTAGCTTTTGCCCTGAATTATTTAGCAGAATCTAATACCTTACAGAAACGAAATAAGCGGCTTAAAGTAGATTTTAAAAATTCTATTTGTTTTTGTCTCTTTTTTGTTGTAAGTAATTAAATTAGTTAAATATTTAGGTGGTTTGTTAAGCTTGAAGAATAAATCCTTTGTTGTCCCAGAGAGTTGGTGTTGCAAATGATAAGTGATGGTAAATCGTGAATACGCTCCGTGAATATAGACCCCATAAAGGTATTATACCTTACAGGAATAGAGGTACTGACAAGAGTTGTAAAATGAAACCGTTTTTGGATGTTTTCAGGAGACTATTCGGAGACAAAAATTCGAATACTGTCTATAATTCTGAGTCTAACGTAAAATCGTGGATAAATTAATGAAGTAGTGTCAGTATATTTCACAATATTATCTACGATTTCACTTTAGATTCGCAATTATTCACGGAAACCGAATTGTAAAAATTTATAAGATACTAGAAAACGGTTCTATTGCCTGGCGTCACGTATCTCTTTCTATTATACAGTGGTGCCGCTAGGTACATTTCGCTCTCTCAGCTGTCTGTTCCTCTATTCCTGGTATAATACCTTTTATTTATGATAGACCCATAAAATGATAATTTTACTAAGCGAAAGGCGAGTTAAATAAGTCCACTGTTTATCGAACTTTGGAGTCGTAAGTTTAGAAAATGTCATTCTACTGAAAGTACAGTCAATTTAAATTCGAATAAGAATTCAGCAGAATGCACTTGTGTTAAACTGAATCAAAACTTTAACAGCATTATTTGAAATTGTAGAAAGTATTTTTCAAGTTGTTCCCACCTCGGTAACTCCTATAAACTTGATCAACATCAGCGACCATTCTCAACACTAAACATTGAAGTCCAGTTTACCCAGTAGATTACTATACATCTACAATAGCCCGTAACATTTAGAGCCAATACTTGTAGATATGAGATGGGACGGGATGGGTTGATGGGTATGAGATGCTTGCTATATAGTTGTGTTAACAATGATACTGCAGTCTTGATCATCTTGATGATATTTATTTCCCAAATTATATAATGTGTGGATATCGCAGGATAGCTCAAGGCTGGTCCGCATAAGGGGCAAATAGATAGATATATTTTTTTTTTTTTTTTTTTTTTACAATGTCACACAAATTATCTAGTCACATTTAAAGTTCCAGAATCTAGCCTGGACTTGTATAATGATAACTAGACAACGATATAGAATACATATATAGATACAAACATCCATGACTCGGATACAAATATTAATATTCGTCATACAAATATTTGTCCCTTACGGGATTCGAACCCGCGACCCCCGGCACAGCAGGCAGGTTCACTACAGACTGTGCTGTCGGGCCGTCATAGATAGATAGATAGATAGATAGATAGATAACTCATTTATTTCATCAGAACAATACAGGACAAACTGTGACAGACAAAGGCAGTAGGTAACATTATACAATAGAATCCGCATAAGGAGGTCCGTGCAAAGCCGCAGCAGCAACAGGGAGCTCCCATGACGGATCAATCAATAAAACAATATATTTTAGGTATAGTTGTTGGAATATGACACCGTCATTTTGCGTTTTTCATTGCGCCAATGAAAAATGTTCTGACTCAGCATTTATGCTGAAGCAAATGCTACAGCGCTGTTAATTCTGCCAGAACACTATGGTTCGAGCGTGCGTTCGCGCAGCGCGAAACAAACTGTTAAATAAAAACATCTCCAAACATATACCACAATACCATAAGACAAGAGTGTACAACCAGTGTATCCTCCCGTTTCTGTCTGACCTACGGCATGGAGACTACTACACTGACGGAAAAGTCCACCGAAAAACTCCGAGTTGCGCAACGAGCAATGGAGAGAGCAATGCTCGGCATCACGCTGCTCGACCGTAAGCGCAATGAGTGGATTCGGCGAAATACAAAGGTCGTGGATGAGGTAGCCACTATAGAACGCCGGAAGTGGAGATGGGCAGGCCACGTTGCACGTATGGATACTGAGCGTTGGACCAGAAGAACACTGGAGTGCAGGCCCAGAGAAACCACGCGTGGTAGAGGCCGCCCACCAGAAAGATGGGTTAATGATATTAGGAGACACGCGGAACAGGACGTCATGGAGAAATATGGAGGAGGCCTATGTCCGAAGACGGACTGATCAAGGGCTGTGATGGATGGATGGATAATGTGTGCACACTGTAGAAGGCGATCGTCAGCTAACCTACGACGCTGGCAGTAAGCATTTGAATGCAATGCGGTAAATGCATGAAAATTCTGACCTGGAGTGCGATTTTTGAATCTCATTCCGTGAGCTCAGCAGTTGAAAATGTCAAAATTACTTGGAGATATGCATCTTTCTACTGCTGATTTGACATTCAAAAATCATACTACAGGAGAGAGATTTTTGAGAGTCAAATCCGTAGTGGAAAGATGCGTATCTCCATAGTAATTTTGACATTTTCAACAGCTGAGCTCACCGAATGAGATTCAAAAATCGCACTCCTGTACAGAAGTGCTTTGTACAGTAGTGAAAACAAACACCCGCATTCCTCTACGGGCACCAAATTGAAAGCTAACTTGTATAAAAGGTTATTTAAAATATCCAGGACGAATGGTAATTTAATCCCGGCGCCTTAAAACTTTTTCTTCCTTGTGCACTGATAATTTAAGAAATAAATGATGCTAATTGGAATCTGATTACAATCATTTCCAGCAACCCATGAATCGAAACATAGCATCAGTTTGATGCTTGAAGTTTTCAAAGATTGGGTTATCTACTCTCTTTTATCAAGCAACCAATGAAAGAAAGTCGAAATGGGAATGATGACTGGTGGAATTTTTATGTACCTACCCATGTCTCAAGAACAGCAGTTTTGCTGCAAGTCTGACGGTGGGCGGTCACGTATCTCTTCTCTCGGGCTTGCACGTGGCTCCGCCATTTCACAACGCTCTAATTTGTTCTTGACCATAATATAGAATAAATTAAAACATTAAACTACATTGTCAGAATTACGCGCTCATCAATCATTATACCAAGGTAGTATTTTCTTGAAAAATATTGTGTAGTGTATAATTTTGACTAAGCTCGTGTTTAAAACGAGAATAACCCAAATAAATAGTTATGTTATGTAGTTGTCGAGTCTTGGTATAAAATTTATGATAATGCAATTGATTCAATCCTTACTCAGATAGTTTAAGACATACGCATTTAAGACGCTAGAGACTGACACTATGCGTGAGAAATACAGTTCACACAATACTGACCTATTTCCCTTGTTTCTTTCGGAATGAACTATGTACCTACTTAGCATTGACAATACAAAACTTTAAAATTAGGTACTTGTTTCTGAAGCCAAAAGTTTTATCTAATAAACGAAATGTTAATAGAATTTAATACTTGTATTTTCAAGCATAACCCCGACCAGTAAACTTTACAAACAAAACAAGGAAGTTATAGTAATACCGAAGGTGAAATCCCGGGCTATTCGGCGAGCACCAAACTGCCGGACGGATCGACAAATAGCCCGAGGGATCAAATCCTAACTTTCAGTTATTGCTTCTAAGTAAACACTAATAACGTCTTCACGCCATAAAGTGACGATATTGCTTCGATATTATTGTTGAAATCCTTTCACAAGTAGTGGAAGTTTAAAGTCAACTTTCAAATTGATTATCTTAGCGAACACCGCTGAATTTTTCTTTTTCTTATCGTGTGGGCAAGCCCTGGTGTCAGAGTTTATTCAAACCGCCTTACGGCCTCTGATGTGGTTTTTATGTAACGACTACTACCAGAGATAGTAGCCGGCGGGACCAACCGATTTTGATAAAACTTTTTTTGTATTTATGATTTGACTTCAAATCTGGTACTAATAAATAATTTGTGCGGACGAAGTCGTAGATAAAGTTATGTTTTGAGCATTGATGACATTATTGTGACAAATTTTAAAGTTTTCCTTCCTGTATGCATGCATGTCATTTAATTATCAAGTTGTGGTTATACATGGGTTATACCTAGTTAATTAACTAAACTGACCATACAAGGCAACAGCTGTAAAATTGAAAATCAAATACTTAATCCTTTTTACCTCACAAGCTCGGAAAGATTCTATTTATTATTCGAAATCTGAGTGCAAAAGTGCAATTTATCCGTTAGCGTTGAAAGTTTATTAAAATTCGAATCTCTCTATGCTTCGTTGTATTTTATGTAATTTGCACCAACCTCATTTTTAAAATATTCGCACTACAACAGCATGAAAAAAAGAGTTTAAAAATGTTCAACTCTTTATTCCTCTAAGCTTTATTCAATTTACGTGCATTTCACTTTTTTTCCTCGCTGTACTTAGTGAGGTGAATAGTTGTTCGGTTGCCTTTGCTGCTGTTATTCTGCGTCTCGTATCCTATGAAACCCTCGCAACGCTCAGGAGTAAGCATATAAGCATATGCTCACGACTATATTCCCCGAGGGGGTAGTCAGAGATATTCTGAAACCTCAGAACATCCACGTTTCACCAGTAGTACCGAAACTCTGTCCAGTGTGACGGGGGGTGAGCCCGTCGCCACTTATTAATGGACAGTGGGTACAATACACGCCTCGAAATTGAAGCATGCAGGTTTCCTCACGATGTTTTTCTTCACCGAAAAGCCAGTGGTGTAACAAATCGTACATAAATTCCGAAAAACTCATTGGTACAAGTCAGCTTGGACGCTCAGGAGTGCTATTTTTAAATCTCATTCGGTGAGCTCAGCTGTGGAAAAAGTCAAAATTACTATGGAGATATGCGTCTTTTTACTGCTGATTTGACTCTCAAAAATCATACTTCAGGAGTGCGATTTTTGAATGTCAAATTTACAGTAGAAAGATGCGTATCTCCATAGTAATTTTGACATTTTCAACTGCTGAGCTCACCGGATGAGATTCAAAAATCGCACTCCAGGATTCTATATTTGATCCTAGATTCCTTCGCTTGATCAGATTTCAATGCAAATACTCACGCCATAAAACAACTTTGCAGCCTTGCATAACAAATAACTATTTCAGGTTCGTGACCCTTTCCTATATTAATTTAAAAAAACTCTCATTTAAAACTCAAATTATTTTATTATAATCTAGTTTTTACGGTTAAGTTAATAAAAGAGTATCGCAATATAAACAGTAATTCCGTTTAACGGCTGGTTTGCAGGACTTGCGGGAAAATCAGTCTCATTTCGGTACATAAAATATCAATAAGCAATACAACATTTTGTTAAGTATTAGAAGCATGCACATGAAACAAGAATGAGCATTTACTTGAAACTGAAACTAACTCTATCTATTTAACATGGTGGAGGTGTTCCATATAAACCCTATTTATTTTCTATAGATCATACCTACTACACGGTGGTATGGTGTATCATAACGACTTAAGACATTTTGTTACACCTAGCACACAAAACAAATATAAGCTGGCCGCGCGACGTTATAAATTACTCTACCTACGCGCGGCCACCATATTTTGGTTTTATGTAGCTTGATGTGTCGCCGTGTGTACCTAAACAAGGTATACTGGGTTGGTACATGGTGTGTGATGGTTTAAATAGACAATCAGACTGAACAACTTTCACTATGGAGATAGAGTAAAAAGACAATTAAAAGAATCAGCTGTTCCATCATTTAAGTCGAGTAGATTATTGGTATGAAACAGCAGATTTTTATTTTTTCTCCATATTGATTGAAAGTTGTTCAATTTGATGGTCTATACCCCTTTATTATATTACTAGGGTGTTTTGTTACACCCAGTATAGTAGGCTAAATTTACACTAAATGATTCTTAAGAGGATATAATTCGGAGCGAGGTCCATACAAACGTACTATGGTGATATTTTCAATACAAACCAAATAAACTCAATGAACATTTTGCAGATGATTGTTTTTTTTTTTTTTTTACTACTTCTTTTACCTTCTCTACCCTAAGGTTGTCTGGAAGAAATCGCTTCTTAGCGATAAGACCGCCTATTTTTGTACCTTCTGTATTTCCTGTTTGTTTTCTCTCCGTATATTATGTTTTTTTTTGGTGTAAAATAAAGTATAATTGATTGATTGATCATTTTGCAGAAACAATCTAGAAACAAATTTCTATGCTTTATAGCTTCTATGCTTCTATGTTTAAATGTGACTAGATCATTTGTGTGACACTGTCCAAGATATTTATTTATTTATATTTATTTATTTATAGAGTCAGATTTTCGTTCAAATGTATAGTGTTAAAGTTACAGTGCCTCAAAGATTTCCATACAAATCTTAAATTAGTCCTAGCATTGAAACTGTATATTTTAACGAAAATCTGACTCCATACAAGCATAGAGATTTGTTTGTATGGAGCGCGCTCCGATACATTTCTAGAACCAGAAAAAGTTTCAAGCAACATGCACATACATCTGAGAATCCTAAGATACATTCGATTGATGTAAACCGCTAGGTGCAGCTTGATTGACGTATAATACCACAACTACACTTCAAACAATGACCATTAACTTCAGATGTTGTACTGGACTAGTCCATAATAAGACGTAGTGGTGATTCAAGCTTCAGCTGCGCAGATCTGCTTGTTCATGGTTATGGCCTAGACAACATTCTTGCACAAAGAAAATACTGTAAAGTGCGACTAGTTTAATATTTTATATAAATTATGTTTCGGACAAGATCTATTTTAGGTTCAACCACACCAAAAAACATGTTTTAGTTTGCGTTATAATCGACAGAGAAATGCAACATACAGGCTTTAACGCATTGTCCCAGTAGAAATAAAAATTTGCAAACTTTATCTCGCAAAGAGATCTATTAATACGCTTCGATTTAATATACTTAGGTAGGTATCTGGAGTGCGATTTTTGAAACTCATACGTTAAATTATTGTCATAATATATAAAAATTATTTGCTTAATGTAGAGAAACGAATGCGTTGAAATTTAGAATTTGTATAATGACAAACTATTTCTGAAACTAGAAAGCATTGACCTAGAAAGTCACGAATAATTCAAAAATGTCAACGGGAATTTCACACAGGATCAATTTGTATTGCCCAAGATATTCAATCCCAAACGCACTGACAGTACGCTCTTAATTTTGATCTTATTCTTACAAGACGATTACACCATAAAAGGTAAGGTGCCTAAAAACCCGAGCATTCCATTGAGTGCATCGTAACGAGCTGCCTCGGGACCGTGGACACGTCACACCAGTGTACACCATGCTTTACCTGATCTGGAATGCTCCTAATATGGCACCGGCCGCGGGTATGGGAACAACGTGGAATAGAGTAGACCTCCCATTGGTTAGGGCGCTTTATTATGGTATTTTATAGAGTTTATGGGTATTTTTATAAAGTAATGCACAGACATCTATAATTTTGTAGGGCTTGTCGTATTTTCTGCGTAAAAAGTAGCAATGGCAAAGTGTAACTCCATGCAGGACATCGTTTTGGTTATCTCAGAGAAGAAATACATGTGAATTGCGCTGTCTAAGAACATAAGTAACATGGGTTTTTACCTATAACAGCAGCAGCACTCCATAAAAGACAATCTCATCTCACTAATATTATGAATGTGAATGCTTAGATGTTTAGATTTTCGGTTGTGTAGAAAAAAAACTGAGATTTATTAACTTTAGATAAATTGTATGTTTTCATAATAATAGTTGTTTAGTTTGATAACTAGAATAACATACCGAATCCCTGTATGGCGAGTCCATACTTTAAGTACTTTGGCTGCTGTCGCTACGCTTTCTTTCAACTGAGTAGGTATAATAGTAGGGTTGGCAAACGTTAATTTTAAATGCATTTAGAGAGAATATGTTATGAGGGAAGGGAGATGCCAATGAAGTTTAAAGTTCGAAAGAACAATTAGATAAATTAGAAAGTGCTTAGGTAGCACTTTGTTTTATTAGTCAACTTATTCTACTGTTCACTTGAAATTATAATCTAATAGACAACTAAAACAGAACTTAAATCAAAACTTGCTAAACTGTTAAATTATTTTATAGTTAAGAAAATCTTCGAAACGACATTGTGATATAAACTACACTGGTATAGTCTGCAGGATTATGTTAATGTCTTCGGTCTCAGCGGGGCACAACTTGGTAGACTCTAGAATGATTTTGATACTCATTAAATCCGTAAACATCATTATGTGTGCATGCTAGCAGGGTGCAGAATGTAATAAAAATATTCTTTATTAATAAACTAAAATCGAAGTTCATATCATTTACGGGCAAAAGACACACTCACTGCTAGTATTTTGTAAAAAAAAAATTGTTGGAATTTTCGACGTTGAATTCGACGTGCTTCCTCCAGGTGTCGAGAGTAATGCACCCAAAAATCTAAAATTTTATGAAGAACTAAGGAATTTTTTTTGCTAGAGATTTTTTGTACCAAAATTTCAATTTTTGGCAAAAGATTTAAACCACCTGCAAAGAAAGCGAACGAAACAATAAGGAAACGAAACGACTTCAAAAGCCAGAAGCGTTCTAGAGAAATAAACACTCACAGTAAGTGGTTACGTGTTTGCGGTTGAGAACGAGTGTTGTGACTAAATTCTTGGCAGTGGCATCGTACTGATTCTTAGTGTTACAGTAGTTCTAGCTTTTGTCTGGCTTCGTTCCTTGCATTCTGTGTGAAGTGTACCTTTTCTACAATCAACTCCTTATGTATGGACTGATGCAAGTCTACTCACCACTTTGATACAATGAGGCGTTTTCCAAGACTAGTAAAACGAAAACTCTGTAGATGGCAATACTAAATGTTTAGTAAAACCCAAGAAGATACAGGAAAAAGTGTTGTTTGTCTATGGTTTGTATTAGGTATGTACAGGAAGCTTAAGAAGCTTGAAATACAGGAAGCAGGAAATATTGACGGGTGTTGGCAATGGATAAATAGTTCACTACATAATACGCAATACGCACCAAAAATTAAGTTTTACATTCACTGTACAAAAAGTAGTTGAATTCAAAGTACCAAAACGTCTTTTAGATTAAAATAGAAGTAACATAAAATAATTTATTAAAACGATCATAATCTTAATAATGACCTTACTAATGAATCAAACCCCGTCACACTAATGAACAGAGTTTCGGTATTACTAGTGAAACGTGGATGTTCTGAGGTTTCATAATATCTAGATTGTTTCTGCAAAATTTCATTGACTTTAATTGGTTAGTATTGAAAATATCACACCATAGTACGTTTGTATGGAGCTCCAACGGTAATATACCCTTAATTAAAAAAAAATTATGGTATCAATGACAAGAGTAGGTAAGCTTTTTAATTAGGATTTAATGTTAATATACTATTAATTTCGGTGTCGGATATATCCACGTATAGCTTGGCAAAAAAGTCATGATCGTGGTGACAGGTGGAACTAAAATTTTAGTATGGTGGTGTTGCCAGGTTATGTGTGATTTTGACGTTCTTGCGTGGAGGCAGCGCCCTTATTTTTTGTCACGACTTTTTTGCCAAGCTGTACAGTTGCTGGTTCGGCATTGAGACAAACATACTTTCGGTTTTAATATAGGCGGGCTAAAATGCTAATTTGGAGAATAGGTAACTTTTCCGTCGTATACGTATTTATCACATACACCCCGCCGACTAGAGGTGCGAAAGAGACAACTGCAGCTCGGACCGATTTTATACACAAAAAATTAACGAAATCAGCATTTCGTATTCCCCTGTATTCTCCTCCAAAACTAAACCTATTTTAATAATTCTTTCAAAAATAATATGAGAAAGACTATGTCCGTACATTTTGCTTTTCTTGTTTATATACGTCAAATTTGTTTGAAAACGGGGGGGGAAATGGGACATTTTCGAAGGCCCCTATAGTTCTTACAGTAATTAAAAGCAAAACGTAGGGACATGGCAGAGGTGACATAGATTGTATGGTAAAAAAAAATTGCTCTAGTGCAGGGAGAAATAGTAGTAGAGGAGTAGAAGTAATCGTAGTTTATCCAGGGAGAAAACAGGGGAATACGTTTGTATGGAGAAAACTGTACTAGTCTATCCTCTTAAGTGGCAGTACGATTTCGCACCAGTCATTGAACTACGTTTGAACATTGTTATTATAATTGTTGAAGCTTCAGCAGATAGGTCAGTGCCATCGAACAACTTTCCAAATTATTATTAATGCTAACTCGTTGAATATCAAACGAGATACGTCCAGGGTCTTTGATAGTTGGCGAAGTTCAATTCGTACTTAGGAATAGGATTTGCATTGAAGGCGAAGTTCGATCTTTAGAAAAAAAGTCGCCAGAAGATTATTGAGCAATATATGCCTAGGCACATTTATACATCAAACACATGGATTTCCGCAAGGTAACGCCTGTTTCAATCAATTACATACGAACAGCTAGTATAGCTGACCAGGCACATTTATACATCAAACACATGGATTTCCGCAAGGTAACGCCTGTTTCAATCAATTACATACGAACAGCTAGTATAGCTGACCAGGCACATTTATACATCAAACACATGGATTTCCGCAAGGTAACGCCTGTTTCAATCAATTACATACGAACAGCTAGTATAGCTGACCAGGCACATTTATACATCAAACATGGATTTCCACAAGGTAACGCCTGTTTCAATCAACAATAATATATGACATTGAAAATCTCACCCAAGAGGATAAGGTTTATAATGTTTGAACCTAAGGTTTGAATTTGAACTATTGCCAAAATATGCCGACACTTTTTTAAGGGGATGATCAGACCGTCAAACTGTACAACAGTCTGTAAGGTACCAACATCGAAATCGCAAAAAAGAAATCTGCTGTCCCATACGTTTGGCTCGAGTAGGTTTGCAGTTTTGTATGGAACAGCAGATTTTTATTTTCGCGGTTTCGATGTTAGTGCCATAGAGAAAGTTGTTCAGTTTGATCAGCATATTAAGAAGGACCCTGTATACAGAGTGTAACAAAACACACTAGTAATGTTTAAAGGGGTGGTTTATTTTATTATCAACCTGAACAACATTCACTATGGAGACAACGACGAAAAAATATCAGCTTTCCCATACATTTGAGTCAAGTAAGTATAATACAGCTGCAGTTTTGTATGAAACAGCATTTTTTATTTTTTCTCCATAAATATATTGGCTTATTTATTTTTTAACAATATGACGATACCAAAAAACCATATTTGGGTTTGTTGATCGCCCCCTTTAAATATAATTCTGTAAAGACTAAATTCAAATAGGTAAATGAACAATATCTACTTACATTTAAACTAAAACTCGAATGTAGAAAAAAATCGCGTTTCATTTAACAAAAGATGGACGTCACAATTCACACCACAAATTAGGTCGCACTCACAGACACATCATCGCAGCCAGAATTTATTATACAAACTTATGAGTCAACGACCTGCGGATTCGGCGATCATATGGCTGGAGGTCGCCAAACTAAACGGCATAGCAAGGTCGTTACGAATACGAACAGTGACAGTGTAGAATATGTTTAGTATTCCGTCTTATGCGGAAGCTTTTCACACAGCTTTCGTAAGTCATTAATAGTGTTTTTATCTCTACACTTTTAGTAGATAAGTACTAGAGTATACCCGCGACTTCGTCCGCACCAATTATAAAATACCCGCTTTTAAGTCAAATCTTAAGCTATCAAACAACGCATCACGCAAAAACTACAGAACCGGTTTAGATGAAACTTTTTTTGTTTGATAGCTTATGATGCTGACTTAAAATCTGGTATATAATTTGTGCGGACGAAGTCGCGGGTAACCACTAGTATTTAATAATTCTAGCTAAAACCTGCAGACAACATCACACAAATGAGTTTATTTCAGACATTTTGTGCATGCAACGGTCGTTTATTTTCTTGTAATATATTAATTAAAACTAATCACAATTGTTACAGCGTTAAAACAATATTAACAGGATTTAACGGAACTAAAGTATCCAAGAAAATGTTGTATTTAAAATTAATGATGTTTTGTTTGTACTTAATGATTCTGGGAATCTTGAATGTAGAAATCCTTATACATTATTTCGTATTTAAAAATGCATTTGCGTTTTTGTAAAACCTCATTAAAGTTAATCCTCCATTAAATCTATTGCTAGCTTTTACTGCGTCAACAAGACAAAATGTGATAGGTATAGCAAGAGATTTAATGGAGGATTAACTCTAATGAGCGTTTCTGAGTGAAAGAGTTTTCTAAATATTTTAATGTTTCAGAGAGAAATATCCAAGTAGAATTACTTACAAACACAGATAAATAAAATAAAAATATTATTTTGTGAATCACTACGATTAATATTGGATTTCAAGATAATGATTACTCATTTGCAGTGGTGCATTCTAGCGGGTATAGGTGCAATCATTATCAATTTATCACGCCCAAAAACATTTGAACTAATAAACAAAACAAAAGAAGGTGTGTTCATTCGTGACGCACTCATCTACTCAATGGAAGATGATTCACGGAGTAGAAGCTTTAAAAAAACCATTCCTCAGTCGAAATGTAAACAAACTGTTTTAGAAAGTAAAACTCTATTTTAAATGAGTACTGTATGTAGGTACTATGACTCATTCCCATGAACACGTAGTTCCTTGAAAGTTACCATTTTGTTTTATTTCTACTGCGTATGGATTGGAGCGGGTACCGATTCAATAATCGATTTTCTGTAGTTAAAAAAAACAGGCAGACGCCGAAGTGACAAAGGTGTGACTCTGTATGAGGAGGGTATTCCTCTTGTATCTTTTTTACGGGACTAGATTGTAATAATACAATCGATGGCACTAGCTAAATAACTAACTAACTAAACTAACGATATGATTAGAATTAAAGTAAAGTAAGTTTATTAATAAAGTTTATTTTATTGATTGATTAAATCAAATTATGCTAACACTATTGAAAAACATCATGCCAAACAAATAAAAGGGTCCTTCTTAATATGCTGACACTTTTTAAGGGGATGATCAGACCATCAAACTGAACAACTTTCTCTATAGGACCAACTTCGAAATCGCGAAAAAAAATCGGCTGTCCCATACATTTGGCTCGAGTAGGTTTGCAGTTTTGTATGGAAGAGTTGATTTTTTTTGCGTTTTTGATGTTGGTAAAAAGTGTCAGCATATTAAGAAGGACCCTCTATATAAATACGTTAGCAAACGACCAACATTTATAGAACGGCTGATTTGTTTTTAACTATTTCACAGCAATTTGTTCGTTTTGGCACCACGTGCAGAAGTTTCAAATGGTTTTGTTGAACCTAGAATTTAAACTGCATATTTCATATGATGAAGTTATTCAGACAAGAACAGCGGGGTTACTATTAGTTATGATAACTAGCTATAACACTCACTTATCGACCGCCAGTAGTTTCAGCAAGTTATATTAATTTAGCTCGCAAACTGCAGTTTACTTATCTCTGCAATTAATTGTGGAGCGGACTTTGTCAGGAGTTGTTATAAATTGATGTGGTCCTTGGACATTTAGACTACGATCAACGTAAGAAGTCTTCTGCGTCAAGCTATTTAGGTCTCAATGTCGTAGATGCAAGAGTTATGGTTCGTCTCCTTTTAAGTTGTCGGATATTACCGTCCCTTAGCTGGGCAATGAGCGTGATTAATCGTTGTGGACGCTATGCTATGGACCGACGAAGCCAATTCGGTTCAACGTACGTTCAGTGACTTTTCGTAAAAAGTGCAGTGGAGTGAAAGCGGGACATGGTTATTCATATTTTTTCTGCTCTTTGATGATGTGGTCAACAGGAAAAATAATACAGGCGTAGAGTAAAATAATGTTTATTAATGACCCGTGTAATGTCGAGTGTTAGCGATATGTCTGCATAATACGGGTCCACCCCTATAATAGCCGTGGAATATACTAGTTAGCCAGTTTCTTCTGTTCTAGAGTGTCTTAAGAAGCGAAGGGTTAATGTTTCTTTTACTGTGCAACTAACACCACATAAAATTTAAGATCATCTTAAAACACTAATCACATGCTCTGTTACACGGAGAAAAACATCTAGTAGTATACACTATACAGGGTCCTTCTTAATATGCTGACACTTTTTTAAGGAGATGATCAGACCATCACACTGAACAACTTTATATATGGCACTAACATCGAAATCGCTAAAGAAACGGCTCTTCCATACAAATACTTACTCGAACCAAACGTATGGGAGAGCAAATTTTTTTTCGCGATTTCGGTGTTGGTCCCATACAGAAAGTTGTTCAGTATGATGGTCTAACCAACCCCCTTGAGAGTTTTAAATATTTATTTTTACTTATGAAACACCCTGTAGGTATACCTAAGTAAGTACTAAATATTTTTCTCAGTGTACAATTGCACCGCATCAGTTTTTGGCAGTTGTAACAAAAACACTGACCCTGTACCCGGACTTTCGATTTTCGATATACCTATCTCGACAGTTTCGGGCCGAACTTCGTTGCAATAGAGTTGACATTGGAACAAAAAAGTTAACGCAATTGCGAAGTTAGAATGTCCGGATAGACCGGAGGTTTTATGTACATTAAAATTTGGTGCTTTGTTTTGAAAATTAGTTAATAATTGATTTCCTTTGAGCAGAAAAGCCTTTTACCGTTGACCACAAGGCAAGGATTATAATAAATGTATTATTTATTGCCTAATAACCCTAAATTATGATTATAAAACAAGGTAAGGATTAGACGATTATAACTCACGTACCTAACATAGTGTTGGCATTAAATAATTGGTATAATCATATTTCGCGTTTCGTCTGACAACTTGACAGTGCATTAAGTAACTAGATTTAGGGACGATAAAAGTGCCTCAATTATTTTAATAAATATTAATTGGATTCATTAATGGAATAGGTATTGGATATAACGTAACGAAATAGTGTTGGTTTTACGTTCATGTTTATGTACATGCATACATAAGCTCACGCCAATAATCCGTTTCTGGGTGATTAGAAACTTTTCCACAAATTATCAATCAAGATTTTAAACGAGCTGTTGTAGCAATGTCCACGTTTAGCTTACGAATGTTTTAGTTTTTTAGGGTTCCGTACCTAAAGGGTGAAAACGGGACCCTATCACTAAGCCTACGTGTTCCGTCCGTCCTACCTATTTAGGGCTGTAACATTTGAACCGTAATAGTAGACATTTTCACAGAATATGCGTTATTACGGTGGTTGACAAATAATAAAAACGTCAAAAAGTTGAAAATTAAGGGGGGTTCTCAACAAGAAACTAGTTTTTATCAACGTTTTTTCTTCACGCTCTATCGTAAAAACCGTAATACATACAAACGTCAAACTTGGTGTGGTTATAGAACTAACTCTACAGTATAACAACAAATAATAAAAATTGGCCAAGTGTGAGTTGGTCTCGCGCTAAAGGTCCCGGATAAAAAAGAGTTTTTTTCCAGTTTTTGTTGTGTTCTGTGGTGATGTGGTACGGAACCCTCGGTGCGCGACTAGCCCGTCTCGCACTTGACCGGTTTTTATTTTTCCTTTCATAAGATTTCTAAATCTTGATGTTCGTTATTATTTTCGATAACCTGCCAGTTATTCGATGCAGAAAATTTAGGTAGGAGTAGAGGCTTTATGATAAAATCCGGGATATTTCAAACGAAGACTCGATTTCATATCCTTGAAGGTTGCCTAAGGTAAATGACCTTAGGCATCCATCAGGTCTGGAATAGTCTGGATCAAGTTTCATAGTTCAATTAAGATTATTCACATCTTAAGTAATTTCTATTGGAATAGACATAATATTAAAAGTGTGCAATCAGTTTGAAGTAATAGAATCAAGCCCTCCGAGTTTCAAGTGGCCCGAGTGTTACGAGTAAATATAAACTAACCGTGTAATTTTGATCGAAGTCTTCACCACGTATGCTTTGCGGTTGGTGAGTACAAGAATAGTTTTTAGTGTAGTGTATTTAGGGGTGATAAAGTCGTTAAGATACGTTTGTCGGTGTGGCGCACACGTGTGATTTTGGTTCGCGGTGCTCGCCCGCCCGCGTGGTTGTCAAAACTATGAGCCCGCCTCACACAGATGAGATTCGGCAAGGTGCACACATTTGATTACTTACTAAACATCGGGAGGAAATGCTGAAAAAGAAGTTTTTTTTTGCGTATACCTACAGAGAGAGTTTTTTAAGGGTTAGTATGGGTAAATTCTAATTCTAAACTATAAGAGATAAAAAAAACGCTCTTAGGAACCGAGATCTCAATTTTAGAGAAAATAAAAATGGTGTTTTAAAAGAAAAAATCTTATTAGGTTCGGAGATGCATCGATTGTACCTAAGTATATCACCTAAGTATATTGTCTACCATGACCACAGATTATAGTATAATACTATAGAGTACAGTATAGCTAGCATGCCGCAGTGATACAGCGCTATCACACCTTCGCTCTCTTTCTAATTGGGTGCGAACGAACGAGATAAAAGACGTGATACAGCCAGATACCAGTGCTGATGATGCCCAACGTCAAACATAATGGAACGCGACTGCCGTAGTGCCGTGCCGTAACGCGGGCAGTCTTCGGGCAAAGTAAATTGCTTGATTTTCCGAGGCTCATGAGATTTTTTTGTGGTCAGATCATGTATTTTTAGTAACAATTTACATTTTTACGTAAACATTAATTACAAATCGATACCATATTGCCATTTTTTTAACAAAAATTTCATTTGTATGGGATAGGACACCAATGACCATGACAATAAAAAATCGCTTTGAAGTGTCATAATAATTATATCATCTTCTCGATTAAATTATTGCCTTGCCTTAATAGTTTCTCAGTAAGGTACTATGAGGTTACGCATTGATTTTAACTTGATGAGTATTTGTATTTGAATTTGTAGCATCAGTGGCATGAAAATAAAAAGAAAATTACTATTTACCTACTGTTCTTCTTGATCATTCTCGATTATTCTGAACTATTAAATTTTTACTTTGTTTTATAGCAAACAGTTTTGAAGTTCCAGTTAATATTTTAGAATGATGGCAGAGTTTTTACTTACATTATTCATTTAGGTAGATTTCTTTTGGGACTATTTGAATATGTTCATTTATACAAAGGTTTATCGTAAAATTTGGTTAAATTAATTGAAACAATGTTTCGTCTAGGTTCTGCATCAACATGTATAAATTCGTACTTCGCCAGGGGCTCGATTACTCATTGCGTTTTTCAGCAGTTTTTTATGTAGAAATGGGCTTGCGTTTAATTTTCAGAAGCAAGACAGTACTAACTACTTATTTTCAATTTTGGTGCAAACTTAAATGCGTTACATACAGGGGGTTCTTCAGTGCATCACACTGAACAACTTTTACTATGGGATCAATATAGAAATCGCTATAAACAGAATCTGCTGTTCCATAGACAACCTCAATGGCGACTTGACCCAAAATTTGGAAGGGCAGATATTTTTCTCGATTTCAACGGTGATCCCACAGTGAATTTGTTCAATTTTATCGTCTTGATTGGGGATCTACCTCCTAGCGGCCCACCCTGGGCAACGGCATCACAAGCTACCAAGTTTGTGGTGGCGGCTGAACGATCCCCCACTGCGGTGTGGTAGGCTCCGCAAGGAGCCGCCTGGCTCGCGACCACCCTCCTGCCGGAGTCTGGCGCCAAGCAGCTTGCTGCGTTCCGTCGGTGTGCAGCAGTGCCAGTGCACTTCTGGGTAAGCTCGCTACATCTTCCACCCAATCGTTGTCCTGAGGACTAGATAGAGGTCAAGAGCAAATTCTGAAACCTCAGAACATCCATGTTTCACGACTAGTACCGAAACTCTGTCCAGTGTGACGGGGACTGAGCCCGTCGCCTTGTATTGGACAGTGGGTACAATACATGTCTCGAAATGGAAGCATACAGTTTTTACAATAATAAAAGTTTTACAATAATAAAAGTTTTACAATAATAAAAGTTTTACAATAATAAAAGTAAGGATGCCAATTCTTCAGTAGAAACACAAGGAAGTGTAATCCTCTCACTCGCACTAACGAGGTCGAATGAGTCACACGTCTCCCCGGCGCCAAACATTTGCACATTTTGCTCCTGGTCATGGCTCAATAACGATTCCCCTTACTAAGGGAACCTAATTTGTTCTTATGGTGAGTAACTGTTTTATAATGTTGCCATTTGTGCAGTCCATTGGGCAAAGATTTCACTTTAATCAATTTATTTTGTATAATTTTTACCAATTCTTTTGAAAGGCATCCACCATGTTGACGTTATTCTCTTGGGTCTTAACAAACGGGGAATAGTATGATCATTTTTCTTTTGAACCTTTATTAAAGTACATATCATTCATTCATTCATAACATAAGTTACTAAAAGACTGTCCAAGAGGACGACAAACTTAAAAAACTTCAACAATTTCAAAAGTTACTAGCTCTCTGAACTTTTTTCAAGTTTTACGATAGTGTTATTATTATACTTTCAGTGTTTTCTTTCATCAATATTGACAGTAGTTCAAAGATTTTTGTTATTTCAGTTGGTTCCAGGAGGTTATAGCTTTATACAACATTAGCAAAAAACCTTTTTATGTAGGTAGGTACCTATATAAAATTAGGTACCTAATGCAGTAAAATATAATAATAATATATGCGCCGACCGCAACACTGAAAAGTATGATATGTTTTGGTGACTACCGAATTGTAATGTAATACGTGGTAATACTTAACCGAAATCTGGCTAAAATAGTAAAAAATAAAAAATAAATAAAAAAAATGGAAAACCTGTTTTAATATTTATAGCCAAAGTTGGGTTAGGTTACGTACATAAAGATCAGTTAGTTCGGTTACATTTAACAAGCATTTACTTAGCTGAAAAGTTATTTCAGTGAAATAGGGATGTAACAAACAGGATGATGATAAAATCATAATATGCCTACTGACAAATTTTACACGTAGGTATGTATTTGTGGAACACATATTTATTGTCTTCTTTGAAATACTAAACCCTTGCAATCAAACTACTATAATTTATGATTCTTTATGGTTCTTCCTAGAACGCCTTCCGAAAAAGCTCAACTTTAATTTCAAATTCATTTTGTAACCAAAAAAACATTTTAATTAATACCTTTTTTAAATATATTTTCTTTCACCGCCTAATTTAAAAACACACGGGAAAGTTTAATTATAAAATTGTTAAGACAGCATTAACTTGACTACACAAGGGGTGTGACAAAATCTCTCGGCAAATAAGACTTAATTAATTTATTCGGTACGAAGTTATGACGCGTGATGCCGCATCCATTATGCTGATTTTAACTAAATTAAGCTGGATAAACGCTACGCTTCATTTCTGTATAATTTTAGTCTCGTTTAACATAGCGATATGGATGTTCCTTGAAAATTTTACTTGTTGGCTGAGAGGTGAGGAATCGAAAAGGGTCTCCAAACAAATACCTAATGAGCATGACAGCCATAGATAATTTAGATAGAGAGTCACGTTGCAGGGTTTGCTTCGAACACTTGTCTCTCGCGTGGTGTTCGCGCGGTTCGCGTCTCAGCCTGCCACGAGGCTCCAAAATCCTTCTCAGTTGTTCTTACTCAAAAACAATCCTCGAGATTGGATAGACACTCCCTCAAATAACTTGACACTGGCGAAATCTAACAAGGAAACGCCATTAAATAAAAATAGAATAGAATATAATAATTTAGATATCTATGATGACAGCTCATTCAGAGTATTCAGACGCCGTAATCACAATTTGAGATAGCAGTAGGCTCTCCCACATATTTTATTCAGTGAATCTTAAGTTAAGATAAAAAGGTAATGAACGAATAGGTAAATTAGAACGATATAATAGAAATTTTTTTCCTTAGCCTATTTCGTCCCACTATTGGGCAAAGGCCTCCCCCTTCATCCTCATGCATCCCTGTCTTGAGGCAGCTCCATCCAACCTTTGTCGAAGGTATTCGTAGTAATATAAACGGAAAATGAATGAAGAAAAATAGGAATTCCTTCTTAATATGCTGACATTTTTTAAGGGGATGTTTTAGACCGTCGTCAAACTGAACAACTTTCTCTATGGCGCCAAGCCAATATCGAAATCGCGAAAAAAATCAGCTGTTCCATAAAAAACTGCAAACCTACTTATTATACAGGGTGTCCCGTAAGTCGACGTCAAGCCGGAATCGGGTGATAGGCCAAATCGTAATAGTTACCAGAAAAATCCGCCGGGACATCCTGTATGTATGGGGATACGGGACAGCTAATTTATTTCTCGGGATTTCGGTGTTGGTCCCATAGAGAAAATTTCTCAGTTTGATGATGATCACTCCTGAAAAGTGTCAGCATATTAAGAACGACCCTGTTTTACGCATTCAGTTATTATTTTGATCAAAGTTTAATTTTCACCTCTGAGCCTAAATAGTTTGAGCTTTAAATTAAACGAGCCAAATAAAGTTGTGAGCAAATTAATTTTGTTTGTTGAAATGTTAACCTATGAATATAATAAGGGAATGATATAGATAAGTGGTTAAGTTATAGGAGTGTACACTTTCGTGATTATACAGGGTGTCAAAGACAGCCCTCCGCAGACTGAAAGGGTGAACTAAGATGGAAAACATTTACTATGGATACTTCCTCAGGAAACGCGAAAAAAAATACTGTCCCATACATGACGGGTAATAAGTTCTGTAGTTTTGTATGAAACAGCTGATTTTTTTCGCGTTTCCTGAGGTAGGCTCCATGATCATAGTTGTTTAGTTTGATGGTCTTTGCTCACCCTTTTAGTCAGTGGACGGCTGGGACTGACACTCTGTATATTGTTATTTTAGGTTCTATTTACATGTTTATACTGTTATAATGATAATCGAAAACAAACCAAGATATCGACTTCCAATGTCATTAAACAACAAGCTAGAATCCGAAAAAGTTTGATGAAAACAGCGGGAGCTTAAAAGCTTTTCTTCATATAAATTTAACAATTTGCGAACCTCCATCAGGTCAAACTGAAGTGAAGCATAAATAAAGAACAATAAATTCCAATTTTGCGTCACAACCATCCGCAAATCCTTCACTAAATTCCCGACAAACGGTCTCTTTAAAATTATTTACTGCATACATAATTCTTTTGATATTTTTTTATGTCAGCATTGTTGCATTCATTTCGTTCCGGATCACTACTATGTTTTTCGAACACATCTAAAACTCGCTTTTGTTTTCGAAAAACATAGTTGCTTTTGTTTTGTTTACAACTCAAATAAACTAAATTAATTTGTTTAGATGCGTTTCACACTGGTTATTGAACTGAAAATTTAAGCATTACGTACGTTCGGTTTGGCAACAATACCTAATGATATCACTGCGATTATCGTAATAAAGTGCACGTTGAATATAGAGTAGCTGTAGCGCTGGCGCTATAGGGTGAAATTGATATCATTAGCATCCTTTAAAACTAAGAATCTACCCATCTACCCAAAAAATCTGCTGTTCCATACTAAACTGTCAATTTCACCCTGTAGATGTCAATTGTCATCTTTGCGTCCTTGCAGAAGTAATGCTGGCTGGTGAATCAACGGAACGGACGGAACGGAAGGAACGTATGATGTCTAGCCAGCAAAAGTATTAAGTCAGATGAGTTGAAATAGTCAAATTAGAAAGGCACCGAAAGACACACAAACTTACAAAACATTGCGCTCCAAAAACTTGCAAAAGCTTAATCCGCTCAGAGTTTGTGTCGAATTAAGAGCGAGTTATAATCATTTAGTGTTCTTGGTAGCACCGCACTCTGGGGCGACAATGCAAATGAAAGCGCATGCAAAATGCATCACGGTGCTTACTTTGAATTCACTGACGCGATATAAATTTTATTGTTCAATTAACGGTAGAAAACTCGTGATTTGTGTCGTATTATGTCGCGGAAATGTTTTGAAATACCGATTTATTTGTGAAGTTACTCCTGGGAAGAGATTTATGGTCCAGGGATTAAATCAAATACTTTAGACTTACTTTACTTTACTTTACTTTTGACTGTAATTTTACTACAAATAACTCTTGTAATTAGTTACTTGTAAGTTTATTTGACGCTGTAGAATATGCCAGGATCTGTCCATCGGAGACATTTTACGATTTCCCAAAAACTCTATGAAAATGCATTGTCTATTGTGAAATAACAACTTCTGTTTGAAGTCCTTCCGTTTTATGAGTTTCCACAAAAGGAGGAAGCCGTTTTATATTCAATTGATGATCAGATTCTAGTTAAATTACAAATTGATCCAGCAGCTCGAACAATGGATGTCCGGTTCGGCCACGTCACTCCACCTCGTCTGGCCTGCATCCTCCAGTAAACATTAATCACCAACTTACTTGAACTTCTATTTACATCTCAAGCTCTTATAACAATGAGATTAGATGTCGTAATTTATTAACCAACTCGTAAATCATAAAGTTGTCATGCGAGTTGTATAAAGTCGAGTAGCATGTTGATTGACTAGAAGCTTTCACGATTAGTTATTTTAAGGCTTCCGCAGCAGCGATATTATCGAGCGATTTTATCGAGCGATATTATCGACAGCGATATCGCGACACCTTACACACTGCAGCGATTCCGCGATTCGCGTCACGCATGCGCCCCACCACTGAATGTAGTCGAAAGAGTTGCGTTAATATCGCGGCAGTGTGTGGGATCGAGCGCGTCCCCATACAAAATGTACTGTGAACAATTATCGCAAAATCGCAGCGATATTATCGCTCGATAATATCGCGGCAGTGTGTAGGATCGCGCGCGTCCCCATACAAAATGTACTGGAAACAATTATCGCAAAATCGCAGCGATATCATCGCTTGATAAAATCGCTGCAATGAGCGGAGGCCTTTATTGACGAAGATTTTATGATGTTCTAAAGTTCTCCATTTACAGGCCCAATAAAATCTGTTGGTATAAAGCAACACGCGCCGTAGACCAATAAATAAAGGATATCAAATTAAATTTTGAAGACAACCTTCTATTCTTTCATATCATATGGGATCGTAAACCTTTATGAAGGAACGGGGCGATATGAAGAGAATATTTTATGAAGAAACATAAAGTTATGTTACATCTTCGTAATATTGCAAACAGCAGTTTATTTTTACGCCAACTGCTCCTACGAAGACAGGATTACTAGGACTGACTTAGTGCACTTTAATTAAGAAGAAGAAATGGAACGCATCGCGGACGGGAATCTACAGTGTACCTCGTGAGAATTGCACACTTTTGCGTAAAATATCGTCTAAAATTAAACGCCAAAGGATTATGAATTGTAACTTCTGCACAAAGGAAACCACATTCGTTTTAAGCCACTGTTTACTACAAAGGAGTTCAGTGTAGACTTGTAAATGTAACATGAACGAATAGGTGCGAGCTTTAAGCTCGTTGGGGTACCGACTTGGATTTACGATCTTCGAATTCACGGACAAAAGTCTCGAACACTCCTTAAGCTCTCAGATAAAGTTTAGTTTAGACCACATTTAAAGGACGAGGTTTCTATCTAGACTTCTTTTATTAACTTTTACGTTTGTTTGCATTGACAACGAACAAGTCCTGACATAGTTAGCGTCATGAAGACATTTTATACCGACAAATGAATACAATGAAAAGGCGACTGTCTCTGAACATTGCGTGACTACAATCACAGTCTTTTAGAATACTTAAACGTAAAGAGTCTGAAAAAACTGTTAAACTTGAAACGAAAGTACCAAATTTCCACTCCGATAGGGATAAAATGCCCCCCATAAAGTGTAACGACAACTACCATACCTTTTATTGTGACGTGCCTATACAAGTCATAGGGCTGACGCATAAATCTATTTTATTCGGATAACAGTGTGTTTAACGTTCACTTTATCTCCTTGTTTTTACAGCTTTTCCTTTTACAGCTGATAAAATTTCGTTTTGTTTTGAAAATTCTTTCGTTTGACGTCTGGCACCTGGATGATAATATTGATATACAATTGTGAAATACCATTTCTTGTTAATTTTTCCCAAGGTTAAGGTTCATTGAATTAGATTTTAATTTTTTTCTCAAACGTAGATTCCATTCTCTTATATTTTTTGTAATTTTTCAGATCATATTATATTGCATGTTCTTAATACGGTACTTAGTACTCTTTCTTATACCTACTTGTGGCTAAATCCTAAAATGTATGTCAAATGTTATTTTTAGTATAGGTTTTTTTCAAATATTTTTCTCTATTCAATTAACAAAGTACGTAAAGTAGGTATGTTGTTGTTGTCATATTAGTTACAAATAACAAGTACGCAATCAACGTAATATTTCGGCAACTGATCTCCAATAGGAAAACCATGAGGGAAAACCCATTGAATAAACTGCTGTTATTTATGATTAAATTCCCGTCAAAACGTATAATTGGATTTTAAAATGTGTTAGGTATTCTCATATTAAGTTATTGTGTCCCTCTTACGTAGGTATAGGTACTAGAAAAAACGCTGTATATCACAACGCTGTCTCATTCGCTTCTTTGTGGCGATATCGCCACACTTTCTAAGTAATTCGCTGTCGCTACCTTTTTCGCCCGCCTGGGCCCGTCGTACCCTCATGAAGCGCACGATGCTTGTTAGTTCTAGTATGTCCTTACACAATAGTTCAATTTCTCACTACAATCTTTTAAAATTGCTTGACTATGACAGCCCTACTGTATTAAAGACTGCATCACTAAGAGCTCGGAGCCCACGAACGTGCGTTTCATAGTGTAGTTAAAAACTGAAATGCATTGATTGATGGCTTGAGGGGGGGTGCCATAAAAAGTTCTTTGAACCATTATTAAAAACTCATCCGATGGTTTTGTGCATAGTGCACCGAGTTGTAGAGCGTATTGATTGTTATACGATAGCTGGCAAAATAGCAGGACCGACCGTTCATATTTTTAGTCGTTTAAATAATCTTCACAATGTACCTAATACTTACTGTTAAATCAGATATATAAGACTTATTTTGAGAAATAATAATACATTTTATCATTATTTACGGAATTTTTCATAAACCCAAGATAGTTTCGTGGACGGCGTTTTTCTCATATTGATTGCGATGGACACGAATACTAATTAAATCTTTCCCCTATAATGTATCTTATTTTTTAATTTCACTTCGAATTTCGAATGCCCACAGTTCCCGAGGAAGACCTTCTTTTAAAAATTCATGATTATATATTATCACAGTAATTTTATTTTATTTTCATAAAGCACTGTTTACGTAGTAATACTTTCTTATTTGTGATTTTATTATATTTATATGTATAGATAAAACATCTTGTGGAATATTGTAAGTCTGCTTTGTTCTTAACTCAAATTCACTTCAGTTGAGTAGAGTAGATTTTCTCATTAGCCCCTAGACAGCGTGAAATACTTAAGAGTTTACCCATACTAAGTACCTACGTACACAATGTTTTGAATGCAAGAACAGCCTTACTTCCACGAAAGGGCCATTATGTTGCATCGTGTCTTAGCATTCTTATCAGTCATTTAGTTATATCTTTTTCAATTAAGCTATCGTTCATCAACGTAGTTTAAAATTGAACGGAATTTCGTCTTTTTATGGCCATCCATCAACGGTTAACATACTGAGGGCAACACAGTAATAAACTTTGTCTAAAGTTTCATTCTCTGTACTGTAGGGAAACAGATGCATGATGGAAAAAGCTGTGTTGATATCTGTACGATGGTATCTTTTTTATAGAAAGCCATAATGTTGTCACTTTTACGGCTGATCGTTTGGTACCCATCGACTTGCGTTTTTATTGCTACGGTAGTTAATATTTGAAAATGGTAGGTATTTGCTATTCGACAGTGCTTTAGACTGCACGTACAATACAAATAAAAACAATTTAATTTCTAACTGTACTTAAACGATATAAGAATTTTTAAGTACTAATTTCAGTATGTTTGAGGCTTTTGCTCTCATAAAACAAAGTACCTAACTTATATTAAAGTTATGATATATATAATTATAAAATGTATAATTGAACAATTACTTATAACGTGTCCAATCACATTTTATCGAGTCTAAACGGTATGACGCGCGTCAAAACGCGTGACGTGTGGAATCTACAGAATAAAATACTAATTCGTAGTAAGTTTTACCTACGAGAGAATGAGAGATATATGTGTGTGTTGCGTTGTCATGATACCACGTTTTTATTTCTAAAATGAGCATAATATTATGTTCAAATTAATACATTTCAAAGAAAATTTCAAATACGACAAGAGTTGATAAAAACCGTTGATAAAATAACCCAACAACCATGTTTACGTAAGTACAAGGTAAGTATTTAAAATTGCAGAATCCCTGTACAAAACTAGATGTAGAATAAACGCTAAGCATTAAAACTGAAGTTGACATCGCCATTTCTTGCTGGTTCAAGTACCTACTTATTTATTCTAAAAATATGTGTAATATTTCTATATGTAAGTGACAACGATCTTCATGAAAGGGTAAGTTGTTTATATTGCATCATATAAGTGCAGCAACAAGTGGCCGGTGCATCGAAATAGAAAGTGTTTAGTGCACTTTACGAATTCACCGCTAAAAGTTTCTTAAACGTTTGAAAGTGCATGAGAACTTGTATTTTGTTCAGGTGGTAAACAAAATAGTTCTAGTAACATACAAGTAAATTCTTGTGAGACGAAATTGGTCTAGTACTTTTTATATTTTGTTAACAATGATGTTTTTTTTTTTCATTTTGATGTCGGTCTTTGGTAGGTACGAGTTTTCTAGCTTAGCGTCATCGTAGTACGTTAGTATTTTCTCGCATGAAAAGTAAAATATAAGCATACAAAATAAATATAGAGACAAGCTAAAGTGTATAGGGAACTCCAAAATAAATAAAAACGCGGTAAGAACCCGTTATAATGATTAACTTTAGCTTAATTAATAACCGCGTAACTCTCAAAAATTGTGTTGAATTATAGGGTGGGTCTTTTTGAATATGCTATCAGCGTATTGTACCGTAGCTTTTTTAAGGGGATGATCAGACCATCAAACTGAACAACTTTTTCGATGGGACCAACATCGAAAACGCGAAAAAAAAATCTGCTGCCCATACATTTGGCTCGAGTAGGTTTGCAGTTTAGTATGGAAGAGCTGATTTTTTTTCGCGATTTCGATCTTGTTGGTGCCATAGAGAAAGTTGCCCAGTTTGACGGTCTGATCATCGCCTTATAAAAAAGTGTTAGCATGTTAAGAAGGACCCTTGTATGTAATTGGTCAGTTATCGATTTAGTACAAACGGTTTTTAGCTTTTGTGTTTATGAATTTGTTAAAACTTTGTATTTATCTCCCATGAAAATATTTGCTTGCACATCTAAAATTGTAATAGATCTTACGCGTCAATCATAATCGTGAGTTCAATTAATTATTTCTATTACAAATTACTAATGATTGGTAGCAATAGCACCATTATCTGCTGTCCGCTACTATCTAATGAGTAAGGTCATTGATATGTCTCTACATCATTCGATATTAGTCCTTATATAAATGTCATAAGAGATAAGTTTGGAGGATGGGGTTGATGGTAAGTTCAGAAAAGCTTCGGAATGAGTTTGATAGGTCGCATCCTGTGGTTTCAATTACATTGGTGCAATTTGTTGTTGATTGAAACGAATGTTGTAAAGTTGTGACTTGAAGTTTTGAGTGGTAGGATTAAAGTTAATGTTGGCAGGTGTGAAGTGTGAAGTTTTAGAACACTGCAACTCATATGGCTTTGCTAAGTAAGTGTTTGTAGAGCGAGCTTGCCGTAGCACGTAGCGAGCTTGCCATAGCACGTAGCGAAGCTTGCAATTTCTAGATACAAGACAATGGTCCTAATTAAAGTTATTTGAACTTAATAAAATAGAGAGAATAGGGCGAGAGGAGCCTAAAATTTTGGGATCGTCAAAAATCCGTAAAATTTTCGTAGCCTCGTAACGCCCAGGTTTTTTCGATCAAACATTAGCTACTTACCCGTATGCCTTTATATAAGTTCACATGGTACCGGCCCAGTGGGAAATTTTTTCGAAAATGTGCATATCACACAGCCCACTATTTAATATTGTATGACACATCCAAATCTTTTAAAAGGTGGTTGGGCGTCTAGGGCATGAAATTTGATTTCGTCTTGGGCAAGTATCACTATGGAGCTGAAGACCTTTCAAAAAGCATCTGGAGTGCGATTTTTGAATCTCATTCGCTGAGCTAAGCCGTTGAAAATGTTAAAATTTCGAATATTATGTTAACAATTCAATCGAAATGCAAGACCTTGCTCGTTCTTTTTGACTGCACTAAAGCGCATCAGGACATACAGGACGTAAACGGATTAAAACAAGTACTCGGAATCACTTTATTTTATTGGCAGCAGCGTCGCAATGATTCACGTGTGAGATACATACAACGAACGAACCAATATATCGCACGTTACCTCCTGCTCCTGCCATCCTTCAAGGGTATAAGGAACTGTGCAGGACGACGATAAAAAAAAGTTATAGGTATTAGTTATTCTATCGTTAATGTATACTTTTAAGTTAAATTAGTTCCTAAATTATCTGTAACTTTCTAATACAATGAGTTTCAATGTTGTAATGTAACGATCCGTGAAGGGAGAACCTGGTGCTCTGTGACTCACAGATCTGTACCTAGCTCAGACACCTCTCAAAACAGTAATTATATTATACTCTTTTATGCACCTGTTTATGTAACTAATAGGTACTATTGTTATGTGTTTTGAGAGAAAATAAATGTTTTTATTATTATTATTGTATCTCTTACGGTATTTCACGGGCCGTAGCCCGGACCTTATTATTGTTAGTAATTGAAACGGTAACATAAAACAGCACTACAGACCTACACCGATATTTTGTCGCAACTAAAGTAGCCTCATCATTATCACATTAGCGATATTTGAACTTCACCGCAACCAAGTCGCAATTGAATCGCCACGATGTATCGCCTTAATGCTGCGCGATGGCCGCGATTCTGCGGCAATACTGCAGCGATATCTCGATGATATATATGACGATTTCGCGACGATATCCGTTCCGTCCGATATACGCTCAAAATTATTTATTTAAACCTGGCTCTTACACCTGAATTCTGATGAATTCTTGCCATTTCCTCACTCTAGTGGAGGACGTTTTTGACATAATATGTGTGACAAAAATGACAAAAACGGCATCGACTTGATTTAGGAAGCCTCAAGGAAACAACTAAGAATACGGGTGTTAGACCATTGGTGTAATCAAGACCTGAACTTCAGATGCGTGCTTATCAAAATCAACTGCGTACAAATAAGAATATGCGCATTTAGATAAGTAATCTTTTAGTTTTGTGATATGTTGTTTCTGCAGTAGCTAGGTACTCATGTTCACAATCGTGACACCTAAATGTGTTCGGGACCTAAGCTATAGTTAGTATGAGCTATAGACGATCGCAGGCGCCCCGTCGCGGGCGCGGCGTGATCGTAAACTACACGTGTCTTGACTTGAATCATTTGTATTGGATGGACCTACTGGTCTTTAGGTCTTTATGAATGTAAATGATGATTCGATGTTGGATTAGAGAACATGATGTGCCCATTGCTAGGAATTTTTCATTGAGTTTTTCCTTTCAGAATATATGACTTTGCTAAAGCAATTGACAATTGCATCATCATAGTTATCATCAGATTTGTCCACCCAATACAAGGTATAAGCCAGGTATCTATTCCCCCCAGATAGAAAGCTCCATTATGACACTCTTACATGGTATACTCTTTCCTGTAAAATTCGTCGCGAACGTCAAATAGTAAAAATGTTTTAAGTGTATGTATGTAGGTATTATAGTTCCATAAACTTAATAAAAGATAATCATAAACCATAAACACTATTTATTACAGTAAGAAAATTCAGAGAACAGTGTTTTCTAAGTAATAGCATAGATCTGAATATGATTATGGACTCGAATAACTTACCTAGATATACTCTATTGTTATGCTTAAGTATATAGCATCTAAGTACTTATCTAGTTTTCCAGATTGCTTGATTGTTAGTACCTACTTAAACTTACTAGACTCGACTTGATAAATAAAACAATAACATCTGTAGATCAAAATGGTCAAACCAAGAACGAAAAGAAGGTGACCCTCTCTAAAGACACTGAATTACATAAAGCTTCATACAAAATGTATGGCAAATCAAATAAAGCGCCTACAGAGCCGAGTCACCCTGTATACGGCGCCAGTTATGATTAAGAGCATACGCCACACGTGCCCACGTCTCAATAAAACGGCCATAAAGTCGCTTACACACGGAGACTGATCGAATTATCCTAATAAACTCTAATGCGCGCTCAATGCACCCAATAAAAACTTCAGCGAGATTATATTAACCGCCTTTATCAAAGTGCAGTTAATAAATATTGGAGTGATTTAAATTTTATTAGCATTTAAATCGATATCAAATGATCGTTCATCATTTTTGCATTTCAAATGTTTGAGTTTCAGCGATACGGAAATATCGTAAAAGTTTTCCATGTTTCATGCTGAAGCTGATTCATTGGAGGTTTTTCCGCTGTTAGTAACTGCAGACGGAACTAGAGATATATTTTTATCAAAATATGCACTGATTACAAACGCTTAAACGCGTTGTGCTAGTAAACTATTGCGTTTATTATTCCTGCCTGGATCCCAGGAGGTATAAATTTCGAGGTAAAGTTGATTAAGCTGGGAAGACTCCTTGCCGGATAAAAAAAGCCATTACGATTTGATGATGACCGCGTTCCTTATTGAGGCAGATCTCGGTACTACCAGAACTTCTTGCAAGCATAGCATAGCATATGCTCACGACTATATTCCCCGAGGGGGTAGTCAGAGATATTCTGAAACCTCAGAACATCCACGTTTCACCAGTAGTACCGAAACTCTGTCCAGTGTGACGGGGGGTGAGCCCGTCGCCACTTATAATGGACAGTGGGTACAATACACGCCTCGAAATTGAAGCATGCAGGTTTCCTCACGATGTTTTCCTTCACCGAAAAGCCAGTGGTGTAACAAATCGTACATAAATTCCGAAAAACTCATTGGTACGAGTCGGCTTGGACGGGGATCGAACCATCGCCTTCTGCACAGCAGGCAAGGTTACTCGCCACTGGACCACCACGGCTCTTTTTTCTTGCAAGCTTACTATAAATAACTATGTTTTGTAGGTACAGAAGTTATGACACGTGATGGATCTTTGAACCCGAAAATTATATCAGCAAAATCACAAAAACTTGTTGAAATATAAACATTCTAGTTAACAAAAAATTCAGTTGCAGGTGCAATTTATAAAAGCTTCTATCTGACTTCTGATTCTGCATAGCATAGCATAGGCATACGACTATATTCCCCGAGGGGGTGGTCAGAGATATTCTGAAACCTCAGAACATCTGATTCTGATTGGATGAAAATGAAAACAATACTTAGATTTAGTCACTGACCAAGAACTTTCGCTGTATAAACTTTTTATAATTACAGTTCAGTCCAACTTTTGTCATACAAATATAAACTGTTACAGTGACACTGGTTAGAAAATTTGGAAAACTTTATGCTTGAAAATGGTGTTATTTAGAAATAAAACATACTTTTATAGCATTGCTTAGATAAGAAATACACCGGTGTGTCTTTAGCCTAAAGAATGAAAATCACATTTCAATCTCATCTAAAACAAAATAGGTACAAATTAAATAACATAATGTCAAGTCAATAAACGAGTCGTTCACCTATTGCAATGAAAGCAGAGCTGGCCCAATGCCCGTAGTAATAATACTAATAATCATTTATACGTTATGCTATACGTTATCGATCACGATGATTGATGACCATCGCCAATATAACAACTATTCTGTATCCATAACTAATAATGATAGCAAAGTGATCCATTCGGTAGTGAATTGGTATCTCTATCATTACGACAATATTGTTTGCATACTGAAACTGCGTATTTGTTCGCTTTCGTTTTCTACGAATGTATAAACTAGACAACTGACAGGCAGGACGCAAAGGTTTTGAAACACTTAGGTAGTTACTTTCACCTACTCTTGGAACAGTTTTAGTAATGTCCAAGATATTATGTCGTACATATACTCATTCTGATGCATAAATTATATCTGCTTATCAGAATCAGACAGAAAGCTAAATACGAATTGTAAATCTTTTCGTCGATAATTATATGGAATGAAGCATAGCTCCCGTAATTTTTAATTTTTAATTTTAATTTTTGTTTTATATAAACATTTATTTCATACAATAGAAACGTAAGTAAGCAGTAGCTACGCTCTTTGTCAACTTTTCTTAGTAAGTACCTAATGTAGAACTCTGGAGGAGGGCGCTGGTAATTGTCCTACAGGCTTGGATCCTTACCGCGGGTACCAACACACCGATACCTTATAACCCTTATAAAATATTGTATAATTAGCTGTTACAACCTATTGATATTAGTCCTACTCAATATATATTTATACTAATGTTTTTTGGTACGCAAATAAATATTTTTGTATTTTTTTTTAATCTGATAACGAGCCAGTTATTACGAACCAACTACAGCTTAGTACGACGAAACTTGACACGAAAATTAATCATAATCTGAACTGATACACAGGGTGTAGGTAAACTTAAATGCGTGATATCCTTTACCCTAATCCTTTGACCAAATTTGAAAACACGAAAAGAAAATCAGCTGTACCTTAGAAAATGTCAATAGCGATAGCGGTTCGAAAAAAATGTAAGTACGAGTATGAAACAGCGTGGAAACAGCTAACTTTTTTTTGTGATTTCAATGTTGGTACCAATAGTAAAAGTTGTTCAGTTTGATGGACAACCCGGTTATTAGAAAACTGATAAAACTGTAGACAATTTATACAAGTATCTTGGATGAGTACAGTTTCATCACTGTTCTAATCCAAATCACTCTAAAGTAACATTTCAGTGTTTTTTTTTCCAACTGGTGAAATTTTATTTCTTTACATAATAGGTACTAGCTGGAATTGAATATCAAACAAAAGTGGCAAAGCTTCTGTACATAAATCTTATCTTATAATCTTATAACTATTATAAAACCGTAAAATCGTGAAGAATAAAAAGTAGTGGTTCACTTCATATAAAATCAAATAACACTCAATAGCGCGATTTAAATGACGTGCAGCGCCATCTATTGACAAAATTGTTAGTTTGTTTGTTTGTTCGCGCATCACGCAAAAACTACTGAACTGATTTTGATGAAACTTTTTTTGTTTGATAGCTTATAATCTGACTTAAAATCTGGTATATAATTTGTGCGGACGAAGTCGCGGGAAAACACTAGTTATGAATAAAGTTCTAACTTACATACGTATTGGGCTCTTACAAGATCATGACTGTACCTAAGTGGAAAGGTCCATTAGTAGCAAGTAGCTTCCTAGTATCGACTGTTCTTAATGAAGCAATAAGCTATCATGAGTCGCCTTGATTCAATTAGGAGCTAGGAACCAGTACCTAATCAATATCGGTTCAGTGGTGAATTGAACTTAGACGGGAATCAAGTGGTAGATATACGTTTAGTTCCATGGGAAAGTGTTCTTTGTTAGTTGCGTGTGATAGAAATCTATCGTTATCTATCAAATAGATAGACTCATGTCACTTCTAGGGCTGTTAAAATGTTTAGCAGCTATGAAAATTACGCTAACAGGGTGTAAAATTAAATTCGTTACATGTAACTAAGTATATTAAGTGCTTTAGATTTTTAAACTTTTACTTTAGGACCAACACTGAAATCTCGAAAAAGAAATCAGCTGCCCCATACATTTAGGTCGAGCAGTGATTGTTTTCTATGAAACAGCCGATTTTTCTTTCGCCATTTCAATATTGGTCCCATCGTGAAAGTTGTTCAGTTTGGTGGTGTAAAGCATAGGTTTGTAAAGCATTATTTTTCCTCGCTGTTGGCATTGTTCAGTTAAGCCACTATAGGGTGTTTTGTTTCCCACTGTACATAGATAAATACGAAATCCTATTTTCACATAGTTGTTGAAGACTAAATAATGGGGAATGAAGACATGGTCCCCTGCATGCATGACAGATCACCACAAACTTGTTTCAGCGTCAATGAGCGGGTTCTAATACAACTCATCAGGAGTGCGATTTTTGAATCTCAATCGGTGAGCTCAGCAGTTAAAAATGTCAAAATTACTATGAAGATATGCATCTTTCAACTGCTGATTTGACTCTCAAAAATCATACTTCATGAGTGCGATTTTTGACAAACAAATCAGCAGTAGAAAGATGCGTATCTCCGTAGCAATTTTGACATTTTCAACTGCTGAGCTCAGCGAATGAGATTCAAAAATCGCACTCCAGATGGATTTTAATTTCTTAAATAATTATTAGTTTTGCTTTAATAATATCATGTTTAGTGTTTTAATATCTCTTTACAATAGAAACTCTTTGGTCTGCATTTTTTAATAAATCTTGAGACAGGCAGCATGGCCTAAAAAAAAATTAACAATTGCCATAAAATCAGAAAGAAGAAAACTGTTTTGTTTATTAAAGCAAATGGCGGCAATGTAATTTTTTTAGAAATATAATATAATATAATGTTTTTTATTTTTTACTACAAAAGTCACCAGCGTTGAACTATCTGGTGTGTAGTGAAAACTTTTTTGATTCTCGTAAACGTCTCCATGGTTTACTACGAAGATTTACACAAAGATAATGGAATTTTACTACGTTAGAATTTTAAACGTAAGTATTTTTATTGAAATTACGAATTAGTCTGTGGAAGCAAGTTAGTGGTCAACTTGCTGTCAGAGATTTTCAAGCCGCCTGTAGGCATCTGACCTGGAATAATTAGCTATACCGCTATCTGACGTAACTATCCGGGATCAACTGCTTAACGTGCCTTTCGAAGCATTGCGACGATCGAGATGCTCTGGGTTTTAACATGTTATAAACTTATGACTAATGCTTATAATTATTGTATATTCTACACAGATTTAATTATAATGTTGTCTTAAAAAAATGAATTGTTGAAATACATAGCATTCGTGTATGTAGGTAGGGGAAGATTTGGACCCTTCGTACAGTTTTTGCATTATATTTTTCATCTTTTTATGCAATTGATTAATAGCTGTAAGGAAACCATCTTGCAATGGCACACATATTCAGGTTTTAGGGAAAAAAGTTACAATTGATTATTACTGAGGGTTATTGAATAAAATTAATTTTTCTCCAGGCCGGGAATCGTACGAATCCACACACAAATAGGGCACTTTCATACAACACCGAAAATTAACTTTATTTAGTAGATAGAGAATGAAAAAAACATTTCATTTGTATTTTTCCTGGTATAACGATGTGGTCACCAAAAGGCTACCTACACATGAAAAGACGTGTCCGTAGTCCACTTTGTTTGTCTGTAAAATCTATTGTATGTATGTGCCCCTTGTACGAATTGTGCCAATCTTCCCCTACGTATTATTTGGACCAAAATGAAGGTGATTAATTTCAGCCAGGTAGGCCGGTATTTAACGTCAACGTTAAAATGTAATTATAATTAAATAAAGTATATTTTGACACGGTTTTATTGAATGTCAGTGCCATTCATGCTGTTTGTGAACTTTCGTCGACCTACATTCTTATGTAACAGTTAATGCGCTCTCGTGTGAAGTGATGAATCACCAAATAAAAGGTGAGTTCACCAAATTTTTATGAGTTCATAATGGCACTTTGGAATTGCTATTGTTCTGTGTCAAATAAGGTATGGGACTTCCAATTTTATAGCGTAATGTAATCATTAATCTAAAGGTGTTATGACCAAGTTATGAAAAAAGCTAAGAGAACTAGTTTTTTAAGGGGATGATCGGGATGATCACACCAACAAACTGAACAACTATACCTATAGAAACAAAATCGACATCACAAAAAAAAATCAGCCATACATTTGGGTCGAGATTGCAGTTTTGAATGAAAAAGCAGATTTTTTTTACGATTTCGACATTTGTCCAGAAAGTTGTTCAATTTGATGGTCTGATCATCCCCTTAAAAACCGTCAGCATATTAAGAAGTATAGAACACAAAACGAAATAAGGAAAGCATGAACCTTGCTGCAGGGCATGACTCAAAGAGCGTCTGCCTTCTGCCTCCTTATGATAAGAGCCCGGAGCGAGGGAAGGCAAATGATTCGAACCGTTCACGACAACAAAAGGAATGTAATAGCTTATTTTACGCACTACTGGCTCCAAGCCAGCCGCTGTGTTAGGACTATCAATGATACTTCCTAATAACCGAAGGAATATACATTAACTATATAAGTACATTAAACCATTTAGAGTTTGGTACTTATATGGTCTAGTTAAGGGCCATAGAGATCAAGAGCAACCATTTTTTTTATTCTACTTCATACGGTTATACAAGGTGTTACAAAAATACAAATAAACATTTAAGGGGGTGGTTTAGACCGTCAAACTCGACAACTTTCACTATGGGACAAATCGACTCGAGCTAAAATATGTATGGGATATCAGATTTTTTTTTCGCGATTTCGATGTTGGTCCCATAGAGAAAGTTGTTCAGTTTGACGGTATAAAAACCCCCTTAAGAGTTTTAAAAATTTATTCTTACTTATGTAACACCCTGTATACCTATACCTAGGTACGTAAATTCGATATTTTATGGATTTTGAGACTAGACATCTTCAGGACAAAATAATGTTCATGCAGATTTACAGGCATCACACAAGATGACGCATTGATGGAGCGGCAGACGTCAGTCCGTCATTTGTGAAGCAAAGAGTTGTAAACCGCACGTAGAAGCACAGTGACACACAAGTGACGGATTGACGTGTGTGCTTCTAGGTGCGGTTTCTTACAACTCCTTGCTTCACAAATGACCGTCGATGCGTCATCGTGTGTGATCCCACTTAGTAGAAAATGTTTAAGGGGATGATCAGACCATCAAACTGAACAACTTTCTATATGTGACCAATGTTAAAATCGCGAAAAAAATCAGCTGTTCCATACTAAACTACAGACCTACTCGACCTAAATGTATGGGAAAGTCCATTTTTTTGCGATTTTGATGTTGGTCCGATACGAAAAGAGGTTGAGTTTGATGGTCTGATCTTCCCCTTAAAAATCCATAACCATATTATTAAGTAAGACCCTGTATAAATACGAACGCACATTAAGAGTGATCTCTCTAAGATCTCCACATTTTTCCTCAAATTAAAAAGGTACAGAACCTTTACTGCGCGAATCTGAATCACACTTGGTCAGTTTTCACCACCTTTACTCATCTTGAATAACACAAACTCAAATTAGTAAACATGTGTCAAAGCGAGAACATACTCGTTACAAATGTTCTCTTCTCTGCCAAAACACGAAAAGGAAATCGCACACAGGCATGCAAATACAAACTACAGTACGCGACAGGCCCTGCCCAAATACTGTATAGTACTGTAGTAATTTATAAAGCCAAATAAACATAATCCTTATACAACGTGTTACAAAAACACAAATAAACATTTAAGGGGGTGGTTTAGACCATGAAACTGAACAACTTTCACTATGGGACCAATATCGAAATCGCGAAAAAAAAATGATGTTCCATACTCTATACCATCTACAAATCGACTAGAGCGACTCGATCTATCGACTAGAGCGACTCGAATCGACTAAAATATAGGTAATGTATGGGATAAGAGATATTTTTTTCGCGATTTCGATTTTGGTCCCATAGAGAAAGTTGTTCAGTTTGACGGTCTGAACAACCCCCTTAAGAGTTTTAAATATTTATTTTTACTTATGAAACACCTTGTATAGGCAAAAGTAATATTTTTATAAGTTCTCTAGAGATTTGGGTCAAAAAAATTTGAAGTTCCTTTGACTTTATTGATGCAAATAAAATATGATTCGATCAGCTGAGCGGTTCAAAGGTCAGTTCCCGTGTCGTTGACCCGACAATCGATTGCGTTTCCCGCCATGGCGTATTGTGCTTCTCCATTGAATGCGTATAGTATATACCTACTTGTGATCTACTATGTTACTAGTTACTACCCTTACTACTTCTTTATTGCTTACTACGTCTATTTATAAAACTACTACGATATGCGTGGGTTGGTTAAGTAAAAGATTTTATTTTTCTATTAAGAAAATGGGGAAGGATGTTCAATATACATACAGGGACTAGACAATACATTACTTTAAAGGGTCTTCTTATCGAGTGGGCTGCAAGCCCTGGTGTCAGAGTTTATTCAAACCGCCTTACGCCCTCTGACGTGGTTTTTATGTAACGACTACTACCACCAGATATAGTAGCCGGGACCAACAGCTTAACGTGCCATCAGAAGCACGGAATCATCTTTCTTTTCAGACAATCAGGTGACTCAGCCTGCAATGTCCTAACCAACTGGGGAAAAACACACAAAGTGACACTTCACTAGGTGCCCCCATGGTGCCCCCCGTGGGAATCGGACCCACAACCTCCGTGTCAAGAGCCCAATGCTCTTAACCATTAGACCACGGAGGCAGTTAAGCTAAGCAAGACCAAGGAAGCTAAGTGATATTGGCAAAAAAAAAACTTATCATACAAACGTTCGATCATCTGATTGCATTTTAGTTCAAACATTTTTGTTATTTATTTCATATTATCTTCTTTGGGGAAAGCTGTTCAGTATCATGAGTAAAATCACCTCATTTACACCCTGTATAGGTACCTACTTCTTTGTTTTTTAAAGATATTCTTTTAACATTATTTGGCTCATTCTTAATTAATGTAACTACAGTACACAAAGAAATACTTGATGACTGTTCAAGTCACGATATTTTTTTTCTAATTGGGAATCAACAAAGTTTTGACCTCATAACAGCCTTGAAAAGTTTTCTGTAGAGGGAATCGAACTACAATGAACCGCTTTAAAAAATAATCTGATCGGTTTTCAGCGGCTAGACTAAAATTAGCCTATCGAATATTTAGATCCAGCATTCCTCGGTGTGTGATGACGACCACGTAGGTACCTACTGTCTAGTCTACGTCTAGTTGGAGGTGGACGGCCTTGCGGACTCATATTCTCAAGCCTTGCATACATTTATACAGGGTGTTATTCTGGACAGTTGCATTACTAGTATAACTACCTAAACTTTCCCAAAGAAACCTAAGAGAAATTAGCAAAAAAAAAGAATTTCATCTTTAATTGAAAATAAGAACTTTCGCTTCTTAATTTTATGTAAAGTATGATTCGTGATACCTACATATTTCCAGTTTAACACTTGTTATCCTATGACAGGCAGGGCTGTCCCTTACAGAAGGTATTTGTATGCGTGGATGAAATACAGCTAGTTCTTGCACATCATGACTGCATTTGACTGCGTATCACGTATTCATGCTCCCGCACAATCATGAACTACCTATATACATATAGTAGCTAAGTAATTCTTACCTGAAAGTACGCACAACTATGGAAGCTACACACGCGGTCGTGAGAAGCAAGAATTATACGAACACATAGTTTGTCTTAAAAGTTTATTAGAGGGTATAGCCACGTATAAGAAAGAATATTTATGTATAGCTATATAAATCCAACTAGTAGATCTTTCTAAACATTTTTTCTCCGGAAGAAAGAATAGGCAGTGCAAGATAATTAAAAATACCTGCATAAACTAGTTCTACTATCTCGGGGGTGCGTTCGGAATCCGATATCTTGATATATTAGGAGTGGGGAGCCTCGGGCGAGTTTTACAACCCTCTGCGGGCGCTAGTGAGGGCGCCAAGCTATTTATACGAACTGGGGGTTCGGACGACCTTTACAAATACAGCTTTTACCGATATGCTCTACAAACTGCCACCATAAAAGCTTGGTCGGTAAAAACAATCGATGGCGCCGGAACTACATGATTTAAAAAGATTTTAAAAGAGGGAATTGACTAGAATTGTTCTATAATTTCGATTTCAATATTCTTGAGATTGATGTTGAGAATATTGTTGTGTTTTCATGGGGGTCTATTGGCATCGCGTCTACAGCTTATGCCGATCGATAATTCACAGTCGGCACTACAACTGTTTTGCAAATTGTTTCAACTATGATTCTTATCAGAATACTAACACCCTACCGACACGGTTCGCCAAGTACTCGTATCTAATAGGATATCACAACAGCTTAAGTAGGTACCTATCAAACAACTGGTTCTCCCTTCAACCAAAACTATGTCAACTACACTCTCTAACCTGATTTAACTAATCTAAACGATCCGCATAAATCATACTTCAGCGATAAGGATCATAATTCGTGAACCCAGCTCTCATTCGCGACGCATCAGCTGATTTAAACGCGGGTCACGACTCACGCCCTCTCAAGAAGAGTAAAAGTGGCCCGTTACATTTATAGTTCAGGTGCAGGTCCCCCCCTGCCCCGCACCCCTCTCTAAACTTAGAGACGAGATAGTCACTGTTCCAAGTATCAAGTCCCATGTGACAACTCTAATGCGCACACCGTAAGGATCAAAAAGCCTTGGTCCAGGAGACTTCGTGTGGGGAACTTCAGATGCGTGCGCACGCGCCGCTAGCCGTCATGATGCATTATATTTACTGCATTATTGAGCTGCAAGAGTTTATTTATGAAAGCTGGGTGTGAACGGCCGTTACATGTTAACTTGACTAGCAACTGGCTAAATTTGAATAAACAAATCGGAATCCATGTTTAAAACAATAAACATTAGCGTTTAAACGATTTCGTGGATTGTGATTCCATCTAAAAGTGGAAATGTGTATGTAGATTCCATCCAAAAGTTCTTGCCTGCATTATGTATGACGTAATTACTAGAAATTAATGTTTTTCAATAAAATAACCCTCCTCTTAATTTATTAAAAAACACATTATAGAAGGTAGGTCCTACCCAGACCATATACCTAATATTCTTGCTAGACAGCAAGAATACAAGTTACGATTTTGAAAACTATAGAAATATATCTAGTTTTCAAAAACTTAAACAAGCGACCCATATTAGTAAAATGTATCTCTAAGTAGGTATGCAGATTAAATAAGTTCGAATCGAATTGTCCCATTTAAATTCTGTTCGCAGTTCGCTACGATCTACAAAGACTAGTAGGTAGGTACAAAGTAACAGTGTTAGTTACCCGTCATTAGTTCATTATACCTACCCTACATACTCGTATTACTTCAAAATACACGCCTTTTCTCGACTCTACATAGAATTGATAACATCATTATTTTAGCATAACGACTTTGTTTCCATATCTTTTCTGCATTATGGCAGTAGCAGTGTCAAGAAATAAACTTGACCAGATAAAAAGGGCTGCTAACGAGAATGCAGTATGCACTTTAAAGGCTGCACGGCCACTGCAATATAAGTACACTCGCCTACAAAAGTAAGGCACATTCCAGCTAAATTATTTACCTCGATTTTGAACTTTATCTTTACGTAACAAGCTAGCATATTTTTTTCCCAGGAATGCTGGCTCAGTCAAGTGAAAACATAATATTTTGTGATCTGTGGTAAAACATAATTTGTAACTCAGAAGTAAAAGTATGAAAGTATTAAAAAATGTACTGTGTTTTTACGAGAGAAATATCGTAGACGAAATGAAGCTAGATTATACTTTCATTTTATTTATTCATCACTTATTTTATGTATCAGACTATTTATGTTTTTCGATTTAAATTTTACCTTTTTTCAATGCATTTTATTCCAGTTTATGATAATGGTAGTTAGCATGAAACAAAATATATTTCCCACAGGATAGATGACCTTAAACAACTACAATTATCTTGATTGTACATACAAAAACCAGACTTGGTAGTTAATTAGGACACTAATTCTAAGAAGCCATATAATAGATGTAAGCCGTAGTCAGTTAAGGCGGCGAGGAATGACAATGACAACATTAGTAAGTACTAGACGTAATATTGAAAGCTAAGGTAAGTTATTGATTGATTTTTCTGTTACAATTGATGATTCTAGATACTAAGGATTCTTGACTGCAGAAGGGATTAGTAGGGAACTATAAAGAACTATAAAAGGGGCATTCAGAAAAGACCGCGATGGTCTCAGTGGCGCAGGTGAAAGCCTGTCAAAATATATAAAATTTAAACCCTAAAATTAACAATAAAGGTTATTTTTAATGTTCCTACATGAAAAAGGAATGGTATGCTATTTAATACTATATCTTTGTTTACGCTCAGTTTAAAAACTCGCTCGTTTTTTTACCATTACCGAAGTAGAAACAAATAATGAATTATATACAATTTTTATACTAATTTTGTTTTTGACATAAATAAGCTCACAACCGAAATCTCTTTCGGGCATAAACAGCTACCAACGACCTCTTAGGCTTTCACGGTCGATTGAGACGTCAATATTTGTAATTTTTCTTTTACAAAACAAACTTGAAGAAAAACTAACATGTTTGCTTATCGCATCGCCTTAAAAGAAAAAAAGCGGTCAGTTTTACACGCGAATATCCAATTCATTTATCACTCGTATTTCAAACTGAGAAATAAACTCGCACATTTGAACTTTCCGTTGTAAAAACGTCGAATTCTTTATAACTCACTCCCCTGCTGTTTATAACATAAACAAACAAAGAATGTTAACAACCGAGAACAATTTCCCATATGTAGGTCAACGCAATCTGCCGTCAGAGACATAAAATTAAAAAGAATAAATCTAAAAATACAACCTAAACGCTTATTTAGAATAACAATGGAGAAGCGGTATTGTTAATTCAGAACTTTTTTTTGTGCGAATCTCTTATTGCTGTGGAATAAAGGTGAGAATCATGTGTGTTCGCGAACGGATGCCAAGAGTGAGTCACCGGAACACCGTCGAATATAGTCCGTTCCGTACCGTACCTCACCTGGGATTCAAATTGAGAAACAGCAATGAATATTAAATTGATGAAACATTACATTATGATTGTACGAAATGTGTGTATGTTTTATAGGAGCAACGTTTACTTTCCTTTTGGAGAAATTTAGATGTAGGTAGGTATACAGGTAGAAACTTAAATGCGTTACATATTGAAAGTTGTTCATTTTGATGGTCTGAATCTGAAGCACTCACCAAAATATTAATGCGGGAGTCACGTTGCAGGGTTTGCCCAAACACTCGTCCTTCGCGTGTTGTTTGCGCGGTTCGCGTTTCAGCCTGCCACGAGGCTCCGCAATCTATCTCAGTTGTGTTCTTACTCAAAAACAATCCTCGAGATTGGATAGATACTCCCTCAAACCACTTGACACTGGCGGAAATGCGCAAGAAGTCCATTGATTATAAATAAAAAAAATATTAATGCGTTTAAGTTTATATATACAGACAGACATGTATACAGAGCGACAGACGGAAAAGGAAAAAACATTGAGGATTCCAATTTGACTATAAGGAGGTATTTCAAGATGATATGAAAATTTTGAGGCAGGATAAGATAATGCAACAAAACAATCTAGAGGACTTTCTAAACAACATTCACTAGAAGACATAGGACCAACGTTAAACCAATTTAGCTGTTCCGTAGAAAATGTGAGTGCATTCGATACGCTCTACTAGTCCAATCATTTTAGGGTTTGACCCTAACCTGACCCCCCGATTGGACTATACGCAGATCTTTACTAATTAAACCTAAATTAAACTATTACACTGATACTGCCATACAAAAGACATCAACGTAACGTGATCGATCGATATCTTTTTGTCCTGCCTACTTTTGGCGCGTTCAAAAATTATTAATTTGAAAAATCTTTATAAATAGATTTTGTACGAGCGTAACAATAGTTATTTGTTATGCTAGGCTGCAAAGTTGTTTTTTGGCGCGAGTACTTATATTGAAACCTGAGCAAGCGAAGGATCCTAGGATTGAACCACGAGCGAAGCGAGTGGTTCAAATATAGAATCCGGAGCGTAGCGAAGGTTTCAAAGGTACGAGACGCAGAATAATTTTGCAGCCGAGCGAAACACACAACTTTTCACCTCACAACGGCGAGGAAAATGTTAGGTGCAAGCACTGAGTTTAGATGTATAGAGTGAACATCGCGCTTCATGACGTTGTCCCATTCTATTGCGGCTATATTACTCTTGCATTTAGTCACTGTCTCACTGCCGTCACGTGTAGCAGTTTGGTTGAAAACCAATAATTGATCAGCATAAAAAATTTCCTGGTGTGTAGTGTGTACTGAGACACTGCTCAAATAATTCAGGAAATGTAAGGAAATGTAAAGGAATAACTTCTCATAGGTAAACAAGATGAATTAATTATTAAAATGCATTTTAAATAAGTATTATTTTAAACACCACACTGGAAAAATAATTATATGCAAATGCAAATAAGGACAAATCTATACGTGAAAAAGAGAAGACAAGAGATATTGCTACTCAAAGGGATTATATTTAGTTATAATCTCTTTGTTGACACTCAAATAAATTATAGTGAAGGACAAACCCATACGCGAAAAAGAGAAGACAATAACATGCACGAATATATGCATAGTTCGTTATGTTAGCAACATAATCTTTTTGTCTTTCTCGCACGTATGGTTTTACTATCTTTTTATCTGGACTCGAATGGATTCGAATTTTAAAAACTCTTTCTACGCTAGCGGATAAAATGCACTTTTGCACTCAGATTTCGAATGATAAACAGAATCTTTCCGAGCTTGTGAGGTGAAAAGGTCTTTTATGAGACATTAATTATTTTCCTTAATGTATTAAAATCTAAATAATATTTTACTGTACAACGAAGAATTATATGAGATAATTGGTAAAGTTTGTAGGAAGGATCCCATGGGATGTCGTGCCCTGCAGGGCGAAGATCTCCTCTCATGAATAAGAGGGAGAACAGTTAATTAACCATTGCTTCAACAACGCAGAGGAAGTATGAAATTTTCAATTCGAATATTGCAAAAAAAAAGAAAAACCCAAAGACCAGCTCTGAGGTTTGTATGGGAATCGAATAGACTAAAAACTATCAGTTTTAAAATAGTTAATCAGTATGATCACATTTTTATAGGTACAAATAAATATTTAGCCGTGGTGGTCTAGGGGCGAGTAACCTAGCCTGCCGTGCAAGGGGCGATGGTTCGATCCCCGTCCAATTCAACGAGTACTAATGTGTTTTCCGGAATTTATGTACGATTTGTGAGAAAACCGGCATGCTTCAATTCGAGGTTGTATGTATTGTCAAACCCAACTGTCCATTACAAGTGGCAAACTGACTCACTCCCCGTCACAATGGACAGAGTTTCGGTACTATAGTGAAACGTGGACGTTCTGACGTTTCAGAATATCTCTGACTACCCCCTCGGGGAATATAGTCGTGCGCATTTGCTATGCTAAAAAAATATCTGGCTTCCGATAGGATCGACTCAAATAGGTTCACGATAGAAATAGGTCAAGAATCAAGAAACAATATTATTCCACTACCGATATGCATAAGGCGCCTAATCGTAATTAATTCTTATGTAAATACTCCAGCTTCTCCAAATATGGGGTCGAAATAGAATGGCGAGGAATATACCTATCTCATTCTATCACATTAATTTCTTATGATGTTTGTGTGTCCATCTCTATCCTCACAGAGTTATAATTAACCCACGAGACGCAGTTTCCGGTCTGTGCATGCCGACCCTCGGGCAGAGTTGCATTGCACAGAACACAAATAAAAATTAGCAGAAATCTGTAATAAATATGCCATGTGTAAATTAAAACTTACGTTTAGGTACAAACAATTCTCGCACTATTATTAAGTAACATTTTTCCCAAATACATAATTCGAAAAAAAAAGAGATCAAAGATAATATTGATTGATCATAAATTAATGAACAGTGAACACTTTGATCAGTAAACCTTTTAACAGTTGTCTCAGACTGATCGATAGAGCTCCTCGTATAGTGTTTGATACGTCCATTTTGACATAGATATCCCAGGCGACATTGGATTGGAAATGATCTCTCATTTCTACGCAAAAAAGTCTGTCAATTTTGCGGGGGTGAGGGGAGGTTTATATACTGGCGCGGGACGCGCGTCAACTATTTTTATATGACGGGTATGCTCACTGAGCATGCGTCTTTGGCTGAGGGGTACGCGCGTAATATCGCATCCATTCCTGTTAATTTATCTGAGATTTGCAATATGTATGACCCGTTGTCATTTGTTTTGAATGGACAAATGACAACGGGTAGGTAGGTACTATCATTCTTTTTATACAACGAGGACGTTCCTTCCAAGACCACGATTTCCAGCTTATTCTAAAGAATTACATTCGCATGCCCCAAATCCTGTTCGTTGAGAAAAACCAGTAAACATGTTCTCCTTCTGTCATTGCAATTAATGAATTATTTTGACAGTGACAGATTTTTATTTAAATTGATTACTCGGTCATTATCGTTTACTCGTAAAAAGATGATCATTAAAAATATTCATTTCAGTGACATCGTATTTGCATGAACGTATCGTGTCGTGTGAAGTAGGGATGTTTTGGAGATCCGTATCCGTAACTAAATCCGTACGCCGTTCTTAAGTTGATAGATTTTTTGAAATGAATGCTTCAGAAGATGGATATTGGATGGATTGGATTGGAATGTATGTTCTGTTTTGGTGTGCAATAAAGTATAATTGATTGATTGATTGATTGGAAGTTTTTGCCATGATTTGGAATTTTTAAAAGCGATAGAAGTATCTTACATAGACGTAACCAACATAAGAGCGAAAAACATTGCACTTTTCCTTAACCTGATCCGATATGAGAACATTTAAATATCCGTATACGTATCCGATATCTCACATGCCTGTATGAATACGGTTTTCGTGGAAACATGTTGGATTAACACTTGTTTGTAATGTTATCATCGTCTGCAATCTACAGTTGACTAACGTACCTCTACATAATAAATTTACAATGTTTTCAGGTCATGCCCGAATTCAACGAAATATTAAAGCGTCATTGGTCAGATTAGTGTGAACCATGCTAAACTGAACTCTCAGTTGGTACTTGTAGCACGGTAACGGTATCTACCCTGATAGAATATACGTCCGTGAGTTTAGGTAGGTAGGTATCTATGCAATATTTGAGGAGGAAATTACGTTGTAAAAATTAATAGATAACAGAATATGCCATGGCTTAAAATTATACAAATAATGATCAAATCAGGAAAAGATTTGATTTTAACTCAATTATTACATTATTTAATGGTAACAAATGTGTCAAAATTTAGTTAAAATATATACTTGTCCTTTAAGCGCATTAGAATCCAGTTGTTTTTCCTTAATTAGTATAGGTAAGTAGCACAGACATAATCACATTAGTCTGACATCTGAAAGTTATACGCAAAAATTATCGTGTTAATGTTTATACTAAAACAGGGATTGTTTTAGAACGGAATTCGTTGCATTTTCCAGAATGGTTAAAAACGAACAATTGCTCAAAGAATCGTGTTTCACTGAGATCCAAAATTACTTCAGCTTTTATTCGTAAACTCTATACGTACCCAAGAGATTGACTCTATGTCTGCCTTGGGACCGAGACGAAATAAGTCAAAAGAAATAACTGTGTACAAAAACATATCCGAGTTCTATTTGTACAGCAAAAACAACAACAGGCTAGATCTAAAGTCCCACAGCTGGCAAAGTGCTTCAGTACTCTATACAAGGTGTTACCAAATAAACAAAACCCTAAAAACCTAGAAGAACAAAACCCTAAAAAGTAACTTTATTGAAATTCGCAGAAAAAAACAGGTTTTCAAATAGTTTTATACCTACATAATCAATTGTAGGTTCTATTAGTTTTCATGTTGTGGTTTACTTTGTCAACAACTTTTATATTTCTAGAGCTTCATCTACAGTTTTTCATAAAAATGTCAATCTCGTCCCGCCATCTCCTTTTCGCTGTGTCAGTTCGTCGATTTTCTTTTAGTAGGGTGCTTTGCTTACTCTTCGTTTCCGGGATAAATATTATCGAAATTTTTTAGTGGAACAAAGTTTGGCTTGCGAAAAGTGGAAACGGTATCGAAATCGGTCTAATTCTACAGGCTAGGGGGTGATGAACTGATGTTAGATACCACGAGTGTTCACAACACACTTTCCCAAATATTTACAACTCATACAATATACAGTTTTATAATATACCTAGTGTTTACCCGCAACTTCGTCCGCACAAATTAAATACCAGATTTTAAGTCAGATCATAAGCTATCAAACAAAAAAAGTGTCATCAAAATAGGTTCAGTAGTTTTTGCGTGATGCGCGAACAAACAAACAAACTAGTCAATAGATGTCGCTACACGTCATTTAAATCGCGCTATCGAGTGTTATTTGAGCTTTGAACCGCAACTTTTTTATTCTTCACGGTTATTACGGTTTTATAATAGTTAAGATAATGCATAATGTTTAGATATCCTACCTAGATAATATTGCCCCTCCCTTTATCATCCATTACGAGGGAGACAATTAATACATTTAAAATTCAACTCAACAGCACATGACATTGATCTCATTTATCAAACTAATCTCTAATTATCATGCAAATTTGCCTATATAGCCAGAGCTATTTACATTTCCGATTTCGCTTGTCACCTAACATCACTCTTATGTGTACATAATTAGTATGAAAATTGCTCAATCATCAGTACTTTACAAATTGCACTGTAGAATGATTATGAAGCTTTTACATAAAGTGTAGTACCGCGCGTTAATTTCAAAATGCAAATTCCAAATTACGAACTAATTTAGGAATTGTTAATAACATAGATCAAGGGAAATTGAGGCAATAGATAGAGTGAGTTTGAATGAAAATTTAAGGTTGTTTACATCATTATTCATTCACGGGTGATATTGGAGAGCTAATAATGTTATTAACACTTGTGTAGACGATATTAATCAAGGTTATCTCTAAATACAGTTTTTATTTAATAAGCTTGCAATTAGAGCGCCAAGAAACGTTAAATTTTTCGATCCTTACCCAGAAGAATACCGTTCTTCGAGATCGAAAAATAGAACATTTCTTGGCGTCCTAATGTTTTTAACTTTTAATGTAAATCTCGAAAAAGCAAGGGAAGTAGCAAGTAGCGTCAGAGTCATAGCATGTGGTGATCTATTGTCTCTGCCAACCCCATAGATAGATAGGCATAAGCATAAGCATAAGCATATGCTCACGACTATATTCCCCAAGGGCTACCCCCTTGAGGTTTCAGAGATATTCTGAAACCTCAGAACATCCACGATTCACCAGTAGTACCGAAACTCTGTCCAGTGTGACGGGGGGTGAGCCCGTCGCCACTTATAATGGACAGTGGGTACAATACATGCTTCGAAATTGAAGCATGCAGGTTTCCTCACGATGTTTTCCTTCACCGAAAAGCCAGTGGTGTTACAAATCGTACATAAATTCCGAAAAACTCATTGGTACGAGTCGGCGTCGTGGACGGGGATCGAACCATAGATAGGCGATGGTATGTATATGTATATAAGCCAATCAAAACTGCGTTCTCAGTGATCTTTGTAGCTTAGTACGAGTTAAATATTGAGCATCACGTTTTAACAGATTACATTTTCAAAAATGTAAAATTTCAGCGAATGGCCAAAATTTGAATAATGCTAATGACAGTGTAGTTAGCACACAGGATGCCTCGAATGTAGTGATTGGTGGATAGGACACACAGATAGACACAACGGCTGATATTATATTTGGGTCAATGATGATGACCTCCCTCGGATACGGACAAATTAATGCATGTTAAACTGAACCTTAAACTGTTTCTAAGTAAGCTTAGTGCTTACAGGCTAATTAATGCCAAGAATTTGTAAAAGTGCAAATATTCCTAGAGAAAATTCTAACGACCAGACATAAACAATCACTCACTGTTCAATAAAACAAGAAAAACAAGGATGCACAGAACAGACGGGCTTTAAAAAAGAAACAAAAGAACATCGGGAAGCAACATTTATTCCCCGAGGAATGTTAATAGCAAATTGCTGTGAACGTGACATGGCCCGGCTAGCTCAGTCGGTAGAGCATGAGACTCTTAATCTCAGGGTCGTGGGTTCGAGCCCCACGTTGGGCGAAATTTATTTTTTCGATTAATTACATCAAATCTACCCGATAATAATAATAAACATAAAAACAAATACAAAAAAATACTTGAAATTCAGCATGAATAAAAATTGTTGACTGCCTATGATACATATATTTTAGGTTTTATCTTCATATAAAAAAAACGAATAAAAATTATTTTTAATACAAAACTGGCATTTTCAGTTATTCCTTAGCTTGATTGAATACTTTTTTTTATTAACAACAGCAACAGGTGAACTATAAAAAGTTATGAAGTGTTGACGTCACTTTTAAATACTTAGTAAACATTTTCATACAAAACGCGCGTTTTGACGTTCGAGTTATCCGCTCCCCGATTGATCAAATAATTAATCAAATAATATTTATTTTCATACACCAATTTTAATTGCAGTTATATCACCAATTTAAATTGCAATTATAGAGATTCTGATCGACCTTTAGTTCAATGACTGCGTTGGTGTCGCGATAATAATATATTCAGTTTAAGAGTCGTTTTAGCTGTTTAAGTTGTTCCTTGTAAGTCATTCTTAGACTGAGTAATTTATTGCAAAGAGCCACGTGCTCTAGTTATTGTTTTGTTGATAATTTATGATGACCGAAAGATTTTGTTTATATTCGCAATGCAGATATCGTACCCTTATTGCAAAAACCAGTTATCTGCACCAAAATGTAACCAAAATGTCTTTGAGATTTAAGCACTCGAAAGTTTGACGACACAAATAACGTTTAGGTATTTTATATATTAGTAGCTATTTATAAATACGCAATTATTGTTTCATTAAGTAGGATAATAACTTAAGAAAATTGACTTAGATTTTATAGAAAAATCTGGATAGTTGGTTGCAGATAGTTGGTTTTTGCAATAAGGGTTATTATTATGATAAGATTGAATAAGATTGATTAGGTTAAAAATCTACAGTAGCTAGTCTAGATATCAACATTTGTTATTTATATTGTCCAAAATGAGCAAAGACTACGCAATAACACACTTTGTATTGGATGAGAGTAGATTATGCAGGGTGTTACAAAAAAAACACCCTAGTAATATTAAAAGAGGTGGTTTAGAAGTTTAGACCATCAAACTGAACAATTTTCACCATGAGGCAAAACATCGAGAAAAAAAGTCAGGTGTTTCATACAAAACTACATGGGACAGCAGATTAAAAAAAATGTTGTAGTCTCCATAGTGACAGTTGTTCAGTTTGATGGTTTACTAATCCACCCCTTTAAAATATTAATGTTCCACCCTGTACAACTATACCCATTACAATGTATGTATGTATAGTATACAGTTGACTAAGCTAGTCATATATCAAGAGTTACCCTATCAAGAGCAGTAGAACTTTAAACAATGCATATCTCTTGCATTTTGCAGTGAACACGGGCAAGCCTTCTACATACTAACGATCCAGACGCTCTTTTGTTTTAAACGCATGTCATAGCCACGTGCGGACAATGTACAGCCACGACTACTTTTTATAATGATAACCCATTTATGAAAATAAAACTAAAAGTCATAATAAAAAAGGGAGCAGAGTGTAACACTTGTTGTAGTCATAAATTGTAGCAGATGCGTTGAAAAAAAAACAGTTGTGTGATGCTTAGTCGTCGTGTGTCAATGTATGACTGAAGAGTACTCAAATTTGGTATTTTTTTCTAGCATTATCGTGTCAATTCTGACACTGCTGCTTTTAATTTTTTTAATTATCATGTTTACCAAAACCGATCTAGGTACCTTTACCGACAGGCAAAGCCTATTAACTAAGTAAGTATTATAGAGTAGATTTTATTATTGCTATTCAACTAGTACATCAGGTATTACGCCTCCAGTCCAGACGATAGTTACGTCTTTTCTGAGCAATGCTCATTCATAAATCGCATACTTTTCATCCCTATTTTGTAGTATGCATATACACAACTTGTTCCGTTGGATTGATCAGGAAGAGGCGGTTGACTTGAGCCTTATCTGACCTTCGTTCATGGTAACAATGTTCAGTTCTAATTCCCCACAATTGTCTGCCAGTTTTGTCGAGAAGTCAACTTTGATTAAAGTGTGCAAGGTTCAGAATTGTTGAACATATTTTAAATAGCTTCTCGTGGAACGAATGTTTGGTAGTATATGAATAGATACCCACTACAAGGTGTGCAATCAAGGTACATTTACGTTGTTGCACAGTTTACTGCCAGAGCGTAGGTGGTGCAAGGAAATTGCAATCTTTCGCAGCTTTATGGTCGTTGGTACTCGGATCGGACGGCAATCAGCATGATCGACCCAGAATCTATCGGCAGACGATAAACAAACAACAAACAACTTATCTTCTCAATAAATGAATCAATCGAAACTCGAGAAAGCTTTCGCTTTACGCTGATGTTTGTTGGTAGTTTTTCATCAAATATTCATACTTGCACAAAATGCACGACCAAATAAAACTTGAAACTTATAAAAGTTTGAGTAAAAGTACATCGGTGTGCGCAGAATTTACATTTCACATTCAGCACATTCTGTGAATCTAAAAACGTCTGAATATTGCTTTAGAATTTTGTATTCATTCAAGATGTGAAGTGATTTTCTTTCAAGGGTCTAGACATGCTCGATTTAAGATTTCATTTTGAGAACCAGTTCTCGCCACAACGTTCGAATACTGAATGATAGCATTGCATATAAAAGCAGTTATCACTTACATAACTAAAGTTTAGTACAAACACGACCTAGTTGCGCCGGCGCAGGAAGCCGCTAACCATCGCGGTCACGCCGTGTTTAAACTGTAATTAAATCTGCTTCAAAACTGATTCATCTCATCCCGTCGAAACCTTGCGCTTCCGAACTACATTTTATAAGTTATCACGAAATGAAAATTTAAATTAGTTTCAGGAGAAATCTTAGTCCCTAACACGGACCTGAAAAAAAGACGGACGTAATGTGACACTAAAAAGATGTGAAGCATGCAAGGTCCTACATTTTCGTTTGTTCTACAAGGGACCTACACTCACACAGATGCACTAGCTCTAGGCGCAGGTCCGACAACCGTCACCATTATGTACCTCGTGACAGCACGCACACAAAAGAAATGGGTGCTTCACTCGTGATAAGACGAGATTACGTCCGTCTTTTTTTCAGGTCCGTGGTCCCTAATGAATATTTTAATATTGTTTTAGATATAGATAGAGTTAGCTCTATCGACAAAACCCGTAGCTTCACGTCCAAAGAAATAAACGACGGGAGCACATAAAATTTGTCGGATTTTTCACGATTTGTAACAGTCCACGAAATAAATGACATCGCCGCTGTCTTCCCAACTCGCGGAGTAGTGGAGGACGCCTCCCACTCGTCACTTAGCCCATTAATCTCCTCCAAACGGTCCGTCCGTCTGTCACAGTCAGTAATCTAATACGACACGCCAGCTTTTTGTACCCATATTACTTGCACTTGGTGGAAATACTCCTTAAAATGGTTGTTAATCCGTCACTTGATAACGGTCCCTTTTAAGGGAGAATCAAACATTCCGGAGATAAAAGGAAGCATTCAAGGAGAGGCCGGGAGCATTATTAACATGGAGTAAGCTATAGCTATATAAAATATCCTACATTCATTCATAACCTCGCGTTCCTCATTCGAACAGAGAGAGTGGGGGTTAGAACTTCAAATACCTACCTCTAATATTATAAGGTCGGTCTTCTTCTTATCGTGTGGGCAAGCCCTGGTGTCAGAGTTAATTCAAACCGCCTTACGGCCTCTGACGTGGTTTTTAATGTAAAGACTACTACCACCAGAGATAGTAGCCGGGACCAATGGCTATTAACGTGCCATCCGAAGCACGGAATCATCATTCTTTTCAGACAGTCAGGTGATTCAGCCTGCAATGTCCTAACCAACTGGAAAAAAACGCACAAAGTGACATATCACTAGGTGTCCCCCGTGGGAATCGAACCCACGACCTCCGTGTCAGGAGCCCAATGCTCTTAACCATTAGACCCCGGAGGCAGTATAAGGTCGGTAAAAATAAGGTCGGTAAAAACCAAGATCAGTGAAACACCCCGTTTTAAAATAAGAAGTAGCGCTCAAGGAGCTCAGAGAAAAGTGGATATAGAACGATCACCTAACTCAGATTTATAACCAGATAACGCAGACAATGGACGTATAATAAACGCAGTTCCGGCGAGGCTCAGACGAGACAAAAGTTCACAAGTTGTGAAGACATCTCCCACACTACACTACTCAGTATGCATGAGCGGAGTGTGAGGACGCTACTACATGTAAATTATACTACACATATTATTATTTATTTACGAAAGCAGACTTAAGATAGACTTGATATCCTTTAACTTGAATAGTAAAAGCCTTTATTTGTCTGATATGTTTAACTTAGTGGGATGAAACCGCACGTAGAAGCACACACGGTGCGGATTGACGCTTGTGTGCTTCTACGTGCGGTTTCATATAACTCCTCGCTTCGCAAATGACGGACTGACGTCTGCTGCTCCGTCAGTGCGTCATCGTGTGTGACAGCTCTTATTTGGAAAAAGATTGCAGGTTTTTTGTAAAGGGAGACTCACCACAGATTTGTCGTGACTGCTCCGCGTGGGTCGGGACCTCGCCGGCGCGGGCGCCGCGGCACACGTCGCCAGCATCGCCAGGAACAGCCCCATCACGGCGAGAGCACGCACGCGCACACCCATTGTCCTCCCGACCGCCACCGTGCACTCCTGCGCATCCCGTACGCATTTGAATTTCAAATTAGCGGCTCGCCTTAAGCCACCATATACGTCGACCTCTACCCTCTTTCTGATAATCGATTCATTTCCGTATACGTCTTCTTTCTTATGCAATTCGCATCGATCGGTCCCTCCGATTGTTTGCTTGCGTCTTTGAAACTTCGTTTGGCATTCGCATTTTTCCTTATTCGGTATCCTACAACTATCTAAATCGATCAGTTCGTTAATTTCATCTAAATTATCATTGGAATGATTTGCCATCTTTCTATTAATTGCTAGAACACAAGTGTGTGTTATTGTTTTGGAGTCTTTTATTGGTGAGTTCATGTTGAGTGGTAACGCTTTAGGGTCTGCTACGTGTCGTTGAGCTTGTGTGAACGCACCGCATGTATCGCTGGATGAGTTCGGCGCGGTCGGTGAAGTGTCGACCATGGTAACAGGGTGTCTGCGCAGGTGTCAGCTGGGCATAGTAGAGTGTCGGTGCGGAGAGGTTCCCTCGTTTACACTGCTGCTGCACGGAGCGCTATCGGCATGTTTCCTGTACTGTTGCCGTGTGCCAGATTAATTTCTCTGTGGACGGATGCGGCGTTATCGGGCTACGTGGGCGGTGCGCCTGTTTGCTCTGTACTTATAATATTCTTGTATGCACAAGATATCGAAGCGATTTCTGCAACAAGACAACGAAAATGCTTGATGAATGTAATCTGATAAGGAGGTAAGAATTCTTTCGTTTTGTAATCGGGTTGTTGAACTAATGCATTGCGTATTTTGTACGTTGACTTTTGTAAAGTTTTCATGTCGAATTATATTTGGGTTTGTCAAATACTAACTCACGCGAATAAATTCGTTGAATTTAAATGGATGGCATGGTACAGTCAAAATAATATGAAATATCACAAATGAATATTCCAACACACGTTACGAAACATCAGAAAAAAACAAAGAAAGCTATAGACTGTTAACATTGAAACAGGATAGCGACAGATAAGAAAGGTCTCCCAAGAAGCTCGATATCATGCACGACAACACTTGACATAACATTGTCAGCTGATAACAGTAAGCTTTGAGTTATTACTGATAACACCTGCCCTTAATAAATCTTCGTTTTATTGTTTTAACCGCAACGCTTTCTTTTATAGCGTAAATTTTCCAACTACCTAGTCATTTATCATTTACGAAATAAACTTGTAAAATCAAATCAATCCAAATCAAATATACTTTATTTAAAGTAACCAACATTTAAGTAAATTAAATTCCAAGTATTGGCAGGTACAATTTTAACAAATTAGGTGTTAATTGATTAGCAATTAAAATAATCAATATTTCGCGTTGCCAATTGCGATGGATTGGTAAATTCGAGGTTGGCACAAACAAACTTTTGGGACCTCTAAAAACACGAGTCGTTACGCGTGGACCCGCAAATTAGTATTACAATGTCAAGGAGACTGCAGAATCCACTTCAGCTTTCTGCTTTGGTTTGGTCTAAACTTTAGACCAAAGTGATTATGAAATCTAATGTGATCGAGATGCTCAAATACCTAAACGTCTGATGTCTTTACCTTTACGAGTGGCTTCAAAAAGTCGGAAATATAGCTTCGCTAAGTTTTCTGCCAAGACTTTTACCTTGACTATTTGTTTAAAACTATCGAATAAGAGAAATTAGAGGACTAATTAGAACAGTCTGATTCGTATCCGTCCTTATTGGACAGAACAAGATTCTGTTGAAGCTTGATATTAATTTTATTGGTAGGTACAGGGTGTTACAAAAGTAAAATTAGACATTTAAAACTTTTAAGGGGGTTGTTTAAAGTCTAAACATTAGACCATCAAACTGAACAACTTTCACTAAGGGACCAACATCGAAATCACGAAAAAAAATCTGCTGCCCTATACATTTAGCTCGAGTAGATCTGTAGTTTAGTATGGAATATCCGATATTTTTTACCACCCCCTTAAATGTTTATTGTATTATTGCGTTTAATAAGAATACATTTAAATATCAGAATCACAAACTTGTACGCAATGAGAATCCTGCTCCAGGGGAATTACGAATAGACAATGTCAAGGATAATTAAATAAAGTATTAATCAAGCAGTCTGGGTCGACCTGTCCCCTTAACCACAAATTAGTTACAAAGCTTCCATAATTAAGTATTATTTATACGAAAATACGGTAAAATAACAGACAGTGCATTATTATTTTATCAGGGGGAAGACACAATTATTCAAAACAACACAACACAAATCGGTAAACGTTGCAAATATTTATTTTGACATGTCTATCAGTTAATCCTAATTGTATATTTATATTATTAATAATAAATAGCTCATTTTTAATTATGTTTACTCTAGCACTAGTTCAACTATAGACGGGACAAACACTTATTTCAATTAACCCAGTGGATTAGGTAAGTATGTTGCAATTATTAAACTTATTGACTCAAACTACCTATGCAGTTAGACTAGAACTTTTAAAACATGCTGCAAAAAAAAGATAAAGGACACTTAAACGTTATCAAAGAGAAACGACAAATATTGAAGGTGCTAATGCTAAAACTAAGGATAACATTAAGCGCAAGTTAGACGCAAGTAGGACTAAGTGCGACTATTTATATACGGACGCCGGTTTAATTATACCCGTCCACATGACCGACACGACACTAATCTACAAATAAATCATAAAGCTTAAGTATAATAGCAAACTCGGCAAGATGTACAGATTGAATTTTAATTCTATGACCAAAATCAATTAACAAAGCAATTGCAAGATGCAGCAAACATGCCTAATAACAATACCTACCATAAGCTTCTGCTACAGCTTACGACTACATAAATATTGATTCAGAAACCAGCCGCGCTGAAGTCCTAGACGTAAGATCTAAAGTTGAATAAATCAATAGCATCGAAGTTAACGACATAAACATGCACATGGATGACAGAGTTCATTCATGAACTTACATTTCTGAGTCCGTTCTACGTATAAACTGTTGCGATGAAAATGATGAAACAATACAAAACACTCTCTGTGCAGTCTGGGCTTCCTTTCCCTTTCAACACAACAGAGAGAGACAGCAATCGAGCTTTCACAGCTGATACTGAAAGCACTGATAACTTTACAGAATTCACACTGAAACTTATCTAGAATAAACTCGGAAATAACAGTCACTTAAATTAGGTGAGAGATTTTAGGAGAATCGATAATAGTAACAATAGTACAAGCACCGGCACTAGTACAGTAGTATGACATTAAACAAATCGTATTGTTTCAATAAAAGCACTGTTTCTTTCAAAGTTCGAGTGTTTCGTGAGTGAAAATAAACAGTGTCCATGAGCGGAACGCTCGGCACTCGGCACTCGGCACGCCTACTCCGCGACCACGCGCGACTCTAACTACTAAACTCGGGTGAACGGAACCCTGTCCACACAGCAGTGTACGTACTGCCATGCGCGTTCTCACTCAGCTCCTTGCCTGTGTGTCACACAGACTCACAGACCCATCGTTGTGTGCCGCTTTGTGGGTTATTATTGTCGACACAATGAAGTGCGTACAAGGAGCAATTCGTTTTGATTAAAATTTCTTTCGGTTTTTGCGTGGTGCCTTTGTTTTGTAGAGCTTCTGTATGGTCTTTGTATGCGGTGAATTAGGGGAGCTTATTAGTCGGCAATTCGATCGAATGCATGCAATTAACACAATACGTACGAGAATAACGAAACTACGAGTATGCTCGAAAACAAAAGGTTGAAAAGTGCTACTCATAAAGTTATTATATCTTACGGAATAGAGGAACTGACATTAGTTGTCAAATGAAATTGTTTTTGGGAACTGTTTTACAGCTCGTCGGCATGATGAAATTTTGAACTCTGTGAATAATTGTGAATCTAACTTGAAGTTGTGGATAATTTTGTGAAAGTGTTAATATAATTTCAAAAAAGTATCCACGATTTCGCGTTAGATTGACAAAATATTCACAGAGCATGAATTTTCACCATGCCGACGAGTGGTCAAACAGTTCCAAAAGGGTTCTATTGCCTCGCGTCACGTATCTCTTTCTATTATACAGTGGTGCCGCTTGGTACATCTCGCTCTCTCAGCCGTCAGTTTCTCTATGGTATAGTAACTTTATGGTGCTACTATAAAATGTTGTTCGAAATGTTTACTTTTTCAAATCATCGACGGTCTAGCCGTCTGTTAGTTTAAAAGGAGCAAAACAAAGATTGACCAAAATTGAAGTAGGGCTGCTCTTCCTCGTTTCTGTGTCGAAATAGGGCTCCATTCAGAATCCCCTGGTGCGCTGTCTAGACAAGTAGTTACTGCTACGGCTCAAAGATAAGACTCATATTCAAAGCAACATCGCGTTCTAGACTACGTTGTGGTTACTGTTGCAGCTTGAACCATGCAACATGTTGCGTTCCAGTGATTTGATGGTTCGCTATATTACGTCTGATTCTTTGTGTAATAGCACATAACATATAGGGTGTAAACTTGAATACGTTACATACTTCTGCTTCAGAACATCAAACTGGACAACTTTCAAATCAAATCAAATCAAATATACTTACTTTATCAACTTTCCAACATAGAAATCGCGAAAAAAAAATCACGATTTGAACCAAGTTAAACCAAGATGGTGTCCATCATATACCTAGGTACTAACTATATCTGGGTATATTTATAATTATCTCATACAGGCTGTAAATTGTAAGTGGATATGATTTTTTGTATCCCAAAACCAAAAGGGATCAAGGAGTTTTAGGACATGATCAAAACAATGTCCAAGTCGATATTATATTACACACGATTGCTCTACGTAATTTCAGATAACGATTACCTACTAATGGGAAGGTGAGTGATTTTTACTAGAAATCACACGTGTAGTTGACCAATATTGATAAAGCAGTAGAGAGTCATGATTAAATTTGTTTCCTGTTATTGTAAAAATCACTGGAATTAAACTGTTACTAAATAGAGCAAATAATACATTAAAACGGTCAAACAAGAAGGATAAATAGTGGTAACTAATTCTAGCAAGCATGTAGGTACCTACCTATTAGTTTTCTATATAGGGTGCAAAATTAAATACGTTACATTTACATATCAAAAAGGGTGCTTCAGACTTTCAGACCATCAAACTGAACAACTTTCACTATGGGACCAACATCGAAATCGCAAAAAAAACAGCTGTCCCATTAATTTAGCTCGAGTTAGATTTGTAGTTTAGTATGGAACAGCAGATTTTTTTTCGCGATTTCGATGTTTGTCCCATAGTGAGAGTTGTTCAGTTTGATGGTCTAAACCACCCCCTTAAATGTTTATTTGTATTTTCGTAACACCTTGTATAGAAACCGTTTCCTCGTCAAATTATCTTATGGTAATACTCTATGTACGAACATCAACCAAACCCTAATCAGAATATGATGTTATAAAGTGGGAAAATGAAGAATTTATTATAGGTACACTTGGAAAGCAGAACCGAGAGGTAATAGTAGATTACATACAGAGGGCAGGAAAGTAAGAAAGGTCTCAGATCTCATTTGATCTGAGGCTATCTTATTTACTGCCCGAGGTTAGTATACTATTTTTCTCATCGACGGAGGTGGAAAGCGGCAAATTCGTATAGCGCAGCGGGACGAAAATTGACGCTTTCCGTCCGGAGGGGAGAAAAAGCTTTTAAATTGCGAGATGTTCTTATTTTATTTCTAGAAATATTTATGTAGGTTCCTACAGTAGGTGGCAATTGCAACAAACTATTGTATCCTTAGTAGACAACTAGACACTAGACAGACGCTCAATAACTATTTTTATATCCACAAGGTTACAACTCTAATGGAAAAATATCTCACAACAAATAATGTAATTAATGCAACAGTTTACTCAGTTTGGATAAACAGGTAGAAGCTGGGTCTTGTTTCATACTTATCTCAATAAGGAGTTACAATTCGAATAGGATTTGATGTAAACAAAGAACGATGCAAGACTACTTTGCAAGCATTTATGGCTCTAATAAGGTAGGGACTATCATTTTCTGCCAATTACTAGATACTGCAGCTATTCTTGCAACTTCGTGAAAACATCTTATTGAAAACATTAGACTCGTATAATCTCCTTATTGTAGAGCCAATCGCAATGAAATTAAATCTAAATAGTAACTTAATGTTACGCTTACATATTTTTCAGAAAATTCCACCTTAATTGGGTCAGTAGTTTTTATATGATGCATGTACAAACAAACACACAAACTGATCAAAAATCTATGACTCATTGACGGAGCGGTAGATGCGTCCGTGATTTGTGAAGCAAGTAGTTGTATGAAACCGCACGTAGAAGCACACACGGTGCATCAATTCGTCACCGTGTGTGCTTCTATGCGGCTTTCTTACAACTCCTTGTTTCACAAATGACGGACTGACGTCTGCTACTCCTTCAATGCGTCATCGTGTGTGATCCCACTAATGCATTTTTAGCAAATACATATTTCGAATGCAAATGCTATAGGACATTGAAATCACGAAAAAAACTGTTTCATAGACAATGCCAATAACTACTCGACCAAAATTCCCCGATTTTAAAGTTACTGATACTCCCATAAAGTATTTGTAACGCATTTGTATTTAGGTATACTTGTACGCTAAGTTTGTTCAACACTAATCCATAAGATAACGTGATGTGATGGATGACACATAGTAAACGAGTAAGTACATTTATAATTTCAAAAACTGAAAGCAAAACACAAACAAACAATCTTATGTTTAACTCTTAGTAAAACAGGTAATACTTGCAACGAAACTATTGTGTTGAAAAGGACAGGGTGTAGCAAAGTCAAAGGCGGAATAAGATACTGCATTTGGCATCACGCGAGGAATCAAATAAGGCATCGTACGTGCTTCCAGCTGGCGGCCGAGGCGCCGACAACGTGACTTTGACCCACGACCACCAGACTACCACCGTGTTTTGTTTAGCCACCGATACTCATATTATAAGGCCGTTATTAGACAATGCTATATTGTGTATTATATAGGGTCCTTCTTAATATCCTGAAACTTTTTTAAGGGGATGATTAGGCTTTCAAACTGAACAACTTTCTCTACGATACCAACATCGAAATCGCGAAAAAAAAATCAGCTCTTCCATACAAAACTGCAAACCCGAGTAGGTTTAATTTAAATGTATGGGACAGGTGATTTCGATACTGGTCTCATATAGAAAGTTGTTCAGTTTGATGGTCTGATCATCCCCATAAAAAAGTGTCAGCATATTAAGAAGGACCCGTATACAACACACATACTCATACACTCAGTTGCAGAAACGCCCATTAAAGTGAATCCTCCAATTAATCTCTTGCTAGCTTTTACAACGTCAACAAGACAAAAAGTGACAGCAAGAGACTTAATAGAGGATTAACTTTAATGAGCGTTTCTGCAACTGAGTGAATGAGTATCAATAGGTACTATCATAAATGAGAAAGTTTGTAAGTTTGCAAACAACTTGCGCTTTTGTTAACCGACTTCAACAAAAGGAGGAGGTTCTCAATTCGACCCGTATGTTTTTTTTTTTTTTGTATGTTTGTTACGCGATTGCACCGCCACTTGTGAATTGATTTTGATGATTCTTATTTTGTTTGGTAGGTCATAATTCCGAGGTGGTCCCACGAAATTGATTCAGCGCTTGTTGAAAAAATCTACAAAATTTCAAATATGTACACAGATCACGGACTTGAAAAAAATACGGACGTAATGTTACACTAGAAAGATGTGAAGTATAAACGCGTATGAGATAGCGATAGTCATAAAATCCTATACAATTTGTATGAAGCTAGATGTCTGCCTCCGGAGTCAGACAGCCGTCGTCAAAGAAAAAAGTGGTTACGTCGATAAAGGCAGCAATAAGTAGCGATCTCCTTTTTTAACTAGCAAATTTGCTAGTGCATCTCTTACTGAGTGAGTATGACACGACACGTGCCTCTTTCTAGTACTTACCTTCTCTTTCTACGACGCAAACACAATATAATACATGGGTGCTTCACTTATATATATAGTATCATAACCAAAACCATAACCATAATCCTAACCTAAGTTCATCAAAAGTACCTACTTATCTATAAATCCTCCCTCCACCTCTCACCAATATCACCATGTTAATCATCAGTTATTCGAATTTTTTTTTATTATCTATTATGTACTGCTATATAGTCATTAGTGTGTAGACATTTATTACTAAGATAACCACCAAGTACTGCCCAGTTACTTGTACGCAGCCCAATTATTGTCAAAGAAACAAATTGTAATTGGTTCCTCAAGTTTCAAGCCTTGCCTGTATTGAGGACCCCTGGTAACAGTCGATGTACATTTCTCCCAAAATGATAAAGTCAATCAGTATTTAGTTATGTATTAATATTAAGTTCGTTGTTTAATCTTAGTTTAGTTTTAGTTCGAAATGTACCCACCTACTCTGAAGAGAAATAAATAATTTTCATTTTTTCATTTTTTCATTTTTCATACAATAAAAGGATATTACGCCCGTCTTTTTTTCAGGTCCGTGACACAGATGACGTTTTTGTTTGTCGATTCTCTTCAGGAGTGCGATTTTTAAACATCACACGGTCAAGTCAGCGGTAGAAAATGTCAAAATTACTATGGAGATTATGCATATTTTGTCTTTCTACTGCTAATTCGAACGTGTGATGTTCAAAAATCGCACTCCAGCAATGTTTTGATGGGGACTGTCAAACTATGTTTTTTTTTACTGTCATAACCAAGAATCTTTATATGCCTATATATTTAAAACTTCTTGGTCATACTGTTGTGTTTAAACTTATAATAACTTTATGGTTTAAACTTCATGGATATAGGTACCGAAACACATAGCGGTCGGATATGTTCGTCGTTTTAAGGGTTCCGTAGTCAAACAAGGAAACCTTATACTTTCGTCCATTCTGTCTGTCTGTCTGTATGCCCCGCCTCAATAACTCGCTCATTTTTGCATCTATTGAATCGAAATATGGCATAAAGACAGATAACAGTAACCCAAAAACAGAAATGTTGTACGAAACATGGGTTGGATTTTTTAAAATCGAGTGAGGTGTAGAGCGTACACCGTATCCTTTGCATTGAAGTACTTATAACTGCTTAGTCGAACTAATGTATTTCACCTAGATTTCAACACTGAAAACTATGAAATAAAAAAATTTTAACAAAAAATTAAAACCGACTTCAAAACTAAAAAGGTAAAAATAATAATATTGCAGTCGTTGACTTTTGCATTCGAATCTATAAGAACATTAATTTGTTTTCTTGGAGTCGGTGTCAAGCCAAGCCAAGCCAAAAAATTACTGCAAGCCCAGTTGCGAATCGTACCGGCTTGACACCGAGTCCGATAAGACAAATTAATGTTCTTATAGATTCGAATGCAAAAGTCAACGACTGCAATATTATTATTTTTACCTTTTTAGTTTTGAAGTCGGTTTTAATATTTTCTTTAAAAATTTTTTATAATATAAACAGTAATAGTATGACCTATTTCAACTTCGTACGGAGTATTTGATAAAGTAAGTATTAAATGATTTTCGTTGCTTCTGAAATAAGAATATAGTTCAGTCAAACTAGCCGTTTGGCTAGGGGTTTTTTAACCCCATTGAAAATCAGCACTTTAGTAGGTAGGTATAGTCAGCAGGAAACACAAAATTTTTTCTCGATTTACGACCCAGTTTATCAGGTAAGGTTGTTTAGTTTCACTATCTGAAATTCACCCTTAAAATATTGCTGCTAAACGATTTTTTTTTTACTGATGGGCTTGCTCTTGACCTCAATCCAGTCCAAAGATGGGGTCGAAGATGTAGCGAGCTAGCTCAGAAGAAGCCTATTCAAAAATACAGAGAGAGTATATAAAAAGAGTGAAGTAATATAGTTCAATCAATACTCGATCGCACTATTCGCGCTACAGCTGGACCATTTCGACGAAACTTATCGAAGCAAACATAACCTAGATTAACACAGAAAGATATGAAATTCGGGACATAACATGCTACTGACCTCTAGACCTTATCCCATTATAATAGGGGTAGTTAGCCGTCTCATTTCATTGGTCACTTCTTCTTTACCTACCCAATGTTATCTTGGACGACCCGATAGCTCACCTGAGCTACTGAGTAGGTAGTGTACCTGCCTGCTGATCCGAGGGTCGCAGGTTCGAACCCTGGAAGGGGCAAATATTTGTATGATGAATATTAATATTTGTTCCCGAGTCATGGATGTTGATCATATGAAGTACTTACATGTATTCTATATTGTTGTCTAGAAGTATTTGATTTTAGCTAAAACTAGAGTTAATCCGCGACTTCGTCTGTACAAATTATATACCAGATTTTAAGTCAGATCATAAGCTATAAAACAAAAAAAGTTTCATCAAAATCGGTTTAGTAGTCTTCGCGTGATGCTGTTACAAACATACAAACAATAAAAACAAACAAACAGACAACATAATTTCCAAAAAATGTTGATTTGCAGTCATGTATACCTAAAAACCATAATATCGTAATCTTTTTCATGCAAATATCATCAATGTACAGACACACTTTAGTTACAGTTTTATAATAGTTTAGATTAGATGACAACTGAAAATATGGAATTGATAATGAAAGATTCTGTTTGTAAGAAAGTAGTGAGTGCTGAAATGTCGGCTAAGAGAGATGGGTAATATCGGCATTATTGCGCCGACCCAAAATAATGGGAAATGGGCAAGAGAATGATGATGATAAAGTATTGAAAAAAAAAATGACGAAAAACCGGCCAATAGAGAAGATTGTAAGAGAAACAGTCCAGTCAGCCGGACCAGCTCCGGTGCGATTTTGAACCGATTGATATAAAACTTTGTTAGATTTATGATGAATTTGAACTTTTGGAGAAATTGACGTATTTCACAAGTAGGTATACCTAGAGTTCATTAAATGTGACTAATAAGTGGATCCGTCTGACGCCTAGAAGTTTCCGAGTACTTGACCGACTTTACTACCGTTAAAGTATTGTAATGTAACACAACATGACTCTGACTAATTTTAACAAAAGGCTTATTTACTTAAAAAATGTGAACTTTAAATAAAAACTGAAAAGAAAAAAATTCGTCTAGTAGTCTAGAATTCTGTTAAGTAATATTGAAGCGACTTTCACAGTCGAGACCCATTATTAGGAATATTTTATCCGGTCTAGAATTTTCTAATTTAATATTACTTAACAGAATTCTAGACTACTAGACTTATTTTTTCAGTTTTTATTTAAAGTTCACTTTTTACTCAGACGGGTTTTTTGATTTCCTATACTTACTTATTTGTCGAGTGACATAGTTCGTCAACTTTAATTTTTTTATTTTTCACAATATGGCGTCTGGTTGTCGCCATATTGAATTTTGATTACTGTCATGCATAGGCGAAGTATTTTTCGCTTACGCTGGTAGACGAAACATCAGTGTAACCGCCTATGAGACAGCGATAGTCATAAAGCCCTATACAATTTGTATGAAAATAGCTGTCTGACTCCGGAGTCAGACAGCCGTTGTAGAACAAAAAAGTGGCTACGTCGATAAGGACAGCAATAAGTGGCGATCTCCTTTTTTAACTAGAGCGAATTTGCTATGTGCATCTCTTACTGAGTGATATGACCAGACACGTGCTTCATTCTAGTTCCTTCTCTTTCTACGCTGTCATGTCTTTAGTGACACTCGCAAGATTAAGACAAATCGATTGACGTAAGAATCAGGAAAATTTGGCAACGCGTTTGGTCTCTAGTGTGCCACAAAGGTACAAACTTACATACATACATACAGACATACATACATACATAGGCTGATAAACACAAAACACAATTTTATTTGTTTTGGTGCTTTTTTGGTAGAGTTCTTAGCTTCTCTATGGTTCTTAGATTCTTAGAATTCTTGCACTTTTCGTGATTATTTGATTTCTGTTTTATATTTAGTGTACCTTATAATATCTACACTAATCAAAGTCTAATCATATATCTCTCTAATCATAATCATCGTAGAAAGATCTCCATAGTAAAATTGTCATTTTCTTGTCGGTAAACCGCCGAGTAGAAGATTTATGTCGAATAGTAAAAGAAAGTACAAACTTCAAAGTTCTTAGCATCAAATCATTTATAACCTACATTATTACCTTTTGTAGCCAATGACTTGTCAATTTCTATTTGGGATAAGTGAATTAATTTGCATTTGTTTCGAGAGCAGACCGTTAGAACGATATTCAGATTATGCTCACAGATTGACACCTTTTTATACTCGTACGCGTTGCTTGAGTGATACAAACTTACAAAAATATATCTAAGTACTCCCTAGTAGTCCTTATGCAGTATAAAAGTAGTATAACTGCCTTATTCCGAGAGCGAAAATGCGCGCTGCATACAAACGTACTATGGTGATATTTTCAATACTAACCAATTAAAGTCAATGAAATTTTGCAGAAACAATCTAGAAACAAATTTCTATGCTTCTATAGAGTCAGATTTTCGTTAAAATATACAGTTTCAATGCTAGGATTAATTTAAGATTTGTATGGAAATTTTTAAGGCACTGTAACTTGAAAACTATACATTTTAACGAAAATCGGACTCCATACAAGCATAGAAATTTGTTTCTAGATTGTTTCTGAAAAATTTCATTGACTTTAATTGGTTAGTATTGATAATATCACCATAGTACGTTTGTATGGAGCGCGCTCCGAATAATATACCCTTAAGATAGCATTGGGCTCTTGATACGGAGGTCGTGGGTTCGATTCCCACGGGGGACACCTACCTAGTGTAGTGATATACCTCTTTGTAAGTTTTTCCCCAGTTGGTTAGGACATTGCAGACTGAATCACCTGATTGTCTGAAAAGGAAAATGATTCCGTGCTTCGGATGGCACGTTAAGCCATTGGTCCCGGCTACTATCTCTGGTGGTAGCAGTAGTTACATAAAAAACCACGTCAGAGGCCGTAAGGCGGTTTGAATAAACTCTGACACCAGGGGTTGCCCACACGATAAGAAGAAGAAGTATCAAAGTTGTTGTGTTGTGCCATGTGAAACAAACAAACAAACAAACAACAAACAAATTTATTTATTAGCATTAAGCAACTACATCGCAATTTTACAGGCTATATTATTTGAATAAATATATATTGATAATTATACAGTACAGATTTGCGAGATATTACCAACTAAAGCCTAATAGGCAAATAATGCCTGAATTATTAAGCGATAGTCCTCTTCCAAGGTGTATTTAAATTTATCAAGTGCAGGGAGATAAGTTTAATAAACGTATTACATTATTTGAGGCCTATTGCGAAGAAAGAAAATAAAAAGAACTTTGTTTAAAAATTATACCAATGTAATGTGTAATATATTACCAAAATTCTGTACCAAAAAACTTTGGTTCAACCTTTTTTTTTATGACCTAATGAAAAAGAACAAAGTCATTTAGGTAAATGATGTTGTTTTTCTCAGAACCTGTCAAGAAATATTTTAGTTATTAGAAATCTTAATCGTAATAATCAAGGTTTATGCATTTTTTGTAAATCAATATGAGTCATGGTTGATTCACACTACTTATATTATGAGAATTTTTCACATCTCAACATTTTTTAGGACAGTACCTACTATTTTTACATTGAAAGCCTTTGAACACATACAATTTGTAAATACTACATATTTGCTTGTACACTGCGATTAATACAGGGTGAAATTGATATCATTAGCATCCTTTTAAACTATGGGTCTACCCATCAAGCTGAAAATCTGTTACCATGGGAGCAAACGGATCGGAGCAAAAAAAAAAACTGTTGTTCCATAGTAAACTGCAATTCGGCTCAAATGTATGCAACAGCAGATTTATTTGTTACTCTGATCGGTTTGTTCCTACAGTAAAAGTTGTTCAGTTTGATGGGTAATATCTTAGTTTAAGAGGATGCTAATGAATCAACTGAACCTGTAGTTTTGTCTAAGTTTCTAGAACGGATTGGTAGGCAAGGTACCAAAAAGCGGCAAACTTTACCTTGTCCAGTTAGACCCAGCCAGGTACATAACATCAATAACCTAGTATCAAATCTCTACAACTGCACACTTTATTTGTTAGTAGTGGCAATGATTCTGACAAACTTGAAAGAGGTTGGGTGTCGAGATGGTGTCGAGAGTTTATGTAAGTATCGATTCTATTTTACCGGTCTCTGTAACAGCCTCGCATAGACCAGACCGCCCGCCCGAAGCCAAGGTTTGTAGTGCTTAAATAATAAAGGTCTAACAAATAAAGAACAAACTGCATTTAAGCTACAGACACCCTGTATATTATCAGATTTAGTGTAGTGAAGTTATAGTCGATTACACACTGAGGACAGGAAAGTAAGAAAGATCTGAGGCTTTCTTATTTACTGTCCGAGGTTATAGTACACTATTTTTCTCCTCGACAGAGGTGGAAATAATATAAAGCAAGAATAGAATTCTTGCACTTTTCGTGATTATTTGATTTCTGTTTTATATTTAGTGTACCTTATAATATCTACACTAATCAAAGTCTAATCATATATCTCTCTAATCATAATCATCGTAGAAAGATCTCCATAGTAAAATTGTCATTTTCTTGTCGGTAAACCGCCGAGTAGAAGATTTATGTCGAATAGTAAAAGAAAGTACAAACTTCAAAGTTCTTAGCATCAAATCATTTATAACCTACATTATTACCTTTTGTAGCCAATGACTTGTCAATTTCTATTTGGGATAAGTGAATTAATTTGCATTTGTTTCGAGAGCAGACCGTTAGAACGATATTCAGATTATGCTCACAGATTGACACCTTTTTATACTCGTACGCGTTGCTTGAGTGATACAAACTTACAAAAATATATCTAAGTACTCCCTAGTAGTCCTTATGCAGTATAAAAGTAGTATAACTGCCTTATTCCGAGAGCGAAAATGCGCGCTGCATACAAACGTACTATGGTGATATTTTCAATACTAACCAATTAAAGTCAATGAAATTTTGCAGAAACAATCTAGAAACAAATTTCTATGCTTCTATAGAGTCAGATTTTCGTTAAAATATACAGTTTCAATGCTAGGATTAATTTAAGATTTGTATGGAAATTTTTAAGGCACTGTAACTTGAAAACTATACATTTTAACGAAAATCGGACTCCATACAAGCATAGAAATTTGTTTCTAGATTGTTTCTGAAAAATTTCATTGACTTTAATTGGTTAGTATTGATAATATCACCATAGTACGTTTGTATGGAGCGCGCTCCGAATAATATACCCTTAAGATAGCATTGGGCTCTTGATACGGAGGTCGTGGGTTCGATTCCCACGGGGGACACCTACCTAGTGTAGTGATATACCTCTTTGTAAGTTTTTCCCCAGTTGGTTAGGACATTGCAGACTGAATCACCTGATTGTCTGAAAAGGAAAATGATTCCGTGCTTCGGATGGCACGTTAAGCCATTGGTCCCGGCTACTATCTCTGGTGGTAGCAGTAGTTACATAAAAAACCACGTCAGAGGCCGTAAGGCGGTTTGAATAAACTCTGACACCAGGGGTTGCCCACACGATAAGAAGAAGAAGTATCAAAGTTGTTGTGTTGTGCCATGTGAAACAAACAAACAAACAAACAACAAACAAATTTATTTATTAGCATTAAGCAACTACATCGCAATTTTACAGGCTATATTATTTGAATAAATATATATTGATAATTATACAGTACAGATTTGCGAGATATTACCAACTAAAGCCTAATAGGCAAATAATGCCTGAATTATTAAGCGATAGTCCTCTTCCAAGGTGTATTTAAATTTATCAAGTGCAGGGAGATAAGTTTAATAAACGTATTACATTATTTGAGGCCTATTGCGAAGAAAGAAAATAAAAAGAACTTTGTTTAAAAATTATACCAATGTAATGTGTAATATATTACCAAAATTCTGTACCAAAAAACTTTGGTTCAACCTTTTTTTTTATGACCTAATGAAAAAGAACAAAGTCATTTAGGTAAATGATGTTGTTTTTCTCAGAACCTGTCAAGAAATATTTTAGTTATTAGAAATCTTAATCGTAATAATCAAGGTTTATGCATTTTTTGTAAATCAATATGAGTCATGGTTGATTCACACTACTTATATTATGAGAATTTTTCACATCTCAACATTTTTTAGGACAGTACCTACTATTTTTACATTGAAAGCCTTTGAACACATACAATTTGTAAATACTACATATTTGCTTGTACACTGCGATTAATACAGGGTGAAATTGATATCATTAGCATCCTTTTAAACTATGGGTCTACCCATCAAGCTGAAAATCTGTTACCATAGGAGCAAACGGATCGGAGCAAAAAAAAAAACTGTTGTTCCATAGTAAACTGCAATTCGGCTCAAATGTATGCAACAGCAGATTTATTTGTTACTCTGATCGGTTTGTTCCTACAGTAAAAGTTGTTCAGTTTGATGGGTAATATCTTAGTTTAAGAGGATGCTAATGAATCAACTGAACCTGTAGTTTTGTCTAAGTTTCTAGAACGGATTGGTAGGCAAGGTACCAAAAAGCGGCAAACTTTACCTTGTCCAGTTAGACCCAGCCAGGTACATAACATCAATAACCTAGTATCAAATCTCTACAACTGCACACTTTATTTGTTAGTAGTGGCAATGATTCTGACAAACTTGAAAGAGGTTGGGTGTCGAGATGGTGTCGAGAGTTTATGTAAGTATCGATTCTATTTTACCGGTCTCTGTAACAGCCTCGCATAGACCAGACCGCCCACCCGAAGCCAAGGTTTGTAGTGCTTAAATAATAAAGGTCTAACAAATAAAGAACAAACTGCATTTAAGCTACAGACACCCTGTATATTATCAGATTTAGTGTAGTGAAGTTATAGTCGATTACACACTGAGGACAGGAAAGTAAGAAAGATCTGAGGCTTTCTTATTTACTGTCCGAGGTTATAGTACACTATTTTTCTCCTCGACAGAGGTGGAAATAATATAAAGCAAGAATAGAATTCTTGCACTTTTCGTGATTATTTGATTTCTGTTTTATATTTAGTGTACCTTATAATATCTACACTAATCAAAGTCTAATCATATATCTCTCTAATCATAATCATCGTAGAAAGATCTCCATAGTAAAATTGTCATTTTCTTGTCGGTAAACCGCCGAGTAGAAGATTTATGTCGAATAGTAAAAGAAAGTACAAACTTCAAAGTTCTTAGCATCAAATCATTTATAACCTACATTATTACCTTTTGTAGCCAATGACTTGTCAATTTCTATTTGGGATAAGTGAATTAATTTGCATTTGTTTCGAGAGCAGACCGTTAGAACGATATTCAGATTATGCTCACAGATTGACACCTTTTTATACTCGTACGCGTTGCTTGAGTGATACAAACTTACAAAAATATATCTAAGTACTCCCTAGTAGTCCTTATGCAGTATAAAAGTAGTATAACTGCCTTATTCCGAGAGCGAAAATGCGCGCTGCATACAAACGTACTATGGTGATATTTTCAATACTAACCAATTAAAGTCAATGAAATTTTGCAGAAACAATCTAGAAACAAATTTCTATGCTTCTATAGAGTCAGATTTTCGTTAAAATATACAGTTTCAATGCTAGGATTAATTTAAGATTTGTATGGAAATTTTTAAGGCACTGTAACTTGAAAACTATACATTTTAACGAAAATCGGACTCCATACAAGCATAGAAATTTGTTTCTAGATTGTTTCTGAAAAATTTCATTGACTTTAATTGGTTAGTATTGATAATATCACCATAGTACGTTTGTATGGAGCGCGCTCCGAATAATATACCCTTAAGATAGCATTGGGCTCTTGATACGGAGGTCGTGGGTTCGATTCCCACGGGGGACACCTACCTAGTGTAGTGATATACCTCTTTGTAAGTTTTTCCCCAGTTGGTTAGGACATTGCAGACTGAATCACCTGATTGTCTGAAAAGGAAAATGATTCCGTGCTTCGGATGGCACGTTAAGCCATTGGTCCCGGCTACTATCTCTGGTGGTAGCAGTAGTTACATAAAAAACCACGTCAGAGGCCGTAAGGCGGTTTGAATAAACTCTGACACCAGGGGTTGCCCACACGATAAGAAGAAGAAGTATCAAAGTTGTTGTGTTGTGCAATGTGAAACAAACAAACAAGCAAACAACAAACAAATTTATTTATTAGCATTAAGCAACTACATCGCAATTTTACAGGCTATATTATTTGAATAAATATATATTGATAATTATACAGTACAGATTTGCGAGATATTACCAACTAAAGCCTAATAGGCAAATAATGCCTGAATTATTAAGCGATAGTCCTCTTCCAAGGTGTATTTAAATTTATCAAGTGCAGGGAGATAAGTTTAATAAACGTATTACATTATTTGAGGCCTATTGCGAAGAAAGAAAATAAAAAGAACTTTGTTTAAAAATTATACCAATGTAATGTGTAATATATTACCAAAATTCTGTACCAAAAAACTTTGGTTCAACCTTTTTTTTTATGACCTAATGAAAAAGAACAAAGTCATTTAGGTAAATGATGTTGTTTTTCTCAGAACCTGTCAAGAAATATTTTAGTTATTAGAAATCTTAATCGTAATAATCAAGGTTTATGCATTTTTTGTAAATCAATATGAGTCATGGTTGATTCACACTACTTATATTATGAGAATTTTTCACATCTCAACATTTTTTAGGACAGTACCTACTATTTTTACATTGAAAGCCTTTGAACACATACAATTTGTAAATACTACATATTTGCTTGTACACTGCGATTAATACAGGGTGAAATTGATATCATTAGCATCCTTTTAAACTATGGGTCTACCCATCAAGCTGAAAATCTGTTACCATGGGAGCAAACGGATCGGAGCAAAAAAAAAACTGTTGTTCCATAGTAAACTGCAATTCGGCTCAAATGTATGCAACAGCAGATTTATTTGTTACTCTGATCGGTTTGTTCCTACAGTAAAAGTTGTTCAGTTTGATGGGTAATATCTTAGTTTAAGAGGATGCTAATGAATCAACTGAACCTGTAGTTTTGTCTAAGTTTCTAGAACGGATTGGTAGGCAAGGTACCAAAAAGCGGCAAACTTTACCTTGTCCAGTTAGACCCAGCCAGGTACATAACATCAATAACCTAGTATCAAATCTCTACAACTGCACACTTTATTTGTTAGTAGTGGCAATGATTCTGACAAACTTGAAAGAGGTTGGGTGTCGAGATGGTGTCGAGAGTTTATGTAAGTATCGATTCTATTTTACCGGTCTCTGTAACAGCCTCGCATAGACCAGACCGCCCGCCCGAAGCCAAGGTTTGTAGTGCTTAAATAATAAAGGTCTAACAAATAAAGAACAAACTGCATTTAAGCTACAGACACCCTGTATATTATCAGATTTAGTGTAGTGAAGTTATAGTCGATTACACACTGAGGACAGGAAAGTAAGAAAGATCTGAGGCTTTCTTATTTACTGTCCGAGGTTATAGTACACTATTTTTCTCCTCGACAGAGGTGGAAAGCGGCAACTTCGTTTGGCGCAGTGGGACGACAATTGACGCTTTCCGTCCGGAGGGGAGAAAAAAACAATAACAATTTGCTAACAATTAGCGGCCTGTCAGTCCGTCGACCCTTAGCGACCGACTGACATCCTGCGGTCACGATACGATAGCGATCCAACAAATAGTAAGTAAGTATGGCTATAAACTTTACAACTTTACTTTACAATGCTATTGACTCACAACACGACTATATCGTAAATCAACTCAGTGAAAAGTATACCTACTCGCATATATTTCACTTTTTATGAAATCGGTAAATAAACAGGGTGTAAGGAAAAGTATCATTAACCTTTAAGCCAAATAATCTGCCCAGCTAACTGAACTACTTTTGCAATGCAAATCTGTAAGAACAAAAAAAATCAGCTTTCCCATACTAAATTGAAAAAGATTCATCAAAATCGATTTTGTAGTTTTTCGTGATGCTCGAACAAACAAACAGACAGACAATAAATTCAAAAATTAGTTGTTTGTAGTCAGGGACAATTAAAACCATATTATTACATTTTATACCTACCTAATATTTTTTTGTAAATATCTTCAATGTTTTATAATAGTTTACATTAGATTAAAAACAGATTATAAACATTTTGATAGTTGTTATGGTGATACTAATTGATTACTAAATGATTTTTAGGGATTTCAGCTCCCATTAGATAAAAAAGAGAAAGAAATTGACCAGATTGGTATTCTTCTCCATCCCAAGGATTCGCAAAACTTGGTAAGATCTTGTGGCAAAAACTTTGTTCAAACTATTTGGCAAGACTGTCTAAAGAAAATACTTTCGAGCAAAATCAAACTAACCGAAATAATTCTTCCGGAACATACAGAATACTCCGGAACTACGAGATTCTGAAAAAATTCTGATCTAAATATAGTACTTATTTCACAGGCCTCAGTCGTGCGACTCGTGCGTGACGTATTAAGAGGATAGGCGGGCTGAAATGCTAATTTGGAGAATAGGTCACTTTTCCGACAGTATACGTATCTATCAGATCCCTCCCACCCATACACCCCGCCGACTAGGGTGCGAAAGAGACAACTGCAGCTCGGACCAATTTTATATACAAAAAATCGATGAAATCAGCCTTTCGTATTCCCCTGCTTTCTCCTCCAAAACTAAAAAAAAACGGATTTTAATAATTCTTTCAAAAATATTATGAGAAAGACTTTGACTATGTCCGTACGTTTTGCTTTTTTTGTTTATATTCGTCAAATTTGTTTACTGGATGTCTGAAAACGGGTGGTAAAATGGCTCATTTTCGAAGGTCCCTAGTTCTTACAGTTATTAATCCATGCAAAAAAGGAAAACATAGGGACATGGCAGAGGTGACATAGATTGTATGGTAAAAAAATATTTGCTCTAGTGTTATTATCCAGGGAGAAAACAGGGGAATACGTTTGTATGGAGAAAACTGTACTCGTCTATCCTCTTAAAGTAGACGTTATTAGGTGAATATGAGAGAATAGTGAATTTGAAGTCCTTAGAATCCTTTTTAACAAGTGTACAGAGGGCCTACCATGAGTTTTCACTGTACTTCTACTGTAGTTACATCGCCAATTTCGTATGATAGAAACTAGTTCTCAAGGTAACCACTAGGAGCGCTGTACCAAATTTAATACAAAATTTATGACTTAAGTACGGTGAAAACTCATGATAGACTCTCAGATCAAACTGAACAACTTTTACTATGGGAGCAAAACTGAAATTTTAAAAAGTCAATCAGCTGTTTCATACATTTGAATCGAGGCGTTGCAGTTTAGTATGAAATTTTTTTGCGATTTCAGGTTTACTCCTATATTAAAAGTTGTTCAGTTTGATGGGTAGAGTGCAAATGACTTCAAATTCTCCCTGTACCTATAGGTATGTTGTTATTAAAATGTTACAATTTTGATAACTATCATACGTAATTTCTTGAAAATTGGTACTTCTTTTATATCAAGTGAGAAAGACATAATGAAAAATACACACCTATATACAAATAACACTACGGTTCATTTCGCGTAAGACATGTGACACAACTCTTATGTCGATGGCCTAAGTATTGGAATGGTGTGGTTTCAAGGGACTCCATATTTGGACAGATCTATAATTACTGCGTCGGATCGGTCGGTCAGTGTTTTTAAACCACAAACCGTATTGCTTCAATGAATCACTATTGTTAGGGAAGGACCACTAAATCACACGTCAATGGATTTATAATAATAACTTCTCGCTAACACAAATAAGGTCAACATAAACGTAAGGTGACTAACGGAAAAGTTCTTTTAAAAACGGTAAAAGTGTTTCGACGGTAATGGTAAGTATAAACAAGTAATTTCGAACCGAAACCTGTATAGTTACTAAAGATAATTATTATGATGACTAAAAATTTGATCTAATAAAACTAATTCAAATAATATCAATTATGTACACAAAACATGTATGTGTCGGTGTCGGTGTCGGACGCTCGGCGGGGGTAACAACTCTGTTTCGAACGTTCGTCGGTCTAACTCCTGAGGATGCTCCTTGGTGGAGCGAAACACGTGTAGAGAAGAAATTATTTGATGGGCAGGTTGTATTGCATAACGTAATACAACTTTGTCTACTAGGTATTTAAAAGCGGAGGTCTCGACACAATCGTGTCATCTACCTGTTAATCATGGATTTTCGCAAAGTAACGCCTGTTTCAATAAATGAGCGTTTTTCTTTTTGTTTTCTAGGGGATCGATAGATGGCGCTACGGTCTGTGCGAAGAAACGTCAACATTTCAAAAAGTGTTTCTTTAAAATAGTAAAGAGTGAAAAGATGATCAAGAAGATGCCAACGCATCTTTTAATGACTTATTTCATTATTTACTAATCATTTTAATCGAAAATTCTAAACTTTTATGCCTGACATGGCTGAATGAGCTCGATCCCTTGGCATTAAAAAAAAAGGCAGGCACAGACTTGACCAGATTTTGACAGGATCTCGCTTACAGCTCTATGGGGCGATAAACATGTCATCTGTCGAGTTTTTTAGGAACTAAATTTAAAAAAGAAAAGAAAAACGCTCATTACAAAACATCTTAAAAATTGGTAGGTATACATTATACATTTCAAAAATCGCACTCCTGAAGCATGATTTTTTAGAGTCCAATCAGTAGAAAGTTGCATATCTCCATAGTAATTTTGACATTTACAACTGCTGAGCTCACCGAATGAGATTCAAAAATCGCACTCCTGGTCTTAATATCCTGCTGATAAATGATTGATAACTGAGTCATCATTGAATCTCAGGATGAACCTAATAATGACTCCGAATGACCCTCCAAGGTACCAAAACATAATTCTGCACTGGGTATAGTTATATTTAATATATCGTCCTAAAATTAATAGAGTTCGTACTAATTGTGGAAATAATATATTTAATATATCGTCCTAAAATTAATAGAGTTCGTACTAATTGTGGAAATTTTAATCGCTTTATGGAAATGACTCACAGTCTCACAGTGCATTGGAAATATGCGGTTGTATAGTAGGTAGATGCACCGAGACAGACATAATAACTTATTATGTCCATAAACAGAAATAATTAATTTAATTATTATCAAAGTCATGTTTGTCTTCCTGTCGCAATTTATGAAGTTTCAGCAATAAGCCACTACGACCATCCCGTACGTATCGTATGCATCGAAACCAGTTATTTACGTTAGGTGTATTTTAATGTATCTTAGTAAACTACTATTCCTTCTACCTAATAATCTCAGCGAGGGCCGAGATTCGGAGACCTATTTTAAGTTTTTAGTCCTACATAGTCGTGTTCATTAGGGTGTTCATTAAAAAAAAAAAACCGTGACAAACTGGAAGAATGGCGACACAATCTTAATTTTTTTCTGTCAGATTATGATGATGATGATGATGATATAAAATGTATAGCTGTGTTGGTCCAGTGGCGAATAACCTTGCCGACCGTGCAGGAGGCGATGGTTCGATCACCGTCCAGGCCGACTCGTACCAATGAGTTTTTCGAAATTTATGTACGATTTGTAACACCACTGGCTTTTCGGTGAAGGAAAACATCGTGAGGAAACCTGCAGGCTCAATTTCGAGGCATGTATTGTACCCACTGTCTATTATAGGCGACGGGCTGACCCCCCGTCACACTGGATAGAGTTTCGGTACTACTGGTGAATCGTGGATGTTTTGAGGTTTCAGAATATCTCTGACTACCCCCTCGTGGAATATAGTCGCGAGCAAATGCTATGCTATGCATATACAATGTTCTTGTGTGAGACAATAAACAATCTGTAGACAACCAACATTTTTAACCTTCAAATCGACAGGTTTTTTTGTCAAATTTACTAAAGCCTGTCGATTTTTACTACCCTTGGAAAACGACATTTACATTATGCAGAAAAACCTGAATAACGCTTTACTATAGTTTTTGGAGCTTATGACCGTTTGTTGACCCGTCGTGAAACCCTAGACGGTTTTAATTGTTTTTCTTTTAATTAACATTATACGGTCTTTATGACATCAGTTTCCTCTTTTATTTGTTCCTGGGAAACTTGGTAGGGATTTTATTATTTTAATAACGACTTTTAATTTCCTCAGAAGAATCAAGATTTAATTCTGTAGTCTACTAGATCTTTCGCACGTATTTAATATTGTCTATTGAGTTTAGACAGTGTCTATTAGTACTCTGTGGTGTCTGTATCTGTTCTTCTTGTAGGCCTACCATGAGTTTACAACTTTACACCATAGAGAAATTTTACACTGTAGATACTACAGTAATTTTACTCCCATTTGTTTATTGAATTTGGTAGAGCGCTCCTAGTAACGACGGTTACGTTTAGAACTAATTCTTCCATACATAATTGGCGCCGCCGTACCTAATTACAGTAGCAAAGTACAGTGCTAAGTCATGGTAGGCCCCTGGAGTGCGATTTTTGAAAATCATTCGGTGAGCTCAGCAGTTTAAAATGTCAAAATTACTATGGAGATATGCATCTTTCTACTGCTGATTTGAATTTCAAAAATCGCACTTTTGAAGTATGATTTTTGATAAAAAAATAAATCAGATGGAACAGAAAACCGATACAAACAGAGGTGGGGTCTGAAGCAAAGGCGATAGCCGCGGTGTCTTGTATAATAATAATACAACAAACAATAAAGAATAAGCGACAATAAGGTACTAACATTAAGCTAAGAGCCCTGATGCAAATTTCTTTCAAACGGTTCGGCTCATATTATTTCTATATCGAGTTTCGCTCTAAATTAGTATACTTACATGTTGTCCCGCAGCAAGCCTCACTACACTTTACAGCACAAACAGGAAATTTCCGCCACGTCCCAGTAATTGATGGAATAACTGGGATGTGGCGGAAATTTCCTCGCGTTGCGTCGTGCTCCAACGCGCGAGATTATCCTCTCTAATGTCACCATGTTGGCACCTTGGAACTTCAGTCAGAGTACTTCACCCGGTTCGTGCTCTATAGATCGTGGGTCGGTGTCGATACGATACCAACCAATTTTTTATTCCGTAGGCTTAGTAGGTACCTCATCATCATCATCTCAGCCGATGGACGTCCACTGCTTGGATGTAGGCCTCTTCTAAGGATCGCCAGAACGACCGGTCCTGCGCGCTGCCCTGATCCAACGGGTTCCCGCCTTCTTCACCAGGTCGTCGGTCCATCTCGTGGAGAGCCTACCCACGCTGCGCTTTCCGGTATGCGGTCGCCACTCGAGAAGTCTTCGGCCCCATCGGCCATCGGCGCTGTGAGCTATGTGCCCCGCCCTTTGGCACTTTAGTTTAGCAATTCTTATAGTAAGTACCTAATGTATTTGATTAAAGTGTAATAGTTTACAGAATGCTTTAATCTTACACACCAATCGCTTATGTTTAGGTAATATACTTTAACATGCATTGCAGATAATGATTGTCTCAATCAATTCTACTCGTTACTCGTATTGTTAAGAATGAATTTAGTATAGACCTACAATCAACCTCAACACTGAAGGATGTACACATCTTAATAAAAGCAACATTATTCGTTAAGTGCAATTAAGGCTTACCTACCTAAGTACGTAATTATGGACGTCGACAGGCTGAAAGAACCTTTGAATATTTTATAGAAAAAAAAAAGTTTTTGATCCACATCTCTTGATGTTCTAAATGTACTTATTTAATTATTTTACTGTAGCTTTTGCTGGCCAATTCTTGTGCGTAGGCTTTAGAAAAAGTGTTCCATGATAACACATATTCTGATCAAAAATATAGTATTATATCTGTATTCCACATCCAAATCCGTTCAGCCGTTTATTTCCATCGTAAGCATAATTATCATGATATCACAAATAAGTCACAAACATCCTCGAAAAATTCTTCTTCTTCGGGTCTCCGTTATAGGAGGTTGGCATCACAAATATGCACATTTAAAATCTTATTATAATGAGGGGTGTAATGTGGAAAGTGCCTCCTCGACTGACAAAACCTGAGTACATCTGACGAACCCTGTGCAGTCAGCCTCGATACGAACATGCTGACTGGCTATCGTTCCACTACAGCTTGAGTGTTGTCATGCGATCTGCGATATAACATATAACTCAAGTTCAAGAAGAAGTCAAGTTATGGTTGCAAATTGGACACCGATGCCGATGTAATCCCCGGTTATACGAGTACAAGAGTCACAATGGTAAAAAAACTGGCGAACCAACGACCCACTGCAGGAGACAGGCCTACCCTCAGGGAATGTTTATGGGCGTTAGTCCAACACGCGTGCCCAATGCGGATTGGCAGACTTCACATCCGCATTCAAATTGTCGTTCTGCGGATCCGAACCCGGGACCTCATGATTCCACAGGGGACATGACCCCCCCCAAAATCAAAATGTGTGCGATAAAATTGTGTAATGAGCATCGCTTTGCAACATTACTTGAAGAAAATGCCCTATTTGCAGTCAGAAATTCACACTCGTCCCTGAAATCTGCGCACAACCAATTGTAACAACCCGTTACACCTATAAATTAATTATAATAAACAGAGTATCATCTTTCTCATTACATTGCTCGTAAAGCCGTCTCATTTCGCTCGTAAAACTGGGGTGAACGATTCGACATGTTCAGGCATTGTCGACGCACTGAGATACATGCTCATATGAACCAAATTAACCTTCGTTAATGTTTGCAATTCTTTACGTTGGACTGAAATTGCCATCTACACAGGTATTGGGTGAAAAAAGTTTAATTGAACGTCTGTTTATGTTTTCTCAACAAAAAGCTTCTTTGAAACTTATAGAGCTTGATGGGACTGAAAGTTTTAGTCTTGCTTGCACCTATAAACGTATTTAGTGATAGCTCTGTCGCTCACACTGCTCATAGTAAAGACAGTGATCGCATCATATTTAAATTATTCTTACTTTTTGGTGCAAGCTAGCCTCAATGTGTTAGCTGTACAACTTTGTCCTACATCTACTATTGTACCCTTAAAGCAACGCATGCTCTCTACGATTGTACCTATAGTATCCACTTATACAGGGTGTAAGTGACAGCCTAGCAAATCTGAAACGGTAAACTCAGACCATCAAACTGAACAACTTTCGTAATGGAGCTTAGGTACCTCAGGAAACGCGAAAAAAAAGGTAGGTACAGCAGTTTTGTATGGGACAGCTGATTTTTTTTTCGCGTTTCCTGAGGTACCCTAAGCTCCATAGCGAAAGTTGTTCAGATTGATGGTCTGAGTTCACCGTTTCAGATTTGCTAGGCTGTCACTTACACCCTGTCGATTGTTTAAATTTATATTATAATCATCTTTCTAATCAATATGAAAACCGGCCAAGAGCGTGTCGAACTTGCCCATGATAGAGTTCCATAGCTATTGTCTATGGACGGTTTTAATTAGTAACAGTAACATTTTCGTTGACTGTACTTGCTATTCGTGTATTTTGTCAGTATTTCATAAGTTAGAGGGGTAAACCCTGTTTTTAATTTGAGCCTAAATTATGTTTGTTTTTCTAATTCATAAGACCTATCCAACGACACCTCATTCAATGGAGTACCTACATTTGATAATGGATAGTTAAGTATGAAATAAATAACCGGGGGATGAAGGTAGGATCTCAGGTGTCCTATTCTATAAATCACAAACTCGAAACTCAAACGTGAACTCGAAAGTAAGACATCAAAGCCTTGCTAATTTTACATCTCACTCCAGCTGTAAGGTTTAAATTAGCAAGGCAAATTAGACATCTCACTTTCGATTTTCGAGTTAGTGCATAGGAGAATACAAGACTGTTGTTTCGACTCTAATCTCTGCTCTTGTACTTACCTAAATAATAGATCTGAATGATCTGATGACCAACCAGGTCTACGAGCATCAAAAGTGACGGGACGCACGGTTAAGGAGAGGTGACACACCAGGTAGCGGCGGTAGCTGTGTTTGTTATTATTAGACACGTCACTTTCGAGTTCACGTTCGAGTTTCGACTTTGTGCTTTATAGAATACCAGGACTGTTGTTTCGACTGTAATTTTTTTTAACTAAAGAAAAGAACACAATGATCTAATGACCTACGCGCTTAGATCAAACTGTTTACTTTGATCTAAACCTACGAATAAGAATAAATATGGAAGAGTAACTCTAAACAAAATCGAAATCATTTTTGGCACCCAATGAAAAATGTCATTTTGTATGAGTTTTGGCGGCTAGTTAAAGTTTTTAAAGAATTAATTTAGAACGCGTTACAATTTTTTTGGTGCCACTTTTTGAGCTTCATTTACACTTCTATACATTCTCTTATTCGTAGATCTAAACCTACGCGTACAGTCTACGAGTAAAGAACGTGACAAGGCACACGGTTATGGTGAGGTGACACACCAGGTAGCGGTACAGGTAAGTGCGCCTGTAAACATAGGTATGGCATACAATTATATGGAAGTAATGATTTTCACACAAACAGTAGGTAAAATGTTATTAATTACGATGCCATTATGATTAGCTAGAAAACACGTAGGTACTCCGAGAATCTAAGTTTTCCCCTCTAATAACTAGCGGCGCCCGCGACATCGTACGCGAACACTACTGACTTTTGATTCTATGAATCGATTGCGATGAAACAAAGCCCTATGCCCTATACTATTGTAAAAACCCTATACAAATCCGTTCAGTCGTTTTTAGGTGATGCGGGTACAAACAAACAGACAATCAGACAAAAATTCTAAAAATGGTCCAATTTAATGTTTTCCATTACGTTACGTATGAAAAACACCCCCAAGTAATATTTTTGCAAATATCTTCAACATACATCCATACACCAACATTATAACTTTACTAGTGTTTACCCGCGACTTCGTCCGAACAAATTATATAAGTACCAGATTTTAAGTCAGATCATAAGCTATCAAACAAAAAAAGTTTCATTAAAATCGGTTCAGTAGTTTTTTCGTGATGCGCGAACAAACAAACAAACAAACAAACAAACTCACAAACAAACAGACAGACAAAATTTCTAAAAAAGGTTGATTTCTAGTCAGGACCTAAAAACCATATCGTAATCTTTTTTTGTAAATATCTTCAATGTACCTACAGACATACTTCAGTTAGGGGAAAGGTGTACAAGATGATCCCCTTAAGGGAAAATGCTCGTAGTTTAAAAAATATTCGGTTTAATTCTGAAGTTTAAGCGATTAATGATAGCAAGTTTATCTGTCTACCTGTTATCATACTCAAAATGTTGAATTTAGTGATATTTCATTATTATATTTAAATTTTTCTAAAACCCTACGAAAGGATCATCTTGGACACCCCGGTGTCCAAGATGATCCCTAGGGTATGGGCAAGATGATCATGCCCCTTTTTAAGGAAAATTATATGTTTTTGTGGAATTAAATGTTATCTCAAAGAACTAGTCTCAAGCTGAGCCAGCCTTCTTAATACTCACAAAATAAGTAATAACAACCATTATTATAATAAAATCAATCGTATAGTGTATAATTTTAGCAAGATTCTAAAATACCGTACTTAATCTTGTAAAGAATATCCCTACTTATGCATCCTGGTCACTACGGCACCAAAGTAAAAGATACCCCTATCCTAACTTTAAACTAACTTATCCTGGTCGCGGCCAGCTAATGTAATAGCTGGCTACCTAACTTAAAATAACTTATCCTGGTCGCTACCAAGAATGTAATAGATACCTACCTATCCTGTTCGCCCACAAAGTAAAAGATGGCCTTCCTAACCTATGCTAACTATGGAACCGAACTGAACTGGACATTCGGCACCTACGTACCGAAAATGCCTATCTACCTAAACTAATTAACTAACTAGTCGCTGCCAACAGTGTATAGAAAATCCCTATCTATTAACTTAACTTAACTTAGCCTAACTTATGAACTATACCTAAACTTATTTATGATCCCATTTTTGAGCTGAAGACGTTAACTTGGCCAGTAACGATCGTCTAGTGAATCAGGAGTCTACGTTGTGAACCGTATAATAGTAACCTAGGTGCGACAGACTTGAGATTTATCTAGTATTCTAACAAACAGAGACCTAGAATTACCTAAACTTAATATTAACCTAAATCTGAAAGTAATACCTAACTTCCTAGCCCGCAATCCTATTTTTGACTATGATATTGAAGTTAATATCAGAAAATGTAGCCTACAACCCTCCGTCAGTAAGCGCTGAAGTCAATCTAATGAAATACCTCTATATCTAAAGACCTTTCTTATCCTACAGTGTGTTAAATAGTTAACTTAGATTTCTCTACCATTTTACTTATACAGGGTGTTAGATTTCCTAACCTATTAAAATATAAATTTATTTCTATGTTTTGTTTTTTCCTTGGGAATGCAACAAAGTATAAAAGAATGATTGTTTCGTTTGGTATAGAAGAGAGCCCCTCCATTCCGCTCTCAGGAGTTATTTTATTTGGTATTTCCTCCTGCTAGAATATTTCTAGCTTCAGTGGGCCTCGTCTCCAAACTGGTCAGCCCTCCTCCAAACTTTTCCCGAGATATTGTGTCTTAGTCAGGTAAGTCAAGTTTAGTAAGGGATGTTTGAGACTTGTAAATTTTAAAGTCAGTTCTTTGTCAGTGTGTCAGTAACTTGTCATACAATGGACAAGAGGTATTTTCAAATAGACTGGTTTCTATTTAATTTAGACTCTAGTTCGAGATGAGCTATATTAGGAATTCTTAATTTATATATTAGTCGTGACTTTAAGGAACCCTAATTAGTGAAATTTCCCTTTTAAATATCTTTTCTTTTATAAACCAGTTCTAAAGCTCATCTCTGTTAACAGTTTAATCAAAGTAAAGTTCCTATTCTGAGAATCTACATCATTATCATTTAGTAGGTAAGTACCTATACATAAAACTAGCATGACAAAATAAGCAGAAACTTTAGCTTATAGAAACAGTATAACATTTAACTGAATGAATAGAACCTTGGTCCATTGAAAGTAAGTTCTCTCTTTCATGTGAATAGTATGATAAAACTTTTATTTATTTGACTCTGATATAAATCTGTAAAACTTATTATGTACCATAATCATTTATTTTTCTGACTAGAGGGCACTAGGCACTATATCCTAAAGTTCCACCAACTCATACCAAAGTAATATGATAAGAAACTCAAATTCCCATTATTATAAGGAACAATAAATTTAGATTGAACTTATTTTGTTTGGACAATATTATATTAAATTATAACTTTGATTTTGTCTCCTATTCACTGTTTTCTATTTATAATGTCATTTTCTACTTTGTAACCAAGATTTATCATGAAATTTAATTTGCTTCGAATTCCCTGAATTTCATTCAAACATCTACTGAAAAATCATATAACTCAAGTCTATGGAATAATTAATTAAATCCTACTGAATTTACCTATTATACCAATTTGTAAACCTGAACATCTAAACCTTTCCATTCCTACTAAAATTCTAGTCAAAGTTAAATACCTACCCTAACCTATATTATTCTAACAAAACCCTAGTAAATCTAACCATTGTCTAAATATTTTCCTATTCTAAAGAAGTGCCCTAATGTTTGAAACTTCCCGGTGTAAGGAAATTCCGCAAAACTAGAGAAAGGTCTCTCATTTACATTTAAACGTGTAGGTGTGTTGTGTAGATTTCCGAGGTGCAATGGAAATCTTCGAACTAAGCGAACTAAGAGATTCGAGGGTGGAGCCCTCTAAGTGTGCCTGCCCTATTCCATGTGTGATGTTCATATTACGGCAGCAAAGCCATAAGTTGTAATATGAACGGTCCCTATCAGCAAGTGTCATATTTTATGGGACTAAATTTCGCACTCCGGATGCAAGGTTCCCGGCCCCCTAAAGGACGCCATTCCACTTCGCCAGAAAGCTACCGGAAAACAAGTACATCCAGGTTACGAAACTTAGGTGGCTATTATCGTATGTTGATAAAGAACGATTGCTGACCCGCCACAATGTCAAACTCACAGCTGGAAACTAAGGGCAATTCAGAATAACACCGCGAACTTTATCACCCTTAGTCCACAAGACATCCTTGTGTACCAATTAATTCCTTAAGCTCACGACCAAATAAAACCCCCCAATTGAATTTAAATAGCAAAAATATGAAAATCCCAAAATTTACCCCTTAATAAGTTAAAGGAAATGATATTAAATTTAAATTCCAATGCAAACGCATTACTAATGACTCTAAATCAAATAAACTCCCCAAAAAAAAACTTTAAAATAAAACAATATCAAATCACAAACCGGCAGCATGTGAGCTCAAAGAAATAATAATGCTGAATGCCCCCTCCCCTCTAATCCAAGTCTATTTATGCAAGCTTCACCTGGCCGCAACTCCTTTAATTACGTCGATTGCTTCAAATGCCTCAATTGCGTTGATTGCGTCAATTTGCAAATAATCAAAATTGATCCTTAACTTCATAATTATAAGACTCTCTTTCAACCTACTAATTCTCCCCTTAATTCATACAAAAATACGTGTCCTTATATGGTAATCTTGTCTTCCCAATAACTCGTACCAATTTAAAAATCTATTTACATTTTCCCTCATCAATCTTTATTTACTTCCAATTAAAGATGGTAATTGCATGAACTTCTATGCTTAATTTTAGCTTCTTAATTAAATAGGCAAACAGCCTTATGCGCGAACTATCTAAGGCCCAAACTTAGAGAATTAGGCTATCTTCCCCTGACATAAGGTTCATTTTTGCTAGAGGAAATTCACCTCGCGCCAACTTCACATATCAACTTTTAGAACTTTTATGCGCAGCTTGGGTACGCTATTGAAAACCCGCCTAACCAAAATAATTACCTTCTGCGCATGTGCAAAATCTGTCAATTACTTATGGACTAATCACGTTCATAAGACTCTAATACTCTATCATAACGCCTATTTTTGCTTGATGAATTTGCTCCGCGCCTCCTAGCGAATAAATTTTAAACTATTTTCCCCGCACAAAGCATCACAGATGTATCAGCTGTTTTCTGCTAACTCAATTTTCCGCCATTTTTGCATTATTACAATATTTGATGAATTTTAATTTTCTAATGAAATATTAGTCAATTTCGACTGAGATATTGCTAATCTCCCTTTGTTTACATGATAATTTGAATGAACTAATTTCCCTCCCTCAAAATACTAGTTAACATAATTTGTCTGAGCTTTGCAACTTCTAACTTTGAAGTTTGCTAGGTTTTAGCGATAGTTATTTTATAATTATGATTCCTTTTGTTTGAAGCAATATATTAAGATGTGCCTGATGGTTAGAGAGTCGTATATTACTGGTGTAGACCTGGACCAGTACAATCTCATACACCCGAGAACAGGATCATCTTGCCCCAATTTCAACTTTTTTAGTCTTTGTTCGATAACATAATTTTTATGCTTTCTGTTGTTACCATGCCATTCAAAATACTAAATAGGGGCATTATATAAAGCCACTTACACAACAATCTTTGTAATTGACCGCCTAGATCAAAAGTTACCTAAGCTTAAAATCAACCCTACCTTAGATCAAAGTCACAAAATTTATGTTTTTTTCCATAAAAATTTACTCGTCTGTCACATCGCCATGACGAATTCACTGATGCGAGGGGGTATCGGGGGCTACGTTTTACCAAACAAAACAACTAGATAGGGTATATAGTTCCGCTGCAATTGAGAGGGATCATCTTACCTCAAGGGATCATCTCGTACACCTTTCCCCTACAGTTTTATAATAGTTTAGATTAGCTTATAATGTCCGATGTATAGAATATGCCATAGATGGCATAGATAGCTCGATACTGTAATTATGAAAACAAGCTGAACCTTTAATCCTCATTCACTTGCAGTTTAGTCCAATTTGTTGAATGATACAGAAGCTTTTCTTCTAATTTGTTTGACGTGAGAGGGCCGCTCGTGAGTCACCTCGCGGGAAAACCCGTCTCAAAACCTGCAGAGTCATGCACCACTTAACGACCACAAACTATTGACCACCTGGGCTTTAATTAACGGTGTCACTGCTGAGATGATTCAGGCTGGTCTATTTAGGATATCCGGAAGAATATTCCATTGACAGGCCGTTGATGCGAAAGTTAAAATTGCAGCGTGAGTCATTTTGAAACTACGCGACTTGTATACCAATAGCAAAGTTATTCGGTATGATCGATGCATAGGTATTAATTCGGACAGCTGGATAGCACTTATCTGTCACGGACCGTCAACCTAAAGTCCTTGCACACTTCATCATCATACATTTATTCAGCCGAAAGACTTCCACTGGACAGAATCAGAATCATTTATTGCCATAAACCTTAGCTAGGAAATTAGCCCAACGATTTCATAACAACCTATTATGTGCTGACTTCATGCAAAAAATTTCCATGAAAAGTCTGATTTTCGAACGCGAATTCTACGATTTCAAAATTTCTGTTTCATCGATTCTGGAAAAACGGTTTTCACTCACTTCGTAGAAAATGCTAGTATCATTATGTGCTATACTCCGTTCAGCCCTCGTAGTATGCTACACGTGATACGGCTGTATCACGTCTTTTATCTCGTTCATTCGCACGCAAATAAAAAGAGAGCGAAGATGTGATAGCGCTGTATCACTGCGGCATGCTAGCTATGCTGGAATTAGAGCGACAAAATGTAAACAAAGAAACGTCACTGTCAAAGTGACATTACGTGGTCAGAAACCTTTGGTACATTTTTTAAGAATACAATTATGTCTGCACGGCATTTAATAAATTGTGTTGACATTAAAAATTTATCGTCTATCTATAAATAATAAAAACAATCGTGACAATTTGAATGAAATTTTTAAATTATGTTATTGAGGCCGCTACTCTGTCTGTGTGGGCTTTTTGTGCTATGCGTAGCATCCGCGCATAGCGTATTAAACAATCAAGAGATGCGTTTACAAAATAAAAAACATTTTCTTTAAGAACTTTGTTAAAACGAACCAAAGGTTTCAAATATCTGATTGTTGCCAGACCACGAAATGAAATATTTACAGACACGCTTTCTTTTATCTAAAATAAATTATAATTTGCGTATTTTTTAATTATATTCCATACAAAATTAACATATAATTTGTCGTAATCCTTGGCGAGTAGAATAGATAATTTACCGTTATTCATTCTGGAGATAAGTTTTCTTCCATCTCGAGATGGTATTTTCTACAATGGTATCACCGTTGTTTACATTTTGTCGCTCTAATTCCTGAATGGAGTATACTCAAGGTTATGATTCACCTTATTTATAACATGACATGCTCCATTTAAATCGATACAGCTGTTTCGAAAACACCAAACACATTTTCTTAATAATTGTGTATTAATTGATTCAAATAAAGTTAATTGAATAATCTGTCTAATACCTAAATCAACATAAAATTGCCATATGCCATAGACTTAAACTCTAGCGATAGACTTGCCCTTCCATAGAAGCAACATGTTCCACTTGAATGAAGGTGTACGCACCTGATTGATGTTCCCGAGTTCACTTCGTCACTATGGCAATGACAGACCGCAATGTGTCATTTTGTGTTGTTTTGTGTGACATGTTGTTTGTTTGAATGAGCTTGTCTATCGCTAGAGTAATATGTCTATGCCATAATTATGCTGACAAATATTATTATTATGGATAAATCGAGGAACATTGACCAAGAATTTTTCGCTAACGCTCCTTGTCTATACCTACGCCTGCCCCCTTAGACAAAGCCTACTGGCGTTTACGCTAGTAGAAAATGACAAAATGTATGGATTTGACATTAGCGATCGAAACATTTTGTCGTTTGTTTTCGTCATCATACGTCAAGAAAGTGCATACATTTGTTATGTTTCCAAAGACACTTTGTCTAGAGGCTCTGGAGTGCTATTTTTGAGACTCATTCGCTGAGCTCAGCAGTTGAAAATGTCAAAATTACTAAGGAGATAAATGCATGTTTCTGATGATTTGAATTTCAAAAATCATACTTATTCCCAAGAACATTATATATATTATATAGGCTTATTCCAGAGTGCGATTTGGTCACACTGCAGTGTAATATACCTAACTTGTTCTTTTTTTCAAACATCGAATGTGAAATTATTTCAAGACCACACAACGGCAGCGGTCTAAGCAGTAACAAATGCTAGGTGACTAGGTGCTGCTTGGCTAAGTAAAAGCTAACTGTGATTGCGTGCCACTTCCTCCCTGGCCCGCTGGCTGAATACTGATGAACCCTGGCCAGGCCTGGCGCTACTGGCGCTGGCGCCAACGTGACTTCTCCTTTTCATATTATACCTATATTATATTTTATTTTTTTGGATACGTTCTAATTCGTAGCGTAGTATATGGTTTTTAGACCATTAAAAAAAAAAAAAAAAAAATTTCTTTCTTTACTTTTCTTTCAATTTTTGTGAATCTCAAAGGCACTCTAATGGACTCTCTCTTATGGAGTGCGATTTTTGAATCTCATTCGGTGAGCTCAGCAGTAGTAAATGTCAAAATTACTATGAAGATATGCATCTTTCTACTGCTGATTTGACTTTCAAAAATCATACTTCAGGAGTGCGATTTTTGAAAGTCAAATCATCATTAGAAAGATGCATGAGAAGGCTTTTGTATGAGATTTAAAAACCGTTCAAACTCTCGGATGACATTCAAAAATCGCACCCCATGGTCTTATTGTATAGACTCGATGATTGTTTTGATTGTAGGTAATGATTGTACATATGGCTTGTTGTCTTTATTTTGGAAAAGACCATTTTTGAGATCATAATTAGTTGTTCTAGGAAGTCTGGCGCGAGCCTGGGAAGGCCTGATACAGAAATTGCTCGCCCACTGTTTCTCCGTTATGAACCCGTGATGAACCGTTTCAGAATCAATTTTCACCACCACCGTGGTGATTTAAAACCACTCTAGTTTTTTCCTAGAATATGACTATGAAAATGTCACAATTTGAAGAGACAGAATTGGCGAATAGGTACTCCACCGAGTCCACCGACATGGGCGTAGCTCTTAAATAAGATAATGAATGATGATTTTGTGTATGGTGCATTGGGGTAATTGGGAACCTGGGTATATTCCGAAAGTTTATTAAAACTACCTGACTTTAGACGCCATTTTTATCGGCTTTGACGCTCAAGCAGCCGTTCGTCGTTGCTAGCGTAAGGGGGTAATTGCGAACCTGGGTATATTCCGAAAGTTTATTAAAACTACCTGACTTTAGACGCCATTTTTATCGGCTTTGACGCTCAAGCCGCCGTTCGTCGTTGCTAGCGTAAGTGTCAGAGCAACGTGCCGTCTCGACAGACAAGTCAGGTAGTTTTAATAAACTTTCGGAATATACCCAGGTTCGCAATTACCCCAATGCACTATACCTACCTATAGAATTTGTGTCATTTTATGGATGAAAGTGTAATCCATGTAATCCTATACCCTTCCGTTCCTTACCTATCTGCAGCTTTAAGTTTTCATCGATTTCATATTGTTATCGTTTTTTTTTTTTCAATTTTAGTGAGGTACCTAACCTGGAATTAAATAATGTTCGTAGTTCGTCGCAACGTAATCGTACCCTACTCTAAGCACCTCTAGGATAAAAATTACTCCAACGAAATAGGAACACGATTTCGGAAATAGGTTATCAAAAGCAATGCGAAATTTCAGCAACTGTGTCACAGCCCGGCTAGCTCAGTCGGTAGAGCATGAGACTCTTAATCTCAGGGTCGTGGGTTCGAGCCCCACGTTGGGCGAATGTTTTTTTAAGGGATGAAATGTTTAATTTTGATCTCTATGATAATTATTGCTTTGCGTGTAGGGAGTAGGTACACAAAAGATACAGGCCCCTTGAAGATAGGACACACTGACAGACGGACGGTGGCGGCCAGCGGCGTACGCATAGTACCTACCTAATTAATAGGGTTCCCCTTAGCACCCATTGGGGTACGGAACCATAAAAAACATATTTTTTTTTATGATTACCATACCTAATTATAGTTCTCTGTGATGAACCTCATAATGATGAAACCACAGAGTAAATTATTACTACATGAAACTCATATGAAAAAAAACTACAAAATAAATTTTATTTGGCGCTATTGGCTAAAGAAAATGAACTAGTATTTCGGTATCATAGTTGCCAACGTCCATACCACGTTGAATACACCGGTTCTCGTCCGATCACCGAAGTTAAGCAACGTCGGGCGCGGTCAGTACTTGGATGGGTGACCGCCTGGGAACACCGCGTGCCGTTGGCTTTTTTGCTCTCTTCCTTTGTATACATTTGAATCATGGAGTCAGATAGGTAATTAATAAAGATTTTTATATTAAGAAAGATAGTTATATAGGCGATCATTCGCAAGAAAGTGGCCTCTCTACTGCAGCGCCTGCGTACCAGCGACAACAGCATCCTGAAATGCATTGCTGCTAGATTTGATTGTCCCATACAAAAACACTGGGTGGAGCTGGTGATTGGGACAGTCAAATAAACTAAGAAATACAAATACAAATTATATTGATTCCAATTAACATAAACTAACATAATTTTAAGTAAACATTGTTATTAATCAACCTACTAACAACATTATGGATTTTTATCTGCAATAAATGAGTTTTTAATTTTAATTTAATTAATTGAACACTATTCTATTTCGAATGTAAAATCTCCTCATCTGACTATCTGACTCATCTCGCAATCGCACGCCCAAGGACCGAACGAGGGCAAATTTTGATAAAAGCTGATGCGTTTATCATCTATCCACATCCACACCATCATCATTCTACATCCATCAATGAACTAAGTGGATCTACAAAAAATACAGGGTCTTCTCAATATGCTGACACTTTTTTAAGGGGATGATCCGGAGTGCGATTTTTGAATCTCATTCGGTGAGCTAAGCAGTTGAAAATTTCAAAATTACTATGGAGATACGCATCTTTCCACTGCTGATTTGACTCTCAAAAATCATACATCAGGAGTGAGATTTTTGAAAGTCAAATCAGCTGTAGAAAGATGCGTGTATCCATAGTAATTTTGACATTTTCAACTGCTGAGCTCACTGAATGAGATTCAAAAATCGCACTCCAGGCCGTCAAGCAATTTTCTGTACGAAAAAAAATCTGCAGCTCGATACAAAAACAAAAAAACCTACTCGACACAAATGTATGGGACAGTTGATTTTTTTTCGCGATTACGATGTTGATCCAATAGAGACTGTATAGGTATTTGTCCAATCGGCCCCATCCATACACCCCGACGACTAGAGTGCGAAAGAGACAACTGCGGCTCGGACCGATTTTATCTAAGTATATAAAATCGACGAAATCAGCATCGTATTCCTCTGTTTCCTCCTCCAAAACTAAATCGATTTTAATAATTCTTTCAAAGAATAGCTAATATGAGAAAGACTTTGGCTATGTTTGTATATTTTGCTTTTTTTGTTTATATTCGTCAAATTTGTTTGCTGGGTGTCTGAAAAACGGTAAAACCGGTACTCGCCTATCCTCTTAAGTACGAGTACGCTGCGGCACGAGGTAGGTATAATAATTTACTCATATCAACGGGATGTAAGTATGTACCTAAGTAAGTAAATAAAGTTAATTGTGTAATTACTGTATTTTTACTTATCGAGCAATCAATAACATTACTATTACATGTGTCATTTAAATGATTCATCTACGGACATTGTATGTCTGCTACTTTTTATATCGATTGTAAAAATATGAATTCTGTGGTGATATAAATTATTATAATTACCTATGTATAATTATTTTTGTATTAAAAGCATTTTGACTGTTTCTAGCCCATACAATATATGAAGTCAAATTTCGACTAGGTATACAGCCACTGCTTTATTGTAAACCCACTAATATTTTGTGTGTGCGAAAAACATAATTATAATATCTCTACACTGCTATATGATTCAGAGATGTCTTATCTTATCTTACCTATCTTATTATGGGGGCTGGCTAGCCAGCGACACTTCGACCCAATGAGATCTTTTGTGTTAACCCCTAACCCCTACAAATATTTATTTTCTTCACCCTTCAAAAACGTGGTAATTCGGCAATACCGTTCAGGGGAAGAAACCCGTAATCTCCAGGATTAGCCGCCAAGACATCGCAGTCACACAGGACATGTTCCATGACTCAACATGGCTTCCATGGTTCATGGCTTCCTCTGGGATCGTTCAGGGATGGAGGCGTTCAGTTCAGAAATTTTGCGGTAATAATCTAAAAACAAATCTCTATGCTTGTATATAGTCAGATTTCGTTAAAATATACAGTTTCAATGCTAGGATTAATTTAAGATTTGTATGGAAATCTTTGAGGCACCGTAACTTTAAAACTATACGTTATAACGAAAATCTGTTTCTATACAAGGATAGAAATTTGTTTCTAGATGAGGTTTGGTTTGAGATTGAGTTTAATTGGTTAGTATTGAAAATATCACCATAGTACGTTTGTATGCAGCGCGCATTTTCGCTCTCGGAATAAACTCCTCTGAAAAGATCGGTAGGTACCTAGTGTGATGACTGTACTTACTAGATCATTTTAAATTAAACATTTGTTTTTGTGAAACCCCCCAACATGGACCGTTGTAGCGGTCCTTGGGCGGAGGCCTATGTCCAGCAGTGGACGTCCATCGGCTGAGATGACGATCATGATGATATCCAGTCTGAAATTGATTACCTACTAAATAGAAGAATCGCTAAGAACTGCCAAAAACACCATTTCTCTATTCGTCTAGTTTTACAATAAGACCCCAGGAGTGCGATTTTTGAAACTCATTTGATTTTTGAAAGTCATCAATCAGCAGTAAAAAGATGCATACGTAGGTCTCTGATAAAGTTATATGTCAAGATTGACAGTCGAAGATACGAAAGCATCGATAAAAATTGGAACCAGTACTGGCTCCTAAACCCTATACATATACACGCACACATACATAAATTGTATGACGCCTCACGCACACCAACCTATGAAACTTGGCCCCTTTTGTTTTATACGGTAAAACAGTGAGGCTCATTCTAGTACTTTTTCTAAGACGTAGGTATCCATATCTCCACAGTAATTTTGACATTTTCAACTGTACGTACGTACATACGTCTATCAAAAATCGCACTCCAGGCAGTGTACCTATACCTAGTGCATCGCCCTGGCTTGTGGTCCATATTGAATAAACTTTTAGCAATCCGCTTATAATAAACTAAAAGCAAACATAATTTGTGTCATCCCGTTAACCAATTTGCTCAGATTTATGTAAAGCATCCTCACTTTTTTCCACTCATAAGCACAACACAAACAAAACAATCCAGTTAGTTATGCCTCGCTTTGTGACTTTGCTTCCAATTATCCGTTAAGCCACACCCACACTGCCCCCTAATTTTGGATTTCTAAAATCCGATTTGTCACATTCACAACATATTCATTGCATAAGCTGAGGGATTTTCCAAACAAAGGATTTTCGATTTAAATTTCGGGAACGATCCCAGTTAAAATATTTTGGGCTTGGTTTTATATTATTGTTTAAAAATTTAAATGAAAATTCAGTAAAGTTCTCAAAAAATTTACTGAAATTTAATAGCCTGCCTATTTACCAGTTGTTGTGGCGATCCTTAGTGGAGGCCTCCAGCAGCGGACGTCAATCGGCTAAGATGATGATGATGATGCAATGGGCTTCGGTACAACGATAATAAAATAGGCCAGCGGTTCCCGGATTGGCTACTGGAGTGCGATTTTTGAATCTCATTCGCCGAGGAGGAGAACCTCACTACAAATGATGATGATGACGTCCACGAGTTCCACGACATATCCATCGACGACGACCCTTATTGGGCGAGTAGAATTATCATAGACATATTATTTATCATAGGCAAGGATCACTTTTTGTTTATTTGAGGTGATATCAAGATACTTACGAGGTTTACAGAAAAAACTAGACTAAGGGCCTGTTTCACCACTTCTGAATAAGTTCTTGTTAGCTACCCAGAAGTGGTGAAACAGACCCTTAGAAACCTCACTACTAGCTACTACCGCTTAGACATGTTGTGTTTTTGTATCTTTATGCAGCGTGTAACAAAACACCCTAATAATATTTAACACCTTCCTACAGACGGAGCCAACATCCTTTGTTGGTATCTGTGGTTGGTATATTGGTAGCTTTTAGCATATAGCAGATTTAGGTATACATTGCCTGATTAGTTCTGTCTATTTCAAAGTGGAGCGATCAAACCAAGCAATGTATGCCGAAATTGGCCCGAAATGTTGAGTAATGTAATCGCTGCTTTAAGTGAATAATTTATTATTATTTATTAAGTAGGTAACTACTGATAGATGATGATGATTAATATTTTGTCTTTTATTAATTATTAGTTATTTATTTTGGGGGAAACATTTTGAAAGTTCGACAGGTCAAATTTGGTTACGCCATCTAGCGACGAATAGCAGATCAACTAGAACAAAAAATTTAAGCTTGAGCAACGTCCTCTAGTGACGAGTAGCAGAAACGTACAAACGACTTGCTCTTTGTTACCACTTTGTTTGATTGATGTTGTACCAGTCTAATAGATGGCGCGCAAACTAAAATAATAATAAATTGTGAGAATTTAATTCGAAATTAGGTGGTTATTTATTTATTATTAACAACAAATTAGCATCATGTTTGCGTCAAATGTCAACTATCATCAACAAGAAACGTAATCTGCATCAGTAGCATGAATTTCGGTAGGAAGTAAGTGAGAACTGGCTTAAATTATTTTCAAATAAAGTTGATGCAGTATTTCGAGCCGGCTAACACAGCCGAAATAGCTCAGTTGGGAGAGCGTTAGACTGAAGATCTAAAGGTCCCCGGTTCAATCCCGGGTTTCGGCAGAATTAACTTTTTGTTTAGATTCAGCTTTGCTATGCTATGTCAATTTTTTAGATCTATTTAAACCCCGTACACTGTGCCCGTGCGTTCTACGTACCCCGTATTTTAGTCTGGGGTTGTTGACGTAGATTGTAGATATGACAAGGAAAATGTCATCTTGCAAGAATAATATTACGAGCCACTATTATGCCGGCCTGCCCGGTTATGTATGTTATTATTATTACATTACTTGCTTTGATCGCTCCCTTTAAATTAAAATAGCGAGAAGATGGCAATGTATGACGAAATCGGGTCTGACGAAATTGTCAATGTAATCGCACCTTTTCGCCAACAGCAGCGGAAAAAGAATTTAGCTCAAAGAAGCAAAAATGTAATTGCATCGGCCGGGAATCGAACCCGGGCCGCCCGCGTGGCAGGCGAGCATTCTACCACTGAACCACCGATGCTCATGTATAAGCGGTTGAAATATTGGATCAGTTGTTTATACAACAAGAGTTGTACGATGAAAAATAGTTGAGTTTGAGTTCTACCATGAGTTTTCACTTACTACTGTAGTTACGTCGAAAATTTCGTATGGCAGAAATTAATCTTTGGCGTAACCACTAGGAGCGCTGTACCAAATCCAATACAAAATTGGTGACGTTACTACAGTACCTAGTAAAGTACAGTACAAACTCATGGTAGGCCTACTAGAGGCGACACACCCAGACATAATTTTTTGTAACACTCCTTTAGGCCAATTGCTGCAACCTTACTTAGCCTGTGCCAGGCGCTCGCTGCACACCGCGACACCTCCAGCCTCCAGCACGCGCCCTGCACTGCGGATGACGTGCACGAATTTCAATGTATACCTATGTACTTATTATATAGGGTCCTTCTTGTGCTGTGATTCTTTCAATTCGCGGTTTCGATGTTAGTCCAATAGAGAAAGTTGTTTAGTTTGGTGGTCTAACGATCACCGAGAAGGACCTATAACATTATACAGTCTAATGTTATATGGATAAATTTCTAACCAGGATTGTTTTCCGTTGTTCTATCAAGGGCAGTACAGTGAAATCTGAAAACGCCCTTGCTTTCAAATGAGCATCAGCAGCCCACTTCACTCCAAAATCAGCTGGAGGCGCCTAGGTGGCCCCGCAGCTCTAAATCCTAGGCTATGGCCACCGCTGGCTTTTGCACTGCAGTCTACATCATCCACTGCAGGACACGGTGAAACAAGCAAAGTTAATAATCGAAAACTGGCTGTTAACACAAAATTACCTGGAAACAGAGAAAACCTTAAAAATAGATTCGTAAACTTACACACTCACACATTCTCAACTACCATAGAGACTAGAGGCCGAGGACAGAGTTTTGTGGCGCGCCTTGGGAGAGGCCTACTATGTTCAGCAGTGGACGATGATAGGCTGATGATGATTGTGATGTATAAATATATGTTTCGCTTGATATCCTATAAGTGCGTTCACACACGATGACGCACTGGCGGGGCGGCAAATGTCAATCCATAGAACCACACTCGGTGCGTCAATGCGTCACCGTCTGTGCTTCTACGGTGCGGTATCATGCGGTTTCATACAACTCCTTTGCTTCATAAATGACGGACTGCAGTCTATACCGCTGCGTTAGTGCGTCATCGTGTGTGAACGCACTAACTTTAGCCGTAAACATGTTATGTAAATGTGAATGTGAATAAATATCTTTATATCTTATATCTTTACATATTACTCCCCCATAAGGATCGCCACAACGACCGGTGCTTCGCTGCCGTCATTCAGCGGGTTCCCGCCGCCTTCACCTGGTAGTCGGTCCACCATGTAGGGGGCCTACCCATACCCACGCTGTGCTTTCCGGTTATGCGGTTGCCACTCGAAAACTCTTCGGCCCCATAGACCATCGGTTTTGCGAGCAATGTGCCCCGCCCAGTGCAGTGGGGTCCTAATTTGATTTCGGATTCATAGGCAGATATATTAACTTATGGAGTAGAAGCGTTAACAAAATATCGTACCTCGTTAAACTGTTTGAATAGAATTATTCCACGAATCACGAACGAATGTGGCTCGTAAATTTTTATATATCTCTGGTCACGAATCGAAATGCTGTCAATACACGCTTTATGGGGTCCCACCGTTACTTTTATTTCGGCACGTTAATATTGTGCTGTTAAATTCGTGAAAGGAATCAAGTTACTACCTAAGTACCTACCTATACCTACTGCTTATCAAAATTTTTTTCTGCTAAAACCTACATTTTCTTCAATCTACCGTTGTCAACCTGCCGTGAGGACAGCTGGATGGATGGACATCTGCTAAAATAAAATTATTACAACGACTTGACAATTTAATCTCGTGCTCGCTTCGCTCGGTCCTGATTTCAGATCGTATTGTAGTCATCTCATTATACAGCAGAAAAGTCTCGAGATCGCTTCGCTCGCTCTTGGTTTTGTATATAAAGATAGGGCTTGGCCGATATCGTCATCCCATGTAGAACCATTCATCTTGGTAAAGAGCAATCCACAACCTTCTTTTTATTGCGCCCCTAGCACAGATTAATAATATGTGCTGTAATCACTTTTCCATACAAATATTCGGATTTCGGGGGGGGGGGGGGGGAGGTAAATCCCACCTATCCTGGATACGTGCCTGGCACTAATGCTGTCTTGATTTTGTCATTTAGATTGACTCTCAGATTACTATACCCTTAGAGGGGAGGGACGTCAATGTCATATTTTTGCTCCGCCTAGGAAATTTCGTAGTTCCGGGGCTGCTTCTTATATTACCTAACTACCCAGGTTACCTTTAATAGTCAGACCTTACTGGAACGTCTGTGCCCGAGAACAATTGTTTATGTAATTGCTTACGTACCAAGAAATAATAGCCGTATCTAAAAAGCTATAAAAAGTATATTGAACTCGTTCATAATCTAAATACCTACACTAATTAATTAATACAACTCACTAAGCTTACAACCGATGAACGTATGTGTGAAAACGACACAGGAATTATCGTAGGTGCTAAAAAAAATCAGCTGTTCCATACATTTTAGTCTAATCGATACTGCAGTTTTGCATGTCCTGTATAAGTGACAGTCGGGAATTCATCAGATTTAGATCTATCCAGGCACGTATCCAGGAGGGGGAAGTGGTGGGATTTATCCCCCCCGAAATCCGAATATATGAATGGAAAAGTGATTACAGCACTTACTTTTTCATTGTTTTTCTATGAATATCCCCCCCTCGAAACAAAAGTCTGGATACGTGCTTGGATCTATCCATTGATACCTACTATCTTAGATCAAAGTAAAATTAACTATGGATCTATGATCCTAAGAATCAAGAAACAGAATTTCAGTTAAAATAGTACCTATACTTCGCCTCGTTGTGGTGGCTCTCTGGGAAAAATATTTGGTCGCACTCTATACCTCGGTCGGTAGCTCGGTAGGTACCTAATCATTGTCATTTGAAAGAAAAACACAAGAAGATTTTATGAAACATCAATGTCGCTGGAACTGATCGAAGCACCGAGGTGATGATAGAAGTTTATGTAACTCAGTCAATTTCTTAACTACTTTATGTAATAATTTGTGACCTACTTAACTCTAATTAAAAGTTACAGATACCTACTATTAGGCAACTGAAATATTATTTTCTCACACAAAACATTCATTTTCAATTGATTTTTGTTTTTTATCAGTAAAATGCTTTTGTAAGATCTTTTAAAGCCAAATAACACTCATTGAATTCTGAAATATTTACGTAGTGTATGCAAAGTTGACACTGGATGATTCTACTCTGTCAGCCATAGCAGCAGCGATATTACCCTACATGACAGGGCTGATTTCGGCATACATTGCTTGCTTAGATCAGGCCATGAATGCCGAAATCGGCCCTACATGTAAGGTCATCCTTGAGACCTTCATCCGTCCAGTAGTCACATATTAAAGGTGTTTCATGTTTCGGTGAGAGAGCCATTAACAAAACCTGAGGAGAGGAAAGTGCTTAGGAAAGGGATCTGTCCTGTCAGAGATGGTACCTAGCTGATTTCGGATATCGACGAATTATTAACTGGATAAACCGATAAAACACCTTCCTAAGAGACCTTCGTAAGGTTCAAGATCCCAAAACAGTGACCCACTGGAAACCGAAGCCGAAGCGACCGAATAAAGAGATGGATGAATGTGTTGAGGAAGACACTAAACCAAACCGAAGCAGAATAGACCGCGCAGTAGACCGAATACAGAGAGGGATGACCGTGTTGCGGATGATCTGAGGGCCATGGGCAACTTTACCATCTGAAGAAGGAAAGCCAGGAATCGTGACAGATGGAATTGAATGAAATGAAATGCTTGCAATAAAAGAGGGTTCGACCTCGCAAAATCCGGTCTTACAAACGAATAAAATGCAATGCCTATTCGATTCGGAACAGCTGATTCTTTTTGAAATTTCAGGATCGCTCCTTATGACTGGTAACTGTTTGGTAAATTAATCTGTGACTATATTGCGATTTGCGTTAATAATCTATGACTTATTAAATTATTAATGGCCACATATCTCACATCAATTGATTAGTGCAATTTTATGGCCCGTTGCATAATTTGATTTGGCTACAGTTTACGATACAAAGGGCTTTAATATCCCATAGCATCAAGATGTCAGCATCGCCAGCACTGGTCACGTGGGTGATATTAGTGACAAGGTCACTGGGCTTGAGCGGTCGAGGTCGGCCCAACCCAAATCCTGATTGTCCCGACAATACCGTCGAACTAACTGGGATTGGTGGCTATTGTACTCAAAGAATTGATCATGAACTACGTGTAGCGAAATTCAGTATTAACTAAAAGTCTAGAGATAAAAGAGGAAATAGAAAAAAAAATTACAAAAAAAAACAAGTCATTTTTAATTAGATACTATAGTAGATTAAACACCGAGGACAGGAAAGTAAGAAAGATCTCAGATCTCATGTAACAAACATGTTGATCTGAGGCGTTCTTCTTTACTGTTGAGTAAAAAAAAAGTATACTTACTATTTTTCTCCTCGACAGAGGTGGAAAGCGGCAACTTCGTTTAGCGCAGCGGGACGACAATTGACGCTTTCCGTCCGGAGGGGAGAAAAAATAATTTTAAGGGCGTATTCAGACAATGAAACTAAACCTAAGTAAGGAACCTGCACTGGTAGCATGCTACACGAGATACGGCTGTATCACGTCTTTTATCTCGTTCGTTCACGTGCAAGTAGAAAGAGAGCGAAGGTGTGATAGCGCTTTAACACGGTGTTATGCTACCTATGCTGGTTCAAAAAACGAAAATATTTTAGCACCTCCCATGTAAAAGTGCGGATCAGCTGATCGATTTTCTTCGGGAGCGAAAATGGATTTCTATTAGATGTAAAGTAAAATGAATAATGTCAAGGACTCCAAACAGACACGTTAAACTTAATGGTGCGTAACGAGGTAAGGAACTTTGTAATTGGTAAAACAAACGACAGTTCTGTTACACAATCATTTACTCGTTTGGGGAACTCTCGTGCGGAGCGTGTGAGGATGGTAGTGGTGGCTAGGGCAGGAGTAGTGAAACCAGTTGAGTCTCAGTTCGTACTAGTTTATTGTGCAAAAATAACCTATCTATATACAACTCGGCGGTTCCCTATTCGCCGGTGGACCGCCGAGGTAAATGTCAATGTGGGTACCCCCACATATCTCCCTCACAAGTGCTAACGTTACTTAATAGCTAATATATTATAAAATGCTTCTATGTACAAAAAAAAAAACTTAATACTAAAGTGGGTCGCGCACTTTGAATTTGCGCGCGTCTGCGCTCGTCTGTCTCCGTTTGGGCTCGTGAACCCGATGTGCTGTGACGTCGCGCCCATCTACTGCGCCTGCGCAATGCCCACATCACCGTTCGGCGGTACTCGGCGCGTCTCGGCAATCCTCGTGCCGTGCCATGCTCGACGCGGCCGTGCTCCGCCTGCCGCCTCATTATCTCGTCGACCGCCGTCCGCTGCACTCGCCTGCTTCTTCGAACACTGCACTTGTGTTCTGCTGCCGAAGAATCTAATATGACCGTTGACCATTTGCACGCAATGGGAAAACGATGTCTCACAAAATCGTTCTTTTCAGAGCGGACTTCAATGTTTCGAACGATATACAACCCGTAGGAATCAACGTTATCTGCACGCGATGCGTTGGTTCTGAACAAAAACCGTCTTTTTCAAGGCGACTTTCTCCTGTTTCGAATGACGATACTGACAAATAAATCTGGTGTTGTGTTATTTTATTTTGTGTTTGCTCGAAGTGTTATTTCCTGTCAGTGTTTATCGGCTCCTTATTTTTCAGGTTGTGTTGAAGTTTTTTAGTGCGCTATTGTGTCAGTGGTCGTTTTCATGGTGTTCGCTGTTCTCTGCTGACTGTAGTTTGCCTTTTCTATATGCTATTCCCCGTTTTTTTTGTGTAGGTACGGTGCTAGCCAGGCTTTCTTGAATTGTTCGTTGCCCGTTTGCTCGTTGCCCTTCTTGCTCGCTGCTGGATTCTGGGGTTGATAGGATTTGTATGGGAAAGGAATGTCGTGGGTAAGGCTATGTTACATTGATTTTTTTGTAACTCGTTTTTTTGTTGGACATTGCTCTTTTTGTCTCTTTTTTTTGTGTTTTGCTGTATTTTTTTTTGTTAACATTTTTTTTTTTTTTTTTGGTAGGTAAGTACTTTTTTTTTGTATCTTTTTTGTTAGTGGTACCTTCTGTTTTTTTTTTTTTTTGTGTGATAAATATATACTTATAATATTGATATTTGATGTTGCTCAGATGTTGTGCGAAGTGTCTGGCTGCCCTAGCCACCGCCGACGCCCTCTGCGAAACGCACTGTTGGTTTTGATGTTCTCCCTGACCGTGTGATGTACGGGTTTTTACTCGAGGTCTCTGCGGTTGTAGGCTCTGGCCCGTTCGAGCTGTGATTTCCTTCCCCTGGGACTGCGTTGATCAAATACGCTGGCTTTAATCTGTCCAAAGATATTACTGTGGTTCTTTGTGGAAGTTGTATCTTGAAATGTTTGTTTTTTCGTTCTAGTACTTCGTACGGGCCCTCGTAAGGCGGGGTGAGGGACGGGCGGAGGGTGTCGTTGCGTACAAAGACGTGTGAGCACGATCTTAAATCTTTGCTGACGAACGTTTGTCGCGGGGACCTGTTTCTTTCTTTTGGTGTCAGTGCGGCCATTGTTTGCATTAGGTTGCGTACATAGTCCGGCGTTGTGACGTCGGTTTTAGTCTCTATGAAGAAATCACCGGGGACTCGTAGTTGTGAGCCGTAGGTTAGTAGACAAGGACTCTGGCCGTTATCTGTTCGTATTGCCGTGCGTATGCCCAGTAAAACTGTTGGTAGCTCGTCGGTCCATTTCGTAACGTTCCCTCTTGCCATCAGTGCTGACTTAAAGGTGCGGTGAAATCGCTCTACTTGCCCGTTTGCTTGAGGGTGGTACGGTGTGGTTCGTATCCGTTCGATACCAAACTTTTTTAGTAGGCAGTTGAAAAGGTTTGATTCGAACTGTCTTCCTTGATCAGTTGTGAGTCTGAGTGGGCAACCGAAGCGGCATATCCAATTCTCGTAAAATACTTTTGCTACTGTCTCTGCCGTGATGTTATGGACGGGAATTGCCTCAGGCCACTTCGTGAACCTGTCGATCATTGTGACTATATAACGGCAGTCGTCTGAAGGAGCCAAAGCGCCGACGATGTCAATGTGCACGTGGTCCATACGTTTTGCTGTAGGGAATTCTGCTAATGGTGTGATTGTGTGCCGATTTACTTTGGCTTTTTGGCACGCGACGCACGCTCTAGTCCACTCGCCTACGTCACGGTTCATGCCTGGCCAGAAATATTTCGCCGTAACTTGTTTGCGTGTCGCTCTTGTCCCGGAGTGGCATAAATCATGTTGTGCTTTGAAAGCTTCAAAACGATAGGCTGCCGGCAAGTACGGTCTAAGTGCGTTTGTTGTTTCGCATGTTATGGTTTTCGTTGCGCCTGGCATTTTTATGCGGGCGAATTTTAGATTGGACCTTTTGTGTAGGTTACTCAATGTACTGTCTTTGTTTTGATCGTTTGCCAAATGGTTGAAATCTATTATGGTTGGACAATCGATTGCCTCTATTCTTGATAGCCAATCCGCCACTGCGTTCTCCTCTCCTTTTAGGTATTTGATACTTGAACAGAATTGGCTGATGAAACCGAGGTGCCTATCTCTGCGCGGTGTGTCGCTGCTGCTGGGAGCTTTTGCTAGCGCGTATGTTAACGGTTTATGGTCTGTGTAGACTGTCACGTCGTTGCCTTCTATGAGTCTTCTGAAATGCTTCACTGCTGCGTATATTGCTAAGAGCTCGCGATCGTATACACTGTAGCGGCGTTGTGTGTCCGACATTGATTTGGAGAAAAATGCTAACGGCTTCCATTTTCCGTTGACCCTTTGCTGTAGTACGGCTCCCAGGCCGTAATCGGAAGCGTCGGACATGATGCACAGCGGTGCGCCGTGGACTGGATGGGTCAGGGTTGTTGCTTTCAGGATGCTTTGTCGGCAACGTTCAAAAGCTCTCTCTGCCTCGGGCGTCCACTCAATGGGTGTCCTATCGTTCTTCCTTGTGTTGTGTAAATATTTATTTAATTCGTGCTGATTCTGGGCCTGCCTTGGTAAACAATCTCGGTAGAAATTAATCATTCCCAGGAACCTCCTAAGCTCTATGATATTTGCTGGTTTTTTAAATTCTGAAATCGCCTCCATGCGTTTTTCAGGCGGTGCGATGCCCTTTTCAGACACCTTGTAACCCAAAAAATCGATCTCTGTTTTTCCGAATTCGCATTTCTCGACATTTAGGGCTATTCCGCTACTATTAAGGCGGTCTAACACCTGATGTAGTATGTTCTTGTGTGTCTCATCGTCCTCAGAAAACACAAGGATGTCGTCGACGTACGGGAAACAGCCCTCTATGCCTCTTAGTGTTTCGTGCATGAATCTCTGAAAGGTCTGTCCGGCATTACGTAGTCCGAATGGCATGCATCGGAACTCGAACAGTCCGAATGGTGTGATGATTGCTGTCTTCTCTGGGTCTGCCATCGGTATCCAGTAGTACGCGCTTTTTAAATCCAGTTTTGAGAATAGCTGCTTGCCGCTTAATTGGTACGTAAAATCTTGGATGCGCGGAATCGGATATCTATCCGGTATTGTGACTGCGTTTAACCGGCGGTAGTCACCACATATGCGTAAACTACCGTCCTTCTTGGTTACTACGTGCAACGGGCTCGCCCATGGGCTGTTGGATGGCTGACATATGCCCATTTCCATCATTTTCTCGAATTCTTCTTTTGCTGCTTTATACTTCCATGGGGGTAAAGGTCGTGCCTTCGCATACAAAGGTCTCCCTGTCGTCTCTATATAATGACGTACGTTATGCTTTGGAGGATCTTTCAGTGATAGTGGTCGTATAGCGTTTGGGTATTGCTTCAATATATCGTGATATGCGTGGCTGCTATTTATCATGTGTACTGCTCCTTGCGTCGACGCTATTCTGATTGCGCTGACAGATAAATCCGTGATTCCGTCGATCAGTCTCTTGCGGCTCACATCGACGAGTAAATTGTAGTGACTAAGGAAATCTGCTCCTAGAATCGACGTTTTTACCTCGGCCACGATGAAACTCCATCTGAAACGGCGCCTTAAATTCAGGTCCATTATTAATGATCTTTCGCCGTACGTTTTTATTGGGGAGTTGTTTGCGGCGAACAAATGAAACGACGCGGGCGTTGCCCCTCTTTGCTTAAACTTCATTGATAGTACTGATATTTCGGCGCCCGTGTCGATGAGGAAACGCTCCCCGCTGTCACGGTCAACGACACATAAGCGGTTGCTAGGGTTGGGAACATCGATGCCCGCCAAAATCGATGCGTCCTCTAGTTTTCCGTCGGTGGCGTTTTTTTCCATGAGCAAGGCGCCACGCACTCCCATGCTCTCTCTCCAAACCTTCTATGGAAATGGCACACTTGCGATCTCTCTCTCTCGGCCGGTGATTTGAACCAAGTACGCCCGCGCTGCGGCCCGCGACTGCGAGCCTGACTTCGACTCTGGTAACTGCGTGGGCGATACCCGCTCCTGTCGTCGTATCGCGTGTCGCGAATCCCTGCTATCTCTAAGCTTAGCCTATCCAGCTTGTCGGCCAATGCGTCCAGTCGGGAATCGCCCTGTTGCGACTGCGTTACAGGTGGGGAAACTGCCGTAGCGGCTGCGATGCTGGCGCTCGGCGCGTAGAGCATCATCGTGTCGGCCATTACCGCTAATGTATCTAAATCGCCCGCGCTGACCGACAACACCGGTCGCACATGGGCGGGCATCTGCTTTAACCACTCTATCTTCAAACCTTCCTCTGTTATTAACCCGCTGCTTAGCTCTCGCATCTGCCTAAGAAACTGAGTCGGCTTTAGGTCGCCTAGACCTAATCCGTTAATTAATTTCTGATAATTCTGAATGTCCGTGTCCTCGTAGGACGCGATCAAGCGGTTTTTGATTGTGGTATACTTGTTGCTATCGGGTGGCTTCCTTATTATGTCGGAAACGTGTCGAAGGTCCTGTGCCTGTAGTTGCTGTAGCACCCATCTGTACTTGTTATCGTCTGAGGTCTTTAACGGCTCTACTACTGCTTCGAATTGTATGAACCACAGGCTGGGGTATTCACGCCAGAATGGTATAAGGCGTGACTGTATAGAGACTGCTGCCAAATTTAAACTTGATGCCGCGCCGCTGCTGGTCGACGTGTCGCCGGAGGGTCCCTCCATTTTTCAAATTTTTCGGGGTCACCAGTTTGGAGAAAAATGCTAACGGCTTCCATTTTCCGTTGACCCTTTGCTGTAGTACGGCTCCCAGGCCGTAATCGGAAGCGTCGGACATGATGCACAGCGGTGCGCCGTGGACTGGATGGGTCAGGGTTGTTGCTTTCAGGATGCTTTGTCGGCAACGTTCAAAAGCTCTCTCTGCCTCGGGCGTCCACTCAATGGGTGTCCTATCGTTCTTCCTTGTGTTGTGTAAATATTTATTTAATTCGTGCTGATTCTGGGCCTGCCTTGGTAAACAATCTCGGTAGAAATTAATCATTCCCAGGAACCTCCTAAGCTCTATGATATTTACTGGTTTTTTAAATTCTGAAATCGCCTCCATGCGTTTTTCAGGCGGTGCGATGCCCTTTTCAGACACCTTGTAACCCAAAAAATCGATCTCTGTTTTTCCGAATTCGCATTTCTCGACATTTAGGGCTATTCCGCTACTATTAAGGCGGTCTAACACCTGATGTAGTATGTTCTTGTGTGTCTCATCGTCCTCAACGTTATCTGCACGCGATGCGTTGGTTCTGAACAAAAACCGTCTTTTTCAAGGCGACTTTCTCCTGTTTCGAATGACGATACTGACAATCACGTCGGGGTCACCAGTTTGGGGAACTCTCGTGCGGAGCGTGTGAGGATGGTAGTGGTGGCTAGGGCAGGAGTAGTGAAACCAGTTGAGTCTCAGTTCGTACTAGTTTATTGTGCAAAAATAACCTATCTATATACAACTCGGCGGTTCCCTATTCGCCGGTGGACCGCCGAGGTAAATGTCAATGTGGGTACCCCCACATACTTTTCTTCGGTTTTATTCATTAAAATCGATTTCTAGAAAAACCACATCACTTCTCATATCCTGTAGATGGTTCAGTTTATTTTTCAGCTCAAAAAGTGCATAGTTAATGAATAAAATGGTTACAAAGTTACCCAAAACCGGCAAGTAGCATTTGAAAACCAATAAATATATTGGAATGAAATAATGCATTATGGCCATCGACCTAACTCTAATTATTGCCTATTTTTTACGTTCTTTTAAATTGGTTAATTTTTAATGGAGAAACTAAATGAGACTGGTTTGTTTCAGTAAATAACCCACATTGCGAGTGCACAACGTGCAGTGGACGAGGAAAATTTAAAAAATACTGAAGTAATTATAATCTCTGACCGTCTTGAAGTTGGAAGATCTGATGAACCTCTTCGCATCGAAATCGGTCGTCCGCCCGTTTGGGAGCTACGGTGCTACGAACGGACAGAAACTTATAACACCCCTCTTATTTTGTCGCAATTTTGAAAGTTACTTCAAAACTGCTGAACCGATTTTCATAAAACAAAGCTAAAAACACTCTCGCATAAATTAGCATTCTATTAAAAAAAAACGCATCGAAATCGGTCTACCCGTTTGGGAGCTACGATGCCACAGACAGACAGAAACTTTTAAGACCCCTCTTTTCTTTTGTCGCAATTTTTAAAGTTACTTGAAAACGGCTGAACCGATTTTCATGAAACAAAGCTAAGAACACTCCCGCAAAAATTAGCTTTCTATTAAAAAAAAACGCATCGAAATCGGTATACCCGTTCGGGAGCTACGATGCCACAGACAGACAGACCGACAGACAGACAGACAGACAGACCGACATAGGCGTCAAACTTATAACACCCCTCTTTTTGCGTCGGGGGTTAAAAATCGGCTTAAAGTCGGCTTCGGTAGGATCGGACTAACTCAGAAATAAACATTAAGGTATTCCTCTTTCATAAGTAAGTATATGTCAAGAAAGGCTTAAAAAAATATGGCAAATACACGCACGCAGATATAAGTTCTATGACGCCTTAAGAAAGTTGGCCCAGTTTTGTTTTTGTAGTACGTTAGAAGCGTGAGGTTCTATCTTGACATAAATAAAAGGTTTTCCTCCACCCATTTATTTTGTGCAGATTTGAACTGAGTAATAGCTCGATGCAGCTGCTCTTAAGAGGATAGGCGGTCTGAAATGCTAATTTGGAGAATAGGTCACTTTTCCGAGTGTATACATATTTGTCGATCCGCCCTACCCATACACCCCGCTGACTAAAGTGCGAAAGAGACAACTGCAGCTCAGACCAATTTTACTACATGAAATCGACGAAAACAGCATTTCGTATTCCCCTGTTTCCTCCTCGAAAACTATAAACCGATTTTAATCATTCTTTCAAGAATAATATGAGAAAGACTTTGGCTATGTCTGCATGTTTTGCTTTTTTTGTTCATATTCGTCATATTTGTTTGCTGGATGTCTGAAAACCGGCGGTAAAATTATTTTCGACACAGGTCGAATATAGTTCATACAGAACTCAAAACTCAAAACAGACATTAATTAATGCAAAAAAGCAATACATAGGGACATAGCAGAGATAACATAGATTGTATGATAAAAATTTTTTTGCTCTAGTGTCATTATCCAAGGAGGACACAGGGAAATACGTTTATATGGAAAATACGGTACTCGCCTATCCTCTTAACAGTGCGCCCGCTTATCACAAGTACGGTCATAATCGAGTTTCGTAATTTATGTGATTTACTAACTTAATCAGTTACCCACTTAGTTTTTATCGCTCCAGACTGGACCGATGTAGTCACGCCTTGGCTAGAAAGTGAAATAGCTAAAAACCGGCCAAATAGGGTAGTGTGGGTATATGCTAGGCGATCAGTAGATTGTTGTATTTGTTCCAATTCGGCTGGTTTATGCCGGTGCGTTCCGATCTGACAACGGATTTTTATCCAGCCAGTCCGCCGACACGCGTCTGGCGGAGAACGCGCATGACTGTTCTTTATTTAAAATTCGCGCCAATAATAGAACGTTGGTAACAGACGAACTTTTTTGTTTTGAATGAAATCGCATTAGCGAATTTTAAATTAATGAAAATAAACGCAGAAATGAATAAAAGTTGAATTAAAACAGTAAAATTGCATCAGCGTTTTGGTGAATGAGCAAACTGCATTTTGTGCAGTTATTTACGTCCGAAGAAAGTTTGCGTAAAATGTAAGTAACAATGTTTATGTAATTAGTATGTGTAAGTACCTACTAGTTTATTGCTAATTCAATTAATTCAAAGTCGGAAACTGTCTTCCTGTAAATTTTAATTATGAAAGGTTACCTATTATTATTAGTTTTTCACCGTTCGCGTGCAGGCTTAGAAACATAAAGAACTACAAAGTTATTAAAAACTATACAGAAACTCACGAAAAGATGTAAGCTTGGATAAGATCATGACCAAAATTATGTAAAAGTTGAAATTGCGTCTGGTCAAATTGTCACATAAAGACAGGAAATGTACTGGGTATTATTATAATAGGAAAATAATGAAATACCTATGTGATGGGAAATATTTAAATACCATTAGGTATTTAAATAATCTAAGTAATCTACTTTTTAAATAATTATAAGTATTATTTATTCTTTATTAAATTTTATATTAATAAAATTTAATAAAGAATAAATAATACTTATAATTATTTAAAAAGTAGATTTAAAAAAGAGGTTATAATTCAATAAATAAATAAATAATAAATATCTTGGACATTGTCACACAAATTATCTCATCATCATCATCATCAGCCCATCATCGTCCACTGCTGAACATGGGCCTCTCCCAAGGCGCGCCACAAAACTCGTCCCCGGCCCTCCTCATTCAGTCGCTCCCCGCTACTTTTTTTAAGTCGTACAAATTATCTATTGCTTTTAAATTACCAGAATCTAGTTCCTTGCAAAAAATTAAAATTGTACTTTACAAGGTGTTACATAACAATTTAAATATACTGTTATATAATATATAACAGTTTAAAAGCAAGAAGGAATTTAGCACTTGTGACCAATCTATTCAAGATATTTAGAGGGAAGCTAAATAATCCCAAAGTATTAGAAGCCATGAGTCTACTGGTACCGAACACACGGTTGCGGCGTGGACCCAGAGACCAGCTGTTCGCAGTGCCCTCGTGCAGGACCAATGTTCTTACTCATGCTCCGACCACGACGGCATTACGCATATTGAATGAAGTAGCTAAAGATATAGACTTGTTCCACTGTTCGCAGGCCCAGTTCACGGAAGCAGCTCTTAGATTTACTTGTAGATAATTAAATGTATTATCTAGATTTAGGAACTGTAAATTTTTTAAATGAAAGTCTTTAAAATATTTATATTTGAACTGTGTACATTATTAATGTAAGATGTTAAGATTTTTTTTATGTAAGATGTGCAAACAAAATGTCGTCGCATTGGGTGTATACCTGTCAAGACAACATTAATTGTGCCTGTAATGTGTAAATAAATAAAAATAAATAAATAAATAAATAAAAATACCGAATGAGATTCAAAAATCGCTCTCCAGGAATGTTTAGGAATACAGGGTGTTTCATATAAGTAACAATACATATTTAAAACTCTTAAGGGGGTTGTTTAGACCGTCAAACTGAACAACTTTCTCTATGGGACCAACATCGAAATCGCGAAAAAAAATATTTTTAAATCCCATACATATTTTTGCTCTAGTCGATTTGTAGAGTATGGAACATAATTTTTTTTTCGCGATTTCGATATTGGTCCCATAGTGAAAGTGGTTCAGTTTGATGGTCTATACCACCCCCTTAAATGTTTATTTGTATTTTTGTAACACCTTGTATAGAATGTTGTTCAGTTTGACGGTCTGATCATCCCCTTAAAAAGTGTCAGCATATTAAGGAGCCTAGGATGTGTATAAATTCGCATTTCGAGACCCCGTCCTTCGTTAGTCATTAGTACTTAGTGTGTTAGTCAGTTGCCTTATGGCAGTAGGAAATCTTTATTAATAATTGTTTTACTAATTATCGATTCGATCTAAGTTGTAATAAACGTGTATTTTATTATGGTAATCGACTAATCGGTGCATTATAGGTAGTGCTAGTGTAAAATTATAATATCGAATAGGTAGGTAACTGCACACAATAAAAACTATTAAAAATAACATGATTGTGATGAGTTTTTGTTCTTCAGGACAACTGCTAAATCTATACAGGATGAAAGGAAAAGTATCATTAAAATGATGATGATGATACTTTTCCTTACACCCTGTATAGATTACCAACAACAACATCACGTAAAAGGTATTTGATGTGACAGTTAATTTACGAGCAAATGTGTCCAGGACCTCCCAAAAATAGAAATAATAAATTATCAAACCATCTTTTAATCATAGAAAATCCACCAGCTGATCCGCACTTTTTTATGGAAGGTCCCAAAATTTTTGTCATTTTTCGTCCCTATGGGAAATGTTAGAAAAGTGTCACTATCTGGACATTCCCTTAAAAAATGTATGGTAATTAAATGTACCTAGTAGTGTCCAACTTAATAATGCTGACAGTTTTGTAAGACCAGACCATCAAACTCAATATTTTTTTCAATGGGACCAAGATCGAAGTCGCGATAGAAAAATCTACTGTCCCATACATTTGGCTCGACATGTTTGCAGTTTTGTATGGACCATCCGATTTTTTTTCGTGATATCGGTTGGTCCCAATCATTTTGTTCGTAGGGTCCCATAGAGAATGTTTCTCAGTTTGACGGTCTGGAGAGCGATTTTTGAATCTCATTCGGTGAGCTCAGCAGTTGAAATGTCAAAACTCAAAATTACTATGGAGATACGCATCTTTCTACTGCTGATTTGACTTTCAAAAATCGCACTCCTGAAACATGATTTTTGAGAGCCAAATCAGAAGTAGAAAGATGCATATCTCCATAGTAATTTTGACATTTTCAACTGCTGAGCTCACTGAATGAGATTCAAAAATAGCACTCCTGAACTTCCCCTTAAAAAAATGTCACCATATTAAGAAGGACCCTATACAGGGTGAAATTGATATCATTAGCATCCTTTTTAAACTAAGTCTACCCATCAAACTGAACTATGATAGGGAAAAATATGTGGTAAGTAGGTTTTTTTCATAATAAATCCTTTACCTGACCCACGACAACAAACGATATAAAATTCAATTAGAGTTGCGATTCCAATATCCTTCTTTGTATTATTTATTGCAAATTTATACTGAGCTTATTTTATTACACAGTTAGGTATTACATACGTAACTTACAATGTGTTCGAGGTAGTTTTAGTCTAGACAATTAATAAATTTTAACGTACCTCTACAAACGCCGAACTCTACGCGATATCATACGAACGTATATGGTGATATTTTCAATACTAACCAATTAAAGTCAATGAAATTTTGAAGAAACAATCTAGAAACAAATATCTATGCTTGTATGGAGCCAGATTTTCGTTAAAATATACAGTTTCAATGCTAGGGATTACTTTAAGATTTGTAGGGAAATCTTTGGGGCACTGTAACTTTAAAACTTTACATTTTAACGAAAATATGACTCCATAAAAGCATATAAATTTGTTTCTAGATTGTTTCTGCAAAATTTCATTGACTTTAATTGGTTAGTATTGAAAATATCACCATATACGTTCGTATGGGGCGCGCTCCGAATTATATCCTCTTGGTGTCAAGCCAAGTCCAAAAATTACTCCAAGCCCAGTCGCGAATCATACGGGCTAAACAGCGCTTGAAAGAAATAGTCCGTGTTATTGTATACAAGGTGTTACAAAAGTACAAATAAACCTTTAAGGGGGTGGTGTAGACCATCAAACTGAACAACTTTCACTATGGGACCAATATCGAAATCGCGAAAAAAAAATTATGTTCCATACTCTCTACCTATACAAATCGACTAGAGCTAAAATAATATGTATGGGATATTAAATTTTTTTTTTCGCGATTTCGATGTTGGTCCCATAGAGAAAGTTGTTCAGTTTGACGGTCTAAACAACCCCCTTAAGAGTTTTAAATATTTATTGTTACTTATGAAACACTCTGTATATTCGATAAAATGTATATAAAAAAGTATATAATATTATAAATGCGAATTAAAAAGTCTTTGGTTCTATTTTTTTTAGTTAGTATTTTTTGGTTTTTTTATTTTATATTTCAATTTGTAATTTCCAGATTGTTCCTACTTTTTAACAGCAAATAAGCAATGGAAAGTCAGACACAACACAAAACAATATTAAAATTATCACTGAGCGTTTGCACTATGATCTCTACGACAAAATTCCCTGAAATTATCGTTATTGTCAACAAAAAGTACAGTCGACTCACACTGAGACTCCCACTAACAATACCAGTTTAAAGCGGTGTTTATGACAAGGCCTCCGCTCATTGCAGCGATATTATAGAGCGATATTATCGCTGCGATTTTGCGATAATTGTTCTCAGTACATTTTGTATGGGGACGCGCTCGATCCTACACACTGCCGCGATATTATCGAGCGATAATATCGCTGCGATTTTGCGATAATTGTTCTCAGTACATTTTGTATGGGGACGCGTTCGATCCCACACACTGCCGCGATATTATCGCAACCTGACGCAATCTCTTTCTACTACATTCAGTGGTGTGCGAATGCGTGACGCGAATCGCGGAATCGCTGCAGTGTGTAAGGTGTCGCGATATCGCTGTCGATAATATCGCTCGATAATATCGCTGCAATGTGCGGAAGCCTTCAAGGCTTGCCACCCTGTAAACTATCTTCAATCACCATAAAAACTATCGACAAAAGGGATAAACTTGAGCAAAAAACCGGATTTGTGCGAGTAGGACTCGCGTCCTGAGGGTTCCTTACAAACTTAATTTTAAAGGGCAAGCTAAGTCTACATCACGGTCGGCGGTCGTTACTCCAACTGAAAGTCAAGATTTTCGGATTTATTCCTGTGCTGGCTGTGACTCCTTGCTCCTTGATAAATTTCTTGATGTAGCTTGCGAGTATCAACATTATTTGAGATAAATGGCCGTATCTTTTTATTTGATTGCTCTGATATACCTAGGAACTTGGCCTTTTTACCGCTAGATATTTGATATTAATTTCAACTCTACTCATTCCTGAGAAAAGGATCTTTTTTGCCAGACGGTAGCACGGACGGACAAGGAATAAGGGCTCCGTTTTTTCCTTTTGAGGTAGGTACGAAACGCTAAAAATAGGCAAAAAGAAAGTTTTAACAAAGTGCACCTACTAGTCTCAATAGTCATTAGTTATTTTAGAGATAATAATAACAATTTTAAGTAGGAATACCTAATAAATAACTAGGTACCTACCACAAATACACGAACCACGAGATTTATACTTACTATACTTTACGCAAGTGTATTTTATTTCATTTTATCTTTATCAATGTGAATGAACTATGTATAGCATTTTTATCTTAATGTTTTAATTAAGTAGGTATGCCTGACATAATAATTAGATAGGCACCTAATTGTTTTTAAGTTTAAAGCATTTGAACCGCCATTTGGTACTTACATTATCTATCTTAATTTATATTCTAAAGGTGCCGGTTAACAGCCGACCGCATACAGCAGCAGCATACGACGTGTCGCTCCGACACTACTGGTTTGTATGTAGTTCTATGAAATACCCTGCGAAGCATCCGACACGAAGCATGCGACATGCTGTATGCGGTCGAGCCTCGACCGCACACCAGTAGTGTCGTCCAGTGCTGCCAGGCATGCGATAATTATCCTAAATTCACGAATTTATTTTGTGGCATGCGATAGAAAATAAAAGTCGGGTAAAGCACGATAATTCATACAAATTCAACTATAATATTTAATTTAATGAAATCACTATTTTCAACCACATTTTCCGTTAAATTCCAACGATACCTAGGTACATCATACGGGCGTTCGGTATTGGGTAAAACAGTGTTCAAATATTATATAGGGTCCTTCTTAATATGCTAACACTTTTTTAAGGGAATGATCAGGCCATCAAACTGAAATACTTTCTCTATAGCACTAACATTGAAATCACGAAAAAAAAAACAGCTCTCCCATACAAAAGTGCTAACCTACTCGAGCCAAATGTATGGGACAGCAGATTTTTTTCATTAAGCAGCTATTTTCTAAATAAATATCTTTTCTGCCTTCGTTATGTAATCTACTACTTATAACATTTTAAGATTTTTTTACTCCAGCATTTTAGAAGTAAAGTAACTAAGACTACGGAACCCTAAAAACTTAAAAAAAAAATGTTTTTTGTATGAGGATCCCCCTTAATTTGATACATTTTGTCATTGTTATTATTTTTAGCTATTACGGTTCAAAAGTTACAGCCCTAAATAGGTAGGACGGACGGACAAAGTTTCCGTTTTCACTCTTTGAGCACGGAACCCTAAAAAGGTGAAAAGGAACCAGGCTACTAAGATCACTGATGTTTGTAACAAGGATTCTGAGTATCCCAAAGGGGAGCACGGTCGTAATTTAATGTGTCACTTTACCCCAAAAAATACCCTAAGTCGGCAACACTGTTTGCAGCTGCTGTATGCTGCTGCTGCGTGCGGTCGGGTTCGAATTCATACCCCTCCGACGTGTCGGAGCGACGCGTCGCTCCGACGTGTCGGATCCGACACGTCGTATGCTGCTGCTGCATGCGGTCGGCTGCCAATTTACTCCTTAATGCTTTAATCTACGTAAATATTTTAAATTTTTTATTTTATTTTTTTTGATGAAAAGAATATTATAATTACTACCTATACTTTTTATTCTATTTCATAATATAATCTTAGGTACTTATATTACAAACATAACATCCAAGTACTTACTTGCTTACATTAGGTATATTAAAGTATTTGTTAATATTTCCATATATTATTGGTTATCAACATATCCATGTTATGGTAAATTTTTCAATCTTTTTGAATAATATTAATAATACTATTATAGCAGGTACTTGCTGATGCACCTGTGTATTACATAAATTAAGTACCTAATTTACTTAAGTAACAAACACGTTATTTTATATGATTGACTGTAGATAATGTAAAGGGTCTACGTAGTCACGACTTTGCTATAAAATGAACGATTATTAATAATTTAAGCCCTAGGTTTAATTTTATCGTAGGTATAGGTTTGTCATCGAGGCACAAGGATGCGTTGGAGTAGGCGCATACCTTGAGAGGAGAGGAAACCTGCGCCATGTCGTGGTCGTAATATAGGTTACAATCCGGTCTAAAAACTGATTGAAATACTGGTTCCGTCTTATTAATAAACCGACGGGCTTAGAAAAAGTATATGTCTAGAATGAGCCTCACACTTGTTCCGTATAAAACAAAAGGGGCTAACTTTCTTAGGTTGGTGTGCGTGAGGCGCCATACTAATTATGTATGTGTGCGTGTATATGTATAGGGTTTTGGAACCAGTAATGGTTCCTATTTTTTTCGACGCTTTCGTAGCTTTTACTGTCTATCTTGATAATCTAAGCCGAAGGGTTTTAAGAGAATGACAAGACCATCAAACTGAGCATCTTTCTCTATGGGACCAAAATCTAAATCGCGAAAATAATCAGCTATGTCTGTTACATTTGGGTCGACAGTTGATGTTTTTTTGCGAATTCTACATTTGTCGATTCGATCCGTTCGATTATTTATCCTCCAATCCATCGTATCTAATATGTCTAAAATATAGATTGTTTCTGAAGACTTTACAGGTAATTAAACATGAAAGACCAAAAATGTATGTATCATCTGTATAGGTATTACAAATAAAATCATTTTTCATCTCATATGGGGTATCCGACCAATCAAACGGAATTTAACGGAACCTCTTTTACTACCTATGGAAACATTATATCAAAGCAACGGGAAACATTTTTTATTAGAGCATTTTAGCCTTAGGTACCTATTAGGTACTGTATTACCATTCACCATCCATCCTTGATGGTGCCTGTGCCCTGCAGTACGACGTTTATAAGCTGATGATGATGATGATATTACTATGCATCGATAGGTCACTTCACTTGCCATTATTATCTTTATTTACACCATTGAAAACCCTTGCTCCTAATCTAAACACCCTTCACCTTCATGAAAGCTGTAGGCCTACCGTGAGTTTTCACCGTACTTTACTAACTGTAGTAACGTCACCAATTTTGTATTGAATTTCGTACAGCGCTCCTAGTGGTTACGTTGAGAACTAATTTCTGTCATACGAATTGGCGACGTAACTACAGTAGTAAATTACAGGAAAAACTCATGGTAGGCCCTCTGTAAGAATTTGTAGAACGAAAAGCGAATTTAAACATAGGTACTAAAACTACCTATTCCCGGTCTAACCGCGAACCTAAATAATTATATTAGAATACATTTTGCATGAAATCGAATGCAATCCAAATCAAATTACAACCCAGACCATCATGTTCATGATCTATTGCGGCTCACTATGATTCAATTTAGTTCCTTGCCTAATCTAAAATAGCCAACTGTATCGGAATCGAAAACTATAACTAATTTCAGAGTAATATTGCAGAAAATGTTGTAAAATGAGTTAGTGGGACAGCAACATGGAAATATTTGCATTACCCACGCTCTACTTACATTTCGCCTGTAATGTAATGTTCTTGCTAATAATGTCTTGGTCTTGTGATATCTTACTTTTTTATTTATTCACTGGTCAAATTGCAGACGAATTTTATAAAATATGTTATGAAATCTCCGACGTATCAACGACTTTTAAGTAACGATATTTTAAAACCTCACACGGTAGTTCTCTAATTATTATGAACCTCACAAAAAATCATGATCGAATAATGCTTAAACGCCATTTACAGTTTATGTCACTTTCGAATATGAATTAGGACGTGTGTGTGGCATCAAAAATAGCTCTCTCCGCATTGAATAACGGGAAATACAGAAAATAGGAACATAGAATGGAAGGAGGGAAAATCTACGATTATAGAAAGAATCCATATTTGATATGTTAGTTTATTATTATAGTTTACATCCTCATCTTTCCCAAGAACTAGATACAGGCACGTATCCAGGGGGGGGGGGGGGGTAGGTGGGATTTATCCCCCCCCACCCCCCGAAACAAAAGTCTGGATACGTGCTTGACTAGATACCTAGTAGGTACCTGAAAGCCTAAAAGACAGTCTTAAACATAGTTGTTGCTTATGCTTGATTAAAATGCATAAACGATATAATTATCTCAAACCGATTCTATTGGGGATTGGGGAATTTGGTATGATTAGTGCATTTTTGTATAATTGTACATATATAACCTATAGGTAGGCACTAAGGACTTGAATAGGACATCTGTTTTCTGCGAACACTACTATAGCAGGACACGAACTGTTTACAAATGCCATTAGGGAAACGTGAGACGAGAACATTATAATCGGCAAATGCAATGTTCACATAATACGAGATTCTCACAGCTGATTGTGAATGAAACGAACTTACTAACGCCATAGATTTTAGATAAAACTTGACTTTAGTAACAACTAAGCTAATTTAAGCTATTTATTGCATGTCTGTGTTTAAAAAAATCCTTAGTAAGACCACAGATTAATAATTGGTAAGACCTTTCCTGCACTCAAAGAAATCTTTAACTAATGTTTGTTAAATGTAACTGAACTTTAGTAACTACCGAACTGTTTTGTAAAACATAATCAAACATTTGGTTATAAATAGCCAATTGTTTAACTGTTTTAACCAAATATTTTATTATGTTTTAAAAAACAGTTCGGTAGTCACTAAAGTTTGGTTGTATTTAACTAAACATTTTTTTCAGTGTGTGCTGCTTTCGCTGATTGAGTTTATTGATTTCATTTTGATTTCATTGTCGTCGTTTACCTACACCTATTGAAGTGATATCATTTTATAGATTGCAAAAGACTGTTTTATGATGCTAGATTTTAATTCTTCTTATAATCTCTGTTGTTACGGTTTTCCAGTACCTACAAAATTAACAGACGGTGGTCTGTTTTTAATACCGTCCTATCGTGACCCGTGATAACCGAACAGAAGGTGTATAAAAGGGTTGAAACAACACATTTAGTCCCATGGAACAAACCGGTGTTTACTCTCCTTCCTAACTGGGTTACGGCTTGTTTGTTTTCGTTTCGCTGTTTACGCGAAGGCCCCATAGTTTTTTTTTATTCAGTACCTACGGCACGTGTCTGTAATGAAGCTCTGTTTTTGAGGCATATCTTGAAGAGACAAACAATTTATTCTTTCAGCCTTTAAATACTATTTACACGTGCATTCCCCTACATACAAACAGTTTAAAAAGGATATTTAAGTAGTAGGTCTGTATTATACAGGGTCCTTCGTAAAATTCTGGAACTTTTTAAGGGGATGAGCAGACAATCAAACTGAACCACTTTCTCTATGGGACCAAAATAGAAATCGCAAAAAAAAATCTGCTGTTCCATACAAAACTGCAAACCAATTCGAGCCAAATGTATGGGACAGCTGATTTTTTTTCGCTATTTCGATATTTTTATTTTTTTAAATAAATAAAATAAAAAAAAATAAAAAAAGAAATAAAAAAAATATTTCGATATAGGGAATGTTGTTCAGTTTGACGGTCTGATCATCCCCTTAAAAATTGACAGCATATTAAGAAGGGCCCTATATTATGTCACAAATTATTGTATAACTTTATTTAAAAGTTTGTTTTATTATCATTTGTATAAAAAACCTAAGTTACATTTTAATGTGGTCTCAAGTACTAAGTAAGAAACAATTATTTACTATGTAAGAAGGGAATGGACTTCTAATAACCAACTGAGCTATAAGAATGTTATAGTTGGAACATTTTCTTTCAATTTTACATCAAAACAGGCGAAAACTGACAGGGGGCAACATTGTTCACTTTACTAAATCGTTGTATGCACTTCCTTATTTGTTCCGTGGTGTACGTGTGTAGGTACATCATTCAAAAAGATAAAACGTAGGTAACTACAACAAAAGCAAGTTTTTATCAATGTTTAAACTTCATTCATCTACAACAGTAGAGTTGAGTCATGCTGTGTGATATGTTTGATGTATTGAGTCCTACCGAGCATTGCTCTGTGGGATCAAAATAGCCATGCTTGTTGACAGCTAATCGATCATAGCCTAGCTCTGAGCTCAGACGGAAAGCAATAACGCCTTCATAGCCATATACCTATTAAAGGCTTCCGCACATTGCAGCGATATTATCGAGCGATTTTATCGAGCGATATTATCGACAGCGATATCGCGACACCTTACACACTGCAGCGATTCCGCGATTCGCGTCACGCATGCGCCCTTCACTGAATGTAGTAGAAAGAGATTGCGCCAGGTTGCGATAATATCGCGGCAGTGTGTGGGATCGAGCGCGTCCTCATACAAAATGTACTGAGAACAATTATCGCAAAATCGCAGCGATATTATCGCTCGATAATATTGCGGCAGTGTGTAGGATCGCGCGCGTCCCCATACAAAATGTACTGAGAACAATTATCGCAAAATCGCAGCGATAATATCGCTCGATATTATCGCTGCAATGAGCGGAGGCCTTTATACAAGTTTTTCAAACCATCAAACTGAACAACTTTCTCTATGGGACGAACGTCTAAATAGCAAAAAAAATCTGCTGCTCCATACATAACTGCAATCCTACTCGACCCAAGCCAAATGTATGGGACAGCCGATTTCTTTTTTGCGATTTTGATGTTGATTACGTAGAGAAAGTTGTTCAGTTTATAGTCATAGTAGGTAAGTATTTAACTATGTACAGATTGTATATGGGTCATTTGTATTGGGTGGAGTAGGCTCGTAGTTTTGTTTATAATGCAAAAGCTATATACCTACGTTACATCGAATGTGTAGCAGGTCTAATCTAAGGTAGAATTCTAGAGCTTTCTATATTTTCTGTTATTGGCAATAAAGAATGTTTTGTGGAGGGAGATACACAGTACCTATATTAATGGTATTCGTATGTAAAGGTTCTTGATGGGTTTTTGTTGTTTTGTATTGGATGGGCCCTGATGGGCCCTACGCTACAGTATAAGCACGTATAAGTAAGAGTATCTACATACTGCTACACAAAGATTTTTATTTTGTCTTCGCTGCGTATAGACCAAAAAAATCTTTGCAACTGCATTTCAAACGAAAAAATCGTCTCAGCTCAAAATGCCCATTTCTCAAAATGTCCTTTCTCAAAAAGTCCATTTCTCAAAAAGTCCTTTTCTCAAAAAGTCCTTTTCTCAAAAAGTCCTTTTCTCAAAAAGTCCTTTTCTCAAAAAGTCCTTTTCTCTTAAAGTCCTTTTCTCAAAAAAGTCCTTTTCTCACAAAGATAAAGTCAAAACAATGACTAGTTAATATTGCCTTTACTTTACTTTAAACGAAACGTCAGGCATAGCGCCTGCTTTATGTGCTCCAAACATAGACTTATAAAGGTACTCATTGGCTTCAAATAAATGCGCTTTGGGCCCATCCATTCATATAGCGTCTCAATGATAGTATCATCAATAGTATTTCCTTATGACGTGTGTAAGTTTGATCGTTAGGTATGGCACAAAAGAAGAGAGAAGAAAATATATATAACAATAAAGCATTTAAAAACAACGTTTTTAACAGCAGCAAGTATTTGGAATAAGCTGTTTTGTCGAAGGGGGAAACAAAAACATTAGCTCTGTAAATAATTAAGCCCATTGGCTTCATTTGGCTTAACGAGGTTTTTCACTGAACTGGGTCAGCTGGGGCTGGCCACCTTGCACTTTTTATTAAATCATGGGCTATCTATCCATGTGCCACACATACAAACCAAACTGAAGGTCGAAGATTTTATCTTAGAAGTCCGTGTGAAAAGAAAACTAATCAGCTTATTATAGTCGCGCGTGACAAGACTTTGTAGTCATTCCTTCGCTGTTACTACAAAAAATAATCATTTTGACAAGTTCAAGCCGAAATATTTGGGTTCTTTCAGCTGTCACAACTCACAACTCCATGATCACGGGACAACTCTACTATTTCCAAAATTCGGAACTTTCATAATTTAAAAACCCGTTAAAATAGTAATCCGTGTTAATTATATGAATTAAGCCGAATTATTTTAAGATTAACATTATTTTACGACAAAAAGTACAGTAAGTAGAAATTATCGTATAAATATACTTACCCAAAACAAAATTATGTCGCCAACAGGCCATTTTATTATCCGAAACCAAACGTAACATAAACGTAACCCCGTTATTATAACGTGACAAATTAAGTAAGTGAGGAAGTATTTCTATCGTTAATTAAATTTTAAACTTCCTAATAATTAAGCCCATTGACTTAATTTGGCTTAACGAGATTCTTAAAGCGGGTCAGCCGTCACTATGCATTCGAAATCGACTGACAAAGGACTTTGACTAATTATCGTGGCCTTTCGCATTGTTAACGACACTAAGGTACAAAGCAGTTAATACATTTAAACGGTAGTCTGTCCCGTCATTAGCATTAAGGCTGAAAATATTCATTAGTTTAATGATAATTTCTTTTCCAAAGTAGGTACTTGACAGGTCAGCCTGTTCAGCGTTTCCTAAACTATTTCTACACAGATAATTAAGTAAAATAACGAAGCCCAATAAAGAAACATAAATTGACTTCACATTATCTGAGTGCCATCCTTTAGCATACAACTTCTAACAAAACTGAAAGTAACTAGGTTCCGGATTCGTTGTAAACAAGTCTCTATCTAGACTAAAACTGTAAATGTTTTTTTTTGTAACAGTAACTACTGAACCGATTTTGATGGGGTAAACTCTAGTAATATTCAAATATTTTGTGTACTGTTAGTGCGAAAGAAAGAAAGAAAGAGGGGCAGCGGGCGGTTAAACGCATTTTTTAATTTTTATTATAACTCAATTTCATGACCAAATCCAATGGGTATGCTTACAATCTACCGGATCTATTGGAATTTTTAAAATCAACCGGATCCGGCGACCGGCAAAACCGGAAACTACTCGACGCTGCTCTAGGTATGTTTTAGTAAACATCAACATCATTGTTTAGAGTCTTACACAATTTCACGATATTATTGGATAGGAGTTAATTTACAATTTCAAGAATTGATTCGGGTAACTGACGATTGCAATCTTAGAAAATAATAAAATTTACAAAATAAATTAAGTTACAAATATAAAAAAAAATTTTTGCCAATACACACTCACAGAAAAAAAAAATCAGCAGTTCCATACAAAACTGCAAAACTACTCGAGCCAAATGTAGTAGTTATGGGACAGCTGATTTTATTTTCGCGATTTCAATGTTGGTCCCATAGAGAAAGTTGTTCAGTTTGATGGTCTGGTCATCCTCTTAAAAACTGTCAGCATATTAAGTTGAACCCTGTAGGTATGTAATTACAAATATACCTATTGCATTATTAGACCCGGCTTGCAATGCATGTAGAGTGTCAGCAAAGGCACCGCCACGATTTCACGATTAGTTCTCTAAATGATGCCTGGCAGTACGCGAGCAGCCGCTGGTACAATCATCGACAGCTGACTTACATGGGCCACTAACAACAATAACGACCGATTACCATCTGATTAAAACATGAATGTAATATAAATAACGTAACAATTTCACTTCACCCAAATTTTTGCAAGTCATCATGAGCTAAGAAATGTAGAGTAGTCACTAAAATTAGAACATGAATTAAATACCAATTCTTTGCACACCAAGAATAATAAAAAGTACAACACTCACTCGTACCTACCGACTCAATTAGCGTCTTCACATAATACAGGGTCCTTCTTAATATGCTGACATACATACCTACGTAAAATTGCAACATAAATGTTTGTCAACTGTATAATTACTTAAAAGCTCATTGGCAGTTACGAGAATGTAACTAACTGAAAAAGCTTTTAGTAGGTCTAAAGGAAAGAATATGTACGTTTTGTCCAAAATGTTCAGAACAAAGCGTTGACAAACGATTCGGCTAATAGAATAAAAAAAACTAAGTATGTAAACTGGTTTCTATGAAAGACGATATTATGTGCACTCTTATATCGTTTGCCTAACTTGATGGAGGAACGAACACTTTTGTGGCCAAGTGTACATGAAAAGAGATCTACGATAAAGCATTCCTGAGGGCACAATGCATCTATTCAACTAGTAGGATGTAAGGGTTGGGAATTTTAATGGGCTCATGCATGAGAGTGTATAACAGATTAAGTCGGTACATGAGAACCGTATCATTTCCGGGTAGTAAAATATATCAGGCAGAATTACAACAATGTTGGCTTAGAAGCAATTCATTAGGTAAGTACCTACATTTTAATTTATTCCAGCAGTCGCCCATCGTCCAAAACTAATAGATAATTTACGTAACTGTATAGATAACTATTGGCAACTTTTTCAATGTTGAGATGATTACATCATGGCGAAGGCGCTGACCTTTTAATGGCATATCTAGTGTTTTTTAAATATTTTCCAATAGGTATTTAATTGAGTTTTCGTGTAATTACCTGCAGAGCGGGTGTCGATATTTTTTGTTGAAGGTTTTTGAACTGTAGAGGTTGCTGGTTCGACCTGATGTGACCTTTTAGAAAAATACTTTAAGGAGTAGCAAAATGTCACACGCTAAGATATCACTAATTCAATTAGAATAGGTAGGTACTTAGTTCCTTGACTTATTGAGAATTTATTGACACGTGCATTTTTAGTTAGCTTTCTTTAACTCCATTGTGTACCACACATTAGCGTCAATTTTTAATCCTTTCTTTCTCGTCAGACACTGCATTTTTATAGTGAAGAAGAATTTATTGGTGTTTAATTATTATTTAAGTTTACTTGTAGAACTCAACAATCGCAGAATTTTTTTCGCAGATATTCTTTGGTTATTCACAATAGGGTGACTAATCTCTAAAACTAGTATAAAACTGTAACAGAAGTGTGTCCATACATTAAACAGACAACAAAAAAAGTTAAGTTATATGGTTTTTAAGTGTCCCGTTTGTTTGTTCGCGTATCACGCAAACATTACTAGACCGATTTTAATGAAACTGCTACAGTCTGAAAGCTTATAATTAGCCTTAAAATCTGGTATATACCTATCATATATCTCGCTCGATGACGATGACGGGAACACGTGCGTACGAGGTCGGAATATCTTGGACAATGTCACACGGATTATCAATACCTAGTCAAAGTTCGAGTTCAAGTTAGAGGTTCCTACTATACTCCCACCTACTTATAATTAAGGATTTATCGTTCAGGTACATAATGTCCCTTTCCCAAAATGTCCCTTCCTCAAAATGTCCCTTCCCCAAAATGTCCCTTCCCCAAAATGCCCCTTTCCCAAAATGTCCCCTGGTTCCAGAATGCCCCTTTCCCAAAATGTCCCTTCCTCAAAAAGTCCCTTCCCTAAAATATCCTTTCTCAAAAAGTCCATTTCTCAAAAAGTCCTTTTCTCAAAAAGTCATTTTCTCAAAAAGTCGTTTTCTCAAAAAATCCTTTTCTCATAAAGTCCTTTTCTCATAAAGTCCTTTTCTTAAAAAGTCCTTTTCTCAAAGAAAGGGACATTATGGACCTGAACGTTATTTATGATTAGTATCTCAATAAAAATAAAACGGAAAACCTATTGAAACTGCAATCTGCATTCTTAGATGATGCAATTTTATCAGCTTGAAATCGAGTATAGATATTTATTATTTCTATACCTATTGCATTTATTGTTCTTTGTTCAAGTTTTCTATATCAAAAAATCATAATATCGTGTCAATACGCGTCAACTGTAATGTCAGGGTCAGTTAGTATTTGTCACTCTATAAAGTATCCAAGATCAAGTCCGTGGGTGGCGCGTTGCGGAGAGCTATGAAAACTCAATCTTGAGGCTCAGGTTTGAATCCCGGACGACATGCCGTGTACCAATGAGTTTTTCGTACTTTTGTACGTAATAACGACTGCTCTCAAACAGTGAAGGAAAACATCGTGAGGAAACCTGCATACGCTGAAGAAGAAATTCCTATGCGTTTGTGAAGTGGTCTAACCATCCGCATTGGGCACGCGTGGTGGACAGCCCATACACCCTCCCTGAGTAGGCCTGTGCCCGGCATTGGGACGCATAAAGGCCGTGGTGATGATGATGATTTCCATGTTAAACATTTTCTACAACATTTGGCATATTATATGTGATAAAATCACGCATATTTTGCAACGAAGTTTTACACGTAACTCCTATCAGCGGAATGCAAATCTTGTCAGGTCATTAAACTCCCCAGCATGTTTGTGGCTAAAAATTCTAGAAAAAACATTAAATGTCATGTTTATCTGCATTGTGGGTCGAGTTGCATGGAATCCGACACAGAATTTTGATCAGCCCGGCTTTTGTTTAAGCGCGTGCGCTAGAAAGCCACTGGTTTTGTAACAGACGCATCATGCATGTAATTTGCATTATTATGTAGGTACTTATCTTTGTTCGTAACACTTGTACTGTATGTCCCACATATTAATACAAACTATAGAATTATATATATGCTATTGATAGTTATTTTAACTGTTTAATTCTTTCTTTTAAAAATGTAACTACTATACACTGTCCACATACTTACTTTGTTACAATAAGAACCAAACTACAAAATATAGGTAATTTTTCCATACATAAATAAAGCTTAACGCGTCAAAAACTCTTGTACTTTTAAATAAGTAAGTACTTAGAAATTTAATAAATGATAAGTATAAAGTACAGTACGACCAGAAAAATAATTACCATAGAATCTTACCACCTAACAGTGTTATTTACCTAAGCCGTAGATACCATACTCAAACGTAGATATTCAAGGGGCACGGAACCCTTTTGTAACGTTGTCCATCCGTCCAGTGTGCTTATTTCTGAATCATCATCATCAGCCTATATACGTCCCACTGCAGGGCACAGGGATGCGTGAATGTGCGTCAGTCCACCACGCGTGCCTAATGCGGATTGGTAGACTTCACATACGCATTAGAATTTCTTCTTCAGCGTATGCAGGTTTCCTAACGATGTTTTCCTTCACCGTTTGAGAGCAGTCAGTATCTCGTAGGTACATAAGATAGAAAAACGTAATGGTACCTGTCGTCCGTGGGGATTCGAACCTGAACCCCGATGATTGAGTGTCCGTAAACTCTCCGCAACGCGCCACCAAGACGTTCTCTAATTTCTGAATAATAGTCAAGTAGGTATGTTTTGGATATTAGTAGATACAGTTGTTTGCGTAAACCCTAATAGGTAAAAAGTTAATTTCCAGAACATCGGTGGAAACGATAATTCGCGGATTCACTTTAAACTTGAATATACCTACCTACCTACTTTAGAAACCTGTTCATCCGGTATTGGCTTGGCTTCGTGCAAATTACCTAACTATAGTGCCTATAAAAATGCTCTGACTTGGTGACGATCAACGTCTAGTGCAAAGCTTCTTGTATAATCTATTCATCATGATCGATCAATCACGACCAAACTGTGATCAATTCTTCATCAAGTTTAAGCGAGTAGACCCTCTATAATCGAATAGGTCACTTGTAGACATAAATTAGCTAAGCAGGTTTGAGATGATTTATCGGTGGTTGGTGGTTGTAGTTGAGAATCTGATCACCCCGAAAGGGAATACGGTTGTGCGTTTATCAGGTTATGTATGTATGAATGGATTTAAACACGGTTCTATTCATAAATACCACATCCGGATATTTGGGCTCCATGCAAGTGATCTGCAATTTTACAGGATAGGATGTTTTTATTATAGATACAAAGTCGTATAGATATACGACCTTGTATGGATTGTTAGACAGACCTTTACTGCTTACCAAAAATAAAGATTTCCTATTTTAGGCTAAGTTGGGTATAAGCCTGTGACACTGTAGTCACTACACTAGCAGTAGGTACAGTGTACTGTAGTGTCTCTCACCTTAAAGATCACCGCTGTTAAAACATGGTAAAAAATTCCAGATGGAATACCATTATTACTACTAAAAAATTTATATCTACTGATTGATTGATTATAGAAAAGCATGCAACAAGGTGACGCGCCGTCTCAAAAGTGATTCGCTTTTACTTGCAATTAATGAATGGAATGAATTACGCGCACCTGCGTCAATTACATGCAAAAGAAAACAGCTGTTCAGTATTGTAATGTTACACTACACTGTTAAACACCTCAAGTAGTTAATTAAGTACAGATTAACCTAAATTAACAGTGAGTACCTTCTAAATTAGGTCACTAACCACTGACCCTCTCTTACGAATGAGGGCGACAATAATTATTATCAAGAAATACGAGTTAAGCTTTACCACGAGGATCCAGTTCCAGTAACATCGTTTAATTTTGTTACAGATGACGCCATCAAAGAAATCAAGACTGTTATTATTAGCAACCCTTTCAATATCAATAGCAAATGCTGTCGTGCCAGCCTCACCTTCTGCCAATGAGATAAACCAGCTCAATAAGAAACCGACGATAAACACAGGCGGTGCCTTATATCCACAGGCTTCAGAGACCAGAGACCTGAGGATCCTCGATGGTATTTGGAACTTCAGGAAGTCTCCGACTGACCCTGAATATGGGTATAGAAATGGATGGTTCGAGCGTGATCTTGATAAGGTGAGCATTCCTTAAAATTTTATAACATCTAGATGGAGTCGCGTTGTAGGTCTGCTATTAGATAATATAGGGTAGTCGCGTCGCGAGTCGATTGTTGGTTGCCCCCTCCCCGGCCTACAACGAAGCTCCAGTGGTGGCTCAAGATAGTGTTCTTTACGTAAAACAATCCTTGAAGTCACCAAAATCCTTAAACTACCGTGGCAGCCATTTAAAAAAAAAGAGTAGAACAACCATAGATCGCTAAAGTTTCGTAGATTGTTTTTTTTTTTGACTTTATAATAAGCTATACCTAACAAAATAAATAAAAATATCGCAAATATGTTGCTAGTCAGTATCATTATATTGGAAAACAAGTAGATAATTTAGTTCGGATTCTGGTTTTGTATTTATAAAATGTTTTCGGTGTCAACCTTCTTATAACGTCATTGGTGTCAAGAAATACTTGCATGAGAAAGTTGGCAAAGATCACTTTTTCGATCGTGAAATTTTTTAATAAGGCTTTTTAAAGAAACGTCATTTCATAACCTTTATTTTGTAAATTGTGCCGTTTTTTTTAAGGCATCAGGCGAAAAATGATTCAAGTTCGAATACGCAACAGAATCCATACCATTCAATTTGAATGGTTAGTCCATACCCACATAGATAGACCACAGTATTATTGTCTAGTATATGTGAAGAACTAATATTTACACAATACCAGTAACCAGCCGGCCTTGACGACTTTATTTTGTCTGCTTCAAAATAATAACTACTTTATTGATTACTTAGTAATTAGTCTATTATATGGTTCGAATAATTAATAAGTTACATTCACAGACGAGTAAACTGCATTTTTACATTCACCAGACATGCATTTCCTATTTTTTATACTTAGACATTTTTCATAAATCGTACAACGGAACATGAATAGGCACTTTTCTTGACATGCTCCATTATGTGTGTTTTACATTATCATTCTGTTACCTGATTGATGATTATGATTTTACAGGCGTTAGGGTAAACAAATGCATTACTTTATTGGGTGATTGTACTCATGATACTGAATAACTTTCCCGAAATAAGGGAAATGGAAAAAGAAAACGACTTTTCATACAAACGTCCGATCAGCTGATTGCATTTAGTATGGAAAGTCCTACTTTTTTTTTTTGCGAATTTCATATAGGTTTCTGAGGGAAAGTTGTTCAATGTCATGGGTACACACGGCGACACATCAAGCTACGCAAAACCAAAATAAGCTGGCCGCGCGTAGGTAGAGTAATGTATAACGTCGCGCAGCCAGCTTATGTTTGTTTTGCGTAGCTTGATGTGTCGCCGTGTGTACAATCAACCCTTAAAGTAATGCTACTGTGTACCCTAACACCCTAATAGAATCATCATCATAAATCAGGTATTAGAATGATAATGTAAAACGCATATTGCCTACCTACCTGAACTCTAAATCGATGTCAACAGACGGGACCAGTTATCCACATGCCGGTACCATCTTCGTACAACGATGTAGGAGAGGACGCATCACTTCGGGACCACGTGGGCCTGGTGTGGTACGACCGTCGTTTCCACGTGCCGCCCTGGTGGAGCCGAGCTGAGCAGCGCGTGTGGTTGAGATTCAGCAGCGTACATTATGCTGCACAAGTGGTGAGCTATTGTTACATTGCTTCGAATTTAACAGGAAGAAGGGACCATTTTCGTGTGTGTGACCGCAATTTTTACGCTTCAGCAGACAGAAGGCTGCACAAGACTAACACCGTTTCCTTGGGGCTTTCTCACTCGAGTCGAGGGAGTTTTTGACATTTTTGTAATACAAATTATGTCAAAAACGTCCTCCACTCCAGTGAGGAAATGTCAAGAAAACGACTATTGTTAGTGGTCTTGTGACACTTTTTTTTTTCGTCGCGAAGAAGAAACTTGTAGTGTCGGCCGGCACAGAAGAATAAAAACCGGTCAAGTGCGAGCCCTACTCTCGTACCGATGGTTCCGTAATCCGTACCACAACACCAGCACCACACAACATATTAACTAAGAATATTTTTTTTTCTCCTGGACCTTTAGCGCGAGACCAACTCACACTTGGCCGGTTTTTATTATTTGTTGTTATACTCTAGAGTTTGCCAAATCCACGTCAAATTTGACGCTTGTATATATTACCGTTTTTACAATAGAGCGAGAAGAAAACACGTTAATAAAAAAAAACTAGTTTCTTGTTGAGAACCCCCCTTAATTTTTAACTTTTTGTCAATTTTATTATTTGTTAACAAATCCACCGTAATGACGCATATTCTGTGAAAATTTCAACTATCTAGCTAATACGGTTCAAAAGATACAGCCCTAAATAGGTAGGACGGACAGACAGACGCTTAGTAATAGGGTCATGTTTTCACACTTTGGATTCGGAACCCTAAAAATGACAGAATTGTGAGTCCGCCTCACTTTTTGCTGATAAAATTTAACATTTCATGTTTCATAGTTACCTATTTATAATTTTACAGCCTTTATTGGCCTGGGTTTTTTGTGACCTACTGTTTATTCTTAATAGAAATGTGACCTGTTTTTTTATCATTTATCATTTTGTGTTTATTAGGTAACCTCGGTCCTACTCTAAAAGGTCTTACTCGGTCTTAGGATGTTTTAATCTAAACTAATATAAAACTGTAACTGAAGTGTGTCTGTACATTGAAGATATTTACAAAAAAAAGATTACGATATGGTTTTTAGGTATCGCTGACTAGAAATCAACCTTTTTTATAAATGTTGTCTGTCTGTTTGTTTGTGTGTTTGTTTGTTTATTTGTTTGTTTGTTTGTTTGTTTGTTCGCGCATCACGCAAAAACTACTGAACCGATTTTAATGAAACTTTTTTGTTTGATAGCTTATGATCTGACTTAAAATCTGGTGCTTATATAATTTGTGCGGACGAAGTCGCGGGTAAACACTAGTATCTAATAAATAGGCTAAGTAAGACTTAAATTAAAAAAACTGGCTAAGATGAGAACTTGAATGCTAAATTCAATAACACTCTTTATGTGCCGACTCCTAAATATTTTTTTTTAATAGTTCTCTTTCTCATGTCTTTCAAGACAATGTCGTGGGATAAAAATATAGTTGTGGTTCTATTGATCTACGGGCGATACTTTAATGACTGACTTTATTATGACTAATCCGGTTTATAGATTTTATGATTTATTCTTCCATAAAAGAGTAATAAACAGAATGATTGTGTAACTTAGATGCTATTAGAAAAACAACTTTCTTTTGTTTTCCAATAACTTATAGCTTTGTCCTTAGAATGAATAAAAAACCAGTAGCTACTTAAATGATTCAACTAATTATCATATAAATTATAGTTTTACATCATCGTTTTCTATGTGTAGGTATATCCTGTTACGATTATATCTACACTATAGATTTGCATAATACCAACAAAGTGTTTTTCTTAATTTTTTTCAATTTATAATTATTGTTTTGTTAATTAAGACAGAAGATTGGGCGATAATAAACTAACTACGTTAATTTACGATATGTATTTTCCGCCTTTGGTCATGCTGTTAAAAAATATAAACTTTGGAACTTACATCTTGTTCAAGACGTGAATAAAGTAATAGGACACTTGCTAGGTACTAATATGTACGGCCCCAAATAAAATACATTCGAATGAGAATTCGAATTTGTGAATTTTGAAATTCGAATACAGAATTTCATCTTTCCATAAGAAAATTGTTTGCGGGGAACGAGAGGAAAGGTACCTATTTCTGAAGAGGTATATTTAGTCGCATTAACCTAGAGATATGGACTTTGAAACTCCTTTGTCAGCGACTTCGATCGCGTGTATTTCTAAAAACTGCAAAACACCGCTGTACCCCTCTATAGGGGTCGATTTTCGAAAAATCCTTTCTTAGTGCACTCCACAGATCACCTCCAATAGATACCGCATACAGGGCAGCCGACGCGCACCACACATCTATGATTTTGCACTGATATAAGCAACGGGATAGAGCGAGATCGGAATAGTGCGACCTTGAAATGGGCAATCATGTTGCATTATTTCGTGCCCCGCTACCCGCACCTACCGCCAAAAACTTCGGGCCTGTACGAAATTTTCATCATGCGGTATCTATTGGGGGTAATTTGTGGTGTCAAATATATAAGGTCTAACAAAATTAGGTGAAACTATTTTAAGGGGACCATCTAACTGAACAACTTTCGACATGGGACCAATATCGAAATCGCTAAAAAAAAACAGCGGTCCCATACATTTAGGTCGAGCAGGTTTGTATGGATATGGAACAGCTGTACTATGAATATGCCTATAATACGTATTCCAAACTTCAATGTAATGGAAATACGTTGCCTGTCAATCAGTCAGTCAGTCACGGAAGTGTTTTATAAAGTGTAGAAGATAGATAGATATAAATACTAACATAGGTAAATACCTACCAACCTAAACCTAACTAAACCCACCTACTTGTACATATTTGAATAGATTCATCAAAACCAAGTCAAGTTTACACCAGACGGTACCAACACCTATTTAATAAATAAATCCGGTGAAATCAGGTACGTCTTAAGTCATCAGAAAGGGCATTATCCGTCGCTCAGAGGTGTCCCAGTCACCCAGCTGTCGTGTCGTGTCGCTAGGCAATTGAACAAGTGAATAGGACAAATTGACTAACGAGACACTCGTGTGTAGCTCTTATACAGGACACTTTTTTAAGAGGATGATCATACCGTCAAACTGAACAACTTTCTCTATGGCACCAACATCAAAATCGCAAACAAAAATCTTCTGGTCGAGCTAAATGTATGTGATGTAGCTGATTTTTTTTTCGCGATTTCGATGTTGGTGCCATATAGAAAGTTGTTCAGTTTGACGGTCTGATCATAGGTAGGTACCCTCAAAAATATCAGTCAGCATATTAAGTTGGACCCTGTATACACGGTGAAATTGATATCATTTGCATCTTTTTAAACTAGAGTCTACCCATCAAACTGAACAACCGGAAGAAATCTCTTCAGAGATAAGCTCGCCCTTTGTACATGTTATCTCAACTCTGTATATTGTTATGCCTTTGTGTACAATAAAGTGTTAGAGCAAACCGATCAGAGCAACAAAAAAATCAGCTGTTTGTTGCATACATTTGAGTCGAGTAGGCATTGTAGTTTATTATGGAACAGGGAACAGCAGTTTTTTTTTGCTCCGTTCATTTTGCTCCCATAGTAAAAGTTGTTCAGTTTGATGGGTAGACTCTTAGTTTTTAAAAGGATGCTAATGATATCAATTTCACCCTGTAGACTCGTGAAACCTAACACAGATGTGAAACTGGCAATAGTGTCTAGTGCTCGAGACGAGAGGCAAATTACACAGGCTAGGTTAGGTACACACTGCTTATCCGGAAACTTATTTAGAGACAGTCGATATGACTGAACGTAGGTACATCTACAATGACCTGAAAATTAATACAGTTAAACATGATATTAAAGAACACAGTAAGAAATACCAGGGATGATTGTCAAGGCACAAAAACGAACTGGCACTGAACCTGAGAGGAGATAGTAAGCCACCAATAATATAAGAGTAAAAAGACACAGTAATCCCCAATCTATACGATAGATTTAACAGAACAGAGTAAAAGCATTAAAGATAGCCTTTGTGTGAAAACGAACTCTCGAACCAATATTTAAAAAAACCGGTAAAAGATGATTTTTTTTTAGCGAAAAGAGTAGGTACCTTTGGCTTATTGTTTTTTGAACATATCGCTATGAAACAGAAAGAAAATTTACTGAAACGTTTTTCTGCATATCCATAAGAACTGAATGAACAATTTCTTAGTGCTGCCAAAGAACAAGTTTTATGAATTGATCCAAGAGATATATTGAGAACGAAGACAATCGCAGAAGTTTGATTAAAAACGACATCTGTGGAAAATGAATCAATTTGATTAAGAGGATAGACGAGTACAGTTTTCTCCATACAAACGTAATTCCCCTGTTTTCTCCCTGGATAATAACACTAGAGCAAATATTTTTTTACCATACAATCTATGTCACCTCTGCCATGTCCCTATGTTTTGCTTTTTTGCATTAATTAATTACTGTAAGAACTAGGGACCTTCGAAAATGACCCATTTTACTGCCCGTTTTCAGACATCCAGTAAACAAATTTGACGAATATAAACAAAAAAAGCAAAACGTACGGACATAGCCAAAATCTTTCTCATATTGTTTTTGAAAGAATTATTAAAATCGGTTTAGTTTTGGAGGAGAAAACAGGGGAATACGAAATGCTGTTTTCGTCAATTTTATGTAGATAAAATCGGTCCGAGCTGCAGTTGTCTCTTTCGAACTCTAGTCGGCGGGGTGTATGGGTGGGGCGGATCTGATAAATACGTATACAGTCGAAAAAGTGACCTATTCTCCAAATTAGCATTTCAGCCCGCCTATCCTCTTAAGAACTAGCTATTTGAAGTCAGCATTGAACAGTCATAACAATTGTTCATTAGACGAGGAATGCGATTGAAAGTACTTTTCCAGAAGACACTAACATCCGTAATAAATGTTTTCTCACTAAAAGAAAGTTGACAGTTGATAAGTCTATAGCTATAAATGTCTCGAACAATAGGAGCTAATAATGAGACCGAAAGCTGCAGTCACGAATATGTGGGTTTACTCAATTACAATTGGATTGATGTATGAAATAAACAAAGAAATCATCATCATCATCATAACAGCCTATATACGTCCCACTGCAGGGCACAGGCCTACCCTCGGGGAGGGTGAATGTGCGTTAGTCCACCACGCGTGCCCAATGCGGATTGGTAGACTTCACATACGCATCGGAATTTCTTCTTGAGCGTATGCATATTTCCTCGCGATGTTTTCCTTCAGCGTTTGAGAGCAGTCAGTATGACGTACGTTAGAAAAACTCATTGGTACATGGCATGTGGTCCGTGCGGATTGGAACCCGGACCGGGCCGCAAGATTGAGTTTCCATAGCTCTCCGCAAAGCGCCACCGACGCTCTAACAAAGAAATAAGGAACCTTGAAAATTATGGTCTGTACAAATCCATAGACTCCACAAGAATATTTCTTTGAGTATAAGACCAACTTAAAGATTATTGTCACAGTTAGGTGTAGAAATATTATCCGAGGTTTTTTTGTAGCCTTCTGTAGAAATTTGGCAAAAGATATAAACCACGATATGTCCTATTGAAACTGGATGGGTATACCACGATTGTCATTCATACGTACAAATTGAACTGGAATAGAGGGCAAGTATCACTGACCTCGCTTAACCGGTGATATTACTCAATCAACTTCCTACTGACATGTCTCGTGTTGACAAGTGTCACTACTAATCGTGGATTGGGTTACTAGAGTATCTTCTTGTGGCCCAAGTTAAGTCGAAGTTTTGGCGCTCGATACGAAAGGTTAAAGTACTTGTACCTTATCTATGGATTAAAGGTTATATTAGAACAAAGAATCCTTATTAGAAAACAGACTGCTTTCTACGAAACAGTTAAAAGGCTCTTTTGTGTTCAACCATTTATTCAACAGATTAAAATAAGAGTGCACTCTTTGATACTTGATATTATTTTATACTTAGGTAGGTACTTGATTATTTTTTAAATTGAGTCCGATTGCTTACGTTTTATCTTGTGTAGTTTTTGATATAATTCTGTTGAAAAAAATGCTATCATACATTTATCCTTGATGTCACATCATCATAAAAAAACAAACACATCTTATTATGTCTGAACTACATACAATTCACCATAAAAATGTAACGGTAAAAGCGCAATTTGCAGTACAAAGTAAATTATACCCTGCCAAGGCATTGCGAACAAATCGTTGTAATATGAACAGATACAAATCATTCTGAGAGTTTCTTCCAAAGGCAAAGTCCAACAAACCAAGCTATTTTCAAGCTTAAGACTTCAACATGAGATTGCTGTCAGAGGACTTCTTATATAAAATGAACTGAAGAGTGTCTGAGATGCGACACGACACCTACGTAGAAGTTTATCGCACTCGAATAATAAGGCTTTATACCTTTACTATACCTATATGATTTATGCTTATGAGTCTTATGACATTGTACCTTGTGGATCCAGAAGTATGTATAAATAGTGGTCTCATACTTAAATAAATAAACGAAGATTTGTACTTGTATGTCAAAAGGTTAAAGAACTCGTAAAACATCTTTGCCGAATAAACAACATTTCATTTGTCGTGAAAATTAACGTAGCGCGTACGGCTATAAAAAAATAGCCGTCATATTTACCCACTCACGCAACCAATTAATCAGATAAACAGAACAATCGATCTTTAAGAAGTCCAAAAGCTCAATGTTTATTCAGGTTCATGTCACTTGCCCACGAAATAACTGTAACTCATTTGCCTAACTTCCCTGTTTTTATTAGCTTGAACACCCTTACACATAGTTGATTGATAGGCAGAACTTTGCCCTTGGAATGCTAAAAACTATGAGTTTCTTTGTGTATGGGTTTTTCCTTTTAACTTTATAATTAGATTGTAGTGTAAACTGTTTAATATACATTCAATTCAATCTAAAAAGTTTAACTTGTTAGGATGCAAATCCACAGTAGTTATTTATTTATATAGTTACAACGTATAAATGCATCTTTGCCTATCTTTACTTAAGAAGAGATCTCCACTTGAGTGTCGTTCTGTACCCCCTTAAGTAGGTACTTGCCACAGATAGTCGCTAGTTGAAAATTGTTTTCCAAAACTTACGAAATTATTTCTTTTTAATCATTATCTGCACCACACGACAACAGATAATAAAGTATTTACTTAGAACGTTATGTAGGTAATTGTGTACTTTTATCTCACTCTTTAAACATTACATTACCCACTCACACTTCACAGTTGGATCCCGATAGTGATAAACTGATAACCCTATTGAGTGTTTGTTTGTAAACATAGGTGATAGCTAAACTCTTATTTCGAAATAAGTTTTTAACTCAATGTAGGTTCTAGCCATTGACGTGTTCTAGCTATTATTTCGCAATGAATATAGGTTTATGCACTAACCTGCTACGTTATTCTTGGAAGGATATATTGATTCTCGTAGTTCTGTTTGATGTAACGCATAATATTGACAATATCGAAAGCAGATATGATAACAGATTCCAAGTCTAAATGATTTTAATTTATTTGGTTTTAATAAGTACTTACTTTTAATTATCAACCTAAGTCTCAGAAATAATATTTTAGTACAGTAAATTGTTATAAGAAATCAATAAGTAGATACTGCCTTCTTAGTCTAATGGTTAATGCATTGGGCTCTTGACACTGAGTTCCTGGGTTCGATTCCCACGGGGGACACCTAGTGATATGTCACTTTGTGCGTTTTTCCCCAGTTGGGTAGGATTGGACATTGCAGGCTGAATCCACCTAATTGTCTGAAAAGAAAGATGATTCCGTGCTTCGGATGGCACGTTAAGCCGTTGGTCCTGTCTACTATATCTGGTAGTAGTCGTTACACAAAAACCACGTCAGAGGCCGTAAGGCGGTTTGAATAAACTCTGACACCAGGGCTTGCAGCCCACTCGATAAGAAGAATAAGGGAGTCACGTTGCACGGTTTGCCCCGAACACTTGTCTATCGCGTGGTGTTCGCGCGGTTTAGCCTGCCACGAGGCTCCACAATCCATCTAAGTTGTGTTCTTACTCAAAAACGATCCTCGAGATTGGATAGATACTCCCTAAAACTACTTGACACTGGTGGAAATGCGGTGCTAACGCACAAGCAAGAAGTCCATTCATTATAAATAAATAAAAAAAGAATAAGTAAATAGTTCCTACTTTTATCTGTTTAATTAATTGTGAAAGAGTGGTCTGGGTGGTAGCAATATCAACTGTTGCATCAATCTGCCACCACCACCACCACCACTCTACCTGTGACTCCTCTTCCTCATGTACAGAAATGCCAATATAAAAGACATCAACGAGACCGAAAAATTTATTGTCATTGCTATTAATTGTGTCAAAAAATTGGTGTCCATCGTTAAGTTAAATCAACCCTCTAAAACCTGGAACGATTAATGTTTAGCCTTTTAGGGTTCCGTAGTCAAACAAGGAACCCTCATTCTTCCGACCATTCTGTCTGTCTGTACTAACTCGCTCATTTTTGCACCTATCGAATCGAAATTTGGCATGAAGACAGATTACGGGAACCCATAAACAGAAATTTTGTAGTTATGAAGAACTTTTTTGTGCAAATTAGTTTATCGTTTACGTGTCGCATGTGTTTCCTATTTATCTAATATAAACTATTATAAAACTGTAACGAAGTGTGTCTGTACATTGAAGAGATATAGTTACGATATGGTTTTTAGGTATTATCCTGACTCGAAATCAACCTTTTTTAGAAATTTTGTCTTTCTGTTTGTTTGTGTGTTTGTTTGTTTGTTCGCGCATCACGAAACTACTGAACCGATTTCGATGAAACTTTTTTGTCTGATAGGTTATGATCTGACTTAAAACTGGTTTATAATTTGTGCGGACGAAGTCGCGGGTAAACACTAGTTATTATTTAAATTTATTGGAATAGAATAAATATTTGTATTAAGTAGATTAGCAGTAAACAGAAATTACGAGTCTATTAGGTAATAAATACTTAGGTATAAGTAATTAGGTATGTAAGTACCTACTTAAATTTGATGTATCAAAGTAATGAAAAAAAAACAATGTCTAATCGTAGGTTTTAAAAAACATTAGTCATATCATGAAACATATAGGTAATCAAATAAACCGAATTTTTGGACGTTTCTCTACCTACTTTTCATTTAATTTCAACTTAAAGTAGGTCGAGAGTTGGTGAGATGGAATGCAATGCCTACCTAATTCCATTTCATGGTGCTACAGCTTATTCTTCATAATCATACAAATTCTTTAACTTACAGTGGGTGAATGGCCAATCGGTGACATTCCACGAGATCGGACACCTTCCGTTCGAGGTGGAGATCACAGACGTGGTCTCCTACAACGCCAGCAACCTTCTGACAGTGGTAGTGGACAATACTCTATTAGTAGACACCGTCCCCCAAGGAACCGTTAAGGATATTTATGTTGGGTAAGTTTTTAATATTTTTATTATCTATAAAACACGGGATGAAGGGTTTTGTGAAATCTTGAATTTATCAAGGAAACCCATAAATATTATCAATGTCATGAATCGAGGGTTTACTGCAAAAACTGGTTACATATTTAGAGTTAAATACCTATTAAGATAAACTGGGAATGTTTCCTACATTATCCAGTAAAACCAATGATTAATAAAGATTGATGACATCTTACAGATATAGATGACTTATTTTCGCAATAATCCCACAAAATGCGAGTATACCTACAAGAAACTTTAAAAAAAACATCATCCATTTTGGTAAAAAAAAAGTTATTTCTGTAAGAACGCGTCCGTCTAAGCATTTATTATAATAGCACCAAAGCTGTACCTACGGCATTGGTTTATATAAAAACCGAAACCAGGAAGCTGGAAAAGGTACTTGGACATATCAATGATCAAAACGGAAAACAAAATATAAATCCATCTATTACCTACCTATGTTTTCGGATTAAATACAATGATGGGCATTCGTCATTTTCTCATATCGCAGTTAGAGCGATATAGTAATTACACGGTCATACATTAATTACAATAATCTGTTAATTTGATCAAATATACAGTTTTTTTTTTCTTTAAGTATACATCAAAACATCCTTGTTGAGATCAACTACCTTAACGTTTTGGTTACGTACCGTGCGTGGTGCAGTGTATTTTTTTGTTTTATAAACTTTGTTTACTTAAGTACTCAATTCCCAGTAAGTTTTAAAATTGTCGGATTAAGTCCCAGTGACATCATATTGTGATGTTACTGGGAATTACCGACAATATTTTCCGTCTTTCTAGGTATAAACATTTATATCGGTACCTAGTAAATGGATGGTTTAGTTAGACTATCAAACTAAACTACAGGGTGTAAGGAAAAGTATCATTAACCTTTAAACCACAGACTCTACCCATCAAACTGAACAAATTTTTACTTTTTTTTGCAGTGACAGGTTTGTTCCCATTGTAAAAGTTGTTCAGTTTGATGGGTAAAGTTTGTGGTTTGAAGGTTAATGATACTTTTCCAAACACTTGTATACTTTCAGTATCTACGGAGACAACGTCGATTTTTTTTTAAATCATGTATGACAACTGCAGTTCTGACTGCAGTTTTCGATTCTGCAGCGAGTCGATGTTGGCTCGTTGATAGTGAAAGTTGTTTATTTTGATGGTCTAATGGTGTTGCACCCTGTATATCACCAACCATGAGCTGAATGTCGTTTCTAGCAACAACAAGGTGCGTCAGGAGCAGACCTACACGTTCGACTTCTTCAACTACGCCGGTATTCACCGCACCGTGTTCCTGTACTCCACCCCGCAGATATACATCGACGATGTCATCGTCAACACCGACATACAAGGCCTTACAGGTAACTGCAACTGTGTTACATTAAGGGTGGACACGTATCTATCCACGGCGAAGGAGCCGAAGGAGGCGAGCGAAACGAATTTGATTCGCTGCGGATAAGTATGAGAGGTGTCATAGAATTTCTTATAAAGAATTCTTAAATTCGATTCTTTCGGCTCGTTTGTCGCGGATAAATATGCGCCCTCCTTAAGGGTCTGTTTCACTTCCAGATAAGTTCTTAATCACTTATCCAACTGATCCTTTGCCATATTTCGTATGAAAGATATTTCAAACGATCTGTCAGATGACCTACTAAAAATGTATCCAGAAGTGGTGAAACAGATAGGTACTTATTCTATAAGAAGTAACAGTTATAAATATGGAATAGTTGTAAAGCACGAAGAAAAACATTTATTTTTAAATGAGGCAATCGAAACCCGTGCACTGGAAAGGCACGTTAAGCAGTTGCTCCCGCATGACAAGACGTATGCCTTGCAGTGGGTCATACCTACTTATTCATACACCATGGATCTGAGTCATTTCGACCTATATGTCGGTCTGACGTATACGTCAGACTTCTTCAACTACGCCGGTATTCACCGCACCGTGTTTCTGTACTCCACCCCGCAGATATACATCGACGATGTCATCGTCAACACCGACATACAAGGCCTTACAGGTAACTTCAACTGAAGTGCAATTTTTGAACATCATACGAGCGGTTCGGCAGTAGAAAGATGCGTAATCTCCATAGTAATTTTGAAACTTTCTACTGCCGAATCGCACGTATGATTTTCAAAAATCGCACTTCTGGGTGGACGCTGACTCTGAAACCACCTTTATCCGCGGTGAAGGACCCGAAAACGCGAGTAGGCGAGAGAAACGAATTTAATTCTTCTGACGATTCGTCCGATTCGCCGCGGATAAGTGTGCGAGGTGCCTAGAATTTCATATAAGGGCCAATTACAACATTCGTGATTTTTGTCTCATTTCGATGAGATTTTATCAGCTGCATTTAGTATGGAAAGTCCAAATGTTTTTTTCTTATTTTCCTATAGATTTCTTAGGGAAATTTGTTCAGTATCATGGGCACAATGACCCCTTAAAGTAATACAACTGTGTATACCCTCACACTCTGTATATCAAGAATACCCGAAGGCCGTGCTCAAATTGAAAGCTGATGCGTGATGATGATGATGCAAAATAAACACAAGTTTCCTATTAGTCCAATCATTTTAGGGTTTGACCCCAACAATAATTCATCTATCGCTGAAACTTTGCAGTGTGATAAAGTAAAGATTACGGTTGACAAATAATCTAGGACTGGAAAAAACAAAACCTAGATTATTTGTTAACCGTAATCTGTATAAGTACTATTGTTAGGGAGTCCATACAAGGAAACTCTAAAATGATTGGACTATATCTCGCTTGCTCCACTGTGCTGTAACGTTAAATTTCAATTTTCTACGACAGGTTTCGTGGTCTACAACATCACGCATAAAGGGACAAGTAGTGACGTACAATGCCTCATTCAACTGTTTGACAAGAACGACAAGCAAGTGGTCGCGTCCAACGAATGCGCTGGTCTTCTTGAAATTGGGAACGCACACTTCTGGTGGCCCTACCTCATGGATCCCAACCCTGGATATTTGTATAATTTTAAGGTAACATAATTGTTCTAGTCAACATTTCAATTACATGCTTACTGCGCTGGCTTAGTGACTCGAAGTGTGTCATGGCTTCCGACAACAAAGCATGACATCTTTATCTCTTATTAGCTGTTCCCGGCATGTATTGCAATGCCCCTTTTTTCCCAACACGTAGTTACTGCACGTTTTTTTAGAAACCTTCCTGTGGCCCAACAACCCGCCAAAGTGCAAGGCAAGGGCACACAGACAGACATATAAAAATGGTATCACACTTGGTACTCCTTCTTTAAAAAAAACTGAAATACCTGTTTAGGTAGGTACCTAGATGGATTCTTCGTTTGTACATAAATGGGCCACAGTAACAATAGAAGATCCAGAGGAGTTTCCACCTCCTAAAAAATCTGCAGCTGGTAGAGTCATTTAGTATAAATATAGTTAAAGCCTGACCAGAAATATAAAAAACCTGGTTTGGGGGCGCTGCAATCGACTATAACCTTTAATGTCAGTGTTCCAAGTACAAAAATTAGTTCCAATGATTTTCCGCAACATGGCGAGGTTTTTTATGCTTCTGGTCGGGCTTTACATAGATAGAATTAGTATAGTACTAGGGTACCGCTTTCACCCTTTGGGTTCGGAATCCTAAAAAACAGGCATCGCATTGAAGTCGATCTTTGAGGTATAAGACTGAACGGTTCTAATATTTACTTTCCAGGCTTCGCTGATAGGCCCAAAGGGCGACATCATAGATACGTACAACCAGAAGATCGGCATCAGGACCGTGACGTGGACAAACACCACTGTTTACCTGAACGACAAACCAATATATCTCCGAGGGTTCGGGATGCACGAAGACTCTGATGTAAGTCGTAAACAAAGGCATATATTGCCTATTACACTGACACACAGAACAAATTCCATGTATGCATGTTCCACTTTTGCAAAGGCCCTTTTATGTGTGGATTTGGGACAGGTTTTCCAGAAATGCCCGTGAATTTCGGAGAATGTGGTCGCGCATTGCGGATAGGTATGGCCACTCATCATGATGATCCAGGTTCGAATGCCATGTATCAATGAATTTTTCTTACTGTACCTATACCTATGTAATATCGATTGCTTTCAAACGGTGAAAAAAAGCATAGTGAGGAAACCTGCATACGATGAAGAAGAAATTTCGATGCGTATGTGAAGTCTACAAATTTGGATTGCGCACGCGTAGTGGCCTAACGCTCTTATAATCTCCTTGAGGGCTTAGACCTATGCCCAGCAACCCATACACCCTCCTAAAGAATAGGCCTGTACCCTGCAGTGGGACGTTTAAAGGCTGATGATGAAGATAATTCTAATAATTGAACCGTCTATAGATGGCACTTTATCTCTAAATTAATATTTAAATATCAACATACGATTACAGTTACGAGGAAAAGGTTGGGATCCAGTTCTGTGGGTGAAGAACTTCAACCTGATCCGTTGGGTCGGCGCCAACGCGTTCCGTACCTCGCACTACCCTTACGCCGAGGAGATTTACCAGCTGGCTGATGAGTACGGGATCATGATCATCGACGAGTGCCCCAGCGGTGACACCGAGTAAGTTAAATCTTCTGGATATGGTGCCGTTTTCTCCAATCAACATCTCATATCTTTAAATCAATACCTTCTATTTTACCTAGATTTTTTATCAATCAAAATCGGATACGGAACTAAAACTATAGCAATATCCTCCTATCTTCACTGCACACATCAAGGCGGAATATTTTAAAAATCGCAAATACACAACTTACAGTTACACAATCTACGCTTACCTACTCATTTCAAAGAAAATAAATAAACATTTGAAAGAGAGAAAAATGTTTCCAAGTTCAATGAATTTTTTTTCGATTCTTGTAGTCTCTGTTATGAATTTAGGAGTTCATGTCACTTCGCCGGTCGATATTGTATACTTACCATGCGGTATTCTCAGATTGTTCGGCAACAAACAAAAACAAACGCGACTACTCGTATTCTTATACTGCGGATCAAAATACATCTTTACATATTAACTGGATTTAAAGGTCCTACTTAATTGAAAATATTTGTATTCGCAGCATCTTCTCAAACGCCCTGCTGGCAAAGCACAAGCAGTCTCTAACCGAACTAATCCGCCGCGACAAGAACCACCCCAGTGTCATCATGTGGTCTATTTCCAACGAGCCCAGATCACAGAAGCGAGAAGCTGATGCCTACTTTGGGTAAGATTATATTCTTTAACTGGGAATTCTTGGTTATATTTACAGTGAATGTTAAAGCTAAATAAATTTTCAGGGAGGTAGTGAAACATGTGAAGTCAATGGATCTTTCGAGACCAGTCACTATTGCTATTGCTCAAGGTTACAATACTGATAAAGCTGTAAGTATTATTGTTTTCAACTTCCTTTACCTTATAATTCATTTACCATTCCATCCATCACCATATACCTATGCGATTTCGATGTTGGTGCCCTAAAGAAAGTTGTTCAGTTTGACGGTCTGATCATCCCCTTAAAAAAGTGTCAGCATATTAGGAAGGACCCTGAATACATCAAATTATTAGCGATAGGGTATTTTTGAAGTACCTAGGTAGAAACTTGAACTCCCCTTTGCATGGCACCGAAAATACCCGTTTCTTTTCGATATTTTTCTGAACATCATTAAATACCTGAAACAAGATGTCAAAACTTTGTTATGCAATCCAGATTCGATCATAAGAATAGAGCTGTTATTGAAAGCCCTAGAACGATCTAGGCTATTTGTAGGAAAGTGTCTCACTAACAAAAACCATCCCAGGGTCAACACTTAGACGTGATAAGCTTCAACCGTTACAACGGCTGGTACACTGACACCGGGTCCCTCCTCAACATCGCGAACAACGTCGTGGAGGAAGCCTTCGCCTGGCATCGAACCTACAACAAACCCGTTCTCATGTCTGAATATGGTGCTGACACTATTGCTGGGTTACATTTGGTGAGTCTTTTTCGAAGCCAAGGGAAGAAGAAACAGACAAGAGGCTGGACCATGGAAGTCATAAATACTCCTCAATAAACATGTTGGATTTGGGAAAAGGATCGGTTCCAGCTGCCTTCTGGTTAAGTATGCATTCATGTGAGTGTGAATAGCTCATAGAAGTGATCATGGCCATGGCCACATCCACAGCTGCCGATCTGGTGAGATAATGCAAGAAGCAAGAGGTAGGTTTAGATTCAAACGTTGTAACGGTTTTAGTTGTCACGTTTATGTCGGCATGGACATCTCCTGGGGTTTCCTCGAGGGAAATGTAGTAGTAGTATCTTATCAGCATGAACAGCATGGCTCTGATTTCATCTTCATCCTCATCCAACGTCAAATAATTTAGGGATTATCGAAAACTACATTTATGTTGGGTTAAACCCTCAGGGCAAGCACTTAGACGTGATAAGTTTCAACCGTTACAACGGTTGGTACCACGACACTGGCGTGTTGCGCAACATCGCCAAGAACGTCGTAGATGAAGCCTCCGCCTGGTTCCGCAGGCACAACAAGCCTATCTTGATGTCAGAGTACGGAGCTGATACTATTGCTGGACTACATCTGGTGAGTGTTCTTAATATTTTCTACTAGGTACCTTCTCAATAATAAGATCAACTCATTCTTCTGAATTCCTTGTCCTTCTGACATCTCTGATGCCCAAATCTTTTGTAGAAATAACAGTAATGCCTGACCAGAACAAAAAACATGCTTTAGTTAAGGGTAGGTATTGGAGACCAATCGTCTATACCTAATGGTTTTAAGTTGGCGACATGGGGATGTTTTTATTTTTGAGATCGGGCTTTATAGCTACCTATTCTGTTTATTATCGTACATATTTCTATTTCCCTGTTAATTGTAACTGAAAGACATCTCCTCACACTTTCGTCTGTCTCTCAGAGGTCTCACGCCTGCCTAAAGAGGTGGTAATTATGACTGATGAAATATCGTCAACATAATAAAATTTCCCAGGTTCCCGAATATGTGTGGTCAGAAGAATACCAAGTGGCTCTGATGTCAGAACATTTCAAGGCGTTCGACAAACTGAGACGCGCCGGTTTCTTTATGGGAGAATTCATATGGAACTTCGCGGATTTCAAGACTACGCAAAGTAAGTATTATACATTAAACCACTTCCAAGTAGTGTTGTGTTGCCGAACTATCGATGGTTTCATCTAAAAAAGTAATTCCTACTATCGATAGGCCTCAGAATACAGAATAAACCAGAAACCGTCAACGCGCTTGAAATTGAGGCAATCACAACAACTTCAAATTGGAGTGGCTCGATCTAGTCAGTCAGTCGATGGCCGACGCGCGCATCGGTAATTACTGAATAAAATACTAATTAAATAGACAAATTAATCATACCTAGATTAGGATAATTTTTTTTGAGTAATTAATTCATTTGTGAAGAGCGGGCGGGGCGGTGTTGTGATTGTGACATTGTTTTGGACACAGCACTCTGCGTAAAAATGTAATCGAACACTCCTTCTGGTTTATTCTGTATTCTGAGCGATAGGCTTATCGATAGCACGGAACGTGGAAATATACTAGCTGGTAGGTACTAGTATTCCTGCTCATGAATTATAAAATACTTACTAGAGGACCGCGAACTTCGTACCGCCTTAGAGTCTTCCCGACACACACTTGACCGTTTTTTAGCCTATGTTAATCACTGAAAATGTAGCATTCTAATGGTGAAATAATTATTCAAGATCGGTCCAGTAGTTTCGGAGCCTATTCATTACAAACAAACAAACTAAAAATCAAATCTTTCCTCTTATATAATATTTAGTAAGTATAGATTGATACTGTCTTCGATCAATTTTACTTTGATCGAAGGATACTATGGAGGGTCTAATATCTGAAGAACAAAGCTAATCGATAGTGTCGGTTCTAACGATTTTTTGGAAACTTTGCCAATTTGATATCGATAGATAATTCATAAGCAGCAATACTATCGATAGTATTGTAATCTGTCAATAGTAGGTAGGTACTAGTGTTTTCCCGCGACTTCGTCCGCACAAATTATATACCAGATTTTAAGTCAGATCATAAGCTATCCAACAAAAAAGTTTCATCAAAATCGGTTCAGTAGTTTTTGCGTGATGCGCTAACAAACAAACAAACAAACTTGTCAATAGATGGCGCTGCACGTCATTTAAATCGCGCTATCGAGTGTTATTTGAGTTTATATGAAGTGAACCGCAACTTTTTTATTCCTCATGATTTTACGGTTTTATAATAGTTAAGATTTAAATCGCGCTATCGAGAGTTATTTGAGTTTATATGAAGTGAACCGCTACTTTTTTATTCTTCAAGATTTTTACGGTTTTATAATAGATTCGCCGCTCGATAGTCTTACTATCGGGCGGCTATCGATAGAACATCGATATTATGCTATCGATAGTCGCCTATCAATCGTCAACACTACTTCCAAGTTACGACGATGTAGGCGTGCCTAGTCAGAATTCCCCTGATACAGTGACATTTTCTCGTAACAAGCCTCTGCTAGTTTTCTTTACTAATAAATAATAATTAACTTCGCTCACATAATGAACCGGAAAATTGCTAGAAGCAATACGTAATCAAATCGTAACACAGAGAAAGTATGTTGTTTTTCTGTTGTAGGGAGTTAAGTAGGTATCACTACTGGTTAGGTACCATATTATTACTAAATAATCAGTAGGCATGTGTTTTATTTGAAAAGTTTACTAATTTGTATGAAAAGTCGAAAACTAATACTTACAGGATGTTAGGGTAAACAGATGCATTACTTTATGAGGAAAGAATATGTGCTGTTTATTCCATACCGCAGTTTTCATACATCCAGCAAGCAAATTTGACGAATATAAACAAAAAAAAGGACTGTCAATAGCCTTCTCGTAGAAGTCTTTCACGTAGGTACTTACCTATTATTCTTAGAATTGAAATCAAGAAGAATAATTATAATCTGGAGAAAGCATTGCTCACGGATAGCCCTTCGCCACTTATAATAGACAGTGGGTAAATATAGGTACATGCCTCTAAATTGAAGCATGCAGGTTTCCTCACGATGTTTTCCTTTACCGAAAAGCCAGTGGTGTTACAAATCGTACATAAATTCCGAAAAACTCATTGGTACGAGTCGGCCACTTTAGTAGCTCGGTTGCTCGGAAACAGGGCGACGGCAATAGATCTGTTAAATACCTTCAAATTTCTTGCAGACCGTCTAGTAATGCAACCGTCTACACTAGCACCCTGTATACTTTTCGCATATCGGATATCTAAAAATAATAATCTCTCTACAGCAATAACAAGAGTGGGCGGCAACAAGAAGGGTATATTCACCCGGTCCCGGCAGCCCAAGGCATCAGCGCACCACCTGCGGGCGCGGTACCTCGCGCTCGCGGCCGCGGACTCCGGCAGCACCCAGCCCGACCTCGCCTACTACGTGAGCGACCACCAAGCCGCCAAACACGACGAATTTTAAAACTGCCATGTTTTTATTAATACCAAATCAGTAAATAAGTAGTTTTTATTGTAATTAATTGTTTCTACAAACGCTGCCACTGTTAAGGGAGCACCTGCGTGTGTTGTTTTGACTAAATCGCCGCTGATTGCCGTAGAAAGAACACATTAGTTTTACGTTGGAGAGTCATTCAGGCCATACGTTTTCTTAATCGACCTCCAAGTCATGTTAAGCATAGCATGCCACGCACGATATGTACCTACCTACTTAGTTACTAGAGTGAACAAATGTGGGGACATCGCAACACTTAGAACCTAAATCGCTATCGCTTTTTTTTTCAACTACCCGCTTTCGTCCTACTCTCACGTGGCGCATGTCGTTTGTTTGTCGTGTTACTTCAATGAAGACAAAACGAAAAAAAAGTTATGTCATGCGCGCTCTCGCTTTATGAACGTCAAAATGGCGGGGCCGACGGATCTATAAAAAAATTTTATCGGACTTACCTAATTGGTACTGTTTGGTTACCTACCTTTTTTCGTTTTGTCGGGGGTGGCATGCTATGCACTGCTAACAATTTGTGTGATAGATAATAGATAGGATACTACTCAAACCATTTTGTAACTGCCTTTCCCGCTGCCATGTTTCAGGCATATTGTCTGTGTATTGGTAGCGGGACTGTTGCTTTAAGTTAAGTAGATATAATTGTAAAAAATTTCGCATGAGAGCCACCAAAATAAGCTGCATTTTCTATAGTGCACCTGCGGGGCTAGTACGCCAACCCGCGATAGCGTGATATAGCGCTATCACGCTTCCGCTCTCCTTCTATTTGCACGCGACAGAACGAGACAGAAGACTTAATTTGACAGATTGATGTGTTAAATGTGATTGGCGTACTAGCCCCGCTGATTGCACTACAAGGTCTAGAAGCAACAATATCAATGTACCTACTAAAGTATACTGTCTAGAAGTGACAAAATTTTTCCGAAACATAGAAGACGATTTGAGAATAACTACGTACAATAAACTAACGACTATTACTTATATTATGAGCGACTATAATAACTACCTTTCAGGGTGGTCAGAAAAATTGCAACAACCTACTTTATTGCCAGATTTGAGAATGTTTATGATAAAAATATTACTTTGGCATTATGCAGGTACTACAATAATAGTTAGGTAAGTAATTAAGTTTGTAAATATAGTTAGTATTCCTAATGGTATTTTTAACAACGTAGAAGACAATTAAAGAAAATCTCTATTAACTTTGTAGTTTCATTTTTGATAAGGAACCTACTATACTACTGGTAAAATAGATTTTTGAATGTCATATCCTTAGAAAAAGTATATGTCTAGAATGAGCCTCACTAATATCCCGTATAAAACAAAAGGGGCTAAGTTTCATAGGTTGGTGTGCGTGAGGCGCCCTACAAATTATGTATGTGTGCGTGTATATGTAAGTATAGGGTTTTTGACTTTATCAAAGGTCATATCATATGTAAACTTAGACCGTATAACTAAGGACTATAGTCCCATCATTTTAGGGTTTGACCCTACGAATAAAGAAATAAATATGGAACGATAACTCCGAACAAAATCACCTTCATGGGCAACTCATCCCACACACGACTCATCCCGCGGGCTCAGTTGACACCTTTTATTTTGTCGGGGGTGACTCGGCCCATTCATTTCCCAAGGGGTCTACTCATCCCGCGGTGGATGGGGGCGGGAGTGAATGGGGAAACCCCCTTTTCCAACTCAGACGGTTAGGTTAGCGAGGAGCGAAGCGACGAGCATGTTAGGTTTCTTGTGACCACAGCGCACGAGCCGAGCGAGCGGAGCGAGCGGTGCCGCGGTAGCGGCCGGCGAGTGCCAGAACCGAATTGCTACTATTTACCTAATCCACCGCGGGATGAGTTGACCGAGTGGTCCGAGTCGCCCCCAACATAAAAAGTAGCGGTCAACTGAGCCCGCGGGATGAGTCGTGTGTGGGATGAGTTGCCCATGAAGGGACAAAATCTCCTGAATTTTTGGCACCATGAGTTTTGGCGGCAAACGCCGTAATTGGAGTTGCCATAATGATTGATTTTTTTTTTTTTTTTAATATATTTACTAGCCTGGTTACTAGACCTTTTGGCTAAATCTTATTTTATTTTTAATCTACTTCTGTTTTCACATTAAAACGTTGGTATTCGACGTTTTGATGGTTCTTTGGAGTTTTTGGAGGCAATCGAATGACGCAGGAAAAGCAGAGAAGTCCACAGGAAAGAGGTGAACCGACCGCTTTGCCGCGCTAAAATCACGGAACACTTTTCCTGTTTACGACCCATGCACCATCATATTTCACTGAACTATATATTGTTCACTTGCACGACACTTTGTTACGCAAAACAACACCAATTTTACGAACCAAAACTCACTATAAACAATAAAAATTCGATGAAATATAAGGACTCCAAACGTCAGTTACCAAAGCCCGCCAAAAACTCATAATGATTGATGAATTATTGTTAGGGTGTCCATACAAGGAAACTCTAAAAGCCCTAGCCACGCTTTAGTGTTCCCCTCTGCCAAGTTACACGATCAATTTATATCAGTGATTATCACTAAATGAGACAGCTTAAAATTTCTGAACTATAACTATAAGGACGGACGGGAAGTGCCTTAAAATTTTAAATTATTTTTTTTGTTGGCTATTATTGTGTTAATGAGGTAATAATAACCATGCCATGCCTTGCATTGCCATGCATTGTGCCATTAATGGAGATCAATAATTTTAGTAAAAGTGACAAATAAAGATAGGCGCTCCCTTTTGATTCTGATTGATCTTCGCGTAAAACTACCTTGAACATTTGAATGTGGGAACCACCCTACGAATTTCGTAGGAACCACCCTGAAAAATAAAACTGAAGACAACGGCTGTAAGGGCTAGTTCTCACTGCCTTTCCAAAAGGATACATATTAAAAAAAAACAATCACAGCTGTCACTGTCAGTGTCAATGTCAAGTAAAAGCCTAAAGCTGCGTTCATACGCGTGCCGCGCAGCCCGGCAAGCTTAGGCAATTCGCTGTACATCGACTTATCTGTAAAGTGATTGTTACTATTTAACTTTATAGAAGCATCACTGTACAGCGAATTGCCTAAGCTTGCCGGGCTGAACGGCGTTCATGTAAACCCAGCAGCATAAAAGGGTAAATCTGTCTGGCAACTCAACTCAGATCAAAACAAACCACATGTGTTTGGTTCCACAAAGTACATTATATTAACTGAAATTTGGTTCAAAGAGTACATTTTGAGTTGGGAATGTGGAAATTGGAAAATTGAATGGATAAATGAACAAATTAGTTAGTTAAAAACGTAGTGATTAACTTTTTCAGTGAAATAAACATACAGATCCACCTGTAGTCTGAGCCAGCCATTCGTTAAATCATATCACAATTATCGAGGAAGAAACATTTTCAGACAATAAGTTTTAAAAAAGTAACATAAAAAAATGAGCTGTATGGAATGCGGAGAATCCTCGAAATACAAATGTCCTACATGTCGACAACCATAGTAAGTGTTTTCGTCATTATATCTGACCGAATCAAACCATGGAGACTTTAGTTGCTGTACTGCTGGATACAGCCTGGACCAGTTAACTTGACACGTGGAAATAGAGAGAAAGCGAGAAATAAATATATTCTGTAGTATGAGTGATCGCTGGAAGGACAAGGATGACAAAGAAAAGCAGGATGTCAAGTTAACTCGTCCAGGTTGTACATAATGCTCACGCCTATGCTATGTCCCACTGAGGCAGGCAGATACAATAAGATAGCAACATGCTACGATTCTGACACATATATCTCTCGCCTCTTCAACACCCAATAAGTCTTCATGCATGCTTGTCGGTTCTGGATTTATTTTATTTGTCTTTTGTTTGTTTTATTTGTCTGTTCTTCGGTTCTTCAGTATTTATGTACTTTTAGACTTTGGTCAGCATATTCATACAGGGCCCATGTTAAGATGTAATAGTAGGTGGAAATACCTCGGAGACATCTTTTATTTTTCATTTTACGACTAGATTTATACCATTTACCGAAACTAAAGTCATACCTCAGTATTTTTGGATAGTTTATCTAGTGAAATCATAAACTTAATACACGATTGGAATTACTTCACTCGATAGAAAATCGTCACAAAGATGACATATTTTCATGCAGTTTTAAAATTTTTTTTCGTTTTAGAAGAACTTAGAATAGTTTCCGATTTTTTGCATTTATACTCACATATTCACCATTAGTTTAATTAACTAGTGAAATTATTAAAAAAATCTAGAAAAAGTACTTTGGTTAGTTCTTTTTAATCAAAAATACGGCTCACGCACACACTTTTCGGAGCGCTGGGCAATGGCGTTTCTCATAGAAAATATTCGGTGGGACCTATGGCCCCTTAATATGCTGACACTTTTTAAGGGTATGATCAGACCGTCAAACTGAACAAGTTTCTCTATGGCAACAACATTGAACAAGAACCAGATTCATGATTGAGGCGCTAACTCTCTTCCGTATGCCCTATCATCGCTCCGAGTATAGTAGATTGTGATGGCCATGCATTTTCTTTTTCTAGTTTATTTAGATACATAGCTTTAGCTTTTATCTGTGAAGTAAGCCTATGGTATATTTCTATTTCGGCAATGTTTTAATTTATACAATTTTCAGTTGTTCAGTGGAATGTTGCAAGAAACACAAGCAGACACCTTGTACTACTCCACCACCAGATGAGAGTGATGTTACAGAAGAATCTAATACCGACTATGAATTCCCAACTGAAGACACTGTACCACCGGAGAAGTTAAAATTATTGGGTAATAGAACTTAAAATTTTAAACATCATTTGAGTCACTGAGAGCAAAATGTAATCCCTGTTACCAGGTAATGATGGTACAAAACCGGATTACTTAAGAGAATAGACACATACAGTTTTCTCCATACAAACATATTCTCCTGTTTCCTCCCTGGATAATAACACTAGAGCGAATATTTTTTTACCATACAATCTATGTCACCTCTGCCATGTCCCTACATTTTGATTTTAATTAATTACTGTAAGAACTAGGGACCTTCGCGAAAATGACCCATTTTATACCGCCCGTTTTCAGACATCCAGTAAACACACGAATATTTGACGAATATAAACAAAAAAAGCAAAACGTACGGACATCGTCTTTCTCATATTATTTTTGCAAGAATTATTAAAATCGGTTTAGTTTTGGAGAAAACAGAATTTCATACGAAATTCTGATTTCGTCGATTTTTTTTGTAAATAAAATCGGTCCGAGCTGCAGTTGTCTCTTTCGCACTCTAGTCGGCGGGTGTATGAGTGGGGCGGATCTGATAAATACGTAAACAGTCGGAAAAGTGACTTATTCTCCAAATTAGCATTTCAGCCCACCTATCCTCCTAATAAGCAGTCCTCATAGCTCTGGAAAGTAGCAAACTAAGGTGGTAATATGCTGGTCATATTATCTGCCAAAGCACTAAAGGAGAGTTCTTGAATGGAGACCACAGACTGGCATGTATAGTGGGATGTCCATTGACCCAATGACCCGAGACCGTCAGCTGGAGGGGCTACGGCCATTGTTCAGCAGTGGATGATGATGATGACTTTGATTTTAAGAGATAATTTTCTTGTTACTAATTTTATTTGTCTATTCTTGGTGTGCAAATAAAGAATGTGTAATGTGAAATTTATGTAGACTTGTTTGTAACGAGTCATTTTGTTTCAGAACAATCAATAGAACTCAAGAAGTGTTTAGAAAACCCTCACGTGAGGAAGATATTGGAACTGCTAGACAAATCTCCAAATCCAGATCACCTGATGCAGGAGTACATGCAGGAACCTATATTTACAGAGTTAGTTGATGCTTGCTTAAATGTCGTACAACCTCAAGATGATAAGAATGGCTAATTATGCTGTGTAATGTAAATGAATGACAAATGCAATTTATAAAATATTGATTTTCTTCCAACAAAGAAATATAATTCAAACTGTAAAATATAAGAGAGATTGATCTGACGAGTGAAACAATAAATAAATCAAAAATAAATCTGTTTTTATTCGATCCAACAACATTCATGCATTTTATAAAAAATAATTTCTCAAGTTATGTGCTTACACATTCCAAAGAGCAGATTTCAATAAATTTTCAAGTTCCATTGACTTCTTTCTTTCTTCATCAATTTGTTTCTCCAGCTGTTTCACAGCTTCCTCACAATTACTGTATCTTGATATACTTTCATCATTTCCTTTTATGTTTTCATCCACCATAGTACAATCTTTGTCTTCTAACATGAGATATTCCATTGAATCTAATTCTATTTTCCGCCTTTTAGCTCCAATAATAAAATCCAGGCTGTCTTCACTGTCCAAAGCTTTATGTTTCATTTTGGACATGGCCTCAATTTCATATATCCAGTGACTGTTGCGATAATTTTCTAATACTGATCTCTCATAAATAGCAAAACGATTATCAAAATTATGTAACTGATTGATCTTTTCGTACACCATTACATTGAGAAAATCTAAAAGATCATAGTTTTCAAAATATTGATGGAACTGTTCACAAGACATAGTAACATCTGAAAACTCATTTGGTAAAACTGCCACAACTTTACACACAACTTCTTCAGGATTTTCGAACCATCCTATTTGATTGCAATATTTACGTATCTGATCCTGCATAGTAATTACACTCATTGGATGAAATACTGATTTAGGATCAGGTAATTTTAACTTTTTCATCATATCCTTGATTGCTGAAGTATTGTTCGAGTTTCTTGCATTGGTGGGAATAAATTCATATGACTTGGGATATGGAGTTGAGTGGTCAAGATATTCTTTGAACTCTAATGGGAATGGAGAGTAATTAAATAGGTCCTCATTTGTGATAGCTTCTGTCAATTTGTCCACAGCAGCATTGTAACATTTGACAAGTTTGTGTAGATCCTTCAGAATTGTATTCATTCGTCCATCCCGTTCTGATTTTAGTCTGTACCATATTTCATTTCCTAGATACCTCTGGCATATGGATTTCAGGTAGTCGATTTCTAGCGGCGGACATTGTGGATACTTTTTTGCCAACCATTTCAGGGCACTCTTGGTAGCTACATTTAATGAATCGAACACATTTTTAGGATCTAATAAAATAATTTTGAATGACGAAATAATGTTTTTGTTCATTAAGTTGGTTAAAGTTTGTTCTACTGAATTAGTCATAGACAAGTCTTCAGTTTTCGGCATTATAATAGCAACAGGAATAAATTGATATGGGTATTTGTTCTTCAATGTTTCTTCTATTGTTTGTATTAAATTATTATCATTTTCAGTAGCGTAAATCAGCACAGCATTGGAACCTTCCATTGCTTCACCACAAGTACTTTTATTATTTTTATTTGTTAAACTAACAGATATGACAAAATCCATCAAATGGTTCCAAGATTGTTTCTGAACATGAATCAAACTCTCAGATGTATCATGTTTCTTTTTATCACTAAATGCTTCTAACAGCCATTTCTCAACTTCTACCTTCCGGCAGAGCCATTTCATTTCTCCAGGCGAAACTAAAGTAACTTTCCAGAAGAAACATTTATCGTATGGATAGTTTATTTGCTTCATACGTTTCAGCAGAGGGGATTTAATTATTTCCATGATATTGTATAGCTCTGCTGAAGGTAGCTGTCGCAGTTCGCCATTAAATTTATAACCCCGGTGAATAGCATTCATGTTTTTCAGAGCAGCACTCTCTACCAAACGCCGCAAGTAATTAGCCTCTTCGGTTGGAGTTTTCTGTGGTAGCCAAACTGGTGTATCTTCCAGAAGACATCTTCTTTTCGTGTTTTTACTTAGTTGTTTTCTCCAAACAAAGAACCATTTTTTCATTAGTTTCTCTGTTAAAAATTTCTCTGCTTGCATCTCCGAGTAACTAACATCGTTACACAAATCGGTGCAGATTTCGTCTGTTACTTTATTAGCATACGCCACCAAATTTTTTAACTTCTCTGTTTCTTCTTTCAGGATTTCTGTCACAGTTTCATCTCTTACTTGATCAACTAGTGTTTCAATTAGTTCCTCTGATTCTCGATCCACCCTTTCCTTAAATTTCCTTTCTTCTTCTTCAGCCAGTCTTTTAAGTTCGATTTTTCGTTCTTCTTCTAACTTCTTTCTCAATTCTTCTTGCTTTCTCTCTTCCTCTCGTCGTCGTTTTTCTTCCAATCTCTTTATTTCTTCTAGTCTTTTCTGTTCATCTAATCTTCTCTGCTCTTCTTGCTTCCTCTGTTCCTCTTCTCTGAGTTTCTCTAGACGTTTTCTTTCTTCTTCCTCTCGTCTAACGTTTTCTTGTATTTGTCTCTCTGTTTCTTCTTTAATTCTTTGGTCATTAAGACGCTGCTGTTGTAATTGTTTCTCAGTCTCATCTTCACCATTCTCATTAAAGTCATAAATATTATTTTGAGGGGTATTTACTGAATTGAATATATTATCTGCAACTGATTGAGCCTTATTTTTACTCGAAAATATTGTATAGCCTTTCCCATCAACATTGACAGCACTTTTGAATAAACTTCCAGGGGAAAGTTTGTTGGACCCATCGCCATTAACGGCGAAGAAAGATTTTGGTGGATTTTCACCACTTTCAGGTTTCGTAAAAAGGCTGGTTGGAATTGCATTGGGTTTGCTGACAAAAACACCACCAAATAGTGGTGTTTTTGTCACATTTTGCGTTGCTGCTGCCGCGAATATGTTGGTAGCGGGTTCTGACTTTGTGGCTAACTCTAAATTCTTCGAGGGTTCTTTAGCTATTGCAAAGACATTTTTATTTCCAAAAACGTTTTGGCTTGTAGTGTTTATGTCCTCTTTTGTGGCAAATACGTTTTTATTAGCAATGTTCCCAAATACATTCTTATTAGGCTCGTCAGATTTAGTATCCGTACCCGTCTGACCAAACACATTCTTGCCACTCACGGCACTTTTAAAAACATTCGTATCGTCCGGCCTTTTAGTGGAATTGTGTGTTAGGAAGGGATCTTTATTTTCATTGTTTACTCTTCCAAACAAGTTGTTCTCTGGAACTATTTTGGATCCAAACAGGCTTCCTGGTGTTGGTTTAAATAAGTTTCCGGTATCCTTTCCTCCTGTCGTATCCTGAGGCTTTGAAAACGAGAAAATATTTTTAGCATCACCTCCAAATACCTTTTCTGGAGAGTTGTGAATAATATCTGTTGGTGCGACTGGTATAGCAGGGTTGAACGAAAATAAATTACTTTCACTAGATTCAATTTTAGGTACAGAAAATATAGCGCGTGGTTTCCCAGGAATTCTCGTTTCAGGTTTAACAAAAAGATTTTGTTTAGGCTCTACTCTTTCTGTAACAGCGTAAACTCTCCCACCTTGAGCTAGCCTCTGGATCTCAGCTTTGAGAGCTTTGACGTTTTTGTTGCTATCATTAAACGTATTGTATCCTTGTTCCTCCGCAATCAAAGCAGCTTCCTTCAATTTACCATCTTTATTAAAACTAGAATAAATATTATGACCTTCATCGTAATTTGGCAATAGACCGCCAGAGATCACTTCACCAACTGTACTCTGCCTCTTCGATTCGATTAACTTTATTGATCTTGAAAGTGGGTATGGATCACTGTCTTCTATGAACTGGTTTCTGTCGAGTATTACAATGAGTTCTGATTCATCTTTACCGAAACGTAAGCCGTAGTGATTGATGAAAGATCTCATGCTCTCAACGGATTCGAATGCGAGCGAGTTCATCAGCTCTTCTGCAGGGTAGCGGGACCCGCCTCTAGGAGCGTAAGCTTTCACGATCCTGGCGAGTGCTCGAGCGCGGACGTCGTTGAAATACCGCAAAAGGACGCAGGCTTGAAGATAAGTAGCTTTATCTCTGATTAATCGGAAGAAACGCACGTAGTTATTGTTGTCTAGAGCGTTGAAAATTTGCATAGCAAATGTGATAGCCTGTGATTTTTGAATCTCCAGTGGTAATTGTTTGATCTGTAACAAGTATTCCATAAATTACTTTCAATGAAAATGTAACAGTTCATTATGTGTTTTGGCCTTCGTATCGGAATGACCTATAGGTCATAAACAAAATGACCTACACATCACAACGTCCTACAAGCAAAACGCCCTATTATCAAATCGACCGAAAAGCAAAACGACCTAGGCCGAGCTGCACGCTCGGCCTGCGGTTCACTTGGCGGCAGATTGACCCCGGAGACCAGGTCCACCAGGTTCCAGGGGGGCCGCTTCGGAGCTTCGCTCCGACTCCTTCCTTTCGCCTTCGGCCACGCGCTCGGCTCGGCCGTTTGTTTAGCTCGCTCGGTAGTTTGAAAATTATTGTCATGATCTTATTTATAAACGATTTCCTTCAAAATTGTTCGAAGAAACGAATACGTAAGAAAAGGAAAGCTAGCAAAGGTAATCAAAGGTTATCATTTACTCACCTCCCACCAAAAATTTGCATCACCCAAGTTCAGCAATGCAATATATCCCCTAAACTCAGCTTCCTTTGGCTTCATCTCTGGACCAACATCAGCGTACATATGCTTGAGGGTTTGGAGACACTTGGTGAGGTTATCCGTGTTTAGTTTCTGGTCAAACTGGGTGTGCTCGAGATCCGCTAATCGAGCCGAACAGTGCGCGTGGAAACGAGCACAAATTTCCACTAGCCGAATTGATTCTGAAAACATTTTTACACAGACGCTCATGAATTTGGCATAAAAGTTATGTTATAAAAGTAATATTGATAATAAAATACGGTGATATACCTGCACAGCACAGAGCCTGTTGTGTGATGTCTTTACGAATGCCTCTGAACCTATCCCACATGAAATGGAACCAATCGGCCAGTGTAACCTGTAAAAGATTAAAGAATGTTACTTCAACCATCGATAAAATATTACTATGTCTTCAACTGACACAAACATTGAAAAGAATTAGTCAATAGGCGGGTCCACACCAAGCGAGCAGCCTCGCACGAGGCACGTCCTCACCGACCGCGCGGCAGGGCGTTTGCCGCGCGCGTCGCGCCTCTCGCGATTCTGCTCGCTTAGTGTGGACCCGCCTAATCAGCAGACTATGTATTTAATACTCTTCTCTACTAGGGTCTAAGTCATTATCATTATAACATATTTTAATACATTCGCTGCTCCTACCTACCTCGTAGGTCTGCAATAATGTGGCAGCACCGTGCTCAAGAACGCGTCAAGCGGGACTATTTATATCGTACTCTGGCGGTGTTTGCACACCATCGAGTTTCACCTACTGATACGAACAGCGAATATGTTAACACAGGTCTCGCCCTGTTTATTCTAAGACTGGTGATCCTATGATTTGGTCGTGCATCTATTGACTCATCAAAACTATAGGATGACTAACTCAATGTTAACTACTACTAACTCAAAATTTCATTTGCCTTCTAGGTGCTCGATAAGAAGCATTCAAAAGTAGGTGTGAAACTGATGATGGTTGTATAAAATTCATAGCAAAGAACGGGCATACAGCAAGCTTTAATACCTGTCTGGTAGTGTCAGCGATCTCGTGCAGCAGGTAGAGGCAGGTGTGCATGAGCACGGGGGCGGGCCGGAGCTCGTAGCACATGGGTATCTCCTGGTCGGCCGAGCTGCGGCTGTACTGCTTGACGGCGCGCCACGGCTCCAGCAGCCCGTCCGAGTCGGGCTGCGTTTCCAGCGTCATTACCTACAAACATTCAGCGTAGTGTTAACGATATCCATCCATACATCATTTCTGCATTGCATGAGTCCCATGGCCGCAAAAAACTTAATCAGCTTATTAACAGCTGCAGTTTTTGTCAGTGGAGCATTCGCTAATCGTGACAAGTCCTTTTTCTTCTTTTCGTGTCAGCATGAGTTATTTCGCTAGACAATCACTTACCCACTCAGTCCTTCACATTTGCCTAATTTAAGAATAACTCTGTCTAGGTCTTCCTCTATCTTTCTTCTCCTGTTAACAAAGGGGAAATTATTATTTTGTCGCTAGGGCCTGGTCACTAAGCAATAACCTACCGCGACCTAGATAGATCTATTGTAGCTGTCACTCTTGGCTTAAAGGTAATTTAATAGCCCCACGGATTTCATGAACCGTGCTTATGGAGACGATCCCTTATATATGTAGGTTGTCACTTTGTCACGTTGTTGTCACCACGTGGAACCACCGTAAAGGGAGAAGTTACCATTCAACTTATCTTGATACCAGTATGGTAAAACAATGATGCGCACAACACAACATACCTGATGTTCAGCTTGCCGATGTAACAGTTCCTTTTCAGGACACATGTCTGGGCAGGTACCGATGGTAGCACCGCCTACTTTCACCCGTGAACCAGCACCGCCCCACGACCTTAGTATTCTGCAAAATGTTCAAATGATGTTCATTCGCATACATAAAGTCGCTATCGTATTCTGTTTCGGGTGGCCAGAACATTACCAATCACTTTTTAGGGTTGTGTTCACTACCTGAATTTTCTAGGGTTCAGGATATGACGTATCAAGCATATCACCAAGTACCTACTAAAGTTTAAAATATGCACTAAAACAGAGTATTAAAGAAGTCTGAATGAGGAATCTCATCATGAGGAATAAATGCTAATAAAAAAATTATGACAACTACAAAACAAACAACACAATGTTCAGTGATATGACTATCGTCGCTGCGCTATTTTCTTGTCATACTATTTTGAATAAATGATTTCAGTGATGATGAGGACAACATCAGGAACAGGGCGAAGTTACTGACCCCACAACCGTATGGAAATAACCTGCCAGGAAGGGAGAGAGAGAGATGAAGATATATTTCTCACCTATCCCTGGCATCAAGTGTTCTCCACTGTTCATCAGGAGTCAAAGACACCCTGGAGCGCAGTTGATTTAGTTCTGCAGCGGCCTCCGCATTGCTGAGGCTGGTTTGAGTAGTTGCCACAGGTACTGGAGACTCTCTGCCGCTTGTTGGTTGAGCCCTTGAAAGTTTTTATAAAAATTACATAGATGTTTAACAGATGAAAGACATGTACATGGCTTATTTTCTGATGATGCCCGTTGACACCCTACAAAAAAGATTCTCCACAAAAACAGTTTTCCACCCCTTTCCCCGATATTGCAATGCTTGCGTGTGTTTGTATAGAATGCAACAATCTACTTTTTGGACCTCTGTGAAACGCGCGTCGCCTGAAAAATTTTACTTACATAATTGGTTTCTTTTCTCGAATCGGTGGTTTGCTTCTAATCGGTGACTGTTTTACTATTTTTCTTATTGGTTTGAGTTTCATTGTTTCAGATTCCTGCTCCAATGCTAGAATAGAATTTTATATTATGTTTATATTAAACTGTAGTCTTTGATGTTTATTAATCACTATAAAACAGTTTTCATTCAATTTTGTCCTCAATCAAGGAATATAATACTCCCTGGCGGGAGTCCTCAATGCTTGGCCAGAGTTTGGAATAGTTTGGAACAAGAAGTTTGGATAGATCCATGGCTTGGAACAAGAAGTTTGGAAGTATGGAATTAAATAAATCGTAACTATTGTAATCTTTTTCATCCTCATGATAACAAAACGTCAAACAGTCCAAAAAAACTGTCAAAAAGGGCAAAAAAAAAATAAAAACATCGACAGCAGCAGGTTTATGCATTTAAAACATTGACCAAGAATTTTTCGCTTACTCTAGTAGCACTTGCTCAAACACTTGCTCTAGTCATAGATAAGCTACTAGCTCTAGTAGACGGAATGTCAGTGTAACCGCATATGAGATAGCGATAATCATAAAATACAATTTATATTTAGTGACATTTTTGAGTCAGGGTTCACGCCGTAGTACAAAATTAAGTTTCAAATGCATGCTGTCAATCTTTACACCCTACAATATATCCCATTATGTTGTATCACTTACGTCTCTCCCTGCTAGGCCTATAAGTGGGACCTCCACTCATGGCAGACAGTTCCTCTTCCACATCAGAGTCCGGCACCCAATCTGGGTCATCATCTTTCTTGCTTCGTCTCCTTCTACAGAGAAAAATATAAAAGAAGAGGATATAATAATTATATATTTGTCTTTTTTAAAACTAGTGGCCCGCGACTTTTATACGCACAGACCACTGACAACACACTTGAAAACTTTAATTTCTTAAATCTTTTGATAGAGTATCAAATCTTTTTTTTTTCAGAAGTTCAATTCCATATATGACACAACTTACAATTAATTTCATGGTTAGTATTGCTTTATTGCTTAATGGCCTTTTGCTTTTGGCTAGCACTGCATTTCTGTCAATGTCAAGTAGTTTGTGGGAGTATCTATCCACATCAAAAGGATTATTTTTGAATTAAAATGCAGTTGGGAAGAGATGGTAGAGCTTCGTGGCAAAATAAAACGAGAACCACATGAACATCACATGAATGACACAACAGCTTGCGGCCAAACTTGCAACGTGATAAAATTAAAAATGAATTTTGCAACTAAACTTACTGAAGGACTATTACCATAGACATATTACTCTAGCGATAGACAAGCTCGTTCAAACAAACAACATGTCACACAAAACAACACAAAATGACACATTGTGGTCTGTCATTGCCATAGTGACGAAGTGAACTCGGTAACAATCAATCAGGTGCGTACACCTCATTCAAGTGGAACATGTTGCTTCTATGGAAGGGCAAGTCTATCGCTAGAGTTTAAGTCTATGACTATTACAGAAACTATATGGATCACAAAAAAATTGGAGCAACAAAAAAAATGAAACATCATTAAACTATGTCTAGTTTAATGATGCTCCATTATTTAGTTTGTCCATTAGTCTGAATCTTGAAAAAACTATTGATGAACAGATAATTTACTGTTCAACAGCCTACCAGTATGATCCAATTTAAAAACTGATACTATACTTTCATACAGTTTCTCCTATGCTTGGACAGGAGATCGAATCTAAGACTGTTCTCCGAACGCCGATTCGCCGTGGGACGGTTCGCCGACAGAACGATTCGTTTTTGGAAGTTTCACCTAAACGATGTTTCGCCATGGGCCGGTTCGCCGACAGTACGATTCGTTTTTGGAAGTTTCACCTAAACGATGTTTCGCCATGGGCCGGTTCGCCCACAGAACGATTCGTTTTTGGAAGTTTCACGTTCAAGACATTTCACCATAGGACTTTTCGGCATATTTTTTTTTATTTTTATCATTAATTTAATTAGTAATATTCAATATCAACTATTATTGATTATAGACATGTTACAGCCATGTTGTGCTATTTCGAATTTCGAATTAAATTAAAGATTGAAAAATTTGTCTCGGGTGGGACTTGAACCCACACTCTTCCAAACCGGGGAAACGTGCTAACCAATTACACTACCGAGTCCACTGCCCAGAGAACGAAATCGTTGCGTCTTAAGGGGACGTGCGCGCCATCTACTGGAAGTATTACAACCAACCACTTGGTTATCACGTTTCCCCGGTTTGGAAGAGTGTGGGTTCAAGTCCCACCCGAGACAAATTCTATGTCACTATTCTTCACACAAATGTTATGTAACGCAGCAAAGTTATGACAAGTGACGAATTTAATAAAAACTTTGAGTTATACCAAGAAGTTTTAATCTATAGTGGAGCGCAGACTGCCTAGCAAGACGTGAAACATGATAATACTCCTTGGTGGTCGGTGATGATCGTTCTTCTCCGTAGTTGTTTTTAGTGACGTTAACTTTGTCCCAGCTTTGTCCCTTTCTAATCCAACGTCAAAAATAAAAAAAAGAGTTTTTATTTAATTTTTGTTCTTTTAGAAAGGGACACACCTAAAATTGGATATGTCGACGACAGAGTCGTACGAAAGAAGGTTAAATATTACCGACCGCCATGGCCAATTTTCTTGTCCCTATTACGCGACGTGACGTAGCGCGACTCACTATAAAGAGAAGCGGCGTAGGGGGAAAGCGGCGTGCCGGGAATAATTCATATTTTAGTAGTATTTACGCTGAAGGGACATTTAATATTGCTATGATGAAAAGAAAAAAAAATATGCCGAAAAGTCCTATGGTGAAACGTCTTGAAGGTGAAACTTCCAAAAACGAATCGTTCTGTCGGCGAACCGGCCCATGGCGAAACATCGTTTAGGTGAAACTTCCAAAAACGAATCGTACTGTCGGCGAACCGGCCCATGGCGAAACATCGTTTAGGTGAAACTTCCAAAAACGAATCGTTTTGTCGGCGAACCGTCCCACGGCGAATCGGCGTTCGGAGAACAGTCTTAGATTCCAGGAGATCCATATTGATCCACTGGGATAAAACCACAAGCAAAAGTTATCAACTCACACTCTAGCCTTAGTCCGTCCAACATCGAACATGAAGCCATCATAAGCTCCCGCATTCAGTACAGCTCGCTCAGCAGAAATAGGCTGATCATATTCTATTATGCACATCTGCTTCTTGGGAAACAACCTAATCCTTTGTACGCGTCCAAACTTGCTGAAATGTTTCTTCGCTGCCGCAGCATCAAATAGCCCTTCTGGGACATTTGTACAGCTGAAATAAATAAGTTAATTACCTATTATTTTAGGTTAAATTTACATGTCCATGGCAAGAACTGTATTGGTGTATGATTTGTATGATAATTTTCATTACCGTTTTGATATTTTCATAGTCCAAGAATGTGTTAAGAGGCTTTCTACACTGTATGCTTAAGGGTTGAACTACACCAGGCAGCACAGCATCACATTTTTCCGTCGCTCCATCCTTTTCTGTCACTCAGGAACGTCATTTGCTAGAGCATATAAGAACGGAACAGCACGCCGCGTGCGATCGCGTTCCGTCTATCTCAGTGGTTCTTAACCTTTTAGTGATGGGGGACCATTTGTCGAAATTTGTGTCTTGCCACGGACCACAAACTGTTTGGAGGTAATATAATTTATTACTAGAAAAATTTTAAGGGTGTATTCAGATAACGAAAGATTTCCTGAAGAACGTGGGTCGAAAAACGAGAATTTTTTACATTTCCCAAATAAAATCGGCATTTTTGTATGGAAGGTTCAAAAACGTTTTTCGTTTTTCGACCCATATTAGGATATCTAGCATAATATGCTCACGACTATATTCCTGGAGGGGGAAGTCGGAGATAGAGAATTGGTAGGGGAGTTTTCGACCCATGTTCCTAAAGGTAATTAAAAAACAGTGGTGTATAAAATGATGAAGTAGGCAGCCCCGGATATACGATTTTACCGCGGCGGGGCAAAAACATTGTATTGGCACCCTCCCCTTCAAGGTTGTAGCAATATTTTTCCCAGGAAGGCCAGATCCAGGTTAAGTGATTGCAATAAAATCTAAAACTTAGAGCGAGCGAAGCGAGCTCGATATTTTACTGCAATATGATAAGCTCGCGTTACAAATTCGCAATATAATCCTAAATCTGGATCGACTTCTGCAATAGGCATGACTAGGTAATTTCAATTTATAACAAAAAGAAAAGCGCGAGCGAAGCGAACTCGAGATTTCACTGCAATATAATGAGATGACTTCAATACAATCAAAAACCATGAGCATGCTCGAGATTTAACTGCAATATAATGAGATGACTACAATACAATCGAAAACCATGAGCAAGCTCGAGATTTAACTGCAATATAAGGAGATGACTACAATACAATCGAAAACCATGAGCGAGCTCGAGATTTCACTGCAATATAATGAGATGACTACAATACAATCGAAAACCATAAGCAAGCTCGAGATTTCACTGTAATATAATGAGATGACTACAATACAATCGAAAACCATGAGCGAGCTCGAGATTTCACTGCAATATAATGAGACGACTACAATTCAATCGAAAACCATGAGCGAGCTCGAGATTTCACTGCAATATAATGAGATGACTACAATACAATCGAAAACCATAAGCAAGCTCGAGATTTCACTGTAATATAATGAGATGACTACAATACAATCGAAAACCATGAGCGAGCTCGAGATTTCACTGCAATATAATGAGACGACTACAATTCAATCGAAAACCATGAGCGAGCTCGAGATTTCACTGCAATATAATGAGATGACTACAATACAATCGAAAACCAAGAGCGAGCTCGAGTTTTCACTGCAATATAATGAGATGACTACAATACAATCGAAAACCAAGAGCGAGCTCGAGATTTCACTGCAATATAATGAGATGACTGCAATACGATCGAAAACCAAGAGCGAGGTCGAGATTTCACTGCAATATAATGAGATGACTGCAATACGATCGAAAACCAAGAGCGAGCTCGAGATTTCACTGCAATATAATGAGATGACTGCAATACGATCGAAAACCAAGAGGGCCCAGGTTTCAACAAACGCACTGATTTATCTTCAAATGCTAATATGTTGCTCGTGCCTTCAGACTTCATATTTCCGGACCCTTGCAGCTGAAGGTTCAATTTATTTAGTTTTCCGAAAAAAATCATTAACTTCATTACTTTGTGATTTTTTTTGTGATAATGTTGTTGAAATTTGAGCTGACTGAACTGATCAACGAACTCTTTGTTTAACTTATTTATCAGTTAAGAATAATTTTACTTCCATTCTAAATTCGTACAACCTCAATAGCATGTTTCCTTTGGAAAGCCTTTGGATGGATTCTTTTTTAATCAAAACTGCAAGACCACAGCGAGAACGAGCATAGCGCTTCTTGCACCTCGTCGATTCATTGTAATTTATTTAATTTAATGATGACCACTCGCGGACCACTTCGGTTGGTCTTAGGGACCACCAGTGGTCCGCGGACCACCGGTTAAGAACCACTGGTCTATCTTATATGCAAATGACATTCCTGAGTGACAGAAAAGGATGGAGCGACGGAAAAATGTGATGCTGTGCTACGTGGTGTAGTTCAACCCTAAAAGGATAAATTGTAGCAAAGCTTCTGACAACCTGGATATTATGGTTTACATACTCGTATTAAGTGAGTTTGTTTCTTTATTTGAGAATTTTTTTAGTTTTCTATCACCTATGGTGACAATGCCATCCGGTAAAAAAGGTATGGTAGTGCGCCGGAACAAGGTCCTATAAGTATGTGGATGATCTCATTCAATTCCGCTCAAAAAATTACATTGAAAATGATACCTCACTTGCCTAGTTTGTAAATTTTCCAAAATGGCCGCCCTACCCATACCCCCTCACAGTGTTTTAAGAAGTGGGTTTTGGTGACGTCCACGTTTTATTCAAGAAATCGATAGTTTTTCTAATTCTGAGTGCAAGAATAAAACTCCGGCTTCGATACGACTTATAGTTTTTTTTATAATAAATGACAAAAAATCCGAAATCCGGATTCCGGAAAACATATAACGAATTATTAAAAAAGAACTGAAATACTTTTTTTTGTTTTGATTAAATCTTCTAATTGTGTACAAGACAATACACCTTTCCACAAATTTTGGACATTTTACTGCGAATAGGTAACGAAATATGACCATTTTTCGTATTTCAGTTTTCATGTTTTTACTCGACCATAAAACCGTATTAGGATGAGATGACTACACCGAACGGTTGTTCATACCCTCCTTTATAGGTAGTATGTAAATCACAACCTAATTCCGTTTTATGTAGAAGTTATTAATAATTTTCTATTTTCTTCAGGGTTGCCACTTACTCATATCCGGTAATACGTTATTTTTTTGAATAAGTCGTTTATATTTTTATCCAGATAAATAATTGCGAGTTACAAAAACCAATTTTGTGTTATATCATCTCCATTGACACGTAGTCTAGGAAAAATACGGTTTGAGATTGAATTATAGACAATTTATTACATTGTGTTTGAACTAGTATTGCTGTTAATTTATAATACTTTTGTCTACTCTTTACTATCTTCTTCTTATCGTGTGGACAAGCCCTGGTGTCAGAGTTTTTTCATACCGCCTTACGGCCTCTTAATTTACGATATTAACCGGGGATTATTATTTTTATACGTAAAACGAATTGAACAAAGCAGTCCTGTACAAAATCACCAGTTACAATATTTTTGTTCATACCAAAATTTTTATGTTTTGTAAATGTCTTAATGCCTAATAATACACAATACAAAATCAGGGATATATTCCTATTCCTAGCTATATTCCAAATAATCATCTAAAGTGCCATTAATGCAACCTACTCCATACAAAAATCCGTAGATTTCCCCGACTAACGCTTATGTAATGACTTAGCAGATATTTGTTGCTAACTCAAAATAAATCATTTTTACGCCCAAAAATTTTGTGTAGATTTAAATCATAATCATAATAATTTATTGCCATTAATCTTGTCTATCGTACTCTCGAAAATTTAATACCTATTAACTAGAATATTATTAACTATTAATGTCGATACCGAGAATTGTAGTAACCGCAGAAGCAGAACGACGACCCTTGAACAAAACTATTATTAAGACTTCGTTATTAAAAATTAGTTTAACAACTTGTTGTCAGCATCTGACCATCAATTTGTCTTTGTTGAAATCTAACTGTTATTTAGCTGTTAGTTTTCCAAAAAGGAAATAAACAAATAATAAATAACTAAAACCCGACTACTGAAAAATCACGCTCTAAAAAGTGTGAAACAAGAAAATATTATCATCTGAAATTTTTTGTGTAGTTTACATACCTACATATTATTATTATAACAATTTCAGATCAGAATGTTTTCATTTTTCATACTTTTTAGAGCGATATTTTTCAGTATTCGAGTTTTAGTTTTTGATCTTACTTTTTATTTAAATTATTTTGGGTATTTTGGTGTAATAGAATATACCTACATCTTTGAAAGTCACATAATAATATCCTATAACCAGTGGACGTTCAAGACGCTTCCAACGATACCTCATTTCTCAAATTATGATAACTAGTTTAGAAGTTATGAGGAAACCGATGGATATACATACATACATACTTAAACATTGGCTGTTTTTACGGCACTAACAGAGTATAATTTGCTTATTTAGAATACAGCTATTAATAGAAATTACAACATAAACTTATAGAAAAGATGTTTAAAATATTGTATAATCAGACACTTCTAAGAAGCAAGCAAGAATGTTGAATTAGTGTTTCATACAAAACCTAAAAAAAATTAATATTTAATTTGAAGTCACATGACAACCCTAAGCCCGGAAATTCCGGACAAACCTAAAATTAATAATAACTTCTACATAAAACGGAACTAGGCTGTGATTTTATTAGAACCTATAAAGGAGAGTATAAACAATTTTTCGGTGCAGAAATCTCATCCTAATACGGTTTTATGGTCGAGTAAAAACATGAAAACTGAAATACGAAAAATGCTCATATTTCGTTACCTATTCGCAGTAAAATGTTAAAAATTTGTGGAAAGGTGTATTGTCTTGTACACAATTATAAGATTTAATCAAAACAAAAAAAAGTATTTCAGTTTTTTTTTTATGAATTTTTTCCTCTTTTCATGACCCAGATTTTGGGAAACTTTGACATTTTTTATAAAAAAAACTATAAGTCGTATCGAAGCCGGAGTTTTACTCTTGCACTCAGAATTAGAAAAACTATCGATTTCTTGAATACAACGTGGACGTCACCAAAACCCACTTCTTAAAACACTGTGCCCCTGGAAGAGGGTAGGACCCCTAAATTTTGGGTGGTCTCTGAAGATCCGTGATCCGCATTTCTAGTGCCTATACTGCATTCCAAATAAGGATGAAAAGATTTTCCGATTCATGTATAGCTTTCTGGCCAATTCTGATTAGCAAATACGATTTATTTATGAGAAAGATATACTATCCAACGTATCTTGGACGTTACTAAAGCTGTTCTAAGAATAAGTGAGAGGAAGTGTTTCAAAACTCTGTTTCTGTAATTCAAAATGGCCTTAAATTTTCGTTGTTATTTGGAATGGAGTATAGATATAGTTAGAAAACAAAGTTTCATTGATTCTATTCTATTCTATTTTTTTAAATATGGCTACCATCTTTGGTTAATGATGATTTTGCCAATGTAGAGTTTTTATAGCAAAAGTGCTTGACTTTGTACGGTTATATAGATATTTTGGTGACTTCAAGGGTTGTTCTTATAAAAGAACAATATCCTGAGCCACCACTGGAGTTCCACTGTAGGCCGGGGATGGGGAAACCGACGCGCACGTGACCGCCCAATAGCAGACCCACAAAGCAACTCCTCACAAGACCATGGAAGATGTCGCAAGACATTCTTGTTTAACGTGTGCAAAGCTTAATTGTATAATTTGGAAGGTACGCAATAAACTCACGTGACAGACGTCTTTATGTTCAGATTGGCGGTTGCATCAATCCCTGGGCTCTTCAGCTTCTTCCGTGGACTGATGGCACGCTCCATGTTTGATAATAATTTGATTTAGAAGCACAATCACACCATCGGAGGTTAGATAGAAATATGTGAGGTCACTGGGAAAACGTTTCCGAAAACATCATTCCCAATCATAACCTAACACCAGGTAAAAACGTTGAAGATCGCTTAAAGCCTTTGTAATGATAGGTCGAGGAAATTGGCAAAAAGATGATCACAATTTTAAAGTTTTCAGTTAAATCCAAACAATTTGCAAAATTACACGCAAAATATTTTCGGTTTGCTTTGACAGATTGTTTTTTTTGCGGGGTTGCAAGATGAGATTTCGGAAATTTCTCCAGATCGAGATATTTTTTCCCTAAAGAAAACGATACGTTTTGAAGAAAAACGCCTCAAATGACTTTTAGTAGAAATAAAAAGAAAAAACAAATGCACAGAAAAAAACGGTTGTTTAACCTACAATCAACCACTGCAGAAATTTTTAAGTGGTCCATTTTTCTGTTCTTTCACAAGAAAATTATATGCATTCTTGGGAGCCCTTCTCAAGATCCGCTTGGGGCAAATACATGTATGTCCCAAAATTTTTAAGCTTTTTTAAGAGGCTCCTCGCAGGTAGGTAAACGCACGCGCAGGGCCGGGCCATATTTTGCTGGTTTTTAGAAGTTATCTTCTCGTTATTTGAAAGACATACAAAAGTGTAGCAATATTGTTCAACATCTCGGCTTTATTTGCTATTGATCATATTATTTCTTTCACTAAATTTTTTCGATAAAATACATATGAAACCTGTGTTCAAAGGAAAGGAAAATAATGGAAAAATCTGTATTATGTGCATCTACTTTTTAAGATGAAGTCACTTTTACTTGAGACACACACCTTTGAGTAGACAATGTTAAGATCTAAAATTGTTAAGTATTTTATTTAAGACCAATATTTAATGAGTTAATTGTTAAATTTGGTTCGAATCCTTATGATTTTAAAATGTGATTTCCTTGGATTAGAAGGCACCACAGTGACATAATGAAGGACAAGCCAGTTAAAATAGGTATACCTACTAAAATGACGTAGTTTAGTAGAGGTGAGGCGGCTCAGAAAGAGTCAAGGTCGTTCGGTCAGGGAAACCTCTTAATAATAAAAAACTAACGCTCACAGGCACATACATTGTAATGATCCCAAGTAAGCCTCAGGCTTTTTGTTATGGGAACCATACAACAACGGCACACACATTTAACATCCATGACCGAACCGGGATTCGAACCCAGGACCCTGGTTTGGCAGTCCGGCGTGGTAACCATCACACCAACCGGGTCGTCAATTAATGACACTTGTGTAACATAATACGGTATTCAAATTGTACCATAAACCCAATATAAGTAAAAACTAATATTAGTTGAATTTCTCACTCTTGACTTTAATTAAACTCGACGATTTAATCCCCGAAGACCAATTTTATCCCACAAATCGCGGAAAGACAGACAATCTGGCAACCCTGCATTTTTGACAACTTGCGCTACAAAGCGTCCGCATGCGCGGGAAGTGCGTTTTTATTGCGTAATTCGTATCTTCAAGAGAGGAAAAGGGAGCAAATACAGCTTGGCAAAAAAGTCGTGATAAAACATGAGGGCGCTGCCTCCACGCAAGAACGTCAAAACCACGCATAACCTGGCAACACCACCGTACTAAAATTTTAGTTCCACCTGTCACCACGATCATGACTTTTTCGCCAAGCTATAAATTGAACCTAAAGAACCAATGATATTTTTTACTACCGTACCCAAACCGTACCCTAAAGTACCTAGTTATGCCTAGTTACTCTTTGCCTAAAGTAAGTTCTTGTTCTTAGTGGTTCCTCTTAAGGATTCAAGGATAGTGCTATCCGCTTTGCACTCAATATTGAATGCCAAAATCATGCAACATTGACCTGTTTTCAAGTGACATTTCAAAAAATGTCATGGCATCATTGACCAAGAATTTTTCGTTATTCTACTCATGGCATCATATTGGCATAAAACCACCATCCATGGACTGGACACCTATTTCCAGCTTCCTGATGCCATCTTATCTCATTTCACTAATAATAAAAATGCGATAGTTTGTGACAATGTTTTTGTTTAAATTGGATCGCTATAAACGGCTGGACTGATTGAGATGAAATTCGGCACATAGATAGAATAACATAGATTACTTTTTATCCCGGCAATGCGTTCCTGTGGGATAATTTACAATGTTTTACCATGGTTTTACCACGCTGACAGATTTATTTTGTAAGAGTCCAGTCTTCATAATAGGTACCTATCTTGTGGGCACTTGGGCAGCAAGCCCTGCATAGCTAGCATGCCGCAGTGATACAGCGCTATCATATCTTAGCTCTCTTTCTATTCGCGTGCGAACAAACGAGATAAAAGACGTGATACAGCCGTATCACGTGTAGCATACTACGAGTGTGTCAGATTTTTTTCAGACTTACGGCCTCTGACGTGGTTTTTATGTAAAGCCTGACCAGAAATATAAAAAACCTCGCCATTTTGCGGAAAATCATTGGAACTAATTTTTGTACTTGGAACACTAACATTTAAAGGTGACAGTCGATTGCAGCGCCCCCAAACCAGGTTTTTTATTTTCCTGGTCAGGCTTTAGCAACTATTAGGTACCACCAGAGATAGTAACCGGGACCAACGGCTTAACGTGCCATCTGAAGCACGGAATCATGTTTCTTTTCAAACAATTCAGCCTGCAATGTCCTAGCCAACTGGGGAAAAACGCAAAACGCAAAAAAGTTACTTATCACTAGGTGTCCCCCGTAGGATTCGAACCCACGACCTCCGTGTCAAGAGCCCGATACTCTTAACCATTAGGCCACGGAGGCAGTTAATAATTATTAATTGAGTCCAGTGATCAACACTTATTTCAGAAGCCATGTAGCTTAGGTAGGTCGCGTAGGCAAAACGGCAATCCCACTTGAGCCCAATGTATGGGACAACCTGATTTTATTTTTTGCGATTTCTTTGTTAGCCCTATAAAGAAAGTTTTTCAGTTTGATGGTCGTGCGATAGTAGGCATCCCGCTACAAAATCCTTATCATACCCTAAAAAAGGACCCTATATAACGTTTCTCCTCATTGCATCCATGTATTAATTCCTCATATCATAGCTCTTTATTTCGTAGCTCTTAAGCGCTCTTTTACCTTTTTTGGCTTTTTCTTTCGTGGCAGCATGAGCTATATACCATGAGCACCATATACCACGCACGGACGTCCGTGATACCATGCTATTGATTGGCATGAGTTATATCTCATGACAATCAATCAAGATTGGCCTTACATATGTACGTAGCGTAATATGGAAACCTTACCAGTACTAAGAACTCCCATACTTCTGAGGTCCGGGATTCCAATGGTTCATTTCAGTATTCAGATGTGTAACTACCTTGATTTTAGCTCTGCATCGCGGTGGGAGATAGATTTCGAAATACGATAAGGACGACATTTCGTCGGGCACTGGAAAATGCTCGAACTGTTCTCCGCTAGATGTGCGTTGACCCTTATTGTGTAGGTAACTATAGTCTGTCTATAAAGTCGTGGCATGAATGTTTGAGGAACTGATCATTTTAGTATGGTGGTGTTGCCAGGTTATTCTTGATTTTGACGTTCTTGCGTGGAGACAGCGCCCTCATTTTTAGCCAAGACTTTATAGACAGACTGTACCCGATGTTATCGGTATCAAATCGATATGGTGTTTTTTGACAGTTCTTGGCGATTCTGCTTTTGACTTCCAATTTCAGACTATCACCATCAGCCTATCATCCTCCACTCTCCCAAGACGCGTCACAAAACCCTGTCCTGGGCCTTCCTCTCTCATCTAGTCTTCCCGCTGCCTTTTTTAGGTCGTCTGTCCAGCGGGCAGCAGGGCGTCCCAGACTACGCCTGCCAGTTCGTGGTCTCCACTCTAAACTCCACTCCACTCTAGAACTCCACACCCCATCGGTTGTCGATTCTTCGGCAGATATGAGCATTGATTACTTCAATGGATATGACAAGCCTATTGCAACTTCAGCTTGCTAATTTCAGACTATGGACATTGAGGTCACATTGAGGTAATATGTTTGACACATAATAACTCAATGACTATGGACAATAATAATCGGAAAAACACATTAGTTATCTAAGTACCTACATACAAATTTTCCAGTACAAATATACTACTCTCTACCAAGAGGTCCAGTAGGTACCTACTGTTATTTTAAATGCATTAGGTCAGTGAGCTTACAATATTATTGCATTAGGTATAGATCTTGTATCGATATAATCGGAAACGTAGGTACCTAGTGGAGTTAGCTAGGGCAAGTCAAACTCTATGGGCGATCGACTCGACAGAAGAAGAGCTAGTAAAGTGTATGTATGTGTACAGTAAGACATACACACATAGACATTAAGATAGGTACTATAATACGCAATAGTAAATGTCTTGGTTAGCTCATGTCTAGATATAACTCTTCAAGATTCGGCAATACCAGGGAAAAAGCGACAACTCCGAAGTTAGGCTGCGAAGAGCAATTGCTGATAGCTGTACGCTTAATGGATGACCCATGATGACGGAATTGACGAATTATGTAACCACATTCCGCGGCATAAGACGTTTAGAGCAAGTTCCGGAACGTCTACCTACCTACCTGTCACTTTCTAACACCAACTGCTATAGCATTGACAATTTCAATTTATTTGGCAATCGAGATTGATTTCAAAATGATTTCCTCAAGGCTGTACACGGCCGCGGCATCGGCCGAATTGCTTCACGACAAGCAGCTAACCTAAATCATTATTCATCGGGAAGGTGCATTTTGCGTACATACATGGTCCTTTCCCGTATACTTATGTCATTATGCGTATATGTCATTTTGCGTAACGAAAATTTGTAAATATGCGTGTTAGGTATTCATCCCAATTCTGCAGCAGCGGATGCACTTTGGAGTCGAGTAGATCAAGCATTTCCTAGAAAAGAAGTAGCTTGCCTTGCTTAGTTAGCTTTGACTCTTCATTTTAACCTTGAATACTCTTCATCATAGTATCTATGCCTTTGTAATGTAGTTCTAGCTAGGCGTTTTATATAAAGATACAAATTATCATTCTTCTTCAGCAGAGCTCTGCTGACATCATAGTCATAGAGCCCACAACGGATTTGGGCCTAAACGTATAGGACAGCTGGATTCATTCTAGCTCGAAAGAACACTCCAAAGTACATCATTTAACCTCGGTCTTACGACTCGAACCGGTCACGGAATTTTTTTACAGCGGTCAGACAATCGCGAAAAAATGGGGTCTGGGCCTAAACATATAGGAATCAAACTGAATGCATTTTAAGAAAGGGACTACTTAGGACAACATATCTGCATATTTACTTTTTCTCAAATCGGTCACCGTTCGAAATCAGACCGGGGTTGAAAATCGAAAAAATTGGGTCCTGGGCCTAAACATATAGGAATTGTGAAATCAACTTGGATCGATAGAACACACTTTCCCCGTCACGGAAAACCCGGTCTTACAAGGCGGATAGGTCACCTTTCCAGAATCAGACCACTTTTATAAGATACCAAAAATGTATTGTAACATTTTTCATGAACAATTTGGCGTACTGTTGGGTAAGCGATATTTGTAAAGTTTGTGAAATCTAGTTCAAAGACATATTTATGATAAATTATGAACTAGCAAGACCATTAAAATTACAATAATTAATATTGCAATTAAAATAGAAACAAACAGATATCTCGACAACTGTTAGTGATAGAAAAAATTTGTCGACGGTAAAATTGTCGAGAATTTTATGTCCTACAAGTTTGTTCTTGATTTTATCATGATTTGATGCATTGGAAACGTGATATTTGTAAATACTAAATAATAAAAATAATAACAGACAAATATCTCAACAACGGTTGACGATAGAAAAAAAATGTTCAAATTAAAATGGTAGATTATGTTATTTTCTACGAGTTTTGTTTAAGCTATGTTTACGATTTGATGCATAGGAAACGAGATATTTACAAAAACTAATTAATTAAATAAAAACAAACAGATATCTCGCCAAAGGCTGATGATAGAGCAAATTTGTCCAGAATAAAATTGTAGCAAATAAAATTATCTACAAATTGTGTAATGACTTGGTTCGCCATTTGATCCATGGGAAAAGAAATATTTGCAAAAACTATTTAATTAAAATAATAATAAATTGATATCTCTACAACGGTTAGTGATAGAAAAAAATTGTCAAAAACAAAATTGTAGAAAATTTAATGTTCTACATATTTGTAATAGATTTTATTACGATTTGATGTATTGGTAACGAGATATTCGCAAAAATTAGATAATTAAAATAATAACATACAAATATCTCAACAACCGTTGACGATAGAAAAAGATGTTCAAACTAAAATTGTAGATAACGTTATGTGCTACGAGTTTTATCCAACCATAATTACAATTAGATGCATAGGAAACGAGATATTTGCTAAAACAAATTAATAAAATAAAAACCAACATTTATCTCAACAAAGGCTAAAGATAGAGCAAATAATTTAAAGAGAGATACGAAAGATAATTTTATTTGCTACAACAACATTATCTACAATTTTAAGTGAACAACCTCTTTCAAAAAGATTTTTTGCGATTTAAGTCGTCAAAATTAGTTTTTGCTAATATCTCGATTCCTACGTATCAAATGGCGCACAAAGTCATTATACAAATTGTAGATAATTTTATTTGCTACAATTTTACTCTTCACAAATTTGCACTATCATCAGCCTTTGTCGAGATAACCGTTTGTTTTATTTAATTAATTAGTTTTTGCTAATATCTCGTTTCCTATGCATCTAATTGTAAACATGGTTTAACAAAACTCGTAGAACATAACGTTATCTACAATTTTAGTTTGAATTTTTTTTCTATCGTCAACGGTTGTTGAGATATTTGTCTATTATTATTTTAATTATCTAGTTTTTGCGAATATCTCGTTACCAATACATCAAATCGTAATAAAATCTATTACAAATATGTAGAACATTAAATTTTCTACAATTTTGTTTTTGACAATTTTTTTCTATCACTAACCGTTGTAGAGATATCAATTTATTATTATTTTAATTAAATAGTTTTTGCAAATATTTCTTTTCCCATGGATCAAATGGCGAACCAAGTCATTACACAATTTGTAGATAATTTTATTTGCTACAATTTTATTCTTGACAAATTTGCTCTGTTATCAGCCTTTGGCGAGATATCTGTTTGTTTTTATTTAATTAATTCGTTTTTGTAAATATCTCGTTTCCTATGCATCAAATCGTAAACATAGCTTAAACAAAACTCGTAGAAAATAACATAATCTACCATTTTAATTTGAACATTTTTTTTCTATCGTCAACCGTTGTTGAGATATTTGTCTGTTATAATTTTAATTATTTAGTATTTACAAATATCACGTTTCCAATGCATCAAATCATGATAAAATCAAGAACAAACTTGTAGGACATAAAATTCTCGACAATTTTACCGTCGAAAAATTTTTTCTATCACTAACAGTTGTCGAGATATCTGTTTGTTTCTATTTTAATTGCAATAATTATTGTAATTTTAATGGTCTTGCTAGTTCATAATTTATCATAAATATGTCTTTGAACTAGATTTCACAAACTTTACAAGTATCGCTTACCCAACAGTACGCCAAATTGTTCATGAAAAATGTTACAATACATTTTTGGTATCTTATAAAAGTGGTCTGATTCTGGAAAGGTGACCTATCCGCCTTGTAAGACCGGGTTTTCCGTGACGGGGAAAGTGTGTTCTATCGATCCAAGTTGATTTCACAATTCCTATATCGACAGTGGAAATTTCAAATGTCGTAAGGGACAAACCCCTACTTTTGAGTAGAGCCAAAAAACAAAATTTCGGCGAAAAAACCTTATAACTTCTTTAGTTTCTTTCCTATTAAGGTGATTTCCAGACAGATAGTTTTGAAATTACTTCATCTATAGAAGACTATTGATCAAACATGGATTAGCACAATAGTTTAGAAGTTAGTGTCCCTTACACAATAGAATTTTTGAAGAGATGTCCTTTACACGACCTAACTTTTGATGAGATGTCCGTTACGACGTGGAAAAAATTGTGATTTACAAAAAATCTATTTTACGCCCTACCACACCCAACGCTTAATCATAATCATTTTGTTGTAACTGCCTACCAGTCTTGTCCACTCCTAATAATTGTATGTTGTAAAGCAATTATATAAAAAAAATAAAAGGAAGTTACAATAAAAAATTTCGATCCAATCAAAGAGATTATTGCAATGTCAGAGACAAATTTCAGATGAGAACCGTTGCGGTTCAGTTTAGTTTTGCTTGTCCTTAAACACTGTTTTTAGGTACCGGTATTTGACACGTTTTCTTTATTAGAACCATTAATATTTTAATTTTTCACCGAAACATTTTCAACAGGGTTCAACTTAATATGATAACAGTTTTTTCGAGGATGATCAGATTTTCAAACTGAACATCTTTCTCTCTGGGAACAACTTCCAAATCGCGAAAAAAATATCAGCTGTTCCATTCTTTGGCTCGAGTAACCTACTGCACTTTAGTATGAAACAGCTGATTTGATCCCATAGAGAAAGTTGTTCAGTTTGAAGGTCTTAAAAAGTGTCAGCATAATAAGAAGGACCCTATATAATTATTCGACGCCATTGTTGTTGTTACGGCCTACTGTACACCTATCTCCCTAGCTGCCCTGACCTAGCGGCGCTGTTTCAGAAAGGAAACTAAAAACTGGCAAAACGGTGATTCATAACCCGCTATAATTATGACATTACGTCTAGCTTGTTATAGCAGTATTGAAGAACGCGAAGCGCTGATACAATGCGACGAACGTTCGATCAGCCGTATTACATGCCGGCTAAATTTTGATCCGCCGTAATACGAAAAGGCTCATTTACAACGGCTACCTGTTATGACTTCTTATTTCTCGTTTGAAGTTGATAACACTTTATCTTTCCAATACTTGGCCACCTCTATTCCTCGAGGAGAACCCTCTGCTACGTCCTGGAGGGCGCAAGACACAGGGCACAGGCTACACTGCGATAGATGTCGAGTGGTTTATCGTGGCCTTTATGTAATGCAGCTAATAAATTCTACAAACCGACTGCGACATATTCACGATTTAGACACATGAGCGCTTAACTTGCAAGACATCAAAAAGAGCTGAGTAGATCTTCTTTTCAATGTAAATTTAAGGCTTGATGACGGATATACTTACATTCCAGCACAACACTTTCAACTTAATTTATGACAACACTTTTTCTCCACCCAACACTACAAATATATTGAGACACGCCTACCTTGCAATCTAGATATAAGACTGTAGCAACTTTCAAAGAATCATTGTAGAGCAGCTTTCCCAAAATGAAGGAAGGGAGAGAGTACCTACAACCAAATTAGCGTCTGACTCCGACTCCATACTATCACTCATTTTTTAAGCGAGAAACATTAGCACCAACAGTCGCAGCCGTCTTGCTGCGATATCATCCCTGCTTGCACGGCCAAGTTTTCAGGGCGCTTAGCGTATGGAGAGGAGGTTGCAGTTGCAGTGGTAGTTAGGGCAGAGTAGTAAAAGCTTTGGAATATCTATGTACGCTCATTTATTTGGGCATTTCCCCCTTGTTTTATACAAAACGGCGGTTCCCTATTCGTCGGTAAACGTCCGACTTCCGAGTAAACTGTTCATGTGGGTATCCCCACAGCGGGCACTACGGTAGGTGTACTATATACCTGAAAAAATTGTTGTATGGCTCTCTCCCTTTTATGACTATTTATAATTTAAAAAGTCGGTAGTTAATGTTACATCTTAACCAGTCGATATACATGGTGTTAAGGTAAATAGTTGTATTACTTAAATACAAATACAAATACAAATACAAATACAAATCATTTATTTGCCAATAAATAGGGTAGGTACAGTAAATGTTAGATGTTAATATGGTATAATTATTGAGAACTCCTATTTAGCCATCATTAAGAATAGCATGCAAATATTAAATTATCCCTAAAATTAAAATTTGTCACGTTATAGGCATTTCCAATTTTAAAATTTTAAAGGGGTGATTGTACACAAGGCGACACATCAAGCTACGTAAAACAAATATAAAGTTGGTCGTGCGACTTTATACACTACTCCACCTACGTGCGCCCAGCTCATTATGGTTTTGCGTTTTTTTTTTATTTTTTTTTTATTTAAGGAGCTTTTTCTTAAGATAGGAAAGTAGCAAAAAAAATTGGGCTTTTCATACAAATGTTCGATCAGCCGATTATCGAATATTTGTATGAAAAGTTGATTTTGGGAACTTTCCCTTCTTCCTTTGCGAAAGTTATTCTGTATCATGGGTACAATCACCCCTTAAATTAATGCACCGTGCATAACAATAAGCAGTTGTCTAAATAATGTTGCCAAACTGTGGCGCATACGAAAGCTAGCTTCTTTAACAAAACATTACTAAGCAAAAGATAAATTATTTTGTGTCATTTTATTGGAACCTGGAACCTGAAATTGGAATATTTATAATAAATTATTTTATTACCTAACTTTTTAGATAGCTTTACATCATTTAATTTTAGAGTGAACAAGACTGGCAGGTAGTTACGCCAAAATGGTTACGATTATTCCTAGGGTGTACAATATGTTTTATTACAATCACAATTTTTTGAACGTCGTAACGGACACGTGTTCCAAAATTATATTGTGTAGGGACACAATCTTCTAAACTATTATCCTAAGCGAGATTTGATCAATAGTTTGCTATAGATAAAGAAATTCTAAAACAATTCGTCTAGAATTCATTACAATAGCAACAAAAATAAAAAAATTATAACGTTTTTAGGCAATATTTTGTTTTTGGTTTTTCTGTAAAACATACAAGTTCATTGCCGAAGTGTAAGTTTACTACCGAAATATCGGGAATATAGATATCAAAAACGGGGTAAAACCCCTTTTAAGTGTTTAATTTTAGTTTAAATAAGAACCGTTGTCATGACTTTCTACAACAACTTTGAAATTATTTGTGAAAATAACGTCGTAAAGGACATACTGTATTCAAATTATTTGTGAACACAACGTCGTAGGGGACGTAATGTAAATAACTTGTTGCTACTTATGACAATATTTATTCAACATTCTAAATTATGTTACCACAATTTTTGTTGTAAAGGACATAATGCAATAATTTTTGCTACTTACGACAATGTTTATCTAAATATTTGAAATTTCGTTTCAGACGATAATGTCGTAAAGGACAGAGGGTAATAATGTGCTGCTACTTACAACAATGATCATTCAAAGTTTGAACTATATTTTAAATGAATTTTATGTTGTAAAGGAATGTTATTTTTTGTATGTGGGTTACAACGCTTTAAGGCTGGTAATTATAAAGACTTACCACGTTGCATAACAGTTTGAACCTAAAATTTGACCTATACGACATAAAGTTTTAATATTTATGTCACTTACTACAAAATGATATGCCTCGTATCTCCTTTATTTGAAGAGATATCAAAATTTTAAATATACAGATCGATAGAGGAAAAAATTCTGAGTTCAGTGGTATATTCAGTGGACTTACGACAAAATGTCCCTTACGACATTTGAAATTTCCACTGTCGATATGTTTAGGCCCAGGACCCAATTTTTTCGATTTTCAACCCCGGTCTGATTTCAAACGGTGACCGATTTGAGAAAAAGTAAATATGCAGATGTGTTGTCCTAAGTAGTCCCTTTCTTAAAATGCATTCAGTTTGATTCCTGTATGTTTAGGCCCAGACCCCATTTATTCGCGATTGTCTGACCGCTGTAAAAAATTTCAGTGACCGGTTTGAGTCGTAAGACCGAAGCTAAATGATGTACTTTGGAGTGTTCTTTCGAGCTAGAATGAATCCAGCTGTCCTATACGTTTAGGCCCAAATCCGTTGTGGGCTCTAGGACTATCATATTTGACTGTGACATTTATGATGATAATTGTGTAACATAATGATAGCTATAATATGTTAATCTGGCAACAGTGGCGTCATGGGTGCAGGAACCGTTGGCGATGGGCTAGCTAATGGTGCGGTGAATCACCTCATGACGTCATCGCCATAAATTTCGGGTGTCGCATTCCACTCGCGAGCGCACCGCGACGCGACGCAGCAGGCGCATGGCAGCGGTTATATAAAAGAAAGTGGCGCGGCCGTGGCGCGACCTTGCGCGGTGAAAGGCGTGGTGCAAGTAGCACAGCCGGATCTCGCTCTTCCCACGGACTAATCCAGCGCCTCTCGCTTCATGCCGTTATGCGTTCGAGCAACTTTCGGTAACCGGTTCGTGGTGTTAGCGAAAAAAATGCACTCTTGGAACGGTGCCAGTTTAGATAATTCAGAGCAGTCGACATAAAACACGGAATGCTGCAAGCGAGCGGTCTATGACGTTTACAAATAGCCTGTGAAAGTCAGTTTTTCTGGGCTTAAAATCGTTTTTACAAAAGTATGGATTATCGAGTACCTACCTACCGAGTCATATAACATTTTTAGTGACTAGAGTCAAAACGACTATAGCCTAGAGTCACATTATAATATCAAATTATTAAAGTTTTAACATTAATCTTCATCTTGCAAAGAGAGAAGCAGCTGAATCTGGAAAGGTCTAAGTACAATGAGCAACATCTCTACATAAACCAAAGCGAGCTCTCTCATTGTAACGAAGTGCCTGCGTATTCCTACCTACTTATAATATTAATTATTGCACGTATTTACTGTAGAAGTCTAGACTAGACATTCCGCTGGGTTCCAAGTTTGGACTCATTTACTTCTCGTTTATTGCATTTTATGCAACATTTATCAAAAGTTAGCTTTTGCACTAGGTACTTTACTAGTTTTTGTAGCGCTGAATTACCTGCTTGCCTAGATACTTTTTACATCGTCTGAACTTGCGTTCATAGAGTAGGTATATGTAAACCCCAGATTTACTCAAAGATTGTAGAATGTGCTTTCGAATCCGATTAATCAATTAATCGTAAAATCGAACAGTCGTATCGTCGTCGAACGAACCAATGTTCAGTTATGTATGACTCTGATTTTTAAATACCGCTAAGATTAAAGCCTTGACTTGATTATAGTTCTCTTTATAGCATAACGTACGGTGTATGTACAGTAAACATTAAGTTCACAAGCTAAAGCAACTTCTCCTCTGACTCTCTGATGTAGAATTCTTGCTAGAGCGGTAGCGTAGACAAAGATTGGTGTGTCTATTATGTGCCCAAACTAGGTACCTACTCGTACCTACCTATTGAGTTTTTGTGGTTAGAACTGCCTAACCACAACTTGTGCACACTAGCATAAGTATACTTAGCTAAAAGCTCAGGAGTGCGATTTTTGAATGTCATACCTCGAACTCAGCCGTTGAAAATGTCTAAATTACTATGGAGATATGCATCTTTCTACTGCGGATTTGACTTCCAAAAATCATAATTCAGGAGTGCGATTTTTTAAAGTTAAATAAGCCTTAGAAAGATGCATGAGAACGCTTTTGTATGAGATTTAAAAACCGTTCAAGCTCACCGATGACTTTCAAAAATCGCACCCCTGAACTCTAAAAGCTTCTTCTTAGAAAATTCTCGATTATTTCATTAGCCCTTGTTTAATTTCTTGCGGTTGTTTGAAGCTGTGCAAGAGAGAGAGAGAATAGCGATGCTCGGTCGTGGTGGCCTAGAATTTAGACAATTTCCGATTGCCACGGCCGCGGCTACGGCTGCCTGCCCGTCCGACCTAGCAACAGGCTTGGGCTCGCTCTTGCACGATCTTGTGCCCGCGCGCACCGCCGCCCCGCGCCGCCACAAACGACTTCATGGAAAATTAAGTTTACTCTTGCGCTTCTATAAAGTTACGATTATTACCTACCAAGCCGACTTTCCTCTATCGAGGTTAGAATATAAACATCGAACGAGACTAGAAGCTAATTTAAGTAAATGAACTCATGTTTACATACTCCGTCCGGGTGTCCTTTACAAGGGCATCGCTTTTTGTTGGTTACGAGGTGGTCTTTAAGACAACAGATCCAGTTGACTATGTGTTTCTTTGGCAATTCTCAAATAGGGTATTTTCCCCATCATCTGTAATTGCCAACTGAATATTATGAACTAGATAGGTATTTAAAACTCGTGGATCATTCTTGGTACTTTCAGCAGAGTGAGAGATCCACCTGCCTGTCGAGCCAGGCAGCAGATTGCGGACAATAGAGAGCCGAGGCGCGTGCGGCGGTCGGCGGCCGCGAACCCGGATGCGGCCGGCTGCCGTGACGTAACGCAGCCTTCGCCCCCACCTCCCACTCACCGCACTCCCCCGCAGCGTCTGAACCCCCCACCAAACTGCACCTTCGTCTGGACGACCGTCTGTGCCGATAGCTTTGATCTCTGTGTACTGTAATGGGTGCTTTTGTTAATTAACTAAACCCTTATATGGCCTTAGGAAGCTGATACCTACGAGGACTTCCAATCACAAGGTTCACAATTACAAGGTCCGATGAACTCCAATGGCAAAGGAATGATTCGATGATGATCAACATTAAATATAACGTGAAAGACAACTAGCATGTTAATCACGAGTTTAACATAATGTCAACGACTCGAATAGAGAAGACAATGTAAATACAAAACTACTAGTCAATGTTTTGTTGACGCATTTAGATAGGTCGAAGCTACGGTACGATAAAAACTCGAACTACTAGTATACTAGGTACTCTTTACTGGTATAACCTACTCGGAGATCTTTAGAAAAACAGAATTAGTCTTTACATTCTCTACCTAGTACCTACACTTACCTAAGTACCTACTTATGATAAATGACCCCAACTAACACTAACAGCACCACCAATATATTCCATTCTAACTTAGGTACCTAATTCAGATAAGAGCGCAAAGAAATATTCTTTTAATTAACCAACATGCCACAAGATAATTATTTTTTGAAATTAAAAAATAACGCCACTTACCCGTCACGGTTTGTGGTTGGGACATTGCCGCTTACTACACTTGCTGTTGAATTATTTTATAAAATTAATGTACTTTATGACCCTGCCTTGCATTTTATATTAGCTCATGTCTGTACATCAAATAGGTAAAGTAATACGGAGTACCCAGTCAAAGTATCAAAGATTCAACGTTGCGTTGGTTAAACTTCTGAATGTTCAAATGTTCATTAAGTACACTTTTCAAAACCTCATAGACGAGTATATTCGGATAAAGTTCCAATGTTTAGAAGACATCGATTGACTTAACAATCTGTAATGTGATCAATGATCATTGAATGCATGATCCCTTTTCTCGGATAATACTCATAATGACACATTTAAGACTCTTACGCAAAATGACATATATGATCACGCAGAATGACATACGCATAATGATATATCTAAGACTTGACATAATATTGTGATCACGCAGAATGACATACGCATAATCGCGAGTCGCGTTGTCGATCTGCTATAGGGCAGTCACGTTTGTTGGTTGCCCCCTCCCAGCTCGACAGCGGGGCTCCAGTGGTGGCTCAAGATAGTGTTCTTTTATAAGAACAACCCTTGAAGTCACCAAAATATCAAATATAACCGTACAACGTCAAGCACTTTTGCTATAAAAACTCGACATTGGCAAAATCATCATTAACCAAAGATGGCAGCCATTTTTTTTAAAATAGAATAGAATACGCATAATCGCGTATTGTAATAGACGCTACATTATTTCCAAGCTGTTATTTATTGTCATCCTATCTGTGATTGTTATTGTCACGTTTTGTTATAAACTGCGCATAGTAACAACTTGAATGAAGTACCTACCTATCTATGTTCCCACCTATTTAACTGTACTAAATGTAACAATCTCTAGAAAATACAAGGTACGTTATTTTTTTGGGACAGCGGCGTGCGATGACTATACAATGAAGCATTAGGCCGAGGTAAAAACAAGCTTGAGTTGGGATCGGAGCGAGCCTTGTGACGATCACTGTGAAATGGGCACACTGAGCGACTCGGGCGGGTGAATCACTGACTCTCACTCCTCAATGCTGTGAGTCACTATGTCCAGGAATTGCATCATTACATATTGCTGGTCACGAACAAAATACGAGAGCGAGGTTAAATAAATGATCATTATGTCGTTGTTTTGACTAAGAGAGCCGAGTTATTTTTTAATCGAGGACGAATTGAGGTTTTCTTATTCCTAGAATTATAGCTTGATAAGCTAATAATTAAGCTAACGGTGAAGGAAAATATCGCGAGGAAACCTGTATATGCAGAAGAAGAAATTCGGATGCATATGTGAAGTTTACCAATCCGCATTGGGCACACGTGGTGGACTAACGCCCAAACTGGCCTGTACCCTACAGTGGGACGTATATAGGCTGATGATGAAGCTAATAATAAAAATACATTAAATATTTTATTTTACTGTAGGTAGGTAAAATACATAAATGTGTACTAATATAGGTAATGTAAATTTTCCTTAGCGCTTCTCTGTCCTCATTCCTCATGAAAACGTTGATAATAGCTTCAAGTGGCTTCAACACAGCATACATTTTCGTTTAACTAATCGAATAGATCTTCATTCCGACTTGTAACATAAAAGACCGGCCTTGAGGAATGCCACATCTTTACATTGTTAGAACTGCAAGCGTCCCGAGGAGATTTCACATCGGAATTATTATTATAATCTCGAGTTTCATCTTCCTATGAACACCTATAGTTAGCTATAAAATTAGTAATTGAATTAGCTTTTGATCGTAAAGTAACGGAAAAGTTAATTAATTAAGTCTGTTACTGTTACTTGGTGGAGGCAAGTTAGTGGTCAACTTGCTGTCAGAGAATTTTCAAGCCGCCTTAATAGGCCTCTGACCTGGCTTAACGAATAGTTACAACGCCATCTGACGGTACTATCCGATACCAACTGCTTAACGTGCCTTCCGAAGCACGGAAGCGGTCGAGATGAAATACCACTAAACGGTCACCCATACAAAGACTGACCGGACCTGACGTTGCTTAACTTCGGTGATTGGTTCCAATACCGAAGCTCCACTACACGCACGCACTGGGCCCACGTGGTGGAGTATGGCCCACTCCCTCTCACCCTTATTCGTGAAAGGAGGCTTTTGCCTCTTCAAAATAAGTGTCATAAAAATCGGTTCAGTAGATTTTACGTGATGCGCGAACAAACAAACAAACAGACAGACAACGTTTCTAAAAAAGGTTGATTTCGAGTCAGGGATAAGTACCTACCTACCTAAAAACCATACTTCGTAATCTTTTTTTGTAAATATCTTCAATGTACAGACACACTTCACTTCAGTTACAGTTTTATAATAGTTTAGATAGGTACTTTAGTCTCATATTCCCTTACAATTAACATTATCTCATTATCTTTCTTTTCTACCGTATCTACAACGCGACTCGCGACACGTCCCAAATAGATCGAGATCATGGCATTTTACTGCAATCAACATGATTCTCGTAATTTATAATCTGACTGATAGGACACTTAAGTGTTCAATAAATATGTTGGCAGACGCATTCTGCATACCAATGGGAGGAGGTAGTCCAATAGGACAGATCGTGCCAACTGCTATGATATTAGATGAATCGTGTTGCACAGGGCTGCCACACACAACCGTCCTGCCTATCTCTTTATACAGAAACATTTTAATAAACTGACGGTTTTTTAGGGGATGATCAGACCATGAAACTAAACAATACTTTCTCTACGGGATTAACATCAAAATCACGAAAAACTAAATCAGGTGTTCCACACAAAACTGCAAACTAATTCGACCGAAATATGGGCACCTATGTGTCATCTGTTTTTTTTTCACTATTTCGATGTTAGTCCCATAGAGAAATATGTGCAGTTTGATGGTCTGATCATACCCTTGAAAACCGTCAGCATATTAAGAAAGACCCTACATTTTAATGACACCTACTAAAATATCATGTATGATCCCAATATGTAACGCTTCCAGAGGTGCGATTTTTGAAAATCATACGAGCGTTTCGGCAATAGAAAATGTCAAAATTATTATGGAGATTATGCATCTTTCTACTGCCGAACCGCTCGTATGATTTTCAAAAATCGCACTTCTGTTACTAATAAAGAGGAAGTGGTCCAGTGCTGTCTTGTCAGAATAAAAATTTCGTTTTCTTCAACGATATCAAAATTATTATTCATTAACTGTATTTTCTTTGGAAGACCAACAGCCGTAATAATAATAAAAGAAAGTTTATTTCTGTTCACAAAGAAATCACAACCAATACTTCAAACCCCTAGGCTAAACCATGCCAAACTAGGCGAAACAACAATAAACTAATACTATTTGGGTGATATTCAAGTTTATTAGCTCATTCTTTACAGGTCTTAAGAGGATAAGAGGGCAACCCTAGCTCGCAATAGCAACAACGGTACACAGCACACAAGGGCTAGCCCTGAATGTGGCCTGACTAGTTTCTCCTGCACAGGGAATGTCACCTAGACTCCACACGACAGTATGTACAAATCACATGTTACTACTCTTATAGCCATGTCATAAAGTTTACATTTGATTGATTGGAAGGACTTCCTTTCTTGACTAGAATCCTACATGCTATACCCTATAGATACTTTATTGATAAGATTGAGTTAATAGGTTTTGGTTTTATTAAATTATTCTGCGTTTCTTCAATTCTTTTGTTTTGATATAAATCATTGTGTGTCATTATTGTTTGATCTTACATAAATCCTTAGGTTCAAGGAATTTGGATGATGAGGTGATGACCACTATTTTCAGAAGATTCTGGTCGACCTATTGTAACTTTAGAACTTTTATTTCGATACACATAGTTACATAGGTATAGGTACCTACTCAAAAAACAGTCGTCATATAAAGACGTAATAGACAAGAAATACATTATTCAAGACAAGCCATTTAAATTTTTTACAAAATCAAATGTATTTTACATTAAATCCACCAAAAGTCAGGTTGAATTTTAAAATACACATCTCAAGTAGTTTCCTGTTAGGAGAGGCGTTGTTTTGTCAAAGTATAATATTTTGCTAAGGTATAAAAAGTAGCGACAATACTTATCAACTGGGACATGATCATCCAAACGTCCTAATTTGTGTGGGTTCGACATTTGACCTTTTCGGATACCAACATTACCAACGAAGAATGTTCAACCACATCCGTACAAATCAGCTTTCCAGCAGCAGTCGCCGTAGCCGTATCGGCAAGGAATACATTATCGACAAACCTCGAATTAACTTTTGCATCATCACTAGAATGTGTGAAATAAAAAAAAATAGTGTTACACGGAGAATTCATTCGGAGGACACACACTGCTTCCGGTTCGCGCACCTTTGATCGCCGTATCATGTAGACTCAAATTGAGAGCATGCTATTATCTATACTGTGGCAAAGATTATTGTTGCTAGGCGCCGCGCTCCGGGCCGGCATTATCTACCCACGAAGCTACATTATGTTTTGATTTATCTTCGAACATTAAATTATTATAGTAGGTAGGATAAACAAATGAACGCAAAACTCTACTTAACCGTTTGTAGAATCCATAGCTTACTAATTAGTACTGATTAGTAATTACCGAGCCTGTCTATACCACTAGTTGGTAGTTACCTAAAGGGGTTGACATAGCTCAGAAAATTAGCAAGCTGAAGTGGCAATGGGCTGGTCAAGTGGTCATATCTGCCGAAAAACTGACAACCGATGGGGTGTCAGAGTTCTAGAGTGGAGACCACGAACTGGTAGGCGTAGTGTGGGACTGGACAGACGACATAAAAAAAGTAGCGGGGAGCGGCTGGATGAGGAAGGCTGAGGATATAGTTTTGTGGCGCGCCTTGGGAGAGGCACATACATGAGAACAGTGTACGATAATAGACTGAAGATGATATACCGCATAGTGCTGCTCTCAACTTTAATTTACCCTAAAAAAGTACAATTATTTTGCTGCTTATTTTGGTGGCTGCCATGTGGAAAGTTTTTAGGGATCCGTACCCATAGGGTGAAAACGGGGCACTATTTCATAAGCCGTCCGTCGTCCGTTCTATTGAACCGTAATAGGTAGAGAGTTGAAATTTTCACAGAATATGTGTTTATTATTTTGGATTTGCTAACAAATGATCAAAGTAAAAAAATCGACGGGGCCACTTTCGAACTACAAACTTAATTGAAATGAAGCGAAAATGTTTAGGGGTGGTAGGTACTTTTTCTATGGGAGCAAATTTGAAATCACAAAAAACTGATGTTCCATACTAAATTCCAATGCCTACCTGTCTACTAGACTCAAATGTATGAACATCTGTTTGTTTTTTTCAATTTCAGATTTGCTCCTTTAGGAAAAGTTGTTCAGTTCGATGGTCTTATCTAAATTAGATTTTCGGGTGCCATAGTAAAAGTAACTAAGTGATAAGGTATATCATAGGTATAGGCATAGGTTTCAACTTTGGATGGACATTGGGCATTACCTTAAAAAAATTAGGACCAAATCTTCAACGAAAAGTTGCATTGTCCTTTGTCAACATTTCAATTACACCCTGTAGATTAAAGAATAGTTCTCAAAATTATGTTTACCATCACTATAATAACTACATGGTGTTAGGAAAATACTCTACTCATCAAACTGGACAACTTTTACTATGGGAGCAAAACGATCAGGAGTGCGATTTTTGAATCTCATTCGGTGAGCTCAGCAGTTGAAAATGTCAAAATTACTACGGAGATACGTATATTTTTACTGCTGATTTATTTTAAAAATCGCTCTCCTGAAGTAAGATTTTTGAGAGTCAAATCAGCAGTAGAAAGATGCGTATCTCCATAGTAATTTTGACATTAAACACTGCTGAGCTCACCGAATGAGATTCAAAAATCGCACTCCAGAGCAAAAAAAAAGTCAGCTGTCCAATACTAAACTGCAATACCTACTCGATGCAATCGTATGGGACAGCAGATTTTTTTGGCTCTGATCGTTTTGCTCCCATAGTAAAAGTTTGTGGAGACTTGCCATAGATGTCAACACCCACAAGTTATAGCAAAGAATCAGTTCAGTGTGATGGGTAGAGTTTGTGGTTTAAAGGTTAATAATACTTTTCCTTACACCTTGTATAGTGGACGGCAGACACAGTAGGTAGGTACTAGTTACGAAGCTATTTTCCGCAGAAAAACATTCACATAAGAAAAAATCCAACGCCGTAATTATACTTGCCTAACTTGACATAACATCTCCTAAATTGCCATGCAGTGGTAATGAGTGCCATTGAATGATTTCGCCAAGTCTGCGCCTGGGCCGCCGGTCCATGACGAATCCAAGATGGCGGATTGGCGCGGTTTGGCGGTCATTAACCTCGCCCATGCCCGGTCGGTCGTAGCACTCCGCATGCAACATTTTGACAATTCAAAGATAATGTAAGATATGTAAGATCCCTATTGACATAGACGAATGGACAATCATTTTTATTTAAACAGAAATCATAGAGCGGAAAGATAAGTTATTATAATATCAAGTCGGCAAGTAATTGTAGAGTCCGGAAACTATGTAGGTACCTATCTGGGTATAAAAAATCAAATCAGTTACATACAAAACTTTGTCGTAGAACACGCGTAGGCAGGTACACGGTAAATAAAAGTAGGTAATGTTTTATAATGGAAAAATAGCTTAGAAAATCTAAATTGCGCGTATCAAATAACATTTACAATTTATAATATAATTACGAAGACAAAGGCTTTGAAACGTTGAATGAATAATTTCAAAGCCTGATATCTTCGTAATTATATTATAAATTGTAAATATTATTTGATAACTACGCGCAATCTAGATTTTCTAAGCTATTTTCCATATATATACCTAACACATTACTTTACATTATTTTACCTTCTACGAGTGTTCTTCGTCAAAGTTTTGTAGGGACAGAAACCACCGTAGGTAGGGTACCTAGGTACTTACTTACTTTATTTCTCTGCATTATAATTTTTTTCATCTTTGTCAGTAGACAGAAAATAAAAATATAACTTCTGAAACGTAGATCTTCCTGGAATAAGATAAGGTGTACAGAATCTATTATTTACAAACATTAGCTTAACTTTCTAAAGATCTGCCAATGAATTATTGATCATTTAATTTGTCCTACAGGTTAAAAACATTAATGACATCATCTCAACTCGTTCCCCGTCGTGTATCAGTATGATTCACATTGGGTCACAATTTCTGCAAAATATTATTTTAGAACCGGTTACACAGCGAAATTTTACACTCAAACAAAATTATTGATGACTATTTATACTTAAGAAAGATAAACTGATAATACTTTCACTGGAATTTCATAGTGTGATAGTTCGGTCCGGGAAATAGTCTGCATTCCAATCTTATGACGCAAGGTCAATCTGGCTCTATCTTCATTATTGAATAGTGCGTCTGCGCCTACTTTTTAGGGTTCCGTACCCAAAGGGTAAAACGGGACCCTACGGATGCTATAATACTCATAGCAATTTGTTTAAAGTATTACATAGTACTTACTCTGTGGTATTATGTAACGCGGTAGTCGGTTAAATATTGAATGAGAGCTAAGTTAGGTAATTAAATTAAAGATATTAAAGAAGTAATTAAACTCTTTTTAAACTAACTCTTTTATCGAATATTATAGTAGGTATATATAACGGTTAAATAGCAGCTAATATATCCTTATACACATACAGGGCCCTTGTTAATATGCTGACACTTTTTTAAGGGGATGATCAGACCGTCAAACTGAACAACTTTCTCTATGGAACCAAAATCGAAATCACAAAAAAAAATCTGCTGTCCCATACATTTGGCTCGAATCGGTTTGCAGTTTCGTATGGGACATCCGATTTTTTTTTCTTGATTTCGATGTTGGTCCCATAGAAAAAGTTTTCAGTTTGATGGTCTGATCATCCCCTTAAAAAAGTGTCAGCATATTTAGATGGACCCTGTATACAAGGTGTTACAAAAATACAAATTAACCTTTAAGGGGGTGGTGTAGACCCTTAGTGTAGACCATCAAACTGAACAACTTTCACTATGGATGGGACCAATATCGAAATCGCGAAAAAAAAAATGATGTTCCATACTCTACAAATCGACTAGAGCTAAAATATGTATGGGATATAAAAATTTTTTTTCGCGATTTCGATGTTAAACAACCCCCTTAAGAGTTTTAAAAATTTATTCTTACTTATGAAACACCCTGTATAATTAAGTACCTCATACCATAATAAATCAAATCACAAAATTATGCTAAATAAAAAATGTCAACCTTCAAAACGAAAGAATCGTTCTCAAAACCTATTAAAAGGAATGTTGATAAGGCAATAAATTATTTTATAATTTGTCTTATCTAATAGGATTCCGAGTAGCTGAACTAATTCGATAACATACCTACCTACCTATTGTGAAATAATAAAATACTGTTTTTTGTAAGTATTTGATATTTGTTACAATGCGTAAAATTTACGTATGGTATGCCATGCAAAGTATGTATGAGTACATAACTAAATAAGTAAAAACACATTAAAAACACCAAAAGTATAACAATCAAATACTGAACTTTTTTTATGAAGCATCCTATTTGTGAATTTTTATACAGGGGTCACAGACTAAAAAGAAGAACCAGACGTGATGTAATCATAAGTGAAGCACCCATTTCTTTTGTGTGCGTGCTATCACGCGGTACATAAGGTGACGGGTTGTCGGACCTGCGCCTAGAGCTAGTGCATCTGCGTGAGTGTAGGTCCCTTGTAGAAAAAACGAGATTGTATTACCTTGCATGCTTCACATCTTTTTAGTGCAATACTCGGTCCGTATTTCTTTCAGGTCCGTGACAGGGGTCTATAAATAGCTCATAGAAAAGACATCAACGCTACCGCTTTTTGAACAAGCTTCACTGAAAACTAAGTAGAAAGTAACTTGTTGCTTTGGAAAAAATCTTACAATCATTTCTCTGTTATTTTAAGTTCTTGTATTGTTTTCTATATACGCTAATAAATACACTAACCTATAGGTAGGTAGATACGCTAAACAAGATAAGCAAATTGCAGGTTTTTTTAATATAAAAAAATTAAAGTCGTGAGGAAGCCTCAAGAAAACAACTAAGAATACGGGTGTTAGTATTAGTAGGTACCTACACACGGCGACACATCAAGCTACGAAAACTAATATAATCTGGCCGGCAATATATTTTGGTTTTGCGTAGCTTGATGTGTCACTAACACTATTATTTTTTGTATCTTTTTAAGTAGGTTTTCCATAGGTCATCTAAGGTAGATAGGTTTATATCTGTGTGCATGAGAATCTTGACATTAAAATGTTTTGATTTTAACATTCAAAGTGGACCTTCTCTTTAATTTCCCCCCAAAAGAATTTCAACTAATTATTTCGTATCGATAATTTAAAAAAGCATTTCGTATCAATAACAAAAAATGCTGCCACTGTAACCAGCGTAGAAAGAGAAGGAACTAGAAGAAAGCGCGTGTCTTGTCATATCACTCAGTAAGAGATGCACATAGCAAATTCGCTCTAGTTAAAAAAGGAGATCGCTACTTATTGCTGTCCTTATCGACGTAGCCACTTTTTTGTTCTACGACGGCTGTCTGACTCGAGTCAGACATCTATTTTCATACAAATTGTATAGGATTTTATTATGACTATCGCTGTCTCATACGCGGTTACACTGATGTTACGTCTATCAGGCAGAGTAAGCGAAAAATACTTCGTCTATGGTAACCAGGCATGTCCTTGCCAAAAGGCTTTGCACTTTTTACACGTGACATTCTATTTCTGATCTCACATGGTATCACCAACACACTTGAAACCGATAACAAGTTTGTAAAGCATATAAACCATTGCTGATTATTTACATTCAAAATGTTGTTCACTCCTTTGTAAACTTTCAATGTAATTCTAGCTACACAAATAACTATTTATCAAGTTTTAAAAGTGGAACACGGATCTGACTAGAAATATCTGCAGACAGGTTTCTTGTTATGACTCATCGATCCATACATTTTTAATTGTGTGTTATGTATATTACACAAAGATAATCATAGTCTAGGCCATAAGAATATTAATCTGTATTAATAATGTTCTTAATAATACGAAATCTTAATAATGAATCAGTTTATTAGGTGAGGTAACCTGCGAAGTTCTTTGTTGCACCAGCGCACCCGCAGTGAGTCAGGGGGCGGTACCGCAAGGGCGCTACGCCCTGTAACGCCCCCCGCCCCGCCCAGCGAGCCATGATTTAACCGCGCTTTTTTTTTCAATCAGGCCATGTCTGCGTCATTCTTAATGCTTTGCCAAACAGTGTATCGCGTCAATAATATGAACTAAAGATTCGTCAAAACACAACACACTTCGATTCGTCTATCATAAGTTTTTTGTTTGCCATCCAACACACGGCGGTGATAGAGTCGTGTGAAGTCTTTAAACCTGTTTTAGTTTTAGATGTCTCACCGTTTTATTAGCATCAAGTTTTGTAAATAAATGGATTTTGGTGTTCCGAGATTTTAAGGTGAGCATTGAACATATTATTTTGTGCATTATCATGTAGGTACTTAAATTGAGAATTTAACACGCAGAGCTTTGATAAAACATACATCCCTTGTTATATTGTCATAGATAAACACGTGTTTGTTATTCGGGAAAGATTTTAGAGACGATCAACTCGAACAACGGGATACAAAAGTCACAACAGTGCTCATTAGGTCTCACCAAGTATCAGGCGTCTCAGTTTAAGGCTTGTAATATAATAACAGTTGTAAACCAAGATGTTTCTAAAATTGTTTCTAATACATTGATTTTTTTTTCTGAATTTTAACAATATGAAGTGAAGGGTCTGTCCTTACTTATCGAAAATTGAGCTCTAAAACGAATAAAGCATTGTTAATAACAGTTAAAATTGAGAATTTAACACGCAGCGCTTTGATAAAACATAGGTAGGTAGGTACTTAGGAGTATATATATCACTTTTAGATTACCATAGATAAAACACATATGTTTGCTATCTGGGAAAGATTTTAGAGACGATCAACTCGAACAACGGGATACAAAAGTCACAACAGTGCTCTTTAGGTCTCACCAAGTATCAGGCGTCTCAGTTTAAGGCTTGTAATAACAATTGTAAACCAAGATGTTTCTAAAATAGTTTATAATACATTGCATTTTTTTTCTGAATTTTAACAATATGAAAGTGAAGGGTCTAGTCTAGTCCTTACTTATCGAAAATTGAGCTCTAAAACGAACAAAGCATTTGTTAATTGTTTCAAGAAAGAACGTCAATCATCTTGAACTTTCTAGCTCCACTTTGAAATCAAAATAATTAAATAATGTTTCAGCTGAAAAATTGGTTGTCATTTGTCAGTTTATTATCATACTAGTGTTTTCCCGCGACTTCGTCCGCACAAATTATATACCAGATTTTAAGTCAGATCATAAGCTATCAATCAAAAAAAGTTTCATCAAAATCGGTTCAGTAGTTTTTGCGTGATGCGCGAACAAACAAACAAACTAACAATTTTGTCAATAGATGGCGCTGCACGTTTTTAAATCGCGCTATCGAATGTTATTTGAATTTATACTACTTTTTTATTCCTCATGATTTTACGGTTTTATATTAGTTAAGATTATGTAGGTAGGGTACGACGTAGGGTCGATGTCGATATAATTTTGATTTTCTGCTGGTTGTTCTCCTCAGTAGGTAGTAGGTAGTTTGCTTTGAACGACTCTTGAACTTTATTGAACATCTCCATGTCTACAAAATAATCGTTAATTTTTGTCGAAGTTAATCTGAAATGGTCCACATAACAGCAATTAAAATTGGTTCAATCACGATTCTTGAAAACAGAACGTGTGCATTATACACGACAGAAGGAGAAAAGTTTTTTTTAATATTAGACAAAAATAATGTGCGTGTCTTAATTCTGCGTCTCTACATGTTATAATAAATGTAAGGACTTTTTTTAATACATTTTTTTTCTTCTTTTGTATCGCTGATAAGCATACAAAGTTCATCTTATCAAAGACATATTTTAATATCCACTTTTCAATCAGCAGTCTGGACAATGTTTTGGTATCTGGTACCTACTAGTGAACCGTGTAACGTATGTTCCGAGTTTTCAGAATATCTCTGGAAAAGTATCAATTAACCTTGTAAACGAAACAATTTAAACTTGGTTCAATGCATTGTATTATCGATCTAGCCCGGCTTGCACCAACAAGTATTTAGGCTTAAACGTATGTACTGATAGTTGTGTCTTTCATACTACTCGTACAAATGACAGTGACAACACCATAGCCTAAAGCCTTTTTGGTGCAAGCCAGCCTCACACTATTACTTTTCTTTACACCCTGTATAGTCGCGAGCATATATATGCTATGTGATTGTATCACAGACTTAAAAGAAAAACAGACGGAATGTCATTTAATCATGAGTGAAGCACCCATTTCTTTAGTGTGCGTGCTGTCACGCGGTACATAAGGTGACGGGTTGTCGGACCTGCGCCTAGAGCTAGTGCATCTGTGTGAATGTAGGTCCCTTGTAGAACAAACGAGATTGTATTACCTTGCATGCTTCACATCTTTTTAGTGCAATACTCGGTCCGTATTTCTTTCAGGTCCGTGGCTAAAATTTGATCAAAGCCAATTTCGTCGTGGGTAAATTAGATGGCACCAAATCATAGAAATTATACATTAATAGTTTTGACACGCATTCTATACGATGAAAACTCGTACACCTATTCGAGCTAATGTTAGTATCGATCGTCAAGATGGAATGTAGTATGACCAGCAGTCGGCAGCCCGCAGCCGACTCGCAATGGGCGTGTGCGCACATGTTATATCATAATTTGTTAAACAACCCATTCCCGTGTCGGGATGTTAATCATCTTACTAATATATTTTAAAGATTAAGAGGATAGACGAGTACAGTTTTCTCCATACAAACGTATTCCTCTGTTTTCTCCCTGGATAATAGAGCAAATATTTTTTTACCATACAATCTATGTATTACAATCTACAATCTACCATACAATCTATGTATTACAATATACAATCCATATCCTCTGCCATGTCCTGGCCATGTCCCTATGTATTGCTTTTTTGCATTAATTAATTACTGTTATGAACTAGGGACCTTCGAAAATGATCCATTTTACCGCCCGTTTTCAGACATCCAGTAAACAAATTTGACGAATATAAACAAAAAAAGCAAAATGTGCGGACATAGCCAAAATCTTTCACATATTATTTTTGAAAGAATTATTAAAATCGTTTTAGTTTTGGAGGAGAAAACAGAGGAATACGAAATGCTGATTTCGTCGATTTTTTGTATATTAAATCGGTCCGAGCTGCAGTTGTCACTTTCGCACTCTAGTCGGCGGGGTGTATGGGTGGGGCGGATCTGTTAAATACGTATACAGTAGGAAAAGTGACCTATTCTCCAAATTAGCATTTCAGCCCGCCTATCCTCTTAAGAACCGGTTTGTAAATTAAAACAATTTTATACGATACACTCGTACCTAGGTACTACAGGTAAGTATAATAATTCTACTAATTTAATATTATAATAAATCAGAAAGTTTGAATGTTTTAAGCTAAATAGATTTGGCTGAAACTTGAAATATGGAGTAGATTCAAAATCTCGATATTGCTGGTAAAGTTGGTGAATAAATAGTAGATTACACACTGAGGACAGGAAAGTAAGAATCTCATGTAAGTAATTGTTGACCGAGGCGAAGCCGAAGATCATTGAAAAGCTGTAGGGCTATTGTGTAAGCTTCCGATTATATCGTTTACGAAATCAATAATGTTTTATGACTGTCCTAGCCAATTTTTAAATAATATTTTGTTTCTGTGGTCATCGGGTTCATTATCTGAGATTAACTGCTAAAACACCGTGTCGATTTGATACCGATTGAATCGGGTATAGTTACACAATAACCCCCCAAGATCTGGAGTGCGATTTTTGAATCTCATTCGGTGAGCTCAGCTGTTGAAAATGTCAAAATTACTACGGAGATACGCATCTTTCTACTGCTGATTTGACTTTCAAAAATCATTCTAAAGGAGAGCGATTTTTGAGAGTCAAATCAGCAGTAAAAAGATGCGTATCTCCATAGTAATTTTGACATTATCAACTACTGAGCTCACCGGATGAGATTCAAAAATCGCACTCCTGCAAGAAGCAGAATCGTACTTGCTGTATTGTTTTCAACCTTCGTACTTAATTATGTTTGTAAAGTCTATATCAATTAATTAGGTACCTTTATGTTTTATTTTACATTAAACATAGTGTTCAGTGAATTACGTTTAAAAGAATTACGAGCAATTGGTACAATTTCTCAGTTTGTACAAATTCTCAATTCGTATAAATTTCGATGAAAAGATTTAGCAATTTGTACAATATGTGATGATGATGATGCTTCATGGCCGTGTGTATGTAAGTACATATGTACAGGGTGTTAAATTAAATTTGTTAAAATATCCATCCATCAAACTGAACAACTTTCATACTGGACGTCAATACCGCGAAAAAAAATCTACTATTCCATAGTAAATAGCCACTCGACCAAATTGCGTGAAAAAGCAGAATTTTTAATCACGGTTGGTCTCAGAAATCAGAAATCAGAAATTTTTATTGCAGAACTGGTTACAACAAATAGGTCTTAAATGAAGGATAGTTTCGAATCACAGTTCGTACCTAGATCAGGCATGCAATAATTATACACAAATAACATTTTTCCACTTAGATCGCTACTAAGTAATAATAAAATTAAACATTCTTTTACACATAATTTTGACATGACATATCATACAATATCCATAAATGTCAAACTCAATAATTAATTCAATACATATAAAACTCATTATTCCATACTAAAAGTTGTTCAGTTTGATGGTCTGAAGCACCCCATTAAAGTGTATGACGCATTTAAGTTTACACCCAATTATACATTACACTAAAACATAGTATAAAGAGAAAAAGCAATACCTACCTATAGCTATACTTATAATTATATGCAGCATAAACAAAAATTATACAAGTGCTGACGTTCATATTTTATTGAAACTTCATCACCAAGTCTAACGTTTTCAACACCACGCATAAAGAATATTCATATCATAGGCACGCAGTCTGCTCAGTCATCAATCTATACGGCTAGTTAACTTTTATTAACAAAAAAATCTACAATAGTTTAGTCGAAGATTGATTGCCATTTTAATTGTATCCCATAAAAGTAAAAGCTATTTTAGATTATAGACATAAAAAATGTGAAAATAACCATTTATCCGATATGTTACCACTTGGTTACCACCCATTAATCGGTGTGAGAACACTAGAATGATTTGCAGAAATCTTTTTCGACCTTTGCCTCGGTTCATTGGAAGTTTCTACTTACACCTAGATAGAAATAGGGACTATAGAATTCGTAATATAATATGATATGCTATAGGTTTGTGTTGTTCTGTTTAATAGCTAGTTTTAGGGTATTTTGTCCAATAGTATTTTAGAAATATAGGTATTAGTGCGTTCACACACGATGACGCACTGACGGAGCGGCAGATGTCAGTCCATAGAACCACACCCGCATAGCTAGCATGCCGCAGTGATACAGCGCTATCACACCTTAGCTCTCTTTCTATTTGCGTGCGAACGAACGAGATAAAAGACGTGATACAGCCGTATCACGTGTAGCATACTACGAATGCTGGTGTGTCAATGCGTCACCGTGTGTGCATCTAAGTGCGGTTTCATACAACTCCTTGCTTCACAAATGACGGACTGACGTCTGCCGCTGCGTCAGTGCGTCATCGTGTGTGAACGCACTTAGAGATATAGGTAGGTAGGTATACCGGGCATATTTGTCGCATACCTATATTAATAGAATCTTTTCAGTGGGATTATTTTAGGTTAAATTTTTTCCGGTCCTAGATTATTTGTCAACCGTAATCTGTATACTTTACTTTATCACACTGCAAAGTTTCAGCGATAGATGAATTATTGTTAGGGTGTCCATACAAGGAAACTCTAAAATGACTGGACTACTAGGTGATTCTAGGATCTATGCAACCTAAGGGGTAAGGGGTAAGGTACATAGGAAGGAAAGGCTTACTAGCCTAGCTCATTACTAAAATTTCATCAGAAGTTATCTACGTAAAGAGTAACGTAGATTGATCATCCATTAACAGGCTAATTTGGATTCCCGTCACGAAACGAAGCATAGAATCGACGGCCGGAGGCTCGATTGATGCCGCACAATACACCTCTCACTCACCCGAGGCTTGTAAACGAGGCATATTTGAGCGAGCACCTTGGCTTGATGGAGTACTTGTCGGGAACTTTCTCGAAATGGATGTAATAAAACTTATGCGGTCCAAACGGACCCAGCGTCGTGCGTGATGAGGTCTAAGTGGCTATTGCCGCTATTGCAGTGGCTAGTGGCTTTTTTACCTTAATTGAATTGTAAAATACATTTTACTTTGTTTATTGTTAAGGATACCCAATCGTAGACCACGCATATCAGGCTTGCCTCGTTTTTGGTCTACCGTTTAAATGTAGGTAGGTAATTAGTTGTAATCAAAAGTTTAAAAATAAACATTATCTTATCTTATTGAGTTAAAATTGTAATTATGTAATTAAATATGCCAACCAGTGTTAATTGTAAGACTTTGTATTTATACTAAGCATTATGTAATAAATAAATAAAATAAGAACGAACTATTTTACAATGTCGAGGAAGTTAACCTAGCATGTAGGTAACATTCTAATTATAATCTCTCCATATTCGCGTGGTGGAACTGTACCAAAAGTGTAATAAACTGACCTGCCTAGAAAAAAAAGACAACATTCTATGAAAAGCTAAGAAAACTCTCGCAAAAATTAGCTTTCTATTTTAAAAAAACGCATTTAAATCGGCCCACCCATTTGGGAGCTACGATGCCACAGACAGACCAACATAGGCGTCAAACTTATAACACCCCTCTTTTTGCTCCGATTGGTTTGCTCCCATAGTAAAAGTTGTTCAGTTTGATGGGTAGACTCTTAGTTTAAAAGGACGCTAATTAAATAAATTTTACCCTGCATAGGCTGATGATGATGATGATATTCGTGTAGCTAATGGGAACCCACAACAAAAGTATAAAGAAATGATAGTGACGAACGGGTTTTACAAAAAAGTGAATGATATGGTAAATTCCAATTAACAATCTTCTATTCTTTCCTACCTTCAGCTTCGTCATCACACATTTCCCTGGGTTTAACCGCGCAAATTACAATGACATCTTAATATGAGTACCTACTAGATTATGTAAGTGGATATACCTTGTCGTGAGCTTATTTTTTATACTTCCTATCCTTGAAAATTTAAAAATTTTTACCTAAATACTATTAGATTTTATGTGTGTGTGATATTATGTTAAATTATCAAAAATGTTGTCCAATAACTGCAATGTACCCTCGGACACATTGCTAAATACTAAAGAAATAAGAAAAAAACATTTGAAAAAATGTTATCTTAGGTACGACATTTTAAGTCCCCTTCCAGACCGACTCGTACCAATGAGTTTTTCGGAATTTATGTACGATGTGTAACACCACAGGCTTTTTGGTGAAGGAAAACATCATGAGGAAATCATGCTTCAATTTCAAGGCATGTATTGTACTATCCATTACAAGTGGCGACGGGCTCACACCCTGCCACGCTGGACAGAGTTTCAGTACTACTAGTGAAACGTGGATGTTCTGAGCTTTCAGAATATCTCTGATATCCCTCGAAATATAGTCGTAAACATATGCTTATGCTTGTTGAAAAATCCAGTACTTTTTCACTAGTCCATCATCAGTCAAATGAGCGTTTTCGAGCGTTTCGGTCCGTGCGAATAAACGTCAAAATTTCAAAAAGTGTTTCTTTAAAATAATAAAGAAGGAAAAAATTATCAAGAAGATGCCAACACATCTTTTGATGGCATGTTTCATTATTTACTAATCATTTTAATCGAAAATTCGAAACTTTCGCGCCTGACATGGCTGTATGGGCTCGATCCCTTGGCGTTTCAAAAAAAAGGCCCAAGATTTTGACAGGATCTCGCGAACGGCTCTATGGAGCGATAAACATGCCATCTGTCGAGTTTTTAAAGAACTAAATTTAAAAAAGAAAAGAAAAAAACTCATTTGTGAGTGAACGCTTTGGTTTCTCCATTAAGGGGGTCTAATCACCCAGCTCCGAGACAACCTCGGCCACCCATCTCTGCTCGGTAACAGACACCACGGCGCCGACGGCAATCATGAATGAAAATAGTCCATTATCATTCTTTCTTAGGCTTCAGAGCAACTAAGTGAGTTGCTAGTAGCTAATTCATATAATTAGTGCCTTTTAAACAAAGTGGACAAATGATACAGGCTTGTTGAGATAATGATTATTGATGTGTTAGCTTAGTAACGCTGTGACTGTGATTCAAGTATCTGTAACTATCTGTAACTATGTGTAACTATTCTTTTGTATCTTATCTTTTTCTATCTATGTAAGTATGTACCTATATAATACCTATATTTCCGGGGTGCATTATATATGATTACGCATTATGATGCGTCTACACCGTACCTATAGGGCACGCGTGGTGGACTAACGCCCATACACCCTCCCTTAGAGTAGGCCAGTTTTCACGTAGTCCGAGTTGACCTTGTTGTCCGAGTTGTTCATGTTGTCCGAGTTGTTCATGATGTCAAAGTTGTTCACGTTGACCGAGTAATGGTTGACTGTAGAAATATGTGGATCCACTATTCTATTCTGATCTTGAACATGAGTTGGAGCATGGGAACCTGGAGTGCGATTTTTGAATGTCATACGTCGAACTCAGCAGTAGCAAATGTCAAAATTACTCTGGAGAAAAGCATCTTTCTACTGCTGATTTGACTTTCAGAAATCGAACTCCTGAAGTATGATTTTTGAAAGTCATACCAGCAGTAGAAAGACGCGGATCTCCATAGTAATTTTGACATTTTCAACTGCTAAGCTCACCGAATGAGATTCAAAAATCGCACTCCAGTACCCTTCGACCGAATTAATAAACCTATTAACTTGGTCAAAGCCTGTACCTAAGTATCCCATGCTTTACCCCGGTGGGTATCTAGACCAAATAAATTATTAGATTTTAGTATAACAAATAACCCCAGTCAGAAGAATCTAAACTATTATAAATCTGTAACTGAAGTGTGTCTGTACATTGAAGACATTTACAAAAAAAAGATTTCGATATGGTTTTTAGGTATCCCTGACTCGAAATCAACCTTTTTTAGAAATTTTGTCCGTCTGTCTGTTTGTTTGTGTGTTTGTTTGTTTGTTTGTTCGCGCATCACGCAAAAACTACTGAACCGATTTTGATGAAACTTTTTTTGTTTGATAGCTTATGATCCGACTTAAAATCTGGTATATAATTTGTGCGGACGAAGTCGCGGGAAAACACTAATATACTAACTAAAGGTATCTCCGCTCCGTACCACGGGATTATGCGGTAGAAAATCCTTAGTTTTTAATCCATTTTAGCTACTGCCGTCGTCATCGTCATCAGACTAGACCAGACCGATCTGATTCAGACCTTCAGATAATTACTAATTAACTTGAGAAAGAAACATAACTGTTCCAAATACAAGTTCCTATTTAGGAATGCTCACAACAACAATGTTGGCTGCGTTGATGTCTTTTACTCTATGGTTTACTATTTTAATAATATCATTTGTTTTCAATAATGATTTCAGATGAAAGCTATGAAAGTCATGATAAAAATCCTCTTTGATTATCTACAATACGTTATTATCTAACGCACAGAGTACTATCTAACGTAACACGACATATTAACTTATTTTTACTTTTCAGTAAATTCACTTCAAGAAAAAAGTTATTCCTGAAACATTATCTATCTATTTTTGATTTTTCATTCACTAGCACAACATGATTTTTTTTTATGTTGGTCAAAATAAAATTTATCTCAAAAATAAAGCTTTTAATAAAATCGCAACGCTTCGTCACAAAATATAATCTAGCACTGGTTGCTTTTGCCCACGACATCGTCTGCATTAACAATGAAACAGTATCCTACCTATGTGGTATAGTCAATCCAAAACATATTCTTTCTGTATTCCTTTCCTCCAAATCCGTTTAGCCGCTTATGCATTATTTGAGTCACAAACATCCTCAAAAACTATCAGATTTGTATTATTCCTATTTAAAGGTTAGATTGCATCTTCTTGTTGGATTGTTCCATGATTGTACAACCAGCCTTTGATAAATATTGTTTTTACCACCTATCACTAAACAGAGTTATATGAAAAGTACTAAACTTTACGATATATATGTCACAATAAGTTAAATACTTGCAACTAAAATTACATAAATTGCTAGACATAAGGAAACGTCGAGAGAGAGCACCGATTTCTTTTATTCAGAAATTCCATTCAAATATTGAGCGGTACAGAGGACGTCGCATGTGGTGGTAGAGCCGGCCGTAGAGCCGTCTCAGTTGAAGGTTGTAGAGACATTCATCAGTTGCCGACAGCAAGCACCGCCGTAGAGTCGCGGCCGACGACCGCCGAAAATTGCCAGCAAGAGTGAACGGCGCGAGCGCATTGGTGCACGTCGCGAGGGAAAACGCCCGCGCCGATGAAACATATTCGCGAGCGAGTTCGCGAGTCGCTAATTTTTCAGTGGCGAACGTGTGTCCGCCCCACCACGGCTTCGGCATGACAGTGACCCAAATGGAGCGCCCGGCGCACTCAGTTCAGTTCCGTGAGCGCGCGCCTGTCTACTTGACGCCTATCCAAGCGATGCCACGACGCACTCGCGAACTCATATTTGCCGCCGTTTTGTGTGATTTACAATGGGATATTATGTGCATCACGCAGTGAGTGAACACCGGCCGCAGCGCCGTGCATGCGCACCGCCGCTTTTTGCTTTTGGATGAACCTTCTAAGGTAAGAAGCGAAAAAAAGTTTGTTTGGCGAAAATTTACGGTCGTCGTCGGCTGCAGGAAATGGCCAAAGTTTAATGTTGCATTATAATGGAAAGTGTGTTGCTGGATTCGATGACTTTGGAAAGCGAAAGACGGGTTTATAGAGCGACGTAGGTAAATGTGGCGATGAGTCAGCGGCATCTCGAATTTTCCTTTTGTACAAATAATGGCATTGTCAGTGGAGGGTGTTGGCAAGCCGCGCCGGCCGAGGTTACAGACACGAGGCGACAGTCGCGGCGCGGTGGCGGTGGCGGAGCGCCCGGCAACAAGTATCTGGGCCTATCGCCGCGCCGCGCGCCGTCGGCGGCAGGCGCGGGCGGCAGCGGGCTGCGCCGGCGACTCCCGCGCTGCAAGCTAACGGGCTCGGATTCCTCGCGGCCGAAATTCCGCTGCGGACATTCACGCCACGACCGACTGAAATAAATCGCTCGTTTAACGCAAATAGCACGACATTGTCGCCGCATTGACAGACGGACGAGCATTTCCGCTTCTCTTTTTATCTGTCCCTCTGGAGCCGCTAAAAAGAAGCGCTAGCACTTCCTCTGACGTAAGCGTCTTCCGTCATAAATAATTCCATCGGCCCATTATTATGGACGGTGGTTACCGTCTTGTAATTTGACGCATATTTAAATCGAGCGCTTGGTCGCGAAACGTCAAGTAATTTGACTCCCATATGAGGCATTTCAATACCTATATAGTAGGTATCTTTATCGATATGAGCTACAGAAGCAATAAAATAGCCGATTAAACTATTTAGTTGGTATTCGTAGCGTATTTGCTCCATAATGGTCAAGTAGCGCTTCATTTAAAATTGTTACCCACAATATTCTTTGTATCTTCGAAAAAGGTCGCGGAAAAGGTTATCGGAGCTAATAAATTATTTATAGTAGGTGTGTTGCTAGAGATGTGAAGACTTTCCACAGAAACAATCGGCCGAACATGTGAAGTGAACGATAAGTCGGCTATCATGCGCGTGACGTCAGAGCAGCGATTGCCCCCGCGCCGCCCGCCAACCGTCAGCCGAACGCTGAACTTTGCGACATTGTCACTGATAACGACCACTTTATAGACCAATTCCCAATAAAATGACTCAATGATGGCTAATTAGGAGTTATCTATTATTTTTAACAAATCAAATGGAAGTTAGTCAGCGACATCGTCGAAAATGTAGAGATAATAATGCAGCTAGGTAGAATAAAGAGAAAGGTACGATGGGGTCATAAAATATAAACCTATGGTTTGAAAACATTAGTGTAAATAGAAATAATTCAATATATAACACAATAATAAACCGTCATACATTCTACTACTGGACAAGCTGTAGGAAAACATTTACACCTCAAACACAATATAATCGTCACAAACATTTATACTTAAAATATAAATGTGATTAATGTACACATATACCAATACCTACGTATATATAAATATTAAATACGAATAATTTTTATATATATGTATATATACAAATAGGTACCTATAACAATAGGAAGTAAGATTATTTATCTTTTTGTTGGCATAAATGCAGCATAAATGTTTTGTCACACACACCATACCGACGAAACCTAAGGTGATACAGCCGTGTAGAGAAGATGAGCCCAAAAACTCTACCTTTTCATCTCCTAATTAAGAACACATAAAGAACTATTTTTCGGTTAACACTTTAGACATAGTTATTTCCAATAGACTACGTCATTCATTAAGTGGAAAAATAAAGAATGGTAAGCGATAAAAAGTTGGAACGTTATAAATGAGAGAGGTTATCGCGAGGGCCGCGGAGGGCGATCGCCTCCGAGCTTCATGTCGAGACCTGTCGCTGCCGCGTTATTACAAACACCTTCGCTACGTGCTCTACATCAGTAAACCCATCCGAGTCTAGAATCGTATAGGTTTCCTACCAAAGCTAATGTCCCAAAAATCTTTAAAATATGTAGAGCATGGTGGATTTTCAAATATTGTCTCTACATTATGATCTAGATTAGTTTGGCTTGCGCCAAAAAGTATTAAGGCTTCATCATCATCACCACACCACAGCCTATATACGTCCCACTGCAGGGCACAGGGAAGGTCCAATCCTCAGGGAAGGCGTATGGGCGTTAGTATGGCGTTAGTCCACCACGCGTGCCCACAGAAATTGTAATAACTAAAGAGAGCATTGATGTAGGCTAGCTTGCATCAAACAGTATTTAGGCTTAAACATGTTTAAATATGATGCTGTCTCTGTCACCATTATGAATAGTGTAAGAGACAGTTTGATCACTTTAAATTAATAATTAATGCTCTCTTGTTGTTACAATTTCTATAACTAGTTAGGGTTCGCTTAGATTAAAGACTATAATTTTGTGTCCTTTTCCTAAAATCATCAAAATGCTGATTATGACATAATTCATGATCCAGACATAATTTCTGTAACAAGTTTCTCAAAAGTTTAAAATGTACCTTGCTCACAAGTGGTTTGCACACGCGCAGCCGGGTCCAGAGTCCCGTCCCGCCTGACAATGAGTCATACAGCCTAGCCGGTTCCGATGCCTTTGACCATTGCGTTTGCCTTTCGCACAATACCTAACTTGGTTCGGTTTTACCTTCACATTTTCTAAGAATATTTAGTAGACGTTTTGTTAAATGTGGTGAACAAACTTTTTTGTTTTGATTCTAAATTGTATTAATTAAAATTTTAATAAATTATTGCTTAAACAATAGGTAAATATGTGGCTTAAGTTAAACCAAAGAAATCTTCAAAGTATTTATTTTTATTTCTTTCGCGTTTTGTCCACGCTGCTGGTATATCTTTATCCAAATATAACAAGATAATTAATATTGTGTGACAAATGCGAATTTTATGGTTTTATGCTGGTGGTGTTTTAAATATTTTTAAATAGTATAGCTTCTTTGAAAATGGTAAACTTACTTAACAATCAAAGCGTATTTTATTCGGAAAAAATCTATTGCTTTTCTCCGTTGTTAAACAAAAAGGATAAAAAATATGAATACGAGTATCGAATGAGCAAATAGGTACTTACTGATATTACGTATACTTTGACGGCCCGTTAGCACAGTCTGTAGTGAACATGCCTGCTGTGCCGAGGGTCGCGGGTTCGAATCCCGTAAGGGACAAATATTTGTATGATGAATATTAATATTTGTACCCGAGTCACGGATGTTTGTATCTATATGTGTATTCTATATCGTTGTCTAGTCATCATAATACAAGTCCAGGCTAGATTCTGGAACTTTAAATGTGACTAGATAATTTGTGTGACACTGTCCAAGATATTTATTATTTATTATTATTATATTTGTTAGAACACTGTTAATATAATTGGAAAATTGCTATAGGTACTATATCTTTAATTAGAAAACGAAATCGATAATATCAGATAGCGCGGTTTACTTTCTGGTGCTTGGCAAATGTTAGATTCGAGAATCAGGAATTTCATGTAGGCATATATTTACTTACTTGATGTATTGCATTTATACTAGATCCTTAATCACAAGCACACATACCCTGAAGGATTCAACACCTATTACAAAATATGCATTCGCAAAATATATTTGGCATCAGGAGTGCGATTTTTGAATCTCATTCGGTGAGCTCAGCTGTTGAAAATCTCAAAATTACTATGGAGATACGCATATTTCTACTGCTGATTTGACTTTCAAAAATCGCACTCCTGAATTATGATTTTTGGAACTCAAATCAGCAGTAGAAAGATGCATATCTCCATAGTAATGTTGATATTTTTAACTGCTGAATTCATCGAATGATATTAAAAAATCGCACTCCAGGCGACGGCAACACACCATTTACAACATTATTCCTTTACAATCACTTACAATATCATTTTTACATAATTAGGTAGGTATATCAAAAAGTGTTTACCCCTACATTTAGGCCTAATTTTCATCGCATCATCTGCTATCTTTCTCCGTTTCCGGCACATAATATTTATATTTGAACTTCTATCTTGAACAATATTTTCTATGCCAAATTTTATAAAAAGTGTTTGCAGTTATTTCAGCTTCAATAAAGTGGAACTGATTTTGATCACACATTTATTCTCTCCTCCAATACAATTTAGAGCTTCTCAATAAAGGCCAATCCATCGTTATCTATCTATACATATAAAAACGTTTAGTAATTTTATAATTTTCGAAGCCATTTACTGTATCAAAATTATGTTTTACCTATTGTACCTAATTTGTATCACATCCAGTCTAAATAAAAACATTACTTGCTGTCAAACAAATGAAAATCGTAATTTGGCGTATAAACTCGTTCTAATTAGACAAAGAAGCTCGTTCTAATTAGAAGCCGTGGTGGTCCAGCGGCGAGTAACCTTGCCTGCCGTGCAGGAGGCGATGGTTCGATCCCCTTCCAAGCCGACTCATAAGAATGAGTTTTTCCGAATTTAGTACGATTTGTAACACCTTACACCACTGGCTTTTCGGTGAAAACATCGTGAGGAGACCTGCATGCTTCAATTTCGAGGCGTGTACCCACTGTCCATTACAAGTGCCGACGGGCTCACCCCCCCGTCACACTGGACTGGACAGAGTTTTGGTACTACTGGTGAAACGTGGATGTTCTGAGGTTTCAGAATATCTCTGACTACCCCCTCGGGGAATATAGTCGTGAGCATATGCTATGCTATGCTATGCTTGTTAGACAAAAATTTGTCATTAAGTTCAGTCTTGCATTTAGGTATACATAATTTTGAACAATACAATAATACTTCACTATTTAGTCATAGGTCTGTACTGGTCCAGGTCTACACCAGTAATAAACTACTCTCTAACCATCAGACACATCTTAATATATTGCTTCAAACAAAAGGAATCATAATTATAAAGTAACTATCGCTAAAACCTAGCAAACTTCAAAGTTAGAAGTTGCAAAGCTCAGACAAATTATGTTAACTAGTATTTTGAGGGAGGGAAATTAGTTCATTCAAATTATCATGTAAACAAAGGGAGATTAGCAATATCTCAGTCGAAATTGACTAATATTTCATTAGAAAATTAAAATTCATCAAATATTGTAATAATGCAAAAATGGCGGAAAATTGAGTTAGCAGAAAACAGCTGATACATCAGTGATGCTTTGTGCGGGGAAAATAGTTTAAAATTTATTCGCTAGGAGGCGCGGAGCAAATTCATCAAGCAAAAATAGGCGTTATGACAGAGTATTAGAGTCTTATGAGCGTGATTAGTCCATAAGTGATTGACAGATTTGACACATGCGCGTAGGTAATTATTTTGGTTAGGCGGGTTTTCAATAGCGTACCCAAGCTGCGCAAAAAAAAAAAAAAAAGTTCTAAAAGTTGATATGTGAAGTTGGCGCGAGGTGAATTTCCTCTAGCAAAAATGAATCTTATGTCAGGGGAAGATAGCTTAATTCACTAAGTTTGGGCCTTAGATAGTTCGCGCATCAGGCTGTTTGCCTATTTAATTAAGAAGCTAAAATTAAGCATAGAAGTTCATGCAATTTCCATCTTTAATTGGAAGTAAATAAAGATTGATGAGGGAAAATGTAAATAACTTTTCAAATTGGTACGGGTTATTAGGAAAACAAGATTACCATATAAGGAGTCGTTTTCTTGTATGAATTAGAGAGAGGACTAGTAGGTTGAAAGACAGTCTTAAAATTATGAAGTTAAGGATCAATTTTCATTGTTCAAAAAAACCATCGCCACCATCGTCACCTTAGTCAGCATCGCCATCGTCGCCTCCATCGACATAGTGAAGCGAGTATAAATAGGCTCGGCTTAGAGGGGAGGGGGTCATTCATCAATATTCATTCTTTGAGCTCACACGCTGCCGGTTTGTGACTTGATATTATTTTTATTTCAAAGTTCTTTTGGGGAAGTTTATTCGATTTGAGTCATTAGTAAAGTGTTTGCATTGTAATTTAAATTTAAAATCATTTTCTTTAACTTATTTTGGGGTAAATTCTGTGATTTTCTTATTTTTGTAAATTTAATTTAATTGGGGGGTCATTGTTCGGTTGTGAGGTTGAAGTTGAATAATCATGTGGTACACAAACGAGGTTTTGTGGGTTATGGACTGGTCACCTTACGGTGACAACTGACTGTCGATAACTTCCAACGTCTTTCCGGAGACGGGCTCGGTTTTGGGGCGTGCCAGCAATCGTTCTTTACCAACATAACGGTTTATAGCCTCCTAGGTTTTGTACACTGTGTATACATGTTCTGGGATAGGGCCTGTCGAAGTAGATCCGACCTCGTTAGAGGGTCTCAGACTGTGTACACGGGGTGCAAAATTTAGTCCCTGTAATTTAACACTTGCCAATAGGGACCCGTTCATATCACAACTTATGGCTCCGGCCGTGATATGGACATTACACTTCTGGAATAGACATAGGTACACTAGAGGCTCCATCCTCGCTTCGCTTTCCAGTTTAGTTCGAAAAATTTCCTTTACACCGAGGAAATTTTTACATCACACACCTACACAATTACATGTAAATGTGAGGCCTACCTCTAGTCTTGCGGAATTTCCTTACACCGGGAAGTTTCAAACCTTAGGGAACTTCTTTAGAATAGGAAAATATTTAGACAATGGTTAGATTTACTAGGGTTTTGTTAGAATAATATAGGATAGGGTAGGTATTTAATTTTGACTAGAATTTTAGTAGGAATGGAAAGGTTTAGATGTTCAGGTTTACAAATTGGTATAATAGGTAAATTCAGTAGGATTTAATTAATTATTCCATAGACTTGAGTTACTTACTTATATGATTTTTCAGTAGATGTTTGAATGAAATTCAGGGAATTCGAAGCAAATTAAATTTCGTGATAAATATTGGTTCTAAAAAAGTAAATGACATTATAAATAGAAAACAGTGAATAGGTGACAATATCAAAGTTATAATTCAATATAATATTGTCCAAACAAAATAAGTTCAATCTAAATTTATCGTTTCCTTATAATAATGGGAAATTAGAGTTTCTTATCATATCTATTACTTTGTTATGAGTTGGTGGAACTTTGGGATATAGTGCCTAGTGCCCTCTAGTCAGAAAAATAAATGATTATGGTACATAATAAGTTTTACAGATTTATACCAGAGTCAAATAAATAAAAGTTTATCCTACTATTTACATGAAAGAGAGAACTTACTTTCAATGGACCAAGGTTCTATTCATTCAGTTAAATGTCATACTGTTTCTATAAGCTAAAGTTTCTGCTTATATTGTCATGTTAGTTTTATGTATACATACTTACCTACTAAATGATAATGATGTAGATTCTCAGAATAGGAACTTTACTTTGATTAAATTGTAAACAGGGTTGAGCTTTTGAACTGGTTTATAAAAGAAAAGATATTAAAAGGGAAATTTTACTAATTGGGGTTCCTTAAAGTCACAACTAATATAGAAATTAAGTCTAAGAATTACTAATATAGCTCGACTCGAACTAGAGTCTAAATTAAATAGAAACCAGTCTATTTGAAAAATACCTCTTGTCCATTGTATGACAAGTTACTGACACACTGACAAAGAAATGACTTTAAAATTTACAAGTCTCAAACATCCCTTACTAAACTTGACTTACCTGACTAAGACACAATATCTCGGGAAAAGTTTGGAGGAGGGCTGACCAGTTTGGAGACGAGGCCCACTGAAGCTAGAAATATTCTAGCAGGAGGAAATACCAAATAAAATAACTCCTGAGAGCGGAATGGAGGGGCTCTCTTCTATACCAAACGAAACAATTATTCTTCTATACCAAACGAAACAATCATTCTTCTATACCAAACGAAACACTCATTCCTTTATACTTTGTTGCACTAAAGGAAAACCCAAAACTAAGAAATAAATTTATATTTTATATAGGTTAGGAAATCTAACACCCTGTATAAGTAAATTGGTAGAGAAATCTAAGTTAACTATTTAATACACTGTAGGATAAGAAAAGGACTTTAGCTATAGAGGTATTTCATTAGATTGACTTCAGCGCTTACTGACGGAGGGTTGTAGGCTACATTTTCTGATAATAACTTCATAATCATAGTCAAAAATAGTATTGTAGGCTAGGAAGCTAGGTACTACTTTCTGATTTACGTTATTATTAAGTTTAGGTAATTCTAGGTCTCTGTTTGTTAGAATACAAGATAAATCTCAAGTCTGTCGCACCTAGGTTACTATTATGCGGTTCACAATGTAGTCTCCTGATTTCACTAGACGATCGATACTGGCCAAGTTAACGTCTTCAACTCAAAAATGGGATCATAAATAAGTTTAGGTATAGTTCATAAGTTAGGCTACGTTATGTTAAGTTAATAGGTAGGGATTTCCTATACACTGTTGGCAGCGACCAGTTAGTTAATTAGTTTAGGTAGATAGGCATTTTCGGTACGTAGGTGCCGAATGCCCAGTTAAATTAGTTTTAAATCGGTTAATAGGCAGCCTAGGTAGGATAGGTTAAGGTAGGTATCTTTTACATTAGGAGCCGCGAATAGGATAGGTAGGTATCTATTACAGGTCGTACTACCTACCTACTTACCAATAACTTCTACAAAAACAATTTACTATGTCATACAAAGAGTTTCACACAACACGTCATACAGATCATGCTATTTTTGAATGTCATTATTGTTAATAATTATTATGTAATTAAAATAAATAAATTCCATACTGTTTATACTTTCGAATATGACTTAGGACGTATGTGACATTTGAAAATATGTATAGTACTCTACTATTAACTATATTCTTTGTCCATTAGCTAAAGAACACAATGCATATTTAATTAAGTCTGATGATAACGAAACTGTCACTGCTCGCCGTGGTCGTCACCATCATCATTAGCCTATACTATACTGCAGGGCACAGGTCTATTGGTCTAGATAGTGGGTGCTGACGTGGGTAGTAAGACGTCAGCACACGTCACTAACTCGTGGCTGTCAGTTCGTCACTAATATATTTAGAAAAGAATTTGAAAAAATGTTTTGTACATTTCCACGAAAATTCCTATAAACATTTTTACAGTGTCGTTTTTCGTACCCGAGCAGGCGCGTGGTATAGTGGGTGCTGACGTGGGCAGAAGACGTCAGTGCACGTCACTATCTCACGGCTGTCAGTTCGTCACTAATATATTTAGAAAAGAATGTGAAAAACTGTTTTGTACACAAGACACCCCCTGTTTTAATGTTTCCGGTAAATTCTGGCTCATTTCCAACGTTTTATATTCAATCCCGGATTTAATTATTTTGATCTAGAATACTAGATCATTCGCTACATTCCTTACAACCTACAGTTGAAAAACATTGTATAATTTAAAATGTTCTGAATAGTAGAAACTTAAAACAATAGAATCTCAAATGTGGAAATCAGATTATAAATCAGTCACTTTTAGTGCTTAGTGTAATTAAATTGACGTGATCTAACATACAAAACACCTTCACGATTTAGACGGTTTATATCCCGCGTGAAACAAAGACCTTAAATTTGATAAACCAACTATGTAAGAGATATAAAGTGGTGAAATTCGAAGAGTACGCCAGCATGTGGGCAATCTAATCAGTTAACGAACCGTGACGGGCAGACGCCAAGAATTCCTTAATTAGGACGTTAAACTACAAAGCAAGACCCGTCGCGCTATGAACATCACTGCATCATATCTTTAGCTAGATTTTGCAGAGCAAACCTCCTATTATTTTATACAAGGTGTTACAAAAATACAAATAAACCTTTAAGGGGGTGGTGTAGACCATCCAACTGAACAACTGTCACTATGGGACCAACATCGAAATCGCGAAAAAAAAAATTTATGTTCCATACTCTACAAATCGACTAGAGCTAAAATATGTATGGGATATCAATTTTTTTTTTCGCGATTTCGATGTTGGTCCCATAGAGAAAGTTGTTCAGTTTGACGGTCTAAACAACCCCCTTAAGAGTTTTAAAAATTTATTCTTACTTATGAAACACCTTGTATATAGCTCAGAGTTTTGAAAGGATCCTCCTGGTTTAACATGCAAGTTTTATACCCATTCTTGTGGCAGGAATGAGACAGGCGCCTACTAGAATTTTTTTAATACGGAATGTTATCTTCTTATACTTCATTCCATATAAAGACAAGCTCTTTGGCCAATTCTGATTAGAAAATATGGAAATTCGACAGTACCTATATCTTGGACGTAAAGACTTATTACAAATTCCAAACTCAAATCTATATTTCTAGAATTCAAAAATAGCCATTTCGATGCTATTTAGAATGGAGTATAGTATGGCAAAAGTATGGCTGATCGCTGTTACTAAAAAGTTTAGATTTGTTTACTGTCACACTTTTATCTTCTGATCAAATACCATTAGGTTCTAATTTCATTTTCACTTTTTAGAGGAGCCATTCTTCGAACAGAACGATGAATAGCTATTTTGTATCGATATGGGAACGTTTTATTCCCTAGTATAGAAACTGGGGTTCAATATAGTACCTATCTTTTTGCCTGTTACCTGTTACCTGTTTGCTTGATGCTATATATAGGGTCCTTTTCAATATGCTGACACTTTTTTACGGGGATAATCAGACCGTCAAACGGAACAACTTTCTGTATGGGACCAACAGCGAAATCCCGAAAAAAAAATCAGTTGTCCCATACAAATTTGCCAACCTAACTCGACCCAAATGTATGGGACAGCAGATTTTTTTTTCGTGATTTCGATGTTGGTCCCATAGAGAAAGTTGTTTAGTTTGATGGTCTGTACATCCCCTTAAAAAAGTGTTAGCATATTAAGTTGGACCCTGCATAAACATGTATTTTTGTATAAATAAATTTAAATCTAAACTAATTAATATTTAAATCTAATAAATTTAAACCCCTAAAAACCATTAAACTAAATATATAATTCACAGTGGCAATATATATTTTTTAAATTTATAGACTCGTGAATGACTGTTCACACAACATCATAAATTTCACACACTTATATGAAAACGTGTATTTTGTGTGAGTGTGTGCGTTATCATTGTGTCAACAAGCCGATAATGGTTCTATCACTCGTTACGTCAACATCAGCTGGTATTTGGGCACAGAGGATTATATTGTACAGAGCAACAGCTTCATAGGAGCTTCGATTACATTAGCCTATTCTTGTAGGGCTGTCTAAAAGGAAATAAATTTAATTGAAGTATGAAGGATAATGTTTTATAATATGTAGGTAAGTAACTATATTGTTTTTCTTTTTTGTTGTTGTTGTTTGTTGTGTTATTTATTATTTGTTATTTAGTTGAATAAAATGAGTTAAAATTAAAAAAAACGTTGCCGCCCGATCCGCCGCTTTACGCGGGTGACTCAGAAATTGACTTAACTGTCACGATCTTTGGGGTAGGTATATGAAGAAGGAGATGTTTTTGTTTGTGTTCCTCCTCGTATTATTAAAGCACACAGTGCAATTATTAACCATTTCGTTTAATATTATTAAACTACTTTTAAACATGCTCGAGTAAAATGAACGATAATAATATCTCACACTTTAAATTCACATGACATGACGTTCTACAATGACAGTGACGATCAAACAGAAAATAATCCATAGACATATTAATATTAACAGAGGTCAGTGGCTCCAATCTCTTTCCGAAAGGAAGAATGGACAATATCTCACACCTTAAATTCACACCCTCGTTACGCCGTAACCACCCGAAGCATAGCCAAAGTGTCCCCTCGGCCTCGTTCGTGAGCCCCGTAGGTGAACGCGCACACAATCATACTGCGCATGTAGTGATGCGCCGCTTTTGCGAGCTTGTTTGAAGCTGTAACTCTGTACAATATAATCCTCTGTGATTTGGGTAGGTAATATTAGAAATAGTATCGTTGGTTCTTCAATTTTCCTTTTTTAACCGACTGCGGACGCAAAGGAAGGGTAATGTGTTTTTATAGTTAAGTAGGTACCTAGTGCAGTAATGTTTTGTGGCATGTATCTCTAGAATCTACATGAGTGAGTCACATGCATTATTCCCAAAAATTACTAATTTTATAAACCCAAATGAAGTCAAATTTGGTCCTAAAATTCATAATGTTGATGTGATAGTGTCATATTATCGCCAAGAAGTTTGGATGGTATTGACCAGGAGCGGTTCCTAAAGTGTGTTTCGCGGAACCCAAGGGTTCCGTGGAAGACTCAGAAGGCTCCGCGAATCTAAGGACCGATACAACAGACCATAGCTCGCCCCCAAAACGTTGACCAACTGTTAGACGTGTAAAGTCAGTCATGAGATATGCAATGCCATACTTTAGAGTGACTGACAGCTGTGAGAGCGAGATGTACCTACCTAGCGGCACCACTGTTTAATAGAAAGAGATACGTGACGCGAGGCAATATACCTAAAAGTTTTTGGGGATCTTATTCCAGGGTAAAAATTAGGTTTCCGTGAATAATTGCGAATCGAAAGTGAAATCGTAGATAATTTTGTGTAATATAGTGACACTATTAAAAATTCATTAATTTATCCACGATTTCACGTTAGACAGTGCTCGAACCGATAAGTCTCCTGAAAACATCCAAAAACGGTTTCATTTGACAACTCATGTCAGTTCCTCTACTCCTGTAAGGTATAATAACTTTATGTCCCATACCGTACCATAGACCCAAGAACAATTATTACCTTAAATTAGAATCCAATCCCACAGTCAGAACTATTGAATGAACCGTTAACATTTCGTCTTATTTCTTTAAAGAAACGTGATATTATGATTCGTCTCGCAAGCTGAAGTAACCAACACAGTTGTAGTTACATCACGTTCGAAACAGCTGACGAGCAGGTTCTTTATAATACGCATTCCTGAGGGAACGCCAGCGAGACGTGCCAAACAAAAAAAAAACATAATTAACTCGAATATCAACGTGCAGGGCAAATGTTTAGTACGTCTTTCATCATGGTTTGATCTTATGGTAGTGCCAACATGTTTTGAGAGTTTGCAAAATGTATCTTTAATGATCTGGTTTAATTTTAAGTCGAACTGACATTGACTTTTTTAACCTCTAAGCCCGGCTTGCACCAACAAGTATTTAGGCTTAAACGTATTTAGTGATAGTTCTGTCTTTCACATCACACTGCGCATGCAAATGACGGTGACAGCATCATATTTGCCTAAATACTTTTTGGTGCAAGCCAGCCTTAGTATTTGTTTATTTTGAAGTAACTAGGTGTTTATTTTAAATTTAAAAATAACAATATCAGAATTACTGTGCGAGGAACGTTTCTGTTCCGGTGACGGTGTTGGGAAAACTATCGTCGTCTCGTTCTCAAATGTTTTATGTATTATGGATACAAATAATACAAAAATATGGAGTCAATTCCATTCCATATTCGGGTATCACCCGTATCGGCAAGGTTCGTCGCTTTCTTCCTAAAGAGTCTTCTCAGATTTGCTTTTCTATTCTATTTTTAAGGTTATGGCATCCATCTTGGTGTAGATGATTTTGCCAATGTCGAGTTTTTGTAGCAAAAGTGCTTGACGTTGTACAGTTATATTGATATTTTGGTGACTTCAAGGGTTGTTCTTATAAAAGAACAATATCCTGAGCCACCACTGGAATTCCGCTGTAGGCCGGGGATGGGACAACCGACAAGCGACCGCCCAATAGCAGACCCACAACGCAACTCCGATTTGCTTTTCATGCTATTTTTAAATGCTGTTCTGTTTAGCCTGTGGTAAAAAAAAACAAATATATAGTGTTCAGTAAATCAGATTAGTAACGGAAATCTTAGTAGTAGATAGCAATACCAAGAACACCAAAGTTATTAGAATCTTAGGCCGAGATTCAGAGACGATTTGTAAGTCATAGTTCGAACTCCCGTATGTCAAAATCCATACATTTCGACCCTACTTAGCTCGAGCTAAGACGGAAAAAATCGTCTCTGAATCTCGGCCTTATTATCAATTTGTTATGCAGTTGAGGCACGAATACATATAACGCGTTTGTCCAAAGCGAAAGTGATTTGAATTGGCATTGATTCAATACTATTACCTACTTAATTTTATTGTTTGCAAGGGACGTTAAATGTTTGTAATTGAATTACAAAAATATAGAAGGATGTTTCTACATTTTCAGTTACATTTTCAGGACTCAAAACCTTTGATAGGAATTCGATGAAACTATTGAAGGTTTTACAACTATTCATTTAAAACTCATGTACACAAGGCGACAGATCAACCTACCCATAGTCGAACATAGTGCAGATTATCAGAGAACGTCACAACAACAACCTTCTCTATGGGACCAACATCGAAAACGCAAAAAAAAAACTTCTGTTTCATACAAAACTGCAAACCTAGGTACTCGAGATATTTTTTTTCGCGATTTCAATGTTGGACACTTTGATAAGTTATATGTCAAGATTGACAGTCGAAGATACGAAAGCGTCGAAAAAAATTGGAACCACTGGCTCCTAAACCCTATACATATAGGTACACGCACACATACCTACATAATTTGTATGGCGCCTCACGCACACCAACCTATGAAACCTGGCCCCTTTTGTTTTATACGGTAAAACAGTGAGGCTCATTCTAGACATATACTTTTTCTATGTAAAATTATGTTTAAAAGAATGTTTAATTTTATTATTACTTAGTAGCAATCTAAGTGGAAAAATGTTATTTGTGTATAATTATTGCATGCCTGATCTAGGTACGAACTGTGATTCGAAACTATCCTTCATTTAAGACCTATTTGTTGTAACCAGTTCTGCAATAAAAATTTCTGATTTCTGATTTCTAAAGTTGGTCACATAGAAAAAGTTGTTCAGTTTGATGGTCTGATCATCCATGTAATGTATAAATTATTGTATTTACAAAGTTGCCACTTGCCTGATTGTAAAGATCGGCTCTCATCAAGTGGACAGTGTTGGCGCCTCGATACATTCTCTGCAGTTTAATTTAGGAATAGTCAATGCTCATCTATTATTGTAACACGTACGCGTTGATCTCTTGTTTACGACTCGCTTGAGCCGCGATAGAAATATAGTCATGTATGCGAGACAAATTACCTTCCAATAAAATGTTTAATGACTAACTCAATTCATTTACTGTCAGTTTATCTCTCTGCTTCTGCTTCTACTAAATTATAATAAACTAGTGACAAGCCCCAGCTTCGCCCAAGGTTATACAGAATGTAAGGAAAAGTATCATTAACCTTTAAACCACATACTCTAACCATCAAACTGAACCACTTTTACTATGGGAGCAAACCTGTTAGAACAAAAAAAATCTGCTGTTCCATAAAGAGTCGAGTAGGCGCTGCAGTTTAGTATGGAACATCCGATTTTATATTTGCGCTGACCGCGCGCTCCCATAGTAAAAGTTGTTCAGTTTGATGGGTAGAGTATAAAAAAAAAAAAAAATTTCGAGCAACATTGGGACTCTTAGCGTGTTAGTAACAATATCTTAAACCTAAGTGTTAGTAAAGTTGTTCAGTTTGATGGGTAGAGTATGTGGTTAAAGAGGATTTTCCCTTACACCCTGTATTATACACATAAAACTTCCGAAAGATATTCTGTTATATTACCTACTATTAGAGATATAGAAGAGAATGACTATAAATAATTAATTACAAATATTATTGAACGGTAGAATTCTAAACAGGTAAGTATGACTTTCCTTATACAAATATCTTTATTACTTAAATTAAGAAGAAGTCAGTTCACATGACATGATACAATGGACCACATATGCTGCAAGCCAGAATCACGGGAATCCTTTACTAGTCAGGTAAACATTTAAATTTTAGGACAGAACGAGCGAAGTTTAAGTCACAGAAATCTGTGACATATTTTTATATTATGTAGTTCTAAATAATTCGGCACAAGTGAGTCAATACGACTAGATTATTTTATATTAGGTTCTTGATTGTCAGGTCCATTGAGTTAATGGAGAGGTAATTAATTAACCTATCATCAATTAGTATCAACGAAAAACTACATCATTATTCTGTCCATCTGTTTAGTAGTCACCCAAACGTTTAATGTAGGTATTGTCTCCATACCTATTATCATGAGTGTAAAATTGAATATGATTATTTTACTAGGTAAATTTTCTTCATTTTTAAAACTCAAGTTTTTCTATAAGCACCCTAATTTAATATTGAAACTTCACTCTACACCCCTCAATTAGCGTATTTTTCAATAACTCTGGAAGCTAATCTATTTTTAATGTTTAAGGAGTAATAGCTTGTAATTTTTCGTCTGACAAAAAGGGAACAATCATGTAAATTACCATTTATTCATGCGCCATAATATTAAATTGTGAACAATATGTTTTTTGTCATCCTTACCCTTCAAAATTATTATAAAAACTTGGTATTTCACCGATTAAAAGTGATAGCAACGTATAATCTGTCTCTTGAGTCATATATTCGCAATTCGTAATACCTACAAATGACATCATGCACATAATAAGCAATGGATGGTTTTATTTACACTTCGCTTCGTTGAGTACACGCATGTTGCTCCGACGATTTCCAAGAAATACTGTTTTTAGTCATTAGTAGGAAAAACTTTGTATTTTTCGAACTTATCCAACCTACATTGATTAATGTACATTGGCAACATTGGCACATCAGAAACGATTGTGCATCTCAATAATTTTTCGTTTGATACTAAAATCGACTTATCTGGAGTGCGATTTTTGAATCTCATTCGGTGAGCTCAGCTGTTGAAAATGTCAAAATTACCTACTATGGACATACGCATCTTTCTACTGCTGATTTGACTCTCAAAAATCTCTCTCCTGTAGTATGATTTTTGAAAGTCAAATCATCAGTAGAAAAATGCGTATCTCCATAGTAATTTTGACATTTTCAACAGCTGAGCTCACCGAATGAGATTCAAAAATCGCACTCCTGTTCTGAAATTATAAAATACCTTCTTCAAATAATTCCTGAGCACGTTCTGCCTGGTTGGTAGCGTCTGTCTGTATTATAGTTACCTACTGAGATAGAAGAAATAGGTAATTAATTATTCAGATCTACAGATTTCCCATGAAAGCTCGCAAGACAATGAAGATAAAATTAAATTTTTCCAGTAAAATTAATCACTATGCAAACAAAATTTACTACAAATTAAATTACTGAATCATTAGAATCTTGTTGTGCCAATAACGTATGCTTGCCCTGTCAATAAAATTTAATCTTTTGTCTTTTGTTTCAGATTTTAACAACTGGACGAAGTTCAAGACAAACCAGAAAAGGTAGAAGTATCTTTACAAAATTCAGATATGAAAACGGTTATTCCCTCTCAATTAGTCACAATTCTTACGAACCAAACAGTGAAAATAAATGATAGGTAAAACTGGAAAAACCGACTATTGAAATGACCAATCATTTGTAATAGGATAATTATAAAATCTGACGTTGCGGAATACATAGGCATTTTAACCAAAGAGACTAGTTATCTATCAGCGATTGATATTTGATCGGTGCCTAATGTATTTTTTGTTGTATAATGCCGTGTGATTCCGGCTTAGAATAGACCACCCGATTTCTTCCCATTGATGTCGTACGAGGCGACTAAGGGATAAAGTTTCTTGTGCAGTGTATTTGTAGGTGAGAGTACCCTTGATCAGAAGTATTTAAGATACGTGCAATACAAAAAGTGACAGCAAGAGATTTAATGGAGGATTAACTCTAATGAGCGTTTCTGCAACTGAGCGATTGACTCTGTCGTATTAAAGCGATCAGATTTTTGTTTTGTATGCTAAACTCGTAACGGTGGAGGCACAATAAATTATCGAATTCAATCACTCCTCGGTACGCGGTGTGAATGATATATTTTATAAATACTCTTATACAAACGGACGGAAGAACATGGATCCCGTGAGTCCGTGAGTCAACGTTTTCGTGAAAATGTTATATTACGTGACATGTAAATACAGGGTCCTTCTTAATATGCTGACACTTTTTAGACCATCAAACTGAACAACTTTCTCTATGGGACCAACATCGAAAGCACGAAAAAAAAACTGCTGTCCCATACATTTGGCTCAGGTAGGTTTGCCGTTTAGTATGGAACAGCAGATTTTTTTTGCGATTTCGATGTTGGTGCCATAAAAAAAGTTGTTCAGTTTCACGGTCTGATCATCCCCTTAAAATGTCAGCATATTAAGTTGGACACTATATAAATTATTGTGAAGTCGAGTCGCCTCGGATATGGACCTGGAATTCGTAGGTGATTTTAGGACACAACATTTGGGATCTCGAGTCTGTGACGAGAGAGAGACTAGAAGCGTCTAATCACCAAACATTGACAGGTGATTTGGGGATACCAAAAACTGAACAGAAGGTCGAGTGAACTTTTATCACATGGGTGGTCATTTGGTCAGGTGATCGTAGTAAGCTAATGAGTCGCCTATGATCAACTGGGTAATATCACCCAGGAGTGCAATTTTTTAAAGTCATACGTTGAACTCAGCAGTAGAAAATGACAAAATTATTATGGAGATACGCATCTTTCTACTGCTGATTTGACTTTCAAAAATCATACTTCACGAGTGTGATTTTTAAAAGTCAAATCAGATGTAGAAAGATACATATCTCCATAGTAATTTTGACATTTTCAACTGCTGAGCTCAGCGAATGAGTAGAGCAAATGTCAAAATGTTTCGATCGCCAACGTCAAATCCTTTAGAAAAAGCACAGTAGAAAAAGTATATGTCTAGAATGAGCCTCACAATTTGTTCCGTATAAAACAAAAGGGGCTAACTTTCTTAGGTTGGTGTGCGTGAAGCGCCATACAAATTATGTATGTGTGCGTGTATATGTATAGGGTTTTGGAACCAGTACTGGTTCCTATTTTTTTCGACGCTTTCGTAGCTTTGAATTTCTATCTTGATAATCTAAGGTCAAATCCTACGAATAAGAGAATGTATAGAAGTAAAAAAGAAGCTCAAAAAGTGGCACCAAAAAAATTGTAACGCGTTCTAAATTTGTTCTTTAAAAATTGTAACTCGCCGCCAAAACTCATACAAAATGTCATTTTTCATGGGGTGCCAAAAATGATTTCGATTTTGTTTGGAGTTATTCTTCCATATTTATTCTCTTATTCGTAGGTCAAATCCATACATTCTCTCATTTTCTAGTAGCCTCTACGCCAATAGAATGTCACTGTGTCTAGGGACTCAGGTCTGTTTTGTTTTTTCTTATATTCCAGACTATGGAGTAAGGCGTGTAATTTCTCTATGGTCCAGACAAGCTCTTTGTCCCAGCTAGCTCGTAGCTAGATCCTGGCTACCTAATTTGCAGGCGTAAAAATGAAAAAAAAAATCGCAAACAAGTGCAGGGATGCCAGACGAGTGCGAGTGAATTATCGTACCAATATTCAAAAATTATCGTACCAGATGAAAAATTATCGTACAACTGCCAGAACCGCGCGAAACGCGCTATTTCGCAAAACTAGAAATAGAATAGGAATTTAGGAAGTTGTAGAATAAGACAGAAATTTCAAAAAAAAACTTATGAATTTTATAAAAGAGTGGGATCATCGGAATCACTATTTACTTCTACCTGTAGATACGGGGAGTAACCCTCGACCGTAGACATTATTTTGTATTTTTAGATGATTTTATGGCACTGGATAGTACCTATACCTAGTCTTTCACCCCACTTCGGAGGGGGTTGGAAATTATCGTACTTTGGCGTACGATAATACATTTTGTATCGTACATCGTACCGGTGTCGAAATTATCGTACATGTACGATAATTATCGTACGTCTGGCACCCCTGAACAAGTGAACGATTGTGGCTAAACCGAGGCCGACTGACTCACTGTCCCGGATGCACATCTAATACATATTCATTAAATTGTTGCCAAAGTTTCTGTCTAATGGCATGCTCATAGGCACATAAGCAGTAGGCTAGAAATTGATTGGTTGCTCTAAGGTTTCTATTTTTCTCCGTAGGAAATTCGTTACCCTTTTTTTTATTTGTGGGCTCGAAACTAAAAAAAAAATGCTGTCCCATACATTTGAGTCGTGTAGGCAGCGGCGGCGGGTGCAGATACCTATAGGATACCTATAGGTACCTATAGGATAGCAGATTTTTTTTTGCTCCGATTGGTATGCTCCCATAGTAAAAGTTGTTCAATTTGATGGGTAGACTCTTAGTTTAAAAGGATGCTAATGATATCAATTTCACCCGGTATGGATGTATACTATGTAGGTACCAACACATTAAAATAGTAGGTAGGTATTATGATTAGATGGTTCGGTTAGGTACGTCGAGAGAATTAATGAATGAAATATATTACTAAATATTATACAGAGTGTAAGGAAAATTATGGGTAGAGTATGTGGTTTAAAGGTTAATGATACTTTTCCTAACACCCTGTATAACTATAAAACATCCATGACCAAATCAATTATCTTTTTCGAAAAGGGCAAGTGCGTAGCACCCTCAATCGACGGAAATGCATAAAAAGATGTATGACTATGAATATGTGATGTGTGGTGTGTCAGAGTCATAGCGTGTCTCTAGTAGAGACTCTCTACCTACCCCCATGGAACGATAGCGTGAGCTTATGTATGTATTTATCTCAAAATCATAAACATCAGACAGCGCCGCGATGTCGGCGGCGTGTCGGCAGGTCATAATAAAAGATAGCAGCAACAAAAAGTAGCTTGAAGTATATAATGACCGACTAGGTATTGTGATGACGCGAACCACCGGGTCAACGACACCTGACTCACGTCCTGCGCGAGCGCACTGAAGACTTACACAGGTCTTGTTGAAGTATTTATTACGTTTTGATAATCGTAATGTAACGTAGACTTGTTGCTTGTAGGTATTGTAGATACTTGGTGACCAATTTAGCACTTGTTCTGGGTTACATGATACTTTGCAACTGCAGTTTTTCTTTTGGTTAAAAAGACGTTTTTAATTTAAATTTATTCTAATTTTTGTCATAAAATCTAAGAGCCAATATTTTCATTGAAAAACGATGAAAAAATTATAGCGTACAAAACTAGCCAAATACACTGGTGAAAACCGACTTAAACTTTCAGTTATTACATTTTACATTACGAGAAAGATTAGCCCTCATAACCGAATTACAATTTTATTTAAGTAAGTAACTACTTGACTTTGTAATAAGTAATCAAAAAAAATTTGAACATTAATTAAATAAGTACATTTTTCTGTAATGTCTTAAGATGCATCGTTACGGATCGTGAATATCCGTAAAAACACAAATTAAAACTATACCGGTAATAAAACAACCTACCCAATATTGAATGTTATTATTTTACATGTATGCCAAAATAGCACTCACAATTTCTCTTACTTTTTAAGTCAAGTGGTTTTTGATGCTACAGTTGTTTTTAAACTACCTACTTACTTACATATAATTCCCTCACATGGTATTTTATACTGAGAAATAAGCAGAAATGCCTTTTTGGTACAGTTTATAACATTTCTTCTTAAAATTTTGTTCGGTGAAGCGAATTTTTATAACACTATTGGGTAGCTTAATCAAATTAAAGATTGAAAAAGTCGGGCAGCGAGCGAGATTCGCCGCCCGACTTTTTCAATCTTTAATTTGATTAAGCTACCCAATAGTGTTATAAAAATTCGCTTCACCGAACAAAATTTTAAGAAGAAATGTTATAAACTGTACCAAAAAGGCACTTCTGCTTATTTCTCAGTATAAAATACCATGTGAGGGAATTATATGTAAGTAAGTAGGTAGTTTAAAAACAACTGTAGCATCAAAAACCACTTGACTTAAAAAGTAAGAGAAATTGTGAGTGCTATTTTCACGAAACTAAACTTTGAATGGGACACTTAGGTATGTCTCATAATAAGAGATACTTACCTAAAGTTGAGGTGTTGGCTATTATAGTGCACTGTTGTATCGAAATAAAAAGTTTTTTTTTAATTAAAAATGTTTAGTTGTCTCTTCTATTCTATGCATCCGATTAGTTATGCATTCCCGGACTTCCTGACATGCCGGGATTTATTTTACAAAAAAAAATAAGTTTTCTTCTTCATAATAAATAGTTTTAAGAATTTGCTTCCATGCTATGCATCCGATTAGTTATGCATTCCAGGATTTTCTGGCATCTCGAAAAATATTTAAAAAAATATGGGTTTAAGCTTCGATCAAAATAAAATGAATGGATAGGCCTAAAGCGCGGTAAGTTGAAGCAAACTACTGGTGCACTTGGTACATACAAACTAGCGCCATTATCTGTCAAATCTAGGGCACTTTCATACAAGTGACAAGTAAAAATTTCATTTGTTTTGCCTCATTTTTCTGGTTTGAAATGTTCGCTTAAGGCCTATCCATTCATTTTATTTTGATCGAAGGGTTTAAGAACCCGTTTCCATAATTTTCTAGCCAAAAAGTTTAGGTAAGTATGCATCCGAATATCCGATCTCTTCATAATACTAACTTCAGTTATTTTAATCACATTTTACAATTCTCCAAGCTACACGTTGGCATTTTAAGTAAATAACATAGAGCTCGAAGCGAAACGATGGCAACATAGGCATAAATTGTTCTCAGACGATTAAAAATTTAGGATTATTTTCAGTTCAAAATCAGACTTAAGTGCATAAAATAACAAAGTCAGGCCAATAAAAAGGCTACAAATTAGGTACGTCTCGTGGTATGGCTATGCTAACTTGTAGAAACCATAGAGAAATTACACGCTCCTCTTGGTAGAGATGGTTTAACAAAGTGTGCACAGTAACCACCAACTGGGCATGACGTCATCTAGTTTGTACTGCGATTGTTGAAATTACACGCTCCCCTAATGCTTTTTGTCTCCTCTCACCCGTCCCTCACCCCCTTTGTCGGCGACATAATTTTCTATAGAAACAAGCCGATATGCCATCTCCTCTTACTCCATGGTAGAAACGGTGCCCCCCCTATAGGAAACTATTAATACCTCAGCGACCACGGCCGTACGGCCTCATGTCATGAAATGACTCATAGTTTGTTATCCTGCTCAGAACTGCCTGAGCCACACCACTTCTCTTAAGGTCAACAATTTTGTTGCTGATTTGATTTGATATAATTTTCCTTAGCAACCGATTTTTATTCTTTTTTTTAAGAAAAGTTCTTTAAACTTCTTCTTCTACTTCTTCACTATACACCACACATTTTTAATTAGTAACGAAGCTTTAAGGGTGTATTCAGACCGTGAATCTGAACAACTTTCAGTAAGGAACATGGACCTCCCATAGAAAATCGATCGGCCGATCCGCACTTTTGTACGGGAGGTCCATAAATTTTTACCGTTTTTCGAACTATGTTCCTTAGGGACAGTTGTTCAGATTCACGGTCTGAACACACCCTTAAGTCTCGTTACTAATTAAAAACTAGTGGTGTATAGGACTTTAACAACAACGGAAACGTCTTCAATTTATTTCAAATTGATTCTCAGAATCAATCACATCTCCTTTTTTTTACTTCTGAGCTTTTAAAAATATTACTTCTCTTATTAATTGACCTAAAATCACCATCCCCACCTTAATATGCGATTTGTTTCGGTTATTCGTTTTAAAGTAGTTTGAAGTCTATTCAGTTATTGATTTATGAGATATTAAACTATACATACATACATATGCTCACGCCTATGTCCCACTACTGGGGTAGGCAGAGACAATAGATCGCCACATGCTACGATTCTGACACACATCTTTCGCCTCCTCAACTATAAATAGTAAAATTGATAGGTATACTTACCTAAGTAATATGTTTATATGTGTTCTTAAATAAAACCCATTTCACATGCGCATAAATTGTTCGCACACGATAAAAAATTAAGTATTATTTGAACTACAAAATCAGACATAAGTGCATAAAATAACAAAGTCAGGCTAATAAAAACGCTACAAAATACACCTCGTGTAGTGGCTGTGCCTTTTAGAATCTTACAATTTAAATTTTAGATAAAACATATTATCTTCTAAAGAAAATTCAAGCGATTGGATACATAACATATTATTTATATACAAAATACGTTAAACTTATTCCCAAAATATGTACTTCTTACTTACCTTCCTATATTATATTGCAAATGTAAACATTCACGTAATCCAAAAAGCTTATTTAGCAATAAGAATCCAATGCAACCGAACCTTATAAGGCGTATAACGATATCCCATCAAAACCGCGATTCAGACTTGCCAGAAATACAATATTCAAGACGATTACATTAATTAGGGTCCTAATCGAGTCAGACACAAAGATAAGTGCCCAAACGGAACCCAACCCATTCGAATTAGGCAGGGACCCGTGTCAAAAACGACCGACTTTGATTAATGCACTTTTTGCAAAAAAAAATACTGCTTGAAATGCATTTTCCGTAGGTAGGTAGGTAGGTACAATGCAATTTTGGATTAAAATTGTACGGTGTATGATTATGAACCCTTCAAGTGGAAAAAAGAGTTCCGTATAAAATATTGAACAATCCATGTAAAACGCTACGAAATTTTTGCAAATATCCAGTGCTACGGCGTAGCGCTTTGGAGTCCGCCGTAGACCTTTCGTAGCACACAACACCGTAGACTTTTCTAACAAAATTAATAGGCACATTTTTTTAATGTTTTCACACATTGTATTTTGTATAACGTTTGTATTATTCGACTTGAAGTTACAGGAGAACAATATTGTATCATAGATACCTAAGTAATTATAATTTAACAATCGCGTAGTCCACTTTGAGGAAAAAAACACTTTTTTTAAAGATTTTTTAGTGTTCTTCTTGTGAGCGAAAGTTTAGCCACCATTTTTGAGATGTTACTGTCCCTTTAGGTAACATAATATGCCAAAGGTTTTATAGGTAGGTAAATTTTTATATTGTAATGTAATAAAGTAAATAAGTAATATCAATAAAATCACTTACAGCTTCTAAGTATAAGGTAACCCAATTCTCTTAAACGCTTACAAAATCACATCACAAACAAAAATGTTCTCTTTCTTAAATAATTCCTCGAAAAGCAAAGTGTAGCGTGTATGTAGGCGTAGATTTGCATCTGATTTTGGACGGCCAAGCCTGCACCGGCCGGTGGTGATCGTCCCACTCTTAAATACCACAATTAGGTTGAATGGAACCACACGCACTAAAAAATCAGCTAATTTGGACCACTCAATGCAAACAGTTTTGCAAAGAATGTATAGGTATAATTTTAGTATAACAAGCCTCATTTCTTATTTGTTTGAACCAAATATCGGTATCATATCGAGATCCTTTTATCGATAAAAACAATATTTATTTAATATGCCATGGCTTTTTTACCCGACTGCGCGACGCAAAAGAAGGCACGGGGGGTGAGCCCGTCGCCACTTGTAATGGACAGTGGGTACAATACATGCCTCTAAATTGAAGCATGCTGGTTTCCTCACGATGTTTTCCTTCACCGATAGTGGTATTACAAATCGTGCATAAATTCCGAAAAACTCATTCACGAGTCAGCATTGACGGGATCGCACCAACTGCAAACTTTTTAACGCCTTGACTCTGGCTAGGAAACAGGAAAAAAACTATGTTGTAACCATTTTGGGTAAAAAAAAAACATTTAAAAGTTTTCCCTCGTTTTTTTCTGTCAACATCAACCAGTACTTAATGTTTTCTATTGATTTGATAATGGATTTTCTTTTTCTTATCTTCTAACTCTAACTAAAAATTTGTGTAAGTATTCAAAACTAAAATGCATGCATAGATAGCTTTCTGACGTCATTTTGTGACTCTACCACCGTATCGGAAGGTGTTCCGTCACAGAGGATTGTAGTTCCGTTGTAGGTTCGTTCCATTATCGGTTCTCTTTAAGCTCTATCAAGTACCATCTACTGAAAAGAATCTGTATATTACGATTGACAAACTTAGAGTTTTTGGTAAAGTTACTTTAGTTCATGTGTTCGTAATCTTAGCTTTCTCGATTGTTTCTATAAATAATTTGGTAGGATATTGGTCAGTAATATTTATTAACCTATAGCCTAATGTAATGACACTTTTTGTTTGATTTTAACAACGCGTTTTTCCTGTCCATGCAGTATGGCAATGTCTAATTTCCACGAATAGAAGCGGTTGTTCGCGCTCAGCGGTGCGCTTGCGCCGCCGCCCACTGACGTCAGATACCTAAGTTGCATCCGCCATTTTGATTTTTAAACTAATAAATTAACACCTCTCATAACATAAGTTTTTAGTTATCAAGATAAATGAAATTAATGCTACCTACGACTTTAATACAAATTAAAATTACTTAGGTATTACCTATCAAATCCAATTAGACATGTGTAAAATCAATGTCGTCGACATGTCGTAAAAATTAAGAGATAACTTTTAATTTGTATGTGTGCGCAAGTTTTTCTTATTTTACACGTAGCTAGGTAATTCCTTAGGGTAATTCATCTTTATAGCTTTTGCATTCACTCGACCATGAACAAATTACTATTATCTATGCGCAATAAAATACGCCAGACCACTTTTTATTGCCTAATTAACAGAGTAATTGAAAGAACCGTCTTGTACTACCTATTCCTTATAAATCCATAGTAATTAGCTAATTGAGACACAATACCGTGCACTGACGCCCATAATTCTCGTTATTGAATGAATCAATGATCGGTGCGCTGCGAACAAAGTTGTTGTTAAGCAGTTAAGCCCGCATGCCCATATATTCGCAATCATAATTAGAAGGCTACGTAAAGGTCGTCACGCTGAAATCGCGCTTGCCGACGCGATTCGCGCCAAGCGGCATCGTCGTTCACTTCAGACGAGTGGTTCCCGCCAAAACGGGCGCAGGCTGTGGCGCGAAGGCTCGTGATTGGTCGGCGCGAGCGGCGGCGCGGCGCGCGCGCAAGGCCGCCGGTTTTCCCGCGAACAATGCCAAATGGTGCATTTGTCAAGGTGAGTTCGTTCACCGCCGACGCCGGCGTCGCGCTCTTCGGACAATCGCTCGTTCGCAGCTATCGAAGGTCGAAAGAAGGCAGCGCGCTCGTTTCGCCCGCCCCGCTCTGAAGATAGCGTTCATTAGCATCCATGTTTACAGGTGAATCTATAATTCGTTTAATAGGAGTTCGTAAAATGAATGAAAGTTTAATATTCTGTTATTAGTGCGCTATTTTCTAGCTTGCCTTGCTATCTATTTGTTACATGACACCGAAACAGAAATTGAACAAACTATCGACTCTGCATGAATATTACGTAAGTACACCCAACTTTTATGCTAACCGCCGATAGTTTTCGTTACACAACATAAATTTTCACTGTTCTCGAAAATGTAGAGTCTATAGTTTACATAACAATGATTTTTTAATTGATCTCATTAAAATCATATAAGTCATCAAGTACCTATCTAGTCATTACTCATTACAACCAAAAGTGCACACATGAAGAGCGAAGAAACCAGCAGAACGAAACCACAGCACGTCTGTTCGAGTTTCCAAAGAAGCTTCTAGAAGAAAACAGAAGAAAGAAGAACAGTATCAAGTGCTACGCCCGGACGAACTTCTCAGCTCGGCCGACACTAACTGGTCGGTGGGATCTTCGTCCGTTTGTATCGCTTATACGTGGGTACAACAATGCTGTTATATCGCAAACTGAAGATTGAAGAATTTGAAGATTATGTGGCAAAATTGGATTATTATACATTTTACTTTATTCTGTTATAGTTAGTTACTATTTTTTCTCCCCTCCGGACGGAAAGCGTCAATTTACGTCCCGCTGCGCTAAACGAAGTTGCCGCTTTCCACCTCCGTTGAGGAGAAAAATAGTATACTAACCTCGGGCAGTAAATAAGGAAGCCTCAGACAACAACTACATGAGATCTGAGACCTTTCTTACTTTCCTGCCCTCGTTGTGTAATCTACTCTACTAGTTATATATTTTCTATATACCTAGCTACTTATTTCATGTAGGTAACATAATTTCTAATGTAAAATGTAAAATTAATTGTTCATAATAATATGCTGACGTTTTTTAAGGGGATGATCAGACCATCAAACTGAACAACTTTTTCTATGGGACCAAAGTCGAAATCACAATCCTACTCTACCCAAATGTATGGGGACAGCAATTTTTTTTCGCGATTTCTATTTTGATCCCGTAAAGAAAGATGATCAGTTTGATAGTCAGATTTTTTTTAAATTATTATTATTGATGGGTTTGCTCTTGACCTCTATCTAGTCCTCAGGACAAAGATGGGGTCGAAGATGTAGGTAGCGAGCTTACCCAGAAGTACCCCGATTTAGTACTGATTTAATATTCTTGTATCGGTAACCATTAGGTACCTACCTGCCTACATAATTCTTGTTTTGGTATTAACTATTAAGTATATTAGGTAATATTTTATAAATTTTTATTGATTTTTTACCTATTAATTCATTAATTATTTGTATTGCAACATCAATTCGATTAGATAACAACCGATTGTTGTGAAAATTGCTTACTTTTATACAATGTTTGTTTTGTGAAAATGCAGTCTAAAAGCAGGCAGTAAAACTACAACTAATATTAGTTAAGTACCATATGAATAGATAATAGTTAATTAGTGTGGGTAGGGGAAGACTGGGACCCTTCGTACAGTTTTCACAATATCTTTGTTTTCTTTTTACCACGTTGATTAACAGCTTTATGGAAATTATCTTGAAATTGCAAATATATTTGGCTATTAGGAAAAAATTGTATAAATGATTATTTTAGAGGGTTATTGAATAAAAGTTATTTTTCTTTCGTCCGGAATTCGTACGAATCTGCCCCACGAATGGGGCACTTTCATACTCTTTAGCAATTCACTTTTTTTCCTCGCTGTTGTGAGGTGAAAAGTTGTGTGTTTCGCTCGGCTGTAAAGTTATTCTGCGTCTCGTACCTTAGAAACCTTCGCTATAAGCTCCTAGCTTCATTCGCTTGCTCAGGTTTCAATACAAGTACTCGCGCCAAAAAACAACTTTGCAGCCTAGCATAACAAATAACTATTATTTAAGTAGTACATAGAGGATGAAAATAACATTTCTATTGTATTGTAGTAGGTACTTAGGTACCCTAATGTGACGTAGGGGACGTGGATATTTTTTTTTTTTGCCCAAAGGATAAAGAAGTGTTTGGGATCCCCTGCTCCATCACAATCATCTACAGCTGATATACCATCAAATATTCGTCGACTCTATACTACCTTGCTCCTCGTCCTCAATTTTGTAATGTTACACCATGTTTCTGTAAAAATTAATTAATCTTTTAGGAATGAGCAACCATTTGTCGTGTACGAATGTGTCCCTTTCGTGCTGTCCAAAGGTACCCCATGGTACCTTTATAAGTTTAACTAAAAGATAAGACTGGAATACTTTTAGAACAATTTATTAATAGCCGAACAGGCGAACGTGGTGACGCGACCAAAAAGATACCACTTTTCTAGAAACGTGTAAAGTAAGAGGACACTTTCTTAGGAATATTTACTTGTCATTCATTTTTAACTTTTTGACATTTTTGTTATTTGTTAACAAATCCGCTGTAATAAAGCATCATCATCATCATCACAGCCAATGGATTCCCACTGCTGGACATAGGGCCTGACCAAGGATCGCCACAACGACCGGTCCTGCGCTGCCCTCATCCAACGGTTTACCGCCGCCTTCACTAGGCAATAACGCATATACTGTGAAAATTTTAACTTTCTAGCTAACTATTACGGTTCATAAGCCCTAAACAGGTAGGACGGACGGACAACGTAGGCTTAGTAATAGGGTCTCGTTTTCATCCTTTGGGTACGAAACCTTAAAAACAAAAAATACAAAGCGATCACTTCCCATGTAGTATACTTTCGGGACGCATACGTAGGTGGTACCTACGTAGGGGTCATTTAAACAAACAAACAAACAAACTACTGAGTCTAGCCCTAGCCCCACACACACAAATAAATTTATGTAAGTAAAAAAGAGGTAAAAATCGAAAAATGTATTGGTGTGTCGCCGGTATGGGGAAAAGCATTGCACGCGTATTCAACCGAACATTCGGCGCCGAACGTTCCGCAGGTGTGTCGCTACACTTATACTGCTATTCACATGGAAGGGTTCTGGCAGGACTCTTGTACAAACAGTATTATTCAGTGCCTTATCTGACAGATTGGCAGATCTTTCATACAAAATATATCAAAACGATCTGTTAAATAAACTATTAAGAAATTATCCAGAAGTGGTGAAGCAGACCCTAAGTATTATAATCACTACATAGTACCTATAAAACAAAGTCGCTTCCCACTGTCTGTGCGTCTGTCCCAGTGGCGTAGCGTGGGTTTCTGCCGCCCGGGGCACATACCGATTTTGCCTCGTTCCTTACAGCCTATATTGTATGGGCTGATAGCTAATGACGATGAAACGGGGCATACGACCCTCAAGGAGGCCGTATGGGCGTTAGTCCACCATGGGTTCTCAATGCGGATTGGTAGACTTCACATAGAATTTCTTCTTCATCGTCGGTTTCCTCACAATGTTGATCCTCAGCCTTAGGGTCAACCTCAGCCTCATCTGCCAGCACTGCTTGGCATTTTTCTATCACTCAGGAACGTCTTTTGCTAGAGCAAATAAGATAGCGGGAACGCGACCGCACGCAGCAGCGACGGTAGCGCAGCGATATTTCTCGCTCTAGCAAATGACGTTCCTGAGTGACAGAAAAGGATAGAGCGTGAAAAAATAGGCTCAACCCTTAACAAACCGACAGCTTGACTCCGATAGTAATCCATCAATAGAATCAAACCTCCAACAGATGAACATAACTAACTAAATAGTGCAGGAAAAGTAGCATATTTTGGGGGCAAAATGTACCTTTTCCAAAATGCCCCCCATACCCATACCCCCTGGAAGGGGTAGGACCCCAAAATTTCGGGTGGACTCGGAAGATCCGTATTTCTAGTGCATAGATAAAGTTAAAAAACAAAGTTTCATTGATGTACAAATTTTGCCTGCAAACGGACATTGTTTAGTTTACTTTACCTGCACTAAAAATAGACTTTGTTTCATAAAGAAAACGATAACATACAACATTATTTTCGCCGTCGGTCAGAAATAGAATGCGGGTGTCATACATAGGAACCAGCGCCAGCGCCCGTGGGTTACGTACAGTTAGTCAGCCTATTTCGCGGCTGCGTCATGCTATGCGTAATTTGTGAACGTCATCGTCAGTCTATATTCAGATTTTTACAGTACATTTTACTTACAATTTGTTCGTGCTATTTTGATGTTTGGGGGATTTTTCGACAGCCAATTAAAAAACGTTAAAATCGTTCCAAATAACTCGGTACATGGCGTTGATGCGAGATGGCTGTGGAAGTTTTTTTTAGTTTTTAAATTAGCAGGAAAATATAAAAAGGTACCTAAGTAATTCGTCAGCGGATGCATGTCTCAGTGACGTGCATTTGTTTTTACTTTATTAGATTGCGCAAGATCGTAAATCACGATCTTGCGCAATCTATCGAGGCATGTTGAACTACGTTTTTAAAATAGCTGCCAGAAATTCCCCCATTGTTAGAAATGAATGCAAAGGAAGTAAAGAAAATATCAATATTTAAACAAATCAATATTATTTCCAATAAATTTATCAGTACATCCACATTGAATGCTTCATTAATTTTACTTTATAAAATACAACACAAAAGTCTTCGACAGGGTGAAACTAAACATAAGAACGAGTATAAGATATTATCTATTTACAATAAGATGGTTTAAACACAAATAAAACATTGAACGTAACAAAAATCAGTGCAACAATAAAATAATAAATATTTATAGACAGTGGACTTCAACGTGGTAAAGTTACAATAATTCTAAAGATATTATAATTAATCAATCGTTAGTTATACAAGTTTGTTACAAAATTATCTATTGGCCTTTACATCACAGAGCTAAGCGATCTTAAAAGGATAGACCAAGAGTATGAGGCAGCGGGGGCCGCTCCTGATCAATGAATACTGAGCGAGCCTCCTGCCTTCAGTCAAAAGCGAATACTCCTGCATTCAACAAAAAAGTTACGACATAAAACCAGAACTAAAGTGGTACTAAGAACGAAACCAAACCGCAATCTTCATGCACAAACTTCAAACAAAAAATGCTTTGCCAAAATGTCGAGATGCACATTTAAATGCGTCTACTGAAGACGACCGGTTATCGAATCTGGTAAAATTAAACGGCAACTTCTAAAATTGTATAAAACTCAAAACCGATGCTACGTCAATTCTAAAGACTAGAAAAATGCAAACGATTCCAAAATATGATAACTGCCATGTCGGACACTGAGTGAATGCCAACACTGTAAACCTATACGATTGATATGTGTGCGTGCGGTGTGCAGTTCCCGTAAGCGATGCGATAACGATGCGATAGCTCTGTCGCGGTCCTGCGGTCTCACCGACCGGCGACCCGCGTCCGCTCCTCAACCCCATATAATCAATGAACACACTATGAAGGTTATTATCATTATCTAAAGTTTTCAACAAGGGAAACTGGCAGGTTCGTTTAGTCTCCATACATCGCTCCGTTGAGAATTTCGAAAGACCTCATACAACAATAATTTTATAACTTAGGACAGTCGTTAGGCCTTAAGATTTACAATGTACAGTTATTTATTATGGCAGATATTCAACAATCAATTTATATCTATCAATACGATACTGACACTTTTTACAGAAACAATACTAGGAATATATATACATGCTATAACAACGTGCACCGCCTCCCACGGCGCCGCGACGCCATATCGCTACTAAATGGCACTTTCAATACAAGCTCAATCGAATTCATAAATAACTTCATATATCGGCGACTCGCAACCGCCCTCCGTTAGTCTTTAGTTACCGGACCGACGCCGAGTAGGGGTGGACGGCCCCACCACGGCGAAGGAGTCGAGAGAGGCGAACGAAACGAATGTCCTTTTAATTCTTCTGACGATTCGTCCGATTCGCCGCGGATAAATGTGCTAGGTGTCATAGAATTTCATATAAAGAATTCTAAAATTAGATTCTTTCACCTCCTTCGCCGCGGATAAATATGCGTCCACCTTAATACACCGTCTCCTATAACCTATTATCTAAATTAAACTAACTTGTATTCAGATTACAATATCCATATATTCCGTAGCCTCGGACCGGTAACTAACAAGGCGCGCATATAATATTCGAAAAGTTAAGGTACTGGGCAGCGGGAGGGCGAGTACGAGCCGGTAAAAATCACTCACTCAGATTTAGTCGAAGTCGAATAATCCGTTAAAAAGGGAAAAGAGTATAGTGAGCAAAAAATTTCGAAGGAAAAACGTCCCGAGAACACCGTGGACTAACATTAGAACATTAGGGCGTGGACGCGGACGGGCGCCGAGGCTACGCGTACCCGGGCGGGTCCCAGGTGGCCGTCAATCAGGAGATGTAGGGGAGGAGTAGGTAGTAGATGCAGGCGGCGACGATGGGCACGGCGATGGCGAGGATGTGCGCGGAGGTGAGGACGGCAGGCTTGTCGCGCAGCACGGCGAGCTGGGCGGCGAGGCGCGCGCGCTCCTCGCTGGCCTCCGCCCACCGCTCCTTGGCGCGCACGAGCTCCTCCTCCAGCGCGTGCAGCGTGCCGTTCTGCAGCGTCACCTGCACGCGCTGCTCGTCGTCCAGCCGCACGTACTCGCCGGCGCTCGCCGCGTCGCCCAGCTGCGCCGACACCGTCGCGTCTTCGTCCCTGTTTATCTCCGTCGCGACCGAGTCCGACTCGTCGTCCTCCTCCTCGTAGTCTAGTCGGAACATTTCGTCTATTTCCGCCGATATTTTACCGGGGTCGTCCTCTTCCGTGACCGTGTCGTCTACTTTGGTGAGGTCCTCGAGGGAGAGTGAGGTTTCTACGGCTTTGTCGACACAGCAGATATCCTTGCTGAGGGAGGCTTGGAGGCGTTGTATCTGGAGGTCCTTGGCGATGAGCTCCTGGCGCAGGGAACCGACGACGGCGGAGAGGTCGTCGATGTCGGCGCGTGTCGGCCGGAACGCGAGCTCGGCTTGCATGTCGGCCGCAGAGGTGCACAGCCGCTGGATCTCTGCGAGATTCGCTTCCTCCGCGGCAGTGGAGCGCGTGAGTTGTGCCTGCAAATACACCAACAATATTGTTTAATAAATTTATATTTAGAAGTTACTGTGTGATATCATTTCAGCGGTTAATCCCCGCGGAAATCACACGATACAATAACTAAATAAATACATAGAATGAATTACAAACGACGTCATTTGTATGTAGTGTCTTGACAAAAAAAAAATTGTTTTGATATGAAATGACGCATAGACGATTTCTACAATAGCTATTGCTTAGTAAAAAACAATCAGGTACGCAGTAAAAACTATAATTAAGTATATAAGACAGATGCAATCTCTCGTCCTTTTTCTCCCATCAGTTGGAATGGGAAATCGCTACGAACAGAGACGGGGTCGTATGCAGTTGCCGTTAACCTCGCTTTGGGCATCAGAGTGGTTGACGATGCCTGAAGATATTAGTCGCCTCTTACGACTCACTTCTGTTATTCTAAAACAAGTCTATCTTACATGCAGGTCAACGATGCGCGCCCTGCACTCGGTTGCCTCGGCCTGCGCGGCGAGCAGTACGTCGCGAACATTGCGCAGCTGTTCGTTCTATAGAGTGCCGGAGTGTGACACAATGTAACACAAGTCTATCTTACCTGCAGGTCAACGATGCGCGCCCTGCACTCGGCCGCGTCCTCCTGCTCGGGCGGGGACTCCCTGGGCTCGCCCTGCGCGGCGAGCAGTTCGTCGCGAACGTTACGCAGCTGTTCGTTTTCCGAGCTGGTAGCGGTGAGACGCTCGCGCAGAACTTTGATCTCGTCGTTTAGGCCCGCCATTACGCGTAGAACGTTCGCGTACTCGACGCCTGCTTTGCTCTTTGGGAAATAAATGATTTTGGTTTACTTGTGTGTTTTATTTACATAGCTTCTCATTTTATAGAGAACCTTTGTTATGGAGAAACAAAATGAATACTATAGATTCAGTATACAGGCTGTTAGTTTACTTTAAGGGGTAAATTCGCAAAAAAAAAATCGACTTTTCAGCTAAGTACGTTTGTTGGTATGAATGGTCGTTTTTTTTTGCGAATTTCCTGGTTTCTTGCAACTAAACGGTGAATTCGGAGCTTCAAACTGAACAACTTTCACTATGGAGCCTACCTCGAGAAACGCGAAAAATTTGTCCCATACATTTGAGTCGGGAAGGTGCTGATTTTTTTCCGCGTTTCTTGAGGTAGACTCCATAGTGAAAGTTGTTCAGTTTGATAATCTGAGTTCACCGTTACAGTCTGCGGAGTGCTGTCCCTTACACCCTGTATCTAAACTATTATAAAACTGTAACTGAAGTGTGTCTGTACATTGAAGATAGTTACAAAAAAAAGATTACGATATGGTTTTTAGGTATCCCTGACTCGAAATCAACCTTATTTAGAAATTTTGTCGTCTGTTTGTTCGCGCATCACGCAAAAACTACTGAACCGATTTTGATGAAACTTTTTTTGTTTCTTATGATCTGACTTAAAATCTGGTATATAATTTGTGCGGACGAAGTCGCGGGTAAACACTAGTAATTTATATAAGAGGTAGAACTTACAGGTGAGTCCTCCCTGATGCCGGGGTCGCTGTAGGTGGAGTTGGCGTTGTTATCCGCGTGCAGGTCACCGTCCACCGGGCTCGACGACTCTGTCTCATTGCCAGACTCTGTAACACGACAACGACAGTAATTTTATTGGGAAAGATGTGAGGGATAAATGAGAGCATCGGTGGTGCGTTGCAGAGAGTTATGAACACTCATGAGGGTACAGGCACATAAGGGGTCGTTCACAAATGACGTAACGCAAAATTCTCAAAATTTAATCGTAACGGTACCGTAACGCTTGGCTAGGACTCAAACGGTGAGGGAACCTCGTGAAGAAACCTGCATACGCTGAAGAGTAAAATTCTGATGCGTATGTGAAGTCTACCAACCGCATTGGGGACGCGTGGTGGACGCCCATACAACCTCTAAGATGGCAGGTCTGTGCCCTGCAGTGGGACATTTAAAGGCTAATGATGAAATTACACAACGAAAGAGGTAGGAATCCTCGAGCATGTTGATAACGTAAAACGAGAGAACCGAGCCTCGCCTTAGCAGAAGTAGCATGCAGGTGCAGCCTGCGTGCCACTGAGATGATATACCATATCTGTGCATACTGTATTGTATACATTTCTTTCACAAAAAGGTCATGTGACACCCGAAATTAGATTTCTGTACATTCAAGGGTAGCGCTCATAAACCGTTGCGTGACCTGTATTTAGTTTACTTATCTGAGAGTGGAGAAAGGCCCTGTCAATATCACATTAAAGTCTTAGTCATAATTTTGTTAAAATAATTTTAATCTTTCAACAACTTGATTGATGATAAAGATCGGCGATACGCTGATGCTTTCTGTCATTTATTGTTTAAAAATTATCTCGATTGTTTGGTTTAGTCATAGATTTAAAACTTTTCGCTTACGCTGAAAGATGGAGCCAAGAAATTGAGAGCGAGATAGCCAGTTGTGAAACCTTATGTAAACAAAAAAGACTAAACATTATTTTTTGTTTCGGTCACCGTGGCTGGTTTTTTTTGTGTTTGGAAAGATGTCAATCTTATAGAATCTTTGCCAAAAAAAAGTCTTTTAGTGTGCAAAAGTCAAACTATCGCTGTTCCATATGCGGCCACGATATGGCTTAATCTAGAGTGTAAATCTATGGGTTTAGTACTGTTTAGAGTTCTCGATTAATTTATGTTGCCTTACATTGGTTAACATAATTACTGAACTAATAATACTTCATAGATAGGTGCATAATAAATTATTAAAATAAAAAAAAATAAAGACGGCTTCTTACTTAAAAAAAATCTTTTTGATTCAATATCATAGTTTGTAGTCAGCATATACAAGGTGTTACAAAACTACAAATAAACATTTAAGGGGGTGGTTTAGACCATCAAACTCAACAACTTTCACTAAGGGACCAATATCGAAATCGCGAAAAAAAAATTATGTTCTATACTCTACAAATCGACTCGATCTAAAATATGTATGGGAATTAGATTTATTTTTTTCGCGATTTCGATGTTGGTCAAAGTTGTTCAGTTTGACGGTCTAAACAACCCCCTTAAGAGTTTAAAAAATTTATTCTTACTTATGTAACACCCTGTACTCTGAGTTAACATTGAACGAACATCATGTTACTCCAAGACACAAAAGCAACCAATTTCAAGGAAGTAGATCTATCTCTCTCGCTCGCTCTACGTGACGTCTCATCGGGCTAACGACCCGCCTTCAAAGAAAATGGCGGACACGGGCGGAGCAAAGAACTCGCTCATGCATATAAACAAATCAGTGAATCAGTCGTCAGTAGCGGGCGCTTAGTCGTCGGTTGCCAAGCGAATGTAACGATGGTAGTATTAATGAAGAAAAGAGGGAGAGATATATATAAATTAGGAGTGTAGTTGACACGCGCTTGACATTAACATTGTACTAAAATGACAATAATATATGACGTCATATTACTTATTTTTTAACCTGTTAAAATAGATAAGAGCTAAAAAATTACTGAAAATGTGAGTTTAGTGTGTGTGTTTGTTGTGTGTTGGACGAAGCCTGTCGTGGATACGCACTTTGTTTTTTTTTAAATTATTTACTCTAGCTTAAAAAAAAAAAAAAAGTTATGGTAATGTTATGACCGAAATAGTTTAGTGTGATTTTCCAACGTTTTTTTTAATGAGAAGATTGAAACAATCAATTTTTCAGGCAGGCAAATTAATACCTACCTACCCGATTCTAAGGTGGACTACATTTCAGACGGGTTGACTGAACATAAATAAAATATTTACACCTGTGTCCCATTGGGGTAGTTAGAGGCAATAGGGGGATAGGTAGATAAAACGTTTATTCATTTAACAGTCTCACACTCAGTTGCAGAAATGCTCATTAATGTTAATTATCCATTAAATCTCTTGCTGTCACTTATTGTCTTGTTGACGTAGTAAAACTAGCAAGAGATTTAATGGAGGATTAACTTTAATGAGCGTTCTGCAACTGAATGTATGACGGGAAGCCCGGGCCTCCAACTCCAAACTGCCTCTTACTTACTGAACATGATTTGATCTTGGTTTGAATTTGATTTAAAATCTTCTAAAGATTTTGAATTGAAACGGGACGGACCGCAAAATCTGTTGGTGTCCGTAAATTATGCAACGAGTCACGTTGCAGGGTTTGCCCCGAACACTTGTCTCTCGCGTGGTGTTCGCGCGGTTCGCGTTTCAGCCTGCCACGAGGCTCCACAATCCTTCTCAGTTGTTCTTACTCAAAAACAATCTTTGAGATTGGATAGATACTCCCTCAAACCACTTGAAATTGGCGGAAATGCGGTGCTAACGCACAAGCAAGAAGTCCATTAATTATAAATTAAAAAAAAATTATGCAACATAATCATTCTTTTACTGTGACAAAAGCGTCGTCTCACTAAGCGTGTGAGGATGCCTGCCTTTAACCACCCCTCGGGCCCAGTATTGCAGGTTTCCTCACGATGTTTACCTTCACCGTTTGAGAGCAGTCGGTATTGCGTACATAAGTTAGAAAATACATGGCATGTCGTCCAAGCGGATTCGAACCCGGATCCTTATGATTAGGTGTCCATGCCTCTCCGCAACTATCCCCTGGCGGTCTGACGAACGCGAAAGACGTTACATGCGACTGCATGCATTTTTCCATCGCTCCATCCTTTCCCGCTATCTTATTTGCTCTAGCAAATGACGTTCCTGAGTGACAGAAAAGGATGGGGCGACGAAAAATGCGATGCTGTGCTGGTAGATGAGGTTCAACCATAACGGCGCCCGCGCGTCAGCCACATACCACGTCTCCGCCCTGAATTGGATTTCTGCATATTCAAGGTAATCGGCTAATCGGTCATGTTGAGCGATCTGTAGGTAGGTACACTACTAAACATTCTGTGGGTATTATAACTGACCGTGGTTGAGCCTGGACTGCTTCTCGTCATCGGTGCACGTGTCTGGCTCGCCGGGCTTCTCCTCACCGCTGCTGCCGACCTCGCCCTCTTCCGTTTGTTGTTTCTCTGTTGAAACAATTACGTTAAATGTACTACAATACAAACTTACACTGGACCACTTTTACTGAACTAAAAACTACTAGGGACATTTCTACAAAGGATTAAAACCGGCCAAGTGCGAGTCGGACTACTCGCGCATCGAGGACATAGTGCAATTCAACTAGTGGTTGCGCTCGGCGGTCGCGACGCGGGGGCCAGGCGGAGCGTGTTCCTGTACCGACTTACAGCTTGGCAAAAAAGTCGTGATAACACATGAGGGCGCTGCCTCCACGCAAGAACGTCAAAATCACGCATAACCTGGCAACACCACCATACAAAAATTTTAGTTCCACCTGTCACCACGATCATGACTTTTTTGCCAAGCTGTACCTGCGCGCGGTACCGACTTTCCCGGTATCCCGTCCCCACACACCGCGCGAGCTTAGATCCACCTCAACCGCTCAACTGTTGTGAGCTATTCTACTATATTATATTTTCGCTATACCGAGGTTTCCATACCACAACACAATATAATTACCTCTAAATGTGTTTTCTCTGGCATCCTTAGCGCAGTCTGCCTCACACGTGGCCGGTATTTATTATTTTACTATAGAGTTTTCACTATAATCACACCAAGTTTGATGCTTGTATGAATTACCGTTTTTACGATAAAGCAAAAATAAAAACGATAGAACAATGTTTGAAAACCTTCCTCCAAATTTTTTCTACAACTTGGCTGAATAATAAAAAAAATTATGGTGAATAAAATAGGGGAAAATACAACAAATTTACCTTTAGATTCAGAATTATAAAGGTTATTCTTCGTTAATATCAAATCGAACTCCTTGGCAGACTTTCCCTCGGCTGATACCACTTTAATGCCAACCTGGAAACGGAGAAAATTACTTAGTAGGTGGTCCGCGAGGACGCTATGTGTATAAATTTCTGCGAATAGGATCGTTACGAAGATCTGTATAACTTTCCCCTCTAGTTTGAAGTATATCAGAAAAGAAAAGAGCCTTAGACTGCGTTTCCACTAAAGCTGAACGGAGCAGAGATGTGTAATATCAACCAATAGCTTGATTCCGTCAAGCGAGGAAAACGAAGCAATGCGATTGGTTTCCGCTCCGTTTTGGTAGATTCCGGGCCTTAGTTGTAGGGCCATAATCATCCCGCAACCTTGCAGGATTGGTTGACTGTAAGGTTAGTAAAGATAAACTGTACTTCTATTAGTTAAGAGTACTCTTCGCGTCTTCCTTGCCTCTTGTAGCTTGTTATTACTGAGCCACTATATTGAAGGGTTCAAGGGGAACATCACCTCACCGACGTTGTTGAGCACGTGTCGCGGCAGCAGCAGCTTGATTTAGTCGGGTAGGAGCGCGCACTGAGTCTTGTAGCTTGTTATTACTGAGCCACTATATTGAAGGGTTCAAGAGGAGCATCATCTCACTGACCTTGTTGAGCACGTGTTGCGGCAGCAGCAGCTTGATGTAGTCGGGTAGAGCGCGCACAGCATCTTCCAGCGTCCCGCTGCGCTTCTCATCTTGCAGCTTGTTGCTGTCCGTGCAGAGGACCAGCATTTTAGCTTCGCCGTTTTGTATTGAATACTGTGAAAACAATTATTTTTATTAACATTGAATTGTGACATTAACTTTCTGCTATGATTCGTTTGCACTGTTTACAAAGGACCAGATTACTCTATGGTGAAATTAGCGACTTAGCATCTGCGCGCTGTTAATGAGACCGCAAAAGTGTGCTTGATTGTTTTACATTACTGCTCAGTGAACGAGGACGTTAGTGTCTGGCAGCGACACTAATGTCACCTTAGTATACTACAGTTTTGCTTAGATGCCATACGTTGCCGCTGACATTCGAGACCTTTCAAAAGTCCTCGGTCACTGAGCAGTAATGTGCTAATTTTAGACATTCACAAAAAAATTCCACTTGTGCTTGTAGACGGAATGTCAGTGTAACCGCGTATGAGATAGTGATAGTCATACAATTTGATGAAGTGACATCGCATCGTTGGTAATCGGCAATAAAGTGACTAGCGATCTCCTTTATTAACTAGATCGAATTTGCTATATGCATCTCTTATTGAGTGAATAGTTCTGTGGTGTATAGGAAACTTCTTAGTTAACTCTATACAGCCATCTCCATGCTGGATGATTTTGATACCTGTCATTGTCTTGTCTAATAAAACAATAGATTGATTACGGATCTAATATGTTTACTTTATCGGTATTTATTATTGGCGACGATCCTGAACCCATAAAAACATCGTAAAAACACTACAGAATATGGATAAAGTAAGGAAACATCGGGGAACCCTACGCGGGTTGCTCACACGACTCGACAACTACATCGAACAAAGGACGACGATGTCTGACGAGGACATCACCGCCCGCTTCCAAGGACTGAAAGAGACGATTCAGTCACTGCGGGGAATACAAAAGAACATTCAGGACCAGGCTACCGAAGCTAACGACGAAACTATCTACGCACAAGAACAGGAATACAGATACGAAGTTGAAGAACTATATACTACAATTACAATTAAACTTTTGACGAAACAGAAACAAAACCAACAACAAAGACAGCAACAACAACACCAACAACAAGACCAGCAACAACATCAATATGACCGTAAGAACTCACCAAAAATAAATTTCAAACCACTACAAGAATCAGAAAAATTTAATAACTTTATAAAGAGATTGGAAGTGTACTTCAGATTGAATGAAATCACCGAAACACAGATGAAAACCAACATCCTACTTTCCACCTTATCACCAGAACTCCATGAGAAACTTTGCGATCTGGTATGTCCAGAAGAACCAATTAATATGACATTTGATCTCATTACCGAAATACTTGACGACTATTTAGACCCTAAACCTAGCAAATGGGCACTACAACACAAATTTATAACGAGATCACAAAAGTTAGATGAAACAGCAGCCCAATATGCAGCAGAATTAAAGAAACTGACAACCAACTGTGAATTCAAATGCCAACATTGTCAACAAAATACATCAGAAAGCTTTCTGTGCCTACAATTTATAAGAGGATTAAAAGATAGTGACGCACGAACAAGAATCCTACAAGATCCAACAGTATGTACATTCAAATCACTGACACAGATCGCAACATCCATCGAAATGGGTAAGGCAGAAAACGCAACAATGATCATAAATGAACAACCAAGCACCAGTCAAGACCACATCAATAAAATATCTACAAATAAGAATACCTACCGATCGAAGAGTCAAAGCCCAAGGCAAATCACATTCAGAGATCTAAAAGGGAAATGTTTCCGCTGTGGAGCTACTCATGAATCCAACATAATATGTACCGCCATCAACGTAACCTGCCGAAAATGCAATAAGGTTGGTCATCTTGCCCGTGTTTGCCTGCAACACCAGTCTAACGCAAACTTCAACAAAACTGGACTGAACACACATCAACTAGAAGAACCAGCTATAAGTGATAACGATGACTGGAACGATATTAATGTGATAGTCGGAGAAGCATCTGAAAAGTTTATGATAACCGTACAAATTGAAAACACTACACTAAAGATGGAATTCGATACTGGAGCTACATTATCGTCAATGTCAATGCGGGACTACAGGAACCTAAATATTAAAAAAAGGATATTCAAGACAGACATCAAACTTAGAACATATACTGGAGAAATAATCAAACCAGCGGGAGTCACATACGTTCAATGCAAATATCAAGGAAAAGAATTCCACGGAAAACTGTATCTTATTAACGACAACGTAGATCCTATCTTCGGACGCAGCTGGATGAAAGAACTCGAGACACTGAACCTAGCAGATATAAAAACGGTACAACATACTGAAAACTTAGAATTAGACGAACTGTTAGAGCTTTATAAGACCTCAGTCTTCATGTCCGACCTTGGCGAAATACCTAATTACAAAGGCCATTTAAACCTGAAAGAAAACACGCAACCAATTTTTATTAAACCACGAAGAATACCTTACGCTTTAAAAACCAGAGTAGATGAAGAGATAGAACGGCTATGCAAACAAGGTGTAATTACAAAAGTTGACCATTCCGAGTGGGGTACTCCAGTGGTACCAATTGTCAAACCCAACGGCTCTATCCGATTATGCGCCGATTACAAGGTCACCCTGAACCAAGTGATTCAAGACGAACAATACCCAATACCTATGATAGAAGACATTTTTGCAGAAATGAACGGAGGAAAGTTATTCTGTACACTTGACATTACGCAAGCGTACCTCAACATGGTGATGGACGAGGAAAGCGCAATGCTACAAACACTCAGCACACATAAAGGTACTTATAAAGTAAATAGGCTCATGTTCGGAGTAAAGGTCGCACCGAGTTTATGGCAGAAGTTTATGGATAAACTTTTACAAGGGCTAGAAGGAGTTAAGTGCTTCTTTGACGACATTATCATACAAGGAGCCACAAAAGAGCAGCTACTACAGAGACTGAAGTTGGTTCTAGACAAATTGAAAGAGAAGAATCTTCGAGTAAATAAAGACAAGTGTCACTTTTTCAAAACAAGCATAAATTACCTCGGGCATACGATCGACAAAGAAGGACTACACAAAAACAGAGACAAGATAAACGCTATAATCAAAACTGAACGCCCAGTAAACACCGCAGAACTGAGGACATTTTTGGGTATGGCAAACTTTTACAACAAATTCATACCTAACCTAGCATCAATCACAAACCCGCTGAATAACCTACTAAAGAAAGAATCAAGCTTTCGTTGGTCTATAGAATGCGACCAAGCTTTCATTCAAATAAAGAAGGAAATTTTGAGCGAAAGAGTACTGATACATTTTGATCCCACAAAACCGTTAGTGTTAGCAACCGACGCATCACCACTGGGACTTGGTGCGGTACTATCACACAGACTCCTCGACGGATCGGAGAGACCAATAGCGTTTGCTTCGAGAACATTATCGGACAGTGAGAAGAAATACAGTCAAATAGACAAGGAGGCTACGGCAATATACTGGGGGTTGAAAAAGTTCTTCCATTTTATCTACGGTCGAAAGTTTATACTCGTCACGGATCATAAACCGCTGACATCCATTTTCCATCCACACAAGACCCTACCAGCGATGAGCACGATGAGACTTTTTCATTACGCTCATTTCTTATCGGGGTTCAACTACACTATTGAATACAGAACCTCAGGAAACAACTCCAATGCTGACTATTTGTCCAGATTCCCTATTGAAAACACTAAAACTAACAAAATTGACCAAAATTACAACTTTCAACTGCAGCAAATAAATACTATTAATATTAGTCCTGACACGATAGCGACCGAAACAAAGAATGACCCCGATTATACAAACTTACTACAAGCATTAAAATCCGGAGCATCATTGAGAACGCTCGGGTATAAAGATAACGAATTTACCTTACACGACGGATGTATAATGAGAGGAATGCGAGTTCTTATTCCCAGAACACTTCACGAACGCGTACTAAACGAACTGCATCTAGGTCATCCAGGAATTGTGAAGATGAAGCTTCTAGCCCGCAGTTTCGTCTATTGGAAAGGGATTGATAATGACATTGAAACGAAGGTAAAATCGTGCAGAGCCTGCAGAATGCAACAAAACGAACCAGAGAAAACACCACTACACCACTGGGAACATCCTGATGGCCCATGGCAAAGACTTCACATTGATTTCGCGGGTCCGGTTCACGGACACCAGCTTTTTATTATTGTGGATGCATTCTCAAAATGGACTGAGATTATACCTACCAAGTCAACCACAAGCTCCTGGTGTATTCAAAAACTAAAAGAACTATTTTGCACCTTTGGGATACCTCAAGTTTTAGTCTCGGACAACGGACGACAGTTTGTCTCAGAAGAGTTCGAAAGTTTCCTTAGAGACAGTATGGTTCGGCACCGGACCTCCGCTCCATACCACCCGGCAACCAATGGACAAGCAGAACGGTTCGTGCAGACAGTCAAAAGAGTTTTGCGAAGTTTAGAGGGGGAAGGAGGTAACCTACACGAGAAGCTTGTAATTGTGAAAACTCGTCTCCGAAGAACGCCAAACACTGATGGTCATACGCCTTACGAACTCATGTTTGGCAGAGAAATACGCACAGCATTGCATGCTATGTTTTGGAGAAATGCAGGGAAAGAGACTGTTCTAAGACACCAGATCAACATCAAGCAGTTCAATCCTGGTGATCGTGTGCAAGCTCGTGACTACCACAGTACCGCACAGCGCTGGCAATTTGGTACTATCACGAAACGACTGGGCAGACTGCACTACGAGCTCCGCACCGATAGCGGCGATGTCTGGCGCAGACACCTCGACCAGCTCTTGGCTGCACCCTTGATCCGCAGCAGTTAGGAGGGGAGAATTGTGGTGTATAGGAAACTTCTTAGTTAACTCTATACAGCCATCTCCATGCTGGATGATTTTGATACCTGTCATTGTCTTGTCTAATAAAACAATAGATTGATTACGGATCTAATATGTTTACTTTATCGGTATTTATTAAGTTCAAAACACGTTCCGACCCATGGAGTAAGAGGACATGGCATATCGGCTTGTTTCTATAGAAAATTATGTCGCCGACAAAGGGGAGCGTGTAATTTCTCTATGGTATACAACAACCGCAGTACAAACTAGATGACGTCATGCCCAGTTGGTGGTTTCATTGCTAACTTTGATACACCATCTCTACCAAGAGGAGCGTGTAATTTCTCTATGTTCCGACCTCTATTACTTCTCCCTCTGCGTTTTTAGGTTTTGTTATTGTATGACATGGCGAGTCGATGTGTATAGAATGTCATTGGTGGGATATATTATGATGGGTTCGTAATCTTCTTCTTATCGTGTGGGCATGCCCTGGTGTCAGAGTTTCAGACCACCTTACGGCCTCTGACGTGGTTTTTATGTAAGGACTACTACCACCAGAGATATTAGCCGGGACCAACGGCTTAACGTGCCATCCGAAGCACGGAATCATTTTTCTTTTCAGACGATCAGGTGATTCAGCCTGAAATGTCCTAAACAACTGGGGAAAAACGCACCAAGTGATGTATCACTAGGTGTCCCCCGTGGGATCGAACCCACGCCCTCCGTGTCAAGAGCCCAATGCTCTTAACGATTAGACCACGGAGGCAGTTGGGCAGAGGCATGATGGGTTCGTAACATTGACCTCTTATGATAGACCCACAATGTCATATAAAATCTTAGAAATTTTTTGTCTACATTGAAATGCAAAAACCCGCACAAATTATGTATGCAGGCTGCTGGTTGTCACTAATACGTTGTATTTGATTCATAAACATAGTCGTATTTCGCATGTTAACTGTCAGCCAGTACAAAAAAGAGCTCGTCTGAGCTCTTTGGGTTGTGCCATTTTTCGAACGTTGATCGTGAGTCTAGTTTGTATATAAGATGTCTATGGTTCGTAATGAAGAGTACTCACGGCGAGCGGCAGTTGGTTGCGGACGGCTACCTCGCGCTCCTCCGCCGCGGCGATGGCGAGCCGCGCCGCACACATCTTGCGCTCGCACCGCGCTGCCAGCTTCTGTTGAACACAAACATTTATTGTGATGATGAATTCCTCAACAATCTATCCTTCTTTCAGAGGTGGGGTCAGATGCGGTTGGCTACACCACTGTGCTTGCCTTAATTATCCGGCCTTAGGTTGGAGTCGCACAAGCTATTTGCTCGAAGAGTGGATGTGTTGCGTAAGTGCCGAGTGGACACCTGATGAGACCATTTTTGGATCAAGTGACGGTCGTTTAAAGTCCAGAAGCACCTCTCCACTCTAAGCGGCTCAGGAAATGTTGCCCCCTTGTCGCTCCGTGCGAGCGGCTGCTTCAGACCAAGGGGGGTTTTTTTAATGTAGGGGAATATTAATCATGTGATGTGGCATGCGTAAGCATGGGCACATGAAGCAATGGTTTTTGTGAGGGATCTGGATAAACGTTTAAGATAAAGGGTAAATGATTTTCGCGATGAGTCGTACAGTCAAGAGCACATCAACCTTGACAATCGAAGTGCGATATTGCTTCTTAATACGAACGCCAAAATAACAGTTCGAAGTCCAAGGTGTCTAGCTTGACGTGCTCTTGACTGTATAGTCTGTCTATAAAGTCGTGGCATGAATGTTTGAGGGTCTAATCATTTTAGTATGGTGGTGTTGCCAGGTTATTCTTGATTTTGACGTTCTTGCGTGGAGACAGCGCCCTCATTTTTTGCCAAGACTTTATAGACAGACTGTACTTGATTCAACGCGTCTCGTCAGCACTACAATGTGGAAACGCAGCCAGCGTTATATGCACGTTTGGTCCGCCTAGATCGTCCATCTTTTCGATTAAGTATTTGACTTCGCTAAATGGTTGTTTGTTTTGTCGACGCATGTTGCTGAAGGGAGATTTGTAGGAAATTTGACGACGCTTGTTGCTATTAATTTTGAGTAACGTGTTAGAACGTACCTGTAGCTCGGCGAGCGCGTTGTTGGCGGCCAGCCGCAGCGCACAGTTGTGTTGGTGCAACGCGGCGGTCTCCCGGCCGCGCCGCTCCAGCGTCTCCTCCAGCGCCAGGCGCTGCTCGTGCGCAGCCCGGAGACTCTCCTGCGCCACCTCCTGTAACCGACAGTCTCTCGTTTTAGTTATACGTCGCCCAACAAACTTTAACTGTCCCAAGGATATTTACGTTCCCATCACAACATGTCCAAAAATATTATTCTATTTTGAAGGTAATACGAGGTCACGTAATGAATTTTAGGTAAGCGAAATTTCGTCTACAGACTCCTAGGTAGCTATCGGAAAATTTAAAAAAAAAAAATCAAATGTAATGCACGGACGTCTGAGCACGTTCTACCGTGTTGTTCAAAAACGTTGAAACACTCGAGAAATCATGGTCAATTCACGCTAATGTTTCATTTTACGTATCAAGCCAGCTTTTCAGTGCATTACATGTAATACATGGACAGTGAAAGTGTTAATACGACCAACGAACTTTTACAAAAGAGTCTGAATACGCCACCTGATAGTTCCTCTTATCGTTCAACAGCTGGTCGACTTGCTGCGCGTCGGGCTGCCTGCCCATAGAGTGCATAGTCTCGAGCGTGTGGACCCGCATCAACAGCCGCTGCTCGCCGACGAACAGCTCCCAGGAGGAGCGAGCTTCCGACCGGGTTCTTTCGACACATTCGCGCAGTGTGCGCAGTCGACCTTCGAGCGCTGCCTCGCGTTGAATTGCTTCCTGTAATCGTAATAGAGAAACCTTGGTGATTTTGACGAAAACAATAATAATGCTGTTAATTAGAGCGTGAAAATAATGTGTGATAAAATCTTTGAAAAATACCTAGCTGTTTCTAGGATCTAATTATTTAATGGTCGCCAGTTGTACAGTAGTAGCCCCTTTATGTATCTGAAGTCATTTCAGAACTTTAAAAAGATGCAAAAACAACAGTAACATAATGCTCACGACTATACAGGGTCCTTCTTAATATGCTGACACTTTTTTAAGTGGATGATCAGACCATCATACTGAACAACTTTCTCTATGGGACCAACATCGAAATCGTGAAAAAAAAATCTGCTGTCCCATACATTTGGCTCGAGTAGGTTTGCAGTTTTGTATGGAAGAGCTGTTTTTTTTTTTTCGCGATTTCGATGTGGTGCCATGGAGAAAGTTGTTCAGTTTGACGGTCTGATCATCCCCTTAAAAAAGTGTCAGCATATTAAGAAGGACCCGTATACCCTCGAGCTATTCTAAAAACAACTTGTAAGGGAACATTTATAGGAATTTGTTAATTATCAGAAGTTACTTTCTTTAGGATAACATTATCAAAGCAATAAAGTAATACAATTTAACTGCAATAACTTATGCGTATCGGTCGCCGATATATAGAAATATAAATTCGCATTTAATTACAATGTTGTTAGTTTTACTTTCTCTAAATTTCCTTTAGCGTGTATTGTTTAATTATTTAAAGAGGAAACATACTGGATCTCAGATGGAGCGGATCTCTGTTTATTTAAGGTTTCATCGAACTATGTAGCTGATGACTGGCTTTTGGCTTTATTTGTATTATGTATATTTGTTTAACTAAGCATGTCTTAGATGACTTACCACTAGATGAAACCATAACAGCAATAGTTTGGCTTTTGCATACTAAAAGACAATTTTTTGTTAGTCAACTAATCAACTATCCATAGGCTTGACATCTTGCCAAATAAAAAAACTGGCCACGGTGAACGAAACAAAAAATAATATTTTGTCTTTTTTGTTTACATAAGGTTTCATAACTGACTTGGCTATCTCGCTCTCTCATTTCTTGGCTCCATCTTTCAGCGTAAGCGAAAAGGTTTTAATCTACGATTTTCGTACATGATCTTTTCAAGATTATACTCGTAGAATAGAATGCAAAATCGTACAGAAAAAATGTACCTGAACAAAATTATTAAGCTGGTATAATTCCTTGAGGTGCAGCGGCGTGGTCATAGTTGGGTTAAAAGATAACTTGGCCTCTTTGCCATCAGGGTGGAACAACTTGAGCAGGGCGACGACCGGTGGAAACGTGTTCTGAAATTCACAAATTACATATTGAACGAAACTGACGGAATAAATTGAATTGGATTAAAATAAATGTTTTTCGGAAGAAAACTGCATCCATTCTTTATATTACGTCTAAACGTAGGCTGGCAACTCAGAATAGGGTAAAAATTGGACCAAGAGTGAGAAGGCACCAAAAAATTAACTTCAAACTATGAAGGAGTTACATCTCACACTCACAAATACAACATACAAATTCTCACACCTGCCTTCCACTGGGGAAGGCCTCTGCCTACAACGGAGTGCCACCTGCTACGATCCTGACAAATATCTTTAGCTTCCTCCACATTCATTAGTCCTTTCATTCATGCTCATCGGTTTCGGGCATATCTGACCAAAAGTGAGATTTTTGAAACTCACACTTTCAAATCAGCAGTAGAAAATGTCAAAATTACTATGGAGATATACTCGTCTTTTTACTGCTGATTTGACTTTCAAAAATCACATTCCTGGAGTATGATTTTTGAAAGACAAATCGGCAGTAGACAGATGCATCACCATAGTAATTTTGTCATTTTTACTGCTGAGTTCAACGTTTCAAAAATCGCACTCCTGGCCCTTTTTAAGCATTTAGCCAATTTTGTCAGTGCTTATACGTCTAGATTTATAGATGCAAAAGAATCCACTTAATACTTCATTCCATCCTGGGACTATTTACTTGATCTTGTTATGGCCGAAAGCATTTTTAAAAAAGACCAAATATACATAGCCGTTGACTATCGAGTCGTCACTACCAATTTCGGGTTGACCAGAATCGCTATCCCAAAAAATGTCTTCAAAATAAATAAATCCCTATTAATATTTTTAATTTATTTTAGAAACTAATTACAAAATATCGTACATCAATATAATCAAATGTAAGTGTGGCAGACACACACACTTTTCTATCTGACACCATTTCAATTACATTTGGGCAAAGAGGTAGCCAGCATGCGGCCAAAGACATGCTAGCCACACATAAAAGTGCAAAATATAATTTATCATAGAATACCTTTTCAGAATCGTAACAAGGCAGCCAGCGTGCGGCCAAAGGCATGCCAGCCGCAAATAAAAGTAAGATATAATAAATCAAAGAATACCTTTTCAGAATTGCCAGCATTCTCAACGACCGGTATGCCGAACTGCACGATGTCACCGGAGAACACCTCGTGGGGCTCCTGCTCCTTGGATATCGAGCAGCGGTTGTTGTTGATGAACGTGCCGTTGCTGCTCTGGTTGTCCTGCGAACAAAAGTGCGGACGGTAAACAATGCTCGGGAATGTTGCTACAACAACACCGCAATACAAACAAATAATTCGACGCGTGAAAATGTGCATTAAATGCCAATCTAATGACTTTTCTTTCATTTATTTTAAACATTTATTTGGTTTTGATTCTTATTCAAACAAATAAAGGGTATAAAAACCTTGTTGGTGCCTTTAGGGGATGCTTCAGACTATCAAACTGAACAAATTTCACTATAACCAACTTCGAAATCGCGAAAAGAAAAATCTGCTGTCCCATACATTTTGTATGAAAATTGTGTTTTTTTTTTCGAGATTTCGATGTTGGCTCTATAGTGATAGTTGAAGTGCGTTCAAACAGACTTGCGTTTACGATTTCATTATTTGTATAGACAACACACAGCTGTTAAAGTAAAGACTATGGTATCAAACACATAAGACCTCATAGTAAACAAAATGATACAATAAATAATGCATAGAATTTAAACAACCATATTAACATTGTCAAGATTAACATACGTATAATAAACTAAAACAGGTCTCAGAATGACCTGTAATTTGTATAAATTATAGTAGCGACTTGACATCGACGTACTCAGATGAAGACGTGAATCTAAACGCCTTTCCTCTGCGCAACAGAGTAGCAGATTGTATTGAAAGAAATGTTTACGTAATACTTTAATCATAGACTTAAACTCTAGCGATAGACTTGCCCTTCCATAGAAGCAACATGTTCCACTTGAATGAGGTGTACGCACCTGATTGATGTTCCCGAGTTCACTTCGTCACTATGGCAATGACAGACCGCAGAGTGTCATTTTATGTTGTTTTGTGTGACATGTTGTTTGTTTGAACGAGCTTGTCTACCGCTAGAGTAATATGTCTATGACTTTAATAGTACATTCGATATTCCCACGTTTTTTGGAGCAGGTTACGCACGCACATCTCTTGTTTCTTACGCATTTAAAATTATAATCCGTTTCATTCAGTAGTTAGGCTAGTCTCTGCTCTAATGCGTTTGACAATTTACTCTCAGTATTGTATTCTTTTTACATGTCCATAATTAACTTAAATTTTGGCCTTCTATTCACATAGTCTTCGATACAAATGGTCTTGGCGAATTGTTTGTTAATCTATCTAATTTACTCTTAGGAATTCTGTGTTCTCTTAACATATCTCCAACGGTGATTGACTGGTTCAGTAGTTATCTTCACGGACGCCGGCAACGCATACGTATCGACGATACACTGTCCGACTGGTCTGACACTACTGCCGGTGTTCCTCAAGGTGGCGTTTTATCTCCTCTCCTATTCTCAATTTTTATTAATAGTATTTCTAGTAACATTTCATCTTCCTACCACCTTTATGCAGATGATCTCCAAATTTACACACAGTCATCCTTAGATAACCTTTCACAGGCAATTGCTACGACAAATAGTGAGTTGGAACGCATCTCTGAGTGGAGTCGCAACTACGGATTAGGAGTAAACCCTAAAAAGACTCAAGTCATTGTAATCGGTAGTCCATGGTATATATCTCGGGTGGACTGGATATCGCTGCCACTAGTACTCTTTGACGGGACCCATGTCCCATTCAGCAACATTGTTAAGAACCTTGGTTTGTACATGGATTCAACATTATCCTGGGTTCCACAACTCGAAAATGTTAAACGCAAAATGTTTGCATCTGGTGGAGCGTTACGAAGGCTCCGTAATTTCCTTCCAACTGCCACCAAAACTGCGCTTGCGCAATCTCTTTTATTACCGGTCCTAGACTATGCTGATGTGGCCTATCTTGATATCAACGAGGACCAATTAAATAAACTCGAACGTCTCCAAAATTTCACCATACGTTTCATTTATGGTCTTCGCAAATATGACCATGTTTCCGAATTTCGTGCTAAGCTCAAATGGTTGCCCATCCGTCTTCGTCGAAACTTTCACATACTTTCTCTTCTTTACTCTATTCTGTTTCTTCCTCTTACTCCCTCCTATCTCAAGGACCGATTCACTTTTCTTCACGCCACCCATGACCGAGTACTGCGATCGGCTAACAATCTTCTACTTGCTATGCCTTCCCACACCACTTCCTTCTATGACAAGTCCTTTTCTGTTCAGTCCGTCCGTCTATGGAATGAACTGCCACTTTCTGTTAGACAAGCTCCCTCACTAAATATCTTTAAAAAACTGCTGAAAAACTACTATCTCTCGCTTTGACAATCTTCGCTTGTTTGGGTACCTACATTTTGAAATTTTGTTTTACATACCTAATTAGTTATTTATAAGGTACCTAATTATACAATTATTTTGTTAAATTGAGTTATATGTATGTATTTATGTATATATTTATACTTTGCGTAAATTATAATATTATGTATCGACTAGTACACCGCCGTAGCATTTATCTCATGTAAGACTTCTTCCATCGACTGGTTGTCTGGAAGAAATCACTTTTAGTGATAAGGCCGCCTTTTGTACCCTTCTTGTTCATGTATATTGTTGTTGTTTTTTTTTGTGTATTTTGGTGTGCAAATAAAGAATATTTATCTTATCTTATCTTATCTAATTTACCAAATTGTAAACTTATTTGTTTTACCATTGTAAATTCACCAAATTGTATAATTGTTTTGTTGCTTGCATACTTTTATAATATTGTACGCCCAGAGGCAGGACATAGCCGAACTCTTTTAATTTCTATGTCATATAGCATCCACACACAGTAAATACATTTGATTTTATTTTATTTCAAAAGCAAGTTCCTAAAGTAGTATCGTTGTTGTGTCATTTACATTCAGACCATAAAAACTACGCTAAACAATTCTAAGTGAAAATCCTAATCTCGTGTCTATTTTATCCTTCAAACAAACAGTAAGAGTTTAAAGATGTTACATAATCTCTATTTAGCCGTGACACGAAATAAGAAACCTGTTTTGCAAAAAAATTTACATAACACCTAAAATTATGTATCCTCCGTCTATGCATAACGCAGGTAAACCAGACGTGATGCTGTGACTAATAACGTTTAAAATTTTATTTATTGCTAAAAGCTTTGTCAAATATAAAACATTGACCCCAGACACGACAGGCACTCAAAAGATGAAGCTGAAGAAACTAGAAAAAAGTTATGTAAAGTAAGGCAGCTAATATTTCTGTATCTTAGCATTTAATTTATAATCTGTAAGTATTTTATCTTTGTATCTGTAAGAGGTGTTAAGAATGGTTAAAGAAAAAATAAATATTCTAAAAACAATAAAAAACTGGAGAAAAAAAAAGATAAGACACAATACGACACGACAATTTCTTTAAAACTATATTGGAATAAAGAGTGAAAGAAAAGGCTGATATCGTATCAGGAACTCAAGACACTAGCATAGCGGAAAAAAGACGATTGGCGATTAAATAACTATTCATTATTAATAAACGATATCAATATATACGCTATATATTTGATATATACGCGCTCATTTAAGCAATAATCGCGTTACTCAACTTAGACATTCGAAATATGAAGCAGAGATTAGTTATTAAAGTGTCTACGGCGAATGAATGTAACAAATATGTTACTGAACTGCACAAAGTAGAACATATTGTTTGCTCTGAACAGCGCATCTAGTGCGTAAGTTTAATCAACAGCACCTCCAGATTAACTTCAGTAGTTTAATCCAAACTCCAAAGATCAAAGTGATGAGTTCGAAGTGCTGTGAACTGCGCATAACAATGGTTCTGATGAGGAGTTGAAGAAAAAAGTCCTAATCAATATTATAGCTCTTAAGTAAAATATCACAATTCCAAAGAGCTAATTAGCTCCTAGCAGCACGTACGAATACGTACACTAAACGAAAGACTCAGCATAGCCATTAGATATAAGAACTGTATTGGAGAATAGAAAACATAGATATAGATAACAGAGAATAAAACAAACGAATATCACATTTCTTTAAAGAGTGAATACACAATATTAAATATCTAAATATCATGGACAGTGTCACACAAATTATCTAGTCACATTTAAAGTTCCAGAATCTAGCCTGGACTTGTATTATGATAACTAGACAACGATATAGAATACATATATAGATACAACCATCCATGACTCGGGTACAAATATTCATATTCGTCATACAAATATTTGTCCCTTACGGGATTCGAACCCGCGACCCCCGGCACAGCAGGCAGGTTCACTACAGACTGTGCTGTCGGGCCGTCAAATCAACAAAAAGTTTTACCTAAGTGTACAGTCAGCATCAAAAGTATCTAAGCATCTCCGGTGTTCAAAAACATCAGAACAATTACACGAAAATAAACCCTATTTCCTACTTTGTTTTTAACTTAACAAATAATAACATGACAGATAAATTAATTTGATTTCTTTGCGAGTTGAAATAAGGTTTGCTATCGTAAAGTTGTCCAGATATTTATGAACACTTTTTTTTTTTTTTTTTTTTTTATTTAAAAATGGGTTTGCTCTTGACCTCAATCCTGTCCTAAGGACAAAGATGGGGTCGAAGATGTAGCGAGCTTACCCAGAAGAAGCCTATTCACTCTTACTTTGAAGTAATTCACACCAGTAACACTTAACTTAACATGCCTAGATACTTTTGATGCTGACTGTACATAAATTATCTAAAAATAAAAAACAAGAGACGAACAGTTCCTGTTTCTCGAACGACTACGAGTGACCTATCAATTATCGCTACACGCAACCTTACGTCACAGATCCGCGCTGTGCGCCGCAAAACACGAAATCAGAATAATTTCACGAAAGAGAGACAATACAGCACCTACGTAGTTCAATTAGTCTTTGTATGACGGACGAGAAATGACGTTACGGGAACAATTAAAACGCCGGTAAACATTCAACCGGAGACATAGTTTGGTAAGCGGAATTAGCATGAAGACAACGGTGCGCTCGCGCTCGTAGAAATCGTTTGTGGGCGGAAACAGTGAGAGTCGGCCCATTACTGGGTCTTACACAAGCCCAAGGTTATTGTATAACAATTACATGTAGGATGACATCGATGAGTTAAACGGTCGGCGTCATTTATACGTCAATTGTTTTTTTAACGCCACGTCAAGCGTTTTTTAAGTCAACATAAACTAGTTCAATATACATTGGTGTACTCTCATTCATATTAGTGTTCCTCGATATAATTTTGAATTAAGTAACTGGGCTTGTGTTTTGCCCGAGGCATCGACCGCGTGTAATTTGTTCAAAATGCGACCTATTTTTTTTCTTTTTCGTGAAGCAATGTCCAGTCTTCTATCGTCACTGCAATTGTCCATGACGCACAGGAAAAAACCAATCGAAGGGTTTATTTTAAGATAATCTAAGCCTCTCAGAGAGCTGAAGTCTGTAGATCGTAACAATGCAGCAGAATAAACTATTACGAGTAGGAATAAGAAAAAATTGTATTTCTCTTATGATGTCCGTTCTATATTGTCTTAATAAAAATTAAAATATTAGTGGAAAATTATCATTCAGGTCAGGAGTAACAATATGTCGAAGGAGAGATACTAAAGAACTTCCGAGACGTGACAATAGATGTTTTACATAGGTACAGACATAATTACCGCACATCTTAAAAATAACTGTGCCGATTTCGTTGTCTTAATTTTGGAAAAGACTGAAGGCGTAACAATACTGTATGTTACATTGACGAATTTCGACAACATTGATGGATTTTTTGTCGGTTTGTGCACGCATCATTTACAAATCTAGATGGAGTTTTCAGAAAAGCAACGGACTAAGTTTGGATAAACAATTTAGTTCTTATATTTCATGGCAATCGCCTCACTCAAATCGCGAGTTATGAGTAGTATTTAAAGTTTTCAAGAACATACATTTCTGAAGATTGAAGAGCGGAATTATTTTCCTGGTCGTACTGTTACGTCACTGAACATAAGTAAAAGAAATGGTCAATAATAAACGGTCGAAACAAAACTTGCACCTTTTCATTTCTGTCGCAAGTTTGTTATATCAATTCGGTACTTAGCATAACATCTTATATGATTGTACAAGTATATTGTAGTCTCAAGCATATGATAGTACTTACGACGAGATAGAAGTGGCCCTTGTCATAGTAAAGCGTGGCGTGGTGCCGCGAGAGCACACGACACTCGAAGATGGTGTTCGTGGGGCTCGGAGTAGCTCGATACACGTTGCGTCCGATCTGGAAGATAGATTAATAAGTATAATTATGAAGAAAGACTGAAAGTACGTTTGAATCTGAAATACTGATAACTGGCGTTAGATTGGTCATACGCTAGGGAGAATGGCGAACGAAATGGGGAACAGACTACTAACACCAACCAAACTGGACTCGTATTTCGCGAATAAGATGTACAGGGTGTAAGGGACAGCCCTCCGCAAACTGAAAAGGTGAATTCAGACCATCAAACTGAATAACTTTCACTATGGAGCCTACCTCAGGAAACGTGAAAAAAAATCAGCTGTCCAAATCAAAAAAAATAGGCTCCATAGTGAAAGTTGTTCAGTTTGATGGTCTGAGTTCACCGTTTCAGTTTGCGGAGGGCTGTCCCTTACACCCTGTATAACATCCGACGTCAAGCCTTCCACCCAGCAAGTGTCATCAATAGTTTCGAAGTGTTTTCCCTCCTTTTACAGCTTTTCTCCATTCAATTCACGACTCAAAAGAACTTGGTTTAGAGATGTGCTATACTGGAAGCTACAAGTCCCTGGTGAGGATTAACAGGTCGGACCCACTAATTATGATTAAGACAATTTTTAACGCATGATAAAACATGAAATTAAAGTACATGAACATCTATTTCTCTTCAATCTCTCTCAGGGTTGGCAATATTTTCCGGAACCCTAAAAACTAACTGACGAAATTGGGTAAAACCCACCTGGAAAAACCAGAGGGTTGTCGACTAAAGTGGAGCGTGGTGAGTGGATTGGAGTGGTGGTTTGATAAATCATTTATGTTCGGTATTTTGTTATATTCTGCAAAAATATTACTTAAATAAGTTGCATATTGTGTAGGTATTACCTACATAATATAATGGAATTAGATATAGAATAGACACAACAAATAATATCAATGTTATCTAAAACCCGAAAAAATCTAATTGGTTAAAAACACGAGGAAACCCATAGGGCAGCTAATTTCTGAAAAACCCGGGCTTTTCCGGGATCTCTCTACAATCTCTATTCTTCTCTTAAAGGGGCCCATTCACAGTAGTCCTAATGCAGTCCTACGCCAATATTGGATCGTGAATAGTATCGCAGTCCTGCATGGCGTCCGACGAGCTTGAACAAAATGTATGAAATTACGTCTGTAACTCTGTAGTCCTACTTGCAGTGCAGGACAGTTTGTAGGCTAGCGGTGCTGCATGTAGGACCACTGTGAATGGGCCCCTTAACATGTGTAGCTGATTTTAACTAATCGTCCCACAAGTTATCCTCAAAACAGAAATTATGTTTATAGGAACGGAGGTACAAATAAGGTGGTCTTAAACACAAATCATTTCATATTGAAAAATAAAGTAGGTACGAGTACCTATGCTTAAGTAAACACATTACATAAACAGCATGTATAATTCCTTTGTTATTAATTCCAATCATGTTTTTACTAGTTACTTCACACTTCAAATAAAACTAATTGGTGTGATGCACGCACATTTATTGACGACTACGATCAAACTACGGACCTACGTTAGAAGCACATAATTAAACAATAATACTTAATAATAAATGTTTTATAATGCTTACACAGATGTCTGCATTACTCATTGCAAGATAAAAGCTTGACAATTTAGTAAAAAATAAAATAACAATAGCTAAATATCTTGGACATTTTCACACCAAGTTATCTAGTCCCATTATCTAGTCCCTTGTTATTGTGATGACTAGACAACGTAATAAAATACATAATTATTTAGATACAAATATGCATCAGTATATTTTGTAATAAACTAATAGTAATATCAGTTTCCTGTACATAAAAATACAACTGATAAAAATCTGTTTCCGCTACTAAATTATAGCAGATGTAAGGTTGAAAATAGCACAATTAATTAAATCTAATCAAATTTAATTGCCAATGCACAATTGTGTCTGTCTCAAGCACCTCAGGTCATAGTGACTCAGAAGCACACATGCGAACACGCCTGTGTTGCATACGGAATAAGTTATAGTTCCCTCTACATACAAAGTCTCACAATTGAAGCTATTTTCGTTCTTATAGCGTTTGTAATAAGAGCTCTGGCAGAGGCATAATGTAGACAGATCTGTAAACGAATGCGTTTGATGGTACAGCGACAAGTGAACGACATCGGAAATCATAAGCAGCTTGAGCACATAGAGCTAAAAATGCAAGCTTGCACTAAGTACAGATTATTTAGCATCTAGCATTATAATCTCTACTAGTATTAAACTGTAATAGAAGTGTGTATGTACATTGAAGATATTTACAATAAAAATTACGATAGTATACATTTTTAGGTGTCCCTGACTCCAAACTGTCAATTTTTTTTATGTCTGTTTGTTTATTTATTCGCGCATTGCACACCATCACATAAAAACTACTGGACCGATTTTTGTAAAACTTTTTGTGTTGGAAAGCCTGTGATTAAACTTAAAATCTGGTATATCGTTTATCTCGCTACGATAACGGGAACCCGTGCCGACGAAATCGCAACTCAAAAAGATTCATCAAAATAGGGCTAGTAGTTTTCATGTGATGCTCGAACAAACAAACAGGCAGCAGTGCGATTTTTGAAAATCATACGACCGGTTCGGTAGTAGAAAGATGCATAATCTCCATAGTAATTCTGACATTTTCTACTGCCGAACCGCTCGTATTATTTTCAAAAATCGCACTGCAGGCAGGCAAAAAATACAAAAATCGGTGATAAGGAATCAGGGACACCTAAAAACCATTTATAATATTGTTTTGGAAATATCTGTTACAGTTTTACAATAGTGATGATATTATGTATTATGTTACGCCAGTAACATAATACATAATATCATCACTATTGTAAAACAAGGAGCCATCCTTGTTCATCTGAAAATTATGAATCACTACAGCAATGAGTATTAAATTGGAACTGATTTGATGAATGGTCAGTGGTATGTCTGAGACCTTATATCCCTAATAATACAGTACTTGTACTTACTGTCCGCAATGATATCTCATAATGAAGACAGTCAAACAGAGAAATGTCGAGATTTGTTTTCAATTATATTCCTGACTCATCAATCATCAATTCATCATTGATTAAAGTGATTGAAAAATAATAAAATATATTTTATCCATTGTAAATACTTAGATGAGAACGAGAGAGAAGAGAATGAGAACTGTTAAAAATAAAATTTTATGAAAGCAGTTTTATTAGATAAGTTAGAATGTTTATTTTTTTATTTTAACGCGAAGGACCGCGAGTAGGGAAATATTTGTCGTGAATACAAATATTTGAGCCATGTTTTGAGTGTTTCTGTGTTTAATATATATAGGTGTATACTTAAATGCGTTACATACTCTAGGACGCTTCAGAACATAAAACTAAACAACTTTCATCTAGATTAGGAGCTAGGGTTTTCAATGTCATATTCTTATTGAGATTCAATAAAGCAAATTTAATTTAATTTAATTTAATTTCACTGTGGGACCAACATTGAAATAGCGAAAAAAAAATCTGCTGTTCCATAGAAAACATCAATGACGACTCTACCCAAATGTATGGAACTGCAGTTTTTTTTTTCGCTAGTTCAACGTTGGGTCCATAGTGAAAGTTGTTTAGTTTGATTGTCCGAAGCATAAATGTAATGCATAAATGTAATGCAAGTTTAATATGTAATGCATTTTAATTTTACACCCTGTTTTAATTATGTATTTATTTAAATATAAAACATAAAACATATAAAATATTTTAAATATATAGATTATAGAATTTCTGTTTGGAATTGATTATCTTTGTGACAATGTCCAAGGTAGGTCCAACAACTCATTTATTTATATTATTACACATTCATCTGCTTTTGATGCCGACTTTACGGCCGGAATCTCAACAGCTGACATTGAATCTCAAATGGACTTTATTTAGGTCAGTCGTAAATTTGGTAATACTGAATCTTGAGGGGCAATATCCCGAGCTCAAACACAGTTGAGTGCCCAATTTTATCATCTCCAAAGATAAAACTTGTTCAGAGGATAAACGTAGAAACCAAATAGGTGATAATATTGCAAACAGATAAATTCTTATCGTAAGTACTCTTAGAGATTAAATCCCAAAAAAGAGTTGAATTAAACCCGACAAATATAGAAATTGTTCGGTATAAAAGCACAGAATTCTATATTCTGAGAAAATTAATGATTTTGCATAACTACAGACATGATTATGTTTTAGGTAATAGACACAGACTTAAAAGAAGAAACAGACGTAATCTTGTCTAATCATGAGTGAAGCACCCATTTCTTTTGTGTGCGTGCTGTCACGCGGTACATAAGGTGACGGGTTGTAGCACCTGCACCTAGAGCTAGTGCGTCTGTGTGAGTGTAGGTCCCTTGTAGACAAACGAGATTGTAGTAACTTGCATGCTTCACATCTTTTTAGAGCAATATTTGGTCCGTATTTCTTTCAAGTCCGTGGTAATAGACACAAATATTGAGGAACTCCATGCTTGACAAAATGCGTTTAGACATACTGCTTATTGGACAAAATGTGTATTGTACCAAGTGCACTAGGTCTTTGCCAAACCTTGCTTTGTAATTGGTTTACAATCAATAATAAATTTTAGTGTCACATATTATCGTCCCACATAGTTTAAATGTTCAACAAGAAGGGATTAAAGTAACATTTTATTGTAATGAATTTGTGTCACAATAAGAGATGAAATAATTATCCGATTTTGTACGCTAAATGTTTGTTTGTCTATTACAGTTCTATTCTATTCTATTTTTACCCGACTGCGCGACGCAAAGGAAGGGTAATGTGTTTGATTAAAAATGGCTGACATCTTGGGTATCTGATGATTTTGCCAATGTCTAGTTTATGTAGCAAGAGTGCTTGATGTTGTACAAGTATAGGTATATAGTTTATGTATTTTGGTGGCTTCGAGGATTGTTTTTCGAAAACACTATCTTGAGCCACCACTGGAGCTTTGTTGTAGGCCCGGGAGGGGGCAACCAACAATCGACTCGCGATGCGACTACCCCATAGCAGACCTACAACGCGACTCGTCTATCACAGTTATATACATAGATATAAGTAGGTAATTTATTATATAAGCAAAAAAAGATAGAACGGAACAAGGTTCCTTCCTACATCATTTAAAATTATTCCATGAAGTGAAGCAACATATAAAAGCTAGTTTACATCAAAACCAATCTATAATGAAAACAGTGGCATAATCTTGTATGTTGTTGGGTCAATGATCTTTTAATTAGTGTCCATTTAGATCACTTGCTAAATTACATCTTTAGTCTCTGCACTAATTTATGTCAATAGCTTTGAAAATAGTTTTATTTCTTTTATTTCTCATACACAGCTATGTATGCTGTTTATTCATACTCTTCATAATAGTCAACAATCACTTGTATTGAATAGACTATAGAGTTGACTTTTAATTAAATATGACTGACAAAAGATTCTATAGAATAATTACAACTTTCTTGCAATTATGTAGAATTGATGGCAGCATTTTTTTTTTAATTTTCTGCTTTACCTATAAAAAAAGCTGCACAGAAGCATAATAAAAATATCTTGGACATTGTCACAGAATATTATCTAGTCCCAATTCTGGTTATAACATTCATTCATGGCCTGTTACTATGGTAACTAGAATACATTATGCTGAATGCCCAAAAGGGGCAAAAGATAGGCGTGGTCATTGGTATGCTTAGGCTTAGGATAATTTACACCTAAGTAGCATAAATCTATTATAATAAGTTCCCAATTTGTATTTTCTTGTGTTTTAAGTTTTTATTATGAATAAAAGATTTTTTATAGAGGTAATGGTGCCCTTATATACCCATTTAAAAGATTTATCTATTGGCCATTTATTTATAAAGAAAGAACCCAAAAACAACAATAGTCCCATCAATACTGTATTCATAGTTGGTTAGGTTAGCGAGGGGCGACCAAAGAGAGCAACAAACAAATTAAGTTTCTTTAATCAGACAAACAACTCAACCAGAGCAAGTGAGCTTTGGTATCAATGGGTGTGAGTGGGTGAGCTAAATCGCTACTGTTGACTTAATTTTTACTATGACCAAGTAGGCCTGTGCCGCAGCAATGGAATGTATCAACGACATTCTTTACACAAGGACTTCACATCAGAGCGCTGTTAGTGGGATAGCAAGAGAGTGCTTGATTGTTTTACATTACTGCTTAGTGACCGAGGACATTTGAAAGGACTGGAATGTCAGCGGACCTGGTGCTTCAATATCTATAGAATGTCATTGGGATGTACAAAGGTTGATGACAATCTCAGTTTCATAAAATATAACAAGTTTTAAATGAATGCCTAGCAGCCATGTAAACATTTTTTTGATGTGGATTGGAAACAATTGGAACAATCCGCATTGGGCACGCGTGGAGGACTATCGCCCATACACCCTCCCTGAGGGTAGGCCTGTGCCCTGCAGTGGGACGTATATAGGCTGATGATGAGGAACAAAACACTATACTTATGCTGACCAAAAAGCCTTGATCATACAAAGCAAGTATTTTCGGTGTTGGACAAGTATTGTAGTAGCTAAATACAGCTTGGCCAAAAAGTGTAGAAATTAAATGAGGGTGCTGCCTCCACGCAAGAACGTCAAAATCACGCATAACCTGGCAACACCACCATACTCAAATTTTAGTTCCACCTGTCACCACGTTCATGACTTTATAGCCAAGCTATATGTTGTGAACCACAAAAAGTATGTTAAGTAATTTAGCAATTGCTTAAGTGTGAAAATAAATCACTCCCACTTGACTGAAACACATCCATAGGTAGTCGAACCAAGGCTTGATTCTAACTACCTGCTAGCTGGGTAACTAGCATTCAAACAATACAAATTGATTACAATTACAATCGGTTAAATCTACACTACCTTTGTGAATGAGGAAATCAATGAGTTTTTTTGTAGCTGAGATCCTATTATAGGCATTTAACTAGCTACCTTGCTAATGCTATGAAATCTTAGCATTATAGTTCCAAGGTAGTTTTATGATCCTCATTCAGTATTGAGTTAAGTACCTATGATTATAGATTGAGATACCTTCAAAACTTTTACGATACTTGAAAGAATCCAGTAGCTTTTGGAGCAAAGGTAAATAGTACTCAAGTTAAGGTACATGTTCTAACCTAGCATTGTTATCATACTAATCTCACACCATTGTCCCATGGGGGTAGGCAGAGACTATGACCCGCCACACGCTACAACTCTGACACACCTCTTAAGCTTCATTCACATTCATACATCTTTATATCCACTTCTGTTGATTGCGAGTGCTACACACTTGTCTTTTTAGGAAAAGATCATGGTACATTTTCCTCAGACGGCCTCTTCCAACACTTCCGCTCACCTTTGCTTGATATATTGTAAGTGTTCTTTCATTCTTTCTCTTTACGAGACCGAACCATCTAAGCATACTCTCTCAATCCTAGTTAATGCATCATCCTTCAACTTTGTTATCAAAGTATTAGTAATGGAAAGGAGTGAATTACCTTGACTGGTTGCTCGAGGGTGACGCGTCTCTCATCAAAGGGTAAAGAGTTTGAATGAGGGATGAACAACGCTCTCGGAACTCCGACGTCCTGGTTGCTTGGAGGCTCAGGAGCAGCCGTCCAGTAATAGTCCATATTTTTTATCGTGTCGTTCATTTGTGGTTTCAAATTTTTTTTAACTTTCCTCTTTGCTATCACCATCGCACACTCCGCTCCGCAGAGTCAGCATGCGTGCCTCGTATGTGGAGTGACGAGTAACACATCGATGATCCAAGAGAACCTATTTACTCGGTGAAAGGTGGACACTATTCACTGACATCTTGAGGGTTACACAGTTCTCGATACGAAAATTTTCAGTCTTTGTAACTGATCAGACTTTTATTATTGCAGCACATAGAAACACCATTATTTATAATGAAACTTGATTCCTTTCGTTCGTCTACGTATGGATATAAAACTTCAAATTTTTTATGGAAATTATTCTACTAGGGTTATAAATATTTATAAATAAGTGAACAAATTGATAGTTCGCATTTGCCCGAATATATTTGAATATATTTTTTCGGGGCGTTTTATCGAAATTATCGTTCGAGGAACTTACGAAATGGGCGCACGAATCGGACATTTGTTTTGTTAGGTAGGGATACGTTCATCTGTTAAATGGGTGTTTTATCTTATAACGTAATCACTGTTTCTAAATGATTATAGAAAACTTGGAAAAATTAAAGTAGATCAAAAATGTGGATAGGTTTTTATCATTATCCAGGTTTATATTATTATTTTCAGTTAATAATTTAAAAATATTGGTTGATTTAATGTAAAATAATGTAAACGTAAACGTTTTATGAAAATGTACAAAAGTGGTAACTATAAAAGACCCATAGTGTTGTCCAACTTCCGATCCGACACCGATTTTCAAGAATCGGTAAAGGACCCCCGAGATAGTCAAACGGTTTGATTAGGTTTGATTCAAAACCTTTATACCTTGTCCACACGCTTACACACCAACGAGTGTCCATAAGCACAAGCATGTGAAAACGGCTTATGGCTTATGGCTTTCATAAGCTTGCGAAACCGAAAAGTCACGCAAGTGTTTGCGATGCATCCACACGTTTCTGATAATGAGCGTTTTTCTTTTCGTTTTAGTTTAGTTTCTAAAAAACTCGACAGATGGCATGTTTATCACTCCATAGAGCCGTTCGCGAGATTCTGTCAAAATCTTGTCAAGACTGTGCCTGTCTTTTTTTTGGAACGCCAAGGGATCGAGCCCATACAACCAAGTCAGGCGTAAAAGTCAAGAATTTTCGATTAAAATGATTAGTTAATAATGAAATATGCCACCAAAAGATTCGTTGGCATCTTCTTGATCATCTTTTCCCTCTTTATTATTTTAAAGAAACACTTTTTGAAATTTTGACGTTTATTTGCACAGACCGTAGCGCCATCTATCGATCCCCTAGAATACCAAAAGAAAAACGCTCATTATGTAGTACCCTTTATATACGGTCCAACTTAATATACTGACACTTTTTTAAATTAAATTAAATTAAATTAAATTAAATTAAAAATCATTTATTTGTCTTTCCATTTGTACACATACAGAAGTAGGTAAGTTATATATGACATGAATATCATATATATATATAATATATATATTTATATATAATTAAGGGGATGATCAGACCATCAAACTGAACAACTTTCTCTATGGGACCAACATCAAAATCGTGAAAAAAACATCAGCTGTCCCATACATTTGGCTTAAGTAGAATTGCAGTTTTTTTTTTCCCGATTTCGATGTTGGTGCCATAGAGAAAGTTGTTCAGTTTGACGGTCTGATCATCCTCTTAAAAAAGTGTCAGCATATTAAGAAGGTCCCTATGTAATATGTAAGTACGGGCAACTGATCGCAGGCTTTCTATCAAGACAAAATAGTAAAAATTCATACCTACTCTTAATTCCCAATGAAATGAATCCTTTTCTGCAGTAGGTTTCAAAATTCAAATTTACCAGTTTTGTATGCGAAACGGTATTGGAAAATGTCTTTTATCGGTAGACAAACCATCCAAATCGCGTTATACGATCAAAATGGTTTGACTCAAACCAAAATCTACGTGTTTGAATCAAACTGTATGACCATCTCGGGGGCCCTTAAATAATAACTACTTTGAAAAATATAATTTTGTCTATGCTTGCTGTCGTCAATCTAGCACATAGACTCTTTCACACTTTCGCTTTTATGTATAAGTCTATCTCTCTCTTGTAGTAAACTTTTCATTTCTGAAAATAGATGGCGCTGCAAGGCCTCGTTGCTGACAGAAAAATCGAAACAGTTGATTCGTGATCTTGATTGAGTGAGCGAGTTGATTTTGAGCCTTTGCTACGAAAACGGTTTTCTGCCTCGAGTCTTGTGTGAAGTGTGTTTTGTCGGGTGTGTGATATTTATTTCGAAACTAAGTGTTGGTTTAAGTGTTTCTTGCCTTTTGTAAGTATTTTACAGTTCTCTGATATGTTTAAAATTACAGTATTTGAATTTACAATGAGGAGACCGTTTTTCACTGGTTTCGTTATGTGTTCAATATGGCCGTTCTGTTGGATTATTTTGCTTATTTGTCGAAACCTTGTTGTTATAATCACACAATCTAGATTCAGGCGAAGTCGTGCTATTAGAATTTCGTCAGATTTCCCCGTTTGGTTGATGTGGCAAGGCAAATTGACAAGTTACAGTCGCTTTGACGTTTCGATTCTGAGTCATTTCGCTGCAATATTTGTAGGACTTTTTATTTTTGCGCATTATTTCTCAGAAAAAAATGTACCGTTGCCAGAGTCCAGATTGGAACTTCTCCCTTCTAAGTAACTACATATAAAAAATGTCCTATATCTTGACTAACACATGTAATTTTCTGAGTATCCTTATGTATATTTGAGCTTCTTTCATGGTCTGCTTCAGCATAAAGTCTTGTACCTTAGAGGCAAAGTTTCTATAATTTACATTCTAATTACTTCTCACACACACTTAACTTATAACTAGCAGTTAACATTAATTTCATTTAATTTCTCACATTAGATATGGCTTCTTTGCGTAACTCAAAAATTAATGGTAGATTTACCCTTGACATAGAAGCCATAATATTGATTATCTCATGTTACAGTGCATATAAGTACCTACATATTTCAAATTTGCTCACCAAAGCCTTACTTATCACAAATGTATTTTACCACATTCTTATTAGAGGGCAAAGGTTAACGATGAAATTCTTCAAAATCAAAGCTTTCACACGCAGTCATTGATATGAAACAAAATAGACGCAGATATTTTACCAGTGCATGCACCATAAAGACTCGAAAACATCCCAATTGGGACATTTATTATACTTGTTTTGGTAACATGTATAAATTCAGAGCCGGCACACACCTGGCAAAGTGCAGAGTAGCTTTAGCTTAGGCAATGAATAATTTGTGGATGGAAAAGTCGAAAGCAGAAAATTTTACTTAGGAACTTTGTTTAGGCTAGTTAGGAGATAAACATACTAAAAGTCCTTACCCCTCCGAGGTGCGCTCGAGGGGGGGGAGGGCAAAGAAGGTCCCGTTTTTTGTCATACAAAATTTTGTTATAGTACATATTGAATCCTTATAAAATTCTCTATAACTTTGACTTTTACACTTTTTATCTATCTCCAATCGTTGCCTAGCTATGAGCTCTGAAAAACAGCCAATTTTAGCCAATGATTTTGGCAAATTTTACAATGTGCTACAGAGAAAAGAAAACATTTTTGAAAATCGGCCGTTTTTTAGAGCTCATAGCTAACCAATGATTGGAGATAGATAAAAAGTGTAAGAACCAAAGTTGTAGAGAATTTTATCAGTTTCCATTATGTAGTACAACAAAATTTCGTACGACGCACCGTTTTCGAGATGTAAGCAAAAAACTAAAAAACGGGACCTTCTTTGCCCTCCCCCCCCTCGAGCGCACCTCGGAGGGGTAAGGACTTTTAGTATGTTTATCTCCTAACTAGTCCAAACAAATTTCCTAAGTCAAATTTTCTGCTTTCGACTTTTCCATCCACATCCTTTTTTGAGCATTCATTGACCAAATTACTTACGTTGAAATAACATTGAAAACCAACTACTAGTCCCTGAGAGCATCAAAGCAACTTGAGACAAAAGGTAGTGTATTTTAAAGTAAGCAAAGATGATAATGGTTTGGCAGTGACAAATGCTCAGCGCTGCACTTAACCAGGTGTTCGCTGGCCCTTATGAGTATCTATAGACAACATAAACGCCAATTACTATGAACATAATTTGTGTATGACACACATGACTAGGCCAGGGCTTCCCAAACTTATTTTTACTGTGACACCCTTGGGAATTTGTAATTTTTTTGCGACGCCCCCCCTCTGGCCAAAAAGTACCTACCAGTTGTATTTCTAGCCTAGTAACAAGTTATCAGAAAAACTCAGAATAACATTATTAATTTTTGTTGGAAAATAAGAACAAAAAACAAAACCTACAAATTAAAATGAAAAGATATTTTCTTTTACATTGTTGGCTACTAATGAGAAAGATGTGCTTGCTTTTTCTGAGCATTGCTCCTGATTTTCGGGAAATTATTTTTCAAAATGTTTGCTTAAGCGACGCGACGACAGAATGCGCGCGGCGCTCACCCGACTAGGTCGCATCTACACAGACAGCCAATCCATGAGGATCGGCTTACGACGCCCCTGGGATAATACCGCGACGTACAGTTTGGGAAGCATTGGACTAGGCCGAAATCAATCAATTTCCTGTTATCCTTTGTCAATGAATAGCCAATCAGCTATACTAGAAAGAGTAAGCAATAAAATTTGATACAAAAGATAATTCTAACATTAACTAAAAACACAGATATAGAAAATCAATAGAGTAATAGAGGTTATTGTTCTTGTCACCTGCTTTTATAAACATTTTGGTCAATGACTCACTATTTGTACTAACATTATTGTGGTCATGATGTAACCTCTGGCCATCACATGTATCATTATCAACCTTATGTCTTAGTAATAAAGGTTACTTAACATTTGATCATACATCAGTGACCACTTCAGTTTCTTTACCTATACTTACTCGACTGTTCAAAGTTAAGTGTTTTTTTTTTTGCATCAATGGGAATAGGTTAGGTTTTGGTTCTTGTTTGACTATGGAACCCTAAAAAGGAGGAGGTTATAAATTCGTCTGGATGTTTTGTTTTTCTATGTATGTTACCCGATAACTTCAGCATTTCTGACTGATTTGGTAAATTCTTCTTTTCTGTTTTTAATTTGGTTGAAGATCTTTGGAGCTACAAAATAGAACTCTTCAAGAGGTGTGAGCAAATCATCGGCGATTCTTCTTCTTATCGTGTGGGCAAGCCCTGGTGTCAGAGCTTATTCAAACCGCCTTACGGCCTCTGACGTGGTTTTTATGTAACGACTACTACTACCAGAGATAGTAGCCGGGACCAACAGCTTAACGTGCCATCCGAAGCACGGAATCATCTTTCTTTTCAGACAATCAGGTAATTCAGCCTGCAATGTCCTAACCAACTGGGGAAAAACACACAAAGTGACATATCACTAGGAGTCCCCCGTGGGAATCGAACCCACGACCTCCGTGTCAAGAGCCCAATGCTCTTAACCATTAGACCACGGAGGCAGTCGTGTACCCTTTTGAGTGTATAACTATTCTGAGTTGAAATTAAATTAAAAAGAAATTGTAAACTGACTTCAAAACTAAGAAGTTGTAAATGAAATAATATTACAATATACAACCAATGTCTTTTATATTCGCAACTACAAAAACATAAATTTGTTTTACTGGTGTTGTCAAGCCATCACAATTGGCGATTGGCCTTGCTGTCCTAATTATTTGTTGTTTCAGTATAATTTATTAGTTCAGAATGCTCACTTCTTGGCCAATTTTAACCACAATGGTGTAGATCTCCTCAAGTCTATTCTTTGCCATCCTTCTCTATTGCATTCTTATGCATTCTCTACCCATTTCACTCCTTCAGTTCTCTTAATGTAAATAAAGATTAAATAGCATAGCATACACTCACGACTACATTCCCCGAGGGGATAGTCAGAAATATTCTGAAAACTTAGAACATCCATGTTTCACTAGTAGTACTAAAAAGTAAATAGATTTAATTAATTAATCTTTGACATTGTCACAAAGATTATCTAGTCACATTTAAAGTACCTAAATCTAGTCCAGACTTGTAGTATGATGATCAGACGACGATTATCCATCATATAATAGCATATGCTCACGACTATATTCCCCGAGGGGATAGTCAGAGATATTCTGAAAACTCAGAACGTCCATGTTTCACTAGTAGTACCGAAACTCTACATAGAATAGTAAAATAATATACAATAATTAATTATTGTGCCGTGCCGCAAAAAAGCCGTGGTGGTCCAGTGGCGAGTAACCTTCCCTGCCGTGCAGGAGGCGATGGTTCGATCCCTGTCCACGACGCCGACTCGTACCAATGAGTTTTTCGGAATTTATGTACGATTTGTAACACCACTGGCTTTTCGGTGAAGGAAAACATCGTGAGGAAACCTGCATGCTTCAATTTCGAAGCATGTATTGTACCCACTGTCCATTATAAGTGGCGTTTCAGAATATCTCTGACTACCCCCTCAGGGAATATAGTCATGTGCATACGCTATGCTAAATTGTATTGTATTGTACTTATGTTTTTCTTAGGGAATATTTCTTATACAGGGTGATAGGGTAAACAGTTGCATTACTTTAGGGGGTGATTGAACCTTGATACTAAACAACTTTCCCTAAGAAAGCTATAGAAAATTAGCAAAAAAAAAATTCGGATTTTCCATACTAAATGCAATCAGCTGATCGAACATTTGTATAAAAAATTGAAAAAAATTTGCGGGAATTTCCTATAGGTTTCTAAGGGAAAGTTGTTCAGTGTCATGGGTTGAATCGCCCCTTAAAGTTTAAGGCTTAAAGTAATGTAACTGTTTAGCCTAACACCCTGTATAGATTTCTTCAGTATCATGGGTACAATCACCCCTTAAAGTAATGCTCCTGTTTACCTTTATTGTACATAATACAAACATCCCCGACTTGGGTGCAAATATCGATTATTCAGTATTCACCATACAAATATTTGCCCTTGGGAGATTCGAATCCGCGAACCTAGACGCAAGCACGTTCACTATCGACTGAGCTATCGGGCTGTCATATATCATCATACCAACGCATTTGTGGTCTTCCTTTTATGTGTTCCCCTCCCCACGCCACAGTCTCCACCCAACTAAAAAGCCCCTAAATAACCAATGTTCTGTTGTTAACACATAGGTGTGTTTGTACACAGGTGTGATAATGGCAACGGCGCCCCTGCCGTCGCCCGCGTGAATACCTGAGACTCTTGCGCAGTGAACTGAACGGGCCCGCCGCCATCGACACCCGACCACGATGAAAATGGTGTTGTCACAACGGCAACGAGAGGAGCTGTAAGTACTTTTGACTTTAGCTGTTTGACTTGGTATTGTGGTGAAGAGATTGGCCAATCATCATTAGATTTGCTGATTTCCCAGATCTCACCTATGGCAAGTCAAATGCAATGACATGTCATCGACTAGACAGAATAAGACGTTAAATGTTCCAGGGCATTCAGCAATCGGGGCAAAAGTATATTTCAATTTCAGCATGCCTTCAATGCTAATTGCCAATTCCTTTAACCCTGATATATGAATAACATAACTTACTCTAATAATTACGAGCTGTTTTCCACTGTCTTTTCGTACTGTAAACCAATTGCAAATGCAGGCCACCATAAAACATTATCATTATCTCCTGCCTTTTGCTGTGACATGGGTCTAAGATTGCCAACATTTTAAATTGATTTTACTCATATTGACTGTAACATTTGATATTGAAAAAAACTACATTTACTGCCAAACCAAACTATTGACACAAAGAATAGCTTTCACTGTGTTATTCAATTCCTGGTACTTATTCTAACAATTTACTAGTGTTAATGGAAATTAGCGTCCTTGCCGATTCGCTAAAGGGCCGTTAATTAATCGAGGTTACAGAATTTTCAATTAAGAAACGGCATTGTCTTCCAAATATACTGTTGCGTTTTGGAACAACCGAATTGAGTTTCAATGAATTCGGTCAAGCAAATAGTTGGCGGCGGCAAGGTCGTGCTAATAACGCAATTTTACCGGCATTTTACTATAGAATTAGAAACCAGCTTCTTTAAATACTTCATACAGTTAATGATAATGTATTAAACTGCAATCTGCATGACACAGATGTTTCTCCACTCCAGGAAATTTAATATCTACTTGCATCTATAACTTTTTAGGTCATAGATCCGTCCATTTTATAATGATATAATTATACTCTCCCCTATCTATATTCATATAAACATTGTATTAAGGGCCTGTTTCACCACTTCTGAATAAGTTCTTGTTAGCTTATCCGACAGATATTTTGACATAATTTCATACAAAATATGTCAAACTATCTGTCTGATAAGCTAACAAGAACTTACCTAAGTGTTTCATCGTATGTTACTCAATCACACCAAAAGAAAAACATCTGTACCGATTTTGTAACTTTTTAAAGGGCAGTCAAATCATTCAAATGTATGGAACATTTTTTTATTCGTTATTTCAAGGTTGTTCCCTGGTCAGATTAAAAAAAAAAGATTATTTAATAAATATTCAGTTTGATTGTCTACAGCACCTCCTAAAGTATGTAACGCATTCAAATTAACACTCTGTAGAATACATGTTAAAGGTTTAATCATAAATTTTCTTTGGTTACGAAATGAAACCTTCTACTGAGAACTCGAGAACAACTGAAGCGATTCTGAAGCGGTTTTCTTACACTATTACCTTCATATCTCGAAGAAGATCATAGATCATTCGCGACGGGAACTGCACCAAAATCCTAGTAAATATACATTACATCGAACTAGCTACCTTGTGTAATGCATCCGCAATTTATTTCGGTAATAATTTTTATATCGACTATTACTCGCCAATTTGATAGATGCGCCAGTTACCTAAGTTTGAATTTTTACCTACAAAATCCAGTTACGTTTGTGTAACCGTATTTAACGATTAACTTCCTTCCGTGTGGAGTTAACTGTTAGTCTAGTTAGGCGTTAGGTTAGCCCTATTGTGACCTAGTTGGCGTATTAAAATGATCCATTCTCTTTAGCTGCCTGCCGACCTTCCCTGCCACATCTTGGTAACATTTTCTTGATACATTGTTTTATACGTTTCATAGGTATCTAAAGTGATATTATAGTGTTTGACATGACTGTGCTGGCCTAAGGCTTTTTGTGAACCAAAACATGTACTCGTATCATGTGATACCTCTAGGGCTAGTATGCCACGCGTACGCAAAGTAACAAAGACAGAGGTAGGTACGTCTTGATTTCTGTCGTTTTTTTCGGTAGTGGCATGCTAGCTAGGCCCACTGTATACGTACTTACCTTCTAACACCTATTTATATTACATTAATTCACCTTTTCATGCAAATTAAACATTACATTATTCTTTCAAATAACAACTGTAGAATAAAGCCAAATTGAAAAAGACATCTAAAAAAACGGATTGAAATTTTCTAAACTTTTGTTTGTTTCACCGTGCCGCTCGAACGAGCGTACCGACAATTTTTGGTAGGTAGGTCGCCCAGCGGCCGACCTTTGAAAGTAACAGTGGCCTAACGCCAGGTCTTTGACCTGTCCGCGCCTTCCTCCAATCCAATCACACTGTACAACTTTCTTCGTGAACCCAGTCCCATCATCATTATGATTCTTGATGTGCGAACGCGCAAGCCTTCCGCAGACATTGATTACACCAGATTTGCAAGAAACTACTTATCTGCAAATTGTTTTTTTATATCTATATTTATCTAATTTCATATCTTTCGAAGGATTTAATCTTGTACCTTATCGATTACGAATATATGTTTAATGTTCTGGGTCTTTATTGTGTAACTACCCTATTCAATCGGTATCAAATCGGCATGATTTTGTAGGCAATTCTTAGCTAGCTTACTATTTAGTTTTTAATTTCATACAATGGATAGCATGATCACAGAAACAAATAATTAGTCAAAAATTGTCTAGTACTGTCAAAATACATTTACCGAATTATCGGAAATTTATACAATAGCCCTACAGAACAGTTGTGTGTTTTTCCGATTATACTAGGCAATTTTAAGTAATATTTTGTTTCTGTGCTCATCATTTCCATTGTCTGAAATTAATGAAATAAAGATTAAGAAGCAGAATCGCCAAGAACTGCCAAAAACACCAACACGATTTTATAGCTATTGAACACAATAAGACCCCTGCTTGTTACATATAATTGTTGAACCATTCTACAGTAAAGTTGTGTTGTAAAATGTTAGACACAGGTTACTCGCCTTTAGCAAATATTTTACTACACTGCCATGCTACGCGTAGCTATGTAGGTACATACAATCCAAAATGAAGCCTTAATGCCTAAGGCAGAAGGCTCTACGACTAAACTCGACTCTGTATTTACTACGCATATCATTATTTCATTTCTCATCGCATTGTCTTGCTCTAAAATGCCATAGAATTCCTTCTTACCCTTTAAACTGGCCTCACGAAGTGAAAGGTGAACCTCGATCTATTCTATTCTAATAGACTCGACATCTGAACAAAGATGTGGCTGTACTGTTCACACGCCATTGTTGAACAAGTGCATTCTTTAACCGGCCTAAAGTATAATGTCGACAGGTTACGTAAGCTTATTAACCAAATGAGATTATGGTCATAATATTACGTTAAAAGCGCCGCGTCTGAATGACAAGTGTCCCAAATGTAACCTAGTTGCGACATGAATGTGAACCAATAGCAGGTAAATGTACGGTTTCACACCGACTTGTGAGTTTGGTGCCGTCTTCCTGCCTATCGTTGGCCTCGTCTACAATACGGGACCACCGTTCCGTTCGAATCTACAGCGTTACGAATCGAGGTCATTGAACTCGACTGTTGATTAAAAATAACGATCACAAATTAAAGCCGGCATATTTCGCTAAATGGTTCTGCTCCATGATACTTCTGATTCTGATTCCAAAGATTTCCGTTAACGCACGTCTTGTGGGGCTGGTGCATGCCGCTAGCTGAATTGTTAAAAACGATGATTACCTCATATTAATAATTCCTAGATCGACTCTACGTGACTTTATATCATTATACGATTGCAAAAAAGTTGTATCCACGCTGAATTACTGTCTCGAAAGGCATATTTATGCTGTTTATACATGGAAATGAGGTCTTTGAGATGCAATCGGAGGATTACGATATGAATCACTTTTATTTGCATAAAATACTAGTATCGTGAAATGTTACACAGCAATATTAATTCAAGCATTTCGTTTACTATTCATCATCATCATCATCGCCTACTTTACTATTTAATTTAAATTAGTATAAAGAAAATGAGTAGCTTTCTAACATTGTAACGAAAATGTTTAACTGGTGCTCCATAGTGTTTGATATGGAAGCTACTATGAACATTCTTATGTTAACATTGCGCAGGTGCATCTTTACCAGATCTACTGGACTCGTTCTTGTAGACATTAAACAAGTAGAAAGCAGGTGTTTTGTTTATAACTCTTATCTTGTCTCAATTTAAAGCCCTTTGTATGTGAATGTATGCTATGAAGTCCTTAAACATGCCTAAATTTTTGTGCTTTGGTACAATTATTTTAGTAGAGTTTTTAAAATGTTAAATGTTCCCTTGCGTTCAATAACTTCGATATTCAACTAAATTAAAAAGATGTGGAAGATTCGCGGACGATTTCGATGTAAAGCGTGAAACCCACTCAAGAGGTAAGCGGAAGGGATATGGAAACGGTGAGGAAAGGATGCGGTACGCAAGAGGCATCGACGCGTCATCGAAGAGTAGGCGATGCGGTGAAGTGCTAGTCTAGGAATAATTACGGTTTGAGATTGCATCAAAGACACTTTAGTAAATTGTGTTTGAACTAATATTACTGTTAGGAGGTCTGGCTCGCTCCGCACTTTAGGTATAATAACTTTACTACTGTAGTAACGTCACCAATTTTGTATTGAATTTCGTACAGCGCTCCTTGTGGCGTTGAGAACTAATTTCTGTCATACGAATTGGTGACGTAACTACAGTAGTAAAGTAGGTACAGTGAAAACTCATGGTAGACCCTCTGTACTCGGAGTTTCGATTTTCAATTTATCATCTTCGACCAAAATATTATTTCAGTTGAAGTTTAACGCGACAGTTTCGGACCTAACTCCATTGTAATAGAGTTGAAATTGGACCGAAAACGTTCACGCAAAATACGTGGTGGTTACACTCCGGTGGTGGACCGGCTATTAGTGAAGCAGAAATGAGCTAAGATAAGTGTCGTCCCATACAACAAAAATAAAAATACAATATTTTCACCTAAACTACTCGATTTTTTATTTAGGCTTTAGGACAATGTTTCACTAGGATCATAAGATCTACCGATTGACACAGTTAAAAATAGGTACAGTGAAAAAATATCCTAAGTCCCTCCAATTGCAGTTTCGAGCCACTGTGCGTCGGTCGTAGCTACCACGATTTCTTCTTCGGTCGAGTTCGTCGTATGAAGTCAGATTTTCGATAAAACGTATCATAGTTTTAAAGTTACAGTGCCTAAAAGATTTCCATACAAATCTATAATTAATCCCAGCATTAAAACTGTATATTTAAACGAAAATCTGACTTCATACAAACATAGAGATTAGTTTCTAGATTGTTTCTGAAAAATTTCATTGACTTTAATTGGATAGTATTGAAAATATCACTAAACTACGTTTGTATGCAGCGCGGATTTGCGCTCTCGGAATAAACTTCTCTTAAACGAAGCCATCGTGCAGAAAATCACCAAGTTTTCCATGTTTTTTTCATACCTAAATGTAATGTTTTGTTAATGTCTTAATTATTCAAGACATTTTATTTTATTCTTTTACCTGTGGATGTTCTAACTGAGTTTTCAGATTATCTCTGACTACCCCTTCGAGGAATATAGTCGTGATCATATGCTATGCTATGCTAGGCTCCGTAAATTTCCCCGACTATAACGCATGCCGCAGGAGGCAAGCGTAGCGTAAGCGGTGAGGAAGGGATAAGCATCGGGCAAGCATCGGGCATCGACGCGGCGCCGCTTCCACGCCGCTTCGATGCCCGATGCGTATCCCTTCCTCACCGCTTACGCTACGCTTGCTTACCCCATGCCTCACGAAATAGTCGGGGAAATCTACGGATTTTTGTATGGAGTAGGTTGAATTAATTGCACTTTAGGTGGTAATTTGGGATATAGTAGATACATAAATTGAAAAACATAGGTAAATTGAAAAAACATAAACTGAAAAACATAAATTCTCAACAATCCCCGATTTTTTTATTGTGTATTATTGAGTATAATTTTTATCTATTTTCATATAACAGCTATTTTTGAGTTTAAGAGGATATTCCTGCCAGCGTGCCCGAGCGCGCTGCATACAAACGAAGTTTAATCCTATTTTCTATTAATTAAATTGATCGAACAACTTATAAACAGCTATTTTTGAATTTAAGAGGATATTCCTGCCAGCGCGCCCGAGCGCGCTGCATACAAACGAAGTTTGATCCTATTTTAAAAGTATTAAATAATCGAAGATCTTATCAACAGCAATTTTCAGGTTTAAGAGGATATTCCTGTCGTAACGACGCGTCGTTACGGTACCGGACCAGGCCGCGTAGGTACATTTTTATACCTAAAGGCGGAGTGAGCCAGACCTCCTAACAGTAATATTAGTTCAAACACAATTTACTAAAGTGTCTTTGATGCAATCTCAAACCGTAATTATTCCTAGACTAGAACTCCACCGCATAGCCTACTCTTCGATGACGCGTCGATGCCTCTTGCGTGACGTATCCATTCCACACCGCTTCCTTATCCCTTCCGCGTACCTCTTGAGTGGGTTTCACGCCTAAGATTGATTGGATGCAAATTACATGTTTAGGTGGTCGACGTAGCGGTCAAAAACGAGTACCTATTTGGATTGGATGTTTGCAAATAGTGAAAGTGCCCAAACACCGGCATATTGCTCCAGGTGTAATATATTCAAATTGCTTGATAACTATCTCTTTCAACGCCCGTTTTGACTCATGAGACCGCCAGCTATGAATGAACCAGATCGAATCGAGAGTTGTCTTGTCTCTTGTAAACTCAAACAAAAAACTGGTTACGTCACAGATTACCATAATCGATCAAGATCAAAATCGTTCTTATGCAACGTTGTCTCATATAGAAACCGTCCACGAAAATTTGGCACAAGTATTTAGTTTACACGGTGAACTTTCAAAGTTTAGTCTGTATTCTTTGCGGGAAGTGTCTAAAAATACATAACACTAAAGTAGCCAGGTGCTCAAAATAATATGTTTATCTTAAAATAACTTTAGCTGTAGGAAAGGCCTTGAATGTCGTACTAGTTTCCGTTTATCTTCTCGTTCGTCTTATATTCGTTGTAGGTATTTAACATGGACGTATACATGAGTCACGATCAAGATAGCATAATATGTAGTTGCATCAATGTCAACCTGTTCATGTTCTGGTTCATTGTTGTACGAAGGCTGTTTTCGGATATCGGTGTAAATTTCCAATCGATTATTTTATGTAAATTTCTTTTCTAGCGTAAGCACAGGCTATTTATAAGTCTTTTACCATTTACGCAACCGGTACTATCATCAAAGAGAAGTCAAATGCCTGCTCATACTTTACAGAATTTCACTTTATTTTATATCACAGAGATGGGCAATAAAAACCCTCATTGCTGTGCGAAAGGCCAAGCGTGCATAATTAAAATGTGCTTATACATGCATAAGTACTGGTATATTATGATGATGAGTGTCTTGATAGCGTTCCCATCATGAAACGAGGCATGTAAGCCATTGTAAGGTCCAAGCCCCGTTGGTTAAACGGCTTGTGTCGCGGATCGCCAGGAATGCCGTCCATGCAACTCGTCGCTAGTTATTCTGCCGCATGCCTGCCGCACTCTGCATACATCTTCGCTGTAATGCTACCCGCATTTATCTTAAATTGCATATGAGCGAGCTTTAATGCGCACTCATCTCTTTTTTATAGTTCTTGTTTTTCATCTATTTCTATGTACTTTTCCCATTTTATGTCAAATGCTTGTGTTGTATTTTGTACGCAATTGACATAGAAAGCCTTGAGAGAAAGAGCAGTAATAATTCAAAATATTCACCGGTTTACTTTGAAAGGATTAAAACGTCCGGTCACGAATGTAATTTAATTAACATGCTAGAAACTTCCTTGTGCTAAAGCTATAGCAAATTCGACATTCAATGTGATTGGTTTCGTTCACGATGTGATTCTTGTTAATGATCGAGTATCTCGCTATCAATTTGCTGTTGTTTTCACCGAGGCTTTGACCTTTTTCCCCTTGATAAATATCGTGTTGATGGCATTTTCCCCTTGCCGCTTATGTCGGTTTTCCCCAATATTTCATTTAGCTTGCAACCCCTCTTTACTGCCTATTTGCAATGAAGGTAGTTTAATGCTTGGGGTGAGCTATGAACAAACAGAGAGGCTTTTCATTTGAGCACAAAAGCTGACTTTCGTGTGAGTTAGAATCCTAAACTTACTTGTTTAGCTAATGTTCCGTCAAAATTGTTATAATTCACTTTGTAATGAGCATTCAGAGACACATTTAGTTAAGAGTATAACCTTATTTAATATTAACAACGTACGCGTACGTACGGAAATTCTGAACCTTATTTCTCATAGAAATAAAGGTGATATACTCAACTTATGTTGCAGACTGTTCAGAGGTTTGTTTATTCTACCCAAGTCTCCAAAGACATTATTGTATCAAGAACTACATTTGCTTATTAGCAGGCAGACCTCTGGGGATGTTGATTCAATAGGCCCTCGGATTCGCAATGACGCAGTCAAGTTCTGACGTAGCAGCCAGCCGGCGCCTGGTGGGGGCGATCGATACCCAGGCCGCGTGGGCGGCATCCCCTTCACCCCCATTCAGCAAGAAAAACTATTATCAACCTTACCATGCTTTTTTGAACACTCATTTTTGATTGGTCAACTTAGCTTTTAATAATACAAATATTTTTCAAGGTTCGTTTAGTTTTTAGCTCCTATTTAATACAGTTAGAAGTTTACTAGCTATTAGAATTGTAGCATATTTGCATCTAGGTCTCAATAACGACATCTCGTCTGCGAAATGTCGAAATTATGCTGATAGGTTAAAACTGAAAATGTCGAATTACGTCAATAAAGAGTATTCTTTACGCAAGTCCTTCGAAAACGAACAGTGGTAGCGATATTCCAACTCACGTATGTTCATGCAAATTTGTCGATACGTGCCATCCATACAAATAGCACTGTAATTGCGGTATGTTCTACTACTTTCAGGTTTTGCTAAGTTAGTTGTTATCTGCAATACCGTTAGATGCCGAAACTTATTGTGAATAAATTGGATGCGATGACATCTTTAAGTCAAGTCCAAAACTTATTGTGAATAAATTGGATGCGATGACGTCTTTATGTCAAGTTTAAAACGGAGTCGCGGTGCAAGTCAGTTACTGGGTGGTCGCGTGTCTGCCTGATTCCTCCGGTTTGCAACGAAGCTCCACATTTTGTGCTGGCTCGAGGTTATTTTTGGACAAAAACAATCCTGGAGATCACTTAAATATCTTCTCCTTCTATAGAGTCGATGACAATTTATTTTAAATCTTTCCAACCCAGTATTTTGCCACACGGATAACACTGCCGGCAACGTCCATAAGCTCCGTTCGCGTGCAGGTGTCAGGGCAGGAAGGGCACGATATGAGGTGGGCCATGGTCTGTGGGGCAACACCGCATTCACACTGGAGATCAGACCCAAATATCGATTACAGAACAACGTCAAGCACATTTGCTATTAAAACTGGATATTGGCAAATCATCGACACCACGATGGAGTCACAGTTTTAGAATTAAGTATAATAGAATAGTAACAAAACTGAATTTTGCGTTTAGCTTTAGTTACAATGACTGCAGCGACTCGTCTGCGCTTCGATTCTCTAGAAACTGCAGATATTAATGCAACTGTATTATCCACGAGCACTTAATTATTGGCGTTAATGTTATTGTCGGTCATTAATATTGCTTGTTATCGACACTACTCACATGACGCATGCTCGTAACGTGTTGTAAGTGTAACAATGTTTCCGTTCTCGTCTGGCGAATTTCGCTATTCATTTGCTCTTTATTCTTTCATTTTTGTTACCATTCGTTAGCAATCTTTTAGCAAGATAAGAAACAGTATAATGCAGTTTACGTATGCATTGTTATGGTTACACAAATCAATTCAAACATTTCTTTAGACAAGTTGATCGAATTTGCAACGTCTAAAGAAGTAATGTGGAAGGTTTGTTTAAAATTAATCTTAGTCGGCTAGCTTAATCGTATTCAATATGGCTCTTATATTTTTGAATTGCTAATCTTTATTGATTGTCACGAAATATTAATGGGAATGTTGATTCGGCTATGTTAATGTTTTTATTACTTGTCACATTCGTTTAGGCATGCGTATTTAGTTTTGAATCCAGGAACTTATATTATCGTATCTTATTATGGGGGCTGGCAAGCCAGCAACACTTTGACCCAATAGGATCTTTTGTGTTGGCCCCTAGATACCAATTTATTTTCTTCACCCTTCAAAAACATTGTTCATACCGTTCAGGGGAAGAAACCTGTAAATATCCCGGTTTTGGATTTACATATTCAAGGAGGCACATGATTTTAGCGGCCAAGACATCGCAGTCACACAGGATAATACTATGTTCCATAGTACCTCCTCCGCACGCTCGGCAGCTGGGGTCTAGGGGTCTTCATCTTGTATTGTACGTCATCGTGCCTGTAGCGTAGTGCCCAGTGAGAGCTCCGACGATGGCACGAGCTTTGCTGCTGTTATATCTTATCTTATCTTATCAGTGCGTGTAATAATTGTAGTAAAATTTTTCTCTAGCCTATTTAGTTATAACTTACCTAGTTATCTTGTAATGCTTAAGCAAGTGCACTTGTCCCTGCAATCAGAGTTATAACGACGGAAATGTAGCGTGAAAGTTATTTTCTCAGGCGGTCCCCGATCGGCCCGCGCCTCTACGCACGAAACCACTTTCGCTGTGCCCCAACATTGCTACTGAACTCTGATACTGTCCAAACTCGGAGATATAGCGGTCACACTAACTGTAACTGCTCCCGAGCAGATGATGCCACCACAAAAGTTTGTGATGAAGGTCGACCGGAATCTCGTGAACATACATCAAAAATTACATCAATCGAAATTAAGAAAATGCACTGTAACAAGTAATTCTTTGACGACCGACGTTCGATTCGGAACATTATTTGTTTTTTGTATATAAGAACCTGAAAAAAAGACGGACGTAATGTGACACTAAAAATATATGAAGCATGCAAGGTCCTTTGTTCTACAAGGGACCTACACTCACACAGATGCACCAACTCTAGGCGCAGCACAGTATGTTTTTTGACCTGAAAAGCGGTCATGGTCGTTTTATTCGTGTAATCGTTAGTGTTAATCATTTTGAAACTGAGAGTAGACCTCCCGTGCGTCAAGTCTTCTTAATTCTTCTTAATATTGAGTTGTGATTTTTTAATTTTTTTTTTCAAAATATCGCTATAACTTCCAAATAATCCGGTTTTCTTCTTTTTTCTCAATTTAGTATAATAAAACAATAAACGAGGTATTTTATACACATTACAAAAGTTCTCGAACATTTATGTTAATGACGAAATTATACATTTTATTGTTTTTCGTTTTTTATTTTTTATTTCTATATAGTCAGTTATTGGGGTTCCATTTTTACTTTTCAATATTAAGAGCCATACTATTGATGTCTAATAAAAAAATCTGATCTAAATCTCGTAGGATATAGGAGTTATTAACTAATTCTTCTAAAAGTTCTAAAATTATAAGAAAAAAACATTAGAAGTTAATAACTCCTATATCCTACCAGATTTAGATCTGATTTTTTTTTTATACATCAATAGTATGGCTCTTAATATTGAAAAGTAAAAATTGAACCCCAATAACTGAATATAAAGAAATAAAAAATAAAAAACGAGAAACTATAAAATGTATAATTTCGTCATTAACATAAATGTTCGAGAACTTTTGTAATGTGTATAAAATACCTCGTTTAATGTTTTATTATACTAAATTGAGAAAAAAGAAAAAAACCGGATTATTTGGAAGTTATAGCGATATTTTGAAAAAAAAAAAAAAAAAAATTATAACTCAATATTAAGAATAATTAAGAAGACTTGACGCACGGGAGGTCTACTCTCAGTTTCAAAATGATTAACACTAACGATTACACTAATAAAACGACCATGACCGCTTTTCAGGTCAAAAAACATACTGTGCGCAGGTCACGCGACAATACGTCAGATAGAACGCACACAAATATAAATGGTTTCTTCACTCATGATTAGACGAGATTACGTCCGTCTTTTTTTCAGGTCCGTGTTTGTATATTTGTTGATTGCCTGTGCTATCTTATTTTTATTTTGGTAGGCGATGAGTGCTTTTGTTTGTCGTGATAGTCGTGAACCTGGGTTATAATCAGTATGTATCTTCAAATATCGGGTAGAGCCTGTTGTGTATTAGAGGCCTATCAGGCCTATGTCACGTTTTGACGAGCGTGAACTGACGTTGAATCTATATAGGGTCCAACTTAATAAGCTGACACTTTTTTAAGGAGATGATCAGACCGTCAAACTGAACAACTTTCTCTATGGGACCAACATCGAAATCGCAAAAAAAAATCAGCTCTTCCATACAAGACAGCAAACCTACTGTAGCCAAATGTATGGGACAGCTGATTTTTTTTCGCGATTTCGATGTTGGTCCCATAGTGAAAGTTGCTCAGTTTGATGGTCTGAACATCCCCTTAAAAAAGTGTCAGCATATTAAAAAGGACCCTGTATAATTCTAAATCAGTTTTAAATATGCTACGTTCGCTAAATCTCTTAACTTGAACAACATATTTTACCGTGATTGCTCCCACGCGAACAATAGGGACGCCCGCGAAACTTATTGTCTTCTCAATCGATTCAGTTTCTCCGTATAGCGTATCGTATACTACAGAACAGACACCAAAGATATATAAACAAGCAAGAAATAAGCTCTTTAGGGTTCCCTACTTCAAATGAAAAAAAAAAGAAAACTAGAATCAGTTTTTTATCTGTCTGTCGAGACCCTTTTTCTCAGGATTGGGTCAGAGGTATCAAGTCAGATTAATATCACACGAGATTAATATGCACGGTCTTTGGAGGGTTAAAAAGATAAACCTTCTAATTCTTAGTTAGCAGAATCAAAAGTTAAGGCCATTTATGTGACATTTTTAATACTCGCTCATCATTTCAACACAAGCTATATTTTATGGTACTTGTCGTTGATCTAGAGTCAAGAAATTTGTTAAGAAGCAAGGTCTCAAAGCACAACTAAAGGAATAAATTGTTTAGTTATATCACTTAGCAATGTTTTCTTGCTATTACAATCTTACGTTTGTACGGAACCCGCCCAGCACGAATCCTACTCGCGCTTGTCCGGCTTTTTTTTATCTCACGGCTTCTCAATTGAAAACCAAATTGAGATCATTACATAATTTCACCAAACTATTTGACATCTAATAGCATGAAAGCAACGCTGTTTCGAATTCTCGATGCATGACTTAGACATTATCGATTGCGTAAATAATCGAATTAGATACTTTGTTTATGTAGATAGTAAGCTTAGTTGTGCCACCGGCGTTTAATTCTATCGTCTTAGGAACGTGTCAGAGGCATAATCTGCCTGTCTTTGTCACAGACGTTACTGAAGCATGGAACTTAAATACCTACTTAAGGGGGTGCTAAACTCGAAGGCTACGGCTAATGTTGGTCACATTGAAACACAATGCGTGTTTTGTATGAAAGGTTGGCTCCTTATTTTTTTCGCCGTTGTTTTTGGCGCGACCATCAATCAAACTTGAATATTTTAGGTCATATACTAGGAGATATACTTGTCGTACAAGTTTTGTTTGTAACTTTATTCTGAACTATAATATTCAAGTTTGATTAATGGCAGTGCTAAAAAAATAGGCGAAAAGAAAAAAGGCGCCTTTTTTAAGCATTGGCTTTTGCGAAATAAAAATCTGCGTTTTCTATGGCACAGCAATTTTTTTTTCGGGGTTTCAATGTTGTTTCCATAAAGAAAATTATTCAAATTGATGCTCTGAAGCACCCCGTAAAGTGTTAATTTACACCCTGTATAACTGCTAGCGTATTCGATAAATTAAGATCAGTTCACCGTAGGTCTGGAAATCACGACGATAAAATGTAATTTCAAACCATCTTCCATTGAACATTTTGTAACATGTGTGTGTGACTATGTTATGTAAACGACGTATATGAACTAAATATCGATTGACCGCGGTTCGTACGCTTGCCTTGCTGAAGTTATCTTAAGGCTAGGTTATCCTAGTGCAAGTGTCTCTTTCTTGCAAGCATAAGTTTACAATTAGCCGACCCGCTCCAATTGAAAGCAGGATCGCAAAAAACGTGCTTTTCGTCAATATCTTTGCTCATGGGAGTTTCTAAGCTAAAAATTCTTCTGAGTTCACTAGAAATATTTAATGTATTTAGTTAAGTACAAGAATAAAAAGTTAAATATCAGCAGTTTAATCACAGTATTGAAAAAACATAACAAAAAGGGGTAACTTTGGGATGTTTTTCTATCTAGTAAACTTAATCTAATCGTGTAATTGAGAACAGTCGCCCATCCGCCCGATCCTTAAATAAGACATAATTTAATTTCAGACTTTAAAACACAGTTTAAAACACTTTCGTTCGTGTTCAAAAAACGGCCTCGACGGGATAGCAGCGTCTTAAGAGTTAAGAGCAAGTGAGTTCTTGAGATGGAATTATGAATACGAGCTTTATGGTCTGTTTCACCAATTCTGAATATGTTCTTGATAGCTTATTTGCTAGATCGTCTGAAATTGTTCTCATACAAATTTCAAATAAGCTGTCAGATAAGCAAGCAAGAACTTATCCGAAAGTGGTGAAATAGGCCCTAATTCTTACCGTGGGTGTCGTACGAGGCGACTAAGGGATTAAAGGTTTCTTATACAAGGTTTATGTGGGCGAAAGGCTATCCAGCTCCCACTTGACACATCATACCATCATGAAACATTATTTGTGAGAATTGCTACAATTTCATTCTTAAACAGATAATTTGTAGTTGTAGCAATATCTCCGCCAACCCTGAAAGGTATTACAGTCGTGTGTTTATGTATGAATGCGAATGTGCTCTTAACCAATAGAAATATGAGACTTGTTAAATGACAGTACTAGTTCCCGACAATATTTCACAACTTTCTTACCTCATTGGTCAATCCGGGAGTTGACAGTGTGATAAAAAATTAAAGTTAATTATTTAATTTCATAGATTTATTGATAAAAAGCGTAAAACAATACAAATTAGAAAAAAATATTTATTAATTTATTTTATTTTCCATTTAAAAAATCACGATTTTTTATCTGTGAGTCACGTGACTTTAAACGCCAATCAGGAAACGTGACGTCATCGTTCAAAAAACAATAGCATTTGTCAATGGTTTTAGATTACTTTGTGCAAATAAATATTGAAAATAAACCTGTTTAATAAAAAATGGAGCAAGGTTTTCAGAAGGGCGACAGTACGAATTATGATAGCTGACTATTTTGCCACCAACTCAGATTTTTGTTCGTCTGAATACAGGAATGTTAAAACTTCTGCGTGAGTATACTTAGGTTATTTTGAACTTACAAAATGTTATTTACGATGGTTTAGTAAATACTAAATACAAAACTATCCTTTTGTTTTCAGATCTTCAAGAGAAGCCCATGGCGATGACGCAAATGGTTATGTTCAGAACGCTGGTTCTTGTATAGTAAAATCAAGAATATGTCCTGAACACAAAGTGCACGCCAAGCCTTGTAATGTTAGTTTGGTTTATAACAAAGATGAAGGCAAAGTCACGGATATCCGGTGCCACGATTGTGTAGCTTCTCATGGTGGCTTCATAGAAGCGAAGAGCCTTCATCAACGTCCAGAGAGTGCTACTGGAAAAAACCCAAGTTGCAGGTTAGAGCTCCCCATCGTCTATCTACTCATACTATTTACTAACCCCGTTGTCAAATTACACTGCATTTGTAAATTTTGTGTTCTTTATTGCAGGCGGGCAGTAGGTACTTTGAAGAAGATCAAAACCAAAGACCTTACAAAACAAACAAAACATATTGTCATATGTTATGAAAAGATCATGCAGAGAGAACATTTTAGCTCCAGTTGGCTCATTCATACCCGGGGTGCTTAATAAGTTGGCAGTTATCGAGGATTTGTTGCCTTGCTTCTGATAAAAACTATTTCCATATTAATTTCCAACTCTGAATAGCTGTTTACAATTATGTATGTAATATAAGATAATGCAGAGAAAACTTTTGTCATTAGTAAGGTCCACCCTGCTTAAAATGTGTTATATAAGTAAATAAAACCATGTAATCGTTTCAATGTTCGCTTTATTTGTTTTAATCAATAAAATCAATCATAAAAATATTTATATTGGGCCGTACGCTGCATCAGGCTGGTCCCCGTTACACAACAAGATTTCCCCAAAACTTGGCACATAGAGAACTTGGTCTAGAGACAGCGTACGGTCTAATAATTTACATAAAAATCTGCGCTGTACCTTTTTTATTAGATATATTTTTCTTGGAATTAATGGCCTGTCTTAAATATGATCATCATCAGTAGCCTATCCATATAGGTACTGGGTTCCCTATGTTACTACTACTATGTTACAAAGTCAACACACAGATTGTCATTTCATCGAACACTGTTCATTGATGGTACACTTCATCGGTGGAACACTACATCCATGGTACGCTACATCCAAAGTCTCGATATCAAATGGTTTATATACAGGGTGTAAGGAAAAGTACCATTAACCTTTAAACCACATACTCTACCCATCAAACTGAACAACTTTTACTATGGGAGCAAATGTGACAACGCAAAAAAATATGTATCTGCCTTTCCATACATTTTAGTCTTTTTGAGTAGAATAACTAGGTATTGCAGTTTAGTATGGAACAGCAGACTTTTTTTTTTGCGCTGACAGGTTTGCTGCCATAGTAAAAGTTGTTCAGTTTGATGGGTAGAGTACCTAGCGCTCTGTTGCAGAAACACTCATTAGAGTTAAACCTCCATTAAATAAATCCCTTAATAACTTTTTAGGTCGATTTGATAATAGGACGTTTTGCTTTTAGGTCGTTATGATACGTAGGTCAATTTGCTTTTAGGTCATTCCGATACGAACCCACTTTTACTACGTCAACATGACAAAAAGTGACAGCAAGATATTTAATGGAAGATTAACTTTAATGAGCGTTTCTGCAACTGAGCGTATGTGGTTTAAAGATTAAAGATACTTTTTCTTACAGCCTGTGTATCGATCAGTCAACAAAATGAATGTCTTGCCATCGAAAGGATACCTACTTTGTAGATTAGTTGTTGCTTCGACACCATCGTAATGATTCTAATTTTGGTGATCTCTTTAAAAATTTTATTTGATTAAGTTATCAGACCTACAAATTAGCTGCTTACCAGTAATAACAACCTTTCAATAAACTAACTATCGATAATGTAACCCTGTCCATGCTGTAATCAATTTCAAGACATGTGATGTAGCGTACCATCGATTAACAGACATTCAATGAACAGTGTTCGATGAAACAACAATCAGTGTTGACTTTCACAGTAGGTAATGTAGGGAACCCATATGCCTACTTACTACCTATGTCCCACTGCCTATGTCACCTCTAGTAGGTACCTCAATGGTTCATACCGACTTCTTCCGTTTCATTCTCTTTTTCATCCAGTAATAGTTGTTCTTGTTCAACAAGTTCCTTTCGTTGTCTTTTTAAATATGCATCTCAGGGAGTATTTCTGGTTCTCCTTTTTCGAACTGGTTGACATGCAAATTTTGAAGGCAAACATGGGTTTCATTGATATCCTCTTAACATAACCCAACAAATGGTAGGTTCATGTAGTTCTCCATGTCATTGGGGAGCTGAAACATAGATAGATATTGTAGCATTCATTCAGTAAAGTACATAGACATAGGTAAAGTATGTAGTTAAATTTCCTCGCATAACATTCATACTTAACCTCAAAAAGGTTAGGTTTATTTAGTGGCAATATTGACCTGGGAATAATATTGCATTGGCTTGATACTTACATCGAAATGATCTTCACAAAAGAATACATTTGATTTCGGTGATAGGTACATCTCTTACATTCACTCGAGCAAGTTCCAACCACTTGTTTCGAATATCTGTTTTAGCCAAGACATGAATAAACAGTTTTGTAGGTGTTTTGAAAGTAGTGTTCCAGCAACAAGGCACGGCACAGCTTTGATAGTAGTTTTTCACATTCATTTTACATATAATTCGAGCAAAATCAACTCTGCACTTAGTAAACTTAGCTCTGTTTTAGAACAGTGACGTCATACGTGGTCACGTGACCATAATGGCGCGTTTTTGTGGCATATTTTTTATTTAAACAGAAAAATAATTTTTTATTGTATTTAAAGGCGTAATTTTAATTAAATGTTATTTAATTTGCATTATTTTAAACAGATAAAGAGTTTAATTTTTTTTTCCAAAAGTTGGATACTCCCGGATTAATAAATAACTTGTCACTATATCGTTAATAAGTTACATAAATGGTACGTAGGTTGTACCTACTACAGTCTCTCGTGCCTGCAATCATTTCTCTTAGAAAGTTGTCGTGGGCAGTGAGAACAATCCCTTTGATCTAGATTTATATGGCTGCAGGGTTCTATCTGCAGCACTAAATATTTAGAGGCTCTCGCCTGGAACCCGTTTCCGTTGTCTCGTGTACACGATCAATATTAAGATTGTTATTTGTGACCAGACCAGTTGTGAATCATTCTGAAATACAGGGTGTAAGGAAAAGTATCATTAACCCTTTGACTATTTATTATAAGGACTCGCCTTGCGGTAGCATTTCCCCTCTGCCACGGTATAAGATCAATTGATCATGTGCATTTACATTCAATTTTATACCTTATCTATCACTAAACGAGACAGCCTATAATTGCGAAACAATAACTTCGAACTTAGAACGTTTGGGGTTCACACGAGACTACTTTTCATGATTTTTAACATTCAGAATTAGAATCTAAAGTTATGGAAAATAAAATCCAAAGTTGCGGATTACATGTTACCTCGCCCCCCGCAAAAAAGTGGCAGAAATGTTTGTTAGTAGAATTACACGTGTTACTAGTCCACATATAAGTAGTCAAAGCATTAACCTTTAGACCACATACTCTAACCCATCAAACTAAACAACTTTTACTATGGAAGCAAACCTGTCCGAACAAAAAAAATCCGCTGTTTCTTACGTTTGAGTCGAGTAGGCATTGCTGTTTAGTATGGAACAGCAATATTTATTTGTTCTGACTGGTTTGCTCCCATAGTAAAAGTTGTTCAGTTTGATGGGTACAGTGTGTGGTGTAAAGGTTGATGATACTTTTCCTTACACCCTGTATAGCTATTTATACAGAGTCCTTCTTAATTACATGCTGATCGTTTTTTTAAGGGGATAATCAGTCCTTTTACTGACCATCTTTTCCTATGGGACCAAAGTCGAAATGGCGAAAAATATAAGCTGCAATCGTACTCGACCCTAATGTATGGGACAGCAGATTTTTTTACCGCGATTTCGATGTAGGCTCCATAGTGAAAGTTGTTCAGTTTGGTGGTCCGAAACGTCCCTGTCAAGTAGGTAACTTATTACATTTTACACCATTTATATTACACTTATTCCTTTCGGTCTCCTATTACTTTTATGTTGAGTTATATGGACCTAACAAAATGCCTCCAAGGCACTGCTTAAAATAGTGTCCCTTTATTTGTGTCGTCGTTGTATGGTTTCCATAATAAAAAGCTGGGTAGCTTACGTTTGGGATCATTACAATGTATGTGTCTGTCAGCGTTTTTGTTTACTTTCCAAAATAGAGTAATAGGCAAATTGGTCATTTTAACCTTTCACTAATGAAGGTTAGGGAACATAGAAGCCATACTGTCCCAGGTACTCATTTTGATGGTGTCTGCTGGCTTCTGACTACATACCTGTGTTATTTGAGACCATCTGTTTCGTGTGCCTCTTGATATACGGAATCGCGATTGACATTGGTAATAGAGTGGTGGTAGTGCCAGGCCTGTGTCACTCCGCGTGTAGGTATTAAAAACATACCTACAGGCGGCGGCCATTGCGCAAGGGCCAATCTAGTAGGCTGCCGCAATAAACTCTTTCAATACGTATAACCACGTATAACTTATTATGAACCGTAGTCCAGTGAATTAAGGCCCATATTCCCTCAAAAAAAATTGGTAGGTATGTAAATGAACACGTGCTCGGCTGGAACGCGAGCTAAATTAAATCATATTGTTTATCAGATTGAGTACCTACATATTTCTTTGAAAACCATTGTGAAGTAAAGCTTCTGTAACGCTAACGCTAGTTACTAGTTATTATTCTGTGGTAGTGCCCGACCGAAGGTTAGCTTTAGGCCGAATCCGTAGCTGATTGTTCGGCACTTGCCATAATCTTCGGCCGAAGCCAAAAAAGTAGAAATATTAGAAAATCGTACTAAAAAGTACTAAAACTACTAATGCAAGATTTATTGTGATATTTTATTTGGTTGCGAAGTTTCCGCGTGCCCTTAAACTGAATTTATGTCAATGTTAATTTAGGATTCAATTTAACCACACGAAACGGCAAGCCTTAATTTGATTGAAATAAATTGCACCTTCTTTGTTAAAAACTACATTTCATTCGTGTTTATTCATTTAAATTAATTATGACAGTAACATTTTAACAAACCTGGTGGATGAATACAAAGCTTCGGCTTCGGCCAAAACTTCGGCAGATTTTGGTCGAAGCCGAACATGCGGCCGAAGGTGGCCGAAGCCGAAGGTTTGGTCGGACATTAGTCATCTCTAGTGGTCACCCATCCGAAGACGCACCTCGCTCGCTTGAAGGTTCTAAATACTACTACACCACGACTGCAAAGATGTTTTTTTTTCACAATCTGTATTATGTTTTTGAAGTAAATGTCTATTTATATTAATTCATCAGTCAAGCAGACGCCTACTCTCAACCTTGCAAAGTTAAACTTGAAGTATCAAGAAATTAAGTTAAATAGAACTCACCTTGAATGTGAACATAATGTAGTTGCAAGGGCAATATACTGTTATCTTTATTGGCAGGTAGTCAAAACAATCCAGATGTAAACATTGAGCTACTAAAACAGTGTTGCCAGATCCAATTTTTAGAAATCCGTAGGGCAAGGTTGTAAAATCCGGAGAAATCCGTAGATGACGTCTTGAAAAATCCGTAGATCTACAGACTTATTTTTTAATGCTTTATCTGACTCTTTTGAAGTGGACTGACCCAAAACATCGCTCTAATTTGGCGAAGAAAATGGAAACTTAGACAAGTTTAAGCAAGAACAAAGCTCAGACAACGTGAATATCATTTGTGTCAGTCCTTTTGTCATACATGTTACAGTTAAATATTTCTGTCGTGTCTGTATAGCGACACAAAGTAGAAGGAAGGAGATGGAAAAGAGTAGGGATGAGCCATATTTTACGAAACACAGTTAAATATACAAAAAAGGAAACATTAATTCGATTTATTTGTGGCTGGGTATCATTTTATGCAGCAAATTGACATTTTAGGGAGGAATTCAGAAGATTTCTAAAAATCCGTAGATTTGCCATTGAAATCCGTAGATCCGTAGGTCACCCAAAAATCCGTAGATCTACGGATAAATCCGTAGGTCTGGCAACGCTGTACTAAAATATGCCGTTTTATAGTGGAAATTAAACAAAATGCGTAAATTTTACCACTTTATGTCCCCAAACCTTTTTGAACAATATTGGCATTACATATTATTTGCGTTTTGACCTTTGTGTGTTGCCTAACCAGTTAAGTAGGTATTCTGAATCTTATGACTTCATCGATTTGACGAAACTATGTGTCATACGAATATATCAGGTTGATACAATAAAACAAGTTGTCAGTTCTTCTTAGATTTATTTTCCATTTAAAGCAGGTTTATAATTATAACTAGTAAGTAATTCATAAAAATAATTGATTTGTTAAAAGCGACAGAAACCGACCGACTCTTGTGTGTTAATTCCATTTCTAAAGATGTAAATAAGAACCGAACTGAATATAAAAAAATCGCTGAACATAAACACTACCCAGAAACCCACACTAAGTTATTTCTTTTGGAATTTGGTCTGGGCCCCCGAGTTGTTCTGAAATATCTAAACATGTAAATAATATTTGTCTATTCCAATTTAAAAATGTACAAGGTAATAAAATAGTAAGACAGAAAGATAAATTTATTGTTACATGAGTGGAAATACGCTGAAGAAGAATTAATTCTTTCTATCTATCTATAACGTCACGCCTCTTTCCCATTGGGGTAGGCAGAGACCAGAGCGCGCCATCAACTACGATCCTTACATACATCTTTTGCCTCATTCACATCCATACATCTCTTCATACATGCCCGTCGGTTTCGAGTACTCCGCACCTCCCCTTTTTGTAGGACGCAACTGATTTGATCAGAATACGTCCTACGAGGGCGCCCTCTGCCGACACATCCACTCATTTTAGCTCCATATATCTCTTTCGTATAAGAATTAATTATGATGCGTATTGTGTGAAGTCCACCATTCCGCATTGGGCAAGCATGGTGGACTGACGCCAATACAGCCTCCTTGAAGGCCTGTGCCCTGTAGTGGGACGTTTATAGGCTGATGATGATGATTATGAATAGGGATTAAGTTTGAGGCAGCTTCTTCTAAAACTCAAATAAGTAGAATGAATTAGAATTCTGTAAAAGTCCTCAACTCTGTTGTGTTGAAGAAAATTTGCCTGTATCTTATACAAAAATCAAGAATCTCAAATAAGTTTTCTAGAATTCGTATAGAACAATTTAAAATACCGGAACGACTAGCATCCATAGGAATTTCCTAGTAGACATGTGACACAGTTGGCGACGAGATAATTACGGATACAAGCCATTATACGACAAGGGCGGCTTATCGAATTGGGACAAGTTCGACATCTACTTACTGCTATTTACGATGTGCTAATCACCTCCGTTTTTGTGAATCCTTCGTATGTTGCGCTGAAAAGTCTGGAATCTTAAATGTATAAGTCGTATTACGTCCATTTACAGAATTGGCACACCCGGGGTAAATACTAAATAAATACCCATTTGTCCAAATCAATTAAAACATTTAGGTTGACGGTGGTATACATACAAAATGGGTATACTATACAGAACATAACCATTACAAAATTGGTATACAAAACATAACCATTACAAAATTGGTATACAAAACATAATTCTACTTTTGACCGTAGAGAAAAAATAGCTTTGACGCACATGCTGTAAAAGCTCCAAAATGCATGAGTAACATATCCGGTCTGTGAAAAATTGTATTACAATTTATTTTTTTTAACTTCACTACTTCACTCTTGTATTATAAAATTATCAGCTATAGGTAATTACTATAAGACCGTATTTTCGCTTGCACATTAGCTTACATATGGTAGATTCAAAACATTTTTAAATACATGTTGCTAACTGACTTGTAATCAAATCACAATGTTATCTTCTGTTATGTAACTTGAAAGCGTGTGAATGAGACGGTGGATTATAGTCATGTTCATATCATATCGGTAGATAGAAAAGCGATGATATTCCACTTACCTACTCACACTTCCCTCACCAAATCCGTAATAATTATTACTGACCTACCTAAAATACCTACTATTTTAGTGTTAGAGTTAAAAGACTTCCACACTCGCGTTTTCGATCTGTGATTTTTTGGCGGGGCTATACTATGGAGATTATTCATCATTTGATCATGATTTTAAACGAGTGACTAAATAGCAAAATAGCACTCCTGAATGAAATCGCTGAGAAATCACCGATCAAAACGCCAGTATGGAATGGAAGGGCTCTTTAGATAGGGTATGCAAATTTTTGAATGGAAACCGCTTTACGGAACTCCCTAAAAGTGCAGGTTTCGTAATAAATGTATGTGATAATCTGATAATTGACATAAAACCCACCACATTTACATTACACCTTTCCCAGAATATTAGCATTTCTGTAATTACATGACATTACCTTACCTTATGTAATGGCGATACTTACACTCACATGAAACATGAAGCAAGCAAGTATATATTTCCTGCACATATGACACTTCCTGCAAAGAAAAAAGAGACAAACATCTAAGCATGTATAGGTATGTATAACCTTGCAGTGGAGGCATTCACTGCATATTAAAATAGGAAATGTCTAGCTCCTACAGATCTTTTTCTTTCCCAATGAATAAGCAAGTACATTAGGTTTGAAATACGCATTTACGTCTCATATTGCAGCCAAGCAAGCTACAAAAGGCAAATGATTATAATAATCTTCGTCTCTATACGAATGAAATGCGCACGCACATGGTATTAATAAGCTGAACACGGATACATATATTTTTTCCCTCTTAAAACCTGCTTAAAACCCAAATTTCCCGGAAATTCTATACTTATTCAGCTGTTTGCGTTTTTGTGTGATTTTTTCACAATGTTTAAAACAGTCATGATTAGCACACGTGTATTCTAATATAACATCCGTTTTAACTGCACTGACAGTTGCTAATTAAGTTGGTTATAGAGTTTTTGCTCTTGACGGAGCCTTCGTTATTTCAAATTGTGCAACTACCTCGATAGGCCTCGTTATGTCTAGATAGGTACCTAGCTAGACATACACAATACCTTAGATATTCCATGATAATACAGGCAGGCAGTTATACAATATGATCACGCTTTTTCTTACATACATACAGGGTCCTTCTTAATATGCTGACACTTTTGTAAGGGGATGATCAGACCATCAAACTGAACAACTTTCTCTGTGGCACCAACAGAGAAATCGCGAAAAAAAATCTGCCCCTCCATACAAAACTGCAAACCTACTCGCGCCAAATTGATTTTTTTTTTCGTGATATCGATGTTGGTCCCATAGAGAAAGTTGTTCAGTTTGATGGTCTGATCATCCCCTTGAAAAAGTGTCAGCTTATTAAGAAGGACGCTATGTAATTATTCTTATGTGTCTCAACAAGATATATTTACAGAATGCCAGTATCATGCCTTCATTAGTCCCATATTCGTTACTACTATTAGTATCAATTGACTAATCTCTAGACTAGGCTAGGCAGTTAACTTTTTGACGTGAAACGTCTTCATTTCGGTCACTTTGTTATGACAAGATCGCTTATTATTACTTTAAAAGTTTGGCCTTTAGAGGCATTATTTTATTAAGCACCAACTCGGTGCAAGACGATTCACGGACACTACTATGGCTGAGTCCATGACCACAGCTTCCCCGATTTCTTTTTCCTTTTTTTTCTGATGTAAATGTGTGTATTTTTCTAAGTTATTTAATGGCTTTCCAGGAACAAGGCGATCGCAGACTACTTGGGCAGCAATGGGTACACGGACGCGCTGGACGCGTTCAAGAAGGAAGCCGACATGACCGGCGAGATGGATCGCAAGTACGGCGGCCTCTTGGAGAAGAAATGGACCTCCGTCATTAGGCTGCAGAAAAAGGTAATCATAGATAACAAGAGCAAACCGTAAAGATCAACACGATTACTCCTACCCACGTGTTAGATAACGTAGGCGTTACCACTGTTACTATTTACGATGAATGACGTACTGTTGTGTAATTTTACTCTCATAATTGATGACACTTGTAATCGATTTAAAAACACCGAAAGATGATAAATTACACCTGCTACATTCTTAACGTCCCAAAATAATTCTTTACTTCGGTTGCATAAACAGTCATTAGTTTCGCAGACATATGAATTGTCAAATCGGTTACCAAATTCGGCACGGTTAAGCGCTTTCATTGTAAGATGTGGGGTATAAAAGGCTTAATGACTCGTCGACATGGTTCGATCTTGCCAGGCAATGGATTCGATCGATCTGCGTCGTGTCTTCGACATTTCTAGGTCGTTCGCGATGATTATCCTACACCTCGGGCGGTCGTTGCAGTGTTCGTATATCATACTGGCACGATTTATCTACTACTTACTTGTTTTGTCTTCCTTTTCTCATCCGGTCCACCTTCTGACTAGTTCTGACACATTGTACAAAGGGCTTTGTCTTTGTTTGACATCTAATATGGGTCACGAGGTTATTTTGGTCTAAATTATTATGTGTCAGGATCGTAGCAGATGGCGATTAATTGTCTGCCTATCCCAATGGAACACAGGCGTGAGTATATGTATGTCAACAAGCATATGCTCACGACTATATTCTCCGAGGAGGGGGAATTCTGAATCATTTCAGAACATCCACGTTTCACTCGTTTTGTCTGACGGGGATTGAGCCCGTCGGCGTCGCCACTTATAATGGACAGTGGGTACAATACATGAATCGAAATTGAAGCATGCAGGTTTCCTCACGATGTTTTCCTTCACCGAAAAGCCAGTGGTTTTATAGCCACACATAAATTCTATATGTAAAAACTCAGGTCTACTGGACTTAAAAAATATTGTTTTCTGAATGTTAACTAACCTTTCTTCTCCCTTAGATAACTCTAAATAATTAACTCAAAATATTCTGTTAAATCTAAACAAATAAAAACGTCAAGGTGGCACGACGCGCTCAATTCAACGTGAACGTATTGGCCTAGAATTTTGAGCTTGTATCATCCTCGCTGCGGCCTTGTATGAAAGCGTTACCTATATTTTAGCAGTCAATGGCATTGTAAATAAGTTTGAGTTAGAGAATTAAAAATGAGATTTGTATTTTCCCACGATTCGATTCTGTAATTATTTTATAAACCACTAATTCAAAATCATGAAGACATTAAAAGCTCATCTGGTTTTGCTCTAAATCTATCAGATACTGGTTATTCTTGAATATCAAGCGCGATAGACATAATTATAATAAAACAATATAAATCTCTCATTATAATGAAATTAAAACATTTTTGAAAATGTACAGGGGGTGTAACAAAACACCATAGTCATATGTAAAGGGGTAGGTTTAGACCATCAAACCGAACAACTTTCACTATAGAGATAACGTCAAAAAAAATCTGCTGTTTCGTACAAAACTGCAACACCTACTCCATTGAAATATGTAGAACATTAGATTTTGTTTTTTCGCTGACTCCATAGTGAAAGTTGTTCAGTTTGATGGCCTACACTACCCCTTTAAACATAATAAGGCTGTTTTGTTACACCTTGTATTCGTTTGATAGATTTCACTACTTAAACTATATCTGCGTTTCTGTTTCAGGTGATGGAACTGGAGTCGAAGCTGTCTGAAGCTCAGAAAGAGTTCATAGAGGGCGCTCCGACGCGCGCCAAGCGCACGCCGGCCGAGTGGATCCCGCGCCCGCCGGAGAAGTTCTGTCTTACCGGCCATCGAGCCACCATTACTAAGGTAAACTTTACGCATTTGTTTCAAACTGCTCTAAGATTGAAGCAATAAGTTAATTTTTATTTTGATCTATGGCAATAAGTCGCCAACGCCAGCCAAATCAAAAGGGAGTTGGCACATACTGGATATTCCATACAACAATTGCCAGTAGGCATTGGAAAATATGCATTGCTAGACACAAGCAAACCGCTATCTGTACTATAATAAAACTGCATGAGAGAAATGTGTCTGTACATCGAAGTTTTTTTTTCAAAAAAATGTTTCCATATGGTTTTTAAGCTCTAAGTTTTTAAGTGTCTCTGACCAGCACCTTTGGCCAACCACAAATTTTTGGATTTTTTGTGTGTGTTTGTTTGTTTGTGCCCGTGCGGACAAACAACTTCTTTAAATTCAGTACTTATTTATCTGTTAACGCTACATGTATTGAATTGTTTGTTTTGAAACAAACAAACAGTGGATTCGACTAGCGTGGGACTGAAAAGAGTCCCATGTCCAGCAGTGGGGATTACCAGGTTGATGATGAGGATAATTGATCGATTGACGATGATGACAGTCTTCACAATGGGGTTCGTAGTGTTAACAAAGGTATTCTTTGAACTTTCTCCGCAGAAGAAAGTTGTCGCAATGAAATGCTATAGATATTTATTGATGTATTGTTGAATTTGTTATTGTGTCGCTTTTTGTAAAGCCTTTGTTTCTCACAAATCATCATTATTCCAAGTCACAATCGTCTCAGTGGAGGCTCACTGCGAATGATCTTACTACTAATAAAAATAAAACACCTGCTTCTATAGCATAATTTATCCGTATTAAACCGATGGTAATGATAAGTATCCTATACAATTCATAAATACTGTAGGTATGCTGTTGACTTCGAAATACATCATGTTTAATTTATGAAACTAATTAAAGCCACTGCAAACCTTGAACGACAGCAAAAATATAAACGAGGGTGAGCAGGTATTGAAAAATGCACCTTTAGACATGTTCAGAACAATCAAGATACACAAACTAAAGAAAACAACTAAATTTTTAAAGTAAAATATTTTGACCTGTCACAATCAATCCATCAAATCAGTCCACATCTTCTACCCACTGCTGGGCATAGGCCTCCTTTTTTTATTGCGCAATTCCTCACGGTCCTGTGCTTATTTGATCTATTTCTGACTCATGATCTGACTACATTAAGCAATCGATCGCGTGCAATTTGAGGTACTTACTCCGTTCTTTTGATATAAACTATAGTACTCTGTGATATAAACTTGAAACATAACACTGTCACGCAGCAATGTACGCACGGCGGCACATCAAGCTACGCAAATCAAGCATAAGTTTGCCGCGCGACGTTATACATTACTCTACCTAAGCGCGGCCAGCTTATTTTGGTTTTACGTAGCTTGATGTGTACTTGAAACTGCATGCTTTCGGTAGCACTTGTAAGCAGGTTTTACATTATCGTCCAACGTGCTCATTGTATTACAACATTTGAATAATGTTTGCAGGTAATATTTCATCCAGTGTTCAGTTTGATGGTGTCCTCAAGCGAGGACGCTACTATCAAAGTATGGGACTTCGAGAGCGGCGAGTACGAACGAACCCTCAAGGGGCACACCGATTCCGTACAGGACATCGCTTTCGACCACCATGGGAAGCTACTTGGTAAGAACTTGTTTTGTATAAGCTGTATGAGTTGAATCGGAAATGTAGTGCAGGAATGGGTCAGAAAAGTTGTGAATATTTGAATGTAAAAATCGAATGTTATGGTATCTGCTGAGTATTTTTCCAAGACAGATTAGAGTGATTTTCCGGGCTCGCTGGACATCATTGTCACCGATCCCCACTACTCAATCCGCCGCATAGTTCCCAGCAACGCCCAATGCCATCTGACCCTTCGTGGTCCTCCGATTGTCCCGCAACTGGACTTCATTGTCTAGTGTTGTAAGTGGTCTCCGCTGTTGACCCCGGTTTACAGGCGTTCAGTAGGAATGTGTGTTGACAAGTGGTGAGGCCGTATCGTGTCAGATGAGTCCTGATGTCTTCTTTCCCTATTGAGAGTAAAACAAGCATGAGGTACCATGACATGAACTGGACTGGGACACGCTCCCCCCGGCCCCCGCTTACCGCGCATCAAAAAAACTCTAAACCGAAATGAAAGGTGGGACTTTTACTAAGTCCCGCTTGCATCAACCTAGGTTACCAATTAACTCCATAATTTTTTTTTTTTCAAAACTTGTGTGTTGAAAACATAACCTGCGGCTGTAGTATGGCAGCGTGATATAGCGCTAACGCGCCTTCTTTGTCTTTCTCTTTGCGCGCGAACGAACAAGAATAAGCCTTCATATAGCCTCATCACGCTCATCATGCTACGGCCGGCTACGATATTATTGCAAACCCAAGTTGACTAAAATGTGAACTTACATCACTGAATAAGCTGTAAGTCTGCAAGTTGCACCTGTCATGTGGGATTAATTTTACACTGTAGTTGATTTGAAAGTGGTATGACGGGATGCGGATTAAGAATGTTACGGAAGAGTCAACATCTTCTGACGTGAAACAACAACAACTCGTGCAAAACTTCCCAAAAACAATTCTACATTCTTCTTATCGTGTCGACTTCAAATTTTGAACAAAGTCGCTAAATAGTACCTTGCCAGAAGTGGGCAACCGATACTGCACCTACATTAATATGCAGTGGAATCCTGTGATTATACATACATACAGTCTTTTGACAATGTAGCTTTTGGGCTAGCATAGCAAGTTGGATCAGAACCTACGACACCACTGCACTAGCACCTAGAATTTTATTCTAAAACATTGTTATTTCTTATAATGCAGACATTGATGCATGCATATACTATGACTATTTCCATGAAAGGGTATTCAAGTCAGAGATATTCTGAAACCCAGAACATCCACGTTTCACTATTAGTACCGAAACTGTCCAGTGTGATGGATAGTGAGCCTGTGGCCACTTATAATGGATAGAATAAATGCACCGAAATTGAAGCATATGCATGTTGCCTCACGATGTTTTCCCTCACCGAAAAGCCAGTGGTGTTACAAATCGTACATCAATTCCGAAAAACTAATTGGTACGAATCAGCCTGGACACAGGGATCGACCCATCGACTCCTGCACGGCAGGCAATGATAACCGCTACTGGACCACCAAGGCTTCTTTGATTTATTGACTTTATGGTCATAATTGTTTCAAAATTAAATGCACCTGCACCGCTAACTAAGAATATTGTCAACAGTATCGTGCAGCGCCGACATGTCGATCAAGCTCTGGGACTTCAACCAAACGTTCGAGTGCATGAAGACGATGCACGGGCACGACCACAACGTGTCGTCCGTCGCGTTCTCGCCGAGCGGCGACATCGTCTACTCCGCCAGCCGCGACAAGACTATCAAGGCTTGGGAAGTCGCTACTGGGTAAGAAACATTTAAATAAACGCTCACGGCTACCAAGGGGTATAAAATTAATATGCAGATTTCACTGTCAATTAAAGGATAGGTCTGTATTCTGTTCTAGAACTAGCAAGAGCTATATTCTTTATATTTACTTTAAATTTATTAGCATAGCATATGCTCACGACTATATTCCCCGAGGGGCTAGTCAGAGATATTTGGAAACCTCAGAACATCCACGTTTCACTAATAGTACCAAAACTGTCCCGGGGAGTGAGCCCGTCGCCAGTTATAACAACGGGTACAATACATGCCTCGAAATTGAAGAAAGTAGGTTTCTTCACGATGTTTTCCTTCACCGAAAAACCAGTAGTGTTACAAATCTTATATAAATTCCGAAAAACTCATCGGTATGTGTTGGCCTGGACCGAGAACGTACCATCGCCTCCTGCACGGCAGGCAAAGTTAGTCGCCAATGGACCACCACGGTCTCAGTCGCCTATTTTGAATGACTTGCCATCCCACCTTAAAAAGCCCATATGGAGAAGTATTTTTGAAAGTCACACGTTCAAATCAGCAGTAGAAATTGTCAAAATTACTATGGCGATTATGCATCATTCAGCCATGATGTTGAAAGTGTGAATTTAAAAATAGAACTTCAGCTGTTTGAATTGAATAAGACTTTTGCATTGAATAACATAAACATGGTATGTTATTGTAGATACTGCATCAAGACGTACAAGGGTCACCGGGAGTGGGTGCGCATGGTGCGCGTGTCGCCGGACGGCACTCTGCTCGCCTCCTGCTCCAACGACCAGACCGTGCGCATATGGAACGCCGAGACCAACGAGTGCAAGGTACTACCATCTCTTCTAAGATAAACTCACTATTTTCCGTATCAATGTGTCTATGTATACGATACAGACGTGATGATGGATTCCTAGTCGATTTCGACTACGGCGACTGCTAATCTTTACTGAAAAGCAGTTAGGTACGCAGGATATTTTATAGTGCTATAAGTGGACGCGTTAAACACAAACGCAGTTTCTCGTCCTCACCCTCCTATGTCTGATGGAACGGGAGGCCGATACGATCAGAGGTGGGGTCAGTCAGATGCAGTGGCTAAAACCAGCAGCCACATGGCATGGGCATCAGAAAACGCACACAGGGTTGCCTGAAGAAATTAGTCGCCTCTTAGCGCTTTTACAGACGAGCGACACTTTGCAGTCGCAGAGGGTCGCGCGACCGTAAAGTCTATGAGCGCGACTGTAAGAGCCCTTACGATAGCCGAATGGGTTGGTGCTATTCGAAGCTGGGCACCACCGCACCACACGACCTACATACATAGATACATAATCCATGGGATCGATTCATTGACAGTTTTACATAACAATTTTGTTTTTCTACAATCTTTTTGGCAATTATTGATTTGACTTTGTCTAAAATATTATTGTGACCAAGCATCAATTGCTTAGTGGGCTCCGCCAGAAGACTCACTGCGTCTGCCCTTCTACAATATCGTGTCAAGTTGTCTATTCTATGTCGCTTTACCACATGTATGACCCCCAACGAAACAAATACAGTACTCTGTCTAGATATTAAATTTGTGTCACAAACTCAGTTTCCTAATTATAATGTTGCACCAGATGGAGCTCCGTGAACACGAGCACGTAGTGGAGTGCGTGTCGTGGGCGCCTGAAGCTGCCGCGGCGGCGATCAACGAGGCGTCGGGCGGAGACAACCGGCGAGCCAACCACACCGGGCCATTCCTCGCCAGCGGCAGCCGCGACAAGTCCGTCAAGGTGAGCCGCTGCAACCTTATGATAACTACAGTCAAAGTGAATATAATAATAGTGAGGGTCTCGGGTCGCGATAGGCCTATCGTGCGGGGGGTGCGGGTGGCGGGGGGAGTGGTCCCAGTACCGATTCACCTGCGCGCTGTACCGATACGGCCGGTGCCTCACCCCTCCGCACACCGCGCGAGCCCCCCCGCACTCCGCGCGAGAATAAACCCGCCACGACCACTAAGCGCACCCACTTTATTGTATTTACGATATGCTACAGTGCAACCGCAGAAGTCAGGTCACGCCCTAGGTGTCAGAGGTGTAGTGCGGGGACAGAAACGAGCACGTAGTAGAGGTGCGTGACGAAGGTGCAGTGGCGGCGAGGCGCGGCGCGCTAACCATTCCTGGCCTTTTCTCGGCAGCGGCAGCATAGCATATTTCATGCTGCGACGCATTCAGACGGGATCTTGAACCTCAAAGCAATCGCTGAGGCCTTCTTTTGAAGTAACGAGAGTGTTATATATTTTTCATCCCATCTATTCAAAAAGTGTCACTTTAGTCCTCTTTAAGTGCGCCTAAAGTTGCACTTTTTGTTAAGAGACTTTTACAGCGGGCAATGATGAGTTTTGAATTTGGAACATGTATTTTTGCTACATAGGTCCGCGACCAAAGAGACCGAACGCAAATATTAAACTAGAAGCGCCTTTTATTTATTTTCCTCATAGAGGGGGATGAAAAGTAGAGTGTATCACTCGGCCGCAAAATTATTTTTTCCTCGGGCGGCATACTTTGAATCCCTCGCTGCGCTCAGGATTCTACTTTAGAATCCCTCGCTGCGCTCGGGATTCTACTCAAGAATCCTTCGCTATGCTCTGGATTCAAAATAGCGCCCTCGCCTTAAAAATATTATTTTACGCCCTTGTGATACAATCTACTATTTAGTCACACAAAAAAAACGTCTCAACTTGTAACGACACAATCAAATAATGGATTTCTTCAAATCTCCTTGAGGTATCCGATTCTTATTTGCTTGGAGACATCATTTTTATATCAATGCTTTAATACCAATACTCCCTGGATTTTTCCAAGGACTATTGACCTGCCTGCGCGTCGTGCACTCCCACACACAGCGCTCGATTGATCTGGTCGCATGCGACCGCTGATCTGAACCACCACTATATTGCTATTTCGCTATGGTATTGTTGAGCTCCAAACATTGCCTTCAGATCTGGGACGTGAGCACCGGGCAGTGCCTGGCGTCGCTGGTGGGCCACGACAACTGGGTGCGCGGCGCGGCGTGGCACCCCGGCGGCCGCTACCTGCTCACAGCCTCCGACGACAAGACGCTGCGCGTCTGGGATGTGGCCCACACGCGCTGCCTCAAGACACTGTACGCGCACCAACACTTCGCCACCAGCCTCGGTACGTTATCACTGTTTACGTAATTGCTATAATAGAGTTATCTATCAACACCAATGTAGGACTGGTGAAGGTACCGGGCACCTTTTGGATGAGGGCAGCGCAGGACCGGTCGTTGCGGCGATCCTTGGTGGGAGGCCTATGTCCAGCAGTGAACGTTTATCGGCGGAGATGATGATGATGAACAGATTAGGCCCGTAGATTTACGTAGTGTTTTTAGAGAGTAATTTTATCTCATGGCAGTAAAAAGTTCAGGAGTGTTATTAAATTTAGAAAGTCACACATCCTAATTCGTTCGTATACGAAAGTTATGCCAAACTCTATGTAATTTATGCGTTATTCGAACTTTACGAAACAGCAGCACGTTTGCAAAAATATAATTTGATTGAGCTCTGTGTCTGATAACCAATTCATAGGGCAGAGAAAAGTCGAGCTCGCTTCGCTCGATCTAAGTATCTGTTCTGACCTAAAAAGTTCTGACCACAGCTAAGACGTGGTGCTAAAAGTTTCGAGCTTGCTTCGCCCGATCCATAGCTTTTACTTAAGTGACTTTGCACATGTTTTGTACGTTAAAACTGGCTCTAACCAATTCGTATTGAGGAGAAAAGTCTGGCCGCAGATTCGACAATAGACCTGCACTGTGCCTGCACTCCGTTGGGTCTAGGGATTTTGTGTCTGCACAGAAATAAGAGATATTCCAGAGAAAATACTGAGTATTGGGATCTAAACTCGAACATTTTCCTTTTTAAACACCATGCTAAAAACAATCGATTTGCGATGTTCGAAGTTCTATCAAAACTTTGGTACTTATATCCAAAAATTACATCACAGCGGCTTCATGGATTCCACGCGGACGGAGACTGGGGCAAAAGCTAGAATAAAATATGCCTTAATTAACACAGAAGCAGACAGGAGTGTGTACCGTCTTCGAAATATACCATGATATAATTAATACAAAGAAAATAGAGATTTATAAATAATATGTGGTTGTTTGTGTTTGCAGATTTCCACAGGAGCTTGCCATTCGTGATATCGGGCAGCGTCGATCAGACCGTCAAAGTTTGGGAGTGTCGCTAAGAGCGTTGCCATTTTAGTAACTTTAACTCACCGATGATATCTTTATCATTATTTTCACATTAATACCTGCAATGAGAGCAATTAACGTTGCGATTTTATGGTTAAATCATTTTAGAAGGAAGAAAGAGTTTTGATAATTTATTGATAACTTTTCTTCTTTCTGCTCATTGCGGTCTTTTCTCGTATACTTGACGATGCTATGTCTCTCTGTCTAATCGGCAATATCGTTAGTTCCTTCTTCTCTTCAAGCGTTTGTGTTTAGATTCGCACATTCCATATAAATGTAATGGCTCATAGATAGTTTCTGTATAATATTAGATAATCGAGATTTACCGAGTTTTTAAAAAATTTGGTGTAATTAAAAGTGACGTAGCATTCGTCATGTACCCGATCGGAACGATGGAGTGAGGAGTAAAAGCTGTGTTATAATTTAACATTTCATTATTCTGTTTTATTTTATAGTTATTGTTTATTCATAAGTGCGTTTAGATATAAATTTTATTTGGTATACATAGTTAATTAATATGATTTCTTAAATGTCCACTCTAGAAAAACTTGTACCTTGATTTGTTTAAATAATTGATAATATAGTTTTATTCAATTTGATATTGATGATTATTCATGACAATCATCCTATAATCAGTCATGTTCATGTTAAATTAGTATTTTGAACTCATAGATGTATCCCATCTGCCGGTGTGGTGTACATAGGGCTTTTGATGTTTGTCTCATCTCGATACGATCTTCATTGTGTTAGTTTGCGAGTGTGCCAACAGCATTAATGGATGTCTGCAGAGACAAGTTCAACTAAACATATAATTTCTATTTTATCTGATGTGTTTATGCAGTTGCTCGCTTTTTATACAAAATAGATGTTTCATAGGGACTTATTTTAAGTTTTGTCGATTCAAAACTGTAACTATAAGTTAGAGCGTTATATTTTAACAATTTTTTAATTATTTATTTATACCTTCAGTGTTTAATTTCAATGTCTCAAAACTAAATCCTTGTTCATGTAGCATACACATTGAATTGCTAGATAGAATAGTAATCATTATGCGAACGTCTGCATTTTACATTGTCATTAATAAACTGTGGGTCTTTCGTTGAAATTATACGAATTCTACGTAAATTAAAGTGTGTGATATATAATTAATATTATTATTTCAATCCTGTTTGAGGTAGCTAGATTCAAAGATAATTGAAGCCTATTATGTTGGATAAATTTAATAGTTATTTATTACGGCATAAAGGATTTTGTTCGCCTGGTATTTTAATAGACATAGAGGTAGTTGTAGTCTAGTGGTATGGTCATATTGTTAGAAGCTTTGCCGTATTAGCGCATGACTGTGTACATTGCGCATTAACGCAAGTGTGGCACCATGCTTGTATAACTCGTATTTCAGATCGTTCAAACTATCTCTACCAATACTATTGAGTAGTAAAAGCTAGCCAATTTGATAAACGAGTTTTATAGCATGGTATCGAATAATAGTATCATAAAAACATAATATTCGCGCTTAATCAATGTAAATTCGTAAATACACGGTGACCGAGGAGGTTGTATACTGCTAAGTTACTTAAAATATAGCTCTCGATGACTTAATCTTAACAAAATTGACGGAAACAAGATCGTCCAGTCTGAACAGGATCGTTAGAACAAGTTATTTTCTAGTCATTGACTTTTAGTAAACGTGGACATTATAAGACGCGGAACTCACTCTCGGCCACAAATCGTGGCAATTTCATCAATCTCTCCTTTCTTTCTTTATGCCTAGTATACTTATAATTGCACCGAGAGCTTCAATACTCTATTATTAATTAATATTTCTCGTAGATTTTGCCTTTAATTCCTATCGTAAGGCGAAGCATCTATATAATCTCCTGGGAAACCCTCGGCGATCAATAATTTATAGCTTGCAAACTATAATGTACTTTTACATAAAATAAGGAGTTTGTATTACAATTATCGAGTATAGTAGCTATCTGCACTCATGTCATGATAATATGCTTGATTGACTACATAATATTTATATCCACTTGCGCAAAATTCTCTTATAAAATCCTAAGTATAAAACATCAAAGTTCAATATTTCTGGTGATGTATTCGTATTACAACTTGTTTCACGGGGAATTTTGTGTTTACTCGTATAACCACTGTATTTTGTCTAAATTTATAAAAATTACCTACCAAAATTTCATAGAATTTGGTTTAATATTTTGTGTAAATAAATCAATTAAATATCTAATTTATTTTACTATGTTTTTTTTCTTGTGTTCCGGCCAAAAATCCCCCCTAGTGTCTAATAGTACCTGCATAGCTAGCATGCCGCAGTGATACAGCGCTATCACATCTTAGCTCTCTTTCTATTTGCGTGCGAACGAACGAGATAAAAGACGTGATACGGCTGTATCACGTCTTATATCTCGTTCGTTCGCAGCTAAGGTGTGATAGCTTGGTGATAGCGCTGTATCACTGCGGCATGCTAGCTATGCAGGTAGCATGCAACACGTGATACGGCTGTATCACGTCTTTTATCTTGTTCGTTCGCACGCAAATAAAAAGAGCGAAGGTGTGATAGCGCTGTATCACTGCGGCATGCTACCTATGCTGCACAGCGGGGCTAGTACGCCAACCACATTTAACACATCCATCTGTCAAATTTAGTCTTCTGTCTCGTTCTGTCGCGTGCAAATAGAAAGAGAGCGGAAGCGTGATAGCGCTATATCACGCTATCGCGGGTTGGCGTACTAGCCCCGCTGGTTTTTTATTTTTCTGCATATTAGGTAGCATGACACCAGCATAGCTAGCTCTCTTTCTATTTGCGTGCGAAGGAACGAGATAAAAGACGTGATACAGTCGTATCACGTGCAGCATACTACGAGTGCAGGTACGTATCCAGGGGGGGGATAGGTGGGATTTATCCCCCCCCCCCCCCGAAATCTGAATATTTGTATGGATAAGTGATTACAGCACGCCTACATTTTCATTGTTTTTCTATTACGTGCTTGCATGACACCGTGTTTCAGCCAGTCTTCCGCTGCCGGGGTTAGCCTGTGCAGTGTTGCCACCTTGGGGAATTTGTCGCTAGATTTAGGGAATTCTGCAATAGCTCAAAGATTTTTGCATTTGCTAAGTCACTACATACAGTTTTAGTGACCTCTAGCGACTTTCTCAAGACGCAAGATGCCATACAAAACATCACTGAAGTTTTCCGTAAAATACCGGTATAAATACTCTTACGTACGTAATTAGTATTTTGATATCCCTGTCCGCCATAGATAGTTTATCAAAGACCCGGGATTTCCCCTGCAATCAGTTTTTTTTTAGATTATTCATTCGCTGTGATACATTTTTTTTTGTAATTCGTTGTCGTTGTGTGTGAATAAGTAAAGCTTTAGTATGGATATGCCTTTGAAAAAGAAGGTTTACGGCCAAAAATATCGGAAGGAATAGGAAACGATTGAGAATTATGACTGAATAGGATCTAGGGAATTCTAAAGAATTTTTAATATCCTGATTTCTCATAATCTAGCGAGATTCGATGGTACTTCTAGTGACTTGTCCAAATTGAAGGTGGCAACACTGAGCCTGTGGAGTTCTTCGATTCCACCGGGGAAACGGCGCAGAGTGCACTCGTTTACCACATGGGAGAGGGTCTGGTCAGGTGCCCCGCAGTCGCAGGTTGGAGACTCCCTCAAACCCCACTTGTGGAGGTGATAGTTAGTCCTTCCGTGGTTGGTTCTGAACCGGTTAAGCTTAACCCAGGTCTTACGGTCCTTTTCAAAACCAGCCGGTTTGACAGTCGGGTCTTGCACGAGGCTTGCATGCGGATGGACAAAAAGGCCCCAATCTGCCCGCCATGGGCTATTTACATCGTACTGGGACTGAATTCGGTCGTCGGTCCAGATAGGTGATCTGGATGGAAGACGGTATGTAGGAATCGAGTCCAGCGTTTTCCTTATAGGCATGGGGGCCAAATAATTCTGTTGGAAGCACTTTTTCCATTCGTTGGCAGCTGATTTATTCCTGCGGAGCTCCGGTGGTTCGGTGGACGGAAAAATGAAAATTAACTTGGAACATGAAGACTTGGAAAATTTTAAATTTTAACACAGATCAGGCACATAGTGCCTTTTATAGTGAATTTATAAAAAAAGACAAAATCTGACTTGGCTGCATGGGCTATGTTCTCTTTGCCTTTCCGCAAGAATAAATGTAACAACAACAACATAAAAAAAACACTGAGTTTTTCGCGGGAAACAAGACGAAACGGACGGACTTTGTTTCTTAATTTTCTAAATTAGTTTTTCGTGGCTGTTATTGTGATAATTTGGTGGAATTCGTGTAATAATGAGCCTTTAATGGAGAACAATATGGTAAAAGTGAGAAATAAAGTAAGGCGCGACCGTTCGATTCGGATTGATATCCCCGCGTAAAACTCCCTTGAACATTGAAATGTGTGAACCACCCTCGCATTTTAATGGGTTAGGTTTAAGTGGATAAAGCGAGGAACTGCGGAGAAAAGGGATTCTTGACAATATTGAAGAATATGTATTGAAGACAACGGACTCTAGAGCACGATCTCGGATATAATTCAGAATATGACAAGACCACAGAAAAACTAAAATTTACTTTAAGAAGGAAAAATGATAATAAACATGAAGCGGACCTAGCACATGGTGCCTTTTATAATGGATTTACGAGAAAATACAAAATCAGCGACGGGCGTCGGGCTCACCCCCTGTCACACTGGATAGAGTTTCGGTACTACTGGTGAAACGTGGATGTTCTGAGGTTGCAGAATATCTCTGACTACCCCCTCGGGGAATATAGTCGTGAGCATATGCTTATGCTTATGCTACAAAATCAGACTTGGCTGCATGGGCTATTTACCTGTGGGGACTTGCCATAGATGTCAACACCCACAAGTTATATCAAAGAAGCTAACAGATGGCGATACCGTCGCGCTCAGAAATATGCTCCATACAAAGACAACGTTCACCGTAAATACGTAACTCGTAACCTACTACAAATAAGGTTCACAATGGAATGCGAGACATAAATCGCGCAAGAGAAATAATCACAGAGATTCGATATATATACAAGGTCCAACTAAGAACTGTCGGACCACGGCCGGTCCCCAGGATTCACACTAAGCCTGGTGGAAGATCTTCCCTTTTCAATGGAGGAACATTCCCAAGTACCTACCACCTCCATATACCCTTTGCCTTTCCGTAAGGAAAAATGTAACAACAACAACAACATAAAAAAAACACTTGACAGATAAAGTAGCTGAGCTAAATGTCAAAAAAATTGTAAAGTTAATCGAATGGACGTATTGCTTTGCATTTTACGTTGTGTGCCGTGCCGGAGTATCACGGAAATAACTACAACTTATTGATATTTTTATTTAAATCATTTAAAATTTTAAACAATCAGTGCTAAAATGGATGTAGAGGAGTGCCTCAAAGAATGGGAAGATTTGCTCGCGGATTATAAACGATTGGAGGTATAGTCGTGCGAAACATACGTTTCTATAATTTTTAGACAATTTTACTATTGAAACGGTCGTTGAACCAACGTATTCATGTAATATTCTATTTGGGATAGGTTCTCGACGTATCAGACACAATAAATTAAGTTAATCTGACGCGTAAGCGAAAAGTTTTAAATCTATGGACACTTCATATTGTGCATTTATAGATGCACCATGCAATCGCATGGATTTGAAAAACAAAACCATTGCTTCAAACATAAAACGCATCATGTATAGAAAGACAACTCTTGCTCAAGGCAGCCAGATTGTATTTAATGGAGAATATTCATGTTCTCCAAAATCACTTCAAACTCGCGAACATGTATCGGGAAGTTTCTTAGGCCTTCGAATTTTCCCGATATACACTTGGCCGTGTTTTTTAGCCTATGTTCATCGAGGATAATGTAGCATTCTAATGGTGTAAGAATTATTCAGATCGGTCCAGTAGTTTTGGAGCCTATTCAATACAAACAAAAAATCTAATCTTTCCTCTATATAATATTAGTAGCTTATGTAGTTACAAGTACACTAGTTTTTGTTTCATTAAAAAAGACCAAGTAGTTTTGATTTTCCATACATGACTCTGGTAATTATTGAGCACTCCACGCTCGCGGTGTGATGTCACGTTCCAACATTTCATAGTCGCTCACACGATTCCATAATGGGTCAATCAATGATTGTGCGAGTTATTTTTAAAATGTCAAACACAAGTTCCTGATAATCATGTGTGCCAAAATATTCAAACATAACCACTTTGTGGTGTAAAAACAAAATAACTGCATGTGACATCACACTCCAACACTTCCTAGGCGGCCGAATCTCACTTCGCATATCTTTTTTTCAATGTCTCGGAAACTACTTGACGTATCTACATAATTTGTTCACAGATTTTTTTTATTTTTAATAGTGAATATGGTGAGCTGAAAATCAAAATTTGTGTACATTCTCCAATGGATACACAAACTGTGTAATTGGAGTCCTGTTTGTATCCTCATTGTATCCTGAACTCTTATGTATAATTTGATACAAAACATAACCAGCTAATTTGATAAACTGAACAGTTCTGTTTGAGTCGGAAAATCACTGACCAGTAACATAAAACCTAAAAACTATTAGCTCGTTTCGCTCACACTGGGATATCTGCATTCATGCACTATCTGATTTCTGGCCTCAGCATTATGCTGAAAAATTGTGAGCCTGCTTTGCTCACTTGTTATTTTTATGTTTCACACAGGAACCGACAGAGCTTAATGGTTTTTATTTATTTACACTGTATATTTGTTTATTTATGTATAATACAGAATTACCGAATCGAAATGCTTGATGTCAAGCCCACAGTTTTTGAATACCAATCCTTAAAATGTGACCTGCATTCAAAAGTACCCTCAAGATCATGAGACCTTGTGAACATCATCTTCCCCCCCATAAAATTATGATTTTTTTTTTCTTTTTTTGCACCACCTCTCAGAGTAGGGAATATGGAACTAGCTAAAGATACCTTGTAGTTGCATGTATATTGTATGAATGGTTTAAAATTTAATGCAATACACATCGAACGGGGTGCTTCAGACCATCAATCCCACCGTCAATAGCTACTCTACCAAAATGTATGAAACGGGTAATGTATGCATTTTTTTCTCGCTATTTAAAAGTTGGTCCCATTGTTGTTCAGTTTGATGGTGTGAAGCACCCCATAAAATATGTAACACATTTAAGTTTACACCCTATTTCAAATGTTAAAATAATTATTTTTCAGACTGTAAACAAACAGTATGCTACAAAGCTAGAGGAAGTAGGAGATCTGCAGGCGACATGCATGAAAGAATTGAGCCACCAGCGGTATCGCATGTCCGTTATCAACGGAGCACTCAAGAGGTCAGATTTGTTATCATTATATTTACTAAGATTAACCAGTTACTCGTATCTCGTAACAAGGGTGTGTATATGAAATCTTCCATACACATATTTGCCTGCCAATCGCTCAACGGGTTAATGAGCATTATAGGAAATTATATATTATTAATAATTAATTAATTATTAAATAACGCCATTGGGAAATACAGTACGGGTGTAAGAAATAACAATGGAGAAAGACTTATAACCTTCGCTCTCGAAAATAGCTTAGATGTAATGAACACCTTCTTCAAAAGAAAATTTAATAGAAAATGGACCTGGATCTCCCCCCGTGGCCATCTCGACGAAAGAGACTTCATATTGACAAACAAGAGAAAAGTATTTGAGGATGTTGGGATTATAAACAAATTCAATTTTAATTCCGACCATCGCTTAGTCCGTGGAGTAATAACTTCAAAAAGTATAAAAATGAACAGAAAATATTTAACGAAAAACAAGAGACAAATAAATTTACCGATCCCAGAACCACTACTAAAAAAATTAGCATCATCCCTCACAAAAATTAATGATATAAACAATATTCAAACAAAATATAACATTTTGACTACAGAACTTTTAAATATAAATAAAGAAGTAAGACCTAACTTAAAACACAAAGACAAACTTGGCGACGAAGCTAGAAAATTAATTACTCAGAGACAAGAACTACTTCAAGATAAGAAAAGTTATAGAAAAGAAATTACCCAAATCAGTAAAGAGATCAGTAAAAGCATAAGAAACCACAGAAAAGAAATCAGAATGAAAACAATCCAAGATCATATTGAGAAAACGGGAGGCATCAAAAAGGCAATTAAAGAACTATCAGAAGGAAAGATATGGGTGCCATCATTTAAAGACAAGCAAGAAAATGCCAAAACTAAACGATCGCAAATAATGGAGACTGCTACTCAATTTTATGAAAACCTGTACAACAACGAAAATGATTCTGAAAATGAGGTTATAGGTTTCCCCGAATATGGGAGCAAGGAGGAAGAGATACCAGAGTTCTTGGAAAGCGAAGTCAGAAAAGCCGTTTTAACTCAAAAGAACAACAAAGCTCCAGGCGATGACAATATCACAAACGAACTGTTGAAAGGCACCCTCGATGTTATACTCTACCCCCTCACATATCTGTACAACGAAATCCTCAAAAACGAAGCCATACCGGAGCAGTGGATGAAAACTACAATCACTCTATTACACAAAAAAGGAGATAAGAATCAAATAAATAACTATCGTCCGATCAGCTTGATGACAAACCTATACAAAATATTTTCAAAAATGATTCTAGGGCGCATAACAAACATCTTAGAAGAAAACCAACCCAGAGAACAAGCCGGCTTTAGGAGTAAATTCTCAACAATAGATCACATCCTCGTCATAAAACAAATAACCGAAAAATGTAATGAATACAACAAACAGTATTATGTGGCCTTTGTCGACTACAATAAAGCATTCGACTCACTAAAACATAATGAAATTTGGAAATCTCTTCATGAACAAGGTGTACCAAGCAAATATATAAGAATTATAAAGAACATCTATATAAACAGTAAAGCAAAAATACAATTAGAAAGAATGGGAGAAGAATTTCCAATAAAAAGAGGAGTCCGGCAAGGAGACCCACTTTCACCCAAGATATTTTCGGCGGTCCTTGAGAGTATCTTCAGAAAATTCAACTGGGAACACTTTGGATTGAACATAAATGGTACACGTCTCAACCACTTAAGATTTGCAGACGATCTTATACTCCTGGCAGATGATGCAATAACACTACAATCTATGCTACAAGATCTCTCGAGATACAGTAAGAAGGTGGGACTTACTATGAACACGGGAAAAACAAAACTAATGACAAATGGAATAAAGGTTGTGATAGCTGTGAATGAAAACCAAATCGAATATGTGGATGAATATGAATACCTGGGTCAAATCATATCACCCGTAGGTCAAACAGATAAGGAAATCGAAAGAAGAGTGAGCAACTCATGGAAGAGGTTCTGGTCTCTCAAAGAGGTACTGAAAGCTAAGGAAATACCAACTAAAGATAAGTTTAAAGTATTCAATACCTGCATCCTACCAGTCACCACATATGGCTGCCAGACATGGGCCCTCACAAAAAAGAACTGCCAGAAATTGAAAGTATGTCAGAACAACATGGAACGAAGCGTGCTGAATATAAAAGTGAAAGATAAAGTTAAAATAACAGCTTTAAAACGAAAATCAAAAACAAGAAATATACTTAACATAATAAAACAGCAAAAATGGCGCTGGACAGGGCACATGTTAAGAGAAAACATAAATAAATGGACAAAGGACATTGAAGAGTGGTATCCAAGGGAAGGAAAAAGAAGAAAAGGGAGACCATGCTGCAGGTGGGACGATGATATTAGGGGGATAGCAGGAGGAGAATGGATGCGGAAAGCGAGAGATAGACAGATGTGGAAGTCCCTGGAAGAGGCCTATGTCGGAAGACAAGTTGAAGAGGTAGTTGAGTCAGAAGATTAATTTGTGAAATAAATTTTATGTATGTACTTAACAAAATAGAAATTTTATGTAAAAGAACTGTAAAGTAACAGAAATAATATGTACTTAATGAAATGTAACTCTTCAACAATAAAGGCTGTAATAATAATAATAATAGGAAATTTTATTGTAGATAAATGCCATAGGTCCATAGAGAAAGTTGTTCAGTTTGACGGTCTAATCTAATTTTTTAAGGGCATGATTAGCAGTTTTTTTTTTTTGTTCTGACATGTTTGCACCCTTGATAAATGCTGTTCAGTTTGATGGGTAGAGTGTGTGGTTTAAAGTTTAATGATATACTTTTTCTTACCCCCTCTGTCAAGAATTGTTTCTTGAAATAGCAAGGTTTCTTAATTAATCATGTTAAGGCATGAAAATAATAAGCAGAAGTGGTAAAGTTATTCGCCATGTTTACTACTTAAACTAAATCTGACGCCTTTTAGTAAGATATGATGTTAGTTAATGACATAAGTAATTATTTAAACTGGCTCAGGTCAGTGGTAGGTCAAAAACATCATCGCAAAACTCGTTTGATGGACCAAAATGATCATTTAAATGACTGAAACCAAATCATTTTTACTCAAAAGGATACATCCAAATTATTGCAATTTACATGCACATTATAGAGGTAGCGAGGTTGTGTGCGAGGTAGCGAGGTGGTGAGCGAGGAAGCAATCCGCCAATAGCGCGATCGCTCGATCACGTCATTGGGAAATTGAAGCTCATTGGCCGATTTTTTCCTCGCTCACCCCCTCGCTACCTCGCACTTCTCTGGTGGAAAAGCAGCCTTAATGTTACTCACTAAGTATCCAAGGTGTGTTGTAGATGAGGCATCACTTCGACTCCTAATCGGAAATTTTGGTGTTACGTATCTATGGTGTTACGGCATGGCAGACCCGGCCGCGGCGCGCGCTGGGCCTTTAGTATAAAAATGTGAGCCTGGGCAAAGCTATTGTTGCAGAAATTACACGATGAAATAAATATAAGATGATGAGGGAAGTTGCATGATGGTATGCTGTTCATCAAGATAATGCCGCGCCGGCGCCGCCCACACACGTCTGATGTTGCGCTCGCTGCCATAGATAATGCAGGGTTTCAATTAATGCATACATAACCTTAGCATAAGAATTTATATATTGTAACTAGCTTTACCCGCGCCGCGACGAAGTCCGTCCGCGTAAAATTATAATTTAGGGGATGAATTTTGAAAAATGCTTAAAGAGGGGTATTTTTATTTTTGCTCTTAAATATGTGTACCCTAAGTTTCAAAAAGGGAGGACTAAAAAAAATTGTTTCCATACTCACTTTTACCCCCCATTTTACCATCTTAGGGGTTTGATTTCGAAAAATCCCTTAGTGGATGCCTACGCTATTATACACAAATACTGTCAAAATTTCATAGTTGTAGCTTTAGCGGTTTGGGCAGGGCGATGATGAATCAGTCAGGATAAACGTTTTTATATATATAGATAGTCATTAAGTCGTGTTATGCTGTAGAGTTTCTGGCCGCATCTTCTCTACAGTGACAACACGTTCCGACGCGGTGGTAGCTTAAAAAAGAATTGACGTTTAATAAGTGTGCTTCAGGCTCCTATATTGAATAAATGATTTTGAATTGAATTGAATTGCAATATCCAACATCCATATTTAGCTAAGGAACAGGTTTTTTTAAGAATAAGTAAACTTGAAAAGCAGTATACAATTATACTTCTATACAAAGTAAACTTCACTAAAGTAAAAAATTTAAAAAGCAATAATACTTAATTGCCTATTATATTTTTCGATTACTAGGTACTGAACATGCACGAAAATAACTTAATCTTACTTTAAATGCATTTTAATCCTAGGTTCTAATCGCAAGATTAAAAGTATTTAAACAATGAGCGACCATGTTAATTCTAGAAATGATTAAATGAAAAACATACATACATAGGTATATAAGCTCATGCCATTGACCCTTGAGGGTAGGCAGAGACCACGGACCGCCATACGTTACGACAAGTTTACCTAATCATCATAAAGTTCAATTAATTAACAAGTGAAATCATTGACAATAATATTAAGTACTTATACAAATAAATATGTAAAGTGTAACTGTAATAATTAGGTATGTTAATGTAATTTTGTGTAATGAGTCTTCGCAAATAAAGGCTATTGCATTGTATTTTCAGGCGTCCAATTCCTAGTCAGTTTAATATTAATTAACTAGGTAATAATTGATAATTTTGTCTTCCTTCAATGATAGCCGCGTTACAAGTCATTTGTTTAGTACAAGAAAGAAGTATTTAGGAGAAGTTATTACTTATCTTCCTGAACATGGTGTGTAACGTGACTTATCTATCTAATTTATTGGTGGACTATCAATATCTAGCCTAAAGTAAGTAGGTACCAATTTAAAGGGTGTTGTGGCCGGCAAACTTCTCGCGCAAGGCCTTTTGTTCTTGAGCAAGGCCTTTTGTACCCTTGTCGTTCATGTTTCTAATGAACTTTCAAAAATCATACTCCAGGAGTGCAATTTTTGAAAGTCAAATCGCCAGTAGAAAGATGCATATCTCCATAGTAATTTTGACCTTTTCTACTGCTGAGTTCAACGTATGACTTTCAAAATTGCACTCCAGGGGACTTGGATTTATATACCTAAATAATATTTATAACTAGGTTGTTTATTACGAATTGAGTAAATTAGCAATTATTTATCGGAAGGTTATAAAACCATTTTTATTGATTATGTTTCTGAACAGATAACAGTAGGATACACATAGGGCTGAATATGATACTTAGATAACATTATCTGTGACCAAAGGTGAGATTAGTTCCTACATCACATTTATATTACTTGACAAGTATGTACCTACTGTAGATAATAAAATATAGTTTACTGCAAGAAATTGTTGCTCCATACAAAGTTGATGTCGCCAATTTGGAGCTTATACAATTGTTTTATTGGACATATTGTTTATGAATTTCCAAAACAAAATCCTCACACGTTCATACTAGCCTTCGTGTGGATTTCGGAAAACTTCACCCACCCAAAGTGGTGTATCTCTTTAGGGATTGATTTTCAAAAAATCCTTTAAGTGCATCCCTGCATCCTCTGGTTTAGGCTGTGCGTTGTCTGTCAGTCAGTCAGTCTCGGAACTGTTAAAATGTACAGATTAGATTTCTTGTGGTGTGTATGAAGCACAAGCATAGATATTTTGTGCAATACTGCAATGCAAATTGAAACATGTTTAACAGGTTAGCTCGGCTATTACTTTTATGGTGTAAGTGATGGTATTTAGATTTAACTCGACTAACATTCACTTCTATCTAACATGATGCAACTACTTAGCTCTTACTACTTTATTAAAATGAATGAACTGGAAGGGAAGCAGACTTCAAAAATAATGTTCTTATGCACGATTTTCCCAACAGGCTAGAAAAGAAAAGAATAACAAAAGATGACCGTGTGGCGAACCTTGAAAAAGAGATAATGAAGAGGAAAGCGATGCTCCACGAGATCGAGGCGACACTGCCGAAGCAGAACAGTCTTTATCTCAAAATAATACTAGGCAATGTCAATGTCTCTATACTTAACAAAAATGACAAGTAAGTACACTTTCGTAAGGTTGAATGTACAAAAAACGATTTACACCTGACCTCAAAAGTATACTGGTACTTCCACACGCTCGCGCCAGCTTAGGAGAGCCCGCTGAACATTGAGTCTTCTACAAACTAATTGTTACTTACCTACTTTATGTAGAAGAGTCGATGACAAGCAGACTCGCCTAAGTTCGCGCAAGCGTTTGGACTTTGGAGGTAGCATCATACCGTCTAGTATTATTGTAAAGAAACCTTTTTGTAATGTATTTTGGATAAATAAATGAATTGGATTGGATTTAAATTTAACAGTTCTGGAAGCTACATAAAATCATCGCAAATTTTATTCTGCACCGTATTTTAGGATACACTATAAAAAAAAAGTTGTAAAGTTTTGTCCGATTACCTACCATTGAATTGAACTGCCTCCGTGGTCTAATGGTTAGAGCGTTGGGCTCTTGACACGGAGGTCGTGGGTTCGATTCCCACGGGGGGCACCTAGTGAAATGTCACTTTGTGCGTTTTTTCCCAGTTGGTTAGGACATTGCAGGCTGAGTCACCTGATTGTCTGAAAAAGAAAGATGATTCCGTGCTTCGGATGGCACGTTAAGCTGTTGGTCCCGGCTACTATCACTGGTGGTAGTAGTCGTTACATAAAAACCACGTCAGAGGCCGTAAGGCGGTTTGAATAAACTCTGACACCAGGGCTTTGCAGCCCACTCGATAAGAAGAAGAAGATTGAATTGAAGATTATGCAAAATTTACAAATATCTTGTTAATAAGTAAATGATGGATCAACAAAGATTTTTCACAAGATGCGCTTACTATTATTTGGCAAACAATATAGGTATCTCAAATAGGATGCTGAGTCATTTCGCAAAGAAACCTTGAGGCTGACCATGTATTGTTTGTTTACTATAATATTATGTACTTACTCGAAACTCCACTTAATGATGTGGAATGACCTAACTAAGCAATATCAGAATAACAATGGCCGATTAAGGGGTCTTCATGTGACGGTGTAGTTGCCCATCCTGGCTCTTTCGATGCCCTCTACTTTTATTGAGAACGTATTATATTTCTTGATTAAACATTATGGCATCATATTGATAGCTTCGGTGCAGCGTTGCGAAGAATGGGCCCTCAATCAGATAGGGCTTAGATTCACTGTAGTTAGGTACCTCGCAAATGTGCATGCACGATGTATCAATAAGTTTTTCAAACTTATGTACGTATTACCGATTGCTCTCAAACTGTGATTTTCCTTCGTGAGGAAACCTGCATACGCTGAAGAAGACATTCTACTATGTAAAATCAAGTCTTGTTACCCCTTCCAACTAGTTTTGGACTTCTGTTAGCACAAGCTTAGTTGGTTAACTAAGTATAAATAAGTACCTACATAATATTAGTCCACGGCCATTCAATGGCTGCATTTTTACAAACTTCTTTAGACTTCAGGTCTTATTTATTTATTTGTACGTTCGAGTCTGTGGTGACTGAGAGATTACAGACTGGGTTCCCACCACCACTACAGACTGGGTTCCCCAGGATGGTAGACCGAGAAAAAGGTGGAGAGATAACATGGATCTTCTTGGAGAGTTGGCCAGAAGTTGCACACAACAGAGAGGATTGAAGAGTAAAATGGGAGGCCTTTCCCCAGCAGTGGGACATTGAACAGGCTACGTAAAAAAAAAACGTTCGAGTCAAATCTTGCAAGAGAGTCTTGACCCCACTTTTATTAATCTGTGATTTTGTTTCAGGTTTAAGTATAAAGATGAATACGAGAAGTTCAAACTGATCCTTAGTGCAATAGCCTTCGTTTTAGCCGTCGCAAATCTGTACATCGATTTCAGGTAAGTGTTTTTCTTTACATCCTTATATTCTGAACATTAACTTCTTACTTAGTCTAGGGTATTTTCGTTGCGAAAGTAAAAACAGCATACACCTAAATATGTACTTGTAACCTACTAATTGTAGTACTTAACTAATTTTCAAATACATAGTAAAGACTCGGTTGGGTTCGCTGTTGACAACGGAGCCCTAAAAAATATATCTAAAAATCGGTCTATAGCTCACAGCAGATATGAAATAATACCCCTGAATAAGAATTTACCACTTATAATATAATTGCAGGCCATTACAACTGATACTGATATTCCTTCTCGTCTGGTACTACTGCACCCTAACGATCCGAGAGAGTATACTCAAGGTGAATGGGTCGCGGATAAAGGGCTGGTGGCGTTTGCACCACTTCCTCTCCACCGTGGTCGCCGGCATCCTGCTCATCTGGCCACAGAATGAGCCCTGGAACGAGTTCCGACACACTTTCATGTGGTTCATCGCTTATATCAGTAAGTTTCTTTTTTTAGTTTTGAATATCAGGCACTCAAACGGCGTAGGAGAACATCGTGAGGGAAACCTGCATACGCTGAAGAAATTCTGATGCGTATTTTAAGTCTACCAATCCGCATTGGGCACGCGTTGTGGACTGACTGACGCCCATACACCCTGTGCCATACACACACAGTGGGCCTGTGCCCTGCAGTGGGTCGCATATAGTCTGATGATGATGAAATATCTATCAAGAGCCATGATTATCATCAGTCCGCACTCTAGTCCACCGCTGGACAAAAGTCCCTCCTAATTTACACAGTTCCTAGGCTAATATAAAGCTGGGAAACAGACTATAATAGACCTATCATTATTTATCGTAATTTACCATCCGTAGTCAATGAGAAAACCTATCAGAGTTCAGTCCGATTTCGTCCTGTAACAAACTAGGTTTTTTTCATGATTATTGCACAAACAAACCTAATCTATTATGGTAACTGTGTCCGTGTATGCCCAGTGGGGTCCTCGATCCTAGGGCATTGAAACACTAAATATAAGCCATACATATTCAGAAAGCACTAAATGATTAGCTAGGTTTCAAAGCCTTAGGAGCGACGACCGAAACCGAAACAGTATAGGGTTTGTAAATTCGCAGTGCGGCGGCGTGCGAGAAAATAATCCACCAATGATAGTGCTTCAATTACCTTATGACGTGATCGAGCGAGCGCGCTATTGGTGGATAATCGCGTCACTGCCTCGCACATCTACAGCCAGGTCCGGATTAAGCCATGCCGAGGCCCCTAGGCAATGCAAGGCCCGGGGCCCCTATCTCCATGGGCGAAGCAACGATTTTTTCCTATGGTCGCAGTAAAATAACCACCAGCCAAACAACACATTAAAAACACTAAAATGTGGAGCGATTGAAGTGAGCTCGAGCTTTTAATATTATAAAGTCGTTGCGCAATGCGATCTAAATCCTGCACTGAGCAAAGTGATCTCGAATTTTTCATCATTGCAACAACCGTCTCAAACCAAGAGCGAGCAAAGCGAGCTCGAGGTTTTACTAGAATATTAGTCACGTTTCGTAATGCGATAAAACTTGTGGAACGAGCGAAGCGAGCACGAGATTTTACTGCAATCAACTGAAATACAACAACACTTCTCTTCGTCTCTTACTTTCATATTTCCTTTGTCTAGTGTGGGCCTAAATATTTGAGTTTTCGCTTATTTTTCTCCCGAGCCGCGGGATCTACTGATGAGATCATTGCATCACCATCTAAAACCAAGAGCCAGCGTAGCGAGCTCAAGATTTTTAACTGCAATATTATAAAATCGTTGCGCAATGTGATCTGAACCTTTGAGCAAGCGAAGCAAGCTCGAGGTTTTAATACCATATTAGAAAGACGTTGCGTAATGCAATCTTAATCCTGGAACGAGATAAGCAACTAAAATACAGTTGTCTCTTATTTTTCGTAATTCTTTTTAAGTCTGGGGTGGGCCTAAATCTTTGAGTTTTCACTTATTTTTCTCCCGAGCCGCGGGGCCCCTTGGCAGCTGTGGGCCCATAGGCTGCAGCCTACTTTGTCTCTATGGTTAATCCGGCACTGTCTACAGCCTGCCTAGAGTACCATGTTACTTGTACTGTTATAAAGGGTCTTATTGCGCTGAAGGTTTTCAAGAAGATGATTAGACCATCAAACTGATTAACATATTCTTTATGGGACTAATATTGTAACAGCGAAAAGAATCAGCTGTCTTATGGATTTGGTTCGAGTGGGTTTGCAGTTTGGATTTCTTTTTCGAGATTTCGATGTCTGTCTATAGAGAAAGTTGTTCAGTTTGATGGTCTAATCATCCCCTTAAAAAACCGTCAGCATATTAAAAAAGGCCCTGTCTGTATAAACTGTGACCATGTTCAAAAATACAGGTCGGTAAACTAAACGCGCCATGCGTGCTACACATTTACGCAATGCTTTTGTCTCACTGCATGGTAAAAGTATCTCTATCTTTTTCAAGCACGGACGCAGTGACAGGAAAAACGTATTCGTGTGTGTCTGTGAACGCGCCAGCTTTAGTTAACCGACCTGTATCAACATAATAACGTTTCTATACATTTTTCAGGTGTCGTCCAATACATGCAGTTCAGATATCAAAGCGGAGTTCTGTACAGGCTAAAAGCGTTGGGTGCTAGACATAACATGGACATAACAATCGAAGGGTTCCACTCGTGGATGTGGCGGGGACTTTCTTACCTCCTACCCTTCCTGTTCGGAGGCTACGTGTTTCAGTTATATGTCGCGTATACACTGTACCATATCAGTTATCATCCGGAAGCTACATGGCAGGTATGTTATCTTTTTTTTTTTTAAGAGGCCTGTTGCAGCCAATTAATAGCGGGCAAGTTCGTTGTATGAAATATTCGTTATGTACACTTTTTTTAGAGGATGTCAGACCGTCAAACTGAACAACTTTTTCTATGGAACCAATATCGAAATAGCGAAAAATAAATCTGCTGTTCCATACTAAACTGCAAACCTACCCGAGCAGAATGTATGGGACCGCTGTTTTTTTTCGCAATTTTGATTTTGGTCCAATAGAGAAAGTTGTTCAGTTTGATGGTCTGACCATCCCCTTAAAAAAGTGTCAGCATATTAAGAAGGACCATGTATAAAATATTGTTTTTTGTTATTACAGCCAGGAATTTAATTTGGTACAAAAGTTGCTGGTGTAAATCATCATCATCATCAGCCTATATACGCCCCACTGCAGGGCACAAGCCTACCCTCAGGGAGGATGTGTATATATACAATATTTCATTAGCTATTTCGTGAATTGGAAACGTTACGTTACTTTGGAACCTTACAACTTTTGTTCCCTAACTGACAAAACGTCACATACAATAATGCTAATATCCTAACCATTGACTTACACTCTAGCGATAGACAGGCCCTTTCATAGAAGCAACAAGTTCCACTTGAATGCGGTACCTGCACCGCATTGATGTTCTCGAGTTCACTTCGTCACTATGGCAATGACAGACCGCAATGTGTCATTTTGAGTTGTTATGTGTGACATGTTGTTTGTTTGAACGAGCTTGTCTATCGCTAGAGTATATGTCGGTGATCCTAACTTACGGTCCAGAAACATCTTTTCTCCACCCTCACAAATGTCCTCCATATAAAACATGTTTCCGTAAACAAACCGACAACAGGTGCCAGCGTTAAGTATGTCGTTCCTTCTCCTCGGCATCGGTAACACGGCGACCACCCTCATTGTGATACCGCAGAAGCTGAACGAGCAGGTACCGTGCGACTGAGCGCCGGCGCCGCGGCCGTGGATACATACAACAACGCACACGCATTTACGTTGTAGTTTCATAGAGCCCACCGACCGAGCCTATTGTGCTGCCCTTAATCGTATTTTTTTTATTTCTATACAATTATACAACATTTCCAAAAAACAAAAATGTCACATTGTAGTCCTGATTGGCTTTCAGTTTATCGAAACATTAGGATTATTATGTTTTATGCTTGTAGCCTCGGTCAACAAACATGTGATCTGAGGCTTTCTTATTTACTGCCCGAGGTTAGTATACTATTTTTCTCCTCGACCGAGGTGGAAAGCGGCAACTTCGTTTAGCGCAGCGGGACGAAAATTGTCATTTTCCGTCCGGAGGGGAGAAAAAGATAATAACTACAAACATTATAAAAACAAATCCGCAGTCACCCGATAAATTGAAAATCAGCAATGAATGTACGCACGGCGACAGATCAACCTACCCATAGTTGGACCTTATGTCCATGAACGTTCAACTATGGGTAGGTTGATCTGTCGCCGTACAATGTGACATTTTTGTTTTTTGGAAATACGGTTTAGTTATTAAGAAATAAAAATACGATTAGGGGAGCACAATAGGCTCGGTGCGGCCTTAAGATGTTAACAGCAGAGACACTAGCAGGGAATATTCATTGATTTATTTCTATAAACATTTTTTTAAGTTGTAATGTATTGTTCGGTTCGATGCAACATACCCTCGTTGGACCCAATGGAATTTGTTCGTTGGCTATACTGGGGCCCTAGACAAAGTGACATTCTATTAGCGTTGACGTTGTCATTTTGACAGAATGTATGGATTTGACATAAGCGATCGAAACATTTTGACGTTTGCTTTCTCCACCATAAGTCAAGTCCATACATTTTTATGTTTTCTACCTTCGATCAACCATATCCAACTAGATAACGCGTCAGCGCTCAAAACATGTCCCGGCAAATAACGCGTCACTATTGGAGTGAGGTCTTATTCTGAATTAGTTCCGTTCGAACAAAGCCAACGTAAGCACGTCTCGCAATGCCGCAGTGTTCCTTCAAAAATTACTAGGAATTATGGTTGTTTTGAGGTCGAAATTATAATGCATTCGGACTGTTTTCTCGGTTCATTAACAAAAAATGTTGTATAATCACGAGGACAGAATTTCTCTTTGATTTTGTATGCGACCCGTTATCTAGTTCTATATTGTTGATCGAAGTTTTCTACTGTCGTTAACGCTAATCGAAAGATACTTTGTCTAGGGGCCCTGATCCGTTGTGCGTGGAAAGATTAGCACCTAGCTCTTGGGTTAGAATTCTTTAGTTTGAAAACTCGTTTTTTTCACTTACAGCCATTTTGGCGTAAGTTGACTTTCTAAGTTGTGGTTTATCTCTAATGGTAACAATTAAAAGAACTAGATTTTTTAAAATTATAACACAAATTATAATGAAATTTTTGAAAATTCGGGTGTCATGCTAGTCTCACTGATGTTAGCACCTTAATCAATGACGGACCTTTAGCTGGTGTTTTTCCGCACAAATGAAACTGAAGTAGGTATTGTGCAGCAATGTTTTTGACATATTTTATCAGCCGGTTTCTGTGTATGAAAAATACAAGTTTTGGTTCCGTTTTGATGGAAATGTATACAACATATTGTTACTCTAATGATAATTGAGAATATGTAAAGAAATTCTTAAAACCGTGCGTTTCAGTAAATCCATTTTGTCGTTTTAATCGACTCAAATGTGGTAGACGCGAAATCAGAAATGTTTTTGCGCTGAAGGTTCACTTCGCAAGATCTGCTAGTTAGGCACTTTGTCATGTTGACTGTTTGTATATGGAGATGAATCTCTAATTGATCATTACGTGTATATTTATTTTACCTAAATTCTTTCTTGTGCAACAAATATAAAGTTCTTATTAGAGTAACAGTAATAGTTTAATAATGAAATTGAATGCATTAGTTATTGAATGTTTATCGTGTGGACCAAACATTTCCATGTAGGATGTAATGTAGTGAATGTTAGATTTTTATTTTGCCTTATTTATATGTATAGCAGCTCGGTATAAAATCATATTTTTTCTACTACTTAATATTGTAATTTTTAGGGGAAATATTAATATGTCATGTTCATCCAATTTTATTTTGTATAACGATCCAAAAATCTTAAACTAAGCACTATTTTATTAATAACATTAACTCATATCATACCGAACTGCTATAAAACACTAAGCTTTTAGTTTAAATTACGTCTCAATACTTGTAAGTCTAAAAATTCGTTTTCCAATCAGCTGTCAAACCTTTTTCTCGAGTAGTAAGTCAGCTCATGATTGGAATTTAACCTTGTTTCTCAAAAACCCGACCGAGCATTTAGACGTCTACTATACAGCCTTATAGGTACAGCAGATAAGAATTAAACTAAGTTGTTGATTACCTGGCAATACTTTATGAAATACCCCTTTAAAATTCTTTGGCTACATGCGCTAGCTTTAGGAAAAGACAAAAATTTCTGGAAACCAGCGTTTTCACACTACTCGTGAGAAAAAGACGATATCTGAGATGAAAAAATAATCCACTTTTATCATGATCATAATATTTGTGCCAAAATCAAAGATTATTATGTTTTTTGACGTTTCTATTTTATGAAATGTGATGTTGGGTTTGTTTTTGCATGAATGCATGTTTCTATAAAACTGATTAACTGATCAAATGATTGTGTTACCAAAACATTTTTAAGGATAATTCCTATGATACGCTGAATAGGTACTGTCCTTTATTCAATCAGTTGTTTAGTGGTATGAGGGGTACTGTGTTATTATAAAAGTTATCTTTATCAAAGCAAAGTTGCAGAATCGAATTTAAATCTGAAAGAGAATGGTATTCAAACTTCAAAACTTTATTGCAATGTACGGGTAAGTTACAGGTGGGGAACAGTGGTTTAATTTAGAGCTTCGTGATCTGCCCATGAGCATTCAATGTTTCATTCGAGAGAGGGCAGGTCATGCAAACATTTAAATTCTTCAATATGTGCCGTATCCGCATTGTGACCGTCGTAAATATCTTTATGGACACACTATCTTTGCTATTATACTGAACGAGTAACTAGATACGTCAAGAAATAAACTCTTGATACTGCAAAATTGCTTTACATAACCTACCTGTTTAACCTACGTCGATTTATAAATTACAAGGTTAGAGTGACATAATGTAACATGAATTTAACTAGATTCTATTCCATTAGAAATGGCAAAATGATTTAACCAAAATTACTTCAGAAATTGCTTTTATACACGAGTCAAGTGTCCAATATGTACCACAATATTTTATATCTGGAAAACTTACAGAATTGAATTTTTATTTTCTGTGTTATACATAATTAATAAAAAAACATGAGTGCCTACTTGTTTGTGTCTACATTATGCAATTTCAAATGGAATCGACCATACGAACTACGACCGTTTATTTATTTTATTAGCATTAAAGCATGCATGCGTCAAGCAAGATGTGCTCGCTAACATTGAATTATTATTAGGTACTAGAATAATAATTCAATGCTGACTAACTGCATTTCTTCAGTTGATCTTGTTGACTTCACATTCAGGGATATTTTGCATTTGTTGTAGCGTTTAGTATTTTAATGCACAAATAAGTTAATATTTGTATGTTAGGCTGTTTCTGTGTTTCAATTTATAGGCATCACAATTTATAAGTCAAAAAAGAGTGGTTGTGAAATTTGGGACAAGGGAATACAAGGAATATCATTGTATTTTTTCATGATTTGTGTTTAAGTCGTTATTTATTTGGGTGAATAGATAATCTTTAGCCGTAATTGTGTATGGCTGACCACGAAAAAGGGATCATTTGTGGAAAACTGAATATTCTAGGAAATTCAGGGATATTGTATTTTTCCTATCGTCATCTCCATGGTCTGAAATTGCTTTCAAAATAAAAAAACAAGAATTGCGAATTGTCGAAAACGCATAAAATATAATTATTGATTCGATATCGATCGTTCATCGGCACTAAATCTCTAAATAAGTACATAAGATCCCTTCTGGTTCCTTTTGACGTGTTCCCGCCATAATATTTACTGAAAGTGATGAACCGTCAGACTGTTTAGCGAGTTCTTCTAATAAAGGGACTAGTCATATTTTTTATTTGAATGACTTTGTTATTTTTATATTAATAATATGTAAGTAATACACCTCTACTTTATTTATGAATTAATAAACGAATGTATACCAATAGAGGTTATTCAATATGCCCATAAAATTGAAGAATATTGCATGCCAAAATAAAAGTACGTAATAGAAATGTTTGTTCAATAAGATCTGTTATCGTAGTATCTCAGGTAGGTATACTAAAATATTATGTCAAGTAGGTTAGATTAAATTGTACTTACACGCTTTGTATATTTCATTTATACTTTTACAAGTAGGTAATTATGATTTATAATTAATATTGTTGTTATTTCAATGCTGGATTAATAAATTTATTTTTCAGTTGCGAAACTATTTTTGTTACGTTTTTATTTATTTTTGGTACATTCTTCAGGTATCTTACCTGGCGGCTTTGTTTCTTGTGTTGCACTGTTGCAATATGTACACGATTCTGCAGACACTTCGCAAGAAAACGCAGAGTCCTATGAAACTGCGCTACAAATTGAAAGCGATTGCGTATCGACTATCTAACGAGATCGCTGTGCGTGTGGTACGTTTACTATTATTATTATAATTTGTATTATTATTTAGGATAATTAGCCGAGAAAAGTCCAAGGTTAAATTCAAGGAGATTTCCGTTGGCTAAAAATTGGCTCACATTTTCGAAGAGTTTCATATATTGTACAGGGTGTAAGGGACAGCCCTCCGCAAACTGAAACGGTGAACTCAGAACATCAAACTGAACAACCTTCACTATCGAGCCTACCTCAGGAAACGCGACAAAAAATCAGCTGTCCCATACATTTGAGTCGGGTAGGTACAGCAGTTTTGTATGGGACAGCTGATTTTTTTTCGCGTTTCCTGAGGTAGGCTACATAGTGAAAGTTGTTAAGGTCTATGGTCTGAGTTCACCGTTTCAGTCTGCGGAGGGCTGTCCCTTACACCCTGTATAGTCTTGATGCATAGTTTCATATTAAACAAAATAACCGAGGAATGCATAATTATGCCAATATTTAAATTGAGACAGTGAATTTACAAAGAACAAAAAGTCCATCACTGAAATATGAGTAGGGTTTGGGGACCACCATATTAAATTATAGAAATCATAATATTCTTACCGTCTTAACTATGCAAGAAGAGTTTTTAAATGGCAACTGTGTCTTTTGCTAAAACAATAAATATTGAAAGTTGGAATATAGTGAAATTTTTTCATGAATATTTTTTTTTATATTATTTATAGATCAATGAGATTAGGATTTAGGATGCGAGTGCTAAAAGCGGGTTGATGTTATTTCGTCTATTGTTTGTCTGTCTGTGTTGTAGATCAAAGATAAATATTATTCGCTTTTCACGTTACTGGACTGATTACCTACCGCAGTAACACAATACGATTTTTTATTAAATTTTCGTATTAAAAAGTTATTAATACAATAATGATAACTAATGGTACAATATTTAGGGTTCATAATTAAATTTAACGTGTGGTAAAGTTAACAAAGGTGGACGACGTTGACATAGCTCCTCGCAGACCGGTGTGGCTTGGTGACGGTAAGTAAAGTTACAAAGGATAATTGTTGTGTACAGTTTTTCAACGTAGGTAGTTAGGTTCGAAATGGATTTAGTATTAGACCTTGTTTTCCAAAAGTGCTTTTTTGAATCTCCACCGCACCGCACTCTAGTTCGTAGGTACTATAAGGAAATCCTAAAACAAGTATAGCGATCATTCGTATACGAATTAAAAGTGTGTGATTCAAAAATAACACTTTCGGTCTTTAGTTGGTGATAGAGTGCATAACAGAACTACGATTCTATATCTAATACAATATGTGAATTTTTTGGTTAAACATTATTCTTGTGAAGTCGCGCATTTTTGAAGGGTTTTTTGGCTTCAGTGGCGGCAGTATGGCAACGTGATATAGCGATATCACGCCTTAACGAACGAGATAAAAGGTAGCCGTATCACGCGCAACATGCTACGGCTTCTCTTCTTAGCAACATGATATTTAAAAACAACTACCTACGTTGATGACTGTATACGGTGTTGGGTTTTTACTGTCCGTGTTGTTATGTCTTTATGTTAAAAGCAGGGATACTTTTTCCTAGGTTAAAAGTTATTGTAAAAATGATGATTGTTAAGCAGGCACTGCATTCTCGCGAGAAATTCTTCAGCAAGAATTTGCAAGGAAATAACTGACGCCCACGACGCCGTGAGATCAATGAAAGGTGTCCACACTGTAGGCCTTTCTCGTTTGTTGTCAGCGAGAATGCAGAGCCTGCTTCATACTTTGCTCAGAATCGTTACCTAGCCATTAGGTATAGGTAGAAATAATTAGCAGGCTATAAGGCCTCTACCGGATGTCTTGTTTTCAAGCTTTTTAAATAAATTTTTCTGAAAGTAAATTTGTTTATGAAGCGCTTGGAATCAAGGCAGGGAATCCACCAAAGCCGCAAAAATCCAAACAAATACGTCTGTTTAAAATCAAGCTATCGAATTGCCCAATTTGCCTCGGTTGAAAGTATCGAGTTATTTTATTGGTTGATTTTACACATCTCCGCTCCGCTTTGGTGGATTCCGGACCTTGGTCGCGGTCTAACGATTCCGAACAGAGTTGTTCATCACGTAACGTAGAGGGGGGTTTGAATTTGAAGGCTTTGTCTGTGTGTATATGTGGCATCGTAGCTCCTGAACGGTGAACCGATTCCTTGGCGATTCTAAAATATTTTTTTTATGGGAATCGGTTCAGCCAACTCATTAGATTAGAAGTACCTAGATGTTGTGTTAGTTATTATTAAATGAACTGTTTGCTCATGAGCATGTGTAATAGATTTGTGTTTTAAAATAGTTCTTATTTCTAGAACAATAACTAAATAATCATGTTTTTTCATACTTAATGAGGTCTTCTGTAATTTCACTTCCGTATTTCTGTTTACATTTTGAATATTCCTACTAACAAAACTAATTGGTCTATAACAGAAGATTTGCAGATTTATTTAAAATTGTTTTTATTCATTACAGGAGCAAAAATGGAGACAGAATAAAGTTGAAAACAAATCAGAGTAAGGAATGTTTAATTGTGATCTATAAGATCAATGTTGGCTGAACGTATTTATTACAACTAATATCAATGTGTTTATACATAATAATATGTACATGTTAGAAAAAAATAATGTATATTTTCGTATTTTATGGTGTTTGAAGGTACTATAACATGTTATAATTATTGTGTAAATACAATTATTATCAAATAAGTAATTGTATTATTTTTTGGCCAAATCCTTGGTAAATTCCCAGAAGTACCTTTTGACAATTCCTCTGAAGGGACAATGGGACTTTTTCTCCCTATTAGTTCCTTTTAATCATTTTGAAGCAACTACTGGGGTAAAATTTTTCATGTTGTCCCTTTAACACCTTAAATGTTGAAACAATGTACGCATAGCTAGTTTAAATAATTTTATTATTGCAAACAATCGCCAGTGTTGGAGCACTTCCCGTAGAGTCGCGTATATTCCGTCGCCGCCATCACAATGACAAATGTCCGTATGCCCAGCGGGGCCCTCGGCTCTAGGGCTTTGAAACCTAGCTAATCATTTAGTGCTCATTTAGTGCTCTCTGAATATGTATTGCTTATATTTAGTGCTTCAAAGATAACGGAGTTATATCAAATCTAAGCTAGCGTCCGCCCAGCGGGGCCCTCCTTTATTATGGACAAAAATTATTAAAATGTTACAACAATATTTAGTGCTCTGAATTCCTATTAAAACTGTATTAAAAGATTTGATCTAGCTGGTTTGGTTTAAAAGTTATTGCATTTTTAAGTTTTTAATTTCCAGCGGGGCCCTCTCTTGTTTGACTATATAAGTCGCTGAAATTAATGTCGCCATTTAGTGCTTGATGCCAGGTATCTGTCTGTATGGTTAATTTACACATTCTGCTTCTAATAAACCTGGAAAATGCAATAATATCTCGTAACATTGATTCATATAAAATGACATTTCCTGGACAGTCGGCATCAGAAGTAGATAAGAGCTTTACTTGTCCGTGGTTTCCTAGGGGATCGCTAGAGGGCGCTACGGTCTAAGCTTTCAGACACAAAGTTTTATCAAAATCGGTCCGGTAGTATAAGTGCAGGGACACACCTGCGGAACGTTCCGTGCCGAACATTCGGTTGAATACGTGTCTACAAGGAAATATGGTGCGTAATGGTGCTTACTGGTGTGTCGCAAGTATAGGGAAAAGAGTTGCACGCGTATTCAACCGAACGTTCGGCGCCGAACGTTCCGCAGGTGTGTCCATACACTTACATTTAGACATAGTGTGATACGCCAACAATCAGACAAACCTTTGTAGTAGGTATTATATTATAATAATAGATAGATAATAAGTACTTACCTACACACACGCGCACTTTCATGAACGTGTTGGTACTAGTAGAAGTCATACGGCAGCGAATAATTGATAATATCACATCAAGAGTCACCAGGACTAAAATACGACGTAGATGTAGACAATGTAGCAGAAATACGGGTGCACAATTTTAGGCGGACTAGTAAAAATAGTAAAGCTCTCGTATACTTCTGATGCCGACTGTCCACGAAATGTCAATTAATATGAATCAAAATTGCGATATATTATTGCATTTTCCAGGTTTATTAGAAGCAGAATGTGTAAATTAACTATACAGACCGATACCTGGCATCAAGCACTAAATGGCGACATTAATTACAGCTACTTATATAGTCAAACAAGAGAGGGCCCCGCTGGAAATTAAAAACTTAAAAATGATATAACTTTTAAACCAAACCAGCTAGATCAAATCTTTTGATACAGTTTTAATAGGAATTCAGAGCACGAAATATTGATGTAACATTTTAATCATTTTTGTCCATAATAAAGGAGGGCCCCGCTGGGCGGACGCTAGCTTAGATTTGATATAACTCCGTAATCTTTGAAGCACTAAATATAAGCAATACATATTCAGAGAGCACTAAATGAGCACTAAATGATTAGCTAGGTTTCAAAGCCCTAGGGCCGAGGGCCCCGCTGGGCATACGGACATCAATGACAAAGGGTTAAAGCTACGAATAAAGAAAGTTTTGGCGGCAAACGCCGTAATTGGAGTCGCCATAATGATTGAGTCTTGCGCGCTTGCGTGGTGTACACCAAAGTTCGTGGGGTCATTTTTTGACGTGAATTATATTTCCATATTTATTTCTTTATTCGTAGGGTAAAGGGACAAAATTGAGTAAAAAAAAGTAAGTTATATCCTATAGAAACCCACTGCAGGGCAAAGGCCTCCTCTCAGGAATAAGGGTGAGAGGGAGTGGAACATACTCCACCACGCGGGCCCAGTGCGTGTTGGTCGAGGCAAGGTAGTGGTCAACTTGCCGTCAGAGAATATTCAAGCCCCTCAATAGGACTCTGACCTGGCTTAACGAATAGTTACAACGCCATCTGACGAAACTATTCGAGACCAACTGCTTAAAGCGCGTTCTGAAGCACGAAAACGCTAGAGATGAAATACCACTAAACGGTCAGCCATCCAAAGACTGACCGTGACGTTGCTAAAGGAACTAATGGTGAGAAAATGTCCCATTAGTCCCTTCAGAGAAACTGTCAAAAGGTACTTCTGGGAATTAACCAAATCCTTGATGGTTAGATTAATGTTATTAAAAATAATGTGATGTGCAGTCACATGTTTCATTGAAAAATGTTAACAAAAAATTTTTAGAACTCACAGGAACATAAACTAATAATTACATATTTCGTATTGCTGTCATATTCATTTATTTACACAATTTAATATTACGTCTTACCAGCTACGAGAACACATTAATTACAAAAACTTACATCTAGTATAAATGGATCAACATTTTAAGAACAAAAAAATTACCACTTGGTAGGACATTTTGTGCATAAAATCAAATCTAAAAACTAGAAATCATAATTAGACTACCAAAGTTGACGGAACATTCATAGTTCATCCAGAAGTTACGTCAGAATTGGTTGTCTAATTATGGTTTCCAGTTATAATTTAGTCAGTCGCTAATTTTACCTAAATATGACCCCTAATTGCTCTTCCTTTGACGACTAAATAAATAAAATATTGTTCGATTTAGTCAAAGATTGTTGATAGAGTAACAAGGGCCCAAGGAAACGTCAATAAGTTTGCTTAAATATGAATGAAATAAATAGGAATAACAAACGATTCACATTGTACCTTTGCTAAGTCTCAAAATTATCATCCACATCTGAATTTGAATGATCACTAAACCTATCTTCTAAGCGAGGTTTTTTCACTAAAAGTCCAGACTTTTGCAACTTCTGTATAGCTTCTAGAGCAGTTCGTTTCGAAGCACTAATCTCACATTTCTCTTCAACGTGACTTGCTTGCTTATTTTGACTAGTTTTCATTATCTTTAGGCCAGACATGTTGCTGAGTCTGCTTAATTGTTCTGTATTTGCACTAACTTCTGATTTAACTTGAGTAGAAGTGACAACAGAATTGCCTTTGACGACCTTAGTAGTACTACTAAAGTTAGATTTACTTATATTGGACGAAGACGCGTAATGTACTGCCATCCCAGTATCTTGCTGGGTATTAAACACTGGTACATCTGATACTGGAATGAGCGATTCTTTTGGTTTTTTAAAGCAACTAAAATGTCCCGTTGAATCTTCTGCAGGTCTTTTCGTAGGTTGCATCTTAGCATGAGGTGAAATTTTCAATGGTTTACCTACTACAGGGTTTTGTGGGATACTTGTTTGAGCCGGCACCTTCTTCATGATTGGCATCCTGGGATTGTTAGGTCTCACTACATTTAAACCAGGTCTTGTGGGTACTAATTGATTTGGCAGTCGTACGGGAACAAGCTGATTCGATGGTCTAACAGCATTTATTTGATTTGTTGGTCTAACGCCTCTAGCGCCTATTGCAGGTCTTATAGGGGGCACTGCATTCCTTACCCTCGGACCTATGGTCGGCATTGCTTGTCTAACCGGAGTTCCTTGAAGATTTTTCGTTTGTTGGTTCGGTCTTATTCCTGGCAACCTTTGCGGTCTTATCATTGGCACAGGTGACGCCTGGCTTGTGTGCCGTACTTCTTGTTTCACTGTTTGATTGACAGTTCTTATTGTTTTCGTAACAGTGGTTGTTACTTCTTCTATATATGTCTTTGTTTGAAATGTTTTAACTGTTACTTCTTTGTTAACTGTATTCACTTGATCCGAAGCAAAATTTTGTTTGTTTGTTGAAGATTGGTTTATTGTTCTACTTGTATATGTTTCGTTATCATCTCGGCAAACTGGTCTCATTTGTTTGAATGGTTTTATAGACAGTTCTGTGTTAGGATGAGAGTCAGCAGGCATATCTTTTTGCATATTGGAATCAGATTCTGATACATTATCTTCATATAAATTATTTTCTTTTCGGGATTTAACAGTGATATGCTTACTTATATTTTTCAGACTATCCAAGTAATGAGACTGCTTATTTAATCTGGAGGTGTCTGTTGAAGGGTTTTTTATTTTTTGTGATATTATTTGACTCTCAATATCAGAAAACTGCTTTTGATCATCGTTGTCACTGTTGGACCCACTTGGTGATTGGACAATACAATTTATATCAGATTGACAGTTTTCAGTATCATTGATATTGTCATCTGTCATTTCAGTTATATTTACATTGCCCGGGCACGAGTTAGAATCACTATCGTAACCATCTAAAAGATTATGTTTGAATCCTTGTGTACTTTGCGACTTTACATTAGTTTTAGGGGAAGAATTTCTCGATTTCACTGTTATATTTTTGCCCAAGCTTTGTAATTTTTGCTGCAGCATTGCATTTTGTCGTTCAGGTTTTATGGTACCTTCACTGTCGAAATCATTTGAATGAGCATCAAAGTCTGGCGTGGCATCTGAACAGGGCATATTTTTATTTATTATTAGCTTTTGTTGATTTGAAGACTTGACGGTTATGTGTTTGCTAAGATGTTTAAAAGAATCTGATTTATGCACTTCACTCTTACTATAATTTTGTGATGTTTTAATAATCGTCCCAATCATATTTTTCTGTTGGCTTTGTTTTTGTACGTGTTTCTTTATAGTATTTTTGGTAATATCAACATCTTCGTCAGAATAATTAGATTGAGCGTCAATTTTATCTAACATGTCATTGGAACCTTGTACACTTTTGTTTAAAGGGATCTTTTGTTGATTAGTGGATTTAATAGTAATATGTTTGCTAAGATTCTTTAACGCTTCTTTTGATTTATCGCCACAGTTTTTAGCTTCATTTTTTGATATAATCTTAACAGCGTCAGACATATTTTTGAAAGGTTTGGGTTGTTGAATATTGTTTATACCATCGTCGTATGAATTATTTGAATCAGGCTCATCTAGTTTATCCTCAAGACTGGATACATTGTCGTTCATTGATAGCTTTTGTTGATTCGATGATTTAACAGTCATATGTTTACTAAGGTTTTTTAGAGCATCCATCGATTTCTTCATATTCGTATTTCCACTATTGGCTGATACAGTCAAATTGCTGTGAAGCATTGGTTTTGTGATGTTTTGTTTGAAGGTATTGTTTGCATCGTCAAATTCACCGTCAGAATAATTTGAAGGAACATCATTGTCGTCTAGCATATCTTCTGGACTGGGCACATTTTCACTTACAGGAAGCATTTGTTTGTTTGAAGATTTAATAGTTATGTTCTTGCTTAGGGTTTTTAAAGCATCCATTGGTTTATTGATATTAGTATTACCAATCATTCTTGATGTATCTTTTACAGGGCCTGCAGTTTTTATTAAATCGAGTTGTTTTATAATATCTGTATTACTTTTATGGTCAGACGGGTTTGAATAAACATCATAGTCATTTGCTTCATCATTATCTGGATTGGACACTTTCGCATTTGGAAGTATGTGTTGTTGATTTGTGGATTTTACAGTAATAGCTTTACTGAGATTTTTCAATGCGTCTCTTGATTTCTGTGTATCATTTTTGACATTTCTCAAAGTATCAATTGATGGTTTAACACTTGTTTGAATAGTAGATGAGTTTTGACTATTATCTTGTTCATCATCTGAATCATCAATGTTAAAAATCTCTATATCCTCATTCATCTCTTTTGTTACAGACTTTTTAATGATATTACCTTTTAACAAGTCCATTGACTGGGTTGCAGATTGAACGGTATTCTTGCTTATGTTTTTTGTGACATTGAGCTGTTTTGTCGTCAAGTTCGGAAGATGTTTCAAAATATCAGAGCAAGGTTCTTTATTTGCAGTTTCATCTTTGAGGTTAAGTTGTTTATCATATGTCTGCGGTTCATTTCCAGTAGCAGGTCTGTTTATTTTAGGCGAAGGACTGGTGGATTGAGGTCGTATTTCAGGACTTTTTAAATGAAGTACTGATTTTGTTGTTAATGGACTACTTGTCAATTTAGTATTCGTTTTAATCCCCATCAATTTGTCAGTATCTTCTGAAGGACTGGTGGATCGTGTTCGTATTTCAGGACTTTTTAAAAGAAGTACAGATTTTGTTGCTAATGGACCACTTGTCAATTTAGTATTCGTTTTAATGCCCATAAATTTTTTAGTGTCTTCTTCACTTGACTCAAAGTTCAAATCGATATCCTCATCACAATCGTCGTGTGCATCTTCTAATCTTTTACCATCAACATTTTCGATTTTTGGTGTCATTGACTTTATTGTAATGTGTTTGCTAATATTTTTGAATGCGTCTAATGGTTTTGGCATTTCTTTATCTTGAGTTTGTTCTTTTACTATGGGGTTTCCTTTCTTAATAACCAGTTTTGGAATTTCCAGTTCCTCTGTGGAACCTTCCTTATTATTATCACCGTCTTTATTTGGCGGGATTTCTTGGAAGTCAGTCTTTTCTTTAATTGTCTCATTTTGAGCCACAGATGAATTTTTATTTACATGCTTGATAGTTATTAAATGACTTAAATGTTTTAAAGCATTCAGAGAGTTTTTGTTAGAATTATTTTCATTTTGGTCTGGAATACTTTTAACATCAACAGTTTTTATTTCTTGTTCATCTTTATTACGTTCACCGTTACCTCTATCAGATTCAGGATACTTATCAAGATCATCTTCAGGGTTCGCTTTTTGTTGGCTTTTCACAGTATTTGATGACGTTAATGATTTGATAGTTAAATGTTGGTTAATATTTCGTAATACATTTAAAGGATTTGTGACATTTGTGTTACCTGTTTCTAATTTTGATTTGTCTTTCAAGTTCTCATTCCCATAATGTTTTTCTGTTTTATTAATTACAGAATCATAAGTTGGAGATTCATATTTATTTGAAAGTTCTTTACTGTGTTCATTTGTGAGTTTATCGTTTGTCGCATTATCTTTTGTAAAATTAGGATCGTGGGGATCACCAAGGGATGAACTTTTTGAAACCAGACTATCAACATGCTCTTCATGGTTGTCACCGATGTCATTTTTCACATTTGAGGTTTCTTCCATTTCTTTTTCTTCTACTTTCTTATTAGATATATCTTCTTTATCCTTATTTTCCGTAGGTAATTTTTCAGACGGGCATTGTAGTTCGGAACCAGGTTTGTCTTGAGCAGTTCTTTTTACTACTTTGATTTGACTATTACCCTGATTCAATAACTTTGACAATACTTCATCTGACGTTATAGCTTTTGTTTGTGTGACATTTTTACTAGCCAAAAGACTTGGAGCTACTTTGACCTGAGTACCTTTTTTTAGCACACCAGAAAACTGATTGACATTTTTACCAGATTTTTTCACAACAACAATGCCCTGCTTTTTTAATTTTGCTATGTCTGTTGACAACATTTTTGGCCTGGCTTTTTTAGGTTTAAGTGGAGCTTTCCTTCCTTTCAGTTGTTTGTTTACGACTTGTTCTGGAACTTCCTCTATGCCTTGGAAATCAATACCTTCACCAAAAACATCTTGGTTCATGTTGAGGAATTCATCCAAAGTGATTGCAGCCTTCTTTGACTTCTTGTGCTTTTTGTGTTTTTTCGACTTTTTCCTAGGAACGTCACTATTGGATCCATCATTTGTTTCATTCATTGCTTGTTGAAGAAGATCCTCCTACAGAAAAAAAGTGTAATATGAAATGTTACAGTAAAATGTGATTCTGTGTATGATTGAGGTTCATAATAAATAAGAAAATAAACTTACAATTCCCATAGTCATATTGGTTTCGCCTTCCTGAGTATCATTCTCCACTTTCTCCATTATCGGAGGCACTGTCTCCAGTGAAAATTCTGTTATCTCACTTGCCCTGTTCAAAATACACAAATATTAATTAAATGAGTAGATGTCAGCAAACTGGATAGATAATTTAGACAACTTTTTTCATCTAATTGCTGGGACAAGAAGAGGCTCAAGCACAACCATTTTTAAATATGGTTTACAAATGTAGATTTTAAAAACAGTATTTACATTTCATTCTCCTCGCTGTACGTGTCTTTTGATGAATGAAAAGTGAGGTGTAATTCATAGGCGTCTAAATGATAGAATATAGCATCACACAGTGGACACCGCAGCACATCATCCGGGCTCTGATCCTCATCTATGTGGTCATCACCCATATGTTTCTGTAAGTACATTAACAACAAGTTAACAATAACTTAAGTCATCGTCATCATCATCAGCCTCCGAAACGGCGAAGGAAATAAACGTGAGGGAACTATAGAAGAAATTAGAATTTGTATATGAGGTGTCTACCAAACCCTCACCGCACCCTCCATGCATTAGGTTAGGCCTGTGCCATGCAGTGGGACATATACAATACAGAGTGTAAGGAAAGTATCATTAACCTTTAAACCACATACTCGATCCAACAAACTGCACAACATTTACTATGGGAGCAAACCTGTCAGAACAAAAAAATATCAGCAACGTACGAAACAGAGAGCTGATATTTTTTGGACCTGTAGGGCTATTGTGTAAGCTTCCGATTATATCGTTTACGAAATCGATAACGTTTTATGACTGTCCTAGCCAATTTTTAAATAATATTTTGTTTCTGTGATCATCGTGTTCATTATCTGAGATAAATTAACTAAATATTAAGAAGCAAAATCGCCAAGAACTGCTAAAACACCGTGTCGATTTGATACCGATTTAATCGGGTACAGTTACACAATAACCCCCCTGGTCCCTATTTTTTTTTACTATAAATGGGTTTGCTCTTGACCTCAGTCTAGTCCTCAGGACAAAGAATGGGTGGCACTGGCACTCCTGCACAACGACGAAAAGCAGCAAGCTGCTTGGCGCCAGACTCCGGCAGGGGGGTTATATGGTCTGGGACTAAGATCACTGATAATATTGCATAATATGATATACTTACATGTAAATTAACTTTGTTACAATATTCTTCTCCACAAAATGGGCAATAATACATTTGTAGAAGTTCCTGGAATTAAAAGGGGTTATTTTTATAATAAATGATAGACTGAGGTATAGAGCAATAGTGCAGTTTCCAGAACTAAGTTGGCGACAGTCAGAAAACTTAGAACGGGTAAGTTCTGCAGAAAATTTTGAGAGTTTGGATAAGTCCTGATAGATGATAATAGAGTTGACCTGTGTCACAGTACTCACAGTATAAGAAATATAATTATATCAATCACTAGTGTTTTCCCGCGACTTCGTCCGCACAAATTATATACCAGATTTTAACACTTTCGCTGCTAAGCTCAAAACAATGACATTCGGGCAGTGCTAACACTGTGGAATGCTATACGATTCTGACTCAAGGTGTGAGTCATGAGCACTGCGGCCCATATGTCGCTGACCTACCAGGTAGGTCATCAGCAGTTAAAGTGTTAAGTCAGATCATAAGCTATCAAACAAAAAAAGTTTCATCAAAATCGGTTCAGTAGTTTTTGCGTGATGCGCGAACAAACAAACAAACTAACAATTTTGTCAATAGATGGCGCTGCACGTTTTTAAATCGCGCTAACGAATGTTATTTGAATTTATATGAAGAGAACCGCTACTTTTTTGTTCCTCATGATTTTACGGTTTTATAATAGTTAAGATTCATCATTTAATCAAATTAAAGATTGAAAAATTTGTCTCGGGCGGGACTCGAACCCACGCTCTTCCAAACCGGGGAAATGTGCTAACCAATTACACCACCGAGCCCACTGACCAGAGAACGAAATTACCAACCACCAATTTTGACCTCACCCGGTTTCAGTGGCATGGGAGGTAGACAACAGTAAGTAGTGGTGTAAATGTCCTGGCTGTACCTTTTCTCTACTTATTCATCATCATCATCATCAGCCTATCATCGTCCACTGCTGAACATAGGCCTCTCCCAAGGCGCGCCACAAAACTCTGTCTACTTAGCCTTCCTCGTCCAGTTGTTACCCGCTACTTTTTTTACGTCTATCCAGCGGGCAGCAGGGCATCCCGCACTACGCCTACCAGTTCGTAGTCGACCACTTTAGTTCTCTGATGTATCACTTCATTTCTTATGTGTTCTCTCAGAGTAACAACTAGCATAGCTTTCTCCATAGCTCACTGAGCGACATTCAATCTTTAACTTTACATCATCATCAGCCTATCATCGTCCACTGCTGAACATAGGCCTCTCCCAAGGCGTGCCACAAAACTCTGTCGTCGGCCTTCCATATTTGGGAGGTAAAATGCCATAATCACCACGCTTGGCAGAGCGGGTTGGTAATCGCAGGGCTATACCAGTTGCACCGGTGATGCTGCTGCCCATCATCGGCCGAGGAAACTTTACATACCTGATTGAAAAGCTTCAGTTTTTTTGAATGTCCAATGGCAGCTAATTCAGTATCTTGCCTATGAAAGAATTTGTTGTGATACACCATGGCAGACGGCACAAAGAAGTCCACTTCACAATAATCACAATGAAACCCTGTTTCCTCACTCTCCTCCATTGAGTCGTGTGTTGTTTGTATGTGTTTGATGTATAGGTGCTGGAATTTAACAATTTAAATATTATATTATGGGTACAGAATAGGAAGTGAACAACTTTCACTAACTCGTGAAAAAAGTCTGCAGCATTTATACTTATGCCAGGGTGTGTGTTATGGGTTAATTGAACAATACAAATAATAGTGGAGTATGAATAAAGACTAGATCAAGGGAGGTGATTTTAGGAAAAGATAAAAACCAAACAGTGTTGCTGAATGAACAGACAGATGAGGACATTCTACTTCCTGGGATCTAGGACCTAAGACTTAGGACTTATTATACGGATAACAAGCTGGATGAATCTAGGAAGCAACAAAGGTCTGGAGTCTGACCTCTGGACACTCAGGGCAGGTTCACCCAAAGAGAAAATATGTAGTCACTGCCTACTTAGGGTCGGGAGCCTTAACAATTTTAAAATTCAATAGACAGTGGCAATATCCGATCCCGTGATGCGCAGAGTCCGGATTGATCATGTTTTGCGGTGTTAGCTCACATGCCACGATTCACGTTCTATGTTTATCAGTGAATGTGTTATGATAACATTGAGAGATCATTTTCATACATACTTCACAGATTTGTAACACCACTGGCTTTTCGGTGAAGGAAAACATTGTGAGGAAACCTGCATGCTTAAATTTTGAGGCAGGTATTGTAACTACCCACTATCCATTACAAGTGGTGACGGGCTCACCCCCCGTCACACTGGAGTTTCGGTACGATTGGTGAAACATGGATGTTCCGAGGTTTCAGAATATCTCTGACTATCCCCTTGGAATATAGTCTTTAGAAATTATGAATATTGACTTATGAAACTGACCAAATTACCATCAGTCCCTATACTGTCTTAAGAGCAGTCACTGTTACATATCTTAGTTAGAAATTGTTGTACCCTTTGTGTTAGTAAATATAAATTTTTTAAAAACTCAGGTATAAGTAAGCATTCTGGTTTTCTAATAACATTGGTTAGAATAACATTAAATACAATTAGCTTATAGTGAAATATTGGATTGTTAAGACCTTGAAATTTTACACATACCAACACTATTTCATCAGTGCATAAAAATGCTTTTATCCATACATTATCCCAGATAGTTTGACTCAAAAATAAGCTGCTAACCATTCACTTACAAATGAAAATATAAATAATTTAATCTGTTGATATAAAAATAGACCAGTGTTGATAGTGTAACTGATATGTAGATAACAGAGTAGTGGTGGGGGCATAGGTCGTGTTTCGCGCTGGTCACACTGGTATCATTTTATCAGCATTGAGTTTTTGGCGGGATTTGATAGCTGACGTTTGGAGTCCTCATATTTCATCGAATTTTTATTGTTTATAGTGAGTTTTGGTTCGTAAAATTGGTGTTGTTTTGCGTAACAAAGTGTCGGTGCAAGTGAACAATATACAGTTCAGTGAAATATGATGGAGTGTGGGTCGTAAACAGGAAAAGCGTTCCGTGATTTTAGCGCGGCAAAGCGGTCGGTTCACCTCTTTCCTGTGGACTTCTCTGCTCTTCCTGCGTCTTTCGACTGTCTCCAAAAACTCCAAAGAACCATCAAAACGTCGAATACCAACGTTTTAATGTGAAAGCAGAAGAAAATTAAAAATTAAATAAGATTTAGCCAAAAGGTCTAGTTACCAGGCTAGTAAATAACTTAAAAAAAAAAAAATTTATCAGCATTTCACGAGGTTTACCTTTACCTTCATAGTGAAGAGTTTCCCGCACCAGGGGCAGAAGTACTTCGCATCGTGGTCCGGGTGCACCTTGTGCTTGTGAGTTATCGCCTTCGATATCGTAGGGAACACATCCGAACAGACATCGCAGCTCACCCTCTCACCTTCCTCATTATTCTCGACAGACCCTTGACCATCACTCGGAAGACGGCTTTTATTTTTTACGCTCTGATTGAATTTTGGATCCCCGTGCTTCCTATAATAAGTTTTGTAAATAACAGGTTATAGCTGACGTTTAATAGTAAACAAAATGGTGATCAATCTTGTTGTTCTTACCTAAAATGTATTTGTAATTCCTCTTTCTTATCGAAAGATTCTTTGCAAAATATGCAATTGAATTCCTGAGGCGATTCCATATTCATTATAAAACTATTACATTACTATAACGTGAGCTAACATTTATTTGGGCAACGTAGTCTGCGTAAACATGGATCAAGTAAATATATCACTAACTTAGGTTTCAATGTTTTTCAGTATTTTAATTTTGTAATTTGTACCAATTGCTAGTAATGATTTCATTAACAAAATAATAGCAAAACAATTCATCAAAAAAGGCGAACCATTTTGTTACAGATTAAAAATTTGTTACTTTTTAAAACCCTGCAGGCACAGGCATAATGAGGTTTAGCAGTTTAGTCGATCGATTGTATTTTATTTTGATATATCATGCTGGGTTCACATGCACGCCGTGAAGCCCGGCAAGCTTCGACTCGTCTGTAAAGTGATTGTTACTATTTAACTTTATAGAAGCCTCAATGTACAGCGAATGAGCGTTTTTCTTTTTGTTTTCTAAGGGATCGATAGATGGCGCTACGGTCTGTGCGAAGAAACGTCAACATTTCAAAAAGTGTTTCTTTAAAATAGTAAAGAGTGAAAAGATGATCAAGAAGATGCCAATGCATCTTTTAATGACATACTTCATTATTCACTAATCATTTTAATCGAAAATTCTAAACTTTTACGCCTGACATGGCTGAATGGGCTCGATCCCTTGGCATTAAAAAAAAAAAGGCAGGCACAGACTTGACCAGAATTTGACAGGATCTCGCTTACGGCTCTATGGGGCGATAAACATGTCATCTGTCGAGTTTTTTAGGAACTAAATTTTAAAAAGAAAAGAAAAACGCTCATTGCTTAAGCTTGCCGGGCTGCACGGAGTGCATGTGAACCCAGCATTATGCTGTGTGTCTGAATGAGGAGTTTTCCGACATCTAGGAAAACGTAGTTTCAACATACGGCGATAGATGGCGTTGACGTGAGACGGAAGCGAAGACGGAAATAAGCAAATAATAATGCATGTCACTACGCCAGGCGCATCCGTTGATGAAGTTTTTTCTCTTAAAATCAAATATTTTTTTATTTGTATTTTATTATCTGCATCGTAGCTCATCCATGTTTCGTCAACGCCATCTATCGAGATATTTGGAACTACTTTTTCTTAAACTTCTTGACTTTCGAAAATCCCTCATGTGTACACAGAATTTGGTATTACAGGAGTAGACCAAACGGAGGAACGAATATAAATTATAATTTTTCAGAAAGATTAAGCCAAACTATGTTGGGAAAAACGTGGAGCGCTGTGCATTTAACAAAACGCTTATATTCTGGTTCAGAGAAAATTCGCGCCCAAAAGTATGTTCTGACAAAGTATTTTCAAGGTGAACCGAAGAAAACTGATTTTAAAATCGTCGAAGAGGATCTTCCGGAATTGGGAGATGGAGGTGATTTGTTTATTTACTATAACACTAAATAATAATAAAAAAAAATAGTATTTCCAAAATGCTCTCATCTGCAATATCTTGTCAGTTATTAGTAGGGCTGGACTGTCATTCAACCAAGGGTGGAACCTATAGTGAAATCTGGTTGTGCCCTTGGATTCCATGGGACCCCAGCAGCCGTCCTATCTTAGAGACTGAAATTTCTGAGCGTAGACGATTTCGCAACTGCACATCGCAACTGGTGAACTGCTCCGCCGCGAGGTCGTTGCAACTGAAGTGAACTGAACTGGAGAGTGGTCATAATTAAACCAAATATGCATTAAGTAACCAAATGAATTTTCCTTCTCTAAAACGTGAGCACTAATACCGCCATCTATTGATTTTATCCAAATTAAACGTAGTAAGAATCTGTAAAAGTCTGTAGGTACCTAGTACCTAGTTCCTAACTAGATAGCTAGTTTTCAAATGCTGGATATCAAATCAAAGAATTCTGAACTTGCGTAGTGAACCCCAAGTATCTAACTCGATTTCAGAGATTTTAACAGAAGCTGAGTATCTGAGCGTTGATCCATATATGCGTGCATATATGATTGGATACAAATTACCTACGGACATGATTGGAGGACAAGTTGCGAAGTAAGTTGCATACAAACAATATAAGTAGGTATTCTTTTATTAGATGCTACATTATATAATTATTATAAAATTACCTTTTTATCGATTGCTATTTCTTTCGATAATATGTAGTTTCAATGAGTATTCATGTAATTCCAGAATCATTGCCAGTCGTAATGACAAATATCGCGTTGGAAGGTATGTAGCAGGATCATTTGGCTGGCGAACACATACAGTGGTCGATCCAAGAAAGCCACCCGGGGCTGGATTTTTACCAACAACACTTGTGCCAGATATTAGTCCACATCCCATCTCTCTCGCTTTGGGACTGCTTGGGATGCCAGGGTAAGTAAACAAAAAATTTGCTGCTACAGTGCGACAAAAAAGTACGCATAAATTGAGGGCGCCACTTTCCTTGTAAAAACATCAAAATCACGCAAGACTGTCCCAGATTTTGTAATAAAATATTTAGTTCTTGCCGTCACCACTTTCCACTCTTTTTTGTCATGCTGCTGTCAGTTAGTAATAATTTGAAATAAATCATACATAGAAATCAATGCCTTTTGCGTCAATATTTTTTGATACCAAAAAAAAGTAGGTCGTTATTTAGGCTGAGATTCAGAGACGATTTGTAAGTCATAGTTGGAACTCCCGTATGTCAAAATCCATACATTTCGACCCTACTTAGCTCGAACTAAGACTAACAAAATCGTCTCTGAATCTCGGCCTTAGTGTACATGAGGTTGTTTTCATTTGTATTTTAGCAACACAGCTTACTTCGGTCTGAAGGAAATCTGCCAACCAAAGAAAGGTGAAACTATTGTGATCACTGGTGCCGCTGGGGCTGTCGGTTCACATGTCGGACAAATTGGTAAACTATTAGGTAAATAATTAAGCGTTTTTAAAGAATTTTTTTTTATTTTTTTTTAAAAATCACTTCAAATTAAGTACTTAAGTACTTACTTAATTGAGAAACATGTTTCAGGCTGTCGTGTCGTTGGGTTTGCTGGAACTGATGAGAAATGTCAATATTTAGAAAAGGAACTGGGTTTTGACTGTGCTTTTAATTACAAGACAGCTAATATTAAGGCAGCGCTAAAAGAAGGTGCTCCTAATCGTGTAGATTGCTATTTTGACAATGTGAGTAAAGCACAGTACTTGTTAAGCCCACTTTACACTTAGCCTGCGGATCGCGCGTGAAAGCCGCGGCAAAGCCGTGACAAAGCCACGATCAAGCCACAAAGCGCGTTCGCGCCCTTTTACAGTTTTCACTCGCGATCCGCGGGTTAAGTGTAAAAACGCGGTTTTCAAATTACCTGTGAAGGTTAAATTACAATTACATTGACTCAATAGCTATGGCGCAAAAAACTTATCAAGCAAGGGTGCCTACTCCTAAATAGGATAATCTCGAATGTGTCTAATACTTATTATTAAAATTAAACAGGTAGGTGGAGAGATTAGCTCAACCATTATGAATTCGATGAATAAGAACGGAAGAGTAGCTGTTTGCGGTTCAATATCATCCTACAATGACATTAGTTTGCCAAAAGGTAACACGTTCTAAATTTATAAGCGTGATATAAAACATCATTCTCAGAGCAACATAAATATTATTGTTACAGTGTAGTTCTATATTTAATTATATTTTTCAGTAACTATTTTACAACCGGCAATCGTTTTCAAGGAACTCAAAGTTGAGGGGTTTTTGGTTAATCGTTGGATCGATCGTTGGGATGAAGGAATCAACGCAAATTTGAACTGGTTGCATGAAGGAAAACTGAAGTATCAAGAAAAAACCTATCATGGTTTCGAAAATATGGTGGACGCTTTAAATGGCATTCTAAGAGGAGAAAACACGGGAAAAGCAGTTGTCAGAGTTAAGTGAAATTGAGCAAACAATTTAATAAAATTAATTTTTAAATTTTCAGTGTTTCCTTAAAGAGCAACGAATACACATTTTATGCCGTTAATGGTAGGTACTTTGTAGGTGAGGAGTTTTATGACAGCTACTCAAACGTAGTTCATCATACCGGTGATAGATGGCGTTGACCACAGAGGGGTCCGCAGACGAAAAATTTAGGCTAAAAAGTAAACAAAAATGCATGTCACTGAGTCAGACGCATCCGTTGACGAAATAGGTATACGCTCATATTTTGCTGCTTACTTAAAAACACAAATTCTTACTGTGTTATTTGAATTTTATTATCTGCAAGGCCGCTCGCCCCTGTCTCGTCAACGCCATCTATCGAGCCATTAGGAACTACTTTTTCTTTTTTAATCCCTCATTCTGACATTCGGGGTTCCCGCCCAAAAACCGTTCATAAATATCTCGATTATCTTTTCGCTCGACTTCTCTTCTTGTTTCGTTTTTCGGGTAACCTGTCGAGCGGCAGCATAGCTAGCATGCCGCAGTGATACAGCGCTATCACACCTTCGCTCTCTTTCTATTTGCGTGCGAAAGAACGAGATAAAAGACGTGATACAGCCGTATCATGTGTTGCATGCTACCTGCACTGTTGTCAAAAATTCGGTATGTCAAGTTTTTTTTTGGAGGGCTGAATCGAAAACCATTTCGAGATAATTGTCTCAATAATCATATTTTCTACGTCAAAGATTTTAAAATGAAAGGATTACAAATATTTTAAATAAAATAACGTCGTTTTTCGGTACGCTCAGTGACGTCACTGGCATACCTGTGAACTCCTTGTCTTAACTATTATAAAACTGTAGGTAACTGAACTGTGTCTGTACATTGAAGATATATTTTACAAAAAAAAGATTACGATATGGTTTTTAAATATCCCCGACTCGAAATCAACCTTTTTTAGAAATTTTGTCTGTCTGTTTGTCTGTTTGTTTGTGTGTTTGTTTGTGTGTTTGTTTGTTTGTTTGTTTGTTTGTTTGATCGCGCATCACGCAAAAACTACTGAACCGATTTTGATGAAACTTTTTTTGTTTGATAGCTTATGATCTGACTTAAAATCTGGTATATAATTTGTGCGGACGAAGTCGCGGGAAAACACTAGTTAAACATAAAATCAACTTGAAATACCCGGCCATTAAGAAAAAAAATACATTCACAATGTCAGAATTTGACATTTGATATTGCCGTATCTGTTTCCAGCATAGAGTTAGAAAGAGGAGGCACGTTTTATTTTTTTTAAATATAGCAGTAGGTAGTGTTTCTCCATGGAGTTCGAATTATTTTTTCTCCACCATTTTTGCACTTAAAGATTACAGATCAAAATAATTTAAAAATTATATTTATATTGATAAAGTCGATGAATCGCAATAAAAATGAAATAGGTGTCTTAAAATTATGTTATCCGTAAAAAATATAAAAATGACGACCAAAAAAAACTTGACATACCGAATTGTTGCAAAACCCCCCCTCACCCCCACGCTGGGGATGTTTTCCACATCGGCGATGGAAAACAACAAAATGTATAGTTGTGTATGGCCACGCCCATTTGTATCGTGTTTTTGTTTAATGTCTGTCGCAAAACAGTCGCTATGGAAACGCCTTTAAGGGGCCATAGGTCGCGACGAATATTTTCTATGAGAAACGCGATTGCCCAGCGCTCCGAAAAGTGTGTGCGTGAGCCGTATTTTCGATTAAAAAGAACTAACCAAAGTACTTTTTCTAGATTTTCTTTATGATTTCACTAGTTAAAACTAATGGTGAATATGTGAGTATAAATGCGAAAAATCTGAAACTATTTTAAGTTCTTCTAAAACGAGAAAAATGTTTAAAAATGCATGAAAATACGTCATCTTTGTGACGATTTTCTATCGAGTGAAGTAATTCCAATCGTGTATTCAGTTTATGATTTCACTAGATAAACTATCCAAAAATACTGAGGTATGACTTAAGTTTCGGTAAACGGTATAAATCTAGTCGTAAAATGAAAAATAAAAGATGCCTCCGAGGTATTTCCATCTACTATTACTATTACGCCTTAAGGCTGGAAATAGACGTCAGATATTCCATCCGATTGTCTGATCCATTAGTATATAAGTCCCTTTCCCTCCCATCACGAAGGAGAGGGTAAGAAGAATCAGGCAATAGATTAATGTCTGAAGCTTCCGTCCCTCTCCTTACTGAAGAAAGGGAGAGGGACTTATATACTATCGGATCAGACAATCGGATGGAATGTCTGACAATCGGATGTGTATTCCCGGCCTAAAGGGCACTTAAGACTTGGCTCAAATGTCTCTGTCACCAAGCCACAATTAAAAAACAAGTCATCTCCATAGATTAAATATGTATATTGGTTATAGATAGGTAAGTCGCCTTGGATTTTAGGACGTTTTAATTATTGGCGTTGCCTCATATTAGCAGTAGGGGGAGCCCCAGTAGTATGAAATAAATTGAAAAAAAAACTGTCGGCTGACACAAGGCTTAAACAATATGCACCCGAAACGTGAGCCGGTTGTCTAGACCACTAGACCAACAAGACAGTAGTACCTACTAGTAGTTGATACGGGCGAAATCTCTCCCTACTACAGCGCAGCGGTGAGGTGTAAGCGCGCTTTCTTTGCACTTTAGATACGAACCCAAATTCAACACTTAGTACTTCGAAAAGTAACCAATAGATGGCGGATGCTATGGAAAATCAGCGTTCCACCTAGTTAGATTCATAGATTAATATGTATATTGGTTATAGATAGGTAAGTCGCCTTGGATTTTGGGACGTTTTAATTATTGGCGTTGCCTCATATTAGCAGCAGGGGAGCCCCAGTATGAAATAAATTGAAAAAAGACGGACGGCTGACACAAGGCTCGAACCATATGCACCCGAAACGTGAGCCGGTTGTCTAGACCACTAGACCAACAAGACAGTGGTTGATACGGGCGAAATCTCTCACTATTACAGCGCAGCGGTGAGGTGTAGCGCGCTTTCTCTACACTTTAGATACGAACCCAAATTCAACACTTAGTACTTCGAAACGTAACCGATAGATGGCGGATGCTGTCTATGGAAAATATCGTTCCACCTAGTTTGTACTGAAGATATCACACAGCATGGTTAGATTCCTGAAGATAACACAGCATGGTCATCCATATCTCATCTGTCAATCAATGTCATTTTTTTAGTTTCAGTTTGTTTTGACTTTTGAATTTCTTTTGATCGTTGCATTATATTTAACCACTATTTAACAAAAAATACTATTATTGAAAGAAAATGTACTTATCAAAGATTCTGGGTAAACTTTCCAAGGATTCCTCAAGCACAGTGTGTGTTAGTACTTTCGACACTCCGCTCGGTAAAGGTGTTGCCGCGGCTGACGAACAATTCCTGTACGTTGTGTGCTTCGAAGACTCAAAAAACTTGGAGAGTAAACTAGAGTCGGTCTCCGAAGTAACGTCTTGTAAATTCGTCGAAAAAAAGAATGAAATCCTCGATAAGTTTGAAGAGGAATTGACTGATTATTTTGAAGGAAAACTCAAGAATTTTTCTGTTCCTTTCAAGATAATTGGCTCAGAATTCCAAAAGGTATGATAAATTTTTTAGTAATTTAAACCGGTGTTGATAGGTTCTAAGGTCCAGTATACACCAAAGCAGAGATGGGCGGACAGGAGAGCCTTAGCGGCAGGGTCTGCAAGGTCTGTCTGCTGCGCACCACTGTGGTCCGACTGCTGCCACCTGAGGCACCTGCCACAACTCTCCTAGCCGCCCATCTCCGCTTAGGTGGATTATGGGCCTTAAACATTTCAATTGTACTATAGGTACCAGCGAGTTCAGGGTTCATATTTTTTTTCCAAAAATAGCAAAGTAAAGCTGAATACAAAATGTTGGTCAGAGTGATTGAAACGGATTGAATAAAAAATCATTCATCATCATCAGCCTACCATCGTACATTGCCTTTCACAAGTGGCACCACAAAACTATCCTCTACTGCCAAAAACCAGGGTTCAAATTATCAAGCCGATTCTTAGTTTTTAGAGAAATTTCTAAATAAAAGTTCTAAAATAGCTTTTTTTGCTTTAATACACTCTTATCCAGACTAAACAGCACAAAGTCTTTGGCATATTAGTTTCTCATCACAATGAATAACAAATAATTGAGAAAAACTACAGAAAATAGTGATAAAAAAACGATTTCGTGTTTGGGAGCGTCTTTTTTCGGGAATCGTGATCGGAAATACATGGTGTAACATTGCTAACGCAAGCTTTTTGTGTTTCCAATCAATTTTATAATCATCAAGATAATTATCATGATAATTATCACTTCGAACCCTGCCAAAAACATACTTATTTGAAAGTCTTTTTCATGAAATTAATTTTACACTAATAGGAAGTATGGGCCAAGCTTATGGAGCTTCCATATGGATCAAGGCAAACATACGGAGACCTTGCAAAAGCTCTCGGCAGACCGGTGAGCCATGCTCGAGCGATTGGTGCGGCCTGCGGGGCCAATACACATATGTTGGTTATACCATGTCATAGAATGGTAGCTTCTGGATCTACCGGCGGTTTCAACAGTGGAGTTAATAGGAAAGAATGGTTGTTGGAACATGAAAAGAAGTACAGCAGTTAGGTAAGTTTTTGTACTTTCAGAATCAAACTATTATACACTATTTTTTATTTACTAACAACATTTTAAGGGTGTATTCACACAATGAAACTATAGAACTTTCCCTATTCTATTCTATATTTTTAAAAATGGCTGCCATCTTGGGTATGTGATGATTTTGCCAATCTAGTTTTTGTAGCAAGAGTGCTTGACGTTGTACGGTAACTTATGTATTTTGGTGACTTCAAGGACTGTTTTTCGAAAAGAACACTATCTTGAGCCACCACTGGAGCTTCGTTGTAGCCCGGGGAGGGGGCAACCAACAATCGACTCGCGATGCGACTACCCTATAGCAGATCTACAACGCGACTCCGAACTTTCCCTAAGAAATATGGGCTGACTATTATTGTTGGCTGGGCTATTGCAAGCAAGGTTCGTTAATGTAACACTGCGACCATCGCTGATCTTTTGTGTTCGCCCCAAGCTCACCCATATTTTACACATACATCCGAACTAATTTTTTATTATTCTCGGGTATGCAGGTTTCCTTACGATGTTTTCCTTCACCGTCGAGCTAGTGATAATGTTAAATACAACCGTACATAAATTCCGTAGAACTTAGTGGTACACGCCAGGAATCGAACCGCCGCCTCTTGATTGAGTCGCTAGCTCTGTTCCGTATGGACTATCATCGCTCTAATATAATATGGGCTGAGAAATGAAAATAAATTGTGGTCTTCCCAATCAATCGGCTGATCTGCACTTTTGTATGGGAGGAACAAACATTTTTCTCGTTTTTCGACCCATGTTCCTTAGGGAAAGTTGTTTAGTTTCATTGTCTGAACACACCCTTAAAATATTATTAGTACCTAATTAAAAACTGTACACTTGTAAGTACTTGCGATCTTATCGTGTCAAAAGTGCTTAGAAACATTTGAGCCAACTTATAATAAAAACAAGTAGGTTTTAATTTTGTTACCAGTAAGAATAATTTTAAGCGTTGACAATGCTGTTTTTATGAAGGGGATTGTTTTTCCCTGTATAGGGATGGATCACAAGATGATTAGATGTTAGAAAATAAGCCAGTAAAAGTCTGTTATGTGTAAATTATTAAATACTTTCTATTAATGCTGATTTATGAATGTTCATCTTCTTATGGTCAGAACTAATTGTTGTATTTAGTTTATACACTTTTTTTGCTGAAAAAGTGCTGTATTTTATCTTAGTTTTGGTACTGTCTAACTTATATGCTTAAAATAGGTTGTTGGGCATTATAAGGTTAAGACTATAGTTAATGTAGAAGCATATTTTGTGATAATTTAAATAGCCTATAAGATTTTCGTAATGTTTACTACATAACACTCATCTCTCCTGTTATTATTTAATTTAATTTTACTAACTACTTTCAAATAATAAAATCATTTTGACCAAAGCAAGCATGGATTTTTTTTATGCTTCCTCTGGTTGATGACTTCGTAATTCTCCCTTAATCCTAAATATAGAAGATGGATTTTTTTAATGCTGGCTAATAATATTTGGTAATGCTTCCTTGACATGAACAATTTTGATTAATTATATAATGAAATCAAACTAGGAAAATCTGTTGTACAATAATAATTAAGTATTATCAAAATATTTCTACCTACTATCAATTAAAACACAGCAGAGTTTCTTTTTTGTGATTATGATTAGATTGATTTATGACCAGACAAAATGTAACAGTAGGTTCTACCTACTCTATCAGTATACAGAGTGTAACATAACATGCTAGAAATTTTTAAAATCTATCAAACTGAGAAACTTTCACAATGGAGAAAAATAAAAATAAAATATGCCGTCCCATAATTTGAGTCGAGTACATATCTACAGCAGTTTAATTTGGAACAGCAGATTCTTGTTTATACATTGGCTCCATAGTTGTTCAGTGGTCTAAACCACCCCTCCAATAAATATTAAAGCCTGACCAGAAATATAAAAAACCTCGCCATGTTGCGGAAAATCATTGGAACTAATTTTTGTACTTAGAACACTGACATTAAAGGTGACAATCGATTACAGCGCCCCCAAACCAGGTTTTTTATATTCCTGGTCAGGCTTTACTAGCATTTTTAGTTACACCTGTATGAGAATAATAACATTAGGCACATTTCCAACTATAAGTTGATGCCCGTGACTTGTCCGCGTGGACATATTATGATTCAAATAGCCTTCCCACATTGCTTAGGGATAGTGTTCTAGCTTTCTGTTTGTGATTTCTTTTAGAATCGGTTCAGTAATTCTAGACTGCAGAAATTACCCCCTACATACAAACAAACAACCAAACAAATACCTCTTTATTATATTCGTAAAGATATATTTACAGGAATGGGCGGGTCGGTAGTCTGTCTGTAGGTACTGGAATTATATGATAGTATCTTCTTTTAGTCACGCCTCGTTACTATTGGGAAAGGCAGAGACAAATATTACTGCCTTAGTTGAATTTTGATGGTGTAATTGAACTAACTTTTCAGACCTTATGAATACCCGGTTCTATTCAAATTGTAGTAAAGCCCTTTGAGCTCCATCAGCTCTGAATGTGTGCCGCGTTCTGCGACTCGTCCTTCACTTATCACACAGATGGCGTCGGCGTCGCGTATGGTGCTCAGTCGGTGCGCGATCATGACGCACGTACGACCTGCCTTCGCCCGGTCGAGAGCTTCTTGTACCACCTGTATCAAAAGACTTAGTGAAATAAGCAGCATTAATAGTCCGAGTCGTTGTTCTTTTTCGCCTACTTTTTCGCCCATTATGTGGCAGTGATATTATGAATGCTGAAGCAAAATATGTATTCGCACCGCACCAGATTTCCTTGTTCCAATATGGATCATTAATGACCGCAGGGCGCAGAGTGTAACAAGGTGATGTTTAATGTCTTATAACTATTTCGTCGAATTGTAACACCAATGTAAAAATTAGCTAGCATTGCATGCATAAGATCAGAAGGCACGCCAGGCACCTTGCAAGTTTCTGGACGAGATGCCCTATAGACCAGGTACCTATGTCAAACTCTGTCATTGGTGGGCCTAATTCATAAAGATCATGGAATCAGTGGGCCGCACAGAAAACCGAAAAATATCATGAGGTAAAATAATTGTTTGCACGTGTACTGGACAAGCAAATTGCGTATTTCTTGGTACAGAACCGTATTAGAAAGCCGTTCTCAAAAATGTGAAAGAGGGCCGCATGCGGTCCGTGTGTCGCAAGATTGTCATGCCTGCTATAGATTGCTTTACCTTTTCGCTCTCACTGTCGAGAGCACTGGTAGCTTCGTCGAGAAGTAACATCTTTGGTCTTCGAATCAATGCCCTGGCGATGGCGACTCTCTGCTTCTGACCGCCGGACAACTGCGTGCCTTTAGACCCAATGTTTGTGTCGTAACCCTGAGAAATAAATCGTGTATTAGTCGAGTCCTTAATCGTCTAGAAGAAGAGTGTTGTTGTTTTGGTCCTTACCATTGGTAATGATTTTATAAAGTTGTGTATGTTGGCCTGCTTAGCTGAATCAATGATCTCATCCATATTGGGTTTCCTCGCGTTGTCTCCGTAGGCGATATTTTCTCCAATAGTTCGGTCGAACAATATGGGTTCTTGTTGGACAAAACCGATAGCACGTCGCGCATCTGATAAGCGTAGCTTAGGCAGGGGAATGCTATCTTGAGCCTATAAATGTGAAACATGATGGCTTGTCAAGTACAAGTACAAGCAAAAGTAATAAAAGACAAAAGAGTGACTATAACTTTACTGACCACTATACCGTTGTCAGGATCATAGTACCTCTCCAGCAGTTGGATGACGGTACTCTTTCCGCAGCCACTGGCGCCAACTAGGGCTATTGTTTTACTTCGTTCGACCTCGAGGTCCAAGCTATTCAACACTTGTATGTTTGGTCGCGTCGGATATCTAAATTCAATCTTTTGAAGACTCGATTCACCACTTCCAATCTGTAAATGTCACACGCTCATTTACTGAAAGACGGACTTTAGTTAAGAAAAAAGTTGACTTCATTTGAAGAAATATGGAAAATATACTTAACAAAACTTACAAAGTCTTTGACAGCAGGTACGTCTGGATCTGTGATTTTAGATGGTCTGTTCAGCAGGACAATGATGCGCCCAGCCGCCTTAATACCTTTCTGGAAGTTCGGTGCAAAAGCAAAGGCTTGAGCCGCCGATGATGCGCCCATGAGAAGAGCTTGAGCAGATCTGGAAAAAGTACATTCGATATACAGACATGATTGATTATGAAGCTGACATAAAAATATCACTTCGACTTATACTTACTTGAGAACTACGGCGTAGTCGACTTGGTCGTAAACAATCAGAGTTCCACCGTAATACAAAGCAGCAGCGTATACAAAGTTGAAGAGACCTCGAGAAAGACCAAACACAAGACCTCGCCAATGTGTTATTCGTTTGGCGACATTAAGCGCCGGCAAAAGTTTCACTGCATAATCGTTGCAGAACTGTTGTTCTCTTCCTAATGAGGCAACAGTACGCACATTAGCTACTGCTTCTACAGCTATCTAAAATATATTATTGGATGATGAATAATATATAACAATAATACTAGAACAGAGATAATTAATTATGTTTGGTTTTGACATTACCTTTGAACTCGACTCCATAGTTTTAGCCACTCCAAAAGATTCTGCGCTCACCAATCTACCTTCTTTGTACAAAATAGCTGCTATTATCGGAACAAAAGTTAATGCAACCAGTCCCACTCGCCACTCGTAAATGAGAGAGAGCACCAGTGCAAAACCAAATGTGCCCACTGCTTGCAAAACTGTCCCTATACGTTGACCTGTTGCCTGGGGATTAGATAAAGGTGTTCGTTATATTATTGCTCATCGGAAATTATCTCGGAAGAAAGAAATAAGCAAGATAATTAGGTCTGTCGCCATAATATTAGGTAATGACGTCACAGTGGGCGTGGCCTACGATGCTCACTTCGAAGCGGATCGCATTTCTTTTTGCTGAGATTTCTGAGTTTTTGGTGTGCTATCCTGGATTCGGTTTTAGAGGCGGATCCTGCGCACCCGTCTTGTCCCCTGTCCCTGATTTTTGGCGACACTTCGATAGAAATATTGCTTTATTGCGACATTAGCGACACCTCCGCTCCTTTCTGTCCTCCATGGACATGATATTGAAATATGAATGCTGCAATGTTGCCTTACCCCTTGCACCGCAGCCGCTTCCCCAGCCAGACGAGCACAGAGTGCCCCAGTTGAGTTATCCTTATTGTCATAGAAAGCAATCTCCTGTTGAAGCAATTTCTGGAACATGAGGCGCCGAAGCCTCTCCGTCAAATGTTCTCCGGCAACTCCGTACATAGACACCTTTAACAATATAATTTGTGTTTAAATATACATTAACAGAGTGATATAGAAGTCATTGGCATCCAAAAAATTAAGACCGCAAAAAAAACAGGACTACTTTTACAATGAGGGCAAATCTGTAATCGCAAATAGATATGGCTGTTTTACAAAATTGTATTACGCACTCGAGTCCCATAGTCATAGTAAAACTTGTTTTGTTTGATGTGTTGAGTCTAAGTTAAAAATGTTTATATGGATGGCAATGATTTCAATTTCAACCTGTTCTTACTTATTTGCTTGCTTTGTATGATCATAAGCCTAGAACTATAGTTACCGTTATGAAATTAGCGATTCCGGAAAATACACCGATTCCTACAAATATTAGCGAGAATCTTCGTACTTCCTGCACTACTTCATCTTGATTTGGATTTGATAATACCTGAAAATGTTTATTATTGGTTATTAGAATAACATTACCTATTGTTATAAATATTAAGTTAAAAATATGATATACATACCCCAACAAAGTCACCAAGAATAACAGCGAGCAAAGGCATAGCAAAACCACTCAGGAGAGAACAAATGCTGGCTGAAGAAATAGACTTCCACTCTGGTGAATTCAGCTTCAATACTTGCCAGAATGATATATCTTGCTCTACTTCTTCAGTGTCCTTGTTTATCTAAAAAATAAGAAGGAAAACGTGTTATTGATTAACTTGTATACAAGGTGTCTACGAGCGTCAGGCCTCTAGAGCAGACATCGCTTCTACTCCTCTAATGGATCTCGATACCTGCCCTAGAAGAGAGTTTGTATAGTTGATTTCACAGTTTCATTATATTTTACCTACTTCTGTATTGAAGTCAAATATTTCATCTTCATCCTCATCCTTTTCGCTTCTGACAGATAATGCACGCATCAGAGGTTTTCTGTTTTCTGAAAATAATTAAAAAGTATAATGTATCATCCATTTGTAATAAGATAGGATAGGCAATAATAAAATAACAACAACAATTCATGAATTTCAGTTTCAACTATTATACATGTTACAGTCATGTTGTGCTATTTTGAAAAACCCGCCCGTGACAAATTTTTCAATCATTAATTTGAACGATTCATGATCTTATCGTAGGTATAAGAATTACGTAGTAAATCAAAATGATTAAATTGGAACCAATATGTGCTAACTTTTAATTGGCCTTTGCATACATGCTTATAAATAAGTAAACCTTGTAGTACCTATTTCATTGGTGGAAGCTCCGCAAAATAAATAAACTCCTAATCACTAGGTACCATATTCTTTTAGGACTATTTTAGGTATTCCCATGGCTCTAAGGCTGAGGTTCAGTGACATTTGTTAAGTCTTAGGCCGAGATTCAGAGACAATTCTTAAGTCATAGTTCGAACTCCCGTATGTCAAAATCCATACATTTCGACCCTACTTAGCCCGAGCTAAGACAGAAAAAATCGTCTCTGAATCTCGGCCTTAGTTTGAACTTCCGTATGTCAAAATCCATAAATTTCGACCCTACTAGAAAATCGTCTCTGAATCTCGGCCTTAATCGCCTTTTCAAGCGTGCATGTGTAGCAAGGTACCTTTATGGTGTGTCAAGAGAAATTTATAGGTCTTTTGCTCATAAAACTCTGCAAACGAAACTGATTTCCCCGTTTCTACTTTTAAAAAAAACACCAAACTTATCAAGTAATTAACGTATTTATCAAAAAACCGCCCTTCACCTGTATTTTCATCTGGGGATGTCTGAAGCATAACCATATCGTAGTAGTGTCCTTTTTTCTTGATCAATTCCTCGTGGTTTCCGCACTCCACTACGGTTCCGCTTTTGAAGACGTATATAACATCTACGTTCCTTATTGTTGAGAGTCTGTGCGCTACGACGATGGTAGTTCGTCCTTCTTGAGCCTGAAAATGACAGATTTTGATTCTTTTAATTTTATAACTAGCTGTCTGGTTGTGGCCGCTAAACCCCGATGTCTACTTCTCATGATGAATTGAAAAAATCCCTTCTTTACGGGAAGTTAACAGTACAAAAAGCGAAGTTTCTAATTTGTGTTTTTAACTTCTGTTCTGACAACGATAGAAGATTCTATCTTCTATGTAATGTGGTTTGTCACTTTTGAGACAATGTTCTAATCAAAATATTTCTTGGTTGAGATTGTTCTTGATTGAAATTTAAAAATGGTCCTGGTCTATAACATTCAATCGGTGCTCGAAGAATTAAGCCAAATCGAATGAAGGCTTGGCTAGGCAGGAGTACCCATTTTCTTTGGCAGTGCATTACCTTGTCCAGTGCTTTTTGCACTTTGGCTTCAGAGGAAGTATCGAGGGCGCTGGTGGCTTCGTCGAGCAGCAGTATACTCGGGTTGCGCACAAGAGCGCGTGCAATCGCGATACGCTGCTTCTGACCGCCTGATAGAGATGCACCTCGCTCGCCCACCAGTGTGTCGTAACCCTGAAATAAAACACACATACCAAATATAGAAAAATCGTGAAATAATAGTAGATTACACACCGTGGGCAGGAAAGTAAGAAAGGTTTCAGATCTCATCTGTTCTTATTTACTGCCCGAGGTTAGTAGGTATACTATTTTTCTCGTTTAGCGCAGCGGGACGAAAATTGACGCTTTCCGTCCGGAGGAGAGAAAAATTTATTTAACAAATAATTTTAACAGACTTCGAAACTAAAAAAGAGGATCTTAAATACATAAATACATCATCCAGCGCATTGGTGAACAGTTTCGGGGAAATAACATCATCTCCCTTTTTTTTGTGTGACTTTGGAGTAATGAGCAAATAAAAGCTAAGCTTACAGAGGGTAGTTTCATGATGAATTGATGCGCGTTGGCCTGCCTAGCGACAGCTTCGATCTCTTCGTTGGTGGCGCCCTCGCGGCCGTAGCGTATGTTCTCGCGCACAGTGGTGTTGAACAACACCGGTTCCTGTCCGACGAGACCGATCTGCGTGCGTAGCCATCGAACCGACAGGTTTTTGACATCATGCCCGTCCACTAACACCTGTTCATTTCAAGAGATAATTAAACAGACGTAATAATTTGCATTCCACAATTTTGGATTATAATCGAATATCTGCATTCCATCTGTAATTGTTGTCATCTTTACGTATTTGTGTGTGTGTTTGGATGGAAACATTGGTAGAGTCAGACCCAGGAGGACGTACTTAGACCAGAATAGATGAGGGACGGCATTAAAAAATACCGCCGAAATCGACGGGAATGTATTACTAGATGTATGTATAAAGGACGCAAAAGAGGTGTGTCGCAGAACTGTCCATAGTGGAGATCCATAGTCTCTGCTTTCCCCTCTAGGAAACGCTCGCGCTCGTTAGTTTATGTATGTATGTATGTATCTTAACGTTTCTAAATATTTAGGTATTTGTATAATACTTGGCACAATTTGAGATGGCAAAACGTAATGTTTTATTAAACTAAATTTTACACGTGGAATATCTTTATCTTTATCTCTATACTTATCTACATACTAAACAATACTAGCTACGATCGATTATCTCATTTCTGTTAGTTCGCGCTCTCATCAGAGTGTTGAAATGTTTTCATCATCATCATCATCAGCCTATCTGTCACTATCTGTGGCACAGGCCTACCCTTAAGGAGGGTGGGCGTTAGCCCTCCACGTGTGCGGCGTGTGCCTTATGCGAATTTGTGGACTACACACATACGCAACAGAATTGAAATGAAAATGATTGATTTGAAATCAATTTGAAATGTTATCTTATTTATAACTATTTCGCTTTTGTAAACAAATCTTGCATCTCAATGTTTACCCGCTTGAGATTAGATTGTTAGTTAGTGTATATTTCTCTTTTTTCTCTCTCAGTCTGAAACCAGCGCAACGATGGACTTCGCGATTTCGTTTTCGATACATCGTGAACATTTCTCCGAACTTCATTGGAATGAGTTGACATTGGAACGAAAATGTTCACACAATTGCGAAAATTTCGTGGTAGACCCTCCCCCCCTGATCTTGGGTCAAAAACTTTGCTAGTTGGGTAGTTTTGCCGTCTAGGTACCTCCATCCATTCACATGCGTCAGCATTTTTAGAAACACTCCTATTTTGCGTACTTTTTTCCTGTTCACGGCGTAAAGTTCCTGTGAGTGACCAGCTCAGCGAAATTTAGTCTGATTTTGTAATTAATGATGGGTGTCGTGTCACCCATACTTACCTACTCCTTGAGGGTAATAATGAATCATGAGCCTGAATAAATTTGGGTGTTACCACGCGTGCCCAATGCTGATTGGTAGTCTTGACAAATCTACGCAATCGTTATTTTTCGGCGTATGAAGTACCTACACTAATCTTCATAACTTTACTAATGACTAATGATTGATAGATGTGATGAGTCATCACTGATGACATCCTGGCCTATCTATCTAACACTATCTACAATCTATACTTATAAAAGAGTTCCGTGTCTGACTGAAGGCCTCCGCTCATTGCAGCGATAATATCGAGCGATATTATCGCTGCGATTTTGCGATAATTGTTCTCAGTACATTTTGTATGGGGACGCGCGCGATCCTACACACTGCCGCGATATTATCGCTGCGATTTTGCAATAATTGTTCTCAGTACATTTTGTATGGGGACGCGCTTGATCCCACACACTGCCGCGATATTATCGCAACCTGACTCAATCTCTTTCTACTACATTCAGTGAAGGGCGCATGCGTGACGCGAATCGCGGAATCGCTGCAGTGTGTAAGGTGTCGCGATATCGCTGTCGATAATATCGCTCGATAAATGGCTCGATAATATCGCTGCAATGTGCGGAAGCCTTGAATGACTGACAGACAACGTGATTTGCACACCCGTCCTTGTTTGTGGTGTGGTGAGCCGTAGTCTAGAATAATATGTCTATGTACTTTATGTATGTATAAGTGGGTAGGTACATTAAAATCCCTGTGTAGGTTAGTCAATTTAGGCCATTCTTAACGATTCAATGATTGATGAATAATAATATTGATTTAGTAATGAGTTAATTGACCATCATGAAAAGAAATAGCTGATTGACCCAATACTAGTTACTTCATAGATACTACGGTAGATATAATCTTATCGAGTGCTTTTTAGAATGGTACGTATGGTGGTATCAATCATAATCACTTCCTAAGTAATGTATTGTGGGCTCCATAATTTTCACTCCTTTAAATAAATAACCAACGGAATACCGTAATTATTTGTAATTAAATTTGATCAGTAAGTGCCTATACAACATAATTGCCAATTCTAATCAAAGTGACCGCGAAAATGTTGCAATTATTTTTAATAGCGGTAATGCGTATTAACATGAGCGCTGGTTAGAATTGCCTTGTAACTTGGTTGCTAAAAGAACATCTGCATGATCACCAGCATGTATTAGTTCCCACTGCAGGACAGGCCTGCCCTCAGGGAGGGGAGGGTGTATGGGCGGCAGTCTATACCAGGCACGCGCACAGACGCATCAGAATTTTTCTTTCAACGTACCTATGCAGGGCAGGTATCCACTCGATGTTTTCATGTTTTCCTTCACCGTTCGAGAGCAGTCGGTATAACGAACATAAGTTATAAAAACTCATTGGTACATGGCATGTCGTCCCTTCGGATTCGAACCAGGACCCCATGATTGAGTGTCCATACCTCCACAACGAGCCACCAAGCCACCGAAGCTCTCATAAAGCATACTAAAGATAAAACCGAAGCGACAGCAGCAAAGACAATACGTGATCTTGTTTTTTAGGTCCTCTATGGCCAAAAATAGTTGGGCGCTCTATAAGTTAATAGTTCTGCTCAAAACCGAATTAATAATCTGTTAGCGTTTTATTACGCAGCGCTTCAATGAATTTCAGAGAGGCCAAGGTTTGCTGAAGACTGGACTAAATTTCTTAGCATTAAAATATAAAGCCGTGGTGGTCCAGTGGCGAGTAACCTTGTCTGCCGTGCAGGAGGCGATGGTTCGATCCCCGTCCAGGCCGACTCGTACCAATGAGGTTTTCGGAATTTATGTACGATTTGTAACACCACTGGCTGTTCGGTGAAGGAAAACATCGTGAGGAAACCTGCATGCTTCAATTTCGAGGCATGTATTGTACCCACTGTCCATTATAAGTGGCGACGGGCTCACCCCCCGTCACACTGGACAGAGTTTCGGTACTACTGGTGAAACGTGGATGTTCTGAGGTTTCAGAATATCTCTGACTACCTCCTCGGGGAATATAGTCGTGAGAATAATATAGTTACTTATGCTTATGAAAATATAATGAATTGGACTTACTCCTCCATCGATGACGTCATAGTATCTGGAGAGGAGCTGTATGATGGTGGACTTGCCGCAGCCGGAGTGTCCCACCAGCGCCACTGACTGCCCTCGCTTCACGCTCAGGTTCACGCCTTTCAGAACCTATGAATAAGAAACACTCTTACATTGCGTGATTTACATCGTCGGCGTCGTGACTAATTTATATTCGATAATTGTTTCGATAACTGTATATCTTTTTATGATATATTATTATATTATTTATTATAATAGCTGTGAAGGCGACAGGATAACTGAAGTACCTAGTTGATGAAAACTTTAATTCGCATGTCTTTTGAGTCAGCCGATTGGGTGATACAAAAACTAAATTTAATTCTAAATATTTTTTTTCTGTAAATTCGATTCGAATCGGTTCAGTAGTTTTAACGTTATATTAGCACAAACAAACAGACAGACTTAAAGTCAAGCAGACGAAATTATAGAAATTTAGTATTTAGTGCATTTTATTAAGAGGGTACCGAGACTATTGTATTTCTGAACAATTAAACAACATTTCCAAAAAACAAGAATGTCACACACATTGTACTCCTGATTAGCTTTCAATTTATCGAAACAATACGGATTATTATGTTTTATGCTTGTAACTACAAACATTATAAAAACAAATCCACAGTGACCCGATAAATTGAAAATCAGCAATGACTACAATGTGACATTCTTGTTTTTTGGAAATGTTGTTTGATTGTTTTTTAGAAATAAATACAAAAAATATGATTGCGGGCAGCACCTAAGTATGTCTTTCATAACCCCAAATATTATCAAAGTAGTTTCAGACAGATACGCTACAGATAGTTAAGTTATGTATGGATATCTAGATTTTGGCTGATTTTGACATTATTTCCTTAAATTATTATTTTATCGCTTAAAGAAGGTCGATAGATAACATAATAAATTAATAATACAGACTTTATGGTTTACGTACCTTCAGAATTTGCACAATGAAAAGTTATAACAGATAAGGTATCATCGTTTTGGATTAAATATACCTATTCTAGAGGTCGTTATCTCATCACGTAAGAGTGATTTGCAGTTACAATATAATTATCCTTTATAAATGTCTACGTCTAGTGTGGTGTGTGATAGGTAATGTAATAATGTGCACGGATCATTTGAGTACCTTCCTAGCTTCCTACCTACTAGCGAATGAACGTCATACGCACTAGCGAATGAACGTCATAAGCACTAGCGAATGAACGTCATACGCACTAGCGAAAGAACGTCATACAGTACCTAGTCGTGGTCATACGCTTTCTAAGTAGGTACACCAGAAAATGATCTGTATCTACTGATATAGATGTCTGTGATAAACGTGGTAATACACTCACCGGTACGTCTGGTCTTGAAGGATAATGGAAAACGACGTCTTTGAGCTCAATGTTTCCTTCAATCGTTTTAGGCTCGTGGCCTTCGTTTTGGAGTGGGTTGATTGTAGGGACGTTGTCCAGCAAATTAAAAATATGTGCTCCGGCACCTCGTGCTATTCCAAACACCTCCATCAATGTTGAGGATATACCAAAATTGGCTGACCCCATGAGAACTCCAAAGAACACCTGAGGGGAAAAAAATTATATATACATAGAAGCTGTAGAATAGCCCAAATCGAACAGATTTTTGCTAGATTTCACTTACAGCAATCATGGTAGATACGTCGTAATTTTCTGGCTCTTGAACCATCAGTTGGTACCCAAACCAGAAAGATAACGCATAAGAGCAGAAAATGCAGAAGAACAATGTTCCCATCGCTAATCCGTTGAAAAATCCTGCAAATTAAAGTCCTTTAGCTTGGCACTTATGTCTCCTGCAGGCTCCGCTGAAGGATTTAGCAGTGTTTTACCTTTTTTTATATTTATACTTCTGGCTTCTTGCAGATGCACTCCATATCTTTGTAATTCTTTCTGCTGTCCACTGAAGGCATATACAGTACGAACGGCGGATAAAACCTCTTCAGCTATAGAACCGGCTTTGCCTGACGCTACCGCTTCTTTTTTGGATAATCTTGATGCGATCTGTGACATATTAAATTTTACGGAGTTCGGAAACATCGTTCTTAAAAAACTCTTTAAAATTAGGTGAAATAGACCTTTGACTCTCTCAGATTAGGTAGGTACTCCTGTACATGTAGGCTTTCTCGTAGAAAACGTTTATTCTTATACATTATAACGAATCATTGATAAATTATTCATAATTATTGATTGCCATTATGTCCCAGCCTGAACATGCTATTAAACTATGAATTGTTTATGATCAAAATATACAAAGAGAGTTTACCAATCCAGCGACCCCAACAAGACACAGAGTGACGGGGAAAGTAATCAGACAGAGTAGAGCCAGCTTCCATCCCTTTATGAGAGCCATGACAACTGAACTGACGAACGCCGACTGATAGAAAATGAACGTCGCCAACTTTTCTCCTATCCCGTCCTCTAATTTCACCACATCACTGAAAAAAAAAGACATTATTTTTGTTATTATTCTGTGCAAAGCATTAACGTTATTTATATTATTTGCGCCAAATAAATGTGATCTTACTCGGTCATCTTAGAAGCAAAATCTCCTGTCTGGTGTGTATCGAAGTATTCGAAATCTTGATTCAAAGCTGATTTCAGATATTCCTGTCGTATCTTGTAGACCTGTGTAATATTCAATGATATAGCAATGGCCATATTTTTAATTTGTGGTCACTTGTGTTTCATTAATGAACAATTGCAAACATGAGCCATGAATGTCATGCTAAATTATGAACTTGTCAAGATTTAAATCAATTGATACAATTGTAGTGTCTATTCTGCCTATACTATGTACTAACAATCACTATGAGAACGACATGTTATCGTGCCCTCTATGTGCGGGGATCTTCTCTTAGAAGATTGGCTATGATGTTAGTCACATGAGAGGTCATCAACGCCAACAACGGAGCTGATGCAGTCGCCGTGGCCGAAATCGGTCAGGAGCAATAATACCTATATACTAACAATCATTTAAATAGGTACCTGATTATAGGCTGCTATGTTCATCAATACGGTGGCACCATACGACAGAATAACGAGGAGAATTCCAATAATACAGTTGTAAATAGCGAAATCCAGGATTGCTTTGAGGAACATTTCATCATCAGGATTCCCCAAGAAGATAGAAATTCCATAGTCAACCATACTTTGCAATAAGTTTGCAAAAAGAATAGTGTTGAATGGCGTGGAACAGCCGCACATCATTGAGAAAATTATAGACATAGTTATGAAAAACTTATCTTTCCTAGTTGCATACCTGTACTGGAGAAACAAGAAAATTTGGTAAATACTATGAAAGATCTTTTTGTCCGATAATTTTATTAAAAAGAATGAACTTACTAATGTGAAGAACGATATACTTGGGACCTCGTCCCCTTTCGATTCATCCTCCGATTTACTGCAAAAAAGTTTTAAAATTTAATGTATTGTTTTGGTCACTTGGGACACGCACCTTTTTGAAGCTTGTTTTGATTTTTGTTGCACCTTTTCAAAGTTTTAAAAGTCACAATAAAATTACCTTTTTGAATTAGTCATTGTTAGATCTGTATAAAGGTTAGAGAAATTGATCCAGGTGTTATCGCGAACTATGTTGAATGAACACTACACTCTCACTCCCCTTGTGCTGATAGGAAATCGATTTTTGAAAAAAATATGTCCTTATGTAAAGTGGTATAGATAAAATAATTATAGTACTCACTTGTCGCTGTCATCCGAAGGTTTACGAGTGTTTTTAGTGAACTGAACATTGGAGAGGTCATTAACTTTGTAAGTTTTCTTTCCTGACAGACTTTTTTCCATCCCATTTTTATTTGGTCTCATCATTTTGTTAGTTTATTTTTTTCACCAGTACTTATTAATTTGTTTCAGTAAATCATTTTATTTATTTTCTAGACTGGTTTTTGGGAATTTTTTAGCTTTATTTAGATGACGTTCAACCTGTATTGTGACCGCGGCAGTACTATCTGAGATACTAATACTTATCGGGGCCGATAAATATCGTTAACATTTTGTACCTACTTGTAATAGGTTTGATAATATTTTTGTGGATAACTTGTTATAAAAATGTATTTTGTGAGGTAGGCTAGGTTATATGAGGTTTGTAGGGTGGGTGTTTGAATGAGAACGCCGATGAATGTTGAACACTACTTTTATTAAACGTTTTACAAATTTTACTGAATTTTACATTCTTTCACTCGAGAGCCATCTTGCCAGTCTCTTCCCAGGGGACGCGTCCCCTCTACCTTCCTTCCGGAAACGGATCTCTTGAATAGGGTGACCGCCTATAGGTCGAGGCACAGATCCCTCGAAAGGGAGGCCGCCTATAGGTCGAGGCGCGCAGGCACTCGACCCTGATTGGTTCATCGTGACAGAGAGAGCCTACGGCAATACCAGTGTTGCCACACGCTACACACTCCCCCTCGAGATCGTGAAGACGTCCCCGTGCACGATCTCGCAAACCATCATCAGGTAGTGCACGAGGGCGGCCTCTTTTCCAGTTTGGCATTACAGGGTTAGGAACTACATAATCCTTATTAAAGAACAGAGTAAGTTGTGATACATGAAATTTCCCTAATACATCAGGTGAATTTAATTTTGAAATTACATAAGTTGTTGGATTTATTATTTGAGAAACAACGAACGGCCCATCTCTTTTCGGTACAAACTTGCTAGTAACAGATTTTAGAACATGAGAGTTGAGAAGTACCTGATCTCCAACATTGAACACCTGAGCATCTTTACGTGACATATCACCATACAACTTCCTCTTATCTTGCTGTTCTTCGACCTTGTCTCTAACCGCAGAACTCATGGCGAACCTAACCGAAGGTATCTTTTCAGGCCATGAGGTGTCTTCTGCTAGCAAAAGCCCCTTCTCCCCCTTTTCTCCAGATGGCAAAGGACCGAACAAACTAACTTCCAATATCTCCGGCTGGAGGCTAACAGGGACGACTAACTGTGGCTTTTCACTATCATCTGGATACCTGTATAAATCTCCCTGCCAACAGGCCGGAGAACCCCAAACTGACCCACACTCTTCTATGATGTCGTCCGCCAGCATTTTATCAATCTCCTGCTGCATGACCTCGTTCTTTGCTGTAGTTAAACAATATGGTGGAACCGAGATAGGAGCATGGTCGCCTGTGTCAACCAGATGCTCAGCAAAAGGAGTAGGTTCTCCACTTAGCTCACAAATGTCTGTATTCTCCGAAAGGAAATGGGCCAGAACCTTACGCTGATGTATGTTAAGTGAAGTGGCTTCGTTGTCTCTTAGAATATCTGTAGGCTCATCAAAAGTAGGAGGTGACGAACCTTCAAACTCAAGTTTATACGTTATTGTCTTATTCTCAGCAAAGTGCCATGTGGCATTACCAAAGTCCACAGAAATATTGAAACTTGTTAAAAAATCTATACCTAAAAGGGTTTCATTATCGTCAGCATCAGGAAAAATTAAGAAACTTACTGGCATAGTTTTCTGGTTAAGAGTCACCTCCACTTTAGTTGTTAACAAGTTTGTGAGCTTACTTACACCATTCGCTAGCTTTACAACCTTAGTTAGCGGACTCATATGATGTCCTTTAGCCTCTAAAAGGGCATGCAGGGTATGGCTTGCAACACAACATTTTGCTGCCGAATCAACTAAAGCCGTACCCATCTCCCCCAAGATACCTATTTTAAACAATGGCCTGAGACAGGCTTTAACATCTTTGTTCGAATTATTACCAATATCTAATGCATTAAACGCTAAACCGTTACACTTTGGGCACTTAGACCGTATGACGTTTGGGGTACCGCACCCATAACACTTTATATCACTTTTATTTATCACCTTTTTGTCACAGTTCTCTTGCAGATGACCATACAGTTTGCAATAACTGCAAAATCGACGCGTCGCCGCCGACGCAGTGGTCAGTCCACTCTCTGAAGGCGGCGCAGAACGTTCGTTTGCCGAGGCCGGCGCACACACGGCGCTCGCTCCATCGACGACGACACGTTGCGACGTGTAGGTCTTAACCTCGACGTTTTCCTTTATCGAGTCCTCTATGCTTCTCGCTCGTCGCAAGAGGTCTTCGAAATCGCTTACCGACTCACGATCGACCCTCTTTCGAATCCGAACATCCAGCAAGCCATAGATCATATCTAATTTTACCTTTTCTGTCAGATCTTGTCGGGGCAACTTTGACAGCAGTGCCCGGCCTTGAGCAACAAACAAGTCTGTATTCTGGTTCCCTTGAACCATGGAGAACAATTCTTTATAAATTTTGAACGGTGGGCGACGATCACCAAATGCACTTTTTAAATTAGACATGGCGTCCTGCCATGTATAGACGTTAGCTTTAACGCCTTGCCACCACGTACCAGCAGCATGGGACAGCAGCAACGGCAGACCTTTCAAGGCGTTTTCTTCGCTTATTCCTGTACAGGTTTTATAGATATCTACCGCATCCACAAAGTTGTCCACGGACTCATCGGGTGCCCCAGAGAATCGTGCCTGGCATTGAGCGAAATTGGCGCCGGCGGCAGACAACGTTTGGTCCGCAGGAGTCGAAGATCGTACCTCCTGAAGGAGTCGCTGGCAAAACTCAGCCTGCGACTGTTGGAGGGACGACAAGATGGCAGTAAAATTTTCTTGAGACATGGTGACGACGCCGGGATCTTCATCGTCCACCGTATCGCCACCGCCTCCTAGCGATGCGCGGCGTGTGCGTGGCATCTTGACAAACTTTCTTCAAAAACACGTTGGGCAGCCAGTTGTAGGGTGGGTGTTTGAATGAGAACGCCGATGAATGTTGAACACTACTTTTATTAAACGTTTTACAAATTTTACTGAATTTTACATTCTTTCACTCGAGAGCCATCTTGCCAGTCTCTTCCCAGGGGACGCGTCCCCTCTACCTTCCTTCCGGAAACGGATCTCTTGAATAGGGTGACCGCCTATAGGTCGAGGCACAGATCCCTCGAAAGGGAGGCCGCCTATAGGTCGAGGCGCGCAGGCACTCGACCCTGATTGGTTCATCGTGACAGAGAGAGCCTACGGCAATACCAGTGTTGCCACACGCTACAGGTTATTAATTAATATAATACATTATTATATTATATTGTATAAACTTAGTCTTAGCACAATCCATTTAGATTAGGTAAATCCTTTCGGGGTGGTCAGAAACTTTGCTACAACCCCTAAAAACCCTAATTATAATATCGTCTGTCTATGTCTATCCTGTATTGTTCTGAAGAAATAAATGAGTTATCTATCTATTTCCCCTCAAAAGTTTTCAGTTTTAGAAAGGCACTAGCCTATTTAGGTTCCAGTAAATTTAGGATGAAATGACGTCACAAGTCGTGACAGGTTGCTAAGAGCCTTTCGCCCGCATACCTTATCCCCTTCTACGCCACCCAAGGGAAGGCAGTGGTCTAAACCGGGAACCACTCGACCGGGAACCATTCACATACAAGTTCATAAATTGCGCCATTTCTTTACAGTATTACTTAATCATTTCATTATTTAATCTAGAATTAAACATTTTAACAGGTTCTTACCGCGTTTTGGTATATTTGAGTTCCCGATATTTAGTTTAAAAGGATGCAAATGATCAATTTCACCCTGTAGGCTTCGATCAAAATAAAATGAATGGATAGGCCTTAAGCGAACATTTCCAACCAGAAAAATGAGGCAAAACAAATGAAATTTTTACTTGTCACTTGTATGAAAGTGCCCTAGATTTGACAGATAATGGCGCTAGTTTGTATGTACCAAGTGCACCAGTAGTTTGCTTCAACTTACCGCGCTTTAGGCCTATCCATTCATTTTATTTTGATCGAAGCCTGTAGGTACCTATACCAAAACGCGGTAAGAACCCGTTAAAATGTTTTATAACCGCGTAACTCTCAAAAACTGCATTTCATTATTGCTTTACATTTACACGCTTATATACGCTTACATATATACGCTTTACATTGCATTCCTAATTGATTCCTAATCTAGATTATTGACCAAATGTTCAGGAGTGGTAAAAGTAAAACGGGACATTTTTTTATATGATGAGAGCAATCTTGAAATTGTAAATAAATTTGCTATTCCTTAGAACAAGACGTTACCTACGTGATCTGAAAGTATGGGACTCTACATAATTTTTTGGCACTAATGTAAACAGCTGATTGCGTCAGAAGCCATCAATCCATAGGCTTTACGCACTTTGGTATCAATAAACCATCCCACGCTTGCCACCACACGTTTTGTTCAGCATCACCACATCGCGTGACTGAATCAATAGTACCTACCTACTGGCGCTGTCGGCGCCCCATCATTCACAACATTATTAGTACCTATATCCAATTGTTATAATGAATGACGATAATTTATTCCATCTAAAGTTTCTTTGAGCATTCCGTAACATTTGAGGAATGAGCGTCCGACACGACTCTCTTTTGGCTCCATGTCGCGGTTACTGATCTATTTGACTATTTAGCCCGGTCATTTTACGGAGTTTTGTTAGGAAGAGAGAGCCCATGAACCTGAACAACTTTCACGATGGAGCCAACTTCGAAATCGCGAAAAAAAAATCTGCTGACCCATACAATTCTGATGTACCTACCTACCGACATGGCTAAAATGTATGGGACAGCAGATTTCTTTTTTCGCTATTTCGAAGTTGACTCCATTCCATAGTGAAAGTTGTTCAGTTTGATGGTCTGAAGCATCCCCTTAAGTACTACTACGGTGTTTTGTTACATCCTGTATGGTAAAGCCTAAAAATAAAAACGTGAAAAAACATTTTAGGTACCGCAAAATTTTAAATTTGGTATATTTCTAGGCTCAAATTGGCTCTTAAACGAAATACCATAAAGAAAAAATCAATTCTTAATTAGTCCCAGGTTAAATCGTAAAATGACTGAGCTAATTATCCGCTGGTAAAAATAACCAATGTTTCCCACATATGAATTTGCCAAGGCCGAGTCAGGGGCGTGTTCTTTGCTATCATATAAACTATATTATATTTTTGAACATTTTCTTTTCTATTCTATCCTGAACCCCGAGTTCAGGAGCGCGCGGGAGCGCGCGATGCTTTAAGTTCGGTCACGGAATACCTAAAGGTTCACTTCCGATCCCAGCGGCCGATGCGACTGACGCGTTGTTCTGTCATGTTTTCATAGTAACTATCGGCCGTCGGCCGCGAGCTTACTATGAAAACGTATGGCATATATGACAGAACCACGCGTCAGTCGCATCAGCCGCTGGGATCGGAAGTGAACCTTAAGAGTACAGTGTAGATTTGGTGTAGCTCTCCTTTCGTCTATTTATTCCCTTTCTCCCCTCCGGATGGAAAACGACAATTTTCGTCCCGCTGCGCTAAACGAAGTCACCGTTTTCCACCTCCGTCGAGGAGAAAAATAGTACTTATACTAACCTCGGTCAGTAAATAAGAAAACCTCAGATCATGTTTGTTGACCGAGGCGAAGCCGAGATCTGAGTTCTGAGACCTTTCTTACTTTCCTGCCCTCGGTGTGTAATCTAAATCTACTATATCTATCTATCTATCTATAACGTCACGCCTCTTTCCCATTGGGGTAGGCAGAGACCAGAGCGCGCCATCTACTACGATCCTTACATACATCTTTTGCCTCATTCACATCCATACATCTCTTCATACATGCCCGTCGGTTTCGAGTACTCCGCACCTCCCCTTTTTGTAGGACGCAACTGATTTGATCAGAATACGTCCTACGAGGGCGCCCTCTGCCGACACATCCACTCATTTTAGCTCCATATATCTCTTTCGTACATCTGCTATCACTCATCCTCTCCACATGACCAAACCAACGAAGCATACCCTTCTCTATTCTTGTCACAACATCTTCTTTCAATTTACATCGATCTCTAATCACACAATTTCTCACTCTATCTCTCAGCGTAACTCCACACATGCCTCGCAAGGAACGCATTTCAACAGCATTAATTTTACTTTCATGCTTCTTCTGCCATACCCAACACTCACTGCCATACATAAGTGTAGGCACCAACACACCATTGTGTATAGCAAGTCGCGCCCTTTTGGACACCAATTGGCTAGCTACAATGGTATGCAAAGCACCGTTCACTTTATTTCCCGCTGTTACTCGCCTATGCACATCACCTTCACACTTCCCGTCTCTAGTAAACATGCATCCTAAATACACAAACTCATTAACTTGTTGCACTTTTTCATTCTCAATCTTTATACAACAATCAGTCACACATTCATCCCTCTCCATTACCATTACCTTCGTTTTATTCACATTTACTTTCATACCTTTCTTTTTCAATGCTTCTATAGTACCTAATCTACTATAAATCTACTATAGTACCTAACAATGGCATTCTAGAATGTCATTGCTAAGTAAGATCAATCAGGGTTTGCATGACTGTTTATGACTTTCTGATGAGTTGACGATATTTTCAATTTGATAGAAAGCTATTGTAGATACATAGGATATAGCATGTATGCACCGCTTTTTTTTCTAATGAAGGGTGGTTAAATCGTTCTTGAATGAAGGTGACTGAAAGTGGAGCAAACCATTAACTTAATATTACTTTACGCTAGTAATATTAACTTTATGGAGCAAACGCGTTCAAGACGTGACGGCGCATTAGCAGTGAACATTAAAACAACGTTTTTTTATTATGATCTACACTAAACATCAACTATAATTTCGAAAATACGTTTGGACAAAACATAAGATTTATAATAGCATTGTCTTAGCACCGACTATCGTTCAGGTAATAGATGTGGCGTGCAGCAATATAATGGTGTAAGTAATGACGACTGAAGTTGTGGAGATAAGGAAGGAGTTGTCGAGACGGAAGAAGTTGGCCATGTTGAAGGAGATCGGTCGCGACGCTGCCAACCCTCGGAGCTCGTTCGCCGCCCTCTTTAACCCATCACCTGTCGAAAAGTTATTGGTAATGGTAGTTATTTATTTGTGTCGGTCTGTGTTTATAATCCTATTTTGGCGCTCTCTTTTATTAGGTACTATCGAGGACTTTTCCGACTTTTTTTTTAGTAAGTATGCAAGCAAAAATGAGCCTAGTGGTGGTCAGGCGGAAAAGTCCGCGATAGCACATGTTTGGATACGTAGGTATGAGTGCCGGTGTCAAGTTGCGGCGGTGTGGAATGGAAATTAATGATCGCCACCTGAAACGATCCTGACAGGCCTTCCAATTAGCCGCTCCTTTTGTATGCGAACAACCTCTACCCGAGGCCTTAGCATGATACGCGTGATAAGGCTATTCACGCCTTTTATCTCGTTCGGTCGCGCGGAAATAGAAAGAGCGAAAGCGCGATAGCGCTGTATCACGCTGCCGTACCATGGCCGGCCGCTGTATTGTAGATTTCGTTCTATTATCGCTTATCCATTTTAAAATTCATGATGACAACGTATTTCTAAAGGTAAGTAGGGTATTTTAACTAATTTATTACTGGGATTTTGGTTGATGAGCAGTTCATCGATGGTCTCGATAATCCGGTCGTGTTGTTGGTAAGCGAGCTCGCAGTGGTACACCAGACAGAGTACCACCAAGACACAGGTCATCAGGCGCATTGTATTAGACACTGCTAGCAGGCAGCCCGTTCTGAATACAGTAGCCTGAAAATGTCAACAGTGAGGGAATACCACAATAGGTATAAATAAGAAATTAGAAATTATAGGTACATCCCTTATAATAGTGCAATAGAAATAAGTTCAAATACACTTAAGTACCTGTGTTCCGACCATAACTCTGGTAACGACATTGATGATACGCACCACATCAATGAGCAGACTTAGACTGATTAGTGTAACCTGGAAGAAAATAGGATACGTTTTGATTTACTTAGAGGACAGTTTTTCTTAAATACTTAATAGAAAATCAAATTTGTATACCCTTATCCCGTACATCTTGTTAATGAATGTGCATTGTTCGGTTAACAACAAATAACATTTGCTCTTCCGTTTTGTTTCGTAACAAAGGTTTTGTTCCATGCTTTTCGTCGGAGATCTCTTTGGACTAGCTCGTGAGATCCAGGTTTGAGAACGTGTAATACATTTGAAACCATAACTCGAACCCTTCGATGAAATCGACGTAGAGGATTCATTAGCAGGGTTATAAAGAACCTCTAAAGTATTGCCCATGACTCTTAGACGATATTCGATGTGCATAACTTGCAACGTCAAATTAATACTGGTCAAAATTTTAGTCAACAAAAACAGATAGGCCGGGGAATAAAATAGTGTTACCATCAACCCATAACTCATATACCACAATCCCAAATCGCAAAGTAAACTCATCATCTAAATTGAAGTGAAAAATCCCATGAGTTTCATCAGCTTCTTTTTAATGTTAGAGTAATGAGTGATGTCGAGGATATCTTCAATATCTCCATACTTATGATTGTATTGCATGTTTTCTTTTTCATATTTGTAGACGAAATATAAATCAATTATGTACTGGAAAAAGTCGAAAATAGTTTGAATGACATTTGTAAATACAAGAGCCATATTTATGTAACCGTAAACGAAGATAACTTTAAATTGCATTGCGCTGAAATAAAAAAATCCCAGGATGGTAGCAGTCGTTATTTTCTTGATTAGAGTGCTACATCTTTTCTTTTTATGGTTTTGGTCAGAATTCAAAGCAAAAATACTCAAAATCCAATTCAGTGGCTTCAGTATATTATAAACTTTGCGAATACGATCTCGTCTTCTGTTTTTAAATTCAATTTTAATGTCCTTCATAATGGTGATAAAACGTCGTAGTTACAATAACGCTTGAATTTCAACTATAAATACAACGTGGCAAAGCACGAATCAAAATTCACTCTGAAATAAAATAAAAAATGACTTGATAAAATATCTTAACACGTGTGATCTACAGTATCTCGGTTCGGTGATGGTTAGTTATTATATTGATTGATTGGTATTAGCCATCCGTCATAATAATATTCCGGTATTACAGGGACAATACTAGAGTTATGATATTAATTACACAGGTAGGTATAGGTACTATAAATATAAAGGTTTTAGCTTTTACTTAACTAGCCATAACTTTTTATCTGTATGGTTCACATTATTCTGTTTATATGACATTAAAGTGCATTCTTTTACAAGTTTAAAACCATCTATACAGGGACCTTTTTTATATGCTGACTAAAACCATAAGAATAAATGCTAAAACTTATTTATTACTAGAGGCCGCGGAAGTATTTTTTAAAAGGATGATCAGGAGTGCGATTTATGAATCTAATTCGGTAAGCTCAGCAGTTGAAAATCTCAAAGTAACTATGGAGAAATACCTCTTTCTACTGCTGATTTGACTTTCAAAAATCGCTCGCGTATGATTTTTGTAAGTCAAATCAGCAGTAGAAAAGATGCATATCTCCATAGTAATTTTGACTGTTACCGCTGATTTCGACGTATGACATTCAAAAATCGCACTCCTGACCATAAAACTAAACAACTTTATCTATGAGGCCAACAACGAAATCGCGAAAAAGAACTCAGCTGTTCCCTGAGACCAAATGAAAAAAAACAAGACGTATAGCTCTACACTACAATAAAGTGAAGCATGCAAAACTAAGCCCTGAGCTGTGTATATAAGCTATCGCTCCCATAAAGAAAGTTGATCAGTTTGATTGTCTGATGATCCCCTTGGACCCTGTACCTAAATGGGTATATACCTACTTAGGTAATACTTTCCGGCCTCTAGTAATAATGAGTTTTAGTTAACGCTTTGCAGCATTATAATGATGTAGGTGACGACGACAGAAGCAGTGGAGGTGAGGAACGAGTAGTCGAGACGGAAGAAGTTGGCCATGTTGAAGGAGATCGGTCGCGATGCTGCCAACCCTCGGAGCTCGGTCACCGCCGCTCGCAGCTCCTCACCTGTGTTTTAGATGAATAACCTGTTACATAGGTATTTTCATACATTACTATGAACATTTATACCTAACAATGAATCCTGCAAAACCAAGTTCGTTATATTAGTTAGATAGAAGCACCTATTCATAAACTTTGTCACAAATTGTTATACAGGGTCCTTCTTAATATGCTGACACTTTTTTAAGAGGATGATCAGACCATCAAATTGAACAACTTCCTCTATGGGACCAACATCGAAATCGCGAAAAAAAAAACAGCTGTCATTTGGCTCGAGTCGGTTTGCAGTTTTGTATGGGAGAGCTGATTTTTGATTTTCGATTTCGATGTTGGTCCCATAGAGAACGTTGTTCAGTTTGATGGTCTGATCATCCCCTTAAAAAAGTGTCAGCGTATTAAGTTGGACCCTGTATAATTACTAATTACTTACTTAGTTACCTACCAAAATTTTCACTTAGCGGTTCAACCATATTTTAATTTTAATCTTCTATCCTTGGGCTTATAAGTAAGTAAGGTACAATATAATAAGTACCTACCTGCAACATTTACTTAATTTTATTTTTAGGTCAGGTAATCTCGGTATCACCTAAGCTAAATTGCGTAAACTGTACTGCCAGTAAATTTTATAATGTCGTCCAGTGTATCCCTAGTGTATCCACTATTAAATAATCTGTGTGTATCATAAAAACCTCGATAAGGAGAGAGAGGTAGAGGACGCATGCCTACGCGATGGACCGATGTAGTAAAAGAAATTACCGATACAACACTACAGGCCAGCATATACCGGGCCCAAGATCGAGCGGCCTGGAGAGCTGTGGTGGCACAAGCGGCCCACCATGGTCACGTCCCTCAGCCATGAGGTTACGACCAAGAAGAAGATCATAAAAACCACGTCAGAGGCCGTAAGTTGGTTTGAATAAACTCTGACACCAGGGCTTGCTGCCCACACAATAATAGTCCTAAGACTCCTAAGTTATATTACTTATATTTTGTCAGTAGGGTAGGGAAGAGTTGGCAGTTGACAACAGTTTCTTACTGAGGTTTTTGTTGATAAGCAGATGATCGATGATGTCAATAATCCTGTCGTGTTGTCTGTAAGCGAGCTCACAGTGATGCACCAGGCAGGGCAGTATCGCGGCGCTCGTCAGTAGTCGCATCACGTTCGATGTGGCCAGAAAATAACCTGACGTAGAGTTCTTTTGCTGGAAAATAGTTGCATTTTTACTGTGCTTAAATATTTATTGTACTGTCTTAGGTCGAGCAAGTAAAGATAGCGTCTTCTAGAATTATATAGCTGAAGAATCTAACGCGTTGTAATTAAAACATCAAGCTTACCAGTGAGCCAATCGTAGCTCTGATGGCAATATTAGTAAATAACACCATGTCTATGAGCAGGCTTAGGCTGATGAATAAAATCTGGTAAACATTAGGATGGTTTTTAACGAAGGCATATTCTCACGACACTATATTCCACGTAAAGGTATAATAAGAAGATTTTTTTTATACGTATGTTTACTATCTTACCCGAATTCCGAACATTTTGTTAATGAATGTGCATTGTTTAGTCAACAACAAATAACATCTGCTCAGCCACTTCATTTCGTGATTACGGTAAAGATCTTTAAAATGATGTTGTCTCTTTTTCCATGTTTGTATAGTTGACGCTTCTAAGTGCGAGAATCTATCGTCGATTGCGGGATCCATAATTGAAATCGATACGGATGCTGGAATCTCATCAGCCGTGTTGTAAATATCTTGCATAACATTGCCTATGACTTTAAGTCGATATTCAATGTGTATCACATGGGACATTAGATCAATCGTGGTCAGTATTTTGGTCAGTAAAAATACGTATGCCATTGAAAACGTTGATGCCATAGTTCCGTAAATATTGAACCACGCCCAAAAATCACACATAGAACTTGTCATCCAAATGAATATGAAAAACCCAATGAGTTTCTTCAGCCTTCTCTTTATGTCGGAGTAATAACTCGTATCGATGATAATATCATCAATATTTTTGTATTTATCGTAGTATTTAATACGGATTTCTCTTTCATATTTGTTGACGAAATATAAATCAACGATGTACTGGCAAAAGTCTAAATTAATCTGAATAGTATTAGTAAATACCATGGTGACATTTATTTTACTGTAAAGGTAGACTATTTTTAATCTAAATGTGTAGAAATTAAAAAATCCCAGAATCGTTGCTGTCGTTATTTTCTTCATTAGAGAAAAACATTTATTTCTTTTTTTTTCCTTGCAATTTAGAGAAAATGTTGTTAACATCCAGTTTAGAGGTTTCAGTGTATCATAAAATTCAGTAATACGATCTCTTCGTTTTTTCACATCAAAAACTTGCATTGTGCTTGTAGGACAGGTAGGCTCGTGATCAAGGATTATCTTATGTGGTAGACTGTTGAAGCAAAACTTTCCTTTGCTTCATTAAATTTTAGGACATTGATCAATCCTTTCGTTTTTCCTTATTGCCAAAATGTGGTTACCTATATCCCTTCCTATTATCTTGTAGGATCACTGCTCGACTGCATTGCATATGCTCACGACTATATTCCCCGAGGGGGTAGTCAGAGATATTCTGAAACCTCAGAACATCCACGTTTCACCGGTAGTACCGAAACTCTGTCCAGTGTGCTCGACTGCATATTAGTAATAATATGCTGCTGCTAATAGTACTAACCGTAATATAGGTAGGAACAAATATAATTTATTGTACCTACCTATGTCATTTGATCAGTTATTAAAAGAAATATTGCTTCTTAAAAGCCATGGTAGCTATTTTATGGGTTACCATTTGTAGCTTTTAAGTTTAACCGACTACAATTTTTATTATTATGGAAAAAATAATTTTATTGAGGTTTGTACCTAGTACCTAACCTACCTACCTACTCGTACAATTATTTCTCTTTGTTATATTTTTTTCCCTTTCGATTAAAACTATGTTGTATAAAATTAGGTGCATGCGTTTGTAGAGTGCTGCAAGTAGGTAATTGTTATCCCATTTGGGGACGGTGCAATATGTCGTCTTCATTCATTCATCTCTATACGATTCATGGCGCTAACTCCTTTTTTTACACATCATGCCATCTTTCACATCTTTTCTTTCCTCTCTCTTCATGCAGCTTCCAATGATCAAAATTCAAAAGTGGAATAACCAGGAAGGTGGCACAGGGAAAATCCGATTTTTTTATAAGTTTAGTCGATTCGGTTGTAGACCAGGGTACATGAGTAAAGTACATTTAACATGTTTTTAAATTATTGTTTTATCTTCTACATCGATCTAAGTAATAAGTAAAGTACCTACATTTAACATATTTTTAAATTATTGTTTTATCTTCTACATCGATCTAAGTAATAATTATGGGTTTTTACTGCATCACAAGTATTCAAAATGAAATTAAAAACAAAATTCTAATCCTTAACACTTTATAGTACCTACCTATATAGGTATCTTAGAGTAGGTACTGTAAGAGGTTATATATCGCGGGTTCCGTACTGGCCGCTTTAGTTTAAGTTTGGAACGCATATCAAAAGAAACAAAGATTGGCAGCGTTTGTATTATGTCTTTGATCCGGGGGCGCGGGGATTGTCATGTTTCTCGATAAATAAAATATCTTCTAAAATATAATCCGATTTATTATTATTACGCCGCCACCATCTGAGCGAAGCCCCGTCACATGGTGGAGGTGCGGATTTTCTACCGGTAAGGGTGGAGATTCGATCCCGGGCGTAATTAAAATTTCGAAAAACGCGAAAGAAGAGTCACAGCAAGCCAACGCTAAACAGTAGCAGCGGATGCGGCAGAGGACATCCCCAGCCGAAGTCACCGAAAAGGAGCAGTGCGAAGGCCGAGCACCCGGATTCCTTTGCAAAGTTAAGTGGTATTGTGGATTCACGTATAAAGCTGTAATGTTTTAAAAAATCATACGTCCCACACTGTAGAATGGTCAAGGAGGTTTTGCAGGAGATGAAACCGCCGTTCATGGGGTATGAGAGGAGGTCGTATATCTTGCTTCGTTGGCTGGTTTGCTTTCGATGTTTGAATTAAATTTGGAACGTCCAGAAGAATCGAAGGTTTGTCAGGACGAGGATTCTTTTGTTAGATCTGTGACATGTCGGTCTTGCGTTTTACGAAATAAAAGATAATTTTACCGAATTTCCGTATTTTAAATAATCTGAATCCTTATATTTGGTGGAGGCGCGTGATCACCCGTAGTGGTGAAGAAGATCCCAGTACCTACAAGGTTTTGAAGCGAGTAGAAATAAAATAGAAAAAAAAACGTAAAATCGCAGCAAGCAACGTAAAAAAAACAATTAAGTAGTAGGCGCGAGCATCCAGTAGACGACTCCCAAAGCAGAGTCACTGAACGAGCGTGAAGAAGGGAGAAATCATTGGAACGACGTGGCCGATAGTATAGGCTCCAAACTGTTTTGCAATCAGGACTTATATTTACTATTTTATAACACTATGTTTAGCTAGATTTCATACTTTCATGTAAATATGGATAGCACCTCCATCTTCGATCTTTCACAGCTTTGGCCTTTTTCATTCTGTTTGAATTTTTATATGGGTTTTAATGTGCAGATGACAACACAGTTATTTAAATAAGCTTTACGGTCATGAGCGGTTAGCGACTCGGTAAATAAGCCTTAGTGCTAGGGGCAAGGGGTCATTTGATTAAGTAGCCAGCTGCTGCAACAGGTGACAACCCCTGCATAGAGCCTTTATGGCTGGGACTTTCCTCTGAGAGTGTAAGTCGATTGAGTGTGATCCACGACCCCTCTATAAAGATGTTGATGGATCAGAAGAAGAATTGCATGGAAGAAGGTGCCTGGAAGAGTAGAGCAGAATGTCCAACGGAAATTTTCTCGTGAAAGTCGAACATTTTCTTTCGAGGGGGGGGGATAGGCTTGGTCGCTATGCATATTTACACCATAAACATACGTTTCATAAGTTTGTTTTGTCATTCGTAAATATCTCATAATATTTCATCATATTTTGTGACTTAATATTTGTTTACATTTTTATTTTGACGTCTTTCAGAAAATAGTTTTAATTTATAGAATAATCATAAGTCTATTTTACCAAAAAGTTTACTATTGATTCCTATTTTGTAGTGATGGAGTTTGTATATTTGTACATTTTAGAGTTCATTATTTTAGCTTGGAAAGCCGACGATATATTAATATATTCTTCTTTATTTCATGTATTTGGGGTACGGATGACCGTGACTCGAAGCACATTGCGTCGAGATCAAGGAGGACTGTCGAGCAGCGGAAAAGATGACCACAGCGGGTCAACCACAATCTTAACCCTTAAACAGGCATAGTACGATTTATCGACCACATAAAAGTAACTGACAATGTACCTACTAAAAACTTACAATAAGGTTCATTATTGAATTTAAATATGGTGGCCAAGGCCTGTTTAAGGGTTAAAGAGGGCCAAGTATCGCAGCTATTGGGCACAAGAAAGAAAAACGAGTTAAATAATTTTTAAGTTTGTCGGGGATAATGAAGAGTTGTTGTCTGTATTGTTGTATGTAGGTTTTATGGATAGGAGGGTGCATCCAGGGGGGTCCTCACAAGGCTATAAGCCGAGGATTGTTCACCGATTGGGTGAACGAACCCTGAGATGATGTTTTTGTACTGGGGGTTTTGTAGATAGGAAGGTAGGTTTGCGTGGCACACGCATTATAGTCGTAGGGCAAGGGTTAGGTTTTGGCCCTTCAGGCGTGCCCAGGAAAGGCCCATCTGGTCTGACCCATGGTTGTCTGTGGTCAATATGATGTAATGCATATGTGTTGTAATGTGCTGCTCATAATTTGAGTTTGAGTCCTCTCTGTAAAATACGGTCACGGCTATTGGGGTCTATGGAAATTTGTATTATATCAAAGTAGGGTAGAGGTAGGATTAAACGTAGGCCTTTGAGATTATATAAAATATTTTCAGATTGTAGAGATAGGTTGAGACGAGGTCACACTGATGGTTTTGGTGTTTGTAAAATTATAATTAACGACGGTTTGGGTCGATTGGCCATCAGTTTGGTCACGAATATCTCCTAGGGGTAGGCAGCATAGAGCATAGGGGTTGGTCTATGGGACTCCTTTTTTTTGGTGGGTTTTTGGAGCCCCAAAGTGCAAGGCATACCCGGGTAGGCGCGTCATGTGGTGAAGTATGACGTCATCAGTTTGATTAAACTTGGGAATGTTCTGATGGGTAAGTCAGGGGGCGACACTGATGAACACCACTGACATTAGCCTGCCGGTATCCATGCACTAGTTGCTAGCAGCAACTGGACTAGTGTCTATGCGTTAGCTTAGTGTAAGTTCTTCCCGCCTAGGTAGGCGCATTTAGATAGGTTAGGCAGGTAGGCCTAGCGTTAAGTTGCATTGTATAAAGTCAGATATGTGTTCCAAACCAGCAGTAGAGGGGGATGATGTAAGAGGTTATATATCGCGGGTTCCGTACTGGCCGCTTTAGTTTAAGTTTGGAACGCATATCAAAAGAAACAAAGATTGGCAGCGTTTGTATTATGTCTTTGATCCGGGGGCGCGGGGATTGTCATGTTTCTCGATAAATAAAATATCTTCTAAAATATAATCCGATTTATTATTATTACGTCGCCACCATCTGAGCGAAGCCCCGTCACAGTACCTATACATAGCTTGCTTACTATTGGTACTCTAAGCTAAGTACCAACGCAACAGGACCCAGAAGACTAACTAAAATAACAAACATCAACCAGTCACTAACTACACCTGTAAAAAGTGTTTTAATCTACGACTTATTATTTGTTCGTAGGTTTTAATTATCTATGTAACCTAGAATAATGAGTGAAACTCCATGCGGACACAGCAATAAGTGCTTCCTGACACTCTCGATGTCGATAGTCTGTAACGCATGCAAAAGCCTAATGACTAGTTTTGCAGCAGTATGATGGAATAGGTGACGACGACAGAAGCAGTGGAGGTGAGGAACGAGTAGTCGAGACGGAAGAAGTTGGCCATGTTGAAGGAGATGGGTCGCGATGCTGCCAACCCTCGGAGCTCGGTCGCCGCCGCTCGCAGCTCCTCACCTGATGTGAAACATTGCCGTTATCACATCATTATCTATCTACTAGTTCATATCGCTTATACAGTTAGTTGAATAAGATTCTGCGTCGTGTCCACGTCCTGTCTCTCACACTACTCATACTAATAACAGCATCGTATTTAAACATGTTTAGGCCTTAAGAGAATTATATTCCGAGAACGAAAATGCGCGCTGCATATAAACGTACTATGGTGATATTTTCAATACTAACCAATTAAAGTCAATGAAATTTTGCAGAAACAATCTAGAAACAAATTTCTATGCTTCTATAGAGTCCGATTTTCGTTAAAATATACAGTTTCAATGCTAGGATTAATTTAAGATTTGTATGGAAATCTTTGTGGCACTGTAACTTGATAACTATACATTTTAACGAAAATCTGACTCCATACAAGCATAGAAAATTGTTTCTAGATTGTTTCTGGAAAATTTCATTGACTTTTATTGGTTAGTATTGAAAATATTACCATAGTACGTTTGTATGGAGCGCGCTCCGTAATACTTGTTGTTGTAAACCGACCGACAGAATGAAGAATATTTTATTTGAGTCTACACTCGATTCTGGGATTTATTTTGGGAGAAGAATTTACTGCAGCAACGTAATAAGAAATAAGACAATAATAACAGCAAGAAGCTCATTTTTTTGATCTGCCGTTCCACCAGTTCGAATTCATCTCAGAAAGGACTCATTCATTTTTTTTTTCTTTCGTGAAATGTGGTTTTTATGGTTTTGGCTTAGAAAAAGTATTATGTCTGGAATGCGCCTCACGGTTATACCTACCTATAACACAAAAGGGGCCAACTTTCATAGGTCGGTGTGCGTGTGTAGAGGCCAGACAGTGCTGGTTCCAATTTTTTCGGCGCTTTCAATATCATCGACAGTCAATCTTGTCATATAACTTTATCAAAGGGTTTTGGTTTGGATGCTTACGTTTGTTAGAACTCTTGATCTAGAAATTAGCGACATGCTTTCTCAATAAGGAATCAGGGACGCCTAAAAACTTTTTTTTTAAATATATTCAACGTACCAGTACCAACCTACAGAGTTCTGTTACAGTTTTATAATAGTTTAGGTTGTTCAAAACAAGAAGTCTCACTGGGATTCTTATTGATGAACAGGTGGTCTATGATTTTGCCAATCCTCTCGTGCTCCCGGTAAGCGAGCTCACAGTGCCGCACCATGCTGGTCAGCACCGCGGCGCAGGTCACCATTCTGAAGAGGCTCGACACGGCCGGGAAGTAGCTAGAGTTGTATTTTGTGAGCTGGAAATATTTTTTCCTACTATAACTTTCACCTAAACTTTTACTTTAACTCCTACAAGTCAGAAGGTAGAGAATAGTAGATTACACGCTGAGAGCAGGAAAGTAAGAAAAGTCCAACAATTAAATCTGATCTGCGGATTTCTTATTTACCTACTGTCCAAGGTAAGACGTAGGCGGAAAGCGGCAACTTCGTTTAGCGCAGCTGGACGAAAGTTGACGCTTTCCGTCTGGACGGCTGAAAAAATTCGTATTTCTTCGATAAATAGTTACCTGCAAAAGTTATAAGCATTTGACTTAATACCCCGCTTACCCATAAATTTTTTTCGAATAGGCTTGCAGTTTTTATGGAATAGCAGAGATGTTTTTTTCGACTTTTCGTTTTTGGCCCCAAAGTTGTTCAATTTGATGGTCTGATTCTGATTATCCCTTTGAACAACCGTTAGCTTATTAAGACCTGTATTTTGTGCAGTGTAAGATAGTGCAATGCTCCCTTCGGTCTCACCTGTTTTCCAGTCACGATCCTTACGGCAATGTTTGTGTACCTTACCATATCTATTAGGAGGCTTAGACTGTTCAGTAAAATCTGGAAAGGAGGTCGCTTTTTAATATTTATGTAAGACTAGTGTTTACCCGCGACTTTGTCCGCACAAATTATATACCAGATTTTAAGTCGGATCATAAGCTATCAAACAAATAAAGTTTCATCAAAATCGGTTCAGTAGTTTTTGCGTGATGCGCGAACAAACAAACAAACAAACACACAAACAAACAGACATACAAAATTTCTAAAAGCACTATGCATATGCTAAGTAGATAGGTAACAAACAATTTATAATTAGGTAGTTATCACATTTAAATAGCCTTACCCTAATCCCGTACATGTTGTTAATGAATGTGCATTGTTCAATTAACAATAGATAACATCTGCTAAGCCATTTTGTTTCATGATAATGGTTGGTAGACAACATTTTTAAAGTTGATCTCTTCGGACGAATTCGTAGTACAGAGGCTTCAGAATCGGAGTTCGAGTAAAACCAATTTTTGTTGCATATTGAATCACTAATCAGACCCTTCAAAGGGATTGACTCTGGCAAATCATCAGCGGTATTGTAAAAACTTTGCAAGACATCGGCCATCAGCCTCAGACGATATTCAACGTGAATCACTTGTGAAGTTAAATCAATCGTGGTCAGTATTTTAATCAAACAAAACACATAAATTGGACAGTAAATCAGTGGGGCTGTGAATCCGTAGCTCATATACCATGCCACGAAATCACAAGTTGAGCTGGTCATCCAGACCAACATGAAAATTCCCACTAGTTTCAACAGTCTGCTCTTGATATCATCATAACTGGACATGTCGAGGATTTTGTCAATGTTTGCGTATTGCTTGTAGTATTCCAGGCTTACTTCTCTTCCATACTTGGAGACGAAATATAAATCCACAATATACTGGAAATAATCGTAAACACATTGTACTGTATCCGTTGCTTTTATTGACAAGTTGATATCACTGTATAAGTTACGTATTTTATATTGTAGCGTATAACAGCTAACGCATGCTAGGATTGCAGCTGTAGCTATTTTCTTGGTTAGGGAACAGCATATTTCATTTTTAGTTTTTTTACTTCGGACTGAATTTAAAGCAAATATTTTCAGGAGCCAGTTTAAAGGACTCATTGTATCGTATATGTCACGAGTGCTGTTTGCTCCATTTTGTATAATATCATTAACATCGCCGACTTGCATGGTGGCAATAACGAAATGACAATAAAGTACCGTTTGTACCAACCTAGTAAAAGTGCTTCATATCAATTAATGCTATGTATTTTTAATAACTAACAGTAGAGCTAATGTAGCAGGAATTTATAAATTGAACAGTTTAGGCATTTAAGTAAATGACTTAAACAAACGATTAGCGAGCGTGCCTCAGAGCGTTTGTGGCGCGTTGTGGAAAAGTATGGCCACGCAGTCATGCATGAGGGTCCGGGTTCGAATCCGCACGGACGAAGTGCCATGTACCAATGAATTTTTATAACTTATGTACGTACTTAATTCCGATTGCTCTCAAACGTTGGTTTTAAACATCGTGAGTAAACCTGAATACTCTGCAGAAAACATTCACTGCCCAACTAGCAAAATACTCTTACAAACAAAAGCTTATAAGATCTATAGTCTTATATAAGGGTTATATGTGTTCTGATTAAGAGTGAAACCCTTATAATGGCATGTTATAAGTCTATTTAGGCTATAAGAGATTTCATACTTGTAACACATTCTTACAGACGTATATAAGAAAACGTAATAAGACATTTATAAGAGTAGTGGTATTATAAGCGCATTTTATAAGCCTTATTGCCCTTGATTCTTTATTACCACTTATACAAGCATTTTGCAAGAGCACTCGATCTTAGAAGTTACTTTACTAAGTATTTATTAAGAATGAATGTGTAGTGTGCTTAGTCATAGTGCAATAACCTAGATTAAGTTCATCTAATTACTAACGTATGATTGATGTATTCATTGCTCTCTGTACCGTAGAGCACATTAAACGTATATTCTTATCTGATGTGTTTCCTTCGATAATCGATCCTATGGACTACGATACATGGCGACCTCATGCCACGGGCGGATCAGGAAGAAGTGAATAGCTGGTGTCTACATTTTTAATACCAATATAAAAATGGGGCATTCTTCATCAACTCCGACTGACCAAGAACAGCAACAGCTAGTGTCCCAAATTGGATATTCTAACACTGCCACTATTGTACAAAACTTGGAGGTACACATGTCAAAAACACATATGTTTCTGGCAGTGATCATCGGATTGTTCATAATGTGTGGAATTATTTACGCTGTAACAAAAATGAACAAATGCTTGAAAAAGGAGATTGACACCAGAGCGCAAGCTATAATTTTTAGAAGGCGCGAAGAAGTATAGATATACCTATCCTTAACGTTATTGAAAGTAAAGTGAATAGTGCAAAACAGTGTTTACGATTCGTTTCGGTGCGGAAGTGAAAAGTGATCTATATTCACGGTTTATTATGTGACTGTAATAGTTAAATTTAATCAAATTATTTTATTTCTATATTTAGTATTTGAAAACAAAAATGGTAAGTTGTAGTAAATGTGCAAACTTACTTTATACTCTAAATGATATGTCTCTCATGCATTAAATTATGGTAGCAGAAATTCAATTATTGTTAAATACACTCATAGATGTGAGAAAATATATTATAAAATTGAATAAAGCTAGCAGAAAAGGTACTCTGGGTCAAAATAAGTTGACGGAGGCCAATAATTTGTATGAGTTATATCAAAGTGAGTTAAAATTTTTTAATGATAGAATAAGAGAAGGGAAATTAGATAAAAATACTATTGCTACTTTACACGATATTTGCAGTAGGTTTGACAGCGTGTATAAAGACATACTTAATATTTTGACATTGCAAAGCGATAGCGAAACCGACGAAATGGAGAATTTTGATTTGAAAACGGCGTGTAGTCTGTTGCCCATTATGACTGGAGATGAGGGGTTAACACAAGATTTGATAAATAATATAGAACTTTATGATACAATGTTAAAAGAAGAACATAAAAAACATTTGATCAATTTCGTACTAAAAAGTAGATTATCGAAAAGTGCCAAATTACGTCTATCAAGCACTTATACGACAGTTAAAGACTTAGTACATGCCATGAAAACACAATTACTAACTCTTAAATCTGCAACTTCCATACAACAACAATTGAATAATATAAAACAAAGTTCCATGACCATAGAGAAATTTGGCTCTAATATAGAAACTTTATTTGTGGACCTCACCATCTCCCAGTCCAATGGTGACGAAAAAACTTATGCGATTTTAAGACCAATAAACGAAAAAATGGCAATAAAGAGATTCTCCGATGGTCTACGCGACCCTAGGCTAAGTACAATTTTAGCGGCGCGTGATTACAGCTCTTTAAAAGACGCCATACGAGCAGCGAAGGATGAGGAGCTATCTTCTTCGCCATCTACGTCAGGTGCCGGCTTCGTGATGCAAAGAGGACGAGGACGAGGACAAGAACATGCAGGACGAGGTAAGTTCCAATCTCAATCAAGGACTTATACAAATAACCAGTATCAAAACCAGCAGTTTGGTCATAACATGGGACAAACATACTTTAATCGCCCATATCGCGGTGGCCAACAACGAGGAACATTCCAAAGAGGTGGTTACAACAAAGGTAAAAACTTCAGAAATATTAACTTCTTAGCAACAGGGGGCGATGACACCGAAAACAACGAAGAACATGAGTCCATGAATCATTTTTTTCGTGCCTAACTATATTTGTGCATGCAATAGTTTAAACAAAGTTCGTTTCAATGTAGGTCAACAACAGCTTAGTTGGTTAATTGACACCGGGGCCTCCATATCGGCAATCAAGTTGAATAAACTACAGCAATGCAATATTCCTTACCAAATAGAGAGTATAAAAGTAAACGGTATCGGTGGTCATATGATATCTATAGGCTTTGTTTATCTAACTTTGAGTTGTAATGATGAGTCGTTTATACACAAGTTTTATGTATTTGAAGATTTACCCTGTAAATGCGACGGTATTTTGGGGCAGGATTTTTTTAGCAACTACAACTGCGTACTGAATTATGAAAAGAATATTTTGTCAATTCAAACAGACAAGGGAGAATATTTAGTTAAGCCATTTGTAGTAGGCGACGATTTAGGAAAGTATTTAGTAGTGCCAGCAAGAAGTGAATCACTGCATTTTATTAACACGAGTATTACGAGTGACTGCGTGATTCATTCACAAGAATTATGCGATGGAGTGTTCGTTGCGAATACGATAGCCAGTCCTAAAAATGGCAAGGTACCTATAAAAATATTAAATACACGGGATGATGATGTAACTTTAAGCCAGTTTGTATTGAGTACAAGTAATATGAATGATTATTCGGTTTGTCAGTTTGAAAGGCCAGTTATGAATGCGGATCGCGTGAAAAGATTATTACCACTATTGAATTTAAGCAATTTAAATAAGGAGGAACAAATTGCTATAGAAAATATTTGCGCAAAGTTTCCAGATATTTTTCATTTACCAGACGACAAATTAAGTTACAACAATATTTTAGAACAGTCAATTCAGCTTAAACCAAACAGTAGTCCAGCATATACAAAGTCGTACAGGTTACCTCACTCTCAGAAATCAGAAATTGAAAGGCAAGTACAAAAAATGATAGAAGACGATATCATAGAGCCAACCAATAGCCCATGGTCTAGTCCACTACTAATAGTGCCCAAAAAAGCAGATTCTACAGGCGAAAAGAAATGGCGCGTGGTCATAGATTACAGGAAAGTGAATCAGGAGATAGAAGATGATAAATTTCCTCTACCGAATATTACTGAAATTTTAGACGCATTATCAGGAGCTGTGTACTTTACTCATTTGGACCTCTCTCAAGGTTATTATCAGATGATGTTGGATGAAAAAAGTAGAAAAATCACATCATTTACCACAAGCACGGGTCAATACCAAATGAAAAGAATGCCAATGGGTTTAAAAACTAGTCCCAGCGCGTTCAGCAGAATGATGTCTGTAGCTATGTCTGGTTTAACTTATGATAAATGTTTCGTCTATTTAGATGACCTTGTAGTATTTTCACGTAATTTAGATCAACATACACAAAATTTGATTGAAGTTTTCAGTAGACTTAGAAAAGTTAATTTGAAGCTTAATCCCTCAAAATGTGTATTCTTACAGAAAGAAATTTTGTATTTAGGACATGTTGTTTCCAAAGACGGAATATTGCCGGATAATGAAAAGATACGAGTTCTACAAAATTACCCAACACCATCAAATAGCGATGACGTCAAAAGGTTCGTCGCGTTTTGCAACTATTATCGTAAATTTATCCCGTATTTTGCAGAGATCACACATCCATTGAATCACTTAAGCAAAAAAGGAGTAACATTTATATGGAGCGATGAGTGTGAGAAGGCTTTTCAAAAATTAAAAAGTTGTTTAATAACATCGCCTATACTCCAATACCCGGATTTTTCTAGCCAAAACGAATTTATTTTAAAAACGGATGCGTCTGGAATTTCGGTCGGGTCAGTATTATGTAACAGTGACGATAGGCCTGTAGCATATGCAAGTCGTACCCTTAATAAAGCAGAAAAGAACTATCCGACCATCGAAAAAGAGTTACTCGCGATAGTTTGGAGTGTCAAATATTTCCGACCATATTTATATGGCAGACACTTTAAAATACAGACAGACCATAAGCCACTAGTATATCTCTTTAACATGCGGGACCCTTCTAGTAGGCTATTGAAGTTTAGGCTATGTTTAGAACAATATGACTTTACCATAGAGTATGTGAAAGGGTGCAATAATGTAGCTGCAGATGCATTGTCGCGCGTGTGTGTTACATCGGAACAGTTGAAAGAGATGAATGAAAAGGTTATATTTGTTACAACTAGAGCCCAAACTAGGAAAAATCAAGAACATCCTGCTACTGATCAAAGTAAGCAGATAGGTAATAGTGTGTCTGACGACTCCAGGGCTGATCACCCTAGAGTTGTGGAAATACTAAAAAAGCCTAATAATTTGACAGAACTAACTTTAATTTCAACTATAAAATTAAATACATTGCGTAAAAACGGCAGCTTAAGCCGAGAAAGTAAAAATATAGCGTACGCACCAAATAAGTCTTGTGTTTACATAGATTCAGGTACCCAATCGCTGACAACGCGAGACGTTTTAGTGAGGGACTTAGGATTATTTTGTAATACATTAAAGATAGATAAACTATGCATAGTAAAAAATAAAGACAACAATGATTTTATAGAATGTCTTATAAAAGAAATACAAAAGATTAATAATTGGACCGGTCCACAACTTTGTATTATAAAGTCTGTTCAGAGAATAGAAAACGATGATGACAAAAAAGTTATACTCAACGACTTTCATCTTACTAGGGCATTTCATAAACCTGTTGTAAAACCAGTACTTATAAGTGTGATTCATCTTACCTAAGACATATTAAAGACTAGTAGCACGTTCAAAGAGTCTTAAAAGTGACTGATCTCTATTGACGGTTATTCTAATTATTTCTGCTAGTGTGATTGATGATGATGTTGTGATTTCATACTTGTAACACATTCTTACAGACGTATATAAGAAAACGTAATAAGACATTTATAAGAGTAGTGGTATTATAAGCGCATTTTATAAGCCTTATTGCCCTTGATTCTTTATTAACACTTATACAAGCATTTTGCAAGAGCACTCGATCTTAGAAGATACTTTACTAAGTATTTATTAAGAGTGAATGACTTATTAGGGCATTTCATAAACCTGTTGTAAGACCAGTACTTATAAGTGTGATTCATCTTACCTAAGACATATTAAAGACTAGTAGCACGTTCAAAGAGTCTTAAAAGTGTTGTATCTGCTTGTGTCAGTTGTTTGGCCAAGATGGCGGAAAATAGATGTCCTATTTAGCTTGCTTAAATAACTGTTTTTTATTAAGGATGGATTTACTCAAATGGAAGCGGTTTAAGAGAAGTGGAGCGTTCCGAAGAAATATACGTATCTGCAATATGGCCGTGTAGCCAAATGATTTGGTTTATTTTGACTTCACAAGTGCGATAAAAGCCTTAAATAAGAGTACTGCTCTTATTTAGTTCTGATAAATCACTTATAAATCATAATTGGTGGTAATGGCCACATTTTGATGTATTTTACAAATAAATAAAATAATTTTTAATATTTAATACACGTTTTTGAAAAGGCCCTTCGATAATATTATTATTTAAATTTAAAAATAATCGAGAAAATCTACTTCGCAACCGCAGTCGCATATACAGGGTGTCCCAAAACTCAACGATAATCTGGTACCGGGCGAGAGGTCAAGTTATACCAGTTCTGGGAAAAATAAGAAAAAAAATCCATATCACTTAGTTAAAAAATAACAGACATTTTTTCATAAAAGTTGAAAATCTCTACCCTTGGTCCTAGTTTTAAGTGTAGTGATCACAAATTTCACGATTTGGCTGTGATTTTTCTAATGACGTAATCTAAAATAACGGTGCTATTTATCCCAATCACGAATTAACGTAATAAACATTGTTAGTTCAGTAAAATAAATTAAGTTTCATTGAGTCATGGTTTAGGAAAATATTATCAGTTAACTTTGACAATTCATTTCGGAAAAAAAATGTACTAGACTATCCTTGGCATGTTATTTCAAAAGATGGCCCATTTAGTCAAGAATTCAAAATGGTGCAACACTTGCCACTATTATTGCCAGTAATGGTGATATTTTGTACTTTTTGTAAATGGACCTCGTTTCGAACAACTCAACCATAGCATTTTTTTATAATTATAGGCATATTGGGAAGAAACAAAATTATTATTATTATTAGCAAAGCAGTTAGTTAGTCAAATTAATAACTAATTCGGTTGTGGATAACATAATAAAATAATAAACAATTCATTTATAATAACACTTTTATTTAATTATTCCTCCTTAAAACTAAAGTAAATGCTCGAATTGATTGCCTCCGGCACGAATACCGGCTCTGCATCGCCTCAGAGAAGTTTTAAGGAGGAAATAATTAAATAAAAGTGTTACGATAAATTAATTGTTTATTATTTTATTATGGTATCTACAACCGAATTAGTTATTAATTTGACTAACTAACCTCTTTGCTAATAATAATAATAATTTTGTTTCTTCCCATTATGTCCATAATTATAAAAAAATGCTATGGTTGAGTTGTTCGAAACGAGGTCCATTTACAAAAAAGTACAAAATATCACCATTACCGGCAATAATAGTGGCAAGTGTTGCACCATTTTGCAATCTTGACTAAATGGGTCATCTTTTGAAATAACTTGCCAAGGATAGTCTAGTACATTTTTTTTCCGAAATGAATTGTCAAAGTTAACTGATAATATTTTTCTAAACCATGATTCAATGAAACTTAATTTATTTTACTGAACTAACAATGTTTATTACGTTAATTCGTAATTGGGATAAATAGCACCGCTATTTTAGATTACGTCATTAAAAAAATCACAGCCAAATCGTGAAATTTGTAATCACTACATTTAAAACTAGGACCAAGGGTAGAGATTTTCAACTTTTTTGAAAAAATGTCTGTTATTTTTTAACTAAGTGATATGGATTTTTTTTCTTATTTTTCCCAGAACTGGTATAACTTGACCTCTCGCCCGGTACCAGATTATCGTTGAGTTTTGGGACACCCTGTATACTCTAATAAACAATTATGCAAATATAGACACACTACGTTTCATAGGAGAGTGAAATAAATTATAAAATATTACTTACGTTTTTGATGCGTCTTAATAATTATAATCCAAAAAACATTTCAGACACACGCGACTAGACCTCCTCGGCGAATTGTGATTACACTCTTACTAGGGGATCACAAAGAGGACTACAAGCGATATTACACTTAGAGCAGCACTAGTAAGAGGACTGTAAGGGCAATTGCTCTTAAAGCATGCCATTGTAAGTCACTTGTAAGTTTGTTTGTAATTATAAAAGCATCCTTAAGAGTTTTGTAAGATTGAAAATACACTTCACAAGACCATTATAAGGCAACACAAAGGGTGAATAGACTTATAAAGTGCGCCCAATTCCACACTTATAGCAGGCTGTAAGTGTTATATAAGACTGAAAAAAATATGCTCTTGGGATATTTATAAGAGTAAATTTTGCCAGTTGGGTGGGCCACCGATTAGGCTAAGGCTAATTAGACTGCAGCCTAGGGCGCGAGGATCGGGGGGGCGCGCTGAAATCGGGTTTTCGCATGCACGACCACGCTCATGGTCAAATGCCCCGGGCGGCACTTTACTAGGGGCGGCAAATTCGGGAAAAATATCGATTGATTGAGCTCTTTCTATAACCAATTGGTAGAGCAGAGAAAAGTCGAGCTCGTTTCTGTCGCTCTGTGCCTACACATAATCTTAAAAGAGTTCTAACCACAGCTAAGACGTGGAGCCAAAAATTTCTAGCTTGTTTCGCTCAATCCATAGCTTTTACTTAGGTTGCTTTGCACGTGTTTTGTTCGTAAAAAGCTCAGGTTCTAACCGATTCTTATTGAGGAGAAAAGTCGAGCTCGCTTCGCTCGCTCTAAGCTTATATTCTTGCATGTATAAACCAAAAGATGTCTGACCACAACCCGAATAGAAGTGCAAAAAAATTTCGAGCTCGCCTCGCTCGCTCCTTTTTTATGTGTAAGTCTTCTAATAAAGATAAGGAGGCGGCGAAATCGGTCTGTGCCCCGGGCGGCAGAAACCCACGCTACGCCACTGGGGGCGCGTCCTCATAATTAGCCTGGGGTAGTCGGAACTCGTATATGAAGCCTACAAATCCGCATTGGGCACGCGTGGTCGACTGACGCCCATACACCCTCCCTGATGGTAGGCCTAGCTGTGCCTTGTAGGTACCGTACTCTACTTGACCAACATTTATGAAACGGCTGATTTATTTTTTGAGATTTCAAAGTAGGTAACTGGTACCTAGTTCAATTTGATGGTCTGACCGTCTGTTCCATAGAGAAATTACACGCTCCCCTTGGTAGAGATGGTGTAACAAAGTGTGCACAGTAACCACCAACTGCAGTGCGATTTTTGAAAATCATACGAGCGGTTCGGCAGTAGAAAGATGCATAATCTCCATAGTAATTCTGACATTTTCTACTACCGAACCGCTCGTATGATTTTCAAAAATCGCACTACTGGGCACTAGTTTATACTGCGACCATAGAGAAATTACACGCTCCCCTAAGCTTTTTGTCTCCCCTCACCCGTCCCTCACCCCCTTTGTCAGTGACGTAATTTTCTATAGAAACAAGCCGATATGCCATCTCCTCTTACTCCATGGTCTGTTCGATATGTAACGCATTCAAGTTTACATCCTGTATCCATGCACGACACGAACCACATTTAATAATTTCATCGTTGGTAATTGTTTCTACGGCAACGCATGTTTGTGGGTCAGGCTTTAATATCATGAAAGCAAACATGATTGACGTGACACGTAAAAATAAAGTAAAAACTTATAGGTATGTGTACCTACTTTTAATAGTAGCTACGACATAATTAAGTAGAGTTCTATCAATACCATGCTCCTAATATAGCTATACTATACTTGAACAGAACGGTATTAAATGTTTAGTTTTACCGACCTTTGATGGAGTTGTGTTTATACTTACCTACCGCGTTTTGTGGGTCTTATAAAAACGCTTTTATAAGGTAGCGAGCTTTTGCCCGCGACTTCGTCCGCACCACCGGTTCCCGGTTCCCTTCATCGTACCTACCATTTTTCAGTCTAATCACAAAAATAAATTATAGCCGTGGTGGATTATGACCCCAATACCAATGAAATGTAAATATGCGACGAGCAGGGATCGGAACCGGTTTTGAAATAGCGGTTAATATAGTTCATAAAACCGGTTAAATTACGTTCATCCATTAACCGGTTAATCCTGTAACCGGTTTTAATAAAAACGAAATAATTTCGGTAACCGGTTAATTCAGAGAACGAAATTATTAAACTCGCGCTAACCGATATTAAGATCAGAATTAACCGGTTAAAGCAGAATTAGCAGGCCGTAGAAAAAGCGAGAGGTCCGTTATGCATTAACCACAAGAGATGGCGCTCGTTTTTTACTCAAATTAACCGGTTAATTCCGCTCAACGAAACCGAAATTAGTAAAAAACCGGTTTATACATTAACCGGTTAAAAAACCGGTAACCGAAACCTAAACCGCAATCATTTCTGGTTTGGGGTCAATGATCTAAACCGGTTTGTAAGATTAACCGGTTTCCGATCCCTGGCGACGAGTCACATTTGGTTTATACAGGGTGTTTCATAAGTAACAATAAATTTTTAAAACTCTTAAGGGGGTTGTTTAGACCGTCAAACTGAACAACTTTTTCTATGGGATCAACATCGAAATCGCAAAAAGAATAATTTTATATCCCATACATATTTTAGCTCTAGTCGATTTGTAGATATAGAACATAAATATTTTTTTTCGCGATTTCGATATTGGTCCCATAGTGAAAGTTGTTCAGTTTGATGGTCTACACCACCCCCTTAAAGGTTTATTTGTAGTTTTGTAACACCTTGTATAGCATTTATTTTATATATTATGTAATGCATGTAAGCTGTACCTACGTAAAAAGCCGTGGTGGTCCAGTGGCGAGTAACCTTGCCTGCCGTGCAGGAGGCGATGGTACGATAGCCGTCCAGGCCGACTCGTATCAATGAATTTCAATTTTGAGGCATCTATTGTAATCACTGTCCATTATAAGTGGCGACGGGCGTGACGGGATTGACGAGTTCAATTCTGCTAAAATCAAAATTTATAAAATATCAAACTCTTTTTTTTAAATCATCTCTCGTGTTTCCATTATTCACCGATTAGCTGTTCCAAGTGTTTATAGATAAAAACGGAGGCTACTTTGGCTTGTTTTTCTATCGAGAAAATGTTGGCTCTAATCAAAACTTCAATAATAATATTATTGTAAATTGAACATATTATTTTCAATTTACACATATCCACAAATCATACTCCTACTGTTAGTACTTCATGATATCTGATGCTTTGAAGAATCCTATTTTTTTCACATAGCCTCTTAAACTCACGACCGTAATCCCTTTCGGGGTGGTCAGAACGATGTAAAAGGACCAACTTTCTGTTTAAGAATGCAGCTGTAACAATGCTTACATTTACCAAACGTTCACATTTAGTAAAAAATTTGAATACTCAATAAGTCTGTAACTTGATTATTTATTAATCATCCAGTTAGGTACCTATTAATTAATTAGTACCTAAGCCCGCCCTTGTTTTATGGTAGGTAGTATTTATCATGGAGCTATCCACGGTATTTATAAAACTTTTTACATTCACATGGTTAACTTTTTAAGTACCTATTAGGCTTGTTTAACTAGGTATATGCCATCCATCATTGATATACTTATAGTACCTAGTTAAAAAGTCAAGGTACCTACTTGCACAGTACCACACGTACCTACCACTGACCGTTTAGTTTTCTACAAGGCTGCAGCCTTTCTAAGAAAAGTACCCTACGGTATTACCTACTACTTGCCCGCGAGTTTTTCCGCTGTGGTACCCGTCATCGTAGCATCTAATATACCTACAGGGTCTGTCGCGAAGCACACTTTACGCGTAATACTTGTCTTGGGGTCTGCTGCACATCATTTAAAATCGTAAATGATTAACGTCATTGACCTGTCGATGATGATACGCGTCCTTATTAAATATCCATCTTCCTGCTTACATCTGGATGGATTTTCTTGTCCACTCTGAATTCCAGCTTGTAGCTAGTAGGGCCTCCTTTACCTCCCCTCCAATCTCCTTCCCATCTCATAATAATAAGTGCACAACGGCACATTTCTGTATAATAAAATAATGCTTGTGTCTCACCCGGGACTCCATTTCGTCTAGAGATCATCTTACGGTACAGTCAGTAGCAAAAATATGTATGCCTCCTCATGCAAAAGATGTATACACTTTAGTACTACGCGTAGTACTAGCATAAGAATAGTTAATTATGGTACTAGGTATGTCGGTATGATTTGCTTTTTTTGTTTATAAGGTCAGGTTGGGTAAGTGAAACATACTTTATTTTTTTCTAAGGAAAATCGATTGGCCTGACTAAACTATTAGTCTTATAACAGTGACAATATGTCACTTACGTCATGAAAAGTATTGAGATTTAAAAATTTAATAAACTATTACCATAGGTGCATTAAAAATAGATAAAAAATCCAAAATAAAGTCCACGGACAGAAACTGTTTCACTTGCCTCTTGCAAGAGGCAAGTGAAACAGTCTATGTTTTTTGTTCATAACTAGCAATAAGTGAGCTTTTGATACAAAGGGTAGTATATGCAATAGCGATTCAAGCAATTTTAGTCATTTCCACATGGAAATAATGTTTATTTTGGCTTGGAAAAGCAAAAAAAGTAATTTGGGGCAAGTGAAACATATATCAGAAATCAGAGGTTCTCAACATTCTTTTAATTTGAAAACTTGTAGCTGACTATGAATAAAACTATAAGCAATTTCTTAGAAAAAGTATCAATTTAATAAATTGGACATAACAACACAATGAATATTATCCGTTTCCGTAAGTAAAGACTCATAGATTTTTATAGAAATTCCGCAGCTGTCAAATTAAAATTTCGAACTTCCGTTACATGAAAACGTTGCGGATTCAAATTTCAAGGCCCTCCCATAAATAGTGTTTCACTTCAAAAACACAGAATGAGCAAATCAAGTTTCTAAAAATATTAGGTTATTAAAAAGGTTTAGAACCTCTGATCTGAGGTAAGTGAAACGTACGTTTCACTTACCCCATACTGCACTGTTTCTCTTGCCCCACTACGTAATTTTGAAGTTACATTTTTCATCATCAAATTATGACGAAACCTGTTACATTTACGTAAAATGAATATTCGTAGGGGGAAGACAAATTAATTTTATATGTAACTTTCATTTTACAAAGACGATACGTCGGTTTTTAAAAGAATTATCAATATTTTCCGTTACTCACTCGCACTCGCAAATATTGTTTTTTACAGACTGATATTTTGCAATGCTTTATCTCTTCACTCAAGCATAGTAGCGACATCTCTGTTTTATACCCGGAACTATAATAACAAAAACACCTTACCGACACCTACAGAACTAAGTAAAAGCTCTAATTATTGAAGATATTTGAATGTGTCCCACTTGCCCCGGTGTTTCACTTACCCAAACTGACCTTATTCGTCAAATTTGTTTACTGAATGTCTGAAAACGGGCGGTAAAATTAGTCATTTTCGAAGGTCCCTAGTTCTTACAATAATTAAATTTTAGTAAGTACCTACCTAAGTAATTAAATTACAAAAAAGCAAAACATAGGGACATGGCAGAGGTGACGTAGATTGTATGGTAAAAAAAATATTGGCTCTAGTGTTATTATCCAGGGAGAAAACAGGGGAATACGTTTGAATGGAGAAAACTGTACGGTCTATCCTTTTAAGTTTAAATATTTTGTTTCAAAGTTACCGTGGTTCGTAAAAAGAGAATCTGTGGTTCAAAGTTTTCAATACAAATAAGGGATACCGATTCGGCCAGTATGATAATGATTACGATTCTGCAAGTGTTCAGTTCAGTATCATGTATTAATCACCCTGTAAACTTTACTGTGTAAAGTAATACAGCTATCTACACATCGACCCCTCTGGCCTCAATTGTCGTAAACACAAATACTGTCGTATTGTTATATTATTGTTTAATACTGTTGTACTTAGTGGCCAAAAGTGGCGTTTACGACCTTTGAGGCCAGAAGGGTCGACATAGGTACACGGAAAAATCGCACTCCTGTTTTACTTTAGTACCTATACATTTTCTTTGCTCCTTTAGAGGAACATCATCATTGATCGCAATTGAATGGAATAATCGAAACAACAAAGAAAGAAAGATGACACTAAATTTAATTGAAATTAAATTACTTGCACAGAAATAATAAGTAAGTACTATGTATATAATATAACAGAAAGTTGGTAGTTGTGCAATATAGTCGTGAGTTTATGTTGATATGGTATGTAACGTATGTAATATTAAGTACTACTAACGCCATCTATCGAATTTCCTCCATACCTTGCTTGGAAAACCATAGACAAGTATGCCAACAAAAGCTTTTTTTTTTTAATAATATATTTACTAGCCTGGTTACAAGACCTTTAGGCTAAATCTTATTTTATTTCAATGAGCGTTTTTCTTTTCTTTTTTAAATTTAGTTCCTAAAAAACTCGACAGATGACATGTTTATCGCCCCATAGAGCCGTAAGCGAGATCCTGTCAAAATCTGGTCAAGTCTGTGCCTGCCTTTTTTTTTTAATGCCCTGGAATCGAGCCCATTCAGCCATGTCAGGCGTAAAAGTTTCGAATTTTCGATTAAAATGATTAGTAAATAATGAAATATGTCATTAAAAGATGCGTTGGCATGTTCTTGATCATCTTTTCACTCTTTACTATTTTAAAGAAACACTTTTTGAAATGTTGACGTTTCTTCGTACAGACCGTAGCGCCATCTATCGATCCCCTAGAAAACAAAAAGAAAAACGCTCATTTATCTTCTGTTTTCACGTTAAAACGTTGGTGTTTGATGTTTTGACGCTTCTTTGGAGTTTTTGGAGACAATCGAAAGACGCAGGAAACGCAGAGAAGTCCACAGGAAAGAGGTGAACCGACCGCTTTGCCGCGCTAAAATCACGGAACGCTTTTCCTGTTTACGACCCACACACCATCATATTTCACTGAACTGTATATTTTTCACTGCCACGACACTTTGTTACGCAAAACAACACCAATTTTACGAACCAAAACTCACTATAAACAATAAAAATTCGATGAAATATGAGGACTCCAAACATCAGCTATCAAATCCCGCCAAAAACTCCCCAACAAAAGCCAACAAAGTCCGTTTCATAACGTGTAAAAGAAAATAAGTTATTTTAGGCAGCTGTGTAGACGTAGGAATTACTCAAGATTTTAAATTACTGATTAACCAATTTTAACTTCTATCGTAATAGAAAAAAAAATAACTCTGGGAGTGTGTCTGGGAGTCTATCTATCTCGCTCTAGCTTACATATCTTTGTATGCATTCTCCTTTGTATCGGCACCTCGAGTGATTTTAACACGTTATAAATCGCACTCCTATCCTTCCCTCCAAGCCAAGCATAGGCCAAGTATTTCGCTTACGCTGATAGACGGAACATCAGTGTAACCGCGTATGAGACAGCGATAATTTCATCCAGTGATACCATAGGAAATCAAACTCCCATAAAAATGGGTAAATGAACTATGCTATATTATGTACACACGGCGTGTGTGTACACAAGTGCGATTTTTGAATCTCATTCGGTGAGCTCAGCAGTTGAAAATGTCAAAATTACTTTGGAGATATGCATCTTTCTACTGCTGATTTGACTTTCAAAAATCATTAATCATACATAGCGATTTTTGAAAGTCAAATCCACACTATAAAGACATTTACAACTGCTGAATTTACCGAATGAGATTCCCGCGCCGCTCGTAGGGTGAATACTTACAGTCCTTTGAGTCTAGTACGATTTCACTACATGTGCGCACCGCGCCTTCGGCTGCTTAGAAAATAACCAGGGCCTCTAGAAAAAGTACTTTCGATTAGCATTAACGACAGTAGAAAAATAAATAAACGTATGGACTTGACGTATGGTGGAGAAAGAAAACGTCAAAATGTTTCGATCGCCAATGTCAAATCCATACATTCTGTCATTTCTACTAGCGTCTACGCCAAAAGAAATGTTACCTTGTCTATAGCCCCTGTAGTGCGATTTTTGAAAGACACCCGTAACTCGCTGTAAACAGCAGTAGAAAATGTTAAAATTACTATGGACATTATGCGTCTTTCTACTGCTGATTTGAACGTGTGACTTTCAAAATTCGCACTGCTGTTCTCGCGCTTTTCAGAGCGTCGCGCTAGCTGCGACAAGTACTTAGTATGGAAAAAATAGAGTCGGCACGCTAGTAGAGAAATCATACTAGACGGGCTGGTACCCATTGAACATAATCCGCCTCCGTGGAACTGCCTCCGTGGTCTAATGGTTAAGAGCATTGGGCTCTTGACACGGAGGTCGTGGGTTCGATTCCCACGGGGGGCACCTAGTGAAATGTCACTTTGTGCGTTTTTCCCCAGTTGGTTAGGACATTGCAGGCTGAGTCACCTGATTGTCTGAAAAGAAAGATGATTCCGTGCTTCGGATGGCACGTTAAGCTGTTGGTCCCGGCTACTATCTCTGGTGGTAGTAGTCGTTACATAAAAACCACGTCAGAGGCCGTAAGGCGGTTTGAATAAACTCTGACACCAGCACGGCTAGCATGCCACCCACGACAAAGCGTTTAAACGAGAAAAACGTCATGCGCGCTCTTTTTGGCGTACGTAAAATAATAAAGATGGAGGCACGTCTCGATTTTTGTCGTTTTCTCGGCGTTGACATGCTAGAGGGGCAGGGCTTGCAGCCCACTCGATAAGAAGTAGAAGAACATAATAATAGCACATTATGCAATATGCAATTTTCAATTTATTGTTACCTGTTGTGTCATTATAATAACGAGAATACATTTTAATAAAGTTATTTATTTGTATCAAATCATAAATTATGTTGTTAACTTATAGAACATTATCATATTTTAATGTAAGATATGATACACACCTTTTCTGGTAAGCTATAGAGGCTCATATTCCGTACTTTAATTGTAAGACCTTGCTAAAACCTACAGTTAAATGTCAAAATCCATACATTTCGACCCTACTTAGCTCGAACTTAAGCATCAATTACATTGAACAATTTGCAGGGAGCCAACATTTAGTGTATGGTAGGTAAGGTAACCTAGTTTAAGGTGAACAGAATCAAATGAGATCGAAACCCGAACCTGATTTTTAGTAGGCTTAAGTAGGTAAACTGGTTTTCGCTTCTTGTATGAAAACAATCATCTCGAAAACATTACTAGAACTAAAAAAAGAAAGCAATGCTACCTAACATTATTTAATAAAGAATCTAACCAGCTTTACTGACATTGCCCAATTAGGACAATGCCTTAGGGCCTGTTTCACCAATTCTGGGTAAGTTCTCGTTAGCTTATACGACAGATAGTTTGACATATTTTGTATGAAATAATGTTAAAATATCTGTCGGATAACCTAACAAGAACTTATTCAGAAGTGGCCTTAGTCTTCCAGTTTACAAATAATAAATGACCTATACTCTTTCCTAGCTAAACTAGATATACCTACTTTGACTATTATAATTATCTACTTGTGTAGGTACTATCTACCGACATATTGAATTTACCTTTATATACCGTGTTGGAGTGTCACTGTATTCCATTTCTCTTATACGTATATTTTCAATAAACAGATGTTCTTCAAATACGCGAATTTATAGTAGGTGACCAATTGAGTCTGCCAGTTGCGAAGACCCATATATTTTTAAAATATTCGTCGCTTGGAAAACTGAAGAAAAAATACATCACTTAAAAACGCAAAAAAGCTACAACTCCTCACCCTACCTATACGAAAAAATTGGTAAAGTAGTTTTTACGTGATGCTCGAACAAACAAACAAACACACAAACAATCAAACGAATAGACAAACAGACATAAAAAAAACCTCACTAACTATTCTTTATGATCCAACCTTAGACGATTTATATAGGGACCGCCTCGCCTTAACATTTCCCCTCTGCCAACGTGCCAGATCAAACAATCTTACGCATTTACATACAATTTTATACCTTATCTAACAGCCTTTAATTGCGGAACAATAATTTCGAAGCTATCGCGTTTGGGGTTCACACGACACAGTTTTTCATGAATTTTAACATTCAAAATTAAAATCTAAAGTAATGGAATAAAGTCCAAAGTTGCGGATTTCATGCTGCCTCAAACATACATACCTCATGCTACCAAAAAGTGGCAGATAAGTTTGTTAGTAGAATAAATAAATACTCTAAGGGCCTGTTTCACCACTTCTGAATAAGTTCTTGTTAGCGTATCCGACAGATATTTTGACATAATTTCATACAAAATATGTCAAACTATCCGTCGGATATGCTAACAAGAACTTACCCAGAAGTGGTGAAACAGGCCCTAAGGATTCAACTCACGTCAACGACATCTATCATGGTATGTTTTACAGGTTAACCTAACTAAAGCTGCTGGCACGTTCACAGACACATACAAATGAGTTCGATGAGACATGCGTGCAGTGAGACAAAGGCATTGCGTAAATGTGTGGCACGCGCCAGCTTTAGTTAACCGACCTCTATTTTTAATGCTGTTTTTTGTTGGAGCTTTTAACCCTGAGGCAATGACAGCTATCCATGGTATGGTATGCTTAACTACGTTTAACTAGCGGTTACAAAATACCTCATGAAACCTCTTCCGGCTTACCCTTGGCACAGCCCTTGGTGTACCTTATTTTCAAGGTGGAAACAGGGTAATTTTAATATGACATCTGACCACCCTTATTGAGATTACAAATCACAATATTTAGCTTTAACTTTTAAATTATTGTCTTTAACACTTGCCCGATGAATGAAACTATTAAAATGCGTTTTATTATTAATGTTTCCTGCAATAAAACGTGAATTAATGTTAACATACCCGTGGAATGAAATATTTTCTTTGCAACGTTCAGTGCGGCTCTTGCATCCTAAAACGCTGCACGCTACCATGTTGTGAACTTAAAGTCACCCACTCGCAACAAATTACAATGAATTAAATTATTACGAAATAACTATTCATCGAAATATAGAGCAACAAACATTTTTATGAAATTTTTGTTGTCTGACTCCGTCTGACTCCGATGTCAGACCATAGAGGCTAGAGCAAAAATATGGCTACGTCAATAAGGACAGCAATAAGGTAGCGATCTCCTTTTTTAACTAGAGTGAATTTGTATTATGCATCCCTCAATGAGTAAATGAGACAAAACACGTTCTTCGTTCTATAAGCCAAGCCGTAAAAAGTAAAAAAAAAATGACAATAAAAATTGTAGGGTTCCGCAAATTTTTAAAAGTATCGATACCTACTCGATACCAAGTATCGAATAAAAAGTATCGATACCGATAAAAGTATCGACTCGAAAGTATCGATACTACTTGGTATCGAGTAATATTTTTAAAATATTAGAAATCACAAGAAAATACAAAATTTCCTTCAAAATTAAATTGCAAAGTATAGGAACTAACAACTAATTACTGAACCCCCAATTACGAAATTCCTAAAACTTGATAATTGCTAGTATTGCTACTAAATGTATTTACCTGCTCATAGTCACACATGCATTATTCAAACTTTAATAGGGTTTTCTCCCGAAATCCTGACTCCATCGAGAGGGACGGCGCTATACATCGGAGAAGGAAGTACTATCTACTGACTTTTATCTGACAGTTTAGTGAGGAGACAAAAGTATCGAGTATCTCATAAAGTATCGATACTTAGTAAAATACTCGAATAAAAGTATCGAGTACAAAAATACTAGGTATCGAACTAAAAGTATCGATACTACTCAGGTATCGATACTTTTTGCGGATCCCTAAAAAATTGTCCTAATAAAATTACATTAATTTCTCTATTTTCCATCTATTTTCTGTTTGGAAATCAGCAATTTGCAACGGTTTTATTGGTAATTGCTAATAAGTTGTATCAGCAAACTCAACACTGAGTTTCAATACATTCAGTATCAATCAGAAGTAAGTGCATAATTAATTTGTTACGTGTTTTTCTTTGGGCTGGAGTAGAGTTCTAAAGTGTCGTCTGCATAGTTTGGGGTGTTACGCTTTTCAGAGTGGCATGACTCCACATTTCCCGCAGTCAGCCCGCCTGATTGTTTCCAATGCCAACACTAACCAAGCTAACCACTACTAGTAGAGTTGACAATACCGTGAACATAGCATATTTACCTCTCATATTGTTGCCTCTAAAGGTGGATCTAGACCAAACAAACTCATTCTAGCATCACTGTTCTGGTGTAAACCAAGAACGAGCATCTTTGCTTTGTGTGTTCTCAAGTGTTCACAAAAATGTTGGTAGAATATTTTAAAACTGCTTGTTCCTTTGATGCAAGAGTGCCCAAACAGATATTAATCAAATGTTACCTTAAGCCGGGAAGTGAGCGGTTAAGAGTCCTTTTTCTCATTCGTACGCGCTCCTCAAAGCAGAAATAGTTTTTTTCCCAATTTTTCACTTGGCTTTGTCCTTAGTGACAATTGCCAGGCTCATAGATTTTTAAAGTTTCTTTTTTATCTATCTAGGGCAAGGGACAGCCCAACAAACTGGTATAGGCTTAAACCAGCAGTTGAGTTGCCCATTGTAACAATTACTTTCTATATACCTACCTTGATATTTGATCTGCATTCCGGATACATTCCAGCATAACATGTAATAAGGTCTTCCACCTTGGTTTTTAAATATTCTTTACGGTTCTGAAAAGAATCTTCTGGTTCCCGCTATAGCTTGATATTTGCTCAAAACGTTTGTTTGGTTAAAGTCTAAACATGGTACCTTAATTGAGGTTGTGTGTGTTGTGTGGAGATCCCCAGCTGCAGCGGCACGATCGCTGCGCTTTCTCAGTTCAGCTAGCGCAGTGGTTGCAAGAAACCTGACATGGTCATCGCTTCAGTCCTCCATAACCTAACCGACTGAGTTGAATTTGGCGTCTAAAAATAACTTTTATTTAAAAAAAGGCAGAAGCACTTTTCACCTCATTATACCATTGCAATAGTTGTTTGAAAATTGAAAATTGACTATCCTTGCACATGTTTAAATGTTTAAGAAAAAAAAAACATATTCCAGGTATCCACGATGGGAGGGTGTCGATGCACATACAGAAACTGCACTGTCAAGTCAGACGGACAGACACACATGTTCCACTATCCCGTGTTTGACAAAGTGCGCTGTCATCAATGGCTGATGAACGCGCAGCGACAGGACTTTCTGGATCTAAAGGTTTCCCAGCTGAAGAACCGGGTTGTTTGCCAGCATCATTTTAAAAAGGACAATTTTATGAATTTTAAGGTAATTACTAATTAGGTTTACATAAAAACACAATAAATACAGAACAACGGAGAAAAAACCATTAAAACCTTACACACAAACTACTAAACTAATTACAAATGAAAAATATCCTGCAAAGCCCCCACCCAAGGCAGAGTACCTAGCAGGGTACTTTGAAACATACACTTACACACATAAGCTAGCGCATATGGCTGGTTTACATTACAATTACAATATTTTAAAATTTTGAAGTGTATTTTAAATGTCAATTTACATACATACATGAATTCACGCCTTTTTCTGAGAGGGGTAGGCAGTGACTATCCGAGAGTCCACTTTGGGCGGTTCTTTCGGACACTCCTCTTTTGCTTCCTCAGTCAATTTAATGAGAATAAAATATGAAGCAAATTACATGAGACTGACAAGTGCGTTCCCTCAGTGAAATCTTTAAAAAATAAGACTTGACAGATTTTTTAAAAACTAATCAAGTGTGGAGATATACACGCTATAGATCTAAGCTGCTGCTACTGTATCATAAATAATAAAAAAATATTATTATAAGGTAGGTATAAACACTGTATTATGAGTCTTTTGTATGGTCGTTGGCTTACAAAAGAATATATTTTCTCACTTCTTCTTTTAATATATTACATAACTGGTTTTTTTGTCACTAGTTCACGATTGAAAATCACATCTCCACATGACAGGACTCCTCTGAGTTAGAGCCTTAACTGAGTAGGTTCCTGATAATGGAGCGGTGTGGGATGGGGTGAAATATGACATCCGTCTTAATATTTCTAGTATGTGTTATGTGTTGCTATATTTCACCTCTTCAATGCTCCGCTACCAGAGGAACCTACTCAGTTAAGAGCTAGACCTGTATTATAATTCATCTCACTTGATGTTTCATAACATTTCAGATGGATAAACTCACTTTTGAAGCAGTGCCTACAGAGAATGGACCTTTTTGTGAAGCAGTCAAAGAACTCAAACCAGAATTCGCGCATGAGGTGCCTATTGCCTACTCCATCACACTAGATGACATTGAAAATGATCAATTATCTTTCAATGAGAAAAAAGCAACATTTTCTGTTAAGTATGGAGATTTTTTGACCAACAGCGATATTGATACCATCAATGCAAGTTTTGACTGCACACTTAAAACTGTAGATTCCTCTTTAGATAACATGCACACTTTGAAAGATTTTTGTGACAATAGCCAAAAGACTACAACATATGGACAAAGTAACCGTATATCGTTACCTGCTGAAGTGAATAAAAAATTTCAAAGCCAACCAATGCTTGTAGTCCAACCATTTTCTGATAGTGATAATAAGGTACTGAACAACGATTGGATAGTTGGTACCGAGAAAGTAGATATTAAGTCCAATAGTGGAATCAGTCCACCAAAAACTATGTCTAGAAGGAACAACCGAATCAAAATCATATCAGAAAAGAAAATATCGAAACCGTTCCCGATAAAGGGTACGCTAGAACCAGTTTCACCATCAGTAGTTTTGCGTGTGCGTAATAAGAAAACGAACAATGAAACAAATAATATAGAAAATATGGAGACCATGAAAAGTATTGAACCCCAAGTTGTGAAAAATACATCTAACACAGAAAATAATAGCTTGTTGAAAATGAATCCGAGAAACAAGAAATCTTTACTTAAAAGCTCAAACAATTCAAGCAATAAGTCCAGCTGTGATATATCACCTATGATGAGCATTATCAATCGTGAACAAACCTCACCAAGTGTATCAATGCTAAGGAATAAGATACCACCTGAAAGGGTTGCCGCTATCGAAGAAAAACGCAGTTTCAATAAAAAACTACGAGACATGATAGAATTTTGTCTTGATGATCAAGACAAAAACATTAATGAAATTGCTTTAGAAAAAAATTTGGCAGGAAATCAGAATTATAATCAAAATGTTTTGCCAGATGTTCAACCAAAAAGAACGATGCGACCAAGAAAAAGTAAAGAAAAGTCAGAATCTAACAAAAATGTTGAAAAGCATTTGGATCCTGACCAAGGGACAATCAATTCAAGGCAATCCAGTTTAGGAGGTGTGAATGAGTTACATATTATGTCATCTTTAGAGGCTAGATTAAAAAGGATGGAGGATACCTTATTGAGTAGAATAGACCAGAATTCTAAACAGATTGTAGATCTTAAGAAAGATCTCCCACACCTTGGTCGAAAGCAATCAACCCCTACTCAAACCGCCAAGTTTGATAATGAAGAAGTATATAAGAAACATCTTTTCAATGAAATTTCTAAATATTTGAGTCCAAGTACAAACAGTTCGATTTATGAAGAACTTTTTATAAATAAATATGGGCAGAACACTTCACAGAATTCGGAACATAAATCAGTTTATTCACCACCGAAACGCAGGAGACGTATGTTGTAATTACGAATAAGGAGGATAGAATATTAGAATAATCATGCTGGTTTTTATAACATTTATTTATATAGAATATTTTAAATATAATTTAAGTAAGTACATAAAGTTTTGTAATAAATTGTTCATAAATCATGTATACATATCATTTTACTTTCACGAGAGCCTTTCCTACGTTATCACCACTAAAAAGACCTGTGAATGCATCAACTGCCGATTCGAAGCCTTCATAAGTATGTTCCCGATATTTAAGTTTACCATCCTTTACCCATTCTAAGTTCTGCTTGATGCCTTCCATAGTACGTTCTGCGTATCTGTTTACTAAGAACCCTTCGATTTTTAGCTGTTTGCTGACTATGAACGGCTGGACTAGCGTAACTGTAAAATAATATAAATATAATAACTTGTTATATTTAAATTATACAGGGTAAATTTTAAATCACTGCGGATAACTTCAGTATGTATTCTAATCATTAAACTGAACAACTTTCACTATGGAGCCAACTGTTTTTTACCGCGACTTCGATGTTGGCTTCAATATACTTGACCTATTCTGTGTCCATAGTAAAAGTTGTTCAGTTTGATGAGTAGAATACATGCTGAAGTTATCCGCAGTGATATAAAATTTACCCTGTATGTAAGTAGTTTAAATAAGGCGACTTGGGGATTAAGAGAATATTATTCAGAGAGCGAAAATGCGCGCTGCGTACAAACGTACTATGGTGATATTTTCAATACCAATTAAAGTAAATGAAATTTTGCAGAAACAATCTAGAAACAAATTTCTATGCTTCTATAGAGTCAGATTTTCGTTAAAATATACAGTTTCAATGCTAGGATTAATTTAAGATTTGTATGGAAATCTTTGAGGCACTGTAACTTGAAAACTATACATTTTAACGAAAATCTGACTCCATACAAGCATAGAAATTTGTTTCTAGATTGTTTCTGCAAAATTTCATTGACTTTAATTGGTTAGTATTGAAAATATCACCATAGTACATTTGTATGGAGCGAGCTCCGAATAATATAGGTACCCTTAATAGTTTGTTATGAAGTATTTATGTGGGCAAAAGGATAGCCACTTTTCACCACTTGACATTGACATGTCATTAAATAGTTAAATATGAGCATTGCTACATATACATTCTTAAACATAATGTTGGTAGTTTTAGCAATGTTTCTGAGCACACCGAAAGGGATCATGGTCGTAAGTTTATGGTTCTTGCTGCGCGTTATTTGATTGAGTTCCCGATATTGCAGTCTTAATTGTTACAATATGCCATGATCACAGGTTAATGGCATAACATGTAACATTGCTGAAATACCGGGAACTCAAACAATCAGAAAACGCGGGTGGTAAGAACCCGCTAAAATGTTTATTTTAAATATTATAACCACGTAACATTCAACTTACTTAGTACAGTCAACATCAAAAGTATCTAAGCATCTTAAATGTTCGTAAATATCTGAACAACTTTCCGATAGCAAACCTTATTTCAACTCACGAAGAAATCAAATTAATTTATCTGTCATGTTATTATTTGTTAAATTGAAAACAAATGTTATCTAGTAGGAAATAGGGTTTATTTTCGTGTAATTGTTCAGATGTTTTTGAACGCCGGAGATGCTTAGATACTTTTGATGCTGACTGTACATGCAATTTCAGTTTGCATACAACTGAAATTTACCTTTTCGCTTTTCAGGCTCGGTTTCATTATAGCTTGATATTGCTCCGCAAACTGCAACTCTTCCAAACTGGTTCATCTGTGACATTACGCTGCTACTAATTTCTCCGCCCACATTGTCGAAGTAACAGTCAACTCCGTTAGGAGCTTTCTCTTTAAGAAACTTTTCAATATTTATTGTCTTGTAATTTCCAGCGACATCGAATCCCAGTTCTTTTACCAGCCATTCACATTTCTCGTCTGTTCCAGCAAATCCTATTACTTTACAACCTGAAAATTATTCATATTCTATTTATACAGGGTGACATTGATATAGCAGTATTGATTAGCATCCTTTTTAAACTAAGAGTCTACCCATCAAACTGAACAACTATTACGATGGGAGCAAACCGATCGGAGCAAAAAAAATCAGTTGTTCCCATACTAAGCTGCAGTGCCCGCTCGACTCAAATGTATGCAACGGCAGATTTTGTTGTTGCTCCGATCGGTTTGCTCCCAAAGTTGTTCTGTGTGATGGGTAGACTCTTAGTTTCAAAGGATGGTAATGATATCGATTTCACCCTGTAGTTGGCACGATAGGTATAAGTATAGTAAACAAGGGTAGGCACCACAAAATAGGAAGTCCAGCTACAATTTGTCCCGGAAAGAAAACGGTATCAAAAAAGGATGATACTTAGTTACTTTAGGTATAAGCAGGTATAGGTATAGGGGTAATTTACCTTACCCTATTTCTAATATTAAGAAGGTATATCAATATCATATACACACCCAATATCTTAGCAATTTGTCCCACATGAGACCCGACTGCTCCCGCCGCTCCTGATATGACCACCGTTTCTCCTCGCTGTGGCTGGCAGATTTGAGTGAAACCGAAATATGCTGTGTTTCTGAAAGATTTCGGTATTCATATTCCATTATTATCTCGCTGACCGCTCTACAGCTAGCGCTAGCAAACTGTCTAAGAAGTTTATGCTAACTTTAACGTTCAGCAAGTTTCGCCGCTGATTTTGATGAAATTATTAGACATGTTGGTCTTTAAACTTACCCGACCCTCCCGCAAACGCCCAGTCCTAATGAAATGGGCAATTCTCCGAAGTCAGGAAGAGCGTACAAGTAGGGTTTTTGGTTGCAAAACTTGGCATCTTCCGGACGTACAACAGTGTGGGTACGCCACCCGAAATGACCCATTACCCAAGTGCCTACAGGGTAGTCCGGATTTTTGCTCTCGGTGACTCTAAAACCAATAGATTCTATTATTTTTCAAAACATCAAAATATACAAAAATTGCCGTGGTGGTCCAGTAACCTTTCCTATCGTGCAGGAGGCGATGGTTCGATCGGCTTAGGCGCAAAATGATGATTTCGCAAAATGTCAACCGTTCGCAAAAGGTCCACTTCGCACAATGTCTATTCCGCAAAACGTCGCTTTTTCAGAAAGTCGCTTTCGCAAAACGGCGCTTTGAGTTTTTCGGAATTAATTTGATGTACGATTTCTAACACCACTGGCTTTTCGGTGGAGGAAAACATCGTGAGGAAACCAGCATGCTTCAATTTCGAGGCATGTATTGTACCCACTGTCCATTACAAATGGCGACGGGCTCACTCCCCGTCCACACTAGAGTAGTGAAACGTAGATGTTCTGAGTTTTCAGACCCCTCGGGAAATATCAAGCAACGCAAAACCAAAATAAGCTGGCCGCGCGTAGGTAGAGTAATGTATAACGCCGCGAAGCCAGCATATGTTTGTTTTGCGTAGCTTGATAATGTACAGATGCGCGGATTTCTGCCTACCTATCTGTCTAGAAAAAGAGCGCAAGTTAGTATAGGTACTTACTAGTATGGAGTAATGACAAGGAACGACAAGTAAGCAATCAAACAATAATGTATGTTAAACAATCGGTACTAACTTGGCAATTTGGCCTCCTATCATGTCGCATGGATATTTATTTCCGAGCTTCATTCGTTGGTAAGGATCCACGCTGATATATGCTGCTTCTGCTAAAAATTCTGAAAAATCAGTAAGTAATACCGTGGTTATCTTAGTAGTTTTTGTTTCAAATAGGGTGTGCTAAGTTTAGGGGTGAGTTATTATACCTACGTATAAAATATTTATTAATGCCTACCTAACATAAAATTAAATGCCTTGTTAGTGCATTTATAGACGGGGCAGTAAGGGCAGAACCTACTTTAACCGTTGTAGCTACTCACAGGAAAACGTTCCTAGACTGTCTTTAACTATTTGAGACATTTTGACCTGAATTCACAGATTTTGAAGAAAAGTGTACAGTCAGCAAGAAAATTGGCATTTTACCTAAAACTACGCCTAACTAATTACTTTTGAAGCCAATCGATCCTATTTATCGGTCCACTACATAAGGTACAGAAATATCAGAAATAGAAAAAAAAAAGTTTCCCATTAAGTACCTACATTTCGTAGGAAATCATCGTGGCTTAGATAACAACGTAGTAACCTAAGTACTAAAATAAATATAAAATAGTCGTGATGTTAATGCTATACTATATTGAGGCTATTAATAATATTATCAAGTAGTAAAAAGCAGTCTTTGTTGGTTAAAATCGTAGAGTTACGACTTAAATCATAAGTATAGAATATAAACTAATTCATTCAGTATTTACCACCATCTTGAAGAGCAGGTAATGTTTCTTCTTCTATTTTGAAATCACATTTCTTTGGTTCTCCTTTAAAAGGAGCTACGACAACGTATTTCTTAGCTAAAACCATGTTTTTCTTTAATTGCTAATTGCTAGGCACTTCTATTTCAGTATTTTATAAAGTTATTTACTATCAGACAAGTTGTATTATCAATACAAGGTACTTGAAGATAAGGCAAACGAGCACTCAATGGGACACCACGTTTAGAAAATTTTTAGGAGTGTACCTATGTTAGTTAACCAAACGTTAACTAAATAAACACGATAGCCTTGAATTTTATTTATTCATGGACATGAAGATAATTATGGTATTTTTACGCGGGACTTTTTGAATACTTGAGTAAATAAGTCATACCGAACACTTCACTTCATAATCTTTGCAGGTGTAAGTAAGGTGAAGAAAAATCACAAAATGATTGTGCCTTGGCTGCACCTACGTCGGCTGCAGCCAATGCACTTTACTCCATTTACAAGAAAACTCTAAATTTGTAGTTATTTATTTTTCTATTTCTTCATTCGGTATATACTGTTTTTTTTTAAATTAATATTGTAATAATAATAAGTGAACTTACCCAACAGAAAATCCCACAGAGCGACATGGCCTCAGGCCAAGCTCTTCAATAAAGATTAAAAAAAAAAAATGTTAATAAAAGGGTGGGTCCTATTATGCCGGTGTATTATCAATTACTAACCACTGAACAAGTAATCACTACGTGTTACTAACATCGACTTCGGAGTCTTTATAAACCAGAAGACACCCGTCTTCATCCGTCGTCCTTTTTATTTATAATTAATGGACTCTATAGCACCGCATTTCCGCTAGTGTCAAGAAGTTTATTGGAGTGTCTATCCCAATCTCAGGGATTGTTTTTGATCAAGAACAAGAAGAGATTGAGGATTGCGGAGCCTCGTGGAAGGCAAAAACGCGACGCGCGAAAACGACGCGACACAAGTGCTCGCGTCAGAACCTGCAACGTGACTCAAAGAGGTCATTGATCTTAGGCATAGAGATCTTAGGTGAGAGATGAGATCTTATGTCAACAACGTCAAAACCAAGAGTAAAATGACCAAAGACTACATCAATGACTTAAAAGAAAGCACGTGTCTTATCATATGAGTGTAGTATCAGTAAGAGATGCACATAGCAAATTCACCCTAGTTAAAAAAGGAGATCGCTACTTATTGCTGTCCTTATCGACGTAGCCACTTTTTTGTTCTTCGACGGTTGTCTGACTCCGGAGTCAGACATCTATTTTCTTACAAATTGTATAGGATTTTATGACTATCGCTGTCTCATACGCGGTTACACTGATGTTACGTCTATCAGCGTAAGCGAAAAATACTTCGCCTATGCTTTATGTCAAAACAATCCCAAGTGTATATTTTTCAAGATATTTTTTCTATGCATCCGTTTCGCAGTTTAGCAATAAACATTATTTTTAAAATTTTTAAAGTTATACAAAACTAGAAAAAATACTTGAAATAAAATCATTTTTCTAAATGAATGGTTCTACTTGGATAGAAGAAGAAAATATGTATAAATAATCGAGATATGGTTCGTCGTAGAAAAATAATCAGCGACAACGAAAAGTGGAGGTAATCTGGGAGCGGAGCACACATTACCTATTAGGCCTTCTTCTTCTTATCGTGTCGACTTCAAATTCTGAACAAAGTCGCTAAATAGTACCTTGCCAGAATTGGGCAACCGATACTGCACCGTCGCTAGCGGTCATGAGCTCCTCCTGCGTGCAGGTGTTAGGGCAGGATGTGAGATGGGCCATCGTTTGTGGGGCTCCACACAAGCAACTCACATTTTGCGTATTCGAGAAACCCCACCTGACCATGTTGTCCTTACTGCGACCAACCTGGGTTCGAAGTCGATTTAAGGACTTCCAGGTCGCCCAAGGCAAGTCATGTCCAGGCGGGTAGGCTCTCAGAGCGCGGCACAAATGGAGTTGGGAGGGACACTTTTTGTCGCCAAAGACTACATCTCGCTTGCGCTGGGCCAGTATTCGGTGGATCGACACACTTCATAAAGCTGCATCGGCTTGGCAGCCTTTGCGGCGCAGGAATGAAGCCGTGCATGGGATGTCGTGTGTCGTCCACCATTTTGGCTCTCTCTGAGGAACCTGCCACAGCCCTGCGGACATCTGGGGGCGCTATGCCAGCCAGTGGATAAAGCAACTGTACCGGAGTCGGTTTCAAGCTATTAGGCCTTAGCCTAGGTACCTATATACTAACCTGTGGTGTTGTACAGAATAGGTAATAGTATTCTGAATTGAGATATGTTTTGATTTCGGTCTACAATTTTATTTAATAACAATAATAATAAACCAGCAGGGCAACTTGTGGCGAGCTGTTGGTGAGTGGCGACACCACGGACCCGAGTGCTCCCGGGGGAAGTCCCTGATCCTCGTCTCCGTCTTGCCTTTACTGGCCGGTCGGAGTGGACCCCAAGAGGATCAGATCCCCCACCTCTGTGCTTGCCTTAATTGGTCGGCCTTAGGTTAGAGTCGCAAGAGTGGATGTGTTGCGGCGAGTGGGCACCTGATTACAGTTGGAGACTGAAATGATGGTCGTTTAAAGTCCAGAAACACCTCTCCACTCTAAGCCACTCAGGAAATGTTTCGCCATTTCGAATTTGACTCCATAGTGAATGTTGTTCACCTTGATGAGTAGAAAACATGCTGAAGTTATCCGCAGTGATATAAAATTTACCCTGTAGAGTTAATCACCCTGAGCACTTCGTGTGCCGTACCTCTTTAAAGTCAAATTAAGACGTAATTTTAATTGGGGTCTAAACTATGATACCTCGCGTTTGTGAATAGGTTTTGGAATAGATTCAAGGTATAATCGATTTATTACCTCAGGATTATTTATGTGGTTTGGAAATACGGTCTGTTTCTTGTTTCCCATAATTTTATTTAACCCTCTATTGCATACAAAACCAAATATGGCCTCTACACGAAATATTTTTTTTTATTATAGGATATATTTTGTTAGTTGTCAAATTACTTGTTAAACCATATTGCCAACAATCATAGAGAACTAAACATATTTTTTTCAAAACACGTTTTCTTATAATTTTTTATAGTAAACAACCATCATTTCATGACTTCGCTCTCATTCTACCTGAGCCGATTTTTTCTGATTTCGACCCATGTAAAAATTTAATAAAAAGCAAGTGAGTCTTTTTAAAAAATATAAGTTAAGTAGTCATGACATTCTTCCTCATTTGTAAATCATCTATTTTCAGATTACTTTATTTTTATCCGTTATTTACCTAATTTATGTAAGAAGTCATATATGGCTTTGTATGCATCAGAGCATAGATTTGTGTCATGAAAATTGATACTAGGTTTGCGAATATAAACGATTTTCTTTATAATCCACTTGCATTATATGATGGACTTTATTGTATCTTCTGTTGTAATACTTCAACAGCCCAAAATTATCAAGTTTTACTTGTTAAAATATAGTTTGATTATACCAGGTCCTTAGAGTGAGACTAATCTGCATACCAAATTTAGTTATAATATATTGACAGATAAAGATTTTAATAAGATTTTAGATATATTTACAAAAATTTTCAATTTTGCATGTCCATATCTTAAAATTATAACTAAGCCTGAACTTTGAGTACCTATAGTTACAGTAACAAGTACGTAATTATGCTTTCAGCATAGAATAATCGTTAAGTACTTGGTCGGTAATAGCTAACTGTTATTTCAACTAAGAGAAGCAACCAATATCTAGCCTCCTGAATAATTAACACTTATCAATACATATGAAAATGTTAAAAATACATGCATACGAAGCCATTTATGTCAGCAATAATTTTGGACTGAATGCATACAAAGCCATATATGGTTCTGAAAAATTTTCTTCTGAAGTTAAAGTCCGAATTTTTTTTAAATCTTTTTTATGGTTTTTGGACTTCATAATAAACAGATATTTAGTATCAAACATTTTTTTGATCGCATGCTTCATAATTCATGCAGTAGAGGGTTAAGGAAATCCACATTTTATTGGGATGGTGTACATTTGTATTCATACTTTCAGTAAAATATTGTTGTTTTCAGTAATAGTTATACTTGTTACTATGTTACGTAATGATTTATACTATACGACTTTATAACCTGTTGATTACCACTTACTTTTGCATTTATTTCAGCAAATCAGACAAGTCTAAGCCCAAACAACCCAAAGACAGAGTTCCGAGTATATCGTTTTGGACATTGGTAATGCGTTTGCGTATTGGTTTGCTAAAATTAAATAATTTCAGTTATCAACTTTAATTTAATAAGTCACGATAATCTGCGTAACTACAAACTATTAAATTTTCAGTACAGATTTGCATCAAAATGGGACAAATTTCTGATGAGTACTGCATTGGTGGCAACATTTATTGCCGGTATAACTCTGTCATACTCTATTACGATAGTGGCCAATATCTTTCAGACTATGATAGATTACGAAAAATCGGTTCAAGCGGGACGTAGAGACGACGAGGGTTTCATGCGAGCCGTGAACACTTTTGCTGTTTCATTTTCCTGTGTGGGCGTGGTGCTTTTTACTGGTGGATATTTAGGAACCGCTTTTATGCATATTGCTGCAATCCATCAGGTATTTCAATTAATTTGTTATTTATTACTTTTACCAAATCCGATTTTAATTGAATGAAAATGTACGTGATATTTTTAATCGCAGGTATTTAGAATTAGAAGGGCATATTTGAGAGCAGCATTGAGTCAAGATTTCACATACTACGATATGTATCAAACAGGAGATTTTGCATCGAAAATGGCTGAGTGAGTACCAAAATATTACCAATTCATTGTAGCTAGTAATACATACATTATGGTCACGCCTATGTCCCGCTGCGGTAGGCAGAGACAATAGATATCCACACGCTACGATTCTGATACACCTAGGTGCTCTCTCCTCTTCAACATCTATAAGTTTTTTCATACATAGGTTACATATCTACTGGTCGTCGCTTTGGTTTCGGTCCGGGTACATTTTATTTGACCCCTTCTTAAATGCTTAGAGGATCTATGATATATTAGTTATTACTTACACAAGATTAGATATGTTACCTTCATAGAAAATGGCGCGTAAAATTGTGTCGCACCACAGCCGTCTCGCTCGTTGCATTACTTGACACGGACTATTGAAATACGCCCCAATTGGGTCGTTTTCGAGTCTTCACTGCGCGCGCTATCTGCTTCTTTTTTTTTTGTAAAAAATACTAGTTATAATGGTGTGGTATTACATCTCGAGCATTTCCGTGCTTCGGAAGGCACGTTAAGCAGTTGGTCTCGGATAGTTCCGTCAGATGGCGTTGTAACTATTCGTTAAGCCAGGTCAGAGGCCTATTAAGGCGGCTTGAAAATTCTCTGACAGCAAGGTGACCACTAACTTGCCTCCACCAACACGCACTGGGCCCTCGTGGTGGAGTATGGCCCACTCCCTCTCACCCTTATTCGTGAGAGGAGGCCTTTGCCCTGCAGTGGGATTCTAGAGGCTTAACTTACTTTTTTTTTACTAGTTATAATGGTAATGGTGTGTTTCAGTGATATAATAAAACTGGAAGAGGGTATAGGAGATAAGATATCATCGATGGTGTATAATTCTACGGTAGCCATAGGCTGCATTGTGATGTCTCTGATCAAGGGGTGGAAGCTGGCCCTGCTTTGTTTGGTCACGGCGCCTGTGTCTTTCTTACTGGTCGGACTAACTGGTATGGTATGTGATCGAGAGTTTTTAGTTACGACCGTCTGTTTATTACGAGTTTGTTTAAAGTTTTTTATGGAACAGCAGATTTTTTTGCGATCTCCATTTTGGTTGTTCCCGTACACAGGGCACAGGCCTACCCTCTAGGAGGGTGTTTGGGCGTTAGTCTACCACGCGTGCCCAATGCGGATTGGTAGACTTCACATACGCATCAGAACTTCTTCTGCATACGCAGGTTTCCTCACAATGTTTTCCTGCACCGTTTGAGAGCAGTCGGTAATACGCACATACGTTAGAAAAACACATTGGTACGTGGCATGCTGTTCGTGCGGATTCGAACCCGGACCTCATGATTGAGAGTCCATACCTCTCCGCAACGCGCCACCGAGCTCTCTTCGACTCGATCAACCCATTAAAAATCCGTCTGCATATTAGGGAGGGACCCAGCATCATCATACTACTCATACTTAGGTACCTATACTTATCATAATAACCCATTGTCACGGGGAAACTTTCAGTTCGCCCAGCGTCTATCTAAAAGAGCAGCCGCAATGAGTGGCCACGCCAGTTCAATAGCTGAAGAGGTGCTGAGTTCAATCAGAACAGTGTACGCGTTTAATGGACAACAGAAAGAGTTAGAACGCTACAGGGTGCCTCTCGCAGAATCTCGGCGGATTGACATTAAGAAAGGTATCAGACATGTTTCACTGAAGTTAAATCTCAAGGGGTTTTGAAATTTTTTCGCTACCTACCCAGCCAATTTTCTTTACAGAGTTTTTCACTGGCCTCTCCATGGGTTTTCTGTTCTTCTTTGTGTTTTGCTCATACGCGCTGTCGTTTTATTTCGGCATCTATTTGGTGATACACGAACCCGCAAATTACAATGCTGACGTCATGTTTTCCGTATGTATTGAATCTGTCCATGTAAGATATATTTTAGCTCCAACGTCGATATCGCCAACCCCTGAATAATTTCGCTCCAAATTTATGGAACCCATTTATTACGCACACCATTCAAATTGCTACCTATATTTTTATCATCCGCTCCTTTTTCATTAGCACAGTAGGTAGGTACTGTACACATTATCTTTACATCTATAGACGCACCTACTTTACGTATATACAAGGTGTTTCATAAGTAACAATAAATATTTGAAACTCTTAACTCTTGTTTAGACCGTCAAACTGAACAACTTTCCCAACATCGAAATCTCAAAAAAAAATATTTCATATCCCATACATATTTTAGCTCTCGTCGATTTGTAGAGTATACATCAATTTTTTTTTTCGCGATTTCGATGTTGGTCCCATAGTGAAAGTTGTTCAGTTTGATGGTCTATACCACCCCCTTAAAGGTTTATTTGTATTTTTGTAACACCTTGTATAATACTATATGAATTTGTGCTTTATGATTATAACATGCACAAATTTCGTTTGAAAAGAGGAATTTCTATGTGTTTTCCACGACTAGGTAGGCAATAATAGTATGATTATGATGCGTGCAACCGATATTAGCTTGACGTTGATGCCAGCCGTGATAAAATGAAAGCCCATTAACTACAACTTAATACATAATCGAATAGAATCAACATGAGAATAATCGTAACGTCCTAAAAATATGCTGAATCTGCTATAAAAGTCATGCGTACCAGCGTACGCATAACGGAGTGCACCCAAGCGCGTGACTGTTATATTATCCATATATTTCAGGTATTTTTCGGCGTCATGACAGGCCTAAGTAACTTTGGTATGGTAGGTGCTCTGGTAGGAGCTTTCGGGTCGGCCAGAGGTGCTGGCGCACAGATCTTCAGACTACTAGACAACGTGCCTACGATAGACCCGTTGCTTGAACGAGGCATTATTCCGCCGATGATTGATGGAAACTTGGAGCTAAAGAATGTGTCTTTCCATTATCCTTCAAGACCTGAATTGCCTGTAAGTTTTGGTAAAGTTCTGGCATAACCCGATTTATTATCTCAGTAGTGGTAGAGATCTTGGCGCGATATACAGCATTTAAGGAAAAATATCATTAAACTTTAAACCACATACTCTACCCATCAAACTGAAAAACTTTTACTATGACATACTTTTGCAAATCTGTCAGCGCAAAAAAAAATCTGCTGTTCCATACTAAACTATAGCGCCTTCTCGACTCAAACGTATGAGATATTTGAGACGAGAATATTTTTTTTTGTTCTGACAGGTTTGCTCCCAAAAGTTGTTCTGTTGGATGGGTAGGGTATGTGGTTTAAAGGTTAATGATACTTTTCCTTACCTACCTACATCCTGTATAACTTATCAAATTTACCAGGTCTTGAGGGGCATAAACCTGAGCGTGAAGCGAGGGCAGTCAGTGGCTCTGGTAGGACACTCCGGCTGCGGCAAGTCCACCATCATACAGCTCCTCTCCAGATACTACGATGTGGTGGATGGCAGTGTAACGATTGACGTTTTAACTATTACTTATATAGGTAGAAACTAGAAGTCCTCAAGACGCACTAGGACGACGTATATTCCGCCCCGCATTTTGTTTACTTGAATTAATATACTCAAAAATTTGTAAGAATCCAAACTTTTCCTTCGAGAGTGGTTTTCTTGGCTGCCTCAATGAATTTCGCAGTTTAAAATCTTGCAGTCTTTTTCTTGAATGCAGAACCTATAAATTTTGTACTCGTGTGTAGGTATCCATCGACGGGTATGACGTAAGAAGCCTGTCGGTGCGATGGCTGCGCGCGCAGATCGGCCTCGTGGGGCAGGAGCCGGTGTTGTTCAACACCACTGTGCGCGAGAACATACGCTACGGCCGCGAGGGCGCCACTAACGAAGAGATAGAAGCTGTCGCCTCTCAGGCTAACGCTCATGAGTTCATCGTTAAATTACCCTCGGTGAATGACTTTTTTTTTACTTTTATTTGATTCGTTCTGCATTAGGGAATTAGAAGAAGATTAGAAGGGACAAACAAGGTGAAAAAGATTCTGTTTTCAAAGGTTTTAAAGACATTGCCCACGTGACGAACTGTAATCCGTTTCAAATCGTTGCGCAACTAACGAATGAGTATAATCCATAGAGGTAAGTATCCTACTGGATACTTACCAGTAGGAAAGAACAAATACAAAGAGTATGATAGTGAAATTTTTACATAAAAAAGGAGGAATATAATACTTCCCAATGAAATGGAAATTACCCTTTTCTGCAATAGGATTTCTTATAAAATTCAAATTTAAATTTACCAGTTTTGTATGCGAAACGTGATTGGGCAATGTCTTTTCGAAAGTGCATTTTAAGAGTGCATTGGGTATGTCATTAGTTAATTTTTAATTCTTGCATTACAGGGCTACGACACAATGGTAGGAGAGAGTGGTGCCTCACTGTCTGGAGGGCAAAAGCAGCGCATAGCGATTGCGCGAGCGCTTGTCCGCAATCCGCGCATTCTGCTTCTCGATGAAGCTACAAGCGCACTGGATTCATATTCCGAAGCTAAAGTGCAAATCGCTCTTGATAAGGTGTGTCATTCGTTTCTACTTTATTTACTAGCCTATTTCATCCCATTGCTGGGCAAAGGCCTCCCCTTTAATTCTCCAACCATCTCTGTCCTGGACATGCTCTGGCCACGCATCATCGAAATAATCCAGATCATAGGCCTAGTTTAAAAGTTGAAACGCAGTCCCTATATTGAAGAACCTGATTGATTATCTGTCGATATTCGAAAAATGTCTCCGTTAAATCCATCATTTTCGTATGCTTTTCAATCTCTTTATTAGTTTTGTTCTCGCTTGTCATTAGTTACAAAATTAAGGATTGCAAGAAAACGTCTTTCTAGGCTCTGTGAAACCAGGCAAGTATGGGCGATACATATAGGTAGGTACGTTTTACTAAGATGACACTTTTCTTCTCAGTAAATAACCACCAGTGTGTTATACGAAAGACACTGCATTCGGAAGATGACGAATGCGTCTTAAATGGATCCACAAATTGCCAAGCATAGGCCTATAAATTGCCAATAGGCCAATTGCAATTGGCTATAGGCCTATGCTTGGCAATGTGTTGATGTAGCAGGTCCTATGAACAGGTAGTTGATCATTCATCATCATCATCAGCCTTTCATCAGCCACTTCTGAACACAGGCGTCTCCCAAGGCACCCCATACAAAGCTGTATTTGAGATACCACCCCTGCCTTCCGGCACCCGCTTGAGTGAGGACCTGAGACAGTAGCTGTGGAAGACCGAAGAATAGATATTCATTCATTCATTCATTTTCAGCCTACTACCCACTGCAGGGCATAAGCCTCCTCCATATTTTGCCATTCTTCTCGGTCCTGTGCCAATCGCATCCAGGTCTTGCCGATACTTTTCCAGATGTCGTCAACCCACCTGGCTGCCGGACGACCCACTTCTCTTTTGCCTAATCTCGGCCACCACTGTGTTAAAGCTTTGCTCGACCTGTCATTTATAATTTTATATTGTTCTAGGCAGCTCAAGGTCGAACAACAATTATTGTGGCGCACCGTCTGTCCACTATCCGAAACGTGGACGTAATATACGTGATGAAAGATGGCGAGGTCATCGAAACTGGAAGCCATGATGAACTGATGACGAAGAAAGGGCACTACTTTGACATGGTGACGGTGCAGGAGCCTCATTTGGCTGACGGGACTGAAGGTGGACGTCGTTTTATTATTTGACCACTCATCTGACCTAAAGTTTAGTCTATAGACTAGGTAGTTCGTACATTCTCCTGGCTAAACAAGAGAATAATAATTCCGATCTCAGTCAATCTCTCAGTTTCAAGGACGAAATGGTATGTACTGATTCTCAAAAGAAGTCAAGCAAGGATGATATTTTTTGTAGGCACGTTAAGTTGTTCGTCTTGGGTTGATCTCGGATAAGACTTCATTATTTAGTTAAAACTGAAAAGAGTCTTGGCCTTTTTATAGATCATCAGTTTTTATGGTTTTTATAAAAGGTTGAATAAAGACGAGGCAACATGAAGATGACATACATACCTACATACACTTAAGCTACTATCCCACAGGATTAGGCAGAGGCTACGGCTCGCTACACACTACGATTATGACATACTTACTTCTCTCGCCTCATCCACTTTCATACATCTCTTCATGCACTTCCGTCGGTTGAGGGTGCTACGCATTTGTCCTTTTCGGAGAAGACCATTTATTTGGTCGTGGCAAGTTCTCCTCTGACTGACTGGTTACACTCACACTGGATCAATAAATCTCACTAGTGAGTTTACTCTCATTTATCCTGTGTACGTGACCGAACCACCTAAGCATACCACTTTCAATCCTGGTTACCACATCATCCTTCAACTTACACCAATCCCTTATCACACTGTTCTTGATTCGGTCACTGTTCTGTGCTGTAACACCACACATAATTCGTAATGAGCGCATGAAAATGACTTCCCAAAAATAAGAGAGCTCTTCTGAGAGTCAGAGATATTAAATAATGGTTTTCTGTGTTTAGTTGCCCAACTGATTCTACAAGATTCGATAATATCTAAAAGGGAATATGAAGATGGATCGACGACATGTGTAAGGACCTTTGAAATGTTTGATCGTTTTTAACCTAAAATGAAAGTAAACAACTCAATTAGTTAACTAACTTTGTTTTTCCAGCGTTCCGAAGAGGATAAGAAGTCCGTTTTGCCTCCTCTGTCGTTCTGTCAGGTGGTGAAACTAAATTCCCCTGAGTGGAGGTCCATTACAGCGGGGAGTATTTCCTCCATAATCATTGGATTCTCTATGCCGTTTTTCATTGTTGTCTTTGGAGATCTTTTTGGGGTAAATTGATTCTTTTATTTCGCTAACGTTATCCGCCCAAGTTTTCTTATTTACCAGTCATGATGCCATCTTCTGTCTTAACATAATTATTAATTGTACTTTCTTATCATAATTCATATGATTTCTTTTTTGGCTCTGGAGTAATTATGACTCTACAACATACATCATTTCGGAAAAATAATTAGGCAAGTAGTTACCTACTCAACATCTTTTCACCAATAAACAAAGAAACTGTCTTCAGTACTTAGTACAATATGGCATCAGACATTCTAATCAATAATCATTCAACATTATAGCCATCAAATTTCTATTACAGTCGCACAGTATGTTTTTTGACCTGAAAAGCGGTCATGGTCGTTTTATTCGTGTAATCGTTAGTGTTAATCATTTTGAAACTGAGAGTAGACCTCCCGTGCGTCAAGTCTTCTTAATTCTTCTTAATATTGAGTTGTGATTTTTTAATTTTTTTTTTCAAAATATCGCTATAACTTCCAAATAATCCGGTTTTCTTCTTTTTTCTCAATTTAGTATAATAAAACAATAAACGAGGTATTTTATACACATTACAAAAGTTCTCGAACATTTATGTTAATGACGAAATTATACATTTTATTGTTTTTCGTTTTTTATTTTTTATTTCTATATAGTCAGTTATTGGGGTTCCATTTTTACTTTTCAATATTAAGAGCCATACTATTGATGTCTAATAAAAAAATCTGATCTAAATCTCGTAGGATATAGGAGTTATTAACTAATTCTTCTAAAAGTTCTAAAATTATAAGAAAAAAACATTAGAAGTTAATAACTCCTATATCCTACCAGATTTAGATCTGATTTTTTTTTTATACATCAATAGTATGGCTCTTAATATTGAAAAGTAAAAATTGAACCCCAATAACTGAATATAAAGAAATAAAAAATAAAAAACGAGAAACTATAAAACAACGATATCAATGTACTAAAGTACTAGATACGGTGATCAGTAGGAACTGCATGTTACTCTTAAATGGGGTGTATGCACCTGATTCATGTTAGTCTCCTTTGCACTAATGAGAATGGCAGACCATCTGTTTGACAATCTGTCATTTTTTACAATAATTTATAACAATTTATTTAAATATTTTTAATAAATAAAAACCACCTGTAATCTTTTGTAAGGTAAACTACTATTCTAATATAAGGTCAGTATGTAAAATTATAAGGAAATGTAATTATTAATTTAAATTTGCGAAAATAGGAAAGTCTATTAATTTCCTTAAGATTGGGTAAGTCCATTACATTTTGTCTCATTTCGGCACCCAAAAAGTGATATATAAGAAAAAGAGACAAGGTATAATGATCATAGATGAATCAAGAGACTTAAATCAGAGGGCACAAAATAGGCACAATTTATTGAACTTATCGCGGTTGCCGGACGAACATTGAAAATCACGCTAAGATCGTTGATACTTGAGATTATATTTTTATGTACTTACCACTTGTTTGCGGGATAGAAATTCGGTATGTCAAGTTTTTTTTTGGAGGGCTGAATCGAAAACCATTTCGAGATAATTGTCTCAATAATCATATTTTCTATGTCAGAGATTTTAAAATGAAAGGATTACAGATATTTTTAATAAAATAACGTCGTTTTTCGGTCCGTCCAGTGACGTCACTGGCATACCTGTGAACTCCTTGGTAAACATAAAATTAACTTATAATAACTGACCATTAAGAAAAAAAAATACATTCGTAATGTCAGAATTTGAGATTTGATGTTGCCGTATCTGTTTCCAGCATAGAGTTAGAAAGAGGAGGCAGGTTTTAATTTTTTTAAATATAGCAGTAGGTAGTTTTTCTCCATGGAGTTCGAATTATTTTCTCTCCACCATTTTTGCACTTGGAGATTACAGATCAAAATAATTTAAAAATTAAATTTATATTGATAAACTCGATGAATCGCAATAAGAATAAATAGGTGTCTTAAAATTATGTCTTCTATCCGTAAAAAATATAAAAATGATGACTAAAAAAAACTTGACATACCGAATTATGAGAAAACATATATTTTTTACCTTGAGATGAACAAGATGAAGAAATCAGCTGTTCCATACAAGGAAGCCTACTCGAGCCAAATGTATGGGACAGCCGATTTTTTTTTCGCGATTTCGATGTTGTTGCCATAGAGAAAGTAGTTCAGTTTGACGGTCTGATTATCCGCTTAAAAAAGTGTCAGCATATTAAGAAGGTATACAGGGTGTAAAATTTAATGCGACACTTAGTTAAAGGGGTGCTTCAGTCAGACCATCAAACTGAACAACTACTACTACTACTCTACTAAAGGACCACAATATCGAAACGCGAAAAAAAAATCTGCTTTCCCATACAAAACTGCAAACATAACTTGACTCAAATGTATACACCAGTTTAAGTAGGTATGTGTCGCATTAAATTTTACACCCTATATAAGGCTTTGCTTGGGAAACATTTTTATGTTTGTTTCACAGCAATCTGTTCACAGTTCACACAATCAAAAGTTATGAGTCGGTATTTAATTCTAAAGTTTCAGGTACACACGGCGACACATCAAGTTACGCAAAACCAAAATAAGCTGGCCGCGCGTAGGTAGAGTAATGTATAACGTCGCGCGGCCAGCTTAATATTGGTTTTGCGTAGCTTGATGTGTCGCCGTGTTTACGTATTTCAGTAGTCTGCGCGTAGGTAGTCGAGGGCACCACTAGTATTTAAACAACTTTGTACAAATTCATACACACATTATTGTTTCACAGATAGTAGGTATAATACCTAACATACATATGAACTGTCGCATCTGTCTTGGTCAGTGATGCTCTTTGACCAAATTATAGTAGTTTCTGTTTATATAAACTAGATGGCACTAATGTTCCCGAAGAGTTTTTGAACATGTTGTTTGTATGAACGAGCAAGTCTATCGCTAGAGTCTACGTCTATGCTATAAAATGTATAATTTCGTCATTAACATAAATGTTCGAGAACTTTTGTAATGTGTATAAAATACCTCGTTTAATGTTTTATTATACTAAATTGAGAAAAAAGAAAAAAACCGGATTATTTGGAAGTTATAGCGATATTTTGAAAAAAAAAAAAAAAAAATTATAACTCAATATTAAGAATAATTAAGAAGACTTGACGCACGGGAGGTCTACTCTCAGTTTCAAAATGATTAATACTAACGATTACACTAATAAAACGACCATGACCGCTTTTCAGGTCAAAAAACATACTGTGAGTCGGCAACGACAGTTGAAGAACATTTTGACCTTTATTTTTATGCAGATAAGATCCAAAAGTGTTTTTATCGACTTTGTTGCCGACCGTACCTTAGCCATTTTGTAGAAGACCTGCCTGCTCGACGGCGGGCCCATACAAAAAATACGTTTAGCATGGGGGGCCGTCGCGTCGCCATCGGCGTGGCTCGAACGTGTTCCCATACTAATCGTGGTTTTTTTGTATGGGCCCGCCGTCGTTCGTCGTCGGTCAATGTTCCCTGACCCTTGGACCTTCTTTTTCAGGCGATGTCGGATTCTGACCCAAATAAACTGATGGAAAAAGTGAGCAAAGTTTCAGCAGTGTGCATCGGCATCGGACTTGTGCTGGGAACATCTAATTTGATAGAGGTAAGGAATGTTATAAGAGATAAGTGTACTTTTTGCAACCATCAGCAGCAAGGCTGATTCATTGTTTTATGGGGTGTAGGTAGAGCATCTCTGTGATGGGGATGGACCAGGTCTGCCTGCATAACTTCAGTCGGTTCAGGAGTTACAAACGTTTAAAGGTCAGAAAAAAAATAACGATCAGCTGCAAGGCTTTAAATTGAAATAGCGGTAAATCTAAGTATGTTTTCTTGTAGTAAGTATAATGCTTCTGGTAGCTTTCCTACTGCCTGTGTGCCCCATCTCAACTTGCCACCCTGAATTTTTCAGTCGGTAGCTTTCGGAATAGCAGGCGCATACCTTACGGAAAGGCTGCGTCTGCGCATGTTCGGGCATCTGTTGACGCAACACGTGGCGTACTTCGACCAGCGGACTAACTCTACGGGCGCTCTGTGCGCACGGCTGTCTTCCGAGGCGGCTTATGTTCAGGGGGTAAGTTCTCATATGGTTTCGATTTTTTTTCTTTGTTGCTATACTTTTTTTAAAACCCAACTATCAAACACAAAGCAATAAAGTGTACCTGTCGAGAACTACTTAGCACTTAAATCTAGCAGATTTTGAGATCAACTCTTAGACGATTTATGTAGGGTAGCGTCTATTTAGGATTTATAAGCTGACACTTTTTTAAGAGGTTGATCAGACAGACCGTCAAACTGAACAACTTTCTCTATGGCACCAACATAGAAATCGCGAAAATAAATCTGCTCTTCCATACAAACCTACTCGACCTAAATGTATGGGACACCATAGAGAAAGTTGTTCAGTTTGATGGTCTGATCATCCCCTTAAAATAGTTTCAGCTAATTTTGTTAGACCTTTAAGGCCCCCGCCTATCGCGTTAGCATTTCCCCTCTGACAACTTTCAAGATCAAGAAATCTTACGCATTTACATAAAATTTTATACCTCATCACTAAAACGCGACAATAACTTCGAACTTATCACGTTTGTGGTTCACACGACACTGTTTTTCATGATTTTGAACATTCAAAATAAAAATCTAAAGTAATGGAATAAAGTCCAAAGTTGCGAATTTCATGCTACCTCGCCCCCCGCAATAAGTGGCAGAAAAGTTTGTTAGAATTACACGCGAAACTTGTCCATATACAGGGTACAACTAAATATGCTGACACTTTTTTAAGGGGTTGATCAGACCATCAAACTGAACAACTTTCTCTATGACCAACATAGAAATCGCGAAAAAAAAATCAGCTGTCCCATACATTTGGCTCGAGTAGGTTTGCAGTTTTGTATGGAACAGAAGATTTTTTTTCGCGATTTCGATGTTGGTCCCATAGATAAAGTTGTTCAGTTTGATGGTCTGATAATCCCCTTAAAAAGTGTCAGCATATTAAGAAGGACCCTTTATATATAGTCTAAGGATCAACTTGACGATATACTTTTATACGACTCCATATTATTATGTTGGGTTGACATGTCTGTTTTGTGCGAATTTTATCGCAAATTGTTGCTTCGTAAGCTTTTTGACCTGCTATCTTCTCCATCTCCCTTTCACCTAGGCAACGGGTCAACGTATAGGCATCCTCCTCCAAGGCGTGGCGTCCGTAGGACTGGCGCTGGCCTTAGCCATGCTGTATCAATGGCGCGTTGGGCTGGTGGCGATGAGTTTCTTCCCATTCGTCGCCATTGTCGTCTATTACCAGGGGAAAGCGGCTAATTTAGAGTCTTATGGCAATGCTAAGATGCTGGAAAATAGTACGAAGGTACAGTAATATATTTTATTTCTTGAATTCCTATTGCTGTTTGGATATTTAAATTGAGGGCACGGACCTGAAAAAAAACCGGACGTAATCTCGTCTAATCACGAGTGAAGCACCCATTTATTTTTTTGTGCGTGCTGACGCACTGTCGCGCGGTACAAAATGGCGGCGGGTTGTAGGATCTAAGCCTAGAACTGGTGCATCTATGTGAGTGTAGGTCCCTTGTAGAACAAACGAATATGTAGGACCTTGCATGCTTCACATCTTTTTAGTCTCACATTACGTTCGCCTTTTTTTCAAGTCCGTGTTTGAGGGCTTATATTTAGTTTAGAACATCTAACTGAACTTTCACTTCTTCTTCCCATATCCCATAATTTGGGGTCGGCGCAATATGTCGTCTCCCCCTTCATCTCCTTTAGCGCACACACCTTTTTTACACATGTCATCTTTCACACAAATTCACACAATCCATCCATTTCTTCTTTGGTCGTCCTCTCTTTATGCAGCCATCCACATTCCATATTTAACATTTGTCTTGTAATATGCCACTCATCTTTTCTCATCACTATGGAGCCAAAATCGAAAAAAATATAATAAATGTTTTTTTGATACAAAACTATCTAAAGTGTGGGATGGCAGATTTTTTTTAAATTTTCGTGCTTGTCTCCGTAGTAGTAAGTTGTTCAGTTTGATGGTCTTAACAACAATCCCCTTAAAAGTTTCTATCTATCTATCTATAACGTCACGCCTCTTTCCCAATGGAGTAGGCAGAGACCAGAGCGCGCCATCTACTACGATCCTTACATACATCTTTTGCCTCATTCACATCCATACATCTCTTCATACATGCCCGTCGGTTTCGAGTACTCCGCACCTCCCCTTTTTGTAGGACGCAACTGATTTGATCAGAATACGTCCTACGAGGGCGCCCTCTGCCGACACATCCACTCATTTTAGCTCCCTATATCTCTTTCGTACATCTGCTATCACTCATCCTCTCCACATGACCAAACCAACGAAGCATACCCTTCTCTATTCTTGTCACAACATCGTTCAATTTACATCGATCTCTAATCACACAACTTCTCACTCTATCTCTCAGCGTAACTCCACACAAGTTTAAAATGTTTATTTTTACTTTTGTAACGCCCAGTAGATATAGCATAAGCAGACATGACTACAGTCGAGTCTGTCTATAAAGTCGTGGCATGAATGTTTGAGGAACTAATCATTTTAGTATGGTGGTGTTGCCAGGTTATTCTTGATTTTGACGTTCTTGCGTGGAGACAGCGCCCTCTATTCTATTCTATTTTTAAAATAATGGCTGCCATCTTGGGTATTTGATGATTTTGCCAATGTCTAGTTTATGTAGCAAAAGTGCTTGACGTTGTACGGTAATTTATGTATTTGGTGACTTCAAGGATTGTTTTTCGAAAAGAACACTATCTTGAGCCACCACTGGAGCCCCGTTGTAGACCTGGGAGGGGGCAACCAACGATCGACAGGCGACGCGACCGCCCAATAGCAGATCAACAACGTGACTCCGACAGCGCCCTCATTTTTTGCCAAGACTTTATAGACAGACTGTACCTACTTCTACCTACCTCTTTTAATAACAGATAGCAATAGAAGCAGTGTCCAACGTCCGCACTGTGGCGTCGCTCGGCCGAGAGCAGAAGTTCCTAGACGAGTATGTCACCCAGCTCCAACCCAACCTGGACTTAGCCAAGCGGTCGGCCCACCTCCGCGGCTTAGTTGCCGGCATGTCTCGCTCCATTTTCAATTTCATGAACGCTGCTGCGTTGGCTTACGGTGGACGGCTGATCGTCACTGAGGGTGTTGCTTATAAAAATATTTTAGTGTAAGTTGCAGTTTACTTTTTGTTTTTTTTCAGCTAAGTAGCTAATCTAGTTTATAATGAGCAGCTCAGTATATATAAAAAGTGTCGCTGCTTAGGTGGGTTGGGTATAGTTTTATCCCTAGTTATCTCGCTTGACATATTTTAGGGTACTATTAGTGGAATGTGAATATTGTGAAAAAGCAATATTTCTAAATCTTAATACAATCATAGCTTAGCATATGCTCATGACTTAATTCAGGGAGTAGACTGAGATACTCTGAAAACTCAAAACATCCACGTTTCACTAGTAGTACCGAAACTGTGTGACGGGTAGTGAGCTCGTCGCCACTTATAATGGACATGCACGCCTTGAAAAGCATGTTTCTTCACGATGTTTTCTTTCACCGAAAAGCCAAAGTTGTTACAAATCTTACGTAAATTCCGAAAAACTCATATTGGTACGAATCGGTCTGGCGGGAGATCGAACTATCGCCTCCTGCACGGCAGGCATGGTTACTCGCCACAAGACCACCACGACTTCTACACAATCTTAATACAACATGCAGGATAATCAATTACTTACTACTTCTTGAGTTTCTTGAGAAATTTCGTTATTTTTATTTTTAACTACCTACATGTCCTTATTTAGAATCTTTCTGATACCCCTCGTAGAATATAGATTTGAGCCATTGAGTAATTATGTATAGAGCAGACAACGCGAACAAAATCTGTGCACCATGATCAGCAGTGTGGGGCGCGTGCTGGGAGCGTCAGGCTGCGACGAGCGCCTGGCACAGGCTAAGTAGGTTAGAGCGCGTGCACCCTAACGCGTGTTACAAAACATTACTTCTTGGTAGCTTCTCTAGTTAACATAGTACCTCAATGATTTGAGCACATGTTATGCTGTTACTTCTGAACACTTATTGCTCTCTAACCTTTTTTCTTTACATAGTACCACTCAATCCCTTCAAATGGCTTCCGGTCAAGCGCAGAACGCGTTCACATACGCACCGGACTTCCAGAAAGGCATCAACGCTGCGTCTAGAGTCGTTGCGATCCTCAATACTAAACCACTGATCACCGACCCTCTGAAACCAGCTGTGACACCTTTTGTTAGTTTATTTATTTAAATAGGTGCCTAGTTTAAGGCAGCGTGCGTTGCACGAGTGATTGGATGGTATCTGTCGTCCCTAGTATTATAAGAGATAAGTGTACTTTTTGCAACCATCAGCAGCAAGGCTGATTCAGTATTTATGGGGTATAGTATAGAGCATCTCTGTGATGGGGATGGACCAGGTCTGCTTGCATAACGTCAGTTGGTTTAGGAGTTACTCCTAAACCGACTAGCAGTTCATGACAGTTTTTGTACTGTTCACATAGCTACAGTGCATACTACAATAATATCATATGATCAGCCTTGCAGCTGATCTTTAATTTATTACTGACCTTTAAACGTCTGTAACTCCTAAACCGACTGAAGTTATGCAGGCAAACCTGGTCCATCCCCATCACAGAGATGCTCTACACCCCATAAACACTGAATCAGCCTTGCTGCTGATGGTTGCAAAAAGTACACTTATCTCTTATACTATAGGTCCCGCTGGAGTAGATAGAAGCTCAGAGGAAGGATCTCTTTATTCTAAACTTTAGACGTTTGCTTTAGAATCTAAAGCATAGGAGTCCGCATCAATTTAAGATTGTAGTTAGTCTCTTTCGTCTTATGACGTACCTTTAATAGTAGAAGGAGATGAAACAACTCGTAGAGTATTAACTACAATATGTTTTACAGAAAGCTACCGGCGAGGCTAGTTTCAACGACGTTGAATTCAGATATCCTACAAGACCTGGCGTTATGGTTCTCAGAGGCCTGAATCTCCAGGTAATATTCAGTCACATAATTATGCTAATTCTTGATGATATGAAGAGAAAATATCACTAACTTTTAATTTCTAAATGACAGGTAAACCGAGGCAAAACCATAGCGCTAGTCGGTCAAAGTGGCTGCGGAAAAAGCACAGTTGTTAAGTTGCTTCAAAGATACTATGATCCTGATTCTGGCGTCGTTGTAAGTATGTCTTCAGAAAGGTCCTTGTTATAGCTCTTTCTATTTATTCCTCCTCTATCTTGTTTTTTTTTATTAAATTCGTTGCTTTCAAGATATTTATCTGGAGTAACTCCAAAAGTCGTGTGGTTCCGGCTTAGAATGGACCACCCCAATTCTTCCAGTAGGTGTCGGTACGAGGCGTTTTAAGGTGTCTTATGCTGTGTATATGTGTGCGAAAGGCTAGCCACCTCTCACCACTTAACACGTCATTACATCCTGAAAATTAAATTGCTAAATTTGATAACTGCTACAACTACATTCTTAAACAGAAAGTATGTAGTTGTAGCAACAGTGTTACATAACAACCCTTGCTTGCAATAGCTCAACCAACAATAATAATAATACAACCCCGAAAGGGATTAACGTCGTGAGTTCATGTATGTAATCCCTCGTGCTCATACGACTTAAGTGTCTTAATTTTTGTTGCCAATGGTCACAGAGATCGTGGTCATGCAGAAATTACAATCGATGGCACGATTAATAGTTAAATTTCAACTTATATGGCATCTAAAGTAAAATGGGGCAGGCAGAGTACAGAGTGTCGTTGGGTAATTTATCTATACAGTCGTCATCTAGATGCTCTGTTAACTGTAGGACATAATGTTGGTAGGAATGAGTTGCAAGGTTGTAATAACTTTTCGTTCTTTTCAGGAACTGGACGGCATACCCCTGCCGGAGTTGCTAGTGAACGAAGTCCGCGCTAGTTTTGGTCTAGTCTCTCAGGAGCCAGTGCTGTTTGACCGCTCTATCCGAGATAACATAGCTTACGGCGACAATTCGAGGACGCCTTCTCAAAGTGAGGTAGAGGAAGCTGCTAAACAAGCAAATATTCACACCTTCATTGTTTCTTTGCCACAGGTAAGTTGTTATACTACGAGTATTGCTAAGTGTAAGCATAGGTAAGGCACTTCAAACAACGTTTTGGATTTGACATGATGGCGTTCGCACATGCGCACTTGGTGCAAATTCTTGACTTATGTGTAGGGTTGACTTATCACGCATCGTAATAAACATCATAATAAACTTAATATTATTCGTTCTGATATTAAAAATATTATTTGAGCTAAAGAATTACTGAAACTACTCAATTTTATGTAGTCAAATCCAACGGGTGCGTGCGCCTGACTGCATTCCCTTGCTCGGCTTCCCTCAAGTTTTCCAGAAAGTGTGAGGTGAGGTGGGGTAGCTGAAGTCAGAGGGGGGAGTGGCCGTTCTGTATGTAGAACTGTATACTACTACCTATTCTGTGGTGTAAGTAACACATCGACCTACCAAGTGTACCTACCTACTTAGATCAAAATAAAATTAATGGATAGGCCTAAAGCGCGATAAGTTGAAGCAAACTACTGGTGCACTTGGTCCATACAAACTAGCGCCATTATCTGTCAAATCTTGGGCACTTGCATACAAATTTGAAGTAAACTTTTCATTTGTTTTGCCTCATTTTTCTGGTTTGAAATGTTCGCGTAAGGCCTATCCATTGATTTTATTTTGATCTAAGCCTACCTACCTATTTTGGATGGATCAATATTTCATAGGTATCTTTGAAAGTCAGGGAAATTCCCACATCATCGTTGAAAATAATTAAAATCACGGTGCTTGCCCGCTTTAAACTGTTGAAGATATCAATGCAACGTCGTGATCTAAATACCTAGTATTTTTATTTGATAGTAGCTATTTATCTACTTGTTTTTAAAATGATTAGATTACACATAATTTATTAAAGTTGTTCTTATGCATTTAGAAAGAACGACCTAGTAGCACTTGGTCCAATACGCATTTCGTCCAATACGCAGTTCGTCAATACGCATTTCGTCAAGCAAGCATTTCGTCAAATATTTAAGTATTTTGTGCTAGTGCTAGTGTAAATATTCAAGTAAGCTTCAAATCTGCAACACGCTTCGTAAAAATGTATTTTTAAAGTTAATATTATCTAACTAATTCGTAATGGTGTTATTGGCTTTATCCTCAGAGTAGGAAAGCCTTTTTCTCTTCTGAAAGTGGATGATATTTTAAAATTATCGGAATCAAACATTTGGATATGTGCAGGTCAACGACGACGTTGGAAGCTTATTTTTCCAGTCTAAATCCTCTTTATTATTTAGGCCCATAACTTATTCAATTCTGTACCTAGCTGGGTCTACGGTCGATGATGCCTGTGAGAGTAGTATTTTCCTTGATGCCTGTTCTTAAAAACAGTGATTCTTTCTTCTTCTTCTTGTGGTGCCATCTCCTATCGGAGGTTGGCTATCATTAGGGCTATTCGGACCCTGGAGACTGCAGCCCTGAGCAGTGAGGTGGTGTTCATATCTATTTTTAAGCCAGAACGTCCTTTTTCTACCAGGCATTCGTCTTCCCAAAATTTTCCCCTGCAGAATAATCTGGAGAAATTGGTATTTATCACTTCTCATAATGTGACCGAGGTACTGTAATTTACGGGTTTTAATAGTTTTTAGAATTTCTACTGTCTTATTCATCCTCTGCAAGACCACCTCGTTGCTAATTCTGTCCGTCCATGATATCTTCAATAAAGTGATCCTTTACTCAACTACATCTAATAGTGAGCTCTTTGCAGGGCTATGAAACAAATATCGGATCGAAAGGCATACAGTTGTCTGGCGGTCAAAAACAGAGAGTAGCTATAGCGCGAGCCCTCATACGTCACCCAAAGATACTTCTGTTGGACGAAGCGACGAGTGCGCTTGATACCGAAAGCGAGAAGGTGATGAACCGTAGCATGACTTACCTATTTATACCTCATTCCAAATAAGGACGACGAGATTTAACGATTCCTATTTAGCTTTCTGGCCAATTCTGATAAGTAAATATAATTAAATATAATATATTTGAGACTAGGACGTAAACTATGTATAGGGTAGGTGTAGGGTAGATATTGGGTAGGGGTAGGATAGGAATAGGGTAGATGTATGGTAGGTGTAGAGTAGTTGTAGATGTAGAGTAGGAAAAATGGCAGGACAACGTCTGCTGGATCAGCTAGTATATAGTAAGATTCTGTACAATTCGTAGGATATTCTAGAAAAGTTCTTCAGCTCTTATGTCCGTATAGAACAAGTGATTTTTGAGAGTTAGGCGTTGACGGAACGATATCGTCGTGCATTATCGTTAGAGACCAATCAGTGTCGCGGCAATAGCACTCAAGTCAACGGCGGCGATTCAGTTGCTACGTCTCGTTACGGTGCTGTTGCCACATCGCCTACGCTCAAAACTAGCTTGTGTGATATGATAGGTGTCTTAGTTAGAACCCTTTCTTATAGCTTTCTCAACTATCAGGTTGTCCAAGAAGCTCTGGACCGTGCGAAGGCAGGTCGCACCTGCATCATGATCGCGCACCGACTGAGCACCGTGCGCGACGCGGACGCCATCTGTGTGCTCAAGAACGGGACCGTGGCCGAACGAGGGACGCACTCAGAGCTGATGAACCTCAAGGGATCGTACTATAACTTGCATGCGAATGGCTCATGAAATTGTTTTTGATAATGAAATCTAATAGTTACTTACAAAAATAAATTTAACAAAATTGAGATTTCTATGTTTGTGAGATTTTTACGGTTTCGATGTTTTTTCCGTCAGTCTGTCTGTCTGCAGTGATTTAACTGAAGAAGTACAATGCGATAGACTTGAAACTTATGACATAGCGTTTGTACCTAGTAGTGGCCTTGCCCTTGCATAGACTAAGTTAAGTACTAGTGGAAAAATAGCTTAATCCCACGAAAAAAAGAATTTTTTCATTGGTCAGGGGTAAATTTCAAGGAATGCCTAGGTCGGTTATCTCATAGAATGCTAAATCGATTTCTAAAATGTTTTCACTGTGCTATTCTATAGGCAATTGTTTACTTTCCTCTTAGGTATGGGCAAATAATTTACAGCGGGATAATATCCGCGGGAACATATTCGTTGGGGGTAGGTAGGTACTAATCTCAAGACTAAAGAAAATACAACTAAAATTATACAGCGTCCTTAAATATGCTAAAACGGTTTTTAAGGGCATGATCAAATCCTGTTGGTCCTACTAGGGGGACTAAGCGGTAGGACCAACAGTCCGTAAGGAATTGATCAGGAGAGCGATTTTTGAATCTCATTCGGTGAGCTCAGCTGTTGAAAATGTCCAAATTACTATGGAGATACGCATCATTCTACTGTGGATTTGACTCTCAAAAATCTCTCTCCTGTAGTATGAATTTTGAGAGTCAAATCCGCAGTAGAAAGATGCGTATCTCCATAGTAATTTGGACATTTTCAACAGCTGAGCTCACTGAATGAGATTCAAAAATCGCACTCCAGACCATCAAGCTGAACAACTTTTAGGACCAACATAACAATCGAAAAAATACTGCTGTAACCTTAGATCAAAATAAAATGAAGCTGTAACAGAAATTGATTTGGGTCGAGTAGGTTTGCAGTTTTGTATTGGAAATATTGGAACATGATTTTTGTTTTAGCGGTTTTAGTTGTTGGTCCCACAGAGAAAATTGTTCAGTTTGATGGTCTGGAGTGCGATTTTTGAATCTCATTCGGTGTCAAAATTACTATGGAGATACGCATCCTTCTACTGCTGTTTTGACTTTCAAAAATAGATCTCCTGGATTTTTGAAAGTCAAATCAGCAGTGGAAAGATGTGTATCTACAGAGTAATTTTGACATTTTAAACTTCTGAGCTCACCGAATGAGATTCAAAAATCGCACTCCAGATCTTCTTAAAAAACGTAATCATATTATATTATCATATCATATTGAGGACCCTACCCCATACATGTACAGGGTGTAAAGCGACCGCTCCCAAAAACTCAAACAAGACAAACTCAACTTGTTCAAATTGATCGGTAATTTCACCCCTTTTGAGTTTTCGGGAGGGGTTGCAACCTGTATAGGGTGTAAACTTAAAAGCGTTCATACTTTAGGGGTTGCTTTAAACCATCAAGCTGATTTTTTATGGGACCAACATTGAAATGGGTAAAAATATATTTTTGTTGAGTCTGATTTCTAGAAAGCGTCTAGGATAGGAACACTGGTGTAAGACTTTGTAAGGTAAGATAACGGAACAGTTTCTCGAATAGAAATTTTATTTATCAAATATCCAAGAAAAATGGCAAAGTAGTAAAATGCATTTAAGGCGAAGACAGCGTCTGGATTCTGGATAAATAACGCTTGGCTCAGCTTAGCTCCATCTTCCACCTGTAAACACAATAGTACAATTAATTTACCAGTTAAGAATCACCTAAAACACAGTCTGTAGTGACAAATATTTGTATGACGAATATTAATATTTGTACCCGAGTCATGGATGTTTGTATCTATACAAGGTGTTTCATAAGTAAAAATACATATTTAAAACTCTTAAGGGGGTTGTTAAGACCGTCGAACTGAACAACTTTCTCTATGGGACCAACATCCAAAACGCGAAAAAAAAATCAGCTGTTCCATACAAACCTACTCCACCTAAATGTATGGGACCGCAGATTTATTTTTCGAGATTTCGATATTGTCCCATAGAGAAAGTTGTTCAGTTTGACGGTCTAATCATCCCCTTAAAATAGTTTCACCTAAGACTGAAAAACAAGGTTCGTTCGGACCTTAGTTCCTGCCTTTCGTGGCATCAGTTGTACAGTTACTCGTATAAGTACAATGTAATGATTATATTCTCTTTGGTAGGTACTCTGTGGTTGTACCTACCTACTAGGTAATATGCCTAGCCTACCTACTATTTAATGTAGTGAATCAATATTTTAAACAAAAATCCACCTACTCACCTTAAGGAGTCGGAGCAAGCATTGCAGCAGACGTCAGTTTAGCAATGACGGTTCCAGCAGCCACATTGCCATAGTAGGCCTGGGCAGCCGCGGCGGTGCTTCCCGCTGCAATGCCAGTACCCCCGAAACCCAGCATAGGGGCGACCCAAGCTGCCCCCAGGCCCCCAGTGCCGTAGATAACAGCTCCACCCAACACGTTCACAGCGATGGCTGCCAGTAACCCCATTGTTCTGGAAATTTCAAATAAAATCATCTTCTGCATATTTACATTCCTCTGCCGAGCAGTCTTGCTCCAAGGAGGTGTATGGGCTAATAGTTCACCACGCGTGCCCAATGCGGATTAGTAGACGCCGCCGCCGTATTAATAGAAGACACTCATTAGAAGATGCCTCATACGTGATACGCATCTGAATTTCTCCTTTTCTGCGTATACCTACAGGTTTTCTCACGATTAGTCACGATATGCATGTTTCAAAAACATTATTTTAATTAATATCATTAAACATTTCGTGATTCCATGACCTACTCTAACACAAAATGGCCGGCTTCTGAAAATCGGAACTTAACGAACAAAGAAATTTATCCGGACATCATCATCATTCCCTTGCCCATTTCCCATTATCTGGGGTCGGCGCAATATGTCATCCTCTTCCATTCATCTCTCCTAGCCGTCACTTCAGCAGTCACTCCTTTCTTACACATATCATCCTTCACACAATTCATCCATCTTTTCTTCGGCCTTCCTCTTCTACCACAGCCATCCACATTCATACTTAACACTCGTCTGGTAACATGACACTCGTCTCTTCGCATCACATGCCCGTACCACGATAATCTATTACCCTGTAATTTTTCTGTCATAGGTGCTACTTTCAAACTTCCTCTAATATACTCATTCCTTATCTTGTCCATTCTAGTTACACAACACATCCATCTCAACATTCGCATCTCAGCTGCATGTAGTCGTTTCTCATCCATCCCTTTTGTGGCCCAACACTCTGAACATGACAACAGGTCTTACTATGGTTTTGTATATTTTGCCGTTCAATTTGAGGGGGATTCGGGGATCGCAGATCGTTCCCGTAACCTGCCGCCACTTCATCCATCCTGAGTTGATTCGGTGCTTCACGTCCCGATCTATTTCTCCGTCGCCTTGTATGAGTGACCCGAGGTACCGGAAGTCGGAGCAGACTGGTAAGGGCACGCCATCAAGGGCAATAGGCACACAACTGGAGAGGCCGCCGAAATCGCAGAACAAACATTCAGTTTTTGTTCTGCTAATTTTCAAGCCAACATTCTCCAGTGTTTGCTGCCATTTTGCCAATCTGCTCTGAACCTCGAGTCCATCTTCACCGACAAGAACAATGTCGTCGGCAAACAGCATGCACCAGGGTGCCTCTTCCTGTATGTCCGAAGTTAAAGCATCCATAATCAGCAGGAAGAGGTAGGGACTTAAAGCCGACCCTTGGTGCAAGCCTACTGCCACATTGAACTTATCGGTGGTACCAGCGGATGATCGGACGCATGTACTGGATCGGCTGTACATTGCACGAATCAACTCGATGTATTTTCCCGGCACGTCTTTCCTTTTGAGAGCCCACCACAAAACCTCCCGGGGTACACGATCGTACGCCTTCTCGAGGTCAACGAACACCATATGCAAGTTCTTCTGTGCACGCCTGTATGTTTCACACAGTTGGCGTAGTGAAAATATAGCGTCCGTTGTTCCCCGACCAGGCATAAAGCCGAACTGGTTTTGCGTTATCTCACTCTCCTCTCGCATTCGTTTCTCTACCACCTAACCACCTTCTCCCATACCTTCATGCTATGTGACATTAGCTTTATTCCCCTATAATTGTTGCAGTTCTGTACGTCACCCTTATTTTTGTAGATGGGCACCAGTAAGCTGTTGCACCATTCGTCAGGGATTACTTCATTATGCAACAACTTATTGAAGAATAAAGCTAACCACTTATATCCATCCACATTCAAAATCTTCCAAACCTCAACTGGTATTCCATCTGGCCCCACGGCCTTCCCATTCTTCATACTTCTTACTGCCTTTTTTACCTCTTCGATACTAATTTCTCTTACCAACCCCATGTTCACTGGTAAATATTCTAACTCACCACTCCAAGCATTTTCCTCATTCATTAACTTTTCAAAATATCCCTTCCAACGTACCTTTATGTCATCATCATTTGTCATCACCTTTCCTGCATCATCTTTAATACACTTTATGTGGGACAAGTCTTTTGCACTCTTCTCTCTAGCCTTCGCCATCCTATAGAGCTTCTTCTGTCCCTGAGGACTATCCAGAGACTCATATAACTTGTCCTGGGCTTCAGCTCTAGCGATGGCTACTGCTTTTTTTTGCTCTCTTCTTACATTCATTATTGTTTTCTTTGACTCTTTCATACCCGTATCACTATCCGATGCATTTTGCCATTCTTTAAACGCAAACTTCTTCTCTTTCAGAATACTCTGTACTTCTGCATTCCACCACCAAGTATCCTTATCTATCATACCTTTGCCTTTCGTTTCTCCTAAAACATCCTTCGCTACCATTCTAATATAACATGCCATCTCACTCCAACAGTCATTAACAGATAATTCTTCCATATTCATTTCTATCATTCTATCTATCACTTTTACTCTGAATTTACTAGCATAATCATTCTTATCCAACATGTGCCATCTTATTTTGGGCGGGGGCCGTTCTTTGTTTTTCTTATTTTGAACAGTAATTTTGACTTCCATGATTAGCAGTCTATGCTGCGAGACTAGGTCCTCCCCTGGTAGCACTTTACAGTCTTTGACGCAGTTAATTTTGTTCCTCCTAGTGAGGAAATAATCAATCTGCGTCGTGTGGTGACCACTTTTGTAAGTAATTAAGTGTTCATTCTTCTTTTCGAACCACGTATTTGTTATAGCCAGGTTAAAGGCAGAAGCCGCTTGTAACAATGTCTCGCCATCGTCGTTACGAGTCCCAAACCCCCAACCCCCGTGCACTTTTTCATATCCATCATTCATCTTTCCTACGTGACCATTAAAGTCACCACCTACGTAAACCTCCTCATTGTCCGCTATCCTCATCATCACATCATCAAATTCTTCCCAAAACTTCTCTTTTATGCAATCTTTACTATTACTCTGAGGTGCATACGCACAAACTACATTCAGAACCAAATTCTCCAACATTACTTTCACGGCTATCAATCTGTCGCTTACTCGTCTAACATCCGTCACACACTCTTTTAATTTATTATCCAGCACAATTCCTACACCATTCCTTTTGCCATCACTTCCACAGTAGTAAAATTTATACCCTTCACCAATCTCTCTGGCCCCCTCCATTTCGTTTCTTGCAAACACGCCACATTTATCCGTCGCTTTTTCAGTACTTCCGCTAACTCTCTTCCTCTTCCAGTCATCGTACCAATATTCCGTACCAATTTATCCGGACAAACGAATACAAAATAATTAAATAAAACAAAGAATACCCGGAATCTATAAAAGAAAATGAAAAGTAAGCAAAGAATGTGCTGACTAACCTTTTAGTAGAAGAAGCGTTCGAACAAAATGGATGCGATTGCAGAAAAGATCGTAGACAGTATCGACCCGACTCGACCACACTTGCGTTGCGTCTGGCTAATGTTGAACTGACTGAAGTTGGATGTTTGTTGGATTCGATTCGACTGACTGACTACACTACGTAGGTACCTTTTTATATAGATCGTATCTATCTATACGCATGTATAATCAACCCGTACTATGTGAACTCGCGCGATTTTCGTTCGAGTTCCTAATAACAAAAACCATCTTTCTGTTTCTAAGAGATACCTAACCTACTTAGCTAGGTATAGTGTACTATAACCCTTCGATCAAAATAAAATTTATTTATTTTGATCTAAGCTATAACCTATAGATTTTACTTTTCATTATTAAATCACGTGTTTTTTTATTCAACGCCTCCTATTAGGGAAAGATGTTTATAGTTTCATTGAATATACCCTTAATGTTATGTTAGTAATTAAAAACATGTTTAAGGTTCTTGGCGAGTATCGGCCTAGCCAGAATAACCATATGATAATTTGTGAGAAAAACTGCATCTGACTGCCAGACTGGCAGATAGCCAGGCGTTTCGTCTAAAAATAAGTTTCCGTGAAACATTCTTAAAATTGTGTTTATTCTAGAAATTTGTGTGTTATTGAGGTTTATCTAGATTTATTAAACTAGCGGCGCCCGAGACTTTTTACGCGCAGACCACTGAGATTTTCGCCACAGCGTGTGTCGCTGCAGCGTCATTCGAAACCAGGTACCGGACCCGACATCAAATACCTACTCAAAACTTTTGATTGAATTAACCGATTGCGATGAAATAAAACCTAAATGCGAATCCAAACTGCCCAAGGCCTATGCTATTTTGAAAACCCCATCTAGATCGGTTCAGTAGTTTTTAAGTTATGCGTGCACAAACAAACAAACAAAAAATCTAGAAATAGTTTCAATGTATTCCATTACGTAATCTAAATTCCCCCAATTAATATTTTTGCAAGTATCTTTAATGTACATCCACGCAAAGTTTACTATTTTATTGGGACTGATGTATAGAATAGAAGACGGCAAAATAACTGCGAGAAAAATGTGAGTTTTTTTATTTCGGACAGTGGTAAGAGAAATATTTTATGCGGGGAAGACCCGACCATAGACATTGCAGCAGTGTTTCTTGCGCTGATGTGCATTGAGCATCTTCCTTGATCGGCCAACCTGCGCAATGCATTCCATTTTTACGCGATTGCGCGACGCAAAAGAAGGGTAATGTGTTTATTAACCGACTACACGAACGCAAAGGAGGGTAATTAAATTTCTTAGAAAAAGTATATGTCTAGAAAGAGCCTCACACTTGTTCCGTATAAAACAAATGGGGCTAACTTTCTTAGGTTTGTGTGCGTGAGGCGCCATACTAATTATGTATGTGTGCGTGTATATGTATAGGGTTTTGGAACCAGTACTGGTTCCTATTTTTTTCGACGCTTTCGTAGCTTTGACTGTCTATCTTGATAATCTAAGTTAAATTTATTTAACGGTTTGACCCGGGAATGGCCGGGGCTTACTAAGAATAGGTACTTCGATTTTTTCGGTAGGTATATCATATAAGATAAGAGCCAATTTGAGCCTAGAAATATACTTACAAAAAAAGTCACGTCAGCAACAGCGCCAAAATTTTGCATTTATAGTCTAGGAAATCTACGGATTTTTGTATGCAGTTCAAATGCAACATTTGCACTTTGGGTAATAATTTGGAATATAGTCATGGTCAATGAACATAAGTAAGTTAAGTTATAGCCTATAAAATCCCACTGCAGGGCAAAGGCCTCCGCTCACGAATAAGGGTGAGAGGGAGTGGGCCATACTCCACCACGCGGGCCCAGTGCGTGTTGGTGGAGGCAAAAACGGTCACCCATCCAAAGACTGACCGGACCTGACATTGCTTAACTTCGGTGATCGTTTCCAATACCGAAGCTCCACTACGCCAACGAGCGCTTCAATGAACATAGTAGATAAATAACTGAAAAACATAAATTCCCCCATTTTTAATTGTGTATTCTTGAATAATTAAAACATCAACAAAACATGAAATTAAGTACGAACAAAAATGGAAAACTGGTTATTTTGTACAGGACGGCTTCGTTCAATACGTTTGCTTATAACAATAATCCCCAGTTAATATCGTTTTGATTAGATAACTATTTATGATTTTTAAGTACCTATAAAGAGGACCGACGACAGGGCCGTAGCTAGGGGGGGGGCATCGTGGGGCAATGCCCTACCTTAAAATACGAATGCCCTACCTTAAAAATCACCCAACCATTATTATAGTCTTTACTATATGGGCAAGTAGGGCAAATTCCCTTACAAAACTGACAGAATTCTGGTCACAACAAAGTTCCAGTGCTGTGAAATTTCGGGCTCGCTTCGCTCGTTTCAGCCTATGATATTATGAGCGTAGTTAGGGTAATGGAACTCATACCAACACCGTTTTGAGTCTTGGAGTGTGAAATTTCGAGCTCACTTTGCTGGCTCCAGCCTATGATATTCGTAGGTAGACTAATAGAACGTATACCAACACCGTTTTGAGTTTTTGAGTGTGCAATTTCGAGCTCGCTTCGCTAGCTCAAGTCTATGATATTACAAGCGTAGGTAGACGAATGGAACGCATACCAACACCGTTTTGAGTGTGAAATTTCGAGCTCACTTCGCTCGCTCCAGCCTATGATATTACGAGCGTAGGGTAGACTAATAGAACGCATACCAACACCGTTTTGACTTTTTGAGTATGAAATTTCGAGCTCGCTTCGCTCGCTACAGCCTATGAAATTACAAGCGTAGGTAGACGAATGGAACGCATACCAACACCGCTTTGAGTGTAAATTTCGAGCTCGCTTCGCTCGCTCCAGCATTTGAATGGTGTCTTTAGGATAGGTAGGCTAATGGAACTCAGTATCACCATCGTTTTGAGACTGGTATAGCTAGGCCATAAAGTCATGATTGTGGTGACAAGTGGAACTAAAATTTGAGTATGGTGGTGTTGCCAGGTTACGCGTGATTTAGACGTTCTCATTTAATTTCTACTCTTTTTGGCCAAGCTGTAGGTATGTTCTTTTCTCATCTCATCCAAAAAACTAGCCTTTTGCTTCCGCCCTACCTTAAACCTCCTATGCCCTACCTTCAATCCAGTCCTAGCTACGGCCCTGACCGACGACCTTGTCAAGGCGGCGCGAACCTGTTGGATGGGGCGCCCAGGACCGGTCGTTGGGGCGATCCTTGGGGAGGCCTAAGTCCAGCATTGGACGTCCTTCGGCTGAGATGATGATGATGATGATAAAAAAATGTTACCTTAAAACTTAATTATTTACTGTTCGTTTGTAGAAATGTTTTCCTTGTAAATTTGTAATGATTAACTGTCTCTCTTGCGGATATGTTGGAAGAAATATCCTTAGAAATAAGCTTGCCCTTTGTACATTTATATCAATTTTAAGATATTTCTCAGGGTCCAGGGCTGCGGTTTAGACCTTTGGGTGCGGTTGTTTTTTAAATCGCTGTTATCGATAGAACGCTTTTTACCGAGGCTCGGAACGGCGTTAGCGCGAAAAGTTCTGGGTGCACCTAGGGCGTATGTTCGGTTCGGATAGGCAGCCCTGAGCCTATACGGGTATTAGGGTAAACAGTTGCACAACTTTAAGGGGTGATTGTACCCATGATACTGAAATTTTTTCCCTAACAAACCTATAGCATAAGAATAGTTAATAACTGTATAGAATCGAAACTCTGCGCGGAACGCGTTCAAGGTCACGTTATTAGCCTACCGCGCGCTAGACGCTAAGCAGCTAAGTCAGTCGGGGCTGAGACGAGACGGCCGGCCGCCACGCGCTCGCTCGTACGGGTTCCGTCCGGTTGAAATTATCAATTTTTCACAATGCCTAATTATTGCAGTGTGTTTGGGTGTTAAATCAATTCGAAAACAATGCCACATCAAAGTTTTTTTAATCTCCGTAAAGACCAAGACAGGTCCATCAAACTGAACAACTATTTCTGAGACAAACATCGAAATAACGAAAAAAAAATCTGCTCTTCCATACAAAACTGCAAACCTACTCGAGCCAAATGTATGGGACAGCTGATATTTTTTTCCCGATTTCGATGTTGGTGCCATAGAGAAAGTTGTTCAATTTGATGTTCTGATCATCCTCTTAAAAAGTGTCAGCATAATAAGAAGGACCCTGTATGTATGTACATATACAGTAACATTAACAACTTGGTCAACTTGGCCAACTCGAACAACATGAACAATTCGGTTAACTGGGACAACATTAACAACTCGAACAACATCAACGGAAAACTCAGACAGCATGGACAACGTGGCCCACTTGAACAACTTTGCCATCTCGGGCAACATAAACAACTTGGTCAACTTCGTCAGCGTGAACAACATAGTCAACTCAGACAACTCGGTCAACTTGAACAACTTGGTCAGCTCGGACAACATACACAACTTGGTCAACTCGAACGACTTGGTCAACTCAGATATCATCATAGACAAATTACTCTAGCGATAGACACGCTCGTTCAAACAAACAACATGTCACACAAAACAACACAAAATGACACATTGCGGTTTGTCATTGCCATAGTGACGAAGTGAACTCGGGAACATCAATCAGGTCATCAGGTGCGTACACCTCATTCAAGTGGAACATGTTGCTTCTATGCAAGGGCAAGTCTATCGCTAGAGTAATTTGTCTATGGATATCATGAACAACTTGCTCAACTTGTTTATGTTATCCGAGTTGTCCCATGTTATTAGAATTTCCCGAGTTGACCAAGTTGTTTATGTTGTTCGAGTTGACCAAGTTGTCTGAGTGGTTCGAGTTAACCAAGTTGTTCGAGTTGTTTATGTTGTCCGAGTCACTCCGAGTTGACCAAGTTGTCTGAGTTGAACAAGTAGTTTATGTTGTTCGAGTTGATCAAGATGTCTGAGTTGACCACAAGTTGTCTGAGTTGTTATATTGAACCAAGTTGTTCGAGCTGTTCATGTAGTCCGAGTTGACCAAGTTGTTTATTCTGTACGAGTTGATCAAGTTGTTCGAGTTGTTTCTAACATCTATAAAATAATTGCGTATATCGGACTACGTGGTCGGCACTCGGCGTCGATGACTCGAGGTTGACACATGGTTGACGCGTGTGTGGACAAATTCGATACAAGATGAACCACACGTGGCGTAGCATGGCGTGGCATTGCATGTGCGTGTGCATCTGTGTGAAGCCCCTCATACATTTTACTAGAAACCGAATGCGTCGAAACGTGGCATGGAAGTTGGAAGCGCGTTGCAAATTAGTGACAGCCCTGGAGGCCTCCGTTGGCGACAGCGGGGCGTTGCGGGCTGAGGGGGGAAGTAGGTGTTTAAAAGGCGGCGTTTGGAGCACGCACAAAGGAGATTCCATTCTATACAGTTATTAACTATTCTTATGCCTATAGTTACGCAATTCTCGTTCGTTCGAATTCGTTCAAACACAATATCTAAAGTGTCTTTCATGCCATCTCAAACCGTATTTTTCCTAGACTATTATCTCGTTCTAAAAAATCAGATGGAAATGTTTCTTTTGCCCCTTTTTAAGGCTTTACCATTGTACAAACTTCAAAAACACGGAGTAAATATTTTTGTCTCAAAGCTTTTTAAAAGGCTTTGAACAAAATACATTAGGTATTTATTAATTTAAAAAAAAAACATTTTGATTTCTAAGTTGCGTACATGGTTAGTTACTCAATGGTTGCGTACCGTTTTTTTCAGATTTTATTTTTGTCACTAGGGCCGGTTACTGTTTAGAAGTCCCATACATATTTACACCCCTCCTAACAAAACTCCGTAAATTGACTGGGTTATTTCCTTCGCACACTATAAATCGTGATACTCTTTAGTACCTACCTGTACAGCCAATTGTAATCGTACCTAACTTTTTTCATATGAAATTTGGAATATTATGCAGGATGCAAAATTAAATGCATCCGTGCAACTGAACAACTTTTAACTTTTTAACTATGAAGAGGTATAAAGCGAACATCGAATTCGGTATGTCAAGTTTTTTTTTGTCTTCATTTTTATATTTTTTACGGACAGAAGACATAATTTTAAGATACCTATTTCATTCTTATTGCGATTCATCGAGTTTATCAATATAAATTTAATTTTTAAATTATTTTGATCTGTAATCTCTAAGTGCAAAAATGGTGGAGAGAAAATAATTCGAACTCCATGGAGAAAAACTACATATAGCTTGGCAAAAAAGTCATGATCGTGGTGACAGGTGGAACTAAAATTTTAGTATAGTAGTGTTGCCAGGTTATGCGTGATTTTGACGTTCTTGCGTGGAGGCAGCGCCCTTATTTTTTATCACGACTTTTTTGCCAAGCTGTACAGCTGTATTTAAAAAAATTAAAACCTGCCTCTCTTTCTAACTCTATGCTGGAAAAAGATACGGCAACATCAAATGTCAAATTCTGACATTGTGAAAGTATTTTTTTTTTCTTAATGGCCGGTTATTTTAAGTTGATTTTATGTTTACCAAGGAGTTCAGAGGTATGCCAGTGACGTCACTGCACGGATCGAAAAACGACGTTATTTTATTAAAAGTATCTGTAATCCTTTCATTTTAAAATCTTTGACATAGAAAATATGATTATTGAGACAATTATCTCGAAATGGTTTTCAATTCAGCCCTCCAAAAAAAAACTTGACATACCGAATTCGCGAAAAAAACTGCTATTCCATAGAATAGCTACCAAAATGTATGAAACAGCTGTTTTTTTGTGATTGTAAAGGTTGTGTTGTTGTGCTGTATATTCTACAGAACGATCTAGGGGATAAATCCCACCTATCCCCCCCCCCCCCCCTGAATCCGTGCTTGTCTTAACTCGTAGGTATATTAGCTACAAATGAAATGTAGGTCATTTATATTTATTCTAATATTTAAAGTTTATTTCAAATAAGTAACATTCTTACATTGATAGATAATATTATGGAATTAGCGTAGAATGGACCTCCGCATGAAGAAGTAGATACTCCGTCCGCAGCACGGGAAGGCACTCGACTTCCTAAAATGAGAAAAAAATCATGATGAAAAATACAAAATATCTAACAGTAACAAGTATCTCTTGCAAAAATGCAAATAAGTATTCCTTTTAATACCAGTTATTTTCACATGGTAACCATAATTATTTTATAACATGGGTGAATGGGTCGTAGATAAAAAAAACAGCAAAATGCGAGTCGGATTCGCAACCTCAGGTTGCCATAAAAACTTTCCTCTCCCATACATCGTTCTACATCACGCATGGTTGATGCTGCAACCGAAAATGTAATGTTGTTGGTCAGGATTTACGGATTGATGAACTCACAGACAGAATTCGGCGACCAGTCACAGTCAGTGGGAACTGCATGTAACACTACACTGGAATACGGTTGTTCCCATCCCAAGTTCACTTCGTTCATAAGGAAATGAATGCCAGACCACAATGTGTCATTTTGTGTTGTTTTGTATGACATGTTGTTTCTATGAACAGGCGGGCTTGTCTATCGTTACAGTGCAAATCAATGTATACGGACAACAAAATGGGTTCCGTTTTTTTCCCTTGGTTACGGAACACTACAAATAATCTTTACTTACTCGTAAATAATGGCGCAGTCTGCTATTCTTAAGGTGTAGGTGCCAGCATAGCCATGGAAGTCAGCTTGGCGATGATGCTGCCCGCCGCTACGTTCCCAACGAACGCTTGGGCGGCGGCGGCGGTGCTCCCAGCAACGATGCCAGTAGCACCGAATCCCAGCAGTGGGGCAATAAGGCCGAGCCCTAGGCCACCAGTTAGAACAACCACGCCCCCTGCCACGGCTACGATGACTGCTGCGACAACACCCATTGTCTAAAACAAACAAAAACGTTGCACTCGCGAGAAGACAAGGATTAAATGTAGGATGTAGGTAGGTAGGAACAAATCTCACTTTATAAGTAATGCTTTCAAATCTCTGAAAGATTTTGTGAACAGAAAAAAAATATGACAGTAGCAGCAATTTACTCAATGGCTGTTCGTGGTGAATTCGATTTTCAATTCAACTGACGAGTGACGGCAATGGCAATCGGCCAGTTATAAAAAGCAGCCGGCAGGCAGAGCGTTTTGTTTGGCGTCTCATCGATAAACAAAAAGGGTAATTCCCCAGCCACAGATTAGCATTGCGGCCCAGAAAGCTATAGACAAAGAAATGTTTTTTTTTATTGAGGACGCGTCGGAAAGGGCAAGGTCTTGAAACCGCACTGCCTTTTCTTATTTTAAATCTTTATTATTTTATAGTACCTATTATAGATTATTTCGAACCATTTTGCGAACTAGGATTACATTGTTGACCCTGACGATCGGTTTGTTTAGTACAGCTTGGTCAGAATATCTGCTCTAGACATTAATTGAGGGCGCCACTGTCGCTTTAAACGGCAACACAATACTACGACCATAGAGAAATTACACGCTCCCCTTGGACTACGACCTAAACTAGCATAAGTATAAGCATATAATATGTACCTACTCACGACTAAATTCCCCGAGGGGGTAGTCAGAGATATAGGTACGACCGAGGTACGACCTAAACTATTTTGATACTAACGCATTTTCTCCAAAAGTTTATGCACAACATTATTTATAAAGGGCCCTTCTTATGCTAACACTTTTTTAAGGGGGTGATCAGACCATGAAACTGAAGAATTTTCTCTATGGGACCAACATCGAAATAGCGGAAAAAAACAACTGTCGATACATTTGGCTCGAGTAGGTTTGCAGTTTTGTATGGAAGATCTGATTTTTTTTCGCGATTTCAATTTTGGCGCCATAGTAAAAGTTGTTCAGTTTGATGGTCTGAACCAACCCTAAAAATTTGGAAAGTGTTTACAAAATCACAATAAGTACTCCATTCCAAATAGCAACGAAAATTTAAGACCATTTTTTAATTACAGAAATAGAGTTTTGAAACACTTACTACTCTCACTTATTCTTAGAACAGCTTTAGTAAAGCTCAATTCAAACACAGCCGCCTCCGGAGGCGGTCCGGAGGCGGGATTTTTTGTAATGTACGACTTTATATTGACCCTGCCACACAGAAATCCGGGCCGGTAGCGGTGCGGCGCGGCGCCGTACCGGTCAGAACGCTATGACAACCAGGCGGCGGCGACGCGGGCCGGAGGCGGCGCGGTGGCGTGCCGGGGGCGTCGCGGAAGCGGCGGCGGCCGCTGTATTCCATTGTAGTCAATGCGAGGTGTCACACAGAGCGGTGGCGGCGCGTCGCGGTCCGGAGGCGGTATTTACCGCGCTGTCATTTTGTATTTTGGATGGCCGCTTTTGATGTCACACCGGCCGCCTCCGCGCCGCTACCGCGCCGCCACCGCACCGCGCGAACCCTGTGTGGCAGGCCCCGGAACGCTTTCGCTTCCCGCAGAAACGCCACCGGCCCGCTTTCCCGCAGGACCGCCTCTGTGTGGCCTGAGCTTTACGTCCGAGATATGTCGGATAGTAGGTACATCTTTCTGATAAATAAATTATATTTGCTTATCAGAATTGGCCAGGAGTGCGATTTTTGAATCTCATTCGATGAATTCAGTTGAAAATGTCAAAATTTCTATGGAGATATGCATCTTTCTACTGCTGATTTGACTTCCAAAAATCATAATTCAAGAGTGTGATTTTTTAAAGTCAAATAAGCAGTAGAAAGATGCATGAGAACGCTTTTGTATAAGATTTAAAAACCGGTCAAACTCACCGATGACATTCAAAAATCGCACCCCAGAAAGCTAAATAGGAATCGGAAAATCTCGTCGTCCTTGAATGCAGTATACCTAGGTATAGGTAGGTACCTATAGGTTTTGTTACATCATTATCCCTACGTTTGGGAATTTAATTTCGCATTTTCTGATAGTTCTAATAATACCTCGACCTCGGTTGAACCCATAGCAGTGTTGCCAGATCAAATTTTTAGAAATCCGTAGGTCAAGGTTGAAAAATCCGGAGAAATCCGTAGATGACCTCTTGAAAAATCCGTAGATCTACTGACTTTTTTTAATGCTTTATCTGACTATTTTAAAGTGGACTGACCCAATATATCGCTCTAATTTGGAGAAGAAAATTAAAACTTAGACAAGTTTAAGCGAGAACAATGCCCAGACAATGTGAAAATCAATCTGTTGTCACACATATTACAGTTAAATATTTCTGTCGTGTCTGCATGGCGACAGAAAGTAGAAGGAATGAGATGGAAAAGAGTAGGGACGAGCCATATATTAGGAAACACAGTCAAATATCCAAAAAAGTAAACATTCCTTCCATTTTTTTGTGGCTGGGCATCGACTGGGTATCATTTTATGCAGCAAATTGACATTTTAGAAACGAATTCAGAAGATTTCTAAAAATCCGTAGATTTGCAATTGAAATCCGTAGATCCGTAGGCCAGGCCAAAAATCCGTAGATCTACGGATAAATCCGTAGGTCTGGCAAGTGGCAACGCTGACCCATAGAGACTTATGTTCCTAATCACTAATCAGTAAGAGGAACGAATGGGATAAAAAAAAGTTTTGTGAAAATTTCGTTCTAAAAACGTTTTCACCTCACATGCTCGGAAAGATTCTGTTTATCATTCGAAATCTGAGTGCAAAAGTGCATTTTATCCGCTAGCGTGGAAAGAGTTTTTGAAATTCGAATCTGCCTATTCAATATTTTTTTATACCGTCAGTCCACTGAAAATGCATTACTTAATAACTATTTCATGTCACTGGCCAGCACCAAAAAAAAAACTTTAGCAATTCACTTTTTTTCCTCGCTGTTGTGAGGTGAAAAGTTGTGTGTTTCGCTCGGCTGCAAAGTTATTCTGCGTCTCGTACCTTTGAAACCTTCGCTATAAGCTCAGGATTAATTGTAACACGGGTTAATTGTAACACGGGTTAATAGTAACATTGGCGATATTTCGGTAACTAAACAAGGCAAGGATGTGTGTGTACAAAGAGGCGATGGCTATTGCATGTCCGGACCTACTCTCCAATTGCCGTGTGTGCAACGTGAAGGTGTCTTGTGTTACAGAGGAATGAATTTTATGTGCGGTCATTATAAATATTTTCGATCAATTCATTACGTTGTAACTTCTGAAATAATCCATGTTTTAAACAGATTTTACTATCATACGTTGTAATAAGAACTAGAGAATGCTACAGATGATGAGAAGTTCATTATTTTCGTTTGTATCATAGCTTTTTTATGATTTTTTATAAAATTGACACCAAGGGATAATTGTAACACTTTTGATGGTGTTGATTGTAACGTTACAATTAACACTGTGTTACAATTGACCCATGATAAATTTTTTATAATTAAGATTGGTTGAAAATACTCTGACAGCAATGTTGATCACTAACTTGCCTCCACCAACCCGCACCAACGGCAGCGTTGGATGGAGAACGGCCGCTCCCTCTAACTCTAATTTAGATTGATTTTTATAGTATCCGATGTGGAATATTATTTGGTAAGCTCGCTTCCTAATTTAACTTCCAATTAAAAGAGTACACAATGAAATAACAGTCGTGATTTTGACAGAATTATATGACTTTTGATTACACTTTAAACGTAAATAAATCCACGTGGCCAGGTATAATAGTAACACTTGTTTAATTGTAACAGATTTGTTTGTATGACAACATTTGTGGTTCATTAAGATATACGAGAGTTAAGGTTTTTAGTTTATTTAAATGCTATTATACAGGGTGTTACATAATTAACCAAAAAAAATCAAATCCCTCGTCAAAGCCAATTATGAAATAATCCCAACTCTAGTGATCAGCTGTTAAGGTCTTTCACTCTAAAGTTGTAGTCTGAAACATAGACTAATTTTTTTCAGAAGGGTATTGATTGTAAGTAATTTGTACCTACATTTCAGTAAGAGATGAAGATACTTTCTCTGGCGAAAAAAACATTTTGTAAGATGCTTAAATTATCTAACATGATGACAAATATGAATACTTTTTGAAATTATTTATTATTTTTTATTGTTGTAACAATAATTTAAATTTTTTGTCAATCTGTTATTTTTTTTTAACAATAAGACCTATTTATTGTTAAAAAAATTACAGATTGACAAAAAAGTTAAATTATTGTTAAAAAAATTTTTTTGTCAATCTGTTTTTTTTAACAATAAATAGGTCTTACTATTCAAGTTAGCTTAGTAATAACTAATAAAAGTAAAAGTAACTTAGAGAATAATCATCTTTTAAATTTTGCACCTTACAAGGTAGTGGTGACGGCGCAGTGACTTTACGACGTATCTACTGCCGTTTAGTCTTTGAACTACCAGGCACCCAGAATTTTGGCGCCATTTGAAAAAAATAATTCCGCGGGTTCCGCATGTGTAATTTTTTTAATTAAAATTATGCGTAGGTACGTTGTCGTGCGTCTTCATAAAATACAGTGGCCGGCAAACAATGGATGAGCAACATTAAAATAAACATCAATTTTACAGCTGAGATCCCATGATCTTCGAATCGGCTGACATCTTCGTAAAAAGCAAAATCATTTCTTCTTCTTTCTTCTTGCTTCATTAAAATTTTTTTTTACTTAAACTCACGACGGATAAACGTTGTGATCGAAATGGCAGCCCTCGACGGATTTTCTAGGGTTTGGTTTATTATCTTGCGTTACACCTACTTTGCTTTGGACGAGGATTTTTCAAAAATTTTGTTAAACCTTTTTCGAATACAACGTTTACATCTTGCACTTAACAAAAAACCGGATCAGCGCCCCCTGGTGGTTTGTCACAATCAAACCTGTCTAAGAAACCTCAAGCGGTAAGAACGGGTTCGATTCTTACGCTACGCATTTCAAGAGAAAAAAAAAGAGTTTATCTGGTTTAGGTAAAGTGAAACTAAGTTAGTAGTGTGTAAACTATTAGGAGACTAGATGAGAGGAGAGATACAGGGATTTCAAGCTTCATATTTGTTTGTGACGGGACCCTAAAGGCCCGTGACTGACACGCGCTTTAATATGTTGCTGTACTTTTCTTACGCACGCAAAATTACATTAGCACGTCTCTTTTCTGCTTGCGAGTAAGAGGAAGCGATTAGCAACTTGCGTGCTTTAGAAGAGTACAGCAACATATTAACACTTTCGCTGCCAAGCTCAAAATCATGATTCTCGCGCAGTGCTAAAACTGACGCCTCTCGTAGGTCGTGCGCACAGTTGTAACGTAATAAAAACGACCAATGCGGCTCACCTCGTGCGTCACGGGCGTAAGGCGTAAGGTTTGGGTGACTCACGCTGTAGGTCATGAGCACAGGCGAAATGCAATAGCACTCGACCCCCCTCGTAGGTCGTGCGCACCGTCGTAACGGTGAAACGTTAAACTGGCTCGTTTCGTGGGTCACCCGCACAGGCGTAAGGATGTCAGTGACTCGCGCGGTAAGTCATACGCACAGCTGAAATGCAATTTAACTGACTCGTTACGTGGGCTATTTAGCACTGCGGCCCATTTGTCGCCGACCTACGCCATAGGTCGTCGTAGCAGCGAAAGTGTTAAGCGGCCGTGTGTTGTGCAGAGGTTGTGCCTTTGATTGTGGCATTGATCCAAAACATTTTTTGAAAATGTTCCAAAAAACCAGCACAGGATGACAGCAAGATTACCACTAAGTATCTAATAATTATTCTTAAAGTCTTGCAAGTACCTACATAAAAGACAATAATCAGTTATTATTTGTGAAATGCCTCCGAGCATGAAATGCCTAATTCACCGCCTGGCCACGGGACTGGGCGACCGGCGGCGCGACTTGCGATTTTAGAATACACTGCCTACGCGCCGCTGCGTGCTTGCGTAATAGTAGGGACACAACGCTCAGTGTATTCTAAAATCGCAATTCGCGCTGCCGGTCGCCCTGTCCCGTGGCCAGGCGGTTAGTTGCCGGCGCTGGTTATCCATACTCGTATCAGATCAGTGCGAGCTAGCTCCGGCGCTGGCTGCCGTTTTGGATGCCGGCGGTGGCGAGCTTGCTGCCGTCAGCGGCCGCCATTTTTGGTGCCGGTGGTGGCAGCCGTTGTTTTAAATCTTGGCTTCCGGCAGGATTACCTACCGCTAGTTCCCAATGGCATTATTTTTGGTTCCCAGCGCCATAGCAGCGGAGAACTGATGCACTTTGCAATCTATGATGTAGGTATTTACCGACTGATTTGCCGAATATGTGAATAATGTATTGAACAAAATTAAGAAGGCGCCTGCGCCGACTCGACACAGGGTGAAATGGTTGACGACCCCGGGACTAGGATGGTAGTTTCTTTAGCGCGCAAACCGCGGGCGCTTCCTACGCTCTTATTGGCTGATTGATGACCAATATGGCTACCGTTATTGCCGCGCCCGCCTTGTCGGCTTTTCTTTGAAATGTGCACTCAGTGTTGTCAGATTGGTTTTTTTTTCACAAGTTTGGGGAATAATTCCGTTCTATGAATAAAATCATTGGGAAAATTTAAAGCACAATGGGTAAATTTTGAGACATAATTATTACAATACAGCTATCCTTTAAGTAATACCCGTTACCAAGTTGGATTCGTACTGATCCAGGGAGTGTCATAGGGTACATTACGTCACGATAAATCATCATATCATCGTCACATTTTGTGTAATATTAAATTAGGGTTTTAATTTATTCATTTACCTATTTATTTCTGTATTTTCGTTAAATAAACCTTGGGGTACACTTTTAACAAACGTATCATTTTGGGGGAAAATAAAATATGAGGAAATGTAAGAAATAGTATTGGCAACTCTGTTTGCACTTGTAAATCAGTCGATCATTAAGCTTTCGCTTGATTGGTTTGTTTTGATTTGATTTGATGCTTTATCGTAATTTCAGAAAGTGTCTCAGTATTTTAAATTGGAATATTACGATATGAGACTAAGTGTAAGCCATGAGGATAGTAATTTAAATCGTGCAGTGAACTGTATCGTCTTTCCCCAGTTGGTTAGGACATTGCAAGCTTAATGACCTGATTGTCTGAAAAGAAAGATGATTCCGTACTTCGGACGGCACGTTAAACCGTTGGTCCCGGCTGAAATATCTGGTAGTGGTTGTCGTTACATTAAAACCACGTCAGATGCCGTAAGGCGTAGGCGGTTTGAAAAAAACTGACACCAGGGATTGCTGCCCTCACGATAAGAAGAAGTGTGTGAACTGTGAAGTTGTGTGTGTGTTGAATTGGGATCGTTGGAGTTGAGTCCCGGATATCAGGTGTTCTCCACGAAAGAATAAGTGGTAGGTAAGATTGGTGCTAGTATGTTACCTATTTGATTGAAATTCACGTAAACAATAAGTCAGTAAGGTTATCAAAAAACAACTTGTAGGTACCTATCTTAAATTGTGCATTTTTTAAATACGTTATTATTTAAAATTAATTAAAAAATAATTGCTAACTTAGTTTAATACAAAATAGCTATTTAGTTTAATACAAAATAGCTATTTAGTTAAAAAACATTTTATTTAGCTCCTGGTACTAACTACCAGGAGGTAGGAAAAGGAGGTATCATTTTTAGTAGGAGGTAGTGGGTAATTTCTCCTGGTAAGGGTAATGAACTTAAAATAGTGCTGCGCTTCTACGATGCCTATTTTATTTTTTTAGTATCGATAGTTAATTTTTCGATAAAAAATAATCTTACACAACGGTTGTCATACATTGTCAATAGACTCTTTACATGGGACCCTTTAACACCCTTTTTTCTTTAGGGGTAATTTTGTAACACCCTGTATATAATTAACTAAAGTGATTAAAAATCTGTAGGAATAGTTTTTTAATTTTTAGTTTAAAGCAATAAAACGCAGAGTTGTTTTTCGGTTAAATTTTTATAAAAACTGTTGATAATATTCTAATGCGATAAAAAGATTACTAATAAAGAAGAGGTAAGTTCCTTAATGGTAAATAAATAAGACCGATTTATTGATTATTTTGGGTTTTATTTAGATTAAAAAATCTGTTACAAATGACCCGGGGTAAGGGTTAATTGTAACATTGGTCACTGCTCACATCAAGAGCAAGTTACGAAAGGTTCTATAAGACTTCAGAACACTTTGAATATAAAATCTAGTACGTTAAGAAACTGCCTTCCTTAATGTGTATGTACCGTTTCTTAGATATGAATAGTTTCTCCGCAATCGAGGTAGAAGTAAAAACTGTTACTATCAATCCGGGTCTACCCTATTTGAACCACTCGCTTCGCTCGTGGTTCAATCCTAGAGTCCTTCGCTTGCTCAGGTTTCAATACAAGTACTCGCGCCAAAAAGCAACTTTGCAGCCTAGCATAACAAATAACTATTTCTTGTAGCTATAATGCTTTTGGTAGCCCCATCTCAACTTTCCACTCTGTACCTTTATCAATTCTTCGCTATAGTCTTACTAAACGACGTATCGACTTTTCATTCATTCATAATCTATTTTCCAAGACGAATCGATCGGTCTAATTGACGCATCTGTATCTTCGAGCGTTACCGAGAAAACACATTCTTAGGCTGCTTTTCCACCAGAGATGTGCGAGGTAGCGAGGCGGTGAGCGAGGAAAAAATCGGCCAATGAGAGTGCTTCAATTTCCCAATTACGTTATCGAGCGAGCACGCTATTGGCGGATTGTTTCCTCTACCTCGCACATCTCTGGTGGAAACGTAGACTAACAGGTACCTATATAGAAGACGTAACTAGTAAGTAATTTAACATAGCGCTCAACCGAAAAAAGCTTGTTCTGAAAATCACCTCGATGTTACGTCGTTTTTCTCCCCTCCGGACGGAATGCGTCAATTCTCGTCCCGCTGGGGTGCGTTCAGAACCTACGCCCAGAGTGCGCCCAGAGTGCACTCCGAGTGCAACTTTTCGCCCTAACGCCGTTCAGAGGCTCGGTGAAAAGCGTATTACCCATAAGAGCGAGCGAGAAGAACAACCGCACCCAAAGGTTCTGAACGCAGCCCTGCGCTAAACGAAGTTGCCGCTTTCCACCTCCGTCGAGGAGAAAAATAGTATACTAACCTCGGGCAGTAAATAAGAAAGTTTCAGATCACATGTTACATGAGATCTTCGAAAATGACTAATTATTTTACCGCCCGTTTTCAGACATCCCGAATATAAAAAACAAAAAAAAAGCAAAGCATACAGACATAGCCAATGTCCTTCTCATATTATTCTGGAAAGAATTAGTTTAGTTTTGGAGGAGGAAACAGGGAATACGAAATGCTGTTTTCGTCAATTTTATATAGAAAAAATTGGTCTGAGCTGCAGTTGTCTCATTCGCACTCTAGTCGGTGGGGTGCATAGGTGGGGCGGATCGGACAAATATTTATACAGTCGGAAAAGTGATGTATTCTCCAAATTAGCATTTCAGCCCGCCTATCCTCTTAACATAAAGTGCAGTATTTTTTTCCGCTATCACTAAATGATCTCTAACAAACTGAGAAAAACCTGAGAGCTATTTAGCCACAATACGAGCTCTTTGCTTCGGCATAATATTTGGTTGGTCAGTCGGTGATCCAACTTCGCGCCAGCCGGACGGGTTCGACCTTCCGATGCCTGTGTAGTCGTACGACGCTCCGTGAAGCCGAATTATAAATCTTATCTCTTATCACAATAAAGAATGATACATCGAATTACCTCATGAGTGTGATAGATAAAGGACACTCCAGTCGCGATAACGCTATAGCGCTATTACCTACAGATTTCACGTTAATTTTATTATTAGTCATTTTAACAAATCTATTGGCAGTTTTAAAGATTCAGTGTAATGTTGGAGTCAGTATTGACAAATTATTTAAGTGTCATTTATAAAGTGAAGAGAAACTAAGTTAAACTCAGTGTTTTCAGTCAAGATGAAGCTGAAATTGTTGTTAGTGACTCAACTTTTAATTCTAAGCTTTGTTATTGGTGTCCCGTGTCCCAGGGAAGAGAGTTTGGATATATCAACAGGTGTTGTTCATCCGAACAGTTCTATTACACACAATAACATAGAGTATGTTAGTAGTGCGTGGTATGAGGTTATAGACGAAAACATTACCGTCACACTAGGATGTCCTTGCATTGGAAGAGTTTGTCTTTGGAAATGTTGCGGGGAAGGACAGATGTATATCAACAGAAATTGTACAAGTACCGATTTAGAACCTGTGAATCCATTCAGCCCTCCAGTCTTCAACGGAAGGGAACCATCTAATGTGGAGGCTCATCAAAACTTCTTTTACATGTACAATAGGCATTGTATAGAAAGATATTCTGTGGACACCTTATTGGACAATGAAGAGGTGTACATCCAAGAGGTAAATATAAATAATAAAACTATTGTTATGATTCAATTGGCTAAGTTACGAATCAGAGTGAGTATTTCATTCATGATAAGGAACATGAATTCATGAATGTCATTGCTGATGTTTGTTATTGAATCTTCAAACTACGGTTCTAAAGGAATAACGCCTGTAAAAACATAAGAGATTAACCATAAAAAAGAAAACCGTCTTCTAGTTTTTAAATTTAACTTTTAAATTAAACTAGGTATACTTAAGTACGTTGTTAAATAATTTATCTAAAAAATCTAAAGCATAAGTTAAAAATAATCATATTTACAAAAAAATATAAGAAAAATAAAAATACATACAGGGTGTCCCGTAAATCTACGTCAAGCCGGAATACATAATGGTTACCAGAAAAATAATAAGTAAAATAAATATAATTCATAATTTTTTTTTTAAAAAATAGGTTTTTTTTTCGTGAAAATATACACCCTGAGAATTCAAAGCAACAGGTTAGATTAGCACTATTCTGGATTAAATAAGAAAAATAAAATTGAAAAAAATGTAAAGATTTGTAGCAGTAGGAACTAAAAAACTATCACAGGACGTACATTAAAAAGGCCTATAATTTAAAAATTCATGACTTAGATTTTTATTTTTATTTTTCTGGTAACTATTACGATTTGGCCTATCACCCGATTCCGGCTTGACGTCGATTTACGGGACACCCTGTATAAAAATTTGTTAACTATGTTTGAAGAAGTTTTTCTTTTTTTTTTGAGATTTTTGCTTGTTGAACACGAATCAAATTAATTTGTCCAATGACGAAGCACAGGCATTATGCAAGGAACACTGCAGTTAACATTGTTTTAATCTCTCAAAATATTGGTACAAGCTCTACACTACTATCTACTGTTATTTATAACCTCTCTAGTTACTTTTGTCAGGAAAACGCATTTTAGAAAAATGTTAACGATGGTCGTTTACGAGCAATTACGATTAACGATTGCTTTCCGAACCCGTCCTAAAATCGAGTTAACATCTCGCCTGAAGTGCTAACACTAAAACCATACTAAAACTTAATGAAACATTAAGCCATAAACAAACTCATTAACTTAGTATAGGTAGGTAACTGTAACAAAACACCAACACATAGTCTAAAGCCTCTAAAGGGGTGGTTTAGACCATCAAAAACTCAACAACTTTAATTAAAACCTCACTGTCCCACCCATATACAGGGTGCTAGGGTAAACAGCTGCATTACTTTAAGGGGTTGTTCTACCCATGATACTGAACAACTTTCCCTAAGAAACCTATAGGAAATTCGAGAAATTTCGACTTTTCATACAAACTTTTGATCTGGGGTGCGATTTTTGAATGTCATCAGTGAGCTTGAACGGTTTTTAAATCTCATACAAAGTCGTTCTCATGCATCTTTCTACTGCTTATTTGACTTTAAAAAATCACACTCCTGAATTATGATTTTTGGAAGTCAAATCAGCAGTAGAGAGATGCGTATCTCCAGAGTAATTTTGACATTTTCAACTGCTGAGTTCACCGAATGAGATTCAAAAATAGGGCCCCAGGAGTCCGATTTTTGAATCTCATTCGGTGAGCTCAGCTGTTAAAAATGTCAAAATAACTACGGAGATACCCATCTTTTCACTGCTGATTTGACATTAAAAAATCGCTCTCCTGTAGTAGGATTTTTGAAAGTCAACTCAGCAGTAGAAAGATGCATATCTCCATAGTAATTTTGATATTTTCAATTGTGAATTCATCGAATGAGATTCAAAAATCGCACTCTGTCATACGTCGAACTCAGCATTAGCAAATGTCAAACTTACAATGACGATATGCATCTTTCTACTGCTGATTTGACTTTCAAAAATCATACTTCAGGAGTGCGATTTTTGAAAATCAAATCAGCAGTAGAAAGATGCATATCTCCGTAGTAATTTTGAGACTGAATGAGATTCATAAATAGCTCTCCAGCTAATTGCATTTAGTATGAAAAGTCCGAAATTTTGTATGCGAGTTTCCTTTAGGTTTCTTAGAGAAAGTTGTTCAGTATCATGGGTACAATCACTCCTTAAAGTAATGCAGCTGTTTACCCTAATAGGTACCCTGTATTTGAGTACTGCAGTTTGGTATGAAACAGGAGAGTTCATATAGTGCAAGTTGTTTGCCCTGGAAATCCTGGAATGTGTTTCGATGGGCCCTAAAGTTACTGACTAAATGGTCTGGCACACATTTAGAATAGTCAGGTATCTAAAAAAACTGCATAAAACCCTTATCCCTTTGTCGCTTTCTACATCGCCCAAGGTAGCTTGCATTGAAAAGCATTTTGCAGACCACTCTTCTTCATGTAAATTTATCTAACAGGTACCTATTTGGGCAATAATATTATTTATGTTACTGGCTGTCCAAAAATTTGTTAATGGTCAACAGACGTAGTTACATTCGAGATAATATTATCGTAACTTTACTTAAGTGCCTAGGTATTTAAGATAAAAAAAAGTACCTAATGTTCATTTTGACCGCACAATTAGCTCTTTTTTTGTCAGTTGAACTCCAGTTCTACTACAAAGGGTTTTTCTTAATATGTTGACACTTTTTTAGGGGACGATCGGCTTCAAACTGGACAACTTTTCTATGGGACCAAAATCGAAATCGCGGAAAAAAAATCTGCTCTCCCATACATTTGGCTCGAGTAGGTTTGCATAGGGTCTAGTCATCTCCTTAAAATCTGCCAGCATATTAAGAAGGACCCAGTATATCATCAACCCAAGATTTATGACAAACATTTTATAAATAAAAAGAAAACCTTCTGGTTCCGAGACATTTATTTTCTTAGTAAGATGGTCTGCATTTTCTCAAGAGTGTGATTGTAATTTTCTTAATGGATACACCTGATTTTAAAGTTACTTCCTTCTTCTTTGGTTGCAGCTTTGAAATAACTTGTAATCTGCTGAATTTACCTTTCCTACCTTTACCTTAAAGTATTTTGAGACAAGCGCTCTTTTCATTGATTTTTTCTATGATTTATTAACCTTTCGTATGCTTAGTAGCTTGGTATGCCAAGTAGTACCGATAATGATTATATTACTAGTTAGTAGATAAATAACTCAGAATTTTCGTGGTCTTCCAACCAATTAGTAGGCTTATTCGAAACCTTAGACTATATTCGAAACATAATTTGTATTAGAAAATCTACGATGTTGTTCGCTGCAGAAAATAATATGTTGGTAGGGGTACATACAATTAATGGGAAGAGCGGCGTAATGGGAATGATTCGACATTTTTTTTTTACGATACAAGGAATCAAGGCATTCTGAGTACTAGAATTATTATAGTGTGATTATACGCAAAAACTGTATAAGTATTGCCCTTTGTAACGTGCTAAGTTTTACGTAAATAAGGTAGGTTATATTTTAAATGTTTAATGTTTTAAACCACAACATAACGAACGAATAAATATCTTCGCTCCTATACTAAAATACATAGTTAAATGGTAAATAACAAATATTAAAACAAGCCAGCGTAAATATGAGTTAAACTAAAACTGTGTTTAAATGTTAGTGCCAATATTTTAATGTTAATATGACAACAAACATAGCTTTTCAAACAATGAATTTATTTTGCTACTTTTGTTTTAAATGTTTCACAAATAACTCTGGTAGTACTTACCTATAATATTTACTGTTCAAAGCCAAAGTTTCACAAATTCTTCGCAAGTGAGTAGTTACATTTAAATAAAACAAAAAAAAATGTTGATTTCATTTTGTCTTCTGGATAAAAATTAGCCCGCGTGTCTCTTCGAACTGCATTGTTAAAATTTACTTATTGAAATCGCTTCTCTTTCTGTATTAATAGGTATTCAAACTTTGTAATACCTACTTACCTTGTATTGTAGTATCATGAAATGAACAATTCGAAGAGGTGTACGTTACCTACGCCAAATCTCTTTGTTAGTTTGTTAGTCATTTCATCCAAATGTTGGACAGTTAGGCTTCTACATTACCTACCTATAGATAATCCCTGTTTTTTGCATAATATCTGGATACTTTACCGTTATCTCTTCTAGCAAGTACTTAGAACTTAGGTAAGTATGTAAATCTTAGTAAAATTTTAAAACCGGCCAAGTGCGAGCCAGACGCACGAAGGGTTCCGTATCACCATACAATATTATCAAACAATTTTGATTTCTAAGGGATCCTTAGCGCAAGTACGACACACACATGACCTGTTTTTATTATTTGTTGTTTTATTTAAAAAAAAAACCTTGGACCATAATCACTACCTACAAGTTTAACGCATGTATGCATTACCTTTTTCTTGTATGAGGTATAATATGCTATAATATTAATAGCGCATATTCTATGAATTAAATTTCAACCGTCTAGCTATTATAGTTCAAAAGATACAGCCCTTTTTAGGTAGATCAGACATACAGATAGACGCAGTCCGTCTGGACAGCGTAGGCTTTATAAAAGAGTCTCGCTGGGGCGCTGGGTGCCATATGCCAGTGCGCCATTGGGACCTTTTGGGTACGGAACCCTAAAAAACGTGATACGAGTTAAAATCATTTACCTTGTTCTTGTTGTAATGTTATACAAATGGCCAAATAACGACTGTGGGTAATGTTTTGTTTATTATTGCAGATGGGTTGTTATTCCCAGTTGCTCCTGAGAGCTGAGAATTACCATATGTCGGAAAACTTATACGAATGTGTGATTTTTAATATTGGATCATTTATAGTCCATGGGATCTTTGGTGGCCGTGGTCAATACAGGGTGACTATAGTAGGTCAATTATAAATATATCAATAGATGAATGAGTGTCGATATGGAACAACTTTTAAATATATTTAAGTACCTAGGTATTCTGCTCCTATAGTAAATGATTTTTATTGATAGGACTAGAAGGTATCCTAACTTACTCGGATCCGAGACTTATATACCTACCTAAAATGTCAAATACAGTAGATCAATACAAGTCCGCTTTTAAAATTGGGTTTATACTATAATCTAGGGACTAAATATTTTTTTTGAAGCACTGATCCATTTTAATTTGTTAATAAGGCTAGATTGCACCAAAATGTGTTTATTGTAAGTTAAGCGTATTTAGTGATCACTGTCTCCCACTGCTATAATGACAGTGACAGCATCATATTTAAACTTGTTAAAGCATAAAATACATTTTTGGCGCAAGCGAGCCTAAATCGTGCAAAATTTACACTGATGATTGCTGATTTTTTTTCTCGAATTCGTAGTTTGCTCCATTCAGTTGTCCAGGTAGATGGTCTGAAGCACACCCTTGAGTATTACTAAACTGTTTTGTTACACCCTCTACTATATCTAACACAGTTTTTGCCCATGTCTTCGCCTTATTACATAAAATCCATCCAGAATTCAAGCAGTCAGCCTGTATACCTATTACGTGCTATTACCTACTATTTACAAATAAACTCGTAATTTCTACATTTCAAACAATGCTTCCTTAAATCATAATAAGTAGACAATATCGTTATGATTTCATAATTTACTGCTATGTTATTAGGTACCTATATGACTATTATATTATTATTTTCTAGCTCAAACATGAGATTAGTTAGGTAAGTAGGTACTTGTGTTTTTTCCCTCCCAAAAAGAATGCGTTAAACCAACGTTAAACCAATTATCTTTAAGTGCCTAACTATGTCAATATTTGGTTCCATTAAGGCGCATCGTCCCGGGACCACGACTCTCCATACTAATCGACGCGAAAGAGCTCGTGGCTCCGGTCAGAATTTAGCCGTTTTCTTTGAAAAATGATATGTTTTTTTTTATTAATTTCGAAAAAGTAAGAAAACCACATCATTCTAAGCGTTCACACACGATGACGCAATGACGGAGCAGCAAACGTCAGTCCGTCATTTGTGAAGCAAGGGTTGTAAGAAACCGCACGTATTCTATTTCTATTCTATTTTTAAAAATATGGCTGCCATCTTTGGTTAATGATGATTTTGCCAATGTCGAGTTTTTATAGCAAAAGTGCTTGACGTTGTACGGTTATATTGATATTTTGGTGACTTCAAGGGTTGTTCTTATAAAATAACAATATCCTGAGCCACCATTGGAGTTCCACTGTAGGCCGGGGATGGGGCAACCGACGCGCACGTGACCGCCCAATAGCAGACCCACAAAGCAACTCCAACCGCACGTAGAAGCACACACGGTGACGGATTGACGCACCGCGTATGCTTCCACGGACTGACGTCTGCCACTCCGTCATCGTGTGAGATCCCACTTAATTGTGTTGTGAACAGTATTGCAAAATTTCATTTTCTTCCTATTAAAAATGTTAGAGTAAAAGGATTACATACAACTGGAAAAAAGTGGTGACTTTAGATTCCCTTTTCTTAGGTTTTATTCATTAAAATCGATTTCTAGAAAAACCACATCACTTCTCATATCGTGTAGATGGTTCAGTTTATTTTTCAGCTCAAAAAGTGTTGTAGTTAGTTAATAAATAAAATGGTTACAAAAATACCCAATTTCATGGTAAAACCAGGAGGTATATCCCCTTAATGAATGGAAAGAAAATTTCTTCCAGGGACATCGTATACCTACGTAGATAGGTACCTACCTGGACTGGTCATCCGATACCTACGTGTTGCAGTGTATTTTTGTGTTACCATGCTTATAGGTATTTAGGTATGAACGTAAGAAGTGCTCGAATAATATTTAAAAAAAACGTATTGTATAGGGAGATAGGGTAAGTAAGTAGTACGTACCTACTTCCAATGAAAATGATAACAGATGCTGTACCCGAACCAGTTTCTGAAATCGATAACTTTTTATGCTCTTATTTTACTTATGCAATTGCTACGGAAGTACGGAACCCTATCATGGGCGAGTCCGACACGCTCTAGACCGGTTTTTTTAGAATTTCCCTTTGTTCTTTCGGGAAAGTGGTTCAGTTTCATTAGAAAATGTCTACCCTAACGGTTCACTAATGTTTAACACAAAATCAATAAGCAAAATATCACTTCTCAAGCAACGTTTAACACGTTCGTGGGCAGTGACGGCTATTACCGTAAAAATGGATTGTGAAAATTGACAGTACGGTATAAACCGTTCGTATTCAAGCTCCATTAAAAAACACTACGGTCGTAACAGACTGTTTTTCATACGATTACCGGGTAAACCACGCCTACTGCCATTCTGTGTAGGCATTCCACTGCACTACTGCCAAAATTAAGCGTTGTAGAAACCTTTTGTTTGGGGCCTCACACTCGCAAAATCAATAGTGCACACACTGACAGTACGGTTTTGACCGTCGTTTTTGTATGAACGGCATATCGTCGCAGGGAGCGTGTGCGCTTGTTTATGCGGATTACTTCCGCAGTAAAAGTGACCTGTGATAAGCTTAATTGATAATACACATATGATATTCATAAATTTGCATGGACAACGTAATAAAACGTAGTAAATTGCAGTAACAAACATTTTTGTGACAAGAATATGTACCTGATAACGCAATATCGTACCAACCTAACTATTTTGTATCGCAAAGTAAAATTTGGTAAGATATTAAAACAAAAATCGTTGTGATAATTTTTTGAATAATGGGTTATTCATACAATACCTACATATTAGGTATAATCAATTTCTTCGATCACGCATAAGAAACCTTATCTTTCGTATCTATCCCTATCTCGTACGACACCCATAGGAAGAATGGTATTATGGTTTATGTTGTGCTTGTGCTCAATGTTATTTTTTCTCTTTAAATGCCTCGATTGCGAAAAGAGAAGACAAGCATCACGCCAGTGTCCAGATGATCTAGTGTTGAAGTCCTAAAGAAGATCCATTTTATGATGGATGATGATTTCGCTGCGAAGACCAATCACCTATCTAAGGCATAGCCTAGCGTAGCATATGCTCATGACTATATATTCCCTGAGGTAGTCAGAGATATTCTGAAACCTCAGAACATCCACGTTTCACTAGGTTAGGTACCTATTTATCTAAGGTAAACTCATTAAACTCAAAATAATAATCGCATTATATCGTGATATACATATCTTGATAATATTACCGTCCTTATTTTCAATAAAAATAACTATAATTAAACGTCTTTTATTGAATAGATTTAGAGATTTATTTAGAGACTAATACTGTTATAGTGATACTTTTGGTAATTTGTTAATTATGCTACAACCGTACTGTCACTAACATTAATGTAAATGCATTGAAATCAGTGATATTACGGCCAATACCGTACAGCTATAACCGTACTGTCACTGATGTAAATATTATTCAGTATAGCAGTGGCAGTACGGCCATTACAGTACAACTGCAATAATCGTACTGTCACTGATGTTAATACTATTCAGTAAAAGCAGTGGCAGTACGGCCATTACCGTACTACTGCAATAACCGTACTGTCACTGATGTTAATACTATTCAGTAATAGCAGTGGCAGTACTGCCATTACCGTACTATGGCTATAACCGTACTGTCACAATCTTCGATGTCATTTAGGCTGAGTATTGTCAGTACGGTTTTGACAGTCGTGTGAATTTGTATGGAAATTTCCAGTGACATTTCAGGATTTGCACTGCCCACGAACGTGTTAACAATGTTTCATTTCACAAACTAGTGATTTAACAAAGGTGTTAATACACATATTTACTTATCGAAAGTAGTCATTTAGCAAATGCATTGAATTATATTATGTTTATAGTTAAAACAACATTTCAACATCAGTTATGCGACAACAATCTTATTTTACCAAATGAATTATTTAGCAAACAACGATAAATCATTTTTTATATCACAAAACGTTATTTGCCATTTTTCAAATTCATCTACTAAACTTGCTGCAACTTCATTTTAAACTTTAATTTCAAATATTTTAATAATGTTAGTCAGTCTGACGATCGTTCTAGGTCTGACGTGACTAGATTGATGGACCAGACTGACGCGAGAATGAGCGTGTAACACCCGTCTTTCATGGTGCTTCATGCATAAAACATACATGCACGCTACACCAAGCATACCTACATATACCTACGCAAAAATGCAGCATGACATACTAACTAACCTAACCTAGTTTAACAATAACCTACAGTTTTGATGTTACCTTTCTGCCCCCTAAGCAATAAGCAATAAGCATGCACTCAAGCAATGATGCAAGCAAGCATGCACACAAGCATGCAGACACACAAGCATGCAGCAAGCAAGCAAGCATGTAGCATGCAAGCAGGCTTGCACATGCAAGCAAGCATGTTGATGCTCCGCTCGCTTCGCTCGCTCCGCTAAGTGTTATACATGTTCTAACCTAACCTAACCTAGAATTCGACAAGCTCCAATATGTTTTTCTCAGGCAGGGGGCTTCCGCCCCCCGCAACCCCCGAGCGGGGGGCGCACGCCCCCTGCACCCCCTAACATGCAGACAAGCAAACAAGCAAGCAAGCACACATGCAAAGATGCAAGCAAGCATGCACACAGGCATGCAGCAAGCAAGCAAGCATGCAACATGCAAGCAAGCATGCACATGCATGTACAGACAAGACTGCGTGGAAGAGGGGTGCTCTGGTTCGGTTTTGTGAAATGAAATAATGTGTCATAGTAAAAAGTGTCGTTTGTCGGCGGCGCTCATGTCTAGGTACTATCATTGAGGTACTATGTTAGTTACTCAATGGGTACTATACATTTATTTTTTTCGAAATAGAACGACGGTTATAAATAAGTGTGATGAATAGGTGTAAATATGTAATAATTTGATAAAGTGATGTTGTTGCCGGCACAATGGACTCAAATTGATTAGGTAGGTAATTAGTACACGTACGTAAATTGCTCGTTACATTACCAAATTTACCAAATGAATTAGTTCCGTGTAAAAAATGAGTTTATTTTTGTACCACCATTTGTATCGTACCTACTATGATATCAAGTACAGTCAACAGCAAACGTCAATAAACTTTTACAAAATTTCGTAATGAAATTAATCGCGAACAAATCTATATTTAACTATGTTTTAGATGTTACGTGAAAGAGCATTAAATTAACTTTCCATTAATTAAAAATAAAATTGTATAGGTATACCTAATCATTTTGATCATTTACTTTTGATATACCTACTGTTTAAGTGCGTGTAGAAATGAACCCCGCTCGGGGGTTGCGGGGGGCGCACGCCCCCTGCACCCCCTAACATGCAGACAAGCAAACAAGCAAGCAAGCACACATGCAAAGATGCAAGCAAGCATGCACACAGGCATGCAGCAAGCAAGCAAGCATGCAACATGCAAGCAAGCATGCACATGCATGTACAGACAAGACTGCGTGGAAGAGGGGTGCTCTGGTTCGGTTTTGTGAAATGAAATAATGTGATCATCGATATTTGTAAAACGTTGTTATATTTAGTAATTTGCTGATCAAACAATAAAATATAAAACGAGTTTGTAACAAAAGATGAATGTTTAAATAACACAGCTTCGTATCGAAGTGTCTTGAGAATGAAATGTTGCAATGTGACAATTTGACAACTGATCACAAAATTAAATAAATGGTTTGTGAAACCTATTTCTACTAAATGATGATTTGTGAAACGACTCATTTTTAGAACGTTGTGTATTTTTTTTTAAATTGCTAAACAACTGTCGTTCAAACGGCAGTGTGTACCCTAACACACAGCTGCTCAAGCACAGTATAGGTAATAAGTACCTTAGTTCTAAGATAAATAACAACACCTATTTACTCGTATGCTTTTGTAGTCGGGGAAAAATACGGTTTGAGATTGCATTAAAGACACTCTAGTAAATTGTGTTTGAACGTATAATTGTATTAGTTTATAACACTTTTTTTGTTCATACCTAAATTTAATGTTTTGTACTTAAATGTCTTAATTATTCAATAATACACAATAAAAATCGGGGATTATTGCATGATTATTGATAATTTATATTTTCCAGGTGTGTATCTAAATATATTCCAAAAGAATCCCCTAAAGTCCAATGCAACCTACTCCATATAAAAATCCGTAGTAGGTCTTTTTCGGAAAAAAGAAATGTCAGGCAGTGTGATGAATTTGGAACACAATTTGGAAAATTGCAATTTTTATTAAATTTTTGATAAAATTGAATGAATGTGTATGAAAAAGAAATGATAGGTAGGTATACTCATTACTATTAATCAATGAGGCGTTTTCCAAGACTAGTAAATCGAAAAATCATTAGACGGCTATGTTAAAATTAGTCCTAAGCCTGTCATAGTAAAAAGTGTCGTTTGTCGGCGGCGCTCATGTCTAGGTACTATCATTGAGGTACTATGTTAGTTACTCAATGGGTACTATACATTTATTTTTTTCGAAATAGAACGACGGTTATAAATAAGTGTGATGAATAGGTGTAAATATGTAATAATTTGATAAAGTGATGTTGTTGCCGGCACAATGGACTCAAATTGATTAGGTAGGTAATTAGTACACGTACGTAAATTGCTCGTTACATTACCAAATTTACCAAATGAATTAGTTCCGTGTAAAAAATGAGTTTATTTTTGTACCACCATTTGTATCGTACCTACTATGATATCAAGTACAGTCAACAGCAAACGTCAATAAACTTTTACAAAATTTCGTAATGAAATTAATCGCGAACAAATCTATATTTAACTATGTTTTAGATGTTACGTGAAAGAGCATTAAATTAACTTTCCATTAATTAAAAATAAAATTGTATAGGTATACCTAATCATTTTGATCATTTACTTTTGATATACCTACGTAAAACCTAACTACTACCTAACCTAACTACCTGTTTAAGTGCGTGTAGAAATGAAATGGTAAAGCAACGATAACATAGGGTAGACCCGGATTGATAGTAACAGTTTTTACTTCTACCTCGATTGCGGAGAAACTATTCATATCTAAGAAACGGTACATACACATTAAGGAAGGCAGTTTCTTAACGTACTAGATTTTATATTCAAAGTGTTCTGAAGTCTTATAGAACCTTTCGTAACTTGCTCTTGATGTGAGCAGTGACCAATGTTACAATTAACCCTTACCCCGGGTCATTTGTAACAGATTTTTTAATCTAAATAAAACCCAAAATAATCAATAAATCGGTCTTATTTATTTACCATTAAGGAACTTACCTCTTCTTTATTAGTAATCTTTTTATCGCATCGCATCATATTATCAACAGTTTTTATAAAAATTTAACGGAAAAACAACTCTGCGTTTTATTGCTTTAAACTAAAAATTTGAAACTATTCCTACAGATTTTTAATCACTTTAGTTAACTATATATAATAGCATTTAAATAAACTAAAAACCTTAACTCTCGTATATCTTAATCAACCACAAATGTTGTCATACAAACGAATCTGTTACAATTAACCAAGTGTTACTATTATACCTGGCCACGTGGATTTATTTACGTTTAAAGTGTAATCAAAAGTCATATAATTCTGTCAAAATCACGACTGTTATTTCATTGTGTACTCTTTTAATTGGAAGTTAAATTAGGAAGCAAGCTTACCAAATAATATTCCATATCGCATACTATAAAAATCAATCTAAATTAGAGTTAGAGGGAGCGGCCGTTCTCCATCCAACGCTGCCGTTGGTGCGGGTTGGTGGAGGCAAGTTAGTGGTCAACATTGCTGTCAGAGTATTTTCAACCAATCTTAATTATAAAAAATTTATCATGGGGCAATTGTAACACAGTGTTAATTGTAACGTTACAATCAACCCCATCAAAAGTGTTACAATTATCCCTTGGTGTCAATTTTATAAAAAAATCATAAAAAAGCTATGATACAAACGAAAATAATGAACTTCTCATCATCTGTAGCATTCTCTAGTTCTTATTACTATTAAGACTAATAAGGTTGGATAGCACCAGTGTAAATCTCTATGAGCGGTTGCTAGGCTACCATCTGTTATCATCTCTCATGTCACTCGTTAAAAAACTGTAAAACCAAATGTGTCAAACTAATCCAAATAAATAACTAAAAGGGTATCGTGTATCATTGTTCAGTGACCTAACAATCCGCAACACTCTACGACGCTCCGCCACCTGAAAACGTAAGAGGTTAATAGAACAGAAGGTGAAGAAGACCAAGTTCAAGGGGAACAAGATCCCGTGAATGAAAATGATGGTGACAGCGCTGAGATCGAAGATGATCACGAACCTGACGACGAACTTTGTAGTAATGATGATTATGAATTATTTGTCGATGCTAATGGAGAGCCAGTGGATGTAATTGAGCCCCTGAGAGAAGTGGAGCCTCGATACAATCTAAGAGATCGACAACTAATATCACGTCCAAGGAAGTATGAAGACCATGTGTGCGTCGTAGGATCCGAGAACTTTCCCGAAACATTTGAAGAAGCCATCGAAAGAAAGGACAGAGCCGAATGGCAGAAAGCCATGGAAAATGAGATGAAGTCTCTAAAAGATAATAAGGTATGGACGTTGTGCGAGCTACCGTCCAACCGAAGGGCGCTTCCATGCAAATGGGTTTTCAGAATCAAACACAACCCAGATGGGACAGTTGACAAATACAAGGCTAGGCTTGTCGCAAAGGGATTCAAACAGCGAAAAGGAATCGACTATGAACAGACCTATAGTCCTGTTGCCCGGATGGCTACTATAAGAGCCTTGTTAAGTGTCAGCGCTAAGGAAAAATTGCATCTTACGCAATTCGACGTGTCGACTGCATTCCTAAATGGCAAACTTGAAGAAGAGATATATATGAAGCAGCCAGATGGATTCAGCGATGGCACATCAAAAGTCTGTCGTCTAAAAAGAAGTCTATATGGCTTAAAACAGGCCCCTCGTTGCTGGAATTCTTGTTTTGAAGATATCCTGCTGAAAAAAGGCTTTGTACAGAATGAAGCCGACTGCTGTCTATTCATAAAAAAAGTGGAAGACAAAAAGATCCTCATCACTTTGTACGTAGATGATGGACTTGTGGCCACGACAGACGAAACATTAGCGAACCAATTCTTTAAGGAGTTAGGAGATACGCTAAAAATTACGACTAAAGCAGCATCCTACTATCTAGGACTGGAAATTGCACGATCCAAGGATGGTTCTATCTTGATTAACCAAGAATCTTATGCAAAAAAGATTTTAGAACGTTTCCACATGTCAGAATGCAATCCAGTCTCCACACCTATTGACAGGAATCCTACTTCTGAACCAGGGAAAGTCCAAGACGGAGACCCTAAGGAGAAGAAATTCCCATATCGCGAGGCTGTAGGTGCTCTTGCGTACCTTATGACAGGCACGCGCCCTGACATAGCATATGCTGTGGGGGTAGTATCCAGAAAGTTGGAGAATCCAACGGAAACTGATTGGCTGAGAGTCAAAAGGATATTTCGATACATAAAGGGAACAATATCCTATGGCATCAAATACGACGCAAACTGTACCAGAGCCATTATTGAAGGCTATAGTGATGCAGATCATGCTGGTGATGAGCTAACTGGACGCTCCACTACAGGAGTCACTTGTTTATTTGCTGGAGGTGCAGTTTCGTGGCTAAGCCAACGTCAAGCGTCAGTTGCGATCTCAACCACAGAAGCGGAGATTGTAGCGGCAAGTGAAGGCGCACGTGAACTGGTTTGGCTTCAAAGAATATTTAGCCAACTTACTTCGATAGATGGCACACCCACATTGAAAGTGGATAATGAAGCGGCCATACGCCTTGCTCACAACCCCGAATTCCACAAGCGGACAAAACACATCCGAGTACGACATTTCTTCGTTCGGGAGACAGTTCAAGAAGATCTTGTCAATGTACAAAAGACAAGCTCTGCTGAACAATTGGCTGACCTTTTAACTAAGGCAGTTCCGAGACCCAGACTCGTGAAGACTAGAGCTGACTTGGGAATGCAAGACATTTCCAACTAGTGAGGGAAAGTATTAAGACTAATAAGGTTGGATAGCACCAGTGTAAATCTCTATGAGCGGTTGCTAGGCTACCATCTGTTATCATCTCTCATGTCACTCGTTAAAAAACTGTAAAACCAAATGTGTCAAACTAATCCAAATAAATAACTAAAAGGGTATCGTGTATCATTGTTCAGTGACCTAACAATCCGCAACACTCTACGACGCTCCGCCACCTGAAAACGTAAGAATTACAACGTATGATAGTAAAATCTGTTTAAAACATGGATTATTTCAGAAGTTACAACGTAATGAATTGATCGAAAATATTTATAATGACCGCACATAAAATTCATTCCTCTGTAACACAAGACACCTTCACGTTGCACACACGGCAATTGGAGAGTAGGTCCGGACATGCAATAGCCATCGCCTCTTTGTACACACACATCCTTGCCTTGTTTAGTTACCGAAATATCGCCAATGTTACTATTAACCCGTGTTACAATTAACCCGGGTCTACCCTACTTGCAGTTGGTCGGGCCAGATTTCGGCATAGGAACATTGCCTGATTTGTTATCTCTATCCGCTAAATTGCCCGGACGGGCTCTTGACGAACACCATACATTGCCCCGTCATTTTGTTCGCGCGGCTCGGTTTTGTGATTGTGCCTCCATGTCAAGTGGTACTTGACACGTGCAATTTAGAGTAAATTTTACAGAGAAGCGAGATAGATAATACAAATAGACCTTAAACAAACAGAGACTGGCATATTTCAATAACATTGAGGATGGGAGCGAAGGCCCCATGTCAAGTGGTACTTGACACGGGCAATTTGGAGTACAAAATCCATGTAAGATGTACTCTAGGAAATCTACGGATTTTTGTATAGGTATAGCAGGTACATACCAGAAAAACATAAATTCCCGATTTTTTTATTGTGTGGTATTGAATAATTAAGACATTTACAAAACATTAAATTTTGGTATGAACAAAAAATGGAAAACTGGTGATTTTGTACAGGACGGCTTCACTCAATACGTTTTACTCATAACAATAATAATCCCCGGTTAATATCGTAAATTTGAGTAGATATTTAATATTTTGTAAGTATTCAAAAATTCTAACCTCAAAACATAATTATTTACTGTTTGTTTGTACACATAAAATTTGCCTTGTGATAATTAACTGTCTCTTTTGCTGGTATGCTGGACGAAATATCTTTAGAAATAAGCTTGCCCTTTGTATATTTAAATCGATTTTTAGGTATTTCTCAGAGTCCTGAGCCTGTATAAACACGAAATCTCGAAAAAAGTGCTATAAACTAATACAGATATACGATCAAACACAATTTACTAAAGTGTCTTTAATGCAATCTCAAACCGTATTTTTCCCCGACAATGGTAGTTTACGGGGCAAGCGAGCGGCTATTTTAAAGTGTAGATCAAAGCTGCCAAATCAGACCCTGCAACTTAGGGTAATGTAATCGCTGCATAAGTACAATATAATCCTCTGTGGCATAAGTATGTAAAGCTAGCTACACTCGGAGTTACAAAAGTAAAAATAAACATTTTTAAAACTTTTAAGGGGGTTGTTTAGACAATCAAAATAGAAATAGAAATCGATTTATTATGCGCATAATGTCAAGAAGTTGTTCACAAATATTATAACAGTTCAATATGCTCTGCCTTGCTCTGCTCTCAAACTGAACAACTTTCACAAAGGACTATAATCGACATCGCGAGATAAAATCTGCTGACCCATACATTTTGCTCAAGTAAGACTGAAGTTTTGTATGGAACAGCTGTTTTTTTTTCGCGGTTTTGATTGATTTACTGTTTTTTTATTTTTATTTTAGTATATTCTGGTTAGGCATGACCTAACCTATCAGCATCCACCGGGTTGACGTCGGTTTACCGGACACCCTATACTATTAGTAGGTAGGTACTATTACCTACCTATTCTGTGGAATAAGTTAAATTATGAACAAAGTGGCGCAGCCTGTTGGTGTTGCCAAACAAATCATGTGAAGTGATGTATAGCTGATCTAATGGCCAATCCGATGGCCATAGGCACACCTCGCATTTTTCGTGGTAAGCATTAAAATGTCATACGAATTGGACGTTGTTGTTTATTGACTTTTCGGGAACGAGCGCCTACTGCAATCAAACCTTTACAGGAGTATTTTAGCTTTCAAATAGTAACTAGTACTTTTGTAACACTCTATGGGAAATGAGAAGATTATAATTCAAAGCAAAAATTACACGCGTAACTCCTCCGCAGTTATATGGTCTAAGGTATTGTAATGCTTAGATACTTAGGTACAATAACTGTCTATGGCAGAATAAAAAAACAGCGTGTAAATATAGATAGGTACTAAAATAATAATTCTGCTTTCAAATAGTGGAACTGACCGACTGATCTATTCACAAAGCTTTAAAAAATAAACTATTATAAACACATAACAGTCAGAGAGATAAACGGGCGGGCACTGACATCTTGATATACTTGTTCCTCTTATAACTAAACTAGACTAAAATAATGTTCAGCAGCTGAACATTATTTTAGTAGAGATACGAGCGCAGTGCGAGGGTTTTTGTTTAGTTTTCAGCTAATATTTTATTTCGGTTTTAGTTTCCGCGTAGGTACCTAAATTCCAGCACAGGATCTACATATATATGTCCGTATATATTTATACAGGGTGTAAGGAATCATTATCCTTTAAACCACAAAGGTACCTACTCTACCCATCAAACTGAACTAACTTTTTAACTAGACTCAAAAGTATTCAATGAGACAGCTGATTTTTTGCTAGGTAGAGTACCTTTGTGGTTTAAAGGTTAATGATTCCTTACACCCTGTATAAATATACAAGTGTTACAAAACTACAAATAAACATTTAAGGGGGTTGTTTAGACCATCAAACTCAACAACTTTTGCTATGGGACCAATATGAAATGGCGAAAAAATAAATTATGTTCTATACCTACTCTACAAATCGACTCGAGCTAAAATATGTATGGGAATCAGATTTTTTTTTTGCGATTTCTATGTTGGTCCCATAGAGAAAGTTGTTCAGTTTGACGGTCTAAACAACCCCCTTAAGAGTTTTAAAAATCTATTCTTACTTATGTAACACCCTGTATACATGTTGCCCGCAACTCCATCTGCGTAGACCTTAAAAATTATCCTATAACCTAATTTAGAAGATACCTAATCTATCTGCGGGCCAAACTTAAACATCCAAACTTTGATATTTATGGTTTAGCGGCCAAATAAATTACATAGTAAACTCATATCTCTTGCAAATAGAAAGCTTTTATAATGAAAAAAATAACGAATGAACACTTTAACCACAGATTAATAATAAGTTACTTACTAGCTTTAACGCAGGAAAAATTATTGTTGTTCGTCATGATTTTGAAAATTTGACTGATTTTAATTTCCGCGCATTGTTTGAGAAAAGCACTATACAAGCCTTGGCCACAACTAGGTATTGATGGACTTACGTATGTGTGCCCCGGCTTCACCTCGGTCTACATTTACACGTTCGTCCATCAATGCCTCTTTTGCTGGCCACTGCAGTAATGTCCTATACCTAGTGAGTGAGATTTACTAAAAAAATATAGATACCACTCGGGCGAAGCTGGCGAGGGTCGTTAGTTGTTAATACATTAAAAAAAATGTACGTACGTTAAGAGGATAGACGAGTATATTTTCTCCCTGGATAATAACACTAGATTGTATGGTAAAAAAATATTCGCTCTAGTGCACTAGAGCTAATATTTTCTCTCTCCTCACCTCTTCTGCCATGTCCCTGTTTTGCTTTTTTGCATTTATTAGTTACTGTAAGAACTAGGGACCTTCGAAAATGACAAATTTTACCGCCCGTTTTCAGACATCCAGCAAACAAATTTGACGAATATAAACAAAAAAAGCAAAACGTACAGACATAGCCAAAGTCTTTTTCATATTATTATTAAAATAATTATTAAAATCAGTTTAGTTTTGTAGGAGAAAACAGAAGAATACTGATAGATATGCGGAAGGGTGACAAGTGAAACGCCCGGTGGTCATTAGCACACTGATTTATTGAGACGAGAAACCTAGCGATGGGGCGCGGACGCAGCCACGCGAACTACCTCCCTTTACATATATATCATTTCTCCCTCTTAAGTTTCTATCCTACATTCTAATAAACAACTGAAATTAAAAGTACTTCTTATAGTCTATATCCTTTCTATGGGGTCGCACTGATCTTGGCCGCGGCCCAGTGGTACTCAAAGGATCTGGAGCAATCGGCGGGATTTCATCCACGGTACTCTCTCCCCTTCCATGCCCGGACGCTGCTGCCTGATCTGTATGTGCAGCATTCTGCTCACCCTCTATAGTAACTTCTGATTCGGACGCTGGCGTCATCGACGCGGTAACTGGTTCGAGTGTCCGTAGACTGGGGCCCTGGGGTTGATGATGATCTTCGTTCATAATTCTTGGTCCCGGCTGAAAGACAGATTGTGGTTCCAATAAATTTTCTACTACTGGAGTTTGTTGTGAGTTTGTAAAAACGTCTTCTCCTTTGAACTTTATTAACTGGTCTTTGTGTAACTTTACTTTTAGTTTTGACACACTATCCTCAACAATGTATATAATGTTTCCTATTTTTTGTGAAATTTTTCCTCTTATCCAGGAAAATTTATTGTTGTTCGAGTATTTTTTGTATAAAATTTCTTCGCCTTCCACAAAATCTTTTCTAAATTTTCCCCCATAGTTTTTACTCTGCGAAAACTTTTCAATTTCTTCTGAATCTTGATCGGTAGGCGAAGGCGATTTTTTTGGATTAAAAATATCTAATCTTGATTTTAATTGCTTTCCAAACACCATGAACGCGGGAGATAAACCGGTACAAGAATGAGTTGAATTGCGGTAATCAAATAAATACTTTAGTAGTTTTAAGTTTATGTCTTTGCTGCCTTTATTTGACAAAAGTGCACTCTTAAGTCCCTTTTTCATTATTTTTACAAATGATTCGGCTTGACCATTACTGGCTGGGTGATAGGCCGGGCTAGTTAGGTGTGAAATGCCATTCAAATCACAAAAACTTTTGAATTTCTCTGAAGTGAACGATGTGCCATTGTCGCTAACAATACAATGTGGAATACCAAACCGTGAAAAGAAATCGCATAATTTCTCTATTACTTTGCTAGTTGTAGTACAATTTTTCATGTCATAGCATTCCACCCATTTACTGTACGCGTCTACTATGACAAGATACATATGATCATTAATTTTTCCTAAAAAATCGATATGAATTCGTTCGAAAACATTCTGTGTATTTTTCCATTCCGAGGGTGGTGCGCGGGGTGGGGAGGGCCGCAGCTGAATACATATTTCACAGCTGCCTATTAACTTCTCAATCGCGGCGTCCACCCCGGGAAACCAGAACCGCGATCGTGCCTCCGCTTTACATTTGACTATACCAAAATGTGAACTATGTAATTCAACTAAAACCTTTTTCCTTAAGTTTTCAGGAATTACAACTTTGTGACCTCTCATTAAACATCCGTTTTCAAATGCTAACTCTGTTCTACAGAGATGAAACGGTTTCAGACCCACGTCCTTTATTTTCCGGGGCCAACCCTCCATTACATACTTTGTAACCTTTTGTAAGACAACATCTTCCGCTGTCGCACGTCGCAGCTGATTAACGGTGACCGGTAAGCTGCCCTCTGTTACAAAGTTAACGTACGTAGCGTGATCATCGTGCGCCTCGCGACCTGCTTGGCGGGGCGCGTAGGCACGAGACAGATAGTCGGCGCTATTGTTTTCACTACGCACATATTCGATTGTGTAATTATAGGCTGATAGAAATATCGCATATCTTTGCAATCGATTTGCAGTTATTTCTGGAATGCCGCGCTGTGGCCCAAATATAGAAATGAGTGGCTTATGGTCTGTTCTTAAAACGAATGGTTTTGACCGTCCATATAGATACTGATTGAATCTTCTGACACCAAAAACTATAGCCGTAGCCTCTTTTTGAATTTGGGCATAATTTTTTTCCGCCTTATTTAATGTCCTAGAGGCAAAGGATATTGGTCTTTCGATTCCATCAGCATCTATTTGTGATAAAATTGCACCTAAACCGGTCGGTGACGCATCCACCGTCAACACTAACTTAGCGTCCGGGTTATAATGCGCTAGCACTTGATCGGATGCTATTGTCTTTTTCATCTCATTAAACGCCTTGTCATGTTCAGGCGCCCAGGACCATTTCACATTTTTTTTTAATAGCTCATACAAAGGGCTAAGGATAGTGGATGCTCCCGGCACAAAATTCCTGTAATAATTGACTAAGCCTAAGAATGACTGTAGCTGACTAATATTTTTCGGAATTGGTGCGTCGACTATTGCCTTGATTTTACTATGTGACTTGCTTATACCTTGTTTATTTATCACATGACCTAAATAACTTAATTCGTGTTTGAAAAATTCGCATTTATCTTTATGTAACATTAGACCGGCCTCTTGAAAACGCTGCAAAACCGTGTTTAATTTACTTAAATGCTCTGCTTTGTCCCGACCTGTAACCAGCACGTCGTCAAGGAAGCACAGAACACCATCAAGGTCAGCCAGAATGCTGTTCAAGGCTCGCTGAAAAATCGCTGGGGCGCTAGACAACCCAAAAATTAACCGTTTATATTTATACAACCCGCGACTAGTGTTAATGCAAGTTATATTATCTGGATCATTAATCATAATTTGATTGTATGCCATTGACATATCTAATTTTGAAAACTGTTGACCGCCGTGTAATTTTGAAAACAGTTCCTCCACTGTTGGCAAGGGGTACGTCTCCACTAACAGCTGTTTATTTATAGTCTGGGAATAATCGGCACAAATCCTTACTGATCCATCTCGCTTCAGGACTGGCACAATAGGGGAAGCGTATTCAGAATGCTGTAACGGTTCCAGAATCCCTAAGCTCACTAGACGGTCAATTTCTTTGTCTACTTTCTCTCTGAGGGCGAAAGCAACTGGTCTTGCCTTTAAAAACACTGGTTTTGCATCATTTTTCAAATGTAAATTTACTTTATATTTACTAAAGCACCCTAACCGATCTGTGAACATTTCTTTGTAGTCAGACAGTACCTAATGTTTGTACTTTTGTTTCATCTTTTATACTTTCGCAAAAATTTATCTGTGTAAGTTCCAGCCCAAACCTAGATATGAAGTCTCTGCCAAGGAGAGGAGGTCCCCCATTCCGAATGACAAATACGTCCAATAGGTGCTTACGGCCCCCGTACGACAATGGTAGTTTTAAAATACCTAAACTCTGTATCGTGCCCCCTGTGTAACCGATTAACTTTTTCTTGCTCGGCAACAATGGCAAATCGTTAAAATAATCTTTGTATGTTTTTTCCGAAATTGCAGTAACGGCCGAGCCGCTGTCGACTTCGAATTCTAATTGTAAATTATTTATACCTATTATTTCAACCATGGGTGCACCTTTGTTACAGCGTATATTATAAAACTTACCGTCGTCGTCATCATCGCCTTCGCTTACCCCTTCAGATTCGATAAACTTCACATTTTTGCACATATTACGTAAATGGCCCTTTTTGTTACACTTTTTGCATTTATAATTGGTGAATCTACACTTATCCGCACTGTGATTTGTACGGCCGCACACGGTACACTTTTGACGTTTTTCCGAGCTCGAGACCTCCTTGCCAATCTTAAAGACTCCGCCGGACTCGCCAACCGCTGACGACGATGACGTCGCTGCTGCGCCTACTCTGGCGCAGCGTGTACTCTCTGCCAGCTCAACAGCCTTGGTCAACGTGAGATCGCTTATATTCTTTGCGAATAACTTATCACGCTCTGGACCAGGCTGTAATCCCATTACAAATCTGTCTAGAAGATAATCTTCGAGGTTTTTAAAATTGCAATGTGCCGCGAGACCTCTGAGCCGCGCGGCGTACTGCGCATGACCTTCACCTGACCGCTGTCCCGCGGCGTAAAAAAGTGATCGCTCCGCGAAACCACATCGTTTCGGGGTGAAATGGTCGTCCAGTAATTTCACTACCTCGTCGAAATTCTTCTCTTCAAGTACCTTTGGCAAAGCGAGATTAGTCGCAAGGCGATAGGTACCTTCCGTGAGTGCACTTAGCAGGATAGCCCGACGCTTTATTCCTGCTTTATCCGAGGTTTCCGTCACATCATTCGCGATAAACCATTGTTTGAGCCGATTTTTATACGTTGACCACTCCTGATTTTCGTGATCGAAGCACGCGATTAGCCCGAATGGAGTCGTAGACGCCATTTTAAATTTAAATCCTCGACCGCCACTGATAGATATGCGGAAGGGTGACAAGTGAAACGCCCGGTGGTCATTAGCACACTGATTTATTGAGACGAGAAACCTAGCGATGGGGCGCGGACGCAGCCACGCGAACTACCTCCCTTTACATATAGGGTCCAACTTAATATGCTGACACTTTTTTAAGAGAATGATCAGACCGTCAAACTGAACAACTTTCTCTATGGGACCAACATCGAAATCGCAAAAAAAAAATCAGCTCTTCCATACAAAACTGCAACCAAACTCGAGCCAAATGTATGGGACAGATGATATTTTTTTCGCTATTTTGATGTTGGTCCCATAGAGAAAGTTGTTCAGTTTGATGGTCTGAACATCTCCTTAAAAAAGTGTCAGCATATTAAGAAGGACCCTGTATATAACAAATACGAAATGCAGTTTTCGTCGATTTTATGTAGATAAAATCGGTCCTAGCTGCAGTTGTCTCTTTCGCACTCTAGTCGGTAGGGTGTATTGGTGGGGCGGATCGGACAAATATGTATACGGTTGGAAAAGTGACCTATTCTCAAAATTAGCATTTCAGCCCGCCTATCCTCTAAACGTTTATATTAATATTAGAAACGCACAAAGCAAAGAACATGTGTGACCGAGCTACAAACATAACGAGCAGTAAAGCAAACGTAGGAACCGCAGGAATGCAATAAGAGCGAACAGAATCTTTTATAAATCGTTTTATACGTTAGCACAACGTATTGTATATTTCAAATCCAATGGATTGTTATTCTTAGTAGCTCAAACGATGTTTTCATCGAATACATACCAAAGCCTTTTGCCATTCCTATAAATAGTAAATAGATAAGTATACTCCGTGGACCCTAAAGTACGGGTAGTATACTTAGGTACTAGTATTTATTCTGTGCCTAAAGATAACAATGTACCTACACCTAGGTACCTTCCTACATTCCTAATAATACATATAGGTTCTGCATTCCAAATAAGGACGACGAGATTTTCCGATTCCCGATTCCTATTTAGGTTTCTGGCCAACTCTGATATGCTAATATAATTTAGTACAATCCGAATGGGGCGCAAGACAGCTCAGCTGAAGTGGGACTGGGCCGGACATGTCTGTCGCATGCAGCCCGAAAGATGGGCCAAAATCACCACAGACTGGGTTCCCCAGGATGGTCACCGGCGTCGAGGTAGACCGAGAAAAAGGTGGAGAGATAACATGGATGCCTTCTTGGAGAGTTGGCCAGAAGTTGCACACAACAGAGAGGATTGGAAAGTGAAAGGGGAGGCCTTTGCCCAGCAGTGGGACATTGAAGAGGCTACGTAAAAAAAAAAAAACAATCCGGCATTTATCTAGGACGTTACTAAAGCTGTTCTAAGAATAAGTGAGAGTACCTAAGTGTTTTTCGTTGCTATTTGGAATGGAGTATAGGTAATTTAATAATTTTATATCGCAACCGTATTTACTCATTGGTACGAGTCAGCCTGGACGGGGATCGAACCATCGCCTCCTGCACGGCAGGCAAGGTTACTCGTCACTACTTCACTAGACAACCGCGGTTTACTCAGCCTCAAACTTTTGGACAAGAAAGTGAATTCGAAAATTGTATTACGACTCGAACGTCTAGAGGAAAATATGTACGTAACTGAATAAATTAATTGTGTAAGCTAATTGGCATTTGCACCGTCCCTCGTTTCACCTTGCTTCCCCGTAGTGCAGGTACCTAATTATAATGAAATGAAAACGTACGTGTACCTTAGGTGCGTTTTATACATATCCTTACCTTTATTACATTCATAAACTCTCGGTAATACCTAGTGTTATAGGGATAGCCAGACGTTACGTTGCAAACACTTTTTATTACAGCATACAGTTGCTATAGCGTGCTTATACAGGGTGAAATTGATATCATTAGCATCCTTTTATAAACTAAGAGTCGACCCATCAAACTGAACAATTTGTACATGAACAAAAAATTAATCTGCTGTCCCATACTGTTGCATACATTTGAGTAGAGTAGGCATTGCAGTTTAGTATGGGGCAGCAGATATTTTTTTTGCTCCGATTGGTTTGCTCCCATAGTAAAAATTGTTCAGTTTGATGGGTAGACTCTTAGTTTAAAAGGATGCTAATGATATCAATTTCACCCTGTATAGCATTATTTGAAATTTCTGTGGTCGACTTTTCATCACAAAAACGCTTAGTAGACTTTATATTTCAGTTTCTTAAGACTATCTGGGGAATAAATGGTCATTTACCTTAAACCAGGAACAAGATGACACCTTTATTAAATTATTGGAAATCAGAAATGGTCGTTGTAACCATAAAGCTAAGTTATTACAGGATGCTACGTGAAGTTACGTAGCACATTCGTTTAGGAATAGCATATAAATCATAAGATGTAATATTAACTCTGCGTGACCAGCGTAAGAGACCAATATCGAGAATAGATAATATTAACACTTAGGTAATAAGTATAAAGTAAATAATGGAAGTAACGTACGGTGTTAGGAAAAGTAGGTATCATTAACCTTTAAAGGAAAGCTGACTATTTTTAACTCTGAACGTTTTGCACCCATAGTAGAAGTTGTTCAGTTTGAAGGGTAGAGTCTGTGGTTTAAAGTTTAATGATACCTACTTTTCCTTACACTCTGTAAAGTACCTCTCAAGAGACTGTACCTATTAACAGCTATCCATACAAAAAGCGAAAAATTAGAAACATTGATTCAGTGGACTAGGCGACAAATCAAGCTACGCAAAACGAAAATAAGGTGGCCGCGCGTAGGTAGAGTAACGTACAACGTCGCGCGGCCAGCTTATGGTTGTTTTGCGTAGCTTGATGTGTCGCCGTGTGTACCTCTATCTCCATGAACAAAGAGTTCCACTATTGGTGGATCTGTTGCCGTGTAGTTTAGGTAAATAATATTTCAGAAGCAGTAAAATAACGTTTTTTTTAAAGTCTTTCAAAACCTAGTGCAAAACAGTTCGGATTCAATGCGTTTCTTGATCTGTAGAAATAAAAAAAAAACTATTGTTTGAAAAACTCCAAACGGTTTTCCCTAAAATGGGTATTTCATGAACCCTACAATAAATGAAATTTTGTACATTGAACATTTTTGCAAAATTTCGAACTACTACTGCCATCTAATGCACAACAATATCAGAAAACTCAACACTGACTATCACTTTCAGAACGCCACCCTCATCGAGATAGCACAAAACCGTCCACAATGGCACCTCCCGAGGAGATACTGCGTGGACATGATTACCAACAACATCTCCTCACCACCGAGGCTGATCGCACTGGTCTGCTATCCCGAGGATACTGTGGATGACAGCCCTTATCTGTACTTTGAAATAATATTTCAGAAGCAGTAAAATAACGTTTTTTTTAAAGTCTTTCAAAACCTAGTGCAAAACAGTTCGGATTCAATGCGTTTCTTGATCTGTAGAAATAAAAAAAAAACGATTGTTTGAAAAACTCCAAACGGTTTTCCCTAAAATGGGTATTTCATGAACCCTACAATAAATGAAATTTTGTACATTGAACATTTTTGCAAAATTTCGAACTACTACTGCCATCTAATGCACAACAATATCAGAAAACTCAACACTGACTATCACTTTCAGAACGCCACCCTCATCGAGATAGCACAAAACCGTCCACAATGGCACCTCCCGAGGAGATACTGCGTGGACATGATTACCAACAACATCTCCTCACCACCGAGGCTGATCGCACTGGTCTGCTATCCCGAGGATACTGTGGATGACAGCCCTTATCTGTACTTTGCGTATGCAATTGGTAAGTATCAAATTAAAAATCAATAGAGTTGGAGTTCACACTTTCGCTGCTAACTCAAAACCATGATCCTGGCGCTGTGCTGAAATTGACGCCCCTCTTAGGTCGTGCGCACCGTTCCGGGACATGGCTGTTCACATGTTTTAACGTCCAAAGGGTTCAATTGTGTAAGTGTCAAAATGTACAGTCGTAACGTTGAAACTTGTCGGTGACTCGCGCGGTAAGTCATAAGTACAGAACTGCAATAGAACTGACTCGTTATGTGGGTTCTTTAGCACTCAGCAGCAAAAGTATTAAAATATGACAGTCAATACGTCCCCTACAATACAAAACGCATGGGCGTAAACTACGGCACCTCCCGAGGAGATACTGCGAGGACATGATTACCAACAACATCTCACCACCACAGCTGATCGCCTTGGTCTGCTATCCCGTGGATACTGTCGATGACAGTCCTGTAATTGAGTCATTTTGAGAAACAGTTTGCCTTGAAAGCTTTTCCATGGAACACTATAATTTCTTCGAAACTTTTTCTCCTAGTTTTAACATTTTGAGCTAGCGGCTAGCTGAAACATTTTGAGAAAGAGAACTTTCGTTTCGATTGTTCATAGTCATCATCATTATCACAAAGGATGGGACTCTTTTGCACCGTCATAACTCATAAAGTATGAATTTCAGACAGCATTTTAGGTCTTGTTTTTATTTTAACACCTCTTCCTAGTCAACGTTACGTGATTTATGGTCACCCCTTATTTAAAGAAAACCAACTTTCGTAATATGATATTTGTTTCGTTCATGTTTAGTTACTTCACTCCATATTTAGTAAATATGGAGTGAAGGTAAAATTACAGGTAAATATTATTTACCTATAAAAATATGATATACTAAAACAGGGATTGTGAATTCATGAGATTTCGCGAATATGATATTCTTCTACAACGAGCTAGAACGATAAATCGTTCGAGACAACGGGCCACATTCACACGCCACGCAAAGAACATTTCAAGAACTCTGAATATTTAAACCTGAATGGATAAAAGCCTGAGTGCGGAATTTAATGCTACTGGTTCTTTTGCTCGATTAATAAAATCGATTAACTGAGAGTGTTAGCACTCAGGGCCGGATTAAGCCCTGTAGAGGCCCCTAGGCAATGCAAGTCTCGGTGCCCCCTATTTCCAATAGGGCGTAGCAATGATTTTTTTCCTCAGTCGGGGTCCCAAGTATGCACAGGCTAGATAGTCGCAGTAAAATAACTACCAAATAACATAAGCCACTAAAAACGACCAAAGCGAGCTCATGCTTTTAACTACCTTATGAATAGGTCGTTACAATGCGATCCAAAACCTGGAGCGAGCGAAACCAGCAAAATGTTTAGGTCGCTGCAACATGATTTAAAGACAGAAGCGAGAGAACTGAGCTCAAGATCATCATCATCACAGTTACGTCCCACTGCAGGGCACATGCCTACCCTCAGGGAGGGTGTATGGACGTTAGTCCACCACGCGTGCCCAATGCGGATTGGTAGACTTCACATATGCATTGGAATTTCTTTATCAACGTATGCAGGTTTCCTCACGATTTTTTCCTTCACCGTTTTGGGGCAGTCGGTATTACTACATAAGTTAGAAAAACTCATTGGTACTTACATGGCATGTGGGATTTGAACCCGGACCTCAAGATTGAGATTCCATAGCTCTCCGCAACGCGCCAGCTCAAGACGTTGTTGCAACAATATTATTAAGTCATTGCAAAACGGCAATATTTTTTGATTATTTCGATTATCTCATTTGAGTCGTTTGGGATCAAAAACGGCCATAAAAATTTATAACAATTTTATAACGATTTTCCATTGTTCTCATTGTTCATCGACTAATTTGTAACAACGGACCGCGGGGCCCTAGCGGGGCCGGGCACATAGTCAGTTGCCTAAATTATGCCTCTATGGATACTCCGGCCCTGTTAACACTGCAGCAAGTAAACGTAAAGTTTAGATACTCTACTAACTTCGAATATTAAGTAGTTTTCTGCCTGTGGTATCAATCACTGTTTATTTTATTTATTTATTTATTTATTTAACACTTTATTGTACACATAACATAACAGAAAAAACAATTAAAGTAGACTGTTTATACGCTCTGGACGTGACACCACTCTCATATCAAGCAAGGTGTAATGTAGATTATGTAGAAGACCTACATCGGCTGCTAACAACGCTGATGTAATCTCATAGAACGGGGTACGTACTGTGGGTCTGTTATGGTCATTACTGTCCAAGACACGTAGTAATCGACTCTAGAAGTACTTATAGTTAAAACTATTATTTATTCTGTGATAGTATGAAGTACTAACAGGAAGATGGCATAGGTCTGTCTTAAGTACCTATTATGTATCCTGTACTACAATTACTATTTATATTTAATGCCAAGCATATAACTGTTTTAGTTACTTATTTTCTTTCTTGCTCCTTCTTGCAGGGTAAATTGTATGTCACTGCGGATAACTTCCACGACCCGATAGCACAGTCTGTAGTGAACCTGCCTGCTGTGCCGAGGTGAACATCGAATCGAAATCCTAAGTTTTCGCGATTTCGAAGTTGGCTCCATAGTTAAAGTTGTTCAGTTTGATAAGTAGAATAGGTACACGCTAAAGTTATCCGCAGTGATATAAAATTTACCCTGTATGAAAGAGATTATACGACTCAATTGCTGAGTCTGACACTTGCTATAGCTCACAGCAATACACGAAAACTACTGAGATCACATCTCATTTTTATGATGAATTACATATTATTTAACATACACCCGCATTGCAGGTCTGATTCTCTCCGTGCCGTTCCTTCTCGCAACGTTCCTGGTGTACGCCTTCATCTCCGAGCTTCGGAACCTTCACGGCATGTGCCTGATGGCGTACTGCGCTGGTCTCATCGTGGCCTACCCTCTGCTCGCGTACCTTAAGATGAGTGTCGGCGAGGTGAGCGTGTTTAGAACTGGATGCTTGGTGCTAGGTAAGTTATTGACTGTTCTACAAGTTTCTTGGTAGCTGGTGATGGTTGGAGCGACCAGGATCAAACATTATATAGGGACATTTTTAATTAGTTGGCGAAACTGAACCAGGGCACTTGTTAATGATAACAGATTGCGTTATCAATGTTTATAATTGGTATTGATGATTATCAAAATTATTATTATCGTGGTAAGGTACGCGCAGTGCATACAGTATGCGGGCGCGGGCGGACATTGACCTCATAATCATATGATCGAGCGGGGGGGATTACACCGCAATTGCACTTAGTACCAGATACCAAATGCGTTTCTTAAGTTTAACCTTATACAAGGTGTTACAAAAATACAAATAAACATTTAAGTGGGTTGTTTAGACCATCAAACTGAACAACTTTCACTATGGGACCAATATCGAAATGGCGAAAAAAAATGATGTTCCATACTCTACAAATCGACTAGAGCTAAAATATATATGGGATATCAGATTTTTTTTTCGTGATTTCGATGTTGGTCCCATTTAATTTTTTTTAATTTAATTTCTTTATTGGGAAACCAACATCGAAACATACCAATCTTAACATAGTAACATTCAAGAGAAATTCATAGAGAAAGTTGTTCAGTTTGACGGTCTGAACACCCCCTTAAGAGTTTTAAATATTTATTTTTACTTATGAAACACCTTGTATATGATCGCATCAAGGGACAAGTAGTAATAGGCATAAGGCTTTTTGAAGACAAGTACTAGTTACTTGCTCAAAGATTTGCGAGTAATTGAAGGTCGTAGCAAATTGCTACGCCACGGGCTACGCCGTAGTCGTCATTTTTGAAGTCATAATCATGTAACGTTATAAGTACTTATATTTCTTTCTAAATATTTTATCATACGTGATTTCCAGTATTTTTTTCATTCATTTTTAAATATTTACAGTTGGGACGTCGTTTTATTTAGCGACCCATTCGTTTTATAATAAAAAGGACAGATATTAGAAAATCTGAAAATTTATTGAAAAATTTAATTATTTTTTCGCATGCACAATTCATCCGAGCCCTGAAGCCATAAATTTTGTGATGAAATTTAAAACAGGCATACTGTGAATCGATCCAAGCTAACAGAATAGAACAAGAATAATTTCCTCATTGAACCACTACGTAATTACCACTCAGATTACATGGAAAAGCGAGGACACACCTACAAAGCTCGGTTACAAACTAGCCTAATCAAATTAATGGACACCCTCAAAATTCATTAGCTTTTATATTACGCTAATTTCATTAGGACATTTTTGGGGAGCGCCCATGAGCGCCCTATCTAAACTAGTATCTTAACTATTATAAAACTGTAACTGAACTGTGTCTGTACATTGAAGATATTTACAAAAAAAAGATTACGATATGGTTTTTAAATATCCCCGACTCGAAATCAACCTTTTTTAGAAATTTTGTCTGTCTGTTTGTCTGTTTGTTTGTGTGTTTGTTTGTGTGTTTGTTTGTTTGTTTGTTTGTTTGATCGCGCATCACGCAAAAACTACTGAACCGATTTTGATGAAACTTTTTTTGTTTGATAGCTTATGATCTGACTTAAAATCTGGTATATAATTTGTGCGGACGAAGTCGCGGGAAAACACTAGTAGTATTATAAAACTGTATCTGAAGTGTGTCTGCACATTGAAGATATTTACAAAAAAAAGATTACGATATGGTTTTTAGGTATCCCTGACTCCAAATCAACCTATTTTAGAAATTGTGTCCGTCTGTTTGTTTGTTTGTTTGTTCGCGCATCACGCATAAACTACTGAACCGATTTTGATGAAACTTTTTTTGTTTGATAGCTTATGATCTGACTTAAAATCTGGTATATAATTTGTGCGGACGAAGTCGCGGGAAAACACTAGTATTTTATAATTTTACTAGTTTGTGCCCGCGATTTCGTAAAACTTCAACTATATTTAGGCACAGAGGATTGTATTGTACAGAGTTACAGCTTCACACAAGCTCGCAAAAGCGGCGCATCACCACAGAGAATTAAGGCTTCCGCACATTGCAACGATATTATCGAGCGATTTTATCGAACGATATTATCGACAGCGATATCGCGACACCTTACACACTGCAGCGATTCCGCGATTCGCGTCACGCATGCGCCCTTCACTGAATGTAGTAGAAAGAGATTGCGTCAGGTTGCGATAATATCGCGGCAGTGTGTGGGATTGAGCGCGTCCCCATACAAAATGTACTGAGAACAATTATCGCAAAATCGCAGCGATATTATCGCTCGATAATATCGCGGCAGTGTGTAGGATCGCGCGCGTCCCCATAAAAAAGGTACTGAGAACAATTATCGCAAAATCGCAGCGATAATATCGCTCGATATTATCGCTGCAATGAGCGGAGGCCTTTATATTCTGTGCTTTAGGGGTTGATTTCCTAAAAATCCTTCCTTTCTGCACTTCTACATGTTCTGTAGAATACATTGTTTCTATATTTTTGTATCCGTTGGCGCGCTCCATACAAACGAAGTCCGGTTATATTTTCAATACTAACAAAATAAGGCCAACGAAATTTTTCAGAAACAATTTGGAAACTAATCTCTATGCTTGTATGTTGTCAGATTTTGGTTAAATGTATAGTTTTAAAGTTACACTGCCTCAAAGATTTCCATACAAGTCTTAAATTGAAACTTTCATTGACTTTGAATGGTTGAATGGTTAGTACTGAAAATAGACTGTGCGCTGTCTTTAATTGACTACATTTCATTTTTTTAACCACCAGTTTTTAATGAAAAATATAAAAATAGGTAAAAAAATAAGAGATACGTATTTTTTCGATTTAATTTTTGACTGATATTTCTATTTTTAATTTACTTTTAAATTTTCTGAAAAACGTAGGCTTTATCCTTGTCCTCAATGACTGTCAAATACAATAGAAAAGCCAAGCAGGCAAAGGAATAATAATCTCATTCAACCTATACAGGGTGTAAGGGACAGCCCTCCGCAAACTGAAACGGTGAACTCAAACCATCAAACTGTACAACTTTCACTATGGAGCTTACCTCAGGAAACGCGAAAAAAAAATCAGCTGTCCCATACATTTGGGTCGGGTAGGTACGGCAGTTTTGTATGGGACAGACAACGATATCAATGTACTAACAGATGATTTAGAAAAATCTTATAATTTTGATATACTCGTAAGCTTTGAATCACATAATCTCCAAATGGTTTTCTTATTTTGCTACCTTTCTTAAAATGAAATGTGGTCAATTCAGGTCAGATTCCAAACAATTGAACTATTGTCGTACAACCCACCACCACTACCACCAAGCACCACCACACCACACCACACCACCTCACACCCCACCCCACACACGCCACATTAGCGTAGCCCTTAAATATTATGATGATATCGAACAGACGAACAACATTGTGATTATGCTAGCACGGACGGTCAAAAAACCTAAGTAACGAACGATTAAAGATTCGCTAGAAATGCTCGTTACCCATTGACCAGAAATACTCCCAGTCTCATATAAAATCTTAGCTAATTTTTGTGTCGGAATTGATAATACTTTTTAAACTTCTGCAAAAAGTTTTCAATCACTAGCCTTTTTTCTGTAATCTTTTCGCGTAATACGTATCAATGGAACATATACCTTATACTCCAGGTATAAAGTTGTAAATACGTCTTACATGTCTTTAAAATATATTTTATATCTAAAAATACATTTTGAAAAAAGGAATAAGATGTCATCTATCAGACGATGACAAGAGTAGTATTTTTGAAAGTCACACGTTCAAATCTGCAGTAGAAAATGTCAAAATTTGTATGGAAATCATTCGAATGCTTCTTTCCTACTCATAGGCGAAGTATTTTTCGCTTACGCTGATAGACGTAACATCAGTGTAACCGCGTATGAGACGGCGATAGTCATAAAATCCTATACAATTTGTATGAAAATAGATGTCTGACTCCGGAGTCAGACAGCCGTCGTAGAACAAAAAAGTGGCTACGCCGATAAGGACAGCAATAAGTAGCGATCTCCTTTTTTAACTAGAGCGAATTTGCTATGTGCATCTCTTACTGAGTGATATGACAAGACACGTGCTTTCTTCTAGTTCCTTCTCTTTCTACGTTCCTACTGCTGATTTAAAAGTGTGACTTTCAACAGCGGCAAATTATAAGCCACACAAAATAAGTATGAATGCTGTAAGGTAATACTAATACGTCATATTTGATTATTAAACTTAGTCGTATTATGTATGTTTACAGTCGGAGAGTCGGCGTAGTACTAAGTGGAGACGACATTATTGGCGGAGACCAATAATTAATCTATGAGATAACTACGTATATCTTGTGTTACAAAAATACGATTAAACATTTAAGATGGTGGTTTAGACCATCTAACTGAACAACATTCACTAAGGAGCCAACGTCAAAATCTCAAGAAAAAATCAGCTGTCCCATACATTAATTGAGTCGAGTGAATGCAGTTTTGTATGAAACAGCAGATTTTTTTGCGATTTCGAAGTTAGGTTGTTCAGTTTGATAGTCTGAAGCACCCCTTACCTGTTATTTACTGTTTTTTGCACTGTTTAGAAGGGGATTGATACTCTCCAAAAACTGAAAAAAAAGTCTGAAAATTTCGAGGTTTTCCGAGAACGGTTAGCACAGGTCTTTCGAAGCTGCAAATTTGGTTTTATACTACTAACAACATCCCCACAAACCAGCTCCATGCAATTAATTGCGACCTAATACCTAATTTGTACCTATGTCTACGGTGACTGGCGTACTAGTTATAAAATCTTTCTGACGACCCAAAACGGTATTGTAACATGCATGTGTTTATGTTTACTATGTACATGGACTGACTGGCAACCGTAACTCATCAGTTCATCACAACACAACCCACGTGTAACAACAGATTTAAACAACATGCACCTCGACCGGTGCAGCAAAATATTAAAAAAGTTACATTATCGATTGTTATCTTCACACTAATAATACGCACTATGCTTAAGAGGATAGGCGGGCTGAAATGCTAATTTGGAGAATATGTCATTTTTCCAACCGTATACATATTTGTCCGATCCGCCCCACCCATACCACAGAGGATTGCCCATACACCCCACTGACTAGAGTGCGAAAGAGACAACTGCAGCTAGGACCGATTTTATTTATATAAAATCGACGAAAACAGCATTTCGTATTCCCCTGTTTTCTCCTCCAAAACTAAACCGATTTTAATAATTCTTTCAAGAATAATATGAGAAAGACTTTGGCTATGTCTGTACGTTTTGCTTTTTTTGTTTATATTCGTCAAAATTGTTTACTGGATGTCTGAAAACGGGTGGTAAAATTTGTCATTTTCGAAGGTCCCTAGTTCCTACAGCAATTAATTAATGTAAAAAAGCGAAACATAAGGACATATGGCAGAGGTGACGTAGATTGTATGGTAAAAAATATTTGCTCTAGTGTTATTATCTAGGGAGAAAACAGGGGAATACGTTTGTATGGAAAAAACTGTACTGGTCTATCCTCTTAACACTCTACACTCTGTTGCAGAAACACTCGAAAATGCGCGCTGCATACAAACGTACTATGGTGATATTTTCAATACTAACAAATTAAAGTCAATGAAATTTTGCAGAAACAATCTAGAAACAAATCTCTATGCTTGTAAGGAGTCAGATTTTCGTTAAAATATACAGTTTCAATGCTAGGATTAATTTAAGTTTTGTATGGAAATCTTTGAGGCACTGCAACTTTAAAACTATACATTTTAACGAAAATCTGACTCCATACAATCATAGAAATTTGTTTCTAGATTGTTTCTGCAAAATTTCATTGACTTTAATTGGTTAGTATTGAAAATATCACCATAGTACGTTTGTATGGAGCGCGCTCCGAATTATATCCCCTTAAAGTTAATCCTCCACTTTTGGTCTTATTGACGTAGTAAAGTAAAAGCTACCAAGAGATTTAATGGAGGCTTTACTTTAATAAGCGTTTCTGCAACTGAGTGTTAGATATTCCGTGGAGAATAAAAATTCATGACCATCAGCCTTTTCGGTGTTTTATAACTAAACCTCTTTAATCATATTGAAGGTTTTCGTGATGAAATGAAGATTCAAGTAGTCTACCACCACGCTCATAAAACACGCAAAAAGAATCATTATCCCTTAGTCGTCTCCATCCAGAAAGACATGGATTGATCTATCCTACGCTTCCCACACAGCATTCCACACTTTTGAACAAGTTTTGACAGTCTTTCCGTAGCACCTTTGGTAGTTAGTACCTAAACTTTTACAGATTACAGCCCCACAAACTGAAACGGTGAACTCAGACTATCAAACGGAGCTATCAGCTTCAATTACAATCATCATCATCATACATCTATAAAAATTCCTGTACCTACCTACCCGACTCAAATGACTGATTTTTTTTCACGTTTCCTGAGGTAGGTTCACCGTTTCAGTCCGCGGAGGCTCTTACACCCTGTATTTGGCGGCCCAACAGCACAGTCTGTAGTGAACCTGCCTGCTGTGCCGAGGGTCGCGGGTTCGAATCCCGTAAGGGACAAATATTTGTATGATGAATATGAATATTTGTACCCGAGTCATGGATGTTTGTATCTATATATGTATTCTATATCGTTGTCTAGTAATCATAATACAAGTCCAAGCTAGATTCTGGAACTTTAAATGTGACTAGATAATTTGTGTGACAATGTCCAAGATTATTTGGACCTTGATGTAACGACCGATAGCGTAAAAAAATTCTTGTGTATCGTTGATTCTTACGTATCCGATTTTATCAGTTTCCTCCCATTTAGCTTTGCTTTCCAAACGTAATCAATCCGTAAATAATTGGATGAAAAGATATTTATGGATTGTTTACGTCTAAAAAAGTTCAATGGAAGGAAGCTGACTCGGTGAATCGGTGATTTCGTTATTTTTAACATTGACCCACTCACTTTGTGATTTTACGGAATAAAGTATTGAAACATGCTATTTCAATAAACATTATAAATGGGTCATTAAGATCAAAGAGTTGATGATAATTATACTCGTGACATTTCTATTCATTAATCTGGATCATCTGGATGTCTTCAAATCTTAGACGATTCTGTATTTTGTATTCTATTTAATTAATGAAATAAAATAAATAATTTTTTTTTTTTTTTCTATTTATTGAATTCCATCAGACTATCCGTCTGAACTACTGGTGCTTGAACAATGGTCTGATCATCCCTTTATAAAGGACACTGTATGTGGCGATAGAGTGATATTTTTCTGCCATGTTTATAATGCTCCATTATACTTAACTCTATATTGGGCCCGATTCCCCGAAAATGCCATAGTATTGTATGACCTTTGCACAACATTTTTCCACAAGAATGTTGCCTAATCCAATGCATTAGGGTTGACATAAAATCAAAATGAAGATTTATTTATTCAATATTATGTTTAAACGATTACTTATACATCGATGACTTCCCCTCTCGACAGCCTTATACTCATATTCACTTTGGATTTAGGTTAACAATTAACTCCGCCCGGGTAAAATAACTCTCAGTTGTTTTTCTACACAAAAAATCATGGGCTACCAACGTACCAACTTAACCTGGAGTTTATTGCTAGCCATTAGCACTCAATTGCAGAAACGCTCATTGAAGTTAATCCGCCATTAAATCTCTTGTTGTCACTTTTTGTCTTGTTGACGTAGTAAAAGCTAGCAAGAGATATAATGCGTTTCTGCAACTGAGTTAAGCGCTTTCATACAAGATGACGCATTGACGGAGCGGCAGACGTCATCAGTCCGTCATTTGTGAAGCAAGGAGTTGTATAAAACCGCACGTAGAATCACACACGGTGCGTCAATCCGTTACCGTGTGTACTTCTACGTGCGGTTTCTTACAACTCCTTCCTTCACAATTGACGGACAGACGTCTGCCGCTCCGTCAATGCGTCACCGTGTGTGATCCCACTTAGCCTGCCAACGAATTAAAGTGATCCATTCTTTTAATTTCCTGTCCCTAACCTACTTATCAATTTCTTAATCAGGTCGTTTCGGAATTTTTATATTAACTCAAGTATCACATAAATCAATCAGCTCTACATTCTCATTATAAATCGAAGTATTTTTTTCAGCGTTCATCATTTACTACGCGTTTCAAACCACCTTCTTTTGGCTGAATGTGATGTGCTTCGACATTTGGAGGACGTTCAGGTACATTTATTATACTATTTAGCATGTACTATAATAAGTAGGTACTTATATATTAGAGTATAGTTATATTTAAATTGCATACATAGGATAACACCCCATCAGTAAGTTAATATACCAGAATATGCTTAAAGATAGTATCCTTTTCGAAAAATATAGGGCCCTCGTTTATTAAGGGGACGATCAGACCATCAAACTGAACAACTTTCTCTTTCGGACCATGCAAAGTCAAAATCGCAAAAGAAAAAAGTGTTGTTAAGGCTAGGTTATCCCAGTGCAAGCGTCTCTTTCTTGCAAGCATAAGTTTACAATTAGCCATCCCGCTCCAATTGAAAGCAGGGTCGCAAAAAAACGTGTTTTTCGTCAATATCTTTGCTCATGGGAGTTTCTAAGCTAAAAATTCTTCTGAGTTCACTAGAAATATTTAATGTAAGAATATTATTGATTATAAACATGTTACAGCCATATTGTGCTATTTCGAATCAAATTAAAGATTGAAAAATTTGTCTCGGGCGGGACTTGAACCCACGCTCTTCCAAACCGGGGAAACGTGCTAACAAAACCCCCATGCACGTCCCCTTAAGACGCAACAGATTGAAAATTTCGTTCTCTGGGTTGTGGACTCGGTGGTGTAATTTGTTAGCACGTTTCCCCGGTTTGGAAGAGCGTGGGTTCAAGACCCGCCCGAGACAAATTTTTCAATCTTTAATTTGATTCAATGTAAGTATTTAGTTAAGTATACAAGACTAAAAAGTTAAATATCAGCAGTTTAATCATAGTATTGAAAAAACATAACAAAAAGGGGTAACTTTGGGATGTTTTTCTATCTAGTAAACTTAATCTAATCGTGTAATTGAGAACAGTTGCCCATCCGCCCGATCCTTAAATAAGACATAATTTAATTTCAGACTTTAAAACACTTTCGTTCGTGTTCAAAAAACGGCCGCGATGGGATAACAGCGTCTTAAGTGCTATGATACTTGACCCAAATGTACGGGACAAGGGGACAAGCTGATTTTTTTCCCGCGATTTTGATGTTGGTGCCGTAGAGAAAGTTGTTTAGTTTTTTTCGTCTGATCATCCCCTTAAAAACGTCGGCATATTATTATTAAGTTAGACCTTGTAACTAGGTATACCTTAGATCTAAGTAAAATTAATTTGATCTAAGCATTATAAGTAGTTAAATGTTTTCAAATAAATCAATTACATTTCATGAGCTGAGACGTAAGCGTTTTTCGAAAACTGCCAATGCCGGCCATACAACTGGGTGGGTTAATAAGAGGATATTATTCGGAGCGCGCTCCATACAAACGTACTATGGTGATATTTTCAATACTATCAAATTAAAGTCAATGAAATTTTGCAGAAACAATCAAGAAACTAATCTCTATGCTCCTATAGAGTCAGATTTTCGATAAAATATACAGTTTTAATGCTAGGATTACTTTAAGATTTGTATGGAAATCTTTGAGGCACTGTAACTTTAAAACTATACATTTTAACGAAAATTTGACTCCATACAAGCATAGAAATTTGTTTCTTAATTGTTTCTGCAAAATTTCATTGACTTTAATTGGTTAGTATTGAAAATATCACCATAGTACGTTTGTATGGAGCGCGCTCCGAATTATATCCTCTTAAGATTTTTAAGATTACGTACGTTATAGTATTCTGCTGATTGATGAATGATGACATAGATGAAATATGGTGGGTTGCAGGGGTGCAATTGAAACACACTTTGAATGGACATCCTTTACTCCATCTTAGATCGACCCTTATGACTAGTTGACCTAAGCCTATATACTATCTTGTACGTGATATTATAGCTGAGCTAGCAGGAGATTACACATGATTATATACTCGTTTTATCTCTCTTCTGCTATCTCAGCACCTTACGTGAGGGTATGTGATTACTATATCACACCTCCCCGAAAAGTAGAGCCTTCCCTTCCCCATTAAAAATTTTGTTTTTTATTTTTCTATACATAACATTTTAACATTTATAAAAATAACAAATTTACTTACAACTATGTGGAATTTACCTACATCTATCAAATACCAATTTACATTGCTTCTTATATTATTACATCTTGAATTACAAATTCTATTCTCAGTGAACTCACTTATAGTAACTATTATTTCTGACTACTTATATTTAAAAAAAAACATTTCTTTCATAACTACCTGTTTTATCTGATTCTGTTGCTGAATTTCGTTTCTTCTATTACAAAAAAAATGTTAATAAAAATTTTTAGTTACTTTTAAATATACAAAATTTACATTTGGACGCTTTATTTACAAAATTTACATTTGGTAACATAGTCAGCAATATCATTAAGCATTCCTTTCCAATAATATTTTTGTTTTATATGGTTTACCATTTCCGTTATTCCAACATGTCTTTTTGTATTTAGCAAATGGTACTTTTTTAATATTATTTTAATCATGTCTGTATTATAAACCTTTTTCACATCTTGTTTTATACATAATCGTGGTAAATTACAATAATTTCTCATAACTTTATACAATTCGTCGGTTTGGGCCTTATTTCTATCATACTTAAAAATCTCAATTTCTACAATATTATGCTCTTTACAAATTTTTCCAAGTTCTCGTAACGATTCGTCTATGCGTCTTTTCGCTAATAGAGAATCTTGATTGAAGTATATCGTATGCCCCGACATAAGTACTTTCTTTTTATGGCTTGGCTGATTTCCTGAAGAAGATTTATATATTTCGTCAAATTCTTTTTCACTACAGAAATTTAATTCAATACGATTCTGTGCTTCATTCGCTCCTTTTTCCACCTTTGATGGACCAAAACTTGACTGTAAATTACTTCTACTCCTCCAACTCGGCTTGCTATTTAATGCACTGTAATTAAAACTATCCACTAAACCTACAAATCCTGAACTACCTTTCTTCATTTTGTCCAAAGCTCCAGTCAATGCGTGAGCAGCAGCATTATCAGTATAATTTATATAATTAATTCTTATTCTATCACCATTATTATGTTTTAAACTTAAGAACCTCGACTCATAATCTATAACGCCCTTATACTTCCTCAGAAAATCCTCTCCTAAAATTCCGTCTGACGTACATTGCAACCCTTTGAATACATAAAACTTGTGCCTAAACCTCAAATTATTATACTCAATATCTAAATACACATAGCCTAGCGAACGTAGAGAGCCACTAATGCCTTTAATAGCTACATCGTCCTTATGGATTTTAATTTCGGGAAATTGTTCTAACCAACTATATTGTAATATTGAAATCGTTGCTCCTGTGTCCGGTATTAACTTAACGTCTCTATCTAAACAGACGAATTGGACAAAACTGTTATTTTGAAAAGTTAATACTTCATTACTGTTATTTCCATTTACGGGACAATAAAACGAATTAATTGATTCACTCGTATTCTCATCCTCAGCTGCGTTTCCTATATAATGAATTTGCTTACTACGAGTAACCGCTCGACCTTGCTTACCTTGCGGATATTGTGGTGCGCGTGCATTTCTATCATCTATCCGCGCTTGACCTTGTTGACTCTGCACATTGTCGCTAGCACAACACGAATTTATACAATAATGATAATACTGATTATCATAAAATGAATCTTGGAAATTGTAGCATTGTTGGAAAGGTTTTTGAACATATTCCTCTTCCTCTAAGGCTATCGTAATTGCCTCTCTAAGAGAAGTAACTGGTCGGCAAGAAATAATGGTACTCAACCTACTGTCATTTAAGCCTTCTGCGAATCGTCTAATCGCTAATTTCTCATTGATAGGCTTTAAAATATTAAACACTGAATCGTTTCCCTCGGCTTGGGCAATAGTCAAATCAACTAATAGTCTTCCTATCTCATCTCCATAATCGTTTATCGTACGATCAGCCTGCCTACATTTATATAATCGAGACAATATTGCCGTATATGACTTCTTCGGTAAAAGATTACTTTTCAAATCATTAATCAATAGTTCCACAGTGGCATAATTTGATTTTAGTTTTAATTTTGCACCGCTGGACAACCTCGTTTTTAGAACAAAATTTATTAATATTGGATGATCCGCTTTCTTTATGAATGTCCTATAAAAATCAACTCCGTCTATCAACTGTTTTACTAAATGCTCCTCGTTATTAACTACCGGAATCATCAACAAAGCGGTTTCTAAATCAAAACAAGCCATTTTACGAATAGCGATCGTCTCGTATTCTTCTAATATCAGAACTTACTTAATTCGTGTAACTAAAACTACCTATCATTTCATATGGGTACCTACATACAATTCCCCTTTACCTCCTAAAATAATTATCTCGCTGAAATATCGTGCTGCATAGAAAGTGCTTTACTTATGTCAGAACACATAATATACATTACATAAACTGTTAGTACCCTAGTTGACTTACCCTAGGTTAGCACCTTAGGCCGACACACTTTTTGCCCTTTTTAAGCTAACACAGCATAACTTAGTGATTCACAGCACAACACAAAACAATTAACTACACTGAAATCAACGAGGATCCCTCAATTACACGTCTCGTTCCATCTGGCATCTGCGAGTGCATCAACTTTTTCAGACGGCATCCATATTAATTCTTCCAGTCTTGCGATTCACGCGGCTTCGATCTCCTTCCATAACAATACGTCTAGTAGATACTTGTACATAGTTATTAGCTTCTTCGTTGATTCGGCAGTATTTAATGCTCCGGAACGGAAGACACAGCAGCATATCGCATTGTTTCGTCTTGCTTAAAAATCCCCATCCTATTTCGATAGCAAGGAATAGGGCCGGCCTGCCAGCACCGGCACACGCAGTAGTAACATTTCTTCAAATTCGACTTCCAATCCATATAAGTAAACAGTATTTGTACCTTTGATCAGTGCCCATGGTCGTCTTCATCGTCTGAACTGGAACTTACTCTCGTATTATGTCACGGTCGCCATGAAATATGGTGGGTTGCAGGGGTGCAATTGAAACACACTTTGAATGGACATCCTTTACTCCATCTTAGATCGACCCTTATGACTAGTTGACCTAAGCCTATATACTATCTTGTACGTGATATTATAGCTGAGCTAGCAGGAGATTACACATGATTATATACTCGTTTTATCTCTCTTCTGCTATCTCAGCACCTTACGTGAGGGTATGTGATTACTATATCACATAGATAGGTACGTTAATGTAGACTGTCTGTAACGGTGGAAGTGTAATCACCCTTAGATTAACAAATGTCATGCAACAAAATAATAGCATTAAGTATTTTCAACGAACGTACTTAAAAAGCACCTCGCGTGAATTCATTGTAAAAGTAGGTCATTTTTTTTATTTTTTATTTTACTAACCACATTATGTTGTATTGTATGGTACAATTTGTATGTTTGTCACAATAATGTGTTCGTAGTCGAGTTGAATGGATTTGCAGGGTTCCGTAAAATAATTGAACCGCTGAAGCAAAAGTTTGCTGTAGTGGATTTGGTTTGGTAATTTCAATATTAATTTGATAACAACTATGACGTTATTTTTAGAGTTTCCTGGGATAAAATTAACTATAGGTACAGCTACCTACTTACCTTCATATATCTTCGGGTCTTGCAAATACAAACTAACCGTGAACTAAGAATATATAGTTCTGTTAGGGCATAAGAATAATTACTCTTTCTATGGTTAGGTATAGCGTTTTAAATTTTTTTCCTTACTTTAAAGTTAGTATTCGTTAATTCTTCGTCGATGGTTCGGTTTTATATCTCACTAACTGTGAAACTAGCTGGTAGATTCCTTATTTGGTTTTAATAGATATATACTTATGTATAGTAGAAAGAAGATTTTAAGCATACCTAATGGCAATTTTATAATCTAAACTATTATAAAACTGTAACTGAAGTGTGTCTGTTCTGTACATTGAAGATATTTACAAAAAAAGATTACGATATGGTTTTATGTATCCCTGAATCGAAATCAACCTTTTTTAGAAATTTTGTCTGTCTGTTTGTTTGTGTGTTTGTTTGTTCGTTTGTTTGTTTGTTTGTTCGCGCATCACGCAAAAACTACTGAACCGATTTTGATGAAACTTTTTTTGTTTGATAGCTTATGATCTGACTTAAAATCTGGTATATAATTTGTGCGGACGAAGTCGCGGGAAAACACTAGTAATGTATATTAAAGGTAGTACCTACTACATTTTACGTATTTGGAGAGCGATTTTTGAATCTCATTCGCTGAGCTCAGCAGTTGAAAATGTCAAAATTAGTATGGAGATATGCATCTTTCTACTGCTGATTTGACTTCGTAGTAGAAAGATGCGTATCTCCATAGTAATTTTGACATTTGCAATCGCCCTCCTGGTTAGGTACCTAATTTTATATGAAAGATACCGGCGCTATTTTAGTCTATAAAAAATTAAATGTTTTGTTTTGTGGGTAATTTAAAAGAATGTCGGTAGGTACGGTGTACTTAATATGGTATCTTCTTATATTAGGTATCTAGGTATACCTACTTAATGCGTAACTTATCTTGAGTATTAATTACGATATTTTAAGGTTAAGTACCGGCCTAAGTGGCTGATTGGTTTGCAGGTCTATAGCGCCGACGCCGCCAAGTTGTGGAGTCCACCTGTAGGTCCACAAAGTAGTTTGCAGGTCTTTGTCTGTAACGCTGGCATGATTCGCGCTGGAAATGCTGCAAGAGCTGTTGTATTGTACCTATACAGGGTGTAAGGAAAACATCATCAAAATTTAACCACATACTCTACTCATCAAACTGAACAATTTTTTGGTATGGGAGCAAACGGGTGAGCGCAAAAAAAAATCTGCTGCTCCATATACGTTTGAGTCGACTAAAAGGTTTAGTATGAACATTTTTTTTTTGGTTCTGACTGGTTTGCTCCTATAGTAAAAGTTATTAAGTTTGATGGGTAGAGTAGCTGGTAATGTGGTTAAAAAGTGCATGTTTCTTTTTCTTACACCCTGTATATAGGTACCATGACCGTAGAATGTCGATCGATGATGTTTAAAATATTCCGTGTCACCACCTATTGTTTGGTAGTTTATTTTTGTTATGAAAGGAGCGTGGAAATAGATTGCTTTACCGAGAATGTTTTAAAAACCGTTTTAGATATTTTTGGCTTTACTACACTTTTGCAGTACCTACGTACCTATACCTAGTTATCGTCTTCTTTGCATCCATTTTTGATCGTTATTAAGTAGGTAAGTAACTAAGTAGGTACCTATACTTCATTCCAAATAAGGATGACGAGATTTTCCGATTCTTATTACGCTTTCTGGCAAATTCTGATTAGCAAATATATGATTTATTTATCATAAAAATGTACAATCCGACATATCTTGGACGTTACTAAAGCTATTCTAAGAGAGTAGGTACCTAAGTGTTTCAAATCTGTTTCTGTACCTAATTGAAATACATTTTCGTTGCTATTTGGAATGGAGAATAAATATTTAGGCTTTACGATATAAGGTAGTACGTACCTATCGATATGACATAATATCTATGGAATGGCATGTTAGTAATTATAAGATTTAAAGGTTTCTAAATCATAAATGAATACGTTGTTTTTGAACGTATAGATATCTTGACAGATGTCTATATTCATGAACGAAAACGGTTCTGTCAATGTCACTCTCTTCTAACCTGCCTGCCGGCCTGCATACACGCATACGATACGAACCAAGTAATTAAATCCTTTCATCCTCGCAATCTTGACTTTTAATAGGTTTTGGGACCAGCATTGCTTTCCTACAAAAATCCACAAAGGTAATTACTTACTAAACGTAATTTTTTCGAAATGCCCAATGGTGATGAAACACCACGAGGTAATAATGGCGGCCATGCAGGTGCCAATATCCCTGGCAACATTTTCGTCGATCGCCTTGAAGGCAACCAGAACTGGAATTCCTGGAAGTTCTCCATACGCATGCTACTTACCCTTGAAGGTCTTTGGAGTTGCGTAATTGGAGAAGATACGGACACACAGAAGGATCAGCGTGCTTTGGCGCGGATTTGTCTCGCCGTGAAACCGTGCTGCTATCAATATGTACGAGATGCTAAGACTAGTAAAGCCGCATGGAAATGTCTCAGCAACGTTTTTGAAGATACCGGCCTATGCAGGCGAGTACTGTTGCTTCGAAAACTACACAGAATTGAGTTTACCAGCTTCGCTTCTATGTCAGAATACATCGAACATATTATGATGCTAGTACAACAGCTGGCCGACATTAAAAGAAAAATTGATGACCAAGAGGTCGCTGAGATTCTTCTTTCTGGATTGCCACAGGAGTATGACACGCTTGTTTCTAACCTAGAAACGGCTTGTATGACCAGTAGCTTATCGAGTGAAGTAGTGAGAGCCCGTCTTTTACAAGAAGAATTCCGCAAGAACAATTTGAACGGATCTGAATTGAAAAACAATGCGGCTTTTATTTCCAAGCAAAAGAAAATTACCTGTAGCTATTGCAAGAAGTCTGGACACTTGAAGAATAGATGCTACAAGCTGAAAAAGGATAAATCCAAGAATGAAAATGAAAATACAAGTTTTCTTGCTTCAGCGTTCTTTGTAGAAGATAATAAAGAGTGGTTCGTGGACAGTGGCTGCACACAGCACATGTGTAACGACAGAACTTTATTTTTCAGACTTTAAACAATTTAAAAGTGATGTTTTAATAGCTAATAATAGTACGTTAAAGACTATTGGTAAGGGAAATGTTCAACTATGTATTGGAAACACTACTAAGCTGGTTGAGGATGTTCTATATGTCCCTGAGCTCTCGGTAAATTTGCTATCGGTAAGTTGTCTTGTTAACAAGGGATATAGAGTAACTTTTGGCAGGGAAGGTTGTTTTATATATGACAAATGTACAATTTCTGGCAAACCAGTGTGTAAAGCTACACATATTAAAGGTACATTCCGAATAAAAGGTAAGTCGTCTTTGTGTGAGGTGGCGCATTCTTCGGCTGTTTTGCATATGCAAGACGCACAGAGTGCTAACTTGGCTGAGGTGCCAATGGATATCTGGCACAGGAGGCTAGGCCATCTAGGTACTGCAGGTATGTTAGCTCTTAAGGGTGGTGCTGCTAATGGGGTTAATTTTCAGAATAAAGAAATAAAGGACTGCGTGCCATGCTTGGAAGGTAAAATGGCAGCGAGGCCTTATCCTGTTGGTGAAGCTCGCCGTGCAGCTGGACCTCTAGAGCTGATACACAGTGATGTTTGCGGCCCCATGCCCGTAGAGAGCTGGGGTGGCTCACGATACCTGGTTACTTACACCGACGACTACACCAGGAAGTCCTTCGGATATCTGCTCAAGAAAAAGAGTGAGGTATTTAAAACTTTTATTGATTTTAAAAGCTTGGTAGAAAAACAGCTGGGGTTGCCAATCAAAGTGTTACGTTCCGATAATGGGGGGGAATATTGCAGTCATCGTTTCTCTGAATTTTTAAAAAAAGAGGGTATTATACATCAAACATCTGTTCCCTATTGTGCACAACAAAATGGTGTCTCTGAACGTCTCAATAGAACTGTTCTAGAGAAGGCTAGATGTATGTTGCAAGGGGCTGGCCTAGACAAGCGTTTTTGGGGGGAAGCAGTTATGACTGCGATATATTTAAAAAATAGATCACCCACATTAGCTTTGTCCGGCCTTACTCCTGAGGAAAAGTGGACCGGGTCAAAACCGGACCTTCGTCACTTACATGTGTTTGGGTGCATTTCATATTCATTGTTACCTGAACACAAAAGGTGTAAATTAGATGCTAAAAGTAAGATGTATATTTTTGTCGGATATAGCGAAACCTCTAAGGGATTCAGACTAGCAGACCCTTTGAACCCTAAAAATGTTATAATTTCACGGAACGTCGCTTTTATAGAAAATAAATTTTATGATAAAAGTCAAAACAATTTTAATGAATTAAATAATGATTTTATATTTTATAATGACATTTTGAATTTTGAATATAATGATAATTTAATTAATTCTGTGTCATGTGATATGAATTCTCGTCAAATTGTAGAATCTAATAATTCTAGTCACAATATTGAACTGAGCTCTAATAGTAGTAAGGCGAGTTCTAGTCATACTGTTGAACTGAATCCAGATTTCACTTTAGAGAATAATAACAGCTGTTCTTTTTCAGGAGACAACAACAGCGAGTACTACTACTCTGGTAGTGAGAACGAGACGGACTCCACTTCGTCGCCGGTCGCTGACGCGCATGTTGAGCATGTGACTTCATCGCCCGAGGTGCCAGTTGGAGGGGAAGTAAATAATCCTGTGCCGTCCTTACCTGCTCACAGACCTATTCGTAGCACCCGCAATCAATTGCCGTCCAGGTACAAAGATTTTGTTGATACTGATTTTTCTCTCCTGACCCAAGACGTTGCTGTATCATCAGGTGATCCTCAATCATATGAGGATGCCGTGTCATGCTCTGACAGTCAACAGTGGAAAGCTGCTATGCAAAGTGAATATGATTCGCTTATTGCTAATAAGGTATGGAAATTAGTCGACCGCCCACAGACCAAGAATATTGTTAAGTGCAAGTGGGTATTCAAGAGGAAGCATGATGCTTCTGGTAAGTTCGATAAGTATAAAGCTCGTCTGGTTGCCAGAGGTTTTACTCAAGTTTATGGGGTTGACTATAACGATACTTTTTCGCCTGTTATAAGACACTCCACATTAAGAATTTTGTTTTCATTAGCGGCAGAGCTCGATTTAAATATTGAGCATATAGATGTAACTACTGCCTTCTTAAATGGAGAGCTTCAAGAACAGATTTATATGGAGCAGCCTCCAGGCTTTAAAAATGGTAACCGTGATAAAGTTTGTCTATTATTAAAAGGTATTTACGGTCTCAAGCAAGCGAGCAGACTTTGGAATTTAAAGGTTCATGATTTGTTAAGTAAAAACGGCTATAAGCAGAGTAAATGTGAACCTTGTGTTTACACAAAGAAAACTGGTGAAAACCTTGTTATTATAGGACTCTATGTAGATGATTTCTATGTTTTCTATTCAAAAGATAATAGTGAATTACTGTCCTTGCTTGAGAATAATTTTAATGTTAAAAACCTAGGAACTCTAAAGAGTTGTTTAGGAATAAATGTATACAGAGATAGAAACAAACATTTTATAAAACTTGACCAGTCAGATTATATCAAGAGATTGTTAATTAGATTCGGTATGGAGAATTGTAAACCGGTATCTACTCCAATGATAACTAATTGTAAATTAGAGAAGGCTAGTTCTGAGTGCCTAGATGATAATACTTATAAATATAGAGAACTTTTGGGTAGTTTAATGTATTTGTCGGTTTGTACTAGGCCTGACATAGCATTTGCATGCAGTCAACTAAGCCAGTTTAGCCATGCTTTTGACAAGACACATTGGCAAGCAGCAAAGCGCGTCCTGAGATATTTGTCAGGGACACTAGATTATCGTCTAACTTTTTATAGAACTGGTAATTTAGATTTAACTGCATACTCTGACGCGGATTGGGCAAACGACGTTGTCGATAGAAAGTCATATACAGGTTTTGTAGTGAAGCTTGGTCGAAACATGATAAACTGGGAATCGCGTAAACAACGATGCGTTGCGTTGAATTATTCCCGGCACGCCGCTTTCCCCCTACGCCGCTTCTCTTTATAGTGAGTCGCGCTACGTCACGTCGCGTAATAGTGATTCCCTCTACATCGAGTCTACGTCATGTACAGTTCGCGAACGATTTTTTAAAATTGTATGGTAGTTTGCATGTGTGTGTGCTTTTTTCAATCATCATCAGCTTCTATGCCTCTCATTACACTTACCTACTTACTTAGGGTTTATAATTTTAAAAGATGAAAGGCTAATAAGCATTGAGAAGTACCAGGAGAGCAGAGGAGTACAAAAGGTTAAACCATAGATTTTTGATTCAGCACATAAAAGGCCCGTCACAGACACGCGCTATAATATGTTGCTGTACTCTTCTTACGCACGCAAAAATACATAAGCACGTCTCTTTTCTGCGTGCGAGTGAGAGGAAGCGATTAGCAACTTGCGTGTGTTAGAAGAGTACAGCAACATATTATAGTGGCCGTGTGTTGCGCCCTTAACAGGGATATGGTGGGTCCGTCACGATAATATAGCAGAGTAAAGTTTAATATCTTGTACTTTTCTGCTCTCCTGGTACTTCTCTCAATGCATTTTATATAATTATATAAACCTTATGTACCTACCTAAGTAGGTAAGTGTAATGAGAGGCATAGAAGCTGATGATGATTGAAAAAAGCACACACACATGCAAACTACCATACAATTTTAAAAAATCGTTCGCGAACTGTACATGACGTAGACTCGATGTAGAGGGAATCACTATTACGCGACGTGACGTAGCGCGACTCACTATAAAGAGAAGCGGCGTAGGGGGAAAGCGGCGTGCCGGGAATAATTCGTTGCGTTATCCAGTACCGAGGCAGAGTATCTCTCCATAGGTGATGTATGTAAAGATCTTTGTTTTATAAAAAATTTCATGTCGGAAATTTTGTGTAGAGATTTTAAAATTACTTTGTATAATGATAATCAAAGTGCGCATAAGATTTTGGAATCAAAAGAGTTGTCACATAAACGCACTAAACATATAGATTTACGTTATCATTTTGTAAAAGATTTGGCACATAAAGGTTTTATGACTGTAAAATATATGCCAACTGGAGAGATGGTAGCCGACATTTTAACAAAGTCTCTTGGTACAAATAAACATAAGCAATTTGTTAATAAACTAAACATTGTTGAAAAATAATTTGTGAATGTGTTTATGTTATGTATATTGCTAGTGTACTTATATAGTTCTTCACTGTACTTTGTGTAGGTATGCTGGCATGTAAAGTTTGAATTGAAACTTTGAAATCTTAAGGGGAAGTGTTAGTAATTATAAGATTTAAAGGTTTCTAAATCATAAATGAATACGTTGTTTTTGAACGTATAGATATCTTGACAGATGTCTATATTCATGAACGAAAACGGTTCTGTCAATGTCACTCTCTTCTAACCTGCCTGCCGGCCTGCATACACGCATACGATACGAACCAAGTAATTAAATCCTTTCATCCTCGCAATCTTGACTTTTAATATGGCATAGGTATCTATCATTGTATCAAATGTTCCTATATTGAAGACCCCTCTTCAATATCGTTTGTTTGTTTAGTTGATTAGACAAAGATAAGGAGTCCTTCTTTGTCTAATATCAATACCTTTATGAAATACACAAATTGATTTATTACAAACTGAGGTCATCGATAGATACTTACACATATTACAAAGGAACCTACTTAGTTCATTAGGATAGGGACTGCCTCCGTGGTCTAATGGTTAAGAGCATGGTCCTTGACACGGAGGTCGTGGGTTCGATTCCCACGGGGGAAATTGCAGGCTGAATCACTTGATTGTCTGAATAGAAAGATGATTCCGTGCTTCAGATGGCACGTTAAGCCGTTGGTCCCGGCTATTATTTCTGGGGTGGTAGTACCTACCTAGTCGTTACATAAAAACCACATCAGAGTCCGTAAGGATGATGTACATTGACATAAAAATGTATGGCCTTGTGCCTCTAGTAACAATGTAGACTGGAGTAGATTCTTATCAAAATTCATACAAAATTAATTAAATTATGATTAACTAAGTGAAACAATGTGTTCTGTTGTTCAAACAGATTGGATTAAATTGTACGTTTGTAGATATGAATACAATTAGTCACTAATTATTTTAAGTAGCGTGATGTGGTCAGAAGTGAGTATCTGAACTCTGAACACTGAGAAATTAGGTCACTCGATATTATACTTATAGTTCTTTATATGTTTCAATGTTGATGACTCGCATACTTACTTTCCTTTTAAGTTACTAAAGTTTGGTTTTTAGGGTTCCGTATCCATAGGGTGCCCTAATTTTAAGCTTACGCTGTCCGTCCGTCCTAGCTTCAAAGGTATTTATGTACGTATATATTGAACTCTAATAGGAAGAGAGTAGAAATTTTCACAAAATACCTATTTATGTGGTAGGTACCTATTGTTATACATATTTGGATTTGCTAAAAAGGGGGAAGGTACACAAGACGACAAATGAAGCTATAAGCAAAACTAAAATAAGCTGGCTGCGCGTAGGTAGAGTTATACCCAGAGATGGGCAAAAATTATCTATTTACGAAAAACCGGGAAGATAACTAAATCATCTTTTATTAACCGACGACGTCAACAAGAGGAGGAGGTTCTCAATTCGACCCGTATGTTTTTTTTTTTTTTTTAAGTAACTAATGACGGATTATCATTTGTTATTTTGAATTTATCTAGATCAGTTTCATTTTTATCTAGATAAATTATTAGGGATTTTAAATAAAAAATGAATGGCAGTAATACAGTCATGTAGAACTAGAAGTGGTCGGGCATGATGAAATGAATGTCAGTGTGACGGTTTGACCCGACGACCCGACGTGACATTCTGTAAACTAGGAAAAAGTATCAGAACCATCCCATGCTATAAGCGTACTTCAATAACAAACGAGGTCGGTTATCTTCATCTAGATAAATTATCTAAATAAAAAAAGTTGTCAACGCACTATTTGTGATTGAATTTATCTTAGAATACATTTATTTGAAATTATTTTATTTGAAATAATTATCTAGATAAGAAGTTATCTAAATAACGCCCAACTCTGGTTATACCTATATACGTCGCGCGGCCAGCTTATATTGGTTTTGCGTAGCTTGATGTGTCGCCGTTGCCGTGTGTACCTATACTTACATACGATAAACGTGTTTTGATTGATCGTAAAAACTGCAATACATAGTTACAAACGTCAAACTTGCTGTTGAGAGTAAAAAAAAATCAAAAACCGGCATAGTGTGTAGGTGCTAAAGATCCCGAAGTTAAGGCTAGGTTATCCCAGTGCAAGCGTCTCTTTCTTGCAAGCATAAGTTTACAATTAGCCATCCCGCTCCAATTGAAAGCAGGATCGCAAAAAAACGTGTTTTTCGTCAATATCTTTGCTCATGGGAGTTTCTAAGCTATAAATTCTTCTGAGTTCACTAGAAATATTTAATGTAGGTATTTAGTTAAGTACAAGAATAAAAAGTTAAATATCAGCAGTTTAATCATAGTATCGAAAAAACATAACAAAAAGGGGTAACTTTGGGATGTTTTTCTATCTAGTAAACTTAATCTAATCATCTAGTAAACTTATTTAATTTCAGACTTTAAAACACAGTTTAAAACACTTTCGTTCGTGTTCAAAAAACGGCCTCGACGGGATAACAGCGTCTTAAATATTTTTTGTAAATATAGAATAGAATAGAATAGAAATAGTTTATTTGCCAAAATACTTTGTTAAAAGGGTGTTACAAAATTGTTCGGTAGCTGTATTTAGCCTGCTTGCAGGCGTGCAAATTTAGTTTGTCGATGAAAATCTTACTAAATCTAATATAGGTACGGAACCCTCCATTCGCGACTCTGACTAGCACTTGACCGGTTTTTTGAAGTATTTCAATTTCAGTCTCTACTTAGATTAAAAACTTGGCCCAGTTTTATTAGTTTTCTTTATACCTAAGGTAGGTAGGTATAATATAGGTAGGTACCGTAATTTTAGATCCTGTAATTTTTTTTTTCGAAAGCCTAGCAGGCATGGCAGGCAGGACAGGCAGGACGATAGATTTATTCTTATCGGTAGCATGAATGCCCGTAAATATTGTTGTCGTAAATAACATTTAGATTTTAGTGCATTAGTATATTGCTACCTCTAGGTGTTTACTTTACTACGTAAATATTAATGGATCGATTGTGTAGATGTTTCCTTATGGACGATCATCGACAAAAGTTTGTTAAAGCATTGTGTCTTTTGTTAGAGATCGCTAACAAACTTTGGTCGTAGATTGTATACACTCGGCTGTATATGTACAGAATTTAAATAACCTTTATAAAACCTTTGTTTAATTTCTTTCCGTTTATGCAAAAGGCCTGGAAGGTTAACTTCCCAACAGGAATCATGGTAAGCCGATTAATAATAAGATAATAGGCCGTAACATATCCTTATTATTATGGAATGGGGTAACTTTTGTGCCATCTACGCTATAAGTTTCACATTTTACATTCCTAAGGCCCACTTGCGCCAACCACGGGTTAGCAATTAACTCCCGATAAAATGGCTCTTTCAGTTGTTTTTCTATACAAAAAATCATGGGTTACCAACTTAACCTGGAGTTTATTGCTAACCCAGGTTGGCGCAAGTGGGGCTAAGGAATTTTAATTTTACCTAGGTATAGGTACAAAAACGCTTATTTTCTCTTTAAAAATGTTACCTTTTTAGGTATCTTATTCAATAGTGTACCTACGTAAAATGTCATACCTTCGTATGACAATTAGGCAAGTGGATCTTCATTTTCGATGGAACTAAATTTTTTAATTAATCATTAAAACAATCCAACATAATAATGCTGACAGTTTTTTAAGAGGATGATCAGACCATCAAACTGATCAACTTTCTCCATGGGACCAACATCGAAGTGGCGAAAAAAGAAATCTACTGTCCTATAAATATTGGTCGAGTATGATTGCAGTTTTGTAAGAAACAGCAGACTTTTTTTTCGCGATTTCGACGTTGGTCCCATATAACAATTTTTAAAGTTTGATGGTCTGATTATCTTCCTAAAAAACCGACATCATATTTAGAAGGACCTTATACAGGGTGTAACAAAACACCCTAGTATACTTAAGGGGGTGCTTCAAACCATCAACGTTCCCACTGAACAACATTTACTAAGGAACCAACTTCAAAATCGAGAAAAAAAAATCATCTGCCCCATACATTTGAGTCGAGTCGGTCGTGCAGTTTTGTATAAAAAAGCTGATTTTTTTTTTCTCGTTTTCGTTTTTGGCTCCATAGTGAAAGTTGTTCAGTTTGATGGTCTGAAGCACTTAAGTATTACTATAGGGTGTTTTGTTAAACCCTAAATTGGGAATCGATGAAACTAGAAAACTATTCTCTTTGTTGAACCAATGAAGACTACTTAATTCAAATATGAGTAAAGTCAAATGAAGCTCCGAACTCTTAACCCAAGATTTTATCCAATTCTCTAATGGTTATTTTGATTTTGAATACAGTGGTTATCGTGGAGGAAGTTCTACCAAGCGTCGTGAGAAGAAACGCTTCGGCCTGTACGGGTTGTACGCGTGGGGCGTGCCTCTGGTCCTCACAGCCATCACAGCCGGCATGCAGTTCAGCTCCGACATACCCCAGCACATCATCACGCCCAACTTTGGCGACAGGCGTTGTTGGTTTGAAGGTATGCGGTTCACTTTTCTCCTTTACAGTACAAAGCTCTCTTATAGGTTCCTAACATTTACGAGGTCTAAAGACTGTGGATCAAAGTAAACTTTATCTAGGCTAAAGACATGGAATTAGTTTACTAACCCAGCCGTGTTATAGGATTAGATTGACCTTCTCAAATATCGAGATTAGATTCCGTTATTTCGCAATTTTGTAAAGACACCTAAATATTTGACTGATCTTTAGTTGGTCCAGGGTACTGCCACTAACCCTGTTTTGAAAATGATTATTCTTCTTTCCAGTCAATGGCATAATATCATTGTGTTTGACTTATGGTAAAGAGATTTTCCAACCAGCATTAGGTTTGAAAGACTTTGACGGCAATATTATGCTACTACCACCATTCCGCTGGGTACGAGTGATGTAGTAGGTGCACTATGCTATGCCCCGCTCCCCACAAGGGTGAACCCTATTTTCGTCAGAGGAATTACTATGAACAATAATTAAGACCAAACCCAATTCAGCTCCCCAAACAGTTTCCTCGATAAATCTCGTAATATCTGAATAAAATTACGCTATTTCTGACCGACGACTAAAACTTCGTTTATTATTGATTATAAACATGTTACAGCCATGTTGTGCTATTTCGAATCAAATTAAAGATTGAAAAATTTGTCTCGGGCGGGACTTGAACCCACGCTCTTCCAAACCGGGGAAACGTGCTAACCAATTACACCACCGAGTCCACAACCCAGAGAACGAAATTTTCAATCTGTTGCGTCTTAACGGGACGTGCGCGCCATCTACTGGCAGTAGATGGCGCGCACGTCCCCTTAAGACGCAACAGATTAAAACTTCGTTGTTTCTAAAACATGGTTTGAACGAAATTTACTAAGTATACAGGGTGAAATTGATATCATTAGCATCCTTTTAAACTAAGAGTCTACCCATCAAACTGAACAACTTTTACTATGGGAGCGAACCAATCGGAGCAAAAAACAAATCTGCTGTCCCATACTAAACTGCACCCGCCGCCGCTGCCTACACGACTCAAATGTATGGGACAGCCGATTTGTTTTTTGCTCCAATTGATGCTAATGATATCAATTTCACCCTGTATAGAAATAATAACAAAATCACTTTAAAATAAACCTCTTACTGACTGAAACTGACAGCCAGAGATTTAATGGAGGATTAACTTTAATGAGCCTTTCTGCAATTGAGTGTCAGGTTCATTAAATTCATAAATTTGACCATACGATTAGACAAACTTCCTCGCTTTTAAACAAAATCCTTCGACCAACAGATTGGCTAAGCGAGCTGGTGTACTTCTTCACTCCTGTATTCATCCTGGTCCTGTGCAACCTGGTTCTGTTCTCGGTGACCGCACATCGTATCCGCTCCATACGCCAGGAGACTGCCATCTTGAAGAGTTCAGAGTCCTCGCGCAGCGATAAGTTGAAGAGGGATAAACAGAGGTATACTTACTTGATAGAAATTAATATAGGTCTCTACCTACCTACTGTTGTGACAGGCCTGACCAACCAAACAGGCTGAAATTAAGGCTCGGTGCAAACGAGTCACCGGTGGCTGTGCGATCTCTGAGTGGCGGCCACCGTACACACGTGTGCGGCCGGCGGCGAGAGAAATGTATGAAAAAGCGTGTGAATTAATGTCGCTTGCCACCGGTGGCTCGTTTGCGCCGAGCCTATGGCCAGATGCATGGAATCAGTTTGTGATATTTAAAAGTTTATATTAGCTTTTATCTTCCGGATCTATAGATAGATAGTTTAAATTAGTGTGACGTTTGCACAATTGTCGAGTCAGCGCGAAGTTCAAAGCTGTGGTTCAAGTGACATTGAACCCCTTAATATGCATATGCCTATAATAAACTAACCTATGCATGCATCACGTTGATATACTTAATTACATCTTTGTACAGTCAACAGCACATCAACCTCGACAATCGAAGTGCTATATTGTTTCATAAGAATAGTACGAAGTCGAAGGTGTCTAGTTTGACGTGCTCTTGACTGTACCTAGTCTACCTATTTAGGTAGGTACTATGTACAAATTTTAAAATTGCAGCCTTTACTAGACCCGCAGGTTTAGATATTAGATATCCCATTAAGCATGACGGTATTTTAACAGAATTGCACTCCTGGGGGATATAAATAGTTAGCAGATTATAGACAAAGCTACTAGAAGCTAGAAGTCTGAAATAAATCTGTAGGTATGTAATTTAATTATATTCTCTACAATAGTAGTTTGTAGGTAGGTATACTGCCTTCTGGAAAAATGCCAAAAGGCCAGCAGCGTTCCGGAAACTGATAATGATAGGCCGAGGCAGTTGTTGCCGATTTAATTGGAAAATTTCATTGAATTTAATAAGTACCTAAAGAAAACTGCAACACTTTGGGCTGGGAAAAAGATACCTACTAGTGAGGTCCTATCCAGAGGTTAAAGTTGCAGGAAAGTCAAAACCATCATTGTTGAATTTTGAAATCCACCAATCACAGATGGATTATATTTATCTTTATAATTTTGCAGTTTGACGATATTTTTATTATCTGTCTTTTCCTTATCTCGGGACATAAGTGTCCTGTCCTGCACCTTTCTTTCGGAGGAAGTGAACCCGTAGATACAATTTCATCTAAATGGTAATGTGACACCAATCGGCAACTATCCCAGTATACACTATTTCTCCCCTCCCCGCTGCGCTAAACGAAGTTGCCGCTTTCCACCTCCATCGGGGAGAAAAATAGTATACTAACCTCGGGCAGTAAAAAAGAAAGCCTCGGATCACATGTTTGCTGACCTCGTCTTTGCCTCGGTCAACATCAACAATTACATGAGATCTGAGACCTTTCTTACTTTCCTGCCCTCGCTGTGTAATCTACTATAGAAGTGCACTATTATTATCATATATTTTTTTACTACAGATATGCCCTTTACCTGAAACTGTTCATGGTAATGGGAGTGAACTGGACTGTGGAAGTGATCAGTTTCGCCGCCGGAGGCTCCAACTGGTACTGGGTCCTGATAGACTTATCCAACATTGGCCTTGGCTTCTTCATATTCTTCATCTTCGTCTGGAAGAATAAAGTTCGCAACTTGATTCGGAAGAAGTAAGTAAAACCTTTACTCTAATCTTCTTTTGTCGAGCAGCTAATAAGAAGGTATTGCATCTATTGTATCTATGCGTTTTGGTATATTTGATTTCCCGATATTTGGTATTGCATATTCTATTATCTTCATTGTCTTTCCGTCTATAACAAGTCAACAAGCATATAGGGTCTTTCTTTATTATTATATTTTTTAAGGGGATGATCAGACCATTAACCCAAAAACATTCGTCAGCAGTTTTTGTATAGAACATATTATTTTGCTATTTCCATGGTACAAATTCTCATACCTATCTCCTTATAAACGTCATTTTCGTATCAATTGTTCTACTATTGTGTTTCTAAATTTTATCATCCATATATTCGGCGAGCCTTACAGCGTCCAATGTAGTTTTATTGTGGTACTCTCTCGTGCAAGTGTTCGGGAACAACGGACATTCTAGCAATGACACTGTATCAGGCCATGGGTCCTTGTACCCCCAATTGGATTTAAACTTTATCTGCAACGCGTGCGAAACCGATTTAAGGACTTCAAAACTGGCCATTGCAGATTGTGCGCGGGAGGTAGACGTTCCTGTGACTGTGGGGAAATAAATTCAGCTGGGGGTACCCTTTCCTTCCACAGAGTGCATCTAGTGTAGAAAGCCTTCCCGCGGCGCTCCCTGGAAGTAGCTAGGCTAGGTCACGGTACCGCAGTGACCTAGGCTGACTAATCTCAACAACACAATGGTTCTAAAATTGTTATAGTTATCGACAATGACCCGGGACTAGATCCGATGTCCTCTATTAATGCTCATCCTGACAACGCCCATGTCCTATACGAAGGACATTTAGTTTCCGACGGTAACTGATATCGCTGCGTAGGCTCGAACATTGCATTCACGGAATTATAATTGTGTTGCTATTATTAGTTGTCCTAGTTTGTGTATGTTTCCCTCAGGGATATCATTCAGTGCTATTGCCGAGACCAAAGAGATTTAAACGTAATAAGTTAAATCTCTTTGACCGAGACTATCTAATTAGTTTTAGTTTTCCTATGTCTGTTCGTAGCATAGACATATTACTCTAGCGATAGACTTGCCCTTTCATAGAAGCAACATGTTCCACTTGAATGAGGTGTCCGCACCTGATTGATGTTCCTGAGTTCACTTCGTCACTATGGCAATGACAGACCGCAATGTGTCATTTTGTGTTGTTTTGTGTGACATGTTGTTTGTTTGAACGAGCTTGTCTATGTTCGTAGACTATGTCAAAACAAATAGAAAATTGTATGATATAACAATCAGGCAAACACTTCAGATTTATGATTTTGGATTTGTGCGTAGAAAGAGGAAGGTAGCGAAAAATTCTTGTGCAATGGATTTATGTCATTGCAATCAGAACTGTTGTTGCATCTGAGATAACGAATAAATTATTTTATTGATGTCTGTAAGTTAATAAATAGTTCTCCCCTCCGGACGGAAAGCGTCAATTTTCGTCCCGCTGCGCTAAACGAAGTTGTCGCTTTCCACCTCCGTCGAGAAGAAAAATAGTAAACTAACCTCGGCCAAACATCGATCTACTCGTTGATATGTCTCATCTCTGAAAATACTTGGTTTCAGCGAGCTGAGCTCGATCGCCCAAGTTCCTATACCTAACCTATCTAATAAACATTAAATTAGGTATACTTATCAAATATTCAGTCAGTAGGTAGGTATGCTTAAAAACACGATGATGGAGGACACTAGTTTCCGATAGTAAACTGATACTATTAAACTAGTTGTAATATTTCAATGACTGATACCGGTGTGTAGGTAGGCTTATCCTATGTACACTTTGTTGATGGTATCAATTTGTACTTGTATCCCTCGTGGATTTTCGATTTATGTGTCTACCGACTACTGTTTCCTTAGTTTACGATATTTAAGTTCCGAAGTAAAGGCGTAGTAGGTGCTTTTGATCGCAGGTAGGTGCTAAGCTTTTGTCGGCTATATTGCTCTACGTTTTTAAACTAAGCTAGTTTCTCCCGGGACCGTAAGTGAAATTTATGAAACGGTAGGTACCAAGTATCAACTTAACTGAAGAGTTTTCTTTGTTCAGCTTTCTGTGAAAAGATGTTAGGCATTAGTAGTATTTTTTGTCTACAGCAAAATGAAAATACCGCTAGCCCCGCTAGGTATCTAAAATATGAGGAAGAAAATGAAGATTTTCAATGAAAAACTATGAAAAAGTTATAGCTGTGGTCACTGTTTCATACAAATATTCGGATTTCGGGGGGGATAACCTATTACCACAGATTAATCAATAGTTACATTACCCATAGTTTAACTCTATGTTCATTAATTCATTAATCTCGAGTCAACTATGGGTAGGTTGATACGTCGCCGTGGTTATAGGTCTGTACTTCCTACTGTCCAATTATCTACATCGTATCATCGTATTATACTTCCAGGTTTTAGGTAAACTGCCAGTAAGCACGCAATAGGATGTACGAACGAGTAAAGGTAATGCGTCAAAAACACGATGTTTAGTATACTATAAGGGTCCTTCTTAAATGCTGACACTTTTTTAAGGAGATGATCAGACCATCAAACTGAACAACTTTCTCTATGGCACCAACATCGAAATCGCGAAAAAAAAACAGCTGTTCCATACTTATCTGCAAACCTACTTGAGCGAAATATATAATGGGACAGCTGATATTTTTTTTGCGATTTCGACATTGGTCCCTGAGAGAAAGTAGTTCGATTTGATGATCTGATCATCCTCTTAAAAAGTGTCAGCATATTAAGAACCTTTTTTTTACAACAGGTTCATGAAGTGGCGAGGAGGATCTGGTGAAGGTAGACCAGCACTCAGCGACTCCAGCACCGGCCGGTGGGCGACTCGCTCCAGCTCAGCTCCGACCGAGGTCACCAGGGTCACTTCTGATGAACCTGGCATACGGCTGAAGGATTTACATTGAGGGTAGGTGTGTTAGCCGAAGACAAATATCACAGAGATCGGTGTGACAATAAGTATCATCAATTAAAGCCCTCAGCTACCGATATAGTCCCTTGTATGTATTTTAACATGTACTTAGATAAAGTTTGAAATGTAACTGCTAGCCGCTTCATTTTCACATTCGCCATCTTGGTGTGAATTTAGCTTATTATATTCAATTCCAATAGTAAAGTTTGAAGATGTATAAGTAGGTAAACGAACCTCATAGCAGACATGTGTGTGTGTGATGATAGATATCGACATTTAATTTATATCCATTATGACATTCAGAATGTTAAATTAATTTGTGTTATTTTACGTTTAAAATGTTTAAATTACCTAATGATTCATCAACGCAAAAACCATGACGTTAATTCTTAACGGTCATGCAGTTTTAAGAAAAGATGACCACTCCGTTTTGTTTTTCCTTCCTGCCCGTCTAGCATGCCAACGCCGAGAAAACGACAAAAATCGAGACGTGCCTCCATCTTTATTATTTTAAGTACGCCAAAAAGAGCGCGCATGACGTTTTTCTCGTTTAAACGCTTTGTCGTGGGTGGCATGCTAGCCGTGCTGGAAAGTTTTTCCCCAACGTGCGCTGCCGCTGTATTGATAATAACAATAAATAATACCTCTACCTACCTAGGTACCTACCTACGTATACAGGGTGTAAAGTAAACTAAATTATGTTACATACTTTAGGGGGTTCTTCAGACCATCAAACTGAACAACTTATACGCTACAGGACCAACATTTAAATCGCGAAAACATATTCAGCTGTTGGTCCCATAATTAATGTTGTTCAGTTTGAAGCACCCAGTTTAATATGTAGGTAGGTACATCATTTAATTTTATATCCTACAACTTAGTGCGTTCACATACGATGACGCACTGACGGAGCGGCAGATGTCAGTCCATAGAACCACACCCGGTGCGTCAATGCGTCACCGTGTGTGCTTCTCTTCTACGTGCGGTTTCATACAACTCCTTGCTTCACAAATGACGGACTGACGTCTGCCGCTGCGTCAATGCCTCATCGTGTGTGAACGCACTTAAATACTTCATCAGACCATCAACTCAAGTCGGCCGGAGTAAGGAGAACCTGTCAAATGGGGTTTTATCGATGGATCGGACCTAAGGTGTGAATGTGGTGTTGCTCCTCAGACTATGGCCGATCTCACATCTTGCCCTTCCTGCCCGCAAACTTGCACGCGAATGGAGCTTATGGACGCGGCCGGTGATGCCGTCCGTGTGGCAGAATACTGGGCTGGAAAAATTTGAAATGACATGCCATCGACTCGATAGAAGAAGAGACCATCAAACTGAACAACTTTCACCATAGGACCAACATCGAAACGCGTGAAAAAAATCAGCTGTTCTATGTACCTACCTACTTATAAGATTTCCGACTTGGTCCCATAGTAAAAGTCGATTAGTTTGATGGGCTGAAGCACTCCCTAAAGTATGTAGGTAACTAGGTAGTTATTATTTATTGTTATTATCAATACAGCGAACATTAGGTAAAAACTTTCCACAAAAAACCAAATGGAGTGGTCATCTTTTCTGAAAACTGTATGACCGCAAGTAAGTAAGTAAGTACCTAGTTAATACATTTGTACGAGTATATTGACACCGCAAGAACTGCTAAGATAATCCTCGAAGGACGTTATTAGTTTAGTGAGTCACATTCATGTTTGCTTCGATTCCAAAAATTCTATTTTTGTTTATTTCCAGATTTCCCGAGTCCCGAGTGATGACATGTCTTTTGAAGAATTTTTACATTTGTTTGCTAGTCATTTTATCAAACAAAACATTTCAGTACCTACGTAAATAATAAGGTTAAGAGGATATAATTCTGAGCGCGCTCCATACAAACGTACTATGGTGATATTTTCAATACTAACCAATTAAAGTCAATTAAATTTTGCAGAAACAATCTAGAAACAAATTTCTATGCTTGTATGGAGTCAGATTTTCGTTAAAATGTATAGTTTTAAAGTTGCAGTGCCTCAAAGATTTCCATACAAAACTTAAATTAATCCTAGCATTGAAACTGTACATGTTAACGAAAATCGCTGACTCTATACAAGCATAGAGATTTGTTTCCAGATTGTTTCTGCAAAATTTCATTAACTTTAATTGGTTAGTATTGAAAATATCTCCATAGTACGTTTGTATGCAGCGCGCATTTTCGCTCTCGGAATAAAATTCTCTTAAGTTGATAAGATAGATCTAAGTTAACAAATAGTTAAGTGAGTAAGATAGATTATCTAAGTTACAGTCAGTTAAGTTAAGCTAGTTTAACAGTTAACAACAAATCAAGAGTTTAACGTACTAGTCTTTGCTTCTATCTTTTCTTTAGTGCCATAAGAGTTTACATTTAACTAGTTAGGTATATAATTATAGTGCTGACGATTGAAGCACCCAATAGGTAGTACATAAGTAATCTATGTATAATAAAACTCAACTATTTAATTCAAAATCTCCTAGAAGGTGTTTCGTTGAAGAACTTGAAGCGAAGACGCGGACAGAAACTCTACATCACAAATCTTTTAAACAATCATAAATACGTGTTAAGGGGATATTATTCGGAGCGCGCTCCATACAAACGTACTATGGTGATATTTTCAATAGTAACCAATTAAAATCAATGAAATTTTACATAAACAATCTAGAAACAAATTTCTATGCTTGTATGGAGTCAGATTTTCGTTAAAATTTATAGTTTTCAAGTTACAGTGCCTCAAAGATTTCCATACAAATCTTAAATTAATCCTAGCATAGCATTGAAACTGTATATTTTAACGAAAATCTGACTCTATAGAAGCATAGAGATTTGTTTCTAAATTGTTTCTGCAAAATTTTATTGACATTAATTGGTTAGTATTGAAAATATCACCATAGTACGTTTGTATGCAGCGCGCATTTTCGCTCTGGGAATAATATTCTCTTCTTAGAAAAAGTATATGTCTAGAATGAGCCTCACACTTGTTCCGTATGAAACAAAAGGGGCTAACTTTCTTAGGTTGGTGTGCGTGAGGCGCCATACTAATTATGTATGTGTGCGTGTATATGTATAGGGTTTTGGAACCAGTACTGGTTCCTATTTTTTTCGACGCTTTCGTAGCTTTGACTGTCTATCTTGATAATCTAAGATTCTCTTAAAGAATTAGAAAGTATTTTGTTTAGAATCGAGAGCAGAATCGAATTATCATGGTTTCAACATACGCATTTTTTTTACGCAAATAAGATTGTAAAATTTACTGAACTCGATCTCAATCCACCGCACGGGCACACTCGCCCATTTACTACCAAAAATGTACACTTTGGCGCTTTCATTTATTGCTGAAATGATAACAAATAATTTGTGCCTCAAAATAACTTAAAATGTTAAATATTAAAATACTTAATGAAATTGTTGTTTCAATCTTATTATTTTGTTGTAAATCAGTTGGGGTGTATGAGGTTTTGCGCTTATTCATTAACACTGCGGACCCACCGTACCACTCGCCCTACCCCTGGTGGTACGGTGGGTCTTTTAAAGTTAAACGGTACCACTGAGTGTAGTCACCCTAGTGATGGGGCCTACCTAGTTATCTCTCGCACGATAATCTAGATAAGAAACTAATAGAAAAATTGTAAAAAGTAAGTACCTACTTATGTACAGTCAGAGTCAGAGAAACCTGACCTGACGCAAGAGGGTTCGATTTCTCTGATGCTGACCATACTAAGAGTTACATGTGATTATGGTATACTTAATTATAGGTACTTATGTGTGATTTACATTTAAGTATACCTACCAAAGTACCTATAAGTATACAAATTTATGATTGTATCTACATAACTAGTAAGAATGGTAGGTACCTATTATTATTGGCATAGACTTGTCTACTGCCTGTAATCATTATCCGCCTCCTCTCACGAATAAGGGAGAGATGAAAGCGAGCCATAATTATGGGCCCAGTGCGGGTTGGTGGAGGATCATAAGAATCTTACAATAGTTCTTTATGTACTAATCACAAAGGTCAATCCAATTAGAATGCCACAAGCATCTTCAGTCGCGTTAATTTGACCGTCTACAGCTTACTCCATGGTCTACAGCCACAATACTTACTTAATACTACTAAACGTAGGGTATATATTATATATACGTATAGGTAGGTACTAGCTACCAGTCAGTGTTATTTTCTTTAGCTCGAGGTTTATTTTTATTACTTAACTGTCAAAACTTACCTAACTACCTATTGGTTTTATTAATATCTAATCTCTGCTAAAAACTGTATGTAACAGGAGTGCGATTTTTGAATCTCATTCGGTGAGCTCAGCAGTTGAAAATGTCAAAATAACTATGGAGATGTGCATCTTTCTACTGCTGATTTGACTTTAAAAAATCGCACTCCTGAAGCATGATTTTTGAAACTCAAAACAGCAGTAGAAAGATGCATATTTCCAGAGTAATTTTGACATTTGGTACTGCTGAGTTCGACGTATGACATTCAAAAATTGCACTCCTGGATTGCGATTTTTGAATCTCATTCGGTGAGCTCAGCAGTTGAAAATGTCAAAATTACTATGGAGATACGCATCTTCCTGCTGCTGATTTGACTTTCAAAAATCGCACTCCTGAAGTATGATTTTTTAAAGTCAAATCAGCAGTAGAAAGAAGCATATCTCCATAGTAATTTTGACATTATCATATCAACTAATGAGCTCACCGAATGAGATTCAAAAATCGCACTTCTGGGGTGCAAGTATGGTCCAACTTTCAGTCACTACTCAGTTACCCAAATGCGAAACCAAAGAGATTTAACTTATTACTACTTAGTTTTAAATCTCTTTGGTCTAGACAGTTTTTCTGTTTATCTTTGTCTACAATAGGAGCTATAAAATTGTTACATGGCGTTATGTGTATATAGCAATTTATTACGGCAGGAAAACTGGACCATACTTGCACCCCAGCACAGATTATATAATACTATACAGACCCCAGGAATGCGATTTTAGAATCTCATTCGGTGAGCTCAACAGTTGTAAATGTCAAAATTACTATGGAGATACGCATCTTTCTACTGCTGATTTGACTTTCAAAAATCGTAGGTACTCCTGAAGCATGATTTTTGAGAGTCAGTTTTCGGGTATGTAAGTTTTACGGTACTTACATCTGTTGAAACAAATATAACTAATTTACCATACAGCAGCGATCCAAGAAAATTGCTGGAAAACCTCTTGTTATTTTTAAATATTTAAATTCGGTTTGGAAACCCATTTCCAGCTTCCGCACCAAAGCCCCAATACCTAGGTACAGTCAAGAGCACGTAAAGCTAGACACCTTGGACTTCGTATTGTTCTTATGGCGTTCGTATTAAGAAACAATATCGCACTTCGATTGTCAAGGTTGATGTGCTCTTGACTGTACCTACCTATTTCCAGCTTCCTGCACCAAAGCAATACCGTTTTCAGCTTCCTGGCACCAAAGATTATTACATTATTGGGATTGTTTTGAAGTTCAGAATAAAAACTTATTCATTATTCGAAATTTTTGTGAACTGGCATGATTGTCTTTTTTTTTATTGAAAAACAATATCAAAAGCCATAAAAACTAAAAAGGAAGAAAACTATTTTCTTTATAATTCGTAGTTATAATTGAAGTATTTGGCTTAATGTTTTTTTTTTTCTGACGGATAACTGCCAGTTTTTGTATTTCTAAAGGTGCGTTCATACGCGTGCCGCACAGCCCGGCAAGCTTAGGCAATTCGTTCTACATTGAGGCTTCTATAAAGTTAATTAGTAACAATCACTTGACAGACAAGTCGATGTACAGCGAATTGTCTAAGCTTGCCGGGCTGCACGGCGTGCATGTAAACCCAGCATTAGATGTAATAGTACGTAGTACTCTCTATTGAGGCCGAGATTCAGAGACGATTTGTAAGTCATAGTTCGAACTCCCGTATGTCAAAATCCATACATTTCTACCCTACTTAGCTCGAGCTAAGACAAAAAAAATCGTCTCTGAATCTCGGCCTAAGTCTGTGGATGTAATGAAAACTCTTTGGTTGTATCAGTGTTCCCAACAAGATTTTTGTCCCAAACCTCCCGATTTTACGGGAGATCTCGGTACTTTTTTTGTAGTCTACTTGTTTACCAGTATAAAGGAGTATGTTTCTGTTTCTGACCACATGATAAAACATAATAGTCGTGAGTTTATGTAGTAATGTAAGTAAGAACCAAAGTATAGAAATCGGAATTATTTTACTAAAAATATACTCTCTATTGTTTTTTAGTAGGTACCTAGGTAGCTAAGTTAATTACAGTTTTTTCGAATTGAAGCCGACGCAGCCATATTTCAGGTGACGGTTTTTTTTGGGGATGCTCAGACCATCAAACTGAAAAGTTTACTTGTGTATATATTATTCTCTATTACATATTAAGTAGTAAGAAATCGCTGTACCCAACTGGAATCACTAAGTGTAAGTATAATCAATCACTTTTCTATACAAATATTCTGATTTCGGTGGTACCTACGTGGTTGACTGTCTCTGCCTACCCCAATAGTACGCAGGCGTGGTTGTAATCTGTTCTATAGTTACCATTACCCAATATATCTACCTACTAGTTAAGTAAGTACCTACCTACATAGGTAAGTGAAAAGTTTACTTGTGTATATATTATTCTCTATTACATATTAAGTAGTAAGAAATCGCTGTACCCAACTGGAATCACTAAGTGTAAGTATAATCAATCACTTTTCTATACAAATATTCTGATTTCGGTGGTACCTACGTGGTTGACTGTCTCTGCCTACCCCAATAGTACGCAGGCGTGGTTGTAATCTGTTCTATAGTTACCATTACCCAATATATATACTACGTAAGTAGGATATGTAATTAATTTTTGTAAACCTTTTAGATTTTACCTAGTAAAGGTAAATACTTAATCGAAATTTTACGTCACATTTTCGTATTCGTTTTTTTGTTTTACAAACGCATTACTTACCTATCTAAAAAAAATGTACATTGTAAATAAATTAAATAATTTGTAATTATCATTAAATCTGTTGATAATAGTACAACCTTTTGTTTTATTTCTACATATTGTTTAGGTTCCTTGAAATGTGTATGAAGTATAAAATTTAATCCTTTTACCTATGTCTGGACCAAAGAGTATAGTAATTATACCAAAAGGAAGTCTGGACTCATGGACTAGATGGAATATTGGATCCTGCTCAGGAAGGAGGAAGGTGGCATAGGGTTGGCCAACCCAGGGGTGGGAAGGAGGGAAAAAGAAACAATTATAGCCACGAAATCTAATTTTTTTTTTTTTTTTTTTTTTTTTTTTTTGGCTTTGCCTTCGCATTAGCCACTGATCTAAAGTTTGGGAAACGACACGAAAGGACAAGGATGCAAAGTTAGGAAAGAATGGAAAAGGATTGGGATAACATATAGGTACAATATTTACAATTTTATATTATTTAATTCAATAAATCGAGCCAATACTTTATATATATCAAAATTACAAGAATATAATAAACAAATAATTGATGTAGGAAAAGGAACATGGGAATCTATTAATTGAGAAAGGAAATCTGAACGATCATATAATGGGCAGGAAAAAATAATATGATTAAGATCACCGTATGCTCCACAAGAGCACATAGGATCAGCAACAATGTTCATCTTATTTAAATGCGCTGGAGTACACACATGCCCCAAACGAAGTCTGCATATGATAGATGTTGTTTTTTTATCTAGCTTTAATTTACTAAACCATGGTTTACGCGGAATAGAGAGTTGTACCAGCCTGTAGTACTTCCCCTTAGAAGTATCACCAGTCCATATTCGATTCCAATTTTCATGTAAATATTTTTTTGATAACGAGACCAAGTCCTGATTATAATTAAAAAAAGGCAATTGATCGCCATCTCTAATTGCTTCATTAGCCAGTTGATCCGCTTTTTCGTTTCCAATAATACCAACATGACTCGGAATCCAGGCAAAAACAATGATATAATCATTTAATACACACCGAAATAATAATTCTCTAATATTAAAAATTATAGCAGACTGTTTATGTGCTCTAAAAGGGAACCTAGAAAGTGACTTAAGGGCACTAAGTGAATCAGTAAACACAATAGTTTTTTTTAACCTTCCAAGAAGCACATATTCAATCGCTTTTAGAAGTCCATAACACTCTCCAGTATAAACTGAACATTCCGGCGGCATCTTAACTTTTTGATGAATTTTGTACTGAGAATGGTAAGTTCCTACCCCAACACAACTGTTTCCTGTATGTTTAGAAGCATCTGTAAATATGTGATGCTAGTCAGACCATTTACTATCTATAACATAATTAAATTCTGCATTTGAATGGTTGTCCTCTTTGTTTATTCCGATGTTATAAATAATTTTAGGATTATGTATGAGAGAACTATAATTAGAGTCATAAATAGGAAGGCGATCAGATTGATAGGTGGGACTTTCAATACTTTTGAATTTACGATAACTTTTAACTAAGCAGGTGGCGTCTTTATTTGACCAATAACTAGAGGAATCAATGACTTCCGAAAGTTCCTGTACCTTACTTAATAATGGGTGAGATTTAAGCTGTATACTACGAAAATAAAATCGATCGCTTATGTATTCTCTTCTTAAATGTAAGGGTGGCTCACAGCATTCAACTTGCATGCAATTTATTGGGCTGGATCTCATGGCTCCAGTTATAATTCTGAGAGCTTTTGACTGAATTGATTCCAGTTTTTTGAAAGCACCTATGTTTCCTGGAGTTAATAAAAATGTACCATAGTCTAGAACACTTCTAATTATTGCGTTATAAATAAGACGCATTGTATAAGGATGTGCACCCCACCATACACCAGTAAGACACCTTAAAATGTTGAGATTACGCTCACATCGTTTTATAATGTAATCACAATGCGGGTGGCCAGTAAGTTTCGAATCTAAAATCACTCCTAAAAATTTTGCCTGGTCTTTTACTGGTAAAGGTGTTTCACCATACTTAACATTAACTACAGGTCTTACTCTTTTCCTAGTAAATAAAACAACAGTACTTTTAGATGGCGAAAGTTCTAAGCCATTATTATCTAACCAAATATTTAAATTATTTAGTGCAATGTTTAAAGTTTCACTGATCTCGCTAATAGAGTGACCGGGAACATATAAAAGCAAATCATCGGCATATTGTAAAATCTTTGCATGTTGATTCAAACAACTTTCTAAGTCAAAGGTGTAGATGTTGTATAATATTGGACTCAGGACCGAACCTTGGGGTAACCCTTTCCAAACAGTTCTGTGTAAGACAGTATCACTTAATTCTAAAGGATACTTAATAAATCTTTCTACTAACATATTTACAATAAAATTCGTCAAAATACTTGGGACACCTATTAGTTTCAGTTTCTTCGTAAGAATGGCAATATTGACATTGTCATATGCCGCGGTTATATCTAGAAATGCTGCAACTATAGAGTCATTTCCAGAGAGGGCTAGTCTTATATCTGTGGTAAAAATTCCCAAACTGTCAAAAGTGCATTTACCTTTCCTGAAACCAAATTGGTTATTTGATAAAATGCTATTATTATGCTCTAAAAACCATTCTAGTCTATTTTTAACTAAGTGTTCCGATATTTTAGCTAATACAGAAGATAATGCTATTGGACGGTAGGATGTTGGATCGGAATTTATTTTGTTAGGCTTTAACAAGAGTATGAGTGTTTGTGTCCTCCAGGACTGTGGGATATGTCCAGAGACCATAACAGCATTTATCAAGGAAAGGTAATAATGAAGACCAGTATCGTCCATATGTGATAAGAATGAATATGGAATTCCATCTTCACCTGGTGCTGTATCCTTGACTACAGAAAGTACACCCTTCAACTCATTGATTGTAAAGGGCGAGTTAAGATCAATAGTATTAGGATTCTCAACAAAAGAAACATGTGGTGGGATTTGTAAAGGGATATTTATATGCTGTTCCGGAACAGAAGGAGGAGCCAATCTATCCATTATTTGCTCTGCTAAGACAGTAGGGATCTTGTGTTGTTGTGTGTCATTGAAAGCAGATCTAAATCTTCGAATATTTTTCCAAACGATAGTGGGGCTTATTTTAGGACCTAATGATTCACAAAAACGATGCCAACCTTCAAACTTTTTTTTTTGTAATAATTCACGTGTAGAACTGGCCACTTGCATGTAATTTTCATAATGTTCATCTGACATGACATCACAATACTGCCTTTCTGCTTCCTTCCTATCTTTAACAGCTTTGGTACATTCTTCATCCCACCATGGTGGAGAAGGAATCTTATTGGGACCACTATTTTTTTTCGGGAATAATTCATCAGCTGTTTCTGTCAAGATTTTTACTAACAGGTCAGAACTACTTTGGACATTAGTATCATTTATTTCTGGTAGGGTTATAACTTTTTGTTCGACTCGGCTTTTAAACAAGTCCCAATCAGCATTTACCAACTTATGTTTGATTCGTGGCTGTCTCAACTGTTTTATGGGCTTTGTAAAGGGAAGAGTAATAAGTAATGGAAAATGATCACTGCCATAAGTAGAATCGATAGGTCTCCAAGATAAAGAGGAGGCAAGGCTAGGAGTACATAAGGATAAATCCGGAGCACTTGTACCTTCCTGAGGATGTGGGCGTCGAGTTGGTGAACCATCATTCAAGATACATAAGATTTGAGAATCTATTAATTCTAATAGCTTTTCCCCATAAGGTTTAGTACGTGAACAACCCCATACTTCATGAGAAGAATTAAAATCGCCTAAACATATAAATGGTCTAGGCAGAAAATTAAATAAATTATTAAGTTCATTAAAAATACTGTCACTTGGAGAGGTAAAATATACAGATATAAAACAAATACTATTTACAAACACAGCAACAACAGATAAGTCATCACTGTGGGGAGGAAGAGAAAGAAGGGAATAAGGGAGGGAGTTCCTTATGAGTATAGCGACTCCACCATACCCATCAGGCCTATCATCCCTTACACAAGAATAACCCGAAATCTTGAAAATTGATTTCGGTTTAAACCATGTCTCTTGGAGACAAAGAATAGAAGGATCATGATCATTGATGATTTGAATTAATTCATGTTTCTTTTTGTTTAGACTCCGGCAATTCCACTGAACTGTATGAGCCGCTTGATCCATTATTGTTTGTTATTTGATACAGAGTATCAATAATTAGGGCAACGTGGGACGGTGAAAGATTGTTATTCGTCTGAGAAAGTAATTGTATTAAAGATTTGATGATTTGAGCAGTATTATCATTATTGTCATTATAAATATTATTTTTACTATGGAAAACCGGTTTAGAAGGCGAAAGGGAAGGGTTTCTAATTATATCGTCATGAGCAGCACGATCGTAACTACTGCCAAGTCTAGGAGGTGACCTAGGTTTAATGAAAACTGTTTTTTTATATGACTGATGACTTTGGTCAGGAACTGATTTTGTGAAAGATTTATTTTGGTTTGTAACGATAGGAGAGGATGATGATGTTAATAAAGCATCAGCGTAAGATATTTTAGAAACTGGAGGATGCAGCTTAACAGCCTCCATATATGATATACAACTTTTGCTCATTGTTTCTTTGATTCCTTTTTGTCTATCATATTCCAAGCACTTTTTACTGGTTGCTTGGTGGTATTGTAATAGATACCCCTAACTTAAAATAACTTATCCTGGTCGCGGCCAGCTATGTAATAGATACCCCTAACTTATCCTAGTCGCGGCTCCTATGTCAAAGATACCCCTACTATACTCCCTATGCTAACTATTAACCGATTTAATCTGATTTAAACTCCTGGGCTTTCGCCACCTACGTACCGAAAATGCCTATCTACCTAAACTAATTAACTAACTGGTCGCTGCCAACAGTGTATAGAAAATCCCTACCTATCAACTTAACTTAACTTAGCCTAACTTATGAACTATACCTAAACTTATTTATGATCCCATTTTTGAGTTGAAGACGTTAACTTGGCCAGAATCGATCGTCTAGTGAAATCAGGAGAATACGTTGTGAACCGTATAATAGTAACCTAGGTGCGACAGACTTGAGATTTATCTAGTATTCTAACAAACAGAGATCCAGAACTACCTAATCTTAATACTAACATAAATCAGAAAATAATACCTAACTTCCTAGCCTGCCATACTATTTTTGACTATGATTATGAAGTTATAATCAGAAAATGTAACTTTCAACTCTCCGTTAGTAAGCGATGAAGTCAAACAAACAAAATACCTCTATAGCTTAGACCTTTTCTTATCCTACAGTGTATTAAATAGTTAACTTAGATTTCTCTACCAATTTACTTATACAGGGTGTTAGATTTCCTAACCTATTAAAATATAATTTATTTTATTTCTATGTTTTGTTTTTTCCTTGGGAATGCAACAAAGTATAAAAGAATGATTGTTTCGTTTGGTATAGAAGAATGATTGTTTCGTTTGGTATAGAAGAGAGCCCCGCCATTCCGCTCTCAGGAGTTATTTTATTTGGTATTTCCTCCTGCTAGGATATTTCTAGCTTCAGTGGGCCTCGTCTCCAAACTGGTCAGCCCTCCTCCAAACTTTTCCCGAGATATTGTGTCTTAGTCAGGTATGTCAAGTTTAGTAAAGGATGGTTGAGACTTGTAAATTTTAAAGTCAATTCTTTGTCAGTGTGTCAGTAACTTGTCATACAATGGACAAGAGGTATTTTCCAAATAGACTGGTTTCTATTTAATTTAGACTCTAGTTTGAGTTGAACTATATTAGTAATTCTTAGACTTAATTTCTATATTAGTTGTGACTTTAAGGAACCCCAATTAGCGAAATTTCCCTTTTAATATCTTTTCTTTTATAAACCAGTTCATAAGCTCAACCCTGTTTACAGTTTAATCAAAGTAAAGTTCCTATTCTGAGAATCTACATCATTATCATTAGGATATTAAGATACATAAATCTAGCATGACAATATAAGCAGAAACTTTAGCTTATAGAAACAGTATAACATTTAACTGAATGAATAGAACCTTGGTCCATTGAAAGTAAGTTCTCTCTTTCATGTGAATAGTATGATAAAACTTTTATTTATTTGACTCTGATATAAATCTGTAAAACTTATTATGTACCATAATCATTTATTTTTCTGACTAGAGGGCACTAGGCACTATATCCCAAAGTTCCACCAACTCATAACAAAGTAGGTAATAGGTATGATAAGAAACTCTAATTTCCCATTATTATAAGGAAACGATAAATTTAGATTGAACTTATTTTGTTTGGACAGTATTATATTGAATTATAACTTTGATATTGTCACCTATTCACTGTTTTCTATTTATAATGTCATTTACTTTTTTAGAACCAAGATTTATCATGAAATTTAATTTGCTTCGAATTCCCTGAATTTCATTCAAACATCTACTGAAAAATCATATAACTCAAGTCTATGAAATAATTAATTAAATCCTACTGAATTTACCTATTATACCAATTTGTAAACCTGAACATCTAAACCTTTCCATTCCTACTAAAATTCTAGTCAAAGTTAAATACCTACCCTATCCTATATTATTCTAACAAAACCCTAGTAAATCTAACCATTGTCTAAATATTTTCCTATTCTAAAGAAGTGCCCTAATGTTTGAAACTTCCCGGTGTAAGGAAATTCCGCAAGACTAGAGGTAGGCCTCACATTTACATGTAATCGTGTAGGTGTGTGATGTAAAAATTTCCTCGGTGTAAAGGAAATTTTTCGAACTAAACTGGAAAGCCAGAAGAAGAAGAAGTCTATTCCAGAAGTGTAATGTCCATATCAACGGCCGAAGCCATAAGTTGTGATATGAACTGGTCCCTATTGGCAAGTGTTAAATTACAGGGACTAAATTTCGCACTCCAGATGCAAAGTTCCCAGCCCCCTAAAGGACGCCATTCCACTTCTCACGGAAAGCTACCGGGAAACAATTACATCCAGATTACGAAACTTAGGAGGCTAAAAATCGTTATGTTGGTAAAGAACGATTGCTGGCACGCCCCAAAACCCAGCCCGTCTCCGAAAAGACGTTGGAAGTTATCGACAGTCAGTTGTCACCGTAAGGTGACCAGTCCATAACCCACAAAACCTCGTTTGTGTACCACATGATTATTCAACTTCAACCTCACAACCGAACAATGACCCCCCAATTAAATTAAATTTACAAAAATAAGAAAATCTCAGAATTTACCCCAAAATAAGTTAAAGAAAATGATTTTAAATTTAAATTACAATGCAAACGCTTTACTAATGACTCAAATCGAATAAACTTCCCCAAAAGAACTTTGAAATAAAAATAATATCAAGTCACAAACCGGCAGCGTGTGAGCTCAAAGAATGAATATTGATGAATGACCCACTCCCCTCTAAGCCGAGCCTATTTATGTCAGCTTCACCTTGCTGCAACTGCTTTACTTGCGTCGCTTGCTTTAGTTGCGTCGGTTGCGTCGGTTGCGTTGGTTGCGTTGGTTGCGTCGGTTTGCAAATAATCAAAATTGATCCTTAACTTCATAATGATAAGACTTTCTTTCAACCTACTAATCCTCCCCCAAGAATACGTGTCCTTATATGGTAATCTTGTCTTCCCAACAACTCGTACCAATTTAAAAATCTATTTACATTTTCCCTCATCAATCTTTATTTACTTCCAATTAAAGATGGAAATTGCATGAACTTCTATGCTTAATTTTAACTTCTTAATTAAATAGGCAAACAGCCTAATGCGCAAACTATCTAAGGCTGAGATTCAGAGACGATTTTTTCCGTCTTAGCTCGAGCTAAGTAGGGTCGAAATGTATGGATTTTGACATACGGGAGTTCGAACTATGACTTACAAATCGTCTCTGAATCTCAGCCTAAGACTCAAACTTAGTCAATTAAGCTATCTTCCCCTGACATAAGATTCATTTTTGCTAGAGGAAATTCACCTCGCGCCAACTTCACATATCAACTTTTAGAACTTTTTTGCGCAGCTTGGGTACGCTATTCAAAACCCGCCTAACCAAAATAATTACCTAGTGCGCATGTGTCAAAAGTGTCAATTACTTATGGACTAATCACGCTTATAAGACTCTAATACTCTATCATAACGCCTATTTTTGCTTGATGAATTTGCTCCGCGCCTCCTAGCGAATAAATTTTAAACTATTTTCCCCCGCACAAAGCATCACTGATGTATCAGCTGTTTTCTGCTAACTCAATTTTCCGCCATTTATGCATTATTACAATATTTGATGAATTTTAATTTTCTAATGAAATATTCGTCAATTTCGACTGAGATATTGCTAATCTCCCTTTGTTTACATGATAATTTGAATGAACTAAATTCCCTCCCTCAAAATACTAGTTAACATAATTGTCTGTGCTTTGCAACTTCTAACTTTGAAGTTTGTAATGTTTTAACGATAGTTACTTTATAATTATGATTCCTTTTGTTTGAAGCAATCTATTAAGATGTGTCTGATGGTTAGAGAGTAGTATATTACTGGTGTAGACCTGGACCAGTACAGTATCCTTTACACAAGCAACACCAATAGTCATCCTCTTCTACGTTATAAGAGTCACCAGAGTGACCTTGACCACATTTATAACACCTGGGTGTAGAACGACATTGATTTTTTACATGGCCATAACGACAGCAGTTATAGCATTGCACAGTCGGATAAATGTAAAGTTCTACTTTCAGAGCGGAATAACACATATATACTCTTGAGGGTAACACTTGCCCGTCAAATGTTGCAACGATTGTACCTGTGTTTTCATATTGAATATTATCATTAATTTTCACTTTCCTTCGAAATCGTCTAATTTTAAGTATCGGTCCACATCCTAATGGGACATTAATATTGGATAAAATTTCTTCATCAGTCATTTCATTAGGAATGCCCCTAATTACCCCCATTCGTGTAATATTTAATGTAGGGATGAAGGCCTTATATTTTTCCACTCTCAAACAGTTATGGTTGAGGAAAGAATTTGCATCTGTGAAATTTGAAAAAGCTAAACTAATTCTGTTACGACCGATCCGTTTTAAACTACCATTAACTATGCCCTGTATTTCTGTTTTTTTTAAAAACCTGCCAAAAGTTACTGGGTGGAGAATTGTACCACTGTTCTCACTGGAAATTTCTTTCTGTACATGAACAATGTAAGGAGCTGAATCAGAAGCCTGGTATGAGGATCGACCAACTGGCTCATGAGTTTTAGAAGATTCAACATTTACTTTATTGGTGTCATGATTGGAATCTTGAGACTGTGGCTGGGGATTTATAGACTCTTTGTTATTTTCTATTAAACATTGGCAATCATTTGAACTGTTTTGTTTTTTCCCGCCATTTTTTCTTTTTTTGAGATTACATGTGTTGCAAATCCTATGTTGTACTCTTTTTCTTTTCAGTTTATTGGAGTCTGAAACAGAGCAATCAGTATCCATGGAGGATTCTAATGCTGTTATAAGAATATCAATATTATTCTGCGCATCATTACGTGGAAAAATTGAAGGTCTTGATGTCCCACCAGGGTCCTCGGGCGGGTCGCCCATATTTACATATAATTAAGAAAACTTACCAATAATATACAGCAAACTACACTAACTACGATTAAAATAAATATATACACAATTAAAACTACTTAACACCAATCCTTTTCACTATTAAAGATTAATTATGAAATAAAAGTGAAAAACTACGTCCACTATCTTCGAAGTTTCCCGCCCTTTTTTTCAAATCTAATTTAGAAAATTAACAAACAAAGCCCCGGCCGTTTCTTTTCGCTTCCCGCGCAACAAAAAAAAACAACGAAAAAACACATGTATCCGAACGCAACAAACCGGCTAAACGTCACGAATGGGCTTATTTTCTCAGCAAATTACGTTAGTTAAGAAAACAAAAAAAATATACGTCCTTTTCATTTTGTAGAAATATTGAGTACACTGTCTTTATTTAACGTTTCTGTAAAATATAACATAGATCCTCGTAGCCCTAGATTGGTTAAATCGTTCTAGTCTTAGCCAAAGCAAGCTCGTAGTAGCTTTTCTCACCTTGTCAATTTTGTTCTGATTTTTTTATTGTTAAGTACCATAAACGTTAAATATAAACGCAACGTCAACTGCACTGTTGCGTTTTCTGTGTTCTAGCGACATGAAATCAAAAATAATTTGAAATTTATATTGTTTCTACGTAATTTTGTGTTTATTTCCTTGATTTAGGTAATTTCTATAATTTCCACTCGCTTTCCGTTTCCATCATTATCTCTTGTTCCTAATAACTTTCTTGCATGAGTTTCTCGTTCGTGTTTTTGTAATGTTTTGTTATTTTCTGTTGGTTTAGTGTGAATCTAGAATTTGTATTGTGTTTATTCTGTGTAAGGTTGGTTTTTAACATTGTGGACGTATGGATAATATTTCTAAAATCGTAGGTACAGTCAAACTGTTAAAATCTCTACTCATAAAAATGCTGATAAGATAACCTTTGGACTTATTAGGCGATGCACAACTGTACAATCGGAGTGTCCGTTGCTGTGTTGTTGTTATCTGTCTTTTGGTCTTGTTACTTTGTGATGAACCCTAGCTCGACAGGTAGGTTTATTATAATGATAAGGTTCAATATTATAACCTAGAAGGCCTCCGCACATTGCAGCGATATTATCGACATCGATATCGCGACACCTTACACACTGCAGTGATTCCGCGATTAGCGTCACGCATGCGCCGCACCTCTGAATGTAGTCTAAAGAGATTGCGTCAGGTCGCGATAATATCGCGGCAGTGTGTAGGATCGCGCGCGTCCCCATACAAAATGTACTGGAAACAATTATCGCGAAATCGCACCGTTATTATCGCTCGATAATATCGCGGCAGTGTGTAGGATCGCGCGCGTCCTCTCTACAAAATGTACTAGAAACAATTTCGCAAAATCGCAGCGATATTATCGCTCGATAAAATCGCTGCAATGTGCGGAAGCCTTTAAAGAAAAGAAAATAAAATGTATAAATAAATTAGGAATTTGCCCTTAAAAATAAGATCCACTATTATTTCAAATTGTTAAGTATAATAGAAAAAATGAAGACTGATTAGAATAAGCTCCCCTTTTTATTATAAAAGGAAAAACTTGAAATGTTTCTAAATCTAGTCATTGATAGAAAAGATTCTCCGAACAATCTCATCGGAGACAAGAGGAATGACAAACTGAGGTTTTTGGCCAGTAGGAGTCCGGCACTATCTGGGTCTTACTTCCCAGATGTCCATGATGGATTTTCCTCTTTACACAGTAAAAAAAAAACAAACCTTTCAATAAATTGTTAAAATTATAAAGACATTATACAACAATGGAACTATGATATACTGGGTGGAACGTAACGAGGGACTTTCCTTTTATTATGCGTATAATATTCATTCAGACAACTCAGAAAAAAATTTTTTGGTCTCTCATACAAAAGTGCTGAGCAACCGATCTACTTTGTATGGGGAGGTCCAAAAATCATTCTATTTCGGGGCATTTTCAAATAAAAACGATGAAAAAGTCATAGCTATGATCACTTCCATACAAATATTCGGATTTCGGGGGGGGATAAATCCCCCCCCTGGATATGTGCTTGGTTATTGTATATGTCTGTGATTAATTATGAATAGAATAGTAAATATAATTCTTTCTATTTCCAGCTGATACAATGGCAACTAATGGGCTACTCTTTGTCTCGAATGCCGCTAAAGTACACAATGTCTGTCAGAAAGCGTCCAAGTTTGTGCAGAAAGTGTTGTATATAAAAATAAACGGCAGCACGGAGAGCATGCTGCCAGTTTTGAGTAAACAGATAGTCAACCTCTATTCTAAGGTAAGTTCCTAATATGTGACCATTATTTAAAAAAAAAAAAATTCTTCAATATTCGCCGGTTGTGTGTTGCAGAGAAGTCTGGCGCTCAATTATGAGGGTCCAGGTTTATATCCGAACCTTAGATCAAAATTAAATTAATGGATAGGCCTAAAGCGCGGTAAGTTGAAGCACACTACTGGTGCACTTGGTCCATACAAACTAGCGCCATTATCTGTCAAATCTAGGGCACTTGCATACAAAGGAAATGCGGCGATAAATGCCAAATATTGTATACTTCAAAATAAAAAAATTATAATGCGGCAATACCAAGGCAATAAAAATAATATCTAATAAAAAATAAAATATAATAGTTTAGTTTAGATATTTTAAATGTGTTTTTTTACCAAAATAAGCATCATAAAAATTATTTAAGGGTCCGTACATGATAAATGTAATATAACCTACATTATAAAATAATATACAGCTGTATACAACCGTTGGCATTTTTCCTATGGCCGGGGCCGCATCTCCTTTGAAGTAAACCTTTCATTTGTTTTGCCTAATTTTTCTGGTTTGAAATGTTCGCGTAAGGCCTATCCATTCATTTTATTTTGATCTAAGATCCGAACGGACAACATGAAACATACAATACAAATTAGTTTTGCTTACTTACATGTAACCACTCTCAAATGGTGCAGGAAAACATTGTGAGGAATTCTGCATACACAGAAGAAGGAATATTATGATGCCTAACAATCTGAATTGGGCAGCGAATTTCCCAGCACTGGGATGTATATAGGCTGATGATGATGATGTCAGCTGGGCTAGGAAGGAGATGGGCTCTTAGGAGATCATAGGCCTATAAAAGTTCCACTGTATGGAATAGGCCTGCTTTCACAAATAAGATTGATGGGCTCATAGCTCTATGTACTATGACTTTATCTCATTTCATCTTGCAAACTCTTTCTTCGCAACTTTTTTTCCTGAACTGTACGATAAATATAGGCTGATTAGATTTGCTGCATTTGAATAAACCATTGGTGGATTGGTTGAGCTGGTTCATTTTCCGCAACTCGACGACTTAGGCGCCTATTTTGCGTGCGGTTTGAATAAACCAATTTTTACTTTCAGGCAACATCTCAGTGCAGTAACTTAGATGTAAGACTGCTATTGAAGCACAAGGATTCTGGAAAAGCCATTAGTACTAGCTACCCCATAGATGTAGTACTATATGATAGTGACCTAGCGAAACATGCGGATAAGCTGAGGCAGTCTGCAGTGACTGTAAATACTGATTGTAAATTACAATGTATAGGTAAGAAGAATTTTTCCATATACTTACTAAATTTTCCATGTGTGAAAAGTATGTCTTTAAAAAACCTAGCACATGCAGCAGCAATAGCCCGCGACTCCGTCTGCGTGGACCTTCAAAAAGTATCCTATATGTTAATCCAGATCATATTCTATCTGCATGCCAAATTTCATCCAAATCTGTTCAGCTGTTGTGATTGCGTGAAAAAACATCCAAAGTTTGACGTTAAAATATGAGAGAGATATAATAGGTATTTTCAACTATAGTCTATACAAGACTGTTAGAAAACTGTTTGTTAAGATGACAATTAGTTTTTCTTAAGTGGAGAAGGTTTTTGAGGTGGGAGTTTTCTAAAATCATGTTTGTTTATCATATAATTTATAATACATGTGTTTAGACCGAGGTTGCCCAACCCTAGGCTGCTTTGTGGCTCGTGGGCAAATTTTAATTTGTCTAGGTACCAATATGCAGCTCACTGACTTTTTCTATGCAACAACAATTTTTTAACAACAAGTTTCAATGTTAGCGGCTCCATAGTGAAAGTTGTTCAGTTTGATGGTCTCATGCATGCACCCTCTAAAATACGAACTTCATTTAAGTACACGCCCTGCTAATGTGGTTGTAAGGTTGCAATCAATATATAGCGCGTGCATTAGTGCTTGCTATAAATAAAGAATTGTATGATTATTACCCAGTTCATAGTCTAAAACAAAAGCAATAAATATTAATACAATTGCCACATGCTACGATTCTGATATATCTCGCGTCTTCAACATCCATAAGTCTATTCATACATACTTGTCGGTTCTGGGTATATTTTACTTTGCCCTTCTTCAGTATGTATCTGATTTCATCAGCATATGTACGTATAGTCTAGGGCCACACGCCTTGCAAAGATTCGTCAATAGTCAAGCTTCCACATGCTCAAACCATTTCAGTTCTTGTCAATACATCTTGTCAATGTATCTTTTGCTAATAACACTTCTGTATCTGGTTATTCCAAGTTTTAAGTTTAATACCTTACTAATTGACTAATAATGGCTTTGCTTGTAATTTTATTCTATTCTATCTTATCCTCATAATAATAAAATCTAATTTCAGATTATCTAGAACCAATCGAAGGAGTAGAAAAAGAAGAGACTGTGAAAACGTATGAATATGTTGCACTGGGTGGTACGTTTGACCGGTTGCACAACGGTCATAAGATCCTGCTGTCTCAGGCGGTGCTTCGGGCCACGAGGCATGTCACGGTGGGAGTCACTGATGTTAATATGATACAGTGTAAGGTTTTTGAAAATTATTGTCTGCTGTCATTGACGTAGAATACTTGAACGCTGGGTCTAGTACAAAATTATCGAAAAAAGTGTCCGAGAACTAAACAAACCTTAGTACGTGTAACTACACAAACCTTAGTAATAAACCAACTAAAAACATTGAAAATGCTGAAATTCTTTTCCATCTCACTCCTACATCGCTGCACTGTGCGCGCCGCGCGCTCGCGCGTGCGCTTAGTCGGCCGATCAAACGAAGACTGTCGTGTAATTGGTTCTCTTTTTACTTTTTGGTGCTCTTTTGGTTCGGACACTTTTGACCACGGACCCTACGTCCACCCACGGTCGTCGGTCCACCTACGCCGCTGAAATGGTCACTGATAAAATAAAGAAAAAGATATCGCCGTAATCACTGTATTCTACAAATGTTCGGATTTCGGGGATAAATCTCATTTTATCCCACTTATCCACGCCCCTGGATAAAAATGCTTGTGACCGCTAATATACCAGCAGGTATAGGGTTAATAGTGAAATCGAAACTATTATTAAACTGTAAGCCCCACTTGCGCCAACCTGGGTTAGCAATAAACTCTAGGTTAAGTTGGTAACCCATGATTTTTTGTATAGAAAAACAACTGAAAGAGCTATTTTATCCGGAGTTAATTGCTAACCCGTGGTTGGCGCAAGTGGGGCCAAGTGTAACTGAAGTGTACATTGAAGATATTTACAAGAAAAAGGTTACGACATGGTTTTTAGGTATCCCTCCCTAGGACTCCATCCAAATCTCTAGACCTTTGTCTGTTTAAAAAAGCATCACGGAAAAATTACTGAAGCGATTTTGATGATTCTTTTTTGTTTCATAGCTTATGATTTGACTTAAAATCTGCTATACAGGGTCCTTCTCAATATGCTGACACTTTTAAGGGGACGATCAGACCGTCAAACTGAACAACTTTGAACCAACATCGAAATCGCCAAAATAAATCTGCTGTTCCATACAAAACTGCAAACCTACTCGAGCCAAATGTATGGGACAGCATAGAAAAGGTTGTTTAGTTTGATAATCTGATCATCCTCTTAAAAAACTGCCAGCATATTAGGTTGGACCCTGTATAATTTGTGCAGACAAAGTCGCAGGTAAACTCTAGTGAACTATATTTATAACAATAATATGTCTTTGCAGCCAAAAAGTTGTGGGAACTAATAGAACCAGTGGAACAGAGGATAAAGGCGGTATTGAATTTCCTCACGGACATAAACCCAGACCTTGAATACAACGTTCTTCCCATACAAGATTTGTATGGACCCACTAAAGATGACCCTAGGTTTCAGGTAATTATAAAACCCGACCTTACATTTCCTATCTTTGGCATTATTTTGTTTACAGTGTCTTCTTTACTTTTTATATTTGGTTGTTTATTAATTTTATTATATTTAGGTGTAATTACATACATACTTATTTTATTATTCTCAAGCCTGTGTCCCAATGGGGTGTAATTCCTACTTAATAATGTGAGAGTTTGTGGATTTCTCATCGAAAGGATTCTTACAGGACTCTTATTATGCCAACATTATAAGTGCAAAAATTGTTGTTCCACGCACCTTCCTATTTGAAATGAAGTATAGTCTCTAAACGTTTCTTCTCATTCCAGTTAATAGTTGTAAGCGAAGAAACAATACGTGGTGCAGTTAAAATCAATGAAAAGAGGAAAGAGGCCGGCTTGTCGTCTCTTGACACATACGTAATTGGTTTGGCACAGGACTCTGAGAAAAGGGCTCAAGAGGAAGAAGAGAAAGTGAGCTCGAGTAACCAGCGGATGAGGCTGCTTGGGACGCTGCTGAAACCTCCAGTGGTAAGTAGTATTGTGACGTCATCAGTCTGGCGCAGTCGGTAGGATTTTAGCGAAGAAAGGGCTCAAAAGAAAGAAGAGAAAGTGAGCTCAAGTAACCAGCGGATGAGGCTGCTCGGAACACTACTGAAACCTCCTGTAGTAAGTATTACTATGATGTCATCTGTCTGGCGCAGACGGTAGGTTTTCAGCGAAGAAAAAGCTAAAGAGGAAGAAAATAGATTTTTACTTTTCTATATTGTTTTTTTGCAGCCAAATCCCAACATTCCTGAATGGCCGTACGTGATTGGCTTAGCTGGTGGCATAGCCAGCGGGAAGAGCAACATTGCGGAGAAATTAAAGTCAGTATCTTGCTTAGGTACCTTTTATTTTAAGTTTTACCTTTACTTGATAGTCTTACACATACACATAATATATCTAAATATAGACCTCAATCTGTTTGAAACCCAATTGACACATTTTTTCTACCTATTATGACGTCGAGCATAATTTAGGAAATATCATTGAACTAGCAGTACATTTTAGAATGCTTCACGGGCGGCATGGCGGCAGCCGCGATAAAAATTGTATCGGATTTAGGATACAACTAAAAGGCGCGATATAACGTTTATCGAAGCGCCCCGTGCCACCTGTGCTGATGTGTAGAAATATCATGAAATATATTTTATTTTCAGAGCGAAAGGCGCTGCTATAGTGAACTGCGACTTGATCGCGCACGACCTGTACAAGCCAGGCCTGCCTCTCAACAGTACTATAGCCGAGACGTTCGGCAAGGATATCATTACCGAGACCGGAGAGGTCGACAGGAGGAAGCTGGGACAGATTGTGTTCAGTGATAAGGTATAATATTCAATTAATTGATTCAGGTGTTACTTTGCGGAAATCCATGACTAAGGCCGGATTCGACCAAACTTAGATTTATAGAAGAGTAAGGGCCTGTTTCACCACTTCTGAGTAAGTTTATGTTAGCTTATCCGACATATAGTTTGACATAATTTGTATGAAATTATGTCAAAATATCTGTCGGATAAGCTAACAAGGACTTACTCAGAAGTGTACTAAGCATTTAGAAACCTCTCTGTCCAGTAAGATCCACTATCTCGATCCACCAGTGGATTGAATAGCACGCTGAAGTTCACTGTGATCCACCATTTGGCTCAGTGAATCCTGTGATACTTGTATCTCTTAATATGTTCCACCAGTGGATCGAAGAGAAATCAGGGAGTTTGGTAAGATCCACCACTGATTTCAGTGGAGCCTGTGACTCTAGTGAGGAAATGTCAAGAAAATAACTAAGAATATGGGTGTAAAGAATACGGGTGTAAATATCTGTCACTTTTTGCCTTGTTGACGTAGTAAAAGCTAATAAGAGATTTAATGGAGGATTAATTTTAATGAACGTACGTGCAACCGATAGATTCCGATACGAACCAGACAAATTGATGGTCAGATGCGGACAACTAGTTTAAAACTCTTGTATTTTTCAGGAGCAACTAGAGAAGTTGAACCAGGTGCTCTGGCCGGCTATAATAGAGGAGGCGCAGACAAGGATCCGCGCGCTGGGGCAGCTGGGGCACCGCGTCGTCGTGATGGAGGCCGCGGTGATGGTGCGCGCGCGCTGGTTCCAGTACTGCCACCAGCTGTGGTCCGTCATCATACCCGCCGATGAGGTGAGCCGTCTTTATCTAGACTTATCTCATCATCACCCTATATATCTAATCTAAACTATTATAAAACTGTAACTGAGGGGTGTCTGTACATTGAACAAAAAAAAAGATTATGATATGGTTTTTAGATAAATATCCCTGACTCGAAATCAACCTTTTTTAGAAATTATGTCTGTCTGTTTGTTTGTTTGTTTGTTCGCGCATCACGCAAAAACTACTGAACCGATTTTAACGAAACTGTTTTTGTTTGATAGCGTATGATCTGACTTAAAATCAGGTATATAATTTGTGCGGACGAAGTCGCGGGTAAACACTAGTAATACCTACATACATACATACATACATACAGCTAAATATGCTGACTGCTTTTTAAGAGGATGATCAGACCATTAAACTGAACAACTTTCTCTATGGGACTGAGGTGCAAATAGCGAAAAAAAAAATCTGCTTTACCATACATTTGAGTCAAATAGGATTGCAGTTTTGTATGAAACGGCAGATCTTTTTCGCGATTTCGACCTTGGTCCCTTAGAGTAAGTTGTTCAGTTTACTAGTCTGATTAGACCATATAGATGCCGCATAGCCCGACGCCCGCGATCTCCAACCAATGGCAAATGAAAATTATCTAATTTTTAACAAAATTAAAAACGCCTCTCTGTCTTTGCAAGGACATCAAAAATCCCGAATTCTGGCAAGGCCCTCCCAAAATACCAATACCAAGCTATTCACGATTGTCAGCGAACATTTAAACGAGTAGTAAGCTCGAATGTGTAACTGCTGTATGAAGAAAAATCCTAAAATACCCTTCTCAAAGTCTTTACGTCTATTCAGGCCGTAAAGAGACTGCAGAAACGCAACAACCTATCAGAAGAGGAGGCGAAACAGCGCATAGCGTCGCAACCGTCGAACGCCGAGCAGGTGGCGCCGGCGAACATAGTGTTCAGCCCCTACTGGAGCTACGAGTACACGCAGGGCCAGATTGACCGCGCCTGGGACCTGCTACAGGCCTATCTTGATACTAGGAAGTAACTTATGACTCCACACTTGTTTTTACCTACATGCTTCAATTTCGAGGCATGTAAGATACATGCCTCAACGCGGAACTGGTAGCGCCGGCCAACATTTTGTTATGCAAATGCCCTTAGTTGATTGAGCTAGACCCTTTTTTCGTGAATGTTATATTAGATCCGCGTTATTGTTTATACTGTCATATCCTTCGATCAAAATGAAATTAATGGATGGAAAACGCAAATACAAACTAGCGCCATTATCTGTCAAATCTAGGGCACTTGCATACAAATTTAAAGTAAACCTTTCATTTGTTTTGCCTCATTTTTCTGGTTAGAAATGTTCGGCGTAAAGCCTGACCAGAAATATAAAAAACCTGGTTTGGGGGCGCTGCAATCGTCTATCACCTTTAATGTCAGTGTTCCAAGTACAAAAATTAGTTCCAATGATTTTCCGCAACATGGCGAGGTTTTTTATTTTTCTGGTCGGGCTTTAAGTTGATATCATATCATGAGACGCAACGATTCCGGTTGCAGTATTCACGGAAGACTTCTTTTTCAGTTAACTCAACCATATAGGAAGATCATAGCTATAGCATTTGTACAGAAAGCGTGATTATAACGGGGTGCGTACTATATTATACTGGCTATTCTAGTCTTTGTGTAAATACGAGATGATAATAAATTCGACTGTAAGCAATTATTGCCTTTAAGGCAACTGAATAGAGTTTGTGATAATTAGCATGTCTGGTAAAGGTAATTTAAAAATGTATTATAGTTTTATACCTAGCATTTAGCGTTTCGCCAATATCATGTTACAATGAATGTAGATATGACTAGTTAATTAATTAAATGTTAATGCAAAATTATTGTTTATTCATCTATTTTTATTGTTGATTAGTAAATAAAGAAGTTCCTAAATATTATGATACTATTGAGTGATTTATTTTCAATATAATAATCAAGTAATATAATACCTAATTCTCTAATGGTTATAAATCTGTGTTCTTTCCTAAATTGACTTACGTAGTCATAATGATTTCATGATTTGCATAGTAAATGAGATTGGAAATTACATTACTGTTTCGTGATAGTAATGTAAAATGGTTCTCAAATAATAACAAGTTACTACTCGTGTATAATGTTTGGACAAAAGTAGACGCTATGGCGTGGATATTAATTTTAATTCTAGTACAATGTGCATTAGGGAATACTGCAATAATAAGTGGGCTGGACAAGGAAGACCAAAGAATAGAACTTCTTGTACGTAAATATTATTTTATAATAATTAGGGTATTTGAACGGAAAAGATTTGTTCCTCTTTAAAATTAACGTTTGAAAATAACTCGCATTTTGAGAATTGTTTTAGCTTGAATATTATTTTCACACATAACAGGATAAACTATAAAAAATTACGAAACTAAGATGACTTCACAAGTGATGTATTTTGTAAAAAATTTCATACAAAACGCGCTTTTTGATATCCGGTAAAGAATCGCTGCTTTGTTGCTTTCATTTTAAATTAAATCTATATCTAATATTTTATTTGAATAAATCCTGTTATGTAATTGCTGAGTTGATAAGTTGTCTAAGAATCTATTAGTTTGCTTGATAATACGATCTGTATTTTTTCATATTTCCTTGTTTCAGACAAACTTGATATCTTTGAATTTAAAAACCAATGGGTGGAATAATATATTTTGCATGGGAGTTTTTCCAGATACATTTTATTCCAAAATGCAGCACTTACATTTCACGTTTACCGTTGCTGACGTAGGAAACGATGACTATGAAATAGAAGACGTCGTTCCATACCATTCTAATGTTATTGTGATCAGTTGTTTGGACTCCACAGAGTTCGAAGAGGCATTGAGGAAGATCCAAAATTCACCTTACTGGCATCCACTAGCCAATATCATACTATACTATCACTCTCCAAACCAAGACGAGCTAGCAAAAATATTCTTTATCTTCTGGTACTACAGAGCTGCTTATGCAATAATAGTGCAATACGATGATTCCAAGGAGCTATTCACGATATCTCATTACGATCCGTATATAACTGAAAATTACAAACTCCAATACAGTTTCGGATGCTGGAAGTCAACCAAATTAGGGAGACCTATCTCAACGTTCCAGGAAAGTTTCATGTGTGAACAAGGATGCTATAACGTTACGTTAAACTCAAGACTACGCGCTACAAATCTTGGCACTTGCGTAGGGTTTAACATTCATGAAATCAAATATGATGATACTGAAGCACTACGACACCTGAACCTTTTCGAAGACATCAGCAAAAACATGCACGGTTTTGTACTCAGGGCTTTCGCAGTCGAAGTGCAACCATTTCTACAGATGAACGAAAATTCGGATGGTACATACACCCCTCAATCCAGAGACGGCACTGTTTGGAATGTCATGTCGCAACTCATGAATTTTGTTATAGACCTAAGTCCCAGCAAAGACGTGATTAAGAAAAGTTTTAATTTTGAAACAAACATTCAGCAAATATTCAATTTCGCCAAGAGGCAAGCAGACTTGCTTTTGATTCCTATTTATCAATTCGATTTGATAATCGTAGAAGCAGATCAAAGCATCGCATACAAAGATAGTGGCGTCTGCCTGTTATCGCATCGAGCTGATTTCGAAACCATACTTTTTGACATCAAATTATTGCAGCAAAATTATTCGCTTATGTTGCAGTTTCTGTTATGTTTCTTCTGCATCTGGGTGTTGTTCTTCATCTTTAACGGTACGGAGAAAAATTGTTTCACTTCCGACCAAGCTGGGAAGGATTTCGTCAACACCATTAGAAATGTTCTATCGCTCAGTCTATACAACCCGCCAAAATCTGGAACATTTCGCATATATTTGGGAATCTCTCTTTGGAGCTTTTTCATTATTAATTTTGCTACTCAGGCGGCTATTATTTCTTTCTTCAGTGCTTTTAAGAGAGGGAAAGAGGTGGAAACGTTTGAAGACGTCATCGAGAAGGGGTATCCTATCGAAGGCATGGGTTCTCCAGACGTAGTGCTTCCTGATACAGAAGAGAAGTTTATGAAGATTAATTCTAAATTGGTTCCAGTAACAGACTTATTTCAATGCATAAAAAGTATGACCAACGATAGCCGTCGATTCTGCCTCATAGATTGTTCCGTGGGACGTTACTTAGAGCGGAACCAGTTGAACGAGAAGGGCCAACAATACTTGCACATTGCCAGCGATAGAATTCACAGTCATTATTTATGTATGATATTCCACAAATATTCGACTTTGCCCAATACGTTTAATAAGTATTTGCGTATTTTCTTCGAAGCGGGATTGATAAAAAAATGGGAGCAGTACAGATTTACCGATATTAAGGAGGAGGCGCCGATAAAAGCACTAAGTTTGAACGATCTTTTAGGGATATTTGAATGCTATTGTTTATTGGTTGGGAGTAGTTCGGCAGTGTTTGCATTGGAAGTTGCATTAGGTGGTATAAAAAAAGTTCGTAAATTTTTGGAGGATAAGATAGCAAAGTGGAAAAGAACGCGTGTGGCTAAGAAAAAACAGAGATTAGATAGGAAACTTGGTAAAATAAAGCTTGTCAACTCCTCTTCTCAAACGATATCAGTTTGTAATGTTTAGCTTTTCATAATCAGTAGGGAGTAGGGATAAGGAACTAGTTAGTATAGAACGTTTAAGTTTTTTGATTTTGTATTGCGGTCTTCGCTCTTAAGTTTGTGATTGTGATGTATGCCGTGCAGGAGGCGATGTTTCGATCCCGTCCAGGAGTGCAATTTTTGAATCTTATTCGGTGAGGTCAGCTGTTGAAAATGTCAAAATGACTATGGAGATACGCATCTTTCTACTGCGGATTTGTCTCTCAAAAATCTCTCTCCTGTAGTATGATTTTTGAAAGTCAAATCAGCAGTAAAAAGATGCGTAACTCCATAGTTAGTAATTTTGACATTTTCAAATGCTGAGCTTACCGAATGAGATTCAAAAATCGCACTCCAGGCCGAATTTCGAGGCATGTAGGTACCAAACAAATTTCGAGTTCGCTTCGCTCGCTCCGTTATTTTTTGTGTAGGTTTTCTTATGAAGATAAGGGCAAAATCGGCAAAAAGGGCGGCAAAATCGGTCGGTGCCCCGAGCGACAGAAACCACGCCACTGCCTCCTACCATGGAGAAAGGGTGGGTTACCTGCCTACTACTCCATGTACCTACCTAAGTATTTAAAATGAAACAACCTAACATCAACTTTAATAACATAGCCATAGCTCTAGCTTGCACTTAGTCTTTAAAATAAATTTAAATCGTAGATTTAAATGTAAGTATCTTTGCTTTTTTAATTTACCTCGGTCAACAATGAGCGTTTTTCTTTTATTTTTTAAATTTAGTTTTTTTTTTAATTTATTGAAGCTTTGGCAACGAGGCCATCAGCTTAATAGATACATGTCAAAATAATTTACAATAGAGTCAGCAAAAAATAAATAAAAGTAAAGAAACAAGGACAAACAGAGAAAACTTAAATAACTAACAACAACAAAATTTAAGTTACATAACTCCAAATGTATTAATAACAAAATTAAAAATAGAATTATATAAATTACGATGCTTTAGGAGTTCTTGGACATTGGTGGGGAATTCTGTACATTTAAGCAATTCTTTACATTCACAAATAAATAACAAACGGTCAAGATTAAAATATGGACAGTTGAAAAATAAATGATGTAGTGTACAATTGGGTTCAAATGAACAATATTTACAGCTTGAATTATTTATTAACTTTAGCCTAAACAGATGTGCAGGAAATTGACCATGGCCAATTCTTAGCCTGCATAGAGTAGTGGTGAAGGCTCTGCCTAGATAGACGGAGCCTTTTTCGAACCAAGCTGTCGTGGAAGGTAAAGGTTGAATTTCTGCCAACCATTTACCTTTCACGTTTCTGGAACTGTGTAACGACATTGACCATCGTTCCAACATTATTTCTTTTAACGTTCTATGTAAGTCAGAGTAAGGGACTTTAAAATTACATATTTCAGCATTCTCTGTTAACTTGGCAAGAGTATCAACTATTTCATTTCCCAGAATCCCAGAATGTCCAGGAACCCAGCAGAACTCAACAATTATATCATTACATAACAGATCGTAAATATGACTTCTAAGAATATAAATCAAATAATTCACATTAGCACTAATTTTTTTACTCGATAAGGCATGAAGAGCACTCATCGAATCAGATAAAATCAAAAACTTTTTACAGGTAAGATTATTGTGCTTAATATACATGAGTGCATAAATAATTGCCAACACCTCTGCTGAAAAAATGGAAAAATAATTGTTGCATTCATAAACCCTTCCTATCTGAGAGTCAGCATGGTAAAAGACAAAAGAGGTCCTATCTTTTGTTTTAGAACCATCAGTATATATTTTTTCAAAATCATACTTACTGTCCAGAAACTCTAAAAAAATCAAACTTGGTTTTGAAACGTGTAATACTAATAGATACATCTATTATTAAGCTGTGAAACTCGTGGTTCAGGCAAGGCAGTGTGTGAGACCAAAAAACGACATCCTGAAACTCAAAATTCAAATAGCCAATTGAACTACTCAGGGTTGTGGTTACCGATAAAGGAGTTTCATTGAAATTAGGAGTTGAGTAATTTTCCAAATATTTGCTTACAACTACATTGTCACGACTCACTAGCTGTAGACTAAATCTATCAATAATATAACTCCTTCTTATAAATAGTGGGACTACTCCAACTTCAACTTCAAGAGAGTTAATGGGAGAAGACATCATGGCACCGGATATGATGCGTAAAGCTTTGTTTTGTATGACATCTAACTTTTTGAGCAAACGATTATCAGCATCAGAATAAAACATACAAGCATAATCAAAATGACTACGTATCGTTGTGATATATAAGATTTTTAAAACTTTCGGATCTGAGCCCCAACGAAGACCAGCCAAAGATCTCAAAATATTTAACCCAAGTTCGGTTCTTTTGCAAATATGCTCAATATGAGGTTTCCAAGATAATTCCGAATCTAAAATTAGTCCAAGATATCTTTCTGTCCACTGTACAGGTAGTAAATAATCATTATAGTAGATTTTTGGTGTGAAAGTAGTACTTCTTGCAAATAACATAACTGAGCTCTTGGAAGTATTAACTTCCAGTTTCAAATGATCTTTAAGCATGATGTTGATGATCCTCAAACAAGTATTCATATCGTCTTGTCCTTGTTTTGGATTGCAATTACCTAGGTAAAGGACTAGATCATCTGCATAAAACGAATATTTTACGAAGTTAGGAATGTGATGCATTAATTCAGTAAGACTGAGGATGAAAATGAGCGTTTTTTTTTTCGTTTCATAGTAGATCGATAGATGACGCTACGGTCTATACGAATCTATGTCAAACACTGAAAAATTATCTTTCCCCGAAATGAGGGTAAAAGTGAAGTGAAAAAAAAACAAAAATCTTTTGGAACATATTTTTTTTATTATATTTTACTATATTTCTTATGCTAATTTACTCTTTAAGGTAATACAAGACTACAATTTGACTAAAATAAATATAAAAACTCTTTGATCATAAGGCTAAATCTGAAATTGAACTGGCAATAAGAAAACTTGAGCTGTCAAATGTCATTGTTAATCAAACTCGTATCGTATTGTATTAATTGATCTGAGTATCGTAGCATTTACTTTGTCGTGTTTGTTAGTTTACTTCAGAGAGTCACGTTGCAGGGTTTGCCTTGAACACTTGTCTCTCGCGTGGTGTTCGCGCGGTTCGCGTCTCAGCCTGCCACGAGGCTCCAAAATCCTTCTCAGTTGTTCTTACTCAAAAACAATCCTCGAGATTGGATAGACACTCCCTCAAACTACTTGACACTGGCGAAATCTAACAAGGAAACGCCAATAAATAAAAATAGAATAGAATAGTTTACTTCAAACTGCTTTTCTGAAAAACAACGAAAAAGGACTGTATTTTTGGCTAAGAAAGAAATCGAAAATAATTTCAATTTTTTTTTGATGACGTCTTCCAAATCCGAACCAAAGAGAATGAAATCTCTACGTTTTTTAGTCTATAGGTGACATTGCAGAGGAAGTTTTTGCTTGACAGTTTGTCGTACAGACACTACTGCCATCTATTGAGTTATAAGAAAAAAGAAAAACGCTCATTAAAGGCGAAAGAACTGAGCCTTGAGGGGTGCCCTTAAAAGATAATCTAGGACCATACAATTTATTTTTAAATTTAACAAATAAACTTCGACCACTTAGAAAGTTAAATAACCATTTCAAAACAGGACCAGGGAAACCTAAATTAAATAAACTTTTAATTAAATACTCATGATCAATGTTATCAAATGCACCCTTTATATCTAAAAAAACAGCTAACGTACTTTTGTTTTTCAAGAAGTTATTATCAATATCACCAAGTAAACAGGCTAAGTTATACATGGTGCTTTTACCTTTACGAAAACCAAATTGGTAGTCGGGAATAAGAAGCTTGCTTTCTACATACCATTCAAGACGATTTTTGAGCATAGATTCGAAGCATTTAGCGAAACATGAAGTTAAAGAAATGGGTCTATATGCCTCTACACTATTAACATCTTTGTACGGTTTTAAAATAGGTACAACATATTGTATTTTCCAATCGGAAGGAACTATCCCATCTTTCCAAAGTTGGTTAAAAATGTTAAGTAAAATCTTTTTAGCAATAGCAGGTAAACATTTTATGACTTTGAAAGGAATAAAATCTGGTCCTGGTGAAGTATTTTTTCTATTATAGAGAGCAGCGTCTAATTCATGTAAATTAAATGGATTAGACAGCCACGAAGCTGCCGAAGATCGATTGCTTGAAAAAAAATATTCTAAGTTTGATTGAGTATTCATAGATAACGAAGGCGAAGAAATTTTGTCAAGAAACAGGAAAACATTATTAGGATCATCGAAGAAATGAGATTTTATATGCATATTAAGTTTAGAGTGTTTAAATTTACGAATAAAATCCCAAATAGTTTTGGGAGATGTCATACGATTAAAAGTAGAACAGAGATTAACCCAGCTCAAAAGTTTTTGTTCTGACAGTACTTTTTTTTTCTTGTCATCAAATTGCTTGAATAAAATATAGTTTTCTTGAGATGGATAGAATTTATAAGATTGTAAAGCTAATTTTGCTTGTTTAACAGCTTGGGTACAAATGTCATTCCACCAAATCAAACCTTTACCTTTTCTATTATGGCAACTACGAACCACCTTCCTAGGAAATGTCAAAAGAATGTCACACAACACTTGAATAAATTCATCGTAAGCGTAATGAGGATTTGAATTAACATTAAAAGTTGAAAATTTTTCTTCACATAATTCAATGAATTTAGACCAATTAACTTTATTATAGTCAAGGTTCGATAAACAGTGAATGGGAGTTGAGCTAGCGGTGGTAGTGTCAGCAGGAGATTGATAAAAGTTCAGATTTGAATCCTTGTAAAATATACCTATCAGCAAGGGAAAATGATTACTGCTCATAACATCATCCAGTACAGACAATATACAACTAGAACTAATTGACTGCGAGGCAAAAGCCAAATCAAGAACATTGCCTTCTTGGCCAAAGGGAGCGAAAGTAGTTACTTTTTGATCATGATCATTAAGACATACAAGATTATGGCAATCAGCAAATGATTATATTCGTACTTAGTCCGAGATATAATTACGTGTAGTATCGCTCATCTTGCTCGTATCCGCGTCCTTTAAATCATAGAAAAAAAAAACAAAAAATGTTTCCATCACCCGCCACCCACCTGTCAATGTCAGTCGTTTTGTCGCGCTCAAATCGCGCTCCGGTGTTGAAACAAATTGTTAATTATTATATTGATATAAAATGTTATTTTGTGCATATTATGGATATGAAGGAAGTTTGAAGACAAGCAGGAAAGGTGGAAGTAAAGGAAACATAAGTAGGAGGATTGAATGACAAAGTAATATATTATTATGTAGACTGTAAGTATGTACACAATTTACAAAGGTTTACACAAAGAAAATTTTATTATAAATGAAGTTAACTTGCTACTAGTGAGGGAATAATATCCCCGGCCGGCCTGACACTTTGTGTCCACGCATTTTCGAGTTTCGAACATGCGATTTCCCGTTGGGAAATGTAGGTACAATAGCGTACCAATCGCGGCCCATGCATGAACGTGTTACGTTTATTGCGCTTCCCCGTTGGGGAAGGACAACTGACGCCGATCAAAGCTCCTGTGCTCATAGCACAATGCATTTTCGAGTTTCGAACATGCGATTTCCCGTTGGGAAATGTAGGTACAATAGCGTACCAATCGCGGCCCACGCATGAACGTGTTACGTTTCTTGGGCTTCCCCGTTGGGGAAGGACAACTGACGCCGATCAAAGCTCCTGTGCTCATAGCACAATGCAGGTTTGAGTTTCGACCATGCACTTGTTTACCCGTTGGGAAAACTATACCAGTACTAGTGCCCAATGCCCACACACGTTTGAGTTTCGAACAGACACATTCCCGTTGGGTACCTATTATTACCCACCATTTTGGAGTTGCCACCAAGCACTCTCCCATGGCCAGCTCCTGAGCCCTTAGGCCTTGAAAGGATGATGATGATGACTTTCCCGCTGGGAAGTCAACTGCCGCCGTCTCCGGTGCCCTGTGACATAATGTACTAACACAGCTTTTGTGTTCTGATTGACATACTCGCTGAGTTTGATTTGTCTGGACTAAGTGACTTATCTGATCTATTGGTTTTTTCCACTTGGACCACCCACCAATTCCCATTGGGAATTATCATATTTATGTTATGGTCCTTATTTTCATACATATGGTTCTATCTGTGTGATCGTGTAATACTTATGCATCTTTCCGTTGGAAAGTGGGTTTGTTTTTGTTTCTTTGTTTGCCTCATAATAAATTAGGCATTGATGCCTCATTTACCTATTCATGGTGATTTCCCGGTGGGAAAACATAACTCCGAACAGTGGGGGTTACCTATACCTATGTTCCAGCTACCTACTAACATGTATGAGGCTAGTGTAAAAAGCTTTTACTCTGTAAGTACATTATAGCTCTTAGTGTTGATTTTGACATAGTTACTAAGAGAGACGTTGAGCTAAATCCCGGTAGATATCAAATTCATACTTCGAATATTCAGTAAACATTTAATAACTGCACATAAGTCACACTCCCAGGATTCAATTAGCCTCAGGCATGCTACTCACCTTAAGTTAAGGTGAGGTTAGAAAACAAATCAGAAATGCGGCAGAGTCAATCTACTCTCAATTTGAAAATGTTCAGTCAATAGTAAGAACACAAAGAGAGAAAGATGCAGTTTCTAAAAGATTTATTTATAAATAATTAGGTTAGGTACCATAAAACTGCACACATATAGATGCCCCTAATATAAATTTGGAAACGCCTGGCAGTTTGAAACAATCTGGTAAGGCTAAAGGCCACAGCCTACAATACAATATTCTTTCTCTCAAGAGATTTCAATAAATTAGCACCAAGTAAGGATGCTTACAGACTCTCCAAGCTAAGCATTCTGCATTTCTAGTACATTGAGTTAAGATAGAAGGTTATTGCACCTTTCGTTTACAAAAATATACCTTGGCCTTATAAGGAAATTAGTGAACTGAATTCCTTTGCTCCACAGTGTGAAGTCTTATAATAAAGAAAGTTTCAGACAGTATGAACCACAAACACAAACCATGGCTTCAAACCGAACCGTCTACAGTTACCCTTCAGCATCCATCAGATTTGGACGTGTGAAGTACCTGCCCTTTGTGATAAAGCTTATCGCTAGTCACAAATACCTTACTTTTCAATTTGGGCAATATCACTAATGATCTAATAAAATACCTTTTGAGGTAGCGTTTGCTGCTGAATTAAAAGAGTTTTATAATTGAGTAATATATCACTAATAAATCTAATAATACCCTTTTTTGGGTATGTTGTTACTCCTGTATAGTAGCAACAACATAACTTTCATGTTAATAACAAGTTAAAGATGTCTGAAATGAAAATAATTAAAACTGAATATTGAGTCTCAGGCAAACAATTTAAGATTAATTATGTTATAACTTATTCACAAATGATGATGTACCACAGTACACGCCATCGATTTTAAATTTAGAACCTCCCAATAATTAAGTACCTATGTAGGATGTAGGTTTTTGTTTTTTAATAAACTTTTCAAATAGATGGAATATCAGAGTTTTGGGTAAACTTTGGTTGCAAGGGATTTCATTGTGTGGGTGGTACCTTGGAAAATTGAAAACTGTTTAGTAACAATACATATGGATCATAAATAGTATTTTAAGATTTCAATTAATAATGGTTCATTATTTAAAATGGATGGCCTACCCAATAGACTAGCTTAGCTGGCTAGGCCCGGCCTGCGCGGTCAATGTTCACAAAACTGTTAAAACCCTTAAAAAATTTAAGGAATGTTTAGTCCTGTACTTAAGGACCTGAAGATGTACCTATCGATACCTCATTGGTACGTAGGACTTACTAATAATGTTTAAAATAATGGTTTAATGAATGATTGAATGAAACAGATCTATTGTCACAGCACAGAAAGTTTTACAACATAAGACTAAAGATATTTTAGAATCTGTCGGTTCTATTAAACATAAAATAATTTTTAACATTCACTGCTCAATCGAATTAACCTATATCTGAACTTAGGGTCATGAGCAATTAAAGATTTTATTAAGTGGTTATATTATTATTATTTGATATCTGTTGTGTGGCAGTTTGATAGAGCTTTGTTTACACAAATAATCTGGATATTAATACGTACCTATGTTACCTACATGTCCAGAAATATAAAAACTATGTTAAATGGGTTAAAAGTCAGAGGTTTTCGGTTTAATCAAAGATGTATAATACATTATTTAGTATAAATTTAAGAGGGTACGAAGCTCACAGCATGTGGATCATTGCAACCTACATTGCACTTAAATTCTTCGAGTATATCACATAAGTATCTAACTAAATACAGGCAAATAGCAACAACGAAGGAGCTACAGCAGAAGGAGAGTTTTCCCAGCAAGTTTTGAATATGTTTACTTCAAAGTTCCGTTCAGTGTAGATCTGTCAGTGGTACAAGGTTGACAGCGTGTGGATAAATTCAGCCCACATAACACTTATTTTCATAAGAAGGCCTAGCCCCTGGAAAGATAAAGGAGATAATCCTAACTAGCCTAATTAAGTATAGGTAAATACTTACTGAATGAGTTTTCTCAGAAATTTTTGGATGTTTCATTCTAAGTTTGGTTCATGTGAAAAATAGGTTTCATGCATAGAGACACTCTCGCATGGAATGTAGAGGGTTAGGTTGACATTTTCACCCTCATTTTTTCTTCTAAGCATGTTCTTTAGTGTTCCAATCTCATACTCTCAGCCTTGGTACTAACTGCTGAAAGCACTTGAAAGTCTCAGAAATAGTTATGTTTTAACTCTGTCTATCTTCTACGTTCTATTCAGATCGCAGGCAACTCTTTCTTACTGGGTTAAATTTTAAAAAGATGCCGTGCAAATTTATATAAAACACTAATAAATTTCTATAGTTTGCGAAAGTGCAAGCAGTCTTGTTAGTTAAATTAGGTATTTTTAGAGGTTTCTATTTGTGTTATTGTATTTTACATACTTCTGTTATTGATACTGATACCTAAAGGTGATTCTGAACAAATGCATCACCTATTCTATATCTCATAATGGATAATAACACTTATGTCGACAATGATTTGATGATAGATCAATTTAGATAAAACGCGGTTTTAAAGGTTATTCAAAATACGACCTTCTAAACAAAAATATGTTAGTATGTGGGACTCACATCATGTCTGATTCTTATGTTTAATAGTTGTGCCCATTCAATAACTTAGATTTAGGTAAAGGTAAACTTATCCATGAAGTTAGTTAAGTATACCTTTTACTTAATTGATATTTAGTATACCTGCAACTAATTATGTATATTTAATATTAGCCATGAAACTGATAGAGAAATGTTATAATTATAACAGACTGAAAGATGTCTGCTCTTGGTACACATATTAGTTTAGAAAGTTTTAGTCAATCAACCTGAAATGTGCCCCGTTAAATAAAAGGCTCTTACAATAAATACCTACTTAAAAGTCACTAGTCAACTTAGACCAGTAAAAGAATACATGGCCCTGACAATTGGTAGACGACATCAGAAAGCCTCTTGTCAGAATGTATGAGCCGGTGGTTTAGTCATGTCCTGAGACAGTGTAGTGGAGACCTGTGTTTTCTTTTCACATCCACTATATTTGCTGCAACGTAGGTCCGCAAAAAGTCTTAACGTGGATAGTATTTTTAAAAGCGACACCAATGTTGGTCGGTCTACTATAACCTCAACAATATGGAGTCTGACAGTGATCAGATTAAGTTGGGAGATGCAGTTTGAGGTACTCATATAATTATAATTAATGTCAGTTAGAATGCTTAACAAGATATTCTTACTGACTAATTGTAACAATCGTTATAGGGATATGGTTGAGATATTAGTCCTAATAACTTACAAGGTTTTGTTATTAGTTGTGACTCAAGTTCACAACAGAACAGTTGTTTTAATTTAAGATGTTGTTTCCTCTAAACATCTACACGTAATTATATCTCGGACTAAGTACGAATATAATGGTAGGATTAAACGAACTTACCTGAAGTGAAGTTCTATCCTAATTATATGAAGTACTTAGTCCGAGATATATACCTACTTCCCACCCCCCGCATACCCAGTGTTAGCTCTAAACCACTGACATTGACAGGTGGGTGGCGGGTGATGGAAACATTTTTTGTTTTTTTTTTCTATGATTTAAAGGACGCGGATACGAGCAAGATGAGCGATACTACACGTAATTATATCTCGGACTAAGTACTTCATATAATTAGGATAGAACTTCACTTCAGGTAAGTTCGTTTAATCCTACCAATATATCAGGTTGCCCCTTCTGTCAATATCTCTGCAACCCCAAGCTGTATGGTGGGCATTGAAATCCCCAACAATTATGTAGTTTCTACTGGAAATCTTAGAAAAAGCATTATTAAGTTGTTGAATCTTGAATTTTCCATTGGGGGGAGGGGGAATGTAAACCGATAGAATGTCCAAAGTAAAGGAACCTAATGAAATAGAAAATAAAATATTTTGGAAATCATATGAGGAGCCTGAAGAAATACTAGAGAATTTGTACTTACAATTAATGGCGACTGCGACACCACCATGAGGATGATTGGAGTCCTGGCGGAGAATGTTATATCCAGGTAATCTAAAATTTTTATTACTGTTTAACCAAGTTTCATTTAGTAAAATAATATCGATAACAGTGTCTGAACAAGAAATGAAATGCTGTAACTGAGATAGTTTGGGAAGGATGCTTCTTGCGTTCCAATGGAAGATAACAAGTTGCTTAATATCTTCTCCACAGTCCATATTAGGATGTGAAGTTAGTTATAAGCAGCTCTTTTATTATTTTAGATGAAATTGAGGTGCTGGCATCAGGTTTTCCTGAATCTTTTTTCTTTAAAATATCTAGAACAGTCTTTGTTAAAACATTAATAATTTCATCAGAATTCATGATGTCTGACATCATGGCTCTTCTTTGTGGTCTTGATGGATCTGGCTTCAACGGGGGGAAAGCAGATTTGGCGGTTATGGATGCAAATGTTGTTTTTCCGTTTATTTGGTTCTTGATTTCATTCAGTTTTGCTTTTTTAATGGGACATGATGATGATACTGCCATATGATCTGAATTTTTGCAATTGACACACTTCAAATTTTCTTTATTGTTGCAGTCCTTGAAGAAATGTTCTCCGGAACAAATCGAGCACACCTGTTTCGCCTTGCAAGAGCCTTTGCCGTGTCCAAATTTATAGCAAGTGTAGCATTGCCGAAGTGGCTTTATATATGTCTTTACGTCCAGCCAAATGCGATCGAAAGTGACATGATCGGGAATCGTCGAACTTAGAAATGTGATCAAAACTGTCGGAGTTGGAACAAACACTTCACCCATTTTCCGAACAAACCGTTTTACTCCAATAATGTCTACTGGTGACTCCAATTGTTCAAGCAATTCTTCCTCGGTCAACTCTGGCGGGGCTTGAATGACGCCCTGTGATTCTAGGCGATCATAGGGGATCCTAGCCAACCACCCGTTGGACTGCAGTAAATGACTGTTCATGATGAAGTTATTGGCATCCAATTGTCAATAAAGACCTCCATATTCTGCCTTTACCATGTATGTACATTAAGCAAATATCTCTTTTTGTTAGGGAGCACCCTGAATTTTTTGAAAAACACTGTCAAAGGTTTCCCAGATCAACTAGATATAAAAACCAGTTATACCTACCGCGTGCAAGAGTGGATGTTTTCAAGAATAACGCATTTTGTATGGCAATTAGAATCTACAACAATCTGCCTAAGGAAATCAAAGAATGCCCTTCAAAATATTTCAAAACAAAAATAACAAAATGGCTGTTGGATAAATGTTTCTATTCGATTAAGGACTTTTTTAATTATAAATTATTTGACATAAAATAGACAAATTAATATTATAAGCATTGTAATTAGTCAAAAATTCAAAACATTGACCACTTATCACCGACTACTTATTGTATAGATTATTTTTGGATTTCGCATGACATTTTGTATATTTCTTTTCTTTTCATAAATAATCATGATGAATAATTAATTAATTATATTTTGCATGAAGTTTAAATTTGTATAAAACTAGCTTCAAATTATAAATATTTTGTATGCCCTGTGTGGTAGAACATTAGAACCACTTTATTCATTATGTCACCTGAATGCACCTATGTTCTTACAAATAAAGTTCTGATTCTGATTCTGATTCTGATTCTGATTCTGATTCTGATTCTGAATTTGTTGCAAAACATTACTTTCAACAAGGTCACACCAATGGGCTTAACAAAGGTGATGCCCTTTACATTCTTCAAAATTTTATTGACTTTGAGAATATCTATCTTCGGAACTGAAGCATCTGCAGCCGGCGAACAAGATAACAGAATTGGATATTCCTTCTTATCATCTTCTGTGTAAATATGATGATAATCTTTAAATAAACCTCTTATGTTTCTTGAAAACTTCTGAGTTTGTTTTACGGGGGTTTCACCACCATCATTGTCTTGAGCTTTTCTTTTTCCAGTTTTTTTCCCTCCACTATTCTCTCCCATCTTTAATCCAGCAAATTATAATTGTATTAATTAATTATTTATTAGACAAAAGGGCTTAAAAGAGATTTTTCAAAAATAATTGAAAAAATTTCAACTTTTCGCTTCGAAGTTCGCGCCCTTTTTCAATTAAATTTAGTTCCTAAAAACTCGACAGATGGCATGTTTATCGCTCCATCTGATCTGAGCGCCTCTCTACGGAGCGCTCCATAGAGCGTCGCGTGTCTCGCGTCCGCGAGATCCTGTCAAAATCTTGTCAAGACTGTGCCTGTCTTTTTTTTGAAAGGCCAAGGCATCGAGCCCATACAACCAAGTCAGGCGTAAAAGTTTCGAATTTTCGATTAAAATTATTAGTAAACAATGAAATATGCCATCAAAAGATGCGCCGGCATCTTGTTGGTCATCTTTACCCTATTTATTATTTTAAAGAAACACTTTTTGAAATTTTGACGTTTATTCGCACAGACCGTGGCGCCATCTATCGATCCCCTAGAAAACCATAAGAAAAACGCTCATTACATGAGATCTGAGAACTTTCTTACTTTCCTGTCCTCGGTGTGTAACCTACTCTATACTTACCTTCAGTAGTTTTAAAATATTACAGACTAACTCCGGCCCTAACGTAGGTTGAGTATTCTATAGATTTCCTGACAGCGTATACTCGAAAGGGACAGAGATATGACAAAAATGTATGAGAAATCGCGCCTTTGTTTGCCATAGTTGCAAGATTTTGTATGCAATTTCAACTGTGGCAAACAAAAATATCGCATACGCAGAAAGGGACAAACAACATGGATTTTGTCGCGTTCACTCTGTGTAATTAGCGTATAAGGCTGTCTCGTTTTCGTGACTATTATAATTTTAATGCCTTTTCTAGTTGATTCTCTTTCTACGGGCCCTAAAAGACTTTTAATGAGGGTTTTTCTGAAAGCCATTAAAAAAGAAAAAGTAGTTCCTAATGGTTCGATAGGTGGCGTTGACGAGACAGGGGCGAGCGACCTTGCATATAATAAAATAGTAAGAATTTGTGTTTTTAAGTAAACAGCAAAATATATTTCGTCAACGGATGCGTCTGACTCAGTGAAATGCATTTTTGTTTACTTTTTTGCTTAAAATTTTTGTCTTCGAACCCCTCTCTGGTCAACGCCATCTATGGCCGGTATGATGAACTACGTTTTAGTAGCTGTCAGAAAAGTCCTCATTGATCTGTGGTACGATTTTTGAAAATCATACGAGTGGTTCGGCAGTAGAAAGATCGTAAGCGAAATACTTGGCCTATGAGAAAGATGCATAATCTCCATAGTAATATTGACATTTTCTACTGCCGAACCGCTCGTATGATTTTCAAAAATCTCACTTCAGCCTTCGATCAAAATAAAATGAAGGTGGTGCTTCAGCAAGGTGCTTTTGGCCTTTAAGCAAGCTTTAGACGGGGCAACTGATCGCTGCTTTCTGTCAAGGCCAAATCGCAAAAATTTTTGGAGGGGATTTTCGAGCAATTTTGCTGCCGCGCGCGATTCGGCCTTGGCAGGAAGCGCACAACCGATTGCCCGTCTAATGGATGCTATTTACCTCCAGCATAGGTAGCATGACACCGTGATACAGCGCTATCACACCTTCACTCTCTTTCTATTTGCGCGCGAACGAACAAGATAAAAGACGTGATACAGCTGTATCACGTGTACTGTAAGGTACGTGTGCTGCACTCGTAGTATGCTACACGTGATACGGCTGTATCACGTCTTTTATCTCGTTCGTTCGCACGCAAATAGAAAGAGAGCTAAGGTGTGATAGCGCTGTATCACTGCGGCATGCTAGCTATGCTGTAAGGTATAATAACTTTATGCTTCATACGGAGATTTGAGGGATTTTCAGAAAGCCATTAAAAAAGAAAAAATAGGTCCTAATGGCTCGATAGATGGCGTTGACGAGACAGGCAGGGGCGAGCGATCTTGCAGATAATAAAATAGTAAGAATTTGTGTTTGTAAACAGCAAAATATGAGCGTATATTTTGTCAACGTATGCGTCTGACTCAGTGACATGCATTTTTGTTTAATTTTTAGCCTAAATTGTTCGTCTTCGGACCCCTCTCTCGTCAACGTTATCTATCGCCGGTATGATGTACTTACTACGTTTGAGTAGCTGTTAGAAAACTCCTCGCGCAATTCAGCCTTGGTCGGAAGCACACAATCGATTGCCCGTCTAAAGGTTCATTTTCCTGTCAAGGCTAAATATGTAGCAAAGGTGGGTGGCTGGCTGTATGTAGTTTTCATGAGACAATTAATTATGGCAAGTGGCAACATTGTCTGTCTGTTGCAAAGAACATGCAAAGAACACATATAATCCTGGGGTGCGTTCAGAACCTACGCCCAGAGTGCGCCCAGAGTGCACTCCGAGTGCAACTTTTCGCTCTAACGCCGTTCAGAGGCTCGGTTAAACCACAGACTTAAATAACAGACTTAGCATTTGATCAACAACTGCGTGGCAAGTTTGCACACATTCATATTTCATGCACACATTAAAAAATACAGGGTTGTATCAAGTCAAAGCATTCGAAATTTTCCAACTTTAGTTTAATTTTCTAACTTTAGGTACCTCCATATTGAAATAGTGACAAAATTTATGTAATGCAGTTTTAAAAACACTCAGCTCGAGGGAAACATTTTATATACTATTCCAGAACATTGTTATAGTTTTGGAAATGATAGATTTGCATTGCACCGACACGACTCCCTCAAATTAAGAATAATAAATCGCTGCCAACATACTCGTATATAGGCCTCCGCTCATTGCAGCGATATTATCGCTGCGATTTTGCGATAATTGTTCTCAGTACATTTTGTATGGGGACGCGCTCGATCCCACACACTGCCGCGATATTATCGCAACCTGACGCAATCTCTTTCTACTACATTCAGTGAAGGGCGCATGCGTGACGCGAATCGCGGAATCGCTGCAGTGTGTAAGGTGTCGCGATATCGCTGTCGATAATATCGCTCGATAAAATCGCTCGATAATATCGCTGCAAGGTGCGGAAGCCTTATACATTCTTATTTACTGCCCAAGGTGTGTCTACTATTTTTCCCCTCAACAGAGGCGGAAAGCAGCAACTTCGTTTAGCGCAGCGGGACGAAAGTTGACGCTTTCCACCCGGAGGGAGCTAAATTATTTGTTTATGCAAATATCTAAGAGTTCACTATTTCCTATATGATTTATCCTGAACCGATGCTATGTGTTTAAGTATACCACACCTAATGAAAGGTTCTTCAATAATATACACTCAGTTTCAGAAACGCTCATGAAAGTTAATCCTTCATTTAATCTCTGCTGACACTTTTTGTCTTGTTGATGTAGAAAAGCTAGCAAGAGATTTATTGGAGAAATTAACATAAATGAACGTTTCTGCAAATTAGTGATAATCAAATTAACTGGTGCATAATATAAATACTTACTAAGCAGAGGGTCAAAAGAAAATAGATAACAAAGTTAATACTGAAACTATTTATTTTCAAACAAGACTATTTTGTTATTATAGGTATATGCATGGATTATTGCCTATCCATTATAGGTAATATGATTTCTTGACAAATTGCCATCAATGTTTCAATGTCTCCGTCGATAATTTCTTCATTCTCATTGATATGATAATTATATCATAGTTATCTATACAACTTAGTTTTTTAGTTTTGGCTGGTAAGTATGTTGGTTTCTTGAATCTGAAACGATTGAAATACTTAATATTAATCTTCATAAAATTTAAACTCCTTTTACCTACAATAATTCATACCTACCTCCATTCTTGGAGATGTCTAGCAGATGTGTCTAGAAGACATTTAGTAGGCGGACATAGAGGCATCTTCTAGATATCTTTTGTACTACTTATAATAAGACATACTAGATATTTGAGCAAATATTTACAAGATATTTATTAGATATTCTGTAGACATTTTGTGCTGTGTGGGATATATTCTTCAATATTTCTTAGCCATAAACCGCATGCATATATCGTAATTAATGTTGTTTCATATAATGTTGGTGAGTATGTATTTAAATTAATTCATTCTTCATTGCTTAATAAAATACAAGGCAATAATGCAATCGTGCGAACAAGCATGCATACAAGCTAACATGCAAGAAGGCAAGCATGCAAGCAAGTATGCAATCTAGCATGCAAACAAGCAAGCAAATCCGCAAAAAAGCATGCTTGCAAGCGATAAGTGAACCGTACAGTACATACTCTAGAATTCATTGTATGCTGTTTTATGAGATACTTACTAACGTTTTAAGGAGCATTCGAGGTACAGGGCTGAGCAATATCAGCCTCCGATGATGGTTTAGATTTTTCTCTATCTTCACATCTATTTCTAGCAACACATGATCTCCACTCCACTTCTTTTTTTTTATTCAAGGAACAATCCTAAATTTTATTGATAGACGCATCTTCTTTATTCTGTAAATAACAATGAACACAATATATTAACTTACACTCAAATTAATTTGCCGTGAAAAGCCGTGGTGGTCCAGTGGCGAGTAACCTTGCCTGCCGTGCAGGAGGCGATGGTTCGATCCCCGTCCAGGCCGACTCCTACCAATGAGTTTTTCGGAATTTATGTACGATTTGTAACACCACTGGCTTTTCGGTGAAGGAAAACATCGTGAGGAAACCTGTATGCTTTAATTTCGAGGCATGTATTGTACCCACTGTCCATTTTATAAGTGGCGACGGGCTCACCCCCCGTCACACTGGACAGAGTTCCGGTACAACTGGTGAAACGTGGATGTTCTGAGGTTTCAGAATATCTCTGACTACTCCATCGGGGAATATAGTCGTGATCATATGCTTATGCTATGCAAATTAATTTAAGGCTAAAAAATGAGTCACATTTTTAGTAAAAAAATCTTTGCTAACGTGAATACATCTCTGGAATTTTGCACTAGTACATAAAATGTCAAACAAGGATTCTAACAATAGATATTTAACGAATTAACAAAATAATGACTTTACTTATTGGTTTTATGCCATTAAAACAATGCAAACATAGATTTTCTCCTAAAATATAGTGAATATGTGCTTCCGTAGCACATAATATGTAATGAAAAACAGATTAAACAATTTGTTTCGCAACACGAGATTTACTTACCTATGAAACGATAATCCGGGTGTCTTCCGATCGGATGCACTGTCACACTTATGCGCACTGCATTTCACCATAATTTAACAAAAACTTCCGCTCCTTTGGTGATACTTTCAACAATATTTTTTTCAAAACTCAACACGGCGTTTTGACAATATTTCACTGAAGGGCACTGACGGCCATATCGTTAGCTATCAAGATGGCAACCTGCATAGCTAGCATGCCGCAGTGATACAGCGCTATCACATCTTAGCTCTCTTTCTATTCGCGTGCGAACAAACGAGATAAAAGACGTGATACAGCCGTATCACGTGTAGCATACTACGAGTGCTGGCACGATGGTTGCATTGTTTATGGGTGCGTGTGGTGTAGCAACAATAGATAAACAGGGATAGTGCTATATGAGTACTCTCAGACCTATTAGAGATAGAAATAATAAACTAGTGTGTGTAAAAAGTGCTAAGTCTGCTACTGTAATACCTAAGTCTGTGGGTTAAACGCGTATTACCCATAAGAGCGAGCGAGAAGAACAACCGCACCCAAAGGTTCTGAACGCAGCCCTGACGGATGTCTGTTGTTGCGATTGTTTACAGTGATGCCAACTTAGCAACTTTGTAGCTAGATCTAGCAATTTTCAGAGGTCTGGCAGCTACAAATTTGTAAATCTTGTAGCTAAACTTTTTGGGTACTTTTTCTAGCAACTTTTGGGACTGAGAGATTTTTGTAGCCAGAGCCATAAAAATTAACGAATATGGAGCGATAAATAATGCCAAAGTATGAAAATAGCTACATATTAGATATTCTTTTACTTTCACTCCCTCGAGTAGGTACCTAGAATATTTCACTCCGGTTCTTAATTTTTTTTTTTTTAATGAAAGCAGTTGGAAACACTGTCAAATTTTGTCTTCAAAACCGTTTACAGTTTCAATAATGTTTTTTAACCATTAATATTTTGAGAAATTGAAGAAATTTCAAAGTATTAGCGTTGTTTTAATCGATTTTGATGTTTAGCTACTTCTAGCAACTTTTATGGGATAGAAAATTGAGCAATCTAGCAACTTTTTGTGAACTACTTAGCTACAGCCCTGAGGTAGCAGTTGGCAACACTGATTGTTTATGGTCGGAAAGATCGCACAATAAAATGCTAAATAAATTATTTTAAATACAAATTGTAAAGCGTTTCAACGACCATGACAAGAAAGATTTGAGTTAGTTTAATGGGAAATTCGCATAATAATACCAATCGGAACAAAAGCTACGACCAATCTGCGCAGTCAGACCGCGACGGCCAAGCATTCTCAAGTCAGGTAAATCATCAAACGAAAATTTGCTAATGTCATTCTCAGCTGAACATACGTAATATTTTGTAACTATAGCACGGGAAGATCCTTTGTTCAGGTTTTTGCAACTGTTTGTGGTGTTTGTCGTTACAGGTGTTGTGTTTTAGTTTCTCTGACAGTTCTTTGTTACGATAATTTGTGTTTTTTGTGCACAGTTCAGTCTATCGCATTTCGTCGGGAACTTGAGCGGGCGTTCCTTCGTCAGTGTAACCAGTAACCAGTCCGTGTACAGTGCTTCCCGACCTTGGTCTCGGGTTTCCAGGAGGAGGTATGTTTTTGTAACCATTGTGCATCATAACAAACTAGTTTCAGCAACATCTTGACTGACATTCAAGATGGGTACATTTTCTGGAAAAGTACAGTTTTTTTTTGTTGCTTTTAGTCATGGTATAATGTTATAAGGCTTATAAGTTATAATTATAAGGCTAAAGATCTGCTAAAGAACTACATTTACATACTTACTTTATTTATAAAAACTATGATATGCTACTAATTATGAGCATGACTAAGGCTTTAATAGATAGGTAGTACTTGTGATCTTTTTTGCAAATACTGATTTAAATGCTATTTAAAATTAAGCATAATCATGCTTATAACTTCACAATAATAATAAAAACCTTGGTCCATTCATATAAAATTAAAGATTGGATAATGTTGATTCGGACTGGATTTGAATCCATAACCTGTCAGTCTAGGGTTGTGCTTTTGTCTAATTAAGCTACCGAGACATGCACCAGTAGCCCTTAAATCTTCAACCTCTTTTGTATTAAAGAGACATCCTTGGTAGTTTGTTATTGTTTCATAGGTAGTTCAATATACTTGCACTTGATAAAGTTTCCATCATTTATGTACGATTTGTAACACCACTGGCTTTTCGGTGAAGGAAAACATTGTGAGGAAACCTGCATGCTTCAATTTCGAGGCATGTATTGTACCCACTGTCCATTATAAGTGGCGTCGGGCTCACCCCCTGTCACACTGGACAGAGTTTCAGTACTACTGGTGAAACGTGGATGTTGTGAGGTTTCAGAATATTTCTGACTACCGCCTCGGGGAATATAGTCATGAGCATACGATAAAGTTTCCATTAAATATTTTTTCTCCCCGCCAGACGGAAAGCGTCAATTTTTGTCCCACTGCGCTAAACTAACTTGCCGCTTTCCACCTCGGTCGAGGAGAAAAATAGTATACTAACCTCGGACAGTAAATAAGAAAGAATCAGATCACATGTTTGTTGACCGAGGCGAACTTACTTTCCTGAACAGTTCAGTGACTCACTGACAACGCCCAGCCTAAACTGCTAACGATAGGAACATGAAAATTGGAATATACAGAGTGCTAGGATGGATGATTGTCCTCATAATACTCATTGTACTCATAATACTTCAGTATCCCAAACAAACAAAGTATAATTTGCAAAAAAATATTTCAACTTTTCATACAAACATTCTATCAGCTGAATAGAATAGAATACTTTATTTTCTAGAATATGGTACAAACATAGACTTAAACTCTAGCGATAGACTTGCCCTTTCATAGAAGCAACATGTTCCACTTGAATGAGGTGTACGCACCTGATTGATGTTCCCGAGTTCACTTCGTCACTATGGCAATGACAGACCGCAATGTGTCATTTTTTGTTGTTTTGTGTGACATGTTGTTTGTTTGAACGAGCTTGTCTATCGCTAGAGTAATATGTCTATGGGTACAAACATAGGTTAACAGTCTGCTGATTGTATTTAAAATGGAAAATCCAACATTGTTTAAGCTTATTTCCTATAGGATTCTTAGAAAAGTTGTATCGAATGCAACTGTCTACCTAACATCCTGTTTATTCTACGGATAATGCACTAAGAGAGGATTTTTTGAAAATCAACCCCTCCCATCAATGAGGGTGTAAAAATGTTTCAAAAATTCATACTGATGAAGTTCTGGGCAAAAGCTAGTTAAGTTATAGTATTTTACCTAGTTAAGAACTTATTCTTAACTTCAAAATGCATTATAGGGTCCTTCTTAATATGCTGACAATTTTTTAAGGGGATGATCAGACCATCAAACTGAACAACTTTCTCTATGGGACCAACATCGAAATCACGAAAAAAAAATCAGTTGTCCCATACATTTGGCTAGAGTCGGTTTCCAGCTTTGTATGGGACAGCTGCTTTTTTTTTCTCGATTTCGATGTTGGTCCCATAGAGAAAGTTATTCAGTTTGATGGTCTGATCATTCCCTTAAAAAAGTGTCAGCATATTAAGTTGGACCCTGTATGCATTGAATTAAAAAAAAACAGACCATTTGACAAGCATTTACAAATTCATAATAATATTATGAATTTGTATTATTTTTATTATTATTATTAATATTAAGAAATCCTTAAAGGAATTTGACAAGCATTTACAAATTCATAATAATATTATGAATTTGTAAATGCTTGTCAAATTCCTTTAAGGATTTCTTACAGAGACAAATCATAATCATAGAATAGGGTCTCACAACCTAAGATGTTTTTTATGTAGATGCATAGTAGGCGCTCCAAAATGGCATTCATTTATTTATTTTATTTATTAAATGAATACATGAATAACATTACAGCAAAATATGCTAAGCGTTATACACATTACACTTACTTACAAAATAGGTACTCGTAAACAATAAAAATATTAGATACAAAACAATCAAAATTTTAAACAAATAAAAACGACTTAACTTAAAATCTCTTACAAAATTCCATACATTCTCTTTCAAAAAAATAAATAAGTAAGGCAATTGCCCGGCTTTCACACAGTAACATGCCATCTAGTGTATGGGCTACACGTCACTATATCGCGCTATTTTAAAGTGCAATGATGTTTGATATAACACATCTATTTTTGTAAAACATCATTTTGGTCAACATGTTTGTTATACAATATTGCCAAATAAATATAAAACAGACAACATGTTTGTTATACAATATTGTCAAATAAATATAAAACAGACAACATGTTTGTTCTACAATATTGCCAAATAAATATATAACAGTTCTCTGACTGACTGATTTACCAAAATTGCCAAATAAACGTTTACAATGATAAGTTAAAAATATCGATTTTGATGTAGAATAGGTCAAGAAAAATAACAGTTTAAAGTGCTTCTATATGTTAAGGATATGTCATGCTCTTTGCATTTGATATTGTAATGATTCAATCAATTATGCTTTATTGCACAACTTGAATTATAATTGAATACAGAAAGTGTTACAAATGGTTGTGAATAAGTTTTATAGCTATGAAGCTATTTCTTCCTTACTATTTAAGTATAGGAAGCTGAATAGGCGAAAACTAACTAACCCAGACTCACATGGGCTACTAGGTTTTTTTATGGATACCCACAGATCACTCCCAATAGATACCGCATACAAGGCCGTCGACGCGCACCACACATCTATGATTTTGCACTGATATAAGCAACGGGATAGAGCGAGATCGGAATAGTGTGACCTTGAAATGGCCAATCATGTTGCATTGTTTCGTGCTCCGCTACCCGCACCTACCGCCAAAAATGGTGACTTCGGGCCTGTACGAAATTTTCATCATGCGGTATCTATTAGGGGTAATCTGTGTGGATACCATACAACAACGGCACAAACATTTGAGAAAAATAGTCACATTTATAAAATTTTGTAAGATATGCACCTAAAATGTTAGATAACACATGTACCAACAACATGTAACACATGGTTGCTGATTTACCAAAATTGCCAAATAAACGTTTACAATGATAAGTTAAAAATATCGATTTTGATGTAGAATAGGTCAAGAAAAATAACAGTTTAAAGTGCTTCTATATGTTAAGGATATGTCATGCTCTTTGCATTTGATATTGTAATGATTCAATCAATTATGCTTTATTGCACAACTTGAATTATAATTGAATACAGAAAGTGTTACAAATGGTTGTGAATAAGTTTTATAGCTATGAAGCTATTTCTTCCTTACTATTTAAGTATAGGAAGCTGAATAGGCGAAAACTAACTAACCCAGACTCACATGGGCTACTAGGTTTTTTTATGGATACCCACAGATCACTCCCAATAGATACCGCATACAAGGCCGTCGACGCGCACCACACATCTATGATTTTGCACTGATATAAGCAACGGGATAGAGCGAGATCGGAATAGTGTGACCTTGAAATGGCCAATCATGTTGCATTGTTTCGTGCTCCGCTACCCGCACCTACCGCCAAAAATGGTGACTTCGGGCCTGTACGAAATTTTCATCATGCGGTATCTATTAGGGGTAATCTGTGTGGATACCATACAACAACGGCACAAACATTTGAGAAAAATAGTCACATTTATAAAATTTTGTAAGATATGCACCTAAAATGTTAGATAACACATGTAGGTATGTCAGGTATCATGCCATTCAGTACAACAATTGATAACAAAATAAACTGATACTGCCTGACAGCTCAGTTGGTAGTGAACCTGCCTGCTGATCCGAGGGTCGCGGGTTTGAATCCCATTCTGGTACCCACTTTCAATGGGTCTAGAATACAGAAAATCTGTGTGACAATGTCCAAGATATTTATTTATTTACTAGCTTTGCCCGCAACATTACACGCAGACCACTGACTTTAAAAAGTCGTAAGTTATGATTAAATGAACCGATTGCGATGAAGTAAAGCCTCAATCTTAATGCAAACTAATCTTTTGTGAAAACCACATCCAAATCGGTCCAGTAGTTTTTAAGTGATGCATGCGCAAACAAACAGAAACGAATTCTAAACATGGTCTCAATGCATTCCATTTTTCCATTAGGTATATCGTTAATGCCCCCAATTAATATTTTTGAAAATATCTTCAATGTTACATGCACGCCAACTTTACAGTTTTAACTTGTCATCATGTATGAAAAGTGTTGTTATTTCAGATGGAATGACTCCACATTAAGAAACCCACTAGAAGCAAGCAAGACAGCTTGGCCCGTCGCTCACAAAGAGTCCATATTTCTTCCTGAATTTCCCATCACCACGGACTTGTTGAGGAAAGAGTTTGAGATCGAGGAGACTATAGCTAAGGGCGCTTTCGGTGAAGTGTATAAAGTGAAGAAAGTCAGCGAAGGCAAGGAGTATGCACTGAAAGTTCTTAGTAAATCACAGGTGAGAATGGTTAGATATAGTAATATTAAATTAATAGTAGATTACACACCGAGGGCAGGAAAGTAAGAAAGGTCTCGGATCTCATGTAATTGTTAACCGAGGCGAAGCCGAACAAACTTGCGATCTGAGGCTTTCTTATTTACTGCCCGAGGCTATATTTTTCTCCTCGACGGAGGTGGAAAGCGGCAACTTCGTTTAGCGCTGCAGGACGAAAATTTACGCTTTCCGTCCGGAGGGGAGAAATAATTATTAATATGTTTAAATAGCGTCAGCGTAGCGTATGGAAGTTCTATCTTGAGGTCCATGTACCAATAAGATATTGCTCATGGCAAGTATTTTTCATCACTATTGGGAAGGACGTGAGAGTAAGGGCCTGTTTCACCACTTCTGAGTAAGTTCTTGCTAGCTATTTTGTATGAAATATGTCAAAATATCTGTCGGATAAGCTAACAAGAACTTACTCATAAGTGGTGAAAAAGGCCCTAAATGTTGTATCTATGCTGTGGCTATATAATATTTAGACAAATAGGTATTTCACATCTAGATCAATGCGTAGAAACATGTTTATTTAGGCTATTGATTGCCGAAGCTGATATCACTTGTGCCTAAACGCATGGCAAAGGATACTGGTTTTTCCTCCTTTTATCAGTTTTCAAAAGTACAAAAATTATGTGTCATTTTATAAACTCTAACTTTTTGAAGCTATAAACTTTACTTGGGGATGGCATAGTAGTAAAAGCTGTTATCAGCTTAGGCTTATCATGCTGACCTATATATTAATATAATTTTAGTTCCCATCTAAATTGCTTTCCTTCAGTTTGTTTACGAAAATGATGTGATGACATGTCAGCGGTGGATGCATAATTTAGAATTTAATTAAGCAGCAAATGAATCATTATTCAGTTATGTTTTTTTTCTTGCTGGTATTGATAAATAAATTCTACAATCGTTTTAGTTTATTTTAATTGAAATACTAAGCAAATCTACTTTACTTGTATTTATAACCTATAAGAAAAAAAAAACTGATGTTCCATATAAAACTGCAAACCTACTCGAGCCAAATGTATGGGACAGCAGATTTTTTTTCGTGATTTTGATGTTGGTCCCACAGAGAAAGTTGTACAGTTCTAATCATTCCCTTAAAAAAGTGTCAGCATATTAAGAAGGACCCTATAAGGGACACAACACAGTTTTAACAACATTTAAGAAATATTCTAATTAGGTACATGTCATACTGATTTATAGCCGTTGTAATGAATAAATTACAGATAATAAACGAGAGCGCAGTTCGTCAAGTGAAAGAGGAGGCGCGCATACAAACGGCGTGCGGTCACCATTCCTTCATAGCGGGCGCCATATCCCGCTGGCAGACCAAGAAAAGACTTTATATTGGTAAGAATTGAACAATTTTTAGCAAAAAGTTAGAAAATATAACATTTACTTTCCTTTATAGACGGAGATTTTTTTATCTTGCACTTTAGGGATGCTTCAGGCCATCCAATCTTGTTTTTTTTTGACATTTATGTGTTTCTTCCATAGTTGTTAACATGATAGTGAAGAAGGTACCTCAAATCTGTGCTGGGATAAAAATATTTCCAGTTTTAATTAAAAAAAAACTGCAACACATCAATGTACAGCTTGGTCAAAAAGAGTATAGTGACAGCTGGAACTAAATATTTTAGTAAAAAATTTAGGTTGGTCTTGCCAGCTTATGCGTTATTTTGACGTTCTTGCGTGGAGGCAGCGCTCTCATTTATTTTCTACTCTTTTATGTCGCACTGTACGTCTATTTTAAAACCATTAAAAAATATTTCACCATGGTTAGCTATGTTTACATTAACAGTGGTGCAATATCTTTAATGGTTTTAAATGAATTGTAACTATATTTACGTTAGAGCGTAAAAGCTGAATTTTATATACATGTTACTTGGGTAACTTTTAGAAGAACAGGTTAAAATAGTCGGCATTTTATGTAACCTGCCAAAGCCACGATGACTCAAACTTCATAGTTGCCCATCGTTCCTACCCGTGTTGGGAGCATGCGCTGAGAAAGTTTCTTCTAAACTATTATAAAACTGAAACTGAAGTGCGTCTGTACATTTACAAGAAAAAGATTACGATATGGTTTTTAGGTATCCCTGACTCGAAATCAACCTTTTTTAGAAATGATGTCTGTCTGTTTGTGTGTTTGTCTGTTTGTTTGTTCGCGCATCACGCAAAAACTACTGAACCGATTTTGATGAAACTTTTTTTGTTTGTTAGCTTATGATCTGAATTAAAATCTGGTATATATATAATTTATGCGGACGAAGTCGCGAGTTAACTCTAGTGTTTTATAAAAACGAAGGTTTGGCTTTCATGGGATCTTCTAGAATTTTAAAATGCATTGCATTCTGATGAGCGAGTTGTTTATTAGTCAACAAACATTATATTTGACCTTTGTTTATGCAAAACTATCCCAAATGTTTTATTTTCTTTAATGCTAATCTTTAATACTTACCTCTATTACATATGTTTTACATCCATTATATTTAATTATCAACATTTTACAAAATACAATTAATGGTAATGGGGTTGACCTAGGTTGGTATCGTTGACCGTTTTGCCGAACGAAGGTTAGGTTCGAATCCCAGTTTAGGTATTGTCTGATTATCATAAGAGCTTTGTAGTTCATAATAATAATCATAATCATATAATTTATTGCATTATGTGGTTACATAATTTATACGCCTGTACAATACTAGCTGTGCCCGTGTGGAATTCTAACGGGATAATGGAACCTGTCACAACAACAAAAAAATCTGCTGTCTCATACATTTGAGTCGAGTAGGCGCTGCAGTTTATTATGGAACAGCAGATTTTTTTTGTTCTGACCGGCTTGCTCCCATAGTAAAATTTGTTCAGTTTGATGGGTAGAGTATGTGGTTTAAAGGTTAATGATGCTTTTCCTTACACCCTGTATAGCCCATGAACACCCTGAAGGTCCATTCTAAATATTAGTGAAAGATTTTTTGAAATCAGATGAGTAGTTTCGGAGAATACCTCTTACGTCCAAACTTAAAAAATGTACCCCTTAATAATATTGTAGATGCGTTGTTTGTTCATTCGTTTCTCGTCTCAAAGTATGAAATTCGACGATGTGCTTACACCATCAGAATGTATCCTCGATATAAACCGTCGCACTAGGCGGGTTCTTGGGCAAGACGGCTGCATTACTGCAGACCTACGAGGTAGGTCTTCAGCAGCGAATCTTCTTATCGGCCTTGGTGTCCGTTTTTTTCAGACCGCGTTACGGCTTCTCGGCCTCAGCAGCGAATATGTAAATCGTATCAATCGAGAACGCAAAGAAACAGCATTATAGAACTGGATCAGATGCAAATTATAGACTTGACCAAGTTACGATACGCAGTTCAAAGCTCAGCGTCTGAAGCACTCATAGAGACTGTGATAGTCACTTGAAACGTGGGTGATAGTGTTATCTCGCTCTAAATATAGTGCTCTGGGAAGTCACGGTCGTTTCATTCTCAAAGAGACATGTGCTTTATATGCCAGTCTGTGTTAGCATAGGCTCATTTGTTTAATCCTGCTAAAAATTTGATATTTTGTTTTGATGAGTTTCGAGAAAATCTACCATTCTTTATTTATGATCAGAGAAAGATGTGGTCTGAAAGAAGATGTAGTGGCAAGGATTGAAAAAGGCAATTTGAGGTGGTTTGGACATGTGGAAAGAATGAGCCAAAGTAGGTTGACGTATGAAATTCACAAGGAAAGTGTGAATGGAATGGTTGAAGGGGGATGCGTACTGAAGAAGGTTCAAATAAACGACGACCTTGTATGAAGAGACTTATGAATGTTGAGGAGGCGAAAGATGTGTGTCAGAATCGTAGAATGTGGCGATCTATTGTATCTGCCTACCCCAGTAGTGGGACATAGGCGTGAGCATATGTATGTATGTGTGTTTATTTATAAACATCTTCAAGAGATATAATGATTAATGATGGTAACATTTTATATTCGTCTGGAGGCAAAACGCAAAAATGAATACTCTTATAGCGAAATATTTGTCAGCTGAAGGTTACACGATAAAATTGTGCAATCTGAATTCAATCATCTTCAAGGGAAGAGTAAATATACATGCATACATATGCTCACGACTATATTCCCCGAAGGGGTAGTCAGAGATATTCTGAAACCTCAGAACATCCACGCTTCACCAGTAGTACCGAAACTCTGTCCAGTGTGACGGGGGGTGAGCCCGTCGCCACTAAATAAATAGGTGTAAAAGTAAATATAAATAGGTGTTTTCTCTATTTGCACTCCGAAAATATACGAACGTAACAAAAAATGGTGGAGAATAAATAAAAGTCTTATCTTGGATTTCTTTCCATTAGCGCATCGAGCATCGATAAATCTAATGAGGTTTAGGATTTTGTTTCAATTCTTAACCTCTAGGACCTATCTCGAGTTAGTAGTTGTTTAGCTAATTAGCTTGATTCTCTGTCTACATTACCAGATAATTTTCTTTGCATATATACAAAGTGTTACAAAAATACAAATAAACCTTTAAGGGGGTGGTATAGACCATCAAACTGAACAACTTTCACTATGGGACCAACATCGAAATCGCGAAAAAAAAAATGATGTTCCATACTCTACAAATCGACTAGAGCTAAAATATGTATGGGATAGGAAATATTTTTTTTTGTGATTTCGATGTTGGTCCCATAGAGAAAGTTGTTCAGTTTGACGGTCTAAACAACCCCCTTAAGAGTTTCAAATATTTATTGTTACTTATGAAACACCCTGTACAGTAATAAATAGAAATTGCTATAATTTATATTATACAGATCAAAAGTATTATTTGTTGTCCAAAAACAGTTTTAAATTCAGATCAACAATAAATACAATCATTAAGATTTGACACTAATCCAAAAGATTCACTCTTTCCTTGGCGATCAATTAACGAGGTCAATATATCAGACCATACAAAAGTAGCACACCTGTGCACCTTGACCCTGACATGACGTCACGCTCTAACAACATGTCTAAAAACATTTAAGTACATCTCTACGTCTTTATTCTTTAACGTTTTACAAATAGGGAAATAAAGTTATCTTTGACTTTGAGTTACATTGCAAGTTTTGCCGTGAGCGGTTCTGTCGGTCGCGTGGCGTTCACGTTTGAGCTTGCCACAAGGCTCCACATCTCTTCTCCAACAGTTTATTGCTCAAAAACAATCCTCGAGTTTGGAATAGATTCTTCTATAATCTACTTGACACTTGCGTAAAACTTCCGTTCGCACACTTTTCGTAACGCTCTCGTCACGTATTCACCAGCTTCTTATCGTGTGGGCAAGCCCTGGTGTCAGAGTTTATTCAAACCGCCTTACGGCCTCTGACTTGGTTTTTATGTAACGACTACTACCACTAGAAGATAGCATTCACCAGCTTACTCCCCAAGTCAAGCGTGTGCGTAAAGAAGTTTTACATATCTGTTTTATTTTTACTTTTAGGGCTCGTCCGCATAGCGATTTTTATTCGCGCGAATGATGTGACATAGGATGACTTCTGACAGGACACTTATGTCAAGACAATAAGAACGAAAATTGCTTGTTGCACGCGTCTTCCTATGTGAAAGTAGGGTGTGGGAGGTCGTTTTAGGGTAAACAGCATAGGAAGACCCGTGAAACAAACAATTTTCGTACTTAGTGTCTTGACACAAGAGTCTTGTCAGAAGTCATCCTATGTTATCACATTCACATCATTCGCGCGAATAAAAATCGCTGTGCGGACAAGCCCTTATAGTTTTACTTCAATAAAAAAAAAACGTATCTTTAATTGTTGATAAGGAAGTACGCAACCTACAAAAAAGGTAGTTGCTCCCAATCATCAGATTCGGTTATCATTATCATTTTTGTTTATCGGTCGTCCGTCGGCTAGACGTTACTCATGGATACTTGCTGAATGTAGGCCGCATTAGGTTAATGTGGAACAACAATCAGAAATTAGATTACGATTGTTAACACAGGCCGGTTTAAAGGTCATTGTCGTTTACATAATTAACACAAATGGCTGTATACTGTCTGCATTTAAATGCAGGAAATTTCTTAATTGAATTATTTCTTAGACGCTGGTAGTGTTAGTCATTTGTTTGTTTTGGTTCGTTGTTGCGTCTATCTCGGTTCTAGTGAGTTTATCAACATCGCTGTAACAGCAGTAAGATGTAATTAATTAAGGCTTAGTACACACACGTTTGACTAAAACAACCAAATGGGTTTAAAAAATATTTTCTGTTTTTCTAAGGTGTATCGAAGAGTTATGTGTTGGGAAGATCTTAACTCTTTCGCTACTAAGCTCAAAACAATGATACTCGGATATGTGGAACACTAACTCAAGGCTTGAGTCGTGCGCACTGCGGCCTATTTGTCGCTGACCTACGACGTAGCTCGTCAATGAGTTATCTAGTACTACATACAGTACGGACACTCCCTGCCCCCCACCAATTATAACCTCACCACCGTTTGGTAGGACCATAGAGGTAGGAATAGAGGAACATACAGCTAAGAGAGCGAGATGTACCTAGCGGCACCATTGTATAATAGAAAGAGATACGTGACGCGAATCAATAAAACCGTATTTTAGTCACCAATCAATTTTTACAATTCGGTTTTCGTGAATAATTGGGAATCTAAAGTGAAATCGTAGATAATTTTGTGAAATATACTGACACTACTTCATTAATTTATCCACGATTTTACGTTAGACTCAGAATTATAGACAGTATCAGAATTTTTGCCTGCGAATAGTCTCCAAAAAAATATCCAAAAACTGTTTCATTTGACAACTCATGGCACTGACTCTATTCCTGTAAGGTATAATAACTTTATGGGTAGGACACGTGGCGGAAAATGTAGATGATGGCGTATTCCTGTCACGCTCGCACCCCGATGTGTGTATCACATTTTTCCCATTTGTATGAAATTAAAGCTAAGGTATTTCTTTAGTTTTCTTGGAGTTGCTCCATGCTCTGAAACTAATAGCCTTGGGACGACCACGTGTCTTTTCGTTCAATTTGTTTTTGCCGTAGAAAGATAATGATTATTAAAGGCATTAACAATATAGTCGCGAAAATCTGACAGGCTTATAAGTTAATCGCATTGAGTGAACAAGATAAAATCGATGTTGTTTGTCCTTTTCTGCATAAGCGGTATTTTTGGTGACTCAGTTCAAAATTGCATACAAAATGCATACATTTTTGTCATATATCTCCATCCCTTTCCAGTATACACGTTTTTCCTTTTAAAATGTTTGTATTTTGCGTATCATTGACGTTTACTAACAGTTTTATTTTATAGTTTCAGAATACATTCCTGGAGGAGAATTGCTAGCTCTGCTGGATAAATACGGCAAGCTACCTGAGGAGCTCGTTAAGATATTTGTTGCTGAGATCGCTATAGCCTTAGGTAAGACAACACAATACGTATAATTTTGACTTATTTGCCCACAGAAATAACAATTTAAATAGATAAACAGAAGCCTATACAGGGTGAAATTGATATCATCAGCATCCTTTTAAATTAAGAGTCTACCCATCAAAGTGAACAACGTTTACAATGAGAGCAAACCAATCGGATAAAAAAAAATGTATGGGACATTTGAGTCACGTAGGCAGCGGCGGTGGGTGCAGTTTAGTATGGGACAAAGGATTTTTTTTTGCTCCGATTTGTTTGCTCCCATAGTAAAAGTTGTTCAGTTTGATGGGTAGACTCTTAGTTTAAAAGGATGCTGATGATATCAATTTCACCCTGTATACACGCAATAAAATACAACACGCTTCTAATCACTTTACTACGCAAGTTACTTATCACTCGCACTAATCAATCGCTGTCCACACGTGTTTACTCCTAATCACTAAGCACCTGCACTAATCACTAATCAGAGTGAATACCGGCCTGGTTTGCACTTTGATTAGTGCGAGTGCAGGTGATTATTGTTTAGTAAACATTGAGAGTGATTTGCGCAGTGTGCGTTGTATCCAATAAGTTCAGCTGTTGTGATTAGTAAGTTGGGAGATGGGGTGTCTGACAATCAAAAACTAAAAAAATGGACGAAATTGTCATTCTATGATATGCTAAAAGAATAATTACATATAGACAGAGTTTCTGACTTCTCCGAAAGGGATTAGGGTCGTGAGTTTTTGTATGGTTTTTGATTGTGGCTTGAAATATTAGAGCTTTTTTCAGTTGTGTCGATTATTATTGTTTGATTTGAGTCGTAAAATCGAATTACTTGTGAATCTCGTATAGTATGGTCAATTTAACATAAAGGTTATTAAATAAAAATACAAGACAAGGTTACAAATTAGTGATTCATAATTATATAGGGTCATTTTTAATTAGTTGGCGAAACTCAACCAGGGCACTTGTTAATGATAACAGACTGCATTATCAATGTTTATAATCGGTATTGATGATTTACACAATTATTATTATCGTACGTATCGTACGCAGTGCGCGGCCGGCGGGCGAACATTGACCTCAGAATCATATGATCGAGCGGGGGGTCATTACCACGTAATTGTGCTTAGTCACTATCTGTGACTCCAAATGCGTTTGTTAAGTTTCGCCAACTAATAAAATGTAACCTTATATATTTACAGACTTCCTGCACAACGCCGGTGTGATATACCGCGACTTGAAGCCAGAAAATATACTCCTTGACTCCGACTACCACATCCAACTGGTGGACTTCGGTCTCTCCAAGTGGCTCTCCATCGGCTCCCGAACCACCACACTCTGCGGCACTCTTAAATATATGGGTAAGTTGAAAACTTCGTCTACTGAAACAATTCGTTTGATTCAAATCAATTTAGGGTTGTTTCACACGTACCGCAACCACAACACGTGAGCGGGCGCATATTTTCGTACCACATTTCGTTAAACGTACCACATTTTGCCGTTATTTGCCGTACCGACCACACCGCAACCACCAGCGACACCGCTAACTAGCGGCCGGCCACATCGCAGACACAACGGACACATTGCGCGCACGCCTGGCCCGCGCTCATTCATTTTGCGTTGTACTAACTGCCTGTCTGCACACGACGTAACCACATTGCAATTACTGGCGACAACGCAAACACATCGACATTTTGTCGGTACCACAACGCAACTGCAAAAATTTGCAGCGACACTATACACACGTAACCACTGCTTGACTACCTTTTGTCGCTGCGATGTGGTGTGGTTGTGGTACGTGTGAAACAATACCTAGTATTCAAGTCGGCTGCAAAACGCGTCAAACTGGTTACTAAAGCGGCCATTTTCCATTTCAGTGTGGCACTTGACCCGCTGGATATTTTAGCGAAATGGCTCTATACGGCGGCCACTTCGTACTCGATTCTCCTCTGAAAACCTTCTTCCGTCTGTAAGTGTGTGAACTTTGAGTGATTATGTCAGTGGTGCGAGGTAGTGCGCGCGCGGCGGGCCAGTGACGCCGGCAATATGAACGCACGCAGCATAGCGTTCGAACTGTCCATGGAAGGACGACAAGTGGACGAGGTTGTCGCCAGCATCTTCCACACGGTCCTGTTCCACCGCTCCAGCGGTAAATTCACGTACAACAACGAGGAGAGCTACTCAATCCGCACAGTGAGCTATGTCGACGTCGACTGCGACTTCATCGACTTTACGTACGTGTGCTGCGAGTCTGAGGCTCTCGGGAGGAACGTGAAGCGCGAGATATCGTACTTCTCTGAACTGCTGCGCGGCGCGGAAGCGACCTCCTCGCCGCCGCGGGGCTCCATCAGCCTCGAGTTCTTCCAGAAGCGCCGCGCGCGCTGGCCCTTCCAACCCGAGTGTGTGCCCTGGGAAGTATGGACGGTGTACTGTGAGCTTACGGAATCCCGCAACGAGCACGATATGCACAGCAAACACGAGAGCGTCGTCGAAATGTTACAGGACAAGATTGTATTCATTACAGAGATCATTAACAGGCATGAGTACGTACCCAAAATGCCGAGTCGTTCGGACGCTGATCTGATCTTTGATACTTCGTATTCTGATATTCAGCCGTACCTGTTCAAGATACACTATAATCTATCCGGCGCGCCGCCGACCTCTGTGGGGAACACTGTGCGGAAACTGATTCGTGATACGCTATCTTTGTGATGTATATTGTCCCTTTAGATTTTCTGGTACATGAGATGTACGTCAAGCGGGCTTGCAAAATTATATTTCACCATGATCCGTTGGGACGGTATCCGAATATAACTTTTTTTACAATTTCGAAAATTACTCGGTAAATTATATGGAATGACAATGTAAATAGAACTCAATTTTTAAATGTTTTCTACGTTATATTTTAGTTATCTGACCTACAAATAAATATCACAATTTTCTTATAACTTCGCTTCATTCTTACAACGCAGTCATTTGATGTACTTATATGCTTTGTATAATGCACAAAGTAATTTCTTTCTAGATATGACAAGTAAATTTCCCGTTATTTCATTAGTGACTATTTTTAATAAATCACCTCTATTAAGTCTTATTGCCAGTTTTATTTACGCAAGACACGACAGTTACTTACAATAACAATTTCGACTTGAGTTTGCTTAGAATTGTATTTAAAATATAAAATCAAGGTGCATTTACAATTAGGAGGCGATTGTAATAATTTTTCAGTTCTTGGTTTATATGCATAGCTAGCATGCCGCAGTGATACAGCGCTATCACATCTTAGCTCTCTTTCTATTTGCGTGCGAACGAACGAGATAAAAGACGTGATACAGCTGTATCACGTGTAGCATACTATGAGTGCTGGTCTGTTTTGGAACAAAGTTATTCTGTATCATGCTTGTTTTGAATCACTAGAGATGAAATGATAAATACAATGCACTGAAAGATATATAATTTACAATAAGTTGCAATTGCACCCTATTTGTAATTGACCCCCCACTTTACATATTAACGATTTGCCTGTTGTAATGTTAGTGTAAAAGTAAATTTAGTTGTAATGATTTCAGAGCTACGTCTCGGAAGGCTGGTTGATGTGTCCACTCATTTATATTTTTTAAGTTGTACCTTGTCTTTAAACCTGAGTTTCTTATATTTACTTGAAAACTTAGACTTAGGCGAGAATATTAACAATGCACACTGTTTAGTTACGTTTTTAGATTTATAGTTACCTAGGTATTTAACTAATTTGTTGTAACTAATACTTATGTGTATGTTAAAATGTCACCAGTGTAATTAATATTAGATTTCTAAAAATTAACAGGTATCGGTGGCATCAAAATGTTTTAATTAAAATGAACCCTAATTAGTAGTGGAACGTCGATGATTGAGTGATGGACACTCAGTATGATATAGTCCAGTCGTTTGACTATTGTGTTTTTTATATTAAAATAGCTTTGTGATATAGCTGACGAGAATTCGAGGAAAATGTAATTTTTTATTGATTTTATGTCTGGAAATTTATAGATTAGAGTAAAGAGCCATTAAAGTGAAGTTTAGATGAAGATTTATCGATTTAGGCATATTTAATAGTAACTACGAACTATAAATGAGTTGTAAATATAATGTACAGAGGATCATAGATTTTTCTCATTCTATATCTTCGAAAAAACGCAAGTTGGGTTACGGAGAGCTTTACCGAACTAATTATGCTAGAACGATCTAGATTATAGTGATTGTTTCATGTTCGTCAGATTTATGAGTTATTTTAGCGTAGAAATGGTGCATGAAAAGTCTCATAGTAAGTAAGGAACGTTATAGTAAGTGATCCAATTAAAATTATTATGTTACATTTAATGCTTTGTGTGTGATTAACGCGAGGATCCCGAATGGGTCTATCCTTATATAGTTGTTGCATCTCACGACTGCGCGGGAAGCTTCCATGTAGTTGTTAATACACTTGTAGACTCTACAACAGTGTGCGTGTGGACTACTACGTGTATGGAGTTGAAGATCCACGCGCAGTCGTGTGCCGAAAACCAACTTTACTTCATGTAACACTTTTTCTGTATTTTTAAAGTTTTATGATTCTAATCCATGACCATTGTACGGGACTATTAAATCACTCAATAATTCGAACAATACTATAATAGGTCGGCTTGACAGTTTATCTCCTGCGAGTAGTTTTTGTCAAATTTAACAGGAGAACGTGAAATTTTAAAACAATGGATTTTTTTTTTATATTTGACGATGTTTAAAACTGGAAATTTGGTTAAAAATATTTCGAAAGATTTACATTATAAGCCGACGAGTTTACACGTGACATACGCAGAAGAACAGATGAGTTTTACGGGACTGTGAAACGAGTCCATCCATTAGTTTAAATTGTTTATTGTTTACTCTCCTACCTCATTTTACGACTAGCTTTAGTAAACTTGCATCTCAATTGGAAAATAGTTTCCTATCTAATTGCCTATTTATATCAGAATTATGTCACCAAAGATGAGGCTGTACATACTATTCAATCTTATGTATTCAAATTTATTCTCTAAAATATTATTATTATAGTAGCAATTTATTTATATCCATTTGTAATTTTCATATCACTGAGTACCTTGAAGTTTATTATTTTAAAAATGTTTCTCATTGATACATAAATCTGGTGATAAGACAATATATTTTATTGTATTGTATACTTTAATTGTGTGCCTCGTTTTCAAAGTGTGATTTATCAGGCACCTTGTAAAAAATATAACTATAATTGCACTTTGCTATGGCCTTATTTGAAAGATGGTTTTAGATATAAATGTCTTGAAGCGTGTAGGTATAATAACGGCTGTTACATATTAGAGTATATAAATAAATGAGACAGGAGTTATATGTTGTGATGTATAAGTTCAAAAGAATAAGCTGAAAATCTTAGTCTTGTGATAATTTATATAAATATGTGAATAAATGATGAAGTATTATCATTCTATTATTATTTTTATAAATGGGTACGTGTATGCAATGTCAAATTTTAGTCGTTATACCTTCCTCACTTTGACTATTTAGTCAAAGCTTCCTCACTTTCCTCAAATTCAGTAATACAGGGTGTAAGTGACAACCAAGCAAATACTGAAACGGTGAACTCAGACCATCAAACTGAACAACTATCACTATAGGCTTTTTTCAGGAAACGCGAAAAAAAATCAGCAGTCCCATACATTTGAGTCGGGTAGGTAGGTACAGCAGTTTTGTATGGGACAGCTTTTCGCGTTTCCTGAAAAAAGCCTATAGTGATAGTTGTTCAGTTTGATGGTCTGAGTTCACCGTTTCAGTATTTGCTAGGCTGTCACTTACACCCTGTATAGAAAAAAATAAAAATTCGACCGACTCATTTTTGAATCAAGTAAACATTTGAAACTTCGAATCTTTTAAAGATCCCGTTTTTAAATATAAGAGGAAGTAATCACGTTTTTGTCGATGATATATCGCGTTTTTGTCTGTATTAAAAATATGTCTTGTTTTTGTGTTTTGAGTTTCATATTGAGTTCAATTGCATCATCAGGACTGCAAAGTTCAAAACAAAACAGGAAAATGAGAAAAGTAAGAGCGGTTTCGCTCTACTTCCGATCCGAATCAGATCCAAACCCGTGAAAATATGGTCCGGAGTAGTCATATAATTATTTATTTTGTCGGTTTCGGATCGCACGTAGTGATTTATAAGACTTGTTTTCTGGGACGTTGTTATACAATTAATATTAAAATAATATTTTTAGAAAAAAGTTAAATCTCCGTAAAAGTCTTTTGAACAATATTTATGTTTAGTGTTTAAAAGGAGGTTTTACTTTTTTTGCCATTTCGATCAAAGGTCAAAAAACCACAAAAATCATGAACACTTAACATTTGTTGATGTGACATTGTCCTAATCCCTTTTAGTTGGAACCATGAATGAGCCTTAGCATTTTAATATGCTGGTTTTTGGGATCCTGATGAACTAATGAGGTTCACAGGGATCCCCTGGGGATCGGACTAGGAGATCTTGGTGGCTGAACCTGAAAATAGCGTGTTAGAGATATATCCCTGTGACGTGTCTTATTTTACGCTATTTTCAACTCTATTTAAATTGTCATTGAGTTAATTATCAATGAAAACTGATCGATCATTTTTCCGCTAGATGTGCGCTGACCCTTAAATTCAGTATTTGATACAGTTTATTGGTGTTAAAATAATTGAAGTAAACAAAACAAAGCATCTGAAGAGGACTTCGTGTGCTGCACGTCATCAAGATGTTCCTTCCATCGCTAACATACATAAGTACATTATTTATTTTAGTAAATACATGATATTATACTTAACATTCAATGAACGTGAATGGAGGAATGCTAGTTGCGTAGAGCACAAGAAGTGTGAATGTTGAACTTTGCCATTTGCTTTAAAAATTAAAACAATAGGCCTTTTAAGTTAATATACCAGTTTTGTCTTATTATCGGAACTAAATATAATATACTTAAAAGTGTGGTCGACCTTGTTAATGAATTTTTTAGTAACACAAATTGTTATACTTACATTGTGTTTGTTATAATTGTTTAACGTATTATTTTGTTCCTGTCCATTATTTTAAAATGTCGACGGACTCTTTACCTTTCACATTGGATACAGTCTGGGCACTGCTTGTAAAATGTAGATCATAGATGAGTATATACAGGGTGAAATTGATATCATTAGCATCCTTTTAAACTAAGAGTCTATCCATCAAACTGAACAACTTTTACTATGGGAGCAAGCCAATCGGAGCAAAAAAAAATCTGCTGTCCCATACATTTGAGTCGTGTAGGCAGCGGTGGCGGGTGCAGTTTATTATGGGACAGTAGATTTTTTTTTTGCTCCGATTTGTTTGCTCCCATAGTAAATGTTGATCAGTTTGATGAGTACCTAGATAACCTAGACACTTAGTTTAAAAGGATGCTAATGATATCAATTTCACCCTGTATTATGATGTAGATGTTCTGAATATTACGGTATATTCAGTAGGCCTAGCACGCAAAAAAAGACGAAGGCACGTCTCGATTTTTGTCGTTTTCTCGGGAGTGGGATGCTAGGCCCTCAGAACATCTACCCCCTCGGGTAATATAGTCGTGAGCATAATTTACTCTGGTTTAAATCTCCCTATTATCTTCTTTTTTAATATACCTATATCTTGTACAATAACAGCTTTAATATCGATCTGTTTGATGTTGTTAACAGCCCCCGAGGTCCTGAGCCGGGAGCCCTACGGGCACGCGGTGGACTGGTGGTCTTTGGGAGTCATCGTTTGCCGCATGCTGACTAAGGAGGTATGTTTATAGGTCTTATACATTATTACTTCAGCAGTTGATGATGATTTTCAAGACAGACTCAGTTGCAGAAACGCTGATTAAAGTTAATCCTCCATTAAATCTTTTGCTGTCACTTTTTTGTCTTGTTGCCGTAGTAAAAGCTAGCAAGAGATTTAATGGAGAATTAACTTTAATGAGCGTTTCTGTATCTGAGTGAGTATCTCTTAGAACGTTGCACTGTGCTGTCTTCGTATAACTATTAACTAACTCTCAGTTGCAGAAACCCTCATTAAAGTTAATCCTCCATTAAATATCTTGCTGTTATTTTATTTCTTGTTGATGTAGTAAAAGCTAGCTAGAGATTTAATGATGGATTAACTCTAATGAGCGTTTCTGTAACTGAGTGTAAGCCCAGTAAATATCCAGCATAATACTTACTACCATCACTAACATAGAAAGTTCTAAGTTAGGAAGCTAAAATCAGGCAGTTATTCCCCCCCCCCCCCCCCCCCCTCCCAAAATCCGATTCCCCCCGAAACAAAAGTCTGGATATGTGCTTGGCTAAAATCGAACCTACGTCTGCAATCAATCTGTCGGTTTTTGTATCGATGAATGTAAAGAAATGAAAACGATTTTGGTTATATATTTGTGATCTATACACGATACTGAATATACCCAATCATCAAATGAATAAATATTCCTATAGAAAACGAAAGCTTCATACAAGCGGCTGCTTTCGGTTCACTCGCTCATAGCATAAGAATAGTTAAAACTGTATAGAATGGAATCTCCTTTGTGCGTGCTCCAAACGCCGCCTTTTAAACACCTACTTCCCCCCTCAGCCCGCAACGCCCCGCTGTCGCCCACGTAGGCCGCCAGGGCTGTCACTAATTTCTTATGGCTTTTATTTACTTACTTCATATTTTATCCTTATTTGGAATGGAGTATAGGTATTAACCAACTTTTTATAACATTACCTACAGTAAACAGCCTACCTATACTACGTTCCAAATATCAACGAAATTTTAAGGTTATTTTGAATTATAGAAATAAGTATATATTGCAAAATAGGAATCGGAAAATCTCGTCGTCCTTATTTGGAAAGAAGTAGGTATCATTAATAAAAAATATTACAAAATGGAAAGATGTTTAGGTACTTACCTGTCTTCGTCTTTAGGGAGATTAAAATAACTTAGATGTGGCATTGTTTTCGAACTGTTTTTACACCCAAACACACAGCAATAACTAGGCATTGTGAAAAATTAATAATTTCAACCGGACGGAACGTGTACGAGCGAGCGCGCAGCGGCCGTCACAGCCCCGACTGACTTAGCTGCTTAGCATCTAGCGCGCGGTAGGCTAATAACGTGACCTTGAACGCGTTCCGTGCAGAGTTTCGATTCTATACAGTTTTAACTATTCTTATGCTCATAGTACGCGATAGAGGACTTACAAACAGTTGCGCACCTACCCCGGCTGAGTGTTTGCACGTATAGTTTGACTGTAAAAGGACTAAGACAATATTTATTTAGTTAGAATAGAAAAAAAAATCTATTTACTTAACTTAGGTACTTACCCATGTGATGAATGAAATATTTTCATAGTTAGTTTTCCTTGAAATAACATTGAAGTCAGGTTTTATGTCTGACAATTGGATGCAGAGGTCTGGTGCAGAATTCAGCCTACTCCTAAACTTATTTTACGTTTAAAAAGACATCGAAATCTTGAATTTTTGAGGAACCCCTGAAAGCCTCTTACGGAACCCCAGGGCCCCAGGGTTCCGTGGAACACCATTCGGGAACCGCTGCTCTAGACTAGTTTAATTTAAACCATGAATTACGCTACGCTTACTTGAGTCTATTTTAAGGTGTATTATTGTGTCTTGTATTTTGTTGTCTTACAAATAAATAAATAAATAAATTGATACTGTCTACTACTTGTTTCGGTACTACTCTTAGAGCAAAGGTACTACTAGTGCAACGTGGATGTTCTGCATGGCTAGCATGGCGGCGTGATATATAGCGCTCTCCCCCTCCATCTCGGGGAATATAATCGTGAGCATATGGCATGCATGCATGAATCGACAGTAAATATTTCAATATGCTTTCTAAAATAGGTTTATTTATTACTATTTGGGAGTCTTGGTAAATATTTCATTCGTCACCATTTCGTCACGCTCTTTTCTGTAGGTAGGTACTTAATTAATTCTTCGTCTTCGATAGAGTTAATACAGCCTGCGGTACTATTCTGTAACGTACTGATATTATCAATCGACATCTAATCTTATTTTAGCAGTCTAGTAGGCATGTCTCATCTCTCATTTTAAGCACGTATGTGCATGACTATAGAATTTGCACAAGTAGTAGGTACGTGTGTAATCTAGACAATCTCTCAAGAGAATGATAAAGGTTTTATCTTAACTATTATAAAACCGTAAAATCATGAGGAATAATAAAGTAGCGGTTCACTTCATATAAACTCAAATAACACTCGATAGCGCGATTTAAACACAGACTTAGTGGATTTAAATGACGTGAAGCGCCATCTATTGACAAATTTGTTAGTTTGTTTGTTTGTTCGCGCATCACGCAAAAACTACTGAACCGATTTTGATGAAACTTTTTTTGTTTGATAGCTTATGATCTGACTTAAAATCTGGTATATAATTTGTGCGGACGAAGTCGCGGGAAAACACTAGTGATTTAAATTATTATGGTATCTAAGGCATACTCGTATGTGATACTTTTCATCATCGTAGAGATAAGTTCCTATATTAACTATTCTGTTGAACTTTAAGGCTGCTTTTCCACCAGAGATGTGCGAGGTAGCGAGGCGGTGAGCGAGGAAAAATTGGCCAATGAGAGTGCTTCAATTTCCTAATGCCGTGATCGAGCGAGCGCGCTATTGGCAGATTGTATCCTCGCTCACCGTCTCGCTACTATACCTCACACATCTCCGGTGGAAACGCAGCTAATTCATTTCATTGATTGGTACTCGTAGTTTTGTTGGAGAGGTGTTAGTCATTTCTACGGATGAAGGTTTAATGAAAACAAAGTAGTATTATAAAACATATTTTTTATTTTATTTATTAAACTTATAGTACCTGAAATTCGATAATTTACTTTGAGAAATAATTACAACGAAAGTAATTTTTATGTTCGGCTATTTAAATAAGTCTCTAGATCTATTGAATAGTCGGTGATAATCACGCGGGCGCGTTTTCGCGTCACTCACTCACTCATGGCATGCGTACGTCATCTCGTCAGCATCACATACACTAGGCGGCGGCGCGGGTGACCCGGGCCGCGGCGGGCGGCGGGGGCGTGTCGAGGACCGTCGACACACGCCCGCCGCCAGTCCATCTTCCTCTCTTATCTTAAGATTTCTTCTCCGAGCTCTCTTCGGATGAGTTGTTTTCTGAACTGTCTTCCTTCTTCTCTACGCTCTCGCCGCTCTCCTCGGAACTGTCTTTGGGCGCTGGGGCGTCGGCTAGGGGCTCCTCTTCCGATATTGGCTCTTCAGGTTTAGGTTCACTGATCTTTTCTTCGGTCTTGGCTTCGTTGGACTTTACTTCAGCCTTAACCTCTTCTTTGACTGCGACGGGCTTTTCGTCTTTAGCAGGCTCTACCTTCGCGGGCTCTTCAGATTTTCCCTCCTTGACAGCCTCTTTCTTTTCTTCTTTCTTCTCTTCTTTAGGAGCTTCGGGTTCTTTTGGAGCTTCTGCTTCTTTAGGTGCTTCTTTTGCCTTAGGGGCTTCGGGTTCTTTCGGTTCTTCGGCTTCTTTGGGAGCTTCTTTAGGAGCTTTAGCGTCTTTAACTGGTTCGGCAGCCTTGACCTCAACTTTAGGTTCTTCTGCGGCAGCCTTTTGGTCATCAACGGTGTCTCTTACAACACGGAGGCTATCTTCGAGGGGAACGTCAGATTTTTTCTCAGCAGCAACTGGTGCTTGTGCTTCGGCTGGCTTCTCTTCAACTTTTTCTACCTTCTTCTCTTCTGCCTTCTTTTCTTCAGGTTTACTTTCTACGGGTTTAGCTGCTTCAGGAGCAGGAGCTTCCTCTTTCTCTTTGGGTGTCTCAACGCTCTTTCCAGCAATAACAGGTACCTCAGCTTTCGTCTCTGGTACGACACCCGCTGGGTCGACAACGTCATCAGCAACTGCACTGTTAGATTTGAAAGCACTCACCACATCGATGACGGTAATAGGCACATCAGATTTAGCAGCCTCATTGGGGATCTCCTCTACTTTAGCTGGTTTGGCATCAGCATCTTCGCGTTTCTCGGTTTTAGCTTCTTCGGGCTTGCTGGGTTCTGGTTTCTTCTCTGGCTCGGCCTCGGCCTTAGCCTCCGTTGGTGCTGACTTAGCTTCAGGAACTACTTCGTCTTTCTTTACTTCAGGTGCAGCTGCAGGTTTAGCTGCTTCAGTTTCTGGTTTGGGTTCCTCGACTGGTGCGTTTTTAGCTACAGCTTCTGGCGCTTTAATTTCAGGCTCAGGTTTTTTCTCTTCAGCAATGACTTCGGGTTCGGCCTTAACTTCTTTAGCAATAACTTCGGGTACAGGTGCGGGCGCCGCAGGCTCCTCCACCTTGTTCTCGACTACCGGCATCGCCAGACTCACGGCCGCAAAGGCCAAGCATAATAGTAAGACCTTCATCCTGGAAAGACAAAAGTTGTAATTAGTGGTTAGTTGAATAATAACCGCGAAATCGTTTTGAATCTTTGCACGTCTGTAAGTCGTGAGCACGGTAAGGCCAATGTTACGCGCCGGCCGGCTTCGGTGTTTCGCAGCAATTTTCCTATTAAGATCGAATCACCTAAGGGCCCGATATGCTGGGGAACTGTTAACTATCTTCTAGTCACTTCAAATTGAAGTTGATGTGATAAGTAGGATGTAAACTATTTGTGAAAGTAGGACGGGATAGCTTTCTAAAACGTTCTTTAATTCGCTCCACGAGTATATGCTCATGAATAGTACCCGAGCTGTAACACCTAGCGATTACTTTGTAATCCTTCGAAATGAAATTGCAACTTTATTTTTTGCGCCTCGCGAGGGGCTCATCTATTTTCCATTAGCGGGGGAGGTCGTGTACCCCGACGGGTTCTATTTATAGGAAGGCTGAATAGGTAGGGCATTAAGGCGATATCCCAGGTCCTGGTGGAATGCGGTCTGGCGCTGCTCTACGAATAGATTACTGCCTTCGACGGGGTAATAGCTTTAAATAACTATCATTATAGTCATGGACTTGTACTTGTTATCAGATTGATCTTCTGTGATTTCTTTGACGTATTTTTGCTTCTTTGTTTTTAATTCGTAATTGTCACTGATATCTTTGCACTATGATGGACGCTTCCTAGAGCGTGCGTGGGCTACCGGCCAGGCAGGATGCGTAACGTGCGTTAGAAATATGGATGTTCTGCCAGACATCGATGTAGCATTATCTGAATTTTAATGTCCTCATTGAATTGAATTGGCAACTAGAATGCAATACATGGCATACATGAATCATTCGCATTTAGATTGATAGTCAACCAACGTTTTAATCACCTTATAGTATTAACATATATGAAAAATATAGTTTACTAATAATAACACTTAATTTTCTTGGCTGTTAAAGTTATCTATGCGTCGTCTTGCTTAGCTATTTATAACATAGTCTAGCTATTTTGTTGGCTGTAGGTTTTCTCATGCATACCTTGATGGTCATTATATCTTTTATTTTTGCCGTCAGAGTCAAGTTCAATACGCAATAGGGCCGGTTTCGTAATTCTGTACTTGGCTACCTGTTATTATGCGAAAGCCTGTTCTTACTTCATGTAATCGATGTACGAGAACTTAAAAAGCTATTTTTATAGGGTTGCTGTAAGGTTGAAATTTATTTCAATCCCGTAAAAGAGTCCCTTGAAATTGTATCTTGAGAAATTCAGTTAAATTTATGGGTACTAAGGTAGATACCTATACTATCATATCCTATTTTGGATTTTGTCTGATCAATTATTGTAGGTGTCTTATGTAAGATAATTATGATATCATTATGTGACATTAAGTAATAATAAAGATTATATATGTCTGAACCAGGATTCGAATCCTTGGTTGGACGCTGGACCTGGTAAGGATAGGATGTCAGGTGTGGTGGCCACATCACAGAACTGGTCATCATTACATTTCACATTATGTACTCAGCAATTTTTTATGCTGTGCATCCCTAAAGAAACTGAAAACGCTTGCAGATAAAAAATAATAAAAGGGTAATTGGTTCTTGGAACAGGTTCCACCACGAAGACGGACTACGGTCGGCCATTGCCTCTAGCTCTTGAGCATCTTATTGCGTTATCGATGATTACATTTTATTTTATAATTTCATTCTGTAACCGTCATATTTTATTATCCGTTTGAAATGAGGAAATTTCTTGGAAATTAGGAAACCTCTTGAGGTATTTTCATCGTTCTTGCTATAAATTTAAGTTAATTAATTAAAACCTTGTTAAAAAAAGAACAAGTATTTTAGTAATATAATACACGGTCCAATATGCTGACACTTTTTTAAGGGGATGAACAGACCATCAAACTGAACAACTTTCTCTATAAGTAGGACCAACTTCAAAATCGCGAAAAAAAAACCGCTGTCCCATACATTTGGCTCGAGTAGGCTTGCAGTTTTGTATGGAGCAGAAGATTTTTTTTTCGCGATTTCGATGTTGGTGCCATAGAGAAAGTAGTTCAATTTGATGGTCTGATCATCCCCTTTAAAAAAGTAACAGCATATTAAGAAGGACCATGATTATTATGATAGATTGTTAGATATTTTTGTTTTGTTTTACGTTACGTTGAATTTTAGTACAAATCTCTGATTTCGGAAAATAATGTTATTATTTATCCCTATCAATTTTCTCTGTAGTATCTTAACGATGCTAAACAGTTTGGTCGGATGCCATTGTCCCTTTATGCTCGTTATTTTCTGGAAGGATATCCTCGGCCTGAGGGCAGCACTATCGACCCACGCGGCCGGCAATCTTCCAATTGAACCGCCACTTTATTGCGCCAATGAAAAAATTTGCTTCGCTGCAGAGTCGAATACCGTTACTAGTACATGAAACGCGATCCTTTGAAGATAAACAAGCGCTTGTTTTCGGTTTATTGCTATTTGAAAAGTTGATTGATTTTAACTCTTTATCTTCGAAGTAATTACTTACCTACTTAATTCCTCTTTCAGTGATTGAGGTCTACAGGGTGAAATTGATATCATTAGCATCCTTTTAAACTAAGAGTCTACCCATCAAACTGAACAACTTTTACTATGGGTGCAAACAAATCGGAGCAAAAACAAAATCTGCTGTCCCATACATTTGAGTCGTGTATACAGGGTGTTTCATAAGTAAAAATAAAATTTTACAACTCCTAAGCGGGTTGTTTAGACCGTCAAACTGAACAACTTTCTCTATGGGATCAACATCGAAATCGCGAAAAAAAATATTTGATATCCCATACATCGAGCTCTAGTCGATTTGTAGAGTATAGAACATCATTTTTTTTTTCGCGATTTATATATTGGTCCCATAGTGAAAGTTGTTCAGTTTGATGGTCTAAACCACCCCCTTAAATGCTTATTTGTATTTTTGTAACACCTTGTATAGGCAGCGGCGGCGGGTGCAGTTTAGTATGGGACAGTTGATTTTTTTTTTGCACTGATTTGTTTGCTCCCTTAGTAAAAGTTGTTCAGTTTGATGGGTAGACTCTTAGTTTAAAAGGATGCTAATGATATCAATTTCACCCTTTATATAATTTCAAATTATTCATTGCAATGGAAATGGAATGCACTTACCTACTCATCATTCTAGTGATTATACCTACGTTTGTAGTTCTAGATACCTACTCTTTCTTATGCTGTGCCTGCGTTATGCATTCTTTTCAGCATGAGCATATGCTCACGACTATATTCCCCGAGGGGGTAGTCAGAGATATTCTGAAACCTCAGAACATCCACGTTTCACCAGTAGTACCAAAACTCTATCCAGTGTGACGGGGGTTGAGCCCGTCGCCACTTATAATGGACAGTGGGTATAATACATGCCTCGAAATTGCTTGCAGGTGCATTCTTTTTATCCATATTTATAGCTCTTTATTTTCATCAGATGTGAATGAGTCTCGTGTTTTTCCTCCAAATTAGTTCGATAGTTCTCGTGGTCTGATTTTGTAGGCCTTGTAAAAAGTACCTATCTATTATGTTCTCCCTGCTATTGCAGCATTGTCAGTGTAACGGTTGACCGATTTTTACGAAATGCACACATTTTGACCAACGGTCCTGCACGACACGACTATAGCAAATTGGCTCTTTTGGCAGGTATCAATTACAATGAACTAATGGTTAAATTATTGCAGTAGATACAAAGAGGTTGAAATATTTTGCATTTTATTAGTATGAATAGGTTTATTGCAAATAAGTACAATATTTTCTACACTCAGTTGTTCGATCTACTTCGCAACTTAAATGCATTCACTCAGTTGCAGAAACGCTCATTAAAGTTTCCATTGAATCTCTTGCTAGCTTTTACTACGTCAGCAAGTCAAAAAATGATAGCAAGATATTTAATGGAGGATTAACTTTAATGGGCGTTTCTGCAACTGAGTGATTGTCTTATAATTAGACGGACACTAATTAGACTCTAATTAGTGATATTTGGATAAAGGTGGTAAAATAAAAGTGTTATTGGATAGCAATTGACCTATAAAACGTATCAATTAAATAGACATAATAAGAAACGCCTTAAAACATACTATTGACTTTGGGGACGTGGACTAAATGATCCAATCACTCCCCTCGAATTCGCTCGCCAGATTATCCAGATTTACATAGTTATTTTGAATTGATCAAGCAGCAATTCTGAAATAAACTCTTAATTGTTTACTGTTTTCAACAAATTTACAACGTTGATTTCACTAAAAGTTTCTCATCTTTAATCGAATTTAACAGTACATCATAAATGTTAAAGATCAACGAGTTAACTATGGACACTGCGGTAATGACTATAATGTGTTGCATCAACCGACCATGTTGTACGTTACATTATGAAGTTCCTTCGAATTGTTACAAGGACGAGCAAGTAATGCTCACTTAATTACACAGTAATCAATGTTTTGACTATCTGTCAATGGCATCTGTAAATCTACGGTTGGAAATAATTAGAGTTCAATGAACTTTACTTTTTTTTTAAACGAATTCTGCTTGAGACTTCGTTTCAATGCATTTTTGTTATCATCACGTTAAAACAGCTGGTTTGCGATGAAATTATGAATCAAGACCAAACTAATAGATGGATACGGAAGACCCATGCGAAGGTTAAGTAATAGAAATGTAAAATAATACATAAGGGTCCGAATAGCTATAATGATAGCCATAAGCCAACCAACCACCGGTAGGAGATAGCACCACAAGAAGTAAACAAGTACTGACAAGAATAATACCAAAATAGGTACAACATTAATTATTGTATTGATATGTCGCTAAGAAAATATTACCCAAGTTAAAAAGTTAACGTTTGCAAAATTAAGCGTGAGAACATAATTGTCTATATTTACTTACTATTTTTGTACGTATCATGAAAATTATGTCACTAGACATAAATTTAATATCTTACTTCGAATTTAATTAATTTTCAAAGTGAGGTGAAAATTGCAGCATGATTTGATGCACCATCAAACTATGTTGGATCGGTTTAAAATTTTATTAAAAATATAATAGAATAGAATCATTGTTCATCAGTACTGGACTAGGTCCTGTAAAATAATGTCAATTCAAAGAATGTTTAATACAACTAAGTTAAGGGTATATTATTCGGAGCGCGCTCCATACAAACGGACTATGGTGATATTTTCAATACTAACCAATTAAAGTCAATGAAATTTTGCAGAAACAATCTAGAAACCAATTTCTAAGCTTGTATAGAGTCAGATTTTCGTTAAAATGTATAGTTTTCAAGTTACAGTGCCTCAAAGATTTCCATACGAATCTTAAATTAATCCTAGCATTGAAACTGTATATTATAACGAAAATCTGACTCTATAGAAGCATAGAGATTTGTTTCTAGATTGTTACTGCAAAATTTCATTGACTTTAATTGGTTAGTATTGAAAATATGACCATAGTACGTTTGTATGCAGCGCGCATTTTCGCTCTCGGAATAATATTCTCTTAAAGACCTATTTCACTTCTAAACTCTTAGTAGTTACGGACTATGGAGCTAAGGATAAACTAATAGCCTATGAGCAATTTAGTAATAATCTGCCAACATTATAAAAAAGAGTCGTGACTTTTGAAGAATTGTTGATCCAATTATGTGTTTAACATGTCATGGGTAAGACAATTATATCATGATCATAGTCAAAGTACGTCACTTTATAATCATATGATAATGTGAAATAAGTCTGACGGGACACGTAATGTGAGGTAATTTGAGTTGTGTTTTATATTTATGTACAAGCGCGTTAAGAAAATTATCGTTATTTATTATAACGTTTACTACATAGGGGATAAAGTTGCATATAAAGCATATACAAGGTGTTACAAAAATACAAATAAACCTTTAAGGGGGTGGTGTAGACCATCAAACTGAACAACTTTCACTATGGGACCAATATCAAAATCGCGAAAAAAAAATTGATGTTCTATACTCTACAAATCGACTAGAGCTAAAATATGTATGGGATATCAGATTTTTTTTTTCGCGATTTCGATGTTGGTCCCATAGAGAAAGTTGTTCAGTTTGACGGTCTAAACAGTGATGAGTTTTAAAAATTTATTGTTACTTATGAAACAGCCTGTATATAGGTAGGTACCAAATCAGCTATTTAACTTCATGAAACTACACTAACAACTGTTTACTTATTACCTTACCTACCAAATACCAATACAGAAATTGGGAACCAAGCAATGATTTTATAACAAACTATCTTTACCCGCGCAACTTCGTCCGCGTAGAATGATAATGCCGCTTACTTGAAAAATGCTGAAACAGGGGTATTTTTATTGTTGCTTTTAAATATGCGTACTTACTTACTAAATTTCAAAAAGTTACACTAAAAAAAAATTTCCCATACTCACTGTTACGGGTTGAATTTAAAAAAATCCCTTCTTAGTGGGTGCCTACGCCATAATACGCAACTTCTGTCAAAATTTCATAGTTGTAGCTTTAGCGGTTTGGGCTGGGCGATGATGAATCAGTCACGACAAACGTTTTTATATATTATATAGATTTTACCGATATCAACTGACTATTATGTCTGAAGAATGTTTTTTTGAGATGAATATAATACAATTATCTAAACTACGAGTATTAAAAAACCATAACAGAAGTGTGACTGTAAATAGAAGTTAGATCCTTAAATTCTATATTGTACACAAAACAACATCAAAAAAAAAAGAAGAAGAGAAATGTAGAGTTTCATATTTACAAGAAAAAGATTACGATATGGTTTTTCTAAGTGTCACTAACTCCAAATCAACCCTTATTATAATGTCTGTTTGTTTGTTCGGGCATCACGCAAAAACTACTGAACCTATTTTGATGGAACTTTTTTCTGTGATAGCATGTGCGGACGAAGTTGCGGGTAATTTCTTTTTTGCAAATTTATATGATCGGCGATAATTATCATTAGGTATGAGTATCGTAGAAAAAAGCGGATACGGTTTATGTGGAATCATAAATAACCATCTTGATACGTGATTACGTGACAATATGTAGTAAGTAACACAGTATTATTATATCCACTTATCAATAAATAGATTCATAATTAAGTAGTTTTAAATGATTTATCTTTTTTATTTATCCATCCCATTGCCTACGGTAGATTTTGTAATACATTTTCTTATGGTTCCCGAGTTTCCTACGTAAAAGATGAACACTTACAAAATTCCCAAACGGGTTTTGCTTTCTCCAATAGAATTTAAATTTTAACTATTCTTGGGAAATTTTAACAATTTATTATTACTAGTTCTGGCTTTCTTGCGTCAGTTGAATTTGTAATAAATATAATCTTACATTAAACATGTGGGAGTGTCATTTACGATACAAGGTAGGTATCTATCTACCTACTAAAATTTAATTGATTTGATTTGTGACCCAGACATTAGATTTTTTCGACGCATCACGTTTAGTTATGTTGTAAAAAATGACCTGACTAGATCCAGTTTCGCTACCTACTTTCTATCGATACAAATTCACGATAAAACAATTTTGTACTCGGCTGACTGACATTGCATTGATGCAAGTGATCGATTTGAGCTGAATTCTGTGACCTGATTGATAAATACATAGCTCTATTGTCTAAAAAAATAATAGATGAATCTTTTTCATTTTATATTTTACCTTGTTCTGTTATTTTATCACCTTTCTTTTTTAGCAAACCTAATACAAGAACAACGAAGTCAGGTTATGGCACCTAGTTTAAGAGAATACACTCGTCAAAACGCCCGAGCGCGGTGCAGACATACCTAGTTTCTTCCTATTTTCAATATTAACCAATTAAAGTAAAAAAAAGTTGTTATAACAATCTAGAAACCAATAGTCAGTCAGATTTCCGACTAAATTTTATTTAGATTCAATGCTAGAATTAATTTAAGATTTGTATGGAAATCTTTGAGCCACGGTTACTTTGGAACTAAATATTTAAACGGAAATCCGACAAGGTACCGAACCGACACTCATATTGTAAGTATTACTAAATGTCCAACCTAGGACGTAACTTCGTTTTGTATGGAACGATTTATGAGGAAGATCTTCACATCATTGAATTAATTAAGTTGCTCATATGTCATTACAAAACCATATCACTGAAATCCCACGTGTGGGCTTAGATCAAAATAAAATTAATTTGATCTAAGCGTGTGGGGTACCCTAGAAAAGTTTGGGCGTATAAACATAGGTTCCGCAGGCAGCCTATATTGTCGAAGCTATGAGTGAACAGTGTTGAAACCCGTTATTCGAGCCGTGGGCCGATTGTGCAACTATCGACCCACCGGTTCATTGTCGACCCAGGAGTATTGGGACCATGTTCGATCCCATTATCCGATATAACATGTATGAATCAAACTGTCACAAGTGATGACAGCCTTTTACGGGTGAATTATGAGACCACTGATAGTTATTTGGCAAGGTAATTGATATGATGCAGTTTCTCTGTGGTTGTGTTACAGGCATTGTAAATGGGAATTTTACAGAAATAATTCAAATCTGAGTCCGTTTTATTCTCCTTTTCAGCTAATCGCTATAAGACCGTCCTATTATGTGCCTCTTGTGTTTCCTCAAATGTTAGGTAAACTTAATTTGATTCATTGATTTGGTTATCCCCATTTTTGAGTTTTTAAAACCATAATGGAATATTTGATGGTACCTAGTGAAAATATGTTAAGTACTATGACTGTTACCGACTAAGTAGGTATCATCAATCAAGTATAACGTTAGAGTATATTTTCTTTGATAATGTCAAGATCAATCTACCTAGCATAGAAACTGAAAATATTTGTTTAAGTAGATAATGTACTAACAAAACAGGATGGAAAAAATTTGATATTTCCAACGATTAGTGAAAAAAAATCAGAAATCTAAAAGTACCTACTATCAAAAAAAGAATAAAGTCTCCGTGTGTTATGATAAAAATCTAGAAATTTTCCTAAAATATACTGAAAGCATATCGAACGTTTATTCAAACAGTAACTAGACTAGAGCGTTTGCTCATGTTATTTGCAGCATGACGAATAGCTTCTATTTACCTGAATGACTTGCCGGTCACATATGAATGGGCTACGATCGAAAATTATTACTAAGCCACTGACACTAAAGGTTAGGAAATACCATGCCAAAGAATTTATCGAGGCAATTTAGAAACACTGCATTGAAACGTACTAACTTATTATACTAGTTATTGAAATGATGAAACTTGCCGCTATCAAATAAATGTGTAATTTAAAACACGATAAATTCTCTTTATGTATATTTCTTTGCATCTCAAGTCTTGTAACTCGTAAAGCGATACAAGGTATTTTTTAAGAGAGCAATGGCCCTAGGTCGTCAATCTTTAAAAGTTTTCTGAGACCTACGAGTTACATAATTGAAATCTGCATTGTCTGCAGCTGTAAATCTCAGTGTTTTGGAATTTGCAAAGCGTAGGACAATGTTCAAGAAAGAACATTGTTTTTGAACAATTAGGGTAAACTATACAATGATTGGCACCTTAAGGCTTAGCCAGACTTAACTTCCTTATAACTAATACAATTTTATGTTTAGACATAATTAACCAATTTCTAATTATTGATTGGGGTATAGGTTATTAAATAAAAGAGTATTCTAGTCTACATTATAAGAGCTTTAATAAAAAAATTGTGAATTAAAAAATATATACCCGAATGTATAGTCATTGGCACCTCAGGTACAAACATTGGCACTATGTATCAGTCATTGGCACTAAACATAAATATCTTTTATTTTTACAATTTTGAACAAATCAATGAGTACAAACCAACAAAATTATAATTTTACTGAATACTACTCATGTCTCTATTTAGCAGCTTTAAAATTTTAGTAGATTTCTTTAATTATCAGAGTCTTGAAATTGTATCAAAAAATTAGATAGTTCATCTTCATTACGGAAAGGTTTTGTCCTTTCAATTTTTTTTTTTCATATGTTTAGGAAGCACAAAATTCTGTGGTGATTTTCCCTGTAAAGTAGTTTTGGTTTAAACATTTTTTAGGAAATAATGTAAAAAGTCATTCAACTACCTTTCTATCAATTTCTGCCACTGCCAATCATTATACTCAGGTACAGTGCCAATCACTGTAATTCGTGATGTAATCAGAGAATATATCTAAGTTCGTATGTATCTAAGTTTAGATATTCCTGTCCTGTACCTTTCTCTGATTTAATCTTAATATTTGAGGTAATTTTAGATATAAGGTTTGCAGAATCTTTTATCCCAGGAGTTTGTGTAGTCGCGCTGATATCTTCCTTATTGTCTTTTGTAAGTGGTTGATCAAAAGTAATCTTAATTTCTTCCTCCGTGCCGTCCGCCTACCTCCGTCTGCCTCCGTGGTCTAATGGTTAAGAGCATTGGGCTCTTGACACGGAGGTTGTGGGTTCGATTCCCACGGGGGACACCTAGTGACCTGTCACTTGGTGCGTTTTTCCCCAGTTGGTAGGATATTGCAGGCTGATTCACCTGATTGTTTGAAAAAAAGATGATTCCGTGCTTCGGGTGGCACGTTAACCCGTTGGTCCCGGATACTATCTCTGTTAGTAGTAGTCGTTGCATAAAAACCACTTCAGAGGCCGTAAGGCTGTTTGAATAAACTCTGATACCAGGGCATGCCCACACGATAAGAAGAAGATTGGAGTCACGTTTCAGGGTTTGCCCCGAACACTTGTCTTTCGCGTCGTGTTCGCCCGGTTCAGCCTGTCACGAGGCTCCGCAATACATCTCAGTTGTGTTCTTCCTCAAAAACAATCCTCGAGATTGGATAGATACTCCACCAAACCACTTGACACTGGCGGAAATGCGGTGCTAACGCACAAGCAAGAAGTCCATTAATAATAAATAATACAAAAAAAATTCTTCTAGACATTTTGTAGGTGTTTTAAAAATATTTATCGGTAAGTCATCATCCCTTGACACCCATGCCTTCAATTGCAACGATTGGCACTAATACAATTACAGTGATTGGCACTGTACCTGAGTATAATGATGGGCAGTGCCAGATATTGAAAGCAAGGTAGTTAAACAAAATTCTAACATTGTTTTCTAAAATATGTAAACTTGCAATACATCTTTTGGTCTAATATTGAAGGCTAAACATTAGAATTGATTTTTAGTGATTGGCATAGGTGCCAATGAATTATACTTTAGTACAAAATTAAAACTATTGATTGGCACTCTATTAATTTAAGATTTTGTTACAAAAATTGTCGTAAAACCCATTAAAATCTATTATTTGTCGTAAAACAAAGCAAAATAACACACTCAATATCTTATGTTTATATACTTATACGTAAATAATTGTCGTTCAAACTTACCCAAAGCTAGTTAATTTTTTAAAAATGGCGCCATAATGGTTCTTTCTCCCGTCACGGAATTTGTTTTTTATACAGCGTTGTCAGGTTATATGTTACAACTATTACCATTGAAATGTATGAATGTAGACATTTGAAAGAACCCAAGGAAAATACCAAAATGTATTTTCTGATATAACAATTCTTAATATTTGTGTTGAAAACGCAGAGTGCCAATGACTAGTGGTGTGCCAACAATAGTATAGTTTACCCTATATTCTTTCTGGCAGAATGTGAAACAATATAAAATTGGTCTTTTGTCATTTGTATATGCAAGATTGGATTTTAAATACCAAAAGATCTAAGTAGTGTCCCATTTGTGATGATAAGATAAAACCTATCACACCCTAATAAATATTCCATGAAGTAGTATTGGCTGTAAGAAGTAACGCTAAAGCTATGTTTTTAAATCATAGTCTTTCTTTCGCAGTAGAGTAAATAATGCAGCGGTAAAATTCAAGTGTGCATTAGACGCATAGGTCATTGCCAGTGGAAGTGGCTAGTGTAACGGCACAAGACAAGTTTGAAATGTCCACACACATAAATCAGAGAGAATCTGTCAACTGAGGAATAGCCAATCTCATTGGGAATAACTAAGTGTTTTGTTGGTCGCCCGGCAGATTAATGTTTCAAGGAAATTAAATTCTATCTGAATAATGCAAACGATTGCATTCACGGCAAAATATTTCCGAGGATGTTAAGGAATTATTTTTAACGATTTTGTGACATTCCTTCGAACGAGTTTTATATTTATTGGGAGATAATTATATGTGGTATTTTAATTAGGCAGTTCATAAAGATGGAATCTATTTTTTATGAGGTCGTTGATATGTTGCAATCTGTAGATTTAAATTTTCTGAGAACTGCACAACTAAAGCAGGAATCAACATCGTCTCGACCATTTTATTATGTTTCATTGAGACAAAGATAGTGATACTACTTAATTTTAGTTATTCCTTAGGTAGTCATCTCGAGCTTTTCCATCAGTTTTCGTGGCCCTCTACAGGAGACAATTTAAAATTTTCTTGCCATCTTAATCTATTTGACGACCCGACAGCACAGTCTGTAGTGAACCTGCCTGCTGTGTTGAGGGCCGCGGGTTCGAATCCCGTAAGGGACAAATATTTGTATGGTGAATATGAATATTTGTACCCGAGTCATGGATGTTTGTATCTATATATGTATTCTATATCGTTGTCTAGCTATCATAATACAAGTCCAGGCTAGATTCTGGAACTTTAAATGTGACTCATATGTGACTAGATAATTTGTGTGACAATGTCTAAGATATTTATTCATCATACTATTTGTTTGATTTAGAAAAAATTAAGTACTTAAAACATCTTGTGAAAAAATCTGTTAGCACCTTGTAGTAATGTTTTGTATACTTAGTCAAAACATCGACTCAAGATCGACCTTGCTTGTCTGAAAAGAATTATGCATGAGTCTTTCCACCATTGTCCGGCTAAATATCCATGATCCGTGGTAATCTTTATCGTTATACGAGATAATTTGACGCTATGTTACCTTGGCGGATGTTCCTTATTGGTCACTTTACTTTTTTGTTATTAGTCTAAGTTGGCTCATTTAAATGTACAAAATAATTTCCCATGACTTTAAACAAGGGCTTCTAATTGGGTTTACAGAAGATGCATACAAATACAAATGTGAGTGATCGCTTTATGCACACACACAATATGAGCCTTTTTTTTGCAAATAGCCACCGTGTCGCTCTCCTTTCTGGCATTGCAATTGCTTTGGTTGAAATGGATGATAGGCCAATGGCCGTAGAAAGTAATCAAGATAAGAAGTTCTTTTACTGAATACTCACGCAAAATTTACATTAAACTGAATAGAACGACAAATGTTTTTCGAATCAATATTCTAGACTCGGAATAATGTTTCGTTCAGGTGGTGTCCCATGGAAATGTTCTGCGCAAATCAAACAGAATGCGTCATTATGGCAGGAATATGTGTGTACCTGCATAAATCAACAATTGTTTTACGACCTAAATAACACATGTTGTGCTAATACGATTATCTACTGCGTTTTAATTCCTAGAAGTTTTTTTTCAGTCAAAGAAGAAATAAAAACTAGCCAATACTTATACGGTAAAAGTACTGTACCTATATCAGTAGGTATCTAGGGTTGGATTTTTGAGATTGTACGTTTGTCTTCCTTAATTTTCGTCTATCTTTGATTGATTTCGTTAAGATTCTCACCGGTCCTTTCGTGAATAAGATTGTTTGACCAATGCCCGCTATTGTTAATTATTTCGTTTTATTTTTAGACACCCCCTTGTGTTTGTTTGTTGCGAAACATACCTAAGCACAATTTCCGTACTCTTTTGTTTCAAATTAGGTACTTCTAAGTTTTTATGGCTTCTGCGCGTCATCTTGCGTTTTTCTTTTATCAGATTATCAGGGTTGAGTCATTGCTAAGTTTTTCTTCAGATCATGTGTCCAACGGTCTGTCACCCTGCGGTTCAGTTTATACAAAAAGCTCTGGTGTTTTTACTGTGTTTTGTTACACTTCGTTTAGCAGGGTCGTCTCTAGATATCTTTAGATAAATCGTTTAACTTTTTGTTAGAAGTTTTTCTGTTTTTGAAACAAAACCTTTTGCAAGATTCTTCGTTCCTTAGGTTTATACCTAGGTTCCTACCTTAATCATCAACTAGGTGTTTACTTTACTGGTATGTAGGTAGGTAAGTAAGTGTAAATATTTGTGCAATCAACATGTAAACGGCATAGTATGAATCATTTAACTGCAGTTGTACTTGATTGGTCACTTAACGTCTTTATCAGGCTGATCTTTTAATTATAGTCATCTTCCACATACCTACTTAGTAACTTTAAACTTTAAGGAAACATCCATCGTAAGATCGATCAAGTAATTGTATTATTATGCATTTATGCATAATATGAACATTTTGAAGTATAGTATGTACTGAGATGAGCATTTTTGTGCTAAATTGTATGTTTATGCGTTGTTTATTAATAGTATTTATTTTAGTCTAGTTTATATTGATGTACGTATTTGTGGATGTTTTCGTTTCTTTTTTGTATTCTTTCTTTTTATACCTTCTTTTTATGTTGATATGTTGTGCTTTTCTATAATTTAAGTAGGATATTTTCCCATATGTTTATTAAGTTATTTTGACTGTTATTAAATGAAATGTTTAATCTATATTCAGTTGGTAGGATGCCTTTATAACTAAATTAAAACCATTTACTTAGAGATATTTTTTCGTAAACTTAAATCCTCTTTTCTCGTGTACCTAACTAATAAATACAGACTTATTCAAGCGTATTTAATTGGTCAATCATTTTAATTTCGTGAATCACTTTAATTTCCTCATTAAGTCTCACCACGTCGTAAAAACAGAGTTTCTTAGTGTTTTAGCAGTCTACCGGGACACCTATCGGTATCGATTGGTTACGCGTTAGTCTCGGCTATACATGAATAGGATTTTATGAACTTGTGAAGGTTTGGTAGAGGAAATAGCGATACATTTAGACAGAGTTTATATCGTGATTGCATATGTTAAGATTTTTTGATAATGAAAAACGTGATTTGTTTGACGTTCATAATCTAAGTTTCATTAGTATAGTCTTGTATAGTAGATATATCAAGAGCATCTATAATCAATAAGGAACCTATTAGCTTTTGAGTAGAGATGACGATGTCTATACGATTGTGACTAAAATACTTATAAGTAGGTACTAATAATATGAATATCATATGTAATTTCGTAATATTAATACGTGTAACGTTGCAGTTATGCTATGGTATATTATGCGAGTATTATTATTATTAACTGCATATTGAAATGATTTAGGCTCTGGGAAAAGGCGTTTTTTTTTGCTAGTTACTTCAATCTATTTTTAATACAATTTTTAAACTACTTTTCAGATTAGTTTTATCACATTCCGATGTATAAATGTATTAATGTATTATTGTTGATGTATTAATTTAAAATGATTTGTGTTGCCATTGATTTTGCTTTTATTCATTATACCTAGCTACTTTATAGTAAGCGTGAGAAGAAATGAGCATTCCTCTAAATACCAGCGGGATCCAAAAAAGATAAAGCTAAAAAAATCAAATTTATAAATAGTTATCGTTCCTATATATCCTCTAGACTAGAAAATATTATGTGCTTCAAAGTGGCTCACTATTTGACATAAATTCCTCTGAAATTGACATCACATTGGCCATCTCCGCAATCAATAGTGCCTCCATAATTATGTTCTTTCTCTAAGTAATTGTAATTTTACAATCTAGAATTGTACACTGTGAAAATGCATATTCTAAAATAGATTGAACTACTTAGGTACTTAATAGATTTTAAATCATTGATGCGTGAATATGGTCGCTGATCTATATATAGGGATGTGTATATTTTCGTCGACATTGTCTATTGAACTATAGACAGAATAGCCAATCTACCGTGAAGGGCTTCAAGAGGTACCTACTTGGCTAATTGTATTATTTAAACTGCCTATTGTTAACAGCTCGTATTTTAAAACAACTAAAGCAAAAACGACAACTTAGTTTAAAAATTATTAATGAAAACAAGCCTAGTTTATTAATAAATATATATTTTATGTATTTATTTATTTTGTTATATTTTTAATTTCTGAAAATTTTTAAAACTTTAAAGCTTACCTCAAATTTAGATCCTGGTAAAGACGAAAATAGATGAAACACTAACACAAGTTAATTTAAAAAAAAACAATCCGTGTTCTTTTGACTTTCGAAATATGCGTTCGCTCTGACGGTCGGCTATGTATTGGTGCTTGTTTGATAGTGTCCACGTTTTTATAGCGAGTGTAGCTTGTGGCAGCTCTGCATTTTGCCTGCGTGTATCCGTGAGCTTTGTCTTGTCCATCTCCGTTTTTGTTTTAAAACTTTTAGAACACACAGATTATTGGAGCACCTTGACTTCTGCTTCTGTATAACAATTGTGTCGCTATTTTATGATAATATGTAATCATAATTTGGAGTAAAATCACCCATAGCCTGCTCTCTTAATTCTTATGGTTGTCTTATATTCGTTTTGTTAGGTACTATTGTTATTTAAATATATTTACATTTTTTAAGATTGATCTGTAACGGTTGATAAATAAAGGTGTTTGTGAATATTATGGAACTAATTTCAAACAAAAATTACGATTTTTCAATGGTAGTAATATAATAAGTATTTTTTTGTAATAAGTATCTAAATGGAGTTTTTTATTTTGTTTGTCATCCAAACTTTAGTACCTATAAGTACAATTATTTGGTGGGTTTTCTTACTGATAATAAAAGAAACATGAAGACCATTTCTTTACAAAGCTTTGTCGTTAGCCTCTACAAGTGTAACAAAAATCCCTAGTAATATTTAAAGGGGTGTTCAGACCATCAACCTGACACTGCTGGGACTCTGGGAGTTAAGACTAGAATCCTGAGTGAAGCGAGGGGTTCAAGCTAGCCCAAGACGAAAACACGTTTATCCCCGAGGAGCATACTGTACTTTTCACACCTGCGAGAAATGGCCTAGGAATATTCGATAAAATTTAGTTCGTATCGGAATGACCTATAAGCAAAATGTTTTAATATAAGTACCCTTTTGGTGAGAGTGAGTCGCCGTTAGTTCACCACGTGTGTTCGATGCGGATTGGTGGACTTCACAGTCATCGTTCTTTAGAAATAAAGGGCTTGTAATCAATTAAGAAAATGTCAGTAACGCCACTTGGTCAGGGAAGCATTTTTTTTGGGTTCGTATCGGAAGGACTCACCTAATGAAATGACAATGTTTCAAGTAAGTACAAAAATTAGTTCCAATGATTTTCCGCTACATGGTGAGGTTTTTTCTTTTTCTGGTCAGGATTGCGATTTTTGAATCTCATTCGGTGAGCTCAGCATTAGAAAATCTCAAAATTACGATGGAGATATGCATCTTTCCACTGCTGATTTGACTCTCAAAAATCATACTTCAGGAGTGCGATTTTTTTAAGTCAAATCAGCAGTAGAAAGATGCGCACTCCAGCAGTGCGATTTTTGAATCTCATTCGGTGAGCTCAGCATTAGAAAATCTCAAAATTACTATGGAGATATGCATCTTTCTACTGCTGATTTGACTCTCAAAAATCATACTTCAGGAGTGCGATTTTTTTAAGTCAAATCAGCAGTAGAAAGATGCGCACTCCAGCAGTGCGATTTTTGAATCTCATTCGGTGAGCTCAGCATTAGAAAATCTCAAAATTACTATGGAGATATGCATCTTTCTACTGCTGATTTGACTCTCAAAAATTATACTTCAGTAGTGCTATTTTTAAAAGTCAAATCAGCAGTAGAAATATGTTTATCTCCAAAGTAATTTTGACATTTTCAACTGCTGAGCTCACCGAATGAGATTCAAAAATCGCACTCCAGGCTTTAAGTGTGTTTGTATCGATTGCAAAATAAAATCTACGATCTCTGTCTATTAGAACTGATTATTATAACTCAGAAGAATCATGCAATGTAAGAGTTAGCATAATTTTCATATTAGTTAGTGTTATTTACTAACACCTCCGCCGTGGAATGCAAGGGGTCACGCAAAATGTACGATAGATATGGTGGACAACTGGACATCGGATTATAATTGCACTATCAAAGAACTTGAGTCTGCTATATCTCTCTGACTCTCATAATCTCTTAGTATCTTCTACCATAATGGTAATAAAAATTACTTACTATTAGAACGACTATTAGAAACGAATGTTTAAGAATTTTTTGTTGCCGATTTTATTTAATTCTCAAGCTTGTAATGGGATGTCATTATTTATTTAAAACGGGAACGATCTGCGACTCCATAAGTCCTGAATCCCCTCTGAATTGAAGGGGAAAATCTATAAAACCATAATAAGATCAGATCAGAGTGTTGGGCCACAAAAGGGACGGGTGAGAATCGATTGTCTGAAGGATGATATCTATGTGTTAGAATTAGAAAGGAGTGCTACAATGAAGACAGATGTGACGGCGAGAATGGCAGATGGTGACATATTGCGTTGACCCCAAATAAACTCCAGTAGCCCCAAACCCCACCGAATTGAAGGGGAAAATCTATAAAACCATAATAAGATCAGATCAGAGTGTTGGGCCACAAAAGGGAGGGATGAGAAACGACTGTGAAGGATGATTTCTATGTGTAAGAAAGGAGTCCTGAAATGAAGAGAGATGTATCGCTAGAATGGAAGAGGGTGACATATTTCGCTGACCCAAGTAATGGGATAAGGCAAACAACGATGACTCAGTATTGAAAATTAAATGTTGTTAGATATTAAATTTTTTCAAGCAATCGTAATAATTACGATTCGCGAAGTAGGTAGGTACTCCGAGAAATTTATGACAAATCATGGGGCACGGCAGTGCCCCCGGCCCCCGCCAAGTCGAGCAAAGTACTAGGCTACCATCCTTTTCTCGAAGCCACTCGCGGCACTTTCGATCCCCCCTGTAACTTCGTTGTGGATTATTTTTTTTGTCCACTTATAAATAAGATTAGTAAGTAGATAGGTAGGTACCCAATTATAATGCATTAATAATAATAAGTACTTATAAGTAATACAAAAATATCAAAAAGCATAGCAATTTTATACTTAAAATCTGTAAATGCATATAAACCGATGTCTAGTTCTGGGCAATAGAACACCACTGGCTTTTCGGTGAAGGAAAACATCGTGAGGAAACCTGCATGCTTCAATTTCGAGGCTGTACCCAATGTCCATTATAGTATGGACCGAGCTTCGGTACTACTGGTGAAACGTGGATGTTCTGAGGTTTCAGAATATCTCTGACTACCCCCACAGGCAATATAGTCGTGAGCATATGCTAGTTCTGGGCAATATACTCAGGTACGTAAAATTTAATTCATTCACGCAGGTCTTTGATATCATGAATCTTCTTCTAAATGATCAAACACTATTTTTCCTTATTGGCGTTTTATGTTTAGTATCCCATAATGTGAAAGTAACATAAATGTTTAGAAGTATCTGTCGTTTATCATTGTAAGTAATGTTACGTGTTTTTTTATGATCCCATGGCCCTTGATAAGCTATAAAATCTCTTCGCTTAGGGTTACCGCCAGTAAAGGAAAAAAATACGTTACTTACCTACATACTTACTTTAAGGGATGCAAGTCCTAATTATTTTTTTGCTTTGTTCCTTGGGGAAAGTTTAATTACCTAATTAAGCCATTTAGGTATACATATTACAATTAGACACAATATTTAGAAGTATAGAAGACTCATATCATAGATGGAAAGTGTGTGTGAGAGAACCCTAGACTAGAGCCAACAACGGTTTAGTTCAGAGAAAAGGTCACATTGCGTTAAGGTCGCACTTTAATAGTTTTTATTACTATGGTACCTCAAATCGTTTTATTTTCATTAATCTTCTATCTTCGAGGTCGAACAACAATGTATAAGAAATTTTTGCAATAGTTTTATGAATTGATTAGGTAATTTTGAATTTTGTTATAATTACCTACATTATTATTTCTAAAACTTACTAATAGTGATCTAGGCAGTACTATACTATTATTTGGTCTATAGTAAAAAAGTCAATTTGGTCTGTATATTTATAATTGGCGATGGCCTAATGTTTGGGCACTGTTAGTAAAATGTAGATATGATTATATACACTATGCTTGGTTCCTCGGGAAATATAGTCTTAAACATAATTATGCTAGCTAAGTATACTTACTAAATAATTGTTAAATTCCAGCTTATTCCGGTTCCGGGACTCTCCATACTAATCGATACGAACGAGCGCGTGGCTCCGGTCAGAATTTAGCGGTTTTCTTTGAAAAATTTGATGATTTTTGATTAATTTCGAAAAAGTAAGAAAACCACATAATTCTAAATTGTGTTGTGAACAATATTGTAAATTTTCATTTTCTTCCGATTAAAAATGTAAGAGTAACAACTGGAAAAAAGGGGTGACTTTAGATTCCCTTTTCTTCGGTTTTATTCATTTAAATCGATTTCTAGAAAAACCACATCACTTCTCATATCGTGTAGATGGTTCAGTTTATTTTTCAGCTCAAAGTTATCCAATGTCATGATAAAACCAGGAGGTAGCCCCTTATCTTGTAAGTTATTAAGTAGAGTTCCGTATGTGTAAAGTTTTGGGCATTGACATTAAATTTGGACTGTTGCATCATTATGTAATACTTATACCTACTTACTTAATCATAATCATTATTGAAAGGTCAATGCCATGATTTTTATAATATCCTACCTTATACTAGGTGTGTCCACGGGTTTATTTGCATTGAATGTTTTGTTGTTTTTTATCAATATTTTGTATAACGAGGATATGCTGAAAATAGAAAATATGTAGGTATGTATGTATTTATTATACATAGGTACCTACTTAATATTTTAAGAAATTATTATACTTATTTTAACTACTTATATCAATATATTGATTGCATTTTATTGAAATTGTTGCATTTTCTACACTAAACGTTTTTCTGCCCGTTAGACCAAAATAACATTATATTATTAAACTTTTGATAGCGGTCCGAAATACCCTATTCAAAAATAGCAAATGGGCGATTGACATCGCGGTCCTAATAGCGTCAATATTAAAATGCATACCGTGGTGAGTAAGACCCAAAGACCCTATTCAAAAAGAGCCCTTGGGCGATTGACACCGCGGTCCTAAACGAGCGCGGTGTCAACCGCCCCACTACCATTCAGAATATTGTCGCTGCTAGCCTACATAACAATATTCATTAGAAAGCTTTGTTTTTTTCGAAAAGTATCTTTTTTTTACACATACGATTGCGACGATATCTATCTATACGTGGTTCTATACAGCGTTAATACTACACACACGTCTTTTTTACTACGCGGTCAGTTTTATAAAGGGATGATCAGACCAACAAGTTTTTGGCCGAAATCAATACTAGATTCCAAATAGCAATTTACGGCTATTTCGAATTACAGAAACAGAGATTTGAAACACTTAACTAGATATCTTATTGTTAGCACAGCTTTTGTAATGTCCAAGATATTTCGGATAGTAGCTTACCTACCTATATTTTTCTGATACTTAGATCATATTTGCGATCATGAGTGCGATTTTTGAATCTCATTCGGTGAGCTCAGCAGTTGAAAATGTCAAAATTACTATGGAGATACGCATCTTTCTACTGCTGATTTGACTTCCAAAAATCATAATTCAGGTGTGCGATTTTTTAAAGTCTAATAAGCAGTAGAAAGATGCATGAGAACGCTTTTGTATGAGATTTAACAAACTCATGACATTGATGATGACATTCAAAAATCGCACCCCAGGAGTGCGATTTTTGAATCTCATTCGGTGAGCTCAGCAGTTGAAAATGTCAAAATTACTATGGAGATACGCATCTTTCTACTGCTGATTTAATTTTAAAAAATGAATGATTTTTGAGAGTCAAATCAGCAGTAGAAAGATGCATATCTCCAGAGTAATTTTGACATTTTCAACTGCTGAGCTCACCGAATGAGATTCAAAAATCGCACTCCAGAAAGCAAAATAGGAATCGGAAAATCTGGTCGTCCTTGTTTGGAATGAGGTATAGACAGAACTGAAGATCAGTTGTAGCTGAAATATGATTTGGCTGTAAGTATGTAGGTATGTGTTATGAAACAATAACAATACATTTCATAAACAAACATGGAGAGCGCTACAAATAGATGCATTTGTAAGGTTTCGTGCTAGGCCGGTCTAAGCCGTGTGTGACAATGAAAATGTAAGCAGGGACCGAAACCGGTATAGATAATACCGGTACTTTTTGGTTACAACCTCTATTATTTTTACCGGTACTTTTAAAGGTAACCTAAATTAAAATACAAAAAACAACCATTATATTACCGGTAACCGAAATAAAAATTACCTATACAGGAACGAGACGTGCATTGTAATTTTGCGTGCGTTAGAAGAGTACAACCTCGAGCTTACGATATACTACGACCATTACACGTGCCGTCGTCGTCGCTCGGCGCGGCGGCATCGCGGTCGGCATAATATCAAAGCCTCAAAGGGTGCCGCGCGCAGGCCGCGCGGGTGAATGACGGGTGGTGGTCGGTCGGTAGGGTAAAATACCCAAAGCCGGCTTTATTATGTAGATCAATGAATGAAATTTAATTAAGATCTTGTTTTGTAATTTACCTATATCATTATTTACAATAATATTTTAGGTAAACGTAACATCCTGATTATTATGATATTAATATATATTTTGGTAGGTTTTCGTTCTTTTGGTTCTATTGGTAGAATTTGGTAGTTTTTGGTTATTTTGGTTGTTTTTGGTAGATTTTGGCAGATTTTGTTACTTTCTTTTATACTGGACAGCGTTTCGGTACAACTGGTGAAACGTGGATGTTCTGAGGTTTCAGAATATCTCTGACTACCCCCTCAGGAAATATAGTCGTGAGCATAATGCTTATGCTAATTATGCTTGGTTCGTTTGGTAGAATTTGGTAGTTTTTCGTTCTTTTTGTAGTTTTTGGTAGAATTTGGCAGATTTTTTTTAGTTTTTGGTTCTTTTGGTAGAATAGGGTAGAATTTGGTACTTTTTGGTAGAATTTGGCAGTTTTTGGTAGAATTTGGTAGATTTTTGTAGTTCTGTGTAGTTTTTTTTTTTTTTTTTTGTAGAATTTGGTAGATTTTTGTAGTTTTTGGTTCTTTTGGTAGAATTTGATAGATTTTCGTACTTTTTGGTAGCTTTTGGGACATTTTGGTTGTTTAGGGTTATTTTGGTAGATTTTAGTAGTTTTTGCTTCTTTCGGTTGTTTTTGGTAGAATTTGGTAGATTTTGGTAGTTTTGTGTAGTTTTTGGTCCTTTTGGTAGTTTTTGGTTGTTTTGGTAGAATTTGGTAGATTATGGTAATTTTTGGTTCTTTAGGTAGAATTTGGTTGATTTGATAGATTTGTGTAGGTACTTACTGGTACTTTCGGTAGAATTTTGGTAGTTTTTGGTAGAATTTGGTAGAATTTTAAAGATTTTGGGTCTTTTGGTAGAATTTGATAGTTTTTTGTTCAATTGGTAGTTTTTGATTTTTTTGGTAGTTTTTGGTTCTTTTGGTAGAATTTGGCAGTTTTTGGTAGAATTTTATAGATTTTCGTACTTTTTGGTAGCTTTTAGGACATTTTGGTAGTTTTGGGTTATTTTGGTAGATTTTAGTAATTTTTGCTTCTTTTGGTTGTTTTTGGTATAATTTGATAGATTTTCATACTTTTACTACTACAAAAACTACCAAAAGAAGCAAAAACTACCATAATGTATCAAAAACTACTAAAAAGTAGGTACCTACGAAAATCTACCAAATTATACCAAAAACTACCAAATTATACCAAAAACTACCAAAATCTACCAAATTTGGTAGAATCTACCAAAAACTTCCAAAAGATCCAAAAATATAAGGTCTAACAAAATAAGGTGAAACTATTTTAAGGGGATGATCAGACCATCAAACTGAACAACTTTCTCTATGGGACCAATATCGAAATCAACAGAAAAAAAATCTGCTGTTTAAAAGTAAAAAATAATAATATCTACCACTGGATTTGGCCCTGTTCTGCTGTGAACGAGTGTGGCGAAGCGGGCGTGCGAGGCGAGGTCACTGAACCTACCTACGCGCCGGGGCCCCGCGAGCTGGGTTGACTAATTTGACTATGCAGTTGGGGACGTCTAAGTTCAGATGTTTAGGTAGATAATGAACGTAGCATTTTGCTTAAAAATGTAATCCAAATGGTATGTAAGTAGGTACTTTTACTTACATTCAATTTTGTACATATCCCACACCTTTCTCAATGAACTTTATTGCACGTCTTTGGATGTGTCTTTGCACTTATTGATTAAAACGTCTCAATCGTATTAATAACATCACGTGTGCGGTCACTATCCGTTGTCGGAGCTCACTTGTGGTTCTGTTTTGGCATACATGGAAATCAAGTGGCGTAAGGTCAGGTCTGGAGAGCGATTTTTGAATCTCATTCGGTGAGCTCAGCAGTTGAAAATGTCAAAATAACTATGGAGATACGCATCTTTCTACTGCTGATTTGACTTTCAAAAATCATACTTCAGGAGTGAGATTTTTTAAAATCAAATCAGCAGCAGAAAGATGCGTATCTCCATAGTTCAAAAATCATACTTCAGGAGTGAGATTTTTTAAAATCAAATCAGCAGCAGAAAGATGCGTATCTCCATAGTTAGGTATTTTGACATTTTCAACTGCTGAGCTCACCGAATGAGATTCAAAAATCGCTCTCCAGGTCACTCAATACCTCTGCCTATTCACCGAAATCCGTATGTATCGTCCAAGTAGCTAGGTCCGTACACTTGTCACTAGTTGTCACGTTCATGATGGTAAAGCATATCACGTAATGACGTAACCTTGCAAGAGGTTGAGTGAGGCGCGCGCAAAACGTATCGACCGGTCGGCGTGCGCGAGCGCTCGCTCGCTACTGAAGAAGTCAAAGCAAGGTGAAAGGTCGCAACGCAACGCAAGCAAGGGCGGGAGTGGGGGCCGGGCGCGTTGAGTTCAAAGGAAGCCGCCGCGTGCGTGCGGCGTGCAAAGTAAACAAAACACAGGTCCCTATTCAGGGATAATAGCAAAATATTTAGTAGATCAGTGTAAATATTATTTATAAAAAATTTGATTTCGACATTGGTCCCATAGAGAAAGTTGTTCAGTTTGATGGTCTGATCATCCCCTTAAAATAGTTTCACCTTATTTTGTTAGACCTTATATACCAAAAAGTATGGAAATCTATTAAATTATACCAAAAACTACCAAAAGAAGCACAAACTACCAAAATCTACCTAACACTACAAAAAGAACCAATATCTACCAAAAAGTATGAAAATCTGTCAAATTATACCAAAAACTACTAAAATCTACCAAAAGAACCCAAACTACCAAAATGTAGCAAATTATTTGTATTTGTATTTGTATTTGTAGGTACCAAAAACTACCAAAAAGTACGAAAATGTATGAAATTATAGCAGAAATTACGAAAAGAACCAAAAAGTCCGAAAATCTACCAAATTACACCAAAAACTTCAAAATTCTACCAAAAGTATCAAAATCTACCAAATTTGATAGAATCTACCAAAAATTTCCAAAAGAACCAAAAATATACCAAAATAAATATACCAAAAAGTATGGAAATCTATCAAATTATACCAAAAAGTATGAAAATCTGTCAAATTTTACCAAAAACTACTAAAATCTACCAAAAGAACCCAAAACTACCAAAATGTACCAAAAAGTACGAACATCTATCAAATTATACCAAAAACTCCCAAATTCTATCAAAAGAACCAAAAATTAACAAAAACTACCAAAAGAAGCAAAAACTACTAAAATGTACCAAAAAAATCAAAAACTACCAAAATCTAACAAATTCTACCAAATTCTACCAAAATAACCCTAAACAACCAAAATGTCCCAAAAGCTACCAAAAAGTACGAAAATCTATCAAATTCTACCAATAGAAGCAAAAACTACTAAAATCTACCAAAAGAACCCAAAACTACCAAAATGTACCAAAAAGTACGAAAATCTATCAAATTATGCCAAAAATTCCCAAATTCTATAAAAAGAACAAAAAATTTCCAAAAGAAGCAAAAACTACTAAAATGTACCAAAAACTACCAAAAAGTATGAAAATCTATCAAATTATACTACAAAATTTACCTAAAACTACCAAATTCTACCAAAAGAACCAAAAAGTATCAAATTCTACCCAAAACTATCAAAAGAACCAAAAACTACCAAAAGAATCAAAAACTACCAAAATCTTAATACACAGATTAGAATTAATTAGGTAGGTACATTTCAATCTTTTGTCAATCCTTGCATATCTGCGTATCACAGCGTAAGAACTTACACCGGCGGCCTCATCGCCCGCCAACAAGTAAGAAATGTTTGTTTGTTAGGCGGCGGCGGCACTCACATTCTGTTCCATTGAAGGTCATAGGAATTTAGGTTACCGGTATTAATACCTGTAACCGAGATATAGGTAACACTTTTTTTTTGCTCGGTTACCGCGATAGAGGTAACATTTACTGTAAAGGTTACCGAAATTATGCCGATACCTGTACCGTAATTTATATCGGTTTTCGGTCCCTGAATGTAAGTAGGTGTTTATAGTAATTATTATAATACTTATTAATTTCTACAATTTTATTTTCAGGTTGGTTCATTGATATTTTTATTGTTGTTTCGTTACTCCTCTCCGGATAGCAAAAGATTCTACCATTTCTTTGTTTTCGCGATTTCGGTCGCTAATCAAAAAATAAAATAACAAAAAATATCCGAAATGTTGGCTTCGCTAAGCCAGAATAACACGAGGTATACCTACTTATCAAAATATAATTCGCGTGCAACTTCGTCAAAACATAACTAACTAAGACTAACAAAAGACCCTGACCTTCGCAACCAAGGCCCAAAAGTCCCTAAAATGATAGCATTACATCCCTGGCATTAGCAAAATCCGAAAACGCTTAATTAAAGTGAAGGTACATCTGGAACATTGCATTGTACGGTATCGAGACGTGGACATTGACCAAACGAGATCGAGACAGGCTTGAAGTTTTTGGGATTTGGTGGGGAAGAAAAATGGAGGGGATAAGTTGGACAGAACGAATTACAAATGAAGAGGTGTTAAGAATGGTTAAAGAAAAGATAAATATTTTAAAAACAATTGAAAAACGGAGAGAAAGAATGATCGGACACTTGATACGAAACGACAATTTCTTTAAAACCATACTGGAAGGGAAGATAGAGGGGGAAAGAGGCAGAGGAAGACCCAGACAGAGTTATCTAGCCCAAGTGAAGGAAAAGGTTGATGCCGTGTCGTATCAAGAACTCAAGACACTAGCGGAAAAGAAACAAGATTGGCGAATACTCCACCGACAAGAGCGTAGCTCTTAAATAAGATGATTCTGACAACCCTGGATTGCCAAAGAAATGCTTGCTTATTGCTTTTCCTTTCTTGATGGTCGTTTTACATAGCCTAGTACCTACAACGAGTTGCACATGCTTCTATTTATGATATCTTCTTGAGCCTGAAAATCTATGCAAGTTCAGTTTAGTTTTGTAGTTACCAACCATTTTAATGGTTTCTAATTATTTCCTCCCACTATCAGCTCTAACACTTGGTTTGGGAAGTATATTTTTTACCAAGTTTCCACTCATTGTTCAAGATGTCATAGAGTTCGCGAGTACCGAACTATAGGTAAAAAAATGTCCGACACGTACACGCAGACAATGGCTGATTGTAATTTTATCGTTGAATTGACACGATGAGTAAGTAATGTTTACGATGACCAATAAATGTGGCTTCCACATATAAACTCAGTACTGAGCCGTGTTGTAGAGTTTGCCTCCTCACTCTCACTTTGGATTATAGAAACCTCTTCATATACAAGGTGTTACAAAAATACAAATAAACCTTTAAGGGGGTGGTGTAGACCATCAAACTGAACAACTTTCACTATGGGACCAATATCGAAATCACGAAAAAAATAAATTATGTTCTATACTCTACAAATTGACTAGAGCTAAAATATGTATGGGATATAAAATTATTTTTTTCGCGATTTCGATGTTGGTCCCATAGAGAAAGTTGTTCAGTTTGACGGTCTAAACAACCCCCTTAAGAGTTTTAAAAATTTATTGGTACTCATGAAACACCTTGTATATTGTTATCATTATCATTTCTTTCATACGCGGTATTGAAATGTGTGGACCACTAGTGCCTAAACAGCCTTCTAAATATGCTGACACTTTTTTCAGGCGATGATCAGACCATCAAACTAAACAACTATCTCTATGGCACCAACGCCACCAGCAGCGAAATAGCTGTCCCATACATTAGACCCGAGTAGGTTTGCAGTTTTTAAAACTGCTGATTTTTTTCGCTTTCGATGTTGGTGCCATAGAGAAAGTTATTTAGTTTGACGGTCTGATCATCGCCTGAAAAAAGTGTCAGCGTATTAAGAAGGATCCTATATGACCATGGTATATAACCAGTATATAACCATTGGTTCGGGGGGGACATTCATGTAGGTACTTAGGGAATATTTACATTTATAATACCAAGTCTTTCTGGGATTACTTAAATTTCATCAGTAATCACCAAGCTTCTTGGTAATCACTATACTAATGACATACTTTATGACTTTATCAATGGTCATTCTCTGACAGCAGTTAACTACTGTAAAGGAAATCCCTGTAATGGATTAAATGTACTGATGATGAGTAATCATCATTTACATTTGAAAAAAAAACAACGACTCATTTCCATATGTTTGACAATTAGAGTGTCTGATATTATACCCTTACTGTTTCAATACGTATTTATATTTTATAAGCATAGCATAAACATAGCTTACGACTATATTCCCCGAGGGAGTAGCCAGAGATATTCTGAAACCTCAGAACATCCACGTTTCACCAGTAGTACCGAAACTCTGTCCAGTGTGACGGGGGGTGAGCCCGTGGCCACTTATAATGGACAGTGGGTACAATACATGCCTCGAAATTGAAGCATGCAGGTTTCCTATCGATGTTTTCCTTCACCGAAAAGTCAGTGGTGTAACAAATCGTACATAAATTCCGAAAAACTCATTGGTACGAGTCGGTTTGGACGGGGATCGAACCATATACAGGGTGTTTCATAAGTAACAACACCTTGTATACCTATACAAGGTGTTACAAAACTACAAATAAACCTTTAAGGGGGTGGTGTAGACCATCAAACTGAACAACTTTCACTATGGGACCAATATCGAAATCGGGAAAAAAAAATTTATGTTCTATACTCTACAAATCGACTAGAGCTAAAATATGTATGGGATATGAAATTATTTTTTTCGCGATTTCGATGTTGGTCCCATAGAGAAAGTTGTTCAGTTTGACGGTCTTAACAACCCCCTTAAGAGTTTCAAAAATTTATTCTTACTTATGAAACACCTTGTATATGGTTCAGGTTCATGGTTGTATATGGTTTATATTTTATGGTTCGGATAATTTCGAGTACCTGCCTACCTATTGCTCTTCAATAGACAAGGCTAGTAATTAACAGCAAGAGGACAAAAACATAACAAAATACTGAAAGTGAATGATGTACTATACAATAATCTGCCTGACGATGACGGAGTGGCATAAGTCCGTCATTTGTGAAGCAAGGAGTTGTATGAAACCGCACGTAGAAGCACACAAGGTGACGCATTGACGCATCGGGTGTGGTTCTATAGACTGACATCTGCCGCTCCGTCAGTGCGTCATCGTGTGTGAACGCACTAATAGTGCTAGCGGTACGCCGAACAATACTGCACTTTTTGTTAAAGGCAAGCCGCTTTGCACAGTGGTAGATAGGACCATTTGGAATGATTTGACCCGTAGTGATTTTTGATTCACCCCTTAGGGGGGGATTTTTGGGGGGTGGGGGGTGAACTACTCCTTAAATTCTTTAAATTGCTAACCTTAACCGATATTGACAATCAGGGACTCATTTTCGCATAATTTGAGGTCACTGAATTTGAATTTGGAGTAATTTTGATCATCCGAACTTCAATTTTGGATATTTTGGACCGTAAGGACGTTTTTGGTACGAAATTTAAAAAATGATAAAAAGTCATACAGTAGCCATATTAGAGTCAATTTCTGGAAACTCAATAGCGCTAAATCGAAATAAGTCGTCAAAAATATATTTTGGAAAAAAATTTACGGTGTACAAAATGACTAAAATAATTTTTTTTTTTTTTTAATCAGATTGCGTATTGTTTTTAGGGTTCCGAACCAAAAAGGCGCCACACAGGACCCTATTACTAGGCCTACGTTGTCCATCCGTCCGACTGTCAATCCGTCCTGTCTACCTGTACTGCCTGTCCTACCTATAAAGGGCTGTATCTTTTGAACCGTAATAGCTAGATGGTTGAAATTTTCAGAGAATATGTGTTATTATGGCGAATTTGTAAAAAAATAATAAGAAAAGCAAAAAGTCAAAAATTAAGGGGGGTCTCCATACAAAAAACTATTTTTTTAACGTTTATAGTTTTTGCTCTGTCGTAAAAACGGTAATACATACAAGCGTCAAACTTGTTACGGTTATAGTGCAAACTCTATAGTATAACAAGAAATAATAAAAATTGGCCAAGTGTGTGTCGGGTTCGCGCTAAGGGTCCCGGAAATAACACATTTTTTTGGTGAATTTTTTTTAACCCTGTCGAAATTTCCAGTGGTGGTTCAGACCATCAAACTGAACAACTTTTACTATGGGAGGAAATCGGAAATCGAAAAAACAAAAACAGCTATCTCATACATTTGAGTCGAGCAGGCATAGCAGTTTAGTATGGAGCAGTAGATTTTTTTTTTGTGATTTCAGATTTCCTCCCATAGTAAAAGTTGTTCAGTTTGATGGTCTGAACCACCACTGGAAATTTCGACAGGGTTAAAAAAAATTCACCAAAAAAATGTGTTATTTCCGGGACCCTTAGCGCGAACCCGACACACACTTGGCCAATTTTTATTATTTCTTGTTATACTATAGAGTTTGCACTATAACCGTAACAAGTTTGACGCTTGTATGTATTACCGTTTTTACGACAGAGCAAAAACTATAAACGTTAAAAAAATAGTTTTTTGTATGGAGACCCCCCTTAATTTTTGACTTTTTGCTTTTCTTATTATTTTTTTACAAATTCGCCATAATAACACATATTCTCTGAAAATTTCAACCATCTAGCTATTACGGTTCAAAAGATACAGCCCTTTATAGGTAGGACAGGCAGTACAGGTAGACAGGACGGACGGACAGACGGACGGATGGACAACGTAGGCCTAGTAATAGGGTCCTGTGTGGCGCCTTTTTGGTTCGGAACCCTAAAAACAATACGCAATCTGATTAAAAAAAAAAAAAAATTATTTTAGTCATTTTGTACACCGTAAATTTTTTTCCAAAATATATTTTTGACGACTTATTTCGATTTAGCGCTATTGAGTTTCCAGAAATTGACTCTAATATGGCTACTGTATGACTTTTTATCATTTTTTAAATTTCGTACCAAAAAACGTCCTTACGGTCCAAAATATCCAAAATTGAAGTTCGGATGATCAAAATTACTCCAAATTCAAATTCAGTGACCTCAAATTATGCGAAAATGAGTCCCTGATTGTCAATATCGGTTAAGGTTAGCAATTTAAAGAATTTAAGGAGTAGTTCACCCCCCACCCCCCAAAAATCCCCCCCTAAGGGGTGAATCAAAAATCACTACGGGTCAAATCACTCCAAATGGTCCTAGCTACCACTGTGCAAAGCGGCTTGCCTTTAACAAAAAGTGCAGTATTCTTATGAAATTTCCGATGAACCGCTAGCACTATAATACCTACTTATGTCTACGGCTTCCTCACATGTAGGTACTGGTAATTCAGTTTGTTATGGTTGTAAGGACCGTGATGCCTGCGTGACGTTTTACTTACTCACTCATTCAACATTGACATTAAATTAGGTAACAATGAAACAAGAAGAAATAATTGCGCTACAAAATTAGGAGGAAAATTAGAAACCTTTGGTGCTAGTTATCGAACAATATGATACAAAACTATAAAGATACAAGTAGAGCATCTTTATACAGGATGTTATACAGTTGCATTACTTTAATGTACTCATGATACTGAACAACTTTCCGAAAAGAACAAGGGGAAAATAAAAAAAGTCATACGTACTTTCAATCAGTATTTAATATGAAAAGTACAATGTTTTTGCTAATTTCCTATAGGTTTCTTAGGATATGTTGTTCAGTATCATGGGTACAATCACCCCTTAAAGTACTGCAACTGTTTACCCTAACACCCAGGTGTAAACTAAAAGTGGTTCCTAAGAACATTATTAAGTATTTTCCTATTTCTTATAGTTGGGGAGGTCCCCATACTTAGGGTCCATCTCGATGTGCAAATGGATATGTATAAATGTAACGTACCTAACCCTACGAACAAATAATAAGTTTTTTCGTAGACCTAACCTACCATATAAAGTACCTATGCTACACGGAAGAATGTGAATCAAACGTGTATACAAGGTGTTTCATAAGTAAAAATAAATATTTAAAACTCTTAAGGGGGTTGTTTAGACCATCAAACTGAACAACTTACTCTATGGGACCAACATCGAAATCGCAAAAAAATAATCGGATATCTGAATCCCATACATATTTTAGCTCTAGTCGATTTGTAGAGTGAAAAATCTTTTTTTTTTGCGATTTCGATATTGGTCCCATAGTGAAAGTTGTTCAGTTTGATGGTCTTAACCACATTTGTATTTTTGTAACGCCTCGTATACCTTATAATAACACATATACTTCAGATTTTATTTAAATATTTCAAGAATGTTTTTCAACCAGGTATAATACAGAGCCGTTTAACCCCCCTGTAATTGGCTTCCACAAGATCTTATTGGATTTTCCTCTAATTTCCGGTTTTTTTGTTTTTCTACTGAGGTTATAATATAACAATGACAAATGTTTGTCATTTGTAACAAAAAAAACGTTTCACGGTCCACACCTGATCTTTTAAATCTTAACTCGAAAAGTTAATACCTACGCTTATAGTTTATTCATTCATAATCTGCCTATATACAAGTGTAACAAAATTAGGTGAAACTATTTTAAGGTGATGATCAGACCATCAAACCGAACAACTTTCTCTATGGGACCAACATCGAAATAAAAAAAAAAACAGCTGTTTCATCATCCATACAAACCTACTCGACTCAAATGTATGGGACAGCAGATTTTTTTTTCGCGATTTAGAATTTGGTCCCATAAAGAAAGTTGTTCAGTTTGATGGTCTGATCATCCCCTTAAAAAAGTGTCAGCATATTAACCCTGTGTTGATATACAGGGTGTTTCATAAGTAACAATAAATATTTAAAACTCTTAAGGGGGTTGTTTAGACCGTCAAACTGAACAACTTTCTCTATGGGACCAACATCGAAATCGCGAAAAAAAAAAAGATATGCCATACATAGGTATTTTAGCTCTAGCGCGATTTCGATATTGGTCCCATAGTGAAAGTAGTTCAGTTTGATGGTCTACACCACCCCCTTAAAGTTTTATTTGTATTTTTGTAACACCTTGTATAGTGGGAACTGCAGGGCACAGCGGCTTATGGCAGAGGTATATTATCGTTAATCCACCACGACGCGTGCCCAATTCGGATTGGTAGAGACTATATTATAAGGTCAAATTTAATTAGTTGGCGAAACTTAACAAACGCATTTGGTATCTGTTACTAAGCACAATTACGTGGTAATGACCCCCCGCTCGATCATATGATTCTGAGGTCAATGTTCGCCCGCCGGCTGCGCACTGCGTACGATACGTACGATAATAATAATTTTGTAAACCATCAATACCAATTATAAAGTTGATAATGCAATCTGTTATCATTAACAAGTGCCCTGGTTGAGTTTCGCCAACTAATTAAAAATGGCCCTATATACACAATTTCCCGCCCCGGATCCCCGATATGGGAGCTCAAGCAAGAGTTTTTATGCATAACCATAGAAATAGGAATTACTACGTACAGATATAACGAGTTAATGACATAATGACGTCACACATCATTCATGCATTTAACAATGAATGACCGAACGTCATACAATTTTTATGATTGTCATTTCAACACCGTACATAATTTGGTAAAGATATGCGACGTCAATAAACTTCTTTTTCAGTTTTTTCATAGTTTTATACTAAGTTCGAAAATTTTCCAACATTCAACTGACACTATCGTCAATCATTTCTAAATATAAATAACAAATAATAAATAAATAACGCTCACAGGCACATACATTGTAATGATCCCAAACTAGCACTAAAGGCTTTTATTATGGAAACCATACAACAACGGCACGAACATATAACAGCAGTGCATATGCAGTTAAGTACGTCAATTCATTTTAAGGTTCCGTACCCAAAGGGTGAAAACGGGACCCTATTCATAAGCCTACTTTGTCCGTCCGTCCGTCTGTCCTACCTATTTAGCCTAAAACGGTTCCAAAGTTACAGCCCTCAATAATTTAGGGCTGTAACTTTGGAACCGTTATAGCTAGACAATTGAAATGTTCACAGAATGTGCGTTATTGTGGCGTATTTTAACAAATAATAAGGGGGGGGGGGGGGGGTCCATACAAGAAACTAGTTTTTATGTTTTATCTTCTCGCTCAATCGAAAAAAACGGCAAGCGTCAATCTTGGTGTGATTATAGAGAAAACTCTACAGCATAACAACAAATAATAAAAGCCGGTCAAGTGTGAGTCGGTCTCGCAATAAAGCCCAGGAGAAAACACTTTATTGTTGCAGGTATAATTTGATCGAAGGGTAGGCATTTAATATACCTACCTGCGGTCTAATGACCGCAAATGTATCAGAAAGATTTCCGAGAATTTTTTCTACGTTAGGAGGAAAAATAGAAATCCTCCATCTTTAAGATTAAAACATCCTTTAGTTTTCCACATCGGAGTTTCCCTGACAATAATTCACAATAGGTAAGTATATGAAAAATACCTAGGTGGCTGTAATAAAACATTAGTATATTATGTACATTGTACAGTCATGAGTGAAAATATACTGAAAAAAGATTACAGTAGGTATATTATATAACAATTATTTCAAGCCATCTTTTTTCTCCGAAAATCATTTTCTGTCATTGTTTTTCATAATCAGTAGATATTTATTATAGGTAGGATAAACATGTTGAGTGGTTGGGTAAATCTTTTCGTTCGTGTCTGTACTTATCAGAAATGCATCATAATCATCATCATCATACCCTATATAGGGTATACAGGGTGTTTCATAAGTAACAATAAATTTTTAAAACTCTTAAGGGGGTTGTTTAGACCGTCAAACTGAATAACTTTCTCTATGGGACCAACATCGAAATCGCGAAAAAATAATTTTATATCCCATAATTTTAGCTCTAGTCGATTTGTAGAGTATAGAACATACATTTTTTTTTCGCTATTTCGATATTGGTCCCATAGTGAAAGTTGTTCAGTTTGATGGTCTACACCACCCCCTTAAAGGTTTATTTGTAGTTTTGTAACACCTTGTATAGGTATTCATAATTTATTAGTTAATAATAGATACTGATGACAGTTTAAAGAATAATTACCAATTGTTACATTTTTAAATACACCTCACCATAGAATTAATCAAATTAGTATTCCCCACGTGTCCAGCACATCATAATACGGGTCCAACTTAATATGCTGACACTTTTTTCAGAGGATGATCAGACCATCAAACTGAACAACTTTCTCTATGGGACCAACATCGAAATCGCGAATAAAAAAACTGGCCAAGTGCGTGTCGGGCCACGCGCAGGGTAGGGTTCCGTAGTTGCCCGTCACAATATACGAACTTAGAAGGGGGCTTTTTGTTTTATACTACGGTTTGACGGCTAATAAAGTCTAAAAAGTACTTTTTCACCTCACAAGCTCGGAAAGATTCTGTTTATCATTCGAAATCTGAGTGCAAAAGTGCACTTTATCCGCTAGCGTGCAAAGAGTTTTTAAAATTCGAATCCATTCGAGTCCAGATAAAAAGATAGTAAAACCATACGTGCGAGAAAGACAAAAAGATTATGTTGCTAACATAACGAACTATGCATATATTCGTGCATATTATTGTCTTCTCTTTTTCGCGTATAAGTTTGTCCTTCACTATAATTTATTTGAGTGTCAACAAAAAGATTATAACTAAATATAATCCCTTTGAGTAGCAATATCTCTTGTCTTCTCTTTTTCACGTATAGATTTGTCCTTATTTGCATTTGCATATAATTATTTTTCCAGTGTGGGATAAAAACATGATTTAAAATAATACTTATTTAAAATGCATTTTAATAATTAATTCATCTTGTTTACCTATGAGAAGTTATTCCGTTACATTTCCTTACATTTCCTGAATTATTTGCGCAGTGTCTCAGTACACACTTCACACCAGCAAGACATTTTTTATGCTGATCAATTGGTTCTCAATCAAACTGCTACACGTGACCGCAGTGAGACAGTGACTAAATGCAAGAGTAATATATAGCCGCAATAGAATGGGACAACGTCATAAAGCGCGATGTTCGCTCTATACATCTAAACTCAGTGCTTGCACCTAACATTTTCCTCGCTGTTGTGAGGTGAAAAGTTGTGTGTTTCGCTCGGCTGCAAAATTATTCCGCGTCTCGTACCTTTGAAACCTTCGCTACGCTCCGGATTCTATATTTGAACCACTCGCTTCGCTCGTGGTTCAATCCTAGAATCCTTCGCTTGCTCAGGTTTCAATATAAGTACTCGCGGCAAAAAACAACTTTGCAGCCTAGCATAACAAATAACTATTTTTAAGTTGGTCGACTATTACTCGTTAACTTGTAAAGCTAACTTAGCGGTGATAGTTTTCCTTTTAATTTCATTATATACACTACTGCCATGAATTTTGAAAAAAATTTTGAAAAAAAAATTGCGTCCCCACTTCACGGGTAGGGGAGGTACGCTAAAAAAAAAATTTTTCAAAATTTTATTTTACCGCTTTCTCGGCGTGATTAATATGTGTACCCATGCCAAATTACAGCTTTCTAGTACTAAGCGTCTCTGAGCTAAGCCGCGGACAGACGGACGGACGGACGGACGGACGGACGGACGGACATGGCGAAACTATAAGGGTTCCTTGTTGACTTCGGAACCCTAAAAACTGCAAACCTACTCGAGCCAAACGTATGGGACAGCCGATTTTTTTTTCGCGATTTCGATGTTGGTCCTTTAGAGAAAGTTGTTTAGTTTCAGGGTCTGATCATCCCCTTAAAAAAGTGTCAGCATATTAAGTTGGACCGTGTATTATGATGTGCTCAACACGTGGGGAATACTAATTTGATTAATTCTATGGTGAGGTGTATTTAAAAATGTAACAATTAGGTAGTAATTATTCTTTAAACTGTCATCAGTATATCTATAATTAGCTAATAAATTGTGAAAATACTGTTGCATTGAAAATCTGTTTTTGACGTTTGCTAATTGGAAAATATTCGCTACTAAGTAGGTATTATTACCCTTAAATCTAGTCAAAGAATTTTTAACTTTATGTTTGTGTGAAATAGAGTCCATTGTACATTACTGCGACCGATACATATCGGCTTGAATATAATTTGCTGATTTTTCACGTTATGTATTGTGTTTATAGAAATGTTAATTTCCAGGTAAACTGGTAATTTGTTCCGTTACATTGACGGCTATTAAATAATTTAGAACCAAGTTTAAAATATAACAATTTACCCGACTAATTTATATATTACTTAACTTATTATTTAAATTTTTCTGTGACTGTCTATGCTAAGGTGATAATAAAATTAGATATACGTAAAATTCCTTGTTTCTGGTTACACTAAAATTATCATAATTATCACTGTCCGATTTCAAGAATTGGTAGGCATTTTGTTTAAACTCAAATGTTGCCTCAAATCACATGACAAAAATTTAGTCTTTTACGCTCTTGTTAGAATTTTTCTTAGGATTCTTTAATTCTATCCATACAAAGAAGTCACTAAGTGTCTCCAAAGTATCAAAATATTATTCTTTTTTGTGAAAAGTGACCCAAATAATTATAATAGACTTTTCTTCAAAATCCGGTAATAATTAAACCGTGCACTAAAAAAGACCTAAATCACTTTTCAAAAGTCTATATTTGTTCGAAATTTGTCTGTGGTGATCGTGCGTTCGATGATTGCTTGTCGCTTCGACTTTCGGTTAGAGTGCGGATTTTCGCAAAAGACGAATGACTGTCGAGGCGAGTCGACGAATCGTTGATCGAAACTCGTGGTGCAGGCCCTGAGCGTCAATTTATATCGAACGTGTCAAAAAATTCGACTCTTTATATGGAAATACTATGATCCATATACGGACAACATAGTTGCTGATCGAATTGTACCAAATTATGTATTAAACAGGTTCCCTTGCTATTTAGATGTGTAATACTTGAACATAGGGTCCTTCTCAGACCATCAAACTGAACAACTTTCTCTATGGGACCAACATCAAAATCGCGAAAAAAGATCAGCTCTACCATACAAAACTGCAAACCTACTCGAACCAAATGTATGGGACAGCTGATTTTTTTTCGCGATTTCAATGTTGACCTATAGAGAAAGTTGTTCAGTTTGATGGTCTGATCATCCCCTTAAAAAAGTGTCAGCATCTTAAGATGGACTGTGTATGTATACAGGATGTAAATTTAAATGCGTTACATACTTAAAGGGGTGCTTCAAACCATCAAACTGAACGACTCTAACTATGGGAATGGGACCAACTTTGATACAGCGAAAAAACCTGTTATTCCATAGAAAATTTCAATACAGAAGATATACATATAGAATATAGAATACAGCAGAAGTCGCTCAGTGCACTGCGCGTGCAATATAATAATGGGCTGAGGATGTTGCTGGGGCTGCCTCGTTTCTGCAGCGCATCGGGCATGTTTGCGGCGGTGCGAGTAGATAGCTTTGCAGCCATCATACGCAAACGAGCCGCCTCCCTGCTGCGCAGGGTACGGGGCAGCACCAACAACCTCCTCGAACCCATTGCAGAGCGATTCCAGTGTCCCATCATTGGGCATTGGAATAGCCTGCATAGGGCCGCTAGGCTCGCTAGGCTCTTGTAAATATTAAATAAATATAGAATGTTCTGTCACTAATGTATATCTTAAGTCATTGTTACTAACACCTCTATGGATCTATGATCTGATGCAAAATAAATGAATTGAATTGAATTGAATACCTTCACGACCAAAATGTAGGTATGAAACAGGCACAGCAGACTTTTTTAGAAATTTCGAAGTTGGTCCCATTTAGAAAAACGGAATTTTGATAAAATTTTATATTGTAAGTACCTACTCGTAAGTACCTACCTATATACTTACATAATGTTTTACTTTCCCTTGGCTTGTCAGCCAGGTAGCATGCATATTTCAGCCTACTGCTAACTCTACATAATAATATGGCGAATTGGCGACACGTTGGAAAAAAGGTGAAGGAAAGGAACGGTGAAAGGAACAGTGATGAAACCTATATAGATTAGGATTTTGTCAGTGATGAAACCTACTCGTATATAGATTAACTTGGAAGACGCAGTGCAAAACTCGATTACCTAGATATTATACTAACGTAGGTACGTTATCAATATTGCTCATGAAATTAATTAGACAAAGTAGGTACTTATTGTTAATGATTATAATCACAATAAAATAAATAACCATTGTAAAGTTCATTACTACAATAAACACTCGGTATAATTTAGCGTTTGACATTTATACGAGTGACCATTTCATTTTGAAGGGTAATAAACATAAAATAATGTGTACTTAATTACCTAGGAAGAAAGGTCATAATCATAATGCGAGTCGGAAATTGTGAGTGTCATCCATTTTACCCTTTATGTAGTTAACACACCTGTATTTATAGAGGAGACTGTACACTGTAGGATGAGAATTAAGTCGAATCAACTGACGACGTACTGTTTGTTTGTTTGTTTGTAAGTCGACTGCGTGGCGTGGGTGGTCTGAAAACACAGTGCCCCCTTTTAAAAATATTTTATTCTTGATGTATACAAGGTGTTACAAAAATACAAATAAACCTTTAAGGGGGTGGTGTATACCATCAAACTGAACAACTTTCACTATGGGACCAATATCGAAAACGCGAAAAAAAAATCTGTTGTCCCATACAAAATTGCCAACCTAACTCGACCCGAATGTATGGCACAGCTGTTTTTTTTTCGCGATATTGATGTTGGTCCTATAGAGAAAGTTGTTCAGTTTGATGGTCTGTACATCTCCTTAAAAAAGTGTCAGCATATTAAGTTGGACCGTGTATACTGCCGTAACCTATATCGGGGACTCCGATAATTTTATAAACCATTCAAATGTGTTATTTAGAAACTTTCATGTCTACACTTCAACATGTTCTACCCGGCAAGTCTGCACAAAACTTAACCCCTCGCAAACCGTCGGTAATTATTTTACCGTACGCTCAAACACTTGAACTTGTCCGGCACTAAACTGCATGAATTATACCTACGTCGCCGAGCTAAACAACGAGACATTACTTCGGAAAGTAATCATTTTCCGGTTTACCCGTTAACCTGGTGTTGACCGTTAACGTACTATGACTTGATCACCTTTTTATTACTAGTCTTGTCAACACTGTTTTAAATAAACAAATCTAAAATGCTGCATTCGACATGAATTTTTCATTGGATCTATAAATAACTATTTAACTAATAACTATAACTAATTCAGTACCTATTTACAGGGTGTAAGGAAAAGTATCATTAACTTTTATACCACATACTCTACCCATCAAACTGAACAACTTTTACTATGGGAGCAAAGCAGTCAGAGCAAAAAGAAACAGCTATCTCATATATATTTTAGTCGAGTGGGTATTGCACTTTAGTATGGAATATCTGATTTTATTTTTCCTCGGACAGATTGCTCCCATAGTAAAATTTGTTCAGTTTGATGGGTAGAGTATGTGGTTTAAAGGTTAATGATACTTTTCCTTACAGCCTGTATGTAGATGCTTAAGCAACTGCAACCAGGGTTGGTCTGTTTATCATTGCTATTTATTATACTTACCTACTTATAAATTTGGATGTTTAGTTTCTCATTTTGTTTCTGACCTAGTTTCAAGTATACACTATTAGATTTATAAATAACTCTATCATTCATTAAGTACCTATCTATAACGATGCTGCAACCATGGTTGGTTCCTTAGTCAGTTATTGTTGTTTGTTTAACAATGTTAGGTACCTACTTATTTTACTTACCTATCTGGTTGTTTAGTTTCTTATTTGTTTCTGACCTAGTTTCTAATATTCAAATTTTTGCTAATGGGCCTTAGAGCAGTGGCATTAGCACTGCTCTGATTTCCATTCTATCTACACAAGTTTGAATATTTAATTATAATAAATGTATAATGTGATCGTGGTCGTTACTTATTGAATCGAGAGAGAGGAACATAATTATTCAATGGAGATGAAGAACCGATTTGTAAAGGTAAAGATAATGTGTGCTCCAAAATAATTTGACTTCCGAAAGAAGTAACCCAGTCATTACGGTGTTCGTTTTACGCTAAATAAGGAAGTTATTCGGAAGTTATGGTCATTACCGTGCTCTGTAGGCTTCATTCATCTTAATGTTACTATTTAACTCTAAATGACCGCTGTATTTTGAAGGAAAACCCATGCTATATTTCAAACATCACACACGTATGCTACGTACCAAGTACAAACTTAACTGTTCAGTATTCAGGTTACCTTTGTAACTAAAGATTTGGTCAAAATCTAGGTAGTCCTACTTTCGAAGGACCATCAATCTATCTTCTATTTGATGTTTTTGTGTTTGATGATCTTACCGACGAAAACACGTCAAAGAAATCTTATACCCTTAGTTGCCTTGCACTACGGGTCGATATGAGATGGTCTATTCGAAGCCGGAACCACACGGCTATTGGATTGTGTCAGTGTACTTTTTTGTAGGAACTGGATTCAATTAGGTTATTCTGGTAGCTTAGGGAACTAGTGGAAAATTAAAAGAAAAAAAAAACAATTATTTAATTAAGTATCACATAGATAGCATATCTAATGAATGACGTCAAATTTTACTCTACCCCCGCGTCGGGAGGTGTTCCGTTGTATAGAAGATGTGGCCAGAAACTCTAATTGGAAAAATGAATGGATAGGCCTACCACATACATACGGAATTGCGATCCGGAATTCCGAATCAGAATTGTGATTTTGTATAGAATTTGACATCTCCGCAATTCCGAACCCAATTTCGTACGGGGAAAATCAGTATCGCAATTCGGTATGTCAAGTTTTTCGAAAACCATTTCGAGATAATTGTCTCAATAATCATATTTTCTATGTCAAAGATTTTAAAATGAAAGGATTACAGATATTTTTAATAAAATAACGTCGTTTTTCTGTCTACGAGTGACGTCACTCGCTGCCCCTGCAAACTCCTTGGTAAACATAAAATCAACTTAAAGTAACTTGGCCATTAAGAAAAAAATACTGTGAAAGTATTTTTTTATGACAGAATTTAACATTTGATGTTGCCGTATCTGTTTCCAAAATAGAGTTAGAAAGAGGAGGCATGTGATTTTTTTTTAAATAGGTATAGCAGTAGTTTTTCTCTATGGAGTTCGAACTATTTTCTTTCCACCAATTTTGCACTTGGAGATTACAGATAAAAATAATTTAAAAATAAAATTTATTTTGATAAACTCGATGAATCGCAATAAAAATGAAATAGGCGTAGAAAGAGAAGGAACTAGAACGAAGCACATGTCTTGTCATATCACTCAGTAAGAGATGCACATAGCAAATTCGCTCTAGTTAAAAAAGGAGATCGCTACTTATTGCTGTCCTTATCGACGTAGCCACTTTTTTGTTCTACGACGGCTGTCTGACTCCGGAGTCAGGCATCTATTTTCATACAAATTGTATAGGATTTTATGACTATCTCTGTCTCATACGCGGTTACACTGATGTTCCGTCTATCAGCGTAAGCGAAATACTTGGCCTATGGAAATAGGTGTCTTAAAATTATGTCTTCTATCCGTAAAAAATATAAAATGAAGCAAAAAAAAAAACTTGGCATACCGAATTTCGTAGGTATGTGTGTGCATGGCGGAAATTATATGGGAAAATATAATTTTGAATATTCGGAATTAGGTAGGCAGGTAGACCCATCACCCGTAGCTGTATTATATTTGGTCAATCCATCATTGACCTCTTATTCCATAGACTTTTAATGTTGACATTAGTCGCTTACGCTTATAAATATTGGAATTTAATTTTCCTCTTAGTTCGCACTGTTACAGTTAAATTAATATTCCCTTCTTGGAATTTACAGATCCCCGTTATTATAACTCTTTTTTGCTTCACTAATTTCAGATTTATGCGAATCTTAATTTTATGCACCTGGTGTTTATATTGTGCAGCGGCTGTTAAAAGCCATTTTATTAAATCAATCTCAGCCGGTACGTGGTTTTATTACAAATTTGTGTTATTATAGAGTTCGAATCGTCCTTTTAGGTTAAAGAACTTGGTTCTATGTTGTTGTTGGTGGTTGGAAGCGAGATCCGAGACGGTCGACGCCGGCGCCGCCGCAATGAGGTAATGGCAATGAATTTACGCACTAATGACTCTTAGTGAGCTACTATTAGATCTCGAATGATTCTCGTTAAAATTTATCGCTGGCGAATCTCTTCATCAAGTCAAACTCGACTTCGACGAACCTTCGACTCGAGATTTGAAATTTTACAACTGGACACTGATGCTTTTTGATCAATCGATTCTTTATGATTTTCCACATTTGCACAAGGGAATTAATTTTGAAAAAATCCATGACGTCCTAAATTGCAAGTTTCTATACCTAGTATAGGTACTTAGACTACTTTACTTACCCTACATTTAATAGTTCAGGAAATTTCGTGATTTCGTCTTTTCATTAATAATGGTCGCGTTCTGTATTGGTATTGCAAAAACTGGATGTTGAAGAGAGTAACTGGTGTTGCAACTCGATAGGTATTTCAAACTGCCAAGATAACCTTTTTGACTGAAAAGAAAATAAAATTCCTATTTTCGCTTTCTTATCGAATAATGATCCTAAGTAGGTAAGTATGTTAATTTTATGGTAGGTAAAGAAAAGTAATTTGTTCTATAGTTTTTTCACATAATTTTCTCTAAAAACTAAGGTAGCACCATGGTAGCAACACCTCTCTAAAAATAGTAGTGTCAAGTGACCAGTCAGTCTTCTGGTAACAAATAAACTTTTTGCAAAATGAACTGCATGGAGTCGCTTGCATCAATTCGTATCGTCGCGAATATAATCTAACCAGCACTTATTATAATCGTTTTAACTATTTAATAGCAGGAAGGTTATTTCCGCATCGTTAACATATTTACGGCGAAACGACAGAATTGCTATATCCTTGCCGTGATAATAATCTTATTATGTTTATTTGTTATTTGCTGCAACATACTAATATAAACTGTTCTTGATACTTCTTCAATTAATGACTGAGAAGTTCTCGACTTGGGATTAGTTTGTGTAGTTCTGTATTTCTTGTGTAAATTGTAAGAAGAGTTTGCAAAGTTTCTTCTTTAGCGTGTTAACTATCTAGGTCACCTTTGGGCATGACATTTGTCCAATGGAAAAATAATAATTAAGTAGGTAGGTAATGTAAAATTTAATATCTTATTTCTATTTTCACTTTCATGAATAAATGGAAATAAAAATTCCTTTTACAATTTAATTACATATTGAACAATACAAAGTTAAAACTGGCAGATTTTCCTAAAAAAAATTATGGTACCGAGCCATTTTTTTTAATTAAGAAAAAAAAATTGGTTGTAATTTGAGGAAATATGGTTTTGTGTAAATAAATCGTACGTTTCAGCCGGTTAGAATCCATAAAATAGATAGATAGATAGATAAATCATTTAGAAAATAGACATTCAATCTTCTTAGCCCCAAGTTTGCGTCAACCTGTAAAATAGCTCTCTAAATTGTTTTTCTATACAAAAAATCATGAGTTTATTGCTAACATTATTTGTTCGTAGTTGCTAACCCATGTTGACACAAGTGGGGCTTAGGCCCACTTGCGCTAACCACGGGTTAGCAATTAACTCCGGATAAAATGGCTCTTTCAGTTGTTTTTCTATGCAAAAAATCATGGGTTACAAACTTAACCTGGAGTTTATTGCTAACCCAGGTTGGCGTAAGTGGGGCTTAGAGTATCATTTTTTTTAACCTGGATAATGTTTTTATCTTAAAAATTAAACCCTATGGGGCGTCGAGTAATTTTACAATTTACAATGTAAATAAAACAAGTCTCTGGCTAGTTTCCAAAAGATAAGAATCAAAATGTTCGCTATCGATGCTAACGGTTTTTCGCTTTGGCGTTCATTTGTTAACATGCTGCAATATGCAACATGCAACGTTATCAATGCAACGAATAATCGCATTGGCCTGCCTTTATTATAATATAAGTAGTAAGTTGTTATTTTTATTTCCTTTTTTTTTTAGTACCTACGATACGAAATGCTCACAAGGAACTGGAAATTTAAATGATTACCTAATACCTACATTATCATTTGTTGAAAATTAGGTGATTTTTAGGGTTCCGTATCCAAAAGGTGCCATCGGGACTATAATTATGCCGTCTACGCTGTCCGTCTGTCCAAACTTTAAAAGGCTGTATCTTAGGTAGAGAGTTGAAATTTTCACAGAATAGGTATGTGTAAATATTTGAATTTGCTAAGAAATAACTAAAAAAAAAATCGAAAACTTAAAAATGAGGATCCCCAAACAAGAAACGTGTTTTTTTCAAGGTTTTTTGTTTTTGCTCTATCGTAAATACAGTATACATTTAAACTAGCCAAGTGTGTGTCGGGTTAGTGGTAAAACCCCGGAGATTTTTTTTTCTAACAACGGAATGTCCATGTCCAACTCTTACATGGCCGGTATTTTATTTTTTATTTTGGTGTTATTCACGTCATGTTAATAAAATTAAATAAGAAAGAATGCAAAAAGCTATTCAACACTCCAATTCGTGACAACCCTAAGAAAAAAGTTATTACATTTCTTTCCTCCGCACTTACTCAACCAGCTTGTTCGAGACAAAAATACCTTTACGATTGACGCATAAAGGAAAAAGTTTAAAGATAAAATTAAGGTATCAGTATTACATATACCCACACAAGTAATATGTAACAAAACTGGTACAATGTCAAGGCCGATGACCGGGCTTGAGCGAGCTCGTGCAAGCTGCGGTGTCGATGTTTTACCTTATTTGGCTTTTTATGAAAAGTCTGCTTATTAGGAAAGAGTTCTTAATGGACATTGAACTCTAGGCGTAGAAAGAGAAGGAACTAGAAGAAAACACGTGTCTTGTCGTATCAGTAAGAGATGCACATAGCAAATTCGCTCTAGTTAAAAAAGGAGATCGCTACTTATTTCTGTCCTTATCGACGTAGCCACTTTTTTGTTCTACGACGGCTGTCTGACTCCGGAGTCAGACATCTATTTTCATACAAATTGTATAGGATTTTATGACTATCGCTGTCTCATACGCGGTTACACTGATGTTACGTCTATCAGCGTGAGCGAAAAATACTTCGCCTATGACTCTAGGCCATCTCCATTAAAAAAAAAAGTTGGAACTGTATTGTCTATTTTCGAGTCTACTAACTTAGAGGATCTACTAAACATTTTGAGTAGGAGTTTGTGGTTAATCAGGACAAGACATTCAGAAGCTCTCGATGGGATGTTTCTGGGGACGTATATTCCCCTTCCTAAAGGAAAGGGTCTACAATTCTTAGGTCAATCAACTCGTACCTTTCGTGAGTCTTTGTGTCTACAAAGAAGTTAAGATTGTGGGAAATGTTAAATTCCAATGAAAGTTTAAATCTGGAATGCTGTTAACATTTCCTTATAAATAACTAACTTGATAAATAGGACGTTGCGATTATATCAAGGGAAAAGGTTGCGTGTAGGAGAAAAGCAAGACCAGTGTTTAAAAAGTTATTGTACTATACCACATACTACACTCATGTTATGACCGTATTTTTTTTTGGCATCATCGTGATAAACTTTTCGACGGTTAGGTTCGGTACCTCTTTCTTAAACTAGCACGCCAGCAACGCTTTCTTTTTTAGCATACCTAATACTTAGATCAAGCCTTCAGAAAGTCTCCCTGATTAAACCTTAATTTCTTGACTTGGAAAAGTTGGAAATAGCATTCATGTAATTTCCATTTGTAAGGGAAATAAATCTGTTTAATAAATGCAAGCTACTTCCGTATACATTTTCTTAGCCTATATCATCTAACTGCTGCATATTATACTGCACCAGAAGAATTGCCTCCTTCTACTCATTTCTATTCTGAAAATTTTTGTCATCAAAAGACAGAAACGATTGAATTAAGTGATCCTGCTAATATTTCGTGAGGAAAACTGCATGCTTTAATTTCGAGGCATGTATTGTACCCACTGTCCATTATAAGTGGCGACGGGCTCGACGTCACACTGGACAGAGTTTCGGTACTACACTGGTGAAACGTGGATGTTCTGAGGTTTCAGAAGATCTCTGACTACCCTCTCGGGGAATATAGTCATGAGCATATGCTTATGCTTCTGCTAATATTTCTTCCTCTGTCGACCTGTGGCATCTCGTCGACCCCGTCTTGGGAATCCAGGACGTGACCGACAATGGTAACCTTGATTGGACTTTTCCGAAGCTTTACTTCATAATCCAAAGTTTCTACAACATAGAATAATGCTTGTGATTGTACGTTCGTGACTCGTGCCGTTTTACCTAATTTGCCAGATCGTGCTAATCGCTAGAACCAACATCGACGTTTATGATAAACGAGAGATATACCAACCTACCTACCGGCTGTATTGTCTTAAGACGATCATTCCAGCTTCTGCTGTAGGTAAGTGAAATTATTTTATTAAGTCTAGTAAGTTTTGTAACATAAATTTCATTGAAATTGTAGTTGTCTAGGTTCAGATTCGAGATAGATAAAATTAATTGATTGGAAACTTAGTAACGGTAGTTTTTTTATTTCAATTTTTAATCTACGACTGAGGTACAAAATGCACATCAGAGGTAGATAATTTCATGGTCTGTAGGTGTAAATATCTTGGACATTGTCACACAAATTATCTAGTCACATTTAAAGTACCAGAATCTAGCCTGGTCTTGTATTATGATGACTAGACAACGATATAGAATACATCAAATTTAGACAGAAACATCCACGACTCCGGTACTTACAAATATTCATTATTTATCTTACAAATATTTGTCCCTTACGGGATTCGGACCCGCGAACCTAGGCAGGTTCACTACTGACTGTGCTATCGGGCCGTCAAACAAAGTCAGTGTAAAGTACACACCTACTATATTAAAAATATAGAACCATAATTGTGTAGGTAGAGTACCCTACACACGGCGACACATCAAGCCACATCAAGCTATACAAAACCAACATAAGCTGGCCATGCGAAGGGTGAACGTGGAAAGTTGCGGTCGACCGGCCACCTTATAACCGAATGACCATCAAGACCATCAAACTGAACAAGTTTCTCTATTCAACCAACGTCGAAATCGCAAAAAAATAAGTTCAGTTTTGTATGAACAGCTGATTTTTATTTCGTGATTTCGACGTTTGTCCTATATAATAGAGAAACTTCTAATTGATGGTCTGGAGTGCGATTTTTGAATATCATTCGGTGAGCTCAGCTGTTGAAAATTTCGAAATAACTATGGATATATGCATCTTTCTACTGCTGATTTGACTTTCAAAAATCATACTTCAGGAGTGCGATTTTTGAGAGTCAAATCCGCAGTAGAAAGATGCGTATCTCCATATATTTTGACATTTTCAACAGCTGAGCTCACCGAATGAGATTCAAAAATCGCACTCCTGATCATCCGCTTTAAAAACCGACAGCATACTTAGAAGGTCCCTATACCGTTCCAAAATCAACACAATACCTAATGTTTTAATCATGGGACAAATATTGTAATGACCATGTTATAAAATGCATTAACAGATGATCTTGTTAGTGCAAGTTGGAGTCATTACGTGCTATAAAGATAACATTTATTACAATTGTTGTATAACGGTGTTTTTACATCTTGTATTCATGGGATTTTTATGAGCAAGTCCTGTTCGGTCCTTATTTCTGAATAGCACAAGTTTGTTGGGTATAAAAACTGTTTCAATCATAAACTTAATATTACTACGGAGTATTATTACGACAATTTTATTCCGAGAGCGATAATGCGCGTTGCATACAAAATACAAACGTACTATGGTGATATTTTCAATACTTACCAATTAAAGTCAATGAAATTTTGCAGAAACAATCTAAAAACGAATCTCTATGCTTGTATGGAGTCAGATTTTCGTAAAAATACCCCCAATGCTAGGATTAATTTAAGATTTGTATGGAAATCTTTCAGGCACTATAACTTGAAAACTATACATTTTAACGAAAATCTGACTCCATACAAGCATAGAAATTTGTTTCTAGATTGTTTCTGCAAAATTTCATTGACTTTAATTGGTTAGTATTAAAAATATCACCATAGTACGTTTGTATGGAGCGCGCTCCGAATACCGGGACCACGACTCTCCATACTAATCGATGCAAACGAGCGCGTCCCAAGCAGCAAAACAGATCGTGACTAAATCAATTTTGCCTTAAATATACCTAAACTTCGCATTAACCAAGGCAAGCTTTGCTGAAGTCTGTATTAATAAATTCAAGTTGTCTTAGTTTTCAGAAATACCGACTTAAGGATTAGTTAAGTTATGTAGTATTAACTTTGCCTTAAGTATGTCCTCGCGAAATGCAAACTTAAGCATAAAGTTACTGAAAACAGAATTAACGGAGATATAGTTAAATTTAATAGTGTTTAGAAGTATTACTTAAGTTCTACTTAAGGCAAAATTACCTAAAGTTTGCCTTTAGTCTTCCTTAGGTTATCCAGGTCAAACGGTTGCTTTAAGTCGTTCCTTTGAAATTGCAATTTAAGTGGTTGTTTACTTAGCTAATGCTTGTGTCAGTACTATCAGCCTTAAAGGGACGTTTTTAATAAAAAGTAACAAGTTAGTGCTACAATTTGTGTTTATAGAAGTAACATGAGCATAATTAAAGTTAAGAAAATTAAGATAGCAGGAAATTTTCTACGTCGTGTAAGAAAATATGTGACCGCAAATTCTATTCATGCCAAAGATTGTGCAGTGAATGTTAATCCGAGTAGTCCGAGTACAGCCGGAGCCAGTGACTCCTTGTTAGATCCTTGTTAACAACGTTCAAAGTTTACAGTCTGTCTATAAAGTCGTGACCTAATAATTGTAGTAGCTTGATTTTGACGTTCTTGCGTGGAGACAGCGCCCAAATTTTTGTCAAAACTTTTTAGACAGACTGTATCATGTTTGCCAGTACATCCACCAGGCCCGCATCGGTTGATGAAATCAAAGAAGACACGAACAGCGAACTTGAATACGTAACTTCAACAAAAGAAGAGCGTGATTCTAATTATAGATTTTTTTTAAAGTGTGGTCTATCTCCCATAATATACCACAACGTACTCATCAGGAATATGAAACTAAAATAATCACAAAAAAAACCAACAGTAAAAAACAATAATACGCAAAATAGTAGATTCATATTCTGTATAAAAGATAAGATAAGTTAAGATAAATATTCTTTATTTGCACACCAAAAATACAACAACAATATACACGAACAAGAAGAGTAAAAAAGGCGGCCTTATCACTAAAAGTGATTTCTTCCAGACAACCAGTCAACTGTTCAACTGTCTAAAAATGTCAACTGTTTCCTGTTACGGTTCAAAAGACACATTTCTTCAAAAGTAGGAAAGCCGTAACCGGAACGGAACCTTTGCGTACGGAACCCTAAAAAATACAACTCTTTACATGTTTATGTTGTGACTGAGATACATAAAGTAGATACAAATACGACGCGTTACGTCAAAAGATTCAAGATTTAGAGTGTAGACCTGAGGTTACCTCAGTTTACAATTATTTATGTACATAAATGTCAAATTATAATTATCATTGTCCATAAGTAATACATAAGTAGTACTTACTTACTTTGAATCACTTGTTTTTCTTTAAACACAAAAACGAATTGTTCAATCTTGCATTGGCCTTTTGTTTGCAGGAATCACAACAACAATGACAGATGAGAAGAAAATAAAATATCCGTCGAATCAGTATTTATCAAGTACGAGTTAAGGATGACTTAAATCGACACGGTATTTACTTGTATTATTTGAAGTCACACTTCGGTATAAGTTAAGTATAACATTACTTGAGTAAGTAAGCAATAATTATAAACACATTTAACTGATCCTTTACTATGATTTACCAATACTGTATTGCTTTTACTCGTACTTAGCACATGCAATATAGATTTAACGCCATTTTGAATGATCTGCAAATTTGAACATGTTTTTTATTAAGTTCTGTCTTTGTTATTTTAGGCACTCTCTTAATTTTACACAATTTTACATAGTTTTGCGTAACGAAATCAACATTGATATTTAATATTTAATTAAATTTCGAAGAAAAAATAAAAAAAACAGTTTTTATGGTTGAATTTTTTGAATTTTAAATACAATTACTTTGTAATTTTTGAAGCCCGCCTGTTTTCTAAGAATATTTGTCCATTTCACACGATAAACGAATGTGCGTTTGAATTTTTACTTTACTTGTCGACGAAATAATGCATTATAAAATAATAATAACTATCAGAGCCATTTTGTTTATCATTCATCATAGAATATTAAGTTGGAAAATGTTACCACCATAATTTATCTTTACTGTATCTATGTAAAGTATAATAATATATTATGAAGGTAGGATGAAATTTCAAACCAAAAATTTTTACTTAAGTTTATCTACGAGAAGTCAACTTTCCTTAAGTCGTACCTAAGTTTATCTTAGTTTATCTGTAAAGTAGTATGAAGTCTATCTTAACTCATTCAGTACTCCATATGCCCACTTTTGCCTAACTCTGCCTTCTAGTGTATCTACAAGATATCTTGAGGGACGGATGGTATTACCTAAGTCAATAACCGAGAATTTGGTTATTGAATGAGAGATATCTACAATTCAGACTTAAGGAAAGATTTTGCCGCTTGGGGTGGCTCCGGTCAGAATTTAGCCGTTTTCTTTGAAAAATTTGATGATTTTTTATTAATTTCGAAAAAGTAAGAAAGCCACATCACTCTAAATTGTTATGTGGACAATATTGTAAATTTTCATTTTCTTCCGATTAAAAATTTAAGAGTAATAAGACTGGAAAAAAAGGGGTGACTTTAGATTCCCTTTTCTTCGGTTTTATTCATTAAAATCGATTTCCAGAAAAACCACATCACTTCTCATATCGTGTAGATTATTTTGTTCCGTTTATTTTTCAGCTCAAAAAGTGTCATATAGGTAATGAATAAAATGGTTACAAAGCTACCCAATTTCATGGTACCTAAAACCTGTGGTGCGATTTTTGAAAATCATACGAGCGGTTCGGTAGTAGAAAATGTCAAAATCACTATGGAGATTATGCATCTTTCTACTGCCGAACCGCTCGTATGATTTTCAAAAATCGCACCACAGGAGGTAGCCCCTTAACCCTCGTATGCTTTGGTGCAGATCTGCTCCAAGAACAATTCATTTTCTATTGTGTCTGGAATTCCAGCATACGAGAGGTTAAAGGCGAGGGATATGTAGGTTACGTTACGGTTATACATTTATGTCCGATTAGTTCGTTGTCTTCAAAGCAAGCTTCTTCTGAGTAATGAAATGAAATGCGTGTTCCATTCTTGGCCTCACCATCATTTGCCATCACGACAGAATGACATCAAACACTAGCCTTTTTAGGGTTCCGTACCCAAAGGGTGAAAACGGGACCCTATTACTAAGCCTACGTTGTCCGTCCGTCCGTCCTACCTATTTAGAGCTGTAACTTTTGAACCGTAATAGCTAGACATTTGAAATTTTTACAGAATATACGTTATTACGGCAGATTTGTTATCAAATAATAAAAAATAATAAAAAAGTTATAAATTAAGGGGTCCTCATACAAGAAACTAGTTTTAATACGTTTTTTTCTTCTCGCTGTCGTCAAACTTGGTGTGTTTATGGCGCAAACTCTACAGTATAACAACAAGTGATAAAAACCGGCCAAGTGAGAGTCGGTCTCGCGCGGTCCGGAGAAAAAATATCTTTGGTGTGGTACGGAACCCTGCCTCGGTGCACGAATAGCAATTTACCGTTTTTATTTACATTAATACAACAGATAGGGGCATAGATTTACTTAACAGTTTTATTTTATTCACTTTATCTCTCTGATCATACTAGGAATATATTTTTAGGTATAATCAATTAAATGTAGGTAATTATAACGGATCGAATTAAGTAAATACCCAATTTAGAAATTTTATCAGAATGAGTGTAAGAAACTTAAACCAGTTGCTATTTCCATTTCCGAGTCATTGACTTTTTAGATATTTCTGATGGTGTTTTAGATATCATCCATTTAAAACAAGTCACTAGGCACTGATCTTATGGTCTGCTCTTCACCTTCATTGGGAATTCTCATACCTATGTCATTCCTATTCAACCAGGATCAACAGTAGCGAATATTCATTTCATCTCGAGCGTTTTCGTGCTTCGGAAGGCACGTTAAGCAGTTGGTCTCGGATAGTTCGGTCAGATGGCGTTGTAACTATTCGTTAACCCAAGGTCAGAGGCCTATTAAGGTGGCTTGAAAATTCTCTGACAGCAAGTTGACCACAGAATGTGTTCAATGTCAGTTGTGCGGAATCCATATTGCGGAAAAATAGGCGGAAAAGCGTTTGGCTTGAACTCAGATCAATTCCAAATAACTTGCCTCCACCAACACGCATTGGGCCAGCGTGGTGGTCCCTCTCACCCTTACTCGTGAGAGGAAGTCTTTGCCCTGCAGTGGGATTCTACGCAGTCCAAGAGACGCCCGAGGGATTGATCTAACTATCGCGAGCCCACGGTATTCCTATCTGTCCTGGGTCCTGGACCCTGTAACGAAATTAATCAAAGATGTTACGGATAAACAAGTAGATAGCCGACTTCCCGCCCCTTTGTAAACAATAGCCCTGTAAGAAAAACAAGGCTAAAAATAAGCCGTCTCTAGGACTCTAGGCATAAACAATTGGACGCATCAGGTAGGATTGAGGACGCTAAAAATATAACTGTCTTGCTATGTATAGTGATAATTTGTGCAAAAAATTTCATTATTTTAACATACATACATAACCTCACGACCATAATCCCTTTTGGGGTGTTCAGAAACATTGCCACGACTACCAACTTATGTTTATGAATGTATAATTCATTCTAAGCCGGAACCACACAGCTCTTTTACTTTTAAAGCAATATGACCATTAACACGGAATATACAGGGTAAAATTGATATCATTAGCATCCTTTTAAACTAAGAGTCTTCCCATCAAACTGAACAACTTTTACTATGGGAGCAAACCGATCGGAGCAAAAAAACAATCTGCTGTCCCATACTAAAGTGCAACGCCTATTCGACTCAAATGTATGCAACAGCTGATTTTTATTTTGCTCCGATCGGTTTGCTCCCATTGTAAAAGTTGTTCAGTTTATTGGGTAGACTCTTAATTTAAAAGGATGATGCTAATGATATCAATTTCACCATGTATAAGAGTAAAAAGCTGGGTCTATGTTTTATTATGTTTTTTTGTATGCACATGCGCTTTCTAAACCAGTGTCCAATAATAGGTTCCTAACGGTACAAACTCAAAAATCTGATCATGTTATAGTGATTGTCAGTAGGATGAAAGATGAAAGTCACGAATTGAGTACAGACACCTACATTATATTGCCGGCATATGTATTTTTTGTTTGCCCAAAAGCCCACTTTCCACTTTATAGTAATTGTGCATAGTTCGCTCAATTAAATGCATTTCACATATTCCACCGCTTAGGTATAGTTAGGGTTGCCAGGTCCGATTTGTTTTAAATCGGGGCAGAAGGTAAAAAAAATCGGGATTTAGGGTTGTAGATCGGGACACACAAAAAACAAGGTATTTTGAAATTAACTGCGTTTTTGCACATCTTTTCGCGTTGTGGTCAGACATCTTTTGATTTATCCATGCAAAAATAGAAAGGTAGAGCGAGCGAAGCGAGCTCGACTTTTCCTCTTAATACAAATCGGTTAGAGCCAGGGCTTTTTTTACGTACAAAACATGTTCAAAGTAACCTAAATAATAATAATAGCTATGGATTGAGCGACGCATGCTCGAAAATGTTAGCACCACCACATCTTTCAGCTGTGGTAAGAACTCTTTAGGATTATGTGTATTAAAACAGATAATTAGAGTGAGCGAAGCGAGCTCTAATTTTCTCCGCTGTACGAATTGAGATAAACAAAGAGATTATATCAATCGATATTTTTCCCGAATTTCGCCTGGGGCATTTGATTTATCGGGACATTTAGTGTCCCGATCAGGTGCAAATCGGGACGCGTCCCCTACCCCCTGAAAATCGGGACAACCCGCGCAAATCGGGACACCTGGCAACTCTAGGTATAGTGGTCTTCTTTAGCAGAGCGGCATTTAGACTACCCCTGCAAACTATACCCCCCCTAGACCCCCCCCCCCCCCCCCCAACCCTTTAGACTATCTTTGTAAATTGGCAAAAGGCACTCAATCTTAGATCTCTGCAGTTCTGCTCTACGTTCAAAGTGGACCTAAAAACCTTTCTAGCACTTGAACACTTCCACACAATAATGCTCTACTAGGTTAAATACGAACCCAACAAAACACCCTTGTTATATTAGTTAGACCATCAAACTGAACAACATTCAATAGTTACGGAGAAAATATTAAAAAAAAAATATTAAAAAAGTCGACTCTGTACCTAGAACCTACTGCAGTTTTGTATGAAACTGCAGATAATTTTTTCTCGATATCCAAGATGGCTCCATAGTCAAAGTTATTCAGTTTAATGGTCTAAAGTGGTGGGTCGACCGCGGTCTGACCCGGTCGCGCGCGGTCCACTTTTGTGATAGTCTCGTAAAGAGATTAAAGACGAAAAATAGTATGTCTATCAAAATCAGGCTATTCATAATACATTAATTGCTAAACCTGTTGCGGTTGAAGGTAGACTGCCAGGTAAGTATATCTAAAATTTTAATGTAGACCGCGCAATGTATGAAGTTTGGCCACCACCTAAACTATCCCCGTTCCCCGTTTTGTAGGCCCGAACCATCACAGATAAACTCTCCGAATCTTTTGTATCCATAAGTCAAGGTTGCTATGATGATACTATTTCGCAGTCAGTGACAGACGCACAATCAGTCTTGCAATCACATTTCAAATAACTTTTAATTAGCTATCATTGTGTTCGAGTTACAACACTTTCGTGTAGGTAGAAATGTAAAATTGACTATAAGGTCAGAGGTCGTTTCTTCTTTTATTTTAATAACCTTGTCTTTGTCAAGGACTTGGTCAAACTACTAGGGTCGATCGTTGTCGATTTTGTACAATCGATATGCAGGTTAACACACACACAATTTAATTTTCGGGGGGGGATTTTCATAGAAAAACAATGTAAAAGTAGGTGCTGTAATCACTTTTCCATACAAATATTCAGATTTCGGGGGGGGGGGATAAATCCCACCTATCCCCCCCCCCCCCTGGATACGTGCCTGAGGAGAACTTTCTGTACAACTTTGAATGTATCAAACTAGTACTTTAGTCTATCATTATATCGATTTTTTAAAATCGATTTGCAGGTATTAGCGACTGTTTCCATAGTTGATTTGAATTTTTAAGTAGGTATAAGGACTTTCTACAAAACTTTGAGATTATGAATGAATCTTAGGATTTTTGGTAATTTATTCCAAACTTAATTTAAATATTGTAACGGGTTCTTACCGTATTTAAGGATATTTAATTTTGAGCTTACAATATTTTGGTAATATTCGTTCCAATGCCATCTAAATGGTAGGTATCCATATTACGAAGACCGTTTTGCAACTGTAGATTAATTTTATTCCACTTTAAAAAAAATTTCAAATACAATTTAATTAGGTAGGTAGGTAGGTATCTACCTATGATCATTTTTTTCTTTAAAACTTTGAACTTATCTGTATTTATAGAATTTCTTGACAAGGTGTAAAGAAAACAAAAATACGCAAAACTTTAAAAGCGGTTTTTCGAAACAACATTCAAACAAATTGACAACTAATAAAAAACATGTTTCTCGTGTGTTTGTTTTGTTGTTTTGTATTTAGACTATAGGTACAGACAGAAGCCGTAGCATGTTACACGTGATACGGCTTTATCACGCCTTTTACCTCGTTCATTCACGTGCAAATAGAAAATAGAGCGAAGGAATGATATCGCTTTATCACGGTGTTTTGCTATACTATACACAGTTAAGGGGGTAGGTAAGTGATTTTTTCGCGAATTTAATGTTGGTCCCATAGTGAAAGTTGTTTAGTTTGATGGCCTGAAGCACTCCCTTAAGTAGGTATATAATGTAACAAGGGTTTTAGTTTAGTCAACCCAAACTGTATTTTAATACATCAGCGATCGACTTGAAGAAATTGGCATTGTCAGTAGATAAGATCTGTAAGGTCCTAAAGTCCGGTTGTGCAAGCGCAAGCGCATCTCAGGTCGGTGACCTTTGCGTAATCCATCACCCGACAACAGAACTAATAATCTTGGGACATGAGCTCGCCCTGCCCTGCGCTAGTAGGGCTGCTGTATACTGCGTATTCTAGATAAATCATTAGATAGGTAAGGAGTCTACGAAATACAAACAGACTTTGAGACCTAATAATAGAAACACGAGTCTTGATTTAAAAGAAAGAGATTGATATTTTATAAAGTTTGATTAGAGCAGAATTGAAGTTACATAAATATTAAATAGTACATTTACGGTTGCTTCGTTTCAGGCGCGCGCGCCGCCCTATCTCTTTCTCTTGCATTAGGCAGTAAATAGCAATCACACGCCCATTTCGCTTCAATTATTTTTCGACATAGGCCCTTAACATGCATGCTTTTAAAAATATGTATAATTATGAATATATTGTTAGCAAACCTTTAAATAATTTAAATTAAAGAAGTAAAATTTTATAGTGAAACTGTGAAAGTTATGCTAGACATTTGGAAATGACATGAGGGAATGAAACACGAAGAAATAAAACTTTTAGTTGGCTTTGTTTACATTTTAAGATATTTCTATTGTAATGGTATACAGGGTGTTTCATAAGTAAGAATAAATTTTTTAAACTCTTAAGGGGGTTGTTTAGACCGTCAAACTGAACAACTTTCTCTATGGGACCAACATCGACACCGCGAAAAAAAAAAATTATATCCCATACATATTTTAGCTCTAGTCGATTTGTAGAGTATATGGAGCATCAATTTTTTTTTCTCGATTTCGATATTGGTCCCATAGTGAAAGTTGTTCAGTTTGATGGTCTACACCACCCCCTTAAAGGTTTATTTGTATTTTTGTAACACCTTGTATAAATAAAAACTACTTGTATTAGACAGCCCTACATAGCGACTCGAGCAATAAGGATAAGTGGCGCTCTTGTAAAAAGGACCAACTCGACCGTGACGATGATTGATTTTGACACTAGAATCTCTGCAACTCTGATCTTCAATTTGTTACAAAATTATTGCAAATGTGGTACTTACCTACCTAAATAATTTTAAGTCTTCACACACGGTGACGCATTGACGCACCGGGTGTGGTTCTATGGACTGACATCTGCCGCTCCGTCAGTGCGTGCGTGCGTCATCGTGTGTGAACGCACTAATTATTCTGGTTTGAGTTCTATCTGCACAGCCTCTTTGAATTAATTCCTTTCTATCTAAGTAAATGGTCTGAGTTTGATCTTACAGTCTCACCTGACGTGACGGTAAGCAATATCCAAGTCTTAGTGCCTGTTTCGCAACTTTTGGATAAGTTGTTAGCTTATATGACAGATAATTTGACATATCTTTCATACGCAAAATGTCAAACGATCTGTCAACTAAGCTAATAATGACTTATCCAGAAGTGGTTAAAGAGGCCTTTAGAGTCACGGACATAGGCCAAGTATTTTTCGCTTACGCTGATAGACGTAACATCAGTGTAACCGCATATGAGACAGCGATAGTCATAAAATCCTATACAATTTGTATGAAAATACATGTCTGACTCCGGAGTCAGACAGCCGTCGTAGAACAAAAAAGTGGCTACGTCGATAAGGACAGCAATAAGTAGCGATCTCCTTTTTTAACTAGAGCGAATTTGCTATGTGCATCTCTTACTGAGTGATATGACAAGACACGTGCTTTCTTCTAGTTCCTTCTCTTTCTACGGTCACGGACTTGAAAGAAATACGGACCGAATATTGCACTAAAAAGATGTGAAGCATGCAAGGTAATACAATCTCATTTGTTCTACAAGGGACCTACACTCACACAGATGCACTAGCTCTAGAGCTGCGCCTAGGCGCAGGTCCTACAACCCGTCACCTTATGTACCGCGTGACAGCACGGCGCACACAAAAGAAATGGGTGCTTCACTCATGATTAGACGAGATTACGTCTGTTTCTTAGAGTTTGATAAATCAAAAGATAGTAGAAACAATAGTAGTACTATCTTTAGGTATACTGAAGAAATTATTTTTTTGAGGTTTGGTATGTAAAGGTTGTTTAGGTATGGTATGTTTGAGTACCTACCAACATGTTAGAACTGCCTCATTGGAATATAATTTAATAAATAAGTAGGGTTAATCCGAGTACCTATTTATTTTAATATAATTGGGTATTAGTAGGTAGGTACCTACATAGGTACAAATTTTTTTAATAGTGTTAAATTATATTATTATATTCAATACTTAACTTATTATTTAATTTAACATCCAAATATCCTTCTGCAAGTTTTAGTTGCAGAATTTACATTTATATTAATAAAACTATGATGTCGCATCTTGAGATCTCTAATTATTTATTCAACTAAACATAAAAGATGACCTTTTAAATTCACGGATCAGAATTATTATAGAATAAAAAGTATTTTTATGCATTTTTTGTTTACATTTCCGACCTTCTGTCAATGCGTTAGATGCAGTGAAGTAAGAAAAATATTACTGTAAGGTTCTTCCAATAGCATCGAATATCATAAAACGCGGCAATTATTTTAATTTTTTTAAATTGCCGTTTTTTTGTTGGACATTTCGTGACCAGACAAATTTTTTTGTATTTGGGTTTCGACATCGATTAAAAATCTGTTGTGCTTTGTAGTATTAAACGTCTATTAATTTAAGACCTAGGTTATTAAACCTATTTAGGTACAAACCAAATTAACCATGCTCTCGACGTCGTATGCGCATCACTTAGTTAGATGATACGCACCTTATCTTTTTTTATCTTTTTTCAATAATCGAATCAATATTTTTGAAAAATGTTAGTCAGCCGTTTGATGGGGAAACGATTTTCGTCATTTCTAGTAGACAACACTCTGAACTCCTTATTTCTCCCTTAGTCTTTTGATCGCTTAGACGTAGGTCGTTATACGAGAGATAGAAAAGGGGAAATTTTCTATTACATCATCATCATTATCTTTTTTTTACTTTTTTTTTAGCACACAGATTTTGCAAAGGTGGGACAGTTCCCATCTTCGCAAAATTCTGTGTACCTATGCTAGTCGAATTGCAAATACCTAGCTAGACGGTCTCTTATGAACGTTTTCGTGGACCTACCATCTATTAACCCTTACTGTTCCATTTCAAAATTACCACCTTATAGAATAAAAATCTGCTCACGGTTGCATCCGAAACAAATTGCTAACATACTTCTACCAGTTTTTGCCATAGGTACCTTACCTGCTTATTACTGGAAGCAAACTCTGTTCCTTCCTATTTTGTTTTTTTTAAGTATTGTTATTTAACTGGACGCGGTGGTTTTGCGGTACAGTCTTCGACTCGAGTGTCTGCCATAAATGATCTCTTGAGTTGGCTTATAGCCATGCTTTTTCCCTACGAGGTGAGGTGTTGAACTCAAACTCAAAGCACTTTATTGCGATACACAGGTTATTTTATGGTGGTATACATTTGAATTAAGCGTCTCTGCAGGGCCGGATTAAGCCATGCAGAGGCCCCTAGGCAATGCAAGTCCTGGGGCCCCTATATCCATCCATGGGCGTCGCAATGATTTTTTCCTATGGTCGCAGTAAAATAACCACCAATCAAACAACATAATAAAAAACACTAAAATGTGGAGCGAGCGAAGCGAGCTCGAGGTTTTACTACAATATTATAAAATCGCGTTTCGTAATGCAATTTCGCTATCTAAATTCTGGAACAAGCGAAGCGAGCTCGAGATTTTACTGCAATAATTGCAGTGAAATCTCCAGCTTCATTGATTTAAATAAAAGGATATTTTATTCAAAGTCCAGCTTGCTTCGCTTTTTATGAAAAATAAGAGACAACTGAAATACAGTTCTCTTATTTTTCATTATTCCTTTCAAGTCTGGGGTGGGCCTAAATCTTTGAGTTTTCACTTATTTTTCTCCCGAGCCGCGAGGCCCCATGGCGGCGCTGGGCTCATAGGCTAGAGCCTACTTTGTCTCTATGGTTAATCCGGCACTGCGTCTCTGTGATCCGCCTAAGGGCAGGCAATATTACAAAACATAGGTGGCACAGAGAATTTAGTCACAATTGTAACAGTTTCCGACAATTACTTAATTTAGATTATACATAAAACATAGGTTAATTAGGTGCAATACAACTTGTGATCATTGTTGATGAAAATATCAAATCAAGCGGATTACATTAAATTTAAATAATATGTCAATATGTCAAAATCTTAATACATTAAATAATAGGATCGAATTGCACAAATAACAATACTATTAAAAGCCAATAAAAATGATAATAAAATAATAATAATAATAACCCCGCGGGGGCAGCTTGTGGCGAGCTGACGGTGAGTGGCGACACCGCGGACCCCTATCCAGGGGGACCATACAGACATGCGCTTACACACACACATACAGACAGTAACACACCCCCCTACCTCTGGCTTGCCTTCATTGGCCGTCCAGAGTGGAATCGCAAGAGCAAAGAACCTATGCTCCAGGTTGGAAGTGTATTGCACGTAATGGCGTAATAACGGGGAAACCCGCTCACGGGGGTAAACCCCGCGATGGTGAAACCGGTGCCGCACCTCTCGACAACCTTTAGCCGCTCAATGGGATGTTGCCCCATTGTCGCACTTTGTACGTGCGGCCGTTTTATGGGGCCCACTCGACGAGTTGGCGAGTCACCGCCTGCCCTATTTACAATTTTGAGACTAGTTGTCATGGCAGGCGTCCGTTAGTCTCCTCCCATAGCCCAGTATCCATCCATCCAACTTTCACCTCTATAGCCCAAGACCTTATTTTTCCATCACGGCCATAGCGCCGGACTCCAATAGTCTTTGCACCTGGCGGGGACCATCCCCGTGTGTATCATGTTGTGCGCTCGGAGATGGTATCCGCCATGTGTATCCCTTACATTTAGATTAACTTGTCTTTTGAACGGGCCTCTACATGTTGGCTTCGGCTCCATGCACGCCTTCCAAAGGTCCGGGACTTAATTGCCCGTGATTACGGATCGTAAGATAATAATAGGGTTTTTGGATTAAATGCATTGCGGGTTCCAGGTATTCCAGGTGGCGGGCTTCCTTACTCGAGTCGAGGACGTTTTTGAAAATTTTGTCATACAAATTATGTCAAAAACGTCCTTCACTCGAGTGAGGAAATGTCAAGAAAACAACTAAGAATACGGGTGTTAGAGTCATCCCCCAGGCTCGTTCGACTTCATTATCTATTGTTGTGAATGGTCACCGCTATTGATCATGGTTTACACGTGCGTGTGTGGTGCCCGTATTGAAACATAGTTCTACACTATTTTCAAAACAAATTACCTAATTAGATAGATAGATGGATAAACAATTTATTTGCATAAGTAACACACACATATAATATTACTTAGGCCCGATTCGACCAAACGCGAGTAAATTTTATTCTTAGATTAAGTCGCCGGTTACTATAGAGTAAACAGATTTTGTGTTTTACCAACCCTAATCTAAAGGAAATAAAAGTAGGTAAGTAGGTAATAAAAATAAACCTACCAAATTAAAACTGTATAACCTCACATTGCAATAAGTACGGATACAACGACCTCTTTCTTTAGGTGAATTATACATTCGTTCTTTTAGTACGAGGTGTGTAAACACCAGAAGTAAAATAGTTCCGTGTATAGTTACTCTTCTATAAATCTAAGTTTGGTCGAATTCGGCCTTATTATTATTAATTACCCTTTCTTTACTGTACCGTAGTCGAAGAAAAAGAGGTCACGCGCCAAAACAAAAGAATGTTTCTTCAACCTATGCGATCGCTAATCAGTAGAATATCTCTACAATGACAGCTGACAAATCTGTTTTTAAACCAAAAACAGGTATCACCGTTCCGTATTCGGTCTGGGTACCGCTAGCCTTTGAGACGAGACTGCTTCTGTTTTAAAAGATCAAAATAAGAGTCTTACGAGTTTATCTGTTTATAACTGTGACACATTTTATAATAATAAATCTTATGGAGATTGTCACACAGAGTATCTAGTTCCAATCACATTTTATATTAACTTCTGTTTTTAAAGTTTTATAACACTACTTTGTTCCTCCTCTATTAAAGATAAACAGGGTCTCCAACTGCGTTTTTGATGTGAAACATTATTGGCGTGCCTTGGCAATAAAACCGACTCGGAGTGCGATTTTTGAATCTCATTCCGTGAGCTCAGCATTTGTAAATGTCAAAATTGCTATGGAAATATGAATCTTTCTACTGCTGATTTGACTTTCAAAAATAGCACTCCAGAAGTATTATATTTGAAAGTCAAATCAATAGTAGAAAGATGCGTATCTTCATAGTAATATTGACATTTTCAACTGCTGAGCTGGTGAGCTCATTCGGTGGAATGAGATTCAAAAATCGCACTCTCGTTCGACGTGACGGAAATTTGAAATTTTCGCGATTTTATTGTTTAGTTATTGGTCTGATCATCCTCTTAAAAACAGTCCGCTTATTAAGAAGGACCCTACATAGTCTACAACTTACTATTGTTTCCTGAAAGTATACGAGAAGGCAGGTACGAGCTAACCCGCGTCTATTTTCGAAAAATCCTTACCCACATCCTTAAATGTTTATTTGTATTTTTTTCTTATCATACAGGGTGTTTCATAAGTAACAATAAATATTTAAAACTCTTAAGGGGGTTGTTTAGACCGTCGAACTGAACAACAACTACCATGAAACCGAAGCACTTTTACCAATAGTACAATAGTATAAATTATTTAACTACTTTCCCTTAACTTGAATGCACAATACTAATAATTTAATAATGAATAAATGATAATAATAATGTATAAAACTATAATAGAACATGCTGAAACAAAAGCAAAACTAACACACCCTCCCCCCTCCCTCCCCCACACACACCCCCCTACATATATATACACACACACTCACACCATACACTATTATCACACATTTATTTATTTTTTATTTTGTTTGTTTGTAAAAGTAATTGTAATCGCTAATAGATTATAAGAACCATTGCATTGTATCACAAAAGAGGGTAGGAACTAGCTCCTGGGTACACAGTTCGCTAGTACAGGAGCTAGGGCTAAATCAATGATGTAAACATGGTCTTTTTTTCAATAAAATTCTATTCAATTCAAAAAAAAAAAAAAAAAAAAAAAAAACTTTCTCTATGGGACCAACATCGAAATCGCGAAAAAAAAAAATCTGATATCCCATACATATTTTAGCTCTAGTCGATTTGTAGAGTATGGAACATCAATATTTTTTTCGCGATTTTGATATTGGTCCCATAGTGAAAGTTGTTCAGTTTGATGGTCTAACCCACCCCCTTAAAGGTTTATTTGTATTTTTGTAAAACCTTGTATATTAACTACAGTGGAGAACTGGAAATCCTATCACTACCTTCTGGCTCTATCAATCTTAGAAACTATATTATTAATATACATTGTCATCGGGTATAGGGTCCTTCTAAATATGCTGACAGTTTTTTAAGGATATGATAAGACCGTCAAACTGAACAACTTTCTCTATGGCACCAAAGTCGAAATCGCGGAAAAAATCTGCTGTTCCATTAAAACTGCAAACCTAATCGAGCTAACAGCTATGGGACAGAAGATTTTTTTTGCGATTTCGATGTTAGTCCCATAGAGAAAGATGGTCCGGTTATTTAAAAAACTGCCAGCATATTAAGAAGGACCCACAGATATTATAGATAATCATCACCACAGCCTATACGTCCCACTGAAAGGCACAGGCCTACTCTCAGCCCAATGCGGATTGGTAGACTTCACACGCATCGGAATTTCTTCTTCAGCGTTATGCAGGTTTCCTCACGATGTTTCCTTCACAGTTTGAGAGCAATCGGTATTACGTACATAGATATTAGGTAAGTTAGAAAAACTCATTGGTACATGGCATGTGATCCGTGTGGATTCAAACCCGGACTGTTTCATGGATAGTAAAGCCTGACCAGGAATATAAAAAACCTGGTTTCGGGGCGCTGCAATCGACTATAACCTTTAATGACAGAGTTCCAAGTACAAAAATTAGTTCCAATTCCAATGATTTTCCGCAACATGGCGAGGTTTTTTATATTTCTGGTCTGGCTTTACCTAGGTACCGATGTAGGTATACAAAATTTACTGATGCTGAGTAGAATTTCATTAGACATTCCTGAGATCATTTTAGATACCTAATTAGGTGCTAGATTATACAGTTTATAGCGTTATTATCTTAACCGGATCGGTTTTATGCGTTTCAATACCAGGCATCTTTAACACCCGTTACGAAAGCAAGATTCTTGTTTAAACTAGTGGCGCCATATAATTATGCACATAATTATGTTTGTAGAACACACAATTTGTATGTTGAGTGGTTTCTTTTCTTATATTAATTTGACGACACCGATATTGAAGCCATGAAAATACACTTACTTAATACTTACAATATTTGTCTCTTGGGAAACAACATTTACTAAAAAAACTAATCCCTACTTATTATTTTATTAATAAACCAAAAGAGTTTTTTCAACATACCTACTTACTCGTAAAGTGGCTCTTATTGCACCGCTTTTAGGTAAGTACATAGTGCAGCATATATAAACACTTCATTTCATCAAACAATTAATTTAAGTTACAAATTAACATTAAATTAATTATTTATTTGGTGTTATTAATACATTCATTGTAAGTTTGTAACGTTTTTCATATCAGGTTGATTGCAACCAAATGTCTTTGGTTGAATGGTGGCAACAGTCATCGCCTCTTTATATAAAAAAAAATCCAGCTCCATTTTCAAGTACTTACCTATAATTTTTTCTATGACCATTTTCCTCAAACATTTTGTCTAAAATTGTTGTATTTTACGAAATTTTAGTACTTTTTCCTCGCAAGTATGTTGAAAAACGTCGTATGAAACGCGTGAGCATTGGTAATTACAGCCTATGCTAGAATCACTCGTGATTAGACGAGATTACGTCCGTCTTTTTTTCAGGTCTATGATTAGATTAGACCCGAGTCGAAGTGGCGGGCAAAGCTTGTGTCAAACTGTGTTTAAAGCATTCACTTCTAGATATAATTGAATACCTGTACAAGTTTTAGCCAGATGCCAACGAATGCGGTCAGAATCGTGACCAGATCTAAATGTAAACACCCATTGTACCTGTGTAGGCACACGCAGCTTGATAAAGATAAGAAACTGATTAGTAGATAGTACGAAACTACAGAATATACAAGCAGTTGAACGACTTTACGCGGCTCAAAAACTAACGGCGGGTAATCCTGCGCGTATTACGCTGGAATCATCCTACTAAACAACAATTTGACAAAAAATACAAAATGTTTTGTATTGGTAACGATTTTTCTCCATATGGCACCAACACATCGAAATCGCAATTTTTTTTTAGTTTAGTCTAAATCCCCTTTAAAACAAAAACATATAGTTGATAAAATTGTAATGGTTGTTCTATATGGGCAATTTCGTAAAAAAATATCCCGGTTACAAAATGGAATACAAAAAAAAACATATCTTTATTATAATTGGAACAACGTAGAATGATTCGCACTTATTTGAAATGCATAATAACAGTTGCAAATTGGATAAAAATGATTATTTTCAAAGAAAATGTGATTATTTTGGGACAAGAGAGTGGTTCAGGCTTCCATTTTGTAACTTTTTTGGAACGAAATTATATAATTATACAGTTTATTCTTAGTAAATGTGTCTTTTTTCTTTAAAAATAACAATCAGTGAACCTTAACAAGGCATCAATTACTTGTAATAAACTAAAATATATCTATTTTGTAACTTTTTAAACTAGGTCGGTCATTGTGGGACATTACTAATAATGGGGGTTCAAAACTAACTTTAGTCTTATTTTTTAATTTATTTATAATAAATGACCTATATAACCTGCTAATTTTACAGATTATTAATTAAATATTGAAATAATCAAAACCTTCATTCAAAACGGTCTTTGGTTTCAGTGTAAATTGAGTGCAAACTGATAGACATGACAAAATGTGTGCGGATATATTTAGAAAAAAACGCCCATATTTGGACAAAAAAAAAGAATAATTATGTATACCTTAAGAAGCTCATTAGTGCTGCAATATTGAATGATTTGTTCTACTTTCGAACGTAGAGTGTAGCTTTTGGGAAGTTTTTAAGATATTCTACTGCCTACATTTTTCGTACTTCTCTAGTAGCCGGAGTGTTTATAACGGTGGTTTGTTCTTAATTGCCATTTGAGTGACAGCCCTAACTTATTGGATCGATTCGATTCGAAAACAGGTCGAAAAGAGTGTAGGTGCTCTAGAGATTTATTTTATTACTGTTTAGAAAAATTGCCTAGATTAATTAAAGACGTTTGGTGTCCTCTATATTAAATTAAGCTTGTTACTGAAATAGATATGCTACTTTGAAACCATTAGAACATAATTAATCAAGTTAAAAGTAATATCGGTGCGAATGCGCAATATAATCCTTCTGGCCTCAAAGGTCGTTCCTAAACGCCACTTTAGGCCAAAATGAGTAGGTTAAAATGCAGTTTCGTTAATTTTTTTTCGCTCTATCGATCGGTGTATTCCCCTGTAAAAAGTCATTTATGGCGTTTACGACAATAATTGAGGCCAGAGGGGTCGAATATAGGAATGTTCAGTTTCATACATAACTACATATAGGGTTCTTCTTAATATGCTAACACTTTTTTAAGGGGATGATCAGACCATGAAACTGAACATCTTTCTATAGGGCACCAACTTCTAAATCGCAGAAAATCTTTTATTCCATACAAAACTGCAAACGGCTCCAGAGTCAATGTATGGGACAGCTGATTTTTTTTTCGCAATTTCTATGTTGGTCTCATTGTGATAGTTATTCAGTTTGAAGTTCTGATCATCCCCTTTTAAAAGTGTCAGCGTAATAAGAAGATAAACTCACGTACATGGGAGTACATAATGTATGGGACAGCTGATGTTTTTTTCACGATTTCGATGTTTCGAGGTCTTTTTTCGAGGTCCCAAAGTGAAAGTGGTTCAGTTTGATGGTCTAAAACACCACCTTAAAAATGTTAAATGTTTATTCTTACTTTTGTTACATCCAGTACCTATAATATTAAATACTTACCTACTAATAACAATTAAAACAAATTATTTAATATTTTGAAAAAAAGTTACTTGGGTCTATGTTGAATGATACATATAGCTAAGTATACCTAAATAGGATATGCGAATTTTGTATTTATTTTTGTTGCTACGCTATGTTCGTTAGTTTTAGGAGGTCTTGTTTTAAATAGAATATACTTAGTTTTCGTTCGGTAACAATTATGAACGCTTCACACCAGATGTAGAGACTAATTCCCTCTTGTTAAAACACAAAATAGAATCCTCAATCCTTTTCAGCAGCAAAATTAGAAAGACACGCTGTTCTCATTTCCTATTTTTAGTGCAAATATTAAATGGACTTGAAACTTGTTTCTAACTTTATTATCATCGTAACGAACTAACCTATACCTTAGGTACTTACCGTTCAGTGGCGCCATCATCGTAATATTTATAATTTCTCAATCAAAATAAGTAGGTAGCCTGAATAAATTTCGATTAATTTCGAAGTAGGTATTTAGAACCTATAAAAGTATTATATAGAATAGCTTTTACGCTTTTGTAGTTTATTGGAGTAGCACTTTTTCATTTTGGGTTTTCATTATTGAGAAATCTTTAATATTGTGATTAGGGCGCTACTGAACGGTAAAAGGATTGGCGCGCTGCATACAAACGTACTATGGTGATATTTTCAATACTAACCAATTAAAGTCAATGAAATTTTGCAGAAACAATCTAGAAACAAATCTCTATGCTTGTATGGAGTCCGATTTTCGTTAAAATGTATAGTTTTAAAGTTACAGTGCCTCAATGATTTCTATACAAGTCTTAAATTAATCCTAGAATTAAAACTGTATATTTTAACGAAAATCTGACTTCATACAATCATAGAGATTCGTTTCTAGATTGTTTCTGAAAAATTTCATTGACAAAAATATCACCATAGTAGGTACATTTGCGCTCTCGGAATAAACTTCTCTTAACATAAAAGACCAAAGATTTTTTTTTTCTTAGGCATGAGCTGTAAAGTACCTATACACCGATAATTATAATAGGGAGTGTTAAATCACGACAAGGCATAGATCCTATAAACAAGACAAGGATTGATAATCGTTGTGATGATAATATGATGTACGGCCATAATGATATCATATTCATTAATATTACACAAACAAACATACGCAAACTAATGACATAAAACCCCTTTAAAAGTTGTCAAGAACCTTCGCTACTACTGCCCTCAGTTAATAGAAGTCATGCCATTTATTTAACACAGTTTCAAATCTCCTGAAAATAAACTCGGACATGGCTCTCACCATCAATCGTTTCTCTATTTGTTCGTCCCTAAATTTTCATACTAACTTTTTAAGCTGTTGCCCCATCTGGCGATTCATCAACTAGCTCATTAGACACTATTGTCATGAACTGCCTCCCATCCATCCTTTACTGTCCATTTGATGATCTTGCCCTCCCCATTTGTTTCGGCGGCACCCAGGCTGAAAAAAAAGGCCAAGGTATCCGAAAAATTGCTTGCATCTCCTTGCGTTTCTGTCTCCTGTCTAGGTACAGGTAACACAGTCTTAGAGCCACACGGCTAACCGACCGGTGACGGGAGCCGTGTTACTCTATGTATCTAGCATGAATACCAGGAATGTTGCATAGGCACAGTATAAGAAAGAGTATCGGCATAGGTATATTGTCAGGAATACCTTTTCCAGCTTAACTCCATTCTTTCCTTGGCGGTCGGTAGTGATGTTTCACACTTGACAGAAGCCAGAAACGAGTCTATGGTCTTTCCTAACCAACCCCTTCTACTCCCAAAAACTATGGGACGCGCGGCTCTGCCTCCAAATTGAAAAAATATCTCCTCTACGCTGCATCTGGCCCCGCAGAGCACGCTCATCTCGCTTGCTCCACAAAATGTAGCTCGTTGGCAACCCTACCCCTAATATAGTAGGATAGAGGGGAGTTTTTGGCGGGCTTTGGTAGCTGACATTTGGAGTCCTTATATTTCATCGAATTTTTATTGTTTATAGTGAGTTTTGGTTCGTAAAATTGGTGTTGTTTTGCGTTACAAAGTGTCGTGCAAGTGAATAATATATAGTTCAGTGAAATATGATGGTGCTTGGGTCGTAAACAGGAAAAGTGTTCCGTGATTTTAGCGCGGCAAAGCGGTCGGTTCACCTCTTTCCTGTGGACTTCTCTGCTTTTCCTGCGTCTTTCGATTGCCTCCAAAAACTCCAAAGAACCATCAAAACGTCGAATACCAACGTTTTAATGTGAAAACAGAAGAAAATTAAAAATAAATTAAGATTTAGCCAAAAGGTCTAGTAACCAGGCTAGTAAATATATTTAAAAAAAAAAAAAAAAAAGTAGGATAGAGTCTTAGATCAAAATAAAATTAATGGATAATGCCTTACGCGAACATTTCAAACCAGAAAAATGAGGCAAAACAAATGAAAGGTATTCTTCAAATTTGTATGCAAGTGCCCTAGATTTGACAGATAATGGCGATAGTTTGTATGGACCAAGTGCACCAGTAGTGTGCTTCAACTTACCGCGCTTTAGGCCTATCCATTAATTTTATTTTGATCTAAGGATAGAGTAGGATACTATATTATATGGTAGGATTGGCAACCCTACTACGAGTATACCTACCTATTATATTAGGCTGCGTCTACCGGTATTTTTTCACTAAAGTTCGTAAGAGGACCACCACCACCACCACGATGGGTTTGGTGATGTAATATAGGTACTATAGTTAGGAACGTTAATTTTCTCTACATATAAGTACACTTATTTATAAAAGCATGGTTTTCACGAGTTTCCATTGCGAGATTTATTTTAGCGCACATTTTTAAGCCGCCGTATTTATAAGCCGCCCATACATCATTCTTATTGACACATTTGAGAAGATTAATTTGTTTTCTTTCCCTGCGTTCTAAAACGGCCGTCCCGATCCCAATCGCTGGACACAAACGCTCGACTTAAGGCAGTTATCCTGCGTCCACGAGATCATTAAACGTGCAGTAAATTCCAAGTGTGCAATTAAGGGGCGAGCTCCCTATTTTTAGCCCGGCGAGTGCACTTGCCTTTTTAGGGTTCGATGACCAAATGACATAGAACGGCATCCTCATAACTTCGTCGTATGTCTGCCCTTTATCTGAACAACTTTCTCTATGGGACCAACATCGAAGTCGCGAAAAAAACAGTCAAGTAGGGTTGCAGTTTAGTATGGAATAGCAGACTTTTTTTCGCGTTTTTGAGGTTGGTATGGTTGTTCAGTTTGATGATCTGATCACCCACTTTAAAAACAGTCAGAAGGACCCTATATTTGTTGTCTTCTAGTGTCTAGTCCGACTTCGAAATTTGAATAGCACCGATCTAGTCGGGTGTCGTAAGACTAGGTGCACACGAGCAACTTTTGTCTCTCATAGGGTTTGTATGAAAAGTCTCGTCGTTACATGCCCGGACTTCCATAAAAGCCCATAGACTTGATGTGAGAGACCAATTTGTTGCGGAGACAAAAGTTGCTCGTGCGCAGCTTGGTTTTAGAGGAGACTAATTCCTTCAGGCGTCTCACATGTCTTCGATGCCCAAGCAATGTGTCTGCCGGTTAGGGGAGACCAGCCTAAAACGGGTAGCCCGCCTAAAACAGGTAGGTCTGTTAATATGTATATTATAAGTATTAGTGAGAATGTCTGAGTGCAGACTGGCGACCCAACCGTCGACCATTCACAGGCAGTCGGCTCGCCACCATGACGCAAACGTTTTAAAGGTAAGAAAAAAAATAAGTTTTTTGCGGTTTTCAGTAAAAAAAATCGAACTAAATTTGATTTGACTACTCGAATATGGAGTAAAATATGTTCTTCTAACTTTTATGCTATAATTTTGAAACTAATGCTCTTCTTGTCTCCGAAAACTTATGGGCCCAACTGCTTTTCCATTCTTAGTTATGTCGTTTGAAAACTTAAATGTGCTTTTGGGCAAAACAGGTAGGGGCAAAACGGGTGTCTTCCAACAGTACATATTCTGGTCGAGGCTCTTATTTAGGTGATGCTTATCAGGAATAAGTTTAGATCTTTATAAAAAATTACGGATTTTAATTGTATTGTTACTATGTTTAATAGATGATTTTAAATTTAGAAAAAAGATTCACGCTATAAATTAAAAAAAAAAAAAATTATGCAGACTTATTAAACTTAAATCAGACTTAACTTTATATGAGAATTATATATGTTTCGATAGTGAACAACAACAAATTAAGAAATGTTGTTTTGGTTGATTAAATAATTTATTTAGTTTCTACCCGTTTTAGGCACCCCAGACGGGCAAAGCGGGTATTTGGAAGGGTTTTGTATTTTTTGTTTTGCTTTAAATACGGAAGAAAATTACAATTTTTGTTTTTGATTTTCATAACTTTATTAGATAAACATTTTTATGAATAAAAATGTAAGTTGCAGTAACGTTTCTAAGTCTGTTTAAACCAACATCTCCCTTAGCTTACCCGTTTTGGGCTGGTCTCCCCTATAGTCACTGCATCTGACCCCATCTCTGATCGTATCGGTCTCCCGTTCCATCAGACATAGGAGGGTAAGACCGAGAGAGTGAATCTGTGTCTACCGTGTACACTTATAAGTGTGCATAAATGCACTTCAACATATCCTGCATGTCCTGCTTTTCTATAGAGATTGCAAGCGCCAGAGTAAATCTAAGAGCTGTCACACACGATGACGCACTGATGGAGCAGCAGACGTCAGTCCGTCATTCATAAAGTAAGGAGTTGTATGAAAGCGCACGTACAAACACACGGTGCGTGAAACACACGGTGCGAATTGACGCACTTGCTTCACAAATGACGGACTGACGTCTGCTGCTCCGTCAGTGCGTCATCGTGTGTGTTTCCACTAAAAGGAATCCATCAACATCGTCGTCATTCCAAGTGGGTGCCTAATAATATATTTACCTCAATATAAAATCGTCACTGTCGAAAATCATTTGTAAATTATCTAATGCGTTGGTCGGGCTTTTATTGTACAATATCACTATGAGAATGATGTGCTTAGGTACGTGCCCGCTATGTACGAGAATCTTCTCTAAGAAGATTAGCTATGCAAGCTTAGCATGTAGTTCGTAGTGACCACCCTGTCATCATCAAAGGGTATGGACTGGGGATGTTTTAAAAAAAATCAGGAGAACTCCAACCCTGTTTTTTTTTAAACCCCATAGTAAGTTGCCCTTAAAATTATTTTTTTACCTTACTACGGTACTTCAGGCCCCATAAATTTTCTGGTGTGAAATTTTTACAGTACCTACACTAAGACCCTGACGATTAAAACAAGACCATTAGCAGACCTGTCCTATGGATAGATTTTGAGCTACAGGTAGTTTTAGACAAAAAAATAGAATTTTTCTAAAAAAAAAAACAACATTAAAATAAAACCTTGAGGCCAAGGTCAATATAATGGGCGGCGGTAGGTTGCAGACCCTAACTAGTTTCTACCCTAGGCGTATGTACAGCTCCCTACCAAACACCCTGTATAACTAACAGTAGGTATACTATACTGATAAAATTTTCCCATAAACTATCTGTGGAACCCTTCTAACACATATCCAAAACGCTCTTGACCAGTTTTTTTCATTGCAAACGAGGCTGGAAGACGGGTTGTCGTGACGGCAAAATAACCTTAGGGCGTCTTAGGGATCAAGTTGTGGATAAGTTATAGTTACCTATCTACTCATATGGTTATATTTAGATTTGCGATGCGAACGTATTAACGTGCCTTCGTGCATTGCGTATTTACAATAGTTACCTAGGTAGGTACTATGATAATATGTGTGAATCGATTTAAGTATAAGAATTACTATATAAGACGCAATTACGAATAAAGGCACTACTATAAGAAATAAAAATACTTAACTACTACTACTAGAAATGTAGAGAAATATATTCTGAAAACAATAATTACACCGGCTGCCAGGCACGTATCCAGGGGGGGGGGGAATAAAGAGGTATAGAGGGGGAATATAGGTGGGATTTAAAGAGGAAACCTACGAACTCTGAAAAGAAATTTAATTATGATGCGTAGTATGTCACGTGTAGTATGTAGTATGTCATGTGGTTTAAGTCTACCAAACCGCATTGGGCACGCGTGGACTAACGCCCGTACACCCTCCTTGAGGATAGGCCTTGTCATGCAGTGGGATCTGTCCCACGACGACGACGACCGAACCGACCGACCGACCGGACCGACCGGACCGTGTGACGATCCTGAAAACAATAGACAACCGGTGTGGAAAAATGATCGGACATAATGCTGTAAGAGTTATGTTATTAGGTTTTTAAAGTACATTTGTTTGTTTACAGTTCCCGGCGCCTGCGGTTGGTGCTAAAGCAACGAGCTGCGAAGGAGTAATAAATAGCAAGAATTCTTCACCAACTACTAATCATTCGATATCTGATAACACGTAAGTTACCTAAATGCTTCTTTATACACAAGAATAATATTATTGAGGGTTAATTGCAGTCAGCGGAATTGAGTGGATGGCTGCTGAACAGCCAGTTCAGAAATCGAAATCATTACGTTCGTCACAAATTTCCAACAGAACGGTAGACAATCCAAAATCAAGACATTAAAAACCCCTGACTAAAAGTGGAAATAAGCTTCATGGGAAAATATTGTTGAAACTCTTCATAGCATAGCATAATTACGCTCACGACCAGCGCCGGATTTATATTTTTTATGAGTGTAGGCCACTTTATTTCCGCCGCTACAAGTAGGGTAGGTACCTACCTAATAATTTTCCATTTGTAGTAACTATAGTCCTCTGAAATCTGCTGCCGCCCCTAGGCCGTGGCCTATAGGCCGTATACGGCCTATTGACAAATCCAGGACTGCTCACGACTATATTCCCCGAGGGGGTAGTCAGAGATATTCTGAAACCTCAGAACATCCACGTTTCACTAGTACCGAAACTCTGTCCGTGTGACGGGGAGTGAGCCCGTCGCAACCAGGGCCGGATTAAGCCATGCCGAGGCCCCTAGGCAATGCAAGGCCCGGGGCCCCTATCTCCATGGGCGAAGCAACGATTTTTTCCTATGGTCGCAGTAAAATAACCACCAGCCAATGTGGAGCGATTGAAGTGAGCTCGAGCTTTTAATATTATAAAGTCGTTGCGCAATGCGATCTAAATCCTGGACTGAGCAAAGCGATCTCGAATTTTTCATCATTGCAACAACCGTCTCAAACCAAGAGCGAGCAAAGCGAGCTCGAGGTTTTACTAGAATATTATAAAGTCACGTTTCGTAATGCGATAAGAATTCTGGAACGAGCGAAGCGAGCACGAGATTTTACTGCAATCAACTGAAATACACTCTTGTCTCTTACTTTCATATTTCCTTTGTCTGGGGTGGGCCTAAATATTTGAGTTTTCGCTTATTTTTCTCCCGAGCCGCGGGATCTACTGATGAGATCATTGCATCACCATCTAAAACCAAGAGCCAGCGAAGCGAGCTCAAGATTTTTAACTGCAATATTATAAAATCGTTGCGCAATGTGATCTGAACCTTTGAGCAAGCGAAGCAAGCTCGAGGTTTTAATACCATATTAGAAAGACGTTGCGTAATGCAATCTTAATCCTGGAACGAGAGAAGCAACTAAAATACAGTTGTCTCTTATTTTTCGTAATTCTTTTTAAGTCTGGGGTGGGCCTAAATCTTTGAGTTTTCACTTATTTTTCTCCCGAGCCGCGGGGCCCCTTGGCAGCTGTGGGCCCATAGGCTGCAGCCTACTTTGTCTCTATGGTTAATCCGGCACTGGTCGCAACTTGTAATGGTCAGTATGGGTGGATACATGCCTCGGAGTTGAAGCACAAGCAGCAGAAGTTGAAACTCTGATACAAGAAAAAGAATACGATATGGTTTTTAGGTTCCCTGACTCCAAATCAACCTTTACTAGAATTTCGGTCTGCCTGTTTGTTTGTTTGTATCACGCAAAAACTAATGAATCGTTTCTTTTTTTTTTATTATTATTGATGGGTTTGCTCTCGATTTCTATCTAGTCCTCCCTCAGGACAAAAGATGGGGTCGAAGATGTATCGAGCTTACCCAGAAGTGCACTGGCACTCCTACACACTGACTCACTGACGGAACGCAGCATGCTGCTTGGCGCTAGACACCGGCAGGAGGGTGGTCGCGAGCCAGGCGGCTCCTTGTGGAGCCTACCACACCGATGTGGGGGATCGTTCAGCCGCCACCACAAACTTGGTAGCTTGTGATGCCGTTGCCCGGGGTGGACCGCTAGGAGGTAGATCACCCCAAGATGAATTTAGATGAAACTTTTTTGTTTGATAGCTTATGATTTGACTTAAAATCTGGTAACTAATTATTTCTAATTTGTGCGACGTTAAAAATATTTTTTTTCTATTTTCACAGCACCAGCGATCAGCGTTCCGTTACACCAGGCAAGCTGCCAGAGTCAGCGTCACAGGTATTGAACGCAGCTCGCGGCCTGATGATGCGTCTACTGGAACGTGATGCTAGGGTCCGCATGAGGAACTTGAGGCAGCTGCAGCAATCTGCTTTCTATATGAGCTTCAATTTTGAACATGTTAAAGCTAAGAAGGTAATGTTCATAATTGTCCATCACTAGTTAGGCCGGTGCCAGACTGGGACTAATACAAAGGTCCAACCTTAGAAAAAGAATATAGCGACCCTTCTGGCCTCAAAGGTCGTAAACGCCACTTTTGGCCAAAATGAGTTAAAAATTCAGTTTTGTTTATTTTTTTTCGCTCTATCGATCGGTGTATTCCCCTGTAAAAAGTCATTTATGGCGTTTACGACCTTTGAGGCCTGATGGAAGGGTCGATAGGGTCTTTCTTAAAATGCGGACACTTTTTTAAGGGGATAATCAGACCGTCAAACTGAACAAATTTCTCTATGGGACCAACATCGAAATCGAGAAAAAAAATCAGCTCTTCTATACAAAACTGCAAACCTACTCCAGCCAAATGTATGGGACAGCCACGGGACAGCAGATTTTTTTTCGCGCTTTAGATGTTGGTGACTACCATAGAAAGTTGTTCAGTTTGATGGTCTGATCATCCCCTTAAAAAAGAGTCAGCATATTAAAAAGGATCCTGTATGTCTAGAATGAGCCTCACGCTTCTACTGTATAAAACAAAAGGGGCCTACTTTCTTAGGTTGGTGTGCGTGAGACGTCATACAAATTATATCTGTGCATATGGTTAGGGTTTAGAGGCCAGTGCTGGTTGCAATTTTTTTCGACGCTTTCGTAGCTTCGACTGTCTATCTTGTTTGACATACAGGATGTTAGGAAAAGTATCATTAACCTTTAAACCACATACTCTACCCATCAAACTGAACAACTCTTACTATGGGTGCAAAACGATCAGAGCAAAAAAAAAGTCTGCTGTCCCATAGGTAGGTACGGTAAAAGCGCCTAAACCCGGCCCCCGCCTAAAGTCGGCAGTCTGAACTGTTATCGTCCATAAATTATTTCATATTTGACATGTAACAAGTATTTTTGCTCTAAACAATAGCTTATTTTCTTCTCTTTACGTGTTACCAAAATTACGTCGATCGGTCACAGCATACAAATGCAATCGAGGTTGGGATGGTGACAAGTGCGGAATAGTCTGCAATACCGCGTTTCTGCGGGTAAAATCACTATGCAATACATTTTTGGGAAATGTGATTTCTATCAATTTTAGCATTTTTGTGGGTTCCTGACATGTGTTAAAGTTAATTTTATAAACCATTTAATGATAATATCAAGACCTAATTTTATACTTAATATCATTAGTTTTTGAAATAATAGGGGGACCGGAGTTAGGGTATAAAATTCTCGTTAAAACCTTAAGTCGGCATACGTGGCCAGATTTAGGGAATCAATCTAAATGAACAAATCCTAAGGTCGGCATTAGTAATAAACGACTATTACCTTAGTATATTATTATACCTTACCAGCATAAAACAATATCTGAAGATGTTAATTTGAAAATATTTTATAATATTAAGGTACTTAATTAATTATTGCGATTATTAAAGCTGTTTATTGTTATTATGAAAGATACCTACACTGTAGACGAAAATCCACCAAAAATAAAAATTTTATCGTTAAAAATAAGTTCTAGTTAAAAAAGAGTTAAGTATTGAAATGTTTACGTTCTATTGCTTAATTTTGTAACCAATTATACTTGAGACCACCCGTAGTTAGTCCTTTAGAAATACATATGCCGGCTTCAGGAAAAATACTTACCGGAATTAGGGCTAGACCTGCCGACTTTGGGGAAAATTTGTGTCTTTCGATTTAAACCTTAAAAACTCAGCAATAAACTGTATTTTGGCTTGTTTTTGGCTTAAATTCTGAAGATTATGATATGAACCACCTTCGCCATTTAAAAAAGAATCTTGAAAGCTAGGCTTTACGTAGCAAAACTGTTAAACGTTTGAAATCTCAAAATGGCTTAAGGTGCCGGCTTTAGGGCATTTTACCCTACTAGTAATTTGTATACTTTGTTACCTATTTTATTATTTTGTTTACAGGTTTCGCCGAAGACAGTTTTAGAAAGATATTTTCCTGGCGGGCCACCTGAGGCGTCGGAGCTACAAAATGATAGGCGGAAATTATTTACGAAATTTGATAGTTTTAGTCTAGCTTGATTGATTTTTCGATTCAAATAGACAAGTATCATCTCGTCGAGAATCTCAAATAAATAAAAATATAATAACCACATTCCACGTTGCCATTCTACATATTTTATTAGTCGAAGTTAGATTTATAGAGTAGGTACCTAGTTACCTATAATACTGCCCTGATACGGTAAAAGGCGGCTAAGTGATATGGAGTCTCATACAATATAGCCGCCTTTTACCGTATTACGGCAGAATAGGTATCTACCCTACCTACCTACCTAGAGTTACCTACCGGTAGGTACCGAAATACTGTCTAACTTTTAAAAAGTTCTCACTTGATATAAGTAGTTAGGATTGGACCTAGATTGCCTAAAAATGTTTAACAAGTAGCTACCTATACGTAGGTAACTATGTTACGTAGTAATATTAAGTTTATGGTAACTATATAGAAAATGTGTGTTTTAAGATTTTTTATGTTTGCCATCTAACCGAAGCGAAGAAAAAAGCAAAATCAATATTAAGTAAGTTATTGGAATTCTGTGCTTGTACACTAACCAAATTTTAATTAATAAGGTGATCAACGTTTCATTAGGTAGGTATCAAAAATATTGATTTTAAAACTAAATACCCACCTAGTTAAATGTAGGTAACTAAATAAATGTGTAGCACGTACAATACGTAGGTAACGATTGTTACTTTAGAAAGTTCCATCCAGTGCTCTCGGTAGGTACATTTCGACCCTACTTAGCTCGAGCTAAGACGGAAAAAATCGTCTCTGAATCTCGGCCCTAGTCTAAGATATTCCTTGATCCAGTGCAAGATCCAGTGTCATTGAACTATTTTAATTAAAAAAAAAATCATGTATCTTAGCTTGGTTGTATATTATTTATAAAACCTCTAACCTGGAAAAAAAATGTATTACCTCTATGATCTCTATGATGAACTACGTAGAAAGAGATATTCACTCAGTAAGGGATGCACATAGCAAATTCCATAGATTCATAATAATATAGATCAGCTAATAGCGTATACCCGTAAGGGATGGAGATAAAGTACCAAAAATTTTGGGGTTACCAGTCGTATCAAATTTTACCCTTAAAAAGCTGCAGATTTATGTAAAATGTGATGTGAACATTGTGATTTAAAACTTTTCATTTACGCTGAAAGATAGAGCCAGGAATTAAACCTTATGTAAACAAAAAAGAGAAAATATTTTTTGTTTCGGTCACCGTGGCCGGTTTTTGTGTTTTTCAAGATGTCATGTGCTGCCACGTTATGACTTAATCTAATAGGAAAGCGTAGAAAGAGAAGGCACTAGAAGGAAGCACGTGTCTTGTCATATCACTCAGTAAGAGATGCACATAGCAAATTCACTCTAGTTAAAAAAGGAGATCGCTACTTATTGCTGTCGTTATCGACGTAGCCACTTTTTGTTCTACGACCTCAGATAAATTAACAGGAATGGATGCGATATTACGCGCGTACCCCTCTGCCAAAGACGCATGCTCAGTGAGCATACCCGTCATATAAAAATAGTTGACGCGCGTCCCGCGCCAGTATATAAAACTCCCCCCTCACCCCCGCAAAATTGACAGACTTTTTTGCGTAGAAATGAGAGATAATTTCCAATCCATTCCTGTTAATTTATCTGAGTCTACGACGGATGTCTGACTCCGCAGTCATCATACAAATTGGATAGGATTTTATGACTATCGCTGTCTCATACGCGGTTACACTGATGTTCCGTCTATCAGCGTAAGCGAAAAATACTTCGCCTATGTCAGAAAGTGAATTTATAAAGCCAGAGCCCAGAAGTGAGATTTTTGAAACTCACACGTTCAAAATTATCAGCAGAAAATGTCAAAATTACTATGGAGATTGTGCATCTTTCTACTGCTGCTTTCAACGTGTGAGTTTCTAAAATTGCATTTCTGACCAGGAAAATAAAAAACCTGCTTTGGGGTGCTAAAATCGACTATAACCTTGATGACAATCAAATGTTTCGAGTCGAAAAAATAGTTTCAATGATTTCCGCGTGGCAGGGTTTTTTATTTTTTTGGTCAGGCTTTATACAAGGTGTTACAAAAATACAAATAAACATTTAAGGGGGTGGTTTAGACCATCAAACTGAAAAACTTTTACTACGGGACCAATATCGAAATCGCGAAAAAAAATTGATGTTCCATACTCTACAAATCGACTCGAGCTAAAATATGTATGGAATATCAGTTTTTTTTTTTCGCGATTTCGATGTTGATCCCATAGAGAAAGTTGTTCAGTTTGACGGTCTTAACAACCCCCTTAAGAGTTTTAAATATTTATTTTTACTTATGTAACACCCTGTATTGAGAGTATTGAGATTTTCAAGAGAGAAAATTGTTATCTTTCTCGTATTATACAGGTGGAAATAAAACAATAAATAAAACATTTTCAGTTTTATTTGAATATTTATAATAGGTATAATTAAAAAAAAAACCAGCATAGACTTACTGTAGGTAAAAATCGTTAAAACCTTATGATCATTTGTAAAATATCATTGTCTAGCGTAGACAGAGAAACCTATAGACAAAGTGATAGCTTCCATCGCATTCACAAAAGAACAACTTATGGCTACGGCTTGAACATTTATTTATTTAGGTACTAGTGTTTACCCGCGACTTCGTCAGCACAAATTATATACCAGATTTAAAGTCAGATCATAAGCTGTCAAACAAAAAAGCTTCATCAAAAGATAAGAACCTACACTTTGGCGTTTGGCGCATCCATCGATGCGCTTAACTTGTTTCTGCCAGTCGCGCCCGACAACTGAGAACAAAATTAATAACATTACATAAATAATTTTAATTACCTAAAAGTAAAGTAAGTTATAGCCTATAGAATCCCACTGCAGGGCAAAGGCCTCCTCTCGCGAATAAGGGGTCTCTCACGGGTGAGAGGGAGTGGGCCATACTCCACCACGCCCAGTGCGTGTTGGTGGAGGCAAGGTAGTGGTCAACTTGCTGTCAGAGAATTTTCAAGCCGCCTCAATAGGCCTCTGACCTGGCTTAACGAATAGTTACAACGCCATCTGACGGAACTATCCGAGACCAACTGCTTAACGTGCCTTCTGAAGCACGGAAAGCTCGGGATGAAATACCACTAAACGGTCACCCGGTCGGTTTAATTACCTATCTACTATATAATAAAGCATGCATGCATGCATGCATAGCATATGCTCACGACTATATTCCCCGAGGGGGTAGTCAGAGATATTCTGAAACCTCAGAACATCCACGTTTCACCAGTAGTACCGAAACTCTGCCCAGTGTGACGGGGGGTGAGCCCGTCGCCACTTGTAATGGACAGTGGGTACAATACATGCCTCGAAATTGAAGCATGCAGGTTTCCTCACGATGTTTTCCTTCACCGAAAAGCCAGTGGTGTTACAAATCGTACATAAATTCCGAAAAACTCATTGGTACGAGTCGGCATGGACGGGGATCGAACCATCGCCTCCTGCACGGCAGGCAAGGTTACTCGCCACTGGACCACCACGGCTTATATATATATAATAAAAATATTGTGAATCCAAACACTTCGTTAAAATTCCCCATATTTGGGTAAAAAAAATTATCACATGCTGCATAGCTAGCATGCCGCAGTGATACAGCGCTATCACACATTCGCTCTCTTTCTATTTGCGTGCGAACGAACGAGATAAAAGACGTGATACAGCCGTATCACGTGCTGCATGCTACCAGTGCTGGTAACCTTACAATCAAATTTAACCAAATAAAATTGATTTTGAATAATGCTTTCTCATTCTCGTTCGTTATAATCATATAGATTACATGAGTGGAAAGGATATAGATGTCAGACGTAGATAACTTAGCCGGCTTATACTAACCTCTAATAAAATTATTGAAAAGTGAGAAAAACTCCTGATTGAATCATAAAAGTACTAATAAATCTTAGTTAAGAACGCGAAAAAGAAGTTCAGTTCATATTTATGCAAAATAATTCAAGAATTGTATACATAATACTTACGCGTGATAAGTTATGTTCTCATTTTTCTGTTCTGAGCGATGTTTACACCCTAGAACACTACAGGACACCATTTTATTTCAAGAAATATGATCGCACAGTCCTCTTGCACAGTCCTAAACACTTTTCTTCAAGAAAAACCATCAAATTCAAGTGCGCGGGAAGCATTTGCAAGTATGGCAAACAAAAATATCGCATACGCAGAAAGGGACAGACAACATAGATTTTCACTCGCTCACTCAATGCGATTAGCGTATAAGGCTGTCTCGTTTTCGCGACTATTATTATTTTAATGCCTTTTCTATCCATTCTCTTTCTACGGCAAATTCGCTCTAGTTAAAAAACGAGTTCGCTACTTATTGCTGTCCTTATCGACGTAGCCACTTTTTTGTTCTACGACGCGAAGGCTGTCTGTTTATTTTGATCGAAGTCTGTCTCCGGAGTCGACATCTATTTTCATACAAATTGTATAGGATTTTATGACTATCGCTGTCTCATACGCGGTTACACGTAACATACGTGTAGCAGCGTAAGCGAAAATACTTCGCCAGTTCACCTATCTGACTGAACTAAAGGTGCGTTCATACGCGTGCCGCGCAGCCCGATAAGCTTAGGCAATTCGCTGTACATTGAGGCTTCTATAAAGTTAAATAGTAACAATCACTTTACAGACGAGTCGATGTACAGCAAATTGCCAAAGCTTGCCGGGCTGCACGGCGTGCATGTAAACCCAGCATAAGAACAAGAATGTGGACACAATAAGCTTTAGTAGTTTAGAGAAATTTAAATGATAACATTTCAGTCCGTAGAAAGAGAATCAACTAGAAAAGGCATGAAAATAATAATAGTCACGAAAACGAGACAGCCTTATACGCTAATTACACAGAGTGAATGCGACAAAATCCATGTCGTTTGTCCCTTTCTGCGTATGCGATATTTCTGTTTGCCACAGTTGAAATTAGCGTTTTTCTTTTTGTTTTCTATGGGATCGATAGATGGCGCTACGTTCTGTGCGAAGAAACGTCAACATTTTAAACAGTGTTTCTTTAAAATAATAAAGAGTGAAAAGATGATCAAGAAGATGCCAACGCATCTTTTAATGATATATTTCATTATTTACCAATCATTTTAATCGAAAATTCTAAACTTTTACGCCTGACATAGCTGTATGGGCTCGATCCCTTGGCATTCCAAAAAAAAGGCAGGCACAGTCTTGACAAGATTTTGACAGGACCTCGCGTACGGCTCTATGGGGCGATAAACATTCCATCTGTCGAGTTTTTTAGGAACTATATTTAAAAAAGAAAAGAAAAACGCTCATTGCATACAAAATCTTGCAACTGTGGCAGACAAAGGCACGATTTCTCATACATTTTTGTCATATCTCTGTCCCTTTCGAGTATACGCTGTCAGGAAATCTATAGAATACTCATTTTGATCGAAGAGAATACTCAACCTACGTTTCAGTCTTTCACAAGTCAATAAAATAAGATTTAGCCAAAAGGTCTAGTAACCAGACTAGTAAAAATATTGAAAAAAAAAAATCACAAGTCAATGTCATTTAGTTTTTTTTTCGGTTTTCATTTCAGTGCTGCCAACCTAGAGTATTTTCCCCTAGATTTGGGTAAAATCCTAGAGTTAGGGTACATTCTTTGTTTCAGGGTAATTTATTAGGGTAAAAATGTATTTAGGGTATTGATGACGGGGTAGTCAGAATACTTGATACAATCAACAACGATCCTAGTAAGATGGTTGATTTTTAGCATTCGCATCCTACCTACCACCACGCGTCATGTGGTGGCAGCGAAAGAACTTCGCCCACAACTATGGATCTAAATCATAAAGGATAGCACTCCTCCTTACATGAAAATTGACGTTCGTCTCCGTTGTCGATATTTCCAATTTTACGTGTGTCCTTTTCTATTCCACTGACGTCACGACGAAAATGGAGTTACGTCATGCCAAGACATAAATTAGAAGGATAAAGTTAACGTCACTAAAAATCACTACGGAGAAGAACGATCATTACCGACCACCAAGGAGTATTATCATGTTTCACCGCTTGTAGGCAGTCTGTGCTCCACTATAGAGGATTCCAAACTTCTTGCCCAAAACACAGCTTATGAAACGTTATCATATCACTTAGTAGAAATGTGACGTAAAGTAAGTACATAGTAGGTTATTTGGTGTAGATCTGTTTGAAAATGATTTCTTTTTATTTGATTTGTAACTCAAACATTTCAGGTAAATTTTGGAAAATTGAGAAAGTATGGACACTCAATCACGAGGGTCCGGGTTCGAATCTGTCTGCACGGATGACATGCCATGTATGTAGGTACACACAGTGACATATCAAGCTTTACAAAACCAACATAAGCTGGCCGCGTGACGATATACGTAACTAGACTTACGGGCGGCCAGCTTATGTTGGTTTTGTATACCTTGATGTGTCGCCGTGTGTACCAATGCATTTTTCTATTCTATCTCAAACGGTGAAGGAAAACATTGTGAGGAAATCTACATAGTAGGTAACACAAAAAAAAAAAATTCGGATGCATGTGGGCCACACATGTTTGCAGGAAGGACAAAGTGATTTCTATTCATAAAGTGGTTTCATCTTTTACTTAACATTACTGGTGTGTGTAAATAAACAATTTTTAATTTTAATTTTTTAATTTAATTTAATTAATATTGTTTCTGGAATTGCCGCATACGAGAGATTAACGCCCATATATCCTCCCTGAGGGTAGGCCTTGGCCTTGCAGTGGGACGTATAATACTGATGATGATATGCAAAATCGAGGGTAAATCGAGACCAAGCAAGCCTAGGGTAAAGCGAAAATAAGACTCGGCAACACTTGTTCAGTTTGATTGACACTTCGCAATTTTCACAAAATCATAAGTAAATTTTGGTCGATTCTCATATTTTCCGAAGTAAAAAATGGCTTCGATCCTGCAGAGAGCTGCAACTTTATATCTTCGGAGCAATGCGCGTGCCTCGACACACTCCGCCTCTGCCGGCGGACACCAAGGTATGAGCGGGTTCCATGTTATGGTGTTTGAAAATTATGTAACCACATAACCTACTCTATTCTCTTATCTCGGGTTTACTGGAATATTTTCCTTTACCTCTCCCAAGTCTGCTTTTCAAAAAATTATAGAAGTCTGAAAATTCGCCCATAACGCCTATACGGTGACATTCTAACCCTATAAATTGATTAGTTATAAAATGTTATAGATTTTTCATATCTGTAGTAACGCCACATTAGGGAAGGAATATTTAATCATGTGGTGGCTTGCTTATCAAGACTGCAGTACCTACCTTTTTAGAGTGTACTGTAATGTTATTACAGGTGTGGTCTGTGAATTTTAGGTCAGAGTGTCATCTTAGGTGTCCTTAGAGTCCAGTACAATAATACCATCAGGGTTCTGCAGGGTCCCCAGCGATTCTGCAGCGCATCTGGCATGTTTGTAGATACATGTAGAAGAATAATGAAATTATACGCTAAAAGACCGCATCTGTTGTGCGCAGAATCCCCGGTATTCGCGCACAACAGACGCGGTTTTTCGGAGACCGGACCCTAAAAGATTCCAGATGATTTCTGATTTAATGGATGCAGCTAATCTCATTTGATTCATCGATCTGCATGTGAGAGGTGTGGATCGGTGAATTGATAGAGATAATTCTTTGTTTTATTGTTATCAGAGTCTGGAATTTTGATAGCACTTTAATATGTCAAAGGGATTGCATGTTTATCGACTTCCGATTGTGTCGACATATGGGTAAATTTTATATCATTGCGGATAACTTCAGCATGTTTTCTACTCATCAAACTGAACCTATTCCTGTCTCGCTCGCACTCACTTAGTATCGCACATGCCTACCTCTTCTTTTCAAAAGTGGATTGAATAGCACGCTGAAGTTCACTGTGATCCACCATTTGGCTCAGTGGATCCTGTGATACTTCAAGGTGTGGCAGAGTTCAAGACACTCCTTAATCATTGATGATAACCACAACACAATATGAGCCTTATCTCCATAAACAGAAGACTCACTGTAGTTTAATCTCCACTATCCCGCCTTACAGGAGGCCACAAGCTGTGGAAGAGGCTGTCTTTCTTCGTGGCCTTCCCTGCTGTAGGCCTTGGTATGCTGAATGCTTACCTCGCCCACCAGGAGCACGCAACCCATGAGCGCCCTGCATTCGTTCCCTTTGAGTACCTGCGCGTCCGCACAAAGGTAATCAATGTTACAGTTTTAGCCACAGAAGAGAATCCTGGCCTTAATACAGCATGCAGGATCGTTTCCAATACCTGGGATTGCTAAACATTTCACTGACATACAAAATATCATAGAACTTCTTGTAACTATGTTGTTGACACACCTAGTTGCAGGCTGAATCACCTGATTGACGACCCGGTTGGTGTAATGGTTACCATGCCGGACTGCCAAACCAGGGTCCTGGGTTTGAATCCGGGTTCGGTCATGGATGTTATATGTTCTTGCCGTTGTTGTATGGTTTCCATAACAAAAAGCATTTAGTGCTTGCTTGGGATTATTACAATGTATGTACCAGTGAGCGTTATTTATTTATTTTATTTTATTGTCTGAAAAGAATGTTGATTCCATGCTTCAGATGGCACGTTAAGCCGTTGGTCTCTGCTACTATTATTAGTATTAGTCGTTACATAAAAACCATGTCTGAGGCATGTGTGGTGGACTGATGCCCAGACATCCCTGAGGGTAGGCCTGTGCCCTGCAGTGGGACATAAGTATAGGCTGATGATGATGATGTATCTAGACTAGGTAAATAAGCGCCCGATTATCCAATCACTGGTCAACTTCTAGTTCCTGAAAGCATTGAAGTAACTTGAGGCAAAAGTTGTGTTTATTGATTTTAGATGTTATTTCAACACAAGGAAAGTTTATAATGGTTTGTCAGTAAAGAAAGCTTTGCGCTGCGCTCCGCCAGGTCGGGCTTTATAGTGGAATCCAATAAGCTTGGAATAATTTTGATGAGATGCACTTGTACTAGCAGGAGTGCGATTTTTGAATCTCATTCGATGAATTCAGCAGTTGAAAATATCAAAATTTCTATGGAGATGTGCATCTTTATACTGCTGATATGACTTCCATAAATCATTATTCGGGAGTGCGTTTTTTAAAGTCAAATAATCAGTAGAAAGATGCATGAGAACGCTTTTGTATGAGATTTAAAAACCGTTCAAGCTCACAGATCACATTCAAAAATCGCACCCCAGGAGTGCGATTTTTGAATCTCATTCGAGATATGCATCTTTATACTGCTGGTTTGACTTTCAAAAATCATACTTCAGGAGTGTGATTTTTGAAAGTCAAATCAGTAGTAGAAAGATGCATATCTCCTTAGTAATTTTGTCATTTTCAACTGCTGAGCTTACCGAATGAGATACAAAAATCGCACTCCAGATTTCTTCCACAATTACTCTTTCTGATTGTCTCTTTGTAACTTTATTTTAATGTTGTTACAGCGTTTCCCATGGGGTGATGGCCAGAAGTCTCTGTTCCACAACCCCCACGTCAACGCCCTGCCCAGCGGCTACGAAGATGGACACTAAACTGCCCACGTCTCTATAACTTAGTGAAAATGTCGAGGAGTGCATATTAGAATACAAAATTGCTATTGTGATAAGTAAAAAAAAACGAATAAACAGACATAAATGTTTTTTTTTTCTTTTAATTCATTCTGTAGTCTTCTTAGCTTAACTATTATAAAACCGTAAAAATCGTGAGGAATAAGTCACTTCATATAAACTCAAATAACACTCGATAGCGCGATTTAAATGACGTGCAGCGCCATTTGTTTGTTTGTTCGCGCATCACGCAAAAACTACTGAACCGATTTTGATGACATTTTTTTTGTTGGATAGCTTATCATCTGACTTAAAATCTGGTGTATAATTTGTGCGGACGAAGTCGCGGGAAAACACTATTAGGTATATAAATACAAATTTTAATAAATATACCCTTGCATACAAAATAAACATAAAAAAAATTGTTCCGCTTGAACTATTCGAAAGTTAATTTCTAGTTCTGCTACTCAATACTAGATGGCGCAATTGTTTTTCAAATCAGTAATTGTAGTTCGGCTACTCCGTTCTAGGTGGCGCAAGTACCGTGACAGCTCACTTTTTACGCTTTAAACTAGCTATGATTAGCTAATAAGAACGAGAGCAAAGATACAAATCTGCCAAATCTGCATACATTTGTCTCATTCATTAAAAGCATTGTGCGCTTTGAGGTTAACAAAAATGTTCGATTTGGAGGTTAGATATTTCGTATGATCAATATTTTGGTGGTGCAAAAATAAACAGCTGTTCCAAAAAATGAACAAAAAGTTGCCTAAATTCCTATTCATATTCAGCTTATTATAAAGATAACAAAATGAGTGCTTCAGTGAAAGAATTCGGCAAGGCTTGGTGGTCGGAGGTGTACAATCGCATTATTGGCGCTGCAGTGTTTTTGGACGATGCTTGCGCTGAATGCCTACATTGGGACGGTGGACTCTTCAACCTTCTGAGCAGCGGAGCAGTGGCAGTCAAGAGTTTGTCGCCTTTTGAGGTTAATTTTATTCGAAAACATTGACCCATTCTTGCTTTGCAGTGCTGGCAGACACTTAAACTATCGCCGTCAACAGAATTTGGACTACACCATCTTCCTCCTGTCTTCCACGAGGGGTAAGGGGTGTATAAATTTGTCCGTAGAGGGCTTTGCTCGGAGTTTCCTTGCAGGATCAAATCAGAAATGAAGAGATCCACACGAAAATCAGGGTAGCCGATATAGCCCGAAGTATTGCTTAACTAAAGTGACAATGGGCTGGGCACATTGCTCGCATAAGCAATGGCACTGGGCACATCTTGGCTGTCATTTCATACAAATAGGAAAAATGTACTAGAAAAGATAGCATATTGCATGTGCGATACTGAGTAATAGTGAGACAGGAATACGCCATTGCCTACATTTACCGCCACGATGAAAAGGCTGAAAGTCACCCAAAGGGCAATGGAGAGGGCTATGCTCGGAGTTTCCCTGCGAGATTGGATCAGAAATGAAGAGATCCGCAGAAGATCCAGAGTAGCTGATATAGCCCAAAGATTGCTAAACTAAAGTTGCAGTGGGTGGGGCACATTGCTCGCAGGACCGATGGCTGATGGGGCCGGAAGGTTCTCGATTGGTAGCCGCGTACGGGAAAGCGCAGCGTGGGTAGTCCCCCCACACAGTGGACCAACGACCTGGTGAAGGCGGCGGGAAACCGTTAGATGAGGGCAGTGCAGGACCGGACATTGTGGTGATCCTTGGGGGAGGCCTATGTCCAGCAGTGGACACCCATCGGCTGAAATGATGATGATGACCGCCACGATTCTTGAAGCGGGGGTGCGGTTAAAATTTGTGGGGAGCAGGGAGCTTCCATACTGTATGTAATATTAAATATTATTTTTAATACTGTGATGTGGGTAGGGCTCCCACAAGGTGTATCATCGGCCTGGTGAAGGCGGCGGATCTTTGTGGTGAACTGCTGGGAGGTCTACGTCCAGCAGTGGACATCTATCTGCTGAGATGATGATGAGTTAATAACGATAACACTACTCCATTAAGACCTGTTATTTTTATTCATTTCTTATTTTTGCAGGAGAATATCCGATCCCTAATGATGATGAAATGTCCATCAATCAATCAATCTCCTGGCTTGTTCCCTATTTCGGGTCAGTCCTCCTGATACTATTTCACCACTCTTGGCGATTTTGCGTCATTTCTGCCGTTAAGCCCATCATCTACATATCCTTCGAGACGGTTCACATCCCGGTGGTCGGTGGGCGTCCTCTACCTCTTTTTCCCTCTTCTATGGCCATCACCTGTCTAGTCACGGTCCATATTGTATGTATTATTATCATTCTCTTTCTTATACTGTTATGAGAGTGTAGGCAAGCTGCATTGTTCCCAAAGACCCGAATACTGGTGGTATTTGTGAGCTTATTAATTCCTTTGGGTCTTGCCGAGAATTTCTCGCCACGGGTTAGTTTCTAGCTAACCATTCTCGTATTGTTGTCATTAAGTATGTTGTAATAACAAATCCACTTACAGTGCTCCAGGAAAGAACACAAAAAGGCAGTTTTCCTAACACAGACAACATCCACGCAACTGCAAACGATACGAGAAATAATTCGTAACAGTGACTTTACACATTGCATTCTAATCTCATGTGTTAGTCTTGATGTGGTCTACTTGGAGCTGAATGAGGGTAGAGACGTGAGTGATGTGGTAGCAGCAGGGAAGGGGCCCGCGGAGGCTACCAAGCAGCTGGAGGCAATCATGATGGACTGGATTGGGAAGACGGTACGTAAATGTTATAGGGAATAACAATAAAAATTAACTGTTGATAAAGAAGGTTTTGCCCATGGTTTTTGCATATACAGGGTGCTTCAGTGACACTTTCAAGGCGATGATCAGATCGTCAAACTGAATAGCTAAAATATATTCAGCTGTTCCATACATTGGCTAGAGTAGGTTTGCAGTTTTGGTATGGAAGATTTTTTTTTTCGCAATTTCCATGTTGGTGCTATAGAGAAAGTTGTTCAGTTTGACATTAAGTCATTTGACAGAGTAGTCAGCATATTAAGCAGAACCCTATAAAGGGACCTTCTTAATATGCTGACAACTTCTAAAATGTTCGAAAGTTGAACAAGAACCAACATTTTACATATAGGTAATTAATTCATGATCAACAAATCGTAAATATCCATTCTCTCTATTTCCAGCAATGTGCAGTAGAAGTTGTCCATATACCTATCTTCACAGTATCACCAACAAACATAATTTTCCTCACTCCGCCGTACAAGAACGTATATCCCTCGTACGATGGCAAGTTGATCCCGGAATCTGCATCAATAGATTTATACTCTCTGACCAGCGACGAGAGATCTCAAGTGCGAAGACTATCAAGTAGCATCAACAGCATGATGGATTCCATGAATTTGAAAGAAGACACCTTTTATATGGGTGCCTATAGCTCTTTGGTAGCTGGTGTTCTGGAGAATTCACCAGTTTGTTTGGCGAGGAGAAAGGTTGGTTTTCTATTTTATATTAAACTAGATCTAGCCCGCCACTTCTCCCGCACTGGCTCCTGTCATCGTAGCGTAAATATATACAAGTTTTTTCTTAAGTTCATGGTCTAACTAATCAGTCATAAGCTTTTGAACACAAAGCAAAGCTTTTTCAAAATCGGTCCAGTAGTTTTTGCGTGATGCCATAAGAAACGGACACAGAGAGAGATTCTTTGTTAGAGAGATTCTTTGTTAGAGAGATGCTCCATAACTAAGGTACTGATGAGTTTATGAAGATGGCAGGGAACAGATGGATGCGAGTGAAGATTTCATTGGGATCATTGGGGAAGGCCTATATATCCAACCTAATCCAGAATGTCTTTAGGTTGAAATTATGATGATAATCGACCTTATCCTTAATATTTACTATATATGAGTACCATAACATGTATGATGTGCTCTTCAACATCCTTATATCACATCATACATGTTATACATGTATGAGCATGAGATTGAGATTGTGTGAGCATGTGTATGTATGTTTGAGCACTATAATAAAACATGATATCTATCTTGCAGAACTGCTCAAACCCTGCCTCGCTTATAATAGTGGACCGTACCCTAGACCTGTGCGGAGTGACCAGCCACTCAATGGAGTCGGTCCTAGATAAAGTAATGAATGTGCTGCCGAGGTTTCCGGGACATTCCAACGACGTCGCTGTCGACATGTCACCACTTTGCGAGGCTAATGTGTTAGTTATTATTTAGTTTCTTTTTTTCTCAATATTTTTAAAATTTATATTCTTAATTTGCACACCAATAAGTGAAAAAATAATTATCATCATCATCATCAGCCAATACAGGCTGAAATTGATATCATTAGCATCCTTTTAAACTAAGAGTCTACCCATCAAACTGAACAACTTTTACTATTGGAGCAAACCAATCGGAGCAAAGAGAAAATCTGCTGTTGCATACATTTGAGTCGAGTAGGCACTGCAGTTTAGTATGGGACAGCCACAGATAACCCCCAGTAGATTCCGCATACAGGGCCGCCGACGCGCGCCAAACATCTATGATTGATCACTGATGTAAGCAAGTCAGTGATCACGCCACTTCAGTACCGACCAAGTATTGGATCCGTGAACACACAAATAAAAAATAAAAATCGCCTACTTATTACGATTTTCTGAGCATAAACTTTCAGTTTGTGCTATAAAATGGTGTGGGAAAAACTCTTGGACATCCAGCTACGAGAAAGATGGCATTACATTAATTAATTTTCATTATTTTGTTTGGTTTGCGGAGTTCAAGTTATAGTGGGCGGTACAATGGTTGCCTCTACAAAATTTCAGCTCACGTTGATGTCTTTTTGAAATGGTCCCTTTCTCTCATTAGTTAATTTGGTAAATCTATCACTTTCGTGCATTGAAACGTGTAATGCTAGTGTTGTTCGTCTCTGCATTCGGGCCGGTATCGATATTTTTATAATATGCCATATTATTACAAAGCATTTTTAGGCGAGGATTTTAAAACGGTAGTATTACATGTTAGGCACATTGACACGTGCTATAATAGTGTTCTTCTCCTATGCGTACTGACCGCTATCGATAGTTTTATCATTTACCTACTTACAAATTTTGTTTCTTATTTTATTGTTATCTTAATCTTATCAATTTTACAAATATTATAAATACAAAAGTATGGATGGATGGATGTACTTATGATTATCACTCAATATCGATAAAGCGACTGAACGGATTCAGATGATACTCGGAACAGTGATCATAGGCTACTTTTCACATTATCTGATTCTCACGGAAGAACCATTTATCGTATCGGAAAACAAGAATATAAATCAAGATCTATATTTATACTATAATACTATAAAAGGAAAGATTAGATTTTTTGTGTGTTTGTGTCAAGAAAACTCAAAAACTACCTACTGGACCTATTAAAAAATTGTTCCAATAATGGAAATCTGCATTTGTTAGCGACTAGCGAGTAGGTAACACAGACTATGTTTTAATTTTAAATTCCTGAGGGAAAAGCTTTTTAGTCACAGATTTAGATTCGCGAGGCGGAAGCTAGTTCGTTATTATACATTATATGATCCTTCTTAAAATGATGATACTTTTTTAAGGGGATCATCACCGTCAAACTGAACAACTTTCTCTATGGCACCAAAATCGAAATCAAGAAAAAAAATCTACTCTTCCATACAAAACTGCAAACCTACTCAAGCCAAATGTATGGGACATCTGATTTTTTTTCGCGATTTCGATGTTGGTCCCATAGTGAAAGTTGTTCAGTTTGATGGTCTGATCATCCCCTTAAAAAAGTGTCAGCATATTAAGAAGGACCCTGTATAATACGCTATCTGTACATCTGTGCACGTAGTGTCATTCTGAATTAAAGAGGAATAATAGTATTTTTTAAAGAATCGAATAAGTTTATTGTTGTGTAATATTAGTAATTTAATCACCTGCCTTAGGATGAATAATCATGGCAAAATTTATCGATATTTTTTATACACTGTCGCATCACTAGTGTACACGCTTGGAGTAGTGCGACCTTGAAATGGCCAATCATGTTGCATTTGTTTCGTGCCCCGCTACCCGCACCTACCACCAAAAATGGTGACTTCGGGCCTGTACAAAATTGTCATCATGCGGTATCTACTGGGGGTTATCTGTGGCGTGGGGACAGCAGATTTTTTTTTTGCACCGATCGGTTTGCTCCCATAGTAAAAGTTGTTCAGTTTGATGGGTAGACTCTTAGTTTAAAAGGATGCTAATGATATCAATTTCACCCTGTATACGTCCCATTGCTGCCCTTGCCTGTAGCCTTCAGGAGGGTGTATGGGCGTAAGTCCACCATGCATGCCCAATGCGGATTGGTAGACTTAACTTACGCTTCAGAATTCTTCAGCATAAAAACTAATAAAGTGAATTAATTTTTTGACAATTTTTCATTAATGTTTTGAAATGGTTGAATCGATCAAGATGGAGGGCTTAAAAACCATATAGGGCTTAGATTGTCGTATTAGGTATTTAGTATTTAAAACATTGCGATCGGCCAAAAGTTATAGTAGGTACCTATTTTAAAGTTTCCAATGGTCGGCACCTACGAAGCCGCGGGCGCCACTAGTTTTAAAATAAAACAATATACATGCTATATTAAAAAACCTCGCCATGTTGCGGAAAATCATTGGAACTAATTTTTGTACTTTGAATACTGATTTAACACATTCACTGCCACCGTCAACTCTAGTGGTTTCTTTATCTTTTATCGGATGCCCCCGACACATATAGTGGAACAATGGGTAACACCTATCTTACTGCCAGTGCCTCTGACCACTCTGCGTGTCCATTTTTTATGAGCAATTCCTATTAGCACTTCATGGTTTGTCCCACAAAAGACACTCTAACATACTAACTCGTTGGTACTAAGTGGAATAAACCGGACAATCCTGCGTGTCGAGAGGCACCCAGCGTAAGAATTATATGGACAAGCATAAGTGTTCAAGGGCACTAAGCATACAATTTTTTTGAACAACTATTAATGTTCGGGGCACACAGCTTTCTATGTTTTGAAGTGGCACCTGGGTTATTTAGGCTTTCGGGTGAGGCAGTGAATGCGTAAGGCTATAGTCAATGATAGCGCCCCCAAACCAGGTTTTTTATACGTCTGGTCAGGCTTTAAATAGCAACTATTTACTCCCTTGCAGTATTTCACATCCAGATGACGTCCAACTAAGTCCAGGCTGTTTATTTCACGCCACCGATGAATCCTGCCTTCAAACGTTAGACCACATGATCAACAAGTCGCAAAAGGAAGTAATGTTCGATCTATACAATAAACTGTCTAAGTTAGACGTACAGAAGTCGCCTGGCCCTAAAACACTGTTGAAAGTAACACCGCAGAGCGTTGAGAAGATTGTCACTGCCTCGAAAGGTAAATAGTTCTAATATATTTGATATTAATTGAATGAAATGAACGAATGAAATTTATCAAGCAATGGTGAGCGGAAGTGTTGGGAGAGGCTTCCGAGGAAAACATACCATAATCAAATCAATGATCTTTTCCGAAAAGGACAAGTGCGTAGCACCCTCAATCGACGGAAGTGCATGAAGAGATGTATGAATGTAAATGAGGCTAAAGAGGTGTGTCAGATTCGTAGCGTGTGGCGGTCCGTGGTCTCTGCCTACCCCCTTGGGAAAATAGCGTGAGCTTATATATGTATGTATTAAATAAAATAGATGCATGCTAAGTGTATTGCTTAGTTCCTATAGTGTGTAGAACCGAACTATTCGATTCATCATCATCATCTCAGCCGATGGACGTCCACTGTTGGACATAGGCCTCCCCCAAGGATCGCTACCACGACCAGTCCTGCCCTGCCCTCATCCAACGGGTTACCGCCGTCTTCACCAGGTCGTCTTTGATTACTAATGAAAATGCTGTTTCTTGTTTTGTTTAGTTCTCATATAAGCCATCGCTATGAGTATGAAGTATTAACAACTTTTTAATCATTAAGATTACGACGAAGAACTATTATGACAAAAAAAAACCTTTCTTTCAGGAAACTATGACGTGATAGGCAAGCACTCCGGCATACTGCAACAAGCGTTAGGGGTGATCCAGACGCTCAAGTCTCCGCGGCGAGCGAAAATAGACCTTCTGACCAGCCTGGAGACGCAAGTGCTGCAGAGCCTCGCTGTCAGTCGGGATTCCACTAGCGTACTTCATCAGGTATGCGTAATTATTTTCTGCGCCGACGGAATATTTAAACAAGAAGAGCTAAGCAATTTTTTGTAATTTTTTTGTTTCATTTTATAACATTATTCTAGCCTCGTTTTAAATTATTCCAATGTCACGACAAAATTATTATTTGTAGTTTTTTAGTCTGAACTATCAAACTATGACTACTTTTTCTGTTTATGTACTGCTCCTTAAGAAAATTATAAAACTTATAAACATAACACATCACACTTATACAAAGTTTTAGATAAACTAGTAGGTAATTACGAAAAATGTCAGAATGTCCAGGGAGCAATCCCTGTTGCCATGGGTCCACGGGTAATTAAAATTACCCGTGGACCCGGTAATGGGTCAACTCACCGGGTCCACGGGTAACGACTCCATATTATAGTGTTCATCCAAATACTTATTTTTCGTAATTACTAGTTACGAGTATGAAACCACTCTTGAATCTATGAACTGTCGCAATTCCAGACACATTCGTCGCGCAGATTCGATCTACGTTCTGGCAGTTCAAAGGTTAATACTGCGCTTTCTAAAACAGTTTCTTATTCCACAGATAAGTCACCTAATAAAAACTCGCAAAGACCGCAATCTACCGCTGGAAAACCTACTAGCACTAATTGTCCACGTCTACTCACTGACCGGGACAGAGGTATCGTTCTCCAAGCAGCATGAAGACAGTCTCTGTGAGACGCTGAGTGTGGCCATCTTTGAGGACCATAAGACCTTGTTCGATGACCATGTGCGGACCCCGGAGGAATGCGATGATCTCGCGAAGAATATTATTGAAAGGTTGAAAGATGTTTCTCAGATGAGGAGGATATTACAGAAGTAAGTATTGGTCTGGCGATGATAGTCCATACGGAAGAAAGACTCATCATGAGGTGGCGATTCGATTCCTGGACTATACCACTAAGTTATACGGAATTTATGTACGGTTGTATTTGTAAAGCCTGACCAGAAATATAAAAAACTTGGTTTGGGGGCGTTGCAATCGACTATAAGTTATAACCTTTAATGTTAGTGTTCAAAGTACACAAATTTGTATCAACGAATTTCCGCAACATGGCGAGGTCGGGCTATAATTATCACTAGCTCGGCGGTGAAGGAAAACATCGTGAGGAAACCGGCATACCCGAGAATGGAAAAAAATTGTTCGGATGTATGTGTAAAAATTAGTGAACTTGGGCAGAACAAAATAGACCTGGAGTGCGATTTTTGAATCTCATTCGGTGAGCTCAGCAGTTGAAAATGTCAAAATTACTATAAAGATATGCATCTTTCTACTGCTGATTTGACGTTCAAAAATCGCACTCATAACGTATGATTTTTGAAAGTCAAATCCGCAGTAGAAAGATGCGTATCTCCATAGTAATTTTGACATTTTCAACTGCTGAGCTCACCGAATGAGATTCAAAAATCGCACTCCAGCAATGGCTGCGGCCATTTGTTACAATAACGAACCTTGCTTGCAATAGCCCAGCCAACAAAGTAATTGGTCTTGGGTTTTAGGGCCTTTCTGCATTCACACGGACGCGCATGCGGGCGGGGCGGCGCGGCGCGCATTTTACGTACATCGTTATCTACATTAGATATGTCAAAAGATAACAATATACGACGCATGTAATGTAAGACAAAATCCTGCCGGCATGCGCGTATTTGGGGGGTTAGTTTGGGAAAAGGTTGTTTTTTCATCCTGAAACGTATGGTTTGTCAACATTTTAACCTTTCTGCATAGGTCTTTGTTAATATGCTGACCAGTGTGACCATTTGTGGCAGATTTCTGCCAACCTGGAGTGATATTTCTCGAAAATCACACATGCTAATTAAAATACGAAAGTGATGTCAAACTATAGAATATTATGCATTTATATTAATTAGGATTCAATACGAAATACGATGTGCAACTATCAAAAATTTCACTCCATAATGGCAGAAATCTGCCACAAATGGTCACTCTGATGCTGACTGACGGTTTGTTAAGGCGATGATCAGACTATCAAACTGAACAACTATCTCTATGGGACTAAGAAAGAAAACGCGCCTTTTCGCGATTTCGATTTTGGTCCCATACAGAAAGTTGTTCAGTTTGATGGTCTGATCAAAACTGTCGATAGGTATATTAAGAAAGTAGTTGGTAGAGTATTTCTGAGCATCCTAAAAGAGATTATCGTCGTGAGTTGATGTAAATAATATTGGGCCCATTACAGTGGGATTTTAAAGATTTTAAATTAAATATACGCTTAATCGCTTATCTATGTTTAATATTATAATTTCTGTGCTACCTATCTATCTACAGGATGAAATTGATATCATTAGTATCCTTTTAAACTAAGAGTCTAAACATCAAACTGAATAACTTTTACTATGGGGGCAAACCGATCAAAGCAAAAAAAAAATCTGCCGTTCCATACTAAACTGCAATGCCTGCTCGACTCTAGTTTATACAACAGCTGTTTTTTATTTTACTCCGATTGGTTTTCTTGCTCCAATAGTAAAAGTTGTTCAGTTTGATGGGTAGACTCTTAGTTTAAATAAAAGGATGCTAATGATATGAATTTCACCCTGTAAATGGTAACTGTTTTGGGTCCCAGCATTTAAATTTAAAGATACAAATAAAACCAAAAAGTGTTCATTCCAGATACAACTCGGTACTGAAACCTTGCGAGACAGGAGTGGGCCACGAGTACCGTGGAGTTCTACAGCAGCTGGTCGATGATCTAGTTGACACGGAGCGACCAGAGCTAGTGGACCTTCGGCACAGGAACGAGGGCATCAAGGATTTACTGAGGAGTGGATTCAAGTATGACTTCTTTTTTCTTTAACTAATTGCACGCCTAACTTCACGCCTAGTATGATTTCTATACACGCGCGCGACGCGCCTTTGCTCCATAGAAAATAACCTGTTCCTGCGCATTTCGGAATGCGAAAGCGGCGCTTGCCGCGACAAGTAGTTTGGAATAAAGCCGAGTCGCGCGCAAGAAGAGAAATCATGCTAGACCTGCTGGATACCTTCGACGTAGGGTGGATAGAGCTAGCGCAAGACAGGGATGCATGGAGGATAAAGGGGAAGGTTAGGTTAGGTTAGGTTAAGGAAAAAAAATGCCTAAGCCAAGTTTCATTGAAATCCATCCAGCCGATATTGCGTCATATAGTAACAAATATCTAAATATGCAGACTCCCTCATTTGATTTTTTCTTCAGATAATCTTAATCAAGCATTAGCATTTGCAAGCCGTTCTATGAAGTTTATTGTTGTAGTATAAAGGTCTTGATTGAATGTTACGCTTTTTGCTATTCGTTACTGCCTATAGACCATAAAGGTATTATACCTTACAGGAATAGAGCAACAAACATGAGTTTTCTAATGAATCCTTTTAGCAAAAATTCGAATATTGTCTATAATTCTGAGTCTAACGTGAAATTGTGAATAAATTAATGAAGTAGTGACAGTATATTTCATAAAATTATCTACGATTTCACTTTAAATTCGCAATTATTCACAAAAACCGAATTGTAAAAATTAATTGCCTCGCGTCACGTATCTCTTTCTATTATACCGTGGTGCCGCTAGGTACATCTCGCTCACTCAGCTGTATGTTCCTCTATTCCTGGTAATAGTAATGGCCTTTATGGCCTAGACTATACAAGGTGTTACAAAAATACAAATAAACCTTTAAGGGGGTGGTGTAGACCATCAAACTGAACAGTTTCACTATGGGACCAATATCGAAAACGCGAAAAAAAAATTGATGTTCCATACTCTACAAATCGACTAGAGCTGAAATATGTATGGGATATCATTTTTTTTTCGCGATTTCGATGTTGGTCCCATAGAGAAAGTTGTTCAGTTTGACGGTCTAAACAAACCCCTTAAGCCCCACTTGCGCCAACCACGGGTTAGAAATTAACTCCGGATAAAATAGCTCTTTCAGTTGTTTTTCTATACAAAAAATCATGGGTTACCAACTTAACCTAGAGTTTATTGCTAACCCAGGTTGGCGCAAGTGGGGCTAAGAGTTTTAAATATTTATTTTTACTTATGAAACACCCTGTATACAGTACAGGCTACAGGGTCCTTAATAAGCCAACAGAAATTAAAAAAATTTTATCTTCGCCACATCCACATTGACATCATTCAATGTGGTCTTTATAACCTACCTATAGAATTCACGTTTTTAAACACAATCAAAACGTCGGCGTCGTCTTCTCAAATTGAAACAACAATTGTTCATTTCAGCATTCTAACAAGCAAGAAGACTCGCACGACCAAACATCCACTAGACAACCCAACAGTAATAATATTCGTCATAGGAGGAATAACAGCAGAGGAGTGCAAGCGTCTCCACCGCAGTGTGATCACCAGCGGGGTTGATAACACCGCCCTCATCGGATCAACGAGGTTCGTCAGTGTCGTTGAAGCTATGAGAGATGTGCTCGTGTTTTAGTGAGTGTCGTTGAAGCTATGAGAGATGTGCTCGAGTTATAGTGACCGTCGTTGAAGCCATGAGAGATGTGCTCGAGTTATAGTGAGTGTCGTTGAAGCTATGAGAGATGTGTTCGAGTTATAGTGACCGTCGTTGAAGCCATGAAAGATGTGCTCGAGTTATAGTGAGTGTCGTTGAAGCTATGAGAGATGTGCTCGAGTTATAGTGACCGTCGTTGAAGCTACGAGATGTGCTCGAGTTATAGTGACCGTCGTTGAAGCTATGAGAGATGTGCTCGTGTTATAGTGACCGTCGTTGAAGCTATGAGAGATGTGCTCGTGCTATAGTGACCGTCGTTGAAGCTATGAGAGATGTGCTCGTGCTATAGTGACCGTCGTTGAAGCTATGAGAGATGTGCTCGTATTATAGTGACCATCGTTGAAGCTATGAAAGAGGTGCTCGTGCTATATAGCACCGCAGTGCGATTACTAGCGGCGTTGATAACACCGTGTTCATCGAATCAACAAGGTTCGAGACCGTCGTTAATGCATCTGCAGCTGAAAAGTGCAGTTGCGAGAATTAGCGAGAATCCTCGAGTATTCTCACGAACTGCGCGTAAAATAGAAGGCAAACTTATAGCTTCTCTTCCGCGACTGAGTTAATTGGCCCTAATTGGTGAATATTTCGGATTGTAAGGTGATGAAACCGATATTGCATTTTGTATGGATGGGTTTGATTGGTTAAGAATTAAGATTTATGTTTGTTTGAAACCTTAGATATATATTATCATTGTCTGACAATTCCATTTAATGGTTTAAGCGCTAAAAATGTTATGTAATATTATAATAAAACTATTTATACATTATAATATACCCTTTTTTGTACATAAATAAAAATACGACATAACATGTAAAAGTTTATTTATAATTATAACGACTACCTATCTAATTGAGACGAGGTATTTAATACCGAAACTACATAATACTATTGTTATTTAAAATTAAAATAGCGGAAAAGTAGGTTTATTTAAATTTCCTATTAAAATTTAAAAATAAATAATTAAGGTGATATCAATAAAATAATTAAAAATATAAATTCAACAGCAAATTCAAATAAAATCATTGCACTTAATGAGGGCTAACCAGGGACGTTGGATCAAGAATGGACCGATTTTATTTAAAACGAAATAACTATGGCCTCATTTTTCTCATTCTTGGTTATGGTATAGCTTCGTGTGAAAAAAAAGACAAACATAGATAAATGTCACCGTCTTCAACGTCAAAGAGTAAGCTTCCGAGTCATATTGGTTCCCAATTGGGACCAACGTCGTAATTTTATTGTGCGCTAGTAAAATACGAGTTTAGCATTAATTTGAAAAATTAATATTGTTGGCGTATTTTTATGCAACATGGCTTGTGTGGCCACTGGCTGTATTAGTAGAAGAGGAATTTCAACACAAAATAATCAAAAGATACCTTTCCATCGGTAAGTAATCGACTACTGTTTCTAAGGTGTTGACCTAGGTAATGAATGAAATAATTCAATCAGAGTAAAGCTTTTTCCATTGTGAATGTGTTACCTAATGTGGAGTATCATTTCAACCTGTTTTGTTTACCGAAATTATAAACTAAAATCATAAATTCGTTTGCACTGACAGTTTATGTACTCTATTTTATGCCATTAGTGTTGACCCACGACTACGACTTAATTATCGACAATTGCACACGGTGTACCAAATCTGATGGCAAATAAGGAAATAAAATTTTAGAGTAAGCAACGCTGGGGTAATTGGATTACGGCCCTTTTTACACTGCGACTTTTTGCAGCGCTTCTGCATCGATTCAGTCGCGATACAGCATCGATGCAAACGCGATACAGCCACAATACAGCCTCGACTGAAAACATTCATGATATTTGATCAGTCATTCGTTGCCAATCTTTGTCGCAATCGCAATGCACACGCGCGTTTGATTCGGTACAAACGCCATCGTATCGCTACAGACACGATTAATAACCGCGCATTTATAATTATCGCTGCAAAAAGTCGCAGTTTGTGAAGGGCCTACTTTGACTAGACTACAGTTTGGCATTACCATGTAGAAAAAATATCTTTTTTTACTTTTTTATGCCATGAGATTCTGGTAGACCTAGTTATACAAAATTGTTACATCTTTGTCATTACATTAATTTATTACTATTATTTTGCAGACGGTTCCAAGGCATTCCAGACCTTCCAGACCGGAATTGGTTGAGCCGTCAACATCCAAGGAGAGTGTTCAGGAAGACATCAAGTTGAGATTAATACCAAATAAATACTAAGTCTATATAGGGTGTAAGGAAAGCATCATTAACCTTTAAACTACATACTCTACCCATCAAACTGAAAATTATTTGTATGGGAGCTAATCTGTTAGAACAAAAAAAAAATAAGCTGTCTCATAAATTTGAGTCGGGTAGGTATTGCAGTTTAGTATGGAACAGCCTGATTATGGTTTATGGTTGTAGTTTAAAGGTTAATGATACTTTTCCTTTCCTTTATGCCTTATGCCATTCCTGCATAGCTGCTGGTTTCATCAGTAAATAAAATAAAAGTTAAATGGTGCCTTTTTTATTTATAAATAAAGTCAGCCCATAAAGAGTATTAAACTATCGTTTAATCTCTACTCTTTATGTGCTATTTTCTTCGTAACTGTCACATTTTTGACATAAACTGCTTGAGTATGGCAACAAATTTTATATAAACACTAGTGTTTACCCGCGAATTAGTCCGCACAAATTATGTACCAGATTTTAAGTCCGATCATAAGCTAAAAAAGTTTCATCAAAATTGGTTCAGTAGTTTTTGCGTGATGCGCGAACAAACAAACAAACAAACAAACAAACAGACAGACATAATTTCTAAAAAAGGTTGATTGCGAGTATCTTCAATGTACAGACTGACACATTTCAGTTACAGTTTGTAATAGTTTAGATTTTTCATAATTTATTATGGTATTAGTTTCGCTTTTCTTCACTTTTACGTTTAAACTTTGATTTAGATTTTTATCGATAATGTTATCGATAGGAGTAATTGAAGTGACATGAACAACTCTAGTTCGTATATACATAATTATATCAAGTTTCTATAGATAATCGGTCTCATTGGCACGAAAGGTGACATAGACAAAAGTCTATCCAACCCTTTATTCATATGGAATTTTTTTAACGTAAAAAAGAGAAAACCGATGCAAATGTTTCGTCTTAAAAAAAAGTATTCCAGTTCTGATACTTCTTCCTAGGGGCTAACTCTAGATGGCGACACTAACATGAGAGGTAAGTACTCATAGACAAAGTTCTTGATTATTTGAATAACTTTCAAAAGATACAGTGTGTGTTGTGTATTATGATAGAAATAGGTACCTCAAGGTCCAGTGGCGCCAACTAGTGACACGTACAATACCTAATCCTCATCGACCTCAAAATTTATAATATTTTATACAATGTCGATAGAAATATATTTAGTAGGATTTACGGAGGGATTCAAATATCTTTCTTTTGACCCATTATTGCGATGTATTCATGAATGATACAGATCATTGATCTCATAAAAAAGTAGGTATACCTAAGGTTATCGCGATGCATCTTTAACATAATAATTACAAGGCATTCAAAGAGGGCGTTGCTATCAAATTGGCAATGATATTGTAACAATCCAAAAATAACCGAATGATTTTCGCGTGTATTGTTAAAAATACGCGACGCTAAATTGGATTTGACTAATACATTTATTTTTGGCCTGTAGTTTTATTTAACATTGACTTACACTCTACCGATGGACAGGCCCTTTCATAGAAGCAACATGTTCCACTTGAATGCGGTGCCCGTGTTCACTTCGTCACTATGTCAATGACAGACCACAATGTGTCATTTTGTGTTGTTTTGTGTGACATGTTGTTTGTTTGAACGAGCTTGTCTATCGCTAAAGTATATGTCAGTGAGTTTTAACGTTATTTATGCATAAGTATGTTATGAGCGTAGAATTCGCTCATTAGAATATTTCTGGCACTGTCTTGTGGTATAAAATACGTAGTTTTGACAGTGATCCTTTATTCTCATATTATTTATTATCAAGATCATTCAATAGCAGTGGCGGGCTTTGGGGCGTTACCTCGGTGGTATTGCTTTATAATGTTCACATTTTCAAGCGAAATAGGTTGAATGCATACATATGATCACGACTATATTCTTTGCGAATATTCTGAAAACTCCGAACATTCACGATTCACTAGTGTAGGTACTACTAGTGAAACGTGATTCGGTTATCAAATCAACACAAAATATTATATATTTAAACATATTATATGCAACCAATTGCTTTTTTATTTACTAAATGCGTCGATATATATTTTTGTCACAAACTAAAATATAACAAAAGGAATACTTTATGTCATAAATATTTAAAGCTGAGCCCGGCCACTACTTTTCTATCACTATACATTTTCACATCCTTTTTAACCCGTACGTCGAGTATTTTTCTTTATTTTTTTTACACATGGGGGGGGGGGGGGGGATATGATAGCCAACCTCCGATAGGAGATGACACTACAAGAAGATGAGTGGGGGGGCATTACATAGATGGGACATGACATGCGTCCTAGGCAATGCACTGCACATAGATGCACTTTAAAATTTAATAGGTACTTAATTATAACAATAATAAATAAATAAAAACTTAATTTTCTATTCACAAACAACTTTTTTGTGATGAAAGAAAAAAATATTATAATTAATAAGTAAGTACCTAATATCAATACATATTTATTGGTGACTTACAAAATATAAGTTTAAATGCGTCGGTTTACCAGAAAATAGCACACATATCTATTCATTCTTTAGTCAACAACAAACAAAGGTGTCAATGACATTTTGTACTCTACTGCTCTAGAAGGAGGGTAATGGTTTTGCTGATAATTATCATTTCATTTATTTGCACTCATTATATCTTACTTACTGTTAAATCTTAAAATATTATTGATTGATATAAAGTAACGTCAATTATAAAACTTATTAAATTCATAAATAAATAATCATAGAACTAAAAGTTTTGTGATGAGCACGACAGGTTGTGAATTCCCTGATGAAGAGATGATAATATATCTCTTTCTATCTAGTCTAAGCGTCAGTTGATAGAAAAGGACAAAGGTTAGCAGCTAAGGCCTAATACTCGCACATTGTTAGTGGAACACACTTTTAAAGTAACTAAGTAGATGATATTACGCCTGCGGACGCCCGTTGCAATAAGATTAATGATTTTATTATAATATAACATAAAATGTTATAGGTACCTATAGGTATAGAAAGCGTATTTTTATCTTTGAAAATAATTAGTAAAACATGCCGCTAAGATTCAAGACTTTCGTACCATAATGTCAGTAATTATCACATTCTCCATTCTATTAGTGTTGTTACATTATAATGCATTATTGTAATTAAATAGACTCGGAATCTGCAATAACATTATTATTAATTATTTGATTTTGATAATAATGGTTTTTTAATTACCACTGATCTATCAAACTTCTTGACTTTTCAAGTTAAATAGGAAGTATAGCAAAATGTCTGAATTTCAATGATTTTATTTTGAAATTAGTTGGTACTTTACAATATTTCGATTTTCCTCTTTTTGCGTTAATGCAAGTATAATAACAGGAGAGCGATTTTTGAATCTCATACGTTGAATTCAGCAGTTGAATTGAAAATGTCAAAATTACTATGGAAATATGTATCTTTCTACCTACTGATGATTTGACTTTCAAAAATCACAATCCAGGAGTGCATTAGAAAGATGCAAATCTCCATAGTTATTTCGACATTTTCAACTGCTGAGCTCAGCGAATGAGATTCAAATATCGCACTCCAGAGCCTTTGATAAAGTATGTCTAGATAGAGCCTCGCGCTTCTACCGTACTAAAATTAACGGGCCAATTTTGATATGTTGGTGTGCGTGCGTGTGCGGAAAGGATTTTTTCGACGCGTATGCAGCTTCGACTGTCTATCTAGATATATACTTTATATACCAGAACTATGGAATGCAACAGCTTGGAATGACAAGGCAAAATTTTTAATAAACTGCTGCATTCTAAATTTGATACCTGTAGTCATAGACTTAAACTCTTAAACTCTAGCGATAGACTTGCCCTTTCATAGAAGCAACATGTTCCACTTGAATGAGGTGTCCGCACCTGATTGATGTTCCCGAGTTCACTTTGTCACTATGGCAATGACAGACCGCAATGTGTCATTTTGTGTTGTTTTGTGTGACATGTTGTTTGTTTGAACGAGCTTGTCTATCGCTAGAGTAATATGTCTATGCCTGTAGTTGTGTAAATCTCATTTCATACAGTAAGAGATATTAGCTCACATTTCTCACGCAATATGGCGATAGTTTTGTGGCCGGGCTTTATTTAAGCTGTTACTTTACCTATTGGTTTGTACTATAAATACTGGTGGACTGTTAACGGGTATAATATCAGTTTCAATAGAATTCGTTTACTACCCGCCAACTTGTTAATCCATTCCTGCTACGTCACCACCTTTCCTGAAGTCAGAGTTGGCATAAATGGCTGTGCTGTTTCTGAAGAGAGCGCATATTATTGAACCTCTGCCTCGATATCGCTCTATGCCGTGGCCTTTTGCTCTTAGACCATTGAGGATATCCTGTGGAAAAAAACAAAATTTAGCGCCAGCTTGCTTATCGCGTAACAAATGAATTCACGATCGTATTTACTTGGTTTCCGAGTGGAATAAAGTGGCATGAGGTGATTAGGTTTTGTCTTGTTGACGTAGTAAAAGTTAGCAAGAGATTTAATGGCTATTCTGCAACTGAGTGTCAGTGGCTCAAAGTGGGTTTTGGCCTCCGAAACAAGAGAATGCCACTTTTCCTGAACCTAGCGTAACATCTTGCCAGTAGCTGACTAGAAGTTCACGCAGCCTCTATTACGTCATTCCAGCGACACCTAAGGGGTATCGCATACAGAAGGACATTTCCTAAACTGTAAATGACTTGCATTTCGCACCGTATCCCATACTCGCTTTTTACGACACCTTAGAGTCATCCAGGGCCAAAATTCTAGTGTCATCAATCGCAAAGTTTACTTCCAGCAGTTGCTTACCTCTGTAATGCCGTACTCATATTGCACAGTCATGGGGAATATCTGATGATGGAAACGAGCTTCGTCCACAGCTTCCTTTATTGTCTGGTCGAACCACAACTTGCGTATTGCCACCTTAAAACAAAATTCATTGTCAGTAGGATATTTTCTCGAGGCTAGAGCAAAAACATACCTTATTCCTTGTTACAAAAAGTATAGACTTACCAAAGCAACTGCAGTTGTAATCTTTGTACCTCCCGAAGCTCCTATTACCATCTTAGCGTTTCCATGTTCATCCACAATAATACTTGGGGTCATGGATGACATAGGCCTTTTGCCAGGTGCTATGAAATTAGCGGGTGAAGGCTGCAGGCCGAAGTAATTGGTGATTCCTGGAGATGAGAAGTCGTCCATCACGTTGTTCATCACGATACCGGTTTTTAGAGTTGTAAGTCCTGCACCGAAGCTGTGGAATAATGTGGAACTATAATTTGGCTGAATAAAGATGGAGAATGTACATATTTATCCTATCGTATTGTGGTGTACCTACTTAACTTTGTAAAATAGATAAACAACTTTCTTAATACCTATTCATCAAGATCCAAAATCCTCAGCCATGAGGTTTCGATACTTTCGAATCCGCAGGGATAAGTTGCTATGTGCCTATAAGTACCAATGAGTTTTTCTAACCTATGTACGTAATACTGACTGCTCCCAAAATGTGAAGGAAAACATCGTGAGGAAACCTACATACGCTAAAGAAGAGGGTAGGCCAGAGTGTTGCATTGGAACGTATAATAGGTACCTAATGGTTGATGATGATGATCAAGATCATCCTTCTGATGTCAATAATATATTTTGGAGGCGGCCGATGTCCTTATAATAATGTCATCAAAGAGCATACAAAATATCTGAGGAAACATCTGAGGAATCTGCTAGCAATAGCAGCGCCAATGGTCTCCTGAAGGCATTGGGGGAAAGAGTTGATTGTCCAATGCTGAGACACTGGACCAGAACTCATGTACGTGCGCTGGTCTAGGTGTTATTTATTGTTGTTTCTTATGTTTTTATGTTTGTAGTGTAAATTTAAAATTTCAAGAATGTTGTGATTTAATATATAATTTAATTTACTAACATAGTTCTAAGACAAACTGTTACTAATCTTTTCTATGGACTACGGTCTGAAATAATTATTATTATTAATAGTGCGGATAGCGTCCAGTGCAGATGTTCTATCTATTAAGTAGCTAGGATCCTTTCACGCCTCGTTCCGCGCAATAGGCAGAGCTGGAATCTTGAGAGCGAAAACTTAAATTGCCAAGGGTTGATACTTACTAGAAGTTGATGGAACTCGTCACTGACACAGCATCTCCGGTACCAGCTATGATAGATATGTGTGCCGTGCCAGAGTCAGGCTTATTATACTGTGTTGCACCATAGTATTCTGTACTATTGCTGGTCGCGGTATCATTTATTCTGAGCCGGATTTCTGCGCCATATTCTGGTCTTATAACGTTTAGCATGAGCTGTAATGAAAGAAACAATATTATGTAATTTTCTACCTGTGCACTATTCCTAACGGAGTTGTTTGTAAACAATAACTTTGTTTGTAGTTTTTCTTTTTCTAAATGGGTTACCTATACAGTTATAGGGAATAGCTGCTGATTGTTGCCATGGGAAATAGGTCTGACATCAAAAAAGCTTCCAGCAGAGTAAACAGATAAAAATATCAGGAGTGCGATTTCTAAAAGTCAAATCAGCAGTAGAAAGATGCATATCTCCACAGTAATTGTGACATTTTCAAATGCTGAGCTCAGCGAATGAGTTTCAAATCGATGTATTGCCGTGTCGTATTGTATTTTAATTGAAAACCTCTTACCTCCTTTAAATCCAGGAAAGCAGTATCTCCAAACTTCGTTCTCGCCGCGTACGCATATTTGAAGGCCTCCAAAATTCTATGATACGTCAGTATCTTGTCCTCCGTCGTATTAATGCTGTCTGCAGTGAAGTTGTAGCCACTCAATATGTTGAGTATGTTCACTAGGATGATGCCACTGCTTGGAGGGGGTGGCGTGTACAGTGTGTCACCGTTCCCGAGGGGTACGGCTAGGGGATCTGAGATGACGGCCCTGCAATAAGATAACATTTTGTAAGATATAAATTCAACTGGGTAGGAGAGATTCAACTCTACAGTGTGTTAGGGTTAACAGTTGCATTAGTTTAATGGGAAGCTATGATACTGAACATCTATCCCTAAGAAACCTGTATAATTCGATCGGCTGGTTGCATTTAGTATGGAAAGTTCAAAATTATTTTTGCGAATTTAGTATAATAGGTTTCTCATGAAAAGTTGTTCAGTATAATGGGTACAATCGCACCTTAAACTTAATGTACCTACTGTATAGTAATGAAAAGTAAAAATATGCAGTGTAGGTATTTGTGGGCGAAAGGCGAGCCACCTATCACCGCTTTACTCGTCATTCTATCTTTTTAAACCTAAAAGTTGGAATTGTAGCAATGTTTCCGACTACTGCGGAAGGCATTATGGTCGTGAGTTTATGTTTGTGTTTGTATGTAAAAAATATTGTTATTATTGTTTACAATATTTCATATTTATTTATTCACTTACAACAATGTAGCGCAATAATGTTCTAAAGGTAACTTTCCTCGCAACATTTAGAATTGCGTGGAATATTTTCATTAGCTTGTTTATTCTACACTTAAAGCAACTACAAATAGAATTAATCACAAAGTGGTTCGATATTATGTCACGTTGTCCTACTATGTATAAGGATAATAAGTATATAACTTGTAATAGTGATAGCAAGTGTTTGGCTTTTTGATTTTTATAAACTTAGATCAAATTATAAATAGTTTACTTAAAGTTTTTCTTATTTCATAATCATAATCATTTATTTTTCATTCATTTTTTTTTATCATTTTTTTTTCATCATTTTGTAAAACATCTATCTTTTTTAAAGCATGGCTAAAGCATGGTAGGTAGTTCTAGACACTCTTTCTTATACCTACTATGGCTAAAGGCTAACCACCTATCACAACGTCATGCGCCATAATATCCGGAAATCTTCCGTATTATGCAAAACCCACTCCACAGGGGGTTGCAGACAACCTTGCAACGATAAGACTATTCAAAAGTAGGTATTCGTTGCAGAAATGGTTCTAACCACCCTAAGAAGAATATGAACGTGTTTTATGTGTATATTTGTCGTCTGGCGTGCGATTTTTGAAAGTCATTCGGTGAGCTCAGCAGTTGAAAATGTCAAAATTACTATGAGATAAGCATCTTTCTACTGCTGATTTGACTTTCAAAAATCGCACTCCTTTAGTATGATTTTTGAAAGACAAATCAGCAGTATAAAGATGCGCATCTCCATAGTAATTTTGACATTTTCAACTGCTGAATTCACAATGTCAATATTACTATGGAGATACGCATCTTTCTACTGCTGATTTGACATTCAAAAATCATACTTGAGGAGTGCGATTTTTGAAAGTCAAATCAGCAGTAGAAAGATGCATGTCTCCATTGTAATTTTGACATTTCCAACTACTGAATTCAGCGAATGAGATTCAAAAATCGCACTGCAGATCATCCCCTTAAAAAAGTGTCAACATATCGCTCTTCCGCAGGAACAATGACACAACTGCAAAATCCCAAAAATTACAGGTAACGCTTTTAAAACTTTAAATAATGTTCACAGGAAACACGTTTAAAGTTTTAAATAACGTTTAATAAAAGAATATGGCTTTAAATCAAAACGTACATACAGTTAATTTAAAATTTGCGTAATGCTATGAATCTTTATTTAAAACTTTAAACGCGCGACCTCTAAATTTGGGATTTTGCAGTTGTGTCATTGTTTCTGCGGATGAGCGATATTAAGAACGACCCTATATGTATTATTAAAACCCATTTTTATCTAACTTAACCAGTAAATAATTATCTTGAAACCACCTTATTTACCCACGTCTGTATTGACGTCCGTGGCGATAACTACAGAATATAATTAAACTGTGTTATTTTAAAATGTATTGACTATGTAGTTATCACGGTGACCCTACTCCGTATGTTTCCACTTATAAACAAAACTACATTGTGTCTGTTTACCCTATCTACGTTTATAAATAAGAATACACAATTTGTGCGTCATAATTTTTTTTATTGTTTATTCTTTGTTACCCAATCACACTACTAAAAGGGACGACCATAATCTCTGGGTTGGTAGTTAGAATATTTGCTATGTTTATGTGCTGTACTGACGTGGCTAAATGACGTTTTAGATATTTGTGATAATTGACCCTGAGGAATAAATAAATAACTACATTTTCAGCCCCCGCGGGATGTTTTCTTTCTCGGTGGTGTTAGCGGTCGGTCAGTTAGTGATCGGTGTTAGTTAGTCCTTGTGTAGTGTCGGTGTACTTTAGCCCTTATCCGGATAGAGGCCACCACATTTACATTCAATAATGAACCCTATTGATAAAGTTTTAAGAATTATGTCGGTTACTTTTATGTGGTCGATAAAAAGCCTCTGTCCGAATAAAGGTTAGAGAATCTTTACGACTGACACTCAGATGCAGAAACGCGTATTAAGGCGTATCAGCCGTGGACCACTCTCCTCTCACTCACACTCCATACTAATCGATGAGAAAGAGCGCGTGGCTCCGGTCAGAATTTTGCTGTTTTCTTTGAAAAATTCGATGATTTTTTATTAATTTCGCAAAAGTAAAAAAACCACATCATTCTAAATTGTATTGTGAACAATATAGTAAATTTTCATTTTGTTCCGATTAAAAATGTAAGAGTAAAATGGTTACAACTGGAAAAAAAGGGGTGACTTTAGAGTCTCTTTTCTTCGGTTTTATTCATTAAAATCCATTTCTAGAAAAACCACATCACTTCTCATATCCTGTAGATGGTTCAGTTTAAATTTCAGCTCAAAAAGTGCCATAGTTAATGAATAAAATGGTTACAAAATTACCCAAAACCGGTAGGTAGCCCCTTTGCTACCTTTTACTACTTCAACTTGATCGAAGACTTCAACGAGAAAAAAAGTGACAGCAAGAGATTTAACGGAGGATAATCTTTATAGAGCGTTTTTGCAACTGAGTGTGATTAGGCAAATAAAGTCTATGATTGAAGCTAAGTTGCATAGAACTAAACTCACGACCATATTGTATAGTTTTGATCAAAGGTAGTCACTACGTAAATATGTTGCTAGAAGCAATGAGTCAACTTTAAAAATGAGTCAAATTCAATTTGAAAGAATAGTCTAGAAATTAAGTTCTTTTATTGTTATTATAGATAACCGAATGTTCAAAAAACGTGTTGAGATGTTATTCACCGTTTCTCATTAATTTAATGATTCATGTTGTATTTATCATTTGTACAGGTGCTGAATTATTTTTCATAATATTATTAAAAAGAATGAGGTGGCGTATTGTGAAATGTTTTTACGTTATTTCATCATTTTAGGTCGAGACGTTATCGGTACATTATCGATGCCTTTATAATTTCTGTTTTTAATACACCGTTCAGTCTCAGGAATGCATTGCGAATTTGCGAATAAGTAGTAATATAAAAAGAACGTAGGTAGGTACCTTACCTACTTGTAAGACTTACAAGTAGGTATAATAGGTAGGTACTTATCTAAGTTCTAATACTTAATGTAAGCATAAAAAATACGTGCTGGAGTGCGATTTTTGAATCACATTCGGTGAGCTCAGCTGTTGAAAATGTCAAAATTACTACGGAGATACGCATCTTTTTGCTGCTGATTTGACTTTCAAAAATCGCTCTCCTGTAGTATGATTTTTGAAAGTCAACTCAGCAGTAGAAAGATGCATATCTCCATAGTTATTTTGACATTTTCAACAGCTGAGCTCACCGAATGAGATTCAAAAATCGCACTCCAGGTACCTAAGTGTTGCTTGCTATGTAGATATTAGCTTTTATGTTCAATTTATTTCGATAGAAACCGACGAAGCGTTGGGAGGTTTGTTAGGATCGTAGTATGTGTGTGATGTTCTGTTGTCTCTACCTATCCGACTGGGGAACAAGCGTGGGAATATGTATTTACGTTATTCCATCGTTTACTTTACAAGATGCAACATTATTTATGTAAAAACAGAATTTAAAAACAGAAAAATACGTTAAATAACGCCTTATCAAAAAACAAATGTACTAGCAAACAGAAGTGTCCCCCTAACCCCCAACAACTCCCCCCAAATATAAATTGTGGGGCTTATTCCCCAACAATTGCCTCGATACTTAATTTGCCCAAAACATCCCACAATTACTCACTTCCAATCAACCGCCCTCGCCCTGTACGAGTTTGTAGTATAGTTTGATTTGTGAAGATTTTTCTCAGTTTCATCCCTTTTGGAATGCGATCTATATCCACACGTAAAAGCAAATACGTGCCTATTCCACGGCACCACACTACGTGAACAAATAAAGGGCCTTCTATAGTCTATCAAGATTAGCCTGCTACAGTGTTTGTTGATAATGCTAAATAAACAAAATACTTACTTTCAGTTACATAAATAGAATGATTACATGATAACAATGTTTTGGGTCAGATAGATTATCATTTCATATTATTATTATCTTAATGCCATAGGTATGTATGCCAAACAAGATACCTACCTTTATACAAATACAGTTAATAAATTGTGTTACTTAGATACTGCCAAATCTAAAACCTTTTGTACCTACATAATCTGATACTTAACAAAACAATTATTTTTTGAGACTTCTTTAATTGTCTGTTGTCTTGTCCGGATTTGATTAAATACATCATTAGGTAAATAAGTAAAGATTGGTAAATAAATAATAAAGAACATAAACTAAAGATGTACGAATAGTGCATTTTGTTTTGCTCTGTGTCTATATTTGTCTTCCAAATGTTGTTCAGTTATGGCTTCTTTACGAATGCCAAATTCACCCATATTAAATGTGTATGTCCGTAAGCACAGGGTTGTGTACCAGAAAACAACCAAAAACACGAACTGTGGGTAATTTATACTTTGTATTAAATTAAGATATAGGCAGATAAGGTACCTACTTATAACAGGTTTTCCGCATTTTTTCCAATTATAGATAATTTCATATTTGTCACTGTGATAGGTATTTAGTTACTTATTTTCAACGATTCCCCGCTTTATCAATCTTACCAATGAGTAATTTTTTAGGGCTATCCAATTTCCATTCATGCATAAACTCAGAACATTTTCGGCGCAATCAGATGCTAAAACTTTGATTCGAAGTGAGCAATTGTAGCAGTGAACCTTCACTGTAAAGGGATTCAGGATAAGGTGACTGTGATAGGTTGGATAGATCTTTCACCATATACATCTTACGAGTATGTACAAACTAGACTCACAATCAACGTTCGAAAAATTGCACAACCAAAAGAGCTCAGATGAGCTCTTTTTTTTTTAATAGCTGACAGTTAATAAGCGAAATACGACTATGTTAATGAATCAAATACAACGTATTAGTGACCACTTCATACTTGCCTACATACTTACTTAATTTGTGCGGGTTTTTGTTTCAATGTGGACAAAAATTTGCTAAGATTTTATATGGGTCTAGTATAAGAGGTCAATGTCTTTCACTCGCAAAATTACTCAAAATGTCCACTTACTCATAACTTTGCAAGTCTTCAGCAGTAATGATGCTTCCTATCCTATCCAGGTCATCCAGTAAGTCCATCGCCAAGGTTCCGTTATAAAGCTCATCACCCCCTTTCGCGGCGATCTGCTTGAGGGTTCGGCAAAACGCTTCGCTTGGCTTGACGAGTGTACCAGGCTTGTGGAACTCGCCTCTTGCTGAATTATAGTAGGTTTTGCTGTAAGGATTAAATTATATTATCGTAACTTTAGGTAAGTAACTAATTCAAATATCGATGGTACGTAGTAGGTACTATTATGTATAGGACAGCAACCGGTTCACAAACTTTTTAGGATTTGACGGAGCCCCGTTTTGATAATTTAAGCAAAACCTGGTTTTTCTTTAATGATAATCATACAGAAATAGGTACTTTGTAGTATTACGTAAAGCAACGGTTCACAAACTTTTATGGATTTGACGGAGCCCCGTTTTGATCATTTAGGCAAAACCTGGTTTTTCTTTGTTGATAATCATATAGAAATAGGTAGGTACATGACACCGTATTGATACCACTGTAAATTGAAAGATTTCCATTGAATGGCCTCCCATTAAGTTAAGTTGGGTATTATGTGACAAGACTTGATGTGCTTCATTCTTTGTGTTGGTATTATATTGACGGACCTCTAGGGGTCTGCGGAGCACACTTTATTTTATAATCATCTGTGGTTAGTACTTTTTTGATCAGTATGCGTTTCAGTATAGTGTAGTGTAGTAAGCTAGCTATTAAGATATATAATCAATATTATTCAATATATACCATTCAGTGTAACCACAAACGCCGTTGTTTCACTACGTCCCAACGTCCATCCCTACATGGCGACCTTGCCACCTTATTTGGAGCGCGTGTAGAGTTGCGCAAGTAAGCGTGTCGCAATATTGAAGACAAAAATTTTAAATTGAAAAATTATGAAGTGCGTCTTTTAACACAAAAAGTACTTCAAAATGGGTTCCAGAAGGAAGAAGAAGAAAAGGAAGAAACAATGTTTGACCTGAGGCTTTACTGAAAATGTGAGAAGCAGTAGCGATAATTCGATAAAACCAAAGCCGCTGCAAATAGAAATCAGATTTTAGAGGAGCGTTTAGCGTTCATGATCATTCGAGAGAAGAACTCAAAGAGCAAGAATGAAAGAAGGAAAGAACAAGTATTGAGGTGTACCTAAGTAGAATTGTGGTGATAAGGTGATTTAGAAAAAGTGAAGTGATTATATAGTTTTTTTTTTCGTTCTCCTGCGGATGGACAGTGAAATTTGTGTAAAACTGTTGTTTATTATTGATATAGGAAATGTTATGGACTTATAAGTAGATAACTAAGATCACGTAATATCTTGCAAACTCATGTAGTTACAAAAATTATTTAAAATCAGATTTTATTTAATTAAAAATAATTGAAAATTGGGTGGTTTGGATAATCGGATTAAAACTTTGCTATGTTTTAATTATAAATATTAGGAATAGTAAATCTTGTTTTGATGAAATTGAAACGAAGGGGTCCTTGTTTGTATTAATTATTTGTTAGTAGACATAATAATAGTAACTACTCTGTCGTAGACTGGAGAGAAAATCTACTGTTCGAGGAGAAAAGAGGTAAGATATGTGGATCAGAAAGAAATGGTCCGGGAGAGAAATGGCTCCTGAAGCTGCTGTAAAGAAGCATTATAAAAGGTAAGACATGCCAGCTATATAAATTTCGAATAACATTTTAGAGCTATAGCAACAACTTCTTGTTTTGTAAATGACCCAATGCTCAAAGATTACCATAAAAGGGATCGAGAGCAAAGTGCAAGCAATAGGATCTGATTGTTTATAGTTAACAATCGGTGACGAACATCTCGCTCACTTACAAGTTTGTTTGAATTCCTTACCATAATTGGGGGAAGGATGATGCAAAGTAATAGCTGTGTGACGATTTCTATGAGATACTTTGATTTGATAAATTAGGATAATAAACAATATCTGATTTTTAAAACATTCATATTAATCGTTTTGTTATACTTACTTATTGAAAAGTAGGCAGTTGTAACAATTTGACTTGTGAGAAATATTTTAAGAATATAGAAAGTAATAATTGATTTTTGACCAAGAAATTAAGAAGCATGGATATATGAAAAGAACGTTAGTACTCGTAGTAGAATGGAAATGAATGAATAATTGTATACAAAGGAAGATAACTAATTCTTGAAATGATACGGATGTTGAAGTGTGTCACTGATAACTGGACTGATCAACCAGAAGTCGTGGAGATGCTTGGACATTTGTATTATTGCACAGAATTGGTAGGTTTGTTGTATTTTGTGAATGAAACAGAATAGAATGGATATGAAGTACATATACCTAAAGAACGAATTATAATTTAATAAATAATGTCAAGCCTTGTACTCGATCATGATGTTCTCGAGTAGACTTTGTGAGAGACTTGCGCCTAATGACATGAAATAAATAAAGTGGTAAAAAGTTAAATAAATAATGTAAGAGTTAACTCAAATAAATAATAAAATGCCACGATAATAAATTGGTCCGGACAAATATAATAAATAAAATAAAATATAAAAATAAATGATGATTTAATAAATAAATATGACAAATAAAATATTATCACGTGTAATTAAAAAAAAAAGCATGTAATTTTTATTGACTTTATATGAAGAGAACAAAGAAAAAGCGTACGTATGCTAAAAATAATGATAACGACTAGATTAGAAAAGTTACAATGATTACAAAGAAAAGACAAATTAACCATGGTTAGATTATATTAGTACATTAGAATAATGCGCATTAGATAGTTTTTTTTTACTTTCTTTTTTCAATAAGGGCCTACTGATTATTAGCTTAGTTTAAAAAGTTGGTAAGTATAAATGTTTTATGTTTAGTTTTCACGTCTAAATAACAGAGTAGGTATTCGTCGAGGCAGATCCAGTTTCACACGGAATGCAGACTACATCCATAATTAAGCGGTGCCTATTAGATTTCGTGAGTATGCATCATCTTATATCAACTCTATCTGAGTATATCAATCTTCAAAATACAACCGTCTCGAATAAATACTTGTTTTTAAAATGAATTTACATAATTTTTTTTGATTGGCATTTACGTTTTTTAATAAGACCGACTTCAATTTATATTTAAATTAAAAAAAAAATATAAATATATATTTCAGATTATTCATACATAACATTGTGTTATTACATATTGTGTAGATATTTCAAAAAAAAAATAGTTATAATGATAATACAATTTAATTAATACTTTACTTTGTTATACTTAATAGGAATTTTTATACCTTTCATATTTTATACTTGTAATATTAGATTAGATATTCATAAATTTTCTCTGTAATTAAGAAACTATTAAACACTAATTGATTCACTTTAATAAGATTTAAAAAGAAAAAAAAAACTAATTATTAAAAATTACACTTTTATGTCGTGTAAATTGGCGATAATTGCATCAAAATTGTAAAGAAATAAAAAAAAAATACTGATAATTATAGATAAAAGTAAATACGCTATTAAAACAAATATAATAATGTTAATTAATGTAATCAAATAGTTTTAAAATAAACATATTGTACCTAGTTTTAGTATCAACCACGTAGACTAGAAAATAAAATAAAAACTAATTATTTTATTTTATTTTTTCCCTACGGTGGTGGTGTAGTGTAGTAAGCTAGCTATTAAGATATATAATCAATATTATTCAATATATACCATTCAGTGTAACCACAAACGCCGTTGTTTCACTACGTCCCAACGTCCATCCCTACAATAGTCAAAACCGACTTTATGACTATTTGAATTTTGTACCTTAAATGTGGATCATTTTTGATGTATTGCGCCGTATCCAGACCGTCGTAAAGTGCCTTGGATATCTGGTAGCCCTCGTCACACAACTCTAGGGTAGGCTTCACAAGACTGTCCCAGGGCAGTTTACCCCATCGTCTGTGTGCTGCCCACATTCCTCTTAGTTCACCCGGCACCGCGATTGCTAGAGGTCCTGAAAGAATTAATACAGTGAGTAAAAATTTGTCATTGATTGTGCTCGAATAAGTAATTGTGCTCTAATAAGTGATTGTGTTCGAATAAGTGATTGGGATCGATTTGATTGTGCTTGAATAAGTGAATAATCACGAAGCAAGAGCATAAGCTCGATTATGAGATTAATTGGGCTCGAATTAATGACTGTCCACAAAAACTGAAGCGACGCGACGACGGGCACTTTCGTTAGTATTTTAGTCACCATGGTTAAAACTATCCTAAAACTACACGTGAACGAAATGAACGTGTATAACCTTTCAGACTTTCAACTGCCTCCGTGGTCTAATGGTTAAGAGCATTGGGCTCTTGACACGGAGGTCGTGGGTTCGATTCCCACGGGGGGCACCTAGTGAAATGTCACTTTGTGCGTTTTTCCCCAGTTGGTTAGGACATTGCAGGCTGAGTCACCTGATTGTCTGAAAAGAATGATGATTCCGTGCTTCGGATGGCACGTTAAGCTGTTGGTCCCGGCTACTATCTCTGGTGGTAGTAGTCGTTACATAAAAACCACGTCAGAGACCGTAAGGCGGTTTGAATAAACTCTGACACCAGGGCTTGTAGCCCACTCGATAAGAAGAAGACCTTTCAGAGTTCATCTTAGGGCAGGAATCATGAAATACATACATTCCGCACGATTTTGCAATCTTGGCTGCAGCTTAAGCATAACAGTGGATCCCGATCGAGGCTGTCAGATGTTAATAATATTTTCTCCCCTCCGGACTCGGCTTCGCCTCGGTCAACAATTACATGAGATCTGAGATCTTTCTTACTTTCCTGCCCTCGGTGTGTCATCTATTATAACAGGTTTACTTGGTGAAAAATCGGCCTCTGCATTTGTGAAAGACCTTTTACCTACAGGGGGAATATATATCTGATCAATACAAATACAGACGGTACTACTGGTGAAACGTGGATGTTCTGAGGTTTCAGAATATCTCTGACTACCCCCTCGGGGAATATAAATAAATAAATAAATATCTTGGACATTGTCACACAAATTATCTAGTCACATTTAAAGTTCCAGAATCTAGCCTGGACTTGTATTATGATAACAACGATGATGAATATAGTCGTGAGCATAGCTTCTGCTGCTATGCTACAGATACATGCATCTTATATAATAATATGTGCATCTTATTAATGTGTAATGTGTAAATGCCTCAAAAGGCACGGTACCTATCCTTAAGAAACCAGCTTAAGGCGCCTGTGTGCTAAACCAGATCAAAGAGAAAGCTTTGGAGAAATTTCGCGCCGACTCTCATTTGTGTATGACATAATATTCATGTTATTGTTCAAGATGTATTAATTCGTTCAATTTAGTTGCTTTCAATGGAAATAAAATGCCACGTTTCTTTGATTTTTGACAAATAACTTTTAGGATACTTAGATCAAAGTAAAATTAATGGATAATTGGATATGCCTAAAGCGCGTTATGTTGAAGCACACTACTAGGGCAATTGGTCCATACAAACTAGCACAATTGTCTGTCAGATCTAGGGCAATTGCGTAAAAATTTGAAGTAGGTATATCATGAGTGAAGCACCCATTTCTTTTGTGTGCGTGCTGTCACGCGGTACATAAGGTGACGGGTTGTAGCACCTGCGCCTAGAGCATCTGTGTGAGTGTAGGTCCCTTGTAGAACAAACGAGATTGTATTACCTTGCATGCTTCACATCTTTTTAGTGCAATATTCGGTCCGTATTTCTTTCAAGTCCGTGGTATACCATTCGTTTGTTTTGCCTCATTTTTCTGGTTTGAAATGTTCGCGTATCCATTAATTTTACTTTCATCTAAGCATAATTATGTATACCTATCTATTGTAACAACCGTCTCGTCTCCCCTGACCTATTTGCTCACGTGTGGCATGTTTAATTATTTTATAATGGTGACTAAAATAGCAATTCAAAAATAGATTTTCACCATATTTCAACATTAATAACTGGAGTGCGATTTTTGAATCTCATTCGGTGAGCTCAGCAGTTGTAAATATCAAAATTACTATGGAGATATGAATATTTCTACTACTAATTTGACTTTAAAAAATCGCTCTCCTGTAGTATGATTTTTGAAAGTCAAATCAGCAGTAGAAAGATGCATATCTCCACAGTAATATGGGCATTTTCAACCGCTGAATTCACCGAATGTGATTCAAAAATCGCTCTCCTGGTACCTAACTTATTTCTTCGTATACCTACCAGAGTAGTTGTTGAATATATTACACACTTCCGTCGTTCTATAGCGTAGGTACCTACTACATTAAGGCAGAAATTCAAGAAGCCTGGTATAATCTTAGAAAGGTAATTTAATAATATTAATTTTATCTCGAAAGCGTAACGAATTCTACTCAGACGAAGCCGTGATCAAAAGCTAGTTAAATTAATGAAGGAAGTAACACAAATCTGAATGAATTGCAAAAGACATCATCGGATTTGGTCCAAAATATGAAAGTGCCGGCCAAAAAAAGCGATATTCTGTTAGGACTGGTCCGTCTAATAATTATGGCACCAAAGCTGTAGGTCCATTATCCTTAGTTTTATTTAGGTTCGAAAAATCTGTCTTTTCATAGATTTTCGAGGAAATTAGGTAAGGCTATATTCTGTTAGAGCTAGTCCGTCGCAGAATTTTTTAGTAAAGCACCAAAGCTGTAGTGCCATTTTCCTTATGGTTTCCTTGGTTTGAAAAATCTGCCTTTTCATAAATTTTTGATGAAATAAAACTTACAGCTACAGCTTTATAAAAATAAATGTTCTAACATAATATACTTAGCATTAGTTTTTGTGGGCCGGTACTTTCACACCTGCCTGGGCCAAAAATGTATGAAACGCCGATGATGTCTTTTATAATCTTTTACAGATGACACCCCCGACAAAACGAGAAAAATCGAGATTGCCGAGATATGAATAGGTACTAGATGTCTTTGTAGTACTTTACGCATGCCAAAACGAGCACGCATGATGGTTTTCTCGTCTTTCCTACTGGGACCCGATCGCGCTAATTTAGAACACCGAAATTCAATGCTAATTCATTTTCAGTTCTAATCACATTGCAATCAAGTTACTATTCAATTCTGCTGAATTCCGTATCGCGCTAAACTTCTTTACTATGTGATTGACAGCCTGAAACGTCTGAGCAATCTGTCAAACGGTTGTCATGCGCTATCAAATGATTAGCGCAACACCGAATGTGTTAAAAGTTGCGATTCTTTTTTTTTTTTTTTTTTTTTTTTTTTATTATTGATGGGTTTGCTCTTGACCTCTATCTAGTCCTCAGGACAAAGATGGGGTCGAAGATGTAGCGAGCTTACCCAGAAGTGCACTGGCACTCCTGCACACTGACGGAACGCAGCAAGCTGCTTGGCGCCAGACTCCGGCAGGAGGGTGGTCGCGAGCCAGGCGGCTCCTTGCGGAGCCTACCACACCGCTGTGGGGATCGTTCAGCCGCCACCACAAACTTGGTAGCTTGTGATGCCGTTGCCCGGGGTGGACCGCTAGGAGGTAGATCCCCAATCACCCCTTTTTCGGTTTAGTGACAATTCAGTGAAGATTTATTGCGCGATCGGTCCCCCGACCTCAGCCGCACAAATGCCGCGCCGTATTATAGGGCACTGACATGAAAACTTGCACCGTTTTCTATAGAAATTTATAACGCGTATAAAATTTAAGTGCCTATTGTTTTTGGAATTTATAATACCAAAACATGTTTGAACAATTGTTTTGTAAAACAATAGCGGCGTAATGAAAAATGAATAATATTGCAAACAGTACGGTTCTAGATAATTCGAAACTATATTTTATAGGTCACCTTTAATATTATTTATTATGATGTGTTGTTTATTAATTTTATTAGGAATAACATTTCTGAATTTGTTATCTACAGCCATTTCATTATCATAAAAAATTTTTGAAGTTTTTTTCCATTTCATAATCTATAAATTATTATCTCCTCTTACATGGTCATGGACTTTTTATGTATTTTTTTAACATTGTTTGATTGTTTACCAACACAACGGTTTTGTAATAAAGTTTTTATAGCTAACAAGTGTTATCCCGCGACTTTATCCGAACAAATTATATAAGTACCAGATTTTAAGTCGGATCATAAGCTATCAAACAAAAAAAGTTTCATCAAAATCGGTTCAGTAGTTTTTGCGTGATGCTCGCACAAACAAACAGACAGACAAAATTTCTAAAAAAGGTTGATCGGGGACACCTAAAAACCTTATCGTGTACAGACACACTTCTATTAGGTACAGTTTTATAATAGTTTAGTTATACAAGGTGTTACAAAACTACAAATAAACATTTAAGGGGGTGGTGTAGACCATCAAACTGAACAACTTTCACTATGGGACTAATATCGAAATCGCGAAAAAAAAAATTTTTGTTCTATACTCTATAGATCGACTAGAGCTAAAATATGTATGGGATATCAAAAAAAATTTTTCGCGATTTCGATGTCGGTCCAATAGAGAAAGTTGTTCAGTTTGACGGTCTAAACAACCCCCTTAAGAGTTTTAAATATTTATTGTTACTTATGAAACACCTTGTATAGGGTCCAACTTAATATGCTGACACTTTTTTAAGAGGATGATCAGACCATCATCCTGAACCACTTTCTCTCTGGAACCACCATCGAAATCGCGAAAAAAAAATCAGCCCCTCCATACAAAACTGCAAACCTACTCGAGCCAAATGTATGGGACAGCAGATTTTTTTTTCGCGATTTCGATGTTGGTCTCATAGAGAAAGTTGTTCAGTTTGATGGTCTGAACATCCCCTTAAAAAAGTGTCAGCATATTAAGAAGGACCCTGTATGAATATTAACAAGAAAAAAATTAGCCTGTTATTTATTTTTCAATTATTTTTTCAAAGATCGTAGGCTGTAGACTCGATCGTGGGGAAATGGGTAGGTATATTTACTTATTTTTGTACATACTTATACTTTTTTCTAAACGTTTTTATTTTCTTAAATTAGCACTTTAGATAGATGATTGGTTGTCGTATATTAGGTTAGATAAGTAATTAGGTATTTAAGTTGGTATTTGCTATCGTTTTTTTGTCTTAGTATTTAGACGTACAAATATAATTTCTATCAGCAGATTATTTAATTACTTATCTACTTATCTTTAGGTTTGGTAAATTCCGTCACATTCAGTAAAAATTTATTTATTATTTGTTCGTAGTAAACAACAAATAAAAATTGTGTAACTTCCGATTAACATTTTTTATTACTGTGCTATTTTATGTAAACATTATGTAGAATGGCTTTTTGTGTGCATATTATAAATTTTTATTATTATTTTGTTGTCTTTGTAATTTCTCAGCTTGCCCTGGTATTTTTGTTATCAAGTATATGACATATTAGGAAATACTTTGACTACCTACTACTACTTTGACTTATACAGTAAAGTAAATAAACTATAAGTTAGTGACCCAAGCAATTTGATCATTAAAATAATCATCCAGTTTATGGGTAGATCAACTATTTTTTGTCCTCACAGTACTGTTTAAAAAAACGTTATTATTCCTTTTTTCTTGACATTCATTAATTTTGAAAGATGGATATTGTATCTAATGATATGATTCTTCTACACACAATGCGCATTGCACCATCTGTGTTGAAATACTAGAAGTTTTTAGCGGTTGTCCGATAGAACAAAAAGCGTGGGGACAACGAAATAAAGCGTCCATCGGACAACCACCAAAATTCAAGTAAAATTCAAGTAATTTTGCAAAACCGTGTATGTATTTAATAAATGCAATCCTTAGTTATTCAACAAACATACATTTTGGGGCAAGCAAAACCTGAGCTTGAGCCTGAGCCTGAACATTGAGAAAATTTTATGCAGATGACTGGGACTAGGTATGGACAAAAAATAGTTGATCTACCCTTATAATACCTACTTATGCCTTTTTTACAGAAACTATATTGTTACTATTTTGTCATAAACCAAACATCGTAAAGGTCATTATCAAAAAAACCAACCAACCTTTACTAGCCTTGTCGAAGCTACCCTGGAACATATTCTCCGAGGCTCTCCCCGGCGCCTTCTCCCTCGCATTGACAGTGTAAGCCTTCTCCTCATCCTTGATGTAGACCGTCATGAAGAATCCACCGCCGAGACCCATGCTCTGCTGGTTGAAGAAGCCGTTGCAGAACATGGCCGCGACGGCAGCGTCCACCGCTGATCCATTGTTTTGCAGAACAGTCCTGGGTTCGAGGAAAAAAAGATTAGATTAGTGTCAGTAGTTGAGTCAAAGACTTTACAATATACAGGGTGTATTTGTTATGCTAGGCTGCAAAGTTGTATTTTGGCGCGAGTACTTTTATTGAAACCTGAGCAAGCGAAGGAACCTAGGATTGAAATGAAATGAAATGAAATGAAATGAAATGAAATGAAATTTATTGCGATAAATGTGGTACATACTGGGTAAATAGGTGGTAACTTACAAATAGATCAGCACATTTAGTCAGATGTCTGACATACAATATTATTAATAATAGATAACACATAAGAAATAAAGAAATAAAATGGTGCACATTTTGCACACAATAACATAAAATAGTGCACATTTTTAAGTTGCTTTTGAAATGTACATTTTATTTTAATACTTCCAGCAGCTTTCATGCATTAGGGCTAAGTAGTTCCTCATATGATTGAACCACGAGCGAAGCGAGTGGTTCAAATAATAGAATCCTGAGCTTAGCGAAGGTTTCAAAGTTACGAGACGCAGAATAACTTTGCAGCCAAGCGAAACACAAAATTTTTCACCTCACAACAGCGAGGAAAAAAAGTGAATTTCTAAAAAGAACATTTAAAAATTTTTTTTTCTTGCAGGCCAGTGACATGAAGTGGATTGACGGTATAAAAAAATATTGAATAGACAGCTTCGAATTTCAAAAACTCTTTCCACGCTAGCGGATAAAATGCACTTTTGCACTCCGATTTCGAATGATAAACAGAATCTTTCCGAGCTTGTGAGGTGAAAAAATATTTGTTATTTCATAGAAAATTATGCCATAGAAAATGACAATACTCGACCTAAATGTAGTTATGGAACAGCAGGTTTTTTTTTCGCGATTTAATGTTGATAGTGAAAGTTTTCAGTTGATGGGTGAAGCATGGACGTCTGTGTATGGACGGGACCCGGTATTTATCATAACATTAAACTATTAAATACAATTAGTAAGTGGGTAGGTAGGTACCGAGGTATTCTTTGTTGCTTACAATTTTAGGTAAGTCCTACTCATTTCCAAAAAAATATTGGAAAGTCATATTTGACTTTGTTCGTGTTTGTTTGGATGCAGTTTTCATAAAAACGTTTTAATTTATCGCAATTGGCTCGCATATACATGAAGCTTACTTTCGTAATTAAAGTTCGAATTCCATTGAGTAGTTCAGAATGATGTAGAACTAGTAGACGACCTGAGTTCTGTTTTTGCCATTTGACAACGGAACTCTAAAAATTATCATCTGGCCCAATCGTTTTTTAACACGAAAGGCAATTAGCGCTAACAGCGCCATAATTATTAGTGGATTATTATATAACACATTTTATAACTGGCTACTTCTTACTTTTCTTAAAATTCCAAGATATTTATATATATTTAGATACTTTCTTAAAAACAAATGCTACCTTTATATTTTTCATTTACTTTCTGTGGCGCTACATCTCTTGTTTTGACCCACCAAGACCATTGTTACAGATACTCCGGAAGGTATATTATATATATACATCCGGAAGGTGTATATTCTAAATATAATATCATGACAGTTGTAGCTAAGACTTTGACCACCCCAATAGTTATTATGGTCGTGAGTTTAATAGTAGGTAGGTACCCAGGAGTGCAATTTTTGAATGTCATACGTCGAACTCAGCAGTAGCAAATGTCAAAATTACTCTGGAAAATGCATCTTTCTACTGCTGATTTGACTTTCAAAAATTATGCTTCATTAGTGCGATTTTTGAAAGTCAAATCAGCAGTAGAAAGATGCGTATCTCCAGAGTAGCTTTGACATTTTTAACAGCTGAGCTCACCGCAAGCACAAGCAGTTGAAAATGTCAAAAAGGAGATAAGAATCTTTCTACTGCTGATTTTACTTTCAAAAATCATACTCCAGGAGTTTTACAATTTTGTACATTTGAAAGTCATGTGCATACAAAACATTACAATATCGCAGCAAGCATTTAGTATCATGCAAATTAAAATATGCATACTTATGCATATGTAAAATTGTTAAAGATTGAGCATAATCGATTAAATCATACGTACATTACGGAATATATGAACGAACGCACATACCAATGTATTTTAATATTCGTTCAAGAAACGGGTCATTTCGTTGGCATTAGTTTGTTAGGAATTAACCTCAATAGCGGAAGATTTCGCTGTTTATTTTACGATTACAGTCAGTTTAGTTTAGAAATAGCTTTAGGTCAGCCAAATAAATCTTTGTTTGATTTTATTGCTTTTTGTTTGAAATAATACAAGGCTAGTTGTGGTACACTCTACCTACCTACATTATTATTGCAGTTCATAATAATGTTACGATTTGACGAATTAGAAATCCACTCGCTCCAGGAGTGCGATTTTTGAATCTCATTCGATGAATTCAACATTGAAAATGTCAAAATTACTATGGAGATAATGCATCTTTCTAAAGCCTGACCAGGAAAATAAAAAACCTCGCCATGTTGCGGAAAATCATTGAAACTAATTTTTGTACTTGGATCACGAACATTAAAGGTAACAGTCGATTGCAGCGCCCCCAATCCAGGTGTTTTATATTCCTGGTCAGGCTTTACTGTTGATTCGACTTTCAAAAATCGAACTCAGCATTTGAAAATGTCAAAATTACTCTGGAGATTGCATCAAACTACTGCTGTTGCTGCTGGCTTTAAATGACCTTCATAGCACCAGAACTGCGATTTTTGAAAGTCAAATAAGCAGTAGAAAGATGCATATCTCCATAATAATTTTGACATTTTCGACTGCTGAGCTCAGCGAATGAGTCTCAAAAATGGCACTCCAGTAATCCAAATCTCGTAATTACAATCCAGAGCAATGACCGGACCACCTGGTTGTTCCCATACTGGTTTTGGGACAAAAAATCGCAACAAAATGGCTTCAAATAGCCCACCGTTAACTGTATTATGGAGTACGTAGTTGTCTTGGTTCTTATTTATATTATTCTCATATTTAAAATAATTAATAAAAGTGTCTTCATTCATTGTAAACATTTTATTCAGCTAGTTGTATTATAGTTAGTTAGTTATATTTTACTGTTGTTTATCATTATGTAATTGGCTAATTGCTTACTATTAATACAGCAAAGAACTGTCTTTAAAAATCAGTAGGTACTTACCTAACACACCGAGGGCAGGAAAACAAGAAAGGTCTCAGATCTCATGTACTTACCTAATTGTAGACCGAGGTAAAGCCGAGGTCAACAAACATGTGATCTGAGGCTTTCTTATTTACTGCCCGAGGTTAGTATACTATTTTTCTCCTCGAGGTGGAAAGCGGCAACTTCGTTTAGCGCATCGGGACGAAAATTGACGATTTCCGTCCGGAGGGGAGAAAAATAATAAACTAAGTAAGTATACAAATAAATTATAAAATAGTCTTAATTTCTTGCCTGAATTATTAATTTGTTTGAGTGGAAGTTTAAATATAACTTGAAATTGATCCTTAAATCGTAGCAGGAGGGATTACAATTGATGGTTAATTTTACTTTATAGGTGCTTTTACTTGCTGGCATCAGTATAAATAACTAGTTAAGTATGTGTAACGTTTTCCATCCACGATGCAAAAAACGTGCATACCTACTTACAGCAGTAAATAATCGGAAACCATACAATATAGCTAGGTACTTACATTACAAGATTGCGAAATACATTTAAACGCTCATACGTACGAATATACTACGTGTTGTACTTAGTAATAATGATGAAATTATTGGCAAACATCGAGTCCTAGATCCTTACTAAGGTATCAATATAGTTGGGTATCTACAACAAGAATCCTGAATGATGTGGTAGGTATGTAAGTAACCTATAAGTACCTACTATTTTATATCGCATCTAGCAAGTTATTCAATAAATTATTTTTGTATTTCTCTGCCATTTAAGTTAACACAAATATTACAAAGATTACGCACTTAAAACTAAGACGATATACCTACTTTTTGATAATTTTAGTTTTTTAGTCTTATACGCTTGAAGGTCAACCAGACACAAAAAACGTCGTTGGTAGTACCTTTGTTTCTGATCACCTCAAAAATTTCTTAATCGATCAAAAAGCATTATCGAATACCTACATGATTTAATAATATCATAAAAATTTACTTCGTTAGTTTAGTATAAAAGTTGGTACCTGCCTCATCATCATCATCATCAGCCTATATACGTCCCACCGCAGGGAACAGGCCTACCCTCTACCCAATAAACATTTAAGCTGAAAAACAATCTTTTAACCAGTACAATAACAGCTATAAGTGTTATAAACGATGTACAAAAGCGTCAAAATATATTTAAGGCTGTGGTAGAGCATAAATATATTATTTTATACAGAACATCTGGTTTAGGGCTGTATAAAGCCGAAATTATTACTTTTGGCTTCTAAATAGCACCGAAAAACTCGAATATACAGTGTATGGAGTAAAAAACCGCTATAAGCAAGTTTCTAAGACTAGAGCAGTATATCGACTGAATAGTGCTCTACAATTATACTTTTGTGTTGCCTAATTCTGTACAAGAGCATTAAATATTGCTATCTTCTGAATATTGGTGTATAATTACTCTTTAGTACAGTCATCATATTAGGCTTGATAATAGCTGTTCAATGGTTATCTAGGAAACCCTTTTAAAGCAAATTCCTGTACAAGAGTGTAATACAATGCTATCTGCTGCTTAAGAGTTTAGTCTTAGCCTATTCTAAAGGTAACGCGATTAGCGAAATTTTTCCCTATAGTACAGCTCTCAGTTTTACAGTAGATCATTATAACATTGATAGTTTTTCAATAGATAATTATGCAGCTTATTGAATATTTTAATGCCTAAGTAAAACTGGTGTACCTAAATGTCAGTTTTGCATAGTTAATTATTGTGTTCATTGTGAATTTGTTTTGCGCTATTTTCAAGAGTCAAAAATGGACATCAAACCATGGAAAAACCAAAAAAAAGTGGTGAAATAAAAGAAAACTAAACAAAGCATATTCACAGTAAAGTTGCTGTAATGTTTTCTAAACGTATTCTTTTAAGCAGCTTCTATAGTAATTAAATTCTAATGTACAACCAATGTTACTCTTTAGGCTGTTGTAAATACTTAAATTACAGCTTAGTTACGCAAAAAGCTTCATAATTGAGTACTAGAAGAGCAACAGCTGTATAATTGAAGACGCCATTAAGCCATAACCTAAAAATCACGGCATCATAATTCATAAAATATTTTTACGTATGATTTTGAAAATTTCGGCGATATTTACACAGTATTTTACCTGAATATCATACAAAATTAATTTATTTTCAATAGAAAAGTACTGCGGACTTATAAAGCTAGTCTCAAGTTGGGTTACACCGTTCTTATTACACAAAAACTTTCGTTAATATCTATTATTTCAAGAGCGCATGAGTTTTTGGCTTACTATTAGCATACATATTCACGAAGAAGTAGCAGCCGCAAGCAAAATAACGACCAAGAAACAAATAATGGGTACCGCAAAATAATATTTGTTCTATTCACAAATTAAAATATAATGGCCGCCGCGTGTCCGATGATTCGATGAATAAATAAGTCTTAAGAAAATAAGATGGAAGTATTCAACCACGAACATAATTTTATTCTTATATTCAGACGTTTACAAGCCTGAGACTGTATATAAGAATAAAATACGTAAGATTTGAGAACATTATCTGCATAATGGTATCTAATTACGCTCTAAGTCAGCCATTGCGCCGCTATTACACAGCTGTTAGACAGCTAGATCTACACTTAGAGCTGTATAATTTGGGGCCCATTTTGCGGATATAACGGCTGTATATCCGGATATACAGCCCTAATCCAGCCAATTTGTACAGCCTAAACTCTTCAAAATTTTCATTGTACAGCGTTTATACAGTTTCAGATGCTATCTGGGTAGGAGGGTGTTTGGGCGTTAGTCCACCACGAGTGCCCAATGCGGATTGGTAGTAGACTTCACATGTGCATCAGAATTTCTTCTGCATTATGCAGGTTTCCTCACGATGTTTTCCTTCACCGTTTGCCGTTTGGTACCTGCCTACTATCCTTAATATTTTTTAAGCCGTAGACGTACCATCTAACTAAACATATATGAAATCTGAATACACTCTAAACCGCTCATGCGGTTTTAAACCACATGGAAATATTAGAGGTTAGATTTTAACTACGCAGTAGAAATATATAAGTACCTAGGTACACTAGTGTTTTCCCGCGACTTCGTCCGCACAAATTATATACCAGATTTTAAGTCAGATCATAAGCTATCAAACCAAAAAGTTTCATCAAAATCGGTTCAGTAGTTTTTGCGTGATGCGCGAACAAACAAACAAACAAACACACAAACAAACAGGCAGACAAAATTTCTAAAAAAGGTTGATTTCGAGTCAGCGCCCGCGGCATGATCCCGCGATAAAGCACTATCGCGCCCTAGCTCCCTTTCTTTTTGCGCGCGAACGAACGAGTTAGCAGGCACGATAAAACGTTTATCGAGGCACCATGCCGCGGACGCTGGACTCAGGGATACCTAAAAACTTTGATAAAGTATATGTCAAGATTGACAGTCGAAGATACGAAAAAAAATTGGAACCAGGACTGGTTCCTAAACCCTATACATATACACGCACACATACAGAATTTGTATGGCGCCTCACGCACACCAACCTATGAAACTTAGCCCCTTTTGTTTTATACGGTAAAACAGTGAGGCTCATTCTAGACATATACTTTTTCTAAGCCTAAAAACCATATCGTAACCTTTTTTTTGTAAATATCTTCAATGTACAGACACACTTCATAGTTGGGTAGATCAACTATTTTTTGTCCATACCTAGTCCCAGTCATCTGCATAAAATTTTCTCAATGTTCAGGATCAGGCTCAAGCTCAGGTTTTGCTTGCCCCAAAATTTAATGTTTGTTGAATAACTAAGGATTGCATTTATTAAATACATACACGGTTTTGCAAAATTACTTGAATTTTACTTGAATTTTGGCTGTTGTCCGATGGACGCTTTATTTCGTTGTCCCCACGCTTTTTGGTCTATCGGACAACCGCTAAAAACTTCTAGTAGTTCAACACAGATGGTGCAATACGCATGTGTGTAGAAGAATCATATCATTAGATACAATATCTATATTTCAAAATTAATGAATGTCAAGAAAAAAGGAACAAAAACGTTTTTTTAAACAGTACCGTGAGGACAAAAAATAGTTGATCTACCCAGTTACAGTTTTATAATAGTTTAGATTAGATAGACGACATATTATAGGTTTAGCTATGAATAACGATATTATGGACATCTCAAATATTTTGTAGGTTGAGATTATTCTACAAATAAGTACTTACCTACCTATTTGACATGTAAAAAAACAGTAGAGGCAGTAGAATACAAATTAGTTATACAAAAGTTAAACTATCAATGAAATCGTATTAACACACAAAGCCAGTGAACTAGGAAGTTTTCAAGGGTATTTTAATTAATCAGTACCTAAGTACCCTACCTATTATGTTTTTTTCAAATAAGGCACTCTGCAGACTGTTTTAAACATAAACAAGAAGTCAAAATAATTATACCCACGACTTATTACCCAAGTTAAAGATATCCTGCAATACGCCCTTTTTTAATCTAAGTACCTACCTTACCTACTTATAGTAATGTAGGGAGGCTACATTCAAAAAGGTCTGAAAACCTACATTTCCTATGTTTTCGGTAGTGAGGCCGTGTGGCCACTTTTAATTGTCAGCGTCGCATCTTCATGCCTCTAAAATTAAAGGTAAGTAATCTAAATTTTCCTCACGACGTTTTCCTTTACCACTGCGCTAGTGACAAATCCGTGATGAAATTCATTTCATGTTGTATTGTGAAGTTTATTGTAAATTTTCATTTTCTTCGATCAACAATGTAAGAAAAATTGTGACGACTGAAAAAAATGGGTAACTTTAGATTCCCTTTTCTTTAGAAATATATTTCGAGACAAACCAAATCACTTCTCATGTTCAGTTGATTGTTCAGTTTTGATTTCTGCTTAAAAAGTGTCCTAGTTAATGTATAAAATGGTTACAAAGTTACCCAGTTTTACGATAAAAGTTTTTAGAAACTAATTGGAAGGTAGGTGAATTTATTATTCAATGGGCTTGACTTGACTCATCAGATGGCTTGGCACATGCAATGAGTATTATTGAACTGACCCGGGTCAATGAATGATTGTTATCTATTATTTATATGTCATCACATGACTGAGAGTGAGGAATCAGCAACTGCTTTGACTGAAAGCAACTGAATGGTATTTTCATTCCAATAAGCATTTAATATGAGGATAGGAGTTAATGTATAAACATTCAATTCAAATTTCAATCACGAAAATACTGTTACGACGAAAATAATACGTGAATACATACCTAGGTGTGTATATGCTGTATAGTTATTTCGTTAGGTACCTCGCTACCTATCAGAAACAAATGATGATATTTAAAAAATAGGAAACTAATCTGTATTTCATAGCTTATCTAACCTATATTTACGTAAAATGCCGTGTTTTTCTACTGCGCAGTTAAAAATCGAAGCGATTACAGACCTAGTGATAATAACCGGCAAGGTCAGCTGCTTGGCCGAGTGACGACTCCGCCCAAGGTTGTTTTTGTGTATAAACACGCGACAAGCCGAGTTGCGGAGGCGATATGAATATTATTACAATAACAAAGCATATAGACAACAACCTGACACGACACTGAAAAATTTTTTTTGTTAAATATAACCAAACTTTAGTGATTACCGAACTGTTTTGTAGTACATAATCAAACATTTGGCTTATAAAATAGCCAATTGTTTAGCTGTTTTAACCAAATGTTTGAGTATGTGCTACAAAATAGTTCGCGATTAAAGGATGTTAGGTTCTATCAAACAAAACAGTTTTTTCAGTGTATCTCACCTCTTTGTTCAGGGAATAAAACAATCAAATAAATTAAACATTCACTATTTATTAACCTTAAATTATTATTACAGTCGTCTGTACCTTTTAAGATACAAAATTAAAAGTAATAATCTAACTAGGAATTAATAACACAGCAGATTTTGGGCTTTAGAACAAGCCCAGTTGAGAGTTGAGATCATTTTTGGAACGATGTTAGTTTCCAACTAGGGTTACCTCTGCGGCCTCGCCCGACGGATTCTACTGTAATGATGCGCCGAGTAGAAACCCTGCGTCAGTAGAAATCTCCGTGGATGTTCCGTTGATCTCTGCGATTTGCACCGACCCGTACTCTCTTCGGGTATGCGCCATAAAGTCCTCTCGCTCGGCATCGGTTCGATCCTTGTACAAGCCATAGTCGTGTAAGCTTTACTCAGTCCATTTAATGTTTGCTCGCACCTTTCTTATTGTTCTCTGTGTTGACTAGTTTCGTGACGATCTTTCTCGAATGTCCGGACGGGTCGAAGTGGTTGGTGTGTTCGTTGACCTCCTTCTTTGTGCGTTGCTTGCCGCTGTGTCCGGAGAAGATGTGCTTGTCGTGGTCAAAGTTGTAATAGTCGTACTCGTCGAAGAAAGCTTCGGACATGTTAGCGAAGTTTTTTAAAATCTTTCGGTGAAATTCACGGGAGAATTTGTGAGACAACGTGCGGTTGCGGTTTCTGTTTGAGAATTGTTCGGTGTGACGGTTGGCGGGCGGCTTTTATAGCCGGCTTTAGACACGTCAGTGACCGCATGCGCGTCGATAAAATTCTAGAAACGTGATTGGTGGAGACGCTCGCTGCGCGACCCGGTTATGTAGTCGGTTTGTTTATTTATAGATGTGTCTATGTGTGGGTATGCCGGTTTGTGATACCAGCTTGTATATAAAAAGTCCTCATTTTCCAGGTAAATGTAAGATGGGTAATTAATACGCTCATAGCTTATGCTTCGCTCGTATATAATAATTGAAACATCGGTTTATTGAATTGGAATGTAAATTATAGAATCGTTTATAACTGACTTTGATATGAAAGTATACCTCTCTCTTTCTCTCCCCTAATATGATACTGTTATAAAAAAAGTACAGTTTCGGTAAATGCTACGCCGTAGCCCGTAGCCGACGCTACTTCGTAGCGGTATAGATATTTGGCGAATCATAATATACCTAATATCATACTAATCATTTCCAAAGTCTTTACTTCAAAAGATGCCTAAGCATTTTCTTTGTCTTACATTTTCATTGTATTGTCATATATCAATAAAATAAAATAAAATAAAATAAATAAATAAATAATCGTATTGTAACGGAGCTCTTGAAAAGGAAAATGTACAATAAATCCGGTATTATTTAAAACCTGGCAACATTTACCTACCGTAGTTCAATGTGTGCAGCAAAACAATGTTTATGTTGGTATCGGTATAAAGTGTGTCCAATATTAGTTACGTAAAGTGTAAATAAATATCAACAACAACAACAGCTGGTTGGAAAATAAAGAAGATATTTGACGAAGAGTTTTATATATCATAATAATAAACAACGATGCCTTGGTATGTTTAGTGAAACTAATAATTATGTAGGCATAATGATACGCAAAATGTACCTACTTCTTAACCGACTTCAAAAAAGGAAAAGGTTATCAATTCTATAGTTTTTTGGTACATTAAAATACCAGAGATATTCTAGAATCTTTGCAATCAATCAGTCAAAGAAAATTGTTTATTCAAAACCATATCACATAGATAACTTTCTGATGTAATTTTTTGAATCACCACCGCGTCGGAAGGTGTTCCGTTGTGTGTCCATTGCTTTTTCTAAAGTACCAATCCTACAATTTATTTAGTTCCAGTTGTTTCCCGCGATTTCGTCTGCAATTTGTATGCCTCTATCCTTCCTCAAAGCTCAAGCTATCACTATACTTACCCAATTTCATTAAATTCGGTTCAGTGGCTTAGCGTGACCGGCAGAGAGTCTTTCGTATATTAGTGTGGATCACACACTACCTACTATATTTTTTATGTCCATATGGTTTGTTATGTATTTTTGCAGCTACCAATGGTACACACTTCATCCGCATGACTCAGTTTCCCGGTCAGGTCTGCAGCTGCTTTAGCGCTTTCGTTCTTTGCACTCGCTGCGAATTTACTAGACGCTTCTGCTAACTAAATAGTCTCCCTTTCTGACCTTTATTTTATAACATTAACTAAAAAGGGAAAGAATTACGTCGATGTTTCCAATTAATGATAGATTGTAAAGGTTATTATCAGTTATTTTTTCTTTGTTACTTGTCATAAAATTGCTTATTCAGCGTTTTAAGCATACCTATTAGTTAGATAGCCTATAAGTTAAGTCTACTGAACGAGGGCTTTGTTGGGACACTTAAAGTCTAAGGTATAAGTGTGAATATAGCTTGAATCGCGGGTCTTCTTAATGTGCAATTAACTATAGTTTTTACGAATTTAGTACAACTTATGTTTATTTATTTTAACAGGTGGGTAGGTTATGAATGATGGTACTAAAGGCACAGCTAAATAAACCTATAGAAAATATTACCGACACGCCTATTGCACCAGTGTTGGGCAAAATTCAATTAAGGATTTCATCTTAGAAAAAGTATATGTCTAGAATGAGCCTCACTGTTTTACCGTATAAAACAAAAGGGGCCAGATTTCGTAGGTTGGTGTGCGTGAGGCGCCATAGAAATTATGTATGTGTGCGTGTATATGTATAGGGTTTAGGAACCAGTACTGGTTCCAATTTTTTTGAAAAATATACGAATACGAAATTCGTATCTTCGACTGTCAATCTTGACATATAACTTTATCTAAGGATTTCATAGACTTCGACCAATGATTACTTTAGTCGTTAGTCGAAGTTTCGACTAACGATTGCAATCATTAGTCCCGAATCCCGATTACTCGATTACTTTTTAGTAACGATTTCAAATGTTTGATTTTCGAAAGTAAACAGTTATTCCATTAGCCATTTGATGTTTGGTGAGTTGAGCAGAGCACCAGATCATGGTTAAATTTATGTGTTTTGCTAATCAAAACTGAACGTTTACACAAAATGGCAAGCTAATGCTGTTAACCGTTGAGGAGTTCCCTCGTACGGAGACATTCCTGGCTTCAGCATCAGATCTTGTTAAATCCGGTTGTTATAAAAGTAATCTAGTAATCCCGATTACTTGATTGATTCAATCGAACTAACGATTACTTGGGTAATCCGATTACTTCAATCGTGACTAAAATCAATCATGATTGAAAGTAATCCGATTAATAAAGTTATTGATTGCGCCCAACACCTTATTGCACTAATTATGAATGTGAATATTTTCATGTTTGTGTCACTCAATCATGCATTAAACACTGAATAGATTTTGATGAAATTATGCATATTTACAGATATAATATTGTCCAGTATAATATTTTTTGAAAGTCAAATCAGCAGTAAGATAAGATAAGATAAATATTCTTTATTTGCACACGAAAATACACAAAAAAAAACAACAACAATATACATGAACAAGAAGGGTACAAAAGGCGGCCTTATCACTAAAAGTGATTTCTTCCAGACAACCAGTGGAAAGATGCATTTCTCCAGAGTAATTATAACATTTGCTACTGCTGAGTTCGACGTATGACATTCAAAAATCGCACTCCAGGCCCGAGTCCCCGACAAAACCCGAAGTCATTATAGTAATCAAAGAGTGCAAAGTCGGATAGCAGCGAAAAGGGCGCGAAAACAAATTAGCCAATAACGTAAACGGATTGAAGGTGGCACATCCTGATTGGTCAATATAATTTCGCGCGCTATTAAAATTTGTCAACAGCGCAGGTACATCGGTAACCCATATAAACCTGGTACTACTGTACTTATAGTCTGTCTATAAAGTCGTGGCATGAATGTTTGAGGAACTAATCATTTTAGTATGGTGGTGTTGCCAGGTTATGCTTGATTTTGACGTTCTTGCGTGGAGACAGCGCCCTCATTTTTTGCCAAGACTTTATAGACAGACTGTACCTAAGTTCTTAGATCCCTCTATGGATTAAACTCTTTAAAAAAAATATTAGAAACGATAAAAAATTTAACCTTGTACCTATTTAACTTCCTAATGGCATAGGTATCTTTAAAAATTATCGATAACAATAACGATGTGTGTGTGTGTGTATGCTAGTGTTTAGTTCATAGAGGTAGGAAGAGAGGAACATACAGCTGAGAGAGCGAGATGTACCTAGCGGCACCACTGTATAATAGAAAGAGATACGTGACGCTAAGCAATAGAACCGTTTTTTAGTCACTAATCAAATTTTACAATTCGGTTTCCGTGAATAATTGGGAATCTAAAGTGAAATCGTAGATAATTTTGTGAAATATACTGACACTACTCTTCATTAATTTATCCACGATTTTACGTTAGACTCAGAATTATAGACAGTACTTATTAGAATTGTTTCCTGCGAATAGTCTCCAAAAAACATCCAAAAACTGTTTCATTTGAAAACTCATGTCACTGCCTCTATTCCTGTAAGGTATAATAACTTTATGGTTTAGTTGTCGTTTTCGTTAGGAAGTGTTAGGTTTTCTTTACTTCGTTGTGTAGGGGCTGACATAACCTGAGTGTTAAAAGCCCCAATATAAATAAAAAAGAATTTAAAAAAACCAAAGAAATACATGTGAAGCCGATTCTGTAGCTCGTGTTTTATTCTTTATGTCATGTTTGCATGTGCCTAACACTCCGGGTTCATTATTTATATCTCATTTACACTCAGTTGTAGAAACGCTCATTAAAGTTAAGCCTCCATTAAATCTCTTGCCGTCACTTTTTGTCTCGTTGACGTAGTAAAAGCTAGCAAGAGTGCACTATTTTTGAAAGTCAAATCAGCAGTAAAAAGATGCGTATCTCCATAGTAATTTTGACATATCAAATTATGTTGGAGATATGCATCTTTCTACTGCCGATTTGACTTCTAAAAATCGCTCTCCTGAAGTATAGTATTATATAATCTGTGCCTGAAGTATGATTTTTGAAAGTCAAATCAGCAGTAGAAAGATCCGTATCTCCATAGTAATTTTAACTACTTAAGTAATTTAAGTAACAACTAACAGCTGAGCTCAGCAGTTGAAAATGTCAAAATTACTATGGAGGTGATCTTTCTACTGCTGATTTGACTTTCAAAAATCATACTTCAGGATTTCTCAAGTTTTCTCGTGTTGTCAAAATATTTTTTTCATAAAATTGAGATTTTTCTTACTGATTTTACAATGAAAAACGGTATAGTTTCGCTAGCAAATAATGAGATCAATAACATCAAAGCAATGCATCAAAGTGGACTGGATAAAATCAATTTTAGGAATCCAAAAAGTGTTTATTTCTTGTCTACATATTTTTCATACAACCAAAGAGTTTCCATTACATCTAAGAAATACAGAACTGGCTGCTATCTTTGAGAAAAAATGAAGTTAAGCCAAATACTTCAATTAAAAAGAAAACTTTTTCTTCCTTTTTAGTTTTTATGGCTTCGATTTTATTTTTAGACAACATCTTGCCAGTTCACATCACAAAATTCAAAATTAAATTCATAAAAAAGTGTTTATTCCGAAATCCCAATTATGTCTCTTTGGTGCCTATTTTCCAAACTTAATTAAAATGTTTGGAAACAACGAGAGTTTTTCCAGCAATCTTCCTGGATCGCTGGTGTATGGAAAATTGTATTTGTATCAAGCACAGACTTAGTTAGGTACTTATACAGAAGTCTGTGGTTTCAAGAAATTATAGGTATACCCAATTTATTCGTACTTATAGAATTATCTGACAATTGAAAAATCGGCCCTAAATTAAACAAAAAACTGACTCGCGCGTTTCTTTAATTAGTGTTCTATGAAATGATCTCTCGAATTCTCGAGTTTTCTCGTAAATCTTGTGTAAAATGTCAGTGTATAAAGTAAACAATAGCAGTGTCGGTGTTTGTTTAAACAGCCCTACATTCAATTATTATTATAATTAAAATTATGATTAAAGTTATGATTGCGAAACGCGACAGTCACGCGTTGGTTAAACTCTTTGTTCATGTTACTAAAACGGCCAGTTTTTACCTGATTGCGCCAGATGGAAGGTAATGTTTATTGTTTGTGAAAATAGATCGCGAATTTAGGTACCCTCTAGTTATATCATGTAGGTGAAGTATCCTCTATGAAATAACGAAGTTGATAAAAAAATGTTGTTGGACTTTAAAGTTATATAATTATTTCCTATACAAAAACTTCGGACTGTAGCCCATTTAGGTATAGTCAGAAACATTGTTATTTAAAACCGTCATAATACCATGTTTAGTGGTAATGTTCGCCTTTATTATTTAGACAAAAAAATTAACGTTTCAAATGGTGATTGATTAGAATGATTAGCTTTCAGTAGGTACACAAAAACGTACCTACAAAAGAACCACTTGCACGATAAAGGCTTTTAATAAGCGATAGGAATCAATGAAAGAAATAAACAATTTAGGTAACTACGACTAACACATTCTGTGCTTGAATTCTAAATCAAATAAATTTTCAAATCAATATTTTGCTAGATACAAAATTTTCATACAAAAGACATCAACGGCTCATACAAATTTTAGGGCCAGGAAAAAATTGCCTTTGGCTTTCAAGTCCGTGTTTGGAAAGTTATTTTACAGACTTTTATAAAAAAATGGCACTATTTGCCGAGGCTGCGAAGAAATCTCTTCAGACATAAGCTCATCTAACGCCCTTTGTACATGCCGTCTTTATTATTAACTAGTGTTTTCCCGCGACTTCGTACGCACAAATTATATACGAGGAGTGCGATTTTTGAATCTCATTCGGTGAGCTCAGCAGTTGAAAATGTCAAAATTTCTATGCAGATATGCATCTTTCTACTGCGGATTTGACTTCCAAAAATCATAATTCAGGAGTGCGATTTTTTAAAGTCAAATAAGCAGTAGAAAGATGCATGAGAACGCTTTTGTATGAGATTTAAAAACCGTTCAAGATCACCGATGACATTCAAAAATCGCACCCCAGATTTTAAGTGAGATCATAAGGTATCAAACAAAAAAAGTTACATCAAAATCGGTTCAGTAGTTTTTGCGTGATGCGCGAACAAACAAACAAACAGACAAACAGACAGACAAAATTCCTAAAAAAGGTTGATTTCGAGTCAGGAATACCTAATAACCATATCGTAATGTTTTTTTGTAAATATCTTCAATGTACAGACGCACTTCAGTTACAGTTTTTTAATAGGTACTTATTACTTAGTTTAGATTTATTTATTTTAGATTTACTTAGTATACGCCATCACAGCCTGTGCTGAGATAAATTCAAGCAAGCGCTACGTCAACCAACATATTACTATCAATTCTGATAGTCAAGCAGCCCTGCTAGCCATAGACTCTCCGATCATAAGGTCTAAGCTAGTACAGGACTGTGTATCACAACTGAACGCCTTAGGCAACAACAATCAGCTTGTGCTACAATGGGTACCAGGACACTCAGACATAGAAGGGAACGAGAGGGCGGACGAGCTGGCCAGAAGGGGCACTGAAAGCCGCTTCATTGGCCCCGAACCCTTTCTTGGAATCCCTAATAGTCTAACACGAGATTCATTGAACAGAGTAAGCTTAGGAGAGGCAATAAAGCTTTGGTGTAACACCCCAGGCATGTGCCACTCCAAAGCACTTTTCAAAGGCTACAATCGCAAACTTGCGAACGGTCTCCTTGCCCTAAGTAAGGACCAAATTTGTACAATAACAAGGTCACTCACAGGCCACTGCAAACTAAACAAGCACATGCATACACTGAATTTAAGTGATACGACCGGCTGCAGATTCTGCAAGGAGGAGATGGAGACTCCTCTGCACCTGCTGTGTGACTGTGGCCCACTGATGTACAAACGCAGTACTCATCTAGGTAGGCAGGTACTGACACCAGATGAGATACAAACCGTCCCGATCAAGAATCTACTGCGATTTCTGGCCGCAGTGGGTATTGGTAAGGAACTTTGAAAAAGGGCGTTCACAAAGGACCAGCGATGGTCTACGTGGCACAGGCTAGCCTGTCAAGGCCCAACACCCCTCAAATAATAATAATAATAGTTTAGATTAGATTAGTATATTGTTTTTTAAAATAAACTATTAAAAAAAACACTAACCTGCCAACATTAGAGCAGTAAGGCGCATCTGTGCAAACCGCAGCTTTCTGGAAAACATGCAGCTTTGACGGCGAAGGCTTCAAAGGGACCACTGGATCTGGCGGCTCTATCGTCTTCCTGGCAGACCGGTCAGCGTTCCCGATGAGGAATCCAGCCAGGGCAGCCACGAAGACCAGCACTACCAGCCCAGAGATGACCAGCTTCGTCTTGAACTTGTAGGGCCTGAAAAAGAAAATTTTTAATTACAGCGCCATCTAGTGTCGGGTAGCTTGTACTGTACTATTTAAGAGGGGGATTTTCTTGTATTGTAGCCTTTTGTAGCACAGAGTATTGGAAGACTACTTTAGAATATTTATAGAATACAAAGAGTTTCTTGCCGGTTAAAGGGACAGGACCAACACTCTAAAATCGCATCAAAATAGTTTGAGTTGAGTCATGGTGTCCCATCCCATACAAATGAAATTTTAGTTTAAAAATTGCAATATATGGCGTATCGATTTGTAATTAATGTTTACGTAAACGTGTAAATTGTTACTAAAAGTACATGATCTGACTACAAAAAAATCTCATGAGCCTCGGAAAATCAAGCAATTTACTTTGCCCGAAGACTGCCCAAGTTACGGCAGTCGGGTTTCATTGTTTGACGTTGGGCATCTGTCAGTACAGACACACGGTACGGTACACACGGTACTATACAGTTATTCTTAACTATTATAAAACTGTAACTGAACTGTGTCTGTACATTGAAGATATTTACAAAAAAAAGATTACGATATGGTTTTTAAATATCCCCGACTCGAAATCAACCTTTTTTAGAAATTTTGTCTGTCTGTTTGTCTGTTTGTTTGTGTGTTTGTTTGTGTGTTTGTTTGTTTGTTTGTTTGTTTGATCGCGCATCACGCAAAAACTACTGAACCGATTTTGATGAAACTTTTTTTGTTTGATAGCTTATGATCTGACTTAAAATCTGGTATATAATTTGTGCGGACGAAGTCGCAGGAAAACACTAGTAGTATTATATAATCTGTGGTTGAGTAAACATTGAAGTTTTCTATGGAACAACTGACTCGCACCGTAAAAGTTGTGTAGTTTGATCACGTTTGATGGTCTAATATTCTTCTTCAAAAATTTGGCAACCCTTCAAATGGAGGACACATAAGAGAAGTTTTATTCCGAAGGCGCAAATGCGCGCTGCATACAAACGAAGTCTGGTGACATTTTCAATACTAACCAATTAAAGTCAATGAAATTTTTCGGAAACAATCTAGAAATCTAGAAACTAATCTCTATGTTTGTATGAAATCAGATTTTCGTTAAAATGTATACTTACATAAAGATGTGATAAAAATACTTTAGGTAGGTAACGAAAATCTGACTTTACACAAACATAGAGATTAGTTTCTAGATTGTTTCAGAAAAATGACACTGACTTTAATTTGATAGTACCTATTGAAAATATAGACGGAATTCGATCGTATGCAGCTAGGGTTGCCACCTTTTTTATGTGCAATTAAAGTACATTGATTATCAAAGGTAAGAAAAAAAAAGTACGTAGTATCAAAATAAAGTACAATTTATTTTTCTTTATTATTATTAGGTTTAAAAACATATATCTACTGCACAGATCTTTTCAGTCTATAATTAAATTAAAGTGAATAAGTGAGATGCTCTGTTCTTTCGTTCTTTCGTTTTTCTGTTTTGTCGTATCATTTTTTTTAACATTTAACATTCATTTTTTATTTCTGTGTAACATATTCATCATCATCATCATCATCAGCCTATCATCGTCCACTGCTGAACATAGGCCTCTCCCAAGGCGCGCCACAAAACTCTGTCCTTGGCCTTCCTCATCCAGTCGCTCCCCGCTACTTTTTTTAGGTCGTCTGTCCAGCGGGCAGCAGGGCGTCCCACACTACGCCTACCAGTTCGTGGTCTCCACTCTAGAACTCTGACACCCCATCGGTTGTCAGTTCTTCGGCAGATATGACCAGCCCATTGCCACTTCAGCTTGCTAATTTTCTGAGCTATGTCAGCCACTTTAGTTCTGTGACGAATCACTTCATTTCTGATGTGATCCCTCAGAGAAACACCGAGCATAGCTCTCTCCATAGCTCGCTGAGCGACATTGAATTGATGAACTAGTCACATATTCACTACCTATCTATTTGATCCGTTTCACTATCGAAATTACGTTTTGTATTTCGTCTAATGAAAAATTCTTACGACTAACTACTTGTCGAAAACTCAAAGAAATCAAATCATGCAAAATAAAGTATTTTCGTGTACTTTATTATTCGCATAAAGTATAGAGTACAATTACCTGAAATAACGTACAATACTTTATTATAAAGTACGGGTGGCAACCCTATATGCAGCGCGCATTTGCGCTCTCGGAATAAACTTCTCTTAAAAAAATACGGTTTAAAACCCAACGAAACCGTTTTTTACCCTTGTTACTACCATGTCTCACTACCAGTAGCTTACTACGGGAAGTTCATTTAACGGTGTTTCTAAAAAAAAAAAAAAAGATAAGTAAGTAGTAGCATTACAAATATTTTAAGTAAGTAGGTACTTAATTAATTTAATTAGTAATTTATTAATTTTACTTAGTACCTTCCTATTCATTTATTGAACTACAAAACTACTTTCAGATGTAACTTCTAGGTACTCACTTTACTGGAAAATCATCCTCATCCATACTAACATGACCTTGGAATAAACCAAATCTATTTATTGGTGAAACCAATCTTATGTGGTCCTGAATATCGTCGCCGTGTGCACTTATGAAGTTCCTTCTATGCAAACCACTCTGCCAAGGATGCTCCATTGTTTATGAAAATGTACTCTATGCAAATGTAGTTAGAATTTATTTTTAAATGGCTTTGTATATGGTAATAAGCCGGTGATTAAAAAACAAAACAATAGATGGATTTTTCTTTTTTTAAGTTGAGCTAGCCAGTCACGATTTGTACTTGCTTGAGTTAATATAATTACCACACTTACTTTCACCACGTTTATTAATTTATTAAAATCAAGAAATTACTTGAAAATATCCACTTGTTTCATATCAAAACATAACCTTCAAAATAACACTGAAATATAATTTCAAGACAAATTAATTGAGTATGTTTAACTATCAGCAACACATTTATATTAAAAGTTACATCCTCAAATTGGACTTAACAAGAGATTTAACACTTTTATTTTATGTTTTTCAGCAGTTCCAATGACGTTTCAGTGAACTGCAGGTCTTATGCAGTGAACTTGTTTGTGGGTACCAGGAAAATCGATTAGAAAAACAGCTGTTCAAGTCGGTTCTGTTAGAGAACTTGAATCAAAGCGCCACAGTTATAAGCCTCTGACTAAAATACATAACGTTTTAGTTTACTCGTAATGCGGTAGATGGCGTGCTTGGCGTTTGAGATACTTATATTTGTCGTTTTTCAGGAGTAGTTTATCCTTATAGCATAGTCTCTGATTTCAGTTTAAATGTTAGTTGCGCCTGATAAACACAGAGCCAAGTTTTATTACAAGACTGCAACATTGCTCAAAAATAAATTTCAGGCGCTATTTGGCTGTGATGTGATATATAATGACTAGTTGGCCTAGCGAATAAGACTGCGGAAACAGAGGTCGCGGGTTGTATTCCGTAGAGGTTAACAAGATTTACAAATCAATTAATCTAAATCAATGTAAGCAAGTTTAATATTACATTATAAGATAACTTATTCGTACCTAAGTATCATTTTTAGGTTCACCCAAAGGGTGAAAACGGGACCATATTACCTACTTAGCCTACGTTGCACGTCCGGATGTCGGTCTGTCTGTCTGTCCTACTTATTTAGGGACAGTTTAGACAGTTGAAATTATCACAGAATGTTTTGATTTCTCCTGGACCTCTAGCGCGAGACCGACTCACACTTGGCCGGTTTTTATTATTTGTTGTTATACTGTAGAGTTTGCTCTATGATCAAGTTTGACGATTGCATGTATTACCGTTTTTACGATAGAGCGAGAAGAAAAAACGTTGATGAAAACTAGTTTCTTGTATGGGGATCCCCCTTAATTTGTATTTGCTAGCAATTCCGCCATAATAACGCACATTCTGTGAATATTTCAACTGTCTAGCTGTTACAGTTCAAAAGTTACAGCCCTGAATAGGTAGGACAGACAGATAGACGGACGGACAACGCAGGCTTAGTAATAGGATCCCGTACGGAACCCTAAAAATGCCAAAAAATAAAAAATTAAGGTGGGTCCTCATACAAGAAACTAGTATTTATCAACGTTTTTCTTCTCGCTCTATCGTAAAAACGGTAATACATACAATCGTCAAACTTGATGTGATTATAGAGCAGACTCTACTCTGTTCCGTACAAAACTGCGGTTCTACCGGACTCATATATGGGTGAGGCCGCGGATTTCGGCACAAATGACGCAGTAGTGACGCAACAGTTTGCGCGACAGTGACGCAAAAATAGCGCAACAATTTGCGCCACGGTAACGCAATAGTAACGCAATATAGTAGCGCAAAATTATAAGGGTTGTTGTATACTGGACTGCAATTCTCTAAGGTAACATCCTTCAGATCGTCGAAGTTTTCATATTAAGTTTCACACAATGCATATCGAATTGACAGCTCGCCGATGTTACAACCGATGTTTGCGCTTAGAGAATTGCACTCCTGAGCCTGTTAAACTGAAATATATTTTTTTAAATAGGTAGTTAGGTATATTGAAGATATTTTTTTCTAAAGGGTAGATAAATTGAACAAAATATAAAAATAAAAAATAATAAAACACTAAATGCATGGAACTTTAATCCGAAATCTGAAACTAGTGTACCACTACCCTTTTTTTGGTAACGCAGTAGAAGTAACGCAGTAATTGCGCCACTGGTCCCGCAACAGTTACGCAACGTAACGTAACTGTAGGAGTAACGCAACAATAAACACTCGTTACTCAACAATTATGCTATATTTTCTAACAAGATAGGCACTACAAGACTTCCCACCCTTTCAAGAATAATGCGCAGTAAAAATATTTGCTGAAATCTCAATTTTACCTTGCAAAAAGTCCAAAAACTTGATTTAAAAAACCGTGACCATTTGACTTCACCACAAGTATGTCACGATATCTCATTCATTATGGCACCTATTATGCTAACTTTCATAGAAATAGATTGCGTTTGGTATTGCCATTCAAAAGAATATAAATCTACATAACGTGACTACAAACTGTGGTGAATATTGGTAACGCAATAGAAGTAACGCAATAACATGATTTTGTAAAAAAATATTCAAATATCAAATTTACTTATTAAATAGCCTTTATTTTACTTATAGCATTACTTAAAGTTCGATGATTTATATGCTTATTCCATAGGAATTAATAATTGAATAGTAACTAACACAGGTTTTTTAAAAATTGTCTTCGAAGTGCACTCGGTAAAAATGACACGGCGGTTTTACTTAAATTTTCTCCATTTTTTATGGAAAAATTTCAATTTACTCGACTGCATGCCATAATTTTGAAATTTTGACCTTTGGCCATGCTGGATAATAACATTATAGTTTGATACAAAAATATACAAAATCTCTATGTTTGCAAGTTTTTAAGAAAAACATCGGTTAATTTTGAGGTCATGGTAATGTGCACAAATCCGCGGCCTCGCCCATATATGAAACATTTAATTTTTTATATCAATTTCTGAGGTTGGTTTGATGGTCTGAATTCTTCGTTACAGTACAGCATTTGCCTTGCTGTCCCTTACATTACAACAGTTAGGCCCATCACATTCATGCGGAATTGCGATTCGGATTTCCGAATGCAAACCGGTTTTTCGTATAGGTTTGAAATCCCGTTCGCAAATCTGGAGGGTGAACCTTCATACGAAAACCGGTTTGCATTCGGTATCAATTCCGCATGTATGTGATGGGCCTTACAACCTGTATGTTTGTAGGTGCAATCAAGCCCAAACCATCAAGGTAATCTATACTCCATTCCAAATAACAACGAAAATTTAAGGCGATTTTAAATTACAGAAACAGAGATTTGAATCACTTACTCTCACTTATTCTTAGAACAGCTTTAGTAATGTCCAAGATATGTCGGATAGTACATCTTTAACAGATAAATAAATTATATTTGCTTATCAGAATTGGCCAGGAGTGCCATTTTTGAATATCATTCGGTGAGCTCAGCAGTTGAAAATGTCAAAATTACTATGGAGATACGCATCTTTCTACTGCTGTTTTGACTTTCAAAAATCATACTACAGGAGAGCGATTTTTTAAAGTCAAATCAGCAGTAGAAAGATGCGTATCTCCATAGTAATTTTGACATTTTCAACTGCTGAGCTCACCGAATGAGATTCAAAAATCGCACCCCAGAAAGCTAAATAGGAATTGGAAAATCTCGTCGTCCTTTTTTGGAATGCAGTATAGGTTTTTACTGCAATTAAATGATGTAAGTATTCCATATTGTGTCTGTATGTGCGTTACTATACCTGTTTTTTGAGTCCGGCACTTTGATGAGCACATGTTGATTCCTTCTCACACTACTTGGCCTATTGGAATGTTTTAGAGAACTTCGTCTACCACTTAAAAGTTCTTTATTGTCACACATTTTCACTCAATTTATGTCTTTTTCACGCAATTTTTTTCTTATCTCACCCAATTTTATTCCTTTTTCACGCAAATTTTATTCGTTTTTCACGCAATGTTAATTTCTTTTTTCACGCAATGTTCAATATTTGTTTTTTCACAAAAATTTTATTCCTTTTTCACGCAATGTTTATTCCTTTTTCACGCAGTGGTTAATCTTTTTTTTCTACCCAATTTTTTTGCTTTTTATATGAATGGTATTTAATAACGCTTTCAAAATCACTTTTTAAATTGACGTTAAGACAGATGCTCACTTCTAAACTGCAGAAAGATTAATGGACATTCTGTTGTACTGAGTGTCATTATAAAGTAAAATACGGGTAACGTATGGGGCTACCCTATTAATGTAGTTGGCATGCGTTCATTAAGGAAGGAAAGCCAGTATCAATCCCTAGAACTACTAAGAAGTGAATCGAGCGAAAAATCCCTACTTCATATGATAATTATAGGCCAGAATCAATTGACAATGCCATTGCGATGTAGTCATGTGTTTCTGTAATAACCGTATTTCACTGTTTTTTCCAGTTGACCGAAAAAATATTTTACGATCGTTATTGTACCTATTCTTTGGAATTTTCGTTACATTCCAGTTTTTTGTGCAAGTAGAATGTATATGCTAAGAAGTGGTTAACGAATATTCAGGTATTATAGATACTTAGTTAATCCCTTTGACTATTATTACTAATATATTTATTAAAAGGACTCGCCTTGCGGTAGCATTTCCCCTCTGCCACGGTATAAGATCAATTGATCATGTGCATTTACATAAATTTTTATACCTTATCACTAAACGAGACAGCCTATAATTGCGAAACAATAATTTCGAACTTAGAACGTTTGGGGTTCACACGAGACTACTTTTCATGAATTTTAACATTCAAAATTAGAATCTAAAGTTATGGGGAATAAAATCCAAAGTTGCGGATGGCATGTTACCTCGCCCCCCGCAATAAGTGGCAAAAATGTTTGTTAGTGGAGTTACAGTCCTCATATAATATCAAATGTTAATCCATTAACAGAGGATGAAAATACGATGTTATGAGTAAAAAGAAAATTCCAATAAGAAAATAAGAAGGTAATCTCATCGTTAGCTTCACAAACAAGAGGATTATAAAAGTATGAGAATAACAAATAAATTCATAATAGAGCGTACTAGGTAATACATCGTCAAATATGCCTTTTTGTTAGCAAACAGGATAGAGATTATACGATACCAGTTAGTTTTTTGTTGTTTTATTCATGACATATTATAACATAATAATACAGTAGATTATAATTATGCTAGGTATTGTATATTATAACAATATTCGTAATGCTGTCATTGTGAAAAACAAATATTTCTATGTAACTAGTTTCACCACTTTTGGATATGTTCTTGTTAGCATTTCTGACAGCTCATTGTAGCTATCAAGAACTTAGTCAGAAGTGGTGAAACAGGCCTTAAATGTAGTAGAATATTAGCGTAGTAATACTAATTTGAGCATCAAATCAATGAAAATAGCTCGTATGTATGTGATAATATGGAGGCGTTGAAAAAAAATAGTTTTTTTTTCTTGAACACGAATAAGTAGCAAATTCGATAAGTTCTTAGAATTTCAGTGCAATGGTCCTTATAATATAATGAATAGCAATGGGCAAGATTGAATACGGGCCTATACGTTCCGTACAAACTTGAATTAGAAATATTAGTAGGTACTTAAATTTTGTAATAAACTAGATGTTAAATATAAGTTTGTGCGGTTTTGTAAGGTAAAAACAAACAAAACAAATTAAAGATTGAAAAATTTGTCTCGGGCGGGACTTGAACCCGCACTTTTCCAAACAGGGAAAACGCGCCAATCAATTTGCGCCAATTTTTCAATCTTTAATTTGATTTGAAATAGCACAACATGGCTGTAACATGTTTATAATCAATAATAGTTGAAAAAACAACAAATGCTACAAAAGATCACTAGAAAAAACAAACAGTTAATCTTTTTTTGCGTGAAAATATATTTTCACTAAGTAATCGTTGTTTTAAATTGTTATAAAAACCTTCACATTTATCACTGAGACTTTTTTAAAACGGTGGTTTTTGTCAATTTTCAAATATTACACGCGTTCAGACCTGACGATAAGTCATCCCCGACTTATCACCTCGAATACCGGTATCAAACTGATGGTTGTAGCAACCATTTCTGTGACCATGCGCTTACGCATGTTTGGGTTCGTATCACGCCTCGAAATGCAAAAAATTCACATTTCAACACGTGGAATTATCTATTTTGTAGCCGAAGACGATGCCGGTCGTTTCTTTGACTTTTTCCCCTGTTTTGCGACAGTGGCGGATACAGAAAAAACTCAAGGGGGGGGGGGGCGCTAAAGTTATCTAGAGCTTGATTTTATCGTAATAAAAACACAAGTCATAGAAGTAGCGTGATAATAAACTCGCAAAGAGAGAGCTCGAAGGAGAATGTTGGATTTGGTAGTCGTTGTTCTATCCCGTGCGCATACATATGGGGGGCGGTGCGGGCGGCACTACGGGCGACTCCGCAAGGGCCCCCTGCGCCCCCATCTGTATCCGCCACTGTTTTGCGATCAATTGAATTTAAATCTTACCTCATCCGATTACTTGTTTCGGGAAAGTGAACTTTAAATTCGGTATGTCAAGTTTTTTTTGGAGGGCTGAATTGAAAACCATTTCGAGATAATTGTCTCAATAATCATATTTTCTATGTCAGAGATTTTAAAATGAAAGGATTACAGATATTTTTAATAAATTAACGTCGTTTTTCGGTCCGTGCAGTGACGTCACTGGCATACCTCTGAACTCCTTAGTAAACATAAAATCAACTTAAAATAACCGGCCATTAAGAAAAAAAAAAACTTTCACAACGTCAGAATTTGACATTTGATGTTGCCGTATCTTTTTCCAGCATAGAGTTAGAAAGAGGAGGCAGGTTTTAATTTTTTTAAATACAGATGTATGTAGTTTTTCTCCATGGAGTTCGAATTATTTTCTCTCCACCATTTTTGCACACTTAGAGATTACCACAATAATTTAAAAATTAAATTTATATTGATAAACTCGATGAATCGCAATAAGAATGAAATAGGTATCTTAAAATTATGTCTTCTGTCCGTAAAAAATATAAAAATGAAGACAAAAAAAAACTTGACATACCGAATTGATGAGTTCGATACTACGACGCGACGTGCTGATTCAAGGGAATTACCTAGACCCCAGCCGATGACATGACAGATTATGGACAGCACAGCTATTTACTCACAAGTCAGCATTAGTTGTCTTTATTTCCTTGTGCAATAGTCTGTCTGGGTTTTTATAAAAATCTGTTCCGAGGTGCTTTTTATTTCGGGTCTATTTAGAAACAAAATAAGATTACCTGGAGTGCGATTTTTGAATCTCATTCGGTGAGCTGAGCAGTTGAAAATGTCAAAATTAATATGGAGATACGCATCTTTCTACTGCTGATTTGACTCTCAAAAATCATACTTCAGGATTGCGATTTTTGAAAGTCAAATCAGCAGCAGAAAGATGCGTATCTCCATAGTAATTTTGACATTTCAACTGCTGAGCTCACCGAATGAGATTCAAAAATCGCACTCCTGAAGTTGAAAATGCCAAAATTAGGTACTATGAAGATGGATCTTTCTACTGCTGATTTGACTTTCAAAAATCGCACTCCTGAAGTTTGATTTTTGAAAGTCAAATAAGCAGAAGAAAGATGCGTATCTCCAAAGAAATTTTGACATTTCAACTGCTGAGCTCAATGAATGAGATTCAAAAATCGCACTCCTGCTTATGTACAGAAAAAACCATGCTGCTGTTATAAAAACAATTTGGTACAAAATAAAGTTCCGTTTTATTCATCATCATCATCATTATCATTTATTATTTATTATATGACTTCTTTTATTTTGTTTAACAGTATAGTCATTTAGGTAGAAAGAGGGGAGTAGGTTATACTAGTAATTTTTTTTAAATTCTTCTATACACTTCTATATCTCCCACCGCACCATTTAAGGGTCAATACACACCAGCACCGCATACGCCTCTCTTCGAATTTACGTACTGCGGTAGGATATTCCAGAATGTGTTTTACTATTATAGTATCATAAAAGACAAACTCGCTATAAAAACGTAAAATGTGAGCCCATTTTGCAATATTTGTGAAAACAATCATAATTTCGTACATGTGAACTGTTTGTTTATGATAAAATCAAATCAGCATGAACACTTTACGAGATACAGTGTGCATACATTACAGTCATATTTTGTGTTAAAACTTGTCTTGCGTTTGACTGAAGTCTCACCTCAAGGCTCGGTCGATAGTCCTGTAAAAGGCAGCTTGGTGGTATCTAGATGCTAAAAGCGGAGGATAGATCTTTTCGCATCTTTCTTTTTCGAAACTAAAGTTTCCTAGACGTGCTTGCAGCGCGCTCGATACAATTGAAGTTTGATTTTATTTTCAATACTAATCAATTAAAGTCAATGAAAGTTTTTAAACACCTTAAGAAACTACTGTGCCTGTGGTTTGTCAGATTTCGTTCGTTCATTCGTTTTGCATTCAGACGGGGAAGGAAATACACCCATCGTCGTAAGATAAGAAATTGACGTAAAACCATAAAGTAAAGTTGATGCAATTCAATGGAACTATACAATAATTAGCATGAATCGCTTGCGTCACTGATACGTTGGGATAAATGATGACGAGTTCTGCTCATTAGGTACCTTTAGTCATTGACTTACATTCTAGCGATAGACAGGCCCTTTCATAGAGAAGCAACATGTTCCACTTGAATGCGGTGGGCGCACCGCATTGATGTTCCCGAGTTCACTTCGTCACTATGGCAATGACAGACCGCAATGTGTCATTTTGCGTTGTTTTGTGTGACATGTTGTTTGTTTGAACGGGCTTGTCTATCGCTAGAATATAATGTCAGTGCCTAAATAGTAGTTGAATCTAATGAAATCGTGTTCCACATCGACTATGACACTGTAATAGAAGTGTGTCTTAGTGTGTGTAATATCAGTGTGTCTGTGTTGTACTTGTAAATCAATGAAGATATAAAAAAAGTTTACAATATATATATTATAAGAGATAAGTGCACTTTTTGCAACCATCAGCAGCAAGGCTGATTCAGTGTTTATGGGGTGTAGAGCATCTCTGTGATGGGGATGGACCAGGTCTGCCTGTATAACGTCAGTCGGTTTAGGAGTTACAGACGTTTGAAGGTCAGTAAAAAATAAACGATCAGCTGCAAGGCTGATCGTATGATATTATTGTACGTAGTATGCACTGTAGCTATGTGAACAGTACAAAAACTCGTGGTTCATGTCAGTTTTTGTACTGTCCATCCCCATCACAGAGATGCTCTACACCCCATAAATACTGAATCAGCCTTGCTGCTGATGGTTGCAAAAAGTATACTTATCTCTAATACTATTACGGTGTTTAGGTGTTCCTGACTCAACATTACAGATTTTTGGATGTTTTCTGTCTGTGCTTGTTTATTTGTTCGAGCATCACACAAAAACACCTGAACCGATTTTGATGAATCTTTCTGTATTGAAAAGCTTATTGATTAGGTATGTGTCGTTACGATGCGATGACGGAAACCGGGGCGGACGAAGTCATGGACAAAATCTAATCATAATATAGGCAGTAGTTACGTCCATTTACATAGTTATGTAGTACAAGAATGCATGTTGTAATTAATCATGCTATGTGTACATAGTAAGGGATTATTACAGTCTAGTACTTTCTATAACATTAATAAACTCTTTACTGAGATTTAATAACAAACTATAGAAAAAAAAGTAACATTACCGAACTATAGTCCGTTCGCGTTAAGAAAATAGTGATTTCAGTTTTAAAATTTATTGTTGAACGAGTCACGCAAAATACACAACCGTTTTGTTCGAAGGTCAGATTTCAACTGGTCACTGTGAACTGGTCACTGTGAACAAAACGGTTGTGTATTTTGCGTGACTCGTTCAACAATAAATTTTAAAACTGAAATCACTATTTTCTTAACGCGAACGGACTATAGTGCGATACGATAATGTAGATAACGCACCGCTTTCTAACCAGCGATGGGGCGATTTTCTATCGCCTTAAAAAATAACATAAATATGTACATAACATATGTTAAATATGTACATAGTAGGTAATAGTGTAATTTTACTTAAAGTAATTGAAGCGCAGCTTCTTTCAAAACATAATTTAAAACCGAATCCTCTTTCCATGATTAAATTTGAATAATGTATGAAACACGTAAAGTAGGTGTTTACTCAACATTTACATGCTTATTTTTCCCAGATTTAACTTAAAACTTTGCTGTTAAACCAAAAACTGGCTAAGCATGTGCCAAACTGGTATACAGAGGATTCCGTAGTACAAAAAACTTGAGTAGGAACAGTCGACCGCTCAAACTTATCTCTCTGGAGTGCGATTTTTAAATCTCATTCGGTGAGCTCAGCAGTTGAAAATGTCAAAATTACTAAGTAGATATACATCTTTCTACTGCTGATTTGACTTCCAAAAATCATAATTCAGCATAGCGATTTTTGAAAGTCAAATTAGCAGGTAAAAGAGAGAGTGGTTTTTCCGTTAATCTTCAATTCGTTTTTAGAGAGTTTCTATGAGAGCATTTCTGATCCGTTCGATCAGTTTTATTATCAGGATGCTGCACTCCATTGCTCTTTTATAAACCTTGAGCAGTTCTCATCGTATATTGGTATTGAGTGCCGAGTGAATACTAATCGATTCGAGTCGATTCGTAAGGGATACATACGACAGCATACTACGGGAGCATCGACTGAATATTACCTACTGCCGACTAAGGGGGTAACCTGTGACTTCGAAGCAGTGTTGCCAGAACCAATTTATAGAAATCCGTAGGTCAAGGTTGAAAAATCCGGAGAAATCCGTAGATGACCTTTTGAAAAATACGTAGAAAACAGACTTTTTTAATGCTTTATCTGACTATTTTGAAGTGGACTGACCCAAAACATCGCTCTAATTTGGCGAAGAAAATGGAAACTTAGACAAGCATAAGCGAGAACAATTCCCAGGCAACATGAAAATCAATCTGTGTCAGTCAGTCCTATTGTCATACAATATGTTACAGTTAAATATTTCTGTCGAGTCTTTATAGTGACAGAGAGTAGAAGGAAGGAGATGGAAAAGAGTTGGGACAAACCATATTTTACGAAACACAGTTCACAATACAAAAACAGTTAACATTAATTAGATTTATTTGCGTCTGGGGATCATTTTAGGCAACAAATTAATTGTATGCAGCATTTTCGTTAGGATTTAATAATATTTCTAAAAATCCTTAGATTTTCCATTGAAATCCGTAGATTCGTAGGCCAGGCCAAAAATCCGTAGACATACGGATAAATCCGTAGGTCTGGCAACGCTGCTTCGAAGCACCCTTCTTGTAGCCCTTGTAGGCCAAACAACTACGAACTTCGGCATTAGGACATCGCTGGTAGTACGAGGTGGATAGGGTAGCGGGGATCGGTGTCGATATTGCGCCATCTTTCGCCATTCGAACCACAATTAATTGCTGAGATATTATTTAGATGAGACTGTACATCTTAATCTTTCATTTAGGATCGATCGGTACCTATAAACGCTTATACGCTAAACAAACTGCTTCCACTACCCGTTCAGTTTAAGGGTATATTATTCGGAGCGCGCTTCATACAAACGTACTATGGTGATATTTTCAATACTAACCAATTAAAGTCAATGAAATTTTTCAGAAACAATCTAGAAACAAATTTCTATGCTTGTATGGAGTCCGATTTTCGTTAAAATGTATAGTTTTCAAGTTACAGTGCCTCAAAGATTTCCATACAAATCTTAAATTAATCCTAGCATTGAAACTGAATATTTTAACGAAAATCTGACTCTATAGGAGCATAGAGATTTGTTTCTAGATTGTTTTTCTGCAAAATTTTATTGCCTTTAATTGGTTAGTATTGAAAATATCACCATAGTACGTTTGTATGCAGCGCGCATTTTCGCTCTCCGAATAATATTCTCTTAAGTTCTGATACAGACAACCATTATGATTAAATAACTCAAAACTCTGGTAAGTATGTAAGATTTATACTTAATTAAGAGTGAGAGTCTCTTCACTATAAATGGTTCCTTATATTCCGGATGAATGAATGAATAGGGCACAAAGATCTTCTTAAGCTATTTATAGTGTATTTATTAACAATGATCGAACTGTTGTGAGAAGATTCATCTGTTATTATTATGTTAGGTGAAATTGATTTGGAGTTTGTTGATATTTAGTCTATACTTATTCAGATATTGTAATTGATATCTAAATTTAATCTCATTTTGTATTCTCTCAATGGTATCTAAAAGCTCTTGGAATTCTAAATTGTGTAAAGAGGTACCTATAGCAAAATGTTTTTTGGCGTTTTTTTTCGGTACCTTCTTGTTTCTTTATCTACTTGTACCTTGCACTTAAACACGATGGTTCAGACCAGATGGATTTGAGTAAAAATTTTTTTAGATTGTGGGCCTTCCAGGAGTTAGTGTAGTTTGGTCACAGTGCAAAATCGTCACACTGTATAATGCGTGCAATTTAGTCACAACAGAATATTTAATTAATTTATTAATAATAAATAGTGCAATTTGGTCACATGCCTATTTGTTTATCATTTTTAAGTGCAAATTCGTCATAAGAGGTATAGGTACCTACTAGCTACTGTATTACCTAACTAATATAGAACAGTTACATTAGTTAAATTACTTATCAGAGCCGTAAATTAAAATATTTAGTAAGGTACTTACTTAGGTTCACGGTCACGGTCACGGTCGCGGCCAGGAAAAAAAACGGTTCTCACCCAATTACAAGAAATTACATTTTGTTTGTATGATCTAGCTAGAGGACCATACATTCTTATTTTGGCAATTTTTGAATTTTTTGCCTTTTGTTTACTTAACTTAGTAACTGTACCTAATCTCTCAACAAAAAAATCTAGTCCGATTGGTTGATTTTAAGTGCACTCAATAATAATCAATAATACATGGCCTCATCCTTACTTCCTCTGCACGATTATTATAACAAAAACAAACAAACCGGCAGCAATGCTTGGTGGTGGCGTCCCTCGCGTCCGTTACGGTCATACTCCGGATTGTCATCTTCACGGTCCGTGTGCTGCAGACAAACAAAATAACACGGTTTATATCTATTTACACAAGTCAAAGTATACGTTGGATTAAGTATATAAAAGATACCTACGAACTGTTTTAGAATTATTTCTATGTTTATTTTTCTATTTTCTATATTTTATTAATGCACCAACACCATTATTCTGAAGGCTATTGTTGATAAAATGTTTGACTGTCCCATTCTGGCTCACTTGGGTCAAACTGGTGAACACTTTATTCACTCTATTTGATCAGAGCAAAAAAAAAAACAGCTGTCCCATCTCAACTCTACTCAAATGAATGCAACAGCAGATTTGTTTTTTCTTCGATCGGTGGTTTAAAGTTTAATGATACTTTTCCTTACACCCTGTATAGGTGTAGTATCATATAGGTAATAATTGACCTTGCGATTTACTATATTTCATGTTTTATTGTAAATTTCATGCAAAACTTTGACGCAAAATGCGCGTAGACGGTAGATATTAATGAAAGTAATATTTTATACATGGAAAAATAGTTAAGAAAATTTAGATGCCGTGTAATTAATAACATTTGCAATTTAAAATATAATTACGACAGTAAAAGCTTTGAAATTATTTAAAATTTCGTCCATCGTCTGCATGTGTGTAAAAAAGGGGCAAATTTAGCACAAAAAAAGAAGTTACTTTTATACAAAACGCACTCACACACAGTCAGCTTTTAAATTGTACTTATATAAATTACAAATTTTTTGATCGCTCAGACGTTTCAGCTGGGCAATTTCGTAAAAAAATATCCCGGTTACAAAATGGAATACAAAAAAAAACATATCTTTATTATAATTGGAACAACGTAGAATGATTCGCACTTATTTGAAATGCATAATAACAGTTGCAAATTGGATAAAAAATGATTATTTTCAAAGAAAATGTGATTATTTTGAGACAAGAGAGTGGTTCAGGCTTCCATTTTGTAACTTTTTTGGAACGAAATTATATAATTATACAGTTTATTCTTAGTAAATGTGTCTTTTTTCTTTAAAAATAATAATCAGTGAACCTTAACAAGGCATCAATTACTTGTAATAAACTAAAATATATCTATTTTGTAACTTTTTAAACTAGGTCGGTCATTGTGGGACATTACTAATAATGGGGGTTCAAAACTAACTTTAGTCTTATTTTTTAATTTATTTACAATAAATGACCTATTTAACCTGCTAATTTTACAGATTATTAATTAAATATTGAAATAATCAAAACCTTCATTCAAAACGGTCTTTGGTTTCAGTGTAAATTGAGTGCAAACTGATAGACATGACAAAATGTGTGCGGATATATTTAGAAAAAAACGCCCAGCTGGCAATCAATCACAGTAAATAAGTCATGTTTAGCCGAAACACACATGAATAAATTACTTACCTACAGTACAACTAGAACGACCGTAAGATAATCTTTTTAAGAGTGTCCGTATAGCTAGCGTACACATGAAAGGGATCAGGCTAGGATTAGTCTCAAAAAATAGTGCCTAAATAGTGCCTAATTAGTACCTAGGTCAAATAAATAGTGCCTCTATACTTTACGAGGCATAGATTTTTTTTACCTGGTACGCTAGTTTGACGTCAAGGTAGCGTACACATTTTCTGTGGCAAAAACGGCTTGCATTACAGCAACCATTTTACACACAAAAAATAGTGCTCAAATAGTGCCCTAGGGCATCCAAAATATCGTGAGGCTAGGTCTTCAGGGAACAGAGATATAAATAAGTCTTTTGAATGAAACACGGAGCTGGCGTTGCGCTAGCGTACACACGATTTCATACAAAAGTTGTTACAGAAGGAAACGTTACTTTTTATAAAAACTACATCAAATAAATAGTTCCTCAAATAGTGCCTCTGCCAGTACCAATATTACAAGTAAAGGCGTAGTGAAACAATATAAACAATCAATGCAAAGTTCTACGTACAAATGTATTGGCAGTTCAATGCTGTGAAATCGCTTATAACACACAAAAATGAACTCTATTAACTCCTAATTACTAATAAGCCAACTCTAAACTTGCTTGAATGAAAATAACGCGCCATCTCTCGGTATGAGATTTTACTAAGATTATAGAAGATTCTAGTACGTAGAACTTTGCTTTGAATATTTATATTGTTTCAATACACTTTTACTTAAAATATTAGTATTGGCAGAGGCACTATTTCAGGCACTATTTATTTGATATAGTTTTTATAAAAAGAAACGTCTCCTTCTGTAAGAATTATTGTGTTAAGTCACGTGTACGCTAGCGCAACGCCCGCTCCGTGTTTCATTCAAAAGACTTATTTATATCTCCGTTCCCTGAAGACCTAGCCTCATGAGATTTTGGATGCCCTAGGGCACTATTTGAGCACTATTTTTTGAGTGTAAAATGGTTGCTGTAATGCAAGCCGTTTTTGCCACAGAAAATGTGTACGCTACCTTGACGTCAAGCTAGCGTACCAGGTAAAAAAAATCTATATCTCGTAAAGTATAGAGGCACTATTTATTTGACCTAGGTACTAATTAAGCACTATTTAGGCACTATTTATTGGTACTAATCCTAGCCCAATCCCTTTCATGTGTACGCTGGCTATACGGACACTTTTAAGATGTTATAATTCGGAGCGCGCTCCATACAAACGAAGTCTGGTTACAATATTGTCAATACTAACCAAACAAACTAATCTATAATGTTTGTATAGTAAAAATGTGTGCCTAAGTAGTTTTAAAGTTAAGCTGCCTCAAAGATTTCCATTTAAATCTTAAATTAATTCTATTGAAACTGTATATTTTAACGAAAATCTGGCAACAAGCATAGAGATTAGTTTCTAGTGTTTCTGAAAAATGTCATTGACTTTACATGGTTAGTATTCTTGGTATTGAAAATATAGACAGTCTTTGTTTGTATGGATTGCGCTCCGATTTATATCCCCTTAAAATTTTGTTGTTGTGAAGCCATGGTGGTCCAGTGGCGAGTAACCTTGCCTGCCGTGCAGGTGGCGATGGTTCGATTCCCGTCCAGGCCGTATCGTACCAATGAGTTTTTCAGAATTTATGTACGATTAACACCACTGGCTTTTCGGTGAAGGAAAACATCGTGAGGAAACCTGCAAGCTTCAATTTCGAGGCATGTATTGTACCCACTGTCCATTATAAGTGGCGATGGGCTCACCCCTCGTCACACTGGACAGAGTTTCGGTACTACTGGTGAAACGTGGATGTTCTGAGGTTTCAAAATATCTCTGACTACCCCCTCGGGGAATATAGTCGTGAGTATATGCTTATGCTATGCTAAAATGTTGTCTAACGTAAGTATAACGTACTTCGCGCGTATAATTTGTTCAGGCAAAAATCAGCATTAGCGCTATTATCACTGTACCTATAATATGTATGTTACTGCCAGGCGCTTTAGTGCGGGATCACTCATAAATAACTCAGCACAGTCTCGTCTTCGCAGGAAACATTCAATTTGTGTCGTTCTTTATGAAGGGTCCAAGTGACCTTTGGTGAGGTTATTACTTGCTTCCTTCGTTTTACAAAATTCCTCTTTCTTTCTTTCGTACGTACTTTCGAACCGATTTGGATGATTTTGTTTCGGTTGTAGTTTTCAGGTTTCTACTAATATATGGAAGATGGTCCACGCTCAAAAGTGTCCGAACCAAAAGAAGTGTACAATTCAAAAAGGCACTGTAGTCTCTTGCCAGTCTTTGTTTGATCGTCTAAGCACGCGCGAGTTCATGATGGCGTACTGTGTTGAAAAAACATGTAAAAACTACCAAAGAAAAGTGAAAAAATGTGATGGTGTATCCTATTTTCAGTAAGCAAACTATTATTTTATCATTTAGAAGCATTTGGAAGTATCATTTTGTTTACGAACATAATATTAAACTTTTATTTTATTTATTGATTATCTGTCATCGCGTCCGCCATTACGTCTGTCATGTTTGATGTTCATTTTCACCTCCAGTCGAAGCTGCATATGGTATTAAGTAGGTGTAAGCAAAATTAACCCTTGTGACTAGCTTCATACGATTTCAATTGCAATGTTTTCAGTTTGTTTACATTACTATGCATACCAATATTTTTTATAAGGTTAGTTTGGGACACTTTTTATCGAGAATTTTGTACTAGACCCTGTGTCCATAGAGTTCTAGGTCGATGACTAATATAGTAGCTAGTTACATACTTAGATCAAAATAAAATTAATGGATAGGCCTAAAGCGCGGTAAGTTCAAGCAAACTACTGGTGCACTTGGTCCATACAAACTAGCGCCATTATCTGTCAAATCTAGGGCACTTGCATACAAATTTGAAGTAAACCTTTCATTTGTTTTGCCTTATTTTTCTGGTTTGAAATGTTAGCGTAGCCTATCCATTAATTTTATTTTGATCTAAGGTTACATAGTGTAGCTCGCTGTTAGGCTGTGTTAGTGATAAGATGTTGGGCACCTATACGTTGAAATAGTACCTAACCTAGTTAATCGTTTTATCTTACTAGAGTTTACCCGCGACTTAGTTGCTTCAATGACTATTCATCAACAAATGAAGTTTGCTTGACGCGTCGCAGTCACGTAGGTTTGGAGGCCGAGTTTCGCGTCGTAGACGCTGCCGCTTCGCTGTCGCTTTGGTCGTACAGGAGTGCGATTTTTGAATCTCATTCGGTGAGCTCAGCAGTTGATAATGTCAAAATAACTATGGAGATATGCATCTTTCAACTACTGATTTGGCTTTCAAAAATCATACTTCAGGAGTGCGATTTTTGAAAGTCAAATCAGCGGTAGAAAGATGCGTATCTCCATAGTAATTTTGACATTTTTAACAGCTGAGCTTACCGAATGAGATTCAAAAATCGCTCTCCAGGTATGAGCGCTCCTTAACTCATACCTGTACGACCAAAGCGACTGCGTAGCTTAAGTAAGACACACTTCTGTTACAGTTTTATAATAGTTTAGAATTTAGATATGTAAATAATTAATATGCAAATGGTCGGTTTTTTTATTTTGCAATTTACCGCTTGCAAATGTTTAACGAACTGGATATTCGGCTGAGTTCTATGTACCTACGGTATGTATATATACATGATCCTTCTTCTCATTTGTCATGTGCCGTTAAATGATGTTAATACCATTAAAAACCCGTCAGTAAGCAATATTGCTTGGCACCGACCGACATCGTCGATTAAATGACTAGAGCAACAATAAAATCTTACCATAACGATTATAACACAATATTTAATAAACTGTTTGCTTGGTTTTTGCAATGATTTTCCGCAACATTCCACCGCATTTGAGACGCGTAATCTAGATTTTCTAAGCTATTTTTCCACATATAAAATATTGTACTGGTCCAGGTCTACACCAGTAATAAACTACTCTCTAACCATCAGACACATCTTAATATATTGCTTCAAACAAAAGGAATCATAATTATAAAGTAACTATCGTTAAAACATAGCAAACTTCAAAGTTAGAAGTTGCAAAGCACAGACAATTATGTTAACTAGTATTTTGAGGGAGGGAATTTAGTTCATTCAAGTTATCATGTAAACAAAGGGAGATTAGCAATATCTCAGTCGAAATTGACTAATATTTCATTAGAAAATTAAAATTCATCAAATATTGTAATAATGCAAAAATGGCGGAAAATTGAGTTAGCAGAAAACAGCTGATACATCTGTGATGCTTTGTGCGGGGAAAATAGTTTAAAATTTATTCGCTAGGAGGCGCGGAGCAAATTCATCAAGCAAAAATAGGCGTTATGATAGAGTATTAGAGTCTTATGAGCGTGATTAGTCCATAAGTGATTGACAGATTTGACACATGCGCGTAGGTAATTATTTTGGTTAGGCGGGTTTTCAATAGCGTACCCAAGCTGCGCAAAAAAGTCCTAAAAGTTGATATGTGAAGTTGGCGCGAGGTGAATTTCCTCTAGCAAAAATGAAGCTTATGTCAGGGGAAGATAGCTTAATTTACTAAGTTTGGGCCTTAGATAGTTTGCGCATCAGGCTGTTTGCCTATTTAATTAAGAAGGTAAAATTAAGCATAGAATTTCATGCAATTTCCATCTTTAATTGGAAGTAAATAAAGATTGATGAGGGAAAATGTAAATAGTTTTTCAAATTGGTACGGGTTATTGGGAAGACAAGATTACCATATAAGGAGACGTTTTCTTGTATGAATTAGAGGGAGGATTAGAAGGGTGAAAGAAAGCCTTATAATTATAAAGTTAAGGATCAATTTTGATTGTTCACAAACTGACGACACGAACGACAAGAAAGACTAGAACGACCGCGAAGACAGGAACGACCGCGAAGACAAGAACGACCGCTACGACATAGTGAAGCTTACATAAATAGGCTCGGCTTAGAGGGAGGGGGGTTCATTCATCAATATTCATTCTTTGAGCTCACACGCTGCCGGTTTGTGACTTGATATTATTTTTATTTCAAAGTTCTTTTGGGGAAGTTTATTCGATTTGAGTCATTAGTAAAGCGTTTGCATTGTAATTTAAATTTAAAATCATTTTCTTTAACTTATTTTGGGGTAAATGCTGAGATTTTCTTATTTTTGTAAATTTAATTTAATTGGGGGGTCATTGTTCGGTTGTGAGGTTGAAGATGAATAATCATGTGGTACACAAACGAGGTTTTGTGGGTTATGGACTGGTCACCTTACGGTGACAACTGACTGTCGATAACTTCCAACGTCTTTTCGGAGACGGGCTCGGTTTCGGGGCGCGCCAGCAATCGTTCTTTACCAACATAACGATTTTTAGCCTCCTAAGTTTCGTAATCTGGATGTAATTGTTTCCCGGTAGCTTTCCGTGAGAAGTGGAATGGCGTCCTTTAGGGGGCTGGGAACTTTGCATCTGGAGTGCGAAATTTAGTCCCTGTAATTTAACACTTGCCAATAGGGACCCGTTCATATCACAACTTATGGCTTCGGCCGTTGATATGGACATTACACTTCTGGAATAGACTTAGGTACACTAGAGGCTCCATCCTCGCTTCGCTTTCCAGTTTAGTTCGAAAAATTTCCTTTACACCGAGGAAATTTTTACATCACACACCTACACGATTACATGTAAATGTGAGGCCTACCTCTAGTCTTGCGGAATTTCCTTACACCGGGAAGTTTCAAACATTAGGGCACTTCTTTAGAATAGGAAAATATTTAGACAATGGTTAGATTTACTAGGGTTTTGTTAGAATAATATAGGATAGGGTAGGTATTTAACTTTGACTAGAATTTTAGTAGGAATGGAAAGGTTTAGATGTTCAGGTTTACAAATTGGTATAATAGGTAAATTCAGTAGGATTTAATTAATTATTTCATAGACTTGAGTTATATGATTTTTCAGTAGATGTTTGAATGAAATTCAGGGAATTCGAAGCAAATTAAATTTCATGATAAATCTTGGTTCTAAAAAGGTAAATGACATTATAAATAGAAAACAGTGAATAGGTGACAATATCAAAGTTATAATTCAATATAATACTGTCCAAACAAAATAAGTTCAATCTAAATTTATCGTTTCCTTATAATAATGGGAAATTAGAGTTTCTTATCATACCTATTACTTTGTTATGAGTTGGTGGAACTTTGGGATATAGTGCCTAGTGCCCTCTAGTCAGAAAAATAAATGATTATGGTACATAATAAGTTTTACAGATTTATATCAGAGTCAAATAAATAAAAGTTTATCCTACTAAATATTCACATGAAAGAGAGAACTTACTTTCAATGGACCAAGGTTCTATTCATTCAGTTAAATGTCATACTGTTTCTATAAGCTAAAGTTTCTGCTTATATTGTCATGTTAGTTTTATGTATACGTACTTACCTACTAAATGATAATGATGTAGATTCTCAGAATAGGAATTTTACTTTGATTAAATTGTAAACAGGATTGAGCTTTTGAACTGGTTTATAAAAGAAAAGATATTAAAAGGGAAATTTTACTAATTGGGATTCCTTAAAGTCACAACTAATATAGAAATTAAGTCTAAGAATTACTAATAATAGCTCAACTCGAACTAGAGTCTAAATTAAATAGAAACCAGTCTATTTGAAAAATACCTCTTGTCCATTGTATGACAAGTTACTGACACACTGACAAAGAAATGACTTTAAAATTTACAAGTCTCAAACATCCCTTACTAAACTTGACTTACCTGACTAAGACACAATATCTCGGGAAAAGTTTGGAGGAGGGCTGAACAGTTTGGAGACGAGGCCCACTGAAGCTAGAAATATTCTAGCAGGAGGAAATACCAAATAAAATAACTCCTGAGAGCGGAATGGCGGGGCTCTCTTCTATACCAAACGAAACAATCATTCTTTTTTACTTTATTGCATTCCAAAGGAAAAAACCAAACATAGAAATAAAATATATATTTTAATAGGTTAGGAAATCTAACACCCTGTATAAGTAAATTGGTAGAGAAATCTAAGTTAACTATTTAACACACTGTAGGATAAGAAAAGGTCTATAGCTATAGAGGTATTTCATTAGATTGACTTCAGCGCTTACTGACGGAGGGTTGTAGGCTACATTTTCTGATAATAACTTCATAATCATAGTCAAAAATAGTATTGCAGGCTAGGAAGTTAGGTATTACCTTCTGATTTATGTTAATATTAAGTTTAGATAATTCTAGGTCTCTGTTTGTTAGAATACTAGATAAATCTCAAGTCTGTCGCACCTAGGTTACTATTATACGGTTCACAACGTAGTCTCCTGTTTTACTAGACGATCAATACTGGCCAAGTTAACGTCTTCAGCTCAAAAATGGGATCATAAATAAGTTTAGGTATAGTTCATAAGTTAGGCTAAGTTAAGTTAATAGGTAGGGATTTTCTATACACTGTTGGCAGCGACCAGTTAGTTAATAAGTTTAGGTAGATAGGCATTTTCGGTACGTAGGTGCCGAAAGCCCAGGATTATAAAATTAGTTTTAAATCGTTTACATTAGGTGCCGCGAACAGGATAAAAGTAGGGGTATTTGTTACATTGAGATGCCGTGACAAGGATAATAGACTTTGTAGTTTTATTTTATAATTTATAAACAAAAGATAGGTTTTGAATTACAAACGTTATGATCCATTTTGAGTTTAAAATAATAGCCTTTTTAGGCTTACATTGTTGCCGCGAAAGAGGATAAGCAGATTTTGGGATTTAGGTATTCTGTTAAGAGAGACTTAGAAAAGGTTTGGTTAGAAATGCAGGTTAAATAATTAGTTTATTTAGTTAGGGATAATTTATGCTTTAATTTTGATCACATAGAATAGATGTTTACATGAGGTTATATAGTATAGGCATACGATTGGGAATTTCACTTCGAAGGTTATAGCTAGCACTGTTCACTAGATATTTATGAGCACTTTGTTTTTACGTTACGCACTGTTATTTTGTTACACCAGGGTTATTTGCTGTTCACTAAGTTGCTTGATTAAGTAGGTAATTGATGAAGCGACGTTTTGTAGATATTTCTGCTTCCGAGTGGATAGTTGCTGGAACGAGGACAGTTTGGAGTATTGTCAATATCTTCTTTTCTTCCTTTTAGTAGCGTAGTTTGAGACACCTTCGTGTGCCTTGAGGAAAGCAGCACTCAGCAGCAGATAGTGTGTTGAAATGCGTTAGGAGGTTCTTTCGAGTAGCGACTACAGGAACGTTCGAGAGTTTTTAGGTTGTAATGTTATTAAATGTCTTATTTACTTCTTCTTTGATACCGTAGCGAAGGAAGTATAGAAAATCTGAGTTAGGACGCCCGCTCTGACGCTTTCTTCAATAACAAGTCAGGTCAGGTATTGAAACCAATTGAAACTTGAAACTTTTATTTCGAGTTTCTTCTTTTCAATTTCGATTTGTTCTTGATGTTTTCTTTTCCTTTGTCGTGATAACGTAGCAAAGATGTAAATGAGTTCTTCGTTAGCGTTTGGAAGCTTTTTCTGCAAATCGGCCATGTTGTGTAGAGAAAAAATAACAGACGGAAGTAGTAGGTAAATTTTGACAGGTAAAAATGCCGTGATCTTATTGGTTGATTGCACAGAAGTTAGAGAGAAGCATATACGTTCATTGGCTAATATAGGCTAGCGACATTTTTCTATGATTAGGTAGTTTGTCAATATACATATTTTTAAAGCTAAAACTAGAATTTAGGTAGTTAAATTATTATTTGGATTATGCCTAAATTTAAATTAAATCAAATCATTATTTGTAATTAGATATCTAACATCCAAATGTCTCAGAATGATTTTTAATTAAAGTAAGTTGATCACCGGAGTAAAAATCAGTGTTGCCGTTTCTTGAAAAATAAGTCGCTAGATTTTAAGGATAGGGTACGTTAAAAATCCGATAGGGGTCGCCAAACGTTTGAATTAGATTTATAAGAAACTGCGAGGTAAACAAAACAGTTGATAAAACAAACTGTTTATTAGCTTTATTACGGAATTAAATGAACGATTAACTAATTAGGGTTCCGAATTAATTATTTTGTAGTTTATCTATAATAATGACTAATTTTAGCTTTATAATAAATTGTGATTTTGATTTTCTTGATTAGGATTGACTTAAATTATGACTATTTCGATTATATTTATTTAGGTGCTCCAGCAGTGGAGACACTATACATGAAAGCAAAATTTTACAATACCTACCTACCTACTAGCGAGATTTAGAAGTAAAACTATATCACAAGTAAAATTTTGTAAAATTAGTACTAATAACAAGGGAACAATATAAAGCATAACATAATGAATTTATTAATGAGAAACAATGTCGTTAAAAGCGTTAGATATAGCTAATTTTATTTTTAAGGTAAAGTGTACGTAATTTATAAAAAAAGGGGTAACGAAGCCGCAAATAAATCCCTCACTAAAATGGTAACACTGTAGAGAATTGATTTTGGTTCGAAGTTAGAAGGTTAGAGAACTAGATGGAGCTAAGTGTCTCAAATCTAATTCTTACGATTATTTTAAAATCAAATTTACATAGATTGCATTTGTTTGAATAAGTTAATATTTATGCTAGATAGATAAAATAGGTAGTTCACTTATTTTATAATAGGAATAGAGAGTAAAAGCGCAAATTTAAGTATTTCTTTCGCTAGTACCTATAGATCGTTTCGCAAATAAGGTCGGTAGATGGCGTCAGTAGGTTCAATCGGTAATTAGGTGTGTGTAAAGGATTCGTAAAATCGAGTTTTTAATACCTATTTTGGTTTCCTAGAACAAGTCTATATCTTGCTAGTTAATAGTAGTAATAGTGTTTTTCTTATTAAGGCAATAGATTTCTAATAGTGTGAAATTTGCCATTCACCTAGTATGATTTAAATTATTGCCGGGAAACGAGTAAGAAAATGTTTTTTCAACTTATTTTATTTAAATTATAGTTTTGACGGAGTGGAATTGTACAAAATTAAAATTTATTGTAGTTAAATATTTTAGAACGATAAAATGAAATGAGATTTTATGTTTACATAATTTTGGAAAGAAAATGGACACAAAATTTGTGTTTACCAACTTTAAATAAAGTCAAGTTAGACAAACTTGTACGATGAATACAATTTTAGTTCAGTACAGTGGACCTACGAGACAAAGTGGAACTCGATGTTCTCACTAAAAAGCCGTGTTGAAATATTAGCATCAAAGTAATGTCAAATCAAAGAGAATTATTTTTTAAATAGTTAGATGACTAATGGATAAAAGACTCAAATGAATTAAACTCGGGGGAAGGGTGTTTGCTATGTTTTATTTTATAATAATATATTAGGTAGATTTAATAAATAGCATTGTTTCGATAAATTAAAAAGTGGGAAAGAGATTTTGCGGAACATTTAATTATAAATACCTACTTTAGTTATAACATTTTAGTAAGTTTAAGAATTGAGCTAAATTAAAATTATGTTGATGCTTCTCTTGTTTTTGGAAACTTGTTTTAGTAGTACCTATTTCAAAAAGTAAATGCCGTAGAGAAATGGGAAATTTGGTAATAGTAAATAGCAAATAATTTAGAAATTATGGTTAGGTACAATCTAAAACAAAAATAGTACCTAAATAGTGGTAACAACAAGAGCGTTATAAATTAAATCTTTATTTAGTCAGATAACTAATAATAATGCTAGTGACATCAGGTTATATAAATAAAAGAGAGGCACAAACAATGTAAGTAGGTATATATAGGTATAGGTATATTAGATATATTCAAACCATAAAAAAAGTATATGTCTAGAATGAGCATCACGCTTCTACCGTGTAGGACAGAACGGGCCAACTTTCTTGGGTTGGTGTGCTTTAGGCGTCATGCAAATTGTGTCTGTGTGCGTGTGTAAAAATATTCACTTTGCTAGAATTTCTTTATAAGGTGGAAAGCATGTAGCTAATTGATAGTTATTACAGGTTTTAGTTATTGTCACCTAGTTTAAATTGATCCTAGTTAAGAAGGAGATGTAGGAACTTAGTCCGTTTCTATCCAACTCGAAGCTAGTAGTAGGTACCTACCCGAGAATAGCGTAGAATATCAATCGTATGAAAGCGGAAGAGTGATAGATATAGAATCTACAACACGATAATTGAAGAATATTATTTAAAGATAGAAAATAACTGTATAATATAGCATTAAGAAAAACTATAACATTTAATTAAATAAGCGCGAGTAGTTGTCAAGCGAAAGATAGGTGTAGACAATGCGTCCGCAGGTAGTAACCGTACGTTCGAGCGGCTGGATGTCCGCGGGACGAAGCTCGAGGAGGGGGACGCTTCGACCGGTAGAAACTTCGATGCATTGGTGTATGGTCCAAGTTGCTAGCGTGCGACTACTTTTGAATAAGTTAGGGCTTGGTCCAAGTAATTATACTAGTCAGGTTTTTACACACTATTGTGTTTGATGTACATTTCTAGCAGTAGATGGGTTGGAATAAAAATTTATTTAGGTGGATAAGTACTATTATTGCAAAATATATTATTAGTCGAATACTTTCACACATTTGAATTAATGTTATACTTTATAATAATTATACTTTAATATGTTAATGATTTAGTGGTTAAGTAGGGATGTCCAATGGTCAATCATGCGTAAGGAGTCGAAAATAGAGGGGGAAGCGAGTTTCGGACTTCTCTGTCAGCACGTCATAACATGTGGAGATGTTTTATAGGGTTGTCAATAAGTAATAAGAGTCAAAGTCAGTTCTGAGAGTGGTAAAATGCAGGAGGATTGAGGTGACATTTAACTTATAAAAATAAGAGAGATTAAGGGTAGGGGGGAAGTTCGTCTGCCAGTATGTAGGTTGTTTGGTGAAGGGAACGTATTCAATGTCTAATATTCTAATATAATAATTTATAGGTTATCGGTTAATTTTATCATCTGTAATAGTAGATTTTAACTGTAATAGTTGGTAGAAAAAGTTATTTAGCGAGTCAATTATGCAAGGGGCGACGCGCTTGCCTCTGATGATCTTGCCTGTTTTGATCATCTTAAAATTTAATTATTGGAAAAAAAAACAATTTCTGTTTTCTGATTTAGGTAGCTTTGAGTTAAAAGCGTGAATATCCTTTCATTATCCAACTGTCATTTTGTTGAGTCATTGGGTTGTTGCGAGAAATTTTGGGAACTTCACTACTAATACATTTAATTTCATTATGGTTAAGTTAGGACAGTACCAGTCGTCGTGGCGATTCTTGGGGGGGGGGGGGGGGGGGCTGTGTCCGGCAGTGGACGCAAGTTGTCTGAGGCGATGATGATGATGATGTTTAAGATAAAAATAAGCATTAATTAAAATAGATTAAAAAAAATACTAGGGGGTCGCGATTTCATTATATTTTGAAATAAAAACAGTAACAATAAAAACATAACTAGAACTAACTAAATAAATTTAAAATAAATATCAAACCACAAAGAAACAGGAAATCACGGAAGATTTGATTGTTTAGGCTTATTTCATTTACCTTTTAGGAAAACTAAAGTTGAATCTGTCAAAGTCAGACTAAAAAGGTTAAGATTCAAGTAAAGAATTTTATTAGTAAATAATAATAGATAAAATGTGTCTTGATTTAGAGTTTTTGAACGATAAAATTTAAGTAATATGTGAGTGATGGTGACAAGGGTTATTCAGTTTTGGAATATTCGAGAATGGGGGAAGGAAATGTTCGAATTTCAAAAGGTATTTAATCGTTATTATAACTTGATTTAGAACTTCTTTTACGCGGTTGTGGTAATTTATAATTTTATCTTTTCGTGTCATTGATCTGTTGATTTTATTTTGGATTTGAACTGGTGTGTGAACTAAATGAAAGTGTATGTTATAAGGCAGAATGATTAAGCGTGCATATTAAAAAAAAAAAAAAAAAAAAAAACATTGGTATGAGGAAAGAGGGCCATTTGGAATTAACAGAAGTCAAGGTCATGGAAATTAGGTTATTGATATTCAAACTTGGACACACTACACTATACAAAAAGATTTCTTGTGTAGATCTAATAGGAGGGTCTTAGTTGTCGCGACAGTTGTTTTCAATGGCTGGGACGATGATTAAGATTAGTAGTTGATTTCAGTAGAGAATACTGTCCACAAGGAAGCTTTTACTCCACTGGTAGGATATGCAAATACGAGAACACTCTACACTCTCCAAACTATTAATGATTGCAGTGGTTGATGGAAAGTGTCAGATAGGGTATTTAATATTCAAACGATGGTTTTCAGTCTAACGACGATGATGATCTGGATGGTGGTAGATTGTATTATGGAGTTCTATTAAATTGAAAAATAGAATCTGATGGATTGACATAGTACACAATTCATTCTGAGTGACTAGCCTCACAAACTAGTTTCTACACATGAACCAGATTTTCTAGTGAAAGCTGCTAATTGATCCTGAATGTTATGTTATGGTTTGAAACTTTTCTCACTGATGGAATTGTTTCTAGGCTTGGTATTTTAAATACACACCACACTGAGAACATTTCAAGGAAGAATATTAATAAACTATTTTACAGTTAATATATTAAGTTAAAATTGACTCCGGTTGAAATTTGAATTTTAAATACATACCTGCGTAAATTTTGGGGGAAGAATGTACTGGTCCAGGTCTACACCAGTAATAAACTACTCTCTAACCATCAGACACATCTTAATATATTGCTTCAAACAAAAGGAATCATAATTATAAAGTAACTATCGTTAAAACATAGCAAACTTCAAAGTTAGAAGTTGCAAAGCACAGACAATTATGTTAACTAGTATTTTGAGGGAGGGAATTTAGTTCATTCAAGTTATCATGTAAACAAAGGGAGATTAGCAATATCTCAGTCGAAATTGACTAATATTTCATTAGAAAATTAAAATTCATCAAATATTGTAATAATGCAAAAATGGCGGAAAATTGAGTTAGCAGAAAACAGCTGATACATCTGTGATGCTTTGTGCGGGGAAAATAGTTTAAAAATTTATTCGCTAGGAGGCGCGGAGCAAATTCATCAAGCAAAAATAGGCGTTATGATAGAGTATTAGAGTCTTATGAGCGTGATTAGTCCATAAGTGATTGACAGATTTGACACATGCGCGTAGGTAATTATTTTGGTTAGGCGGGTTTTCAATAGCGTACCCAAGCTGCGCAAAAAAGTCCTAAAAGTTGATATGTGAAGTTGGCGCGAGGTGAATTTCCTCTAGCAAAAATGAAGCTTATGTCAGGGGAAGATAGCTTAATTTACTAAGTTTGGGCCTTAGATAGTTTGCGCATCAGGCTGTTTGCCTATTTAATTAAGAAGGTAAAATTAAGCATAGAATTTCATGCAATTTCCATCTTTAATTGGAAGTAAATAAAGATTGATGAGGGAAAATGTAAATAGTTTTTCAAATTGGTACGGGTTATTGGGAAGACAAGATTACCATATAAGGAGACGTTTTCTTGTATGAATTAGAGGGAGGATTAGAAGGGTGAAAGAAAGCCTTATAATTATAAAGTTAAGGATCAATTTTGATTGTTCACAAACTGACGACACGAACGACAAGAAAGACTAGAACGACCGCGAAGACAGGAACGACCGCGAAGACAAGAACGACCGCTACGACATAGTGAAGCTTACATAAATAGGCTCGGCTTAGAGGGAGGGGGGTTCATTCATCAATATTCATTCTTTGAGCTCACACGCTGCCGGTTTGTGACTTGATATTATTTTTATTTCAAAGTTCTTTTGGGGAAGTTTATTCGATTTGAGTCATTAGTAAAGCGTTTGCATTGTAATTTAAATTTAAAATCATTTTCTTTAACTTATTTTGGGGTAAATGCTGAGATTTTCTTATTTTTGTAAATTTAATTTAATTGGGGGGTCATTGTTCGGTTGTGAGGTTGAAGATGAATAATCATGTGGTACACAAACGAGGTTTTGTGGGTTATGGACTGGTCACCTTACGGTGACAACTGACTGTCGATAACTTCCAACGTCTTTTCGGAGACGGGCTCGGTTTCGGGGCGCGCCAGCAATCGTTCTTTACCAACATAACGATTTTTAGCCTCCTAAGTTTCGTAATCTGGATGTAATTGTTTCCCGGTAGCTTTCCGTGAGAAGTGGAATGGCGTCCTTTAGGGGGCTGGGAACTTTGCATCTGGAGTGCGAAATTTAGTCCCTGTAATTTAACACTTGCCAATAGGGACCCGTTCATATCACAACTTATGGCTTCGGCCGTTGATATGGACATTACACTTCTGGAATAGACTTAGGTACACTAGAGGCTCCATCCTCGCTTCGCTTTCCAGTTTAGTTCGAAAAATTTCCTTTACACCGAGGAAATTTTTACATCACACACCTACACGATTACATGTAAATGTGAGGCCTACCTCTAGTCTTGCGGAATTTCCTTACACCGGGAAGTTTCAAACATTAGGGCACTTCTTTAGAATAGGAAAATATTTAGACAATGGTTAGATTTACTAGGGTTTTGTTAGAATAATATAGGATAGGGTAGGTATTTAACTTTGACTAGAATTTTAGTAGGAATGGAAAGGTTTAGATGTTCAGGTTTACAAATTGGTATAATAGGTAAATTCAGTAGGATTTAATTAATTATTTCATAGACTTGAGTTATATGATTTTTCAGTAGATGTTTGAATGAAATTCAGGGAATTCGAAGCAAATTAAATTTCATGATAAATCTTGGTTCTAAAAAGGTAAATGACATTATAAATAGAAAACAGTGAATAGGTGACAATATCAAAGTTATAATTCAATATAATACTGTCCAAACAAAATAAGTTCAATCTAAATTTATCGTTTCCTTATAATAATGGGAAATTAGAGTTTCTTATCATACCTATTACTTTGTTATGAGTTGGTGGAACTTTGGGATATAGTGCCTAGTGCCCTCTAGTCAGAAAAATAAATGATTATGGTACATAATAAGTTTTACAGATTTATATCAGAGTCAAATAAATAAAAGTTTATCCTACTAAATATTCACATGAAAGAGAGAACTTACTTTCAATGGACCAAGGTTCTATTCATTCAGTTAAATGTCATACTGTTTCTATAAGCTAAAGTTTCTGCTTATATTGTCATGTTAGTTTTATGTATACGTACTTACCTACTAAATGATAATGATGTAGATTCTCAGAATAGGAATTTTACTTTGATTAAATTGTAAACAGGATTGAGCTTTTGAACTGGTTTATAAAAGAAAAGATATTAAAAGGGAAATTTTACTAATTGGGATTCCTTAAAGTCACAACTAATATAGAAATTAAGTCTAAGAATTACTAATAATAGCTCAACTCGAACTAGAGTCTAAATTAAATAGAAACCAGTCTATTTGAAAAATACCTCTTGTCCATTGTATGACAAGTTACTGACACACTGACAAAGAAATGACTTTAAAATTTACAAGTCTCAAACATCCCTTACTAAACTTGACTTACCTGACTAAGACACAATATCTCGGGAAAAGTTTGGAGGAGGGCTGAACAGTTTGGAGACGAGGCCCACTGAAGCTAGAAATATTCTAGCAGGAGGAAATACCAAATAAAATAACTCCTGAGAGCGGAATGGCGGGGCTCTCTTCTATACCAAACGAAACAATCATTCTTTTTTACTTTATTGCATTCCAAAGGAAAAAACCAAACATAGAAATAAAATATATATTTTAATAGGTTAGGAAATCTAACACCCTGTATAAGTAAATTGGTAGAGAAATCTAAGTTAACTATTTAACACACTGTAGGATAAGAAAAGGTCTATAGCTATAGAGGTATTTCATTAGATTGACTTCAGCGCTTACTGACGGAGGGTTGTAGGCTACATTTTCTGATAATAACTTCATAATCATAGTCAAAAATAGTATTGCAGGCTAGGAAGTTAGGTATTACCTTCTGATTTATGTTAATATTAAGTTTAGATAATTCTAGGTCTCTGTTTGTTAGAATACTAGATAAATCTCAAGTCTGTCGCACCTAGGTTACTATTATACGGTTCACAACGTAGTCTCCTGTTTTACTAGACGATCAATACTGGCCAAGTTAACGTCTTCAGCTCAAAAATGGGATCATAAATAAGTTTAGGTATAGTTCATAAGTTAGGCTAAGTTAAGTTAATAGGTAGGGATTTTCTATACACTGTTGGCAGCGACCAGTTAGTTAATAAGTTTAGGTAGATAGGCATTTTCGGTACGTAGGTGCCGAAAGCCCAGGATTATAAAATTAGTTTTAAATCGTTTACATTAGGTGCCGCGAACAGGATAAAAGTAGGGGTATTTGTTACAATATTAGGTAGGTACTTCAATTAATACCGTCTACGAGGGTTCTACATAAAAGTTTTGTATGGACTGAAACCACCATAAACTCAATTGGCGTAAGGGACAAAGTTTTTACTTTTACGGACGAGCAAGAAAAGAAAAAAAAAAACATTGTTGAGCCTCTATAACTTTTCCATTTTGAAAGTTATTATTAAACGTGGTAGACTAAAATGTAAGTCCACATTGTAATTGTGCTTGATATAACCTAAATTGAATAATTACAGAGATAGTGGCTCTGGATTTCGTTGGATGTCCCTTACGCCAATTGAGATTAAGACCGTCGATAATGCAACTCATTTATTCTTCTAATTACATACCCAATTGATGTGAGCTGGTAGGTATAATATGACTATATATAAGCCTATGTTATTATGACTAGAAACATCGGAAATTACAATTTCCTCAGACAAAGCTATAACAACACCGTAGACCGATCCACTTTATCATGTTAACAACGAAAAGTTTAAATTTAGAAACACAAAAACGTGATAAACTACTATTTAGTTAAACCAATAAACAATAAAACAACCTGTAACACTCAAGGTATTCACTAAACTAACTAACTTACGTTTTCTTATCTCAAGAACGGCGACAACGTGCTATAAATCTTGAAAACCATGGACGGAAAACACTAAACTTTCACTATAAATACGAACCTAATTTTACCTGAAGTACAGTATTAACTATTGTGTATAACAAATGGGCACATAAACACGGTAAATATAAAACTGATTAATTTTAGTGCGGGCTAGCGCGCGCTGCCTGCGCGGTCTACTGATGTGATGGGATGACCCGATGAGGCAGAACGGGTATAAAGTATGTGCTTGTAGTTAACTTTTTTTACTCATCCTTGTAGGGTTCAATCAGTCAGTGGACTCAACAATGGTTCGAATGGTCAGGTGATGACGTGTTGAGTTGAACACGTTTCTGTCAGAATGACGTAAGATGTTTCTTTTGATTGTGTCGGGGGATTGAGTGAGTTAATTTGATGTTTTTTATTTGAGTTTTAAGGTGATTGCAGAGTTGTCAATTTCATACAAAACTTTGTCGTAGAACACTCGTAGACAGTATTAATAAAAGTAATGTTTTATATATCCAAAAATAGCTTAGAAAATCTAGATTGCGCGTATCAAATAACATTTAGAATTTATAATAATTATAATCACGAAGTTAGCAAGCTTTGAAATTATTCATAAAAAATTTCAAAGCGTATATCTTGTTACAAAGTTTTGTATGAAATTGAAAGCTCTTCAACCACCTTAAATTACTTTTCCGTTACACTAGTTAGGTAGGTACGTTATAAATTACCTAATAGTACCAATGTTTAACTAAGAAACATAACGTTAAATAAGATTATATAGGTGTTCGTATTTTCAAATCCACTTTGTATTTACTCCTACTTGTAATCGATAAAATAATCAAATACTCGACGGAACCAATATGGAAAATAATATTGTGAAGTTACAGAAGTTACCTAACAGTTTCGTGACAGATTTCATCTGGAGGTTGATTAAATTTGTGCCTTTTCTTACTTTTTCTTAGAAAATTATATGTGATTTGGTTCTCAAAAGATTTAAAAAGAATGCTATTTGGTGGATAAACCAACAAAAGTATTGAAATGTTTTGAAACTTTAAAACAAAGATTATGATATATTTTATTACTTAAGTATACCTACCTATTTTTTTATACCTTGGTACTAGGTTTATTGATTCACAGAGATTTAGTTCCAAAACATGACGTTTACCAACGTTTTATTGTTTAGTTTTCATTCAAACGTAAAACCTCAAATAAATGGAACCCGTATTTAATTACGTTCGTTCACGCTTGACCAGTGTTCGTTGAATTCCATCGCACCTATTGTTCAGGTTTATTATGAGAATCGCAAGAACATTCATTAAGTAGGGAAAAATGCATTTCAATTAATAGAAGAAACACCAAAAAAAAGCAGCTTAGATTGAAAATTTAAATAAGTTTAAATTTAAATTTAAATTAACATTTAAATAACTAATAGTTATTGCGAAACAAAAAGTAATAGTCAACCAACTTATAAAATGTAACGTACTTTTTAGACTTAATTTGCCGTTAAACCGTAGTATAAAACAAAAATTCCCTTTCTAAGTTCGTATATTGTGACGGGCAACTACGGAACCCTCCCTACCCTGTGCGTGGCCCGACACTCACTTGGCCGGTTTTTAAAAAAAAACCAAATCGCATCTCGCTTGAAAAATTGCAGTTACGTTTTTCTGTAAATAAAACCGATTAGTTCATGTTATGTATGAACAATTTTGATTGAAAGCATTTGTTAAGTAACATCTTATTCAATTGCGATAATTATTCTGTACCATTCAGCTAGATAGGTAGGAGTATACTTAATCTGGCATTTGAGGAAGTTAGATTAGGCAGTAAATATTGTGTCGTCTGCCTTATGTCTACATCTTTGATAAGTTATTGTCTAGATAGACAGTCGAAACTACGAACGCGTCGAAAAAATATCACCGAACTCTCGGTTATAAACCGTGTCGCTATACACGCACACAGAGATAATTTGTATGACGCCTCACGCACACAAGTTGGCCACTTTTGTTTTATACGGTAGAATCGTGAGGCTCAATCTAGATTGACAATGTCAATCAAATTCTCTCTCTCTGTCTCTCTCTCTCTCTCTCGATCAATCGTGATCTTGATCTCTTGATCAATCTTGATAAAATAAATAAATAAATAAATGTCTTGGACATTGTCACACAAATTATCTAGTCTCATTTAAAGTTCCAGAATCTAGCCTGGACTTGTATTATGATAACTAGACAACGATATAGAATACATTATACAAGGTGTTACATAAGTTAGAATAAATTTTTAAAACTCTTAAGGGGGTTGTTAAGAAAAGGTTAAGACCGTCAAAGTTCAAACTGAACAACTTTCTCTATGCGATTTCGATATTGGTCCCATAGTGAAATTTGTTCAGTTTGATGGTCTAAACCACCCCCTTAAATGTTTATTTGTATTTTTGTAACACCTTGTATAGATACAAACATCCATGACTCGGGTACAAATATTCATATTTATCATACAAATATTTGTCCCTTACGGGATTCGAACCCGCGACCCTCGGCACAGCAGGCAGGCATCTTGATCTCTTGATTGTGATTTTCAATGTCTAGACATAAAGTATTAAGTAATTAATATTGTGTCGTCTGTATGTCTGCCACTCACACACAGGATGTTACGGCGCAGCGGATGCGACTGAACGAATGGACTGATCTTTGTTGAAAAATAAGGTGTGAATCGATACCTGTTTTCCAGGATGGTTTTAAACTCAGGTTTTGAAATCGCTTCCAAAGAAATATCTAGTAGGTACTTAGTTACATAAAATACATTTATAAAAAAAAGGTCAATAAAGTTTATTATCTCTACAAACTACTAATACAATATTAATGTAGGTACCCTAACAAATTGAAGATTGATTTTAAATATTTTATTTTGGCTTACAATGTAAGCCATCGATATATTCCTACGTCCGTGCTGCGGACCAAACTGTTGATTCTATCTTATTGTAACATCTTTTTGTACACAGTTTGAACAAGAAAATATTCTTATAAGAAAATGTAATAGTCATTTAGGTACCTATTAAATGGATTCGTCATTGCAATAGTCATTCTTGTGTCATGTAAAAACCAATGATTTTGAGGAAAACTTGGCGAATTACGTAATTAAACCACACAGTTGTTCTTCATTCCATCAAACACTTCATTTCAACGAATACATATTCATTCAATAACAATAATTTATCTACGTACTACTATTATTCTTATAGAATTATTCTATACCAAGACCTACGAATAAGTATAGGTAATGAATTGGCAATTAGTTTTGAATTTCACAGTAACATGGTATATAATAAAATTTTTGTCTAAGATAAAGGCAAATCAATTCAATTTTTGTTTAATGGCATCCGATGTGTTATCACAATTCAGCCAACGTCTCGTTATGTGTGTATATGAGAGTAGGTATACAAGAAAATGATCAGTAGCATATTAATTAAGTCTAGAGTGGCAGTTTTGCCAATGTAAGTAGTTTATAGTCTCAAGTGATTGTTTTAAGGTTAAAAAGTCTAAGGTTTAAAACACAAAAGAGTTCACAAAATGGCGGAGTCGCGTGGCCACTTAAATCGCAAGCCGAACAGATGTCCACTTGAGAGTCCCCTAGCCACGCGACTCTAAAGGCAAATCTGTCACTGTCTCAAAACTAGGTACCTAAATCCCCGAAACTTCAAATTTGGCACATGTCGTGTTACTTGGCACGTCTCGTGTAGCACTTTTCACCGAAAGACATCTTGTCGAAACCCATTTGTTCGACCCCACGTAATCGAAGTGTAATTTAAGCGATAGCCCATTTGTTCGAAAAGCTATTTCATCGATGGGCCAGTTCATTGAAAGTGGTGATGTTCCGTTTAAGGGGCCATAAGGTCCCGACGAATATTTTCTATGAGAAACGCGATTGCCGAGCGCTCCGAAAACTGTGTGCGTGAGCCTTATTTTAAAACAACTAACCAAAGTACTTTTTCTAGATTTTATTTATGATTGCACTAGTTAAACTAATGGTGAATATGTGAGTATAAATACCAACAATCGGAAACTATTTTAAGTTCTTCTAAACCGAGAAAAATGTTTAAAAATGCATGAAAATACGTCATCTTTGTGACGATTTTCTATCGAGTGAAGTAATTCCAATCGTGTATTCAGTTGATGATTTCACTACCTAAATGAACTATCCAAAAATACTGAGGTATGACTTTAGTTTCGGTAAATGGTATAAATCTAGCCGTAAAATGAAAAATAAAAGATGCCTCCGAGGTATTTCCACGTACTATTACGTCTTAAGCGATGAGGCACCTTCTCTTGGACTCTAGGTGCTTGTGAAAGTGAGGTTGAAGATTTATAAAGCTAGGGAAATGATTATAAGTAGTTACTACATACAGATTTTAATTTAAAGTAGGTACCCCATCACTTTTTCTGTCGTCCTGTCTATCATAGTTAATAATAGACATTATATATTATGTTTAACTTTTGACGAAGCGTGTTGCAGATGCAGATATGTCGCAATTTTTGGTCGAGATATGTTGCAGATTTTGAGTATGTATATTCTTATGTTTAAATAAACTTATTTTGTGGTATAGACCACAGACTGAAGTCTGTGGTATAGACCACAGACTTCCTATACAGTAGGTATAGACATACCTATAATCAGCTTTCTGTAATAGACTGATTCACGGGGAAGGTTTAAATTGTGTTGTTTATGGTGCATATATTAATCTGTGTATATTATGTATATTCTAATTTCATCTTAATACAGGGTGGTTAGGAAAAGCGTCATTAACCTTTAAACCACATACTCTACCCATCAAACTGAACAACTTTTACTATGTGAGCAAACCAGTCAAAACAAAAAACCCTGTGTACCTAATCATCAAAATAAAGATTAAGTAAGTATTTCTTTTTCCTTTCTGAGTCAAAATTTTGTTCTTGAACAAGTGGCACGGAGTACAACTTCCTGATAAAGTATTTTTGATTAGCGCTTCTGTTGACCATTTTAGTTATTATTTAGTTTAATTAAATTATTAAATTACACGCTCCCCTTTAAAACAGTCATCAAAGCAGTCAACAAGTTTGGACAAAACCGACAAAAAAATTCGTGCCCGCTCAAATAGGTACAAATAATGTATCTTCCTACCTATTATTTTAATTCTCTACAAACTAAATAGTTAACAAAAAACAAAGCTCATGCTACTGTGAAGCAAGATTGGCACAACGACAAAAACTGGTTTTGTGGACAACTATAATTAATTTTAATATAATTCATCAACAAAACTTTGTTTATTTTTAGAACATCCAGTTCCTCTCAAACAAAACTAACAAGATTCTAAACCATAAAATCCATGTAAATACTCGTAGATAGATATGAACGTAGAAGCCTAGCTATACAATGTTCAACGTTCTTATAATATAAACATTTATTGTAAAGCTACGGACCTGAAAAAAAGACGGACGTAATCTCGTCTAATCACGAGTGAAGCACCCATTTCTTTTGTGTGCGTGCTGTCACGCGGTACATAATGGTGACGGGTATGCGCTTAGAGCTAGTGCATCTGTGTGAGTGTAGGTCCCTGTAGAACAAACGAAAATGTAGGACCTTGCATGCTTCACAACTTTTTAGTGTCACATTACGTCCGTTTTTTTTCAGGTCCGTGTGTAAAGCCTGACCAGGAATATAAAAAACCTGATTTGGGGGCGCTGCAATCGACTGTCACCTTTAATGTTAGTGTTCCAAGTACAAAAATTAGTTCTAATGATTTTCCGCAACATGGCGAGGTTTTTTATATTTCTGGTCAGGCTTTACCAGTAAGTATTCATATTTTTTTATGTTGAAGACATTTTATTTTTTGTCTTTGTGACAAAGAGCAAACCCACACGAGTCCGTTTTTTTTCTTTTATGTTTGTTTTTTTATTTTTATCTAATTTAAGGAGGAGGGTGCCGAATCATGCTAGATACGAACTTCCAGATTTCGCTCAGGATGGATGTTGATTACAATACCCGTGGTGACGGTCTGGACAGAATTTGGGGACTACCTGTAAAATATGGATGTTCTTAATAATATGGTAGGTAGGTATAAGTACCTATATATCTCTAACTATCGTGATAATTATGCTAACTGATATAAATATACTTACATACATACATACATAAGCTCTCTGAAGGTAATCTGGAATCACAGAATGTGATTTGTGAACTAGTAACTAATGAATGTATCTTCCAAGCAAGTGTTGACTCTTGATTTAAGTTTGTAGTCAAGCAAGATGTGTGACTGTTTAACTTAACGTAAAGTGTAAATGTCACGTATTTGTGACGATGTAATTTATTTGAACGTTTAATGTTCTTATCCATTTGTCCACTGACATTATCCAGTGAGGAAACAGGGGAAAACGTTTGTATGGACTAAACGAAACCCGCCTTTCCTCTTAATATACAAGGTGTTACAAAAATACAAATAAACATTTAAGGGTGTGGTTAGGACCATCAAACTGAACAACTTTCACTATGGGACCAATATAGAAATCACGAAAAAAAAATTATGTTCTATACTCTACAAATCGACTAGAGCTAAAATATGTATGGGATTATGGGATATAAAATATTTTTTTTCGCGATTTCGATGTTGGTCCCATAGAGAAAAATGTTCAGTTTGACGGTCTAAACAACCCCCTTAAGAGTTTTAAAAATGTATTGTTACTTATGAAACACCCTGTATAAGGTCTAACAAAATTAGCTGAAACTATTTTAAGGGTATGATCAGACCATCAAACTGAACAACTTTCTCTATGGGACCAACATCGAAATCGCGAAAAAAAACAGCTGTACCACACATTTGGCTCGAGTAGGTTTGCAGTTTTGTATGCAGCGGCCGATTTTTTTTTCGTGATTTCAATGTTGGTGCCATAGAGAAAGTTGTTCAGTTTGATGGTCTGATCATCCCCTTAAAAAGTCAGCATATTAAGAAGGACCCTATACAAGGTGTTACAAAAATACAAATAAATTAAGGGGGTGGTTTAGACCATCAAACTGAACAACTTTCACTATGGGACCAATATCGAAATCGCGAAATAAAAATGATGTTCCATTTCCATACTCTACAAATCGACTAGAGCTAAAATTTATGTATGGGATATCAGATTTTTTTTTAGCGATTTCGATTTGGTCCCATAGTAAAAGTTGTTCAGCTTGATGGTCTCAACAACCTCCTATAAAGTTTTAAATGTTTATTTTTACTTTTGTAACACCCTGTATATAGGGAAGGGTACCTATAGGTATATTTTCATGTCACGCGTCGTCGTTGGTAGTCATAGGTAGGATCATCTGAATAGAAGTACCTACACTTTCAACAGACAGTAATTATTATTGAAACCAATGAACATTAATTGGTAATTAGTACCTTTAATTGAAGCGCCTAAATTCACTTCCTCATGCCTGAATCAATTTGGTAAGCAACGAGGCTCAAGACAATTGATCTTGATAAGAGTGACTCATTTTTAACGTCACATACCGCATATGTATGTCTAAAAATATTGCGAGATCAAAGCGGTATTATTTATTGGAATGTTAGAATAGGAATTCGCATGTTTTAATTTACATATGATTATGCATCTATGGGTACTTTAAATTAACAAAAAATTTACATACTTCTTGCACCTTAGGTATTCACTAAAATATACTTAAGTGTAATTTATTTAACTTCATTACTTGCATGTTACAATTACGCTGTTTGTTCAATTCAAGGTATAGTGCATTGGGGTAATTGCGAACCTGGGTATATTCCGAAAGTTTATTAAAACTACCTGACTTGTCTGTCGAGACGGCACGTTGCTCTGACACTTACGCTAGCAGCGACGAACGGCGGCTTGAGCGTCAAAGCCGATAAAAATGGCGTCTAAAGTCAGGTAGTTTTAATAAACTTTCGGAATATACCCAGGTTCGCAATTACCCCAATGCACCCTATGTTTACTTTAACCGTGCCACTTCTCATTCATTTCTTTTCTTGCTTTGGAAGCAAGCACATTTTGGCACCTCAGAATTAAATAATTAATATACCTTATGATAGTAGGTAGATTTATACTATACCAAATTTAACTAGACTAAAATCCATATAGTCAAAATAAACATCAATCTGCAAGATCCATAGCAGTATTTCAATAAAGTTTTTTTTTCTCGCGATTTCCTCTTTACCTGAGTGACTTGTTGTAAATAGATATTTCGTGTTATTTATTGGTGGTCCGTAGCCCACGGAGAGCGAAGATGACAATCCGGAGTATGACCGTAACGGACGCGCGGGACGCCACCACCAAGCACTGCTGTCAGTAGTAAGCCTTTGTTTGTTTTATCTTTGTGAAGATGACAATCCGGAGTATGATCGTAACGGACGCGCGGGACGCCACCACCAAGCACTGCTGTCAGTCGTAAGCCTTTGTTTGTTTTATCTTTGTGAAGATGACAATCCAGAATATGAACGTGCAGACGCGCGGGACGCCATCGACGACCTGGTGAAGGTGGCGGGAAACCGTTGGATGAGGGCAGCCTGGGACCGATCGTTATGGCAATCCTTGGGGGAGGCATTATCCAGCAGTAGACGTCCATCGGCTGAGATGATGATGATGATGAAGCCACTCAACACTAGATGGCGATGTAACTAAAATGTTGGTTTTCAGGCCCTACAAGTTCAGGAGGAAGCTACTCATCACTGGGCTGGTAGTCCTGGTTGTCGTGGCTATCATAACAGGATACGTCATCAAGGATGCTGACCGGTCTGCGAGGAAGACGATCGAGCCGCCAGATCCAGTGGTTCCTTTGAAGCCTTCGCCGTCAAACCTGCATGTTTTCCAGAAAGCTGCGGTTTGCACAGATGCACCTTATTGCTCGAATGTTGGCAGGTTTAGTTTATTTGCTTTATAGTTTGTTGTTTACATAGATAGGTACCTACATGATTAATTACCTATTGAAATTGTGTCAAATTTGGGTGCCGACCCGTCCACCCACTGGACTTTCCCACTGGTGGGTGGACGCGGGTAATTCAATTGGAAGAAAAGAAAGTCATATTGTTAGATCCCAATATTTTTATATTACCTTTTTTGTTTTTGTCTATTATATGATAATTTATATTGTATAGTACAATATGAGTTAACAACTAAGCCCCACTAGCGCCAACCTTAGGTTAGCAATAAACTCCAGATTAAGTTGGTAACCCATGACTTTTTGTATAGAAAAACAACTGAGAGAGCTATTTTATCCGGAGTTTATTGCTAACCCGTGGTTGGCGCAAGTGGGGCTTAGTATACTAAAATTGTTTTCTTTGAACCCAGGTCAATTCTGGAGAAGAACGGTTCAGCGGTGGACGCGACTATCGCAGCCATGTTCTGCAATAGTTTTTTTAACCAGCAGAGCATGGGTCTCGGCGGCGGATTCTTCATGACGGTCTACATCAAGGATGAGGAGAAGGCTTACACTGTCAATGCGAGGGAGAAGGCGCCGGGGAGAGCCTCGGAGAACATGTTCCAGGGAGGCATTGAGCAGGCTACAAAAGGTTGATACAAACGGTACTTCGTGATCAAACTCACTCAAAATAATTTCTTGAATATAGGACCTTGAAGTCGACTTGTTAAACGACAAATCTTTTTTTTAAGCTACCACCGCGTCTCGAAACGCGTTGTCGCTGTAGAGAAGATGCGGCCAGAAACTCTACAACATTTATAGGTACAGGGTCCTTCTTAATATGCTGACACTTTTTAAGGGGATGATCAGACCGTCAAACTGAACAACTTTCTCTATGGGACCAACATCGAAATCGCGAAAAAAAAATCTGCTGTTCCAACTAAAATTGCAAACCTACTCGAGCCAAATGTATGGGACAGCCAGTTTTTCGTTTCGCGATTTCGATGTTGGTCCCATAGAGAAAGTTGTTCAGTTTGACGGTCTGATCATCCCCTTAAAAAATGTCAGCATAGTATAATTACTACCGTAAATGAGACTTTATCAAAAATTAATAGATGGCATTAGTAATTACTAGTACCTACTGCTGTATTGTACTGCTGACTGTAGCTGTCCCATACATTTGGCTTCGAGTAGGTTTGCAGTTTTGTATATGGAACAGATGATTGTATTTTTCTGTGGTTTTTTCGCGATGTCGATGTTGGTGCCTTAGTTAGAGAAAGTTGTACAGTTTGACGGTCTGATCATCCCCTTAAAAAAGTGTCGGCACATTAAGAAGGACCCTCTATAAAAATTATGTAATTGATACTATACAGTAAACTATAAGTTAGTGACACTCAGACCCAAGCATGTTGATAATTTAAGTAATAATCCAGTTTATAAAATGCTTTTCTACAGAGGACTATTTTTATTTGATTTTTAAACATGTTTGTTCAGTTTGTTCATAGAATTACAATCATTAGATAATTCTTGAATCGTACAATCATTGTATAATCTTTCTCGAGTAAATTTGTATTTAGGATTTTTGTTACTTTATAGGGTTTATACCATTTATAACGCTCTTTGACGTAAACGCTATTTTAATAACGCAGCTTTTTCATGTTCATAGATTTGCGTACATTTAAATCATGCAGGGAACAATTAAATCAGCACACATCAACCCACTGCAGGCCTCCCTTTTATTGCACCATTCTTCACGGTCCTGTGCTAATCTGAACCAATGCGAACCCGTCACTCGCACACTGTCATCAGACCAACGTGCTGGTGGTCTGCCTACTGACCTCCGTCCCTCTCTTGGCTACCACTCTGATATTGCCTTGGTCCACCGGCCATATTCCCGTCTATCAAAGTACAAGGAATCAATTATTGTTATATATTGTCATATTTCAGGACCTCTAGCAATAGCGGTGCCGGGTGAACTCCGAGGAATGTGGGCAGCACACAGGCGGTGGGGCAAACTGCCATGGGACAGCCTTGTGGAGCCTACCCTACAGTTGTGTGACGAGGGCTATCCGATATCCGAGACACTTTACATCGATCTGACGAAGATCTCCAAAAGAAATGAGTATTACATAAAAAATGATCCACATCTAATGTATGTACTTAGTTTTAATTTAATTAGATAGGTTTCAACTGCACCACAATATATAGTAAACAAAAATATATACCTATGCAGTGAACATAGAACCTCCTCCCTTTTTGAAATCGGTTAAAAAAAAATCCGGAGAAGACCTATAACAAAGGACCCCTTTAAATGTTAGGTACTATCATGAATTGTTACAGGAAAACCTACTACGACTCAGCAAGAGGGGAGTTTTACAAACCTGGCACCATTGTCAAGCAAAGTGAAGCGTTATGCCGAACCCTCAAGCAGATTGCCAAGAACGGGGGTCATGAGCTTTATAACGGAACCCTGCCAGTGGATTTTCTGGATGACCTGATTAGGATAGGAAGCATCATAACTGCTGAAGATTTGGAGAATTATGAGTAAGGAATTAGAATTTTTTTCTTAGATTCTTTATTGTGCACAAAACAACAAATAATTATGAAAAATTACAATAAATCATGATGCACAAAGGCGAGCTATTGAATTAAAAATTATTTATTTCAGATTATTTATCACTGCGGATAACTTTAGCATGTATTCTACTCATCAAACTGAACAACTTTTACTATGGAGCCAACATCGAAATCGCGAAAAAAAAAACTGTCCCATACATTTGAGTCGAATACTTCTGTTTTGTATGGGACAGCAGATTTTGTTTTGTGATTTAGAAGTTGGCTCCATTATGAAAGTTGTTCAGTTTGATGAGTAGAATATAAATGCTAAAGTTTTCCGCAATGATATAAAATTTATCCTGTAGCTGTACCTAGAAGTGCATCCAAAACAGTCCCCGGTCAGTGTAGGATTATTAAGGAGTGGAAACTGTGGAAACAAAATAAAAAAAACACGATTCCATTTTAGTGATAGAAGCGAATGGCGGGGAGACACGGTTATTTTTCCAAAATAAAAAATGACAAATATCCTAGTGGTGGAACGGAACCCAGGCGCGCGAGTAGTCCATCTCGCTCTTGGTCGGTTTTTAACCTTGCAGATTATTTATCATTCAAGCAATATCGGAATGGTGGCCAAGAGATGGAAGGAGGTCCGTGGGTAGACCACCAATGCGTTGGTCAGACGACATTGTAAAGGTTGCGGGTTCCGACCCGAACCCCATATCATAAGCATATGCTCACGAATATATTCCCCGAGGGGGTAGTCAGAGATATTCTGAAACTTCAGAACATCCACGTTTCACCAGTAGTACCGAAACTCTTTCCAGTGTGACGGGGGGTGAGCCCGTCGCCACTTATAATGGACAGTGGGTACAATACACGCCTCGAAATTGAAGCATGCAGGTTTCCTCACGATGTTTTCCTTCACCGAAAAGCCAGTGGTGTAACAAATCGTACATAAATTCCGAAAAACTCATGGGTCGAGTCGGCTTGGACGGGGATCGAACCATCGCCTTCCCCATATCATATCTGGATGGAATTGGCACCTTCCGGCACATCTCTTCTTCAATATTAGCTGGAGATTATCTTGCTTCACCCATTTGATATTAAGGATTAGAAAATGTTACCTCGTTCCAGGGCCGTCATCTCAGATCCCCTAGCCGTACCCCTCGGGAACGGTGACACACTGTGCACGCCACCCCCTCCAAGCAGTGGCATCATCCTAGTGAACATACTCAACATATTGAGTGGCTTCAACTTCACTGCAGGCAGCATTAATACGACGGAGGACAAGATACTGACGTATCATAGAATTTTGGAGGCCTTCAAATATGCGTACGCGGTGAGAACGATTATCGGGGATACTGCTTTCCTGGATTTAAAAGAGGTGAGAGTTTTAATGTGTTTTAAAATGATGAATAACGAAGGTAAATTTAACAGAGTGAAACTGTAACGTAGGCTTCGTCAAACCAGAATCTCATATTGTATATCCACTACAAGCTTCGTCAAAAGGCTTTGGTGACATTTAGTCCAACCAAAATCTAGGCTGTGACCAAGGTAAGTGATGATTTGGAAACACTTTAGGCAGAACTCGTCGGGAAATTTTGCCCGATGAGAAACTGTAGGCAATTAACTGTGTAAAAACTCGTGTACAATGATTATCTTGAAAATGTCTGAACCGATTTCCACGAAACATAGCTAAATACCGCATCGAAATCGTTCCGCCCGTTTCGCAGCGGCATAACGAGTACGTACACATAATATTATATCTACATAATAATAACAATAGAGGTAGAATTTAATTATGATATTTTACTAAATAACACCACAGTAGATAATTCTCCGTGTCTTTCATTGCAGCTCATGCAAAACGTTACAAGACCAAAACATGGAGCAGAAATCCGGCTCAGAATAAATGATAACATGACCAGTAATAGTACAGAATACTATGGTACTACACAATACAATAAGCCGGACTCCGGCACTGCACACATGTCTATCCTTGCTGCTAACGGCGATGCTGTCTCAGTGACGAGTTCCATCAACATCTAGTGAGTAAACCTTTCATCAAATCACAGGCACGGTACTAGTAAGCATAAGCATATGCTCACGACTATATTCCCCGAGGGGGTAGTCAGAGATATTCTGAAACCTCAGAACAGAACATCCACGTTTCACCAGTAGTACCGAAACTATACGGTACTAGTGGTACTAATTAACTACCTTAATACATAAGTATCTCAGTGACGTAGCGTGGGTTTCTGCCGCTCCGAGCAAAGACTGATTTTGCTGCCCCTTATCTTTATAAGAAGACCTATGTACAAAATAACAGCTAGCGCAGCGAGCTCGAAATTGTTTGCGCATTGGTGTTGTGGTTAGACATCTTTTGCTCAGTTTTGCTTTTATCCATGCTCAGCATTTTTAGCTGTGGTCAGAACTCTTTATTAATTAGGATTATAATGTTTAGGTACGCACAGTAATTAAATCTGAAACTTAGCTGGGAACAGGCCGATCTACTAGAGCTAGCGCTACGAATAGAGCAATCAAGACAATACCACCCGCGGGGCATTTGCCTCCCATACCCCCCCTCGCTACGTTACTGAAGTACCACCATCTGTTCCAACGATGTCTGAGTTGCGGTAGCCTGTAGTACAATTTTTGAACATCATACGATCATCTTAGCAGTAGAAAAATGCATAATCTTCATAGTAATTTTGACATTTTCTACTGCCGAGTTGATCGTATGATGTTTAAAAATCGCACTTCTGGTGATCTGTAACACAGATGCAGAGATAGCCATCTCTGTACCATAGTGCGAGCACTAGTCTCCACATAGACGTAATTAACCTAGCTAGAACTGTCTTATGTATTATGTATAATTATTGTAAAGATTTGTAAAGTGTAACTACTTGTGGAGAGAATAAAGTATATTTTGTTTATTATTTGGGAATGGAAGTTTTCTGTCTGCCAAATTTTCATTCAAATTTCATTTTTCAATTCAAATTAAGGTCGGGTGGGGTAAGGCAAACACCGGGGAAAGGCAAACACACTAACATAACTCTAGTAAAATACTGACTCAAACTCTATCTATTGTTTGATCAAAAACAGGAAGAATTAACTAAATCAGACTCATATTGAATTAAACAAATTGTTTCTATTATAACTGTCCCCATAACACTCCTAATGTAGGGTATTTACAGAGCTAGTAAAAATGTTTGTGTTAGTAAAAGTGTGCTTACCCCGAGTTATGGCGTTATATTCAATACAAAATAAAGTAGGTATGTTTGTCTTACCCCACCTGACCTTACATCGATTGTTATAAAATTCATAGTGATTCTGTCCTTTTTTTCCAATTCAAACTTTTGTTGCTCCCTTGCTACACGACAATTTATTATTTGAGGTGGCAGCACTGACAGCATGTTTCCACAGTTTCGGTGCAGGACTTACAACTCTTAAAACGGGTATCCTGATGAACAACGTGATGGACGACTTCTCTACTCCAGGAATCACCAATCACTTCGGCCTGCAGCCTTCACCAGCTAATTTCATAACACCTGGCAAAAGGCCTATGTCATCTATGGCCCCAAGTATTATTGTCGATGAACATGGAAACGCTAAGATAGTGATAGGCGCTGCGGGAGGTACAAAGATTCCAACTGCTGCTGCTCTGGTAAGTCTAATTCGTCGACCCGGTACGGTAATGGGTTAACCCACTGGGTCCAAGGGTAACGACTCTTTTTATGCACAAAAAACGAAGGTACTCGTATGTTTTCGCTCACAAAATATCTTTGCATTTCAGACGGTAATACGGAAGTTGTGGTTTAAACAGCCACTAAAGGAAGCTGTGGATGAAGCTCGTTTCCATCATCAATTAGACCCCATGACAGTGCAATATGAGTACGGTATCACACAGGTAAGTAACATAAAAATAGCTGGAAATCATCTTTATACTATGATAATGACACTACTTAACCCGTACGACAATCACGGCAAAAATAGATAGATAGATAGATAGATAAATCATTTATTTGCACAAGTAACACACACATAAATAATACAGTTTACAAGTTTACAAAATAACAAAACAAGGAAACATCAACAGAACAAACATGTAATTTATTGTATGCTACAGCAGCAAATAGATCCCATCTCAACATAGACCTTGCCCGAAAGCAGGGTGTTGATTTTCAGATGAAACCTCTGGTAGAAGTCAGACAGGGGAATAGGGTTATCATTCTAAGCTGATAATTAAACGCCAGTCAGAACTAGAAATTCGTCCCCCTCAAATTAATGGAATGGCTCTTCCACAGCCAAAATTCGGCTATGGAAGAGTCATTTCTTGAGGCATGGTGGATTCTGGATGGCTGGTGTAATTCTTAGCTTATTTTTTGCCGTGATTGTCGCACGAGGCGTTTCACACCCCGCCACATACATGGAGAATTATTCCAGGCGGAATTACGATATCGTCTGGATTTGCCCCCTCCAAAATTCCCTTCGGATTGACATCAAACCCTATACAAAATCTCCTAATTCTGATTCGGAATTCCGTGTGTGTGGCAGGCGTAACTAAGAGCACCTATGAACTGAGTGACTGGCTGCTACAGGCAAAACGAGAGAAACGTCATCATACGCGCTGTTTTTGGCATAAAGATCTCGATTTGTATCGTTTTCTCGGGGGTGGCTTGCGAGGCCTACAGTGCGTAGGCGCTCTTAGGGGTGCGGTATGATATGGAATCAAATTCCGTATCATACCCCTCGCTTTGTATGCATGTCATCATCATCATCATATCAGTAGATAGACGCCACTGCTGGATATAGGCCAAAGCCAAAGGCTCCCCCTAGGATCGCCACAAGGACCGGTCCTTTGCTGCCCTCATCTAACGGGTTCCCGCCGCCTTCACCAGGTTGTCGGCCCACATTGTGGGTGCTTATCCACGCTGTGCTTTCCGGTATGCTGTCGCTATTCGAGAACTTTTCGCCGTCGGCCTTATATATTGGTTCTGAGAGCAATGTGCCGGCCCATTGCCACTCTAGTTTAGCAATTGTTTGGGCTATATACTCTGGTTCTTCAGCGAATCTCTTTATTTATGATTCGATCTCGCAGGGAAAATTCGAACATAGTCCTCTCCATTGCCCTTTGGGTGACTTTCAGCCTTTTTCTGAGGCTTTGAGAGAGCGATCACGTTTCAGTTCCATTATGTACATACTGTATGAGTGTATGTATACTGGCAGTACATACTAGTCAAAGACTTTCGTCTTGAGATACTGCGGTATTCGGGACGAGAGGATACTACGTAGGCCCTTTACAAAAAGTATATGAATGTATGGATGTGCTGTTGCGAAATGTGACGTTGGCGAAAAAACATTCTACTCCGTGCGCTATAATTATTGCAAGCTTATTGCGATACGTAATAGAAATATTAAAGGCCTCCGCACATTGCAGCGATATTACCGAGCGATATCGCGACACCTTACACACTGCAGCGATTCCGCGATTCGCGTCACGCATGCGCCCCACCACTGAATGTAGTCGAAAGAGTTGCGATAATATCGCGGCAGTGTGTGGGATCGTGCGCGTCCCCATACAAAATGTACTGAGAACAATTATCGCAAAACCGCAGCAATATTATCGCTCGATAATATCGCGGCAGTGTGTAGGATCGCGCGCGTCCCCATACAAATTGTACTGGAAACAATTATCGCAAAATCGCAGCGATATTATCGCTCGATAAAATCGCTGCAATGAGCGGAGGCCTTTAAAAGTAGCATTCGACTTTTAAATTTAAAAATTGGAAACCAAGTACGTCTATGAACTCTTTATGTTGAAAAATTCCCTTTTTTTCCGCAGGATATCCTTAATGGTTTGAGAGCCAAAGGACACGGCATAAAGCGATATGGAGGCAGAGGCTCAGTTATATGTGCTCTCTTCAGAAACAGCACGGCCATTTATGCCAACTCAGACTTCAGGAAAGGCGGTGACGTGGCCGGCATGGACTAGGACGGTGGATAGGGACAATACAAAACAATTATCTATATCATAAAATATGAATAAAGTTACACAGCAGATTCAAGTGAAAAGGAATGTATTGTTTTAACAGGGAGGGAGCGCTTCATATTGTAATTATTAGATATTTTCTAGACACTTCGATATTTTGTAAAATCTGTTACCTAGATGTTTTGTAGATATTTATGCTGTGTTGGTTAAGGTTGTGCTAGATGTTGTACCGACGTTTGCGCTTAGAGAATCAGATATTTTTTTGTCATTGGGACCTATACTCGTACAAGGTGTTAGAAAAATACAAATAAACCTTTATGGGGGTGGTGTAGACCATCAAACTGAACAACTTTCACTATGGGACCAAAATCGAAATCGCGAAAAAAAAAATGATGTTCCATACTCTACAAATCGACTAGAGCTAAAATATGTACGGGATATCAAAAATTTTTTTTCGCGATTTCGATGTTGGTCCCATAGAGAAAGTTGTTCACTTTGACGGTCTAAACAACCCCCTTAAGAGTTTTAAAAATTTATTCTTACTTATGAAACACCCTGTATATATTCTTAAAATATGAATAAAGTTTCACAGCAGATTCAAGTGAAAAGGAATGTACGGTTTTAACAGGGAGCGCTTCATATTGTAATTATTAGATATTTTCTAGACACTTAGATATTTTGTAATATCTGTTACCTAGATGTTTTGTAGATATTTGTGCTGTGTGGGTTAAGGTTGTGCTAGATGTTGTACCGACGTTTGCGCTTAGAGAATTAGATTATTTTTTTGTCATTGGGACCTATACAAGGTGTTAGAAAAATACAAATAAACCTTTAAGGGGGTGGTGTAGACCATCAAACTGAACAACTTTCACTATGGGACCAATATCGAAATCGCGAAAAAAAAAATGTTCTATACCTACTCTACTCTCTGTTTTTTTTTTTCGCGATTTCGATGTTGGTCCCATAGAGAAAGTAGTTCAGTTTGACGGTCTAAACAAACCCCCTTAAGAGTTTTAAAAATGTATTCTTACTTATGTAACACCCTGTAGATGTTGTTTTAATTGTAGCTTCGAGTATTTATAACAATGATACTAATTAAAATCAAAATAGAGCAAACCAAATTTTGGTCTGTCTGATGAAGGTTGAACCTCATCTGCTAGCACCACATCGCATTTTTCCCTCGCTCCATCCTTTTCCGTAGCTCAGGAACGTCATTTCCTAGGGCGAGAAAGATAGCGGGAATGCGATCGCACGCGGCAGCACCGGCAGTGCTGCGACCTTTCTAACTCTAGCCAATGACGTTCCTGAGCGACAAAAGGATAGAGCGACGGAAAAATGCGATTCGGTGCTGCCAGATGAGGCTCAACCCTACTAGGACCAAATATGAAGAGAATAAGGCTGCTTTTCCACCATATATGTGCGAGGTAGCGAGGCGGTGAGCGAGGAAAAAATCTGCCAATGAGAGTGCTTCAATTTCCCAATGACGTGATCGAGTGAGCGCGCTATTGGCGGATTTTTTCCTCGCTCACCGCCTCGCTACCTTTCATCATCATCAGGTCATCTAGCAATTACGTAGATTTAACGTTTTGACAGAATGAGACGACGACGCATGTGTTAGCAAATATATTAAAGAATATGAATATATTGTTAGGTAGTAGAACAATCCCTACTAGAATATTAGTACTGGCAACACTGACTAACAACCATCTGTTGTTGGTAGTAATTATTTAGTGATTCATTGTTTTGAATATTGCTTAAATTCCATACTAATTATTCATAATATTGCTTACAATAATTGTTTGCTGATAATAGTTATTTACAACCTATTAATCATGTGAATATTTGAAGCAATGCAATTCCCTGATTGTTCCGCCAATAATAGAATTGATGTTGGCGGGAAAACAGGTTTATAAAATGGGTGTCGAGTCATTATCTGGGATTCATTCCTGCCGTTACGCTGCCCAAGTAAGTGTTAAACTAATTACTGTAAACTTAATTTATGTGAACTGTTATTATAATCTTTAAAATGATTTAGTTTGTATGTATGTAGTTTCTCATTTCTTCTTTGTGGTTTTATTAACGAAACAGTGTTAAATATCAAGTCAAAGTAATGAAATATAATGGTTATACTAATTATCACCTTTTATTGAATATCATTCAGAATACCCTCCTATATTCTATCATCAGAAGTGGAATCGTATTCCTTCGCCGCATAGTTACTTTACTAATATATATATTTTTTTTCCATGGCACGATCACCGCGGAACTGCTGTGGTTTGCAAACGAAAAAAATCCATCCACGATGTCCTGGAGAGGTGCCTGGAGACAGACCCAGAACCTGGTCAGACTGAACCGATCACGAAGAGAATCCCACGCAGAGAAATCCACCTGCCTGCCCAGAGAACACCTACCCACCCGCAGGAAAGAAAGAAAAATTTTTACGGGAAACAAAGACTGAAGCTCCAAATATTTAGCGAGGTAATGGCCAAGGCCGTATTAATTTCTTATTAAATATCGCTGTGTTTGCTTGTTTCTAAAATTGTACCTACGTAAATAATGAGGTAATAATCAAAACAAAAGTTTATAAATCTGAAAAACAGACGATACTTATTGTTCTAGTCATTCGCAAATCATGTTTCAACAAATAACAAGTGATTTAATGTTGGTCGATGCTAGATTTTTTTTTCTTTGGTACCAATGTACCCCATAATAGCAAAACGAAAAAATATAGGATTTTTTTTTGTTATTCGGTGCTAAGAAATACGGCTTAGGCGGCACCTTGTCCGCGGACAAGTGGTACGAGACTTCTAGGTTTGATAGGTAGGTAGGTCTAGGTACCAGTCTCCCCATCCACACTACTAGTCGGCTGGTATAATTTGTACAATTATTACTCTAACTAAAAGAATAATTTTAATTGTTTGAGCACCAAAAGCATAATACAATTACTTAGTTCATGTATGTGTATATGTGTGTGTGTGTGTTAGTGGCGACGGGCTCACCCCCGTCACAATGGACAGAGTTTCGGTACTACTGGTGAAAAGTGGATGTTCTGAGGTTTCAGAATATCTCTGACTACCCTCACGGGGAATATAGTCGTGAGCATATGCTATGCTAGTTCATTCGTTGCTACAAAGCTCTTCAATAATAAAGATCTGAGACAATAAAAATAGTTCCTTCCACTGGACGGTCGTTTTCTCTCGATTTTGTGTTGCAGAACAACAAATTTTCTATAGGTAGGTACTACCATTACTACCTAGCGGTAGATGGATTGAGGTAACTGACTAAACGATGAATTGACTTTAAATTGTGTTTTTCTGTTTTTTAGTGTGCAGTTAAAGAATTATTATTAACTTTAAAAAAAAAAAAATGTTTTAGTATACTGCTTAGTCCAGTCATTTTACGCTTCATACGCTTTTAAAGCTAGTATGGTGAGATAGAAATAATTTTTAATAAGTAGCCGTTATTTTTTTTTTCATATTAAGATTACAGTTCCTAGTTATCATTGAATGAATGAATGAAATATTCTTTTATTTACACCAAAATACAAATACAGCATAGAAAAAGAACCAAAGAAACGATAATGGTACTAATAAGGCGGTCTTAGTTATCATTTAGAAATAGAATCCAACTAAAATATTCGAATTAATGACTGAAATAATAAATCAACTGTTAGCTATTTATAATTCGTTAATTAGCTATGAAGGTAGGTATTTAATTCGATAAAATGAAGGTACAAACATTTTTTTTATATCTTTTTTTATATCTGCTTATTGGAAGTTATTAATTGAATAGAACTGACGAATTAACTTCAGAATTTCAGATACCTATACTAAATTTTAGTACTAAAAATAGAAAATTCAAAATACTACGTTAGATTCATGGCATAAAATCATTTACGCAAACGATTTATAAAAAAAATATAAATATATATTTTATTTTCTAATGATTGTTATTATTACTGGTTAATGTTATTCGAACGAACGTTAACTTTACTGGACTATGCTGTGTAGCAGGTTGCGATTTTCACAATTTAGAATGTAGAGTCAATGTAGAGTCAATGTAGAGTCAATGTAGAGTCAATGTAGAGTCAATGTAGAGTCAATGTAGAGTCAATGTAGAGTCAATGTAGAGTCAATGTAGAGTCAATGTAGAGTCAATGTAGAGTCAATGTAGAGTCAATGTAGAGTCAATGTAGATTCAATGTAGAGTCAATGTAGAGTCAATGTAGGGTCAATGTAGAGTCAATGTAGAGTCAATGTAGAGTCAATGTAGAGTCAATGTAGAGTCAATGTAGAGTCAATGTAGAGTCAATGTAGAGTCAATGTAGAGTCAATGTAGCGTCAATGTAGCGTCAATGTAGCGTCAATGTAGCGTCAATGTAGCGTCAATGTAGCGTCAATGTAGCGTCAATGTAGCGTCAATGTAGCGTCAATGTAGCGTCAATGTAGCGTCAATGTAGCGTCAATGTAGCGTCAATGTAGCGTCAATGTAGCGTCAGAGTAGCGTCAGAGTAGCGTCAGAGTAGCGTCAGAGTAGCGTCAGAGTAGCGTCAGAGTAGCGTCAGAGTAGCGTCAGAGTAGCGTCAGAGTAGCGTCAGAGTAGCGTCAGAGTAGCGTCAGATTAGCGTCAGAGTAGCGTCAGAGTAGCGTCAGAGTTACGCCAGAGTAGCGTCAGAGTAGAACCAGAGGTGAGTAAAAGTTATTTAACTTTGATTGTAAAAACTGATGAAGTATCATGTTGTGAATTTACGTAAAACAATTTTTAATTCAATCAAAATTGCGTATTTAATGACTTGTTGATTGCAATGTTAATGAAATTCTTACCTTTTGTTTCTTTTTTTTTGGCATCGATCGGCATAATTAAATACGATTAAAATAAACAGTACTTATAACTCACTTCGGGTACAATATAACAACGCTTTTAGAGCAATGCTTGGCCTTCCGTGGCGATGTAGTGCGTCCGGCATGTTCGCACAGCACAGAGTGGATGACTTTTATGCGGTCATGCGCAGAGCGAGAGCTTCCTTTCATGAAAGATTGTTGATGTGTAATAATGAATTAGTCACAGTAGTACTAAGTAATTTATACATGTATGACGTAAACTTTATAAGTTTAAAGTAACCTGACAGTTGATAACATCAAAAATTTATTGTACAGAATTTTTCAATGTATAATTGACCTACTTTACAAGTAAGTACCTTATAGTATTATAAGTGTACCGAAAACTATTTACCTATTGTTATTGAATTTTATTCTATTTTATTTTAATTTATTTGAATAGAATGTAATGTAATGCTATGGGACTTGTACCTGAAATAAAAAGATTTATTATTTATTATTATTTTATTATTATAAAATAAGATAAGATAAGATAATGTCTTTAGAGTGAATATAATTTTTTTTTGAATTATTATGTTATTCTAATTTACCTATCTACTTTATTCTTATAAGAACATACAATTAAATTTTTCATTCACTTTAAAGATAACTAATTAAGTAAGTACCTACACATTGTTAAGCCCACTTGTATTCAAAAATATGCTAAAACGTTTTCTTAAATCTATAGATTTCATGTGAGATTTTATGTGAGTTTTGTACTTTGGGACGAAGTAAGAACGACTGCTAGACTGGTCGTTGGTATGGTATGATGTTGATGTATGACGATGAAAGGTATGATGAACTTTTCATCATCAACGAAATGAGTGTGAATATGGAAATAATGAAATGAAATAAGTTTATTTGCGTTGAAAAATATACATATTATGATGTATGAAACAAAGTTATGTAAAAAGATGGTAATCAATGATGAAATTGATGAATTAAAGTGATGCAATGTGAACGAAAATGAAAAGACAACTGTTAAAAACTTTTTCAGGAAAACGATTTAGATTTATTGATGTTTTTCTTTTTTTTTTAAATAATGATCACAATTTGTTTTAAATTCGGATTGCCTTTATAACCAAAGGTACTATCGCTAGACGTCAGTTTAATCTTCGCGGTCACGGTCACTAATACCATATTATGAAGATTCTATATTTGTTGATGATCAATAATTACTGCATTTTCAATAATATTTGGAATAGTTTTAAATCATTGTGATCGTTATTCCATTAAAAGTATTGAGATGTACTTCGGGGACGAAGTACTTGTCAGTATGGCCGAGCAGTTTGGATAAATAAATCCTGTTTATATCCTAATGATCATTGCTAATATTAGTTAGTTACATGTTAAGAGATTTCATGCTAAAAAAAAAATATTTTTTTGTTATTACATTATAAATCAGTATGGCCGAGCAGATTCAAAATAATTGACATTAAATTATGTTCACTTCAAAGTTTTCTAAATCTGAAAAGATTATGTGGTAGTTAAATCTAGGTTTATGTGTCAAATTAGTTTTATATAATTAGTAGTAATTAGAAATTTGTATTCAGTCCGGTAGTGATAAAATATCTGTGCTAATATTAGTCCTGAGTATTGTAAAAGTTCATTAATTATTTCTATTTGAAGCAATTTAATTTTATTTAGCAAATAACAATAATTTTGAAATTTTAGTGTACCTACATGAAAACGTATAAGTAACATGTTTATAATAAATAATAGAGATGGAAAAATGGATCAATTAATAACTTGATGTTTTGATTTAGATTATAACTTTTTTGATAATGACTCTTGGTTTAATACCTACTGACATTTTTAAGTGTATCCGTCTATGACCAACGTGACAATGACTTATACCCCTTTATAGCCTAAACTGACTCTAGGGGATTCCTATTCAATACTAACTTCACTATTTCCAATTGCTACATCAATTCTAATTTAATTTAATGTGATCCATAATTCCATGAAATTGTGTTCGATGTAGAAGAGGTTTTTGGTACTTCGAGGAGCGAAGTACTATCAGAATGGCCGTGTTAGCAAATATATTAAAGAATATGAATATATTGTTAGGTAGTAGAACAATCCCTACTAGAATATTAGTACTGGCAACACTGACTAACAACCATCTGTTGTTGGTAGTAATTATTTAGTGATTCATTGTTTTGAATATTGCTTAAATTCCATACTAATTATTCATAATATTGCTTACAATAATTGTTTGCTGATAATAGTTATTTACAACCTATTAATCATGTGAATATTTGAAGCAATGCAATTCCCTGATTGTTCCGCCAATAATAGAATTGATGTTGGCGGGAAAACAGGTTTATAAAATGGGTGTCGAGTCATTATCTGGGATTCATTCCTGCCGTTACGCTGCCCAAGTAAGTGTTAAACTAATTACTGTAAACTTAATTTATGTGAACTGTTATTATAATCTTTAAAATGATTTAGTTTGTATGTATGTAGTTTCTCATTTCTTCTTTGTGGTTTTATTAACGAAACAGTGTTAAATATCAAGTCAAAGTAATGAAATATAATGGTTATACTAATTATCACCTTTTATTGAATATCATTCAGAATACCCTCCTATATTCTATCACATGCAACAAAAATAAAAACAAACATAATACAAGAAATTTTCTTTAACACAAATTATACCATCGTCCCGTATTCTAAAATTTGTTATGACATTTCAGTCTATCTCGTAAAATATATTATAAAAACTGTTAGGGATTATTAGCCTCCTCACTTGGTCAGGGTACAACTGGGAACTCTTCTTCCATCAGGTTTTGGCTAATAGTTAGGATCCTTGATATAAGCATGCTAGACATGAGGGCTCCGTTGATTGTCCTGTTACCAACTTTCTCTTCTGATTCTGGGTACGGCAAATGCATGATCTGGAGGTTGGTTGATTGTGTAACGTTACCTGTTAAAAAAATAAGAATAAGATGACGAACGGTTTAACTGAACATAGTCACAGATTACTAGTTCTCCGTAACAGATACATCACTACCTTAGAAAATAATAAATTCTCACGCTTTAATTAGATTAATACCCCTCCGGTAAAGGCGGCGGGAAACCGTTGGATGAGGGCAGCACAGGACCGGTCGTTATGGCGATCCTTGGGGGAGGCCTATGTCCAGCAGTGGACGTCCATCGGCTGAGATGATGATGATCATGATGATACCCCTCCGGTACTATCGGTCTACTTTCCCGAACGGTCTACTTGTCCAAACGGTCCACTATCACGATCGGTCTAACTGTCCAAATGGTCCACTTTCCCGACGGACTGTAAAGCCAGACGGTACGAGCAGAACTCTACTTAGTGAAACTTGTCACAGGAGTTATTACATCGCACAGTGTGCAAAGTATGCGTACCAGCGCATCGCTTACGATGCGCCAAAGTGTAGGTACTTATCTCGATTGCTACGGCCTAGTGACGGAGGCCTGACATAGTTGTTATCCCTCCGGTACCATCGGTCTACTTTCCCGAACGGTCTACTTGATCCTGGTGACAGGAGGTCACAGTGATGAGTCGGTTCTTCAAATATCTCACGAAATCAAGGCACTTGATCTTGGTACATCACTTTGAGAGCTTTATTCACTGTCTGCTCGACATTGCATACTAATTAAACAGCGCCCAAAACTCTATCCTCAACCTTCCTCATCCCGCTGTTACCAGCCTACCTGCCTTCAGTCATCAGTCTTGCAGACCGCATATCGCCCCACAGTACGATTGTCAAAAGGTGGCCTCTACTCTAGATCATGCGGACTCTTCATTGGTTGTCAGTTCTCTGGCAGATATTGCGAACCTATTTTCACCTGAGCTTTCGCCGTGGGAAGCCGTCCACCGTCGAGGCCGTCGTGACGCGGCTGGCGGACTACTTCGAATACTAATCGTGCTTTTTGTCTCAAACCTTACCTGCTCTAAATCCTGCCTTGTGTTCGATGTAGCAATATGTGTAGCCTATGAAGACGCCGATCATGATGGCCGATGAGATAATAATCAAGATGGCAGTTGCAAACGCCGCACAGGCTACCCACCGTGGCTTGCTGTGGGAGGTAAAAATTGTTGCTTTATTTGAGATTATGTTCCCAACTTTTTGGTTTTATCAAAAACTAGCGACCCGCCCCGGCTTCGCACGGATGCAATGCACATATAAACCTTCCTCTTGAACCACTCTATCTATTAAAAAAAAACCGCATCAAAATCCGTTGCGTAGTTTCAAAGATTTAAGCATACAAAGGGACATAGGGACAGAGAAAGCGACTTTGTTTTATACTATGTAGTGAAGAAGATTGTGCTTTGAACAACAATCATACTTGAAGTTTATACTATAGTTTAGAATCTACGTTATAGACATATGCAGTTACTCTCAGATAAATTAACAGGAATGGATTGGAAATGATCTCTCATTTCTACGCAAAAAAGTCTGTCAATTTTGCGGGGGCGAGGGGGGAGGTTTATATACTGGCGCGGGACGCGCGTCAACTATTTCTATATAACGGGTATGCTCACTGAGCATGCGTCTTTGGCAGAGGGGTACGCGCGTAATATCGCATCCATTCCTGTTAATTAATCTGAGGCAGTTACTACTGATCGCCTTATCAAGTACCTGTTAGTATAATATCGATGGCTAATAGACAGGAAACTGGAAATAGGTATTGGCTTTAGATAGCGGATTCAATCATTGAGAAACTACCGAGAAGTAATGTTTTGTAACACGCGTTAGGGTGCACGCGCTCTAACTCACTTAGCCTGTGTCAGGCGCTCGTCGCCCAGCACGCGCCCCACACTGCTGATCATGGTGCACAGATTTTGTTTGCGTTGTCTGCTCTATACATAATTACTCAATGAATTCAATATAGGTATTTAAATGCGTAAAAATGCCTTACTTCTTTAAAACTACTGGCACCTTTTCCATTTTCAAAAGAGTGTATCCCATTGTGCTCCACTAGTACCGTTGCACTAAAGAATATAAATACTCCCCGTTGCAGAAGTAGCCTAATAACAAAATACCTAAAACGGATATAAAAATATAAAGATCAAGTCCGTGGATCACGGTTATAAACCAAGCTTTTGACTTTTGATTTACTTTTTGTATTTTACCTAGTTTACAGTACTCTATGGCGAGAAGTAAAAACCACAGACTTCTATACAACTGTAGTCTTTGCTTCTATAGAAGTCTGTGGTCTTTTAGTATGCAAAAGTCAAACTATTGCTGTTCCATGTGCGGCCATGACTTAGATGTCAGTCGTTCTAGCAAGCTTAGATGATTTACCACTAGATTAAGCCATAACGTGGCTGCACATGGAACAGCAATAGTTTCTCTTTCCGTCCGGAGGGGAGAAATAAAACTTTTCGCAAGTTGCAGCACTATCAGCAAGATAATAGTTTCTATTAAACAGTAGTCTTTGGTTTCTTCTTTATTTATGGTTGTGATTTGTTATGTTATGTTTTTAGGTAGGTTTTTAGAGAGTTTTTTTCACTGAATATTCGCCTATATACGATATTCGTTTACAATTTTGATACAGTTTTAATATATTTAATTGTTACGCTATGTGTTGTGGCTGCTCACAACTCGGATATGTAATTGGAAATTCTCTATACGTCATACAAAAGTAAGTTTATTATACGCCTCATTATAGGACGTCTAAATATTTCTTGTTACTGGACCGTACAGGCGAATAATTATTGTACTAAGGGCAGACTTAGGCCTCTTTCAAGGAGACGCGGGGCGTCAGCATAGAGTACTGTAAACTGGGGGGAGTCAGTGGTCAGGCGCCGCGGTGTGCAGAGCAGGTTGCCAGAAACACAAACATTACAGCGATGTAAGGTGCGTTGGGGTAAGTTCGGATGGTTTTTAGCTGCATTCAATAAGAAGATGGCAATTTATTTGTTCCTCAAAATCGATATCAGCTAGCGCCAACACGTAGAATCTGATAATCAATAAACAACCTATCAGAAAAAATATTTACATGTTTGCATAGATTAATTTAACGACGCGAGTATAAATTGAAATTAAAATTGAAATTGAAATCATTTATTTGCGTTGAATAGGTAGGTACAATAAGGTGTTATAACAATAGGTAGGTAAAACGTTTCTTCTATCTAGCTAAATTATGTGGCATGCAAATATTCATTTAATTAATAATAATATAAGTGAGATCTAATTATAATGCAAAGAATTCATTCAAGCAAAAGTATATTCACGATCTTACCCCAACGCACCTTATAGAGCGCTCACCAAATTGTCATAAATTTATTGCCCGCCCAACGCGCCGCGCGACGCCCCACCTGCCGCCCCGCGTCTCGCTGAACGAGGCCTAAGTATCAGTTCACTCGCATAAGGTGGGAAAATATTCAAGCAGATTTTATTGATAAATTGATACCTACTGAATTCGATAACAATTATGATAGAGTTGAAAATAGAGTGCAAGAGATAAATCGCTGTGGCGCGTGTTCGCGTATATCTCTTGTTGATTTTCAATGCATTCTACGTAATTGTAAATCAGTTGAAAACTGGTCGAACATTTTTTCGCCTGATGCTTGTGAACTGACCTTAAGGGTCAATGGCGATCGACGGTTTGTCCATACAACAATCACAATTACTATGGGATACCGTACATGGCCTTTCGCATCGAATTTGACGAATGTGGTGGCTACCATCGCGAACAGCGGCCCTTCCCATACTGATCGTGCTTACTGTATCTATAAACCGTCAATCGCCGTCGATCAATGTGTTGTAACCCTAAGACAGGCTTAGGGATACGACATATTGATCATATCCCTTTAGGTTCAATATAGACCACTTCCCAAAAGGATCACTTTCCAAAAGGACCATTTCCCAAAATAAGACACACCCGCTTTTGCTAGTGACTCCCATGAGCATGAGTTCTACACGAGTCTCGTATTCTGTATTCTTGCAATACAACACAGAATAATATCCGGAAATAGTTATTTGTTATGCTAGGCTGCAAAGTTGCTTTTTGGCGCGAGTACTTGTATTAAAACCTGAGCTCAGCGAAGGTTTCAAAGGTACGAGACGCAGAATAACTTTGCAGCCGAGCGAAACACACAACTTTTCACCTCACAACAGCGAGGAAAAAAAGTGAATTGCTAAAAAGAACATTTTAAAATTATAATTTTTTTCGTGCTGGCCAGTGACATGAAATAGTTATTAAGCATTTTCAGTGGATTGGCGGTATAGAAAAATATTGAATTGACAGATTCGAATTTCAAAAACTCTTTCCACGCTAGCGGATAAAATGCACTTTTGCACTCCGATTTCGAATGATACACAGAATCTTTCCGAGCTTGTGAGGTGAAAAAGTTTTTAAATTATGATTGCACTGGTTTGCAGGTTAGCATCATGCTGTGCCCTGACCGCAGTCGTGGCATGCCTGATTTCGACACTGATAGTTATGCTTGGTGTTGGAGTCGGTCTCGGTTACCACTACTGCATTGTCCAAGGCAAAACATACAAATTAGGTTAGTATTATTCGAAGATATAGGTGTAGAAAATTCTACTGAATTCTCCGCATATTTTTAAAAATAGGTAATCAATTATTTTTGTCATGTTTGATTCAAGTATGGATGGATGAATCAAATTAAAATTTACATGAAAAAGATTACGATATGGTTTTTAGGTATCCCTGACTCAGAATGAACCTTTTTTAGAATTCTTGTCCGTCTGTTTGTGTGTTTGTAACAGCATCACGCAAAAACGACAGAACTGATTAAGGGGCCATAGGTCCCGACGAATATTTTCTATGAGAAACGCGATTGCCGAGCGCTCCGAAAAGTGTGTGCGTGAGCCGTATTTTCGATTAAAAACAACTAACCAAAGTACTTTTTCTAGATTTTATTTATGATTGCACTAGTTAAACTAATGGTGAATATGTGAGTATAAATACCAACAATCGGAAACTATTTTAAGTTCTTCTAAACCGAGAAAAATGTTTAAAAATGCATGAAAATACGTCATCTTTGTGACGATTTTCTATCGAGTGAAGTAATTCCAATCGTGTATTCAGTTGATGATTTCACTAAATGAACTATCCAAAAATACTGAGGTATGACTTTAGTTTTGGTAAATGGTATAAATCTAGTCGTAAAATGAAAAATAAAAGATGCCTCCGAGGTATTTCCACCTACTATTACGTCTTAATGCAACTTTTTTTCAAAATTTCTGCCTTTTTGAGCCATCTCATTTATTTCCGCTTTTGTAGTTGTATTAACTAAAAAAAACTTAAAAAGTGATTTTATTTATAACAGATCTACAAGATTTCAAAGCTCAGTGGGACGCCAAAGACGCATCTTCGCAAACCACGCCTTCGCAAGTCGGTCTACTACGTAGAAGGTCCGGAGATGAAATTAATTCCTTTGGGAAAGACATACTGTCAGATTTTTTTAAAACTTCCAATGAACCTATCAACATTAAACCAACAATAGTCGTGCCTTTAGACCTTGGCATTGACTTTACATCATTGCTGGCAAAAATACGAGCACGAAACAAAAATGTTACGGTTGAATTAATAGCAAAATGAAACTGTGATATCATGAAATTTGCTTTTATTTAGGTGGGAGTTTTTGAAATTACATTCACTCCTTTTTGTATTTTTTTCGACACGGTGGACACGGACACGGGAGTAAACATTTTTTTTAAATGTTTTTTACTTTATTTCTGATAATTGTATTTTTGTAGTTTTGTGTTAATAGCATTTTGTTACTGTACGGTGTTTTTTTAATGATATTCTTTGAATTTGTTTGATTAGCTTGTACTCTTATACATTGAATAAATGATTAGGTAAGTATTGAATTTCATCGTTGTATGTTTTTTTAACCTAAAATGCAGAATAAGGGTTGCGGCACATTGGTCGATACCGATCGACGGCAAGTCCATAAAAAAAAATAACTGGCCAAAGAGCGAGATGTGTACTAATGTAACCGTAAGAGCGCTAAGAAGAGATGAGAACAGTGCGTGACAGTGCCATGCAGTCATAGGCGAAGTATTTTTCGCTTACGCTCATGCAGTGTTAGAATCTTTGGTTAGAATAACCCGGGTGGGCAGACCAAATATGCCCTCCGGTAACATCGGTCTACTTTCTCGAACGGTCTACTGGGCCATAGACGATTTTTTTTTTCGCTTACGCTGGTAGACGGAACATCAGTGTAACCGAAACTTCTTGGTAACCGCGTATAAGATAGCGATAGTCAGAAAACCCCATAAAACCCTATACAATTTACTGACTCCATGAGTATGAGTAAGACAGCCGTCGTAGTACAAAAAAGTGGCTACGTCGATAAGGACAGCAATAAGTAGCGATCTACTTATTTATCCGACTGCGCGACGCAAAGGAAGGGTAGGTATATTAGATAACACACCGAGGGCAGGAAAGTAAGAAACGTCTCGGATCGAACGAAAACGACCTAGTAGATAAAAAATCTGATGAAATTACGACTAAAAAAGATAGCCCGATGGCTTTCTCAATAAATGGTTTTGATCTCATAGCACTTTTGCCTCAACTTCGAGCTGAGAACAGAAACTATTCTCTACAAATTTTTACCTCGTAAATGTGGTGCGAAGATTATAATAATATAATACAAGACGTATTCCTTATTATTATCATCATAGTCGTTCTACGCCACTTTCTACTTTCACTTGTAAATATAATTATGCCAAGAAGTATTATAGTGGTACCTAATTAATAACACAATGTTGTGGCTTATTAGTCTTAATTAATTTTAGAATATTATATGTTTGTTTAGATGAGTTTATGATTTTAGATTTATCTTTACGTTTATTTAAGGATTTTGTAGTACCTATTTCAATATGATTCGAAATATATTGCTATGTTATGTATGTTGATGTTTGTCATTTACCTTACCTATGCTATCATACACAAACAAACAAACAAAAAATCTAAAATGGCCACACAATATGCATTCCATTAGGATACCTAAACCCACAGACAGAGTATTCTATTGTAATACAGAAGTCTGTGCCTAAACCAAACCGCGCGGACGTACACGTGTACCGTATGCATGCTTTTACAAACGCAGCTATGATGATTTATCCACTGTGATCCACTATCCCCTGTTATCCATGCTCCCCTACCTATATTGCAAGATGCAATTATAAAGTCTAGTCGTTTTCAAAGATAATCAAAGGCAGGAGTGTCGCAAACTAGTCAAGTTTTGTGCCACAGGGGTGTTCGGTTGTTAGCAATTACATTTCTGGAACTAGTTCTCATCGTTACATCGATCAATCGTTGTTAATCCCAAGAGTATCGTATTTTTAACTGGAAGGATATAGTAATGTTTCTTGAATCACCTGAGGAGATCCTCATTGGATCCGTATGAACTTTTTTCGCGAATTTCAATAATTTACATTTCATAATGATGTTCAGTTACCGATTCTATTTTAATAGTTTTAGAACGTAATGACAATATGGCAAATACCTCTGCCTGGAATGTGGAGGCGTATCTTCCAAGATTCGAATTTTACTTGAACCTTGGACGCTCTCATACTCCACAGTCCAAGTCATTTCTAGACTTGAAGCCATCAGCATACAAGACGGCTGGCTTTTCAGTGCACATTGTCACTTGGCTAGTCAGTTCTGGATAGTAGCTCCACGGTAGGAATATTTTATAAACTTGCTCTTAGGCTAGTAGGAATTCCCGTCTTTGAAAGACTGTTAATCTACTTATAGTCAGTTAGATAAGGAGTTTCGGTACCTACTAGTACTGTCAAACGTGGATGTTCTGAGTTTTAAGAATATCTCTGGGAGTAACCCTCGGGGTCTTGTAGCACTTGGTCAAATACGCATTTCGTCCAATACGCAGTTCATCCAAAAGCATTTCGTCAAGTTATGCTTATGCTTATATCCAGTCCGTTTGAGACACGATGACCGACGACGGGCCCATACAAAAAGCAGGTTTTGTATGGGAAGTCGTCCAACTTCGGTCGCCATCGGCCTAGAATCGTCGGTCAATGTGTCCTGTCCTGCCTGACTGACACCAAGGATTGTTTCCTGGAACTTCGTCTTTCCCGAACTTCATGAGACCTCATTTTTCAATGTTGTCATGATAATTTTACCTGAGCAATTAAAATGAGGCGTGACATGTGGATTTCGGGTCTAATGACGACCCCAATTCTTCAGTACAAGGCGACTAGAGGAAAAGGTTTCTTTTGCAATATTTTTGCAGAGGACGGTACAAGAGGGTGGTATCTAGTCGGAGCGCATCAAGGAATACTACTCTGCGAAGACCATCAATTACCATGCCAGCTTCCTGGCGAAGACCAATAATCATTTACATAGGTATGTCAGAAACATCTTATTTGGTAACCGGGAAGCTGGCATTAGGTGTTGTGTGTTTGGTCATAATAAAATAAATAAATAAATAAATAACGCTCACAGGCACATACATTGTAATGATCCCAAACTAAGCACTAAAGGCTTTTATTATGGAAACCATACAACAACGAACGGCACGAACAATAATGGTGGTAATAAGTGGTATTCCGTGCTTTGGATGGCACGTTAAGCCCGGCTACTATCTCTGGTGGTAGTTGTCGTTACATAAAAACCACGTCACGGCCGTAAAGCGGTCTGAAATAACTGAGACATCAGGGCTTGGTTGAACTAGAGTATCAATCCCGCTTGCTGCCCACACGATAAGAAGAAAAAGTGGTATAAAATTATAATCAGGATGCTGGCATAATATTGTGATAATAATAGTAAAGATTAAAATACCTGAAGCTTGGAAAGGAGTCTAGTTAAAGAGTTCACAATTTTCAATGAGAAAATTACAGAGCATGGAGATCTATGATAAATTATAACTCTGCTGATGTCATCACAATATATCGATGTCATTTGGACAAGATGCGATGCTACAAAACTGCTACAAAATGTACACAATATTTTAGCAATAATTTTGAGTCACATTATCTGAAATGTATCTTAACATAGTTCGCCGAAAAACAAATTGCAATGGATTGAGGAGTCCGAGGCAGCATTTCAGCTCTGTCTTCGTTTAAATTATGTGGTTTGTACCAACCTAAATACACGGACTGCTAAATACACCCTAAATATAAATAAATGCATACTAAACCAGGAAGCTGGCATATTAGGTACACCAAGCAAGCGACTGCAGGCTACCAAGTAGAAAACTTGATTTACCTTACCTATTACCTTGCATGCTTCACATCTTTTTAGTGCAATATTCGGTCCGTATTTCTTTCAAGTCCGTGGTCATACCATAATTTTTCGTCACGGCAAACACGTCTGTTTTACTGCCAAGGCCAATAGATGTTTCACACACAAAAAATCGTTTTCAGCTTTCGCAACATCGTAATCGGCGGATGTGGTGGTGGAGGAAGTAGTGACTGCTGCTTCTGTATCCCGAACCCTTGCGCCTGTTGCTTCAACTGCTGCTTCAAGTGCTGCGCCCAGTGCTGCATTCGCCTGCTGCTCTGCCTGCTCTGCATCGGCGGTGTTATCTTCATTCTCGTTCTAATCGCTGAAATGTTTATTTGCGATGATAATAAAAAGAACGGAGATACTGGAAATACTACTACTGGGTACTCTACTGTGGATGATGATGGAGAAATGAGGACAATAACAGAGCCATCCTACAAGTAACATTTGTGTTGTATACTATAGTTTATTGATCCAAAGCTTTGTAAGGGGATGCTCAGACCAACATATTGAATAGGGATTGCAATCCAGCAGCATTTTCAATCCAGCTGGATTTTTGCTGGATTGACATAAATCCAGCTGGATCCAGCGCGGATCCAGCAATATACAGATTTTTTTAAGAATTTAATCTTTTTTCTTTTATATACTTAAGAATCTTTTATTATTTCTACTGGTTACTTCAAATTGCTAAAATTTCTTACACATTTAGGAAGTAAATGTAACTTTGGTTCGGTTTAACACTCAAGATAATGACGATTCAAGGATAATCTGCGAAGATAGGACATAATTGCCGGCGGATGCTTCTGTGGAGTGTGGGCGTAGTCATGGGTAAACCATTCGACATCTATGGCAATGTAGAATTTGCCGTGACTGTGTCCAGGACCTAATAGAGGCTACCATTCGAGGAATAGAGATGGCCAAGTAATGGAAAGGAAAAGTGATTTCACCATTACACGAGAAAGAAACATAGGATCATTGTAATCTATTAAATGTATAATATCAAATGAAGTAACTCTGGTTCTGGCCTTGAGTGAGCGACCATGTGTCGGTTCTGTAGGTCATCACTGGTCAAAGACTTTCGTCTTGAGGCGCTGGATTTGTGATGAGAAGATACTACACTACACAGCTTCCCGAACGCTGCCCAGCCGAGTTGGATTCGACGGTTGACTTCTTTCTCGAAGTTGGTCTTCGGTCTTCGCCATGATGACTATATCGTCGGCAAACCGAGGGTGACGGATGTACTCACCGTTCACAGTACATCCGTCACCTTCGGTTTGCCGATGATGTGATCATCATGGTGGAGACCATGGAGGACCTTAGTAGAATGCTCGATGACCTTAGCAGAACCTTTGAAAGAATAAGTTTCAAAATAAACATGAACAAAACGAATACGTTACCTAATTAGACAGTTTGTCAAAACAAAGTAAATTGTTTTGACAAACTGTCTAATTAGATAAGACCAGCTTCGAGAAAGAGGTCAACCGTCGAGTCCAGCTCGGCTGGGCAGCGTTCAGAAAGCTGTGTAGTATCTTCTCATCCCAAATCCAGTGTCTTAGGACGAGGGTCTTTGACCAGTGATGACCTACAGAACTGAGACATGGTCGGCTCGAAAGAACTAGAGTAGTCGACCGACATAGCTCAAATAATAGCTAAACTAAAGCGGCGGTGGGCGGAGCACATTGCATTTGCGATGAGGCCGAAAAGTTCTTGAGGGGCGATCGCGTCCTGGAAGACGCTGCGCAATTAGTAGACCCCACAAGGACCGATTACAAAACTTGGTGAAGACAGCGCGTGAACCCGTTGTCTAGCCTAGCGCACTAACCACTTATAAAATTAATGTTATAAACTCGTACTTATTAGAAGTAGAGTAGAGTAAAGTTATAGTAAAATATACATATTTTCTTGACTTAAAGGATTCAATTATTTATGGTTATTTTTTTTTTACTTTTCTGGAAGTTGGATCTAAAGAAACAAATGGTATTGCACCATTATTTCTAAAGTTAATTAATTGCGGATCCGTAGCGCTGGATCCAGCGCAAAGTGCTGGATCCAGCAGGCCGAAAAAAGCGCTGGATCCAGCTGGATTGCTGGATGCTGGATCCAGCAATTGCAATCCCTAATATTGAATAACTTTCTGTATATGGGATCAACATAGGAATAGCGCAAAAGAATGTATGGCATTTGGGTCAAAATCAGCTTCTCTTTACCGGACGTCAATACGTGCGCTTTAGGGTTGAACTGGGGAGCGTGTAATTTCTCTATGGTTGAACTACATCACACGCAGCACCGTATCGCATTTTTCCGTCGCTCCATCCTTTTCTGTCTCTCAGGAACGTCATTTGCTAGAGCAAATATGATAGACGGAACGCGATCGCGCGCGACAGCACGGCCGCGTGCTATGCGGTGCTATTAAAATGAGGTTCAACCCTTATAAAAAACACAATGAAAATGGGAGTTTATCATTATTTTCTAACCTTTTTTTTTATAGAGAGGATAAAAATGCAATATCTATATTGTATGTAGTCAAATACATTGTTCAGTTTATGGTCTGATCATCTCCCTTTATGGGTAAATAGCATAGATAAGCTACTATGTAAAAAGAGTAGGAACATGAATTTAGAGATGAAAAAGCATATTACCTACGGATAATAAATATTACCATACTTAATAAAATTTGGTTGTAAGTAGATCAAAAAGGAATTTAGAGCTTTGATGGAAAGAAATTCCGTTCAGTCGTTTTCAATTTAGTAGTGGGCTAATCATCGCTTTTATAAAAAATTGGGGCGCCGCGCCGAGTATGGTAAGGGATGTCTTCGTCAGCTCTGATGCCAGGAGTAGCATTTTCAAATTGATCTTTAATTTGGGATTTATCGTCGGCACATAAATTCAGAAAAAAAAACGAATTTGCTCGAGTTTAAAGAAAAACCAATAGATGCCCTTTTTCTTCACTTCATACTATTGACACATTTTTCTAAGTTCTCGGTGTGCACATAAATAATTATTGTTTTGTATTATTTGACAGGTTAAGAGCCGAAGAGAATAAGAGAGGTCAAGTTTTCAGATCACCGAGACCTTGGGTGTTCAGTTCTTTTCCTAAAGTAGTGAGAAGGCGTGCATAAAGCTGAAAACATCAGTGCGACCGCAATAAAAATTTTCAGGTATGTACCCCATCCCCTTTTTAGGGTTCCTTAGTCAAACTAGGAACCCTTATACTTTCGTCCATTCTTCTTCTTCTGTCTGTCGGTCTGTATGCCCCGCCTCAATAACTCGCTCATTTTTGCACCTATTGAATCGAAGTTTGGCATGAAGATACATAAAAGTAACCCAAAACAGAAATGTTATAGTTAAGAAGAAACACATTTTTTTCGACTCGGGGTAAGTGGACCCAATACACCGAAAGAAAATAGAAATAGGTCACTGCGTAGCCCAATTTCTGAGTGGACATAGTAACTTTAAGGAAAGGCTATTTTATTTTAAATTTCTACGTTACCTTTATGTGAATGGACGGTAACGAGTCCGAACACTTGGGAGTGTGAGCTCTGGTACGCCGAGCGCCAAACCATGCTTGACTTAATAAAATCTTTTCCTGGTGCCCGTAGGGCCTACCATGAGTTTTCCCTGTATTTTACTACTGTAGTTACGTCGCCAATTTGTATGACAGAACTTAGTTCTCAACGTAACCACTAGGAGTGCTGTACGAAATTCAATACAAAATTGGTGACGTAACTACAGTAGTAAAAAAAGAACGGTGAAAACTCATGGTAGACCCACTTATTACATGAATCTTGTTGCAAATAGGGATAACTTCCGTGCGTTCAAATGTTTTTGCCATGTTTTTGTTTGGAACTGGAAGTAAAACAGGGTTTTTTTAAATGTTATATTTTTTATTTCTTGATGCTTTTGCGGTAGGGTCTTCAGCTCTGCCATATTATGATCTCTGGTATTGGCTCTCTAATAGCCATGCTTTTTCTTATTGCTGTCTCCCGTTTGCAATGGAGGGAAGTCAGATATTTCCTTTTCCTAGGAGTTACAGCAGTGGGAATGTGTATTGGGCTTATGCCCGAAAAAAAAAAACACCGTTAGAGGGGTTGGAATTTTTTTCTTTCTTTTTAGAAATCGAGTGAGGTGTCGTTGGATAGGTCTAAACTAAATCGTTGTAATGCTTCTGTCTTCTCTCAATATCTACGCTAAAAGTAAAAAAATACCCCCCCCCCCCCCCCCCAACTTCTAAAAAAGGACTACTGTTTTGTATTCTAATTATGCAATGGTTACGGAACCCTATGATGGACGAGTCCGACACGCTCTTGGCCGGTTTTGACACTCAGCGTATTAGCCAATGACCCAAATCATGAAACGCGTTTATAAACAGAATATCGCGGCGAAATAAGATGGCGGACATATAGAAACCGAGAAAATTATTTCGCTACCGCGGCACAGAGATTTACCGCGGTTCGCCGTGTCGGTGGTCTTAGTTTTATCAAGAAGTTTTTGAAAAAGTTTTGGTTCACAAATTCACAATCTTCTTTAAAAAGTTTACTAATGTCATCCATCATGCATCCATCAGTTTGATTATTGTAGTCTGTTTTCGAAAAGGTTTTTGGTCTTGTAATAATAGGCTAAACCTTGATAAAAACAAAATTTTCAATGAAATGTGAAGTCTACATTTCTAGTAATAAGAAATGTGGTGAGTAGGTACTAAGTTCATCGTTCATGGTCGTTTTAGGTTATTTACTCCAATCGAGTCCGTGACTCCTATACAATATATTTGCGACGTATTGCCCTGTATATGCCACGTTGCCATCTGAAGCGAGTGGCAGAAAGCAAGCAAGCGCATCGTTTACGACGCGCCAAAGTGCAGGGACTTATCTCGGGAGGCCTGCTTTTAGTAAAATAGTTAGTTTACCTGACTTAATAACTTGTTAACAGCTACCACAATCTCTTCGTGAGCTCCGAGGCGATTGGTCTCGGTGCCCAGGTGCTTATCTGGGTGGTCATATGCGTCATCGGATTCGTTGTCTTGCTGTTCTTGATTGTTGCCGACGTCTTTTGTGAGTAGCTTTGTTCCATAATTTTATATAGCGTGTTACGGAAAGGGTGTGATCATTAAAAGGGTGCTTTATGGGAAGTGGTCGTTTCGGGAAGTGGTCCTTTTGGGAGTGGTCCTTATAGGAAGTGGTCCTTTTGGGAATTGGTTCTTATGGGAAGTGGTCCTTATGGGCCGAAAGACTTCAGACCATCATAGTGAATAATTTGCACCCAACAAAAAAATCTCAAAACAGTCAGCATATTCCATACGTAAGACTGCAACACCTATCTACACGATTCAAATGTCTTGTAGGCTTTGTTTGTGCCTCTTTTTTTCTTTATAGCTGGAAAAGCCAATGAGGAGTTTTCTGACAGCTACTCAAACGTAGTTCATCGTAACGACGATAGATGGCGTTGTCCTGAGAGGGGTTCGAGTCCGATTTTGGCTACAAAGTAAACTAAAATGCATGCCACTGAATCAGACGCATCCGTTGAAGAACTTGGGCTTGGAGTGTCCTTACTACTCCGTACAGTATCACTGTAGTTCCAGAGTCCCACATACTCTTTCTTATACTGTGACCATAGTCTGTTTTTACCCGACTGCGACAGAAGGAGGGTTATGTTTTTTTACTGTGGTTCTTTGAGTTAAGCTGCGTTTTTTAACTTTCAAATATGAAACCAACGGCTATATTAATCTTTTATCGAACAGAAAGAAAATGATCAGCATCGAAAAAGTAAATCGAAACAAAAGAAAGAAAATGCGACAAACAATTGAAAGGAAAAATGTTTGTGAATCATGTGAATGCCCATACAAAGTGGCATGTGAAATCAAAGTGATTGAGATTTGTGATCGTATAAATAATAGTTTATTGTTAGTAGATTGTACATTTTTATTATTAAATCAATTTTTGCAACAGAGTTCTCAAAGTACTTTTTGTTAATACCCTTGCGAGTCTACAGAAAAAAACTACGAATAAGAATATATAGAAACGTAAATCAAGATCAAAAAGTGTCACCTAAAAAACTGTACTTACCTAACTACCGTGTTCTAAATTTGTTCTTTAAAAACTGTAGGTACCTTGCCGCCAAAACTCATACGACATAGAAATTTTTCATTAGGTGCCAAAAATTATGTGGATTTTGTTTAGAGTTACTCTTCTATAGTTATTCTTATTCGTAGGAAAAAAAACCTAAGCAGTAATGCTACAGTCTGACCACAAGAGCTATATCGCTATCATCGAATGCGACCCTTAGTGCGACAGAGTTCTAACACAGATTATTCAATAGTTAGGTTCACAGATGATTTTCACCAGAGATCTGCGAGGCAGCGAGGAGGAAACAATCGGCCTATAGCGCGCTCGCTCGATTACGTCATTGGGAAATTGAAGCACTCTCAATGGCCGATTTTTTCCTCGCTCATCGCCTCGCTACGTCGCACATCTCTGCTGGGAACGCAGCCTTACTATTGTAACAGATATAGCAGCACGAATTGGAATTCGAATTTTGAACTTAGAGCTTCAAGAACAAGAATTAAAATGCGCCTTATGTCAACGACAGCCTGTATCTCATGAGATACGCGGCATTATCGCAGCCGTCAAACGTAAGTGTTACGGCACACCTGCTGAACGTTCCGCGCCGAACGTTCCGTCGAACACGCGCGCAACGCTTTTCAAGTACAAATACGACGGAACGTTCCGTTCCGAACCCATATTTCAACACCTAATGCCTCGAAACGTCACCGATAGATGTAGCAAGCTGTCTATCAGCGTTCGACTTAGTTTGTACTGGTTTGTACATAACAGCATGGTTTACGACGGAATAGCACACACGACAAAGCGACTAATCGAGAAAACCGTCATGCGTGCTCACTTTGGCATGCGTAAAATAACAAAGACGGAAGCACATCTAGAATTTTCTCGTTTTGTCGGGTATGCCAGGATTGCTAGGCCCACAGAGACGGCTTCTTTGCCCCCACATCTTACCACGTAGCTCCTACAGAGCGGTATACAGCCTATGTGGTCAGATATTCCTTAAAGCTAATAGATATCACCAAACATGTTAGCTTTAGTTTCTTTCCCAAGCGGCAAAATCTTTCCTTAAGTCTGAATTGTAGATATCTCTCATTCAATAACCAAATTCTCGGTTATTGTCTTAGGTAATACCATCCGTCCCTCAAGATATCTTGTAGATACACTAGAAGGCAGAGTTAGGCAAACTTGGACAATACGAAAATACATATGCCAGCTTCTTGGACAATACCTATGCCTTCCTGGGATTTATGATCGATTTTGACACTGTCCTTAGTCCTTATATTTTCCCATGGATTTAGAGGATTCGAAACATAGACGATTTTTTTTTCGCTTACGCTGGTAGACCGAATATCAGTGTAACCGGGTATGAGATAGCGAATTATATAAAGTGACATCTCGGAGTCAGGTGGTTGTCCCATACAATTTATATGAAGTTACATTTTGGAGTCAGATGGCCGAAGTACAAAAAAGTGGATACGTCGATAAGGACAGCAATAAGTAGCGGTCTCCTTTTTTAACTAGAGTGAATTTGCTATGTGCATCTCTTACTGAGTGATATGACAAGACACGTGCTTCCTTCTAGTGCCTTCTCTTTCTACGATTCGAAACTTCTTGTATTTTCCGTATATATTAATTATGATACTCTTTGCCCTAAATCAAAGACTACAGTTTAATATACGGAAACCCTATATTATCTATGGTTCCACTACATATTGATAAAAATATTTCTATTTAACATCAAAAATATATTTTTAAAATCAATTACCAATAGTGATGCTAAAGGACAACGCTCATGCGTAAGCTATAATTATAATATGTATAGGTATAAAGCGATCTGTCTTTCCACTCCGATCAATGAACCAACCAATTGAAACAGATCAACTATTTTTCTTTCTCAACGATCCAACTTTTTTGGTTGGTCCGATAGGAACACAGTGGTACGGCTCAGCCTCGTAGCGTAGGATAATATAGCAATTCCGTAATTAGCGGTACAGTTGAGGTAATCAGGGCCCTTTTTGGTGTTACAGCTGAGTTATAGCAGGCTATAGAGCTTTTGTTATACAGGTTTTAGAGGTAAAGGCTATACAAGGTGTTACAAAACTACAAATAAACCTTTAAGGAGGTTGTGTAGACCATCAAACTGAACAACTTTCACTATGGGACCAATATCGAAATCGAGAAAAAAAAAATTATGTTCTATAACTCTACAAATCGACTAGAGCTAAAATATGTATGGGATATGAAATTATTTTTTTAGCGATTTCGATGTTGGTCCCATAGAAAAGTGGTTCAGTTTGACGGTCTTAACAACCCCCTTAAGAGTTTCAAAAATTTATTGTTACTTATGAAACACCTTGTATATAGGCTAGCTATACAGCTGCTGTAGTACGTGTCTGTGCTAGCTGGGTTCCTAACAATGTTTTTCAAATACAAATACAAAATACTAAATATTTATTTCAATTAGCACTTATTTTACATTTAATATGAATCCTTCGGAGCTATACAATATCTAAGTTATACCTACTTATTTATGTCTCGTAGTTTTGTGTAGATATTTATATTTATTCACCTAGATTAAAAGTACCTACATATATTTATTATTAAATCTAGAAGAAAATAGTAAAAGCACTAAAACACGTGAAACTTGCCCTAAACTTAAATAATTCTAAACAGAACCACTACTAATTTTACCGACAGCTTAGGGCTATTCAACCCACCCCTGGTCATACCTGGCCCGAAGGTGCCCAGCATAGGTAGCATGCCGCAGTGATTCAGCGCTATCACACGTTCGCTCTCTTTCTATTTGCGTGCGAACGAACGAGATACAGCCGTATCACGTGTTGCATGCTACCAGTGCAGAATGCTGGCCGCGTTTCCACGTTGAATCGCTAATGATATGCGTTGGGCCAGGTATGACCCAGCACGAGTACTTATCCGCATCCCGTAAACGTTTGCCCAGGTCCATCATGAAAGTCTGTTTCATGACCCCCACTGGCCCGCCGTCTCCGCGTAATCTTATAACTAACCGCGACTTCGTCCGCACAAATTATATACCAGATTTTAAGTCAGATCATAAGCTATCAAACAAAAAAAGTTTCATCAAAATCGGTTCAGTAGTTTTTGCGTGATGCGCGAACAAACAAACAAACTAACAATTTTGTCAATAGATGGCGCTGCACGTCATTTAAATCGCGCTATCGAGTGTTATTTGATTTTATTATGAAGTAAACCGCTACTTTTTTGTTCCTCATGATTTTACGGTTTTATAATAGTTAAGATGAATTAGAAATTGAGAGCATAATAATTGTTGATAAAGAAACTAAGACTTATAGGTACCTACTTGTTACATTGTTTTCACAATTATCTTTTTTTTTTCAGTTTCTTCCTTTGTAACTGCTGCAAATGCTTCTTCATAATGATGCCTTTTCTTGCCATTTTTGCAGTCGGATTGATTATCTACAATCTATCAACTTGATGAGATGTAAACCAACCAATTGCTGTATGTTATGCCTATACTTTCTTACGAGAGATATTATTTTGAGTTGACTTTTTTCTTCTGTAAAGTAATTTTAGTACCTAACAAAAAAGTTATTGCGAATGTTTACGTGTAGGGGAGGAAACTGGATGAAACCGATGGGTACCGTGTAACAGATTTGAGCACAGGTGTAATCCTAACTAAACCCTTCAACACCGATTGTAATGTCAATATCGCAGAAAACAACAAAATAGTTGTACAATATTATTGAACACCTCTAGAGAATTCGATGAAGAACCGGATGAAACCAGAATAAACCGATATCCATTACCATTTATTCTCGCTTGAGATACGTTTAATCCTAAAGGAATATCAGCTAAGTGGATTAATTAAGTAGGTAGTCTTCGTTCCGTTTTCCGTGTACAATAAATAAGACAACCACATTATCTTGGCAATTTGTAATTGTTTTTTCGTACCACTTGCTCAAAAAAGTGACATTCTATGCCACAAAAAGCGAACATAACAATAGTCATTTTTAATCTGTTAAAAACAGGGAAAGAAAATTGTACTGAATTTCATTCATCCCCTAGGGAGAGAATGTGATTTAAATTTGGAACTGAACTACATCTGTGTTTACACCATTGAGTTTGTATATAAAGCATTATATATAGGCACTCAGTGGCATGCATGTCGGGTGTCATATAGATGGAATATGTGTGAACAACTTAAGCTACGCCGATGATATGGTGCTGCTGAGTGCATCGGTCTGTGGCCTCAGGAAGCTGCTGGCTGTATGTGAAGAGTACGCGGCTGAACATGGGCTTATCTATAATGTTGCTAAAAGTCAGTACATGGTCTTTGCGGCAGGCTGTAACCAACCTACCGAAGTACCCCCTATACATTTATTAGGGGCCCCCCTAGAAAGGGTTGAATCCTTCAAGTATCTGGGTCATATGGTTACGGCCGACCTCAGGGATGATACTGATATCGACAGGGAACGAAGGGCCTTATCGGTCAGGGCAAATATGATTGCTCGTAGGTTTGCGCGGTGCTCGAGGGAGGTGAAGATAACATTGTTCAGAGCCTACTGTACTTCCCTCTACACCTGCAGCCTGTGGAGACAGTACACGCAACGGGCCTATGGGGCCCTTCGGGTTCAATACAATAACGCTTTCCGGGTGTTGGTGGGGCTGCCCCGGTACTGTAGTGCATCAGGAATGTTTGCAGAGGCGCGTGTCGACTGCTTTTATGCCACTATGCGCAAGAGATGCGCGTCCCTGGTGCGCAGGGTCCGGGCCAGCCCCAACAGCATCCTGAAGATGATAGCGGACAGGGTTGACTGCCCCTATATGCTTCACTGCTGTGGACTACATATTCCCAGCAGCTAATAAAATTAGAATGTATTAATTAAATTAATTGGAACATAATATATAATTGTATAATGTATGTGGTTATGCTAACATTAGGTTAAGTATGTACTAACAAAATTTATGAGTCATGTTACTTGAAATAAAATAAATGATTGATTGATTATACATATTTTTGAAAAAGGATTTATTTTACGGACGCATTTATTTTTATGAAATATCTCGATAACGGTGAATCCTAGTGAAAAAATAACCATTTTTTCGAACCCCTAGGGTGCCCATAAACCAACCCTTCCGCATGCAAAAATAAAAAAAAAATCATTTATGTCAAAAAAAAACCATAAAATTACGAAAACCGACGAGGCCGTATGATCTTGATGCCTTTGCAAACAAAAATGTAACTCTCTCTATCAATAATTGGACCAATGTTTCGAATGTTAACTTTTACTTTTAATTGTCATTATTTTTAATAAATGCTTAATCTCATATTATTATTGTGTCAATTTTTTCGCAAATGGTACGTAAAATATAGTATTTTCCTCGGTGATAAAGCTGTCTTAGTCTTGGGTGAACTTAAATCCCTCGCTGCACTCAGGACTCGTCTTAAATCGAGATTTAAGTTTTTAACACCCTCGCTACGCTCGGGAGTAAACCTCAAGTCCTTCATCACGCTCGCGATTTAAAACCCCACCCGCGACAGAAGACACTGCTTTATCCCCTTGGTTAATAATCTACTATTATTTTTCAAACATTCGTAAATAAAATACTGCTGGTTTTAGTAGTAGTTCTAAAACATTGTAGAATTGCGTTCTGGAATTTGTAAACAGATAATTAAAAGATACAGCCTAAAATGGGTGATCTCTCAATCCTCACAGAGGACCTTGCATAATCGTATACCTACTGCTGGTTTTAGTAGTAATTCTAAAACAATTGAAGAATGCGTTCTGGAATTTTTAAATAGACAATTAAAAGATACAGCCTAAAATGGGTGATCTCTCAATCCTCACAGAGGACCTTGCATAATCGTAAATAAAATACTGCTGGTTTTAGTAGTAATTCTAAAACAATTGTAGAATGCGTTCTGGAATTTTTAAATAGATAATTAAAAGATACAGCCTAAAATGGGTGATCTCTCAATCCTCACAGAGGATCTTGCATAAACGTTAAATAAAATACTGCTGGTTTTAGTAGTCATTTTAAAACAATAAAATTGTTTAATTGCGTTCTGGAATTTGTAAATAGATAATTAAAAGTTACAGCCTAAAATGGGTGATCTCTCAATCCTCACAGAGGACCTTTTGTCTGGGAAGCTTACGACATTTAGTAGTACTTTATTAACAATGATGATGACGTATAAAATGATGACCCATGTACGAGCATGTTTAAACGGTTTAATTTAAAGTCATAAGAGTTTGGGCTTCTTCTTCTTCAGCCTCGCCTTGTACCTTTACACGGGTTGGCTTTAAATCTTGTGACACCATTCTGTCTTTGGTAGACAGAAAACTCGTTCGCGGAGTCATTGCACTTTTATGTCTCTCTGGACATTCGTCAACCTGGTGATTCGAGGTAACTGTAGCAATGGAAAAGAGTGATCGATGCGCGTGGAACTGAACAAGGGTATCGTCGCAAAACGTCCCTTTCTCAAAATGTCCCTCGTTCGCAAAACGTCCCTTTCTCAAAACGTCCCTTTCTCAAAATGTCTCTTTCTCAAAACGTCCCTTTCTCAAAATGTCCCTTTCTCAAAACGCCCCTTTCTCAAAATGTCCCTTAGTGCCAGAACCGAATTGCTACTGTTTACCTAGTCCACCCGAAGATATACGATTTTTCACCCCCCCTTGAAAGGTGGTTATTAGAACTTTGTATTTTAAAAAAGGGACATTTTGAGAAAGGGACGTTTTGCGAAAGGGACATTTTGAGCAAGGGACGTTTTGAGAAAGGGACAACTTGAGAAAGGGACGTTTTGCGAACGAGGGACATTTTGAGAAAGGGACGTTTTGCGAAGATACGTGAACAAGGACCCTCATGAGGAAAATTCTCATTCCTATCCAATAAAATGGCTGAAAGTCACCCAAAGGGCAATGGAGGGGGCTCTGCTCGAAGTTTCCCATCTCCTGCAGAAATGACGAGATTCGCAGAAGAGTAACTGAAATAGCCCAAAGATTTTCTGAACTAAAGTGGAAATTGGGGAGGGGGGCACATTGCTTGCAGAACAAATGACCGATGAGGCCAAAGAGTTCTCGAGTGGCGACAACGTACCTACCTACTGGAAAGTGCAGCGTGGCTAGGCCTCCCACAAGTTGGGCCGACAGTTTGGTGTAGGCGGCGGGAACCCGCTGGATGAGGGCAGCGCAAGGCAGACAATTTCAATCTTAAGAATACCTACATAAAAAACAAAAAAATATGAAATGTGCATGACCGGTCAGTATAGCAATTATTGGGGGGAATTGGACTTCTATCGGCTGAGATTACGATGATGATCCCTTGTGAAACTGATATCATTAGCATCCTTTTAAACTAAGAGTCTACCCATCAAACTGAACAACTTTTACTATGGGAGCAAACCGATCGGAGCAAAAAAAAACAGCTGTCCTATACTGAACTGCAGCCCCACTCGACTCAAATGTAGTCGCCCTGTAGTGTCATAGAAGGTGCATACAAATTTTCAAGAAACAAATTTCGCCAATTACATAATAATAATTTATAGGTAAACCATTGTTGTAAAGTCGTTATAACAACCGCGAAGGTGCTTTGTAACCAACGAGTACTCCACATGATACAAAAGTCATAAAAAGGATAATGAAAATAGTGTAACCACGTCTCGTGCGCGCTGTAGGTCTCCATTAGTAGGCTGTCCTGTATTTTTTTCAGTGCAAGGCATAAATGGAGAGCGTTTGCTAGGACTTAGCAAAACCGACGATGTTTTTATCTGTTCCAATGGACTTCTGCATTAGCTACGGACATTACAATTGGTATTTGGTGGACGGTGGTTCATATCAAAAATATATCTAAACTTAGTTTGTATATGGAGCGCGCTAGAGAGCATATCCGTGCTGACGTGAAGAGGGAGTGATACCATTCCAGCGAGGTGCAGAAATAGTGTGACCAGCCGCCGTAGTATGGCAGCGTGAATAGCGCTGTCGCGCCATAGCTCTCTTTAAACGAGATACAAGGCGTGATATATAGCCGATTTCGGCAACAACTCGTCACACCATCTCGTTCGTTCGCGCGCAAATAGAAAGAGAGCGAAGGCATGATAGGCGCTATATCACGCTGCTATGCCAGCCATGGAGGTCGTTAGAAGACTATTTTTATAGCATAGCATAGCATATGCTCACGACTATATTCCCCGAGGGGGGTAGTCAGAGATAATCTGAAACCTCAGAACATCCACGTTTCACCAGTAGTACCCAAACTCTGTCCAGTGTGACGGGGGCTGAGTTCGTCGTCACTTGTAATGGACAGTGGGTACAATGCATGCCTCGCAATTGAAGTATGCAGGTTTAGTCCAGTCATTTTAGACTTTCCTTGTTTGAAAACCTAATAATAATTCATCTGTCGCAGTGTGATAAAGTAAAGTATACAGATTACGGTTGACAAATAATCTAGGACCGGAAAAATTTAAACCTAGATTATTTTTGTCAACCGTATCTGTATACTTTACTTTAGCACACTGCAAAGTTTCAGCGATAGATGAATTATTGTTAGGGTCAAACCCTAAAATGATTGGACTAGTTTCCTTACGGTGTTTTCCATCACCGAAAAGCCATAGTGCTACAAATCGTACATAAATTCCGAAAAACTTATTGGTACGAGTCGGCCTGGACGGGGATCGAATCATCGACTCCTGCACGGCAGGCAAGGTTCATTCATTCATTCATTTATTCATATAGACAACAATACAATCATACATTTCACACCTTAGACAATAGGTTTTTGAGCTTGAGGTTACTCGCCACTGGACTATTTACGCTTGTGCACTATTTATTATTGCTTATAACTTAGACGGAAAACACATGGGAGTCGATATGTTATCGTTACGCAATAAAGTTAGTCCCGGGAGACATAGGGGTCGTCGGGTTCTCAAATTAGAGGCCTTGTGTGTGTGTGTCTTCCTTGATTTGTCCTCATGTTTTATTGAACTGCCGATGAAAGCACTGTTCAATAATACAACTTATTTTTAGAGTTCAAAAGGTATACGAAGCTTGCATGCGGATTTTATCTTGTGTACATTTCGGATATAGATGGTATTTGATTAAGTTTTGACGAAGCCTGCGTTGCGGATTCAAAAAAGGTATAGAATAGTATAGGGTCCTTCTTAATATGCTGACCCTTTTTTAAGGGGATGATCAGACCAATCAACCTGAACAACTTTCCCTATGGCACCCAACATCGAAATCGCGACAAGAAATCAGCTGCTCCATACAAAACTGCAAACATATTCGAGCAAAATGTGTGGGACAGCTGTTTTTTTTTCGCTATTTCGATGTTGATCTCATAGAGAAAGTTGTTCAGTTTGATGGTTTGATCATCCACTTAAAAAAGTGTCAGCATATTAAGTTGGACCCTGTATATTTATAGATAGTATAAGAACTGGAGAAATCATAGGTACCCCAACTTCTTCAGGGTCAAACAAAATCAGCTGTTCCATACAAACCTCGACTCGAATGTATGGGAAAGCAGATTTTATTTTTTCGCGATTTCGATGTTGGTTCCTTACAATGGTATAGGGTGTTAGGAAAAGTATCATTAACCCTTAAACCACATAGTTCTACCCATCAAACTGAACAAATTTTACTATGGGAGCAAACAGCGCCTACTCGACTCAAATGTAGGAGACAGCTGATTTTTTTTTGTTCTTACTGGTTTACTTCCATAGTAAAAGTTATTCTGTTTGATGGGTTATTCACATGATTTTTTGAAAAGAAGGATTATTTCGTGCTTCGGATGGCACGTTAAGCCGTTGATCCCGGCTACTATCTCTGGTGGCAGTGGTCGTTACATAAAAACCACGTCAGAGGCCGTAAGGCGGTCTGAAAAAACTCTGACACCAGGGCCCTATTCAACAAACGATACAATTGTAATTTACAATTACAATTCTGGGTACATTGCTGAGAATGTTAGGCATTGTTACCTACTGCAAGTTTAGCGTCATAAGTAACCAGCAATGTACCCAGAATTGTAATTGTAAATTACAATTGTAACGTTTGTTGTAATAGGGCCCAGGGCTTGCCCACACGATAAGAAAAAGAAGTTTGATGGGTAAACTATGTAGTATAAAGGTTGATGATACTTTTCCTTAAACCCTTTCCATACAAGAAGATTAAAATACCTATAAAAATCTTGGTTCCAGAGAATAAGTTGTTTAGTTGATGGTCTACGGCACCACCTAGTGCCAACTGTTCCATTGATGGTACTTCTGGTCCGGCGGGGTCTGATCCCCTTAAAATTGTTACGGCAAATTTTGTTAAACCTTATAGTATACCAACTTTCTCTGTGGACTTCTCTGTTTTTCCTGCGTCTTTCGATTGTCTCCAAAAACTCCAAAGAACCATCAAAACGTCGAATACCAACGTTTCAATGTGAAAACAGAAGAAAATTAAAAATAAAATAAGATTTAGCCAAAAGGTCTAGTAACCAGGCTAGTAAATAAATTGAAAAAAAAAAAAAAAAAAAAACATTTTAGTTCCACCTGTCACCACGTTCATGACTTTTTTGCCAAGCTATAGTGTTATACTTTGTGGCCGCGCCACAAAACCAATTTGAAAGAATTTTAGCAAAACAAATGTCTATAAATTGTCGGTTTTAGTCGATGCTTTAAAAAAAAATGTCGTCTTAAGTTTCAAGAGGAATCCAACAAAACTTGTGGCGCAGCCAGAAAGTATACTTTGTGGCCGCGCCACTCCATAAACCGTAATACAGGTTATTGATATATACATATGTGTGCTTAAACAATTGTCGGTTTATAAACTCAAACTTAATGAATAAACAATGTATAGGTACATATTGACATAGGTACTAACGTTATATTTAATGCAATAAGCAAAATCTTCGCTCGCTTTACCATCGACTACGACCGACTCGGGAGTTCAAAGTTCGCATATTGTGCAAATATCAGCCTTCTCATGATTGCATAAGATCGTTAATAATTCGGGCACGTCGAACCTTTTTTTTTGTCCGATGGCGAAAGTTGATTGTTGAATAGGTACCCAATTTCGACGATAATTGACACAACTCAAATCGTTTTACTTTTACAAAATATCGTTGCTATACGTAGTACAGTCAGCAGCAAAGAGATGTATACACTTTTACTACGTCGTAGTATAAAGATGTATCCACTTTAGTAGGTAGGTAGGCTTAGATCAAAATAAAATTAATGGATAGGCCTGAAGTGCGGTAAGTTGAAGCACACTACTGGTGCACTTGATCCATACAAACTAGCGCCATTATCTGTCAAATCTAGGGCACTTGCATACAAGTGACAAGTAAACCTTTCATTTATTTTGCCTCATTTTTCTGGTTTGAAATGTTCGCGTAAGGCCTATCCATTAATTTTATTTTGATCGAAGTAGGCAGGTACTGCGCGTAGTACTAAAGTGTATACATCTTTTGCATGAGGAGGCATACATCTTTTTGCTGCTGACTGTACATTAATTACCTACTCTGAGGTTTATCGTATCGGAATTTCATAGCCTTATCTATGCTATCTATCTATCTATAACGTCACGCCTCTTTCCCATTGGGGTAGGCAGAGACCAGAGCGCGCCATCTACTACGATCCTTACATACATCTTTTGCCTCATTCACATCCATACATCTCTTCATACATGCCCGTCGGTTTCGAGTACTCCGCACCTCCCCTTTTTGTAGGACGAAACTGATTTGATCAGAATACGTCCTACGAGGGCGCCCTCTGCCGACACATCCACTCATTTTAGCTCCATATATCTCTTTCGTACATCTGCTATCACTCATCCTCTCCACATGACCAAACCAACGAAGCATACCCTTCTCTATTCTTGTCACAACATCTTCTTTCAATTTACATCGATCTCTAATCACACAATTTCTCACTCTATCTCTCAGCGTAACTCCACACATGCTTCGCAAGGAACGCATTTCAACAGCATTAATTTTACTTTCATGCTTCTTCTGCCATACCCAACACTCACTGCCATACATAAGTATAGGCACCAACACACCATTGTGTATAGCAAGTCGCGCCCTTTTGGACACCAATTGGCTAGCCACAATGGTATGCAAAGCACCGTTCACTTTATTTCCCGCTGTTACTCGCCTATGCACATCACCTTCACATTTCCCGTCTCTAGTAAACATACATCCTAAATACACAAACTCATTAACTTGTTGCACTTTTTCATTCTCAATCTTTATACAACAATCAGTCACACATTCATCCCTCTCCATTACCATTACCTTCGTTTTATTCACATTTACTTTCATACCTTTCTTTTTCAATGCTTCGTTCATTAGAGTTACCATGTGCTGACGATGCAAGTATCACTTGATCATCAGCGTATAAGAGGCACTTGACTAATAATTCTCCCATTCTTAAACCATTTTCATATTCTTTCAGACCAGTCAGACAGCTATCCATATACAGGTTAAAAAGCCAAGGGGACGCAATACATCCCTGTCTAACACCACTGGTGATGTTAAACCATTCTGAGTGCGCCCCGTTGACCCTGACACAGGCACTAGAATCCTTGTATAGAGATTTTAGTGCCTGCACCAAGTGGTCGTCAACACCGTATATAGATACCGTAGACCACAGTTCATCCCTCCATACTCGATCATACGCCTTATCTATGCCTTTAGAAAATTATAACTATAATATAGAATACCTACTATCTTCTAAAGGGAGTGAAGACCCTAAACAGACTTGGTCTTCACAATAGCGTAAGATTGATTTGGGTCCCAGGGCATACCGGGATCCAGGGTAATGAGAATGCTGACGAGCTGGCGAGGGCTGGGTCAGAACGAAAGATGGTTGGTCCAGAACCAAGTGTGGGAATCCCGGCATGCAGCATAAGAACGGCCATTAAGGAATGGGCTGATAAAACACACAGGCTGGAGTGGTCTGGCCTTGCAGGTCTACAACACTCTAAGAAATTTATCTGCAATGTGACAACTCGCGTTTCAAAGTTCATACTGAATAACAGCAGGAGCAAGGCTCGTGCCATCGTCGGAGCCTTCACCGGGGACTACGCCACAGGCTCGATGATGCATAAGATGAAGCTCACCCCAGGGTGACGTGGGTGACTCTAGCTGCCGAGCGTGCGTAGAAGAGGAGGAGACCATGGACCGCATCCTTTGTGACTGCGATGTCTTGGCGGCAAAACGCATGTCCCTCCTCGGAGATAGATATCCAAAACCAGGAGATCTCAGATTTCTTCCCTTCAATGGTATTGCCTCCTTCATTGACCGTGTATTTGAAGGGTGAAGAAAGCAAAAATATAGGGGTTAACACAAAAGATCCCATTGGGTCGAAGTGTTGCTGGCTTTTCAGCCCCCACAACAAGATAAGATAAGATACATACTATGGGCGAGAGTCGGTGGCGCGTTGCTGATAGATATGGAAACTCAATATTTATGTCCGGGTTCGAATCTGCACGGACCACGTGCCATGTATTAGGTTTTCAAACTTATGCAGGTACGTAATACCGACTGCTCTGAAACCGTGAAGGAAAACATCGTGAGGAAAGCTGTAAACGCTGAAGAAGAAATTCTGATGCGTAGGTATGTGAAGTCTACGAATCCCCATTGGGCACGCGTGGTGGACTAACGCCCATACACTATATGGACTCCAGTCCAACTTGATTTGTAGTTTAATTAGAATTTATAAGGACCTTACTAACAGCTGTTTGTAAAAATCTGTCAAAATATATTAAAACGAAGGGGTGGGAGCCCGGTGACTCGTTACCCAGATTTACAGGTGTTATCTGTAAATCTATCACGTGCACCGGTCTCTCACATATAGTACTAAGTTTAGATTAATTTTTAATTTTGCAACTGTTTCATAGTCCCTATATGTGAGATGAAAATAAATACCTTTTTATTATTATTATTATTTACTATCCCTGAGGGTAGGCCTGTTATGTGCCCTACGTATATAGGCTGTGATGATGATCTACTATGAGACAAACCTAGAAATCGCGTAAAAAACAATCTGCTGTTTCATACATTTTGGTCGAGAAGCTATGGATTTTTTTCGATATTTCGATATAATTTCATGCTAACTCGCCTCAAAGTGTCAGAAAAGTTTGTTAGTAGAATTACACGTGCGAACTTGTCCATATATCAATAGTATAAGAAAATATCAGATTTTCGCGTTTAGGTAGGTACACCTACGTTAAATACATTTTTCTTGTATCTTTTCGCAGTATTACTCTCACATAAAGTCTGCATTAATAATTCACGACTGTATTCTCTAAGTCCCTTTCGGGTCAGCCAGAGACTTTGCTATACCAACAAACTACATCAGTTACCCTTTTGGCACATTCTCAGTGTTCAAGGACCTTCAAGGTTGAATTCATGTAGCAAGTGGTGATGGGGCTGCAGCCTTACAGTTAATTTATCTATTACAGATAGTAAACCATGGAATCGATGCCGTTTTAAAGCCGGAAAAAGGTGATTCAGACCATCAGACTGAACAACTTTCACAGTGGAACCAACATCTGACTACGCGAAAAAATTCCCTGTCCCATTTTGAGAAAGCCATTGGCATAAATTATTTTTACGTTTAAATACGTAGTTCCTCGTAGTAAAAGTTGGTTAAGTTTGATGGTCTGTAGCATAGCAGAAGCATAAGCATATGCTCACGACTATATTCCCCGAGGGGGTAGTCAGAGATATTCTGAAATCTCACCAGTAGTACCGAAACTCTGTCCAGTGTGACGGGGGGTGAGCCCGTCGCCACTTGTAAATCTTGTAATGGAAAGTGGGTACAATACATGCCTCGAAATTGAAGCATGCAGGTTTCCTCACGATGTTTTCCTTCACCGAAAAGCCAGTGGTGGTCTGTAGCACCACCTACATTACTGAAAAATAACATATTTAAGTTTAGGTACTCCCTGCATACCTTAGATCAAAATAAAATCTGCATACTGGGCGCATACAGAGTACCTGCAGATCTATGGTTTGGCATTTACGTCGCCGTCTCGTAACGATCATAAAACCTTTTCAAATACCTAAGTTTTTTGCCGGTTTTAGGTAACTTTGTAACCATTTTATTCATTAACTATGGCGCTTTTTGAGTTGATAAACAAACTGAACCATCTACAGGATATGAGAAGTGATGTGGTTTTTCTAGAAATCGATTTTATTGAATAAAACCGAAGAAAATGGACTCTAAAGTCACCCCTTTTTTTCCAGTTGTAACCATTTTACTCTTACATTTTGAATCGGTAGAAAATGAAAATTTACAATATTGTTCACAATTCAATTTAGAATGATGTGGTTTTCTTACTTTTTAGAAATTAATAAAAAAATAATCGAATTTTTCAAAGAAAACAGCGGAGCCACGAGCTCGTTCGCATCGATTAGTATGGAGAGTCGTGGTCCAGGGCAGATACGCCTTAACAGCAATTTTATTTCACTCACACAGAAATGGTGACGTGAACTTATTCGAGATGTCCCCGAGGGGTGCTGGAGTTTTCTCTCAAGAGAAATTAGCACTGTATATCTACCCGAGATGGCTGTATAGGTAGTTTGCTGAGAACTGATTTCATTTCTAATGCTACTTGCCAATGCTGGATCCAGTATTTCATTTAGGGGCCTTGATCTCATATTTTCAAAGGTATACAGGGAGCTCCATGTCTCTGGACTGGTCTAACACTTCGTCAATATGCAGTTTCATCATCATATCAGCCGATAAACGTCCACTGCTGGACATAGACCTCCCCAAAAAGGGGGGGGATTTGCCATAATCGCCACGCTTGGCAGGCGGGTTGGCGATCGCAGAGGATGCTGCTGCCCATCCTCCGGTACATCCCTTAGTCGCCTTTTACGACACCCACGGGAGGAAATGGAATGGTGCTACTCTTAGCCGACACCACACGGATGAACAGACAGATTAAGATAGAGGGGGTCAGGTTTCTCTGATGCTGACTGTACTACCGTTTATGTTCTCCTTATGTTAATGAAATTATTGTTCAAAAAAACTACTTCAAATCTAAATAAAACCGGTCAAGTGCGAGTCGGGCTACTCGCGCACCGGGGGTTCCGTACCACGACTTTAAGAGAATATTATTCCGAGAACGAAAATGCGCGCTGCATACAAACGTACTATGGTGATATTTTCAATACTAACCAATTAAAGTCAATGAAATTTTGCAGAAACAATCTAGAAACAAATCTCTATGCTTCTATAGAGTCAGATTTTCGTTAAAATATACAGTATCAATGCTAGGATTAATTTAAGATTTGTATGGAAATCTTTGAGGCACTGTAACTTGAAAACTATACATTTTAACGAAAATCTGACTCCATACAAGCATAGAAATTTGTTTCTAGATTGTTTCTGCAAAATTTCATTGACTTTAATTAGTTAGTATTGAAAATATCACCATAGTACGTTTGTATGGAGCGTGCTCCGAATAATATACCCTTAAAAAGTTTTGTTTCCTCCCAGACGTTTAGCGCAAGACTGACTCGAATCACACTTGACTGGTTTTTATTATTTGTTGTTATACTGTAGAGTTTGCTCTTTAATCAGTATAATTACACTAAGTTTGACGCTTGTACGTATTACCATTGTTACAGTTATGGTCTCTGTTACGGAGTATAGACCGAAAAGAAAAAAACTATGAGGATCCTTAAATTATTAACTTTTTGAAATATTTATGATTTTTTAGCAAATCCGACAACGCACATTCTGTGAAATTTCAATCGAATCGATTAGTCTGTACGATTATAATTTTCTGACTACACACAAAGTAAGTTCATAGCCAACTTGTTGCCAACCTTCGTAGAATAATTCGATCGAAATCATCAATAAATAATTAAGCTCCCCAATGCTGACGCAATAAACAATAGTCACAAATAGAATTCTAGAGACCAATATATTAACCAAACAGTAGCAACACTTAAACCACGTGATTACGTTAAATTCGTTGCGACATCTAAACTCATGCAGATAAGTGTCAAGTTTTAATTCAAGCTTAATAAGTTTCTCACTAAATACATAGCCAGTATACCTACCAACTGCAGGTGATTATGCTTACGCAGCTACCACACGTAGATTTCAAAAACACCGCATTTTGGAAACTTAAAACAGACATTTCAGATTATCATAGGGGATAATTTCCCCAAATGCAAAAAGACACATTACGGTCTAAACTTATCAAATCACAAATCATGAATTGCATCATAAACTTTTTTTACAAAGCACGTGACGTCTTTAAAATATAAAAGTTCCACCTAAGACATAAATTGAGTAAAGAGCGGACTTTAGCCGTCACACCTTGCTTGGCGAAACATTAGTTATTTGTTATGCTAGGCTGCAAAGTTGTTTTTTGGCGCGAGTACTTGTATTGAAACCTGAGCAAGCGAAGGATCCTAGGATTGACTCGCTTCGCTCGTGGTTCAAATAATAGAATCCTGAGCGTTTAGCGAAGGTTTCAAAGGTACGAGACGCAGAATAACTTTGCAGCCGAGCGAAACGCACAATTTTTCACCTCACAACAGCGAGGAAAAAAAGTGAATTGCTAAAAAGAACATTTCAAAAAGTTTTTATTTTCGTGCTGGCCAACGTGTCATGAAATAGTTATTAAGCATTTTCAGTGCATTGGCGGTATACAAAAATATTGAATAGACAAATTCGAATTTCAAAAACTCTTTGCACGCTAGAGGATAAAATACACTTTTGCACTCAGATTTCGAACGATAAACAGAATCTTTCCGAGCTTGTGAGGTGAAAAAAGTTTTTTTTTCGTGCTGGCCAGTGACATGAAATAGTTATTAATGCATTTTCAGTAGACGGGCGGTATAGAAAAATATTGAATAGACAGATTCGAACCAACTATTACGTACCAATCTATTTTAAAAGCAAGTAACACCTAATAAAGAACCGATACGCTGAAGTGAGAAGTACCGAGACAAGATTTCGAAATGAACTAAAAACTCTGTGCGAAAAATACGGAAGTAAAGTTGGAAGTAAAACTATTTAAAATCAGTTTTGATCAAAGCCTTTTGTCGTAATTTTTCATAGATTCCACCACTGTTCGAACTTTGTCGTCGCTTCTTCAATAGAATATTCCTATCGGACCAATCAAAAAAGTTGTATCGTTGAGAAAGAAAAATAGTTGATCCGTTTCAGTTGGTTGTTTCAGTTGATCGGAGTGGAAAGACAGGTTCTTCGTAGTAGTTCAAGCTAGGAGTAAGCGTACTCGTATTTAGGGTTAAGACACATTACCTACACCATCATCATCATATCAGCTAGACGTTAACTGCTGGACATGGGCCTCCCCAAGGGATCACCAAAACAACCGGTCTTTTGCTGCCTTCATCCAACGGGTTCCCGCCACCTTCACCATAGGTCGTCGGTCCACCTTGGTGGAGCGTGGGTACACGCTGCGCTTTCCGGTACGCGGTCGCCACTCGAGAACTCTTCAGCCCCATCGGCCATCGGTTCTGCGAGCAATGTGCCTCGACATTTTAATTTGGTCTATGTCAGTTGCTTTAGTTAAGGCCTCCGCACATTGCAGCGATATTATCGAGCGATTTTATCAAGCGATATTATCGACAGCGATAACGCGTCACCTTACCTTACATCACACTGCAGCGATTCCGCGATTCGCGTCACGCATGCGCTCCACCAATGAAATTAGTCGAAAGAGTTACGATAATATCGCGGCAGTGTGTGGGATCGAGCGCGTCCCCATACAAAATGTACTGAGAACAATTATCGCAAAATCGCAGCGATATTATCGCTCGATATCAACTGTAATGCACTACATTTTGACAAATAAATAAATGAAATGAAATGAAAAATGATAATATCGCGGCAGTGTGTAGGATCGCGCGCGTCCCCATACAAAATGTACTGGAAACAATTATCGCAAAATCGCAGCGATATTATCGCTCGATAAAATCGCTGCAATGAGCGGAGGCCTTTATTCTGCGATTCTCTTTTTTTCTGATTCGATCTAGCAGGGAAACTCCGAGCATATCCCTCTCCATTGCCCTTTGGACCAGCCTTTTTATTAGGCTTTGAGTGAGCGACCATGTCTCAGTTCGTTCATGTAGCTTTCGGCACATTCGGCTTGCTCAGTTGAGACTAGCGACGCGACGTGCAATCCAATTTAGATCTTATTACTAAAAGAATTAAATTAATGTTATAACAAACACGTGCGGCAAATATCAGTCATAGAGTGCGGCGAAAAATGCAACATGAACATTGAATTACGTACCTAAATTTTTTTTTAGAAAGGGGGCGCAGGCTAAGTTTGCAGCTAATATAATTAAGAAGACGGCCCTGAGTGTCCAAGCTCAAGTTAACAATAAACGTTGAAAATTTATACTTTTTTTCAGAGGATGGGCAAATCACATATTTACGTACTAGTGTTTATGAGTTTACATCTAAGGTAATTATTTAAGAGCGACTAATTCTCTTATGAGCGTTGAAATTCTATTCATATACATCTAACTGTGGTGGCAGTCTATTAGAGAGCCGCTTAGCGACGGTCGGCAAGTTTTTGCGGTAGGTAATATTTCCCGGACGCGCCACCCGCGACAAGAAAATCCAATTTTCCGCTCTCTTCCAGCTTAGGCTCTGTTAAAGTAGGTACTACGAGTTCTCATCGTGTACTCGAATCTAACTTCTGGCTGCGAGGCTCGGAATAGAACCATTCTGGTCTTATGAGGCTACTACGGCAACTAATAAGGTTCCTTCATGACGTTCAAAGACGACACAACAAATATTTGTTTTAACCTTGTGCTCTAAATTGGTGGAGCGAGGAAGACGACCTAGTAAATGCGGCGGGAGCCCGTTGGATGCTGGCAGCGCAGGACCAGTTCTTCTAGGTAACGATCCTTGAGGGAGACCTATGTCCAGCAGTGGACGTCCATCAGCGGAGATGATGATGATGATTCAATAATTTTCTTATTCCTACACCTGCGTCATGGCGGCGTGATATAGCGCTATAGCACCCTTGCTCTCTTTCTTTTTGCACGCGAACAAACGAGATAGCAAGGCACGATAAAACGTAAAAGGTAGTCAAGTTTTCAAAATTATAGGCTTTTTCTCCCCTCCGGACGGAAAGCGTCAATTGTCGTGCCGCTGCGCTAAACGAAGTTGCCGCCTTCCACCTCGGTCGAGGAGAAAAATAGTATACTAACCTCGGACAGTAAATAAGAAAGCCTTAGATCTCATGTAATTGTTGACCGAGGCGAAGCCGACCTTTCTTACTTTCCTGTCCTCAGTGTGTAATCTACTATTGCATTCGTGAGAAATGCGTGTGAATTTGCTTCGAAAACTCTTGGTGATATAACATTGTTTGCGGGCAATGGGGTCCAAGGATTGACTGACCCTACCTACTACGTTAAACAGATATAGAAACACATATTTGTATCTTCTTTTCGTCGCGAGGAAATCTGAGCTTCGATAATATTCAGGTATTAGGTACTTAGACTATTTATATATGGACAAGTTACGCATGTAATTCTTAAACTTTTCAGCCACTTTTTGCGGGGGGCAAGATAGCATGAAATTCGCTACTTAGGACTTTATTCCATTTTGAATGTTAATAATCATGAAAAACAGTGTCGTGTGAACCCCAAACGTGATACGTTCGAAGTTAGGCTGTCCGGTCAAATTAGCAACACTTAATCGAATGTCAAAACGTGCGCTTTTTATGAAAAATTGTACTAACCCACAAATGACGTCATCAACATATTTTCATTACTTTTTATACTTTATCGTATTATTAAAAATAGTATTCAAGCTAAAGAATTACAGAAAATAAGAGTTTAGCGTTATTTTAAAAAGTTTTTTCTACGAAGAAGATAAAACTAAAATATATTTTATGCAGTCCTCTCCACTAATGTATGTAAACGCATAAAATTTCTCGATCTTGCACGTTGGCAGAGGAGAATTGCAAATGCGAGGCGGGTCCCTCTATAAATCATCTAAGATTACGTAGTCAGACACATTCTTTCTCAAAAATATTCATGTACCATTATCATTATCCGACGGTGCCAGTGCTTACTAGATAATGCACGTAAAAGCAAGTGCCAACCCTAATTGAAAAAGGTTGTATAGTTAAAATTTTCAAATGTTTCGGTCTAAACCGTCTACAGGTACAGTCAGCATCAAAAGTATCTAAGCATCTCCGGCGTTCAAATACATCTGAACAATTACGCGAAAATAAACCCTATTTCATACGAGATAACATTTGTTTTCAATTTAACAAATAATAACATGATACATAAATTAATTTGATTTCTTTGTGAGTTGAAATAAGGTTTGCTATCGTAAAGTTGTTCAGATATTTATGAACACTTAACATGCTTAAATACTTCTGATGCTGACTGTACAGGTAGCAAGTGTTTGTTCGTCATCGATTTGCCATTATAACCTCGTCCCTGCCCATTTTATAGAGCAATTACTAAGGACACATGTCCCTTTACGTTTTACGGCGAATAACGTAACTTTTTACGGGCCATTGCACCTCAATGTGATATGATGTCATAAGTGCTGGACTACGATTTCTTCTCTCTTGGGTTTTCTCGGAAAAGATTAAGCTTAAGCATAAGCATATGCTCACGACTATATTCCCCGAGGGGGTAGTCAGAGATATTCTGAAACCTCAGAACATCCACGTTTCACCAGTAGTACCGAAACTCTGTCCAGTGTGACAGGGGGTGAGCCCGTCGCCACTTATATTATAATGGACAGTGGGTACAATACATGCCTCGAAATTGAAGCATGCAGGTTTCCTCACGGAAAAGATTATGTGGTCTATAATTATTTACCGTAGTACCGTGGTGGTCCAGTGGCGACTAACGTTGCCTGCCGTGCAGGAGGCGGTGCTTCGATCCCCGTCCAAGCTAGTCAGCTTGGAACTAGTCAGTACCAATGAGTTTATCGGTATTTATGTACGATTTGTAACACCACTGGCTTTTTTGTAAAGGAAAACATCGTGAGGAAACCTGCATGATTCAATTTCGAGGCATGTATTGTACCTACTGTCCATTACATGTGGCGACGGGCTCACTCCTCGTCACACTGGACATAGTTTCAGTACTAGTGAAACGTGGATGTTCTGTTCCGAGGTTTCAGAATATCTCTGACTACCCCCTCGGGGAATGTAGTCGTGAGCATATGCAATGCTGTGCTATATTATTTAGATAATTATAATGTTCATAATTTCATATAGTGTCATTATTTAGGAGATCAAGTACGAAGAGCGATGGATCTATACCAAACAAAGAGTTTGAAGAATGTAAGATTTGACAACAAAGGAATTTGACCAATAATGTCGTGGCCAATGGTAAAATACAGGGTGTATACTTAAATGCGGTACAATACTCTAGGGGGTGCTTCAAACTATCAAACTGAAAAAACAAATTTCAGTATGGGACCAACATTAAAATCGCGAAAAATAAACAGCTATTTCATACATTTGAGTCGCACAATGACTTTTTTTATAGAACACCTGATTTATTCCTCGATTTTAATGTTGGTCCTGTAGTATATAAGTTGTTTAGTTTGATGGTCTGAAGCCCCCCGTTTTATATGAAACGCATTTAGTTGTAAAATCTGTAGGTATACCTATTTTTGTTTTGAATACATATTTTTGGTTTTATAATTATTACTACTTATAAAAGACGCAGTTAGAACCATCAACTGATATCATTGCTGATTACCGAACGAATCTAAATTATTATTTTTTTTAATTGTTTCCAATTTAAAAATTACAAACCAATATTTATGTTCCTAAGTCTACCCCGGCTCCGTGCTACGATCAAATTAAAAAATGAATTTGATTCAATGAGTTTATGCGATTCTGTAGAAATCGTTTTCAGGTTTTGCGTTAATTTGTGTGCCTACTGAAATTGATTATCAAATAACTCATTACTGCTAGCACTGCTAGGGAAAAAAAGCACGCGCACAAAAACGAATAAATTTTCCCTTTTTCTCGAACCAATACCTAGATAAGTATACTAGGATAGACATTTAAAAATTTATGACGAGTCCGGAGATAAAATTTTAATTGAGGCTTTCACAACGGAGGATACGTCTATAGAATTAGCATATAAATGAATCCGCTTCTTCAGTACTTACGACTTCTAATTAACGCTGCGAAAGTTTTTGAGAACAGCTCTGCTCTAATGGAAGCTTGGTTTGTCTTCTTTGCTAAGATCAACTAATTTGTAGACTATCGCCTTTCTAAATTACTAACTAATTTAGTTTGCGAATGTGCTGGTAACTTTAGCTATTGTGTTAGTAAGTACTTAGTTTAGTAGGTACTTGTGTAGTATAACGTGTTTAGTGTAGGTACCTATTTGTGTTTTCACTAAAAGCTCATCGTAATTGTACCATTTATCTATTAGTAAACATAATAGGTTTTATTTTGTGTCTGTATTTAATTCTTAGGTTGGCGAAACATACAGGGTGTAATATAATTAAACACTCATAAGTAAGTAAGTGTGTAAGTTGTTCAGTTTGATGAGCAGAGTTAAGTATGTGGTTTAAAGGTGTGGAATCCCTTCGTATCGGAAAGACCTTTAAGCAAAATGTCCTTCGCAGGCGCAGCACAACGTCCTAAAAGCAAAACGACCTATTATCATATAGACCTAAAAGCAAAACGAACTATTATCAAATTGACGTAAAAGCAAAACGACCTATTAGCAAAACGTCCTAAAAGCAAAACGGCATTTAAGCAAAATGTCCTATTAGCAACATGACTGAACTTTTACTTTGGAGCGAACAAAGAGAAAAAATTTAAAAAGTTTGCTGTTTCATACAAAACTGCAATATGCACCTACTCAACTCAAATGAATGGGATCGCATTTTTCGACTTTGACTCCATAGTGAAAGTTGTTCAGTTGGATGGTCTTAACCACCTCTACAAGGTGTTACAAAAATAGTGGCTTAGACCATCAAACTCAAAAACTTTCACTATGGGACCAATATCGAAATCGCGAAAAAAAAAAATGATGTTCTATACTCTACAAATCGACTCGAGCTAAAATATTTGTATGGGATATCAGTTTTTTTTTTCGCGAATTTGATGTTTATTTATTTTCTTTAGGATCGCCAACAAGGTGAACACAATATTATAACAATTACATAGGTTAACAAAAGGCGTGTGCCACCTCATGATGTTTGTGTGTGTGTGATGTTGGTCCCATAGAGAAAGTTGTTCAGTTTGACGGTCTAAACAACCCCCTAAATAGTTTTAAAATTTTATTTTTACTTATGTAACACCCTGTATAAATATAACTAAGGTGTTTTGTAACATCTTGTAATATTTGGCAAAGTTTTACAGTAGCCCGTAGTACCTAACTCAACCCTATTTGGGCTATTTGGGTATGCAATTGTTGTGGCTTACCTTATCTACGGGTGCCCAAGAACGCAAGTTGGTATGCGCCTGGCCGCCTGGGATAAAAGGACGTAACTGCGTCTCTCATAATCCTTTGTTTAATTTTGTACGATACGTAAATTCTACTTATACAAGGTGTTACGAAAATAAAAATAAACATTAAAGGGGGTGGTTTAGACCATCAAACTGAACAACTTTCAATATGGGACCAATATAGAAATCGGGAAAAAAAATGATGCTCCATCAACAAATCGACTAGAGCTAAAATATGTATGGGATATCAGATTTTTTTTTGCGATTTCGATGTTGGTCCCATAGAGAACATACTTACAACACCAGTTTTTAATTATTAACGTAATTTTAAGGGTGTATTTAGACCGTGAATCTGAACTACTTTCCCTAAGGAACATGGGTCGAAAAACGAGATTTTTTTTCGACCTACTTAAGGAAACTTGTTCAGATTCACGGTCTGAATACACCCTTAAATTTTCGTTACTAATTCGGTATGTCAAGTTTTTTTTTGACTTCATTTTTATATTTTTTACGGACAGAAGACATAATTTTAAGATACCTATTTCATTCCTATTGCGATTCATCGAGTTTATCAATATAAAAATAATTTTTAAATTATTTTGATCTGTAATCTCTAAGTGCAAAAATGGTGGAGAGAAAATAATTCGAACTCCATGGAGAAAAACTACATACAGCTGTATTTAAAAAAATTAAAACCTGCCTCCTCTTTCTAACTCTATGCTGGAAAAAGATACGGCAACATCAAATGTCAAATTCTGACATTGTGAAAGTATTTTTTTTTCTTAAAGGTCGGTTATTTTAAGTTGATTTTATGTTTACCAAGGAGTTCAGAGGTATGTCAGTGACGTCAGTGCACGGACCGAAAAACGACGTTATTTTATTAAAAATATCTGTAATCCTTTCATTTTAAAATCTCTGACATAGAAAATATGATTATTGAGACAATTATCTCGAAATGGTTTTCAATTCAGCCCTCCAAAAAAAACCTTGACATACCGAATTAAAAACTAGTAGTGAATAGCATAGCATAAGCATGCTCACGAATATGTTCCCCGAGGGGGTAGCTACTAGCTACTCAGAGATATTCTGAAACCAATCGACCAACCTTCTGCGAATTCGTTATTGCTCCCATAGTGAAAGTTGTTTAGTTTGATGGTCTGATCTTCCCCATAACAATCGTCAGCATATTAAGAAAGACCTAGCATATTTAAGCTAAAACAACTCATCACGGAGCCTACAAAACTAATCTAATTTAGTAGCAACAAAGCTCAGAAACTCGCAATTTGGCACGAAAATATTTTCTCCTAGAAGATTTTCTCTGATAGTATTGTTCTAATTTCACACCCTAAGGCATCCTAACCTAAGGGTGTGAAAACAGAGGTGAATATTTGATTGATGGTAATTTCGTAGCGATGCACAGATACCTACTTTAATAGACGCATATGATTCCAATCCAATTGAAATATTTTAAGGCTAGGTTATCCCAGTGCAAGCGTCTCTTTCTTGCAAGCATAAGTTTACAATTAGCCATCCCGCTCCAATTGAAAGCAGGATCGCAAAAAAACATGTTTTTCGTCAATATCTTTGCTCATGGGAGTTTCTAAGCTAAAAATTCTTCTGAGTTCACTAGAAATATTTAATGTATTTAGTTAAATACAAGAATAAAAAGTTAAATATCAGCAGTTTAATCATAGTATTGAAAAAACATAACAAAAAGGGGTAACTTTGGGATGTTTTTCTATCTAGTAAACTTAATCTAATCGTGTAATTGAGAACAGTCGCCCATCCGCCCGATCCTTAAATAAGACATAATTTGATTTCAGACTTTAAAACACAGTTTAAAACACTTTCGTTCGTGTTCAAAAAACGGCCTCGACGGGATAACAGTAATATTACATAATATTTTTCTCCCCTCCGGACGGAAAGCGTCAATTGTCGTCCCGCTGCGCTAAAAAAAGTTGCCGCTTTCCGCCTCAGTCGAGGAGAAAAATAGTATACTAACCTCGGGCAGTAAATAAGAAAGCCTCAGATCACATGTTTGTTGACATTACATGAGATCTGACGCCTTTCTTACTTTCCTGTCTCGGTGTGTAATCTACTATTCTTTGCCTCCGGTCTTTACGCCCATGGAGCTATGATTATAGCTAGAAACGTGGCTGCAATATTATCATAATTTTTCCCTATTTATTATTATTACTCATTTAGAGTTCATGCAGCCAACAACAAAGCGTTATGGCGTATTCTATCTCAAATAGTAATAATGCATCAAGGATATCGCATCAGTCGGATAACTTTGTTAGGAATAAATTTTACTACCTATTTTAACGATTCCCACGTTTGCGCTTTTTAGGTCAACGCTGTCGGCGACACGGACCAAATTGGTTTCTCTATTTCAGTTACTATAATATTTTTCGATCAAATGGAAGCAATTTTATGTGTTCACCAGAGGCTTCGCACGGGTACCACACATAATATAAACCTTTCTCATGAATCAATCTATCTATTAATCAAAACCATATCAAAGTTAAGGGTATATTATACGGAGCGCGCCCCATACAAACGTACTATGGTGATATTTTCAATACTAACTAATTAAAGTCAATGAAATTTTGCAGAAACAATCTAGAAACAAATTTCTATGCTTGTATGGAGTCAGATTTTCGTTAAAATGTAATAATCTTAAATTAATCCTAGCATTGAAACTGTATATTTTAACGAAAATCTGACTCCATAAAAGCATAGAGATTTGTTTCCAGATTGTTTCTGCAAAATTTCATTGACTTTAATTGGTTAGTATGGAAAATATCACCATAGTATGCAGCGCGCATTTTGGCTCTCGGAATAATATTCTCTTAAGTCATTGCAATAAAAGCTAAAAGCGAGGGAAGCTAAATCAAGATCTACACGGTCAAGTGCGAGTCGGTCTACTCGCGTACCGAGGGATCCGTCATAGCGTAAATATAATAAAGTTGGTGCGCTTAGTGGTCGCGGCGAGTCTATGCGGAGGTGCGAGGTGAGGCACCGGCCGTTGGGGTACAGCGCGCAGGTGATGGGGTACTGGGACCACTCCCCCCGCCAACCGCACCCCCCGCACGATAGGCCTGTCGCGACCCGAGAGCGCCCTATTCACTATTATTATTATGTACTAGCTGTGCCCGCGACTTCGTACGCGCAGAGATGTTCTTAATAATATTAAGAGAAAGAAAAAAAGAACAAGAAATAGAAAGAAAGAGAAATAAGTAGAAATTTAAAAAAAGTTAAGTAAGAACTAACTAAAAAATATTAAAAATATTAAATATTAAAAAGTAAAGAAAAGAAGATATTTTTTTTCGCATAATTATTCCATCATTGCCATCAAATTAAAGCTTAAAGTAGAATCTCTATACATTTCTCAAAACTACATCTAAAACTAATATTAAATCAGAACATGCAGGCAGTACACCTGCAGCATCAGGACTGAGTAATAGGAACCCGAAAAAACAATATTACCTATGTTTCTTCTTAACCCAACGAAATCTGTAAATTCTTAAAGCACACACCCCTACACAGTTACTCATTCTTAGTTTATGTTGACAATACCCTACAAAGTAGGTAGCCGTGAAGAGGACTCTGCTTGATCCTTATAATCTAATTCGCAAATCCTCAAGTCTCATGTCTTAGACAGTCAGGACCCTTCAGCATCAACACTGAAGAACTTATTTGGCAAAATCTCGAGCTCGCTTCGCTCACACCTGTTTTTATATTGTATTGAGTCGATTGAGTCGTAATCGTCCGGCAGCCAGGTGGGTTGACAACATCTGGAAAACTATAGGCAAGACCTGGATGCGACTGGCACAGGACCGAGAAGAATGGCAAAATATGGAGGAGGCTTATGCCCTACAGTGGGTAGATACAGGCTGAAAATGATGATGATGATTGAGTTGTATTGCAAAATCTCGATATAATATGAAAATCTCGAGCTCGCTCCTGGTTTTTGAATAAATTTAGTCGAATATTGCAAAATCTCGAGCTCGCTTCGCTTGCTCTATTTTTTTTTACGTGTTATGCTCGCTCCAGCCAGGTAGCAGCTCGTATTTTAACAACCTATTCGTATCGCTGTAAATTAAAAAGACTATTTTAGAGTGTGCAGTAGCGACCTAAGCTGAATTTATTGTCAAAATACAATTTATCGTGATTGTCCGGGGAAAATTTCTGATTTTACTGAAATGTCAGGTGTTTTTGACGTCTTTGTCCGGCAACGGTGATTTTGGTGGTGGCAGCCCTAGCCCGAAACGACCCAGAGCGGGGGTCACATTTCCTCTCCCGAAGTCTCGCGCCATTTCAGCAATGAAGCTTTTAGCTTCGGCTCCCCATGCCCCTGTGGTCTTGACGGTGACAGGAACAAAGAGATATATTGACGCTCCAAGGCTGAGTACCGGACTCTCTTTTTGTGGCAGCAAGTTCAGCGGCTGCTCCAGGTTTCCGTGACGTGCGACTGAGGTCTGGCGGCGAAGGTACTTACGCATGTAGTGTGCTACAGGAGGCACTTGCCTTTCTGCCAGGACACCAAAGCTAGGCCGTCCAACCCCTTACCGTCGGTCTTTTGAAATACGCATACACAGAATAGGCACATGAAGTATGATAAGTACAATAAGATTTGTGTAATTTGTACACTTAGAGTAGTTGGAGTACTAACTCTCATTTTACTCAACCACTGAGAGTACATTTTTAAATACCTACCTACTCATAACTTTTGACTGTGTCAACCGATTCCGATGAAATAAAGCCTATATGTTAATCTAAACTTCATCCATAAATCAGATTCTCCTATGGTCTTGCTGATGAAATGTGATATTTTCATAATTATGATGAGTAAAAAATAAAAACAAAAAGTTCTGCACCAAGATTCGAACCATCAACTCGTGTTTGAAAGTCTGACCATTTACCAACTACGCTATTGAGCTTTCTGAAGAAAGCGTTGAAAAAAGCAATTAGTACCTATTTACCATACCTACTGAATCTTCCCAAATGCATATTGTCGGAGTGGTAAACATTTAAAATTATCCCACAGGAACGCATTACCGGGATAAAAAGTATCCTATGTGCTAGTCTAGAACATATTTTATCTGTGTGCCAAATTTCATCCAAATCCGTTGAGCGTTACGCTTGATAGCGGCACCCGCTATACTCCGTACGCGCAGACCACTGACTTTAAATACTCATAACTTTTGATTGCATGAACTGATTGCGATGCAATAAAGCTTACACGTTAATCCAAACTAATCCCTATATTTTTTTGAAAACGCCATCCAAATCGGTTCAGTAGTTTTTAAGTTATGCGTGCATACTTTTGATTGAATAAACCGATTGCGATGAAACATAGCCTATATTTTAATCTAAACCATGCCCTACACTTTAGTGAAAACCCCATCCAAATCGGTTCAGTAGTTTTTAAGTGATGCGCGAACAAACAAACAGACAAACAGACAAACAGACAAACAGACAAACAGACAAACAGACAAACAGACAAAAATTCTAAAAATGGTCTTAATGTATTCCATTACGTATCCTAAACACCCCCAATTATTTTTTTTGCAAATATCTTCAATGTACATCATCGCCAAGTTTAGAATTTTATTATATGTATAGATATTCACTTTGGTTCCGTACCACACCATCACACAACATAATTATTAACTTACAATTGCTTTTTTCTTCCCTGCTTTTTAGATGGCGTTATGTGCTTCGATCAAAGTAAAATTAATGGATAGGCCTTACGCGAACATTTCAAACCAGAAAAATAAGGCAAAACAAATGACAGGTATACTTCAAAATTATGTACCGAGATGTCAGAAGTGTGCCACCAAGTGTGCCAGTTTGTTTGGACCAAGTGCACCTGTTCAACTTAACGCGCTTTGGGCCTATCCTTTTTTTATTGGGGCTTTTAACCTTGAGGTTATGTCAGCCCAGTCAGGTTATATTATGAAGTTTGGGTTAATAAGAATGACAAAAATTGTACCATATAATTGCTTTTTTCTTCCCTGCTTTTTAGATGGCGTTATGTGCTTCGATCAAAGTAAAATTAATGGATAGGCCTTACGCGAACATTTCAAACCAGAAAAATAAGGCAAAACAAATGACAGGTATACTTCAAAATTATGTACCGAGATGTCAGAAGTGTGTCACCAAGTGTGCCAGTTTGTTTGGACCAAGTGCACCTGTTCAACTTAACGCGCTTTGGGCCTATCCTTTTTTTATTGGGGCTTTTAACCTTGAGGTTATGTCAGCCCAGTCAGGTTATATTATGAAGTTTGGGTTAATAAGAATGACAAAAATTGTACCATATAATTGCCCCCAGGCTAGAGGACTCAGGACCACAGTTGTATGATTTTACTCGGTACTCAAAAAATAGTAAGATGTAACATTCATTGCTTAACACAACTTAGATGAGATTCATGAATGTTTCATGAGCATCCTCTCGCACAGGCAAAGAATTTCTATTCGTTTTCAAGTGAAATTCAGTTTTGAAAGCGCTCAAAACGATTGTTTGGCTACTTTCAAAGTTTTATTATGATAATACAATTTTCCTTTCATAAGCTCTTTAAAATGGAGTTTAAGTAGGTATATAGAAGAACTTTATCTCCTGTTTACCGTTTTAATATAAGAAGAAGCAAACAAGTTTTTATTCCTAGAAAGGATCACGAGAAGTTTATTCCGAGAGTGCAAATGTGCGCTGCATACAAACGTAGTCTGGTGATATTTTCAATACTATCCAATTAAAGTCAATGAAATTTTTCAGAAACAATCTAGAAACGAATCTCTATGTTCGTATGAAGTCAGTTTTCGATAAAATATACAGTTTTAATGCTATGATTAATTTAAGATTTGTATGGAAATCTTTGAGGCACTGTAACTTTAAAACTATACATTTTAACGAAAATCTGACTTCATACGAGTACAAACATAGAGATTAGTTCCTCTTTAAATCGTTCTAGGTTCCTCTAGATTGTTTCTGAAAAATTAATTGGTTAGTATTGAAAATATAACCAGACTACGTTTGTATGGAGCGCGCCAACGGTAAATTAACCCTTAATCTTTAGGTATACATTGGTAGATCTATTCGGGATCTGAAACTTTGCTATAACTACTAACTATACACCAATAGTTTTTAATTAGTAACGAAACTTTAAGGGTGTATTCAGACCGTGAATCTGAACAACTTTCCCTATATGGGTCGAAAAACGAAAAAATTTTTTGGACTTCCCATACAAAAGTGCGGATCGACCTATCGATTTTCTATGGGAGGTCCAAAAATGTTTCTCGTTTTTCGACCCATGTTCTTTAGGAAAAGTTGTTCAGATTCACATTCTGAATACACATAACATAAGTTTCGATACTAATTAGAAATGTGTGGTGTATAAATACACGTAAATGTACCTACACGTTAATTCGTATGCCACAGACTAGGTGCCTATAGGTACTTTAATAACTATGTAAAACTTCCATAAACGACCTTATCCCTTAGCAAAAACCCGGCCAGTATACCACCTCTGCATGAACAGCGATCTATATCTATCAAACTGCCGGTCATTTTTGTACGAGCGATCGTTCACGTCTTCACGTATTTCCGCAAGCTGCACATGTAGGGTTGTATCGGCCGCATGTATGAAGCTGTTTTTTTTGGTTGTATATTTATTCGGTGACCTTATACTCGTAGTCACCTGCTACCAAACTATAAAGTCCTTGCCTCTTACACATCCATATCAAGAAATGTGGTGGTCTATTCTAAAAAAGAACCACACGGTTTTATTAGACTGCTTTTCCACCTGAGATGTGCGAGGTAGCGAGGTGGTGAGCGAGGAAAAAATCGGCCAATGGGAGTGCTTCAATTTCCTAATGACGTGATGGAGCGAGCGCGCCATTGGCGGATTAGTTTCCTCGCTCACCGCCTCGCTACCTCGCACATCTCTGGTGGATACGCAGCCTTTGTGCGTTCACACACGATGACGCACTGACGGAGCGGCAGATGTCAGTCCATAGAACCGCACCCGGTGCGTCAATGCGTCACCATGTGTGCTTCTACGTGCGGTTTCATACAACTCCTAGCTTCACAAATGACGGATGGACGTTTGCTGCTCCGTCAGTGCGTCATCGTGTGTGAACGCACTTAGAAGCCCTTCGGTCTATCTTTAAGTAACTTTTCACCTTTCTGACATATGCAATTGACTCACAAAAATGTGCGAGTAATTTGTTTTATCATCCTATTTCGCTTTCACCGCCATCCAGTCCCTTTTAACATTTTGTGTAGGGTACGACGACGTGTATTATTTATGAATTCCTTTGTAGAACATTGCGGGATTTACACGAGTTTTGGACGTAGCGCAGTAGACGGTTTTTCATGCATATTCTCTTAGTTTAGTGCGGTTTGGTGAAAAGTTACATTAAATGGGAACAGCAATGCATATTCATGCACTGTCCGAGTTCATTGCATTGCATTGCTATGCAAAAAAGTTTAACTTATTTTAAAACTGTAGGTAGAGAAATATGCTGGCCATGTTTAAGTTTTACGCATTTAACTAGCACTATAACTGCGACAACTATTTTGTTGTTTTATGTAGAGTTTGGTTAAATCTACCATAAAATACAGGGTAAATTTTATTTCTCACAGCGGATAACTTCAGCATTATTCTTCTCATCAACCTGAACAACTTTCACTATGGCACCAACATGGAAATCGCGAAAAAAAAAAACAGCCGTCCCATACATTTGAGTCTAATAGGTACCTACTGCAGTTTTGTATAGGACATCATTTTTTTTTCGTGGTTTCGAAGTTTGCTACATAGTGAAAGTTGTTCAGTTTGATGAGTAAAATACATGTTATCGAGCGATAATATCGCGATTTTGCGATAATTGTTTCCAGTACATTTTGTATGGGGACGCGCTCGATCCCACACACTGCCGCGATATTATCGCAACTCTTTCGACTACATTCAGTGGTGGGGCGCATGCGTGATGCGAATCGCGGAATCGCTGCAGTGTGTAAGGTGTCGCGATATCGCTGTCGATAATATCGCTCGATAATATCGCTGCAATGTGCGGAGGCCTTTATTCGCAGTGATATAAAAAGAAAGATGTCCTTTTTACCTGTCAAATAAACTCAGTTTTTTTTTTCGATACAACTTTTATTCCTCATTACCAAATTAAATGAAATTACTACCAATGTAAATGGAATTAACCTTTAGTTTTTCTATATCAATATTTATTGTATACATCAACAACATAGTACTATAATTACTTCAACTAAATCAAAGAAAAATTGGCAGGTAAACGAATGTATGGGAAGTGGTCGTCCTTCTTTACCCTGCAATGTATTGTAATCCAAAATAAGGTAGGTAGAGCTCGTAGGTATTTACAGAGAAATGCATGAAGAGGCATGTCTACTAGTTATACGTATTCTATTAATAACACCCACAACCACAAACATTGGTACAAACAATTAAATAAAAATTCTTCCCTTTGTTTACAACTCTTGATTTTCCCCGACATTTACTGGCTTCTTTGATCAGGCTTTGCTTGTAAACACCGTGGCTCATTACGCCAAGTTCCATGAAGTTCATTCCATTTTCATCCTTTACGAATACGGCGACTTTAATTAGTTGGTTAACCATTACCGTTTCACCGCAAGCATTTAAGAGTTGTGTAGTTCGAAACGGACAATGGATTTGATAGTTTTAATTAGTTATAATTCTCAAAGAGTTCTACGGTAGCAGGTTTTATGAACTTATGTCAGGAACGTAGCCAAGTTTAAGTCTGTCTCGCTTTAGTATAAGGGATAATTTTGTTTGGCAAACTATTGGATTTACGATGAGATAATTCGTTCGGTAATTATGTTCGTATTCCTGGTATTATGAGGTTATAATTCCACGTATAAAGGAATTTCCTATTTGTGTTTGAAATAACTTTTGCCGGAGACTTCGCGTCACGTAGGGTAGGTACGCACGGCGACAGATCAACCTACCCATAGTTGGACCTTATGTCCATGAACATAGAGTTCAACTATGGGTAGGTTGATCTGTCGCCGTGTGTACCTAATGATTTCCCTCTTGTCTTCTTGTACGAGTAGAATGGTTACGAAACCCTATCATGGGCGTGTCCTACACGCTCTTGGCCGGTTTTTTTCTTGTTATTGACGTAGTCCACTAGGTGCGCTTAATCTTATCTAATCTAAACTATAACAAAACTGTAACTGAAGTGTGTCAGTACATTGAAGATATTTACAAGAAAAAGATTACGATAAAGGTTTTTAGGTGTCCCTGACGACTCAGGCAGGAGCCGACGTAGGTCTCCAAATACATAATTAATTACACTAGAAATTATCGCTTTCAATAACAAATTAAATAACAGCTTATGTAAGTGATGTACGTATGCATACATACATACATACATACATATGCTCACGCCTATGTCCCACTACTGGGGTAGGCAGAGACAATAGATCACCACATGCTACGATTCTGACACACATCTTTCGCCTCCTCAACATTCATAAGTCTCTTCATACAAGCTCGTCGGTTCCGGGTACATTTTATTTGGCCCTTCTTCAGTACGCATCCTATTTGGTCAGCGTACATGCGCCAAGGGCAACCCCTTTCAACCATTCCATTCACACTTTCCTTGTAGATTTCATACGTCAGCCTACTTTGGCTCATTCTTTCCACATGGCCAAACCACCTCAACATTCCTTTTTCAATCCTTGTCACTACATCTTCTTTCAGACCACATCTTTCTCTAATCACACTATTCCGTAACCGGTCCTTTAAAGTCACACCACACATACCACGCAGGGAGCGCATTTCAACAGCATTTATTCTAGATTCATGCTTCTTCTGCCATACCCAACTCTCACTTCCATACATTAAAGTTGGTGCCAACACACCCTCGTGAACCGCCAAACGAGCCTTTTTAGACATAGTTTGACTCTTCACGAAGGTGTGCAAGGCTCCATTAATCCTATTTCCTGCTTTCACTCTTCTCTCTATATCTTCGTCGTACTTTCCGTCTCTTGTGAACATACAACCCAAGTACACAAACTCACTGTACCCCACTCAGTGGGTTACACAGTGGGCCCCACTGTGTATAGCCCATGTACGTATGCACATGGTATACAATGGGTAAAGTTACTTCGATCGGTTTTCCGCAAAACGTGATGAACCGAGTGTATAATGTAGCCACGGACTTTAAAGAAATACGGACCGAATATTGCACTAAAAAGATGTGAAGCATGCAAGGTAATACAATCTCGTTTGTTCTACAAGGGATCTACACTCACACAGATGCACTAATAGCTCTAGGCGCAGGTGCTACAACCCGTCACCTTATGTACCGCGTGACACAATGCACACCAAAGAAATGGGTGCTTCAGACGAGATTACGTCTGGTTCTTTTTTTAAGTCTGTGAGTGAAGCATAATAATGATATGTCCATAGGTAAAGTCGGCAACGAAAGTTGATTACCAGTTATGATGTCATTATTATGAAAATAAAGATGACAATCGTTTATCAACTTTCGTTACTACTACTAACTAACGCAAAACGTGATACAGCTACGGTCGGATTCAAAAGTTGATTTCCAGTTCTGAACTTCTAATGAATATTAAGGTGATTATTGTTTAACAGCTTTCGTCACCGTACTACGTTCTGCGTTAACTATTGCGTAACAAAATAAGATACAACAACACCCGTAGGTATCTCGGTAGCAACCTAACTTTCCTAACTTTGAGCGGTAGGTACTTATTCTATTCATGTTGAACTAAAGCACAGATTAATAGTTAGATTTCAACGACCCGGTTGGTGTAATGGTTACCACACCGGACTGCCAAACCAGGGTCCTGGGTTCAATCCCGGTTCGGTCATGGATGTTATATGTTCGTGCCGTTGTTGTATGGTTTCCATAATAAAAGCCTTTAGTGCTTCGCTTGGGATCATTACAATGTATGTGCCTGTGAGCGTTATTATTATTATCTTACGATCCGTAATCACGGGCAATTAAGTCCCGGACCTTTGGAAGGCGTGCATGGGGCCAAAGCCAACATGTAGAGGCCCGTTCTAAATGTAAGGGATACACATGGCGGATACCATCTCCGAGCGCACAACATGATACACATGGGGATGGTCCCCGCCAGGTGCAAAGACTATTTATTATTATTTAAACTTGATCTTTTGTTTATCATAAACACAGATCCGTGATCATAAAGTAGTTTTTAGTGAACAACTACCTGTGTATACAGGGTGTAAGGAAAAGTATCATTAATCTTTAAACCACATAATCTACACATCAAACTGAACAAATTTTACCATGGGAGCAAAACTGTCACAAAAAAAAGCTTCTGTGCCATACTAAACTGGAATGCCAACTCGACTCAAACGTATGGAACAGCAGTTTTTTTTGTTCTGACAGCTTTGTTCCCATAGTAAAAGTTGTTCAGTTTGATAGGTAGAGTATGTGGTTTAAATGTTAATGATACTTTTCCTTACACCCTGTATAAGGTTTTTAATTAGTTGGCGAAACTTAACAAACTCATTTGGTATCTGTTTCTAAGTACGATTGCGTGATAGCCGCACCGCCGCCCGCCACCTGCCGCCCGGTCATATAATACAGGTCAATTTACTGTGGCGCGGCGCGCTACGCACTTGGCTCAGCCTTTTAGTAGATGGGCGGCGCAAATCACTACATATTATAAAACAAAGTCACTTCCCGCTGTCTGTCTGTCCCTATGTACATATGCTTAGATCTTTAAAACTACGCAACGGATTTTGATGCGTTTTTTTTTTTAGATAGAGATTAAATTTTGACCCAAGGTATTAGATAACTGGTAAATAGGAAAATGAAACAAAACAATTCAGTTTACCTGTGTATTACAATTCACTTAAAATTTGAAATAAAATAAAACAGACATCGTTTACCAACAGATCTTTGACTTGACTAGATTAACAATTCCTATTTAAATTCCGCTTAAACATTTACAATTAGATAACGACATTTATTTTTCTTTTACAAATAAATACTCTATTTTCTTCTAATTCACAATTTACATAAGCTCTAGCACGAGTTTACTCAACCTATCGTCAACGTTTAGTATGCAATTTAACTTGTATTGACTATTTGAAAGGGCCTAATTGCTCATTGCTTCGGGGATCGTTAAACAATCGGAATGCGTTTCTGAATGGTCCATTCACCGAATAATGCATTTATAGCATATGTTCAAGACTATATTCTCCGGGTAGTCAGAGATATTCTGAAACCTCAGTACATCCACGTTTCACTAGTAGTACCGAAACTCTGTCCAGTGTGATGGGGAGTGAGCCCGTCGCCACTTTTAATCGACAGTGGGTATTATGCTTCGAAAAAGTATCATATAGGTTTCCTCATGATGTTTTCCTTCATCGAAAAGCCATGGTGTTACAAATCGTACTAATTGTCAATAATAATAACTTACACGCCCCTAATTTTTTATTCTGAGTTTCTCTACACAGCGCACGCACCGTAATTACCTACTTTAGGGCTCAGCGCACAGATTAAAAATAAGTTACTACGAGAACGACAAAAGCAAAACGTATGAAAAAGGCGTGTGAAATGCTTAACGCTGGCGACCGGTGGCTGTGGCTGTTGGCTCGTTTGCGCCGAGCCTAATATCAAGTTGACGGGTTGACCTCACCTCTCACAAAGAATACTAGTTATTACCTAGCCTTATCATAAAATTATCTCATCTAAACCGCACTGGTCCATATCAGTCCCTATCATCTTCATTTGCCTACAGCGCAGCGCTTTTGACATAATAGAAGTGAAATTTAAAATTAACTGCATATCAAAGCCAATCGACGATACGTTAGAAAACGGGTGCTAGAGCAATAAGTTACTAATAAAACAATGCGGAAATTAGATCACCATCCACTAACGAAACCGCCTACGCCTCTGAGAAACTTTAGGTCAAATGACTTGACAAATAAGTAAATCAAGATCTAAAGGAGTTTAAAGACTGAGCGAATACACTTGTCAAGCAGTAATGCTAATGATATTTTATGAGTAGAGATCGGATAATCTGATGCATATTTACCTAAAGTTGAGGAGAAGGCTATTATGGAATGCACTTTTGTATCCATAAAATAAATTGATTTATTTTAATGAAATACTTTTATGAAGATGCTTCCATACTATGCTTCGGATTAGGTTATGCATTTCCGGATTTCCTGGCATTCCGAGATTTATTTTTGAAAGATTTTTTTTTAAATCCGCTTCCATAATTTCATAACCAAAAATTAACTTTTGGTAAATATGCATCCGAAAATATCCGATCTCTGCTTATGAACCTTGTCCAATGCTTTTCCTGGATCTTAAAGGGTCTTAACTTTTGTTAGCATCAGAACTATCAGAGAGTGCTTGACATTAATTTAATAATACGATCTTAAATGCACTTGAGATTATCATCTACGCTCTACAATGTCATCGAGCCCATGCACAAAGACGCCCTTGTTGACTCCTCAAAGACGAGGTTATTAGCATCAGCTGTGTGCGTGTGTTCGATTCGAACAATAGATAGTCACTACTGCTTGCTAAGTGAATTGTCAGCGACAAATAAACAAAGAATCATGACAGAGATTTAGAAAATGAATTACTGCTAGCGTTATATTACGAGATCCCTTTGTTGATGACATTAAATGTTCTCTGAGGCACTATTTAGAAGCGTTCTCAACCACAGTTTTGAGTAGGTTTGATTACAAAGTAGGAAAAGCTCTTGATTGTATCAAAGTCCCAAGAGCCATACATCGTTGATTCAGACTAACATATTTGTTTATAATTTCATTGCTCAAATTTTTAATTAAGTGGTCTCTTTTGTCATGTTGTCCATTTTGATTCCCTGGATTGTTTTTTAAATACAATAAAAATACTTTCAAAAACAAAGAAACTTTAGTTCATCGATTGAGTTGGCCCTATACAGGTAGAATCATAAATCGGCGTTTTGAATCTTGTACAGCCTCATAAACGAATGTTTGGTCGCTCGCAAGCTCGCAATTTAATGCTTTTTAAAGAGCTTGCAATTTAATGTTTCTGTGGAGGAAGGGCCTGTCTGTTATTTTTTTCACTCTTAACAATTTGTCATCGCTGTTATTTCATAAATCGAGTGACGTGTCTGAGGGGGTGGCAAGAGGACGTTTCGTGCGTCGGCTTGCGATTTTGACAGCCACGTGGCTCCGCCGTTTTATGGCGGTTTCTAGTGTGTTTTTGTTTAAAAACGGGGCTTTGAGATCGCCATATCCTATTGTACCGTACAATATCTAATGAGTATATCCTCAACACTTGACACTGGCGAAATCTAACAAGGAAACGCCATTAATTAAGAATAGAATAGAATATTTCATAAATCTCCGCCATGACATAAACCGGGATTATCTCCACTAATTTAGCTAAAATTGCAAGAGTTGGACGGCGGCGTTCATTAAAAGCGTTGCATTTTGTTTAATTACTTTACATAAATCCTTAAACACACTAGTTCGGTGCAAATTTTATTACTTAAGCAGACAGAATTATCTACTCAACAAAACATTTTTCTTTTAACAAAATAAATTATAACAAAGATAAAAATATATCCAACAATCTCATTAGATTCTTTTTTTAACCCTATATGGAATATTTCAGAAAATACCTTTAGAAATACACACTAAAGTAATACTTCAGTTGGTAAAGCTAACGATATGGAGGAACCCTGTAAGGAGAAATCATTACGTCTAACAGTAAATAGTATAGGAAACATTTGGTCACGGCTTGGTCGGAAAGGTCGAGTAGAGACGGGTTATAAAAAGCGTTAAAAAATAATATCCGACACCGAAGCTGACTCGACTTCGAACCTCACATTTACTTTATTGTCTTTATACTCATACGCACAATAGCACAATTTAGCACATCTATTCTAAAAACCCGTTTTATAAAACATCTTGTTTGTTGCCTTGGTACTGAGGCCAAGAAAGAAGCAGTTGCTCGTCGGCAGGATGGTCAGGGTGCAGGTTCTCGGAGAGAGTAGGGGAACACGACAGGCCGTTAAGCAGAGCGCCACTGGAGCGCGAGTGTTGGCGACAAAGCGGCCGGCGCGTCGGAGACTCGCTCTCATCAGACATGGCGCGCGTGACCATTATTCGAGGAGATTGCCGCCGTCGTCGATCCCTAGTACCTTCTTCCAGACCCAACGCTCGGCCCAACACCACGTGTGGGGGAGCGCGGATCATTGGTATCGCAGAAACTCGAGGCCGAGGCAGGTCCATTTCTTGTGAATCCTGCAGCATGTTACACGATGCTGCTCGAGGTGCCGGCCTTTCTGACCCTCGTAAACCCATAGCTGCTGCGTCTGAGAGACGCCTCGTCGTCGGAGGTCGTATGCATCCTGACCCGGCTGACAGCGATGGCCGCCTTGACCCGCAAGCGCTTGGTGTTCGAGCTTGAATCTCCTGAGTAACTTCACTTTTCGTCAATCGTTTTCTCCTGTAGTTCCGCAGTGAGTCTCGAAGAGCACGACTTCGAATACCATACAATATACTGTTCACTGGTGGCGCTGCCGCTAGCAGAGCTGCGGCTATCGCGGCTAATGGTTGTGGTGGGATTTCTACAGCTGGCCATATTAAAATGCAGTAATATGGAAAGTAAAGAATGGCCAACGAGCCGAGTGGTTGAATTACTGCGGATAAAGCGCGTCGTCGTGGTGGAGGAGGAGGGGAGAAGGGGTTGCGCTGATGCGTCACAGTCACTTGCGCTGACAGGGTCACCTCATAGATGGCTGCTGCGATCCTGTGGCGGTGGTAACGGGCGATGCGGAGGATCTTCAGACTGCAGAGTAAGATTAACGCCGCGGGCAGTATTAAGGTTAGCAAAGCGTAAAGTAGACAGAATGCCAGTGCAGAAGGTCCAGCCCCGCAGTCCGGAGCACATCCTCCGAGGCCACTGTTGTAAAGCAGGGGGGGCTGCGCGGCCGCAAGAGGGGCGAGGAGAGCCGCAGTCGCCACCCAGCCACTCGCCACACAAATCATCACCTGAAATTAAACGATCAATAGTTGAACGTGGACATTATCAAACTTTACTAATTATGGTTCTGGCTTTCCATATAATTTGATAATCGATAGTAATTAGTTTGAGTTCATGGTTACATTGATATCTCTGTTTTCTAAAAACCGGTCTTGGACAAGTCGCGCACAGGATGGCTCAACATTATCACAGCCAATAGACGTCCACAGTTGGATATATACCTTCCCCAGGGATCGCCACAACGACCTACTCTTGTACTGTGCTCATTCAACGGATTCCCGCTGCCTTCACCAGGTCATCGTTCCACCTTGTGAGGTATCTACCTGCTCTGCAATTCCGATACGCGATTACCACTCGAGAACTCGGTACAAACGGTCGAACATCCACATTAACCCAAAGAAAACATGAACTGCCATGATCACGGGATCAGTGATCGTGCGGTCATGGCAGTTGTAGAAAAGAAATTTGTGTTGTTAGGCTGCTTTTCCACCAGAGATGTGCGAGGTAGCAAGGCGGTGAGCGAGGAAAAAATCGGCCAATGGGAGTGCTTCAATTTCCCAATGACGTGATCGAGCGAGCGCACTATTGGCGGATTGTTTCCTCGCTCGCCGCCTCGCTACCTCGCACATCTCTGGTGGAAACGCAATCTTAAGGCCTGTTCACCTCACCTTTCTAGCCGACACGATGGCAGCGTAATGCAGCGGTGCGGCTATGGCGGCGGCTCGGTCAGCGTGAAGCCCGCACACCGTCCACAGCTGCAGCGGGTGCAGCGCGTGCAGCAAGGCGCCGCAAGCGCACGCGCCGCCGCCGCTGCACAGCGCCGCGCCGCTCGCCAGAGCACCTACTGCGCCGAGGTGCACCAGTAGCACTGACGACGCTGAAGCTGGCTGTAACAAAGATTATGTTACGTTTTATGATCATCATCATGGCATCAGCAAAGCCGTGGTGGTCCAGTGGCGAGTAACTTTGCCTGCCGTGCAGGAGGCGATGGTTCGAATGAGTTTTTCGTTATTTATGTACGATTTGTAACACCACTGGCTTTTAGGTGAAGGAAAACATAGGAAACCTGCATGCTTGAATTGTACCCACTGTCCATTATAATATAAGTTGCGACGGGCTCACCCCCCGTAACACTGGACAGAATTTCGGTATTGGTAAAACGTGGATGTTCTGAGGATTCAGAATATCTCTGACTACCCCCTCGGGGTATATAGTCGTGAGCATATGCATCATCGTCATCACAGCCTATATACGTCCCACTGCAGGGCACAGGCCTACCCTCAGTGAGGGTGTATAGACGTTAGTCCACCACGCGTGCCCAATGCGGATTGGTAGACTTCACATAAACATAGGAATTTCTGGGGCTACGGGTCAAATTTTTCTATATGGCATAAAGAACAATCGTTCCAATTTTCATGCTTTTAACCTTAGATCAAAATAAAATTAATGGATAGGCCTGAAGTGCGGTAAGTTGAAGCACACTACTGGTGCACTTGGTCCATACAAACTAGCGCCATTAGGGTAATTCTAGGATAGATGCCGCACTTTTTGAAATATCGTTATATTTCTCAGTTCAATGACAGGAACCAAATAAGATGGTAGGATACAGATACATTGGTCCTTCGTCTACTATTTCATTCGAAAAAAATATCATAATTGTTTATACTTTTTATGCTTTGTTAATTTTCCCTGACCTCTAAAATTTGAAGTATATATGCCCCATAGCGGATAGTTGCCTCACCAGTAATAACAGCCTAGGGGATATGTGCCCTATCACGAAAAAAACACTTTTTATGCAAGAACGTTAGTTATTTACGATGAATGGATGAATCCAAATAAAACTGATATTTTTTATTTTTCTCAAAGAAGATTTAACATATTAAATGACAGTAGAGTATAGATGCCCCATCAAAAGAGAACTAAATTTACTCTTTTTGATGTGGCATCTATACTCTACTGTCATTTAATATGTTAAATCTTAATATTATTAATAATTTGCTACCTAAGCAGGTACATAACAATCATTGCAATACCTATTTGCATGCCCATCACAAAATCTAAAACAATATCTGAATAATTAAGGATAAGCCTCAAGCTAGAGGATAGACGCCCCTAGAGGCATCTATACCTTAACGAAATTGGGGCAAGTATACTTTTCGTAGGGGATAGATGCCTATTGCAATAACAAATAAATAAAATCATGAAATTAAAAACAATCTTCTTTACGGGTATGCATACACTACTCTTAAATAGGGAAACACCAAAAAACATTTTTTTATTTATCAGGGAAAAAGTATAAACACCACAACAACACCGTACAATAATAATTGTAAATATTACCTTCGCGCCAAAACTTCTAAGGAAACTCACTCGTGCGCATAACCACTCAGCGTCGTGTCGCGCGGCACCCTACACGGGGGCGGGGGGGTCTCTTGTTTAGTAGTAGAATGACCGCCACCCAAGGTCGCGAAACTAGAGTTTTAAAATTCAGGGCGTCTATCCCACTGCGGCATCTATCCTAGAATTACCCTATCTGTCAAATCTAGGGCACTTGCATACAAGTGACAAGTAAACCTTTCATTTATTTTGCCTCATTTTTCTGGTTTGAAATGTTCGCGTTAGGCCTATCCATTAATTTTATTTTGATCGAAGCTTTTAACACAATTTGCAGGGTTTTTTTGACTACCTCTATAACTGCAAGCCAAACTATAGTGGTATAAAGCCCCACAGTCGAAATAGGATAGTATACGTAGGCGTTCATTTTAATGAAACTGTACTGGTTCACTGAGCCTCAATTCGCTACGAAGCCAAAGGCTCAATTAATTTAATTACCTAGAAAGCACCGAACGAGAGACCAACAGCCGACTGGACTTGACAACAATATCGGATTCAACCCATTTTTCATTTCTACGTTGATTCCGTAATCCCTGTGATCCGATCTGTTTCGTTTTATTCCCAAGTATATTGGATGCTTTTGTGATTACCAAGTATGCGGAATGTTTTTCTGCGTAAAATGTTTCATTCAAAAGTGTTTTAACCAATAGGTATTTTTATCAAAGCGTTCCCCGCTTCGCGACGACGTGTACCGTAATCCGCTTACAAATTTATAAAAGCCGCGGAGTGAGATCTGTAGGTATGCAACGTTCTTTTTAATCTTTTTACTTTACGACGAAACCTAAGTAGGTAAGTATAGAGAAAATAATGAACTTGGGCAAATGTCCCGGGCGTCACTTTACTAGGAGCGACCAATTATGGAAAGATATAGATTGAGTTCTATCTAAAACCGATAAAGCTCAATTTTTTTTTCGCTATTGTACGTATAATCCTAGAAGTTCTGACCACAGAAAAACGTGGTGCTAAAAACGCTCCTTAGATTTTACTTAGGAGCAGATGTTTTGTACGGAATGAACTGTGAGGGTCTACCCGGACTTTCGAACTTCGCAATAGAACATCTTCGTTCCAATATCAACTCCGTTACAATGACGTTCAGACCGAAACGGTCGCAAATCTAAAGTTCGGCTACAGGGGCTCCAATCGATTCGTATTGAGGAAAAAAGTCGAGCTCGCTTTAAGCTTCTTTTTTACCCGACTGCGACAGAAGGAGGGTTATGTTTTTCGAGCGTATGTATGTATGTATGTATGTATGTATGTATGTATGTATGTATGTATGTATGTATGTTTGTATGTCTATTTCTTTGGCACGCGCTACAGCCTAAACGGCTTGATGGATTTTAACGTATGAGGTGTCGTTAGATTCGTAAAAATCGTGAGAGTGTCATAGGGTACATTATTTTAATATGGCGTATGCGAATTAAAAATGAGAGGGGGGAGAATCCAATTTTTTTCGTAAAAAAATACTATATGGGTATCAAATGAAAGCTGGTGAAGAGCAGATTCCAAATATATATATATTATAGTATTTTTATGCAACCATTTTGACACAAGACTAAAAAGTATGAAATAAACTTAATTATTTAGAAAAACAAAAAACTCGACTGCATAAAAAACTATTAACTGAAAAGATAAAAACAAGCTCCTTAAATCAGCTATAATAACTTTGTTTGAGCAAATTAATACAATGTGAATGTTATTACTTATTAGGTAGGTAGGTATTGCAGGCGGGGACAAACCAATAACCAACAAATAGGTAATTTTTCTTTGTCCCCGTTTGCGATACCTACCTACCTAATAAGTAATAACATTCAAATTGTATTAATTTGCTCAAACAAAGTTATTATAGCTGATTTAAGGAGCTTGTTTTTATCTTTTCAGTTAATAGTTTTTTATGCAGTCGGGTTTTTTGTTTTTCTAAATAATTTAGTTTTTTGTATAGGTAAACAAAAAAATGACTGACCACAACCTGAGTAGTTATGCTAATAAATTCCGATCTCGCTCCGTTAATATAGGGTAGTATATTTAGTACTCTGTGATTCATATCACACCCTTGCCTATGCAAGGGGCAGTAAAATCTGTCTATGCCTCGGGCAACCCACGCTACTGACTTGGTGGTCTGAAAAAATAGTTTGATTTAGTTTTAACGGATATTCAAAATTAAAATATTTATATCTTCAATCATCATTTACAACACTAACCCACCGACAATGTGACACACGAAAATAATGTACTACTATATACTAGCTGGGCAGCGTTCGGGAAGCTACGTAGTATCTTGACGTCCCAAATACCGCAGTGTCTTAAAACGAAAGTCTTCGATCAGTGTGTGTTGCCAGTGATGACATATGGAACAGAGACGTGGTCGCTCACTCAAGGCCTCATAAAAAGGCTGAAAGTCACCCAAAGGGCAATGGAGAGGGCTATGCTCGGAGTTTCCCTGCGAGATCGGATCAGAAATGAAGAAATCCGCAGAAGAACCAGAGTAGCTGACATAGCCCAAAGAATTGCTAAACTAAAGTGGCAGTGGGCGGGGCACATTGCTCGCAGAACCGATGGCCGATGGGGCCGGAAGGTTCTCGAGTGGCGGCCGCGTACCGGAAAGCGCAGCGTGGGTAGGCCCCCCACACGGTGGACCGACGACCTGGTGAAGGCGGCGGGAAACCGTTGGATGAGGGCGGCGCAGGACCGGTCTTTATGGCGATCCTTGGGGGAGGCCGATGTCCAGCAGTGGATGTCCATCGGCTGAGATGATGATGATGATGATGATGATATACTAACTGAAGTTTCATAAGAGTTCATTTCGTTACATTTTTGACATGAAAGCATCTAAAATAAATACTGTTTTAAGTAAAACTGTTGAATGTTTTATCATTTTCTAGAAACAATACGATATCCATCACCATATTGTTCTTGCAATAGATATTGTTTGGACATCTGTTATGGAAGGGCGACCGAGGGGTTCTTTTCAAGTGACTATAGGACAGGAATAGATATTTCTTGTCTTGATTTATTATATAACTTGTTGTCAGTGTTATTGAAAAACTTGACGTCAATTAATAACTTTGACGTCATGAGGAGAGACCCGTGATGGTCGTCTGCAAGGCTGCCCTACCAGGCCCGCGGGCTACAATTTTAGGCTTCCGTACCTCAATAGAAAAAAAGGGAAGCCCTATAGGATTACTTTGTTATCTATCTGTCTTTCAAGATCCTTTCTTCGGTCCATTGGAGTTGTGAAAAATTCAAAAAGCTTCTTATACCTAGTCAACGCAATCAAAAGATACTGCCATTGAAGTATGTCACATATTATTGATTCTTTTAAACAAATCAAAACCTACTCTCCGCTGACCTAGAATCATGAAATTTTGCGTAAAACAAGGTCACATCTCACAGCACAAGTCGAGGAATTTAATAAGAATAAATAAGTACAGTTTTTAGTTCAAGCACCGACCGTGATTCTTAGTCAATCTACTTTGATCTAAGCCGTGATGTAGACCGATGTATGAGAGATATTTTTTCTTAAGAGGACAAAGACACTTAGTACAAGAGATAAGCGTACTTTCGGTAACCATCAGCAGTCAGCTGCAAGACTGATTCAGTATTTATAGGGTGTAGAGCATCTTTGCAATGGGACCACAGGCATCTACAGAACATTACAGTTTTTGTATATTACAATACTACCTGCACATTCATGCATGTTCATTTTTAGCAACCATACCAGACCTTTGAACGGCTATAACTCTCAAACTGACTGGAGTTAAACCGACAGGCAGGCCAGATCCATCGAGTCGTTACCCGTGGACCCTGTGGGTTCACCCATTACTGGGTCCACGGGTAATTTTAATTCCCCATCACAGAGATGCTCTACATTCTTTGAATACTGAATCAGCCTTGCAGCTCATGGTTACCAAAAGTACCCTTATCTAGCCGTGGTCAATCGCGACCAAGCTCAAAGCATTGTAATTCAACGTTGTGAAGTAAAATTATAAATTCACCTCTCTTCATAAATTTTGCAAACCAACCTTGCAACGCGTTGTTATTGTTCACGAATTTCCGAAAGGAACGTTGACAACATTCTTTGTTCATTCCCAACATACCTTTGTTATACGTCGGATATTTCACTTTAGGATTTTTATCCGAAAAGCTGACAGGCATGTCGTGTTTACTGAATTTTTGTATTTGTCATTGTTTTTTTATGATTACTTTACCTTGTTATTGTGGAAAAGGAAACTAAAATATTTGGAGAAGGGAATATCTGTCTTTGTTTTATAAAATTGAATGGTCTTCCCAAACCAAAAAATAATTTGTTACGTGCTACGTTCGTAGCGGTCGTAGCAGCTCGTAGCCCATTCGTCTACGATTGTACGGTAACATAAATCCTGTATGTAAAAATCACTAGTAGTATTGAAAGGGGTGGTTTACTGGTTTAAACATAAACATAAAGCTAAACAACTTTCACTATGTGCCATCATCGAGAAAACATAAAAATATCTGTTGTTTCATACAAATCTGCAGTACCGACTCTACTCAAATGTACAGGACCACCCTTAGCATTGTAACACCTGTTTATAGGGTATTTCTTAATATGCTGACGGTTTTTACAGGGAAGTTCAGACCACCAAACTGAACAACTTTCTCTATGAGACCAACATCGAAATGTTGATACTAAAATATGCTGTTCCAAACCGGGTCGAGTTAGTTTGCAGTTTTGTATAGGACAGCACTAGAACAGCTAATTTTACTTTTACGATTTCGATGTTGGTCCGATAGAGAAAGTTGTTCAGTTTGATGGTCTGAACAGTGAACACCTCTGAAAAACCTGGCTTGTTTAAGAAACTCTGTATGTCCTAAAATGTCGATGCATGTATTGTACCCACGGTCCATTATAAGTGGCGAACGGGCTCACTCCCCGTCACACTGGACAGAGTTGCAGTACTACTGAAAAGTGAATGTTCTGAGTTTTTAGAATATCTCTGACTACCCCCTCGGGGAATATAGTGGTGAGCGTATGCGGTATAACATAAGCTTTATTATTGATTATAAACATGTTACAGCCATGTTGTGCTATTTCGAATCAAATTAAAGATTGAAAAATTTGTCTCGGGCTGGACTTGAACCCATACGCTCTTCCAAATTTCCTTCTCTGGGTAGTGGGCTCGGTGGTGTAATTGGTTAGCACGTTTCCCCGGTTTGGAAGAGCGTGGGTTCAAGTCCCGCCCGAGACAAATTTTTCAATCTCTAATTTGAACATAAGCTTTAATTTTGCGTGTTGCCAAAAAACCCATTGATAGAAAAAATCTTTTCGTTATGTTCATAACATATACATAGTGAAATTGATATCATTAGCATCCTTTTAAACTAAGAGTCTACCCATCAAACTGAACAACTTTTTCATTGGAAGCAAACAGCAGTGCCTACTCGACTCAAATGTAAGCAACAGCAGATATTTCGCCAATCGGTTTGCTCCCATGCAGTGAAAGTTGTTCAGTTTGATGGGTAGACTCTTAGTAATGATATCAATTTCACCCTGCATACAAGGTGTAAGTTTCTTACACACTGTACATAAATAAATACATACATAAATTAAATAGGTACCTCAATTTCTAACCTTTATGTAGAAAATAGTAAAACACTTTCAAATATAATTCTAGAGCAGTTACATGCGGCAAAGGTTACATAAATAGAAAGTGGAACTCGCTTCTATTTGGGCCCAGAAACTGAGGGCCTGCGGGTGTAGATGAAATATTAACGAGTGCCCTTGTACGGGTAGGTGGAAGCACAGTGGACGTAAGTACAGTGAGGATTTATAAAGCATTGAGGTACTATGTTTAACATAGTACGGACAGCATCAGAGAAATCGGACCCCCCTGCGCTTATACAGATTAAGATAGAGGGGTCAGGTTTCTCTGATGCTGACTGTACCTCAATGATATAATTATAAAGTAGTAAAATTAAACGCGCGGCTTGCATTGTATTATTGGTTGGTTTTTATGAAGTGAAACTTCTTTATAGGAGGGCTTTGAAATTCTAATCCTCAACCATTTTGTCTGACGGAAGTTCGCAGAAAGAGAAGGTGATTTTTTGATCTATCTATTACTATTACTTACTATCGCTGATCTTAGTTTGACGGCCCGACAGCACAGTCTGTAGTGAACCTGCCTGCTGTGTCGAGGGCCGCGGGTTCGAATCCCGTAAGGGACTAATATTTGTATGGTGAATATGAATATTTGTTCCCGAGTCATGGATGTTTGTATCTATATATTATGTATTCTATATCGTTGTCTAGTTATCATAATACAAGTCCAGGCTAGATTCTGGAACTTTAAATGTGACTAGATAATTTGTGTGACAATGTCCAAGATATTTATTTATTTATTTATTTAGTTAAAGAATCTCAAAGAGGACTTTATTTAAAGATCCTCGCAGGTAAAGCCTGACAAGAAATATAAAAAACCTGGATTGGGGGCGCTGCAATCGACATGACAGTGTTCCAAGTACAAAAATTAGTTCCAATAATTTTCCGCAACATGGCGAGGTTTTTTATATTTCTGGTCAGGCTTTAGAACTTTCTCGTCTACCGGGCGTCACGTGACACAATAATAAGATTAAATGTACATCGATTTAGATTGTAGGTATATTTGTCTCTATTTAACATAATTATCTCAATCTTTAAAAGCTGTGTATGTAAATTGAAGATATCCCAAAAAAATACTTGGGATAGTCTCTATGAATGCTTAGATCTTTAGTCAAGACAACAAAACTACGCAACGGATTTTGATGCTGTTTTTTTTAATAGATAGAGTGATTAAAGAGGAAGGTTTATTATTATGTGCATAGCACCCGTGTGAAGCCGGGGCGGGTCGCTAGTAAAAGTATAAAATATATTTTATTTCTACATAGTCTAATCTAAACTATTATAAAACTGTCTGTGAAGTGTGTCTGTACATTGAAGATACTTATTTACAAAAAAAAAAGATTACGATATGGTTTTTAGGTATCCCTGACTCGAAATCAACCTTTTTTTTAAATGTAGTCTGTCTGTTTGTGTGTTTTTTTTGTTTGTTTGTTTGTTCGCGCAAAAACTACTAAACGGATTTTGATGAAACTTTTTTTGTTTGATAGCTTATGATCTGACTTAAAATCTGGTACCTGGAAGTCGCGGGAAAACACTAGTATAAAATAAAGTCACTTTCCGCGTCTGTATGTATATCCGCTTACTCCTTCAAAACCACGCAATGGATTTTGATTCGGTTGTCACTTTCATTTTAGAGAATTTCTTCAGAAAGATTTATGAATAGGAACTTATTTTGTAGATCTGGGGCGGGGTAGGGGGCGGGTCGTTAGTTTTATTAGTTCACAACATGTATGCGTCTATGTGGTTAATTCAGGAGTTTCCTTTCTGTTATAAATAACCTTCAGATAGAAACAAAATGGCCTTATGCCGTGCCATGGTGTAACTTTTAATAGTAGATGTAAATAATAATTGTTTGCACACATACTCGTATGATGGTGGGCACAATATTGTGTATTTTTGCACCATTTGATAATATTGTCACGAAATATTGGACATGTAAAGGTTATCCTGTCCGTACTGGAAGCATTCGTTTGGGAGCAATAATATCATTATCAGCCTATACTCCCCAAAAGGTCCCGGTGGCGCGTTGCGGAGAGGTATATATGCACATCCAATCATAGTTCGGGTTCGAATCTGCACGGACAACATGTCATTTACCTTAAAAACACACACTTGTAATGTTATAGGTTGGGGAAAAAGTCTCTTCAGAGATAAGCTCGCCCTTTGTACTTGTCTATTACGCTGTTTTCATTTGTATTTCCGTGTGTACAATAAAGTGTTAAAATATAATAATAATACAAAAAAAAAAAAACAGACAGCATGATCTCAAGTGAACTACTAGACGTTTTATTATGGAAATCTTACAATCACGGCACAAACATATAACTGGGATTCGAACCCAGGACCCTGGTTTGGCAGTCTGACCTGGTAACCATTATACCAACCGGTAAGTAATACCGACTGCTCTTAAAACTGTGAAGGAACATATCGTGAGGAAACCTGCATAAACAGAGAAGAAATCCACCAGTCCGCATTGGACACGAATGACTGACCCAGGATGCTCAATGCGGATTGGTGGAGGTCACACACGCATCAGAATTTCTTCTTCAGCGTATGCAGGATTCCTCACGACGTTTTCTTTCACCATTTGAGAGCAGTCGGTATTAAATTGGTACAAGTTAGAGTGAATTTTCAAAAACGATGGTTGATATCAATATTAAAGATTGAAAAATTTGTCTCGGGCGGGACTTGAATTTTTCAATCTTTAATTTGATTCGAAATAGCACAACATGGCTGTAACATGTTTATAAACAATAATATTGATATCAATATTATTTTGATAAAATATTTGATAGGTGTCGCTAAATGAACTGAATACTAGATTTCCTTTGAGACTAGTCAGTTAATAAACGATTATCGCTTTTAGTTTCTAAGTCGCCGTTTTTATTCTTTTCGATTATATTTTTAAAAATACTAACAGAATACAATAACGCCTGACACACAACACATACGGAATTCTGAATCAGACTTAGGATTTTGTATAGAATTTAATAGGTACCTCCGTAATTCTCCTCTAATCCATACGAAGTTCCGTTCGGAATAATTCCGCATGTACATAATAATATATAGGTCATTTTTTAAGGGGAACTTCAAACCGACAAACAGAACCACTTTCTCTATGGCACCATCGAAATCACGATAAAAAATCAGCTGTTCCATACAAAACTGCAAACCTACTTGAGCCAAATGTATGGGACAACTGAATTTTTATTCGCGATTTCGATGTTGGTCCCATTAAGAAAGTAGTTTAGTTAGACGGTCTGATTATCCCCTTAAAAATTTTCAGCATATGAAGGACCCGATATGGCGGGCTTAATACATTGAAAAAAATGTTTTGTTAAATACAATCAAACTTTAGTGACTACCGAATTGTTTTGTAAAAACATAATCAAACATTTGGTTAAAACAGATAAACAATTGGCTATTTATAACCAAATGTTTGATGTTTAGTTAATCTTTGAGTGTACCTAACTCAATAAAATTGTTGGTACTTTGCTACGAAAAAAATAGTTGACCTACCTATTCTCAAGTGTTTCTTTTGCAGTTGTCGCAATTTATTTACCAGAAAGTGGTCATGAGTTAATCTACGTAGCTTTTAATTTTCCCATTACTTCGCTCAGGCAATAAAAAGCTGTTATAGTGATATTGAAACTGTGTTATGAATTTTAATAACAAAGCGTACGAAGCTAATAAATAATTCATGTTTTTAATCAATCATCCTATGTACCATTTCCTATTCAACTTTTGTGCTGATATTAAATGTTTTTGATGCTTCAGTAATTATTCAGTTGGACGCTGTTAATTGGTTTCCTCTTTTATCTTTGTATGCGGGCGACGTTTGTGATAGCGTTTGCGTTCGGCTACAAAAATACAACCGAATAGGTACAGTTTTTATAAGCGTTCTTTCAAATACCCGCAATTCGGTAGGTATGTCAAGTTTTTTTTTGGAGGGCTGAATCGAAAACCATTTCGAGATAATTGTCTCAATAATCATATTTTCTACGTCAAAGATTTTAAAATGAAAGGATTACAAATATTTTTAATAAAATAACGTCGTTTTTCAGTACGTCCAGTGACGTCACTGGCATACCTGTGAACTCCTTGTTAAACATAAAATCAACTTGTAATACCCGGCCATTAAGAAAAAAAATACATTCACAATGTCAGAATTTGACATTTGATGTTGCCGTATCTGTTTCCAGCATAGAGTTAGAAAGAGGAGGCACGTTTTATTTTTTTTTAAATATAGCAGTAGGTAGTTTTTCTCCATGGAGTTCGAATTATTTGTTCTCCACCATTTTTGCACTTAGAGATTACAGATCAAAATAATTTAAAAATTAAATTTGTATTGATAAACTCGATGAATCGCAATAAAAATGAAATAGGTGTCTTAAAATTATGTCTTCTATCCGTAAAAAATATAAAAATGACGACCAAAAAAAACTTGACATACCGAATTGACAACATTTCATTTTTAAGAAAGGTACCAAAATAAGAAAACAATTTGGAGATTATGTGATTCAAAGCTTATATCAAAATTATAAGATTTTTCTATCCATTATTTCTCGAGTTATTTGAAAAATACTGAAAAATATAATATATAGCTAAAAAGTCATGATCGTGGTGACAGGTGGAACTAAAATTTTAGTATGGTGGTATTGCCAGGTTATGCGTGATTTTGACGTTCTTGCGTGGAGGCAGCGCCCTTATTTTTTATCACGACTTTTTTGCCAAGCTGTAGGTTGAATGAGATTTTATTCCTTTGCCTGCTTGGCTTTTCTATTGTATTTGACAGTTTTTATTTTTAATGTAATTCAGGCCAAGGTATCTTGGCCATAAAGCCTACGTTTTTCAGAAAATTCAAAAGTAAATTAAAAATAGAAATAGGTATCAGTTAAAAATTAAATCGAAAAAATACGTATCTCTTATTTTTTAACCTATTTTTATAGTTTTCATTAAAAACTGGTGGTTAAAAAAATGAAATGTTGTCAATTCTATCTTCATTTTTTTTCACTACTTTGTCCAAGTTATACAGGGTGAAATTGATATCATTAGCATTTTTTTAAACTAAGAGTCTACCCCTCAAACTGAACAACTTTTACTATGGGAGCAAACCCATCGGAGCAAAAAATAAATCAGCTGTTGCATACATTTGAGTCGTGTAGGCGTTGTAGTTTAGTATGGAACAGCAGATTTTTTTTATGCTCCGATCGGTTTGCTCCCATAGTAAAAGTTGTTCAGTTTGATGGGTAGACTCTTTGTTTAAAAGGATTCTAATGATATCAATTTCACCCTGTATAACTTGGACAAAATAGTGAGCATGTGAAAAATAGATAGAATTGCGGGTAAATAAATTATGCGCGATTTTATGCGAAAAAAAATTTAAGTGATCAGTGATCGATCACACAGAAAAGTCCGCGATAGTAGGTACCTATCTCTCGCTTGCTTCAGAAGGAAATCGGATGACTTTTTCTATCTCTCTATTTGATTAAATTTGCTACGGGTTTCAAGATAATCCAGCGTAGTCCCCAGGGCAACCTATCTGGACTTCACTGTACCTAGCTGCTGATCCTCGATATATAGGAGAGTCAAATCGTTAAAAAATCGTTAAAGCCGTGTTCGGTCTCGTGGCGAGTAACCGTGCCTGCCGTGCAGGAGGCAATGGTTGGATCCCCGTCCAAGCCGACTCGTACCAATAAGTTTTTGGAATTTATGTACGATTTGTAACACCACTGTCTTTTCGGTGAAGGAAAACATCGTGAGGAAGCCGGCATGCTTCTATTTCGATGCATGTATTGTACCTACTGTCCAACTGTGTGTGTGTGTGTTGTGTACTGTGTACTGTGTGTGTTGTGTTGTTGTAGTGGTGAAGGGCGGCACACTTGACAGACTTACGGTACTATACTGGTGAAACGTGGATATTCTGAGGTTTCAGAATATCTCTGACTACCCCCTCGGGAATATAGTCGTGAGCATATGCTTATGCAATCGTTAAAAAAAAGTGGTAGACCCATGCATGCCCGTACTTATTTCGCTAGTGACTTAATCTTAAGGTGGATTTAGACCAAACGAGCGAATGCTTATTCTAGCATCGCTCTTTTGGTGTTAACAAGGAACGAATATTCTTTGATCTTGTTCCCAAGTGTTCGCCAAAATTTTGGCATAGAATGCTGTAAAAATGCTCGCTTGTTTGATGTAAGTGCCCGAACAGTTCCATTTACGGGTTGTTTAGCTTTATTTTCGTTTGGTCTAAACCATGTCTGAACGGTAAAACTAATTTTCGTTTCATTAAAGGCTGTTGCTAGTCGTCCGACAAACGGACGAATAAAACAAATCAGTCGTCCGACTATCGGATGAATAAAATAAATTATATAGTCATCCGCAAAGGTTATAAATTCAATGACCCTTATTTCAAAATTTTGGAAACAGTACCTATAGCGATTCGATTCTGGCAGTCGCTGACCGCTGCCACGGCACGCTCGTTTCGCTCGCTTTTTGTTAGTAGCGTAGGTATCTCCATAGTAATTATGACATTTTTAACTTCTGAGTTTAGTGAATGAGTTTCAAAAATCGCACTCCAGAACTTATACGTAGATGTAATTCAAAAGTAACAACCACGACACGTCAGACGTCTAGACTTATTCACATGGGATTTCTAATACGAAAGGATAAAAAAATAAAAATAGTAAGAATATTCCAATGTCTACTCCACGACTTTACCCATGGATTTAAATCATAAAGGATAGCACTCCTCCTTACAAGCATTGATTTGACGGCCCGACAGCACAGTCTGTAGTGAACCTGCCTGCTGTGCCGAGGGTCGCGGGTTCGAATCCCGTAAGGGACAAATGTTTGTATGATGTACTTATATGAATATTTGTACTCGAGTCATGGATGTTTGTATCTATATATGTATGCTATATAGGGTCCTTCTTAATATGCTGACACTTTTTTAAGGGGATGATCAGACCATCAAATTGAACAACTTTCTCTATGGGACCAACATCGAAATCGCGAAAAAAAAATCAGGTGTCCCATACATTTGGCTCGAGCCGGTTTGCACTTTCGTATGGGACACCTGATTTTTTTTTCGCGATTTCGATGTTGGTCCCATAGAGAAAGTTGTTCAATTTGATGGTCTGATCATCCCCTTAAAAAAGTGTCAGCATATTAAGTTGGACCCTGTATATCGTTGTCTAGTTATCATAATACAAGTCCAGGCTAGATTCTGGAACTTTAAATGTGACTAGATAATCTATACTCTAAAAAGAAAAGTCAACCACAAACAGTCTACCACAATTGATACAAGAAAATTGACGTTCGTCTCCGTCGTCGATATTTCCAATTTTACGTGTGTCCCTTTCTATTCCAATGACGTCACAACGACATGAACAACAATTGAGTGACGTCATGCCAAGACATACATTAGAAAGGGACAAAGTTAACGTCACTAAAAACCACTACGGATACGGAGAAGAACGATCATTACCGACCACCAAGGAGTATTATCATGTTTCACCGCTTGCTAGACAGTCTGTGCTCCACTATACAGGATTCGAAACTCTTGGTTTTACTCTAGTTTTACCCCTAGGTTTATAGCCCAGTCATTTTACGGTTTGAGCCGGGACTAATTAAGAATTGAGCCAATTTGAGCATAGAAATATAGGTACAAAAATTTAAAAAAAATCGCGTCAGCAACCACCTAAAATTTTTAAATTTTCATTAAATATTCTTGTTCTAAAAAAACAGACGTTAATTTTTTTTTCACTTTTTAATGTCTTTACCATTATACAAACTTCAAAGACCGTGTAAATATTTTCGTCTACTTAGAAAGCTTTGAAAAATACATTTCTAACTCATTTTAATAATTAAGTAAACGACTTTTTTATTGCTTAAAACTAATTTATATTGTTGAGTCTATTTAAAATGAGTCCATCGAAATTAATATTATTAAATTAAAAGCCTTCTGGGAGGTACAACTTGGATTTCTATGTTGCGTAGTGTTTTTTTTTTAAATAAGTTTTCAGGTAGTCTTTTTGTCACTAAATGGTACCGGTTACAGATTAAAAATACCATTCTTAATTACTCCCCACTCCTTCTAACAAAACTACGTAATTTTTAGTTGTAATTGTGATTTGTATTTCTGTTTCATTTATAATTATATTAGTTCTTGATACTTAATAATTTCTAATTCAAAATGGCATGTATAATAAGTAGTTAATTGAGTTTAATTGTATTACAGAATTTGTGTAAATGCCTGCAAAGGTAGGCTTCAGTGAAACCAATCAATGCCAAAACACCTGCAAATGTTTGTACCTACACCTGAGTCCATACACAATAAAGTTCATTTATCATTTATCATTTATCGTAAAATGACTGGGCTATTAAGCGTTCACAGTTCTGAGTCAGCACAACTCGTGCGTATCTAACCGGATATTGTCGTGGCGTAGTTCGCGCCCTCTGGCGGCTGTTTCCTGCTGTGGGAGCAACAAGTGCCTACGAGTTTCCTGGTATTGGTTTATTCTTAACTTCTCCGATATAAATATTTCGAAAAATCCACTGTTTATTTTTCCATGGTAATTTAAATACCTACCGCAAAAAATCTCAAGGATTGTTTTATGTGCAAAAAGACGGAATAGAATAGACGGAACATCAGTGTAACCGCGTATGAGACAGCGATAGTCATAAAATCCTAAACAATTTGTATGAAAAAAATTGATGTCTGACTCTGACAGTCGTCAATCGTCATACAACAAAAAAGTGGCTACGCCGATAAGGGCAGCAATAAGTAGCGATCTCCTTTTTTAACTAGAGCGATTTTCCTATGTGCATCTCTTACTGAGTGATATGACAAGACACGTTCTTCCTTCTAGTTCCTTCTCTTTCTACGCCTCGTAGTAAGCCAAAAAGCACCAAACTTACGCGTCCGCCTACAAAAATACTTGCCATTGTTATAAGACATTTAACGTTCGTGCCCCGTCAGATCCAATGTCTGCTTATTACATAAAACATTGTACGACAACCCACGGGAGACCAGCTTTTACTCACAATCACTGGATATGCATCTGTATTTCAATATGAATAATTCATGTTATTTTATTACTTTCTTTCGATTTACATCAAATATACACGTAACGTCTGGCTACGTCTATGCACCCCGAGGCAAAAACATTGGATACCTACCTTGATTAAAGGTCAAACAAACTTTATACACATATAAAATAAACCCACGACACGAGCGTGGTAGTAAAGAGTATCGCGTATATTTTGCTTTTGCCTCGGCTTCGCCTCAGTCAACAATTACATTACATGAGATCAAAGCCCTTTCTTACTTTCCTGCCTAGTAGTGTGTAATCTTAACTATTATAAAACCGTTAAACCATTATAAAACCGTAAAACCATAAGGAACAAAAAAGTAGCGCTTTCACTCCATATAAATTCAAATGACACTCGATAGCGCGATTTAAATGACGTGCAGCGCCATCTATTGACAAAATAGTGTGTTTGTTTGTTTGTTCGCGCATCACGCAAAAACTACTGAACCGATTTAGATGAAACTTTTTTTGTTTGATAGCTTATGATCTGACTTAAAATCTGGTAGGTATATAATTTGTGCGGACGAAGTCGCGGGAAAACACTAGTTTACTATATAATTTTATCATGTTTAAATAAAATCCTTTTTTTTGGCCAAGGCCCAACATGAAATCCTGGATCCGCCTTTGGATGATATCAACACATTGATAATATCTACATAAATTATTATTATTCCATTTATAAAAATATGTAGTACCTACCTATTGTACATGCCTTTTGGCGGATCACAGTGAAACTTATATAAAACACCATGTCAACCCATCAACCTGTGTATCACAAGAAAAAAAAGAGTTTAAACAAAAAGAATTAAACCAGTGCAGCAAGGAGTCGACCCCACCCCGCTGAGCGCGCCCGGCTGGAACATAATCCTTACTTTCGCTGGAAATGGAATCTTACGGTATTATGTTGATTTGAGTACGTACCGTTGGCAACGAAACTTCATTAATATTTCTCAACCATATTGTCTTAGGAATAAAGACCGTGGGCGTTTTCACTTTTTTGTCCACCCCCCTGTTTTTGCGTGTCCCTCGCATTCATCACTACTTTTTTCAACCTACAGAGCGTTTTGAATATTAATTATTGAAAGGAATACAAAAAGCATATTCTTAACTTACTTTCTATATAAACATATTTAGCGTAAATCTGCTGAAGATTAAAAAACAAATGTTTTAATCTCAAAAATACCCTGTTTTTCCTATGTCCCCACCGCATATTGACAACTTTAAGTTGATCTTGCTCATTTTTCTACTATAGAAACCTATTGTTATTTAATATTCAATAATTAGGGAATGTGTTAAAGTATTCGTGCTAATGAAGTATATTTATTAAATAACTACAGAATTAACAAAAAACAATAAATAAGACAAAGACGTAATTTGATCCTTTTCCGTGAGTCCTTGATGTTACCACTATTAATCAGCTAATAAATCTACTATTTTGTTTCTATTATTTAATAATGGCAACACAGCATCATATTTTTTGAGCCAGGCAAGTTTTACCCTGTCTTGTCACAGTGACATCGATGCTATTCACGAGATTGCACGCTCCTCTCCATTAGGAACCAAAACCAGTCTAGGTATGTTACCAATTTTTCTAATAACCTAGTGGTGTTCGATTATATTTAAGTTAGTTAATTAATTTGCATGGCATAATGCATGCATTTTGTATGATCATTTTGTGCTTCAGCTCAATAGCAAATTTTTTATCAATTATTTTAGTTTTGAAAGTAACTGTCCGTCGCGTCCCTTTCGATACTTTTATAAAGTAACTTATAGGCCGGACTCAAAAAGTAACGAAAAGGACGCGTAAAGCAAAGGGCACACCAGGGAACTTTGTAAATTTGATTCATTGTATTTTTTAATTAAAAATAATAAAAAAGTCTGGTGGAAGTTCATATAAAAATAAAAAAGCCTTTTATTCCATACAAAATGTTAATTTCATTTACAAATATAAAAAAAATATAATTAAAATAATATTTGGTAGGTTCATGCAATTTGATAAAGATTATAATTTCACATTTATACAAAGAATTAGTGTTAGAACTGTATGTCATGTATGTATGTCGTATAAAAATAGTCTGATTAAAAATTTAATAAATAGCACTAAGTGTGACCCCAGCCTAGTGAAATGTTACTGGTCCACTTCGTTACTGTCCCCTAAATAAAATGTTTAATTTAATTTATTTTGGACAAATCTTAACGAATTACTTCATGGAATAAATATCATAAGATCATATTATCAAAATGATTTCAAATTTGTTAAGTCAATACGTAAAATCCCTATTAGTATAAAAAAAAACGAAAAATTCCAGTACTCTTTGACTCACATAGTAACGAAACCTTTTTTATAACGTTACACTATTTTATTTTTTGCTTTTTTGTCTCCGAATCCTTTTTTATTGTGAAGTTCTTACTGTAAGATACCTAAATAAAATAAAAAATAAAATATTAAGTAAGCAGTTAATATTATATTAGTATTTGAAAAAGTAACGAAACAGACGTCAAATATTGCGACATGCGTCTTGTTTTATCATTTTTAGAGCATAATTAATCAGATTTTGATGGTTCCTTTGATTTAAAAATAATCTTGACAAAATTCTTAATCTTGTCATAAATCAAAACATGCAAAAAATTTAAATTTATAAAAATTGGCATTAAAGAAAATGGGGTGGACAAAAAAGTGAAAACGCCCAGGTGGCAAATGATTATCAACTTTCGTTCTCGAGTGTAAATGTGAGGTTATAAGACTTTTCAATACCTTTCAGTTTCAGTCTTAGGAATGAAGATTTCTTGGCCTCATAAATTTTTAGGTATGTCTGTTGGATGGCTTAGAAAATGAGTATCGTTTCGCGTCAATTTAACATAAAGAAACCTTTGGTACAGCTTCGAAAACTACCTTTTAAAAAAGAAGCTGCGTTTCCACCAGAGATGAGCGAGCTAGCGAGGCGGTGAGCGAGGAAACAATCCGCCAATAGCGCGCTCGCTCGATCACGTCATTGGGAAATGAGCGTTTTTCTTTTCTTTTTTAAATTTAGTTCCTAAAAAACTCGACAGATGACATGTTTATCGCCCCATAGAGCCGTAAGCGAGATCCTGTCAAAATCTGGTCAAGTCTGTGCCTGCCTTTTTTTTTAATGCCATGGGATCGAGCCCATTCAGCCATGTCAGGCGTAAAAGTTTAGAATTTTCGATTAAAATGATTAGTAAATAATGAAATATGTCATTAAAAGATGCGTTGGCATCTTCTTGATCATCTTTTCACTCTTTACTATTTTAAAGAAACACTTTTTGAAATGTTGACGTTTCTTCGTACAGACCGTAGCGCCATCTATCGATCCCCTAGAAAACAAAAAGAAAAACGCTCATTGAAGCACTCCCATTGGCCGAATTCACCACCTCGCTACCTCGCACATCTCTGGTGGAAAAGCAGCCTTAGTCATGCAATCATCCATCACCTTCTGATAGAGCTTTGATGTAATTATTCGCGACGCCTTGATCGGTTAGCTTTCGCAACAAATAGAGCAATTTCTTAATCATTTTAAATATTCCACGGTCGTAGTTACTTCAAAAAGTTTCTCAGAGTTTTAGTTAGAAACTGAAATTCCAGTCACGTTCCCATCAGCAAAATTTTTTTATTATTCGAGTTTATTAACTTTTTCGTTTTTTTTTCATCTGACTGAAACGTAGTACCTAACATATTTTATAATATCATCGTCTAAAATTTGCAATTGAGGGCTTGTAGGTGCTTTGGGGGATCCTGGTGAACTGATGTGGTTCCATGATCCCCTAGGGAATCGGGCACGGGGAACTTGGTGGCCTAACCCTAAACATCTGATTGAATCTGTGTTAACCTTGTTAGTAATCCTAAATATGAATAAATAAATAAATATATACACTTAGGTGACGAATGCCCTGATAAATGCATTTATTTATTTATTGATATATGACAATGCAATGGTAGTAAACTAAAAAATAATTGAATAGGCTAATAAACATTCAGAAGTACCAGGAGAGCAGAAGTGTATAAGAGGTCATTCGTCAATTCGATATTCATAGAAAAACAATGAAAAAGTAGGTGCTGTAATCACTTTTCCATACGAATATTCGGATTACGGGGGGGATACTATGTCCCCCTAGATACGTGCATGACGAGTGGGTCCAGTAGGATTCACAAATCCTTATAGTTCCACCCACGTCAAGCAGTGGGACACTGGGACCATGAGTATTTGAAAATCCTACTGAACCCATTAGGGGAACTAAGCAATAGGACCAACAGTCCGTATAACATGCATAGTACATGGTAGAATACACTAGCGATTATTTTCTAGACAAAGTTAAAAACTTTTCAATACAGAACTTTGTTATGAGTTTGTCAAACGGTACTGAATTTCTGACATTGTCAGGTCAAAGTCAGAAATTCAGTTCTGTCATGTGAGCTGGCTTTGCCGGGACATGCTTTGTTTGTTATGTGAATAAAAAGAGCAATAAATTCGTTATAGTTCGTAAAACTCAGTAAATTTTCGTATCGTTATGTCCTACGGACGTACAACTATGGGCAAAATGAAGGAGTCAACATAAGTTACATTCTCTTACCTAAGATTTCTTATCAATACTTCACGAAAATTGTAAGTAGGTACCTAACCTGAATAGATAATCTCTGACCTAATTCTGTAAATGATTTTCAGTATCGTTTGCATTAAGCAAAATTGGTGGTCCGTCCATGACTTCACCCTTAAACCCAATTTAACCCCGCAGTGATTGAGTTTGGGGTTATCCTTTATTAGTGGTAAAGTAGTTTGAGTATCAACCTATGACTGTCTCTACCTATTATAAAGAAGAAGAAGATGGCTTTCTACATAGAAAGATAAAGTAACAGAAAGTGGCACTTAGTTCACCAACTTTACCGTTCGGCGTTCGTAAAATATCCATTTCATGCACACGAGGTTATCTCAAGGTATCATTATCATAATAATTATATTCGAATACTTCCCACTTCAGGGGATAGGCCAACTCCTTTGATGAATATCGGTAAAATAAATTGTCTACAACCCTATAGTTTTAAATTAAGAACCACATTTTAAGGGTATATTCAGTAGTGAAGGGTTCATTTCAATGAAACTAAACCACTGCCTTCGGAACATGGGTCGAAAACGAGAAAATTCGTTTTGCCACACTACTCTTTAAATATGGATATTACCAAAGTTACAGTTTGAATTTGAATGCGCTCATATTTGCAGTTACTTGAAGTACCTACCCTACTTCAAAATTAAATATGCAACTCTGCTTACGAACTGTTTGCTTACATTTGGATTGCTAAATGCGAATCATTTGGTACAATTGTAGGAAACAAATTATTCCTCAGGTTTTGGAATGAATACATCAATGGGAATAAAATTGATCATCTACGATGTGCTGTATCTTCACTTGCTGCGGTTGGTGCATCGATCTGATTCAGAGGTTTGTATCTATACTACGTGTCTATATTATACCGTGACGCAATTTTTTCATGCCATTTCCATCTCCAAGGACCAATCTATAAAATTTGATCTTCGGTGAAGCTTGATGATTCTTTTAGTGCGTTGATATTTTTTTTTTTATAATATAGTGAATTCACAATAAAGACCCTTCTACGGGGACTTTAGACGACAACTATTGACTGGTGAGGGCTCAACCAACTTTGTACCCTCAGACCACTATCTAGGTAGGTATATATAGCTAGTTCCACATACCATTTTCTTCCAAGTAGGTACTACCTTAATGACTGCTCATAGTGCTCATTATACTTTGCATCCTCAATTCACCAGGCTATGGACGTTCACGATGGCGTGCTGCATCAGCTCGGCTGTCTGCTGCGCGCTGGTCACGGCCTCAATGTCAGGCATAGCCCTCGGCTACAACTACTCATTGGCTGAATACATTGATTTGAAGGGTTTGTTCTTTGTTCATCAGCACAGCCTTTATACGTCCCACTGCAGGGCACAGGCCTACCCCCAGGGGGAGTGGGAGGGGGCTTGTTCTTTGTTATTACATGTTTAATTTCATCGCTGTTTTTTTTAGGTTTCGGAGATGAGAAGGACGGTCTATAGTCAGTCCAATTGTTTCTAAGGGTAGACATGATTTCGTAGCGGGATGCCTACTGTCGTACTTAGCCTATTTATTCAATATTTTCATAGAATCTGTAGCATAAAGCATTATTAAAATTGCATACTTCAGATCGCACCATGCCTGCTTTCGTATAAAGAGAACTAATATCGCTGCATGCCGACTTTTATGATCAATGTTTGATTTGGATTATTCGCCTCTCCTCAATCCTTTAAGGGTATATTATTCGGAGCGCGCTCCATACAAACGTACTATGGTGATATTTTCAATACTAACCAATTAAAGTCAGTGAAATTTTGCAGAAACAATCTAAAAACAAATTTCTATGCTTGTATGGAGTCAGATTTTCGTTAAAATGTATAGTTTTCAAGTTACAGTGCCTCAAAGATTTCCATACAAATCTTAAATTAATCCTAGCATTGAAACTGTATATTTTAACGAAAATCTGACTCTATAGAAGCATATAAATTTGTTTTTAGATTGTTTCTGCAAAATTTCATTGACTTTAATTGGTTAGTATTGAAAATATCACCATAGTACGTTTGTATGCAGCGCGCATTTTCACTCTCGGAATAATATTCTCTTAAGGGGCCATAGGTCCGGACGAATATTTTCTATGAGAAACGCGATTGCCGAGCGCTCCGAAAAGTATGTGCGTGAGCCGTATTTTCGATTAAAAACAACTAACCAAAGTACTTTTTCTAGATTTTATTTATGATTGCACTAGTTAAACTAATGGTGAATATGTGAGTATAAATACCAACAATCGGAAACTATTTTAAGTTCTTCTAAACCGAGAAAAATGTTTAAAAATGCTTGAAAATACGTCATCTTTGTGACGATTTTCTATCGAGTGAAGTAATTCCAATCGTGTATTAAGTTGATGATTGCACTAGATGAACTATCCAAAAATACTGAGGTATGACTTTAGTTTCGGTAAATGGTATAAATCTAGTCGTAAAATGAAAAATAAAAGATGCCTCCGAGGTATTTCCACCTACTATTACGTCTTAACACCTCTCTTGACCTGTCAACTCATCTCTTTGCATCGCTTTCTGATGTATTTTATTTGGCTTTTGAGTGCTCTCTTTTCGTTTTAAAAAAAAGAAAAGAGAATACGTGATAACTTTTTCGCTTTACTAAAAACAAAAAAGAGAACAAAATGTGGTTCTCCCTAGTTGCCCAAAGAAAAACAAAAATTTTTACTTAAAATATTGTTCTAGTACGTAAGAAATTAACTATTGACCGAAAATGGTTAGATTTCATCTGAATATTTTGTTCTTATTTCGATTTTTTACATTGTGAGACTTTTTTCTAGATCATCATCACAGCCTTTATGCGTCCCACTGCAGGGCACAGCCCTACTTTCAGGGAGGATGTATGGGCGTTAGTCCAGCACGCATGCACATTGCGAATTGGTAGACTTCACATACACATCGGAATTTCTGCTTCAGCGTATGCAGGTTTCCTCACGATGTTTTAGATAGTACTTTGAAAATGTGTTTTCCATTTACTTTCCAGAAACAAATGTGTCCGTTTTCTTGAAGCGAGGTGTCTTCGATGACGAGATCGCTGACGACATGGACTGGCGTCGAGCTGGACACCAGCCCGTCGCTGGCCACCTCAAAGATGATAACCGTAAGACCTATTATTGCTTGACTCTAATATTTGGAGGTTTTTAAGTACTGTTTAATCGTGGTAGTGTAAAAGGTTTTTTAATCCGAACTGGTCGATAAAAAGAATCAATAATTGGTAGGTACCAGAAAAGGGAAAATTATAGCAGCCATCAATCATAAATTTTTTATTGCTTTAAATAAAGAGCAAGTAGTAAGCTACGTAGTAAGTCAACACTACAAAGTCTTCATTGAAAGTTGCTGTTAAATTGAAAACATTTTCCAGAAATTCAATCTTGGAATTAAATTACCAGTTCCACGTGTAAGGAGCACAATGCAGTGCACAAGTAAGGAGTTTCGACGAACTTGAACTCTATCGTTCATGTTTAGAGTGGATAATTCTATATCACTCTGCGAACAAACTCGAACCGTATTGTTCCAAACATATAACTCAATCTATTTTCAGTCGTAACTGGAGATTCGGACGATACAATGGATGATACTCGGCGATCAGGATCTGTCAAGTCTGGTAGAAGAATGGACGACAATATATTCCAATCTGATGATCAGAATAGGTTTGAAGGGTCGCTCATGAAGCTGACTGCGAAACCTCTCGACCCTGGCATCACTACAGAGGGACCTAAACCTGACACAGATATGAGAGAGGTTTGTTAATCAAGGTATTCTTAGGTAATAGTACCCAATTCAGCATATACCCGTACACAGTATCCAATGCGAATTCGTGTACTAAGGCGATGGTTATCCACTGCTGGACATAGGCCTACCCCAAGGATCGCCACAACGACCGGTCCTGCGCTGACCTCATCCAACGGCTTCCTGCCGGCTTCACCAGGTCGTCGGTCCACCTTCTGGGAGGCCTATATACCCATGCTGCTCTTTCTGGTACGCGGTCGTCACTCGAGAACTCTTAGGGTTGAACTACACATGGCCGCACGCGATCGCACTTTTCCGTCTATCTTATATGCTCTAGCAAATGACGTTCCTGAGTGACAGAAAGGGATGGAGCGACGGAAAAGTGCGATCGCGTGCGGCCATGTGTAGTTCAACCCTTAGGCCCCATCGGCCATCGGTTCTGCGAACAATAAATAGTCCACAAATCCGCATTAAGGAACGTGTGGTTTATGACCATGTGTGGTTTACTTCACTACTTATGCAGGAGCGTTTTACAATCGATATAGTATTTGTGTGAAATAAGCCATAACTATCGATAACTCGAATCGTGACAATGCTTTGACAGAGTGCAATACTATTTACATTATCGATAGTATTGCGACTCATAAATTACAATCTACTTCAATCGATAGTATCGACACTGTCTATAATACTATCGTTTTCCAGACATAGATGGGAACGAGATTGCGGACGAACTGGTTAGAAGGGGCACTGAAAACCACTTCATAGGCTCAGAACCCTTTCTCGGAATCCCTAGTTGTCTAACACGTGATTCCATGAATAGGACCAGCTTTGCAGAGGCAGTAAAGCTATGGTGCAACACCCCAGGCATTTGCCACTCCAAAGCACTCATTTTAATGTATCCTTTAGGATACAATCGCAAACTTGCGAACAGTCTCCTTGCCCTCAGCAAGTACAATAGAGCATTTTTTTTCAAACAGCTACCTTGTGTTTTTGGCATGTCCGGACACTTTAAAAATTCATATCTCAATTAATTACTCAGCAAACATCGTTTTAATGTATTGAGGTGGTGACAAATTTAATATTTTATATAAAATAATTTTTAAAAGTATATTGATTGATAGTAAAATCAATCAGAAAGCTAACTTTTGTCATGCGGGATACCCACATTTCCTAGCGTCCAGGCAAGAAAATGAAAAAACATTGGTCTTTTTCATGTTATTATATATGTTTTTCTGAATTGGAAACACTTGTTCTAGATCAATATATGCATTAACTTGTATAAAATATCCTTATCAGGCACTGCGTAGTACAAAAAATAAGAAATAAACATGTTTTAATTGTGTCCGAGAAATTTGAAAAAAGGGACATCCCATATTCCGTTACCACGATTTTACCCTGATCCGATTAAAATTTCGAACAAATAAGGTGTTTTTTTACATCAAGCAACATTTAATTTTATATGGAAACCTCAAAACTTGCCCTACATTCTTCAGTTTTGGCAGAAATTGCCAGTAAAGTGAACCGGGCGCGTGGTTTACGTCGGGTCCGTAAATTGTCCCCCAGATACGTTACCAGGACAAATCAAGGTAAATTTTCGACTAAGTTGCTACTTTTTTGCTTTGAAATTACATTTTAAATGTTTATTGGTTCATAACCAAGACTCATTGAGCAAAATATAACCTTAATTGATAGCGAAAACATTTAAATTATTTTTTTAAAGATTTTCTAGCGTTAGGACCGTTACTTCCCCTCCGTTGCCATCTTGGCGGTAATGTATTATGGGGACCCCGAAAAGTAACGGAAGATAAGCATAAAGTATTGGGCACAATGAGAACATTACAATAATAATTTTATTAATAATTTTTTTTTTACTCAATTTCATTATGAGAGATAATAAGCTACAAACTTGTAAAAATAATCGTTATGACAATTTTTATGTTATGTCAAAAGGCACATTAAATATCGACTACGCAAATCAAGATATTCAAGGACTAATGTCAAAAAACAGGTTTTTTGAAAATATCTTCTTTCCTATGCTTTAAATGACATTTAAGGTTAAGTAAAAATTTTAGAGCTTAAAATTGTCTAAAAATGCGATCTTTTGTAATATTTTGTATAACTGACCGTTCTTGAGATAGAGCGCGAAGAGTTGGAAGCGCTTCGTTATTATGTATGATACCTGTATCTTTTGAACCGTAATGGGTAGATGGTTGACATTTTCACTGAATTGATTATATATTTATTATACACAGAAGTTAGTGTAGCAGATCTTTTAATAAATAATAAAAAAAACGAAAGGTTACAATTTATGAGGGGTCACCATACAAGAAACGTGTTTTCTTATCTGTCCCATACATATGGGTTGAGTAGGATTGCTGTTTTATATGGAACAGTTTATTTTGTTTTTCGCGATTTCGACAGTGGTCCCATAGAGAAAGTTGATTAGTTTGATGGTCTGAACGAGTTTGTTCTTGTATTTTGATTTCGTATTCTTCCCTTTTTCTTTATTATGAATTTGAAATCATTTTTAATTATTCGATATTTTCGTACCTTTATGCCACCAGCCTTATGATTCCGTTACCGTCTTTTCCGTTACTGTCCGTTTTTGAAACACTATAAATTATGTGAAAAAGTACATAATTATTCGATTATTCTATTATTTTAGTGAATAATAATATAAAATCAAAAGAGGACTTCCATTTCATATACAAAACTCATAGATATTCCTACCAATCTGATCGTTAAAGAGAAAAATACACTGCCATCTTGACCATGTGGTAACGGATAGTACAAAGAAATGCCTAAAACTAAACAATTGTAATGTTTTCGTTAAAAACGGTGTCGTTTTCCAATACGTCATGTATAAAATATCATACTAAACGGTTTTTTATTCTTCTATAATGCTTCTTTTAGGATTTATTCACTAAATTCTATGGTAACGGAAGGGAAAGAAAATCTCCGCCAGGTCTCGTTAAAATCGATCTGTAAGCGAAAATAGCTAATATTTTACCATTTGAGTGCTAATATTAGATACCTAATTATATTACGAAACATGTTATAGCTTTAAATCATTCATTTAATGATATTTTTAAAAAAGTTAACATTTTGAACAAGGTAGCTGTTTGAAAAAAAATGCTCAATAGCAAGGTCATTCACAGGCCACTGCAAATTAAACAAGCACATGCACACACTGAAATTAAGTGATACGACCGGCTCGGCTGCAGATTCTGCTAGGAGGAGACGGAAACTCCTCTTCACCTTCTATGTGATTGTGGCCCCCTGATGTACAAACGTAGTGCTCACCTAGGTAGACAGGTATTGACACAAGTTGAGATACAAACCGTCCCGATCAAAAACCTACTTAGATTTCTGGCCGCAGTAAGAAAAGGGCGTTCACAAAGGACCAGCGATGGTCTAACTGGCACAGCGCAAGCCTGTCAAGGCCTCAAACCCAAATAATAATAATCGTTTCCCTGCTATCGGTCGGCTATTGATAGACTATTCGATAGTCAAGTATCGATCGGCAATACTATAGGTAGTCGGGATGGTAAAGGCTAATAATGAATGCCATAAAACATTTTTGTATCTTGCAGGTAGCCCAAAATTACGACCCAGGCACAATAGATCAGTTGAAAGCAGTACAGTCTCTTATAAACAGAAGGAAATTCAACTTGGGACAAATGTCTACCCAGTCAGGGGATTCAATAGTTGAGTACTAAGTTTCATTCACTATCACGTATACATATTCACCATTAGTTTAACTAGTGAAATCATAAAAAAATCTAGAAAAAGTACTTTGGTTAGTTCTTTTTAATCGAAAATACGGCTCACGCACACACTTTTCGGAACACTGGGCAATCGCGTTTCTCATAGAAAATATTCGTCGGGATCTTTGGCCTCTTAAAAGTTACTTAACCAATTTGAATGGTGTTTTCACAGAAGCGTAGACCATAGTTTATCGGATTATTCAATAACAAATTATGAGTACCTAACCTATTTAAAGTCAGTGGTCTGCGCGTACGAAGTAGCGGGCGCCGCTAGTGGGTAATTAGAATTAAAATGGTTGTAGAGTTGTAAATTTCATACAAAACCTTATCGTAGAACACTCGTAGACATTATTAATAAAAGTATTGTTTTATATATGGAAAAATTGCTTAGAAAATCTAGATTGCACGTATCAAATAACATTTACAATTTAATTACGAAGATATAAGGCTTTGAAATTTTGCTAGACACAATATCAACTGGATGTTCCATTTCAGCCAACACCTATATTAGACGAAAAACAGCTCGCTAATTTCCCCCCTTACCCCGGGGAACGTCCTTACCGCGTCCAGCTCGGAGACAGAAGAATCATGGAATTGCAAGGACCTCACGATGATTCCCTAAGGAATGCTGTCCCGCACCAAGAGTTCGCTGCTATGCCGATAGTTTGGGGCAATCCTAAACTACCGCCAGATCAACGGCACACTGCACATCCTGATGAGGAAGTAACCTGGCCACCGCCTGTGACTCCAAGAGCTGGACCCCTGAGACCGACGAGACCGAAACCGGCTAAAACGCCGACTTTTCCAAGAGCGAGGACGACAGAGACGGCTTTGAAAGCCGTCCAGAAGAAGATCGATGAAGAACTGCAGATGTTCAGGGAAGGACTCATCAAGGATAGATTGGATCAACAGAGGTGAGCAGACCATTATGACAATTATGATAAATGCGCACCTTAGTCGTGAGATGGCCATTCTCCTGCAGTGGCATTCTACAGGTTATACGTACGGAAAAGTATCACAAAACTTTAAACCACATACTCTCTCCATGAAAATGAACAACATTTACTATGTGAGCAAACCAGTCAGCTCAAAAAAAATCTGCTGTTCTATACTAAACTGCAATACCTACTCGATACAAACGTACGTACGAATGAAACAGCAGATTTTTTTTGTTCTGGCATGTTTGCTCCCATCATAAAAGTTGTTCAGTTTGAGTAGAGTATGTGGTTGGTTTATAGGTCATGAGTACTTTTCCTTACACCCTGTAGGTATAGGGTCCTTCTTAATATGCTGACGGTTTCTTAAAGGGATGAGCAGACCATCAAACTGAACACCTTTCTCAATGGGATGGGATTAACATCGAAATCGCGAAAACAAAACAGCTGTCCCATACATTGGGATTTGGGGTCGAGCAGATTTGCTGTTTTGACATTAGACGATAACGATAACGACACGATACCAATATCGTTTCGATTACATCGGACGATTTTTGAGGCACTGTAATTTTAAAGGTGAACGCAGACTTGGCCGCGCCTAGGGATTGCAATCCGGATAAACCGTTATCCGAAATATCCGGATATCCGTGAATTTCGGTTCAGTTTTAAAATCCGGATTTAAAAATGAAATCCGGATTTTACGAACATTTTCTTGGTAGGCTTAAATAGTATTATTCATTGATGTTAAGGCTTCGGAACCGATTGGGTTTTATTCCCATTCGTCAATATCCACAAAATTAGTTGTTTCTGTACTTTAGTTCTCGTTTTCACTGAATTTCACGCAGCTATTCAAAATAAACCTAGGATGTTTTCAAATAAAAAAAAAAGCTCGAACGGTTAGATGAGCAGTTCTGCACCTACTCCATTCTTAATTTAAACTCCTACTTCTGGGCATAGTAAACGGTAAGCTCGGCCCAGGCCTTCGCGGATTTAACAGAAATCCAGGATGACTGTCCACTTTCGTGAAAAGTCAGTGAAACTCGATGTGTTTTACGGGCAAATCAAAAATAGAGTCAAAATGTTTGAGCTCGCTTAGCTCTGTCAATTTTATTTTATTTGTACTCTGACACTGTGCTCTCGCTGCAACCGAATTATTATCCTGGGAATTTAAGAGCACTTTCGCTTCATTAATTTTTTATTGCCTAAACAAATCAACTCTATTTCGGCATTAGATCTACAATTGAGTTATAATGTAGGAAAATCATAAGCTAGGTCTAGTTTTTGCTTCATTGCCCAGATTGAAATCTGCATGAACTGGAAATCACGAACTCGCATCTCGCTCGTCCTGGTATTAGATTGCATTGTAACCAATTACTTTCGAAATTTTACTTTCAGATCTTCAGTTATTCTAAAACGGTTCATAGAAGTATCATTTTTCTGAATATTCAAAATCATAATTTCAAACGTGCTTCACACTTTTCAAAGTTTAAACTTTACTATTTTTCTTTTTACATATTTTAACCGAAACAGCTCTGTAATAACTGATTCATAGTCCTGAGAATTGTCGAGCTCGCTTTTCTCGCATCCATCGTTGATTTTAAGGTACTGCACAATGCAAAATATTGTTGATTTTGATAGGTACCTACAAGTGGTTTTTTAATAATTGCGTTTATTTATCATAATACAATGCAAAATAATAACTAAAATATTAAATCAACCAATTAATGTCCTCAAAATTCGAAATATCCAGATTATCCGGATTGGTCCCAAATCCGTTACCTAAAATCCGGATATCAGAATCTTAACGGATTTGCAATCCCTAGCCGCGCCGCACGCACCAGTCTATTCTATTCTATTTTTATTTAATGGCGTTTCCTTGTTAGATTTCGCCAGTGTCAAGTTATTTGAGGGAGTGTCTATCCAATCTCGAGGATTGTTTTTGAGTAAGAACAACTGAGAAGGATTTAGGAGCCTCGTAGCAGGCTGAGACGCTAACCGCGCGAACACCACGCGAGAGACAAGTGTTCGAGGCAAACCCTGCAACGTGACTCCCACGCACCAGTCTCTTTTTTGAATGAATTGACAGATGCGAACGCTGCGGCCGCATCAGTTCATACAAAAAGAGACTGCAGCTCGTTCACCTTTAAAGTAACAGTGCCTCAAAGATTTCCGTACAAATCTTAAATTAATCCTAGCATTGAAACTGTATATTTAATCTGACACAACACGAGCATAGTGATTAGTTTCTAGATTGTCTCTGATAAATTTCATTGCCTTTAAATGGTTAGTATTGAATATTGAATATTTCGACGCCTTAATGGGACATTCATCATCATCATCATCAGCCTATATACGTCCCACTGCAGGGCACGGGTCTAGGAGGGTGTTTGGGCGTTAGTCCACCACGCGTGCCCAATGCGGATTGGTAGACTTCACATACGCATCCGAATTTCGTCGACTGCACATGCAGGTTTCAGGTACATATTGAAAAACACATTGGTACGTGGCATGTTGTCCGTGCGGATTTGAACCCGGACCTCTTGATTGAGAGTCCATACCTCTCCACAACGCGCCACCGAGCTCTATGGGACATTAACTTCTATTAATCTTCTCTTTAGTTGCTCACACTTCAGTCTCAATTGTGTAATCCTTCTCCTAGTGTCAATTCCGCTGACTTCATGAAAAGCATGATGGGAAACCTACCTCCAAGACCTGAAGGAGCAGAAGACTATGAAGAGGATGTTAAAGGTCTTCCAGTTCGCAGGAGACGATGTGTTAAAGTATCCAAACCTATTAAACTTACCGGTGACACAAATCACACGAAAACAGACTCAAAGTTTATTGCCGAAGAATCTAAATTAAAAGATGCGAGTGTTTCGAAAGATTTGAGTACAGTATTGAACAGAGTAAGAAATTTTATAGTGACTACAGTGTCAGAAAATGTATTAAGCTCAAAATATGATCCAACTTTAAATCTCGAGACTTCAACTGGAAAGCTTCTGGTCAAAATGATGAAGTCCACAATCTTATAATGGAAGCGGATTTTTGTGACGTTGGATGCTTGTAAGTTATATGATACTGTACATGTTTTGGTTTGTTTGGTGATTGTTAAATAAACGAAATGTTCGGTTAAATTTTTGGTATTCAGTCTTTACGAAATAATTGTAATAAATTGGAACTCAATGAAATTCCATCTACAGTAGAAGATGAAGGGTGCGATTAACACTTTGTAACTTGAAATATGTAGTAGAAAATGTCAAAATTCCTATGGAGTTTTAAGGGTTGAAATACATCAGGAAGCACGGCATCGCATTTTTCCGTCGCTCCATCCTTTACTTTCACTCAGGAACGTCATTTGCCAGAGCATATAAGATAGACGGAACGGAACAGCACGGAACAGCACGCCGCGTGCGATCGCGTTCCGTGTATGAAAAGGATGAACAATGACGGTCCTGAGTGACAGAAAAGGATGGAGCGACGGAAAAATGCGATGCTGTGCTACGTGGTGTAGTTCAACCCTAAGAATGGAAAACTTTATTTTCGACTCAATGACATTACAATTTCGTTGGCAAAACACATGGGCTATTGTTAGTTTAACTTACACAACAATAAGTAGTTTTCGCTAAATTTTTTATTGAAACCACTAAAATGGCACTTTGTACCAGTAATCAACGTTAGTAGCACAGCACTCCCTAAATCAATGGAGTTTAAGAGCTATACATATTATTGCATGATTGGTGTGATTTATTTCTATTTAAATTAATTACTCGCTCAGTTTAAATCTTTTTATCAAGAACCAGATGACCGCGGCGAACTCCCCGACACACACTTGACCGGTTTTTGGAGCGGTGTTTGGATAATGTAGCAATCTAATGGTGAAAGAATTATTCAGATCGGTCCAGTAGTTTCGGAGCCTACGAGTATTCAATACAAATAAACAAACCAAAAAATTAAATCTTTACTCTTCTAAACTATTATAATCTAATCTAATCTAATCTAAACTATTATAAAACTGTAACTGAAGTGTGTCTGTACATTGAAGATATTTACAAAAAAAAAGATTACGATATGGTTTTTAGGGACCCCGACTCGAAATCAACCTTTTATAGAAATTTTGTCTGTCTGTTTGTCTGTTTGTTTGTGTGTTTGTTTGTTTGTTTGTTTGTTTGTTTGTTTGTTTGTTCGCGCATCACGCAAAAACTACTGAACCGATTTTGATAAAACTTTTTTTGTTTGATAGCTTATGATCTGACTTAAAATCTGGTATATAATTTGTGCGGACGAAGTCGCGGGTTAACACTAGTTATAATATAAGGATAGATAAATAGCTAATTTACATTTTGATTAGTATTTTAGACATTCTCTCCTATATCGAAATACAATGTTTTCGCAGTCTGCCCGATCCCCAGTAATAATAGATGGTAGATAACAAAACAGAAATAAATCATTAACTATACGCAAAGTTTAACTATCTTGTTTATGTACCTGCTGTGTGCAGTTGAATAAATAAACCGTCAGCTAAATACACTAGCACTGCAGACGAAATGCATTCATACCGTCGCTTCTGTTGTTCCACCAAAATGAACAATTCCATGCATTTAACGAACATGCTGGATCTACCCTCATTTGGAAATACGTTATTGTTTGTGAATTTAGTACAAACTCAGTATGGATTGAATCCAATTGTAACGTTTTGTGCTACTGTTTCTAAGCAAAACACTGTTAACAATTGTTAGTTTTATAACGTACCTATCTAAAATTCTACTGTTAGGGGTAACGTGCGCTATTCAGAATGTTTATATCGCGAAGGTCGAAATCTCGATGTAATATTCATATAACTGAAGATTTGCAATCGCGAAGCATAAGGCTTCGCGTATGTATTACTGGTAAGTACAGTTGAAATGAACCGATATAGATGCATATAAAATCATCAGGGTAATGAGAATGCTGACGAGCTGGCGAGAGCCGGGTCAGAACGAAAGATGGTTGGCCCAGAACCAAGTGTGGGAATCCCGGCATGCAGAATAAGAATGGCCATCATGGATTGGGCTGATAAAACACACAAACTGGAATGGTCTGGCCTTGCAGGTCTACAACACTCTAAGAAATTTATCAGCAATGTGACAACTCGTGTCTCTAAGTTCATACTGAACAACAGCAGGAGCAAGGCTCGTGCCATCGTCGGAGCCCTCACTGGGCACTACGCCACAGGCGCGATGATGCACAAAATGAAACTCACCCTAGATCCCAGCTGCCGAGCATGCGGAGAGGATGAAGAGACCATGGAACATATTCTTTGTGACTGTGATGTCTTGGCGGCAAAACGTGTGCCTTCTCGGAGATGGATACCCAAAACCGTGAGATCTTAGATTTCTTTCCCTCAATGGTATTGCCTCCTTCATTGACCATGTATTCGAAGGGTGAGGAAAGCAAAAAAAAAAAGTATTGGGGCTGACACAAAAGATCCAGCAACACTTACTTACCCACTGGGTATTAAAAAGAGTATCAATTATGCCTAAGGTACAAACGGAATGATACACATAGTCACAGTCACAGATACATAACTTCCGTAGAGAACAATCAGTTTTCACACCAGACGTTACGCGCGAAAATGTATCTAACGGCACTTGATTCAGCGTTGTTATTGCTTCGTACTTCGTATGCTACTTTGGAGCGAGTGGCAGAATTCATACACCATCATCTCAGCCGGTGGGCGTCCACTGCTAGTCACCTTAAAGGAAGAAGGAGAGGAGGAAGGAAGGAAAGAGGAGGAAGCCACAACAACCGGTCCTGCGCTGCTCTCATATCAATTAAGTTGTAGAGTCAAAATAGGTGTCTTTGGATCTAAAGAGAATTAATTAATAAGCTTATACCTTTTCCCTTTTGTATCATTGTTTTTGGATCAACTTGGTAAAAACTGTATAACTTGGTAAAAGCATGGTGTCCCATCCCATACAAATTAAATTTTAGTATAAAAATTGCAATATATGGCGTTATGGTATCGATTTGTAATTAATGTTTACGTGAACGTGTAAATTGTTACTAAAAGTACATGATCTGACTACAAAAAAATCTCATGAGCCTCGGAAAATCAAGCAATTTACTTTGCCCGAAGACTGCCCGAGTTACGGCAGTCGCGTTTCATTGTTTTACGTTGGGCATCTGTACTGTATAGTATTATATAATCTGTGGTAAAAGTATGTTTTACTTATTAAACAGTTTTTAGAATTTTCATGCGCTAAAAGAATCTGATATAAAGGGTGTTACAAAACACCCTAGTAATACTTGGGGGTGCTTCAGCTTATGAAACTGAACAACTTTCACTATGTAGCCAAATTCTAATTCGCAAAAAAAAAGAACTGATGTCCCTTACAAAACTACTGTACCGACTCGACTAAAATGTATGGGACAGCAGATTTTTTTCTCCCGATTTCGTAGTTGGCTACATAGTGAAAGTTGTTCAGTTTGATGGTCTGAAGCACACCCTTAAGTATTACTAGGGTTTTTTGTTACACCCTGTATAAATGAAACACACACACAATCTCACGAAAAACTTTGGGGTGTGGTCAAGAACTTTGCTAAAACTAACTTTGCTGAACTATATTATCAATAAAACTAGCTCAATCCCTTGTTAGCTAGGAATCTGATTTTATAAAGAAGCTTTAAGAGGATAGACGGTCTGAAATGCTAATTTGGAGAATATGTCACTTTTCCGACTGTTTACATATTTGTCTGATCCGCCCCACCCATACACCCCACCGACTAGAGTGCGAAAGAGACCACTGCAGCTCGAACCGATTTTATCTACATAAAATTGTCGAAAACAGCATTTCGTATTCCCTTGTTTTCTCCTCCAAAACTAAACCAATTTTAATAATTCTTTCAAGAATAATATGAAAAAGACTTTGGCCATGTCCGTACGTTTTGCTTTTTTTGTTAATATTTGTCAAATTTGTTTCCTGGATGTCTGAAAACGGGCGGTAAAATTGGTAATTTTCGAAGGTCCCTAGTTCATACAGTAATTAATTAATGCAAAAAAGCAAAACATAGGGACATAGCAGAGGCAACATAGATTGTATGATAAAAATTGTTTTGGTCTTGTGTCATTATCCAGGGAGAAAACAGGGGACATAAAACCGCACTCGTCTATCCTCTTAAAGACGGATCAGACTGATATCTAGAAAGAAGAAAGAATGCTCTTTAATTAAACGTCAGAAGTTACAAGGTCCTTCTATTATGAATCTTCATTGCTTTTGCTTGAATTCCAATTTGAATTAAATTTGCAATGTAGTTTCGTGAAGATGAGATGCATCTGCAGTTATGTATCTTCTGTCGGGTATAATAAAGCACAAAATGCAATGTCATGATGCAAATATCTGTCCTTTAAGCTCCACTGTACATAGGTACACGGAAAAATGTCGTTGTAACCACGGACTTGAAAGAAATTAATATAAAATGAACTTTACGAAAAATACAGAAAACATAAAATGCAAGAGCAGCTGATTACAAAGAACCTTGAACCTCCTCGTTTAGTAAAAACACGATACAAGCAAATATTCTGGGTTCGCTATAATGTAATATCAGCCCAGAAATATGGTGTAAAGGTCCTTATCTCTAACTTTGCAGTCACGGTGAAGACTTCAGGGAATTAAATGTTTGTTGGTAAATGCTGAACCGACTGGAAGTCGCAGATTCATTTCAGTGGAAAATTAATGTCTGTCCACAGAGTCAAAGAGAAGAGAAAGAGAAATGACAGTAAAGCAACTTCATGCAAGCGCTCTAATCGACGCACGCACACAGACGAGCGCCACGTACACACGGCGACAGGTCAGGTTACCCTGTTTGGACTTTGAACTATTCGAAGTTGAACGCTGCGAATCGTGCGAGAGGGTGCGGTATGTTGTTTCGTCTCACGGCACGCTGCGCCCGCGCCGGCAGCCGCGTCTATGCAGGCTCTCTAGTCTCTCTACCGCACTATTTTGTGTTTTGTACGTAGTGTAGTTATGGTATATGGTATATGGTACAGTAGTACCAGGTTTATAAGTCTTCTCGATGTACCTGCGAAGTTGAAAAATTGCCGCTATTGGATAATTGTTTGCACGCCCCTTTCGCTGCTATTCGACTTTGCATTTACACCCTTTTATAACAGTGTTGACGGGGACTGTTCTGCTCTGCACAAACGAAAATTGACGAGCGGAATTAGCTCTCTTTGTATTTGCGCGCGGACGATCGAGATATAAGGCGTGATATAGCCGCATCATGCGCAACATGCTACGGCTTAGTCGTACTGTCACTTATTATTAATCTGTGGTACTGTACTGTGAGCGCTCGTCTGTTTGCGTGCCTCGATTTGAGCGCTTGCTTGAAGTTGCTTTACTGTACATCTCTTTTCTGTGACAGAGTACTATAATTACTACCGTAGTCTGTCTTACAAGTTGTTCTACGAATTGCTTAAGTTTGTTACTAAACGTGATTTAGATCTCGTCGTGTGTCAAAGGGCTTATAGTTCGTGATTTAGATCAGTGGTTCGCTAAATCAAAGTTTCATGTTCATTGCAGACATTTAGTTTTTGGTTTTTGTTACGACTTCGGTGCTGCGCATAGCATAAATTCCATTGGATCAATATCATCATTAATAGATCAAGCCTATACAGGGTTACCTCGAAGACAGTACGCAAATTTTACGTATATGAAGGCCACTGAAAATAAAAAGACACGTATTTTTTTATTTTATCATGTTTCATACAAAAATATTAAAATAGTAGTGACAAAAAGGTTCCAAAGAAACAGAAAAAGTTCCAGAACTCGGATTAGGGGCTTACTACAGTTATGAGGGTTGGGGTTGACATCCATGGCGCTTTGGACCGTCTGATTATAAAGAAAGAAATTCGATTGTTAAATCCCGGCCGAGATACATAGGAATCCGAAGACGAAAACACAAAAAAAACATACAATTTTTTTTTTTTAATGTGTTCTATTAACGATACCGATTGCATGGAAGAATAACCCTCCTTCTGTCACAGTCGGGTAAAAATGCGCACTGTCTCCGAGGTAACCCTGTATACATACTTCCACTGCAGGCACAGATTACCCCCAATAGATACCGCACGTTGAAAATTTTGTACAGGCCCGAAGTCACCATTTTTGGTGGTAGGTGCGGGTAGCGGGGCACGAAATAATGCAACGTGATTGGCCATTTTAAGGTCGCACTATTCCTATCTCGCTCTATCCCGTTGCTTATATCAGTGCAAAATCATAGATGTGTGGTGCGCGTCGGCAGCCCTGTATGCGGTATCTATTGGGGGTGATCTGTGACTGCAGGGCACCGGTTAACCCTCAAGGAGGGTGTATGGGCATAAGTCCATCACGCCTAATGCGGATTGGTAGACTTCACATACGTATCAGAATTTCTTCTTCAGTGTATGCAGGTTTCTTCACCGTTTGAGAGCAGTCGTTAGAACTGCTACTACGTATAGAAGGTCGAAAAACTCATTGGTACTACAAAGGCAAACAACAGTGATTTCTACGGAAACAACATAATACAATTGCATTAAAACCCACAGATATTCACTCGCGCTAAAAAATTTACCACTTTATTATTCTTATTTTAGATTCCTGCTATATACTTGAACTATAAGTTGAAGATAAACCATCCATACCTTTCTTAACACCAATCTACCTGCTATATAAGCAAATCTCTCGAGTGTTCTACGTTTAATATCCACCTGAATGCATCTAATTCCAACCGCAGAAGCACAGATTACAGACAATTGCAGAAGGTAGCGAGGCGCGGAAAGTCGCGACGTGAACACGGATAAGTGTGGAAAATGGCATAGAGCGTGTAACTCATGATGGCGGGGAGCTATAAGATGAGATTATGAGAAATTTATATCTTTTGCATTTCACAGGGATCCCTAAGAGGGACGAGACCGTATAGATTAGAGCTTGTGTGAGGTGTTATAGAATAAAATTGGCATGTTTGTGCCTTATTTTGTGCCTACTGTTGTTTCTGTCTGTATTTTACCGTTTATATTTTGGTGTAAAATAAAATAAAGTTTATTTGATTTGATTTGAATATCGTAAAATACTTCTCACAGTTTGACTGCTCAAATATCAAGATCGGTAGGTCGTTGAATGACAAGAACCGTGGTAGAGGAAGGGCGGGAGGCCAGACATTGGCCCATAAGAGCTGTCAATCAGTACGTTCTGGTAGTTTCCAAAACAACATCTAAGGAAGCCCTCATAAAATTATGTCATAAATTAAAGGCAATCTTATTTTGTGAAACTAATTTAACTTGGAAAATTCTTTTTTTTATTAAATAACTTTTAACGAACGCCTCTTTATTGGGGAAAGTAATTACAATTTTCCGCGTAGACAAAAATTTACACAAAAAATTTATAGTATAAACCACAGAAAACACTCTTCTCTACTTTAATTATACTTAATAAGTATATTTTTTTTGTATACAAGGTGTTTCATAAGTAAAAATAAATATTTAAAAATTTTAAAGGGGTTGTTTAGACCAACAAACTGGACAACTTTCTGTATGGGACCAAAATCGAAATCGTGAAAAAAAAATCTGATATCCCATACATATTTTAGCTGTACTTATATTTGATATTGGTCCCATAGTGCAAGTTGTTCAGTTTGATGGTCTAAACCACCCCCTTAAATATTTATTTGTATTTTTGTAACACCTTGTATAGCTTGCAAGAAAAAATATTAAAGTTAGAGCATAGTACAATTATAATGTGGAACTTAATTTCGTCTAGACAATTCGCATTCAATTTAAAATTAATTAGTAACGTTAGCATTTTAAAAACCTTTATTTAAATGCCGGCATTTATTTATTTAGCAGCAGTGGTTTTGTTTTAAAAGAGCGTTACTCGTATTATTTAGGTACAAAAACCACATCTTTGACAGAATTTTCTTATTCGAAGATACAAATTCAAAATTGTTATAAAAATAAGTTATTCTTTATGTTCACCTTTTTAACGGCCCTATAAGTTGATTTAGCAGTGAAACTGTAAGCAAAGATGAGACATGCTGGTTGGAATGGAATCATGTAATGAAGCAAAATTTATGATATGATATTCGCATTTGGAACGCGTGCTGGAATATGAACTGGAGTGCGATTTTTGAATCTCATTCGGTGAGCTCAGGTGTTGAAAATGTCAAAATTACTACGGAGATACGCATCTTTTTACTGCTGTTTTGACTTTCAAAAATCGCTCTCCTGTAGTATGATTTTTGAATTACTATGGAGATACGCATCTTTCTGCTACTGATTTGACTTTCAAAAATCGCACTTCTGAAGTATTATTTTTGAGAGTCAAATCAGCAGTAGAAAGATGCGTATCTCCATAGTAATTTTGATATTTTTAAATGCTGAGCTCACCGAATGAGTTTCAAAAATCGCACTCCAGCTCCATCTACCTCGTCTTGTAATGAGACGAGTAGTACGAGACGAGTAGTATTGTAGTGTAGTGAGACGTGTAAAAGCTGATTATGATGATACCTACTTGGAATAAAACAGTTCTACAAACAAATTGAACGCGTTATTATAGCTAGAAACAACTTGTTCTTGGTAACCATCAATAGACCGTCACGTGTAATCAACTAGTTATATTGTGTTAAAAACCAGAAAAGGTTGTAAAGGACTAGAATTTTTGTGATAATTTCCAAATAGGTATAATAAACATTTTTTGAGAGTTATTATTTAATCTAAAATTAAACATTTAACGGGTTCTTACCGCGTTTTGGTATTTCCAGTACTCAAATATACCAAAACGCGGTAAGAACCCGTTATATAACACATCCCGTTCACACAGGACAGAGTTTCGGTAGGTACTACTAGTGAAACGTTAAGGTTTCTGAGATTTCAGAATATCTCTAAATTCTCCCTCGAGGAATACAGCCGTGACCATAATGTATAACCATGTTGTGCTGTTTTTCAATCAAGAAATTAAAGAAGAAATTGGAAGGTATCGACAGCGTGTCGGTATAAAATTGACGAAATAAAAGCAAAACCTCGAATTGGTAGGTTACGTATTCCCCTGAACGTCTTGTAAATGTTTAAGATATTTTCCAAAGCAAATAAACATACATAGACGTAGCTACTCAAACCCTCATTGATATAATGTTACACACAGGATGTTTCTCCATACCTCAGTTCTGAAAGAAGATATCGCAGAATTCGACACCCTTTCTATTCAGTGCCGGAGTGGCACTTAGACTCGAGTCGAGGCTGCCATTGTCACCTGTACCTGTAGCACCCTGTCTCAATCGTTATCTACTGAAGATAAATGCGGGGACGATCGCTCGCTGGATTATAGCGGTGAGAGAGAGGGCTCCAGACATCGAGTGCCAGATTCTGCATTTATTTTAAAACTAAAATTATGTAGTATAGCAAACAGTAGCATATTTACGAAAGGGAATTAATCCTATTATCGATGCAAAATTGATTTCAACCAATATAAAAGATTGGTACAAACATTTTACACGGGGTGTATATTTTTTATTACCTACTAGAAAATGTTTCAGGTTGTATTCATAATATAATCAATATAGTAGTGATTGCATTCTCTTTGAGTATACCCAATTACCCATCAAACTGAGCAACTTACTATGAGAGCGAATCGATCGTCTTACACAAGGTGTTACAAAAATGAAAATAAACATTTAAGGGGGTGGTTTAGACCATCAAACTGAACAACTTTCTCTATGGGACCAATATCGAAATCGCAAAAAAAAAAAATGATTTTCTATACTCTACAAATCGACTCGAGCTAAAATATGTATGGGATATCTGTTTTTTTTTCGCGATTTCGATGTTAGTCCCATAGTGAAAGTTGTTCAGTTTGATGGTTTAAACAACCTCCTTAAGTGGTTTAAATATTTATTTTTACTTATGTAACACCCTGTATAAAGTATATATGTCTAGATAGAGCCACATGATTCTACCGTATAAAACAAAAGTGCCGACTTTCTTAGGTTGGTGTGCGTGAGGCGTCATACAACTTATCTCCGTGTGCGTATCTACAAACACGGTTTATCACCCACGAGTTCGCTTATATTTTTTTCGACGCGTTCGTAGCTTCGACTGTCAATCTTAACATATATATATTTTTTTATTATTTATTTCTCTTATCAAAAATAGTTACAACATTTTAGAATACTGGCTAGCATCGTTAAATTGTCTCGATACTAGGTACTTCACGACATCTGTCTTACACATTGATACTTAGGTACTTACTTACTACATATTAAACGATTACACAAATCATAAACACACAGAAAATAAACAGGGCTCAGACACGCGTGCGAGTTTAATCCAAAGATCTAACAAGATATGGGTACCTACATATGCATCATCTACCTACATAGTATCATATAACTTATCAAAGCCGATCGTATAAAAAAAATCTACTGTATCATACTAAATTGCAGGGCCTATTCTTATATTCAAATGTATGCAAAAGCAGTTTTTTTTTTTTGCTACGTTCGGTTTGCTCCCATAGTAAAAGTTTTTCAGTAAGTTGTTCTCACAAAACAAAACATTTTCTGAGAATTGCCTGATAATGTAGCATTTGCGTAGTAGTAAGGCCCTGAATATAATTGTGGAATCGCGAATGCACTGAAATTCACTGTATTGTCTATAGTTTATTCAGAAATCGTTCCAGGAATTATGATATTTATTCGTATCGGATGTGACTCACACAAAATATGAATATACTTGTCGAAAATACATTGAAATTCACACACTTGCAGTGAACAAATAAAATTAATTTAATAACAGAATTCTGAACAGTTGCAAATGTTACGATACTCAAATAATTATTATAGAAATGCATGTTTTGTGCATAGGAAAACTGTTATTTTATTGTTCTAAATAAGAAAATAAGTAAGCATCTCTCATTTATTGATGTACCTATCTAATCAGGTATTGTAGTAGAGACTTAAAAGGCCAAGGAATACAAGGTGTTACAAAAATACAAATAAACATTTAAGGTTTAGACCATCAACTGAACAACTTTCACTATGGGACCAATATCGAAATCGCGAAAAAAAAAATTATGTTCTATACTCTATAAATCAACTCGAGCTAAAATATGTAGGTATGGGATATCAGATTTTTTTTTCGCGATTTCGATGTTGGTCTCATAGAGAAAGTTGTTCAGTTTGACGGTCTAAACCACCCCCTTGTAGGTTTATTTGTATTTTTGTAACACCTTGTATAAATAAATAAATAAATTTTTAAACAAACAAATAAATAAAGCCTATATACAGTTTATAGAGTGTGTGTGTGTGTGTATGCTAGTGTTTAGTTGTCGTTTTCGTTAGTAGTGTTAGGTTTACTTTTCTTTGTTGTGTAGAGTCTCAAGGTTAAGGCACGATGGGGCTGGCTGACATAACCTCAGTGTTAAAAGACCCAATATAAAAAAAAAAAAAAAAAAAAAGTTAAGTACTTAACTTTTGTTTCACAACGTTATTAGAGACAATTGAAGTGGTTGGATGTATTTGGGCATATCGCTAACATTCGACTAAGATTTATATTGTTATAATAATATATATGACTGTATAGTCACGCTGGTATCAGCGTTAAATTAGCTCCACAATAACTGAACAATTCCTTGAACGTTCACTATGGAACTAATCTTGTTTATTACAAATTCTTTGACGCTTCCTTGCTCAGTGGTTAGCGTATAAATTACTATTAAACTTCCTTTCATAGTTGAACAAAATAAGTAAGTAGGTAGATGGTTATAAATTGCATTAAAAAAACTTTACAATGAATAATGCCTTAAGAGAACCGTTAAGAATTTTAACGAAAGTATTAACGATATTTGTCAAAAGGAACCCGTTCATATTATTTTAATTAAATATTTTAGACAGTGTTACTGCCATGACTCAACGGAATGGTGGAAGAACTACAAGTAGGTTTTAACGAGCAGACAATGGTAAAGTATTCTCTTTGAAAAAATTTAAAGAACGAAAATTTGCAGTTTAAGGTGGTTGCAGAGCTGTCAATTTCAGACAAAACTTTATCGTAGAACACACTTAAACGGTATTAATAAAAGTAATGTTTTATATATGGGAAAATAGCTTAGAAAATATAGATTGCGCGTATCAAATAATATTTACAATTTATAATATAATTACGAAGATATCAAGCTTTGAATTTATTCATAAAAAATTTCAAAGCATTCCAATTTCAATGTATAAAAAATTCCATATATATGAATTATAAATGTTATTTGATACCCGCAATCTAGATTTTCTAAGCTATTTTTCCATTATATAAAACATTACTTTTATTAATACCGTCTACGAGTGTTCTACGACAAAGTTTTGTATGGGCTGAAACCACCTTAACCGGTGAAGTGCTTTTCTGATCACGCATAAAGGTTCCAAACCATACAATTCGATTTTTAGTAGGAAACTAACAGGTAGGTACCGCACATGTTCCAAAGTATATACATACTTACATACCACATACGCTTGTCAAGATGTTTCTTAAAGTTACCTCATAACTATGTTCGTTATCCAACTTGGAGTTCTCTGAGTGTGCAAGAAACTCGTACATAATATGCAATGCTATAGGTAATAATGTGCAGTTGATTTCTGTAGCTTTACGTTTTTTTACGAAGATAGGTAATGTCTACATGATAGATAACTTAATGACGATAAAGATAAGTAGTTTGTGAATTAGTTTTTGTGTACCTTGTATAATTGGAAGGGGCTTTTACAGGGTTAAACTTATCTTTACATACGTAAACTGAACAATTCTTACTAAGGAACTAATAAGAAAGTGCAAAAAAAATTTGTTGTTCCACAAAAAATGCCCAAACAGATCTTTTATCGCAATCTCAATGTTGGTTTCGTATAATATAAGATATAAGTGTACCTTTTGCAACCATCAGCAGCAAGGCTGATTCAGTGTTTATGGGTGTAGAGCATCTCTGTGATGGGGATGGACCAGGTCTGCCTGCATAACGTCAGTCGGTTTAGGATTTACAGACGTTTGAAAGTCAGACTCCTAAACCGACTGGCAGTTCATGTCAGTTTTTGTACTAACACTGAATCAGCCTTGCTGCTGATGGTTGCAAAAATTACACTTATCTCTTATACTAGTATAGTGAACGTTGTTCAGTTTGATAAGCATATAAGTTGAAATCCTGCAATTCTGTGCTTCCGGTGAAAAAGGATACTACCCTTTTTCACTAGAGGCACCGAATTAGTTTCAGAGTTATTTTATTTGCATTCATGTATACATACAGTATAGCTGTTCGTTCAGAATTCATGTAATTACATTTGAAGTTGAGAAGGTATCTTTTCATGCAGGGGGATTTTTTCTCGTTCAAAAATTTAAAATCTTCCAAAGAAAAGCAAGCGATGATTCTGTCCAGGCTAAAAGGTTACTGATGTTTTATGTTTCAAGATCATTGATTATCTTATACGGAAAGCATAGCATCCTATTAAACTAAGGCCCGATTCGACCAAACGCGAGTAAACTAGATTCTTAGATTAAGTCGCCGGTTATAGAGTACCTAAACAGGTTTAGCGTTTTACCAACCCTAATCTATGAATAAGTTGAGAGACCGAAACCGAGACTAATTAAATGTCAATGTCACATAATTTAAAAAATAATAATAAAAGGAAACCTAACAAATTAAAACTGTATAACCTCACATTGCAATAAGTACGGATACAACGACCTATTTCTTTAGGAGGATTATACATTCGTTCTTTTAGTACGGGAAGAAGAATGAAGTTATTTCGGAGCAAACACCAAGAGTAAAATTGTTCCTTGTATAGTTACTCTTCTATAAATCTAGGTTTGGTCGAATCCAGCCTAAGTCTACCCTCAAACCGAACAACTTTTACTACGGGAGCAAACAGATCGGAGCAAAAAAATAATCTGCTGTTGCCAACGATATCAATGTACTAAAGTTACGTCTATGTCTGTTGCATATATATTTGAGTCGAGTAGGCAATGCAGTTTAGTATGGAACAGCTGATTTATTTTTTGCACCGATCGGTTTGCTCCCATAAAGGTTGTTCAGTTTGATGGGTAGACTTTTAGTTTAAAAGGATGCTAATGATATCAATTTCAGATACCAAACTCTAAGAAAAAGAAAGTTCTAAATATGAAAACCTCAAATATTAGCAGGTAATATTGTGTAGGTATTACATACACCTTATATATCCAACATAGCTGGGACACAGGCTGGGAGCCACGCGGGCTCCTAATTAATTTCTTACAATTAATTAAAAGTACCTAAAGAGAGGAATGAGCCTTTGTGGTAATATTTGCAGGTGAGAGTGCAAGTAAAAGCTTCCTAATAAGATTTTGTAGATGTGAACTCAAAGCTTTGTTTCACGAAACTTTTCTAATTCCACAATTTTAATGAGACACTATTTAAAACCTACCTAACAAGTCTTCTTTCATGTTGCTGTTGAATTATTTAAAAATATTGTGAGAGACACTATTCAAAATATATCTAAGGATGCGGCATGAAGCGACTCCGAAACTGAGCGAGCGAGCTTTTATGAATCAACTTTATACAGGATCCTTTTTAATATGCTGGTGGCTTTTTAAAGATTATTAGACTCAAACTGAAAAACTTTTTCATCTCAAAAGCTCGGAAAGGTTCTGTTTATCACTCGAAATCTGGAGTGCGATTTTTGAATGTCATTCGGTGAGCTCAGCAGTTGAAAATGTCAAAATTACTGCGGAGATACGCATCTTTAAACTGCTGATTTGACTTTAAAAATTGCACTCCTGAAGTATGATTTTTGAAAGTCAAATCAACAGTAAAAAGATGCGTATCTCCGCAGTAATTTTGACATTTTCAACACCTGAGCTCACCGAATGAGATTCAAAAGTCGCACTCCAGAGTGCAAAAATGTGTATTTCTATTGTTTTTGAAATTCGAATAAATAAAAAAAAAAAAAAAAAAGGTGAATAGTTGTGTGTTTCGCTCGGCTGCAAAGTTATTCTGCGTCTCGTACCTTTAAAACCTTCGCTAAGCTCAGGATTATATTATTTGAACCAACGCGAACTCGCTTCGCTCGTGGTTCAATCCTAGAATCCTTCGCTTGCTCAGGTTTCAATACAAGTACTCGTCCAAGTACAAACAACAACATTGGACAAACAACGTCAAAATCACGAAAAACCAAGCAGCTGTCCCACACGTTTAGGTCAAAAAGAATTGCAGTTTTGTATGGGACAACTGTTTTTTTCGTGATTTCGGCTCCGTTCTCATAGAGAAAGGTAAAATCCCGTTAAAAAGAACTCTATTATTAAAAACAGTTAAAAACGAATTCGATAGTTTCTTTTTGCGCTAGATTGACATACGAACAAAGTGGAAAACTTTTTGCACACGAACTTGCGTCATAAAAGTGTCCTCGTTCGAGCATTGTTTTCGAAACCAATGCATGGATATCATAGGTAGGTACAGGCTTAGATTGATCTAAGGGTACAGGTACATAATTTGCACAGTCATAATATACCTACTTGTTTGTTAACTGCGTGAAGGGGGTATATATATTTTCTTTTATTTTTGTAATCATAAATTAAAAGCTTCACATAATTTTCATTTTCACCTTTCAATTCGAGAACATTCGTACAGTCATGACCACAACGGTAAGCGCCCTTAATTAATAATTTTTGTTGACACTGTTTATAATTATGGTTCATCATTGCGGTTACCATTACAAAGTTTAGTTAGTCGAAGCTGCACCTATCTATAAACAGCGAAGAGCAGTGAACCTACCGTATCTTTCTCTCTCTCTGTAGGTTAGACAAAATAAACAAAACTTGTTAAATAAGTAATTTAATAGTTACCTACCTGTTTCGTAACAACGATGACAAACAGAATGTACGCGTTGAGCAGCAACCCTATAGCAGATATGACTGTTATGGCCACGCTGAGCGCTAGCGCAACCGCCGCTTCTTCACCCCTAGCTTCCGTCCCGTTCATCTCCATGCGAACCGCCTATGTGTGTTCCTTTCCCTTCAGCCGTTCCATGGTGCCGTCCAAATGTGACGTTTCGTTTAGATTCGTCACCTTACTGCTGATGCCGCACTCCATCGCATCTCCGCGAACCTGGAAAGAAATAGGGATATTTATTGAAAATGCCAATGTCTAACTAACTATAACTAGTATGATTCCTCAACTCACGCGCGACGCGCCTTCGCTGCATATAAAATTATATGTATTACCCCTTACCGAGCTTTTCAGTCGCGCTTGCCGCGACGAGTAGTATGGAAAAAGCTGAGTCGCGCAATGCTGAGTGATCGCATGTCTATCCGCGGTGAAAAAGCCGAAGGGGGCGAATGAAACGAATTTCCTTTTAATATTCTTCTGATGATTCGTCCGATTCCCCGCGTGTGCAAGGTTTCATAGAATTTCATACAACTAATTCTAAAATTCGATTCTTTCGCCATCTTCAGCTCGTTCGCCTCTGATAAATTTTCACCTTAATACTGTAGCATGGACGTCCATACTCCATGGCCAGAAAGCGAATGAATACCACAGGTATTCAATATGGCAACCGTGGTGGCAAGGACGAGAACGCTCTACCCTAATTCTCAATGTATCGAGTTAAAGTGATCTCGCCACACCTCATATAAACCATACGTGGTTTTCGTAGGGTGGCTCTGTATGATAGTTTTAGTTAAATAAATTTAAATTAAAAAATTTATTGTTTGTTGTTTGTTTCCTGTAGATACCCAAATATACAATATTACAATAACTATAGCATATGCTCACGACTATATTCCCCGAAGGGGTAGTCAGAGGTATTCTGAAACCTCAGAACATCTACGTTTCACCATTAGTACCGAAACTCTGTCCAGTGTGACGGGGGGTGTGCCCGTCGCACAGTAGATTATAGAAGCCAAAAAAGTGACATGGTTGAGTTAAGTCCAAAATCTGCTGAGTCTAGTTATTTAAAACCCACGACGAGATCTCCCGCTTGCCAAAAATGCGTGGATTTTTTTTTAGACGAACTTCTAAAAGTGAATTTCCAGCTTTGACAAATCGGAAAAATCTTTATAATTTTTAATCGGCGCCAGTAATTGTAAATCTGATAGCATAGTATTGTAGGCCTAGTTAACAGCTATATTTCAAATGTTGATCGGTAATCCTACTCGCAGTATTTTAAGAGTAATTCAATTATTTGTGTTTTTGTTGTGAGCATTTTTAATTTAGGTATCAAGCAGTTTCGGTCTAAGTTATTTATTATACACGAATATGTAAACATAACTATGCTCTACATGTAAAAATTACTCGCGTTTCCCGAAAAGGCGTAACACCAAAGATAATTGACTTTTAACAAATTTGTCAGGGTTGTCACTGTTCAAGGAAATTGAAAAGCCCTAAATTAATTTATGAGCAAATGATACACAAACATTTTACTATGATACCTTTGAGCGGAGATGTTTAGTAATATTCAATTGTAAGGTCAATTATTTTTATATTTGTTGTTTTGAATTAAAAAGTTCAAGATGGTATATGCCTTGTGATTTCTAATTAAACTTAAGAAGATATTTTTACGTTTGTTATCATGTGTACAGGGAGTAACTTTAAATTAAAAGACAATGCGGGTTAATCTCTAATTATTTAACTTAAGAATTTAGTTATCTTAACTATTATAAAACCGTAAAATTATGATGAATAAAAAAGTTGCGGTTCTCTTGATCTAAATTCAAATAACATTCGATAGCGCGATTTAAAAACGTGCAGCGCCATCTATTGACAAAATTGTTAGTTTGTTTGTTCGCGCATCACGCAAAAACTACTGAACCGATTTTGATGAAACTTTTTTTGTTTGATAGCTTATGATCTGACTTAAAATCTGGTACATAATTTGTGCGGACGAAGTCGCGGGAAAACACTAGTCTATTTTAATCCCATAGCAAAATCCCAAATCCAATAGCCCCGTACATTTAACTCGAGTACCTAGATATTTTGTAGTTTAGTGTGGAACATCAGTTTTTTTTCGCGATTTCGTCATTGGTCCTATTGTGAAAGTTGTTCAGTTTGATGGTCTAAACCACCCCTTAAATGTTTATTTTTATTTTTGTAAAACCTTGTATAGAGTAACTTTTAATTAAAATTTTAACTACTACTAATTAAATTTAAACTATTATTAATGTCATAGTTTTATTTTGTTGATTTGTTTTAAAAGGAATACCATTTTGAATGTTATAACTAAGTTCAACTGAAAGATTGTTAACACCCATGACTGAACCGAAATTCGAACCCAGGATCTCTGGTTTGGTGGTCTGGCAATGGCATGCTGGCAACCATAACACCAACTGGGTCGCCAAAAGTGAATTTTTTGTATCAAGATAATTTATTAGCAGGTTACTGAAAATGGCGACAATTTGATGAGGTTTCAGAAATAAAAGATTAAAATCTTTAAAATCCAGTAATTAATGTTTGAATTAATTAATACTTAGATTTGTTTATCAAGTAAGTACTACTATTGATAAGTAGTATTTTCACTATGTAAAATAGTCCGGTCAATTATCAAAAGAAATTTCTTTTTTCTAGTGACAACCCTAGGCGCGGAAATTGTACGAAAAAAAGAAAATCGTTTCATCTCTGGTGTTACGCCTATTTATAAATATAAATATAAATATCTTGGACAGTGTCACACAAATTATCTAGTCACATTTAAAGTTCCAGAATCTAGCCTGGACTTGTATTATGATAACTAGACAACGATATAGGATACTATATAGATACAAACATCCATGACTCGGGTACAAATATTCATATTCGTCATACAAATATTTGTCCCTTACGGGATTCGAACCCGCGACCCCCGGCACAGCAGGCAGGATCACTACAGACTGTGCTGTCGGGCCGTCGTAACGCAAAAAATTTAACATGTAGATCATAGTTATGTTTACATATTCGTATATATAACTTAGACCGAAACCTCCTGATACCTAAGTAAAAAATTCTCACAACGAAAACACAAATAATGGAATTACTCTTATAATATGGCGAGTAGGATTACCAATCAACGTTTGAAATATAGCTGTTAACTAGGCCTATAATACTATGCTATCAGATTTACAATTACTAGTATCGGTTATAAATTATAAAGATTTTTTCTATTTTTCAACCATGAAATTGGCGTTTTGGAAATTCCCCTAAAAAAAATCTACGCATTTTTGACACACGGGTGTTCTCGTCGTGGGTTTTAAATGGATAAATCTATCAGATTTTGGACTCTTCTCAAGGATGTCACTTTTTCCTCTTCTATATTCTACTGTGCGTCGCTACTTATAATGGACATGGACAATGCTATTACAATACATGCCTCGAAGTTGAAGCATGCAGGTTTCCTCACGATGTTTTCCTTCACCGAAAAGCCAGTGGTGTTACAAATCGTACATAAATTCCGAAAAACTCATTGGTACGAGTCGGCCTGGACGGGGATCGAACCATCGCCTCCTGCACGGCAGGCAAGGTTACTCGCCACTGGACCACCACGGCTTTTTACAATAACTATACTTCTACGATAACTTGATTGAGAATGAGATTAGCTATCTTGTGAATCTGAGAGTCAGTTGAAGATTACGAGGTTAGGTACTCAATTTTAAATTCAGATTTATTCAAAACCAGAACAGAATTCCCGGTGGACTTTGTTAAATGGTAATTGTAAGAAAGTTTACTTAGAGCACAAAAAAGTAAAGTATTTAGGCTTAATAAATCGTATTTAATGAACGCTCTGTCATTAGGCTTATGAATAGTTTCCCCTTTTCACCCTTTGGGTACAGCACCCTAAAAATACACTGGTTTGACTGTGTTCTGGAAATAAACCCCGTTTTTGAGTTTTAATTATGTTGGTTTTCAAACATTTTCAAAAAGAAAGTGTCATTTTCAAAAAGAAAGTGTCATTTTCAAAAAGAAAGTGTCTAAATAAAAATCTTTAATTAATTCTCACTCAACACTTTTGTCGGTGACAGTACCTGTAAGTTTTCCGATATTGCATGCAGCCGATGATATAAATACGAGTGTCACGCTACAAATGCAATGTCATCGACAAAATTACGATCCAATAACACGAAGTCTACTATTTTATTTATATGTCTCTAAAGGAATTTTAGTACTTTGTTCGAGAAAATGTTTACGTTCAATCGGATGAGCTCACTTTGATATACATGTATGAAAAATCACGAAATTTGGTATTCATCTGTAGGTACCGTGGCTTTAATAAACAAATTGACATTTATTTTATCCACAAGTGCATTTTTAGGTACTAATACAAAGAACTTATAGTACAGGGCATAAACTTAAATACGTTACATAATTTAAGGATGATGTAAGTATGTAACGCATTTATGTTTATACCTACTTACACTGTTTTTATATAAACATCAACTTTCTCTACGGGATCAAAATTCAAATAGCGAGCATAGAAATGGACCCTAATTATTTTTTTCGATATGTCAATATTGGTTCCATAGTGGACACCCAAGGTACAAGTTGGTAGCCGATGCACGCAGCAGCAGCAGACGAACGTGTCACTGCGACATTACTGGTTTGTATGTATTTCTATGAAATACCCTGCGTAGCTTGCAACACGTCAGCTCGATGACACTGATGAGCGGTTGGATTTCACCAATGATATTACGGTAGCAATTATAGTACACACGGCAAAACATCAAGATACTCATAGCAAACATAAGCTGGCCGCTCGTCCTTATACAATACTCTACCTGCGCGCGGCCAGCTTATTTTGGTTTTGCGTAGCTTGATGTGCCGCCGTGTGTGCTCTGTCCTTGTTGCAATATAAAACGCTACCAGTTTCATCTAATCACATCACTACAACCGTATCGAAGTTTACACAGACCGAGTAGTATACATACAGACCAGGAGGTCAGAAGACCACAAAGGTCCAACTTAGCGATGAAGAGGCTTCAGAAATTATGGAGAAATAGAAGCAAAGATCAGTAATGCGTACACTTTCTTTCTCAATATTCTTAAAAATGAAACCTGGTTGTTGAAAGCACGCACTCGTCAAAGGATTGACGCATTCGAAATGTGGTGCTAATGCTCCGAACTGGTGCTAATATCCGGAACAGACTCCGCGCAAATGTGTCCATCCTCGTTGACACCTCAAGACGAGGCTCTCTCTCTCTGTATACAACGAGTCCTTTAATCGTTGGGCATAAAGTCAGGAGATCAGATATGTTTGGAAAAAGTCATGATCACCGGCCATATGGACGGAAAACGAGGTAGAAGACGCATGTCTAGGAGATGGGACCGATGCGGTGAAAGAAATTATCTAGGCAACTCTACCTGATAGCCAGCATACAGCAGGCCCAAGAACTGTTGGTGACACAAGCGGTAGGTAGTAATTAAACGATAGTCACGGTTCCCTTGCTACCGAGATAGCCTCGAGGATACCTCCAAAGTTGATACGACTAAGAAGAAGTATTCAGCTAGTCCCATCTTCAAATATCACGCTTAGTTCGCAGAAGATCTTGTCATTTCCCTTGATGAAGGAAAACAATTCCTTTCTCCTCTTTCGGCAATCTCGCCTTAATATAACAATGGTAACTCTTTTATATGCTTTCCGAAATATACGAGACTCAATAACCGTTTCCTATTGTAAGAAAAGAACTATCGACATAAAGATACAATCAAATTGTATGTAATCGAGGTAAAAGCAGTAAATCGGCGTCCTTCAATCATTCCACAACAATTGGACCGGTATCGACAATAGCTATTTACGTGCAAGTCGATATCACTCCGAGGTCAAGGGCAAGGAGCTAACAAGTAACAATTTGAAACAATTACCCGTTGTGGTAAAAATAGTCGATCGAAACTAACTGTATTTACCAATACATAATGTATTTGGGGCGATCCAACTGGACTCTTAAATTTGAACCCTATGAATATTAAATGGAAGATCGACAATCCAGTGTTACTTCCGATATTTTCAAACTGTTCCTAAAAGGGTTCGAAGTGAAAGTTACCAGATATTTCTCTGCCCCAAGCAAGTCAATAGTTCAGGAACAAAGTTTAAGTTCGGCTGTGCAGTTACAATCTTCTGATTGCGAAGGCCTTTAACATGGAGAAAATATCTCGTATATCAAGTATGTGTGACAATTATTTACGATACGAATATTTACGAATTATTATTTTATTTATTTATTTACTAGAAAGTTTTTTGTTATAATTGACGGCCCGATAGCACAGTCTGTAGTGAACGTGAACCTGCCTGCTGTGCCGAGGGTCGTGGGTACGAATCCCGTAACGGACAAATATTTGGATGATCATGTAACTAAATATGTGTTATCTATATCGTTGTCTAGTCATAATAAATACAAGTCCAAGCTAGTTTCTGGTACTTTAAATGTGACTAAATCATTTGTTTGTCAATGTAAAGAAAGGGAAAAAATTTATGTTGTCTTTAATTTAAATTACCACAATTAGATTCATAGCTACAAAGTTTCTAGTAAAGTCTGTTAAAAAAACAGATGTCACAATACTATACTATACGGGTTTGCTGGAAGAAATCTCTTTAGAGATAACCTCGCCCTTTGTAATTGTCTATTATATTGTTTTCATGTATATTTCCGTGTGTACAATAAAGTGTTAAAATAAAAAATAAATAAATACAATATATATTTTTCTCCGTATATAAGCTAATTGTGCATTTACAATACAAATAAGTACTGCCCACAGACTTAGGTATGTACTGCCTTCTCAATTGCTTTCGAAAGCTTACAAACCTTTCTATAAAACAAAATAATATCTCACAATTCCTCAATTAGGTTAGTGGGTCCCGCGTCACCGCGGGTCTTGAGGACGTCTGGACTAGCGCTCGCGTTTTCTGTCGGAGAATACGCGTGCCCGGTGTGGGGCCGATCTGCCCACGCCAAGCTGGTGGATACGGCACTAAATGAAACGTGCCGGATTATAACTGGTTGCTTGAAACCGACTCCGGTACAGTTGCTCTATCCACTGGCTGGCATAGCGCCCCCAGATGTCCGCAGGGCTGTGGCAGGTTCCTCAGAGAGAGCCAAAATGATGGACGACTCACGACATCCCATGCACGGCTTCATTCCTGCGCCGCAAAGGTTGCCAAGCCGACGCAGCTTTATGAAGTGTGTCGATCCACTAAATACTGGCCCAGCGCAAGCGAGGTGTACTCTTTGGCGACAAAAAGTGTCCCTCCCAACTCCATTTGTGCCGCCGTCTGAGAGCCTCCCGCCTGGACATGACTTGCCTTGGGCGACCTGGAAGTCGTTAAACCGACTTCGAACCCAGGTCGGTCGCAGTAAGGACAACATGCTCAGGTGGGGATTCTCGGATGCGCAAAATGTGAGTTGCTTGTGTGGAGCTCCACAAACGATGGCCCATCTCACATCGTGCCCTGCGTGCCCTAACACCTGTACGCAGGAGGAGCTCATGACTGCTAGCGACGGTGCAGTATCGGTTGCCCACTTCTGGCAAGGTACTATTTAGCGACTTTGTTCAAAATTTGAAGTCGACACGATAAGAAGAAGAATTAGGTTAGTGTCGTGTCGGAGTTGTGATTTCATTAAGCGAATTGGTTTATAATTCAGTTGTAAAGTTTCTGCCTGCTGCCTGGCAGTTCATTTCTTTTATTTTTTTCCTCTGAGTCATTTCTGACGATAAGTTGTATAGCCTCCGAATTACTCCTGATTGTTCCTTATGGACGTAGGTATAACCTGCCCAACTTTTGAGAAACCATATGAATAGTAAGAATTAAAAATCCCAAAAGTAGGTAGGTTTTACGCATTGGAACACATATATTACCGAATTTAAGGTTCAACGGATCTTGCGATTCGAACACTAATTATGCCCTCACATTTGTTTTTTTGTTGTATTGTAATGTAGATATTAGTTTACTAGCTACTACTAAGTACTTACTACTAACAAATAAAATTCTTCTTCTTTAGGTTTCCCACTAAGTGAAATAAAAAAAAATAATTAAAAAGTATTTTTGTAAATTCTTTACTTTTTTATGTCTTTACGGCACACGCATGCACTTTTCGGAAGGCTGGCTGCGTTTCTAATACAAAACATTCGTCTGAACCTCTATGGCCCCTTAAATTATCATCAACAAACTAGTAATTTACTCTAACTTCGTATTCGGTTTTAATTGATTTATTGACATAGTTCTGGTCAGGGAACATCCTGCTGCTTATTATTGTGGAAATTAGTGAAACTCACTCCTCAAACGACATCGATCATGAAAGTTCATCAACATGATTAATAGATTATGGAAGGTTTGACAAGTGATGCTGCAGTGAGAGATGCTGCGATCGGTGAGACGCGTATTTCTTAACTAGTTATACATTTTGGTCACATGATGAAAAGATTGGGTGGGTGGGGTGGTTGGGGATCTACCTCCTAGCGGTCCACCCCGGGCAACGGCACCACAAGCTGCCTAGTTTGTGGTGGCGGCTGAACGATCCCCACAGCGGTGTGGTAGGCTCCGTAAGGAGCCGCCTGGCTCGCGACCACCCTCCTGCCGGAGTCTGGCACCAAGCAGCTTGCTGCGTTCCGTCGGTGTGCAGGAGTGCCAGTGCCATTCTGGGTAAGCTCGCTACATCTTCGACCCCATCTTTGTCCTAAGGACTAGATAGAGGTCAAGAGCAAGCTAGCCCATCTACAATAAAAAAAAAAAGGAATATAGCATATTGCCGAGTTTAAAAATTATAAGGCAAGCGTAAGTAGAAATGTTGGAAGATGACGGCTTTGACGTACATACATTGACCAAATTGGCATAGCATAACATAGCATATGCTCACGACTATATTCCCCGAGGGGGTATACTGAAACCTCAGAACATCCACGTTTCACCAGAAGCACCGAAACTCTGTCCAGTGTGACGGGGGGTGAGCCCGTCGCCACTTGGCGACGTGCTTATAAATGTAGGATCTATCGGAAACTGACGAGCATAGAACAAGGACTAATAAATGTGTAGGTGTAGGAAGCTAGTATGTCTAGACGCTAGTGTGTGTATGTATGTGTATGTGGAGCCTACCCCCACTGGTAAATATACAGCTGTGAGAATATTGTGTGTATGTATAAGTACATAAAGTCTATAGTATAGATCAACAAACACAAATAGTAGTCAGTTTTTATCAGACTTTCTCAGTGAAATTTGCATATCAAGTATCAAATAAATCGGCATTGCTTAGTTCCTTTGATATGGAAAAATAAACCAACTTCACAACCGATCTTACGCAATAAAGATAAATTTCTTCCAAATGATGAAACATTGACTGTATCTCTTTTTCGTATCTGAATTGTTAATCGCAATAACTCGGCTCAAGGACGTCATATCAATCTATTTGAGCCAAAAATGGATATCTCCAACAACGGATATTAAATTCCGATCGACTATGGCTATATTTAAATTCAATAGAATCTGACGATCGTTCTATCTCTTTACCCGGCTTACACCAACTAGTTTTTTATCGTAGTAACGGTTCTGTCACTATTTTGATCGAAGCTGTCACTTACAAGCTTATACAAATGAAAGTGACAGCATCATATTTAAACATTTAAACATGTTTAAGCCTAAATACTTTTTGGTGCAAGCCAGAAATTCGAAACAAATTCTGAGAGTTCTGCGACACCGTCTGTTGCTATAGCTCGATTACTACTGTATCGTAGCAAATTATTATGCTCACGCCAATATCCCACAGTACCGAGCAGAGACTACCGTATGACCTAAGACACATTACGTACGATTCAGACTTACACACTTTTGCCCTATCCATTTATTGTAATTTTACCTAAAACTAGAAAGTAGTTTGTTTAGAATCGAGAGCAGAATCGAATAATCATGGTTTCAAAATCGGTAATTTAAAAAAATAATGTGTTTATAAAATTTGACATTTTATGAACTCGATCTCAACCCACCGCACGGGCACAGAGGATTATATTGTACAGAGTGACAGCTTCAAACAACCTCGCAAAAGCGGCGCATCACTACATGCGCAGTATGATTGTGTGCGCGTTCACCTACGGGGCTCACGAACGAGGCCGAGGGGACACTTTGGCTATGCTTCGGGTGGTTACGGCGTAACGAGGGTGTGAATTTAAGGTGTGAGATATTGTCCATTCTTCCTTTCGGAAAGAGATTAGAGCCACTGACCTCTGTTAATATTAATATGTCTATGGATTATTTTCTGTTTGATTGTCACTGTCATTGTAGTACGTCATGTCATGTGAATTTAAAGTGTGAGATATTATTATCGTTCATTTTACTCGAGCATGTTTAAAAGTAGTTTAATAATATTAAACGAAATGGTTAATAATTGCACAGTGTGCTTTAATAATACGAGGAGGAACACAAACAAAAACATCTCCTTCTTCATATACCTACCCAAAGATCGTGACAGGTAAGTCAATTTCTGAGTCACCCGCGTAAAGCGGCGGATCGGGCGGCAACGTTTTTTTAATTTTAACTCATTTTATTCAACTAAATAACAAATAATAAATAACACAACAAACAACAACAACAAAAAAGAAAAACAATATACCTACATATTATAAAACATTATCCTTCATACTTCAATTAAATTTATTTCCTTTTAGACAGCCCTACAAGAATAGGCTAATGTAATCGAAGCTCCTATGAAGCTGTTGCTCTGTACAATATAATACTCTGTGGCACGGGCACACTCACCCTATTATACCAAAACAATATTTATAAAATGTATCCATGAGCACGTTAGCGCTTTCTTTCATTGCTAACAAATAATTTTTGCCTGAAAACTTAAAATGCGAATAACTTTAAATTTTAACTACTTATCAAAATAATGATATTATTGTTTCAATCGAATTATTTTGTTATAAATCAGTATGAGGATTTGATTAATGAATAATCATTAACACGTTGTATAAGGTACGTGAAAATGACAAAAATATCGAATATTTGTGTCACAGGACACGAAGCGAAGGCCTGGAGCACTTACCATCTGTTACCACGTAAGGCCCGGTATCCACCAAAGCGGTGCTGTGTAAAATAAATCAATCTAATTGCTTAATTTTCTTGCTTCATTCTGAAGCTTGTTTTTCTAGGGGGCGACGTCCATTAATTCCGTGAGTTGATTTACGTTCAATCAAACGTTATGAGTATTTAAAGTCAGTGGTCTGCGAGTAGGTACCTACAGTCTGTCTATAAAGTCTTGGCAAAAAATGAGGGCGCTGTCTCCACGCAAGAACGTCAAAATCAAGAATAACCTGGCAACACCACCATACTAAAATGATTAGTTCCTCAAACTTTCATGCCACGACTTTAGACAGACTATACGTAGTCGCGGGCGCCACTAGTAATACTTACAAGGTATCTCTTAATATTATGATGACAGTTTTTTAAGGGGATGACCAGACCATCAAACTGAACAACTTTCTCTATGGAAGCAGCATTTAAATCGCAAAAAAAAAAGAAGTCCCATACATTTAGCTCGAGTTTCGCATTTTTGTATGGAACGGCAGATTTTTTTTTCACGATTTCGATGTTGGTGCCATGGAGAAATTTATTCAGTTTGACGGTCTGAACATCCCCTTAAAAAGTGACAGCATAGAAGGATCCCGTACATATACATAAAGATACTAAGAATAGCCTATTCCCTAACAGAGTTCAGTTTAAACACCAAACGATGATGGATGTGAGTGGCGAGTGGGTTAGCATCAAAGGACGGTGTCACTCCGTATTGTGACAGTAACTTTATGCTAATTCTCTACGATCATGCGATGTGACAGCGGACTGATAGACATAAGTAGACGTAAACATGGAGTAAACTGTATTGCTCATATAGGATGAGTCTAGAGTTCAAAATATGTCATGAGAAATTCCTAAGGGGATCAAAGAAAAACTTGTAGAGTCAACATAGTAGGTCGAAGTGCCCGGATACTGGAGGGCTGGCTCGTATATTCAGTCAAAGGGTATCCATTGCCATCCAGTGAGGAAACCCTCTATAGTGTCCTGGATATTCTTCCACAAAACGGCAGCCTCGAGCTGATCTGCTATTTAATGTAAGTTGCTTAGAAGGTGCGTTCGATGATTTATTAGTCTTCTTTAGATTTGTTTTCTTTCTGTTGAACTTTTTTTCTATTTTTAGTCTACCTTGTTTTTCTAAGACATAGACCCGTTAAGAAACTGCGCGTCCTATGAGACTAAAGCCACTAAAGTGAAGTAGGTAGTAGTATATCTATATCTTTTTATGACTGTCCAACCGTAGGTAAGTACTAGATCCTCTGTGGTACTAGTTTCCTATCATATCGTAGCGAATACATGACTGTATTCGCATACAGACACATACTGTATTGACATAGTGTTGTAGATTCTGGCCCCATCTTCCTTACAACAGAACATCTTACGCCGTGGTGTTAGAGTCACAAAAATTTTCTGAATTTTGAATACGACAAATCTTTTACAATAATTTCATCTTCTGTTATTAAATTGTCGTCAGGAGGAAATACAGAGATACATTCGAAAAATCATGTTGATTTTGAACTATTTGAGTCGTGCTAGTTTAAAAAATAAAACATTTGAAGAAAAAGCTTTACCGATAATTTTTCCAATACTTATAAATCAAGTAACTACCGTTTCAAAGTTAATATTACAAAGGAGAGAAATACAAAGATTATTTCTAAATCTCTTTGCGAATAAGAATCTGGGGCACGGTATGTGGAAATTGCTTCTTAAGGAAAATATGAAAATAATAGGATGTGTCATTCATACTACATCGTCATACTGCGAACTATACTAACGGACATACGCGAACTTACGACTTTGTTCCTTTATGGTGTGGTCAAAAACTTCTCTAGAAAGAGCATTTTTCCAAAAATCTTTTCTTTGTGGCTTATTATGTTTTCAAATTGTCATTTAAGAGATTCCGGTGATGCGAAATTCAACCCGGATCCTCAAGATTAGTTAAACACTCTTTTAGAGTTAAACTCGCCTTTGTACATCATGATTTATAGTAATTTTTCATAATTTTGTTGTTTTGTGTACAATAAAGAATCTAAAGATTGAAAGTACCAATTCGCAACCATTCTCTTAGCCCGGCTTGCACCAACAAGTGTTTAGGCTTAAACGGTTTTAGTGATAGTTCTGTCTTTCACATGGCTCATACAAATGACAGTGACAGCATCATATTTAAACATGTTTAAGCCTAAATACTTTTTGGTGCAAGCCAGCCTTAGAGTGCATTAAATATTGCGCAGTGTGGGTTGGCCGCCACAAGTTGGACCGACGCGACGATTCGACCTGGTGAAGAGGGCAGCGCAGGACCGATCTTTGTGGCGATCCTTGGGGGAGGCCTATGTCCAGCAGTGGACGTCTTTCGACTGATATGATGTTATTATGACTGATGTTTCTGCATTGGGACAAACCTGATATCGGGTTTATCAATGTTTTAAGTTCATAAGATGTTTGATTGTTGTTGATGTATTTAATTAAAAAAAAAAGATGAACCCTCTAAAGTTCTATTTTTGGATTAGACACACAAACTTTCATCATTATTTGTAGGTACTTATACGAGTTAGGATAAGCGAAACAAACTTGTTCATAACGATATCTATATAGTACTCATCGGTCATACCGCTTAATACTCAAATAGCTTTGCCCTTTACCCCTTTTTGCAACGTATTTTTTGTCTTCCACGCCTATGTTTCTGTTTCATTAGCAAGAGATCCTAATCTGTAGTTTTATTTAGAAATAACCAGCAGTTTCTAAAGTTATAAGGGTAAACGTTTTAATTTTGTAAGTAAAAAAAAAACACCAAAAAAACAATAAAAAAAGTATTAAAAACCGAACCTAACATTAAAAAACATACCGAATTAATTACTTTATCGAGATTAATTTTTACTCCTATAAAACGCATAGCAGCTACTTGGCCAATAAGCCACCAAAGTTGATTTCAGGGACTTTAAGTTTCAACCCATCATCTATTTACCTATTTAATTTACTTGAAATTCCAAGGGCTACAAAATTGTCCGCTATTTGAAAGTTCTGTGATCACAGCGGGAACCACAACGGGTTGAAACACTTCACCTTGACTTGACATCTCGTTTGTTTGCGGTTTCTAACGGCCGGCTATGCGTTCTAAGACTTCATCAACACCGTTCATTTAGACACCTCAGGCACTATTATTTATTCTTTAAAAAGTACTGTCTCCATGGTCGAATGGTTAAGAGCATTGGGCTCTTGACACGGAGGTCGTGGGTTCGATTCGCACGGGACACCTACCTAGTGATATATAACTTTGTGTGTTTTTCCCCAGTTGGTTAGGTAGGACATTGCAGGCTGAATCACCTGATTGTCTGAAAAGGAAAATGATTCCGTGCTTCGGATGGCACGTTAAACCGTTGGGCCCGGCTACTATCTCTGGTGGTAGTAGTCGTTACATAAAAAGACCACGTAAGAGGTCGTATGGCGGTTTGAATAAACTCTGACACCAGGGCTTGCCCACACGATAAGAAGAAGAAGATTAAAAAGTATCTCATTTACCATAACGGAACAAAATACTTTGTTTCCTTCTTCACACAATAAGATACACGAATAACGCGGTAACATTTTAGGGAAGGTGACGTCGAGCATAAATTGTACAAATAACACGCCAGCTGAGGTAAATTGAGAAAATATAGGTTTTCGTGAATATCAAAAGCATTTTTGTAAGCGTAATAAGACGTTGTATTTCCGATTATACGTGTGACGACGCGAATACATAAGCTCTTTACAGACGGTCAAGCTTTTTTTGCGTATTTCCCTTATATTCCTTGGGAAACGCTGTTTAGTATCAGGAGTACAATAACCATTTGAAATAATGCAACTGTCATTACCCTGTAGGTGTACAATCGCAGTTACATTTTATTAATTAATTGTGTACCCGATACGAAATTTCAATTCATTAACTGAACAACATTATTTGATACTAGCGGCGCCCGCGACTCCGTACGCGCAGATTACTGACTTTGAAATAACTTTTAAATGGTAATCTAAACTAAGCCCTATACTTCTGTGAAAACTTTATCTAAATCAGTAAAGTAGTTTTTTAGTGATGCGTGCACAAACAAACAGACAAGAATTCTAAAAATAATCTTAATGTTTTCGTTTGCGAATATTTTTATATGCATTTTATGTATTATGTATGTATTATAGAAGTTCTTCCGTGGCAGATAGTTTTGAAACTCTCCCCTACACTGCACTGGCACGTTCTGACTATTTCATTCGATCGACATCCAACACGGATTTCCACTCAGGATTTGTTAAACTAGATACTTACCTACTGTTCTCAAAAATCGAAAGAAGTCCCTTCACTGAATGAGCTCACTTGTTGGATTCAGTATTCTATTTTAGCCGAAAGAGTTTCACTACTGGTAACTAAAAAAAAAAAAAAGTATCCCCTGTAACTGTATTTAGAATATTCTTGGTATTTAGTGTGTGATGTGTCATAACATCTAGTTTAATGTCAACGCATCGTCAAAGTATCGAATTCTTTGAAAAAATTTGCCTGTATGTAAAGGGGTTTGAGATTTTAGTATGGAAGGTGGGCCAGACCATCAGCCGACGACTAGATTTGTTTTGATAAATTTGCTGTCGCACCTTAAAATCTTTATAAATTCCTATACGACAATCAGATGATAACAAAATATTGGGTGTTTAAGCCACCAGTTTGAGCGTTATTAAGTCAGTCAGTTGGTAGTCAAGTCATGTCAAAGATTTCGTCATGTCTTTAATAACCGGCGAAGGCGATGTTATGAAAAAATTACCTACAAAATTTTGTTATCACCAAGTCGTCCAAGAATCTAAGTTCAGAAATAATTCGGATTCATTTCAGATTGATGACACCACTTTTGTGAAAATTTAAGATCACTCGAAGGACCACAGCTACTAATGTTCTAACCCAGTTTTTTATCAGAAGTTCTGCTCAAATTCTCATAAATGTGTTGTTTATATGACTTAGCGGAATGACATCTGCAACTCCGTCTCCGCCATCGTGTGCGATCCCACCATAGAGGTATATACCAGGAATAGAGGAACATACAGCTGAGAGAGCGAGATGTACCTAGCGGCACCACTGTATAATGGAAAGAGATACGTGACGCGAGGCAATAGAACCGTTTTCTAGTCACTAATCAATTTTTACAATTCGGTTTCCGTGAATAATTGGGAATCTAAAAAGAAATCGTAGATAATTTTGTGAAATATACTGACGCTACTTCATTAATTTATCCACAATTTCACGTTAGACTCAGAATTATAGACAATATTCGAATTTTTGCCTGCGAATAGTCTCCTGAAAACATCCAAAAACGGTTTCATTTGACAACTCATGTCACTGCCTCTATTCCTGAAAGGTATAATAACTTTATGGATTCCACTAACTGTTAGTTACAGAACAAAAGTTTACATTTTAAATTGAATAAGAAAGCAAACAAAGAACTTGCCCAACATTCAATCATCTTGATACGATACCATTTTATTTCTCCGTCGCGACCTAGCGACGGACGGAGCGCAGTGCCGAGGTAAAAGAAAAACATAGCCTATAGTATGTTATGTACTGATCAAACAGCAGTGACATAAATACACGTGCTATCGCATTTCAATAGTTAGGAGGTAGGTATGTAGGTGATCGAACTTTGCTCTGCGTCTTTTTGTTGTTGTTGGGAAAACAGATTTTCTCAGGTGTGATGACGCCTACCTTCATCCAAATCATTAGAGTGGTTTCCGAGAAACCGGTTATCACTATTGTAAAACCGTTAAATCATGAGGGAGGAATAAAAAAGTAGCGGTTCTCTTCATATAAATTCAAATAACATTCGATAGCGCGATTTAAAAACGTGCAGCGCCATCTATTGACAAAATTGTTAGTTTGTTTGTTTGTTCGCGCATCACGCAAAAACTACTGAACCGATTTTGATGAAACTTTTTTTGTTTGATAGCTTATGATCTGACTTAAAATCTGGTATATAATTTGTGTGGACGAAGTCGCGGGAAAACACTAGTGTATAAAATAAAGTCAAAGTCAAGTTATTTACTAGCCTGGTTACTAGACCTTTTGGCTAAATCTTATTTTATTTTTAATTTTCTTCGGTTTTCACATTAAAATGTTGGTATTCGACGTTTTGATGGTTCTTTGTAGTTTTTGGAGACAATCGAAAGACGCAGGAAAAGCAGAGAAGTCCACAGGAAAGAGGTGAACCGACCGCTTTGCCGCGCTAAAATCACGGAACACTTTTCCTGTTTACGACCCATGCACCATCATATTTCACTGAACTATATATTGTTCACTTGCATGACACTTTGTTACGCAAAACAACACCAATTTTACGAACCAAAACTCACTATAAACAATAAAAATTCGATGAAATATGAGGACTCCAAACGTCAGCTACCAAAGCCCGCCAAAAACTCGCCTAGCAATCCAGAGGGGGAATGCTGCCAGCCTCATGGGTACGGCGCCCCAAGCCAATATATTGAAATGTTGCAATAATGAAATATTCAGTCTTTCTTACATAGTGGTTATTTTAATTTTATTACATTTTAAATCGTTTTCTTTACGAATGAATTTTTATTACAAGTTGGTTCAAACAAAATTCAATTCTTTCAAAGGTTGCTCATTTCTTTGAAAATATCTCTCCAGTTTAGAAAACTTACAAAGCAAATTCCTATCGTTATTCTGAGATATTGGAAAACAATCTTCAAACATGTCTACTATTTTTCAATAATACACCAATCAAAGAGATGGATCGCAAACAATGTTTACCGAAAACAGGTAGATGTTTGTGTATTTTTATTACCTTTTAATATAGAACGAAAGTTCGATAATAAATAAAATAAATGATGGAATGTACGGTACAAGTTTAAGCTTCAGCAGCCTTTAGAATATGTCTCTAATAGCATTGGAAAATAAAAAATGAATTAAGTACATAAATTAATTTTTATTTGAAATGTAACATAAAATAAATTTCATATTTATAATAACACACTGGACAGAGTTTCGGTACTACTGGTGAAACGTGGATGTTCTGAGGTTTCAGAATATCTCTGACTACCCCCTTGGGGAATAAAGTCGTGAGCATATGCTATGCAACGCTATGCTATTTATAATAACAAGTATACACATTTTTAACATCCAAAAGTTTTTTTTTTAGTTTGATCTTGTAACAGACAGAACTATAGAATAAATAAGTATGTACAATATAATAAACAAACTAATTAAGAGCATACAACATTTTTTTGGCTTATGGTACTTAACTATAAAAAAAGGGAATAAGACACAAATAAAGTCTGTATGTTATTTACAACCTACCTACCTACAAACCTGTAGGTAATTGTAAATAACAATACCTGTAAAAAGTGTGGCACGATCATTGAGGTACTATGTTAACTAGAGAAGCTACCGAGAAGTAATGTTTTGTAGCACGCGTTAGGGTGCACGCGCTCTTATTCACTTAGCCTGTGCCAGGCGCTCGTCACCCAGCACGCGCCCCACACTGCTGATCATGGTGCACAGATTTTGTTCGCGATGTCTGCTCTATACATAATTACTCAATGGGCACGATCTTAAGACTTCTCCGCCCAGGAAAATTACTCTCCATACGAATCGATTTGTACGAGCGCATGATCATAATTCACGCGGTCAATGTGTTCTTTGAAAAACGGTATACTTAAGTAATGATTTTTTATTAATTTTCAAAAAATAAGAAAACCAAATCTTTCTTTGATTGATTGCAGAGTACGAGTTCATTTTCTTCCGATCATCAATGTAAGAGTAAAATGGATATAACTGGGAAAAATAGCTATAGTAATTATGAAAAAAAAGCTGCACTTTGTGATGGAAGCAAGCCGCTTTGCATAGTGATAGAAGGGATCAAAATAAGCGATTTGACCCGCAGCAGCGCAACTTTCATCCCTTAGGAACATAGATGGCGCCACTTCTTTACATGAAACTTCAAAAAATTCTACAAGCCTGACGGCTTCACCGATTTCATTCATTACGGTGTCTATCGAAAGAACATTTATTAATAAATGATAAAAAAAATTAAAAAGTAAAAAATCCATAATGGCTGTAAAAAGCCATGCATTTTTGTAAATTTTTCAACGTTATTTTTCAGTTTTTTCTTAATAATATTTAAAAAATGTATAAATTGGGTATATTTTTAATTATTCACATTGTTAATAAATCAATAACACGTTTAATGAAAAAAACTGCATGTCAATATCTTTAATAGTTAGGAAAATATTTAAGATTTCATAAGCAGGCACGGTGCGCCCCAGTCATATAGTAATTATGAAAAAAATACAGAATTTTGTGATGGAAGCAAGCCATTTTGCACAATGATAGAACGGAACAAAATAAGCAATTTTACCCGTGGCAGTGAAACATTCATTCTTTAGGATCACAGATGGCGCCACATATTTTAACAATTTTTTAAAAGTTACAGAAACTAAACGGCTACGCCGATTTTAATTATTTAAGTGTCAAACGATTCGTATTATTAAGTTTCAACTTAAAAAAATAATAAGTCAAATATTTTTAAAAATTAAGTGCAAAAATAATAAAAATATGTACAAAAAATTAAAAATTACTTACAAGTTTTCAATAAACTACGTTGAACAATGTATGTGTGTATTATTTATTTGAGACTGATCTATTTCGAATCTAAAATAAAAACTGCATCGAAATCAGTTTAGTAGTTTTGTAGCTAATAAGCTTAGATCAAATAAAGTTAATGGATAGGCCTTACGCGAACATTTCAAACCAGAAAAATGAGGCAAAACAAATGAAATGTATACTTCAAATTTGTATGCAAGATGCAAGTGCCCTAGATTTGACAGATAATGGCGCTAGTTTGTATGGACCAAGTGCACCAGTAGTTTGCTTCAACTTACCACGCTTTAGGCCTATCCATTAATTTTATTTTGATCTAAGGATATTAGGTATTTCTGTCGATAAACGTCCGCTGCTAGACATAGGCCTCCTGCAAAGATCGCCACAACAGGGCCGGTTCTGCTCTACCCTCATCCAACGAGTGTCCACAACCTTTACCGGATCGTCGGTCCACCTTGTGGAGGCCGCACGATACACTTTCCGGTACGCGGCTGCGCGGTTGCCACTCAAGAATTCTTCGGTCCCATCTGCCAGCCAGCCGTTCTGCAAGCAATATGCCCAGCCCATTGCCACTCTAGTTAGCAATTCTTGATTGTGTCGACTTAATTTCTGATTCGATTTCGGAGGTTTGCCCTTTGGTTGACTTTCAGCTTTTAAACTATGCCTTCATTTAGTGATAGACCACGTAACAGCATAATTTATTATAATACATTAGTATAGCATTTCAAAATATATCTAGGTACTTACGTTTGATTCCCACAGCCGCTTTTACAGAATATTTTGAACTGCAGGGTGCAAGGCAGGTCGACGTTTCAGCAACTACAGCGCATTGTGTCCGCCGCAGCCTGATTTACGAGCGGATTGGTCGAAGAATTTTTGCAATATAATAGTTCCCATCCCATGTCTATCTTTTTACGATATTGTAACAAGACCTCCTAAGGTTGATGGACTCCACAATGGCCAAAAGTTACTGCGATTTGGTCAGAATTATCCCTCTTCGACTAATACACTTGTAGGTAAATCAGGCTGCGACGACCATTGTATATTTTGACTATTGTGGAGTCCATACAGACTTAGGAGGTCTTGTTACATCCCTAAAATAAAAAGATAGACATATTATGGGAACTATTGAATAGAAAACATTCTTCAACCAATGCGCTTATACATCAAGCTGTGACGGACACAATGCGCTGTGGTTGCCGACGCGTCGACATAGCTTCCGCCCTGTAGTGTAAAAAAATCCTGCAAAGGTGGCTGTGGAAATTATACGTAAGTTAATATATATGTTTTGAAATGCTATACTAATATACTTAATACAATAAATTATGCTGTTACGTCGTCGCTAACAAAATTAAGGCCAAGTAAAAATGCTGTAAGTCACTCGGAGGGCAATGGAGAGGGCTATATTGTCCCTGCGTGATCAAATAAGAAATAAAGAGATCCGCAAGGTAACCCGGGTAGCCGAGAGCCCAACACAACCCGGAGAATTGCTAACTAAAGTAGCAATGGGCTGGGCCACATTACTCGCAGTACGGATGGGCGATGGGGCTGAAAAGTTCACGAGTGGCGACCGTGCAGCCGCGTACCGGAAAGCGTATCGTGGGTAGGCCTCCAAAAGCTAGACAGACGATCCGGTGAAGGTAGAAGACACTCGTTGGATGAGGGTAGTGCAGAACCAGCCCTGTTGTGGCGATCCTTGCAGGAGGCCTATGTCTAGCAGCGGACGTTTATCGGCAGACATTACAAATATCTACAAAGCTACTAAACCGATTTCGATGCAGTTTTCATTTTTAGATTCGAAATAGATGTCTAAAATAAAAAATACAAACTTCATACATTATTCAACGTAGTTTAGTGAAAACTTGTAAGTAATTTTTAATTTTTCGTACCTATAAATTTTTTTTTTGCACTTAATTTTTTAAAATATTTGACTTATTATTAGTTGAAACTTAATAACACGAACCGTTTGACACTTAAATAATTAAAATCGGCGTAGCCGTTTAGTTTCTGTAACTTTTAGAAGATTGTTAAAATATGTGGCGCCATCTGTGATCCTAAAGAATGAATGTTTCACTGCCACGGGTAAAATTGCTTATTTTGGTCCGTTCTATCACTGTGCAAAACGGCTTGCTTCCATCACAAAATTCTGTATTTTTTTCATAATTACCATGACTGGGGCGCACCGTGCCTGCTTATGAAATCTTAAATATTTTCCTAACTATTAAAGATATTGACATGCAGTTTTTTTCATTAAACGTGTTATTGATTTATTAACAATGTGGATAATTAAAAATATACCCAATTCATAATTTTTTTTAATTTTATTAAGAAAAAACTGAAAAATAACTTTGAAAATTTTACAAAAATGCATGGCTTTTTACAGCCATTATGGATTTTTTACTTTTTATTTTTTTTTATAATTTATTAATAAATGTTCTTTCGATAGACACCTTAATGAATAAAATCGGTGAAGCCGTCAGGCTTGTAGAATTTTTTGAAGTTTAATGTAAAGAAGTGGCGCCATCTGTGTTCCTAAGGGATGAAAGTTGCGCTGCTGCGGGTCATATCGCTTATTTTGATCCCTTCTATCACTATGCAAAGCGGCTTGCTTCCATCACAAAGTGCAGCTTTTCCTTAAAATATCTCCATAATAACTAGGACTAAAAGGGGTCACTTTAGATTCCTTTTTTCCGTTTTATTAAATAAAAATAGATTTCGAGAAAAACCAAATCACTTCTCATGTCCTATAGATTATTCAGTTGTTGTTTTCTGCTTAAAAGTGCAATATAGTTAAGTAATGTATAATGGTTACAAAGTTACCTATTTTTTTAATTTTACGGTAAAATCGGACGCTTTAAGTCATTGTTTTAATTTATTATTTAATGTTTTAATTGAAACAAAATAACTTTTTTAGAGTACACCTTCCCGCTTCCTCTCATTATATGAGTCGTACGGCAAAAGCAACAGGGAGTAAAACGAACTCAATGGAAAAGGAAAGCTTTCCGAATCAATTAGGCAACCGATAGCCCATAATAAACTCTATTTATGAGGGATCTGACTAATATAAACATCAAGGCTATACAGTTTGTCCGAACTGAAAATCTCAATTGAAAATCAAATTTTCATGAAGCGGAACATTCAAATATTTAATGGAATCCTTGCTACTTTTTCTTGAAAAGGCGCGTAAAGGAAGTTGAGAGATTTCAGCAATCACAAAAATACAAATATTAAGAGCCCTTTTACAGTTCAGTAGAGCAATCATCAGAACATTAAAGATTTCTTAATAATGAATACCCAAAATGAAAACGTGTTAAGTACTCCAACTTACCTACCTACTACAAAAGTATTTAAAAGCTATTTTTAACAGACAAAAGGAGGAGGTTCTCAATTCGACCCGTATTTTTTTTATACAGGATGTTACATAAGTAAAAATAAATATTTAAAACTCTTAAGGGGGGGTTGTTTAGACCGTCAATCTGAACAACTTTCTCTATGGGACCAACATCGAAATCGAAAAAAAATCGGATACCTACTGATATTTTAGCTCGAGTCGATTTGTAGAGTATGGAACATCATTTTTTTTTTCGCGATTTGTTTTTTCCCATAGTGATAGTTGTTCAGTTTGATGGTCTGAACGACCCCCTTAAATGTTTATTTTTATTTTTGTAACACCTTGTATATTCTAAACATTCCACTTTTACGTACGTACTTAATACATATTAAAGTAGAATTATATAAATAAAGCTTTAAGGCTTTTGTAACATATTGGAGTAGCAATTTTTTGTTGATTGAGAAATCTTAAATATTACAATGAGAGCGCCTCTGAATGGTAAAAGGACTCTTAAACTGGTTTCTGAAATAATTCGTGAACCGAATTTTTGTAATTCCTTATTTAAATATTTTTCACAATTCCTTTCGCGTTCATTTTGCGATTTCGCGGGATCAACGCTGCTTATAGGTAGTAAAATTCGTGTTCGTATAAATCATTGTGGATACCATGACAGAGAGCTTTACTTGAGTTATGGCCCGAATTTTACGGTCACACATAGAAGGGTGTTGGTATACCGCGCGTAACAAAATAGTGTTTTACGAGGTGACTAAAGGAAATGTTTTCTTTTGCAGAAAAAGCTGTTCTTGACCACCCCAAGGATTACGGTCGGGAGTTTATTTATGTATAAACTATAATGTAAAAAGCTATTTGAAGCCAGAACGTCACAAATTAAATGAATAAACTGCTCACAATTTTGGTACAAAACACTTAAGAGGGTGCCGAGCGTAAGTGCCGCCCTCAACAATATTGTACAACATTTCCAATGGCAAAAAAATTAAAAAATTTTCACATGCATAACTAACTTAAAATTATTTATAAACTTAAGACTATGCACATTAAAACGGCATGACACAAAGTTTAAACAACAAGAGACTTTAATAAACAAGAATATAACATTGTAGTCATTGTTGTTTTTCAATTTATCAAAAAATTACGAGTGAGATGTTTTATGTTTAGAGAAAGTTATTTTATCGTCAAAACCGTCAAACAATATAGAAATAAATTCTTAATACTTAACTCGATAAATAGAAAATCAGCAATGACTACAAAATGACATTCTTGTTTTAAAAAAATACGATTAAGAGCAGCACCAGAGGCACGGTGCCTTCTTAAAGGATTTGAAACAGAAAACAATGCTTAATGTAGCGAAACCAATATGGTTTAATTCTATTTGACCCTCAAACATAAAACCAACCTTATGTATACGAAATCAACAAATTAACGAAGCAATGTTATCCTTTCGGTTTCACCAGAAATTGGATTTGAAGCGAAAGTTTAATATTACAAAAGTAAATAAGATAGAATCACAGATTTTCAAACCCCAAAGTTATGTTTTCGTAACCCGAATCTCAACTTGCGCAATTAAAGTCTGACCCACAGTTACGATCATTTGGGTGCTTGATCCAGAAATAGCAAAGGGCAATGGAGAGGGCTATAATAATAATAATAATAATTTTATAGTACAAACTTAATCATAACACGCCCATTATTATAAATACCTTAATCAAGAGTACATATAACAATACAAAAACAAAACAAACTTAATTATCACATACTCGCTATGCTCGGAGTTTCCCTGCGTGATCGAATCATAAATGTAGAGATCAAAGAATTGCTAAAAATTTTGACACACTTTGTGGTGATCATCAGGGAGGACTATGTCCACCAGTGTCCATGAGATGATGATGATCCAGAATTACATTTGTGTCTGAAAATGTTATAGAAAGGCCTAGAGCTAGGTACTGGAGCCCTGACTGGTCATGGTCCTTTTAACAAACATCTTTTTAATATCGGTGTTACTAACAGTCCTATGTGCAGGGTTTGCCTGCATGGAGGTTGAAGAAACAGCTGCCCACGTGCTGTTAGAATGCAACGGGCTAGCACACTATCGGGCACAACACCTCGGATCACCGGGGTCTCTACCAGAGGCATTCGGCAACATCAACAAGCTGCTGGGCTTCCTGGAGGAACTAGGATGGCAAGAGTAGTCATTCCCACCTCACGCAAAATAGGCGCTTAAGTCGTCGAGTTGCGGAAAATGAGCCCGCTCAAACAATACCGATACCAAAGGCCTAGAGCGGCTTTGTTTGTTCCGCTGCATGGAAATGTTGTTTTACGTTGTTACGAGTGTTAATTATTTAACAAAGAAGTTGGATCTTATTTTCAATACCTAAGCAAATTAGGTAAATGATGTCAATAATGTTAATGTGCCTGTTGTTTTTTTTTTTGCATCTCAAGCGCGTCCGTGACTAGGAAGGCACTTTAAGTAAATTGTTCCACAAAAAGTGCCGTTATACCTACAGGGTGTAAGGGAAAGTATCATTAACCTTCAAACCATATACTGTACCCATGATTTTTTTTTGTGGGAGCAAATGATTCAGCGCTAAAAAAAAGCACGTTTGAGTCGAGTAGGAATTGCAGTTAAGTATGGAACAGCTGATTTATTTTTTGTTCTGAAAGGTTTGCTCCAATAGTTTTTTGAATTTGATGGATAGAGTACCTATGTGGTTCAAAGGTTAATTATACTTTTCCATACACCCTGTATAGCTGTGCCTATTAGATAAACTACGTTAGAGGCCTTAAACTTGCCTTAACTAGTCCATACTGGGCTGTCCTGCGTGGTGGACGAGTCTTCCACTCTCTTTCACTTTTATTCGTAAGAGGAGGCCTTTGCCCTGCAGACTGCAGTGGGATCATACTGTATGTAATCTTAAAATGGCACGTAAATTTAATGTATGCATGTAAGCATACATACATAAACTCGTTGTACCTACCAATAACGGTGACCTTTAGATGGTCAGACAGAAAGTACTACTAACTATTTTATTATGCTCACAGTTTGTAGCGAGGTTCGCTTTCAGCTATTTAAGGTTTCAAGATCGAATTACGTATTGAAAGCGACTAGCTCTTCACCTTGAAAAACTACACAGAAATCGTATCCCTTCGCCTCATACGATAAACACATGAAGAAATAGGGTGATTTAACTAAATCCGAAAAATACTACCTAGAATACTGTAGTCACGTCGCCAATTTCGTATGGCAGAAATTAGTTCTCAACGTAACCACTAGGAGCGCTGTACGAAATTCAATACAAAATTGGTGACGTAACTACAGTAGTAAAGTACAGTGAAAACTCATGGTAGGCCGGCAGGTATTCTCCTGTTGATCGAATCGATCTATCAATTTCGAGCTCACGTTTTTTTCGCGGCGGCTTTTATCACACGAAACTGAAAGACGTTGACAATTACTTATGGACAATAGAAAAAACCTTTATAAAGCGCATATTAGGGCCGGCCGGCCGCAGCGCAAGCGGAGCGGATCGCATCTTTGCGCGGCGGATTTTTGACCTGCCCCGAAACGGCCCTTCGTAGTGTGCTGTACATAAAGGTACCATAGCGGAACTTTTTATAACATCTGGCAGTATTATGCTAAATACCTAACTGAACTTTTTACTCTTCTGTATAAGAATTGCTAAACCAAAGTGGTCGGGACACATTGCTCGCAGAACCGATGGCCGATGGAGCCGAAAAGTTCTAGTACGACGCGTACCGGAAAGCGCTGCGTGGGTAGGACCCCACAAGGTGGACCGACGACCTGATAAACCTGATAAAATCCAAAGTTGTGGATTTCATAAATGTTTGTTAGTAGAATTCCACGCGTAACTAGTCCACATATAAATAGTCAAGGCTAACATGCGATTACCTACCTTTATCTGTGACTTTTTAGATTATGCCCAATACCTATTTTTAGCTTCCTGAATTATGACTCATTTTGTCATCATCAATTTCGCTTAAAGCGACTGAATGCACCCAATTAGTTAATGGAGTTAATTAGTAATATTTAATTATCATGCAGTGCATGTGCACTCAAATAAACTTTTACCCGTTTATACTGGTTTCATATTTATACATTTGTCGTCTTTCATCCTAAGTATGTAGGTTCTTATTCGTAAAAGCACGAAGTATACTTATTATAAGTAATTAAACGAATGCAAATAGGTTTACATGTTTCTTCACGTATGTTTACTTTGATATATCAAATGCCACGATTTGAATTAGGTGAAAAGCGTCCCTATAAACTAAGAGTCAACCCATCAAACTGAACAACTTTTAATATAGGAGCAAACCACACGGAGCAAAAACAAAATCTGCTGCATACTCAACTGCAATGTTTATACTCGACTCAAATGTATGCAATAACAGTTTTTTTTCCGGTTGGTTGTTCAGTTTAATGGGTAGACGCTTTAATGATGTAAATTTATATCGGTATAGAGTTTCTGGTAGTCTTTAATTTTATTTTATTTTTATTTTATTTTATTTTATTTATTAAGGACAACCTACAAGTAGAGTAGAGAACGGTAGGTAAAGGAAAATCCTTGTATCGATGTTCATATCCTGTTCATATTCATATCGAACATCATTATCAAGATGAACAAAAAACCCCCAAAAAGAATGATATAATTATAGGTATGTACTTTATTTACTTACACCAAACATAAAAATATGTACATTGCACAACAAAAACGGCTGGCAAAAAGATATTGTAAGCTTGTTTATTCAGAATTTTACAATAACTATTTCATGTTCTTGCACCAACGTAATTTTTTTTTCTTGCACCTAGCTAGTCCTCGCTGTAGTGAGGTGAAAAGTTGTGTGTTTCGCTCGACAGCAAAGTTATTCTGCGTCACGTACCTTTGAAACACTCGCTACGCTCAGGATTCTATATTTGAACCCTCACTCGCTTTCAGTTGCTTACATTTCTTGAATTATTTGCGTAGTATCTCAGTACACTCCACGACATTTTTTATGCAGATAATTTATTTTTTCAATAAAACTGCTACACGTGACCGCAGTGAAACAGTGACTAAATGCAAGAGTACCTACTATATTTTTCCGCAATAGAATGGGACAACGTCATGAAGCGGGATATTCGCTCTACTGAGTTAGCTCAGCGCTTGCACCTAATATTTTCCTCGCTGTTGTGAGGTGAAAAGCTGTGTGTTTCGCTCGGCTGCAAAATTATTCTGCGTCTCGTACCTTTGAAACCTTAGCTACGCTCAGGTTTCAATACACCAAAAAGTTATTTTCAAATACAAAATATGCGGATTATGTTTTTTTTTATTATCGGCTAAGAATTTAGAAAGAAATCCATGTAAAAGATCGAGGCTACTGACACTCCTAAACAGGAAGCTGGCAAGGGTACTCCGAAATGATCCTTGCTTGGCTCATTGCTCATTATGGGTCGGGACGTAATTGGATAATGGGTCTTGTTTTGTCTGATCACAGAGACTGCTGCAACTGGAATCTACGTGCAGTGGGAGATATAGCAATAATGCAATTTGTGTCGGTTGTCCCTTGATGCTGTACATTTTTATCAAAGTGCCATATGGTACGATATGGTTTTTAAGTATCCCTGACTCGAAATCAACCTTTTTTAGAAATTTCGTCGTCTGTTTGATTGTTTGTTTGTTTGTTCGCGCATCACGCAAAAACTACTGAACTACTGATTTTGATGAAACGTTTTTTGTTCGATAGCTTATGATCTGACTTAAAATCTGGTATATAATTTGTGCGGACGAAGTCGCGGGTAATCACAAGTGAATTTATAAAGATAATCATGTTCTTACGTAACACGCAGGCAAGATTTTGTATGGGACAGCTGATTTTCACGTTCGCGTTATAGATGTTATTTCCATAGTATACCTGGTGGTCTGATCATCCACATAAAAACCGTCAGCCAGCATTCAATAATATCACACATACATACGCGATGACCGATATTGGAGAAACGGTTTTTATATGAAATCCCACAAACTAATCCATTTTCGTACTCACAGTGACAAACGAGCTCTATCAAGGGACGTCACATGCATTCAACTACCTTTACAAGTAAAAGTCTCCAGACGCCAGGTATCTACAATTTACATAGCAACATAATAGCCCAGTCATTTTACGGAGTTTTGTTAGGAGTAGGGAGTAATTATTTTTTTAAATATGTTTTTAGGTAGTTTTTTGTCCCGAAATGTTAGGTACCTGTAAAATTTCGGGACATTCATAATTATGAATGATACTTTTAAACTGTAACCTGTAACATTTCGAGACAAAAAAACTACCTGAAAACATATTTAAAAAAAATCACTACGCAACATAGAAATCAAAATTGTGTCCCAAAAGGCTTTTAAGTTAATAATATTAATACCAATGCACTCATTTTAATTAGATTTAACAATATAAATTATTTTTGCGCAAAAACATAGCCATTGAAATTTAAAAAATGACGTGTTATTTCGAAAATCCTAATGTATTTCTCAAAGCCTTATAAGTTGACAAAAATATTTACACCATGTTTGGAGTACCTATGCATAATCGTTGAAGTAAATAATGTGCATAAAAAAATTTACCACCGTAGCTGAAATGATTTTTTTTTATTTTGTTACATTTCCAGGCTCAAATAGGCTCTTAAATACAATACCGGAAAAAAATATCAATTCTTAATTAGTCCCGGCTTAAACCGTAAAATGACTGGGCTATAAGGCCCTCTCCACAAAGTGCTTTCAACTCTAAACTCTCAAACAATCCAACGCCCCCGCCGCTTACCCTTTGTGCCAGCCCGTTGCGAATTTATCTTTATGTTATCAGCTGAAATTTACACGACGTTTATGTTGTAAAACTCATATTTTGGGATGCTTGTCCATTGAAGTCAAAGCACCAGAAAAATTCCGACTGTTCGAATTTGGTTTTATCCTTATTTTATCCAACAAATTGATCTAAAGACAATATAAAGCTGAGTAATGTTATTTTGGAATCGGTATAAAAATTACAACATTCTCTTTTAATTAAAGTATCTCCTGAGGCAAAACAAAAACCCACGGTCAGCGAGCCAGAACAAACGAAATTGTTAACACAAAAAGATAAAATATTCAAAGAGATATACAAATTACGTAAGCATAAGGAAAAAAATCTAATTTACTTGTTTTAGGGAGGGGGGAGGGCCCCCCTTCTTTTCCTTTCAACAGGTAAAACAAACGTATTTTTTTTAGTAATCATATTCCAGAAATTAAAAAGTGCGAAACAAATTCGGATTCAAAATGATAGTTATAGTATTTTCCTTCATAACTGTAGCGCGTAGCAAATATAGAAACGTCGCAACGTGCTACGCCGTAGCAAGTGCCCGAATGTGTGAAATCTACTATACTGCATTCCAAATAGCACCGAAAATTTAAGTCCATTTTGAATTACAGAAACAGAGATTTGAGACACTTAGGGCATGTTTCACCACTTCTGAGTAAGTTCTTGTTAGCTTAGCCAACAGATAGTTTGACATATTTTGTATAAAAATATATCAAAATATCTGTCGGATAAGCTATCAATACCTTACTAAGAAGTGGTGAAACAGGCCATAACTCTCACTTATTCTTAGAACAGCTTTAGTAACGTCCAAGATATTATGTCAGATATAGTACATCTTTCAGATAAATAATTTATATTTGCTTGTCACAATTGGCTAGAAAGCTATACAGGGTGAAATTGATATCATTAGCATCCTTTTAAACTGCGAGTCTACCCATCAAACTGAACAACTTTTACTATGGGAGCAAACCCATCGGAGCAACAATAAAATCAGCTGTTGCATACATTTGAGTCGAGCGGGCGCTGCAGTTTACTATGGAACAGCAGATTTTTTTTTGCTCCGATCGGTTTGCTCTAAGAGTAAAAGTTGTTCAGTTTGATGGGTAGACCCTTAGTTTAAAAGGATGCTATCAATATCACCCTGAGGAATCGGAAAATCTCGTCATCCTAATTTGGAATGCAGGTGTAGGTACGTAAAATTTAAAGTTAAGTATGAAAGTATTTTTTCTCAGATGCAATAGCACATTATAATAATTTATTAGTGAGAGACAATTTCTCGTAAGGTCAGCAATAAAAATAAAATTGAATGAAACTATAATATACGCCCACAGCCCACACACCCTCCCTGTCCCTGAGGTTAGGCCTTATAATTATCTATAGGCAGTGACGTAGATGATGTCATGTATTTTGCTAAAATTGTACACTAATTACAACATTAGCCGTAGTTAAAATTCTTTTTTTTTATCGTATTATGTTATACAAGTATGTTAAAAGTAAGTTATATAGCCTGTAGATCCCACTGCAGGGCAAAGGCCTCATCTCACGAATAAGGGTGAAAGGGAGCGGGCCATACTCCACCACGCGGGCCCAGTGCTTGTTGGTGGAGGCAAGTTAGTGGTCACCTTGCTGTCAGAGGATTTTCAAGCCGCCAATAGGCCTCTGACCTGGCTTAACGAATAGTTACAACGCCATCTGACGGAACTTTCCGAGACCAACTGCTTAACGTGCCTTCCAAACGCTCGAGATGAAATACCACTAAACGGTCACCCATCCAAAGACTGACCGGACCTGACGTTGCTTAACTTCGGTGATCGTTTCCAATACCGAAGCTCCACTACGCCAACGAGCGCTTGATGAACGGCACAAGATGAATTTATTATTTTCTCTGGTCGGTTTGCTCCATAGTAAAAGATGTTCATTCTGATGTGTAGGTTCTTAGTTTAAAATTATGCTTATGATATAAATTTCTGGAACACTGTATAAGGTCTAACAAAATTCGCTGAAACTATTTTAAGGGGAGTATCAGATCATCAAACTAATGGTTTGATCATTCATAAGTACCATTAGTTTGATGGTCTGATACTCCCTTTATAACAGTTTCAGCTGATTTTGTTAGACCTTATACAGGGTGAAATGGATATCATTAGCATCCTTTTAAGGCTAGGTTATCCCAGTGCAAGCGTCTCTTTCTTGCAAGCATAAGTTTACAATTAGCCATCCCGCTCCAATTGAAAGCAGGATCGCAAAAAAACGTGTTTTTCGTCAATATCTTTGCTCATGGGAGTTTCTAAGCTAAAAATTCTTCTGAGTTCACTAGAAATATTTAATGTATTTAGTTAAGTACAAGAATAAAAAGTTAAATATCAGTAGTTTAATCATAGTATTGAAAAAACATAACAAAAAGGGGTAACTTTGGGATTTTTTTGTATCGAGTAAACTTAATCTAATCGTGTAATTGAAAACAGTCGCCCATCCGCCCAATCCTTGAATAAGACATAATTTAATTTCAGGCTTTAAAACACAGTTTATAACACTTTCGTTCGTGTTCAAAAAACGGCCTCGACGGGATAAGAGCGTCTTAAACTAAGAGTCTGCCAACAACTGTTACTATGGGAGAAAACTGATCGGAGCAATATAAAAATCAGCTGTTGCATACATTTGATCGAGTAGGCGTTGCACTTTAGCATCGGACAGCAGTTTTTTTTTTGCTTTGATCGGTATGCTCCCATAGTAAGAGTTGTTCAGATTGATGGGTAGACTCTTAGTTTAAAACGATGCTAATGATATCAATTTCACTCTGTATAGTAATTAATTAAATTCGCATTCTGTTAGGTCTTTTTCTATGCTCGTCATTTTAGAACTTTGTAATTTTTAAGAACCGATACATACATAAAAAAACCATTGAGCTATCATGTAAGTATCCACACAGAGCTTAGATCAAAATAAAATGAATGGATAGGCCTTACGCGAACATTTCAAACCAGAAAAATGAGGCAAAACAAATGAAAGGTTTACTTCAAATTCGTATGCAAGTGCCCTAGATTTGACAGATAATGGTTGTATGGACCAAGTGCACCAGTAGTGTGCTTCAACTAAACGCGCTTTAGGCCTATCCATTTATTTTATTTGAGCTACAGTTCATAAATAAGCGAAAAAAAAACTAAAAAGTACCCCAAAGCGTTTCACAGATAAAAACTTCACAAAGACACGTCTCTAATAAGAAACACGAAACTTCAACACAGCAACAGATGGTCCTACGAGGCCATTAGACAACTTACCCTAATGTAATTAGGGTGGTCGCTCGAGCCACTGCAGTTAATTCATTTAACTCAGCAGTGTTCAAACTGCGGCCCGCACTATAGCCCTTTGTCTGTGGGTTAGGGTTGAACTACACCAGGCAGCATAGCATCGCATTTTTCCGTCGCTCCATACTTTTCTGTCACTCAGGAACGTCATTTGCTAGAGCATATAAGATAGACGGAACGGAACAGCACGGAACATAAGATAGACGGAACGCGTGCTGTTCCGTGCTGTTCCGTTCCGTCTATCTTATATGCTCTAGCAAATGACGTTCCTGAGTGACAGAAAAGTATGGAGCGACGGAAAAATGCGATGCTGTGCTACGTGGTGTATAGGGGTCACAAAACCGGAGCAATATTACAAAACCGGTTTTTCGGTTTTCATTTTATGTCAAAACCGGTTTTCCGGTTTTTCGGTTTTGTTTTCGGTTTTCATTTTGTTTTTTAAATAAAACGTTTTTTTAAACAATCGAAGCATTTTTGATAAATTTGTATCACATTTCTTGCAAATAATATAATCAGTTTTGAAATACAACAAATCTTACCTATTAAGTTGGCTTATGACAGGTATAACTACGAAAGTAGATACGAAATGTTAGTTCATTCGATTGAACTAACAATCCATACCACCATAAAAATTAATCAGTCGAATCAGCACATATCAGCCCACTGCTGGGCGGGCATACCTGTGCTGTGCATCCTTCTTATTGCGCCATTCTTCAAAGACCTGTGCTAATCTGATCCAATGTAAACTCTTCACCTTCACAATGCCATCAGCCCAACGTGGTGGTAGGTCTATTGACCTCCATCGTTCTCTTGGCTTCCACTTAGATAATGTCTTAGACTATGCACCGGCCGTCTTCCCATCTTCCGAGTGTCCTGCCTATTTCTTCATCAAATTTGTGATTCGCTTGTGCCTTCGTATTCGACTCCACCAGTGATTTATGACTAGTATAGTACCTACGCGCCATGTCTCTTTGTTCTTGACTTGTTAGCGGTATCCCTGATGATCCAGATATGGTATCCCCTTGTCACATTCTTTGGTTAATGGGAACGAGTCAGGTTAACTCATCTGCATAACTTTACTGCTCCTGGAGGATATCCACATAATTATCTCTTGTCAATATTTTATGGAGAGAATGAAACATGACCAAGTGCTCAACAAGGTAGTTGAAATGTCTGCATCTTTCTCTCAGCTGCTTGACTGCATGAATTTGGTCTATCGTCGATGAGTATTCATTACGGAAGTCTGCCTGTTCGGCAGGCTGATACTCTTCCAAGAAAAGGGTAATTTCACAGAGCCTTGGCGTACCTTGGCCTTGGTGTCAGAATATCTCTGACTACCCCCTCGGGGAATATAGTCGTGAGCATATGCTTATGCTTATGCTTATGCTTTTCGAACAGTTTGTAGACTTGAGAAAGTAGGCTGATTGAGCGGCGTTAAAGGTTCTTATCGTGACCACTGCTTTCTTTTGTCAACCTGCAGTCGTCCTTATTTGCTGCACCATGTTGAGCAGTTTATACGAGAACTTGGTACCTAGTTAGTTGCCACATTTTCATTTTGCTCAAAGCAAAAAGACTTTTCGGGTCGTCGTTGAGGAGCTCCAAACGTTTACTAATAGCGTTTTTCTTGTTTCTAGCGTTGCATTTCTGCCAATGTCGAGTGAGTTTAGGGAATATGTATGACAAAACCGAAAAATCGAAAACCGCGGTTTTGGCTAAACTGAAACCCGGTTTTCGAAATTGTCGTCAAAACCGGTTTACCCGGTTTTTCGGGTTTCGGTGAAACCGGTTTTGTGACCCCTAGTGGTGTACCTAGTTCTACCCTTACAATACTTTGACATTATGCACCACTAATTTTTAATTAGTAACAAACCTTTAAGGGTGTATTCAGACCGTGAATGTGAACAACTTTCCCTAAGGAACATGGGTTGAGAAACGAGAAAAAGTTTTAGACCTCCCATAGAAAATCGAACGGCCGATCCGGACTTTTGTATGAGAAATCAAAAAAATAATATCATTTTTCGACCCATGTTCCTTAGGGAAAATTGTTCAGATTCACGGTCTGAATACACCCAAAGGTTCGCTACTAATTAAAAATTCGTGGTGTATTATAACAAAGGCGTTTCAGAAAGTATGATGATAACATCATAATTTCTAAAACGCCTTTGTTATTACAGAATGATTAATTCTGTTTGTATCTCGGTATCAGCCCCTTAACAAACAGCAAATCATATCCCAAAAAAAAGACAATCAGCGAATAGTATTTTCCTCCTATCTAACTCACGGATAAGATTGACTGAAATTCGAAAAACAATTAGTAAATTATGTCATACAAACATAGACTTAAACTCTAGCGATAGACTTGCCCTTTCATAGAAGCAACATGTTCCACTTGAATGAGGTGTCCGCACCTGATTGATGTTCCCGAGTTCACTTCGTCATTATGGCAATGACAGACCGCAATGTGTCATTTTGTGTTGTTTTGTGTGACATGTTGTTTGTTTGAACGAGGTTGTCTATCGCCAGAGTAATATGTCTATGCATACAAAGCTTATATGAAATTAACAGATTTTAATGGTCCTTAAAAATTATGACGTCATCAATGTTTTGTTTTGTATGTAATTTTAAACATTTTTTTATTCAAAACCATTCGGGTGGCATATCAAATGAAATGTCTTCGTGAGCTGATTCTAAAAGACTATATCAATAGGTACATTAATGCCACTTGTTTCCTAAAAAGCAAAAAATATTTTCAAAACACAATGTCCTTTCGTTATAAAACGGGCAAATGATTTTTTGTAAAATATACAGGCAAACTCTACCCATCAAACTGTACTAACTGAACTACCATAGTGTTAGTGGGATGGAGGCGTCAATAAGTGACGTAGGGGTCATTTATGTAGTTAATTTAATTACTTTTACGTGTTGACGAAGTGTATTGTGGATTTTTGACTGTGCATCCTTTTGACAAAGCACGTCAAGGATTTAAACTGCACTAAACTGGTTCTTTGTTTTTTTTTTCGGTAAATTGAAACACAATATTCCCTCCACTGAAACTCTTGTAAACCAGGCGGCGACCACTCAAAACAACACCAGTTCTGTGGGCTAAGGTATTTGGGCTAATTGTCCTTTATGTAATTGGCGCTTTAATTATTATTGTGTAATTTATTTAGTTTTCTGGTAATTATAAATAAAACTACCCCAAGTAATACTAAAGTTGAGTGCATCTGATTCAACCTGTTCGAGTCAGTGATGCGCACAATAAGCTCGACTTTGAGGTTCGAGCCACGTGGTTCCGGCTTAGAATGGACCACGCAAATTATTTGTCATACGAGACGACTAAAGGATTCATGTTTATGTGAACGCCTCTCACCACTAGACAAGTTATTCCATCCTGAAACATAAATTGATAAATTATGAGCATTACTACAATTCGAACCAGAAACTAGATCGTTGTATCAATATTTCTGACCACTCTGAAGGGGATTAGGGTCGTGAGTTTTTTTACGAAGCATTCCGAGGATTTTAGCACTAAATTGCTTCTTAGATTTTTTTCGAAGAAATGCCTACTGTAACAGAATCAACAACTGGCACTCACAACACAATCAGTTCGTTTGTCTTGGGTAAAGCCTGACCAGGAAAATAAAAAACCTGGATTGGGGGCGCTGCAATCGACGGTCACCTTTAATGTTAGTGTTCCAAGTACAAAAATTAGTTCCAATGATTTTCCGCAACATGGCGAGGTTTTTTATATTTCTGGTCAGGCTTTACATAATTGTCTTTAAGTAATCTTCTTATTGTTGTTTTAATTAATGTTTTATTTAAGTTCTAGTATTAAGTTTTTTGGTATAAATAAAACTACCCCAAGAAATAATGAAGTTGAGTGCATCTGATTCAGCTTGTCCAAGCCAGTGATGTGCACAATAGCTCTACTCTGATTACAGCGTTCTGTAGTTAATCAACTAGCAGCCAGCGGTCGCGTTACTAATTGTCTACAGCCACTACGACGTTCGAGCTGCGCAGATTTATTAAAAATATAATTTGTGCTTTGTCTCGTCCTCTTCTTTGAAATAAAACAACGTTTTAGTAGTTAGAGTTAGGAGGCTCTTTTTATAAACATTTTATAACTTCTTTAACTTTTTCTAGAGCTCTTGAAAAATAATGCTACCACCACGGACTTGAAAGAAATACGGACCGAATATAGCACTAAAAAGATGTGAAACATGCAAGATAATACAAGGACCTACACTCACACAGATGCACTAGCTCTAGGCGCAGGTGCTACAACCCATCATGGGTGCTTCACCCATGATTAGACGAGATTACGTCTGGTTCTTCTTTTAAGTCTGTGGCTACCACGTACGCGTTAGCGCGTTCACTCACGATGACGCACTGTCGGAGCAGCAAACGTCTGTCCGTCATTTGTGAAGCAAAGAATTGTATGAAACCGCACGTAGAAGCACACACGGTGATGCATTGACGCACCGGGTGTGGTTATATGGACTGACATCTGCCGCTCCGTCAGTGCGTCATCGTGTGTGAACGCACATAATTTACGTTATTATTCAATTATTATTTAGTCCAGGTTAGATTCAGGTCCAGAGATACTTTATAATTAATATGTACGTAGTTGAAGCCGCGTGGATTGCGTAGGATACAAGTTTTTGATTGATATTAAAAGGTCTTGTTTTTTGTTGTCTTGAAGAGTATTTATTCTTCATTTCAACTTTATACGCACAGAAAATACTACTTTTTCATACAAATTCTCCCTTTTGTAAGTACAAGGTGTTACAAATTTGATGGTCTAAACCACCCCCTTAAAGGTTTATTTGTATTTTTGTAACACCTTGTATAGTAGATAGATACTCTGTGTTGTAACTATAGACGAATTTTTTAAATAAACTTATATATTTAAAAAATTAAAAAAACTTAATAAATTTAAATATTATATAAATAATTAAATAAACTTATATAATAAACTTTATAAATAAACATTATGGACAAAAAAGTTAGAAATAAATTATATACAATACAATACAATACAATAAATAGTTACCTTTTTATTGAGGCTATTACCTACCTAAGCTTGTCATCGAAAATATGTGGTAAGTCATTCTTTATTCGTAGGTAAGTCAAGTATGGTCATTGAATGATTTGTGGTAACTGTGGTCGTATGTGCTTAGGTCTAAATAAGTATTTATTACTCTGATATCTTTCCGTGAAAACTCAATCTTCCAATTTACAAAGTAGACAAACTGTACTTACAACAGAAAATGCTCTTGATAAAAACATTTTCTTAGAATGATGACAGCTCTTTACAAAATCCGACATTGTGAAGAAGTAATCGCGTAGGAATGGCCATTAACGGCAATTTTCTCCGAAGCGTAAAATAATATCGTTGACTTATGCAAGACTTTACTTAAATAACAGTACGCTGTAAAATAAATAGTTTTTTGATAAGACCTTTTATCACGGTTCTATTATTACGCTCGAGGGGCTCGGTGGTGCGTTGCGGAGAGATATGGACTCTCAATCAAGAGTTCTGGGTTCGAATCCGCACGGACAACGGTTTTTCTAACTTATGTACACACGGAGACACATCATGTTACGCACCCTATATACCCATAACTACACAACGTATACAAAACACAAAATAGTGCGGTGGAGAGCCTGCATAGACGCGGTTGCCGGCGCGGGCGCAGCGTGCCGTGAGACGAAACAACAACAACATACCGCACTCAGCTCTCGCACGATTCGCAGCGTTCAACTTCTAATGGTTCGAAGTCCAAACAGGGTAACTGGACCTGTCACCATGTGTACCTACGTATTACTATTACCATGCATGCATTATAAATTAATTTTATAGCATCAAAATAAATCAATCCAATCAATCATCATCGATTTCAAGGTTTGTATTATGTTTCCACTGTCAATAAAAGTAGCGACGGGTTTTCCTCACACGAGACCGTGTTTGATACGGGAAATGAATCTAGGTAGGTATACAGATTCAAAATTAAATTTATTGCATATTAAACACAGTGCTTTAGATTCTAAAGCGGTCTAAATTTTAGAGTTTAGACCATTAAACTGAAGAACTTTCACAACAAGACCAACATTGAAATCACGAAAATTATCTGCTGTTCCATACATTTGGGTCGACTAACCCTTGATGGTCTAAGTGGGATCACACACGATGACGGAGTGGCAGACGTCAGTCCATAGAAGCATACGCGGTGCGTCAATCAGTCACCGTGTGTGCTTCTACGTGCGGTTTCATACAACTCCTTGCTTCACAAATGACGGACTGATGTTTGCTGCTCCGTCAGTCGTGTGTGAACGCACTAAAGCCCTTTGATATGTAACACATAATTACTTTTGTACCTGTATTGGTAGAATGTTTAGATATCATAACTTAGTAAGCAATATTGCTTGGCTCACCATCCACTGTAACATTAGTTTGCTCCTAGTAAATGTATAGTAAAGGCAGTCACTCAGCAAACACACGAGGGAAGCACGTTCCTCTTTGGCATAACTTTAAAAAACCCTGCAGGCGATATTGGAATTGCCTCGCAAGCTTCTCTTCGACACTTAATTAATTTTCCTTTCCAATGATTCTTTATTAGCTTTGTTTGACTGGTATGTTCCATGAATTTCATTTAGAAGGTAATTAAGACTGTTATTCGATAGAGATAGAAGCTTTGCCATGTTTGTTCGGGGAAATGGCCGTTCAGGAAATGGACTTTCGGGTCTAAAGTGGACGTTCGGGGAAAAGGACGTAACTGACCTGGTCCTTCTTTAGCAATTATCTAAGAACATTGATCTTTCGAGTATTTTCAACACACCATCTACCCTAGCGGCAGTTATTTTGAACCTCCCATGTAAAAGTACGAATCAGCTGATCGATTTTCTATGGGAGGTCCAACAATATTGTAGTTTTCGACCGTTTCTTATGCTAAAACAAAATTGGGGTGTATATGTTACTAACACCTCTATGGATCTATGATCTGATGCAAAATAAACGAATTGAATTGAATTGAATAATTACGTTATGAACATTAGCATACAAATAATAATTATAAACAAATAAATTGTATGTCACTATAAACTGTGTTGTAATATTAAACAAAAGACGCACATAACATCGTCGATAAAACGTTTAATATTAAGTTTAGTAATATCACTTTGGTTACCTACCTTTTAACAGCCGCCATAAAGTAACGGAGCATGCAAGTTAACGGTATGGCGGAGTAGTATTATCGTAATATAATTACGTTTAACTTTTAATTTGTATTTAGATATAATTATCGTTGATTTAGTTAGCATTAGAAATCTAGCAAAATGCAGCATTTTAAAAGCTCAAACAAGAGCTAGCTTTCGAAAATGGAATCATTGTTTGTTTGTGAATATCAGAAAACTTTTTTAACCACAAAAACATCTAATCATCAGGTGTACTTAACACCTAGATTACCTAACCCGACTTAAAAAAATTAAAAATAGAGTTACTTAGATTTTATGTTACGGGTGAGTGTATTATTTTTTTTAATTGTGAGATGACGAGTTTTTAGTTACCTATCTATGTTTTACAACGATATGGTTTAGATCTAAAAATATTAATAATATTATTATTTTAACTCACGGACCTGAAAAAAAGATGGACGTTATGTAACACTAAAAAGATGTGAAGCATGCAAGGTCCTACATTTTCTTTTGTTCTACAACGGACCTATACTCACACAGATGCACCAGTTCTAAGCACAGGTCCGACAACCAACATTCTTTAATTACCGCGCGACAATACGTCAGCACACACACAAATAAAAACTGGCCAAGTGCGTGTCGGGCCACGCGCAGGGTAGGGTTCCGTAGTTGCCCGTCACAATATACGAACTTAGAAGGGGGCTTTTTGTTTTATACTACGGTTTGACGGCTAATAAAGTCTAAAAAGTGCATTTTTTAAGTTGGTCGACTATTACTCGTTAACTTGTAAAGCTAACTTAGCGGTGATAGTTTTCCTTTTAATTTCATTATATACACTACTGCCATGAATTTTTTCACATATCTAGAAACAACCGTTTAGCTGGCAGAGGGGGGGGACACTCGACTCTAACAAAAATTAGCACCTTAAAGCTTAATATTTCGCTAACGGATCCCTAAATCGATAAATGGTATTCCCACACCCACCGTATTTTTAAAAGACCTATCCAACGATACCCCACACTATGGGATAGACGAGAAAAAAAAATTGCATCCCCATTCACGGGTAGGGGAGGTACCCTAAAAAAAAATATTTTTCAAAATTTTGTTTTACCACTTTCTCGGCGTGATTAATATGTGTATTCATGCCAAATTACAGCTTTCTAGTACTAAGCGTCTCTTAGCTAAGCCGCGGACAGACGGACGGACGGACGGACGGACATGGCGAAACTATAAGGGTTCCTTGTTGACTTCGGAACCCTAAAAATGGGTGCTTCATTCGGGATTAGACGAGATTACGTCCGTCTTTTTTTCAAGTCTGTGATAAAACACTTTTTATTTCTTTTTATTTTTTTTATCTTTTTCTTAGCAAAGAGATTCCATCATCAACTAATTAGTAAAACCAATTAAGATCTCTTTTCAAACTAAATCACTGGTCAAAAAACGCAAAAACATTTTTCAAGATGACATTAAGACAGAAGAAAGCTATTTTTTTCTTAGACAAATTGGCCTACTGTATTAGTACGAAACATAAATAAAACCTCGTTTTAAACAGAATATTACATGTTTCTTTAGAATTTTTACTTCATAATAAGTTCTTTACAGACCAGACATAAGTACATACCTAACGACGAACAATCTAAATGGAGATGTCTTATTATGTGATAATCTAAAATAGATAGGACACGTCCCGACCAAAATGTAAAATTTTTCCAGCATCGCTTAAATTATGTGCCTCCTACCTTTTTACATAATTGGTAAAGTAAGCAAAATTATAATTATTTATATAATAAATACTGTCGGTCTGACAACCGATGGGGTGTCAGAGTTCTAGAGTGGAGACCGCGAACCATAGATAAGCTACTATTATACAGGAATAGATACGAACCATAGATAAGCTACTGCCGCGAACTGGTAGGCGTAGTGTGGGACGCCCTGCTGCCCGCTGGACAGACGACCTAAAAAAAGTAGCGGGGAGCGACTGGATGAGGAAGGCCGAGGACAGAGTTTTTTGGCGCGCCTTGGGAGAGGCCTATGTTCGACAGTGGACGATGATAGGCTGATGATTATGATGATATAAGAAATATACTTACAGAGTAACTAATAATACAGAGGTACGACACTAAAAAACTTTATTCTTATGAATAGTAGAGATATTTTGAACTATAATTCTATAGATTCTCATCCGATCCCGGGATCGGTTGGGAAGGAGGCGTTTTATACTTAAAGAAGAAAGAAAAAAAATCGTACAAAAACAATGTCTTTACCTTCGATAATAAAATAATTGCGAAGTTCTAGTAATTTATAAATAGTGCCAGAAATTATGAATAAATATTTTTTCAATTCTTACTAAATCTAATTTGATGTCTTTGATTTGATTTGTTTTGTGTGATTGTGTGTGAAGTGCATGAATGTGAATGAGGCTAAAGAGGTGTGTCAGAGTCGTTGCGTGTGGCGGTCCGTGGTCTCTGCCTACCCCCATGGGACAATGGCGTGAGCTTATGTATGTGTGTGTGTGTGTGTGTGTGTGTGTAATTTGATGTACACTCCTCTGGGTCTAAATCCGGCATCCCCCTTTTTAAACACGATCTAATAACTCTGTGTCTATTTGTATATGTGTGTATATTTTGTCGTATGATGCAGCGCGCTCGCGCAGCATGCTACTTTAACAGCATGTTCCGTAATTCAAGGGAATTGAAAGTTATATGATTGGTTTTGTTTGAGAGCGCATTCCCTGGAGAAATGACAACTCGCGTTGAATTTCTAAAACCAGAATACCCTTATGGCAAAAAAATCTGTAAATAAAATACAGAAACAAACTAGATTGCGTACGCATGTTCGGTTCCATCCATCCGAAATACCTGCCTGTGCCCTGCAGTGGGACGTATATAGGCTGTGATGATGATAAATTAATGGACTTTTGCTTGTGTATTAGGTATTAGCGCTGCATTTCCGCCAGTGTCAAGTAGTTTGTGTGAACATCTGCATCTCAAGGATTGTTTTTGATCAAAAACAAGATTGCTGATTGTGGAGCCTCGTGTAAAGCAAAAATGCGAACCGCTCGAACACCACGCAAAGTGCTCGCGGCAAAACTCGCAATGTGACTCCAATATGTAATAAAATGCTTGCATACCTAATATAGATACAAACATACTGAAATAAGTACAAATATTCGTATTCATTATACAATAATATTTGCCCATTGCGGGATTCGAACCTGCGACCCTCGGCACAGCAGGCAGGTTCACTACCGACGACTGAGCTATCGGGCTTTCATCCTAAGCATGATGATTGTTAAAACTTATTCTTACATAGGTACTAAAGATGAGATAAATATTCTATTTCAACACACTTGCTCATAAAATGGCTCTAAATTCACCGCAAATAGGCACATAATGACTTAAACTGTGACTTTTTCATTACTGTTATTCACTAGTGAGTTACAGGTTTTTTTATTTTATTTTATTTATTTAACACTTTATTGTACACACAATAATACAGAAACAACAATTATAGTAGACATGTATGTTAGTCAAAGAAAAACAAGAACTTGAATAGTTATACTATTTATTGATAAAAAGAAATAATTTTGTACAGAGCACAATGTGCTTGGTCAGAATGGAAGAGAGAAGAGCAAATCGGGGCACAGGGTTGTCCAACATAATAATTGTATTGCCATCTCAATAATGTTGCCATTATATTCTAAGTTTATTACCAAAACTGATTTATGTTCAATTATGGTTTGAACAATGTACAAAGGACGAGCTTATCTCTAAAGAGATTTCTTCCAGCAGACCCGCAACAGAGACAGTTCTAAAGTGTTTTTTAAAGTTTCGATACAAAAAAGATCGTGCGCAATAGTACAAAATAAACTTTTTATCTACTAAATAAAATTATTTTTTAGTACCTACCTATTATTTTTTTCACAAGTGTGTTGAAAAACTTAATATAATACACGTGTGTATTGATGATTACCGTCCTCGGCTCTCTTAAGACCCTGGCCTAACGGCGCCTCAGCGGTAATAACCAACATTACACACTTGTACCATAATATACTATTATTTGCACACCAAAATAAACAAAAAAACAACAATATACAGGGGAGTATAGTATACTAAAATACCTACATACATCAAAGATAATTTCGAACATCGATAACTCATTAAATAACGTTCAAAACTCGTTTCGTTACCAGGAGTCAGGACGTCGTCAGAATAACTCAAAAAATGGAGAAAACATTTCGTTCTTTAAAATATATGAACCTCAGGAATATGCTACAGAACGTGTGTAGACAGATTTTCAATTGGGTCGTCTTAGCAAAGTTGCCAGATCTACTGATCAAATAGGAGATACTTAGGTACCTATTTATTATACTAGATCCCAGATTTTTTAAGTGCTTTCTTTTTTGTTTTTACGTATTTGATTTTATTTATTACTAGAATTCACCCGCTACGTGGATGTTCTGAGGTTTCAGAATATCTCTGACTACCCCCTCGGGGAATATAGTCGTGAGCATATGCTTAACCCGCCACTTCTTCGGCAGCTTCTTAAGAAAGTTAGTCAGTTTGATGGTCTGAAGCACCACCTTTCATTTGTAATGCCTTTAAATTTACACCCTGTATAAATAATGTATATAGGTCTATATAGGTACATAATTTTACATATCAGTTTACTAAAATGCAATAAAATAGGAACAGCTACCAGGGTTTCAAAACATTTTCAGTATTTTTCTAGTTTTTTCGATATTTATTTTCACAGATTTTAAATGAGTTAAACGAAAAATGATTAAAAAGGGTATTACACTGCAAAAATTTAACGCACCAGTCTAGGTTTTATATAAACCACGCACGAGTTATTTTTCCACTTTTTTAACCGACTTCAAAAAAGGTGGATTAGCGACTTCAGTAAAGCAAATTAATAACGTAAAAGTTATCGGAATTATTTCCAAGTAAGTACTTTGTTTTTTCTAATCGGTAACCTGGCAACACTCGGCGTCTCACTGCCAAAGCTTGTAAAAGTAAAAGAGTCAAAGCACGTTTTACTCATATATTCATGAACATCAAATGTAGGTACCCCTAGCAGTCGTGCTTGGCTGTCCCCGAAGCATAAACCCACTGCACAAAGTCCCGCGAATCATTTCACATTCACCCTTATTATTTAGCGACAAACGTTATTTAAGGGGGATGTCTTGTAGAGAACTAAAGTGACGTCACGCGAGGTTTCTTTGCGCACTTGGTTCCGTACCCCTGGGAGTATTGGCTTTTGATTTACTGCCTCGGGAACCTTGACACACTAAACGATTCTGGTATTGTCCTCTCATACTTACGTTCAGTTTGTTTCACAGTTTATTTAAATAGGGTTTAGCAGAAAGGCATATAACGAGGGTCCGTAACGGAAGTCCGAATTACACATATCCGAATGCATGAAAATGTTGTTAAAAGTATCAAATAAATTCGACCTATGTACTTACATTTCGATAAGTTTTTTTTTTCTTGTGTTTTTTCTTATCTGACTAAACGAGCCGTGAACAAAAAATGTGGCCTTGGTTATTAGTAGGTAGTTATTACAAATTAAACTAAGCTGTAGAACCTTACAACAAAAGAAATTTATATCAAACAGTACCTACATGTGAAATTTCCATTTTAACAATATGATTTGCACTACTTCCGAATAAGTTCTTGGTAGCTTATCCGACAGCTCATTAAATGTTGACATATTTTGTATGAAGAATATGTCGAATAAGTTGAATGAATTCCATTCTATTTCATTATATTGTACTTAGATATTGTATTCCATTCCATTTGTTTATTATCCCAGTCTCAAGGATTGATTAATTATTTATGATTAATTTGATATGAGCAAAGACACCATGAAAACCGGGACCGCGTACCGGAAAGCGCAGCGTGGACAGGCCCCCCACAAGGTGGACCGATGACCTGGTGAAGGCGGTGGGAATCTCTTGGATGAGGGCAGAGTAGGACCGGTCGTTGTATCCGTGGGGGAGGCCTAATGTCTAGCAGTGGACGTCCATCGGCTGAGATGATGATGACACATTTGAGAAATGTTATCGGCAAGCTCGGACACGAACCGCCCTATTATTTTCTATTCTTTAGGACGCAACTCCGACATTTACTTGAAAGAGAGCTTTAGGTTTAAATACGGTTTTAAACGTGACTTATATTCCTGTTAACGAGGACAAATTATGCATAATTTATGTAAACGAGTGCAATATTTCATAAAAGTTTATTTTTCAGTATATTTTTCGAAGCAGATGTTAAGATTCTAACATCTGACGGTACCTTTGATCTTGTTAGACGAGTTAGGCATCAATCATCAACAATAATTTACCAATGATTTATTGAACAAACGTTATTTTGGAGTAGAGCAGTGACCGCTTATTTTAGGGAATCTGTCAGACCATCAAACTGAACAACTTCTGCTATGGAACAACTATACTTTAGCCTACATACAGGGTGTAACAAAACACCCTAGTAATACTTAAAGGGGTGCTTCAGACCATGAAACTGAAAAAATCTGCTGTCCCATACATTTTAGTCGAGTCGGTACCTACTGCAATTTTGTTTAGGACAACAGTTTTTTTTTGCGATTTCGAAGTTGGCTCCATAGTGAAAGTTGTTCCGTTTGATGGTCTGAAGCGACCCCTTGATTACTAGGGTGTTTTGTTACAGAAATAGTTGTTTTTAAATTTTTTCACGATTTGAATGTTGTTCCCAAAGAGAAAGTTGTTCAGTTTGATGGTTTGAACTTTTGTCGAAACACGGAAAAACGCACTCGATGAAATTCTACAATAAACTCCTGTGATAGTGGTTTCCATTTTCGTTTTAAACACCGACGCTTCCTATATACCTACTCAGACGACCCGGTTGGTGTAATGGTTACCACGCCGGACTGCCAAACCATGGTCCTGGGTTCGAATCCCGGTTCGGTCATGGATGTTATATGTTCGTGCCGTTGTTGTATGGTTTCCATAATAAAAGCTTTTAGTGCTAGTTTGGGATCATTACAATGTATGTGCCTGTGAGCGTTATTTATTTATTTATTTACTCGTATTATACGCGCGATCTGAAAACTCAGATAAATCTTACTATAGTCCTATCGAATTTAATTGCATACTAACTAGCATAGTCATGTTTGACTAATGGAGAGCCAGGACGTATCGCTTGTAGACCAATAATTATAAATAGCAGGGTAACAGAGGAACCGTTATGGTAATGTAGGATTTGGCAGCGGTTGAAGTTCTCAGTTGGCAAGGAGCCCCATGGCTAAATACATGACAGGTTCCTAAAGAGGACGAAATGTGGTTGCCAAGTAAATTATGTGGTTGCACAACACTTTTTTTTCTGTTTTAAGCATATAACTGACTTTTTAGACTGCCGTTGCCACAATTAATTACGTCGAAAGGGATTGCCCTTGCTAGACATACAGGTTCAAACTTTTTAAGAGGACGATCACCCCATCAAACTGAGAAACTTTCTCACAATCGCAAAAAAAAAAAATGCGGAATAACGCTAACGCTTGATCTACCAAGAAAAGGACCTACTCAGAAACTGTCTTGACAAGAAAATGAAAACGTTCAAAAATGACGTGCATAGAAAATTAACAGCTTTTGAATTTGAATTTGAATTATTTATTACCAGATAACATTGATCCATTGGGGTTAGTAACAATTGTGGCTTAATCATTGCCGCTTTCTTTAGAACACCCGTTTTTTTGTTGATATTTTGCTATTGGCTCCATAGTGATTCAGTTTGATGATCTGAAGCCCCCTTTTGATATTGTAACGCATATAATTTGACAGCCTTTATAATGTAAGAAAGAGATGGTCTGACCAGTATAATTTATTCCGTATCGCACTAAAAGTTTTAAAGCAATTTTGTTACAATGGCGCTAGGACGCCTGGAAACTCGTAACTCGAGTGACTGGTTATTTTATTTTCTCTTTATTTAAAACTAGAACAGCACTGTGCTCTATAACTAAGAATAGACAAAAGCTTTATGCAGATAAGTCTTAATTCGTGCAAATTGTGGTTCAATACATACCACTACAACAGGGTGAAATTGATATCATTAGCATGTATACATACATGCCGATGACTATATCGTTAAACTTTTTGTTTATTACCTATATGATGTGGCAAATGAAGATTCTTGAACTTTGTGGTCCCTGTTAACAACAAAACAATCAAAGTGGTCCTTGGTAGAAAAATGGTTAGGAACCACTGTTTTAAACTAAGAGTCCATCACACTGAACAACTTTTACTATGGGAGCAAACCGATCGGTGCAAAAAAATCAGTTGTTCCATACTAAACTGGTACCTGGACTGTATGCAACAGCGGATTTTTTTTGCTGATATGTTTTCCTTCACCGAAAAGCCAGTGGTGTTACAAATCTTAGGTACCGGTTCCGAAAAACTCATTGGTACGAGTCGGCCTGGACGGGGATCGAACCATCGCCTCCTGCTAGGAAAGCAAGGTTACTTGCCACTGGACCACCACGAACGTAAGTTTACACCGTAAATAGTTTTCTTATTTACTGCCCGAGGTTAGTATACAATTTTTCAACTCGACGGAGGTGGAAAGCGACAAATTCGTTAAGCGCAGCGGGACGAAAATTGACGCTTTCCGTCCGGAGGTCAGAAAATACTTTAACATTAAAATCTGTAAAGGTATGGGTCGAGTTTTAATTAATTTCATTGTTTAGAAATAAGTAAACATTAATTGGCTTTTAACAATAGAATCCCTCTTTAAAATAAATCTGTTTGAGAAACACTCAGTACCTTAGTATATTAGTATCGTTGCCAATGGGAATACAAAACCAATATTTCTTATTGAATCTCAGTAACAGCCCAATAAAAGTTCCCAGCCCGTTTATGTCGGAGAGAGAACTAATAAAATCTGCGAAGGGCACTCCAATGTAAATTCCAACGGTTTATGGAAATATTCTGCGTTATTAGTATTCTGTGTCGGTGAAATGGAGGGTGATAAACACACCACTAATATTAATATAGCTTGAAGATTGAAATTGTTCGTACCATTATGTTATATTCTTTTTTTATCCGAATATCTTATAATGAAGAACTAAAAAGACAGTCAGTGCATGACATTACCTATATCTATATGTGCCTACACTATTTATTTACAATGACTGTCAAATTTTGTAGACTGGAAGAAATCGCTTCTTAGCGATAAGACCGCCTTATTTTGTGCCTCTTGTTTTATTTTTCTCTGTATTTTACTGTTTATATTTTGGTGTAAAATAAAGAATATTTGATTGATTATAATAGTTTAACAATGGTTTAACATAATAGTACATTATGATATGATAAAAGTGAGCAAAGTTGGTCATTACAGCCAGGCGAGTGATGCTAGTTAGCAGAGGCTGTAATGACTAATGACCAATGCTCACGCGTTTCATACGACGTTTTTCAACATACTTGCGAGGAAAAAGATATAAAATTTCATAAAAACAACAATTTTAGACCAATGTTTGTGGAAAATGGCGAGGGGCGGGGCTTTTTTTTTTTTTTAGTTGAGATGCGATGACTATGTCCGTATGCCCAGCGGGGCCCTCGGCCCTAGGGCTTTGAAACCTAGCTAATCATTTAGTGCTCATTTAGTGCTCTCTGAATATGTATGGCTTATATTTAGTGCTTCAAAGATAACGGAGTTATATCAAATCTAAGCTAGCGTCCGCCCAGCGGGGCCCTCCTTTATTATGGACAAAAATGATTAAAATGTTACATCAATATTTAGTGCTCTGAATTCCTATTAAAACTGTATCAAAAGATTTGATCTAGCTGGTTTGGTTTAAAAGTTATTGCATTTTTAAGTTTTTAATTTCCAGCGGGGCCCTCTCTTGTTTGACTATATAAGTCGCTGAAATTAATGTCTCCATTTAGTGCTTGATGCCAGGTATCTGTCTATATAGTTAATTTACACATTCTGCTTATAATAAACCTGGAAAATGCAATAATATATCACAATTTTGATTCATATTAATTGACATTTCGTGGACAGTCGGCATCAGAAGTATACGAGAGCTTTACTATTTTTACTAGTCCGCCTAAAATTGTGCACCCATATTTCTGGTACATTGTCTACATCTACGTCGTATTTTAGTCCTGGTGATTCTTGATGTGAAATTATGAATGATTCGCTGCCGTAGGACTTCTACTAGTACCAACACGTTCATGAAAGTGCGCGTGTGTATAGGTAAGTACTTATTATCTATCTATTATTATAATATAATACCTACTACAAAGGTTTGTCTGATTGTTGGCGTATCACACTATGTCTAAATGTAAGTGTATGGACACACCTGCAGAACGTTCGGCATCGAACGTTCGGTTGAATACGCGTGCAACGCTTTTCCCTATACCTGCGATCATTACGCACCATAATTAAATCCTTGTAGACACGTATTCAACCGAATGTTCGGCACGGAACGTTCCGCAGGTGTGTCACGACACTTAAACTACCGGGCCAATTTTGATAAAACTTTGTGTCTGAAAGCTTAGACCGTAGCGCCCTTTAGCGATCCCCTAGGAAACCACGGACAAGTAAAGCTCTCATCTACTTCTGATGCCGACTGTCCACGAAATGTCATTTTATATGAATCAATGTTGCGAGATATTATTGCATTTTCCAGGTTTATTAGAAGCAGAATGTGTAAATTAACTATACAGACAGATACCTGGCATCAAGCACTAAATGGCGACATTAATTTCAACGACTTATATAGTCAAACAAGAGAGGGCCCCGCTGAAATTAAAAACTTAAAAATGCAATAACTTTTAAACCAAACCAGCTAGATCAAATCTTTTGATACAGTTTTAATAGGAATTCAGAGCACTAAATATTGATGTAACATTTTAATCATTTTTGTCCATAATAAAGGAGGGCCCCGCTGGGCGGACGCTAGCTTAGATTTGATATAACTCCGTTATCTTTGAAGCACTAAATATAAGCCATACATATTCAGAGAGCACTAAATGAGCACTAAATGATTAGCTAGGTTTCAAAGCCCTAGGGCCGAGGGCCCCGCTGGGCATACGGACATGCGATGACTTTAGCAACATTCAAACAACGACATTTTGTTGCAAACAACCTATTATTAAAAACGATATAAACTTAAATATTTATGTATTTATAACACAAATTAATGTTAATTTGTTAACTGAAATAAATTGTTTGATGAAATGAAGCTTTTATTTATCATATTTTAACTAAAACAGAATAATTTATACAGAAAAAAGTTTATTTTTTTCGTTAAAAAACTCTTTGCTGAGATTTAAAAACAAACTACTTATAGAAAAAAAAGTAACATTACCGCACTAGTGCGGGAATATAATCTTTTTTGCACGCGTGTTCTATAAGCTGCATTGTGTACCTAAAAGCGGTGCAATAAGAGCCACTTTACGAGCAAGTATGTTGAAAATGTTTATTTTGAATATATCATGTTTAATTTTATTGTTTATAACCTACGACCCTGTATAGTTCGTCATAATGGCTTTTTAGTACCTACTTAGTGCGTTCACACACGATGACGCACTGAGGGAGCGCCTGCTCTAAGATAAGAGAGGTGGCAGGGAGATGTGAATGCGCCACAGTATATCTTGCATATCTTGTACTTGTATTAAAAAAAAATATAACCCTTATAATCTACTAATCTACCCCTAGTACCTACCTATTCCTAAATAATTCAAATCATTTTAGGGTTTGACCCTAACAATAATTCATCTATCGCTGAAGCTTTGCAGTGTGATAAAGTAAAATATAATAATTACGGTTGACATATAATCTAGGTTGTTTTTTTTTCGGTCCTAGATTATTTGTCAACCATAATCTGTATAATACTTTACTTTTTCACACTGCAAAGTTTCAGCGATAGATGAATATTATTAGGGTGTACAAGGAATTATTAGGGTCTAAAATGATTGGACTAAATATCATATCATGTTATACAAGATAATATCAATGTATACAAGTAAGTGACAGCCTACCAAATAACTGTATAACATCAAACATGCAAAACTGCGGGCATAGATTAGTACCTATTATAAGATAAGAACAATTGGAACAGATTCGGCAATCGTATAAGTATTCCAGGAAAAGCAAAAAAAAAAAAAAACTATTGTATAAATACTATCTTATTAAATCTAATGTAAAAATTTGCATACCTAGTTCTATTTCTGACTATTTTCTTTCGTTATAAAGAAAATAAAACTTGTATCGCTGCCAATCTGACACCAGAGTAAATAATTTAACAAAACAGACTTTTTCTTTTCATCTAGTTCTCAGATAACTGAAGAGAAAATGTTTCTTTTAGAAGTCTGTAGCCATAGCCTGAAATATTTATTTTAATTAGAACTAAAATAGTCTGGAACTGTTATAATGAAGTGTTTTCCAAGGGCAGTAAAAATAAAAATCTGCCGATGAATAATAATTTTAATTAAAAAAGCTGTTAATTGGAAGGTTGAGGCTGATTGTCTATGGCTTGTTTATTGACCGAAATTTAATTTTTTTGGTGTTGTCAATAACTTTCAGATATTACTTAAGTTACAAAAAGTTTCATAAAAATTGGTCCAGTACTTAGTTTTCACGTGATGCGTGAACAAACAAACAAAAAGAAGAAAAATGAAAAAAATTTGTGGTGTGAAGTCAGGGACATCTATTAGTAAGTAGATTACACACCGAGGACAGGATAGTAAGAAAGGTCTTAGATCTCATGTAATAACATGTATTGTGATCTGAGGCTTTCTTATTTACTGCCCGAGGTTAGTATGTAGGTATACTATTTTTCTCCTCGACGGAGGTAGAAAGCGGCAACTTCGTTTAGCGCAGCGGGACGAAAATTGACGATTTCCGTCAGGAGGGGAGAAAAAAACCATAATTTAATTGTTGTTGTTAATGTCTTCAACGTACCTACAGTTACACTTCGGTTACAGTTTCATAATAGTAGAGATAGAATATTTAGAATAACGAACACTATCGATGAAGTGCCACTGCCACGGATTATTTTTTAATGACAACGTTTTCTATCGTAGCGTTGAACGTAAAGAATGTACCTACCTAAGATAAAATCCAAATATCGTTTTGGTTACAACTTTCGATTGCTATAAAGTCTTGTAAATGTTTAGCGTACACCTTAGCGACAAACGATAGATTTTGTGCGTGAAAAAGCTATCAAAATTCTAATTATAGTCGGGCAGCTGTGTCGATACGTCGCTTATAGCACGTCCGTAATATAACGTTAATAAAAACATCATGACCGTGCTACTTGAAACTATACTCGTAGACGCTTCTAGGCCAATAGGACACGAAGATTTTGCTTTCTACAGGGTGAAATTGATGGATTCGTATCAAAATGACCTATAAGCAAAATGTCCTACGCATCACAACGTCATAAAAGCAAAACGACCTATTATCATGTCGACCTAAAAGCAAAACGACCTAATATCATATCGACCTAAAAGGAAAACGGCCTATTAGCAAAACGTCCTAAAAGCGAAACGGCATATAAGCAAATCGACCTAAAAGCAAAATGACCTATTAGCAAATGGGCCTAATATCAAAAGGACATATGTTACTAAAATACATCTACAGTACAGTCCTGTACACAAGCAAATGAACATGAAATAGTAGCACAATTTTTGAGAGTTACGCGGTTATTAATTAAGCTAAAGTTAATCATTATAACGAGTTCTTGATTGACGGGTCATCCCGTGATCATGGCAGTTGTAACACTGCCGAAATATCGGGAACTCCAAAATAAATAAAAACGTGGTAAGAACCCGTTATAATGATTAACTTTAGCTTAATGAAATAGTAGATTATGCACCAAGGGGATAAACCAATGTCTTTGAGTCTACCCATCAAACTTAACAACTTTTACTATGGGAGCAAACCGATCGGAGCAAAAAGATTATCAGCTGCTTCATACATTTGAGTCGAGTGGGCACTGCAGTTTAGTGCTTTCACACACGATGACGCATTGACGCAGCGGCAGAAGTCAGTACGTCATTTGTAAAGCAAGGAGTTGTATGCAACCGCACGTAGAAGCACACACGGTGACGCATTGACGCACTGACTTAATGTGGGACAGCAGATTTTTTTTTTACTCCCATCGGTTTGCTTCCATAGTAAGAGTTGTTCAGTTTGATGGGCTTTCTTAGTTTAAAAGGATGCTAATGATATCAATTGCACCCTGTATAATAGAGGGGTAGTGGACGAACTGGAGTTCATTTTTAGGGTTCCGTACCCAAAGTGTGAAAATGAGACTCTATTACTAAGCCAGCGTTGTCCGTCCGTGTATCCTACCTATTAAGGGGTAACTTTTGAACGGTAGCTAGACAGTTGAAATGTTCACAGAATATGCGTTATTACGGCGAATTTGTTAAAAAATAATAAAAATGACAAAAAGATAAAAATTAAGGGGGTCCTCAGTCCTCGTACAAGAAACTAATTTTTACAACGTTTTTTCTTCCCGCTCTATCGTAAAAATACCGTTTTACGCCCGGCTGCTGCGTAGTAAAGAAAGGATAGATCCGAGTCCCAACGAGCCATGAAAACATGGAAGCTATATCATCAGTCATCACTCCTTAACGGCCACAAAATGTTTAACAACATTATTACAAATTACGAACTCTACTGAACTATTAGACAGATTACTGTCTGTCGCCAATTATGGCGAACTGCCAGAAACTGTAGATTAGATTACGGACTTTGCCACCTTTGTCACTGATTAAAATTTTACAACAACAGTACAGTGAAGTAAACACGAAATATGCAAGTTGTTAGGCACGGTAACATTTACTTTGCCCGTTTCAAACAGTTGAGTAGGCTGTCCTATCTGTGACTTTTGACGACCCGGTTGGTGTAATGGTTACCACGCCGGACTACCAAACCAGGGTCCTGGGTTTGAATCCCGGTTCGGTCATGGATGTTATGTTCGTGCCGTTGTTGTATGGTTTCCATAATAAAAAGCCTTTAGTGCTAGTTTGGGATCATTACAATGTATGTGCCTGTGAGCGTTATTTATTTATTTATTATTATTTATTTATTTTGTTTTTTTGTTCGTGGACTAATATTCCCCGAGGGAGTAGACAGAGAGGTTCTGAAAACTCAGAACATCCGCGTTTCACTAGTCGGTCCAGGCGAGTTACCACGGGCCCGTCGCCACTTATAATGGACACTGGACAGTGGGTACAATAGTATGCATCGCAATTGAAGCTTGCTGGTTTCCTCACAACGTTTTCCTTCACCAAAAACCCAGTGTTGCAAAATGGTGGTGGTGGATAGCATCGGTTAAAATATCTGGGTGCCAATGATACCCATAACTTTAGATGTACAAATAAAAAGTAAGTTGGTGCGTTCACACACGATAACGCACTGACGGAGCGGCAGATGTCAGTCCATAGAACCACACCCGCTGCGTCAATGCGTCACCGTGTGTGCTTCTACGTGAAATTTCATACAACTCCTTGCTTCACAAATGACGGACTGACGTTTGCTGCTCCGTCAGTGCGTCATCGTGTGTGAACACGCTAAGTTATAGCCCGTGGGATCCCACTGCAGGGCAAAGGCCTCCACTCATGAGTATAAGGGCACGTATGTACAAATAATAAAAGAAAAATAATAGGTATAAATTCCTTGTGGGATTTGAATCCGCGACTCTCAGCGTCACAGTCTGACCTTTATAAGTATCTTGTAAGATTCGTTTGATGGCACGCCAAAACATATCAAATTATCAATCACCTTTGTTATTACAATTAATCAAAATATTAACCAACTACATAATATCTTCTATTCGTCAGAACTAAACTAATTGACGTTAATCTCCGATTTACTCAAATTATAACATGATTTGACAGCCCTTAATAACCACATCAACTGAAACATTATCGTTCTAGATTAGATTTAACACTCTATCTAAAGAAGCTTACGGTTAATAATAGCATGACACTAATCATGGAGATAAGCTCTTTCAACTCAACTAGTATTTATTAGTAGCTGCCATCTGTGCAAACGACAAACATCGTAAACTCGGTGAATTAGAAATGTAGCGGCAAATTAATGGTAGGGCAATAAATGAAAGAAAAGAAATCGTGCATAATGAAGTTGCTCTAATGGAATTAAACACGTAAAGTTGCGAAGAAAATCTAGATCACATTTATTATTGGTTGGGTTTTATGGATGCTTGGTGACTGAGGTTGGGCTTTTATCTGTTAGTTAAAAGCCTTTTACTAATTAATGCGCTCTAATAGAAATATCTCTCTTACCGAAGGCATAATCCTCTCCAGCAAGAGCACACGAACCACTCGCAACAGCCACAAGTGGTCCAGCCCCACATTTTTTGATACTTTATGTGGACCACTTGTGGATGACATCGGTGGCTAGTGTGCGGTGTCACTATGCGGTGCATTAGCAAATTCGTCATAATCTAAATGTGACTTTTAGCCATTACATACATGATACAAAATACGAGTGAACTACTGTGACAGAATGTTAAATAAGTGTTACAACCTGTACGTATGACAGAGTAACGTTGCTAGTAACGCACATGTATCGAAAGAGTCGAACGGACATTTTTACACATCTGACATCATATTTTATAGACAAAGCACTGCTGGAACTTGCTTAGGTAGGTATAATTTTACGTATTTTACCATCCCGATATCACAATGTGAATACGTTCAAAATGTGTGGCGTATATATCTAACACAAAGCAGAAACCAAGCATGAGGTGGGTTTACACACATGTGTATTATATGACATTTTCACTTTTATCGTAATGCTAATAAGCAATTTTTGAAAGCAGCAAGGCCAGCGCAGATTCTGTTCCATAATAATCTATTAATTAATCCGCCAATAATTGAGTTATTCGTAAATTAGGTCGCTTCTATCCCTGTTTACGGGTATAGCAGTCAAAAGTTAATAAAGGTCTGAAATTTCGCGTGCAGTGCCTTTATTTTTGATTGACTTTAGTTTTATGAAATCTAAGCCAAGGGTTTTAAATAGAATACGCTATGAATAATTCTGATGCTGATTTTGCGAAAGATAAACATCGTTATGGCGTTTATCTGTTTTTATGAAAACTTATGTTTCCATTCACAGTAAAAGCACTACCTACTCAAATTATCATAATTAATACACGTTGGAATCGGGGTAGTTTCAATATAATGGTTACAATCGCCCCTTTATAGTAATGCAACTATTTACCCTATCATCCTGTATGTCGTAAGTTTTTGCTATAAGAACTGGCCGAGCCGAAATGCTGGAAAAAAAGCCATTAGCCAATATTGGAAAAACGGTCCCTTGATTACGTGTTGTAATTGATTAGGAGATGCAGTCCGTTGAAGCCTGATTGGACCGTTTGCAGCGGGCTCTATCTGGTCTATTCTAGTTAAATTGGCAAAATTTTTAACTGGTTTTAAATCAACGATCTTTTGTGAGAGCCACTGATAGATCAAACATAACGATTCTACTATAGTAGTATCGTTAAATGTGATTAATAATGAAAAGTACAGTTGGCTGCACTTTAAGTACAGACATGTCATAAATTGTTCACGACCTATCCATATATATACCTACATGCATACATGCAGGATCGATCTCTAACATTAATTTGTGCATTAGATAATATTCAATAAGATTAATGAGTACCAGTATCGTTGCGAGTGGGGGGGGGAATGTGGGGCGGCACATTCGGGAAAAATATTCGATTGATTGAGTACCTACTGTCTATAACCAATTCGCTCGCTCTAAGTTTCAGATTTATTTGCTGTGCCTACACGTCATAATCATAAAGAGTTCTGACCACAGCTAAGACGTGGTGTTAAAAATGTCGGGCTTGTTTCGCTCAATCCATAGCTACTTTTCACATGTTTTATACGTAAAAAGCTCTGGCTCCAACCGATTCGTATTGAGGAGAAAAGTCAAGCTCGCTTCGCTCGCTCTAAGTTTCTATTGTTGCATGGGTAAACCAAAAGATTTCTTACCACAACCCGAATAAATGTGCGATTTTTTTGTAAGGGAGCGGCAAAATCAGTCTTTGCCTCGGGCGGCAGAAACAATACGCTACGCCACTGATGAGTCCAAATAACATATTTACTTAGAGATAAATCATAATAAAGGCAATTGTATTATTATTACTACAAAATACTTATAACATACGGACTCCAACTCATATAACAAGGACGTAAGCTCTGGGATCTTGGAACAAATTGTAGGATCACAAACAAGCTTTCGGGAGCAATTTACATGGAGATTTTTCTGTATCGAGAATTTCGTACAGTCAACATCAAAAGGTGACGAAGGCACAAATTACTAGGTACAGTCCAATTCTGTACCTAGTCGTGAAATAGTGCTATTTAGTAAGAAGGTAAATGCTTTAAGAAGACCCACAATTTTTTTAACGAATCCTTTTTAGTGTCGTACAGCTGCTGGGGCAAAAGCCTCCCCTACACTAATAATAATTATGATTGTTATTAATCATTGACCTCTAATGGTCAATGTTATTAATCTGAAATGTGTGAATTAATGCCTATTTCGTTTGTCACATTTTTACGTCAAACCGTAGCAAGTACGAGTAACATTAGAAAAGATAAGTGCGTTCACACACGATGACGCATTGACACAGCGGCAGACGTCAGCCCGTTTTGTGAAGCAAGGTGTTGTATGAAACCGCACGTAGAAGCACACACGGTGACGCATTGACGCACCGGGTGTGGTGCTATGGACTGACATCCTGCCGCTCTGTCAGTGCGTCATCGTGTGTGAACGCACTAACGTGTCACGAAATCACGAAAATTAAGTCAAGGTTGCTGCTAAAAGCTTCGTTCCCAGTCAAAAATGTAGTTCATTGTTATCTTTACAGTAAAGGCCTCCGCACATTGCAGCGATATTATCGAGCGATTTTATCGAGCGATATTATCGACAGCGATATCATGACACCTTACACACTGCAGCGATTCCGCGATTCGCGTCACGCATGCGCCCACTACTGAATGTAGTCGAAAGAGATTGCGTCAGGTTGCGATAATATCGCGGCAGTGTGTGGGATCGAGCGCGTCCCCATACAAAATGTACTGAGCGGAGGCCTTTATCTGCATGTTCAACGACTCTTGCTGCGCACTGTACCTAGAGTGAAATTCAGACTCATAGAAGTAGGTAGGTATATTATGAAAAAACTAGCTTTTGACTAAATTGACTTTCATATTTTTTATTATAGTCATGAACTAGCGATAAGCCCTAGCCTCGCCTGAGTGAGATGTATAATAAAAGTAAATAATTATACTCTTTCCGGAAGAAATTCTCTAAATGACAGTGAAAACCGTATCAAAATCCGTTTCGTGGTTGTAAGGGGAGAAACAGGAGATAGCTACCTACTTTAGACAGAGATCGGAGTAGAGATACCTTTGTGCAGTTTATAGTTACACTGAAAGCGTCTACCTACAGTACACGTACTATTCATCCTTTGAATGAATTGAATGGATGAATGAAATATTATATGTATTTACACCAAGTTCAGAAATGTAGTAAATTTGAATAAAAGTCAAATCTCTCTCTCTTTCTCTCTCTTAGTGGCTTGTTAAACCCATATCATCATCATCACATTCAGCCTGTATCTACCCACTGCAGGGCATAAGCCTCCTCCATATTTTGCCATTCTTCTCGGTCCTGTGCCAGTCGCATCCAGGTCTTGCCTATACTTTTCCAGATGTCGTCAAACCCACCTGGCTGCCGGAAGACCCACTTCTCTTTTGCCTAATCCCACCCCAAATAAACCCAAAGGTAGTATTGGTGGTGCAGTTAGTGCGTTCACACACGATGACGCACTGACGGAGCAGCAAACGTCAGTCCGTCAATTGAGAAGCAAGGAGTTGTATGAAACCGCACGTAGAAGCACACACGGAAACGCATTGACGCACCGGGTGTGCATGGTTCTATGGACTGACATCTGCCGCTCCGTCAGTGCGTCATCGTGTGTGAACGCACTTAGTCTTCCGCCTCTGTTCTCTCCTTACCCTATTACTGACGTCGTCTTCGGTGACAAATTCTAAAAGTCGAATAAAAGTCCTATAATTGTATACGCAGCAAAAGTACAAATGCGACGTTTTGTATAGGTTTGTCTACGTCATTAAACATTTTTATTTACCATCTCGAACGTTGAAGAAAAAACGCTGCTCTCACTTGAGGATGAAATTATCGGTTCATTCTTTAACCTATAAATTCTCCGGATATTCCATTAACTCGTAAGCTCGTTAATGATATACTCGTATAATTATATTTTTCAGAACATATTTAAAAGCATCTGCGACGCTTTTATACCCTTTACCAACTTCTCTTCCCTCTTTCTTTCTATATTTAGATGATTTCCTAAAATACAAGATATTACTCTTACACTCATATTACACAGGTACCTGTACGATCGAGCTTCATTCGGCGTCTTTTTAGTGTTTCGTACTAAAATTAGCAAAACGTGGATATTCTGAGGTTTCATAATATCTCTGACTACCCCGTCGGTGAATATAGTCGTGAGCATAATTCGGTATGTCAAGTTTTTTTTTGGAGGGCTGAATTGAAAACCATTTCGAGATAATTGTCTCAATAATCATATTTTCTATGTCAGAGATTTTAAAATGAAAGGATTACAGATATTTTTAATAAAATAACGTCGTTTTTCGGTCCGTTCAGTGACGTCACTGGCATACCTGTGAACTCCTTGGTAAACATAAAATCAACTTAAAATAACCGGCCATTAAAAAAAAAAAAAACTTTCACAATGTCAGAATTTGACATTTGATGTTGCCGTATCTTTTTCCAGCATAGAGTTAGAAAGAGGAGGCAGGTTTTTATTTTTTTAAATACAGCTGTATGTAGTTTTTCTCCATGGAGTTCGAATTATTTTCTCTCCACAATATTTGCACTTAGATATTACAGATCAAAATAATTTAAAAATTAAATTTATATTGATAAACTCGATGAATCGCAATAAGAGTGAAATAGGTATCTTAAAATTATGTCTTCTGTCCGTAAAAAATATAAAAATGAAGACAAAAAAAAACTTGACATACCGAATTATGTTTAAATGCTATTACATAAAAATTGGTCGCTTAAAGTATTCGATACAGTCAAGAGTCATAATCATGACGTTGTTCCCTTTCAGGGTGGCTTGTCTTTGTTACAATACAACTGGTCAAAGGTACATTGAAGTTACTTGAAAATAATCGTTCACCACTAACTGGTCTGAACCGATCCAGAAGTAAAATGACAGCTCTGATAACTATTCCGAGAGCGCAAATGCACGCCGCATACAAACGAAGTCTGGTGATATGTTCAACACTATCCAATTAAAGTCAATGAAGTTTTTCAGTAACAATCTAGAAACTAATCTCTATATGTGTATGAAGTCAGGATTAATTTAAAATTTGTATGGAAATCTTTGTGGCAATGTAACTTCAAAATCCATAATTTAAAAAAAAATTTTTACAAACAAACAGAGATTAGTTTCTAGATTGTTTCTGAAAAATGTCATTGACTTTAATTGGCTAGTTTGAAAATATCACCAGACTTTGTTTGTCTGGAGCGCGGTGCGAAACGATGCATGGTCGATAATTATTAACTCGACACCCGTGAGAAAGGGTCGCCTACTTCGTCATAGCAATTTAGCATCCAGAATAGACAAAATAACCTAATTCATATGGAAACTGGGTCGAAGTTAACAAAAATAGATTTTTTTTTATTTATTTAACCACTCAACGATAGAATCATAGAACTTTTCTCCTTTCGTTCGTCAAAATTACAACAAATATTGCAAAGTCCCGTAACATGACACTTATTCCAATATGTCGTAAATATGAAAATGACTTGTCCCGCGGGACTGAAACAAAATATAGGTAATTACATTTCCATAAAATATGAGCCTATTTGAGTTGGAACCTTTTATTTTATTTCGCATAATATGTTTATTGTTTGGGCTTGCCGTTAGCAAAATTGTATTATCAATGTATGTTGTTGTATGGTTTCCATAATAAAAGCCTTTAGTGCTAGTTTGGGATCATTACAATGTATGTGCCTGTGAGAGATATAAAAAAAAAACAAAAAAAAATGTAAGATCTTGTTTATATATGCGAGCTGTAACGTAATAATTGTGGAGACGTCTGGTTATGGCTAAGAATAGACCATATCGTTTCAAAGGGTGTCGTAAACCTAGGCAAAAAAGTGGCAGTTTCCTATGCAGCTGCGGATCCGGTCGGTTACGCCCTTTTCCCCGAACGTCCACTGTAGACCCGAACGTCCACTTCCCAAATTCGACCATTTCCCCGTACGGCCATTTCCCCGAACAGGCATTTTCCCAAACTTCCATTTCCAAAATTCGTTCTTTCCCCAATCGTATATTTCCTCGCACGGGCATTTCGAGACGCGAGAATTGTACTGTATATCTAGGTACCTATCAAAAAACCTTTACCTCCCTCATACCTTTTTGCAATTTGTGAACTTTTTCGTTCCAATGTCAACTCTATTCCAATGTGGTTTGGTTGGATAGAAATGGTCACGATTATTTTATCTTAACTATTATAAAACCGTAAAATCATGAGGAATAAAGAAGTAGCGGTTCACTTCATATAAAGTCAAATAACATATCGATAGCGCGATTTAAAAACGTGCAGCGCCATCTATTGACAAAATTGTTAGTTTGTTTGTTTGTTCGCGCATCACGCAAAAACTACAGAACCGATTTTGATGAAACTTTTTTTGTTTGATAGCTTATGATCTGACTTAAAATCTGGTATATAATTTGTGCGGACGAAGTCGCGGGAAAACACTAGTATATAATGTAATATAAATTCGAAACTCCGAGTATAGGGCCTGTTGAAACGGGTTCACGTGTTGCATTCATTCGTAGCTACGTTTACGCAACGGCAACGTGCAAAACCTTATAGGCAAGTAATTAAAATGTTTCATAATGTCTCGTAGTGGAGCTTCGGTATTGGAAACGATCACTGAAGTTAAGCAACGCCAAGTCCAGCCAGTCTTTGGATGGGTGACCGTTTAGTGGTATTCCATCTTAAGCGTTAGGTCCGTGCTTTGGTAGGCACGATAAGCAGTTGGTCTCGGATAGTTCCGTCAGATGGCGTTTGTAACTATACGTTAAATCAGGTCAGAGGCCTATTAAGGCGGCTTGAAAATTCTCTGACAGCGAGTTGACCACTAACTTGCCGTGGTGGAGTATGGCCCACACTTATTCGTGAGAGGAGGCCTGGAGGATGTAGGGCAACCCACGCTGCGCATTTCAGTACGCGATCGCCTCTCGTGAACTCTTCGGCCCCATCGGCCATCGGTTCTGCAAGCAGCGAGCTATTTGCCCCGCCCATTGCCACTTTAGTTTAGCAATTCTTTGTCAGAATATAGTCATTCCAAATTCAGATCCACCTAAAGTTGATATGAAAAAAAGTCTGCCATTATACTTATTAAGAAAGGATACCGTATTGAGGCTAGGTTATCCCAGTGCAAGCATCTCTTTCTTGCAAGCATAAATTTGCAATTAGCCATCCCGCTCCAATTGAAAGCAGGATCACAAAAAAACCTGTTTTTCATCAATATCTTTGCTCATGGGTGTTTCTAAGCTCAAAATTCTACGTAGTTCACTAGAAATATTTAATGTATTTAGTTAAGTACAAGAATAAAAAGTTAAATATCAGCAGTTTAATCATAGTATTGAAAAAAACATAACAAAAAGGGGTAACTTTGGAATTTTTTTCTATCTATTAAACTTAATCTAATCGTGTAATTGAGCACGGTTGCCTATCAGCCAGATCCTTAATTAAGACATAATTGGTTTTCAGACTTTAAAACACAGTTTAAAACACTTTCGTTCGTGTTCAAAAAACGGCCTCGACGGGATCATAATATATTATGTGTCAAATTGCTTAAAAGCGGTATACACGTCGCTTTGTGAGAGTCGAGTGAATTCATACATAATTGTGTCTCATCTACATTTCAACGAGAATAACGTATTATAAATTTTGGATCCCTGAAATATAAAATGAGTAATTTTTGTATTGTTGGAAAGCTGTGTCACGTTTTCACTCCATATACAATGTATCAGCCCTTAAAAAGATTTCAGAGCATTGCAAAGCATCCCTTAATGATCAAGGGGAGTATGCTCTACCAAAACGCGATGGATTGAACAGAATTTAATTTCCCTGCACAACGAACTTAATTATCTATGTATATGAAAATCAATGTCTTTCTGTTTGTATGTCCCCCTATTGCATTCCTTAACCGTTCATTGAATTGCGATGAAACTTTGGTGGGTTTTGGCTATAAACTTAAGTTTATAGTAGTTTTAAGTACTTACCTAAAAAAAGGGATCAGGTCAGTTACGTCCTTTTCGTCGAACGTCCATTTTAGACCCGAACGTCCATTTCCCGGTTTCGTCCTTTTCCCCGAACGGCCATTTCCCCGAACGGGCATTTACCCGAACGGCCATTTCCCCGAAAAAGGCAAGGAATATATTTCATTCAACAGACGCGTCACTGAGAGAGTTCATAATGTGAGACTGTCATGGCATAGTGTATGGTAATGGTGTGCGCTTTTAATAATAAACTAGTTATATTGGAACTGCGTTGCAGTGCCTCTTTTTTTGTTAGAAACCTTCTCAGTCATGGTCACAATGTTATACTCTGTTGTACTCTTACGCTTCCACGTCAGTGTCTACACTAATATTATTATTTATAAATAAAGAGACCACCAGAAAGATGGGTCAATGATATTAGAAGACACGTGGGTCCTGACTGGATGCAGAGGGCGAGGGACAGGACGTCATGGAGATATATGGAGGAGGCCTATGTCCGAAGACGGACTGATCAAGGGCAGGAAAGACTAGAATTTTCGTTTGTTTGTTTGTATTGAATAGGCTCCGATAGGCGATAACTAATGGACCGATCTGAATAATTCTTTCATCATTAGAATTATCAGTGATAAGCATAAGCTATATTTTATATCTTCCCGTGCGAAGCCGATGCCGAACAATAAAGTATCCATTAAAATAAAATAAACTTTAAAACAGCAATATAAAAACGAAATTATAAAAATCAATAACAGTACCCTGCAGTCTATCAAAGTAATAATATTAGGTCAGGCGACACATAAAATATTGAAACACACTAATAACCTTAGACATAAACTTATGACATTATCGATTAACCCTAAAATAAGGGTCTATACAGCGATAAAACTTAATGCCCTATCAACTTGAGTGATTGCGAGGTGTTGCCAAAATAAAAGTGGTGCTAGTTTGGTCACAGCCCTCACAGCCAGCTAGTCTTTCAGAATTGGATACAGGCTAATTGGGCATAACTCCAACGGCTTGACCCATCGGAAAATTCAGCTTGTACTGTACTTTATACTTGGTTCATAGTTACGTACCTACATACAGGGTCCTTCTTAATAATGCTGACACTTTTTATGGGGATTATCAGACCATCAAACTAAACAACTTTCTCTATGAGTCCAACTTCGAAATCGCGAAAAAAAAAACAGCTGTCATACATTTGGCTCTAGTAGGTTTGCAGTTTTGTAAGGAAGAGATGAATTTTTTTCGCGATTTCGATGTTGGTCCCATAGAGAAAGTTGTTCAGTTTGACGGTCTGATCATCCTCTTAAAAAAGTGTCAGCATATTCAATTCAATTCAATTCAAAATCAATTCAATATAGGATAGGATTAAACAGACAGACAAAATTTCTAAAAAAGGTTGATTTCGAGTCAGGGATACCTAAAAACCATATCGTAATCTTTTTTTTGTAAATATCTTCAATGTACAGACACACTTCAGTTACAGTTTTATAATAGTTTAGATTATCACTCACCTACATACATCACGGGCATCCATGCAAGGTGCAAATGAACGCCAAAAAACTATCTGTTCGAATCAATGACAGATACTTTACTTACTTTTCACCAATACCATCTTAAAATTTTGCAGCTATCAGTTCTATAGAAAAGATTTTCTGGTTTTGCTATCACAATGAGGGCTATTGGGGGCTGAAAGCACACAATATGTTTGTGTATTTTGGAACTGTTTGAAATAAATAACACAAAAGAAAAAATACACAAAGTCAAAAGCAGTAACAAAAAGCTAAATGTTTTTGTGGGTCTATTTCTCTGCCTCTAATTGAGCGGTGTCGGCATTTTCCGGGCAAATACCTAACCACGCTCTTGTTTATTTGGGCACCTAACCGCCGACATTGCCCACGTATTACCAACATGCACGACCTTGCAAAACGTAGGTAGAACGTGCGCTAGCCGACATTAAAACAATTTATTTTACAATCCTTCTGTCTGTTATAGTGTTAGCAGGAAACTAAAGGTTAACAGCAAAAATACTAGCGCTTTACTGTTATTTATTTCTTTTTCCCTGACTACGGCAAAGCCAAAAGTAAGGGTTATGAATATGACTGTAGCAGATAGTGTCTATAAAGAAAATATATCACTCAGATGCACTACCTACTCGTTTCGTCATTAATACATCCCGTTTAAGTTAATAATGTTCGTACTCGTATTTACATATGTTCCACCTTAGCCTTCTCTTACTCAATAAGACGATACTATTAAAAAAGCGAATCACGCAACATGTAGGTACCTAGGTAAAGCGCGTTCTTACATCGAGGGTTCCTTACCACCAGTTATCAGAAAAAAAAATTGTATATAGTTCTACATACAGAACGGCCATTCCCCGCCCCTCTCTGGCTTCATGTGAGGTGGGGGACCTCACCTCTCACTTTCTGGGGACACTTTAGGGGAGCCGAGCAAAGAAATGCAGGCAGGCGCGCGCACCCGTGCGCTTGATCTTGCTCGCGGCGCATTCGCCAGATATGGTTGTGGACGCACCCTTAGGATCGCTTTTTTTTTCTATAATTTGAAAGCAAATCCGATACATTTTTTTAAAAAATACAGCCCTTTAGGACGGATGGACGAACGGACAGAAAGACAACATAGGCTTTAGTAATAGGGTTCCGTTAGCACCCGTTGGGTACGGAGTCCTAAAAACCAGTAAAAAAACAATTTTAGAAATATCAAAAAGATAATGAAAGTAGGCCAAGGCCACGTGACCTCCGTGAAGGATGACAAAGCATTTTGCATGATCGGAAAAATACCTTTTATTCTATCCCTCATCAATAGACAGTCAATAAATTACAGTTTCAAAGAAATTCAATGCAGTCCATTATCAAAGAGCCAACACATTTCACTGGGGAGACATTAACGATCGTAGACCGTGCTTAAATTGTTTGAGAGAGACGGCCTGAAACCGCAGTGGGTAACTCAATGTACAACAGTAAATGTGCAGTGCCGGATTAACCATAGAGACAAAGTAGGCTGCAGCCTATGGGCCCACAGCTGCCAAGGGGCCCCGCGGCTCGGGAGAAAAATAAGTGAAAACTCAAAAATTTAGGCCCACCCCAGACTTAAAAAGAATTACGAAAAATAAGAGACAACTGTATTTTAGTTGCTTCTCTCGTTCCAGGATTAAGATTGCATTACGCAACGTCTTTCTAATATGGTATTAAAACCTCGAGCTTGCTTCGCTTGCTCAAAGGTTCAGATCACATTGCGCTACGATTTTATAATATTGCAGTTAAAAATCTTGAGCTCGCTTCGCTGGCTCTTGGTTTTAGATGGTGATGCAATGATCTCATCAGTAGATCCCGCGGCTTGGGAGAAAAATAAGCGAAAACTCAAATATTTAGGCCCACCCCAGACAAAGGAAATATGAAAGTAAGAGACAACTGTATTTCAGTTGATTGCAGTAAAATCTCGTGCTCGCTTCGCTCGTTCCAGAATTTTTATCGCATTACGAAACGTGACTTTATAATATTCTAGTAAAACCTCGAGCTCGCTTTGCTCGCTCTTGGTTTGAGACGGTTGTTGCAATGATGAAAAATTCGAGATCGCTTTGCTCAGTCCAGGATTTAGATCGCATTGCGCAACGACTTTATAATATTAAAAGCTCGAGCTCACTTCAATCGCTCCACATTTTAGTGTTTTTAATGTGTTGTTTGGCTGGTGGTTATTTTACTGCGACCATAGGAAAAAATCGTTGCTTCGCCCATGGAGATAGGGGCCCCGGGCCTTGCATTGCCTAGGGGCCTCGGCATGGCTTAATCCGGCCCTGTAAATGTGGTTATGGTTCACTATGCATATTATAATAATGCTACAGGCTATGCACAGGTATAAACTTCTCCAAGATGTACCGTGGGGAAAACAAGGGGTAAGTCTAGGCGTTAAACATTGAACCGTGTACTTAGTAAAGAAAGTTCATAATTTAATGGTGTAGGTATAGTATTGTAGTTAGAAAACCACGCCATTGCTACGATAAGTAATAACCTACCATAAAATTTACTATCCTAATTATCATATCTACAGGGTAAACAAACATATCACTATTCGACTCAAATGTATGGGACAACAGCGACAGCTGTTTTTTTTTCGCCTTTTCGTTTTAGTCTTTATAGAATAGTAAAAGTTGCTCAGTTTGATGAGTAGAATACACGCTGAAGTTATCCGCAGTGATATAAAATTTACCCTGTATATAGGGTCATTTTAAATTAGTTGGCGAAACTGAACCAGGGCACCTGTTAATGATAACAGATTGCATTATCAATGTTTATAATTGGTATTGATGATTATCAAAATTATTATTATCGTCCGTATTGTACGCAGTGCGCGGCCGGCAGGCAAACATTGACCTCAGAATCATATGATCGAGCGGACCAAATGCATTTGTTAAGTTTCGCCAACTAATTAAATTTAACCTTATATTATAACATCAATATTTATTATTACTTACATAAAAAAATATTTTCTTAGCCAGAATAATTATAAGAGAATCATAAATATCAAAACTCAAGTAGGTACAAAAAATGCTAGAGCATTTTGCCGCCTAGACCCTAAAGAATTAGACCCTTAATCAAGACTAGGCAGAAAAATGCTCTAGCATTATTAAAGAGATAATTAAATGTCAACCTTATTCTATTCAAAAAGATCTGAAAATAGTATGCAACAGTAAAATCGAATCCAGTGGACGGCAGGGTCTTGTTCGCTAATTAGAAATGTCAGCCAAGAACATACTCGAACATGCTCTAGTATTTTTTACCTAATCTGAATTGACCCTTAAAGTAAAGTTCTAGACATGGGAAAGGAGTCAATTTCTCCAGCTATGGGAAATAGGCCACCAATAAATAGGCCGCCAGTAAATTGAATTATGTTTTAAAGTGTAATACGATCAATAAAAGTTACCGTTTGTGGGCCTAATGACTCCTTTCATGAGGAGTCAATAACGTCATTCAGCTTTTACCCTATTTATAATCTGTAGTAATTTTGCAAGTATACCACTATGAAAGGCGCTGTGTAGAATATACAAGAAAATAAAATCGAACCACAAAATTAGGTAATTCACAATTACACGAGTTTGACGATGACGATGACGCAATCAAAATATGTTCTCTAAATAACGAAAGATTTCCATCTGTGTATGATTATGTTAAGGATACTGAAACATGCAAAACGCTCGAGTTTAAGCTTCTGGAACTAATTCTAAACTTGCGTTTATATAAACATAAAATTTACTTTTGCTATTTCGTACTAGCAATATAGTTTCCTCCGTCTATCTTTCTGTCAAGACATAAATATTACGTAGTCAAAGACAGTGTCTCATAAAACTATCAAATGTAGCTTAAAGTTTCACGGTTTTTTATCGCATGCTTTCCTTTCTCTATTGTAAATGTTTACTACTTACTTTAGTATTTATAGATTAAATTCTCTAGTTCGGCCAATCAAGGTCGGTCGTATGGTTTTACGTCCCTTGCTTTTCAAATAAAAAAACTATTTTTTTTTATTATTGGTAATGGGTTTGCGCTTGGCTTCAGCTCACCTGATGGAAAGTGTAGATGAAGCCAAGGATGCAGCTCGTTCACATAGAATTCCTGATTGTATTTGAACAAATGGAGGGATATAAGGAGTACCAAACCTTAGCCATTCTCATTAAGCCACCAACACATTTTCTTTCTACATTCTTGTATTGTGTATACATACAGGGGTAAATTTTTAATCAATGCGGATACTATGCATTCTATAGTCGTCAAACTGAACAACTTTCACTAGCCAACTAACTTCGAATTCCCGAAATAAAAACCAGTTGTCCCATACATTTGAGTCTTATAGGTAGGTTGGTACTACAGATTTGTATGAAACAGCTGATTATTTTTCGCAATTTAGAAGTTAACTCTATAGTGAAAGTTGTTCAGTTTGATGAGTGGAATGGAAATGGTAATGGTATCTGCACTGACAAACAATTTTCCCTCTTTATAATGCCTGTATACGTACTTTACTTTGGATGGAAAAATTTAGCGACACCTACTTCTATCTTGCGTTATTCCGAGTAATGTTGGATGGGGACGGCCTAGAACTTCCCGTCCGAAACTCCGTCCGAACTTCCGTCAGATCTACCCGAAACCGACGAGCATGCATGAAAGGACTAATGAATGTGGAGGAAGCTAGGGTTTGTCAGGATCGTAGCAGGCGTTCCGTTGTCTCTGCCTACCCCAGTGGGAGACAGGCATAAGAATATGTATGTGTATGTACCTAATTATTTGTTAATATATTTGGTTTTTATCTTGTTTTTAACTATGTATTTTTACTGTCTTTTTATGTTTGGTTTGAATGAATAGCATAATTCATTTTGATAAAACATTTTTTTGCGTCAAAACAATTTGTTATACAAATAAGATTATTTTCGTATGGAATACATTTCCACGAACGGTGGTCGTGGGGCGGAAGTGTATTTTTATTTGGTGTCATACGTGGTTTGTTTATTCGCTTCGCTTCGGAACGTGTTGTCGCTGTAGAAAAGATGCGGCCAGAAACTCTACAGCATAACACGACTTAATGACTATGGATGGATAAAAACGATTAGGATTATTTTTGGATACGATCAAAATGTATGAAGCAGCTGATTTATTTTTCGCGATTTCAGGTCCGTACAAGTTGTTCAGTTTGATGGTCTGAAGCACCCTGTTCGATATTTAACACATCACAAGACACCCTGTATTGTCTCTACTTCCATGCAAAAAAAAATATCAACGTTTTTCTTTTTATTAAAAGATGCAGTCAAGAAGCTTGCAAAGTATTGCAGTAACGAAGAAGTTAACTTGTCATCGAACCTACATTCGATAAAGAAATGTATAGTGCCATTTTTACCCGACTGCGACAGAAGGAGGGTTATGTTTTTCGAGCGTATGTATGTATGTATGTATGTATGTATGTATGTATGTATGTATGTATGTTTGTATGTCTATTTCTTTGGCACGCCCTACAGCCTAAACGGCTTGATGGATTTTAACATAGGAGGTGTCGTTAGATTCGTAAAAATCGTGAGAGTGTCATAGGGTACATTATTTTAATGTGGCGTATGCGAATTAAAAAAGAGAGGGGGGAGAATAATTTTTTTTTCGTAAAATAATACAATATGGGTATCAAATGAAAGCTGGTGAAGAGCAGATTCCAAATATATATATATTATAGTATTTTTATGCAACCATTTTGACACAAGACTAAAAAGTATGAAATAAACTAAATTATTTAGAAAAACAAAAAACCCGACTGCATAAAAAACTATTAACTGAAAAGATAAAAACAAGCTATAATAACTTTGCTTGAGCAAATTAATACAATTTGAATGTTATTCCTTATTAGGTAGGTATCGCAAACGGGGACAAAGAAAAATGACCTATTTGTTGGTTATTGGTTTGTCCCCGCCTGCAATACCTACCTAATAAGGAATAACATTCAAATTGTATTAATTTGCTCAAGCAAAGTTATTATAGCTGATTTAAGGAGCTTGTTTTTATCTTTTCAGTTTTTATCTTTTAGTTTTTTATGCAGTCGGGTTTTTTTATACAGAGTAGAGTAATACAGACAGGATGTAAGGTAGAGCCGGGCAAAAAAACGGAAAAATCAGTTTATGAAACAGCAAATTTTTTTTCACTGCTGTATGATACAGCCGGCGATATCGTTATTGTTCCCATAGAGAAAGTTGTTCAGTTTGATGGATGGAAAAAGCCATCAGCATATTAAGAAAGTTCCTGTATGTATAAATAAGCATAAGCATATATGCTCACGACTATATTCCCCGAGAGGGTAGTCAGAGATATTCTGAAACCTCAGAACATCCACGTTTCACCAGTAGTACCGAAACTCTGTCCAGTGTGACTGGGGGTGAGCCCGTCGCCACTTAATGGACAGTGGGTACAATACATGCCTCGAAATAAATGGTGTAATAAAATACTCTAGTAATATTTAAAGGAATGGTTTAGACCATCAAACTGAACCACTGTCTCTATGAGACCAATAACGACCACCCCCCTGTATTACTTACGTACGTACGTACGTACGTAGTGTATGTACGTACTTAATTAAAAAGAAACAATTCTTGACCTTATAACTACTGCTGTCTTCATCATAATAAAAATGGAAACGTTTTATAATAATGTCTGTTAGTAGCTCAAAGGAAGGGAACAAGTTTGCGTCCTTGTAATGGGTTTCAGGACATTTCAGCAAAATGTCAACTTTAATAGAGATTTAAAACAAGCATCTTGTTCAAGTAACTAAAGCAGTTTCTTAAATGCTTAAATTAATTGTATGTTTACGCTCAAAAGTTCGGTAAGTATGTTAATTTCATGTTTCAATCGCAAAAGATTAATCTAGTTTCAATCAATCAAATTAGCCTACAACCCATTGCTAGGCCTCCCTTTTTTTGCACCATTCTTCACGGTCCTGTGCTAATCTGATCCAATGCGAACCCGTCACTCGCACAATGTCATCAGACCAACGTGCTGGTGGTCTGCCTACTGACCTCCGTCCCTCTCTTGGCCACCACTCTGATATTGCCTTGGTCCACCGGTCGTCTTCCCGTCTAGCCAAGGGTCCTGATCGGCCTTGCCCGGCCTGCCTGACACATCAAGTTTATCACCTAGATACAGGGTGTAAGGGACAGCCCTCCGCAAACTGAACAACTTTCACTATGGAGCCTACCCTAGGAAACGCAAAAAAAAATAAGCTGTCCCATACAAAACTGCCGTTCCTACCCGACTAAAATGTATGGCACAGCTGATTTTTTTTTACGTTTCCTGAGGTAGGCTCCATAGTGACAGTTGTTCAGTTTGATGGTCTGAGTTTACGGTTTCAGTTTGCGGAGGGCTGTCCCTTACACTGTATTTTGTAAACTATCTCTGTTTTGGTAGAAAACATCTCTTCAAACATAAGCTCACCTTTGTATTTTTTCTGTTGTGTTGTTCCTATTCATCAGTTTATTCCTGTTTATTCCCTACGCAAATTTTAATGTTTATCGATGATTTAATATCGTTATTTTATCGACATAGTGGGCGTTTTATGATTTTAATGTTGTGAAATATTTCATAGTGCCACCGCACGGCACACCTATAAACTGTGAGCGCAATACTACGATTATTCTAGATCCGATGTCTAATATGAAAGCTCCTACTTCTACGTGATAAAGACGAAAATGGCTTAATTCTAGGCATGTTTTGTGTCTCGGACAATATCCGTCAACGAGTCATGGCGGGAAATAATAAATCAATCAATACATTTCCCTCATTAAAACGGCTCAAGGTCGCTCGATACAAAAATAACCACTTTCCACTTTTTTACAGTTTCCAAGCAGTTACGATGATACTATTACCTTTTTACGATCGAAGGCAGTAATGGTAATCCGGACTGAGCTTTTTGCCGCATGGAGAGGTATAAGTAAGCCTTAGACTATTTATCTATGGACAAGATACGCGTGTAATTCTACTAACAAACTCTTCTGTCACTTTTTGCGGTGGGGCGAAGCAGCATGAAATCCGCAACTTTTGACTTTATTCCATTAATATTTTATATTAGATAATACTTGATTCTAATTTTGAATGTTAAAAATCATGACAAACAGTGTCGTGTGAACTCCAAACGTATAAGTTCGAAGTTATTGTTCCGCAATTATAGGCTGTCTCGTTTAGTGATAAGGTATAAAATTGTACAGAAATGTATAAGATTTCTTGATCTTGTACGTTGGCAGAGAGTAAATGCTAACGCGAGGCGGGTCCCTACATAAATCGTCTAAGGGTATATAACACATAAGTTCTTTGAAGAAACCTTTGTAAATCATGATAAATCATGATAATGATTAAATCTGAAGAAATCTACATGCAATATGGACACTCCTCCCAGCCCTCCACCAATTTAACCTCATCCTCTCAGTGGTATACAGGGTGTAAGGAGAAGAATCATTAACCTTTAAACCACTTACACTACCCATCAAACTAAACAACTTTTACTATGGTAGCAAACCGTCACCGCAAAAAAGAGCTGTTCCATTCCATACTAAACTGCAACGCCAACTATTTTCGCGAGGCTAGCGATTTCGAAGTTGGCTCCATAGTGAAAGTTGTTCAGTTTCATTGGCCGAAGCACCCCTTTTAGTGCGCTCACACTCGATGACGCATTGACGCAGCGGCAGACGTCAGTCCGTCATTTGTGAAGCAAGGAGTTGTATGAAACCGCACGTAGAAGCACACACGGTGACGCATTGACGCACCGGGTGTGGTTCTATGGACTGACAGCCGCCGCTCCATCAGTGCGTCATCGTGTGTGAACGCACGTAGTATTACCACGTATTACTAGGGTGTTTTGTTATAACCTGTATTTGCAGATTGTATTTTACCTATAGGAAGAATATTTTAATAAAATTTTCAGCTATTAGGTACTTACCTGTAGATTTAGAAAACTGGTTAGGTTAGGTTTGTATATTCTTGGTTTCCTGATTTAAATGAAATTTAATATGTTCGTTGATAATGTTTTACTTTCCAAGATTAATCTAAATAGGTGTCATCTTTGAGAAAATTAGTTTTCCCAAGAAAACAGTGACGCGGAGCGAAGGTCGATCGCCTAGGTATACTATATTATAGTGGTACACAACAGTTAGGCATCGAGTAGTCAAGTCAAGCTAACTTGATTTCATGTAATGGTCCGAACGACCCGAATATCGATTATGCGTCTATACTACGGCCATAGTATATGACGATTTGAAGGCTTGCCATACGTAATGTATTTACGTTGCAATAAGAATCTAATGCCTATTTCATTAAAAGCTTTTCTACTTTACTTTAACAGGTATACTATGTATGTGTTATTCCGCGTGAAAAACTTTTCAGTTATTGTGAACGTCGTATATACGTCGTTGGTACAATACGCTAATGTCTATTAGTATAAAAGGATTAAAATTATAAAAATTACTAGAGTTTACCCGCGACTTCGTCCGCACAAATTATTTATACCAGATTTTAAGTCAGATCATAAGCTATCAAACAGAAAATGTTTCATCAAAATCGGTTCAGTAGTTTCTGCGTGATTCGCGAACAAACAAACACACAAACAAACAGACAAAATTTCTAAAAAAAAGGTTGATTTGGAGTCAGGGATCCCTAAAAACCATATCGTAATCTTTTTCTTGTAAATATCTTCAATGTACACTTCAGTTACAGTTTTATAATAGTTTAGATTTATGGTCTAATAGGACCAACGTCGAAATTGCGAAAAAAATGTACGTCACGTCTCTTTCCCAGTGGGGTAGGCAGAGACACCTACGTCTATTAGTACATCCCTTTGTCTATTTATCTCGGAAACAATAAATATCTTGAACAACTATAATTGCAAGAACAATAATGGCGCACTTGGCTGGGTATTTTTAAAAGAAGTCCATGATTGCCTTTTTTCTATAACTGGTCAAAAGCGAGTTGCACGCACGTTAATGGGGTTCCGCAGGTGTAAGCAAAGCATATGCTCACGACTATATTCCCCGAGGGGGTAGTCAGAGATATTCTGAAACCTCTGAACATCCACGTTTCACTAGCAGTACCGAAACTCTGTCCAGTGTGACGGGGAGTAAAGCCCGTCGCCACAGCCTGCAGGGCCGTCTCGGGTCGTTCCGCAGGTGTGTTTAATAATTTTTGCGACTACCTTGACCAGCTTTGCCAACTCTGTGCATAAATAGGTACTACACACAGTTTAACAGGAAGCTGGCATAGCTGTCCATAGCAAATTTTTCGAAATGTCTGAATGACGGAGTTTTGTGCTTGCCTGTCCAGCATAAAATTCCGTCCGAAAACAAAATTGTTGTTTATTTATTTCTTTGACTGTCCAATTAAAGCTGTTCAAAAAAGAATCTAAAATAAAAACTACAGGCTAAAATTGATATCATTAGCATACCTTTAAACTCTCTTAGTTTACTGTTCATCAAACTGAATAACTTTTACTATGGGAGCCAACCGATCAGAGCAAGAAAAAAATCTGATGTTTCATACAGTTGAGTCGAGTCGACATTGCAGTTTAGTATGGAACAGCAGATTTTTTTCTTGCTCCGATCGGTTTGCTCCCATAGTAGAAATTGTTTAGTTTGATGGGTAGACTCTTGGTTTTGAAAGGATGGTAATGATATAAATTTCACCCTGTATATGAATGTATGTGAAATGTGAATGTTTCACTCTGTATATGAAATATGTATATGACACACGAAAAGCAGACAAAAATTGCATTATCAAAGAGGGTTGGCTTCAGGCAAACTTCTGCCACAGTTCTATGCAATATGAGTAAACCCAAAATAATATGAGGGCAGGAAGACGCCGATACGAACGGTAGACAGGACACGGACCTGAAAAAAAGACGGACGTAATGTGACACTAAAAAGATGTGAAGCATGCATAAGGTCCAACATTTTTGTTTGTTCTACAAGCGACGTACACTCACACAGATGCACTAGTTCTAGGCGCAGGTCCTACAACCCGTCACCTGATGTACCGCGCGATGTATTAGCACGCACACAAAAGAAATGGGTGCTTCACTCATGATTAGACTAGATTACGTCTGGTTCTTCTTTTAAGTCTGTGAGACAGGATTGATAAAATGATTACAATTTCGATTGTGACTGTTTATCTGCGGACCCCTAAATGAATGCAAGAATGCATTCCTCGTATTTTACAAAGGAATGGGAGGAAGCGGATGCCCGCTCTAGTAATAATAATCAAGGCTCTGGCGCGTGGCGGCTGAAACTGAAGAAACCTGTTCTACTGAAACAGTTGATAATGGAAAACTTTTCAGTCGTCCGTCCATTATAGCCTAGTCCTAGTTTATCTTTTGTTTCCATTTGAGACTCGCTTGAAAAATTGAATACTAAAGGATTTCTCATGCATAGCATTTTCTCACGACTATAATCCTCGAAAGAGAAATTTTAAAAAACTCGGAAAATCCAAGTTTCGCTAGTAGCACCTATTAGTACTGAAACTGTCGTCAGTACAATCAAATAATTGACAGTGGGTACCGCGCTAGGTACTTTGCCTAGAAATTAAAAAAATAAATAAAAATCGTTTATTTAATAATAGGTACTACTAAATGATTGATGACATTTATTTTATACGTAAGACACAAGTTTTTCTCAATAAGTTTTTCTAACTTAGTGCGTTCACACACGACGACGCATTGACGCAGCGGCAGACGTCAGTCCGTCATTAGTGAAGCAAGGAGCTGTATGAAACCGCACGTAGAAGCACACACGTTGACGCGTTGACGTACCGTGTGTGGTTCTATGGATTGACAGCTGCCGCTCCGTCAGTGCGTCATCGTGTGTGAACGCACTAAGTGTTTTATGTACGTATTACCGACTGCTCTAAAACGGTGAAGGAAAACATCGTGAGGAAACCTGCATATGCAGACGAAGAAGTCTACCAATCCGCATTGGGCACGCGTGGTGGACTAACGCCCAAACACCCTCCTAGAGAGTAGGCCTGTGCCCTGCAGTGGGACGTATATAGGCTGATGATGATATTGATGATTTATTTTATAAAATACAGAGTGCGTCATCCATAGCGGGCTTTAAGACTGTATACAGGGTAAAATTTCATTAGCATCCTTTTAAACTAAGTGTCTACCCATCAAACTGAACAACTTTTACAATGGGAGCAAGCCAATCGGAGCAAAAAAAATCTGCTGTGTATACATTTGAGTCGAGTGGGCACTGCAATTTAGTATAGAACAGCAGATTTTTTTCTGCTCCGATCGTTTTGCTCCTATAGTAAAAGTTGTTCAGTTTAATGGGTAGACTCTTAGTTTAAAAGGATGCTAATGATATTAATTTCAACCTGTAGATAAATTACTCAATATGTCTATTTCCTAATAGTAAAAATTCCAGTCGCGTTTATCCCAAAACTTTTTAGGCATGCAGCCAGTAGTGGTGTTAAAAAGTTACAAATTATACTTAGGTACTAGTTTATCGATATGATATTTGTTAAAAATCACAAATGAGCTGTCGGATAAGCTAACAAGAACTTATCCAAAAGTGGTGAAACAGGCCCTAAATCTGGAAAATTAGTATAGGTATTTATATACAGGGTGTTTCATAAGTAACAATAAATATTATTTAAAACTCTTAAGGGGGTTGTCGAGACAGTCAAACTGAACAACTTTCTCTATGGGACCAACATCGAAATCGCGAAAAAAAAAATTGTATATCCCATACATATTTTAGCTCTAGTCGATTTGTAGAGTATGGAACATACATTTTTTTTTCGCGATTTCGATATTGGTCCCATAGTGAAAGTTGTTCAGTTTGATGGTCTAGACCACCCCCTTAAAGGTTTATTTGTATTTTTGTAACACCTTGTATAGTTCCTGTAACTATTTGTCATAATATTTCTAACGAGGAAAGGTTTTCAAAGGTGGGGTTATACCCTCGGGTCTCGGGTAGTGCTTAGCTTGGAGGTTAAACGTTTCTGCGAGTGGCACTCTGAGGCTCATTAGACTGGCTACAGTTTACTGAGCGAAGGTTTAAGGAGTGTCAAGACTTTCGTGGTCGGTGCTAGTACCATGGAACGCAATACAAAGAACAACCCTGCTAGCACATCTTGGTCCTAATGACGTTCATAATGACAGTACTGGACCTGGGGTAGGCAGAGACCATAGGCGAAGTATTTTTCGCTTACGCTGATAGACGGAACATTAGTATAACCGCGTATGAGACAGCGATAGTCATAAAATCCTATACAATTTGTATGAAAATAGATGTCTGATTCCGGAGACAGACAGACGTCGTAGAACAAAAAAGTGGCTACGTCGATAAGGACAGCAATAAGAAGCGATCTCCTTTTTTAACTAGAGCGAATTTGCTATTTGCATCTCTTACTGAGTGATATGACAAGACACGAGCTTACTTCTAGTTCCTTCTCTTTCTACGGCAGAGACAATAGATCGCCAAATGCTTCGATGCCATAAAGTTAATATACCTTAGCTATATTAGCCGTGGTGGTCCAGTGCCGAGTAACCTTGCCTGCTATGCAGGAGGCGATGGTTCAATCCCCGTCCAAGCCGACTCGTACCAATGAGTTTTTCGGAATTTGTGTACGATTTACAAATCGTATGTGGATTGACGCACCGTGTGTGCTTCTACGTGCGGTTTCATACAACTCCTTATGCTTCACAAATGACGGACTGACGTCTGCCGTTCCTTCAGTGCGTCATCGTGTGTGATCCCACTAAGTGCGTTCACACACGATGACGCATTGACGCAGCGGCAGACGTCAGTCCGTCATTTGTGAAGCATAAGGAGTTGTATGAAACCGCACGTAGAAGCGCACACGGTGACGCATTGACGCACCGGGTGTGGTTCTATGGACTGACATCTGCCGCTCCGTCAGTGCGTCATCGTGTGTGATACCAGTTAGTTTGGATTAACATTTATGATTTATTTCATCGCAATCGGTTCATTTCATCAAAAGTTATGAGCATTTTAAGTCTGTGGTCTACGCGTGCCCCGCTTAGTTTTTAATAAATATAATAACGCAGATTTTAGTTTGAAGCCACGACATTTGTTAAGGTCATAAGTTTCTTACGACAGCTCGTTACAAATCTGATATTAAAACACATAAACTTTCTTATAAGCACGAAAACGCTCCATCTCTCTAACTAATGTAACAATACTTATGTGCAAGCAGGATAGCGACGTTTGTTCAGTAGAATTAACCCTAAAGTTTCCTAAAACAACTGCTGGTGAATAGCCTGAAGTTTTTCTTTTGTCTTTTGTTCTGCCTTTTGGTGAAGTTTATTAATTTCGCTTGCAAACAATTGACAGTGTACACAAGGTGTTGGGGTAAGTAAACAGTTGCATTACTTTAAGGGGTGATTGTATCCACGATACTGAACAACTATCCCTAAGAAACCTATAGGAAATTCGCAAATAAATATTGGACTTTCCATACTAAATAATATACCAATTAATATAAAAGCTGATCGATGGATGAAATCGTTCGGATGAAAAGTCAAATTTTTTTTTTGCTAATTTCATTTCGTTTTCTTATGGAAAGTTGTTCAGTATCATGAAGGAGTGCAACTGTTTACCCTAACACTCTGTATGAAAAAGACAAGTAATTTCCGACGTCACCAACATGGCACTATTGTGAATATACAGAGTGCAAACAAATTTTTAATGGTTATCCTCTCCTTTATTTAAGTCTCTCTTATCCTGTTATAATGGTCCCTAAATTTTGTCCATTAGCAGGGACACGACGGAATTGATCCTAATTCACGTGAATTCTATAAATTGTAGGTATGCGCTAGGTACATTAAATTTGATAAGAGTTCCTATAACCATTCGACAAGACAGCTCTATTCTTCTTCTTATTATCGAGTGGGCTGCAAGCCCGGTGTCAGAGTTTATTCAAACCGCCTTACGGCCTCTGACGTGGTTTTTATGTAACGACTACTACCACCAGAGACAGTAGCCGGGACCAACGGCTTAACGTGCCATCCGAAGCACGGAATCATCTTTCTTTTCAGACAATCAGGTGACTCAGCCTGCAATGTCCTAACCAACTGGGGAAAAACGCACAAAGTGACATTTCACTAGGTGCCCCCCGTGGGAATCGAACCCACGACCTCCGTGTCAAGAGCCCAATGCTCTTAACCATTAGACCACGGAGGCAGCTCTATTAAATACAATTAAATAAAAGATAGTAATTTTTTGGTCTCTTTCATCCCAATTGTCACATCCTTTTATACGCCAAAAGTTTTAACTACCAACAAAAATTTACGGGTTTATTCGGACAGTGAAACTGAACAACTTTTCTTAATTACAATGGGTCGAAAAACGAAAAAAACATTTGGACTTCCCATACAAAACTGCAGCCGATTTTCTATGGGAGGTTCAACAATTTTTGTTTTTCGGTTCATGTTCCTCACGCAAAATGGTTTGCTTTCATTATCTGAATATACCCTGAACATTTTGTTAAAGATTAATAACTAGTTGTATACAGGGTGAAATTGATATCATTAAGGCATCCGTTTAAACTACTAGTCTCACCATCAAACTTTGTACCATAGTAAAAGTTGTTCAGTTTGATTGCTAGACTTTAAAAGGATGCCAATGGTATAAATTCCTGTATATTCTCGGAATACCACGATGATCATTAATGGTCGAAAAGTAACACAGATTTAATGCATAAATTGAATTAAATTGAAACTTACTTCACAAAATAATTAAAAAAAGAATTTAAAACTGAAACGGGTATAAGTAATTTATAATTTACGCACCCCTTAAAACTCGCGGACTACGAAAAAAGTTAACGACCCAAAAGAATTCAAATTATCTGTACCTCTCAGATGAAACTCGGGCAATCCAGTTCTTTCAGCTTAAATCACTTCTTACTTTTCACTTAATGTTAGTCCACGGAAAGTTTTAACTTTTTTGTTAGTAAGTTTGTCAAGGTTCGCGGATGGTTCGTATCGCGTGATGTTTGTGATGCAGGGCGGGCGGCGCGACCGCCTAGCAAGCTTAGCAGCGAGCGACTGAACCGAACAAAACATTCATACTTTAAAAATTCAATTATTTTCTACCTTATCCACATACTAATAGTGAAGTATTGCATGTGTGGATTAATTGTAGTAACACCAACACAGTGTCCCATTTGCTTTCTCTTTAATGTAATATTTTTATGAAAATTTATTGCTCTAAAAAGTCACATCCAAGGAGATTTTGAAGAGTTGAATAATTTAATGGTAGAGATTCTGAACGAATTTAGAATTTAATCTTTCTCTGTGACATATGTTTGTCATCTAAACTTACACATTCTCGGGTAATACTATTTTTGCAAAGTTTATTTTTGCAGATTCCGTTTGAGTTGTTCTTTATTTTCTACGTTTTATGGGTCTAGTGCACTTAATAACGCTGGTAAGATTTAATTTTGTAATAAGAGTAGTAGTTTACAATACGATTTTCACGACCGCGTCTCTGTTTCGGTCCAATTTGATATTGGTACATAATCGCATAGGTCCTGCAAAGTGCAAACATAGGTACCACGTTTTTAAGTCTGTGGGTAAAGCCTTCGCAGGGTAAAGCTGGCAACAGAATACCTGAAATCTACAGTATATATTTCTTGTTTTATCTTTCTTTTTTTTATTTTACATTTTCATCGTTTTAGGCTAGTTTTAGGTCTTTTTATAGCCTTCTATTTTCCTATACTACTGAATTACTGTACCCAATCTTCCCAATGCTAAGCAAACTTCGACATCAAGATTTGGTCGAATTTCCAACAATTCTGAACACATCCCTCGGAATTACTTCGAATCCCAATGAATGCTTATAAATTGTTTGTAACAATGACATAGTATATCTATACTTATATTATAAAGAGGAAAGATTTGATTTTTTGTTTGTTTGTAATGAATGGCTCCGAAACTACTGGACCGATCTGAATAATTCTTTCACCATTAGAATGCTACATTATCAGTGATTAACATAGGATATAAAAAACGGCCAAGTGTGTGTCGGGAAAATTCTAAGGCGGTACGAAGTTCGCTCCGGTCCTCTAGTATATCATAATACCAATTTCTAGCTTCCTGCATAGTATGCAAAAGGTTTGAAAAGGTGCTATTCGTTATTTTAGACAACTTTTACTATCTATTTTCCTTCTTCGTCTTTCGTGTCAGTACTTCGTCTTCGTCGCTCGATGGTAGTATCGAGGCTACTCTACTGCTCAGGGTGCGCAAGACGAACTCAGTGACGAGTTTCGTCACTCGGGGAGGCTCTTTCCTTGCATTATCTATTTAATAAGCACAATACCTAGGTTACAGAACAGGTTATTTGAATGAGTAAAATATAATTTATTGTATGCTACAGCAGCAAATAGGTCCCAGCTCAACATAGACCTCACCCTGCTTTCGGGCTTTAGGTCTATGTTACAATAAATTACATGTTGGCTCTGTTGATGTTTCGTTGTATTGTTGTTTTGTAAACTTGTGAACTGTGTTATTATGTGTGTGTTGCTTATGCAAATAAATTATTTATCAATCTATCTATCTAACCTTAGTGCTCTGCATAAAGTAATGCTGCAAGCTTATGTAAAAAAGCAAAGTCACAAAAAACGTAGGTATATCGCTCTTCGTAAATTTTTGCCATAACCATGCACTTGGATAGGTTCGATAACAGACAAGGCTACATGACAATATTGCGTTTAAAAACATTCCTGAAACACAATAGTTGTTTTAACCTGAAACGGCACCTCAAAAACATAAAGAAATTTGCAAAACATTTTTAACTCCTGTCAAAATCCACCAAAGAACCATAAAAGTCACGCTAGAGGCGATTCTGAAGACATAGGCAAAGATTTTTGTTCCATAACATTTTTGTTCGACAGAGTGCATACGAAATGAGGTGTTGACAAAAGGACAATTGCCGAGGTTTCCATGCATGGTCACAAAGGACAAGTCCCACTATAGAGTGACGAGATATTTAGATCACTATTCTTTGACAATTCTGTAGGTAAAGCTAATAGTATAAAGCTTTAATTTATATACTCGGTATATGCGTAAACATACCTACATAAAGCCCGACCAGAAATATAAAAAACCTCGTCATGTTACGGAAAATCATTGGAACTATTTTTCGTACTTGGAACTCTGTTATTAAAGGTGATAGCCGATTGCAGCGCCCCCAAACCAGGTTTTTTATATTCCTGATCAGGCTATAAATAAACTCACTACCGTAATGCCTTTTGAGATATTCAGACCCATTACTTCAACTACCAACTTTCTGTTTAAAAACGTAGTTGTAGCAATTCTTTTAACTTACGTCCATATCCCTTCAGGTATTCAGTTTTTCAGCTTTATATTAATTGAAGGTGAATGATCAGGTACCTATCACCACTCGATATAGGTCCATCCTGAAAACATAAGGCTGATTTCATGCAAGGCGCTTTTCGTGTAGTGCCTGTCTTCTATCTATGCGCACCAAAATCACCATAATGTATAACCGCGCTAATAAAAATGCCCAAACTGAGAAAAATCATAGCAAATAATAAATATACTTAGGTATATTTAAATACCCACAGGCACAGCGGGTACTGTTCTGACCCCAAACTACGATTTCGCGGCCTTGAAAGAAACTACCAACATTGCATCATAAGTATATGAACGAACCAAGAGTAAATGTTATACATTCAATAACTGATCGTGTTTTAGTTCATAGAATTTAACATTGTTTATGTATGTTAGTGATATTTTTAGTGCTTTATTATTATGATCTTCAGATGTCAGCTCAAAGCAAACGATTTTTTTCGTCGCCGCTCTGAAATTATTAGAGCACTCTGCTCATTTATTTATACTCGCCCTAGTTAGCACTGGATTAGATACTCTTACAGTACTATTAGAACGAATCCGGGAGTTGACAGTGAGTTAAAAAATTAAAGTTAATTATTTAATTTCATAGATTTATTGATAAAAAGCGTAAAACAATACAAATTAGAAAAAAATATTTATTAATTTATTTTATTTTCAATTTTAAAAATCACGATTTTTTATCTGTGAGTCACGTGACTTTAAACGCCAATCAGGAAACGTGACGTCATCGTTCAAAAAACAATAGCATTTGTCAGTGGTTTTAGATTACTTTGTGCAAATAAATATTGAAAATAAACCTGTTTTAATAAAAATGGAGCAAGGTTTTCAGAAGGGCGACAGTACGAATTTGCCCAAAATAGATTTGCCCTTATGATAGCTGACTATTTTGCCACCAACTCAGATTTTTGTTCGTCTGAATACAGGCAGTTAAAACTTCTGCGTGAGTATACTTAGCTTATTTTGAACTTACAAAATGTTATTTACGATGGTTTAGTAAATACTAAATACAAAACTATCCTTTTGTTATCAGATCTTCAAGAGAAGCCCATGGCGATGACGCAAATGGTTATGTTCAGAACGCTGGTTCTTGTATAGTAAAATCAAGAATATGTCCTGAACACAAAGTGCACGCCAAGCCTTGTAATGTTAGTTTGGTTTATAACAAAGATGAAGGCAAAGTCACGGATATCCGGTGCCACGATTGTGTAGCTTCTCATGGTGGCTTCATAGAAGCGAAGAGCCTTCATCAACGTCCAGAGAGTGCTACTGGAAAAAACCCAAGTTGCAGGTTAGAGCTCCCCATCGTCTATCTACTCATACTATTTACTAACCCAGTTGTCAAATTACACTGCATTTGTAAATTGTGTGTTCTTTATTGCAGGCAGGCAGTAGGTACTTTGAAGAAGATTAAAACCAAAGACCTTACAAAACAAACAAAACATATTGTCATATGTTATGAAAAGATCATGCAGAGAGAACATTTTAGCTCCAGTTGGCTCATTCATACCCGGGGTGCTTAATAAGTTGGCAGTTATCGAGGATTTGTTGCCTTGCTTCTGATAAAAACTATTTCCATATTAATTTCCAACTCTGGATAGCTGTTCTCATTTATGTATGTAATATAAGATAATGCAGAGAAAACTTTTGGCGTTAGTAAGGTCCACCCTGCTTAAATGTGTTATATAAGTCAATAAAACCATATAATCGTTTCAATGTTCGTTTTATTTGTTTTAATAAAAAAAATCAATCATAAAAATATTTATATTAGGCCGTACGCTGCATCAGGCTGGTCCCCGTTACACACCAAGATTTCCCCAAAACTTGGGACATAGAGAACTTGGTCTAGAGACAGCGTACGGTCTAATAATTTACATAAAAATCTGCGCTGTACCTTTTTTATTAGATACATTTTTCTTGGAATTAATGGACTGTCTTAAATATGATCATCATCAGTAGCCTATCCATATAGGCGCTCATTCGCGTTATGGCAGATTCGCGTTATGGCAGATTCGCGTTACGGCAGATTCGCGTTATGGCAGATTCGCGTTAGGGCAGAAGTTGGACAGTCGTGAACAATAGTCATAGCGAAGTAATAGTCAATAGTCGTCAACAATAAAATTCACAATCGATCAGGTACATCAGGTGTTTACTTTACCAAAATGACTACTTCCCCAAATGACTCTTTTTCAAGATGACACCGTTTTTCACGAAACGTCTACAGTTGCAAAAAATCAACGTGACAGGAGCTATCAAAAGTGACAGCACCTGTCAAAAGTGAAAGAAGCTATCAAAATTAAATTTAATTGAATTGAATTAAATTACGTTACGTTACATTACATTAAATTAAAACAATTTAAAAAGTGACAGTAGCTGTCAAAAGTGACAGAAGATGGTGACAGGATCTGTCAAAAGTGACAGGAGCTGTCAAAAGTGATATTAGCTGTCAAAAGTGACACGCGTAACAATAATAAATAAAAAAAATACAAATAAAATTAATTATAAATAGAAATTAAAATATAAAAATAATAATAATTAATATAATTTAATTAATTAAATTATGAAAATTAATTAAATATTAAAAAAAAAAAACTAGACTTCAAATATATCACTTGCGGCCAGCACTTTTGACAGATCCTGTCACTTTTGACAGATCCTGTCACTTTTGACAGATCCTGTCATTTGACAGCTACCTACTGTAGTTGTTTGAAATTTTGGTAATTTGTTTGGTACGTTTGTTTAATAGATAAACATCCTATTCTGATATGCATCCAACTTTTCTTCATGCTTTTACTTCTGCCCTAACGCGAATCTGCCATAACGCGAATCTGCCGTAACGCGAATCTGCCATAACGCGAATCTGCCATAACGCGAATGAGCGCATATAGGTACTGGGTTCCCTATGTTACTACTACTATGTTACAAAGTCAACATACATATTGTCATTTCATCGAACACGGTTCATTGATGGTACACTTCATCGGTGGAACACTACATCCATGGTACGCTACATCCAAAGTCTCGATATCAAATGGTTTATACAGGGTGTAAGGAAAAGTACCATTAACCTTTAAACCACACACTCTACCCATCAAACCGAACAACTTTTACTATGGGAGCAAATGTGACAACGCAAAAAAATATAAGTATATCTGCCTTTCCATACATTTGAGTCTTTTTGAGTAGAATAACTAGGTATTGCAGTTTAGTATGGAACAGCTGACTTTTTTTTTGCGCTGACAGGTTTGCTGCCATAGTAAAAGTTGTTCAGTTTGATGGGTAGAGTACCTAGCGCTCTGTTGCAGAAACACTCATTAGAGTTAAACCTCCATTAAATCCCTTGATAACTTTTTCTACATCAACAAGACAAAAAGTGACAGCAAGAAATTTAATGAAGGATTAACTCTAATTAGCGTTTCTGCAACTGAGCGTATGTGGTTTAAAGATTAAAGATACTTTTTCTTACAGCCTGTGTATCGATCAGTCAACATAATGAATGTCTTGCCATCGAAAGGATACCTACTTTGTAGATTAGTTGTTGCTTCGACACCATCGTAATGATTCTAATTTTGGTGATCTGTTTAAAAATGTAATTTGATTAAGTTATCGAACCTACAAATTAGCTGCTTACCAGTAATAACAACCTTTCAATAAACTAACTATCGATAATGTAACCCTGTCCATGCTGTAATCAATTTCAAGACATGTGATGTAGTGTACCATCGATTAACAGACATTCAATGAACAGTGTTCGATGAAACGACAATCAGTGTTGACTTTCACAGTAATGTAGGGAACCCATATACCTACTTACTACCTATGTCCCACTGCCTATGTCACCTCTAGTAGGTACCTCAATGGTTCATACCGACTTCTTCCGTTTCATTCTGTTTTTCATCCAGTAATAGTTGTTCTTGTTCAACAAGTTCCTTTCGTTGTCTTTTTAAATATGCATCTCAGGGAGTATTTCTGGTTCTCCTTTTTCGAACTGGTTGACATGCAAATTTTGAAGGCAAACATGGGTTTCATTGATATCCTCTTAACATAACCCAACAAATGGTAGGTTCATGTAGTTCTCCATGTCATTGGGGAGCTGAAACATAGATAGATATTGTAGCATTCATCCAGTAAAGTACATAGACATAGGTAAAGTATGTAGTTAAATTTCCTCGCATAACATTCATACTTAACCTCAAAAAGGTTAGGTTTATTTAGTGGAAATATTGACCTGGGAATAATATTGCATTGGCTTGATACTTACATCGAAATGATCTTCACAAAAGAATACATTTGATTTCGGTGATACATCTCTTACATTCACTCGAGCAAGTTCCAACCACTTGTTTCAAATATATCTGTTTTAGCCGGGACATGAATAAACAGTTTTGTAGGTGTTTTGAAAGAAGTGTTCCAGCAACAAGGCACGGCACAGCTTTGATAGTAGTTTTTCACATTCATTTTACATATAATTCGAGCAAAATCAACTCTGCACTTAGTAAACTTAGCTCTGTTTTAGAACAGTGACGTCATACGTGGTCACGTGACCATAATGGCGCGTTTTTGTGGCATATTTTTTATTTAAACAGAAAAATATATTTTTATTGTATTTAAAGGCGTAATTTTAAATAAATGCTATTAAATTTGCATTATTTTAAACAGATAAAGAGTTTAAATAATTTTTCCAAAAGTTGGATACTCCCGGATTGTTTAACTGTCTACAGTTCTATATTTACAAAAACGTTACGAAATGTACTTACCTGCTCTCTACCTAGCTGTAAAGATGTTGAGATAGAAATGTATAGTATTACTACGAACATTAATAATAAATAAATAAATATCTTGGACATTGCAAAACAAATTATCTAGTCACATTTAAAGTTCCAGAATCTAGTCTGGAGTGCGATTTTTGAATCTCATTCGGTGAGCTCGGCAGTTGAAAATGTCAAAATTACTGTGGAGAGACGCATCTTTCTACTGCTGTTTCGACTTTCAAAAATCGCTCTCCTTGAGTGTGATTTCTGAAAGGCTAATCAGCAGTAGAAAGATGCGAATCTCCGTAGTAATTTTGACATTTACAACTACTGAGCTCACCGAATGAGATTCAAAAATCGATCTCCTGGTCTTGTATTATAATAACTAGACAACGATATAGAATACATATATAGATACAAACATCCATGACTCGGGTACAAATATTCATATTCGTCATACAAATATTTGTCATTGATTTGGATGATATGATAATACCTTCATAATTATGTTGTAGGTGTAAAGTAGGTACCTATGTTTAAATTCAGTCGCGAATACAGGGGGGACTAAGGGGCTGAAGCATTCGCGTTTCCTGAGGTAGGCTCCATAGTGAAAGTTGTTCAGTTTGATGGTCTCAGTTCACCGTTTCAGTCTGCGGAGGGCTGGCCCTTACACCCTGTATATTAAATGCTATACAGGTTGTAAGGAAAAGTTTATTGACCTTTGAACCACATACTCTACCCATCAAACTGAACAACTTTTACTATCGGAGCAAACCTGTCAGAGTAAAAAAAATATCAGCTTTTCCATACCTACTAACTGCAATACCTACTCGACTCAAAAGAACGAGACAGCTGTTTTTTTTTGTTCTGACTGGTTTGCTTTCATAGTAAAAGTTGTTCAGTTTGATTGATGGGTAGAGTATGTGGTTCAAAGGTTAATAATACTTTTCCTTACACCCTGCAAGGCTAGTCCTTATAATAAATAGTCAAAGGGTGGAACAGAAGCCCTGGGTTTATCGAAACACAAACTTTTACATACGTTATTTTTATTTTGCAGCGAATCTCTCATGCGAACAGCAAATAACTGCATCAGTTCGGCTGCAAGGTATGATCCCGTCATCAAACAGATGCTGATTGTGTTGACATGTGTTACATTTTCAACTGTTTCGGATGGGCTTTGGACTGCATACAAAGGTTTGTTGTAACGTCGTTTAAAATCGTAGGTTAATATTTTCCTGAAACGTAAATTGCTAAATGTTGACATTGATACAACTGAAAATTGATAGTTTCTTGTTCTTTTTTAATTTCTTTTTCGCTACAAAATTGATGTCATTCATTTTTGATTCAGATTCTACTCACTTCAGGGCTCCATTAACTAACTATGTAGAAAGATAAACTTTCTTCTTAGAAGCGTCAAACTTGGTGTGTTTATAGAGCAAACTCTACAGTCTATCAAAAATAATAAAAACCGGCCAAGTGTGAGTCGGTCTCACGCTTAAGGTCGCGGAGAAAAAAGATTTTTCCCAAGTTAATATGTTGTGTTCTGTGTTCGTGTGGTACCATAGGCCAAGTATTTCGCTTACGCTGATAGACGTAACATCAGTGTAACCGCGTATGAGACAGCGATAGTCATAAAATCCTATACAATTTGTATGAAAATAGATGTCTGACTCCGGAGTCAGACAGCCGACGTAGAACAAAAAAGTGGCTACGTCGATAAGGACAGCAATAAGTAGCGATCTCCTTTTTTAACTAGAGCGAATTTGCTATGTGCATCTCTTACTGAGTGATATGACAAGACACGTGCTTTCTTCTAGTTCCTTCTCTTTCTACGTGTGGTACGGATCCCTCTATGCGCGAGTAGCCCGACTCGCACTTGACCGTTTTTTTTTTTTTTTCATTTTTGTTAGGAATACGTATAGGTACTTACAGCAATTAAAGTAGTCTTATCTTATCTTATCTTATCTTGTTGTGGGGGCTGGCAAGCCAGCAACACTTCGACCCAGGGGAATCTTTTGTGTCAGCCCCAATACTTTTGCTTTCTTCACCCTTCAAATACATGGTCAATGAAGGAGGCAATACCATTGAAGGGAAGAAACCTAAGATCTCCCGGTGTTGGGTATCCATCTCCGAGGAGGCACATGCGTTTTGCCGCCAAGATATCACAGTCACATAGAATGTGTTCTATGGTCTCCTACATTAAGGCCTCCGCATATTGCAGCGATATGCCACGCATGTGCCCCACCACTAAATGTGGTCTAAAGAGATTGCGTCGGAACAAAATCGCAGCGATATTATCGCTCGATAATATCGCGGCAGTGTGTAGGATCGCGCGCGTCCCCATACAAAATGTACTAGAAATAAATATCGCAAAATCGCATCGATAAAATCGCTCCAAGGTGCGGAGGCCTTCATTCAACCCGTAACAGACATGAAAATGAACAACATCAAGCCTTTTACGTGTTTCCAAAACATTGTTTCTGTACTAAACTAATTTCACGACAAAGTTAGCAAAGTGGAATTAAGTTAATTGTGCTTGTGGCGCATATCATTTACTTGCCAGATTGGTTTACTAAATTCAATTATTTCTCCGTAATATTATTCGCATTTATTGAGTTAAATTTTGCTTTTAACTTCAACATAAGAATTTCAATAGAACCTAGTTTTTTTTTATAACGATATCTTCGCTTTCATAAGGGCAAAAACATTAATATAACATAAATATTGATTTGATTGATTGATTTCGATGAAACTTTAGTGGGTTGTGTTGTACAAACGCCGGGGAAGGTGAAACGACCAAGTGTTTGTCGGGAAAAAATTTGCATCTCAACGCTTGCCGGGCACAGCGAGTAATTATTTTATAACAATTATACCTGTGATTAACAACCGTATGAACATTTTACTCCCATTTTGTATTGAATTTCGTACAGCGCTCGCTCCTCGAGTTAGAATTAAAGAAGCACAAAAGAGCTAGCCATTTTGTAAATAGCTGTTCTTTAACTTTTACTATGAGGTCGGTTGTTTCTGTTTTCTTCTGCTTAATCACCTACACTAAATTTTATTGCCCTCTCATGCATGCTAATATTTTAAACTCTAAAGAAGTACTAAGAAATAAGTCCGGTTTAAAATTAAAAAAAGGTTAATTACTTTCTGTTCTTAATTTATTCTTGTTATAACTCCGTGTTATTATTAGTAGCTTGTAATTTAAGCAATGATTCACCTCGAATAGGATTATGGCAATAAAGTTTATGTGTGTTGTTTCTACTGAAGTAAACGATAGCCATATAATCGGAAACTCTGGGAATAGCAAATAGCCCTACAGAAATCAATAGCTATATAAGACACGCCAAAAGTATAGATATTTTCTAGTTCTGTGTCGAGTCGAAGACATGTCATTGAGTTTGCCATGGTGGTGGACTGTTGATGATTCTGGTTAGATATGCACAAACGGTGGAAGTTTCACTTCTATACGCTAATAGGAAGGTAAACCATTGATAAAGAATTTTCGCTTACGCGCCTAGACAGAGCCTCCGCGTAACCACGTAAATCTCAGACGTGGTTACGCTGAGGCAACCACGATAGTGAGTTTAGAGATATATTTCTTGATTGGGCACATGACGTGCCCAGCCATACAGTGATCATACAACAAATCAAAATGGCCGCTCGCAAGTAGCAACAAGGCGGCAACATCTAATGAGCGGCTAAGGTTGTAGACAGGTGAGTCTGCGGGCGTCAGTTCACGGTGCTAAATAAGCGCACCAGTCAGCAGGCACCTTCCAACCTGGAGCATAGGTTCCGCTCTTGCAATTTATAATTATTATTATGGAGTTAATACAGACTGCCGCACTTGCCGTCTTGCCGACTTTACAGACTTGCGCCTACGCCTTTGCCACTGCGACCATCGCTGATCTTTTGTGATCGCCCCTTCTATAGTAGTTATATATCGCAGTAGGTTTTAACAGGAAGATTTTGTATCTCATATGGAGTCAGTTCCTGTCTGCCAAGATGAACATTTCGTTTATACATTATTGGACCACAATCGCAGAGAATGTGCAGGGAAGTTTCCATTTCCTTTCGGTAGAATCTGCAGCAGGTGGCAGGTGGCAACAAAATCGATGCGAAACCTTAATTAATTAATACTTATTAACCTTTTTATTTTTAGAGGTATTTTTAATACAATCCTACTGGGATATACGCCCTAATACCTAGCTTAATACTCTTAGATGCACTTTAATGATGTTTACATAGTTCTGTGTCGTAGTATGGTTTTAGTACATCGTTTTTGAATATTAATGAATCTGTAGAAGCACAATCTAAGTGACAATTAGTGGCCTTGTCTCGGGAGAAGATGAAAATACACTTTCTTAATAATATTAAGGCGAATAGTGCCTCGGGAAACAGTTTAAATGTAGAGCAGACGGCGTAGGCCCACAAATAAGTTGAATTAGACATTTTAAAACTTTCGGTGAACTTGGATTAGGATGGCGTCCGGAAGCCTATACAAGGTGTTACAAAAATACAAATAAACCTTAACCATCAAACTGAACAACTTTCACTATGGGACCAATATCGAAATCGCGAAAAAAAAATTCATGTTCCATACTCTACAAATCGACTGGAGCTAAAATATGTATGGGATATCAAATTATTGTTACTTATGAAACACCCTGTATACAAGGCGTTTCATAAGTAAAAATAAATATTTAAAACTCTTAAGGGGGTTGTTTAGACTGTAAAACTGAACAACTTTCTCTATGGGACCAACATCGAAATCGCGAAAAAAATAATTTGATATCCCATACATATTTTAGCTCCAGTCGATTTGTAGAGTATGGAACATGAATTTTTTTTTCGCGATTTCGATATTGGTCCCATAGTGAAAGTTGTTCAGTTTGATGGTCTACAACACCCCCTTTAAGGTTTATTTGTATTTTAATAAAATTAATTAAAATACATAATCTATCTATCTATCTATAACGTCACGCCTCTTTCCCATTGGGGTAGGCAGAGACCAGAGCGTGCCATCTACTACGATCCTTACATACATCTTTTGCCTCATTCACATCCATACATCTCTTCATACATGCCCGTCGGTTTCGAGTACTCCGCACCTCCATACATAATATGCAAGTTTAATTGTTTTTCACGGTTGGACGCAATGAGACTTGGACTATTTGGTACCGTGACCATATTTTAGCTCTAGTCGATTTGTAGAGTATGGAACATAATTTTTTTTTTTCGCGATTTCGATATTGGTCCCATAATGAAAGTTGTTCAGTTTGATGGTCTAAACCACCCCCTTAAACTTTTATTTTTATAACACCTTGTATAGCTCTCTTGTACCGTGGCAGAGGGGAAATGCTACCGCAAGGCTAGCCTTTTAATAAATAGTCAAAGCCTATATTTATTGCCTTTCGTAACTTTTATAGAACCTTAATTTTTTAATTACAACTATTATTGATTATAAACATGTTACAGCCGTTGTGCTATTTCGAATCATGTCCCCTTAAGACGTAACAGATTGATAATTTCGTTCTCTGGGTAGTGGGCTCGGTGGTGTAATCGGTTAGCACGTTTCCCCGGTTTGGAAGAGTGCTGGTCAAGTCCCACCCGAGACAAATTTTTCTAAATTTTTTAGTACAATAAATTAGAATGTTAATTTCAGAGCGATCACATTCTTCTTGACCTGCGTCCTGTGCTGCGTGGTGTCGATAGGCTTGCTCGTAGCAATTGCAGCCGGCATCGCCTACGGGTACAATTACTCGATGGCGGAGTTCCTCACATTTACCAGTTAGTGTTTTTGAAGTAGTTATTTTGCTCTCAAAATACAGACCAGGAATAGAACCGCGCCGCGCTGTTTCATGATTGAGTCGCATTGCTAGAGAGCAATGATTGCTTGTCCATCCGGAAGAGAGCTAGCGAATCACTTGATGAGGCGCCGCGGCGGTTCGATTCCTGGTCTGTACCAACTACCACTTAGTTTTACGGAATTTACGTACCATATAATCTTATCGTTATCACTAGCTCTGCGGTGAAGGAAAAAATCGTGAGGAAATCCGAGAATGGAAAAAAAATTGTTCGGAAGTTATGTGTAAAGTATGGCTGAGCTTGGGGCGAACACTATAGACCAGCCAGCCATAGTAAATAATAATAGCATTGCATAGCATAATTGCTTACGACTATATTCTCCGAGGGGGTAGTCAGAGATATTCTGAAAACTCAGAACATTCACGTTTCACCAGTAGTACCCAAGCTCTGACCAGTGTGACGAGGAGTGAGCCCGTTGCCACTAGTTATGATCAGTGATTAGCATGTTCCATAGTGAATGTTGTTCAGTTAAATGGTCTAAGCCATCCCTTCAAATATTACAACCTGTTTTTACACCCAGCATGATACTACCGACGACCAGTTAGTTTGGTCAATGAATGCTCAAAGGGTCATTGTCATATAAGGGGTGCAAAGAAAGGAATGTGAAAAGATGTTAATTTTTACCACTTTTTCATTATTAACCGAAGTAAAATAGTAAATATAACATAAATAAATTAAAAATTTAGGTCGTTTTTCTTCCTTTATCAAATAATTACCAAAAAACGTTTTTTTCTGACCACCGAAAAGGTGCAGATGACCACCAAGAAGACATCAATTGCGCTTTATTCATAAAATAAAACAAAATTCAACATACATTAATCTCAATTAAAATTTCTCTGTTGTTACATTTTATTATACTTTGTCAGATATAGGGAATTGTTACGAATTTTTACCATAAAAATATAGTAAAATATGGACCACCAAAACGACATCTTTTCGGTTCTCGTTTTTTTCATTTGACAATATGAGTATCTTCCGTGGTTTCAGTTAACGTTTCTTGATAATTTTCATCCGGTTTATTAATCTTTCATTCTCTTCTATTTATGCTAACTTAATTTTGATTCTAACTCCATTAATAATAAATAAACCTTTCTGTTTTCAAATTCCCTTTCAAAGCTCTTAAAGTGTGTCTCGAAGCAGATGAAGGAGGAGGATTTAGGGGAAGATTATGCCTATCATCCATCATTATCATCAGTTTTCGTAAATTTCACGGCAGAGGGTTCAGGGCCTATCCTTAGGAAGGGTGTATGGGATTGTTCGCCAGTTCTATTTACCACATGCTGATTGGTAGAATCCAATCAGAATTTCATCTCAACCTTCAACTCTGCAACCTGCATCCTCACAATTTTGTACTTCACCGGTTGAGATATGTGTGTGAAACAATTGAAGAAGCCGGAGAAGTTGGTGGACTTCTACTACGACCTTATTTTTTTGACTAATGCGTTTCGACTTTTTTAGTATCTCTCGTCCCTGCTTCTTCTCTAAGTTTCGGTTGTTTATTAGGCATCCTCTCATAAATAAGGGTGGCAGCGAGTGGACCATATACCACCTAAGCGGGCTCAGTTCATATTGGTGGAGAAAAGTTAAAATAACGTTGTTCCTGAAGTCGATTTGTTGGTCAGTGGTCACCAATGACCACCAAAAAGATGACCACCGAACGGAAATTTCACATTCAAATTCAGCTATCCTGAAACTATAGCGGGCTGGCTAGCCAAATATGATGCGTTTGTAAACTAGACATTAGTATGTACTGCGCTATAACGAAAATTTCACTTATTCAATAATACTTACAAATTTAATGTAGTAACCGGAAAGACGCTATGAAGTTTGACAAAAAAGTATTTTTGGGTAAACGAAAAAGATTTTCCTCTTTTTTGATGAAATGTGGATCAGGGATGCATCAAGGGATATTGATGACTTTCCTTAGAAAGGAACTATTTGTTTTTGGGAACGTTTAAGCATAAAAATGTTGAAATGTTTGGATAAAAATATGGACCACCGAAAAGACATACAACTTGTGTAACATGTGACAATCGTATTTAAATAAAAAACCGACCCACTTTTAGGATTCATATCAATAGCACATGATTTTTGAGGATTGAGAGAACTAATTAAGCTGAACAGGGCGAACATTAAGTGCAGTTTACATTTACTTTTTGCATTGCAAACTTGCATACATCTGTTTTGAACGGACCACCGAAACGGACTTTTGAGTATAAAAAACAGCAAAAATTCAGTTTATCGAATTAATTCATTAAAAAGATTTTCTTGGGTAAAAAGTATAATATAATTGTTGATTCTTTTTGCAAAAAGAAATTAAATTAAAGCATTATTTAAGAATTTACGTGTCTTGAACAATTTTTTGTCACTATATGACAATGACCCCAAAAAAGGATGTGGATGGAAAAGTCGAAAGCATAAAATTTGACTTAGGAACTTTGTTTGGACTAGTTAGGAGATAAACATACTAAAAGTCCTTACCCCTCCGAGGTGCGCTCGAAGTGGAGGAGGGCAAAGAAGGTCCCGTTTTTTGGTTTTTTGCTTACATCTCGAAAAAGGTGCGTCGTACGAAATTTTGTTGTAGTACATAATGAAAACTGATAAAATTCTCTACAACTTTGGCTCTTACACTTTTTATCTATCTCCAATCGTTGCCTAGCTATGAGCTCTAAAAAACGACCGATTTTCAAAAATGTGTTAAATTCTCAGTAGCACATTGTAAAATTTGCCATTTTGGCTGCCAAAATTGCCTGTTTTTCAGAGCTTTTAGCTAGGCAACGATTGAAGATAGATAAAAAGTGTAAAAGTCAAGTTATAGAGAATTTTATAAGGATTCAATATGTAGTACAACAAAATTTTGTATGACGCACCGTTTTCAAGATGTAAGCAAAAAACCAAAAAACGGGACCTTCTTTGCCCTCCCCCCCCTCGAGCGCACCTCGGAGGCGTAAGGACTTTTAGTATGTTGATCTCCTAACTAGTCCAAACTGCTGACGATGATGATACTGCGCCATTTTCGAACGTTAAAGACGATATCTAGGTTTTGTATCACTGACATATACTCTAGCGATAGACAAGCTCGTTCAAACAAACAACATGCCACACAAAACAACACAAAATGACACATTGCGGTCTGTCATTGACATATAGTGACGAAGTGAACTCAGGAACATCAATGCTGTGCGCCAACCGCATTCAAGTGAAACATGTTGCTTCTATGAAACGGCCTGTCTATCGCTAGAGTATATTATTATGTCAGTGTTTTGTACACTCTTTGTCTACGATATTATACATTATATGTCCTTACAGGGCAAGATGTGACGGTGTACATGCGCAGAGGGCAGTTCTACGATAAACCAGACACCAGGGACACAGACATAAGCTGGGATTTTATGAGAAGAAGCGGGCAGCAAGAGGATTGTGAGATAGTTTTATTTTCATTTATATCTCCATATTATGCTCAGGTTACGCTAGGTGGTTGCAGAGTTGTCAATTTGTACTGTTGTACGGTACACAGTTGTACAGTACAAGTTGTACGGTATTAATAAAGTAATGTTTTATGTATGGAAAAAAAAGCTCAAAAAATCTAGATTGCGCGTATCGGAGCTCGGTGGCGCGTTGCGGAGAGGTATGGACTCTCAATCACCGGGTCCGGGTTCGAATCCGCACGGACAACATGAAATTGACAACTCTGCAACCACTTTAACGTAATTAAGTATAGTTTACTATAAAAAAGACAGCTGATAACATTTGCTATAAAACGTTTTTTATTTTACATCTCTAATTTCTATAGTTTAGAAAAAAATAGATTTTAAAAGCAGGTCAGTGTAATATTTATTTGATGTTAAAATTACTTACTTCAGTATTCGGCACGAACCGGACGGCTGACTACGAGGATACGAACCAGAAGTCGCAGGTGAAGTCCCTGCACGACTCCTGGGGCCAGGTCAAGGATACTAGGAAGTACGCAGAGTTCCTCACCAAGTACTCCTCCAAGAAAGCTGATATGGTGGAGGAACAGCAAGTTCCTGAACCAACTGAGGTACTTAAGGGTATATTACCGTTGGCGCTCTCCATACAAACGAAGTCTGGTGATATTTTCAATACTATCAAATTAAAGTCAATGACATTTTTCAGAAACAATCTAGAAACTAATCTCTGTTTGTATGAAGTCAGATTTTCGTTAAAATGTATAGTTTTATTTGATGTATAATATATTTTTTATGCAGCGCGCATTTGCGCTCTCGGAATAAAGGTGGTTGCAGAGTTGTCAATTTCATACAAAACTTTGTCGTAGAAAGACTCGTAGACGGTTTTAATAAAAGTAATGTTAAACATTGGAAAAAAAGCTTCGTAAATCTTGGTGCGCGTATCAAATAACATTTACAATTTATAATAAATAATTACGAAGATACAGTGCGACATAAAAGAGTAGAAAATAAATTAGGGCGCTGCCTCCACGCAAGAAAGTCAAAATCACGAATAAGCTGGCAAGACCAACCTACAATTTGTACTAAAATATTTAGTTCCTGCTGTCACCGTTTTCTACTCTTTTATATCGCACTGTATAAGGCTTTGAAATTTGGTATGAATAATTTCAAAGCTGATATCTTCGTAATAAATTATATTATAAATTGTAAATGTTATTTGATACGCGCAATTTAGATTTTCAAAGTTTTTTTTTTTTCATGTATAAAACATGACTTTTATTAAAACCGTCTACGAGTGTTCTACGACAACGTTTTGTATGGACGGAAACCACCCAAATCTTCTCTTCTCTAAATAGTACCTATCAAACAATCATCTTGTCTGTTTCTCCGATTATTTCTTCTAAACCACGCAACGGATTCTGATATAATTTTCACTGTCATTTAGAGAGTTTCTTTCTAAAGGCTCTTATATTTTACTTATACGTAAATAGTATTCTGTGCTTATACTATAGATCCCACCCGGGCGAACCTTAAATAAATAGTTTACTTTTCATTTCACAAATAAATGATTAAGTGTGTGTATTTTAATTTGTTTGCATGTACGGTTGATTAAACACTTCTGAACTTTATTCTCATTTACGAATAAAGGTGACAAATGTTCTACAGCTTTGCTCGTACCTACTATGCGTATACTGTTAAAAATATTAGCCCGAAGAGTAGTAAGACTTATTCTAAATGCACCATCATAAGCATATGCTCATGACTATATTCCTCGAGGGGGTAGTCAGAGATATTCTGAAACCTCAGAACATCCACGTTTCACCAGTAGTGCCGAAACTCTGTCCAGTGTGACAGGGGGTGAGCCCGTCGCCACTATTAATAGACAGTGGGTGGGTAAATACACCATCAGAATATTAAAATTTCTCTGCAAGTACTATACTCGCTGTAACAAAACATTTAAACGAAGCGGTTATCATCTTGAAATAATTCGTCCGACGATGCATGAAAAAGGGGAATAAACATTTTAATTACGAACCTACGAGTATTTCAAAATGTGAACATTAATTACTATTCTGTTATCGATTCTGTATTTACGTTTTTCAATTCATTTGTAGATACGCTGTATGTACGCATTATTATTGCTAAAATCATTTATTGTTAAAATCAATTCATCATAATAACGTATATTAATGTAGTCCCTAATGTTATTGACTGCATACTACGCGCCAGTGTAATGTAAAAATAATAAAATTGTGACCACAATACATTTATTTTCCAAAGTAAAGTTTTGTCTGGTTCACTTTTTTATCTTTCTTTTTATTTCATAACTTCATAACAATAATGGCCCGCCCTATACAAGGTGTTACAAAAATACAAATAAACATTGAACTTTCACTATTGGACCGTATGTTCTATACTTATTAAACTACAGATCTACTAGATCTAAATGTATGGGACAGCAGATTTTTTTAAGTGATGAAAGTTGTTCAGTTTGATGGTCTACACAACGCCCTTCATCATCATCATCATCATCATCAGCCTATCATCGACCACTGCTGAACACAACGCCCATAAAAGTTTAAAATTATTATTTTTACGTTTGTAACATACTGTATACAAGTAAGTATAAATAAGTCTAAGTAGTACCTATTCAAGTAAAAATGTGTATAAAGATTGGTGTCTGCATTAGTTATTCCTCGTCTCTGCCTACCCCACAGGGATAAAGTCGTGTCATTTTAGATAGATATAATTTTTTTCAACATACTTGCTCGTAAAGTGGCTCTTATTGCACCACTTTTAGGTACATAATGCAGCTTATAGAACACGCGTGCAGCACTAGTGCGGTAATGTTACTTTTTTTTCCATTGTTTGTTTTTAAATCTCAGCATAGAGTTTTTATGAAAAAAACAAAATATTTGTTTTCTGAATTAATAAATAATAAACGCTTCATTTCATCAAACAATTAATTTTAGTTACAAATTAACATTTTGTGGTATAAATGCATTAATATTAAGTCTTGTAACGTTTTTCATATCAGGTTGTTTGCAACAAAATGTCGTTTGTTCTCCATTTTCAAATATAATTTTTTCTATGGCCATTTTCCTCAAACATTTGTCTAAAATTGTTGTATTTTACGAAATTTTAGTACTTTTTCCTCGCAAGTATGTTGAAAAACGTCGTATGAAACGCGTGAGCAATGGGCAATACAGCCTCTGCTAAAATTTGCAACACTCGCCTGCGGCTCGTGTTGCAATCCCGCCTCGGCTGTAATGACCAACTTTGCTCACTTGTATCATAATGTACTATACCTTCTGCAATGGCCACCAGGCTCACGAATTCTTTTTGTCCCTAGCAGCTTAGATGATTCTAAAACCTCTCTCGCTTTTAATTTCTTTTGGACTTTTTGGGCCCGTTTTAACAGTTCTTTTACCGTTCAGCACTTTTTAAATGTATCCTTTCTTGATTGAATCTTTAATATTGTGATGACGACGCCACTAAACTGTAATCTCTAAAATCTCTGTGACAGATGGAGACAGCTCCGCCTCCCTATCCAGTTCCAGATCAAGTCGAAGTGTCACCAAACCCAGCCATAATCCCCACAACACTGCTACAAAGTGGCACTTCGCAGATCGTCATGAGGAAGTTTCAGACGGTAAACGTCGTCAGTTACCTGGACACGACGACCGAGTACCGAAACGATAATTATTTCTACCAGGAGCCCGAGGAAGTTAAGGAGAAGACGACAGAAGAGCCAGAGCCGACTAGAACACAGAGTACTCTTATGAAAAACTTGGAAGATACATTTAGAAGGTCAGTGATTTTGTTTTTAAACGTATTGTATTTCGACCGACGACCTGGTGAAAGCGGCGGGAGCCCGTTGGATGAGAGCAGCGCAGGACCGGTCGTTATGGAGATCCTTGGGGCAGGCCTGGGTCTAGCAGTGGACGTCCGTCGGCTGTGATGATGAAATCTTGGATATTGTGCAACTACGTACGTTCATGTGTAGAATAAGATCTTCCGACAGAATAGAGGCCGTACCTACCTATATTTAATTTCACTTCATTGTCACATATTGTTTAGTCCCATTTAAAGTACTAGGACCTGTTCCAGACTTCTATTATGATGACTAACAGACAACGATTGGAGTGAAATAGTTTGGGAACCACTGGACTAAAGATCACTTAAGTGGTCCTTTTGGTAAGTGGTCCTTATGGGAAGTGGTCCTTATGGGAAGAGGTCCGTATGGGAAGTGGTCCTTATGGGAAGTGGTCCTTATGGGATGTGGTCGTTTCGGGAAGAGGTCCGTATGGGAAGTGGTCCTTATGGGATGTGGTCGTTTCGGGAAGTGGTCCTTATGGGAAGTGGTCGTTTTGGGAAGTGGCCCTTATGGTAAGAGGTCCTTTTGGGAAGTAGTCCTTATGGGAAGTGGTCCTTATGGGCCGAAAGGATGCAATACATATTATTATCTAGATAAAAACATGAAAACATCCACGACTCTGTTGAGTACGAATATTCGTATTCACCGTACAAATATTGTCTCCTAGCGGAATTTGAACCTGTGACCCACGTCACGATCAGGTTAGTTCAGTGGATGGTTTACCCAGACGGAAGCTTCGTTGCCTGGAAACGGGTCCCAGTCTCCATTCTAGGTACATGAATTGATGGAACGCCTCTTCTCTGCTAGGCTGCGTTCCGAACCAATGCACCAGGTGCACTCCGAGTGCAACTTTTCGCACTAACGCCGTTCCGAGCATCGTTGAAAATCATACTTCAGAGCGAGTTGAAAAACAACCGCACCCAAAGGTCGTGAACGCAGCCTTGTTAGTTAGTTGTTACAAACCGTTAGGCTGTAACCGATTATAGAAGCACTGTAACAGGACTCCATTTCTGATCGCAGTGGATTCCCATTCCATCATATTATTCAGGAGGATAAGGGCTCGATGCTCTAAAAAAAATATAGTACAGTAGACCACTGTGACAGTAGACCCATTTTAGATTTTTAAGGTTTTTTTTATTAAGTATATTTGTAAGTTCCCCCGATTTACTTGCGCAGCTGACAAATTTTAATAACTCGCAAAATTATATTGACCAATCAGGAAGTGCCACCTTCAATCCGTTGCCACAATCACAGATTGATAATAAGTTACTACTGGTTAAATCGTTCTAGGTTACTACATAAAGTTTTTGCGCACTTTTCGCTTCTATCCGAGTTTGCACCCTTTGACACCCTTTGATTACTAAACGACTTCGGGTTTTATCGGAGGACTCTGCGCAAACGAAAATTGACGAGGGTTATTACTTTCCTGGTCGTAATACCGTAGGTACACACCTGACTTACTCTCTAGTAATATTAAGGGAAAATTATTATCATATTGTTATTATTAGATTAGGAACTTGAGATTGGAGAACCTCATGCTCCTGAGAATGTAAACTAATTTGAGATACAAGATTGTTCTGAAGTATGTCAAGACATCCAACAGACTATGAAATACGGCGAACTTTACTACTCTAAATTCTAAGTCACCTCTTACCCTAACTTTGAAACAAAATAAGTACCTATTGTGTAACTGATACTAACATAAAATGTAACCTAATCCTAGACCATATAAACGGCATATTCCTCAAGTAGTTAATTTGAAGAAATATCACAAACCAGTGTAGCAATAAATAATGATAACGTACCAATAAAATTACAAATATCCCCCCCCCCCCCCCCCCCATATTTAATGTCCACCCCCGAAACAAAAGTCTACATCAGAATGTCTTTTTCAGTTTATGCAGGTTTCCTCGCGATGTTTTCCTTCAGCGTTTGACATGAAATGATGATTTGTAATGATTGTATTGAATCTCAAATGGAGCTCAATATTACAGAACTCAATACATACCGATGCGACATTGGAACACGACTAAAAAGAAAGAGGCCTCAGATGAAGTGTACGCGGAGGAGGTGGACGAAGACAACGTAGTTTACAAGATGAAGTCAGTCTGACCAAGGGAGCGAGATGAGAGAAACTGTTTTAAGTCACGTAATGTCGGTAATGTAATGCGTGGTTCCTAGAAAGAATATATATATATTTTTTTTATATTTCCTTGTTTTCAACAATAATTAAAAACACAAAAATCTACCTCGATTCAATGCTAGGACGATTCAGCAACTCGTCATCTTCCTGTCTTTATCTCGTTATTTTTAACCAACAACGCAAAAAGAGGGGGTGCTATAAGTTTGACGCCTATGTCGGTCTGTCTGTTTGTCTGTTTGTCTGCCGGTCTGTCTGTACGTTTATGCTATTGGCTAATTTGTTTTCGCGCCCTTTTCGCTGACTTTGCACTCTTTGATTTATAAATGACTTCGGGGTTTGTCGGGGTTGACGGATTGATTGATCGAAGATAGACGGGCGGACTTATTTTCCTGGTCGTACTGAACCCATTACGGGTGCCTCTTGGGCAGGTTGCTTAAGTGCATTCACTAAGCTGGTTCGGTAGACCTACCAGGGCGCTTCGCCGTCATTAATCAATCACCTATTAGTTATAGCACCTCCTATCGAACGATAGGTATAATGACTTTTCTACTACGAACTTCTGCATCTGAACTATTATAAAACTGTAACTGAAGTGTGTCTGTCTGTACATTGAAGATATTTACAAAAAAAGATTACGATATGGTTTTTAGGTATCCGTGACTCGAAATCAACCTTTTTTTAGAAATTTTGTCAGTCTGTTTGTTTGTGTGTTTATTCTTTTGTTTGTTTGTTTGTTCGCGCATCACGCAAAAACTACTGTACCGATTTTGATAAAACTTTTTTTGTTTGGATAGCTTATGATCTGACTTAAAATCTGGCATATAATTCGTGCGGACGAAGTCGCGGGTGAACACTAGTTTCTAATAAAATAGTTTCTGAAATAGCGATAAAAATATTCCATACTCTCGTCCCGTTCAAACAAAGTCAGGTATCGAGGGAGATGGGTCAGTAAATGTTGACTTACCTCTACGTATGGTGTCCCTACATCCCCGATGTGTAGTCTTTCCACTGTTTGCTTAGGCTCAGCCTCAATATTACCTTTATTGGACCTTTTGATTTCATGCAAAGATTAAATTGTCATTTGATTACAAACATGTAGGTATGTATGAATGACCAAAATTCCTGGTGTTGGCAATTTTACTTTATGTAGTGCATTTGTTCTACGTCGTTGTACTAAAGTGTTTATAACTTATTGCTGCTGACTGTACACTATTAATTTTGTAATTGTAGGTACAATATTTTAAGCTAAAGTTAATCATTATAACGGGTTCTTACCGCATTTTTATTTCTTTTGGAGTTCCCGATATTTCGGCAGTGTTACAACTGCCATGATCACGGGATGACGAAACGGAAACGCGGTAAGAACCCGTTATAATGATTAACTTTAGCTTAATTAATAACCGCGTAACTCTCAAAAATCGACGATATTTTGTTTTGTAATCTCAAATCAATTGTTAGACGTAGGGTTAATTGTTTTAATGGCCGCTTGTCATCTCGACAAAGCCGTCCCAAAACTAAAATAAGTTGTATTATCGTTGATTTCTCTTCCTTTATTGAATTATACGCATCTTACTAAAATCAAAATATTATACGAAAACTAAAAATTTAGTCGTCACTTTCTTCGCTGTTCGCGTTAGCTTTCTGTGCACTTTCACCATCGTCGTTCTTTAGGACATTGTTATCAACAGCTGTTTCCTGGTAATTATCAGAATCAGGATTCGATAGGGCTTCAGACAGTAAACTGGATATGTGATTTACCATTATTTTTGGTACCTCGTTGATTAAATATCCGCTGACGATAGCCTGGGCTATCTCTCTCCATTTTTTATAGCCCCTTCCATCGATCGAGAAACTGTTGGCCCTGTAAGTAAGGAGGAACTACGGTATAAAATTGGTAGAGGAATCATTGAATAAGAAAGATAAATACTGGTACCTGTAAAAGGGCCCGACTTTCAAGCTAGCAAGCAGGCATAATAACTGTTCTTAACATATTCTCACGCCTGTCTTCCACTGGGGTAGGTAGAGACAACGGAACGCCAACTGCTACGATCCTGACCTCTCTAGCTTCATCCACATTCATTAGTCCTTTCATGCATAATTGTCGATTTCGAGAAGATCTGACCTTTTTCATGTTGAGACTAAAACTCCATTATGAAATGCCATCCGTGCCTTTTTGGACATGTGTTGGCTTATCACAAAAAAGAATGCAGAGCTTCACTTACCCTTTTTCCTGCTTTCACTCTTCTCTCAATATCGCCGTCTTACCGTCTTAACTTACCGTCTCTGGTAAACATGCATCCCAAGAACACAAGTAAGCTCATTCACCGTTTCAGTTTTTTATCACCTATCACATTGACATACATAATGGACGCTGGGTCTAGTACAAAATTCTTGAAAAAAGGGTCCGAGACTAACCTAACTACGTGTATATATAAACATTGAAAATAATGAAATTCTTTTTAATTATGCTTGCGTAGTTTTCACCCCAGCGGGGTACGTCCGCGTCGTGCGCCGCGTGCGCGTAACCGGCCGGTCAAACGATGACTGTCGCGTAATTGGTTCTCTTTATTTGTTTTGGTGCTCTTTTGGTTTGGACACTTTTGAGCGCAGACCCTACGTCCAGTAGTTGATAAGTCAATAACCTATCATAATCCTGCATTATAGTATGTTCGTCATAATCATTCCTGTCTATCACCATAACTTTTATCTTAGTTACATACGATTTAATTCATTTCTTTTTAAAAGACTCATTCATGTATGTCACCATCGCCTGCATGCCATGCGCCGACGACGCAATAAATAGAACTTGATTAAATTGATTGAGCCCACAACGGATACAGATCATGTCGTTAAGCCATTAATTACTATGGATATCCGATCTAGTCCATGTGGTGTCGGCTAAGAGTAGCACCATCCCATTTCCTCCCGTGGGTGTCGTAAAAGGCGACTTAGGGATCTACCGGAGGATGGGCAGCAGCATCCTCTGAGTATACACATTCAATTCAACTGCGATCGCGAACCCGCCTGCCAAGCGTGGCGATTATGGCAAATCCCCCCATTTTTGGGGAGGCCTATGTCCAGCAGTGGACGTTTATCGGCTGATATGATTATGATGATGATGATCCGATACTCCCTCCCTCGTTCTTTATTTTTATGAAGGGGACACGGGCAGCCTTTTAATCACAACCCTCAAAGCTATCTGTACTTTCTCTGAACGATATTTACCCCCAGCCGACCATCACAAAATGGCGGACATCTTTAGAAGCTCTCAGGGTCTGCCTCTCATTTGGCGTCATATCCACGTTTATTTTCAGCGATACAGCGACATCTCGTATTTCTGATCCAAAACTAAGTATAAAATCATTGCCTTTGACGTTGACCTGAATGTCTCCTCTGACCTGTGAAATAAAAACTCATTAGGGTTTTAATTGATAAGTAAAGCTTGGCCAAAGAGAATAGAAATTAAATGAAGGCGCTGCCTCCACTCAAGAACGTCAAAATCTCGCATAACCTGGCAACACCACCATACTCAAATTTTAGTTCCACCTGTCACCACGTTCATGACTTTATGGCCAAGCTATATGTAACTTCACCATCACCTCCTGTAATATGAAAGGGTGAGAGCGACACAGGTCACTTCTAAACGTCAAATTTAAGTGAGATAGCTGATATCTCCATACTATCAAATTTGCATTTGTTGAGTCATAGGTAGCTTATCTATGGCAAAAGAATACCTATTTTTGGCTATACGTTTTGAAGTCACTGCCATAGAAAATCATCAATAGTGCATAATTCATTTAACTAGCATCTCCCGAATCCCGGTTAGGTCATGGATGTTATATGTTCGTGCCGTTGTTGTATGGTTTTCATAATATAAAGCCTTTAGTGCTAGCTTGGGATCATTACAATGTATGTGCCTGTGAGCGTTATTATTATTTATTGACGTGGACGCCGGGCCTAGTACATAATTATCGAAAAAAGTCTCTGAAACTACACAAACCTAAGTAGATACGAACTATATACGATACTATACGATACTAATACACCAACTAAAAACATTGGAAGTGCTGAAATTCTTTTCCATCCCACTCCCCCATCGGGGCACGGTGCGCGCCGCGCGCCCGCGCGTGCTCGTTGTCGTAGTCAGCCGATCAAACGACGACTGTCGCGTAATTGGTTCTCTTTTTTACGTTTTGGTGCTCTTTTGGTTCGGACACTTTTGAGCGCGGACCCTACGTCCAGTAGTTGGTAAGTCAATGATTATGGCAATTTAAACTGGATTAGTAAATTGGCTTGTAGGTTAGGTACCTGTAAAGCGTTGAATCTGATTTCCTCAGCGACGTTGATGGAGGAGAGGAGGTAGGGTCCTCCGGTGTGGGCGCAGTACGCGCTGTCCAGGCCACTCAGACTCATGTTCGACAGTGTAAATGTTTCCATACCAAACTAATTTTAACAAAATAATTAGATTTTGTGTAACTAAAGTTGTTGACAGCTCTGAGGGCCTACCATGAGTTTTCACTGTACTTTACTACTGTAGTTACGTCGCCAATTCGTATGGCAGAAATTAGTTCTCAAAGTAACTATGGGCGCTGTACGAAATAATACAAAATTGCTGACGTAACTACAGTAGTAAAGTACAGTAAAAACTTATGGTAGGCCTAATGAAAATTTGCAAACTGAAGTGGCAATAGGCTGGGCTGGTCATATCTGCCGAAGAACTGACAGTCGATTGGGAGTTCGAGTTCTAGAATTGGCTCGCATGCCACCCCCGAGAAAACGATAAAAATCGAGATGTGCCTCCATCCTTATTACGAGTATTTTACGTATGCCAGAAAGAGAGCGCACGACGTTTTTCTCGTTTAAACGCTTTGTCGTGGCTGGCATGCTAGCTGTGCTGGCAGGCGTAGGTGGTATGCTCTGCGGCGCTGGCCTGACGACCTCAGGAAGATTGTGGTGAGCGACTGGATGAGGAAGGCTGAGGTTAGAGTTTTGTGACGCGCCTTGGGAGAGGCGGAAGTTCACCAGTGGACATAGATAGGCTGATGGTGTCTTTGATTTTGCTTTGCATTGAATGTGAAGTCAAGAAAACTACTTATCCCTTGTAATTTTTGCGATGCCCTATTCCAAGCCGGAGGCCGAAGGCTGAGCTCTACTTAGGCCTGATACGCCAAAGCATTCCTCCCAGGAACCTGGTGGAATTGATACCGGGGATCGAATCATCGCCTCCTGCACGTCAGGTAAGGTTACTCGCCACTGGACCACTACGGCTTAGTGCTTTATAATGGAAAGGATAATATCAAAAACTACAATTCCAATTAATATGAAACAAGTACCGTTTGATAACTTAATGAGGATTATTGGTTTCTTTGACAGTCAGTAAGAAAATAAGTATAATTGTAATTACCGGATCATCCCACTGCAGACGTAAGTCGTCGAGCGGAAAGTACCCTTGATTTTTATTAGCTGTCAGCTTGTTTAGTGCTCGAACTACTTTTGTCATATAATTAGAAGTCTGCTTGAAGATCTTTTCTTGTTCGTGCCTATCAAAATAAATTAAGGTAAGTATCATAACATTAGTATTGTAATAATGATCACACTCTGTAATAAAAAGCAGCAAGTAGCAAAGACTGCGCTTTTCGCTAATGAAGATGACACAATTAGTGCCGCAATTAAATACGCAGAATGATCTGCAAGGTCCTTCATAAAGGTTTTTAGGGAAAGATCAAACAGTCAAAACTGAATAACATTCACTATAAGACTAGCACCGAAATCAGCAACTCATTTTTGGGTGTTCTATACAGGGTGTTTCATAAGTAACAATAAATTTTTGAAACTCATAAGGGGGTTGTTTAGACCGTCAAACTGAAAAACTTTCTCTATGGGACCAACATCAAAATCGCGAAAAAAATAATTTTAAATCCCATACATATTTTAGCTCTAGTCGATTTGTAGAGTATAGAACATAATTTTTTTTTTCGCGATTTCGATATTGGTCCCATAGTGAAAGTTGTTCAGTTTGATGGTCTACACAACCCCCTTAAATGTTTATTTGTAGTTTTGTAACACCTTGTATACAGAGTCCAACATGCAGAAAGTAGCGAGGATGACCAGACCATCAAACTGAACAACTTTCTCTATGGGAATGTTTTTAGCACAACTATTCGGGTTGCGGTCAGACATCTTTTGGTTCAAAAATAGAAACTTAAGAGAAGTTTATTCAAACGTAGTTTGGTGATATTTTCAATCGTCCTTTTGCCAACCTCTATAGGAACGAGAGTCATTAAAACTTAGAGCGAGCGAAGCGAGCTCGAATGGTGGAAACTCACCGATATTTCAGCATATTTTTACCAAATATTGCGGACGTGTTGACGTAGCTAAACATGGCGGCCTGCAGCTTCGGCATCACATCACCTATGACCGCTCTTGTCAGCAGACCCTCAAGCTGGAACCCTTTGAAATGGAACCATTATCTTCATACATGCATGCATAAACTCACGCCTTTTTCCCATATGGGAAGGCAGAGACTATGGACATACCTTGGACACAATTATTAGGATAAAATTAAATAATATTGACACTATAGATTAAAATTATTGCACACAATAGATAGTATTGCACATGCACACAATCAATATAAGTTTAAATTAGGGGAGACCTTTGACAAAACAGGTTAAAAAAAAAAAAAAAAAGTAAGCGAAACTTAAGAAACGCATTTGGTATCTGTTACTGAGTACAATTTCGTAGTACCTAATGACCCCCCGCTCGATCATATGATTCTGAGGTCAATGTCCGCCCGCGCCCGTGTACTGTACGCACTGCGCTACCTTACGCACGATAATAATAATTTTGTTAAACATCAATACCAATTATAAACATTAATAATGCAATCTGTTATCATTAACAAGTGCCCTGATTCAATTTCGCCAACTAATAAAAAAAAAACTATAATTATATTGGTGGTCATTCTGAGATACTACTGTTTTTCGAGTTACTATTGTATTGTTATCGAAACAAATATATTTCAGCAGTGAACTCACTTTGTTGTTGCGAAAAATATGGAGCAATCACTGGTGGCATTCCTGCCCCATCTGTGTATATCTGGGAAACATAATATGTGCGTATGGATTGAGGAGCCACATTTGCTATTGAAAAAAGAATTCTATGGCTATTTTGTAGAAAATTTGTAGATATTGTAGGCCCAATCCTGGAATTTGTAGGAAAAGTATAGAGAAGTTACATGAACATAAAGGTGGCTCCTCAATCCATAACGTCAGGATTGAGGAGCCACCCTGTATCTCTGAAAGTACGTGATGAATCTTTTTGAAAATTTTGTAGGATTTAGTAGGAGTTGGAAAAAGATCCTACAAAAAAAATCAGCTCTCTACGACCAAAACTGAAAAAGCTACAATACTTTGATTATGGCTCCTCAATCCTGACGCATCAGGATTGAGCAGTCACCCTCTATCTCTGAAAATACGTGATGAATATCATTTTTATAAAAGTGTTTTTGTTTTCTATAATCTATCAGAGTTCTTATTACAACTATTACAAGCTAAGTTCAATTATCATCGTTATTTGAACCATATTAAACAGATTGAAGTACCTCTACATTAAACTTGCAGTTGGTGAGTTTCATAGAACTGTGCCCCAAGTTGACTGTAGACCCAATTAATGATGTGACCGTCGTGCCCACCAAACTGCAACCCTCGGCTACTATTCTAAATAACAACAGATACAGAAATTATGAATGACAAGAACTTTTATTTATTCTGCCGTGTGTACGGCGACACATCAAGCTATACCAAATCAATATTATTATTTTATTCAGCCGTGGTGGTCCAATGGCGAGTAACCTTGCTGCCGTCCACGCCGACTCGTACCAATGAGTTTTTTCGGAATTTAGTACGATTTGTAATACCACTAGCTTTTCGGTGAAGGAAAACATCGTGAGGAAACCTGCATGCTTCAATTTCGAGGCATGTATTGTACCCACTGTCCATTATAAGTGGCGACGGGCTCACCCCCCTCACACTGGACAGAGTTTCGGTACTACTGGTGAAACGTGGATGTTCTGAGGTTTCAGAATATCTCTGACTACCCCCTCGGCAATATAACTAGACGTGAGCATAATATGCTATGCTTATGCAATTCTTTTATTTTTTGTTACGGCTGTTTGTGATCTTTAAGACTTGGGCTTTTTTATATTAGTCAATCATGTCTAACGTTACAGCAATTTCAAAACGGCACTCGGAAAACTTTTTGGTAATGAATAGTCCAGGGGCTACAGTACCTACTATTAGGATTAGAACGTATTTGTTTATGTACTTACGCCAATTGTCCACTTGTTTGAACCTGTTGGAATGTGAACGGTGAGTCCTGGTACGGATCCTGAACGCCTGGATACATGATAGCTGACTTGTTACGGTACAATGTGTAGTCTGCTTCAACCAACAACTTGTCGACGGGTCCTTCTACACGCAGCGCGTTTTGGCTCAGGGCGAATGTTACGTCAGGTGATACAATATGCGGTACGTCACGGAGGTAGAGATTGGATAGTAGCCTGCAATGTTACGCAGCGAGATTTGAGGCATAGCGTAATGACATTGATAATAGTGGAATAGTCAATCAAGCGCGGTGTGCGGGGCACGGGCGCCGGGCGTACCCCAAGGGTTAAACTACCTACATCACACAGCACCGCGTCACATGATTAAATATCACCCCCTTAAATGTTTATTTGTATTTCTGTTACAAGTTGTATATGTAAATAAAACAAAGTTGGGTTTGTTAAATCCCATGTATAATTGTATAACTCAAGAACGGCTGGACCGATTTTTATTATCTTGGATTTGTTTGATTTGTCGCCGCCCCAAATAGCGGAATAACTATTAAAACATGGCATGGGCGAAAAAAATCAGGAAAATTTACAAGGTAAATAAATACTTACAACGAAATAACATTGTCAGTGAGGAAGTAACCTTTGGCAATGATCAGGGATCTGGGTGCCTTCCGCATGTACACGTTCATGTGCTTGTTGCCGATTAGCCCTTGCAACGTCTACAAACAAACATCAATACATTTTATAAAGCTGTTACGAACGTTCTTTTTATACACGGTGTAAAAGTCAATTCATCAACAACTTACACTATGGAGACAAATTTGAAAACGCGAAAAAAATCTGCCGTTTTATACAAAATTGCAGTAGGTCCTTACCTACTCGACTCAAATGAATGGGACAGCTCATCGTCATTATCAGCCTATATACGTCCCACTGCAGGGCACAGGCCCACCCTCTAGGAGGGTGTTTGGGCATAGTCCACCACGCATGCCCAATGCGGATTAGTAGACTTCACTTAGGCATCAGAATTTCTTTTTCGGCATAATTATGCAGGTTTTCCTTTCACCTTTATGAAATATATCACCTATATATTCACCTATATATCCTTTCACCGTTTGATAGCAGTAGGTACGTACATAAGTTAGCAAATTTCATGGGTACCTACGTGGCATGTTGTCCGTCAAATAAAATAACGCTCACAGGCACATACATTATTATGATCCCAAGTAAGCCTCAGGCTTTCTGTTATGGGAACTATACAACAACGGCACACACATTTAACATCCATAACCGAACCGGGATTCGAACCCAGGACCCTGGTTTGGCAGTCCGGCGTGGTAACCATCACACCAACCGGGTCGTCAAATGGATGTATCTTTCATAATTTTGGTTTAAATAATTAGAAAGAAATACAGTAGTGACTACTAGCCTTATGATTATATTTAAAACTAGTGTTTACCCGCGACTTCGTCCGCACAAATTATATACCAGATTTTAAGTCAGATTTTAAGCTATCAAATAAAAAAAGTTTCATCAAAATCGGTTCAGTAGTTTTTGCGTGATGCGCGAACAAACAAGCAAACAAACAAACAAACAAACAAACAAACAAATAAACAAACACACAAACAAACAGACAAACAGACAGACAAAATTTCTAAAAAAGGTTGATTTCGAGTCAGGGATACCTAAAAACCATATCGTAATCTTTCTTTTGTAAATATCTTCAATGTACAGACACACTTCAGTTACAGTTTTATAATAGTTTAGATTAGATTAAAATTATGTTATGTTTAATTTCAGAGAAAAAAAAGAAAAACCAGCGTATCAAAGCTATTTTGAAAATGGGGCTACTTTGATTACAGTAGTTTTTCTCATTGCTTTCAAAAGTCACCCCAACAGGAATCTTTTTTCTGCGAATATTTACTATAGCTAGGGCGTTTAGCCGCTAAACCTTTAGAAATCATGACTATGGCTTGAAACTTGGTACAGTTGCTCAGGGGGTAATAAAAGACCGATTAAGATCGGTACCCCACGGGAGCCCCCCCTCTGGGGCGGGAGGGGGGGGGATCAAAGGGACGCTCCGACCGGACAAACTCAAACAGTTGCAAACGATAGAATATAGCTATCAGGTTAAGTTTGGTATCATTTTCGTATAAATTAAGGACGAGGAATTCATTTCTGGCATTTTTATTTCATTTTGTGAAAGTGGTTTCCGAATAAAACATAGAAACGTCAAAAATTTTACCTGGAAAAATACGTTTAAACAGCTATAACTTTACAACCTATAAACAAATTAATATTTTAGAAATACTTAAATATAGCATATTTTATGTAGATTCAGAAAAATATACCTTTTATAAAGATAATCTTACAAAATTACGAAGAAAAATTATCTTGAACGTTGCGCCGCGTAGTTAAGTGAAATTGCGCTACCAGCTCTTGCAGAAGAATCCAGACAATTTTCTTAAAAATTCGTATTCGATGCATGAGAATGAAGTGACCAAAAGAGATTTCTTGGTTAACTTCTCTAATTAGGTAAGTATTTCAATGTCGAAAAGGCTATCAGCGAGAAAAAATACAACTTATAGTTTTTTCGCAATCAATGTAGGTAACTCAAAATTAGAAATATAGAAAGAAACATTTATTGTTATCTATTTATACGCACTTTCCTTCACATAATCGTAGCTCTGTGTCTGTTTTCTTATATTTACATATCTGCTGAAAGCCTGCCTTGCATCTGCAGCGAGTTAAGTCCCTACACGCTTCTGCCACTGCTGGCTTGTTAGCCCAGTATGGGAGACCATTCGTTTCCATTTTTCCGCCAGCCCCAAGACGCAGATCTTTTTTGGTGAATATAGGTGTTTCTTATATTCATTGACTGTTGTAGGTACATTAACTTGACCTGTAAAAGAAAGAAGCAATGTTGAATCTGATTAGCAAAGTAAGAGGATTTATAGGTAATGAAAATAGTAGTCATAGTCATAGTCATAGTCATAATAGTTTATTGCGTCATGTGGTTACATAAGGTGGTGATAGTAGGAATAGATAAGTAGGTACGTACCTGACATGCATACTAACGACATTATCTTTGTATGAAAGGACCAGCTTCCTCAATTTTCCCTTCCATTAGCAACTTGAACCCAGTGGTGGCCCGTGGAAATACACGAAGCCGGAAGTATGATTGATTGAAGCCGGTTATTAACGATTTTAACCAAGTGGTTATAATGTTTTTTTATACACGCGTTTTATGCTTGTACTTATAAAGAAAAAATCCACCGCAAGATGCCACTATCGGATTGAAATGCGTGACCAGTAAAAGAAACTACAAATTTAGATAAACAATGGTTTAGCTACCGTTTTTTCTATAACTATGCCTGTGGAGTGTGTATACGGACTCTAAACCTCAAATGCTGTCTTCTTTCCTCTTCCACTAATGCAGGAAACTGTGTCGCATCCCATGAAGGCGTGGAAAAGGGGAAGGACCTTCGCCGTTTCCACGCCTTCACGGGATGCGACACGGTTTCCTGCTTTAATGGAAGAGGAAAGAAGACAGCATTTGAGACTTTGAGTGCATATCCTTATAAGACGTTAATGGCACATCCACAGATATAGTTATAGAAAAAACGATAGCTAAACCGTTGTTTATCTAAATTTCTAGGTTCTTTTACTGGTCTACCACTGGGTTTGAATAGGAAAAAAGGAAGAATGGTAAGAAACGACAATTTCTTTAAAACCATACTGGAAGGGAAGACAGAGGGGAAAAGAGGACCCAGACAGAGTTATATCTAGCCAAGTGAAAGAAAAGGTTGATGTCGTGTCGTATCAAAAACTCAAGACACTCGTAAAAGTGACTGGATTGGCGAATACTCCACCGACAAGAGCTCTTAAATAAGATGATGATGACCACTGGATTCAAGTTGCTTATGGAAGGGAAAATTGAGGAAGCTGATCCTTTCATACAAAGCTATGTCGTTACTATGTATGACAGGTACGTACATACCTATACTTATCTATTCCTACTGTTTTCTTTGCCGACATAATCCTCTTACTTTGTTGATCAGATTCAACATTGCTTCTTTCTTATACAGGTCAAGTCAATGTACAACAGTCAATGAATGTAGGAAACACCTATATTCACCAAAAAAGTTCGTCAATTAGAGAACATACCACCTACTCAGTCGCGGCCTTGTATCACACACACTAAGAGCAGGTGGATCAGGGATTCCATATTTGGGGCCACGTGCTAAAGCCCTTTTATCACCTTCCCAATCCAGCGTCTTGGGGCTGGCGGAAAAATAGAAACGAATGGTCGCTATTGGACTAACAAGCCAGCAGTGGCAGAAGGTTCTACACGCAGAATGTTCAATACGTAAAACGTTGAAAGCGCAAAATGTGCTACTCGCTGTAGATGCAAGGCAGGCTTTCAGCAGAGATGTAAATGTAAGAAAACAAACCTAAAATGCACCGAACTACGATGCATTTTAGGTTGGATGAGGAGCGAACGATTATGTGAAGGAATGTGCGTATAAAAGATAACAATAAATGTTTCTTTCTATATTTCTAATTTTGAAATTCATTGTTTGCGAAAAAACTATTAATTGTATTTTTTTTCTCGCTCATAGCCTTTTAGACATTGAAATACTTGCCTAATTAGAGAAGTTAACCAAGAATTTTTAAGAAAATTCGTATTCGATGCATGAGAATGAAGTGACCAAAAGAGATTTCTTGGTTAACTTCTCTAATTAGGCAAGTATTTCAATGTCTAAAAGGCTATGAGCGAGAAAAAAAATACAATTAATAGTTTTTTCGCAATCAATGTATTTCAAAATTAGAAATATAGAAAGAAACATTTATTGTTATCTTTTATACGCACATTCCTTCACATAATCGTTCGCTCCTCATCCAACCTAAAATGCATCGTAGTTCTGTGCATTTTAGGTTTGTTTTCTTACATTTACATCTCTGCTGAAAGCCTGCCTTGCATCTACAGCGAGTAGCACATTTTGCGCTTTCAACGTTTTACGTATTGAACATTCTGCGTGTAGAACCTTCTGCCACTGCTGGCTTGTTAGTCCAATAGCGACCATTCGTTTCTATTTTTCCGCCAGCCCCAAGACGCTGGATTGGGAAGGTGATAAAAGGGCTTTAGCACGTGGCCCCAAATATGGAATCCCTGATCCACCTGCTCTTAGTGTGTGTGATACAAGGCCGCGACTGAGTAGGTGGTATGTTCTCTAATTGACGAACTTTTTTGGTGAATATAGGTGTTTCCTACATTCATTGACTGTTGTACATTGACTTGACCTGTATAAGAAAGAAGCAATGTTGAATCTGATTAACAAAGTAAGAGGATTATGTCGGCAAAGAAAACAGTAGGAATAGATAAGTATAGGTATGTACGTACCTGTCATACATAGTAACGACATAGCTTTGTATGAAAGGATCAGCTTCCTCAATTTTCCCTTCCATAAGCAACTTGAATCCAGTGGTCATCATCATCTTATTTAAGAGCTCTTGTCGGTGGAGTATTCGCCAATCCAGTCACTTTTACGAGTGTCTTGAGTTTTTGATACGACACGACATCAACCTTTTCTTTCACTTGGCTAGATATAACTCTGTCTGGGTCCTCTTTTCCCCTCTGTCTTCCCTTCCAGTATGGTTTTAAAGAAATTGTCGTTTCTTACTGTAATATACTCCTTATTACTCAGGGTTAGTTGAGGTTGATGTATATAATAAAACACAGATATAGTCTTCACTAGTGAATGTGGCTAAGCGCACGTCCGCACGGCTCGGCGGTCGGTGGGTGAACTGAGTGAATACCGAGCGAATGCACGATATATATTGACCATAGACTGTACCTGCCGGTAGACGGCGTTACCGGCGCTTTCCACACTAACTACTCTTTATTGCTGTACACTACATCCCTTTCTTGTTTTAATTTAATTTATATTTTTACTCGAATCTACCACCGCTTCGGAAGGTATACCCATGGAGAAGAAGCGGCGCAAGAAACTCCACTTTGACTTATTTCTTAAACCATATTTACAATGCATGTTGATGGTTATCAATGTTATTACATCAAACAAATTACTAACAATTTATTGAGACCAATTTGTTTACAGAAAATAGATTTATCAAATATTGATCTGAAATTGCCAAACACCAAATACAACGATAAACAATGTCTACGACTTCGTATGTATATTTATACAATCTCATGATATTAGTCGTTTCAGTTATTTGTTACTTCTATTCTTTTCTATACTATCCCATCCTTATCAAAAAATGTTTTTTGTTTTCTATTGTTCAACAAATAAATTGCAATTGAATTAATTCATAATTTCAAATAAACTCTAATCACTACCATATAGGTATCTAACCAAATTCAAATCCATTAACAAATATTAAGTTTTCGCATAGGTTTGGTAAGAAACAGTTTAATTCATGAATAAGTAACCTTTTGGCTTATCATAATCTCTATCACTAGTTTTTCCAGGTTTTTTTTATTTTTAGATTACAAAGTTAGCTAGGTATTCGTGGCTGTTCACAGAAATATTGAATCTTGTTATTGGGTATAATAATCATAAATATTAGATCATTATTGTACCTGCCTGAATGCTGATTTAACTTTGACCAACAAAATTAAATATTTTGTTAGTCAAATTACACAACATTAAGGAAGGCAAACTAGATCGATTTCGTTGTCAGCAATGTTCAGTTCCACAGTTACCTTTATACAAATAATACATAACCATAGTATAATAAGATGTACTGCATAATACATTTTAATTATTAAATGTTTAATTGAGACTAGTTTTGAGAAATCAGCAGTTTCAATTTAATGTAACTACTATTTTACTCAACATAATATACAAACACAATGCCGATACCTAAATTAAAACAGTAGTGTAATAATTAAACTTTTGAATACATTAAAATATTTGACTTTAACAACGTCGCGATCGAATGCTCTTTGAACCAATTCAATTCTGTTTTCTGACAGCGTCTCGCAATAACTTAAAAGATTCACAATTTAATGTGCAGTCGCAATTGAATGCTCTTTGACCCAATTCAATGCTGATCTTTGACAGCGTCGCAATAACTTAACAGATTCGCAATTAAATGCACCCCGTAATTAAATGCATGGCTACTTTTACTTGAATACACCGCCGCACATTTGTAACTTAATTCTCGGCCGAGCTGACAGCTGGCTCCTCGCAATCTAATGCGGATGCCTCATTTTCTTCTCCTCGGTCCCAGAGTTCCCCTTGGCCGAATTGGGCGTCCATAGTGAGATGGGTTTTGACTAAATTTTATTCATCTATTTCCCCTTTTGTCAGTAAAAAGATATACCCCATTAGGTGTGCTATGTTTCGGTTGTTCCTTACAATACAAAAGAAGTATGTTATTAGGTTGTCAGGGTTTGTGAATTTATTTTGTTTGCAATACCTATTCAGTTACTCAAGCAGTATTCAAAATCAGTTTTATAAATTGGCATAATAATTACTACCGTTCAACAAAGTTTCCACAAATACATTTTTATATCAATAATTAACAAAATAAACCAGACATGATAACATAATTAGCAAATAATCATGAAAATATTGCGAAATGTACGATATACTTATATAAGTATATACCTAAAACATTAGTTACTTATTATTTATACATTAATAATATTTTCCTTCTACAGACCATAAAGTTATACTAACATTGGATAGGTACATAGAACCACGTTAGAGGCCGTAAGGCGGCCTGAACAAACTCCGGCCACAGGCCCTGCCCACACGATAAGACGATTGGATAGGTTTATGAAAATAATACTATTTTTAATCACATGAACATGGATTATGTAGGTACCTACAACTTTTGTTTCAACTTATTGCGTCGCGTAATATTACAGAACTGAAAATCTTACTAGAAATATATTCTACATTTAAAATATGACAATAATTCATGTATGTAATCGTAATTCAGGTAGCTACCGATGATTAACCGATTTGATTCAAGTACCAGTGTAATAATACTTGTTTTAACTCATACAAATCAATAAAGTTACAGTGCAATGCAATGCCTGCAGGGCTGTTACTAAGATAAGATACAGATTTAATCCATACAATAAGAAAATGCAATACTTAAGGCATTAATTCCTTTAGAGTTTTCTTTTAATGCTATTATTAATAAAATGCGTTACTACTCACAATAAATGTCTATGGAATGACCAACTATATGCTGCCAATAATTACTCATTTATACGACTTTTCAATTGAATGACCAACTACAAGCTGCTACTAATTAGGTACTTATTAGACTTGTCATATGAATGACCAACTACGAGCCGCTTATAATTATTTATTTGACTTTTCATTTGAATGACCAACTGCAAGCTGCTGATATTAAAATAAAAGTTGATTTTGTCAATTGAATGACCAGCTGCAAGTGGCTTAATAATTATTTTATTTATTTGACTTGTCATCTGAATGACCAACTATAAGCTGCTGATAGTAAAACTGTTTGGTTTTATAGCATTTGATGCCCAGCTAAAAGTTGCCAATGTCAATTGAATGACCAGCTACAAGTTGCTTAATCGAATTGAATGACCAGCTAAAAGCTGCTAATGTCAATTGAATGACCCAGCTGTACGTTGTAATAATTGTTTGTTATACATGGCCACTGAGTAAACAGCTACAAGCTAATAATAGGAGAGTAATCACCCGAACCATTTCAAAACTCTTAAGCTATTAATTGAAGACATTTTCTCTTTACTAAGCACTAAAGCAAGTAGGTATGTTTCAATCGGCGCCTTGGCAGTCGTCCTGTTAGAGGCTGGTTTCCCTGTGGCATGTGAGAACAATCAATCTGCGAACAAAATTTTCGAAGCAGTATTATGGGTTCGGTTATGTATGATGATTTTTTTTTTTTTTTTTTTTTTTTTTTTTTTTTTTTTGTGGGTAGTTTAAAAAAAGTAGTCTAGAGTGAACCTCACGCTTCTACCGCATAAAACAAAAGGGGCCAACTTGCTTTGGTTGGTGTGCGTGATGCGTCATAGAAATTATGTATGTGTGCGTGTATATGGATGGGGTTTAGAGGTCAGTGCTGGTTGCAATCTTTTCGACGCCTTCGCAGCTTCGACTGTCTATAATATATAGTGTCTATGTATAACTTATCCAAGGTAGGTAGGTACTTCAGAGCCTGTGTCCATCAGTGGACGTTCATCGGCTGAGAGGATGATGATGATAAGGTACTTCAGAAACATTAAATGTTAAATGAAATCACCTGATCATTTTCAGGTCCTTTTTGATTCGCTTTGTAAATAATTGACAGATTTAACATTGATCCTTAAAACATCAAATTATTCGCTCAAGTAGCCAAAGAAACTAGTTTCACCTGGGGTAATTGCATCCATCTGACCCTAACAACAATGTTGCAAAGATAAGATCAACGTAAGGTCACAGAACCGAATTGTAATAATTAATAAAGTATAGGTTACGAAAAACAAGTTTAGGTAACAAGGTACCTATTATTGATAGTACTGAAAAGAAGAACCCCGTTATTATTATTTAAGTATAATTAAGGTAAGGTAAGGTAGTAGGTAAGTTTTGCGACATCAGATGTTCGTTACGCCGAATTTTCATTACGTCGAATGATCGTTACGCCGAATGTTCGTTCACTGCATAGAATGTTTGATATGCAGCATGTTTGATACGCAGAATGTTCAATTCTGCGTCAAACGGGTAATTTATTTATTGTAATGTTATATAGTTAGCATAATTTTGTCATGCGTTACTATAGGCATAAATAACTATTGGAATAACCTCACTCGGCTCAATTAATCTTGCTACCATCCTATACTGGCTTGCTTACCTAATCCGAAAATTCTTCTAGAATCGCAACGCATATAAAAATACGCAACGAATAGTGTCTACTATTCTTAATTCGCGTTTTTCTGACGGACTACAAGGCCCTTTTATATTTGTGGGATGCTGTGAATACACTCTTTCAATCGTTCAAAAATAATAAGGAAAGATTACGTGACCTTAAAGATTGATGTCCACAGCAGTCGTTTGTTTGTTCATCCTATAAGCGCCGCGCGCTGTCATGACGTGTTGTCCACTCGTACTACACCTTCTTCCTGTCTGGGTCTCCCCTCGTTCCTCCAGCATTCGACAGTGGACATGCGGGAAAAGAAATACATTATGTAGATAATTCCAAACAAATCGATTTGAAAACGGGACAGAGAACTATGTTTACGATTCTTTTTAGCATAAAATAGCATATGCTCACGACCATATCCCCCGAGGGGGTAGTCAGAGACATTCCGATACCTCAGAAAATCCATGCCCCACCAATAGTATGAAAACTCTGTCCAGGGTGACGGGGAGCGAGCCCGAATTGGCCCGGTTTCTTTTCTTTACGAAATATTTTTTCAACACTATGTAACTGTAGGCAACAAACAAAACAACGCTAGCAGAAACCGTCTTCGATTGTGTTGCAAATAAAATAAAGCTTAGCTTCATTAACAGGGTGAAAGAACGGTGAACATTTTAATTCTGATATTTAACACATGTACCTATTAATTACAGCAAGCTTCACTTTTTTTATTTTTACCCTTCGTGGAAAACGATTGAATTTTTTTTATTTTTCAACTCTCAACAAACTGATAAGCACTTTACTCACGTGAATTTCGAATCCCGTCGTCGCCAATGTAATATACTCCTTATTACTCAGGGTTAGTTGAGGTTGATGTATATAATAAAACACAGATATAGTCTTCACTAGTGAATGTGGCTAAGCGCACGTCCGCACGGCTCGGCGGTCGGTGGGTGAACTGAGTGAATACCGAGCGAATGCACGATATATATTGACCATAGACTGTACCTGCCGGTAGACGGCGTTACCGGCGCTTTCCACACTAACTACTCTTTATTGCTGTACACTACACTTACCATTCTTCCTTTTTTCCTATTCAAACCCAGTGGTAGACCAGTAAAAGAACCTAGAAATTTAGATAAACAACGGTTTATATTTTCTTTGCCGACATAATCCTCTTACTTTGTTAATCAGATTCAACATTGCTTCTTTCTTATACAGGTCAAGTCAATGTACAACAGTCAATGAATGTAGGAAACACCTATATTCACCAAAAAAGTTCGTCAATTAGAGAACATACCACCTACTCAGTCGCGGCCTTGTATCACACACACTAAGAGCAGGTGGATCAGGGATTCCATATTTGGGGCCACGTGCTAAAGCCCTTTTATCACCTTCCCAATCCAGCGTCTTGGGGCTGGCGGAAAAATAGAAACGAATGGTCGCTATTGGACTAACAAGCCAGCAGTGGCAGAAGGTTCTACACGCAGAATGTTCAATACGTAAAACGTTGAAAGCGCAAAATGTGCTACTCGCTGTAGATGCAAGGCAGGCTTTCAGCAGAGATGTAAATGTAAGAAAACAAACCTAAAATGCACAGAACTACGATGCATTTTAGGTTGGATGAGGAGCGAACGATTATGTGAAGGAATGTGCGTATAAAAGATAACAATAAATGTTTCTTTCTATATTTCTAATTTTGAAATACATTGATTGCGAAAAAACTATTAATTGTATTTTTTTTCTCGCTCATAGCCTTTTAGACATTGAAATACTTGCCTAATTAGAGAAGTTAACCAAGAAATCTCTTTTGGTCACTTCATTCTCATGCATCGAATACGAATTTTTAAGAAAATTGTCTGGATTCTGCTGCAAGAGAATTCTATATACTATTTCACTTAACTACGCGGCGCAACGTTCAATATAATTTTTCTTCGTAATTTTGTAAGATTATCTTTATAAAAGGTATATTTTTCTGAATCTACATAAAATATGCTATATTTAAGTATTTCTAAAATATTAATTTGTTTATAGGTTGTAAAGTTATAGCTGTTTAAACGTATTTTTCTAGGTAAAATTTTTGACGTTTCTATGTTTTATTCGGAAACCACTTTCACAAAATGAAATAAAAATGCCAGAAATGAATTCCTCGTCCTTAATTTATACGAAAATGATACCAAACTTAACCTGATAGCTATATTCTATCGTTTGCAACTGTTTGAGTTTGTCCGGTCGGAGCGTCCCTTTGATCCCCCCCCTCCCGCCCCAGAGGGGGGGCTCCCGTGGGGTACCGATCTTAATCGGTCTTTTATGACCCCCTGAGCAACTGTACCAAGTTTCAAGCCATAGTCATGATTTCTAAAGGTTTACAATTTTTTTCTTAGACAAGCACCCTAACTACTAGAAACATTATCAGATTATTTTAACCACTCAGCCTCATGTTACATCCTTGAAGATTTGGTAAACAATGGGCGAACTGTCAATAATGCCAACACAGAAAAGAATGTTCGGCTGCTATCTGTTTTCGCAGAAAAATTTACAATCCTGTTGTCATTTATCATCAAAGTCACCCCAATTCTCAAAGTCGCCTCGTATTACGCCGGTACTGAATTACACACAGACATATAGGTAATATTGACTGCTGCCCTGCAGCACGATCAACAAAAGCATTGTTGTTCAACATGGACGAATTTGGTAAATATACGGCTGATACTTACTAAACTAACTGCGTTCTGAAACGGCTTTTTCTGTTTCCGCCATTCATCATGAAAGTTCTTTTGAGTTTCTGTAAAATTTTCAATAAGGGGTTTTCAGAAAGCCATTAAAAAAGAAAAAGTAGTTCCTAATGGCTCGCCATCTGCGTAGACGAGACAGGGGCGAGCGACCTTGCAGATAATAAAATAGTAAGAATTTGTGTTTTTAAGTAAGCAGCAAAATATGAGCGTATATTTCGTCAACGGATGCGTCTGACTCAGTGACATACATTTTTGTTTACTTTTTAGCTTACATTTTTCGTCATCGGACCCCTCTCTGGTCAACGCCATCTATCGCCGGTGTGATGAACTACGTTTGAGTAGCTGTCAGAAAACTTCTCATTCATTAAATCTCATCTTCTTATCGTGTGGGCAAGCCCTATGGTGTCAGAGTTTATACCTATACAGACCTCCTTCGTGACGTGGTTTTTTATGTAGCGACTACTACCACCAGAGACAGTAGCCGGGTCCACAGACTTAGGTATTACCAATGATATTAATGACTAGATTAGTAGTATAGGGCACTAAAGCGTTGCCACTTCGTCGAAGTCCGCAGACTTCTTTGACTTCAATCGGTCGCTTATCTATGGTGAGTACAGACATATCCGTGACGTTTAAATTAAGCTACCAAAATGTGGAAATGCGCCGTAAAAATTTGTAAATCACGGTCGGAAAAGAATAATAAAGGAAGTGGTGTTACTTTTCACAAGTAAGTTTACTATATTTTGTTAAGATTATTCAAGATAACATTGAAAAACTAAATAAAATTTTCACGCATTGTTTTTGCCATCAGTGTTGCAAGTAAATACGATTTTGATTTTCCCACATTGTTGGGAGTTTCGGTACCCTCTTCGTTATTTCATAGGTACAGGGTTAAGTTTTAATCAGTCCGGATAACTTCACCATTCATTCCCCTAACCAAACTGTACAACTTTCACTATAGAGCCAACATAGAAATCGCGAAAACCAAATCAGCTGTTTCATACAAAACTGCAGTACCGACTCGACTCAAATGTATGGGACAGCTGATTCCTTTCTTCGCGACTTCGAAGCCGGCACCATAGTAAATAAAATAAATAAATAAATAATAAAAATCTTTATTTGCATAGTGAAAGTGAAGAGAATAAATGGTGACGTTATCCGATCTGGGCTGATTAAATATCAACCCTGTATAATACGATATATTTAGGGCCTGTTTCACAACTTCCGAATAAGTTCTTGTTACTTGTTGCTTATCCGACAGCTCATTTGACATATTCTTCATAAAAAATATGTCAAATGAGGTGTCCGATAAGCTAACAAGAACTTATTCGAAAGTGTTGAAACAGGCCCTTAAAGTTTAATTATAAATCTGATCAGAAAACACAGACTATATATTCAAGTTTAGAATTCAGGTAATAAATTAATTAAATTCAGTAATTAATTCTGGGGAAATTATTTCTAACCACTGGCAACAGTGGCCGTTTGTACTGACGTTTTTAAAATAATAACGTCTTTCTCATTTCATCCTAATTTTTTTGACGGCAGAAGAAACGAGACAAACATAGTTTACTTTGGCGTATGTATCGATTTCCAAGCTACGTCTTTGAAACTCTGAAGTGGTTACGCATTTTTGAGAATTGTTTGTAAGAAGCTATCCCTCTAGTTGTATAAGCTCATTGGGTATTACAGTAGCCGGGTCCAACGGCTTAACGTGCCATCCGAAGCACGGAATCTCACGATCATGAATCACGATACACAATGATTTCAATAAACTTTTATGAAAGGAGGCGTCAAATTCTTCCTTATTTCTTCCCATAATTAAAATGTTTTAGGCCTGCCAGTCCTGCCACATACATCCGCTGGAATCATTGAATAATTTTGTTGCTTGAGGTGCTTCAGACCGTCAAAATGAACCACTTTCACTATGGAGCCAACTTCGAAATCACGAAAAAGAAATCAACTGTCCCATACATTTTAGTCGAGTCGGTACAGCAGTTTTGTATGGGACAGCTGATTTTTTATTTCGATTTTTTGAAGTTGGCTCCATAGTGAAAGTTGTTCAGTTTGATGGACTGAAGCACCCCCTTAAGTATTACTAGGGTGTTTTGTTCCACCCTGTAGAACAGACAATTTCGAGGCATGTATTGTACCCACTGTCCATTGTAAGTGGCGACGGTCACTGGACAGAGTTTCGGTACTACTGGTGAAACGTGGATATTCTGTGGTTTCAGAATATTTCTGACTACCCCCTCGGGGAATATAGTCGTGAGCATATGCTATGCTATGCTATGCTATGCTATGTTCTTACCACTGTGAAAATATTTTGCTATTTTGTCTTCAAGTTTCCCTTCGACATTGAATGCTAATATAAAACATAAAAAACAGATTGCAACTAAATAGGTCATTTCTTCCTTGTCTAAAACTTACTGGTACCAAAGTAACCTTTATACCTAAAGAATTACTAAACATTCTTATCTAGAAATACAATCAAAGTTTACCTTCGTTACGGCATTAACAAAAATCAATTAAAAATCAAAGTTCCAGAATTGCAATAATTGTTTTTACAACATTGAAGAAGATAAAAGGAATAATGAAAAAAATATATTCAGTTTGAAAATTGTTTGAATGTGATAGAACTTTGATAGAATTATAGTACCTATTATGAATTGGAAAGTATTTAATTTTTTCCTATTTTCTTTAGTTACAGTCTGCAAAAGTAGGAGCGAAAGCTCTTCTGAAAATGGAGGTAAGTAAAAACATGTAGGTAAGTACCTCATTAACTTACCAACTACTGGACGTAGGGTCCGCGCTCAAAAGTGTCAAAACCAAAAGAACACCAAAACGTAAAAAGAGAACCAATTAGGGTTGGACTACACATGGCCGCACGCGATCGCACTTTTCCGTCGCTCCATCCTTTTCTGTCACTCAGGAACGTCATTTGCTAGACCATATAAGATAGACGGAACGCGATCGCGTGCGATCGCACGCCGCAGGCGATCGCGATCCGTCTATCTTATATTTCTAGCAAATGACGTTCCTGAGTGACAGAAAAGGATGGAGCGACGGAAAAGTGCGATCGCGTGCGGCCATGTGTAGTTCAACCCTTACGCGACAGTCTACGTTTGATAAAAGCCGAATAGCTAGGGCGTTTAGCCGCTAAACCTTTAGAAATCATGACTATGGCTTGAAACTTGGTACAGTTGCTCAGGGGGTAATAAAAGACCGATTAAGATCGGTACCCCACGGGAGCCCCCCCTCTGGGGCGGGAGGGGGGGGGATCAAAGGGACGCTCCGACCGGACAAACTCAAACAGTTGCAAACGATAGAATATAGCTATCAGGTTAAGTTTGGTATCATTTTCGTATAAATTAAGGACGAGGAATTCATTTCTGGCATTTTTATTTCATTTTGTGAAAGTGGTTTCCGAATAAAACATAGAAACGTCAAAAATTTTACCTGGAAAAATACGTTTAAACAGCTATAACTTTACAACCTATAAACAAATTAATATTTTAGAAATACTTAAATATAGCATATTTTATGTAGATTCAGAAAAATATACCTTTTATAAAGATAATCTTACAAAATTACGAAGAAAAATTATCTTGAACGTTGCGCCGCGTAGTTAAGTGAAATTGCGCTACCAGCTCTTGCAGAAGAATCCAGACAATTTTCTTAAAAATTCGTATTCGATGCATGAGAATGAAGTGACCAAAAGAGATTTCTTGGTTAACTTCTCTAATTAGGTAAGTATTTCAATGTCGAAAAGGCTATCAGCGAGAAAAAATACAACTTATAGTTTTTTCGCAATCAATGTAGGTAACTCAAAATTAGAAATATAGAAAGAAACATTTATTGTTATCTATTTATACGCACTTTCCTTCACATAATCGTAGCTCTGTGTCTGTTTTCTTATATTTACATATCTGCTGAAAGCCTGCCTTGCATCTGCAGCGAGTTAAGTCCCTACACGCTTCTGCCACTGCTGGCTTGTTAGCCCAGTATGGGAGACCATTCGTTTCCATTTTTCCGCCAGCCCCAAGACGCAGATCTTTTTTGGTGAATATAGGTGTTTCTTATATTCATTGACTGTTGTAGGTACATTAACTTGACCTGTAAAAGAAAGAAGCAATGTTGAATCTGATTAGCAAAGTAAGAGGATTTATAGGTAATGAAAATAGTAGTCATAGTCATAGTCATAGTCATAATAGTTTATTGCGTCATGTGGTTACATAAGGTGGTGATAGTAGGAATAGATAAGTAGGTACGTACCTGACATGCATACTAACGACATTATCTTTGTATGAAAGGACCAGCTTCCTCAATTTTCCCTTCCATTAGCAACTTGAACCCAGTGGTGGCCCGTGGAAATACACGAAGCCGGAAGTATGATTGATTGAAGCCGGTTATTAACGATTTTAACCAAGTGGTTATAATGTTTTTTTATACACGCGTTTTATGCTTGTACTTATAAAGAAAAAATCCACCGCAAGATGCCACTATCGGATTGAAATGCGTGACCAGTAAAAGAAACTACAAATTTAGATAAACAATGGTTTAGCTACCGTTTTTTCTATAACTATGCCTGTGGAGTGTGTATACGGACTCTAAACCTCAAATGCTGTCTTCTTTCCTCTTCCACTAATGCAGGAAACTGTGTCGCATCCCATGAAGGCGTGGAAAAGGGGAAGGACCTTCGCCGTTTCCACGCCTTCACGGGATGCGACACGGTTTCCTGCTTTAATGGAAGAGGAAAGAAGACAGCATTTGAGACTTTGAGTGCATATCCTTATAAGACGTTAATGGCACATCCACAGATATAGTTATAGAAAAAACGATAGCTAAACCGTTGTTTATCTAAATTTCTAGGTTCTTTTACTGGTCTACCACTGGGTTTGAATAGGAAAAAAGGAAGAATGGTAAGAAACGACAATTTCTTTAAAACCATACTGGAAGGGAAGACAGAGGGGAAAAGAGGACCCAGACAGAGTTATATCTAGCCAAGTGAAAGAAAAGGTTGATGTCGTGTCGTATCAAAAACTCAAGACACTCGTAAAAGTGACTGGATTGGCGAATACTCCACCGACAAGAGCTCTTAAATAAGATGATGATGACCACTGGATTCAAGTTGCTTATGGAAGGGAAAATTGAGGAAGCTGATCCTTTCATACAAAGCTATGTCGTTACTATGTATGACAGGTACGTACATACCTATACTTATCTATTCCTACTGTTTTCTTTGCCGACATAATCCTCTTACTTTGTTAATCAGATTCAACATTGCTTCTTTCTTATACAGGTCAAGTCAATGTACAACAGTCAATGAATGTAGGAAACACCTATATTCACCAAAAAAGTTCGTCAATTAGAGAACATACCACCTACTCAGTCGCGGCCTTGTATCACACACACTAAGAGCAGGTGGATCAGGGATTCCATATTTGGGGCCACGTGCTAAAGCCCTTTTATCACCTTCCCAATCCAGCGTCTTGGGGCTGGCGGAAAAATAGAAACGAATGGTCGCTATTGGACTAACAAGCCAGCAGTGGCAGAAGGTTCTACACGCAGAATGTTCAATACGTAAAACGTTGAAAGCGCAAAATGTGCTACTCGCTGTAGATGCAAGGCAGGCTTTCAGCAGAGATGTAAATGTAAGAAAACAAACCTAAAATGCACCGAACTACGATGCATTTTAGGTTGGATGAGGAGCGAACGATTATGTGAAGGAATGTGCGTATAAAAGATAACAATAAATGTTTCTTTCTATATTTCTAATTTTGAAATTCATTGTTTGCGAAAAAACTATTAATTGTATTTTTTTTCTCGCTCATAGCCTTTTAGACATTGAAATACTTGCCTAATTAGAGAAGTTAACCAAGAATTTTTAAGAAAATTCGTATTCGATGCATGAGAATGAAGTGACCAAAAGAGATTTCTTGGTTAACTTCTCTAATTAGGCAAGTATTTCAATGTCTAAAAGGCTATGAGCGAGAAAAAAAATACAATTAATAGTTTTTTCGCAATCAATGTATTTCAAAATTAGAAATATAGAAAGAAACATTTATTGTTATCTTTTATACGCACATTCCTTCACATAATCGTTCGCTCCTCATCCAACCTAAAATGCATCGTAGTTCTGTGCATTTTAGGTTTGTTTTCTTACATTTACATCTCTGCTGAAAGCCTGCCTTGCATCTACAGCGAGTAGCACATTTTGCGCTTTCAACGTTTTACGTATTGAACATTCTGCGTGTAGAACCTTCTGCCACTGCTGGCTTGTTAGTCCAATAGCGACCATTCGTTTCTATTTTTCCGCCAGCCCCAAGACGCTGGATTGGGAAGGTGATAAAAGGGCTTTAGCACGTGGCCCCAAATATGGAATCCCTGATCCACCTGCTCTTAGTGTGTGTGATACAAGGCCGCGACTGAGTAGGTGGTATGTTCTCTAATTGACGAACTTTTTTGGTGAATATAGGTGTTTCCTACATTCATTGACTGTTGTACATTGACTTGACCTGTATAAGAAAGAAGCAATGTTGAATCTGATTAACAAAGTAAGAGGATTATGTCGGCAAAGAAAACAGTAGGAATAGATAAGTATAGGTATGTACGTACCTGTCATACATAGTAACGACATAGCTTTGTATGAAAGGATCAGCTTCCTCAATTTTCCCTTCCATAAGCAACTTGAATCCAGTGGTCATCATCATCTTATTTAAGAGCTCTTGTCGGTGGAGTATTCGCCAATCCAGTCACTTTTACGAGTGTCTTGAGTTTTTGATACGACACGACATCAACCTTTTCTTTCACTTGGCTAGATATAACTCTGTCTGGGTCCTCTTTTCCCCTCTGTCTTCCCTTCCAGTATGGTTTTAAAGAAATTGTCGTTTCTTACCATTCTTCCTTTTTTCCTATTCAAACCCAGTGGTAGACCAGTAAAAGAACCTAGAAATTTAGATAAACAACGGTTTATATTTTCGTTGCCGACATAATCCTCTTACTTTGTTAATCAGATTCAACATTGCTTCTTTCTTATACAGGTCAAGTCAATGTACAACAGTCAATGAATGTAGGAAACACCTATATTCACCAAAAAAGTTCGTCAATTAGAGAACATACCACCTACTCAGTCGCGGCCTTGTATCACACACACTAAGAGCAGGTGGATCAGGGATTCCATATTTGGGGCCACGTGCTAAAGCCCTTTTATCACCTTCCCAATCCAGCGTCTTGGGGCTGGCGGAAAAATAGAAACGAATGGTCGCTATTGGACTAACAAGCCAGCAGTGGCAGAAGGTTCTACACGCAGAATGTTCAATACGTAAAACGTTGAAAGCGCAAAATGTGCTACTCGCTGTAGATGCAAGGCAGGCTTTCAGCAGAGATGTAAATGTAAGAAAACAAACCTAAAATGCACAGAACTACGATGCATTTTAGGTTGGATGAGGAGCGAACGATTATGTGAAGGAATGTGCGTATAAAAGATAACAATAAATGTTTCTTTCTATATTTCTAATTTTGAAATACATTGATTGCGAAAAAACTATTAATTGTATTTTTTTTCTCGCTCATAGCCTTTTAGACATTGAAATACTTGCCTAATTAGAGAAGTTAACCAAGAAATCTCTTTTGGTCACTTCATTCTCATGCATCGAATACGAATTTTTAAGAAAATTGTCTGGATTCTGCTGCAAGAGAATTCTATATACTATTTCACTTAACTACGCGGCGCAACGTTCAATATAATTTTTCTTCGTAATTTTGTAAGATTATCTTTATAAAAGGTATATTTTTCTGAATCTACATAAAATATGCTATATTTAAGTATTTCTAAAATATTAATTTGTTTATAGGTTGTAAAGTTATAGCTGTTTAAACGTATTTTTCTAGGTAAAATTTTTGACGTTTCTATGTTTTATTCGGAAACCACTTTCACAAAATGAAATAAAAATGCCAGAAATGAATTCCTCGTCCTTAATTTATACGAAAATGATACCAAACTTAACCTGATAGCTATATTCTATCGTTTGCAACTGTTTGAGTTTGTCCGGTCGGAGCGTCCCTTTGATCCCCCCCCTCCCGCCCCAGAGGGGGGGCTCCCGTGGGGTACCGATCTTAATCGGTCTTTTATGACCCCCTGAGCAACTGTACCAAGTTTCAAGCCATAGTCATGATTTCTAAAGGTTTACAATTTTTTTCTTAGACAAGCACCCTAACTAGAATAAATGCACGCGGGCGCGCGCACTGTACCGCGATGGGGGAGTAGGATGGAAAAGAGTTTCAGCATTTTCAATGTTTTTAGTTTGTTTATTACTACACGTACTTAGCTTTGTGTAGTTTAGTCTCGGACACTTTTTTTCGAGAATTTTGTACTGGACATGAAAATGCAGTTTTTTTGCGAATTCCCCTTATGTTCCTTCAGGGAAGTTGTCCAGTATCATGAGTACCCTAACATAAGCTGTATGTAATGGGGTGGTTTTTCCCAAATTGTGGCCGACATCGATTCATATTAATACAACACTAGTTTTTAACTAACAACATACATTTAAGGGTGTATTCAGACAATGAAACTTAACATCTTTCTCAGATGAACATGGGTCGAAAATAGAGATACATTTTTGGACCTCCCACAGAAAATCGATCGGCTGATCCGCATTTTTGTATGGGAAGTCCAAATATCTTACTTTTCGACCCATGATTAGGGAAAGTTGTGAAGTTTCAATGTCTGAATACACCCTCAAAATTTTGTTAGTAATTAAAAACTAGTGGTGTATATGTAATGCAAAGGTACTTATTTATTTTATTTATTTAAAACTTTATTGCACACACGGAAACATACATGAAAACAAAGGGCGCAAAGGGCGAGCTTATCTCTAAAGAGATTTCTTCCAGCAAACCCGTGACAGAGAGAGAGCATACAAAGTGAGGCAGGCATAGTGTGCACATTTAACCAATAAAACAGTAGGTATTTAACGCTGATAAATACAGGTAGCCGTGTGGTTCCGGCTTTAAGAATGGACCACTCCAATTCTTCCCGTGGGTGCCGTACGAGGCGACTAAGGGATTCAAGGTTTCTTATGCATTGTTTATGTGGGCGAAAGGCTATAGCCACCTCTCACTACTTGACACGTCATTCCATCCTGAAACTTAAATTGCTAAATGTGAGCATTGCTACAACTGCATTCTTAAACAGAAAGTTGGTAGTTGTAGCAATGTTTCTGTCCACCCCGAAAGGGATTACGGTCGTGAGTTTACGTATGTATGTATGTATGTAAATACAGGTATCCATCTGATCAAAATTAAAACACCGTATAACTTTTAGATAACAGCGTAAAAATGTCTAACTATAAGTCTGATGGCAATGAGGACGTGGATGGATCAGCAAATGATGAAGCCTCGATGAAAAACTGCTGGGTCAGTTTGAACGCGAAGCATCTTTTCGACACCATGGATCCGCTGGATGGTGAGTTTAATAATCTATTTTCTATAATAGACCTTCTTAATTTTCTGACGGTTTTGTAAGGGGATGAATCTAGGGATGAACAGACCATCAAACTGAACAGCTTTCAGTATCTAGCCAACTTCGAAATCGAGAAAAAAAAATACAGCAGTTTCATACAAAACCGACTCGACTCAAATGCATTGGACATCCGATTTTTTTTTCTCGTTTTCAAGTATTACTTCGGTGTTTTGTACATAAATTCAAATAACTATATACAAATTCAGCTTCCGTATGTTTGTGTCTGTTAACTCGTAAATGACTCGACCGATTACGATGAAACTTTAGTGGGTTTTCGAGGAAAAATAACTACAATAAAATTCCGTGTGTCCGTGTGTCCGTTTCCGAGTGTGTCGGGAAAAAAGGGGCATGTAGTTAATTCGTCCAAAATTGCAACGCATGCCGGGCACAGCTAGTAATATTTCATTTAAAAATGGGTCTGGATCTACATATCATCATCATCATCATATGAACGGATAGACGTCCACTGCTGGACATAGGCCTTCCCAAGGATCGCCACAACGACCGGTCCTGCGCTGCCCTCGTCCAACGGATTCCCGCTGCCTTCACAAGGTTGACTAGCCTAACTAGTACCTTCTCGTTCCAAATACCGCAGTGTCTCAAGACAAGACAAAAGTCTTTGATCAGTATGCGTACTGCCAGTGATGACATATGGAACTGAGACGTAGTCTTTCACTCAACGCCTCATAAAAAGGCTGAAGCTGAAAGTCGGCCAAAGGGCAATGGAGAGGGCTATGCTCGGAGTTCCCTGCGACATCGAATCAGAAATGAAGAGATTCTCAGAACCAGTAGCAGAGTAGTATTGCTAATAAAGTAGTAGGTAGATCCTACAAGGTGAACCGACGACTTGGTGAAGGCGGCGGGAATAACAAACAAAAAAGACAATTTCTTTTTCATTTGTTATTTAATCATTATTAATTGCAGAAAGTTCATCTAAGGCCCGAAATGAATACCAGGCACTGATGGAATCAGTCGGATTTGATCAAGAAATGTTGGACGTAAGTACCTAACAACTATTATTCTGGCCAGATATCCTATAACTAGATTCCCCATACCTCAGTAACTACCTATACCTAAACTAAATATGGTAATGGGCATTCAACAGCATAAGTCACTTTAACTTTAGCAGATTTCAAATTGATTATTGATGTATGTTGACAGATTTTCGTTCGAATGCACAGTTTCAATGCTAGGATTAATTTAAGATTTGTATGGGACTTGTTATATCTTTGAGGCACCGTAACTTTAAAACTGTAAATAGTGATTAGCGCGAAATACATCCGAATTATATCCTCTTAAATAGTCTGCGCGCCTCTAGTCCCCACGGACCCATTGTCTCAACCCCAAAATGCCCAAATGGTGCAAATATACATCGTGTAAAATTAAATTCGCCGCTTGAGGATTTCTGCGTATTGGAAGAGGTCGCATGGACGTGGGACAGTGTGTCAACATAGGGCTGCAATCGCGGTAAATATTCGGTGATTGAACCTTGATTGGACTACGTACGAACCATAACATTTGACACATTTGGTATTGCTCTAATCGCGGTACTGCTCTTGACAGCTGTTAGAGCCGTTTTGACAGATCGCTCAGACGGCAGTTACATAGAATTTAGCACAGGCATGTCAAACATGCGGCCCGCACCGCAATGTCTTGTGAGCTTTGTTTGATTTTACTATTAAAATAAACGATTACAGTCGTGTATGATCGATGCAATGAGTTTTCTTTCTATATTTTCTTTGCGGCCCACTGATTCTACTATCATTATGCATGTGGCCCACCAATGACCTTGGCTTTGACATGCCTGGTTTAGCACGATGCGGAATCCAGCACAGTTGAATAGTAATTAGATTGCAATGTGATTAGAACTGAAATTGGATAAGAATAGAACTTAGATGTTTTAACTTAGCGCATCGGGCTCCAGGTAGCGTCCCAGACCAGCGACCTCCCCATTTTCCGTGGAACGAGCGTCATTCCATCAGGCTTCTTGCCATCACCCCGCATTAATTTGTTTGTACTTCAGTTTATGCTAGGAAGCTTGGGTACAGCAGACCGCGCAATTCACAACTTCCAAGGTGAAATAGCCAAGGTTCCAGCTGGTCTCAATCTCGGCGGACACTGCATGATGAGGATGCACGATTCTATACTGTTTGTATCTTTTACGTAATTTTTGCTATATAATTACGCATGCAATATAATTACGAAGATATATGGCTTTGTTTTGTATGAATAATTTCAAAGCTTGATATCTTCGTAATTATAATATAAATTGTAAATATTATTTGATACGCGCAATCTAGATTTTCTAAGCTATTCTTCCATATATAAAACATTACTTTTATTAACACCGTCTACGAGTGTTCTACGACAAAGTTTTGTATGAAATTGACAGCTCTCCAACCATAGTTCCTGAATTTCGCTTCACAAGTATTCGTTCTAGCGTGCGTCGCTGCCACGTCAATCGTTGCAATAACAGACTAGACCCTAGGCAAGCAAATATCCAGACTTTTTTTTGGGGCCCCGACATTTAAATTTTCATAGAAAAACATTGAAAAACTAAGTGCTGTAATCACTTTTCCATACAAATATTCGGATTTCGGGGTGAGGGAGAGGGGGGGATAAATCCCACCTATCCTCCCCCCCCCTGGATACGTGCATGGAGTGCGATTTTTGAATCTCATTCGCTGAGCTCAGCATTTGAAAATATCAAAATTACCATGGAGATACCTGCATCTTTCTACTGCTGATTTGACTTTCGAAAATCATACATGAGGAGTGTGATTTTTTAAAGTCAAATCAGCAGTAGAAAGATGCATATATATTATTCTCCATAGTAATTACGACATTTGTTACTGCTGAGTTCAACGTATGACTTTCAAAAATCGCACTCCTGACCCCAGAATTGTATTTCAGATTCTTCCACCGTGTAAAGCTACGTTACGACACAATATTCCGCGTGAACTACCTCCATAACGACCTGGTGAATATGAGACTGATTGGTCGGCTGTCACTCCATGATCTGCACTTAATTGGGTCCTATGAACGAGCTCTCACTGATAGGGATCCGTCCCATCTCATCTACAGACCTACCTTTGGAAATCTGGAGTAAGCCTTTTAATAATTCTAGTAGACCCAACCATATGAACGGAGATGGATACCCAAAACCGGGAGATCTTAGGTTTCTTCCCCTCAATGGTATTGCCTCTTTCATTGACCATGTATTTGAAGGGTGAGGAAAGCAAAAAGTATTGGGGCTAACACAAAAGATCCCACTGGGTCGAAGTGTTGCTGGCCTGCCAGCCCCCACAACAAGATAAGATAAGATAAGAACCATATGAACAGAACTACAGGGTGAAATTGATATCATTACCATCCTTTTAAACTAAGAGTCTACCCATCAAACTGAACAACTTGTACTATGGGAGCAAAACGAACGAAGCAAAAAAAAATCTGCTATTCCATACTAAACTGCAATGCCTACTCGACTCAAATGTATGCAACAGCTGTTTTTTTTATGCTCCGATCGTTTTGCTCCCATAGTACAAGTTGTTCAGTTTGATGGGTAGACATTGGGAGACAGGCGTGAGAATATGTACGTATGGGTAGACAATGATATCAATTTCGCCCTGTATACAGGGTGTTAGGGTAAACAGTTGCATTACTCCCTTTCGGCCCATAAGGACCACTTCTCAAAAGGACCTCTTCCCATAAGGACCGCTTCCCAAAAGGACCTCTTCCCATAAGGACCACTTCCCCCATTATACTAGACAACATTCCCATAAAAAACATAAAGGAAATTCGCAAAAAAATATTTCTCTCATTGGCCGATTTTTTCCTCGCTCACCGCCTCGCTACCTCGCACATCTCTGGTGGAAAAGCCGCCTTACTCGTAATAGGCGATGATGTTAGAAAATGCTAAAAGCTGAATGTTAGTTTGGTACCAACATTTTGAAAAGTTTTACTTACTTACTTACTTACTTACTTACTACTTTTTATAAGGTACCTAATTCTAAAATTATTTTTTATATTGAGTATGTATATATTTATACTTTGTGTAAATAGTACACCGCCATAGCATTTATCTCATGTAAGACTTCTTCCATCCACTGGTTGTCTGGAAGAAATTAATTTTAGTGATAAGGCCGCCTTTTGTACCCTTCTTGTTCGTGTATATTGTTGTTGTTTTTGTGTATTTTGGTGTGCAAATAAAGAATATTTGATATTATTTATTATTTAATATGAATATTGGAGGGACGAAGGGTCTACCGATCCAAATGAATGAACCTACCTAGGGGCACCCAGAGGGGTAGGTAAGGACTTCAGCATAGGACGTTGCTGGGGCTACGCGGCGGATGGGTAGCGGGGATCGGTGAGAGAGGAAGGCCGAGGATAGTTTTATGGTGCACCTTGTGAGAGCCTTCTATGTTCAACAGTGGACCATAAGTACGTTCACAAACGATAACGCACTGACGGAGCAGCAAACGTCAGTCCGTCATTTGTGAAGCAAGGAGTTGTATGAAACCGCACGTAGAAGCACGCACGGTGACGGATTGACGCACCGGGTGTGGTTCTATGGACTGACATCTGCCTCTCCGTCAGTGCGTCATCATGTTTGAACGCACTTAGGTACAGGCTGATTCATAACTCAACCAGGAACCCTGGATATTCTGCAGTTATGGTCGTAGAAACTATCACGCTGACCCAGTTACTGAATGAATAATAAAATGACGTGCTGATGTTTGCTGGAGATCGTAAGCCAATCAGTAGAAACTGTAAAAACATTTTGGAATATTCTCTTATTAGATCCGTCGAAGTTTTCTAGTCTTCAAATAGTAATATTTCTTTTATTCCGTAGGCTTTTATTGAAAAATGTGGAATATAAGATGGAAGGTCGATACCGACTGCTAAAGGACAGACTTTCAGTCGAGCTAGTTGTCTCCGAAATGAAAGTGTCAGAGATACTAATGACGGTAAACAACTTCGGTACTGAATATGAAGGCAGATCTCGTTTATTATTATAACATGTTTACATATTTTTATTTCAGTACCATAATAACATTAACCAGACAGAAACTGAAAGACTGGAATCGAAAAATATAGGTAAATACAATATGTTAGCATGAATCACTCCTATAGTATTGGGTCCTGTGGTCCCGTAGTGTTTTTCTATGGCACCAACATCAACATCGAAATCGCAAAAAAGAAATCACCTGTTCCGTACAAAACGGCCAACCTACCTAAGCCGAATGTATAGGACAGCTGATTTTTTTCGCAATTCCGATGTTGATGGGCTTACTCACATTGCATGCTTTGTATAATGCGTCACCTTTCAACACATCGAATGTGTCATGTTAGTACGTAAAATGCGTGCCGTCCGCAGGCGCGGCGTGGCTCCATAAATGACATACTGCCTTATAGTACCTAGTTTTGCAGCAGCGTGCTTCGCTACAATGGTTTTCGCGACTACATCATTCGAACGTACATGTTTTCGAACGTATGAGGCAGTCCAAAAGTTTTTCGCAGTAGTGTGCTTCGCTATGACGGTTTTAGAGATAGTAGATGTGATCTTACATTACTCATGGCTAGATTTGACGTCCTACCAACGACCAAGTTATTTAGCAAAACTGCAGTTTGAGACCACGCATCGCATTGTATGCACGATAAGGGTTGAGACAGCAGCAGCACAGCAACTACTAGCGACAACGCAACCACATTGTCGGTCTGCAACTGCAAAAAGCTGCAGCGACACTATTCACACGTAACCACTGCCTGACCACCTTTGGTGGCTGCGATGTAGTGTGGTTGTGGTACGTGTGAAACAACGCCTAGACTTATCGCTTATTTTAAATACCAATATTTTTAATTTATTTAATACGATGACCATTGACTTAATTTTGAAGTGTTCAAAATTGATATATTTAGAGGAATACCTGGAAAGACTGAGGACTGGCTTAAATGACTGGCTCAAAGATTATTTCAATGACTTCCTCATGTACTATATGAATGGTATCGTGATATGGCACAAAAAACCACCAAGTGCGGAATTCCAGTAAGTATAATATTATACCTTCTTAATTTTATTTAATTGGGTGACCACTGGATACCACTTATATAAAACTATAATCATGAACGGTTTATTTGATCAAACTAATAATGCATCAAATGAGAACATTTGAGCTAGCTAACATAATCTATGTTACATCTGCCATGTCCCTATTGTACGCTCATTCGGATAAAGACTATGGTAAAAAATATTTGCCCCATTATCCAGGGAGAAAACAGGAGAATACATACATACATACATATGCTCACGCCTATGTCCCACTACTGGGGTAGGCAGAGACAATAGATCGCCACATGCTACGATTCTGACACACATCTTTCGCCTCCTCAACATTCATAAGTCTCTAAACAGGAGAATACCATGGGAATTTGTTAGTCTCGAATTTTAATAAATGGTCGACGTTGACTCGCTGCACGTAGACGGGCTTAATAGCCATTAAATCCTAACATAATAGCATTAAACAATTCTGTATTAACTCCATACTAATGCGACAAAGAAACGTTCGTGCTCCATTATGAGGGTACAACGAGCGCACAAGCGAAGATAACGGTAGCGATTCACTAAGAAAGTGTGTCGATATCGCCATAAACAATAATAATAATAATAACCCCGCGGGGGCAGCTTGTGGCGAGCTGACGGTGAGTGGCGACACCGCGGACCCCTATCCAGGGGGACCATACAGACATGCGCTTACACACACACCCCCACAGACAGTAACACACCCCCCTACCTCTGGCTTGCCTTCATTGGCCGTCCAGAGTGGAATCGCAAGAGCAAAGAACCTATGCTCCAGGTTGGAAGTGTATTGCACGTAATGGCGTAATAACGGGGAAACCCGCTCACGGGGGTAAACCCCGCGATGGTGAAACCGGTGCCGCACCTCTCGACAACCTTTAGCCGCTCAATGGGATGTTGCCCCATTGTCGCACTTTGTGCGTGCGGCCGTTTTATGGGGCCCACTCGACGAGTTGGCGAGTCACCGCCTGCCCTATTTACAATTTTGAGACTAGTTGTCATGGCAGGCGTCCGTTAGTCTCCTCCCATAGCCCAGTATCCATCCATCCAACTTTCACCTCTATAGCCCAAGACCTTATTTTTCCATCGCGGCCATAGAGCCGCACTCCAATAGTCTTTGCACCTGGCGGGGACCATCCCCGTGTGTATCATATTGTGCGCTCGGAGATGGTATCCGCCATGTGTATCCCTTACATTTAGATTAACTTGTCTTTTGAACGGGCCTCTACATGTTGGCTTCGGCTCCATGCACGCCTTCCAAAGGTCCGGGACTTAATTGCCCGTGATTACGGATCATAATAATAATAATAATAGGCAGCTTGTGGCGAGCTGACGGTGAGTGGCGACACCGCGAACCCCTATCCAGGGGGACCATACAGACATGCGCTTACACACACACCCCCACAGACAGTAACACACCCCCCTACCTCTGGCTTGCCTTCATTGGCCGTCCAGAGTGGAATCGCAAGAGCAGAGAACCTATGCTCCAGGTTGGAAGTGTATTGCACGTAATGGCGTAATAACGGGGAAACCCGCTCACGGGGGTAAACCCCGCGATGGTGAAACCGGTGCCGCACCTCTCGACAACCTTTAGCCGCTCAATGGGATGTTGCCCCATTGTCGCACTTTGTGCGTGCGGCCGTTTTATGGGGCCCACTCGACGAGTTGGCGAGTCACCGCCTGCCCTATTTACAATTTTGAGACTAGTTGTCATGGCAGGCGTCCGTTAGTCTCCTCCCATAGCCCAGTATCCATCCATCCAACTTTCACCTCTATAGCCCAAGACCTTATTTTTCCATCGCGGCCATAGAGCCGCACTCCAATAGTCTTTGCACCTGGCGGGGACCATCCCCGTGTGTATCATGTTGTGCGCTCGGGGATGGTATCCGCCATGTGTATCCCTTACATTTAGATTAACTTGTCTTTTGAACGGGCCTCTACATGTTGGCTTCGGCTCCATGCACGCCTTCCAAAGGTCCGGGACTTAATTGCCCGTGATTACGGATCGTAAGACACATAATAATAATTTATTGTTTCACAAAGTACAAGGATTATAAAAAGCTTAGACATATAGAGTACACAATAGGTTTACAGTACAAATGTCCGCTGATACTCAAAAAAGAAACCTGTCCTTTGAATACCAGCAACCTTCCAGTGGCACAGAGAAATTACATGAGTACTTTTAAATATAGGTACAAGTACTGTTGCGAAAAAAGGGTATTGCGATAGAAAAGAAAAATAATTGGTAAAGTAAGTATGATTGAGGTGTGAGTGTGGTAGGGGTGTGGGTGTGTGGGTGTGTGTGTGTGTGTGTGTGTGAGTTTTAAATAATTGTTTCTATTTAATTGTGCATTATCTAATTATTTGTGCTTGGTTCTATATAACCTACCTACAATGGGACAGCGTTGTAACGTTTATAGTTTCTAGTTCGAAGTAGATACATAATAATTTAATGCATAATGTTCTTAATTTGTTTTTTAGAAAATACGATAAAGAAAAAGCATTTGCTTTGAACAAGTACACGGACGAAGCTATAGATTTAATGAAAATGAGACTTCACGACCTGAATGCAACAGCTATTAAAATTCCCGAGTTCAGCATTTATTCAGTCAACGGATTGGTAAGCTTGCTTACTTTAACACTTCTGCAAGCGCCTCAAGCTAGATGCGGTCTCTGGCGGGAAAGCTCCTCACTTCCTGAACCGTTTGTCCCTCTTACGGATAGCTCCAGGACAGGAACTGCCCTAGGCAAGGGGCGTAAGTTGACTCCAATCTGTGCTCCAAAACCAAGCAAATACTGGGCTGGAAATATTCTGAATGACAATGCCATCGTCATGATAGAAGAATAACCTACATCTTTAACTTTGATCTCTCGAAGTTAGGAAATTCGTATCTACATACGAATAACAGTATCATTGGCTGCGTTATACAGGCAAAAAGACCATTCAAACACCGAATTCGCGAGATGCGCGGCAGAAGTATGCTACTCATTTCACGAGCACGGTATACGAGGAGCGGGAGCGATTTAAAACCATCTTCTTATCTCAGCTAAGGGTCATGCAGGGCCTTACACCTCTTGTGCCTTGAGCCGTTAGCTGTGTGATCCCCTGAACCCCTGAATGATCGTCTCCTTCATTTTCTCTTCCTGGGTATACCTTCCTTTGTACATTTGGAGATAGAGGCGTCTTGCCGAAATGATATCAAATATAATTGTGATAGTGCAGTAGTGGTACTCATAATACAAAAATTAGTGTAACTTTTTCAGGAAATTAAGCTAAGAGATGGAGTATTAAGGGGCCTGGACACCATGCACAGGCGCTCGGTCGCCACTGGTTTGAAAACTGGGAACGTGCGACAAGTTGATGCCCTTATTGGGTTTAGTAATATAAAGGTAGGTAATAATATAGTATTGATGTCACCCTACAGAGTTAGGACCGAGAAGAAGCATTTATATGTTTACCTCTTAGATCAAGAATTAAAAAAAACGCAAAAGCAAGGCCTAAAAATGACATATTTAAAGTGCCATGAAAGATTATGTTTTACTTATGGTTTTCATATGGATCCTCTTGTTTATTTATTTTTGAATTTATTGTAACATAAAAATCCAGAACGAAGTTAAAGATGGTTCCGATTTCTTCCGATATACTTACGCCAAATCACTTTAAGAAAATAGGTATCGACTTGGCGGATGTAAGGTAAATACAACATAGTGGAACAATTCCTTCATAAAAAAGAAAATCTGACTAAAGCTCAAGCCCTTAAGTAATCACATATTTTGTTACCCAGATACAATACAGATACGAAGCAAATTTGAACGTGGGAATTCCTCCTTTAACTGGACTCTTCATTCTCTCCGCTGATGAGCTCACGGCGCACTTAGGGATGTCACTAGTCCAAAACCCAGAATCTGTAGACTTGGTCTTCGATAATATTCAACAGATGAAGTAAGTTACACGGTAGTTTAAGTTCTTCATACAAATTGGATCAAAATGGCCCGCTAGCTCATATAGGATGGTCTGCTTGAAATATTATGGATGCGAAAAAGTGGTTGGCGAGCATATTTATGGGCAGACAAAATGAAGATCGATTATATATCATCATAATTTAGCCGCTATCGTCCCCGTCCGTCTACTAGAGTACGGTCTAGAACTGAGGATAAATAGTTCTAGAAGCCAGGCACGTATCCAGGGAGGGGGGATAGGTGGGATTTATCCCCCCCCCCCCCCCCCGAAATCCGAATATTTGTATGGAAAAGTGATTACAGCACCTACTTTTTCATTGTTTTTCTTTGAATACCCCCCCCCCCCCCCACGAACATTTAATTTATTTATTTATTTATTTATTTATTTATTTATTCACAATACAAGTTTACAGCATTAGCCAAAACACTTATATGCTAGGTAGATATAATTAAGAAACAATTCTGCTTTCGATCCTTAACGTTTCATTAAGGAACAAAACAACAAACCTATGAAATACAATATTACTATCATTAAATATGTCGGCATGTGACTGTAATGTGAGCAACTCATTGAGTAAAGAGATCGCGCGAGCCGTAGGGGCGTGCGCGGCGCTGCAGGTGCGCGAGCGCAGAGCGGCGAATAGTGGCCGCACGCGCCTCCGCAGCGCCGCCCCGCCACCGCGCAGATACTGCTCCGGCACGAACAGGCCCATTTGAGATACCACTGTTAAATTGTCCACCCTATCATTCAATATTGCGTGATAATGCATTATAAGCATTAACTTGCGCCTTAGCAACAGACTATCCAGTCCCACCATACCATATATAAACATACTGGGAAAGAGATAGGGATAAACATTGAACATCTTTTTATAAGCAAATCTAGCAAATTTTTTTTGAACCTTTTCCACCATTTCAATGTGTATGGTTTCCCGTGGATCCCACACCACCGCACCAAACTCTAATACACTACGGACATATGCATTGTAAAGTATCAAGGCTACTTTGATGTTCTTGTAGGGGTACACCGTTCTTGTAATAAATCCCAATGTTCTGTTCGCCTTCTTGCATATTGCTAAAATATGGTTTTTAAATGTAAAATTTGAATTAAAAATTACACCCAAATCCCTAACTTCAGGTACCCGATCAATCGGTCGGTTAATGTTTCCAAATTCTGGATACATGCTTGCTAGGAGCCTAGAACGATGGTTAAATCGTTCTAGCTAGGAGCACAGGCCTAAACTCATGTCTATAGGTTCAAGGCTATACAGGGTGAAATTGATATCATTACCATGCTTTTAAACCAAGAGTCTACCCATCAAACTGAACAACTTTTACTATGGGAGCAAACAGATCGGAAAAAGAAAATCGGCTGTTTGTTGTTGCATACATTTAAGTAGAGTCGGCATTGCAGTTTAGTATGAAAAAGCAGATTATTTTTTTTGCTCCGATCGGTTTGTCCCACATTAAAAGTTGTTCAGTTTTATGGATGGACTCTTAGTTTTAAAGGATGCTAATAATATCAATTTCACCCTGTAGATGTAGGGGATTATAGATGTATGGGTAAGAATAGAAAAGACGATAAGTTTTTACACTTTCAATATATAGGGCCCTCCTTAATATGGTGACACTTTTTTAAATAGATGATCAGACTGTCAAACTGAACAACTTTCTCTATGGCACCAATATCGAAATCGCGGGAAAAAATCAGCCTCTCGATACAAAACTGCAAACCTACTCGAGCCAAATGTATGGCACAGCAGATTTTTTTTTCGCGATTTCGAATATGGTCCCATAGAGAAAGTTCTTCAGTTTGATGGTCTGATCATCCCCTTAAAAAAGTGTCAGCTTTTTAAGTTGGACCCTGTTACTAGTTTTTAATTTGTTATGAAACTTTAAGGGTGTATTCATTATTCATCCTCCCATGGCTCCCATACAAATTGGGGATCGGCCGATCGATTTTCCAAAAAAAAAATCTCGACCCATGTTCCTTAGAGAAAGTTGTTCATATTCACGGTCTGAATACACCCTTATAGTTTCACTAGTGTTTACGCGAGACTTCGTTCGGTAGTAGTTTAATTGCTGCTAAGAGCTTGTTAGATCACTTATTATACCTAGGTGAAAGGAGTGTTAGTGCCCTGGTGATTATCGGAGTGATACACCTTCTATGCATAAAATCCGTAGTGTTATCCCCCTGTTGTGATACCTATATACGAATCATGATGTACTTAAGAAATTTAAAATAGCACCTCTGACGTTGTGTCAATATCATATCAACCAATTACACCGTTTTGCAGACCAGGGTCGCTGACCGTGGAAGGTTCAATTAACAGGATGATAGCAAACTTCAAGCATTTGCTGGAAAACCACATAACGTCAATCATGACTAACATGATAACGCACAACGTCAAGATGCTGCGCACTTTGACTAAATGCGGTGAGTACCTACATACAGGGTTTCGAATAACATTATTTAATCATGTTTAACATGATAATTGATAACGCACAACGTCAAGATGCTGCACACTTTGACTAAAATGCGGTGAGTACCTACATACGGTGTGTCCAGAGAAAACCACATAACGTCAATCATGACTAACATGATAACGCACAACGTCAAGATGCTGCGCTCTTTGACTAAATGCGATGAGTACCTACATACAGGGTTTCGAATAACATATAACAACGTCAAGATGCTGCGCACTTTGAATAAATGCGGTGAGTACTTACATACAGGATGTCCAGAGAAAACCACATAACGTCAATCATGTCTAACATGATAGTGCATAACTTCAAGATGCTGGGCACTTTGACTAAACGCGGTGACATACAGGCTGTCCAGCAGAGTAGTAGTCTACGGCTTTTTTTTTTGACATTGTAGCAAAGATCTTATATTTTGCCACGTACCTATAGTTCCGGCTTTGAATGCACCATTTCTTGCCGTGGTTGTGAGGGAGGCGACAAAGGGATAAGGAATTTCTTTGCAGTGTTTTTGTAGGTGTAAGGATAGAGCCATATATTATCAGTTACAAGTCTTAATCAAATTTATAAGCGAATGTTGCTACAACTACATGCACAAACACCTGTAGAAATGTCTCTGACTACTCTGAAAGGAACGATGTTTTATTTATGCATCCAGCTTTGCTGAAATAATTTAAAGGAGAAAGAACGGATCACACCACCAAACAACATCGAAATCGCAAAAAAAACGGTTGTTTCACAAAACTGCAATTCTATTCGAACCAAATTCTTTTTTCGCTATTTGAAATCTTTTTGAAATTGATCACACAAAATATTGTTCAGTGTGATGGTCTGATTATCCCCTTAGCTCCAAGAATGATAGCGTCTTTGGGTATATCCAAGCCTTAGAAAAAGTATATGTCTAGAATGAGCCTCACTAATATCCCGTATAAAACAAAAGGGGCTAAGTTTCATAGGTTGGTGTGCGTGAGGCGCCCTACAAATTATGTAAGTATGTGTGCGTGTATATGTATAGGGTTTAGGAACCAAATTTTTTTCGACGCTTTCGTATCTTCGACTGTCAATCTTGACATATACTTTATCAAAGATCCAAGCATCAAACCAATGAATTGATAAATTTTCAGAACCAATGCTGCCTGGTTATGTAGAGTCAGGTGAAAAGTATTCCAAAGAACAAGATGGAGATGGACCTTCTGGAAGTAAAGATGTAGACTTTGACGGTGATGGTAATAATAACGCAAAGGATGACTATGCGGTTGAGAGGGAAGACAGCATCGAATTAGAGTTGCCTGCAGAGAACACTGATAATAAACCTAAAAAGATGAGAATTAAGTATAATGAGAAATTCTCCCTAAATGAGGTGAAAGAGTAAACAATAAAATTTAATTTATGAATATACAAATTACGAATATAAAAATTCGACTTTTATTTAACTAGGTACCTTGTGCCCGGGATTTCGTTCGCGTATCAAGATAAAAAATAAACAGCTAGAACATAAACAGCGATAACACGTGCAGTTGGTCGAGCCCGATTTCGGCATATTTGTTCTCTATTTTAAAGTTAATATTCAATCGGTTCAGTAGTTCCATCTTTTTAGACTAGACTATACCAGATGACCGCGGCGAACTTCGTACCGCCAAAGAAGATAATATTGGTACCAATGAGCGTTTTTCTTTTCATTTCTTTTTTAAATTTAGTTCATAAAAAACTCAACAGATGGCATGTTTATCGCTCCATAGAGCCGTACGCGACATCCTGTCAAAATCTTGTCAAGACTGTGCCTAACTTTTTATTGGAAAGCCTAGGGATCGAGCCCATACAACCATTTCAGGCGTAATAGTTTCGAATTTTGAAAATGATTAGTAAATAATGAAATATGCCATCAAAAGATGCGTTGGCATCTTCTTGATCATCTTTTCCCTCTTTATTATTTTAAAGAAACACTTTTTGAAATGTTGACGTTTATTCGCACAGACCGTAACGCCATCTATCGATCCCCTAAAAAACCAAAAGAAAAACGCTCATTGGTACCGCCTTTAGTCTGAGGGAACCGCCTTAAAATCTTCCCGACACACACTTGGCAATTTTTTATTAGCCCATGTTTTCGTACGACCGTCGGCGTCGAAGTTTCATCTACTGAGGAATTAATGCATGGGTCCCCATACAAAGAATCCGTTCATTGCCTACCGTAGAAAGAGAAGGCGAAAAATACTTGGCCTATGTTGCCTACACTATCCGTCACTCACGTTTGAAAGCTGCGATGAAGTCGTGACGTCACGTGCATCTTGGAAGATATTGACAAGACGCAGGCTGTCGGTCATTGAAATAAGGCTTATTTTAGTTTTCGTTCCTGAAGCGCAAAGTTCGAAAATCGAAAAAGCGCGCGAAATCGGGTTAAGTACAGTATCTGTTACGGTAGTAAAGCCCGATGGGGCTAGTACGCCAACCACATTTAACACATCCATCTGTCAAATTTAGTCTTCTGTCTCGTTCTGTCGCGTGCAAATAGAAAGAGAGCGGAAGCGTGATAGCGCTATATCACGCTATCGCGGGTTGGCGTACTAGCACCGCAGGAAAATAAAAAACCTCGCCATGTTGCGGAAAATCATTGGAACTAATTTCTGTACTTGGAACACTAACTTAAAAGGTGACAGTCGATTGCAGCGCCCCCAAACCAGGTTTTTTATATTCCTGCATAGCTAGCATGCCGCAGTGATACAGCGCTTTCTCATCTTAGCTCTCTTTCTATTTGTGTGCGAACGAACGAGATAAAAGACGTGATACAGCCGTATCACGTGTAGCATACTACGAGTGCAGCATAGCTAGCATGCCGCAGTGATACAGCGCTATCACCAAGCTATCACACCTTAGCTCTCTTTCTATTTGCGTGCGAACGAACGAGATAAAAGACGTGATACAGCCGTATCACGTGCAGCATACTACGAGTGCTGCATAGCTAGCATGCCGCAGTGATACAGCGCTATCACATCTTAGCTCTCTTTCTATTTGCGTGCGAACGAACGAGATAAAAGACGTGATACAGCCGTATCACGTGTAGCATACTACCAGTGCAGGTCAGGCTTTAACTCAGTAATCTGTGCGACCGAGTATTCGTTCCTAAAAAATTAAACAGCGGGGCTAGTACGCCAACCCGCGATAGAGTGATATAGCGCTATCACGTTTCCGCTCTCTTTCTATTTGCATGCGACAGAACGAGACAGACGACTAAATTTGACAGATGGATGTGTTAAATGTGGTTGGCGTACTAGCCTCGCTGATGGCATGTATATCGCTCCATATACTAGCTTAAACCATAGGCGTAGCACTACTGCATAGCTAGCATGCCGCAGTGATACAGCGCTATCACACCTTCGCTCTCTATCATGTGCTGCATGCTACCAGTGCTATAATACCTAAGTCTGTGAGGCGTAGCAAGGGTGGGGGGAGCCCCCTGTGTCTGTGTCTGTGGCGGGGTCGTAAGATCGTACCCAGAATCGTTGCAGTTGTTGGCACAAACCATTATGTTATGCTTTTTCTACACCATACCGTGTATGGCTTAGGTATTTTCTTTTCCTAGAACGCACTTTTTTGTGATTGGTCAATTTGTGACAGCAGTGAAAGTTTTGACATTGACAGTTGACAACACAACAATTTTCTGTCAGTTTGTTTTCATCATCTGTTCAATATGTTGTGTTTTGTATTATAATAAAAATTAATTGTAGAAGAGTAGGTACTCGTGATTGTAAAATTTTCGAGGTGATGTTTGTGGCAAGATGTCTGAGGAAGAAAGCGTGGACATCGAGCAGGAGCTTGACGAACTCCTGACAAAGGTTCAGCCCAATCTGCAGGACGTTATCAAAAGGGTAAACATTTACCTATTTATTACTCAATAGAAGCCTACTTATTTCTTCGATAATCTATAACAAAATAACGTTTACTCGATACGAAAATTATAGTTTTTTTATTATAATTTGAAAGTCAATAGGTATAATGTTCTGTTTGTAGAGTTTCACCAACGTTGTGCTGCAGCAGACTAAAAATGGTGAACAGATGAAACCTGAAGTACTAGAAGACACCTCATACTTCGCCAAAAATACACAAGTGTAAGTTAACCATACTAATTTAATTCCTATTAAATATTAGATAATTTCCTAAGTTATCCTACTTAAGTTTGTTAGGATATACAAGGTGTTACAAAAATACAAATAAACATTAAAAGGGGTTGTTTAGACCATCAATCTGAACAACAATCACCTAGGGACTAACATCAAATCTTAAAAAAAAGGATTTTCTATACTAAACTACAAATCTTCTCGAGCTAAATGTATGGGACAGCTGATTTTTTTTATTCGCGATTTCGATGTGTGTCCCGTACTGAAAGTTGTTCAGTTGGATGGTCTGAACAACCCGCTTAAATGTTTTAAATGTTTATTTTTACTTTAGTAACACCCAGTATAGTTTGTATTAACATTCAGGCTTTATTTCTTCGCAATCGGTTCATTTAATCAAAAGTTACGAGTATTGAAATTATAAATACTGTTGAACGAGCTGCCCTATCAGTTCACATCATTACACAAAAGAAATGTGAACAATGCACACTGTAAAAGCAATACAAAAACTTAGAGAGAGTCAAAACATATTAAATAGACTTCTAACAATCATGTTTCTAATAATGCAATATTATGGTATTGTAGTATACACAACATGGCTTTCTATTAGCAATTTAACTATTTGTTTAAATCGAATATAAAAACATAGAATCAGACAAGATTTAAACCCTCTACCCATACAGAAGACATACAATCAATACAAAGTGATTGCATGCAACGCATTGGTACTAAAATTGGACAAACACTTTAGTAATATAATGCAAGCGTAATTGAACCGTGTGCACATCATGCGAAGTGCATATTACTCTGAACCGGTATATGCAATCTCCATGTGAGTTGATGCGAAATGTATGAATTTTCCCTGTCGACTGGCTAGGGTTGTGCAGCATTCGAATTAAGCTTTAATACAAGGTGTGACACACACACACAAGCAACAATAGATCTATAAAGGTCCCAGTAGCTATTGGTCACTGACCAAGCCCTTACAACCAAAAGGTGTGACACACCTGCTTTTGCTGTTGTTACTCTTTTAATTTTCTGATAAATAATATTTTCTACATGTTTATTTATAATATTACCGTTTTTAGATTATGTTTTTTTTCGAAGGTTCGAAAGGATAATTGTCATGATAATTATACTCACATTGATTGGAAACACAAAAAGCTTGTGCTAGCAATGTCACACCATGTATTTCCGATCACGATTCGCGAAAAAAGAAGCTCACAAACGTGAAATGAATTTCTCACTGTTTTCTGTAGTTTTTCTCAATTATTTGTTATTCATTGTGATGAGAAACTATAATTTCAAAGACTAGGTGCTGTTTGGTCTGGACAGGAGTGTATTTAAAGCAAAAACAGCAATTTGAACACTGGCTTTTTTTATTTGATTACTTTGATGCAAGTATTGTATTGTTCATCCAGAACAAGGTTACTAACTTGACTGCCTTAGCAGATACATTATGAAAGATTTTAAGGGCTTTATAGGTCGCCCGACATGCAATCTCTGCTGGCTGACGAGTTGCAGACCGTTGATTGATTCAAACTGTCTGTGTATATGTGTATATGGTCGGCGCTGACGGTACACGTAGCTCTAAAACCAGCGTTTTCATACTGCTGTTTTGAAAATTTAAAGAAGTGTTTATTATTATTTTTGAATTTTTATACTTAATATTATTCCACAAAATAACAGCACTTTCTTTTCAGTCTGCATACAGGGTCCATCACTGAACAAGTTTCTTTACGGGACCAAAGACGAAAAAGCAAAAAAAATATCTGCTTTTCCATACAAAACTGCGCTTCTCCTTGACGCAAATGGATTTCGATGTTGGTGCTACACAGAAAAATGTTTTAAGGGGATGATCAGATCGTCAAACTGAACTACTTTATCTATGGCACCAACATCGAAATAGCAAAATAAAAATCTGCTGTTCTAAGCAAACCTACTCGAGCCAAATGTATGGGACAACTGATATTTTTTTCACGATTTCGATGTTGGTCCCACAGAGAAAGTTGTTCAGTTTGACTGTCTTGTCATCCCCTTAAAAAACTGTAACCATATTAAGAAGATCCCTATATATCTTTATTTATTTGTGTAATTGTTTCCAGAAACCTGTCCCGACTAGAGTTAATAAAGTCCCCAACGTTCCACATGCAAGCATTATCACTGGACCTGAAGTCTATGGGACTCCGACTGCGATGCTCGCTCGGTGAAGTCAATGTTAAAGGCATCTATAGTGCATTTAATGAAAACCTTTACAATCTGATACCGGTCATGTCTGAAGGACATGTTGTGTAAGTGTTTATAACTTTCATATTTACATAAACATAATTATATCCAGACATTACAGATATGTTAATCGTGTCGCGTTGTGGATCTGCTAGTGGGTGGTCGCGTGTCGCGTGTCGCTCGTCGGTTGCCCCCTCCCAGCTCGACAGCGGGGCTCCAGTGGTGGCTCAAGATAGTGTTCTTTTGTAAGAACAACCCTTGAAGTCACCAAAATATCTTCATAACCGTACAACGTCAAGCACTTTTGCTACAAAAACTCGACATTGGCAAAATCATCACAAACCAAGATGGCAGCCATATTTTAAAAATAGAATAGAATAGATATGTTAATCTGCTTGAACAAAATTATGGTAGTTAGTTGATTAAAGGCAAAGGAAAATTAGGGCGGGAAAGCCCGCGGCGCAAAAAACCCGCCCAAATCGCTTCTATACAATTTATATGAACTATCGCATACTACGTCCGTCGGGGAGGAGCGAATTTCCGTCCGTGCGATGCGGCCTGTCGTAGTCTGCTAAACGGAACTTTTCACCGTCTGCCAGTATTACGTCGAACTAAAAATCCGTCAATGCGTTGCGACCCGGCCCGCTCTAGTGTGCGAAGTACGCATTTTCCGCTGCGATGCGGCCTGCTTCACCCCAATGCGGCCCGCCCTAATACGCGCTTGCCTTTAAAATATAATTTATATTTTGATTTTTTTCTATAGGTCTTTGCATATTTGTGGTTGACTAAGGTAGGTAAAAAGTTAACTATGAAATTCTATTAATTTTTAAGTATCTATTCTTATTGTAAGAGAGAGATAAAATTGATACAATCAGAGGGCCTAACATCATGCAACCTAGAATTTTTAAGGCCTCCGCACATTGCAGCGATATTATCGAGCGATATTATCGACAGCGATATCGCGACACCTTACACACTGCAGCGATTCGCGTCACGCATGCGCCCCACCACTGAATGTAGTCGAAAGAGTTGCGATAATATCGCGGCAGTGTGTGGGATCGAGCGCGTCCCCATACAAAATGTACCGAGAACAATTATCGCAAAATCGCAGCGATATTAACGTTCGATAATATCGCGGCAGTGTGTAGGATCGTGCGCGTCCCCATACAAAATGTACTGGAAACAATTATCGCAAAATCGCAGCGATATTATCGCTCGGTAAAATAGCTGCAATGAGCGGAGGCCTTTTATCGCGCCGCCTTTAGAGACTCGAGAAACGAATGAGAACATTACTATATCGAGCTACCATTGTGATGGGATGGGAGCCGTAAGCATAAATATTATATAGGGTCCTTCTTAATATTCTGCCCCTTTTTTAAGGGGATGATCAGACCATCAAACTGAACAACTTTCTCTAGGGCACTAACATCGAAATCGCGAAAAGAAAAACAGCTGTTCCATACAAAACTGCAAACCTACTCGAGCCAAATTTATGGGACAACTGATTTTTTAGTCCTAAAGAGAAAATTGATCAGTTTGATGGTCTGATCATCGTGAGGAAACCTGCGTGCTTCAATTTCGAGGCATGAATTGTACTGTCCATTATAAGTGGCGACGGGCTCACTCCCCGTCACGCTGGACAGAGTTTCGGTGCTACTAGTGAAACGTGGATGTTGAGGTTTCAGAATATCTCTAACTACCGCTTCGGGGCATATAGTCGTGAGCATATGCTTATATGCTAATTATCTAAATTATTATAAAACTATAACTGAAGTGTGTCTGTACATTGAAAATATTTACAAAAAAAAGATTACGATATGGTTTTTAGGTACGTATCCCTGACTGGAAATCTAACTTTTTTTTAATTTTGTCCGTTTGTTTGTTTGTTTGTTCGCGCATCACGGAAAAACGACTGAACTGATTTTGATGAAACTTTTTTTGTTTGATAGCTTATGATCTGACTTAAAATCTGGTATATAATTTATGCGGACGAAGTCGCGGGTAAACACTAGTTTATTTATATTTGTATCTTTTTAGCGTATCGTTGTCGAATATGACTGCAGACGTGAACGTGGGGCTGATCCTAGATGACGACGCGTACTCGTTCATCAATCCCGGCATCGAGTTCTCACACGATGAAGTACTTGTTAAGGTAATTTCAACTTTACTTACGAAGAGATTAAGAGACGATTTTTTTTGTCTTAGTTTGAGCTAAGTCGAGTCGTAATGTATGGATTTTGACATACGGGAGTTCGAACTATGACTTACAAAACGTCTCTGAATCTCGGCCTTAGACATTTTTATGGAATAAAGCAGCAGACACTTTATCTAATCTGAACAATTATAAAACTGTAACAGAAGTGCGTCGGTACATTGAAGGTAATTAAATAAATAAGAAAACGATTACGATATGATGTATCCCTGACTCCAAATCAACCTTTTTTAGAATTCTTGTCTGTCTGTTTGTTTTTTTGAGCATCACGCAAAAACTACTATAAACCGATTTTGATGAAACTTATTTTGTTTGATAGCTTATTATTTACCGCTATGAAATGACCATAGATTTTTTATTCACCAATCACTTGCGGTACCCGACACATTATTGACCTAAAATATCTTAAAGATAGTTACAAGGTAAAACATACATAAAACAGAATAGGTGACCGAATTATTGTTCACTTTTTAAATGTTTGTTATTAGCGTAGGGGTTTTTTTAAATTTGTAAATTTTTTATTTCGTTAGTAATTTTTAAAATTACTAGAAAACTACTGAACCGATTTTCATGAAACAAAGCTAAGAACACTCTCGCAAAAGCTTTCTTTTAAAAAAAACGCATCGAAATCGGTCCACCCGTTTGGCAGCTACGATGCTACAGACAGACAGACCGACAGACAAACAGACACACCGACATAGGCGTCAAACTTATAACACCCCCCATTTTCGTCGGGGGTTAATAAAAAGAACGTAAGGGTAAAAATGCCTAAATGGTTTTATGACAACATATTATAATCATTTTTATATTTCAGTTATCGTGGCCGTCACCTCAAAGAAATGGCGGATATGAATTCACGACCACCGAACAACTAGCAAAACATATAGGTGGGTTTAACAAGGGTTTAAGTATATTCTTCACTGTTCGCCGCCTGTATATTAGCATAGCATAGCATATGCTCACGACTATATTCCTGAGAACATCCACGTTTCACTAATTGTTACAAAACTCTGTCGAGTCGAGAGTGAGCCCGAGTCGCCACTTATAAAGAACAGTGGGTACAATACATGCCTCGAAAATGAAGCACGCTGGTTTCCTCACGATGTTTTCCTTCACCGAAAAGCCAATGGTGTTACAAATCGTACATAAATTCCGAAAAATCTCATTGGTACGAGTCGGTCTGGACGGGGATTAAACCATTGCCTCCTGCGCGGCAGGCAAGTTAACTCGCCACTGTACCACCACCACCACGGCTTATTCAAAACCCTGTGTCACAATAAAGTCTTTGAAATGTGAAGTTCTAATACATATTTGTGACATTTGGAATACCTTGACAGGATTATTCGAAAATTAACCCCTAAAGGGGTACAACGGGGTGTTGTTATCGAAATCCGCGCAAATGAAATTGTGCAAAAGCTCGGTATGCTTAAAAGTGATATTTTCATAAAATTGAGAGAAGTTTAAAAAAATGTCTATTGCATCAAACTCCGATAAAACAAAAATTATAAGAGATAGAAGAGTACCTAATGTTTTTGTCAATTCATCTTGCTGCAATTTCTAACAAAACAAGTTTATTTTTATCTTAATTACTGTCGCACGATACCAGTAACTTGCAGATAACAACTATTAGGTAATTTATATTCCAAAAGCCTTACAACTACTTTTGTGTGTTGATATCAGTTGTGTTTTAATACAGTTCACCCGTGTTTAAACACCTTTGAGTTTGACTACTTATATGTGGACTAGTTACGGGTGTAATTCTACTAACAAACATTTCTGCCAATTTTTGCGGGGGCGAGGTAACATGAAATCCGCAACTTTGGATTTTATTCCCCATAACTTAAGATTCTAATTTTGAATGTTAAAAATCATGAAAAGTAGTCTCGTGTGAACCCCAAACGTTCTAAGTTCTAATTTATTGTTTCGCAATTATAAGCTGTCTCGTTTAGTGATAAGGTATAAAATTTAATGTAAATGCACATTATCAATTGTTCTTATACCGTGGCGGAGGGGAATTGCTACCGCAAGGCTAGTCCTTATAATAGATAGTCAAAAAACACAACTAAAAAAACCACCAGTACCAGACTATCGTACCATGACCTACAAATTAAAATTATGTCTTAATGCTTATCATTCCGTTTATATAAGTTTTAGATACATCATCAAAATAAGTTGTGAATTTTATATTAAAAATAAATAAAAAAAATAAAAAATATAATTAACATTCCAAATGTCACCGACTTATTATGAAGCCCAAAAGTCCAAGCTTAAGGTTTGCCAGAGAGCATCATTCTGGGTGTCAAAAGAACCAGTTGGGTCAGAAACACCACGTTGCGCTCCAAAACCGCCGCCGGTTATATCCGCCGGATGTGTCCTGAAAGATGGGCAAAAACCATCATGCCCTTGATCCCCGAAAACGGTCAGCTACGTCCAGGTTGACCCAGGAAATCTCGCCACCTCTCCCCGCCTAGCCTGGATAAATTAGACCACCAATGGCCAGAGGTTGCCCAATACAGGAATGAGTGGAAGAGCAAGAGAGGGAGATCTTTGCCCAGCAGTGGAATGATGATGATTATGCTTTGAGTTGACGGCCCGACAGCACAGTCTGTAGTGAACCTGCCTGCTGTGCCGAGAGTCGCGGGTTCGAATCCCGTAAGGGACAAATATTTGTATGATGAATATGAATATTTGTACCCGAGTCATGGATGTTTGTATCTATATACGTATTCTATATCGTTGTCTAGTTATCATAATACAAGTCCAGCACAGCTAGCATGCTGCAGTGATACAGCGCTATCACACCTTTGCTCTCTTTCTATTTGCGTGAGAACGAACGAGATAAAAACGTGATACAGCCGTATCACGTGCTGCATGCTACCAGTGCAGGCTAGATTCTGGAACTTTAAATGTGACTAGATAATTTGCGTGACAATGTCCAAGATATTTATTTATTTATTTAAATTTACTAGAGGAGATACTGACTGACACCTATTTACTTTAAGAATGGGATTGGATGAAATCAACTACAGTTTTCTCATGGACTCTTTAAATAGCTTTAATTAGAGTAAATAATTGGAAGATAATTTATAAGCTTGTACTTATAGGATGAATTAAGAGTATTTCTTATATTTTTACCCGACTACTCGTCTGTAAGTCTGTTTGTGCATGAATCACGCAACAACTTCTGAACAGATTCGGGTTTTTAGACCAATTAAACTTGGAATAACGTTTAGTATTTATTTCATGGCAATCTTCTGTCAATAATCGGAAGATAGGAGTATTTAAAGTTTGCGTGCTAATTTAAAGGTTTCAAACATACAGCATCGGATCGTATTCTGTGAACTGCGTAGGAAGTCGCGGGTACAGCTTGTAAGAAATAAAATAACTTTGTAACGTTTCTGCTATCAGACGATCTACCTCTGACTGCGGCGATATCCCTGCCCCTCTTCGCACTTCTGCGACAGAAACTCCAGAGGCACCTAGCGGTGGTGCTGCGCCGCGCCACCAGCGTATCTGAAGTTATGTGCTGCAACCCCAGTCTGCTCGAGGCGTACAGGTGAACTTGTTATATCTCTCTACACGACATATGATACAGAGGCACCTAGCGGTGGTGCTGCGCCGCGCCACCAGCGTATCTGAAGTTATGTGCTGCAACCCCAGTCTACTCGAGGCAGGTGAACTCGAGACGTTTTGATCATAAACAGGTAGATGACACGATTATGTCGAGACCTCCGCTTCTAAGCGGAAGAAGAAGAAGCGGAGGTCTCGACACAATCGTGTCGTCTACCTGTTTTCCGCAAAGTAACGCCTGCTTCAATAAATTAGTTTTGATCATAGCAAACTAAAATAACCGTTTGTATTTAACTGATTTAGATCCACGCTTGCAGTAACGAATAACAAATAACTGGAAACATTACCTACTTTCTAGTTCAGCAAGGACAAATAATAGTTGCTTTTAACCGCAGTATTAGGCCATCGATCTTGACTTGACCCACTATGTTACTCGACCATAAAATCCTATTAAGTAATATTATAAAAGTGAAAAAGTTTGACCATGTCGCCTTAAACTGACTGGATAGATATTGATAAGACTAGGCGTATATAGTTCAAAGCCTAGATTAAGAATCCTTTTACCGTTCAGTGGCGATCTCGTCTCAATATTTAGGTACCTACTATTTCTGAGTAATGAAAACCCAAAATGAAAAAACTGCTACTCCAACTTACTACAAAAGCCTAAAAGCTATTTTTATTAAATAATTTTATTGGTTCTCAACATAAGAATATCCGTAGGTTTTCTTGATTGAGAAATATATAATTTGAGCTTTTGACCCACGACTTCGTCCGCGTGGATTACTAGTACCCCTTTAGGAGGCGATTTTCGAAAAATCATTTCTTAGTGTACCCCTACTTCCTCCATAGAATATATATAATATTCAAAATTTCATGTTTCTATCGGCGGTTTAGCGGTTTAGGCGGTGCTTTGTCTGTCAGTCAGTCACGGAACTCGTTTATTTATAAGTAGGTATAGATTGTAATGAGGGTGCCACTAAACGGTAAATGGACTCTTAACACAGATTATCTGAAAGGAAATAAAAAAGAAAACGGTTCCAGGTGACTTTATAGATATCGTTACTGAGAGATGCATGGTGCAAACTTGATATTCATAAAATGCAAATAAAATAGTAAAATATATATTTTTAAATACGGGCTAAAGATTAATCTTATTTAAAACAGACGGACAAACGAAGACCTTTGATACTCTTTGTATGATATTCGACAATAGAAAAACAAAAGGTTTTGTGTTTTTTTTTGTTTTGTAGGAGGTATAGATTTTAATTTGATTTTTGTTTTCGCAGCTCATCTGCGGGTACCTCCTCTGGGCTCCTCCCTTTTCCAAGCTATAGCCTGTACGACGCAGGGCAGGTCACTTGTGGTGGAGATCTCTGCTCTCTGCCGCACAAGCTATATACGCCCCAAAGGGGCCATCACTTGTCGCGCTAAACCTTACCGCGGGTAAGGCCCGTTACACGCTCGCTTGAACGCCATTAAATGCCCTTAGGAGAGCGGTCGGATATGGAATGGAGAGGGTTAGGGAGAAATGTTGGGGAAGGGTATAGGTCTGACCCAGGACTGAAGAAAGGCCTGACCAAGAGAAGAATGCTAGAAGTCCTTCAGGCGTCAGAACTAGCGCCGGGGCACTGCCGTTGTAAGGCCGTGACAAGCAGGTCGGTCGATGGAGAGACCCAGAGGAGGACCAAATGGATTACGTTCGAACTTGTATTTATACAAACTTTGCTGAAAACTTCGCTAGCGCGATTCAGAAATGGACATTCGAAAGCTGTTTTCTCTTTCGTTTCAAAACATACGATTTTCTACTTTGGTTATTTAAGTATTAGTAATGTATTTTACCAAATTCTGTAAGTATTTTATGCGGTTTAATTCAGAAACTGTGACTTTGGAGGAATCATTTAAGAAATGTAATGCTGCCTTGTGATTGGTCAAGCAGTGTGATTTACAGTGACGTGAATTAGGGATGTCGTGGATTTTGATATTCGGATTCGTATACGTCTATTTTCTTTTCATTTTGTAATTCAGTAATCGACTCAGCAACTCGACAAGAGGACAATCGAGGCAATATGTGTTTTTTACCGAAATTACGCCCGAATCATTATTTCATACTTGCTTTTGTCAAACTCTCACACTTCTTCTTTTCGTAACAATTATTCTATTTTGTGTTTCTATATTTTATTGAACATACATTGTGTTCACTAAAACCACCTTAAAATCTGTTGTTTAATTTTAACGCGAAGAGACATTACAAATGGATATAATAATCTAATATTTGGCAGAGGTGAATGAGAAGATCAAACGATGAAAAGATCTGAATTATGTTAGAATGGATTCAATTTCGTTATCCCTTAGTTTCGGATACGGAGCTCCATAATATCCCTAACGTAAACATCGGGCTACCCAAACAATTGTTATGACTATGAACCATGTTCCGTGTATTTGTTATTATCGCAACACAATATCCGCAGTACACTGCTCTTGTAATTTGAACTACACCTTGGTACAATTAACGAACATGTTAGTTTGTAATGCGTCTTCGCAATCTTTGATCGGTGATCGCAGTAAATCAGTATTAATCAGGAAAATACTGAATGGCTATGAGGCAATAAGGAATTAACCATTGTCTATGGTGTGATTAGTGAACAAACAATTGAACTACTTACATTGTATTTTGTATCTACCGTATAGTTTTTTTCTACCTCGAAAGGTTTGTTTACTTTATTGTTCAAGCGGAAATACAGGGCTAGCTTTGATGGCTTTAATGTTTTCGAAAGTGTACGCAAACTGCTAGGAAGTAGAAAAAGAAATATTGGTGCATTACAAGCTTTTAGCCTAATTTGAGTACCCCTAGTAACTCTTGCTATCCCAAGGACATCATCATCATCATCAGCCTATATACTTCCCACTGCAGGGCACAAGCTTATCCTCAGGGAGGGTATATGGACTAACGGTCCACCACACGCTTACCATCAGAGACCAGTCGGTACTACATGCATAAGCTAGAAAAACTCATTGGTGGTAAATGGCATTCGATCCCAGACCTCAAGACTGAGTTTCCATACCTCTCCACGACGCGCCACCGTGTTATGCACTGCTTTTAATTTGACTGTTGTTTCTTCGTTTTTATGGGTGTGTAGTAAGTTATAGCCTGTAGAATCCCACTGCAGGGCAAAGGCCTCCTCTCACGAATAAGGATGAGAGGGAGCGGGCCATACTCCACCACGCGGGCCCAGTGCGTTATGGTGGAGGCAAGTTACGAGTAGTGGTCAACTTGCTGTCAGAGAATTTTCAAGCCGCCAATAGGCCTCTGACCTGGCTTAACGAATAGTTACAACGCCATCTGACGGAACTATCCGAGACCAACTGCTTAACGTGCCTTCCGAAGCACGGAAACGCTCGATATGAAATACCACTAAACGGTCACCCATCCAAAGACTGACCGGACCTGAAGTTGCTTAACTTCGATGATCGTTTCCAATACCGAAGCTCCACTACGCCAACGAGCGAGTAATGATAATGAATAATTATTATAATTTCAGTGAGATGGTGGACTGTCTAGCTCAAAACGGTAACAAGGTGATAGACATGGTGCTGATAAACATGAGACGGACGCTGCTGCAGACGAGAAGGGAGATCATACAACTGCCGCCCTTACACGCCACGTTCATGCACAAGGTAACTAAACCGAGTAGTAGAGTTGTACCTGCAGTTCTTAAGAGGAAACGCGGTCTTCAACACATTTCAAAAATGGGTTTTTTAACAGACCTATTAGTGTCGCGCTGTTGCAACCGAGCAACCGAGCCATTAGTGCGAAAGTGACAACTGGAGCTCGGTCAGATTTTACCTAAGTACATAATTTTTAGATTTTTGACCCATGTTCCTTAGGGAAAGTTGTTTAGTTTCATTGTCTGAATACAACCTTAAAAAAGACATTGCCCACGTGACGAACTGTATTCGTTTCAAATCGTTGAGCAACTAACGAATGAGTATAATCAAAGAACAGATACAAAAAGTATGATAGCTAAAATTATACGCAAAACAGGAGGAATAACATACATCCCAATGAAAGAGAAATTATCCTTTTCTGCAGCGGAATCTTAATTATAAAACTGTAACTGAAGTGTGTCTGTACATTGAAGATATTTACAAAAAAAAGATTATGATATGGTTTTTAGGTATCCCTGACTCGAAATCAACCTTTTTTAGAAATTTTGTCTGTCTGTTTGTCTGTTTGTTTGTGTGTTTGTTTGTTTGTTTGTTTGTTTGTTCGCGCATCACGCAAAAACTGCTGAACCGATTTTGATGAAACTTTTTTTGTTTGATAGCTTATGATCTGACTTAAAATCTGGTATATAATTTGTGCGGACGAAGTCGCGGGAAAACACTAGTTTCTTATAAAATTCAAATTCAAATTTACCAGTTTTGTATGCGAAACGGGATTGGGCAACATTGAGGTACCTATGTTAACTAGAGAAGCTACCGAGAAGTAATGTTTTGTAACACGCGTTAGGGTGCACGCGCTCTAACCCACTTAGCCTGTGCCAGGCGCTCGTCGCAGCCTGACGCTCCCAGCACGCGCCCCACACTGCTGATCATGGTGCACTGATTTTGTTCGCCTTTGATAAAGTATATGTCAAGATTGACAGTCGAAGATACGAAAGCGTCGAAAAAAATTGGAACCAGGACTGGTTCCTAAACCCTATACATATAGGGTCCAACTTAATATGCTGACACTTTTTTAAGAGGATGATCAGACCGTCAAACTGAACAACTTTCTCTATGGGACCAGCATCGAAATCGCGAAAAAAAAATCTGCTCTTCCATACAAAACTGCAAACCTACTCGAGAAAAATGTATGGGACAGCTGATTTTTTTTTCGCGATTTCGATGTTGGTCCCATAGAGAAAGTTGTTCAGTTTGATGGTCTGAACATCCCCTTAAAAAAGTGTCAGCATATTAAGAAGGACCCTGTATACACGCACACATACAGAATTTGTATGGCGCCTCACGCACACCAACCTATGAAACTTAGCCCCTTTTGTTTTATACGGTAAAACAGTGAGGCTCATTCTAGACATATACTTTTTCTAAGTTGTTCGCGTTGTCTGCTCTATACATAATTACTCAATGTTGGGCAACGTCTTTTTGTAAGTAACTAACATTGGCCTCTTATATAACAGAAGTAGACACACAATCAGCGGTCCAAAAATGGCACATTCAAAAGAGCTCGGAAATTACGTTTCCGAGCTCTTTTGGTCTTAGTACTACGCCGACTCTCCGACTGTAAACATACATAATACGACTAAGTTTAATAATCAAATATGACGTATTAGTATCACCTTACAGCATTCATACTTATTTTGTGTGGCTTATAATTTGCCGCTGTTCTGGAGTGCGATTTTTGAAAGTCACACTTTTAAATCAGCAGTAGGAAAGATGCATTCGAAAGATTTCCATACTAATTTTGAAATTTTCTACTGCAGATTTGAACGTGTGACTTTCAAAAATACTACTCTTGTCATCGTCTGATAGATGACATCTTGTTCCTTTTTCAAAATGCCTTTTTAGAAATAAAATTTATTTTAAAGACATGTAAGAAGTATTTACAACTTTATACCTGGAGTATAAGGTATATGTTCCATTGGTACGTATTACGCGAAAAGATTACAGAAAAAAGGCTAGTGATTGAAAACTTTTTGCAGAAGTTTAAAAAGTATTATCAATTCGGACACAAAAATTATTTTAGCTAAGATTTTGTATGAGATTGTGAGTCTATAGTATTTCTGGTCAATGGTAACTAAGTAATTGAAAACTAGAGGTGTAGTTATAAAGAAACGTGTACCTTTTGTCTATAATTAATGAATGTCGTTTGCAGATAGGGTCGATATCGTTCGTAGGCAAGTTCGAGACGGACGCAGGGTGGGTGAAGAACCTTGCAACGATAAACAGGGTGAATGACGTCAGCGTCAACCGACCCGACCCCATGAAGACCTGCTTCCATGTCACGCTGAGGATCAAAGATCTACAGGTAACTGTCGAATGCTTTCATTAAGGCTGCACCGAGCCTATTGTGCTGCCACCAAACGTATTTTTTTTATTTCTTAACAATTAAACAATATTTAAAAAAAATAAGAATGTCACATTGTAGTCATTGCTGATTTTCAATTTATCGGGTCACTACGGATCTGTTTTTATAATGTTTGTAGTTATTATCGGCTGGAAACAGAAACGGCAACATCAAAATGTCAAATTCTGACATTGTGATTTTTTTTCTTAATGGCCAGTTATTTTAAGTTTATCAAGGAGTCACGTTGCTGAGTTTGCCCCGAACACTTGTCTCTCGCGTGGTGTTCGCGCGGTTCGCGTTTCAACCTGCCACGAGACTCCAAAATCCTTCTCAGTTGTTCTTACTCAAAAACAATCCTCGAGATTGGATAGACACTCCCTCAAACTACTTGACATTGGCGGAAATGCGGTGCTAACGCACAAGCAAGAAGTCCATAATTATAAATAAAAAAAATAAAAATAAAAGTGTATCAAGGAGTTTTATAACGTAGGAGGAAAAAAGATGTTATTTTATTAAAAATATTTGTAATCCTTTCATTTTAAAATATCTAATCGTTTAACCTCTCGTATGCCGGAAATACAGACACACTAGAAAATCAATTGTTTCGTCGCGCAGACACAGAGGATTGTACAGAGTAACAGCTACTAAAGAGTGTCAATTTTATTAGCCTATTCTTGAAGGGCTGCCTTAAAGGAAATAAATTTAATTGGAGTAGGTATGAAGGTAGGTAAATGTTTTATGACTCAATTTTAAATTGTTTTTGTTTATTTTGTTAGTTATTATTTGTTATTAATTCATTTTAGGCATGAAAATATTAAAACTATTTACTTATCTTTTGTAGTTCTTAGACATATTTAGTTGTAGTTAAAACTATGTATTTCATTAAAATAAAAATAAAAAATAATGAAAACATTGTTAAAATGATGCCAAGTTTTATTTCAATGTGTATTTCTTTATAAATGTTTAAATTACTCTTCCAATCGTTCATGCACACAGTACAAAATAATTTACTATTTTTTTATTCGATTTCTACTACCTATAAACTAATAAAATAAAAATATCGAGTGTACTACACGGAGCGGTGACGGGCGCGCGGGTAAAATCAACGATGTGTCACCCCTCACAGTCACACCTTCGTTTCGCCCGAAGTCACCCTCGGTCTCGTTGGTGAACCTCGTAGGTGAATGCGCGCACACAAACGCGCTGCGCATGTAGTGATGCGCCGCTTTTGCGAGCTTGTATGAAGCTGTCACTCTGTACAATATTATAATCCTCTGTGGCGCAGATCCGCGTTCTGGCATACGGGAGGTAAATCGTTATTGAGACAATTATCTCGAAATGGTTTTCGATTCAGCCCCCCAAAAAAACGTGTCCTACCGAATTGTGAACCCTGTAATGATTGAAATATGTCGTCGCAGATAGGTTACGACGAGTACCGCATCAAGGCGATGGGCGCGGGGGGCGGAGGCCGGCTCGCGGCCGCGTTCAGCTCCAACGCGCTGCACATGGCCATCACCGTGGGGCTCACGCGCTGGGAGCCCTACGCCCAGCTCGACGACCTGCGACTACAGTATTGCGAGTTAGTACATACATTTTATACACCTGTGTTTTTCAAACTAGTCCGTGAACACCCGGGGTCGCTAAGCAGTTCCACCGTGACTGCTTCTATCTTAAGCTGCGTTTCCACCAGAGATGTGCGAGGTAGCGAGGCGGTGAGCGAGGAAACAATCCGCCAATAGCGCGCTCGCTCGATCACGTCATTGGGAAATTGAAGCCGCCTCGCTACCTCGCACACCTCTGATGGAAAAGCAGCCTTAGGCGTGAAACATACACAAGAGTCACGGGGCAAGGGTACGGGACGGTCGTGGAACGGATAAGGCACCAACGCGACACAGAAGAGGCAAAGATACGGTAAGGTGCGTCATTATGTAGGCAGATTACGGTCACGACTGGAGGCGAGCCGGTAAGGGTAAGGCAAGAGTACGGGATGGGCAAGGCGCGGGCATCGAAGCGGCATGCCTGTTCCATACCCCTTGAATATAATTCACGACGCGTCGCTTGCATACATTTCGTGAAAAAGTTTTGATGCGGCACCAAGCGGCACGATGCCCGCGCCGTGTCCGTCCCTTACCCTTGCCCTTGTGTTTCACGCTTTAAATACCTCAGCTAGTCGTAGCGAGAAAATCAAAAGTAGGCTTACCATGAGTTGACACTAGTATATTACTGTACTGTAGTTATGGTGCGCATTTTGTACGTCAAAATCAGTTCGCATCGTAATCACTAGGAGGCTGTAAGAAAATCAATACGAAAGTGGGAGTAAATCTACTGTAGTTTACTAGTGCGAATTTATGGTAAGCCTACTGAGCTGGCTTCGTTCGCTCCTGGTTTTAATTCACAAAACTTTTGTTTTATACTTACATAAGATACATATCTTATCTTCTATGGAGTCGATGGCAGAGTGCTCTTAGTTTATCCAAACATTTCGAGCTCGCTTCGCTCGCTCTTGGTTTTCATTTGATAATGTATACATGTAAGCATTAGGTGCATAAACAAAGAGTTCTGTTCACACGCGATTGTTAGTTCTGCGAAATTTCGAGTTCGCTTCGCTCGATCCAGGTTTCTTTTATAGTACTGTAGCCACGGGACATTTTAATTACCAAAAAGATTACCGATTGCCGTTTAGATATTGTTGTAAGTTTTAAGCCACTATACGTAACAGTAAGACTGTCTTAAGTTGCCATACAAAGCTATAAGACCAATCAAAGTTGACTTTTTCACCTGGTCTTATAGCTTTGTATTGTTTTTTTTACGGCGGGTTGTGATCACGATCAGACTTAAAATCGTCAGAAGATCATTGGTTTTCTTTAGTGTCCCGAACTGCGGCAGTCCGTTAGTTGTAAAATCATGTTCTCTAACAAGGCATCCTCCCCCCAGATCCATGGACCTGCACATCACGGGACTAGGCCCGCTCAGCGGCCTCACGCCGCTAGTATCGGGCTGGGCCCGCGGCGCCTGCTCGGCCCACGCCGCGCCCGCGCTAGCGGCCCAGTTACAGCACGAACTGCATACAGCACTAGCTGAGTTACCGCTATGGGACCTGCTGCACGGGAAACAATGACGTATTGTGGTAGAATTTTGGATTAATTTCGCATAGCAAACATTTTTTTTAAATTTGATTGGAGCTGTTACACTATGGGAAATTGTGTCGTTTATCACGGTGTTTAAGTTCGATTTGGTGTAGCTAGCTATGCTGAAACTGCGGAAGTCTTGATGTGGAAAACTTTCATCATAATTTTATGGGTCTTTTGATCTCGAGATGATTGTAAAGTATCGTAAAGCCGTTATTATTTTAAAATTTTTGAATGTACCTATTTATTATATTTTGTGGATATTTATTTCCTGATATTATATTTTCTTTTTATTACGGCATAATAATATAAGCTAAGCAAACTTAGGTATACATTTTTCTAACACCTTTCCATAGAGACTTAGCTTGATTTGTAAATTATTTATAATACTTAGTATTAGTAACAAGTATGCAATATTAACAGATATTTTATTAAATTTATTTTCGAAGCAATAATGAATGTTCAGTAGTAATTGTCCAGGCTAGATACTGAAACATAAATGTGACTAGATAATTTGTGTGACAATGTCCATGATATTTATTATACTGACACGAATAAAGAAGTAAGTAGTAACTTTAGATACAGTATATGTCTAGATAGAGCCTCACGCTTATACGTTATAAAACAAAAGTGGCGAACTTTCTAAGGTTAGTGTGCGTGAGGCGTCATACAACATATCTCTATGGGTTTTCGACGCGTTCGTAGCATCGACTGTCTATCTTGAAATAATAACTTATCAAAGGTAGTAACTACAGGGTGAAATTGATATCATTAGCATCCTTTTAAACTAAGAGTCTACCCATTAAACTGAACTACTTTTACTATGGAGCCAACCAATCGGAGCATATAAAATCCGCTGTCTTATACTAAACTGCACCCGCCGCCGCTGCCTACGGGACTCAAATGTATGGGACAGCTGATTTTTTTTTGCTCCGATTGGTTTGCTCCCATAGTAAAAGTTGTTCAGTTTGATGGGTAGACTCTTTGTTTAAAAGGATGCTAATGATATCAATTTCACCCTGTATAGTCTGTCTATAAAATCGTGGCATGAATGTTTGAGGAACTAATCATTTTAGTATGGTGGTGTTGCCAGGTTATGCTTGATTTTGACGTTCTTGCGTGGAGACAGCGCCCTCATTTTTTGCCAAGACTTTATAGACAGACTGTAGGTATTACGGTAGCTTGTATTCATTTTTGTCAGATCGCACTAGATGGCATTTCACGACGCGACGCGGCGCGGCCCAATATTTTTTATACGCATTTGTTTGTTTATATATCGGTAATCGCGTTGCGTTCTAGAAAATGGCTCTAAGGCCGAGATTCAGAGACGATTTGTAAGTCATAGTTCGAACTCCCGTATGTCAAAATCCATACATTTCGACCCTACTTAGCTCGAGCTAAGACCAAAAAAATCGTCTCTGAATCTCGGCCTAAGAATCTTCGGGGCGTAACAGTACTGATGTATGTACGTTAGCGGACCGTGTATGTACGTGGCGCTCGTCTGCATGTATGCGTAAGGTGTGCGTCTTTGATTAAATTAAAAAGCGGAAGATCGAAGCGTTCTAGCATTACGTACTCGAAAAATGGGCCTACTTTTCATGTACCTTACGAGTGAAAAGTAATGCCGTGTGATGTGCTTTTTCTTCTTGAATGATTTGTGCAACCTGTAAAAGCACACGAAGGCATTGTGGTACCTTAAAGGCCTCCGCACATTGCAGCGATATTATCGAGCGATTTTATCGAGCGATATTATCGACAGCGATATCGCGACACCTTACACACTGCAGCGATTCCGCGATTCGCGTCACGCATGCGCCCCACCACTGAATGTAGTCGAAAGAGTTGCGATAATATCGCGGCAGTGTGTGGGATCGAGCGCGTCCCCATACAAAATGTACTGAGAACAATTATCGCAAAATCGCAGCGATATTATCGCTCGATAATATCGCGGCAGTGTGTAGGATCGCGCGCGTCCCCATACAAAATGTACTGGAAACAATTATCGCAAAATCGCAGCGATAATCGCTCGATAAATTCGCTGCAATGAGCGGAGGCCTTTATTCCGCCTAAAATCTAAAAATTATCTCAATCACGCAATGCCGCTCGTATTGCGACTAAGTAAATAAGCGACGGGGGGGTTCAATTTATGCCGTCCATGCGCTATAGGCTAGTCCTATATCTTCCTATTTTAATTTAATCAATGGTGTGCGTGCGTCGATTCGAGAGCATGCGTGAATTTTCTGTACTGTATAGGTATATCAATCTCTTTTCTGTGATTGAGGTGTATTTTGAGGAGCGGGCTGAACTACATTGCAGTTTGCGAGCCTGTCGAGATTCACTCCAATCTTTCTGCGCGTATTTCACAGTTGCAGTATCGGCACGCGTGCATCGCATTCGCGGCATATTCTCTAATGTAGAAGCACCGTAAAAGAAATTCATGTAAAGCCTGGCCAGAAATATAAAAAAACGTGGTTTGGGAGCGCTGCGATCGACCGCCTTTAGGCTGCGTTTCCACCAGAGATGTGCGAGGAAGCGAGGCGGTGAGCGAGGAAACAATCCGCCAATAGCGCGCTCGCTCGACACGTAATTGGGGAATTGAAGCACTCCCATTGGCCGATTTTTGCCGCCTTAATGTCTGTGTTCCGAGTACAAATATTTGTTCAAATGATTTTCCACAACACGAGGTTTTTTATTTTTCTGGTCGGGCTTTAACTCCTGTTAAATTTTTTATTTTAAACTAGCTCTACCAAGCTGTGTTCTAAGTTAGATGTTTTCTTTTTGTGTTTTTTATAAATTATTGAAATTAATTTATGTGTACATTTTGTTAAAAATTTTGTCATATTTTTGGATAATGGTTGTGACTTGCGAGTGCCTTAAAAAAAAACTGTATATGTCTTGAGACTGTTGTATTGTATGACACTTTACAGTTGTTGAATAAAAAAAATTATAGAACGTTTTTGTCTTATTTCAAAGTCATGGATCAGCGCAAACTTAGCAGCAAAGTGCACGAACAGTTTTAATTGATTAATTGATCCAGTGTTACGTGGATGTTCTGAGGTTTCAGAATATCTCTGACTACCCCCTAAGGGGAATATATTCGTGAGCATATGCTATGCTATGCTTTAATTGTGATTTAGTTCTTTATCATGATAAAAACTGCTCGAGCAATTTGTTGCTATGTGCGCAGAATCTATTTTTCTTGTTAGTATCAACGTGGTATCAACGTATGGCCTGCGTATCTGGTATCGCAGCGAGAGTTGAGGCCAGGAAGCTGGCAGTTTACATCCATGATTGAGGCGAACAACACGCAAAGACTTAATTTAAAAAGTTTTCATTCGACAGTTCTAAACTTCTTGGCCAATGGTTCTTTAGCGTCTATGTCCAGTATTTTAATCTTCTTGCTGTTCAGCCATAGATTTAAAACTTTTCGCTTACGCTGAAAGATGGAGCCAAGAAATAGAGAGCGAGATAGCCAGTTGTGAAACCTTATGTAAACAAAAAAGACAAAACATTATTTCTTTGTTTCACCGTGGCCGGTTTTTGTGTTTGGCAAGCTGTCAATCCTATAGAATATTTGCCAAACAAACCTTCATAAAAAACCTCCACCTTAAAAAAGTATTTTAGTATGCAAAAGTCAAACTATTGCTGTTCCATGTGCGGCCACGACATATGGCTTAATCTAGAGTGTAAATCTATGTTTTCAGCCATAGTCCATGTCATCATTCTATCACAGACATTTCTTTCAGAGGCATCAGTCAGCATAATGTACTTTGCCGTTTTGTGATATTTTGTTGGAATTTTTATTACTCCTTACGTAACAAACAATGTTATGGAAGTCAATCTATGTTACAGCACATTTGTAGTTGATTATTGGTAAGTTAGGTACCTAAGTGATTTTCTAGTCATGATTCTTAGATAAGTAGGTACCAGGCCCGGACTGGCCCTAGGGCGTACCGGGCAAATGCCCGGTGGGCCGCGGCTCTGGTGGGCCGGTCGCCTCTCTGGACGGCCGGCCCATCGCCTTTCGATACCGGCCCACGCTCAAGGGCGGCAGGTAACTAGGACTTCACAATATTGTAAAAAAATCTCGTTCTCGCTTCGCTCGCTTTTGGTCTTAGATCGTATTGCTGTCATCACATTATATTGCAATGAAATCTCGAGCTCGCTTCGCTCGCTCTTGGTCTTAGATTGTTTTGCAGTCATCTCATTATATTGCAGTGAAATCTCGAGCTCGCTTCGCTCGCTCTTTGTCTTAGATCGTATTGCTGTCATCACATAATATTGCAGTGAAATCTCGAGCTCGCTTCGCTCGCTCTTGGTCTTAGATCGTATTGCCGTCATCTCATTATACTGCAGTGAAATCTCGAGCTCGCTTCGCTCGCTCTTTGTCTTAGATCATGTTGCTGTCATCACATTATATTGCAGTGAAATCTCGAGCTCGCTTCGCTCGCTTTTGGTCTTACATCGTATTGCTGACTGCTGCCATCACATTATATTGCAGTGAAATCTCGAGATCGCTTCGCTCGTTCTTGGTCTTAGATCGTATTGCAGCCATCTCATTATATTGCAGTGAAATCTCGAGCTCGCTTCGCTCGCTCTTGGTCTTAGATCGTATTGCTGTCATCACATTATATTGCAGTGAAATCTCGAGCTCGCTTCGCTCGCTCTTTGTCTTAGATAGTATTGCTGTCATCACATTATATTGCAGTGAAATTTCGAGCTCGCTTCGCTCGCTCTTGGTCTTAGATGGTTTGCCGACATCTCATTATACAGGGTGTACCAAAACACCCTAGTAATACTTAAAGGGGTGCTTCAGATAGGGTTGCCAGATGGTCGGGATTCGTCGGGATTGTCCCGACATTTCGTATGATGTCCAGAGTCCCGAAAAAATACAAAATGTCCCGACAAATAACAACAAAACACAAATTTCAAACGGGCCACCCCAGAATCCTTCTGGCCCACCCCAGAATTAAAATTAATCACTAACTAAAAATAAGAGATCTATAATAATCTATAATAAACATATATATTATTTTCTTGTTTTGTTTCTCATTTATCCACTTTCTTGAAAAGTCAGTGTGGTTAGAATAAACTTCGGAGCTTGCTTCGCTCGCTCGGTTTTTTGCTGGCTTTCTCTTCTTTGAGCCTGAGTTCTTGCTACGACAGAGTCATAATCTTGGTAGATTTTTATATTTTATAACTCTATTCTGTATGCATAATGCACCGATCTCAATTTATATATTGCTTTAAAATCTCGAGCTCGATTCGCTCGTTTTCTCGTTTTGGATCGTATGTCTTTTCATAGTGTAGTTAAATGTTGAGCTTTCTTTGCTCGTTCCAGATTTTAGGTCGTAAAAAACTCGAGCTCGCTTCGCTCGCTCCAGGATTTAAATCGTATTACACTGATCTCAATATATTACAGTAAAATGTCGAGCTCGCTTCGGTCGCTCCTGGCTACGATTGAGTCACAAGGACTTAGACACAATGCAGTAAAATTTCGAGCTCACTTAGCTTCGCACGCTTCAGAATTATGTGAAATCTCGAGCTCGCTTCGCTCGCTCTAGGTTTTGGATCCTATTTATGTTTTCATAGTGAAGCGAAAACTCGAGTTAGCTTTGCTGGTTCGGGATTTTCGGTCGTAAAAAACTCGAGCTCGCTTCGCTCGCTCCAGGTTTTGGATTTTACTGCAACGATCTAACCTGGGCCTGTCTTCCCCTGGGATAAAATCATTGCTACGCTCATGCAAATAGCTCTGAGTAAAAGTAAGTAATTTATATTTCGTAATATTTATTTGTCCCGACCATAATCCCAAAATCCCGACTTTTTGATATTTTGTCCAGACATTTTAGTCTTCCCATCTGGCAACCCTAGCTTCAGACCATGAAACTGAACATCTTTAACTATAAAGTCAACATCGAAATCGCGAAAAAAAATCAGCTGTCCCATACAAAACTACTGTACCGTTGGGAGGGCCGACTGGTTCTAAAATGCCCGGGCCGATTTCAGGTCCCAGTCCGGCACTGGTAGGTACTTACACCTAATTAAATTGATGTTTTTGAGTAGTATTTTATCTTCCTTATTGTTATACTTAACTAGTCCTTAAAGGTCCATTAAGATTAGACAGTCAATTAATACTCGAGCATGTTCGAGTACATTCTTGCCCGCCATGCAATCACACTTGGCGCAAAATGACGCTGGATTGATTTTACTGTTGCATACTATTTTCAGCTCTCCTTGAATGCAAGGTTGATATTCAATTACCACTTTAAAAATGCTCGAGCATTAGAATTGACCCTTATTTTCTCAGTCATTGTGTATTAAATAATGTTTGTATTTAATTTTCAGATAATCTACATTGTGAAGAAATATGGGAATAATTCAGTCTGTATTTTGTTCCGTAACATTTTGTGTCGAGAGGTAAATTATTTTTTTATTATAATTGCGGCATCATAGAACACTTAGGCTGGTTTTAGAGCTCGACGAACGTCGGTACTCTATCTGGCTATCGGAATGAAATCTATGGACACGTTTAGAGCTATGCCGAAGAGTTACAGGCCGTCGATTGGTCAGCACCGTCGGTGCTTACGGGACGTGTAGCTCTAAAACCAGCTTTAGGCCAAGGGACCAACGAAACGCAGACAATGGACAATTTTGCCCGTGGGTATGTTGTCTGCATGATGGAAATCTAAGGATAATATACGCAAACATCTGCGATAAATTCCTTAGGCCGGTTTAAGAGCTCGACAGACTTCTGTACCGACGGGCGGATGAACAAGTCAACGGACGCGGTTTAGTGTTGGTTCGCTCACTGTCGGTCCGTGCCGTAATCGTCGCTCTAATCTAAATCCAGCTTAAGGTAGGTACCTACTGCTGTCCGCGGACGTCTGCTCAGGGCCGTACTTAGAGTACTGTAATAGATACTCTAAAGGGCCTTAGTTACATCTAATACCGCATCAAACTCGTTTTTGTCAGGCAGCCCACGAGTGCGATTTTTTAAACTCATTCGCTGAGCTCAGCAGTTGAAAATGTCTAAATTACTATGGGAGATATGCATCTAATCTACTGCTGATTTGACTTTCAAAAATCATACTTCAGGAGTGCGATTTTTGAAAGTCAAATCAGTAGCAGAAAGATGCGATTCCAGTGTGAATTAATTTTTTAAATGAATAAAAACCCGGTAATATCGCTTTGCAGAGTTTTAACATGGACCTGCTGCGCTTTTGTTCTGATGTTGCTTATGTTTACGATCATTATTCTAATGATATATGGTATATCTGTGGGATATCACTACGCGCAAAAAGAACTTGCGGCCTTCGCTAGTAAGTTATCAAACAAACATTTTAGCTATTTAAAGCCTGACCAGGAATATAAAAAACCTGGATTGGGGGCGCTGCAATGGACTGTCACCTTTAATGTTAGTGTTCCAAGTACAAACATTAGTTCCAATGATTTTCCGCAACATGGCGAGGTTTTTTATTTTCCTTATTTTTAATAAAATTTTAATTAATAATTTAGAAATTGCAAATAGTTTTCCAGTTGTAAAAGATGTAAAATCTTAGATATTATAAAACCGTAAAATCATCATGAGGAACCTAAAAGTAGCGGTTTACTTCATATACAATCAAATAAAACTCGATAGCACGATTTAAATGACGTGCAGCGCCATCTTTTGACAAAATTGTTAGTTTGTTTGTTCGCACATCATGCAAAAACTACTGAACCGATTTTGATGAAACTTTTTTTGTTTGATAGCTTATGATCTGACTTAAAATCTGGTATATAATTTGTGCGGACGAAGTCGCGGGAAAACACTAGTTAATTATAATTGTGTGTACCAACAGTGTCTTCGAGAACAACGACTGAACCATCGTTGCTCCGTGCTGGGTCCTTTGATCAACCTAAAGCAGTCGTGCGACTTCTCGCTGTTAACAGATCTGAAGTTGAACAGGCACCACATCCGGTTCTTGGTACGTAGAATCTTCAATCCTTCGATCAACAATATACAACTAGATAACGGGTCGCATACAAAATCAAAGAGAAATTCTGTCCTCGTGAATATACAACATTTTTTGTTAACGAACCGAGAAAACAGTCCGAATACATTATAATTTCGACCTCAAAGCAACCATAATTCCTAGTAATTTAAAAAAGGAACACTGCGGCATTGCGAGACGTCCTTACGTTGGCTTTGTTCGAACGCAACTAATACAAAATAAGACCTCACTCCAATAGTGAGGCGTTATTTGCCGGGACATGTTTTGAGCGCTGACGCGTTATCTAGTTGGATATTGTTGATCGAAGCTTCAATCTAAGGGCGCTACGCAGACGAAGGATATTTTGTCCGTGGCGGTGACCGCCGTCTCACACATCTGTAGAGTTCATTCATGGGCGTAACTACCAGTTGCAGGGAGAGGCTACGCCCCCCCTGGCTATCTTATCTATGCACCGTCACTCGCGTTTGACAACTGCGTAAGTAGGACCTGCGCCTTGTACCTATCTCATGAGGTACAGGCTGTCGCGCATTGACATAAGGTGCATTTTATTAGTAGATTATTAACCAAGGGGATAAAGCAGTGTCTTCTGTCGCGGGTGGGGTTTTAAATCGCGAGCGTGATGAAGGACTCGAGGTTTACTCCCGAGCGTAGCGAGGGTGTTAAAAACTTTAATCACGAGCGAAGCGAGGGATTTAAGACGAGTCCTGAGTTTAGCGAGGGATTTAAACTCACCCAAGACTAGGACAGCTTTATCACCGAGGAAAATACTCTACTTTTCGTACCATTTGCGAAAAAATTAACACAATAATAATATGAGATAAGCATTTATTAAAAATAATGTCAATTAAAAGTAAAAGTTAACATTCGAAACATTGGTCCAATTATTGATAGAGAGAGTTACATTTTTGTTTGCAAAGGCATCAAGCTCGGGCCTCGTCGGTTTTCGTAATTTTATGTTTTTTTTTTGACATAAATGATTTATTTTTTATTTTTGCATGCGGAAGGGTCGGTTTATGGCTAACCTAGGGGTTCGAAAAAATTTTTATTTTTTCGCTAGGATTCACCGTTATCGAGATATTTCATAAAATAAATGCGTACCTATTCCTTTTACAAAAGAAGTATAATGCTTTATATACAAACTCAATGGTGTAAACACAGATGTAGTTCAGTTCCAAATTTAAATCACATTCTCTCCCTAGGGGATGAATGAAATTCAGTACAACTTTCTTTCCCAGGTTAATAATGACTATTGTTATGTTCGCTTTTTGTGGCATAGAATGTCACTTTTTTGAGCAAGTGGTACGAAAAGTTATTTAATTTCAGACAATTGCTATCATGAATTGCCTAGTATTGTCATAAATCATAATACGCTATCGATCTTGTACCTACCCTACGAATAAGAGAATAAATATGGAAGAGTAACTCCAAACAAAATCGAAATCATTTTTGGCACCCCATGAAAAATGACATTTTGTATGAGTTTTGGCGGCGAGTTACAATTTTTAAAGAACAAATTTAGAACGCGTAACAATTTTTTTGGTGCCACTTTTTGAGCTTCATTTATACTTCTATACATTCTCTTATTCGTAGTACCTACCTAAAGCCGTATTTGGCATACATTGAATGGCCCACGTGGTTTGTAGGGATATTGTGTATAAGTCGGTTCCTATGTTTCAGATTATAATACAGGTCGATTTTCGCCGTGCGGCTAAGTGAGATTTGAAGTACATCGACTGGTTAGTTTGACATCAACTTGAAACATAACGCGCTCACGCAGCAATGTACTTCAAACCGCACTTAGCTTAGCCGCAAGACAAAAATCTACCCGTATAAAGGCCTCCGCACATTGCAGCGATATTATCGACAGCGCCTTCGCGACACCTTACACACTGCAGCGATTCCGCGATTCGCGTCGCGCATGCGCCCCACACATAGGCGTAGCAAGGGGGGGGGCCGGGTGGGCCCGGCCCACCCCAGAATCCTTCTGGCCCACCCCAGAAATCAAATGAATCACTTACTAAAAATAAGAGACTGAATCGCCTCGATCTCGGCATGAGCTGGAGAAATCGAGTTATAATGAAGCAAAATCTCGAGCTCGCTTCGCTCGCTCCTATCTTTAGAACACTGATCTAATTTATATTGCTGTAAAATCACGAGCTCGCTTCGTTCGCTCCTGGCTAGACACATTGCAGTAAAATCTCGAGCTTACTTCGCTCGCTCCAGAATTCAGTGAAATCTCGAGCTCGATTCGCTCGCTCTAGGATTTGGATCGTATATCTTTTCATAGTGTATCTAGAGCAATCTTGAACTTGCTTTGCTCGTTCTAGATTTTAGGTCGTAAAAAACTCGAGCTCGCTTCGCTCGCTCCATGATTTAAGTCTAATTACACTGATCTCACTACATTACAGTAAAATCTCGAGCTCGCTTCGCTCGCTCCTGGCTACGATTGTATCACAAGCACCTACAGCTAGATACATTGCAGTAAAATTTCGAGCTTACTTAGCTTCGCTCGCTTCAGAATTCAGTGAAATCTCGAGCTCGCTTCGCTCGCTCTAGGTTTTGGATCCTATATGTTTTCTAAGTGAAGCAAAATCTCGAGCTTGCTTTGCTCGTTCTAGATTTTCGGTCGTAAAAACTCGAGCTCGCTTCGCTCGCTTCAGGATTTAAGTCTTATAACACTGATCTCACTATATTGCAGTTAAAATTTCGAGCTCCCTTAGCTTTGCTCACTCCAGAATTCAGTAAAATCTCGAGCTCGCTTCGCTCGCTCTAGGTTTTGGATCCTTTTTCCATAGTGAAGTAAAATCTCGAGCTTGCTTTGCTCATTCCAGATTTTAGGTCGTAAAAAACTCGAGCTCGCTTCGCTCGCTCCAGGTTTTACATTTTATTGCAACGACCTAACCTGGGCCTGGCCCCCCCTGGGAAAAAATCATTGCTACGCCCATGGCCCCACATTATTTAATCTGAGCGCCCCACCACTGAATGTAGTCAAAAGAGATTGCGTCAGGTCGCGATAATATCGCGGCAGTGTGTAGGATCGAGCGCGACCCCATTAGCGAGTACATTTTGGTACTGGAAATAAATATCGCAAAATCGCAGCGATAATATCGCGGTATTGTGTAGGATCGCGCAAGATCCCATACAAAATGTACTGGAAATAAATATCGCAAAATCGCAGCGATATTATTTATCGCTCGATAAAATCGCTGCAATGTGCGGAGGCCTTAAATCCTGCTTTATTTTCTTTCACTGGTAAATGTGTTCACAGAGATATACCAAACTAAAAAGCCAGCAGAGCGCATTTTCATGGAGACCTCACCAACACCGATTGTGGTTCTTGAGACGGAAAGGTTAGTATTAATTTTCCTACAAAAGCTTCCTATATACGTCTTACTGCAGGGCACGCCTACCCTCTATGAGGGTGATTGGGCGTTAGTCCACCACGCGTGCCCAATGCGAATTGGTAGACTTCACATACGCATCAGAATTTCTTCTTCTGCGTATGCAGGTTTCCTCACGATGTTCTCCTTCACCGTTTGAGAGAAGTCGGTAATACGTACATAAGATAGAAAAACTCATCGGTACGTGGCATGTTGTCCGTGCGGATTCGAACCCGGCACTCATGATTGAGAGTCCATAGCGAGCTCAGCTTTAGTGTTCAAGTGTGTAAATAAATACCTAACATGAAATAACCCTGTCCCTTCCAGACCCCCTAAAGAACCAGAATTATCTCCACATGAAAGAGAACTGGCACGCAGGCTCATTGGGCGATTCCGGCGTTCACGAAATAACACATCAACAAGCACACCTTTCTTGAGACCTTTGCGAGTGTCCAGGGTCGAAACATCACCGCCGCTGTCGACGTGATGGAGCGATTCCATCATTTATCGTGACCTTTCAACAAATTCAACAAGTTGGTTTTACAATTTGTTCAACATCGTTTACATACTTACGCTCATAGAAACGTTCATTAGAGTTAATCCTCCATTAAATCTCTTGCTAGCTTTTACTACGTCAACGAAACAAAAAGTGACAGCAAGAGATTTAATGGAGGATTAACTCTAATGAGCGTTTCTGCAACTGAGCGTTAATCATTATCTTCTAATTATAATTTTTTAGAGGTATTATAATTATTTACTTGCCTATTTATTAAATAAAATATTCTGTCAGTTATCACACATAATTTTATTCAACACTTTGCTGGAGTGCGATTTTTGAATCTCATTCGGTGAGCTCAGCAGTTGAAAATGTCAAAAAATTACTATGGAGATAGGCATCTTTCTACTGCTGATTTGACTTTCAAAAATCGCACTCCTGAGGTATGATTTTTGAGAGTCCAATCAGCAATAGAAAGATGCATATCTCCATAGTAATTTTGACATTTTCAACTGCTGAGCTCATCGAATGAGATTCAAAAATCGCACTCCAGATATCGAAGTAATACAGTTTTGAAATCATGAATATGTAATATTGTAACTACTAGTAACATTCGTGATATTAAAAGAAGTATCATTTTGATAGAATGTAATATTTTCATCGTATGAAACGTTACTAGACGGCGGTAGTACTAGTTCTCTACGATCTCTGTTCAAGCGATGAGCAAACCCTCGCTTGACTGCTTTGTCAACTGATTTCAATACGCCACTGCCTGCACGCCTGGAGATTTCTTCTCCTGAACGCATAGCACCCGCAGCTTTCGCAGCTTTGGCTGTAAGAAACAATTATGCGCATATACATTATACAATACCTACCTATTGTTATAACAAAGAAGCCGTGGTGGTCCAGTGGTGAGTAGCGTTACGTGCCGTGCAGGAGGCGATGGTTCGATCGCCGTCCAGGCCGACTCGTAACAATGAGTTTTCCGGAATTTATGTACGATTTGTAACAGACCACTGGCTTTTCGGTGAAGGAAAACATCGTGAGGAAACCTGCATGCTTCAATTTAGAGGCATGTGTTGTACCTACTGTCCATTACAAGTGACGACGGGCTCACTCCCTGTCCCACTGGATAATGCTTCGGTTACTAGTGAAACGTGCATGTTCTTAGTTTTCAGACTCTGACTACCCCCTCAAGCAATATAGTCGTGAGCATATTCTAAATACTTACTAGAGCCTAGTAACTAGAGTTTACCTGCGACTTCGTCCGCACAAATTATATAAGTACCAGATTTTAAGTCAAATCATAAGCTAGCCTATCAAACAAAATAAGTTTCATCAAAATCGGTTCTTTTTCTAGAAAATATCTTCAGTACAGACACTAAGTGTGTCTGTTACAGTTTTATACTAAATAGTTTACACGTGAAACGTCTGAAGTGTAAATTCTCACACAAAACGTATTCGCTCGAACAGCACTCGTAGCATGCTGCACGTGATACAGCTGTATCACGTCTTTTGTCTCGTTCGTTCGCGCGCAAATAGAAAGTGAGCTAAGATGTGATAGCGCTGTATCACTGTGGCATGCTACCCATGCAGATATGCCGTTTCATACCCCCCGGGATAAAAGACGTGATACAGCCGTTTCACGTGTCGCATGCTACCAGTGCAGATGCTTAGGCAACCCCGCTGTACATTTTAAAGTAAAGCAGCATAGCTAGCATGCCGCAGTGATACAGCGCTATCACCAAGCTATCACACCTTAGCTCTCTTTCTATTTGCCTGCGAACGAACGAGATAAAAGACGTGATACAGCCGTATCACGTGCAGCATACTATGAGTGCTGCGATTACATTACCCGACATGCAGGGCCGATTTCGGCATACATTTCCTGCTTTGATCGCTACACTTTAAAATAGAGAGAACAAATCAGGCAATGTATGCCGGAATCGGCCATGCAAGTTGGGTAATGTAATCGCTGCTTAAGCTAGTAACAATCAGTACACACGGCGTCTGCTCAGGCTACCCTGTTTGGACTTTGAACTATTAGAAGTTGAACTTGTATTAATTGATCTGAGAGTTGAACGCTGCGAATCGTGCGAGAGGGTGCGGTATGTTGTTGTTGTTTCGTCTCACGGCACGCTGCGCCCGCGCCGGCAGCTGCGTCTATGCAGGCACTCTACCGCACTATTTTATGTTTTGTACGTAGCGTAGTTATGGGTATATAATATATATATATATTTGTACCCGAGTCATGGATGTTTCTATCTATGTATGTATTCTATATATCGTTGTCTAGTCATCATAATACAAGTTCAGGCTAGATTCTGGTACTTTACATGCGACTAGATAATATGTGTGACATTGTCCAAGATATTATTGTTATTATTATAATATAGGGGGTGCGTAACCTGATGTGTCGCCGTGTGTACACAGACGTACAACGGTCTTGCCTAGGCTTGCGCAAGCGATGAAAGACAACCATAGGTAAGCTACCTAACTACATTAGAAGTGCCAAGAAATTTTTGAATCTTACCCATGGAGTTCACAGAATTTTGAACAAAACAGTAATGAAAACCGATACCAATTCCCAAGACCATCACAGTTATGATTGTGATTAATAAACAGCATGTCAACATTGCACAGACTGTGCATAGTGATATTCTGTGAACAATCGCATAATTAGGTAATATGGACTTACATCAGTGAAGAATTTTCATGAGCCATAAGTGTGTGTGTGTGGTGACCGTTAGGGCATAGCGTAAATATATTATTAGTGGGTCTATGCTCGCGCTGTGTGGGAGGGGGGGGACCGGCAAAGTCGGTACTGGCACGTGCTGGGACACGCTCCCCCCCATCGGAAAACATCGGAAATAATCGTAAAATCAGCTCTATATAATTAAACAATACCGCCTAGTTTCGGTCGGTCATCTTCGGGAAGTTAGTCGATGCCCATTATTTTCCTTGAAGTACTGTACACATGATACGGCTGTATCACGATACGTGTGATAGCGCTATATCACAGTGCCATGCTACCTATGCAGCACTCTTAGCATGCTACACGTGATATTATCACGACTTTTGTCTCGTTCGTTCGCGCGCAAATGGAAAGAGAGCGAAAGTGTGATAGCGCTGTATCACGGTGTCATGCTACCTAGCTAGCATGCTACCTATGCAGGACTGGCTAATTTTTTTCGCGCCCTATTATATTATAGCTACATACCAAAAGCTATATAGGCTTACATTTTTAGTCTAGTAGTGTAGGTAATTGCTCTTACCTTTCAAGTGCATCTAATAAAATAGAGATAAACGAACTTAGTGAACAACATACACAACCCATTTTGGAAAGATCTCATTTGTACGATTTTAACTAAAATTTATTAATAAGCGTAGATTCACATGTTTTTTCTTGAACTACCTACATTCCTAAACACGTCCGTTCATTCGTAATTTTCAAAATAAGTACAAATACAATTACAAAATTACTCCTACCAATATCCAACCAAAAATATTTGACAAGTTTAAAGTTAAACTGTAGCAAGCGTAGCAAGGAATATACTACTCTCAACTGTAGTCTTTGAATGCAGCAAAGCATTGACCAAGAAGTTTAGCGTGGTTTAGCCGTGGCTTAGCCAGGGAATATTTTGTCTCGATCGTTCGCGCGCAAATGGATAGAGAGCGAAGGTGTGATAGCGCTGTATCACGGTGGCATGCTAATGCTACTAAAGAGTATTATATTAGCATGCTACCCATCTCGAAGCTGGAAAACGTAGACTATTTAGATATGGACAAATTACGTGTGTACTAACAAATTTTTCTGCCACTTTTTGCGGGGGGGGGGGGGGGGGCGAGGTAGCATATTGAAATCCGCAACTTTCGACTTTATTCCATTACTTTAGATTCTAATTTTGAATGTTAAAAATCATGAAAAACAGTGTCGTATGAACCCCCGTTTTTGTGCTCCGATTGGTTTGCTCCCATAGTAAAAGTTGTTCAGTTTGATGGGTAGACTCTTAGTTTAAAAGAATGCTAATTAAGTATATCAATTGACAACATATCATTTTATTAACCACCAGTTTTGAATAAAAAATATAAAAATAGGTAAAAAAATAAGAGATACGTATTTTTTCGATTTAATTTTTGACTGATATTTCTATTTTTAATTTACTTTTGAATTTTCTGAAAAACGTATTTATGGCCAAGATACCTTGGCCTCAATGACATTAAAAATAAAAACTGTCAAATGCAATAGAAAAGCCAAGCAGGCAAAGGAATAAAATCTCATTCAACCTATATTATATTTAAGAGTATTTTTCAAATAATTTTGGTATAAGCTTTGAATCACATAATCTCCAAATGGTTTTCTTATGGTGGTACCTTTCAAAATGAAATGTTGTCAATTTCACCTGTATAGGTATTCGTCTTAACTGGGAAAGGTATTGATTTTAAAAGACAACGGCTCTAAGGGGTAGATCCCATTGCCTTTCCGAAATGAAGAAAATGTCACTGTCAAAAAGTGTCAAACAGCGAAGTCAGCAGTGTGACCAGATTTAGCAGGATCTTGCAATTTTAGCAGGATTAGGGCAATGATTTACCAACTACTGAAGCCGTAGCATACCACACGTGATACGGCTGTATCACGTCTTTTATCTCGTTCGTTCGCTTCGATCAACAATATCCAACTAGATAACGCGTCAGCGCTCAAAACATGTCCCGGCAAATAACGCCTCACTATTGGAGTGAGGTCTTATTTTGAATTAGTTGCGTTCGAACAAAGCCAACGTAAGCACGTCTCGCAATGCCGCAGTGTTCCTTTTTTAAATTACTAGGAATTATGGTTGCTTTGAGGTCGAAATTATAATGTATTCGGACTGTTTTCTCGGTTCGTTAACAAAAAATGTTGTATATTCACGAGGACAGAATTTCTCTTTGATTTTGTATGCGACCCGTTATCTAGTTGTATATTGTTGATCGAAGTTCGTTCGCGCGCAAACAGAAAGAACGCGAAGGTGTGATAGCGCTTTATCACAGTGGTATGCTACCCATGCTGCACTGGTAGCATGCAGCACGTGATACGGCTGTATCACGTCTTTTATCTCGTTCGTTCGCACGCAAATAGAAAGAGAGCTAAGGTGTGATAGCGCTGTATCACTGCGGCATGCTAGCTATGCTGGACGTAGGTTCAAAAGTGTCAGCATAGCTAGCATGCCGCAGTGATACAGCGCTATCACATCTTAGCTATCTATCTATTTGCCTGCGAACGAACGACATAAAAGACGTGATACAGCCGTATCACGTGCAGCATACTACGAGTGCTGAACCAAAAAAGCACCAAAACGTATAAATAGAACCAATTACATTACAGCCGTATCACGTGCAGCATACTACGAGTGCTGAACCAAAAAAGCACCAAAACGTATAAATAGAACCAATTACATTACATGACAGTCTTCGTTTGATCGGCCGACTACGCGCACGCGAGTGATGGGGTAAAAATCACCCAAACAAAATGAAAAAGAATTTCAGCATTTTCAATGTTTTTAGTTGGTTTATTTTATATACTATGCACGTGCAAAATTGGCAGTTTTCAGCAGGATCCGCTAAAACATTCGCAAAATTTAACAAGATTTGGCATTGAATGAGGGGTTTTCAGAAAGCCATTAAAAAAGAAAAAGTAGTTCCTAATGGCTCGATAGATGGCGCTGACGAGTCAGGGGCGAGCGACCTTGCAGATAATAAAATACAAAAGAAGGAGCGTTTTTCTTTTCTTTTTTAAATTTAGTTCCTAAAAAACTCGACAGATGGCATGTTTATCGCCCCATAGAGCCGTACGCGAGATCCTGTCAAAATCTTGTCAAGACTGTGCCTGCCTTTTTATTGGAATGCCAAGGGATCGAACCCATACAGCCATGTCAGGCGTAAAAGTTTCGAATTTTCGATTAAAATTATTAGTAAATAATGAAATATGTCATTAAAAGATGCGTTGGCATCTTCTTGATCATCTTTTGGGTCGCGTGGCTGAGGGGGGTGACAAGTGGACGTGTCGTCGGCTTGCAATTTTGACAGCCACGTGGCTCTGCCGTTTTATGGCGGTTTCGAGTGTGTGTTTTTGTTAAAAACGGGGCTTTGAGATCGCCTTATCCTATTACCGTACAATATCTAATGAGTATATCCTCAACACTTGACGCTGGTGAAATCTAACAAGGAAACACCATTAATTAAGAATAGAATAGAATAGATCATCTTCTCACTCTTTATTATTTTAAAGAAACACTTTTTGAAATGTTGAGGTTTCTTCGCACAGACCGTAGCGCCATCTATCGATCCCCAAGAAAACAAAAAGAAAAACACTCAGTAGTAAGAATTTGTTTTTTTAAGTAAGCAGCAAAATATGAACATAAATTTTGCCAATGGATGGATCCGACTCAGTGACATGCATTTTTGTTTACTTTTTAGCCTAAAATTTACGTCTTCGTTTCCCTCTCTATTCTATTCTATTCTATTTTTATTCTCTTTGGTTATGGCGTCCATCTTGGTGTACTTAGATGATTTTGCCAATGTCGAGTTTTTGTAGCAAAAGTGCTTGACGTTGTACGGTTATATAGATATTTTGGTGACTTCAAGGGTTGTTCTTATAGAAGAACAATATCCTGAGCCACCACTGGAATTCCGCTGTAGGCCGGGGATGGGGCAACCGACGAGCGACACGCGACACGTGACCGCCCAAGACCCACAACGCAACTCCGTTTCCCTCTCTGGTCAACGCCATCTATCGCCGGTATGTTGAACTACGTTTGACTATCAGAAAAAAACTCCTCATTCATTAGAGTACGTAGTACTCACTTTCACTTTACTTCACTTTGGCATGACTATCATTTTATATAGAAATGGTTTAGCAGGATTTAGCAGTTTTCAGCCAACCAGCTAGCAGGATCCTCAATTTAAATCTGGTCACACTGGCTGGAAGTCAGTCAAGTCAAGTTTCGTTCGCATTATGGCAGATGAAAACACATCAGAAAAGAAACAGGAACATAAGAAAAAGCCAAAACGCGGCCCAAATAAAAATTATGCTGTTAAAAAGCGATTGCCAGTTCGACCTATCGACGGTGAAAATGTAATTTTCATTACAAAAAAGACAAATTTCAAGGTAAAATATCAATTACTCTAACGTGATTCGTGAGGCTAATAATGATTCTATGAATGAATGTCTGTTTCTATGGCGACCCGGTTGGTGTGATGGTTACCACGCCGGACTGCCAAACCAGGGTCCTGAGTTCGAATCCTGGTTCGGTCCTGGATGTTATGTGTGTGCCGTTGTTGTGTGGTTCCCATAACAAAAAGCGTGAGGCTTACTTGGGATCATTACAATGTATGTGCCTGTGAGCATTACTATTATTATTACCTATTCAATAATATTAGATTTATACCTACAAACTTTTTAGGCACAATTGGACAAATGCTGCGATCTTTTAACCAAAGGGGAGACGGAAATAATACTACATGGTTTAGGCGCAGCCATACAAAGGTGCTGTAATTTAGCACTGCAACTCGAAATATTGTTCTCAGGAACTTGCCAAATAGAAGTGAATACAGGCACTGTCGACGTAGTCGGTAAGTTTACTTACTTTTGTGCTGACTTACGATAAAGGTATACATGGATAAGTTGGTTCACTAACAATCGCTTCCCAAAAGAACTGTATATTGCAAGGTTCATAATTAGACAAAGTTCATTCATAGATAAACTTATTATTACTTATATAAACTTGTTTTTTATAAACTTTCGGCCATGACACATAGGTAATCAAAGTGATGATGATGAAATAATTTTTGTGCAAAGTTACTCGGGCAATACCGGTGTCCAGGGTAATGAGAACGCTGATGAGCTGGCGAGGGCTGGATCAGAACGAAAAATGATTGGACCGGAACCAAGTGTGGGAATTCCGGCATGCAATATAAGGATGGCCATTAGGGAATGGGCCAATAACACACACAGGATAGAGTGGACTGGCCTTGCAGGTCTACAACACTCTAAAAAGTTCATCAGCAATATGACAACTCAAGTTTCAAGGTTCATATTGAACAATAGCAGGAGCAAGGCTCGTGCCATCGTAGGAGCGCTCACCGGGCACTACGCCACAGGCACGATGATGCACAAGATGAAACTCACCCTTGATGACTGACTTGAGATGACTTCTCCACACGCTCGGCAGCTGGGATCAAGGGTGAGTTTCATCTTGTGCATCATCGTGCCTGTGGCGTAGTGCCCGGTGAGCGCTCCTCCTCATGGAGACCATGGAACATATCCTTTGTGACTGCGATGTTTTGGCGGCGAAACGTATGAACCTCCTCGGAGATGGATACCCAAAACCGGGTGATCTCATGTCTCTTCCCCTCAATGGTATCGCCTCCTTCATTGACCATGTATTTGAAGGGTGAAGAAAGCAAAGATTATTGGGGCTAACACAAAAGATCCCACTGGGTCGAAGTGTTGCTGGCTTGCCAGCCCCCACAACAAGATAAGATAAGATAAGATACTCGGGCAAAGATCGGACTAGTGTCTTTAATGTCGCTTCTATAAAATGTAGAATAATGTGTAATCCGATCTTTACTTACAGAAAGCTCTAAATCTCCAAATTTTCTTTGATGGTCCGTTACACTTCATTGTAGCGACAGCTGCAGTTTGAAAGAGGCATCACAAAATGGTGTGTCACGCTATGTTGCTAAAAAATACCAACACATTCTCGAAACATTTAATACAAAATACAGACACATTCTCGAAATATTTGATTTATCTTATCTGAGTATACCTTACATATGGGTTAACCTTTGACGTCCCAAAGTCGCGATATCCGGTCAGCTGATCTCGATTACTCTAGGGATTATTATATTCGACGGCGAGCGGACCTCTGGATGCAGATCAGTTTAAAATTTTGTGTGTGTAAATTAGTTTATAATTAAATATGGAAACTCAACAGATGATCTGGAGCCTCTGACAGACGATCTGGACTTTGGTGCACAAGTAAGACAGTCTTCTTCGATTCACATTCGTATATTCAGAGCTGCAATGCTGGGAGCCAACCAGTAAACAATGTTTTTCACCCTCAATGAAATTGTGCAATGGATCGGACTGACAGTTTTTGAAATATGGATCAATTTAATAACTATAACAATATTCTCTGTTTTACTGACTCTAAAGATTGATTGTATTATAAACAGTGCTTGGTGGACAGTGTTTGCTCCTTTGTTTGTAAGTGATGCCATGAATGCATACTTTTGTTGTATTGTATGTATAAGAATGAATTTAGAGAGCTCCTATAAAGCGTCACTGTACCGAGCATCGTGGAGTGCTATATTTCTAGGTCTAACATTTGTATTTAAGTTTTTACTGTGTCGAAAGCTTCAAGGAGATTCTGCGATAGAGTACAGTGAAGTTTTCGCTCCCTTGTTCATATTGTTACAGTTAATAGCAGTAAGAGCATGTCAGTTACATCAATAATTACATTATTTAAAAAAAATAAAAGAATGTAAACTATTTATGATGTTTATTAATTTTATTTGAAATGTTTACCTATTAATTAAAAAGAAACTAAAGTCACGAGAAACAAAAATTTAAAACAAAATTTACAAGTTATCTGAAAAAAATAAACAATCCACTGTTATTTTTCTTTTTGCAAGTTATTGGAAAAAACTAAACAATCCACCTTTATTTTTCTTTTCATCACGTCCAAAGTTAAAATTGAAATTGTTTTCTTGGTTTTGTCCACTTGACTCTGGATTGCTTTCTGTTGTATGTCTCTGTCCAAAAAAGGATAATCCTGCTTTCTTAAAGCCTGGGGAAAAAATACAGATGAATTAAATAGATAATTAATATTATGTTACATACCTTGTATGTGTGCTTACACTTTATAAACCTTTACATCATCACCAAACACTAGTATAAATATTTCATCATAGAGAAGTGTCTGTAGGATAGAAAAGAATACAAAACAGAAGAACTATGAATAATCCTGCATTTACTAGTTCTTAATTTTTTTTTTCTTGCACACCACACAGACAGCTTCTAGTTAGTTTTATACATGATTGACTTATTTTGCTACAACTAGGTACATTCTTACAGATAGTTGGTAATTGCAGCAATGGAACACCCCGAAAGGGATTATGTTATGGTCGCGAGTTTATGTACCTAGGTATGTGATTTATTTAATACTGGCCTGATAAAAAGTTTGGCACTTCTTGTGACCCTACTTCAGCAACATCACCTGTTGTAAGTGGCAAATCAGCTTTAGGTGAAAGAAGTAAACTGCTATCTGAAAGTAAAAAAAAATATTGTTTCCATGGATTGAGAGGAACCATTTTTGTTATTATGATATAATATGTCCACAATATAATGGAGCGATTTGATTAATAATAGAAAAAAATGTATTACCCAAGCAATGTGGAAACTCGTCACCCTCTTCACAACCAGTTGTGCTCAAAGATATATCTAATGTTTCGGGAATCCCTTGAGGTCCATGACTGAATAGGAATCCAGTAACTGGCTTTTCAGAGCCTTTGTCCTAGAAAAAGTTTATTCGTGTCATTTAGAGGTTTATAATCCTACTACCCTACATGCTTCAATTTCGAGTCATGTATTGTACCCACTGTCCATTACAAGTGGCGACGGGCTCACTCCCCGTCACACTGGACAGAGTTTCGGTACTACTAGTGAAACGTGGATGTTCTGAGTGTTCAGAATATCTCTGACTACCCCCTCGGGTAATATAGTAGTGAGCATATGCTATGCTTATGCTAATCCTACTAATATTTTTACCTAAATGCATCGACCTGTGAAAGTTTGGATGTTTTTGACTCAAACACGCATAAACGGCTGAACAGATTTAGATAGATACTAGTGTTTTCCCGCGACTTCGTCCGCACAAATTACCAGATTTTAAGTCAGATCATAAGCTATCAAACAAAAAAAGTTTCATCAAAATCGGTTCAGTAGTTTTTGCGTGATGCGCGAACAAACAAACAAACTAACAATGTTGTCAATAGATGGCGCTGCACGTTTTTAAATCGCGCTATCGAATGTTATTTGAATTTATATGAAGACATGATCTGGATTGACACATATAGGATATTTTTTAATTTTTTAAAGTCATGTAACCGTCGATATATGTTAGTTAGTCCTTTTTATGTATGGACCAGTGTATTATTCTGTTTTTTTTATGTAGGTACCTATTTATAACACAAACCTTTGGACTGGAAACATTTGAATCTTCGTCAATATTAGCTTCATTTATGTGAAATGCAGCTTCCTCAGCTTGTGTCATTGGCTGTGTTTCATACTGACTATCTTGCACAGAATGTGCTTCATCAATATTCTGTTCGTTTTCAGCATTTAATTTCACACCTTCAGGTTCTTTTGTCATTTGCTCGAAAAACTTTGAAGTTACAATCTTTTCTTCATTATTCTATAATTAAAAAGTGTTAAATCTAGGTCTATCCTATCTCGACATATAAGAGGACGACAATATTTTTCTCTGTCCTGGGCATGCTCTGGCCACGCGTCATCGAAAGCTCTAGCTAGATCGTCCCGCCATCTCTTCCTAGGACGACCAGGAGAGCGATTTTTGAAACATATTCGGTGAGCTCAGCAGTCGAAAATGTCAAAATTACTCAATAGATATGCATCTTTCTACTGCTGATTTGACTCTCAAAAATCATGCTTCAGGAGTGTGATTTTTGAAAGTCAAATCAACAGTAGAAAGATGCGCATCTCCATAGTAATTTTGACATTTTCAACTGCTGAGCTCACCGAATGAGATTCAAAAATCGCACTCCTGGACGCCGATGATCGTTTTCTGGGATCCAGGGCGTTACAATTCTTGAGGTATCATTTTATACAGAGTATCCAAATGCCTGGGGTTGTTTGTAATAAAGATATATATATCTATGTGCTAAATTACAGACGACCAAGTACCTAAAATAAGGGGTGAAAGGAATGCAAGGCTTTAAAAAAATACCGGCTTTAAATAATGTACTTTTAGAGAAACGACCCCTAAATCTTTATAAGCGCAGGGCATGCTGACCATACCTATTCAAAGTTAGAAGATATTTTTTATTTTACCTTTATGGTAGTGTTCTTGGCATAAACAAATTGTGGCGACAAATCTAAATTATGCTTCTTCAGTATCATATCTTTAATCTTCATGTAATTTTCATCAGTTACCGAGCTTATGTCTAATTCACTGTTTGTTGTCTCATTGACTCTGTTTGCTGCATTCTCATCGGTATTACCCTCATCTTCACATACCAAGTCATCTGTTACTTCTTCTACTGTCATAGGTAAATCGAAAGATACTCGCTTTGCACACTCCTGTGAACTCTGAAGTTAAAGGAAAAGTTAGAAAAATAGCCAACATTATTTTCTTTCTAACTCTAGACTTTCTCATCTCACGAAGAAGCAAATAGTTAAATACCCTCATTTGTCTAAAATGTCCGCTTGGTATATCCTCCATCGACATGTGAACAATTACTTCTACGTCTTTCTGTGAGCCTCGAAACACTCTTTCCTGATAATGAAGAACAGATTTAACCTACCTACTTAAAGCTAAATAGGTATGGTGTCCATGTCCAGCAATCAGAAGTGCGATTTTTGAAACTCATTCGGTGAGCTCAGCAGTTGAAAATGTCCATATTACTATGGAGGATCAAAAATCATACTTCAGGAGTGCGATTTTTGAAAGTTAAAATCAGCAGTAGAAAGATGCGTATCTCCATAGTAATTTTGACATATTCAACTGCTGAGCTCCGGAATGAGATTCAAAAATCGCACTCCTGAGCTCATTATCACTGACATTTTAGAAATTTTACCTGTGTTAGATCTATAAATTGTGAAGGTGGGACAAGGATATTCTCAGATTGGTTTGTTAGATCAATTTCTTCTATTTCATCACTCTCCAGAGGAGCAGCAACCTGCAATACATACAGGGTCCAACTTAATAAATGCTGACACTTTTTTAAGGGGATGATCAGACCATCGAACTGAACAACTTTCTCTATGGGGCCAACATTGAAATCGCAAAAAAAAAATCAGCTGTCCCATGCATTTGGCTCGCGTAGGTTTGCAGTTTTGTATGGGACAAACATTTTTTTTTTCGCGATTTCGATGTTGGTCCCATAGAGAGAGTTGTTCAGTTTGACGGTCTGATCATCCCCTTAAAAAAGTGTCAGCATATTAAGAAGGACCCTATATAAAAAGGATATCACCCTGGTTCTGATGATCTATCTATCTTAAACTGTTATCTTTAGGTAACAATGAGAGAGATGTACATACCTTGTTCTTAGGTTCAGCACAACCATTATTATTTGCATATTCTGCTGCAATTGAATTAACCCCTTGAAGTTTATCTGGATTTACTTTTGATATAATATTTAATGTCTCCTCATTATCAAGTTTAACATCAGCTAAGATGTTTATAAGTTTCCTGTTCGAAAAGTTGTCTGCTTTGTTTTTTGGTTCATCATCTATTTCAGTAATAGTTGCTGGTTTATTGAAATAAGGAGATATGTAACCGTCATTAAAGTTTTGTTCGCTTTTAGACGGTTTATTTTTGTTTTTCTCTTGTTCTGTGTCCGAATTTGTCCTCTTTATTGGTGTAGTGTGTTGGAAATCAACTTTCTTTATCTGAAATCAATATATTTTACTCAATAACCCGTTTGATCCCATTATTGATATTCCAAAAAACTTTTTATTGCATGATGTTCTACCTGGTCTAATTTGACGCTAATAACATCCAGCTCTAAGTTGGACAGGCGCAGCTTTGGCATCTATAATTAAATGAAAGAGTTGAATTTATAAATTCACAATAATAAATTGCAATTTATATGTATGTAAACCAGTTTTGTCTAACCGTGAAATATGATTCATTCTTAGTCAAGTTAGGCCAATCATCTTGCGGCTTAATTTCTTCAGGCGGCTGCAGATTTAGTTTCGACATTGATGAACTTACAGTGGAAACGTTAGCAATTACTTTCTCTGAAATCTTTTTTATTTCATTTGTCACCTTCTCCACTTCTGCATGTTTTTCCTTAAACATCTTCAAATTAAGTGGCAATTCTTTTACGAAGAATTCGGCAAGTTCAATTATCTTCTTGTGATCTTTTTCTTGGAGCGCATTTTTCTTTATTTTAATCTCTTGTTGCAGTATTTTAGCTTCGTTATCGAGAATATTTATATTCTCTTTCAGCGTTTCGGATTTTTGTAAACCTTGAAGCCATTTTTGGACAAAAGGAATACTTTCATATCTATTTTTGCATTGTAGCCACAGATCTTCATATTTCCTTTCGCCGTTTGTAACTCGTTGAACGATGTCTGCATGCTTTTTCTTAGAGAGTAAGAGCTCCTTATTAAGTTCTACGTTTGCTGATTTTATAGTCTCGTGGGCAATCATCAAACTGAAATCACAGACTAATTAACGTCCTTCAATTAAATTTATTAGCGTCGCTTAATTTTATTATGTATCATAGGTATTAGCACAGAAAAAAGGCAAAAAAAGGGTAGGGTATAGGTAAAATACTTAGGGCCTGTTTCACCACTTGTGAGTAAGTTCTTGTTAGCTTATCCAACAGATAATTTGACATATTTTGTATGAAAGATATGTCAAAATATCTGTCGGATAAGCTAACAAGAACTTACTAAGAATGTGTATGGTAGTTTATGTATTACGTAAGCTACCACTTACATTAAATTTAACGGGAAACATCATACTGGGTAGGTATCAGTTTAGAATATGTATACAACTAAAGAATATTATAAGGAGAGCGTTGGTGGCGCGTTGCGGAGAGCTATGGAAACTCAATCTTGAGGTCCGGGTTCGAATTCGCACGGACCACCATGTCATGTACAGTCAGCGTCAGAGAAATCTGACCCCCTAAGTATTAAGAATTTGAGGCACAAGCTTCACGTTAGGTGAATCAAGTGCAATCTATTGGTAGACGTTTCCAAGCGATAAACCTGTTCTCGCACTTCCTTTGCATTTTAGATACTATAGAGAATCATTCTGCCAATTCTAAATTTTACAAACACAGTGAATTTATAAAATATATCTTTCCATCCATGACAGAGATTTGAACTCAGCACTCGCAAAATTCAACTCCATTAATTCAAGCGATCTTACCACCGAGCCAAGCGGTTACTTACTCAACCACATGAAATTGTGAGCTGCTTGGTATCAAACTACGATAATCGTTATAATTTTATTAAATATGTTTGAGGGTAATTCAATATGGCTCGATCCAAGTTGTTGCAATCCAGTGCATACCGATGAGAATTTGGTTCAGTTTATTATGGTTAAGTTTCTAGAGATGTCGCTTATTGTAAATAAATAAAGATAGCAGTTTTTATGGTTCACATCTGCTTCGAGGAACTTAAAACCATTTGATTTTAGTTTTACAATTTGTCACAGATGGCGCTCAAAAGGTTTAGATGGTGGGGTCAGGTTTCTCTGAAGCTGACTGTACCTACCAATGAGTTTTTCTAACTTATGTACGTAATACCGACTGCTCTCATCTCAAACGGTGCAGGAAAACATCGTGAGGAAACCTGCATACGCTGAAGAAGAAATTTCGATGCGTACCTATGTGAAGTCTACCAATCCGCATTGGGCACGCGTGGTGGACTAACGCCTGGCCTGGCCCGGTAGGCGTGTGCCCCGTAGTGGGATGTATACAGGTTGTAAGGAAATGTATCATTAAAACTATAAACCACATACCTACCTACTCTACACATCAAACTGAACAACTTTATCGTAAAAACGGTAATACATACAAGCGTCAAACTTGGTGTGATTATAGAGCAAACTCTACAGTATTATAACAACAAATTATAAAAACCGGCCAAGTGTGAGTCGGTCTCGCGCTAAAGGTCTTATGGCCGCTCCACATTCACGCGTTCGCGCGCAAAGTTCACGCGCGAACGCGCGAAAACATGAATGTGGAGTCGATTCGCATATATTTCGCGGGTTCGCGCCTTGTTAACCACTTTTTGTCGGTTTTTGGCCCGCGTCAAAGAGCCTGCGAACGCGCGAAAGCTGCGTAGTGATAACACTGCGAATGTGGAGCCAAGAAGAGTTCACGCGTGATTCGCGCCGCGATTTGAGCCGCGATTCGAGCCGCGATTCGCAGCGTGAATGTGGAGCGGCCTTTAGAGAAAAAAATGTTTTTGTCAGTTAAAATAGGTTTGTTGTGTGGTGGTTTGGCTCGGAACCCTCGGTGCGCTAGTAGTCCGACTCGCACTTTACCGGTTTTTATCTAAACTATTATAAAACTGTAACTGAAGTGTGTCTGTACATTGAAGATATTTACAAAAAAAAAGATTATGATATGGTTTTTAGGTATCCCTGACTCGAAATCAACCTTTTTTAGAAATTTTGTCTGTCTGTTTGTTTGTGTGTTTGTTTGTTTGTTTGTTCGCGCATCACGCAAAAACTACTGAACCGATTTTGATGAAACTTTTTTTGATTGATAGCTTATGCTCCGACTTAAAATTTGGTATATAATTTGTGCGGACGAAGTCGCGGGAAAACACTAGTTTCTTATAAAAGTATAACTGTAGGTAATCTACCTTTTCATCTCTTGTTCTGCATTTCTTATTTCACTTTCAAGCTTCAGATTATCGCATTTCATGAAGTTGCATATTTCTCTCCTCCGGTGAGAGTCTTTTCTCAGTTTTTGAGCGAGATCTTCTTGGGCTATTAAAATGTAAACTATAATGTTAATTTTCTAATATTTATAAGTTAGGTACTGTTATCAACTAATTGTAAAAGTTTCACCTTACCTTTAATACATTGACTAGCAAGAGTCAGCTTAGTTTGAGATTCATCAACTTCTGTAGTGACTAACGCCAAAGTTTGTATAGGATTCGATTCAGCCATTTTAATAAGATAACAAATTCGCAGACTTTCCCAATTATAAATGTCGTAAAAATTTCCACCAAGCGCAGAGCAGAGTGCTAATTTTTGCGTAATGGATGGATGATGGAACAGGAAAATAAAATCTTTAAAAAACGGCGGGAATTTTTTTTTTTTTTACTTAACACCAGTCACCAGCCAGTAGTAGATGTAGAATAGGTGCAATCTTTGATTATTTTTTTGGTGCAATATAAATTCTAAGTAGGTAATTATAAACAAAATTTGGAATGGACATGGATCTAAATCATAAAGGATAGCACTCCTCCTTTACAAGCATTGATACAAGAAAATTGGCAATGGCGTCGTCGATATTTCCAATTTTAGGTGTGTCCCTTTCTATCCAATGGCGACCACAAAGGAGTATTGTCATGTTTCACGTCTTGTTAGGCAGTCTGCACCATATAAACTTAATATTACATATTATGTTTATGGTCTGCACTCCACTAATACACTAATAGAGGATTCCAAACTTCTTGGGAATGGAAAATAAAAATAAAATCTCAAGGGACTACGACTGCAGTGCCTGCCCCTCTTGGCGACACCCTCGAAGACAAACTTTTTTTCATTGATCAAGACAAGAATAGTTTCATGTAACAGAAAGAGAAGAGACTATAACCTATATTTAACTGCATTATATTTAATAATAATAATCGCGAAAACGAGACAGGCTTATACGCTTATTACGCAGAGTAACCAAGATAAAATCTATATTTATAGTCGAACAAAGACACGATTTTTCATACATTTTTGCAGATGCGTATTAGACCAAGTGCTACTAGGTCATAATCTCCATCCCGTTTCAGTATATGCGTCCGGCTTGTCTCGCTTACTACCTTTCCATTCCCAGACTTTTTTTAACAGATGTTCGTTTACGGACAAGACATCGTGGCAACGTACCTAATGTTGGCGCTTTGGAGCTTATTTGTTTGAAAGATATGCCAAGATACTTAGATCAAAATAAAATTAATGGATAGGCCTAAAGCGCGGTAAGTTGAAGCACACTACTGGTGCACTTGGTCCATACAAACTGGCGCCATTATCTGTCAAATCTAGGGCACTTGCATACAAATTTGAAGTAAACCTTTCATTTGTTTTGCCTCATTTTTCTGGTTTGAAATGTTCGCGTAAATATCCATAAATTTTATTTTGATCTAAGCCAAGATAGACAGTCGAAAATACGAAAGCGTCGAAAGAAATATCACCCAGTCAAACCCTGTCACTACGCACGCACACAGAAATAAGTTGTATGACGCCTTACTCACACCAACCTAAGAAAGTTGGCCCGTTTTGTTTTAGTACGTTAGAAGCGTGAGGCTAGATCTTGACATATAATTAAATTAATCAAAGGCTTAACCGAATACAAATAAAACAAAATATTCAATACCTTAAATTTATTTAACAAAATAGTGTCATACAGTTATTCAAAATAACAGACGTAAATGATAATTTGCAATACAACCTAGCATCCTAATTAAACCAGGTACTTTTCATAAATTTATCCCACTAAAAAAACTAAAGTAAAAGGACAAACAATGACGAATGCAGCACTAAGGAATGTTGGCTAGGCTAACGCTAGTGGTCGATCACACATTACCTATGTTGTGTATACTCATAAAGTTATTATACCTTACAGGAATAGAGTCAGTGACATGAGTTGTCAAATGAAACAGTTTTTTGATGTTTTTTAGAGACTATTCGCAGGCAAAAATTCTAATACTGTCTATAATTCTGAGTCTAACGTAAAATCGTGGATAAATTAAAGTAGTGCCAGTATATTTCACAAAATTATCTACGATTTCACTTTAGATTCCCAATTATTCACGAAAACCGAATTGTAAACATTGATTGGTGACTAAAAAACGGTTCTATTGACTCGCGTCACGTATCTCTTTCTATTATACAGTGGTGCCGCTAGGTACATCTCACTCTCTCAGCTGTATGTTCCTCTATTCCTACCTCTATGTGTATACTACACTGACCCACTATAAATACTCGTCACATTCTTCAAATACGTTTATTTATAATCCTATCAAACAATAACAGTGTAAATAGCTACAAACGGGCGAATTTTGACAAATCAACACTTCATCGGTATTTACAATTCGTGTTAATTTTCAAATCAAATTGATTAAAAGTTTACGCTCTACATTCTATGTTGCAGCTTAAAACACACCACTTTCATAATACTGTTAACACAATTATATTATTTTAATCTGATGTGAACTCTAAACGTCTGAACACATTAAAAAAATACAACATTTTTTCTTTTATATCTACTCTTTTTTTATACAGACTTTTACAAATCAAACATCAGATATTCTTTTGTTCACAGAATCAATATTGAAACATCAAACAAGTATTAACGAATAGTTAAAACGTTAACTAGTCTAGTTACTGTAGATCAAATGAATTATAATTTTCGCAAATCCTATTTATTACTTTGGTTTAATTGACTGGGTTTATTGTGTTTGTAGCGATTCACATTTGGATATATTAGGAACAAATTATCGCAAGATTATTTAACATGTATAATTTTTTCTTTTGTTATAAATGTTAGTTTAAGCCCCAACAATAAAGAAACTAAATGGCAGGGGGATCTGATATGGTCAGCAAAATTGGTTGTCAAAAGTAGAAATGTACTGTGTTTTGGTCACGCTGATCCAGTTTGATTATTTTTGCGCACTCCGTCCCACGTTGTGCGAGTATAGACAGAGATACGACATGAGCGAGATAGCTTGAGAGCGGCCGCCATTTTATTATATCGTTTCTCCATTGTAGGGCTTATATCTATGTATAGGAACGAAACGGCTGCTAATTGGAGGAACAGGTATTGTATTTTTAAATAATGTGTCTAAATGCAAAAAAAATACAAAGGGGAGTGTTTGGTAGACGGATGTCACAATCATTATCATTAACAATCCTAGACTATAATGCACTAACAACCAGTGACGGGGAATGTCTACTAAATTTGAGGGCAAATCACAGGCATTCTATTAAACATTGAAAAAAAGAACAAATCAAAAGCACGTCAATCTGGAATAACTTAATAGTATAACTTAAAAATATACATTAAGAATACCTACTGGGTCCCAACTTTAAAATTATAGTAATTTTAATACATATTAAATTAACGTAGTTTGTACCGCCAACATTCACTAAGTGCAACGGCTACCACGCAGTTACATAGAGAGGAAGTCTTTACAACTAACAAGTGAGGTGGGCGTACAAAACGAAGATACCCTGCTGTCTCCTCCCCGTGTAACCGAACAGTGACCGGTTTATAATTTTTACTACTTGTAATAAAGTTACATCAGTCGACCAGTTTAAAATTTTTGAGGAAAAATATGTTTTCTTTTCAAATATTTTAACAACGTCCACCGGTTACCTAAATGTACTTCACGATCGGAACGCGTCGCGTCGGGCCGCGATCGCGCCACTCCGAGTTCGAAACCGTTCCCCCGTAAGATCACAGCTCTCGAATTTCGTCCGAAAGGTAGAAATTTTATATCTTTTTTTGTCGATCGAGTCACTCATTAACTGTAGTGGTGCGAGGGTAGTATTTCGGTGAGAAGACGCTTGAGGCTGTCGATGCCGGTGAGGAAGCCGCAGTCGGGGCCGTGGTGGGGGGTGGCGGTGGCGAGGGGGGACTCTGCGGCGGCGCCGGCGTAGGCGGTGTGCGCGAAGTCGATCATGCGGATGTCGACGCGCTCGACGGGGGCGGGCGGGGGGCGGGGCGCGCTCCACGTGCGGGCGCGCTTGCCGCTGGCCTCCGCCTCCGCCTCGGCCTCGGCCTCGCCGCGCCACGACTCGCTGCTGGTCGACGAGTACGCCATCCAGCTGTCGGTGGAGTCGGGGCTGGGCGGGTGCCGGCGCGGGGAGTGTCCCGCCACCTCGCCGTCCTCGTACCCGCCCATCGTCTCCTCCGAGTGGTGGTGGAAGGGCTCGCGCTCGCGCTCGTGCGCGTCGGAGGAGATCTCGTCGTGCAGGGTGGACATGTCGAAGTGTCCGGGCGAGGGTGCCAGGTCGGTGGAGCTGCTGGACGCGTCCGCGTCGTACTCGGTCGCCGCGTTGCCGCTCGCCTCCGCAGACATCTGCACTGTCGGCTTGTCACCCTCGTATACTATTAATAATGAGCTGCGGAACAAAAGAAAATATTTTGTCAAAATAAAGAACTTTAAAAGCGTATAGTCTCCTGATCCGATATCAGTGAAATTTAAACTAGACTTTTTGAAAAGTTAACCCAACCCTTTAAATATAACATAATTACGGTGTTTTATAGCAGCCTTTAGATATAAGCCTGGTTTGATTGGTATGCGTAACGTCATGCGCAGCGCACGGACCGACGGTATTAACCAATCAACGGAATGCAACTCGTCAGCCAAGCACTAAACCGTCCCTTGATTAGTCAATACCGTAGCATCGGTCCGTAGCGTAAGCATAGCTCTAAAACCAGCATGTATTAGATAGCATAGAGTAGCTGAAATGCCTACTCACCACGAGTAGAACCTGTAGTTGGTCTGCTTGGCGATGGCGCGGCGCAGCGCGTCCAGGTCGCGCAGCACGCGGCGCACGAGGCGCGCGCGCAGTAATGTTAACTGTAGTACTCACCACGAGTAGAACCTGTAGTTGGTCTGCTTGGCGATGGCGCGGCGCAGCGCGTCCAGGTCGCGCAGCACGCGGCGCACGAGGCGCGCGCGCAGTAATGTTAACTGTAGTACTCACCACGAGTAGAACCTGTAGTTGGTCTGCTTGGCGATGGCGCGGCGCAGCGCGTCCAGGTCGCGCAGCACGCGGCGCACGAGGCGCGCGCGCAGTAATGTTAACTGTAGTACTCACCACGAGTAGAACCTGTAGTTGGTCTGCTTGGCGATGGCGCGGCGCAGCGCGTCCAGGTCGCGCAGCACGCGGCGCACGAGGCGCGCGCGCAGTAATGTTAACTGTAGTACTCACCACGAGTAGAACCTGTAGTTGGTCTGCTTGGCGATGGCGCGGCGCAGCGCGTCCAGGTCGCGCAGCACGCGGCGCACGAGGCGCGCGCGCAGTAATGTTAACTGTAGTACTCACCACGAGTAGAACCTGTAGTTGGTCTGCTTGGCGATGGCGCGGCGCAGCGCGTCCAGGTCGCGCAGCACGCGGCGCACGAGGCGCGCGCGCAGTAATGTTAACTGTAGTACTCACCACGAGTAGAACCTGTAGTTGGTCTGCTTGGCGATGGCGCGGCGCAGCGCGTCCAGGTCGCGCAGCACGCGGCGCACGAGGCGCGCGCGCAGTAATGTTAACTGTAGTACTCACCACGAGTAGAACCTGTAGTTGGTCTGCTTGGCGATGGCGCGGCGCAGCGCGTCCAGGTCGCGCAGCACGCGGCGCACGAGGCGCGCGCGCAGTAATGTTAACTGTAGTACTCACCACGAGTAGAACCTGTAGTTGGTCTGCTTGGCGATGGCGCGGCGCAGCGCGTCCAGGTCGCGCAGCACGCGGCGCACGAGGCGCGCGCGCAGTAATGTTAACTGTAGTACTCACCACGAGTAGAACCTGTAGTTGGTCTGCTTGGCGATGGCGCGGCGCAGCGCGTCCAGGTCGCGCAGCACGCGGCGCACGAGGCGCGCGCGCAGTAATGTTAACTGTAGTACTCACCACGAGTAGAACCTGTAGTTGGTCTGCTTGGCGATGGCGCGGCGCAGCGCGTCCAGGTCGCGCAGCACGCGGCGCACGAGGCGCGCGCGCAGGCCGGCCGCGCCGCCCGCGAAGAACTCACGCAGCGCCTCCCGCAGCCCCTCCTCCGCCAGCGCGCGCCCCCAGTACTTGTCACGCCGCACGCACGCGCCTGTCTCCGGCACGTAGATCTACAAATCACATTGATACGTTAACATCACTAGCCATATCATTTATACCCGCACTAAAGTCACGGTCTGACCGAGGGGAGGGCAAACCCGGGCGGCAGGCTAAGGGGGCACCAAAATCAAGAGTTTGTCAATCTACCTAGTCATACCTATTGCTGGATTTGATCCAGATTTTAGATCATATTGCAGTAAAATCTCGAGCTCGCTTCAAGTTTAATTTATTACTTGTGTTTACGCGCGACTTCATCCGCACAAATTATATACCAGATTTTAAATCAGATCTTTTGCGTGATGCACGAACAAACAAACACACAAAAAAACAGACAGACATCACATACAGACAGACAGACATTTTCTAAAAAAGGTTGATTTCGGGTCAGGGATGTACCTAAAAAAAAACATATCGTAATCTTTTTTTTGTAAATATCTTCAATGTACACTTCAGTTACAGTTTTATAATCTAACATGGACATGGCGGAAAAAATATGAGTCTTGGAGGGGAGAGGCTACATATTAGTATAACTATTAGAGTCAAACTATAAGAACATATTAGTATAACTATAAGAATTAGACAAACTTTTAGAGTCATTACTGTCCTTCAGGGGACTCCGCCACTCGAAAATAAGAGATGCAATTTTATACTTTGCTATGAAAACATTCGCAACGAGTTCGAAACAGGAGTGCGCCGTCGCTGTCCCAATGTAATAAAGAACAAGGTCGCAACATACCTGCATGCCGCAGAGCCGGACGCCGAGCGTGGCGGAGGTGCTGGCGGCGCACTTGGCGATCTGCTTGGAGCGCTTCTCGGCCGACGCGTCGTCGCCGTGCTGCCGCGTGCCCATCTTGAGGTCCAGCACGCACGGCCGCCGGTACGTCGACGTTATGTTCTCCATCATTAGGAAATCTGGTCGACGAGAAGAGAAAGGTAAGTGATACGGTTCATGAAACAACTTTCGGCATCGGAATAACATCGAAATCGTGAAAGAAAAATCAGTTGGCCACTCACAGGGTCCTTCTTAATATGCTGACTCTTTTAAGGGGATGATCAGGCCGTCAAACTGAACAACTTTACAAAACCCATATAAAAGTGTCAGCATATTAAGAAGGACCCGATATAAAACTGTAAAACTTTTACTGTAAGCATTTTTTTTCAGCGATTTCTCTGTTAGACACAGAGAAAGTTGTTCAGTTTGATGGTCTGATCATCTTCTTAAACACCGTCAGCATATTATTAAGAAAAACCCTATACAGGGCGTAAGGAAAAGTATCATTAACCTTTTAACCACATACTCTACCCATCAAACTGAAGCAACTTTTACTATGGGAGATAAGCATCAGACCAAAAAAAATCTGCTGTTCCATACTAAACTGCAATACCTACTCGATAGCAGATTTTTTTTTACTGACAGATTTGCTCATATGGTAAAAGTTGTTCAGTTAGATGGGTAGAGTATGTGGTCTGAACTACTTTATCCATGAAATACATTTCTTAACACCCTGTATATGTCCCACTGCAGGGCCAACCCTCAAGGAGAGTGTATAGGCGTTAGTCCCCCACGTGTGCTGTATAGTTACTTCACATAAGCAGTAAGTATACAGGTTTCCTCACGATGTTTTCCTTCACCATTTAACAGTAGTCGGTATTACGTAGGTACATAAGTTAGAAAACTCATCGGTACATGGCATGTCGTCCGTGCGGATTCGAACACTCCGCAAGGTGCCACCGACGCTACGTATGTAAGTACTGAAATATTTCGGAATAAGATTTAACTCACATTGCTTATTAGAATTATCCATATGCGCTATGCTCTTAAGAACTTCGCTTGCATTGCCGTTCCGATGAACTTTGAACCTGTGGAAAAGAGAGAAAGCAACATTATAGAATATTCCGCGGCGAGCCTAGCGACAGTCGGCAGAAGATGAAGGAGCTAATTGAAACACATAATCGGAGTTATTTGTTATATTGTTACATTGCAATCAAAATTATATTATTACCACGACTCCACGACGCAAGTCATCGGGGGCCCGCAGTGCCCGTGAGGCGTGCATCGCTCACACGTTAGTGGGATAGTCATGTAAGTACGTATGAATTAATGGCGACGTCGGGAGCCGGTCCGGCGTACGTCAAAGCTTCTGAAATATGATAAAGACACATGACAAGTGTCGAGGAGTGTCATAGCGCGGTCTCGCTCGCCCGCCCTCGGTATACGCACTTGAACACGTCGTCGCGCTTGCGCTTGCCGCCGAGCGACTGCTTGCGTCCGTTCTCGTCGCGGAAACATGGAGAGTACCGCTTGTCCAATTTGGTGCTTCCCGTGTTAGAAGCCTGCATCACGCCTGCAACAAATAGCCTCCTCATCACCACTTGTATCATTCAACACAGACACTGTTTACAATTCTATTTTATTATCATTTCTATATCTTTAATCAATCATTTACTTTGCTTCCAAAAGGGTTCATTGTGAAACAAATTTCATCAATTAAAAAATAAGAATGATTTAACTTTCATGGTATGAAAGATGTGAAGCGATAGAGGATTTAACTCTCATGTTTGCCCAGCCGGGACTCGAACCCGGATCTCTGGAGAGGTTCCAGCGCGTTGCTTACGCTACTGGGCATCGGAGTCGCGCACTCTTACTATCCATGTTGTAAAGACAATGTGAACTTACTATAGTGCAAGTTGCCAGCGTTAATACTGATGAGGAAGTGAAAGTTTAAAGGTTACATAATTTTATAGGGTTTGTATATCTTTGATTGTGTTTCTGTTTGTGTTTGTAACGTGTTGTACTAACTGTAGTCTTAGTGTATGTATACGTACGTATAGGAAGGTGTGTAAATGTAAGTGGGTGGTGGTCCTGCGCAAACTAAACGTACTCCCTATAGTTTTATGTTCAAGCAGTCGCTATCCGCATATCTTGTAACGTATAATCACGAGTCCTAGATGCGTGGATGATTTACATAAAATTTCCACGCATCTTAGCACTAAAAGAGTTATTTCAGTTCAAAATAGCTTTAAATCTCATCGAAATAAAAAGTCGTCAGTTATGAAGAGATATCGCTTTATATAACAAAATAAGTAGAAAGCGTACTGTTGAACGCAGAACAGTAGAGTGCGTTCAGTCAGACAGAGACCGATGTGTGTGCATGTAGTTTTAAGTAAAGGTTTACAAACCCAAAATGTAAAATTACCGCTAGGGCGCTAAAGAGGCGGATCTGCCGAGGTGCCGGGCGTCGCTCCGCTCGCCGCAGCGCCGCAGCCCTTGCGACAACAAGGAAACTAATATTTTGTTCCTCACCCCCCACTCGCTCCCGCTCCCGCTCATAAACTAGCCCTTCAGCTTTACCCAAAAATACACCAAAATTATATGGTGTTAGGACGAGAGGTATGCTAACAAAACATTTCAAGTATCAAACATTGTTACTGGGTTTTTGATAATTTTTATGTTACCCTGTCCATTAATTATGAACGTAGATTATTTTTTAATTAATCATAATGACAGAAAAAAAAATCATTATTTACAAAATTACCCCGTTAAATGAGCGGCGGGTTGTCACATTATGGACAGTCAAATATCTTTCGCATATACATAAAATTGAGATGAAACGATCATACGAGCAGTAAGGAAAGCAATTTCAGTAACATTTATCTAATTCTTATCTTCCACAGCTTTATGCATCGATTAACCTCTGAGTGATTTGTTCATTGATTAGATTACCATCAAAATCGCGGAACATACGATATGAGCAAACACTCCAGAAGTTGTGACGCAAATGATTAAAAGTTAATCATCTATAAATTACTCGAAATACATGTTTTTGTCATATTTTATTTCAACACTGATAAAATAACGACAAGTTCATTACGAGTGTACATGTACAGTACAGTAAACAAAGCGGACATACCGAGATAATTTCACAATCAAAAATATATTCTAATTTTCACACATAAAGATGATTGTAGCATATTTTAAAGTATGTAAATACCAGCGTTGTTAACTGTACGATAAAGCTGTGAAAGAAAGCATAGATAAAACTCACATTGAAAACTAAACTCCTTAATGCTCAAAAATAGAATAAACACAGATGACAAAAACAGGACATTGCATAAAAAAAACACATCGTTATTGTAATAAAACAAAATGCATGATGCAATGAATGATAATGATGCATTCAGCGAATCGTAAAAGCGTTCCGAGCAAGGTCTCGTATAGTTTGAGTGTGATGCTCACCTTTGTATCGTGGTACGAAGTTCTGGATGTCTTCAGGAATGTTCTGGTAGAAATGCAGCTCGCGTATGTTGAGGGGCTTGATGACTGTGCTGTCGTTTAAGACCAGCAGTCTGGTGTGCCCGCCCACCTGGACAGTCATCGTTACATTAGCATTCACATAATATGAATAGACGTTTATGTTTTAGTAATTAATCCTTGTGCGGTTTTCCTCAATTTAATAGTAACATTGCAAAAAGTTGCAGTTGTTTTATTTTTCTTAGAATGAGGTTTAAACGAGCCATTAATGTACGCTATCTTTATGTCCAATGCACGAATTTGTGCTATTTATGGTAAACAATGTGTAAGTAAAATATTAGTTTGACATCATTGCTAAGTTATGGCAATTTTATCGTTTTATGCTTCATATAAATACTATGTTGTTGTTTTGCTTATACAGGGTCTTACTTAATATGGAAGGGAATGATCAGACCATCAATCTGAACAACTTTCTCTATGGGACCAACATCGAAATCGTGAAAAAAAAACAAGCTGTCCCATAAATTTGGCTCGAGTAGATTTGCAGTTTTGTATGGAAGAGCAAATTTTTTTTCGCGATGTCGATGTTGGTCCCATAGAGAAAGTTGTTCAGTTTGACGGTCTGATCATCCTCTTAAAAAGTGTCAGCATATCAAGTTGGAGCCTATATACAACAATACAATGACGTCAGTTTATTGACAAGTAAACATGTATCTTTGTTATTGACTGATACGGTTATAAATATCACATAGAAAGTGGGCCTTGAGAGACAACAATAAACATTTGATAACTATGTTTATTAGCACTAGGTAGTTGTTTCGGCACATTGCCCTCTTATCGCATTATCTTAAAACCTTAATCAAACTTTAACAAAATAGTGATATCAACATAATATCAGATTCATTAATGATTTAAATTTTAAAACATACGATTTAAACCGGATGTTATTAACATATTTTTATCATGATCAGTACTACCTTAATAACTGCCAACTCTATAACTAATTTTATTGCTGTCGATTCATAATACGATCTTCTATGATAAGGGTATATTATTCATACAATCAGGCAAACGTTAATACTTTAACGTTAATAACTACACAACGGATCAATATAATGCTGCAAAGAACACTATATTTATAAGCCAGGGCGTGGTTTTAAAAATATTGATCGGATATGAGACCCGTGCCGTATCGTGGGCGCTGCAGTTGAGCGATCGAATTACTTGCATGCGACCGAGGGAATAAAAAAGTAAAGGCATTGACCTAACGTAGATCGCAGTTCACATCACCTGACTGTTCGACGACCCGGCAAGAAGGGCGTAACGTGTCAATGTAAGGCTTTTTCTAAACGAGACTTCGACGACGAGGTTTCATTGTGGTGTCGCAAGATTTTCTCATGGAAGACCGAGTACTTCTAGTTAACGCGTTATGTCTAACGGTCTTAAGTCCTGAGAAGTGTTTTAATCAAATGGGCTTACGATTAGTTTCATATATAAATGAATGAAACATGGGCTCTCTATGTGTCCTGTAGAATATTTGCATTCAGCCTTTCCTTTGCAAGACCCAAAATACTAAATAAAAATTAAAATAAATCTGCCTGTTTGGGATCTTATAATTTTGCAATATAACAGCCAAAATTTGGTGGTTACAATAATTATTCTTTAAGAACTGCTTTCTGCAATGCATGTTTTGAAAAACATTGACTAATTACCATTAAAAAGTTTAAAAATATAAGAGATTTTCTTCGCACATCCGTTTTGGCTGTTCCACAAAGTTCTGTGAGTCATGCTGAAGCAACCACAATGGACATGGATAAATGCTGGTAATTAGAGCTCGTTCCGGGCAAATAAAGTAATCTTGGCACAATGTTCTTTGTAGGTAGCGTGTTTGTGTGTTTGTTTGCTCTGCTTAATTGTTTGCATTTGCTTGATTGTTTGATCGTTTATTGCTCCGCGAGCGCGACTTAATCTATAAAATTTGCTGTCACTTGTGAGCATGGACACATCATTGACATGTCAAGAATAAAGTCAATAAGATAATCAGTCATCAAGTCAACGAAAGTCGCCTTTGTCAAAGCCAAGCTACACCAGAGACGGAAATAAACCAGTGCCCTTTAAAAAGTCACGTTCCCTATTCAATATCAAGAATCACCCATCAATGTCAACTATCAAAGCAAGTATCTACGAGCCCCCTCAATATCAATTATCTACGAGCCAACACCGCTCAATTATATCTATAAGCTGGCGCAGCGACCCTTGCATTATAGTCTCCGCCACAAGAAGATACCATCGCTCTACTTCGCGCTAGAACGTAACGTTGATCGATATTTGTAAGCTTGTATTATTATTTATTAAACCGATCTCAAGTTGCCTTGTCTTAGCAACACATTCTCTCGCAGCGTTTCCAGCTAGACGGTTACCTGATTGTGAAGCGGCAAGACGTCGACTTCATGTCCGTCGTCGGGCGACAGCGGCGAGAGCGCGGCTGCGGGCGGCTGCGTGCGCTTGCGGTCCACGCCACGCCGCTCCGGCTCCCCCATGCCCCAGCCGAGAGAGTACACCATCACTTCAGCCGAGCCACCGCCGCCGCTGTCCACCTGCAATAACAAATATAAACCCATTATATATCAATCTTATGTAGGTACCTTAATATCCCCTAGAGACGTCCTAACTGGCAGTCTCCTTTTGCTTGCTAGAAAATTTGCTTTTGAACGCCGCAGCTATCTTTTGAGATGTACGTTCTCTAAGGAGCTCTGCTCGAATTCAATAACGTTGAATATACTAAAATAAATACCAATCTACTCCCTGGAGATCTACCCGTACTCATCCTTTAATGAAGACTGACAAGCTAAGCTGAAACGTCTGCTATTTAATTTTAAACGAAACTAAATTTTGCATTTCGGTCCGCTTTGTTTGCTACAACCTTCACTCATCTAAAGTCTTATTCAAATACCAATGACATAGAATCTACAGTTGTCACTGAGAAGTGAGTAAATTACAGGCCTCAGCTTAGTAACAGCGAACAAGGAACAAGTTTTAATTGCATCGTTTAATTGGCACAACATGTGGCAATATCAATTACTATCACGTGTAATGCAGTTGTATCCAGTTATTATAGGCGCAAAAATTATTGATGTAGGTTCCGTACCGATAGGTACGTAAATACACAGAGGTCAGAGTTATCAGAAACATTTGTTTGTACTTATACGAGTAAAAAATATCGGTCATCCAAAGGTTGTTGCTAGTGGCGTGCCACAGAGCAATCAAGAATAAATTAGGTCCGTCGCACAACGCTAAGGAACGCATTTGCCTCTAATGGCTAGCAATACAAATTACTTAGTCATTCAACGTTTTCTTTAGGAAAAGCAGACGGCATTATTTTGCTTTATTATTGTTTACAGTACCTATTTTCCTACAAGCCCACAAACTAAAAACTTCGACGGAATCGAAATTAACAAAAATACCAATAGCATCTAACGTTGTATACAAATCGAATAATAGAGCCACAATTTTAATGACTTTACTAATTAAATATTACTAAAACCTTAACGTAATCAGAACACGAATTATTTGATTAACACAAATATTACGATAATATTCAGCGACAAACGAACCAACGACGATAACATTGTTTTACCAAATAGGCGACTCTACATGGTAAATAAATAAACTGAGAAATAAATTTCATGATATCAAGTAAACTATATGAAGGAGACATTTACCACGAGGACAACACATATTGTCATGATGCATTTAACTGACCTTAATACAAATATTCAAACATTCTGATGCAAGAACGAAATAAGCTTACACGATCCAAACGAATCGCTAACCAAAGTCCGATTACGGTAAATATTATTCTATTAAGCCACTGAACTAATGTACCACAGATCGTAAACTTTATCAGTCAACCACGAGCAACAACCAATTATTGACAACGAAGTTCAAGATCAAACACTTATCGCAACGTCCTGACTATAATAACAAAGACACTGTAGATCAGTATAGTGAGAGGTAAGTTCGGCCGTAACTGGTTCCAGTCAGTAGTTATATCAGGTCAGGGAACCGGGACGAGTGAGGGGCTCGTGACCGGCGCATACTGCTAGGTAGCCGACCGAACGGCTTTACTCTTTTTGTTTTTGGCTCTCGGCTATCGCCGTCTACACGACCAGACCCAGGCGGAGTTTTAATGCGCAAAGATTTATGCGGTGCGGCTCGCGGCAGGCGGCTCGCTGACCAACGATTCCAAATTTTTGTATTATTTTAGTTGTTTATCGTTTTGAGGAAGACGAAAAGCTTCCAATGTGTTTAATTCTATCTTAATTGAAGGTCGAGGCCTAATAAACAAGTTTATCCTGACAACAATAGCCGCCGCCCATTTACTTCCTCAAAAACAAGTTGTGGTTCACGTTCATTGCCAATATCGCACGTGGTGAGCGCCATTTTCTATACATATTTCATCGGTTTCTCCGTGACGCGCGGGTGGCGATGGCGTATCTCTCTAGCAGAGCGTTGCGTCGGAACTATTGCGTCGGTTATCTACGACGCTCACCATCGCATCGTGCGGCGGCGTCACCAAATTAGAAGCGATTCGAGAGGACTGGCGAGTGGCGCACGCAAATCGCCCTGGGAGTATTATTCGTGTGACGCGCAGGCCCCGCCTCGATGGGTCGCCTGCTGCCGTGTCAGCGAACCACAGAGCAACACGACGACTATACGTCAAAAGTGAGAACAACAGAAATAGCGTCCCGCAAACATACATTAATAACCTGGCAAACATGCCCAGACGGAAACTATTTATGTACCTCTAGAAAGCGTACGGTTAAAAATTACTTGCAGTTACATAAGAGAAGTAAATATTGATGAATCAATTAGAAGTTAGGTAGTACTAATCTAGAACGTACGTATTTGTAGGAGTAGTAACAAAAAGACCTTCAAACGTTTGATAAGAAAAACAAATGAACGAATAGGACAAGAAACAAACGGAACGATTAGCTTGTCAACTAAACGAGTGCCCGCCAGAATATTAAGCGCGAAGAGCAGCGAATGTTTGAAAACGCAAGATAATAAGGTCATGAATATCGAGAACCGGATAGAACCGGTTCTAAAATGGTGGAGTTTCGACACTGCAGACAGATGAGTTTATAGCCCACCAATGACAGCATCGTAGCCATAATTTTAACTATTATATGAACTGTGGTTATGTATGACGTAAGAGAACATAAACAACGAAACTGATGATCACTTCTTGCTGTAAAGTTACTCACCATGTTTGGCATTACCATAGACAAAGAATTTTTCGCTTACGCTGGGGCATTACATTTTCGATTTCGATTCAACTAAAAAGGCTTTATGGTTGTCTGGTAAAAAATCTAATAAGGAAGAGGGAAACGTGACAACTGAGGAAAATTGGTGATGTCAAGGTAAGGCCATAGCGTTTATCAACAAAGAGTTTCCGTATAGTTACCTATAATGCGATGCAAATGCATGTAACCAAATCATGGCAGGAGATATTTTGAAATTTCTATTCCTAGAGCATAAATGACCTATTTTCAGAATCTGTTACCACCTGGCGAGCAGAAACATTATCAATGATGTTCAAATTCTAGCTGAAACAAGACTCACTGAATAATACCAAAATAATAAGCCAAGTAGGTTACAAAACTGGTATCGACACGATAATGAGCAACAAGGTTAAAAATATCTTTGTAAACAATTGTTTGATGTTTTGGTTATATTAGTAACTTATAAACGTAGGTGTACTACTATTAATCTCAGGTATACGTAGAGATAAAAATTAGTTACTTAATTTAATATCATCGGCTTCTGCATGACCAAAAAGATTTGATACAATTTCGCTGTATCTTTGGAGACGTCTTGAGGAAAATTTTCGTAAATTAATAAATAATTACCAAAAAAATTGTCCAGCGGAGAGCAGAAAAACGAGATAACTGGTCCAAAATACTAAAGTGACGTCTGTAATTAAATATTTGTATTTACAATGACCTCTAACTGTTGAAGAATGCTCGGTATGTAAAGCGTTTATTTTTGGAGAATTTCATTGACATCTCCTTGCATGCCGGCAAGTCTGTTAACTGCACCTTGGTTAATATTTCTAACAATACAACTTATAACTAATGTGTAGCCGTAAATTCATTTTAATTGTGGTGACTTTGACCTGGTTATCTTCAACGCCGCTAAAGAAACGTCTCTGGTAAGTAATTATGACACGAACTTGAATGATGATGTGATGATTAAATGGTAAGTACTTAAACTTGTTCTGGTGAGTTCATTAATTATTTTTATTGCTATTATAGGTTATTTCTTACATATTTTAATCATTTTCACCGAAAATATTGTTTTAACTTTAGGCAGAATAATCATTAGATTTGGGTGACTATCATTTGATTTGCAATCGCGGTTATCTCCCATAGTCCCATCCCATCAGTCTATTACTAATACAATACATTGTGATTAGATTACACATGGTCCAACTTAATGTGCTGACGTTTTTTTAAGAAGATGATCAGATCATGGAACTTCGCATATTTCTCTATGGGACCAAAGTTGAAATCGCCAAAAAACAGCAGCTCTCCCATCATGAAGCAATAAACCTGCTTCATGCCTCCCATACAGTATGACATGAAGCAGGTTTATTATTAAGTTCATGTCTCCCATACAGTATGACATGAAGCAGGTTTATTATTAAGTTCATGTCTCCCATACAGTATGACATGAAGCAGGTTTATTATTAAGTTCATGTCTCCCATACAGTATGACATGAAGCAGGTTTATTATTAAGTCCATGTCTTCCATACAGTATGACATGAAGCAGGTTTATTATTAAGTTCATGTCTCCCATACAGTATGACATGAAGCAGGTTTATTATTAAGTTCATGTCTCCCATACAGTATGACATGAAGCAGGTTTATTATTAAGTTCATGTCTCCCATACAGTATGACATGAAGCAGGTTTATTATTAAGTCCATGTCTTCCATACAGTATGACATGAAGCAGGTTTATTATTAAGTTCATGTCTCCCATACAGTATGACATGAAGCAGGTTTATTATTAAGTCCATGTCTTCCATACAGTATGACATGAAGCAGGTTTATTATTAAGTTCATGTCTCCCATACAGTATGACATGAAGCAGGTTTATTATTAAGTCCATGTCTTCCATAACGTATGACATGAAGCAGGTTTATTATTAAGTCCTATGTCTCCCATACAGTATGACATGAAGCAGGTTTATTATTAAGTCCATGTCTTCCATACAGTATGACATGAAGCAGGTTTATTATTAAGATCATGTCTCCCATACAGTATGACATGAAGCAGGTTTATTATTAAGTTCATGTCTCCCATACAGTATGACATGAAGCAGGTTTATTATTAAGTTCATGTCTCCCATACAGTATGACATAAATGAAGCAGGTTTATTATTAAGTTCATGTCTCCCATACAGTATGAAATGAAGCAGGTTTATTATTAAGTTCATGTCTCCCATACAGTATGACATGAAGCAGGTTTAAAAGTAGTGATGCAACGAATACGAATACGAATATTCGTATTCGCCGAATAGCAGCTATTACCGAATATTCGTATTCGCCGAATATCAAGAAGACATTCGTAATTTAAGTATTTTCACAAAACTGACTTAATTTCTGTCATGAAGACATACATTTTCCTACGTTGAAGAAATTTTCCAGTAATAGAATCCTTTGAAATAATCCAATGTCCACAGAAAAACAAGATTCATATGCTGTGGTTCGAAGTTTGATCTTATTTCCAATACGAACCAATTAAAGTCCATATTAAAAAAAAACAATCCAGAAACCAATCTGCGTGCCTGTGGTTTGTCACATTTCAATGCTAAGATTAATTTAAGACGTGTATGGAAATATTTGAGCAACTGTATCTTTGAAAATGTATACCTACTAGGTACAGTATTACAAAAATCTGACAAACCACATGCACACAGATTAATATCCAGATCGTGTTTAAATAAAAAAGTACATTATCTTTGACTAGTTAGTATTTAAAACAGGATCCAACTTTGTTTGTATGTAGCGAGTTTAGGCGCCCTGCAAGGAGGACTATCCTCTTAAGGATGGTCCTCCTTGCAGAGCGCCTATAACACGATCTAGATTCCGTAGTTAAACAAAGTATTTAGTTTTGTCCATTCGGTTTGTCTCTGTGTCTGTCTTTGTGTCCCATATCAATTACTTTATCATTTTTGCACCCTTGGAGACAAATGGCAAATTTTGTTTCAATGGAGGCTTTTCTTTTATCTATCCCGTAAAGGTGTCATTTAATAGGTCTTTTAACAGTACCTAAACAAATTTTTTTTCACAACATTTAAGTGCTAGTCCGACACGCTCTCGGTCGGTTTTTTAAATGACCATAATTACCACCTGTTTCTTTTGATTGTAAAACAATCATTTAAGATGATTAACGTGTATTTTAAACATTTTTAAATTATTTTTCACTATTCGTATTCGTATTCGTATTCGCCGAATAGTAGAATCAATATTCGTATTCGTATTCGTAAAAGTGGTATTCGTTGCATCACTATTTAAAAGCTTTCCGATACATTTTTGACGAGCAGGATTGCAGTTTTGTATGAAACAGCAGTTTTTTTTTCGTGATTTTATGTTGATCCCATAGAGAAAGTTGTTCAGTTTGATGGTCTGATCATACCCTTAAAAACCGTCAGCATATCAAGAGGTACCCTATATGGTAGTTCTTTAATTGTGAGTTTAATTTCGTCGTCAAAGACCTAATCCTGCAAGTGCAAGAGCTAATTACGAATCAGTGAAGTTTGGTAACTACGCAGTGCACTTGTAAATACATGTATAACCAGGATTCGCCCTGGAGGGAGCAGTTACGAATGTGGGTTACCTACAGGTCAGTAGGTCGCTCGGCTGTGGCTACTCGTTACTAGTGCCAAACGAACCTACTCTACTTGCTAAAATTTAACTATTTACTTTCTTTATTTGACTTGAATTATTCTATACCTAGACATGCAGCGCACAGTAACAATATTTCCCAAATACAACAAGACATCTAACAAAAAATCGATTTATTATTTTGCAAAATGATTATAGCTAAACATTTCATTAGTGAATTTTTTATAATTTGCCACATGATTGCCACAAATGAAAATATTCCAATTCAAATCATACATTCAAATTCTCAAGCTCACTATGAATTGATTCAAAAATTTTGAATAACGAAGACATTTTAGACATTTTCCTAGAAACACTTACTTCTTACTAACTTAAACTAGAAGAATGAAGACGGAAGGAAGCAAACATGTGGTGATTCACGTGGAACGATGCACGCACCGTAGTCCCGCAATTCGAGGCGCCAATAAATAAACCTTAGAGTATTTATAGCGTTAGCCGATTCCAATAAACGGATTCCGTCCGCGAATACAAGATTCATCTGGTTTGTCTCGTTTCCACACATCGACTACGTGAACAAAGCTTTCCATTTTATTTTTAACCACTACCGCTATAGTGATATAAGACGCGAAACCGATGAATGAGCGACATCCTTGGCGAGAATCAAAGAGTAGTGCACTCCGTAGCTGAATGAAAAGCAAACGCCAGCCAAACTACTGACTCATCATTTTCATTCATGGTAAACGTTTTCAGAAAACACCAACAGATGTAAATGACAGTGTATTATGAGATCAAAATAGTCGTAAACTGAACCGTAAATCAGTTTGTTGCCTAAAGAATTTTCTTTGAATGTATGTAGAGTCTGTATGCTATATAAATTGGACCAATTCTATATTCGATGAAAAACAATCCCATATACCTACTTACCTGATTTACCTTGAGCTTGACCTGGCGACGGCCAAAATATTGGATACTATTGGCGAACAAATGATTACGTAACACAAGACAGGTGGCAACTGGCAGGAAATTAGTGATACTTCAGATCTGAATGCTGTTGAACTCTCAATCGCAATCCAACGTAGGTCACGATTAGATCGCTTGTAAGTAGTAGTAGTGCAGAGTAAGTCATCGTTTACACATTTCACACTGCACAAGTAGTTATATTGTGATCACATGGTGCAGCACGCGTTCTCCGTGGAATCACACGCCAACTACACTCTAAGTGCCAACCTTAATTACCCTATGAACGACACTATTAAGCTGTGATTGATTAACATAAAGCATTTGAATATTTCATTATCGATAGACAAAGAGCAGATTGTTAACATTTCTTAATAGAAATTGTTGACCTAGATACCTACCTTCCAAGACTCGCTAGATCAGTTCCGTTTTGTTTATCTACATAACAATTTACAACTGGTTTCCGTTCTGCTCCGTCGTATCGAAGATATTAATGTTACACTCTCACACAGGAAGGAAGACGTGTATTTAAATATGCAATCAAATTTCAATGTTATCATACAAATAGTCATCATAAGGAAACAGCTTAGTGAATAGAAACCATAATTACAGTACCACCACATTGCGAGAGCAAAGCGGAACAAATTAGTGTATTTGTAATGGAAAATTCCGCAAAGCTTTCTAGAGCTCCTCTGACAGCAGCCTTGCGACATGGTGGTGTGCCGGCGTCTACGCTGGCACGGTTCGTATCGTACCCCGCATCGACACTTTCACTGCGCATGCGAACGGTGCAGAACTCGGCAACAGTGACCTTACGCTTTCGACAACAAATGCCTCACTTCAAAAGGCAATAAGACATTTAGATGCCCTCGCGTAGGAAACCGGAGACGGCGGCCGGGCGTGCTCATTGCAACCGACCTGACATTACACCGGCAGACTGACAGGAAAGGCTGTGATTTGACGTATGCTTTGAATATTTTATTCATAAACCAGTCGAGTGGAGCTTGATTAAAAATTAAATTGAAACTAAGGTAGATGACATACCTAAATTGTGTAAGATAGAGGTATATTGCTGCATTGATAGTAGATAAACATAGGTTGATAAAGAATCTAGACAAATTTAATCAATTTAGTACGCAAATGTACCTAGTTACCTTACCTATTTATCCGCACAGTTTATTAAAAGAAATGCCAATCTCATTACTGACATCAACAGCCGCCGTTACGCTATTATAAGCAGGCTTGATGGACATGTTGTTCACAAAGAAAATAACCGACAAAATGTAAAATATTATGATGAAAATATTCAAGAAGAGCCTGTCAAGACAAACACTGCTGTGACACGGCTGTCGATAATATATAACAAATAGGAATCAGAGTATCTTCCAATGGATGAGTTAATACATTTTACGTAAACTGTAGCCTTGAGTAAGCTGATACTGGATGGATTACAAAACATGTTTGCCTGGTAACTAACACAAGAACATATGCCTTGCAAATGTAGAAACGATATTAAATATGGTACGAGTGGAATAATATTATAGTATCTATAACACAATTATGGGAGATCCAATAGTGGAAATAAAGGAGTAAGATATAAAGAAAATAATTAAAATATCGATGAATTTCCACATTTGGTTACTCTGAGGGACGTTCATATTTGAAATTATATAACCACCAAGAAATCAACAATAATATACGAATATTAAAATTCATTAATACATATACAGCAACAATAATGAACATGATTCAACATATCGGTAAAACGAATTTTAAACAGTCCACATTTAAATCTCATTTACATAGACCAGTCTCTGAGTATCGCATTAAAACTTGTCATATATAATAAACTAGTTAAAAGCTTATACGAGTACAACACATAAAACAGAATAAAATGGATGAAGGCGGTGATGGCCCGCGGCCGCATAGCATGCCTACCTCGATCGAGATAACAGCAGTAGCTACCGATGACGATGCCGATGACGTGGTGGGTCGGCCAGTCGAGTAGTCGAGATGAATCGACCATAGCGACCGTCTATCAACGCGATCAGTTAACATTACTATAGCTAGATGTAGCGCATCCATCATATAAATATTTGAGGCGATAATTATGAAGTGCTGAATGAAAATGCAGATATATGGAGCGATAGAGCCAAGTATGAAAACTGATTGTTTTAAATACTCGTTGATATGGTTAAACAGCTGCTATAGAGGTTACAAATACAGATAAAGGTTATATCACAAATGCTTTATAATGATAAGTGAATGGAATACTGATTTGTATATCGAAAACTTACGTGACAATAAATTTCCTTGAGCCCGCTCGTGGTGAAATCCCAAATTGGAACACGTTAGCTATGAAAATGTCTGATCTATCACAAGCACAACCACTGCAACTGACACCGAATATTGCTCAACACAGGAACCGAACTAGGTAAAGATCCAAGCGATGTAACACACTCCGAAATGAAACGTTGCTCTGTCACGATCACAGAAGAATAATACATGAGCAATTTAAAACTGGTTGTCTTTGTTGAAGCTCAGGCTTACACAAAAAAAAATTAACGCAAAAATAAAAGTAAGCGCTACGATAGCACGGAACACTTGCTTCTCTTGGCGTTGCGCACTGGTGACTGAGACGAACGATTACGTGCGAACCACGAATCAATGTTGCGCAGCGCGGCCGTGTGTGCAGGCAGAGTGGCGTGTCCGTGAACACCCGCACACAGCCACGCGCGAGGGATACCTCGCCTCGCCTCGCCGAACCAGCAGCGGGGATACCATTGTCTGACGTCGACCTCCGTCTGGGGGTACCTGTCCGACCACTTACTGTCACTGTCATTACCCTCTAACAGACAATACATCAGCTTGAATTAAAAAGACATACTTAAACATCAGCAGCAAGAGCATTCTACAAGTCATCGGGTGTAGAGTCAAAGCCCTAACAAAAGGTAGTTATTATTCATTAATCAACTCTAAATAGCAACAATGCTATTGTAAGGTACCAAAACAGCGACATTGTACCATTAAGTTGGTCAACGTATCCTTATATCACTGAGTTTTGTTTGATAAGAAGTGCGCAAAACGAAATATAACATAATGGTCACTGTTTAGTAAAATACAACAAAAACGATACGACTATTAGAAAACCAGTTGAAAGCAGATTGTGAAACAGCTCGTGCGAACTTTGCAACACAGCTGTTACTCGTTTTAATATCACAATTTAGTGGATAACCGTATATTCGTAGACTTCAAAACAAAAGATGAACATTTTGGATTATAAATAGTTGCATTTTCTTACAGTCATTAACTGTTAATAGAATATCAGTATAGAGTTACCACTATATGCACTTTTAGTTAGCACCACTGGATTGTTAATTGTAACCAATTACCAGCTCCAGATACTATTAGGTCATACATAAGTCATACATAACCAAATACCACTTTTAAAATATAACATTTTTATTGTAAAATATCTCAATCGCTCGGTGGCAGCCCTCATGTTTTGTAGAGCTATGACGTCATTATGGATAATCCACCAAAACAACAATATAAGCAGTAGATATAGAATAGCATTTTACCGATACATAAACAAAAGATAAGAAATACGTGGAAAACGTAAGACAAGTTTCGCCTGTTCTCATAGATTATGTAAGGCGTTACCTAATAAAATAACAGCCTCTTATCTATAACACAGATGCTAAACCAGCTCATTCGACAAAGATTTAAAAAAATCTGCAGATCATTTTCAGTACTTTAACAAAAACAATGTGTGAAATGATGCCAAAAAAAGACAAGTAGTTATTAATAAAAACGGAAATGAAGATAAAAACAAAATATAAAACGCTAAGCTCGAGAAAACTAAAAACAAAATAATATATTTTTACATATTGTTCGTCATAAAATAACAGTGACGTCATAAAGTGCTTTGTTTACTTACTCGGATCACGCCACTTGCGTACTCATAGAAATAATGACTTAAAAACCTAAGTTGAACGTTATTTACACAGCTGTAGCCAAAACAAATCAAAATAAGATCTAGAAATTGTAGCGTTTTATAATAATAAAATGTTTACTATTAAAATAACAGGAATACCACGAAAATCCTTGTTAACTCGCCTTGAATAAACAATGCCAAGTACTTTATCCATCTGCTTTATTATTTCAGAAGTAAATAGTAAAGTTCCGAAAATTCGGAATGAAAATAGCATACATTTTATTGAGAGTTTTGTTTACAATACTTTGATAAACAATCTACTAATCCACCTTGAGCTGTAAATTATTTAAAAGAAAAATCTAACATTTCCATGAGTCTGTTGCAACATCATCCTTTGATTAAAAATCTTTAAAAAGTGACTGAAAGAAAGATTAACTCGTTTTAAAAAGTGAAGAGCTTACAATGTCTCAAGTACCAACCCACTGTATTAGCATAATTCCAAAGAATCACAATTTTTATAAAATAATAGGACCTATACAAGGTGTTACAAAAATACAAATAAACCTTTAAGGGGTGGTGTAGACCATCAAACTGAACAACTTTCACTATGGGACCAATATCGAAATAGCGAAAAAAAATAATTATGTTCTATACTCTACAAATCGACTAGAGCTAAAATATGTAGGGGATATAAAATAATTTTTTTCGCAATTTCGATGTTGGTCTCATAGAGAAAGTTGTTCAGTTTGACGGTCTAAACAACCCCCTTAAGAGTTTTAAAAATTTATTGTTACTTATGAAACACCCTGTATAATAATTGTATAATCTTGATACTCCAGATAGATCTTACTCGGTAGATCTTACTGGAAGAACAAACTTTGGAAACTAAAAACCACCAGCATTGCGAAAACGGACAATAAAACACTAAACAAGCCTTACCAATAAATACTATATTGTTACGTATAAATAAGACGACAATAAATGTTATCAGAGTCTGAACTTACCTCGTCAATATGCCTGGATATGGATGAAGCAGGAAAGGCAACGTCGGATGCGAGAGAGGTATCGAGAGACGTGCGCGCACCTGTAACCAACATCTTGTAATGTACTAATGTATTGCTGCATACCAACTTAGCTGATAAGATAATTATTCTACAAACTCCATTGTAAAGTACAGTTGTTGATTGATCTGCCGGATAATGGCCAGAAGGGTTATAGGGTCGACGTGTTGAATTGATTTGACAAATAAATAAATTTCTTGACATCTTGAACTTGATGAACTGCAAGAAAAGTAGAGCAATACCCATGGGCGTAGTAAGGCATGAGAGGGCGCTGCTGCTTATAGAAAACTCATTCCCACCTTAAAAAATCGATTGAATGATACATTCACACGCATCACTCTATCATTAGTCATTCATTACTTACACTACGTCATTGATTCAAAATTTAAAGCTTGTGGTGGCCGATCAGCTGGCTGGTACCCCTAGGGAAAATCCGTATAGCTACGCCAATAAAGGCAATACCCGAGGTCGGCATCGAACATCCGGTATGTATATGGTAGGTGTGCCATAAATTCGCAACAAAAAGACACGTTTACAAAAAGATAGGTCATATCCGTTACAAAATTTCCGTAACAAGTAACAATTATAATGAGAGACATGGTGTTTATATCGTATATTTTTCGTGCAGTTTATCTAAAATATTATAAAATAAATGAAGGAATTGTCTTATAAAAAGTCTATGTCTAGAATGAGCCTCACTGTTTTACCGTATAAAACAAAAGGGGCCAAGTTTCATAGGTTGGTGTGCGCTTCGATCAAAATAAAATGAATAAATTTTATTTTGATCGAAGGGTGTGCGTGAGGCGCCTTACAAATTATGTATGTGTGGATGTATATGTATAGGGTTTAGGAGCCAGTACTGGTTCAAATTTTTTTTCGACGCTTTCTTATCTTCGACTGTCAATCTTGACATATAACTTTATCAAAGGGAATTGTACCTATATAATTTAAAATAGACTAACAATAGTAGATTACGTTATACACACCGAGGGCAGGAAAGTAAGAAAGGGCTCAGATCTCATGAAATTGTTACATGTGATCTGAGGCTTTCTTATTTACTGCCCGAGGTTAGTATACTATTTTTCTCCTCAACGGAGGTGGAAAGCGGCAACTTCGTTTAGCGCAGTGGGACGAAAATTGACGCTTTCCGTACGGAGGGGAGAAAATACAATATTGCAGATGTAAATATAAATATTGTACTAGATTATGCGAAACTGAAGTGCAGTGATTTAACTTCATATCGTGAACTCGTTTATTATGATAAAAATAATGCTTTATCTGGACATGGCTTACGTACTGTGATTGAAAAGCTCAGGGATGCACTGGCTTGAAAATTAGCAGAATGAAAGTAATTGTTTACAAATGTCATGCGACCGATAAAACGAGACGGACATTATGCGATCGTGCTGATTGCATTGATTTTCGTGTTATATTTCGTCAAATACCTGTAGATGTTTGATACCCTTTAAGACATATTTTATACATTTGTTTGTATAGCATAATATTAAACTGCTAAGTCACTACAAAATATTTGCAACGCTATTTGACATTCATAACGTCTAACACCCAGTTGTAGAAACGATCATTAAATTTAATCATCCATTAAATCTCTTTCTATCTTTTAGGTAAAACGTCAACAAGACAAAAAGTGATAACTCAGTCGTCAAGTTTTCAATCTTCGCTTTTGATAACTTTTAAGGCAGACATGCAGACAGTTGTATACAGGGTCCAATACGCTGACACTTTTTTAAGGGGATGATCAGACCATCAAACTGAGCAACTTTTCTATGGGACCAACACCGAAATCGCGAAATAAAAATCTGCTGTCCCATACATTTGGCTCGAGTAGGTTTGCGGTTTTGTATGGAACAGCAGATTTGCCATAGAGAAAGTTGTTCAGTTTGATGGTCTGATCATCCCCTTAAAAAAGTGTCAGCATATTAAGAAGGACCCTATATTTTTATTTTGAAGTGTAGCATAATAATTGCTACTAAGTGACGAGAAATATTGTACTTATTGTGATTTTAAATCAAAACTGCTAAGTCAAAAAAAATATTTTTATCGCAATTTGACATCCAAAACGTGTAGTCATTCATTATTCATTCAGTCTTCACTTATTTTAAGTTCTAATAAATGTAAAATTTATTTGGATTAGACTTACATAAATCGTAAATTAGCAAACCTTATTAGAGTCATAAATAAAGAAGATAACCTCAAATCGTAATACCAAAACCAAATGTTAGCTTTAACAATTTACAGCCATATTTGCAACTAAAGCTAATATTAGTGGGGCATAAATTCTAAACGCAGCTCGGCTAATATTTCACAATGGGCTTATTGACTCTCTCTGATTATCAGTTTATCTTCAGTACAGCTGGCTGCGATAACTTAGAAGTCGGATTAAGAGATGGTAAATTTCCATTATAAATCAAAAACATTGATTACGAAACGCACTAGATTAACAAAAACAAAACTAAGTGATTGAGAATTTAAACGATTCTCACACAGATTGAAGTACCAAGAAACCCTAGAATCCAATCGCATTAACCTTCACCTTATCGGCGGAACACCAAATATAGAATCGCGTGTCAACTATCGCAGTGCCCTTATCAACGGTGATATCGTTACTGAACGAAATATATTATTCAAGATGCAAAACACTAAACTAAACACAATATAGTTTGTCGTGATACTTTGGGCTGACAGCTGCGAGACAGCAGGCATAAACTTTTAGTACTGAAGTTATTTGTTGACATTCTTCATGAAGCATGCGAGGCTAAAAACCGACGTGAACTTTGGGATACTCGTAAACTTTAAAAATATCGGAATTGAGGGTATGGTATTTAGCAAATATATAAATAATATGGAGTGATTGCGAAGCAGAACCGTCTGAAAGGTATTTACGGAAACGTTTTGCGAACTTCCATATATCTTTTTCAATTTAGCATCATTAAATCACAAAATGTATTTCATGCTCGGCCATTATCATTTTCAGGCATTGAAACATTTTCATAAACTATTCTTGAGTGCAATAACTATAAAATATTTAGACTCATGAGCAGGAAACGCAATTTTTCAACAATGTTTGGCCTTAAAGAAAATAATGTATGTCTTCAATAAAGATACATGTATGAGAAAGGCCGGTGACAAAAGTTCAACAGCAGGAGAATTCTGGCCAATGTCCAACCTCCCCCTTTGCTTTTCTGCTAATTACAATATGTCTACAAGCGATCCATTATTAACTAACACCAACTAAGGTTCGACTATAAAAATAACTGTTAAAGGCTACCCATGCAAAAGAAGATGACTAATTAATCTTCTTCTTCTGTCGAGTCGACTGTCGATGTCATAGAGTTTACCATCTTTGTGAAGAGGTTTGCCAATCAGTATAAGAGGCTTGATGACATGATTGCCGCAACTTTAGCTGCAGCTGTGTATGATGATTCAGATTCGAAAAGAAAACAAGGAGGTTGTAGGTGCCCTAGATATTGAGCAGACCAGTCACAGTCCAACACATATTTTCCATTCCTTTGTCGAATTTCTGAAGTCTTTGTCCAGTTTAATGTTGATGGCGACTGAAATATCGTGGACTGAATCATTCGGTCAACGACCGAAAGCAATATTTTAATGAGACATCTGACATTTGGTCTACTTTCCTTTTACTTACTAAAATCCAATCAAAACCAAACAATACCAAAAATAACAATTTACGTAAGACTGTATACAATACAGGGTACATTTTATATCACTGCGGATAATTCAGCATGTATTCAACTCATCAAATCGAACAACTTTTACTATGGAGTCAACTTCGAAAAGCGAAAAAAAATCCAGGTGTCCCATACAAATACAAAACTGCAGTACTTACCTATTCGACTCAAATGTATGGGACACCAAGTTTTTTTTCGCGATTTCGATATTGGCTCCATAGTAAAAGTTGTTCAGTTTGATGAGTAGAATATATGCTGAAGTTATGCGCAGTGATATAAAATTTACCCTATATACAGGGTCCTACTTAATATGCTGACACTTTTTTAAGCGCATGATCAGACCATCAAACTGAACAACTTTCTCTATGGGACCAACATCGAAATCGCGAAAAAAAAATCAGCTGTCCCATACATTTGGCTCGAGCAGGTTTGCAGTTTTGTATGGAGGAGCTGATTTTTTTTCGCTATTTCGATGTTGGTCCCATAGAGAAAGTTGTTCAGTTTGATGGTCTGATCATCCCCTTAAAAAAGTGTCAGCATATTAAGAAGGACCCTGTATATAACATAACACTTCATAGTAATGTTATCTTTTCCAAACATTAGCAAGGATTCGGTCCATCCAATCAAAACCCAAGAACTCAAAATCACAAAGGAATTGCAAAATAGGTGATTACTGCAAATTGAATTTTGGGATTGCTGATGCCGGAATTTAGATTACTCAATCTAAATAATATAGTTCAGTAGATGGTAGGAGAGATAAAACCAGCCGATTGAACTCTTTTGTAAACAGGTGGATATTCAAACTACAGCCAGACCAAGAGCATCATGTCTGCGAATCTAAATGTTAAATCAATAAATGTATTTCTGACCAGGATTCTGCTAAATAAAAACCTTGAAACTGTAGTGGATCAAAACAAAGTCAATGATAGGAATATTAATCATAGTCTAAACAGACAACACTCGAGGCAAACAAACAGCTATTTATATAAAAGGTAACGGAGTATTTGAAGCTAGCGTTGTGATTTCTCTATTAAATCGTGATTAAATATATATTCAAATTAGACAAAAAACGTGCATAACATTACCACTATATTGTACTCTTATATATTTTGTGACTATATTCCCTTTCGGAGTGATTAAACACCGTGCCAGTCAGTCTGAATTTAATGTTTTTAAATATTCACTTGCATAGAAAAGAAGGACGGAATGGCGACACACAAAAAAATTATGTAAAAGAGATATTGTCATTCAGTCATCTATTACTAAAAGATCCCTCGAAAAAATGAGGCTTATAACTAGGCACCAACGACAAATCATTCTGAGATTTCGGACCATTTCAAAGTTAAAAGCAGTATATTTCGTTTTATAGTTAAGTATAATTCTGATAGGATTAATAATGATCGATTAAATGGTTAGAAGGCCAAGTACGGTCGACTTAAAGTTCAGCACGTGTGGTCTCTGTACAAATTATTCACGGTCACTTCACAATCGCTTCTACAGTAGTGGTAATTTATAATAATACGTCAATAAATAAATAAATAAATACTTAGCTTATAAAATTATGGTTTATTGTTCTGAGTTCATGTAATTCTTGCAATAACTCTTAACAATCGAATAATCGTTACTAATTGGGTTACTAAAATTTTCAAACCCAACAATTTTGAAATTATTCAGGATATTCACACGTATTTCTTAAGCTTGCTAGTTTCTGACATGGGTCGAATATGATATGAATAAGGTAGTTGATGAGTCCCAACGGGCCCGAAATGACATCACAATGTAGAGCAAACATGAGCTGAAGTTTCAAGGTAAAGTGGTAAACCGTTGAGTAGGGCTTGAATATTTTATGTGCCACCGAGAGCGGATGAGGTTGGCAAGTCAGATGACATCCATGTTACGTAATCTACTCAGCTTGTAGCGAGAACCAAATCAATAGTTTCGTTTGAACCCTACGAGGGTATGAGTCAGATAAATGACACCTACATTGTTTTTTTTAAATCGTTTCTTGGGTAACAAATAAACAGACAAACAAATACACTTTTGAATTAATAATATACGTTTGTAATGTGTGTGTGCGTATACTAAGGATTTTAAGAGCAACAACATTAAAAGAGCGTTGGCGTGAAATTAAGACATTTTAGAAAGCTCCTTGAACCATGAATAGCAAGTCTAAAATAGAGCCAGTTTTTGCAAAGAGCGAATATTACGTAAAAGGGTCAGAGGTTTAAATTGCAAACACAGGTCGCCGCCCACTCCACGCCCACGCCCTAACCCGGCCACGTTCATAAAGACAACCCCACCCTTTAGCCCCCCACAGGTCACATTTCTCACACCCCTAACAAGAATAATGCATTTTGTTCTCTGAATGAAACTTAACAACGATGGCTCCATATAGTTCATAGATCTAAAGTTCAAACCCTTTTGGAAACTCCTTTTCAAAAGAAATCATAAGACTGTCTCAAGGTTGTTCCCAGAATGCCGCATTGCGTTCCTAGTCTCCAGATAAATCAGCGCCAAGGTCAAGTTAACGAACATCCCCGAGGATTCACGTTCAAGTGCGAAGGAAAATGGAGAGCCTGCCTGTTGGAAACGATTTAGAAAGTTATTTACGCTTCTACTAAAACCTGATGTATATGTAATATTTAGTGAACACTGATATGATGATAAGAAACTGCGATATTTAGAGCTGGTATAACGGAAAATAACTAATCATAAAATCAGGTTACAACTACTGATAAAATTACTATCAGACTGAAACTCTACGAAATTGTGAGCAAAGTGGGTTTACCCGGTCGAATCAAAAACGCCTGAAGTTTTATAGTTATGCAAACGGTTTCTTTTATTTTCATCGATAGTTTTACGATTTGTCATACCTCGTAACCACGAAATGAAATACTGCTCTGCCAGGTGCAAACAAAGCTATTAGATAACGGTTTTAGGCACGCTAACAATTTTATTATCGACAGAATACTTTCCGATAGATTTATGAACCTGAGTGGAAGTGCCTTGTCCACGCAATGTCAAGAGTAGTGTTGTAAGGTCGAGGTTCCATGGCGACCTCGGGCACCCACCCAACTGCGTAGAACCAGGGTTGAGCAGGGTGGCGTCACGCAGCCCTCTGACGTCACCGCTCAATGGTGGCCGTCCTTCAGACTATGCGCCGCCGATCCCCAACCACCCTCGACAAATCCTCAGCTACGCATTGTGTACGCATGCTCCATTGACATTCACCGGAGTACTTTAACAAATTGGTTTCCGGATTTGAAAATGACCTTCGCTCAACCTTTAAGGGCACACAAATCACTCGAGTGTAACATCTTTTGATATCGCTATAAAGGTAAAGGGATTTTGAGGTAAGGTAATAAACAGTCAAGGGTAACCTTATGTACGTGATCAGAAAATACACAGTAGGTTTTGGAGAAACTCTGTATACTTTTATTACTTTTAATAAACTGGTGACATTATTCTTGGTGACGTTATTTATTAAATGCAAAGGGTTTCCCTAATTGGAAAAGGGTTTCCTTAATGTAAAAGTAATTAGCTTTATGAAGATCATTTAAATGATTATGTCATGATTATACCTTTCAAACGATTCAAACTACATTACTCATAGTTCCGAGTAAAAGCCGGCTATGATTAGTTATATTTCTTTATCCTGAACCTTGAATACTAAAATTACATCTTAAAATTATCAAAGTAATGAAGCGGAAGTCTAAAGAACCATTAATCATACCGATTCAAATCACATTTAATCTTATATTACGAAAAATGTTAAGAGGTTATGAGGTTCAATATTGGTGGTTTGTGAAAGCGTTAATTAAGCAGTAATATTTGAATTAGCTGCTTCAAGAAATATCTTTAGAATTATATCCCTTATTTTGTAGAATCTCTTATCTCTCATAAATTTAGGACAAGGGCTCTATTGTCTGTAGGATTGGTATTAAATACACGTACATTAGTATGACTAATGAAGTGGTTCGCTATTGTATTTCTCACGTAACTATCCGTCGTTTGTGACCACTGACCAGTGTGTATACCGTACATATAGGGTCCAACTTAATATGCTGTCAGCATATAGCTGACACTTTTTTGTGAGGATAATCAGACCGTTAAAATGAATAACTTTCTCTATGGGAGAACATCAAAATCGCGAAAAAAATATCTGCTCTTCCATACAAAACTGCAAACCTAGTCGAGCCAAATGTATGGGACGGCTGATTTTTTTTCGCGTTTTCGATTTTGGTCCCATAGAGAAAGTTGTTCAGTTTGATGGTCTGATCATCCCCTTAAAAAAGTGTCCGCATATTAAGGCGTATCAGCCGTGGACCACTCTCCTCTCACTCACACTCCATACTAATCGATGAGAAAGAGCGCGTGGCTCCGGTCAGAATTTTGCTGTTTTCTTTGAAAAATTCGATGATTTTTTATTAATTTCGAAAAAGTAAAAAAACCACATCATTCTAAATTGTATTGTGAACAATACAGTAAATTTTCATTTTGTTCCGATTAAAAATGTAAGAGTAAAATGGTTACAACTGGAAAAAAAGGGGTGACTTTAGAGTCCCTTTTCTTCGGTTTTATTCATTAAAATCAATTTCTAGAAAAACCACATCACTTCTCATATCCTGTAGATGGTTCAGTTTAAATTTCAGCTCAAAAAGTGCCATAGTTAATGAATAAAATGGTTACAAAATTACCCAAAACCGGCAGGTAGCCCCTTAAGAAGGACCCTGTATGTTAGGACTTAGGATCATAGCAGACAACGCGTTTAAATATTTCTGAGCTGTGTATTAGGCGTTATATAAATTCCTAACAGAAAAAGTTTGGCTCCAACTTAATGTGCTGACAGTTTTTTAATAGAATGATCACACTATGAAACTGAACATCTTTCTCTATGGCACCAAAGTCTAAATCGCGAAAAAAAACTGCTGTCCTATAGGTCCTATATGCTGGTCGAGTAGGATCGCAGTTTTGTATAAACAGTTGATTTATCTTTCCATTTTACTATTTGTTAAAAATTAACACTGCTCAGAAATATTTGAATCGAACACCTTGTCTGCTATGAACTATGGCGATTGGCGACTGTACAAAAACTTGTCTCTCGGCAGCGAGTTCGAACTGAAAATCTAAAATTGCGCTTCGCCACATAAAGCGATGTCACATTTGAGCATTATTCGGATTCCTCAGACAATGAAGCGTCAAAATATTATGTTTACAACACCACGTGCAATGGCAAAATGCGCAATTTTGCGTAGAAGCGTATTTGTATCTTTGTTCTATTTTCAAATACGAACTGAAGCCGTATTTGCGAACGTAAACCTCGAAACGGTGGAGTTTATTTTTCGCAATAATCGATGGGCGTTGTGTGTTTATTTATTTTGTTATGTTCATAAATAGACGTATCACTTTTAGATTTGAATATGTCGTAAATATTGTTTGAATTAAAAGCTAAAATTATGCTTTTAAAGAGTTACGTAGGTACTTTTAAAAGGTCTACTTGTCCAAACGGTCCACTTTCCCGATCCGTCTACTTCCCGATCAGTCTACTTGTCCAAACGGTCCACTATCCCGATCGGTCTACTTGTCCAAACGGTCCACTTTCCCGATCCGTCTACTTCCCGATCAGTCTACTTGTCCAAACGGTCCACTATCCCGATCGGTCTACTTGTCCAAACGGTCCACTTTCCCGATCCGTCTACTTCCCGATCAGTCTACTTGTCCAAACGGTCCACTATCCCGATCGGTCTACTTGTCCAAACGGTCCACTTTCCTGATCGGTCTACTAGATTAGTAAGTAGGTATACATTATGGTGGCTTAGGCGCAAAATGACGACTTCGCAAAATGTCAACCGTTCGCAAAAGGTCCACTTCGTACAATGTCTATTTCGCTAATAAGATCACATTTTCATCCTCAAAAACTCCACGCTTCAATTCGAAGTTACTGACCATCCGAAAGGAATTCTAGTCGCGTGTTATGGCTCATTTTACCCGACTGCGCCAGAAGGAGGGTAATGTTCTTTTCCCGAACCCGACATCACGAAATATTTTAGTTTCATCTGAGTAGAGTAGCGATGAAGGAACGACAAAGGAAGCTTTACGAACTAAGCTCCTCTCTGTTGGGTCGGTAATTTAATACAAGCTGCACGATACACGTGTAAATTCGTGTAAATATTTCTGTCCTATAAACCCACATACATTTTTGTATAAAACGGAATCATAGGATAATTTTATCTTGATTCAAGTTCGAGACTCATGATGTTATCTGCACCCCATTCAATAAAATCACACTCACGTGTAAGCTAGACTGAAGAAGAGTATCTTTTCAACTGAATCAATCTAATGTATACTTTCGGGCAAAGAGCTTTAGGTGCTCTATAGCATATTAGTCACATTACAAATGCGTATTACTCCACTGAATAAAATCTCACAATTTCATTACATTCTTAAAAAGACATTGCCCAATCCCGTTTCGCATACAAAATTGGTGTCGAATTTTATGAGAAATCTCACTGCAGAAAAGGATAATTTCCATTTCATTGGGAAGTAGGTATGTAGTTCGCTCAAAGAATAATCCAAAAGCAGGTGTAGAGTGCGTGAGCTGGATCGTAAGAAATTTCTTCAGAAATGTGTTTAGGATGCCTAGAGGGTAAACATACTAAAAGTCCTCGCCTCTAGGGGGGGCGCCGGGTGGGGGGGAGGGGGTTAAAGTTCCCACTTTTGAGTTTTTCGCTAATATCTTTAAAACGGTGCGTCGTAGAAAAAAATTGTCTTCTACGTAATGAAAGTTAATAAAATTTCCTACAACTTTTGTCTTATACACTTTTTAGAATTCTTAACTATTTTTTAAGTACACGTTGTGGAAAAGTGAAATTTTCGAAAAAAAACCGACTTATCAAACGTTACCTCTTGCCTGCTACTTCAATCGTGTTATTTCGGGATGAAAAATAGCTGGCATGTTAATCCAGGACCTAATTTACCTACATACCAAATTTCATACAAATCTGTTCAGCCATACAGTCATCGAACATTTATCATTTTTAATTTAAATTTTATTTTTTAATCCGTTTAGGTCGTAAAGGCGCTGACAAGAGTCCTTCTTCCAAAGCACCCTCATCTTCAGTGGATGGTTCTTTCTGGAGGAACTCTTCACAATCTTCACCATTGTCTTCATCTTCACCATCGTCTTCGCCAAGAGACACGCCGTTAAGACATTTCCCTTGGCAGTGGAGGCATGCCGCAGAACATTTGAGCATTGCTTTACGACATCCACATTTGCCACTAACACAACCCTTAGCGCAGCGGCAAAATATTGTTTTTAATAGGACCTCCGGTGCGGGCAAATCATTAGTTGTTATTGGCACCAGGCTGCCTCCTTCATGTTTCCATCCCCACTCTTGACGAGGCAGCTCATTCCCAAGCCACAGTTGCACTTGGTGGTAGGTGCGCTGTGAATGCTGTTTAGCTGCGTTCTCAGTTGGTGGGAGGGAGCTGAAGTCAGGCTTAATCTTTGCCAATGATCTCATGAACAACTGATAGCGATACTGGTTGAGGGAAGTCAGTCTTGTTGGCGCTCCATACCATTGAAGAAAGCACATTTTCCCAGCGTCATCAACTTCACTGTGCGTGGAGGCGGGGTTATAAAAGGTCGCTGCTGCTTCTTTGATGACATCTGACTTCAAGTACAGTTTTGAGAAACCCACTTTGCTTCTTCTGAAAGTTGCAGATGTTGTATCGCACCCGGTAAATGAATGTAAGAACAGGATATGTTCATATCCATGTTGCTGCATCTCTTGGGTGGATAGCACGATGGTTTTAGTTTTCCCTCGGCCAGGTTTCAGCAGCAGGATGTCTTGGGTGGGAGGAGTGGAAGCTATCAAAAGCACAGCAAGGTCAACATCCTCACCAACGACAATTACAGAGCTATCAGTCGATTTTTCCACAGCGGTTTTCACGATAAGGACATCAGCATCATCGGTGGCCTGGAGACTTTGTATCCCTTTTTCCTGAAGCTTTGTCTGCAGTAAGGAAATGAGCTGACTTTTATTGTAAGGGTTAGACAAGAAATCTTCTTGTTTTACTGTTATTGATGTGCTCCAAGACAAATTGATATCAGCCGATCTCTTCAGTTTGTATCGTCGCTTCTGTTCTTGTGACTTCGTACTGTTTGCTGAGTTTGAACAAGACTGACTTCCCTCAACCAGTATCGCTATCAGTTGTTCATGAGATCATTGGCAAAGATTAAGCCTGACTTCAGCTCCCTCCCACCAACGCTGAGAACGCAGCTAAACAGCATTCACAGCGCACCTACCACCAAGTGCAACTGTGGCTTGGGAATGAGCTGCCTCGTCAAGAGTGGGGATGGAAACATGAAAGAGGCAGCCTGGTGCCAATAACAACTAATGATTTGCCCGCACCGGAGGTCCTATTAAAAACAATATTTTGCCGCTGCGCTAAGGGTTGTGTTAGTGGCAAATGTGGATGTCGTAAAGCAATGCTCAAATGTTCTGCGGCATGCCTCCACTGCCAAGGGAAATGTCTTAACGGCGTGTCTCTTGGCGAAGACGATGGTGAAGATGAAGACAATGGTGAAGATTGTGAAGAGTTCCTCCAGAAAGAACCATCCACTGAAGATGAGGGTGCTTTGGAAGAAGGACTCTTGTCAGCGCCTTCACGACCTAAACGGATTAAAAAATAAAATTTAAATTAAAAATTAAAAATGTTTCGATGACTGTATGGCTGAACAGATTTGTATGAAATTTGGTATGTAGGTAAATTAGGTCCTGGATTAACATGCCGGCTATTTTTCATCCCGAAATAACACGATTGAAGTAGCAGGCAAGAGGTAACGTTTGATAAGTCGGTTTTTTTTCGAAAATTTTACTTTTCCACAACGTGTACTTCAAAAATAGTTAAGAATTCTAAAAAGTGTATAAGACAAAAGTTGTAGGAAATTTTATTAACTTTCATTACGTAGCAGACAATTTTTGTCTACGACGCACCGTTTTAAAGATATTAGCGAAAAACTCAAAAGTGGGAACTTTAACCCCCTCCCCCCCACCCGGCGCCCCCCCTAGAGGCGAGGACTTTTAGTATGTTTACCCTCTAGGCATCCTGAACACATTTCTGAAGAAATTTCTTACGATCCAGCTCACGCACTCTACACCTGCTTTGTTAAGTGGACTAATGATATTTCTCCTGTTTTGTGTATAATTTTAGCTATTTTGTATTTGTTCTTTGATTTTACTCATTCCTTAATTGCGCAACGATTTGAAACGAATATAGCTCGTCGCGTGGGCAATGTCTTTTAGGAAATTACGACTTTCATAATAATCGATATGTCCTAATTTTAATATTAATGATCATGATCATGGTGCGCTCACGTGCCACCCTGTTTAGAGCATGTTGCATATTCTAGATATATCAACGCTGTAAAACTTTATGGATGGATATATTATACGACTCAACGGTCATAACTTTTTTGATTCACCTATTGAGTTAAACGTGTGACGAAAAGAAAACTAAATGAACCTAAAATAGTTCCAGCGTTTATAAAACGATCATATTTCTCTTTTTATAAACCTACCTCTAAAGAATATTTTGCATTGGATCAAATCGAGATCGAATCGTCAATTTGTCACAGAGGCTGTAAATTATATTTGTTACCTGTAAATCCTGTAATGTAATGCCGACACAAGACATCAGCTTTAAATTCTTTTGACTTGGAATTCAAGCAGTTCTTTTTTGCATCTTATCACTCCAGCTATAGAATTGAATAATATGTAATAATATTTAATTATGACACCCGACTAATTTATATCGCTGAAGTGATAAGGAGCAAAAATAGTAATTGAAATTAGTTAATGAGGTGTGCTTGTTTTGCATTATCATAATATCTGCGCCCGCGGCATGGTGCCTCGATAAACGTTTTATCGCGCCTGTTAACCCTTTCGTTCGCGCGCAAAAAGAAAGGGCGCGATAGCGCTTTATCGCGGGATCATGCCGCGGGCGCTGCTTATCAAATTGTAGTTCTATGTAAAAAGACCATAACTGTAAATAATAAATAATTGTTCTCTGATTAAGATTATAAGCATAAGCATATGCTCACGACTATATTCCCCGAGGGGGTAGTCAGAGATATTCTGAAACCGAAGAAGATTAAGATTATTTTCTTTAATAATGATGTGCTTCGAATTAATTAAGGAATTAGAAGCTTAGTACTCTAGAGTCAACATGAGAGACGCAGTTCAAATAATGAAATACTCATCTGTACAATAGCATTATTATAATGTGCATGGCTGCACTAAATCTTGATATCGCATGCCATCGAACTCTGACTTTCTTTTGGCATGTGTCGATTCTTCGCCACCGCCGAACACAACTTGGCGGTTATCCAGAGAAATGTAATAAATAGCGTCCACAGGCGCCAGGTCGTCGTTAAATTAGTAACCGATAGCGACTGAAATAGTGCAATATCTCGCAAATTCCGGCGGAGACATCAAAAATATTACATTTCACATAAATTAGCAGAGGATTCCTCCGATATGACGCATTTTATTTGCGAAGCGCCACTTTGAGGTTGCTAAATTGGGTGGATTCTCCAGTTTTATGACTTTAAACTTTGAAAAAAAGTTGCGTTTCCTACGCTTACTTTTATTTTTTAAATTATGAGTAATGATGACTGTAAGTTTAATTTTAACAAACGTCTCTCAAATTTTACCTGCCTCAGCAAATATCAAAGCGGAAACGTTATAATGTTTAGTATATTTATCTAATTTGTTAGCTCTATCAAGGATCTATCAATGGTCACTGGGTAACAAAAATTAACGTAGCACAACACTTTATCAACGGATGTGCTGACGAAAACAGACTACAAGACAAAACAAACTATCGAGTAAGATTCCATGAAGGTACAAGTATCACTTGCATTGTTTGTAATATCAGCAGCACACGTGTTTTTAAGTATTTATGTCTGAAGTGATATCGGCCATGTATTCGGTAGCTTGCCGATAACAATATAGCTCGAATGGCAATGCCATACATAACATGTGTCTGCTATTGTTTTCAAAATAATGGAAAACTGACACGACACTGTTACCTATATCGTATCAAATTATCAGATCATATGCATCGTGAGAACAAATGGAAAATAGCTAAGACCAACACTCTTCAGGTCAGCGTATTGCTGCATGCCTTGGGCAATTTTATGTGGATAGAGGTACCACAGACATGACTAAACATTTTTAAAATGAACCTTAAAACCATTATTGTGACATCACAATAATACGTTTCAGAAAAGAGTTGTTGTCTCGTTCGCTATAATATATTTGTCTATTCTTGGTGTGCAAATAAAGAATATTTATGCCTAGGAAGAAGCAACGTCCCTGATTTATGCTATATTATTGTATTGTCAAAGAATAGTGGATCTTAGTATCCACAGAATTTGAGTTTTGCTAATCTGAAATACGCGTCCCATGAATCGTAGCAGACGAATGACGCCGAAGTTAGCGGATTGATTGCTTTATGAAACACGCGACAGGGAGTAATCGGGAGCATGATGGCTTAAATTGAATTAAACTAAATTGATTCCTACTGACGTCAAATGTTACATGACTGGATTTGTTTACAGAGATGTATTGCATGGTTGAGATGATATTTAATAGGGCTAGACATAGCCCGAGAGAGAATTATTTTGGCTTGGTACCATTCGACGCAGAATGCTGTTTGAGAGTAGTCCAAAAGCAAATCTCCAATAGAAGAAGGAATCTCAATAGATACCTTAAATAAGTGACAAGTTACCTGCTAATAAAGTCGGTTTACTTTCAAATTGTATGTTAATAAAAGTATTGTATGTTAACAGGTCTACAACAAATACACTCTTAACAAAATTTACATAAGATGGCAAATTGTCATAAAAGTCCCTTGGAGTGACAATTTGTCAGGCTGTCGCTTATAATTTAGAATACTATTGCCCATTCGCTCCAGCAGTTTTTAACGATTTGCGCGGAACGAAAAGCAGCTGATTCATTCATCGTTTTTTTTATTTCCAGATTAGCGGGGAAGCGAACTTTTTAATTGATGATGGTGACGATGACGAATTCCTAGTCGAGTTCAACTACCGCGACTTCAGGTACTCACAACATTTTGAAGTGCAAAACTTGCTGTTCGCGCTAAACACAATCTCTCGTCCTCCTAAGTCTGTCGGGTGTCGTGAGAAGCGACTAATTCTTTCAGGCGTCTTAGCTATAGCCACTACATCTGACCCCACCTCTGATCGTATTTTTGACGTGATAACGTCTTATAAATTGATGAACAGCGGCTGTACGCATGAAAAAGTGTCACGTTCAGTCTGACGCGTGACGTCAGAGCTAGGAGTACCTACTCATCAATGTTTTTTTATGACGTTATCACGTAAAACTATCGTCCGTAAACCGACTTTACAGATAACCAATTTATATTAAAATAATTCTAAACACATTTTTGTAACACTACTCTGTTAGCATTTCATTTCCATTCGACGAAATGACTAACAGTAATTTCACATGTCATTAGGTATACAGCTGATAATATGCGCAATAAACTAGGCCAATAAATGCACTCTTCAGGAAATAATGGACGCAGTGCCAGTTCATGGCCGGTAGCCAAGTAGAACGATTCAGTGCCTACATACACCATCTTAGATGCTTCAACCAATACGTTCTGAGAAACAATGTTTATATTTAGATTAAGACATTTTATTACCTTTTTTTGGAACCCAATTTGTAAACAAGAGGGTAGCCATTATATTTATCTATAAGGAAATCGGTTACATTTTATCCTCCTTATATAAAAGTGCAAAAGAGTATTATAAATACTTTATCACGCTAAAAAACGGTGTGATGGATTTGATGAAAACTGGCAAAATATGAATCGTACTCTACAAAAAAAATTGGGGCCACAATAAATGGTCTCCATATATTATATGTAATGATCGTGGTCTTGCGTCTGCATTAAAATAAAAAGAATACATATCTATATCAGGGCGGTGGCCCAAAAGTCATGGATCAAACGAAATGAGCTGATAGCTGAGCACATTTCCAACGAAAAAGGTCTAAGTAATTTGGGGACCCATTGTTGATGATTCAAAAGTTACAATTTTTTTCAATTATTTTAGATATCAACGTATGAAATATAAAAAGCTTTTGAACCCAACTTACTTAGAAATGAGCTCATGATGATGTTTAATGTAAAAAAAAAAAATCTGCTCGTCAGTAAGCGCATCTGTTGAGAATGGCCGGACTGATTTGGCAATTTTTTACCAGTAACAAATAGTATGTGGGTGTGGGTCCGAATAAGGTTTTTAGACAGGAAAAAACGTCTGTCGGGACAGCTAAACGATGCTAAATACAAACATGCTCGTGTTGAAGTAACGGGTTAAGACGCTCTTATCCCGTCGAGGCCGTTTTTTGAACACGAACGAAAGTGTTTTAAACTGTGTTTTAAAGTCTGAAATTAAATTATGTCTTATTTAAGGATCGGGCGGATGGGCGACTGTTCTCAATTACACGATTAGATTAAGTTTACTCGATAGAAAAAAATCCCAAAGTTACCCCTTTTTGTTATGTTTTTTCAATACTATGATTAAACTGCTGATATTTAACTTATTATTCTTGTACTTAACTAAATACATTAAATATTTCTAGTGAACTCAGAAGAATTTTTAGCTTAGAAACTCCCATGAGCAAAGATATTGACGAAAAACACGTTTTTTTGCGATCCTGCTTTCAATTGGAGCGGGATGGCTAATTGTAAACTTATGCTTGCAAGAAAGATACGCTTGCACTGGGATAACCTAGCCTTAAGTAATTTTCAATTTACTTTTGGATAAAAGTTTACCAAAAATCAATAAAGTTCGTAGGTAGTACAAGTCCAAAATTTATTCGTCTCATAGCAACGTAGATAGCTTCAGTGACTTTGACTGCATGTACATAATCTTTATAATCTTCACGTCCTTTTAACAGCAAATACATACAGTTTCTTATCTCTAGGTACTACGGTACTATAAATAAATAGAAAATCAGGCTGTAAAGTGTGTATGTAATAGAGACGTGTAATTTTCCGGTGCTTGGCGATGAAAGAAGGCCTGTTAGTTTAACGTAATATTATTTATTCTGTGGTCTATTTAACACAGCGATTTTCCGATTGTCAATTTCTTTGCAAATAAACCAAAGTAAGGAACTACTTACTGGCTGCAATATAAGTATGAAACGTATTCCGCGTTCTATTGCTACCAAGAGAAAGTGACAATGCGCAATTTGTTGGTTATTGTTAGGAATGGTACAAAAATAGCAAAAAAAAAATTTAATTGAGACAATAAAACAATCTTATTGATTCCGTGGCTCCGTCTCCGTCTCCGTGGACCTTAAAAAATATATTCTATCTGCGTGCCAAATTTTATCCAAATCCGTTCAGCCGTTTATGCGTGATTGAGTGACAAACATCCAAACTTTGACATTTATAATATTAGGGAGATATTATTTTAACCAAACGGGCCAAGATAACAAAAGGCGTAAAGATCATGAACAGTAGGCCTACCATGAGTTTTCACAGTACTTTACTACTGTAGTTACGTCACCAATTTTGTATTGAATCTCGTACAGCTCTCCTAGTGGTTACGTTGAGAACTAATTTCTGCCATACGAATTGGCGACGTAACTACAGTAGTAAAGTACAGTGAAAAATCATGGTATGCCCTCTGAACCTATTTTTAGACACCTTATTACGAACAAATCAAAGCAAAGTAACATTTACAGAGGGCTCTTTAGTATAAGGAGGAATCAAAATTGGATAGAAGAAAGCGACGAATTACAGATTGTAAATAAAATATAGCTTTGATACCTGTGACAGCAGGAAGGGGCGATGCGTACGAAATAAGAGCGACAGGGACTTACTTAAAAATGTATGTATTTGACAGATGTTACAGGTATCAAGCTATATTTTACAAACTAACTGTAGTATTTCCTTATTCGTAGGTAGAAAAGAATAAAACCCCAAACGTTTATATTGTTGCTTTAACTTTTTTAATCAACACAATGAATTGAATGGAAGTATTCAATACCTAACCTATTTTTAAATCAGACGTTTTGTTATTTTTTGAATCAAATACCGGCGGCGGCAATAAATAGTAAATATAGGTTATTATATTAAATAGGAAATAGATAACGTTTTGAAGGTTTTCACTGTATCTATAACATGATTGCTATTGCTAGTATAATTAGATCTGTAATTTATTATTAAAGACCTTCTGATAAGAATCAAAACAATCTATATTCTAAGTACTTACCTATTTTAATCAAAGTTTAGCTGGTTTGGTATGTATTATTTATTTTATTTAATATGGCACACCAACAGTACCTATATATATTTAAACATTTACAATAACGTAGGAACATTACAAATCTAAGTCTAGAAAGTAATCAGATGTTCAATACCTAGGACGCGATTTGTACACAAGGAATATAATTCAGAGCACATTTTTAAAGTACGAGTAAGTAGGTATTTCAAGTTTTTTTATAAATACAATCTAATTAAAAAAAATAAAAAAAAAATAAAAAAAATTTTTACAAACCTAATAAGTATAAGTAGTACAATTTACTACATCATTATAAACTGAACAGAAACGCACTGCGTATGAAATAAGTGAACGTAGGCTAACAATAGGTACACTGTCATTTAAATCTAGATTACAATAAAAATTATTTAAATTCATACCGATTTAATTGAGTAATATAGATAATCTGATGAATACTGATACAATCGACATGCACATGCAAAACATCACGCGAAGAACTTACAAAACTTTATTGAAATAATAAATCAAGATATAAAATCAAAATCTCCTAGCTAGCAACAGAACTAACTGAGTCAGCAAAGAAGAAAACTTTCAACGCAATGTTCAACAAAAGGAAGTTTTTCAATAAATTGGGCATCTTGATAGCTCAAGCGAAAAAGTAAATTTTCGGTCTGTCTGACAATTTTACTATTTACTTAGCAACTTTTCTTATTTTAAGATAAGTCTAAGGACCTGACCACTTCTGAATAAATTCCTGATAACTCATTTGACAGCTGTCAGATACGCTTACAAGAACTTATCCAAAAGTGGTGAAACAGGCCCTAAGAATGACTGTTATATTATACGTGACTGCGAAACTGATTCGAGTATCTGCAAAATGTTTTTCACTGCGAAAGAACACGATCGGGTTCCGGTACTTGATGTGCATGTAACTGTTTAGAATACCTAGTTACTTATTATACTAGTCAGTTAATCACTGATAGTTGCACACAATAAAGATTTCAAAAAGAGTGGAGAAGCCCTTGCCTTGCAGTTGGACACTGAACATACAAATCAAACGCATGAGAGTTATAGGCTATTTAGGACTATACTATGTAGAAATAAAAAGTGATACATTTAGAACACCACTGTTTGCTAGAAGATAGGAAATTTGAATTTCAATTGTTCTACAATAACAAAGTCATCTCAAAAGTCGCTTCTATGTGAGTAAACTACAAAGTTCGAACAATAGATCTTAGTCATGGCATTGATCGTGTACAAAGACAATGACAGTCTGCTTGTCGCCTTTTATTGTATTTTTTATGATTGTGTAGTATGTACAAAAAATACTCAACCTTGTGATTGGTTCTAAGAACACAAATACATATATGTAGGTATTGATCTTCAACAAGGCTGTCAAGGAAGGCAAATAAGACTGCCACTTTCTAGATTTTATTACATATTTTAACTACAGGGGGTTTACCCGGACCTTCGTTCCAATGTCAACTTACAATTAATTTCGGACCGAAACGGACACGATATATCGAAAATCGAAAGTCCGGGTACATGGCCAGCATAGTAGGTAGCATGGCACCGTGATATAGCGCTATCACACCTTTGCTCTCTTTCTATTTGCGCGCGAACAAACGAGACAAAAGTCGAGATACAGCCGAATCACGTGAAGACTGCTACGAGTGCTTTTACTAGTGGGACCAACAACCTAAAATAACCATAAATATATCAAAAAATACAAGAATTTTTTATTTTAATGGTAAACTTATTTACTTATAACGCCATAAACATTTTGAATTGCTGTTTTATAATATACTTATTTCATGTCTTATAAACTACCTATTATTGATAATTACATCCCCAAATGTTTATGATAACCGCAATACGCAGAAAAGCCATAATAAAACCGCAAAACATATCTTTAAACAGCGTGAATTACGTCACATGAATATTTCCACTGCAAGCACCAACAGATGGGACGTGTCGGCAAATGTTTAACTACTAGGCAAGATTAATTACAAATAATTATGTCCAGTAATATGTCTGTCGGTCGTTTGTCCACGTTTTTTGTTACAAGCTATAGTTTGCGTCACGAATGATGAGTTCACTACAGCCAGCTTGACGCCTGTCGTGTCTGTCTGTTAAGTGAAGGTTACATAGTTGATTACTTACTAGATTATATTTCAATAGAATTGAAATAAAAACTAACCTCTGACCAAAATATGTTGACGGAAATCATTGATTTATGCATCAGCATTATTCGTATGCCGTAGGAATTTTTTTTTCTGTTTACATCATAAGATAGTAATGGAATAAAATGTGAGTACATATTTCATGGAAATAATTAACGAGGACAGGTCATAAACAATACTTGGGTCCGCTCTTCCAGTTCATAAATGTTTTAAGTACTTATTTGAATTTATTAAAAATGGGATAACTCACGCTTTGCTTGATAATATGATGGAAAATATAGAAAACGAAGATTATACTGATCACAATCAGAGGGCCTACCATGAGTTTTCACCGTACTTTACTGCTGTAGTTACGTCACCAATTTTGTATTGAATTTCGTACAGCGCTCATAGTGGTTAAGTTGAGAACTAATTTCTGTCATACGAATTGGCGACGTAACTACAGTAGTAAAAAACGGTAAAAACTCATGGTACACCCACAGTTGTTATGGGAAAACGAAGGGAGTAAGAGTTCAATTAAGTCGTTGAAACTTGCTTGTCATTGTCGGCAATCGTACACTATTAATAATATTTATTTTCTAGTAAAGGCCTATCTTTACTAAAAACATCAAAGTATAATAAAACCCAGCCCGTGTTTCGTGGAAATAATTTGTATTCTAATCATAGGTAACTAGGTACTTTATTAATAAAAATCTGTCGGTTCAGCCGTTTTGACGCTTTGAGGGAATGTAGAAAGTCACATATAAAGTATACGAACCCTAAATACAAATACCCTTGTATGTTAATATTAACAAGCTACAATACATATGGTCAAGACAAACACTTTTAAAACAAACATAGTAAGCAACTAGTATTACTTAATATTCCCATGAAACCAACACTAACTACTAAAGAGACCTTTTTATGTTTGCCAAATAAACATAGGTCCATTTAAAGGTTAAGTTATCAAACCTTCTATTACTATTACTAATTAATCCAATAACAAACAATACAGAGAACAACGCAATAGTACACACGAGGGAACATGAATCATTCTATTTGTTCTAGCTAATGTCACATTATCATACAATAGAAACAGTTAAATGGCGCATTTCTTTATGTTAATCCTCATAGTAATTCTACTACAATCGAACAGAAGTCAATCGAAACTTTTGGTCACATACGAACATTATATCGTTAAAGAATTAAGTTAAGCCAAGAACATTATTAATTTTATTATTATTCGAATCAATATTCTTGGAAGAGATGACGATATCGATTATCGTATTTCCATTACGATATTAGAATTAAATAATGTTTGCAGTTACCAAGGAGGAAAAATAAGAGGTACAATATGATTGATGCTATTATATTAAATTCCCTCGTGTACCTGCCAAAACATAATCTGTTTTTTACATCGATTATTATTAGACATTACAGCCTTCCTCGATATCAATTATAGACAAACATGAAAAAGAAATAGCTACGCAGCAAAAAAGAAACACTCGTTAACAGGGTCATCAACCGAAGAACATCCAGAACGTGTGTTTAAAAGTGTTATCTTAAATAAACAGAATAATGGTCGAATAACAAATAATAAAGTAACCACTCCAACGCAAGGTCACGAAAACACTGAAAATGTTTTGCACCATACAAGGCACAGCGAGGTATGCATGTTTAAGCGCACGCATGTATTCCATGAAGAGGTCAGAATATTTTTAAATACAGCATAATCAGAATATCCATATTTCACTAGAAGTGCCCAAACTCTGTCCAGTGTGACGGGAAGTGAGGCCTACGACTCTTTTTTAATGGACAGCGTAACACGGGTTGACAAACAATATTTTGCAAAGACCTTTATTATTTTCAGTTTCTAAGGCATGCCAATTCTGTTAAAAGTGACATCTACATTAGTTACCTACTTTCTGGATTCCGCGAAAAGCACTTGCGAAATGCTTGCAAAACAATATCACATCGGCCAACTTGTGAAGATAAATGAGTGTGAGTGTACAATTTATCGTAATAACAATCCAATGAAGATTCCACTTGTTTCGTGGTCAACCCTAGTGAGTCATATGGTAATACATCAATTTGTTTTTCAATTTCGAAAGATCCATTCTGCTTATAGAACGTCAGACTTCAGTAGCTTATAAAACTAAGCCACTAGCCACAAATAAGATGACAATAATATGTAATAAGTAAAGAAGAAAAGGCTCTATCTTTCAAGATGAAATCGCACAAGATAACTAAGCTTTTCTGATTTTGGACCGAAGCCATTTCCTTTGAGATTTTAAGTATTTCAATATTTATTTACAAATAAACTAGGCATACTACATAATATACATAATGTACCACGGCGATAGATCAACCTACCCATAGTTGGGCCATAAGGCCCGATTTGTCGATGAACATAGAGTTCAACTATGGGTAGGTTGATCTGTCGCCGTGTGTACGTACGTACAATTAAAATTTGTTGTTTTAATTGAGGTAAAATTTACTGTAAATTTAATTATGTTTAATTTTTCCTTTTTTTCTGCTGTTTCTCGGTCCCGTGTTATGATATGAAAGGTGTTTTTTAATTTAAAATAATACTATTTAAAGTTTTTTTTTTTATTTAAACATGGATTCCTGGATTCTTTTCATTTCTTTTGAACGCGTTTAAAATACGTTAAAAACCCTAAAGTTGTGGCATTCTGCATGTCTGGTATTGTACGTATATCTGTTATTTTGCGTATCTGACCGTGCAAACCGGCTTTATCCGGGATACTGAAGTTTTCAGATATTTCTATCTCTAAATATGCAATTCTCGGTCGCGGTGTTTGTAACAAAACTCCTCCGAAACGGCTTGACCAATTCTTATAAAATTATGTGTGTATATTCAGTAGGTTTGAGAATAGGACGTAAACTATGTAGGGTAGATGTAGAGTAGAAAAAATGGCAGGACAACGTCTGCTGAGTCAGCTAGTAATATAATAAAATGTATAATAATAATATTCAGAGCGTGAGCGTCTTTTGACTATTCTTCAGAAAAACTCAATTAGTATAGATCACTAATTATAAACTATAAATCAATAATTATAATTCTATAACTCATGACTTCATGAGAACGAATAGTTAAGAGGTTTCCCTGACCGAACGACCTTGACTCTTTCAGAGCCGCCTCGCCTCTACTAAACTGTCATTTTAGTCGGTATACCTATTTTTGACTTGCCTGTCCTTCATTATGTCACTGTGGTGCCTTCTAATCTAAGGAAATCACATTCTAAAATCATAAGAGTTAGCACCAAATCTAACAATTTTCTAATTAACTCATTAAATATGAGTCTTAAAAAAATTTGCTTTATAGCAATTTTAGATCTTGATGTTGTCTACACAAAGGTCTCAAGTAAAAGTGACTTCAACTTAAAAAGTAGATGCACATACAGATTTTTTCCAATATTTAGGCTTTCCTTTAGACACAAGTTTCATATATTTTATAGAAAAATAAGAAATATGATCTATAGCAAATAAAGCCGAGATGTTGAAGATCATTGCTACACTTTTCAATCATTTGTATGTCTTTCAAATTACGAGAAGATAGCTTCTAAAAATCAGCAAAATATGGCCCGGCCGTGCGTTTACCTATGGGGAGCCTCTTGAATAAATAGAATGAAAACATTGCGCACAAATTGGTTGTCTGATACATATTTCTAGCATCTAATCACAATAATTAATATGAATCATCCATGATTTTAGAGCCACAGCCATAAGTAGAGAGGAACTCCAGGAATGCATGTTTGTTGGCTTCGGGCCACACAGAAGAGCGCGGGAAATATCATTTAGTTTGCACTTTGTCAAATCTTTCAATCGGTACGTGTGGGTGGGCTTGATCGATTGTTTACAACTTGTTACTAAAATAGTATCAAGTTATTACTGGAATAGTATCGAAGGCTCGATGACGCTTTGATCATTTACAAACATCGTCTGCAACATAAATAAAATATAAGCTAAAGAAAAGTCGGGTGAACCAGGGGTCTTATTGCGTAACTACCCGATTTAATCGGTATCAAATCGACATGGTGTTTTTCGGCAGTTCTTAACGATTCTGCTTCTTAATGTTTAGTTAATCAATTTGGATACGACGATCACAGAAAGCAAACATTACTTCAAAATAAAAGAACCTAGTACAGTCATAATAAATACGCTACTGGTCTTGTTAAGTTAAAGACATAATCGGAAACATACAGACCAGCTCTACAGATCTGGAAAAGTTCGGTGCTTATAAGACAGTTCGAAACGTAAATAGAGGGATAGTGATAGAACTTAAGAAGACTTTGTGATCCAATCCAACAAAGTTACCTCGTCGATTCCCTTTCCGATATAACGTGGCATTTAGCTTTAGCTCTACCTATGTAAACCCAGATAATATTGTTAAAACTCAAGCATAACTTACAAGATACGTCATTACCTAATCGCGTGCTTTTATAGATAAAACATAGAGTCATATCGTGCAAGCCGGTTTAAAGTACATTGCAATATAGCTACAAATTCCAGTATCGTATGACCCTAAACTCTACTGCGAGCTGAACCACTCGAAACTGGACTAAGTTGAAAAGATTAAAGTAACAGCGGCAAACACCAGGTTGCCACATGCCAATTCTGATAAATTCCATGTAATGGACCTGTTAGACACAGTAGCGTAGTGCAGGGAGGGGGGGGGGACAGGGAGGGCAAATGCCGGGGCGGCATGGCACTTTACTAGGGGCGGCAAATTCGGAAAAATATTGATTGATCGAGCTCTTTCTAAAATCGATTCGTAGAGCGGAGAAAAGTCTTCGCACGACTTTTCGCTTTTGCATAGGTGCACATGTTTTGTAAGGAAAGAGCTTTGGCAACAACCGTAGAAATGTCGAGCTCACTTCGCCTCTCAATTTCTATGTTTACATGAATAAACCAAACGATAGTTGTGCTGAACAATTTCTCGTTTCGCTAGCTCTATTTTTTTTTTTTTTGTTTAGGTCTTCTTCTAAAGATACTCGTAAGGGGGCGACAAATTCGGTCTGTGCCCCGGGCGACAGAAACCTACGCTACGCACACCCAGCTGGTTAGACATGCCCGAATTGCGAGAGAATCACGCAACTGCAGAGTGACAGAACGTCACGTTTTTAAATAGTTTAGTAACGGACTACTGCAATTTACGCTTGCTGAAATGATCGCAAAGTATGCCAGAATCTCAGCTGTCAACAGTTTGTTCCAAACTACGGTTAAACACTAGCCAAAATCTAGCGCGCCTTCCTCGTCGATCTATAAAAGATTATGACCATTTCGTCATCAGATCAGACAAGGTTGCTTCTGTAGTATTTATTTGGGTTTACACCTATCACCTCTTGGCACATCATTCCATGCAGAAATCTTCAATATGCTGTAGATACCTATAGTACCATACTCTTTCTTATATTGTGCTATAGATGAGCCTTATTGCAACTACAATATTCAAGACTGCTGGTAGCTCGGAGTTCAATTTGGAACGATTGCACGAATAAACACTTAAATATGAATTAGCAAAGCTAATAGGCTATCCCCGAATAGGATTATGGTCGTGAGTTTAAACGTATTATTATTTGGATAAGAGCAAAACATGGCTCGTTAGATATGATTTTAAATTGGCAGGAAGTCAATTGGTTTTCCATTTTCCTTTAGACTAGACTTTAGTGAGATCTCTCTTCTTTACCTACGTTGCAATTTACAGCCATAACAAATATTCCGCACTTCTAGGTCGAGAGGAGTGAGCTAAAGCGTGATTACGATAAATCAGTCAGTCAGGACATATATCTCTTTGTATATTTAGATTGCTCCAAATAGCAAACGTGTAAAGATAGAATCACACACAGCCGTCCAAATTAGGATCGTCTTGTGCCCAATTACAATAAAAGCAGACTTGTCAAATGTTATATTGTTGAAGACAAATAAACAAATACAATTTAAATAAATCTGATTCGTCTTAGAGTCCTAAAACCTCTCTACAGTGGAACCATAGGTAAAACTTCGTAGTTTTTACTGAAAAATGGCATAATGATCCAGAATTCAGTTTACAACGGTCATCATCAGCCTATCATCGTCCACTGCTCAACATAGGCTTACGCCACAAAACTCTACCTCTGCCTTCCTCTTCCAGTCGCTCCCTGCTACACTTTTTAGGTCGTTGTCGTTGGGGGACAGGCATGGGCGTACCCAGGGGGGGGCAGGGGGGGGCAGCTGCCCCCCCCTGGAATCGGCCTAACCTGCCTTCCGTACGTGAGAATTCTGGTCAAAGCGACGTCATGTCACTGAAAAATTTCGAGCTCGCTTCGCTCGCTCTGATTTCTGTTCATTATGGCTCTGTTATCTCGGCCAAATTCTGGTCCAGTTACGTTGTATTATTCATAAATTTCGAACTCATTTCGCTCGCTCTTTTTTCTATTCTACTATAGCAGCATTGCTTGCTATAGACATGGTAGCCTGTGATCTGTGATGAGAAATTTTGAGATCTCTTCGCTCACTTTGCTCGCTCCAGAATTGGGTGAAAACTCGCTTCGCTCGCTCTAGGTTTTGGATCGTATATCTTTTCATAGTGTAGTTAAATCTTGAGCTTGCTTTTAGGTCGTAAAAAACTCGAGCTCGCTTCGCTCGCTTCAGGATTTAAAACTTATAATACTGATCTCACTATATTGCAGTAAAATCTCGAGCTCGCTTCGCTCGCTTTTGGCTAGACACTCCAGAATTCGTTGAATTGTCGAGCTCGCTTCGCTCGCTCCTGGCTACGATTGTATCACAAAGACCTAGATGCATTGCAGTAAAATCTCGAGCTCGCTTCGCTCGCCCTTGGTTTTGGATCCTATATGTTTTTATGGAGAAGTAAATTCTCGGGTTTGCTTTGCTCGTTCGAGCTTTTAGGTCGTAAAAAACTCGAGCTCGCTTCGCTCGCTCCAGGATTTAAAACTTATTTCACTGATCTCACTATATTGCAGTAAAATTTCGAGCTCGCTTCGCTCGCTCCAATATTTAGAACTTATTACACTGATCTCACTATATTGCCTTAAAATCTCGAGCTCGCTTCTGGCTAGACACATTGCAGTAAAATCTCGAGCTCACTTTGCTCGCTCCAGAATTTGGTGAATTGTCGAGTTCGCTTCGCTCGCTCCTGGCTACGATTGTACCACAAAGACCTAGATGCATTGCAGTAAAATCTCGAGCTCACTTAGCTTCGCACACTCCAGAATTCAGTGAAATTTCGAGCTCGCTTCGCTCGCTCTAGGTTTTGGTTCCTATATGTTTTTATGGTGAAGTAAATTCTCGAGTTTGCTTTGCTCGTTCTAGATTTTAGGTCGTCAAAAACTGGAGCTCGCCCAGACTTGCCCCCCCCCAAGACCAAAAGCTGGGTACGCCCATGGAGACACCTTCGCCTGCCACTTCGTGGTCTCCACTCTGGTTCTCTAATCCTTGTCATATTCCAACCATTTTAATTTAAAAAACGTATTCAAAAATTTGCTAATAACAGATTTTTCAGTAATAAGTAGATTAGGTAATTGAATAATTGTATTGTTTCATCCATCAATTTAGTATTTTAGGTTTTATGGTAGGTTTTACGACTATGTCAGGCACATTTTAATTATTAATTCGAAAATAATTGTAACCACATGAAAAAGCAATAAATATTGAGTAGGTAGGCTGTCCAACGGCTATAACAATTGATATATTCTTGCATTCAAAGCAAAACAATGCGGAAGTCTTACGTAAAGCTATATGTGGAAATAGATCCCATAGAAGGGAAGTCGGACAAGTGCAGTTATTCTGGCTCAGCATAATAACCCTTCTGACGACATCTCTGACGCAGGGCATGAATGAAATGCAATGATAGACTCGTTTTGTTCCTTAACTATGTATCTGACGTTGTTAGTCACTATGTACAAAAGCCTTTGTTTGCTACAGGGACGTTGTTTGCTATTATTGAATTTTAAATGGTGACAATTGATTATGATGGCTCTTATATGCTTACTATCGTTTTTTCTCACTGTGTTCATGTTAATCTTATTCGAGAATATAAATTCATATTAATGTTGTTTATTATTATTGTATCTCTTACGGCATTTCACGGGCCGTAGCCCGGACCTTTGGAAGGCTTGCATGGGGACACAGGTCCAACACGTAGAGGCCCCTTTGAGACACTTTTATCTGAATGCAATGGGATGCACCAACCGTGGTCTATCTCTGAATGCATTATGCAAATGCACCAGAAGACATACCACGTTCGGTGCAGAGACTATTGTAGAAAGGACAAAAACTACTCGGGTTATTGGGGGTGAACTGGGTGGACTGGGAAATCTGGGTTATTGCGGAGAGACTCGGGACGCCTGCCGTAACAAATGTCTCTAAGTTTGTCAAAAATGGCAGACGGTGACTTGCCAACTCATTTGATGGGCCCCCCAAAACGACCGCTCGCAAGGAGCGACAAGGCAGCAACATCTAGTGAGCGGCTAAGGTTGTAGAGAGGTGAGTCTGCGGGCGCCGGTTCCCGGTGCTAAGCGCACCAGTCAGCAGGTCCCGGCGTTATGACATTTTACACTTCCAACCTGGAGCATAGGTTCCGCTCTTGCGACTCCACTCCTGGCCGGCCGATTAAGGCAAGACAGGAGGTGAGGGCCAAATCAATCCGGGCCCTCTGGAGAATCGGGTCCGTGGTGTCGCCAATCACCAACAGCTCGCCACAAGCTGCCCTGCGGGCTTATTATTATTATTATTATCAGCCGTTAATGTCCCACTGTTGAGCAAAGGCCTCCCTCCGTTCTCTCCAATAGTCTCTGTTCTGCGCTTCGACAGGCCAGTTCTTAAGGAAACCGTCAATTTCGTCCCGCCACCTTCGTCTAGGTCTGCCTCGACGCCGATTTCGATTCGTTGGGGACCAGTTGGTGGTAGTTTTGGCCCATAGGTCATCTGGCATGCGGCAGACATGGCCAGCCCAATCCCACTTTAGATTGGCAGCAGTGGTGGCTACGTCTGTCACTTGGGTTCTAGAGCGAATGACTTCGTTTCTGACTCGGTCGATCAGTTTTAAGCCTAGGATGCTGCGCTCCATAGCTCTCTGACAAACCTTGAGGCTTGACTTCTGATCGTTTGTCAAAGACCACGTTTGAGCACCGTACGTGAGAATCGGAAGAATGCACATGTTCATGAGTTTACGTTTAAGTGATAGTGGAAGATCTCCTTTCATTTGTTCTTTCATTGACCAAAAGCTCTTCCAGGCATTTTCGGTGCGTCTTGCAACTTCCTTTTCTTGTCTAGCCTGGAAGGAAACTATTTGGCCTAAGTAGATATACTCACAAACATATTCCATTCTTTCGCCATCGATCACTATCCTACTCTCTGTGCTATTTGTCATCAACTTTGTCTTTGACATATTCATCTTTAGCCCTACCCCAAGGCTCGCAGTGCTTAGATCTTGTAGCATGAGACCCAATTCCGTAGCCGATGAGGAAAAGAGAACGATGTCGTCAGCGAAGCGAAGATTAGTTAATCTTCTTCCTCCGACATCGATTCCCCTTCCTTCCCACCCTGGCGCCATATGTCTAAAGATCTCTTCGAGTGCGCTGGTGAACAGCTTCGGAGATAGTGGATCGCCCTGTTTCACTCCTTTCTCGATGGCAAAAATTGGTCCCGACGATTGTAGCTTTATTGCGGCAGTACTTCTAATGTAGATGTTCTTTAGTAAACTTATATAAAATGACTCGATATTTTGGTTTTCTAAAGATTTAAAAATTGAGGAATGATTTAAACTGTCAAAGGCTTTAGAGTAATCTACAAATGCAAGATAAAGTGGTAGGTTGGATTCATGATGTTTTTCGATAACTTGATTGAGGGTATGCAAGTGGTCGGTTGTCGAGAGTCCTCTCCGGAAGCCAGCTTGTTCGGGTGGTTGATGTTTATCCAACTGTCCGGTTATACGGTTTTCAATTATTTTAATGAAGGCTTTGTAAAGATGTGACACAAGACTTATTGGTCTGTAGTTGTTTATATCGGCTTTGTCTCCCTTTTTATGCAACAGTATGATATTTGAATGACAAAATCGATTAGGCAATTCACCAGTTCTCAAGATACAATTAAACAGGTTGCAAATATGAGGTGTCAATTCAGATTTGCCCACCTTTAGGGCCTCCGTTGTTTGTTGTTTACATAAACTTTTAAAAATTTCTTATTTTAGAGTACCTAATGGATGTGACGCTTATTAAACTGTTTTTTTGTATCTAATTATTACAAACCATAATTTTACTAAGCGCCTTAAATCCATATTTAACTAAGTGTTTATCGTTGCAATCGTTCCAAATTGCACTCTCGACAAGATTTAAGTGTCCATGTGACCACCGCATGGCCATTGTCCAGTCATGCGCTTAGTTAGATCATGTGATTATAATATTGTCATGCACTTAAACACGGCTTCCGGTCCAGACATTTTAGCAATTTCATAAGTAGGAGGACAAATAAATTACATATCTCAATTTTAGTAATTTGTTGGTCAACCTATTCGTGCCCTCTAAATCCTCTGACGCATGTGCGCAGTTTGCGTACTGCAAAGCGGGGCCCAGCCAGACCGCATTATATGCGTCCATCCATGGATGGATGCATCGTGAACGAATTGATAGCGGGCACTGAGTGAAAATCTAAAATGAAATGAGACCCTTCCCATTTTAGATTTTCGATGCTGCATAGAAAACATCAACAGCTACTCGACCAAAATATATGGAATAAGTAGCTGATTTCTTTTTCGCGATTTTGATGTTGGCTCCAGTTTATCAGTATGATTGTCTGTAGCACCCCCTATAATAAGTAACGTATTTAATTTTACATCCTGTACTGTACAAATACAGTAAAGATTAGTTCATTCATTCTTCGCATTATATCTTGCACTTCAACAGATTGACTATTTGGTTCACTTTACTGACTGACACCTTTAGAACCACATCAGCACTGCCTTAGAACAATTATTAGAAGATTAATAATTAGAAGAGGAGATAATAATGTTCTCAGTATATGCTTTATGCAAGTAACCAGGTGTAGCAATAGTGAATGGTGCATTTAAGTACAGTTGTTAGATCCAACCTTGTGGTTAAATGTCGGTGCAACAACCACTGTTACTCCACGAACGCCATGCTTTACTACATGTATACTATGAATTAAATATTATTGCTAATAATAACTATTCACGCACGACTATATTCCCCGAGGGGTTAGTCAAGAGCTATTCTCAGATCTACATACATATTCTCACACCTTTCTCCCACTAGGGTCATCATCATCAGCCTATCATCATCAACTGCTGAACATAATGCCTCTCCCAAGGCGCGCCACTATTCTCTGTCCTCGGCCTTTCTCATTCAGTCACTCCCCGCTACTTTTTTTAGGTCGTCTGTCCAGCGACTCCAGCGTAGCGGGCAGCAGGGCGTCCCACACTACGCCTAGCAGTTCGCGATCTCCACTCCAGAACTCTGACACCGTATCGGTTGTCAGTTCTTCGACAGATATGACCAGTCCATTGCCACTTTAGCTTGCTAATTTTCTGAGCTATGTCAACCACCTTAGTTCCCACTAGGGAAGGCAGAGACAACTGAACGCTGTGATCTTGACAGACTTCTAATAATAATAATGATTAGTTTTGAAACGGACGGGTACCTAACTAAATGGTTATGCTTTTTAAATAAGTCAAAGATGGCTTGAATTGAAAATACTCAGACGCCAAGTTGCCCTGGAACTATTCTGCACTGGGCCATAGGAGTATTAATTATTCTTATGACTGGGCTCACATGGTGGAGCATAGCCCTACTCAACCTTATATAGGTTTGCAATGCAACATGTATACGCTAATAATAAATGCTGATAATAAGACGTTTATTTTCTATCATTGTTGAATGTTAAGCAGGTACTACACTCTTGCCTAGAACAGACGAGAATAGCCGAGAAGAATGAGATAGTAGGCATGATTCAATGTTCTCGCGGCGGCATCGTTAATCGTTAGTGTAGTGATTTTCCCTGGAGGTTCTCGTCGAAAATTTCTCGCGAGTGTAGATCCTGCTTTAGAGAAAACATTTTATCTACTGCGCGCACACTACCAAATATCTCCTGTTCAAAACAAATAAAACATTATTTTCATAAGCATAAAAAATCTTTGTGAGTAGGAATGTATTCAAAATAACCCAGTGGCTTGTTGCTCTTGAAGTTTAATTATAATCGTCTGCACAGCCAGCTGTGTTCTGTATTTTTAATGATATTTAAGAAAAATGCTCTGTATTCTAGTAACTTCTACAAGAAAAAAATATTAAATTCAGAAAACCACTCTCCTAAAATATAAATAAAAAAAAGCAATATGTATTGTTTTTTTTTTATTTATATTTTAAATGTATTTATTTTATATATTTGCAAAAGCAAAATGTATTTATTTTCCATTTCTAAATATTCTATAATTAATCTAATCAGGGCTAAGAAGAATACATAATAGTTGTCATTATTGTGTAATCGACCAATAGACTTAAAAATAAAAAGCGGATATTTTTTTTGGAAAGTAGTCTTTAAGTACCCAAGAGCATTTTGAATTTTGTTCATGGGCGTACCCAGGGGGGGGCAGGGGGGGGCAGCTGCCCCCCCTGGAATCGGCCTAACCTGCCTTCCGTACGTGAGAATTCTGGTCAAAGCGACGTCATGTCACTGAAAAATTTCGAGCTCGGTTCGCTCGCTCTGATTTCTGTTCGTTATGGCACTGTTATGACGGCCAAATTCTGGTCCAGTTACGTTGTATTATTCATAAATTTCGAACTCATTTCGCTCGCTCTGGTTTCTATTCTACTATAACAGCATTGCTTGCTATAGACATGGTAGTCAGTGATGAGAAATTTTGAGATCTCTTCGCTCACTTTGCTCGCTCCAGAATTGGGTGAAAACTCGCTTCGCTCGCTCTAGGTTTTGGATGGTATATCTTTTCATAGTGTAGTTAAATCTTGAGCTTGCTTTTAGGTCGTATAAGATAAGATAGGTCGTAAAAAACTCGAGCTCGCTTCGCTCGCTCCAGGATTTAAAACTTATAATACTGATCTCACTATATTGCAGTAAAATCTCGAGCTCGCTTTGCTCGCTTTTGGCTAGACACTCCAGAATTCGTTGAATTGTCGAGCTCGCTTCGCTCGCTCCTGGCTACGATTGTATCACAAAGACCTAGATGCATTGCAGTAAAATCTCGAGCTCACTGAGCTTCGCTCGCTCTAGAATTCAGCGAAATTTCGAACTCGCTTCGCTCGCTCTAGGTTTTGGATCCTATATGTTTTTATGGTGAAGTAAATTCTCGAGTTTGCTTTGCTCGTTCGAGCTTTTAGGTCGTAAAAAACTCGAGCACGCTTCGCTCGCTCCAGGATTTAAAACTTATTTCACTGATCTCACTATATTGCAGTAAAATTTCCAGCTCGCTTCGCTCGCTCCAGTATTTAAAACTTATTACACTGATCTCACTATATTGCCTTAAAATCTCGAGCTCGCTTCTGGCTAGACACATTGCAGTAAAATCTCGAGCTCACTTTGCTCGCTCCAGAATTTGGTGAATTGTCGAGCTCGCTTCGCTCGCTCCTGGCTACGATTGTACCACAAAGACCTAGATGCATTGCAGTAAAATCTCGAGCTCACTTAGCTTCGCACACTCCAGAATTCAGTGAAATTTCGAGCTCGCTTCGCTCGCTCTAGGTATGCTGAAATAAATTCTCGAGTTTGCTTTGCTCGTTCCAGATTTTAGGTCGTCAAAAACTGGAGCTCGCCCAGACTTGCCCCCCCCCAAGACCAAAAGCTGGGTACGCCCATGATTTTGTTCATTCTGGGAAATAATGATTATAAAAACTAGTCTTTATAAAAGTTGTCATGATGAGAAATTGAAAGCGTTCATTTTGGTCTTTAGTACCTAACGGTACACAAGCACCTACTTTTTATTTATGTTTTCGTATTTAGATTGGTAATCTATATTATCTTTAGATTGGAAACATATTCTCACGACCATTATCCATTTCTTTCCTAGCATACGCCGGCCTCACCTTTAGCATATTGAAGGTTTCAGGATGGAATGATAATAATATGTCTAGTAGAGTTAAATACAGATACCTAACTAAAAAAAATATTGTTCGAGGCTTAAAATTTTATACGTTAGCTACATACTTTCGAAAGAGCTTCAGCTTTTCAAACTGAACAACGTTTACTATGGGACCAACAAAAAATCCAGCTGTTTCATACATTTGGGTCGAGTGGACGCGGCCGTTGACATTTTTTTTCCACTTTTTTTCCAAACCATTTTTTTGCGATTTCCACATTGCTCCCATAGTACAAGTTGTTCAGTTTGATTTCCACAAAAAAACTGCATAAGAAACCATCCCTCAGTCTCCTCATACGACACCCACGGGAAGAAAAGCCGGAACCACAGAGTTCTATGACGCATCTTTTAAAAATACAAATAACAGTGCTTTTGACTTATGTTTCATGGAACATGGGACAAACGGTAAAAGTTAATTTAATACTTGTATAAAAGTCAGCTGTAACACATCACGAGACTGGCATGGCGCCAGTGTTAAACTCATGCTAGTTTCATCTGATGGAATTTTAGCAAACATTAACAGGATTAGATATACAATTAGAGACGGCCCGACAGCACAGTCTGTAGTGAACCTGCCTGCTGTGCCGGGGGTTGCGGGTTCGAATCCCGTAAGGGACAAATATTTGTATGAAGAATATTAATATTTGTATCCGAGTCATGGATGTTTGTATCTATATATGTATTCTATATCGTTGTCTAGTTATCATAATACAAGTCCAGGCTAGATTCTGGAACTTTAAATGTGACTAGATAATTTGTGTGACACTGTCCAAGATAAATAAAAAAAAAAAAAAAAATTATGTTTAGTTGTTTAAAATATTTATTAGATCTCATTTAACAATTCAATTTAAACTGCTATGGAGTTTTAAACCGAATTTATTAAACTTTAAAAGTGTTGTAACTGCTATGACTCGAGTTTGACTACTCCGGACATGATTATTGGAATGTTGGGCAATGAATTAGTTGCTGTTTTTTCACTGAGTATATTAAAAAAAAAATATTATCCACTATGTTTCACTCTATTTTAATGTCAGTAGCTGCTGGGAGTTTGTTCACATTTTTGAACTCATGTCTTAATTAGAGAAATTTACTAGAGTAAATCTATAGGTCCGTGTTCGAATCCTTCGTTTTTGTATAATTCTTTGTAATTTTGCATAGTAGAATTGCAAACCACAAACTTTCTATAACCTTTTCCTTTGCCAATTTAATAATTGGCATTACATACAATTATTTCCATATAGTTACTGGTACAGAGGATGAATGAGAGTAGACTCACTAGGGAGATTTATCGATCCAATATCAGTGGAACAGTCGAGAGAGGGCGTCCGAGGAGAACTTACCACAACCAAATAAATAGTTTTCTCCGAAAAGGACAAGTGCGTAGCACCCTCAACCGACGGAAGTGCATGAAGAGATGTATGAATGTGGATGAGGCGAGAGAAGTGTGTCAGAAACGTAGTGTGTGGCGAGCCGTAGTCTCTGCCTAGTGCCTACCCCTGTGGGATAGTGACGTGAGTATATGTATGTATGTATGTAGTTACTGGTGGCCTTACTTTCTTAGGAAACCTGTCATTGTTTGAGAATTTTACAAGGCATGTGCGAAGAGAATCAAAGTTTTATAATTCATTGTCTGGCAACCCTGATCAGAATATAGTAGGTATCATGAATAACATTTAGGTATATAGTTGACTGTAGAATTCACAGTAGCAATTCATACAATATACCTACTCCAGTAAAGTTACGGGTCGCTTGTATGGCGAATGTAAATAATTTATAATAGCCGGTTTTTTTCTTTCATATTTTAGATTATAATTCTAGTTAGGTATCATTTAGATTGAAAATCCCCCTAAAATTTTTATTAAATAATTAAACAAAGTAAAAAAAATCATGTAAAATTGGAAAAAAATAGTATATGCAATTTTTTTATGCCATTTGTTAAATTTATTTGTATTCTTTTATATTAGAAGTAAATCCAACGAAAAATCACCACGGAACCTTCGTTTTTAAATAAGTAGAAATTTCGAAAAAATCCATTTTTGTACAAAATTTACAGTGTACGTAAACTCATAACTTAAAACAAACAATAAAAATGAAAAAAGTAAGAAATCTGACACTATAAATAAAAAAATTACATTTTAGTAATAAAAAATAAAAATACGAAATTTAGTGGGATTCGTTAATAAAGTATCTTAATATCATTTGTATAAACGATCTAGCAAAAAAATTGCTTATTATAAATTATTTCCTTTCGACCCATATTTTTACTGGACTAATAAGGCAGTAGTCACGGTGCGGATCTGGCAGTGTACGGTTGCATATTGATGCGTTTGGTCCGCATGTGACTCTGCATTTTGTGAACTCTTTTGTGTTTTAACCTTAAAACAGTCACTTGAGATTATAAACTACTTACATTGGCAAAACTGCCACACTATACTGATCATTTTCCTACGTATACTCTTCACATAACGAGACGTTGGGTGAATTGTGATAACGCATTGGATGCCAGTAAACAAAAATTTAATTGAATTACAATAAGGCAAGTTAATGCTCTCAAACGGAGAAGGAAAACATTGTGAGGAAACCTGCATATGCAGAGGAAGAAATTTTGATGTGTAAGAGAAGTCTGCCAATCCGCATTGGCCACTTGTGGTGGACTAATTCCCTAACATCCTCCTAGAGGGTAGGCCTGTACCCTGCCACTGCAGGGCCTATAATAGGCTGGTGATGGATATATCACTGATATAATTATCATCGAACACTGTTTCAAAGCAATCTATTTGAAGGCAAAGCAGCCTACGAACCTGGCTCAAACATACACACATAGTCCTGACCATGGAGTAAGAGGAGATGGCATATCGGCTTGTTTCTATAGAAAATTATGTCGCCGACAAAGGGGGTGAGGGACGGGTGAGGGGAGACAAAAAGCTTAGGGGAGCGTGTAATTTCTCTATGGTCGCAGTACAAACTAGTGCCCAGTTGGTGGTTACTGTGCACACTTTGTTACACCATCTCTACCAAGGGGAGCGTGTAATTTCTCTATGGTCCTGACATTTGAAACTCCCAATAACGTCAGCCGAGATGTATGAAAAAAAATCTAAAGATAATATGAAAATTGCTACACTCACCTTCTGACTTGAAGAAAATATGAGGCGAAGGTAACCAGCAGATGGAGTCTATAAGCTTTGAAAGTTTAGATAACATGAAAACTATTGAAAGCACAATGATTTTTTTGAACGTAAAATTTAGTAAATTTGAGAAATGAACTGTCAAATGCCGTAACCTAAAATTTAACTACCACAGCACAGCAGTCTTATGCATCTAAACACAATAGTCAAATGCTATTATCCGTAAACTTTATATGTAACAAAATTTTGCGAGAATCAAAGTGAACAAATTTTAGCAAATCCAAAAAACTAAAAATCTTCAAGGCTGCCCTTTTTCTTTTTTCCTTTCCTCTCCCTTTTTTTGACAGTTAATTTGTTTTTTTCTGTTGTTGTTGTTTTTGTTTTTTTCCTTACGGAAAGGCAAAGGGAGCATAGCCCATGCAGCCAAGTCTGATTTTGGCTTTTTTTATAAATTCATTATAAAAGGCACAACGTACCTGATCTGTGTTTAAATTAGAATGTTTCCAAGTCTTCATATTCCAATTTTCGTTTTTCCGTAATAATGCCATTTCTGTGGTTTTCGTCATTTCCTTGTGTCATTTCCGAGATCAAGTTTCTATTTGCCGATGTCTTCAATAAGTTTTCAATATTGACAGGAATCCGTAGTATTTAGCAGTTTTTCGTTTATCGTAACCTTAGATCAAAATAAAATTAATGGATAGGCCTAAAACGCGGAAAGTTGAAGCAAACTACTGGTGCACTTGGTCCATACAAACTAGCGCCATTATCTGTCAAATCTAGGGCACTTGCATTGAAGTAAACCTTTCATTTGTTTTGCCTCATTTTTCTGGTTTGAAATGTTCGCGTAAGGCCTATCCATTGATTTTACTTTGATCTAAGATCGTAACCATGGATCCAAACTTCTTGATCGTAACTTAAACTCTTAAACCTAACTCATTGAAATGCGAGGGTGGTTCACACATTGCAATGTTTAAGGAAGTTTTACGCTGGGATATCAATCCGAATCGAACGGTCGCGCTTTACTTTATTTCTTACTTTTACTATATTGTTCTCCATTAAAGGCACATTATTATACTAATTCCACCACATTATCAGAACAATAGCCACGAAAAACTAATTTAGAAAATTAAGAAACAAAGTCCGCCTGTTTCGTCTTGTTTCCCACGCAAAACTCTTGTTTTTTTTTCTTTTTAAATTGAAAGCACCAAGCGTATATTATTATGAATCTATGTTGAGAGAAGATTTTTTCCGTCTTAAGTAGCCCATTCACAGTAGTCCTACATGTAGGACTACAACACCATTCACTATCCTGCAAGTAGGACTACTCATACATTTTGCTCAAGGTCATCGGACGCCTTGTAGGACTACAACACCATTCACTGTCCAATGTTGCTGTAGGATTGCAAGACGGACTACTGTGAATGGGCTCCTTTAGCTCGAGCTAAAGTAGCCCATTCACAGTAGTCCTACATGTAGGACTACAACACCATTCACTATCCTGCAAGTAGGACTACTCATACATTTTGCTCAAGGTCATCGGACGCCTTGTAGGACTACAACACCATTCACTGTCCAATATTGCTGTAGGACTGCAAGACGGACTACTGTGAATGGGCTCCTTAAGGGTGTAAGCACAGAGTGAAGGTTTCAAGGCAAAAGTAAAAGTGGTCTATCCTAGCCCATACAGCCGATGTCTTCAGTTTTTTTCAATGATCTTGGTCACTTTCAATGATCACGTGCGATGCCGCCAAAATCAACTTTCTACGAAATTTACAAAATCAACTTTATCTGTGTTTGTTTTCGTCTAGGTTTTCGTAAAGATTTGAAATTCCCGTTATATTGGTGTCGCTTTGCGCAATACAATCCGCACAAAATTATATTACGTAAGCGAAACATTTTTCTTCTCTTCGCCAGGATCATGTCAGGATTATAATGTGTTCTTTGTTAATTACCAAACTGGCAGTCGGTAAAAAAAGCAAAATATGACTAAAAAAAGCAAAAAACTTTGTGACGCTGCTGTCAATGATATCCTCTTTTTGTTACAGTATCATCCTCACTTTTTGAGAAATGGACTTTTGTTTCTACATGTGAAATAATGCAAATGGATGGACCAGACTGCACTTGTAGTTCACCGGTAAAATATATCTACGTTTTAATAACACACACATAACTACACAAGTTTACAAAACAAAAATACGACGAAACGCCCATAGAACAACACGTAATTATTTTATTGTACTATAATACAGCAGCAAATAGGCCGCAGGCAGTCCCAGCTCAACATTGACCTTGCCCGAAAGCAACATACATTTTTGTTTACTTTTTATCTTAAAATTTTCGTCTTCGGACCCCTCACTGGTCAACGCCATCTATCGCTGGTATGTTAGACTACGTTTAACTTGCTGTCAGAAAACTCCTCATTTACTTGGAATATGAAACACAGACCAGGCACAGGCTTTTATTATTTCTTTCAAGTCCGTGGCTTTTATAATGAATTTATAAAAAAAAAAAACGTATTTTACAAAAACAAAATTAGACTTGGCTGCTTGGGCTATGTACCTTTTGCCTTTCCGTAAGGAAAAATGAAACAACACTGCCAAACCGCAAACCGTGCCAAACATTTTTTATTTTATGTAAAGGGCACATTCACTGTAGTCTGATGTGTAGACCAAAAATTTTGTATAATGTGTAGACTGCACAATCCTGCAAGAGGCACTACAGTCTACAGTGAATGGGCCTCTCTATTTAATGATGTTCTATGAATTTTATCGGTCATTTAACGGTTTTTTTCTTGTCAACAACATTTATTATCTGTGGTTGGTTCAGTGGTTCAATCAATCAGCTATGTTCACTTCTCTAGCAAATGGCATGGTTGGTGGGACGACAAAAAAATTGATTTGGAATCTGCGAAGTGTGTCGAATTCGTATCTTTTCGCTTTTCATAATATCTTTTTGTGTTAGCACGACGTTGTTCAATTACGGACACAGGTTAGGCGCCACAAAAGTTATCTTCAATCCATAACATGCTTATGGAATTGACCGATGACCTGGAGCAGAACGATAGTGGAATGGAATCTTTGACTGCAAGCAAAGATGATACCCCTGAACGTAAGCCTGAGGATAGCATCTTATCTCCCATGGTATGTGCCGATAGTGGTTCCTGAACAAATATTAGACTAGACAAAGGAGCACAGAGATTGTAATAATAATTTCTCTTTGCAGCTAGACACGACTATTGCGACTGGTGCTATGATCAAGGAATATGACGATGTAAGTAGTTTTAAATAACAATTTCGATAATATCTGTCCATTATTCAAACATTTATTTATCAATCAACAATGTTTTATGTGAATAATCATGCAACAAATGTTTGGTTATGTCATTTTTAGGTTACTTTGCTCAAAGTACCTAAATGATATTGTGCAAAAATAATTACCATAAATGTGTAACAAAAATAATTAACCTGAATTTGTATCAGATACTCTGACCAAAAAATTTACTAATCATCTAAGATTTACAAATGTTACAGGATTACATTGTCATACTTTTATTGCCTTTATATTATATTATAACACTTTATTGTACACACAGACATATTTATTATGTTGCACAAAGTTGAGAAAACATGTGCAACTCGGGTGAATTAACTTGACACCTGGAGATAGAGAGAGAGCGAGAGATAAATATATTCTGTAGTATGAGCGATCGCTGGAAGGACAAGGATGACAAAGAAAAGTGGGGTGTCAAGTTAATTTGCCCGAGTTGTAATAAAGGTGAGCTTGAGTCGCATTGTAGGTCTGCCATAGGGTAGTTGCTAATTGTTGGTTGCCCCCTCCCGGGCCTACAACAAAGCTCCAGTGGTGGCTCAAGACAGTTTTCTTTTCGAAAAACAATCCTTGAAGCCACCAAAATACATAAACTACTGTACAATGTCAAGCACTCTTGCTAAATAAACTAGACATTGGCAAAATCATCACATACCCAAGATGGCAGCCATTTTTTTTAAAAAAGAATAGAAAAGGTGAGCTTATCTCTGAAGAGATTTCTTCCAGCAGACCTGGCCGTTCCTTCATTTGGTTTTTATAAGAGTCGTTTGGGATTAAAAATGATAAGTTATATTATTCTACATGTATAATAAATGTCTGCTATCTCTTAATAACTGTATGACTGGTTTTAGAGCTAGACCGATGTCGGTACCAATGGCAGGGCTGTCTCACTCCACAGCTCAGGTACGCTTGACGGCCGATCCCCCTGAGAGGTTAATGACAATAGGATAGGTATATCATGTAAACTTCTTGGTCAAATCTCATTAGACATGCCACTATTTTGTTAGTAGTCAACGCAAGACTTGAAAACCCTAGTGATGTCACGCTGCCAGCGTGTAAAAGAATGAAAAAGGGAGACTATGTAAAGGAAGCTTTCATGTCTAATGACTCGGTTCATTTTTGTTTGTATGTGCGCCGTTGTGATGGTTGGTAGGTTATTCGTGAATTTTACGATAGGATGTGTATGAATAACTTTGCACCTTATTGCTGTGCAGAGAGTCACTGTTTATTTAAATCTGTTTTTGAAGTGATTCTTCTGTACGGGTAGTACTAGTATTTATTCTGTGGTAGTGTGATAAATTATGTATACCAGATTTTAAGTCTAAAAATTAGCTTTCAAACCCAAAAATGTATTTTTCTGTTACAGTTTTATAATAGTAGAGAAGAGACGGTAGTACTTTTGTATGGGTAGTACTAGTATTTATTATGTGCTGATGATTGGTCAGGTGTAGCTATCGGCATGCAATCAATGGGCTTGTTTCGTGCCGAGCTGACGAGTATGCGTACCTTCGGTCAAGCTCTTAAACCAGACAATGACACCTATCTATTATAAAGAGGAAACATTTGATTTTTTATTTGTTTGTTTGTAATGAATAGGCTCCGAAACTACTGGACCGATCTGAATAATTCTTTCACCATTAGAATGCTAAATTATCCGTGTTGAACATAGGCTAAAAAAATGGTCAAATGTGTGTTGGGAAGATTCTAAGGCGGTACGAAGTTCTTCGTGGTCATCTAGTATGTCATAAATCTTAATTGCACCACTACAACCTACTTCATTATTCCATGTCCGAAACAAAATAATTATGAAGCTCAAAATGTAATAATTACAGGAACCTGATGAGACCCTCTCGGAGAGGTTATGGGGTCTAACAGAAATGTTCCCCGAATATGTTCGAAGCGGCACATACACAGTCACTACTAAGTCATGGTAAGCTAATATTTTGTACTACTAAAACGGCTGCGTACGCTGAGGAAGAAATTCTGATGCTTATGTGGAGTCTACTGAATGCAGATTGCATTGGGCTTGCTTGGTGGTCTAATGGCCATGCACCCTCCTTGAGAGTAGGTCTGTGCCCTTTAGCTGGCGTATACATGGAGTTTTTGAAGATATGCATTAACTTTGGCCTGTTATTGATCTTTTTTCACTTGGGGACCAACACTGAAAATGTCAAGCAGACCAGAATGTTCTATATTACATCTTGGCAAGGTTGCCATGCAGTGTGGGACTTAAAGGTGTACTTCAGACAAACAATTGGTTTAGGTTTAGATGTATAATGAATCAATACTATTAAACAATATCTTATATCTAAATCGAACTTAAGACTATGATGTGTGTGCACACACTACAATGGCTACTCGACACCAAATTTTTTGTTTGTGATTTCAATGTAGGTCCCACAGAAAAACGACCAATTAAGACTAAATGACTTGATGACTCAAATGGTCTGAATAACAGGCCAAAGTTAAAGCATATCCTCAGGAACATGCTGTGTAGGCTGATGATGTTAATGACTAAAAAAGCAGACATGCGCTGTACATATTCACTGAAAACAAAGTTAAAACCTAATATTAATTTGGGATATGTATAGACTTAAAACAGAAAAATCATTTATTTGTATATAGCGACGCACAATCTTGTAGTGCAAAGCGAATCATGCGTTAAGTTGTATAACAATGGAAAGACTGCTGTTCAGCCATGCAATCATTTTCATAACAAGGAAAGCAAGGAATTGTTGAAATTACACACTTAAATTGTTGAAGCGACTTCAGTAAGAGCAGTAATTATTAGGTATAACATTTCATCTTATAAATTACTTACGTAAGTAAGTATTATTTTATTAGTTTTCTGGTTTTTCATAACTTATTGTATATCTACTATTTACGTAGGCAGAGGAAAAAAATAGTTTTTTCATAAGATAAAGATGCATTTATTCGCATGGCATGCGTAGTTTATTACATTTCTGTTTTTGTGTTACTGTTATCTGTATTCGTGTCAAATTTCGATTGAATAGGTGCAAAAATGAGCAAGTTTTGAGGCGCGGCATACAGACAGACAGACAGGATGGGCGAAAGTCTACGAATAAAGAAATAAATATGGAAATATAATTCACGTCAAAAAATGACCCCACGAACTTTGGTGTACACCACGCAAGCGCGCAAGACTCAATCATTATGGCGACTCCAATTACGGCGTTTGCCGCCAAAACTCATGGTGCCAAAAATTAAGGAGATTTTGTTCGGAGTTATCGTTCCATATTTATTTCTTTATTCGTAGACGAAAGTATCTTGTTTGACTACGGAACCCTTAAATGTACGAGGGTCATTCAATAAATACTTAGCCTACAAAAAGTAAACGAAAATTTTGGAATAGTGGCAATTTATTTTTCAACATAGTCTGCTTTTAGTTCGATACACTTAGCCCAGCGATGCTCCAACTTTTTTAACCCGTCCGAAAAATAGTTTTTGTCAAACTCTGCAAAATAGGCCTCCGTGGCGGCGATGACCTCCTCATTTGATCAATATCTATTCCCGGCGAGTGATTTTTTCAGATTAGGAAACAGAAAGAAGTCACAAGGGGCCAAATCTGGAGAATACGGTGGATGAGGCATTGATGCAGTAATTCGTAGCGTAATTCGACCAATTTGGCCATGGCAACGGCAGACGTGTGAACCTGTGCGTTGTCGTGGTGAAACAGCACTTTTTTCTTCGCCAGATGGGGTCGTTTTCCTTTAATTCGGCGTCGAATCGGCCCAATACATCGGCATAGTAAAGCCCTGTAATTGTTTTGTGAATCCCAGAAAACGGTGGCCATAACTTTTCCGGCCGATTTTACAGTTTTCGCCTTCTTTGGAGCACGTTCCCCGGTCTGGATCCATTGTTTTGATTGCTCCTTGGTCTCTGGTGTGTACCAGTGGATCCAGGTTTCATCGACGGTCACAAAACGACGCAAAAACTCCGCTGGATTCCGCTTAAACAGCGCCAAACACGTCTCCGATGTGGTCTCACGGTTGCGCTTGTTTTCCGGTGTAAGTAAACGCGGCACCCATCGCGCCGACAGCTTTCTCATGCCGAGTTCCTCGTGAAGAATATGATGCACTGTTCCTTCTGAAATGGCTACAGTCTCAGCTAGCTCCCGAACCTTCAATCGGCGATCTGCCAACAAACTACAGCGCCCTCTGGCGATGAGGCTAGGTACTTATTGAATGCACCTCGTATATAGGGTCCTTCTTATACGCTGACACTTTTTTAAGGGATGATCAGACCATCAAACTGAACAACTTTCTCTAAGACACCAACATCGAAATTCCAAACAACAGCAGTTCCATAAAAAAAAATGCAAACCTACTTGAGCCAAATGTATGGGACAGCTGATTTTTTTTCGCGATTTCGATGTTGGTCCCATAGAGTCTGTTGTTCAGTTTGACGGTCTGATCATCCCCTTAAAAAAGTGTCAGCATATTAAGAAGGACCCCGTAGTATGAATATGGCAGCTCAGTTTTGCAACAATATTACTTACAGGTCTGGCGTAAAAACCCTCTACGGACTATCGCGCACAGTGATGTGGGTGGTAGCGAGTTCATCCGTCATCCTGTTTGCTCCCGTCATATTTGAGGTGGAACGCGCTCAGGTCGAGGAAATGCAAAAGTCACAACAGAAACAAGTGAGCTTTTATTTATTAAAATTTGTTTTAAATTTGCTCTTTTACATTTTAGTGTCTACGGCCGGGCGCAGCAAGATCAATATGAACTAATTCCAATTTTAAAATTAAGCCCTCAAAAAGAATAAACACATTTTACACATTACCCTTCCTTTGCGTCGCGCAGTCGGGTAAAAACCTAGAATAAAGAGAGCCCCCGTCTCCGTCTGTCAAGCTCTATGAGACGGAGCTCTCTGTCAACGTATTCTATTCTATCATAAGTAATTCAAAAAACGGTCAAGCTAGTAGGGCTAATCGCGCAGCGAGGGTTCCGTAACTCACCACCACACAACATGTGAAGTTCCAAAAAAGTTTTGTTTTCTCCGGGACCTTTAGCGGGAGTCAGACTCACACATGGCCGGTTTTTAATATTTTTTCAACATGCTTGCTTGCTTTAAAATGGCTCTAATTTCACCGCAATAAGGCACATAATGACACCTGTAAAAAACTGTGACTCTTTCATTACTGTTATTTACAAGTGAGTTATAGTTTTTTTATTGGTTGAGTTGCTTTGTTCTTAAAAAAGTTTCGTTACAAAAAAGATGATCGTGTTCAATAGTACAAAATAAACTTTTTATCTACAACAAAATAAAATAAAAGGATTTTTTTATTATTTTTTTCACAATTGTGTTGAAAAACGTCATATGATTTAATACACGTGTGTATTGATGATTCAATGGCGCCTCAACGGTAGGTAATCAGTAATCACCAACATTTCACACTTGTACCATAATGTAAGTAATCTCTAATGTCTCGTAATTTCTTACAGGTGTTACTGGGAACCAACACAGCCTTAGCCGGCCCCATGCCCAACATGCCACCAATGCCACGATAATTCTACCCGCAGAGTACCAACTAAAACATGTATATTCATTTATCTGTGACATTCTTATTTAAAAAGGAATTCATCAGTCATCCTAAATGCTTTAATGTTAGTGTTAGTTTTTAATAAATAGGTACTTTATAATTATGTAATTGAAAATATTTTTATTGAAGGTGATTAATTTAATTTCTTTCCTTCGTTTTGTTACAAATTCTGGTTTAGCCTTAACATTGTATTTCTTGCATTTACATCATTCATTGTAAAAAAGTTCTGCAACCCCCTAATTTGGTTGTTATAATTTCTTGTATTCATTTCTATTTAGCTAAACATACTTATTTTAATTGTTATGGTATATGAATTGGGTGTGCGAATAGATTTATGATCACTCACTCCGTAGAAATTGTTTTGTTAATCAACCCATGATAGTAAGTAAAGTACTGAAAATAACAATATCCCGGTTTTTATTTCAACCTTAGTATATGGTATAATGTAATGACACACCTGCGGAACGTAGGGCGCCGAACGCTCGGTTGAACACGCGTCGTACTAGGAAAATGGCGCGTACTGGTGTGTCGCTGGTAAAGGGAAAAGCGTTGCGCGCGGCGTATTCAACCGAACGTTCGGCGCCCTTCGGTGTGTCCCTAACTTATTACTGTTAATGGAGGCAAATAAAGGCTAAAAATGCCTTGTCGGAACCCATTTACTTTGAGTAAACTTTTATGAAACCTTCTGCATTATGTTAAAGCCTGACCAGCGCAGGTAGCATGCAACACGTGATACGGCTGTATCACGTCTTTTATCTCGTTCGTTCGCACGCAAATAGAAAGAGAGCTAAGATGTGATAGCGCTGTATCACTGCGGCATGCTAGCTATGCAGGAAAATAAAAAACCTCGCCATGTTGCGGAAAATCATTGGAACTAATTTTTGTACTTGGAACACTAACATTAAAGGTGACAGTCGATTGCAGCTTTTTTTGCTTCTCTATTATTCCGAGGGTTCCGTATCACCAAACATTACATAGTGTTTTTTATAGAGGTCAGTATGGGGAAACCCAAAACCACAGGAGATACAGAGAAAATTTCTTAGGAACCCTTAAGATGCGTTCATACGCGTGCCGCGCAGCCCGGCAAGCTTAGGCAATTAGCTGTACATTGAGGCTTCTATAAAGTTAAATAGTAACAATCACTTTACAGACAAGTCTATGTACAGCGAATTGCCTAAGCTTGCCGGGCTGCACGGCGGGCATGTAAACCCAGCATTAAGGTTTTTTTTGTGAACACAATTTTGGCATTATCAATTTTTGGTCAAGCGCCAGTTTCAAACTGAACAACTTTCTCTCAAAGATTTTGGTATATAATATTCTTGCTTTCTCTATATAGACAACTTAAAAATCGCGAAAAAAAATCTGAGGATCTTAATAAAACTGGAAATAGGTATGATCTTAACAAAATAAAATAATACTTATGGTATTAAGTTACGGAACCCCAAAAATGAAATAAAATATAGTGCTATTTTTGTTGTTTTATTTGATTTAACCATAGATTTAACATTGGAAGCAGCACAAGAGTATATTTATGTCAGTGGATAAACATAAATATTTTGTAAGTATTGATAAAATCTAGCAATGTTTAGTCCTGTTATTCCTATTACAATTTGAATTGAATTATTCGAGAATAATGTCATGGTTCCCTTGCCTTACTATTATCGACCGGACAAAAAAAAGAACTAGAGATGGGGTCGAGTACACAAATTTTTACGGTTTTTTTAATGTAAACATGTATTTTTTTTCCTCTAAAACTACAAAATACTAAATAATTAAGCTACAATTTCGTTTTTATTCCTGAAATCTATTTAAGTTGACCAATAAGTTGCTGAAATATATGTTTATAGCATTTCTGCTAAAACCGGAATATTGGAAATAAAAAGTCCACCGGAGGACACTAGTCACTGACTCCTATCTGTCACTGTCATGGCTGTCACTTTTGAGTCAACCAGTCGAGGAACTCGAGGAAAGTCAAAAGTTTTTTGGGTAACTTTGAGCTGGGACGAGTGCTGCAATGCCAATGTTTATTCGGATTTAAATTGTTGTAAACATGGCAAATACCGGGTTGTTGCCATTTGTGCGTGGTGTAGATTTTACTTCCAATGATTTTAGCGTAAGTAGCCTTCGATTTGTGTGAAAACTATTCATTGTAAATACCAGATGATATCATCTAACCTATGTTTTACTATTTTTAATGTTGTGGCCTAAATGTTTCTTGTTTCAGGATGACAAATTTCCTGATGCTATTCGGTACATGACAGGGCTCCAATGGCTGAGACTCGATAAAACAAGTCTAGCAGACATTCCTGAGGAATTGGGAAAGCTTATGAAATTGGTAAGAAACAATCTCATATTCCTATATACATTTATCAACGATACCTATTTAGCGGATCTTCTCTGCCATAGATTATGATCTAAACTATTATAAAACTGTAACTGAAGTGTGTCTGTACATTGAAAATATTTACAAAAAAAAGATTACGATATGGTTTTTAGGTATCCCTGACTCGAAATCAACCTTTTTTAGAAATCTTGTCTGTCTGTTTGTTTGTTTGTTTATTTGTTTGTTTGTTTGTTTGTTCGCGCATCACGCAAAAACTACGGAACCGATTTTGATGAAACTTTTTTTGTTTGATAGCTTATGATCTGACTTAAAATCTGGTATATAATTTGTGCGGACGAAGTCGCGGGAAAACACTAGTAGTAAATAAAAATGAACTTTTACCTCCGACTTCGTACACACAAATTATATAAACAATTTTTATTAAGTCAAATCATAAGCTTTCAAATCAAAAGTTTCATTAAAATCGGTTCAGTAGTTTTTGCGTGATGTTCGAACAATCAATCAAACAAACAAACAGACAGACATAAAATAAAAAAATTGGGAGTCAGGGACAAGGGCACCTAAAAACCACATCACAATAAAAACTTCTTTCACAGTTTTATAATAGTTTAGATTACAAATAAGGTAAAAAAATATATCTTTTTATTACAAGGTGAAGACATTAAAACAGAAAATATCCTTCTGCATTTTATCAATATGAGTGTGTCATTGGTGAACTTATTGTGTCTATAAAAACAGAGGCCACATTCCTTTGTTTGCTTATCTAGTAATTGCCAACCTTCCAGTTAGAAATCCATGTTTATAAATCTATTCTATTTTTATTTAAATGGCGTTTCCTTGTTCAATTTCCCCAGTGTCAAGTAGTTTGAGGGAGTGTCTATCCAATCTCGAGGATTGTTTTTGAGTAAGAACAACTGAGAACGATTTTGGAGCCTCGTGGCAGGCTGAGACGTGAACCGCGAACACCACGCGAGAGACAAGTGTTCGAGGCAAACCCTGCAACGTGACTCTATAAATATATCTATTTTCTGAAGAATACTTATAACATTATGACATCATATGATTTAGCTTCACAGGCTTCACCAAAATCTATTCATTATCAAAATATTGAAAAGAGTAGTGAGTTATTCACTCACTAATTAGCTGTATTCTGAAAATAAACATGTTTTTTGACTTATCAATTTATTATTATCCTTAAGACCAATGTTTTGTGAAATTATTCTGATGTAATTTTGGGAAATAACTTCAGTTTTCATTAAATCGAAATTACTGTACTGACGGTACTATTACCATTGAGGTATTATGTACTACATTTTCAAACATTATTTATTATAACATGTTACAGCCATGTTGCGCTATTTTAAATCAAATTCGATATTGAAAAATTTGCCTCTGATGGGGATTGAACCCGCAACCTGCAAAACTACAATTTGGACTTCTGAATTAGTTAGCTGGTTAGGAAGCTCAATTGGACGATAGCTCAGCCCGGTTTGGCACGTTACAGGTTTAACTCCCATCTGCACTCGTAGTATGCAACACATGATACGGCTCTATCTTTTATCTCGTTCGTTCGCACGCAAATAGAAAGAGAGCTAAGGTGTGATAGCGCTGTATCACTGCGGCATGCTAGCTATGCTGAAGACAAATCTTTCAATCTTTAATTTGATTACAAACAGGGATGACATGGCATGTCACAAAGCTGTCACTATATCTGTGCGCATGCTCCGCTTAACGCAGCACATGCTCAAATATACATAGATAAACTCACACCATTGTCCCTCGGGGGTAGGTAGAGACCATGGACCGCCACACCCTATGACTCTGTTTGACACACTTCTTTAGCCTCATTGACATTCATGCATCTTTTCATGCACTTCTACGATTGAGGGTGCTACGTTACGCACTTGCCCTTTTCAGATAAGATCATTGATTTGATCATGGTATGTTTTCTTCTGACTCCTCCAGAATAAATCTGAGCGCTTGGATTTATTCTTGGTATACAATTACCGACCATATGTCAAGGTCGCCAAGGCGCGCGCCCGCGCCTCGACGCTGCCTCGACTCCTTCTGTATGCTATACGCCTTAGACTTCTTTCAACCATTGATTCTGACTTCTTCTTAAAGAAATTGGTACTTTTATTTGTATTTCATTTAATTCTAGACCATTCCAGTGATTCTTAATCAGTCATCAGTACTTTTATAACTGTTCCACTTTTTCCTAAATTATGAAAACACAAAATTTGCTGTTGTCATTCCACATAAACTCACGACCATAATCCCTCTCAGGGTGGTAAGAAGCACTCCCAATCAATCTTTTGAAGCATGCAGTTGTTGCTAGACTTCAGGGTGGAATGACGTGTCAAGTCATGTTAGGTGGCTAGCTTTTCGCCTACAGAAACACTGCATACTAAATTTTATCGCTTAGATGCCCCAAACGAAGCCCTCGGGAAGAAACGGAGCAGTCCATTCTAAGTCAGAACCACACAGATCAACTCATTCTGCTTGATACCATTCCCGACTTTTGTTGACCTTGTGACCAAGATTGTTCCCAACCAAAAAAGAATAGTAGATGTAGTAGGCTTCTTCTTTGTCCAACCCTGATTCCCAGTTCTTCTGGGGTCGGGTCTCCTTGTACACTTGTTCCAGGTCTCAGGAGCAAGTCTACAAGGAGCGGCGACGGCGGTGTGCGCTGTTGCTCTGTTCTAGGTTGTCTCTATACTATAGTAAGGCTGTCCCACGGAGGACAGAAAGGAGCGGAGGTGTCGCAAGACAATTAGGTCTGTCGCCATTATACTAGGTCATGATGTCACAGTAAGCGTAAGGCCTATGATGCTCAGTTCGCAGCGGACCGCCATTCTTTTTGCTGAGAGGTATTTTGTCAATAAAATACATCAAGTGCGATGTTCCTGGATTCGATTTTAGGGGCGGAACCTGCGCCAAACGTTACCTGACCCGTCTTCTTCCCCATCCCTGTAGTTTGGCGACACTTCTATAGCACTATTGATTTGCGTTACCTCCGCTCCTTTCAGTCCTCCATGGGCTGTCCTGTTACATCTCTTTCGTCACTTTGTTGCACCAGATATCGGGGGCTGCCTCTTCCTCTGGTCTTGTTAGGTGTCTTTAGGGCCTTTTTGACCGCATGGTCATCGTCGCGTCTTGAGATGTGCCCAAACTAACGCAGGTGGCTTTCTTCCATCTAGTATAGTAGCACAGAACAGGTAAAAGTATATAGTTCTACATAGTAATTAGTAGGCAATAAGTGATAAGTAAAAAATTTACCCCCACTGTTGACTTAACAGACAAATGGATAATGAAGAACAGTAAAACATAATAGATATTAGTTTTATTAAATAACTTTACATTTTTTCTAGGAAAACTTATCCATAAAGAAGAATAACTTAGAGAAGCTATTTGGTGAACTGACAGAGTTGAAATGTTTGCGTTCGCTAAACGTACGGCACAACAAAGTGAAGAGCTCAGGGATTCCGGCCGAGCTCTTCCGGCTGGACGACCTGACGACCCTGGACCTGTCACATAATAGACTGAAGGAAGTGCCCGAAGGACTGGATAGAGCTAAATCATTGCTCGTTTTAAACCTTAGCCATAATAAGTAAGTATCTAACAACATCAAATATTTTTTCAGAATCAATCACTGACTCCACTAATCCACATTGGGTCTGCGTGGTGAAGTATGGCCCACACCCACTCACTATTTTTCGTAAGAGGATTCCATTGCTTGCTTTGGGATCCTACAGGCTATAACTTTATCACTGCTTCGGTGACCAGAAACTACTAAATAATTAACACATGCTTTTTATTTTCAACCTAGTTATACAAGTAATTCATAAACCAAGATTATTGTAAATAAAACAGTCAAAACTATGAGGCAGCTTGCACCAACATGTATTGGCTTGGTCATGTTTTTAGATGCTGTATCTCACACTACTCTTAATCACAGTGACAGCATCATATTTGAACATGTTTAAGCGCTTACCATAAGGTGAAAATGAATCTAAGATTATTAAATAAACTATCAATTGAGTGTCATAAATAAGTATAATTTTAAATGTGAAAGACCACATTAATAACGCTGAGTCAATCGCCATCAGATACATTTTTGTGCGTACCGTCTGGCAGTAAATGATTAAAGCGTCCAAACTTATCGTTTTCTAAGGAAGTGAGGTATCTGTTACGAAGTAACTATAATCTGTGACATTAGTGTCTTATCGAAGCATGGACTTACATTGTAATTGTTTGTTTGTTACTAGGATAGAAAGCATACCGCCCACACTGTTCGTCCAGCTCACGGATCTATTGTTCCTGGACCTGTCGAGCAACCTGCTGGAGACCCTGCCGCCTCAGATGAGGAGGCTGGCGAACCTGCAGACTCTTATACTCAACGATAACCCCCTCGGACTGTTTCAGTTGAGGTCAGTTTGTTTTAATTACAGTTTTTAAGATTGTAGTCACTTTACTAGGAAAAAAGGAAATGGCTGTGTGGCTCCGGCTTAGAATGGACCACCTATTTCTTCCCGTGGATGTCGTAAGAGGCTACTGACGGATAAGAGGGACTTCTCGTCAAATACCAACTATATTCCAAGAAAGTTCCAACAAAACGACCATGAAATATCGAAAATTGAACGTCCGAGTTTAAAGTCAGGATTCTTATGCAGTGTTCTGTGGTCAAAGGTATGGCCACCACCACCTACTGCTTGACACGTCATACCACCCTCAAACCTTCCACGATTTTTTCCAGCGTCGTCACTTAGGCTAAGGTAAGTCTTTTAAAAGTGAGTTGAGTCTGAGTTTAACGTACATATGACAGTAAGAAATCAAAAATCTAATTTTGTCTCCGAATCTCTAACTCAAAGCTTTAATTCCACTATTTGTTAAATTAGAACAGAAATGTCATTTAGTATGTATGGGCCGGCCGTCGGTCGCCGTCGGTCTTCTTCTTATCGAGTGGGCTGCAAAGCCCTGGTCGCCGTCGGTAAATGTGTCTCAACCCTAACTCGTCAATCTCTCCACAGACAACTTCCCTCCCTACAAAGCCTAGAGACCCTCCACATGCGCAACACCCAGCGCACCGTGGCTAACCTGCCCACCTCACTGGAGAGCCTGTCGAACCTGTGCGACGTCGACCTGTCCAGGAACGCGCTGACCAAGGTGCCGGACGCGCTGTACTCGTTGCAGACCTTGAAGCGACTCAATCTGAGCGACAATGACATCACCGAGGTCTCTACTGGTAAGATTGGATTTTACTTATATGGAGACATAATTTTGCACGGGTCCTTGACAAAGGCATACTTTATTATTAACACTTTCGCTGCTGACTACCTACGGCGTAGGTCGGCGACAAATGGGCCGCAGTGCTAAAGAACCCACGTAGCGAGTCAGTTATATTGCATATCGGTTGTGCTTATGACTTACCGCGCGAGTCACCGACAACCGCCTGCGCGGGTGACCCACGAGACGAGCCAATTTATCGTTTCGACCTACAGCGTGAGTCACCCAAACCTTAGGACTGTGCGGGCCGACCCACGAGGTGAGCCGCTTTGGTCCTTTTACGTTACGACTGTGCGCACGACCTACGAGGGGCGTCAGTTTTAGCACTGCGCGAGGATCATGATTTTGAGCTTAGCAGCGAAAGTGTTAACCGGCGTTGTATCTAATATTTAAGCCAAAGCGAACAATTCGATCCCTGACGCGCCATTTTTGCTTTGAATACTTATAAAAGAAAATTTTCTCCTGAATCTAAAGGAAAATTGAATTTCCTTATGACGTAATATCTGGGTGCGGACCGTAAACATAGTCAGTCGTACATCAGTCAGTTAGCACATATGAAAACATCGATACCGTGATACAGGGTTATTTGATTGGCAGAGACATGTGTCTGTTTTCTATGCCGTACTCTGCAGACTCTACTTCTTAGAAAAATGTCAAGATTTTTTTAAGCGAAATGTTGTTTTCTATCTCGCGAGAGCTTGGTCACTGGACTTGGCGGGGCTAATATTCCATGTAAATAGTATTTTAAACTTGTTTATTAAGTCGTTTACTTTCTTGTTGTAATGCATTCACAGAAGCGTATATTTAGCATGTTTTCTTGTAATTAGCATGCTGTAAAACTAAAGTACATGCTTTATACGGAAAATGAAGAAACGTGAAATAAATGATGCATAACAGTATGAATATGATTTCAGAGCAGACTATAATTTACTACAATTTGATAATGGTATAGATTGTAACTAACTTTCACCGCTACAATAGTCTAGTGACTGCCGACGGCTCGCTCTAACATTGCATCGATCGAATTATCACAGAATGATGATTAGTAATTGGAAAATGTCTACAAAATAGTTACAGTCATGACTATCTACCTGTCATTGATTGATGATTATTTGGCAAAGAGTTCTTGAAAAATCTATAAACTGCCATGTAAATTTGTATTCAAGTTAATTTGCATAGAGTCTTACTTACTACCTATACACTGGACAGAGTATTGGACACTGCTACTAAAATGTGAATTTTCTAAATTGGTAATTCGATTTTGCCTGCGAATATTTAGAAGTTTGTAGCGATTTCGGATACAAACTTCGGGAATTATTTTAAACGTTAATGTTTTTTTAAGTTAATAAATATGTATCCAAAGTTTCAAGAATATGGTCTTCTTCTTATCGTTTGGGCAAGCCCTGGTGTCAGAGTTTTTTCAGACCGCCTTACGGCCTCTGACGTGGTTTTAATGTAACGACTATTACCACCAAAGATAGTAGCCGGGACCAACGGCTTAACGTGCCATCCGAAGCATGGAATCATCTTTATTTTTCAGGCAATCAGGTGATTCAGCCTGCAATGTCTTAACCAACTGGGGAAAAACGCACAAAGTGACATATCACTAGGTGTCACCCGTGGGAATCGAACCCACGACCTCCGTGTTAAGAGCCCAAGCTCTTAACCATTAGACCACGGAGGCGGAGCAGAGAAGAATATGGTGAAAATACAGGGAATACGATTTTCATTACAAATGATCATGGGTTGGAATTCGTATCCTCTATTATGTTCTCATTTACGAGTACATGTTTCTATACTCAGCGGTTAAAGCTGTACATTTTTGCGTATGTATGATAGGTAGAACATTTAGACTGACAACCCCTAACATTTATTCTTTTCCCACAGCAATGGACATGTGGCAGAAGCTAGAAAGCCTCAACCTATCTCGTAACAAGCTGACAGTGCTGCCAGCTTCGCTGTGCAAGCTGCAGAACCTGCGGCGGCTGCACGTGGACGACAACCAGCTGGACTTCGAGGGCATACCGTCCGGCATCGGCAAGCTTGGCAGCCTGGAGGTGTTCTCCGCCGCTAATAACTTGCTTGAAATGATCCCTGAGGGACTATGCAGGTATGTTTTTGCTGGTTACGTACTTACATCATCATCAGCCTATCGTCGTCCACTGCTGAACATAGGCCTCTCCAAAGATGCGCCACAAACTCTATACTTGGTCTTCCTCATCCAGTCGCTCCCCGCTACCTTTTTTAGGTCGCCGGTCCAGCGGGCCGCAGGGCACGCCTGCCAATTCGTGGTCTCCAGTCTAGAACTCTGACACCCCATCGGTTGTCAGTTCTTCGGCAGATATGACTAGCCTATTGCTACGTCAGCTTGCTAATTGTTATACATACTTACATAGCATATGATACATACTTACATAGTTCAAACAAACCTTACAAACCAACCTCGACCTTAAATACATCAAAAGTGAGCCATACTGCAAAAGCAAGCTTAAAGATTTCGTTGGTAGTTGAAGCAAGGTTTCTACCCTTCATTCACATTCAAACGTCGCTTTCTCAAAAATATTCTTAAACTAGCTGACTTGATAACACTGTGACATTGCTAAAATCAAATTAAGCATGAATGTTTATTATGATATGGTATTTTTTCACCGAACTATCTAAATTACAAATAGATTTCAGCAGAATTTCTTTCCAATGCCAACACATTAAGTATGTTAAATTATTGTTAGATCACTCTCCATTTCTCCTTCACGCTTCATAGCGTGCCAGACGACGCAATGTGATTAATTACTAAGTACCATTTGAAATTACATGATTCGTATTACGGATAAATGACGTTTCGACAATTATTTAAAAAAACGTAATTATGTTCATTTTCGTATGGAATCAAACTAATTTTTTATCACAACTGTATTTTTTTTGGTCACGACGATTTTATCAAAACATGTAAAAGGTAACCAGAAAAGTGTAACATTTTCATAAACTAAAATGCTAAATGAATATATACTGAACCACCCCCTGAAGTACCTATGTAAACTTTATGACTTATGGTGTGAACTAAGTTATGGAACTGAAGTCACCCCCTAGAGTGTAATTGTAATGCATTTAAAGATTTTAGTAGTTACGCTTACTGCCAAGTTTTACTTTTACAATGCTCTGTTTTCAAATACAAATCTGCATTTTTTATTTTATCTTTGCACAATGAAAACTTTAAAAAAAAAACAATCAATTAGGCATACACAACAGGTTTCCCTCATCATTCGGTTACCAACATCATAGCCGAAACTCTACTACAAATGTCGAAAATAGCGTTACTTACATAAAAATACCTCTCCATAGATGCGGCTCCCTCAAGAAGCTAAACCTGAGCTGCAACAAGCTGATCACCCTCCCCGACGCGATCCACCTAATGACCGACCTCGACAGCCTGCAGCTGCACGGCAACACGTCGCTAGTGATGCCCCCCAAGCCCGTCGAGCGGCCAAGAGGCGCCGGCGTCCAGTTCTACAACATTGACTTCTCACTGCAAGCTCAGCTGCAGCTAGCCGGCGCCGCTAGCGCGGAGCCCACTACACCTAGCAGTAAGTTTTACATTTATGAACGTCGCTAAGACAATGGATGTATATCACATGCTTGCTGTGATGTTTTTTTTATTCTGTCGGATATAACTTGACATAATCCGCAGAACCGATGGCCGATGGGGCCGGAAGGTTCTCGAGTGGCGGCCGCGTACTGGAAAGCGCAGCGTAGGTAGGCCCCCCACACGGTGGTCCGACGACTGGTGAAGGCGGCGGGAAACAGCTGGATGAGGGCAGCGCAGGACCGGTCGTTATGGCGTTCCTTGGGGGAGGCTTATGTCCAGCAGTGGACGTCCATCGGCTGAGATGATGATGATGAATGCGCAACTGGAAAACTAGTGAATTCAGCAACTCTTTAATCGGATGTCAAAACGGGTTCCTTGTATGAAAAATTTGCCTAAATAGTAACTAGTGATCTCATCAACATTTCAATGCCAATAGAACTGTTAAAAACACATTCTTCAGACCGCGTTTCCTATTAAACGACAATTTGACATGTTTAATATCATCTACACAACACACCTCCCTGCGCAGGTGTGAAGTCGGACCCGATAGCGCGCAAGCTACGACTGCGACGCGGCCGCGCGGAGCCGGAGCAGCGCGACTCTGCGCTGATCCTGCGCGGCATGCAGGAGCAGGCCAACACACAGCACAACGACCAGCGGCTCGACCAGCGGAACAGCGAGCTTAAGTTAGTCACTATAGAGCTCACGTTAGTCTGTCGCGGAGCCGGAGCAGCGCGACTCTGCGCTGATCCTGCGCGGCATGCAGGAGCAGGCCAACACACAGCACAACGACCAGCGGCTCGACCAGCGGAACAGCGAGCTTAAGTTAGTCACTATAGAGCTCACGTTAGTCTGTCGCGGAGCCGGAGCAGCGCGACTCTGCGCTGATCCTGCGCGGCATGCAGGAGCAGGCCAACACACTGCACAACTTACAGCGGCTCGACCAGCGGAACAGCGAGCTTAAGTTAGTCACTATATAATAGAGCTCACGTTAGTCTGTCGCGGAGCCGGAGCAGCGCGACTCTGCGCTGATCCTGCGCGGCATGCAGGAGCAGGCCAACACACTGCACAACTTACAGCGGCTCGACCAGCGGAACAGCGAGCTTAAGTTAGTCACTATAGAGCTCACGTTTGTCTGTCGCGGAGCCTGAGCTGCTGCTCACGTTACTCTGATAACTGAATTTGGCGGTTAGCTATTTTTAGGTAATTTTCGTGGCCTAATAGTATAACATACAACATGTTAATGAATTAACGCAAGACTAGAAATGAGTTTGTTTAGAATCGAGAGCAGAATCTAATTATTATGGTCTCAACATAGGTAATTTAAAAACAAATTAAATAATCTGTATGTAAAATTTAAAAATTTTTGAACTATATGTCAATCCACCGCACAGGCACCCTACATTCTACCAAAACAAGATTCTTAAAATGTATCCATGAGCACGTTAGCGCTTTCATTAATTGCTGAAATGAAAACGAATCATTTTAACCTCAAAACTTAAAATAAATAAATAAATAAATAACGCTCACAGGCACCTTAGGCTTTTTGTTATGGGAACCATACAACAACGGCACAAACATATAACATCCGTGACCGAACCGGGATTCGAATCCAGGACCCTGGTTTGGTAGTCGGGCGTGGTAACCATTACGCGAACCGGGTCGCCGACCATGTCCCTTAGCCATCTCATGTGACGATATAGGGTCGGTCTTATTATAACGGCGTTCTATATAGAAGTGTGATTGTTTGTGACAGACCGAAACGTTGGGACGAGAGCCTAGAGAAGCCCCCGCTCGACTACTCCGAGTTCTTCGACGAGGACACGGGCCAGGGCCCGGGGCTGCAGGTCTGGGAGATCGAGAACTTCATACCGGCGCCCGTCGACGAGGTTAGTGAATTGCGCGTTTGCCGCACCTATGGCACTTCATACAACGTTTTGTAATTGACATGATGGCGTCACTCTGTGCAAATTGTACATGTTTAGGGCTAAACGAGCGAACGAACGACCGCACTTTGTATGATCTATAATCAATTGTCAATGTACATTTCATAACTTTTTATAGTTTATCCTTTTGTTAAAAATAGTAGATATTCAAGCTAAGGAATTACTGAAAATGTGAGTTTAGAGTTATTTTCAAAAGTATTATTGACTGAAAAGATAAAAGTAAAACATATGTTATGTTATGAGTCTATTGCTCGACTTTCCTAGAAAGGTGCATAAGTAGCAATCACAAAAATTAGTTGCAATAGTTTTCCGCAACATAGCGAGGTATCTTATTTTTCTGGTCGGGCATTAGCAAAAAAAGTAGACTATTGCAGTAGTGGGATTTTTATTGTACGATCCCTAGTACAAATAATCACAATATTTCTTATTGTTAACAATCTTTGCATACTATAAGTTATTTGTGGACACAGGTTGCGCACGGTAAATTCTTCGAAGGGGACTGCTACATTATACTGAAGACTACCATCGAGGAGCAAGGCCAGCTCTCCTGGGACATACACTTCTGGATCGGCTCCAAGGCGACGGTAAGCTGTTCAAATTTTAATTTTCCTTTGTGTACTCATTTAACAATTTATAACACTAAACTCCAAGTTATTTTGTCATCATCATAATTATTAGCCTATTAATACGTACCACTGCAGAGGACCTACCTTCAGGAAGGGTATATTAAGGGCGCCAGTCTAGGCGTCATTCCACCACACATGTCCAATGCGGATTGGTAAACTTCACACAAGTAATTATGTGACTACGTAATGAAAAAAAAATATTGCCTAACCACCGGTTTTTTTTTTATTTGACTGTATTTCTTCGAAGGACATTTTTTTCACTTACTTTTGAACAGAATTTCGATACATTTTAACTATAATTATTTCTCCTTAGTTGGACAAAGGCGCATGCGCAGCGATGCACGCCGTCAACCTTCGCAACCTGCTCGGGGCGAAGAGAACCCAGCGCCACGAGCAAAGCGACGAGACCCCGGAGTTCCTGGCTCTGTTCCCAACTCCGCCCATCTACATACAGGGCAGCCACACACCGTCGGGCTTCTTCACTGTCGACGACCCCGTACGTATTGTTACAATATAACTGAGCTGAACCCAACGCGGCAAGCAAGGCGACGACAAGACCCCGGAGTTCCTGGCTCTGTTCCCGACCCCGCCCATCTACATACAGGGCAGCCACACACCGTCGGGCTTCTTCACTGTAGACGACCCCGTACGTATTGTTACAGTATAACTGTGAGCTGAACCCAGCGCCGCGAGCGAGGTGACGAGACCCCGGAGTTCCTGGCGCTAAAGTCAACGTTTTTCATTCAACTCCTACCAAAGAAATATTAACTGCCTGTCTTGCATGTCAAACTCAATGTCATTGATGGGCCACATGCATAATGATTAATGATAGAAGAATCCGTGGGCCGCAAAGAACACAAATAAATAAAACTATTGCATCGATCATAGAACATGACTGTAATAGTTTATTTTAATAGTAAGATCAAACAAAAAATTTTTCACACCATGACTTAACATTTTCACCACCATTTTGACCTCTGATTTTTTTTTTTTTTTATTATGCCTACTTCTAAATGTCAGCATGCTCGCGGGCCGCAACAGGAAGCTATTCTTAAAATTTGATCGGGCCGGGCAAGAAAATGCAGTGCGGCCCACATGCGGCCCCATGTTTGACATACCTGAACTAAGATATCAGGCCGAAGAGATCAATTGTCTTACCAGAATGTAAAGTAACAATTTATTGTTATAGCATTACGTGACTCGTCTGTACCGAGTGCATGCGGCAGGCAACAGTATCCACCTGGAGCCCGTCAGTGTGACGGCGGACTCGCTCGACCCCAGATACGTGTTCGTGCTGGACACGGGACTCACTATCTACTTGTGGTATGTAATGTACTCTACTTTCGACAACATTACGTGACTCGGCTGTACTGTACCGAGTGCACGCGGCAGGCAAAAGTATCCACCTGGAGCCCGTCAGTGTGACGGCGGACTCGCTCGACCCCAGATACGTGTTCGTGCTGGACACGGGACTCACTATCTACTTGTGGTATGTAATGTACTCTACTTTCGACAACATTACGTGACTCGGCTGTACTGTACCGAGTGCACGCGGCAGGCAAAAGTATCCACCTGGAGCCCGTCAGTGTGACGGCGGACTCGCTCGACCCCAGATACGTGTTCGTGCTGGACACGGGACTCACTATCTACTTGTGGTATGTAATGTACTCTACTTTCGACAACATTACGTGACTCGGCTGTACTGTACCGAGTGCACGCGGCAGGCAAAAGTATCCACCTGGAGCCCGTCAGTGTGACGGCGGACTCGCTCGACCCCAGGGGGTCACCCGGACATTCGAACTTCGCAATTTTCGTTCCAATGTCAACTCTATTACAATGAAGTCCGGACCGAAACGGTCGCGATACATCGAAAATCGAAACTCCGGGTATAGGTCCAGATACGTGTTCGTGCTGGACACGGGACTCACTATCTACTTGTGGTATGTAATGTACTCTACTGTCGACAACATTACGTGACTCGGCTGTACTGTACCGAGTGCACGCGGCTAGGCAATCATGACGGTCCTGGCTTCAATCCGCAGAGACGGCATGCCATGTACCAATGAGTTTTTCAATTTATGTACGTAAGACCGACTTCTCTCAAATTGTGAAGGAAAACATGACGTAATCTGCATACGCTGATGAAGAAATTCTGATGTGTATGTAAAGTCTACCAATCCGCGTTGGGCACGCGTTTGGTGGACTAACTCCCATACCTATCTATATCTCCCATGCCTTGCAGTGGGACGTATACTAGGCTGATGATGATTCTTTTCATTACTGATAATCGTGTCGATATGATTAAGTGATGTTTATTAGTAATGTGTTTAAAGAAAGAAGAGAAATTATACACATACATAAAATCTTTATTTTTGAAAATTGCTTCCACGAGTATCACAAGATTTGGTATAGGTCTTACATTTTGCTACACAAACCATTTGTAGAACCACTTATTAAAAGTCTACGGTATTAAAGGTACGGTAAGAAAGCAAAGAACACTCTGAAGTCGAAGGCGCGCCTGTTCGCGGAGAAGATAAACAAAGAAGAGAGGAAGAACAAGGCGGAGCTGATCACCGAGCCGCCCGGGAAGGAGCCGCGCAGTTTCTGGGAGACCCTCGGCTATGATGGCGACGTGCCATTCGTACCTAAGGTATGACAAACATTAACCCTTTAGATCACGATACTTTATTCGTAAAACAACGATAAACTCTGAAGTGAAGTGAAGCTCAGTATCGAACAAAAATTTTACATTGCATTGTATGTTGAACGTTATTTTCACCATGAAAGATGCATGTTTTTGTAATAATTTAATAAATGAGTAACGAACGAGGTTAAACGAACTCCCAATAACTAATTCGCAATAAATCAATAATTCTTTATAATTCGCATATTGTCACTTGACCAGGCGTAAGACCTAAGCAAGAACAGTCGACAAAGTGATACCAAAAAGAAAATGGAATCAATTCTTTTTAAGTTATATCACGTTTATAATACAAGCAAGGGCGTCGCCAGCCCATGGCAGCCGTCCAGCCCTTGGCGAAGGCCTTGCTACTACAAGAGTGTCCTTGTTAGACACACACATTATACTAGTATATCAGACAGATCCGAACGACTTAGCCTGAAGTATACCAAACTTTTTGCGTCAAAGTGAACTGTGATTGATTAGTTTTAACATTTGTTATGGATGCCGTTTTATTCTTATTATTCTATTCGTATTATTCTCTTTCTGACTTGTGTATCACCATAGGAGCACGTACCGGACGACTTCGCGTGGCCTCCGCCCAGACTTTACCGTGTGGAGCTCGGCATGGGCTACCTGGAGCTGCCCCAGCCCGAGGCCACGCCGCTCAGTCGCGAGGTGCTCGCCACTAGGAACGTGTACATACTGGACGCACACATGGACGTCTTCGTCTGGTGAGTGATCTACTGAGCCTGCTAGCTGCCAGACTGTACCGCGTGGAGCTCGGCATGGGCTACCTGGAGCTGCCCCAGCCCGAGGCTATTCCGAAGCGTAATTCTGTATTTATAATCTCAGAATAGGGAACATACCAATAATCTTCATTGTGAGTCAATCGCACTTTGAGTCCAAAAATTAGGGGAACCCCACACGATTTCAGTGACAACAGCATAATCTAGTTACGATGGAAACAGAAAATGGCCGGTCACATGTTTCGGTAATCTAAACTATTATAAAACTGTAACTGAAGTGTGTCTGTACATTGAAGATATTTACAAAGAAATAATTACGATATGGTTTTTAGTTATCCCTGACTCGAAATCAACCTTTTTTAGAAATGTTGTCTGTCTGTTTGTCTGTTTTTTTGTGTGCTTGTTTGTTTGTTTGTTTGGGCATCACGCAAAAACGACTGAACCGATTTTGATGAAACTTTTTTTGTTTGATAGTTTATGATCTGACTTAAAATCTGGTATATAATTTGTACGGACGAAGTCGCGGGAAAACACTAGTAAATAAATAAAAATGATAATTGGTGTAGGTTTGGCAAGAAGTCGTCTCGGCTGGTGAGGGCGGCGGCGGTGAAGCTCGCCCAGGAACTGTTCAACATGGTGGCGCGGCCCACTCACGCGCTCGTCACCAGGCTGCAGGAAGGAACCGAGACCCAGGTTCATATAACTTTAGTAGAGTTCCATACAACCTTCAATATGCTAAGATTGAGCCTTGTTACGATTAAGAAAGTTGTAGCGAAGTTTCTGACCATACCGAAAGGGATTTTGATTGCTAGTTTATTAGTTATAGATTTTAATATATCTGCAGATTGTTTTTTAGGTCTAAATAAATCGAACAAGATTTATAAAACGTTTTGTGAAGAGTAATCAGAACATATTTCTACAACTTATAACATCAAATCTAAATCAGTATGTCGACGAATTTATATCATATTCTAAAATAGTTTTCTGCATAATGCTGAAAATTATGCTTTCTCAATATCTATAGTCAACATATAATACAAACCCCAATCGACAGCCTTATTCAAGTTAGTCATTTGTGACTAAATGATTCAATATTCTTTACAATATAACAAATCTGGCAAAAGACATACAAATTTTGTCGATGATTGGTAATAAACATAAACCAGATAATAAGTATGACATTAATGTTTGAGCATGTCCGTGCAGGTGTTCAAGACGTACTTCCTGGGCTGGGAGGAGGTGATAGCGGTGGACTTCACGCGCACCGCCGAGTCCGTCGCGCGCACCGGCGCCGACCTGGCCAGCTGGGCCAAGCAGCAGGAGACCAAGTCTGTTTACATTATATGATCTCACACACACCAAAAATGAACAAGCTGAAGTGGCATAGACTGGTTATATCTGCTGAAACTGAAAACCGAAGGGGAGTCTCGAGTTCTAGAATGGTGACCACGATCTGGCAAGCATAGTGTGTGACGCCCTTCGACGCTGGACTGACGATCTGAGACTGGTAGCGGGGCGCGACTGGATGAGGAAGGGCGAAGTTACGGTTTTGTAGCGTGCATTGTGAGAGGCCTTTGTTCAGCAGTGGAGTGGGTTTTGATTATGGTGATGGCATATTGTGCTGCACACACACATAAAGATAAAATTCAATCAATGAGTACTCTCTCTATATACATTTTTTTAACTATATTAGTCCACCCGATTTCAGTTATGGCGACTGCCGCACTCTTTCACGCCGCACATGTGCTTTCTTTACCTATATTATACCCCTCACCATTATTTGGAGCCTTTGCCCTGCAGTAGGATTCTATAGACTATACTCTTAACTGTAAGAATGAAATAAATAAAACTAATTGTTATTAACGTTTGTTTATAGAATTGATGTATAAGAATAGTACCAGTACATTAATTTGAGTCTTAGTCAGTATTCTGCGTAAACGCAAACCCTAACTAAAGTCTGTGTTTCCAGAGTGGACTTATCAGCATTATTCACACCACGGCAGCCAGCTATGGCAGCTTCCGAAGCCAAGACCCTCGCGGACGAGTGGAACGAGGACCTGGAAGCGATGGAGGCCTTCGTCCTGGAAGGTCGCCACTTCGTGCGCCTGCCTGACCACGAGCTTGGAATATTCCACAGCTGCGACTGCTACGTGTTCCTGTGTCGATATGTGCTGCCGGTAGAGGTAAGGACCTGTTCTGTTAGTGTTGTACATAATCTCAGAGCTGAAAGGTCGCCAGTTTGTGCGCCGACCACGAGCTTGGCATCTTCAACCGGTACGAAGCCCTGATCCCTACACTTTCGGCTAATATTCTTACGCCTGTCTCCCACTAGGTTAGGCAGAGACAACCGAGCGTCATCTGCTACTATCCTGATAGACTTTTCTCGCGTCCTACACATTCATTAGTCTCATTTCATTATGCATGCTCGTTAAGTACGTCACCGATTTGGTCTGAGTATGTTTACATCTTAACTATTATAAAACCGTAAAATCATGAGGAAACAAAAAAGTAGCGGTTCACTTCATATAAAGTCAAATAACACTCAATAGCGCGATTTAAAAACCTGCAGCGCCATCTTTTGACAAAATTTTTAGTTTGTTTGTTTGTTCGCGCATCACGCAAAAACTACTGAACCGATTTTGATGAAACTTTTTTTGTTTGTTAGCTTATGATCTGACTTAAAATCTGGTATATAATTTGTGCGGACGAAGTCGCGGGAAAACACTAGTTTCTGATAAAAATCCTTTTCAACAGCCTGAAGACGAAAGCGAGTCATCGAACGACGCGGACGACAACGAGTCCGAGGCGGCGACCTGGGTTGTGTACTTCTGGCAGGGACGCAAAGCCCCCAACATGGGCTGGCTGACGTTCACGTTCGGGCTGGAGCGGAAGTTCAAGCAGCTGTGCAAGAGGCTGGACGTGGTGCGCACGCACCAGCAGCAGGAGAGCCTCAAGTTCATGGCACACTTCCACAGGCGGTTCATCATCAGAGACGGCAAGAGGAACGTCAAGCCGGTAAGCTTTACGATCAATACACAGCTCAAGGTGCAAGCAGCTGTGCAAGAGAATTGACTGCTAATAGCAGTATTTTACCAACATGAAAAATTATACAGTGTCATATCTGGATTCGAATTAGTAGGGCTGTTGTGTTAGGCAACGTATTATGAATATACTAGACAATTTTAAAGTAATATCTTGTTTCTATGATCATCATTATCCATTTTCATATATTATTGATTATAAACATGTTACAGCCATGTTGTGCTATTTCAAATCATATTAAAGATCCCAGCCTAAACCAAAATTATTCAATCTTTAATTAAATTTGATCACATCCATTGTATGAAAGAATATTACTAAGCAGAATAGCTAACTGCCAAAAAACAGCATGTCGATTTGATAGCGATTGAATCGGGTAGTTACACAACAAGGCCCTTGGTTCAATCAGACAGTGTTGCCCACAGGAGGGCGGCAGACAGCCGGTGGAGTTGTTCGAGTTGCGCAGTAACGGCTCGGCGCTGTGCACGCGGCTCGTGCAGGTGAAGGCGGACGCCGCACAACTCAACACCGCTTTCTGGTAAACTATTCACTATTCCAGATTCTGTTCATTTCTTTCATCATTCAAAGATAATTAAATACAGTTGGAAATTGTCACACTGATTATCTAGTCCCGTTAAACGCATATAATACCTTTGTTGGTCGACCCGATAGCACAGAATGTAAATTGGACACATACTGAATTGCCACTGTCTAGCCCTCCGCACCACAAATCCAAACTTCAGGGGTGAATTTAGAGGAGAAGAGTCGAGCAAGAGTATACAGACAGACATCTGTACGTGTGCCGATGCCATCTTGTTTCTATCGCAGTACTATTCAAGTATTCTCGTGAGATCGTTCTATGGAGTGCCAAGGGTGTGCCTATAGTTAATACCGTGCTGCCGACTTGCGTTTGCGCCTGTCGAGGCGTGACAAAGTGATGTGGGTCTCATCACTTTGTCACTCGTGTCGTCATGTAATATATCACTTGAATATCCTACTAATCGTATTACTTTGGTACAGTTACATCCTGAACGTGCCGCTAGAGGGCGCTAACGATACTTCGTCTGCAATAGTGTACGCGTGGATCGGCAACAAGAGCGACGCGGACAGCGGCCGGCTCATAGAACAGATCGCCGAGGAGAAGTTTAACAACCCCTGGGTCAGCCTGCAGGTAACTATCATGTTCTGTCGCTAGAGGCGCTAGTGTACTGTACGCGTGGCACGGTAACAAAAGCGACGCAGCGGATGCGTATATATATAGTAATAAAATATTATGTACAAAGCTCATCCAAAATTAAAAAACGATAAAAATGTGGTTCAAGATGAATAGGCAGGGCGTGCGGCTTTCTGAGAACATTTTACAATTAATTAATATATCATGGTGCATTGCTGAACGCAGGCCTGTCCAATGCGCTCCATCAAACTCTGTCCTCGACCTTTATCGTTGTCTTTCTGACATAAAGGGTGTAAGTGACAGCCTAGCAAATACTGAAACTGTGAACTCAGACCATCAAACTGAACAACTTTCACTATGGAGCCTACCTCAAGAAACGCGAAAAAAAATCAGCTGTCCCATACATTTTAGTCGGGTAGGTACAAAAGTTGTCCAGTTTGATGGTCTGAGTTCACCGTTTCAGTATTTGCTAGGCTGTCACTTACACCCTGTATTTCCAATCCAACGTAAGACCTCTATAAGCCGTGTAGTTCGGGCTTAGATTTGACCTCCCCATTTCTTCCTGTGGGTGTCGTACGAGGCAACTAAGGGATAAGGTTTTATGCAGTGTTTCTGTGAGCAAAAGGCTAGCCACCTATCGCCACTACTCGACGCGTCATCGCATCGTGGAACCTTTATATGCTGAAAGTGAGCCTTGCTACCTTGAAGATTTCGTTGCAAGAGCAACGAAAGAACCTGAAGGGAGAAGGGGCCCTTGTCCCTTGTAAGAACAAGGGATTATGGCAGGGTTCGAAGTGATAAGTATCATTGATAATAATTATCTTGATTATTATAAAATTGATTGGAAACACAAAAAGGTTGCACTAACAAAAAAGCTCACAAACATGCAATCGTTTTTCTAACTGTTTTCGGTCGTTTTTCTTAAGTAATTATTTATTATTCATTGTGATATGAAACTATAATAATGTGAAAGACTAGGTCCTGTTTGGTCTGGTTAAGAGTTTATTAAAGCAAAAACAGCAATTTTAGAACTTTTTGTTAGAAATTTATCTCAAAACTAAGAATACGCTTGGATAATTATCCCATAATTATCAAGGAAAATAATGATCTTGATAAATTCGAGCCCTGGATTATGGTCGTGACTTTGTATGTAATCTATCTACCAGGTGCTGACGGAGGGCAGCGAGCCGGACAACTTCTTCTGGGTGGCACTCGGGGGCCGCAAGCCGTACGACTCGGACGCCGACTACCTCAACTACACGCGCCTGTTCCGCTGCTCCAACGAGAAGGGCTACTTCATCGTCTCCGAGAAGTGCACCGACTTCTGCCAGGTTTCTATCACTACATTTATTCAGTTCATTATTGGAACCATTATGCTACGAATTACATTCTTATTCGTAGCCATTATGCCATTTATATAGCCTTAGACCATATAACTATGGACGAATTACGCGTGTAATTCTACTAACAAACTTTTCTACCACGTTTTGCGGTTTGAAGTTATTGTTCCGCAATTATAGACTGCCTCGTTTAGCATCGAGCATCGAAATCGCGAATCGGGTCGAAATTTTCTTTTTGCGATCTTGATGGTTGGTCCCATAGAAAAAGTTGTTCAGTTTGATGTTCTGATCGTCCCCTCAAAAGACCGTTAGCATATTAAGAAAGACTATATTATCAACATTATAAATGCGGAAGTATGTTTGAATTTTAGCGATATTTTAATTTCACATCGTAACTGCAAATAAATTTGCAACAAATTTAATCCAGCAATTAAATTTTAATTTAATACATCAATTTTGGAAATTCGAGATGAAGTTCAGAGGATAACGAACAATGATAACTTTGTTTATACAGGATGACCTGGCAGACGACGACATAATGATCCTGGACAACGGAGAGCAGGTGTTCCTGTGGCTTGGGGCCAAGTGCTCGGAGGTCGAGATAAAACTGGCTTACAAGTCCGCACAGGTAAGGGAATATTAAGACGATTATTGTAGTTGTTTCTTGTTTTTTAATAAGTAATTCCTTTTTCTCCCCTCCGGATGGAAGGGGTCAATTGTCGTCCCGCTGCACTTAACAAAGTAGTCTCTTTCCACCTCCGTCGAGGAGAAAAATAGTATACTAACCTCGGACAGTAAATAAGAAAGCCACACATGTTGATTACATGTCTGAGATCTGAGACTTTTCTTACTTTCCTGTCCTCGGTGTGTAATCTACTATTAATTCTGGGTTGTGATGATGAGATTTGATTTATTTTTCCCACGGGCCGCGGGGCCCCTATGTTTTTCGAGGTCAGCCCAGATTCTCAAATCAAATATCAGAATACATACAGATTCCTTGGAGGAGACTAATTTCTAATGGGATGTAATTCTGGTGTAAAATTACAACATGGACCCTTCATTCAAACGAACGATCACTGTCAAGAAGAGGTAAGCATGTGTGATGATGAGTGCAAGTGAGAGAGGACTAAACTATTGCCTACTGTCATTCCTCCAGTCTTCCACGAGAAGGTAAAGTAAAAATTGGTGAGGGAGTGTCCGTCCATTATTGTTTTATACCGTAGAAAAGGACACATAAATTCAAGAAATTATTCCCATACGATGCTAAAACCAGCGAAATAAACAATATATGTAACTGGCAGGTATACATCCAACACATGAAGACCTTGCAGCCGGAGAGGCCACGGAAGCTGTTCCTCACGCTGAAGGACAAGGAGTCGCGACGGTTCACCAAGTGCTTCCACGGCTGGGGCGAGCACAAGAGGCCTCCAGAGTAAACACAATAGATCTGACCTTTTATGCTTTAAATTGTACTTTTTTGGTTAGGTAAACATGAAAATTTGTTAAAATTATTTTAATTCCAATGTGTAAGATCTCTAAATTTGGTATTTGTGTAGTATTCATTTAATTTTGTCAACAATAAGTAGGGTTTTTTTATTGAAAATCAGGCACACAAATCAGTATTACTTTTTCTGACAATGTATTACTACTTTTCAGTTACATTATCTAAATATCTACTGATGCAAATTGTGTAAAGTAGACCGTGCCAGAGCAGAACCCCTAGACAAAGTATCTTTCAATTAGCATTAACGACAGTAGAAAACATAAAAATGTACGGACTTGATGTATGGTGATCAAGAAGTTTGGAATCCTCTCCATGATGGTGATGAAAGCAAACGTCAAAATATTTCGATCGCCAATGTCAAATCCATACAGTCTGTTATTTCTACTAGCGTCTACGCCAATAGAAATGTTACTTTGTCTATTATAGGCCCAGGCATTCTTTATTTTTTTTTATCCCTGATTGAAGACGTCTTTTGACAAAGGTTTTGATTGACAAGTCATCTCTTGGCAAGTATATTCACCGGCAGCAAAACCATGAGTTAGTACACAACAAATAATTCAAGCAGTAGCTGCTGCTGGAAAATAACATACAGAATGGTCAGAGTGCACCGCCGCTGAATATAATTGGTCCCACTTTATGTCCGATAGGGCTTCCATAAAGACATCTGTAAAATTTGATAGAAATGAAAGACTGAATTATGCCATTTTTCATGTCAATGTATTTATCATTTTCACTTTTAAAATATTAAGCACAAGTGATGAATGAGATTTTCTAAAATGTATTTAATTTATTTCTAATGTGAGAGTAAAGTTTGACTAGTATAACAGAGATTGCATTTTGTTGCTCTGTGAATCAAATTGCATTTTTATCATAATGCATTATGATTTGTTAACACATTCAGCTGTATATAGAATGCTGTTTATGTATATGATTGATTGACATTGCATAGCATATAAGCATATGCTCACGACTATATTCCCCGAGGGGGTAGTCAGAGATATTCTGAAACCTCAGAACATCCACGTTTCACCAGTAGTACCGAATTGACATTGTATCTATGTAAATATAAGAGATAATTGCCACGAACTAACTTAACTATATTTATTCCTGTCATTTTCTAACATTCGACTAAGAAAAGAGACAGAAAACCAACAACTGACTTTAGTGCTGTCAAAGTGACGCTACACGCCCAAAAACGACTTAAATAAGATGGCGCGCATTATGATGCCATCTTATTTTGGGCGTGTAGCGTCACTTTGACAGCACTAAAGTCAGTTGTTGGTTTTCTGTCTCTTTTCTTAGTCGAATGTTAGAAAGTGACAGGAATAAATTTAGTTAAGTTGAGTCGTGGCAATACCGAATCGATACCAATATATAAAAATTTACAAGTTTACATTTAAAATGTTACAAAATATCTAAATGTGCAATGAATTCAAAACAATGTGTAGCGCTTGAGCACAAATCCTTATTAATATAAAATGTAGCTTTTTAACGATAATGTTATAAAACTTTAACAATAAATAATATAACGGATAATTATACTTATGAGTCTCCTTAATATACCTGTTGGTATGAGTGTACTAACCTAAACTATGAATGAATTAAAATAAGCTTACAATGGGATCACACTAGTTCATGGTACCTCTAGTATTTATTTTTTCATATCTATTAGTAATTGTTATCAAGACGGTACAAGGCAAGCCTAGGCTGCGCTTTGTCATCAATAAATGATCTGTTTGCACTGCTGCCTCTCTAGTATGATTTCTCTACTTGGGCACCGATGACTGCTTTTTAGGGTTTCGTACCCAAATGGTGCCAATGGAACACTATTACTGAGACTGTCCATACATGTCACGGTGAGAGTGGTATTAGCTCTAAGAAAGCATAAGAATAGGTAATTTTCTATGCAAAAAGGCACATAGTGCAGGAGTAGAAAAGCATACTAAAGTGGCTGGATTATTTAATATCATTCTGTGTGATTTTTGAAAGTCACTCGTTCAAAACAAGCTGTAGAAAACATTAAAATAACTATGGAGATTATGCAGATAAGATCATGATTTTGAATCTCATGATTCAAAAATAGCACTTCTTATTACACTGACACTTTTTTAAGGGGATGATCAGACCATCAAACTGAACAGCTTTCTCTAAGGGACCAAAATCGAAATCACATCCTCTTAAAAAAGTGTCAGCATACTAAGAAGGACTTATGTATGGAGAACCACTAGTGCAGTAGAGCAGTAGGTACATAGCCTGCAACATTAGCGTGAGCCCACTGTAATTGTTACGTTAAAATGTTATCGGCACCACACCATTTAGGGTTGAACTACACACACAGCACCGCATTTTTCTATTTTTTATGGCGCGATCACGTTCTGTCTATCTTATATGCTCTAGCAAATGACGTTCCTGAGTGACAGAAAAGGATGGAGCGACGGAAAAATGCGATGCTGTGCTATTAAATGAGGTTCTACCCTTAGTCATCGTCGTCGTCGTCATCCGAAGGCACGAAGAGCTCGTTCTCCTCGAGGAAGTTCGCTATGTTTTTACTAATGGCCGCCCCGATGAGTAGGCCAGGCACCACGGAGCACACCAGACCCAGGAATCCGAAGGGCTGCTTCTCAGGCTCTGGCAGAATGGCACCAGTCGGGGTGGTCGTCGCGGTCCGCCGCTGCACCACTTGCTCATTTCTAGAGAGGCTCTTGGTCCGGGAAACCAGTCGTACTAGTCTTGAAATGTTCATTTTGCGTATAATTTTATTTAAAAAGCGTAATTTAGTGAAATTATTTTTAGATTTTTCTCGTTTCGTTTGCAATTGACAGCCAGCCAGCACAGGATTATTGACATTGACATTAGCATTAGCGCAGATGATGGGATAGTGCTGTTCTCTGTTTACATATGGTTTATGGTTAGCAATACCGGTTTTTATGGTGTAAACAAATGTCAATAAGACAGCCACCACTATTTCTAGAACTGTCAAATCTGGAAAGTCAGTTTCATAACGTGTGAACATATGAAAAATGCCAAGTGCGTGTCAATTTGCCAAAACGAAAAAGAAAAATTATACGAAAATATGTATATGCTAAAGAGAGTTAGATGACTTCCCAAGTGATTTTTACACGTTTTAAAACGGACCCCTGTTATAAATTATAAAATGTCAATCGTAGCTTGTATGTGAAACAATGTCGAAGCAGTTTATTCAATTTATGCATGAAATGTATCAATAATTTAAAGTTCTAGCGAAAAATGAACATCACGCTTACCAGCTTAGAAGCTTTGATTTGTAAGTATCGATGTTTTAAATATGGTTTACTTGCGGCATCAGAGATCGGCATACGTAATGTTGATTTCAGTAAAAGCTACGCACGAATCTTTGCCATGTCCGGACGCGGCTGCTTTGGAAGCTTTTTGCGTCATAATGCGGGACTCTGGGGAGGGTCCGATGATGGCGGCGCAGACCCTGGCGGCGCGGATGCACTCGCCGAACGCGCGCGAGGCGCTGCTCGCCCTCTCGATGCTCGACCGCTGCATGCGCCGCTGCGACGCCAGCTTCCACGCCGAAGTCGGCAAATTCCGTTTTCTCAATGAAATGATAAAGCTTGTATCTCCTAAGTACTTTGCTGATAGAACATCACCCGAAGTACGGACTAGGGTAAGTGAAACAATAAAACATTATATTTAAATCTACGAATAAAGAAATAAATATGGAAATATAATTCACGTCAAAAAATGACCCACGAACTTTGGTGTACACCACGCAAGCGCGCAAGACTCAATCATTATGGTGACTCCAATTACGGCGTTTGCCGCCAAAACTCATGGTGCCAAAAATTAAGGAGATTTTGTTCGGAGTTATTGTTCCATATTTATTTCTTAACGTACCTAGATCAGATCAAGGATGTCATTAAAAATGCCAGGTTAGAAGCAGCCGAAATCGACGGGAATGTATGAAAAGATGTATGGACTTAGAGGAAGCAAGAGAAGTGTGTCAGAACCGCCCAAAATGGAGATCCATAATCTCTGCCTACCCCTCTGGGAAAAAGGCGTGAGTTTATGTATGTATGTATGTATTTATTTCTTTATTCGTAGATTTAAATACACAAAAAACAGGACAAACCAAACATCTTGTATACTGTTTATATTTATTTACAGTATGAGGTACTAGAATTTGCTGAAACCAGGCAAAGGAGATTATAATGATAAGCTACATAAACTCCTAACTGGATTCTACATAAACTTATTAGAATAAACTATCAAACAAACTTACAAGTTTAAGGGCCTGTTTCTTCAGCACTTCTGAATAAGTTCTTAACCTCTTGTATGCTGACATTCTAAACACAATAATATTGTTATTGTGTTTGGACGGGTCCGTGACAAACACAGAGGACAGGTTAATAGCTTATCTGAAAGATCGGTTCACATATTTTGTATGAAAGATATGTCAAACAAGCTGTCAGATTTTCGACGACCCGGTTGGTGTAATGGTTACCATGCCGGACTGCCAAACCATGGTCCTGGGTTCGAATCCCGGTTCAGTCATGGATGTTATATGTGTGTGCCGTTGTTGTTGTGTGGTCCCTATAACAAAAAGCCTGAGGTTTACTTGGGATCATTACAATGTATGTGACAGGCACATTATTTATTTATTAGATAAGTTGTTGGGAACTTATTCAGAAGTGGTAAAACAAGCCCACAACCAAGCCAAACGAGGTGGTGCTAGAAAAATAATGTTATTGTCATACATAACTAAATCAATTACCATGACCCCTGCGTTATTAATGTCACCCAATTAACATTCTAGGTACTACAGTTACTGCATGCTTGGTCAATTGAATTTCCAAAGGAAACGAAATTCAAAGTTGCTTACGATATGCTTAAAAACCAGGGTGTGGTCAAAGAAACCCCTCCACCCCTCCCTCCAGAAGACACACCCCCGCCTCGAGTGAGAGCAAAGAATGCAATTTTTGAAGACGAGGAGAAATCCAAAATGTTACAAAAGCTACTCCAAAGTAAAAAGCCTGAAGATCTTCAACATGCCAATAGACTGATCAAAACTATGGTCCGAGAAGTGAGTTTATCAACTTATCTGTGCTTGCTTTTTCTGTGAAAATATTAAACTGGGCAGAAGAAATTATTTATGAATTATTTCATCAGTAGGTCAAATTTTTTTTAATCTGGGTATATCATTCAAATCAAATCTCTTTATTGCAAAATTATAGGTTAATCTGGTGATTTGAATTTAGGTTTTTCCAAAGCCTTATTATTTTGATCCCCTTACACTCTAATATAAAACTCAGCTCACTCAAAAAGCACTACTTTTTATATCTTCACAATAAAAGCATATGCTCACGACTATATTCCCCGAGGGGTAGTATGAAAACTCTGTTTCACTAGTAGTACCGAAACTCACCAACTAAAGCGTAATTGTATGAAGTGGTCATTTTGCGCCTAAGCCCTCTCAACTCTCTTTTATCTTCAACATAAAGTTAAAAAAGTAATTTCTATTATAAAAAACATAGATAAATAAATAAATAAAATATCTTGGACATTGTCACACAAATTATCTACTTAGTCACATTTAAAGTTCCAGAATCTAGCCTGGACTTGTACAGATACTTATGTACAATAATTTTCGACCTAATCAAATTGCAATGTTAATATCAGGAGGAGCGTCGCAGTGAAGCGAACAGCCGCCGCGCGCAGGAGGTGGGCGCGGCGCTGGACAGCGCGGGGCTGCTGCGCGACATGCTGGAGCGCGCGGCCGACGCGTCGCCCGACGAGGAGCAGCTGATCCACGAGCTGCACGCCAGCTGCGCACGCCTGCGCCCCACCCTGCAGCGCCTCGCCGCCTGCGACGCACAAGCCGACAACCTCGGTATGTTAGCATGCTAGAGTTGAGCTGGAAACTACCCTGGATCTAAGAGATCCGCTGATCGCGCGGCCGACGAGGAGCAGCTGATCCACGAGCTGCATGCCAGCTGCGCTCGCCTCCGCTCCACCCTGCAGCGCCTCGCCGCCTGCGACGCACAGGCCGACAACCTCGGTATGTTAGCATGCTAGAGTTGAGCTGGAAACTATCCTGGATCTAAGAGATCCGCTGATCGCGCGGGGTTGCTGCGTGACATGCTGGAGCGCGCGGCCGACGCGTCGCCCGACGAGGCATTCCCACCTCGAGTGGTCAATTTTAAAGGACGCTTTGCCACATGGGTCTTCCGATGCTATTAACAAATCTTCACATTTAAAATTAGTATTATGAATAGTGTGATGGTAGGAAGAGAGATGCTCCTAAAATATAAGTTAAGTTATAGCCTGTGGGATCTCACTGCAGGGCAAAGGCCACCTCTCACGATTAATAGTGAGAGGGAGTGGGCCATACTCTACCACGCGAAAGCAGGGTCGCGGGTTCCTATAATATAATAATGTGAAACTTTATTTAATCAACAACTTTTCCAGATGACATACTACACGCAAGCGACGCATTAGACGAAGTGTTCCAGAAATACAATGCATTTGTAGCTGAAAGAAAAGAGAAAGCAAATCCCGAAACTCGCGTATCCAATAGTGATAGTCTACTAGATTTTGCAGGAGCTAATGTGGGGAAAGGAGATGGGGACATGCCAAAGAATGATACTGTTAAACAAAATGTGATAGATGAACTTGGTGATATATTTTCGGCTGACGGTGACGCCGGCAGCATTGCTGAACCATTGAAACCTGTTAGTTTGATGCCTTCTGGTACGTACCAACAATCTCTACAACAGTGTTCTTAAATTTAAATTATTTTTACTTGATTTAATAAACAAATATGTATTTACAGAGGATATAGACTTGTTAGGAGACAAAAGTTGTAAAACTGAAGGATGGAATCAACTGGATTCACTCGGAGAGCAGCTCTTGAAACAGTCTCTGCCAAGTAATACTAAGAGACTTGATAGTTTTAATAGGTATGTTATTTATATAATAATAGCTAGTATCCGCGACTTCGTTCGCGTGGATTTCGGAAATATTCTACAATCCATTGTACCTCTCTATAATGGTTGATTTTCGAACAATCCTTAGTGCACCCCTACATTCTATGTAAATTATTGTATTCCATTTTCATGTTTCTATCTTATAAGTATAAAGTCCTTCATAAACATAAGTTATACTTAAGGTTTTTTAAAGAAATGATCAGACCATCAACTAAACAACTTTCTCTATGGAACCAACATCGAAATCGCGACGAAAATATCAGTTGATCCATACAAAACTGCAAAACTTCTCGACCCAAATGTATGGGTCAACTGTTTTTTTTTTCGAGATTTCGAATTTAGTCCCATAAATAAAGTTGTTCAGTTTGATGGTCTGATCATCCCTTAAAAAACCTTCAGCACATTAAGAAGGAACCTGTATAGACAGATGCAGCGTTTCTCGAAATATATAATTTTTAAATCTAATTGTGTTCAAGACTATTATATTATTTATATTTCAGTAAAACAACAAAAAAAATACCAATGAATGCTTTAGAAAAGACTTCGCCGAATAATGAAACACTAATAGCTAACAACAGTGCGTTATTCGACCTAGACTTCTTCACAAAGAAACCTGAACAACAAGCTGTGTCACCGTCCCGAGAGCCTTCCAACCCTCTCACCCCCGACGACGTTATGGTCGACATCAGCACCGAAGGCGCTTCCAACTCTAGCACAGCTAATAACAACTTCATACCAAAACCAGACAGTCCTGTCGACAACATATTGAATTTAAAATTACCTGTAAACAACGGCAAATTGGACGAAACACCAGTAGACAATCAGGAAAATTCTGAAAGGAGAGATCTCAAAAAAATTTATGTTAAATCTTTGACAGATATAAATGTAACTTTACAAAGTGTCCAGCCGAGTAAAGTGCCTCCTCTGACCGTGTTCGAAGAGGAGGAAGGGGTGACGGTGGTTTTACACTTCTGTAAAGACAAGCCGAGGCCAGATGTTAATGTTATCGTTATATCTACTACTAGTAAAAGTGGTTCGCCTATCGAAGATTATAAGTTCCAAGCGGTGGTGCCTAAGGTAAGGGTTCTTTTGTCTTACATTCAAAGTTCTAACTGCCATGATTTGCTGAAAGAATAGAAATCATTTATTTGCATGAATACAGTTTTCTTACGATAAATCTTGTCAAACACATGATGATTGAAAAATAAAGGTGGCTTAGCGTGATGGATGACTGATGAGGTGTTGTCGCGATACCCCACCATTTTGAAACATGCCTAGATAGATAGGACACGGGTTCAATTGCTAGCAATCTGGACTTTATTTAAACATATTTTATCATAATAATATTTTAAATTTGATTATCTGTGTATCTCTTGATTCCAAACTGTACGAAAATGTGAAAATGTCGAATGATTTGGTCCTAAACATCGAATGTAGGCGATAGCCGATATTTTAGCCGTGTATTTAAGTAAAATCAGACCATCAAACTATTAAAACGGAACAACTTTTTCTGCTCGAAACAGCGAAAAAAAATCTCGGGTACCTAAGCATTGCAGTTTAGGATGAAACAGAAAATTTATATTTTGCGATTTCAGGTTTGCTCCCATAGCTACAGTTGCTCAGTTTGGTGAACCACCCCTGAAAATTCGGAAAGTGATTACGAAATCACCTATAATATTCTCCCAAGTTAATTCGTTAGTACAACTCTCATTTGATTTTGTTCCAGGGCTGCAAAGTTCGTCAGCTGACACCGTCAGGCACGTCGCTGCCTGCTTACAACCCCTTCCTTCCGCCCCCCGCGTTAACTCAAGTGATGCTGCTCGCTCGGCCTACTTCCTCACAAATAAACCTCAAGTTCGTGATCACGTACTCGAGCGAAGACGACGTGTTCACTGAGATGGGCGAGGTGAAACAATTACCACTGGATAGCATATAGTGACTCCCGGAATGAAAAATGCAATTATTATTATTATAATCGTATAAATATAGGTCAAGCTTTGCAGTGCGGAAGTATGATATATTTATTAAGCAAATCTCAAATAATACGCGATGGCTTATGTTTAGGATATTTTGTAAGTTCCATGCGCAAAACAGCTAAAGCGGAGTAATGATTTAGGGTTGAACTACACCACACAGCACAGCATCGCATTTTTCCGTCGCGCCATCATTTTCTGTCACTCAGGAACGTCATTTGCGAACGGCGTGCTGTCGCGCGCGATCGCGTTCCGTCTATCTTATATGCTCCAGCAAATGACGTTCCTGAGTGACAGAAAAGGATGTAGCGAGGGAAAAATGCGATGCTGTGCTGTGTGGTGTAGTTCAACCCTTACTTTCAAGTGATTTTGGAAGTAGAGAGTCCAGTGTCTCGATAGTTTTCACCAAAATGATCAAAAGCCAATATATTTATGTTGGTTAGTTCTAGTCGAAATTCCATTTATTTTATTTATTTAATATGACATTCCAAACGTAACCGTTTGTATTTACGTACTTAGTATTTTTGGACTTAAATAATTATTATAATTTATTTATATTTACTTAATTCGATCTGAATGGATAATTATTGACAAATAGGCGCAGTATTAAAAGTTTTGAATAACAAGCATTTAAAATGTACAATATTATAAAATATTAAGATTTTATATTTTTATCATGTTGCAGTGTTGTTATTAGATTTATTTTCGTCCACAAAAAGCTACATTTGTTTATAGTAGTCTTGTATACTTGTTTATTCGTTGTTAAAAACATGCTAACTACCATCATTATTTCCTTTTACAAAGCTTATTTTGATTCCCCTTTATTGTATGATGATTATGTAAATTAACATAATTAGCCTAGCTTGTTAATACGTTTATTAATAAAAGTCTATGCACATAACATTGACGAATTTTATTTGTACAAAATATCGATTAACTTAAATATATTTTACAATCTTATTATTTACAAAGTAAATGCACTAAACACAACAGCTGTTAAGGTATTTATAATTAATATTTTCAGTCGTGACTCCCCGGGGCGATTCCCTTAGGGTCGATTCACACCAGAAGAGCATAGAGGAACATTTGCTCGCTGCGGCAATCTTATCACTAGTGAATAAAGGTAAAATGTATTTAGAGCGTTACGGGCAACGCGGCGCCGTGCGCGGCCGCCGCTTCGGTGACGTGCAAATAAATTTCACCTCTAACTAGTGATAAGTGACTAGTGATAAGATTGCCGCAGCGAGCAAATGCTCTTCGATTTTCTTCTGGTGTGAATCGACCCTTAGGCCTCGTTCAGGGAGAAGCGGAGCGTTGGGCGGTGCGGTACGCGGCTAAATGATATATGCGAGGCTGATTATGAGAGCGTGTATGCAGAAGCGTCAAATTGTCATAGATTTATTGCCTGCGCTACGCACCGCGTCTACCTGAACGAGACCAAAAACTATTAAAATGAAATACCAAAAGAAAACCTGACATGTCATGGCATAAATCAACACTGCTGTTTAACATCCAAAGACTACAGTTGTGTGTACACACGGCGACAGGTCCGGTTACCCTGTTTGGACTTTGAACTATTAGAAGTTGAACGCTGCGAATCGTGCGAGAGGGTGCGGTATGTTGTTGTTGTTTCGTCTCACGGCACGCTGCGCCCGCGTCTATGCAGGCTCTCTACCGCACTATTTTGACGTAGTGTAGTTATGGGTATATAGGGTGCGTAACATGATGTGTCGCCGAGTATACGTAGTGAACTATAGGATGTAACCCTGTAGAGTACAACCCTCCTATATCGTGGAAATTTAACAGTTCACAAAAGTTCAACAGCGATATAGCAGCGAGATATTGCGCTATCGCGCCTTAGCTCTTTCTATTTGCGATCGAGATAAAAGGCGTGATATAGCCTTATCGCGCGCATTATGCTACGGCCTCTAGGCTATAAATAACATAGTATGAAAGTAATAGAACAACGGTCAAGCCATCACAAAGGGCGTCTAGACGGCCTGGTCCTTGAAAGCGAGCGCAGTGATCGGTTTCTGATGGCCGCAGTACTCCCGCTCCAGGGTTCCTTTCTCCAAGTCCCAGAGGCGCGCGTAACTGTCCGACGAACCTGCACAAGTGAGATACAAAGTCAAATTACTGTTGAGATTCGATTAGTTATTCTTTTGGTCTTGTATTTTCTTAACTATTATAAAACTGTAAAATCATGAGGAACAAAAAAGTTGCGGTTCTCTTCATATACATTCAAATGACAATCGGTAGTGCGATTTAAATGATGTGCAGCGCCATCTATTGACAAAATTGTTACTTTGTTTGTTTGTTCGCGCATCTTAAAATTTGGTATATAATTTGTGCGGACGAAGTCGCGGGAAAACACTAGTGAAGAAATAAAATTCGTACAAACATAGTGTTTTTGGACATTTAGGTAAGTATTAAAATGACACCGACGTTTTTTGTTTGCTTGTAACGTAACGTCTAGACGTGAGTCTAGATATTTAAAGGCAGAAATAGCTTGTAACAAAACTTTTTAGCACAAAAAATAAAAAATACACAACGAGAACAGAAATCCAGACTTACACGTGCTTACACTGAGCGAGATACTATGAATTTCATACAAAACCGCAGAGTGCCGCTACCGACTCGGCCTTATCTTTACATTTTCGATTATGCGAACTCCTGTTTGAATTTGTAGACCCGATTTTTTTCTGTAGATGAGGCTAGTCAATGCCACTATATGGTGAAGAAATTATCTACCAGAGATCAAATTGGAGGCTAAATTAAGTAATGGAAGGGGTTTTGCCCAGCTGTGGTATGTGTACTCACCAGTGAAGAGGAACCGCGAGTCGATGCTGAAGGCGCAGTCCCACACCCAGCGCTGGGTGTCGTGGCGGAGCTCCCTGATGAGGGACCAGTCGCTGGTGGCCCACACCTTCGCCGAGCAGTCGCCGGAGGTCGTCACCAGCATGCTGTGACGTTACATTTGTGAACAGTTACATAATAGGTTCCAGCTAGACGGGTAATTTATATGTATATGGTGAACAAAATTATATAATATTTATTCTGATATATATTGTATTTTGTAGGTCGTATATTGTATAATATATTTATTTATTGTTTGTTTGTACACAATAAGTTTGCCTTGTAATTATTAACTGTCTCTTTTGCGGGTCTGCTGGAAGAAATCTCTTCAGAGATAAGCTCGCCCTTTGTACATGTTTTCTCAACTTTGTATATTTTTATGTCTTTGTGTGCAATAAAGTGTTATAATATAATAAAAATTAGTTGAAACTATTTTAAGGGCATGATCAAACGATCACACTGAAAAAAAATTATATTATCTCTGAGGGGAGTTTTTCAGTTTAATGGTTTGATCATCCCTTTAAAATGGTTTCAGCTAATTTTGTTAGACCTTATATGAGACTAGATAATCTGTATGGCAATATCTAAGGGAGACGCCGAATGTGTTTGGCGCAAAATAGGGATGTGATGACATTTGGGTTAAAATGGGTGATAAGAACATGATCGGATACGATACGATCATGACGGCTCGCCCCCGAGCGACCACACGTAGCAGTTCTACACACTCACTTGGAGTCCAAGCTGAACTTGCACCTCAGCGCGTACTTCCTGTGAGCTTGTATGTGTTTGCGCGGCACCGGACGCGGCGGCTCGCCCCCGAGCGACCACACGTAGCAGTTGCCCTTGTTGTTCACCGCCGCCATCATCTTGCCCTCCGGGTCTATGGCTATGTCTTGGATAGACGCTTCCGCTTCTGGTATCTTTGAATATAAAGTTAGATAATAAAGTTTCAGAGCCAATGATTTCACTACAGCAGTACGGCTGTTCCAAGATAAAACACATAAAACATCATTTACAAAAGGTAAGATTCAAAAGTTTATTTCGAGTGTTGTAAGTATCGACACCAAAATATTTCGCAACCATTTTTGACATGATACAGACTGGTGTTAAACAGTGAAGGAAAACAAATCGTGAGGAAACTCCATATACGTATATGCTGAAGACATTCTAATGAGTATGTGAAGTCTACCAATCCGCATTGGTTACGCGTGGTGGACTAACACCACCTTGAGGGTGGGTAGGCCTGTGGCCTGCAGTGGGACGTATATAGGCTGATGATGATGATAATGAATGGAGGTTTAAGTGTGAGGGTGCTTGCTACAATTGCTGTAGCAACGTTTCTGTGTGTTACAGAGATTACAAAGTATGTGGTAATTTTCCACCACCATACCTAGAAGTGTAGAAACTTTTGTTAACATACCAGTTGTTCATTCTGGTCGGTTCTAAGGTCCCACATGTGTATGATTCCGCTCTGGTCTCCGACCATTATCTGCGTCTGGTCAGGGTGCAGCACTACGGCATTCACTGGGGCCGGCACTTGGAATATACGCTGACATTGAAACTGGCGGCCCCTGGAATTGACAACGAAATTAAATTAGTGTTGTTTACGTCTAAGAGACCTATCACACAAGCTATTTTTGAGCGTAGGCGATGTCGCATATGCACCGCCGCGACTGAAGCGTCGCAATTGGCCCTGATACAGACACTTTACTTGGAACAGCATATTTGTGCAGCAATATTGCTGTGGTTGGTCAAATAATTTATCTTTTCACAAAGAATACAAACACCCGACACTTTGAAATTTAACAGTGAATAATTTATTTGAGGTCATTGATATCCAGAATGTGAACTAAACTAATGGAAAATTCCAAAAGGAATTGGAATTCCAGTTATTTATGATAATATAATCAGATTGTTAAAATCACTGAAGATTTTAGAATTAGAATTAGAAGGAACAGTGAAATTCTTTACCTTAGGTCCCATATCCTAGCTGTGCAATCCTCTCCGCCCGTGTACATCCATTTGCCATCTTCCTGAAAATTTTAATATAATTATTGTAATAGCCCCTGTGCCCATTGCATGCACAATGCACGAGAAAACTGTCATGCGCAACGGGACAAGGGCAGAGGGATATCTCGATTTTTGTCTTTTTTTTAGGGTGACAGGCTAGGCTACAAGGAATAAAATTAGGTAATCCAGCCTATTTGGAAGGTTGTGCCGTAATCCTTGGCCATATTTATAAGTTTGTATTATTTTTAAGCTGTGTCCGGCTTGCATTGCAATACATTTCTTTTTAGAAACCTTTTCATGCTCACAATAGCCCACCAAAGTTTTGTCACAGTCGGACAAATGGTTTAGGAGCACATAAGGGACAAACAAACAGAATAAAATGTGCATAATAAAACTAACCTGGAATCCAACTCTGGACACGTTCTTGGTGACACCTTCAAAGTGATGAACGGGGTCAGGGTTGGCACTGGCCAGGTCGTACAGACGGACATGCTGGTAGCCACACGCCGCCACCATCTGACCGTTTGGTGTGATCTCCAGACCATTTACTTGCTATAAATAAAAAACAGAGAGAGAACATACATTATTCTGGGGTTGGCTTTAGAATTGGGGCGCAGGAGTAGGGGGGTGGGAGTCGGGGGGGAGGAAGAGGGGGGGGGAGGGGTAACTCCTGGTACCACTCCCCCCCCGCGGAGATGTGTAGTTACCGAGGTGGGGGGAGGGAGTGGGTGGGTGAGGGAGTGGGTGGGGGGAGTGGGTGGGGGGACGGAGTGGTTGGGGGCGGGAGTGAATGGGGAAACCCCCTTTTCCAACTCAGACGGTTAGGTTAGCGAGGAGCGAAGCGACGAGCATGTTAGGTTTCTTGCGACCACAGCGCACGAGCCGAGCGAGCGGAGCGAGCGGTGCCGCGGTAGCGGCCGGCGAGTGCCAGAACCGAATTGCTACTGTTTACCTAATCCACCCGAAAATATAAATCCCCCCCCCCTAATCCCCCACGGCCCCCTCCCCCCGCTCACTCCCCCCATCCATTCCCTCCCAACCACTCCCTCCCCCCCACCCACTCCCTCCTCCCTCCCACTCCCTCCTCCCACCCACTCCCTACCCCACAACCAATTTTTAAATTAATATATCTCGGTAACTATACATCTCCGCGGGGGGGGAGTGGTACCAGGGGATACACCTCCCCCCCCTCTTCCTCCCCCCCAACTCCCACCCTCCAACTCCTGCGCCCCAATTGTAAATATTACCCTTATTCTGTCCATAAGTGAAGTCACAAGGCATTTATTCTCTGATTCCAGAATTCCTCACAAAAAATATGGAACAACGTTTCTTCATAACCATCACAGAAACCAAAAACATGCTTCAAATTGATGTGCTGTCAGTTGAGATAATTTTGCGCTAAATCTTGCTTTTTACCTGGGTGGGAGGTTCGTAGTTGGATGAGGACAGCACAGGACCAGTCGTTGTGGCGATCCTTGGAGGAGGCCTATGTCCAGCAGTGGACGTCCATCGGCTGAGATGATGGTACTTTACAGAGGATTCTATATACTCTAGGCGGCTCCCCTAAGCTTTACTTTTTTTTTATTTATAATTAATGGACTTCTTGCTTGTGCGTTAGCACCGCATTTCTGCCAGTGTCAAGTGGGTTAAATCCAATCTCGAGGATTGTTTTTGAGTAAGAACACAACTGAGAAGGATTGTGGAGCCTAGTGGCAGGTTGAAACGCGAACCGCACGAACACCACGCTAAAGACAAGGTGTTTGGGGCAAACCCTGCAACGTGACTCCTCTTATCCTCCTGTTATAGTTGGTTTGTTGTTTACATGTGTTGTGTTGTAATATTTATAGTCAAGTTGAAGTTATGATAGGTACCGAGTCAGGATGCTGCATGGTCCTGAGGCACACGCCGCTGTGCGCCTGCCACAGCTTGATGGTGTGGTCGTAGCCACCGGTCACCAGGGCCACCTGGGACCCCGCGCCGCCCGCGCCGCCCGCACCATCCCCCGACATGCTTACACCTTCCACTCTGCAACTAACAACCACAACCGTGCAACGACAATAAAAGGGTTATTTTGTTTATAAAAGTTACCTACTAAACTTAGTTCGACATTTTTCGATTGCTTACCTTTATGATTTATCCTAGCAACTACTAAGATGACACTCTGACCCTAATATCAATGGAAAACAGCGGAAAATTTGAAGAAAACAATATGAAAATGTGTTTGTTTTGATGTCTTTCAATTTCACAGATTTTTGACTCTGTGGTACAAAAAAAAAACAAACAATTCCGTTTCAACGAAGCAATCTAAAAAAATATAATTCAGTCCTCCTTGTGTAAGCACAAATAATTTTGCGTGAATCGGAACGCTATTAAAATTTTCGCTGCTGTTGTTGTGGTACCCTTGGAAGTTATCACTTCCGGTTAGGTGCATGTTCATTTCATTGTTATCAGTCGTAACAGTTGTATTTTATGTTAAAAAATATTTTGATACTCACAAGTCAAATGTACTGAAAATTCTATAAATTTTTAGCCGCTGCACTGTCTCTAAAAAAAAATTCGCTTAAAATGTATAAGAAAACCTGATATTAACTTGATCATGAACACGCCCTCAATTGAAGAGCGTGGCGTTCGTGGTCGTGGTGCATGGTTTGTAATGACGTCATCACGTGCCATGAACGATTTTTGTCATGCAATAATGACCTCTTTTTGGTTAGACTATTGATTACTTTGAGTTTATTATCGAATATCACCGAATCTGCAATTTATAGTGATGATTCTATCTATTGTAAACACAGACCTATGATTGTAAAGAATGCGTAGCTAACTTAGCTAATCCTTTTCAAAAATATTTTATTGTTCCTACAAGTCTTGCTTGTCAATAAAAATTAACTTTCTTTTAGTAGGTCTGTCTCTGTACCAATACCACCATAAACATGAATACCACATAGTTACCTACCTACCAAACCAAATTGTGCTTTACAAACCACACACGACCAGCAAGACGCTTTTATCCTTATCCAGAAACTTGTTTGTCTGTATGATATTGATAGGTACCTACCCAATTCTTTCATATAATAATAAGCATCAGGCTTTTATTCACTGGTATGGAATTGCTTTGCTTGCACACATATCACGCACGTCTCTCCCATTGGGGTCGGTAGACAGCAAGCAAGGAACTATATAGGCAACTGAATGCTAGCAGGTCCAGACCTCTCGCTTCCCCTTCATTATTATCAGACCTGTGTTAATTTGTGTCATCAGTATTGATAGGTATATCATTTATTTACCTACTTGGAAAATATTTGGAATGGAAACTAGAGAATATGATATGAATTGGATAGCGCGCAGGTCCCGCGCTTTTGGGTATTTGTTCAGAGTGGCGGGAGATTTGTAGGATAGAAAATGAAAAAATTGAGAATATTTTATATGAAATTACTTTATTGAACATGTAAAATCCGTATTGACATGAGGAATGCTAATTCTCATTTACAAAATAACACAAATGTAAAATTTGAGAGACAAATCACATCGAAAACCTACCTATTTAACTAACTAAAAATACAACATACACATCAATTTCCTAAATTATTTAAACAGCCCGACACAATCGGGCTCATGCTGTCTGTTCTTAGTATAAGTTTGGTACCATTAATCAGCATTGAAATTTACAATGAGAAGAGGTAGGTTTAATTAACAATAAGCAGTCACATTCTTCCATGAAAATCTTCTCTAATTTTACATGTTTGTAGTCTGACCAAAACTCTTATGTCAATGATGTGTGCACTCATTAGTACACTAAATTTATACTATGGCATATTCAAAGCACAGCTTCAAAAATAAATTCAATTAGAAAGTTTAAAGTTTGGTAGACATACAAGTTTTGATAAAACCAGTGTACATCTCAAATGTGAGCATCCAGAAGTCACAGCGAACTTAACGAGGGAGGGCTAACTGTACAATTCCCCGGTGTATACGTGCTAACACTTAAACATTATTTTGAGGCTTAGAAACCTAGACCCTAGCCTGCGGTGAACTTTCCAAACTCTGCAGTTCCCCTTAAATCTATTACTATAAATACTACACAAATCGAGTAGTAAATCATGTTAAACAATCAACAATTTCATTGCATGGACCAAAACTAATTGCATGTTAAAAATTCAATTATTAAATTCTCATTAAGTATGAATACAAAATCATTTCTGTTGTACAGACTTTGGAAAGTCAGTCCCGTTAGTTTGTAATAAATTAAGTCCAAGAAAATTATTCAATATGAACAGAGATGTCTTAAAGGCTGGGAGATCATTCGCTTTCGTCTTCGTCTTCTTCGCCATCCTCGTCGTCAGACTCTTCCTTCTTCTTCTTGGACTTCTACGGACAAAACACAAAGTTTTAGTGACGGAAGACAACTTTGTAGGTCACGAAGAGTTTTATTTGAAAAAATAGGTACTTACAGCAGGGGCAGCTTTCTTTCCCTTCTTCCCTCGCTTTTGCGCCTTCTTGACGCCACCTCCCTCTCCGCCACCACCGTTCGCGTTGAAGGACTCCAGATCCTTTGTGTACTGTTCCTTGGCTTGCGCAGCCTTTTCTTCCCATTCCTAAATAAACGAGCAATTAGTAAACTGATAATATAAATAAGACAAAGGAAAGTTATGTGGCAATATGCTTACACTCTTGTCCTTCATTCCCCTCCATATTTCACCTCCCTTTTTGGCAATTTCGGTGACTTTCAGGCCAGGGTTGTCGGACTTTATTGACTCTCGTGCACTGTTCAGCCAAAGCATGTACGCTGACATGGGACGCTTGGGTTTGTCAGTCATCTTTACTTTTTTCCTGCAAGAGAACATCTGTACTGAATGACAAATATTAGCAAAATGCGGCGAGAATTAATGGCAACAGGTTATGCGGGCCATGCCTAACGCAATCCGAGTGCCAGCCAGCCTTCCAACCACATATATGGAACACTAGGGCGGCGTTTTGGCGGGAAACGCTATAAAGTCCTAAAAACGCTAAAATTAGATATGTCCGTAATTAGAAATCACTATTCTACATCAAATGCATCAATAAAGGGACTTTAAACTAATAAACAGACATGATTTTCAACAAAAATAGTTATCGCCCCATATAACGAGTTCACTGGCCTAGGCTTGGGTCGTACGAGCCATTTTGTTTTCACGTTTTGTGTCTAAAATACGCAATAACTATAAAAGCCGATATTACCAAATAATCACACAACTATCGAACTAAAACTTGTGGAAGAACTGTTAAGAACCTTCAATGGAAAAGATTCGAGAAATAAATTATTGAAAATCAGGCGTCCTTTCCCATACCCACGCTACTAAGGAAAGTACGGCGATGCCTATGGCCATGTTTGACTCAGAATTCCAACGTGGAACGACAAATAATTTTACAAAACACTTGATGAGAAACAAGAATAAGCTTATTATAACACTTAACTTTGATTAGGAAAATTATTAAACTTACCTGATAGCAAAAATTTTGAAATTATTTTTGAACTGGTACGCAACCAAACTGTAGACGTAGAGAACCAGAAGAAAATGTATGGAGCTCGAAGCTAATGTTCCCCGTGCAAGGCTTGGGTCGTACCGCGTCGCTACTACAGCGCCATCTACGTCGAACGTGATTGGCTGTCGGCTTTGCCGCTACCAACTTGCGAAACTCAAAATTGCATCCTGTACTACGTATATCCGTGACGTATTGATACAAGTGTTTATATGATAACCTACCTTCTGTCGTTAGGATAAGATTTATATTCAAATGATGTAACTTCTTTCATACATTTACTTCTAATATTTATTTCGTCAAATTTGTTAGAAATTATGTATAGAAATGTTAAAATTTCGACTGTGGGAGATCGAATATACCAAATATGAATATTTTACAATGTAATTTTGAACATGTTCATATAAGAAGTATATCAAAATGTGACCCAGTCGTATCGAGGCTCCCCTTACCAGATTCCTACCAAATTTACTCGCGCCATAATTTAAATGCCGCCAACGTTAATTTCGAAAACGTAAAAAGCGCGGTAAGTCGGTAAACGTTAGAGGGAAAGGGATGCCAATAAAACATAGCGCCTGAATGGCAGACGCGTTTGTTTACGATTTGATATTTGGTGGGAACCTCGGGGAAATAGTTTTTATTTCTAGAGGAATAAGGGTCCTAGCACCTAAGATTATGGTGGTAAAATACATTCTTGAACACGATTTACGATACGAGCATGCTTGAGTTTGACTAACCGGCTTTCCATTCATACGAGTATTTTGGTAGAGTTAAATCAAAACAATTAAAATTTTGATCATCATCAGCTGATGAATACCTACCTATAGAATCAAAAAATAAGCATTAGTTAGTACCTATATGCTATGGCATAGTAACTACTAATAACTTGTAGCAAGTTGTAGAAGAGTTTTCCTTCTACAACTTGCTAGGGTGGAGCCCTACCTAAATTAGGTATACTGTTAGTACCCTATGATGTTATTCTACCTAGGTACTTCCTGCTTACACTCATTAGAACTTAACTAGTACTAGGTTGGTAGGTAGTCACTAGTGAGGTCTGTCTACCTACTCACGTCTCAGTTCATAGACCTCGACAATACCTAAGAATGGTAGCAAAGCATCTCAGCATTAACTGCTCTAGCTAGACTAGGTATTACCTTAGGCAGACCTACTGTTCAGTCTAATAACCATCATGTAGAGATCATTGATAATAGGAAATTAATGGTTTATCATATCCTACCTAACTTAAATAGTTCTACAATCGGAGCTTAACTTCTCTGTCAAAGACAACGTGGGTTGGGTTTACAGTTAACACAAAACATGTTAATTTAAGTTAGATAGGTAATTACCTAGGTAGGTGTTAGATAAGTAGGTACCATATTATGTTTCAGTTTGATGTAAGTAGTTAGTTACCTAACTACTTACCTTTCGATTGTACGTCAATTACCTAAATTAATGATTGTGACAGGGTTCTAAGGGGATAACTAACACTCAGATGCAGAAACGCTCTTTAAAGTTAATCCTACATTAAATATCTTGCTAGCTTTTAATACGTCAACAAGACAAAAAGTGACAGAAAGAAATTTAAAGGAGGATTAACTTTAATGAGCGTTTAGGAAACTAAGTGTAAGTATCCTACTTATAAGCCTTATAGACTTATAGTACTTATAAGGTATCTTTATGGAACCATTAGGTGTGTAAATGTGTCATGTATTTGGTACTTTTTATAGCGTTAGATTAACTATAGCTAGTTAGGATAGCGGTTGTATGTAATAAATTAATTGCATTCATGATCTATAGTTATGTGCCAAATGCACCGTATCTACCTGTACTATAGTAAAGTATAAGGTGCGAAATATTCTGTGTAGATGCGAGTCCACTCATAAATTAGACAAGTCTCCAATAAGGCTTAAATTTCTTAGCTGTTGGTATTGTCAAGCCACATAGGTACGATTCTGACATGCAATTTCATATTCCTGGCTCTGCCCCGAAGGTCCTAACTCCTAGGCCGTAACCTCCCGGTTCATTGTCTTCATTTGTAATTGGTAGTCTCAACTGCGCCGTTAGTTGGCAGCTGGATTATTATATAGCGCTATCGCGCCATATTTTGCGCGCGAACAAACGAGATGAAACGGAATAATAAATCCGTACCTATCCTATCCACCGTGCAGGAGGCGATGATTCGATCCCCGTCCAGGCCGACTCAGTCCTGGATTTGTCAATAGGCCGTATAGGCCGCGGCCTAGGAGCGGCAGTGTCCTAGGATGCGCAAAATGTGAGTTGCTTGTGTGGAGCTCCACAAACGATGGCCCATCTCACATCGTGCCCTGCGTGCCCTAACACCTGTACGCAGGAGGAGCTCATGACCGCTAGCGACGGTGCAGTATCGGTTGCCCACTTCTGGCAAGGTACTATTTAGCGACTTTGTTCAAAGTTTGAAGTCGACACGATAAGAAGAAGAAGGGGCGGCAGATTTCAGAGAACTATAAGTAAGTACTACAAATGGAAAATTATTATTTTAGAAAGGTACATGGGGCGGCGGAAATAAAGTGGCCTACACTCATAAAAAATATAAATCCGGCACTGGGTCGACTCGTACCAATGAGTTTTTCGGTATTTATGTACGTTTTGTAATGTAACACCAAAACACCACTATGGCTTTTCGGTGACGGAAAAACATCGTGAGGAAACCTGCATGCTTCAATTTCTAGGCATGTATTGTACCCACTGTCCATTACAAGTGGCGACGGGCTCACCCCCCGTCACACTGGACAGAGTTTCGGTACCTAGGTACTATTGGTGAAATGTGATGTTCTGAGATTTCAGAATATCTCTGGCTATCTATCCTCGGGGAAAATAGTCGTGAGCATATGCTTATGCTACCTATCCACCCCCTGCTGGATACCTACTTGTACACTTACAAAGTAAAGTAAATGTACTTAATTAATATACTTTGACTCTACTATTACAAACAAAACAAATAACTAACAATTACTTACATAGTATAGTTTCTCGAGGGTAGGCTGTGCCCTGCATTGGGAAATATACAGGGTGAAATTGATATCATTACATCATTAGCATCCTTTTAAACTAAGAGTCTACCCATCAAACTGAACAACTTTTACTCTGGGAGCAAACCGATCGGAGCAAAAAAATTATCAGCTGCTGCATACATTTGAGTCGAGTGGGCACTGGGCACTACAGTTTAGTATGGGACAGCAGATTTTTATTTTGCTCCGCTCGGTTTGCTCCCATAGTCAAAGTCGTTCAGTTTGATGGGTAGACTCTTATAGTTTAAAAGGATGCTAATGATATCAATTTCACCCTGTATGTATAATAGACAGGCTGATGATGATGAATCCGAATAGTATCATCAGGTAGTCTCAGGGTTTATGGTACCTAAGCTTTAGTTTACCAACTTTCTTTAGAAATAAGTAAACATTAAACGCATTACAATGCATTTAGTGATGGCTGTGGTGACGGTAAGGTCGGGTACCTCTTATTGTAAAATTAACGACTCTTTTTTTGAGATATCCATAGAAAGGACCTTGGGAATTAAGTTTTCTATTCATTTATATAACAATAGAGTCTACTAGGTACTGTCTATCTATGATAATAACTTTCGCAGTCCTGTTTTGGTCTCGATCGTTCTTCCCCATGCCTTTGCAACGGTTCCTTGTTGAAAAAAATCTCCCCCTTATAAAATTGTGAGATCCGTTTATACAATAAAATAAATGTTGTGTGCGAATATACTTACATTCTCACGAATTCTCACGATTCTTTTAAAGTTTTAAAGATATACATGGTCCATAACTTTATATGCTGACAGTTTTTTAACACGATGATTAGACCATAATATCAAACTGAACAACTTTCTCTATGGGACCAACATCGAAATCGTGAAAAAAAATCTGCTGTCCCATACAATTTTGTTTGGCTCAAGTAGGTTTGCAGTTTCATGGATAGACTATAGAACTATGTGGTTTAAAGGTTAATGATACTTTTCCTTACACCCTGTATATAACATATAAACATAAACTCAAGACAAAATAATCTCTTTCTGAGGAGTCGGCTATGTTACAAACAACGACACAAGGTATAATTATGAAGCATTAGCCTATGCTCACGACTATATTCCCCGAGGGGGTGGTCAGAGATATTCTGAAACCTCAGAACTTCCGCATTATGAAGCATGGAGTTGTGGTATTATTCTTTTTTAACATGTTGTAGGGTTCAGGCTGACATCAAGTGATAGGGGGCTAGTCTCTCACCCATGTTAATTATATCCCTCAGTCGCTTTGTACGACACCCACCCACGGCACGGAAAAAAATTGGGTGGTCCATTTTAAGCCGGAACCACGTGGGAAAGCCTTTTAATAATTTAAGTTGTTTTAAATTTTAATGTAGGTACTATAACTTCATAGATAAGTATTTCGCAAACATTTACTTGTTTTTGTAGAGTCGAATTTTTTTAAATGTAGGCCACCGTAGAAACTTGTCACAGCAAATTATTTGCAGTTATATTTTCCATATGAGCTTAATGACATTCATAAAGGTGATTTTGAAAAGATTCATAAACCATTTCTTTCCAAATGATTGACTGTACTTACTTAGTTACAATTTTTATTCGTAGAGTTACAATCATATAAAATATAGAGGCACAGATTATGTCAAATCATAAGCTATCAAACAAAAAAAGTTTCATCAAAATAGGTTCAGCAGTTTTTGCGTGATGCTGTTTCAAACGAACAAACAAACAGACAGACAAAAATTCTAATAAAAAAGATTGATTTGGAGTCACGGATAGAATTAGAGACCATATCGAAATCTTTTGTAGTGTTCATAGTAAACAGACCATAGAGGTGGAATAGAGGAACATACAGCTGAGAGAGCGAGATGTACCTAGCGGCACCACTGTATAATAGAAAGAGATACGTGACGCGAATCAATAGAACCGTTTTTTAGTCACCAATCAATTTTTACAATTCGGTTTTCGTGAATAATTGGGAATCTAAAGTGAAATCGTAGATAATTTTGTGAAATATACTGACACTACTTCATTAATTTATCTACGATTTTACGTTAGACTCAGAATTATAGACAGTATTCGAATTTTTGCCTGCGAATAGTCTCCAAAAAACATCAAAAAACTGTGTCATTTGACAACTTATGTCACTGACTCTATTCCTGTAAGGTATAATAACTTTATGATACAGACACACTTCTGTTACCTTTTATAATCTACTGTATAATACATAGGTACCTACTTAGTTTAAATTAGATTATTTTTAAAGGCAAGAGAGGTGTGTCAGAACTGCCCAAAGTGGAGATACATAGTCTCTGCCTACCCCTCTGGGAAAAAGGCGTGAGTTTGTGTATGTACAGTCAGCATCAAAAGTATCTAAGCATCTCCGGTGTTCAAAAACATCTGAACAATTACCTACACGAAAATAAACCCTATTTCCTACTAGATACCATTTGTTTTTATCTTAACAAATAATAACATGACAGATAAATTAATTTCATTTCTTTGTGAGTTGAAATAAGGTTTGCTATCGTAAAGTTGTCCAGATATTTATGAACACTTAACATGCCTAGATACTTTTGATGCTGACTGTACGTATTTTTCATGAAGCAATATGCTCTGTGGTATTTTTTAAACGTTAATCTTTTTGAATGTGTAATTGGTATACCTACCAACTATTCTGAATTAACATTTTAGTCTTTACTCGCATTACCACGTGTCATGCACGCACGCAAGATTGCATTAAATTGATAATGTACACTTTATCAAGTGAACTTTAGTGCGCCGTTACGCCTACTTTATGTATGTAGTACAATAATGTAGCTGACCCGGATACTGCAAGTAATTCATCTTTGAGACTGCATTCAAAATTAGGTACCTATTTATTTTGCCTATGGGTGTCCCCTTGCAAGCTTAGAACACCAAGAACACAACAACCTAAGTTAGGTACATAGTGAATCGAAAATGATAAGCCTGATAAGCGTGTTTGCAGTCTACGAATGTATTCGTATACCGGTGTTAGGCCATATGTCCTTAGGGTTATGCAAACCTCATACTCTTTTGTAAAAGGGGATTTTTCCGTATGTACCTAACCATTAGGTACATACTTATCTATAGTAGTTGACCCGTAAGGTATGTTTTCGCCTGCTTTCTTTTTCTTACGTACCGAAAACCTTCCTCGAAATCTGTTCCTTTTGTTTGTTCCCGCATCACGCAAAAACTACTGAACCGTTTTTGATGAAACTTTTTTTGTTTGATAGCTTATGATCTGACTTAAAAAATCTGATATATAATTTGTGCGGACGAAGTCGCGGGAAAACACTAGTACTTAATAAAGTTTTAAGGCGTTTCGAAAAATGACTCCTAAGTTTGTCGAGGAATATAATATACTTCGCTCAATTCTCACTCAGACCAAATAATTTTTGCCATTATTGCTCCGAGGCTCAATCAAAGTGAGCCTAGAAGCGAGCTCATCGTTTTTCGGGCTGCGTGACCCAAAAAATGACATTCTCAATGCTCCACAATCAAGAGATGTGTTTGCATGTTTCTAAGAAAATTATAACTGAATCGGCTGGGCCGTTTCAGATGAAGTATCATAAGGAGGGATAGATTCTATCCACATGAATGGCAAAGTCAAAACGCTAAGGATTCTTAATTAGCGTTGATATACTTACTACTAAAAATACTTAAGTACTATTATTTTAAAATGGCAAATGTATTAAAATCTACTATTTTTATTACGTAGTACCCATTCCTAACCTACCGCAAAGCGAACATTTACAGTTCGTCATTATGTCCAATACAAAAGGAAGCCCTTCGCTTTAGCTTTTAGTTCGAAGAAAAAAAAGGGAGCGTTGGACGCGGTACAGTTCCCGCCGTTTTTTTGTTGGCGTGGTGCTAAGTTGGCGTCGTCGTCACCGCGCCTTTTTTTCTGTAGTACCGATAAACGACCAACTTTTTGTTGTGGCCCATTGCCACTTTATGAGCGAATAACTTTCTCATGTTCGTATTTGTTAATTGCATTAAATACATATTCTCTATGTATAACTTTATACATATTTTAATTATTGCAACAGATTTTTTTTTCGCGTTTCCTGAGGTAGGCTTCATAGTGAAAGATGTTTAGTTTGATGGTCTGAGTTCACCGTTTCAGTATTTGCTAGGCTGTCACTTACATAGATAGTTTAAAGTCGTGATACTTATTTTGTACTTAGATGTAGAGTTTCTGGCCGCATCTTTTCTACAGCGACAACACGTTCCGACGCGGTGGTAGTTTCAATAATATGCTCATTTCATTTAATAAGTGGACTAAGGGTTGAACCTCATCTAAGGATGGAGCGAAGGTAAAATGCGATGCGGTCCTGTTAGATGAAGTTTCTACAGGGTGTAAAGAAAAGTATCATTAACCTTTAAACCACATACTCATCAACTGAACAACTTTTACTATGGGAGCAAAACGATCAGAAAAAAATAAAACAGCTGTTAGTTCCATACGTTTCCCCCGGTATTGCAGTTTAGTATGGAACAGCTGACTTTCTTTTGTTCTGATCGTTTTGCTCCCATAGTAAAAGTTGTTCAGTTTGAATGGTCAATGATACTTTTCCTAACAACCTGTATATTGAATAAATTATTTTGACGTTGACTTTGTAGGTATTTGAAGCGTCTTATTCAGAGAGCGAAAATGCGCGCTGCATACAAACGTACTATGGTGATATTTTCAATAGTAACCAATTAAAGTCAATAAAATTTTGCAGAAACAATCTAGAAACAAATCTCTATGCTTCTATAGAGTCAGATTTTCGTTAAAATATACAGTTTCAATGCTAGGATTAATTTAAGATTTGTATGGAAATCTCTGAGGCACTGTAACTTGAAAACTATACATTTTAACGAAAATCTTACTCCATACAAGCATAGAATTTTTTTTTCTAGATTGTTTCTGCAAAATTTCATTGACTTTAATTGGTTAGTATTGAAAATATCACCATTGTACGTTTGTATGGAGCGCGCTCCGAATAATATACCCTTAAAACTAGTAAGTAATATAATTAAAAACGTTTCTGTAATGCCTAACATTAACAAAATCTTTGGTTTCTACTCAAATTTATAAATCGCTTTTAGTGATAAGGACGCCTTTTGTAAAATGCGATGCGGTCCTGTTAGATGAAGTTTCTACAGGGTGTAAAGAAAAGTATCATTAACCTTTAAACCACATACTCATCAACTGAACAACTTTTACTATGGGAGCAAAACGATCAGAAAAAAATAAAACAGCTGTTAGTTCCATACGTTTCCCCCGGTATTGCAGTTTAGTATGGAACAGCTGACTTTCTTTTGTTCTGATCGTTTTGCTCCCATAGTAAAAGTTGTTCAGTTTGAATGGTCAATGATACTTTTCCTAACAACCTGTATATTGAATAAATTATTTTGACGTTGACTTTGTAGGTATTTGAAGCGTCTTATTCAGAGAGCGAAAATGCGCGCTGCATACAAACGTACTATGGTGATATTTTCAATAGTAACCAATTAAAGTCAATAAAATTTTGCAGAAACAATCTAGAAACAAATCTCTATGCTTCTATAGAGTCAGATTTTCGTTAAAATATACAGTTTCAATGCTAGGATTAATTTAAGATTTGTATGGAAATCTCTGAGGCACTGTAACTTGAAAACTATACATTTTAACGAAAATCTTACTCCATACAAGCATAGAATTTTTTTTTCTAGATTGTTTCTGCAAAATTTCATTGACTTTAATTGGTTAGTATTGAAAATATCACCATTGTACGTTTGTATGGAGCGCGCTCCGAATAATATACCCTTAAAACTAGTAAGTAATATAATTAAAAACGTTTCTGTAATGCCTAACATTAACAAAATCTTTGGTTTCTACTCAAATTCATAAATCGCTTTTAGTGATAAGGACGCCTTTTGTATCGTTCTCATAGATATCATATCTATGATCGTTCTCATTCTAGTCGTAAATAGTTTATATCTATTTTGGTGTGCACATAAATAATATTTATGTTATGTTCAGTTTGATTTCGAATGTTAGTGTTAATATTAAAACAACATAGTTTACAAAAACATCATTCTATAATAATAATAAAATACTTAAATACAATAATACTTACTAACTTATATTAACATTGGGTATTTTGTAAAACACTAACACTATATTTACATACCTATTATTTGTAAGTGTTTAACCTTTCGTATGCGCAACCGTGCCCCTTCTTCGAACGTCTACGTGCGGGAGAGCAAATTTTTGAGAGCAAATTTTCTTATTTTTTTCTATGGAGAGTGATTGGTTCTTCGATTCTCTATGGTTCATTCATTCATTAGGTGTACAAAAAACCCAACTTTACACCTTATTACCATGTATTTGGGTCTAAATTTCAATGATTTTCGAACAAATCCCATAGGTGCAGATCTGCTCCCTAGCAGTTAGCGTACATCGAGCAGATCTGCTACTAAGCATACGAAAGGTTAAACAATCAATCATATAACATTATTCATTGGGAATGGATGAACATCGATAATTAAGACATTAGGTAAACGAACCGAGGAATTTTGTTCATGGTAAATTCTTAAATGAAATTGCTATAATAGTGGTGACCTCAAACGCATTTTTTAATTCACCACATTCCAAAAAAGAAGGTGTACCTATATCATATCTATTAATTGCCGAATTTCCAATTTATCGAATAATTAAGGGCTATTATGTTTGCGGTAGTTCTACAAACAAAAAACGTAATTATCAGAGTGGACCTAGTTATGCTTAAATGTTCCAATCCACAGAGAGGTCAAACTGAGATAAATGCGTTTTTGTGTTTGAGCTGTACACTTTTTTGTTGTAACAAGTAGATTCGTAAATTATTGATTATTATGAAGTAATATATACATTTTAATTTTCTATGGGTTCATTTAACACATTTCAGTTATTAAACGGTAAATATTCATTAAAATTCGTTTTGGAACGTTTTAGCTAAAACCTGTTTTGTATGAACTCATCTCAAAGACTTATTTGCAGAAACGTTCCATTGTATAAAAATGTAAATAATAAGCCATATTTTTAGAAATTTAAACAGTCGTTTATCTCGTACTTCCAACTAACAAGTCGAGACATTATTTAATTTTAAAAAATTGTCCTACGGTGAAACGTTTCGGAAATATTTAATTTCAAAGTTTAAAAAAAAAATAACACTACAAAGCTCATTAAAAGTTACTCATTTTAGTTTTTTACCACTTGATTTATTTTTATAGCCCAGAATTATTCGTTTTAATTATTTGTGACATCATCACGCATATTTTGTGCAGGAACGCACCGCAATCCTCGCTAGTTTGCGGTCGTATTATGAGTGTCTACGCTGATGCGGCCAGGTAATAGATGTTGTGGGTATTTTAGGCCTAATATTACCTTACATTATTAAGCAAAAAAAGTTTTGCGAGGATTGCTGTGCGATATAAGGTAATACTAACCTAAAATACCCACAGAATTTAGTTCCTGGCCATATCAGCGTAGAAACATTATACTAATTCAAACGAGAGACTACAAACTAGCGAGGATAACGGTGCGTTCCTGTACAAAATATGCGTGATAATGACACAAATAATTAATACTAATGATTCTGGGCTATAAAACAAATAAAGTGGTTAAAGAACCAAACTGAGTAACCTTTAATGAGCTTTGTAGTGTTATTTTTTAACTTTGAAATTAAATATCTCTGAAACGATACACCGTAGGACAATTTTTTTGCATTGTAATGCAAGGTATAATATTAGCCTTAAAATGCCCACTTTATTTTGTACCTGGCCGCTTAAAAAAACGCCAATATTACCCCCTTTGTGGCGTTTATGACTTTATATTTTTATGGTACAAACGATCCAAAGGTAACTGAAACCCTTTAAAGAAATTACAAAAACTTAAAATCATTGTCGTTATAAAGTGTCAGTCTTCGTGAAATGTTTAGCTCTAAGTAAGTTATTTTAAAAACAACAAATGATCCAAAGGTAAATGGAACGTTTTGAAAAAATACGAAACTCAAATTCATTTTCTATTAGGTATCACGTTCCAGTCCTTGTGAAACGTTAAGTGCATCATAATTTTAAATACAAAAACGAACCAAAGGTAATTGGAACGTTTTATAGAAATACAATGACTATACCATTACAACATTTAGGTCTTCATCAATGATTAAGAACTTAGTAATATTTGAATCCTTTAAACTGTCTAAAGCTTCAGAGCATTTTGCATTTTTTTTAATCATTGTGTTGAGGATAAATGTAATAAGTAAAGAGATAAAGATGTAAATTTCCATAGCCGCGGATGTTTTGAAACGTGTATGTGTATTATGTGTAATCACATTTTTATAACGTTCCAAATAAATATGAAACGATTTTAGAAAAAAAGATCATCAAATAAATAGTTTTGTATAAATGTTCCAAGATAATTGGATCATTATTTAGAAGCTTTTATATTAAATTGAATAAAAACAAAACGTTTCAAGATCATTGAGACGTTTCTAAGTTGCGCCTAGTGTTCTTTGGATCGTTATGAGGTTTGGAGTGTTCAAATAACTTGTTTGTAATAGAGTGTGGAGAGCCAGTGTCTTCACCATAAGATAGAAGGTATTAAAATGTTTAGCCTGGCATCATTAACTCGATTTTGACGAATGTGTGGATTGGAACGTTTAAGCATAACTAGGTCCAGTTAATGTAAATAAATTGAATCAATTGAATTCAAATTTTTTTTCGCGATTTCGATATTGGTCCCATAGTGAAAGTTGTTCAGTTTGATGGTCTAAACCACCCCCTTTAATGTTTATTTGTATTTTTGTAACACCTTGTATAATTATTGTAAGAAAAAACACGATTGAGGGCTGCACTGAAGGCTTGGTGCTATCCTAAGCGGATTGTGAAGCTATCAGTCTCCTTACAAAGAGCGAAACCGTTTTTCCCCGTGGAGAGCTTATTCGCACGGGCGCGCACATATTATCGCGCGATTAAAGCGATATTCCTTTCGACACTTCCGTTTCATAGAAAACGATAACTCCAATCGCCTCCAACGCGCAATCGATTTACGAATGTGCATGAAGCTATATTTGATAAAGAGGTGATTTAGACCATCAAACACTCACTCTGCCTGAGTCAACATCGAGAAAGAATAAAATAAAACAGCTGTTTCATACAAAACTGACGGATTGCAGTAATAATTCGACTCGAATGTATAGGACAGCAGATTTTTTGTTTGTTTCTCGTCGTTTGCTCCATAGCGAAAGTTGTTCAGTTTGATGGTCTAATCTAAACCACGCCTTTAAATATTACTAGTGTTTTGTTACACCCTGTGTAATGAATAATGATATTACTTTATTTTAGTGAAATTAACAATTTTACATTACTATGCGGAAATTGAAATGTTCATATCCAGAAACATATAAGGAAATACAAAAAAAAACTATCAAAAACTACCTGGTTATTTATCGTATCCAAGACTGTAAAAACGTTTTCGCTTTTATTGTATGGAGACTGCTAGCTACACAATTATCTTTATGCAGACGCCAGACTTATCCGCAAGTGAATGTGTAGTGTAGTTCACTTTGCCTTTGCTCCTCTATAAAGATAGAACGGAATGGATCATAATATTCGGCTAAGTCTGGCACTAGCATAAGAAGACATACAAGAATCCAAATTTGCTTTACCATACTTATGTAAAACCTTGTATACAAGGTGTTACAAAACTACAAATAAACCTTTAAGGGGGTGGTGTAGACCATCAAACTGAACAACTTTCACTATGAGACCAATATCGAAATCGGAAAAAAAAAATTTTATGTTCTATATACTCTACAAATCGACTAGAGCTAATATATGTATGGGATATGAATTTTTTTTTTTCGCTTTTTCGATGTTGGTCCCATAGAGAAAGTTGTTCAGTTTGACGGTCTTAACAACCCCCTTAAGAGTTTCAAAAATTTATTGTTACTTATGAAACACCTTGTATAAGTAAGTATACTTAGTATAAGTGTAAAACTGAAACGGTGAACTCAGACCATCAAACTGCTGTTTCATACAAAACGTCCAGCACTTTTTGATTTCAGCGTTTCAGTATATGGAGATTACAAAATGTATAACTATTAAAATTAAGCTTCAAGCTCAGTTCTTTCCTCGGTTTTGTAAACTTTTTCAAAACAGCGCCAATTAAATTATAAATAAAATAGGGGCATATAGAGATTTCAGTTGAAGACACGAGGGTGTATCTAGTCGCTGCCGCTGCCGCTCGCACTCTCGTCCGCTGACGCTGACGCCGACGCCTCCGCTTCTGACGACGAATGCTTCGCTTTCTCCTTTTTTTTCTCTTTCTTACTCTGTAATTAAATACGGATTTGAGAAAACATAAAAACGAAAATTATTATAAATGCGCCAGTTTGTGACGATGTTTGTGGCTCAATCACGCATAAAAGGCTTAAGGTGGTTGGAGAGCTGTCAATTTCATACAATTTCATACAAAACTTTGTCGTAGAACACTCGTAGACGGTATTAATAAAAGTAATGTTTTATTTATAGAAAAATAGCTCAGAAAATCTAGATTGCGCGATTCAAATAACATTTACAATTTATAATATGCATGCATGCGGATTTTATATATTGTATGCTGCAATTGACGAAGCTTGTAGCGGATATAGATATGTGATTAAGGTTTGACGAAGCCTGCGTTGCGGATTAGATTTTGTTTTTTTGTACATACAGGGTGTCCCGTAAATCGACGTCAAGCCGGAATCGGGTGATATGCCAAATCATAATGGTTACCAGAAAAATAATAAAATAAATCTAAGTCATAATTTTTTTTTAATTATAGGTATTTTAATTTCGTGAAAATATAGACTGAGAATTCAAAGCAACAGGGTTGAATAAATAAATATTTATAATATAATTACTAAGATATTATATAAGGCTTTGTTTTGTATGAATAATTTCAAAGCTTGATATCTTCGTAATAATATTATAAATTGTAAATATTATTTGATACGCGCAATCTAGATTTTCTAACCTATATTTCCATATATTAAACATTATTTTTATGAATACCGTCTACGAGCGTTCTACGACAACGTTTTTTAGGGACGGAAACCACCTTAACGGATTTGGATGAAATTTGGCAAACAGATAAAATATGTTCTGGATTAACACATACGATACTTTTTTAAAGTCCATGCAGACAGAGTCGCGTGCAACAGATAGTAACATAAAATTTTTTTAACCAATCAGGTAGATGCGCAAATATAAAATCCAATGATACTATGACATGTTCCTATAATTACACACCGAGGGCAGGAAAGTAAGAAAGGTCTTAGATTTCATGTAATTGTTGACAGAGGCGAAGCCGAGGCTATCATTTCAGCAATAATGAAAGCGCTAACGTACATTTTAAGAATCTTGTTTTGGTAGTAAGTAGGGTAAGTGTGGCCGTGTGGTGTTTGAGATCGAGTTCAGTAAATTTTAAAAGCAAATTAAATATTTTGAAAAAAAAAAAAAAAAAAAAAATTGAATCCATGATAATTCGATTCTGCTCTCGATTCTAAACAAACTACTTTCTAGTTTTGCGTTAATTCATTAACACGTTTTGTATACGTACTTGATTGAGAAATATAAAATTTTGTGACAAGGGCGCCCCCGAGAGCTAAAAGGCCTCTTAACGTTGCCAAAAAGATGAATACTTACATCTTTACTATCTTTCTTCTTCTCCTTATCGGAATCGGAGCTAGAATCATCATCTTCGATGTACTCTTTACTCGTAAACTTAGTCCCAGACCCGGCGCTCGTGTTCTTAGAGACTTTCTTACTAGCAGCCGCCGGAGCTTTGCTCTTCTTCTCCGCTGCCTTACGCTCCTTCTCTGCTTGCTTCTTCTTCTGTTTAAACTCGTCCGCGGCGCCACTGTCTTTGTATTTAGCCATGGCTTGGTTGTATTCTTCTTTAGCCTTGCTCGCTTTCTCTTCCCATTCCTGTTGGTAATTTAGTTAGTTAGTTCAATTCAATTCAGTTAATTTAGTTAGTTTAGTTATAGCCTGTAGAATCCCACTGCAGGGCAAAGGCCTCCTCTCACGAATAAGGGTGAGAGGGAGCGGGCCATACTCCACCACGCCGGCCCAGTGCGTGTTGGTGGAGGTAAGTTAGTGGTCAACTTGCTGTCAGAGAATTTTGGTAATTGGAATTTGGTAGTTGGTAATTTAATGGTTAGTAATGTGGAGTCTTATTGGGAACTACTCAGTCTCAAATCGATATGGTGTTTTTTGCCGTTAGCGATTCTGCTTATTAATATTTAGTTAATTATTGACAATGGATATGATTTATGATGATTACAGAAACAAAATATCACTTAAACATTGCCTAGTACAGTTGTAATATGTTACCGATCTTGTTAACGGTACCCGAATCAGAAACTTCAATACTGGTATGGTTTCTAATTAGTTGATTGTTCCAAGGAGTTGATATTTCTAATTACGTTTTGTCTAATTGGAAACTAGTTTCCAATAAAGCAATACGTGGTATTTTTTTATAGAAGTCTTTGAATTTCTAAAAGCCATCTTTTGGTTATATACAAACGCTTTGCCCTCGATGATACAACTTTGGCGAGAAATTCGTAACAGAACTTTCGAAAATATTGAGGTCACGGTAAAAGTATCTTCCAAGAATTTTATGTATTTTGGCGATCTCGATGAGTAAGATACCGTATTGTCCCGTAATACTTTACTTAAGACACACAACACTACGTGTATTATATTTTATGATTTATCCTTTTAATTTAATTTGTAAGGGTGATATAAAGTATTTTTGTAAAATGTGGTGTGGTAAATGTTTTTTTTTTAATTATTTACTTAATTAACAAAACTGAAACTAAGTTGCCCCGTAATTATACAAGGTCCTTTTTAATATGGTCACACTTTTTAAGCGGATGATCAGACCATCAAACTGAAAAACTTTCTCTTTGAGACCAACATCGAAATCGCGAAAAAAAGAGCAGAAAAAACCGCCATACATTTGCCTTAAGTTTTGCATTTTTGTATGGAAAAGCTGTTTTTTCTTTCCGCGTTTTCGATATTTACAAAAAAAAAGATTACGAAATGGTTTTCAGGTATCCCTACTGACTCAATCAACCTTTTTCTGTCTGTTTGTTTGTTTATTTGTTCGCGCATCACGCAAAAACTACTGAACCGATTTTGATGAAACTTTTTTTGCTTGATAGGTATATAATTTGTGCGGACGAAGTCGCGGGTAACACTAGTTTGTAATAAAAGTATTGTATAATAACCGATTTGTCCTTTAGATCCCGCCACAGCTCGCCTCCCTTCTTGGCGATCTCCGTGGGCTTGATGCCGGGGCTCTCCTCGGTGATCTTCTTGCGGTTCTCATTAAGCCACAACATGAACGCCGTCGACGGACGTTTGGGCGCGTTCACGTCTTTCTCACGCTTCTTGGACTTGTCCTTCCGCTTGCGTGGCCCTTCTGACTGTAATTGAGAAGTGAAATATGTAATTAATTTGTTGAGAGAGATGTTCTTGGATTCTGGTAGCCTTTATGTTTCATATTCATTGAAAAATTGTTATTGAATGTTTACTATGGACTTTTATCTCCTAGTCTAGAATGAAATATGTTACTACATATTGATGCATTGACTTCTACAGGGTGTTATAAATACCCTAGTAATATTTAAAGAGCTGGTTTAGACCATCAAACTGAAGAACTTCAGCTCCTTCATACAAAACTGTAGTAAAGACTGGATTTAAATGTATGGGACACCAGATTTATTATACTCCTGTTGGCGATATTTTTTTCACTCAGTGCCCATTTTAAATTCTATCTTTCTGTTTCTATATTTGTATGGACGCATATAACGTGGTCTGGATACCGCTATAAAGTCCGAAAAACGCGAATATGCATCAAGGACACTGACATATACTCTAGAGATAGACAAGCTCGTTCAAACAAACAATATGTCACACAAAACAACTCAAAATGACAAAATGCGGTCTATCATTGCCATAGTGACGAAGTGAACTCGGGAACATCAATGCGGTGCGCCCACCACATTCAAGTGGAACATGTTGCTTCTATGAAAGGGCCTGTCTATCGCTAGAGTATATTATGTCAGTGATCAAGGAGCACTAATGTGTAAGAGCTAAAAAAACTCACAATTGTAATAGTTTTCTTGGGCTTTTTCTCTTTCTTCTTCTCCTTCTTGCTGTCGCCGGACGCGCCAGACGCATCAGAGTCCTCCGATGACGACGGGTTCGTGTCGTACCTGGAAACATGTTGACTATTGTTAGTATGGAAAGGAAACATTTTATAGAACACACACTGTTAGTTAACAAATGAACGCAAGACCTGAAAAACGATTGAACCGAATCAACTAACAACTTGATATTTTGTCCTTCGAAATTATAAACAAACTTGTCGAGTTTTCATCTTGATTGCAAATACGTTAGATCGAAAACAATACATTACGGAAGGATATTCCACTGTGTGTGATTTTTTCAAGAAAATGAAGTATGTATTTGCGTTGCGAAGAATTTATTGATCGATTTTTGCTTTATCATTACTGTTCCTATCGGAATGTAACACAAACACGCTATTTCTAGAGTATTTACATTTTATGTCTATTCACGCGGGTCTAAAAGTTTAAAATCAACGAGCACTAATTCCTCAGCAACATACATCACTGTCCTTGGCCTTGGCCGGGTTTACGTCCTCTCTGATCCGTCGCGTCTCTAATGAACCTTAAAGTATAGAGCAAAGAGCACTAACTCCTCAGCCACGTCGCTCTCCTTGGCCTTGTCCGGGTTGAAGTCCTCGTCGGTGCTCTCTGATCCGTCGCTGTCGTCAGAGTCGCGTTCCTTCGCCTCCGCCTTGACGCGGGCGAGGTACGCGTCGGGCTCCTTCTCCGTGTCCGAGTCGCCGAAGTCGTCGTCGTAGAGAGCTTTGTCCTGGGGACATCAATAGAATATAATATTAATTGCCATTTCTCCTCAAAATTATATGCATTGTCAATTTATAATAGATTCATGTTTGTATAATACAAACATGTCTTGAACTGTATTTTGCATTTCATGAAATGTATGTACAATTTTGAAGCATGTAAATTTGCTAAGCAATCAATTAAAACTGTTCGTGAAACCTAACCCAGGAATCCTGACAAACTAGTCCCATTACTACACTCTATAGGTATATAAAAAAGAACACTTTTTATTTCTGTCCATTAGGAGTGCTTTCCAATAGCTTATACTAGGTTTTAAGACCACCCTTTTTGGGCTACATCAACTTTTATCTCGTGTTCCATACGTGTTAAAATTGGACTATTAGCGATAAGATGTGTCTGTGTCATTGACGCCCAAACCGTGTTATAGCCTTAGAACAAAATAAAATTAATGGATAGGCCTTACGCGAACATTTCAAACCAGAAACATTTGGCAAAACAAATGAAAGGTTTACTTCAAATTTGTATGCAAGTGCCCTAGATTTGACAGATAATGGCTCTAGTTTGTATGGACCAAGTGTACCAGTAGTGTGCTTCAACTTACCGCGCTTTAGGCCTATCCATTAATTTTATTTTGATCTAAGGTTATAGCCACTGCATCTGACGCCACCTCTCATCGTATCGGTCTCCTGTTCCACCAGACAGGAGTGTAAGGACAAGAGAGTGTTAGACGAGATGATTCTAGCGCGTACACTTATGCACTATATTCAGCGTACTTACCTGACTGCTTTTCTGTAAAGCTTAGCAATCGCCATAGTCGTAATCGACTAGAAATCTATCATCATAATTAGTAGTGTGTATTAGGCTCGACGACTGGACAAATAATAAAAGTGAACGAACGTTTTTGCCAGTATTCTTGACGTGCAGCTTCTTGGAGGTGATGTAGTCGAACAGCTTGTCGTACTCTCCCTTCTCTATGCTGCTGAACGTGTGCACGTTGCCGGACTTTAGGGCTATCTCGAAGTCGAACGACCTGCAAGTTTACAGTTATAATGGTTAAGGAAACTTTATCATTATTTGCATTGATGTGGCACGTGTATTCTTGTTAAGGTGGTTGGAGAGCAGTCAATTTCATAAAAAACGTTGTCGTATGACACTCGTAGACGGTGTTAATAAAAGTAATGTTTTATATATGGAAAAATAGCTTAGAAAATCTAGTTTGCGCATATCAAATAATATTTACAATTTGTAATATAATTACGAAGATATAAGGGTTTGTATTTTGTATGAATAATTTCAAAGCGTGATATCTTCGTAATAATATTATAAATTGTAAATATTATTTGATATGCGCAAACTAGATTTTCTAAGCTATTTTTCCATATATAAAACATTACTTTTATTAACACCGTCTACGAGTGTTATACGACAACGTTTTGTATGGACGGTAACCACCTTAATCACATTTTACTGCCATATAGAATACCCGCGACTTAGTCTGGGTTAAAATGCCTTAGGTACTTTCTCAAGGTTCAAGCTGTGTATACCAAATTTCATCAAAATCGGTTTAAAAAAAAGGCAATTAAATTTTTTCGAATTTATGCCTCCCTCTCAAGCTACTATCACTGACCCTGCTGCCACTGATGATCTATTAACTACATAATGAGCGTTTTTCTTTTTGTTTTCTAGGGGATCGATAGATGGCGCTACGGTCTGTGCGAAGAAACGTCAACATTTCAAAAAGTGTTTCTTTAAAATTGTAAAGAGTGAAAAGATGATCAAGAAGATGCCAACGCATCTTTTAATGACATATTTCATTATTTACTAATCATTTTAATTGAAAATTCTCAACTTTTACGCCTGACATGGCTGTATGGGCTCGATCCCTTGGCAGGCACAGACTTGACCAGATTTTGACAGGATCTCGCTTACGGCTCTATGGGGCGATAAACATGTCATCTTTCGAGTTTTTTAGGAACTAAATTTAAAAAAGAAAAGAAAAACGCTCATTGTAAACTTATCGTGGATATTATATCAAAGATATCTGTTTAAGATATTGTGACTGTCATCGCAATCGATCCATTCTATCAAAGTTATGAGTAATTAAAGTCAGTGATCAGCGCGGGCGAAGTCGCGGGAGCCGCTATGGACAAAAAGCATACAGGGAACCACACTACTGCAAGGCTGTCCACTTTTTGACCTGCTAGTGTGTGTAAAAGTGGTAAGACAAAAGGGATCAAAAGTGACCACTTTGCACACACTTGCACGTCAAAAAGTGGACAGCCGCATAAACAAATATCTATAGTTCCATCTCCTTTTACTATTAAAGGTACGTCATAAAACAAAAGAGATTAACTACACAAGTAAAATTGATGCGGAATCAAGAAGTTTGGAATCCTCTATAGTGGAGTGCAGACAGCCTAAGGGTTGAACTACACATGGCCGCACGCGACCGCACTTTTCCGTCGCTCCATCCTTTTCTGTCACTCAGGAACGTCATTTGGTAGAGCATATAAGATAGACGGAACGCGATATGCTCTAGCAAATGACGTTCCTGAGTGACAGAAAAGGATGGAGCGACGGAAAAGTGCGATCGCGTGCGGCCATGTGTAGTTCAACCCTTACAAGACGTGAAACATTATAATACTCCTTTGTGGTCGGTAATGATCGCTCTTTTCCGTCGCGTCGTTGTTTTTTGTGACGTTAATTTTGTCCCTTTCTAATCCAACGTACAAACTTGTAGCTCCTCTCCTGTCATTTTCGTAACTACGTCATTGGATAGAAAGGGACACCTAAAATTGGAAATATCGATGACGCCATTGCTAATTTTCTTGTGTATTTATAAATGCTAGTAAGGAGGAGTGGTATCCCTTATGATTTAGATCCATGTGCGGAATCTATGCTTTAAAATAAAGAGGCCCTTGACCTTAGAGCTACACTTACTTAGTAGAGGAGGCGCCACCACGAGCAAAGTTGACCGAAGCGATCTCCTCGAACCGAATGTGCACCGGGGGCTTGTGTACGTAGATGAACCCTTTCTCCAGCGGGTACAGGTAGCCCGCCGCGGCCTTGTACGAACACGCTATGGCGGGCGTTTTGTGGTGACTGTGAATATATATTTCATTAAATATTAGGTTATGTTCACTTATTAATACTAGGAAGTAAATAAATTAGACAACTACGGAGATAAAAAAAATGTTTTAGAGAGACTCAAGACTAAATAAAAAATAAGTTTTCATTTCACATTTACGTAAAATTGTGTAGCAGGGTGTAAATTTAAATAGGTGCTTCAGACTATCAAACTGAACAAGTTTCCAAACAACCAACATCGAAATTGCGAAAAAAAAAACAATCCCACTCAACCCTAATTCATTGGTTGATATTGTTTTACTTTTGACTTTTGTTTTAGAAATTTCGAAGTTGAACCCCTAGAGAAAGGGTCATGCCCTTAAAAAACTGTCAGCATATTGAGACAATTTTTTCAAGATTGTATGAAAATTTGATATTTATAATTAAGTATTTACTTATTTATACACTCTATATAGTTCAGTAATGGACTAATGAATTATGTAAAAATGGTTCTCAGTACTTTTGTTCAAAAGCAGATTTTATTTTTAAAAATTATGATTTTTTTTAAAGAAATAAAATGATGTGTGTTACCCTAAGAAGTCGCCGGGTCCCGTGACCCTCCTGCTGATGATCACCTTCATTATTTTAGCGAGAACCTCGTACGTCGGCCCTGACAACTCTTTGCTTATCTTCCCTTCATACTTCTCCTGCAGTTCTTCCCTGAAAATTTATATACAATCAAATAAAATTACAAAACTTGAGTTAGGGTTGAACTACACCACGTAGCACAGCGTGCGATCGCGTTCCGCCTATATTATATGCTCTAGCAAATGACGTTCCTGAGTGACAGAAAAGGATGGAGCGACGGAAGAATGCGATGCTGTGCTACGTGGTGTAGTTCAACCCTTATGTGCATTAAAAAAACATTCAGCAAAACAATAGCTTCCATTCATGATTGATTTCATAGACATTATTTCACTTTGGGACATTGGTGCAACACATATTTTCGCACGCTTTAGAGCCAAGCCATACGATTCGTTGCGGCTTGCGGCAACGCAATGATGTCACCGCAGAGGATCCTACATGGGCAGTGCGGCGTCTCATTTGTTTTCTTCTGAAGCTCCGGTGGCTCTGGTACGCGGTTTCGCTTCTCTTTTTGCACCTCATCTCAAGTTGCAAGTCCGGTGAGCGCGCGGCGCCGCAGCGCACCGTGTGATATACAACTGAATTTGGATGTAGACGTCGATGAGGCTACGCAACGCTTCGTGTGGCTTAGCTCCTACAGAACACAAGCTCTAGAATCAAAGGATATGTAAAATCAACCAACAAAATTGCTTGATTCTGACAAGTGAGGAAAATTTAGCAATTAGATACCGGGTTGTACTACATCACCTAGAACAGCACCGCATTTTTTATTTTTTCATCCATCCTTTTCTGTCACTCAGGAACGTCATTTGCTAGACCATAATAAGATAGACAGAGCGCTAACGCGCGCGATAGCACGGCCGCGTGCGATCGCGTTCCGTCTATCTTATTTGCTCTAGCAAATGACGTTCCTGAGTGAAAGAAAAATGCGATGGGGTGCTGTGTGATGTAGTTCAACCGTAAGTGTCCAACTATAAATAAGTAATAATAATAATAAAAGTAACCCCGCGGGGGCAGCTTGTGGCGAGCTGACGGTATTTGGCGACACCGCGGACCCCTATCCAGGGGGACCATACAGACATGCGCTCACACACACACCCACACAGACAGTAACACACCCCCCTACCTCTGACTTGCCTTCATTGGCCGTCCAGAGTGGAATCGCAAGAGCAGAACCTATGCTCCAGGTTGGAAGTGTATTGCACGTAATGGCGTAATAACGGGGAAACCCGCTCACGGGGTAAACCCCGCGATGGTGAAACCGGTGCCGCACCTCTCGACAACCTTTAGCCGCTCAATGGGATGTTGCCCCATTGTCGCACTTTGTGCGTGCGGCCGTTTTATGGGGCCCACTCGACGAGTCGGCGAGTCACCGCCTGCCCTATTTACAATTTTGAGACTAGTTGTCATGGCAGGCGTCCGTTAGTCTCCTCCCTTAGCCCAGTATCCATCCATCCAACTTTCACCTCTATAGCCCAAGACCTTATTTTTCCATCGCGGCCATAGCGCCGCACTCCAATAGTCTTTGCACCTGGCGGGGACCATCCCCGTGTGTATCATGTTGTGCGCTCGGAGATGGTATCCGCCATGTGTATCCCTTACATAGATTAACTTGTCTTTTGAACGGGCCTCTACATGTTGGCTTCGGCTCCATGCACGCCTTCCAAAGGTCCGGGACTTAATTGCCCGTGATTACGGATCATAAGACACATAATAATAAAAGTAATTTATTTTATTTAAATAAGTAAATTCTCTCTATAAACTTACTCAGTAAACGGTAACTCCAGACTAGTCTCCTCTTCATTACCAAACAGCAGCACCAGGTAGTGGTACCTGGTCTGGCCCTGCTTGATGGGCGGGTCCAGCGACACGACGAAGAACATCTGTCTCATGTCCTTGTGCGGCAACAGGAAGAGACGGAGGACCGTCGACATCGGGATCTTGTAGTCAAACGTCTTACCGTGGAGTTGGAAGAACGTTTGGAATACTTTGATGTCGTACCGACCACTGGAAGTGAAGGAAAATTATGAAGTTATATAAAAGAATAAGCTTTATCTACGAATAAGAATAAATATGGACGAGTAACTCTAAACAAAATCGAAATCATTTTTGGCACCCAATGAAAAATGACATTTTGTATGAGTTTTGGCGGCTAGTTACAATTTTTAAGGAACAAATTTAGAACGCGTTACAATTTTTTTGGTGCCACTTTTTGAGCTTCATTTATACTTCTATACATTCTCTTATTCGTAGAGCTTTATAGAGCGTCGGTGACGCGTCGTGGGGTGGTATGGACACCAAATCACGAGGCCGGACCCTCGGCCGGCCTTCGAATCCACATGTATGACATGCCATGTACAAATGAGTGTTCTTAATTTATGTATGTATATCTGCACTAACTCCAATATCGAAATTATACAGCGCTTTCAATCAAAGGTCCTTCGGACTATAATCGACGCACCTTGGTATGTCACAAACGACATACTTCACAATGACCTTAATGTTCGCTACGTGAAGGAGGAAATAGTAGAGTTCACACGAAGTTACCAGAAAAGGATACAAAACCACCCAAATATATTGGCTCAAAATCTAATGAGGGAAGAGACTCAGACCCGCCGACTTAAGAAAAAGATACCACAGGACAACCTAATGGGAGTGTAACAGTCCCTAGACACTTAAATTTGGATGCATCACTGGGTGCATACCAAGCAAGCCAACATTAATACACGTCACACGTTTTGCTGAATGTCCAAGAAAAAAAAAAAGAAACGACAGATTGCAAAATATAAAGGAGATAAAAAAAAAAAAAATCTGGACTTGTAGTATGCTACACGTGATACAGCTGTATCACGTCTTTTATCTCGTTCGTTCGAGCGCAAATAGAAAGAGAGCGAAGGTGTGATAGCACTGTATCACGGTGTCATGCTATCTATGCTGGCGGCAGTAGGGATTAGTATGGAACTGTAAAAACGGTGTTCACAAGGGACCAGCGATTGCCTAAGTGGCACAGGTGCAAGCTTGTCAGGGCCCAAAAACCGCAAAAAAAAAACCGAATACCGAATGCTCTCAAACTGTGAAGGGAAACATCGTGAGGATACCTGCCTTTCTGATGCGTATGTGAAATCAACCAATCCGCATTAGGCACGCATGGTGGACCCTCCTTGAAGGTATGCTGGTGATGATGATTTGCTGGATTCTAAATAGGACACTGAGCATACTCTGTGCACTGAGGCCTCCTTTATTATCTGTGCCCCATGGGATGATTACAAACAAACTTGTCCGACTTTAACCTTTAGTATGCTTAGTGACAGATCAGTCCAACCTCCCTCGAATGCCTAGTGACGGATCCGTCCAACAGACATGAAATAGTTTTTACCAAGAAGTTTGGAATCCTCTATAGTGGAGTGCAGACTGCCTAACAAGTCGGGAAACATGATAATACTCCTTTGTGGTCGGTAAGGATCGTTCTTCTCCGTAGTTTTTTTTAGTGACGTTTTTTACGAACTTTGTCCCAGCTCTGTCCCTTTCTAATCCAACGTCAAAAATTGACGTCATTCAATTTTCGTTGTGACGTCATTGGATAGAAAGGGACACACGTAAAATTGGAAATATAGACGACGGAGTCGAACATCAATTTTCTTGTATCAATGGTTCTAAGGAAGAGTGGAGTCGTTCGCGCGCTTTCTCTCGGCAGCCGAGGAGAGCAATTTATCAAGCGCTTCGGCAGCCCAAAGGTTAAGAAACATATTTCACTATGACCAGACCAGTGTGAAACACAAAACTAACCGAGGAGTAAGACACTGTAGCTCTCTGAAGATAGCAATAGCGTCCCCGGAGACGGATATGACGCTAGCCTTGTTCATGACCTGCTGGTGGAAGGCGTCCACCGCGTCCATGTCGCCCGCCAGCTCGCTCGTGGGGATGTGGAAACGCATCTCCATTAGAGATACTGGGGTGTCATCATTCTGGGGAAAAGATCATTGATGATTGTTTTATAAATGTTCATGTTTTCATTCAAGAAAAGATCTCCTTTAGGCACCATTCAATTCAATTCAATTCAATTCAAAATCATTTATTCAATATAGGAGCCTGAAGCACACTTATTAAACGTCAATTCTTTTTTTTTTTTTTTATGTTGAAGTTTCAGAATAAATTAAATTAATACAATTTTAAATAGCCAAAACTTTAAATAGGTATGTAAATGTGTGAAAGTTAGTTTTATAAATGCTCGTGAAACTATATACACAGATATGGCCACAGGCACATAATTATTTAATAAAGACAATAAAAAAAAACGGTGTTTCAGTATTTTTAAAACAACTCTAGAAATAATGGATAGACATTTCGGTAAATTTTATATAAGCTCTGTATCATATAATCTCCAAAAGGAAGTATTACGCAATTCAAATACAGTATAATACAATTCGAATTACGGTATCTTACACAAAATGACATTTTGTCCATTAAGATGTAACAAACAGTTGGACAAAAGATACACTTAGATTAATAATGAAAGTCGTAAGTACTAAAGCAGTGCTTTCATATAAGATCTGATAGTGATGTGTGATTCAATAATGTGCAACAAAAAGAAAAACATTAATATATACATACATATGCTCACGACTATATTCCCCGAAGGGGTCAGTCAGAGATATTCTGAAACCTCAGAACATCCACGTTTCACCAGTAGTACCGAAACTCTGTCCAGTGTGACGGGGGGTGAGCCCGTCGCCACTTGTAATGGACAGTGGGTACAATACATGCCTCGAAATTGAAGCATGCAGGTTTCCTCACGATGTTTTCCTTCACCGAAAAGCCAGTGGTGTTACAAATCGTACATAAATTCCGAAAAACTCATTGGTACGAGTCGGCATGGATGGGGATTGAACCATCGCCTCCTGCACGGCAGGCAAGGTTACTCGCCACTGGACCACCACGGCTAGTATATGACCACATTAATATATGACAGTAATAAAACTGAAACTTATTCTGCAAGCCAACAACTAAAAGAAGTCAATCAGTCATAAATACCTGATGAAACTCAAGTGTTACTTCATTCTTTCCCGTATTACACTGTGAGACGTAGTGTAAAGGTATTTCAAAGGCTGTGTGGGTTCCCACATTGAAGTTAAGTACGGCACCGTTGAACTTCGCCGTACCCCAGTTCCATCCCTTCAGAGATAACTCCTTCTCCAACATGTCCTTGTGATAGTTTGTTTTGAAGAATTTCGCCACTTTTTCTTGCTCCTACATTAAATAAAAATAGCTATTATTCACGATGTAATAATAACGCTGAGTCAAGCGCCAGTAGATACATTTTTGTGAGTACAGTCTGGTAGTAAAGTAAAGTAAAAACTTATCGTTTTCTAAATAAGTGATGTATCTGTTTGTTACGAAGTAACTCGTAATCTGTGGTCAGGTGTCATACCTTCAAGAGACCTTGATTAAGATTCCAATATTGTTTCACATTATGGTGAAATCATAGCACATGTACTTAACGCATTCTTAGGATAAGATTTGTGTAGATAAAGATAGTTCAACAAATAATGTTGTTCATACATTTGTGGTAATCCTTGATCCTTAGAGGCCTTTCTAACAATCAAAGGATGTCTTTCAGATGATCTCAGCCGAAGAAGTATCATGATCATCTGATCATGATATTTCTTTATGACATGACAATGTCTTATAATTCGATGGAGCCGGCTGCACGCACGGAATAACATGACTCATGCGGCGTTACCTCGCTCTGAGGCGTTCCATTTAAGACTTGAAGTGCAAGCGAGAGCACGGAGTGAGTTCAATTCATACATACCCCATCTTTAAAACCACCATATCTGTGAAGTGTACCGTTCTTCATGAACACTCTCAAGCCCCAAGATCCTATGAACTTCTGGAAGTTCACCAGCTCTATGTCATTGGCAGAGATCTGCTCCACCTTGCCGGTCTTGCTGTTCTTGAAGATTATGTTCTGGTCCGTCATTTTTAACCTCCCTGGAACCTGAATTTACAGAAGAAGTTACAGCTGATCTCCATTTTTGAAGAAAACAAAGACGCGATCATGCTCGTCATGAAACTCACCATGGTGCCTTTTATTTCGGCTGAAACGTCATTGTATTCCAGGAATTCCATTGTTTAAGACTTACTGCCTTTTATTGTCCCCCAAATAAAACGTAAACGTGATAAACACAAAAAACGCGAAATCCACGCGCTTGCAAAAAAACCAAACGGCGGCACGGAAAATGTCAAACAAGAACGAATGAATGAGAGTGGAGTGGACGAACGATATTTGAGTGTTGCCATAAAGTAAAAGATTTTCAATGTCTACCGACGATTTTGTACTAATTAGATAAAAAAAAGGCCTAAACGAGTAATTGAACATTTTTAATAACACTCATCGTCATTTATATCTTAGTTCTTAGTATGATTCGCAGTGAAAAAACGAAATTATATACAATCGTCTTTGATAGAAGTGAAATCAGAGGGAGGCGAATCAAATAGCACCAAGAGGCACCAGTCAGCTTTTTAATTTTTCGTTCATTCACTCGGTCTCGGTCAATCAGTTTTTGTCATTCACTTTTTATGAATGGACGTGTGTACTTTTTGGTAACTGTCAAAATTTACGATTGTTATTTCCGAAAAATTTTTAATTAAATTTGTATTTACTCCCAAACAAATCAAGAAATAGTTTTTGAGTAAAAGGTGTGGCATTGTGAAAGTATCTGTAAGGACTGAATCGTAAATAAGTTCGCCCCCATTTAAAAAGCAAATTGCGGTCTTAGGTCTTTGCATTTCGTGGGTGTTTTTTGCATGTACGTACTCTATGGCGTCATTATCGTTGCCCCGAGTCCTTCAGCTCAAGAAGAACAGTCTGGACGCTGAACGAGAGCAGTTCGAGAAGTTCCAGGTGAGAATAAATCTGTTGTTTTTATACCTTCATTGCTCAGAAGTGGTCCAAGTTAAATGCATGTGGTGGGTGGACTTCTTAGATCAACCTTTATAGTGGGCTCAGTGTGTGGTTAGATTACTGATGGTATAATGATAGAGCAGTGTGAATGTTTGTAGAGAAGAGAAGTGATTACTTGTTGATTCACAGTGATTAATAAAGCACTTGCTTTTAAATTGTGCTTGTGATGTGTAGCTATAACATTAGTATTAAAATTCTGTATTTGTTTGGTGGCCGTGAACGTCTTGACCATCTTGACCCTCTGCTGGTCCTTGGTTTACCAAGCAAGATATGATATGCAATGTATTTTACTTATTTATTGTAAACCTTTTACTATCTCACAGGACTAAGGTCTGTTTTATCCCCAACATTCTCTTTAGAATTGAGCTTTTGTCCATTATTAACCCATTATCATATCAGTAGGCCTCGCATGCCACCCCCGGGAAAACGATAAGAATCGAGATGTGCCTCCATCCTTATTATTTTACGTATGCCAGAAAGAGCATGCATGATGTTTTTCCCGTTTAAACGCTTGTCTTGCCTGGCATGATAGCCCTGCAGATATTGGCCACAACATTATATTTAATAATGACCCTTATTGATAAAGCATTAAGGTAGTTCTTGGTTAATTATGTGGTCATTGAAACATACTATACTTACCTGATTAAGGGTTAAGGTCTTTTTGCAAGTGTTCTTGTTCCCAAACTTATTACCACCTAACACATAATTTTATTCTGGAACATTCAAAATTATCATATAATAAATATGTATTTCCTACTGTGAAGTGAACCTTTTGTATCTATACCAAAGTCTCTGTCCACCTATGGTTCTACCCACAAAAGCCTTCCATTTACCCAAAACAGATAAACTTATAATAAAATAATCTATCTATAAGTGTGAAGAATAATTTGTTTTCCCATTTTACACAACTGCAAAACGGATGATAATTTATTTCAGAGAACATTCTCTGAATTGAACCATTAACATTTGAAATTATCAATGATATTTTTCTTTGACGAATTAAATAAAGTAAATAAACTCAACTCATAAACATTCTTCCTGAAGAATATTATATATATTTTTTTGTGATTTACAAGTTGAGATATATTCAATGTTTTGTGACTTTAATGGTTATCCTGAACTTTTTGTGCATTGTAATATATTTTGTGGTTAAAGAATATATCTCAGTTCAACTCTTCTCCAGTTAGCACCTGCTGTATACATTATCTTCCCGTCTTTTGTGTGCTCTTCTCCTGTTCCGTTTGCCGTCCATAAGGTACAATTCTGTGCCACTTCTCTTGAGATTTCCTATCTTGCTTGAAGCATTTAAAAAACAAGATAGAGTGTTAAATATCCAGATAAGGGTGAAAACTATGTGCTTTCACAAATTGAACATCAAACTTAGTATATTGAACTCTAACATAATATTTAGAGTTGGTAGTGATACTTAATTACTCATTTGTGATTTATTTATCAGGCAAGACTGATATCTGAGAATGTTGTAAAATTATAAGATAAAACAGACTGTAATAAATTATTCTTTAATTTTGTTAAACATTTAATTTAATTAGCAAATGCATTGACATGGTCAGTTTTGCATTTTTTTATCAAACATAAAGAAATAACAATGTCTCATTACTTGCTTGCTACTTTTTTCGGCGCATCTCTATGAGATCAAAATCATGATAAAAAAAAAAATGACAATAATTGCAAATAACTAGTGCCATAAAGCACACTTGGAGTTACTCAATTATAATAAATAATTAAAAATATGTTACCTACTACAATGTTTCAACATAATCTATTTTATGCAAGAACTTTTTTGTCATTTTGCAATAGAGTAAGTACTATAAAAACGTAAAATTAATTAGTGTTCAGATTTTTTATGTTCTTCATATTTTAAATGTTAATTAGTCTAAAACATTAGAAGTTTGTTAGAAGTATTTCAACAATGATATTTCAGTCATCATCATCATATCAGCCGATAAACGTCCACTGCTGGACATAGGCCTCCCCAAAAATGGGGGGATTTGCCATAATCGCAACGCTTGGCAGGCGGGTTGGCGATCGCAGTTGGATTGAATGTGTGTACTCAGAGGATGCTGCTGCCCATCCTCCGGTAGATCCCTTAGTCGCCTTTTACGACACCCACGGGGGGAAATGAGATGGTGCTACTCTTAGCCGTGTGGTGTCGCCACACGGACTATATTTCAGTAATGAAAATAAATACAAAACAGCTACTCAGATGAACTGTTTTATGTTACTGGAACAGAGTGCACTCAAGGCTCCAATTCTAAATTAACGACATAAAATTGTATAGCGCTGTTATAAAGTTCCATTAGCTTTATAACAGCGTTATGAAATCCAATGCTTTTTCTAATTAAACATGATGAAAATATGAAGTGAGGACTATGATGGTGTTCAATCGTTCGTCATCATCACCCGACATCCACATACTCCATTGTGCAGGTTTCTTACGCCATTCTCCCTGGTATACTTCTAGGTCCATCTATTGCAAATCTGCTATTCTAATATTGTCACTATTTGAACAGCAGGTCAGCTACAGATTTGTAGCCAAAAGACAGAAGTTGTCATAAATCATAATCTCATTCCATCTAACCAGATTTAAGACGATATAAGAAGTTGTTGGACAATTTGTCCGCTGGACAAAGAATAAAGACTCTAGGAGACATAACACACGGCGAACAAAAACTCCGTCGTCTCCAGCCTAAAATACAACAAAAAACTATTCTTAATGAAGACTAATTTGCAACCGCTTGCAACTATCTAGGTGAGTTCCCATTTTGTATCGGGAAGCGGCTCGTTACGCCACTCACACCGTATGGATGGTCGCACGCATGTCGCAAACGTTACGTCACCATCATCGCGACTCGACACACAAACACCTGTGTATACAAACATGAGCATAACTCATTTTTATTATGCATTGCTTGCACAATGTGTCGGTCTACTCTAGAATAGTATCAATTTGCAGTGATACGTTAGGTTCTTCTTTTAGAATATGGTCGCAAGAATTACGCAGAATCTTCGAGTTTGTTGACACTGACGTGCTTTTGATTGCCAATACGGGAATCGCAAAACTACGAATACGAACTGCAAGTTCCCTTTTCCAAAGAAAGAGCATAAAGCATATACCAACTTATGAGGAACTAGAGGACCGCGGCGTACTTCGTACCCCCTTAGAATCGTCCCGACTCACAATTGGCCGTTTTGGCCTAATCACTGATAATGTAGCATTCTAATGGTGTAAGAATTATTCAGATCGGTCCAGTAGTTTCGGAGCCTATTCATTACAAACAAACAAACAAAAAATCAAATCTTTCCTCTTTATAATATTAGTATAGACAGAGGACAAACGGTGCAACATTATAACATCAATGATAGAATTGGTATTCGAACCCAAAGCCAAAGTAGGCTTTGGATGAACTTGAGTTGAACTTAAGCACATATTACTTAATATTTACACATTCTGTTTTTCTGCTAAAGACTTAGTTGCTGCAGCCGATACCTAGTAGAAAGAGCATCGGCGCGCTGCGACGAGATATAGACTCCAATCCTGAGGGTTCGAATCCGCACGGACAAAATCATGACCAATGCGTTTTTCAAACGTGTGCACTTAGGTAATACCAACTGCTCTGAAACGGTGAAGAAAATTGCGAGGAAAACTGCGTACACTGAAGAAGAAATTCTAATGTGTATATTATGAAGTCTACCCGTCCTCATTGGGCACGCGTGACTAACGTAAGGCCCATACTTTCACGAGGGTAGATCTATCTATGCCCTGGAGTGGAACTGATAGATGATTATAGGACCTAGTGAGTGTAGGATCCCGCTGCGATAAAGGCCTCCTTTCAAGAATAAATACATTAATCACAAAGGGAGTATAAGTATCTTTAAAAACAAAATTAAATCAACACCCGATATCAGTTATATTTTTATCGTCAAATAGATTATTTGTAGTGTTGTGACTCGGCGTTCGATACGTTATCTACCTATACGAGTTTACCTGCCGTTCCACCGCAGTTTCAGATAGGCGTCATTGTAAGCAACAATTTGTTACAAAGTCAACTGTTTCAGTACAAAGGATTGCATTGCATCTTATCGGTCATCTAATTGGTGAGTTTTTACTTGTTATTAAGGTAAATTACCTTGTCGAGAGCGGCTTAGAATAATAGTCGGGTTAACGAACTGGTTTGATAAACTTGTGCTGATGTCAGATTTGTGTGTATTTCTTGTAAAGAAGAGTTGGATAAGGCTCTTTATTATGTGTACACACGGCGACACATCAAGCTATGCAAAACCAAAATAAGCTGCCCGTGCGTAGGTCGAATACGTATAACGCCGCGGGGCCAGCTTATGTTGGTTTTGTATAGCTTGATGTGTCGCCGTGTGTACATTGTTGTCGAGATCCTACTCTTAAAAACTAGTCAGGAAAAATAATCGATTTCAGATAATATTTTCTGTATTGGTAAATTATCTAATGTGGTAGGACATTCTAGAATACGTTTTGCGATTTTACTTGATTAGTTCAAGCAAATTCTAGTGATTGATTTGTAAAGGTTTTTATCTTATGACTAAGACAGGTCTCCTAGCACGAATTAAATTGTTTCTTAGCAATATTACCTCAAGTGTAGGTACCTATCTAGAGTGTCGTGTGTTGTTCAGTTTAGAATTCGGAAACTATCGAAATGTGTGGCTGCAGATTAGAGCCACAGCATCCTACCACTTCCCTGATCGTAGCGGATTCCAGTTCCATTACATTCCAGAGCGTAAGGAAGAAAGAGCAGGATATATCTGGCGTACCTAATGGCACCTAACTGTTTTTGTAATTTAGCATTATAAAGTGCCAACGAAATACAGTGCCATATTCTTAGATTTATATAGAATAGTAAAAGCAAGGAAATTGACATTTGAGGAAATGCGCTTAAAGGGAAATGTCCTTTCAGGGAAGTGGTCGCACAAGGAATTTGGGCGATGGACGTTCAGGGAAAAGGCGTAACCGACCTGATCCGTACAAAAGTCTGATTCTATAATCAAAATTTTCGATTAGCCAATAAAGAATGTACCTATTCAATCAATTATTTATGAAGCAATCAGTTATCATAACAACTCAGTATTACCAAGGTCGTTATATCCTGCTCTTTCTTCCTTACGCTCTGGAATGTAATGGAACTGGAATCCGCTACGATCAGGGAAGTGGTAGGATGCTGTGGCTCTAATCTGCAGCCACACATTTCGATAGTTTCCGAATTCTAAACTGAACAACACACGACACTCTAGATAGGTACCTACACTTGAGGTAATATTGCTAAGAAACAATTTAATTCGTGCTAGGAGACCTGTCTTAGTCATAAGATAAAAACCTTTACAAATCAATCACTAGAATTTGCTTGAACTAATCAAGTAAAATCGCAAAACGTATTCTAGAAAACTACCGTAATACTAACGTATTCGCGAACAACGATCAATCCATCTTCGTGCTAAGGAATCTTCACCTTCTCCAACAAACAACAAAGGGACACATTGTTATAAATGAGAGTTCAATTCAGATTGGTGTTAGTTTAGTAAAGCGGTCGTGATTGCCGGCTTCCGCCCACTCGTGTTTGTGTATCTTTCAACCATGATAATAAACTGCATCCATCATGCTTTGTGGGGGCACAATTTATCGTGGCGTTACTTGAAATTTTTGAGGGTTATTGCGGTTGGAATTATTCGTTTCATATTATTATGACGGACTATGCTACCCAATGACGTGGGTATACAACGTCATTGATGCAACCAAATATAAATGATTAACACTCTGTTGCAGAAACCCTCATCAAAGTTAATCCTTCATTATATCTCTTACTGTCACTTTTTGTCTTGTTGACATAGGCTAGCAAGAGATTTATGGAGAATTAACTCTAATGAGCGTTTCTGCAACTGAGCGAATGTGACCTCATTTTCAGCCTGTATCCAACCACTGCAGGGCATAAGCCTCCTCCATATTTTGCCATTCTTCTCGGTCCTGTGCCAGTCGCATCCAGGTCTTGCCTGTACTTTTCCAGATGTCGTCAACCCACCTGGCAGCCGGACAACCCACTTCTCTTTTACCTAATCTCGGCCACCACTCTGTTAAGGCTTTACTCCACCTGCCGTCATTTCGTCTAGCTACGTGTCCTGCCCACCGCCACTTTAAGCGAGCTATTCGGTCCCCGACCTCCTGAACCTTAGTTCGACGTCGGATCTCGACGTTTGTGACGTGGTCAAGAAGGGTGATGCCTAGCATGGCGCGCTCTATGGCTCTCTGTGCTACTTTGATTTTGTGTACCTATGTGACCTAGATTTGATATTTTCATTAGCTATAGGATGTTTTGTAAAATCTGTTAGACCACTTTCTGACCAATTCTTGGCCGACTGTATGTCATACACCGATATGACAAGCTTATTTTATGTTACTTAAGACTTATGTTATCATCTTATTAGGTGGACTAACGCTCAGTTGCAGAAACGCTCATTAGAGTTAATCCTCAATTAAATCTCTTGCTGTCACTTTTTGTGTTGTTGACGTAATAAGAGCTAGCAAGAGAATTAATTGAGGATTAACTGTAATGAGCGTTTCTGCAACTGATTGTAACTGTGATAAATTACTTGAACTACTCATAATCATAAGACTACTAAAATGACAGCATTAGGCTGAAAAAAATGCATTATTTAGACCAGATGACTGCCATCTGGCATCTTAAACCTGTCTTCAAGATCTGTGTAAGTACTTGGTCCATTGACTCTTGTTATAAAAACGAATGTCCTCACACAGTCACGGTGTATGTTCAGTCAATGACATCGATTTTCTAGTTCGAAATTGATTGAAATAGCTGTGTGAATGAAGATGGTAATGAAGGTCTGCGAAGGAACATTATTGTTTTCTCAAATCTATCTTAATTTCATAATTATCGGGAGGAACCTTACTTAATCAAAATGTCAACGGGTATTATCGGAAAATCTAACAAATATGATTTAAGACAACACTGCAACTGCGACGCTTGCCCCCTTAAAAATCCACACTGTCTCCAACGATAAAATAAAGGTACCATAAAAAAGTAAGTTATAGCCTATAGAATCCCACTGCAGGGCAAAGGCCTCCTCTCACGAATAAGGGTGAGAGGGAGTGGGCCATACTCCACCACGCGGGCCCAGTGCGTGTTGGTGGAGGCAAGTTAGTGGTCACCTTGCTGTCAGAGAATTTTCAAGCCGCCTCAATAGGCCTCTGACCTGGCTTAACGAATAGTTACAACGCCATCTAATGGAACTATCCGAGACCAACTGCTTAACGTGCCTTCTGAAGCACGGAAACGCTCGAGATGAAATACCACTAAACGGTCACCCATCCAAAGACTGACCGGACCTGACGTTGCTTAACTTCGGTGATCGTTTCCAATACCGAAGCGAGCGCATTATAATGTGATGGCTACACATTATAAAAGTAATTATGGTCTATTTTATCGTATATTATATATTAGTCTAGTAAGAGAAACATAATTAAAAGTTTTATGAATAAGCATTTGTTTGCGTTTACGACCCAATTTTAATTACGGAATATGAAATTCGTATAGGTACTTTGACGAACCCACGTAATTCGGGTATCTCAAATCTCATCTTAATACTGAATTATTATTAGTTTAATAATAACCACGTAAGTAAATACAATTGCACTGTAATTCCAGCTAGATCTATCTGGAGAGAAAAATATTTACACGACGATGTATGTCAGTGTATTAATTCTTTGTGAGATTACGCAAATCGGCCTCTACGAGTGGATGTTAATTGTTTTCCTACGTAGCTTATTGTATACCTTGGCTAGATGAGATATGACTCACTTTAAAACTACTTGCAGTTATTATGTACAATGATTACGAGGCATCTTAACGGTTTAATAGATGGTTTTTCCTTTAATTGCTTAGACGATAAGTTGATATAGTTCAAGGCCATCGCAAATTGTGGTAAAGATAAGACAGGTCAGCTTAAAAACACTAGTGGGTTAACTGAATTCAAAAAACCTTGAAGCTAACAGTAAAAAATACATAACATACCACTACCTAAAGGCAATTATCACGTCGTTGGCATTCTGTGTGAAAGACCAAAGAACGGAAGAAGAAAGGATTCTAATCAATTTTATTGATCGTTAATGTGTTCGCAAATAAATTTTATTTGTCTTTTCATTACGCAGATGTCAGGTCAGATTTCCCATTAAAAATTCAATATAAAATATTTCTCAGAGTTTATATGCGTTTCCTAGCATAAAGATCAAAGTTGTACAATAAACATGATAAGTACAAACATGTTGTAATCGTGAGAGTATTCGCTACAGCTATTCGAGCATTGGACGTGAGAATCATGTCAATTTATCTTCGGAACATCACTCACTATTGAATACCGTAACAAAACCTTTTGCCAATATTGTTTTGTGTATTCGTATTTTGTCCCGATAGAAAAGTCGTAAACAACAATCTTAACATAATACCTAAATTGAATTTCTTAATACAGGGTGTAAGGGACAGCCCTCCGCAAACTGAAACGGTGAACTCAGACCATCAAACTGAACAACTTTCACTATGGAGCCTACCTCAGGAAACGGGAAAAAAAATAAGCTGTCCCATACATTTGGGTCGGGTTGGTATGGCAGTTTTGTATGGGACAGCTGATTTTTTTTCGCATTTCCTGAGGTAGGCCCCATAGTGAAAGTTGTTCAGTTTGATGGTCTGAGTTCACCTTTTCAGTTTGCGGAGGGCTGTCCCTTACACCCTGTATATTGCGTGCATAGGTACCTACAACATATGATTTCTCAGTATAATTCACAAAATTAAAAATATCTACTAACAAAATCGAAACCATAATGTAGCAGGCCCGTCCAGGAAGCACAAGACTTTTTTTTAATTAGCCGATTTCATCCCACAGCTGGGCAAAGGCCTCTCCCCTGCTCTTCCACTCGTTCCTGTTTTGGGCAAGCTCTGGCCATTGGTCGTTAAATTTGTCCAGGCCTTCACGCCATCTCTTCCTGGGTCGACCTGGACGCCGCCGACCGTTTTCGGGGATCCAGTGCATGGTGATTTTTGCCATCTATAAGGATGCATCTGACAGACATGATCGGCCCACTCCCATTTACTCCCAAGCACAAGACTTATAATTTTAAAATTCACATCACTTATCTATCATTTATCTTAATAGAGAAGAATTGTTTTGTAGCACCTGTATAAACTTAACTACTGTATAAACAGCAATCGTCACAGAATAGGTAATAGTATACAGGGTCCTTCTTAATATGCTGACACTTTTTAAGGGGATGTTCAGTTCAGACCATCAAACTGAACAACTTTCTCTATGGGACCAACATCGAAATCGCGAAATAAAAATCAGCTGTCCCATACATTTGGCTCGAGTAGGTTTACAGTTTTGTATGGAAGAGCTGATTTTTTTTCGCGATTTCGATGTTGGTCCCATAGAGAAAGTTGTTCAGTTTGACGGTCTGATCATCCGTCCTCTTAAAAAGTGTCAGCATATTAAGTTGGACCCTATATATAGTTTCTTTCCTATCGTGGTCAGACAATTCGTTGTTTTTTTAATACTTATTGCGTTTTTAGCATCGTTCTGCGTTACAATTTTTAAACTTTGCATGTAAGACCACTTTTATATGGTGAAAGTATGCAAATGGGCTCACAGAGAATATTTTGGCCTCAACATACGAGCACAGATTTATTTGACATAGTTTATTTTACTTTTGAATTTTATTACCTAAAAAAACCTTTAGCCGAAGAATTCAGCTTTAATATTTCAGTACAATTTCCTATTAAAAGATTCCTAGAACACCGCCATAGCCGTGAACTCGGTCAATGAAATGGTAAAGAACTATAAAGAAAGAGGTCGTTATTTTATGCACTTTAATACCGTAGCCTTGTTATACGGGTATGTTTCCTTATAAAGTACCTTACACATAAATATGTCGACGTGAGACCTCGATTGCATTGCCGTTGTTTACATTACGATAAATTATATCTGGAGATTGAAATGAGAATGATTTTGTGAGAAACTAAAGTCGATAAGAGATGGTTGCAATTTTGAACTCCTAAAGTCAAAGTCAAAGTTAAATGTATAAGTACCAATAAAAACTGTTAGTTTTGGGTTTTACTAACCATACAGCTGCGACCGTAGCATGGCAGCGTTATATAGCGCTATCGCGCTTTAACTATCTTTCTCGCGAAAGGACGAGATGAAAGGCGTGATATAGTAGATTACACACCGAGGGCAGGAAAGTAAGAAAGGTCTCAGATCTCATGTAATTGTTGACCGAGGCGAAGCGACTGCCCGAGGTTATTATACTATTATTCTCCTCGACGGAGGTGGAAAGCGGCAACTTCGTTTAGCGCAGTGGGACGGAAATTGACGCTTTCCGTCCGGAGGGGAGAAAAAGCCTTATCGCGCGCATCATGCGTCGGCCGCTGAATATAGTAAATATAAAAGTTGCTCGGAGGTGATATTACTTAAAAGTCGGTTAACACTCTTTATCTTCCATATATTGACTATATAAAACATGCTTAAGAGAATTTTATTCCGAGAGCGAAAATGCGCGCTGCATACAAACGTACTTTGGTGATATTTTCAATACTAACCAATTAAAGTCAATTAAATTTTGCAGAAACAATCTAGAAACAAATATCTATGCTTGCATGGAGTCAGATTTTCATTAAAATATAGAGTTTCAATCTAGGTTTCAATGCTAGGATTAATTTAATTTTTGTATGGAAATCTTTGAGGCACTGCAACTTTAAAACAACATTTTAACGAAAATCCGACTCCATACAAGCGTCAAGCATAGCAATTTGTTTCTAGATTATTTCTGCAAAATTTAATTGACTTTTTTTTTTAATTTATTTTTATTTTATTGGATTAGAGAAACATACAGCATTAATATATACACTTGGATTACAAAACTTAATCAACGAATTAGCCAAAACAGTTTCCACTTATAGAAACTACAGTAGATATGTTGCTCAAACTTAACAACCAAAATTAAATTAAAAAAGAAACGATACATTTAAACAAACACTTCAATTTTGAATAAAGTTAGGTACCTACTATTTAAATTATGACTTTACTAAAGCTAAAGGCAAAATAAAAACAAAACAAAATCTTAGTAAAACTTTAATCAGTTAGTATTGAAAACATCACCATAGTACGTTTGTATGGAGCGCGCTCCGAATTATATCCTCTTAATTTATTACAACACAATGTACGTGCTACGCTTTATCCCGATCTCAAGAATGTGTGTTAGTTAAACTTTTTGAGTGGCATACACCCCCCTCGCCTCGCTCCTTCCTCAACCCTCGTGTTACTGGTAAAAATATGACGTGCCTGAAGTTGAACCAGGGTTCGCAAGGATAATTATCATTGATAATTATCACGATAATTTACTTACTATAACAAAAAGCTAGTCACTACATGCGTAACCTATACGATTCGCGAAAAAAGAAGCTTAAAACACGAAATAATGTTTCTTTGATATTTATCGGATACTTATCTTGATAATTTCTAGCCCGGGCTTGAACTAATCAGCCTCCAAATTGCTACTACTCGTACCTTCCCCGTATAGTATGAGCTGATTTGGTAGAATAGGTAGCGTCCATATACTGATGTAGCACTTATTTCTAAACTACGCTTATGTTGCTACTGATCCGTAGGGCTATTGTGTAAGCTTCCGATTATATCGTTTACAAAATCGATAACGTTTTATGACTGTACTAGCCAATTTTTAAATAATATTTTGTTTCTGTCATCATCGTGTTCATTATCTGAGATAAATTAACTAAATATTAAGAAGCAAAATCGCCAAGAACTGCTAAAACACCGTGTCGATTTGATACCGATTGAATCGGGTATAGTTACACAATAACCCCCCTGATTTGGATACGGTTCGTTTGAGTCCGTAAATAAAGGAAACCTGAAGAAAAAACTTAAGTTCTGGATTATTTTCATGTATGTAGGTATAAATATTTATGTGACATAGTTTCGGTACTACTAGTGAAATGTGGATATTCTGAGTTTTCAGAATATCTCTGACTACCCCCTCGGGGAATATAGTCGTGAGCATATGCTAATGCATGTTTATAAATGTAGGTAATATGGTGGTAACCATTATCTTGACCATTTCCTATTATTTGGTCGGTGCAATACTATATCATCTTCTTCCATTCCCTCTTGGCCGTCTTGTAGGTACCTACAAATAGTTAAGTGAGGTCAAAAGGTCAAAAGTAAGAACTTTCTTTCTTCCATGAAAATTTGCTGTTTACAAACAAAATTGATTAGCATAGTATTTGAACTATACCACAAAATTCTCGCAATTCTCTACCGAGATAAGATAACGTTGTAGATAATCCAATTTGTTGTTACAATGACTAACGTTTATATCTTTGTGATGTGACTAAGAGTTCGCGAATGTTCGTAGCGAATTCATGCAGCTTCAAACTGGTTTTCTTGTTTGAAACATGGCCTTACTGACCTAGTGACTGCATTGTTAGCAAAGTTATTGGATTCTGATTGTTAATGCAAGAAAATAAAGCTGAAGTTATGTGGAATTTATTCTCGGATGATCCCGAATTCTTTCGTAGCAAATTCCTAGCTGTAAAGCAGAAAGAAAAGTTTTAATTAAAGAGCTTTCATTTCATTTCACATCGCCATTGCAATGATATCGTTCAGTACGGTTTGGTTTCCATCAAGTTTAATAAGATCTGCTTTCTAATTATCGCTGTTTCCACTCTTGTATTTTACTTCACCTGTTAGTCGACTTTTCTTTTTAGAGTCGCGTAAGTCGAAGGTTCCGATTAGAGCGCTATATTTCTTTCTTTATCTTTCCTTTTGTAAACTCTATGTGACACTCATAGGCCAAATTGTATTTACAATGTATTGGGAATTTTATAGTTATTTGCTTACTTCGTCGGTGATATAGAAACTGAAATTTTATATCCAATTTGGTTACGTTGTGCAGGCTCAACAGGAATGTGTTCTGTTCTGTTTTAAATGCGGGCCCAATGGAAACAGCCTTGCATGTTTCATATAGATTTATTATTTATCTACATATCCTCTGGCGAGGAACTCATTTAGATCAGATTTTGTTCTTGTGACGTTTTATACATCTAGCATGCCACCTCCGATAAAACGAGAAAAACCGAGATTGGGCTCTGTCTTTGTTACTTTACGCATGCCAAAATGAGCGCGCATGATGGCTTTACCGTTTTTTCGCCTTGTCGTGCGTAGATAGCCCTACAGATTGCAACGTTACGCAATATTGCAAGGGTTACGGAACCCTTAAAGCGCGAAACCAGCGCGCATGGCCGGTTTAACAGTTAGTTTATCTGGAGATACATCACCAGCGGTTATGATGGGCACCATGCGTGTCCATGACATTACCCTCGATCGCTATTATGCGCCTCGACGACAATCAGTCTCGTTTCTATTAAAGTAACGGGATAGAACCTATTCAATTGACGCCTGATCCATACAAAATTTTGCCATCAAAGTACTGACACTTCACGTACATACAAATCATTCATACACTCACCCACGAATATTATCTCTGTAGGAAAACCCACCGATTGCGGATGGGGGATACCCAGTTCCGGTCGTCCAGATAATTGGTTTAGTATGTAGTAAAATTTCTACGTTTTTCGTGATATTTGGGCCTTTTAACTTTGTTTCGTAAGTTATGTAAACCAAATTTTGGATTGTAGGTTGGATCATCGACCGTCATATGGAGCGTCATACAGGGTGTTACATAAGTAAGAATAAAATTTTAAAACTCTTAAGGGGGTTGTTTAGACCGTCAAACTGAACAACTTTCTCTATGGGACCAACATCGAAATCGCGAAAGAAAAAATCTGATATCGCATACATATTTTAGCTCTAGTCGATTAGTAGAGTATAGAACATAATTTTTTTTTTCGCGATTTTGATATTGGTCCCATAGTGAAAGTTGTTGAGTTTGATGGTCTAAACGACCCCCTTAAATGTTTATTTGTAATTTTGTAACACCTTGTATAGCGTTACCCGCGCGTTCGCTCTCTTTCTATTGCGTGCGAACGAACGAGATAAAAGGCGGGGTAGCCTTATAACGCGAATTGCGCACTGAAGCCGTAGCATGTTGCGCCTGCCATACTACAGCTGCAGGTTTGCATAACTGTCCAAGTAATCTAGTTATTTCTTGAAAAGATTGTCCCCGTAGAACAGACAAAAAGCCAACCAAAATCGGCAGGGTGAAAGAATGATGTCCACTTTTTACCTGTCAAATAATCTCGTTTTTTTTTTCGATATTACTTTTATTGCTCACTACCAAATTAAATCAGAGTCACGTTGCAGGGTTTGCCTCGAACACTTGTCTCTCGCGTGGTGTTCGCGCGGTTCGCGTCTCAGCCTGCCACGAGGCTCCAAAATCCTTCTCAGTTGTTCTTACTCAAAAACAATCCTCGAGATTGGATAGACACTCCCTCAAATAACTTGACGCTGGTGAAATCTAACAAGGAAACGCCATTAATTAAGAATAGAATAGAATAGAATTAAATCAAATTGGATTACCAAATTAAATTAAATGGAATTAACCTTTAGTTTTTCTATATCAATATTTATTGTATACATCAACCACATAGTACTGTAATTACTTCAACTAAATCAAAGAAAAATTGACAGGTAAACGAATGTATGGGAAGTGGTCATGATTCTTTATATCATTAGCATCTTTCTACCCATCAAACTAAACAACTTTTACTCGGAACAAAAAAACTGCTGTTTCAAGTATGAAACAAAAGAGCAGTTTAGTAAAACTGCCTACTCGACTCAAATTTATGCAACAGATGATTTTTTTTTGCTCCTATCGGTTTGCTCCCGTAGTAAAATTGTTCAGTTTGATGGGTAGACTCAGTTGAAAAGGATGCTAATGATATCAATTTCACCCTGTAACTTATTAGAAGCGTGGAAACGACCACACCACCTGTTATCTTTAAACTAAATAAACACCACACGAATGGCTAAGCTACGAGTACGAGTATAAGCCCATAAGTCGTGTAGGTACGTTAACACCATATAGTTGTATTTGGAAGCGCTCTGCCAGATGGTAAGTAGGTACAGCCCGGGGGCAATCACCGCTCACATCACATCCTCTTCCGTCCAGTATGACTCCCTGAATTTCTCGTACGATTAGGAGATTCATTTAGATAGCATACATTTAAGGCAAATTGTTTAACAGCGAGATTTCATGAGATAAAGCTTGTGTGTTTTTATTGCAATATTCTGAAATCTCAGAACATCCATGTTTCAGTAGTAGTACCGAAACTCTTTCCAGTGTGCAGTGTGACGGGGAGAGAGCCCATCGCCACTTGTATCGGACTGTGGGTACAATACTTGCCTCGAAATTTAAGCATGCCGGTTTCCTCACGATGTTAAATAACAATCTTAACTATAAATTGTATCACCACTGCACTGTACCGTATCTTAATTTACCTACAGTGTACGTTTGCGATAATTCCCCCAGCAATATCAGTCCCATTCGACACGCATTTCATACTGCCAGGCTGGAAGTCGTTATCAGGTCGGTGGTTCCGCACAATTTGCTTTAATTTCTTCACAGTGCTTCGCTTTGTTGGACACTTGCATTTATTTTGTGCTGTAACTTACCATTACAGTGCTATTAGCTGTTATTGATCATGTTTGTAGCAATCGGTGCGTGAAAATAACTGATTTTTTAACTACTGTTACGTGTGTGGTATCAATAGTGGACGTTGCCGTATGGGGGCCGGCTTCGGGTATCACCAACTCATTCCTTCAGGCGTCTCACACATCTTTGATCATCATCAAGCCGTGTGGCTGCCAGATGTGGCCTTGCCACTGTATCTGACCCCACCTCTGATCGTATCGGTCTTCCGTTCCATCAGACATACGAGGGTAAGGACGAGAGTCCACCTGTTTTTAGCTAGTAAACATTTCATGAAACGCGCGAATGCATCTTGCATTCCACTGAGAAGACTTACATGTCACAATGTAGTTTTCATGTAGTATCTGATGATTGAGTGATAACGTTTATTTTGCCGTGTTGTGAGCGATACTTTAGAAACGTAATCATCGCTTGATCAAACATTTCAACCTTGAAACCCTAAATTTTAGGGTTTCAAAGTTTAATGTGCTAGTAGCTGCTTACTTCACAATGTTGTTAGTTTGTAGCAAAGATACTCCAAAGGGGTTTATATTTTATATATTAGGTGAAACTATTTTAAGAGGATGATCAGACCATTAAACTGAACAACTTTCTCTATGGGACCAATATCGAAATCCCGAATAAAAAAAAATGGATATCCCATACATACTATAACTCTACATATTTTAAGTTTTAACTCTAGTCGATTTGTAGAGTATGGAACATCAATTTTATTTTTCGTGATTTCGATATTGGTCCCATAGTGAAAGTTTGTTCAGTTTGATGGTCTACACCACCCCCTTAAAGGTTTATTTGTATTTTTGTAACACCTTGTATAGAGATACACCTCTTTTTCTATAGGCTACTTAACTATCTATTGTTGAAGGTTTAAAAGAGAGATTAGCAACATGAGAATAGAGTTACTCCCAACTTCCTAAGGCACGGGATACGGGCATACCGGTATAGCACAATACAATGTACAATAGTGGTGAAATCGTCATTGTGACAGAGTTCGCAGTCGCAGGCTTATTGTCACTTGAGAACATTTGAATGCTTGAGATCAAGGCTGGTCATTGTTGTTATCATCGTTGAATTACTCGGTGTGAACTGTTGTTGACTTATTTTGGAGAATACTTAAATAATTCTTTGTCTAGAATTGACTGATTGTAAAAGTTTAGATTATTAAAATCATCAGCTTATAATATGGTCCTTCTTAATATGCTGACGAGTTTTTGAGGGGAGATCATCCCCTACCATTACCAAACTGAACTACTTTCTGGGTCAAAAAAGTCTGCCGTCCCAAGTAAGATTGCAGTGTTGTATGCAAGAGCAGATTTTTTAAAATTTTATTTTTACTTTTGTCCCATTATCTGAAACTGAACATATCACCCACCACCACTACTACTTACTGGGCACACAGGTTTACTCTTAGATCAAAATAATTTTATTTTGATCTAAGGGTTTACTCACAAGAATAAGCGTGAGGGAAGTAAATAGGTAATATAGAAATAACTAATCTATCTTATAGCTTGATATTTTAAACACGGACTACCTAATGTTTTCTGAGTTACTCTGTTGTTCTAATATTATAAATAATATCGGGATAGAATCTTGTGCTTTCAAAATGATCATCGATATTTAAATTCAGCTGATTCATCGAATCAAAATAATAACAACACGGCCCCTACCGAGATCCTTCTCGAGTTTATTTATATTCGTGCAGGAGATTGTATCGCGTTAACTGCAGTTTCCTAATTTAGACGTGTTCGTTCAATCGTCCGTTTTCGTGGGGGCTTAAGCACGATCTACACCTTCCGATCCTATAGGTATCAGATTTGAGATACATTACTTTATTCATTGGGGTCGTAATTAGATAATGCCATCAGGTTAAAAGCGGCTGATAATAACAAGATTTATGACATGATGTAGGATTCTAGATGAAGTGAGGAGTATGTGTCCTTACAACCCCTTTCAAAGTGGAAGTCATTAGTCTTTAACTAACTATTAATTATTATTTTTGTAATTGTGTTTCCAATAAGTAAAAGACATTGGCTTTTCCTATCCTCGCTGGGAAGAAGACGTGAGAGAATGGATGACAGAGGACTTACTAGAGATATATATAAATCCAAAGTGAGAGGAAAAGTCGAGAGAGGAAATAAATGATCTCCGAAAAGGACAAGTGCGTAACACCCTCAACCGACGGAGGTGCATGAAGAGATGTATGAAAGTGGATGAGGCGAAAGAAGTGTGTCATTTTTGTAGCGTGTAGCGGTCCGTAGTCTCTGCCACCCCCGTGGGATAATGGCGTGACCATTATGTGTCTACAAAGATTTTTTATGGTCTTCGTTAAAAAACGTCTTTGTGTCGTAAAAAAGAACGTATTCTAATTTCGTCACATTCCATCATAGGCTATCTGCATGCCTAATTTCAGTGAGATAAGTCTACAAGTTGAGGTGAACCAACTAACAAACTCGCATAATACATATTTATCAAATAAACATTAACTAGGTAATAATAAAATTCAAACATATAGGAATTGTGAAATAAAGACAACAATTTTACAAAACATGATTTGCCTATATTCGTTTGGATTTGGATAGGATGTCAATGTCACTAGAATAATAGAGGTCGTAGTTTAACTAGAACATTAACATAATAATTATGTTAAATACACAAAATAATAGTATGTTAGTCATAGTCATTCATAGTAAACTAAATAGAGGCTAGATTTTTATCTCTTTTAAACACAATCATCACTACCTCTATTGTAACTTTATTCGCCAACGCGAAGTAATTAGCATCAATTTACATTTTAATTTCATACACTGCTGCTTGTTCGTTAGTTTTTTTTAACATGTAGATATTTAACCTAATTTCGTTAGTGTTAAGCCGTTAAAGAGCTTTATATTATTTGTCGGCATTTAGAAGCCAAAGAAAAACATTCATACTGTTAGGTATAATAATATGTTACTGTATGTGACTAGTTAGTACTACTGTCTTTCATTTTCAGGTTTGATTTTGAATGAAATGAAGTGGAGACTTACGAAATTTAGTTTTCTTAAATCTGTTTTGATTTGATGTTCATGTTTTATAGGTTACATACATATGAATATGGTCTAACAAAATTAGCTGAAACTATTTTATGGAGCCAACATACAAATCGCGAAGAAAAATATATTGTACCATACCATAAAAAAGAAAAAGTCATTGCTACGCGACCCCAATGTATGGAATGGAATTATATATTTTTTTTGCACCTTATATCATGCATTATCAATATTTTTTCGTTTTAGCCGAAACTAACTTCATGTTTTTTCTTTCAGGTAAAAACCATCGTTCGTCAAGCCAAACCAAGACCTAAAGTCTAAGCGGTAACACTTGCTTTCCAACAGGTACCCCTATTATATAGGGTATATGACCCTGAATTAACAGTCATATCTTACAATATAACAATAATGATCTGATCAACTCTGTGACTATAAAGCAGAACAAAAGATCTCAAATTGAACAAATAATGTTTGTTTGCATGCATTTAATAAGATTCACTGAGTTTCATTAATTTTTATTTTATTGTTCAATAATGTACAAGAAGGCCTTTAGATTAAATTATGGAATGTTTTCTTCAAACTGAAGCCCCAATTATTTTCTAAACTAGAAAAATAAGTGATTTGTGATATTGTAAAGCTTTTTGGTAATCTAGATAAATGTTGACAGCTGTGTTCATTTCAGCCCAAGAACATTGTACAAGATTATTGGTCAGCCTAAATTGATAACTTCATAAGTGAGACAACTATGTTATGACTTCTGATATAAAAACGGAATTCTGGATTAAAACGGAATCTAATATTGAACAACTTTACAATATCGTATTTTATTAATCAGCAGAAATTAATAATCGTAGTAATGAATGGTATGTAATGTAACTAACGCAATCACATACTTTTACGACTTATCCTGTTTTACCTTGGGCAAAATAAACCAAAACTCAAACTGGTATATGGTGACATTTTATTGTGTAGGTACTGCTCTTTTAAAATTTAATGTCTAATTCTGTTCTAATACTATGAACTACTTAAGGGCCGCTTTACTAAAACGATGTAAACTGTTCGCGCTTATAAGTATGACGTTTTATCATCAGTCTATACAGGGTGTAACAAAACACCCTAGTTTTACTTACAGCTTGGCAAAAAAGTCATGATCGTGGTGACAGGTGGAACTAAAAATTTAGTATGGTGGTGTTGCCAGGTTATGCGTGATTTTGACGTTCTTGCGTGGAGGCAGCGCCCTCATTTTTTATCACGACTTTTTTGCCAAGCTGTACGTGCTTCAGACCATCACACTCACTGAACAATTTTCACTATAGAGCCAAAATAAAAATAAAAATGGTGTCCCATACAAAGCTGCAGTACCGACCGACTCGACTAAAATGTATGGGACAGCCGATTTTAAATTTTTTCTCGTATTGGCTCTACAGTGAAAGTTGTTGAGTTTGATGGTCCACACCACCACCTTAAGTATTACTAGAGCAATCGGTAATACGTACATCGTACATAAGTTAGAAAAACTCATCTGACTTAATTAATGGTAAGAGCGCGTGAGAACTTGAAATCGTTTATTAAAACGGCCCTTAAACTCTGATTATTCTATAAACTTTCACTGTCAAATCTCCATAGGAACTGACTTCTTGTACATTTACAACAACCTCAAAGCCCTCCTTCCTCCTGGAAGGATCTCTTCACTCTAAAGCATAGAGGGCGCCACACTTTTGCAAGGCTGTCTACTTTTTTGGCGTGCTAGTGCGAACTAGTGTGTGAAAAGTTGTGTAAAATCGTCTGGTTTGTCATATAAACTTGACAAAAAAGAGACCACTGACCTATTGTTAACACACTATAGCACGTCAAAAAAAGTGGATGGCCGAATAAACAAATATCTATAGTTCCATCTCCTTTTACTATTAAAGGTACGTCATAAGACAAAAGAGGCTAACTACACAAGTAAATTTATGCAGAATCTATGCTTAAGAATAAAGAGGTCCTTGATCTTAGACAACAACCCAACCCATAGCATGACTGTTCAGTTGTTAATAAATACCACATTTGCTTAGTTTTTCTTCACTAACTATAACATAAAAGTGTGTGGCACCACTGTTCTCATTTCAGCGGCATTTACAGGCACTAAACTAATGCATGCTGTCTCAACTGTTCACTAACAACGCGTTGCAATGCCTCCACCCGTCGACAAACGCTTTTATCAACTGGTAAGTTACTTTTTTAACATCGGGATGTTCTCTATTCTAAGCGGAAAACATGTAAAGCCCGACCAGGAAAATAAAAAACCTCGCCATGTTGCGGAAAATCATTGGAACTAATTTTTGTACTTGGAACTCTGTCATTAAAGGTTATAGTCGATTGGAGCGCCCCCAAACCAGGTTTTTTTATATTCCTGGTCAGGCTTTAACTTTTGGTATATTCGTTTAAAAGTAGTATACAGGGTCCTTCATAGTATTAAATTAAACAACTTTCTCTTAAGTAAAAAATCTGCTGACCCATCAAATTTTCCATACATTGCCACAGAAAAACAATCATAACATTCCATCCCAAACATTGTTTGGTTTGATGGTCCTATCATCCGCTTAAGAACCAACTGCATTATAAAGACGGACCTATATGTATACAAGGTATAATAAATATGACAGAATAGCATTTTTTTCATTAATCTTTTATACACAAGATAAATTTCATATCAGTGCGAATAACGTTACCATATTGTGTTTTAATCATCAAACTGAACAACTTTCAGTAAGCAGCCAACTTCGAAATAGCGATAAATAAACAGGTGTTTTATACAAAATTGCAGTATCTATTCGACTCAAATGTACGGGACAGCTGTATTTTTTTTTCAATTTCGAAGTTGACTCCATATCGAAAGTTGTTCGGTTTGATGGTCTGATTATCCTCTTAACTTAACTTTTCGACTACGATATCACCAGGTCACCAGCTGCATTTATCCTGCATATCTGTTTTTAGTGCACACTCAATGAGCGTTTTTCTTTTGGTTTTTTAAGGGATCGATAGATGGCGCTACGGTCTGTGCGAATAAACGTCAAAACATAAAAATGTGTTTCTTTAAAATAATAAAGAGGGAAAAGATGATCAAGAGATGCCAACGCATCTTTTGATGGGATATTTCATGATTTACTAATAATTTTAATCGAAAATTCGAAACTTTTACGCCTGACTTGGCTGTATGGGCTCGATCCCTTGGCGTTCCAAAAAAAGGCAGGCACAGTCTTGACAAGATTTTGATCTCGCGAACGGCTCTATGGAGCGATAAACATGCCACCTGTCGAGTTTTTTAGGAACTAAATTTAAAAAAGAAAAGAAAATCGCTCATTATCCTGCGCATCTGAGTGGTTTTCTTACTAATCAGTTGCTGGTAGTTGAATCTGGCTGTGAGAATTCATTTCTATTACATAAAGTAAAATATTGATACTATATTTACACTAACTCCACTGAACTAGTGCAGTATAAAAGCAGCATGTGATTAAATTATTTTTGCTTCACATTTTTGTGCAATATAATGGCCTTCGTAGTGCATTCAACCGTTTTATTTCTATGAGTTTTGAACACGAAGTTTTAGCTGTTCGTGTAGGTAAAATATAAGATCAATTTAGGTTTGAAAGAGGTTTGGTACTAGTTACCTTTGCGTTACATTCCGATGCACAGGATATCATCATTATCACCAGCCTATAAACGTCCCACTGCTACCTTGCATAAACTCGCCTTGAGGGTAGGCCTACTGTGCCTTGCAGTGGTACTTCTTATAACGTCTGATGATGATTGTGTCAATAATGGAAATGATGTTCTGTAGATCAGTTATAGTGGAAAAGATTTCACGAGAATGAATCAAAAACCTAAGGGTGCGTCCACCCACAGCTCGTGAATGGCTCACGAGCTGCGCATTCGCGGCGCGTTCGTCAGATGAGGACGCACCCTAAGACGAACGAGATGTCATCTATCATTTCCTCCAAAGATTATTAAGAAGGCTGTCCTGCATGAGCCTTTATTAAAATGCACTGAGGCTCAAAACTAAGCTCACACTCTTACGTATGCAGGCAATCCTAGCTGCAGTATCGAGGCTAAGTAGTACGTAGCGTAGGTTCAATGTCTTTTCGATAATTAAGTTTATTTAAATCTACATTTGGTCTAAAATTTGAACTAATAATGTTTGGTCCATATTGTTACAGAGGTATGATGAAAATTTTTGCGTTTTGACTTGTAAGAACTCATTTTTGGCATGACCAGTCGACTTTTAAATCAATAATATAATCATTTTAACATTATTGTAGCCCAAGAAAATATGCAAAAGCATAGCATATGCTCACGACTATATTCCCCGAGGGGGTAGTCAGAGATATTCTGAAACCTCAGAACATCCACGTTTCACCAGTAGTACCGAAACTCTGTCCTGTGTGACGGGGGGTGAGCCCGTCGCCACTTAAAATGGACAGTGGGTACAATACATGCCTCGAAACTGAAGCATGCAGATTTCCTCATGATGTTTTCCTTCACCGAAAAGCCAGTGGTCTTACAAATCGTACATAAATTCCGAAAAACTCATTGGTACGAGTCGGCCTGATGGACGGGGATCGAACCGTCGCCTCCTGCACGGCACTGGACCACTACGGCTTTTAAATATGCAAAAGGTCAATCTAAATGCTATCTAATCTATCTACATAATACGCTTGACTCAGAAGCTCATTAATTTATGTCAAAACATATTCCTGAACAAAAAAACACAGTTTGGCAAAGCTTGCCTTCATTTCTATTTCCTTTTGCAATGCGACGCCGACGCTGCCCTGCTGGAAACAAAGACTACTTTGAGTCAGACTCGAGATACGAGCAAAAAGCTTCAGCCGAATCCCTGTAAGAGAACCCCCAACAGAACTCTTGTGCTTACGATATAGGAGTGAAAATACCTTGATTCTCGAAACAGAAAATACTTTTATGGAACAGACTTTAGAGCGCTTTATTTCAAACGAGTATAAATCTAGGAGCTTCTCGCTTGATATCTCGTTAAACTGAAGTGAAATTCTGCAAAGAACTTTCATCTTTGAGGGATTTTTTTGTCGAGTCAAGTAACTAGATGGATAGGCAATTATGAAAAGAAAAGTTTCTTGAAATGATATGGCCAGTAGATTTTACTATGACTCTCTATGCTGAAAAGAAATGTCGGATTATGCACAGAACAGAAAAAACAACGAATATGTTTTATTTTCAGTGTAGCAATTGCCATTGTTTCCTGTGTCCTTTCAGCAAGTACTTTGACTTCCTGATACCTACGACACGAGTTTGATTTGATCTTTTCCTACATAGACCAATACAGGGTGAAATTGGTATCGTTAGCATCCTTTTAAACTAAGAGTCTACCCATCGATCTGAACAACTTTTACTATGGGAGCAAACCAATCGAAGCGAAAAAAATACTGATGTCTCATACATTTGAGTCGTGTAGGCAGCGGCGGCGGATGCAGAGTATGGGACAGCTGGTTTTTTTTTTGCTCCGATTGGTTTGCTCCCAAAAGTTGTTCAGTTTGATGGGTAGACTCATAGTTTAAAAGGATGCAAATGATATCAATTTCACCCTGTATAGCTCTAAGTTCTCCTCTACCTCTCATTTTAAGAAAAGAAAGAGTTATTATGGGCTAACTCTTGCGTTTATCTCAACTAAAACTGATTTTTTTTATCATACATAAAATATTCATAAATACGTCCGTAATCCCTTTTGGGGTGTACAGAGACTTTGCAACAACGATTTACGAGCCGAGTTAGGTTTCAGGATAAAATTAATTTGTTATCGCTTAGGGAAAACCAAATTGAGGAAGGGAATTCCAGGCCGTGATTCAATTAATGAAGAATTATATCAAAATAAATGCTCTCCAGTAGTTCCTCGAAACGAATGTTTACAATTAAATACATGATTTACGAAACGATACTTAAACTATTTATAAACAGTTATTTGCGGGTTGCGAATGTTTCGAGACGTTTTGAATTATCTACTCTCTACTGAATTTTGTCTGTGATTTTCCTCCTCTGCAACCTTTGACTATTTATTATAAGGACTCGCCTTGCGGTAGCATTTCCCCTCTGCCACGGTATAAGATCAATTGATCATGTGCATTTACATTAAATTGTATACCTTATCACTAAACGAGACAGCCTATAATAGCGAATGCGAAACAATAATTTCTAACTTAGAACGTTTGGGGTTCACTCACACGAGACTAATTTTCATGATTTTCAACATTAAACATTAGAATCTATAGTTATCTTAACTATTATAAAACCGTAAAATCATGTGGAATAAAAAAGTTGCGGTTCACTTCATATAAAGTCAAATAACATATCGATAGCGCGATTTAAAAACGTGCAGCGCCATCTATTGACAAAATTGTTAGTTTGTTTGTTTGTTCGCGCATCACGCAAAAACTACTGAACCGATTTTGATGAAACTTTTTTTGTTTGATATAGCTTATGATCTGACTTAAAATCTGGTATATAATTTGTGCGGACGAAGTCGCGGGAAAACACTAGTGGGGAATAAAATCCAAAGTTGCGGATTGCATGTTACCTCGCCCCCCGCAAAAAGTGGCAGAAATGTTTGTTAGTAGAATTAAACACTTTACCAGTCCTCATATAAGTAGTCAAAGTCTGCAACCAACAAACAAAACTATTCGACCGCCGCAATAGCTTTCTCAGCAGTTTCGAACAAGTTTGGTGCTGAATGCTGATTCAAGCAAACCATTGGAAAACTTTGTGGAAGTTCACCCCTTTCTTGGCGCGGTCTTTATCGCTAGACAGGTCCAATAAATTATGAAATGATATTTTCTTCGAACATTTTAGTATTTCTGCTATAAAAACTTTAAATAGTTTTATTTATCCCGCAAACTATTCTTGAAGTCGTTGCACTTGCACCGTTTAAAATCCTACCTCATTTTTACAGAGCAATTATTGTCATGTTATACAGAGTTTTAGGGAAAAAAGTTGCATTGCTTCAAGAGGTGATTGTACCCAAGATACTGATCAACTTTCCCTAAGAAACCAATGGAAAATTGTCAAAAAAATCCTGTACTTTCCATACTAAATGCAATCAGCTGATCGAAAGTTTGTATGAAAAGTCGACATTTTCTTTGCTTATTTACTATAGTTTTCTTTGGGAAAGTTGATCAGTACCATGGGCACAATTACCCCTTAAAGTAATGCAACTGTTTACCCTAACACCCTTTATAACTCAGGATGACACGAAGAGAAATAGATCATTTTTATTTTACTAAGTATATGCCGTCAGTATCATAAAAGTGTAGGTACATGAGATTCAAAATATTGGTGTCCATTTCACAGCCAGCTCCATAATTAATACGTTCAACTACGTATGTATAATGTACTCTATGGTACCTATACTTTTGTATGTAGATATAATGGAGGATGCAAAACGGTTATCATCGCAAAACATCAAACACGTGTCACGATGATTCATCCGTTAGTAGGTACTGCATGATCCTGGAGTTATATTAATCTAATACTTCGGAATTATATTTCTCACAAACTTGATTCTTGAAATTGCACAAATAAAAATATAGCTACTAGTCCAATCATTTTAGAGTTTCCTTGTATGGACACCCTAACAATAATTCATCTATCGCTGAAACTTTTCAGTGTGATATAAAGTAAAGTACTTATATAGATTACGGTTGACAAATAATCTAGGACCGGAAAAAAAAACCAACCTGCAAAGTTTCAGCGATAGATGAATTATTGTTAGGGTCAAACCCTAAAATGATTGGACTATACCTGTAGTCTCATCTCATCTCATCTCACTAATATTATAAATGCGAAAGTTTGTGACGATGTTTAGATGTTTGGATATTTGTGACGCAATCACGCAAAAACGGCTGAACGGATTTGGATGAAATTTGGCACACAGATAGAATATGTTCTGGATTAACACATAGGATACTTTTTAAGATCCACGCAGACGGAGTCGCGGGCAACAGCTAGTAGGTTAATAAAGTATAGTAGGTATATATTATACCTACTAAGTAGGTATTTTATAGCGAGAATTTCAAGCAGGAGTTCCAATACGTATGACATACCATATACCTAGGTACCAATGCGTTTTTCTAGGTACGGTACGATACCGATTGCTGCTGAAGGTCTAGATAGTATTATCTATTCAGCTAAAATACAATAGCATAAATACTTAGAAAGATAACCAGATGGTTATAAAGAGGAAGAGGAATAGCAAATCACCTTATTAATCTTGTTATATTCCGCCAAGTCAATGCATTATATTACTCTATGAATTAATATTATTAAGCAACAAAAAAAAATGCCTTTTCACTTATTCTACATTCCCTCATTATCATTGTATTGTAGTTAACATATACTCAGCATTGTATGTAAATAGTCAGAATACAGAGCAAGTGTTGATAAATACGAACCAACACGGACGAAACCGTGTTGACGCAAGAACACGTCAACGTATTCTCGGAATAAATACTAATCAAACCCCATTAGGATTTACCGAAACTCACGACTCATTGTTAAACACATTCTCACGCCTTTATTGTTTTATAAAGTGACAAATAAAAAGGGCGTATATACCTACGTAGGTATTTACGTAAGCCCTTTTTGCGTTATATTTGATATCAATACAACATTTTGCTGATGTATTACCGCGCACTAGAAAAACGTTTGTAATTTTGGGGCTCTAAAACTGTACTCAATTTATAACATACTTACCTACTTACATAAACTCACGACCATAATCTTTTGTAACTGTAGTCTTTGGCTACAACTACCAAAATATCTTTTTAAGCATAGAGTTGTAGCAAAACGAGTTAAAAGTTTCGTCTAATTTGTAACTTTCTGGAGGTTTTGGGGGTGCTAGACTTTCACCCACAACAATACTGCATGGTAAAATTGATATCATTAGCATCCTTTTAAACAAAGAGTCTACCTATCAAACTGAACAACTTTTACTACGGAAGCAAACAAAAAACTACCGTTGCATATTTTGAGTTGAGTAGGCGTTGCAGTACTTGCAGTTTAGTAAGGAACAGTAGATTTTTTTTGCTTCGATCGGTTTGCTCCAATAGTAAAAGTTGTTCAGTTTGATGGGTAGACTATTAGTTTAAAAGGATGCTAATGATATCAATTTCTCTCTGTATAACTTTATTGGTTAGCTCACACGACAACCACAGAAAGAAGTGGAGGGAAGCAGGTCCAGTCTTTCAATCAACGTTTCAAAAAGTTTAATCAACACCTATCTAAAGATTTTATCGTGAAAGAGTTACAAACATTCATTCTATTTACTAGTATGAAGATTCCTAGTCTAAAGGCGATTGGTCTTGAGGTTAACACTGCGAAGTGTGAATTCTTCGGGTCTGGGTCTAGTACTTCGAGTGCTTTTTCGCACTTTGAAAGACTCATTCCTGGGCTGAAGGTCATTGATAGGTCCAGTTTTACTTTGCTGGGCGCCCCGATTTACCCAGAAGCTTTGCCTGGGGTGCTCAATGAGAAGAACCGTTCCCTTATTTCTGTTCGGGATCATTTTAGGCATCTTTCGGCTACTGTCTCATTGGTTCTTCTCCGGAGTTGTTTTTCTATGCCGAAGCTGACATACACTGTGAGGACTGCTCCTACTTGGCTGTGTCCGGGTGAGGTGGATGTTTTGGACGGTTCCTTGAGAGACATCACGGAGGAGGTGCTCAATGTGGGCCTCAGTGAGGCGCAGTGGTGTCAGGCGTCTCTCCCGATTAGGTTCGGTGGTCTAGGTATCCGTCGGTTGAAGGACACGGGACTTGCGGCCTTTCTGGCATCTGCGCATGGTGTAGCGAACTTAGTTACTCAGATTCTCTCTGTAAATGGTGATGGTTTCGCTGTACCGTACGTAGATGAGGCTTTGTCCAGGTGGTCGCAGCTTTTTCCGGGTCGGGTTGCTCCTGAATCTCCTGGTGTGCAGAGGGATTGGGATAACGTTTCCTGTGGGGTGCTGTTGGCGGAGCTGTTGGAGAGTGCGTCGGGAGCCGATTTGGCTCGCCTTAAAGCTGTTTCCAAGCCAGAGACCGGGGCGTGGCTTCATGCTTTACCATCGCCGCAACTGGGCACATACCTCGACAATGACACCTTGCGTATTGCAGTAGCTTTAAGGTTGGGTAGTAAGGTATGTGCTCCGCATCGTTGTATTTGCGGTGTGATGGTGGGGGCTGATGGTCACCATGCCTTGAGTTGCGCCAAATGTGTTGGAAGGTGGCCACGCCACCACTCTCTGAATGAGGTTGTCCGGAGGGCGCTAATTGCGGCTAACATCCCATGTGTGCTAGAGCCGCGCGGTTTGAGCCGCACTGATGGGAAAAGACCGGATGGTCTCACCTTGGTACCGTGGCAGAGGGGCCGCTGTCTTTTGTGGGATGCCACCTGTGTGAGTACATATGCGGCGTCTCACATTGGGGGTACTATGCGGGAGGCAGGGTCGGCGGCTGAAAAGGCAGCTTCGCAGAAGCATACGAGGTACGCGTTATTAGAGTCCCAGTACATTTTCGTGCCCGTGGCGGTGGAGACGTCTGGAACTTGGGGAGTGGAGGCAAGGACGTTTATTAGAGATCTGGGCAGGAGGATGGTTGAGAGTGGCAACGATGCCCGCTCGGGGTCGTACCTGGTTCAGAGGATTTCACTGGCTATTCAGCGTGGTAACGCCGCTAGTGTGTTGGGATCCTTTGCGCCGGGTACGACTCATGACGGAGTTGATTAGAGTGTAATTTTTATTGTTTATTGTATTAATAAGATACTTAAAAATTATAGGTAGATTCTTCTTTCTTCTGGGCAGATTCTTATTTATTTTGTATAGTCTTATAGTTTTATTTTAGTTTTAGGATATTATGTTCATTCATTTGCTTAACATTTATATTGTTTCTGTTAAATAAATTCTTTCAGTAAATAAATTTACTAATATGAATAATGGATTTCACATGATGACTTTCATACTAAAACCATTGAATAACTGCATTAGATGACGTGGTGTTGATTGCCCATTTATTATTAATTGTATTGTTTAAGAATGACATAATATTATTTATTAGAATACTATAATTTAGGTGCAATTTATATGTAAACAGACCGTTTAATAGAAGTTGATGCAATTGATGCATACAAAACGGCCTAATTATTTTGACCCGCGCTAAAGTGACTTTGGCTGAAAGTCATCAGCCAACTCAACTATACATATAAGTTCCTTCTTAATATGCTGACGGTTTTTAAGAGGTTGATCAGACCATTAAACTGAACAACTTTCTCTATGGGACCAACACCGAAATCGCAAAATAGAAATCAACATGTTTCATACAAAACTGCAATGCTATTCTACCCAAATGTATGGGACAGTGGTTTTTTTTGCAATTTCGATGTTGGTCCCATAGAGAAAGTTGTTCAGTTTAATGGTCTGATCATCCTATTAAAAAAAACGTCAGCATATTAAGAAGGACCCTGTATATCAGCTTCGTTCATGTCTGTCTAGGTACAGACTGAATCAAAATATGAAACATAAACACTTGTTCTTTCGAAATGGTAACTGGAAAGGAATAATACTGGGAATTTGTTCCCTGGCATAATATCTTTATTTGTGTAGTTTGAAATGGCATGGTGTCTCAGCGCCCGCGGCATGATCGCGCGATAAAACGCTATCGCGCCCTAGCTCCCTTTCTTTTTGCGCGCGAACGAACGAGTTAGCAGGCGCGATAAAACGTTTATCGATGTATCATGCCGCGGGCGCTGGTTTTGGATTTTATCTAAAATTATAGTCTTCTACTTCCACCTCGCATCACATTTTATTGTTTATTCTTCAGCAAATAGGTCCTTCTTCACTTAGAGATAAAAATGCAACAATGTGGAATGTTTTGATGTTCGCTAGCTTTCCCAATACTTTTCTTTAGAATACCTAGTTGAGTGGAACACACGTGTAGCCAAACTGAATACGATTTTGTAGAGTAACAGAATTAGAAGACATTGTACTTATGCTCCGTTCTAAAGTGTCCGTTCTTAGTCAGTTTGAAGAGTCCAGGTAGCAGATATGGTTATGCTAGGGCTGCGAATAGTAGTAGGCTTTTGTGTAACTGATTTTATTCAACATCTTTAGATCATAGATAAACAATTTATTACCAGGCTATACAAGGGGTTACAAAAATACAAATAAACCTTTTTTCAAACTGTACAACTTTCACTATGGGACCAATATCGAAATCACGAGAAAAAAAATTGATGTTCCATACTCTACAAATCGACTAGAGCTAAAATATGTATGGGATACCAAATTTTTTTTTTCGCGATCCGATGTTGGTCCTATAGAGAAAGTTGTTCAGTTTGACGGTCTAAACGACCCCCTTAAGAGTTTTAAATATTTATTTTTACTTATGAAACATCCTGTATACGTCCCACTGCACACACTGCAGGACACAGACCTAGCGAATAAGCGTGACTTTAATTTCTTCTATAGTATCATATGACAATTACTCATGCTGCAGTGGAAAGTTTAGCCAGTCATCAATGGTCGTACTCAATGCCAGACTGAGACTGCCCAAGGTCCGCCAGACGACCTCAGGTTTCGTCACTCAGGGAGGCTCTTCCCTTGCACCCGTTGTGACTTTCTTTAATCGTTCTTTATCGAACACTATTAGCGTGAGATTAAGCAACGTTAGTTTCCAATCGATTTTAATTAGCATCTGTCATCAAACTATAATTGTATGCTTTCAGACGCTTGCCATCCAGAAGGCGATAAACAACATCGAGACACCGGTCAAGGAGAAACATGTCCGTAGCACCATTATTGGCACCTTCCAGGAGCAGAGCGCCATCACCTACTGGGTAAACAATATTTACTTAATCATCATTATCATCTCAGCCGATGGACGTCCACTGCTGGACATAGGATCGCCGCAACGAACGGTCCTGCGCTTTTACTTAATGTAGTATGCCTAGAAAAACTACAATCACAAATAAACACGGCGTTCTAATTGATTTCTGAACTCAATAGCTGCTATCTTCTATGACAAAACAATTTAGCTTCATTGTACTTGTTAAGCTAGCGTAAAGCAAAAGACCTTTATAAAAACAAACAATTTAGTTTTTTTTACCATACCTACTCTCTAATAAAAAGCAATGATTTATTTACACTTTCAAGGTTATTACACTAATAAGCTATATTAGTGTAATAAATGGTTCTCCGTGTAGGTTGTGTATTTAATCATATAAATCGAAGCCGCACAGTTTAGGGTTCCTATAGTAGACTACGGTTCCCTAATAACGTGTCTAAAACGAATGAGCTTTCCAGATGGTGGCGGTCCGCCTCCCGCTTCAAGACAACCGCATCGTGGCGTGGAAGTTCTGCCACGTAACACACAAACTGCTGCGCGAGGGTCACCCCGCCAGCCTCGATGACTCGCAGCGCCACATCAGCATGATAGAGAACTTGGGCAAGTTGTGGGTGAGTTGTGTAGACGCTAAAGGTTCTAGACAATCTCATCGTGGCGTGCAAGTTCTGCCACGTGACACACAAACTGCTGCGCGAGGGTCACCCCGCCAGCCTCGATGACTCGCAGCGCCACATCAGCATGATAGAGAACTTGGGCAAGTTGTGGGTGAGTTGTGTAGACGCTAAAGGTTCTAGACAATCTCATCGTGGCGTGCAAGTTCTGCCACGTGACACACAAACTGCTGCGCGAGGGTCACCCCGCCAGCCTCGATGACTCGCAGCGCCACATCAGCATGATAGAGAACTTGGGCAAGTTGTGGGTGAGTTGTGTAGACGCTAAAGGTTCTAGACAATCTCATCGTGGCGTGCAAGTTCTGCCACGTGACACACAAACTGCTGCGCGAGGGTCACCCCGCCAGCCTCGATGACTAGCAGCGCCACATCAGCATGATAAAGAACTTGGGCAAGTTGTGGGTGAGTTGTGTAGACGCTAAAGGTTCTAGACAATCGCATCGTGGCATGCAAGTTCTGCCACGTGACACACAAACTGCTGCGCGAGGGTCACCCCGCCTGCCTCGATGACTCGCAGCGCCACATCAGCATGATAGAGAACTTGGGCAAGTTGTGGGTGAATTGTGTAGACGCTAAAGGTTCTAGACAATCGCATCGTGGCGTGGAAGTTCTGCCACGTAACACACAAACTGCTGCGCGAGGGTCACCCCGCCAACCTCGATGACTCGCAGCGCCACATCAGCATGATAGAGAACTTGGGCAAGTTGTGGGTGAGTTGTGTAGACGCTAAAGGTTCTAGACAACCGCATCGTGGCGTGGAAGATCTGCCACGTGACTCACAAACTGCTGCGCGAGGGTCACCCCGCCAGCCTCGATGACTCGCAGCGCCACATCAGCATGATAGAGAACTTGGGCAAGTTGTGGGTGAGTTGTGTAGACTCTAAAGGTTCTAGACAACCGCATCGTGGCGTGGAAGTTCTGCCACGTGACTCACAAACTGCTGCGCGAGGGTCACCCCGCCAGCCTCGATGACTCGCAGCGCCACATCAGCATGATAGAGAACTTGGGCAAGTTGTGGGTGAGTTGTGTAGACGCTAAAGGTTCTAGACAACCGTATCGTGGCGTGGAAGTTCTGCCACGTGACGTGACACAAACTGCTGCTATTCCGTATATACAGAGTGAAATTAATATCATCTTTTTAAACTAAGAGTCTACCCATCAAACCGAACAACTTTTTCTATATGAGCAAACCGATATCAGAGCAAAAAAAATCTGCTGTTCCATACTAAACTGCAATGCCTACTCGATTCAAATGTATGAGACAGCAGATTTTTTTTTGCTCCGATCTGTTTGTTCTCATAGTAAAAGTTGTTCAGTTTGATGGGTAGACTCTTAGTTTCAAAGGATGCTCATGATATCAATTTCACCCTGTATAGTAAAAGTATTCCTATTCCGAGACATGTTAATGAAATAAAATGTTGTTGAGTCACGTTGCTAGTTTGACCACGAGAGTGGTTGTGTCATGCGCGTGGTTCGCGTTTAAGCTTGCTACGAGGCTCTGCCATCTCTTCTCAATTGTGTTTTTGCTCAAAAAACAATCCTTGAGTTTGGGTTAGATACTCCCACAAACTACTTGACATTGGCAGAGAGATCAAAATGCCATTAAGACGTAATAGTAGGTGGAAATACCTCGGAGGCATCTTTTATTTTTCATTTTACGACTAGATTTATACCATTTACCGAAACTAAAGTCATACCTCAGTATTTTTGGATAGTTCATCTAGTGAAATCATCAACTGAATACACGATTGGAATTACTTCACTCGATAGAAAATCGTCACAAATATGACGTATTTTCATGTATTTTTAAACATTTTTCTCGGTTTAGAAGAACTTAAAATAGTTTCCGATTGTTGGTATTTATACTCACATATTCACCATTAGTTTAACTAGTGCAATCATAAATAAAATCTAAAAAAAGTACTTTGGTTAGTTGTTTTTAATCGAAAATAGGGCTCACGCACACACTTTTCGGAGCGCTCGGCAATCGCGTTTCTCATAGAAAATATTCGTCGGGACCTATGGCCCCTTAAAACGCCACACAACAATTTTGTTTATTGTTCTGGCTGGACTATTTCTAAAGTGGTGTTATTGTCTAGGTGCACCTTCGTGAAGGCTACGGCCGGCTCGTGCACCTGTACTGCAACCTGCTGATCTGCAAGCTGAAGTTCCACGCGCGCAACCCTCGCTTCCCCGGCAACATGCTGCTCACCGCAGAGGAGCTGGACGCCATTGCCGAGAACGATGTTAACAATTAGTTAGTATAATATTCAAGTAATAGTAGATTACACACCGAGGACAGGAAACTAAGAAAGGACTCAGATCTCATTTAATTGTTGACCAAGGCGAAGTCGAGCTCAACAAACATGTGGTTTAAATGCAGGGTTAGTTAGTTAGTATAAATTGCTACACCCGCAGGGGTAAAATTACATTGTTACAATCTTATTGTATTCTACAAACATCCTACATAAACATATAATTTATAGCAATAAAGAAATTGATAAATGATGTGGTCTGAGGCTTTCTTATTTACTGCCCGAGGTTAGTAAACTATTTTTCTCCTCGATGGAGGTGGAAAGCGGCAACTAAGTTTAACGCAGCGGGAGGAAAATTGACGCTTTCCGTCCGGCGCGGCGGAGGGGAGAAAAAACATGTATTGGTACAAATAAGATTGATTGTGGTGCCCGTACTAAAAGAGTTCACTTTTTTGTTTCAGTTTCCAGTTATGTGTCGAGTTGTTTGATTATATGGACGAAATTCTCAACCTCCAAGCTTCAGGTAAGTAAATTTAAAATCCAATAAAGTGTTTCGTTTGCAATGCTTTCGACACTACGTTAATTATTATCTATCTATTCAGTTGATTCGTAGATCTTTTTGTTTTAAAACCGGTCACTCAAGAAAGGGTGGTATAAAAAGATAATCCTGGTCTTAGATGGAATTCTTCAAAAGCAATCGATGGCGTAATTTGATTTGAGTCAGCTCATCTGACAAGCGAGACCATCAATTTTTTACATCTAATAGCTAATAGCTATATAAAATATTTCTAGATTTTTTATTCGTTGCGGAGAAGAGAAGTATGGATTCTCAATCATGAGGGTCCTGGTTAGAATCCGCACGAACGACATGCCATGTACCAATAAGTTATGTAATACCGACTGCTCTCAAACTGAAGGAAAACATCGTGAGGAAACCTACAAACGCTGAAGAAGAAATTGTGATGCGTATGTGAAGTCTACCAATCCGCATTGGGCACGCGTGGTGGACTGGCATCCATAAGCCCTCCCTGAGGATAGGCCTGTACCCTGCAGTGAGACGTGTGTTTAGACTGATAATGATGATTCTATGCCCGTGGTAAACTATGTATTTGTCCAACAGTCTTCGACAGTCTTGGCAACGCGCGTGCTAACTCTATGACGGCGAGCGGGCAGTGCCGGCTCGCCGCGCTCATCCCGTGCGCGCAGGATTCCTCCCACATCTACGACTGCAACGTGCGCCTCCTGTTCAGGCTACACGCGTCTCTGCCCGCCGACACACTCGCCGGCCATAGAGAGAGGTGAGCTCACCTTAGGATTAGCTAATTCTAATTGACAAGATAGTTCTTAAAAAAATTTTTTACGACACTAGAGTTGCTCTGAGCTCTTTGGAGCTTTTCTGTGCCACTTCTTCTTCTTCTTCTTTGCACTTTCCCGCTTTATGCAGGGTCGGCTCTTCTAATCATGCGGCGCCAGGACAATCTGTCCTGGGTTGTCGGGTCGGGCAGGTTCTCCGCTAGTGTTAGCTTTGTCATGCTGGTCCACCAGGTGGCAGGAGGGCGTCCTCTACCTCTTTTATGTTCAGGCAGACTTAGAGCCTTATGTACAACATGTTCCTCGTCTCTTCGCATCACGTGGCCGTACCACCTGAGGCGGCTCTCGGTAAGTTTCTCTGGTATGGGGGCGACTTTGAAACTGCCACGAATATGTTCATTTCGAACTTTGTCCAGCCTTGTCACTCCTCCTGACCATCTCAGCATTTTCATCTCGGTGGTATGAAGCTTTTGCACATGTGTCTTCTTTGCTGGCCAACATTCTGCCCCGTACATCATCGCCGGCCTTACTGCGGTCTTATAAACTTTGCCTTTTGCTCGGACAGGCATACGAGGGTCACATAAGACTCCGCTCAGTGAACGCCACTTCTGCCATGCTACACTTACTCTGTGAGCCACGTCTGGCTCCACATCTCCATTATCCGCGATTACCGAACCTAGATATTTGAATTGTGTTACTTTCGGCACAGGCGTACTATCGGGGTAATGGATTGTGGATGGGAGGCTGACACCGCTAAGCCGGCACTCTACGTGCTCAGTCTTTGATCGGCTGACTTTAAGACCTGCTGATTCGAGGGCTGTAACCCATGATCCCAAAGTAGTCTGTAATTTGGCTGCCGAGTCGGCGATCAGGACGATGTCGTCCGCATACAAAAGGTTCCAAGGCAACGGGGCTTGGATATGCTTCGTAACGAGATCCATGACTAAGTTGAAAAGCAGTGGGCTGAGGGCTGAGCCTTGATGGACTCCTACCCTAACCTCAAATTCATCGCTCAGCCCCGCGGGACTCTTGACTCTGGTGCGCACGTTGTTGTACATATCTTGGATTAACTGTATGTAGATATCAGGCAGGTGTTGTGCTCTCAGTGCTTGCCACACTAGTCTCCGCGGAACCCTATCAAATGCTTTTTCTAGGTCAATGAAAATGAGATGCAGATCTTCCTTGTTCAAACGATGTTTCTCTACCACCACTCTAACTGCCTGTATCGCGTCCGTTGTTGATTTTGAGGGTGTAAAGCCAAATTGGTTTGGACTCAAGGATGAGAGATGCTGAATACGATTGTTCACTATTCGTTCCCAAATTTTTAGTGTATGCGAAGTTAGCTTGATACCTCTGTAGTTATTGCATTCCGTGACGTCCCCTTTATTTTTGTAGAAAGGAACTAGGTGGCTCAGGCGCCATGAGTATGGGATTTTTCTGCTTCTAAGGACAAGGTTAAAAAGTCTCGTCAGCCATTCCAGTCCCAATGGCCCAAGTGACTTCCACACTTTGGCCGGGACTTCATCGGGCCCTACGGCTTTACCATTTTTCATTCTTGTCACTGCCGTTTTTACCTCGTCTGGGTCTATGGCCTGTACCGGTCCTTCTACTGGCGCAAGGGGTTCCAGGTCTTGGCTGGGAAACTCTTCGTTCATAAGTTCTTTGTAGTATTCAAACCATCGCTTATTTATCTCTTCGTTGTTTGTCAACAGCTTCCTGTCTCCGTTTTTAATAAATTTATTAGTTTTAATATCTTGTGTTGATTTATTTCTGGACTTTGCAACTTTGAAAATTTCGGAATCTGATTTTGCACCCTCAATTCTACTGTAGTAATTCTTGCCCCGGCTCTAGCCTGCGCTACGCACCTCTTTGTATGTGATTTTGACTGCCTATATTTCTTCTGATCTTCCTCTAGTCCCGATGCTTGCCAGTTTTTGAACATGATCTTTTTGTTCTGGACGCTTGATTTGACTTCACTGTTCCACCATGAGGGATCCTTTCCAGTACTCAAACCTCCCTTTGAGATGCCCAGTATCCTACTAGCGCTGCTCTTAGATTCTTTCTCGAAGTTAGACCACATTGTTTCAGAACTGTCGTATGCGTTTTCCATGTCCTTTATCAGATAACCTCGCAATTCCTTGATAAAAGACTCACCTTTTGGGCCAGAGAGTTCCTTCCATTTTATTCGTGGTGTTTTATCAAATGTTCTTCTCAAAGGTTTAGGTAGTTTGTATATTCCAACCAGGATCCTATGCTGGGTGGTCAGGGACTCTCCTGGTATAACTTTACAGTCCTTAAAGTTCCTCTTTAGTGCATTATCGGCCAAAATAAAATCTATTTGAGACATTTTCCCTCCACTTTTATAAGTTATTAGGTGTTCCGGTTTCTTTTGGAAGGTGGTATTAATAATGGTCATGCCATGTCTGGCAGCGAACTCCAGAATATGTTCTCCCTCTTTATTTATTCCACCATATCCATAGCCCCCATGTGTGCCCTTAAATGTGATATTGTATTTACCGACATGTCCATTTAGATCACCTAAGATAAACTTAGTTTCCTTTGGTGGTACGTTTGCCACAACTTCATCTATGTCTTCCCAGAAAGCGTCCTTTTCTTGCTGTTTACAACCTTTTTGGGGTGCGTAAGCACAAATGATGTTCATGACGCTTTGGTTATCCATGGCCAACTTTACTGCTATGAGGCGGTCTGTCTTTCTTTCGATGTTCACTATCCTCTCCTTCAGATGGTTATCGAGTATAACGCCAACTCCGTTCTGCTTGTTATCCGTTCCATAGTAGACCATATGGTATCCTAGTCCTAGGTCTCTAGACTTCGATCCCTTCCAGCGTGTTTCTTGTATACAGCAAATATTTATGTTTCTCCTTTTCAGAGTTTCGGCCAGTTCTTGGCTACGGCCTGTGAGGGATCCTATGTTCCATGTCGCCATTCTAATATTATAATTTGATTGCGAACGTTTGTTCTTGTCATAAGAGTCGTCGCTTGCGGGGGACGCGAATGTTCTCCTTATTCGCAATCCTTCCGTCGCTTCAAATACAACTAAGTTTATGAATCAAATACAGCGTATAGTGCCACCCAACAGCATGCATTCTTGATTTGTGTGGGTGATTGTGTCAGTTCTGACAAAAATTTGCTAAGTTTTTATAGATTTAATACTTTTTAATTTAATTCTATGTAAACGAAACCGATACAATACTTCATAGTAATAACCGTGTTGTCAACGAGCTCATACTGTGACGATGTCCCTTAGATTCCGGCAGCAGTTCAAGAAGCTGAGCTCTTTCTACAAGCACGCCAGCAGCCTGCAGTACTACAGGAACCTGCTCACGCTGCCGGTGCTGCCCTCTAACCCACCAAACTTCCTCCAACAGGTTACTAATATACAAGCTTGCTTGCTTGCTTTATCTTTGTAATTAAGATGAAAGTTTTCTTGCAGGCGGGCCCCGGACACGAGCGACCGCAAGCAATCTTTCTCGCTTTGTGTCAGAAAATTATGGACAGGACCTGTGCGGACGAATCGGGTCTAAGCCATAAAGATTGTTATTTGAGGGATTTATTTCATTCATTCAGGAAACGAATCCAAGAACCTGTCAACAAAAGAAGTATAGAGATCGGCATGATCTCGCATAACAGGCTCCATTTTACTTATAAAATGTTTCTAAATACAGCTGCCCTAAGCCTTAGGAGCTTTTTCCTTAAAAGCAGCAGTATCGATTCCTTAGGTCCTAAGTTAGTCGTTCGGCTGCTTTTAAGCATACCCTAGTCTAGATGTTCTTTTTTACGATGCAATTGAGGGTTGAGACACAATGACCGACAGCGAACGACATTAGGCCCATACAAAAAGTACGTTTAGTATGGGAAGCCGACCGCGACGCGGCGAACGGCGGGCGCCGAACGCGTTCTATACTAATCGTGGTTTTTAGTATGGGCCGCCGTCACGTCGGTCGCCGTCGGTCAATGTGTCTCAACCCTGATTCAATTCTGTAATTTTTTACAAAGAACGTAAAACACATGTACTACAATGTTGAATATCGCTTTATGGCTCTAAATTGAACTGTATTATAAGATAATTAGTTGCGTTATCTTCGTCCAACAGAGTGATTTCGGCACGTACGTGGCTCCAGTGGTCACGATACCGGAGCTGCCGCCCGACGAAGTGGACGCCGTCGGGTCACTCATAGACACGTCTGACACCATCAGCCTGGTAAGTTCAACGTTGACTACCCCCTCGGGGAATACAGGGTGGATTTTTGAGACGGGGCAGTAAGGGCAGGTACCTTAACCGTTGTAGCTACAGCGAAACGTTCTTAGGAGACTATCCTTAACTTTTTGAAAAATTTCGAACTGCATTCACAGATTTTGAAAAAAATGTACAGTCAGCAAGAAAATTGTCAATTTACACAAAAACTTTTTTTGATGCCAATCGATCCTGTTTCTTATAAGGATCAATAGACTCTATGGGACCAACCGAGGTTTGAGTACTAGAAATGTCAGAAATCGCAAAAAACGTTTCCCATACATTTGGTAGGAAATGAGACTCCAAATTTACTTTTATACATAACAAAACTTTTTTATTATGGATAGACTGGCCGCTAAAAAGAAGTTTGTTCGAAAATAAACAAAAAGGATCAAAATATTAATGTTCAAAAATCTAGATAGATAAATCCAAATACATTATCGGCTGCTACCCGCTCAGTATCAAAGAGAGTAAACCTGTGCATCCGTCAAAATGGAGACCATTTCGAGCACCTCATATCATAGAGAACAAACGTAAATGTAATACATGCCTACTTGCCAGCATTGTAAATTGTATGATTTTAAAAATACATTTCTTTCTAATACGGTTTCAGTATGTTTTTATTATCAAAGTCTTCTTAGCGGCAAATCTGTCCTTAATAAAAAGTTTTGTTATGTATAAAAGTAAATTTGGAGTCTCATTTCCTACCAAATGTATGGGAAACGTTTTTTGCGATTTCTGACATTTCTAGTACTCAAACCTCGGTTGGTCCCATAGAGTCTATTGATCCTTATAAGAAACAGGATCGATTGGCATCAAAAAAAGTTTTTGTGTAAATTGTCAATTTTCTTGCTGACTGTACATTTTTTTCGAAATCTGTGAATGCAGTTCGAAATTTTTCAAAAAGTTAAGGATAGTCTCCTAAGAACGTTTCGCTGTAGCTACAACGGTTAAGGTACCTGCCCTTACTGCCCCGTCTCAAAAATCCACCCTGTATAATAACATTGGTCAGGCAGGCGTAATATGGATGGGAAATCCTTAGAAAAAGTATGTCTAGAATGAGCCTCACGTTTCTACCGTATAAAACAAAAGGGGCCATCTTTCTTAGGTTTGTGTGCGTGATGATCGTGCACGTGACGAAATGTAGCATTTCTTATAAAATTCAAATTTACCACTTTTGAGGCGAAACGGGATTGGGCGTTTTCCTTTGGGAAGTCGCGATTGTCAATCATTATTTTTTAGTGAGGACGAAATGAAATTTTGTCGTCTCTCCATCTCCTGTAAAAGATGACCGACTTGGTTAGGTTTGGGAGAAATATTGATAAGATTGTTCATTGTGCCTTTCGCCAGTCAAACCATTCCTTATAATGATAAAATCTAGTTACGTAGCTCTTAGGGCTCGTCCGCACAGCGATTTTTATTCGTGCGAATGATGTGAATGTGATAACATAGGATGACTTCTGACAATGCTGTTTACCGCTAAAACGACCTCCCACACCTGGGAAGCACATAGGAAGACGCGTGCAACAAGCAATTTTCGTACTTATTGTCTTGACATAAGTGTCCTGTCGGAAGTCATCCTATGTTATCACATTCACATCATTCGCGCGTATAAAAATCGCTGTGAAGACGAGCCCCTATACCTTCAAAAAAAGGTTTAAATTCGAACAGGCAACCACCCCGGACCACTTCGAGGATACGAGAACAGTGGACACTCGAGCCACGCCCAGCCCACAGCCGGACCCCGTTGTAGAGCGAGATAGACTCATTGACCATCTGCAGAACGAACTCAGGAGGATGCGGTAAGACTCTACACAATCATCGTCCACTGCTTATAGTCCAATCATTTTAGGGTTTGACCCTAACAATAATTCATCTATCGCTGAAACTTTGCAGTGTGATAAAGTATAATACAGATTACGGTTGACAAATAATCTAGGACCGGAAAAAATTTAACCTAGATTATTTGTCAACCGTAATCTGTATACTTTACATTATCACACTGCAAAGTTTCAGCGATAGATTAATTATTGTTAGGGTGTCCATACAAGGAAACTCTAAAATGACTGGACTATTAACACAGGACTGAGATTCTACATAAATGATAAATTTTTACTTAGTGCGAAAACTTTAACCATGTATTCTACTCGTCAAACTGAACAACTTTCACTACAGACCTATAAAATCTAAATCAGTTTTATATTTGAGTCAATTAGGTTAAGTACTGTAGCTTTGTATGGAAAAGCTGATATTGTTTGCGATTTCGAAGTGGGCTACAAGTTGTTCAGTTTTTAAGTAGAATATAAGAAAGAGTATCCAGTACTACATACAGAACGGACACTCCCTGCCTCAGACCGTCTTTTTATCTCACCCCCTCTGGTTATTTTGTGGTTACCTCTTAAGCAAATGCGTATTCCTGTCTCGCTTGCACGCAACAGTATCGCACATGCTCGACTCTTCTTTTAAATTTTTACCATTTGCATGAAATCATAATTCATAATCGTTTATTGCTCACACAGAGTACATGATAGGTGGTAACAATAGGTAAATAAGTTACAGTTAATCAGCTGACAGTGTCCAAGGTGTGGTTAAATTTTCTGACTAATCGTAAGCATGAAACATTGATTGTAATAGGTAGATAGAAATAGGTACATTTTGTTATATAGTTTATCCCGTAAAAAGATAAACTTAGAAATACGAAAGTATTTGGAACGACAGAAGAGTTTTAATTATCTTTTTCACTGTTTGCAGGACGGAAGTGTCACAACTGGTGCAAGAACGAAATACAATGCTAGGCTCAATGAGGGAACACTGCACGCGATTGGAGACCCAACTCCACAGTGCTAAGGTACATGTTTCTACGTTTACATATTTACATATTTTATTTATAAGTATAATCTTGTAAAACTAAAGGAGTTTGTTGTAAAAACGGTTTCGTTTACAGACTGAATTGGAGGAAGAGAGACAGAAAGCCGAAGTTTTGTCCGCACAGACGCCAGAAATCAAACGTATGTATACTGTGAAAGTTATCTAGGTATAGTATTCAATGTGTAATGTTGTGCAACCAATTTAATTCAATACTTGTCTTACAGAGAAACTCACAGAAACGGAGGAAAAAGCAAAAGTGTCTGATGAAAAATTCCAAAAACTAAAAGGGGCGTACACACAGTTAAGAGAAGAACATATCGCACTTATCAGACAGGTTGATATCTTTAACTAAATTCCTTGATACTTTAACTATTAAAGATAATTTTTAATCTAATATATTTCATGTTTCAGAAAGCAGAAGTTGATAAAATGTCAGCTAGTTTACGAGCGGCGTCAGCTCAACACGAAAGCGCTAAAATGGCGTTACAGCAACAACTTAATGATAGGATGAAGTACGTATTTCTGTTCATAATGTATTACCCAAAAAAATTACCTACCTAGGGCACAGAGGATTATATTGTACAGAGTTACAGCTTCAAACAAGCTCGCAAAAGCGGCGCATCACTACATGCGCAGTATGATTGTGTGCGCGTTCACCTACGGGGCTCACGAACGAGGCCGAGGGGACACTTTGGCTGTGCTTCGGGTGGTTACGGCGTAACGAGGGTGTGAATTTAATGTGTGAGATATTGTCCATTCTTCCTTTCGGAAAGAGATTGGAGCCACTGACCTCTGTTAATATCAAGATGTCTATGGATTATTTTCTGTTTGATCGTCACTGTCATTGTAGAACGTCATGTGAATTTTAATGTGTGAGATACCTATCGTTCATTTTACTCGAGCACGTGTTTTAATAATATTAAACGAAATGGTTAATTATTGCACTGTGTGCTTTAATAATACGAGGAGGAACACAAACATCTCCTTCATCATATACCTTCCCCAAAGATCGTGACAGGTAAGTACATACCATTTTTGAGTCACCCGCGTAAAGCGACGGATCGGGCGGCAACGGTTTTTTAATTTAAACTCATTTTATTCTACTAAATAACAAATAATAAATAACACAACAAACAACAACAAAAAAGAAAAACAATATACCTACTACATATTGTAAAACATTATCCTTCATACTTCAATCAAATTTATTTCCTTTTAGACAGCCCTACAAGAATAGGCTAATGTAATCGAAGCTCCTTTGAAGCTGTTACTCTGTACAATCCTCTGTGCCTAGGGCCCATAGTGGAGGTGTAGAGTAAGTATTAGGTAGTTGAAGAAGACAAAAGTTAAAATACCTTCATACAATGTAGTCGCTTTCGCTACATTGGCCTTATCAAAGATATGTGTACTTACGTTTAGGGCCACTCATTTTTTTTTTCATCATCCACTACATATCAAACATAAAAATTTAACAGAGACGTAGAACTACTCCAACAAAGCGCATCGTCGAGCGAAGAAATTGAAGCTTATAAAAGTGAACTATCAAGTCTCCGCACAGACCTAGAACAATCTAGACAGAAGGAGCTCGAACTTGAAACATTACGAGCCTCAATGGAGGCACTTGAAATAGAACACAAGACGGCGACCACCGAACAACAACAGAAAATAGAAACAATGTCCAACGAATTAAAAGAAGTAACTGAAAATCTAGGAAAAATCACAAAAGAGAAATATGAACAAGAGACAGAGTTGAGTAGAGTCAAAGACGAGTTGACAGGACTTAGGGAAAAGAGCGGAGATGAGTACAAAAAGGTAGTAGAAGAAAAGGAAGCGGCGTTGAAGCAAGTTGTTGAATTGACACAGCAACATCAACAGGAGAAAGAGGTATGTCTATTCACCTTAGATCATGTAAAGTATTACAGTAGGACACTAATTATGTTGTAGCATGGAATGATTAACGCTAATTAACAGTAGTTTTGCATGTAAATCATATATTAACTTGCATTATGTTATAATTTAATCCTCACACAATTCGGTATGTCAAGTTTTTTTTTGTCTTCATTTTTATATTTTTTACGGACAGAAGACATAATTTTAAGATACCTATTTCATTCTTATTGCGATTCATCGAGTTTATCAATATAAATTTAATTTTTAAATTATTTTGATCTGTAATCTCCAAGTGCAAAAATGGTGGAGAGAAAATAATTCGAACTCCATGGAGAAAAACTACATACAGCTGTATTTAAAAAAAATTAAAACCTGCCTCCTCTTTCTAACTCTATGCTGGAAAAAGATACGGCAACATCAAATGTCAAATTCTGACATTGTGAAAGTATTTTTTTTCTTAATGGCCGGTTATTTTAAGTTGATTTTATGTTAACCAAGGAGTTCACAGGTATGCCAGTGACGTCACTGCACGGACCGAAAAACGACGTTATTTTATTAAAAATATCTGTAATCCTTTCATTTTAAAATCTCTGACATCGAAAATATGATTATTGAGACAATTATCTCGAAATGGTTTTCAATTCGGTATGTCAAGTTTTTTTTTGGAGGGCTGAATTGAAAACCATTTCGTATCACCTAATACATATTCATACGTGTTTAATCCCAATAGGAACAGGTTCATAATATTAACAATCTGCAATCCGAGTTAGAAACGTTGGAAATAAAACTGAACGACGCTGAATCAATGTGCGAGATCGAATCTGACAGGTTAGAGACATTAAAAGTCGAATTTGAAAATGTTAAAACTAATAGCGAAAAACAAATCCAAGAGAAAGAATGTGAAATTACTAGTCTTCAAGATAAAATTAATGAACTGATACAAAGTAAAGACTCTAATGCTAATGTCACAAAACAACTAAACACAATTATTGAAAACAATAATAAAGAAATAGATGAACTAAATTTAAAACTCTCTGAAGCTGTTTCTGCTTTAGAGAAACAAAAGGAACTATTCGAGGAACTGAAAAAAGAAAATGACGTAAAAGTAACAATTCTGACCGATAAAATAGAAACAGTAACAAATTGCAAAGATGACATTATTAAAAGTTTAAAAGATTTGATAACTGAAAAAGATGAACAAGTTATTTCTCTCAATGTAGAAATGAACAAACAGTCAGGTGATATATCAAGACTAGAGGATGAATTAAAAGAGGCACAAGCTGAATTAGAAATAGGTCAAAATGAAATTATGACTTTAAGAGATGAACATGACAATTTTGTTGATCGCAATGAAAGTAATCTGACATTGAAGAATCAAGAACTAAGAACTCTTCACGAGGAAATAATCAAGCTATCACAAGAAAAGTCTGAATTAGTAGCTGAAAAGGAGAAATTACTCGATGAATTTAATGTAGAGAAAGAGGTTAGTTTCATATTCGTGTTTGTGACGTCCCGACCTAATAATAATTGTTTTAACGATATATGTTCGGTAGGTATTAGAAAACAAAGTAAAGGAGATGGATGAAGCATGTAACAGGACTAAAAACGAAAATGGAGCCATACTTCATGCACGAAAAGAACTCGTTCGTCAAGTTTTTGAAGCAATAACTGAAATCAAAGCTGAATGTCAAACGTTGAAAGAAGATAATGCAAATGAATTGAAAATATTAGCCGATCAAATAATGGATGTTTTCAATAAACAACTTTGTGAAAGAGACATTAATGCTACTGAAAATCACAGAACTATTGAAAAGCTGACATCACAACTTGATGAATTACAAACACTGAAAGCTAAAGAGAACGAGGAAATGATTGAGATACAATCTAAGAAAGACAGTGAACTGCAGGTTAGGAAGAGTTTAGTGATGTTCAAAGTGACTGTTTTCCACATTTCATTTTTCCACCGTTTATTAGTGTATGTGGTGATGGTAATAATTGTGGTGATCGTATTCATAATTTTGTGGATTGTCGATTCATTTCATGATCGTTTTTCATCTCAAAAAATCTTTGTGCGTAATATTTTCAAATTGTTATTCTACAGATTTTTCTTTATGGATTTAAATAGACTTGCATATTCCCTGAATTTGTTTCTTTTGTTGTAGAATGTTTTTGTAAATTAGTCTTTTCAAAGGCGCTTTTATGTAGGCAAGCTTGAACGGCATGGCGTTCAAATGTTCTAATTGCATGTTTTCTTTTTATTATCCTTCCTGACTCCGCCTTGGCTGCACTTGGACATCGATGGCTTTACTTTGGACTTCCCTTCCGGATCCGTTGAGTATATTCTTTTTACTTTTCTTGGGCTGTATGGTATGTAGATATTGGAAGCTAGACTAGAGCATACGGAGACCGAGAGGCTGAATGCTGAGTGTGAATTACAGGACTTGTTGCAACACAACACAGTTATGGAAGCTGATCTCAATGCTGCGAGGAAACAGCTGGAGGAGGCGAGGAGGGAACTGGATAAACGTTAGTAATGATTGCTTTACATTTTACTTTCCTTGAAATTGTCTTTAATTTATTAACAGCACATTTTATTGGGTGTGAATCATTGACATTTATTTCAATAGTGTGAAAGGAGTTTTAATAGATTTTTTATAGTAACGTAATAAAAAATTTCCTGATGAAATCTAAGTCGGTTAATCGTATGATTCGTACGCATTATCCCTGCTTACGATCGTCTATCTATATCTCCTTTCTTCTTCGCGGTTGCACTCCACAGTGTACTGCAATAGGGGAGTTGACTACATAAAATGTATTTTAGTTTTTACTGCTCTGCTCAGTAAATAAACCGTTTGAAATAACGCAAAAGTCACATTTTCAGTAATTCTGTTGCTTATATACTATTTTTAATAAATGGATAAACTATAAAAAGTATCAAAACGACGACGAATAACAATGACGTCACTATTCAATTTTTAGTACAATATTTCATACAAAGCAAGCGTTTTGACGTTTGATAAAGAGTTGTTAATTTGACTAGTTGAAAACTCGCGGATTACCAACGACGTAGATTCGCAAAACATTATGTAAAAAAGTTTACTATTTTAACTTTGTGTTCCGTCTTGACTCCAGCTAGTGTCCGACCGAAACTAGTTTTTACAACCGAAACCGAAACCGAAACCGAATTTCGGCTTCGGTCCTAGTTTCGGCCGAATCCGAAACCGAAACCGAAACTTCCTTATAATATAATTCTTCCCTACTTTTTAGGTTTTGTTCAATGTAGCTAGTTGCCAATGTATGTTTTATGTGCACAGAAGAATGAGAAGCAGTTAATTTGATAAATTTCTTAGTAGTTTTGAAATCAATGGTACATGGTATGTGTGAACATATCTCTATCTATGGGGTGAGATGAGGTGAGGTATGTTTTAACTCGGGAAAATAAACAGTGAAATCAGTTTAGAACACCAAATCACGTAGGTAATAAAATTTTGTATGACCTGTCTTATTGATATTTAAAATTATTTATAGCAAGAATATTTAAGAAAACTGCCATTAATGTCTGCATAATTTGTAGACTTGAACAAAAAACTGACTACAGGATGCAAATTTAAATGCATTACAATATTAAAGGAGGTGCTTCAAACTAAACTACTTTTAGTATGGGGACAACACAGAAAACGCGATAAAAAATCAGCTGTTCCGTAGAAAACGACAACCAACGGCCACTCGGCCCAAATGTATGGAACAGCTGATTATTCTCGCCATTTCAACGTTAGTCCCATAGTGAAAGTTGTTCAGTTTGATGGTCTGAAAAAACTAAAAAGTATGTAGGTAACGCATTACAATTTACACCCTGTAGACTTCACTTGAATAATACTTATATAATGTTTACCTAAAAGTAACTGATTGTTATTTTGTTTATTAGTAGTAACACATATTTTGTACGTCTCCCTTTGGAGTAGGCAGAGAAAATATCAGTTTCTATAAACGTTATTTTAATAAAAACAAAGTCACACAGAGTTTACTAGATAGACCAATAGGTAAGTACCAAAACTTTGCAAAAACTTCAAACACGTTGCACAAAAATACAATACCTACCTAATTGAAATGAAATCCATTCTTTGTTAAAATGGTACCTTAATAAATATTACCTGATTGGAAATAATATAACAAAATTGAACATAACCTCTAAATTCACACTCATTATACGTACCTAGGAAGAAACATACACCACAAAAGTGAATTCGACGCTCTCCACTACATCGAAGACCGGGCGCTAACTCACTAAGGTAGTTTCGGTTTCGGCCGTAGTTTCGGCCGTTTTTCTGCCGAAACCGAAACCGAACCGAAACTCCAAATTTGGGCCGAAACTGGCCGAATCCGAAACCGAAAACGAAACTTCGGTCGGACACTAACTTCAGCCATCTCGGTGTAACTATCAGCTGCTTCTACTCCTAAGCAGATAGTTATTTTCAATTTAAACTTACCAACATATCTCCAGAGAGTGCAAGACTGGTATCGTGTGCGGGCGAGACAGCGCTAGACGTGACGAACGAAGCGCTCGCGGCGCTCGAGCGATCCAACGCGCAGGACACTAACCGCGCCGCGGCCGAGCTGGCGGCTCAAGTGCTGGATGACCTGGCTAGACAGACTGAGGTATTTATATGTGTTTACACTTAGATCAAAATATAATTAATGGATAGGCCTAAAGCGCGGTAAGTTGAAGCAAACTACTGGTGCACTTGGTCCATACAAACTAGCGCCATTATCTGTCAAATCTAGGGCACTTGCATACAAATTTGAAGTAAACCTTTCATTTGTTTTGTCTCATTTTTCTGGTTTGAAATGTTCGCGTAAGGCCTATCCATTCATTTTATTTTGATCGAAGTGTTTACATTGTTTATCCAAAGATTTGTAGAAGAATCAGTGATGCTATTGAGTAAACATGACGGCCCGATAGCACAGTCTGTAGTGAACCTGCTTGCTGTGCCGAGGGTCGCGGGTTCGAATCCCGTATCGGACAAATATTTGTATGATGAATACGAGTATTTGTACCCGAGTCATGGATGTTTGTATCTATACAAGGTGTTACAAAACTACAAATAAACATTTAAGGGGGTGGTGTAGACCATCAAACTGAACAACTTTCACTATGGAACCAATACCGAAATCGCGAAAAAAAATATTTATGTCCTATACTCTACAAATTCACTAGAGCTAAAATATGTATGGGATTTAAAATTATTTTTTTCTTGATTTCGATGTTGGTCCCATAGAGAAAGTTGTTCAGTTTGACGGTCTAAACAACCCCCTTATGAGTTTTAAAAATTTATTGTTACTTATGAAACACCCTGTATATGTAGGTATTCTATATCGTTTTGTCTAGTCATCATAATACAAGTCCAGGCTAGTTTCTGGTACTTTAAATGTGACTAGATAATTTGTGTGACAATGTCTAAGATATTTATTTCTTTATGTTGATGATTGATCGATATTGAAACAATATGTTATTGACAGTTCTTGGCGATTCAGGTTCTTAATAGTTGGCGATTTCAGACGATGGAGATCGTTAGATGATCACTTCTTCTTCTTATCGTGTCGACTTCAAATTTTGAACAAAGTCGCTAAATAGTACCTTGCCAGAAGTGGGCAACCGATACTGCACCGTCGCTAGCGGTCATGAGCTCCTCCTGCGTACAGGTGTTAGGGCACGCAGGGCACGATGTGAGATGGGCCATCGTTTGTGGAGCTCCACACAAGCAACTCACATTTTGCGCATCCGAGAATCCCCACCTGAACATGTTGTCCTTACTGCGACCGACCTGGGTTCGAAGTCGGTTTAACGACTTCCAGGTCGCCCAAGGCAAGTCACGTCCAGGCGGGAGGCTCTCAGACGACGGCACAAATGGAGTTGGGAGGGACACTTTTTGTCGCCAAAGAGTACACCTCGCTTGCGCTGGGCCAGTATTTAGTGGGTCGACACACTTCATAAAGCTGCGTCGGCTTGGCAACCTTTGCGGCGCAGGAATGAAGCCGTGCATGGGATGTCGTGAGTCGTCCATCATTTTGGCTCTCTCTGAGGAACCTGCCACAGCCCTGCGGACATCTGGGGGCGCTATGCCAGCCAGTGGATAGAGCAACTGTACCGGAGTCGGTTTCAAGCAACCAGTTATAATCCGGCACGTTTCATTTAGTGCCGTATCCACCAGCTTGGCGTGGGCAGATCGGCCCCACACCGGGCACGCGTATTCTCCGACAGAAAACGCGAGCGCTAGTCCAGACGTCCTCAAGACCCGCGGTGAAGCTCCCCACTTAGTAGTAGTAAGGCGCTGTAAGATGTTATTGCGAGAGTGTATCTTCTTTTTGATATTTTCACAGTTCTTGCGAAAAGTGAGCGACCTGTCTAGAGTGATTCCCAGGTACTTAGGGAAACTGTTGTGAGCAATCGGCACCCCTTGCCACGTGATGTTCAGTTTACGTCCCGCTTGTCTATTGCGAAGGTGAAAAGCGCAAGATTCCGTTTTTGACGGGTTAGGCTTGAGAGAGTTTTCCTCGTAGTAGTTACTCAAAGAATTGAGTGCCACGGTGAGGTCAGCCTCAACTTCGGCAAAGTTAGTGTGTTGCGAAGTTAATGCAAGGTCGTCTGCATAAAGAAAGCGGGACGTATGTGGGCTCGATGGTTGGTCGTTGGTGTAGATGTTAAAGAGGAGCGGGGCTAGAACGCTACCTTGCGGCAGACCGTTCTTTTGGGCTCTCCAACGACTTTGGTCTGAGAGAAGGTTGACTTGAAAGCGACGATTGTGGAGAAGTTCACGGAGTACCATGACGAAGCTGTGATCTCCGGTCATAGTTTCCACTTTCCACAATAGTCGCCTTAGGTTCACTGTGTCGTAGGCTGCGGACAGGTCTACAAACACAGTGCCAGTCACGTTCCCCAGCTCAAAACCATCTTCGATGTGTTGCGTGAAGATGAGATGAGATGAGATGATCACTTAAAAATCGACTTCATCATCATCGGCCTATTTACGTCCCACTGCAGGGCAAAGGCCTTCCCTAAGGGTGGGTGTATGGGTAAAAATCGCCTTAAACCGTTAAAACACATACCGAACGATGATCGGCTACTTGTATACAATAGAGAATATGAAATAAAGAATATTTATCTTAATAGAGTCCGCCTCGTAGTGATGATTGGTAGCTATCCTTTCGTCCACAAAAATACTGATAAGTAACCTATTCCCTGGACTACGAAAGCGTGCGTGAAAGGAAATATTGGTAAAGACAGACCTAGGAGGACGTACCTAGATAAGATCAAGGACGTCATTAAAAAATGCCAGGTTAAAAGCAGCCGAAATCGACGGGAATGTATGACAAGATGTATGGACTTAGAGGAAGCAAGAGAGGTGTGTCAGAACTGCCCAAAATTGAGATCCATAATCTCTGCCTACCCCTCTGGGAAAAAGGCGTGAGTTTATGTATGTATGTACGAATAAAGAAATAAATTCGTAGTCCCAGGAACAAAGTGGTAGGTAGTGGCAGGTGCAAAAAATGAATGGAATTTTCTGAAACCGAGAGTAGAATAGCTGCGCATCATTCGGAAAATTAAATGAATAGGCTCGTCTCATCATGATGTCAATATCTCCATGTTCGATTATTTGTTATTATTGCAGCTGAAAGGCAACGAGGAGGCGGTGGCGCGCTCGGCGATACTTGCCGCGCACAACACTGCGACGCTCTCCGCCTACGTCACCGAGGTCTGCAACATATCCACCGACATGGAGCTCTCCGATAGTAAGTTGTGTGACAAAAACTACATTCTTGTCCTTGCCACTATCTCCTAGCGGACTACAGTTCGCCACATGTTTTAATTCCAACACATTTTTCGCTTCATCCATATAAAAAACTGCGCCTTGTGTGATCGTTGTAAATTTGGAACTAAACCCTTGAACTACCCGATTGGTCGTCTAGAACCGGTGGTTTTGAGAGAGTGAAATAGAACGTACTTTTTAAAGAAATATTATTATTTATACCACCAACTATTCAGCTTTGATAGGCATTACGTTTTTAATACTCTTTTTATATGTAGCTTCTTCACTATCCCACAGCGGGGCAAAAGCTTTCTCTCTCTTTCTTAAAACAGAAGGCCGTTTGACGCAAATGTCGTTTGGAAAGCATCCAAGTCATGTCTCGACATCGTTAAAGAGAATACCCTCCATGCCACCATGGGATGCAGTGGGTCTGCAATGCCTAGCCTAATTTCATTTTAGTTGAGCTAATTTGAACGCTTTACTTATAAACTATACACAACTCTTTCCTTCCACAGAACTTAGTAACCAATGCCGCACGATGCTGTCTTCAACGAAGCAATGCCTAGAGGCGCTCAAGAACGGCTCGCTCCCGTCGTCGTGCCCCGAGGCGCGGACGCACGTGCTGGGAATGCTGCAGGCGGCGTCCGCGGCGGACCGCGTCAACACCGGCACTAGAAGCGTCGACGACGAACTGGCCGACATGGACAGGGCTATTGAACAGGCCGCCTCTCAGATTGAGGTTGGTTTTATAGACAGAAATGTTATGGATTATTGACGTGTTACAGCCATGTTCTGTTCTGTATTGGTGCTGCCGATCGATAGGCGACAATAGATATTCTACCGATATGGCAAAACTATCGATAGTTCGGATCGTGGCAATACTATTAACGGAGCATTAGTATTATTATACTATCGATACGATAGTATTGCTGCTCTATAAACTATCGATGTTGAAAATTACAACAATCAATATCGATAGTTTATAATTCATGAGCAGCAATTATCGATAGTATTGTACTCCGTCAATAGTATTGTTACGATCCGAACTATCGATAGGTACATAAAAAAGTCACACTGTTTTTAGATTAATTTTTGACACAGACCGGCTACTCACTCACCGGCCATTTACCTTATTTCCCGCACTCACTCTTCGTTCTACATCCCCTTCATACTTTCCATCTCTCTTAAACAAACTTCCCAAATAAACAAATTCATCACCTGTTCCACGTTCACTCTGTCTCCTTCAATAACAATGTTACATTTTGTAAAATCGCTGTCTTCACATTCCAAAACCATTACCTTCGCCTTGCATACATTGACTTTAATTTATTTCTTCTTCAACGACTCATTCATCACATTTAACATTTTTTGTAACTCGATCACCGACGGCGGAACTATCCTGTACGTCAGCGTTCAAGAGGCACTTGACACCATAGAGGTAGTATAGGAATAGAGGAACATACAGCTGAGAGAGCGAGATGTACCTAGCGGCACCACTGTATAATAGAAAGAGATACGTGACGCGAATTAATAGAACCGTTTTTTAGTCACCAATCAATTTTTAAAATTCGGTTCTCGTGAATAATTGGGAATCTAAAGTGAAATCGTAGATAATTTTGTGAAATATACTGACACTATTTCATTAATTTATCCACGATTTTACGTTAGACTCCGAATTATAGACAGTATTAGAATTTTTGCCTGCGAATAGTCTCCAAAAAACATCCAAAAACTGTGTCATTTGACAACTCATGTCACTGACTCTATTCCTGTAAGGTATAATAACTTTATGCTTGACACTAAGCTCATGCATTCTCAGACCGCATTCCATCTCTTTCAAATTAGTCAAACAACTGTCCATATGCATATATATAGATTTAAAATGAAGCCATGGCGACGCCACTCATCTCTGCCTAATACCTCTAGCTATGTTAAATTAAACCAGTCTCTCTTTCCTTGGGGTATTGAAATTGAATTGTAACTCTTCTCTATCGCAAGAATCTCGGGCAAGTTCACTGCCAACCAAATCGGATACTAAGCCGTCAAAGTAGTTTACGCTTTAAAATGTATGCTAATTTTGTCTCTTTTTCATAATCAACTCTGTTTGAAATTCCATTGTAAAATCATTTATCTGAACTGTGTTAAAATCGGGCTTCCATAGTTTGAAGCGTAGTTATTTTCCGAATACGAAATTCCGTGCTTAAAATCAAACTTTTGTCAATAAACAGGAGTTGCTAGCAGCCAGCAAAGCAGGCGACTCTGGCATCAAACTAGAAGTGAACGGCAAGATCTTGGACGCGTGCACGACCCTCATGGCGGCCGTCAAGATGCTGGTGCAGGACGCGAGGAAGCTGCAGAGCGAGCTCGGCGACCCCAAGACCAGGCAGAAGATGTACCGCAGGAACCCCCAGTGGTCCGAGGGGCTGATATCCGCTGCTAAAGCTGTTGTGTTCGCTGCTAAGTTGCTGGTGTAAGTACATACATCGAGATAGGACTATGTTCTCTATTGGACTTTTAAATGTATTGCATTGTGCAGCGGCACCTACTAAAAAAAAAGTTTCGCTGAATGTTTAGCTTCCTGCAGATAGAAGACGTAAGAATGATGACGTATGAAATTGACGAATATTTCCCACCTGACCCCTCGGTTTATGCAGTTTTATAATAATTCTTACGCCGCCGAATTATTATTAATTATATTACTCCAATAATAGCTACTAAGTCATAGTTCAATTCAATGGCATTCTTCTGTCAAGAAGAATACTTTTTCTCCCCTCCCGACGGAAAGCGTCAATTTTCGTCCTGCTGCGCTAAACCAAACCTAAAACAAACATGTGATCTGAGGCTTTCTTATTTACTGCTCGAGGTTAGTATAAAATTTTTCTCCTCGATGGAGGTGGAAAGCGACAACTTCGTTTAGCGCAGCAGGACGAAAATTGACTCTTTCCGTCGGTAGGGGAGAAAAAGTATACTTACCCTAGGGCAGTAAATAAGAAAGCCTCGAATCACATGAGATCTGAGACCTTTCTTACTTTCCTGCCCTCAGTGTGTAATAAACAATGATTGTCACAGGACATCAGCGGACGAGGCGGTGGGCGCGTCGGGCCGCGTGGAGGGGGTGTCGGCGGCGGCGCACGAGGTGGCGGGCAGCACGGCGCAGCTCGTGGCCGCGTCCCGCGCGCGCGCCCCGCCCTCCTCGCCCGCCCTCGCGCGCCTCACCCGCGCCTCCCGCTCCGTCGCGGCCGCCACCGGCGCGCTCGTCGCCGCCGTGCGCGCCGCCGGGGCGCTCGTCCACGAGCAAGGTGACACTGTAGCCCCTCGCGCGCCTCACCCGCGCCTCCCGCTCCGTCGCGGCCGCCACCGGCGCGCTCGTCGCCGCCGTGCGCGCCGCCGGGGCGCTCGTCCACGAGCAAGGTGACACTGTAGCCCCTCGCGCGCCTCACCCGCGCCTCCCGCTCCGTCGCGGCCGCCACCGGCGCGCTCGTCGCCGCCGTGCGCGCCGCCGGGGCGCTCGTCCACGAGCAAGGTGACACTGTAGCCCCTCGCGCGCCTCACCCGCGCCTCCCGCTCCGTCGCGGCCGCCACCGGCGCGCTCGTCGCCGCCGTGCGCGCCGCCGGGGCGCTCGTCCACGAGCAAGGTGACACTGTAGCCCCTCGCGCGCCTCACCCGCGCCTCCCGCTCCGTCGCGGCCGCCACCGGCGCGCTCGTCGCCGCCGTGCGCGCCGCCGGGGCGCTCGTCCACGAGCAAGGTGACACTGTAGCCCCTCGCGCGCCTCACCCGCGCCTCCCGCTCCGTCGCGGCCGCCACCGGCGCGCTCGTCGCCGCCGTGCGCGCCGCCGGGGCGCTCGTCCACGAGCAAGGTGACACTGTAGCCCCTCGCGCGCCTCACCCGCGCCTCCCGCTCCGTCGCGGCCGCCACCGGCGCGCTCGTCGCCGCCGTGCGCGCCGCCGGGGCGCTCGTCCACGAGCAAGGTGACACTGTAGCCCCTCGCGCGCCTCACCCGCGCCTCCCGCTCCGTCGCGGCCGCCACCGGCGCGCTCGTCGCCGCCGTGCGCGCCGCCGGGGCGCTCGTCCACGAGCAAGGTGACACTGTAGCCCCTCGCGCGCCTCACCCGCGCCTCCCGCTCCGTCGCGGCCGCCACCGGCGCGCTCGTCGCCGCCGTGCGCGCCGCCGGGGCGCTCGTCCACGAGCAAGGTGACACTGTGCCACTGTTGTTCAGACGACCCATAGAGGCACAGTCCAGTACGGGCTCAGTTCACTCCTGGGATCTGTTTGACGAGCGATTGAATCATGAGTCATGACCAGTGATCGGAATGTCGGGGCATTTTTTGAGCATACAAGTTTGGATACGCCTGAATTTCCCGGATTTAATAAATATGGATAAAAATTTCACGGGATTTATTGGGATTACCTATTTAGATGTCAAGAGACGTTTTTTTAAATCAAGAGTATTAGCAGCGCATACTAGAGGCCGCGACTTTGAAACACGCCGCCTGGTACTTTTGACATGTACCGCGCTTAGGTAAATATGTTGACCGTTATTAAACAATGATATTAAGTAACTAGATTAGTAGTTAGGGCACCAAAGCGTTGCCACTTCGAAGATGTCTGCAGGCTTCTTTGACTTCAGTTCAGGCGTTTATCTATAGTGAGCGGACATATCCGTGACGTATAAATTAAGCTACCAAAATGGGGAAATGCGCCGTAAAAGTTTGTAAATCAAAATCGTATTTACTTGCAACACTAATGGCAAAAACAATGCGTGAAAAATTTATTTAGTTTTTTAATTTTATTTTGACAAAATATAGTAAACTTACTTGTGAAAAGTAACACCACTTCCTTTATTATTCTTTTCCGACTGTGATTTACAAATTTTTACGGCGCATTTCCCCATTTTGGTAGCTTAATTTATACGTCACGGATATGTCCGCTCACTATAGATAAACGCCTGAACTGAAGTCAAAGAAGCCTGCAGACATCTTCGAAATGGCAACGCTTTGGTGCCCTAACTACTAATCTAGTTACTTAATATCATTGTTTAATAACGGTCAACATATTTACCTAAGCGCGGTACATGTCAAAAGTACCAGGCGGCGTGTTTCAAAGGCGCGGCCTCTAGTATGCGCTGCTAATACTCTTGATTAAAAAAATACTTCTCTTGACATCTAAATAGGTAATCCCAGTAAATCCCGTGAAATTTTATCCAAATTTATTAAATCCGGATATTTCCGGGAAATTCAGGCGTATCCATACTTGTATGCTCAAAAAATGCCCCGACATTCCGATCACTGGTCATGACGTAATCCTTTCTTCTGATCGGCGACATTGTCTTCCTTAATTACCACGTTTTTGAAGGGTGAAGAAATAAATACCTATATCAACACAAAAAATCCGGTCATGGGGTTGCTGGCTTCCAGACTCCATAATAAAATATTTAGCCATCGTGAGAATAAAAGATCTTTATTAGTTCATGCTTGTAATATTGAGTGTTTGTGTAAACAGAGGCACTGGACACGACGGCGCTGACGCTGACGGCGACGCGGCGGCTTGAGATGGAGAGCAAGGTGCGCTCACTCGAGCTGGAGAGTGCGCTCGACGCGGAGCGCGCCAGGCTCGCGGCGCTGCGCAAGCGACACTACCATCTCGCGCAGCTGGAGGAGGTACTGTCTAGTACACTTACATTAAGAGATGGAGAGCAAGGTGCGCTCACTCGAGCTGGAGAGTGCGCTCGACGCGGAGCGCGCCAGGCTCGCGGCGCTGCGCAAGCGACACTACCATCTCGCGCAGCTGGAGGAGGTACTGTCTAGTACACTTACATTAAGAGATGGAGAGCAAGGTGCGCTCACTCGAGCTGGAGAGTGCGCTCGACGCGGAGCGCGCCAGGCTCGCGGCGCTGCGCAAGCGACACTACCATCTCGCGCAGCTGGAGGAGGTACTGTCTAGTACACTTACATTAAGAGATGGAGAGCAAGGTGCGCTCACTCGAGCTGGAGAGTGCGCTCGACGCGGAGCGCGCCAGGCTCGCGGCGCTGCGCAAGCGACACTACCATCTCGCGCAGCTGGAGGAGGTACTGTCTAGTACACTTACGATTACATTAACTGATGGAGTTCCGTTAGGCGGTTTATAACAAAATATTTACTCCGCCAACGAGAGGAAGCTCATTGCTAGGCAACACGCGGTGTATGAAAACCTTTAGATGGCAATGTTGTTTTATAAAAATTATGATACTCTATCCTGTAATTAATCCGTAAGTTTTCCTAAAATTAATTAAATAAATAAATTTGTCGCCGCCACTCGTTAGCCGACAAAACTCTGTCTCTCGCTCTCCAAATTGTATTGTTTTTTTTTTTAGTTGTGTGAACTTTTGTAGTCTTATTATGATATGAACACAATTCAAACTCTTGTAGCGAGGTATACCATCTCTTATACTAATGATTTTATTTTTGTTTCAGAATGGAAACATGACAAACGGCAAAGAATGAACATGGAAAAACTTTATTTTAGGTGCACCTTGGTGAAAATTACGTTTTGTATAACAAGCCATTTTTAAAGTTTCATGCAAAGTATTTTGACAATATTTTGTATGTCATTTTGTATGTCATTTTGTATGTCATTTTGTATTCGTGTATTTCCCATAAATCTACAAAAAAATCTGTTGATCATGTGAAAGTTTCCGTTTTTTTTACTATTTGTGTTCTCTTATTGCATTCAGAACACTGACGAAATCATTCGAAAAACTGCATTTATTTTATTGCAACGAATTTTCCAAATATTTTACAAAATGCTCAGTTTAAATGGAATTGTGCAGAGAGAATCGTCGGTCAGTGAAGGCTCAATTTTATTGTTAAACTATCATGATATCAATAAAAACAATAGATAAATGTTTGCTGAACTAGTACTTTTAAAACTGACGTGCAAAAGTATACTCTATTTGCAGGCGATATAAATGGCGAAAGAAGTCTATTAATTTTACCGTGTTTTTAGTTAAGTATAAAATCAAATTAATCCATAATCCGCAGGTGCAAGGACTAAATTTGATCGTCAGTTTTTAACGTTTTATAGCTGATATAATCGTGAATTGATATCAGAATAGAAACTCTAGAGATATATTGTTAGCAGCTGTGCTTAGGTAGTAGCAAACTACTAAATAAACTGTAGGTAATTAATCTGTCGACATCATCGTCACTCATGACAAGTTTTCGCAAAGCTCTATCAATATTGCATTTTATTATGGAAACATTTATAAAAACAAGTAAATGTCGCTGCCAATAACCAAGTTATTATCAAATTACTATTCAAAACTAAACTTAATTAAACAACATTTATTTTATTATGTCGTGTGCAACATAACATTAGTATGTATAGGTAGATAGTCATTTTTAATTACATGACGGAGGACTATCAACTTTATAAGCCAAGAAATAAGTCACTAAATTGTCCTTATATCGATTTCCATTTTAAAGTCCACTTGATATTGTGCACTTCAAACATAAAAGGAAATCATTTAACACGATCACGGGATTGTAAGCTTTAAGCAAAGAGACTAAGGTAAGAAATCGCGTATTATCTATGTAAAGTACCTTTATGTATACTTAGAAATATTTTGTATTATTTACTTTAGGTTCTTATTTCGTTAAAGAAAAATCTATAGACATGACGAGTTCCAAGTTTAAGTTAGATTTAAGATATAACTTGTATTAGTATAAGATTAAAGTTATTAATTTCGTCTAAATATCAATTTTATGTCAGTTAGCATCAGCTTAGCAAATTAAATGTTTAAAATAAAGTAAAGCCATTATTTGAATTAGCTCCTTTTGGACTAGTGAACATTTTGTAACACGTTATTTGTAATTTATTACGTATATTTCGACGTTTACTAATAAAATGTGTATACAAAACTACATTGTTTTTTATCTAAAACTTTTTTAAACTGCAACTTTGATTTTCCTGAAAACCATTATTATTGATAAGAAAAAGAGATAAAGGCACTGGATAAAGATAAACACTGCCCTTGAAAAGCCGTCCGCTGTTACAGCGCGGATTTGATGTATAAATGCTCGAACGGGATACATTCATTCGTCCCTTAACACTTTCGCTGCTAAGCTCAAAATCATGATCCTCGCGCAGTGCTAAAACTGACGCCCCTCGTAGGTCGCGCGCACAGTCGTAACGTAAAATGACCAAAGCGGCTCACCTCGTGGGTCGGCCCGCACAGGCGTAAGGTTTGGGTGACTCGCGCTGTAGGTCATCAGCACAGGCGAAACTTGACCCCCCTCGTAGGTCATGAGCACAGTCGTAACGGTGAAACGATAAACTGGCTCGTCTAGTGGGTCACCCGCGCAGGCGTAAGGTTATCGGTGACTCGCGCGGTAGGTCATAAGCACTGTCGAAATGCAATTGAACCGGCTCGCTACGTGGGTTCTTCAGCACTTCGGCCCATTTGTCGCCGACCTACGACGTAGGTCGTCAGCAGTGAAAGTGTTAAGGGGCTACCTCCTGGTTTTGGGTAACTTTGTAACCATCTTATTCATTAACTATGGCACTTTTTGAGCTGAAAAATAAACTGAACCATCTACACGATATAAGTGATATGGTCTAGAAATCGATTTTACATTTTTAATCGGAAGAAAATGAAAATTTACAATATTGGTCACAATACAATTTAAAATGTGTTTTTCTTACTTTTCCGAATTTTTCAAAGAAAACGGCTAAATTCTGAGAGTTGTGGTCCAGGGATGATACGCCTTAAATAAAACCAAAATGAATGCTTACACATATTGTATTCCATACGAATATTCGCTGTTCCAACTAATACTGCTATAATATAAACTAAATACAAAGCATGGCAGCACGATATACAACTTTTCATAGGAATTATAAGAAGTGAATAACACAATCATATCAGGATCAATCACATCCACAAAATATTTTTTGTAATTGTGAAAAAAACTATCCTAATAAAATATTAAGTACTAAGTTAAAATGCTTCACTGTGAATGATTTAAAGTAAACTGCACACATTAGGCTTGAACTACACCACATAGCACAGCATCGCATTTTTCCGTCGCTCCATCCGTTTTCTGTCACTCAGGAACGTCATTTCTTATCTTAGAACATATAAGATAGACGGAACGCGATCGCACGCGACAGCATGCCGCGCGCGATTGCGTTCCGTCTATCTTATATGCTCCAGCAAATGACGTTCCTGAGTGACAGAAAAAGATGGAGCGACGGAAAAATGCGATGCTGTGCTACGTGGTGTAGTTCAACCCTTATAAAACAGTTTCAAATTAAAAGCAATAATTGATTTTGATCATTTGATTGATCACAAACTTTGCGGCACATTACATTTGTGCAATTATTACACTGTTATTTATTAGTAACTACAGGTTTCAGATAAAAGACCCTACACTGGGACATAATAGAGACCTATTAATATTTAGGCCAACATCGATGTATTCATCCAATAGCTAATAAGCTAATCAATGTGCAAGAAGCCATTACCCATTCACTGTATGTATCAACAATTGATTCGAAATCTTATGACGATGGTAAAACCTTCGAAAATTTAGCACCACTTATTGGCTTCTCCCTATTTAAATACTGAATTTAATCCGAGATTATACACAAGACACTAAAATGTCTTTTTGCTTAATAAACTACAAGATCTCATGCAAGAAGTTCTCTTTTATTTATCGATTAACATTATTAGGTGCCTAGGCAGGCATTTCATTAAATAAACCCATGAAACTATTTTGAGCAATATGTTCAAAATTGACAAATGACATGAACATCTTCAGTTACAAAACTTATAGTTATAGGCAAGGGGTCTGTTGAAATTTCTGTAGACAGAATATGGTAGAAATATCATAGTGAGAGTTATTGTAAAAGTGGCAGGGGGAGGTTACTGACAACAGATTGAGAAGGTAGGGCTTCAAGTCTTCAGTATTCAGGGGAATGTTACAGTGGAGGCTCGTCCCATTTGAGATGCTTCTCCGGGGTCAGGTGCACTATCCTCACGTGGACAGCCTGGTTCTTCTCGAACTTTGGTGGGATCGGACAGAGCCTGTAGATTACTTCGTCGCCTGGTAGTGGAACATACTCTCCTTCGATGCTGAAATTATTATTTTACACATAAGGGTAGAATATCAATCATTAATTAAAACACAAAAATCTAATAAAATATTTACCAGTCTGAAGCTGAAGAGTGCTTCTTTCTTAATAGGCTGGTAGTTTTTAAAGGGGATGATCAGACCACCAAACTGAACAACTTTCTCTATAGAACTTCCATTGAAATAGCGAAATAATAATCAGTTTTGGGTCGAGTAGGATTGCAGTTTTGTATGGAACAGCTGATATTTTTATCGTGATTTCGTCTTTGGACCCTTAGAGAAAGTTGTTCAGTATGTTGGTCTGATCATACCGTTACAAAACTGTCAACATATTAATAAGGATCCTAAATATTATAATCACTAGAATGTTGATTTTACAAGTGGTGTTTATAGTAGATTATATACCGAGGGCAGGAAAGTAAGAAAGGGAACAGATCTCATGTACAAACTTGTGATCTGAGGCTTTCTTATTTACTGCCCATGGTTAGTATACTATTTTTCTCCTCGACGGAGGTGGAAAGCGTCAACTTCGTTTAGCGCAGCGGTACGAAAATTGATGTTTTCTGTCCGGAGGGGAGAAAAAACCATTTGTAAAGGTTCCAATTAAATATTTTTGTGTGTATTAAGTAAAACCTTCCACAATTCTGTCAAAATAATGTGTTAATAGTAAAAACCACAGGCATTGTGTCGTGCAAAGTTGTCTTCATTAGAACATTTCCATTCCCACATAAAATTGACCTTGGAAGTGTTAGATGTGATCATGTGACCTCATAAATGTTTGTATTAGTGTTTGTCACGATATAAGCAGATTCATTCAGCATGCTATCTGTGCCATTGCCACTGTGCTTAAATTAACTATTGCTGTTTGAAATAAATAAATAATGCTCACAGGCACATACATTGTTATGATCCCAAGTAAGCCTCAGGCTTTTTGCTATGGCCATGACCGAACCGGGATTCGAACCCAGGACCAAATCCACGCGGATGAAGTCGCGGACAGAAGATGGTTCCTTGATATAAGAATTAGGTACTTAAAACAAGTTGCACTTTTTACAAATCTTTGAACTAAAACAATCCAGGATTCTGGTGTTACTGTTAGTAAGTTTGAACAAGCGAACTATGAAGTACCTAATGGATAAACGAAAGACATGCGTAATTAAAACTTGTTTTAGTAAGTAGGTGGACAACTATTGTACCCACCTAAGTCATTAGGAGTAGCAGTTTAAGATAGAAATAGAATTAAAGTAATCCCTTTAGTTTTTATTTTAGTTATTTATCTAATAAATATACTTACTCTGAGATATGCAAGAAAATATCAGCGCCACCCTTTTCTGGGGTTACAAAACCATGACCTCTCTCCCGGCAAAACGATTTAATTTTGCCACTTTCCAGCGGGTTTCCTAGCGCCTTCTCTGATCTATAAATTAAAGAAAACAGTCTTAGAAACTGCCTGGACTTCTAACAAAGCTAGAATTTAAAGAAATTTAGCAAATAACTCACGTAGAAGCAGTTCTATTCCTCCGTGTGATTATAGGGCTTGGAAGTTGTAGATGAGAATTAGTTTTGTTCGGCGAGTCGTCGCTATTGAAGCCGTAGTCGTTGGACATGATTGTAACAGTTTGCAACTTAGATGTTTACGGAAATGCAAATGATAAAGAGTCTTATCATAACTTTCGCAGTTCGCATCCACACCGCAGGCTTGCAGGAAATCAAAATGTCAGTCTCAGTCAACAACAAATGTCAATGTCACATTGTTGTTGTTGTTTGATTTTTCCTTACGGAAAGGCAAATGGTACATAGCCCATGCAGCCAAGTCTGATTTTGTCTTTTCTTATAAATCCATTATAAAAGGCACTATGTGCCTGATCTGTGTTAAAATAAAAATTTGCCAAGTCTTCATATTCCAAGTAAATTGTTGTTTTTTCCGTAATAATGTCATTTCTGTGGTTTTTGTCATTTCCATGTGTCATTTCCGAGATCAAGTTTCTAGTGGCCGATGTCTTCAATAAGTTTTCAATATTTTCAGGAATTCGTAGTCTTTAGAAGTTTTTCGTTTTATCGTAATTTAAATTTGTATTAATTAATCTGAGGTTTCTAGTGTCTGATGTCTTCAATACATATTTTCCAATATTGTCAAGAATCCGTTTTCCTCAGCAGTTTTTCGTTTTATCTACTTAAACCTAACCCATTGAAATGCGAGGGTGGTTCACACATTTCAATGTTCAAGGGAGTTTTACGTAGGATATCAATCCGAATCGCACGGTCACGCCTTACTTTATTTCTCACTTTTACTATATTGTTCTCCATTAAAGGCACATAATTACACTAATTCCACCAAATTATCACAATAACAGCCACGAAAAACTAATTTAGGAAATTAACGTAGAAAGAGAAGGAACTAGAACGAAGCACATGTCTTGTCATATCACTCAGTAAGAGATGCACATAGCAAATTCGCTCTAGTTAAAAAAGGAGATCGCTACTTATTGCTGTCCTTATCGACGTAGCCACTTTTTTGTTCTAAGACGGCTGTCTGACTCCGGAGTCAGACATCTATTTTCATACAAATTGTATAGGATTTTATGACTATCGCTGTCTCATACGCGGTTACACTGATGTTCCGTCTATCAGCGTAAGCGAAATACTTGGCCTATGGAAATTAAGAAACAAAGTCCGTGCGTTTCGTCTTGTTTCCCGCGCAAAACCCTCAATGTCACATTTTTTTTTTTTTTTTTTTTTAACCTAACCTAACCTAACCTTAATACCTAACTCTTGAAATGCGAGGGTGGTACACACATTCCAATGGTCAGGGGAGTTTCACGCGAGAATCAATCCGAATCAAACGGGAGCGCCTTCTTTATTTCTCACTCTTACTATATTGCTCTCCATTAATGGCACATTATCAAACTAATTCCACCACATTAACACAATAATAGCCACGAAAAACGAATTTAGAAAATTAAGAAACAAAGCCCGTCTGTTTCTTCACAATTCCTGTGCAAAACTCTCCTGCAGTGCTAGCATGATTAGTCGCATGACGCGCGCCTGCGGGTTTGAAATCCATACCCGCGCCTGTCATTTATCCCGCGATGGTGAGCATGATTTGACAGCTCGTCAGCCACTCTACCAAGAGAAAGCAAAGTCGCGGGCCGGGTTCGCTGGGTTACCATACGGTTAAATCGATCAATTTGAATAGGGTATCACCGAATCGGTGATTAGAGCTGCCCCAAAATCATTCGTTCTTTTACTTATTTCATTGCCTAAACGTAGAGCCACAAACTCTACCGAACGGTGATCATGCTCGCATTTGTAGACTAGAGTCTACGAATGACAGTTGAGAGCTCGCGTCATCGTAAGTCGCGGGCATCATGTTAGCTACTGTAGAGACAGAGGCGAAGACGCGCTGAAATAGAGATATGGTATAGAGAGACTCGAAGTCGCGGGGTATCATGCTAGCACTGCTGATGACGATGGGATGATAGATGAACGATGAGGATGAAATTTTGGTCGATTTTGTAAGCACGCGCGTTGCCGCCAAAATCACCAGTACGATTTAACTTGCACCAAAACTTTTGTTCTTTCTTCGTATGTATTTGAGATTCCTGTTATGTTGGTCGATTTACGCAACTTTTTGGCACACAATCCGCACGAAATTATGTCACAAATATCACTAAAACCAATTTTTCACGAATATCAAATACAACTTTGACCGAACAAATTTAATGGCGGGAAGCCAATCCCATGTCACTTTTTTTTTTTTTTAAGTTTATCCTTTCGGATAGGCTATGGGAACTAGCCCTTACTGCCTGGTCATTAGTGTCTTTTTTTCTTTGTACTTAAACCTAACCTAACCTAACCTTAATACCTAACTCTTGAAATGCGAGGGTGGTACACACATTCCAATGGTCAGGGGAGTTTCACGCGAGAATCAATCCGAATCAAACGGGAGCGCCTTCTTTATTTCTCACTCTTACTATATTGCTCTCCATTAATGGCACATTATCAAACTAATTCCACCACATTAACACAATAATAGCCACGAAAAACGAATTTAGAAAATTAAGAAACAAAGCCCGTCTGTTTCTTCACAATTCCTGTGCAAAACTCTCCTGATGACGATGGGATGATAGATGAACGATGAGGATGAAATTTTGGTCGATTTTGTAAGCACGCGCGTTGCCGCCAAAATCACCAGTACGATTTAACTTGCACCAAAACTTTTGTTCTTTCTTCGTATGTATTTGAGATTCCTGTTATGTTGGTCGATTTACGCAACTTTTTGGCACACAATCCGCACGAAATTATGTCACTAATATCACTAAAACCAATTTTTCACGAATATCAAATACAACTTTGACCGAACAAATTTAATGGCGGGAAGCCAATCCCATGTCACTTTTTTTTTTTTTTTTTTTTACAGTTTATCCTTTCGGATAGACTATGGGAACTAGCCCTTACTGCCAGGTCATTAGTGTGTTTTTTCTTTGTACTTAAACCTAACCTAACCTCACCTTAATACCTAACTCTTGAAATGCGAGGGTGGTACACACATTCCAATGGTCAGGGGAGTTTCACGCGAGAATCAATCCGAATCAAACGGGAGCGCCTTCTTTATTTCTCACTTTTACTATATTGTTCTCCACTAATGGCACATTATCAAACTAATTCCACCACATTAACACAATAATAGCCACGAAAAACGAATTTAGAAAATTAAGAAACAAAGCCCGTCTGTTTCTTCACAATTCCTGTGCAAAACTCTCCTGATGACGATGGGATGATAGATGAACGATGAGGATGAAATTTTGGTCGATTTTGTAAGCACGCGCGTTGCCGCCAAAATCACCAGTACGATTTAACTTGCACCAAAACTTTTGTTCTTTCTTCGTATGTATTTGAGATTCCTGTTATGTTGGTCGATTTACGCAACTTTTTGGCACACAATCCGCACGAAATTATGTCACAAATATCACTAAAACCAATTTTTCACGAATATCAAATACAACTTTGACCGAACAAATTTAATGGCGGGAAGCCAATCCCATGTCACATTTCGTTGCAGTGTTGTTGTGATTCTTCCGAAAAGGAAAAGGGATTCATTCCCTTTTGCTCATACAGCCCATACTGACGATTTTTTTAGGCCAATACTAAAACAATGATTTACACGAAAACAGACAGTTCAAATAGTTTAACCCCAGTCTATCAGTTTTAAGGCGCGTTCATACGCGTGCCGCACAACCCGGCAAGCGTAGGCAATTCGCTTTACATTGATGCTTCTATAAAGTTAAATAGTAACAATCACTTTACAGACGAGTCGATGTACAGCGAATTGCCAAAGCTTGCCGGGCTGCACGGGCGGCGTACATGTAAACCCAGCACCACAGATGTCGTACCGAACGTGCTTTCTATTAAAGCCTGATCAGCACTGGTATCATGGAGCACGTGATACGGCTGTATCACGTCTTTTATCTCGTTCGTTCGCACGCAAATAGAAAGATAGCGAAGGTGTGATAGCGCTGTATCACTGCGGCATGCTAGCTATGCAGGAATATAAAAAACGTCGGGCTTTAGCATCCTTTTACAGTCTTCCCGCGTTCCCATTGGTCCGCTCCAACAAGGCCGCAGGCGGGAGGCAATATTTGAATGCGTAGCGCCGCCGCCGCCATCAGCATTTCCAGATTTCCACGACAAAAATGCAGGCACGTATTCAGGGGGGGGGGGGATAGGTGGGATTTATGTAGAATAGGTATGTGATTCCTTACACCCTGTACTACTTGGCTGGCTGAGGCTTTTATGGGTCAGTGTATTCTTACGTTCTAATTTGTATACGAAAACGAATTAAACATTTTTGTACGAGTTCACTCCAGTACTATTACTATCATCATCATCATCACACATCAAAGCCTATAAACGTCCCACGGCAGGGCACAGGCCTACCCTCATGGAGGGTGCATGGGCGATAGACCACCACGCGTGCCCAATTCAAATTGGTAGACTTCACATACCTACGCATCGGAATGTCTTCTTTAGCGTATGGTTTCCTCACGACTCGCGATGTTTTCCTTCACCGTTTGAGAGCAGTCGGTATTACGTACATAAGTTAGAGAAACTCATTGGTAAAATGGCATGTCATCCGTGCAGATTCGAACCCGGACCCCAGGATTGAGTTTCGTTCTCTACTATTACTATAATTCCATTTAACAGTACTTGTATTGTAGGTTAGGTATTGTGTGTTTCGCTAGGAACAAGTATAAGGCATTTATTTAGGTATAGGTAGCCTCAGTCTGCAACAAATGGTGATATTGATATTTGTTATACTTAGGTAGATGAAAAAAACCTCAATACATAATACATTATTTATTGCGATGTTAAACATGGCCTTATAATTTCCTTTGTTACATACAATCATCGATCAAAGGGTTACAATTCACAAATATTATTGCATCCGTCACTTTTCTGGTCGACTAAATAAGCTGCCTTCATAACTAGTGAATAAACTAATTATCTTACTGATAATATATCATTTTTAATTATGCGCCAACCACCAAGGTATCCAGTTTCTACAATATGTTTACCCATGTTATACTTAAATATCGCGTTATAAAGGGGTAATATTTATTAAGTTGATATCAGATAGGACGAGAGTATTAAATGGGATTATTAAGGAAATCTACAATCTTAATTAGGTACGCAGAGTAGGTTTTGTTAGTACAGTAGACACTTTTATCTCACGAAGCAGCTTGTAGTTTTTCGTTTACTTTTACTGTACTTTCCATGATGATGATGATGATTCGACGCTACGTGACAGGTACATCAATTGACAACATTTCATTTTAAGAAAGGTACCAAAATAAGAAAACCATTTGGAGATTATATTGTGATTCAAAGCTTATATCAAAATTATAAGATTTTTCTATCCATTATTTCTCGAGTTATTTGAAAAATACTGAAAAATATAATATAGGTTGAATGAGATTTTATTCCTTTGCCTGCTTGCATAGGCGAAGTATTTTTCGCTTACGCTGATAGACGAAACATCAGTGTAACCGCGTATGAGACAGCGATAGTCATAAAATCCTATACAATTTGTATGAAAAAATATGTCTGACTCCGGAGTCAGACAGCCGTCGTAGAACAAAAAAGTGGCTACGTCGATAAGGACAGCAATAAGTAGCGATCTCCTTTTTTAACAAGAGCTAATTTGCTATGTGCATCTCTTACTGAGTTATATGACAAGACACGTGCTTGCTTCTCTTTCTACGCCTGCTCGGCTTTTCTATTGTATTTGACAGTTTTTATTTTTAATATCATTGAGGCCAAGGTATCTTGGCCATAAAGCCTACGTTTTTCAGAAACATCAAAAGTAAATTAAAAAAAAAATTAGAAATATCAGTCAAAAATTAAATCGAAAAAATACCGTATCTCTTATTTTTTTACCTATTTTTATATTTTTCATACAAAACTGCACTGGTAGTATGCAACACGTGATACGGCTGTATCACGTCTTTTATCTCGTTCGTTCGCACGCAATTAGAAAGAGAGCGAAGGTGTGATAGCGCTGTATCACTGCGGCATGCTACCTATGCTGGTGGTTAAAAAAATGAAATGTTGTCAATTGAATACAGGCCTGCCTACCATCAGTGCCGGATTAACCATAGAGACAAAGTAGGCTGCAGCCTATGGGCCCACAGCTGCCAAGGGGCCCCGCGGTTCGGGAGAAAAATAAGTGAAAACTCAAAGATTTAGGCCCACCCCAGACTTAAAAAGAATTACGAAAAATAAGAGACAACTGTATTTTAGTTGCTTCTCTCGTTCCAGGATTAAGATTGCATTACGCAACGTCTTTCTAATATGGTATTAAAACCTCGAGCTTGCTTCGCTTACTCAAAGGTTCAGATCACATTGCGCAACGATTTTATAATATTGCAGTTAAAAATCTTGAGCTCGCTTCGCTGGCTCTTGGTTTTAGATGGTGATGCAATGATCTCATCAGTAGATCAAAAACTCAAATATTTAGGCCCAACTTATATTACTCTTTGGGCCCACCCCAGACAAAGGAAATATGAAAGTAAGAGACAACTGTATTTCAGTTGATTGCAGTAAAATCTCGTGCTCGCTTCGCTCGTTCCAGAATTTTTATCGCATTACGAAACGTGACTTTATAATATTCTAGTAAAACCTCGAGCTCGCTTTGCTCGCTCTTGGTTTGAGACGGTTGTTGCAATGATGAAAAATTCGAGATCGCTTTGCTCAGTCCAGGATTTAGATCGCATTGCGCAACGACTTTATAATATTAAAAGCTCGAGCTCACTTCAATCGCTCCACATTTTAGTGTTTTTAATGTGTTGTTTGGCTGGTGGTTATTTTACTGCGACCATAGGAAAAAATCGTTGCTTCGCCCATGGAGATAGGGGCCCCGGGCAGTGTGACCATTTTTAGCAGGATCCTGCGATTTTAGCAGGATTGGGCCCCTAAATTAGGGCTTAGCAGATATTGTCGCAGGATTGAAAAATTTAGCAGTTTTTAGCAGGATCGCCTAAAACCTTAGCAAGAATTTAGCATGATTCAGCATTTACCCAGTAAACTGGGTTATTTACTCGAGACACGCATACCAATATTTAGGTACCTACCATTTGTAATAAATGTTTTTATACTGACAACTCTTTAGTATCGTTCTAGATGAATTCCCTGATTGAATCCACGGTCACCGCAGAACTGAAGTGTGATTTTTGAACATCATACGAGCGAATCGGCGGCAGTAGAAAGTGTCAAAATTACTATGGAGATTATGCATCTTTCTACTGCCGAATCGCTCGTATAATGTTCAAAAATCACACTTCTGGACCCATTTTTCATTGGTTAAGTATGGTATCTTTGATTGATTTACGAAATAATAAATAAACAAATATAATTTATCAACTCAATTTATTACTTTCATCATCATCATCATCATCTCAGCCGATGGACGTCCACTGCTGGACATAGGCCTCCCCCAAGGATCGCCATATTTATTACTTTATTTGCATTAAAATATGATTAAACTTTTAGCATGATTTTAGCATTTTTATAAAAATGTTTAGCAGGATTTAGCAGTTTTTGACCAAGAGCCTAGCATGATCATCAATTTAAAAATGGTCACACTGGCCCCGGGCCTTGCATTGCCTAGGGGCCTCGGCATGGCTTAATCCGGCCCTGCCTACCATCTTCGATCAAAATAAAATGAATGGATAGGCCTTAAGCGAACATTTCAAACCAGAAAAATGAGGCAAAACAAATGAAATTTTTACTTGTCACTTGTATGAAAGTGCCCTAGTATTGACAGATAATGGCGCTAGTTTGTATGTACCAAGGGCACCAGTAGTTTGCTTCAACTTACCGCGCTTTAGGCCTATCCATTCATTTTATTTTGATCGAAGCCTACCATGAGTTTTCACTGTACTTTACTACTGTAGCTACGTCGCCAGTTTCGTATGGCAGATTAGTTCTCAACGTAACAACTAGGAGCGCTGTACGAAATTCAATACAAAATTGGTGACGTATAGCTAGGCCATAAAGTCATGAACGTGGTGACAGGTGGAACTAAAATTTGAGTATGGTGGTGTTGCCAGGTTATGCGTGATTTTGACGTTCTTGCGTGGAGGCAGCGCCCTCATTTAATTTCCACTCTTTTTGGCCAAGCTGTAACTATAGGAGTAACTTATACGCAAGCTGTAATCATGGTAGGCCTACAGAGTTCTAAATTACCATGTACGCTACTTACACTATCTCGTTTGGGATGACACTGAACCAAAGAAAACATAGTCTAACGCTTCGATCAAACTAAGAGTTGTATCACACGTAGAACCTTCGATCAAAATAAAATTCATTTTATTTTGATCGAAGCGTAGAACAACCACACCACACTAGACACCACACCACACCACATCGCAGCGACAAAAGGTGGTCAAGAGTGGTTACGTGTGAATAGTGTCGCTGCAGCTTTTTGCAGTTGCGTTGTGGTACCGACAAAATGTCGATGTGGTTGCGTCGTGTGCAGACAGACAGTCAGTACAACGCAGAATGAATGAGGGGCGTGCAGGCCATAGATTAATATGTATACTGGGTAGTGCAGGCATGCGCGCACTGTCGTTGCGTCGACACAACGTTGTGTCTGCGATGTGGCCGGCCGCTGTTCGTGATGTCGCTGATGTGGTCGGTATCACCCACGCGGTCAATAATGACTGCAAAATGTGGTACGTGTAAATTCGACAACTCATTTTCAATACAAAATATGCGCCCGCCCACGTGTTGTGTTTGTGGTACGTGTGAAACAACCCTAAAATACTTTGATCGAAGCGTATGCGCTCAGTCACGAACACATTTGCAACGTGTTACTTTGTTACCATATAAAAGGTGCGTTGCTTCGTGAGGTAAAAGTATTGTATCGATATTTGTTTAAACTTTTCTTCGATATTTTTATTTACATCTGGTTACCATGTGGACACATCCTCGGTTGCTTTGGTAAGGGAAGCTTGATTTTTGGTATCGGCAATCCTTCCCAGTCACCCTGAAACAGAAAAGTGACTTATTCTGTTGTTTGAGGACGCCTGTCACCGTCCACTGCTGAACATACGTGCAGTACGGACACTCTTACCCATTGACCGGGATCTCAGTGGTAAAGTACCCAGCAAATATAATGAAAAACAGGCGGGGGGGAGGGGTATGCGCAGTAGCGGTTTCACGCACAACTTTTATACTGTGCAGTCATAGTTTTGCTCATTAAATTGAAAATCTGCAGTGACTACAATGTGACATTCTTGTTTTTTTTTATTTTATTTAATGGTTTAGTATTCAAAAAAATACGATTGGGGGCAGCACAATAGGCTCGGTGCAGCCTTTTGCCGACAACTGTAAGAGAGGTGAATGACAGTAGGTCTCTGTCTAGGCCTCTGTATTCCTCTCTCACTCGCCATACATGTCTTTAGCCTCTTCTTGTCAGACCGAGCCGGTTCGTATGAAGTTTCCAGGATGTGACATAGGACATTTCCAAATCTATCTTTGTACTTCCTTAACCAGTACTTCCAGCTAAAGTAATACCATTTTTAAAGCTTTACCGATTTACCTGCGCAGTTGAAAATTTTTAATACCGCGCGAAATTATATTGACCAGACAGGATGCGCAACGTTCGCGCGCCTAATACCCCTTGTATTGCTAATACTATTCACGCGCTTGTGAAAGTGTTGCTGTTAGATTTGAGCGAGATTGATAAAGATTCAGTAGCATCCGATTTTGCACTCTTTGACTAGCGTGCATGATAGATTTTTACTTACCTACTAAATGACTCCTGGTTTTGACGGGGATTCTGGTATGGTCTGCGCAAACGAAGATTGACAAGTGGACAAATTTTTCCCGGTCGTACTGTACCTGTCTCAGGTCTTCGGTCCAGTGAGCCGGAGAAGACCAAATTATATTTAAAAAGTATGTGACAAAATATACCTGGAACCGATTCCCATCGGACTTGTTACACTGCATTGATATCGGGGACTCTGTGTAGAGATTATGCAAGGCGCTAGTCCTCAAAGGCGTCCACGGTTGAATGGATAAATAGTTCGTGCGTGGTGGTGCTTCGTGGGAAATAGGCACGTTATCCCATCTGCAAAATGCAAGTAAAATGCTCATCACTCTATCATCAAATATTGTAACCAAAATGTAATTTTCATTTTATTTACAAACAGGGTAAAAATTTAAAACAAATTCTTACATATATCATAAGACACTACGACCACTAATCCCTTTCGGGGTGATTAGAAACATTGCTACAACAACCAACTGTTTTGCTTGCAGTTATAAATTATAATAAGGTTCACTTCCATCATATTGCAGGTTTCAAGATGAGATGAAATGTCTTATAAAGTAGTGTCAGGTGGTTAACCTTTCATCAGTGATAGCGCGTGCCCGCTGAGTTTGATGGAATGTCAAAAATATAATTAGTTGAGAAATACGTGCCTCTTCTCGAATTGAAAGTATCCTTCCAGCGCAGCGTTGGAGACAGCGCTCTTGCACACTTCGAGCTGAGTTGCCGGGTAGTAGTGCATGTAGTTCACGCACATCTCATCTGTGATGGCATGCCCGCCGATCGTCGCGTTCTGTCTGTCCACGGTGCTGAACAGGCAAGTTGTCTCCAGGTAATCTCCCTTTTTGTTAAAAATATACGATTATTAGAACTAGTTAATACTGCAACGTTGCTAAACAATCATTCATTCATCAGTAAAGTTTCTGGCCGCATCTTCTCTACAGCGACAGCACGTTCCGACGCGGTGGTAGCTTAAAAAAGAATTGACGTTTAATAAGTGTGCTTCAGGCTCCTATACTTAATAAATTATTTTGAATTGAAAATTCTACAGGTGCAACAAAACACCCTTGGGGTGGTTTAGACTTTAAACTTTGTTACATAAAAGCTATATCAAATAAATAGTGATGAAAAAGTGCTTCTGCCAGTACTAATAGCATAGCAAATGCTCACGACTATAATCCCCGAGGGAGTAGTCAGTACTAATATTTTATGTAAATTCGTACGCCAGCCGTAGTTTAATTAAAGGACTTCCTTATATGTCCGTTCCTTGAAGACTATCATTATGAGAGTTTGGATGCCCAAGGACACAATTTGAGCACTATTTTTTGAGTGCAAAATCCTTGCTGTAACGTGCGCCGTTATGCCACAAAAAATGTTTTCGCTACCTTGACGTCAAGCTAGCGTACCAGGTAAAAAAATCGATTTCCCGTAAAGAACAGAGGCACTATTTATTTGACCTAGGTACTAATTAGGCACTATTTATTTGCACTAATCGTAGCCTGATTGATCCCTTTCATGTGTACGCTAGCAATACGGACACTCACCGGGAGCACTCTCACTGGTCGATGCAGAATTCTAATTTCTTGGAAATGCGTAGAATAATGCATGTCTCTGTTCAGGACTGGCTGCTCCACTCCCAGCCTTGAGTGTCGGGTCCACACCGCCACTCCTGTCAGGTGCGTGTGCAGCTGACTGCCAAACACTACTATACCTTTCGGCGGCAAACCCTGCAATTTTGAAAAAATAAAAATTGTATAAAGAAATGTTGCATAACTACAAAACTTAAGAGGATATACCTCGTAAGGCGTTCCAAAAAAAAAAAAAAACTAAGTTCCGTCCTAGTTTAAACATAGGACAAAACTTCGTTTGTATGCCGCGCGCTCGGGCGCTTTCGGAATTAACTTCTCTTAAGTACTCTAAAGCCTGACCAGTCAAGTAAAAAACTGCACCATGTTACGGAATATGCCCTAAGCTTTTATTTTTTTTGTCAGGCTTAATTTATACATTTAAGGAATCTATTTGACAATTTAAGATAATGCGGATATGTAATCACCACTCCAGTGCACTGCGGTATACAGTAGCCGGTGAGAGGAAAGATCTCCTGTCCGCTAGGTATTGCCATTTTGTCCGTGTATTCGAGCCCAAGCTCCATGATGGCTGCATCGTAGCGGCGCTTGTTTGCCGTGACGTGCATCACTATTCCAGAACTGTCCACCCAATCTATAGCATGGAAAATAATAATTATACCTACAACATGAATTTTAATCTGCAGCTGTACACACGGCGACACATAAAGCTACGCAAAACCAAAATAAGCTGGCCGCGCGACGTTATGCATTACTCTACCTGCACGCCGCCAGCTTATTTTGGTTTTGCGTAGCTTTATGTGTCGCCGTGTGTACACAAAGAATACACATGGTTTTCTTCTGCGAAAAGAGCGTCTGTTATTTGTATGAAGACAAACAGGATGTAAACTTAAACGCATTTCGTGTCTTACGCAACTAATTTGCTTTCTTTATTCTCTAAAGGTGCGTCCACGTCTGGCGAACGCACCGCGAATGCGCAGCGCGTGCGAGCTGCGCAGTAGCGACGCACGAGTATAAAATGCACCTGCACAGATCGCGACGCCATTCGCCAGATGTTGACGCACCCTAATGATTTAGTTAAAAATAGTTGTCCCATAATTTGGGTCGAGTCGAATCTCATTTGACGTGTAGATTATTTTCACTATTTCCAAGTTGGCCTCACAGTGAAAGTTGTTCAACTATGATCTAAAGCACCCCCTAAGGCTGCGTTTCCACCAGAGATGTGCGAGGTAGCGAGGCGGTTAGCAAGAGGAATCAATCAGCCAATAGCGCGCTCGCTCGATCACGTCATTGGGAAATTGAAGTACTTACTCTCATTGGCCGAGTTTTTCCTCGCTCACCGCCTCGCTACCTCGCACATCTCTGGTGGAAAAGCAGCCTAAAGTTTAGGTTCCATCAACCCTATATATGAACTTTGCATTTCCATGCTATATTTATGTTTGCCCTAAAGGCTGCCACGTCTACCGCTTTCTGGTTTTCCTCAAGCAAATCATCCAAGGTGAGGCACATGGGCAGTCTGCCACAAACGCAGCATAATGGTAAAAATCAAATTGGCGCCCAGAATGGGACGTAGAGCGTAACACCCATGAAAATGTCTTACCATTTTTCTTCTCCGGATTATTGTAGTGCACTTCAAGCATTACGTATTTGTTAGCGTTAGGTCCCCCGAGAGGCAAGCCGGCTTCTACTGGGTAGGTGAAAGGTGGCGCACCCATAGCCCAAGCTGCTTTTACCTTTAGAAACAAAAAAGAACTGACTGAGGCACGGAACAGTCAAAAGTTTATTATAAAAATTTGTTTACAGAATATTCGAATCAGCCAGTTATTTACCTAATCGAATAACCCATCCCAGAATCTCATTCGGTGAGCTCAGCAGTTGAAAATGTCAAAATTACTATGGAGATACGCATCTTTCTGCTGCTGATTTGACTTTCAAAAATCATACTTCAGGATTGCGATTTTTGAAAGTCAAAACAGCAGCAGAAAGATGCGAATGAGATTCAAAAATCGCACTCCAGGTCGTACTTGTACCAAACGTCCCTATTAGGTACCACACCTTGGAGACTTGGCTGTAATTTCGGCGAAAAACTGACATACATAGTGAGTGCGAGTGACACAGGAATATATCATTGCCTACTATTTTCTGTCTCGCTTCCACCCAAACAAAAAAGAGGTTTATGAGGATATGACCAGAGGTAAAATTGGTTGTAACCTTTGGATAGACAGAAATAAGTCTAGAGTTATGATAACTCCCCACTTGTGATCATATAAACTCTTAGATATATTTCTTACCTTGGAACATGTTTTGGTGATTTCGGGCCTATCGGGCGCAAAGCAGTTCCCTTCGTATAATGGTATCTCTTTTTTCGGATCAGCGTCGCAGTAGAATACCTCCATGTGGTGCACCAAGCCCTCATTGCCTTTCGTTATTGTGGACTCATACTAAAATATTATGGACAAATATTGAGCTAGATGTCACACTCAAACAAATTCTAAGGGTTGAACTACTGTAGTGTGTGCCCTGGCAAGGTCGCCATGCGTGGTGTCGTTAAAGGTGGTAATCAATGACAAGATATGTTCGATGTTCAGATGTATATTGAGCTCTCTATGGAGCGAACAATCACTTATAACTAACTTATGGCTATGTGTGTGGGGGGCTAGGCACACAACACTACACTACATCAAAGCACGAACGAAGCACGGCATCGCATTTTTCCGTCGCTCCATCCTTTTCTGTCACTCAGGAACGTCATTTGCTAGAGCATATAAGTGTTCCGTCCGTGCTGTTCCGTTCCGTCTATCTTATATGCTCTAGCAAATGACGTTCCTGAGTGACAGAAAAGGATGGAGCGACGGAAAAATGCGATGCTGTGCTACGTGGTGTATTTCAACCCTTATGGGTTGGCTTATCAAATACTGAAACGGTGAACTCAGACCATCAAACTGAACAACTTTCACTATGGAGCCTACCTCAGGATACGCGAAAAAAAATCAGCTGTCCCATACAAAACTACTGTACCTACCCGACTCAAATGTATGGGACACCCGATTTTTTTTGCGTTTACTGAGGTAGGCTCCATAGTGAAAGTTGTTTATTTTGATGGTCTGAGTTCATCAGTATTTGCTAGGTTGTCACTTACACCCTGTATGTTTCTAAGGGAAAGTTGTTCTGTATAAAAAAACACCCCATAAAGTAATGCAACTGTTTACCCTTACCCCTGTACAACAAAAATACAAATAAACATTTAAGGGTGTGGTTTAGACCATCAAACTGAACAACTTTCACTATGGGACCAATATCGAAATCGCGAAAAAAAAAATGATGTTCTATACTCTACAAATCGACTCGAGCTAAAATATGTATGGGATATAAGATTATTTTTTTCGCGATTTCGATGTTGGTCCCATAGAGAAAGTTGTTCAGCTTGACGCTCTAAACAACCCCATTAAGAGTTTTAAATATTTATTTTTACTTATGTAACACCCTGTATACACTTACCTGGACTATATGATGAGGTTTCTGGGTGACAAAATCAGGCAATTTCGTCACCTTACACCAATACGTTGTGTCACCACCGGGTACTTTTAAATTTTTATTAGTGATACGCAGTTGATCGGCGTTGGTTTTCGGTACAGCTGGCGGCGTCAGTAGTCGGACTCTGATGAAGCCGTGGTCGTGAGATGCTGTACAATTCAAGCATAGACCTCGGGAAGAGAACAGTTTGTCCATTCCTCGCGCCCAGACCACGTGAACTGTTTCATCCTGCAGATAAATATTTAATGTTACGAATACAAGTTGTAAAAAAACACCCTATTTAAAAGGGTGATTTAGTAGGCTATAAAACTATGCTGATAAATTTTCACTATAAAAAATAAAAACAACATCGTGAGGAAACCAGCATGCTTCAATTTCGAGGCATGTATTGTACCCATGTCTATTATAAGTGGCGATGGGCTTACCCCCCGTTCTTAGATTTCAGAATATAGTCGTGAGCATATTATGCTTATATGAAAAATAAATCCTGTGTCATTTTTAGAGGAATTCGCGCTACGGCTACTTCGCGCTACTGGCACCGTTTTTGAGTCGAGTAGGTACTGCAGTTTTGTATGAAACACATTGAGTAATTATGTATAGAGCAGACAACGCGAACAAAATCTGTGCACCATGAACAGCAGTGTGGGGCGCGTGCTGGGAGCGTCAGGCTGCGACGAGCGCCTGGCACAGGCTAAGTGTGAAGTGGGTTAGAGCGCGTGCACCCTAACGCGTGTGACAAAACATTACTTCTCGGTAGCTTCTCTAGTTAACATAGTACCTCAATGATGAAACAGCATTTTTTTTCTCAATGTTGGCTCCATAGGCAAAGTTGCTCAGTTTGATGGTCTAAACTAAACCACCCCTTTAAATATTACTCGGGTGTTTTGTTACAGCCTGTATAAAGGTGGAGGCAAGTTAGTGGCCAACTAGGCAACTGCATAGGTAGCATGACACCGTGATAAAGCGCTATCACATCTTCGCTCTCATGCTATTTGCACGTGAAAGAACGAGACAAAAGACGTGATACAGCCGTATCACGTGTAGCATGGTACCAGCACTGGTGGTGGTTAGTTTTTTCTTTGTTACACCGCCATCTGATGGAACTATCCGGGACCGACTGCTTAACGTGACTTCTAAAGCATGTAGCCGCAAAAGATGAAATACCACTAAAATTTGAGTGGCATATGGCTCAGGCCCTTCCTCCCTTATTCCAGAGAAGAAATTTTCCTGCAGTGGGGTCCTACTGGCTTAATTAATTTGAATATAGGTACCTATCATCATCAGCCTTTATACGTCCCACTGCAGGGCACAGGCCTACCCTCTAGGAGGGTGATTGGGCGTTAGACCACCACGCGTGCCCAATCCGGATTGGTAGACTTCACATATGCATCAGAATTTCTTCTTCTGCATATGCAGGTTTCCTCACGATGTTTTATATATTTATCATACTGTATATATTAGTAGTTATGTATGTATGTAAGTATATATACCTGTATCTTCATATAATATTATGTATTTCATAATCTGTTTTATTAGTTAAATGTGCACACTATGCCTGCCTCACTTTGTATGCTCTCTCTCTGTCACGGGTTTGCTGGAAGAAATCTCTTTAGAGATAAGCTCGCCCTTTGTAATTGTCTATTATGCTGTTTTTCTATGTATATTTCCGTGTGTACAATAAAGCGTTAAATAAAATAAAAAAAAAATGTTTTCCTTCATCGTTTGAGAGCAGTCGGTAATACGTACATCAGTTAGAAAAACTCATTGGAACGTGGCATGTTGTCCGTGCGGATTCGAACCCGGACCACATGATTGAGAGTCCATACCTCTCCGCAACGCGCTATCGAGCTCTTAGTACCTATAGAGAAAAAAAATCTTAACAAATTACCTCAATAATGTAATCATCATCGTCACACGTATCGAAAAACCTTTCGAATGTAATACTTCTAGTTTTAGTATCCATATAGAATGACTCGCAATTATTCTTAGCATCACGTAAAAGTTTTCCTTCGGTATCTGCATGCATGTCCTGAAAAACAAACATTATAGTTAAACATAAGTACTAAAGGGGAGAAATGGGGTGGTCCATTCTAAGCTACACAACAATTCGATACCTAACCTATAAGAAAAACAGCTTCATACAAGCCTACCTATTTGAATATGAAACTGTTTATCTGGAGTGCGATTTTTGAATCTCATTCGGTGAGCTCAGCAGTTGAAAATGTCAAAATTACTATTATTATTCTACTGCTGATTTGACTTTCAAAAATCATACTTCCGGAGAGCGATTTTTTAAAGTCAAGTTAGGAGTAGAAAGATGCATATCTCCATAGTCATTTTGACATTTTCAACTGTTGAATTCAGCAAATGAGATTCAAAAATGGCACTCCTGTTCGGGTCTGTGACAATACAGTTAGGTAAACTACCTATACTTCATTCCAAATAGGGGCGATAAGATTTTCCGATTCCTATTTAGCTTTCTGGACAATTCTGATGATCAAATGCAATTGATTTATCTGAAAGATATACTATCCGACATAACTTGAACTTTATCAAAGCTGTTCCAAGAATAAGGGTCTGTTTGAATAAGTTCTTGTTAGCTTATCCGACAGATATTTTGACATAATTTCATACAAAATATGTCAAACTATCTGTCGAATAAGCTAACAAGAACTTACCCAGAAGTGGTGAAACAGGCCCTAAGTGTTTGAAGTCAGTCTCTGTTTCTGTAATTCACAATAGCCTTAAAATTTTGTTGTTATTTGGAATAGAGTATATCACATACTTACTTCAAAATGAGTGTAGCCTTTATAATCGTACCACATCAAGCATACATCGGAATTTTTAAGCTCGCCTCTATCAGAAAATCCTAAAGCGAACCAATTGAAAACTGGAGCTTTTCCGGAGAAAACTATTGTGAACTGAATTCTTTTGATTGAATAATCGACGATCCATTTCAGTAATAGTTCACCGTTGGGGTCCAACACTGATTCACTTTCCGCCAATCGCTGTCCTGAAGAAAATGGTGGGAAAATGGAATAAGTTTTCTTTTTTATAAAACATGAACAGTGAAAAAAAAATGTACTTACCAACTTTTTCATGAATCGAAAATGAAAAGTGTGAAGAAATCAATGAGCATAAAATTGCAAGAATACACACAACACGCATTTTGATTTTAATTTTTAAGATAATTTATAGCACAGTATGTTAAGTTCAACTAAGGCTTTGGTAGAAATTCAAGGGTACAGCTTTCCTTGGCGGCGTAGGAGATAATGAACAGGGAAAACCGCGGAGACACCATCAGGGCTACGTAATAAGATGCCACCCTCGCTTGGGGTGAGATTGGAATGTGGATGCGGCTGCCGCGTACCTATCTATCCGAGTACAGTCAGGACGAAAAGCGATAGGTAAGTAAAAAAACATGCATTAAAAACCGTGTACTCGTAATGCTTGGTCAAACAGCTAATAGCGTTATTATAGTGCAAAAACATAATCTAAAAATTTCATTCGTATTACTGCATGCACAAGTAAATAGGTACGTCTAAAAAGGCCGAAACACAAACTGATCAAAATAATCCTTCTAAGCAGACGCTGACTGTCGTTGAGGAAGCTGCAGGCCCAGGAAGCGGTGTGAAGACAGCTGCGATGGACCTGGTGCGGCTTCGAGTTGACGGCGTGTGACTGCTGCTTGTTTGACCTGGTCGAGGGGTGTGAAGGGTTGTTGAACTGGTTGCTGCTCTGCGGTGTTCAGGTTGCGATATTCTTTGTCGAGGGTCACCAATATGGAGGTGCTACTAGGAAATGTTCCTCTATTAAAAAGGGAAGATCTTCCACCAGGATTAGTGTGAAGCCTGGGGACCGGCCGTGGTCCAACAGTTCTTAGTTGGACCTTGTATATATATCGAATCTCTGTGATTATTTCTCTTGCGCTTTTTATATCTCGCATTCGATTGTGAACCTTATTTGTAGTAGGTTACGTACGAGTTACGTATTTACGGTGACGTTGTCTTTGTATGGAGCATATTTCTGAGAGCGACGGTATCGCCATCTGTTAGCTTCTTTGCTATAACTTGTGGGTGTTGACATCTATGGCAAGTCCCCACAGATCCGCACTCTAGTATGGGAAGTCCACAAATTTACATAGTTTTTCAAAGTTTCATTGCCAGAATATACCCTTAATTTTTTTTAATTAAAAGTTCTAGGTATTATTATAGTTCCAACCAACTAAAACTCCCGGACGGACAAACAAACGAATTATTCAGTCAATATGTATGAATAAGTATTCATAGTAATGCAGACGTGATAATATGAGCGCCTCGCCTCGAGGAATGCAGCCGCGGGCGGTCGGGGACATTATTAAATTCCCCGGGAATTACCGCCCAGGGCAGGGGTGGCAAGGTGACGGACGTCGAATGAAGCAAGACGCTTCATCGGATTAAGTCTATAATCCTACTATATTCACACGGATCTAGGATTATATAGGGTCCAACTTAATATGCTGACACTTTTTTAAAGGGATGATCAGACCATCAAACTGAACAACTTTCTCTATGGGACCAACATCGAAATCGCAAAAAAAAATCAGATGTCCCATACATTTGGCTACTCGAGGTTTGCAGTTTTGTTGATTTCGATGTTGGTCTCATAGAGAAAGTTGTTCAGTTTGATGGTCTGATCATCCCATTAAAAAAGGGTTAAGTTGGACCCTGTATACCTACTATTTACTCTAAAACTATTAATCTTATCATCATCATCATTCCCTTGCCCATTTCCCATTATCTGGGGTCGGCGCAATATGTCATCCTCTTCCATTCATCTCACCTTATTTATTTTTTTATTTTTTATTTTAGGCTCCTTTTATTCAATGGCGCCCTCATCAGAATATTAAAGATTTCTTAATAAAGAAAGCCTAAATTAAAAAAGTGATTCTCCAATTTCTTGTACCAGTTAAATCGACACCGCGAAAAAAAACAGCTGTCTCTTTAGGGTGCGTTTCCGGCCTGCTGCATTGTTTTTTGTCGTAGCCGCAGACAAAAGGAAAATAATAAATCTTGATTTAAAACATAGTATAAGTAAATCTTTATTAGACTTAATGTAACATTGGAAATTGTTTCGGCAATTGCTATTCCACTTCAGTCATATTTACATCGTTAACTGTTAGTTTGTTGTCTTCACTGTCTACTTTTAATTCTTCTTTACTTGTGTCCTCGGATTTCACTGCGATTTCAACTTCTTTATTTGATGATTCCTGTAAAAAAATTACTTATGATCTATGATAAACAATATTAATGTGAAGAAATAGTAGATTACCTACCGAGGACAGGAAAGTAAGAAAGGTCTCAGATCTCATGTGATCTGAGGCGTTCTTATTTACTGTCCGAGGTTAGTATAGGTACTATTTTTCTCCTCGACCGAGGTGGAAAGCGGCAACTTTGTTTAGCGCAGCGGGACGACAATTAACGCTTTCCGTCCAGCCCCTCTAGCATGCCACGGCCGAGAAAACGACAAAAATCGAGACGTGCTTCCATCTTTATTATTTTACGTACGCCAAAAAGAGCGCGCATGACGTTTTTCTCGTTTAAACGCTTTGTCGTGGGTGGCATGCTAGCCGTGCAGAGGGGAGAAAATAATATAATCCAAAGAGACATTGTTGTTTCATTATTACACATTAAATTTTCGGGGAAAATAGCTTAACCTTTCCTTCACGAATACCTCCCTTTCTCTGCCAAACGAAAACGATTCGAACGACGAAAAAATCATACAAAAATACTTTAAAATGTATAATATTAAAATGATGTGATATAGTAGTCACGTTGCAGGTTCTGACCCGAGCACTTGTCTCGCGTGGTTTTCGCGCGTCGCATTTTTGCCTGCCACGAGGCTCCGTAATCCTAAATCTCTTCTTGTTCTTGATCAAAAACAATCTCTGAGATTGGGATAGACATACATAAACTACTTGACTCTGGCGGAAATGCAGTGCTAAAGACAAGCAAGAGTCAATTTAATTATAAATAAAATATAAAATAAAATCGGTCAAGTGCGAGTCGGGCTACACGCGCATCGAGGGTTCCGTACCACACCCCACAACATATTAACTTGGAAAACAACTTTTTTCCTCCGGGACCTTAAGCGTGAGACCGACTCACACTTGGCCGGTTTTTATTATTTGTTGTCATGCTGTAGAGTTTTCTCTATAATCGCACCAAGATTGACGCTTGTATGTATTACCGTTTTTACTATAGAGCGAGAAGAAAAAACGTCGATAAAAACTAGTTTCTTTATTTTATTTTATTTTATTTTATTTTATTCATTTTAGGAAAACTTACGGACTAATTACAGGATAGGGTATCAACATAACCAAAACAAAATTGCCAACTAAAAGTTTCCACAGATAAATATCATTCGTTTTACATAATTGTGTGAAAATACAAATTTTAAATTTTGAATCATTAAAAAATTATCAAAACTTACATTACAAAAAGCTTCAAGCTTGCTGGTACTTCAAACCATCCACAGAGGATAAAAAAATAAGACTAAATAAAGAATTTATATTAACTAAAAGTAAAGAGATGCTGAGTGAGCCGCTAACTCATTAACCTAGGTAGGTATTTTTTATTATTCTTGTTGAGAACCCCCTTAATTTTTTACTTTTTGACATTTTTATTATTTGTCAACAAATCCGCCGTAATAACGCATATTCTGTGAAAATTTCAACTATCTAGCTACTACGGTTCAAAAGTTACAGCCCTAAATAGGTAGGACGGACAACGTAGGCTTAGTGATAGGGTCCCGTTTCACCCTTTGGGTACGGAACCCTAAAAATTATATAGAATGTCAACTTGAATGTTTTACCTCTTCTTCCCTCTCGAATAATATAGCCAGTTCAACATGTTTTGTATGAGGAAACATATCAACTGGTACAGCGCGAACAGGTAAAAATGGCGCCCCTCTTAATGTTTTCGAAGACGGCCGCGCCAGGTCGGTGAAGTTCTTGATAGCTGAGGATGGACTGCACGATATGTAGACGAGACGTTTCACTTTCTTCGTGTTTCGGAGTTGCATTACCGCACGCATATCTGTTTGAAATTATTTATTTTCATATAAAATCTCTTTGGATTTAAATAATTATTGTATAGCACTGGTTGAATTTGCTCGAAAAAAATTGATGAAATGTCATTAAATATTTAAAAGGTCAAAACCGTAGAAAGAGAAGGAACTAGAAGAAAGCACGTGTCTTGTCATCAGTAAGAGATGCACATATCAAATCAAATTCGCTCTAGTTAAAAAAGAAGATCGCTACTTATCGACGTAGCCACTTTTTTGTTCTACGACGGCTGTCTGACTCCGGAGTCAGACCTCTATTTTCATACAAATTGTATAGGATTTTATGAGTATCGCTGTCTCATACGCGGTTACGCTGATGTTACGTCTATCAGCGTAAGCGAAAAATACTTCGCCTATGGCCAAAACGTTTTTAAAGTTTTACAGCCATTGATGTTTTATTTTTAATTTACAGCATTACCTAAATGCTTGCTAATACAAACTTTTTGGATAAAATAACTTTTTTATAAATAACCGGTTTAATTTTCCCGAATAAAATTGCGCTTTTTGTCCGTTTGTATGTTTGTTCGAGCATAACGCAAAAACTACTGAAGCGATTTTGATACTACTTTTTGAGTTTGAAAGTTTATGATTAGACTTAAAAACTGGTATAATATTTATATTTGATCTCGCTACGATGACGGGAACCCGTGCGGACGAAGTCGCGGGCAAACAGATTGTAACTGAAATGAGTAATCTAATTTTCAGGGGTGGTTCAGACCATCAAACTGAACAACTTGTTGGAGCAAACCTGAAATCCCAAAAAAAAGTTTGTTGGTCTGAATTCCACCACTTTCCATTCCATCCACCTCTAATTTTTCTATTCGACTTAGGCCAGATTCGACCAAACTTAGAAGAGTAACTATACAAGGAACAATTTTACTTTTGGTTTTTACACACCCCATACTAAAAGAACGAATGTATAATTCACCTAAAGAAAGAGGTCGTTGTATCCGTACTTATTGCAATGTGAGGTTATACAGTTTTAATTTGTTAGGTTTCTTTTTATTATAACTTTTTTAACTAATGTGACATTGACATTTCATTTAGATTAGGGTTGTAAAACGCAAAATCAGTTTACTCTATAGTAACCGGCGACTTAATCTAAAAATAAAATTTACTCGCGTTTGGTCGAATCGGGCCTTATTGCAATTACAAATTATAGTTATTTATGAACAGGTATACTTACGAAGGCCGGCCCTCGGCGGGTCGACGATAGCTATCAAGTCGTCGGCCGTCGCGCGCGCCAGCACCGAGGACAGTATGTCCTCCGCTTTGCCCGTGTAGAAGTCACAGTTCTCTATGTTATTCAGCTCTGCATTAGCTTTAGCATCTTTCACTGCTTCCGCTATCAGCTCTAGGCCTAACACTTTGCCGCAGTGCTGGAAGATACATTTAATAGCATAAAAATTAGGGAGGTATTTCAGCAGGCATTTTGCTCTGTCATTTTGTTTCTGAAATCATGCGTGGAAACCAAAGAACTTCGGAGACGGCTGTCGCCACTTGTCTTCCCGCTCACGCTGCTACAACTGCTCATGCCCTCTCGCTCGCACCACGCCGCGCGCTTTATGGTGTTATTATTTAAAATTATTACAAATTATTGCATAACCATGTGGCAAGTGTTCCACGCCTACTTTACACTTCTAACCCCTCTTATAATGTTCTCTGATGGAAACCATGCAAACCACTAGTATGGTGGGATGGCATTATGTGAGGGTGAGGCAACCGATCATATTGGATGAGATTGGCACAGGACCGCGAGGAATGGCGCAATAAAAAGGAGGCTTACGTCCAGCAGTGCGTTGATGTGGGATGATTTGATTGATTGATCTATAGGAAAAATAATGCATAAAGATTCTTTTAATTTTCTTTAAAAAAAAACTCGTGTTTTTTAAATAGCCATGGAGAAAATAACTTCTAACGCCTTTTAACAGGGGATTAAAAGGAACGAAGATAGAGAAAGAGTGTGAGAAATAGAGAGAAAACGTTTCGATTTTAGAGATTTATTTAAAAATCGAAAACGAGCTTATAATTTCGTAGCTGTAATCTTACCTTAGCAAAGCAAAGACCGATGGTTCCAGTGCCGCAACAAATGTCTAGAACGGTCGAGTCTTTGTTCACCTGACTCAACTCTATAGCGCTTTGGTACAGAATTTCAGCACCAGCAGTGTTTATCTGAAATCAAATCGACTTATGAAGAAGGTTTCAAAATCTCTCTAATGCCGTCTAATGACGCGTGGGCATCGGACACCTGGAGGCCGGATATACCGACAAGTCACGTAGCAGTACTATTTGACTTTCTAGAAATATAATAGACCCACATGTGGGCTGCGGATGGCAAAAGAGTTTAAAAAAAAAAAAACTTTTTTCGATCCATTAAATTTTGAGTTACTAGGTACAGTTGATGCGTTGATCTTGTGAAACCCTTAGATCAAAGTGAACATTTCAATTTCAAACCAGAAAAATGAGTCTAAACAAAAGAATGGTATACTTTACTTTGATCTAAGGTGAAAAACACGATTAAACAGAACATAGAACCTTCTCCTTTTTTAAGGTCGGCGATTTCGATGTTGGTGTCATGGAGAATCATCCCCTTAAAAAAGTTTCAAAAGAAGGACCCTTTATTTATTTATTTATTAGGCACATAAAACAGATTACAGTTATAAAAACACCAAATATAGACAGGTTACAATGTAAAGCAAGCCATAATCCTAAGCATATGTGCACATCATGAAATAAGCAAAAGATAAACAATTAGCATCGTGTGCGTGACTCTATACATACTTAAATGAAAAAGAAAACAAGAGGACAATTTGTCCATGCATCGAACGACAAAAAATTACAGAAATAAAAAAGACAAAAGCAACCAAAAAAAGAAACAAAAATAATTTTGAGAACATAACATGATATCTAGACGTTTTTGGTTGTACCTAATTGTACCTAACTAGGTATTCACAGCAGAGCGGAGAGCGGAGATAACGCGTCTTCTGTACCGATACTGGTTCGAATCGAATATATCTAGTTCGTTAGATTTCGCGACAATTTCGTTATAATTACGACACATACGTGACAGGGGGTTTAATAAAAGCACCCGAAGGATATTAACAATTTGCAGGTGAGGAAAAATATGAGCTCTAAAAACCTGTTAAATAAATACCTGAAAGAAAGCTTCTGGCGATATCCTAAACTGTCTGCCGAGTATAGTGTCCACTATGTGAGTGGTGCCCATCAAATGAATCGGCTTAGTCGCGTCATCGCCCACTCGCCTGCGAATTAAATACAATTTAATATTTCTATCAAATTTGGTACGAAGAAAACGAGTGTAACTTTAAATATCTAAACTATTGTATGACGGTAACACAAGTGTGTCTGTACATTGAAGATATTTACAAGAAAAAGATTACTATATGGTTTTTAGTGTCCGTATAGTTAGCAGCCTCACCAACGAATTCGAAGATTTTGACTAGCCCACGATTTAGTACCCAATTAGGTACCCAAAGCACAGATTTGGTACTCCTGTATTTCAAAAGATATTTGGGTTACTTACTGAGGCTGCTAGATAGACGTCAAGGTAGCAGTCGCACCGAGAAATACTGTTTATATCAATGTGATTTATATGTCACGATTTAGTACTCATTTAGTACTCCCTATATCCAAAATTTCATTAATATTGATTCAATACAAGCCGAGATATGACAGTGCATTGTTGAGGCTGCTAACTTGACGTTTATTCCAACGATGATTCCAATGAAACGGGTGCACATTTCAAACAGATAAATACATACAGATTTAGTGCTCGATTTGGTGCCTCTTATGATATTTATGAAATGTAGAATTTTCTTTCCTACTTCCCAAAAAAACTATGTAAAGTTCTACATACTAATCGTAATTTAGGTCCGTCGATATCGTTAATCAAATTTAGACTTTATTCAACTGTAATAGGGTTTACATTTTATTTTAATTCTGTGGTTGGTACTGTCAAGCAAAAAAGTGAAATGATATTAAATTGTATAGGTAACTCTGATACTTTTCAATCTCGTATGTACCTATGTAATGTGAGTCCAGAAGACTATTATTCTTCTTTAAATCTACTCTACTATTACTGTACTGGAAATTTTTTTTACCGTTCCGAAATAAAGCGAAGCAATAAATATAGATTTCATTGTGGTTTGAAACTTTCATGAGTGGTTCAGATCATCAAACTGAACAACTTTTATTATGGGACCAATCCTGAAATCGCAAACAAAAATCAGCAGTTCCATACTAAACTGCAACGCCTACTAGACTCAAATGTATGAGATTATACTCCGTTCAGGGTTGCGATTTTTGAATGTCATCGGTGAGCTTGAACAGTTTTTAAATCTCATACAAAAGCGTTCTCATGCATCTTTCTCCTGCTGATTTGACTTTCAAAAATCATACTACAGAAGAGCTATTTTTGAGAGTCAAATCCGCAGTAGAAAGATCCTTATCTCCATAGTAATTTTGACATTTTCAACAGCTGAGCTCACCGAATGAGATTCAAAAATCGCACTCCTGGAATTAAGAGCGACAAAATATAAACAAAGAAACGTCACTGTCAAAGTGACATTACGTGGTCAGAACCTTTGGTACATTTTTTAAGAATAACATTATGTCGGCACGGCATTTAATAAATGGTGTTGACATTAAACATTTACTGTCCATCCATAAATAATAAAAACAGTCATGACAATTTGAATGCAATTTTTAAATTATGCCGCTACCCTGTCTGTGTGGGCTTTTTTATAGCGTACGGACTCAGACGACGGTACTTAACAATCAACAGACGCGTTTACGTTATTGTATGCAATAAAACATCTTTTTCTTTAAGCACTTTGTTAAAACGAACCAAAAGTCTAAAATATCTGATTGTTGCCAGACCAAGAAATAAAATATTGACAGTCACGCTTTCTTTTAATCTAAAATAAATTATATCTGGCGTATTTTTTAATTATTTTCCATACGAAGTTAACATATCATTGTCGTAATCGTTTGCAAGTAAAATAGATAATTTACTGTTATTCATTCCGGAGATAAGTTTTCTACAGTCTCGAGATGGTATTTTCTACACTGGTATCACCGTTGTTTACATTTTGTCGCTCTAATTCCTGAACGGAGTATAGTACTTTTCAAACACTACAGTGCGATTTTTGAAAGTCAAAAGTCAGTCAGTCAGTTTCAAATCAGCAGTAGAAAATATAAAAATTACTATGTAGATTATTCATCATTCGATCGACGTGTTACTTTCAAAAATTGCATTCCTGTTCACAACATAAACAAAAACATAAAAGACAATTTGAAAACATCTATGATAGAACAAGGTTCATCATAAACTCGTTTTAGTCCCTCGGCTGCACTCATTTGAATCGAGCAATTCTTCCACGAGTTTTCGCATCACTCACCGTAATTAACGTAAATAAAATCCCGCCATCTCTCGGTATTGCTATGAACTACTTGTTATGATCGCGTGCGCCAGCTCATGGCAGTAGAGTTCCGATAAATGATAATTTTTGTTCATGATTGTACCGAAAATCGAATGTATGTAGAACTTTACATAGTTTTTTTGGGAAGTAGGAAAGAAAATTCTACATTTCATAAATATCATAAGAGGCACCAAATCGAGCACTAAATCTGTATGTATTTATCTGTTTGAAATGTGCACCCGTTTCATTGGAATCATCGTTGGAATAAACGTCAAGTTAGCAGCCTCAACAATGCACTGTCATATCTCGGCTTGTATTGAATCAATATTAATGAAATTTTGGATATAGGGAGTACTAAATGAGTACTAAATCGTGACATATAAATCACATTGATATAAACAGTATTTCTCGGTGCGACTGCTACCTTGACGTCTATCTAGCAGCCTCAGTAAGTAACCCAAATATCTTTTGAAATACAGGAGTACCAAATCTGTGCTTTGGGTACTAAATACAGTGAAACCTGGATAAGTGGGACATTAAGGGACCTGCAAATTTGTCTCACTTAAAGAGGTATTCCACTTACCCAGTGTCTCAGATATCCAGGTATAAATAAATATCTGTCTCATTTACAGAGGGTTCCACTAATAGAGGTAAGAGTAGAGGTTATTTCAGTTATAGAGGTGCGATTATTAAATAAAAATAACGTATTATGTAAACAAAAGACAACATAGGTACCCATGTTAGCAAACACTGTTCTATAATAAACGTACACGTTTTAGTTTTCCTTGTCATTCAGAACACTGCGACTGAATTTTATCTTTATCTTGAATGATTCGGCAAAGAGTAAATTTTGGCACATTAAATTCGACACAAACATCATCGCTTGTTTTCCCACTTTCATAAACGGATATTAACTTTAAGTTTTTCACGTAATGATAAAGATTTGACCCTTCATTTCGGAACAATTTTTCAAATAAACATCCGGATGATAGCAAAATAAAAAAAACTAAACCTGGAGATCATTGAGGCACAAAATGAGCCCAGTGCGGAATAAGCGGGTAGACTAAAAATTAGGAAACAAATAGTGTGAGTTAGAGAGGTGATAGATTGGTGTTATCTCAGTTACAGAGTTAAGAGGTAGAAAAGTATTCTTTAAAATAAAGTCTCAGTAAAAGAGGTAAAATACACTCGCTGTCTCAATTATAGAGGTAACTAAGAGGTCAGAGGCAGAAGGAAAGTATCCTTTAAAATATAGTCTCAGTAAAAGAGGTAAAATATACTCGCTGTCTCAATTATAGAGGTAACTATGACGATAAAATCGAAAGAACGAATCTCAGTTATAGAGGTTTGCTTTATCCCACTAACAGAGGTAATTCAGTGCTAAAGTGTCGGGACCTCAGCATGAGTTCCAGCTATGGAGGTTTCTCACTTATCCAGGTCCCACTTAACCAAGTTTCACTGTAGTACTAATTGGGTACTAAATCGTGGGCTAGTCAAAATCTTCGAATTCGTTGGTGAGGCTGCTAACTATACGGACACGGTTTTTAGGTATCCCTGACTCCAAATCAACCGTTTTTTAGAATTTTTGTCTGTCTGTCTGTTAAGTCGCGGTTAAACTGTAGTTATATTATAAAATGGCAAGTTAAATAATATAGGGTCCAACTACATCAACTACACCATCAAACTGAACAATTTTTCCTATAGTACCAACAGCGAACTGCGAAATAAGAAATCTACTGTTAATTTTTTTTCTATGAATATTCAAACCGACAGCATATTAAATTGGGCCCTGTATATCGTTACAAAATACTCAAGTGTACCTCTTTGTGATAAGTTCGAAGTACAACGACTTTATGCCACAAGCGACCGCCTCTTCAGAACTAAAGTGTTCTACCAAATCTTTCTTTATTTTGTCCAGTTCCTCCGTAGTCAAATTCTGAAACAATAAAAATTATTTTATTGGTTATATTGATAGTACTATGAGGTGAGCACTTGAAAGTCATTGAGTAAAGCAGATCGTTCTCTTTCAGGGTAGAGAGCGAGACATTTTTCTTGCCCCTTTTTATTTTTGAATATTGCTTTTTCATGATAAGTTCGATAGTTGTATAAAATTGCGAATAACTACTATACTTATCACAATTCGGAATGTCAAGTTTTTTTTGGAGGGCTGATTCGAAAATCGTTTCGAGATAAGTAGGTAATTGTCTCAATAACAATATTTAGGGCCTGGTTCACCACTTATGAGTAAGTTCTTGTTAGCTTATCCGACAGATATTTTGACATTTTCATACAAAATACGTCAAACTATCTGTCGGATAAGCTAACAAGAACTTACTCAGAAGTGGTGAAACACGCCCTTACTGTCAGAGATTTTAAAATGAAAGGATCACCACAGGTTGTATTTTTAATATAATAACGTAGTTTTTCGTTCCGACGAGTGACGACACTCTGTATACAAAAAACCAAGGTTAGCATGGGAACAAGTTCAGGTTGCCGCCGGTGTCCCATACCACAGAGTACTATACAGGGTGAAATTGATATCATTAGCATCCTTTTAAACTAAGAGTCTACTCATCAAACTGAACAACTTTTACTATGGGAGCAAACCAATCGGAGCAAAAAAAAAAAAAATCTGCTGTCCCATACTAAACTGCACCCGCCGCCGCTGCCTACACGACTCAAATGTATGGGACAGCAGATTTTTTTTTGGCTCCGATTGTTTTGCTCCCATAGTAAAAGTTGTTCAGTTTGATGGGTAGACTCTTAGTTTAAAAGGATGCTAATGATATCAATTTCACCCTGTTATATGGTGTTAGGAAAAGTATCATTAAGCTTTAAACCACATACTCTACCCATCAAACTGAACGACTTTTACTATGGGAGCAAACCTGTCAGTGCAAAAAATAATCTGCTGTTCCATACTATACTGCAATACCTACTCGACTAAAATGTATGAGACAGCCGATTGCTTTTTTGCTCTGACAGGTTTCCTCCTATAGAAATAGTTGTTCAGTTTGATGGGTAGAGTATGTAGTTTAAAGGTTAATGATACTTTTTCTTACACCCTGTATACTACCGTAAGCCTACCTAACGTGCTTATTGTATGGTCCATCCGTCGTTTGCCGTCGGTCAATGTGTCTCAACCCTAAGACCGTAACAAATACCACACTAAATTGTCTCATGAGATACAAGGCGCCGTAGGTACTTATCGCAGATGTCAAACGCGAGTGACGAAGCACTGATATTGTTGGCAATGTTGACAACCTGAGGATGCATGGCGACGATCAGCATCACGTCGCCGGTGGAGAACGAGTGCCGCACCGTCAGGTACCTCCAGCTGCCCGAGTAGTCCGCCGGGGAGAACGGTGCCAGGTCTGATCTACGCACCAACTCTTGGAACAGCTGAAATTGTATCATCATATTAGACTACTAGCTTTTGCAAAGAACATCATTCGCGTGGATTTCGGAAAACTTCAACACCTCATTGTGCCCCTTTAGGGGTTGATTTTCGAATATTTCTTGCTTAGTGGACTCCTCCATCCTCTGTAGAATATGTGTATATTCCAAACATGTTTCTATTTTCAGTGGTTTAGGCCTACGGTTTAGGCTGTGCGTTGTCTGGCAGAAAGTTTGAATTGCTAATTTTTAATTAGTCACGAAACTATAAGGGTGTATTCAGACCGTGAATTTGAACATCTTTCCCTAGGGAACATGAGTCGAAAAGACTCCGACCCCGGACTCTACAACGCATTCCTCAGAACAACTCATACGCGTTAAATCGTCCCAAAAAAAACATGAAATAATGACTTTAGGCAGCAGTAGTACCTACCAGCATAGCTAGCATGCCGCAATGATACAGCGCTATCACACCTTAGCTCTCTTTCTATTTGCGTGCGAACGAACGAGATAAAAGACGTGATACAGCCGTATCACGTGTAGCATACTACGAGTGCTGGTCTTACCGACGTACCTGCGCAGTTAGCGCGCAAATTTATAATGACCAATCAGGATGTGCCACCTTCGTGCGCTAATTGCTTTCGCGCACTTTTCGCTGCTATCCTACTTTGCACTCTTTGATTACTAAATGACTTCGGGTTTTGTCGGGGACTTTATCATCAGGTCTGTTCTGCGCAAACGTAGCTTGAGGAGCGGAATTATTTTCCTGGTCGCACTGTACGTTCTTCTACTTTATAAAAGTTCCATCAAGGTTTAATCAATCAAAATAATGAAAGAAAACTTACCAAAACAGCCTTTTTGGTGTTCTCTGAAATGTGAATCTGCGACTGAATCGGTGCCACTCCGACTGTGCCCGTTACGTAGCTGCCCAGCCTGAACCCAACAGTGGGCAACTTTGTCTCCTCGTCTACACCCACCGTGAATTCACACTTATTCCTGTAACCTACAAATATTTACGTAATATGTAATCGCCAAAAGAATTGTTAGCCTAAATAAAGTTATCTTGTCCTTTTCGTGTGTTAGTAATGAACAAATAATATGCATAAGCATAGCATACGCTCACGACTATATTCCCCGAGGGGGTAGTCAAGTCAGAGATTAGTATACTAGCGACCCGTCCCGGCTTCGCACGGGTAGCACTAAGTACCTGAGTTCGGAGACACCTTCCTTGAATCAGTCTATTTATTGGTGAAAGCGTCTCAAAATCTCTACAGGAGTTCCTTAAATTAGCCCATACAGATAGACAGGATGACAGAAAACGCGGCGGGGGTCTTTAATTTATAACTTTAAATAAGCAATTATTAATAATACTTTAAGGTACTCCACCAACACGCACTGGGCCCGCGTGGTGGAGTATGGCCCACTCCCTCTCACCCTTATTTGTGAGAGGAGGCCTTTGCCCTGCAGTGGGATTCTACAGGCTATAACTTACTTTTTACTTTAAGGTACGTATTAATAAACGAAACTTCACTCTGATAGGCTTTTAAGTCAAACGCATTCTAAAACGCCATCTTAAGAGGCTGCCAGCGTTGGAGTTTCGTTTATTACTACGGGCCTAAGCAAGCAATCTTTCCAAGTTTATCTAGATAGGTCTCAACCCCGTTAAAATCTGAAATCAGGAACTATATCAGTGATACGTACAATGGTAAACTTCCTCTTACCTTCAGTAACAGGTGATTTTTGTATAGGTTTCAGTTCGAAACTTAACCCATTGTAAGTTTTACGTTTCTCTTCTATTTTGCTGCGCCATTCTTTTGCTATCTTCCAAATGTCATTGTCGAATTTCATTAGCAAGTGCTTCATTTCTTTCTCTTTCAGTTTTAGCTGGAAACATTTTATTTAATTAAATTTTAAACTTTATTTAACACATTGACATGGATACATTGATGAATATAATAAGGCAACATTATATAAATAACATTTATTCAGGATATTCTCTTTATAAAAAAAATAATAATAATAAATTACAAAAAATAGCGGTCAGCACAAGCGTCGTCAATTACAATGATACACAAACAGACAAAAATCAGCAACATGCTTCGTCAATACAAAGAAATACAAGCTCAGTCAAATAATCCGCCCCTTGTCGATCCTGGAGCAAAGGAGCCCATTACGCTAGCAGCGTTGCCACGTTGAACATTATATTAGTATGAATAACAAAGGGCGAGCTTATCTCTTCTAAAGAGATTTCACATAGATGGCTAGCATGCGACAAAATAAGAAAATCATATGCTCTCTCATTTTGGCATAATTCAAGTAACAAAGGCAGAGGCACATGTCAACCTTATTCGTTTTCTCGAGGGTCGCATGCTAGGCCAAAAAGCCATGATGCTCCAGTAGGCCTCGCATGCCACCCTCGAGAAAGCGATAAAAATCGAGATGTGCCTTCATCCTTATTATTTTACCCTTGCTTGCCGTGCAGGGGGCGATGGTTCGGTCGCCGTCACACTGAACAACGTTTCGGTACTACTAGTGAAACGTGGATGTTCTGAAGTTTCAGAATATCTCTAACGCCCCCTTGGGAAATACAGTAGTGAGCATATGCTTATGCATGCACGTGCTAGGAAAAAAAATTGGTGACTAAGGTCATCCATTTTCCCAAAATAAACTTCACAAACTACCTGTTCTTCATAAGGCATATTCCAATATGGAGTTGTAGCATCCTTCAGCCTAACATCTTGACTTTTATCGACATCCTCTTTCTTCTTCTTATCCTGGACATTACCATCTTCCTCTTGTTTTCTCTTTCTCACTAATGGATCTGGGGCAGGTTTGGCTGCTTCAGCTATCAAGGTTTTACCTTTAATGAAATTAAATATATTTATTTTGGAGCATAGGTGTCAAAACTTAGTGATTCTATTCTTTGGTCAGTCAACTAAAATCACCATAATATTATGTAGCTTGGACTGCATATTTTTTTTACATTACTGCTTTTTGACCGAGGACATTTGAAAGGACTGGAGTGTCAGCGGCAACAAGCACGTATCCAGACTTCGGGTTCGGGGGGGGGGACATTCAATTTCGAGGGGGGATTTTCAATGAAAAATTACGAAAAATGTATAGGTGTGATCACTGTTCCATACAAATATTAGGATTTCGGGGGGGGGGGGGGGGGATAAATCCCACCTATAACCCCCCCCCCCCCCCCCCCCCCCTGGATACGTGCTTGAGCGGCAATGTATGGACAAGAGCAGTTGAAGCTTAATATGGTGAAATTAGAGACTTGTGCCATGTTTAGGATTTGTTATTGTATAACAAATTGATTGATTGATTTGTTATTGTTGTGTGATGAGTCCATGTATACAGGGTGTAACAAAACCAGAAAAAGAAACCAGATGTTTCATACAAAACTGCAGTACCGACCGAGTTGGCTCAAATGTATGGGGACAACAGATTTTTCTTCTCTATTGTATATTAATCTTTTGTATGGTATATAATTTATTCTGTGACTAAGCCCATGTAGTGAAGTATAAAAAATGTCCTCTGTCATTCTTTAGAGAAAGCTTTTCCCTTTGAGTGATGATGATGATTAGAACTGCCCATTGTTATTGTCTTTGTGTTTGTCGCGTGTTTTTATTGATAAGACTGCCTTATTTGTACCTTACTGATTTCTGTATTTTTAGTAGCTATTGCAATAGGTAGATGACACGATTGTGTCGAGACCTCCGCTTCTAAATACCTAGTAGACAGAGTTGTATTACGACCTGCCCACCAAATAATTTCTGCTCTACACGTGTTTCGCTCCACCAAGGAGTATCCTCAGGAGATAGACCGACAAACGTTCGAAACAGAGTTGTTGTTGTTGAGTTGTTGTTATTTGCATGGTTTGGAGGAAAAGGGAAGATCTTCCACGGGCTAGTTGGAATGCCCGGGACCGCGGTCCAACAGTTCTTAGTTGGATGTTGTATATATGCAAAGTCTCTTGATAACTTCGATAGTGCGATTCAGGACTCGCCATATGATTGGTTGTTATTCGTAATGAGCTGTGATGCGTTGGACAGATCCATATTGTGATTGGCCGTCTTCTGTGTGACGTGCTAGCTCGCATGCGCTGACCTAGATAGATCTCTGTTTACATCGACTCGATCGATGTGTTCGGCATTGTTGCTTAGTCAGCTCTCGTAGCTCCGCTACACATGGTATTGCATAACGTAATACAACTTTGTCTATACTAGGTATTTAGAAGCGGAGGTCGCGACATAATCGTGTCATCTACCTGGTAGTCATGGATTTCCGCAAAGTAACGCCTGATTCAATAAATCAGCTATTGTAATGTTTTTGGTGTGCAATAAATAATAATGGATTGTTTGAGTGTTGTTACCTTTCCATGAGAAACCATTGAGGGCGGCTATAGCCTTAGTGCGTTCCTCATCATTCTGGAAGCAGGCATAGAGCCAGTGGCTGCCGTTCTTTGGTCTCTTGATCTTACTTGTGTTCAGACCTAGTTTCTGATTCATTAGCTTCTTTAATTCCTTTAATAATATTGAAGAAACATTAAAATGAGGACACATTAATGAAGGAATGAATGAGGAAACAAATGTCATGAGCCACATGCGGGTATGTGACAAATAGTAATAGTAATTTACTCAGAGATGGGAGACGATATCGCTGCCACACCTTGGACACTTTGCTGTCACTTCATACAAATGGGAAAAAATGATAAGAGGTAAGCTTGTGCAATACTGAGTGACTTCAAGTACTACATCCTACATTTTTTGCCACACTCTCTATCAAGCATGCTCGCTCTTCCCGTACTCCTCTGCTTTCATGCATACCCTCAAATCTAATTCAATTAGGGTATGCCCGTCCACTGCACACCGACCAAGCATAGAACCGCTGATGAGCTTCACTACTATTAAATTTTATTATACTCTGGTAGTACCATACTCTTTATTTTATTGTATTGTGCATTGAATGGGACAGCGCATCGTAATAACTATTACTTAGTACATGTAGCTTGCTGGTAATGATGGAGACTTTAAGATCTACGTAGAGAGACTTGGAGACTACAAGGCTTAGAATATATTTCATATTATCACCAGATGACCAGGTGCCGTAGTATGGTAGCGTAATATAGCGTTATGGCGTCTTAACAATAATCATATTTTATTATTGATTTATTTCCTTTTTGGAGAACTTACAGCTAAATAACAAACTGATGGTCAGATGCTGACAACAAGTTCAATAGTGGATACACTTCTATAGTGTATTCAGGGATAACCGCCGGTCGGTGTCACATCCGCTTTTAGAGCAACTTGTCTAAATGGCCTTAACGTGTTGGCTTCGGCTCCACGCACACCTTTCAAAGGTTCGGGTCTTATGTCCCGTGATAAGGACATGACAAACAATATCACATAAACATGTACTCATCAAAAGTGTTTGTTACATAGTGGGTGTACACCAGACCTCACATGAGGATTCCCTATCTTATCTTAGCTCTCTTTCTAAATGCGCGCGAACGAACGAGATAGAAGGCGTGACATACTACGGAAGCTGGATGCATACAAATACGGAACTTTTTTTCCACTGCTTAGCTTATTCCATAGGGAACTAAGAAATTAGGTACCCAAAATATTGTAAACAAAAAGAAAGATAGGTAGTGAAATAACAATTGCTGATAATGCTGAATTATGTGAGTGTCCGTCTATAAAAGTTTTCTAACCGCAATTCCATAAAACTTTGGCAAACCACGAAGTTCAATTTTAAACTTTTCTGAAGAGAAACCGCCTCTGTCCAGATAAGCATATTCTTCTCCAGTATGTGCTTCTATTGTTTCTTTAGACTCAACAGCAGTTTCAGTATTTTCACTCATTTTTAAGCAAATCACAGGTTTTCGTAGGTATTTTGAGGTTATTTTTTTTGTTGACAAAATGACAAGTCAGAGAGGTCAGTTGTTTTGTTTTTTTAAAGTCTTTAACGGCTCTGGATACTAAGCTATGTTGTTGAATAGGGCGATGGGACAAACCGACCGACTTAAGTACAGCAGTGCGATTTTTGAAAATCGTACGAGCGGTTTTTCTTACTATTTTATTTGTATTTTATTATCTGCGAGGTCGCTCGCCCCTGTCTCGTCAACGCCATCTACCGAGCTCTTAGGAACAACTTTTTCTTTTTTAATGCTTTTCTGAAAACCCCTCATTTTGCCGGGTTGCACGGCGTGCATGTGAACCCAGCATAAAGCACCCGTTTGCAGCGATAACATTACCCTACATTTAGGGCCGATTTCAGCATACATTGCTTGCTTTCATTGCTACTCTTTAAAATAGAGAGGAACAAATCAGGACATGTAGGTATGCCGAAATCGGCACTGCATGTCGGATAATGTAATCGCGGCTAACGCTCAGTCAGTTGCAGAAACGCTCATTAGAGTTAATCCTCCATTAAATCTCTTGCTAGCTTTTACTACGTCAACAAGACAAAAAGTGACAGCAAGAGATTTAATGGAGGATTAAATCTAATGAGCGTTTCTGCAACTGAGCGTTAGCCTTTTCTAGTAAGTCTTTCTACAGTTTTGACATTGACACACTGCACACGACCAACGCACAACACAAGTTGTGTCTTTTTGTCCGTCATTGTACAGATGATTGACATTTTGTCCACGCCCCAGTCACGCCAGACAACCGCGGCCACACCGGCGACGCCGTCTCAGTCCAATACACCTATGCCACCTTCTCAAGATTTATTACCACAGAACTAAATTCATACCACCAAATAAAAAGAGCGTGACAGTAAAGGCTTCCGCACATTGCAGCGATATTATCGACAGCGATATGGCGACACCTTACTCACTGCAGCGATTCCGCGATTCGCGTCACGCATGCGCCCCACCACTGAATGTAGTCGAAATACTCCAGTAAAGTTACGGGTCGCTTGTATGGCGAATGTAAATAGTTTAATAATTTATAATATAATAATATAATTTTATCCACGCCACCGAAGACGACGCAAAAACTTATGAACGTACTGTCAAGTACTGATACTGAGTGCGAGCGAGACAGGAATACGCTATTGCGGATATTGTTAAAAGGCTTATTACACTTAGGGCCTGATTCGCCACTTTTGAATAAGTTCTTGTTAGCTTATCCTACAGATATTTTGACATACAATTTCATACAAACATTTTTTCATACAAACATATTTCATACATTTCTTCTCCGAAAAGGACAAGTGCGTAGCACCCTCAACCGACGGAAGTGCATGAAGAGATGTATGAATGTGGATGAGGCGAGAGAAGTGTGTCAGAATCGTAGTGTGTGGCGAGCCGTAGTCTCTGTCTACCCCAGTGGGATAGTGGCGTGAGTATATGTATGTATGTACAATTTCATACAAAATATGACAAACTATCTGTCGGATAAGCTAACAAGAACTTACCCAGAAGTGGTGAAACAGGCCCTTAGCCAAGTGAACAATTTAGATTCTAACAAGAGGGACAGAGCTATAGGTTAAAAAAGGAGGTACTTACAACGTCCCGTTCTAACCTATAGCTCTGTCCCTCTTGTTAGAATGTAAATTTAGCCAAGTGTAATAACACTATAATTACTATACTCTTTGAATAACACCTTAAAAATGATTGGAGGCAGGCAATGTCCGTACTGTATGTAGTTTTTCTTACACTGTGGTTTTATGGTTTTATCTACTGTAATACCTAAGTCTGTGGGTTTTATAATGTTCTGAATTTGGAATGAAATAAAAGCAATTTCTTTCTTTCAGCTTCTATTTGACATAATTCAAACATAACATTAAATACAAAAAAGGATACATTTAAGTACAATAAAATACAACAGTTATAAAGACAAGAGTGGAATAGATAACACAGATAATGAGGTAGCTCTATAGCCATTAAACAGATCCAAGCTATAATTGCAACACTCTGGACACTTCATACAAACTGTCTCGCACTGACAAGAAGGGATGAGCACGTGTGATACTGAGCGAGTGCGAGGGAGAGGACTATACAGAGTGAATTTGAATTCATTAGCATCATTTTTTTTAAAACTAAGATTCAACCAATCAAATTGAATAACTTTTACTATGGGAGCAAATCTGAAACCGCAAAAAATTTCATGTTCCATACTAAATTGCAACGCCTACTCGACTAAAATTTATGAAACAGCTGGTTTTTTTTTATTTCATGTTGGCTCCCATAGCAAAAGTGGTTCAATATGATACTCATCTAACTGAACCACTTTTACTATGGGAGCAAACATGAAATCGAAATAAAGTCTTAGTAAGGATGATTGAAATGTTTCAACGTGTGACTTTCAAAAATCGAACTCCAGCATGGGTAGCATGCCACCGTGATACAGCGGTATCACACCTTCGCTCTCTTTCTATTTGCGCGCGAACGAACGAAATAGAAGACGTGATACAGCCGTATCACGTGAAGCATGTATTGTACCCACTGTCCATTATAGGTGGCGACGGGCTGTTCTGAGTGAAACGCGGATGTTCTGAGGTTTCAGAATTTCTCTGACTACCCTCTCGGGGAATACATAGTCGTGAGCATATGCTTTAAAGCCGCAAAAACGTACCCCGGTGCAGACGTGGGTTCCGATCATAATCCTATTGTTGCAAATATTTCCGTAAAGATGAAACGATTAACACCACCTAATCGAAGACCGAGAATAGATGTCTCTAAACTTAAAAACCCGGAAACACGACTCAAGCTTCATAAAGAGCTCAACAACAGTGTATATGATCTGCAAAAGGAGGAGGTAGCGTTGCCTGTGGCTCCTGAGAGAACTTGGGACAGTTTTAGAAATGTTATCATTAGCACGTCGATGGAGATACTTTCACCGGAAACCCCTGCAAAAAGGAAGAAAGAATGGATAACTGATGAAATTCTGAATCTTATGGCAGAAAGACAGAAGGTAAAAAGTACAGATCCATTACAGTATAGGTACATACATCGTGAGATTGGGAGGAAATGTGTGGAGGCCAAAGAGAACTGGATGGGTGATAGATGTACCGAAATTGAACAGCTGCAGATGAAACACGACTATTTTCATATGTACAAGAAAATCAAGGAGACCTTGGGACATAAAAAACAAGCCAGCTACGTCACTCTTGTAGACAAGAATGGAAAGCTTGCCATGACCATACAAGAGAAGCTTCAAATATGGCAGGATTACATTGGAGACTTATTTCATGACAGAAGATCTGAGAAACTTGAAATGCCAAATCTGACCGGCCCTTCCATAATTCAAGAGGAAATTGTGCATGCAATCAAATCCGCAAAAATTGGAAAAGCGGTAGGTCCAGATGAGATACCAGCCGAAGTTCTTAAGTTGCTAGCCGAAGAGAACATGAGTATTCTGGTTCAGCTCTTTAATGGAATTTATGACACCGGAAGCATTCCAGACGACTGGCTGAACTCAACCTTTGTAACGCTCCCAAAAACGAACAACCCTAAGGCGTGTGGGGATTACCGTACCATCTCTCTGATGAGCCATGTGTTGAAAATATTCTTGAAAGTTATACATAACAGAATATACAAGAAGGTGGAAAGTAATATCTCAGACACGCAATTTGGTTTTCGTAATGGACTTGGTACTCGCGACGCTTTATTCGGTTACCAGGTTTTAATGCAGCGTTGCTGGGATATGAATGTCTGTGCATATATTTGTTTCATAGATTACGAAAAGGCGTTTGATCGGGTAAAACATCTGAAACTTATTGAGATTTTGGGGAAGCTGGGCCTTGACACGAAAGACGTAGCCTTTATCCAGAACCTCTATTGGCAACAGAGTGCAAACGTTCGAGTAGAGCAAGAAACTACCTCGAACATAGATATATTAAGAGGAGTCCGTCAGGGCTGTATTCTCTCTCCGCTTCTATTTAACATATATGCAGAAGAAATATTCTCAGAGGCACTAGAAGACGCGGAACAGGGAATAGTTATAAACGGTCAGCCCTTAAATAACATCAGATATGCAGATGACACCATCCTGTTAGCATCTACTCTGAACGATCTACAGTACCTACTAAATCGTGTGACGACTGTCAGTGCAGAATATGGTCTCAACATAAATATAAAGAAGACTAAATTCATGATGGTTGGCCGCCCGCAAGTAAATAGTAGTATTGCACTCTGCGTTCAAAATCAGCCACTGGAAAGGGTTCACTCTTACAAGTACCTCGGTTGCCGTGTGACTGATCAAGAAGACCACAGCGTTGAGATTAGGTGTCGCATAGAGCAGGCGCGGAATGCATTTTTGAAAATGAACCAATTACTATGTAACCGCTCTCTCAAGATCTCCACCCGTGTTCGTCTTGTAAGGTGTTACGTATTCTCCATCCTCCTGTACGGTGTTGAATCCTGGACACTCACTCAAACCATGTGCAAACGACTTGAGGCTTTTGAGATGTGGGTATACAGGAGGATGTTGAAGATATCATGGACGGACAGAATTAGCAACGAGGTGGTCTTGCAGAGGATGAATAAGACAGTAGAAATTCTAAAAACTATTAAAACCCGGAAATTACAGTACCTCGGTCACATTATGAGAAGTGATAAATACCAACTTCTCCAGATTATTCTGCAGGGGAAAATTTTGGGAAGACGAATGCCTGGTAGAAGAAGGACGTCCTGGCTTAAAAACCTGTGTGAATGGTTCGATATGAACTCCACCTCACTGTTCAGGGCTGCAGTCTCCAGGGTCCGAATAGCCCTAATGATAGCCAACCTCCGATAGGAGATGGCACCACAAGAAGAAGAAGAGCATATGCTATGCATGCATGCTATGCTATGCTATTTTATAATATTCGGGATGCTAACAGCCTCTTTTATAACAAGCTACAGCTTGGCAAAAAAGTCCTGATAAAAAATGAGGGCACTGCCTCCACGCAAGAACGTCAAAATCACGCATAACCTGGCAACACCACCATGCTAAAATTTTAGTTCCACCTGTCACCACGATCTTGACTTTTTTGCCAAGCTTTGGTATACTAATGGTTGAAAAGGTTAAATACCAACTCAAAGAAGATGTTCTATTATTGCTAAGTAATTTCCAAATCAAGCGGTTAATACTCGTAATTTAATAATATAATAAAAACAACGGCAAAACTTAATAATTGGAACTAAAAAATTTTTTTACAAACAATTTAGGTAACTATGTGATCGATGAAATGTACTGCCTGATCGATCACAGACTTAAATTTCATTCAGGTCCGTGTGCCTGATAAGAAAGATATGGGTTAAGTGCACACAAGTGCACATGAAATGTGCGGCATAGTGACAGAGATCCCTAATGGGTGAAGTAAAGTAGGCTTGTTTGCGCGGACCAATAGGTGCCTTTAGACGAGACGCCTAATCCCGCAATAGCTCGTGGTTAATTTGATTTTCGCGCTGGAATGTGGCTGGAATATAACCAAAATAAATATTGATTGAGAATTTTATAGATTTGCTGACAGCGTATACTCGAAAGGGACGGAGATATGACAAAAATGTATGAGAAATCTTACTTGGACAGGCGAAGGTGCCAGATTTTTTAAGTAATTTCAACTTGGTCACCAAAAATACCGCATACGCAGAAAGGGACAACCAACATAGTTTTTGTCTCGCTCACTCTGTGTAATCAGCGTATAAGCCTGTCTCGTTTTCGCGACTATTATTATTTTATTTTCGTTCTAGCTATTCTCTTTCTACGATATAAGATCACGGGAAAAAAGGTTTTCTAGCGAGATTGCAGTTGTTGCAAATGCCAGGCGTGTGTACTCGCCTTCTTTGGCGTTTGTGATTACTTCGCGCTCTTTGGCGTTTGTGATTACTTCGCGCTCTTTGGCGTTTGTGATTACTTCGCGCTCTTTGGCGTGTGTGATTACTCACGCTCTTTGGAGTGATTGATTACTCGCGCTCTTTGGCGTTTGTGATAACTTCGCGCTCTTTGGCGTGAGTGATTACTCGTGCTCTTTGGCGTGAGTGATTACTCGCGCTCTCTTTGGCGTGTGTGATTACTCGCCCTCTTTAGCACGCGCAACCACGTGATGAAACGTGCGAAAAAGCGAGTACATCTAAAGGCACCTACTGAGACTTTTTAACTGGGGTTATACATATCTACAGTTTTTCTTAATAAGCTGACGGTAGTTAAGAGGAATGATCAGACCATCAAACTGAACAACTTTTTCTATAGGACTAACATCTAAATCGCAACAAAATAAATATGCTGGTCCATGCAAAACTGCAAACCTAGTCGACGAAATGTATGTGAAGGAAAAAAGGGAGAAAATCCGTCAGTATTACTTCTTGCTGGTTTTTTAGAGGGATGACAGGCCATCAAAATAAAAATCAAACTCACTAACATCGAAATCGCATTTAGGTCTAGTGGTCGTACAGTTTTGTATGGAAAAGCGGATTAAAAAAAAACCATCGCGCGTATAAAGAAGGACTCAGTATAGGCGATTTCGTTGAAAGCTAACAGCATTTAACACGTAGCAAAATACATTTGATCGGATTGTGTCAACCAGATAACACATCAGAGGGGTTCAAAACGTGTCTATGACCCTATAAACCCTTAAATACAGGTCTAGCGCTTAACTGAGAAGGTTCCTGACGTCTGTCGGCTGTCGCTCTATACTTCACCCCTCCCGCACCGCTCCGCTACCGCAGGAACCTCAGTTACGCGCAAGGCCTGTAAAAGATGGGCCCACCATTGCTGTATTGTGTATAATCAAGTATAATGCAGCTAAATGATTACTAAAGTTATATCTCAGCATTACTTTTTATAAATAGTTTTTTTAAAGCACTTTTGTCCTGTTCCTCTTTGGCTTTGCGTAATTTCTTGATGTTTTCTATTTCTTTTTCTACTACAGGAGCCATGTGTGGGTTATATTGCTTCAATAGTTTGAAATCTTCTTCTGCCTCGTCTGGATTCCAGGCGCCGACGTGCGCCTTTCCTCGTCTGTATAATGCTTTGTCATTATCTGAAGCGAAAAAGACAATTTCAGTAAGTATTTAGTAGTAGATCCCATCCATTCGCTGCTTAGTAGGTACCCGGTACTGCTCACTGGTCCGGATTTAAAAAAAGTTGGCTTGTTAACAAAAGTCATTATTTTGATTTATGAAAATTCATAAAATAAAAGGAAAATCGGTTTTTTTATTTTATTGTTTATTACAGACTTTTATACACATGTAGGTAGTAGTCTCATCATACTGATATACCTACATGTGTATAAAAGTAATATAATATTTTTTCGTTGTATTATATTAAAAAAACGAAATGGTGTGAGATAGAATTTGTTTTTGCTCTAACATATTTTTTGTCTTTATATTTCAGGACTATGAAAATGATTATATCATTGTAAAATATGCTTTGACATACCTTTTTCAAAGTCCAGCACGGTGTTGCAATGTTCAATAACAGCGTAGTAATCACCCTTGATGAGCTTGCACTGAGCGTAGTTCAGTAAAATAGGCAGTTTTATTTTATTCAAGTTCTTCCATTCATCATCTGTTTTTCTTTCTCTGGAATTGTTATTGTAAATAAAATATACAAACGCTTGGATATTTGTCATACTAGATTGTAGGCCTACCATGAGTTTACACTGTAGTAAAGTACAGTAAAACTACTGTAGTAAACTACAGTTTTTGTATTAAATTTCGTACAGCGCTCCTAGTGGTTACGTTGAGAACTAATTCTGTCACACAAAATTGGCGCCGCAAATACAGTAGCATTAAAATACGCCGTAAATGCAGGGAAAACTCATGATAGACCTACTGATTACTACGAGAATTGTCACTATTTGAACAGAATTATCTAGATCACGAAATTTTTAACGCTATCTTGGATATTAGAGCAGGTCAGACAAAAATAAAGTAATATTCCATATAGGATATAATGACATTATGAAATTTAATCATAAGACCGGCAGCGCGACTCCTAAAGGCTTGTATAAGTGAATAAATAAAATGATATGCCATCAACTTGACAGAAGAGTGAGTAAATTAAGTAGAGTACATAATCAACTATATGTAACCACCTGATCATCAGCTGCTCACAGATGCCTATAGCTCGACTGTACGCCTCCTCTGCCTCGTCATATAGTTTCTGTCCATAATATTTGTTTCCCTTCTCTCTGAGAACAGGGATTAGGTTCAATCTCTCTTCTGCGTTCAGCTGCCAGATGTCCTTCTCATACTCGTCTGATCTCTCCACTTTCAGCAATTCTGTAAATTTTGAACAATATTTTGAGTACTTTTTGTTAAGTATAAAAGATTTTCCGTAGAAAACTTTTTATTATTCAACCTTTCCTACTTAAAAAAAAAACTAAAGAAATCCTGGTTGGACCGACTAGTCTAGGAATCACACGAACCATGCTTGTAATAGCCCAGCCAACAATAATAATAACCCATGATCAAGACCATTTTCTAATCTTAGAAATCCCATGCAGATATTGCGATCGGAGTCGGCCGCCAAAGACACCAAGATCTTTCTTATCTTTTGTTGATACACATACCAATAATGAACTCTAAATCACATGGATTGCTGATGATGTCATCTAGGTCGGAATAACCAATGCCTTCCGTGTGCAGTGTCATCGTACATGTGTGCTTTATTTTTTGCTGCTCCTGCCCCAGCTCTCTCAGAGTCTTTGATACAAATGGATAGCTGTACACCAACTGTAAAGGAAGAGATAATATTGTGGTTCATGGCGTTTTAATAAATCTAGCTTAAAATTATGGACATTTCTTTTCTTTGTATCACCAATTTTGATTTAATACAAATTTAAAAATTTCTGGGAATGTAAAGAAATGTCAAACAATGATGATGCTTCGATTTAGATTCATACAAAGGAAGTGCTTCCCATTTCATCATGCAATTAGTTTTTCAGTATTTTTCAAATAACTCCAGGAATAAACCTGGAGTCGCGTTGTAGGTCTACTATAGGGTAGTCGCATCGCGAGTCGATTGTTGGTTGCCCCCTCCCCGGCCTACAACGAAGCTCCAGTGGGCCACCACTGGAAAAGAACACTATCTTGAGCCATCAAGATAGTGTTCTTTTCGAAAAACAATCCTTGAAGTCACCAAAATACATAAGTTACCGTACAACGTCAAGCACTCTTGCTACAAAAACTAGACATTGGCAAAATCATCACATACCCAAGATGGCAGCCATTTTTTTAAAATATAGAATAGAATAGGAATAAACCTGTTCATTTTACATAAACTTTGTAGGGCATAATCTCCAAATAGTTTTTTAATTTTGGTACCTTTCCTTAAATGAAATGATGTTCATTGTTGGTGCATCTGTTAGTAATCAAACCATTCAAATTTGAATTGCAGATTCGAATTACAAACGGCTAATATTTGTATCGTGAATATGAATTTTTGTATCCTAGAATGCAAGTCTAGACTAGATTTTGGTACTTTATTTGGGACTAGATAATCTGTGTGACAAAGAACCAAAAATTTTCTGAAATCTTTGTATATTCTCAGTATTAAACTGATCACGATCCACGCATACCATACATGTATGACACAACATTAATCATGGTAGCATTATCAATTCCACATGAAGAAATTGCAGGCAACAGCTATCTTGAAAATAATTGTCATTCACTCATCCTACAACAGGCATGTCAAACATGCGGCCCGTACTACATTTTCTTGCGGCCTCATCCAATTTTAAGAATAGCTGTCTGTGCGGCCCGCGAGCATCCATAGGTAGTAGGCATATTATGTATGGTGGTGAAAGTAAACTTTTAAGTCATGATGTGAAAAATGTCGAGCTCACTTCCCTCGCTCTGATTTTTGTTTGATTTTACTGTCAAAATAAACTATTACAGTCATGATCTATGTTCTTTGAGTCGCGTGGCTGAGGGGGTGACAAGTAGAAAAGTCGTCGGCTTGCAATTTTGACGGCCACGTGGCTCCGCCGTTTTATGGCGGTTTCGAGTGTGTGTTTTTGTTTAAAAACGGGGCTTTGAGATCACCATATACTATTACCGTAGAATATCTAATGAGTATATCCTCAACACTTGACACTGGCGAAATCTAACAAGGAAACGCCATTAATTAAGAATAGAATAGAATTCTATGTTCTTTACGGCCCACTAATTCTACTATCATTATGCATGTGGCCCACCAGTGACATTGAGTTTGACATGCCTGTCCTACAAGGTTTGATGCCTTAATTCAGTAGTAAGCAAAACATTAAAATTCTAGTCATACAAATTGCAAGGCCAAAACATACAAGGTTGTTGTGTTAGTGAAAAAGAAAAGTTTCCTTTCTGCATGTTTGGTTTCCTGTAGCACATTACACACATCAATGTGTAATGATGAATTAAATTAAATTATGAATTATTTAATTTATTTATGAATGTACTTTATTTTTGATCTAACATAGTTGTAAGACAATTGTTACTAACACAACATGGATGAATAATCAGAAATAAATAATTTTTAATTTAATTTAATACATTAACTCATGCATGACCCTTATTTCTTTCGGGGTGGCCAGAAACTGCTATAACTACCAACTAAGAACTACTTTCAGTGAGGAAATGTACCAAGGCTCACCTTTAGTATATTGAAGGTATAAGAATAAAATGATGTGTAATGAACAGTGATCAGAATAGACGGTGCAATTTAGGGTAAAGGCGCAAATATTTGAGTGATGAATATTTATATTTGTATTCAATTCATGGGTGTTTGTATCTATACAGGGCGTGCACCCCGTTTAACACTTTTGCTGCTGACGACCTACGCTGTAGGTCGGCGACAAATGGGCCGTAGTGCTAAAGAACTCTCGTAACAAGTCAGTTATATTGCATTTCGGCTGTGCTTGACTTACCGCGCGAGTCACCGACAACCTTACGCCTGCGCAGGTGACTCACGAGACGAGCCAGTTTATCATTTCACGCTTACGACTGTGCACACAACCTACGAGGGGCGTCAGTTTAAGCACTGCACGAGGATGATGATTTTGAGCTTAGCTGCGAAAGTGTTAATATACAACGCATACAATTTTACGCCCTATTCCGATCACTGGTAATGAATTGACATGCATATTTAAATAACCACAGATTTTACCTCCTTCGAAACGACGAAACTGGCGATCTCTCCTACAGCCATCATCTTTATAATAGTTTCCCAAACTTCGAGCTTGAATTTGTGCCCAATGACTAACACCATTGGCTCTCTCTTCGCAATTTTCCTACTATCATCTATCAGGATCCTTTCCTTTCCCAGTTTCCATGTTTGGAAATGAAAATGTGCCTAGAATAAAACGGAATTATGAAAAATTACCAAATTATACAATTTCTTTGCAACTAAGTGGCTGACCCTTACTTTACTGCCGTTAGATATGGGAATGTATGTTTGTCCTGCAGAAACTACATTTTTAACGATAGGGCTTTTGATGCTCATTTTGTGCGTATATTATCGAATTCCACGATCAGTTTGTTTTCGAAGAAAAATATTATGGAGATTTTTGTAAATTTTCGACTGATGATCGCGATCTGTCATCTGTCATCCGTCAAAATATCAACCAACGTTCAGAAACTTTTTTATTTACCGATTTTAAGTACCCTTTAGACGGGCAATTGATCGCAGACTTTTTGAGAAGGCTGAATCACCCGTTAACCAAATTGCAAGTGTAAAGGCCAACCGCACGATCGCAAACTTGATCTCACTAAATTAAATTAAAAAGTATTTATTTTTCTCTTTCACTCAGCTAGTATGGAGCGCGAGCTGGCCCTAAAATAATTTTTGCTATTTGATTGGTCTTGACAGAAAGCCTGCGATCAGTTGCCCGTCTAAAGGATAATATATTAGCGAATGGCTTGATAACTACAATTTACCTTATAGTTTCACGAATATACTTATATCTTTGGTTTCACGTAAGTAAAATATCATAAACATTAATAAAGAATATAAGTTGTTGTGATCATAATAAAATATATCGGATCAAAAAGTGAAAGTTGAGTATCGATATAATGAATCGATTTAATAAATTAACATAGTGTTAGCAACACAGATCCAATGCTACCAACTTTAACACAATAGAAACTGTTTTTTTGTCACAATTTTAGCTCTTTTGTTTTTGACTGAAATTTCCTAGACCGCCGCTTTTTCTGTCATTAGCGAACCAACCGATGCTAGTTCTTGTGGGATGGGAGCCAGCAGCTATGGGATATCCCGAGTCTATGCCAAATAAACGGAATTGAAAAAAAAGTTAGAAAGTTTTGTTGTCTGTGGACACTGGTTGATTGACTTCTTTTCGTTTATCTCGGTCGAGTGAATTTTTAGTTCGTATTTAGAGAATATACATTTTCAATCTATTTTAAAATACTAGAAGTAATTATAATTAAGTTCTACAGTATCCTCTAAAGTTTAAGTGAATATGGCTGATTTTCTGGAGTCGGAGGCGGAGGAGAGCGAGGTTAGTGGAAAGTGCAAAGAAGCTTGCGTTCAATGTTGATTACGTTGCGTTGTAGTTTCACGCTGATTTCTCTCTTTGTTCTTGTAGGTAGATTCTGAAGAAGATCAGCCAGCGGAGCGCAAGAAGCCCATCAAGCGCAAGGCTGCGGTACAAAGTGATGATGAGGACGAAGAAGAGGATGGTTAGCTTACTCAAGAATTCTCGCAATTTTTGGTTACCTTTCGTCCTTTTTGCGAATAAAAAGACATCCGAATCCAAACAGTGACTTATCCAAGCATTATTCAGCAAAATTTTACATAACCTCTCATAAATTTAGTGCATGAATGACACACTTTTCCAAATTTAGTTTCAATCGAAATGTTTTACTTTCATTAGATGATGAAGACCGTCTACGCGAGGAGCTGAAAGACCTGATAGATGATGCGCCTATAGAAGAGTCGGGGAGCGACGGGGACGACTCGGAGGATGAGGGGCCGAAGAAAAGAAAAAAAAGTGATGATGAACTGGATGATCGATTGGAAGACGAGGATTATGATCTCATTGAGGAGAATCTTGGTGTTAAAGTTGCTAGGGTATGAGTTGGTGACTGTTGCTAGCATTTGGGTCAATTTAGATTAGACGGAGTAATGCTCAAGCACTTTTTAAGTTGTAATTCAATCTTAGATTATCAAAATAGACAGTCAAAGCTACGAAAGCGTCGAAAAAAATAGGAACCAGAACTGGTTCCAAAACCCTATACATATACACGCACACATACATAATTAGTATGGCGCCTCACGCACACCAACCTAAGAAAGTTAGCCCCTTTTGTTTTATACGGAACAAGTGTGAGGCTCATTCTAGACATATACTTTTTCTAAGAATTCAGCAGCAGCATTCAAGCAGAGCTAAAAATAGTATGAAAAATCCAATCCAGCAGAGAGTAGTGTCATGTTTCACTCAGTATTAACGGCAGCCGAGAACATTCTGGAACATGCTTGAGCATTTATCTTTCTAATATGAATTGACCCCAGTGCACAAATATTTTGTCTAAAATGCCTGTATTTTAGTTCACTGCCTTTAACACTTTCACTGCTGACAACCTACGGCGTAGGTCGGCGACCAATGGGCCGCAGTGCTAAAGAACCCACGTAACGAGTCAGTTATATTGCATTTCGGCTGTGGTTATGACTTACCGCGCGAGTCACCGACAACCTTACGCCTGAGGCGAGACGAGCCAGTTACGACTGTGCACACGACCTACGAAGGGGGTCAAGCTTCGCCTGTGCTCATGACCTAAAGCGCGAGTCACACACACCTTACGCCTGTGCGGGCCGATCCACGAGGTGAGCCGCTTTGGTCGTTTTAAGTTACGACTGTGCGCACGACCTACGTGGGGCGTCAGTTTTAGCACTGCGCGAGGGTCATGATTTTGAGCTTAGCAGCGAAAGTGTTAAAACAATGAATGTTTTTGTATACTAGAAGTTAGTTAGCTTATTATGTCCATACCCATACTACAGGCTGCCTGTTTGTGAAATTTATTGGGTGGGAAAAATTATCATTCTATAAAATTAGGACTACTACAGATTTTCATTCCTGTTTTAACAATGTCCATGTAAAACAAGTTCTTAAAACATTTGTTGCTGATGACCTACCTCGTAGGTTCACAATAACGGGGACCCGGGTACATAAACCCGCATAGTAGGATGGTTCTATATCGTTCTGGCATTGCTAGCACCGTTAAGTATTGTATTTTGGGATCAGCAGTAAATGTGTTGATTCTACTTGGGTACATTATAACAGTCAGAAATACCCAAAGAAATAGAATTCATTGAATCAGTAGTTCTTTAGAACTTTGTAGAAATCCATTACTAATAGATAACAAGATTGAATTGAGACCTCCGCTTCTAAATACCTACACATACATACATAATCTCACGCCTGTCTACCACTGGGGTAGGCAGAAACAACAGAACGCCACTTGCTACGATCCTGACAAACCTCCCTAGCTTCCTCCACATTCATTAGTCCTTTCATGCATGCTCGTCCACGTCGTTAATCCACATTCACTCTCTTTCATAATTTCTCTTCTAAATACCCTTTAGACAGAATTGCATTATGTTATGCAATACTACCCGACTACCAAATAATTTCTACTCTACACGTGTTTTGCTCCACCAAGGAGCATCCTCAGGAGTTAGACCAATTAATGTTCGCCACAGAGTTGTTACTCCACCAAGCATCCGACGACGACACGCGGCTCCTAGGTGGAGCGACACACATGTAGATTAGAAATTATTTGGTGGTTGCATAACATAATGCAACATGGCTACTGGGTATTTAGATGCGGAGGTCTCAATTTAAAATGAAATAAAAACAAAATAACTTAAGACTTGGAGTGATAATTATTCTGGTTATACAGTCATGTTTTTTTAATGGCCTGTTTCATCCCACTAATGGGCAAAGGCTATTAATGCTCCAACTATCTCTGTCCTTAGCATGTTCTGGCCACGCATCATTGAAAGCATCCAGATCATCCCACCACCTCTTCCTAGGATGACCTGGACCCTGATGAACATTTTCTGGGAGCCAGGGTGTGACAATTGTTTTCTACCTTTCCTGATGCATTCAACAGACATGGCCGGCCCAATCCAACTTTAATCTGGTGGTTTTTTCCCCCACATCGGCTATTCATGTTTTGGAGCGCATTGTGGTGTTTCTGACATGATCCACTCTTTTAACACCCAGTTATACTACGCTCCATTGCCCTTTGGCAAACCTTGAGTTTAATTTTTGCAATAAAAATGTGTTATTTCAGAATAAGTTCAAACGTCTACGCCGTCTGGAGGACGACGACAGTGACAATGAGGGAGCCGATGACCCTCAGTTGGAGCGGGAGGTTATTGCTGAGACATTGTTCGTTGGAGGCTCTGATGAACAGGTAACTTAAAAATTCTATTTAAATTCTAAATAATATCATAAACATAATCTTGAATTTGTACTTTCAAATGGGACAGGTAATTTATGTTACAATGTCAAAACAATTATAAATTTAACAAGAGTAATAATTTAATCAAATAAAATTAAATGTTTGTCCAGGATGATGAGAATCAATCAGAGTCAGCGGCTCCTCGGGAAGTAGAATATGATGATGACAACGAGGAGGAGTCCGATGCGGACGACTTCATTGTGGACGACGATGGCAAACCTTTAAAGAAGAAGACTAGACGCAAGCCTATATTTACCGATGCGTGAGTTACACTTTTATTTTATGTCGTGAATTTCAAGTACTGTAGAACCTTTGATTCTCTGTCATTATTAGAGGATTTATTGAAGAAAAAAAAGAAGATTTTTGGCTTTAAAAGTAGTGGTGTCTCTTGTAATTAAAAATATTTTATGTAACTGTATTTTACCAGCAAATTATTCACTAAAGTCTATATTATAAATAATGAACCTATTTCTAAGTAATGAACCAATGTTCTTAGTAATGAGCGATAAGGCTGTATCGCGCCTTTTATATCACTTTCATTCGCGCGTAAATAGAAAGAGAGCTTAGACGGGATAGTGCTATATCACGCTGCCATGCTGCGCCGTCTGGTCTCAATTGCATAAAATGTAACCATCAATAACGTGATATAAATACCTTCACTTGAATTGAAAGAGACACTGCTATAAAGGTACCTTCATCAGGCCTCCGTTACTCAGCCATAGGAACCGAGATAATAACCTACACTTCTATGAATTCTGCACTCGCTCCAAACGGAAAAGTAGCATACGTCGCGCGTTGTACGATATATAACAACGCTGAGTCACAGTATAAGAAACAAAGGCGTTTCGGGGCCTGCCACACAGGGTCCGCCGCGGTAATCGCGGCGGAATAGTGGCGCGGTCAAGAAGTTTAAAATACCTACAGAGATGGAGATTGCATTACAAACAACTTGTTGAAGCCAGAATCTACGACCTTTATGACGTCACTGATGTCTCCCATCTCATTTCCTCTGTACATGGAGTTCAATCTCAAGGTCATTCTAAAGTCATGTCATCTGAGGAAATGAGATGGGAAACATCAGTGACGTCATAAAGGTCATAGATTCTGGCTTCACAAAGTTGTTTGTAATGCAATCTCCATCTCTGTAGGCATTTTAATCTTCTTGACCGCGCCACTATTACGGCGCGAATACCGCGGCGGACCCTGTGTGGCAGGCCCCGGAACGCCTTCGCTTCACGCAGGACCGCCGCCACGCCGGCCCGCTTTCCCGCAGTACCGCTTCAGTGTGGCCTGGCCTTAAAGCGTGAAAACTTATAATTTTCTCAGGAAGTGATGTATCTGTTACGAAGCAACTATAATGTGTGCCTTTATTTGTAGTTCGCTTCAAGAAGGTCAAGACATATTCGGAGTGGACTTTGACTACGACGAGTTTGGGAAGTACGGGGAGGAGGATTATGAGGACGAGGAGGACGAGGACGAATACCTCGAGGACGATGAGGAAGAAGATGGTATGATTTGTATAACACTTTAACTGCTGACGACCTACGTGGTAGGTCAGCGACCAATGGGCCGCAGTGCACATGACTCAAACGTTGAGTCAGAATTGTATATCATTCCACAGTGCGCGAGGTTCATTGTTTTGAGCTTAGCAGCGAAAGTGCTGTTATTGGGGGGCGTCCCATATTACGTGAGGCGTTTGGGGGGGGGGGGGGGGGGGGTCGGCTGAATCTCACCCAATCTTACGTGGGCGAGAAATATCAAGTAATTCTTTTCCGCAAGATGCAGCGTAAAATTATAATATAACTAAGCTCATTATATATATTTTTAATAAAAAAATACGCATTTTGAAAAATGACCCCTTCCTAAACTTCGGTACTGTTTCGCCCCGAAGTACCTAAGCGGGCCGTGTACGTGGCGCTTGTCTGTGTGCGTGCGTCAATTCGCGCGCTTGCATGCAGGGATCGGAAACCGGTTAATCTTACAAACCGGTTTATGTCATTGACCCCAAACCAGAATTGATTGCGGTTTAGGTTTCGGTTACCGGTTTTTTAACCGGTTAAATTGTCAAACTGGTTTTTTACTAATTTCGGTTTTGTTGAGCAGAATTAACCGGTTAATTTGAGTAAAAAACGAGCGCCATCTCTTGTAGTTAGTGCATAACGAAACTTTCGCTTTTTCTACGGCCTGCGACTACACGTTCACAGGCAGTTTATATTCAATCGCGTTGCCAGATGCATAGTTTTGTTCTGTGTGCAAAACATTTTTTCGATTTCATAAATTCGGTATGTCAAGTTTTTTTCATGGAGTTCGAATTATTTTATTCGCGCCCACTTTTGCCATTTAGAGATTACAGTTAAAATTAAAATGTTATTGATAAACTGTATGAATTGCAAAAAAATTAAATTAGTTTATTAAAATGATGTCTTCCTGTCTTAGCTTCCTATCAGTAATATAAATCCGTAAAATAAAGACAAAAAAAAACATGACATACCGACATCGGCGTAGCAATGATTTTTTCCCAGGGGGGGCCAGACCCAGGCGAGGTCGATGTATGATGTGAATATATATCACAGAAACGAATGCACAGCGCGCGCAGCGCGATAGTTAGGTGTAGGCAGTGCGAGCGGCGGAAATCTGGCAACAGCGCAATCTGTACGGGCGGCTTGAGTTTAACCGGTTAATTCAGATCTTAATATCGGTTAGCGCGAGTTTAATAATTTCGTTCTCAGAATTAACCGGTAACCAAAATTATTTCGTTTTTTTTAAAACCGTTAACTTGATTAACCGGTTAATGGATAAACATAATTTAACCGGTTTTATGAACTATATTAACCGCTATTTCAAAACCGGTTACGATCCCTGCTTGCATGATCTTGCTGTGCTGTATATCTATTTTCGATCACAATAATAGTGTCGAAATGAATGCCCGTCAGTTAGAAATCTCTAACCATAACATAATTTGCAGGGGAAAGAAGAAGAACCAAAAAAGGCAAACCTAAACGTCCAAGCAAAAAGTCAATATTTGAAATATACGAACCTAGCGAGTTGAAGAGGAGTCACTTCACTGACTTAGATAATGAGGTTTGTATATCAATAATAGTGCTCTTTTCCATTGATCATTTTGTTTGTTACAAGTCCAGTTTTATAAAATTTCACTATTTTGTGATACAAATAAGGTCATTATTTGTCTTGTGTAACTTTTAAGACCAAATTAATGTAAACATGATCTATTACTACTATTCTCAACAGCATGTGTTTGAATCATATTTTATTTCGTCGAAAGTAATTTGCAGTTTGGGAGGAAAAATCAAACATAGGAATCAAATATGCTAAGCAAATGGATGGGGCACATTGCTCACAAAATGGATGGGGCCGAAGAGTTTGCTGGAAAGAGTGTACTGGAAAACGCAGCGTGGATAGGGTCCCCACATGGTGAAGGCGGCGGGAACCTGTTGGATGAGGGCAGCGCAGGATCGGTCGTTGTGGCGATACTATATCCGCTTAAAACAATGATGCTAAGCATTGTTTGATTGAACTTTGATAAGCCATCCAATTTAAAGAATAATGAGTCTGAATTAGTTTTCATTTTAAATATCGTCGCCCTCAATGAGAAGGTTTCTATTTCATTGATCTAGTTCAACTAAAATATTAAATGACATTTCTAGATACGTAAAACAGACGTGCCAGAGCGTATGCAAATCCGCGAGGTTCCGATAACTCCGGTGGAGGAAGGTAGCACCGAGCTGGAGGACGAGGCCGAGTGGATCTACAAGCAGGCCTTCCTGAAGCCTCCGGTGTCGAAGGCAGATTCACAGGAGGCCCGCGAGAGATCGAGAAGGTAAGGGACATCTTGCTGGATTGGATATAATTTAGTGTTTGGAATAAAAGTCTACGTACTCTCTATTCAAAATAATAATGTGCACGGTGGTTTGTAATTATTTTATGATTCCACCTCCACCTGGGCCCGTGGGTCCAAAGTGTGTTGGTGGAAACGGGCAATCGTTCAAGCGTTCGGTGTCCATTTCTTAAAATGCCTTCTTCTAGATATGACCAGTTCTGGATTCGACCACATTAAGTGGACAATTTGATATTTCTAGCTACCTAATGGTTCCATACTATAAATGACACTGCAAAAGTAAAAAAATATTGCAGGGGTTCAAGCACAGTGGTGAAGATCCGCCAGGCGCTGGACTTCATGAGGAACCAGACGCTGGAGGTGCCGTTCATAGCGTTCTACCGCAAGGAGTACGTCCAGCCTGAGCTGAGCATTAATGATTTATGGAAAGTGTACAAGTATGACGCTAAGGTATGATGTTCTTTGTATTTACAGTAGTAAAAGTGTGTTATAGATAATTATGCAATTTAATATGAATTGAATGAAAAATAAATACATCTTGCTATGTTAGTGTGAATGAAAAACTAATAAGTCCGACTGCGTTACCGCCTGGCCATGGGACAGGGTGAACGGGGCGGCGCGAATTGCGATTGTAGAATACACTGAGCATTGTTTTCCTACTATTACGCAAGCACGCAGCGGCGCGTAAGCAGTGTATTCTAAAATCTCAATTTGCGCCGCAGTTCGCCCTGTCCCGTGGCCAGGTGGTGTTTCCGCCATATTGAATTTATAATGAAATCATCATGATTCGTATGAACTAGGTATGAATGAATTCATGAACGAATGAACGAATTTGCCTGTCGGCTCTTTGTGTCAATCTTGGCTACGGCTCTCCCATACATTCGTGAGGGGGTGAGGTGGAAAGGTATTGTATACGTATTACTATTTTCTTATAAAGCCTGACCAGAAATATAAAAAACCTCTCCATGTTGCGGAAAATCATTGGAACAAATTTTTGTACTTGGAACACTGACATTAAAGGTTATAGTCGATTGCAGCGCCCCCAAACCATGTTTTTTTATATTTCTGGTCAGGCTTTACTGTGCTTACTCAACAGAAACCGATCTGTCAAATAACGGTATCCAAACATAGTAATTTTTAAATGCATTTCTGTCCGCTGTTGGACAGACGTCTCTTTGAAGTTTTCTCTCCTCTATCAGTCTTAAATTTTCAAATGATCTTGTAGTATTTTCAGAAGATAATTGTTTGTTGCAGTGGTGCCAACTGAAGCAACGTAAGGAGAATCTTCTGAAGTTGTTGGAGAACATGCGCGAGTTCCAGCTGGACAAGGTGATGCTGGACCCCGACGCGCCCATCCCAGAGAACATGAGGCTGATCAGGGATGAAGACATCGAGAGGTATTTTATATGATAATTATCCATTTAATTTGGAATACGACAAAAAATATAGCAAGAAAGTTCCTAAGAAATTGCGCGCGATGTCGTCAAGGCAGTAAAGCTGATAATGGTTTGACATAGGTTGTCTACGATTTTTCTCATTGTAGTATGTTACCATACTACTAAGATAGACGGAACGCGATCGCGCGCGACAGCACACTGCGTGCGATGCTCTAGCAAATGACGTTCCTGAGTGACAGAAAAGGATGGAGCGACGGAATAATGCGGTTCCGTGTTGTCTGGTGTAGTTCAACCCTAAGGAGGTACAATAATACTCTGAAAGGTCGACCGCATTTCTCAGCTGTGTGATACTATAGAAAATGTAAGTGGCTTGGTTAATCGATCCAAATGTTCCACAGCTGACATTCTTTCGCGATTTCAATGATAGTCCCATAGTAAAACTTATTCAGTTTGATGGTCCGAAGCACCCCCAAAAGTCTGTAACGCATTGAAGTTCGTATGTAATTTATTGAAACAGGCGTTACTTTGCGAAAATCCATGATTAACAGGTAGATGACACGATTGTGTCGAGACCTCCGCTTTTAAATACCTAGTAGACAAAGTTGTATTACGTTATGCAATACAATCTGCCCACCAAATAATTTCTACTCTACACGTGTTTCGCTCCACCAAGGAGCATCCTCAGGAGTTAGACCGACGAACGTTCGAAACAGAGTTGTTACCCCGCCGAGCGTCCGACACCGAGTCCGACACCGACACCTGTGCGCGCCGTCTGTCGTTTATTTATACCCGTTTGACTATGACTTATCGCATTGATGACATTGAAGTTCATAACCTGTATAATTTTTCCGCACAGACTAAAGAACGTGCAGACGCCCGAGGAGCTGCGTGACGTGCACACACACTTCCTGCTCTACTACTCGTCCGACCTGCCCGAGATGCAGAAAGTGCAGCGAGTCAAAGAGAGGAAGAAGGAGTTGGAAGACAAAAAGTAAGTCTATCTACATTGTTGTCTAGTGGTTACTGTGGGTATAAACAATCAATAAAAATTATGAAACATTTAGGGCCTGTTTCACCACTTCTGAATAAGTTCTTGTTACCTTATCCGACAGATATTTTGACATAATTTAATACAAAATATGTCAAACTATCTGTCGGATAAGCTAACAAGAACTTACCCAGAAGTGGTGAAACAGGCCCTTAGGGTTGCAGATCAGATATGGATCAGATTAGCACAGGACCGTGAGGAGTGGCGAAAAAAGGAGGCCTTTCGCCTTTTGTTGTTGTTTTTATGATAATGGGTGTCAAGTATTTGTGTATTAGCGATAATTAGAATATAGTTGCTTTATAGTTCTCGGTATCTAGTATCCTTTTAAGGATCGACCAATGAAGTCTCGAGCACTCACTTACCTTAGTTACCCATACACCAGCCCTATTTTGCAGTCATGTGACTCATCTTAAAAATTGTCAGCAAGAGACTAATTCCCTTCTTTTCTCGAGTCGATGGTATATCATAGAGTTTGACTTGCCATCGCAGTGAAGAGATTTGCAAACTATCACTAAAAAAAAAAGATTACCCAGGGTGAGCTGGACGTATTGGGGGTTCAGTACATCATTTGGGGAGGCCCTCTTCATGTAATAATTCTAATGGGATAAACAATTCGAGAATTAAAAACAGTTATTTGAGAGCTGACTCGGCGGGCAGATTTTCATAACTTGAGCCAACGCAAAGTAGGGGTTGTTAATCTGGGTCAACAAAGAGGATACAACAAGTACCTGTATGTAAGTAAATATTGATAAGTGAGTAAGTATTGCTTGCACTTCACATAGCCTGTTTGACAAATATTACACGTGACGAATATGCAAAAGGGATGAAATAGGCAAATATGCAACACAAACATCTGCTGGGCACTACGTGTTTATAGTTGTATGGTCTATCATGACTGTGTTATATTTGTCAAATAGGCCGTGAAGTGCCATCATGATACGTAGTGAATAATAGCTCAATGATTGAAAACTACCAATTTATCTAGGATAGCGGCCCGTGAGGAAGCGGAGAGGAACGGCGAGGACGCGGAGGAGGCCGCCGCGGCCGTGGAGGCGGCGGAGCCCGACGAGGAGGAGCACTCCGACGTGAAGTACGCCGTGCGCTCCGGACCCTACGAGCTGTGCAGGAAGGCCGGCATAGGTGCGTGCCACTTGTTCTGTCCATAGCGGTAAACTACGACTACGTGGCCCTCATTCATACTCATCATAGAGAGCCAATTAGTGACCCCGCTAGTCGAGCAACAAGTCCGTGAATCTGTTATTGTACAACGACCATCTCAGCACACGCTCATGCATTGTAAGACTTGTAAACATTTTGGTGACACTTGTAAACCCTTGAAAACAGGACTATTGCAAGACAGGAAACTTTTGGAGGCGCGGGTAACGTTATCGTAGTATATACAGGGTGGAAAGTTCAGATTCCAACGCCAGCCGGACGAAAACTACCCTAAATATTGATGATAGAAAATTTTATTGAATAGAATCATTTCTTTATTCCTTGCTTCAACCGGGAATCGTACAGCCATAAATTAGATTTTTTTATTCTTATGGTAGACCCGGATCTCCATGCGTACCTCCTTGTGTGGATTGGTGGTGACATGCTAGTGCTCAAATTGCTGTCAGAGTACTTTCATCCGCCTCAATAGGTACCTCAGTAGGTCTCTGACTTGACTTGACGAATAGTACACTGCCATGTAATGGAACTATCTGATGAACTAATTCGTTTGAATTGTCCTGTTACACAGAGCCGCTGGTGAAGAAGTTCGGCCTGACGCCGGAGCAGTTCGCGGAGAACGTGCGCGACAACTACCAGAGGCACGAGGTCGAACAGCCGCCCGTGCCGCCGCTCGAAGCCGCCGCGCCCCATGTATGTGCTTTTATTACGTTACGTCCTACTAATATCCAATTAACGTTATAAATGTGCTAGTTTGGATTTTTCACACAAACACACATAAACGGCGTAACGGTTTTGGATTAAACACGACACTCAATCATGAGGGTCCAGATTCGAATCCGCAGAAATGACATACAGTAATGTCCTTATCTGACTTATGTACGTACCGTTATCCGGGACGTCGTCATTGGTATCGATTCGGTATTGCCACGACTTAACTTAACTAAATTTATTCCCGTCATTTTCTAACATTCGACTAAGAAAAGAGACAGAAAACCAAGAACTGACTTTAGTGCTGTCAAAGTGACGCTACACGCCCAAAATAAGATGGCATCATAATGCACGCCATCTTATTTAAGTCGTTTTTGGGCGTGTAGCGTCACTTTGACAGCACTTAAGTCAGTTCTTGGTTTTCTGTCTCTTTTCTTAGTCGAATGTTAGAAAATGACGGGAATAAATTTAGTTAAGTTAAGTCGTGGCAATACCGAATCGATACCAATGACGACGTCCCGGATAACGGTACGTACATAAGTCAGATAAGGACATTTCTCTATGTGTATTTCTGCGGATTCGAATCTGGACCCTCATGATTGAGTGTCTTACCACTTCGCAACGCGTCTCTGACAGTGTCAGTGACCTATTTATGCACGTTATTATGGGAGGCACTATACGGGGTGTAAACCTAAATGCGTTACATACTTTTGGCGGTGATTTAGATCACCAAACTGAACAACTTTCACTATGGAGCCAACATCGAAATATAATGTCAGTTCGTCAGTGTGATGGTCTGAAGCACCTCCTTATAAGCATTTAAGTTCGCACCCTGTATAGCAGGTGCTGTTAGTATCAGTGTAATAATATGTATTCTGTGGCCCTGTGCCAAACAAGTCAGGGTAAATGACTTTTTATGTACTTACATTACATTAGTATGGGACCCACTATATCAAGATGTATCCGTCAGACGGGCGCGAGCGGCAACGCTACGGAGGTGGTCCGTCGCGCGGTCTACATGTGCGGGGTGCAGCTCGCGCGGGAGCCGCTGCTGCGGCAGACGCTGCGCGACGCGCTGCGAGAGCGAGCCACACTCACTGTGCGTCCCACTCAGCGCGGCCTCAAGGAGATCGACGAGAACCATCCCTGCTTCGGGTGCATACACTTTGCTTTACTCCTGTCATCATTACTAACATGAAGAGATTTACCAACCGGCATTAGAGGCTTGCTCTTGGTTCCACCGGACATATCACTTAATACGTCACTTCGGGCGGCTCTCTTCTTGTGTTTTGCTGGTAGGAAAATCTATTCACCACGATGGCAGGTCAAACGGAGCTGGTGAGATCAACGAGAACGATCCTTGCTTCGGGTACCTTTACATTGCGTCACTACTTTCTTCACTTATGCAAAATGTATCTTAGTGATCCGACTCTGTAATATTTGTGGTTTTCATATTCAGCAGGGTTAGGACGAGCGAGTGTATCTGTGTTTAGCGCGTACACTTGTGCACATAACAAACCCTCTAATGGGCAACTGCCTCCTCCCTTTTCGCTCTCCAATTCTTTATTGTTTGCAACTGCTTATCAACTTTCCAAGAAGGCATCCAGGTTTTCTGGGTCTACCTCGACGCTGGCGACCATCCAGGTGAACCTGGTCTGTATAAGTTTGGCCCGAATCTCCGAATTCGTGCGACGCGCAGCATTATATGGTTATCAGTGGTAAAATGCTCAAGCACGTCTCTAAGGCATCGAGCTACAGGAAATCTCGCTTTATCAATACTTTCCAATTCAGAACTGTATTTATGTCTTCGCAGCTTGAAGTACTTGAAGAAGAAGCCAGTGCGTGACTTGACGGGCGACCAGTTCCTTAAGCTATCGATGGCAGCTGAAGACAAGCTACTCGAACTGAAGATCAGCGAGCAGATAGAGGGCAACACCAGCTCCAGTTACCTGGAGGAGCTGAAGCAGCTCTACCAGAAGGTAAGTTGAGCTGAAATGGCGGCTGAAGACAAGCTGCTCGAGCTGAAGATCAGCGAGCAGATGGAGGGCAACACCAGCTCCAGCTACCTAGAGGAGCTGAAGCAGCTCTACCAGAAGGTAAGTTGAGCTGACGATGGCGGCTGAAGACAAGCTGCTGGAGCTGAAGATCAGCGAGCAGATCCAGGGCAACACCAGCTCCAGATACCTGGAGAAGCTGGAGCAGCTCTACCAGAAGGTTAGTTCTATTCAATAGGAGCTGGAAACTGATTAATTTAATCGTTACAAAACTGCAATCCTACTCGACCTAAATGTATGGGACGGCTGCTATTTTCGCGATTAAGATGTCCCAATAGAGAAAGTTATTCAGTTCTATGGTCTGATAATCTCCTTACAAAACCGTCAGCATAATAAGAAGGACCCCGTAATAGACCCCGCATTCACTGCTGACGACCTACGTCATAGGCCCGCAATAAGCCTGGTGAGTTCGGATTATTCTGCGGTGTCAGCACACTTGTTGCCTCGTTGTTTAGAGTACAGCGAGATATAATAAAAGTGGTGCGTGTCGTAGGACGAGTTCGCGGCGACGGTGCAGGCGTGGAACGAGCTCCGCGCGGAGGCGGTCACCATCGCGCTCACCAAGATCGTGATGCCGGAGCTGCGCCGCGAGCTCAACGCCATGCTGCTGCAGGAGTCCAAGGAATATGTTCTCAAGTACGTTATGTTATTTCATTCATTCATTCATTAATGATCCATGGAGATGGAGTTTTTATTATGCACAAAATTACAATGCCTGTTTTATTTGGCTTTCCCTTTGAACTGCATTCGCTTTACGGTACAAGGGTGTTTTTCCACTAAAGAGCGGAGCGGATCGGAGATGGGACGAATCAGATTGACTAGAAGTTCTACTATGATGCGACAATGCTCTGCCATGCCTTTTATCTCACTCTTATGTGCGCAAACAGAAAAAAAAAGGAAACAGAATAGGCGCCACTGCGTTATGCGCGATAGCATTATATAATGCTAGACCATCAGATGTGAAATATTAATCTTTAAACACATTTTTACTTTTAAAGAAACTTTTTGCAAAATCTGCCGCGTTGTCTGTTACTGGGCTGTCGCCAGCTCTACGGCTTGTTATATTTTTACCATTGATTTATGTGCAAAAACAACAATTGAGGTCACCAAATAATTATTCCCGTACACCGTCAAGCACATTTGCTACGTATAGAGATTTTCCAAAATCATCAACACCACGATGAATTTACGATAAGAATATTCTTGAACGTAGTGGATGTCACAACTGTACCGCGACGATGTTGCATTTGCACCGCCTTGACGTTGCAGCTATTTTCATCTATCGTTATCGCCGAGACATTGCCGCTATTCCGCCACGACTCTTCTTGTCCAGTCGCAGTCAGTTTTACAATGTAGTTTCGATTTACAGATGTTGTAGGCGTCGCTTGTACGACTGGCTGAAGGTAGCGCCCTACGAGTCCAGGGTGTCTGACGATGATGACGACGAATGGGACACTTCCAATGGTAAGTACAGTTCAACATATACCTTTGTAATTTAAAGTTCAATTAATTACACTATTTATTGCCTTCCAAACGTCTCTCGTCTTTGTATATTTTTCTCTGTATATTATGTTTTTTTTTTGGTGTAAAATAAAGTATAATTGATTGATATTTTTTCGCGTTGTCTAATTTGACCCCGTACTGAAAGTTGTTCAGTTTGATGGTCTGAAGTATAATGTAGTAAGTTTGTACTCTATCGAAACTCCACCTATTTTACAACGTTACGTGTTTATAACTTATTTTAAAGTTATTCCATCCTGTAACCATAGAAATGTTTAAAGTTGCCTTGCTTCAGTTACAGCCTAAAATGGACAATGGTAGTTACAGCAAGGTTTATCCACCCCGATAGATACGATCGTGTCTTGTTTTATTCGCTCACTTGGCCCTTTCCCTACTGTCTGATATTCCATGTGTTTGTAACAACGGTTGTCCCCCGGCAGGTCTACGCGTGCTTTCAATAGCGTACGTACCGGACCGGCAGCACTCTGCATTCGCGTGTGTAGTGGCGGCCGGAGGAGAGGTCGTCGACCATCTCCGCCTTCCGCACCTACTGTACCGGCGCAACGCATGGGACGCGCTCGAGCGCACCAACAAGGAGGCCGACATGACCGCACTCCGAAGGTGAGTGTACCCACTGTCACACTCTCGCACCTATACCGTATTGTGTAACTCATTTCTAGAACTCTTTGCACAAAAGCCGTGGTGGTCCAGTGGCGAGTTACCTTGCATGCCGTGCAGGAGGCGATGGTTAGATCCCCGTCCGGGCCGACTCTTAACAATGAGTTTTTCGGAATTTATGTACGATCTGAAACACCAATGGCTTCAAGGTGAAGGAAAACATTACGAGAAAACCTGCATGCTTTAATTTCGAGGAATGTATTGTACCTACTGTCCATTACAAGTGGCGACGGGCTCACTCCCACGACACACGGGACAGAATTTCGGTACTAGTGAAACGTGGATGTTCTATGGTTTCAGAATATCTGACTAATCTCTCGGGGAATGTAGTCGTGAGCATATGTATGTATTAATAGAAAGATTTTACCTTACAATAAAATCAATATTGTGATCCTGAAGTCCCTCCAGGGTTGTGAGAGAGTGTTTCTTGGATTTTACTGCATTTTTGCCTCAAAAGCCCATTAATTGGCCGCTTCCGTTGTAATTTTCTGAAAACTTCCAGTTGGGTAAAGTGTCTCAGAAGTCAGATCTTTGAGAGTTTCATCGTGCACACAGCAGGTGGATGAAATTCCTCCTCTGAAGACAGACCTTTGAGAGCTTCGTCTTGCATACTTCCAGGTGGGTAAAGTCCCTCCTTGGAGGACAAATTTTTGCGAGCGTCGTCATTCACACGTCCGGTTGGGTTAAGTCCTCTCTCGGAAGACAGATCTTTGCGAGCTTCGTCGTGCACACTTCCAGTTGGGTAAAGTCCCCACTCTGAAGTCAGATCTTTACGCGCTTCGTTGTGCACACTTCCAGGTGAGTAAAGTCCTCACTATGAAGTCATCTCTTTACGAGCTCCGCTGTTCACACTTTCAGGTGGGTAAAGTCCCCAAACTCTGAAGTCAGATCTTTGCGAGCTTCGTTGTGAACATTTTCAGTTGGGTAGAGTCCCCACTCTGAAGTCAGATCTTTACCAGCTTCGTTGTGCACATTTCCAGGTGAGTGAAGTCCTCACTATGAAGTCATATCTTTACGAGCTTCGTTATGCACACTTCCAGGTGGGTAAAGTCCCCAAACTCTGAAGTCAGATCTTTGCGAGCTTATTTGTGCATACTTCTAGGTGATTAAAGTCTCTCATCTGAAGATAAATCTTTGCGAGTATCGTTGTGCACACTTCCAGGCGGGTAAAGTCCCTCTTTGGAAGTAAAATCCTTTCCAGGTGGGTGTAGTCCCTCCTTGTAACCTAAGACTGAGCTCTGCGGTATTCGTCGTGTCATCTGGGTCGCCTATACTGTCGCAGAGCTTAGATATTGAGTCGTGAGTTCCAGCGGTCAAGTCCCTGGAGTCTCCGACAGCTTCCAGCGTTCATCATAGACGATTATAAATAAGAACGTGAGCAGCTGTAAAATTTTATACGAGTTTTGACAGCTTTGACTATAGTCCGACAATTGTTCGGCCGTGGCTAATATGTATCATAAAAGTGGAGATCTTGGCCTTCTGTCTGTTTATGACTGATAACAAAACATATTAGCGGGTTTATCAGAGTACAATTCAATGAGAAGTCAATTTGAATTTTGTACATAGTATGACTATGAATTGCTTTAATTGGTCAGACTTACTGGTATTCAAATTCTATCAATAGAAAGTTTGACGTCAGTAAAGTCATCAATACAACCACATAGCTCTTACAGAGTGGACACAGAATAGTAGCATCACCGCTGAACGCGGACGGGGTAACCTAGTCCAATTTTGGAAGATCTGAAACTGGAAGCATGGTTCCCCAAAAGCAGCCTGAGTGTATAAGAAGACATTTTAAAATCGTCGTTAGCTCACATTATTTTCCTATCGAACTCCATGAATAAGATGGCTAAAGTGGTGCTTTCATAAGAACATAAAATATAATTTTGTCATTTCCTATCCTTCGGCATCGCCTAGAATTTCCGGCGTAAGGTTGTTCTGATTCTCTTCTTACTCTTGTTCTGTGAAAACTTGCACACCAAAGAGGAACCACGTTTATCGTGTTCTATCAACTTTCATAAATCTGTCGTGTTTACTTTCTGTGACCCTTACCTAGGCTAGGAATAGGGCGACATCCTCGCTTAACACACAAAACACACAGATTGTCAGAACTTCGATTTAGGATCTATCTAGAGAAGATAAGGCCATTATGCCATTCGTTGCATCAGTGCGCCACGTTTTGTGGGCATCGGCTCGGCCTAAATTTAATGTGATTTTGGTAATGATCTTCAAATTACATATTTTCCTTATTACCTTGAAACTAACTTAGCATCATTTCGCAAGTACGGATCGACTGTTCGGTTGATCCGATAAAAGTTTTAGCCACGAAATTAGATTCTGAGAAGTATTTGATTATTACTCGGTATAAAGGAGCTAAATCTCAGCTTTGTTTATTTAGGTATCTATCTATTTAAGAGGTCAGGCCTCTTCCCCGGTGGGGAATTATAATTATAGCTTTTCTTTTTGTACTTACAGTTAAAGCGACTTCTCAAGTTGGATCAGTAATTTCTTCCTCGATGCTGTATTAAAGGGATCTGTAAAAACTTCCATAATTACCACAGAAAACAAAATAGGTAGATTAAAGACAAAATTTATCATAATCTTTTCAAACCTTTAGTTTTTGATAGAAATGGTTCGAATAACTTTGTTAGATTAACAAAGCAACGTTATAATACCTATATATTGAAGAGTATTCAATTAATTATATTATTTTGTTTTTTTCTTCTCTTACCATAACAGTACCTACTATGTTTTTGTTTTTAATAACAATATATTCTTTATTCTATTGAATCTGGTACCTATCATAACTTCATCCCCGCCATTCACCAGGTGATAACAGACACGTCTCACAACCCTGGAGGGACGAAAGGATTACAATAGAAAGATTTTACCTTACAATAAAATCAATATTGTGATCCTGAAGTCCCTCCAGGGTTGTGAGAGAGTGTTTCTTGGATTTTACTGCATTTTTGCCTCAAAAGCCCATTAATTGGCCGCTTCCGTTGTAATTTTCCTAATTTCATAAATAGAATGCTAACTTCCGCTTGTCATTTTCCCGCCATTCGCCAGCGTGCTGAATTGGCTCTGACGCCATTTTGTTCATTGCGACTCACCCAGGTGGCCTTAAATAGGCCCTGGAGGGACTTCAGGATCACAATATTGATTTTATTGTAAGGTAAAATCTTTCTATTGTAATCCTTTCGTCCCTCCAGGGTTGTGAGACGTGTCTGTTATCACCTGGTGAATGGCGGGGATGAAGTTATGATAGGTACCAGATTCAATAGAATAAAGAATATATTGTTATTAAAAACAAAAACATAGTAGGTACTGTTATGGTAAGAGAAGAAAAAAACAAAATAATATAATTAATTGAATACTCTTCAATATATAGGTATTATAACGTTGCTTTGTTAATCTAACAAAGTTATTCGAACCATTTCTATCAAAAACTAAAGGTTTGAAAAGATTATGATAAATTTTGTCTTTAATCTACCTATTTTGTTTTCTGTGGTAATTATGGAAGTTTTTACAGATCCCTTTAATACAGCATCGAGGAAGAAATTACTGATCCAACTTGAGAAGTCGCTTTAACTGTAAGTACAAAAAGAAAAGCTATAATTATAATTCCCCACCGGGGAAGAGGCCTGACCTCTTAAATAGATAGATACCTAAATAAACAAAGCTGAGATTTAGCTCCTTTATACCGAGTAATAATCAAATACTTCTCAGAATCTAATTTCGTGGCTAAAACTTTTATCGGATCAACCGAACAGTCGATCCGTACTTGCGAAATGATGCTAAGTTAGTTTCAAGGTAATAAGGAAAATATGTAATTTGAAGATCATTACCAAAATCACATTAAATTTAGGCCGAGCCGATGCCCACAAAACGTGGCGCACTGATGCAACGAATGGCATAATGGCCTTATCTTCTCTAGATAGATCCTAAATCGAAGTTCTGACAATCTGTGTGTTTTGTGTGTTAAGCGAGGATGTCGCCCTATTCCTAGCCTAGGTAAGGGTCACAGAAAGTAAACACGACAGATTTATGAAAGTTGATAGAACACGATAAACGTGGTTCCTCTTTGGTGTGCAAGTTTTCACAGAACAAGAGTAAGAAGAGAATCAGAACAACCTTACGCCGGAAATTCTAGGCGATGCCGAAGGATAGGAAATGACAAAATTATATTTTATGTTCTTATGAAAGCACCACTTTAGCCATCTTATTCATGGAGTTCGATAGGAAAATAATGTGAGCTAACGACGATTTTAAAATGTCTTCTTATACACTCAGGCTGCTTTTGGGGAACCATGCTTCCAGTTTCAGATCTTCCAAAATTGGACTAGGTTACCCCGTCCGCGTTCAGCGGTGATGCTACTATTCTGTGTCCACTCTGTAAGAGCTATGTGGTTGTATTGATGACTTTACTGACGTCAAACTTTCTATTGATAGAATTTGAATACCAGTAAGTCTGACCAATTAAAGCAATTCATAGTCATACTATGTACAAAATTCAAATTGACTTCTCATTGAATTGTACTCTGATAAACCCGCTAATATGTTTTGTTATCAGTCATAAACAGACAGAAGGCCAAGATCTCCACTTTTATGATACATATTAGCCACGGCCGAACAATTGTCGGACTATAGTCAAAGCTGTCAAAACTCGTATAAAATTTTACAGCTGCTCACGTTCTTATTTATAATCGTCTATGATGAACGCTGGAAGCTGTCGGAGACTCCAGGGACTTGACCGCTGGAACTCACGACTCAATATCTAAGCTCTGCGACAGTATAGGCGACCCAGATGACACGACGAATACCGCAGAGCTCAGTCTTAGGTTACAAGGAGGGACTACACCCACCTGGAAAGGATTTTACTTCCAAAGAGGGACTTTACCCGCCTGGAAGTGTGCACAACGATACTCGCAAAGATTTATCTTCAGATGAGAGACTTTAATCACCTAGAAGTATGCACAAATAAGCTCGCAAAGATCTGACTTCAGAGTTTGGGGACTTTACCCACCTGGAAGTGTGCATAACGAAGCTCGTAAAGATATGACTTCATAGTGAGGACTTCACTCACCTGGAAATGTGCACAACGAAGCTGGTAAAGATCTGACTTCAGAGTGGGGACTCTACCCAACTGAAAATGTTCACAACGAAGCTCGCAAAGATCTGACTTCAGAGTTTGGGGACTTTACCCACCTGAAAGTGTGAACAGCGGAGCTCGTAAAGAGATGACTTCATAGTGAGGACTTTACTCACCTGGAAGTGTGCACAACGAAGCGCGTAAAGATCTGACTTCAGAGTGGGGACTTTACCCAACTGGAAGTGTGCACGACGAAGCTCGCAAAGATCTGTCTTCCGAGAGAGGACTTAACCCAACCGGACGTGTGAATGACGACGCTCGCAAAAATTTGTCCTCCAAGGAGGGACTTTACCCACCTGGAAGTATGCAAGACGAAGCTCTCAAAGGTCTGTCTTCAGAGGAGGAATTTCATCCACCTGCTGTGTGCACGATGAAACTCTCAAAGATCTGACTTCTGAGACACTTTACCCAACTGGAAGTTTTCACGACGAAGCTCGTAAATATCTGCTTTCTACAAGGGACTTTACCCGACTGGTAATGTGCACGACAAAGCTCGTAAATTGATAAAATTTGATTTCTGTCAAGGAATTTTACCCAAGTCGTAGTGTGCACTACGAAGCTCGTAAATATTTTACTTCCGACAAGGGACTCTGCCCAACTGGAAGTGTCGACGACGTAGCTTGCGAAGATCTGATAATCGACGAGAGGGACTTTGTTCGCTTTACCCAACTGGAAGAGTGCAAGCGAAGATAGTAAAGTTTTGACTTCAAAAGAGGGTCCTTACCCTACTGTAGTTGTGCACGATCTATTGTAAGATTCCACTCCTTCCTTCTTTCGTCCGCTTTTCGTGAAGAATTCTTGTTTAAGGTCATGTTACAGTAGACAGGCACCAAGAAATGATCTATCAATATTAGAAAAATTACTGACTTTTGTAATTAAATATCTGTCCAATGCATTTCATAGCATTTATAATGAATTGAAGAACACGATAATTCGTTCGATGCAGCGAAGCTTTCTTGAAGAGGGTTCGGCCGAAGCGACGCCAAATAACATGTACTCACAATATCTTTTGGAAAAGACTTGGTTTTACCTAAGAATTGAACGATGAGCTAGAATTGCTATAAAATTACGTCCAATTTCTAAACAATCGCTGTAGAAAATGTATGTGTCGAAGTAGGATTAATATTCTTGTGATTCGACACCCACCTGAATAAATATATTTTGACATATTTTCTCAGGTTTTATAGGGTTCGATGGACGGGAGTTTCCACATCCTTTTTTAAAAAAAAAAATAATAAAATCAAAAGATTGATGAAAAGAACACTTGCTCACATATATGTAGAACAAACCGTCATTTACTGTGGCAAATACGACGACGCGACGCACGGAAGAATCTCGAAGAGTTCATAATATTTCAGAATTTAACCAAAACTTTTAGTAAAATATCAAGGTACAGACCGAAAACAATATTCAAATCATTTTGGCTCAAACTGATCGATGGCGGTCATTCGCTAAACATTTCGATAAGTCGGCTAGTAACAAGAAAAACATAGGTAATTCAGCTCTTTGAGCCGTTAAAATAAAAGTTACCTAATGTTATACAAGATAATTGAAACCATTCTTATTCGGTTTTAATCACTTTAGACAAACATTTTACTGACGCCCCCTTTTCTTTAAATTATCGATTCACTCACTCGCAATCTGCAACCTCAGAAGATGGTTGGTACTTGTAGCGATAACTTTTCCGAAATCGAAGTACGGTCGTCAATGTACATAATTATGTGTGTATGAAAATTAAATAGATTGGAAATCATCGCAATCCCACCGCCCCTGCTCCTGTTAACAGATCTGACATTCGAAAATATCGTTCTAACGGGTATAAGACATCGGTCAAATTCGATATCGGTCTAACCTCGGTCAAACCGGTAATTCGTCTAAAACGAACAATAATGTCAGCTTATCAACGGAAATTTATCAAATTTTCAGATTTATCATGACATTAGTTAAATTAAAATAGGCTAGTCGTATAACATCTTTAAACCTTAAGGCAATAAAATACCCTAGCCTCAAAGTAGCTTTAATTTGGCCGGATGCCGCGCACGGGGTTTGAAGAATTCCCTCGAAAATGGAGGGCCGGCGCGGCCGAGCACCCAAGCGTTGTACAAAGTCAAAACACAAACCTGGCCCGCGAGTTATCAAACCTCAACTCGCAACGACTGTAGACTGTAGACACGGGGCGCACGTGGCGGCGGAGCGCGTCGGCGCTGCACCTGCAGCTTGCACCTGGAGCTGGCGCCGCGTTGGCGGCGCGGGGCGCGGGAGCTGGACGCGAGCCACGTGGCGCGGGACACGGCGGCGCGACAAGAGCGGCGACAAACCCTCGATTCGACGATATAATGACTTTCGTGAGCCATGACGAACCGAATTCACTAAACGGGCTTCAAATTTGAACAAAACTAAACTATACGAGTGACTTAACGAAATTATTTCACTTTAATATCGATAACGGAAATTTCGAACTTTTTCACTCGCGTATTTTGAGGCAGAACTGCACTCGTCAAAATCCGGAAACACAATGAACAAAATGGCGTCAGAGCCAATTCAGCACGCTGGCGAATGGCGGGAAAATGACAAGCGGAAGTTAGCATTCTATTTATGAAATTAGGAAAATTACAACGGAAGCGGCCAATTAATGGGCTTTTGAGGCAAAAATGCAGTAAAATCCAAGAAACACTCTCTCACAACCCTGGAGGGACGAAAGGATTACAATGTATGTTTGCACAATGTTGATTAGATCGAACGATTCAGTCTTTCGACTTGAAGTCCAATCAACGCAGTGTTTTTGCAGCGACCTTATCCAGTCGATGCGACACTTGCTAGAATGTTTTTTGTGAAGGAAAACCTGAACGGGAGAGGACTTAAACACGGGTTACACCTGACACTAGACATTTGAAACAATAACAAACAAAAAAAAGACGAGCAATATTTTTTGAAATTCTAAATCTAGTTGTTATAAGTGTGGAGTAGAGTGTTTGATGGGTCGATAACCTGATGAAACGTAATTTTGAAATGTATCAATTTGAAATGCACGATAGTTTTCTCGCAGACTTTTCATTGAAACTCGAAAATCCAAGTTGCTAATTTGTATGCAATTGTTAACACTAAAACAACTATCCCATATTTGCCAGGTTCATTCTCCGCAAGAAGCCTCACGTAGTGGTAATAGGCGGCGAGTCTAGAGAAGCTCTCAACATAAAGGCCGACGTCGCGGACTGCATTCAGCTGCTGATTGAGGACGAACAGTTCCCAAGGATCCCCGTGGAGATAGCCGACAATCACATTAGCAAGATTTACAGCAATAGTATACGCGGACGGGTGAGTGCAAGCATTCGTAGAAGAACTTTTATATTGGAAGTGTTTGTGAATTTAACAATGATCTGATTAGATTTTAAAGACACTTATGTAATTTGTTTTAGTAAGCAATCTGGAAATTCAATATTGAAAGCAAAAATGATCGCGTATCCATTAACCTATTTATCCATTTGCAGAACGACTTCAGAGAATACCCAGAAATCCTTCGACAAGCGATCTGCCAAGCACGTCTCCTGCAAGACCCATTGATGGAGATCTCGCAACTCTGCGGCCCCGACGAAGAAATACTCTGCCTTAGATACCATCCTCTACAAGACCAGGTCAAGGAAGACCTTCCAGAAGCCATAGAGCTAGAATTCGTTAACAGGATCAACGAAGTCGGTGTCGATGTCAACGAAGCAATACTAACAGGCCGCGGAACAGAGCTATTGCAGTTCGTATGCGGTCTCGGCCCGAGAAAAGCACAAGCCCTAATAAAACTCTTCAAACAAACCAATCAGAAGCTAGAAAACAGAACCCAACTAGTCACAGTATGTCACATGGGACCTAAAGTCTTTATAAACTGTTCCGGTTTCATCAAAATAGATACAAGTAGCCTCGGAGATAGCACCGAAGCTTATGTAGAAGTTCTAGACGGTTCTAGAGTACATCCAGAGACTTACGAGTGGGCGCGTAAAATGGCTGTCGACGCTTTAGAATATGAGGACGAAGACGCGAATCCCGCTGGAGCTTTGGAAGAAATTCTCGAAGCACCTGAAAGACTAAAGGATTTGGACCTCGATGCGTTCGCTGAAGAATTAGAGAGGCAAGGCTTCGGCAATAAGAGTATAACGCTGTACGATATCAGAGCGGAATTGAACTCTAGATACAAGGACCTCAGAGTCTCATATCGCTCACCGACTCCTGAAGAGTTGTTCGATATTTTGACTAAAGAGTCGCCGGAGACTTTCTTCGTGGGTAAGATGGTGCTGGCGTCGGTGGTGGGAATATCGCACAGGAAGCCACAGAGGGAGATGTTGGACCAAGCCAATCCTGTGAGGAACGATGAGACAGGGCTGTGGGAGTGCCCTTTCTGTCACAAGAATGATTTCCCGGAGTTGTCTGAGGTGAGACTTGATAAGTTTTAATCTGAATACGGTATAAAGTACGAAACTGACATTTCATGCTAACCCGGTATTACAGAACGACACTCAAGTGGAGATCTCTTCTTGAGTATAGTTAGAAAAGGATGCAAATACATACAACGTATACATGCATCCTTGTAAATCTCGCTATGCCATCTTCTTGCAATTTCTGGGCGCTGTTACAATTTGAATTCAAAGCTTGTTATTAGTACAGAAAATGTAGTGAATTTGGGAAAAGGAATGCTTCGATGTTTTGGAGATGTCAAAGGATGAATGAACGTAGACTTATCCGATATAATATGAGCGAGCGTGGACAGAAATGTTAGTAATGGCACAGCTCGTAAGGTCGTATCTTGACTAAATTAGGGTTTTCTTTAAAAATTACATGTCGGATCGAAGCCGACTAGAATGCATAAGGTGTATGAATCTAGAGGAAGCGAGAAAGGTTTGTCAGAATCGCCCAAGTGGAGTAGAGATTAAGGGTTGAACTGCACCACGTAGCACAGCATCGCATTTTTCCGTCGCTCCATCCTTTTCTGTCATTTAGGAACGTCATTTGTTAGAGCATATAAGATAGACGGAACGCGATCCCACGCGGCGTGCTGTTCCGTGCTGTTCCGTTCCGTGTATCTTATAATAATATGCTCTAGCAAATGACGTTCCTGAGTGACAGAAAAGAATGGAGGGACGGAAAAATGCGATGCCGTACTTCCTGATGTAGTTCAACCCTTATTAATTCTGCCTACCTCTCTGAGAAAAAAGCTTAAGTTATGATTTTTAGCTTATTGCTAATATTTGAGAATGTTTCTAAATGCATCAGTCCTAAATCCCTAATCATAACCAGGTATGGAACCACTTCGACGCCGGCGCATGTCCCGGCCAGGCGACCGGGGTCCGGATCCGGCTCGACAACGGCCTGTCCGGCTACATCCACATCAAGAACCTGTCGGACCGGCACGTCGCGGACCCGACCGAGCGCGTACGCATCGGACAGACCGTCCACTGCCGCATACTGAAGATAGACGTCGAGAGGTTCTCTGTCGACTGCTCTTCGAAGTCTTCCGATTTGTTGGACAAGAATAAAGAGTGGAGGTGAGTTTTTAATCACAATCAGCGGCAGCGTGAAATGCGCTATCGTGCCTTAGATCTCATTCTATTTGCGCGCGAACGAAGGATATAAAAGGCGAGATGTAGCCTTATCACGCGCAACATGCTACGGCCTCAGCTTGTATAGAGTCAGATTTTCGTTAAAATGTATAGTTGTAAAGATATAGTAGTGCCTCAAAGATTTCCATACAAATCTTAAATTAATCCTAGCATTGAGACTGTATATTTTAACGAAAATCTGACTTCTAGATTGTTCTTGCAAAATTTCAATGACTTTAATTGGTTAGTATTGAAAATATCACCATAGTTCGTTTGTATGGAGCGCGCTACGAATTATATCCCCTTAAAGAGTGAAATTGATTGCAGTCTACAAAACGAATGTTGATCGCGTAGGTCATGCGTTAGGCGCGAAATCAATCAACCAATAGAAGCAGATAATTATTGGCGCGCAACCGTAGAGTATCGTGATTGGTTCTCCCGGTTTCAATTATAGTCAACTGCGTATGACTTTAACTGTAAGACTTAACATATATACCACTGTACATCAAGGTATAAACAAAAAAACATATTCCAGACCGCAAAAAGACCCATACTACGACCAAGAAGCGGAAGACAAAGATTTACGCAAGGACAAGGAGGCGAAACAAACGAAGGAGCGGATGCAGTACGTGAAGCGAGTCATCGTGCACCCGGCCTTCCACAACATCTCCTTCGCAGAGGCAGAGAAGCTAATGGAGAACTTGCAGCAGGGGGAGGTCATCGTCAGGCCTAGTAGCAAGGTACGTACAAAGACACAGGTGAAACAGACGAAGGAGCGGATGCAGTACGTGAAGCGAGTCATCGTGCACCCGACCTTCCCCACATCTTCGCAGAGGCAGAGAAGCTCATTGAGAACTTGCAGCAGTGGGAGGTCATAGTTAAGCCTAGTAGTAAGGTACGTGCGCTAGGACACAGAGGTGAAACAAACGAAGGAGCGGATGCAGTACGTGAAGCGAGTCATCGTGCACCCGTCCTTCCAAAACATCTCCTTCGCAGAGGCAGAGAAGCTCATGGAGAACTTGCAGCAGGGGGAGGTCATCGTCAGGCCAAAAGTCCAAAAATTCTTGCAAGCTATAAGGACACATATTAAGTAGAACAGATTTCAGCTTCGCAAAAAATTTCCTATCTTCAAGGGCTTTTACATCCGTAGGCAGTTTATTGTACACTGAGACAGCGTTGTAGATAGCAGTTCTTTCGTACGCAGTCGTTCTACAGTGCGGGACTTGCAGTTGAGGCTGATGTAGATTATTTAATCGAATGCTATGGAAATCGGGTCTATATGGGAATTTTTCCGGGTATCGCCTGACTAGCTTACATAACTCTATTATATACAGGGCCGAGACTGTAAGAAGCTTCAGTTCAACAAAAGCCGACCTGCAGGAGTCTCTGCTAGATTTCAGTCCCATGATAATTCGAACACATCGCTTTTGAACAATTAATATTCTGTTTATGTCCACTGATCCTCCCCAGATGGCTATACCGTAGGCAACTCTAGATTGGAAATAGGCGTGGTAAGCCTGAAGAGTCGCCGACCTAGTGGAGATTAGTCTTAGGTTTTTCAGAGCGAATCCAAAGCTACTAAGTCTTGTCTCCAATGACTCCACATGAGTCTTCCAATTCATGTGTACGTCGGTTTCCAACCCTAAGAACTTGGCATGTTGCACTAATTCAATGTTATTCCCATTTAGGCTAATATTCGATTCCAAGGCCTTAGTCATATAGTTCCTAAAGTGTAAAATTTTTGTTTTATTTATGTTTGTGTTTAGATTTAGCGATTTTAACCAATTTACAATTTTATTTAGGGACTCCTCTACACGTGAATCTAATTCAACAATATTGTTCCTTTTAAAGGGAAAGAATATTGATACATCGTCGGCAAACATGACGATCTTGTTTGACAGTATATGTGGCAAATGATTTATGTACAGTAAAAACAACAAGGGGCCCAGAATACTACCCTGCGGAACCCCATGACGGATGACAGAGGTCTCAGAAACAATATCCGTTTGTGTAGAATATTTATTTAGGGTTGAAATTACTACACTTTGATCTCTATTTTTTAAGTAGGATTTGAACCAATCACCTGCCACACCCCGTATACCATAACGATCAAGAATGTTTATTAGGGTGCAGTGGTTTACATGATCGAATGCCTTTGTTAAATCAAGCAAGACGGTCATGACATTTTCATCACCATCCACAACCCCAGTAATGTAGTCCGACATATCAAAGATGGCATCTGTGGTAGACATGCCTCTCCTGAAGCCGTACTGTTCGTCGGCGAGTATTTTATTTACAGTCAAAAAGTCACGGAGCTGATCAGACATAATTCTTTCATAGATTTTCGAAAGAACTGGTAGTAGTGATATTGGCCTATAATTATTTACATCTAGTGGATTACCTTTCTTGATTATAGGTTTGATAAGAGCCTTTTTTAATCTTGAAGGGAACACTCCCTGCGTAAGAGATGAATTTATGGTATATAACAGTGGGTCCACAATTTCACTTATTACAAACTTCAATGCCACTACCGGAATGCTATCGTAACCGACAGATTTTTTATTTTTTAACTTCTGTACTACTTTAACTAAGTCAAATTTACAAAGAGGCCGTAGGTACATGCTGTTTGATTGAAATGGAGGTAATATATCAGTAGAGGTGCTATTTCGTTTAGAACATTTGGCTACGCTCATGAAAAAATCGCTGAACATTTTGAGTGCCTCATTGTTTGATGTAGCTATAGAAGTTCCGTTTGTCAAACCTGTGAAGTTGTTTGTGTTTCCCATATTCCGTCCACATATGTTGTCATTCAGTAATCTCCAGGTAGTTCTAATGACTTGCTCGTGGTGCTCTTTTTTTGCATTTATCACCTTGGTTTTCAAGTCTATACAACATGATTTGTAATCACCAGCCAGATTACGAGTATTCTCTTTTGACAACTTCATTTCAACAAACATGTTTCGTTTTAACTTGCAGAGGTTTTTTATGTCTTCGTTAATCCATTTCTTTCCTATACGCACATCTCCTCTAACCTTTACCACGGGAATGTGTTTATTGAATGCCCCAGTGAATATGTCGTGAAAGGCATCGAACCCACCATTTACGTCTTGACAGCAATAGACTTTATCCCAGTTGGATTGTTCAAGTTCGTATCTAAAGTTTTCCAATTTTTTTTGGCTTACATCTCTAACCCATTTAAAGAACTTAGGACGTTCTAAGATCTGCATAGGAAAAGATGCATATTGGAGCATATGGTCAGAAACAGACAATTCTGCGACGTTAGCTTTCTTTAATTTAATATTACTGATTATGTTATCAATGCATGTACTGCTATGATTTGTAATTCTCGTAGGGATATTTATGAATTTTTTTAAATTGTTTAATTTCAGAAGATTTATAAAGTCTTTTGATTCGTTACTGTTGGACAAGGTATCTACGTTAAAATCTCCACACAATACCAACTTCCGCTTGGTTGAAGTTAGTATTAAGCCCAGGAGATTTTCCATGTTGTTTATAAAATCATCATTTTGCTTAGTGTTTGGCCTGTAGACACATACAATAAACAGTGAGTCAATTTTTATACCACAAATCTCAAACATATATTTTATCGAACTGCCTTTTACATTGATCAATTCTGTAAAGGTTACATTATTTCGTATAAAAATACATGCTCCCCCTTTTGCCCTTTTTGTGTCCCTACAGTAGCTACTTGCAAGTCTAAAAGCAGCTATGTTTATCAACTTTAGCGCAGCTTCGTTCCTGTGATGTTCAGTTATACACAGAACTTTCACATCTCGACCCTCTTCACTGTCTAGCCAAATCTCAATTTGAGCCACCTTAAAAACATTTAGGCTGCGGATGTTGATATGAGCTATCTTTCCCTTCGATTTGCTTTGATTTACATTAGGTGAACTAATACCAAGGTCGTTACAATTTAGAGCCTCGAAAAAACTGACTATTTTCCTTACCATTATTTTCTAGGTTAAATGGTGTATTGTTAAATGGTTTTTTTGTTTGTAGAACCGTCTTAAAATAGTAGGGGATTGTGCCTTTTTGTACTGAAACCTCAAACTGATCGTTCTCCTCATCATTAACCTGGTGAGACTTTGTATTTGGTGGAAGCAATTTCTTAAAATAGTAAGGGATTGTACCTTTTCGTACCAAAGTTTGTGACATAGAGCCCGTACTATTATATTCTCGCGTTTTTAACGAAGCTGATTTCTGTACAAGCTTTCTACTGTTTTTGAATGTTAAATATTGTGTCTTATATGCTTTATAGTCAATTTGTAGATTTATTTTGTCGCAAATAAAATTTATGAAATCTGAGTCGGTTATATCATAGTCAAATAGGTCAATATTAAAACAGTTTTCAAAGTGAGAAGTCCAGAGTTTTACATAACTATTTAGTGTTTTCTCATTCAAGAAAGGGTTATAAATTACAGGTGTTAAAATTACAGAGGCTTTACAAAGTTTATTTATTGCTATACACAGATTGGAGTGCAATATATTTACATTATTATCGTGACTGCCCATGCCTAGAATTACAATATCATTGCTAGAAAGATTGGAAGCAATTTCCTCACAATAGGTTACAATTTCAGAGCTTGATGCCCCGGTGCAAATTAAAGAATGGGGTTTGTAGCGATCATTCCATTTTCCGCCTCTTGTCTGTGATAGGCAGGCCGATAAACCTCTGAGCTGCTCATCTCCAAGGATGAAAATTTTATTTTGCTCCTGATCGACTCCATCGGTCTCAGGATTTTGAATTTCCTTAAGTGCTTCTGCCGTATATGCATATGGTATAGTGTACGCTGAGTGTAGCTGGATTGCGTTTGGGACGCTTTTATCAGGAGTTTTATGAGGTTCATTTAATACAGAATTAGCAAGTAGTAGCTTAGTTTCAAGTCCTTCGATATGCGCATTTAATGTTTTTATTTCCTCCTTGGCTGTCAGTAAATGTTCCTGTATAGTTAAGATTTTTGCTTGTAGAGCCGAGGTTAATTTCGCTGACTTTACTGAGTTGCTTCCAGTTCCTTGAGAACCACATGTCATGCGCCTATATTTGTGGGCTCTAGGCGTAGAGAGAGGTGAATGTAAATTATCTAGATAGCTACTATTCTTCTCGTCCTTTTTCTTAGTTTTATTTGTAGATAATGTCGTCTGGCAAATGTTTTTTAGAAGCTTAACTTCTTTGTCTAATTTACTAATTTGCCGTTTGAGGTCGTTGTTTTCAATAATTGTATTGTCCAATTCATTTTGTGTGCTCATGAGACCGGATGTAAGCTCGTTTATTTGTTCCTTAAGTTCATCTACAGCATTTATGTCGTATGTTGTAAAGTCTACGCTCTTTGAGAACCTTTCCATGGATGAATCATTTAACGCGTCATCATCGCCCAGATCAAGAGAGACATCTGACTGGTTAGTTTGAGAACTAGTTGGAGATGAGGTAACTGTTGTTGGCTGCACCGGCTGTAGTATAGTAGGGAATGCCTTTTTCATTCGTGCAGCATTTGACTCTTCGTGACTATTCCCTGTACTAGCTGATGAAAGTGTTTTAGGAAGTTTTTGTTTCTGTGCGCAAGATTTACACTTCCATGTTTTCCTTCGTTCAGGTTGCATTAATCTATACAGTTTTTCCGATAAACCGATGCAGTCAAAGTCAAATCGTTTGTTGCAGTTTGAGCACGATATTGTATCTCGCTCTTCTCTAGTGGATTTACACTTATGACATACAGCTAACAACTTGCGGCTACGCTTAGTATCTTTCGTGTTCTTGCTTTCCATTTGTAATTTTAGCTATTCACGTTTTATTTATATGGTAGAAAAGAGTTCAATTGATTTCGTAGAAGAGAAAAGAAAAGGCTCCACTGACAGGGCGCCACTCGCAAAAAGCGCCACTTGCAAAAAGCGCCACTCGTAAAAGCGCCAGTTCCTAAAAGCGCCAATTTAGAAAGCCGCCACACACATAAGCGCCACTCGTGAAGAGCAGAAAACGACAAGAAAGTGAACTTCTCAAATTCGCAAGTAGTTGTTGGGTTGGTCGTCTTAGTTAGTAGTTCCGCCTTATTCCGTTTGGTGGCGTAACTGTACTGCGCAGGAGTAGCTAGGTAGCCTTAGCTCATTAGGTGTTAGTGCTATAGCTGGTTGCCGATAGATGACTCTGAGACTGTCAGACTGCTGTCATTGGTCAGCTGTTGTTTGTTACGTGTAGTATGTAGCTGTGTAGTAGCAAGGTACGTACAAAGACACAGGTGAAACATACGAAGGAGCGGATGCAGTATGTGAAGCGAGTCATCGTGCACCCGGCCTTCCACAACATCTCCTTCGCAGAGGCAGAGAAGCTCATGGAGAACTTGCAGCAGGGGGAGGTCATCGTCAGGCCTAGTAGTAAGGTACGTACGCAAAGACACAGGTGAAACAAACGAAGGAGCGGATGCATTGCGTGAAGCCAGTCATCGTGCACCCGGCCTTTCCCACATCTTCGCAGAGGCAGAGAAGCTCATGGAGAACTTGCAGCAGTGGGAGGTCATAGTTAAGCCTAGTAGTAAGGTACGTACGCAAATACACAGGTGAAACGAACGAAGGAGCGGATGCAGAGAGTCATTGGAGAGGCCATTGTTATAATAAAAATTTTTGCGAATTAGGTTCCTTGGTGAGTTTCGTTCAGTATCATGAGTAAAATCTATCTATAGATACACCCTGAAGTAAGAAAATCACAAAGAAAAATGTTTTTTGACATAGTATGAGTTGTCGGTTAACTTCATTCATTCATGTAAAGTAACAAAGCCAAGGCTATCTGTCTCGTTCGAGTGGCATGCTAAGCAAATTAGAACTCGAATAATTTATTCAACTTTACCGATAAAAACAAAAGTTACTTGTTCATTATGTCTGCTACTCAACACGCAACTATATTTATGTTATTTTGTTGCAGGGTTCAGACCATTTAACCGTCACGTGGAAAGTAGCTGAAGGTATTTGCCAACACATCGACGTGCGGGAGGAAGGGAAAGAAAACGCGTTTTCACTAGGTATGTTCCTTTTACGCCACTGCCAATTTTTATTCACTGTCCATTACAAGTGGCGACGGGCTCACCCCCCGTCACACTGGACAGAGTTTTGGTACTACTGGTGAAACGTGGATGTTCTGAGATTTCAGAATATCTCTGACTACCCCCTCGGGGAATATATTCGTGAGCATATGCTATGCTTATGTTCCTTTTATTAACATTTTCTACCTCATTATTCAACCTTATAAGTTCAAATAGTATAACTTAACTTTGTCTGTTTCCGGCTAATAACGTCTTCGCGATTACGTGTTACTAGCGTCATAATCATTACACATTACTTCAATATTGGACTAAGGATCTCCCAAGGCTTGCTTTAACCTTTGAACGGCCGGAACGTGTATCTACGCGATGAAACAGTAAATTTTCTGTTGTCTGGAATTGCGGCAGTCCTTTAGTCCATGAAACGATTATCAGCTTTGGGTATTCAAGAGTAAGCATGATTAATACTTTAGTTTATAATGCACCCCTATTAAAGTATTAATTTCTTTTACGTTGTTCCAGGTCGGAGTCTCTGGATCCAAGATTCAGAATTCGAAGACTTAGACGAAATCATAGCTCGACACGTAACCCCCATGGCGGGCCACGCCCGAGACCTCATCGCCTACAAATACTACAAACCGCTCAGCGGCATGAGGGATGCCGCCGAAGAAATACTCAAAGAGGACAAAGCCAAAAACCCTAACAAAATACATTACGTCGTATCCGCCTCTAAGAACCATCCCGGACGATTCTTACTGTCATACCTGCCTAGAACAAGATGTAGACACGAATTCGTGACAGTAACGCCAGACGGTTACAAGTTCAGGCAAAGGATGTTCGACTCACTAGGGGGCTTGTTGAAATGGTTCAAAGAGCACTTCAGAGATCCTCCACCGTCGGGGACTCCAGTACAGCGCACTCCAGCGATGCGCACGCCTCACGGGATGACGTCATTATACCACACGCCAGCGGCGCACACCCCTGCCTTCCATACACCTGCCCATACTCCGGGCCCTGCCTACATAAATACACCATATACACCCTCTGCTCAAACGCCGTATATGACACCGTTCGCGACGACCCCAAGACAGCCAGACTTCTTAACGCCAGCCGTACCGAGACATAAACCTGTGCCGGTTCAGATACCGGTGTATACGGAGCCCGCGGATTGGCAGAAGGCAGCAGAAGATTGGGTGCGGCATAGAACTGTTCGTGATACTCCGTCTACGCCGAGAAGCAGGTAAATATAACGAGTTTTTAGTTAAGTAGGCCATGTTTTTTTGTTATAATGGTAGTTAATGTTGGTATTTGGTTAATGATAGGATGTAAAACACATTAAACAGATTATCAAACAACATAAAATACGCGATTTAATTATGGAAGATTTAGCGACAATTATTTAGTGATTTTATATTTTTTGTAAAGGAAACAAGCCATTATGTTTACGACATAATATATCGATATAAATAAAAAATTTTTTGCTGTTCGTTGGTAAGCGCATCACTTGAGAATGGCTGGACCGATTTGATATTAATCTGAAATAATAATTTATAATAAATAATAATAATGGACCGGTCGTTATGGCGATCCTTGGGGGAGGCCTATGTCCAGCAGTGGACGTCCATCGGCTGAGATGATGATGATGATGAAATAATAATAATAAAATATACTTTATTCTCTCCACAAGTAGTTTAGATGATGATGATGAAATAATAATAATAAAATATACTTTATTCTCTCCACAAGTAGTTTACAGATCTTAACAATAAGTTATACATAAGAAATAATAGTTTAACTACGTATGTGGAGACTGGTGCTCGCACTACGGTACAGGGATAGGTATCTCTGCACCTGTGTTACAGGTCACCATCATCCACCATCACATAATAGTTAATGTACGGCTTTTAATAGTTATCTCTATTATTATGAAACTGTAACAGAAGTGTGTCTTAACATTGAAGATATTTATAAAAATCACATTCACATCACATTAATCAAATCTGTTTGTTTGTTTGTCCGTCGCGCATCACGCGAAAACTATTGGACCGATTTCGATAAAACTTTTTTTGTTTGAAAACTTAGCTACGATGACGGGAAGCCGTGCGGACGAAGTCGCGGGTAAACTAGCATTTTTTAACGGTGTAATAATCACGTTTTTGATTTTCTTTAAAACAGACTTTAAAGTCTAGTTAACCACAGTATAATAAACAGAACGTAACAGCATACATTACAAACTCTCCTCGACTTCCTCGGTGATACAAGAGATGGAACGCAGTAAGCGAAGGTGTAGTTTCCTCTCGCTCGCACTCAGTATCGCACGCGCTTACCTCTTCTAGTCAGTGCGAGCCCGTTTGTTTGAAGTGTCTTGCTTTAACGTTATTTGTCTTGTCCACAGCGAGGGCATGTCGACCCCCCGGCAGTCCAGCCGCAGCACGCCGCGGCACGACTCGCGCTCGACGCCGCGCCACGAGCGCACGCCGCGGCACGAGGCGCGCTCCACCCCCCACACCCCCCACACCCCCCACACGCCGCACCACCACTCGGGGCGCTCCTCGCGCGCGCAGTCCGTCCGCTCCACCCCCCACACCAACACCTCCCCGAGGTCCATGTCCCTCGGGGACGCGACACCGCTATACGACGAGAACTAGATCCTTCTCACATCTAAGTACACCTCAACAGAGTAGGCTACTGCCTACACGGCTAGCATGCCGCCCACGACGAATCGACGAAACGAGAAAAACGTCATGCTCTTTTTGCCATACGTAAAATAACAAAGACGGAAACACACCTCGATTTTTATCGTTTTGTCGGGGTTGGCATGTGAAGCCTACTGGACCTTATTTAATTAACATGACAATTTTAATTTACAATGACTGCGCGATAGCTCAGTCGTTGACGTGCCTGCTGTGCCAAGAGACGCAGGTTCGAATGCCTTAAGAGGCAAATATTTGCATTATGAATATGAATGGTCTTAATATGCCGACGGTTTTTTAAGGAGGAAAAAATTTGCTGTTCCATACAATACTGCAATCCTTCTCGAAATAAATGTATGGAACAGCCATTATTTTTCGCTCTTTCTACCCTGGTCCCATAGAGAAAGTTGTTCAGTTTGATGGTCTGATCACCGTCTTAAAAAACCTTGGCTTTAGAGAAGGACCCTATATGTATTCTATATTGTTGTCTAATCATAATTAAATAGGGCCCAGGGTACACTGGTTATCCGTATTAAAGCTATGATAAGTGGGTAGATCAACTATTTTTTGTCCTCACAGTACTGTTTAAAAAAAGGTTTTTATTCGTTTTTTCTTGACATTCATTAATTTTGAAAGATGGATATTGTATCTAATGATATGATTCTTCTACACATTGCACATTGCACCATTTGTGTTGAACTACTAGAAGTTTTTAGCGGTTGTCCGATAGACCAAAAAGCGTGGGGACAACGAAATAAAGCGTCCATCGGACAACCGCCAAAATTCAAGTAAAATTCAAGTAATTTTGCAAAACCGTGTATGCATTTAATAAATGCAATCCTTAGTTATTCAACAAGCATAAATTTTTGGGGCAAGCAAAACCTGAGCTTGAGCCTGAGCCTGAACATTGAAAAAAAATTATGCAGATGACCGGGACTAGGTATGGACAAAAAATAGTTGATCTACCCAAGTAATATAATTTGATCTTCGTGTATACAATAGTTGTGTATTGTGTGAATTGGGATTCGCGTCAGCGACCCAATGAGGATCTTGGCCTATGACTTTAAACAATCTCTACGAATCGTGAGAATTAGACTGATGTTACATTTCTTGTATTGTTCATGATGTGGTTTCGCTTTGTTTTCGATAATGGATTTAAGGATTAAAGTACAGATTTTTTTAAATTAACGTCGCGTATCGAAAAGGGTGACCATGCCTTTCTATATCACTTACGACCTACGTGGTAGGTCAGCGACAAATGGGCCAGAGTGCTCACGACACCTTGAGTCAGAATTGTATAGCATTCCACAGTGTTAGCACTGCGCGAATGTCATTGTTTTGAGCTTAGCAGCGAAATTGTTAAGGCTAGTATGCCACGCACGATAAAGCGACAAAACTAGGAAACCGCCATGCGCGTTCATTTTGCCATGCGTAAAGTAACAAAGACGGACATCTAGATTTTTCTCGTTTTGTCGGGGGAGGCATGCTAGGCTCACGGTTTTCGCGACTTTTATCTCTCTCTGACAACACTGTACAGATAGCATGTAATGTTAATTCGACCGTGGTCTTTTCTTATAGTCGATAAGGCATTATTTTCGCTTACTACCTTTTTGTTTCTTTTCTATACCGGTAAAAAAATTTAGGATAATAAAGTGCTACACGATTAAATAAATAATTGTCGCTTGTACACTAGACGCGACAAAGATGCTTTCTATGAAAGTAAGCATCTAAAAATGTATTATAAGATTGTTCTTGAAATTAAAGCGAGAGTTAGCGATCGATGTGGGCCAAGGAAATAGAGGAAATGCCTCGTTTTAACTAAGAATGACTGTAAATTAATAAATTTATAGTAAGTGTATTTAATAAGTGACTAAACACATTTGCACGGAACGTACCGCTACGGCACGGATGTCATATATCACTAGTATGGTTTTGTCGTTATGCGATGGCGTTACAACTGTTCCGGAATACTTATGATTACATCAAGATTCGTCCGTGTCCATGTATCCACATGAGTAAATATCCTACAGAGAAAAAACTTCTAAGGAGAGCACAAATTGATCATGTGATTCACTCACACATAGCGCGCGTTAGATAGAGTTACGAATACGAGGTTTCGTACGTTCGATATGTGTAAGTACACCGACAGCGGCCGCTTGTATGAAGCTTTAGTTCTGTAGAGGTATTTATTCATGTGATGTTGGGTTTCGGACGCGTTCGTACACTTGTATTTAGTTCTTAAGATGTCTCGATCGATGTATATGTATCTTCATAGTGTGTTAACAAATGAAACCGAGGAATAAAATCTATAACTAAACAATTGTCTATATGCTACTTATTTCATTTACAATTTCTTATTTTTATTTTTAGAAAGTTACATGTCAAATGTTATTGAGTTGTAGATTCTAGATAAACGGTTTAAGATTTACGTTCATTTGTTAACTAATTCAAGCTTCTGCTTATATTGTACAATGTTTCGCTCGATTCACAAGGATGAGTAATTGGTTTTGTCACATTTTATTTCTTGTCTCTATCTACTATCTCCGTTTTTTAGTTCTTTTGAAATTCTATCTTTGAAAGCTGTACATATTAAATGCAAAATAAATAATTTATTCTTGTGAATAATAAGAATAAAAGGTATAAAAATGTATCGCTTACGAAAATTGACGTAATCTCTAAAATGAAATTTTTAATGTTACATCACTGTACATTTAAAGAAATTATGTATTCGATTCTGTTACCGCTGCAACTATAAAAATAATTACGTCTAAATAATGTATTACATATTTTACTATCTATTGGGCTAGTTATTTATTATATCTGGATCATCAGTAACTATGTTTATTGTTAATTTTACCAAATAAATTGGTATTTCATGACAACACCCATTGAAGCGGTTTTACCTAGAACGATTTAAGGTTTTATTGTATCATAAAGTTTTTGTCACAGAGCAGCTATCTTATTGACTTTTGATAATAACTGAGCTGCGTGCGTACTCAAAATTTAAAGAACTTTGTGCTTGAAACACCGCAAAAGAATATTATACCTTAATCCCTTCGTACGACGGAGAAAAATGCTAACTACAAAGAGATAATTGTGTAACCCAAAACGCTGTTCCAATAGTGAAATTGCCTTAGATATGGTTAGTGACGTACATACGGATTGAATAATTCATTCGCACCCGCTCTTCGATCAATATCCCAATAAAATTATGACAAACCATAACTAAGTATTTTATTTACTCATCTATCCCAGCGTCTCACGCTGCCGTACGGCACAAACATAATCTTAATATTAATTAAGTTTATGGGCACAAACTACACACATAGTAACGTATTTTCGAAATATTGCGCCCTAGATTGCGCCCCAGGAGTGCGATTTTTGAATCTCATTCGGTGAGCTCAGCTGTTGAAAATGTCAAAATTACTATGGACAATACGCATCTTTCTACTGCGGATTTGACTCTCAAAAATGCTCTCCTGTAGTATGATTTTTGAGAGTCAAATCAGCAGTAGAAAGATGCATATCTCCATGGTAATTTTGACATTTTCAACAGCTGAGCTCACCGAATGAGATTCAAAAATCGCACTCCAGGCATAGGCCAAGTATTTCGCTTACACTCCAGGTGTACACCACTAGTCAATTTAATGAGGAGTTTTCTGAGAGCTACTCAAACGTAGTTCGTCATACCAGCGATAGATGGCGTTGACCAGAGAGGGGTCTGAAGACGAAAAATTTAGGATAAAAAGTAAACAAAAATGCATGTCACTGAGTCAGACGCATCCGTTAACGAAATATACGCTCATATTTTGCTGCTTACTTAAAAAAACAAATCTTACTATTTTATTTGTATTTTATTATCTGCAAGGTCGCTCGCCCCATTCTCGTCAACGCCATCTATCGAACCAGTAGGAACTACTTATTCTTTTTTAAGATCATCATCATCAGCCTGTCATCGTCCACTGCTGAACATAGGCCTCTCCCAAGGCGCGCCACAAAAGTCTGTCCTCGGCCTTCCTCATCCAGTGGCTCCCCGCTATCTTTTTTAGGCTGTCTGTCTAGCGGGCAGCACACTACATAAAAGAATTTTTTTTATTTCATTTGTATTTAAAATACTTTTATCGAATTTAAGATTATAACTCGGTTGTAATACAGTTGATAATATTTTATCCGTATCCACTGCGTCCGGCCTGCGTCGGTCGGGTGCATCCGTGTGTGCATCCGTATTACCAATGGGTTTTTCTTATTGAACGTAAAACCAAAACGTACGAGTATAAAATGGTCATATTATTATGGCATCATGGTAGCGATAAAAAACATACTTATTAAGAACACTCTTGCTTGAAATGCTTCAACGCTGTGAAACGAAACGAGGCAAATGGGAAAACCGTGGGATCCTGCTAAAATGTGTTTTCCTCCTAGGTAGGTACTACTGTAATACCTAAGTCTGTGGTAGGTACTTATGTTGTCTTTTTGTTTAGAGGATTTAAGAGGATCTATCAGTTAGCGCGCGAAGCATACGAACGAAGTTTAATTCTATTTTGTTGAATATAAGTTCTTTTTATTACTATTTTAATAAGCCGTGGTGGTCCAGTGGCGAGTAACTTTGCCTGCTGTGCAAAAGGCGATGGTTCGATCCCCGTCCAAGCCGACTCGTACCAATGAGTTTTTCGGAATTTATGTACGATTTGTTACACCACTGGCTTTTCGGTGAAGGAAAACATCGTGAGGAAACCTGCATGCTTCAATTTCGAGGCGTGTATTGTACCCACTGTCCATCATAAGTGGCGACGGGCTCACCCCCCGTCACACTGGACAGAGTTTCGGTACTACTGGTGAAACGTGGATGTTCTGAGGTTTCAGAATATCTCTGACTACCCCCTCGGGGAATATAGTCGTGAGCATATGCTTATTTTAATACGAGTAGGTATACGTGTATGTTCTGTGGTTTCTTAGACTAAAATACCCTAACATTGTACAGGTTCAATCAAAGATACAGTGGCTCAAAGATACAAATCTTATTAAATTATTCTTAGCATTTAAGCTTAGGGCCTAAACTTAAATACGTTAGGTATTATAGTTACCTAACGTATGTGGGTAGTATGTACAAACTAGGTAAGATTGATCTTATTTTCAATATCAACCAATTAAAGTCAATGCAATTTTAAAACCTGAACTAAAAGCTAATCTCTGTGGTTTGTCTCATTTCCGTTAGAATACAGGGTGTTAGGAAAAGTATAATTAAACTTTAAACCACATACTCTACCCATCAAACTAAACAACTTTTACTATAGGAGCAAACCTGTCAGAGGAAAAAAAAACAATCAGCTGTCGCATACTTACATTTAGTCCTATTGCATTTTAGTATGGAACAGAAGATTTATTTTTTGCTCAGGAGTGTAATTTGATTTGACTTTCAAAAATCGCTCTCCTGTGGTACCTATGATTTTTGAAAGTCAACTCAGTAGTTGAAAGATGCATATCTCCATAGTTATTTTGACATTTTCAATTGCTGAGCTCACCGAATGAGATTCAAAAATCGCACTCCTGACAGGTTTGCTCCCATAGTAAAAGTTACTCAGTTTGATGGGTAGAGTATGTGCTTTAAAAGTTTATTATACTTGTTAGGTTTAATTATTATACATTTTGAGGACCTTCAGACCATCAAACTGAATAACTGTCACTCAGGAGCAAACATCGAAATTCGGTATGTTAAGTTTTTTTTTTGGAGGGCTGAATCGAAAACCGTTTCGAGATAATTGTCTCAATAATCATATTTACTATGTCAGAGATTTTAAAATGAAAGGATTACAGATATTTTTAATAAAATAACGTCGTTTTTCGGTCCGTGCAGTGACGTCACTGGAATACCTGTAAACTCCTTAGTAAACATAAAATCAACTTAAAATAACCGGCCATTAAGAAAAAAAAATACATTCACAATGTCAGAATTTGACATTTGATGTTGCCGTATCTGTTTTCAGCATAGAGTTAGAAAGAGGAGGCAGATGATTTTAAGTTTTTTTAATATAACAGTAGTTTTTCTCCATGGAGTTCGAATTATTTTCTCTCCACCATTTTTGCGCTTGGAGATTACAGATCAAAATAATTTAAAAATTAAATTTATATTGATAAACTCGATGAATCACAATAAAAATGAAATAGGTGTCTTAAAATTATGTCTTCTATCCGTAAAAAATATAAAATGAAGACAAAAAAAAAAACTTGACATACCGAATTGCCAAAAAATATCAGCTATTCTATACATCTATTTAGGTCGGCTCGACTCCATTGACGTTTTCTACGTTGATTATGTTTTTGCGATGTCAATGTTGGTCCCATAGTAAAACTTGTTCAGTTTGATGGTCTGAAACACCCCCTTAAGTAGGTATGTTACGTACGCATTTAAGTTTGCACCCTGTATAATTCGAAAACAATTATTGCTACAAATAATAAGCCTAACGATAAAGTTCCTAAATCCAACTAAGATTTTGATCTCAACACTGTTTGAACAAGGAAAAAAAGATAACTTTTCTGCACTAAGTATCTCCCTCTCCCTACAAACCGTTAATTTAAAGTTATCTCTGAATAATGAAGATCGTAGCTCTGAACCTTGAGATGATCTCATGTGGACAAGGGATTCGAATTATCTAATTCTCCGTTCATTTGCCGCAGTCAGAATCCGACTGTAAACCGCTAAAGGTGCGCGCACGCTTGTATTTTCGCGCTATATCTAAGTAACATTGAATCGCGCGCGGGCGCGCATTTAATTCTTTCATCGGTAAATCAATTAAAAAGCAATAAAATATGAATCAAGCACGTTATTATTCTGCAGTTTTATGTGAACTTTAGGTAAGGTTAATATGTTTTAAATGTACAATATATTTAATGAATCTAAAATAGTAGTGTAAAGTAAAAATACGAGTACTTAGATTTTCTTATACTGTTTTTATCCCGTTCAAAGAATGTATTCGCCTGGGAGCATTTTCAAAACCACCGCACAAAAGAACGTTAAAACCTCGCGTTACCTAAGGTATTAACTAATCAAATTTAAAGATTGAAAAATTAAGTCTCAGGCGGGACTTATGGAACCCGCTTTCTTCCAATCCGGGGAAGTGCGTTATCCAATTTCGCCACCGAGTCCACTAACCAGAGAACGACATTTTCAATCTGTTGCGTCTTAAGGGGACGTGCGCGCCATTGGAAGTTATTACAAACTAACCAGCACGTGCCAGCACGAAAGTCCAGCATTACAACTGGGCCCCTAGACAAAGTATATTTTGATTAGCGTTAGGTAACGCAGTAGAAAACATAAAATTGTGTGAACTTGACGTATGGTGACGAAAGCAAATGTTTCGATCGCCAATGTCAAATCCATACATTCTGTCGTTTTCTACTAGCTTCAACGCCAATAGAATGTCACTTTGTTTAGGGCCCCTGGAATTCATTCAATATATAGATGACACGCCCTGTTCCAAATTTAAATATTATTGATTATTTTTATACCATGTTACAGCCATGAAACTATTTCGAATCAAACTAATGATTAAAAATTTAGTCTCGGGCGGAACTTGAACCCGCACCGCACTCTTCTAATCCGGGGAAGTGCGTTATCCAATTTCGCCAGGTTTTTAAATAATTTATATTTCACTTTAAATCATATTGATTGTGGTACCTACTTAGTGCCAAAAATAGTTAGTTTGTTATAAGTAGTTTTTATGTTCTTCATAAGTCCTCATCTCAAACAATAGGCAGGTACCACGGTATGATTATTTTAGAATATCTTTGAATCTTCGCAACTATAGGTAGGTAAGTAATACATAAGTATATGTACCTACTTATAAAAAACCTTGTGTTAAAATGTACTTAGATATAATCTAGTTAATCCCAATATAAAGTGAATAAAGGTATTGTTTCCATACCGACAAGATTCTTGCCAAGGAAAGGTAATTTTTATCACGAGAAAAATACTAAACTGGTTCTTATTTGCATACACCTAAATAGATATACATACTTAGGTACAGAGCGACACAACAGAGGCTCAGTTTAAGACAGAGGCGATAATAATAATTATTTAACCAAGCAAGTTTTTGAAATACTTACCTAAGTATTCATACAAACGGTTGGTAAAGCCCGACCAGGAAAATAAAAAACCATGCCGCCATAAAAAATCGCCATGTTGCGGAATATCATTGGAACTAATTTTTGTACTTGGAACTCTGTCATTAAAGGTTATAGTCGATTACAGCGCCCCCAAACCAGGTTTTTTATATTCCTGGTCAGGCTTTACGTTGATTTTCAAATTAAAGTCATCAGCATCATTAATACGTCCCACTGCAGGGCACATGCCTATTCCGTCAGGGACGATGTTTGGGCATCAGGCCACCACGCGTGCCCAGAGAGCGGATTGGTCGACTACACACATACGTATGATACGCATCAAAATGAGTCGTTACCCGTGGACCCGGTGGGTTGACCCATTACCGGGTCCACGGGAAAATCAAAATGTAATTTTTGGCGTATGCGATTTACCTTACGATGTTTTACTTCACCTTTTGATAGCAGTCGGTAATAAGTACCTACCTAAGAACGTCAGTGGTCATGAGGGTCCGGGTTCGAATCCACACGGGCGACGTGCCACGTGTTTTTTTTTCAAGATAAAGTGAAAAGTATTAAATATTCAATAAGTATTCCAGACTGCAGCCAGATTACTACTTTTGATAGTTTATTTGCGTGTTCGTCTCCACGCCATCGTCATAGGCATAAATAATTTCATAGTTGTCGGTTGGTTGAGCCAAACAAATTTAACTATCTTTACGAGTATACCTACTATTAGTCGAGATAAAAAAACCTGTAAACCCTATATGCTCAGTCCAGTCAACCCACAATAAACCGACGACTGTAACACAAAGTATCTCTGTCCTCTTCATCAGATGCGAAGTTTTAGGACACCTTCAGTGGGACCTTGAAGAAGTGCAACGTACTTTGGAGTGGGCTCTACAAAAGATTAGAAACAAAAAACTTGTTAAATAAAAACACTTGGAAACAAAGTCTAGCTCCCAAACTTGGATAAGATAATAAGTTATTACATTTGACGAAAATCATCCTTATGGAGAAATAAAAGTAAAGAACTGAAGAAGGACGTATTCGTAAGGATAGGTTCACCTATTGCAGGCATGAAGTAACGAGTTATAAATTTTGGCCCCGTTGCGGTAATTATTCTTTAGGTTGTTCTTAATTCAAATAGGAAGGGGGCCAAAGATAACTAAAAAAAAATGCGGGCCATTTTTTTTTCGAAAATTTATTATTTTTATTATAACTCGGAAACACTAAGTGCTACAGAAAAAAATATAAAAACAATATGTTGTACATAAGTTTATCTATAACTTTAATTCTAATGACTTTATTGATAAATCAAATAGTTCATGAGAAAAATGCTTTAGAATATAGCATTACCAATGTTAATGGTGACAGGTACGAGCGATGATAGGCATTGTTCTCATGGGTCCTGTGGAAGAAATGAATGAAACTCTGAGGGGCTTTTAGGGTATATATCCAATGAGTACCAGAAAATCGCGACCCTGCCGGAAGGTCTTCTCCTCACAGATAGGGTCAAAAGCCCTCAAAAACCATGACAAGGGTTATGGGCCCCGAACAAATGTTGTAGAGGACCGTGGTCAAATTTGGTTGGCCCAATTCAAGACAGCCGATATGGAAACACACGCTCTAACTTGCACCAATCTGACTGAAAATTGTCACCAGGGATCATAGGGGTCGCTGCTAAAAATACATTGTTTATTAACCACTAACTGCAAATAGTGCTAAACTAACACTACAGGATGGGGTTTTAGACAGTTTCATTACCGTATGGTGATTGTACTCTTATTTTTTTGGACTTGTCATACTGAATGAAATTTGCGATATGTATACATGTGAAACAAAACACCCTAGATAAAGGCCTTTAATGAGATCAATTTGTCGGATAAAAAAGTGGGGAAACAAATCTAAACATTTTTCATAAGTTTCATAACATATTTGCCTTCCATTTCAATCATTCGTCATTGGAACTTATAGTAGTAGGTACCTAGGTTATACTGTCTACCTAATGGGTAGGTACATTTTGTAATGTTTTAATGAAGAAATTTTCTATTCAAAACTTTTCTGTCTGCGATTCATAAAATAATAAATAAACATTGATGACATGCCATTTATTACATACCTACAAACCTACAACCTGTTCCTCTAATAAACTGTTCTGTCCAACTAAACAAGTTTGGCTTGTTTTCAAAACAGGGATGACCAGACTCTAATGGTAGACCATTAGGTAATCAAATACTCATAAAAGGTCATCCCGTAGGTACCTAACATTTTTTTTGGGTCAGTATGAGATAGTCTTTATAAACGATATCGAATTCCATTAAAATGCTATTTCTAAGGCTCAATCAATCAAATATACTTTATTTTACACCAAAATATAAATATGTAGTAAAAACACAGAGAAAAAAACAAGAGGCACAAGATAAGGCGGTCTTATCGCTAGAAGCGATTTCTACATACCGTAGCTATAAATTAAGAGTTAAGAGGATAGGCGGGCTGAAATGCTAATTTGGAGAAAAGGTCACTGTTCCAACCGTATGGCGTATACATATTTGTCCGATCCGACCCACCCATACGACTAGAGTGCGAAAGAGACAACTGCAGCTAGGACCGATTTTATTTACATAAAATCGACGAAAACAGCATTTTGTATTCCCCTGCTTTCTCCTCCAAAACTAAACAGATTTTAATAATTCTTTCAAGAATAATATGAGAAAGATTTTGGCTATGTCTGTACGTTTTCTATTTTTTGTTTATATTCGTCAAAATTGTTTACTGGATGTCTGAAAACGGGCGGTAAAATTGGTCATTTTCGAAGGTCCCTAGTTCCTACAGTAATTAATTAATGTAAAAAAGCAAAACATAGGGACATGGCAGAGGTGACTAAGATTGTATGGCTCTAGTGCTATTATCCAGGGAGAAAACAGGGTAATACGTTTGTATGGAAAAAACTGTACGGTCTATCCTCTTAATAAAAACTAAAAATAATAAAGTAAGACGATTAAACTTTGTAGCGAGCTCATCTGTTTTGTTGCGACTGCGCACGTTTTGAAGTTTGGTAAACACGATCTAATTATTGTAGTCACGTTTTTTATGAAAATGATTATTAAATTCTTGAAATGAGTGAAACTTGGCTAGACGGGAAGACGGTCGGTGGACCAAGGCAATATCAGAGTGGTGGCCAAGAGAGGGACGGTGTAGGTAGACCACCAGCACGCTGGTCTGATGACATTGTGCGAGTGACGGGTTCGCATTGGATCAGATTAGCACAGGACCGTGAAGAATGGCGCAATAAAAGGGAGGCCTATGCCCAGCAGTGGGTCGATGTGGGCTGATTTGATTGATTGAGTCACATTGAGTGAAATGCGGAATAAAAATGTTCTCTTTTCAATACTTATAATTATCACATATTTTTTATAGAGTAGGCATAGACACGCCAATTTTAAAATGTTATTGGATATACAGGGTGTAAGGGACAGCCCTCCGCAAACTGAAACGGTGAACTCAGACCATCAAACTGAACAACTTTCAGTATGGAGCCTACCTCAGGAAACACGAAAAAAAATCAGCTCTCCCATACATTTGAGTCGGGTAGGTAAAGCAGTTTTGTATGGGACAGCAGATTTTTTTTCGCGTTTCCTGAGGTAGGCTCCATAATGAAAGTTGTTCAGTTTGATGGTCTGAGTTCACCGTTTCAGTTTGCGGAGGGCTGTCCCTTACACCCTGTATATAAAGGGTAAAATTGATATCATTAGCATCCTTTTAAACTAAAGAGTCTACCCATAAACCTAAACAAAACCTAAACGATCGGAAAAAAATCTGCTGTTCCATACTAAACTGCACGTCCGCTGCCGCTGTCTACTCGACTCAAATGTATGTAATAGTAGATTTTTTTGCTCCGATCGGTTTGCTCCCATAGTAAAAGTTGTTCAGTTTGATGGGCTCTGAGGGTTGAACTATATACACATGGCCGCACGCGATCGCACTTTTCCGTCGCTCCATCCTTTTCTGTCACTCAGGAACGTCATTTGCTAGGCGCAGGCGATCGCATTCCGTCTATCTTATAGAGGCCATGTGTAGTTCAACCCTAACTCTTAGTTTAAAAGGATGCTAATGATATAAATTTAACCCTGTAGACTTCATTTATTATTTAGTTAATCAAACCTACTAATTTAAGGTTGTCATGGTTTTTCAATAAAACAAATAGAAAAACAAGAAATAAAAACTAACTTCCGTTGACGCATTAATTCGTTAATAGTACTTAACAATATTTAGGTTTTTAATAAAGATTTTTGTCATAAAACAAGTTTTTAATGATATCTATTTTAAGAAATAGATTTTAATTGCTTCACTTCGTCAGTAGAAACTAAAATAATAAGTATTTAGGTACTTAGCGTTTAAATAATTTAACCCCATTTTTTGTCCAACTAAAAGGTCAATTGAGACTAGGTTTTTTAACATCCAAGGTTCTTCTTGAGTTCCGGAAACCTTTAATGGAGTTCACACAATTTATAAGATTAAATTTAAGATACAAGTTACCACGTCAAATATAATCAAGTGCTTGTATAAGAAAGATCTGCAATCAACCTTTAGGAGAAAAAAATTGCGAATGTTTAAAAAATTTAGGATTACCTTGACACAAGCGGAACTGTATGATGATTTACAAGTACATACTTACTAAGTACTCTCACGGCCATAATTTTAGGTGGCAAAATAAAATTGTATGGATAAATTGTATAAAGGATTTGTATTATTCCTAATATTTTTTCAGGGTGTTTTATATCCAGTTAAATCTTGACTATATTGTTTGCAACTGATAATACAATGCCTTCAATTAATGGATATAAACCAATACCTTTGCCAGCTTCCTGGAGTGCGATTTTTGAATCTCATTCGGTGAGCTCAGCTGTTGAAAATGTCAAAATTACTATGGAGATATGCATCTTTCTACTGCTGATTTGACTTTCAAAAATCATACTACAGGAGAGCGATTTTTCAGAGTCAAATCCGCAGTAGAAAGATGCGTATCTCCATAGTAATTTTGACATTTTCAACAGCTGAGCTCACCAAATGAGATTCAAAATTCGCATTCCTGGGTGTGATTCGGCCGATGGATTCGGCTTATCAAACTAAACAGTTTACCTATATTTATTCATCCCTTCTAATGTAGCCGGCAAAACGACCATAAAAGACGAAAACGTTTTACATGTTTTATAGTTTTTATACCATATTGACTTAGCAACTATTTTAATACTTACACATAGTTATAGTAACAAAATAGAACAACAATAATAACTATTATTATATGTACTGTAACACACTACTGGACAGAGTTTGGAAGGGCACGCAAAATGTGATTATTATAAACAAATAAATAAGTAGGTACTACCACGTTAGATTTGTATATGCTAAAGTCAATAACATTAATGTAAAACTATAACAATACCTACTGATTAAGTATTGACTTAGTAGGGAGATATAATACTACTAACTTTACTAAGCATACAAAAACAAAAGGTCACATATAACACGTTTTTTAAAACTACAAGCTATTACACAAACAGTGTGATCATTATTAGGAGTACAGATTTTATCTAGACGGTACATACGGATTACTGTAAATAACTACTTTTCCTCACGTTTTTCCTTATGTATACCTACTACGAGTACATCTATGAAAAATAAACATAGTTTGTTCATCTATTTAATTTTCAGTCGTCTATTTCAAGGACTCCCAGTACTACATATTTAAAAACAATTTGTACTGTAATTACCAATTTTAAACGCTACGCACTGAAATTTTGTCACATTGTCTTTTAGTCCACAAATATGTTTCGCTTCCGCCTAGCAATAGAGATTTTTAAAGCCCTTCCTCCAGAAAAATAGCACATTGTTGAAACTAAGTACCTACCTGTTTATAGTACCTTTTATAGATTGTAGTTGTGGCAAAGTTTGGATACTATTCGCATTTTTCAGTACCTACATAACCTCGTCAGTAAGTTCAAGTCGTACTATGCCAGTATTTTAGTCGAGTGGCGAGTAATTTAGTAACTAAACGTGTCTGAACAATAAAACTTTAGTCGAGCAGTTTAGCAAGTAATTTAGTCGAGTTGATCCATTTCGTTCTATTTTTATCGGGCGAGTATCGCCCCCCACCACTACTGGTTCACCGGCTAAACGAGTCGGAACGTGTTGTTTTAGTAGAGTTTATTAGTTGCTGCAAAAATGACGTTTCGTTGGTGCGGAAAAACAACATTACAATTTGCGTCTAAATGTTGAGAATCTTTTAATGATAATTATTTCAGAAGACAATTCGTAGCTCCTATTTCATCTCTTCTATTAATCCATTTTGGCATCCATAGTTTTTTCTTTTTCATCACCCCAATTTCTTCTTCCACCTCTTCTAAAATAGCCATTATCATAAGCTTTATCAGCTTATTGACTTTACGGTACGTTGTAGTCTGTTCATCTTTACAAACCCTTCATTTATGTAATGTACACGGCCGTAGTGCGAACGGTTTTTGGGCAATAGCGTTTATTTTAGTCACTAAATTACTCGTCACTCGACTAAAATACTGGCATAGTCCGAACTAGGCTTTAAAGAAAGAAATAAGTACAACAGTAAAAAAATTAAAAAGAAGGGAACTAAGGAAAATATGAAGTTCATTCAGAGAGGCTCATTACCAGTCTTTCGATACCACTAGTGAAACGTTGATGTTCTGAGTTTTCAGAAAATATCTGACTACCCCGGGGACTAAAGTCGTGAGCATGCTATGTCATTTTTGCAAAAAACAATATACCTCGTACGATATCAGCGTTCAATAAGGTCATTAGTTATTCCACGTTCATTTTACTGAAACTACGTCACGGTTAAAATGGATAATTTACTGGGCATTGTCTTTTACATGAACAGGGAGTGGTTTAGGCGATTGTCTAAAAAATGTCTCAGTAAGTATAATAACTATTGTTTGTCTAAGTATTAACCACACTAACAAAGACGAAACAGCTTTGACTACTTATATGAGGACTAGTTACGCGTGTAATTCTACTAACAAACATTTCTGCCACTTTTTGCGGGGGGCAAGGATATAACATACAATCCTCAACTTTGGATTTTATTCCCCATTACTTTAGATTCTTATTTTGAATGTTAAAAATCATGAAAAGTAGTCTCGTGTAAACCCAAACGTTCTAAGTTCGAATTTATTGTTTCGCAATTATATGCTGTCTCGTTTAGTGGTAAGGTATAAAATTGAATGTAAATGTACATGATCAATTGTTCTTATGCCGTGGCCGAGGGGAAATGCTAACGCAAGGCTAGGGGTAGTTGGGCGGTTGACACCGCGCTCGTTTAGGACCGCGGTGTCAATCGCCCAAGGGCTCTTTTTGAATAGGGTCTTACACACCACGCTATGCATTTTAATGGACCGCGGTGCCATGTGCTATTTATGAATAGGGTCTTTCGGACCGCTATCCAAAGTTTAATAATATAATATAATTTTATTTTGGACTAACGTGCAGAAAAACGTTAAGTGTAGAAAATGAAACAATTTCATTAAAATGCAAATTTTTTATTACTTATATTATATATATATTTTTTTATATTTTTATTTTAATGTTAATTTATTGAAATTGTTTCATTTTCTACACTAAACGTTTTTCTGCCCGTCAGTCCAAAATAAAATTATATTATATTATTAAACTTTGGATAGCGGTCCGAAAGACCCTATTCAAAAATAGCACATGGGCGATTGACACCGAGGTCCATTAAAATGCATACCATGGTGTGTAAGACCCTATTCAAAAAGAGCCCTTGGGCGATTGACACCGCGGTCCTAAACGAGCGCGGTGTCAACCGCCCAACTACCCAAGGCTAGTCCTTATAATTAATATTCTAAGTGTAACAGGCCAGTAACCGAACAGACTTGCTAGATACTGTACAATTGAAAAATCCGACTGTATTGCTGGTAGGTACATGAAATACTTTTCAAATTAAATCCATTTATTGCAAAGAAAATACTTATTACAAAAAGAAAAATAACTTAAACAACCTAAATTAACAAACATAATTTCATATTTTTAAATTAACATAATCAGACGACAAGTTATTTTAAATCGCTTATTGTGTTCATGTTTTCATGTAGATATTTTAATATTTTGAATAAATGTTATTGTAGCTTGTTACATACCTACCTAAATGGATGAAATATTTACAGTTTCGTATTGTAGTTGCTGATATTGCTCTGAAAACTCATTAAGAGGATAGACGAGTACAGTTTTCTCTATTCCCCTGTTTTCTCCCTGGATTCACACTAGAGCAAATATTTTTTTACCATACAATCTATGTCACCTCTGCCATGTCCCTATGTTTTGCTTTTTTGCATTTATTAGTTACTGTAAGAATTAGGGACCTTCGAAAATGAACAATTTTACCGCCCGTTTTCAGACAGCCAGCAAACAAATTTGACGAATATAAACAAAAAAAGCAAAACGTACAGACATAGCCAAAGTCTTTTTTATATTATTCTTGAAAGAATTATTAAAATCGGTTTAGTTTTGGAGGAGAAAACAGGGGAATACGAAATGCTGTTTTCTTCGATTTTATGTAGATAAAATCGGTCCTAGCTGCAGTTGTCTCTTTCACACTCTATTCGGTAGGGTGTATTGGTGGAACGGATCGGACAAATTTATGTATACGGTTGGAAAAGTGACCTACTCTCAAAATTAGCATTTCAGCCCACCTATCCTCTTAAGGTTACCTACTAGCCTTTTTAATGAGAGCTGTGGTTCGGTGTTATTAGTTATCTGATAGGTAATTAAAAATAACAACTGCCTACTAAATAAATAATCATTTCCTCACTTAGTATTCATATAATGTTGGAACCATTTTTCGAATATTCCGAATGTGCCAACACTCAGCTGGGACCCCATGTCCTAGAACGATGCGAGTATGTCTGGGATTTAGTTCCGAATTTGTTCTATCGAATCCAAAAAAATAAAAAAATTTTCCGTCAAAATAGAAGAACGGCATTGGTTTTAAAAAAACCTCCAGCCAGCGGGACAGTACTTTTTACCCGACTGCGACAGAAGGAGGGTTATGTTTTTCGAGCGTATGTATGTATGTATGTATGTATGTATGTATGTATGTATGTATGTATGTTTGTATGTCTATTTCTTTGGCACGCGCTACAGCCTAAACGGCTTGATGGATTTTATTATTTATAAGGCACAGGAACTCCAAATGGGTGTCGCTGTCAAGCTGTTTATTTTTAAATTAACATAATTTGACGACAAGTTATTTTAAACACTTATTGTGTTCATGTTTTCGTGTATTTTAATATTTTAAATAAATGTTATTGTAGGTTGTTACATACCTACCTAAATGGATGAAATATTTACAGTTTCATATTGTAGTTGCTGATATTGCTCTGAAAACTCATTAAGAGGATAGACGAGTACAGTTTTCTCCATAAAAACGTATTCCCCTGTTTTCTCCCTGGATAATAACACTAGAGAAAATTTTTTTTTACCATACAATCTATGTCACCTCTGCCATGTCCCTATGTTTTGCTTTTTTGCATTTATTAGTTATAAGGCACAGGAACTCCAAATGGGTGTCAATGTCAAGCTTTAGTTCTACTTTTGTTCTGCCAGCGCGGCTATCATGCCACCCACAACAATGCGTTAAAATGAGAAAAACGTAATGCATAGTAAAATAACGTATTGTCGCAAATCATAATGTGCATCTATCTAATGAAAGGAACCATCAATCAAAGAGGTAAATGGTTGTTTAAAAATCACGCGACGACACAATGACATAGCTTGTATATTTCTTAACAACATTGCTACCTACAGTCATTGAGTCAGTTTTAAGAGAACTGTGATAGCAAGCACAAGTTTACTATAGTATCGGATCGGACAATTTTTTATAAACCTCCACTCGCTTGCGCGAGCTTAGGCAAGCCCACTAGGGTACATCAAGCACGTATCCATACTTTTGTTTCGGGGGGGAACAAAACAAAATATACAAAGTACAATTACAAAAGTATACTCTGAAATGGAATCTGAGATATAAAATTCAAAAGAGGCTCTTTTGTTTGAATTTTTTGATCTCGGATTCCATTTCAGAGTAGAGGTATAATAGTGTAACATTGTCAACTTGATACATTGAGGTACTAAGTTAACTAGAGAAGCTACCGAGAAGTAATGTTTTTTGTAACAAGCGTTAGGGTGCACGCGCTCTAACCCACTTAGCCTGTGCCAGGCGCTCGTCGCAGCCTGACGCTCCCAGCACGCGCCCCACACTGCTGATCATGGTGCACAGATTTTGTTCGCGTTGTCTGCTCTATACATAATTACTCAATGACTTGATACTAGTTTACTTTATAGAATTGTCAATGTATAGCGGGCTCGCCTAAAGCTCGAGCAAGCGTGCGGAGGAAGAATTATGATACCTACCTAACAATAATGTCTTATAAAAGAATTCGCATCTGCTGAAACGCGTGAATCATTTCTGTATTAAACTAAAAATGTGCATAAACAGACAGTCAATAGTTTTGACACGATGACGATACAATAGAACACTCTACATACCTAGCCAATGAGTGAAAAGACAATAAATACATACATAACAAAGCAGTGATCTCCAAAAAGTGATACAATGTCGAAAGAAGTGCCGTCAAGCGAGGAGTTGAAGCCGCACGAGACGTGGAGGATCGTCAAGAACGTGGTCATCATCAGTGTTGCCTTCATGGTGCAGTTTACTGCTTACAGCGTGAGTACCATCCACTTCTACAGTTGAATACCCAATTCTATCATTATAGTTTACTGGCTGTGCTCGGCATGCGTAGCACAACAAACCACCAAAGTTTCACCGCAATCGGTCAAACAACGGTTTTGAATCTATTAATATCAAACAGATAAACATCAATTTTTTTATATTTTTAGTAAGATTCTGTAAATTTGAAATCCACCAACATGCATTGGACTCTTAGTTATGGTGGATAAGAGTGAGTTTAAGACAGATTTACCGGCGGGCCCATACAAAAATTACATTTAGTATGAGCGTCTGCTGTCGTCACGCCGCGCCGACTCGTCGTATCGCCGTCGGTAAATGTCATATATCATTACCATGAAGGCCTGTGCATTGCAGTGTGGATGGTAGAGGCTGATGATGATGAAATTTGATGGTAGTAAAATTTTAAACATTCTAATTTTATTGCGGTATGATCTACCTGTGTCTTAAACGAAACAAACCGAAATACATAGTATGTCAAAGTCGCCCAAAAATTTTCTAGAGTTTATATAGTTACCTCTGTGTAGATATTTTGCAAATTGCACATTTAAAAGAGGCAGAGAGTTAGTGAGCGTGCCATATTCCACAAGCTTAAGCTTTACATAGGGTGTACACCGTAACTATAAAATAATCAGTGGTACACCTTTCAGAATATTTTCTAGCCAATCCTACTGGTCTCAGGCTTTGCTTCATCATCGTAAAAACACCAATGCGGTCACTCGAAGATGCAACCGGCCCACGTATGATTTCTCTACACGCGTGCGACTCGCCCCTTCCCTGCCCCTCTAGCATGCCAACGCCGAGAAAACGACAAAAATCGAGACGTGCCTCCATCTTTATTATTTTACGTACGCCAAAAAGAGCGCGCATAACGTTTTTCTCGTTTAAACGCTTTGTCGTGGGTGGCATGCTAGCCGTGCTGCATAGATACGCGCTTTTCGGAGAGCAAAAGACATGTAGTATGGAAAAAACTTAGTCGCGCGCAAGTACAGAAATCATACTAGACGTGCTGCTTGATGATAGTTATGATAGCTCGATGTTGTTTGACAACTCTAAACTCGAGTAAATATTCCATCGTTACTTGTCACGCAGGGTGCAGCGAACTTGCAGAGCTCTATAAACGCCGAGGCGGGACTGGGCACGGCGTCTCTGGCAGCTGTGTACGCCGGTCTTATACTTTCCAACATATTCCTGCCAGTTATCGTTATTAAGTATGTGCTTCTACTTAATTACTAAGTCTTATGATTATGATGAAAGATGTATGAATGTCAGTGAGGTTAAAGAGGTGCGTCGAAGTCCTAGCTTGTGACGGTCCGTGCATGGACTCTGCCTACCCCCTTGGGACAATGGAGTGAGCTTATGTAGGATTATGATACTTGCTACTTACTTGTAATTTTAACTAGACGGTCGGAAGCTCATTCGAGTGAACCTGCCTGCTGTGCCGAGGGTCGCGGGTTCGAATCCTGTAAGGGACAAATATTTGTATCGAGTCATGGTTGTTCGTAACTGACTTTATTTTAAATGTGACTAGTAAATTATTGTGACAATGTACAAGAGACTTAATTTTTAAATCCTTTTTAATATCCGAGTCCTTTCTTACTTTCCTGCCCTCGTGTGTAATCTAATTTTGTGTCATCATAATTAAGTTGTATTATTCGTATGTTACATCAAAAACTACAAATATTTTATTCAGGTAGAGATAAGTTATTAAAAAGTAGCGGGGAGCGACTGGATGAGGAAGGCCAAGGACAGAGTTTTGTGGCGCGCCTTGGGAGAGGCCTATGTTCAGCAGTGGACGATGATAGGCTGATGGTGATGCTCACGACTGTATTCCCCGAGGGGGTAGTGAGAGATATTCTGAAACCTCAGAACATCCACGTGTCACCAGTAGTACAGAAACTCTGTCCAGTGTGACGGGGGGTGAGCCCGTCGCCACTTATAATGGACAGTGGGTACAATACATGCCTCGAAATTGAAACATGCAGGTTTCCTCACGATGTTTTCCTTCACCGAAAAGCCAGTGGTGTTACAAATCGTACATAAAACTCTAATAATGCATACTAATAATACATGTTTGCACTTATCTGTACGTTAAAAACTACTTAAAGCAACTGTTGCAGCTGCTTACTAAGTGGGTTACGTCAATGACAGTAGGTACAAACGATGGTACTGCCATTGAAGGAACCCTGATTGATTTTACTCGGGTAACTGATAGATATTTCTGTCCTGCGAGTAGCCACTTTAAAAGACCCTCCGCACACTCACTTATATCAATTTATAATCTCGTTTATCCGTTAGTGATATAGGTATGAATTATGAAACACAATAATTGTTACATCTACTATTACAAGTAAACAGGGTGTAAGGAAAAGTATCATTAACCTTTAAACCACTCTACACATCAAACTGAACAACTTTTATTATGGGAGCAAACCGATCAAAGCAAAAAAAAAGTCTGCTGTGTCATACTATACTCCAATACCAACTCAACTCAAATGTATGCAACAGCATATTTGTTTTTTCTCTGATCGGTTGGCTCCCATAGTAAAAGTTGTTCAGTTTGATGGACTTTTCCTTACACCCTGTATTATTCGACTCTATAGTTATATTCGTTTGTCCCTCAGATGGCTGGGTGCAAAATGGGCGATATCGCTTTCCTTCGTGACCTACATGCCGTACATTGCTGCCCAGCTGTGGCCGAGGTTTTACACCCTGATACCAGCGGGTCTGATCGTTGGCTTCGGTGGGGGACCTTTGTGGTGTGCCAAATGCACTTATATCAATGTGGTAGGTTTTATTTGTAAGTTTCTTTAAAAGTTGTAGAGACGCAACTTAAAAGGAGGTTGGTAGTTGAAGCAAGACTTCTGGCCAATCCGAAAGGAAACGCTGTCGGAGAATGCATGTGAGTGAGTTGCCTTATGCCACAGATATTATAATACAAGTACTTATGCTAAGCTTTCTTTAAGAAAATCAAGCCATGTTTTTAAGCTGGGATTTTCCTCCTTGGATTTGTAGTGGGGCAAAGAGAGTGCATTGCATTAAGCAATAGTGTCGGTGCGAACCCACTGACGCAATAAATATCTACTAGTACGATCCAATATAAACCACAGATGTTTGCACAATGTGCGCTTGGCTGAACGAGGCCTAAATTACACTTTAGAAGTTAGGTAGGTACAGTAAAGTTATAACACATGAGTAAATACCCCGCGCAGACAAAGCTTCGAACAATCGCGCTACGGACAATCGTGGGAAAATCTATGGGAGACGTTTGGTGAGGGCGCCACGTCGATTATTCTGTGCGCCCCTATAGCAGCTTTGTTTCTGTGGGACGAGGAGCGCACAAAATCTCGTGACGCGCTCGCTTAATGTCTCTCATAGATGTCCATTAGCGCGATTCTTCGAAGCTTTGTATCTGTGAGGTATTTGCTCGTGTGGTCATACCGTGATCCCGTTCCAGGCGTTCAAGAATGCCTGCTGCGGTGTTTAGGAGAGCTGCTCAACTGGTTTTGTTGTTTTTTCCTGAGGACAGTACCGCATTACTTAGGCAGCAGCTACTACCTTATTACAGCGGGCAATCAGGGCGACAAAGTGCCCGGGTGGGTTAACGGAATTAAGTTCTCCCATATTAGGAATTGCAGTTTACGCAATCGCTGTAATTCCCTTTTATGATTGTCCATACTTAACAGGTGTCCGAAGCATACAGCAGGATTACGAACATTCCAGCAGAAGCATTGCTAGCGCGGTTCCTTGGTCTCTTCTTCATGATCTTCCAAATGAACCAGGTGTGGGGTAACCTGATATCATCTTTGGGTAAGTTCCGGTTCTACCGCAATGAAAAATATAAAGTTTTCAGAGTTGTTTAACATTATTGCACCAAAATTACCGCCTGGTTCATGGTTTAGAATACCTTTTTCTTCCCATGGGGGGGTCTTGTGAGGCAACTAAAGGTTATGGATATTTTTAATGTTCTTGTGGGCAAAATACTGTCTACCTACCTATCATTATTTAACAAGTCATTCCATACTGAAAACCTAAAATGGGATAAAAGTGAACCTTGCTAAAATTGTGCGATTTAAATAGTTAAATTTGGAAGGTTACCTGTATGAAAGCTAAACTGACCACCCTGAAATATTACGGTGTTATTAAAATTTTGAATAACATCCCGAACTAAATTATCTATGTCCTGAATTTTCCAGTGCTCACGTCAGGCGACAACGCGGCTGCAGTGACAGCTGTAAACGCTTCTATGATACCAGAAGTATGTGGCGCCAACTTTCTGCCGAGCGCTGATGCTGCTGTGGCTCTGCAGGCCCAGCCCCAGGAGAAGATTGAGATGCTTGTAGGTGAGGCCGTTTTAACTTTTCATATACCAATATACAGGGTCCTTCTTAATATGCTGACACTTTTTTTAAGGGGATGTTCAGACCGTCAAACTGAACAACTTTCTCTATGGGACCAACATCGAAATCACGAAAAAAAAATCAGCTGTCCCATACATTTGGCTCGAGTAGGTTTGCAGTTTTGTATGGAAGAGCTGATTTTATTTCGCGATTTCGATGTTGGTCCCATAGAGAAAGTTGTTCAGTTTGACGGTCTGATCATCCTCTTAAAAAAGTGTCAGCATATTAAGTTGGACCCTATAGAACTAACTGAGAGTGCCGATTGGTTTTTTGCAAAAGCTGTCCAATGATTCTTCTTTCGTGTCAGTAAAGCTGTATCATGTGACAATTACTCGCGCTGTAGTGGAAAAATTTGTAAGCCAGCTCTTATCAATGTTCGTATCGAGGCTGACTATCTAGGATGCGCTAGATGAAGTCCGTTTTCTTCAAAGAGGCTCTTTCCTTGCACCTTTCCCAGAGCTGAATACCAGATTATTTTCTATTCTTCTAAATATATTTTGTCGTTTCCTATAATTTAGGTATATTTTAACTAACATCTTGCCGAAAATGTATATTTCAGGAATATACTTGGCATGTATGGCAGGAGCAGCGATCATTGTAGCCATCGGAGTTGACTCCATGAAGAGGTATGTTATCTACTATTGGCTAAAAGTGAACTTTGCTGAAACTGCAAAATTCAATCGTTCTTTCTCGGAGAAACTCACGACTTGTCGCTAATTGCTATTACAAATTCAAATTAAATCTCTACTGTTGTAAGTCAGGAAGACTGAATCTATTTTCAAAATACCAGGTATGAAAACGGACGGACTAACTCCAGCACAGGCTTGTCAGGCATGGCGTTGCTGGCTGTGACATTGAAGCTCCTGATCGAGCCCAAGCAGTTGATGTTGATCATCCTCAACATCTTCATAGGATTACAGCAGGCATTCTTCGGCGCTGATTTTACTGCAGTAAGTAATCATTTGTCGTGTTATGCTGATAGCTATTGTTACACAAAAGCTGTATTCTACTATTCTTCTAGGCTGATTAGTTAGTGAAAGAAAGACGTAGAGTTAACCAGGACCTCCGAATAATATTTATATCATTTAAAGGGGCAAAAATATTCCAAATTATAGTGACAGGCTGACAACTTGGCACAAAAGAGAAAATCATGAAAATTTGTTAGTCCAAGCCAATTATTCAATATAAGTGCCGTATTCTGTTTTCCCCGTTAGGGAAGTGAGTGTGTGTATGTATTCCACATTATTATTTTGTTTCAGGCTTTCGTATCGTGCTCGATTGGGACCGGTACAGTGGGATTTGTTATGATGACCTTCGGCTTGGCTGATGCTATAGGATGCATCGTCACTGGATATTTAGCTAAGGTATGGATGACGCTTTACAACTTTTTTTCTTCGTCAAGTAGGTGGCTGGAAAATTCGTTATCGGTTGCTACTTTCAGTGCATGACCGATTCTCATAAATATGACCATGATTTAAAAAGAACACTTCTCATTGATCATGTCTAAAAAGTGAGCACATCTCAAAGTGTACGGATGGATGCATTGATTGATACCTACTCTCATCGTTGGATGGATGACAATATTATCAATTCTTGTCGCAAATACCGGCGTAGGTCCATTAAAACTGATCAGTCTTGTATTTAGTTTCCTACTAATGTTTATAAATACATCGAACAATAGACGAAGGACGCTAGTAGGATTATTGACAACATTCACATTGTATATGCACTATGCACAATTAGGTGGTAGGTGCGATAGAACAAAGATTTACTGTGGGAATCACAGTCATGAGTTTTTGTAATTTATCTATACGTCCTATATCCCACATTCAGAAATTAGATAAAATCTGATGTATTCTAATAGGATTGAAGACAAAGGTCGCTGGGAGTCGATGAATGCAAGCTGCACAAAATTGATTGTTTTAGAAATTATACTTTAGGGTGGTCAGAAAACGTGCTGCATCTTTTTGGTGTGCACTACAAGTACAATGTTTTTATCGGGAAAGGCGAACCACTCGTTCTCACTGCGGTACATCCTTAGCATATTCAGGACTTCTGGATGTAATGACGTGTCATTGTGGTCATGCTTTTCTCAAACTAAAACATTGCAAAAAGAACTCCTTCCAAGTGCCCAACTATTGCATCTAGCCAGTAATGACCTATGGTTCTGAAATGTGTCGCTTTTATCGAAAGCTCGATTAGCGAACTATGAAAAGAGGTAAGTAAAAAGTCACAGAACTAAAGTCTCACTAAAGTTGTTGACTTAGCTCTGAAAATTAGCACGCTGAAGTGACAGTGGGCTGGACATATCTGCAGAGGAACTGACAACAGATGGGAAATCAGATACCTTAGAATGGAGACCACGAACTGGCAGGCGCAGTTTGGGCGCTCTCTGGCCCACTGGACCGATAATCTGAGCAAGTAGGGACTGCATGAGGAAGGCCTAGGATAGAGTTTTGTGGTGCTTCTGGGTAGAGACTTATGTTCAGCAGTGGTTAATGACAGGCTGATATGACAACGATGATTATGACCAGACCAGCTTTGCCCAACCCTAACCTTGTTGTTTATTTTCAACAGATGACAGGGCGTAACCCGCTGATCTGCAGCGCGTTCCTGGTCAACGTGGCGTTGTTCATAACGCTGCTGGTGTGGCGGCCGCATGCTAACAGTGGCTACGCGTTGTACATCATAGCCGTGCTTTGGGGGCTGTGCGACTCTGTCTGGATGGTGCAGATTAATGGTAAGACTTTTCACTGGCTGTAGGGTAGCGCTTTCCAAAGAGCTATGCTAGAAAGATTCACACTATTGAACCAAATCCCGAATGTCGAAATCAGACACCGAACGAAGGTAGTTGATCAATGTCGTTAAGCGAATTTTGACTCTAAAGTGGAAGTGAGCAGGACACTTTGCCAGACTGAATGATGGATGGCAGATGGACGAAAGCATTAATGGAATGCAGCCGTGGGAGGGGAGACGGTCAGTAGGCAGTCCAGCAGCCAGATGATCGTACGACATCTCCAGATATAGGCCGAAAAGCAGTGGTTGAGACTAGCGTGGGAACATTCTAAGTGGCGTGAAAATGATGCCTATACGGCTGGTGATGATGATGAGGGTAGCGCTTGTTGACGTAGTGGAGTTTTGGCATTGGAAACGATCACCGCAGTAAAGCGCGTTCGAATGGGTGACCGTTGTAGTGTATTTCATTTCGTGCCCTTCCGATTTAGTTGCATATTAAGGTGTCTTGATGATACTTAAGCAAGTTAGTAAGGCCGTCTGAAAAAACTCTGATACCAGGGCTTGCTGTCCACGAGATAAGAAGAAGCAAGTTAAATTTAAAATTCAACACTTTGGGGTGGTTAACCACCCCCCACTGGACCTGCTCCTTCTTACGCTTAGGCTTGGCTAATTATAAAGGTCATCCAAGACAAATCCTACATGATTGGATGGGATTATGAGAATATTAAGAGAATAGCAAAAATGTTTTTATAACTTTTATAAGTTTTTCTTACACTTTCCAAGAACTGGTTTTTCCAGTGCACGACCTAATGGAAGGCCAAGGTATAGGATTTACCTTATCAATAATAAGATATGTTATATCATTAACATAAGAATAAGGATCGTACAGGAACTCTGAAAGTATTATAATTTATGATCAGTTTGTAGGCCATACCAAGGCCATACCCATGGATACGAGGTTGTTTTAACAAGGCAATTTCCTGTAGGTAAACTTACTCTAAATAAATTGATGAACGAACACATGTTTTAAAGAACACCTTGATGGTGCTCTTAAAATAGGTGCTCAATGTGAAATACTTCGAGGATTGGGAATCCTTTTAATAACTAGTATTTCCTGAAAGATCGACCGCAACCCACGGTGAGACTCTCGATGAAAGATGTAGGTACGATGTGTGTATAGGTAGGTCCCATTCCATACCATTGCCTATCTTAAAATTAGCCTCAACATCTACACTAATATAAAACTGTAAAAGTCTGTGTTTGCTCGAGCATCACGCAAAACGACCGATTTTGAGGATTAGACATAAAAAATGGTATACTGGTATCCTAAGGGTGGCTCCATAGTACAAGTTGTTCAGTTTGATGGTCTGAATTGACCGTTTCAGTATTTGCCAGGATGTCATTACAACCTGTATAGATATTTTATCTTAGCTACGATGGCGGCAGCCGTTCGGACGAAGCGAAGTCGCGTGCATATAATCTAGTAAATAATAATCCAAACCCATGTCATGAGGGTTAAAAAAAACGATAAATCTCTTCGAGAAAAGGTAGGTAGTGCCCATGCGCTTCGCTTGGCTCGTCTTGGCCGTGCCCCCAGATTTCGTATGATCGGTGACAATTCAGAAAAAACTTGTGGCAATTATTCTAAGCGAAGAATGTGGCTGTGTCTATGAGTAAAAACGTATTCAGTTCACATATTTCTTTGCCTGTTTTCTAAAATACAACCTTCTTTACAGCCTACTACGGCACCCTTTTCCCTGGTCGTGAAGAAGCTGCCTTCGCCAACTTCAGACTATGGGAGTCAGTTGGCTACATAATCGCCTACCTCATCTCTCCCTACCTAAGGATCAGTGATAAAACTTACCTACTCCTCGCACTTATGGTCGTAGGAACAATCTGTTATTTCATCATAGAACAACAACAACGTAAATTAAAAAGAAAATTAGATATTAAGATGAAAGATTCATGTTATGCTAAAGGATGTGATAATACTGCCTTTCAGAATGTCGAATGAAAAACTGTGATTTGTTTAAATAAAATTGTTTTTATTTTTAAGTTTGTAATAAAGTTGTGTTTATTTATTTAAACCCGGACAACCGGAAACTAGAAAATAAAGCTGCAAAACAGAAAAGAAAAAAGGGATAACAAAAAGATGTTCTACAAGACAAAAGGTTTCTTTTTTTTAAAACAGATTAAGGGTTGAACTACATCACACAGCACCGCATCGCATTTTCCGTCACTCCATCCTTTTCTGTCACTCAGGAACGTCATTTGCTAGAGAATATAAGATAGACGGAACGCGATCGTACGCGGCCGTGCTATCCGTTCGGAATGATTTTTTTTTTTTTTTTTTTAATATATTTACTAGCCTGGTTACTAGACCTTTTGGCTAAATCTTATTTTATTTTTAACTTTCTTCTGTTTTCACATTAAAACGTTGGTATTCGACGTTTTGATGGTTCTTTGGAGTTTTTGGAGGCAATCGAAAGACGCAGGAAAAGCAGAGAAGTCCACAGGAAAGAGGTGAACCGACCGCTTTGCCGCGCTAAAATCACGGAACACTTTTCCTGTTTACGACCCATGCACCATCATATTTCACTGAACTATATATTGTTCACTTGCACGACACTTTGTTACGCAAAACAACACCAATTTTACGAACCAAAACTCACTATAAACAATAAAAATTCGATGAAATATGAGGACTCCAAACGTCAGCTACCAAAGCCCACCAAAAACTCTTAGAGATTATACTTGCCATAACCAGTTTCGTTTTTAACTTTATTCAAGTTTGATTGATGGCCGAGCTAAAAAAATAGGCTAAAAGATAAAAGGCGCCATTTTTAGGCATTGGCTATTTCAGACCATAAAACTGAAAAACTTTTAACTATGGGAGCTAATATGAAATAATAAAAAAAACTAGTGTGCTTTAACCACACGACTGAAGTAAAACTACTGTCCTACTACTACTGTTTAATGTCATAGTATTAATCAAAAGTTTATCTTATCTTAATATTTGTATCATACAAATATTTGTCCCTTACCGGATTCGAACCCGCGACCCTCGGCACAGCAGGCAGGTTCCCTACAGACTGTGCTATCGGGCCGTTGAAGAATGGTTTATTGATATGATTGGCAACATCTTAGCTGGTCTAAAGCAAACTGGAGTTTTTGGCGGGCTTTGGTAGTTGACGTTTCGAGTCCTTATATTTCATCGAATTTTTATTGTTTATAGTGAGTTTTGGTTCGTAAAATTGGTGTTGTTTTGCGTAACAAAGTGTCGTGCAAGTGAACAATATATAGTTTAGTGAAATATAATGGTGCATGGGTCGTAAACAGGAAAAGTGTTCCGTGATTTTAGCACGGCAAAGCGGTCGGTTCACCTCTTTCCTGTGGACTTCTCTGCTTTTCCTGCGTCTTTCGATTGCCTCCAAAAACTCCAAAGAATCATCAAAACGTCGAATGCCAACGTCTTATTGTGAAAACAGAAGAAAATTAAAAATAAATTAAGATTTAGCCAAAAGGTCTAGTAACCAGGCTAGTAAATATATTAAAAATAAAAAATAAAAACTAAAGCAAACTCGTTTTTTAGGCACTTAGGTACAATTTTTTGCATTTTCATCATAATGTTTAGCCACGAGATTTAAAACGCTTGAGGTTCAAAGAAAATAATACTAATATTAGAATATGTTTTGGTCATAGGCGAAGTATTTTTCGCTTACGCTGATAGACGGAACATCAGTGTAACCGCGTATAAGACAGCAATAGTCATAAAATCCTATACAATTTGTATGAAAATAGATGTCTGACTCCGGAGTCAGACAGCCGTCGTAGAACAAAAAAGTGGACAGCAATAAGTAGCGATCTCCTTTTTTTAGAGCGAATTTGCTATGTGCATCTCTTACTGAGTGATATGACAAGACACGTGCTTTCTTTTAGTTCCTTCTCTTTCTACGGTTTTGGTAATCACACGACAGCGAAAGTCATTTATGCATTGTCGTTCGAAAACTCTATGCTATTAGCATGGAGGTACTAACTAATACATATTATTATCACTGTCTGTATGCTCTATGTTATCACTACGTCGCTTCCCTTCGTCTCGCCCCCGAACACTTTTCGTAACTCTCTCGTCACGCATTCACCAGAAGTGAGATTTTTGAAAATCATACGAGCGGTTCGGCAGTAGAAAGATGCATAATCTCCATAATAATGTTGACATTTTCTACTGCCGAACCGCTCGTATGATTTTCAAAAATCGCACCTCAGCTTACTCCCCGAGTCGAGCGTGCGTAAAGAAGTTTTACTTGAAAAATTGTACATTAAGGCCAGGTTATCTCAGTGCAAGCGTCTCTTTCTTGCAAACATCAGTTTGCAATTAGCCATCCCGCTCCAATTGAAAGCAGGATCGCAAAAAAACGTGTTTTCATCAATATCTTTGCTCATGGGTGTTTCTAAGCTCAAAATTCTACGGAGTTCACTAGAAATATTTAATGTATTTAGTTAAGTACAAGAATAAAAAGTTAAATATCAGCAGTTTAATCATAGTATTGAAAAAACATAACAAAAAGGGGTAACTTTGGGATTTTTTTCTATCTATTAATCTAATCTAATCTAATCGTGTAATTGAGAACGGTCGCCTATCAGCCAGATCCTTAAATAAGACATAATTGGTTTTCAGACTTTAAAACACAGATTAAAACACTTTCGTTCGTGTTCAAAAAACGGCCTCGACGGGATAACAGCGTCTTAATTTGAGTCGAGTAGGCATTGCAGTTTAGTATGGAACATCTGATTTTTTAATGATTTTATGTTTGCCCTTTTGACTACCTAAGTAGTCAAAGGTTTGCTCCCATAGAAAACGTTGTTCAGTTTGATGGTCTGAACGACACTTAAACATTTGTTGTCTCATTTCAATGACACCCTGTAGATTACTGTTTCACGACGTATTATAGAACCAATGAAAACCTACCTCATAGATAAAAATAAAATTAATGGATAGGCCTAAAGCGCGGTAAGTTGAAGCAAACTACTGGTGCACTTGGTCCATACAAACCTAAGTGCCCTATGCAAGTGCATACAAATTTGAAGTATACCCTTCATTTGTTTATAACACATTTGCTCGTAAAGGGTCTCTTATTTGACCAATTCGGTATGTCAAGTTTTTTTTTGTTTTCATTTTTATATTTTTTACGGACAGAAGACATAATTTTAAGATACCTATTTCATTCTTATTGCGATTCATCGAGTTTATCAATATAAATTTAATTTTTAAATTATTTTGATCTGTAATCTCTAAGTGCAAAAATGGTGGAGAGAAAATAATTCGAACTCCATGGAGAAAAACTACCTACAGCTGTATTTAAAAAAATTAAAACCTGCCTCCTCTTTCTAACTCTATGCTGGAAAAAGATACGGCAACATCAAATGTCAAATTCTGACATTGTGAAAGTATTTTTTTTTCTTAAAGGCCGGTTATTTTAAGATGATTTTATGTTTACCAAGGAGTTCACAGGTATGCCAGTGACGTCACTGCACGGACCGAAAAACGACGTTATTTTATTAAAAATATCTGTAATCCTTTCATTTTAAAATCTCTGACATAGAAAATATGATTATTGAGACAATTATCTCGAAATGGTTTTCGATTCAGCCCTCCAAAAAAAAACTTGACATACCGAATTTCACTAACGTAATGTATCTCATTACGACCTAGTCCGGTAATGTAAAGTAAAACGGACGGTTGCGTCTAAAACGAACGGTACTTTTTTAAATCTTAGCAAAGAGTTTTTATGTCAGATCAGTGGTCAACATTTTATGAATAAAATTTACTGTGGGAGATAAAATATAATAAAATAAACATTTAATTCTTAAATTTAATTAATTTAGACAATAAATTACAACAATTTATTTGAAACCAAAACAAACAATATTAATTTACTTTAGTAGTAATACTGGCTGTTTTTGTGCCTTTGCCTTAAGAAATAAGGAAAAAGAAAGCTCTGATGCGCGCGCATCGCTAATTTGTGAACAAGTTAAAATTATTCCGCGCGCTTTTTGATCGCTATTGTTTTTTTTAGATTTATTAGTTTATGAATGTTCGAGTTTTATCTTGTTTTCTCGCAAATATGTTATAAAACGTCGTATGACACACGTGCGCTTTGATAATTACAGCCTTAGCTTTCTTGTAGACCGAGCCGTAGGCGAGGTCTAGCAATAACGCCTCGGCTGTAATTATCAACTTACCGAACTTGTATCATAATGTACTATTTTGCCTCATTTTTCTGGTTTGAAATTTTCGCGTAAGGCCTATCCACATAGACTTAAACTCTAGCGATTAATTTTATTTTGATCTAAGACCTCACACCCAAAATTCAGATAATGCCTATTCACATTGGGAACTTATATCATTATTACTCCATCGGTTTATTTGATATTTTTTCTTTCTAACTAAATAGCTCAACACGTGGCCCGGGGCGCTCATTTTTGGGAACTCTAACAACGCATCTGTATTGAAGAATGTGATTGTAAATATATACAATACGAATATAGGTGTAAAGTACCTACATTTAAATAAACGGAGCCGAAGTAGTTTACGCCAATACGCAGAACGTTTCTGAATTCAGTTTACAAATGAGTTGAGACTAAGGCCAAACGCAAGACCAATTATTTAAACATGATAACAGAGCGATTAGTCAGGGTAACTGTCCGCGTCACTGTAGTTGGCTTTTTGGGGTAACTCGTACTATTATAAAAATAAAAGGTTCTTTTTTACATAAAAAAAAATGAAGCAATAAATGATTACGAATTACTTACAGGCATTTCAGGAAAAACACTTGGATATCTGGACATATTTAATATTTTTTCATGGATATTTTAGTGGGACTGTTCTAGTTGGCGAGAAAATATAGATGCTCATGATGATGATGATGATGATTATTCCATTTTTGTCTGTATGTTTGTTCAAGTTTCACACGTTCTATGGCTTTCACCAGGGTATACAGGGTGTAAATAAACACCCTGGTAATACTTAAGGGGGTGCTTCGGACCATCAAACTGAACAACTTTCACCATGGAACCAACGTGGAGAAAAAAAAGACTGCTCTCTCATACCTACATTTGAGTCGAGACGGTACTGCTAGTATAAGAGATAAGTGTACTTTTTGCAAGCATCAGCAGCAAGGCTGATCAGTGTTTATGGGGTGTAGAGAATCTCTGTGATGGGGATGGAACAGGTCTGCCAGCATAACGTCCGTCGGTTTAGGAGTTACAGACGTTTAAAGGTCTGTAAATAACGATCAGCTGCAAGGCTGACCATATAATATTATTGTAGTGTGCACTGTAGCTATGTGAACAGTACAAAAACTGGCATGAACTGCCATTCGATTTAGGAGTTACAGCCGTTCAAAGGTCCGACCTTTGAACGGCTGTAATTCTTAAACCGACTGATGAACCATGTCAGTTTTTGTACTGTTCACATAGCTACAGTGCATACTACAATAATGTCATACGATACGATACGATCGTAAATTTTTTAATTGACTGATGTTTTGCAGGCAGACCTGGTCCATCCCCATCACAGAGATGCTCTACACCCCATGAACACTGAATCAGCCTTGCTGCTGATGGTTGCAAAAAGTACACTTATCTCTTATAACATTCAGTTTTGTATGAAAGAGCAATTTTTTTTTCGCGATTTCGATGTTGGCTCCATATAGTGAAAGTTGTTCAGTTTGATGGTCTGAAGCACCCCCTTTAGTGTTACTAGGGTGTTTTGTTACACCCTGTATGTATCATCTATTCTGCTAATGCAAAAAAAACATCATCTTTCGATTGTTAGTGTCGCCTCCTTGTGATCGACAGTATAACTAATTTTTACTACTTATACCTATCACCAATCACGATGACCAGCTGAGATTACGAGGATGCAAACCGGTCGGTCTAGTGTGAGTCGGTCTCACGTGCTTAGGTTCTAGGTATTTCTAGATGAAACATAATAAACTCGATTCGATATTAATTATAGAACAATTTTAGATTGTGTTGTAGCCGGCTCTTGTAGTTCTTTTTTACCACCTTTCATTATAATTTAACTAAGTATCATTGTAATTAATTTTCAAACGCTATCCACAGATCTCATCATTCGGTCCGTATGTCTTTTTATATTTTGTTATTGTATTCAAAAAGATTATTTAATTTATATAAAGAAAGAAAGAATAAAAGAAAAGAAAGAAAGAATAAAAAGAAAAAAGAAAGAAAAGAATAAAGAAAAGAAAAATATTAAAAGAAAAGACAAAACAAAAAAAGAAAAAAGAAAAAGAAAGAAAAGAATAAAAAGAAAAAAAATAATAATAAAAATAAAAAGAATAAATAATAAAGAATATTCGATTGATTGCTTTATTTATTTGTGATAGTTTTCTATAAATACAACATTAATTTCATTTGTTTAACTACTTCACACTGAAGATGCAATTGTGCAGTATTTATCGTGCAGCACGCAATCGCAGTACCTATGAATTTACTATGTTATCAGGGTCTTTAACTACTTAGTTAGTTGTTTGTGTCGGTGCCAGGTGTGCTGTGGTTTTGGTGTAAACTGTGCTGTGATAATGAAGCCATGGTACAAATAAACGTGGTATAAAATGTTATACCAAGAATAAACTAAGAATAAGCAAAATGTTAATTTGTCTATGATAAGAACAGTTACGCCGGCGTCGACGTTATACGAGGTTTAAATTATTCCGGGTTTATTAGTACAGGGGTAAGCCTTAAAAATTCTGATATACTTACCCCGAGTTTTGGGGTTCAGTCTCTTCCTCTGGCACAAAAATTGGTCTTAGTGCGTTCACACACGATGACGCACTGACGGAGCGGCAGATGTCAGTCCATAGAACCACACCCGGTGCGTCAATGCGTCACCGTGTGTGCTTCTACGTGCGGTTTCATACAACTCCTTGCTTCACAAATGACGGACTGACGTTTGCTGCTCCGTCAGTGCGTCATCGTGTGTGAACGCACTTTATTAAATTTCGTATTATAAAAGAAAAGAATGTATTATAATATTAGTTACAAAGAAAAATAAAATGTAGTAGATACGGAACCCTAAAACATTAAAAGAGCATTATGAAATCATAGTCCATGACAAATTCACAAGTGTGGTGCTTGATTATTATGTTTATAACAATGTTCTTATTATTTAAGGAGTCTACATTTTGTTTACTCAGTTTTTATTTAAACACTTATAAAGTTAAATAATCGAATATTAAAACTTACTAATATTACGTTTAAACAGTCGGACTGAAGTTTTTCCTATATCTCGGTGCGGGTTCCAAGGCAGTTTAAAATCTTTCGGCTCTCAAACTCTAACGTGAACTCTAAAGTGAGATGTCTAATTTGCCTTGGTAAGCTATAGGTTTAAATTGGACATCTCGCTTTCAAGTTTCCAGTTCGTGCTTTTAGAATAGCACGCGTGGACTTCATCGTCTATTGTTCTGAAATACGTACGTACGTACGGATGTTGATCCCGTTATACAGGACATTTGCAGTGGTTAATCAAATTATAAATAAAAAATATTATATCAATTTACATCGACTTAAAACTAGTTCACCTAAAAACAGTGCTCTTTTATTAGTGTTCCGTATTTTAAATGACTACAGAGATGTTCAAAGAAGAGGTCGTATCGACCGAACAGTTGAAACCGAGTGAAAAGAGAAGGATAGTTAAAAATGTTATAGTGATCAGTGTTGCCTTCATGGTGCAGTTCACTGCATTCGGTGTAAGTATCTCCAATAAATAAATAATAACTAAAGTAGTTTAGTTTCGGTTTTGGATACGATATTGGTGTCAGTCCTCGGATGACAATTTTAATTTTAGAGACGAGAGGCTGTCTTGAGGCCTTTTTCAACAGAGTTCCAGATATAGAAATTAAAAATAAATTTGACCTTATCATAGGTAATAATAGTATAAAAAGCGCCACGATATTGCCTGTGATATTGCCGTGTGGATCCCGTATATAGGCACCTCACCCAAATCTTCGAACTCTTTCCGATGTGTTATCACAGGCTTAGATCAAAGTAACATTTATGGATATTACACGTTATTACAGTGGCCTTACACGAACATTTCAAACCAGAAAAATTAGGCAAAACAAATGACAGGTATACTTCAAATTTGTATGCAACTGCCCTAGATTTGACAGATAATGGCGCTAGTTTGTATGGATCAAGTGCCCTACTAGTGTGCTTCAACTTAACACGCTTTAGGCCTATCCATTAATTTTACTTTGATCACAGGCACTATGACGCAGCGCTGAAAGTGCCCGTCGAAAATGCTCTCATGACGTGGATCCTGGTGGCCTAAACCTATGAAACGGGCTTCTTCTGCTGTGTATTTGAGGGCGAAAGGTTAGGTTACCACATATTAGTACGCTACTAAATTGGTTGTCATATCAAAGTTTTGTTCAAGCATAACTAATTCAAATTACAGGGTGCATCTAGTTTGCAGAGCTCCATCAACGCCGAGGCAGGCCTGGGCACGTCCGCTCTGGCAGCTATTTACATTGGCCTTGTCATTTCAAACATGTTCCTACCAGTTCTTATTATCAAGTAGGTTCTTTAATCGATTGAAAAAATGAAAATTCTGTTCTCTAACTGTTCTTTTAATGTTTTCTTCTTTCTTAGATGGCTGGGTACAAAATGGGCGATATCGGTCTCCTTCTTGACGTATATGCCGTACATTGCTGCTCAGCTGTGGCCAAGTTTCCACACCCTGATACCGGCAGGTTTGATTGTGGGTTTTGGAGGAGGTCCATTATGGGTCGCCAAATGCACTTATATCTCTGTGGTTCGTTAAAATTTTATTCTATGAAGAGTGAAGACGCAGCGAGAAGTTGTCGTCCTGAAACAAACACTTAGGGTAGAATTTATTTGTGCTCCAACATTGTAAAAAACTCTGGCATTAGGTATACAAATAGATGCCCATACCCAGAAGTGGGTGGATTAAGGCTGTGGATGATGTGACGATATAAAAAATAATCTACTTAATTGATATTGCAGGTATCAGAAGCATACAGCAAGATTACAAATATTCCACTTAAAACTGTTTTGTCAAGATTCTTGGGGATATTTTTTATGATCTTCCATTTCAGCCAAGTATGGGGTAACCTTGTGTCATCTTTGGGTAAGTCCCAAACTTTCGTTTTACGTTGCGCCGAAATTCACGATTTCCGATTTTCAGCGTAATTTACTCCTCCAATATTTTGAATACTTATTTACCTGCATGCTTTAAATAAGTCGATGTATCGCTCAACTTCTTATCCTTATTTAAATTTAATACTATTTTTTATACTTTCGAAAACTCTTTTCCTTTCAGTTATCTCGTCAGGTGGCAATGCGGCAGCAGTGACGGCTGTAAACGCTTCAATGATCCCAGAAATATGCGGCGCCGCATTTTTACCTAGCGCTGATGCAGCCATGGCTCTGCGGCCCCAGCCCAAGGAGAAGATTGAGATGCTTGTTGGTGAGACCACTTCTTAACATATGACCATCTGGTTGGTAGTCTATGTGACTGATGTTGCCTTATATTTGACTATCCTATTGAAACTATTTCAGGAATATACCTGGCGTGTATGGCTGGCGCAGCGTTCATCGTTGCCGTTGGAGTTGACTCTACTAAAAGGTTTTTAAGGAATATTACTCTACCTCGAATTTTTACGGTTTATGTAACTTCTATTTAATCAGGATCATACAAAACTCAGTAAGAATAGTTTGCCTGTGAGATTATTTTGAACTCTCGATGCGAATTAGCAATCAGTGAATTTTTGAGTGTTACACTGTTATTAATTAAGCTAAATACTTAATAGAAAACTTTATTTTGGACCAACTGAGATCGCAATTTAGTTAATTATTGTTAGTTTATACACAACAATATATACAGGGTCCTTCTTAATATGCTGACACTTTCTTAAGGGGATGATCAGACCATCAAACCACCAATATCGAAATCGCAAGAAAAAATCTGCTACTCCATACATAACTGCAAACCTACTCGAGCCAAATGCAGCTGATATTTTTTTCGAGATTTCGATGTTGGTCCCATAGAGAAAGTTGTTAAATTTGATGGTCTGATCATCCCCTTAAAAAGTATCATCATATTAAGAAGGACCCTGTATTACTACATTATAATTGTTTGTTATTACAGTATAATTGTTATAGTTAAACGAATGTTGACTCCAATAAACAGTACCTAAGTAAAAACGCGGTAAGAACCCGTTAAAATGATTAACTTTAGTTTAATCATAGACGAAGTGGGAAAAACAAATAATTACCCCAATTAACTTTGATTTGATGGGTATTACTATTTTATGTGTGTCTTTTCCTCATCTAGTCTTGATAAATTATTAATGTTCAGATGAAATAAATGAGTTATCTATCTATCTATCATCTAAGGACGAAGGTTAACTCTACTTAGACCAAACTCACGCTCATAACACGTCTCTGTGACCTTAGACCCTTAGAGTCTAAGGGTTGAATCGGACCCACTCTAGCGTCTAAGGCTTAGACGCTCGATCAATTGGCAACTATCCCTATACCTATACGTATTCAAAAGTGCATCCAAAATAGCCACCGATCAGTGGATAAGGAGTAGAAAGAATTATATCTGGTCTTTTTATTCTGTTGAGTCTAAATGCTGGGCAAAAGGTCTTCCCTAAACTATTTATCTCTCTATTCCGTGAGATATCCCTTCATTCATTGCAGTATACACGCAACTTATCCCACCACCTTTTCTTGTGGGTCGCCTGGACCTTGAGGTCAGTAGGGATACTGACGCACCTATTGCGTGACTTTTGACTGGCATAATAATAGCCGTTAAGCCTCGAAGAGTCATCACGATTCGCGCTATTATTTCTCATTGAACTGGTTCGTAGAATAACTTAATAATCCGTTTTAGAGCCATATTAGAACTTCAGGATACAGGCGACTTCATAAAGGCCTCCGCTCATTGCAGCGATATTATCGAGCGATATTATCGCTGCGATTTTGCGATAATTGTTCTCAATACATTTTGTATGGGGACGCGCGCGATCCTACACACTGCCGCGATATTATCGAGCGATAATATCGCTGCGATTTTGCGATAATTGTTCTCAGTACATTTTGTATGGGGACGCGCTCGATCGCCGCGATATTATCGCAACCTGACGCAATCTCTTTCTACTACATTCAGTGAAGGGCGCATGCGTGACGCGAATCGCGGAATCGCTGCAGTGTGTAAGGTGTCGCGATATCGCTGTCGATAATATCGCTCGATAATATCGCTCGATAATATCGCTGCAATGTGCGGAAGCCTTTAATTTATTTGATTAATTCTAGATATGAGGATGGGCGAGTAAACTCGAGCACGGGCGTGTCAGGGCTGGCGCTGATGGCCGTGACCCTGAAACTCCTGGTCAAACCGGACCAGTTGATGATGCTCGTTATCTGCATCTTCATTGGATTGGAGCAGGGTTTCTTCAGCGCTGATTTTAACGCGGTAATAATCAATAAGTAGTATTTAAAAGTCTTCAATTTACATTCACTCACGAATAAGGGTGTAGGACTGTTACATATACTCTACAATGCGGACCCAATGCAAATTGATAGACTAAACTACACAATACGGATCTGAATTTGTCTTCTGTCTTTTTCTTCTGATATTCATTTATTTCGAAGCGCTCGTTGGCGTAGTGGAGCTTCGGTATTGGAAACGATCACCGAAGTTAAGCAACGTCAGGTCCGGTCAGTCTTTGGATGGGTGACCGTTTAGTGGTATTTCATCTCGAGCGTTTCCGTGCTTCGGAAGGCACGTTAAGCAGTTGGTCTCGGATAGTTCCGTCAGATGGCGTTGTAACTATTCGTTAAGCCAAGTCAGAGGCCTATTGGCGGCTTGAAAATTCTCTGACAGCAAGGTGACCACTAACTTGCCTCCACCAACACGCACTGGGCCCGCGTGGTGGAGTATGGCCCACTCCCTCTCACCCTTATTCGTGAGAGGAGGCCTTTGCCCTGCAGTGGGATTCTACAGGCTATAACTTTTTTTTTCTTAACTTATTCATTTATTTCAAACCATACCCACCCGCAAAGTAGTCATAGATACTTTCGGCTAGGAGTGCGATTTTTGAAAATCATACGAGCGGTTCGGCAGTAGAAAGATGCATAATCTCCATAGTAATTCTGACATTTTCTACTGTCGAACCGCTCGTATGATTTTCAAAAATCGCGCTGAGGTACCTATATCGACAGTGGAAATTTCAAATGTCGTAAGGGACAAACCCCTACTTTTGAGTAGAGCCATAAAACAAAATTTTGGCAAAAAAAACATTATAACTTCTTTATTTTCTTTCCTATTAAGGTGATTTCCAGACAGATAGTTTTAAAATTACTTCATCTATAGAAGACTATTGATCAAACCTGGATTAGCACAATAGTTTAGAAGTTAGTGTCCCTTACACAATAGAATTTTTGAACAGATGTCCTTTACACAACCGAATTTTTGAAGAGACGTCCGTTACGACATGGAAAAAATTGCGATTTACAATAAATCTATTTTACGCCCTACCACATCCTACGCTTAATCATAATAATTTTGTTGTAACTGCCTACCAGTCTTGTCCACTCCTATAATTGTATGTCGTAAAGCTATTATAAAAAAATAAAAGGAAGTTACAATAAAAAATGTCGATCCAATCAAAGAGATTATTGCTATGTCAGAGACAAATTTCTGATCAGCAACTGTTCAGTTTAGTTTTGCTTGTCCTTAATCACTGTTTTTACCGGTATTTGACACGTTTTCTTTATAAGTAGGTACCATTTATATAACCGAAACATTTTCTACAGGGTTCAACTTAATATGCTGACAGTTTTTTACAAGGATGATCAGATCTTCAAACTGAACATCTTTCTCTATGGGACCAATTTTCAAATCGCGAAACAAATATCAGCTGTCCCATACATTTGGCTCGAGTAGGTTTGCACTTTAGTATGAAACAGCTGATTTGATCCCATAGAGAAAGTTGCTCAGTTTGTAGGTCGGATAAACCCCTTAAAAAAGTGTCAGCATAATAAGAAGGACCCTATATGTTCGACGCCATTGTTGTTGTTACGGCCTACTGTACACCTATCTCCCTAGCTGCCCTGACCTAGCGGCGCTGTGTCAGAAAGGAAACTAAAAACTGACAAAACGGTGTTATTGATTATAAACATGTTACAGCCATGTTGTGCTATTTCGAATCAAATGAAAGATCGAATGAAGATCGATGAATTTCGTTCTCTGGGTAGTGGACTCGGTGGTGTAATTGGTTAGCACGTTTCCCCGGTTTGGAAGAGCGTGGGTTCAAGTCCCGCCCGAGACAAATTTTTCAATCTTTCATTTCATTTGACAAAACGGTGATTCATAACCCGCTAAATGACATTACGTCTAGCTTGTTATAGCCGTATTGAAGAACGCGAAGCGCTGATACAATGCAACGATCGTTCGATCAGCCGGCTAAATTTTGATCCGCCGTAATACGAAACGGCTCCTTTTAGACGGCTAGCTGTTATGTCTTCTTATACCTCTATTCCTCGAGGAAAACCTTCTGCTACGTCCTGGAGGGCGCATGACACAGGGCATAGGCTAAAATGCGATAGATATCGAGTGGTTTATGGTGGCCGTTACCTATGTAATGCAGCTAATAAGTTTTACAAACCAACTGCGAGATATATTCACGAGTCTAACCCTTCCCTGCTGAAAAGTCCTCAAAATGCTAGCCAAATTGCTCCTCGGGATGGCCAAAAGAATTTTTTTGTACCAAGTATGTACCTATTTACTCTTAGCGAAGATCAACTCACTTAGCTTTCATACGCTGCCCTTTCTCTCGAATGAAGCCATTGGCATCAACACCCCAATGGCCTCACGTCTCAAAGGCGACTGGAACAAAATCATAAACCTGCTCCAGGTTGGTAGTTCCACCCGCTAAAGAACAAACGAGACAACCGCCTTTTTGCCAAGATAATGACGCTTACCATCGATGCGGCTAAAACCAAGGGGCTCCAGGATACACAACACGTCTACAGACACAAGCGCATGGCGAATTATGTAATTTAAGGCTTGATGACTGATATATTTACATTCCAGCACAACGCTGACATCTTAATTTATGACAACACTTTTCTCCACCCAACACTACAAATATATTGGGACTAGCCTACCTTGCAATCTGGATGTAAGACTGTGGCAACTTTCAAAGAATCATTGTAGAGCAGCTTTCCCAAAATGAAGGAAGGGAGAGAGTACCTACAACCAAATTAGCGTATGACTCCGGCTCCATACTATCACTTTTTTAGGCGGGAAACATTAGCACCAACAGCGCTACTCACAAACAGTGACAAAGACAGTCTTGCCGCGATATCATCCCTGCTTGCACGGGTTTTCAGGGAGCCAAGTTTTCAGGGAGCTTAGCGTTTGGAGAAGAGGTTGTAGTTGCAGTTGCAGTGGTGATTATGGCAGAGTTGAAAGCTTTGGAATATCTGTGTACGCTCATTTATTTAGGAATTTCCACCTTGTTTTATACAAAACGGCGGTTCCCTATTCGTCTGTAAACCTCCGACTTCCGAGTAAACTGTTCATGTGGTAATCCCCACTACCTACGTGCGCCCAGCTTATTATGGGTTTGCGTTGCTTGGTGTGTCGCCGTGTGAACCGACGGTACTGAACAACTTTCTCTAAGAAACGTGTAGGAAAGTAGCAAAAAAATTGGGGTTTTCACACAAATGTTCGATCAGCCGATTATCGAATATTTGTATGAAAAGTTTATATTTGCAACTTTCCCTTCTTCCTTTGCGAAATTTATTCAGTATCATGGGTACAATCACCCTTTAAATTAATGCACCGTGCATAACAATAAACAGTAAAGTTGTCTAAATAATGATGCCGAACCATGGTGCATACGAAAGCTAGCTTCTTTAACAAAACATACTAAGCAAAATGTAAATTGTTTTGTGTAATTTTATTGGAACCTGGAACCTTTAATTTGAATATTTATTATAAAGTCTTTGATTATAGAACTTTTTAAATAGCTTTACAACATTTAATTTTAGAGTGAACTAGACTGGCAGGTTAGTTACACCAAAATAATTACGATTATTCTTAGGGTGTACAATATTTTTTATTACAATCACAATTTTTTTAACGTCGTAACGGACACGTGTTCCAAAATTATATGGTTTAGGGACCTAATCTTCTAAACTATTATCCTAAGCGAGATTCAATCAATAGTTTGCTATAGATAAAGAAATTCGAAAACAATTTGTCTAGAAATCATTACAATAGCAACAAAAATTTAAAAGTTATTACGTTTTTAGGCAATATTTTGTTTTTGGTTCTTCTGTAAAACATACAAGTTTATTGCCGAAGTGTAAGTGTACTACCGAAATATCGGGAATATAGATATCAAAAACGCGGTAAAACCCCCTTTTAAATGTTTAATTTTAGTTTAAATTAGAACCGTTGTCATGACTTTCTACAACAACTTTAAAATTATTTGTGAAAATAACGTCGTAAAGGACGTAATGTAAATAGCGTGTTGCTACTTAAGACAATATTTATTCAACATTTTAAAATATTTTACCAGAATTTTTGTTGTAAAGGACATAATGCAATAATTGTTGCTACTTACGACAATGTTTATCAAACATTTTAAATTACGCTTTCAGACGATAATGTCGTAAAGGACATAGGGTAATAATGTGTTGCTACTTACAACAATATTCATTCAAAGTTTGAACTATATTTTAAAATAATTTTATGTTGTAAAGGAATGTTATTTTTTTTAATGTGGGTTACAACGTTTTAAGGCAGGTAATTATAAAGGCTTACGACGTTGCATAAAACTATATTACAGTTTGAACCTAAAATTTGACCTATACGACATAAATTTTTAATATTTTTGTCACTTACTACAAAATGATGGTCCTCGTATCTCCTTTATTTGAAGAGATATCAAAATTTTAAATACACAGATCGATAGAGGAAAAAATTCTGAGTTCAGTGGTATATTCAGTGGACTTACGACAAAATGTCCCTTACGACATTTGAAATTTCCACTGTCGATATACCAAACCTATTCTGTGCTTTCGGATAGAAATGCAGTTAGATTTGAATATTTTAGTTATATTCATTCTTAATTTCACTACACTGACGGATTTCTTTATCACGCACACACAAGATGTAACAAAGCTGTAACAATATTATTGATTATAAACATGTTACAGCCATGTTGTGCTATTTCGAATCAAATTAAAGATTGAAAAATTCGTCTCGGGTGGGACTTGAACCCACGCTCTTCCAAACCGGGGAAACGTGCTAACCAATTACACCACCGAGTCCACTACCCAGAGAACGAAATTTTCAATCTGCTACGTCTTAAAGGGACGTGCGCGCCATCTACTGGCAGTATTACAACCAACCAACTTGCAAGTCAAATATTACAACTTGAATTCATACAATATAGACCACCCCACACCCTGGCACACCCTGGTTGGTTGTAATACTGCCAGTAGATGGCGCGCACGTCCCCTTAAGACGTAGCAGATTGAAAATTTCGTTCTCTGGGTAGTGGACTCGGTGTTGTAATTGGTTAGCACGTTTCCCCGGTTTGGAAGAGCGTGGGTTCAAGTCCCACCCGAGACAAATTTTTCAATCTTTAATTTGAAAGCTGTAACATTTAAAAGGCCACGTGGATCAGACCATCAAATTGAAAAACTTTCACTATGGAGCCAACATCGAATGAACACATTTTTTGCCGTTTCATACAAAGTTGCAGTACCTACTCGACTCAAATGTGTTATACTGCCGATTTTTTTTCAAAAAGTGTCAAAATTATCTGTTTTCAGGCTTTTGTATCGTGTGCAATAGGAACCGGCACAGTAGGATTTGTCATGATGGCTTTCGGAACCGCTGGTGCTATTGGATGCATTGCCACTGGATATTTGGCTAAGGTAATAATTCTCTAAAATTATAAAATAACTCACTTCTCACTGAGGACCGACCATGACTGACCATAAATTTTGCTTTTGTTATTTAGGCTATAGCCATAATTTTGGACATTCTCACAAACATTTTCTGGTCCCGTTTAAAGTACCAGAATATACAGGATGTTAGAGTAAAGTAAAGCATTACTTTAAGGGGTGATTTTACCCATGATACTGAACAACTTTCCCTAAGAAATCTATAGGAAATTCGTAAAAAAATTCATGACTTCCCATACTAAATGCAATCAGTTGACCGAAATTTTGTAAAGCGTCCAGTCGTGAGCCCTCAAGCGACTCCAATGAAGATATCCTATAACAGAATCGTTTTGACAGGTGACAGGTCCTAATACCCTCATATGCTGCGCATTCATTGTGAATACAGCACTGTTCACAACGACATTGGTGTGGAGGCCACAAGCTGACAAAGGCTACGTGCTGTACATAATAGCCGTCATCTGGGGACTGTGTGACTCTGTCTGGTTGGTTCAGATCAACGGTAAGAATGGACTTGGAATAGCTAGCTTTACCTAGATATACATTATGATACAATCAGACTTCCTGGGAATTGCAGGCCGAAAATCTGGCTGAATCAAGAATTCAGGGGTAGATTTAATATATCTGTGCTTGGAAATCAGTCAAATAAATTGAGCCAATTTCTTTACAATCAGTTGAGATCCGCATTAGAAAACGATATCAGTTTCTTGAGATGTTAGTAAATGTTCTACTAAGACGGAATTTCTCCAAATAGATCTCTGAGTTACACTATGATCCTTTTTCTCTGAGCCCAGTATTTTGCCAGATGGATAGCACCAAATTCCCAATACATTTTCCTTCATAATTATGTTCTTACGCTATTACCCATAAAATAAAATAAGCACGAGAGGGCCAAGCCGTTATGAGCCCACTAGTTTTCAGCTCTTTTCTCATTGATGTCTCACCATGGAGATAATGTTTTTTTGTCACAATATCTGCTACTACGATTCTAGTTTTTTCTGTATACTTTTCCAGCTTTCTGCGGCCTTCTAATTCCTGGTCGTGAAGAAGCAGCCTACGCAAACTTCAGACTATGGGAGTCATTTGGCTACATCATCTCTTACCTCATCTCTCCGCACCTTAGAATTGGTTCCAAGATATACATAATTTTTATATTTATGTCTTTAGGCAGTTTTTTGTATTTTGTAGTAGAATATAGAAAACGTAAGTTAATAAGATCATTCGATATTAAGATGAGTGATTCGTGTAACGCCAAGGGTAGTGATAATAAAGCTTTCCAGAATGAATGAAAATTAATATGTGGTTTTAATTTATTGAAATTCGAAATATGTTACTACAAAGTACAGATACATGTATGCAACACAAGAAAATAGTGGAACCGCTCATGTCGATATTGGAGAAGATGCTAGGGGCATAAGCCTACCACTGTAACTCCTGTAAACCAGGATCAACAGCCTCAACCACTCATAACACTAGACAATCAAGGCCGGCGAGCCCGGGGATGACTTTAATCCTAAGAATGTCTAGTAATGCATTTAACAATCGTTCTGTCTTGCAACTCGCAAAGAATGAAGAGTAAGAAAGATAGATACCCGACTTCCATCCACTGCATCGGGAGACAGCAATAGAAAAGGAGAACTAGAGAAGATGCTGGAAAGATCACGAGAAAAGGGTGGGATTAAGCAAAACCAGTTAAACGGCTAGATGGTTAAGAACAATAAGTCCACCCGTACACGGGCCTTTATTATTATTGCATTCAAATCTGTTTTGGTACAAAAATTCGGTATTGTTATGTAAATTAACAAAACATGAGGTAGACGCCTTATGTCCTTCTATAATAATGTTCTTGCCACTCTCTTGAATAAGAGCAAAAGATATACAAATAAACGAATTATTACAGGGTTATTGGCACCTATTGGCCTGTTTATCCTCATCAATGCTCTGTGTCTGTATTGACTGTATTGTCATGCATGCATTCAAGAAGTACCAAGCGTAATATTGTTAACTTGAACAACCAACATCACGTCATTCCGTACGTTAAACTAGTAGCAGTAACCACTACGTACTTTGTTTTTGGGGTAAGTAAGTAAGCAAGTTAAGCCTCTAGAATCCCACTGTAGGGCAAAGGCCTCCTATCACTTGTGAGAGGGAGTGGGCCATACTCCACCACGCGGGCCCAGTGCGTGTTGGTGGAGGCTAGTTAGTGGTCAACTTGCTGTCAGAGAATTTTCAAGCCACCTTAATAGGCCTCTGACCTGGCTTAACGAATAGTTACAACGCCATCAGACTGAACTATCCGAGACCAACTGCTTAACGTGCCTTCCGAAGAACGGAAACGCTCGAGATGAAATACCACTAAACGGTCACCCATCCAAAGACTGACCGGACCTGACATTGCTTAACTTCGGTGATCGTTTCCTATTGGAAACGAAGCTCCACTACGCCAAGTATAGTGTGAAAAGAGTCACGATTAGGAGACGCTTACCTAATAGAAGTGACCATTATCTCAGTCAATAGACGTCCACTTGACTGCTGGACATAGGCCTCCCCAAGGTTCGCCACAACAACCGGTCCAGCGCCGCCTACACCCAAAGGGTTCCCGCTGCCTTCACCAGGCCGTCAGCATCAGGGCCTGGGCCTACTCGCACAGGTTTCTCCGGTGCGCGGTCTCCACTCGAGAAGTCGTCGGCCTCATCAGCCATCGTAGTAGCGATAGTGTCGAAAAATTTTGAATTAATATCCAATTACGTAACAGTACCTATTGCATACATACAAATTCTGCGCCTCACACCAGGATTCGTGTTCGGGAGGGATCTAGACTAGATACGTTGTCAAAAATTTTTGTAAGTCTACCTAAGTTTACATTTTACAGCTGGAAAATATAATCCATTTTTTGAAAATTCCTTAGATGATTTGCCGTGACCTATCTGATGTCATGGAACAAAACCATCTGAAGGTTCCCGCATGCATAATACAAAAATATATTAAAATTAATTTCGTTAGGTATGGAATTGGTAAAAATTCATGTGGAAATTCATCGTGTTGTTTCTCATGTAAATATATTATTAGCACAAGTGGTGTATGTTAGTTGTGCCTATAGGTGAGGATTATCAGTTGTGTGAGTTTCTTTTTGGTGGTAAGTACGCCAATCACTAGCTATTCCTCATCATCACCAAAGTCGCAATTCTCATCTTCCGACATTCAAAAGTGGATAAATACAGTATAATAATATGCCTGAGTATATTCCCCGAGAGTAAGTACATAATATTATAAATATTGTATAAGTAATAATATAACCAATACAGAAAGAATATCCACCGTTTACTAGCAGTGTCTGAAATTTATCCTCGAGGGCGATCGCGCTAATTTAAAACATCGACGTTTAATCCTAATCCAATTTCAGTTCTAACTAATCACATTGCAATTCAACTGAATTCCGTATTATGCTAAAATGGATTTATTTACTATGTGACTGACAGTCTTTAATGTCTTAGCAATCTGTCAAAACGGCTCGAACGGCTGTCAAATGATTAGCGCGATACCGAATGCGGATCTGCTATTGGGCGGTCACGTCGCTCGTCGATTGTTGTTTGCCCCCTCCCAGGTCTACAACGGGGCTCCAGTGGTGGCTCAAGATAGTGTTCTTTTATAAGAACGACCCTTGAAGTCACAAAAATATCTACATAACCGTACAACGTCAAGCACTTTTGCTACAAAAATTCGACATTGGCAAAATCATCTACACCAAGATGGACGCCATAACCTTAAAAATAGAATAGAATAGAAAGTTTTAAGAGATCTGCCTCTGTACCCGGACTTTAGATTTTCGATACATCGCGACCGTTTCGGTCCAAACTTCATTGTAACAGAGTTGACATTGGAACGAAAACGTTCACGCAATTGCGAAGTTCGAAAGTCCGGATAGACCCCCGGTTCGCACGCGGTCCAATTACGGTTTAGTTGAGTTTTAATAAGCGCGATTGCTCTAGTGAGTTCGTTGCCGTCACCTTTTAAAGGACATCTTATAACTATTATAAAACTGTAACTGAAGTACATTGAAGATATTTACAAAAAAAGGTTTTTAGGTATCCCTGAATAGAAATCAACCTTTTTTAGAAATTGTGTCTGTCTGTTTGTTTGTGTGTTTGTTTGGTTGTTTGTTTGTTTGTTTGTTCGCGCATCACGCAAAAACTACTGAACCGATTTTGATGAAACTTTTTTTGTTTGATAGCTTATGATCTGACTTAAAATCTGGTATATAATTTGTGCGGACGAAGTCGCGGGAAAACACTAGTTCATTATACAGGCCTTGAAATGAAATTAATGCATGCAGGCTTCCTCACAATGTTTTCTTCCACTTGTGATAAGCGATGTCTCAAACATCGTAATTGTATAATGATTACAGGTCAATGGGAATAGTTTTCTTCATCCATCTACAATGAAACTCTACATTTTATATCACTCTCTACAACAAACTAGAGTCCTTTCAAATCCACGTGCAATCAAGATTTTATTTCTCATTTCACTGGCCGTAAATTTTTACTACATTTTCGTGCCTGTAACATTTATTCTCTGAATCTTATTACAGTCACGTATTTGATACAATGTAGTTATAGCTGTGCTAGCAAATCATTAGAAAAACTATATTTTTTTCAGCACTGAACTCTGGTCTTTTGAACTGTGCATAGAAGTGGATGTCTAACAATGTGTAAGGGTAACGGTGAAACGAAAGTGGAGCCGGTGTTCAAACCGTCGGAGACGTGGAGGATCGGCAAGAACGTGGCCGTGCTCAGTTTTGCCTTCATGGTCCAGTACACTGCTCACCATGTAAGTCTATTCTACCTGAACTTAGAGCTATATCTCTATAATATGGTCGTAAAGTTGACTCTTACAAAATTAAATTAAAAATTAATTTGAAGAAGGTACTAAAACGATTAAAATAATAAATAATACAGAACCGATGTAAAGATACATTTCAAATTACGTATAACATAGGTATGGCTATACAGGGTATAACGAAACACCCTAGTACTACTTAATGGGGTGCTTCAGACCATCAACAACTTTCACTATGGAGCCAACTACGAAATCGCGAAAAAAAAATCTGCTGTCCTATACATTTTAGTGGAGTCGGTACAGCAGATTTGTATGGGACAGCAGATTTTTTTTGTGATTTCGAAGTTGGCTCCATAGTGAAAGTTGTTGATGGTCTGAAGTACCCCCTTAAGTATTACAATCAGTGTTGTCTGAAATAAAAAATTTTTAATTTTTTTTTTTTTTTAATTAAGTACTATACTCTGAAATGGAATTTGATCTCGGATTCCATTTCAGAGCATAGGGTGTTTTGTTACGACGCGATACGTACGAGTATAGTCACAAATTATGTACGAGATGATAATATTGTTATTATACAGGGTGAAATTGATATCATCCTTTTAAACTAAGAGTCTACCCATCAAACTGAACAACTTTTACTATGGGAGCGATCGGAGCAACAAAAAATATCTACTGTTGCACACATTTGAGTCAAGCAGTTTAGTATGGAACAGCTGTTTTTTTGCTCCGATTGGTTTGCTGCCATAGTAAAAGTTGTTCAGTTTGATGGGTAGACTCTTAGTTTAAAAAAAAAGATGTTATTGATATCAATTTCACTGTATGTACTTATTTTTAATGGCGATTGTATACGTATAATGCAGTAAGAAAATAAGAAGCTAAAAGCCCCAATCACAGATTATCAAATACTTACAGTATTATGTATATTATATAGTAAGTATATTAGTTTTACTATTTGTAACTCCAATCGTTTTAAATGTATCTTTGCTAATCTACATTTACTAGGTGAATTGATAACATCAAGTTATTTTACCAAACCTTATCACTTAACTACACAGGTTTTCAGTGAAAAACATGTAAACTTGTTTCAGTGAAATACACTGGTATTTATGTACCTGCTGTATTTTTTTGCAGTGATTTAACTATATTATCTTGATTGGATCATACAAGCCGTCTCGAAAAATGCAGATTCTGTTTGAACCAACTTAGATGGAATAAGACCCATGATCAAACAAGATAAATTTATGTCTTTCTTTCGTTCTTTCATGTATCTACACACGACAGGGTGCAGTCAATCTACAGAGTTCCATCAACGCAGACTCTGGACTTGGGACAGCGTCTTTAGCTGCTCTCTACATAGGTGTTTTTGTGTCTAGTCTATTTTTACCAGTAGTTATAATCAAGTGAGTAATAATTTTCAATTTTCGTTATACAGCAACTTGTGCAATGAAGTGGTTTTTTCCCGAACATTCCATCATAATAGTTTTGTGTTGTTAATAAAAAGGGACGCAGCTCGAATAGAAAAAGAACAATGTTGCAAAATTACATAATAAAATTACTTTTCACCTCACAAGCTCGGAAAGGTTCTGTTTATCATTCGAAATCTGAGTGCAAAAGTGCATTTTATCCGCTAGCGTGGAAAGAGTTTTTGAAATTCGAATCTGTCAATTCAATATTTTTATATACCGCCAAACCACTGAAAATGCTTAGTAACTATTTCATGACACTGGCCAGCACAAAAATAAAAACTTTTTGAAATGTTTTTTTTTAGCTATTCACTTTTTTTCCTCGCTGTTGTGAGGTGAAAAATTGTGTGTTTCGCTCAGCTGCAAAGTTATTCTGCGTCTCGTACCTTTGAAACCTTCGCTGAGCGCTCAGGATTCTATTATTTGAACCACTCGCTTCGCTCGTGGTTCAATCCTAGAATACTTCGCTTGCTCAGGTTTCAATAAAAGTACTCGCGCCAAAAAGCAACTTTGCAGCCTAGCATAACAAATAACTATTAACATTCATAATAAAAAGGAAAGGGAACGGGCAAAGGGAAAACTGGGCGAAAAGGACTACGACGCGAGTTTATGTAAGTTTGTGTATTTTATGTATAATATTCGTACAATGAAACTAATACGACCGGCTGCAGATTTTGCAAAGAGGAAATGGAAACTCTTCTGCACCTTCTATAATGTGCCCCCTGATGTACAAACGAAGTACCAACTCATTTAGGTAGACAAGTATCGTTACCGGGATGCAAACCGTCCCTACCAAAAACCTACTACGATTCTTGACTGCAGTAGGGATTAGTATAAAAGGGGCATTCACAAAAGACCAGCGATGGTCGCAGTGGCACAGGTTAAACCTGTCAAGGCCACCCACCCCAAAAAATAAAAATACTAATTATGATGGGTTTATTCGCAGTTGGATCGGTACAAAATGGACGATAGCTGTTGGGTTCATGACGTACCTGCCGTACATGCTGGCCCAGTTTCTTCAGCCTCATCCCAACTGCGCTGCTGATCGGCCTGGGCAGCGCGCCGGTCTGGTGCGCCATGTGCACTTATGTTGCTGTGGTAATTATAATTTATGTCTTTGTAATGAAACTAAAAGTTGAATTGTAATTTTATCTATGTTGTATTTACTTCGCCTACGTTAAAATTATGACTGAGAGACATATATAGGTAAAGAGCTCAAACTAACCAAAACAAATCGCGCTATAAGCTTTTACCTAAAAGAACGTCGTCAGTATAAAAAATGCAATCTACTGTTGTATCACATCCTTCCCTTTTAGACTGAAGAAGCATCAACCCTCAACAACTGTTATTGCCTGATACATTATACAGCCGACCTAGGTAACCGCCGCGGTAGGTAGGGGTAGACGGTGGGAATTCCAGCACAAAGGGCCATCGTCTTTCGATCCAATGCATTAGAAACTTGCGCGACAAATGCCGACTGTTGCTACATTGCTAGTGGCATTGTGTAGGAGCCGTATACGTTCTTTAGGAGAAAAACAGTTATAATTGTTATAATAGTTATATAAATAATAATAATATCATTTATTTCTTTCTCACATATAAGTACATTTACAGACAGAATAAAGATAAGACTTATTCTAGGGAGTCTAAACCTATATGTGAGAGACTGGAGCTCGTCATAAATTTATAAACCGTAGTCTATAAATCTGGGTGACAAGTCACCAGGCTCTCACCCCGTGCTATCAACAAGAAGGCAATAAGTTGGCTTGAATACCTAACATTACAGACTTATAGCATTATAACGTGGGAAAGTAACGTGAATAATAGCTGGTAGGTATGAAAACAAAAACAAAAACACAAATATTTGCAGGTGTCAGAAGCACACAGCAAGATATCAAAGATACCAGCTGACATCCTCTTGATGCGTTTCCTCGGCATGTTCTTCATGGTTTTTCAGTTGAACCAAGTTATCGGCAACCTCATTTCTTCTTTGGGTGAGTTAGTTATCAATTTATTAAATTTTTCAACTTATTCGATAAACACCTTATACCGTTGGACTTAGGTAGATAATAGTTTCACGTTTATGATTTGCTTGAAATGTTGCGTGAGATGAATGTCCAAGGAATAAGAGATTTGTCGGAGATCCTTTACCCCTTTTATACTGCTTGTTCATAGACATCTTCGGCAACTGCGACTATTTCATATCTTACCACAGAGTGTAAAAGTTTCCAGATTCGGTAACTGATCAAAAGACATAAAAATTTGAATTTTTTATTATATTTTTGAATTATTATTGACCACGTATAACCATGCATTTATAGTGCTATCATCTGGAGAGAACAAGGCAGCAGTGACTGCAGTAAACGCATCCATGATACCAGAGCTGTGTGGAGCTAGCTTCGTACCGATAGACCACGCTGGAGACGCCCTGAAGACGCAACCGCCTGAGAAAATACAAATGCTCGTAGGTAAGACCGCCTTTTGTTTGTCTCATTGGTATGTCTCTTTGGGAGAAAAATATAATCTTATTTCAATAAGCGTTAGAAGCTCACCCAGAGTATGTAGGTACTAGACTAGAGTATACGGGAAGTATCGGGTCTCAGTCCGTCAGTTATTTGCTGCTTACTTCCACTTTAAATCTCATATCCTTTCTTACTGAGCGTCTCGAAGCCAAGAGAAACAGCTAGCTACCAGCCAAACATGTAAAAGTCATGGTTTTGGAGATTGCGTCATGTGAAGAGACGAGGGTAGTTTTATTATTATAGGCGGCCCGACAGCTCAGTCTGTAGTGAACCTGCCTGCTGTGCCGGGGGTCGCGGGTTCGAATCCCGTAAGGGACAAATATTTGTATGACGAATATGAATATTTGTACCCGAGTCATGGATGTTTGTATCTATACAGGGTGGATTTTTGAGACGGGGCAGTAAGGGCAGGTACCTTAACCGTTGTAGCTACAGCGAAACGTTCTTAGGAGACTATCCTTAACTTTTTGAAAAATTTCGAACTGCATTCACAGATTTCGAAAAAAATGTACAGTCAGCAAGAAAATTGACAATTTACACAAAAACTTTTTTTGATGCCAATCGATCCTGTTTCTTATAAGGATCAATAGACTCTATGGGACCAACCGAGGTTTGAGTACTAGAAATGTCAGAAATCGCAAAAAACGTTTCCCATACATTTGGTAGGAAATGAGACTCCAAATTTACTTTTATACATAACAAAACTTTTTTATTATGGATAGACTGGCCGCTAATGTATATGTATTCTATATCGTTGTCTAGTTATCATAATACAAGTCCAGGCTAGATTCTGGAACTTTAAATGTGACTAGATAATTTGTGTGACACTGTCCAAGATATTTATATTTATATATTTATATTAGGTCTACGCTTGGTAGGGTACCTACACGTTATAAAAATGTTGCGTTTTGTTTTTCAGGCATTTTCCTTGCCTGTATGCTTGCAGCCATACTCATCACTACTTTTGGTGTGGATTCGTTGAAAAGGTTAGATCTATTGTTACATCATCATCGCATCTGCATCATTAAAATCTTATTCATTATTGTTTGAATCACTAATAAACAATTAACTTACATATATCTAAACCAGATATTCCAACATTTTTGTATCCCTTCTTTTAGGGTGCTTTTAAGAACAAACATTTGTAAAGTCAGTGTGTGACCATAATGCAAGAGAAAATTCCTAAAAAAATTAACTAAATTTCTTCAATAATATTCCTTAACAACTTTTTTTTCATTCTGGTAATTTCAGATACGCCCCTACTCGTACCACATCTGGGCCTGGCACGACAACTATGGGCATGCTGAGCTTGACCCTGAAGGTCTTGGTGGAACCCAACCAGCTCATGCTCATTATCATCAGCACATTCCTGGGCCTGCAGCAAGCTTTTGTGGCTGCCGATTATACTGCGGTATATACTGATTTATGACTTTGTGACATAATAGGAGTTTTCCCGCGACTTCGTCTGCACGGGTTCCCGTCATCATAGCGAGATAAATGATATACCAGATTTTCAAGTCTAATCATAAGCTTAATATGCAAAAAGTTTCATTAAAGGTTTACAAACAAAATTGGTTTCACATTCCAGGCTTACGTGTCGTGTGCTATCGGAACCGGTACTGTTGGCTACGTTATGATGGCGCATGGGTTAGCTGATGCTGTAGGATGTGCTCTCACTGGATATTTCGCTAAGGTACAATCCAAAGATAAAATATGTACAGTCGATATTCGCATTATCCCTGTCCCACTCCCACTTATAGTTATGAATAAGTAAAAAAAAAAGATTCGTGACTTCATTAATTAATCACCAGTTCCTCTGCCTCTGCTGGGCACTTGGTTGGCTGGGCTGGGCCTCTCTGGTCATTGGTATCACGAATGACATGAATAAGGGTAAGAGGAAGTGGGCCCTATAGCATTATCGATCACGCGGGCCCATTGCAGATGGGATGAAACAAAATCTAGCTTCACTTGAAGCACTAACATTCGAACGATAAAAATACAAATACAACAGACTTTTTTCACACAAATATTTGTTTGTTTCGAGTTTACCAAGCCGCACATTTCGATACTACACGTGCTAACAGTTTTGATGATCAGCTTACAGGCCGAATCCCGGTGATCTGCTTCGCGGTGGTGCTGAACACTTCTCTTTTCGCCACGCTGCTCGTGTGGCGACCACAGGCTCATCTTGGCCACGTGCTGTACATCATCGCAGTGCTGCTCGGCATCTGTAACTCAGTGTGGCTCGTCCAGATCAATGGTTAGTAGCAATTGATCAGCTAACGGGGCGCATCCCGGTGATCTGCTTCGCGGTGGTGCTGAACACATTTCTGTTCGCCACGCTGCTCGTATGGCGGCTACAGACTCACCTCAGCCACGTGCAGGCTCGGCATATGTAACTCCGTGTGGCTCGTTTAGATCAATGGTTAGCAATAATTGATCAGCTAATAGTACTCATACCGGTGATCTGCTGACTTTAACTTGGCTTGGCTGAAGCCTTTACTGTTCGCCACGCTGCGCGTGCGGTGGCCACTCACTCACAGCGGTCCTGACAGGTCTATCGTACTGTTTGTGCGTGGATGAAGGAGTGCTGGTCAGCAAAGTGTCATTTTACCTTAATACCATACTATGATGAGGTAAATCATAGACAACCTTGAAAATACAAAGCCATTGTCTGCCTTATTAACGTATCGTCGTCGGAATTCGCGTGCGACTTGTTTGGAGCTTCCACGTTTTATGCACTTTGGTATAATAGGTAAAAGTATTAATTTCATAAATACCAGTTTAGAAAGAACTGTTAATGTTGATATTTTTATGTGCGGGCTTTCCAATTCCTTTTTAACGGGTTTCTTAATAAGAAATCGAATATAATAAACCTACTGAAGATGATATGTTTTATTCAACAGCCTACTACGGCATCCTGTTCCCTGGTCGAGAAGAAGCCGCGTTCTCCAATTTCAGACTCTGGGAAGGTCTTGGGTTCTTCATCGCATACGTTCTTTCACCGTACCTGAGGACCAGTAGCAAAACTTACATGCTCTTTATTACTATGACCATAGGGACCATTTTATATTTTATTGTAGAATATAAAGAGCGTAGAAAAAAGAGATTTTGTAAACCCAAGGAGCCGTCTATTAAAGGTTGTGATAATATTGCCTTTCAGAATGTAGAGTGACTAATTTAGTGATTAATAGAAACGATTGGTGTCACGTTGCTGTATCAATTTTGAAGCTCGGTTACCAACCTTGGGCTATGGTGGAAAAAGGATTAGATGAATTAGAAATATTTGAATTGTCCTTTTCTGGCACATACAGGGTGTCCCGTAAATCGACATCAAGCCGGAATCGGGTGATAGGCCAAATAAATAAATAAATAAATAATAAATAAATAACGCTCACAGGCACATACATTGTAATGATCCCAAACTAGCACTAAAGGCTTTTATTATGGAAACCATACAACAACGGCACGAACATATAACATCCATGACCGAACCGGGATTCGAACCCAGGACCCTGGTTTGGCAGTCCGGCGTGGTAACCATTACACCAACCGGGTCGTCGTCAAATCATAATAGTTACCAGAAAAATAAAAATAAAAATCTAAGTCATGCATTTTTTAAATTATAAGCATTTATAATTGTACGTCCTGTGATAGTTTTTTAGCTCCTACTGCTACAAATCTTTACTTTTCTTATCAATTTTATTTTTCTTATTTAATCCAGAATAGTTCAAATCTAACCTGTTGCTTTGACTCCTCAGGGTGTATATGTTCACGAAAAAAAAATCTTATAATTTAAAAAAAAATTATGACTTAGATTTATTTTATTATTTTTCTGGTAACCATTATGATTTGGCCTATCACCCGATTCCGGCTTGACGTCGATTTACGGGACACCTGTATAAAGGTTTACTTGTTAGAAAAGGATGCAGCCGAGAAATATAATAAAATTGGACAATTTTCTCGAAGTTCGCTACCAATATTGTTGTGCTCAGTCCCCGTCACTCTGGACAGAGTTTCGGTATTGCTAGTGAAATGTTGGTGTACTGAGTTTTCTGAATATCTCTGACTACCCCCTCGGGGTATATAGTCGTGAGCATATGCAATGCATCTCGTATTTACATTCCTGTAAAATAAATAGATTAATTTCTATGTAGATTATCAATTGTTCATTTTATAATTGTAAATTCGAGTTTTTACAATTTTGTTATTTTTACTACATACAAATGTGACTTATCCATACAACGAATTCCTGTCCATCGTAGTTTACTTTTAAATCGTTTCTTTGATTCAGATAAGTCAGTTTAAGCTCTACGATCGCCATTAGTTTGTGTTACGCCGTTTGTGTCCATTGATTGTTTCCGATACGATACAAAACAGCTATGAGATCGTTGCAAATAATCATTTAATAATATAAAATAATCATTTAGTATCTGGGCCACTGGGTCACAGATGACCTGTGTGACAATGAGGATATCAAGAGGGAACACAGGGCGTTTGTCTATGCGATGTTGGCTCTAGGTTTGCACGCTGTACTAAACAAGTAAAAGTTACTTTATTCAAAGCCTACAGTCAGTCGTTTTACACGTGCAGTCTATGGACCAACTACACTCAGCGAGCATACAGCGCCCTGCGAGTCCAGTACAACAATGCGCTCAGGATGATGTTGGGGCTGCCACGATATTGCAACGAGTTCGCGCAGGCGCACATGCACATAGATGACTTCTACGCTATCATCAGAAAGCGGAGCGCCTCGCTGCTGAATCGCCTCCGGGGCAGCACTAATAGCATCCTGAAGTGCGATTTTTGAACATCATACGAGCGATTCGGCAGTAGAAAGATGCATAATCTCCATAGCAATTTTGACATTTTCTTCTGCCGATGCACTCGTATGATGTTCAAAAATCGCACTTCTGATCGTGTTGGCTGAGCGGTGGGACTCGCCCATGGTGCAGAGGTGGATGCTGCTGCATGCCAGCGATGCCAGCTCATCCCCCTTGGTACAACAATGTAATTTAATGTAATATTGTTTTTGTAATTTATTTAATTTAATGTAAATTATTAATGAATGTACTTTATTTGTGAACTAACCGCCTGGCCACGGGACAGGGCGACCGGCGGCGCGTCTTGCGATTTTAGAATACACTGCCTACGCGCCGCTGCGTGCTTGCGTAATAGTAGGGACACAACGCTCAGTGTATTCTAAAATCGCAAGACGCGCCGCCGGTCGCCCTGTCCCGTGGCCAGGCGGTAACATAGTTGTAAGACAATTGTTACTAACACAATATGGATGAATAATCTGAAATAAATATTTTTTTCATTTAATTTAATTTAATTCCGCCTATGATAGAGAATATATAGGGTCCTTCTTAATATGCTGACACTTTTTTAAGGGACCAACATCGAAATCTGTCCCATACATTTGAATCGAGTAGATTTGCAGTTTTGTATGGAACAGCTCTTTTTTTTGCGGTTTCAATGTTGGTGTAATATAGAAAGGTGAGTTCGATGGTCTGATCATTTCCTTGAAAAAAATCAGCATATTAAGAAGGACCCTACAGAGTGTGCAATGGAAACGCACGCGTGGTCCAACCACGGCGTGCTTGTTTCAATATAGGTGCTTCGACTGCGGACACTAGTTAGGCCACTATTGTCTCATAGTACGGACCGTGGTCACACTGGCCGGCCACCAAGGACAACATTTAAACAAATATAAAGTTTTGCTAATAGTGCGCGGTGAAACTTGAGTGTGTGAAATATTTAGGATTACTATTTTGAGTTGAAGGTGAGTTTAATTGAAAAATGTTGACGGCCTTTTATTAATTATAAATAAAAATTAAGAAAGTATATCCGGTGGGATCCCACTGCAGGGCAAAGGCCTCCTCTCAAGAATAAGGGTGAGAGGGAGCGGGCATAGTAAAGTGGGGGAGTGCGGATTAGTAAAGGCAACACGAAAATTTCTTTATAGTTCTTTATAACTAATAAAAAATAATTCTATGAATTATGAAAATGAAGAATAATGTTAATAATCGATTTCACAGTAAATTATGTGCAATGTATTTATAGCGTCCTTCTTAATATGCTGACACTTTTTTATAGGGGGATGATCAGACCATCAAACTGAACAACTTTCTCTATGGGACCAACATCGAAATCGCGAAAAAAAATCAGCTGTCCCATACATTTGGCTCAATTTGGTATGCAGTTTAGTATATTATGGAACAGCAGACTTTTTTTTCGTGATTTCGATGTTGGCTCTATGGAGAAAGTTGTTCAGTTTCATGGTCTTATCATCCCCTTAAAAAAGTGTCAGCATATTAAGTTGGACCCTGTATTTAAATATTGTGTCACACAACAAAACGTAAAATACAACTACAATGTGATGTTGGTGGTTGTTGTTACCACACCAGCCTGCCGAACCAGAGGTCCTGGGTTGAAAACAACAGACTCCTGTGAGGGTTGTCTGGTTTCTATAAACAAAACTTGATCCGAAAAATGTATGTGGTTGTATGTGTTATTTATTTATTGGATAAACATCCACCTGTAAAATGCCTATAAAGTTTTAGTCAACTTTAACTAAATGCTAACCAGTTGGTACGTCCTTCGCTTCTATTTTGTATTGTTATTTTTGAGACAATTATAAAACCAAATGGAAAGACGGTGATGGGTGATGTTCTGTTTTAGTGTGCAATCAAGTATTATTGAATTGAATTCATATAAACTAGATGACCGCGGTCAATTTCGTACCGACACACACTTAGCCGTTTTTTTAGCCTATGTTCATCACGGATAATTTAGAATTCGAATGATGAAAGAATTATCCAGATCGGTCTAGTAGTTTCGGAGTCTATTCAATACAAACATTAAACAAACCAAAAATCAAATCTTTCCTCTTCTTTAAAATATAAGTATAAAATAAATGAATAACGACCACCTTGAACTGTATGAATGCATAATACAATACAGCTAATAGAAGTAAAAACCAAGTGAATGTGTATTACACTGAATACAACAATGCTATTTCTAGCATACAATTACTGGGATCTTCCCTTATTCTATAAATGTGTCACTTTATTGCGTAGTTTTGTGGTGAACCAACATTGTATAACCACAGAGCGGTGGTGAATTCGCGATATGTATAAATGTGAGTTTTAGCTCCTATAGCTGATCTATAGCTCCCTCAGCTAAAAATTAGAAAGCTGCTAGGACTTGATTGTCAAGGCAGAGTGAACAGAGCGGCTTTCAAGCATTTATTCGATCAGATAACACTGTAACTAAAGTTCAGACTTGTAACGCTCAGTAGGATATTAATACATAGGTAGGTATTCGTAAACTTACGAGTAACTTACATATCGCGCAATATTCGTATACAAGGTGTTACAAAAATACAAATAAACCTTTAGGGGGCGGTGTAGACCATCAAACTGAACAACTTTCACAATGGGACCAATATCGAAATCGCGAAAAAAAATATTTATGTTCTATACTCTACTAATCGACTAGAGCTAAAATATGTATGGGATATGAAATTATTTTTTTCGCGATTTCGATGTTGGTCCCATAGAGAAAGTTGTTCAGTTTGACGGTCTTAACAACCCCCTTAAGAGTTTCAAAAATTTATTCTTACTTATGAAACACCTTGTATAACAATACTTCCGGGGATTTTTTAATTAGACTTGTAAGTAATTAATTAATTTAGTCGGTTTATAGTTTTATACCTACCTACGAGTATTGTAACAGGGGAAGAAACTGTCTCCCAATACACGGTTTTCCGACTTTGGGAGTCAGGGACTCCATCATTTTGTATACCTCTAAATTGAAATGAAATAAATTTATTTATACCTCTTATACTTCGGATAACATATCGTACGATGAGCATTATGCTTATGCGTTTGCCTAACAGATGATTATTATGAAGAAAGCGTCCATACTCCGAGCACAGTTAATTTTTTAAAGAACCCTACTTAACCCCTATATATCGAAGCGTGCTCTATTCCTATACAGGGTGAAATTGATATCATTAGCATCCTTTTAAACTAAGAATCTACCCATCAAACTGAACAACTTTTTACTATGGGAGCAAACCAATCGGAGCAAAAAAAAATCTGCTGTCCCATACTAAACTGCACCCGCCGCCGCTGCCTACACGACTCAAATGTATGGGACAGCAGATTTTTTTTTGCTCCGATTGATTTGCTCCCATAGCAAAAGTTGTTCAGTTTGATGGGTAGATTCTTAGTTTAAAAGGATGCTAATGATATCAATTTCACCCTGTATGTACACCCGGCGACATGTCATGCGTAAATTACATAACTAGCATAAGCTGGCTACGCGACGTTATACGTGATTGAACTTACGCGAAGCCAGCTTATGCTGGCTATGATATAGTTTGATTTGATATGTGTCTTCGTGTATACTATATAATATGTACCAATTTTCAACTTTTAGTAGGATTCTGTGTGGGTGTTTACCCAGGCCCAAAATAAGTCTTTGCTAAAGCTATAGTTACGTATATTTGAAATCATCGCTTCCCGTTGATAACCAAAAAGGGCCTCTCCGGACATTCGAACTTCACAATTGCGTGAAAGTTTTCGTTCTAATGTCAACGGACCGATACGGTCTCGATATAACGAAAATCGAAAGTCCGGGTACAGGGCCTGGGTCGTTGTTGTCTTGTTAATTAAAACTGCACCAATTTCAAGCATGATTTTTTTTTTTATTTTTTTTTTTTTATTTTTTTTTTATTTTAGATGGGTTGATGGGATGGGATGATGTTTGTTAGAGGTCATGTCGTAACTGTTAACCGATCGTTCATGTGAACCGATATAGAATTACAACACTGTATTGACTAGTTTCATACATTTATGTAAGACAAAACAGTTTAGTAATATTTAAAAGGGGCCATAAAACTGAACAACTTTCACTATGGACCATGGAGACAACGTCGAAAAAAAATTCTGCTGTCCCATACATTTGAGTGGAGTAGGTAAGGTAGTTTTGTATGAATCAGCAGATAGAGAACAGCAGTTTTAAGTTGTTCAGTAGCCGCCTCTTTAAATATTACTATAGGGTGTTTTGTGAATCTTATTCATTTGTTGAGTATATTGTTAACCAGATTGTTCAATTTAATTAAAATACGTTACATGAAGCATATCATATAACGTCGCGAGCTGTTAATTTTATGACTTACTAGTGTTTTCCCGCGACTTCGTCCGCACAAATTATATACCAGATTTTAAGTCAGATCATATGCTATCAAACAAAAAAAGTTTCATCAAAATCGGTTCAGTAGTTTTTGCGTGATGCGCGATCAAACAAACAAACAAACAAACAAACACACAAACAAACAGACAGACAAAATTTCTAAAAAAGGTTGATTTCGAGTCGGGGATATTTAAAAACCATATCGTAATCTTTTTTTTGTAAATATCTTCAATGTACAGACACAGTTCAGTTACAGTTTTATAATAGTTAAGATTGTATAGTTAGAATCACGTTATGGAAATATTATTATTCATAGCACTTCATCCTGGGTATTTATTTACTGAGCAAACTAATGGAAACCACAGAAACAAGGTTTTATGGCCGCTCCACATTCACGCGTTCGCGCGCGAATTTCACGCGCGAACGCGCGAAAACGTGAATTTGGAGCCGATTCGCATATTTTTCGCAGGTTCGCGCCTTGTTAACCACTTTTTGTCGGTTTTTGGCCCGCGTCAAAGAGCCTGCGAACGCGCGAAAGCTGCGTAGTGATAACACTGCGAATGTGGAGCCAAGAAGAGTTCACGCGCGATTCGCGCCGCGATTTTAGCCGCGATTCGAGCCGCGATTCGCACTGCGAATGTGGAGCGGCCTTTATGGTCGAATCGAAACACTTTTTATATCAACCTAGCAACGAAGCCTACAACAAACTAATATTTTGAATAAAAATCACCTTTTCTTAAATCACCTTTGGTATATAGACTGATGATGAATATAAAACTAAAAAAAACGTTTCATTCATTCCTACGTTTAATTAGGACTGAATTAATGAATGAAATACTTAGTGCGTTCACACACGATGACGCACTGACGGAGCAGGAAACGTCAGTCCGTCATTTGTGGAGCAAGGAGTTGTATGAAACCGCACGTAGAAGCACACACGGTGTCAGATTGACGCACCATACAATGTGTGTACCAATCAGAACAAAAAAATCTGCTGTTCCATACTAAACTAAAGCGCCCACTGCACTCGAATGTATGAATGAGACACCTGATTTTTTTTTGGTTGCTCTGACAGGTTTGCCACCATAGTAAAAGTTGTTCAGTTTGATGGGTAGAGTTTGTAGTTTATGGTTAATGATATTTTTACTTACACCCTGTATGATGTAGGTACCTACTCTCGCACTTGCGGTAACCACGTTGACGTAGGTAGTTAGCTTTCCCAGAACTTTGTCACAATAATTATACTTTTAGATGAGGAAACATTATCGATTGCAATTAAAGAGATAGGTACAACTATAAATAAGTGCATTTACTGACGTATTTCCCATATAAAGTTGAGTCAGTTTTATTTTTATTACCTTTTTGATCAGTTTCGCACAAATATACAAGTTTGATTGTAAGCAACGTTGTTTTTTCCCAACTTAAATGCATAAAATAACCCGTAACTCCTCATCTTATACGTGAGAAAAGGCCTGTAGGGCCCTGCTGTGTTACGTAGGTTTATGAGTAATGATAATGACCTGGAGCAACATCCAAGCTCTATTCTTATCCAATTTCAGTTCTAATCACATTGCAATCCAATTACTATTCAACTGTGCTGAATTCCGCATCGCGCTAAACTATCTGTAACTGACAGCCTTTAACGTCTGAGCGATCTGTCAAAACCGTAGAAAGAGAAGGAACTAGAAGGAAGCACGTGTCTTGTCATAAGTCATCAGTAAGAAATGCATGCAAATTCGCTCTAGTTAAAAAGGAGATCGCTACTTATTGCTGTCCTTATCGACGTAACCACTTTTTTGTCCTACGACGGCTGTCTGACTCCGGAGTTAGACATCTATTTTCATACAAATTGTATAGGATTTTATGACTATTGCTGTCTCATACGCGGTTACAGTGATGTTCCGTCTACCAGCGTAAGCGAAAAATACTTCGCCTATGGTCAAAACAGTTCTAACGGTTGTCAAGAGCGTACCGCGATTAGCGCAATACCAAATGTGTCAAAAGTTATGGTTCGTACGTAGTCCAATAACGGTTCAATTACCAGATATTTACCGCGATTGCAGCCCTGAGTTTTCATCCGATTTCGACTACATTGCAAACATGATTTTACAGCATGGTAACACACGATATTTTTAAGTGTAGGTGTACTAGGTAATTTAAAGCATTTTCCAAATTTTCAGCGACCGTAGTATGATGCTCGTTATTTTTGCTTTATCACACTGCTGGGTGCTGCTGATACTACGGCTGCTTGGGTGGTTCAGACCATTAAACTGAACAACTTTTACTATGGAAGCAAATCTAAAATCGTAAAAAAAACCAGCTGTTTCATACATTTGAGTCAAGTACCTAGTCATTGCAGTTTAGCATGGAACATCTGATGTTTGCCCTTTGCCGAAAACAACACTACTGCTTAGATGATGATAATAATTACTATAAATTCAGACCAAAATTCCCTTAAAATTATAATTTAGGTATCTTGCTACAACTATATCAGCCACCTACAATAACTGCATTGAATTAAATTATCAGACTCATGTTGTTTCATTTGTAATCTATTTCGTAACGTGCTTCCTGCCAAATTTTTCTAGTGTAGGTTCACTAGGTAGTTTCCCTGTTGTTAAACTACCTATTATTAATAGTACAAACTAGTTCTGACTTATTATTGTGTTACAATCAGATTCGTACCACAATACAATAGTCTAACAATACCGACACTTATCGAGATGAGAGCCACGCCACCGACTACGAGGCGTTAATAAGGCGGATCACACATAGCTCCTTACCCGAATGACGGTAAATAATAAATAAATATCTTGGACATTATCACACAAATTATCACATTACATTTAAAAGTACCATAATCTTGTAGTGGCTTGTATTATGATGACTAGACAACGATATAGAATACATATACGTAGACACAAACATCCATGACTCGGGTACAAATATTCATATTCATTATACAAATATTTGTCCCTAACGGAATTCGACCCTCGGTGAAGCAGGCAGGCTCCCTACCAACTGAGGTACTGGGTCGTCAAGCATATGCTCACGACTATATTCCCCGAGGGGGTATTCAGAGATATTCTGAAATCTCAGAACATCCACGTTTCACCAGTAGTACCGAAACTCTGTCCAGTGTGACGGAGGGTGAGCCCGTCGCCACTTCAAATGCGTTTACTGATGTTACCTACGAGAGATGCTTTTAATTTCTATAGTAGCCAAAATTACAATTATTAATTATTATGTGTCTTACGATCCGTAATCACGGGCAATTAATTCCCGGACCTTTGGAAGGCGTGCATGGAGCCAAAGCCAACATGTAGAGGCCCGTTCAAGAGACAAGTTAATCTATGTAAGGGATACACATGGCGAATACCATCTCCGAGCGCACAACATGATACACACGGGGATAGTCCCCGCCAGGTGCAAAGACTATTGGAGTGCGGCTCTATGGCCGCGATGGAAAAATAAGGTCTTGGGCTGTAGATAGAGGTGAAAGTTGGATGGATGGATACTGGGCTATGGGAGGAGACTAACGGACGCCTGCCATGACAACTAGTCTCAAAATTGTAAATAGGGCAGGCGGTGACTCGCCGACTCGTCGAGTGGGCCCCATAAAACGGCCGCACGCACAAAGTGCGACAATGGGGCAACATCCCATTGAGCGGCTAAAGGTTGTCGAGAGGTGCGGCACCGGTTTCACCATCGCGGGGTTTACCCCCGTGAGCGGGTTTCCCCGTTATTACGCCATTACGTGCAATACACTTCCAACCTGGAGCATAGGTTCTGCTCTTGCGATTCCACTCTGGACGGCCAATGAAGGCAAGCCAGAGGTAGGGGGGTGTGTTACTGTCTGTATGTGTGTGTGTGAGCGCATGTCTGTATGGTCCCCCTGGATAGGGGTCCGCGGTGTCGCCAATCACCGTCAGCTCGCCACAAGCTGCCCCCGCGGGGAATTATTATTATTTTTATTATATTATTAATTATAGAGAACACACATGCATACAGACACTGGAGCCCGGGCCAACCTTGCAATCGTAACTTTGGTGTGTAGGCGATAGAACGGGCAGTATGTATTGCAGCTACTGCTAGATTAGTGTACTGTATCGTTACCCTTGAATGTCAACTAGGAGAAGGGAATTTGCACGTTTTGTAGTTTGTCACATTGAATCTATAATTAAATTACTGTTTATGAATTACATTCATACGATGAAAAATTATTTGCAATAAATCAACATCTATTTCTGCATGTTTTTTGCTTTAAAACCTACGAGCATTAGGAAGTGACTAGAAGCGACTTATGGAAGCAAGAAGTGTGTGTGTGTCAGGATTGAACCAGGTGGCGATCAATTGTCTACCTACCCCGAATGAGACACAGGTGTGAGTATGTGTATGTATGTACTTCTGTGCCCCACTACCCCACCACACCAACTAAAACAGTATCTCTTCTATTTCTGTATGGCATTATATATTTAAAGTCGAAGAGGACTATTGCTTTTTAAGTGGTTTTCCTGTATTCTAATGCTTTTAATTTATTTCTCAGATAAACAATGCCAGAAACAGTAGTATTCGGTACGAATGAGAAATGGCGTATCAACCGCAACATATTCGTCCTCGGCTTCGCATTCATGGTGCACTTCACGGCGTTTCACGGAGCTGCCAACCTTCAGAGCTCAGTCAACAGCGACGCTGGGGCTGGCACCTTCACGTTGGCTGCTATATACTTCTCTCTTATACTGTCTAATGTCTTTCTACCTGCTATAGTCATCAAGTAAGTGTTTCCATGCCGTATTTACATATTAAGGATTATTCATACGTCAGTCAATAGTGACGAGGAGCTGGAATTTCTTTACCTTGACTGGTATATAGGTACTTCTATTGATAGCACTAAAATTCTTTGCTAATACTGCATAAGCTGGTGCTGCTGTACTCTTTGCTGTACTGTGTACTCATAGATAAATTACACGCTCCCCTGGGTGTGTACTATAGTTTTTAAGTACGTGCTGCTAAATTAATTGCTAAAGTATAGTATGCTAAATTTGTTAGACTGCCTCGTAGGTTCGAAAACTAGTGAAGTAGAATTTTGTAGTCGCGAAAAAAGTTTTTATTGTGTTGGAATTTAGTTTGCCTATGCGGTCCGATGCCGTCCCAAAACAGGGCCACTCTGTCATCCTAGGACTATTAAGTGCGTTCACACACAATGACGCACTGACGGAGCGGCAGATGTCAGTCCATAGAACCACACCCGGTGCGTCAATGTGTCACCGTGTATGCTTCTACGTGCGGTCTCCTTGCTTCACAAATGACGGACTGACGTTTGCTGCTCCGTCAGTGCGTCATCGTGTGTGAACGCGCTAAGATTTTAAGCGCAGTCAGATGACTAGCAAATCCATTGCACCTCCACCGTCCATCGTGCATCGCACGCCTACCGTCGTAGCATGCAAGGAATCGTTCGTGATACTAGTCAAGCAGTGATACCCTAAATGACATGAATGATCGGGCTAAATGACACAGGAGCTTCACATCGTTCAGACCTGTCGACACAGATCAACTTAGCTATGCTCCGTTGATTATAGAGGCTTCGCAGTGACGCTTTTGCGGTAACGTGCATCGGAATCTTGTAGCATCGTGTTAGTACCTATATTCATCGGTGGTTTATGTATCGAGATTCCGTATGCAGTGAGAAATCACTGCAGAGAGAAATCGATGCAGTGCGAAATAACTGCAAAGGTAACAACTCAAAATAATAATCGCCGCTGTTATAGTTGAACCGAAAAATATGACAAAAGGAATAAAGGCCAAAAACAGCAATTCAACTGTCATTTTGGCTGTAATAAGAGCCATTGTTTGGATTTTTGTCCTCAGATTTGTCTATCATTTGTCATAAGAAGGATTGGAGGACAGTTGCGTGGTTAGTTACTAGATTTGTAGGCCGACGTATTTGTGCGAAATTTGGCTGCTCACGTGGCTCCGCCATTGTATACCTACCTCAAATGTGTTGAGATTATGTTACTCCTAAAATTAATGTAGTGTAGTAGTAATGTAGGATATTAAATATATTAATCCGCAGATGGCTGGGATGCAAGTGGGCCGTGGCGATTTCCTTCATAGCGTACATGCCGTTCATGGTTGCCCAGTTCTACCCCAAGCTGTACACGTTGGTCCCAGCTGGCATGATGGTGGGGTTTGGAGGTGGGCCGCTGTGGTGCGCAAAATGCACGTACTTATCGGTGGTAAGAGTACTTTACTAATATATTGCACGCCTAGCAAGCAAGGAATCCTAAAAAAGAAAATAAAAACGATCGAAGTAATATATATATATTCTGAAATCCTGACTGTAGGAAGCCGGTTGTCAGTTTAAAGGCCTCCGCTCATTGCAGTGATATTATCGCTGCGATTTTGCGATAATTGTTCTCAGTAAATTTTGTATGGGGACGCGCGCGATCCTACACACTGCCGCGATATTATCGAGCGATAATATCGCTGCGATTTTGCGATAATTGTTCTCAGTACATTTTGTATGGGGACGCGCTCGATCCTACACACTGCCGCGATATTATCGCAACCTGACGCAATCTCTTTCTACTACATTCAGTGAAGGACGCATGCGTGACGCGAATCGCGGAATCGCTGCAGTGTGTAAGGTGTCGCGATATCGCTGTCGATAATATCGATCGATAATATCGATCGATAAAATCGCTCGATAATATCGCTGCAATGTGCGGAAGCCTTAAAAGGTTGAATAAAACCTTTCTTTGTACCCTTGTAACTTTACAAACTGTATCGGTACTCTAATGTTTAATCGTCGCTGAAGACACACGAAAGTTCTAAGTCGTAGAACTGATATCCAATGTGGAAGAGAAGTCCTCGAAGCGCCACTTTGAAGTGGTGACCACGCATCGTAAGACGCTCTTGAGTCGCCTTCCCACTAACGCGATCTCCTGCGGCTTGCGATCGCACGCGATCGCGTTCCGTCTATCTTATATGCCCTAGCAAATGACGTTCCTGAGTGACAGAAAAGGATGGAGCGACGGAAAAGTGCGATCGCGTGCGGCCACGTGTAGTTCAACCCTAAGTGCTTCAAGCTTACCTCCCTGTAGGGTGGGCTTAAAGTGAACCTACTAGAGGATAGGATAGAATGTAAGCTAATCGATTGATTCAACCAATAGTGTGTTTATTCGCTTCATCGTGTTTAATGTTTTATCTACAGGTGGCTGAACCTTATTCGAAGTTATCAGGAGTACCAGCCGAGGTGCTGGTGGTGAGATTCTTTGGACTCTTCTTCATGTTCTACCAAATGGCACAGATCTGGGGCAATCTGGTGTCTTCTGCTAGTAAGTTCTACCAAGTTATGAGGGTTCAAAATACGACGAAGCGCTTCGAGAAAAGAAAAACTACCTAACTAGGTAGTGCCCTTGCGCTTAGCTTGGCTCGTGCCGTGCCCCCAGATATAGTTTTGATACTTTTATTCGTCATAAGAAAGTCTTGAGGAGCTGCTGCTGTGATTTATAAAGACTTGACAGAGATCGCGAGAGTTCATATCGATTCAGGACAATTCTTGTTATTTTCGGTTTTATAATTTTAGATACCTACGCATGGCGGCCAAAAAAACCACTAAAATATGTAAACAAAACAATGTAAACTCAAAAAGGCTGATTAATGAAACAAGTCATGCGTTATACCAGCGTTTCGTCGAAGGCCAACCGGATATATTTAGTTTTTATAACAAAGTTTGCAACTAGATAGCGAAAACGTTACCTTTCATTATTCGTAATTTCAAGGACGCATTAATAAAAAAAACTAATAAAGGAAATCAGAACACATATTAGACCAATTGATTGATCTCATCATATATTTCTCTATTCTTGTCATACATCCTTTTTAACTTTCAAAACACATACCGGTCTTTAAAGAATGTAATTCTTAAATCATGTCTAGTGATTTTTAAGATAATCTTGGGTTTACGTAGAAATGAGCCAAATTAAACAGAATTCTATGGTTTCTCTCACAAGGACTGATCATCGTCTATACAAGATTAGGTACACACGTAGATATTTGCATTTCCCAAAGATGAAGCCAAACATTTTATTCATGTAAATGTTTGAGTACCATGCTTAGCATTTATGATTTGAATATTATTAGTTTAGTAGTATACCGACATATACCGGCGGCAGGGGAACCCGTTGGATTAGGGCGGTTCAGGACCGGTCGTTGTGGCGATCCTTGGGGAAGCCATAATGTCCAGCAGTGGATGTCCATTGGCTGAGGTGATGATTATAAGGATGACGCGATTTGTTCCTTATATTCTTTCTTCAGTCTATCCAGTCTCCTCTTCCTCTCTCCATCTGTTCAGTAAACTTCTATGTCATGGAGTAAAAGTACTCCTCATAAGATGCTGCCTCAATCGACGAAAATACGAACTTTAGAGAGGGCATAATTCGCACTCATTTGTTTTCGACCTCGAGAATAAGACCTATGAGGTACCTACAATCATGAGTACTCAAGTACACTACCGAATTTTGTTTGGAATATAGTTTCTTTTTTAGGTCTGGTGTGTATTTTCATAAAAACAATTATAAATGCAATTAAAATAACAGTGAAGTCAAACTGGAATCATTCGTGACAGATTAACGATATCTGGATATCTGATCATTACAATGTGCATTTGTTATAATGTTTTTATCTTAAACACGTGATTGGGAGCTTACATGGGCTGTTTGACCCTGACATTGATATGCACTCCTAGTACTTTAGTCGTTATGTCGGCTGTCATTGTGTCCGGCTTGGTCGACGATTTAATGTTGTCACGGTTATAGATGTGACGCTCAAAGCTCAAAAATGTGTGTTATAAAGAGCTTGAATTATTATAGAATTGTAGCCCACTGCCGTGCCAATGCCGCATGCGAACATATTTCGACTGTTGTCGGTGGCATAGTAAGTTAGCATCACAGTTAGCACATTGGAAATTAAGTACCCACAAGAATCGAGTGTTTTTTGACTTCTGTACTTATTGGTACTTTCAGAAATGAACATGTTTTTTCTCCGCCAGTTCTATCTTCATCCCTTGGCGAGGTGGTACCACTGGGCAACGAGACACTGATCCCACAAGCGGCTGCTCTCGTCAGCAACGTCACGGCTCCAGCCGTCGACTTCGGGGCCACTTGCGGCGTCAACTTCTGCAGCGGCAGCGCTTCTCATGTAAGTTACCTGGACGTTCATGGGACGACGACCTGTCATCCTCAAAAATGTGTGATATTTCTGATAATTGGATGAGTGTACATCCAATTATCACTAATTCACTTGTGCCTTTTGAATATTCAGTTGGTCAGTAAACTGGATATGATCGATCAGAAAGCCTTGCTTACTTCCATTTCCATCCAACATTATCCCATAATCAAAACCAACATAGTTCAAGGATCTGTCAATTGTACCTAGTAATAATTGTGTGATATGAGAATAAACCGTCCATTATAAGTGGCGACGGGCTCACCCCCCGTCACACTGGACAGAGTTTCGGTACTACTGGTGAAACGTGGATGTTCTGAGGTTTCAGAAAATCTCTGACTACCCCCTCGGGGAATATAGTCGTGAGCATACGCTTTGCTATGCTATGAGAATAAAGATTATCAAATTGCAACTTAAGACGGAAGAGAATTATGTTCTGTTCAATGGCTCCCACGTGGTGAAATGATGACCTTGTGACGATAACAAGAGTTTATGAATGCAGGTTACATGGTACGCATTTGTTAACAAGTAGATGTAATGATGATGAGCTTTTCAACGCCTAATTTTAATTGATTTTGTCTTATAGGAGAACTCAAACCTGCAACCGCCGTCCCCAGTCAAGATCCAGCTGATAGCAGGCGTCTACCTGGCCTGCATGGCTGGCGCGTGCATCTTGGTCGCTGTTGGAGTGGACTCCTTGAGCAGGTCAGCATATTCCTTATTTTGCAGCAACTTGCGCACAAGTTTTCTGGAGTACTGTTACAGAATACAGTCAATAATGGTACTTGTAGTATCAACGTATAAACTCTAAGTGCGTTCACACACGATGACGCACTGACGGAGCGGCAGATATCAGTCCATAGAACCATACCCCGTGCGTCAATGCGTCACCGTGTGTGCTTCTACGTGCGGTTTCATACAACTTCTTGCTTCACAAATGACGGACTGACGTCTGCCGCTGCGTCAATGCGTCATCGTGTGTGAACGCACTAAAGTGTCTATTCTATTCTATTTTTAAAAATATGGCTGCCATCTTTGGTTAATGATGATTTTGCCAATGTCGAGTTTTTATAGCAAAAGTGCTTGACGTTGTACGGTTATATTGATATTTTGGTGACTTCAAGGGTTGTTCTTATAAAAGAACAATATCCTGAGCCACCACTGGAGTTCCACTGTAGGCCGGGGATGGGGCAACCGACGCGCACGTGACCGCCCAATAGCAGACCCACAAAGCAACTCCCACTAAAGTGTCATAAAAATTTACTGTTCTGAACGATGTCCTAGTTGACTGTCAGCAAATTGAATGACTATGCAATGAACTCACAACCATAATTTCTTTTGGCGTGATCAGTAACCTTGTTTTATATGTGCAGTTGTAGAAAGGTAATAAGTCTCTAATAGAGTGTCGTATCGTATTGGAATCATAGCTGTGCCTCTGAAATTTTGGCTCCTTTTGATTTTCGATCTGTATTTATTAATTCTGTGCTTCAGTTGACGTTTTCTAGATGAATAATATTGCAAGCTCGACTTATTCATTTATAAACGCATGGCAACTTATATGCTAAATTGATTCAATGTAAATAAACCATTATTAGTACGTAACAATCCTGTCACTTCTAAATTGCACTACTAACGTAATTACAGCCCACGCTAGTCAGCTAATGAACTAATGGCTCATTTACACTGGTTTGGTTGTCTACAGCGGCTAGATACCTACTTCTTAATTCGTGTATAGAAGAGGATTGAAATCGATTTGCTCTGGTGACTCGTTTTGACTCTGGTTCAGACTATTCATGAGATTTTAGGTACTTATGTTCAAATTACCCAGCTCTGTAGTGTTGAAAAACATCTTGGGAAAACTTGGTGACGAAGAAATTCTACGTACGGGAAATGCGTCATGCGTCATGCTTGTATACTTATGTCTGCATGGTGGAATCATCGCTCTTGTCATTGGAAAATTTACCAATTTTTCCGCAAATTCCTTTAGTTCCCGATGTAACACAACTAAACGTCAACCTTGTATGCATCTATCTATACTGGATAAGCTAGAATAGAAAACCCTGTCTGGGTCTTCCTCTAGGTACCTCTTTTTCCTCTATTTACCCTTCTAATTCTAGTTTTAAAGAAATTGTCGCGTCGTATGTAGTGTCCATGCAGTCATTTTTCCTCTCCGGTTGTCAATTGTTTCCACAATATTTTTCTTTTCTACTCGACAACTCTTCAATTGTTATACGATCTATCCAACGTATCCCCTCTATTCTCCTCCAACACAGCACGGCTAGCATGCCACCCACGACAAAGCGTTTAAACGAGAAAAACGTCATGCGCGCTCTTTTTGGCGTACGTAAAATAATAAAGATGGAGGCACGTCTCGATTTTTGTCGTTTTTTTGGCGGTGGCATGCTAGAGGGGCAGCATCTCAAAAGTTTCCAGTACCCTGTGTGTTGGAATAGCCAGTGTAAAAGCGCTATAACTACATTTAAAATGCTCGGTATGACAAAAAGACCTTGATGTTTATTACTTTGCGAATTATGTATCAATAGCAATAAATAGCTATCATTTATTACTTGTCAATTAACTTTTTGTAACTTGGTCATAAAACTAGTAAGCCGATATGTAACATACTTTTCAAATTGATCAGGTGTTAAGCAATAAAAATTGTTTTTATTATCCAATACTACATTCTATTATGAGCATTTGTTTATTTACTATGATTAAGGTGGTTTCAGTCCATACAAAACTTTGACGCAGAACACGCGTATTAATAAAAGTTGTTTGTTTGTGTGTTCGCGCCTCACGCAAAAACTACTGAACCGATTTTGATGAAACTTTTTTTGTTTGATAGCTTATGATCTGACTTAAAATCTGGTATATAATTTGTGCGGACGAAGTCGCGGGTAAACAGTAATATAAAAAAAAAAAGAATGAACCACCCCCCACGCAAGACTTCCAAAGGTTGAGTTTGACAAGACTTTTTACAATACTCGTATTATTTAATATGATTACAAAATTTTTTCATACCAGGTACACGGCAGGGCGCAAGACGACAGGTCAAGGCAAGTCAGGACTCCAGCTCTTGGCGGTGACGCTTCGTCAGCTGAGGCACAGGTACCAGCTGCTACTGCTGCCTGTCATCGGGTACATCGGCGCGGAACAGGCTTTCATGGCTGCTGACTTCACACAGGTCAGGTCCATAATCTATACATAAATAATAAAAACATAAAATTCATCATTCTCTTGCCCTTCATTTTAATATGAAATTAAAATATTATAATTGATTTAAAATTTACCTACTTTTGTTTCGTTTGAGATTTCAGCAACTGAAAAGACTGAGGATGCCAGGAATGGCCTGGATGGAATCAAATAGAGCCTAACCGTGCCTGTCTTAAAACATCTGTTTCTAATAGCTACAAAAACAATAAGGGAGCGGAGATTTTATGCAATCGTATTGGTAAATATTTCTCCGTTTCTTCGCACCACAGCCTCGTTTCGCTTCCGTGGATAGGCACCCTTATTCTCTAATAAGTATAGTTTCGGAGTCGCGAGTGTACATGGCATGTCGCCCGTGTGGATTCGAACCTCATGATGTCCATACCTCTCCGGGAACGGGCTACCGACGCTTCGACCCACACTAACACTTATTTTATTCCTCAGGCATTCGTAGGCTGTGCATACGGCATCAGCAACATCGGGTTCGTGATGATTTGCTTCGGGGTCTTCAACGCGCTTGCGGCTCCCGTCGCAGGATCGATCGTCAAATTGACCGGCAGATACCCTGTCATGGTGACTGCTTTGGTGAGTCATTGTTTGTGTGTGACTGTGGATACAACAGTAGATCATATCCAAGAATATTAGAATGAAATGGATCCCAATCTTCCTTACAAGCGGTGAAACATGATAATACTCCTTGGTGGTCGGTTAATGATCGTTCTTCTCCGTTGTTGTTTTTTGCGACGCTAACTTTGTCCCTTTCTAATCCAAAATCAAAAATCAACGTCACTCAATTTTCGTTGTTACGTCATTGGATAGAAAGGGACACACCTAAGATTGGAAATATTGAGGACGGTAAATTTTCTTTGACGACGGAGAAGTACGAAAGAAGATTGAGTATTACCGACCGCCATGGCCAATTTTCTTGTTTCAATGGTTGTAAGGAGGAGAGGAGTGGCATCCTTTATGATTTAAATCCATGATCATATCATTTTATGAATATAGCAATAATTAGAACAAAATATGCAGTGACCTAGGGAACAAAGAAAGCTGATTAAGTAATATTCATTCGTCCTTTTTTTGTGCTTTCGACATCAAACCATAAACCTGTAAGGTATAATAACTCTATGCATCAAACGCTACAAGTTCAAAACTAGGGTTTATGCTTGAGATTTCTCGAGAAATCGAATCGTAGTCGAGACGTGAAAACCGTGGCACAACGATTCGAGAACTCGAGAAATCAATTAAATTTTGTTGAAACAAATATAATTATTTACCATACTTACACCAACGATCCAGAAAAATTACCCGTTGTTTTTTTAAATATTTTGATTCAGTTTGGAAAAAATAGGCACCAAAGAGACATTATTGGGAATAGGTATTTGGGATTTCGGAATAAAAACTTTTATTGATTCTATTTTTTTATGCGAGCTGGCAAGATGTCTTGGAAACAAAATATCAAAAGCCATAAAAACTAAAAAGGTAGAAATCTTTTTTCTTTTTAATTGAAGTATTTGGTATGTGGCATAACGCCATTTTTTTCTGTTAGTTCTACAGTAGTTCTAGTACGAAAAATATGTAGACGAGAAAGTAAAACTTTTTGCATTGCCAAAATGTTTTTTTAACTTCTCTTGATTTATCAATCTCAATCGTACTAACATATTAGATGTTTGTTCGTATTACTGATGTTTTCGTATGAGGTTGGTGACGATTACCAGAATACACCCTTACTTATCTAGTATTTAAAAAATAGGGTGTATACTTTTTCATGCTTTTGCTTTCATGGTGCAGCTACTGAACCTTGGTCTCATCACGGCTCTGCTCCTCTGGAGACCGGACCCTGACAACTGGCTGATGTTCTATATCCTGGCTGCTATCTGGGGCACCGCTGATGCAGTCTGGCTTGTCCAGGTCAATGGTAAGTTGATGCGATTCAGTCTTCAGTAACCTTCTAACTTCATGCTAACTAACATGGGTATTCTTTCCACCAGACAGTTAGTAAAACAATCTCCAAGTTTTCAATGAGACAAAGTAACAGTTCAGAACCTAAATTAAAAAAAGTGTTACTCCAATGACTATTCGGGTTGTGGTCAGACTGGTTGGATAGATCTATAAAGGTCGCAGTAGCTATTGGTCAATGACCAAGCCCTTAAAACCAAATCCTTTGGTTTATCCATGTGAAAATAGAAACTTAGAGCGAGCGTAGCGAGCACGACTTTTCTCCTCAATACGAATCGGCTGGAGCCAGAGCTTTTTTTACGTACAAAACATGTGCATGGATCAAGCGAAGCAAGCTCGAAATTTGTGGTCAGAACACAACTTTTTAGGATTTTGTGTAGGTACAGTACACTCGGGTTTTCTCAGGTCTAGGAATTGGTTATAAATAGAGTTCCTTCAATCTAAATTTTTCCCGAATTTGCCGCCACTAGTAAAGTGTCGCCCAGGGCATTTGCCGCCCAGCCCCTTCGCTACGCTACTGGAAGGAATTTTTTCTAAAATTACTTTCACGTCACAAGTTCTAAGTGTTTGAAAATGTGCTTTTCGTTGCTGTTCTGTGACATTGTTTAATATTACTAGAGCGTGCGAAAATTCCAACAGTGTCTCATTTGTTCGTAAAAGGAATTCGGTATGTCAAGTTTTTTTTGGTCTTCATTTTTATATTTTTTACGGATAGAAGACATAATTTTAAGACACCTATTTCATCCTTACTGCGATTCATCGAGTTTATCAATATACATTTAATTTTTAAATTATTTGGATCTGTAATCTCTAAGTGCAAAAATGGTGGAGAGAAAATAATTCGAACTCCATGGAGAAAAACAACCTACTGCTATATTTAAAAAAAATAAAAGCTGCCTCCTCTTTCTAATTCTATGCTGGAAACAGATACAGCAACATCAAATGTCAAATTCTGACATTGTGAATGTATTTTTTTTTCTTAATGGCCGGTTATTTAAGTTGATTTTATGGTTACCAAGGAGTTTACAGGTATGCCAGTGACGTCACTAGACGGACCGAAAAACGACGTTATTTCATTAAAAATATCTGTAATCCTTTTATTTTAAAATCTCTGACATAGAAAATATGATTATTGAGACAATTATCTCGAAATGGTTTTCGATTCAGCCCTCAAAAAAAAAACTTGACATACCGAATTAGCAATTTTCACACAAACAGTCAATTGTTTTGAAGTGAAATGATAAAACTAATAAATAGCCTTATTAAATCTTTGTTCTATTGTTTCCAGCCCTATCCGGAATCCTTTTCCCTGGTAATGAAGAAGCTGCGTATTCCAACTTCAGATTGTGGGAAGCGACCGGCAGTGTCCTGGCATATGCCTCCGCACCTTACCTTTGCGTTAGAACAAGGTGAGTAATTAATTAATCATTGGTGTATCTAAGTTTATTTTCCAAATTAGGTAGTTGATTCAATTATTTAATGTATCAATGAACGCCATTGAGTTTAAGAATGAAGAAATGAATGCCAAACATTTATTATTCATTGTTTTTTTTTTCATGTTTATAAATCAAGATCGGTCTAAAAGTAACTAAAAAAGATTTTTTTTAAAGATGCCCAAATCCCACAAATGGGCCAATCAAATGCTGTAAAACTTTTCATTGTACTCACGAACCATAATAAAACCTATTTATTAGAACTGAATGGAACATGAAACAATGCTGTTTGGTCTGGTAGTTTTATAATCGTGGTTGGAAATTGACCACAGAACTTTTTGCAAACTTTTCTGAATTAATTACATATTTGGCAGGTTATACATTCTTCTCGGTCTGCTGCTGGTAGGCTTCTCAGGATATACGACCATAGAACTAATGGAGTACCGAGTGAAGCAAGCTCACGACCGGGAAAGAGGCTTCCAACTCGTCAAGGAGAAGGCTGATGACGAATAGAAACTGTTGTGTTTGCTGTTAATGAGAACTTTTATTGATTGTGAATATTGTGATGTACATAGAGGTGAATTTTGAATTATTGTGCTTATGGATTCATACTATTGTCTCTAACAAGACAATATCCTTGATGTAAAAATAAATGCGTTACACTTGGATAAGTTATATTATACAGGATCCTTCTTTATATGCTGACACTTTTTAAAGGCATGATCAGACCGTTAAACTGAACAACTTTCTCTAAGGGACCATCATCGAAATCGCGATAAAAAATAGCTGTCCCATACAATTTTCATCTGTTTTTTTTTATATATTTTATAGCCTATACAAGGTGTTACAAAAATACAAATAAACATTTAAGGGGGTGGTTTAGACCATCAAACTGAACACCTTTCACTATGGGACCAATATCGAAATCGCGAAAAAAAATAATTATGTTCTATACTCTACAAATCGACTAGAGCTAAAATATGTATGGGATATGAAATTATTTTTTTCGCGATTTCGATGTTGGTCCCATAGAGAAAGTTGTTCAGTTTGACGGTCCTAACAACCCCCTTAAGAGTTTCAAAAATTTATTGTTACTTATGAAACACCTTGTATACGTCCCACTGCAGTTCACCCTCTAGGAGGGCTTGGGCGTTGGTCCACAACGCGTGCCCAATGCGGATTGGTAGACCACACATACGCGAACATCGAAATAGGGAAAATAATTGTGTTCTTGCATGGAATACGTCAGTTTGATACTACTATACTGCATTCCAAATAAGGACGACGAGATTTTCCGATTCCTTTTTAGCTTTCTGGCTAATTCTGATAAGCAAATATAATTTATTTATCAGAAAGATGTACTATCCGACATAATATCTTGGACGTTACTAAAGCTGTTCTAAGAATAAGTGAGAGTTAAGTGTTTCAAATCTCTGTTTCTTTATAAAACGGCTTTAAATTTTCGTTGATATTTGGAATGGAGGGGGGAGGGGGGGTTATTTGGACTGAACTGCGCTCCAGAACTGGCATAGCGGACGTGGGGCGCAAGACAGCTCAGCTGAAGTGGGACTGGGCCGGACATGTCTGTCGCATGCAGCCCGAAAGATGGGCCAAAATCAACACAGACTGGGTTCCCCAGGATGGTCACCGGCGTCGAGGTAGACCGAGAAAAAGGTGGAGAGATAACATGGATGCCTTCTTGGAGAGTTGGCCAGAAGTTGCACACAACAGAGAGGATTGGAGAGTAAAAGGGGAGGCCTTTGCCCAGCAGTGGGACATTGAAGAAGCGACGTAAAAAAAAAAAAAATTTGGAATTGAGTATACTTACTTGACCCAAATCGTTTAGTAGCTGATATTGTTTTCTCGAATCCAATGTTGGCTTGGCCTCTTAGTGAATGTTGTTCAATTCGTTGTTAATGGTCTTAATCTACTCACATTTAAGTTTACACAAAATTCTGGAAGACTGTCAGTGTTGATTTTGAACGCTTTCTACTAGAACGATTCTATCATGTAAACATAAGTTCTGTTTAGTCCACAATTTTTATTATTTAGGTTCTTAACTATGAGATTGCTATACTAATATCTGTAGGCGTAAGTTTATAATTTTGTAACTAAATAAATATCTGTGATCATTTATTTGTTTTTTATTATTGCCATTGGCTATTTGTAGTTTTATTAATGAATTTAAGGGATTTATGACTCCCAATTACTTAAATCATGTACTTAAGTAAGTACTTTAAAACTCTAACCACATTCATTGAATAAGTACATATTACTGGAAGCAAAATAAGTCATAGTTTCACATAGACATATTACTCTAGCGATAGACAAGCTCGTTCAAACAAACAACATGTCACACAAAACAACACAAAATGACACATTGCGGTCTGTCATTGCCATAGTGACGAAGTGAACTCGGGAACATCAATCAGGTGCGTACACCTCATTGAAGTGGAACATGTTGCTTCTATGGAAGGGCAAGTCTATCGCTAGAGTTTAAGTCTATGTAGTTTCAGTACAATGTTAGGTTCATTTGTTTTTTTGTATTTTTATTTTTTGGTGCTTTTGCCACAGAGGATTATCCTCTGTGCTTTTGCGGTAGGGTCTTCAACTCTGCCATAAATGTTCTCTGGAATTGGCTCTCTAATAGCCTTGCTTTTTCTTATTACTGTCTCCAGTAAAACCAAAGACTTCTATTATAAATGAGTAGAAGTATGCGTAAAACTAGTAAGTACGAGTAGTATGTAGTGTTGTAGCTGCTCCTGCTGAAGTTAGGTCACCTTTATACCACCGTTGTGACTCGAGTTTAGCGCTGCTTTATGACTTGAAGATTTCGTTAACGCTGCTATGCATCCATTGTAACTCTTATCTTAGCGTCTAAATGTTAGTTGGGATTTCCTTTAGGCTACGAATAAAGAAATAAATATGGAACGATAACTCCGAACAAAATCTCCTTAATTTTTGGCACCATGAGTTTTGGCGGCAAACGCCGTAATTGGAGTCGCCACAATGATTGAGTCTTGCGCGCTTGCGTGGTGTACACCAAAGTTCGTGGGGTCATTTTTTGACGTGAATTATATTTCCATAATTTATTTCTTTATTCGTAGCCTTTAGGAATACTTTTGACGAGCTTTATAAGTTTCAACCCTGCTTCTTGCAGTCTTGTTTACCCTTTTTACCTCTTCCGAATTAGATATTACAATAAGGATCAAAGTTACATAATAGAGCTCGCAAAAGGATTCTGGAATCATCACAACTCAATCCCGCGATAAAAATGCTTACAGTCCGTGAGCTTTTAGAATAGGATTGAGCTGTCGGGTAAAATCATAAAGTTATTATACCTTACAGGAATAGAGTCAGTGACATGAGTTGTCAAATGACACAGTTTTTGGATGTTTTTTGGAGACTATTCGCAGGCAAAAATTCTAATACTGTCTATAATTCGGAGTCTAACGTAAAATCGTGGATAAATTAATGAAATAGTGTCAGTACATTTCACAAAATTATCTACGATTTCACTTTAGATTCCCAATTATTCACGAAAACCGAATTTTAAAAATTGATTGGTGACTAAAAAACGGTTCTATTGATTCGCGTCACGTATCTCTTTCTATTATACAGTGGTGCCGCTAGGTACATCTCGCTCTCTCAGCTGTATGTTCCTCTATTCCTACCTCTATGGGTAAAATCGTTTATATTCGTACAATTTACTTTGCGAGGGTTTCATTGTTACCGATTTCAAAAAGATCGTCATTGGCCGCGATCACGAAGGTTATATACTAGCCGCGATCTTATCTTATCTTAATCTTAACTATTATAAAACCGTAAAATCATGAGGAAACAAAAAGTAGCGGTTCACTTCATATAAAGTCAAATAACACTCAATAGCGCGATTTAAAAACGTGCAGCGCCATCTATTGACAAAATTGTTAGTTTGTTTGTTTGTTCGCGCATCACGCAAAAACTACTGAACCGATTTTGATGAAACTTTTTTTGTTTGATAGCTTATGATCTGACTTAAAATCTGGTATATAATTTGTGCGGACGAAGTCGCGGGAAAACACTAGTCTATTATAAGAATATAGCCGATTTTACCCGACAGCCCAATCCTATTTCTAAGAGCTCACGGACTACTGCAGTCTTGATAAGCACAACAGTAGGTATAGTAGAAATCGACTGTAACTTATTATTAAAACAAAAATAACTGTATAGATCATCGTTTTTATTCTTTCCACATAAATACTTAAACTTGGATCAGCTAAACAAAGCATAAATCATTATCTAAGTACAATGCTCGCAAGGGGCGGGGATCGACAGAGTGACTAAAACATTGTTATACACAATTATACACTAAACATAACAAATACACTTAAGTCTTGTAAATGTGGACAAGTCATAGGTCTCTATTGTAAAGGATTAAAGTTGAATTTAGATTACGTGATGTGTTATTTCGTCATATATTGTAGGTTTCTAAAGTACACAATTTCAACAGGTGAATGAGACAATAATTCTGAATTCAAAAGCTTAGGTAATAAAGTCTGCTTTTGCTTATCTACAAGTTAAGGACAAATATATGCAATAGTTTTTTTAAAGTAATTCGCATCGATACGCTGAATAGTAAATTTTTAAGTGATTTTTCGATAAATTTAAAGTGAATTTTCTAAACAGCGTACCGATGTGATTACCCAAAGATGTTTAAAGAGTTTTTACTCTTAATTTCAAAACCAAAATCCCCTAAACTTTTAAGTAAACTAAAATAGTTTAGAAAGAAATTGTAACCTATACGAAATTAAAAATGGTCTTACTAGTGATCTTTAAAACTCTTTAAAGTTAAAATTGCCTTAAATGCAAAATATATTGACTCATTTTTTAATGAATGACTCTGCAGTGAAATATTTGACTGTTATTTACTTTTTAACCCTTTTCAGAGACCTTAATAAGGACTTGTACATAACATAAAACTTTTCAATTGACACACAATAATAACTATAACTTTAATAGATAAAATTTACACATTCGTAAGTCACTGGTCCATCGTAGAACATACCTACGTTAGTTTTTTAAAAATATTAAGCATCGATCTCAAATCTACATTTCTAAAATAAAATCACCTATTAACAAATTCGTCGTAATTATTATATCTACATTAAGTATTATTATTGTTTATTATCGTCCGATTTAAAGCGTAGAACCGTAATACTTTTTCGAAAAAGAAATATTTAATTTACACTAAATATTTTTAAAAGGAAGACCTGATAAGGCACGAAAGGTTCTTAATTTTTTATTAATATTTATACATCGTTTTAGCACCTTAATTTATTAAAAATATTGATATGAATTGATGAAAAGGCTTACGTCAATATTAACGTATACAGTTATCTGTTATATCGGAGTAACATATTATTATAAAATATTATAATACACGTATTTTGTATACATTTGTCGGCTTATGATCTTCTAAAAATATACTATTTTGGCAATTAAGGAGATTACCACAGGCAAAACCACTTTGCAGGACGTAGCTACTCCACTGTTATTTCAAACTTTGATAGCAACATTTATTTTGAAACTGTTTTTACTAAAAACTTGATTTCTTCATTCAAATAGACGGATATTTTTATTACATTCAAATAGTAGTTGTAATAAAAACTTTACTATAGCATCTGTTAAGAGAATAAAAATTTGGATAGGAAATGAAACTATTTTAAAAGAAAACTCGGACTGTTAAAGGCTGTTGTTCACAGGATTTTAAGGATATATCGTATTTAAAGATCACATTCACCGATTTTCAATGGATGTATGGCGATAGACACAAATCGTATTTAAAGATCAAATTCACCGATTTTCAATGGATGTATGGCGATAGACACAAATTGACCATACATTGTTAGCAGCAGCATAATTATTGGTTTTATTTATTACCTATTTCGTGTGAGTAATAAATATTTTGCCCATAAAAATTTTGCACTAAATTTAGGTCTTCTTTTCTACCGATAATGAAAGATAGTATTTCATAATAAGCCCTAACCGAGCATTCTTTTTAAACAAAGATATTATGCAGATTGCAGACAAAAAAAAAATTATACAAACTTATTGAGACTAAGTATTGTTTTACAACATATTACTGTAATCGGTATCATACTGAGCTTTCTTCAGGTGTGGTACAAATAAATGCTATTTATAGTATAACTCACGTACATATACATCTATATAACTATGTATAATATTTATACAAACAGTTTATAACTTTGTGACCCTGTATACAATTAGGTTGATAAATAGCCTCAAACATATTTACGCAGTAATTTATTACATTATCGGCCTTTATTTACAGATAAATTCTATAGTTTTTGTATAAATATTTATCTCAGGGTCTTTAGCACCGAATATTCTTGTTTGTAACAAATTGTTTGATTCTCGTTTTATTTTAACAAATTAATAATTAAAATGCCTTCCTTTTTTGTTAATCGCTCACCCAATAGCTAAACCTGAACGCCATTTGCGTGTGTTTTTGATATGGACAAGTACCGTGAGGTGTGGTATGAGAGGTCCTTTACAAATGATTAATTTATATAAATACAATGTTCTGTTTTGTTAATAATTCCTTCGATATGATGATCGCACTGGACCAGAGTTAGACATGGTTTATTTAATAGTAATGTTGATTATTTTAGTATACATTTTTATATTCAAAATGCTCGTTTTCATATTCCATTGTAACATTGCGCTTTACGAATACTATTCCTTCAGTATAATTAGCTTTCGATCGATTGCGGAATAGATAATACATACTAGGACATCCTCTTGAATTTGACGATAGTCAACGGTATTTTCGTATTGATTCGCATCTTCTCGATGGATTTTACATTATTTTTTGTTCCTTTTTAGTATTTGTTAACTTGATCTACCACTTGTAATAGTTATAGAAGAGCGGAATATCCCCACACAAGCAATTTCTTTTTGCTAAAAAGGAGATTCCATAACCCGTTTTGTATTGTAGATTAAGTTACTGAAATAAACACTTTTTATTTTTTATTCAAATAATCAATGAAAATAATTCCACATTTATTTTGCAAGAGCTGTGAAAAAATATCATTTTTTTTGGTTTAAGTAAGTAATCCAAACTGCAAAAGTTTTAATGAAAACCACACTTAAGTATACATTTTGTGAGGTACGTTGATGTCTTTTGTATGTAGGTATATTTCCAACAAAAATGTTGTTGAACAACATTGTATTTTTTGTATGGGCAAAGCATTCGTGAAACAGTGTTACAATGGCATACATTTTGATACTCTCATATACTTCGATTCAATATTAATCCACACCTTAATTAAGTATATTTGAAAACATTTGGACGGCAACACATAACATTAACGTATTTACAATTAATAAGTAGGTGTTCTTAACAAAAATCATTTAGTAATTTATATCTAAAGCGCCTTAATTCGTAACTAAATGCAAAAATCTATAAACAGGAAGACTTCATTTGAATTCAATGACTAATAGTAAAGTATTAACTAGCATTATTATGAACATTTAACTTTGATGGGGTTTTAGAACTCGGTTTTACTTGTTTATGACGTATAACTGATATCATGTTTTTATCTAATACGTTACAAAAAGGTAATGTTCTGCTAGATATTAAGTATTTCAAAACAAAGCTGTAAATAGTTCGAATTTACAAAGAATTTTATGTGAAAAAGTACTAGTAGGTTATTAAATCGAATCAACATCAAATTCTCTGCACAAACGAACTAATAACGTAAAAGCAGAAACAAAACACGATCGAATTTAAAAAGTTCAAATTTGAAAACGGAACGATTCTAACTGGGACTGGTGGTGTTGCTCCTGGGTTCGGATTTCACCGCGTTCCCGTTTATACGGGGCGCTAGATTGTTGCTCGGGGCCGCCACTGGGGACGCTGATGCGGCAGCCGCCTGGCAGTGGGCGCATGACTCCAGCCGCCTAGATAAAACCGCTTTTAACTTCAGTGCAGGTCCTAGCTTCATTTGCAACATGCCTGTTAGATGATCCTCTGTTAGAAGAGGAAGACCGGCGCCGTCGATTCTTTGCTCGCGGAAATTCTGAAAACAAAAGAAATTAAGTTTTAATAATAGTGTGAGAAGGTTCGTAATATGAAAAAAAAGTTTATTGGTCAGTGTCCGATGCAGTGCACCTGTCGCGATGTCATGCGGTCTTCGTTTTATAGTAAGACCGCATTGTTTTGATACTTTATTCGGAGGCTTGACAATTCTGTATATTGTTTTGGATTTTTATGGGCTACAATTTGCATACATTTTCATACAAATATCCAAGGATTCAATTTGTTTTGGTAGGTAATTGTTTTTCATATTCATATAATTTATAAGATAAAAGCTTTCGTAAACCATGTTCAATAAAGGCATAACTATATTTTACAATCGGTTCTGTTTCTTCTGTTAATTAACGCAGCACAGCTCCCTGCTGTGTGATATAAAGTTAGATGAATGAACATTATATGGAACTATTATTATAGACTAGATAGATGATATGAAAGCATCAAGATGGTCGGCAGCACGTCCGGCAGGTCGCGGCCGCAGCGTCCAGCGACCTGTCATCTCGGCGGGAACGTTGACAAAAAGCGCGCCGCCTACGTGACGTCCTGCGCCCCCCGCGCCCCTCCATCCCCCCGCCCGCGCCTGCCTGACGCTCCTCCACGCCCGACCACTTTTTACCGCGCGACATTTGCCCGGAGTTCGATCCGTGTCATCCGACGTATTCCTTTTTTAAATTGCGCGCCAGCGTTCGATTACTTTTATTTTTTAATTTTATAAGGCTTCGGAGGCGAGCGGTAAAAAGCAATAGCGTATAAAAAACTCTATGAATAATTAAAGTGAGATAGCTACTGGCTAGATCATGGGAACGGAATTATTTAGCGGCGACAGGTCGGCGGCGCGGGCGCCGGCTGCGTTGAAGGACAGGTCAATTTGCGGTGCCCATTTTGCTCTTTTTGATAGCGGCTATCCGGTAAAGTAGTTAAATGCTAAATTTACTTTCATGCAAATGTAAGAGATACGAATAAAAAAATGATTTTGACGTTTGAAAGGAGGTTGTATCGCGGTGAAGTGGAACAAAGGGTTAGAATGACCCTGTTAACCTTCGACGGTGTGGTTTGGGGGCATATTTAAGTTTAATAGGGGTTACGATGGAGTGGAATCGTTTCGGGACTCTAATGTCGGTGCCCCGGGGTCAAGAGTGACCCCACGCTTTCAAATGAAGCGGAATGATATTCGAGAAAATGTTCTAATTGGGGTTCAAATTACAGGTCCGGGGTTTCAAAGCTGTTTCGTTTATTTTCTCCCTTCAACCTCGACGTTTTAGAAGAAAGCTGAATGCTGGTTGGTGGTTTGGTATGTAATTATTTGATAGAAATCATTTAAAACATGAAAAAAAAAATACATTCCGACTTGTTGTAGTCTTGTTTATAATGATGTCCATAATTGCCAATTAAATTGTGAAAAATAAAAACTTGTTCATATAAAACAAAACGTTATTTAAGGGGCCATAGGTCCGGACGAATATTTTCTATGAGAAACGCGATTGCCGAGCGCTCCGAAAAGTGTGTGCGTGAGCCGTATTTTCGATTAAAAACAACTAACCAAAGTACTTTTTCTAGATTTTATTTATGATTGCACTAGTTAAACTAATGGTGAATATGTGAGTATAAATACCAACAATCGGAAACTATTTTAAGTTCTTCTAAACCGAGAAAAATGTTTAAAAATGCATGAAAATACGTCATCTTTGTGACGATTTTCTATCGAGTGAAGTAATTCCAATCGTGTATTAAGTTGATGATTGCACTAGATGAACTATCCAAAAATACTGAGGTATGACTTTATAAATGGTATAAATCTAGTCGTAAAATGAAAAATAAAAGATGCCTCCGAGGTATTTCCACCTACTATTACGTCTTAATAACTAAAATACTGTGTGTGTGAAATAGAATCCGATTTTTGCGTAATTTTTGAATCGGATGTGCTTCACAATCACAAGTTTATATTTTTTAAATAATTTTGCATTTTGTTTTACGACTAATCATCCAGCCATGATTTAACCTATATCTGACATCTCTAGGCTCACGCGCGTTTCAAGAACGAAATTTGAGTCACGGTTTTGCCGCGAGCAGTTGTCTTTCGCGTGTTGTTCGCGGTTGGGCTTACCACGTGGCTCCGCAATCTCTTCTTAGCTGTGTTTTTGCTCAAAATCAATCCTTGAAATTGGGATATCAATTAAATAAGAACTAAAAAAAATGATCGAAATCCCCGATTATGGTAATATAAAACTTTCGCCATTCGGTTTCACCCTGTACCGAGTAGGTACACGAAGGAGTCGCACCCCGAGCTATAAGGCCATAACTTTAAATACCGAACCCACATTATATTTACGTAGTATAGTTAACAGGTTACGCTGCGCACCGCCCGTGGCCATGAACCGATCTTTAAATTGCGCCTCTTGTTCACCATGCTTTGTGGATCAAAGTGGATACCAGCTCTTTGCTATTTTGTGATGTTCATGGTTCAGAAGTCATACTAAAAGTATGTGACACATTTGGGGCTGTACCTACTGAAAAGAAGGCATCGATTGATTTTTTGTTGGCACGAGTTTTGATAGCTTTTTGGCAGCTGTCATCACTGAATCAGAAGCTGGTTTAAGGAAATATAAACTGATTTAGGGAGGTTTGTCAGGATCGTAGCAAGTGGCGTTCCGTTGTTTCTGCCTACCCCAGTGGGAGACAGGCGTGAGAATATGTATGTATGTATGTATGTATGTAAACTGATTACTTTGTTGGGTCACTTCTTTGAAAATACAGCTGTATGGAATATGCTACAAGGAAAACCCAGTGGTTATTGTCCTATTTTGGGTTCTATTTAATCTGATACAGGCTCAGGGAAGTACGTTTTGCTTTCAAATCCTAACACTATTTTAGTACTGAAAGAGGACTCTATGAGTGGTCATGCTATTTTACCTTTTAACTATGACGATGTTGTTTGATTATTGCTAACATAACCTTAACTTCTTCATCAAACTTAACCCCGTGACTAATGTCATCTAATTCCAAAACAAGAAGCACAATTTGGACACCCTACCGTGCAGCCACAGCAGCCGTATCCCGTGAACAGGTTGCAGGGGAGCAAAAAAGGTTAAAGTATGTTCCCCCGGGGGTCGGGAGGGGACCGAGGGGGGCGGGGGGCGGGGGGCTAATGACAGGGGCGGCGCGGAGCCCGCGGCAGCTACCGCGCGCAAATTGATGCCTGCGTCCTGGGTTGCCAGTAGTGGGTGCACCGGACGGGTGCTAAATCAAATCGCAAAAAGTGGTAGTTTGCAGTGTTTACTGAAATAGTGCGATGTAGATCATTAGAAATTGTAAAAGTAAGTACGCACAATTTTACATGATTAATAATGAAATCAAATGAAAAACAGAACGGACATGATTTCGATTGTTTCTTTTCCTCTTAGAGATTATTTACGTTTGCTTGTTGATATAAGGAAAAAAAATTACGTTATTACACAAAAACGATGCTTCATCAAAAAAATATGTAGTATTAAAATTACACAAACACGTAATATATTTGTTTTTAATATTCATATTATCTAGTTATTTTGTGACTTTCAGACAAATTTAGTGTTAAGTCGCCATAAAGAGAGGTAGATAGGACCTATCACCACTTTCTAAGATATAGGAACTATCATTTGGACCATAAAGGACCGTATTATAATTTGATGTAGGTCTTATAGGACCTATCATAATTTTTACTGATGAACAAAGGAAATTGGTGTAAAATCGATCGCCGAAAGTGCTAAGCTGGCAACACTGCCTACGCCCTCTATAGAACCTTTGCTCCCGGCTAGTGATGTGCGCAGTCGATAAATTGTGACAAGGAGCACGCTCGCGCTGGAATTATAGTGGCTAGTTTATCGTGCGAGCGATCCGCGGCGGTGTCGGTAGTTTAAACACTATTATTTTGTCATGTTTTAGATTGTGGAGAGTGTTAACGGATGGAAATATTCAGCAGTATAATATAAGACTATTTTAGCAACAACGTTTTGTCTATTCTTGGAGTTACCGGTCATTTAAGATAACAATGCAATTTTATAGCAGACTTTTTAGTTTTATAGATTTGTGTCTACCATAAAGTGGTTAAGAAACGTAGTTACAATTTATTATGGCTACAACGAATCGCTTTCGACATTAAAAATAATAAACAACGACAATAATGTGCACCTGGAACAACTTTACGATGTAATAACAGAGTATCGACATCGATAATCAACAGCGCGATAGCATCACTATTCTGCCCGCATTACACTATAAAGATTGCTATTAAGTATAAAGCATGGAACGGAGCTTATTTCAGCTGACGATGCGCGGCTATACGCTACGTAATTATAATCTGTGGCCATCGCCATTTCTTTTTCTTTTTTTTTTTCTTTTTAAGAGGTAAGGGGTCATGGGACGGACGGTCTTTGGTTTTTTAGCAATTGTCGTTTTGTTTTGTTCCTGCACTTTCTAAATTTTACTTTGTAATTTAGATGGTTTTATTTCTCTAATTATTGTAGGTACATGGCTTGATTACTGATATTTATGATTACTTATTTTAATGGTAGTATTAACTATTCTGAAAACGTAACGAATGCAATACAGGTTAAGTTGTGACCAAAATTAAATCAAAAGATACGGTCCAATGCTTATGGACCATATCTTGTACGACGTGGTCAGAAACGTTTGCATAATTACCAACTAAGTACCCTTACAGATCATAAAACTTCTTATGTAGGCACTGTTACATTTTATTCCATAATTATACTGGGCTTCTTTTTCTTTCGTGTTATCATACACTATATCGTATGACAATCATTTATGATGCAGTGGAAAGATTAGCCAGTGTGCAATGATCGTATTGAGGTTGATTGCCCATCAGGATGCACCAAAAACTCTTCTGATCTACTGGGCTACAAATACTGGATACATAAGCATGTAAAAGACGGTAAGTAATTAAGAAAAAAAAAGTAACTCTAGCATCCACTCACTCAAAATAATATTGGTAGGTACGTCAGATTTAATTAACTGTACACTATTTCCATCTAAATTTCAAAGCTGGTAGACTATTATGATTTTAATAAGAACATGGTATTAAAATAAGGTGTTCGGTAACTTGATTACTGTTATACAAACATTAAATTAAAGTTACAAAATTACAACACCTGATAACCAGACATAAAAAATTTCACTTTCAAATGTAAGATCGAGCAACAAAATATACCTATAATCAAAACTTTTGTTATTCCAACAACAGATTACCTCATTCATTTCGTTAGAAAGCTTTATCAGCCACATCGAACTGCGCGGGCGCAAAAAGCTCCCACTAAATTGGAAAATAGCCTAACGCCGAATGGGAGTGGCGTACGTTCAAACTAACCGCTTGAGACAGACTGCGGGAAAACTGTGCTTTGAACAGGGATGGCGATAAAAGCGCGCGCAGGTGGGCGGGGCTTAACAGTCCGAGAGGCGACGAGCGCTTCCGAATGTTACCGATTCGAAACCGCCCAGTCGCTAATGTTCGCGAGCTATCGTCTAGTTAACTTTGACCTCAACTTTCTACAGACACTGTTTAACATAAAGGTCAGGGTATAATGGTGGAATTACAAAACACAAATGCTAACAATGTTTGAGCAATGCAGATCTATTACAGAGGAATTATCGTAACATGTGGTTATTATAGATGGTGTTCAAAGAATGTTGGGATTGCGATAGCCCTTATAAAAGGCAATTAGCTGGGTGGAGATTTGTAATTGCGACCTCTAAAGAGAGATTTAATCGTTATCTAGTTGAGAAATGTGCTATTTGGCATGGTAAATGGGGTTAGATTAACACTGTGTTTACACATTAGCATTTTGATCGAATTATAATCGATGATTTATTAACGCATGATTGGATCAAGGTCGTTATTAATTAAAATCGATTCGAACTTTACAATACAAAGAGAATAATAGTATGAAAACATACAATCCTTGAGCATGAATATGGCCGTGTTGAGCCCTGTGGTTCTGGCTTAGAATGGACCAACTCATTTTTCCCGTGGGTGTCGTACGAGACGACTAAGGGATAAGGATTTCTTATGCATTTTATTTGTGAGTGAAATGCTAGCTACTCGTCTTTTCATCTTAAATCCTCAATACGCTAAAAATGAGCCTTGTTATACAACTACATGCAAGACTAGCAGTTGTAGTAATCTTTCTGACCAACCCGAAAGGGATTCTGGTCGGGAGTTTACGTATGTATGTATGTATATGGAAAGTAAACGGCGAGGAAGATCAAACGTAAGTTCGATGAATTGTGTAAAAGATGACATGTGTGTGGTCACACAACCCGCACTATAATTTACACAAATATCACTAAAATCAATTTTTCACAAATCAAATAGAAACTGACTGAACTGAACCGAAGAATGGAGCCAAAACCCAATACCGGCCTCTTCTTCTTCTTCTTATCATATGGGCAGCAAGCTCTTGTGTCAGAGTTTTATTCAAACCATCTTACGGCATCTGACGTGGATTTTACGTAGAGATAGTAGCCGGTTCCAACGGTTTAACGTGCTATTCGAAGCACGGAATTAGGTATCTTTCTTTTCAGACAATCAAGTGATTCTAGAACTGGGGAAAACGCACAAAGTAACATTTCACTAGGTGGGAATCGAAGCCCAATAATGTTCTTAACCATTGACCACGTAGACAACTGTTGCAACTGCAACGGCTAGCTGAATCAGACTGAATAGAAGAAATTATAGCGCCAGCCCGAAATAATGGGATAAGGGCAGGAGGTTGCTGATAAGTTCCTGTTTGTGTTTATATCTCAAGAGAGTCCAATTAGAACGTAACATACATAGTATTAACCTACCATAAGATATATACACTTTTAATTAAGAAACCCCATGAACTATGATGTGTATTTTCAATTAGCAAGTACATAATGATTTAGGTGTGGTATTATAAATTGAACGTATTATAGAGTGGAGGTTAAGCCAGGGTTATTTTAATGCCTAAAGTTAATTGCTACCCATAGGTTCAGTGGTCGGTGTATGGCCGGCGGGTGTGGGTTCTTAAGGGTGATACACACGGTCAGATTTGAGTCGGTGTTGAGTATTGTTGGTTATAAGACGTCCGTTGAAAATCACTGGTTTTACCCAACTGCCATAATATACCCTGCTAATATTGTAAATGGAATAGTTTGAATGGGATGTTAGTATCACGCATAAATGGCTGACCGCATTTGGATTCAATTTGGTACAGGATATAATTTGTTCTGGACATGGGATACTTTTTTTAAATCAATATAGATGAAGTCACGGGCTAAATTTATTTGAATTAGAATGAAGATAAGAAAATGATCTAATTAACTAAGTACCTATCTTTTGAATTTGATGCGTAATTAACATTTACGTCAAAATGTCTCAAGTTTGAACATTAAGGATTTAAAAAGTAATCACTGCGTGCTGAAAAGTAACATTAAGATTTTATGAACTAACTTACTTGTATCTTTAACGGGAAATAAATAATTTAGGTTTGAAATCTAGATTAATTAGTTTATGGTATGGTATTCATACTTTAACCTTTTGTGATTATATGACAATTATTATATACGTTTAGTTATATAGTTTCTAATAGTTGTACAATAAAAAGTAGCGGACAGTAGGTACAGCGGTAATTTCTCCATCTAAATACTTCTAAAGATAAAATCAGATCTAACCGTGTGTAGCTAGACAAGACTAGAGGTCAGTTGAGTGGAGTGCAGTCCGACTGAACGTCTGGACGCCGCTTAACTCCCGTTAAGCAAACACTGCAGCACCCGTTACTTTAACTTATAGCTTTGTTAACATCTTTGCTTTATTGTTGTTGGTTTTGCTTTGCACAGGTTTTGGCATTCCTTTTGTGTTGGTAGGTAGGTATTTTAAAATGATTCATGTTATATATTTTATTTTAACTTTTTTCTAATTCATAAATTTAATTAAGTACGAGTAGTTTAAAGGTTAGGTAAAGGAAAACAAAAACACTATAACAAACATTATAGTATCGATTTTATCAAATAAAATATAGTATATTGCATTACTAAAAAACAATATAGAATGTAAACAGAATAATATAAAAAATTGGTACAGCATCTGGCGAAAGAGATTCTTTACGGGCAATGTAAAAGAAAGGAAGCATTATAAAGTAGAAAAGCGAAAATGTTGAGTATCAAACAGTTATGAAAATATATACTCTAATTTCGATCTCAGAAAGTTGAAATTTAAATGATGTTTCCATAAAAAAAATAACTTTAAATGAGAGAGTGATCTGTTTTACTTTCCTCTTACTAAAGACTTCAACGAGTAACACAAATATTTCAGTAACATGCATTTTTTCCGCTATTAAGCGATTAACAAACATTTCATATTTAAAATTACATTTTAATGAACTTTACAGACCTCAGGAACAACTATGCTAATTATTTATGTTGTAGTAAATTGGAGGGACAAACGCGAGAGTCAACCGAACCAGTGAAAGCTTTGGTCTAAGAGAATCAAGAGTCTTCATAGGCACCTATATTGCTGGGAATATGCTACTCTACAGGTAGTAAAGGTACTAGTATTTATTCTGTTTTATTTAGTTACTAGTGTTTACCCTCGACTTCATTGGGACAAATTATATAGGTACCAAATAAGTCAGATAATAAGCTATCAAACAAAAAAAAGTTTCATCAAAATAGGTTCAGTAGTTTTTGCGTGATGCGCGAACAAACAAACAAATAAACAAACAAACAGACAGACAAAATTTCTAAAAAAGGTTGATTTCGAGTCAGGGATACCTAAAAACCATATCGTAAACTTTTTTTTTTAAATATCTTCAATGTACAGACACACTTCAGTTACAGTTTTATTATAGTTTAGATTTATTCTTGGACTATGTAGCAAATTTAGATGCGAGGTGAAAAGCATATTTTATTAATTGTATATTGCTTTCCGGGGCATGATTTGTAATCATAAATTTAAGAGGTCTTGTTCAGTGGAAGACTTTTATAATTATAAGATAGCAGTTTTGCAACATGAATGAAATTAGGTCGTTTTAGATACAATAAAGATTAATTGTTAAATTAGAATATCACAAAATCCTTTCTTATTGCACACATCCTCCGTAGTCCTCCGATCTTATTCCAATTTGCATGTTTTTATCTTCAGTAGTTTAGGCTATGCGTTGTCTGTCAGTCAGGGAAATGTTTTATAAGTACCTATAGATTATTATTTTATTTCTCTGTGCTGAAATACCCAAATAATTATGCACAACTATACAAACATACAATTACCGAGAGACTTTAACAAATAAAGCTATCAAATCTAACCAAACAAAAACAAAACTCGGAATCCTTTCTAAACGTGAATCGATATAGATTCGATTATCTACAAGTATATTAACAATCGAGTAATGGCTCTCAATATCGATATAGTGCTGTATTCCGAAACAATCTAGTTGTATCATCGACTACAGATAGTATCGAGGCTCGTGCCACTTGTAAACTTGTAGTGAGGCGACGAGTGTTTATCGATGAAATATTAACTGTACTTTTGACTGTTTATTTTGTTTGTTAAGTCATAATATCGTGTCAACAAGTTTTTCCACAGTGAGAATGCATATATTTGTCATCTTAAAATGTTATCGTTCCGTAAACTACTGTACACCTCAGAATAAAGTTACCATTAAGAAGTATGTGTTCACCATCGAATATTAGTTGTGATTTTATTTATAATTACCCGAATCTGAACAGAATTCGACATGTTCATCTCAAAACTATTTCCATTTGAAGTAGAAAGAAACCTGTTTCCCCACACAAGCCTTCCAAAGGTTGACTTAAATTCGATATAATATGCCGAGATTTCAATATTAGTTCCATAATGAAAGTTGATCAGTTTGATGGCACCCCCTAAAGTATGTAACGCATTTTGTATACACCCTATATATTTTTCATGTCAAAAACCAAATTTATACGATGAAAAATCCTCTTTAATGGCAAAGTATCGACATGGCCCCCTCCCGTACTGGCGCACGAGTAGCGGTCGCGTGCCGCGCCCTGACCGATCGACTGCGCCCGCGCCGCTCATAGACCCGTAATACAATATACGGCAACCAGCCATTATTCACTATGCTTTTGGTGCTGGTTCATATTTCATCCCGGTTCGCTTGTAGATTATAGCTACGCACTTTGATCTTTGGAAAGTTACTATATTTAGGGCCATGACGGTGGACCTATCTGCAAATATATGGTTGCGGGTTTGAATTCCGCAAAGGGAAACACTTTTGTATAACCTTCTTCTTATGGTGGTTCCTATGGGAGATTGGCTATCATTATTTATCCCTGTTCATATCGCAACATTCACATAGGTTTTTAAGCCAGGAAGTCGGTTCTTCTACCAGGCATTCGTTTTTCCAAAATTTTCCCCTTGCGGAATAATCTGGTGAAGTTTGTATTTGTCTCTTCTCATTACGTGACGTGACCGAGGTACTGTTCTTTCCCAGTTGTTGTATAACCTAATTAATGCAAATGAAAGAAATACTACTGTCGTTGACTTTATACAGAGTCCTTCTTAATATGCTGACACTTTTTTAAGGGGATGATCAGATCGTCAAACTGAACAACTTTCTATATGGGACCAACATCGAAACCCCAAAATCAAATCTGATGTCCCATACATTTGGATCGAGTAGGTTTGGAGTTTTGTATGGAACAGCAGATTTTTTTTCACGATTTTTATTATGGTCCAATAGAGAAAGTTGGTTTGGCGGTCTGATCATCCGTTTTAAAAAGTGTCAGTCTGTATATTTATGAATATGAGTTATTAGTATTTTATATTATCAAGGAGTCAAAAAATTCAAATATTCTAGGTTACTTGAGTAAGATAACTAGATAGATAATTAGATTAACAGTAGATACACGTAGATAATAAGTATATACGTATGTTTATTCCCTAATGGGAATATCGGATAGTATCCAACAGCATGGCTATTTACAAGTTCCCTTCACGAAGCTCGTGCGAGCTCTCGCGGAACCTTTTAGGCTTTACATGGAAATTAAGTAGTACATTTACATAATACAGTTCCAACTGAAATGAAAGCTCTATTTACAGTGTTATATAAAGTTCAGAATCAGAAAACTAGCTCGAATTTCCCTAGTAGAATAATTGGACTGCATTAAACCCTTATTTTAAAATAGTTTCGGAAAATCTATCAAACAATCAAATATATCTACTTCAATCACACCCTTTTAATTCGGTGCCCATACTATGACATTCTACGTAGTATACAACCATAGCGATAGACACGCTCGTTCAAACAAACAACATGTCACACAAAACAACACAAAATGACACATTGCGGTTTGTCATTGCCATAGTGACGAAGTGAACTCGGGAACATCAATCAGGTGCGTACACCTCATTCAAGTGGAACATGTTGCTTCTATGCAAGGGCAAGTCTATCGCTAGAGTAATTTGTCTATGTATACAACTACTTTTTTGAAGCGTATTGTAGGAATGTTCACTCTGCACAATAAGTGTTTCAGAATGATTTTCCTTAACACTGCAAAATAATTCTCATCCCAATCTCTAAATAAACCTACAAAGAAACAGAACAACAATTAAAACTGACACTAACGCATTGTAATACAAGAATACAATGCAAATAAAGCAAAGCTCATGTATATTCAGCGTATGTACAAACTAACATGATATCATGTCGTAGCTCTTAGCTCAAAGATATATGGCTTAGGGTGGCTATAATGTTAATTATTGTTAGACAAAATAGGACTTAATAGACGAGGAGTGAAATATTACTTTCTAATGTTAATTTCAAGATAACAGGTGCGTACACTAACGGATCCCCCGTTGGTAGTTGTAGCAGGTTTCTAGTCACCCCAAAGGGATTGTGGTCGGAAGTTTATGTAGGCATATCATCATAATTAGCCTAGGAATAAGAATAACTATAGAAGAGTAACTCTAAACAAAATCGAAATATTTTTTGGCACCCAATGAAAAATGACATTTTGTATGAGTTTTGGCGGCCAGGTACAGTTTTTTCTTCCCTCCGGACGGAAAGCGTCAATTCTCGTCCCGCTGCACTAAACGATGTTATCGCTTTCCACCTCCGTCACGAAGAAAAATAGTTTACTAACCTCGGACAGTAAATAAGAAAACCTCAGATCACATGTTTGTTGACCTCGGCTTTGCCTCTTGCGTAACTACTATTAAACTGTATTTATTATTACTTGTCTACTATTAAAGAACATTTCGTTCATTTCATTTCATTTATTTATTTACCATAATTTACATGTGTATACAGAACAAATTTAGAACACGGTACAATTTTTTTGGTGCCACTTTTTGAGCTTCATTTACACTTCTATACATTCTTATTCGTAGTAATTAGCCTAATATACGTCCCACTGCAGGACACAGGCCTACCCTCAGAGAGGGTGTGTGGGCGTCAGTCCACCACGCGTGTACAATTGGTAGTGGACTTCACCTTCACATGCGCATTAGAATTTCTTCTTCTGCGAATGAAGGATTCCTCAAGATGTCTTCCTTCACCGTTTCATCTTAGGTGCATACAGATTGATTTAATAACACTAAAAAATTTGATTTTAATTTAAATTTGTTAATCTCCTGATTAACAATTTTTTTACCATTACTTTTTAATTTATTTTATTAAAAAACCAATTACATTATTTTGTAATTTAGGTAACAGTTTCTGAATTTGTTCGCCTCTTTACCAGTCTACATCTTTAGTGCTATCGTTTATCTTGTGTACCATCAATAAATGTTGGCCCAGTTGGTAACTATTTAATAATCAGTGATAATAGGTACTATTGATATAATATATGAGACGATCTAATTAAGGCGAACTCCATCGATATCTCTAAACCTCTGGCCACACTACCATACATCCGCGTAGCCCTATAAGGGCGACGGATTCTGCCACTGGACTAGTTATCGCTTGAAAGCAGCCTTGTTCCGCTAATAACGATACAGGTTATAATGCACTTTGCTATCTACTTACATTAACCTACGGGGATATATATCTAGAGAGGTAGAATGCGTCGGTTTTAGGGTTAGATAGATTAAACATTATGTAGACAACTTTGTTTAATGGTTTATTTGTTGATGGTAAATCTGGTAAATTTTTGTAGGGATTGTTTTTTGGTAAATATGAAACATGAAATGTTATAGCCGATTTAGACTACAGCGACTACTTTTTATTAGAAACGCAGGCATGCAGACAAGCACATATAAAGGGCGTGGTAGGTAGGATTTATATCCCGATTTTGATTTTATAATCCCATACAGAGAGTTGTTCAGTTTGATGGTCTGATCATCCTTTTAAAAACCGTCAACATATTAAAAAAGACACTATAGAGAGATTGTGGAGCCCGTAGGTGAGGTGATTCGTATTTTGTGTCACATTGTTTGTTTTAGATTTTTATGCTTCGGTTTTAAATGACACTGAAATTTTCTAAGCCTAAATCTACATACGAGTATTATATTGTTATGTAACTAGCAAATTGTTCAGACTCAAAAAGAAAAACGATTCTATTTTCATTGCTGTACAATATCAATAACTACTGCTGAATTAATTGAAGATTCCTATCCAAGAAAAAGGCAGCAGAATCGCTCTACAATTTAATGTAAGACAGTTCTTGACCGCAACTCCGTTTTTACTTCCGAACGCTGGTAGATATTACAAATCACCTTTTACGGGTTAAGCAGTCGATAAATCTAGTCGGTACACCCACTGCGCGCGCGCCGCTAGATACCATCGCCTCTTTGTGTCCCAGTCGCTACGTGAAGTGTACCCAGCTCTTGGACGCAACGATTTTAGAAAGATAATTAGATCGTTTAAAAATTGCAGACTTTTTTTGGAGCGAAAATATGACGGAATCATCTATTTGGAGAAATTACTTTTTCGCTTATTATTTTTTCTTTGAATTTTATTCTTAATTCACTTTTTGGGTATACAGGATACATGCATACTACTTGTCCAACTACAAAATCGTGAAAAAAATTCCGGATTTTTCCTGATTAAGGTTGATTCTAATAGAACCTTGTTAAAATGGTTTTTAACTTATAATAACTTTCTAGTACCTAAATATTATAGGTCATTAGATAGGTACCTTGCTATTTTTATGAAGGCACTAAAATCGGAATCACATATGAAACGAAACGATATAATCATGTAGTTATTATCTGTAATTATTAGCTCTCATTTACTTTCTGACGATCCAATAGAAATGGTAAACGATGTAAACAATAAGCTACTTAACCTTAAAAACAGTTTTCTGTAATATAGGTAAAGTCAGGTACCTAATCGCAATAGTCACAATTTATGACACTCACCTAGGTACTAACGTTTGTAAAGTTTAGAGGTTATAGATTATAATAAAATTAATAATTTTCCGGGATTTGAAACTAAAAGTTTAAAGTTATAGCCTATAGAATCCCACTGCAGGGCAAAGGCCTCCTCTCACGAATAAGGGTGAGAGGGAGTGGGCCATACTCCACCTCGCGGGCCCAGTGCGTGTTGGTGGAGGCAAGTTAGTGGTGAACTTGCTGTCAGAGAATTTTTCAAGCCGCCTCAATAGGCCTCTGACCTGGCTTAACGAATAGTTACAACGTCATCTGACGGGACTATCCGAGACCAACTGCTTAACGTGCCTTCTGAAGCACGGAAATGCTCCAGATGAAATACCACTAAACGGTCACCCATCCAAAGACTGACGGTGATCGTTTCCAATACCGAAGCTCAACTACGCCAACGAGCGATAATCTAAACATTTCCGAAATTAATAATAAAATTGTATGTTTACACTTGAAGATATTATTAGTGAATCAGAGTAACATGGACAGAAAAATCTATTAGCTTTTACTAGAATTTTGTAATATATGGGGCAACTATACTCTTTGGGTGACCTGGATAGAAAATTTGTTGCTAAAATAATTCTGGTAGATGTGACTAAAATCTTTTTTTCTCAAACTAAAAATACAACCATGTTAATAATATTGTTTTCTTCGTTTGACACTCTGAAGAACATAGTAGTATGGTCTTCTGTCTATGTAATTCTAAACTTGCTTTCCAACAAACCTATCTTCAAACAAAAATAAACTGACTGTTTCCAGCTTTCGCCACTAAAAACTATTAGAATCACGCACGTAAAAACAACGGCGGCGGCGCGGGCGCAAGTCTTGTAAATAATGACATCGATTACAGGCAGGGAGCGACGGCTAACAATCATGTAGGTTTCCATTTAGGGACCGATCTACATCCGGCCTGCTAACTGATTCGTCGGAGTAGGGCAGACATGGACAAGACACAGAAATATAAACAAGTTGAATTGTTCAGTACTAAATAGAACTCGGAATAGATTGAACAAAGGGGATAGAAGATTTCGGCATAGTCTCGTTCCGCTTTAAAACTATTTTTTACGATAGAAGTTACCAACATTTTGAATAGATTAATTAATAGCATTGCTAGAAGAATGGCAGATAGAGCAAAGCCTTGACAGAGTGGTGGCTGCGATCAGGCAAGAGAGGAGTGGGTCGTCCAGAAGCCAGGTCTGATAATATTGCGAAGGCGGCTGGAAAGACAGGCACAGGACAGGAAAGATTTGCACAATGGGGTGGAGGCTTATACCTTATTAAGCGCACATCCCTTAAAGATGAAAGAAATTGCTAAATTCAGAGGGTCCATCAAAAGTGTTGGTAGCTTAATTAAGGCCAAGTAAAGAATTGAATATTGGCAAGTGGCAGACTCATGTCCTGTCCACCACTGAATATTTAACCTTTAATTTGATCTTTGGTTACTTTGAAAGTGGCTCAAGCTTGTGGTAGGACTTGTTTATCACAATAGCAAAAAGCAGGAAGCACAACCTGTTACATATCAAACTCCTTGACTTTTACCCACATGATTGCGTTGCGTACTGTTATTATAACTTCACAATCTTAATTCTGAATCTTCCGCTTCTGGTAACAGGAGAAAGGTATGAGCCATGTTAGCAGCTCAAAAACTAACTAATTTCCTCTAACATTATCCTCGGTTCAAAGCTTGGCAATCGAAACCGGCGCGGGCAAAGCCGATCCGATCTAAAAGATCTCTCTTTAATTATATTGTTATATCGACCGCCGGCCGGGAGGTCGTGAGGTTACACCAAATAGATTATCTGTGGACTAGTATCTGCTGCCGCTTTGTGAATAGCCCCTTTCATATCTGTTATATCGAATACACCTAAAATGGGCTTGTAAATAGGTGCCAAGTTCGGACGAGTGGGCGGTATGCGCGCCGGCCTGCATATGGAAGTTAATCAACCCGTATATTTTACTTAGCCTAGAATAGTTGTATTTTTATGACAACAGTTATAAATAGAGAAATTAATGTTTTGAATCTTCTACAATAAAAACATGAATTGACATGCTGATTCCATTTGATTACAAGGTCAATAAACACCGGGCGTATATGACAAGTTGAGTTGAGTTTCTATACTAAAATCAAAAACATATAACATTTTTGTTAATCGCGGTACAGTCAGATGTATTTATTCTCAAAAATAGGACAACATTTATGTCGTAGTACTAATCTATTATTATTGCAGTAAAGCTACTACTAATACTACACATTTTTAATTACGTTGCATCAGAACTTGGCCCCCTACACTGCTCTGTACACAGCATCTTTTTGGAACTAGCCGTGGGTCATTATCATTAGACCGGGGATCGCACAAGCGTCTTTGATTGCTTTTTGTAATTTGGAGCATTGAATGTTTGAATTATTTTGGGGAATTTGTATTGAAAATACTGTCCAGGTCATCGATCGATAATTTTTTTAAATACTCTCCAACACAAATGCGATGTTTCGCAGTTTATGGCGTTGGAACCATAGCAACAGTATTTCTTTACGTTTTTTTAACCTCTGTTTAGCACGAGAAAATAAGTATTCCTAAACCGATGCAGGGATACAATTTTTTTAAGAAAACGTGTAAACTACCTAAAATAATGAAGATAAACTACACACGGGAAGCTTACTGAAACTGTAAAAAGTTTATGATTTTGAGTTTAATGAAAAGCATTTTGTTTGCTATAAAATTTTCTAGTCTATTGTTTTCTGGCGATAAATGTTGCAATGCCACATATAACAAAGTTAAAATGAAAATATGAAAGATAAGCCGTTTTGTATGTCAATGAATAGCTGAATTGTCTTTGCTAGCATTGCAAATTTTGACCCAAACAAAAACTGAAGGAAATGGGCACTCCATCAAAAGCCTATTTGAATAACTTGACCTTTCGGAATCGTAATTGAGAATATTATCGTCGCTTAATATCAAAACGTTATTCATTTTGTTGTCAAGTTTCGTAATTGTTAAAGGATAAGTGCGTAGGAGACAAGACTTCTTTGGGTACTTATAAATTGGTAAACTATTAAAACATTATAGCTATTGTCCAAAAACTGAGCTATTTGTAACGAATATAGGCAAATGATGGACAATTTAGTATCTTATAGAGAAGTTTTCCCAAACATCATCATCAGCCGCAGGGTGAAATTGATATTATTAGCATCCTTAGAGTCTACCCATCAAACTGAACAACTTTTACTATGGGAGCAAACAAATCGGAGCAAACAAAAAATCTGCTCTCCCATACATTTGAGTCTTGTAGGCAGCGGCGGCGGGTGTAGTTTAGTATGGGACAGCAGATTTTTTTTTTGCTCCGATTTGTTTACTCCTATAGTAAAAGTTGTTCAGTTTGATGGTTAGACTCTTAGTTTAAAAGGATGCTAATGATATCAATTTCACCCTGTATACATCCAACTGCAGGGCACAGACGCCTCAAAGAGCCGCCTCTGGGCCTTTGACAACCTGTGCCCAACGCAGATTGATAGAATTCACATCCGCATCAGAATTTCAGCGGCATTCAGGTGTCCTCGCGATGTTATCCTTCAGCGTTTGAGAGCAGTCATTAGAATTGTTGACTTCCTCTTGTAATCTAGATTATTTATACACTTAGTAAGAGTCTCTCAATATATGTAGTTGTATGTAGTCTTGATGTATGTATTTGAAATAAATATCTTGGACAGTGTCACACAAATTATCTAGTCACATCTAAAGTTCCAGAATCTAGCCTGGACTTGTATTATGATAACTAGACAACGATATAGAATACATATATAGATACAAACATCCATGTCTCGGGTACAAATATTCATATTCGTCTTACAAATGTTTGTCCCTTACGGGATTCGAACCCGCGACCCCCGGCACAGCAGGCAGGTTCACTACAGACTGTGCTGTCGGGCCGTCATACATAAGTGTACATCATTGGTTGTTAACATGTTGTGCTGTTTCAAATCAAAATCTTAATTGGTCGAAAGCACAGCTCCGTATTTGTATGTTGCTGGTTCGAGTAGCGTTTAATCCCTTTATTTACAAACAGACATTTCATTTTATCAGTCTAGGAGGTAGAGACTGTCATACTCTGTTTTATAACTATGGCTATCAATATCAAAGAAAAGAGAACGCGACAAAGATAAAGAAAAAACAATCGTCCGCATCATAATAATAATAACATGTAGCAATGAAAAGTCAAAACAAAAAAGCGACCAGGAAACGAACGGGCCGCTTTGCATAACACGTTGGAATTACTTTGTGGTCGCACGCGCACCTGTCCGCCATTACATTACGCACTGTGACACGCGTTCACCACAAAAAACTTAACAAATCCAGACAAAAAAGTAAGGTGAAGTGTGAATTTAGCAAACGGGCAAAGGTTCCGTACTATCAGTGTATCTTAATTCTGTATTACCACTGTAGTGAGATAAACTTGGTTGATGTCGACGAGGATCTGCTATAGGATGTCAAATGCGCCCTATCAGCTTTAAATTGCCTTCTTCTCCCGGCAAACCTCGACCAGGTTTATCTCACTACAGTGGTATTACAGATCGTATGTAATCATAACATATACAATAAATATTCCTACGTAGGGAAGGGACGTTGGATATATTATCATAAGATTATAATTATATACTTACTATTACACAATAAAAGCAAGTAATTTTTACAGAAGTCGAATGAACCGAACAAACATATACGAACTAGTTAATTTAGTATCTATATCTAATTTAGGTTAAAAGGTTGAAAAATCATGTGCGTAAACAGTTCATGCATGCATGTATGCGTATACTCAAGACTATATTTCCCGAAGGGGTAGTCAGAGATACTCTAAAAACTCAGAACATCCACGTTACGTTTGTACCTATACAGTTCAGTCTTAAAATATTATATTAAAAAGCACGCTCAATACATCAGGTAAACACTTTCAAAGGGCTTAAGGGGAACCCTAAAACCTCTAGTTTGAATGTGTTGAGTTTGTTAGTCATTTGTTTTGGTTTCGCGTCGTGATCCAGCAGTTAAGGAATGTTGATTTTTTCAATGTTTTTTTAACAGAACGTAATGTTTCTTTTTGGGCGAAAGTTTGAATAATCCATACAAAAAATCCTAAGAGAATTGAACTTTGTTACCTTCGTTTGATAACTGATTACTTTAACATGTTTTTATAAGAAAAGGGAACTTGTAAACATGCAAATTAAGTAAAAGTTTCTACTTGCATGAATAAATGCCAATCGTACGCTCATTGTTAATTGTGACCTATTGATAAATGCCTGTTTTACTTTTATTTTGTAAAGGTACATGTTTGGGTACGAGCAGCAAAACAAAAATCTTTTTAGAGGCTGTCTTTATTGCAACGATCATGCAACAAATAATAAGAAAAAGAGGTACAATATCATGTCAATCATTTAATTCCGTCTATGATAGGGAATATATACAACTATACGCGTAGCGATAGCGTTTGCATGCGACCGACTTCGACCGCATGGATTTTGGAAAACTTCAACACCCCATTGTACTTTAGGCGTTGATTTTAGAAAAAACTGTTTCTTAGTGCACCTCTATAATTATGTTCTGTAGGTGCAACCATCAGCAGCAAGGCTGATACAGTGTTTATGGGGTGTAGAACGTCTGTAACTCCTAAACCGACTGAAGTTATGCAGGCAGACCTGGTCCATCCCCATCACAGAGATGCTCTACACCCCATAAACACTGTAACAGCCTTGCTGCTGTGATGGTTGCAAAAAGTACACTTATCTCTTATACTACTACCTACAGAACATATAGAGGTGCACTAAGAAACAGTTTTTTCTAAAATCAACGCCTAAAGTACAATGGGGTGTTGAAGTTTTCCAAAATCCATGCGGTCGAAGTCGGTCGCATGCAAACGCTATCGCTACTCGAGTATAGTTGTATAATAATATCCTCTATCATAGGCGGAATACCTGGTCCATCCCCATCATAGAGATGGTCTACACCCCAAAAACACTGAATCAGCCTTGCTGCTGATGGTTGCAAAAAGTACACTTATCTCTTATTATAACATAGACTATGTATTCCAAATTTCATGTTCCTATCTTCAGTGGTTTAGTCTGTGCGTTCTCTGTCAGTCAGTCAGTCACGAAACTGTTTTATAAATAAAATACAGAAGAAGATTAACAATCTGACTCTAATAGAACTATTAGGTCCTTTTCAAAAGAAACTTGCCGCGAAAATTATTCAAAACACGTGCTTAAAAACTATCATACCAATTAAAAACTGAACCAAATTAGCATGCCAATTAAACATTTTTTTGTTTAGTCAATAAAAAAATGAATACAAACTTTTAACACATCAACATTCTTCAGTAACGAGTTTCTGATCAAAGATTAATGCCTCAGATGAGGAGGTATCGATAGAGGCCTGCAGGCGGACAATGCGACCTCGCAGCAAATAACTCTCTATTTGACATTTAGCCCGATCGACCTTTCGGATGTTTTCGGTCGCACTCGGGCTACTCCTACGATCTTATTATTCAAAGGTGAGTGCACATCAGGCATACATTCCATACATTCTTGAATTAAACATGGTGTAAATAATTTACATATGGTTATGGAGAGAGTATGTTTAAGTCACTATGAGGAACTATGCCTCAGTAGTGAGAAATAGTAGGTAAACTTAAATTCATTAGATGCTTAAAGGGATGTTTTAGGCCATCAAACTGAGCAACTTTCATTATGGGACCGACGTCAAAATCGCGAAAGTCCATAGAAAACGTGAATGGCTCGACCCAAATGAATGGAACAAGAGATTTTTTTTCATGTTTCAGATATTGGTCCCATTGAGAATGTTGTTTAGTTTGATGGTCTGATCATCCTTCCGTCAGCATATTAAGGTGGACCCTGTATTGACGCCTGATGGCCTGGAAAAAGATGAAAAAAATAAGCTGTTTTTTTGACATACCCGAAAAAATAATTGGTTCTTTGATTTACAACTTACGTTTGCTATTTACGGAACAAGATCCCTTTCGAGAGAAATTCTTTGCCTAACCTTTACCTTTTAATTTCTCAATTTACTTCACTCAGGCTATACATGCTGTAAGGAAAAGTATCATTTACCTTTAAACCACATAGGTACTCAACCCCTCAAACTGAACAACGTTAACTATGGGGGCAAACATGTCAGAACAAAAAAAATCTGCTGTCCCATACGTTTGCATCGAGTGAGTATTACAGTAGTGTGGGACAGTAGATTTTTTTCGTTCTGACAGATTTGCTCCCATAGTAAAAGTTGTTCAGTTTTATGGGTAGAGTATGTGGTTTAAAGGTTAATTATACTTTTCCTTACACCCTGATTAATGAAGGTTAAGAACCTAATTTACATTCCTAGAAAAAATATCTTACGACCTTTCCGCACTTCAAATAATCATACAGTCGTCAACCCACTCTCCCTTTAAAAATTCTTTTTACATATGCCTATCGTCATGAGGATACGCACTGCGTGTGTAACCAGTCTTACCCACAGTATTATCCAGTCGGCCCACGGCCGCGCCCACATACACCAGACAAACTAGATCTTCACCTCTATTTATTCTCAAGTTATTGTTGCTGGTTTTTTGTTACGTGCCCCGAGATGTAAGTAATCGGTTTATTTATTGGTCGAGATGTCCGCTCTGAGTTACTGGCAAGTTATGAAGTTAAGTACGGTAAATAGCACTTAGTTTTGTTTTAGTCTCTTCTAATTGGAGATAGGAAGCTAGTTGGAAGTAATTATTACGTTTTAATTAACAATGGTTCAAACTTTTTTTTAATGATCTGGTTTGTTATTATCATCATTTACAGGAAGTCTTCAGTTGGTTATGGACTGTATCGGTTTTTTAAGGGGATGATCAGAACTTCAAACTGAACAACAATTAGTATCGGAACAAATCTGAAACCACAAAAAAACTGATGTTCATACTAAACTGCCTACTAGAATCAAATCTAATGTGTGGAACAGCTTTTTTAGTAAGTTTCTTGAAAGTGACTCAAAATCGCATCGCATATTTTTATTGGAGAGTTTAGAGTTTTTTAATTTGCTTATTTTGTCAACCTTTCATTTCATTTCCGTGAAATTTGACACCGAATTGAAACTAATCACTCGGCAAATTTAGAAAACTGTCGTGGTTGTTATCTGGTATGTAAACGATATATTCGTAAGATCATCATATCAGTTCCAAACCGAAGATCGTTAAGCTGACAGAGTGATCGTCTAGCGACATCATGATCGTGACATTTCACGACGTTTTGACTGAGTCCGGTAATGGTCTCATACTTGACCTGCTAATGATCTGTCGAATTACCTCTTCCCTTATGTCATTCGAGTCGGGACCGTAGTCTGATGAAACTGTTAAACAAATGATTTTCATTCAAAAGGGCAAATCGTGTATTCTTTTGTTATTTGACCAGTTTGAAGTAAGACTCAAAGAATTTCGAGCTTGCGAATATTGGTTTACCGAACCTACGAATTTTTGAGAAGATACAATTCGCACCCACTACTTTTAAAGCGGACGCCCATCGAGAATATGAGTTTTGAACCCTTGGGATGCCATCGTGGTGAAAAGATTTGCTAATTAGCGTTCGATGCTTGCTGATTACTCACGCCTGAATAAAATTTTAGATACACAATCAATGCTCCAAAAATGGCAATTAAAAAAAATACCTTAAAACCTAATATCTGAGGTCGCTTTCATCAATGTCACTGACAATAAATTTGTCAATTTGGACAAATATTTGCTATGATTCCCTCGACTCCCTTTTGTGCTTTTGCCTTAAGAAATAAGAAAAAAGAAAGCGCTGATGCGCGCGCATCGCTAATTTGTGAACAAGTTAAAATTATTCCGCGCGCTTTTTTATCGCTATTTTTTTTTAGACTTATTAGTTTATGAATGTCCAAGTTTTATTTATTTCCTTGTTTCCTCGCAAATATGTTATAAAACGTCGTATGACACACGTGCGCTTTGATAATTACAGCCTCAGCTTTCTTGTAGACCTCGCCTACGGCTCGGTGTAGCAATAACGCCTCGGCTGTAATTATCAACTCACCGAACTTGTATCATAATGTACTATTATATTAATATCGATGCTTGTAAATAATGTATGTTTCACATTTCAGTTAAATGTTCCCCGACTATCACTTACCAACTAACTTTAACACTTACGCTATTATATAAACAAAATCAATTTACGCATGTCATGAAGATGTAAGCTTAATGACATTCACGTCGCACTTATCACCTCTAGTCGATCATACGAGAGTCTCGAGCAAAACCTGAACTACCGTTCTTCAAGTATACTTAATAGAAAAGTGTTAATATAAAAGTGACACTTGAAAACCTGCTTAGTATTAATCTTCTTCGGAACTGAACGCTATAAATTATAAGCTGTCTTGTAAGAAAGAAAGCTAATCTATTCCAGTCCTGCAAGTGTCATTAAGGTCGATATAGCTTTTTCTATTTCGTAGAATGAAAAACATACCGTCGTTTGATATCTTTCTTGAAACCCTCATTACGACATAAATATAAAAATACGGGATGTAAACTTAAATGCCTTACATACTTTAAGGGATACTCCGAACATTAAAATGAAAAATGTTCAATGGAGCCAAAATCAAAATCCCGAAAAAAAACACCATTTGTCTAGAATAGCCGTCAACATCTTTACGGAACGGCAAATATTCACAGCCCTTATGTTTGTAGCGTATGTAAGTTTATAAAAATCTCAAAAAAAATTAAGATGATCCCATTCGGTGTGGTCAAGAACATAGGTACAACTACAAGTACAAGTACATTTTGTCGAGCGTAGTAGTAGTGGTGGTGCAGCAGTGGTTCATGGTGGTGGTGTTGGTGATCACCTTTATATTGATGGTTTTTGGTTTTAATATTTTATAATTTGCCGGTTGACAACATTTTTGCGAAGAAGGACATTAAATCAAACTTTTTTAGGTTCATGCTGTTTTAAAGACCTTCAAAAATCCAGTTATCCTATAAACTGTTTAACCTAACTGTCTTCTCACAAAAAACTGTTTCTTAATGAATTTAATAGATAAAATTAACTATTTACTTTACGAGGCTTGTAAAGCTTTAAATTTAGTCATATGTGTCTCCAAATTATTACCAATTGATTACAAATAACATGAATAAATTAAAAATTTAGTTCTTCATTTAGGACAAGAAGCGTGCGCTTTATGGATCTCACGTGGACAACTCAACAGGAGACCAAAATTTTATATTCCATTTTCTAATATCTAAATTATTGCTAATCGATTTTTTTTAGGACTAAGATGAAACCAAAATAAAGAAGATACAACATACTCGGAAATACATTATCACCATTAAGTTCAAAGTTTATAATACTTACAAAATCGTCGTGAACAGTTTTCATTGCGATGATTTTTTGAAAGCCTTTTTTTAGAATAGGATACGACGGTTGCTGGCGCATGTTTGATCTTACTTACATTACAGTTCTTATTCTTTTATCGAGTCATTGGCTTGTCATTCAAAATAGTTCCAGCCCAGTACATTGCCACACGGATATCACTTTTGTCTCTACGTAATAGTTTTACTATATCTATCGCTTCAGATGTATCCAGAGTGCCATTCTGTCTTGGTTTTCTTTGATCAAAGTTCTTGCGGGTTTTAGGACCCAGCCAGGTGGTTATGCAAAATTCAGGCTTGCTACATTTTATTATCTAGAGTCGTGAATGGTGGTCGCTGCTGGTACTTGATATTAATACTGATGCTGAGTCAAGTTATAAAAAGGTTTGGTTTTACTTCTTATAAGTTGTTTTTTAATTCGACATCTTGGATTAATTTTATTCGTTCACCCATATCGCATCTTCCTCGTTTTGGTTTTATCTAAACTTCAGAAGGTCAATGAAAGTAGTGTATAGGCAATAAAGTGCCCTCACCGTTATACTTGTAATGGTCTAGCCATGTTTATTGAAGAGTTTGATCTAGGATTGGACAGAGCCCGCGGCGTGGCGCGTGCGCAGCGGACCGTTCGTTACATCGCCTTCAATGTCTGTTCCAAATACGGAAACCCTTGACATAACCATTATGTCTAAGTCATGGGAATCAAAATCGCTTGATCTGTAGGACTTGGCACGTTGAACGAGATACTGGGCAAATAGTAAGGCGAGATGTTGATTGGTTGTCAGGGTTTTTGTTGCTTAATTTCTGGGTAGGTCGGTCTGTTATGGCTTGACAAGTGTTGCAGTGAGTAGTTTTTTCTAACTTGTAGAATTTTAAGGAGTGATCTGATGCTTAACAGTCAGATTAAATGCATTGACAAATACAGACGAGTATGTTTCAAGGGGGGTCCTAAGCATGTGTTTCTTTTCATTGAACTGAATAAATCTTAGACACGCAACAATAGCAACAACAAAAAAAGAAAATAATTTATGTTTTTAAGTACTAGTACAACACAAATAAGCTATTTTCTGGCCATTTATTGGAATCACAGCAATTTTGCTTGGTATACCTTTACATTTAATACTTTTTGTAATCGTTTCAAAAGAATTCAAAGTAAAATAAAGGCAGTAAAACGTGAAACAGCGAAACTACAGTGATCAGAATAACAGTAATTTATTATAAAAGGGCCATACTATGGAACGGACCGATGCTAAGCGTATTAACTATATTCATCATTCTATTCCGCATGGACGGCTTTTACTTCGTGGGTGGCGTAAATGGTAAAATCGCTTGTTCGTCATTCATCATATTGTGTGTACAGAATACTGGATTTTATATTATACTAGTGTAGACCCGCGATTTCGTCCGCACAAATTATATACCAGATTTTAAGTCAGATCATAAGCTATCAAACAAAAAAAGTTTCATAAAAATCGGTTCAGTAGTTTTTGCGTGATGCGAGAACAAACAAACAAACAAACAGACAGACAAAATTTCTAAAAAAGGTTGATTTCGATTCGAGTCTGGGATACCTAAAAACCATATCGTAATCTTTTTTTTGTAAATATCTTCAATGTACAGACACACTTCAGTTACAGTTTTATAATAGTTTAGATTAGATTAGATATCTTGGACATTGTCACACAAATTATCTAGTCACATTTAAAGTTCCAGAATCTAGCCTGGACTTGTATTATGATAACTAGACAACGATAAAGAATACAATACATATAGATACAAACATCCATGACTCGGATACAAATATTCATATTCGTCATACAAATATTTGTCCCTTACGGGATTCGAACCCGCGACCCTCGATACAGCAGGCAGGTTCACTACAGACTGTGCTGTCGGGCCGACCGACGTTTGTAAGACGACGACGACGACGTTTAAGAATCGAATGTATAAATAGATATGAATTTTAAGTGCGTTCACACACGATGACGCACTGATGCAGCGGCAGACGTCAGTCCGTCATTGTGAAGCAAGGAGTTGTATGAAACCGCACGTAGAAGCACACACGGTGACGCATCGACGCACCGTGTGTGGTTCTATGTACTGACATCTGGCGCTCCGTCATGTCAGTGCGTCATCGTGTGTGAACGCACTAATTTAGGGTATCAATTTTTTTTTTGGCAACGGTAGTTTGCGCTTTTCAACAACGTTTGATTTTACTTTAATATTATTATTTTTTTAATTCATAATTTTTCCTAAAATGACAAAGTTGAATGCAAGCTGCTCCAGAACTTAGCTACTGTAAGTAAGAAGAGAATTAGTAAATACCTATACAGGGTGTGAAGGAAGACCGTTGAATTACTTTAATGGGTTCTTTTTATAACTTTTCCATAGGAACATAAGGGAAATTCATTTTTTTCGACTGTTTAAACAAACGTTCCATAAGCTGATTGCATTTAGTATGGAAAGGCTTATTTCCTACGGCTTTCTTAGGGAAAATTATTCAGTATCATGGGCACAATCATCCCCTATTAAAGCAATGCAACTGTTTACCCTAACAGCATGCAGAAGCTTACATAAACTTAATTTCATTCAAGAACTATAGTGAAGAAAACTGTTATCAGCTGAACATAAAATCAAACATTATTACTAACAGTGAAGTTTAAGCAAAAACGAATCCTCAAAATGCATAATTCAAATACATCTGCAGCCACCCAAGACGAGCGGTGCAAGTGCATTCAGCCGAGAAATCGGTACTTTGCGAACCGCTGCCGCTCTCTTCATCACAAAAACTTTACCGATAAATTCCAAAAAACATAGGCAGTTATAAAAAGAAAACTTTTAAGAAAGAAGGAGTCGTTTACCAGTTCAAAATTTGTTAAGCGTTGCTCAGAAATAATCTAGAATTTTCAAAGTTTTCTGTTATGCTCATGTTTATAAATCGCACTTTATTAGCAAATTTGTAAGAAAGATGATTCCGTGCTTCGGATGGCACGTTAAGCTGTTGGTCCCGGCTACTATCACTGGTGGTAGTAGTCGTTACATAAAAACCACGTCAGAGGCCGTAAGGCGGTTTGAATAAACTCTGCTGGTGTCAGAGTTTGCAGGCCACTCGATAAAGAAGAAGAAGCAAATTGGTTTGAAATAATAATTGTTGTTACATCAACTATGTTGTTGATCGAAAGGCATAAGCCTTTTATCCCTAAGATAATCTTCATAGTATCAGTAGTATGATAGTTTATAAAATACTTTTTAAAGTTATTTAATGTTGACCACATTACTCGCTAAAGTTGTTATTTTACCTCTGTCGAAAAAAGAGCAATTCAAAATTTAACAACAACGTCTACAAAGTGCACTTACGGTGCACATGTAAATTACCCAAGATTATTGTATCAAACAGTACATTCTGCGGACTGTGACAGGCAGCAATCTCTAGTAATTAAGCTACATCGTCGTACATGGCGACTCACTTGTCCTGCACAAGTCTTGAATTTAAATGAAGCTCACTATGTAACGTAACGACCGATGCAAATATTTACCACTACTATGATTAACGATTGGGAGTCATTGCGAAGTCGCTCTAATTTCAGTTTTGCGTGACGCAAACTCACGTTAGATACGAACGAAAGGATAAATAACATTTGTTTAAATGTCACTGGAAAACTACGTGTAATTGTTTTTTCTTAGATCCGTTATTATGCGTATTATCAACTAGCTTAGAGTAGATTTAAAGTATACAGGGTGTGAGGAAAAATATCATTTACCTTTAAACGACATACTCTACCCAACAAACTGGACAACTTTGACTATGGGAGCAAACCTGTTAGAGAAAAAAAATCTGCTGTTCCATACTAAACTGCGATACCTACCGGCTCAAATGTATGAGACAGTTTTTTTTTTTGTTCTGACTGGTTTGCACTCATTGTAAAAGTTGTTCAGTTTGATGGGTAGAGTATGTGGTTTAAAGGTTAATGATAGTTTTCCGTACACCTTGTAATTTGTTAAATTATTTTTTATTTATTATCTAGGACAGAAACAAAAATACTAACACCACGGATTTGTACTGGTCTGAAAAAGATTAATTTACATACTTATACTGTTATACAAATAATTAGTATTATTTTAAAGTGTAAATAAAATTGGCGCCCCATACGATAAAAGGCACGTTGAGGACGCACTAAGACGATTAATAATGCGCATGTGCGAATAGCAACAGGTTTTATAATATCTTGATCTCTATTAGTATTAAAACGTTCAACTATCAATTACATAAATCAAAGGCACTAGGTAAGGATCAGTGGACATTCTAAATTGATTGACTTAATTGAAGTTACTCAATATATTAATCAAAAACACATTTACCTACAAACGAGAAAATTTAATCAACAGTCATTTTGAAAACGTACCCTGCAGCGGATTACGAACATAAAACAACAAAATTTACGACTGCCAGAGAAATTAATCTCGTATAGGTCAGTTTTAATCGTTTTATGATATTAGCCAATCAGATCTAATTTGAGAGGTGTAATAATTTAAAAATGTTTGACTGCGTTATCGTTGCATGTTATCATTGGGTTCGAGATCCAGTAGTACGGGTTTGAATAATGAGAGTGCTCGAGATAAACTCGTTGGTATGACGACAGATGTCACCGAGACTCAGACAAATGGTAGTGGTCAAAAAGATTCTAGTTTTAGGATTATTATCATCATCGGCAATGGATGATCGTGTCACTTTACAAAGATTAATTTCTTTCTGTAAATGTATTAATAGCTAGCAAATACTTAACATATAGGGTCATTCTTAAATGCTGACACTTTTTTATGGGGATGGTCCCATTTCGGTCTCATAGCGAAAGATGTTCAATTTGATGGTCTGGTCATCCCCTTAAAAAACTGTCAGCATAGGACCCAGGACCCTGCATTATAAATAAGTCCATTTTTTATTTTATTTTCTTTCAAACACAGTCCATACACAAAACCTATGGAAGCTTAGGCCCTAATAAATTTGATGTGGTATATTTGATGTTATCGTTTAAAAGACCCGTATAAATATCCTAATCATTAGGGTACATCTCGCCGTGTACAAACATCGACCCACAAAAGAGAGTAAAGAGCTTGATTCTCTCTTCTGTACTTCAACCAATGAAAAGGTAATTTCTCGTCAAGACAACACTTAGTTAACATTGGAATTTGTATTGAACTCGATAAACACTTGATTAGGTAAAATTTTATTGATTTTGGGCTTTCACAAAGTACATTTTCACATGGATTCAGGCGAACTCAGTCAAGGCAATATACACCAAAAATCTGATGTTTCATACATTTTTGTCGAGAAGCTACACACACTCGTGACATTTTTACAGCTGCTTTATTATCGTGATTTTGATATTAGCTCCATAGTGACAGTTGTTCAGTTTGATGGTCTGAAGCACCCTGTTCCTGCTTCAAAAAGACCCCGATTCCACGGTTTAGAGATTTTAGAGACCATTCGGATAACCTTATAAAAATTTAAAACAGGTTACACAAATTAGTATCCTTCGTTAAAGAATTTAAGTGCACCCACCACGCCATGCCGCCAGCAAACTCCACCGGCAATTTATCATTACAATACCAACTTTATAGCTTAGCTTAGATAAGTTAGCAGTACTTTGAAACCGCGGGCGACTCTACGTTGACATTCTTGGTCGATTGAAAGGTCGCAAACTGGTCTGGCTATTACCACAGTCATTACGACTAACGTTCGTTCCGATTAGGATGTCCCGCGAATTAGGAGATTTTAGCTTTTATGTTGTAGAGATAAGGATGCTGTCGGAGGACTTTTTGCATGGAATCGGGTTTAGATGGCGTTCGTCGCCGGCAGTGGTCGCGTAGATTGCCGGCCATCGGGTCTATGAGATCTGCCATCTGCGGTGGCTGGTGGCGGTTAGAGGACGTAGCTCTTGGATGATGTGGTGTGGCGTCTTTCGCATTGCAATCATACTATCGATAGTTGAAGGAAAATAGTAACACTTGATGGGACATTGTTGTTCAATTTGACCAATTAGTATTATGGGCTCGTAATGATATTTATATGCTAGTAAAATAAGTGTTAGAAATTGCACTTAATCAGTTGCTAATATTATGCATCCTGCTACTCAATCGCTAAAGGTGCTCTTTAAAATTGGCACTCAATGTGGAATACTTCTTTATTAATTCAGATTATCAAAGCGATGATTTCTTGACTCTTAATGGTTTCAGATTTGGTCTTTACTCAGCTGTCCATTTAGTATCTTATTTTCTTCACTAAACTTCTTCCACTGGCTTTCGGCAGCCCCTGAAGTACCGTAAAGTTTCCTATATATTTCGAGCATAGTTGTGGGTTCCTCCTATCTAACCCAGCTCAGTCAAGGCATCTGCCATCAGATTGCGACCATTACTCGAGCACGCGTCATGTTTCCGTTCGAAAGCCCAGTAATTTGCGAGAGACCGATTGCCAGAGTAGCGTGAAATGGTGCTGGTGTAATGGACGATTGATGATTCTCATCTAAAGAGTATCTGTGGTTCATTATTTATGAATTTTGTTACAACTATTTTGGTATTCAGCGTAAGATATAATAATATAGCGTATAATTAATATTGAACGCATCTATAGATAACCCCAATAATTTGTGAGAGGGCGTTTGATTAGAACAGTGTTAAATAATGCTAGTTGTATTTTGTGGCTTGATGTTAATTATACTTATGCCCATTTTCTACTTACTTAGTACTTGTTCAGTGATTTCATGTTGTTCAAAATAGATTGCTGAAAAAACCATGGTGTGAATCTTGCGGATATACTTTACTGAACTTACATCAGCAATAAATCGTTGAATTCCGGAAACTCCATGATCTTGAATAAAACGTTATTTTCTGATTCTAAATTCCTGCTAAAAATATTCCTAACTCTAGTAACTTCATACGTGATACAATTTAACTGTGACAGATCGATCAAACTGTTCCTTCGATACTAAGCTGGAATTACTGGAATATCTTTTAGATTCGAAAGGAATTACTTTGGAATTGAATCTCGAAGGACTTACGTGATCGCAGCGAGCGCGACGAGCGATCAGATCGATTTAGAAAATTATTTTATTGCTCATACTTCGGTCGCATTGAATTACGTGGGTATGAGTGTCATACATACCGTAGTTTAGCTACTTGATTGGGAAAAACTGTACCTAATTTGAGATAACTATACCGTGAGAACATTAAACAGTTCGCGGTGGAGGTTTTCTGCTATAGTTTTTGTAAGAAAAGAAAGGCCAGACTACCTTAGTTCTCAAAATGAACTACAGTATGCAGTACTGCTTGCTAAAAAAGGTTTTCACATTGACGTTTTTTTACCTTAAAGAGACAAATAGTTCTAACTAACAAATTTCCATCAACAAAATCATGACCAACTTCCTACTTAGAATTAATCGGGAAATTGTAGGAAATTTTCGAAATCAAGCAGGCATATCAATACCAAAACTTCGACACAAAATTTGTATATTCCATTCGAATGAAAGGACTCTACGTACGTTAAACTCAACTGAACGGGCGTTCAATCCGTCTACGGTTTCCAATGATGCTAGAGTACCTACAAACGAGGTCTTCAAGCTGCAAGATAACATCAGCAATCCTGCTCCTACCCGCTATCTCTCCATCTCGACGTCTCTATTTAAATACTCGCCCGCAGACTCGATCGGACCAAATTAAATCTTCCTATAAATGCTTCTTTAGGTACAATCCATTCCAAATAGGAAGACTCCTGGCATAAATCTTAAGCTTAGCTCATAAGTACGAACGTGCCTTGATTAGGGGGGACTCATTAATGGTACAAACTATAGCTAAATTAAATGGTCTCATGGCGAAATTAAATGCTCCTCCTATTTGGGTACTAAGTTAGCGTATAGTGTTAATTAGTAATGTTATCGGAGGTGGTTATCGGGTAGGCGTGTGGAGTTAGGAATCGAATGAGGAACGAAATGAAACGTTGCTTTCGGAAATAGGCATGTACTTGAAATGAGAAATATGTGTTTCTGTTAAGTAAATATTAGTAGTTTAGGTTTTCGATAAGATACTATTATTTATGTTAACATGTGCATGTGCGATTTTCCATATAGAAAAGTATATCGAGAGATTTTCTGGCTAATTTATAATTCTGCCTAATGTCACATCGGACATGTATATCAAAATGCATTGTGTTTGGTGGTTCCTATCCTAATATAATACTAATATCCAATTAAAGATATTATGTTCCCCTGTAGTCGATATTTGGGTTTATAAAGGGTTTATACACCTGATTGAAAATAGTGAATTTTCTTTTGATATGATATTGCCAGAGATATTTCGTAGCACTTCTGTGTTCAATTAACTAACAAGGTGAACATAAAGTTCTAGCGACCTCTTAATTGCTAGTGTTTCCTCTCGAGCGCTAGTGGTAATGGAAAGGTAATTTAGTAAGGATACGGCCTAAGGTTTATTCGAAGAATTGTCGTGAAAGTTCGTGCACCGTTCTCTTAAGAAATTATTTTTTAATCACTGGTAAAAGGTTAAACTGTTCTTAGAAATAACTGTAGACTGAACTTACGCTTTTACTAATGATTGCTTTTTTTTTCGATTATTCACCGAAGATCTATTACCCTGATTGGTACCGTAGGAGACACCAAAAAAAGGAGGATGACCCAAATTGTATAGAGCCCATCCTAAGAGCAGTTATTAATAGCGCATATTGATTTGTGACACTGCTCAAGTGTACATATATTTTGATAAGGCCATCAAAATCGACGTCGGTAGAAAGTGATAAAAAAAATCAAAGCTTTAAAAAGCAATACTATGTTATTGCCATTGTCGTCTGAATGGCACCGATTCATGGGGCAAATTTTTGCCCATACTCCTTTAAATGCGCGTAATATAGCGGTCGGTGGTGAGTTTATGGGGTGGACAGGTCGTCCAATGTGGACGCACCCTTAAATCTGTGTATTGAAAGTCAAAAATAAAAATTCCAGTTTAAAACAAAATAATTATTGGATTAATCTAGCAACCGCGAGTACCAGGCGGCCATAAAATCGAACAGCCATTTATAAATTACAAATCTAATACGTTCTGAAACGTTGCAATATCACGTCGACGTCGGGTACGGGCGGTTGGCGGACGTTATTGGTGGTCCCCGGAGCTCCTATTAGGCTGCTCGCTTATCCGACAGACATCGGGACTGACTCGGACACACACGTCACTGTCTACTTCGATGCCGTTTCCGAACGGGCTTTTTAACAGTTTTTCAACGTATGCTTCTATTTTAGGGCTGATATTTTTGAGGTCCTTAGAAAATATTTCACTGGAAACTTACTGGTTTGTAAAATGCTATGCTAGAAAGTATACTGTTCATATTTCTCTTTCATTTTGATCTTGTAACTTTGCCCAACAGTGGGATGACGTTGGCTAAGAAATAACAATTTTACTCGATTCGAATTTTTGTAATTTCGTAGCAAGCAATGAATTTAATAATTTAAAATTTGTAGTCTATTATTTTAAATTAGGTATCGCTTCTTATTAAATCGCAATTCTTTAAATGTATCAATTTTAATTCTAGGTCATATTTTTCTCTACAATCATAAAAACCTTTCACAGCGGTGGTAGAGTTGTAAAAATTAACATCAAAAACATATTGTTATGTTACTAATTTTGAATAAATTTAATATGAAATTTGAGTTGAATAGGAAAATATTCGGATAGGTCAAAACTACGACCTCTAAATTAAAATCAGATGACATTTTCGAAATTAAGATCCCAATCTCAACATCATCAGAATTAACTATCTCCGATATGAATCTAAACAGAATACGAGTGTTTGAATAGCCACAACATTAATTAGAAATATTTGATTTTATAACAGAAATTCCAGAAGCATTCGGATGACACTTTTATGGTAAAACATAAATTTATTCCTATCAGAGTCATACGGCATGAAATATCTCATTAAAAGGGGACCGTGTCGTGATTTTAATCGTCAATAAATAACTAGAGATTGGCCGTCTGTACTAACTACTTAGTCATAAAACTTACTGTTCAATTAAATAAGTACCTCTAGTGTTATAAAGTTTGGTGTATGTCCTAGTAATACATAGATAGGGTGTCCCAAAAATAGGATGGATTAGTAAAGATATTGCGAAACCGTTCTCAAATGATCGATAATAGATTCAAGGCAAAATGTAGGCAATATTGTTATTTTATGTTTTTGGTGTGCAAATAAAGAGTATTGTATTGTGTATTGTATTGTAGGTTCAGTATAGTTAAAATAATTTATTATAAGTAATAATATTACAGAATAAAATTAAGTAAAATTTTTGTGATTTTAAGCAGCTTCGTTGGTTCTTATGGCTACGGAAAGAGAAGTAAAATAATATATTACCCCTTTATAAAATGTTTATTAATTGACGTAAGTGTAAAAATATATAGTATTTCGGCATATGTACTATTGTTTTAAGGAAGGTATAAAATAATTAGAATACCTTCATCGAATGTGAAGGTGGTCTTAAACTAGATCAAATAACAGCAAAAATATCTCAAGAGTTGCATAATAAAATCGAGATTTTTCTCAAAAAACCCTGTCGTACTTTGTCGAAGTCAATCACAAGAAAAGTCTAATCCTAAAAATGTTACTATAAGTTTATGTGTGCAGTAAACTAAGGCACTTTATACACCTGCTATAAGACTAAACATTTAAGTTGAACATCCTGTATAATTGAGGTCGGAGGTCGCTCGATACGGTCGGACGTCTATATTGGGGGTTGTATACGGCAGTCGTTAACGATGGACAGACGGACAGACGGACGACAGTTAGTATAGAGATATAGGTCTTGTTACGAATAAAACCTACAATAAAGTTCAATTGATTTAAGATATCTTTGCTTACGATGTTAAGGGTCTGGTATTACCATTTTCATCTTGTGGTTCGATTCCACTTTGAAAGTAACTTTAAAATTGGTTCAAATTCCGATTTGAAAATGTCTTCTGTCAATTTAATGAAGTACTTACCTGATATTTGGAAAAGGTAAAATAGGTAGGTACATCATTTTCAAATGTTATTGGACCTGTCCTGTTTTGGATAAAACTCCGGTTTGGTAGGTTGCGGATTCAAGTCCCGTCCGATACTTAAATGTATCAATTTTATTTATATCGCGTTCATAATTTGGTATTACAATATTGACAAACAACAGTGAAGTTTGTTATTAAACTATATTTTAATTTATGAATAGGATTGGTTGAAATTGGATGGAAACAATTCATTTATAACTAGCATTAAGCCTATGATAAAGCTCTGTGTTTATATCAGAAAAAAAAAACAAGTTTCTTTATCAAAAAGTACTTCCAATGGAATACGTAATTATTTTTAGTTTTGAAGGACGCTTTTGAGAATAGGTTCATGTTCATAGTATCATGAAAATTTGTTAGTCATTATCACTAACCCGACAGTGAAGGAATACATCGTGAGACAATTTGCATACCCGAGAACTGTAATTAGGAATTCAAATACGCGAGATCTCAAATAGCTATTTATAAATCAAAGATACGTATTAAGTTTCTAATGTGAAGTGGATGGGCTTGACATTATTGGTTTTAATTGATCTCCTTGTCAAACAAACGTAAATACTGATTTATTAACAATTATCGCGAGTCGTGGTGCAAGTCTGTTACTGGGTGGACGCCTGCGCCCGGCTTGCCACGGGCAATTTATGGTGGCTCAAGTGTGTGTTTTTGTGTATAAAACAATCCTTGAAGTCACTCAATATTTATTATAATTAATAGACTTTTGCTTGTGCGCGTTAGCACTTCATTTCCAGTTCCACCAGTGTCAAGTAGTTTGTGGGAGTATCTATCCCAATCTCAGGGATTGTTTTTGATCAAGAACAAGAAGAGATTGCGGATTGCGGAGCCTCGTGGCAGGTAAAAACGCGAACCGCGCGAACACCACGCGAGACAAGAGCTCGTGTCAGAACCTGCAATGTGACTCCCCCAATTATTATTACCTTACAACATCATATCAACTTTTACTACTTATACAAACTAAACTTTTACTACTTATAAAATCATCAACACTACGACGGAGTCAACATTTTAAGATAAGAAAACAAATTATTAGTTTTTAGAGACAGCACCTATACCAGATTTAAAATCGAATCATAAGCTTTTGAATACAAAAAAGTTTCATCAAAATTGGTCCAGTACGTACTTTTTGCCGGATGATCAAACAAACAAGAAACAATCAAACAGACAGACAAATAATAAAAAGTAGGATATGAGAGGATGCAGTATGCTTTAAGGAGCTTTTATTCATTTAGATCTTTGACAAAGCGTGTCGCAGATTTAGAATGTATAGGATTAAGATTTCGACGAAGCGTGTTGGTGATTGGGATACTGTTTACATAATTTTTGACGAAGCATGTTGCAGATGCAGACATTTTGACGAAGCGTGTTGAAGATTTTAAGTTTGTTCTCTCTTATGCTTTTAATAAACGTTTTATTATTTAGATCTTTAACTATTTCCTTACAACATCTGATCTGACTCCTCTTTACAACTTTCTCTAAAATCAACCGGTTAATTTGACACTTATGGCGATGACATTAAGGTTGCGAAATGAGATCAATGTGGAGCTGATTAATTTTTATAATCACCCGTATTAGGTAACAGTCGTATGATAGCTCTTAAAACATGTACATCATGACAACTTTCGTGTCGTTAAGTGTTTAATTTACATCGTTATTTTTAGTCGTAATGATGTAATAGTCCTTTAGTGATCATTAAGATGATGGAGGCGCTTATTGGAACTTCAGGTTCGGTCAGTCTTTAGATGGGTGACCGTTTAGGTGATATTTCATCTCGAATCTCCGTGCATTGGAAGATATGTTAAGCAGTTGGTGCTGGATAGATCCGTTAGATGGTTGTGTATTAACTATTCGTTGAGCCAGGTCAGAGGACAAAGGCCGATTAAAAATTCTCTGACAGCTTGTTGACGACTAGCTAGCTTCCACCAATCAGCTATAAAATGTATAAATACAGTAAAATAACTATGTATAATTTAAATAAGATTTTTAAGGATAAGAATGACACCTAGGAAGAGAATATACTTGTTATTTTGCCGCGATATTATTTTCCAATACAAAAGACATCAACGGGAGAGACACAAAACATTTTTTTATTTTACAAATGTGATCCTCGAAATGATTTAATATGAGCTTACTTACAATTTAAAGTTACGAAATATGAAGATAGACCGATTTTTTTAAACAAGTCAAAAAACAAATTCCACTTGCGTTATCGGGTTTTGTCGATTTTGCGCAAAATTTCATATCGCCTGTTAAAAATAAAAACAAACCGATATAAAAACAGATGAAAAAAGTACCAGAAAGTCGTCCGTCAAAAGTACAAATTGTCAATAGTCTACGCAAGGCCTTAGATAGGAACGACAACATTAAAGAACAAAAAGTAACTAGACATAAGCGTACTTAGATCTAATTGAGTAGAAATAAAGGTAATAAATAGGTAGCATCGTTACAGAAAAAACTTGGAAGACCCGAGTCGGGTTCAAATTAGCCGTAACTAAAGTGAGAGAGTTGAAATTTATAGTTGTCGTCGGTGAAATTGTTGAGTTTTTGCCTTCGTTTGTAGAAACTAGTTCATGTCCGTAATATTTAAGGTACTTGGGTTGAAATGAGAGTAGTAAATCATTGCCTCTTTTTTGTTTTATCCAGAAAATCGTTCTTATACTAACAGATAATTTTTTAAATCTTTTGTTAACTTTGAGTACACAGACTAAGGAACTTTACAAGCATTTTATTAACAAATTAGCATAGCATATGCTCACGAGTATACTCCCCGAGGGGGAAGTCAGAGATATTCTGAAACCTCAGAACATCCACGTTTCACCAGTAGTACCGAAACTCTGTCCAGTGTGACGGGGTGAGCCCGTCGCCACTTATATGGGACAATACATGCTAATATTGCAAAAAAACTTATTTATTATTATTGCATTAATATTTATTACAAATTAAATATTTCAAAATTTCGTCTCCGACGGGACTTGACCCCGCAACCTGCCAAATCGCGGCTCTACTTACGTCCAATTAAGCTAGGTACCGTTTTTTTTTAAATTGACTAATACAGCGTTGCTCAGGGAGCAGTTACTGCTTTTTACTGCGAACTATTGGTCCACGAAGGGTCTACCGAGCCAAATTAATGAACTCAAGCAACCGACCTAGGGGCACCCAGAGGGGTACGGACCTTGGCATAGGACGTTGCTGGGGCTACGCTGCAGATTGGGTAGCGGGGATCGGTGAGAGTTAAGCTACCGAGCCATTACATCAGTACTCCATAAAATCTGCAATCCTTTCATCTTTGGGGACACACAAAGAAAGTTTATATTTTATAAAAACCATTTTTATGTAATTTACCATCGTACCTTGTTAGTTACGTCACAAATAAAATAATACGTTACGTCAACACACATTTGTACAGAATATAACTGAATTATCACCATCCCATTTGACATACTGAAATAAATCATATATATTTACGACTCACGATTTTATTTCTAGTTAGACATCCTATAAATGAGGCAATTTTCATATTTATAACAATAGTAATAGGAGTTCTTATGTGGGATTTGCTATGGAACGGGATCAAATGTTGAGGCGAAAGTCAATCAACCGATGTTTGCTATGAATCTTTTTAGACATCGATTCGTAATGAAGTCTTTGTCAGTAATGATTGTGTTTTGTAAGGCTGCTAATGAGGACTTTATGTTGATAATAATAGATCCTATTTTTGCTGAAACGTTTGTATCTACATTTTATTACATTTGTAATGTTACAACACAGTTATTTTATTTGTTGTAATTCTTGACGTAATATCAAGTAAAAAGTAAATTATCAGGTATTTTTGGAAAAAATACGTGTCGAACCGTAATTTTGGGTACTTTCTCTATTTTTCTGAGTTACGTCGAGTGTCGTGACAAGAGTTGATAAAAAGAGACCGCGCCGCAATAAAACTAAAATCAGACAAGTGAAATCTGCAGTTCGATCGCTTTGGACATCGGATTAATGTTCACATGTTTAAAGAAATGAAATAGTGTTAGGTACAAAAATTACTCTTATTTTGTCTTAAAATAAAGTCTAAAATAATAGTTGTCTGTAAAGAATGAAAGCGACAGTATTTTTTTTTGGGTACAATAAGTACCTTACAATCTTGGCTAATGTTAGTGAAGTATATTTGTTCTATTTATGAAATCCATCAGGCAAGACTAAAGAGCATTAAAATAAGTTACTTTTTCTCCCCTCCAGCCGGAAAGCGTCAATTTTCGTCCCGCTGCGCTAAACAAAGTTGCCACTTTCCACCATGGTCGAGGAGAAAAATAGTATACTAAACTAGGACAGTATATAAGAAAGCCTCAGATCACATGTTTGTTTACAATAACAATTACATGAGATCTGAGACCTTTCTTATTTTCCTGTCCTCGGTGTGTAATCTACTATAAAAAACATACGGTTCTAATTTTAAATTTATTGATCCTGTATTGTTTTAATGTCAGTTAACATGAAACGTTGCGTTAAAAATAACAAACAAAAAACTAACAAACGGAAAAATGATAACAAACTAGAACATCTTTCTTCGAAAGAGTAATATACAAGAGATTGATAGACTTTTTAAATAAAAATGATACGCTCAATAAGTATCAGTTCGGTTTCCGTAAAGGGAGATCTACAACTTTAGCAGTATACACGTTTCTCGCTGATCTGTGGGAGGGCATAAACAGCAAAAGAGATTGCTGTGCACTGTTTTTAGATATGTCCAAAGCGTTCGATTGCGTTGTTCACTCTATCTTACTTCGGCAACTTGAACAAATGGGTATCAGAGGTGTAGCCTTAAACCTTTTTGACTCATATCTGAAAGATAGAAAGCAAGCGATAGTGCTATCCAATTATATGAAAACAACTAAAACTATAGAGGAAGTAAATTCAACGTGTAAATCTTCCATATTAGGAGTCCCACAGGGCAGTGTGCTGGGCCCACTTCTCTTCTTAGTTTACGTTAACGAATTGCCTAACCTTACTGATAATTTATGTGTAATGTTTGCCGATGATGCCTCTGTATTATTTGTAAACAAATTCCAGGACCTTGAATTCTATCAAAATGAAATAACCAGAACAATTCACGAATTGTCAACATGGCTAGAAACGCTAAACCTATATGTGAATCCAAGTAAGACGAAATTGATTCATTTTAGGAATTACAAACAAGCTAACCTTAATTTAAGAATTAACTACAATAACACAGACATAGAAGAAGTTAATGATATTGGCTTTCTTGGAGTTACTGTAGATAGACATTTAAATTGGAAAAAACACGTGGATAAACTTAACAACAAACTTAGTAGCTCTTGTTATGCACTATCTGTTTTAGTGGATGTCTCTTCGATTGAAGTGGCCACAAACGCGTATTATGGAAATGTTTATCCGTTATTATTGTATGGCATAATCTTCTGGGGAAACTCGGTTGATGCTTCGAAAACCTTTATTATCCAAAAGCGATGTTTAAGAATAATTTTTAGTCTGTCTAATGAAGATTCTCTAAGGACGGTATTCAAAAATAAGGGTTTTTTAACACTCACCGGAATATTTATATTGGAAATTTGCCTGTTTGTCCGTCAGCATCCAGATAAGTTCACCAAAGTTTCTGCTGTACACTCCAGAAACACGCGAAAAAAAGACAATTTGTACCTCCCCCCAATAAAATGTATGATCTACGATAAATGCACTTACGTCAGTGCTATAAGAATATACGACAAAGTGCCCTGTGACATTAAGAGAGAAACAGACAATAACAGATTTAAGATAATACTGAAAAGATGGTTGATTGAAAATGCATTTTATAACCTGCAACAATTTTACAATAAAACTTCGACTTATGTTAATGCTGTTCAAATGTAATAAGAGTCAAATCAGCAACCCCTTATCTAGTGGCTCGTCTTATTATTTAATAATTACCAGGTAGATTGACATTTATTGTATTGAATTAATTATTGAGTTTGACATTTATGGATATTGTATGATATGTGATGTCAAAATTATGTTTAAAGAATGTTTAATTTTATTATTACTTAGTAGCGATCTAAGTGGAAAAATGTTATTTGTGTATAATTATTGCATGCCTGATCTAGGTACGAACTGTGATTCGAAACTATCCTTCATTTAAGACCTATTTGTTGTAACCAGTTCTGCAATAAAAATTTCTGATTTCTGATTTCTGATTTCTGAACAATTTTTTTTTAAAATGACGTAACTATTTTAATACCTATGAAATCTACAAGAATAGTAAAATTATGATCAAGGTTAGGCTATTAAGTACCAAAGTATGAAATTATCAATCAAAAAATTCTTTCTACTTATGACCTGCGATCATTTTCGATTTCATGTCTAAAATCGTAACAATATGTCCGTAGAGTCACGAAAGAGCAGTCATTATAGTAATTACAGTTTTAAAACAAACTTAACTTTGCAGCTAAACGTTGTGATTTAGTAGGAATTCGCGAGGAATGTGAGTGAAGATGTATTTTTGTATTACATTTAACAATAGTTAAGCTTTTGCTATGTGAGTCGTGTATCGCTCGAGGTGACGTGTAACCATTGTTTGTTTTGGAGATTAAGTGTTCGTCAAACCGGAGGAGCCACCATAGAATGATAAAATGTTTGCCACACACGTAATTGGTGCTCAAATAAATGATAAAAAATTGAGAAACACTGCTAGACATAAACTTACGATTACAATCCCTTTCGAGGTGGTTAGAAATATTGCTACTACTACCAAATATCCTGGAGGATGATTGGAGTTGGTACATATTGTAACACTTACACACTTAATGAAAAAAAAGTAATTTGACCTCAACTCTCAGTTCAGCTGCGTTTAAAGGATAATTTGTTTTCGCCTTACTTAGTGCTTCTTAAGTGTCAATTGGGGCAACATAAAACGATGATGGCCCTGCTGGACTAACGCACACAAATCATAAAAGTAAATACAGACGTTAGATTGGGGTGATCGTAAATTACAGTCTATGTATGCTTTATTGTGACGTGTGTGGTATTAGAAATGTAATCAATTTGGTGCTAGTGCGGTGTAGTGAAAACGAAAGGCATTGTTGAGTTCTAATCGAATATCTATGAGTATTTTTTTTTGTTTTTTTTATTATCTTGGACATTATCACACAAATTATCTAGTCACATTTAAAGTTCCAGAATCTAGCCTGGACTTGTATTATGATAACTAGACAACGATATAGAATACACATATAGATACAAACATCCATGACTCGGGCACAAATATTCATATTCGTCATACAAATATTTGTCCCTTACGGGATTCGAACCCGCGACCCTCAGCACAGCAGGCAGGTTCACTACAGACTGTGCTGTCGGGCCGTAATTTCCACACGGGGTAATGTTTTAACGCGTATGAAAAATATTATAAGTGTTCTTAGATTCTTTGATTCTTTATTGTACACAAAACAACATAATTATGAGAACTTACAATAAATCATGATGTACAAAGGCGAGCTTAACTCTAAAAGAGTTAACTTAATAATAAACTTTAACACTATTTTTGCACCTAGTCTTATGGAATCCTTAAACTATGGCGTTTCCACTGAAATGTATAGGTACGAGTATACCACTTGTGGTTTCTGCTAACCGGGGGTTTCAAGAGGACAACACTCAGTTGCAGAAAAGGAAAAGGTAAAGTTAGTCTATCGCTGTCACTTTTTGTCTTATTGACGTAGTAAAAGCTAGCAAGAGATTTAATGGAGGATTAACTTTAATGAGCGTTTCTACAACTTTGTGGTGTGGTATCCGTATTTTTGACCTAACGGCTTTCATTTCGGTTAGCTGTTGTTCCATACTAAACTGCAATGCCTAATCGACTCAAATGTATACAAAAGCAGATTTTCTTTGCCCCGATCGGATTGCCCCCATAATAAAAATTGATCAGGTTGATATTATACTCTTAGTTTTAAAGGATGCTAATGATATCAATTTCAGTCTGTATAAAGCAAATTGTCTTTATTCTGCCAGTATGACTGTACCGTTTAAATTTGAATTTTGTGACGTCTAGCCGTCTCACGACAGACAGATCCATAACTTATGCTTTATATTTAGGCTGAGTTTATAAATCACGGAGCGTTGCACCACTGGATCACGATCGCACGAGCATCCTGCGCGCGCGCATCGCACGGTGACAATGCGCAATTAGGATTAAGAGCGCATCTAGACCTTACATTAGGTGTGTTTAATGGTTGTTGTAAACGATAGTTTAAAAAGGGTAATGATTTTTATAGTTTTTTATCAATTAAGCATTAACCCAATATTTGTTGTTGTTGTTGTTGTAAGACATTGGTTGATTTGTGGATCTTCAGAAAAATATCATTGCTCACGTCTTTGGTACCACCTATTTGTATTTCATTCTATACAGGTTGTAATGTAAATGCGTTACATACTTTTTTTATTTATAATTAATGTCTTTTTGCTTGTGCGTAGCACCGCATTTCCGCCAGTGTCAAGTGTAATTTATGGGAGTATCTATCCCAATCTCAGGGATTGTTTTTGTTCAAGAACAAGAAGAGATTGAGGATTGCGGAGCCTCGTGGCAGGCAAAAACGCGACGCGCGAAAACCACGCGAGACGTGTGCTCGGGTCAATTCCTGCAACGTGACTCCCGTTACATACTTTATACTAATGATGGACTATCGTTGAAATCGCAAAAAAAATCTGCTGATTTATTTGGTTTATAGCTATTGACATTTTAATGGAACAGCTTACTTTTTTTCCAGTTTTCGATGTTTGCTCAATATGAAAGTTGTTCAGTGTGATGGTCTGAACACCTTGTTCGATACGTAACGCATTTAAGTTTACACCCTATATACGTATTTAAATGTGTGTATTTGATTCAATGTCCCTCGTTATGATTTATGTAGGTGACATATCAATATATCAAATATTCAAAACGAAGAACTAGATCTTAACAATAGTAGTAAATGACTGGAAGTGCTTCAGTGGCGAAGGCACGAACTCTTGCGCAGTTTGACGCTCGCATCGATCGCGGATCCGTAATGCGAGTGTTTATGGATCACGAGCGTTTTGGCGGCAAAATGCAGTAGTTGCATCAGCTAATTGACACATTCTAAATAGCTATTAGATGGCAGTTTTGTAAGTGTAATGTAACGGTACTTTGGTGGTGAAGTAAATAGGACATTTTAGTTGAAATTGTTGGAGGGAAAAGGCAAAATCTATTCGTCGTTTCTCCAGTATCGACAACTGAACAATATTGTACATGAAACTGAAATAATGAAAAGTCTGATTAAAACACGGTTTTGATTAAAAAGTCTGATTAAAAACACGGTTTTAATTAAAAAGTCTGATTAAAAATCTTGTATCTTGGGGGCGTCCATTACCTGAGGTGATTTTGGCGATTTTTCAGCTCCTCTAATTTGTGGATCTCTGCTCGGACGGAAAAAACTCAGGTAAAGTTAAGCGAATCAGGTCATGTGGAGTTAAGTGGAGTGGAGTGGAGTGGAGTTTAGTTATAAAAGTTAAGTAACCGGCCTGCGGGTATCCTGGGAACACCAGGGTGGGGGTAATCTTGACACAGTTTTGTACTATGCTGGAATCGGTGACAATAATGCATAGTAAAGGCACTGGTTGTCTGGAAGAAATCACTTTTAGTGATAAGGCCGCCTTTTGTACCCATCTTGTTCGTGTATATTGTTGTTGTTTTTTGTGTATTTTGGTGTGCAAATAAACAATATTAGCTCCAATAGCGGGTTGGGATTTACTCAAACGTAGAAAAGTAAACGTAAACGTTAAGTAATGTTGTACTACACCACGTAGCACAGCATCGCATTTTTCCGTCGCTCCATCCTTTTCTGTCACTGAGGAACGTCATTTGTTAGAGCATATAAGATAGACGGAACGCGATCGCACGCGGCGTGCTGTTCCGTGCTGTTCCGTTCCGTGCTGTTCCGTTCCGTGCTGTTCCGTTCCGTCTATCTTATATGCTCTAGCAAATGACGTTCCTGAGTAACAGAAAGGATGGAGCGACGGAAAAATGCGATGCCGTGCTTCCTGATGTAGTTCAACCCTAAACGTATACTTCCTAAAATACGACGACATCGACGACGACGAACGACAGGAACGCGCGGAATAGCTGACCACTTTTTGGAACTTTGCTTTTCTCGTTACCAAAAAATCCACAAATAAATTACTCATCACGTCATTACAAGTCCTTCCGGCCGATTTTCAAAACCCAGCAATATTTGCAATGTAACACGAATTTGATTTGCTATGTTATAGGCGAACATAAAGCAATGAAGTTTAGAGCTTATTATGATAATTTATTGCATGATTAATGGTTAGGGCATCCGGCTACTATACAAGATGCAAGGGTCGCAGGTCACACAACGGATTTCCGTTTCCGACCGATAGATTTTCTAATTGTGATTGTGCTGTAGTCAGCGAACTAGTATTGTAGTTAGCTGACTGTACCTATATAGTTAGTAAAAGCTTTATGCTGAGTTTAAGTTGTCGAGGAGAAAATTAGTATTGTTTTCATCATCATCAACAGTCAGGTATACTTAAAGGTTAAGCAATCGTCAGTCTTTTCTTTCGATTGCAAGTGTCTCTAATTCTAAGTCAGATGACTTTTGTTCCGCGCGCTCCTTTTGGCATATTTGGGACACTACCTTCACGCAAAACAACCAAAATGGAGGCATATAGATGAATCTCGAACTCTTTGGTGTTCTCAGGAAGTGCGAGCTATGCCGTGTAGAATTATGTTTCCTTTACTTGCGGTTCATTACAGGGTTTTAAATTTAATGCGTTTCATGTCAAGGGGTTGGCTTCAGACCACAAAAATGAACAACTTTTAGTATGGTGACAACATCGAAATCGCGAAAAAAAACTGCAGTTCTATAGAAAATGTCAATGGTGAATTGGCGACTCGATCCAAATGTTTGGACTGATTTTTTTCGCGATTTCCATGTTGGCTCCATAGTGAAAGTTGTTCAGTTTAATGGACTGAAGCACCTTGTTCAACATGCAACGCATTTAATTTACATCCAGCATTGTCCTCTTCCTTTAGCATTACTGTGGTCTTACAAACGCATTTGTACAATCTGATTCTGGCGGTGAGAGCTAAGCGATAAGTGTATATTTAAACTGCACTTTCCTTTGTGTAAAAATAACCGCTAGTCTAGTCTAAGAGCCTAAGAACATAGCAAATTTTAATTCCCTATCTAATTAACGGAATTGTAAAATAATATTAGAAGCAGTACAAAAGGTGGCCTTAGAACATTAATCATAGGCCGGTTAACTGAAATTATGAACTGTCTGACAATTAATTACTTCGCAGCAATTCGCAACAACACCTTTGGCAGAAATAAATCACGCGGTAATCCGATATCTTGGCTACTGTGAGGTTACATAAAGTTACTCGGTTTGGAGAACTTTGCCAATAATTCTATCCTCGTTAGGCCCAACGACCTCTTTTAAGAACATTAGTTAGTTATACTACTAAATGGTTATTTTAAACAAAAACTTGGACAAAATAAATCAATTATGGTAGGCTCTCTAGGCTGGAAGTATTCCATCATCAGCATCATCGTCAGCCAATATACTTCCCACTGCTGGGTTCTCATTATCACTAATGTCAGTGTCTATAAACCAATATAGGCATTAGTCGACCACGCGTGCCCAATGGGGGAGTGGTAGACTTCAAAATACGCATCAGAATTTCTTCTTCAGAGTATGCAGGTTTCCTTACGATGTTTTCCTTCAACGTTTGATAGCATTCGGTAATCGGTAAACAAGGAAAGAAAATATTATAAGGAATTAATCCATGATTAAATCTAAATATAGGAATTAACGAAGGCCTACATTTAGTTCTGGCCTTGTACAAGTACTTATTCAACTTTATTTATTGTTAGAAAAAAGTTAGAAACATACGTCTAGGTCTGAAATGGACAGGAAACAAACCTACGTAGCGACATGATTAAGAAGAGTTTTTGGAAAGTTGCAAACAACGATAGTCTGTCTCATATAGTAGGTATGCTAATTTCAAAATTACATCCTGTTCTCATCTAGCTAGCTATCATTCTCATCCATTAATTATTTCTTATTAATATAATATAAGGATAATTATCCATTGATTACTACAAGAAATATAATCTATACTTACTATTATAAAACTATAAATGTTTATTTATTGATTTTGATTACACTTTTTTTGTATGCTAACAGCGTATGTTCTGAGCGTGGATGTTCTGAGTTTTCAGAATATCTCTGACTACCCACTCGGGGAATATAGTCCTGCTTATGCTTATGCTAGAAAGAATAGAACTGATTTGAGAACTAACATGGGATAGAAACAATACTGGGTGCCAAAAGAATAAAAACACATAGGTACCTTGTAAACAATAACACCTTCCGTTAGGTACTTTTTGTCAGTATGAATAAGCCAAACAAAGCTAGGATAAAACCCGCTCACTCCTTGCACAATTTCGCGATACAAATATTATGGAAATTTTAAATCTATCCTAGTTTCCCACGTCTCTGTTGCCACATTGACAATAATATATGCGATGCCATGCTCGTCGTATTTTGCATTAATATATAGCCTTATATCAGCCCTTTTATGTCCATGTCATAAGCATCAAAATGCCTCGATTTGTGAGACTTCTTATGCAAAAGGAATACTTAGTTGTGTAAGCTCGCATGAGGTACAATTATGGTAAGATTCGCGTCACGCCTCGACTTGTATTGTAGTGTTTTAGATGGTGTTTGTTTTGTTTCAATGCTTTGTTTCTGATTATCTTTTGCTATTAGAATGGTCCAGATATGTAGTAGTGGGCAGGATTCCTAGGTTGCACTATGTTCTTAATAGAACAGGGAAAATATTTAAAAGAAGTAGTGGGCATGGTTCGTGAGAGCTCCAGCTACTTAAGATATCTTCGATCTTTAATTTAAAATAATAATTAATATAAAGAAAACGATATTGTTACGTCTCTAACTCTAAGTCTAAAACTAAAAAAGTCGTAATTTTTTTCTGTATTTGCTATATTTTCAAATATGTAGAATATACAGGGTGACATATATTTTAAATTACCAATACCATGTTGTTTACAATGCATCGGAATCTGATTTTATTAAACTCACTAAAGAAACATTTCACTTTAATGCGCAAGCCCAATTACACAAAATAATATGTAAGACATCACAAAGTGGGGATTGTCGTGTCGCGCGTCGTCGGCGCACGGTCACCGTGCCGTCAACATGCCGTCAACGTGCCGTCGACGTCACGTCAAGAACGTCACGTTTACTAAACGAGGTAAATTACCGCGTCAAGACGTCGTTGTACAAAGAATATGTTTACATTAACTTTATCAGATTGTAAATGCCGACGATGTAACTTTTTGCATTGGATTTTAGTTTCTAGTGATGTCCTACGATGCATTCTACTACGACTTTTTTTTAATGTGAGCAGAAGTAAAAAAATAAAGATATGTATAATATTATACCATCATGTTCTTGTTTCCACTGATGTATCTTTTATTTGCTATAGACTGTTACCTAATTTCTTCTCGAAATATTTGAATTTGTAAGTCAATCTTTTGATTGTATAGTTTTGTACTATATTGGTGAAAACTTTTAATGGGCTCAGACTACACCACAACATTAACTATGATTGTGATTGTAAGCTGTAAGTTTTTCAAATAAAAAAAAAACATATTAAATACACAAAATGGTATTTATAAAAAATTACGTAGTTTTTCACAGAACATAATTTTATCATAAGCGTTTTTCTATTCACACGTAGTTCAAACTAAGAACGTCGATAATTTCAACCTTCTCCCATAATAAAATATCAGGTATTATTTATCAACAATACATAAGCTACTGTGTAATAAACTAACCCTAACTGTTAATACTCCATACTAATCCCTTTTTACTACTCTCCTATACAGATTAACTAACACTTTTTACATGGAACTTGTAACTGAGCACGACGTGAGGAAAGCGATATTAGGCCTTAAGCGAACAAATACCTGTGGCAGAGATGAAATACCGTTATCCCTTGTATTAGAGTGCATTGATGAGTTTGTTCCCCCTTTAACATTTTTAATCAATCAGTCCTACGAATCAGGGCAATTTCCGGATAATTTAAAAACAGCAATAATAAAACCAGTTTTCAAAAAGGGCGACAGGCATGACCCTTCAAACTACCGACCAATAGCTCTATTGCCAATTATATCAAAATTATTCGAAAAGATAATCTGCCAGCGCATGTATAAATTCCTGGAAAAGTATAACGTACTGAGTCCAAACCAACATGGCTTTCGCAAAAACCACTCCACGTCACTTGCAGTATTCGACTGCTGCTTAGAACTCCTAAACGGCCTAAAGGACGGTAAATGTGCTATTGCCATTTTCATGGATCTCTCCAAAGCATATGATAGAGTCTCCCATACCCTACTCCTCCAAAAGCTTAGAGATATGGGTATACGTGGACACACTTACGATTTGCTTGCTTCATACCTAAAAAATAGGAAACAATACGTGCAAGTAACACACTATGATTCTCAAACTCGTAGGCAGGAAGTAGTAAATTCGGAACCGAAAACGTTGAGGGGCTCTATACCACAGGGTAGCGTGATTGGATGCCTGCTGTTTCTGGCTTATATCAATGAACTACCACTGATCACTTCCCATAAGACCATTTTATTTGCTGACGATGCTACGATTATATTTACGTGTGACTACAATGACATAGAAGCCTTGGCAAAAAACATAACCGAGTCATTAGAAAATATCGCAATCTATCTGGACAAATTAGGTTTGATTATAAATTATGAAAAAACAAAAATTATGCAGTTTAGACCACATCAGCGTGACCCAATTACACTACATATCGAATCAAATGGGCATGTCATACAGGAAGTACAAACTTTTACGTTACTTGGTGTAGTACTCGACTCCCATATGTCGTGGAAAATGCACGTAGAGTCCATAGTCAGCAAGCTAAACCGTTTCTCTTACGCGTTGCGGGAGTTGCGCAAATGTACAAACGAAGCATGTTCACTATCAGCATATCACGCCTACGCAGCCTCTTGGATCCGTTACGGTATCATTCTGTGGGGTAATGCCACAGATATAAATGATGTCTTTGTACTCCAAAAACGGTGCCTAAGAATTATAACGTTGACGGCTCCAAGAGACACCTGCAAAACTTTGTTCAGAAAGTTCAATATTTTGACCGTGACTTGCGTGTATATACATGAGCTTTGCACCTTTGTGCGTAAAAACCCGCAATATTTCTTGCGTGTCGGCGATCTAAATCGTCGCTACAATACTCGACGAAACCCGGATGACATAGTTTTACCTCTCCAACAACTCACTATGTGCCAAAAAGGTGCACATTACATGGCTGGTAGAGTATACAATAATTTGCCAAAGAGTCTGAGAGAGCTTCAAGGGAATAGTTTTGATAGACAATTAAAGGCCATATTGTTAAAAAAATGCTATTATACAATTAATGAATATCTGAATGACGAACTGAATTAAACAAATATTATTATATAAAATTATGTTATGTTATTATTGAGTAAAATCTAATAATCTGTAGGAAAAATTGTATTATGTAAATAATGAATAAGTATCCAAATGACAAATCAGACTAAACAAATATAATAAATTAAGTATAATACAATTATAAGTAATTTCCTACTAACTAAACTAAACTAGCCTAAATTAACTGAAGATCCTACTAATCAACTAACTGAATACTTGTACACCTCGACGAGGTAGATTGTTGGAACCTAAACTAAGAAAAGAACTCTAATTGTACACAATCAAGCAAGGAATAAATGATTATATGATTATATACCCGTAGAATCTGACGTTAAGCCCTTCGGGCTAAAACCAACAGGGCATATGACAGCGAATAAACTATGAAAGGTGAAGGCAGTTCGGCCTAGGACCTGTAGCTACTATATATCTGGTTTTATTCGCTTATAATACCTACTTAAAGCTAGATTTACATTTGATTGGCCTTCTTAGGTTAGCATTAACGTGGAGTGAAATATAACTTGATAAATTATTTAATGATTCGATATTCATAATATAATAGTCTATGTTCAAAATAAGAATGTGTGTGTCCAAGCCACTGGTTTACTTTAATTAGTTTAGTATGATAAGGTAAATTTTTTTTTGTAGTCATTTTCGTAAGAAATGGATTATAATAAACACTGTGTATGACTTAAGAGCACCTTATTTTTGAATCAGATCATACTTACTAGGTTTGTCATATATCCGGAATTTTCTGGACATGTACGGAAATTGGTTTCATTGTCCAGAATGCGGGGGGAATGCTATTATGTCCGGAATTTTCACACGAAAGAAGAAAGAAAAATGATAAACGATAAATTACGTAGTACATTTGAGTTTTGATTTGATGAGATTGATTGTTGTTCTAAAGAATAGGAAATTTTCCAGAAATACCAAGTAGCACTTCTGTTTCTTTTATGAAAATTATATAAAACATTTTACACGCCTTTTTTAAATTATATTAAATGTTAGGAATAGGTTCACGCAAGAAATCAAATTGCCGCGAAGTTATTGAAGTAAATGTCCGGAATATTCTCCGGATTTTCTTTCTTTTTATCTGGTAACCCTATACTCAACCAAGTGAAATTATTCCCTGATTTCATATCTGATATTATGAGGTCATAATGCATTCTTTATTTTTAACAGATCGCTAATGATGAAAACATTGCAATTGCAACATGCAATTCAAATGATATACCGTCTTAATTTTTAACAATCAAAATTAAATCAAAATTGCGTAACATCATATTACTTTGTTTACTACCACAAACTATTAGCAAAGACAAAAAGTTTAATCTGTCTATGCTATAAGGCTATAGTGCTCCCCTTTCCAAGCAATTAAAATTAATCACAAAAGACAAAACATATTGCTCTAAAACAAAATACGATCAAGCGGTATTCACAAAGCGCTAGCAATCTCTAAGCTAGCCAGTTTATTCAGACACCTATCTGGGCCACTTACTACTAATAGATAAACGTGGGTACATACTGACAGGTGTCGGATTAAAATGGCGGTGTATGTAGGTGTAGAAACAGTGAGTGATTACGCGTAATCATGATTACTGAGTAGTGAGTAGTGATGGAGTGCAAGTCGGATCATTGTAGTGACGGCTCATGACGGGTGATGTCTTCATTGTTATGCGCATTCCGTTTCAAATAGGGCTTTAAGAGAATTCCTTGTAACGCGCTCCATAGAAACGAAGTTTAGAACCATAAACTTAAACTTAATTGTAGCTGCGGCTATATTTTGTCAGATTTTCTTTAAAAATATAATGAATGGTCTCAAAATTATAGTAATATAATAAAAACCTACTTTGGTTTTTGAAAAAAATAATCCTATCATTGAAACTAATAAGTATATACATAATTAAGAATATGCTCACGACTATATTCCCCGAGGGGGTAGTCAGAGATATTCTGAAAACATCCATTTCACCAGTAGTACCGAAACTCTGTCAGTCCGTTCTCTGTCTGTGAAGTATATAATTATTTCAAAGGAAATCTGAAAAATTACAGTAACAAAGACTCAACAACAACAACAACATAGACCGTGTTTAATTTTTTTTCCTTTAATTGTTTAGTACCTATTGAAAATAGGACAAAGCTTCGTTTGTATGCAGCGCGCTCGGGAACACATATCCTCTTATAGCCCGAGATTTCAGGTAAAGAAGGTTATTAGAAAGCTATACAAAATCATTCTACATTAGTTTTCTAACTATTATAACGTTGCGTAATATTCTAGCAACTATTGATGATTTTAAGTGGCAGTAGTATTAGCATATCGATTAAAATTAATGCCGGTACAGCCCTATAAGAAAGGTGCGAGTATAAACTAATTTCTTTCGGCTTATTAAGCGTTGTTATTATTATGATTGGAAGCGATCGGCTTCCGATGAAAGTCTTTAATGAGCGTGGGCTTAGTGCCTTATTATTTGTAGATGAATTTTATATTAGTACCTAGTACAAGTTTAATTGCCTGAAGGTGTACGTCGGTGGTTATTTACGACGTATCAACTGTGTACCGGCTTATTAAGAGCTACGGCCAATAAACTGTTTACTGCGATCATTTCCTAACTATAAAATAATTTAATTATCACAAAACATGTGTCTGCGACTGATTTCTTATTGAGTTGCTAATTTGAACGTAACGAGCGCGCGAAAACTTGAATTTCGAACGCGTTGACGAAAAATAGTGATGTGCACTTACCGAAGCGTATTCAGCGCAGATATCGATAGAGTTGACGAAGTCACATACGTCGTCAACCGACCACGCGGACAAGCGAGCTCGCGCCTCCGCACATAAACATTCTCCACTCCGATCTAAAACAAATAAATCAAACATTACCATTTATTGTATTAGGTAAACAGGGTCCATTTTAATCTAATCTAAACTATTATAAAACTGTAACTGAAGTGTGTCTGTACATTGAAGATATTTACAAAAAAAATATTACGACATGGTTTTTAGGTATCCCTGAATATTTACTGCAATAAAATGCTAATTAAATAATATATAGGGTCCTTCTTAATATGCTGACACTTTTTTAAGAGGATGATCAGACCACAAAATTGAACAACTTTTTCTATGGGACCAACATCGAAATCGCGAAAAAAAAATCAGCTGTCCCATACATTTGGCTCGAGTCTGTTTGCAGTTTTGTATGGGACAGTAGATTTTTTTTTCTCGATTTCGATGTTGGTCCCATAGAGAAAGTTGTTCAGTTTGATGGTCTGATCAACCCCTTAAAAAAGTGTCAGCATATTTAGTTGGACCCTGTAGGGTCCTTATCTTAATATGCTGTCACTTTTTTAAGGGGATGATCAGACCATCAACCTGAACAACTTTCTCTATGGCACCAAGATCGAAACCCCATAAAAAAAAACTGCTGCTCCATACAAAACTACAAACGCACTCGAGCAAAATGTATGGGACAGCAGATTTTTTTTTCACTATTTCGATGTTGGTTCCATAGAGAAAGTTGGTCAGCTTGATGGTCTGATCATCCCCTTAAAAAAGTGCCAGCATATTAAGAAGGACCCTATATAATTTAATTAGCATTTTATTACAGAAAATTTTTAGTGCAAAACAATTAAGGACATTGAAATATTGCTCACAATTTGTTGTTGATTAGACTTCCTTTTTAATTAACCCTTAAAGTTCGAACTAGAAGGAAACATGTTTTGTACTACATTTCACTTTATTACTGACGGTACTACCAATAAAGGAAAGCAATCAAGTGAAGAGGTAATATACTGTTTGGTAGTCAATAAAACGTGCTTTATAAGGGTTCAATTAGACATACACGAGATAGCCAAACAAAGGTCTCTAACTGACTCGAACTAACTTGATTGTGTTGTAGAACTGCACGTATAAAAGATCACGGTAATATTTCCTTTTGTGTTGACAGTAGGTACCTTTTATAGCAAGGTTCACTTTTAGCGTGAACAGAGGGCTAAATATTATTAAAGATTTGAACGATTCTTTCAATAAGTATACAAGGTGTTTCATAAGTAAAAATAAATATATTAAACTCTTAAACTCTTTAAACTCTTAACTCTTCTTTAACTCTTAACTCTTACTGTTAACTCTTCAGACCGTCAAACTGAACAAATTTCTCTATGGGACCAACATCGAAATCGTGAAAAAAAAATCTGATATCCCATACATATTTTAGCTCTAGTCGATTTTTAGAGTATGGAACATCATTTTTTTTTAATGTTTATTTGTATTTTTGTAACACCTTGTATAATTACGAAAGAGATTAATATCATTAGCATCCTTTTAAACTAAGAGTCTACCCATCAAATTGAACAACTTTTACTATGGGAGCAAACCGATACGAGCAAAAAAAAATTCTGCTGTTCCATACTAAACTGCAATGCTAACTCGACTCAAATGTATGCAACAGCTGTTTTTTTTTTGCTCCGATCGGATTGCCCCCATAGCAAAAGTTGTTAAGTTTGATGGGAAGACTCTTAGTTTGATCATCATAAATTTTACCCTGTATACACAATGTGATTTATTGATTAGTTTAAGATGTAGCATTGACTTACACTCTAGCGATAGACAGGCCCTTTCATAGAAGCAACATGTTCCACTTGAATGCGGTGGGCGCACCGCATTGATGTTCCCGAGTTCACTTCGTCACTATGGCAATGACAGACCGCAATGTGTCATTTTGTGTTGTTTTGTGTGACATGTTGTTTGTTTGAACGAGCTTGTCTATCGCTAGAATATATGTCAGTGAGATGTAGTAAAGAAAAACTCTTACCATCATTAGATACCCTGTCCCTCTCATCACTGTCGCTCCTGGTGCTCGGGCTGGCGGAGAGGCGCGCGCGCTTGGCCGCGCTCTCCCCGGCCGCCGACAGATCCAGGGGGGAGTGCTCCGTCGCCGTGCCCATGCGCTTGCGCCGCGACCTGCCGCTGCGACCCACTCGCGACATCGCCAGCAGAGTCTATTGGAAGTTTACACCAATTAGACTACCTATGATCAGATGACCAGCTTAAAGAAGCCTTGAAACCATTTAAAAGATAACAGAGAAACCTGACTAAGGCCGGATTCGACCAAACTTAGATTTATAGAAGAGTACAGTCAGCAGCAAAAAGATGAATACACTTTAGTACCTACGCGTAGTACTAAAGTATACTACTAGTAGTCTTTATACTACGACGTAGGACTAATTTTACTTTTGGTGTTTACACACCCCGTACTAAAGAACGAATGTATAATTCACCTAAAGAAAGAAGTCGTTGTATCCGTACTTATTGCAATGTGAGGTTACACAGTTTTAATTTGTTAGGTTTCTTTTATTATAATTTTTTTAATTATGTGACATTGACATTTCATTTAGATTAGGGTTGGTAAAACGCAAAATCAGTTTACTCTATGGGTAACCGGCGACTTAACCTAAGAATAAAATTTACTCGCGTTTGGTCGAATCGAGCCGAAGAAAAACAATAACCTGTTAGAACCCGTGGCATTTAAAATCTCTATTACTCAGAAGCCCATCAAGTATCATAGAGTACCAACGTTAAGCAAACATGAAAGGCGAGCCAGTAAGCTATTATCAGATCGAGAGCGCTCTCGGATCGTAAGTGGCGAGCATTCATCATAATAACGTTCCGAACCGTCACGCTCGCCGCCCGCGGGTCAAATTGCAATCTATCTTTTTTAATTGCCACGCGCACTAAAAAGGCGAATGCAGGCTAATTCAGAATAAAATTCAGACGGAGGCGCGCGCGCGTGAAATGAACATGGCCGTTGTTCTCGGCAGCGGCCGGGCGGCGCGTGCGCGGAACACCCGCCGCGCCTACAACTATGCTGAAGCGCGGCAACCTCTATAAATCTTATGATTTATTTCCGCGTAGCTCCTGTTTCTCTTTATAGAGGAAACTAAACTTTACAACTACTTTACGAATCGTACTTAAAGAGAAATGTTACATCGAACGACCGGATTGTAAACTAAATTGACTTGTCTTTCTTCAATCATCTCAAATTAGCTAGAAAGTTGAAATCAAATAACTGTAACGTTTTTAACGCTGCAATATCCGCGTGCCTCTCGGTGCACTCGCCTGCAAAAAGTCATCTAATTTAAAAGTCGAGTGCTGTTTCGATTTCACATCCCATCACTAGCGTGTCGCGGGGCGCATGCGCGGCGCGTGCCGCTGCCAATTAGTGCAGCTCCAGTTCCTTTTACAGTGGAGAGTCGAGACGGTTCGCTGGCGAGCGCCAAGAAATAGGCGGGGCAACAGTATTACCCTGCCGAGTTGAAACCACCGCCGACGGCAATGCCCGGCCCGCAATTAACACCCTACGTATCTTGCACGAGCAACACCGGAGGAAGTGTAAAGGTCGTGGGCCTTATCAGATTTAATTGCCTTCATTATTACCGCAAAGGAAGCGAGCTCATCGCGCATTATGATTTTAAAGAGCACCATATTAACATAAACGAACGGGCAGATGCTCGAGCTAGATAGAGCATTAATATGAATTTTACGATGCTTCGAGACATTTTAATCACAGCCGTGAACTATGAAACTCTGTAAAGATATAATTAAAGCGGGAAGGTCAGTGAGCACAAGTATAAAAATAATTAATACGAATTTCAAATGTGTTCTTTTGAAACTAAAAATCAGCTGACCGTAAATTATTTCATAGGGGAAGTGGCATTGACTTAGTAATGTTCACTTATGAATTATGAAGTAATACTTTTATGGACCCACGAGCAATGTATATGGTCAAATCTTTTACATTTGGGATTTATTTAAAAAAATATATATCCGAAGCCCTTTTTCGAATTCTGTTGATTATCAACATCCTGCCTTCGACCACACGCAATCATGAACGAAGTTGAGAAAAATATAATATTAAAAGAGCAATCAATTTAGCCAATTAAGGCTAATTTGAAAAACCAGGTCGATTAGATTCCGAATCAAAATACACCAAATGGCGTACCAATTTAGGTTCACGAATGAAATATAAGACAGCTGGTTTCACGGACATTGTTGGTACCTACTAGTTTTCTGATATATCCTTATTTTCTGCTGAAAATAGGTAGGTACCAAAGAGATCTGGGTAGGCCGCCGCCTTGTTGGTTTGGCAGGATATTTAGTGAATATATCTTTAGCCACTATTTTATCCGCACGAAGACGATGGGCCCCTTCTAAAAACCCAGCTTTTAAAAACCCCAGCTGAAAATAGTTCTGAATTACGTTGCATCATAGGCTTTCAAACAGTGAAAAACGCACCAACATCAGTTTCCATAAGAGACATAACTTACCTACATGATTAACCACTACAAATGTTTTGCTTTGGACTCTCAGACACAAATGTCCCCGTTTATGTTTTGTGTCATATATTTGTTCTTCCTTCAACTGCAATACTGCGGTTTTGCTCTACTATTCTGGTACCATTTAGTTCCTCTAAGGTTTTATAATAGCACCTATAGACTAATAAACGTTTCTTACCTTAGTAGAACTCATATCAAGCATGACAGGGAAAGCAGGCAGCCTCGGCGGCCCGCCCTGCTGTTTCGCCAGCCTAGTGAACAGGCCTCCGAGTGGGGCGTCGTTCGTGTCCTGCGGCACCTGCGCGGGCGACGTCGACGCGCGTGCCTCCACGAAACCATTCATGCGGTGGAAGTAGCTGCAGAGGGAAGGAAGGTTGGTGACGGTTGCTATGGTAATGTTAGCAACTCGAAATCTGACGCGACCAATATGATTAAGAGGATAGACCAGTAAAGTTTTCTCCATACAAACGTATTCCCCTGTTTTCTCCCTGGATAATAACACTAGAGCAAATACTTTTTTATCATACATGAAACAGGGGAATACGAAATGCTGATTTAGTCGATTTTTTGTATATAAAATCGGTCCGAGCTGCAGTTGTCTCTTTCGCACTCTAGTCGGCGGGGTGTATGGGTGGGGCGGATATGATAAACACGTATACAGTCGGAAAAATTACCTATTTTCCAAATTAGCATTTCAGCCCGCCAATCCTCTTAAAAGCTAATGGAAATTGAGTTATTGATTCCGGAGAAACAGTTTTCAGGTTTTGCTGTAATTAAAGACCTTGGATGTTAATGTTCTGGTTCTGATTTTTTATTTCTTACCTACCTACCGTATTATTTTCTTTATAGGCATACGAAAAACACCTGTAGAGATGATGTCTTAGAGAGTTTGATTGGAAATGGATAAACTTAGCATAATCAGCGTCAACCTATGGCATAGATTATATGCGAATGGTAATTAATATTGATAGAAACATATTCAAACAAGTCGTGTCAGATAAACCCTAAATCATTACCTAAAGATGTACCATTAGCATCAAGACGAATTGGTGAATAATGATAATGTTCCCTGGATATCAACTATTTTGATAGAAACTGTTTTTTGATTAGAACGAATGAGTAATTTAACAATTTACATAATTTTAATCCAATAAAACACGATGTTTATTGATGATACCTTACACCCCGCGTCTTCACCGAGGCGCCTATACGACTATTGAGGCGTAATAATTAAAATTAACAGAGGTCACCGACCCATTCGGAGATATGAGCAATTCATTAATATAACATAAGTTCACGCGGAGAGCATCGGTTCTCACGAATCATGTAAATTTGTCGACTAAACGTAAGTTATCGAATCGATTAATATGCTAATTGGTTTGGGCATCACTAGTCGGTCGGTGAACCGCGGCCCGCAGGTCGCATAGTGTTGTGACACGCACCGTGTGAAAAACTCTCGTTGAGTTGATCGACAATCGGAAACGATGATTACGATGACACTTCCTTTTGCACTGATTCATTTGAATTTTTATAGCCAATAGCTTTCAATACGAGTTGAAATCGCATTGGGTTTAATTCCAATTAGCTCGTGAAATGGTAACGGAAGAGCATAGACAGAACTGTTATCATCATAAATCTCGAACTGTGTCAGGCTCGGCAGTGATGTATCGACGCGGGGTATAATGTACGGGGTGAATATATTCAGTAGTGCTCTGTTCTCATGGCGTGGTGCGCTGGCTGTCCTTCTACCTTTGTTTTGTTTCCTACTTTATGCATGAGTTCTGTGTACAATGTACATGACTACATAATTTCTATTTAGCATTTTGTAGTCTTCGATATTTTCATGTTGACAGTAAAATTACTAGAGATACTCGTATGGGAACATTGGAGATTTTCTTTGAACCTACTAAGCTACTTTCACACACGATGACGCATTTACAGAGCGGCAGACGTCAGTCCGTCATTTGTGAAGTAAGGAGTTGTATGAAACCGCAGGTAGAAGCACACACGGTGCGTCAATCCGTCACCGTGTGTGCTTCTACGTGCGGTTTCTTATAACTCCTTGCTTCACAAATGACAGACTGACGTCTTCCGCTCCGTCATTGTGTCATCGTATTGATCCCACTAATCCTCTGCTGTAGGAAGTCGATGGCATGTCATCGAGTTTAAATTGTCACCGTGGTGAAGAGATTTATTAATCAGCGTTAGAAGGTTGCTAATTACCTGCCGAATTATACAGGGGTGATAGGATATACGTTGCATGTCTTTAAAGGTTATAATTTGTCCTCATGATACTGAACAACTTTCCAAAGAACATAAGCGAAAATTTCAAATAGACAACTGCATAATGCAACTGTCTACACTGTACGCCTAATTACTATTAACGCTTTTGAGATGTGTCACACAAAAATTTTACAATGTGAATTTGTCGATATTTTCCATAATGTTAGTGCAGTCAAGCATAGTTATACAGGAACATAGTTTTTAAGACGACGCTCATTAACATCCTGGTCAGTTACTCTATTAGCTACACTCGTATCTTATCTAATGACCTCATAAGCAGGTGGCTACTCACTCGTTAGCTGGGTGCGCGTTGTACCTCGCGGCCAGCGATCTCATGATATCGGAGTAGTTGCGCGGGGGGTGGGGCGCGGGCTGCGGGGGTGCGTGCGGGCTGCCGCGCTCGGGCGGCGTGCCCGGGTAGGACGATGTCGACGGCGTCACGCTGCGGGATCTGATGGGACAGAGTTGGTTGTCAGTTATCATCATTTGACAAAGGACTAAGAAAGATGAGGAATGGGAAAGAAGCTATATACCTTGCAGTGTCACGCTGCGGGATCTGATGGGGCAGAGTTGACTGTCAGTTATCAATGTTATCATTTGGAAGAGGACTAAGACAGATGAGGAATGGGAAAGAAGCTATACCTTGCAGTGTCACGCTGCGGGATCTGATGGGGCAGAGTTGACTGTCAGTTATCAATGTTATCATCATTTGGAAGAGGACTAAGAAAGATGAAGAGTGGTAAAGAAGCTATATACTTTGCAGTGTCACGCTGCGGGATCTGATGGGGCAGAGTTGACTGTCAGTTATGAATGTTATCATCATTTTGGAAGAGGACTAAGAAAGATGAGGAAATGGGAAAGAAGCTATATACCTTGCAGTGTCACGCTGCGGGATCTGATGGGGCAGAGTTGACTGTCAGTTATCAATGTTATCATCTTTTGGAAGAGGACTAAGAAAGATGAGGAATGGGAAAGAGACTATACCTTGCAGTGGGTGCACGGGCTGACTATGATGATGATTACAGGGCATAGGCCTTACTAATGAGGTGTAGGAAATCATCAGGATTTGAGTTTATCTATGTTCGAACTCGCTCGAAAATAGTTTAAAGATTTCGTCAATGACAGCCAAACTCCGGCAGGAGATGTAGATACTGCTGTAAAAAGCAGTAATTCAAAAAGTTATAATTAAAGTAAGGGTGTTAAAATCCTTGACCCCATTATTCCTATTCTAATGGCGGATCACCAAAGTTGGGCAAGAAAACCCACTAAAAGAATTTATTGCCGATAAACCGCTTCATTTTCGACGAACCTAACAAAATCTCTTATACATGATATACAGCCTATACATCAGTTTGAGATGTTGGCCTGCTGCTGCTGATGCTTGATTGAAGATATGATGATTCCAAAATGAGTTTGGATCACTTGTGTTTCTTCTATCTCTGAAGTTATTAATGTAGGAAGGTATGTTACCTGGAGGCGGTGGAGTCGTGCGGGCTGAGCCGCTCGCTCTTGACGTGCGGCTGCGGCTGGGGCGGCGCGGGCGCGGGGGCCGGCGCATGCGCGAGCGGGCCCGGCGCCGACGCATCGCGCGCGCACCGCCTCGCGCCGCCTGTCCCGCCGCCTTCACCTGCACACAAAGAGAAAGACATTGGTTAGGTTACTGGGGAATAGAGGGACAAACGTTTTTCAAATCACAGATATTTTTTTCTGCTCAAAACCATTTTAGAAACAAACTTTAATGCAGAAAATAAAAAAAAAATAAAAAAAATATAGAATGCAGAAATTTACACATTATAGAATTAGTTGGATGGTCCAAAATAGAGAATAACAAAACTAAATGACTGAGAATAAATATGCTTAGTTTTTATTGCCCAAATTGACTATGGCTACGTACTGGAACACAGGCGTAAGTACGTTTTATGTATGAAATAGAATCGTGTACAATTCAGCCCTAAAATAATGTTAAGCTCATATGAATGAATAAGCACAAATCAAACCCATCAATACTCAATGTAGCGACACAATAACAATTATCTGTCAATGCTACAATTTTATGTTGGTACTACGAATAGCGACTGAAACGTTCGCCAGTCGTTCCCATACCACCATACCCTAGGTTAAATATGTAACTCTTAATTAAGTGCACTTAATTAAATATGTAAATCAGGAGCAAAAACTCTATTTAATCCCACTTCACAAATATTATTCACCCCTATACTTAGCTTTAGCAAAGCAAAGTTGCCTCTTTTGTAAATTGGAACGGGTGAGTATCTGACTGACTCCACAAATTATTTAAAAATAACAAATCGCAGGTAACAGTTAATACGGCATTAACAACTTGTTTTCCGTATACGAACATAAAACTGTACATTTTCCAGTAATTTGTTAAAAACATAAATGTCATCACCTCACAAACAATTAATATTGCCAAGAATGGCGAGTGTCATGTCATGAAAGAATCCGGTTGTAAACGTATGTACACACTGCTGAGTTAGGGATGTGCACAATCATACTTAACACAAAATGAGAAATTTACATCAAGCACAAGCAAAATCAAAGATCTAACCAAGGTCTGACCTGCATAAAAGATATTTCGACAAAATTAAAGTAGATAATTTATCAAAACGTGCACTACTCCGACAAGATCATCATCAGCCTTTATACGTCCCACTGCAAGGGTCAGGCCTTCCCTCTAGGAGGGTGTTTGGGCGTTACCACCACGCGTGCCCAATGCGGATTGGTAGACTTCACATATGGATCAGAATTTCTTCTTCTGCATATGAAGTTTCCTCACGATGTTTTCCTTCACCGTTTGAGAGCAGTCGGTAATACGTACAAAAGTTAGAAAAACTCATTGGTATGTGGCATGTTGTCCGTGCGGATTCAAACCCGTACCTCAGGATTGAGAGTCGATACTTCTCCGCAACGCACCACCAAGCTCTCATACTTAAGACGTAATAGTAGGTGGAAATACCTCGGAGGCATCTTTTATTTTTCATTTTACGACTAGATTTATACCATTTACCGAAACTAAAGTCATACCTCAGTATTTTTGGATAGTTCATCTAGTGAAATCATCAACTGAATACACGATTGGAATTACTTCACTCGATAGAAAATCGTCACAAAGATGACGTATTTTCATGCATTTTTAAACATTTTTCTCGGTTTAGAAGAACTTAAAATAGTTTCCGATTCAACGTATTTATACTCACATATTCACCATTAGTTTAACTAGTGCAATCATAAATAAAATCTAGAAAAAGTACTTTGGTTAGTTGTTTTTAATCGAAAATACGGCTCACGCACACACTTTTCGGAGCGCTCGGCAATCGCGTTTCTCATAGAAAATATTCGTCGGGACCTATGGCCCCTTAACATAAAATGAGAAATTTACATCAGCACAAGCAAAATCAAAGATCTGACCTAGGTCTAACCTAAATAAAAGACATTGTGATAAATTTAAACTAGATAATTTACTAAAACGTGCACTACTCCGACAAGATAAACAACATTAAAGTCACAATATCTTAAAACTGACAACCCTACTATAAAAAAAACAAAAAAGTGGCAAAAGATCACAGCCCAGCGACCTGTGAAGCATCCCGACATTCACGACCGAGATAAGCATCATCGCGGCTTGTTTGATCTGCTGGCCGACTGAGCAAATTCCGCGATACACTTTCCTCCAATCGCGAGTACCATCTGAGGGAAATTAATGACTCTGAAGAGGCTAAGAACCAAACTACATAAGCCTGTACGACAGAAGTGGCTAATAGTATATTCTATGGATGGTAACCGTGCGAAGGCAAAGGCTTCTCGATGGCAGAAGCTCAAAAAGAACAATGAATGCACAGTCATCTGATAGCAAAGCGAAAAGCTCTCTCTCCGTCCTAAAACAATTGACTGAGGAAGTTCAACCATGAAGATTCTTTGCCTAGTTCTTTTCTTTTCGAATAGATATTTGAGTGAGAATTGAAGGTTTGTAGCTGGTCTAAAGAAAGCTGACCAAACAAATAATGCTGTCGCGCTGAGCTCATATAATCATTTCAAATAATGAAGCCTAAAGACAAATTTCATAGAAGAGTAGTTGCATAAATACACCCTTTACACCCTGAAATGCAAAATTACCTACGAGGTATTAGTCAAACTCAAACTAAAACTCAAAATAATTTATTCAATATAGGAGCCTGAAGCACATTAATTATTAAACGTCACGCGTGGTCGGAACGTATTGTAGTATTGATAATGATAAGTAGGAAGCTGGAAAAGGTATTATTGTGTTAGTTTTAATCAAGAAGTTTGGAATAGATCCATGGTTTTAATATATGACTAGTCTACATAAGTCACCACCGAGGAGGGTTTATGAGCTTTAACCCCAACGCGTGCCCAATGAATTCGTATCAGAATTTCTTCATCAGTGTATGCTGGTTTCCTCACGAAGTTTTCCTTCACCGTTTAAGAGCAATCAGTTTTACGTACGTAAGTTGGAAAAACTCATTTGTACATGGCATGTCGTCCGTGCGGATTCGAACACGGAGCCTATGAGATAGAGTGTCCATCCATACCTCTACGCAACGCGCCATCAAAGCTCTCTAGCTAGTCTTGTGATTGAAGAACTATGGCTCTGGCATTATCTACGCTTTCCATCAGCAGTTGATATGGAATACAGTAATCCCACTATGGTTCAAAAATGTGAGAAAACTGAGTGCTAGTTGTGTGGTCATTAATTGTGGCTTTTGCTGTTGGAGCCTTATTTGGATGAGCAATTTAATGAAATTTAAAAGTGACTTCTTTATAAGGTAATTTAATGGCGGATCCATTACCAACAATTTTAATTAACGGAATTTCATAAAGTTTTCGTACTATGTAACTTATATGCTTTCGTCACACATTTTAGAGATATTTTGAAAAGCTCTTTCGTTTTACACACACGTACATAAAACACAAAATATGGTAGCTTTTCTAAGCCTCTCTTTGATAGTGACGATCAGAATAATGTTTTTTAAATGTTGAAGGGAATCGATGATAGTTAGACAAAAATATGTCCAGCAGTGATTATATTGATGATAATGAAGCAAGCTCCGAAAAATCTTTCACCTTTAGCTACCTATCTATAGGTAGGTACTACATAATTATTTACTTTCGCAAAAGCTTTGTATAATGTACGGCCGTTAAGATGACAATCAGTATGAAATATATTTAACTCTCCTACGTATTTTTAAACAGCCTCATATATTACCCGCCAAACCTTCGCTTTCATCGGTCATAAAATAAATCTAACCAAAACGTTTGTTGTATATTATTTACTAACGCAACTCTGTCACTTCTGTCACCCAGATATTCGTGAAGTCGCACGTAAATCACAGTGATATATCGTGCGAACGGAGCTGTTACTTGTCGCAGTGACACGTACGCTAGTAATTAATTATCTGTTGCGGCCTTAAGGTTTCCTATTGTGGCGTTATCTGTTGTTTTGACTAAACGTTAGAGATAATAGGTTTTGTTAACGATGAAATTGGAGTCGCGTGGCTAGAGGAGTCACGGGCGGGCATGTTTCACGCGCTGGTTAGTTGGCCATGTGGCTTTACCATTTAATTTTACGGATAGACATTGGCAATATCATCGATACTACTATGGAGCCACAATATTAAGATGAAAATAGAATAGAAAGATGTAGATCTGTGCTGTAGAAGCTTGATTATTAGAACTATAACGTAGGTGGTGCAGAAGAATCCCTCAAATAAAAAACATTTAAAAGAGTTCTAAGAGTAATTACTGACAATGGGGGGCCAGATTTTTTTTTTTTTTAATAAATAAGAGAGAAAGACGTTTCACTGAATGGTTGTGGAGTTATTACACTCAGAATTATTAGCAGTCTATCTATGTCAGTCTATTCTGGTCTATTGGTGAACTACGAAACCTCAAAACTGTAAAAAGAAATTCTAAAAAACTTTTCTTCTTCTCATTTCCTTTATCGAGTGGATGCCTTATTAGTTACACTTGCTATCGTCTTTCTATATGTGATGCAGTGTTTTTCCAACCAGCATGAATTAAGAGGATAGACCAGTACAGTTTTTTCCATACAAACGTATTCCCCTGTTTTCTCCCTGGATAATAACACTAGAGCAAATATTTTTTACCATACAATTTATGTCACCTCTGCCATGTCCCTATGTTTTGCTTTTTTACATTAATTATTTACTGTAGGAACTAGGGACCTTCGAAAATGACAAATTTTACAGCCCGTTTTCAGACAACCAGTAAACAATGTTGACGAATATAAACAAAAAAAGCAAAAGGTACAGTACAGACATAGCCAAAGTCTTTCTCATATTATTCTTGAAAGAATTATTAAAATCGGTTTAGTTTTGTAGGAGAAAACAGGGGAATATGAAATGCTGTTTTAGTCGATTTTATATAAATAAAATTGGTCCTAGCTGTAGTTTTCTCTTTCGCACTCTAGTCGGTGGGTTGTATAAGTGGGGCGGATCGGACAAATATGTAAACGGTTGTGAAAGTGACCTATTCTCCAAATTAGCATTTCAGCCCGCCTATCCTCTTAACTTTCATCAGATTATTAGAAAAAAAAAGATACTTCAACTGTAATAAAGACCAAGGTAACAAAGTTCTACGCTTATTCGATAACGTAATACATTTTTTTCAAATCTACAAAAGCACAATAGCGATTTTATGACAATAAAATTTCCAAGAACAGTTTTTGACAATAGCTAGATCCATTGTTAGAAGCCATTTATATAAAATCTTTATTTCTATTTCATATAGCCTATTATTTAAACAACAATGCCTAAAACACCTTCAGATCCTAAGAGCATAATATCACGTGTATTATGATGAAATTATTTTAAATTGACGCCTTCTGTGGAGACATTTTGTATTTTATTAAGGTAAGTATGGGGGACGGTATTGTGTTTTTGGGCGTGGGCGCATGTAATGTGTTCATTTATTAATTTTATGAGAGCAGTTCATAATAATGTATAGGTTTATTATAGTTTAGAAGGCGTTTAGGCGTCAGCCTCCGTACTGCTTGGTTCTGCCGCGCATCCTGGTTTCGCGTTTGAATAGGTACTTGTACAGGATATTACATTCTTTAGTTAAGTTAGTTGATGGTTCCAGCCATCAAACTCAACAATTGTATATATACAGTCTGTCTATAAAGTCTTGGCAAAAGATGAGGGCGCTGTCTCCACGCAAGAACGTCAAAATCAAGCATAACCTGGCAACACCACCATACTAAAATGATTAGTTCCTCAAACATTCATGCCACGACTTTATAGACAGACTATAGCTTCTTGATGATTTCTACAGAACTACGGATTTTTTTTTGCGTTTATAATATTTCAGTTTGTTGGTCTGAGAACCTGTATTATCATCTATGTAAGTATGTAAAAAAGAGTTATTCTATTCAGTTAGGTATTAATTTCAAAGCATACTGTATGCTAAATTTAAATGTGATGAGTAATGTTACACCTATAGAAAGCCCTTATATATTGGCGATGTTCAGGAAAGAGAAGACAGAGCAAAATGAAAAAAAAAAATGAAAAAAAAAAATACAATAATATGATGATAGTGATAAAAAGCAGTTTCACAATAGTAGAGTAGTACATACCGAGGGCAGGAAAGTAAGAAAGGTCTCAGATCTCATGTAATTGTTGAACGAGGCGAAGGCAAGGTCAACAAACATGTGATCTGAGGCTTTCTTATTTACTGCCCGAGGTTAGTATACTATTTTTCTCTTCGACTGAGGTGGAAAGCGGCAACTTCGTTTAGCGCAGCGGGACGAAAATTGACGCTTTCCGTCCGGAGGGGAGAAAAAAAATTATCTTCTTGTTTTTCCTTCCTACACTGTCTTTAGCAAACCAAGATAGAACTTAATGTTAGTTCGATTAAAGCCATACGATCACTAATCTCAGACAGGATATAGCTGTGAGACCGGACGTATCCATTTGTCTACTATTAAACTAGGTAACTGTATTGCCATAGGTTAATAGCGATACCTGCTTTTTCTACTGGAGTCTAGATCAGGGATGGCAAACAGTTTTTAATCTACGCACAACAACTCCGTGCAGAACTAGATACCATCAAAGTGTTGCTGGTAGGTACACATTTTTACAGAATTGAACAAAACGATTTGGAAATATAATTTTTGGAAATGCGATTGGCTGATAATTTGGTATGAGGACTGTAATGTAATAACTGAGCCATGTCCAGTTCTCCTAGCTAAAAGTCTTCAGATTGTTTTCAGCAAAAATATACCTAAATCCATGTCCTCTTGTACATCATCATTAGTCTAGAACTTCGATAAAATCTAGATCACTATCTAACTTTAAACCAGTTATAAAAGCAAAGAAATTGAGACCAAACTAAAAGAGACCAATAACACTCCCACATAAATAAACGAAGCGACTATAATAAGCTAATATTATGAATATAATTTTAATATAAGTCACATAGAACAAGCGATTAAGCGATCACAGGAAGTGATCCGAAAGTATAGATGACCGATGGTTTCCTGCGAGAGCCGAATACGCGGGTCAAGCATCAACTACAGTGATTCCTAGTATGAAGGCTTAACAGGAATCTTATATGTGAGTAATAAAGTCGAAAATGGCTTGACGCCCCCTCACTGCTAATATGAAACTGACAATATCAACTATACTTATTATAATGAGAGGAAACAGGCACCGTTACAATGTATGCAGAGCCTGTTTGACATGTCAATGTATACAGGGTGTTCGAGTAGACAGTTGGATTAGTATAAAGGGTGATTGTACTCATGTTACTTGACAACTTACCCCAGCGAAAACTAAGGGAAACTCACATAAAATAAAATAAAATTTTCTTACAAACGTGCGTCAGCTGATTGCATTTAGTACCAATTTAAGAGGTTTACGCTCTTGTCGGTGGAGTATTCGCCAATCCTGTTTCTTCTCCGATACTGCCTTGAGTTCTTGATACGACAAGACATCAACCTTTTCCTTCACTTGGGCTAGATAACTCTGTGTAAGTCATCTTCTGCTTCTCTTCCTCTCTATCTTCCCTTAAATTGTCGTTTCGCATCAAGTGTCCGATCACATGCCATACCATTTTTGAATGGCAAGATCAAATTTTACTTGCCATGCTAAGCTAAAGTATACTGAAGACATTCGAAATTACGATTAACTTCCCCTAAACTGAACCCCAAAATCGACAATCAAGAAGAAGTAGATTACACACCGAGGGCAGAAAGGTAAGGTCAACCTAAACATGTGATCTCAGGCTTTCTTATTTACAGCCCGAGGTTAGTATACTATTTTTCTCCTCGACCGAGGTGGAAAGTGGCAACTTTGTTTAGCGCAAACATTTATCAATCCAAATAAATGCCAATTTCCCACGCAATAAAACTTTAACGTAAATAAGGCATAAAACGAAGAGTTTTATTACTAAAGGCTTAACACAAACATGGGACGAGTAGAATTAACCTTAGGTAATGACTTGAGATTGGTTTGGTGCAAGTCACGTGCACCAAACGAATCTCATATTTACGCCATCGGTTTAAGAGTTCTATCATGGGACTTCTTTGTATCGTAAAAGCTGCGTCTGCACAGAGTATGGAGCGAAGCGTACACCGACATTGTTCCGACGCATTTGACTTGACACTTTAAACCCTGGGGAATGGTTTAGGTCACGAGAGATGGGCGTTTTGATCCTGGCTATAGAACCAATGTGTGAGGGTCAGCTTATACTAAACATGGGAAGATTTTTTATGACAAGATTCGATATGAATTATGGCAATACGATAAAATCACAGAGCGCGTTGTTGAAACAGATAGGTATAACATTTTATTTAAACTAAATCCAAATTCGAAGACTAGTTTGGAAGTAAATCATTCATAATTACGTCAAAGTCATTTGTAATTTGAATTTACGCCTACGACGTCCACGGTATCGCACACACCGAACACTTTCCTAGCTTTTGTTCAGGATCAATTGCCGTCGGCCAAGCAAGCGCCAAACAAAGTCTATCCATAATGTGAACCAGAGTCTTAGGGACGCAAGTCCAGCTAAATTATTTACAGTTGCGCCTATATCATCTACGAGAAAGTGCAAACATAAAGTCTAAGACACATAAAAGTCATCCACTAAGCTCGCTGTGGACTTCCTTGCTTTGTATTACTTTTGTGAGTGGTCGTTGTTTACAAAATCCGGAGATCTTTGATTTTTAAGCAGATTCATTAGTGGGAATGAATAGTGAGCTCAAAACATGAAATGCGTGTGTTAACACCGCGGGACATAGCGCACCTACGACAGGTCGTCAGCAATGAAAATGTCAAGAACCTCTTTTAACATATTTGAAATGTTTTTTGAAACAAATTATTTTTTCCGCTCGAGTTCATGAGTTACATCCCATCCTGGTAGGGTCAGCAGCATCGTCAAACAAGGTACCGTTGGCACCTGACCCGAATGGCGGCACGTCCACCAAACACTGCCTGAGTGATCGGTACCGTTTACAAATATGTGTCTGACTGTACGTGATGCCGAAGTTCATGTCAGTATGGATGAGGTATCGCGGATGTCGGATGTCTACTGTTTTTTGGTTGACTTCCGGATTTTTACGGGTTTAGTGTCCGGGTTATCCGGTCATAGGTATCAAATTCTTAAAGAAGAGAACAAGAAAATAGTGAAGAGCACAATTGTGTTCGTCTTGGCACGGAATGGCACTGGCTTGCGGAAACTCAATCATGAGGGTTCTGGTTCGAATCCGCACGCCATGCCATGTAACAATGAGTTTTTCTAACATAATAGTACCGACCGCTCTCAAACGGTGAAGGAAAACATCGTGAGGAAACCTTCATACGCTGAAGAAGAAATTCTGATGCGGATGTGAAGTGTACCAATGCGCTTTGGGCACGCGTGGGACGCTTATAGGCTGATAATGAATGGTCTAGAACGATTTAACCACTGGACCAGTAATGCTGCCCGCTCTCGCCTTCACCCCGCTGTCGCGAACCACATAATTTTGTGTGGTCGGGGTTTTTTCTCTATCAGTTTGACTTACCAGCTCGATGAGAAAACATTAAGGAAAAATGACGAAATAAGCGTGTATTGGATGTAAAAGCTATAGTGAGCGAACAAGAAATGTTTCTTTTTACGAATAAGTACAATTTTATACCAATTTAGTGGCTATTTTTCACGAAAATAATTATTGTTGACAATTATAAACAGTGCAATCCAACCAATTTGAGTATGTAATGTTGTTACATAGAATGAAACCAAAAAGACGACAACATAATCGGGCCGCATTATCGTTCATTCATAACGTTATTTCTTTTTTAAACTTGACATTGAAGTCTATGGATGGGATGAACATAGTCGATAAAGTATCGATATAAATGTCTAAAAAGATCCGATAACATTTTCTTCGCTCAAATAGATACTGGTCCTTTACTCGGACTTATATTCGATCTATCGTGATCGTTTTTGTCGGAACTTCATTGGAATTGGCATTTGAACGAAAACGTTCACGAAAGATAGAAAATCTAATGTCCGAGTAGACCCCCAGATTATTGTCGTTTTTTTATACAGTTGTAAATAAAGTAGGAAAGTAGGTTTTCTTTATAGTGTAACCTAACCTAAGATAAGATAAGATAAGATAATGTTTATTTTAAACTTTTGATTACAACTATTACATTTAAACGGTAGACCAAAAACGAGGCAAGCCTGATACGCGCCTATGTTGAAACCTTGATAATTCGATTCTGCTCTCGATTCTAAACAAACTGTATTCTAGTTTTGCGTTTATTCATTAACTTGTATGCAGGGTGTTAGGGTAAATAGTTGTATTACTTTAAGCGGTGATTGTACCCATGACACTGATCAACTTTCCCTACCTAATGCTCCGTCTACACGCTCCGTTATGCCCGCGCGCTTACTTGCGCAAACTGGTTTGCACAAGTAAGCGCGCGCGTATGGACGGCAAGACTGTAGCTCAAGCAGTCCTACAAACGCGGCTCGAACAATCGGTGACATGCTGAAGATTGGAGATTAATTGTCGGCTTAAAATAAAAATATCATTTGACGGCCCGACAGCACAGTCTGTAGTGAACCTGCCTGCTGTGCCGGGGGTCGCGGGTTCGAATCCCGTAAGGGATAAATATTTGTATGATGAATATGAATATTTGTACCCGAGTCATGGATGTTTGTATCTATATATGTATTCTATATCGTTGACTAGTTATCATAATACAAGTCCAGGCTAGATTCCGAAACTTTAAATGTGACAAGATAATTTGTGTGACACTGTCCAAGATATAATATTATTCTGTTAAAAAAACTGACTGAGGCGCGGCCTGATTGTCCGTCGATACATATTATAAGTAAAACCGTGCAAATTCCAGCGCAGTTTTCGGTTTGCACGGTTTTACTTATAATATGTATGGACGGACAATCAGGCCGCGCCTCAGTCCGGCAAGTTTTTTTAACAGAATAATGTTTGTTAATGCCTGATAATGAATGATATTTCTATTTTAAGCCGACAATCTGATTCAAAAAACTTTTCTGCAGTTTAGCGTAATATTGATTGTGAATTTACTGTGTTTTTGGCGAATAAAATAGGTAAAACGGCATCTCTTAAATGTCTGTTTTTTTTTTCAATCGGCAAGCAACAAAATAAATTTTAACCAAAAAATCTTCACAAATTAGAAATACATTATTTGGTGGCGCCCAGAATACTGAGGTTTTCGCGGGCTTGCGCGATGGCTTACTTGTACCGTGTGGACGGCGCTCCATGTTCAGTTTTGCTTTCTAGTAAAACCGTGCGGTTTTATAACTGCGCGGGCAAGAAGGTACGTGTGTAGACGGACCATAAGAAACCTATAGGAAATTCGCAAAAAAAAAATACGGACTTTTCAGACTAAATGCGATTAGCTGATCGAAGGTTTGTATGAAAAGAAGATTTTTTTTTTTTGCTAATTTCCCATTGGTTTCTTTGGAAAAGTTGTTCAGTATTATGAGTACAATCACCCTTTAAAGTAATGCAACTGATTACCGTAACACCTTGTAGTGAAATTGATGTTCTGCTGGTCCTCCTGTTTTTTTTTTATGAAGATTAAATCGTTTTATTTGTATCCAAAGTACCTAAGCATAATATTAAACATTAACGATTGACAATTTTTATCGATAAAAATAAAATCGTTCACAAACAAGTTTTATCGACTACGTCTATCACTAGAGTCGTGGTCACGTGACCAGTTTGTAAAAAAATTATGAATGACTTCCCCCCTCGACCCGCAAATTTCGGTTGAATGTCATTTCATACATTTTCAAGAAGATCTCGCGTCCAGTGGTTAAATCGTTCTAGTGAATGGTTCTAGATATTTTGTTTCAAAAAAGTAATGCTAGATAATTGTTGTTTAGTTAAATACACCCTGGACACTTCATATGAACGGACTTGCACTGACAAGAAGAGGCTAGAAGATTTATACTGAGTGAGTGCGAGTCAGAAAGGAATACACCATTGCATAGTCAAAATTGGTAGGGGACATGGAGTGTCCTTACGGTACGTAGGTTGTGGGTACTTTTTCGTACACAAAGGCCGAGATTCAGAGACGATTTGTAAGTCATAGTTCGAACTCCGTATGTCAAAATCCATACATTTCAACCCTACTTAGCTCGCGCTAAGACTAAAAAAATCGTCTCTGAATCTCAGCCTAACACTATATGTTTTGTTTATGAACTACATTTCAGGACCAAAATGTTGTCAGTACTAGATTACGTTGCATTATATTATCATTGTTATAAAGTCGAGTGTTTGTTATAAGTACTAAAAAATGGCATACGCTCTCGACTATCCCCGAGGACCCAGTCAGACCCTGAATACTCAAAACATCCACGTTTCAGTAGTAATGCCAAAACTCTGTCCAATGTGACGGAGAGTGAGCCCGTTGCTGTTATCTCACGATGTTTCCATCCACCGAAAAGCCAGTGGTATTACAATATAAAACTTTAATAATACACACTGTTGCAGCAAGTAACAATCAAATTACCACCTCCACAATTATTTTCATAATCAAACGTCGGCGGCTAAACGCTTTACGTTCAATAAACAACGATTGTTGACTTTCGATCTGTTGACAGTTGACAGGTCGCGGGTTGACAGCCGTGTTGACAGGTGCAACGTCGCGAGATCCACAGCGACTTGCGAGAATGCGGTGGGAATCCGTACCGACGTATGAATGACGGTTATTTCTAGGTACTTGTTTATTGACTCGGGTGATATCGTCAGAGAACAGTGAGTAGTTGAGAGTAGAGCGAACATTTAGGGTGAGGAAAAATCTGAAGCATGTACCATTTTAAATCCACTTTGAAAGACAATTTTTCCAACAAAATTAAGAGGTATTTTAGGAATCAGTGGCACGCTTTTGAATATGTCTCAATATTGAGCACCAAAAATAAAAAACGGTTACACCGAATTACTACAAAAGCTAAGACACAATCAACATTTTATACGTGACAAACAATGAAATACAAACCAGAACGGTTGAATTTTCCTCAGGGAATGTCAGCAGATTTTCCTTGATTTATATCGTTTACGATATTGATTTCCGCGTATTATACAGATCTCAACTCTCAACTACAGGAAAAGGCAAACTTTGTTGTACCATATCGAAAGCGTCAAAACAGTTGGTTTATTTATGGTTGGTTATGGAAAGAAGTGGAGCAGTCGTTTTCACGTTGTTAAAAGGATAGTGATTATCCTGGTATTATGTTATGGCAGCCTCACCCTTAGATTATTTATATATGGACAAGTTACGCGTGTAATTCTACTAACAAACTTTTCTGCCACTTTTTGTGGGGGGCGAGGTAGCATGAAATCCGGAACGGACTTTATTCCATTACATTTTGAATGTTAAAAATCATGAAAAACAGTGTCGTATGAACTCCAAATGTGATAAGTTCGAAATTATTGTTCCGCAATTATAGGCTGTCGCGTTTAGTGATAAGGTATAAAATTGTATGTAAATGTGTAAGATTTTTTGATCTGATACGTTGGCAGAGGGGAAATACGCGGACGACGCGTAGCGGGCAAAAGCTAGTCATTCTCTAAAACGAGACTCTAACCATTGTGCTAATTTTGAACCTGTCTATTGCTACTAAACATGCCTCAAACTAAATTGACACCTTAAATTCAATACCCATAAAGTATTCAACATCTGGAGACTAACACAAAAATCAACATGGCTGCCGGTGACATTGTTTGTGGAACGCGCTGCGCCACGCGCCTCGACTGGTGCGTGGGCGCAGCGAGGCTCGGTGTGACCTCCCGTGAGCTGGGAGGGTTGACAGGTGGTCTTGAGTATGTACTTCATCGTATCGCTGTATGTTGTCTACATTATAGACTCAGGTTCCTTCTATTCTGAACTTTATCATAGAGGTGGTGAGTCTAAATTAATCGTTGGACAGCATTGAGTTGTTAAATGTTGGTATTTATTTTACGGTAGGTAAGAAAGTGCTACAGTACTAGGCCATATAAAATTGCCCAATGTTCTTTCGTAGGATGGAACAAAAATCTCGTGAAGGATACAATTTACGAACTGGTATTTTTTATGAACTTAATGTTCTTGTTATTTCTAGTGCTAGGTCATAGATTACTTCGCGGGGCTTACTTTGAGTTGTTGACAAAAAAGCTCATTGAGGTGAGGATACTAATTTCTGTTAGTTTATTAGCACAGAGTACTAAAATTACTACGTATTAGAATCAAAACTTTGAATGTTTAACACGATTTCTTTGTGGTCCAGAATCTTTAATTTTAGAGGCATTTTCGTCTAAAATAAAACAATGTAATTATGTAGGTAGGACCTTATGCTTTTTATGACGAGTTGAAAATCTGTTTAGTTTAATTAATTATTCCTCTTCACGGCATGCAATTTTATTAAAGAAACTACAAGCACTCCCTCTGATTTTGAATCAATCGTAAAAAAATCAAAGGTCACTCCGTCGAGCCAACACTACTAGCACGCAGGTGGGTGGGCAAACATAAACACGGTATGTTTGCCCAGCGCTGGACCGGCTGGTGCATGGACAAACAACAGGTGGGACTCGGGTTGTGTTTGGAATAAATGTTACGATAAGATTTTTAAGTTGCCGGTGTGAGAGTGTTGGTTAGTTAAGCATTGAATTTTATTCCTTTAGGAATGACTCATAATGAAATGTTGTGTGAAAAAATTGCAATATACTTACATTGTAAGTTTTCCCTTGTCAGTTACTGGTATGTCTTGTAATAAAGGAGTTATCTATCTATCTATCTATCTATCTAGAGCACCTACCCATCACATTTGACTTGTATTGTACCCTCTCCAAAAAAAAGTTTGTGAAACTGCAAGCACCATAATTATCTGGGCAAAAACGTTAAACAAATCTGCCTCGATCGTTTTTCTAATCTTGTATTCTATTTTGAAAAAAATATGATGGACCGCATTGATATCGGTTTTATGTCCTAGTCTAATGTACTTGTTATCGGCATCTGAATTCCAAAATTAGATGAACGAATACACAGTAACATGAAGAAAATAACTTTTTACTACTCGCAAAACAAACAGCTAACTGCAATATAAGTACATAACTTAAACGCAACAGCAAATATTATCCTACGTATTTAAATACAACTTAATGTTAAACAGTTAACAAGTCGTTAAGAAAATTCCTCGTCTCTTCTCTTTTCCACAGCAAAAAATCCCACCAATCAAGCCATTTTCGTTTTTATGGTGGAAGCATAAGAGTGATGCAAGATTATGTGTGGGATGAACTGTGGACCTCTTAAAAAGGAGTATCCAAACATTTGTGCCTCTAGTTAGAGGAAAACATTTGAGGTGACCTCTTGACGACCTCTCGACCGGACGAGAGATGACAATCCAGTTGCAGCGAGTTGGGCGTCCGGTTTACGTGCATACCGCAGAGCAGTGAAAACAGATATCGCTTGCTTCATACTAAAAGATATAGCCGCATTTGACACTCTTAGCCTCACTTGCGCCAACCACGGGTTAGTAATTGACTCCGGATAAAATAGCTCTTTCAGTTGTTTTTCTAAACAAAAAATCACGGGTTACCAATTTAACCTAGAGTTTATTGCTAACCCAGGTTGGCGCAAGTGGGGCTTACCGAATAAGCGGTTGAAGTTCGGCATTTTGCTTGAACTTGGATACATCATTGATTTGAGTTCTGCTCATCAACTATGAAGAGTTCTATATATTGTCTTAATGTCTAAACAAATACATTTATTTCATTATTAACCTGAAACTTATTTTGTCCGCATACAATTCAAATTGGTTCAGATAGTCAAAAAGCTTCATGGTGTTGAACTAAATAATTATGTCTTGGTTAGACTTCTGGTGGTTGTATGATGTGAGACGTAAATATAATTAAAACGACATTACTGCTCGATGTAAACGCTGTCGTTAACAGTGTTTCTTGCTCTGTGTATACGATAATTGATGCAGGTACGGGTTTTGGCCTTGGATATGTCATTTGAAGGGACGGAAGATTCGTTTATAGGAGTGGAAAAAACAAACGCCCTTTTGAAATGTTTTAACAAAACCATTGTAAGAAAAAGTCTTTAATTTCATTGTCTGTGGGTTCCAAAAAAAACCAAAGCATTAAAGTCCAAAATCCAACAACTATCAGCACACAATAGCTAAAAAGTGGCAGAGATTGTTAACCTTTTTTGCCGTTAAAAACATTGAAAGCTGCAAAAAGGAGCGCCAATGGTGTGTTAAGATTCCGCTGGGGTCGTGTGTTTTCTAAAGGCTGGCTCTGAATCCGCAATTAACCTGCATTAGCATCCGAACCGGCGACCCTGCGACGCAGTGCTGCCGCCATTGTAACCTGATGACATGCCGCTTAAACTACAAGAGAATGGCGGTGGTTTAAAAAAACCATTACGTTCGAATTCATAAACTGACGAGGTTGACCCTCATCTCGTCGTTAATAAAAGCATAGTTCTAAGTGGCGAATACCGAAGTAACAGCATAGTTCATAGATTGTATTACAGTCAACTAAAAGATTTAAATAATTATACAGATCCAAATTATTATCCTGACGTGTTATTATGGGACCATCAACAACAATTTTGCCTATGACACCAACATCGAAATCTCGAAAAAAAATCTTTTGCCTATACATTTGGGTTGAGTGAAATTCCAGATTTGTATGGAACAGCAGATATTTTGGTTGTTTTCGGCGTTGTTCCCATTGAAAAAGTTGTTTTGTTTGATGGTCTGACTGATCATCACCGTAAAACCGTCAGCATATTTAAAAGGACCCTATACATATAAAACATTCATGCCTATCGTTCTTTGGAACAGTCGGATACGTACGACATACCGCGTGTAGTCTTGCATATTAAACAAAATCATACTGCGTAGAGTGATATCTGCTTCATTCTGATTTATGACCACAATAAATAGTGCGCTTGAACCCTTCGATCAAAGTAAAATTAATGGATAGGCCTAAAGCGCGTTAAGTTGAAGCACACTACTGGTGCACTTGGTCCATACAAACTAGCACACTTGGTCTGTCATCTCGGTACATATTTGAAGTATACCTGTCATTTGTTTTGCCTTATTTGTCTGGTTTGAAATGTTCGCGTAAGGCCCTATCCATTAATTCTACTTTGATCGAATCTTGAACCCGGAATTTCATCCACCGCTCCGCTTGTAACATGTACCACACACGCCGTTGCCTTAGCCTTGACTTCAGAAGCGACCGAAATGGAGCGAAAGGATTTATTTTTATAGCTGCTGTCCGTTGATCTGTTTATTGTTGTAAGAATTCCGATCAAACTGTCTGTTCGATATGTAAAAACCGGCTCTGTTTATTTTTAAAATTGATCGGTAGCTAAGGAGAATTATTATGGTTAAGAATAATGAGTTTCGATAAGTTGCTCTGGACTGCAATCTTTAGGGTCCGAATAGCCTAATGGTAGCAAACATCCAACTAAGAGATGAACCTGGACAAGTAATAGAAGCAAACCTCAAGTTAATACGGAACCATATTAGAAGAATTCAAGACTTAGGAAAAAGACCCTCTGTGTGAGTTGTGTGACAAAATAAATACAACCTCTTAGGAATCTGTTTGAAGTGGGTAGGTAGATGTCGATCACACCCACACGGACAAAGGTCCGAGACTTTTATTACCCTTTATTATTATAGAACCTGAGATAATGGGAACATTTAGTAATTATTATTTTTAGACAAATGTGAAAAGATGATTCCGTGCTTCGGGTGGCACGTTAACATATCGTTATATCTTTATAAAAACCACGTCAGAAGACGTAATGCGGTCTAAAGAAACTCTGATACCAGGGCTCGCTGCCCACACGATAAGAAGAAGAACGGAGCGCCATCGCCAAACGCTACGATTCGGACACACCCCTTTAGCCGCAATTACATGCATAATTCATACATCTTTTCTTGAACTTCCATCGACTGAGGGTGCTACGCACTTGTCTTTTCCGGTAAGGACAATTAATTTGATCGTGGTATTTTTTCCCTAGACGGCCTCTAACAACACTTAGTAGGAAAGTCAATAAAAATAAGTAAGTAGGTACATCAAGACAAAGTTGAATCTATCAACTTTGTTAGTGCATGTATTTTTATTATTCATCAGAAGTAGTCATAACATGCCACAAAAAATCCCAAAGATATCTCAAAAATATTTATCAACGTTCAAAAGGCAGCCATAACTTGAATTCAGACGAACCAACAAAATGTCAGAGGTCCCCAACCTTCGGCTCCGATGAATCAACATTAGCATGCGACCCGCGCGTCTCACGACCTCCTTCACCCCTGCACGTGACCTTGAACTTGACCCGGCGCGGTCGACGAAAATTTTAACCTTTAGGAATACCGTTTCATTTTGAATGGTTAATGGATATTGTAATTTGTAGAGATTTGTTTGGGGTTTTCGTTATCTTCTATGACTGGTTTACGTTACGGGACATAATTCACGTCTCCCAAAATAGTGTACGACGTAATTATACACGGCGTTACTAAATAAACGCAAAACCTGAAAACGATTTACCAGATGTTGCCCGCGACTTGCAAAAACGCCGAAACACGTAATTCTTCATTTCTTGCCAAAAGTATAAATGTGAATGTTTGTGTAAGTACCTAACTTGAGAAAAGATCCTCATATAAACTTTCAATCACTATTTACCTGCCTAAAAAGGTAGCCTATATCCTCCCGTATCGAAATCTTTTCAGCGGTTTAGGTAGCGTTGTCAACTCTCGAAAGAACCAACCCGGGAGGAGTTTAACAAATCGGGGGCAGTATAGAGGGGATGGAGTTTTGAAAGAAAATGACAAACATTACCGAGCAGCATCTAATATTTAACTGTTTTTACCAGAAAATTAATGTTTTACATTAAAAAATCTAAATAAGTATAATAAATAAAAAGTGAAAATAAGTTTAATTTTAGAAAAAGCCGGTGAAATTATTGTGTTCCGCCCGGGAGCTCGGGAGTTAACCATTATTACCCGGGAATTCGGGGGGATTGGGAACCCTAGGTTTAGGTGTGAAAAGGTAACAAACAAATAGACAGAGTTACTTTCACATTATAAATATGCAGGATAATAATAATGTAAGCAAAAGATGGGTATGCAAAAGAAGAAAACAAAAATTCCATTACAGACTGAAAGGAAGTGTCTAACTAGCATCAGAAACATCCAACTGAAATAATAGGTTAAGAAACATTTATTTTTATTAAAAATAAAAATGTACATAGGTACAAAGGCAAAAGTTTCTGATTTCCATGATTCATCCATCTCGTAAATACCATAAGCCTCGACGTTTCAATCACGCAGGTACTTGCAACGAGACCCTGCACTTTGTTAGACTCCTGCGCACTGCAACAATACATCTTATCCCATTTAACAGAACTATGACCGTTTGCCATTGTCGCGATTTCCTGCCTATTAAAAAAAACCTTGGAAGGTCAGGTAAATTTTTTTTCTAATGGTCAGGTAAAACAGTGTCCTTTCTGAGAAATTCTGAATGCAATTTGCAGAAAAAGCTGACAACTGCAGTTTTGTTTGTTGAAGTGATATGTTTCTGTATGTCAGAGGTGTAAGGTTGATTTTTGTAAGAATTAAAAATTTTTAAATTGTAAAATATTATGTCTTGTAGGTGAAACTCTGTACTGTCACGTTGTTGGGGTGAAATGAACAATATTATTGGTAATGGGGAATTTTTCGGGCCGCTTTTTTTACAAGGTTGGGAAGTTTTGAGTAAAGTTTTGGATGTTCAATGAATTGTTAAATATTTGATGATTGTATAATAGTAATGATTGGGTCGTAATGATAATATGGGATATACTTTGGAACCGCCAATAGGTACTTACCTATGCGTACATGCTTATGGTTGAGGAATAAAATCATTCTTTGATAGATACAGAGTTCTTTCTTTTAAATTAATTATTGTTTCATTACAAATATGTATTGTTATGTAAGTATGATAGGGTACTACTATAGGGAACTTTTTGTCAGCATCTGACTATTAAATGTCTATGCGTCAGTTGCAGAAACGATAGTTAAAGTTAATCATCCATTAAATCTCTTGCTGTCACTTTTTGTCTAGTTGACGTAATCAAAGCTAGCAAGAGATTTAATGGAAGATTAACTTTAATGAGCGTTTCTGCAACATACACTATGTATATAAAACGAATCGTTATTTAGATGTAAGTTTTCCAAAAAAGAAATAAACTAATGAATATTAAAATAACACAACTACATGTAGCGATTTCATAACGAATCGAAGTCAGACTAATTTTCTAATTTTCAAGTAGTACCTAGTGTTTATGACAGGATCAATTCAAAAACTTTCCAACCAAAGAAATGAACAATTTAACATTTCATAAACCATGCTCTTTTCCACAAAGCATGGGAGGTCCATAATCCACACCCTTAGCCCCAAAATGACCAGGAAATATTGACAATACCTGTACCACTATTGTTTAGTCGACCCTTAAACTAATCCCTGGCCCTTTTGGCTATGTTTTTATAACATTTGAAGTTTTCCGACGTAGGTAGGTACCTCACGCTTAATTGGCCACTAAAACCTTTCGAAGGCGCCTCAAGTTGGCATCTACCTGTATTGCTATTGTAAAAAATGAGAAAGTATCGGGTGAAAGACAAATAGACTAAGTCACGTCGGTGTCTTGAACACGTTTGACGATCTAGTTCTTTTTTATATAAAACTAGCTTTTGCTGGCTTCGTCATTGTAGAATTTACTTCATTTTCAGGTATTCAATGTCTTCTCTTATAGTACAGGTTGCGTCTATGCCAACTAATATAGAGATAGGTTCTTCAGTTTAAGAAGCACTTATAGTTTGGCAAAAAAGTCATGATCGTGGTGACAGGTAGAACTAAAGTTTTAGTATGGTGGTGTTGCCAGATTATGCGTGATTTTGACGTTCTTGCGTGGAGGCAGCGCCCTCATTTTTTATCAAGACTTTTTTGCCAAGCTGTACATTAAGGTATCTTTTGGAATAAATTGGTCAAATGTGTCCTTCTTCAGTGACTACTGGGAGTTCTGTATGATAATTTAATACATAAATGGGATTAAAAACTAATGTAGCATCAAAATCTTGGTAGGGTTACTAAAATAAATGTCTCCATCCCTTTATCTAGACTGACTGCCGTCTTCATACGTGTCAATTGTCAAATAGATAGACGGAAAAACCTGTTTTCAGTTTTATAATAATCACTAACTAAATGTTTATTATTAAATGTTAGTGTTTCCTTTCCTGTGTATTTCTCAGTAAATATTAGAGTCACCGAAAAAAATACGAAAATCTGGAAATTGTTAGAACAACTGTGGCGGCATCGGTGCTGTCTCAATAATACCATATAATATTTTTGGGTTGATTTAGGCTCCCGTGATTCTGGAATGATGATTCTGTAAAATTGGTGCGACGGTCGAATCTAAATAAAAAATAAATAGGGTTCTCTGCATAACATAATAACTAGTCTGAAATTTTTGTTTTATGTCAGGTTTCGTAGCATACAACAATAATTTATAGCTAGAATCAAATACAACAAAAACAACAACCCTTTTAAAGAGTACGACATAATAATATGTCAGTTCTATAAACTCCTCACCAGTCACCATTACCCTTCTTTTAATTTCGGCAAAGTCGAGCAAGCGAGAACTGTAGCGTTTCGTAGCGGGTGTCCGTCGGCAAAATATCGCCGGTGCAAAAGACATCAACGCATGCGCAAGCGTAGTAGATATTGTTACGGACGTTTTTGAACGAAAATGTCTCTTTTTGACAACTTTCATTTGAATTTATTTATAAATAGCTAGTAAGTTCTATATAATACTACTTTTACGGCAATAATACTACATTAAAAACTTTTTGCTATTGTATAATTATTTTGTTTACTTACCTAATATTAGTAATTGAAACTTAACCTCAAAATGTTTAATTATTGTCAATATGTAGTTATTTAGAAAAATGCACTTACTATCTAGTTCTTCTTCGTAGTCAGAATAACATCTTTCCTCCTTCAAGGCCTGGTTGTCCGGCTGCTGGTAGAATCTCTCAGATTTTATGTACATTTTGAGATACATCACACAAAAATATTCAAGTCATTTACTAAAATGCACACGTGTTTGAATAAACTTTGGATTAAGTTAAAAATAAGTCACTGATTATAATATTAATCACACACTTTCGTTTTGTTTTAATTAATTAAAATTTTAATAACTGTCACTGAGTATCAAATCAAAAACTTAATTAAGAGTTTGTATATCAAAACAGAAGTCAATCAAAATGTTACTGTCCACTTGTAAACAACACAATTTAAAACAAAATCACTTCAAATCGAGCATAAAAAAACAAAAGCTTCGGCTTCAAAAATCGAATGTCAATAATTACGCCCCTATTCAGTTGCAGCGGTGTTATTCTGTGACATCACAAACTACGGAGTTAAAGTTCACTGCGCGAAGTGAGTACGAGTGGATCGTGCACCTGGGGAACGCGCGTCCGGGCCGAGGTGCGCTCGCGCACTGCCCCGCGACCTGACGGTTATCGGACCTTTGTCAAAAAAAACAACAGGTAGTGGTTTGGCATGTTTAAAGAAATTTCTTTGGAAATTGTATGTAGTTTAGATTTTAGGGATTAGGGCTTTAATGTTGGAAATTAAGATGATAATTTGTGAAGTTTAAGCTTTCTTGTTTTTTTGTTTGATATAATTACTTAAGTAAGTTGCTACTTTATCAATAAATTGGTGTTTAAATGTATAATTTTGCATTATTAACTGTTTGTTTATTAAAAACACAGCCAATTAATTATTTAGATAAATTACGTAAGTTAAAAATACATAATTTAAAACAAAATGTAAATATTTACCTTAAACTAAATTTTTACAGTTATAATAATGATAACATTAATTCGGAGTACGATATAAAATTGTATTTATAAATGAATATTTACCAATCTATTTATAGTTAATTATCATTGTTATTTGAATATTAGGTGCCAATGTAAGGCCGTCCATGTTAGCAAGTTTACAAACTGACAGATCATTTCGTCTTGTGTTTATAAAAATTACGATGACAGAATTTCTCAAAAATGTGTTAATCAGATTTACTATTGGTATTTTCTAGGATGATAAAAGCCTTGACTGCATGCATTGACATATTGTGTTCAAACTACAGATTAAAAGTTTAGTTTTACTTGGGACGAGAAATAATTTAATCATATTTTAAATTATGCACTTATATATTGCCAGCCAGCCAAAAAAGCGAAAAAAATCCTGTCTGTTTATGTTTCTTGATATTTTAGAAATATTCCAGGTTCCTTTGGAATATATCAACTAAAAACTATAATTTTACAATAGTTATCACATAAAGTTAAGCTTTAGCTATTATCTAAATGTGTCACTTACGCATAACAATAGTACCTAATAGAAAATTTTGTATAAATCTAAAAAAGTGGTCTTTAAATCTAAACCACATTCTAAACAGTTTAAATCATACTTAATATCATACACAAGTCTAATACAGATCATAAATCAGATGGATAACAAAACTGGATCAAGACTTAATTTAAATATTAGTTTATAAATAATAAATAGATACAGGTATGTGTCCATAGCTACCGTGTTACATTATTGTTGTCAGTTTTGCGGTTAAATTATAATCGGTTGCGTAGGCGCACTGGTTACACGGGGGTGATGCTAAAGTTGTTTCACTATTTTATCACTAGCTGTCAGAAGTTTGAATTTATAAAGACAAGAACAAAACAAATCTATATTCTACTTTTTTAAAGACAAACAAGATTCATTTATAGCATAGGAAGACTGAGCTAGATATGCTTTAAAAAAAGAAACATCAGTACATATTTTTTTCTTTTTTAGCCTTCTTTAACGAAAATCGTCTACAATCGGTTTGCTTTCAAAGCATTTATATTATTAAGTAACACTTCTGAGAGGTGGGACCTGGCGACTTGAAACAAAAGTCTTCACAGACTTAGCTCCACAATCTAGTTAGTGGTATTGTATAAACATTGTGCTAGTTTTATGGTTGAGAATAAATAAATTGTATTATTATTATTATTTAAATTTATTACGCTCTATAATAAAAAAAGGAAATGCGTTCTTGACTGGTGCAAGCCTGTTGCTTAGGTAATGTATAAAATGTGAATGTGAATATATGAAAAAATTGTTTCAAAAGTTTAGACGATATGTTTTCTTACTTGGTCAAGTGGAGAATTATTTTCTACTTACTCTTTATATGACCTTGAGGCTTAATTTTATTACCCATCCCGACATTTATAATGACGAATATTTTTTTTTAAATATCCAGTTTTTTTGTTGATATTCCTGCCTAATTGACCCCACAGTGTGGTTGACATTTTGTCACTTTATTGCTAAAGCTGTCAATTCGATTGTTTCGGTTGCCTTTATTTGGACAAAATTAGAATGATGCGTAGGTGTTAATTTATAGAGAAAGGACATCTCCGACATTTTATGGAGTTAACAGGTGATTCTGACAGTTTAGCAGTAAATAAGACTTAATGTGTATTTTGTGAATTTAATGTTGGGTTATTAAATTAAAAAGAATGATAACATCTGAAAGCCAATTAGTAATTTAAATTACTTATTTTCCTATCTTTTATCTAGTTGGTTATTTATTGTTCATTTTCCTAGATGAAATATTATTTAATTTAATACTTTTAAAGTTGTCACTGAATCAATGTTTACTTTTATCATCAATTCATCAACGATGGGCGGGTGACGGGCTAACTCCCCGTCATACTGGACAGCAGCGTTTCGATCGTAGTTTTCAGAATATAGGGTCCTCGGGAACGTAGTCGTGAACATATACATACATTCTTTTTTTCATTTTTAAGGTTTGAGTATAGTCAACACAATGATCACTGCGTAAGTTCATCTTAATACGTCATTCCCAATAACGCGATGCATGTTGGTTCACGAGCGGTTGTGTCGTTCGCATTTAATATTGCCACGGGGCTACATCGTTTTGTATCGGCTCAAAGTTTATCCTTGAGATTACAATAGTTCCAAAACCCATTCGTTTTTTTTAAAACCATACCATTGACAGTAATGTAGTGCTAGAAACAAGCAAAACGCCATAATTTAGATTTTTTTTTTTTTTTTAAAGACTGCTATGGCTTTTACTATGCTTTTTATTAGACAATTTAAGTAGCTGTTGTTAATATGCAGCATGGAAACGTAAAGGGCAAATTAATATAAATATATTATTATATTTTACAAATATATCATTCAACAAACGAGTGCTCGTAAATATTTATAAAAATTATTCATTTGTTTTAATGTCACGATTAACATCAATTTTATATGTCGATTTCACGAACGTTTTACAATCTAGAGTCATGTTACGGAACTGACAACTTTATGTCATTATTATAAAGTGCACAACTACCATTAATTTACTACCAAATTGCCATTTTATGTCTTTGTTTTGGAAATTAATGAAATACGAAACTTGATATAGAGCGTGTTTGTCTGTCGATGTGAAAATGCATATAATTTTATCGAATGGAAGAATATATTACTTATGAATGAATGAATTAGTGTCCCGTAATTCGAGTTTACGTCAAGTTTCAGCTTATGGAATACCTTCGACAAAATAATAAGGAACTTGCACAAATACATTGTACTAACTATATAACTACCTAACTAACTAACTTGTACATTGCTCATGCTTAAGGGGGTTGCAGAGGGAGTTGCACTACACTAGATGGCACTCGGGAGCACCATTTCTGATTTTATCACATTTTATTTTATATCTCGTAAATGTGATGATTTCAATCAAAATTTTCAATTATGCGGGCACTTGTGTTTATGTTTTACTGATCTAGCTACAAGTTATAGTAATTTTATTGTTCATACGAATTTGATATACATTTTAATTTTAATCAATTTCATACAAAACTTTGACGTATAACATTCGTAGACGGTATTAACAAAAGTAATATTTTATATATGGAAAAATAGTTAAGAAAATCAAGATTACGCATCTCAAATACCATTTGCAATTTATAACATAATTACGAAGATATAAAATAAAATGTGATAAAATCAGGAATGATGCTCCCGAGCGCTATCTAGTGTAGTGCAACTCCCTCTGCAACCCCCGTGAAATTATGAATCCTAATATTTTTCATCAAATCATACTAATTCTCGTGCCCTTATCCCATTATTTGGGGTCGCGATCAGCGTAATATGTCATCTTCTTGCATTCAACTCTTTCAGCACATGAGTGTTGAAAAGGAGAGATCCTTTTTTACACATAGAAGTCATCTTTCACACCGACTACCCATCTTTTTTCGATCTTCTTCTCCTACTACAGCCACCTACGTTCATTCTTAACAATATCATATAATAATAAAATAATACACGAATCGCTCTCGCCATTGTTCTATTTAATTTGTCATTGCCAAGAAAAAATATTTAATATGTATGGCCCATATAAAGTACCTACCGATCCGGAATACACTAATATTTATTAGCAATGTTGGTATGAAAGACTAATTTTGCCAAGTTTGACATGCACCAGCCGGTTTTTTCACACTAATAAAACATAAATAATCAAATAGTTACGACTTTTTAACAGTTACAAATGAGAGGACTGTAAATTAGCAAAAAGCAAAATGGACTAAATTTGATAAGACGTCTAAAATAAAAAAAACGCTCGTAATTTTAAAATTTATAGCTACTAGAGTGTCGCCAATTCAACAGGAAACTCGGAGATAGGTATGTTACATATATCCTTGTTGAGACCAGTTGTAGAATTTTGCAATTGAAATAACAAGGAGCAATTGTGTCTTGTAGGGACGGTGAAATTCTAAACAGTGTTAAGGAAATTCGTGCTTACACTTACCAGAAACAGTATCTATCCTGCAGTCGCGACAATATAATATAATTCCCTATGTGGTTTCAAAACGACCCGGTTGGTGTAATGGTTACCACGCCTGACTGCCAAACCAGGGTCCTGGGTTCGAATCCCGGTTCGGTCATGGATGTTATATGTTCGTGCCGTTGTTGTATGGTTTCCATAATAAAAGCCTTTAGTGCTTCGTTTGGGATCATTATAATGTATGTGCCTGTGAGCGTTATTTATTATTATTTTTATTTATTAAATAGACCATAATTTCTTACGATGATTACAAGACGACTAAGGCATGATAAGTGAGCCCGTCGCTACTTTTAATTGACAGTGGATAATAACAGCTTCCCGATTTCACTTCTTAGCGATAAGACCGCCTTATTTTGTGCCTACTGTTTTTCTCTCTGTATTTTACTGTTTATATTTTGGTGTAAAATAAAGTATATTTGATTGATTGATTGAATAACAGGCAATGATATTAATGTTACTAAAGCTCACGCCTACTACGGGCCTCGATATTGATGCATGTACGTTTTCCTTGCAAAATTTTCGACGAGCTAGATGATGAATGAAATTATTATTTGTGTAGAACTTAGCGGTAGTACGAGCTCAGAAGTTCTTTGAATCTTACACATTCTAATTCTTATACGGAAATGTCAAAATAACTAACGGAGATATTTCGTATACGAATTTGAAGGTGTACTAATATTCAAAAAGAGTACCTCAGTATCGAATTCCTTACACTTGTGAAGAAAGCCCTCTTCCATCGCAGTTGTCACAGCTATACCCATCATGGGCTGCTCCCGAGTATTTTAACACATTTAATGCCCATTTCGCACTCCATCTTTGACCGCATGCTACAAACCGTGCATTGTTAGAACAACCGATTTACATTGAGAAGGTCGTACTGGTGCGTAGGCAAGGCGCGGCGGAATGCAGAATGGTATCCGAGACATTTCGGCTTCCGCAACCATTTGCAGAAACTGATTTATTAATTGCTGTAAATGGTTTTGAAGGTTGTTTGGTGCTGAAGAAGAAATCTAATGTTTTAAGTCCACATTACCATATTAAAAATGCGAACTGAAAGGATTTTGATTAAATGTAGAGAGATATATTGAATCTAACTAGAACTAGAATCTACACTATTATGAAACTGTAAAAGTCTGTGTTTGTTCGAGCATCACGCTATGTTATATGAGATAAGTGTACTTTTTGCAACCATCAGCAGCAAGGCTGATACAGTGTTTATGGGGTGTAGAGCATCTCTGTGATGGGGATGGACCAGGTCTGCCTGCATAACTTCAGTCGGTTAAGGAGTTACAGACGTTTAAAGGTCAGTAAAAATTAACGATCAGCTGCAAGGCTGATCGCATGATATTATTGTAGTTTGCACTAGAGCTATATACAAAAACTGCATGACATGAACTGCCAGTCGGTTTTGGAGATACAACCGTTCAAAGGTTGGACCTTTGAACGGCTGTAACTCCTAAACCGACTGATGAACCATGTCAGCATACTACAATAATATCATGCGATCAGCCTTGCAGCTGATCGTAAATTTTTTACTGACCTTTAAACGTCTGTAACTCCTAAACCGACTGAAGTTATGCAGGCAGTCCTGGTCCATCCCCATCACACACATGCTCTACACCCCATAAACACTGAATCAGCCTTGCTGCTGATGGTTGCAAAAAGTACACTTATCTCTTATACTACTAGCACTACTGGCGGTCCAGTAGTTCCAGTAGTATTTTGACGAAGCTTTTTGTGTTTAAAAGCTTATGATTAGAATTAAAACTGGTAAACATTTTAGGTATCTAGCTACAATGACGGGAGCCGATGAGAACGAGGTCGCGAAAGAATCTATTAACATATATATTTTTCCAACATGAAGTACATTACATACATACAAACATTTATGCAAACGCTATTTCCCCTTAGAACTACTATACACTTCGATTCAGATACTTCTTTTGCTTCAAACACATAAATATATCTTACATGCACTTTCATCGGTTGAGGGCACGCACTTGGCTTTTTTCGGGAAGTTCATGAAATTAGATTGACTATGAAGTTACTAGGTATTCATAAATGGATCCCTTTGTAGGAAAAATGCTTCTTTTTACTAAATATAGGATCCACAAAGAACCTGGGTACGGTCTTTGTTTAAGGTCTTAAATTGTAAAAGTAAAAGTTGGGCTTAAATCTTTTTGTTACTAAATCATTACAAAGCTTTGGCTCTAGAAGCTTCCTTTTGACTATTGTTTGTATTTATTGTACTCTTTCATAAAACTTACGTTTATGGACCCAATCGTCGAGGTGGGTATGAATATTACCTGGAACAAAAAACAATTTTTATCAGTATACATAATAAATATCTTCAAAAACTTAAAAATACTCATAATTTCAAAGTTTTTAATCATTCAAAATTAAATTTTTAAAATCACTGATACTCCCCAATAACACACATAAGCCCTGCCCTAGGGATCCGTGACAGTTTAGTGGTATTTCATATCGATTGTCTCCGTGCTTCGGAAAGCACGTTGAGTTGTTGGACAAGGATAATTCAGCCAGATTGTTGTGTGACTCAGCCAGGTCAGAGGCCTTTATTAAAGCAGCATCAAAATCCAGGCACAAATTGACCACTAACTTCCCTCCACTAATCTGCATTGGGCTCGCGTGGTGAAGAATGGCCCACTCCCTCTCACCCTTATTCGTGAGAAGAGAATACTTGTCCTGAAGTATGATCCTATAGCTACCTACTTGCTCGTAGGTTTGGTTATTTTTCTCATAGGTACTATGTTTGAGCTTACAATTTGCGCTCTTCAACTATTGGTCGACAACCGTAAAGCACCAACTTTCACATGCATAATAAAAACTATTAAAGGATTATGTTAATGTAGAACTCTGCTCAAGCACTGATTTGTTGACAGAAATCCATTAGTGCCCAGATAAACTAAAGGTCAGCGTGGACCGAGCGGCGGCGGTCAGTGGAAACCGACCTTTGCGAACAAAGTGCTTCTGTACATAACATAGAAATTATGAAACTAGAGGCCGATAGGAAGATAAATGCATACTTGATTTAGATGTCGAAGGAATTATAACGGTTTCACAAACACTATTGTTCAAATATAACAACTTTTTAAAGATTTTACTTCAAGGTTTTACATACGACCCTTGTATTTATAGGGATGGTTTAGATTAGACCATCAAACTGGGCAACTTTCTATTACTATGGATGGAGACAAAGTCAATAAAAAATTTAATAATCTGCTGTGCCTTACTTGAGTCGTCATGTATTGGACAGCTGATTTCAGCACGATTTCGATGTTGGTCCCATAGAGAAAGATGTTCAGTTTTATGGTCTGATCATCTCCTTAAAAAGTGTCAGCATATTAAAAAGGACCCTGTATATTTTTTCGGGTCTGTACATTATCCCGAATCATTTTTCACTGAGTCCACAGAGTGATTGTCTTTTCTTACAGCTTTTCTTCTATTGCCGATCGTTCTAAGAAAATGTATTGATCTAAATGTTAAGAATTAGCCACGCCATCTATCGTATCTTTCCCGCCCCCGGCTGAGGCACTACCACTGGGGTACTATCTAAATATTGCGGCTAACGAAAACATAAGCAAATTAAATAGTTAATTGACGTCCACTGTTGGAAATTATGCCTCCCTTAATAATTTGTCAAAATTGGTCGAATCAAAGCTTTGGTCAGTTTTCGCTCGCGTTGAAGTCTTTTGGCTACAATTTGGTACGCAGTTGAAGTAGTTATATCATTTTTGTAGCATAGTTGTTGTATTGTATGTACCAATCCTGTGTCAAAAGTTTACTAAGGCCAATAAGCTGAAAATTGGAATGGAATTTGACTTTCCGAAAATCTAATGACCCAATTAAATTTGCACATTGAAAATGATTTTCAAATCTACTTTGCAAAGGGAACGTTTTAAGTTTATGCATGTATTTATTGCTAAACAGTGTAACCAACAATATATTAGTGCATCTACAACTATTAAAACGGTAAATTATGAAGCGAAATATTCAATTACAGCTTCCTAGCGTGCCTTGCTATCCATTAGATTTCATTAACCGTAAAATTGCGTTCATCCAAGCAATAATTATTGAGTTCTCTCGTATATTCACTCACTTGTTATGATTAACGCTGTAGTTTACGTTTAACATGCATATAGTAGCATCTAACATAAAATCAAATCAATCTTGTAAAAAAGATTAATGTATAAACAAAAAAATGAATGAATGTGAATGTTGATTGTGTTATGTGAAGTCAAGGCTAGATTCTGGCGCTGTATGACTTTTAGGGTTGAACTACACATGGCCGCACGCGATCACATTTTTCCGTCGCTCCATCCTTTTCTGTCATTCAGGAACGTCATTTTCTAGAGCATATAAGATAGACGGATCGCGATCGATCGCTGAATGACAGAAAAGGATGGAGCGACGGAAAAATGCGATCGCGTGTGGCCATGTGTAGTTCAACCCTTAGCTTTAGCTATCGTTTCAGCACTCACTCCTTTTCTACACATATGTCTTTCACACAATCAATCCATCTTTTCTTTGGTCATACTCTCTTAAGAGGATAGGCAGACTCTCGAAGAAAGGAGAATAGGTCATTTTTCCGACTGTATACGTATTTTTCCGATTCGTCCCTCCCACAAACCCCGCAGACTAGAGTGCGAAACAGACAACTGCAGCTCGGACTGATTTTATCTACATAAAATGGAAGAAATCAGCATTTCGTATTCCCCTGTTTTTTCCTCCAAAACTAAACCGATTTTAATCATTCTTTTAAGAATAATATTAGAAAAACATTGGTAAAATGCTCTCGACGAATAATACCCCAAAACCAATAATTTTCTTAAACGCATAATGGTAATTTTCGAAGGTTCCTGTAGACATAGCAGAGGTAACATATTTGATTATATTATAGTAAAAAAAATTTTGCTCTAGTGTCATTTATTATCCAGTGAGGAGAAAGGGGAATACGTTTGTACGAAAAAAAAACTGTTTTTCAGTCAAAAAAGCTACTTTCAAACGTCATCTAATATACTCCATTCCTAATGCTGTCCATTCTAGTAATACCACACGTCCATCTCAAAATTCGCATCTCAGCTGCACGCAGTCGTTTTTCATCCGTCCACTCTGAACACGAAGGTAAAAGACGAGCATTATTACATCAATAAAATAGGCATATAATGTACATTTTATCCAATGATCGAATAAAATAATGGTTTTTAAATAGCGACGTCGGAAATGGATCAGTTATTATCAGAACGTAACGTAACGTATGTGTACTATACACACCGAGGACAGGAAAGTAAGAAATGTCTCAGATCTCGTGTAATTGTTAACAGAGGCGAAGCCGAGGTCTACAAACATGTGATCTGAGGCTTTCTTATTTACTGTCCGAGGATAGTATACTATTTTTCTCCTCGACCGAGGTGGAAAGCGGCAACTTCGTTTAGCGCAGCGGGACGACAATTGACGCTTTCCGTCCGGAGGGGAGACAATATATTTTTTGTTTAATTTGCAAATAAACCTTAAATCGAATAGTAGAATATTTAAACTAACTTGATAATTAATTCTTAACAAAGTTGAGTGTTCTGTGTAAGCAACAGTGATTGTTTTGAACGCATATAGATTAAATGTCAGGATTAGTTTTCGTTTACGGAAACTGCAATCTAATGTTAGTGCTAATTTTACGGTTCACTTAAACTACCGCTTACTCTCGTATTTATGGTATTCTGAAGGTTCATGAGAATTAGTTATTTACTTAATACCCGTTAAACAAGTTCTGATGGATATGACGAATTAGCTTTTGGTGATGCGGCTGATTTCTACGCGTTTTTTTCTTCAATTTTATTATTTTTAATTTAATTCTAATATATAGTAAAAGTATGTTGTTATAGGTTATAGCAAAGATTATGATTATTTCTGCAAAAAGTTAGCTCGTGAGTGAACAAAAGAACTTTTAGTACACAAGGTGTTACAAAAATATAAATAAACATTTAAGGGAGTGGTTTAGACCATCAAACTGAACAACTTTCACTATGGGATCAACTTTGAAAAAGCAAAAAAAAATCTGATTTTCCATACTAAACTACAAATCAACTCGAGCAAACGTATGGAATAGCTTTTTTTCGCGACTTCGATGATGGTCCCATAGTGAAAGATGTTCAGTTTGATTGTCTAAACATCCCCCTAAAAGGTTTTAAATGTTTATTTTCATTTTTGTAATACGGGTGTAAAATTTAATATGTTAAACAGGCTTGCTTCAGAGCAGACCATGAAACTGAACTACCTTCAGTATAGACCCAAAATCGACATAACTACATTTTTGTTTCGTAGAAAACGTCAATGGCTACTCGACCAAAACTATTGAATAATCTGTGACCAAAATGTATGGAACAATTTTTATGCAATTTCAATGTTAGTAGTGCATTTAAATTTACACCCTGTACAAAAATGAACACTCGAACTCGTTTATTTATGACATTACATTAATTTTCTTTCCGGAAATACGCGATAACACGCTTTCCAAGACGGTGTTCTTAACTAAGAGAGAAGAAACTATTTTGGTTCCATCTGAGACGATTACAGCTAAAATTAGTTAACATTTTAATAAGGTATCATGTCGTGAAAGTAAACATACTTAAATGAAGAGAGAGTTTGCTCTTAAAGCTGTTTTAAGTGTAATATACCCGTTAATTTGTTATATTTTAACTTTATTACAGATGATAATGCTTAATGATAAAAATCATAAAGATAAAAAAAATACATTACTTTTTGAATTAAAGAAATATCGAAAAATTATTGATGATAGGTGTATTACGTAAATGATGTAAAAAAGTAATGAGCATATTTTTAGGTGCTTTGCATGGAGCAGCAATTTTTTTTCGTGATTTCGATCTTAGTTCCATAGAGAATGTTTTACAGTTTGATGGTCTGATCATCGGTTCTCTGTAAAAATATTTAAAACTGTCATAGAAACCTGGGTACCTAAAAAAATTAAACTTATTCGTAAACAGGGATAGGAAATAAGGACATGGTCGTAGAGTATGTTTCGTGTACCTCATTGTTCATGTCAGACATAATAGGCTCTAACGTGGTGGTGTCTGACCTGCGCCCACGCATCTACGACGTCCATAGTGTAGAATATTGTGGAGGTATTTCTCTTGGGGTTACGATATTACAAAACACGTTTCGTCTAATTCACGGGTCTATTAGAACGCATAGTGATGAAAAATTTTACTTTTGCCTTTTGGTATCACTTGGTGTCGAGGAGATATATAAAACATCCTCGACTGTCTTTCTGATTCGAATATAATTTGTAGTTTGCCATGTGGTATCCGGCTTAGAATATCTGGTCTTGACAATGTTACACTATTAAATTCAATACTTATTGCATTTTTGAAATTGTACTTTGAGTAAATTTTGTTTTGTTTAAAAGAAGTGTGTTGTAGAGTTTCTGGCCGCATCTTCTCTACAACGGAACACCTTCCGACGAGGTGGTAGATTCAAAATCATGACGTCAGAAAGAGTTATCTATGCGACTTTGACTTTGACTTTTGACTTTGCACCTGTAGTCCAATCATTTTAGGGTTTGAACCTAACAATAATTCATCTATCGCTGAAACTTTGCAGTGTCATAAAGTAAAGTATACAGATTACGGTTGACAAATAATCTAGGACCGGAAAAAAATTAAACCTAGATTATTTGTCAATCGTAATGTGTATACTTTACTTTATCACGGTTGACAAATAATCTAGGACCGGAAAAAAATTAAACCTAGATTATTTGTCAACCGTAATCTGTATACTTACTTTATTTTATGACACTGCAAAGTTTCAGCGATAGATGAATTATTGTTAGGGTGTCCATACAAGGAAACTCTAAAATGACTGGACTACTGTTGAACTCAGGTTTGGTCACTCGGGAGGCACGATCGCGTATATTTGTACTTCTCTTACTGATATTTATAAGCTGTGGATGGTTGGACATGGTCAAATTGTCTGCAGTTGTCGGTGTGCGATGTAAACTGTCTCCCAGCTAGGTTTTGATTTTCTAGGTCAATTTTAAGTTGTTTCCTTATGCCCTGTAGGCCTAGTAATAATAACGACTTTACATAGAAAATAGCAGGTTACATCTTTGGTAAAACTGTATCAAGTTGGGCAGGATACTAACATCAGTTTTGAGTAAATTCTGAACCATGGCGTTTTCTATTGAAGACAAAAAAAAATATTTTCTAAAAAAAGATTTTTATGTGAGTACATTTTTATTTTCTGCCTTGTCATTATAATCACATACGAATAGTAACTTTATGATAATCACAAATAATTAAATGTAGCATAGCGGCATTGCTAATGAAGATAGTCCTCTAATAGGGTTGCTTGCACCAACAAGTATTTAGGCTTAAACGTATTTAGTGATAGTTCTGTCACTCACACTGCTCATACAAATGACAGTGACAGCATCATATTTAAACATGTTTAAGCCTAAGTACTTTTTGGTGCAAGCCAGCCTAACATAGAATTAGTTTTACTAAACTAAATTCGTCTTTATTTAATAAATATTTTTCGACTTAAAGGTCAATAGGAAGTGTGTTCTCATTTTTAACATTTTTGAGTGTTCTAAATTACTAGAAAATAATAAAAACAATCATAATAACAATTAAAACCTTTTTTAGACACGACGTAGGTAGATAATAGGCCAAAAATCAAACTTTAACAACTTAACAAATTCTTTGAAAATATAAGCTAAATGGTAAAATGATAATATTAGCGATTGACACAGCTCGAGATGAATCACTCGATGACGTCACGTTGCACTCGAGGGGCAAATGTCAGGCGGCCCACGTGCGCGTGCGCAGCTTTGCCAGTTAGGGTTGTCAGGTCAGTAAAGTTCGTATGGACATTTGCATAACTGCATAGAATTTAGACAAAACTTATTCTATGATATTGTTTGTAACAACATTGTTAGAAATTTACTATTTCGAGAAAAGGTACGACAGTTTTCCATTTTCGTCAATTTTCACGACAGTTTTGGAAATAGCAGTGCCAATTTTTTTTTCCAATTTTGTTGTTAAAATGTTTCATTACAGAAACAGAACACACAACTATTGAACACTACTAAACTGTTGTTAAATTTTGGTAGTTGTTGCAATATTTCTGACCACCCCGAATAGTGCTGTAGCCCCGCGACTTATTAAAGACCAAAAAGGAATACCAATTGCAAGGTACCCTACAACAATTTCTAAACGGCAATCGGTACTCTTTTTGGTAATTAAAAAGTCCCACTAGTAGAAAGGGATTACGTTCGTGATTTTATTCGTGGATTGTATGTTTCAGTATGAAGACGTTTTTAGGAGAGCTGCAAATATTTGCGCTTACTTAATACATAGAAGAAGTCATTCTGTAGAATTCTGAATCGTGAAAAGTGATATTCAGTGTATAATGCATATTTTATTCAGTGACTAGTGACTACCTACACAATATGTAGATTGGATAAGCGACGTGTCGAACTTAAAAACTAATTTTCCAGTTTGACAACCCTGTAGCCATGACACGCGCCCGCGCCGCATTAAACGCCGTATACGACCTGCGTAGGATTCGAAAATGGAAAACGAGACGTCTTTATTTTTTAATTTTGACATTCACAATTTTATTGTTTCCGATGCGAGTGCGTGACTCATTGTTTTTGTGCATGAATGAATGTCTTTGGTAAAGTTGAGATTAAAATTATGCTTTGAGTCTTGAAGGTTGTTTTAGAATCGGAGTATAAGTATGTAACCGATTCACATTCAGGAGTGTAATAAATAGCCCTGGTACTTAAGGGGGTGCTTCAGCAAATGAAACTGAACCACTTTCACTATGGAGCCCACTTCGAAATAGCGAAAAAAAACAGCTGTCCCAGTCTAAGTTTTGACTAAAAAAAAAAATTAAAGTTAAACACAAAATAAATACGTACCTAATTAAAAATTATGCATCTTTCAGTTCGTCCTTTTTCATAGTAAAGGTTGAAATAACTGAAGGATACATTATTTTTTTACAACTAAGATAAAAATAAAAAATTGTAACCTAATAAAAAGAAACTTTTTTTCCCATGTTATGATTTTGACAGCTAAAATGAAATTGGTTACAGTTGTAAATTATGTCTGCGTATATTCTCTTATCAATTCTTTAAACAAGAATAACAACAACAATCTCGAACCCCGATCAGGAACTAGAGCAAACGCAATTAACGCGGCGACAATAAATAAATAAGCCTCACGACAGCTTAGTAATTTGACATTTGTGTTGAAAAATGTCACAGCGTATTACACGCCTTTTTAATCTCAGTCACATTTTGCATTATGTCGTTGTTGTATTGCCTGTTTATACACGAAGACTCTCAAATCAAGACATTTTTATCTTTACTGCTTTAGAAATAAGGGTTTTTTCGAGGTACAAGTACGAGACGTTTGCTCGTGCAGGGAGCATTCTCGGAAAAGTGCGCACCTTGACATTCGAGTGTCAAATGTCAAGCGGTCATTCACCTACAAGTGCGTGATAGTTCAGTACAGATTACAGTTTTGTTTTTATTTTTTTCTGAAACAACTTTCGAAGAAGTTGTGGGAAAAAACTTACTTGATTGACAGTTCTCTTAGCAGTACCCTACGGAAGCAAAAGTTTGCCATCAGAGCGTCATAATTTAAAATGTGACTTTCATGTGGCCATTTCAGTCCACTTTTATCCGTAAATGGAACTAGCAATTCTTTGCGGAACTAACAGACATATTCAATAGTGTGAGTGATGTACAAGGTGTAACGATTATAAATTTTGGTCTTTTGAACTTAAGACCATGAAACTCGAAAAACTCAACGTCAAAAAAAAAAATCTGCTGTCCAAGCAAGTGCAAGCAATAGAGTCGAGATAGTATTATATCGTAGTCGAGATAGTAGGCGATTTTTTTTTTGTTATTAGCTCCATAATGAAAGTTGTTCTGTTTGATGGTCTAACCTAAACCACCCCTTTATACAGGGTGTTTCATAAGTAAAAATAAATGTCTAAAACTCTTAAGGGGGTTGTTTAGACTGTCAAACTGAACAACTTTCTCTATGGGACCAACATTGAAATCGCAAAAAAAAAAATCTGATGTCCCATACATATTTTAGCTCTAGTCGATTTGTAGAGTATTGAACATCTTTTTTTTTTCGCGATTTCGATATTGGTCCCATAGTAAAAGTTGTTCAGTTTGATGGTCTTAACCACCCCCTTAAATGTTTATTTGTATTTTTGTAACACCTTGTATTAAATAGTGTTTTGCAGGGACGTTGTATTCTAGAATACAAAGTCCCTGGTGTTTTGTTACACCCTGAATGCATATTTTTTTATTTTTCAGAAATACTCAATTTGATAATGATACTCTTTGAAACTTGCTCTTGTTGTAGTTTGCACATTTAAGTAGATTGGCTCAAGAATCTTGAACAATTCTAGATTTGGCAAGATTGAACCCAGGACCTCAAAAAACCTTGGAGACTAATTCATTCATATTTACAGACAGCAGCATTGAATTTACAAGTTTAAGCAATAAACACACAATCCAAAAAGATATAGGAGGTCATTTACATTAATGAAATTTGTCGGTTTTAGCTAACATACTATCTGTTTGGACGAGATTATGGTGCTGATCCAGTCTCCGTTTAGGTATGACAAAATATTTTATCCAAATAATTTAATTTTATTATTAGCTTATACATAGTGTAAACTTAAATTCGTTACATAGGTAATGAATAGTTCTTTGGAGAAAAATCTAGTACTTACCGTATAAGCAACGCAATTTGATATTTCTAGTTAATTGAAATCAACGAAAGTAACGTTTGTGGAGTAGGTATGGCTATGAAGATGTTATTATCTGCGAAAACTATGGGCTTTGGTGACGGAAGATGCCGTAGGCTCAGTAGGATTGAAGTCACGTCAGTGTGGCACAGACTTTAAAAAAAATGTTAGCCATCGCTTCGCTCAGTGTGTACCCATAACCTTACATGTAGATTACATGCAACTTAATCTAGATAGTAAATTATCAATAATTTATTTAGGAAGCACAAAGTAATGAACTTTGCTTTTAAAAGGTAAACCAGTTTTTACTTTATCTTGTTGCTATTACTATTTGAATACAAACTGCCTATTGCGAAGGTAAATAACGATATCGGGAAGCTATTTACCGGTTACGTCATGGACGAACTTGATATGAATTAGGTCAACTCGTAAATTTTTATAAATTGTGTAATAAATTGCGACAAAATTTATGTCAAACAGTTTCAAAGTCAGATAAAACTGGTGTGGTTTAGCGTTGATTTATTTTAAAATAATGCGACTCTATAAACATTTATAGTTTGGCAAATGTTAGTGAGTTCGTTAGTTCGGTCTAAAAGTTTTTGTAAGTATTTTTGATGACGTAAATAAATGAATAAACAAATAAAAAATACATATTATCCTACATTACATATTTGTATTTACAGTATGGCAAGCACAACAAAGGCTGGCAATAAAGTGGAATGTATTCTCACGACAATATTCCCCGAGGGGGTAGTCAGAGATATTCTGAAACCTCAGAACATCCACGTTTCACCAGTAGTACCGAAACTCTGTCCAGTGTGACGGGGGGTGAGCCCGTCGCCACTGACGGGGGGTGAGCCCGTCGCCGTGTAATAGACATTATTATTATTGGTATTTCTCAGCATGCGATACAATCGATTAACAAAATTTTTCTTATTACATCAGACTGAGTTACTGTTTCATATTTTTATGAAGTTTTACGGAGTTAGAGATATTATTATAGCGTTCGCGTATCTCCCGTTCGAACATTTAACTACATTCTAAGATCTCTAGGAAGGGGTCCAAGTTTTAAGGGGCTACCTGCCGGTTTTTGGTAATTTTGTATTTGTAACCATTTTATTCATTAACTATGGCACTTTTTGAGCTGAAATTTAAACTGAACCATCTACAGGATATGAGAAGTGATGTGGTTTTTCTAGAAATCGATTTTAATGAATAAAACCGAAGAAAAGGGACTCTAAAGTCACCCCTTTTTTTCCAGTTGTAACCATTTTACTCTTACATTTTTAATCGGAACAAAATGAAAATTTACTATATTGTTTACAATACAATTTAGAATGATGTGGTTTTTTTACTTTTTCGAAATTAATAAAAAATCATCGAATTTTTCAAAGAAAACAGCAAAATTCTGACCGGAGCCACGCGCTCTTTCTCATCGATTAGTATGGAGTGTGAGTGAGAGGAGAGTGGTCCACGGCTGATACGCCTTAATTAAATTATTTTAATTTAATAAAAGTTCAAAGGGAAAAACAACGCTGTTTATATCGGTGTCAGCTCTAGGCTAATAACTCTTTTGTCCCAATACAAATTATCTCTGTGTGTGTGTATGTAGTAACACAGTTTATCACCCAGAGTAAGGTGATATTTTTTTCCATGCGTTCGTAGCTTCGAATGTCTATCTAGACATATAACTTATCAAAGCTATGTGCTATATTCGCCTGATTATTTTCCTTTAAAATGTTACAAAGTCATTAAGTAGCGAAAGAATGCGGTAGTTTTAAAAATCGGTAACAAGGAAATTGTTCTGAAATCAAGTCTAGCTCGCATAAAGAGTTTATTATATCTACATGGATACTTAATGTTGTATGTAAACCTGTATTCAATAATGTTATTGTAAATTAGTCTTTCTGCAAAGGTTACGCCCTGATAAAGCCTCCAGGTTGGAAGTCTTGAAATTTAGCATAGGGTTGTCACTAGAGATTATAATTAATTACATACAATTAATAATCATTATCTATATAGCTGGCATTTTGTACTTATATGGCAGATTTTCTTTAAAACATAGTGAAAGTACTTTGTTTCAAATGTTGTGTAACTGATTTGCGTAGGTACGCATTTTTATTAAATTAAATTAAATTATGTAATTCAGTATTTTAAATTTAATTTAATTTATTGGACTCAGCTCAATTTTCCCGAAATAAATGATTGAGACATTCACAGCAAACACTGCTTCATCAAATATGGAGTAATTTTCTCAATGTGATTTTGAAAACAGTTTTGAAACGTAAAAAATAGTAAGGTGCTCTATTTCTGACGGCACAAAGTTAAGAGTTAACAAAATATATTACTCTACCAAATTCTACCAGCTAAACCGTAAACCTGCTAAATGGGACAGCTACATTAAGCACTTCCTTACCAAACTTGGCGCACCATAAAGTTAGTGCTAAAGTTAAAGTTTATGGTAAGTTGGCAACCCTAGTCAGAGCACCCGTTCACCGGCCATTGTGCGGCAGAACATTTGTTCGATTGTTTCGTTTCACACAATGTGTGATTTAACTGATACTTTAACATTCTATTTTGTTAGCTATGGACTATGGGGAGGTAAAGATGGCCTCTCAATTTATATAAAAACGACTACAACGATGTAATTAAGTAATTTTTACTGGCCTATTTCATCCCACTGCTGGGAAAATGCCTCCCCTTTAATCCTTCAACCATCTCTGTCCTGGGCATGTTCTGGCCACGCGTGATCGAAAGCATCCAGTTGGTCCCGCCACCTCTTCTAGCCGACGACCGTTTTCTGAGAACCCAGGACTTGATAATTCTTGCTCACCTTTCCTGGTGCATTCAACGGACATGGTCGGCTCAATCTCACATTAATCTGGCGATTTTTTCCCCAAAATCGGCTATTCGTGTTTTGGAGCGAAGTGTAGTGTTTCTGATTAGGTAATTATTTTCTCAAATATATCGACTTTGATGATCAAGAGTTCATCGAATCAAGCTCCCGAAGAACAGAAAACCGATATGGGGAGATTTTGATGCTGTATTTATGAGGGCGAAACGTTTACTGTCTATATGATAGTTTATCCATTCCTTGCAAGACTGCAAGGATAAAAATAAGACAAGTACCTAGTACTTAGTAGCAATTTATATGTATTGATTCACAATAAATGTTCCAAAAATATTGCTACAACTGAAACTATTCTTAAAACTTTTGGGTATAATAATAGAAAAGTTCTCAAAAAGCTTTTTCGATGTTTCAGGAAGGAATTATGAGTGACGTTATGATACTCGTACGTAGCTACGTAGCTATTTACCAAATCTGTTGTCAAAACAACCAACACGAATCTCTACATCAAGTATGTAAACATTCAAGATTCACTTGTTTGTATCTGACTAAGCTTATTGACATAATTGATCAACGGTCACAAACGAAAATGCACAAACATGCTGTTACTAAATACTGTATAACAAACAAGGCGCATGCGCTGATGTGAGGGATGCAGATGCGTCGGTGATATAACAATGATCTTGTTTGTTGATAGTTTTGGCTAAACGATTGTTATGGAATTGAACTGAGATGAAATTGCGATTAAGCACTTCGAAAATGTCACTCTTGAGAGTTCATGAATTTGTAAAAAGGTACCGTTTTTTTAATATGATATTGCGGAGTTCATGATAATAATAACATTGGTACAATATTATTTATTTGTACACCAAGTAGGTATGAAATTGTTAAACGAAAACGGTACAAGTGGGGGTTTTATTACTAAACGCGATATTTTAAAGTCTTTCAGCATTCTTTGGAAATGTCTTCAACCTATATAACAGATACACCTTCTCTTACAATTTTGTGATGGTGTAGATTCACAAAATCAACATTTTACAAACAGCTGTTTACTCTACTCTGTACTAGAGAGCCCGGATTTCCACTTTTAATGACCAGTAGACACAAATCACGCCTTGAAATTGAACCATGTCGGTTCCTTCACGATGCAGACTTTAAAACGCACTTTAATACAAAACAGCTCATCAAGAACCAACCAGCAGCTTCTTAAACCCAACAATTACAGTTAGAAACATCACCGGCAAGCTTTCGAAAGGTTTCAAACAGGAAAACCGATAAATATCCAACGATAGATTGAACCGAACATCGTTTTCCACTACTTGTTAACACAATGAGCATGGTAACTCTTAGCTGCGCCTGCGGCTTGAAGCCAATTGATTATTTTCAACTTTGCATTATGGATTATTTATCTGAAATTTAAAGGGCATCGGGCCTACCACGTTAAGCTTGTTTTAGTAATCTGATCTTTGGAACGTTTTCAATCAATGTTTTAATTTCGTAGCGATGTAAAAATTGAGCTAGAGGTTTTATCATCACAGGTAACTCTAAAACGTATTAAGGACAAGTCAATTAAAAATCTAACATATTAGTATTATTTAAAACGTAGGTAAGATCAATATGGAGATAAGCTGGATTTCCCGCATAAAAAAGGCTGATTGTATGAATTTGCGATAGTTACTGGTTTGCGATCTGTACAAACACAGAAAAAATATAATAATGATACCAATATGTCACAATATAAGTAATACAGTACTGTCCGTACTCCCTACCCCCACCAATTTTTTCCCACACCTCTTCGGGGAGACGACAGTAAAGTATAGGCAATGTTGTAGTCCTCTTTTACTCGCACTCATTTAGTACCGCATGTGCTTACTTCTTGTCAGTTGCCCATTTGGATGATAACAGTGAATTATCCAGGGTGTGCATACAATGTCACAAAAAATAAGTTCTGAGCCCTTAACATGAACGTTCTTAGTTTGGTTGTATGTAAAGGATACACTTTGTCGTCTTTTCCATAATACGTATCTATGAATTCATCATCACCATCATCAGAATTTATATACATCCTACTGCAGGGCACAGGCCTACCCTCTAGGAGGGTGTTTGTGCGTTAGTCCACCACGCGTGCCAAATGAGGATTGGTAGATTTCACATATGCATCAGAATTTCTTCATCTGCATATAATATGCAGGTTTCCTCACGATGTTTTCCTTCACCGTTTGAGAGCAGTCGGTAATACGTATAAGTTTGAAAAACTCATTGGTACGTGGCATGTTGTCCGTGCGGATTCGAACCCGGAGCTCATGATTGAGAGTCCATACCTCTCCGCAACGCGCGTTCGAGCTCTTTATGAATTGAGAGGACAGAAATCTAACGAAATCAATTGGAAAACCGTGTCCTAAAATGACACACGACTTTTTTTAATTTCCAAACAGTTTAGAGGCCCGATACAAGAGGGATAACACATGTAGACGCAGCGACAAATGTCTTCATTATTCTGCCCACGCGCACCTTGCAACGCGTTTATTGTATTCCACGTAAAAGGTCCCACGTGTTAATCCTTATATTCCTATCATAAGTATGTAAATGGCTTGGCTTACAGCTCTTCGAGCGTGGAATGAGGCACCACAGAACGATATTAATGGCAGGAGATGCGACACTCGTTGTAATTTCATCGAATATTAATGTAAAGAGCGATAACGAGAATAGATTATCGAGAGAAATTATTCTGGTATTGAAATCGTTTTTAATCTGATTTTAGACATTTATTTGTCTGGTATTGAAATATAAATTAAAAGAGGTGGCATTGAACATTTAATTTACTCGTACCTAAACCGAATGAACACGAAATCAATCTGGTATTGAAATGACCTTTTGTAACTGTTTTATTGTGAGAAATTCTAAAATAAAACGGAGCGGTATGTATTTTGTAAGTTACGGCGCTCTAATAAAAGTTTTATAGACAATATTTCACGGTAACGCTATTTTGCATAAATAAAAAGAACTACAACGTTTAAATCGTAAAAGAAATCTATTCCCAACTTAGTGACGCTCGCGACTTCGTACGCAGACCAATGACTTTAAATACTCATAACTTTTGATTATACAAACCGATTGCGATGAAATAAAGCTGAAATTTTCGGCTTTCGGTCGGGTCCGTAGTTTTTAACTGATACGTGCACGACATGCGTTGCAATGGCCCTTTTTCCCGACACACAGTTGACCGTTTTGTTTCCTAAAAACCTAATTCGGTCCATTACGAACAATTAATCAAAAAAACTTGCTAAGGTCGAATTCAACCAAACTTAGATTTATAGAAGAGTAACTATACAACGAACAATTTTACTTTTGGTGTTTACACACCCCGTACTAAAAGAACGAATGTATAATTCAACTAAAGAAAGAGGTCGTTGTACCCGTACTTATTCCAATGTGAGGTTATACTGTTTTAATTTGGTAGGTTTCTTTTTATTCTATTTTTTTTTAATTATGCGACATTGACATTTCATTTAGATTTGGGTTGGTAAAACGCAAAATCAGTTTACTCTATAGTAACCGGCGACTTAATCTAAGAATAAAATTTACTCGCGTTTGATCGAATCGGGCCTAAATCTGTCTAGTCGTTCTCAAGTTATGACGTGACCCAGGGAAACAGGGATTCATTTTTATATAGATAGATGTATAGATAGTTAGATTTAAAAGTCAAATTACATTACCATCTCACAATAGCAGTCGTAAACCCCTTGCTCTTTGGCCAGGTCACGCCCAGGGCGGCCGCCTACGCGACGTAGACCATGCCAGGTCCTAAAGGTTACCTTAAAGTATTTGCTTACTACAATGGTGGAGCAATGATCGAGCGATCAGATCATAGAGGTAGAGCGACACAAGAGAGGTCGTTCAACTGATTTACGAGCTATCAATAACGCTGATAGATTTAATAAGCTTTTTGTCTTTGTTAGGGTGCGTTTAGACTGGGTATTTTATTTTTAGGATAGATCTACTCATATACCTAAATTATGTTTATATGAGTTATAGCTTGGTCCTAGGTATTATAATGTATTTTTATTTCGACACAATAGCACACTTGTAAACACCCCTTCGTCGCTAGTGGACAATCTATGGGAGACATTGGGCGATCATTTTTTGCGCTTTTGGCCCCACAGAGAAAGCTTTTAGGAAAACACTTGATCACGTGACGATTCTCCCATACATTGTCCACAAGCACTATAGTGTCGAAGCTTTATCTCTGTCGAGTATTTTATTACTAATGTGGCAATATTAGGTGAGTGTCAAATAAATTATTTGAATGCCAAATTGATATTGTGTAAAATACTATACTAGGTTTCAACAGTACCATTTTATAATCTCTCCTTATCCTCACTTCTTTTTCATTTTTAGCTAAAATATAAAAATATTGACTGCAATGATAAATGAATTTACAGAGCACAAAGATCATTCATTTGGGAAAAAGAAGCAATTAACGCTCAATAATTTTATAGCAACAGCATTTATCATAAATAACCATCATAGTCGGCCTGAACTAAGCAGACTGGTCCATTAGTCTGTCACCAATAACCAGTCAACCTTCAGGGTTAAAAAGTAAGACGGCAAACAATCTCAGTAAAAGGTCCGAGATGTCAAACCCGATCACTTTTACCCGTAGGATTAAGATCCGAAATGTCACTAGCTGACACTGTGACATTTTTATGCTGGGACGACATTTTGATGCTTATGAAACGGCCGATAGGATCGGGCCAATTAGAGATTAATTTATTTTGAGGTCCCACCGTGAGATTACAATGTGGTCGGGTGAGGTTCCAAACTTTTATTATGTGGGTATAATGAAGAAGTGTTGTGATCTGATGTCTTTATACGGTATTTGACTTTTATGTCTTTTGGTGTCAAAGGTGTTTATTGAATATTGGTGGCTGTCTGTTGAGATCAATAAACTTGAAATGGTTAAGTGTTAGGTTTTATGTCTATCTATAGAGTTTTTCGTAAATTATTTAGGGAATATGCAATTCTAAAAGTTCTTTTTGTTTATTAAAATTCTGCATAAGAATCAGCATATTACTCATGACTATATTCCCCGAGGCGGTAGTCAGAGATATTCTGAAACCTCAGAACATCCACGTTTCACCAGTAGTACCGAAACTCTGTCCAGTGTGACGGGGGGTGAGCCCGTCGCCACCTTAAAATTCAGTTAGCACTTATTTTCTGAAAAAGTTAATTTTTCTATGTAAAATTTAATTTATATTTTACGTTTTGCTTTAGAAGAACTTTGTAACAAGTGCAAAATAAAACAACGAGAAATAATTTAAAATAATTGTACGGATTTTAAGGACGTCATTTTTAATATCTGACATCATTTCTTGAGGATCCTATGAATTATTCACCTTAGTAATAAAAAGAACCCACCATTCGACACATTTCAGGTAAACTGATCAATAATTCTACGAACGTATAATATTTTAGCCGACACATTAAGTTGACAATTTGTGTAGGTATCACGAGACATTTAGAATGTACCATCCAGTTCGCCTACGGACCATTGTTGGTTTGTTGGGAACGCACTGACATACCATTTGTTTTCTATGTATGGATCGAGAACTAGTTTGGGCGAGTGTGGGGTGGTAGGTGGTATACAAAAACAAGAGGTTAATAGTATAGGGTTAACTAACAACACACGCACACAACATGCACGCCTTGAAATTTTAACATGGTCCTTCTTAATATGCTGACACTTTTTTAAGAGGATGATCAGACCATCAAACCGAATAACTTTCTCTATAGGACCAACATCGAAATTACGAAAAAAAAAACAGCTGTCCCATACATTTGGCTTAAGTAGGTTTGCAGTTTTTCGATGTCGGTGCATTAGAAAAAGTCGTTCAGTTGGACGGTCTGCTCATCCCCCAGAAGCACCCTGTATAGGATGACGTCGTCCTCCACCAAAAAGCCAGGGTGGTATTAAAAATCGATACCTACGTGACTTTATCATAATTACATCGGGATCATCGGGATGGAACCCCCACACTGAGGATAATATTTAGAAGACTGGTGGTCTAGAATCTTGACCACATAATCTGTTCTATATTATCCTTATTGTTTTAAAATTGCAATCAAATATTCAGTATTTGAGCGTTGAAGATAAAATTGAAAATACTATTGTCTAGACATCTAGGCCACCAAAGTCTTCTACATCATTATCTTTACTGTTTTAAAAGCCTGTTTTATTATATGCCTAGGTGTTTTTTTCTAAATTATTACACGGCTATCCTGATTATAGTTTTTATCTCTACTAGACACGGCTTACATGGATAAGATATTGCTTTCAAAACCTGCGTAAGCTTTTCCAGCTAACCTCATAGTTGACCTCAATAAGGTCAAGTGTATCTTGTATCAATTTTCAAACTCGATAGTTATAATCACTTACATAATAATGGCAGAACTTAGTGATTAAGCCAATTATCTTTAATTTTCTTGATAAACTCTAAAGAGAAAAGCAAGGGAGCTCGTTATGCCGTATAGTTTTACAATAGCTATTTTGTAATTAGGCTTTCCGCTTACTGCTAATTTTATGGGCGGGAAATATTGTATAAAACTGTATCTCAGTAATGTTTTGAGTTTGGTTCGCTTAGAGATGTTTTTTACGATAAAATATCTGTCTCCCATCCTCTCCGTGTGATAATTTGGCCAAATTTCGTGAGTTTATGCATTGAGTAATTATTAACATAGTACCTCAATGAGTTTATGTATCTGTTTACGCTAACTTGTGAAAATGACTTCTTGTTTAAGTATTACATGTTACAAAGCAATTAAAAAAATATCACATATCATTAGGTGATAGAGTAACAAAAAACCTATACAAGGTGTTACAAAACTACAAATAAACCTTTAAGGGGGTGTTGTAGACCATCAAACTGAACAACTTTCACTATGGGACCAATATCGAAATCGCGAAAAAAAAAATGTATGTTCTATACTCTACAAATCGACTAGAGCTAAAATATGTATGGGATATGAAATTATTTTTTTCGCGATTTCGATGTTGGTCCCATAGAGAAAGTTGTTCAGTTTGACGGTCTTAACAACCCCCTTAAGAGTTTCAAAAATTTATTGTTACTTATGAAACACCTTATATACAATGAGATTCCCATGCTCACTACAATGAGCAAGCTATCAACTTTCCTTCTCCTCCTATCTTCTTTGATAAAATCGTTGCGGGTTTCAAGATAGACTACATTTCTTCCCCTGGGCTCGCTGGACTTCATTGTCTAGTGTTGTGAGTCGCCACTATTGATCCTGGTTTACAGGAGATTCTGTGGCAGGATTGTGTGGTGGGCATATGCCCGATAAAAAAGGAGTACCTAGGCTATCAAGCAGTCTCTATGAAAAATGCCTTAACAAATCTTTCCTATCATTTGTATACAGGACCCTTATTAATATGCTAACGGTTTTTAAGAGGATGATTAGACCATCAAACTGAATAACTTTATCTATGAGACCAACATCGAAATCGCGAAAAATAATCTGCTGTTCCATACTAAACTGTGGAACCTTGGGGTTTAAAGATATGAATGAAAACGACCAAGTTATCAATATATAAGTTAATTTAATAAAAATAGGTAAGTGATACTGTAGGTACTATGAAAATAAAAGTTCGTGGGCAAAAGGGCCCGTCTGGTCCTACTTCCGAACAGGTACAGCTTGGCAAAAAAGTCATGATCGTGGTGACAGGTGGAACTGAAATTTCGTATGGTGGTGTTGACAGATTATGCGTGATTTTGACGTTCTTGCGTGGAGGCAGCGCCCTCATTTTTTATCACGACTTTTTTGCCAAGCTGTACTTCCCAGCACAGCAGTCCATAGACGTGGACGCACGGAGAATCGTGGACGTGAGGATGACGTCCAATTGTGGTGACGAGGAAAGAAGTCATCGTAACCCGAACTCCTGATAGTGGTGATGAAGAAGGGTATCTAGTCTAATCAAGTAAAATCGAATCGAATCTACTCGAGCTAAATATATGGGACATATGATTTTTTAGCGATTTCAACATTGGTCCCATAAATAAATTTGTTCATTTTCATGGTCTGAGCATTTCCTTAAAAACCGTCAGCATATTAAGAAGGACCCTATACAAGTTTCACTACATTTAGTCCGCCAGCCACTTAACAAAAGTGAAATCACAACTTAAAACTACAATAACCTGGGCATAAACGTTATACTATGGTATAAAGTGTAATAAACAAGGCAGAAGGCAAGTAGATACGATCGGCCTTTCACCGTGCCGGTCGATTTTGCTCCAAATAAGTGAACCGACACTTTTATTGAGAATGGACAATTGCCACCCAGTTGGCTTGCACTTTATGGTGATATAAAATAGGCATTAGAAAGTTTTGTGTAAGGAAATAGGGAAATTTGAATAAGGTTTTCACCACAGTATAAGAAAGAGTGCACAGTATTAGATGGGCGCGTAGAAAGAGAAGGAACTAGAAGAAAGCACGTGTCTTGTCATAACACTCAGTAAGAGATGCACATAGCAAATTCGCGCTAGTTAAAAAAGGAGATCGCTACTTATTGCTGTCCTTATCGACGTAGCCACTTTTTTGTTCTACGACGGCTGTCTGACTCCGGAGTCAGACATCTATTTTCATACAAATTGTATAGGATTTTATGACTATCGCTGTCTCATACGCGGTTACACTGATGTTACGTCTATCAGCGTAAGCGAAAAATACTTCGCCTATGGATGGGCGCCTTACGCAATTTGCGTAAGTCCCCATCCATTTGTACTGGGTCCTTCTTAATATGCTGACACTTTTTTAAGCGGATGTTCAGATTATCAAACTGAAAAACTTTCTCTATGGGACCAACATCGAAATCGCAAAAAAAAACTCAGCTGTCCCATACATTTGGCTCGAGTAGGTTTGCAGTTTTGTATGGAAGAGATGTTTTTTTTCGCGATTTCGATGTTGGTCCCATAGAGAAAGTTGTTCAGTTTGACGGTCTGATCATCCTCATAAAAAAGTGTCAGCATATTAAGTTGGACCCTATATTACTATTTTGAACGATAGAAGAACTCAAAACACATTCAAAATGTTTCATTCAAAATAATATCACAAGGATAGCTTTCTGCGTCATTTTTGACTCTACCACCGCGTCGGAAAGTGTTCCGTTGTAGAGAAGAAACGGCCAGAAACTCATCTCATCTCTCTCCTTCCGGTGGTGATGGTGGAGACGGATGATAACCAATCTTTCGGTTTTCTTCTCTTGACTTCAGCAAGCACAGAGCATTCAGATTTCCAATTTAAAGCTACTTATTATCTTCAGTACTACTTTGAATTATGACAACTTATTATAAGTTGAACCCGCATAGTTGTACTGCCGGCCACCAGACCAGTGATGCCAACTTAGCAACTTTGTAGCTAGATCTAGCAATTTTCGGAGGTCTGGCAGCTACAAATTTGTAAAACTTGTAGCTAAACTTTTTGGCTACTTTTTCTAGCAACTTTTGGGACTGAGAGATTTTTGTAGCCAGAGCCATAAAAATTACGAATATGGAGCGATAAATAATGCCAAAGTATGAAAATAGCTACATATTCGATATATTAGTACCCAGAATATTTCACTCCGGTTCTTAAATTTTTTGTTGTAATGAAAGCAGCAGAGTATTTTATCTTTACAACCGTTTACAGTTTCAATAATGTTTTTTAACCATTAATATTTTGAGAAATTGAAGAAATTTCAAAGTATTAGCGTTGTTTTAATCGATTTTGATGTTTAGCTACTTCTAGCAACTTTTATGGGATAGAAAATTGAGCAATCTAGCAACTTTTTGTGAACTACTTAGCTACAGCCCTGAGGTAGCAGTTGGCAACACTGCACTAGACACTATACACCAGAAAGTAACGCCCACGCGGTATACGTACAAGGTGCAGAGCCTCCGGTCATCATTACTTACACAACAGGTTCGACTCCTGACCTAGACCTTATAGTTTCCTTATAAATAAATATAATTAACTACTAGATTAACGGGAACATTGTTAAAGTCTAGGTCGATGAAATTGGTTTATGAATGAAGCTAAACAGATTTATTGGAATTCAATCTGGATTGTTAATTGAAATGGTGAGGCATTTTGTAGTTTATCGCGTTATTAAAGCTGGTAATACAATGACGCTTCCACTAGGTAAACGCTGGGTCTGTCCATATTTGGGTATTTCCACGGTATTCCATTATTCACGTGATTTCCTTGGCAAATTTTATTTTTAGTTTTTTCCTGAAAATATGTCTGTTTTCTGTTATCGACTAAGGCCAGATTTCTTGAGAATTTTCGCTTCGAGAAATCTCGAGCATTGCTTTTAATATTTCCATCTACAGATTTTTGTTTAACTAGTCTTTAAAACCGCCTCATTGGTTTATTTCCGCGCTTATTTATATTATGCCTGTCTCAAGTTTAAATGTAAATTCTTCGATCAGACGAGTCATCGACATCAAAGATAGACATCAAATGCATTCACAAACAATATTAACGCACGTTTCATTCACAGCAGTGTGGTAAATAAATCGTCTTGTCCACAGACGCCTACAAGACTTACAAGATCTCGGCATCTAGACTTCATTTTATTAGAAACGTCCCCTAAATTAAACCATTTTGATACTTGACACCCAGTCTTTAGAGTTCTGTCAAGGGATTTGTCAAGAAGTACGCTGTTTAGTGGCATTTCTATATATTGTATCACATTTGTGCAGTAGCAAGCAGATTTGTATCGTAAAGTATGAGCAAGTGGAGCAAGAGATGGTTTAGATATGAGAAATGTGGAATCGGATACCATTTAATTTTGTATAGAAATTGTATGGAATGTGCAACTTGGTTTGAAGTTTAGTTCGATTGGATCGATTGGAGTAGTTAAAGGTTAACTTTAGACATGTATATTGTATACTTTACTCGTAGTGCATTTAATAAAGTGCAATTTTGCTTAAATTATATGTTATTTGAATTAATTCCATATAATTTATGTAGATGATATTGACTGAATATTTACTTACATACTTTAGTAACAAACAACTTTTACCTATACATATAACATTAAAATCGTGAAAAAAGTCTAATATTTAATGTGTAAGTGTAACATATTTAATTTTACATCCAATGTATTTACACAAAAAAATTTTAAATGAGTATATACTTAATTAAATTATTTATTTATTTTTGTATATTTTTCTGAACGGTGTTCGAGAAGGGTAGAAATGGTAGAGTTATGTTTGAATATAATTCCAATTATTGGATATGGTACAGATTATAGTTAAATGTTTCTAGAGAATATCTTTTTTTAAATGCGGTGCTCACGCACAGTACATGTAAGAAAGAGTTATGGTAGACATCATTTTCCTGCCCTTATTCCATTGCTTTGGGTCGGCGCTTTCTCCATTCATCTCTTTTAGTAATCAAGAAAGGGTTTGGTAAAGTTAGGTTTAATATCCACTTAACGATCCATGTACTTAACTTACCTGTACTTACTAAAACCTTGTGTGACATATTTAGTAACAGTCATAAAATTACCCACTATAAACTCAACAACACTGTCAAACTCTACTTAATAGTGCATATCAAATAATTCCTCGATTTCCACACCTTCAATTCAAACGCATCCGTGAAAATTTGTAGCAAAACTAACGAGCGAACAATTTACACTTCGCAACAAATTGTGAACATTTGAATTTCTAATCTGAGTGTTTATTCCGTTTGATTGTTATCTAAGAACTCGTACATGGGGAAAGTGCGGCTACACCATAAAATGATCTCTCCCATGAAATCTAACATGATTCGATCATAATTTAGCACTTGATTCCACAATAGCCGGTCCCCTGACTATTAGATAAAGGTCCTAGAAGACCTAACACAGACTAACGCATAATGTAGAGGGGACAGTTATGAATTTATTTCGTCAATTGCATGCTTGTCGACCCGTAGGTTTCTTGTACCATTACTTATCTACGGATTTCAGCTTACAATAGAGACTGCAGTTCGATGTAATGAGCATAGAGTATATAAATTGCTCAGAGGCGATAAATCGCTTGCAGAAATTATTGCCTTTTTCGCATTCAGCTTCAAAAGTAAAACGTTGAAATTATTCAGTTTTCAAATTTAAAAAGTTAAAGCTTTTTACACAGGACGTAAAAGCGAAAGCTTTTAAAAACATAAAGTGAAAGACGCCTTTATCTGAAGCCAGCAAATAAACGGCAAGTAAAATAGGCAATAAAAGGTCGACTGCAACCGATATCTTTCCGCAACTGCGTTCTGATTACTCTGCGCGGTGTCGCAGGCCGCCCACGCGCGCCTGTCAAGACCCGGCGCGTAAATATGGCGCGCGGAATTAGAACTACCCGCGGTTATTTATCGCCTGCGCGCGCACAAGAGAAATCGACGAGCGAGCCGCTCAGTGTCACTTCCTGCTCGGACGCTGCGGACAACGCTTGCTCCCAACGCTCTTGTAATAGTCCTTTATTTGATACCATAAAACTATATCAGGCATAGCCTATTGTAACTGTGACCGAACGTAATCGTTTATCTGATTATAGCGGTTCGGCTCCAAAGTGTCTGTTTGTTCAAATGTATTCTAACGCGTTTAGTTAGCTATTTACATATCTACAATCTTGCCGTTGAAAAATTATTCCGGGTTTATCTCAAACATCGATAAAACTTGATTTTGTACTATAAAAACGATCAATTTAATATAAATCAGTACCGCAATTATTTCTAATTAATCTAGGTGCCAGGTGCAAGAAAAGTGCGGAAGTGAACGAGAACTAGAGTAGGTGACTTACACGACCGATGACTTTTTATGACTTGACATTTACGCGACATTTGACATTATGGTCTCGCTACACGTCTAATTATTATTTGTGGGTGTGGGCTGTCAATGCATACCTAAACTAGGCTGCTCGGTGATTGATATCGCTGTCCCGCTCTGAACCAGTTCTCTTGATTAATGCGTTACTCTGTGAATGTCATGTTACGATCTAATTAAGGTTCTTCCTTCATGTTGTCTCTTAGATTGTTGTTTAAATTAAGTTTAAAGTATGATTATTGGGTTGTGTTATATGAAACCTGTGTTTAGTTGATATTGATTGATTAAACCGGTGCCGAAAAGGTTAATAAAGGTTCATAAGGTCTAGTGTAAATTAACCAGAATTATATAGAATTAGAGGATTTAAATTACATCAAATTAATTTAGTTACATATTTGCGAATGCGGTGAGATTTTTTTTTTTAAGAGGAATACAGACGATTTCATTCACTGACTTTATGTTAAATTATGCACTAGGTATTACGGGAGTTAAGTCAGAAGCTACAACTGTACTTTCTTTTCTATTTTGGCATTCCGTTGTTCGCATTTAGCTAATTTAGGGTATCATGATGGTAAAGTGGTGAAAAGTGGTTCATGGTACATTTTTAATGTTTGATAATGAAGTTTGATTTTCGTTTTTTAGGCAAAGTTGGCTTGTTTTGTTATAGTCATCATTATCAGCCTATATACGCCCCACTGCAGGACACAGGCCTACCCTCTAGGAGGGTGTTTGGGCGTTAGTCCACCATACGTGCCCAATGCGGATTGGTATATAGACTTCACATATGCATCAGAATTTCTTCTTCTGCGTATGTTTCCTCACGATGTTTTCCTTCACCGTTTGAGAGCAGTCGGTAATACGTACACAAGTTAGAAAAACTCATTGGTACGTGGCATGTTGTCCATGCGGATTCGAACCCGAATCGAGAGTCCATACCTCACCACCAAGCTCTCCCGAGTTTTTTTCTAGTAAAGAACAAAAAAAGCAACAATTTAAAGTTCAGTATACTTGGACGAAAATCTAACTTCATTATATTTCCTTTTAAAAAAACGGTCTGTAACACGATTTTTGCTTCAAATATTACCTTAATACATACAGCCAGATATATCTAAACCACTTCATCGCTAAACCGAAAACGCTATGGGTAGAGCAGCATAACAAAAATCACCGTGTACCTGAAACAAACGAAAATATTTAATTAGATGTAGGAATAAAAAGTAGATTATAATTTAACAACCATACATTACACACAAAATAAGGCTAAAACATATTTAAGTTAGTTACATCTACTAAAATTATTGCGGTACGCAAATCTCGAATCTACAAACTTCCTGCCATACCCGGGACTACTAAAAACTTAAACGTAATTTACAATGTGTTTCCATCTTTAGTTTAAAGATAACCAACAAAATAAGGCCAAATACGTCCAAGATAGATAACATAACATTATGATAATGACAAAAAGTTAAGATGATGGTTAAAATTTAAATAAATTAAAGTTTTTACGGATCAAACATTTAAAAAAAAAAAAAATTATCGCTCTTAAACGATCTGCCAAAATCACGAAGCTCTAACGTAATTAAATTAGAACTCTGTGCTGCTGTAACAATTTTGCCGTAGCCGAAACTGTAACTAGGTAACTGACGTTTTGCCCGTTCTCAAAAATATTGAAATATCTTCATATAAACTAAACAAAACAAATACAACAATATTAGTTCTTCAATTAGGTTTAACTAGCGAAACATATACAGTCAACAATACTACATTATACCTGTGGAAATACCAGAGGAAACCCCAGTAAAAAACAATGCGTCCATAAATACAAAAAAGGTGGGACAATAAAATATTAAAATAATCAGCCCTGCATAAAAGTCTCTTACCTAAATACGAATCTAAATCTACGTACGGGCTTATTATGTTCCACAGACACTTGTTAAAATTAACAATCACAATCACTCGGCCGCTGACAGTCAGTAGAAGCTTTAATCTTGCGTTTTTTATCGGCAGTTGTCGAGTTATGCTATTTGTGACCTCGCCTCGTACGTGTCGCCTGGAGGTAAGGTGGACAAACGGACACAATTTCAGATTAGTTTACTTACTAGTGTCACCATGTTTTGGTTAAAAAATAGTACACATGCCCCGTGATTCTATGATGAGACTGCTATTCACGCTATAGGCATTACAGCCGTATCTTGGACATTGTACTAGTATATTTTGTTTTGTTTAAAATATGTGTTTGTTAGAGATTCTGGCCGCAACTTCTCTACAACGGATCACCTTCCGACGTGGAGGTAAATGCCTTTATATCCAGGTAAATGCCTTTATATAACAAAGATAACTTTTAAGCTGTAACAGTTGGAGATCATTATAAAATTGTTACTTTAGTCTCTTTTCATATCATTTGCTAAAAATAATTAATATTTTCATTTCAACTATAATATCTGAAACCCAGTGCAAGAACAACTTTTTAAGTGGCAGAAAATATGCCACTTTTTAATGTGTTATCCCAAAACATATGATTTTTGAGGACACATTACTATTAGTCACATTTATCTTTCAAATAGTTTTTGTCACCGAATATTTGTAAGTTGTCTTCTGGTCAATGGTCAATTTATATTTGTCTACATTTACCAGTTGATATTTTAATGTGATAGGTAGCTATTAGTTCAAATATGGTTCAAATAAAGGTTAAATATTAAGATTGACAATGATATTGTTTAAGATAATGATACAATGCGCGATGAACTAAACATATATTTTTCACCTCACAAGCTCGGAAAGATTCTGTTTATCGTTCGAAATCTGAGTGCAAAAGTGTATTTTATCCGCTAGCGTGCAAAGAGTTTTTGAAATTCGAATTTGTCTATTCAATATTTTTGTATACCGCCAATGCACTGAAAATGCTTAATAATTATTTCATGACACTGGCCAGCACGAAAATAAAAACTTTTTGAAATGTTCTTTTTAGCAATTCACTTGTTTTCCTCGCTGTTGTGAGGTGAAAAATTGTGTGTTTCGCTCGGCTGTAAAGTTATTCTGCGTCTCGTACCTTTGAAACCTTCGCTGAACGCTCAGGATTCTATTATTTGAACCACTCGCTTCGCTCGTGGTTCAATCCTAGAATCCTTCGCTTGCTCAGGTTTCAATAAAAGTACTCGCGCCAAAAAGCAACTTTGCAGCCTAGCATAACAAATAACTATTTCACCTCACTAGCTCGGAAAGATTCTGTTTATCATTCGAAATCTGAGTGCAAAAGTGTATTTTATCCGCTAGCGTGGAAAGAGTTTTTGAAATTCGAATCTGTCTATTCAATATTTTTATATACCGCCAATCCACAGAAAATGCTTAATAACTATTTCATGTCACTGGCCAGCACGAAAAAAAAACTTTTCAAAATGTTCTTTTTAGCAATTCACTTTTTTTCCTCGCTGTTGTGGGGTGAAAAGTTGTGTGTTTCGCTCGGCTGCAAAGTTATTCTGCGTATCGTACCTTTGAAACCTTCGATGAGCTCAGGATTCTATTATTTCAATCTTAGCATCCTTCGCATGCTCAGGTTTCAATAAAAGTACTCGCGCCAAAAAGCAACTTTGCAGCCTAGCATAACAAATAACTATTAGTTTTTTACACAAATACATTTATGCTTGGTTTACGCGCTTGCGCAAGCTTCGGCAAGTTCGCTGTACATTGACGCTTCGATAAAGTGATTATTACTATTTAACAAGAATACGTGAGAGTGTTTCAAATCTCTGTTCCTATAACATAAAACAGCCCTAAAATTTCGTTGCTATTTGGAATTGAGTATACAGGATCCTTATAAATATAACGACGGTTATAAGGGACGAACGCAGAAATCGCGAAAAAAACTGATGTCAGATCATTATTCCCCCCAATTTCGACTTCGCCTTGGTTCCGCAGAGAAAGTTGTTCAGTTTGATGGTCTGATCATACCCTTAAAACCGTCAGCATATTAAGAAATACCCTAAAGATAATCTAGAACTTTTTAAATAATCTAGAAATTTTTTGCGTCACGCCTCCCCCTATAGTAATATTTACATGCCCCCCAATAGAAAATTTTACGACAAGCGCGGGTGGAACTGTGCTATCTGGGACCTACTGAGCCTGAACACTTCGGTAAGAACGACCGAATGGGTGAATTAGCCACAGAATTAATAAAAACAATTAATTAATGATTGGAATTTACGTCGTTAACTGGATTTTTCTTATAAAAATTCAAACAAATTGTGCCCCCCCTACGATATCGCTACGCCCCCCAAGGGGGGCGCGCCCCACTGGTTGGAGGGTCCTGATCTAGATAGATAGATACCTAGAACCTTTTTTTTATTATAGATGGGTTGGCTCTTAACCTCAATCTACTCCTCAGGACAAAGATGGGGTCGAAGATGTAGCGAGCTTACCCAGAAAGGGTACTGGCACTCCTGCACACTGACCGAACGCAGCAAGCTGCTTGGAACCAGACTCCGGCAGGAGGGTGGTCGCGCGAGCAAGGCGGCTCCTTGCTGAGCCTACCACACCGCTGTGGGGGATCGTTCAGCCGCCACCACAAACCTGGTAGCTTGTGATGCCGTTGCCCAGGTTGGACCGCTAGCAGGTAGATCCCAACCATCCCAAAACCTATCGCTAGTCGATACTATTATTTTTATTATATTGAGACCTTCGATCGACATTAGTTATTAGATTTGAGTCACTGTTCATTGAGAAATATCTGCAAAGAAAATCCAGTACCAAAAGCAAGTCTATATTTAATTGCTAAAACTTATATTTTGCATCAATATCAATTTAAATCTATCAGCCACTCTAAAGTTAGCAAATCACTGCCTACGACTTCAATTATAGGTATTACAGCCTTAATTGAGTAGAAGTGAGACGTCATCTCAAAGATAATGTTCGTATTCGTAACTGACTTGCTTAATTAACTTGACCTGTTTTGTATGCTATTTTTGAATATTTCGGAAAATACACAGAGTTTTACGTGTTTCGTGCTTATTGTAATTATTTTCTTTTCGGGTCGAAGGCAATTTGAAATTTCTGAAGAAATGAACCAGTTCGAATGAGATTGAGTTATTTTACTTATGATTGGTGTAATAACAATATTATTGCTTATTGGCGAAAAGGATTACTTTCTGGGTGTACCACCGCAACGATTAAGGGTCGTAAACGAACTTAAGTACCTACATTGTTATGCATTGTACTGGTTGAATAATTGTTATATTATGATTGAAAATCTTTTACAGGAACAACTTTCTTGTAATGGCTCAATTACAAAATGAATAAAAACACTATTAACTTTTATTGTAATTTAGGCGTACGTGCACGATTTTTATCCAAAGTCTGTAAGATATGGGTCCTTCTTAATATGCTGACAATTTTTAAGGGTTATCCCCTTAGGTCAGACCAATAAACTGAAAAACTTTGTAGGTGTTACAACGAAATCGCTAAAAAAAAGCTGTTCCAAACTGCAAACCTACTTGAGCCAAATGTGTAGGACAGCTGATTTTTTGATCCCGATTTCGATGATATATCAGGTGTAAGCTGATGGACTAGATTTAAACCTATACACTGAAATAATCAATTTTAAACAACGCGTATCCGCAAAATAAATAAAATTATTTCCTTAAAAAATTAAAATTTTTGCATTATAACATTCTCTTTGTTGAAAATATTTGTAGTGAACCATGGAGATGTTTTCATGAAAAAAGTTCTTAATACACGTAAATAGTTCAACACGGGCGACTTCTGCAGAAAAAAATTACATTGCCGCCATTTGCTTCAATTAAAAACAAAACAAGTTTTCTTTTTTCTTATTTTATGGCAATTGTAATTTTTTTCACACTACGCTGCCTGTATCAAGTTGTATAAAAATAGAGACCAAAGATATTTTAATGTTAAGGCACAAATCCGTCTAAAGGATTGTGTAATAAATTGGGACTCGATACTTTTTGTATCATCGTCCAATAAACAAAACCAGCTTCAATGATTAAGATATATTGAAGTGGCATAAAATATGAAAGCCTCTCCTTAATAAAATGAAAGCCAAAATCTACCAGCAAAACCTATCACTGTCCAAGCCACTGAATGAAGCATAATTACCAACATTACAAAACAAGACCGCTCCAGTTTCCAGTCTCTGTCACAGTCTGTGTGTCTATTCCACCTTGAAAGACCCACAAACCAAGCAATAGTCTAACTTAAACCATAGGCATAAAGGTTGTATCGTGAGACTTGAAGAGCAGCATGAACTATAGCAGTGTAATGTCCAGTGAGCTAAGCAATTTTAGTTCTAACGACAAAGATAATAGCAGTTCTGCAATGGGTGTTAAAGAAGTGGAGAGAACAGTAGTGTGAGTGAGGGGACAGTGACCCGGGCTATCTCAGAGATCGCAGCCTCCGACCGGGCAGATGCCGAAAGATGTCAGCCAGGGTTGCAGTCGGGTGACGGAAATTGACGCTAAGTGGTTTTGGAAAACAAAGAAAAAGGATGTTTTGTTTCCAAATTAACAAGTTCTAGATCCGCCACATACATATCGAAATCCGATCCGGAATTCAGAATCAGGATTACGATTTCGTATGGATTTTCCCCCTCTACAAATCAGTTCGGAATTATGGAGGCATCAAATCCTATGCATTATAACAATTCTGATTCGGAATCCGGATTGAAATTCGGTATGTATGTCGCGGACCTTAGTAAAACGAAAGAAATCATTGAAAAACAAAATACCTTCCTCGAGCAATGGAAACAATGTACAGTATGTAACTTGATTTAATAACTGTAACTACAGCCTTGGAAGCTTGGAAGAAGAATCAAGAAATTAATATTATTCGGGTCGATGTTTGTTGTTAACCAAATGGTAAACATTTTTTTTTGCGTTCTGAGAATTCATAATTTGAGTATGCATTTTTTGAACCATAATTTTATTTACTGTAAAGTTATGAAACTTGCAGATTGCAGTTGATTGCATAAATTTTAGAAGATAGTATCCTATATACGTATTGTGTAAAAGATGACATGTGTATGAACCCTAACATGTGAAGATGAATGGAGGAAGACTGTCGTCTTCTATACATATTCCTAGACATATAGAGGATGATGATGATGATAAATTCGATGGGATACACCTACTATTTTACTTTAGCATTAACCTATCAATTTCGAAATCATTATATCATTATCAAGATTCTAAACGATTATTTATTACACATATTGCATGAAGTTCATGTTTATATTTCTGTGTATGTATCAATCACATCGGAAGGACAGTCTTTGACAAATTTCTTTGGAATAACACACCCAAGATCAGTAGCTCCATCTTTTAACTATCTCACAAAACCAAATCCGACCCTGCCATAACCTTTAGCTCGCGGCGATCGCTTTTAAAAATAAAAGTAGCCGCGTTAATAACGTATTTTTACTGCGCGTTTGAGCCGCTACCGCGCAGGTGCGTTGGCCTGCCCTCGCGACGCCCCCGGCCAAACCCTGCGCGAGCGCACGCTACCTTTGTACCAATGATTTGAGGCTGTATTTTTGTAATTAATTTAGGTTTTTTTGTCTGCTAATGTGCTGCTGTTCTGTAGGGTGTAGAAATGTGATTAACGAGCTAATTTTATCATTGTGTTAGCAATTTATAAGCAATGTTTTCATGTATGATGGGGCCGTTGGATGAGGGCAGCGCTTGACCGGTCGTTGTGGCGATCCTTGGGGGATGCCTAAGTTCAGCAGTTGACATCTAACGGCTGAGATGATGATGATGAAGCAGTGTTTTTGTGGTCGAAAGGCTATACAGTCTAAGTGTGCTCCTGACTAATTTCGGCAACGGCAATTGCTTTAATTCCATTATTAGCGTTGATAAGTTCTCATATGGCATACATAGCCAATCTTCATAGAGGACCCTTGCACATAGCAGGTACGTGAGTAGTATCCAAAGAGAGAGGTGGATCAAATTAGATGCTATAAAGAATGACCCATATTAACCCTCACTAAACTAATAATCTCATGAGCAGTTTCTAAACAGGTTGCCTTTTAAAGGTATTATAAAGACAAGAGACAAAGTAACATTTTACTGTAATGTAACCAACACCGGAGGCTCAGCTCAGTGTGGACGGCAGATATACATCAATGGACGACAGACGTCTTCCGTTCTGTGCATTCGACGCATTTTACTACTAGATCAGTTTGTTATAATGTATGTACTTACTAAGGAAAATATACTTACGCCCGATTCGACCAAACGCGAGTAAATGGTATTCTTAGATTAAGTCGCCTGTTACAATAGAAGTCTAGACTCTTAGAGTATAAAGTAAACAGATTTTGCGTTTTACCAACCCTAATCTATGAATAAGTTGAGAGTAATTTAAAAAATAAATAAATAAAAAGAAACCTAACAAATTAAAACTGTATAGATACAATGTAATAAGTACGGATACATATTGACCTCTTTCTTCAGGTGGATTATACATTCGTTGTTTTAGTACGGGTATATAGTATGGTAGAAGACCAATTAAGTTAGTTCGGTTAAATTCGAAACGAACGAAACAATTCGAATTATTGTATAGTTTCCAATCCTTTGGTTTTAAATCTACGATTTTAATATTTTTTACTTGTGATAGTTTATCAAATAAAATAACGATAAATTCGAATTTCGTTGTTTATTTTAGTTTGTGACTGTACTAAAAATATATTACTCAAATTGGGTGGTCACCGAATTATCATAACGATAATTCAAAACACATTTTATTCCATTACAATAGAGCTATTTTTAGTTTGAATCGGTGACCACTTGTTCCACTATGTAATACAATCCCATAATGATACCTAAATAAAGTTGTTCTATTCATCATTTCACTTAAAACGGATATATTACATTAAAACCTAGATTAAGAAGTTTGATTTCGTTCGAAAAAGAACATTATTTTGATTTACAACATCCACCAAAATGTATAGAATACATAAAGCTGATTTAAAACCAACAAATGTTATGTATTGATATGCCTAATTCCTTTTTATAGGATTTTCGTGTTAATAAATAATTTATGTTATTTATACTTTTGATATATTATTCTCAACTAGAGTTTCTGGGCTACATCTTTTTGTAGATTGCAGTCCCTCTAGTTCCCAGACGGGACTTCCATCACGGAACTATTTAATGGGAATAAACACATAATCAAATCCATTGGCGCACTGACAATCTTTAAACTTCAGGTGGACACTCAGCTCTCTCCATTCAAGATAAGGAGCTTGAGTATACAAGGTGTAACATTAAATATGTTCGTTACATATCCAAGGAGGTGTTTCATACCATCAAACTGAACATGGGAACAACACTGAAATCGTGAAAAGAAAAAGCAAATGTTTCATACATATGGGTACTTATAGTCGTTAGTTCGCCATTGACGTTTCCTATGGAACCTACGATTTTTTCGCGATTTCAATATTGGTCCCATAATGAAAGTGGTTCAGTTTGTTGGTCTGCAGTACCCTATAAAGCACGTATCGCATTAAAGTTTACACCATGTATAGTATGTACAACAAACTAATGCAGCATTTTGCTGACTGTAGTCATATAAAATACCCATACATACAAAGTAACGATATGAAATAGGAATGTCACAACTTCAGCAGGTGTTTCCTAGACCGACGTGCCACTGGCAGGCTTTTCCGGACCTCGAGTAACGGCTTAGATAACTGATTGGACCCTTTTATATCTAACGTTTATTTAGCTAAGAGACCCCGAGGTCAGGTGCGATCGTAGTGCAGGAATACTAAGTGGGCGTGAGCTTGTTTGTGCGGAAAAGTGTTAGGAAACGAATTTATTTGATATGTGATAAGCTGCTAGTAGCTACAAGGAAACTTGGGATAAAATAATATGATATAGATCACTGACGTATACTGTAGCGATAGACAAGCCCGTTCAAACAAACAACATGTCACACAAAACATCACAAAATGACACATTGTGGTCTGTCATTGCCATAGTGATGAAGTGAACTCGGGAACCTCAATGCGGTGCGGGCATCGCATTCAAGTGGAACATGTAGCTTCTATGAAAGAGCCTGTCTATCGCTAGAGTGTAAGTCAATTATGTAGATATTGGAATATAACACTTTAACATGGAAGGACCAACTATCACCTCTTAGGCCTCTTGTAGGAATGACCGATGTGAGATTACTGGTCAGATCACAAAATTCTCACCCATCTGGTAAATGAGTGCACTCTGCGCGTATTTCCCGGTGGAATTGAAGAAATCCATCAAGCCGTTTACGTTACCGGGCATGCTAAAGAATTAGAAATACATACACTCAAAAAACATTTCCCTTCTTCTGGCGTTATTGGGTAAAAATCAGGAGAAAAATTCCTTTCGATTACTGATAAAAAACAAGATTATACACAATTAATACTCCCTAGGTTTATTTAGAATTGAAGCTTATAAAATATATCAAATTGGACCATATTTCTAATAGCAACAACGAGGATCAAGATACAATTTGACATTTATGTCAAAGGCCATAAAGGGGGTAATTAAATCGTTAAACCAGTTTATTTAGTTAAATAGCTTCCTTTAATGAATTAATAATTATTTGTATTAAAACTTAACGTATTTAGTGATGTTCTAATTCTCATACGAGTCATTAGACAGGGTGTAAAATTTAATGCTTCAGAACATCAAACCGAATAATTTTTAGTATGGGAACAACATTGAATCGCGTAAAAAACCAGCTGTTCTTTTTTTACCACCTGGTGACCTCTTGAAAGAAAGAAGGAAAAAGAAAAAAAAACTTTATTGACATAATTTACATTTTGCATGGTAATCTAAGGAGACTTAAAAAAAAATTAACTTAATGCTAAAATGTGACAAAAGGGCTAGACTCAGCATAGTGCTGACCGACTTGGTCAGCGCTGTTTTTCAATTTGGCCCCCTGCATAGGGAGGTGGTCAACCAGAGTGGCCATGAATGATGCTGTGAGCCATTTTGTCAGAAAGAAAAAAAAAATGTCAGAGAAAATTAAAAAAAATCACTTAGTAACTCCTCTTGACCTCAATCCAGTCCTTAGGACATAGATGGGGTCGATGGTGTTTCATGCGTCTTGTTCGAGCAGCTTGATATTTTCTATGGAACATCAGATATTTTTTTAGCGATATCTATGTTGGCTTTAGATAATGTTGTTTAGTTCGATGGTCTGACCATCCCCTTAAAAACCGTCAGCAAATTAAGAAATTTCTATAAAAACTTCTGACCACCCCAAAAAGGAAATACGATCGATAGTAAAGTTTACGTTTATTTATCTGTAAATACATAACAACCTGTACAATTTCCGTAACAAGTAATTGTAAGTAAAAGCTCTACTTTATATTCAAATTCGTGCTATCGCCACATAAATTGTATTCAATTAATAGCAATATGTTGTTAAATTAATTGGCTCCTAGATAATATGCAAATCTTAACAGAGCGGTCACTTTGTTGTACATCTGTGTAATAAATATACAGGGTGATTTATAAGGGATAATTTATGCTTTATTTACTTTAACATGACTTGGGTTCATTTTTTCAGCTCGGTCACTTGCGCCAAACTAGGTTAGCAATTAACTCCGTGCTTCGGATGGCACGTTAAGCTGTTGGTCCCGGCTACTATCACTGGTGGTAGTAGTCGTTACATAAAAACCACGTCAGAGGCCGAAAGGCGGTTTGAATAAACTCTGACACCAGGGCTTTGCAGCCCACTCGATAAGAAGAAGAAGAAGCAATTAACTCCGGATAAATAAAATAGCTCGCTCACTTGTTTTTCTATTAAAAAAACCGAGAGTTACTTACACAACCTGGAGTTTATTGCTATCCTAGGTTTACGCAGGTAGTGCTAAGGGTGTGTTCTGCTCATAAAGCTGAACATCTCATCATCATCAGCCTACATAAGTCCCACTGCATGGCACGGGCCTATCCTCAGGGCGTTAGTCCACTACGCGTTCTCAATCCTTTTTTCAGCGTATGCAGATTTCCTCACGATGTTCTCCTTCGACATGTCGTTCTCGCACAAAAGTTGTACTAACTAGCAAAATTTCCAAATTATTTTACCTTCCTTATTAATTAGATAATAATGTAATCGATTTTCTATAGTAGATCTAAAAAAATACCCAAGGGCCAAGGGCCCGTAGTCCAACCCGGTAGGACAGAACGGTTAGACCACGACCCCGAAACGTTAATTTTATGGAAAAAAGTTTTCCTTGAGCTACATTTCACCCTGTATATCGATAACCGATGGTTATAGCAAAGGGACAAGCTTATTTATGAATACAAACAAGTCCAGTTTCAAGGGGATTGAATTAAATTGCTAATAATTCGCCATAAAATTTATGTATCAATAAATTGCTATTCGATCTTGAATTTACACACAATTTTATTTACACGAATATACGCGTACGTATTATACTCCTAACGTCATTTCCTTTTGGGATGGGCAGAAAGTATTCTGCAGTTATTAATTAACTTTAAGGGAATCGGTTAGGACATATCTGCCGAATGCACCCGGAGAGGTGGACCAAGATGGCCACAGAATGGGGTCCACAAGACGGTTGCCGACGTCGAGGAAGACCCAATAGAAGATGGAGTGACGACTTGAATACCTTCCTGAACGGTTGGCCTGATTTCGCGTTGCATAGGGAAGATTGGAGGAAAAGAGGGGAGGCCTTTGCCCAGCAGTGGGACACAAAATAGGCTACATAAAAAATAAAAAAGGGAGATTCGGTTGAAGTTGCGGAGAGTTAACTTTAATTATCTTCTTGACGTTATCTAAGTATAAGTATACAGAGGATACATTTTCAGTCAGTGCGGAAACTATAGCATTTCATTCTACTAGTTAAATTGAACAACTTTCATTAAGGAGCTAACTCAAAATCGCGAGAACATCAACTGTTCCATACAAAACTGCAATACCTACTCGACTCAAATGTATGGTATAGTGTTTTTTTTCTCGCGATTCTAATGTTTTCGCACTTGACTAAACATTTATCCTGTATGAGAAGATGCGATGAAAAACTCTACAATGCATATTTAAAAAAAAACGATGTAAAACGTCTGAAGCAACAATTTTAAACAATAATTTGAGCAGCGCTAATGTTCTTCGTAAATGGAATAAAATTTATTATAAGTACAAATAAAATAAATCTATGTAGGTAGAGGTACACTCTAGAAAACTTGCACAAACTTAAGCCATAGTATAAGAAATAAGGTTACTGAAAACAGAGGAACAACAGCAAAACAAAATGTAGGAATTCAGAGAATTCAAAAAAGGAACTTTACGATGTCATCATCGCATGATGCGATAAAGGCGCGAGCACACTAATGCGGTAGAACGCGCGTTGGCGTGCCACTCGTTATGCGAATCAGCCGCACCTAATCGCGTCTCGTCCCAACCTAATGTCTTGTCCGCACAAGCTGTTGCGTGTACCTATATTTATGTATTTAATTTTACACAATTACTTCAATCTGAACTGAAGTTGAACCTGATGTAATTTAGTTTTTTACACACTGAAAAGATAACCAGTAGTAATTGCATGAGGACTATTTAGTTCGAGAACTATTTAGTTTCTAAAACAATATGAAATGAAATTCAACATGTACATGTATATTATGTTCCATATCTACATGAATAAGTATTTATGTAATCTTTTAAAAAATACTTATACTTAACCCTTTTCTGAACAAAATGTATGAAAATCGTATCAGTTGCACGCGGGCTGCATCTGCATGCTTTTCTGTTCTGTGGTTTTACATGACATATTGTATTCCTAATAATAATCAACCTTGACTTTTATTATATTTAACAAGATTATATACATACTTCCGCATAAAATAAATCTGCTTAATTTACACAATCATTTTCAAATTCATTCAAAACTGCAATGTTATAAAATATTTATTATTATAAAGAAAGACTTGACATCGCATGCGAGCAGGTTGAACGAATGAACGAATGGAACGAACGATCGACACGGAACATTGCGCACGCGTGCGGACGCGACGTTCGTAATCACGCGTAGATAAATCTGTGCGTTAAACAAATTCGACACGTTACTCGAATGGTAAGTGATGGACAATGACATCAATCGTCGTTTGTTACGTTAGAAAAGCGTATTGTATTAATAGCCTATTGGTTCTAGCAATTATTGGTGGGGAATGTGTGCTTTAGATAACTTGAAATGAAGGCGGGCGGCGGGAACCCGTTGGATGAGGGCAGCGCAGGGACGGTCGTTGTGGAGGCCTATGACCAGCAGTGGACATCCATCGGCTGAGATGATGATAATGAAATGATGGCTTTTGCTTTGTTTGGATTTTTGATTGACTTTTATACCAAATTTGCTTTTGTCTCTAAAAAAATCTTAATATAGATTCTTAATTAGATATAAAGCCTGACCACCAGTAATATAAAAAACCTCGCCATGTTGCGGAAAATCATTCTAACTAATTTTTGTTCTTGGATCACTGACATTAAAGGTTATAGTCGATTGCAGCGCCCCCAAACCAGGTTTTTTATATGTCTGGTCAAGCTTTACAATACTTACCTATCTTTACTCTTACACTTACAACTACCTAACAACTAAAGCGCGCCGTCGCAAGATTCACTTTGTTTCTTGCGTCTTGGTGACGAAAATCGAAAATTCCAAATCTAGTGGAGAAAATGCATAATAAGTGGTTAACGTACAAATTGCCCGGTGACAATAACGGCACGACATTCGTAGATTTTCGACAAAATCTGGGTCTTTCGTGTTTGGAAGGCACGCGTGTCCAAATTGTGATTACACTAAATTATACGGCGTGTTTTGCGAAAGCACCTACTTTATTATACGGCAGATGTGTTGTTGGGTAACAAATGCGAGTCGAATGAAACTCTTGTTAGATTTGTCTTGAATTACCTACACTTTGTTACGTTGGTGACAAAATGGCGGCAACTATGAAAGTAAAATTATTCGCGGTTCTTACGCTGACACTTTTTGGTAAACTAAACATAGACGATTAATCTCCACTGGAGGGTGAGGTATTTAAGATAGGGTTATAGCCTGGTAGATCACAGTGCAGAAGTCCTCTAACGAATAAGGGAACGAAGAAGTTGGTTCATTCTTCACCACGCGGACCCAGCTTAGCCCTCTGCAGGTAAGTTAGTGGTCAACTTGCTGTCAGAGAATTCTCAAACCGCCTTAATAGGCCTTTAACCTGGGGTGACACTTTATAACTAGGCGACCTGGCTGCCATTTATAATTGTAATCTAATACGAAAAGATAACTTCAAATAAGTAGATTAAACATAAACAAACTAAATCAATTTATTGACCCGAACCCATAATTCGTCTATTTTATTTATGGAAATATGTTAAAGCCATTAACGAGATACTAATTACAAAAATACAATTTTGTTAGGATTTAGCCAGTTGATGAACATGTATGATTTACTGATTTGTTAAAAAGGACCTTGTTTTAAAAAAAATACAAGTTCCTCTCTAATTGTGACATCATTAGTAACAAATCCTATAAATTTAGTAAATAAATGTCAATCTATATCAGAGTAGGTCAGATTTATTGAATCTATCGATTTCTGAGACAAATTGTGACGATTGAATAATTTTGTATTTGAATACAAATGTCTTTATATTAAATGTCACTGGTTACACAAACTGGTTGGATGCTCTTAATTTTTTGTCTGCCATTACATTTTGGTCTAGATCCAATTTTTTTTCAAAGCGTTATTAATTTGAAAAATGTATTAACCCGAATAAGCTGATGGAATAATTATTGTTAGTTATTTGCTGTCATTAATCAGATTAGAGTAGGTACGATACACACTTTGATAAAGTTATATGTCAAGATAATATTGACAGTCGAAGATACGAAAGCGTCGAAAAAAATTTTAACCAGTACTGGCTCCTAAACCCTATAAATATACACGCACACATATATAATTTATATGGCGCCTCACGCACACCAACCTATAAAACTTTGCCCCTTTTATTTTATACGGTAAAACAGTGAGGCTCATTCTAGACATACTTATACTTTTTCTAAGGATACACATTGTAAATTTGAAATGAAAAAGTTGTGAGCACTAAATTGATAGGGATGACAATATTCTGCTGACTTCCAATAATGGGACAGATGCAGGAAGATAAAATAAAATAAAAATAAAGATAAGTACCGTACCTAAAGGATCACACGTGTTCATTACATTATCCCACAACCATGTTCAGATATCGAATCAATTATTATCTTTGCTACAACTAAGTATAACAATTTTTGAGAGTTACGCGGTTATTAATTAAGCTAAAGTTCAAAAAAGCTAAAGCTTAAGCTAAATCTACCTGCAGTTCTACAGTCATCCCGTGATCATGGCAGTTGTAACACTGCCGAAATTTCGGGAACTCCAAAATAAATAAAAACGCGGTAAGAACCCGTTATAATGATTAACTTTAGCTTAAGTATAACAATGACTAAATTTACTTTTGTTCGGTTGAGTAACTATGTATGTTAATAATTTGGATTCCAGGATATAATTCCACATCTTTGTGTCCTTTCGGTCACTTAAATACGAATAAAGAAACCTAAATTCTAGATTCTTAGGTACCTATTTACGACACCCACGAAAATAAACGGGGTGGTCTATTCTAATCCTGGAACCACACGAGTATACGGTGCATCCGACCCTTTTGAATAAAATTTACGATAACAATATAAATCGAACAGTCTATTAAAATGTTATTCTCTATAATCAAACCACCATATTGTGAACAAAGCGCCTCAGAATACATTAATGAAGCTATACCGAAGGGACTCGACCATAACACATCGAATTTACACCCACCGTTAGGGAACGACATAAAACTCGACATAAATGCGCTTTTATCGATACCAGCAATCCACCGCTCGTTACTGCATCGATAATTTCTTCATTTCCATCGTGTGTCCCCCGCGCAATTCAGCAAACCAGTTCTTTTTTCAAACTCTTACATAAAAAAGATGCCGGACGAACCCAGTTTCTTTATTAATTAACCAAATTCAAGTTATTTATAGCCGTATAAATTATAATTTCTACGTTTACGATACGAATGATAGTATCGAGATATCAAAGTGTTTACTCTTAATGCGTTTATACACGGTGTTTTGACTACCGGATTTAGTAATTCGATTCGTAATTTGCAGGTCAGTGTACGAGATAGTAAAAAGGCTTCGTGCGTCTAACGTAATTAAGATATCTCGATCGATCGAGTAATCAATGTAATTGCATGTTTTCGTCTGGCAACTCGGAGGAGCACTTAACTTACGTACGTATAGGTGAAAGCAACATTTTCATCGTAACGCGAATCATGACGGTAATTGAATAGTCATCATACTGAATAGGGGCACGGCGACTGCTACACTTATTTAATGATCGTAATATTAAGTTATTCTCGTAATTTTATTGTAAAAGCTTATTAAAAATTATATTTGCAAAAAAAAGGTTAAAACTATTTAAAAATAATGAACTTTAATCAGTCGAAATGATGTTATTACACGAAAATGTTGTTGTTAAACTTAATGATACACGAAGAAAAAATTTCACTAATAAACACTAAAATAGCAGTACTTTTAAGACGTATACTTATCAAATTATTATTGAATTTACACGGCAGCCATCCATGTTAAAAACAAAACCATTTTTGTGCGCCACCGCTTCGTAAAAATAAAAAGAATGTTACTTCTTGAGACGTCCATATTTCGCAAACGGGTTCCTGCGAGGTCATTAGGGTTACTTTCGGGTTGTTTCCCGACCCGACATTTTTAAGGGGTTTACAGCAAACAAGTGTAGTTTGTTGTCTTATTACAAAGTATTATATTAAATTCAATTTTTGTTTAAGAGAATTGTATTCCGAGAACGAAAATGCGCGCTGCATACAAACGTACTATGGTGATATTTTCAATACTAACCAATTAAAGTCAATGAAATTTTGCAGAAACAATCTAGAAACAAATCTCTATGCTTCTATGGAGTCAGATTTTCGTTAAAATAAACAATTTCAATGCTAGGATTAATTTAAGATTTGTATGGAAATCTTTGAGGCACTGTAACTAGAAAACTATAAATTTTAACGAAAATCTGACTACATACAAGCATAGACATTTGTTTCTAGATTGTTTCTACAAAATTTCATTGACTTTAATTGGTTAGTATTGAAAATATCACCATAGTACGTTTGTATGGAGCGCGCTCCGAATAATATACCCTTAATGGCATCCGATGTGTTATCACAATTCAGCCAACGTCTCGTTATGTGGAGAGTATACGTATGAAAATGATCAGTAGTATTAATAAAGTCTAGAGTGGCAGTTTTGCCAATTTAAGTAGTTTATAGTATCAAGTGATTGTTTTAAGGTTAAAACACAAAAGAGTTTACAAAATGGCGGAGCCGCGTGGCCACTTAAATCGCAAGCCGAACGAAAGAGCCTGCTAGCCACGCGACTCCCAAAGTATTCTCAGTAGTAAGAGATAACATAATCGTCAATCAAACGTCAAATCCATTTATTTTGGTTAGAAAATTTGTCAGCGATCTTTAGTAATATTTCACTAACGAGGAATATAAATTATCATTTTTCTAAGTGGACGTGGGTGTCTAATGAGGTGGCTAAAGATAAGGAAGTCTTTCGCAGCTTTTTCTGGGCCTGTAATCCTAAATAATAATATAATAAGAGCAAAGCTTGGACAGAAAGTTATCAACTCACATGTAGGTAAATCCTAATAACATTCATTACTCAGGTTCTCAGGTTTACCTCTTAGTTTACCTGTACTCCATTCCAAATAGCAACGAACATTTAGGGCCATTTCGAATTACAAAAACAGAGATTTGAAACACTTCCTCTCACTTATTCGTAGAACAGCTTTAGTAACGTCCAAGATACATTGGATAGTATATCTTTCTCAAAAATCAATCATATTTGCTAATGAAAATTGGCCAGAAAGCTATACCTTTCCAAGAATGGACGTGTATTGATACGGAAATGTTAGGATTGACGTCTAACACATATACATTTTTAAGTGACGCACACGGCTGCAAGCGTTGGCTCGACCATTGTATAACTACTAAAGCAGCTGTCAACACAGTGCAAAAAGTTTCAGTATTATATGATGTATTATGGTCGGATCATTTTCCTATACTGTTGGAATGTAATTTAAATGTGATAAGGCCGCGGAGACTCGACTTTGACATAAATACTTGTCATAACTATCGTAAGGTCGTGTGGGGAGAGAGAAGTCAACAACAAATTGATGCTTACTACAGAGAATGCCATGAAAGGTTGAGGCTAATCGACTTCCCACAGGATCTGCGAAAATGTTGTGATAAAACATGTAATGACCATAATCATAGAAATGTTATCGATAGTTTGTATGGAGACATTGTACGCGCTTTGAGTGAGGCCGCTTTGGTAGGTCGGGAGAGCAGTGGTGGGCGTGTAAAGAAAAAGGTTGTTGTAGGGTGGAACAAGCATGTGGGCGAGGCTCACGGGGTGGCCAGGCGTAAATTTATGCAATGGGTTTGGTACGACAAACCTACTTCCGGTCGTGTTTACGAGGAGATGTGTGGTGCTAGAAGAATCTTTAAGTCTCGTCTCAAGTGGTGTCAAAATCACGAAGAACAAATAAAAATGGATATTCTAGCTACTCATCACTCTAAAAATAGCTTCCGGGATTTTTGGAACAGTACAAATAAGTTGCAAAATAAACCGGGCCTACCCGTGAGTGTCGGGGGCACGTGTGAGCCGGAAGAAATAGCTGAACTCTTTAAGGAACACTTTTATGTCAAATCACCGCTGGGGCCCTCAAGGGCGATGTTGGATGGTGGGGCTGGCATGGAGCTGGGGGTAAAAGTTACATAAAAAATGTCAAAAAGACAATAAAAGCTATGTCAAGAGGTAAATCTCCAGGCCATGACGGCCTCAGCATCGAACATCTTCGAAACGGGGGTCCACATGTGTCCAGAGTGTTGACTATGCTATTCGGTTTCTGCCTGGGACACGGATACATGCCTTCTGACATGATTAAAACCGTAGTGGTGCCGATAGTTAAAAACAAAACCGGCGACTTAGCTGATAAAAGTAACTATAGGCCTATTTCCTTAGCTACCATTATCGCGAAGGTGTTTGACGGCTTGCTTAATACACAACTGAACAAGCATATAAAACTGCATGATAACCAATTCGGATTCAGATCTGAACTGTCAACAGAAAGTGCTGTTTTGAGTGTTAAGCATGCTGTCTCATATTATGTTAAGAGAAATACACCTATCTATGCCTGCTTTCTCGACCTATCTAAAGCTTTTGACCTGGTTTCCTACGACATATTGTGGAAAAAGCTAGAGAGCTCTAATATACCGCTTGAGGTTGTAAATATCCTCAAATATTGGTACGGAAACCAGGTCAATAACGTACGATGGGCTGGGGTTTTCTCGCGTCCGTATGGGCTGGAGTGTGGGGTGAGGCAGGGAGGTTTGAGCTCACCTACGCTTTTCAACCTATACATAAATGAGCTGATCGGCGAGCTCAGCAGCACCAGAATCGGGTGCCATATTGACGGCGTCTGTGTCAACAACTTAAGCTACGCAGACGATATGGCGCTGCTGAGTGCGTCGGTCTGCGGACTGAGAAAACTGATGGCTATATGTGAGGCTTTTGCTACGACTCATGGACTTACATATAATGTAAAAAAGAGCGAATTCATGGTCTTTGGGGCCGAAAATAAAATTCCTGCTACAATACCACCTATCAAACTCTATGGAGTGCCACTACAAAGAGTATACAGGTTTAAGTATCTGGGACATATACTGACCCCCGGCCTCAAGGATGATGAAGACATCGAGAGGGAGCGGAGGGCGCTGTCTGTGAGAGCGAACATGGTAGCTCGTAGGTTTGCACGTTGCTCAAAAAATGTTAAAATTACACTGTTCCGAGCATACTGTACATCTTTTTATACGTGCACCCTATGGGCTACATATACTCAAAAGGCATACAGCGCCCTTCGCGTCCAATATAATAATGCGTTAAGAGTGTTGATGGGGTTGCCCCGTTTCTGTAGCGCATCAGGGATGTTCGCCGAAGCGCGAACAAATTGCTTTTACGCCACAATGCGCAAGAGATGCGCGTCCCTGGTGCGCAGGGTGCGGGCCAGCCCCAACAGCATTTTGACTATGATCGCCGGTAGGTTGGACTGCGCGTATGTGACTCGTTGCTGCGCTATCTCAAATGGAATGGCGCAGCGATGACTCATTTCTAGCGTTGCACTCCAAGCGTCCGGACGTATTATGTCAATTTGAATTATTCCAGTGTATATTCCTACTAACATAGAATAAGAACATACTAACTATGAGTCATTGTTACTTGAATAAATAAATATTATTATTATTATTATTATACAGGAATCGGAATATCTTTTCGTCCTTATTTTGAATGCAGTATAGGTACGTTAGGCTCCAGTCTCCCTCAAATTGTTGTTTGTATAAAAAATAGTGTATTTTCTGTGTATCTACGTTTACATGTATTTAACAACTTGTGGAGAAAATCAATCAATATATATTTTTTTTTTTAATATAAATCGATTAGGTAAACTATATACAAATACCTTATAAATATGACAACTATAAAACATTCAGAATTTTATCTCAAAACGAGAACACATTTGTAAAATCGTTCGCTACACTAAACGACTGATGGAGATATTCTCAGATCAACGCAGATTCGATCAAGATAACGCAATAATAACAAACATTAACATTTTGGAGGCGAAAGAGAATTTTTAATTCGGATATCGGTATTTTAATATCAAACCGATTTTGGACTTCGTATGTATTCTATACCCAACGAGGGTTGTTAAAATACGGCAACGAAATACTTCTGATGTTTCGATTATTTCTTTTAACTTATCAAATGACGAGATCAGATTTGAAGTGTCGATATTTTGGCTTATTTATGACCGTGAAGATAAAATGTTATTAGAGGTGATTAAACTTCCTAATTTTGTTTTCGAAAACACTTTTGTTTAATGTTTTAAATTTTATGTCGTTTGGTTTTTAAATGTTGACGGTGCAGTAATGTCGACGACTCAAAGTTAGAGCCATACCTAACGACTTAAATGCAGTTTGCAGGAGAAGCAAAACAAGAAATGCTTTGAACGCACTTTCGTATCGTTGATACCAAATCTGTCATTGTATCTCTTGCTCTTGAAAAGTGCCACTGTTGTATTAAAAATACAAAAATTTCGTGATTATAGTTTTAATATTACTTGAAGATTATGCTAGACAATTCGCAGTCGAGACTCTCACAAAACGATGACTTTTCGAATTTTCTACCATTAAGGCTGGCGCTTGTACCAAGAACTATTTATGCATAAACGTAGGTATTTAGTGAACGTTCTGACTCTCGCACTTTTTATACTTAATGACATAGGATAATATTTTTGGTGCAAGCCAGCCTTAATCTCGACAAGTTTAAAGTTCACTTCAATATTTAATTGAATACCTTTAGTTCTAGTAAGTCACATCTTAAAAAAAAAATTTCTCGCTCAGTACGTGGTAATTTTTATTGCGAGCTTCTGTGTTAACATTAGCTATAATGATGAATAACAGACAATAATAATTCAAGCCTGAAACCATTAAATAAACAAAAAAAGTGACCAAACTAACCAGGAACTCGGCTTTTCCATTGACAATGTAGATCTATAAATAATAGAGGCAAGAGGCGTGGCGCGTGCGCAGAGCGCCACCCACGCGTCCATTACCAATGCAAACAGCGCAGATTCACACTTATTCGATAATCTTTTAGGTATGTATTAGAATGAGAATGTCATAAAAAAACCTAATTCGAATATATGGTGATTGTAGTGGTGATAGAAATAATCATAGAATTTAAGCAACGTAAAGTCAAGCGTGAATCGTGATGCGACTTGTATTAAATTGGTTGGATGCGTGGCAGCTTGTGGTTTGTCTAGTATTGTGTACTTTTATGAAGTTAATTCATTCAGCTGTTGTCGGGCCCGATTTCGGCATTGCCTGATTAATTATCTCTATTTTTTAAATTGTTTTTCTCAAAGTAAGCAATGTATGCTAAATCGGGCACGATTAATTGGGAAATGTGATCGCACCTTTAGCTTTAAACGAAAGAGGGTGTAGAATCCCACTGCAGAGCAAAGGAAAAGGGAGCGGAAAAAAGAAATAGTACTATCTTAATTAGGTATACAGGATGTAAAATGAAATGCGTTACATATAACAGGGTTACTTCTATAGTAACAAATGACAGGGTTACTTCTGTAGTAGCGAATATTGAAATCATGGAAAAGAAACCAGCTGTCCCATACATTTGGATTGAGTAGCCATTGACGTTTTCTATGAAACAGCTGATTTATACGCGTTTTTTATTTTGATTCCATTGTAAAAATTGTTCAGTTCGTTAGTCTTTAGCACCCCGTTTGATATCTAAATGTAAGGCATTTAATTTTACACCCTGTACATCGAAATCTATACATTAATCTTTTAACGATAATGAACAGCTTCCCAAAATGTTTAAGGCACTTTCTCACTCTGTTAAATGACCGTAAAGATCACAATAATCACATTATGATCATGGCCTAGATGTAGAGATTATATAAAATCCAGTTTTTAAAACCATTGTTTTCTAAATGACTTAAATTTTATGGTGCTATCTCTAGTATATTATATTTTGTGGAAGAGATACTTAGAATTCCGTAGCATTTATATCGTCGCCTGTTAAAATATTTGGATCATTTTCGTCAATCAATATGTATAGGAATTGTTCGATATACATAATGTTACGACTATTTATGAGTTTAAAGGTATTTAGAAAAGAACGTATTGAATTGTGTGGTCGAATTTGCTAAATGATCTTCCAGTAGGTATATCTTATAATATATTATACCAAAAAAAAAATATAGGTACTTACTCTAATTTTATTTATAATTTTAGTATTTGCATTCTAATTCTAATTCTGACGACCCGGTTGGTGTAATGGTTACCACGCCGGACTGCCAAACCAGGGTCCTGGGTTCGAATCCCGGTTATTATATGTTCCCGGTATGTTACCTATATGTTCGTGCCGTTGTTGTATGGTTTCCATAATAAAAGCCTTTAGTGCTAGTTTGGGATCATTACAATGTATCCTGTGAGCGTTATTACTTATTTATTAATAAAAAAAAAAAAAAAATTTATAGAAACTCGTCAATTCTATTATCATTTTTGATTTAAGGCTCCTTTTACCTTTCAGTGGTGCCCTCATCACAATATTTATGATTTATCAATCGCAAACAACCTAAATTCAAATAGATGTAGGTAATAAAAAAGACGGCCACTATAGGATTCCCAATTCACGAATAATAAAAACAGATAACAGAAGTCGACATTTCACTTGCAATCCTCAAACTCTACCCAAGTTTGTGAGCCCGTGTAATTAACTGTGATTTTCTCTGAGGACCCCAGACTGACTGACTGGCTGAACTAGAAAAAAATTGCCGTGAGCATGCTATGAAAGAAAGAAAACTGGAGTGGCGCCAGTATCGTCTGCTGGGGCTTTAACAATATTAACAAAGTGCATGGATCGCATTCAAATGGCCCCTTAACAAGAATAGTGTCTCAGTTCATTAGACTTAACCTGTTATGGAGTACTTTATTATTCGAATAGCTTAATATATTAGTGTTAGACTAAATTGAGACCAATTTGTAGACGTTTCGAATATGTATTTCGTTTATCTTGTTGTTATAAGAACATATAGAGATAGTTTTAAATTAAGTCAAAGAATAGTTTTAAGTTCACACTTTTCTATATGAGCAGATCAGGAGTGCGATTTTTGAAACTCATTCGCTGAGCCTAGAAGTTGAAAATGTCAAAATTACTATGTAGAATATGCACACTTTCTACTGCTGATTTGACATTCAAAAATCACACTCCTGAAGTATGATTTTTGAAAGTCAAATCAGCAGTAGAAATACGCATATCTTTATAGTAATTTTGACATTTTCAACTGCCGAGCTCAGCGAATGAGTTTCATAAATCGCACTCTCAGATATCGTATCGCACAGATTTCTACAGTTTTTGTGATCATCTGGTTCCTATTCGGTCTTGGTATTTCTTAATAAGCTGACGGTTCGTTAAGGATCAAACTGAACAACTTTATCTATGGGACCAACATCAAAATCGCGAAAAAATTATGTTGGGTCCAGTAGTTATATCTTTGCAAAGTTTCATCAAAAACAGGAAAGACCTTTTTGAACAACTAAAGTCAAAGGACACATTATTTATTTAAAATAGTGTCCAGACAACTTTTTGAAGTCATCTTTTGTGAATGTACTGAATGTATAGTAGAGAAGATGCGGCCAGAAACTCTACAACATCACATTTTTCATGAAAAATACAGAGTACCAATAACAAAATACACAGAAAAGTCTAGTTTTTTATTTTAACAAAGTCAAAAAAAATAATATACTATTCAATAATATCTTTACATTAAAAGTGACCCCTTTTGGCGGTTTTAATGATTAACTACAAACATAAAATGTTAGTAATCCGTAATGTTCCTATTAAATTGAAAATCAGTGTTGACTAGGTGCAATAAAGAATTAAAGAAAATACGATTTAGGGCAATAACAAAGCAATAACATTTCTATCTGGCGCTAGTTCAAAACAGAGCTCTATAAGAAGTCTATTACTTACTTATAACATTTTCTCCGCCATATTTTACAAACACACATTACTGTCACTCCTAACATAGTCATAAAACTTGAATAACGTTTAAATAAGGTTTAAATCACAGCGCTTAAATCAATTACGGAGCTTCCTGGAGAGAAGCTATCAATATCAACTTCACTTATAACTTGTCAACTGTCTACGAATGGCACTTCCAGTTGTAAAGAAAGTCCATTGTTTTCTAATCTCTTTGGAATTTTCCAGATATTATAATTAGTAAGGACGTTGCCAGAATGGTAATAAATAATTTGTTAAATGTATAAGTTTAGAAATGATTGAAAAACTTAAATCCTTTTGTAAGATTTGTTGTGGAATTAGGGGGAACTTTCTTTTACTTTTCTTCATACAAACTCCAAAAACTGATGCTACAGATCTGTATGATTCTACAAATATAAATATTTATTTTTTATTTTTGCGTATTTCGAAAAGATCCAGTCAAATATAGTGTCCTTTTAATATGATGACACTTTTTTGGGATGATCAGACCGTCGTTAAACTGACAAAATGTCTCTTTGGCACTAATATCGAAAACGCGAAAATCTGCTCTTCCATACAAAACTGCAAACCTACTCGGTTTCATACAGAAAGTTGTTCAGTTTAACGGTCTGATCATCCCCTTAAAAAAGTGTTAGCATATTAAGAAGGACCATGTATATTGTTCAGATGTCAACCCAAGGCGAGAGAGAAAGAGAGAAGAGAGAGGTTTTTAGATTGTTTGCTTTTGAGCTAATTTACACATAGGTACATAAACTCACGACTGCAAACCCATTTGGAGTCGTCAAAAACATTGCTACAACTACCAACTAATAAACGTCGAGCTAATTTACGTTTCGTTTTATTAGAATTTTATTCCATGACCAATAAACTAAATTTTCTAAAATCAAAGGTTTCGTACTACGGCTACTGTAGTGATATGTCTTACTGCTACTTTAGTGATATGTCTCTGTGAACGCGTCCTCAGCCACTAAGCCGTTCTTCATAAATATAGAGGAGCTGTCAAACCTCTGCTCGTAAATCTTAACTCATTGAAGTATGATCTGTTGAATTCTTTCTACTCAATGAAATTTAAAAATAAACTGACTTTTAGGTAAAAGAACAGTATATACGTACTTACTTCACACAGTATGAAACTGACACTGAATTCAAACATTAAAAGACAACAATATTTGTATTCTTTAGAACTACAGTTAGACCTACGGTTAGATAGCTATTTTGCTCAAACATTAGTCTTACTAATCATCAAATTCCTGCCCTTGTGCCTTGTTCTATATTTATGTTATTAAATATCTAATATAATTTTAAGACACCTATTTCATTCTTATTGCGATTCATCGAGTTTATCAATATAAATTTAATTTTTAAATTATTTTGATCTGTAATCTCCATGTGCAAAAATGGTGGAGAGAAAATAATTCGAACTCCATGGAGAAAAACTACCTACTGCTATATTTAAAAAAATTAAAACCTGCCTCCTCTTTCTAACTCTATGCTGGAAACAGATACGGCAACATCAAATGTCAAATTCTGACATTGTGAATGTATTTTTTTTTCTTAATGTTCAGTTAATTTTATGTTTACCAAGGAGTTCACAGGTATGCCAGTGACGTCACTGGACGGACCGAAAAACGACGTTATTTTATTAAAAATATCTGTAATCCTTTCATTTTCAAATCTCTGACATAGAAAATATGATTATTGAGACAATTATCTCGAAATGGTTTTCGATTCGGCCCTCCAAAAAAAAACTTGACATACCGAATTGTCGCATTCGATTCGACAATGTTAGGCACTATACTAGCCTTTTCATTACACAACGATTCGTCGTATAAAGGCAGTTTTGGTCTCTTACGCCAATTGTCAAAATAATAACCACATTGGTTTTGTAGCTAAAATAGCTCATTAAAAATCGTATTAAAGTCATTTCAAAGCGATTCTTTCCGTACTTGCTGGTGCCTACCGTGTGACTTTATGATCGCTATTTGAGTAAAGTGTTTATAAGAACACCTCTTCAGTAGGTACGTAACAACAAAATGATACCAATTTAGTTTTGTGAACTACGACTTATAGCCTTTTTTAGTAATTGCCAAATTACCCACCGTTTCACGGCCACTGTGGAAAATTGTTTCAGTAGCGTTAGCAGATAAACTAACACATTTGGTTAAATAAGTTTATTTCATCATAACTATGGCTCGTAGAGTATTTTTCCATCTTATCGTTTAATTTCGAAAAATTTTGAACTATGTCTCCATTTTGCCTACAATTTCTTCTGACCATTTTTGCGTTGACTTTAAAAAAACATCTGTGAGCCAAATTACATTCAAATGCGTTCAGCCATGTTTATATGCGTGATTGAATCGCAAACATCCAAACATCAATCTATCAAATATTGTACTTTACTTATCATTAGTCTACCCATCAAACTGAACAACTTTTACTATGGGAGCACACCAATGGAAGCAAAAAAAAATCAACTGTCCCATACTAAACTGCACCCGCCCGCTGTAAAAGTTGTTCAGTTTGATGGGTAGACTCTTAGTTTAAAAGGATGGTAATGATATCAATTTCACCCTGTATATCACAGGAACATTATATTATTAATACATAAATAGTCACATACTATACACAATCATAAGACACTGAAATACTTATTTCGAAAGTTCGAGTAAATATGAGCTGATTGCGATGAAATAGAAACTAGAATTGTTTCTTAACATCCTCATCGTCTTCTTGTCCTTATCCCACTATTTGGGGTCGGCGCAATATTTCATCGTCTCTTTTCTTAACATTCTATTGTTATCCTGTCTTTTCGGTGAAGGAAAACATCGTGAGGAAACCTGCATGCTTCAATTTCGAGGCATGTATTGTACCCATGGTCCATTATAAGTGGCGACGGGCTCACCCCCCGTCACACTGGACAGAGTTTCGGTACTACTAGTGAAAAGTGGATGTTCTGAGGTTTCAAAATATGTTTGACCACCCCCTCGGGGAATATAGTCGTGAGCATATGCTTATGCTATGCTATTGTTACAAAATCAAATACTCAATCGGGCATTAAAACTTTGATTCATTATACAGGGTGTAAGGGACAGCGCTCCGCAAACTGAAACGGTGAAGTCAGACCATCAAACTGAACAACTTTCACTATGGAGCCTACATCAGAGGGCCTACCATGAGTTTTCCCTGAATTTTACTACTGTAGTTACGTCGCCAATTCGTATGACAGAAATTAGTTCTCAACGTAACCACTAGGAGCGCTGTACGAAATTCAATACAAAATTGGTGACGTAACTACAGTAGTAAAGAACGGTGAAAACTCATGGTACACCCACTGGAAACGTGAAAAAAAATCTGCTGTCCCATACAAAACTGCCGTACCTACCTGACTCAAATGTATGGGACAGGTGATTTTTTTCGCGTTTCCTGAGGTAGGCTCCATAGTGAAAGTTGTTCAGTTTGATGGCCTGAGTTCACTGTTTCAGTTTGCGCAGGGCTGTCCCTTACACCCTGTATGTCAAGATAGAGCCTCACTCTTCTAACATACTAAAACAAAAGGGCCAACTTTCTTATGTTGGTGTGCTTGAGGCGTCATACAACTTATGGCTGTGTGCTTGAGGCCTCATACAACTTATGGCTGTGTGTGTGAATAGTGACAGGGTTTATCAGCCTAGACTGGTAGATATTTTTTTCGACGCGTTCGTAGCCTCGACTGTCTATCTTGACATATAACTTATCAAAGCATTTGATCGAAGCGTTAAACATTATTTTTGCTAAGAAACCTAACATACTGGTAGTTGCTGACCGTACACTTAAGGCGATCATAAAGTGCGGGTAATGGCAGCATCACGACTCTACTTTTATTCACTAGCAGCCAAATGTCTTCACTTAGGAGTTAACACTTTTTGTTTATTACCACAATCTATTTACTAATACCAACATTCACTTCCTTGGAATTTAATAGAAATAGTACCGCGCACAGCTTAGGAAAAAATACAATCCTTGAATTTGGTATGAAAAGATGTTTTTTGAGGGCTGAATCGAAAACCATTTTAGTAGGTTGGCCAGTCGGGGTTTTCATACGATGCGGTTTTGATCCGTTCAAGTCATATCGGATATTGTGTCATCTGATGTCAATGTGTTTAGTATGACCAAAGTATGACCTCCTGATTAGAAATATATGAGATGACAAGCACTCAGACTGTGGGGACTGTGACGTCATAAAGATGGCCGATGGCCGTACAAAGAAAAAAATATATAATTATTCAGACAGACATAAGTAATACCCCACATGTAGATAATAATAAGTATACAGCATAGTATGAAATTTTCACTACTAACACTCAGTTGCAGAAACGCTCATTAAAGTTAATCCTCCATTAAATCTCTTGCTGTCACTTTTTGTCTTGTTGCCGTAGTAAGAGCTAACAAGAGATTTAATGGAGGACTTTAACTCTAATGAGCGTTTCTGCTACCGTGTGTTAGTCTAACAAATTATTTGAAAGCGTCCAAAATGCCACAATTCAGAGTGGACTTTGAACCACTGTAGATTGAAAATGACTAAATGGATTTTTGTAAAATGTATTTCAAATGACCAAGTTTATCCTTTATAGCTTCAAAATATAACTAAATATCCCAAAAAATAATAATGAAATGTGTGACGGTTGCGGTAGTATGTTTATATTATGATATCAATACGGACTAATAAAATGAGATACTAGATATTTGAATCATTACAATACATTTTAAAAGGTTTCCAACGACGACATAACATTTGAATCATCTACACATGTTACAAAAAATCTGAAGAAAAACAGAAGTAACATCTAATAAGGCTTCGTAACGAAAAAATGAGATGAGTGGCGAAGTCGTGCCGTGCTGAATGATGCTGCGTTGTGGCAAAGAGGTGTATCTCAAAAACAAAAATTCTTGCGGTAGGTATCTTAATTCTTTTTTATTTTCTATGTTTGATTAGTTATTTACAAATTATTAAGCACTGCCGTGCTGGTAGGTGGGAAAAAAAAGGCTGTCACACCAAATATGAAAAACTGGAGAGATTTGAAAGGAACTAGGATTGGCAGTTATGAGGATAAATAGGTTAAACAACCATTTTTTTTTGCTAATTCAATTATTAGTCCTGTTATAAAAGTTGTTCAGTTTGATGGTCTGAAGCGCCCCTTAAAGTATGCAACGCATTTAAGCTTACACCCTGTGTATGACCATGATGGATACTAGGGTGAGATGGTGATAATAATATGATTATGATATACGAGTATGTACTATTAAGTCAAAGATTAGGTGTTGTAACTGTCATCAACATGTATGGTATTTTGGTTAACCCTTAAACATTTTATTCTTTCAATTCCACGTAATTGTTTATTAAGACCCGATTCTTTTTGAACATCTGTATTATAATTATGATAGAAATAATAAGAATAATAATCGTTTATTTTTAGAGCTGGTGGAACATAATCTAAAAGGAAACAAAACATTTAGAAAAAGTTCTTGTCTTACCTATGTGACTCGATGAATACAAAGATTTTACAAGTAGAAGATATTCAAATTTTCCCTACTTTTTCAACTTATCCCTTTTCGACCACACACCCGTATGGAAATGTGTAAGCGCACCTGCCACTCAGCCACCCACAGCGCGTAGTTAGAACTGCTTCTTTAACTTCCATCCTACTGAAAAAGGCTACCACTTCAAGGCAATCTCATACTTATGCCTTGAGCATAAGGACCGTGTTATCGGACTAGTTACAATAAACACACATTGCACTTAGTTCATTTTACGACGTCCCGTGAATCTTGCAATTTGAAACTTAAAAACATAAGAAATAAGAAGTTTGCCAGATAACCTCGTTCGTCGAGTGAATTGTAACTATCAGTTTAGTACTGATTGCCTACCACTTTTTCAGTCATTTTATTTGCTACTGCTGACGTTTAGCAGTGTTAATAGTCGTTAAATGATTGGGTAGTAGACATTACTGGTTGTTATTGTAGAACGGGATGCAACAGTGTTGCAGAAGATTGAAGGATTGAAGGTTTCGAAACAGTAAAGAAATTAAAGTTGCAATATTTGAGTATCTTCGGTGTTTCTCTGAGGGACCACATCAGAAATGAAGTGATTCGTCACAGAACTAAAGTGGCTGACATAGCTCAGAAAATTAGCAAGCTGAAGTGGCAGTGGGCTTGTCATATCTGTCGAAGAACTGACAACCGATGGGGTGTCAAAGTTCTAGAGTGGAGACCGCGAACTGGTAGGCGTAGTGTGGGACGCCCTGCTGCCCGCTGGACAGACGACCTAAAAAAAGTAGCGGGGAGCGACTGGATGAGGAGGGCCGAGGACAGAGTTTTGTGGCGCGCCTTGAGAGAGGCCTATGTCCAGCAGTGGACGATGATAGGCTGATGATGATGATGATGATGATTTGAGTATCTTTACGCGAAAGAAGAAATAAGCTACGGTAATATTCATAATACTATGGAAGATCAAAAATAGACGAGACTGGGACTAAAACAGCATCCGATCATCGATTTGTCCAAAATTTTTAATGCGAACCAGGATTTTTACACATGTATAAGTAATCTAAAATTGCTATGTAACTACACATTTTAAAGTGGATACACAAATAGGATTATGTATTAGCATTAGCGTATCATATAAGTATCTAGGTGCATGATGTAGGTAATTTACCACATTTCAAAAACTACATTAAAACTGCGTAAGTCTAAGTACCTATGTTAGAATGCAAATTTCTGATCAGATTGACGATTTTCCTAAAATATAAGAATTCTCAAGATTTTGGAATTGAGACGAAGCGAACTGTAAAGTGCATCGCATACAGAAGGAGTCGAGGTGGCGTCGAGGCGTGGGCGCGCGCCTTTGCTACCTTGACATACGGTCGGTAATTGTATATCATACCAAACCGAGCGGCGCATCGCTCGGATTCTTGGTATACAATTATCGACCGTATGTCAAGGTCGCCAAGGCGCGCCCGCGATTCATAGCCGCCTCGACTCCGCCTCGACTCCATCTGTGTGCGGTGCGCTTAACCATACTAATTGTAATTAGATATACAGATTGACGGACTGTATATAACTACGCAAACTATTTACGTACGAACTGTAATCAAGCATGCTGTAAATACGCGAACAGTAATCTAACAAGCTAACTGTGAATACGCGAACTGGATTCATGCGAACTGTAATCAAGCGAACTGCAAATACGAAAACTGTAATCAAGCGAACTGTATCCTACAACAAGCGGCCCCTATCAAAAGATGGGAAGGTACCTGAGTAACACCATGCGGGCCAGACGACCGGCGTCTCCGCGTCCAGGTCTCGACGAGTCGACAACGAGACGAGCATCAAGGCAGCTCAGACGCCGCCTCCATCACAATACCTGGCGATAGCATTACTGTGAGGGGTCTGATTACTGAAGTTACTGTGCGTCGAGTAGCGCTTTCTGTGCAAGTCTTAAAGAGTCGATAATTTAAGAAACTGAACATGATTTAGAATGCGAACTAAAAGTCTTTAAAGCAGATTATCTGACGGTATTTTTCTATAGCCTAAACCTTTTGATGTGGTAGTATAGTTATAAAATAATTTAATATGAAATTGAGAATTTTATTTCTTAGTATGATTCAAATATTTCTCAAAAGATAGCACTACACGCTGACACATTAAAAACTACATACTGAATTCGGTCCAAGTTAAATAAAATTGCAAATCTCTATTAAGATCAGAAAGGAAACTACCTTATCTTTAAGCTATGTACCAAAATTATAGCCACAACATACCTATTTGGGAAGAGCGACTCTACAAACATGTAAGCTGGTGTGAAAAGAATGCATACCGGCCAACTTATATACATGAGCAAAATAGCGTGAATTCGGTAGGCCCATTCAGCAAGTTAAACTAGAAAAACTCAGAACCATTTAAACTCATGCTGTGGACATGTAATGCAAAATCAAGAGTCCGCCGGTAACGGCTAGCATGCCACGCAAGACAAAGCGATAAAACGAAAAAACGGTCATATGCCGTGCACGCTTTCGCATTCGCAAAGTAACAGAGGCACGACTCGATTTTTTTCGTTTTCTCGGGGGTGATACGCTAGGCCTCCTGGAACAACGATATTTCCTCAGTTTCCGTACTGCACGACTATTGTGGAAAAATTCCAATGTTCGCTCGCGCTTACCAACTGTCAAAAAACACTATCAGCAAAAAAAACACGAAAAGTTCGCGCCCAAAAACTGTCGCACCTAATCAGACCAGGAAAAACGGGAAATTTTTTTCTTCATTATTTTCATAGATTTTTAAGAAAAAACCGGTGTTGGTCGCGGTTGCCGTATCAATCGATCTTTTACGGTTCAGTTGATTTGGATTCTGTCCGTTTTGGGGTTAATACACTGTCTTTGATGTCACTCATTGAGAAGATAAAAACAATATTAACTGGTCCGCTGAGTTTGGTAACAATTTTATATACAGGGTCCAACTTAATATGCTGACACTTTTTTAAGGGGATGACCAGACCATCAAACTGAACAACTTTCTCTATGGGACCAACATAGAAATCGCAAAAAAAATATCAGCTGTCCCATACATTTGGCTCGAGAAGGTTTGCAGTTTTTTATGGAACAGCTTATATTTTTTTCGCAATTTCGACTTTGGTGCCATAGAGAAAGTTGTTCAGTTTGACGGTCTGATCATCCCCTTAAAAAAGTGTCAGCATATTAAGAAGGACCCTGTATAATCTATGGTCATCGATCCAATTATTTTACTTCCTATAGTTACAGATCCTAAATGACGATCTTAAATTCGGATTGCTCAGACATGGTTACTTTCATAAAAACAAAAAGTTTCTTCGCGATGTTTTTGCAACAGTCGGTCGGTATTACATACATAAGTTAAAAAATATGTTATGATCGAGTGTCTATCCCTCTCCACAACGCGTCATCGACGCTCCCACCCCATCCCACGATAAATTAATCTCATTGTTCGTTTTAACGACTCAGATATTATAACTTTGTTAACCCTAAACTTAGACACTAAAATTTCACTTTATAAGTAAAGTAAAACCCGTCCGTAATAAAGTTTTCTTTAACAATGTAACGTGAAGGTTTCCAGGTCAAATAAAGATACAGGATGGTCTAACAGTCAAACGTCCAGGACGCGACGGTGGCGGGCGGTGTGGTCCGGCCGATGAGACAGTTACCGGCGGGCAGCGGCGCGTAATTGGCACCGCTTTCTACACAGACATCGCGTACAGGGTGATTCGGAAAAAGTCATTTTTATTACATATTCACAAATTTTCTTTGTTTTAGTGTGCAATACTTGAATTCAATTTATAGATTTATAAAAAGTTCTGCACCAATCTATACTGAGCCGGTGCTGGAGAATGATCTACTAATCCTTACTCTATTCGTGAGGGGAAGCATTTGCCATACAGTGGGATCTTATAATTAAGCTATAAAGCCTAAATAAAGACTGTTTATTTTAGCAGACTTCACCTACTACAAAAATTTCTAGTAGTCTACTAACATAAATAGTTGTCACATATACACTATATAGAAAATTTTCTCCGTGCACTGAGAGAAAAAATTCACCTTCTGAAAGCTACTAGGAGTTGTCACCACTTTTGCTCTCAGTGTCTCTAGTTAACATAAATAGTTAATTATGTGTAATTAATAATTGGGGCCCCCTTAAAGATTTGCTCTATTTGCCAAGCTTGGCAACCAGACTGTCAAGATGTTGTATATCCGCATTTATTGATATTTATAAAGGTATCTCTGACTACCCCCTCGGGGAATATAGTCGTGAGCATATGCTATAAAGGAACTTATACAACATGTGGGGATACCCATACGTACATTTTCTCGGTGGTTCAAAATGCCCTAATAAATCAAGTCCACACTGAGACTCAAAACCTATAATTTCTATGCGCTAACCACCACTGCAACCTTCCACTCCCCGCACATTGCACACGAGATATTTCCAAACAACATGTATTATTGGTAGAGTATTGAAGACTCTGCATTGGTAGCAAATGATCCCAACAAAATGGTAAAAAATCAACTACTACTTCGCATAGCGAACATCCTGTACCACTGTCACCTCTCGCGTGTCTCTCTAATGGACGTTCAGAAAAAAGCCTCAATTGGTCGCAATAGAGTGCAGTGCAGCCGAGTTTACGATCGGCGCGCGCGCACGACGCTCCGCACCTGGCGCGAGACACGCCTCGCGGCACTGCGCTGACGAGGCGCTGATTTAGCTAATCAGTTTAGTGGAGCTGGCTGGTTGCGTATGATTACAAAAATTGTATCAAAGCTGTTTGATTTTACAATATAACAGGAAGTCTGTACGTGTGGAGAGGTGGGTGTGTGTGGATGTGGGTGTGCAGGGTGTGTCTGGGTGGTGTTTGATGTGGATGTGATCGTCGGCGAGGTAGGTAGTACCAGAAAAGGATGGAGAAAAGTTTGATTCCTGGTTGGCCAATATTTGCATAGAATAGATGAAGAAGAAGGTTCTGGCAATGGATTTTTTAGATTAGAATTAAGAAAACTGAAATAACCTTTTTTTAAAGTCCAGATTTTGGAAACAGTGGCTTTTGTAAATACATAAAACGAAGCATCTAAAGAAAGATTTATTGTTATCATTAGCATGTTTCATCCCACTGCTTGGAAAAGGTCTCCCTTTGAATCTTCAAACCCTCTCTATCCTGAGCAAGCTCTGGCCACTAGTCACCAAAAGCTTCCAGATCATCCCGCCACCTCTTTCTAGGACGACCTGGAGGCCGACGACCATTTTCTGGGATCCAGGGCGTTTCTGTTCGAAGCACTTTGAAGTAAAGATTGCACCAATAAAATCGTTAGATGCAGGTAATATGGAATTCAGTTGTGAGACTTATGAGTCGAAATTGACCCATTCTCTTGGTGAATTCTTTCCGCACCTCACTGCCCCATAATTCCAGCGGATAGACTTTGTGTTTTCTCTCATAAGACAGATGCAGACTCCAAGCGACTCGGGCGCAGCTCAGCGTGTGCATTGAGAACACGCCCGGCGGCCGTTTGAAATTGGAACGATTTTAAATTTGACCATTGTCACGGAATGTCAGCGACTGGTCGAAAGTAGAACTTTTTAGGGAAAAGTTGATCTGCAACGAACCGCATGCGCATCGCTTCATATCGCTTGGCTATATTAGCGTAGTTATATACGTAGCATTTTACTACATAATACATTACATATGTATACATAAGTTCATAATTTACATAAAGGATGTAAAATTAAATGCGTTACACACATTAAATGGCGTGCTTCAACCCATCAAACTGAACAAATTTCACTATGGAGCCAACATGGAAATCGCGAAAAATCAATCAGCTGTTCCATAAAACTGTCAGTAGCTCGTCGACTGACCAAAATGTATGAAAAAGCAGATTTTTTTCCCCCGATTTAATAGTTGGTCCTGTAGTAAAAGTTGTTCAGTTTGATGGTCGGAGGCACCCCCTTTTGTATGTACGCCATTTAAGTTTCCAATCTGTAATGGTATAATTCTAATTTCTATTATACAGGGTCCAACTTAATATGCTCATGGTTTTTTAAAAGGAAGATCAGACAGTTAAACTTTCTCATTAGGACCCATATCGAAACCCATATCGAGACCCACAGCAAAATATGCTGCCCCTCACATTTTATTTGAGTCGAGTAGGATTGCGGGTTTGTATGGAACAGAGATGGTTTCTTTTTCGCGATTTCCACGTTGTATTTTTTTTTTTTTTTTTTTTTTTATGGTCTGATCATAATCTTGAGAAACCATCAGCATAATTAAGGACCCTGTTCTTAGTTCAAATGAAATCGATTCAGTTAGAGTCGATATCGGTCGTAGGGATGTAACGGTCGTGTTCCGTATCGACATAAAATTTATGAATGAGACCCCGAGTGCGGTGGGTGCCCTAACATTTACGATTAGGGCGGGGGAATTAATATCGAAACGTGGTCGATAAAACGACCATGAATATATGAATTTAGATTACTTATAACAACTTTACTATTCAGAATTCAGACACATCTGATGATTGCGGATTATTGATAAAGCTGATTGATATTTATAAAGCAACGCTATTAAAATATTCACAAACGTTATTTATCGATTCTAAAATCACGATATTAATTAAGTATGCGATAAAATAATAAATTGTTATTTACATGTAATACAACACCGTATACAAACACTCATACTCACACAACATAAATTCGAATCTCATTCATGAATTATTCATGAAAATTAGCATATGTTTATAAACTATGGTTTCAGCACATCACTAATAAGGCCCCACAAGTGGTCGCTACTCCAGTCCAATTGTAAAGATCTTTGCTTAAATACTTCATTACCCCCCTCTACCATTGACAACAAAACAAGCGGGGGGCAGGGTAGGTTGTTTAAACTGGATGATCGGAACTAAGCCTATCATATATCAAGTTTGAGTTGCATAGATGTAATTCGTTAAGGACGGTTCTCACTGAACGTATTCGCTTGCGAGCGTTCGAAGCCGAGCGTTGAATGTAAACCATGATATGACAATGTTACGTACTTCAATATTGCATCTATATTGTGCACGTCCCTTTAAGACGTAACAGATTGAAAAATTTCGTTCTCTGGTTAGTGGGCTCGGTGGTGTAATTGGTTAGCACGTTTCCCCGGTTTGGAAGAGCGTGGGTTCAAGTCCCGCCCGAGACAAATTTTTTAATCTTTAATTTGATCTATATTGTAATTGTACTTTGTATACTTTGTTTTTTTTAAAGGTGTGTGTAATGTACGAGTTTCTGGACGCCTTCCGATGCGGAGATAGAGTCAAAAAATGATGTCAGTAAGCTATCTATATGATATTATTTAAGTTTAAGTTTTATGACAATAATAAGTAAAAATATTTTAAAGAATATACAGGATTTAAACTTAAATGCGTTACATAATTTAGAGGGCGTTTCAGTAGACCATTAAACTGAACAACTTTCACTATGGGAGCAACATTGAAATTGCGAATAAAACTCTGCTGGGTAGAGACGCTATATTGGCGTTTTCTATGGAAGAGCCAAGAATATTTATATTCTTGGGAAGAGCTGTAGATTCTTTTTTCGATTTCAACGTTGGCCCTACCATAGTGAAAGTTATTCAATTTGATGATATCTGAATCGTCCCCAGAGATGATACTGTATATTATTACATTTCTAGTCGAAATAAAAAGTGTTTAATGCACAGTTAGGTATTAATTTTTTGACACTTCTACACCTACAAAACTTGAATTCAAACTAGTGTAATAGCAAGCAAAATGTGCTTCAACGTTTTCGCAGTTAAATTTTCCAGTTAAATAAATGCATCCAAGCATGGCTTGGAAATAAACGCAGATATCCATATATATATATGCTCACTTCAAATGATCCCAGTGAAGTCCAGCCTTAACATAGATGTAATTCATTAACGTTTGAAACAGTGTAGATATTAAATTAATGATTCGGGTCGAAGGTAAGCGGCTAGATCAAAGTGAAGTTAATGATATGATTTATTTGAACGTTACTGACTGCAGGACATAAATTATGTTTTGAATTTACTTAATATCGACCCCACAGTGCGCTCTTGTTATAAATGTTGGGATTTACTGTTCTTATTCAATTGAATTATCTGTAAATGTCGTATGAAAATGATTGGTTACACCATCTTTTCCTCGTGACTTCGCTCGCCTGAAATTTGGCCAGTTTTCGGGGACACAACTATACAGCATTAGGGTAAACAATTGCATTACTATAAAGTGTGATTGTACCAATGATACTGAACATAAACTCTAAGCAACCTATAGGAAATTAGCAACAACAATTTTGGACTTTCCATAGGTACTAAATGCAATCTAAAAGTTTTTTGAACGTCTGTGGTATGAAAAGATGGTTTTTTTTTAAGGTTATCCTTATGTTTCTTTAGGGAAAGTTGTTCAGTTTTATAAGTAAAAAAAAATCACCCATTAGTATGAAAACAACTGTCTATAGCCATCCCATATTTTTTACTTACTCATTTTATTTTCTATCTGAATTGTCCTTGTTAGAAAAGTTTGCTTTCATCAGTTCTGCAAAACCTGTTTTCAGTCAGTAGGAACATCCTTTTAAATGCTTAGATTTAAAACAGTAAATGCTTATTCCTTTGTGAAAAACAAATACACAGGTCAGTTTCACTACTGCTTGATTTCTAAATCGGGATCAAATTGTGGTCCTGTAAAATAGAAGCAAGACGTCAATATTATTGGATTTAAGTTATAATTAAATTTCTATCTCAATTAAACGTACCTACCAACATAATAAGTTAACTTCAATTCCGATCAAATTATCATGTGGTAATGATAACATAGATTGAGTTGTTACACCGTATCTTAATTAACCATTTGAAATATACTAAGCCGCTGTAGGTAATACTTACTGCTATAACTACTAACTAACTCTTATGACAATACAATAAAGGCTATTATCAATTTCTCGCCTTTCAAAGGAGAATTGATCTATGAGCGATTGAAGATTTCGTCAAATTAATGATATAGCTTGATATCATTATTAATTGGGTTAAAAATATCATTACAGTTTGTACATTGTTCCGTTTTGTTCACTTAACAAGCATCAATCAAATTAATGAGAGTTATTTTGGTGTACCTAATCGCGTAATACTAAAGTTACTGCTGTGTTCTGTTAATTAGAAGTAATTGTTTTGTATGGACAATTCTTTTATTGCTAATAATAGGAGTCGCAACACTGGTCAAGCAGTAGCGATAACACATTCAATCAGGAGTGCGATTTTTGAATCTCATTCGGTGAGCTCAGTTGTTGAAAATTTCAAAATTACTATGGAAATACGCATCTTTCTACGCGGATTTGACTCTAAAAAATCTCTCTCCTATAGTATAATTTTTGAAAGCCAAATCAGCAGTAGAAAGATGGGTATCTCCATAGTAATTTAGACAAATACAACTGCTGAGCTCACCGAATGAGATTCAAAAATCACACTCCAGGTATATAAGGATATTCGCGCGGTACACACGGCGACACATCAAGCTACGCTAAACCAGAATAAGCTGGCCACGCGTAAGTCGAGTAATGTATAACGTCACGCGGCCAGCTTATGTTTGTTTTGCCTAGCTTGATGTGTCGCCGTGTGTACATCGCAGTTCGGGGAGTTTCGATGTGCACCGTTTTAAAGGCGCAGCTTAGATCCTCCATGAGTGGTTCTCAACAACCGTGCTTTTTTGTAAGTTTCGGTGGCGCAATTTTTTTTTGTGATTTTGTTGAAACCAATATTGAAATATTAAAATATAAAATACAAGCTTTAAAAATATATAAGAGGGACACAAAAGCATTCATTAGTTTTCGAGATATTTGAACTTTGTGCCACCGAAATTGAAAACTGCCACCGAGTACTGAAATCAGGCCCACCGAAATCTTAAACTGGCACCAAAACTTAAATCAGGCCCACCGAAATCTTAAAGTGGCACCGAAAACTTAAACACAATATAAAAATAGTTTTTTTCGAAGAACCCAAAGACCTGATGACTTAATGTGGAGTCACGGACAAATCCCAAAGTCTCTTGAGCGGGCTGGATCCTCACTAGTCTATTAGTCATTGGTGATGGTGATGGGGTAGCTCCAGCCCCACCATAAAATTATTAACTCTATACCTGGTGACTGGTGATGGTAGCGGGCGCGTGAAAATGAGGGCAGCGCAGAACCAGTCGTTGTGGCAATACTTGCGAAGCCTATTGGGAGATTTGGGAGGTCATGACTGTTTTAAGTAACTTTTTAGTACCTATTGACTAACCTTTGAACCTTACAAATCGCCTGGAGATGATGGGTTTCTACCTTGCCATATTACTATCTGTCTGTCTACTAGTGATATCCTATCACCTTTATTAACAACAAGCTTTGCGTGCAATTGTCTACCAGAGCCATGGACTAAATTCACAGTTAAGTTAATACCAAAAACAGGTAAAAAGGACTACTCCCAATGAAAGTCCTTTAGACCTATCAGTCTCAGCTCCTTCATGTTGAAAGCCATGGAGAAGGTACTAGATAAAAAAAAGTAAGTTAAGCCTCTAGAATCCCACTGCAGAGCAAAGGCCTCCTCTCACGAATAAGGGTGAGAGGGAGTGGGCAATACTCCACCACGCGGGCCCATTGCGTGTTGGTGAAGGCAAGTTAGTGGTCAACTTGCTGTCAGAGAATTTTCAAGCCGCCTTAATAGGCGTCTGACCTGGCTTAACAAATAGTTACAACGTCATCTGACGGAACTATCCGAGACCAACTGCTTAACGTGCCTTCCGAAGCACGGAAACGTTCGAGATTAAATACCATTAAACGTTCACCCATCCAAAGAATGACCGGACCTGACGTTGCTTAACTTCGGTGATCGTTTCCAATACCAAAGCTCCACTACGCCAACGAGCGCTTCATCAAAGCGAACTAGATCAAAACCTTCGGGAAATGCTTTAGCAGAACCTACCCGTTGCATAATGATCAGCACGCTTACCAAAAGGGCAAGGGTACGCCGACGACCTTGTAGGAATCATAAGAGGGCCATGCCTGGACACTGTATCCTCGCTAGTGCAAAGAGCTCTCCACACCATACAAAAGATGTGTGAAGAAAATAGTTTGTCCGTAAATGCAGATAAAACTGTTATAGTACAATTCACGAATAAATGGGATCTCATAAAACTAAGAACCCAACGAATCTATGGAAAAACTATACCGTTTTCCTAAGAAGTAAAATACTTGGTAGCATTTTTTTTTTCTACACTTTCGACAAACACCTTAACTGGAACACGCATATTAAAACTGTTATACAGAGGGCTAAGACAGCTCACGGCATATGCTAAATAGCCCTATTGATTTACACTGCTATAGCGAGACCAATAGTCTGCTATGCCGCAGTCGTCTGGTACAAAAATACATTTCAAAACAACACCATATACAAGCTCAATAGCTTACAAAGGACTGCGTGCCTTATTATAACTAGCGCCATGTCCACCTGCCCTGGGTTAGTTCTCAACGCACTGCTGTACCTTCAACCTTTGCACATTTTTTCACAAGGAGAGGCTAAATTATGCCTACACAGAGTTAACCCAAATAATAAGCGTAGCTGGCAGTCTAAGCGGATGAAGACCTTACAGGAAGATGCCACTCATCTCCTTGTGCTAAAAATGTACACAGATGCAATGACTTCAGCATACAGCTTCACAAAAAACTATAAAGTTACTTTTTCTTCAAGGGATGACTGGCTACAAAACCGCATACCCAACGAAGACAATTGCCTAACCTGACGAATCCAAGAAAGGCAATGATGTTGGCTGTGGGATTTATGGCCAAAAATCTAGCATCGAAGTGAGTCAAAATCTTGGAAACTACGCCTCCATTTTTCAAGTTGAGGTCTTCACCGGCCTGTGCTGAATTTAATCCTTAACAAAAGCTGCGTCAACAAACGCATCATAATAAACTCTGATAGTCAGCAGCTCTACTAGCCTTGGACTCATAAGCATAGCATATGCTCACGACTACATTCCCCGAGGGGGTAGTCAGAGATATTCGGAAACTTCAGAACATCCACGTTTCACCAGTAGTACCGAAAATCTATCCAGTGTGACGCGGGGTGAGCCCGTCGCCACTTATAATGGACAGTGGGTACAAAACCTAAGCATAAGCATAAGCATAAGCATATGATCACGACTATATTCCCCGAGGGGGTAGTCAGAGATATTCTGAAACCTCAGAACATCCACGTTTCACCAGTAGTACCGAAACTTTGTCCAGTGTGATGGGGGGTGAGCCCGTTGCCACCTATAATTGACAGTGGGTACAATACACGCCTCGAAATTGGATCATGCAGGTTTCCTCACGATGTTTTTCTTCACTGAAAAGCCAGTGGTGTTACAAATTGTACATAAATTCCGAAAAACTCATTGGTACGAGTCGGCCTGGACGGGGATCGAACCTTCGCCTCCTACACGGCAGCTTTCCGGCTCCATCTGACGATGGACTGATCACTGACACTGATGAGGTCTGATGACCTTGATCACCATTTTAAACCCAACTACTCATCGCGAGACCAATCTAACGAGCCCAAACTCGGTGGGTCTATATTTACCACTGCGGAAATCCTGTGGTGACTCTCTGGCTCCATCATCAGACCCTGATCACTATTAGTAAGCCATCTACTTGTCGAGACCCATCTCACGAGTTGAATCTCGGTGGGTCCATGTTAACTACAGCGGAGATCCTATCACTACCTTCCAGCTCCATCATCAGATCAGCTTTTGGCCACCCTAATATTGCACTGACGTCGGGTTTATCTATGCCACATTTCTGTCAATTCGGATTGCGAGAACTAGTTTAAATCTTGCATTTAACTTACATGCAATAAGATTTGTACCAACATGTAACTATTAACTACTTTTTTACGGGTGGGCAGTGTTGATCAAGCTTTGGGCCGGTTCTACGATAAGCTTTATGACTTGAGAGATAAGTACATTCCATCGAAAAGTATTAAGTCAAGCAGCTATCCGCCGTGGTATAATTCAGCTTTAAAAAAAGTACTAAAGGAAAAATTTAAGTATCACAAGAAATACAAGACAAATAATAACATAACGATTATCAGACATTCTCTCTATTGCGCAGCAGAGCTCATGATCTAGAGAGAAGATGCTTTAAGCAATATATTTGTAAAATCGAATCGTCTATTATTAGTGATCCTAGGTCCTTCTGGGCGTATGTTAAAAGCAAAAGGCAAGCTCATACCTATCCAAATGTTATGCACTTTAGAGATAGTCATGCCGATACTGGCGAGGACATGAGCAATCTTTTTGCAGCTTATTTCCATTCCACATTTTTGGATAAAACTACCACTGATATAAATGACGACTGTCGTCCGGTACCCGATTTTGGTTTGGGATCCATCTCCTCAGTGGAAATTAATCCTGAAAAGGTCCTCATTATTTTGAAATCCTTAGATCTATCTAAAACTGGTGGACCGGACTTCATACCACCTATTTTTATTGTTACTTGTGCGCCCAGTTTAGTGGTGCCCCTTTGCATTTTATTCAAACGATCACTTTTGGAGGGAGTGGTACCCAAAATATGGAAAACTGCTTTTATTACCCCAGTTCTTAAAAAAGGGGACAAGTCGAATGTTGAGAACTACCGACCAATTTCTAAGTTATGTCTGTTTGCCAAGATATTCGAACGGATAGTTTATAGCGATGTTTATGCTGCTCTTAAACATTCATTCGGTAGTGAACAGCATGGATTCCTTCAGAAGCGCTCGACGGTTTCAAATTTAATTCTTGCCAACGAATTTATCACTAGGGGTATGGAGAGTGGGGCCCAAGTGGACGTGATATACACTGATTATAAAAAATGCTTCGATCGGATTGACCACTCTATTCTACTCTCCAAACTCTACGCGGCTGGTGTGCACGGTGATTTATACAGGTGGTTTGCATCGTATATAGAAAATCGTAGTCAAGCAGTTGTTTTACAGGGTTACATGTCCCAATGGACTCCTATTCCGTCTGGTGTCCCTCAAGGATCAATCTTAGGGCCCCTGTTGTTCATTATATTCATAATGGATATCCAAGATTGCTTCCTAAATTCCACAATACTCTTATTTGCTGATGATATGAAAATCCTTAAGAACATTTGTAATTCATCTGACGTTTGTGAGTTACAGGCAGACCTTGAGAGGTTCGAGGCTTATTGTGTCAGTAATAAACTTGATCTCAACGTTTCCAAGTGCTTTTGCATGTCATTCACACGAAAATTTGTTGAATTGGAAACGAACTACTCACTGCTCAACCAATCTATCAACAAAGTTAATGAAATTAGGGACTTAGGTGTAATTCATGACAGGAAACTCCTATTCGACAATCATATTGAGAGTGTTGTTAATAAAGCCTCTAGGGCGCTAGGATTTATTATGAGAATGTCAGCTGACTTCCGCAATTTAAAGACGATTAAAATATTATACTGCGCTTTTGTACGCAGCCACCTTGAATACGCGTCCCAAGTTTGGAACCCGCAATATCTTATCTACAGGCAGCGTATTGAAAATATTCAAAAAAGGTTTTTGCGCTTTCTAGATTACAAGGCCAAAGTGTGGTCATTGGACTATGAACACAGGTGTAAGCGATATCACTTTCTTCCACTTGAAATTCGACGCAATGTAAGTGATGTCTGTTTTTTGGTTGGTGTCGCGAATAACTCTGTCGACTGCCCTGGTTTGTTAGAGATGATAGGCCTCCGCACTAATACCCTGAGCTTAAGGCAGCGCCCCCTTCTCCACATTCCGTACGCAAGGACTAATTACAGACGAAACGCATTCGCAATACGTAGTTGTGACAGCTTCAACGAATTAAGCACAGAGCATAACTTTGACCTATTCCTTACGAGCAAGGCAACCGTGAAACGCAAAATTGCACAAGCTTACTTTGGCAACACCAGTGACCGTTAGTGATAAACTACAATTACAAGTTAAGATTAATATATTTTTCAATTTATCTGTGTAACAAATGAGACGAGTGGCATATAATATAATTTTAGTTTTAGTTTTTTGCTTTTTAAATGTGGAGATTTTTCAATTGGCGTTTAGATTTATATAAGAATATTTAATAAAATTGTAATGCTGTAAATCTTCCTAAAATAAAATAAATAAAAATAAATAAACAAACTAATAAATAAAAGCTTATAAAATTGCACATGACCTAGAGATGGATTAATTAGTATTTGGTGGAACTTGACTGGCTCAGTTCAATTCGGCCGCAGTTTCAATAGCGCCGGCGCGCCGATCTCGGTGGTCGGCGCACCGGCGCGATAGACATTGCGGTGGCGCCGGTGCGCCGGCGCGGAAAAAAAAATCCTGGAATTAGGTAAGAATAGTAGCGTGTGGCGAGCGGTAGTCTCTGCCTACCCTTGTGGAATAGTGATGTAAGCAAATATGCGTATTTTGTAATAATTACAATGAATTCTTCAACCTTTTAAGTTTCGGTGGCAGTTTTCAATTTCGGTGGGCTCAAAAAACGCCACCGAAGCCACCGAAACTGAGCCACCGAAGTTGGAACCAATAGGAAAAAAATGCGCAGAAAAAAAACTAACTATCCGATTAAAGACTTAAATCGTGAACATTATAAAGCAACCAAAAACCAATCGGTTACATGAATGGTACAGTAGTATCACTTTCAGAACCCTATTAAAAATTGACCCACCGAAATTGAAAATTTTTGTCCCCCTTGCCACCGAAGGCTATACTTCCGCGTTTAGTGAGACATCTAGTAGCAGTGTCATGTGGATATGGCCCTAGGGTCTTAGGACGCAATCGATATGGTACGTTTAATTAGAAAACAGCTCATATTTAATGCTTTTACAGTAAGAAAAATCGTCTTGAATATTTGCCACCGAAACTTATGCTGATGCGTGGACAAATTTTGATCGAGTGTCCAAAGGTCCACGATGTATTACAGAACCATTTTTCAGCTGATTTAAGATAGTCTGCTTTATGAAGATCATATAGGGCATAACTTATTTGGATTATATTTGGAAACATTTGCTTGGCGAGCATATTTATGGAAAAAAATGGATTGTGGACACGCCACCGAAAGCTGAATTTCGACACATAATTATTTTTATTTATTTACGTGTACGTATATACATACTAAAACTCATGTTCACAAGTGAAACACATAGCCCTTTACTATAAAAAAAATAAATGATATGCATAAGTTCACGTTACACTAGGATTCTCAGCGTGGACATGAAAAATTCGAGCATGGGCGAATCACTCCCATAGAGATAATGACCATAACAGCAAAAAAAAATCTGCAGTTCCATACTAAACTGCAATGCCTAGACTCAAATGTATGCAACAGCAGATTTTTTTTTGCTCTGGTCATTCTGCTCCCATAGTAAAAGTTGTTCATTTGATGGGTAGACTCTTAGTTTAAAAGTATGCTAATGATATCAATTTCATCCTCCTGATGTAGTTTCGAAACTGTTTGATTGGCGTATTTTAAATGCACCTTTATTTACGTAATCGTACTATTTGCTATTTGTAAGATGCATTAAAGTAACTTAGGCAGCACTATTTTTATATGAGTTATGTACCTTTTTTTTTAATTAGTCGTCATCACCTTCTACAATAAGGTCTAACAAAATAAGCTGAAGCAAATTTTAAGGTGATGATCAGACCGTCAAGTTGAACAACTTGGCTACTATGGGGCAACATCGAAATCGCGAAAAAGTAAATCAGCTGTTCAATACAAGGTGTTACAAAAATACAAATAAACATTTAAGGGGGTGGTGTAGACCATCAAACTGAACAACTTTCACTATGGGACCAATATCGAAATCGCGAAAAAAAAAAAGTTCTATACTCTACAAATCGACTCGAGCAAAAATATGTATGGGATATCAGATTTTTTTTTCGCGATTTCGATGTTGGTCCCATAGAGAAAGTTGTTCAGTTTGACGGTCTAAACAACCCCCTTAAGAGTTTTAAAAATTTATTCGTACCTACTTATGTAACACCTTGTATATTTGGGTCGAGTCGGTTTGCAGTTTTCTTTGAAACCTCTGATTTTTTTGGCAATTCCGACATTCGTCCCATAAGAAAAGTTCTTCTATATACTGGCACTACCATACACTCAAGGATGGTATGGGCGTTAGTACCCAATACGGATCGAAGGAACTCTACGATTATAGCATTCGAAATTCGAATACGAAAAACCGCATCGAAATCGGTCCACCCTATTCGCAAGATAGACACACACACACAAAATTACAACACCCTTCTTTTTGCATCTTGGTTTAATTCAAAAATGCCGAGAAACCTGTGAAGAGTTCACCGTGTTTTTTCAGATACACTTATCGCGTCTTCCATACAACCGGAACGAGCAGATGCATGTGGAGCGAGGATGCGCGGAGGCCGGGCCAAGGTTCGATGCCAGGCAGTACCTTTTGTTCATCTGACACTATCTGGGTCACGAAGGGTATCATTGTGGTAATTAGTTATGAATAGCATTTGTTGAACTGCTACGATAGTAGTTATTATGAGTGGGTTGTTTCTGTAGGTATTGTTTTGATTTAGGATTGATGGTACTTCGTCTTCTATTGTATCCGTTTTGGGTGGAACAAATGTCAGATAAAATGAGTTAACCCACAGTATAAGAGAATACAGCCGTGGTGGTCCAGTGGCGAGTAACCTTGCCTGCCGTGCAGGAGGCGATATGGTTCGATCCAGGTCCAGGTCGACTCGCACCAATGAGTTTTTCGGAATTTATGTACGATTTGTAACACCACTGGCTTTTCCGTGAAGGAAAACATCGTGAGGAAACCGGCATGCTTCAATTTCGAGGCATGTATTGTACCCACTGTCCATTATAAGTGGCGACGGGTTCACCCCCCGTCACACTGGACAGAGTTTCGGTACTACTGGTGAAACGTGGATGTTCTGAGGTTTTAGAATATCTCTGACTACTCCCTCGGGGAATATAGTCGTGAGTATATGCTATGCTATGCTATGATTATGCTGATAAGAGAGTATATTGAGTTTATCCAGTACGAACACTCCTTGCTCCCCACTTGACCTTACCCCCTATCTGTGGTACGAAAGATGGACGACAGTACGCAGTGGTGTATTCCTCTCTCATTCACACTCACTCTGCAGACACGTGTTTACCTCATCTTGTCAGTATAAGCCCATCATTATGAAGTGTTTAGGGTGTGGTTAATAATCTGTGGTTAAACTAAAATATTTTCATTGATAAACATCCACCGTTATTTAGTGACAAAATAAAGTACTTAAGTATTTGTCAAAAGCACGGACCTGTAAAAAAAAGACGGACGTAATCTCGTCTAATCACGAGTGAAGCACCCATTTCTTTTGTGTGCGTGCTGTCACGCGGCACATAATGGAGACGGGTGTAGGACCTACGCCTAGAGCTAGTGCATCTGTGTGAGTGTAGGTCCCTTGTAGAACAAACGAAAATGTTGGACCTTGCATGCTTCACATCTTTTTAGTGTCACATTACGTCCGTCTTTTTAAATTGTGCCAATAAAAAAAGTGTGCCATAAAAATTATATTTGACAGTTAGTCTCAGGCATATCTAGCCACTCAAGGCTCTGGTCAAAGCATTCACACACTTTGAATAAAGCAATTAGCAACCAAGGAAACAAACACTCCAACAAATAGCAAAGCTAACCCATCACAACTCTACAGCTCATTAGGCCCATAATCGCGTGCGCGACCTGTCATGTTTTAGAGTAAATCCTTCTTCGAGCGCGCTAAACGTTCGTCCTACAAGCGACCTTCGATCCCAGAGGTCGCGACGGTGACCGGCCACCGCATTAGCATATAGACAAAGCCAGCAATGAATAAAGACCACTTGACGCACGACAGTACCACGGTATGCATTAAAATGCTGCATTTTAAATTATCAGTTAAACTTAACGATGTATAAAGTTCAAAAAAGAAATAGGGAGAAAGACAAGTTAAGAAGACCGTAGATATAATACCAAGTGAAGAAGGAAATCAAATCAGTGTCGCAGGTACCAAAAGGTCTGATTTGCATTAAATATATCTAAATAGTTCGTGCCAAATGTTCCACAGGCACTCTTGCGTGGTTCTTAAATAAGTAAGATGAAGATCTAAGCTCTATAAAAGTTGAATAGTAGACTGAAAAGAAAAAGAAAATATAGAGCAATATAATAGGTTCAACCTTTCACCTAGGTACTTGTAGCTAATACTACTAGTAAAATAAAATTAGTGCTTTTGCCCAGACAATGAGAAGGTAAAAATAGACTAAGAAATATTCTGGTAAAAAGGGCTATTTTGGCTTGGTCCAAGATAGATTCAATGATAATTTGTGGTGGCAATTAAGTCATACCCCAACAATACGAAAAAAAATCGTCGGAACATCTTGTAGGCCTACAGGGAGATAAATGATGTCCATGTTGTCGAAGGACTGCCCCAATATTATAAAAGATAAGTGTACTTTTTGCAACCATCAGCTGCAAGGCTGATTCGGTGTTTATGTGGTGTAGAGCATCTCTGTGATGAGGATTGACCAGGTCTGCCTGCATAACTTCAGTCGGTTTAGGAGTTACAGACGTTTAAAGGTCTGGAAAAAAATTACGAACAGCTGCAGGTCTGATCCTATGATATTATTGTAGTATGCATTGTAGCCATGTGAACAGTACAAAAACTGACATGGTTCATCAGTCGGTTTCGGAGTTACTGACGTTCAAAGGTCTGACCTTTGAACGGCTGTATCTCCTAAACCGACTGGCAGTTCATGTCAGTTTTTGTACTTTTCGCATAGCTACAGTGCATACTACAATAATATCATACGATCAGCCCTGCAGCTGTTCGTAATTTTTTTCCAGACCTTTAAACGTCTGTAACTCCTAAACCGACTGAAGTTATGCAGGCAGACCTGGTCCATCGCCATCACAGAGATGCTCTACACCACATAAACACTGAATCAGCCTTGCTGCTGATGGTTGCAAAAAGTACACTTATCTCTTAGTCTACAATGAGTAAAAACTGTTTTAAAAGCGAAATCTTAGTGGCACCATTGTGAATCGGCTGCCTTTATCATGCAAACTTGTTGCGACTCTTCGTTGAGTTACATTTCTCGGGACGAAACTGTTTATGCGGACTGAGAGGTCGGAAAACCCACACATATAACCATGTTTGTTATAATATACAAAAGCTAAGTACAGTCTTAGAATTCCTTTCCGGGATTGTCAGCAGCTTTGCCAGCACACTGTCAACTACCTGCCTTTTTAAAGTTGTAATTGTTAATTAAGGGTGCAAAGAAAGAGCCTTGGGAGTGACGAAGCCTGAGTTTGTCTGGGGCACCCTGGGCAGTCAGTCTCGCTCGATACATAATTATTGACTGGGTAATCTTTCCACAACAGTACGATAGTTATTGTCATGCGATATAGTTCGAGCTGACACGAAAGAAGAATTTTGGATGCTAACTTTTAAGGTTCAGTTCCGATCCCAGCGGCCGATACCACTGACGCGTGGTTCTGTCATGTTTTCATAGTAACTATCGGCCGTCGGCCGCGAGCTTAGTATGAAAACGTATGGCATAATGACAGAACCACGCGTCAGTAGCATTGGACGCTGGGATATATCGGAAGTGAACCTTTAGGATATTTCAGGTTTCATGATAGAATGACGTATCAAGTGGTGGATTGGCTTTGTGCCCACAAAAACACTGTATGACAAATCCTTAGTCACCTTGTATGACACCCATAGAAAGAAATGGTTTGGACCCCATGGTAAACGAACAGATCAATGTATATAAGGGACCAACATTGAAATCGGGAAAATTTGGGTCCCATACATTTGAGTTGAGTATGGGCAGTACCAGTGCAGTTTATATGAAACAGTTGATTTATTAACTTTTTCGATGTTTTCTCGTGAAAGCTGTTCAGTTGGATGGTCGAATAAACCTCCCCTTTAAATATTACTAGGGTGTTTTTTTATATCCCGCATAATCATGACTAATTAATACCGGATAATTCTTATCCATCATATTTTTCCTGTGAATGTCGTGCAAACTAAGTCATACATATCTCATCTTACTTCGTAAAACCACGTGCCAGTCGATAAATGGTACCAAGTTATTTATTGAAATTTATAGACGAATAACAACGAGTGTGAGTGCAAATAAAATGCATAGTTTTGTATGCATTTACGAGTTTCGTCCGTTATGTGTCTGGCTGCACGTGACCTTGCTGCAACGAACCGGTATTATGTCATTTGCATTGTGTTGAGTGAGATAAACAAAAACAAAGTTATGATAAAAATTATCGACATTTTGTTTATGAGCCAGTGCCCTTATTTTGGTTTTTGGTTTGCGCGCTGTATTTTTACTCTTCTGTAGTAGGTAGTTAATAAGAGCTTGTTTCACTGCATCTGGATAAGTGGTATGAAGACAAAATTGTAAACGATCTGTCAGAAATGCGGGGGGATTCCTAACGTAACGTAACTAAACTAATAGGTGAGAGTCACGTTGCAGGAATTGACCCGAGCACACGTCTCGCGTGGTTTTCGCGCGTCGCGTTTTTGCCTGCCACGAGGCTCCGCAATCCTCAATCTCTTCTTGTTCTTGAACAAAAACAATCCCTGAGATTGGGATAGATTCTCCCATAAATTACACTTGACACTGGCGGAAATGCGGTGCTACGCACAAGCAAAAAGCCATTAATTATAAATAAAAAAAATAATAAAAAAAACTAATAGGTTAGGTGCAGGCAGATTCTTAATACCAATAATATTAATGTTACTACCTTAATACCATCAAAAATAACAATTGAGCTCTGTTTCTAGCATTCAGTGTTCAATTTCAATTCGTGTAGATTCTTCAATTCAAAATCTCGATTTACGTCGACAGAATCTACATTCATTACACACATACTTAACACTCTGCTAATGCCTTCAAATTAATTCTGTTTGCACACCAATAAAACGTTCAAACAATAAACGACTTAACTACATTAAACATTACGTAGTAATTTGACCTGGTCGTGACCCGAAGAAGTCATCTAATGGCAGCCAATCAACTGGTAACCGGTCACGTATAGCCGACAACTACTTTGGCCATAAATCCATAATATACCTATAAGTATCACACCTAGTAGTTATGTGGTTCCGGGGTTGGAATAGACCACCCAATTTCATCCCAGGGCGGGTGTGACCAAGTGTATAATCTCGATTACAACAGGAAGAAAATTTTTCTTTTTTTTTCATATTCAACCTCCGCCTATCACTACTTCTCACAAAAATGAGCTGAAACCCTGAAAAGGCTATTAGCGAGGCTTACTACAAATGCACCCTTAACCAGGTGGTTATTAGATTAAACATAGGAACATTAGCAGTAGCAGAGATCTTACAAATCATACCTATAGATGTGCCCAATAGTAAACGGTGAAGGAAAACATCGTGAGGAAACCTTAATATGCAGAAGAAGAAATTCTGATGCATATGTGAAGTTATGTGAAGTTATTATAATATTGTGGTGGACTAACGCCCAAAAACCCTCCTAGAGGGTAGGCCTGTGCCCTGCAGTAGGACGTATATAGGCTGATGATGATGATGATGAATAGTAAACTGCGAGACGTAAAGTAATAAGATAAAAATACGTGCGAAATATTAGCATTCGTTATAAAAAAAGTCGCTTTCTGATTTGCAACACTAACTACCAATATTTTTTCAATGAACCGATACAAAAAAATATCAATAGGGAAAGATAAATTATCCAGTCGACATCAAACCTTGATTTGATAACCCAAGGCTATCATAAACAGCAACATAACGGTCAAGTCACTAGTAGCCAAGCAGTGTGCGTGCCCGGACTTGACCTTCGGGTCATCGCTTCCAGCCCGCTCCCAACTGACAACTCGTCAAACATGGCCGGCTGCATTGACAGCCGCTGTCATACTGACGTGACTGCATTCCGCACGTACATCAGAGGTCTTGGAAGTAGCTAATTTACGGTAGCAGAATCTTGATTGTTAGAAAGGACATTGGTTAGTATGTTGATTCTTTCAGATAATAACTTCTTTGGTAGCATTGACTTTCAAAATAGGTATCAGATAAGGCTCATTACGTTGGTGCTAATTGGTACCTTTGCAACTCCATTGGTGACCACTTTTGTTTTCGACATTCCTAATTACTGGCCAAAACCATAACCAGTTGGTCCCCAGATGTCCCCAGCTAAACAAAACTCTCAAAGTAGACATTGAAAGTAATGTGATACAGTAAAAGGTTGTTTATGATCTATCGAAGTGCAAAACGCATGGAGAGACCGGAAGGAGGCCTTTGTCCAGAAGTGGGACAGCGACTGCTGATATAAAAATTTAGTTTGAAGTCCTATAGAGTTAAAAAATAACATACATTACATCATGGCATGGCTTCATCTTTTCATAGATTACTATTTGCATACAATTTTGAAGATTCTTGTATTTTACAGTGTACCTGTTTTTAACAGCCGTAAGCTACTGAGCTATCGCGACTATTTTTAAATCCATTTTCGTATGTTGGTTGTGTGGATGTAAAACACTGGATCTTATAAAAAAAAATGTCAATTCGGAAATGGGGTTTGAATCCGCGATGTTGCTGTAAATTTCTAAGAGTGGTAATCACAACGTTCGACTAGGTAGGGTACACGAAGACACCCTGTTACTATTATAAGTAACAATAAACAACTTTATTAACGGTAAACAATATACTTACTATTCTACAAGGTCTAAACGATGATGAAGATCATAACAACTGAACATCTTTAAGGAAACTTATAGAGGTAAGTACTGGATAAGTACCTATCAATGTCAAATGACCATGAACTGTGGCCACCCGGTTTTATTGAGCCGTATTCACGTTTATGTTTATAAGGAAAAGTTACGTGCGTGACCCGTCTTGACCTGCGGGCTAAGGTCGGCCCTAGGTAACCTAGCGGAGATTAACTGGAGGCAGTATAAGAGAAAAGCTGGAAACTGTTGGAATAATAAGTGTTACAATGTGTACTAAAGTATGGTGGCTGTGGACTGGAGTTGTTGATGTATAACAAGGAGAAACAGTTAAAAACGGCACAGCTAACAGGTTATAAAGCGCAAACATCTCAGTGATAAAATTTCTTCTTCAGCAAGTGATATTTTCATTTATCAGCATCAATCAGCTTTTATGGAACCGGATATTTTTTTCAAGATTTATTGATTGAAAGTATTTTTAATAAGCAAAGTTTGTCTGAACTTTTGTGAATTATAAAAGTTGCAGGTCAACATTGTACAAAATTATTTGAGTAAGTACAAAAGGTTTTTAATAAATTATTACTTTGTAAAGTTTGTAATAAATAAACAGGGTATAAAAGCTTCTTCACACGAATAAATAGTTAGACTAGTTAGAGGGTGCGCGTGCGCGGGCCAATGCTGTGTTGGAAATTAGTTTGAAACATAATTTCTTTAGTGACGGACAGAGCGGAGACGCTCATTTAGAAAAGTTGCTTTAGAGCCAAAAACTCTAACTGTAAGTAAAAAAATTAAACCAGTCATCATTCTCTTGCCTATTATATGGGGTCGGCGTAATATGTTTTATTCTTTCATTCATCTATCTTGGACGTCATTTCGGCACTCACTCCTTTCTACACAACATCCTTCACACAATCCATCCACCTTTTCATCGGCCTTCCTCTCCTGCCACAGCCATACTTGTCTCCAAAGATGAGCTATTGTTTATAAACCGCGAATCACCTATAACTTAACTCCAACAGCAACGTGATGCACAAACGGCATACAAACTCGTTGCCTGTTGACGTTATATTATGCTGCAGAATTATGTCAATGGTGCCAGCTTTATTGGTCACCGGTCGTAGCCTTAACCTGACGTGACTTCTTGAGTGCAGCATACTTGTTTGGCCTAAATTGTGGTGGATTTGTCAGTGTTTCATTTTAGGAAGTCGTAGTGGTCTTCTGGCGAGTAACCTTGCCTGCCGTGCAGGAGGCGATGGATCGATCCCGGTCTATAAAGCCGAAGCCTACCAATGGGTTTTTCGAAATGTATATATGTACTATTTGTAACACCACTGGCTTTTCGGTGAACGGAAACATTGTGAGGAAACCTACATGCTTCGATTTCGAGGCATGCATTGTACAATACATGCCTCACTATCCATTATAAGTGGCAACGGATTCACTCCCTGCCAAACTGGACAGAGTTTCGGTACTACAAGTGACTCGTGGATGTTCTGAGGTTTCAGAATACCTTGGGGAATCCTAGTCGTGAGCATATGCTATGCTAAAAAGCCTCCTTCTGTATTAAAAGGTTCCGATCTTATGTTATATAATAATTACAGCACAATACTATTATAGCTAGCTATAACATAACTATATTATGGTTGTTTGTTACAAACAAGTTGGACATCCGCTAACGATAGGTAACTGATTGATTTATCGGTCGATTTTTAAAGGTCGCCCATTACTTATTAGACTGATGGTCGGTTAACTACGCTTTTATAAAATACCTACTAGTTTTTAAGATGAAGGAACTTTAAAAATATATACCCGATATTAAAGATATATTTAAAAAGTACACAATAATATCGGAATAAGTAGTAATTATTTATTTGTTCTTAATTGAGCACCAATCTTGGTGCTCAATATGGAATACGTTTGGTGCTCTTATTTAGGTGTTTTTATTTTCTTAACAAAAGTTTTTTTATTTTTAGTGGCTCTATAACATTGATGTGCACAGGAGTGCTATTATTATAAGTATCACTTATATCCTTTTTCATGACCTTACCAATTTCGACGGCCTAATTACTCCCTTATATAACCATCAGCATATAACTGTGGGTCCGGTGAATAACGGTCTAACTCAACTTAGATCCAAAATGAGTTTTTAATGCCATAATACTCAATTTTTTTTTCTCTACAAAATGGTGTTACTGGAATATTCATACCTTTAATAATTCCAGAGATAGACTTATTACAAAACGATTTAAGTCAATTTTTTATCGTGCACAATGGTTGAAATAGAGTTAGATCGTAAAAACAATATAAAATTAGGTGAACATGGATTTATTTCGACTTAAATCCTTCGACACAATTTATTTTGTTTTGTGAAATATGATTTATCTGAGTTAAACCAAATTTCAAAAACCTTAATAGTTAATACCTACATAAAAAATCAAGTGTAGCTTATGAATATGATGCGCGTTTGATAGCGGGCTAAGTACGGAAACTGACATCATCTGGGACTAGGGAGAACGCTATACATCTCACCAAAAATGTATGTCGAATAAGTGAGTTAAACCGTCTATCACCAAATATTTTCTTTTATGTAGTGAGAATAAGAATCACTTAGTATGAATACTATCTGGCGATTTTTTTTAAGGATGGTACTGTTAGATTGAACTAAGTGATAATGTCAGGTCTTGTTTTAGATAGGGATTGCCGAACCGCACTTCAAGCATAGGCTTGTACTGTACATAGAGTGGTAAAGAAAGAATCTGTTGTTTATTCTTTGAAATTAAACTATTTTTTGCCTAAAATATCTTGTATTTTGTATAATAAGAACACTGCAAAGCGAACCGGATATCAAACGTATATTAAGTATGACAATACTAGACTAAAATGGTCATAAAATTTTGAGGCACAGAATCGTGAGTTCTAACTTGATAAGTTTTTAAGCATGCGTTGCTTTAGAATTTGTTTTTGTAATGTTTTTATAATGGTTTTTTGTTTAATATATCATTTTCCAGCATTACTGATACCACGCGGCGTTACCCACGTCACAAAATGTGCATCTAAGCTAGTGTTACCCATCAACAAATATAACTAATATATGAAAAAATTACTTACCTACTTAATAACGATTTAAATATTTTTTCTAGAAAATGTCTAATTTTTGTGTCACTTAAGTTTAATGCTGAATATGGTGGATATTAAAAGCTTAAACAGTGAGCTTAGAAAGTACATTTTGCAAGTGTTGTTATATTTTTCCACAAAAATAATATTAAATATTAGATTTAAATCCATACGCACAAAATGTTACCTTTGTGAAAAAGAATTTAACTCAAAAAACACTTTGTAATTTTGTGATGAGCTTGTTTTACCTAAATAAAACTACTTTTATCAATTCGTTTTGATTCAGTTAACAAAGTAAGTTTTCCGGTGGTGTGTATTTAAGAAAGGATTGGAATTAAAATTAAATTAAAAAATAACATAAACCATTTTACACCAAAGTTATTTTGAAGTGTAAAGGGCCCTAACTCAATTTAAATCATAATGTAACGTATTTTTATTAGTGTCAAAAGGTGTAATTCAACTTCTGAACGAAATATCTCAAGCACGGTAAGTATTTCATAGACTAAACCATATAATAATAAAAGACCATACAAATATCTAGAAGACACAGTGATTTGCTTGAAAAAATATGAAACGGTATTCGAGAAAATAATTTTTTTTACCAAAAAATTATGTTTTTAGGCTCTCCTGTAAAGTTGCATTTTTTGAGTTGGACCGTTATTCACCGGACACACAGATAATCATATTGGATATATCTTTTTCCTACTCCTCCGATCTTCTTTGATTAATTCATTGCGTGTTCCAAGACAGATTAGAGGGGTACATATCAGAATACCAAAAACTATAATGCCTTAGCCCAAAATACCCGAAATCAAAATACCAAAAGATTCATAATACCTTAGCCCAGTTGACCTTACCGTAAAATACCGAAACTTAAAAGACCAAATGCTTATAATGTCAAAAGTTTAAAATACCATAACTTAAAATAGAAATAAAATAGTCATCCCCCGGGCTCGCTGGATTTCATTGTCTAGTTTTGTGAATGTTCGCCGCTGTTGAGCCTGGTTTACAGGAGTTACAGCGGTGGGAATGTGTGGTGGTCCTATGCCCGAAAAAAACAACATAATATGTAATATACTCCAAGCTAGCATACCTACTTATCTTTTTACATAGACAATATTTTTATTTCTCTAACGCTTAACGAACAAGCATTCCATTGTAAAATGATAATGTAGTTGTTTTCAATTGGTTAGTTAATCTTCATTAACTTGTAATCTCCATAACGCACTATAGCACTTATCACTAAATACTTGAAAATACACAATGAAGACATTGAACCTGTGCCCACGGCCGACCGATAGCTCACTGCACTTTACGATCACCGGCCGTTGTTCAGACATGTTTATTTGGACTCCCACGCGTGGCCCCACGCGTGGCTCGTGCCTGTCTGTGGGCTGATATAGAGGCGGAAGCGGGAGGTAATACGGGTCCTTGTTAAAACATGCTGATTGATGACTTAACAGCCCAAAAGATAAATGTAATTTTTTTTCCTTATACAGAGTGTAACAAGACACCCTAGTAATATTTAGGGGTGCTTCAGACCATCAAACTGAACAACTTTTTTTGGGTTTCTTCCTTATCCGGTTTTTATGTTAGTCCCATTCCCATGTCATAGAACAACTCTTTAGTTTAATAGTACGATCATCTCCCTAAAATACCGTCAGTATTCTCGGTATGTTAAGAGGATATACGGTCTGAAATGCTAATTTGGAGAATGTAACTTTTCCGACTGTTTACATATTTGTCCGATCCGTCCCACCCATACAACTAACCGACTAGAGTGCGAAAGAGACAACTGCACCTCGAACCGATTTTATATACATAAAATCGACGAAAACAGCATTTCGTATTCCCCTGTTTTCTCCTCCAAAACTAAACCGATTTTAATAATTCTTTCAAGAATATTATGAGAAAAACTTTGGCCATGTCTGTATACGTTTTGATTTTTTTGTTTATATTCGTCAAATTTGTTTGCTGTATGTCTGAAAACGGGCGGTAAAATTGGTCATTTTCGAAGGTCCCTAGTTCATACAGTAATTAATAGGTAGATTTAGTTAAAGTTAGATTTAATTTTGTCATTAAAATTATTAAAAAATAAGTAATTAATTAATGCAAAAAAAAACAAAACATCCACACGAAAGGTCATGTCACCTCAACGTTATACGTTAACTTTATAGTAAAACATAACATAGCAGAGGCAACATAGATTGTATGATAATTTTTTTTTTGGTCTAGTGTCATTATCCAGTGAGAAAATAGTGGAATACGTTTGTATGGAAAAACCGTACTCGTCTATCCTCTTAAGCTGGATCCTGTATACCAAATAAATTTAGGTCATTATTATGGGTTGCACTAATTTTTGATAAGTCTTAGTACCGCTTCATGAGTGCTATATTCTCCTCTCATGCATTAAACCACACTGCAATGATTCCAACCTTTCCAAGAGGCACACGTAGAGAACTATAAACAATGCTAATATTCTAATCTAAATTCATTCAGACAAACACATCGACACGTCTCAATTTATACACGGATAGATAAAACTAGAGATGAAGTCCAAAATTACAACTTCATAAGAAGAAATAAAATAAAATGTCAGTTTGTATTGTTATTCTAAATTAGAATAGAGCTGTTTGAATAATAAATTAGAATTACTTCAAATTATGTATCGAAGTGTGTGTCAAAATTAGTTTGCTTATTGACTTAAGTGTTATTTAGTGCTTATGTGGTTTTTATTAACTCCTATCCTTAGAAAAAGTATATGTCTAGAATGAGCCTCACTGATTTACCGTATAAAACAAAAGGGGACAAGTTTTATAGGTTGGTGTGCGTGAGGCGCCATGTGTGCGTGTATATGTATAGGGTTTAGGAGCCAGCACTGGTTCCAATTTTTTTCGACGCTTTCGTATCTTCGACTGTCAATCTAGACATATAACTTTATCAAAGCTCCTATCTTTAGTCCTTAAAGATGGAGCCAATTTCGAGAAAAAATAAAAAAATACCTAGTACTAAGACTAAAATGTGTTAGACAGCTTATTTTTAATTTTTTTTCTCGATATTGGCTCGATTGCCTACATTTGCCGCCACACTTCCTACCAAGCGGGGGTGAGGTTATAATTGGTAGGGGGCAGGAAGTGTTCTTTATGTACGTAGTGCGTATGAAAATATGCTCTTTCTTAGTTGTAGGTACGTAAGCCTAACATCGAGTTTCATATGCATTTCTAATTGGAACATACTTTTTTTTTTTCATTTCAAGTATGTAAAGTATAAAGGCATACCTACAAAAAACGTTTATAAAACACAACAAAAGTCATGAACCGAAATGCCTATCACGTGAAAAGTGTGATAACAGTGAAAAACAATGTCGATTCATACAGACTATTGTTTACCTTCCAGCATGAGCATAAAGATTAATTTGGAACGTTAGAGTGTGGTGTTTGAGGCATATTGGACCGTATGAACAGAGGTTAGTAAAGAGGTCGTGTGATAAAGAGTTTGTTTCATAAGGTCATGTGGAAATTGGAAAACAATTTTATGTGCACGTAGTGGTTTTAACCACTTTTATATCAATGGAGAAAATGCTTTCTTTTTTGCTCTGTTTTTTATTGCGGTTTAGATCGTTATTTTCGATAATTATATACTTTTTCAGCTATATAAAGTTTTTATTTTTTTATCTGCACTAGTAGAACTATACAAGGTGTTACAAAACTACAAATAAACATTTAAGGGGGTGGTGTAGACCATCAAACTGAACAACTTTCACTATGGGACCAACATCGAAATCGCGAAAAAAAAAATCGATGTTGGTCCCATAGAGAAAGTTGTTCAGTTTGACGGTCTAAACAACCCCCTTAAGAGTTTCAAATATTTATTGTTACTTATGAAACACCCTGTATAACCTTTTTATTTTTTTATCTGCACTAGTAGAACTATATACTATAAACTATTCTGTGCTAATAGATCACCGGCTTCACGTTAGATTTAAAAAAGGACGCTTCAATTGGCATAGAAAATATCATTTTAAAGCGCAGCAGTTTTCGAAAAAATACGATTGTCCTAGGTGCAACTGTCTAATGTACAACAGGTTCCTCTATCTTTGAAGTCAGCTATAACAGTTCTTCTTCTTCGGGTTCCTCTCCATTACTGGAGGCAGGGGCGGATCCAGGATTTCATGTTGGGGGGGGGGGGGGGCCCATCGGCCAACTCGGGCCACGTATTAAGATTAAAAGAAATTAAGAGAGCTCATTTCTTTACTCGGCCTCAAAATTCAGAGGTTCGTGGGCCCTGTATCCGCCGGTTGGCAGTCAGCTCTGCATATCCCTGTCTATCTCTCGCCAAACGAAACAGCTCTTCGAGGCTGGCGATGTCTGTCCACTCTTTCAGTATAATAACTATAACATACATTTCTATAACAGTTATTTTTGGTAATAAAACTATATAATTTTAGTTCTTTCAAATCTATAGCAAGGTCAGAGCCCCAGTAGTATATAACCACACGAAAGGTCATGTCACCTCAACGTTATACGCTAACTTTATAGTAAAACATAAGTCATAGTCGCCATTGACACGACAAGACACAAATTGGCTAAGCACGAGTGTTAGTCGTAGCTGCGTATAGTAGGTACAGCTGTTACAAATCTCTACCACATGACAGACGTGTAAGTTACGCAAGCAATTACGTGGTTTGTAGACTGAACAAAAAGATGTACATTACTACAAAATATACTCTTTTATCATAAAACTAAGTACCGCGAGTCACAGTCAGTATAAGAAAGATAGTCCAATCATTTTAGAGTTTGCCCCTTACAATAATTCATCTATCGCTGAAACTTTGCAGTGTGATAAAGTAAAGTATACAGATTACGGATTACAAATAATTTAGGTTGTTTTTTTTCCGGCCCTAGATTATTTGTCAACCGTAATCTGTATACTTTACTTTATCACACTGCAAAGTTTCAGCGATAGATGAATTATTGTTAGGGTGTCCATACAAGGAAACTCTAAAATGATTGGACTAAGAAAGAGTACTAATATCTATGCACAGGACACTCTTGCCCTCACCAATATTGACCTCACCTCCTTTCGATGGTACGTGTGGTGGACCTAAGTGGTGTATTTCTCTCTCATTCACACTCACTCAGCAGACATATTTGCTAGCCTCTTCTTGTTAGTGCGAACATGTTTTAATGAAATATCCAGGATTTGACACAGTGCTGCGTGCTCGTCTGTATTCGTGGTCCACATCGATTCGGCGACAGATCAATCTACCCATAGTTGAACTCTGTGTCAATGAACATAGAGTTTAACTAGTAACAGGTTGGTCTGTCGCCGTGTGTAATAGTATAAGCGTAAGATTGACAATTGAGGAAGAAGAAGAACATTTCACACTTGTTTTTGGTTTCACCCGAAATGATTAACCAATCTAAATAAGCTGCTTAATAGACACGTTTATTAATCTTTGTTGCAAATATAATCGTTCGTGAATGTTTTTACTAAGTGTACCTAAGCCCTTAGATCAAAATAAAATGAATGGATAGGCCTAAAGCGCGGTAAGTTGAAGCAAACTACTGGTGCACTTGGTACATACAAACTAGCGCCATTATCTGTCAAATCTAGGGCACTTGCATACAAATTTGAAGTAAACCCTTCATTTGTTTTGCCTCATTTTTCTGGTTTGAAATGTTCGCTTAAGGCCTATCCATTCATTTTATTTTGATCTAAGACCTAAGCCTACATAGGTATATTCCTCGCTGGATCTTCACTGAAAATACCAAAAAAACAATAGGTACAAGTATTGACAATAGGCAGTTTAAATTATGGCACTTGTCAGTGTCACACAATAGCTAAGTCTGTCTATGTATGCCGACCTTGCTCCCGCGTCGAAGGCTGTGCCTACTGTGTCATCCAAGTTAATATTGGCCTTACGTCTAAGACTATAAGGTGTTTAAATTTAAAAAACTTGTAACGATTAGGTAAGGTCTTCTATTCTAAATAATTGTAACGAGTTTCAAAATTATGTAAGTACCTAACTAGATAGTTAGTACAAAGATTGTTAATGTACGCGTAGGATTCTTTTTCGGGATATAAAACATCCTATACCAATTCTGACCTTTGCCCAGGAGGCCTTTGCCCAGCAGTGGGATGAAATAGGCTAGTAAAAAAAAAAAAAAAATACCAATTCTACCTATATGTACGACGTATAAGCTGTCTGCGCACCAAATGTCACGACAATAAGTTGAACGATTGAGGCGTGAAAGTGACACAAATGTCACAAAATTGATTGATTTGCTGACGGTTTTTTAAGGCGATATTCAGACCATCAAACTAAACAACTTTATCTATGGGACCAACTTAGAAATCGCGAAAAAATCTGCTGTCTCATACGGAAGCTTTGGCTCAGGTAGAATTACAGATTTGTATGGAACATCCTTTTTGTACGATTTCCACGTTTGTACGATTTCCAAGAAAGTTGTTCAGTTTGATGGTCTGATCATCCCCTTAAAAATCGTCAGCATATCATATCCATCATTTATGTTGCTGCCTTAATATTTGTCATCCATACTTCATCATGTCACCCATACGCGGGTAGGGTTCATTCATACAACAGTTTCCCACCTGGAGCGATCCTGGGCAGTGCTTTGGATATAATCCCAGGTCATGTTAAGGCTTTCACGACCTCTCATTCGTTTGCCTGGTGCGCTCCATTCTAAAGGTTGTGTTGAATGAATTATCTGGCTTAAAAATGACCTACCTACAGCCATTTTCGAGCAAGGCTCCGTTTCTAAACGCGTTGTTCTCCAATTCGTTTCCCTAGTTCACGTTAATATCAAATCTTAATATTAGTCACCACAAGACGAGAATAGAAGATTCTCTTGTGATGTATTGCTTTGTCAATGCTGTGTCAAGATGATTCCGTGCTTCGGATGGCACGTTAAGCTGTTGGTCCCGGCTACTATCTCTGGTGGTAGTAGTCGTTACATCAAAACCACGTCAGAGGCCGTAAGGTGGTTTTAATAAACTCTGACACCAGGGCTTGCAACCTACTCGATAAGAAGAATGCTGTATGTAGGAATGTAACAGCTTAGATGGAAGACAGCCTCACAAACTCAAGGTCGTGGGTTCGTCGTAATAATGTTTGTGTACATCAGTCAGCAGTCAGCTGCATAACAACTTATGTGAAACGAATCCTTTTCATAAGAACACAGGTAATACATACTCGTAACAACAAGAGAAAAGAATCCTTTTCACAAGAACACGCTGTAGATAAGGCTTTTGACAAACACTATATTGGTGCTATTGTGATAATTGACATTGAGGCTTCAGAGGCCAATGGCTGTCCGGATGACCTTTCTTGAAGATTGATTGATATTTATTAATATTGTTTTTTACTTGTCAGCTTTGTGGACGCCATACAACTTTATTCTTTATCACAGATTATTTAATAGTTCTACCGTAAACTGCCTCCGTGGTCTAATGGTTAAGAGCATTGGGCTCTTGACACGGAGGTCGTGGGTTCGATTCCCACGGGGGGCACCGAGTGAAATGTCACTTTGTGTGTTTCTCCCCAGTTGGTTAGGACATTGCAGGCTGAGTCACCTGATTGTCTGAAAAGAAAGATGATTCCATGCTTCGGATGGCACGTTAAGCTGTTGGTCCCGGCTACTATCTCTGGTGGTAATAGTCGTTCCATAAAACCACGTCAGAGGCCGTAAGGCGGTTTGAATAAACTCTGACACCAGGGCTTGCAGCCCACTCGATAAGAAGAAGATCGTAACAGATAGTTCACTTAACCAGATTTTTCTAATTTCGAACTTAGCGCTTCAGGAACGAAAACCAAAATGGGCCTTATGTCAATGAGCGACCCCTCGGTGGGGATCGGCCGTCAAACGTACCTGGGCTGTGGATTGACACAGGCCTGCCTTTGAAATAACTTTTTTCACCTGACCAACTTGCGTGAAATAGAACTGGTGTACCTATCCTTATAGAAAAAAAATCATGAAATCTGAAAATGATTTGAACAGAATAAACAGAGCAAGATAACTGACAGCAAAACGAAAACAACACACAAGTACCAAGCAAATTTTCTCAATAGCCATGTATTTGTAACCTGAGACAGATTTCGTTACACTTGACGCGACATAACATAACGCACTGACGCACGAAACTGTGTCACATTGACTTACACTGGACGCCAATGTAAAATATACACCAACAACACAACATTGTTGACAAATTCCTTAAATTATTCTTATTGATCATTCATGTTGCTGATGAAAAGGCGTGGGAACCGATACCAATTTACCCTTTTTATGCAAGGTGTAAAAAAAACTTCTAGTAATATTTGAAGAGGTGATTATACCATCTAAATAAACAACTTCCTCTAAAGAGACAACGTCGAAAAAATTAAAGAAATCAGCTGTCCCATACATTTGAGTCCAGTCGTTATTTGTGGGGCAGCAGATTTTTTTTATTTTTCTTGATGGCTGAAAGATGCTCATTTTGATTGTCTAAACTCTAAACCATCCCTTTAAATATTATTCAGGTGTTTTGTCACACCTTGTATAAGAGAATATATAAAAGAGATAAACATTTTTTTTTTTACTCTTTAAAAAAAATAAAAATTTTAGTTCAAAATAAGCAAATAACTGATGAACTCATTGTGACTAAAGACTCGTATAATGGTTAGGTAGGTACTTATAACAAATTCCAAAATTCAATTCACATTTTAGTTTTATTCCGCTTTCAATTTTAGTCGCAATTTTTCCACGTAAAGATTTTTAATTGCACCTGCACCATTAACTTGCAACAAAGTGTACAGTAACAGGTAATAATTGACATAGTTGCCACACTGTGCTCCGTGACAAACGACAGTATTGCACCTTTGTGTTCTGACCTTGCGGAGGTGACCCCGCCATGGCATGTCTGCCACTCAGGTCAACTGAGTTTCATGCTATCTGACAAATTAATGCCATTCGCTAGCAATCTTGGGTTGGTTTCTTTTTATTGTCATTAGATTCAGTATATCTAGATAGTCACCACAAAAATTCTTCACAAAAATAATAAATGATGTTTTATTTGATTCGATATTTGATTTTGTGGTTGAATAACGTTGTTTTTTCTTTCTTTTTGTGAATCGATCTTATGCCTGCTATTTAGTTTGTAAAATGAATGCCAAAAATGTTTAAAAAAAACAAATTTTGTTTACGCTTACGCTTGTCCACGACTCATTTTACACTTGAAACTTTAATTTGCATTCTATATCAACCTGATAGTAACTGTAATTACACTGACTTGAGACTGACTGAGAGAAAACACTCGTCAGGGCGCCCGAGCGTGATTCATACAAACGAAGTTTCGTCCTATTTTCAAATTTAACCATTTAAAGTCAATATCAATTTTTAAACACGATACATAAATCAACATCTGTGTAGGTACATTGTCAAATTTCCATTTAAATATTTAGTTTCAATACTTTCTATGCTAGGATTAATATGCGATTTTTATGGAAATCTTTTGGAACCAAATATTAGAATGGAAATCTGACGAGGTAACGAATGCCATACATAACGACACAAATATTGGTTGGTATCTAGTTCGTATTCAAAAATGTTTATTGACTTTAAGTGGCTAATATCCAAAGTTTACTTCATTATACTCCGTTTGTATGGAAGGCGTTAAAGATTATATCGTCTTAAGAAGCTGACAGACAGAGAACAAAAACGTATAACTCTTGTAACCAGCGAATTCCCGCTAAGGTCACACAAAGAGCGGTATTCACAAACTGTTTGTTAAACAAAGCACGCATCCAAATGCCTACGACCTAAGGAATGTGACGTTTTCACTCTATATCGTCCCCTTAGAGGGAAAAGTCACCAACTGACACATTTGGCCAAAATGAGTTATTAACACCACCGTACTCAGAATAACCTGTTCTACGTTCCCGTCTCACTCACGTTTCGATATCTGCCATACTTTCCAAGATAAAAAGGTGGAAAAGTCACTAAGTACAGCTTTTGTGTGAATTCAAACAGGAAATAATAACTAATCTCCAGCTGCATTATCATCCAATATAGCTACGAGCAGTTAGTGACATTTCCAACGTGAATAAAAATCACTAACGGTACTTGGTGACTTTTCCCTGACAAAAATAATAACTAAGTGCAATTAGTTATTTTTTCTACGGAACTTTATTTCATTTTAAAAATGAACTAACCGCATTTAGTGACTTTTTGCCTAAGCCCTAATTCCGTAAGGGCCGTTAGTGATTATTTCTCCTGAGAAACCGTTGAAAGCATTGTACTGAAACACACCTCCCGCGCCCGCCGCCCACTTCACCTGCACCCTGCGTGCGCCCACCGCTCAGTGTTGCAAACTTTGTGGATTTTCTACTAAAAAATGGTGGTTTTGACACCCTTTTAGCGTAGAAATTTTGCTTTTAGTAAGTGGTTTTGCGAGTGGTTCAATAGACTAAAATTGAGTTACAAGAGAGCTATTTAATAATTTCGTAAGGCTTGATTCGTTCTCAAAAATGTCTTAAACTTTTATTTAAGTTTATAAATGCATTATTCGATCATGTTTTTGAAATTTTCCGATTTAAAAACAGCATTCCAATTAGTAGACAGACGATTACTCAACCACTAAGCTGATTTACTGATTATTTACATAACTAGAAAAATATTTTGTTACACAAATGTTCGCTGTCGAGACACCAGGGCCATGGGCATTCGAAGCCAAACCTTTCTTTAGGGACCTGGAATTTACTTTACGATAAAGATAAGATAAAGGTTGTGACCTCCTCTGTCCTTAGCTGTGCAGCGGAGAAATGCCGCCAGCATAATTGTCACTTTTGGTCTATACATGTACGGACGGCTTAGTACTTTGTTTAGTTTAGTTATATTTTTGGACTTACAAATAAATCATAAGAAAAAGGGCTCACAACTATTTCCCGAGGGGGTACACAGAGATATTCTAAAACCTTAAAACATCCATGTTTCACTATTATAGTACCGAAATTCTCTCCAGTGTAACGGAGGTGAGCCCGTCGCCACTTGTTATGGACAGTGGGTACAATACATGCCTTAAAATTGAAGCATGCAGGTTTCTTCAGGATGTTTTCCTCCACCGAAAAGCCAGTGGTGTTACAATCGTACATAAATTCAGAAAAAGACATTGGTGAGTCGGCCTGGACAAGGATCGAACCATCGCCTACTACATGGCACGCAAAGTTACTCGCCACTGGACCAGCACGACACGGCACTTACGGCACTTACAAATAAATGTTCCACAATACGTATAATAAAGTTAGCAAATTACCAATATGACCACCCAATGTTTTCTTGTTTAGTGCAAAATTTTGTGATTATGAGAGTAGGGCCTTCTGTTAGCGGTTTTCCTGTGGTTTTGAATCTCGTGGAAAGCTAATTTAACTGTTGGCAATACTGCCCCCACTTCAGTCAGATCGATCGAGCCATGATCGAGCTAGCCGGTCGATGAACACCGTTGCATTGTGTTTTAGCGTGATTTATACATTATTTCATGTGACATCATTATTTAAAGAGATTTTGATGAACAAGAGGAAGTTAAGCCCTGAACCTAACCTTCACACCGCGCTGTCACACCAGGAACAAAAATTCCTGACCTTCACACTAAGGTTCCTGATACCTGACTGAAGGTGATCTTCACATGAATTTTTGTTTTTCTAGTGGCGAGTAACCTTGCCTGCCGTGCAGGAGGCGATGGTTCGATCCCCGTCTAGGCCGACTCGAACCAATGAGTTTTTCGGAATTTATGAACGATTTGTAACACCACTGGCTTTTCGGTGAAGGAAAACATCGTGAGGAAACCTGCATGCTTCCATTTCAAGGCATGTGCTGTACCTACTGTCCATTATAAGTGGCGACGGGCTCACCCCCGTCACACTGGACAGAGTTTCGGTACTACTGGTGAAACGTGGATGTTCTGAAGTTATATAATATCTCTGACTACCCCTTCGGGGAATATAGTCGTGAGCATATGCTTATGCTATGCTTAAATAACTTTTTGTAATATTAAAGACACAAAATAATAGTGTTAGTTAAATTGGACACTCATAAACCTGCATTTCCAAATTGCATAAAGTCACCAACAACATGACAAAAGTCACTAACGATTTATTTGGCAAAAATGTGTTGGATGGAAAACTAACTATCCTATTTTTCGTCTTTCGTGTGATAATTAGAGATCTACACTTTACTTTACAAAATGGGGATTAATTCAACGATTAATTTTTACCAACAAAAAATTGAATATATCAAAATTTGACGTTCTTATGACGTTTTAAACTTAAAACCTCAATATCTCAAAACTATGCACATGTCAGTTAGTGACTTTTCCCTCTAAGGGGACGATATGTACTAACGTGAGGTGAGTTACCTTTATTTTGTCCGCATTTGTAATTGGTTGGTCAAAATGGTTCGGTTCAGTATAATGGAAATGAGGAGAAATAGGTCCTTCTTAATATGCAGACAGTTTTTTAAGGGGGAAGGGGAGTGGGGATAAGATTATCAACATAAAAATTGTCTCAATGGGATCCACGTCAAATAAGCATTGGTGGCAGTAGTCGTTACAAAAAACCACGTCAGAGGCCGTAAGGCGGTTTGAATAAACTCTGACACCAGGGCTTGCCTACACGATAAGAAGAAGAACGTCAAATAAGCAAAAAAAATATCTGCTGTTCCATACAAAACTGCAACCCTATTCAACCCAAATTATCGGAAAATGAAAATGGGACATTTGGGTCGAATAGGATTGAAGTTATGAGCAAAATTTTTTTTCATATCATTCTTCAAAACCGTAATTTTGATGTTATCATCACAGACTTAAAAGAATAACCAGACGTAATCTTGTCGAATCATGAGTTAAGCACCCATTTCTTTTGTGTGCGTGCTGTCACGCGGTGGCGGGTTGTAGGATCTGCGCCTAGAGCTAGTGCATCTGTGTGAGTGTAGGTCCCTTGTAGAACAAACGAGATTGTATTACCTTGCAAGCTTCACATCTTTTTAGTGCAATATTCGGTCCGTATTTCTTTCAAGTCCGTGGTTTTCTTGAAGAATAGGTCGTCATTTACACTTTAATGACAAAACTAAAGGGAACTTTGACGGTACTATATCAATACTTGATTGACCTATCAAACATCTTAACAACAACCACACAAAACGGACTGTTACCGTTATTATTATTGTTAAACAACTTCACACGAAAACTTTCTCCACACATCGACAAAAGGACATAAAACACTATACTCAAATCACTATATCAAAATTAATGTTTGCATCTCTCTCGCTGCTGCTCGCGTAAACGTCAAAGTGACAGTTATCGAATGAAACTCGTTCGTTCTGATAGGAAAAACGTCGAATGTGCTATAAAGGTAGCTTTATGCATCCTGTTCCAAATGGTTTCCGTTTAGCTAATTTTGTTTGAAAACAAAATCATTAGTAGCTTAGGGCTAAGTCACAGGTCGCTTTGTATAACTTATTTATTATATAAAGCGACGAGTGACCGAGTGCGAGCGTTTGTAGTTTATTTAAGTATTCATTTTTTTATTTTTTATTTATTAAACAATTACAAAGGTTCACAGAGAGACTAAACTACCAGTGCACCGTCACCCATTTTTGACAACTGCGATAAGTAACTACAGCGCCGCGTGTCGCATGCGATACAGGCTGTCGCGCATTGATATAAGACGCATTTTAGTTTGTCGTTCCTGAAGCTCAAAGTTCGAAATCCGAAAAAGTGCGGGAGAGTGCGGTATTTGTTACGGTAGTAACTTGACTATTGAATAATCTGTGCCAATACGCCATGTTAAGGGGGTTGCAGAGACGTTCACAGGCAACTAGATGGCGCTCGGGAGCATCATTCCTGATTTTATCACATTTTATTTTATATCTTCGTGCATGCATGCATATGCTCACGACTATATTCCCCGAGGGGGTAGTCAGAGATATTCTGAAACCTCAGAACATCCACGTTTCACCAGTAGTACGAAACTCTGTCCAGTGTGACGGGGGGTGAGCCCGTCGCCACTTATAATGGACAGTGGGTACAATACACGCCTCGAAATTGAAGCATGCAGGTTTCCTCACGATGTTTTCCTTCACCGAAAAGCCAGTGGTGTAACAAATCGTACATAAATTCCGAAAAACTCATTGGTACGAGTCGGCTTGGACGGGGATCGAACCATCGCCTCCTGCACGGCAGGCAAGGTTACTCGCCACTGGACCACCACGGCTTTCTTCGGCTATCTTCGTAATTATGTTATAAATTGCAAATGTTATTTGAGATGCGTAATCTTGATTTTCTTAACAATTTTTCCATATATAAAATATTACTTTTGTTAATACCGTCTACGAATGTTATACGTCAAAGTTTTGTATGAAATTGATTAAAATTAAAATGTACATATATCAAATTCGTATGAACAATAAAATTACTATAAATTGTAGCTAGATCAGTAAAACATAAACACAAGTGCCCGCATAATTGAAAATTTTGATTGAAATCATCAGAATTACGAGATATAAAATAAAATGTGATAAAATCAGGAATAATGCTCCCGAGAGCCATCTAGTGTAGTGCAACTCCCTCTGCAACCCCCTTAATTAAGTAAGCAATCAAACAAGAACATTACGTTTTTCTTAACTAACTACCTATATTAATAATAGGTTATTCAAGCATTAATAATATGTTATTCAACATTTAATAATAGGTTATTTAACTATTAATCTTTTAGGTTATTTAATCTATAAAATAACATTATGTTTGCAAGGAAAATAGCCTTATTCATGCCTGCGTTTCACTAGTTGACCTAGGAGAAATTGGTATAAATTATGTTATATGACATAACATCCTATTACTTAATTGGTTTTAACTTTTCATGTCAACGAATTTTTACGAAAAATGTTGATTATTACCTACTTATATAAACTTTTAGCAAATTGTCCCATAATTCCCTTATTAGGTCCACCCCCATAATGTGGTGAAAATGTCACCCATTACCGACCGATATTCCTACATTCATCATCTTACGAACCGCTAAGATGTTAATGCATGGAAATCCTTCATTGCATATCCGATTTTTAACTCCATCCCAGATCCCTGATCCATATTCTTCTCAAGGGAAGAACAATTTTATGAATTTTCACGGCAAGTGCGCCATAATAGGGTGTAAAATTAAAGCGTTACATATCGAACAGGGTGATTCAGAACATAAAACTGAACAACTTTCACTATGGAGCCAAAATAGAAAACTCGAAAAAAACAGCGGTTCCATAGAAAATTTATATGATTGCTCGACCCAAATGTACGGAGTACGGAAAAGCAGTTTTTTTTTTTGGGATTTCAAAATTGGTTCCATAATGATAATTGTTCAGTTTGATGGTCTGAAGCACCTCCTAACAAAAGTATATAAATAAATAAATAAAAATAAATAACGCTCACAGGCACATACTTACATTGTAATAATCCCAAGTAAACCTTAGGCTTTTTTTATGGAAACCATACAACAACTATATAACATCCATGACCGAACCCGGATTCGAACCCAGGACCCTGGTTTGGCAGTCCAGCATGGTAACCATTACACCAACCGGGTCGTCATATAACGCATTTAAGTTAACATGCTGTATACTTCGGCTTCGGCCGGCATTTTCCACAGGTACATGAAGCCAAGTGTAAGCCTATTGTGATATAAAACAAAAAAAAATAACATTTCTTGCAAATTAGGTACGTAAAACACATATTGATCTCATTACTTATTCGATTAGACAACCGATTTTGAAAGGATTAAAATGCTATAAAAATTTTAGACGCCATAAAAAACCTAAAACAAGAATCATTAATCCGAATGTCGACGACGGATGGCGGGCAAGATAACAAATTATTGCCTTAGGTTACAGGTTATCTTAATCTAAATCTTACGAGAAACCTATCTAACTGTAATTTTAAGATATATTTCTATATGTATATTTATAGGGTAAGATCCTACCGTAAGATACAATAAAAACATTGATATACAAGGTGTTTAGAATTTAACGCTAGACATAGACATGAAAATAAAAAGTATTTGAAATGCTAACTTTTTTATAAATGCTAAGAAACGACCTCAAACAAATATGTGTTGAAAAAGATTTTTTTATTTTTGTTTACAACAAAATTACAATTAATACAACACAAACCGAAGTAGAGAAAAAAAGGCGAATTAAATGTTAAAAAGAATAAATTATCAAAAGTACAGGGTGTAAGGGACAGCCCTCCGCAAACTGAAACGGTGAACTCAGACCATCAAACTGAAAAACTTTCACTATGGAGCCTACCACAGGAAACGCGAAAAAAAATCAGCTGTCCCATACATTTGAGTTGGGTAGGTAGGTACGGCAGTTTTGTATGGGACAGCTGATTTTTTTTCGCGTTTTCTGAGGTAGGCTCCATAGTGAAAGTTGTTCAGTTTGATGGTCTGAGTTCACCGGTGCAGTTTGCGGAGGGCTGTCCCTTACACCCTGTATATACCTATGCAGATTTCAATTGGGTAGATAATAATGAAAATGTTGAGTTAGGTTTTTGTTTACATTTTAAAATGAGCCTTACAGTAGGTGAGTCTGTATTTTTCTCAAAATAGTCAGGCTAAAATGGACTTTAACAAATTAATGCAAAACTTGGAAACCTATCATCACAATTAATCACAGGATGCATGGAATACAGGATCGAAAATTGAACAGTATTTAGTTGATAATGTAAGTACTGAAACGATTTCAATTTTCACGTTGGCCGATGTATCTACAGCCTAATCGGAGGCCAGGTGACACAACCGGTCGCTTCGTTAGCCAACCGATCTCGATTAAACGTCAATTAGGCCCATTGTCGCACCGGCCCTCATAAATAACTAAAAGTCGATCCAGTTCAATCCAGTTTCGTTATTCGCGTTAACGACTTCGGTTCCGACACTAGGCTCTAAGTGACGTAAAGATGTCTCATTTACGTCACTTTTGAAATTGTAACACCCTTTGTTATTTTCTTTGAAGATGTGAGAAAAGGTCGCGGGTTCGAGTTGTGTTATTGGAGGTTTGATCTAAAATAGTGGACAGAAAACTTATCCTAACCTAAATGAGATCCCAACATTATCCTCATTGATTTGTTAGAGCGAATTCGGTACGTCATGTTTTCAAAAATTACATTGCTATTAATTTGTGACTTACAATACTTACACAATAACACTTACTTTTACAATATAAATGTAATTTTTAAATGTTTTGATCGATGATCACATAATGCGAAATCTTTTAAACTCCGAGGAGAAATCCTTTAACATATAATAATAATAGGCTAGGACAGAATAACAGCGGTAGCCGGATCCCCGTCTCCCATGCTGAGTCCTTGACCTTTTTGTTATCATTGTGCAATATTACTTTTACTGTGACAAATTTTCATGTTGTACCTAATGCCTATGAGACAAATAAATAATTTTTAATTTAATTTAATTTAATACTCATTTATTTCAGACCATTAGTTGGTCTTATCAACTATGTTAGTAACATCAAATTACAATTAACCTTCTCATTCTAACTCTATGCCGGAAAAAGAAAAGGCGAACATCAAATGATATAAGTACTTCACTATTATACATCCTAAACTATTATAAAACTGTAACAGAAGTGTGTCTGTACATTGAAGATATTTAGAGTCACGTTGCAGGGTTTGCCTCCAACACTTGTCACTCGCGTGGTGTTCGCGCGGTTCGCGTCTCAGCCTGCCACGAGGCTCCAAAATCCTTCTCAGTTGTTCTTACTCAAAAACAATCCTCGAGATTGGATAGACACTCCCTCAAATAACTTGACACTGGCGAAATCTAACAAGGAAACGCCATTAAATAAAAATAGAATGGAATAGAAGATATTTACAAGAAAAGATTATAGAGATTGGTTTAAGGTGTCCAATCAATGCGTCACCGTGTGTGCTTCTACGTGCGGTTTCATACAACTCCTTGCTTCACAAATGACGGACTGACGTCTGCCGCTCCGTCAATGCGTCATCGTGTGTGATCCCACTAATTAAAAACGAAATTATTTAATTTAAAATATCAATTTTTGTTGTTGTTAGTTTTATTTAATTACTTTTGTCTGCACTCTAGCTAGTTTTAAGATTGTTAGTTTTAATTGTTATTACGCTTTTCTATCTTTTTTTTCTATTAATATACTACAATATTATAAAAAAAAATGTCCATAATCATCCTCAATTTAAAATATATCTCTAACAAAGAAAATATATATGATTACTGAGATAATTATCTCGAAATGGTTTTCGACTCAGCCCGCCAAAAAGAAACTTGACATACCGAATAACCAAAAACGTAACACAATTAAAAAAACTATAATCGATCGCCTAAAAATTGCATCACACGGGTGTTTATTGACCTGAAAACGCACTTTATGTGCAATGCTCGCAATAAGTTGCATTCTGATCGCTATTGGTCAACGCTGACGTGACCTCTTTGTGACCTATAGGCCTTAGGTAAATGACCGAAGGTATATTTGGATTGTTTGAAAGCCTTAGATAGGTTTCCTACCTACCTATAAAGTTAGTTTAACTTCAACAGTGCCCTGCATACAATTAACAATTGTTCATGTATTTTACAAACACACCTAAACGACAATAGTTACTTCCTTTCGGGGTGGTTAGAATCTTTGCAACAACTCTTAAGCTTGCGGTTATTAAGGCTTACTTTTGAGGGTTTCAGGATGGCATGACGTGTCAAGTGGTGATAGGTAGCAAGCCTTTAAGCCACAGAAACACTTCATAAGAAACCTTATATCTCTTAGTAATTTTTGACAAAATGCAAGATGGTAATAAGTTAATTTGTGCATGTAGGCTCATCACATGAATAAGGGTGAGATAAAGCCAAGTTCATAAAGTCAGAAAAGAAGCCTATTAAGGCCGCTTGAAATTTCTCTAACAGTATTCACCACTAACTTGCCTCTACCAATCCGCACTGTTCCCGCCTTGTGGAGTATGGTAATAAAGGGTAATAAAAGGTTTGTTATGCCTGAACTCAACTAACTAAAGTCTAAATAAAGTCGCGGTTACGACCTAATGTCGAAACGGTAGACAAACTATGACATACAGCATATGTACAGACAGACAATTATCCGCCATTACGGTCACAATAGAATTGGGCGGGCCGCATGCAAGTCGCGTGAAATTGCGCTTTTTAAATACTTTCCATTGCCGAGATCGCGTGCGATGTCTTCTGAACAAAGAGTTATTGAGTCTAGTTGGCTGACTGTTTTAAACGCGCTTTATGTTATATCCGTGATATGAGAGATACCTATCGTATTCAGTACTAAACTTACTTAAAATGTTGCGGTTTTGCCTGCGTAGATTGTTTCGTTTTTGGGCTAAAAAGTAGCTAACAATCATAATAAGTAAGTTATAGCCTGTCATGATCCAACCGCAGGGTAAAGGGTTCGACTTAGGCCCGTCACATACATGCGGAATTGCGATTCGGAATTCCGAATGAAAACAGGTTTTTCGTATGGAGGTTCCCCCTCCACAGTTGCGAACGGGATTTCAAGCCTATACGAAAACCGGTTTGCATTCGGAATTCCGAATTGCAGTTCCGTATGTGTGTGATGGGCCTTACGAATAATGAGAAAGCCTGGCCCTGTACCCGGACTTTCAATCTTCGATATATCGCGACCGTTTCGGTATTGTGCTAAACATGACTTATTTACTATGGGACTGATAGACGTTAACGTCTGAGCAATCTGTCAAAACGGCTCTAACGGCTGTCAAATGAACAGCGCAATTACCAAATGTGTTAAAAGTTGTGGTTCGCATAATCAGTTAAACTAATACCCTTCCAAAGACTGACCGTACCTGACGTTGCTTAACTTCTTTGGTTTTTTGCGAAATTGAAGCACCACTTTGCTAAACAGTGCCTATTAAACTCTAAAAACAATAATTGTACTACAGTAGGTTTTGCGCTTCTGGTTTTGGAGTCGATGTATCAAACTTGTAGCCAGTGGTACTTTATCACAGTTTGTTGACAAATTTGGTATAATATCGACTTGTAAACTGTAATACGGTGACAAGGAACAAGTTGCAAATTGAACCACTTTACCACTTTGCAACGTGTCCAAACGGAACAGTGTTTTTTAAATTGTTATTAACATTGTTAGTAAACAAGAAATTACGTTTTAACAAAGTATGTATCACTTTCATACGTTTTATTTCTCATTATAAGATAATAATTTAAGTTTTACTGTTTATTAAAAGTCTTAAATATAAAGGACCGAGGTGAACTGACGCAACTGCTACCGCAGAACACGTGAAGTAAACACAATTTCAAAAGTGCACGCGGTGTCATTATTCGCATCCATTTTTGGAATCTTTATATCAGACCTTCGATCAACTGGATCATGCACTTCCGCCAGTCACCGAGAGTTAGCTTGTTTTCAACTTTCGCTCTGATTTTCGACCTTTTTATGTCATTCAGAAAAACAGGTAATCTTAAATTTAATGTCAGTTTAACTGTTGACTTTTAATTAAGTGTACGATAAACCGATCGATATTTAAATTAACTGACAACCTACAATGATATTAAATTCTTGTTGCATGTTTTTTTTGTGAGTCAAAAGATGTTAAATAGTAATAAAATAAAAATAGAGCGAGATTCAATGATCCGTGACACGCGATGCGAGACGTATCGGGTATGTCTCTGATTTTTTACACCATTTCGATTAAAACCAGTTCAAAGAGCAAATGAATTTCGAATAGAGAGGTAATAAAAAGTATAGAAATGTAACTTCGTGACTTCGTTTGACACTTGTCGCGACCTACACCTGTAACCGAGACTAATTTATCGAAAATGTCTTTTAGATTCGACAAAAAACTAGATCGTGCTGGCATGCTGACAGGTGGGGTCATGAGAGGAAAAAGAGTACTTATTAGAAAGATACACACATAATGCAGTGGCAATCCTTGTAATTGCCTATTTTATCTGACGCACAAGTTTTGACATCGTTGGCCTGGACAAAGAGCATCTTTCTCACATGGATGAGATTCAACTGCAGTTTAGGCCTTGTGGAGATTAGGAGAGGACACATAATCCCCAGCTAATTTTAAAGTCCAACAAAAGCATATATGAACCTGAAGTACCTGAACTGACAAAAATTACCGTCGACCATACTTGTATATTTAAGACTAAGAAATCGACGGCGAGAAATATACAAGGTGTTACAAAAATACAAATAAACCTTTAAGGGGGTGGTGTAGACCATCCAACTGAACAACTTTCACTATGGGACCAACATCGAAATCGCGAAAAAAGAAATTGATGTTCCATACTGCGCTCCAAAACTCAAATAGCCGACGTCGGAGAGAAAAGCGCCAAACTTAAATGGGAGTGGGCCGGTCATGTCTGTCGGATGAATCCTGAGAGATGGGCAAAAATCATCATGCCCTGGATCCCCGAAAACGGTCGGCGGCGTCCAGGTCGACCCAGGAAGAGGTGGCGCGATGACCTGGACAAATTTGACGACCACTGGCCAGAGGTTGCCCAAAACAGGAACGAGTGGAAGAGCAGGGGAGAGGCCTTTGCCCAGCAGTGGGATGAAACAGGCTAATAAAAAAAAAAAAAAAAAAAATACTCTACAAATCGACTAGAGCTAAAATATGTATGGGATTTCAATTATTTTTTTTCGCGATTTCGATGTTGGTCCCATAGAGAAAGTTGTTCAGTTTGACGGTCTAAACAACCCCCTTAAGAGTTTTAACAATTTATTCTTACTTATGAAACACCTTGTATAATGGAAGCATTAAATACATCAGTAGCAATCATTGTCAGTATCAAGAGCCCATGTGGGCTAGAGTTAGCCAACTCCATGCTCCTGTTTCTTCAGCCATAAAACATCATAATAATATCAGCCGATAGACGATCACTGCTGCCATAACGATCGGTCATGCGCTGCCCTCATCCAACGGGTTCCTGCCGCCTTCACCATGTCATCGGTCCACCTTGTGGATAAAACATTCTTTACTAACTTTTTTACTACTACCACAATCCTAAATACGTGTCTATCTGAACACTTGTTCCTCCATGACGAAGCTGGTCGTGATCTTTTAATGGGTCGGAACGTGGCCCGCACCTGTTGGACAGAGGACACTGGAAAATGTCCTCACCGACAAAAACTTTCCTTCACGCCGTTTAGCCGACGCTTTATAATCGCAGTGCAGGTGGAATTCGGCTTCACGATCCATCGATTTATTTACAAACAATGTTTGAGTTAATCTGTGTCGCAATCAGGTTTGATCAGCGCTTTGAATTGAATAGCTTAGATAATAGAGGATGTCTAGACTGGTTTTAGTCTCGCATCCTTAATTACGAATGCAGTTAATGGTTAGTGAAAAGCGAAGCTCATTTAACATCTAGAAAACTTAGTTTGTAACGTCTGAGTTAACAAATAGCTTAAAAAAATAACAGTCTCCGTTTTTCGTCTTTATGTACAAATTAATTTATTCCTCACTTAATGTGCTATTAAATAACCTGATATGTCTATTTACTGTTGTTTGTTTTGTTTGTGTTATTATTAGTTTTCACTTACTCCTCTTTCTGTGTAGCCAATAAGATGAACTCCGACTTTAGCTAGATAATTATTGTTTCAAATACTTTTTTTGCAGATATACAGTATCAACTTAGTTCATTAATCCTGTTCCTAAGTTTAATACAAAATATACTGAATTGAACTAAAATCCGAATAAGATATTATCAACTCAGATTTGCACCGAAATAGCAGATCGATCGCATTATATCGAATGACTTACTAGATTAGTATTAATCACGCACTTCCTTGCATTCCAACCGCCATCGGTTTCCAACCAATTTAGTTCAGCATTAGCTAACCAGGAAACCATCAGGTGCATCCTACGTTCCCATCAGGTTGTCACGTAGTGCGGTCGCGATCGCTGGCGGTCGCGGCCGCCGTCGGTCGCGACCTCCACCTGCTGGCCGGCCGCGCGGAACGACCGGTAAAAAATGAGTAGGATGGGCTGGACTCAGGAGTGATCGAAGGGCGCTATGTGACGCGGCGATCGAAGGATGAAGATTGTGTATGAGGTTGGTGGAAGGTTTTAGTGATCGAAGCTGATTCGTTTGTGCTGTAAACTCCGACTTGGTTATAATCAGAAATGTGGCAAGCTATTTTTGTGGGACGGACATTAGATCGCGTCGGGTTCGGTTTTTTTTTAGTGGAACATCTGTCACAAATTCTTAAACTCAAATACAGACATAGTAACACTTATTACTTCTTATGACGAGCTGTGTATAAATTTTAATAGAGGCTTCTCTCAGAGGTAAAGAATTGTTGTTTTGACAGAGGAAAACTGATGAACTAAGTGTCATTGTCACTATGCGATAATGCCAATAATACTCGATTAAATTAATTTCTGAAACTTAAATCATTTTTAAATTCAAAATAAAATCAAACAGACAGTTATTTTTGTGACTCTACCACGGCGTCGGAAGGTGGTATCGTAGAGAAAACGTGACAAAAATTTTTTCCAACGTCATAAGATCTTTTAAACAGCATTTGTAGGCTTTATCTATATTCCATACCTACTCGTCTTACAATTGTTATTGTACTGATTTTTAAGTCAACACATTTTGAAGAACATTACCAAATTATTTAGGCACAATGTCTGAATTACCAGAAAAGTTTTTTCTAATTAAAAATATACTTGCATCATCATAAATTTAAGACAGGAAATGGCGTCTCCTATTCACAGCTTATATAAAAGGGGGCGGTAATAATATGCCTTATGCCGTCCCTGTGAGTCGTGATCTCGAATTACCACCGGGCAGCTTCTCATCGGGTAGGTTTTATTTTATTTTTAGCCAGAGAGACAGTTCATCAAGTTTTTCGATCGGTTACAGTATTTTGTTCAAAATGCGACGGATATAAGCAAGTTTCTTATAAGGCTTTAAGAATGGCTTCAAGTTTTTATCGTAAATCGATGCAAACGTTGAGCTTATAAATCAATGGCAGTAAAAGGAGATTATTTTTGGACAAGTGGACGATGATAAATTATGTATTATATATTTTAGTTATCAATGTTCTAAATTCAATACTATTTGGTTTTGGTATTCCGTAAAGATCCTGTAGCATGGGTGCAACTGTTCTCATCGTCTCAAATACTTTAAGCGAGCAATCTTTGTATCATATGTGACCATATACAGGGTTAATATGCTGACAGTTTATTGAGAGATGATCAGACCATCATTAAGAAGGATCCTACACTGAAAAACATTTGTTTACTGCAACCAAGATATCTAAACTATTATAAAACTGTAACTGAAGTGTGTCTGTACATTGAAGATATTTACAATAAAAATATTACGATATGGTTTTTAAGTATCCCTGACTCGAAATCAACCTTTTTTAGAAATTTTCTCTGTCTGTTTGTTTGTGTGTTTGTTTGTTTGTTTATTTGTTTGTTTGTTTGTTTGTTTCTTTGCGCATCACGTAAAAACTACAAAACCGATATTGATGAAACTTTTTTTGTTTGATAGCTTATGATCTGACTTAAAATCTGGTATATAATTTGTGCGGACGAAGTCGCGGGTAAACACTAGTTGTTTATAATAATCATACGTCATGAATCCATATGAGCCTGTCAACATCATAACTAATATGACTATGAGGACTTTGTTTATCTAATTCGGCTTGCTGTTACAACTACCATCTTTTGTTTTTAGTAAACAATAATAACGTCATTTCAATTATTTTGGTCCTAACTAAGAGAACTACTTCTTTATCGGCTCACATTTTTTTCAGTGTGTACTATACAGGGTGTAAAATTAAATACGTTATTTATGTCAAACAGGGACAACAGGGTGCTTCAGACTATCAAGCTGAACAACTGTCACTATGGAGCCAAGATCGAAATCGCGAAAAATAAAATTACTGTTCCATAGAAAACACAAGTATTAACAATAATGTCTATCTGAAAGCTATTATAATATATCTGTGCTAACGTAGCATCTATTCCGGAAGGTGGATTAAATGAATTCACAAAACCTTAGAAAAAGTATATGTCTAGAATGAGCCTCACACTTGTTCCGTATAAAACAAAAGGGGCTAACTTTCTTAGGTTGGTGTGCGTGAGGCGCCATACAAAATATGTATGTGTGCGTGTATATGTATAGGGTTTTGGAACCAGTACTGGTTCCTATTTTTTTCGACGCTTTCGTAGCTTTGACTGTCTATCTTGATAATCTAAGCACAAAACTTATAGAAATCAAACCGTATATTCCATTAACGTACGATCGTGTTGAGTGTTACAAACAGTCTAACCTGGCCCATCTAAAATACCACAACTCGGGCCCCAAATTACATTACAACAATGATCATATTACAAAGAACAAAGCATATCTTAGGACTACGCCGAAATCGTAACATAGGAAGTAACTCTAAGGTCCGCTCTGTGAACCCGATCCCATAAGTAAACAAAGGTCGGTCGCAGTAAAGACAACAGTCATGTTCAGGTGGGGATTCTCGGATGCGCAAAATGTGAGTTGCTTGTGTGGAGCTCCACAAACGATGGCCCATCTCACATCGTGCCCTGCGTGCCTTAACACCTGTACGCAGGAGGAGCTCATGACCGCTAGCGACGGTGCAGTATCGGTTGCCCACTTCTGGCAAGGTACTATTTAGCGACTTTGTTCAAAATTTGAAGTCGACACGATAAGAAGAAGAAGTAAACAAAACTAGCTATGCGAGTCGCACACAGGTCCGTTGATGAGAGCCGCAACGTACGCAAGACGGTTAGGTACTTGATATTATTCAAACACAACGAGGCCCAGTGATAGACAGTATGATGAACCGTCAGCACTGTGATCGATTGCCAACACAAGATAGAAAATGTCAATATCTATGTATGAAACAGCTAATTTTAAAATAGATATATTGTGTGAAAGATTATGAGGAGTGTTAGAACGGAGTGCATAAATTTTGGATACATTTCAACAAAACATTTTTTTCAGTGTGAGCACCTGAATTTCGGCTAATATAGAGATGCCGCCTAAACTATGAAATTATCGGCAAGTGAAGGAGAATGATGATGATGATTTACAGTCAATTGTAATACAGTTTGAAACTATACTAAGCAGTAACGCCAAGTATACTAATATAACGCAGTGTATGTCGTCTAAGGTTATGCGGATGCCCGCGTCGGTGCGTGCGCAGACTGCCGAGCATGATCCCGAGGTCGCGCCTGCGCTGTGTTCGTTACACTAACACACCTGCATGGAAAATCTTTGATTTTGACCATAGGCATTACACCAAAAAGAAGCAGGATATGTGACCCAATTGGTACGTCTTTCAATAGTTCGCGTCTAGCAATGCTACGAGCGAGACGGCTGCAGCGCGGCACAATTTTACGCATAATTTTGTGTGAAGTTAACATTATTACCTTGTGTAAAATATCATTGTCCATAGGTACAAATAAGTATAACTATAGCCACGAGCTTAGATCAAAATAAAATTAATGGATAGGCCTAAAGCGCGGTAATTTGAAGCAAACTACTGGTGCACTTGGTCCATACAAACTAGTGCCATTATCTGTCAACTTGCATACAAATTTGAAGTAAACTTTTCATTCGTTTTGCCTCATTTTTCAGGTTTGAAATGTTCGCGTAAGGTCCATTAATTTTATTTTGATCTAAGGCCACAAGCGCAAGCGTCGCCAAGACGCTGCTTAAATCATCTGTTAAAGATGAAAAGGTCAATGATGATGATGAGGTATAACTTCTTTTGGGGATTCACGTACGTTTTATGTGGCAAGATTATTGTCAAAGCAGTAAAATTATATTCTTCCTAGTAACATTATGATCGTCCGGTTTATTGTCAATCGGCTCCTACTAGACTCGTTTCAGTAACATTATAATTTTACTAATAATCCTAGAGTAAGATTCAAGTAGCTAGTAGTAGTGTTGATACCCTACCATGTAATAAGTCCGTAAGTCGTCATAAAATTTATAAAATAATAATAAACGAGATGCAGGCAATAAATACTAATTTCCAGAGTTGAAAACCTGGACCCTTCGAAAACCGCTTTATGACTAAGGCCGAATTCGACCAAACTTAGATTTATAGAAGAGTAAACTATACAAGGAACAATTTTACTTTTGGTGTTTACACACCCCGTACTAAAAGAAAGAATGTATAATTCACATAAAGAAAGAGGTCGTTGTATCCGTAGGTTTCTTTTTATAATAATGTTTTTAATCATGTGACATTGACATTTTATTTAGATTAGGGTTGGTAAAAAGCAAAATCAGTTTACTCTATAGTAACCGGCGACTAAATCTAAGAATAAAATTTACTCGCGTTTGGTCGAATCGGGCCTAAGTATTTAGTAAGCAAAAACCGGGCATCAGTTTTTTTTCTATTTAAGCAGAATTCACTAGTTTGAGTACTCGTACTAATCATTACTTAGTACTTTATTGCACACTAAAATCAATACTTCGTTTATATCTTTACTCCTGTCAATTTATAAAATAACCCATGGTGGTCTTACAAGGGTGACGTACACTGCCCACTCGACCTGTCTTACTTTACATAATGTACTGAACAAAGCAAAAAGGATCCAAAAGACATCTTTGACTTGCGACCTTTTAAGTTTCAATTCCATACAAATTAATTGAAGTTGAAATTGGAAGGACGTATGTGCCGAATCTATTTTTGGATACTTTATGATTTTCCGGTAAATAAGCATTGTTTTTCATGTTATAATAAGGTACAATATGACTTTATAATAAGGATACCTAAATAATGTTATCGTAGAGACGAACAGCGGCGAACTTTATGTATGACATTCGTAATAGTAAAATGATTTAAACATTGAAAAAGTTGCATTAAGCTACAGCAAGGCTGATTCAGTGTTTATTGGGTGTAGAGCATCTCTGCGATGGGGTTGAACCAGGTCTGCCTGCATAACTTCAGTCAGTTTAGGAGTTACAGAAGTTTAAAGGTCAGTAAAAAATTTTACAACAAACATAATCTTCATTTAGAAAATTTGTATTATGATCATTTGCTGTACGGTCGGACCTTTGAACTGCTGTAACTCCTAAACAGACTGAAGAACCATGTCAGTTTTACTACCATGTTATACTGTTCACATAGCTACAGTGCATACTACAATAATATCATACGATCAGCCTTGCAGCTGATCGTAAATTTTTTACTGACCTTTAAACTTCTGTAACTCCTAAACCGACTCAAGTTATGCATTCAGACCTGGTCCATCCCCATCGCAGAGATGCTCTACATCCCATAAACACTGAAACAGCCTTGCTACTGATGGTTGCAAAAAGTACACTTATCTCTTATACTAAGAGTACCTACTATAATTACTACCGTAAGAGCTATCTACCAAGTAAGCTATCTCATAAGTTTCTCAGTTTGGTTTGTTTGGTTATAGTCTAGGCGATAGGTTGCAAGCTGTTCTATAATTGTCATTTAAAGTTAACAATTTAGATTTCGGTAAAAGTTTAAGTAGTGTAGGTATCAAGGCGAAACCAATTTCAATCAACAGAATGAAAAAAACTGAATTTCCTCAAAGCAAATAAGCAGTGCAAAGTTATGCTAAACCAAAGATAGCCCCGTAACACCGGTGCGCTGCGGTCCGTAAATTGACACCTCGCGGTTTGAACCCACGACCGAGCGTCTCGATGTTGAGTTGAGATATTTGTATTCTACTCGCATTTATTACATCTTCAGTTCTTTTTCTTTTACGTACCTATGGGAGGTTAAGTTGGAGAAGTTTTCAAAGAGCTTATAATAGTTACGAACTGTAATCTCTGATAATATCGAACTTATAGGATCCTTCTTCATATGCTGACACTTTTTTAAGGGGATTATCAGACCAACAAACTGAACAACTTTCTCTATGAGCCCAGCATCGAAATCGCGGAAAAAAACAGCTGTTTTTCACATTTGGCTCGAGCAGGTTTGCTGTTTTGTATGAAACAGCAGTTTTTTTTTTCCATTTCAATGTTGGTGCAACAGAGAAAGTTGTTCAGTTTGACGGTCTGATCATCCCTTTAAAAAAGTGCAATTAAGAAAGACACTGTATAAAATAAATTAAATACAAAATAAAACCATACTTAAATGATTTAATAAAAAATAAGTGATCAATGAACCAAAGATGCAGACTCCCTACTATTAAATAATCTGCGACTCTACTCTAACTGCAGACGGAATTTATATCAAATGTTGTTTAGCAAATCAAAATATATTATAAAAAAGAGGTTGGTATACCTACCTATCTGTCTGAAATTATCAGACTTTGACACCGTGCGACCAATTGCGATGAAACTTTAGTGGGTTGTGCGCATGCCCGGGAAGGATTATGAAAAAAAAACCGCATTGAAACGCATGCCGGGCACAGCTAATCAGCTATAAATTTTCACATCATCATCAGCCTATGCAACGTCCCACTGCAGAGCACAAGCCTTCCCTCAAGGAAGGTGTATGGGCGTTATATTGCACCACGCATGCCGAAACACAGTCTATTTGCCTCGTAGTTTAACGTATCAGCAGGATAGGTAGAACATCTTTATATCTATTCCAAGGGTATTAAAAAAAACATCCAAACAATAATGAAATAAAAATATACAATAAATAATTCAGAGTCCATCCCACATCCGACATAGTGTTCGTCTGTGCTGACCCGTCATTGTCTGCGTGAATGCTAACAAGACACGCGGGTCCACTCCTGCGCATCGTGTCAATGTGTGACGTTACCTACGTGACATACACACTTCCGGGAGCGTGACTGTCTGACATGGTAATATCTGAATATGATTGTTTTTTGAGGGTTAATTTTTAACCTTTACATCTGAGATAGTCAAAGAAAGATGGGCACAAAATTAAATCTGAAGAAATATGGATCATTTTTAAATTGGTAGGAATTGCCAAAAACACCATGTTGATTTGATACCGATTGAATCTGATAGTTACACAAACACAATACGGCCTTGATTCCAATTTTGTATAAAAACGACTCATTAGAAACTGTACTACAAATATCTCCAATCTTTTCATTTTTCATTCATTTTTTTCATTCATTCATTCATTCATTCATTCATTGTTGTTCCTGACTAGATCAGGCCTGTGTCACTCCGCGTGTAGGTATTTAAAAACATACCTACAGGCGGTGGCCATTGCGCAAGGGCCAATCTAGTAGGCTGCCGCAATAAACTCTTTCAATACGTATAACCACGTATAACTTATTATGAACCGTAGTCCAGTGAATTAAGGCCCATATTCCCTCAAAAAAAATTGGTAGGTATGTAAATGAACACGTGCTCGGCTGGAACGCGAGCTAAATTAAATCATATTGTTTATCAGATTGAGTACATATTTCTTTGAAAACCATTGCGAAGTAAAGCTTCTGTAACGCTAGTTACTAGTTATTATTCTGTGACTAGATCCAGTATCCAAGATCATAGATCGCATTGGTTTATTATACCTGCCTTTATATGACAGTTCATAGCATGAAAAAAACGCAAATGGTGACATATAACTGTAAAGAAAATTACTAGGTACCTTAGTAATTTACAACATTGTATGAACGAATTATTCTTTTCATTATAATTATTGTTGGTGTTAACTTAAAATTGCCGCCTTCTTTTTATCTATGCACTGATTATTTTTAACAAAAAATAGGCTGGGCCCATAACCTGTTCAATTAAACGATTAACTTGGATAATTTGAATTTTATTTAACAAAATACGCGTTAGCCAAAAAATATGTTAAAAGACAAGGAAAGAAGTACGAATGTTCCACCGACTAAAATGAAGTCAAAACATAAAGCGGTGGCATTTTTAAATTAACATCAACAATTCTTTAAGTAGAAGAATATTATGTGCAAATGGAAAACCAACAAAGTAACAATCTTGAATACTTCAGAGATAGATAACCTTCATAAGACCTTTGCCTTCCTCTCGTGGGAAACTATGTGTCACATCATATCATAAACTACAAAATATACTGAGACATATTATACTTATTTATATTACAATACCATTCAGTACATAAGACTCGAAACTACACATTGTACATAGATATCGTAGACTAAGTTATAACTTTAACCAACTATAGCAAGATTGACTTTAAACTAAGAAAAATTTAAAATTATGTAAAGATTTGCCGTCCACAGAAAGTAATTATTAAGTGGAGTGTTATTTTTGTTCAATTAATAACTCTTTATTTGTTCAGATAACTATGTGATCCAAAGAATTGGTATACAGAACAAAATAAGATCTTTCAAATTACTTAATCACTAATTGAGATTAGGTCATCTCAACGAAGTGTATCATTAATAGGGCAATTCAAATTTTCAGCAATCACCTTCAGGGTGCCAAAGCTGCTGCCCTATAGGTACTATACAGGGTGTTAGGAAAAGTATCATTAACCACTCTACCCATCAAACTGAACAACTTTTAAAATGAGAGCAAACATGTCAGCGCAAAAAAAAACGTCATCTGTCCCATATTAAACTGCAATACCTACTCGACGCAATCGTATGGGACAGCAGATTTTTTTTTGCTCTGATCGTTTTGCTCCAATATTAAAAGTTGCTCAGTTTGATGGGTAGAGTGGTTAATGATACTTTTCCTTACAACCTGTATAATTTAGTAAAGATGCAGTTTACGTAAGAAACGGGTGCTGGCGTGAAAACAATATAGAATAGCTGAAGTACATTTTACAAGGTGTTACGGTAAACAGTTGTATTACTTTAAAGGGTGATTGTAGCCCTGATACTGACCAACTTTCCTTAGAAACCTATAGCAAATTCGCAAAAAGATATTGGACTTTTCACACAACCGTTGGATCAGCTGATTGCATTTAGTATGGAAAGGACACCTTTTTTTGCGAATTACCTATAGGTTTCTTAGGGGAAATTGATCAGTATCATGTTCACAATCACCCCTTATAGGTACAAATTTTTACCCTAACACACTGTATAGTCTGTCAGTGTCAAATTTTTCATATTTAAACCATCCACCCAAATGAATGAAAATCTGGAGTCCCTTACGCTGGCGATGCTGCAACAACTAGTTCTGCTTAAAAACGTTAGTACACTGTATTTAACACAAATGTTCTAAAATCCCTGTCTTAGGTACATGAACAATTTGTTTATGTTCTTTCTCACATAATTATGTAAGTAGTTAAACAAACAATTACATTTGTTTAACAGAGATTTAAATAAGCTAAAAATAGCCAAGTAATTTGTAATTATTTTAAGGTGATGATGAAAAAAAAAACGACAATCCAATTAACATTAAGATCTCAAACGTCCTTCCTCACGATATTTATTAACAATATAATGACCCAAACTAATTACAGTTCACACGGGCGGCGTCATCGTCTTGACCCGTACGATGTACCAGTAGCGATTACAATTGTAATTACAGCCAATCAATATCGGTGACGTAAAGGAAAAACGTTCCTTAATATACATTTTTGTAATGAGGCGTTATCCATAAGTAAAACGAAAATCGTCGAAAAATGTTACTTCATCTAGAATTCAGTAAATTTTGATTCGGAGTTGTACCGTGCCAAGCCTAAGGAAAACTATTTGTCATTGATTCGTCTATGGATTGTCTATTGACTGACAAAGAAAATGTCTAAAACCAACAAACAGAGATTTAAGGCCTGTATTCACTTTGATTAGTAATTAAAATTTTGAGCGATCACCGATGCAATATTACATTTTGTTATCTTTGATTTACTTTCAATGTATGTAGTAATGACCCGCAATTACAAATCACCTGCACTCGCACTAATCAAAGTGAATACAGGCCTTAAATCTCTGTTTGTTGGTTACAGTCCGAATTATTGTAGATTGTTTACGTTGAATTTGTTAATAGCGAAAACTGAAAAACTAGTAAATAAAGTCCTCTGGTAAATTAATAGCACCTATAAAGTTGATTTGTTGTTCAAATGGCCTAACCTAAATTATTGTATCCTTATTATTGAGACATTTTCCATTTATTTTCTTCAGTAATATAATACTAGCAAGCAATCGTATTTTAATACTTGGATTTGCGAAAATTGCACAGTACAATAAAATTTTAACCTTTAACAAAATCTGTTCTGAAGTGAACCAACATTTATTTTGTGAAAATTCGATCTTAATTTACACCTTGCTAATATTACGATTATGAATGAAAGTATTTTTTTTCCGTCTGTTTGATATTTATTTACTTCTAAAACTACTACACTAATTTAAATGTGGCAGATATTAGGTAGGTACCCCATAGTGTGTGTGGAACGGAAACGGTGTTCAATTAGCCATATAAATTCATTTTTTATTTATTTATACTTTACAGAGCCTTGTTATGTAAAATAAAGATGATTCTGAAATATAGTGATGTTGACGAAATGTTTTTTTTTATTAAAAACAGACAGTTCGGTTTTGCGCCCATTTGTTTAGAAATGTAGAGTTTTCAATGTAGAGTTCACAACTAGGAATCGCCCTTCATACAGTTTTTCTTTTCTCTTTCATAATTTTCCATGGCTTCCCTAAGGAAAACCATCAGAGTATGAAGAGAAAAATGCTTATGTGAAAATGTTGTAGGTAAACAAACATGTTTACATAGTTTTTGATGGAAATCGGGTTTAATCTGTGCCTTTAACGGTTATTACTGGTCCTAGTTTATTGTATTCATACAATGAATATCCAAATATACTAAAACATAAATAGAAACATGCACACCCTGAACTTCTAATAACAATTTAAACCTAACTTATTATTTGGTATTAATAAGCAATTACTTAAAAACAACTGTACCACTCGCACGAGCTAATGTTAATTGTAACACGACTTTAGTGCTTTAATATGTTAATATTCCGATCAGCAATAATAATAAGTCCTATTCCGTATTATCTGAGAATAAAAACAAGTTTTCAATTACTCCATTTATACAGTAATGTTTTAATCCACTCAATGAAGCTATTTACTAAAAAAAAAACTTGGACCGAATTCTTTACGACGCAAAAAAGAAGACTTACCTTTCAGATATTTTAAGAAAAAACCTTCCGCTGCTGAAAAATTCCTCAGTTTGACGTTTTGAAAAACGGAAAAGTCTGAACTCACTTTCGCGGCACTGTCCACAATGAGTCCTTCTAATCACTTGTGTAAATAAGAGTCTAAAAACGTTGTTGTTAAGGGCATAGGTACTCAACGTCAGTTGCACTTATCACTAGCAATTGTCATTCGAGACACGTGGGTCGGTGGGCAGACTGAAGCGTGCCGCGATGCGACCTTAGCGCGCCAAACAATCGGCCCGACTGAACCACACTGAGTCACATTACACACACACAGGTGAAAATAAGACCTGAACTCAACGTAGAGGTTACACTGCACATGTGTGGGTGAACCATTTTGTTCGTGTTGGGCAGATTTATTACAAGGCGTCCATGTGTGCGTGAGTACAGGTGATATCTTTTGTTTGTACGTATTAACTCTCGGTCACATGTCATGTGCGTATGTGTGCTGCCTACCTGTTGTGCCCCCGCAAGTTATCAGTTTTGTACTTTTTTTAGGGTTGCTGGTGATCTGGTACAGTTGCAAAGAAGATAAATATGGAAGGAAATCAGCAAAGACTTGAAAGAAAACCTTAATTGGGTAAATTCATGAAAGATTAGCACAGGTTTTGCGTGTGTTTACGTTTAAATCAGCTATTTCAGCTTGAAAATTAACATGTTTATTTTCATCACGTGACGCACTGGGCTTTTAAGAAAATATTAGTTATCTTTGAAATCTTGTTTTGTTTGACAACTGAAGCCTAAACAAAACTTGAGCTAAATTTTTACTTTTTATTTTTCACATGACCTTTACTGACGTTTCAGTTAATTATATCATTGAGAGACTCGTTTGCCAACGAACACAAATGTTTGCATGCCTCGTTTAATTATCAGATAAAACAGACTGTTTTAAAAGGCAGTCTGACGGAGGAATTTCCCAAAGATTTTCCGCCCATCGTATTTGGTAGGGTTACGGACGTTAGCATGTGTGCGTTGGCAACAAGATCGTGCCTTCTGCACTTAGTGAACTTTGTACAGAGTAAGGTCACTAGTGTTTAGCACTAATACAATAGTTAACATCTCATGTCACCTTGACGTAAGCGCAAAGACATTGTCATTTAGATGAAAAAAGGAAACTCATAACAGCCGGTTCCAGGCAATGATATTTGAACCCTGTGCGTTGATATTTTAAAAACTGTTATCGTTTACTTATTAGCATTTACTTAGGACCTGATAAGAAAAATCCGACCTCATAAATTAATACTTAGAATCATTTCACATTTAGACAAAACTATACTTTGATGTCTTCTATCTAAGTTCAGTTTCAATTGATCACGAGATTAGAGTTAAGGCTTCTTGAATCCTATCTTTAAAATCGTGACTAGTCTATTTGTATTGTAATTTGCACCTAATCAGATGTTAAACTAGATTGATTATCGGCTATACGGAGCGTTTTAGAGTTGATTGAAGCTCTATTGTTCTCTTTTGATGTTTTTGAGACAATCCGAAGTCATTGTTGACAAGTTTTTCTGCTATTGTTTGTTCAGCTTTGTTACTTTGTGCACGCCTACTATGGTGTAGTTATAAATAGTTTTTATTTACTTAATTATGAACCTAATTAGCGTACATTTAAGAGCGATTACAGTTCTTTGTAGAATACAATTTTTTGAAGAGTAATTTGCTTGAAAAATATACAGGGTGTAAAGAAAAAGAAAATGAAAACATGATACGTTTTTTATTTTTCCTCGACGTAGGCTCCATAGTATTTAAGTTTGGTGGTCCAGTCTTCTAAGTCATTCCTTTAAACATTACTAGAGTGTTTTGTTTTGGTACATACAATACAATCATACAAATCAAAATAAAACCCCCATTGCAATGCAATGTACTAAAAAATGGAAGTAAACAATTTCGTTTCATTATAAACGCATACATTGTATGACATCTCTACAGGACAATAAATGTTTACCTTACTACAGTTAAAATAGAATTCATAATTGTTTAACTTATTAAACAGGCTAACATTGTATGAGATTCTATCCTTAATAAGGCCGTTTCATAACCTCTCCGAACGCCTAGAATATTTACACGCATTTCAATTAACAAACAAGTAGAATAACATGCTATAACTATTGCCTATGCGCAGGTTGTGCCGTTGAGCTACGAATCAGTTTAAGTTTATAAGTACAAGGTGTTACAAAAATACAAATAAACCTTTAAGGGGGTGGTATAGACCATCAAACTGAACAACTTTCACTATGGGAACAACATCGAAATCGCAAAAAAAAATGATGTTCTATAGGTACTCTACAAATCGACTAGAGCTAAAATATGTATGGGATATGACATTTTTTTTTGCGATTTCGATGTTGGTCCCATAGAGAAAGTTGTTCAGTTTGACGGTCTAAACAACCCCCTTAAGAGTTTCAAATATTTATTGTTACTTATGAAACACCTTGTATAAGAAAACTCGTATAGGTTTAATTCTACTCTACCAAAATGTATGGGACATCCGATTTTTTTCGCGATTTCGATGTTAGTCCCGTAGAGAAAGTTGTTCAGTTTGATGGTCTGATCATCCTCTTAAAAACCGTCAGCATATTATGTTAGGTAAATAACTAATTAACATACTAAATAATCGACATAATGTTGTCTGGTGTGTGTACAGTACATGTAGGTACAGTAACCATTGCAGTTCAAGCTTCAAAAACATTCGGGTTTTGTAGTTATACGACAATTTCCTGAAAAATATAACGTGTGAACTTGTGCGTGAAGGTGTGAACTTAAATGTGTTTTATATCTCATGGGATGCTTCAGACCATCAAATTGAACAACTCACTGGGGTGCCGTGCCAACATCTACATCGCGAAAAAAAAATTTATTTTCATTTATACAAGGTGTTACAAAAATACAAATAAACATTTAAGGGGGTGGTTAAGACCATCAAACTGAACAACTTTCACTATGGGACCAATAACGAAATCGCGAAAAAAAATGATGTTCCATATAGGTAGGTACTCTACAAATCGACTCGAGCTAAAATTTGTATGGGATACTTATCAGTTTTTTTTTTCGCGATTTCGATGTTGGTCCCATAAAAAAAGTTGTTCAGTTTGTCGGTCTCAACAACCCCCTTAAGAGTTTTAAATATTTATGTTTACTTATGTAACACCCTGTATTGACGTAAGAAAATAAAACATTATTTTTTTATAATCGCCATCTAATATACAAGGTGTAACAAAACACCCCAGTAATATTTAAAAGGGTAGTTTAGTTAGACCATCCGGTTTTTTCTCAAGTTTTCTCCATAGTTAAAGTTGTTCAGTTTGACGGTTGGACCTTGATTGCTTGGTCAATTATCTTCTCAATTAGATTCTCCACTGTTCCGGTTAGACCCAGAGCAATTCCAGAACTCCCTTTTCGTAGCTGAACAACAGCATACACCGTATACGTTAGGATTCTGGTTTTAATTTATTCAGTAGCGCAATTAAGGGCATGTTCCCACTGGCACAATAGCTGTGCGCCGCCGGTGCGCCCGCGCAGGCCCAGATGCGACAATTGTGCGCGCAAACTGGGCTATCTACATCGCGGAACAGGCTGGCTGTCCGGCTATCGCATGCTTGCTGCTTTGGGAATATATCTATTTCATGTAAAAATCTTACTGCAATATTTTTAGGCTAAAGCCATAGACATATTACTCTAGCGATAGACAAGCTCGTTCAAACAAACAACATGTCACACAAAATGACACATTGCGGTCTGTCATTGCCATAGTGACGAAGTGAACTCGGGAACATCAATCAGGTGCGGACACCTCATTCAAGTGGAACATGTTGCTTCTATGGAAGGACAAATCTATCGCTAGGGTTTAAGTCTATGGCTAAAGCACAGATTACTACTAGTACTAGTTACTACGAAAGCTAAAGTCACAGCACACCTTAAACACTTAGCCAGCATCCTTACAAATGGGAAAAATTTTACAAGAAGATGTAAGCATGTGCTAGTAAAGTAAGTGAGAGCGAGACAGGAATACGCTATTGCCTAAATTTTTCGCCTTGCTTCCTACCAAGCAGGGGTAAGGTTAAAATTGGTGTGTGGCAGGGCTTGTCCGTTCTGTATGTAGTACAGATACTCTTCCTTGTACTGTGGTCACAGTATCAGAAACCGTATCATTATGATACCAATCTTTACCTCACTCCCTTGTAGAAGACAGTAGGCAATGGTGAAATCCTCTCTCACTCGCACTCACTTCAGTATTGTAAGTACTGATCTCTTCTTGTCAGTGCATGCCCATTTATATGAAGAGACAGTGAAGTGAGCAATTGAGAGTGTTCAAGGTGTGTGTGCTAAAATTAACATTTCTCTATCGGCATAGGGCTGTCGCAGCTGCCGCCATTCTGTTCTAATGATGATCTTATGTCTACTTTGTCCTAGCTTTCTGCTCATTTCATTTGCACTCTACTATGCCTATTTAGGAAACTCTCGAGAACTGTTAGAGTTACTCTGCAAGCTTTTCACATATTTGTCGCGGTTTATGAATGCATTCCGTCAATCATTCTGAAAAAACAAAAATCTATTTCAAAGAAGTTGACGTGAGTTGACGTGCTTAGAATCTACAATCTTTTTATCAAAATCTACGCATTTGCCTCGTTTTAACGTCGTAAATTATCCTGTTATCCACGCCAAAGTTTATCTCAATTTAAACGATTGGTGTGAAAAGTCGAGTATAAGAAAGAGTATGTTGTAAAGTGTAACAAACAAACATACAACACGAAGACAAGTTTCTTTCATAAAACTAGTTCTGATTAACGCAACTTGGGGAACAAAACTAGTTTATTAAATTAAGCTACCTACAGAGTAACAACCGGAGAAAAAAGTACATTTCATGTAATCTTTCTTGTAAAACATAATCGAAAATCTGATAAGAAAAATGAACAAGAAAAACCAAAAGCTTCCAAGCAGGCGCTTACGGCCTCATTGCTACAGATTGGCCCTTTATCTCTCCAACAGTAAATCATTGAAGCAGGAAGTAGCGACGATGAAAAATATTGCCCAGCCCCCCGATGTAGCAGCGTGATGATACGTATAGCTGGCCTGGGACGATTTATTGTCCAGGGTCTGATAACGGGTTGGAGGTTGCAGACTTCATGTTTGTGACTTTGTTTATTAGTCTTTGAGGCATTCAAATAAACCGCTATACTTAGTTAAGGGACGAAAGGACCCTAACCTGCATTACATTCTAGGTTATTACGTTAGTATTAAGATCTTCTTGCATTTATTGTGTAAGATTGTACTTTAGTCTATTGTATACTATGAAAACATTTTAATTTAAAACGGTGAAAAATTTCTAGTAGTATACAGGATGTATGCCTAAAATATACGTTACATACTTTACGAGTTGCTTCAGACCATCAAGTTGAACAACTCTCACCAGGACTTTTTATTTTCTTCAACCTTATGTACCAAAGGAATGTTTAAACAGAGTTCCAATACTTCGGGAATTACTTTTCCTGAATGGCATTTTTCTGCATAGATAACGCAGGGCCGGGCCATATCTTGCTGGTTTTTAGAAGCTAGAACCTTGGTGTAGATAATTTACGATCTAAAATTTTGTTTTAAAACCAATATTTGATGAGTTAGATAATTGTTCAATTTGGTGCGAATTCTTATGATTTTAGAATGTGATTTCCTTGGATTAGAAGGCACCACAGTGACATAATGAAGGACAAGCCAGTCAAAAATAGGTATACCTACTAAAATGACGTAGTTTAGTAGAGGTGAGGAGGCTCTGAAAGGTCGTTCGGTCAGGGAAACCTATTAGGGTTATTCTACGATGGAGCCGATTTAAGAAAATAAAAGTAAAAATCTACTTTTCTTTTATTATTGTGTCATAAAGTGTTCATTCGAAATATAGGAACATTCTAAAAATAGCAACAGAGATTAATATTAATTAATAAATCGTAGAAACCCCTTTTTTAATTTTCGTCACTAGACAGAAGTGACCATAATGTCAACAGGAATGACACTTTTGGTTATAAATCTTGATGTATTCGCAAATTTGTAATAAAATAGCAATAAGCAATAGAAACACAACGTTATAAGTCTATTAATCATATTTTTTGAGTTATCATTTTTTTTAAATTGCAACCAAAAAATAAAGTATAAGTGTCATCAGAAGTGACATCACTTCTGTCGATTAATTTAAAAAAATGTGTCGTCACTTGAATATGGTTGTTAACGGATATGTTTTGGTCGCGCGCGTATGGGAAAAACATCACCAGAGTCTTGAAAGTCTTGATCGGTAGTTTCCTCCATATCGGAACCATTTTCTACGCCTTCATCCTCATTTTCATTGTCATGTGAACTTCTTGAGTCAGAAGGTGGTGAGGTAACATTGTTTAGGTTATACCTTTACTAATCCTAACTTTAGCTTCCTATAATTTTCTTTCTTATGTTTCTGCCTTCTTTCTTATAATTTAGCATGAGCTAATTAGGATCTCTTTTTCTAATCCATTCCGCAGCTTTTCGCCTTCAATTTCCTCCGTATACCGCTTACACCGTTTCTTTTTTTCGCTGTCTATTAATGTATTTAATCGCGTCTAAAAAAACGTAAGGCTTTATTAAAATAAACCATGTTATGTATTAATTTATATTGCTTAACATAATATCTAGACATAAAGCGTATTACTCGCGTTTCGATAATAACATGGTCCCAGCACACCGCATTGTGACCGAACACGATACTTGCAGCAATGTACTTCAAAACGCGTTGAAATTCGCGGCAAAACCGCCTTTTCTGGACCAAATCATCATTTCTGTCGACAAACCATCGACAGGTGTGACGTCGACAGAAGTGGCAAAATTTGGAAAACATGACTTAGCAATTACGTTTTTGAGGCTATGTTTAACCAAATTTAGTCAGAGTGATGAGATCCCTCTTTTATACAAGGCCATATGATTAAAATGCTACAAAATATGTTATAAACCTTTATTGTGTTTCTTCAAGAAGTGACGGGCAACTTTTACACGCTGTAGAACCACTTTATAATTCAAAATCATGAGCGCAATGTTCATCTTATAAAAAAAATTGTCTTTGGGTGATGACAGGTATACTAGAGTGCTGCCAAATAAGTTAATAAAATACAATCACCATGAAAAAAAATATATATCCCACTCCAAACCTTACAAGTCGACAAATGTGATGAAAATTTTGTAACGGTTGTATAATCATCTGTAATTTCCTATTTTTCGTGGTTAAAATTATAAAACTTCGTAAATAAGGAGTTGAGGATGTGCATGATATACGCAATCAGGGAATGTTAATCTGTTTACTTAACAAGCATTTTTTATCCATAGTTAAACTTCGGAAGGCGTTTGCGAACAGTCGACAGAGCGTGACAGATCACGTACTGTCGGCTGAAAAAATCTAATAAATGATGTATTTATGCGTGTAATTTTTTAAGTCACCTGTAGAACAAGATACCTTATTGCATGTAACAATACACAGCTGGTGTAAGACTCATATTTCTGGAGTTATTTCGCGCGAACAAAAAAATCACACGTTCGTAGAATCACCCATTAATGGGTTACTGTATGTTACCATAATGTTTGTTACATACTATTCTTTGATTTAATTCGCCAGGGAAACAGCCACTAAATAAGGTCGTTTAAAAGCATTCTACAAATTGAAATAGTATATTAAAGCTGTACAACTGCTGTATAAATATCAATATTCTCGGAAAATGTAAATCTACGTTATCATTACCTTAGCTAAACAATCACTAGAATCCTGTTTACAGCAAATGACACCGATAAACCAATGTCATAATAATAGGTCCAACTTTAAATAAATGTGACAAAATGGTATAGAAATAAATCGAGAACAGCTGATCGATTTATTGTGCCTTAAGTTAATTTAGGTCTGTTTGTGAGACGCAAATACACGACGCAGGTTACGATTTAATGTTTTACAAAAGGTCGTAAGTGCACTATTGTTACAATCTACATTTTTTCTTATTGTTTTTAGAGAACAAAACATACAATATTTTGCTTTGTAGTACTTACATGGATTTATATTTAATCATTTTTAGCGTCAAAATATTTTAGTGGATTTTTCTGATCCTAAATTGGGTACAATTTACGCTACATACATACAGCATCATGTACCCAGCTAAATTAGACGTTAAGAAAATAGTGTTATGCAATTATAAAGAAATGCATAATAATCATCATCAGCCTATAATCGTCCCACTGCAGGGCACAGGCCTACCCTCTAGGAGGGTGTATGGACGTCAGTCCACCATGCGTGCCCAATGCGGATTGGTAGACTTCACATACACGCAGAATTTCTTCTTCAGCGTATGCAGCTTTCCTCACTATGTTTTCCTTCACTATTTGTGTTATAATAATAAGAACTACAAAAAGAAGAAAAAAATAAGGCTATTTCCTGATGATCCCACTGCTAATCAAAAACTTTTGTTCAGAAGTGGGATCCTTCATTTATTATTATCCTACTAAGGATATTGTAAACAATAAGGTCGAATTTAGCGTATCACTAAAGTGAGTTGGGTCGTTTCGGGTCGCTACACGGTCGGAGAGCGAAGGTCGTTGAAGGTTGCCGCGCTTTTCCGCGATCAACGGCACTAGATTAAACAAGATGGCGGGCGGCGCGTGCGCCCGGTTACTTAGTTGGGCGGGTAAATTGGCGCTTTTTGTGATTGATTGGTTTAATCTTGTGTTTACTTAGAAATAGGAGTGTGGACGGATTTTATTTAATTTTGTCTTGAATGGAAATAAATTGAAAAATATAAAAAAGAATCTTCTAGTAAGGCACACAAAATAAAGAAACGATGTTTTTATGAAAAACAATATACAGGAAGTACAATTAAATACGTCACAAATCTTACGGGGTGCAACAGACGATTTTTTTATTTTGACACTTTATTGTAAAAAAACTGGCCGTGTGACGTTCGTTATACGTTATTCACCCTACGCGCGGCCAGCTTATATTGATTTTGCGTAGCTTGATGTATCGCCGTGTGTACACACGGATATGCATGTGAAAACAGTATAATAGTCAAGTACAAAGGGCAGGCTTATCTCTGAAGAGATTTCTTCCATCTGACCCGAGACAGAGAGACCAACATAACAACTTTCACTATGGAGCCAACATCGAAATTGCAAAAGAAAAAAAATCTGCTGTTCCATGGAAAACGTCAACGGCTATTTAACTCAAATGTTTGAAATAGCAGATTGTGTGTTCGCGATTTCTACGTTAGTCCCTCATGCAGAGAAAGTTTTTCAGGTTGATGGTCTGGTCATCCCCTTTAAAAATCGTTAGCATATTTATTAAAGTCCCAGTGAAGATCGGGAGAAACAAGTTCGATGATTTGCTGTGCACTAAAATAGGGTATCATATGTGAGACTAAACAGCGTTTAAGACCTCATGTACCATATGATTATGCAATAAATATTATGAATTATGAATCGATTAGCTTAACAAAACGCCTCACTACGCACCACACAAACTTATTTAAAAAATGATTTATGTGTAGTGATTAGGTTCTATCTATATTCTCTTCGCTTTGAGTTGTAATGACGTAAGCGCGATTTTAGCTGCCCTGATTTAGTTCTAAGGCCGGTAATAAATGTGCTTTTAATGCAACGATACCTCGGCACGAGCTGAACAGATACCAATATTAATTTTGTAGACATGCACTACTCCCACTGAATACCTGCTTTATTTTAATAACATTATAAGGTCGTTTCTCGTTTACACGCATTACAAAAAAGATAAAAACATTAAATTAATCTGTAACAAGCATTCAGTGTTTACTTAAATAATATAGTTATCTACCAAAAAGTAGCTCTACTTAATTAACTAAGAATACTAAATGAATACATCGTCGAAAAACATTTACTGGATGAACGATGAAACTATTGAATTCTGCAAAATAAAATAACAAATAGTCAAGATTTGATTTGATTGATAGACTCTATTTGTATCAAATAAAAGAGTCGTAAACGCATAAAGCCCGACCAGAAAAATAAAAAACCTCGCCATGTTCATTGAGTAATTATGTTAACATAGTACCTCAATGGCCAGCGGAAATTCATTGGAACATTTTTGTACTTGGAACACTGACTTTAGAGGTATAGGCCATACGATATGATGATGAAAGGTTATAGTCGATTGCAGCGCCTCCAAACCAGGTTTTTTATATTTCTGGTCAGACTTTAAATAAAAAAAAATATAAGTACTTACCAAAAAGTTGCAATACCTACTCAAAACTAAGTAATACTGGCAATAATAGTCGAAAAAAATCCAGTGGATGCCATATTTTATTGTGAAAAAGAAAAATAGCAAATGGCATCGCTGTCAAATTTATTCGACCAAAATGGCCAGTAAGCCGACGTTGAATATTAAAAACTCTTTGGTGTTCTCAATTTTGTTGAAGATGGGAGGAATTAAGTTTTGATATCATTGCATCTTTTTTGTTTGTTAGAAAAAATTGAGTGTAAACCGCGATACCACAAAATGAAACAGAATTTTTCAAATTGCGATCTTATAGCTATTTATTTTATTATGTATTTAAAGTAAATAGACAATACGTAGTTTAATGTTAAAAATAAACAACTAGAATAAATTCTCCGACGTGATATTTTTAATTCAATAACTGTAAAGCGGAGTTCACGATGACCTAACGGTCAGTTCAGTAAATAAAGATCTGTCTACACTGCAACTGTTATCTTGAGAAAGTAGATAGGCCTTAATCTACTTTCTGAAGTGAGTTAGTTTGCCGAAGAAGGACTAAGAAGCTCCACACATAGCGATTGAATGATACAGATAAATGACTTGATGTTGCAATGTATTTACATTAACATTGATCCTTAGTGGATGAGATCTCTTCTAACGACAGTTTTTACATGTACTATTTTAAGTTCCATTGTTTTATTTTTATTTACTACTGGATTTTCGATTAAGGCTAGGTTATCCCAGTGCAAGCGTCTCTTTCTTGTAAGCATAAGTTTACAATTAGCCATCCCGCTCCAATTGAAAGCAGGATCGCAAAAAAACGTGTTTTTCGTCAATATCTTTGCTCATGGGAGTTTCTAAGCTAAAACTTCTCCTGAGTTCACTAGAAATATTTAATGTATTTAGTTAAGTACAAGAATAAAAAGTTAAATATCTGCAGTTTAATCATAGTATTGAAAAAACATAACAAAAAGGGGTAACTTTGGGATGTTTTTCTATCTAGTAAACTTAATCTAATCGTGTAATTGAGAACAGTCGCCCATCCGCCCGATCCTTAAATAAGACATAATTTAATTTCAGACTTTAAAACACAGTTTAAAACACTTTCGTTCGTGTTCGAAAAACGGCCTCGACGGGATAACAGCGTCTTAAGGAAAACTGCCAGAAAAATTTAATGTAATAAGTAGGTACCTACGTACGGATATGTTTCAATTTCGAAGCGTGTGTATGCAATCTGAAGAGATATCTAATAATCTGAATAATTATGCTACCAGTTACATAATACCTACTGAACCGTTTATCTTATACAGGGTATAACAATACACCCTATTAATATTTTAAGGGGTGGTTTAGATTAGAATATGAGAAAAAATCAAAAATGTCTGCCGTCTCATACAAAGCTGCAGTACCATACCTACTCAATTCAAATGTAAGGGACGACTGATATCATTTTATTTTTAAAACACTTTTTTAAATCTATCTAGGGTGTTTTGTTAAAACCTGTAAGTAGAAACAGTATTTTTACTTATAGGGACCATAAAAAAAATTTTAACATGCCAAAAATTGTAATCCCTAATTTTTAATAACACAGAACAAATTAAGATTCCATAAAGATAAAGCCTATAATTTAAAATAAGAGCAATAACATATTATTTCGTCATCACGATAATGATCTGTTTGGTGTGATGACAATGCGCTCGCGCACTGTTTGTCAACTTGATACCTAGCATGTTATTTCGTACATTGCATCATTGTGTAAGTATAGTCAACAAGTTCAGATGAAGCAATGCAAGGTAGGCAGTCATTCTATAGATAAGTATAATTATTTTCCAACGCAAGGTAGTCAATGTGCAGCAAAGAGACTGTAATCAACAGAAATAAAACCGGTCAAGTGCGAGTTGGGGTACTCACGCACTGGAGCGATGATAGACCATACGGAAGACAGCTTGCGCCTCAATCATGAGGCGGCGGTTCGATTCCTGGCCTGTACCACTAAGTTGTTGGGAAATTATGTACGGTTGTATTTATCATTTACTAACTCGGCGATGAAGGAAAACATCGTATTCTATTCTATTTTTAGAAAAATGGCTGCCATCTTGGGTATTTGATGATTTTGCCAATGTCTAGTTTATGTAGCAAAAGTGCTTGACGTTGTACGGTAATTTATGTATTTGGTGACTTCAAGGATTGTTTTTCGAAAAGAACACTATCTTGAGCCACCACTGGAGACGTTGTAGACCTGGGAGGGGGCAACCAACGATCGACAGGCGACGCGACCGCCCAATAGCAGATCCACAACGTGACTCCGAAAACATCGTAAGGAAACCTGCATTCCCGAGAATGAAAAGAAAATATCATAAGTTCGAAGGTATGCGTAAAATATGGGTGAGTTTGTGGCGAACACAAAGGACAGCGATGGTCCAATTGCTACATTAACGACCCTTGCTTGCAATAGCCCAACACAAATAATAATACTCGCGCACTGAGGGTTCCGTACCACACCACCACACAACATCTTAACTTACAAAAAGGATTATTTTTCTCCGGGACCTTGTGCGCTATAGACCTACTCACACTCACCCTCTTAATTTTTTACTTTTTGACATTTTTATTATTTATGGAAAATCCGCCATAACAATGCACATTCTGTGAAAATTACAACCGTCTAGCTATTACGGTTCAAAAGTTACAGCCCTAAATAGGTAGGACATACGGATGGACGGACAGACGGTAGGACAACGTAGGCTTAGTAATAGGGTCTCGTTTTCACCCTTTTGGTACGGAACTCTAAAAAAGAGAAAAAAAGCCGTGGTGGTCCTGTGGCGAGTAACCTTGCCTGCCGTGCAGGAGGCGGTGGGTCGATCCCCGTCCAAGCCGACTCGCACCAATGAGTTTTTCGGAATTTAAGATTTGTAACACCACTGGCTTTTCGGTGAAGGAAAACATCGTGAGGAAACCTGCATGCTTCAATTTCGAGGCATGTATTGTACCCACTGTCCATTACAAGTGGCGACGGGCTCACCCCCCGTCACACTGGACAGAGTTTCGGTACTACTGGTGGAACGTGGATGTTCTGAGATTTCAGAATATCTCTGACTACCCCCTCGGGGAATATACTGCTATGGACTCTAAAAAAGTTGTTCTGAGTTCCTCCACCTTTCTTTGAACCCAGATGCCATATGTGTTCAAAGATAGTTGTGCGGAATCCATATTGTGTAGAATCTCGAATAGGCGGAAAAGCGTTTGTCCAGAACTCAGATCAATCCATAGTTGGTATGAAAATAAAAGCGTGTTTTTGCTCATAACTGTACCAAAACACATTACAGGTAGGTGCTTGAGTTACGTTGTCATCGTTATAACAATAACGGTTACGTATGATCCGTATTAAACCAATGTGTTGCCCGGGTTGGAGAGTTGCTCTCAAATGCACTCATTATAAACAAAAGTTGAACATTGTGACTTTGATCTAGAATTAAGGAGCTACCTGCCGGTTTTGGGTAACTTTGTAACCATTTGATTCATTAACTATGGCACTTTTTGGGCTGAAAAATAAACTGAACCATCTACAGGATATGAGAAGTGATGTGGTTTTTCTAGAAATCGATTTTAATGAATAAAACCGAAGAAAAAGGACTCTAAAGTCACCCCTTTTTTTCCAGTTGTAACCATTTTACTCTTACATTTTGAATTGGTAGAAAATGAATATTTACAATATTGTTCACAATACAATTTAGAATGATGTGGTTTTCTTACTTTTTAGAAATTAATAAAAAATCATCGAATTTTTCAAAGAAAACAGCTAAATTCTGATCGGAGCCACGCGCTCGTTCGCATCGATTAGTATGGAGAGTCGTGGTCCAGGGCAGATACGCCTTAAACATTAGAACGGATTCTTACCGCGTTTTGTTATAAGTCTTTGAGTTCGGGTAGAGTAAGGGTAGACAGATTTGTCTGCGCTTAAACGTTTACCTGCAGTTCCTCAGTGACCATTTTTTCGGACATGGGCCCACCAAACATTTCCACCGCTGTAAATCCTGTAAACCAGGATCAAGGATCTAGAATAAATAATAGCCGCGTAACTCTCAAATTATAAAATCGTGATTTTACATTTTCTCTAATATCTAATTAAGTTAGAAACGCTAAAGAAGATAAAGTTTACATTGTTTTTATGTGATTCTTCCGAAATGGTTACTCAATAGGTCATTTCAAAAGAGTGTTCATTTTAAGAATAATCACACTGCATCATGTTTACGTAAATTGCAAAACAGATCATGCAGATCCAGACAGCGCCACTTTTCCATACCCTACGCCACCTCACGCCACCAGTCATTGGCTGGCTTTTGAATCTTAAAGTTATGTTTCATCATAAAAGGGATGCACCCAAGCGTGAACCCATAATTATAAAATAATAAAAATTGGTCCGTAAAGAAAATTCGAAAGAAAAGCTCTAAATTTTTATTGGCGAGTTTTTCTTTTAGCGCAGGCAACACAGATGAAACCGCATCTGCGCCCGCGCCGGCAACTGGTTACGTGGACAATGAAAGTCATATTGCTTAAACTGCTCCACTGTCTTCCATTATTGAGGTCATTTTATAAAATTGGACGCGGTTCGCTCCTTCAGAAGCTTCCGTATTTGTATCAACTTTGAATTATTGTGAATTGAGTTTGTGAGGAAACTTTATTACTTGAACCACTTCAGAGGCCGTAAGTCAGTCTGAAAAAACACTGACACTATAAGGCTTGCTGCCTACATGATAAAAAGACGAACTTACACAAATAAAAATAAAATTCTTCGTCATTACGTGGTGGTCAGAACCTTTGTGATAACACCTATACAGGGCATAAGCATAATGCTCACGACTATATTCCCCTTTAACAACTTTTCCTGTGGAGCCACCATGGAAAGCGCGATAAAAAGTTTTTGTTCCTTGAAATTGGAACATGTCAATAGCTACTCGCTTCAAATGTATCGAACAGCCTGTTTTGGATATTAGATGTTGCTTGAACGAGTATATTGAAAGTTGTTTAAAGGCTTTCGCACATTGAAGCGATTTTATCGAGCGATAATATCGCTGCGATTTTGCGATAATTGTTTCCGGTACATTTTGAAATTGGAACATGTCAATAGCTACTCGCTTCAAATGTATCGAACAGCCTGTTTTGGAATTATTAGATGGTGCTTGAACGAGTATATTGGAAGTTATTTAAAGGCTTTCGCACATTGAAGCGATTTTATCGAGCGATAATATCACTGCGATTTTGCGATAAATTGTTCTCAGTACATTTTGTATGGGGACGCGCTCGATCCCACACACTGCCGCGATATTATCGCAACCTGATGCAATCTCTTTCGACTACATTCAGTGGTGGGGCGCATGCGTGACGCGAATCGCGGTATCGCTGCAGTGTGTAAGGTGTCGCGATATCGCTGTCGATAATATCGCTCGATAAAATCGCTTCAATGTGCGGAGGCCTTAATTTGATTTCAGCCTGAATATTCTGCGTTCTTAGCATAATACGGCGGTAAAATCAATATTTAAGGGGTCTTACATACAACAGACGTGATTTTTTTTTTGCTCGTTTTTATAGGTAATGGTACGGAACCCGTCGTGCGCGACTCCGACTCGCACTTGGCCGGTTTTTAAATGTTTATTTCAATTTTACGATAGTTTAATGTTAAGAAAAAGAAGTGTACATTGAAGATATTTACAGGGAAAAGATTACGATATGGTTTTTAGGTGTCCCTGACTGCAAATCAAATTTTATTTTTTGTTGGCCTGTTTTTTTGCTTGTCCGAGCATCATGCAAAGGCTACTAACCCGATTTTTGTGAAACTTTTTTGTTTGAAAGCAAGATTTAAAATCGAATAAAATAGAATTAAAATCTGTTGTATAATTTGTACCTACGGACGAAGTCGCAGGAGCTCTTATATTATGAATTCCGTTAATATAATTCACCCACGTATTTATCCAACTTCAATTTAAACAGCACCCAAGTAATTATACCTCCAATTAACACTTAGACAAGAGAATCGATGTACATCATCGGATCGTAAACAAGGAACGATCGAACCGCAATCGATTGTAATTATCGATACGCACAGCACTAATTGTGTGCGTTGGTATCGGTATCAGTATCGACAACGGGGGGTTAAAGGAAGTAGAGGGGAAAGAAGTTGGCTGTTTATAAAATTTGGTATGAAAAAGAAAGATTTAATTTTCTCTTCTTGCGAATAGCCAGCTACCTATCAGCAATTGTCGGGTCGATAGCTCAATCGGTAGTGATCCTACCTACTGATTTTCTTATACAAGGGTCGCGGGTTCGAATCCCGTGAGAAGCAAATATTTATAGATGAATATTAATATTGTACCCAAGTCATTGATGATTTTATCTAAATACAGGGTGTAACAGGCAGCCGGGCAAGTCAAAGTCAAAGTCAATATTTTTATTCAAAATAATATCACATAGATAACTTTTTGACGTCATTTTTGATTCTACCACCGCTTCGGAAGGTGTTCCGTTGTAGAGAAGATGCGGCCAGAAACTCTACAACACACTTCTTTTAAACAAAACAAAATATACAAAGTACAAATATTGAATTACATAGTGTAACATTGTCAAGACCAGACATTTTGGTCATTCAAATAATCATCGAGTTTATAGTAACCTTTTTTACAGAGGACTTGTTTAACATGGGATTTAAACTTTTTGTCTGGCAAGTTTAGAATATCCTCTGGTATCTTATTATAATAGCGTATACAGTGCCCCATGAAAGATGTGTTGACCTTACTGAGTCGAAAATGTGGGAACACTAATTTATTTTTATTTCTTGTATTGTAATTATGAACGTCACTGTTTTTGGGAAAGAGAGACAAATTTTTGCGAACGTATAAAATATTATCGTAAATATATTGACTGTAGAAAGTCAAAATACTGATATCTTTAAAAAGATCTCGTAATGAATCTCGACAACGCAGATTATAAATGGCTCGAATTGCCCGTTTTTGAAGGATAAAGACTGTCTCAACGTCTGTAGCACGGCCCCACAGCAAAATACCATAAGACATAATACTATGGAAGTAGCTGAAGTACACAAGTCTTGCAGTAGCTATATCGGTTAGCTGTCTGATTTTTCGAACTGCATAAGCTGCCGAGCTCAGCCTACCCGCTAGGGTTTCTATATGAGGACCCCATTGCAGCTTCGAGTCAATCTTTATCCCTAAAAATACAGTATTATTTGTGAAATGCAATATATCATTGTCTAAAATTATTCGATTTTCATTATTAATAACATTTGGTAGAGTGAATTTAATACATTTAGTTTTCTTTGCATTTAATGCAAGATTATTAACACTGAACCAATTCAGAACTTGTCGAAGAGTATAATTTACATTCTCATTTATATCATCAACATCTTGTGCCTTTCTACTTGTTTTGAAAATAAGAGAAGTATCATCAGCAAATAATTTTTAAGGGTTTGATCAGACCGTCAAACTGAACGACTTTCTCTATGGCACCAAAATCTAAATCGCGAAAAAAAATCTGCTGTCCCATATATTTGCCTCGAGTAGGTTTGCAGTTTTGTAAGGAAAGGGAGATATTTTTTTCGCGATTTCGATTTTGGTGCCATAGAGAAAGTTGTTCAGTTTGACGGTTTGATCATTCTTTGGGCAATACAACTCTGCACGTTTAAAAAGGTCATTTGTAATTGAAGCAAAGTTTCTGACTGCCCCGCATTAGAATATGGTCATTAAACTTGTGAATCTTCAACGTTGTACTTATAGCTTTTAATGTAAAGCTTACCTTTTCCAGAAACCACATATTTCCTCTTGAGATCCAGACACGCCTCTTTCTGATTTCTTAACCGTGTAATACGTACCTAGAAACAGAAACATTATATATTTAGCTATTTTATTTTTTTTAGACCATATTTTCAAATAACGCCGATTCACCCTCTCTGATTCGAGGGTAGGCTTTGTGCCCCGAAGTGGGACGTATAATACAAGGTGTTACAAAAATACTAATAAACATTTAAGGGGGTGGTTTAGACCATCAAACTGAGCAACTTTCACTATAGGACCAATATCGAAATCACGAAAAAAATAATCAGATTTTCCATACTAAATTATAAATCTAGTACTCGAGCTAAATGTATGGGAAAGCTGATTTTTTTTTTCGCGATTTCAATGTTGGTCCCATAGTAAAAGTTGTTCAGTTTGATGGTCTAAAGAACCCCCTTAAAAGTTTTAAATGTCTATTTTTAGTTTTGTAACACCCTGTAGGCTGTGATGATTATCATGTGCATAGGGAGGTGATCTTACACTAGTGTTGTACACCTAGCAATGATAATGATATGTTATTTGAAAATATGGTATTCGGTAAAATCACGAATCAAATAAAAATTTGAAAGCAAAGATAATGCTCCAATAACATTTTAAGAGTCCAATTTTATTGATAAATTCAATTAGAAAGAAAAAAATAAGCTGATAAGTACCTAAAGGTAAGGATTTGATACTTTACAGGTTTTCGTCCAGCCGTTAAAATGTTTTTCTTCACTTTTCCATACAAAAGACATCAACGCGGCCCGTTTGAAGAACACCCGCATTTGAAATTCTGACAGTTTGTTTTAAGCAAAACATATATTATTTAAGTTATTGGTTCAAAATCAATATTTATAGTCCTAATTTGGAATAAACGCCAAGTTAAGTAAACAGGGTGTTAGTGACCAATCCTTTTACGGGGTGAAAGTTCTTTTGAAACTGAACCACTTTGGTACCACGAGTGAACATTAATTATAAACCCTAAATCGATAAGCATACATAACATAGTCAACACATCGTCTGCACATTACGTATGCATGAAGCAGAACAAAACAAATCATTGTTTACAACTGCTACCAGTAAATCCACACCTTTGTAACGAACACAACCAAGAAAGCAGCTTGTAAATGGTCATCGCCCACCGACCCGCATTACTCTTATTATAAGATAACCAGCCCTGTCCCCGCAATTGGAGTATACCCCATCGATTTAAAAAACCCTTTCACAAATACACTTTACAACAAACATTGGATATTTAGATTGGCAGGGTAATACTGCGTTCGAAACTAGAGCATACGCTGCTAAACAAAATGCAACCAAGAATCTCGTAGAGTAGTAAACGAACACAGCTTTTAAAATTGTTTGGTTAGTAAATTGACCGCAGCGTGTCCGCAAGTGGATATAACCGGGCTAATTGCAAAAGTGTGCGGCCGAGTGCGAAAGTGGGCGTGTGAGGGGTAGTCCGGGATCTGTCCGGGTAAAACGACCCGAGAGCGGTGAACTTGGCTGACCATTAGAAAATCTAATCTCGGGCTTCTGTGTCGGCTAAGGCCGGAGGAAAGTACGTTGGGGCTTTTGAATAAGCGACATGACAGAGGCAGGCCCTTTAAATTGAAATCGCTTATAGGTCGCTTAATATCTAAGATACAAGCATACACGCATGCACTCACGCCTTCTTATTGCATGTAGGCAGAGATGGTAGACATTTAACATGTTTCGATGTTACATACTAATTATTATTTAAAACTATCACATATATCTATATATTTCACATAGATATATTCGATTCGAACCAGTATCGGTACAAAATACGCGTTATCTCCGCTCTCCGCTCTGCTGTGAATACCTAGTTAGGTACAATTAGGTACAACCAAATACGACTAGATATCATATTATGTTCTCAAAATTATTATTATTATTATTTTTTGTTTTGTCTTTTTATTTCTGTAATTTTTGTCGTTCGATGCATGGAAAAATTGTCCTCTTGTTTTCTTTTTCTTTTTAGTATGTTAGAGTCACGCACACGATGCTAATTGTTTATCTTTTGCTTATTTCATGATGTGCACATTATGCTTAGGATTATGGCTTGCTTTACATAATAACCTGTCTATATTTGGTGTTTTTATAACTGTAAACTGTTTTATGTGCCTAATAAATTAATAAATAAATATTATTCAGAAAGACATATTTGTAGTTGCAATGTAGATTCATCATCATCATCATCAGCCTATATACGTTCTAATTTAGGGCCTACCCTCAGGGAACCCTCCCTGGCATCAGACCAACACGCGTGCCCAATGAGGATTAGTATACTACACATACGCATCAAAATTTCTTTTTCAGCGTACGCTAGTTTACTCGCGATGTATTCCATCACCGATTGGGAACAGTCAGTAATACGTAGATAAGTTAGAAAAATGTATATATACATGACATTTCGTCCATGCTGATTCGAAATTTGAACCCTGATGATTGAGTGTCCACCACACCGAGATAAAAATTCCAGCATCAAATTACTTCACCCGATGATTCTATAAATACACTTCCTTTAGCATCTAAGCTACCTACCAATAACAACTTACCGACAATGCTTACAAATATTGCACAAAATACACAAATTACAATCGATAAATTGATCTTGTATCAACTTAGCCTTGACGGAAACCGCGCCAAAGTATCTTAAATTATCACAAATAGAGCTTTACAATACAAGGCCGTTTATTCACGTCTAACATAAACCTGCTACTTTATTCTGTCCCAGCGCTGGCCATAATTTCGACAAAACGGGTCGCTTTGTCGACAGCGCAATCGGCTCACCCACGCTCTGCTCGCCACCCTAACGCGGTGTCGCTATAATATCTAATATCTGGCTGTCAGAACGCAAAACTGAATGTACTGTAGCTGTATGATAGTAGATAGTTTTGCAGATAGAAAGGTTCTATTCTCGTAGAGTTTGTTTACTGCCTCGTTTAGTTTGTGGTTCTTTTGTTGAAACTAGATATGTTTTGTAAATACATTCTAGTTAAAACCGAACAGAAGTTGAGAAGTCCAGAAGAGCAACATAAAGAAATGACCAAGAATAACAATTACCTATACAAGGTGTTACAAAAATACAAATAAACATTTAAGGGGGTGGTTTAGACCATCAAACTGAACAACTTTCACTATGAGACCAATGTCGAAATCGCGAAAAAAAAATTGATGTTCTATACTCTACAAATCGACCCGAGCTAAAATTTGTATGGGACATCAGATTTTTTTTTCGCGATTTCGATGTTGGTCCTATACAGAAAGTTGTTCAGTTTGACGGTCTAAACAACCCCCTTAAGAGTTTTAAATATTTATTCTTACTTATGTAACACCCTGTATAATGCCATAGACATAGCTAATACCACGGAGTACTATATTTACTACCGTAATTAATACTAAACATTAAGACTACGTACATTATTTCTAGATACAGCATCGACTGTTGGGGATGAAACTACAGGGTGTAATTGAAATGATTCGATAATTTTTAGGAGTGGCCATTAAAATAAACAAACAAACAAACAACAAAACAAACACAACACAAAACAACAAATAGGTGCAACAAACAAAAAATTTAATCATCTTTTTATACATTTGAGTCGTAGGCATTGCAGTTTAGTATGGAACTTCAGATTTTTTGTGATTTCAGGTTTGCTCCCATAGAAAATGTTGTTTAGTTTGATGATCTGAAATACCCCCAAAAGTATGTACATTTAAGTTTACACAGGCAATTTTATACAGGTATAATTTATTTATTTAGAAAAACAAAACTACTCGTAAATTTAAATTACAATCGCAAACGTTTACTAAAAATCATTCTATAATTATTTTGTACGTTGGCCTATTGACAAGAAAAAAAAACACTGTTTTAAAATGTTCAAATATATTATTTTTTGCTACGATAGAATTAAATATTAATATAATGGCGCTAACTACATACGCATTAGCGTTATTTATAGCTACTCTACTTTCAAAACAGTGAATCTGACCCATTAATAATAATTATATGTAGAGATTCAGTTTTAAATTCTGAGATTTCGAAAGTAGAAACTGTTACTTTACAAAAAAAAAAGGTAGCCTCTACATGAACCCGTAACGACGTGTTTGAACGAAAACATTTTACTTTAATTAACCAAACAAGTTGATTACAATTTATCGATAACTTCAAAACTGGATTTGACCTTTTCGATGAAAATTACTGACTCCGTATTGTTTACAGTAAATACAGGGTTAAACAAAATTAGGTGTTCCATACGAAACTGCAAACATATTTTAGACGCAAATGTTTAGGACAACTGTTTTTTTTTCTCGCGATTTCGATGTTGCCCCGATAGAAAAAATTTATGAGTGCGATATTTGAATTATTATTAAGAAGAACCCTACACAGGTTGTAAACTTAAAAGCATTATATACTTTAAAGGCATTTTATAGGGTGCTTCAGACCATCAAACTGAACAACGTTTGCTAAGGGACCAACTTTGAAATCGCGAAAAGAAAATCAGCTGTTTAAAACATTTTTTCTAGTTATTTTCGAACAGCTGATATTTAAATCTCGCAACTTCGATGTTGGCTCCATAGTGAAAGTTGTTCAGTTTGATGGTCTGTAGCACCGTGTTCTATATGTAGCATTTAAACCTGTATATTGTGATTTGAAAGAAGACTTCACTGACTTTGCGTCGCGAAGTCGGGTAAAAATATAACTATGCGGTAGATATTATGAAACCTAAAGCCCGGCTATTACCCGGTAGCTGGCCTACACAACCTTTTTTACGGTATCCGGCCGGATTGTGTCTAAATATCAGGCGTCACTGAAGGATATTTAGAAAGAAAAAAGAATATTCTAACGTCGTACAAAATATTTAAAAAAAAAATTATTCTCGTATAATAGAGAATAGATACATATAGAAAAATATAAAAAATATATACAGGGTTCTTCTTAATATGCTGATACTTTTTTAAGGGGATAGTCAGACCATCAAAAAGAACAACTTTCTCTATGAGGCCAAAATCGAAATCGCGAAAAAAAACAGCTGTCCCATACATTTGGCTCGATTAGGCTTGCAGTTTTGTATAGAAGAGCAGATTTTTTTTTCGCGCTTTCGATGTTGGTGTTATAGAGAAAGTTGTTCAGTTTGACGGTCTGATCATCGCCTTAAAAAAGTGCCAGCATATTAAGAAGGCCCCATATTAGTAGGAATATTCGAAATTTTTGGAACACAAAGATTAATCTAAAGAGCATTTTTAAAAAAAATAAAAAAAAAAACAGCATCAATAAATGTTATCGTTGTTTAAAACTCAAATGAATGTGTTCCCAATATTTTACTTAATTTTGCTAAAAGTAATTAACGGAAAGCATAAAGATATTTATTTATTGATATTACAAAATATGACAGTGCACCGCGGGTATTGGTCGGCGAGAGATAAAAGAGGACCTGCACTTACGCGACCTCCCGTGTTCATAGTCCGGACATACATTTAAAAAAATACTAAATTCTACAACTCGAACAGATTTGGACAAGAACATGCTAAATTGTTTTCGTTCAATAAAATATATAGGGTGTAAGTGACAGCCTAGTAAATACTGAAACGGTGAACTCAGACCGTCAAACTGAACAACATTCACTATGGAGCCTACCTAAGGAAACGCGAAAAAAAAACACCTGTCCCACACATTTGAGTCTGGTAGGTACAGCAGTTTTGTATGGGACAGCTGATTTTTTTTCGCGTTTCCTTAGGTAGGCTCCATAGTGAATGTTGTTCAGTTTGACGGTCTGAGTTCACCGTTTCAGTATTTACTAGGCTGTCACTTACACCCTGTATATATTTTTTTTGCTCTTTTGATCCGTCTATTAACATTTGGCTATCACTTTTATTCACAAAGTGTTAAGGGGCTACCTGCCAGTTTTGGGTAATTTTGTAACCATTTTATTCATTAACTATGGCACTTTTTGAGCAGAAATTTAAACTGAACCATCTACAGGATATGAGAAGTGATGTGGTTTTTCTAGAAATCGATTTTAATGAATAAAACCGAAGAAAAGGGACTCTAAAGTCACCCCTTTTTTTCCAGTTGTAACCATTTTACTCTTACATTTTTAATCGGAACAAAATGAAAATTTACTATATTGTTCACAATACAATTTAGAATGATGTGGTTTTTTTACTTTTTCGAAATTAATAAAAAATCATCGAATTTTTCAAAGAAAACAGCAAAATTCTGACCGGAGCCACGCGCTCTTTCTCATCGATTAGTATGGAGTGTGAGTGAGAGGAGAGTGGTCCACGGTTGATACGCCTTAAATAGGTCGTATAACTATGGGCTCTTGTGCCTGAATCTCTTATACCAGAAAAGTCAGCAATACAAATGAAATAACAAAAAGTCTTTTTTCACGAAAAATACATAAAAACTGTAGGTACAGAAACAACTAAAGTGAGCCACAGCAAGTTTGTTTGCATACTTGCATACTAAATGTGTGTACAGCAAAAGAGACGCGGAATATTAGAGGATCGGCCAATAAGATTTTGGAAAGACACATGCTGCGTGATATTATGGGCAGTATTTCCAAGGCTTGCTGAAACATACTGCAATGCTGTGAATGATCGGAAAGAATAATACAGGTATGGCAACTTATGCATAAATAAACTCATTACTATACCGCACACTTACAAACACATACAATCACACCACTTAGATTTAAAGAATATGATTTATTTTGTATTATTTATTTTGACCTCTACAGACTGTAACAAAACAAACTAGTAATACCTACTCAAGGGGGTGCTTCAGCCCATGAAAATGAACAACTTTTACTATGGAGCCAACTTAGAAATCGGAAAAAAAAACAGTTGTCCCATACAAAACTGCTGTTCCGAGTCGACTAAAATGTATGGGACACAATTTTTGAGAGTTACGCGGTTATTAATTAAGCTAAAGTTAATCATTATAACGGGTTCTAACCGCGTTTTTATTTAAAATCTACCTGCAGTTCTACAGTCATCCCGTGATCATGGCAGTTGTAACACTGTCGAAATATCGGGAACTCCAAAATAAATAAAAACGCGGTAAGAACCCGTTATAATGATTAACTTTAGCTTAATGTATGGGACAGCTGTTTTTTTTGCGATTTCGAAGTTGGCTCCATAGTTGTCCAGTTTGATGGTCTGAAGCACCCCCTTCAGTATTACTAGGGTGTTTTGTTACAGCCTGTATAATCAAGTTTACTGAACTAGGAAATTTATTAACAAAATAATGTTTGTTTCTTCAAAATTTTTATATTGTTTGTTACGGAAGAGCGAGGTGTCCTGTTACAGGAATATTATAATTGTGAATTTAGTTTTAGAAGGAAAACGAATATTATTGATTAATAACTTTGTTTAATTACTTTAATCCCTTGGTCCACCACACCTCCAACAAAACCACACCACCCCGTCCCGTTCTTGAAACACCACCTAAACCCGCAGTTCTTCGCTTTAATCATGACGGAATGAAAATGTTAAGTATGTTTAGTTAGCGTTCGTAGTTAGAAAAAAGAAAAGTTATAATAAAGTTTTCTCAAAGCCATGACTAAAGATATGAACGTCCAGTGGAATGTGCTACAGTTTAAATGAGGCTGTGCTGGAGTGAAACCGGTCGCGGCCGCCTCCGCGCAACTTCGGGGAAAGGCCGCCATGATTTACTGCTAAAATTAAAACTTGGCGAGCACAGGTCGCGCCGCTGGAAAATGAGACCGTCCGACAGATTGGCTTTTATCGACTTTGTAATAAATAAATATAAAAAATACTCACTTCAAATAAATCCATCTGAATCGGTCCCAGCTCGAATCTGATTTGTAAGTAAGCTTTAAGGAACTTACGTAAGTTGTGACATCGGCTTTTCAGTGAAGGAAAACATCGTGAAAAAACGTACGCGGTTTGAAGACGTTCATTTGTATTTTTTCTCCGTATTTTACCTACTGATTATGTTTTGGTGTAAAATAAAATATAGGGTCCTTCTAAAGTATGCTGACAGTTTTAAAAGGGGATGATCAGACCATCATACTAAACAGCTTTGTCTATCGAACCAAGGTCCAAATCACAGATTAATAATAAGTTACTGCGTTCGAAATCGCGAAACAAAACCGCAATTAGAATTACAGTTATATACGGAACAGCTGATTCTTATTTTCGTGATCTTGACCTTGGTCTCATAGAGAAAGTTGTTCAGTTTGATAGTCCAATCATCTCCTTAAAAACCATCAGCAATTCAGCATATTAAGAAGGGCCCCATAGTCCCATATGCGTATACCAGCAATATCGGTGCGTACGCGCACATTTCTCATTTACGACGCGTCAGTAACACCAACATAAAAGCGGCTAAAAAGTTTACAGCAACTTCTATCAACAAAGCATCCTAACATCTTACAGGCAACGTCCATAATCACACAATCAGCATTAAACACCCAACAAAAGATAACAACCGTCTCATAATTCCCTAATCGGCATTGTTCTTATTGGTCCATCAATCGACGCATGCGCTGTAGCACTACGCAAGGGTATATATTCAGCGTCATGATAAAATCGCGGCAGTCTTGCCACAGCAACCGTGGCGCTATCTTGATCTCGCTGGTAACTACAGCGGGTCGTTCCATACAAATTGTATGGCATATCCACTGCTACTTTTGGGCATAGTTAACCTTATAGTTTTCTTGTACGATGTTCTTGTCTGCTAATGGGGGCGATTCATCGCGTCAATGGTGTGAGAACCGTTGGCCGATAAGCTCTTAGATAGAGCAGAATTGTAGGTAGTGTCTTGGGTTGGAAAGCGTAGTTTACATTTGAACTAGAAACCAAACACAAGTTGAACAAGTGTGGGTTGAACTAAATCGTATAATATATCTAAGCACATTTTCTATCGGGGCGGCGGGAACCCGTTGGATAAGGGCAGCGCAGGACCGGTCGTTATGGCGATCCTTGGGGAGGCCTATGTCCAGCAGTGGACGTCCATCGGGTGAGATGATTATGATTATGACATTTTCTATTTATGAGTCGACACTTACTGTATACAAAGCGATTGAATTATTACTACTTATAGAGAGGACATTGGACAGGTTTTCATACAAAAATATTCATCCCGTTGTTTTGCAATATTGAATGCATCATGTCAGTGCGACGTGTCAAACTAGAACGACTTAAGATGGATTACGATTTGGTTCGCGATGTCCTCTCTATAGAGTAATATATTTAAATCTCTTAAGAAACCTCCCGAGACCGACGAAACCTGAGTTTGTCTGGTGCCCCCTGGGCAGTGAACCTCGATAAGATACCTACTGGGTAATCTTTTGTCTACATAAGGGATTAAAATCGATGTGGCTCATTCTGACACGAAAGAAAGAAGATAGAAATATTATTATTGACTTTAATGCCCCAACAAGTGAGAACTAAACTTAACATCATTAGTTCCGTCATGAAAACCAAAACATGTAAAAACATTTAATTTTCGGGGGTTATATTCATAGAAAAACAACGAAAAAGTAAGAGCTGTATCCTCTTTTCCATACAAATATTTGGATTTCCGGGGGGGGGGGGATAAATCCCACCTATCCCCCCCCCTGGATACGTGCCTGAAGGTCGTGAGGGTACAAAGAGTATTATTATCTCACTAAACTGAACTCTGCCAACCTCTAAGGTTCATATTTCACAAGTTTCTTCGAACAAAAACAAAACCCGAGCATGTGTCGCTTCGCTTCGCATATTGAACCTTCATAAAGCAGTGAAGCGTGGAAACCCCAGATATTGTACGAAATGAAGTACCTATAGAGAGGTAGGTCAGAGATAGGTCGGCAGTGGAGACCCTAGTCCCCTACTATTGTTTGGAACGAATAATATTAAATAAAATCGGTCAAGTGCGAGTCGGCGACTCGCGGTTCCGTACCACACAATCACACAAAATATTAAGGGGCTACCTGCCGGTTTTGGGTAATTTTGTAACCATTTTATTCATGAACTATGGCACTTTTTGTGCTGAAATTTAAACTGAACCATCTACAGGATATGAGAAGTGATGTGGTTTTTCTAGAAATCGATTTTAATGAATAAAACCGAAGAAAAGGGACTCTAAAGTCACCCCTTTTTTTCCAGTTGTAACCATTTTACTCTTACATTTTTAATCGGAACAAAATGAAAATTTACTATATCGTTCACAATACAATTTAGAATGATGTGGTTTTTTTACTTTTTCGAAATTAATAAAAAATCATCGAATTTTTCAAAGAAAACAACAAAATTCTGACCGGAGCCACGCGCTCTTTCTCATCGATTAGTATGGAGTGTGAGTGAGAGGAGAGTGGTCCACGGCTGATACGCCTTAACTTGCAAAAAAGTGCCAGGGCTTGCTACCCACACAATAAGAAGAAACGGGACTTTTAGCGCGAGACCGACTCACACTTGGCCGGTTTTTATTATTTGTTGTTATACTGTAGAGTTTGTTCTATAATCACACCAAGTTAGACGCTTGATTGTATTACGTTACCGTTTTTACGTTAGACCGAGAAGAAAAAACGTTGAGAAAAATTAGTTTCTTGTATGAGGTTACCCCTTATTTTTTATCTTTTTGACATTTTTATTATCTGTTAGCAAATCCGCCGTAGTAAGTCACATTCTGTTTAAATTTCAAATGTCTAGAGATTACCGTTCAGATATTACAGCAAAGTCAAAGTCAATATAATTTATTGAAGCACACTTATTAAACGTCAAATCTTTTTTAAGCTACCACCGCTTCGGAACGTGTTGTCGCTGTAGAGAAGATGCGGCCAGAAACTCTACAACATAACACGACTTAAAACTATTACAATATAAATTCTTAATACGACAGCCCTTAATAAGTAGGACAGACGGACAGACGGACGGAAAACGTAGGCTTATGAATAGGGTCCCGTTTTCACCCTTTGGGTACGGAACCCTAAAAAGATTACTTGACTCAAATGTACTGAACAACTGATTTTATTTTCCGCGATTTTGATGTAGGCTCCATAGTGAAAGTTGTTCAGTTTTGATAGTCTGAAGCACCCCTTTAAATGTGACTTACACCCAGTTGCAGAAACGCTCTTCAAAGTTAATCCTCTATTAAATCTCTCGCTTGCTTTTACTACCTACGTCAACAAGACAAAAAGTGATAAAGAGAGAGTGAGTGAGTGAGTTATAATATAATATAATATAGTGATATCTCGCTGTCACTTTTTTCTTGAGGTTTAATGAGATAGTTGTAAGCATATATTATTTTTTTTCTTACCGGCCGGTGATTCCGGCATAGAATGGACCACCCCATTTCATACCGTGGGTTATCGTACGAATTAAAGTTTTGTTTATGTGGGCAAAATCCTAGCTACCTCTCACCACTTGACACGTCGTAATTCCTTAAATTGCTAAATGTGAGCATTGCTACAACGTTAGTAGTAGTAGCCTGCCTCCGTGATCTAATTTATGGTTAAGAGCATTGGGCTCTTGACAAGGAGATCGTGGGTTCAATTCCCACGGGGGGACACCTAGTGATATGTCACTTTCTGCGTTTTCCCCAGTTGGTTAGGACATTGCAGGCTAAATCACCTGATTGTCTGAAAGGAAAGATTCCGTGCTTCGGATGGCACGTTAAGCCGTCGGTAACGGCTACTATCTCTGGTGGTAGTAGTCGTTACATAAAAACCACGTCAGAGGCCGTAAGACGGTCTGAAAAAACTCTGACACCAGGTCTTGCCCACACGATAAGAAGAAGTAGTAGCAATCTTTGACTACTTATATATGAGGACTGGTAACGCGTGTAATTCCATCAACAAACATTTCTGCCACTTTTTGCGGGGGGCGAGGTAACATGCAATCCGCAACTTTGGATTTTATTCCCCATAACTTTACATTCTAATTTTGAATGTTAAAAATCATGAAAAGTAGTCTCGTGTGAACCCCAAACGTTCTAAGTTCGAAATTATTGTTGCGCAATTATAGGCTGTCTCGTTAAGTGTTATGGTATACAATTTTATGTATATGCACATGATCAATTGATCTTATACCGTGGCAGAGGGGAAATGCTACCGCAAGGTGAGTCCTTATAACAAATAGTCAAAGGTAGCAATGTTTTTGACCACCCCGATAGGAATTACGGTCGTGCGTTTATGTATGTATGTGAATGTTTTTCATACCGGAACAGTTTAAAAACCAAAGCAAGGGCGAGTAGCCTAAAGCAACGTTAACTTGCTATATTTTCGAAACCATGGGAAGAGAAGGGAATGAACAAGGTCAGATCGGTTCATTTCACTAATTATGGTAAAAAGTTGCCCCTCGTTCATCGGACTTGTTTAATGTAGTGCAGTTTTGGTATTACGCAGACGTTTCGGTAATTCGGTATCGAGTGAAGGGTAAAAGTGGAGAGGTCTGGTCAATTATGTGTAAGAACGAAAAATACTTTATGATTAATCTTGTTTTTAACTTTCAGGCTTTTTAAGTGTTCGAGATGTTTGTTTACATACCTACGACTAAATTGCCTCCACTAATTAAAGAAAATATACTCGCGTGGTCTGCTATGGCCCATTCTTCGTAAGAGATTATCGATTCGGTATGAGCACTCGACTATTGGTGTAATTACCACGGCCATCGGACTGCCAAACAGAGGTCCTGTTTGTGCCTTTGTTATATGGTTTCCATAATAAAAAGCCTAGTAGTTTATGTTTTGGAATGTTACAGTGTATACGCCTGAGAGCGTTAGTTATTTATTTATTATTATATTCTAAATACAACATAATCAATAATTAATCATAATGCCCGCATTTAAAGCATAAGACAATCTGTTACCACGTGACAGCTAGTGAGCTCGTCGTTGTGTTTTAGTAGAGAGTGGACAGAATATACGTAAACCTCGAAACTTATTTATATGAAGTTTCCACACCCCACAACATATTTTCCATCACTGCTAATATCAGTGGTGTTACAAATCATATATTAGTGCCTAAAAAGGCAAATGGAAGCATCTAATAGGTGACTGATTATGACGTTGCAGTGTTTTTTTTTTTGTCATAAAGCTTCGCGAGCCTGCACACAACCCACCAAAGTTTCATCACAATTGGACGAATGGTATAATGGACAAAAATAAGTAACTTATAACTAGCGCAATAAATGACTTAGAGACAAACAAACATTGATTTTTATATTATACTCAGTTATATACATTTGTTAACAATTTAAAGTGTATAATTCGGTGCCAAATAACTACTCTCCTCCTTTTTCATGCCGTTTAAAAAAAGTCACAAAACAAAATAATTACCAAACGCAATCTTACTTTTCATGCACGACAAACAACAACAAAAAGACTATCAAAATACCACAGTAAAGATAAAAATCCGGAAGTTTGATTAAATCTGATATACCTAGGTATATAACTATTGTACACGCCACAGGTAGCCAGCGAGTGGGTGAAAGGTTTCATTGTGGTGTCATGCGCTGCGCCCGCGCCGCCCGTAAATAGTCTACTATAATATAGAGCAGTTGTACGTGAAATGGACAACACCATGGCTTTCAATTTGAAGTAGAAATTGCTTAGAATGTATTGAATCTAATGCTTTTAAAACATGTAAAAAATAAACCTTTAACCTTTTTCTTTAAGTAACCTGTCAAGAGCTCGGTGGCGCGTTACGGTATGGAATCTCAATCATGAGGTCCGGGTTCGAAACTGCACGGACAACAAGCCACGTACCAACGAATTTTTCTATGTACTCGTATCTATATACGTATTACCGACTCCTCTCTAACGGTGAAGGAAAACATCGTGACATCGTGAGGAAACCCGCATATGCAGAAGAAGAAACGCATCGCGTATGTGAAGTCTACCAATCCGCATTGGGCAAGCGTGGTGGACTTACGCCCATACAGGGTGTATGGACTGGAGGGTACATGGACGTATATAGGCTGATGATGATGATGATGAACTGAACTTCTTCTTCTTATCGTGTGGGCATCGAGCCCTGGTACTATTACCTGTTCTGTGCCCTGGAGTCAGATTTTGCATCTGACGTGGTTTTTTAATGTAACTTAACTGAATGACATTTGATCAAATAATTATTTAGCTTATTGGAAATCGCCTATAAAGAATATCACTATCGGCATTGGGCACTCCCACACACTCTACCTACTTGAAGGTAGGCCTGTGCCCTGCAGTGGAACGTATACAACGTGTTAATGAATAAGTGCAAAACCTCATACACCCCAACTGATTTAGAATAAAATAATTCGATTGAAATAATAATTTCATTATTTTGGTAGTAAAAATTTAAAGTTATTCGCATTTTAAGTTTTGAGGCAAACATGTATTTACTTAAGAACAAGAATAAAAAGTTAAATATCAGCAGTTAAATCATAGTATTGAAAAACATAACAAAAAGGGTCAACTTTGGGATTTTTTTCCATAGAGTAAACTTAATCTAATCGTGTTATTGAAAGCTATCGCCTATCCGCCAGATCCATAATAATATAAGACATAATTTCATTTCAGACTTTAAAACACTGTTTTTCATGTTTCGTTCGTGTTCAAAAAACGGCCTCGACCGGATAATAGCGTCTTAAAGATAATAATCTCACTTAAATGAGAAACTAAATAAATCTACTCTACTCTAAACGTAATAATTAATTAGTGAAACCCTTAGTTAGTTAGCAAGTGCGTTAAACACAATTTAATAGCTCGTGAAAAACAGAGTTCACATAAAAGCGCGTTTGCACCGCAGTACCTCTATACTACAGTGAAAACGCGCTTTCACCGACATCACAGTATATAATAGTAATGATAATGTACCTACACTATAGTCACGTGTCCCGGACAAGTCTTCACCCCCAGATATAATATTTTTCTTCCCTCCGGGCGGAAAGCGTCAACTTTCGTCCCGCTGCGCTGAACGAAGTTGCCGCTTTCCGCCTCCGTCGAGGAGAAAAATAGACGATACACCTTGGGCAGTAAATAAGAAAGCCTCAGATCACATGTAATTGAAACCAAGGAAGCCGACCTTTATTACTTTCCTGCCGTCTAGTACAAAGTTCTCGAAAAAAGTGTCCGAAACTGACCTACGTTATAAACATTGAAAATGCTGGAATTTTGCTTCTGTAGTTTTTACCCCATCGCGTACGGCGCTCACCGTACGCGCTCGCGTGCGCGTCGTCGGCCAGTCAAACAAAGACGTAATTAGTTCTCTTCATACGTTTTAGTTCTCTTTTGGTCGGACACTTTTGAGTGCTGGACTACTGGACCCTACGTCCAGTAGTTGGTAAGTAAATGTGTGTTCCATATAAAAATGGAAACCTACTCGAGCCAGATGTATGGGACTGCAGATTTTTTTTTCTAGATTTCGATGTTGGACCCATAGAGAAAGTTGTTCAGTTTGATGGTCTGATCATCCCCTTAAAAAAATTTCTGCATATTAAGAAGGACCTGTATTTAACAAAATTATTTCTACAACGTCACGCCTCTTTCCCAGTGGGGTAGGCAGAGACCAGAGCCAACTACTACGATCCTTTACATAGGTACCTATTTCGCCTCATTCACATCCTTACATCGCTTCATACATGCCCATCGGTTTCGAGTACTCCGCACCTCCACTTTTTTGTGGGATGCAACCGATTTAATCATACATTTTTTTCAGTGCAAAGCGACAAAACGAGAAAACCGTCATTAGCGCTCTTTTTAGCATATGTTTACTAACGAAGACAAAGGCACATATAGATTTGTCTCGTTTTGTCGGGGGTGCATGCTAGGCCCACTATACAAGTCATTAAAAATGAGTACCCTGCTTTATTTAACGCCAAGTAAAGTAACTTATGATATTAACCGTGACTTACCGTTATTGGTTGTGAAGAACCCATCTCGCTGGTTGTTTCCTGGAACAAAGATCATTAAAAATTACTCATAACTTATTAAGTGTGTAAAATCACCATTAAGGTCTATAGTGTATTTACTGTTGAAAATGTATTTTATATTTCTACAGATTGTATTCGCGGCTTCGCTTGGGTAGAATTTGTTTTAAAAGCTAGGGTACCTGTTTTTTTCAGCGTTCTTTTGGACCTAGGGAAATTACCCCTAAAAAACTATTTTTGGGATCAAGCAGTACCTACACTAAAATACAATAATTTGAACAAACTTATTGACGTTTCTTATAAATGCCAGTCGTAGTTAATTCATAAGTAAAGTGCAGAGTCACGTTGCAGGGTTTGCCCCGAACACTTGTCTCTCGCGTGGTGTTCGCGCGGTTCGCGTTTCAGCCTGCCACGAGGCTCCACAATCCTTCTCAGTTGTTCTTACTCAAAAACAATCCTCGAGATTGGATAGATACTCCCTCAAATGACTACTTATAATTTTTAACTGATTTGACATGAACTTACACTAACTTACTAATTAATGTCAATTCATAATTAGTAATTATGAATTGACATTGGTATCGATTCGGTATTGTCACGACTTAACTTAACTAAATTTATTCCTGTCATTTTCTAACATTCGACTAAGAAAAGAGACAGAAAACGCCATCTTATTTAAGTCGTTTTTGGGCGTGTAGCGTCACTTTGACAGCACTAAAGTCAGTTGTTGGTTTTCTGTCTCTTTTCTTAGTCGAATGTTAGAAAATGACAGGAATAAATTTAGTTAAGTTAAGTCGTGACAATACCGAATCGATACCATTGTAAAATTGCGTAATTATAATTAATTAATTTTTATTGACTTGTAAACTCATTATTAATTCTCAAATACTTAATTTTAATTTGTGTGTAATGCATTGGTAGATTGTAAATTTGTACTGCATGCTATACATAATTACTTGCCTATATTTATAAAATTGGAATGGACCTCTCAAACATCTCTAATGTTACAGTCTCAAATTGCAATGCCTTAAGTTTATAAGGTTCACAGATGTAACTTATTTACCTATTGTTACCACCTATCATGTACTCTGTGTGAGCAATAAACAATTATGAATTATGAATCAAAGCACTTGACATTGGCGGAAATGCGGTGCTAACGCACAAGCAAGAAGTCCATTAATTATAAATAAAAAAATAAAAAAGTAAAGTGCAAGTTTTGGCTTAAACGGATGTCGTTTGCATGATGTTCGCGTAGTTTGGGTTTGAGCTTGACACGAAGCTCCACTATCTCTTCTCAGCAACGCACTAGCAAGATCCATTGATTTATAAATAAAAAAAGTTACGTCAAAGTTGGTCGCCTTTCCAGTTTCATTCTATAGACACCTACTGCTGGACATCGGCCTTCCCCAAAGATATCCACAACAACCAATCTTTTCCAGTTTAGTATACCTAATAGTAGGTAATTTTTTGCACTATGGACTTTTAATGGACTCTGCCTTTTTACAAAAAGTTCAGTAGGTAGTTTTTAAATATTATGTATTAAGAAGTAACAAACAGATGTACATAATAATTTATGTGTATTTATGCATTCTTTCGCTTCCTTGATGTTTAATAACGTATGAAAAGATCATTAAATTGATATTTTTATGTTAAAAACATTATTTATTGAAACTACGTTACAAAGTTAATAGTGTTTCTGATAATAAAGTGGTATTTATTGATAAGTCGAAAATTGTAGCTTTTTCATTTTATTTTTGTACCGGCAAAGAAGATGGTTCTGTGATTATGTGTATAACATAGGTAGGTTAGGTATAATAGATAGATAATGGATCCCTATACTATCTAGCGATATCAAACCGAGATCGAAGACGTGGGTAAGCGGATCACAAAGTTGAAGTGGAGAAGGGCAGGACTCTTGTGTATCAGAGTGGTCTCCAAGAGAGCGCGGACGTCAGTAGGCAGACCACCAGCACGCTGGTCTGATGACATTGTGCGAGTAACGGGTTCGCATTGGATCAGATTAGCACAGGACCGTGAAGAATGGCGCAATAAAAGGGAGGCCCTATGCCCAGCAGTGGGTCGATGTGGGCTGATTTGATACTATCTAGCACAGGTGAAAAAAATACGGGTGTCGTGTCGTATCAAGAACGGCACTTGCGGAAAACAAATTACGACAATAGGTACATTCCAATCAGAATGGCCATAAAAATTTCCAAAAAAGGTATTTTACCAACCTCTAGTTAATAATTCCAATAATTTGCTTGAAAAATGAAACTCTGGTCTAAACATGGTTGTACACATAAAGTATTAAAATATAGCACTAATTTCACAAACTTTGTAACAACTGGCAACACTTTCTTTTCACTGGCACAAAAAAAGAAACAAACAAACTTTTTATTCCATCAAAATGGCAGGACTTGCTACAAAATTTTTAAATTTAGAACTAGTATTTCACGCGCGCATTTACTTTCGTTCAAAAATAGTTCTAATAACGTTTTAATTGCACATTATTTAAAGGCGTCAAGCGCTTTTATGAAACAGTAAAAATACCGACGACTTCGATTGTCGCGAACTGTTTAATTATGCCGCCTGTCCCGATTCATTAGTGCACTGGCCATCAGGGACGGCTTTGTTTTTTTCAGTGTCTAATTCATTTTTAATCATTTTCATAAGCCGATTTTTTTTTCAGGTTTCCGTCTCTATTTTAAACTTGGCCAGTAGCACAAAACGAAAAGCTTTTCTTTCTAATCACAATAAGATTGTTTCGTCTATGTAGCTCAAAGACAAGCTTTTCCTTGAACGTCGCGCGTCGACATTATGAAAATATTTATACGAACATTTCAGACCACATCAGCGACTCTTTTATCCGTTAGTAAATATAATTCAATTACTAACCTACCATAGTAATCATGGAAGTAATAGAGTATAAAAATATAGTGATAATAAAGTGTATCATGGGTCACTGAGTATATAAATAAAATAACCGAACACATTTTGAATTCTTCAGTACCTTCAGAAAAATCTTTAACCCCATATCGAATAAATATAGGTAATTATTTTGATTTTGACAAATACCAATGAAATATTATGTATGAAACATTAGTATTTGATTTTTAAGCTACATAGATAGTATCACAAAGACAGGAACTCAAAGTCAATAACAACCTTGCCTATGAAAATAAAACTACAAATAAATCAACGTAAAGCCCATCCCACCTAACTTTTACAGTGCAGTCCCCACATGGAACAAGTGAAACAATGCTGCACTAACACGTATTTTAACGACCCAAGGAAACTATAACTATTCCAAAGACATCCTATTGAAAACCACGAACAATCCCACGTGTGTTCCCAAGCTTACATTTTAAACATTTTATTTACATGGCCCTGAGTACGGCCCTCGGTGAGACTCGAGAGGTCAGGGTTGCCGACGCTCGTCTTTTAACCCCCATGACTCCATCTATCTCCGACACACGATAAAATAGTATTTGTGTCCCGCTCGTACAGGCCGCGACACTTTGCTTGACTTTTAACCCTTCACGTCATTGCCGCTGCGTTCCTTTTCTGTTCTATAAAGTTCGATGTATGCCCGTTTCATTCGAACAGGTTATGACATATCGGTCGACTTATGACCTGAGTGTAGACGGTTGTTCTGTCTTCTTTTATCTTTGGTTTTTAACAATATGGTGTCTTTGTCTCTCGTGTCATGACCCCCTACGACTAGCCACTTGAATAGATTAGGTGTTTTCGTCCGAGGTTCAATATTCATTGGTATAAGTCGGTTCGTTGCTGTTTAAATATGTACGAATGAAATTATATTATTTAGGTCTGTATTGTTTGACATTTATTTCGATTAATGTAAGAATAAGTAGGTGGAATAAAGTAAGATGCGTCCGCTATCGAATGCGACAACTTTGAAGTTACGACTTTTGACTCGACCTTTCCATGAAATTGGGTACTTACTTAATTTTGTAACCATTTTATTCTTCAACTATGGCACTTTTGAGCTGAAAAATAAACTGAACCATCTACACGATATGAGGAGTGATGTGGTTTTTCTAGAAATCAATTTTAATTAATAAAACCGAAGAAAAGGTAGTCTAAAGTCACCCCTTTTATTTCCAGTTGTAACCATTTTACTCTTACATTTTTAATCTGAATAAAATGAAAATTTACAACATTGTTCACAACACAATTTAGAATGATGTGGTTTTCTTACTTTTTCGAAATTAATAAAAAATCTTCTCATTTTTCAAAGAAAACGGCTAAATTCTGACAGGACCCACGCGCTCGTTCAGTCGTGGTCCCGGGATGATACGCCTTAAATAGGCATTTGTTATTTGTCACACACGGAATAAATCTAGTCCCAATCGATGTTTCAGGTGGATTTGGTTCGAAGACGATAACATGTTTTCTGTAGACCTTAGGGTCAGAGCTAATTTTACAACACCTGCGTCATCATCATCATCATACGCCGTAACATTGTAACAGATTTAAGTAGTGTTATTGGAGAAGCAGAACTTTTTCTCATGGCTTTACAGTCCTATATGAAAATTGAAATTGATGTTTTATAGTGAGAACTACAATAGTTGTGGCAATATGTTTCTGGTCACCCTGAAAGGGATATCGGTTGTAATTTTATGTTAAAGGCCCCATTAGATAGTCTAAAAGAAACGGTTTGAATTTAATTTAATTGAACTCTTGCGCAGAAGGGTAAAAATAAAGTTCTGTGTTTATGTACCTACAGTTGTATATGTGTATACAAGGTGTTACAAAAATACAAATAAACTTTTAAGGGGGTGGTGTAGACCATCAAACTGAATAACTTTCACTATGGGACCAATATCGAAATCGCGAAAAAAAAATGATGTTCCATACTCTACAAATCGACTATACAGGGTCCTTCTTAATATGCTGACACTTTTTTAAGGGGATGATCAGACCATCAAACTGAACAACTTTCTCAATGGGACCAACATCGTAATCGCGAAAAAAAAACAGCTGTCCCATACATTTGGCTCGAGTAGGTTTGCAGTTTTGTATGGAAGAGCTGATTTTTTTTTCGCGGTTTCCATGTTTGTCCCATAGAGAAAGTTGTTCAGTTTGATGGTCTGATCATCCCCTTAAAAAAGTGTCAGCATATTAAGAAGGACCCTATATAGAGCTAAAATATGTATGGGACATCAAATTTTTTTTTTTCGCGATTTCGATGTTAGTGGGCAATTCTACGGAATAAGGACAAAGCCATGTCACAGGCCGGAGAACGCATGTTACCTTGTATTTATTCCCGATATTATATTTTTATAACATAGTTGACATCGGTATCTACTATGGCACATAAGAAAACTATATGAAATGTATCGATAACATATTTAAACAAATATTCAAAGTCGAAAATTCTCACCTCCATGACTGTCACACAGCACAGGTCAGTGTACAAATTATTGTGTACATCTAAAACTACTAGGAACCTATGCAATTAAATTACGTCACACGTATTTTGAATAATTATCCTTTGTGATAAAATGATGTGCTCCAGTTTATGGCTAAAGAATAATTAATTATATGCAAATCAATGTTGTCACACGACTTTCCACTCATTCCCATGACAGCGCACAATCACAATCATAACTTTGCTTACTGATAAAAGGCAAGTGTTGTCCCGGCTTGCATGCATACATTCGATATCGACCTACATGTTACATAGGAGAGCCATACGCTATCTTGGTTTGTTTAAATAATACGGTCCTGTATATGCTCAATTTTGGGGTTTGTCACGTAATGTATCTCATTCATGTTACTCTTTTTACACATTGAATATTTGCTATTTTTATGAAATGGCGATTTAGAAGCGTGCTTTACATGTTTTTGTTTCATTGTAAAAATCAATTAAGCAAAGAAACTTGATAGTTAAAAAAATATTTCAAATAAACAAGCAAATCCTCATTACCCTTGTTCTCATTACCATAATTCCCATGACTGAAAATCAATCATGGAAATGAGGCATTGAGTATGGCGATGAGATATTTCTTGCTGGAAGTAGATTTACAACAAAATGCATCATAATAATTGTGAATTCTGAATCAAGAACAAACGGATCTAGTATGTACACTACTAAGAATTGTTGTACAATCGGTATTCTAGAAAAAACATGTAAGGAAGAAAGGCAGAAAGTGATATCTAGAGTCAATGCTATTTTACAGATGAAGAAGATGATTGAAGTCGTATCGTATTAGGAAGTGAAGAAGATAAATGACGATTGTTCTAATGACAAGAACGTAGCTCTAAAATAAATTGATTATGATGGTATTGTTCATTTATTGTGGACCACTCACAAAAACTGATCAATATCAACAAACTTTGTAAATACTGAGAAGCATATTTCTTTTGTTGTTAACAAAGAAACATTATTCATTTCTTATTTGAGATTCTGTATTTCCTAGCCCTGCGAGGTAGACAAATTCTGGCTCCTTACAAGTACAGACCAGCTTATATGGGCTGCTTTTGGGCAGGCGTAGTGGTACTCCCTGCATCCCGTTGAACCGACGGCCTTAGACTGGTAGTTGGGAGTGACTGGATGACGAAGGCCGAGGGTAATTTTGTGGGGCGCTTTGGCAAGGCCGAGGTTTAGTAGTGGATGATGGATGTGTAAGCTCGTCGCACCATTCCTTTGCGTTCCAGCTTAAATTTAGACCAAACTTCCTGACTGCTCCTGGGCGTATAATATACACTTACAAACTCTTTCACTAGTTCCATATCTCAGATATCAAAAGAATTTTTTAATTCTGATGACAGATGACACTCAAGTGATGTAAAGTAGGTAAATGATACGCAACACAAACCATGTCACTATGGTATGCACAAAACGGGATCCAACTAAGAGCTATCGGACAGCAGTTCCAGAGATTGAAACAACCTGCTGAAGAGCTTTCTTTTTCTGCTCTCTAGTTACCACCGCAGAAATTAAAAGAGTTCTCGAGTGGTGACTGCGTACTGGAAGGCGCAGTGTGGGTAGATCCTTCACTAAGTGGACTGATCGACGATTTGGTGAGGGTGTGAGGAACAAGGTGGATAAGGGCAGCGCAAGACCGGTCATAGTGATGATCCTATTGGGAAGCCTTTGTCCGTCAGTAAACTTCTTTGGCTAAGATGATGATGATGATGGTTACCATAGACAATTATTACTGATCATCAAGTCATCAGCAATCTGAGGAAGTAGCAGTTACTGAATTGAGCAACGAAAAGAAGCGACCATATCCTATTTGAATCAACAAAGCTGCCTAACGCAAATTAGGTCTACGGCTCCACAAAACCAAAGGAGCAGGACGGTACAGCTAAAAGGAGACATTTACACAGGGTGAGCACGCATGCAAAGCATGAAAAGTATGCGATTTTGGAGTCCCATCCCACTAAATTTTTGTGCCGCTGGCAGTGGAGACGTCTGGAACATGGGGGGGTGGAGGCTAAGGCGTTTGTGAGAGATCTGGGCAGGAGGATGGTGGAAAATGACAACAACGTCCGCTCAGGGTCGTATCGGGTGCAGAGGATTTCATAGGCCATCCAGCGCGGGAACCAAATAATTCTTTAACAATAGATTGAACAGCCAGGGAGATTATATAATTTTTGAGAAAAGATATTGTAAGCAGTGGCTTCAGAACGTGCTTTGTAACATTTCGATCGTCACTGGTCAGTAGTGCTCACCCTCGTACTTTTCACACATAACTCTGAACTTAGGTATGGTATTTCCTTTTCGTTTCGAGTATGTAGGTTTCCTTACGATGTTTTTATTTTACCGCCGAGCTACTTATATTGACGGATACAACCGTACATAAATTCCATAGAACTTAGAAGAAAAGAGCCTCCCCGAGTGATGAAACCCGAGTTCTTCTTGCGCATCCTGGGCAGATAGCCTCGATTGCTGACTGACTAATCTTACCACCTAAGCATGAGTACTTATCATGAGATATGACTCATGCTGATACGAAAGAATAAGTAGAACTAAGTGGTACAGGCGTGGAATCGAATCGGAATTGAATTGCCTCGTGATTGAGTCACAAGCTCTCTTTCGTATTCTTTGCTCCAGAGATATACATAACAGCCTTATTTCTTTGCATCTCAAAGTAATCTGAGTATATAACTACCATTGATTGTACTACGTGTGTACAACATCAAATCGCTGATCACTTTATAAACTGAACAATATCGATGTACAGTGAACTAGTGCTAATGAAACTTAAGCCTCTTCGGTAGCAGACCAATAACTGATGCGATCCATTTATCTAGAACCTAAGCTACCCAAGCTACCTATGTTTCCGAAACATTTCTCATTACCATGCTAAGCATTTCAGTATAATATCTCGCAATCTCATTACCATTATAGGCATCTCATAACCATGTCTCAATTTCTCATTACCATGATCATTATCATTACCGAATTCAATATTTCTCCTAATTCAAGGGGTAGATTTTAGTGCCTTTCTCACATTCTACTCTTATTTGGTACTTCTTCACATAAAAACAGTTAATTTGCCAATATTTGAAAAAAAATCAGATTCTCATTTCATTACCATGTTTGTCCACATTTCGGATAAATACCCTAGTCCCATAGAGAAAGTTGTTCAGTTTGACGGTCTAAACAACCCCCTTAAGAGTTTTAAAAATGTATTCTTACTTATGAAAGACCCTGTATAATTCGATATATTTACTATTATCATTTTCATACATACCTACTAACTTACATACACATACATAAACTCACGATCTCGGGGTAGTCAAGTAACATTGCTACAGCCTACAACTAACTCAGCAGTTATAGCAATAATCACATTTAGCTACGCACATACATGCGCATACTCTTTTTAACCATGAAGGGGGAGAACAGTCTCAAATGTATAGCGACCGAAGCGAAACCAAAGCCGTCATTTTCCTTTTTTAAATGCAGCAATTTGTCTCAATTTATCCCTTAGTTTTTCCGGCTTTCGGTTCAATTAATATCCAGGAGCGTGTATCGTGCGGGTTACCGCTAGAGGCGCGCGACTCTAATGGTCGCGGCCGCCGATAAATATTCATCGCAGCAAAAACACGGCTTGCGCACGCGCCGACCGACGCAGACATCGCGCTTTCTTCTCGATCGTCTAGGATGGAGGAGGCGATGTAGATGAGGTTCTTCTAAAGTAAGGGCCTGTTTCACCACTTCTGGATAAGTTCTTGTTAGCTTATCCGACAGATAGTTTGACATATTTTGTATGAAATTATGTCAAAATATCTGTCGGATAAGCTATTCAGAAGTGGTGAAACAGGCCCTAAGTCTTGGGAACTATTTAGCAATATTGCTAAAAAAAACAACAAGTGGCGATAGCTTAATTAGTATAAAATACAGCAGATAGGTTGCGTGTTCGGGTCTCGTCCACTACTACATTTTTAATTTGGCTTCAGTTTAAACATAGCTATCATCATTGACTCATCATCATCCTATCATCGTCCACTGCTGAACACAGGCCTCTCCCAAGGCGCGCCACATAGCTCTGTCCTCTGCTTTCCTCATCCGGTCGCACCCCTTCGTTCTTCAGGTCGTCGGTCTAGCGGGCCGCAGGGCGTCACACACCATGCCTGCCGGTTCGTGGTCTCCATTCTAGAACTCCCCACCGGCTGTCAATTCTTCGGAAAACATTCATAGGGTAGTCAGAGATATTCAGAAACCTCAGAACATCCACGTTTCACCGTTTTTTATGTAGTACCGAAACTGTCCAGTGTGATGGGGGGTGAGCCCGTCGCCACTTATAATGGACAGTGGGTACAATACACGCCTCGAAATTGAAACATGCAGGTTTCCTCACGATGTTTTCCTTCACCGAAAAGCCAGTGGTGTTACAAATCGTACATACATTCCGAAAAACTCATTGGTACGAGTCGGTCTGGACGGGGATCGAACCATCGCCTTCTGCCCAGCAGGCAAGGTTAATCGCCACTGGACCACCATGGCTATAATACCTCATCATCTTATTTAATAGATACTCTCTTGTTGGTCTTCTATTCCCCCATCCATTCTATTTTCCGCTAATTCCTTGAGTTCCTGATACGACACGATGTCTACCATTTCTTTTACTTATGCTAGGTAAGTCTATCACTATCTAGGTCTTCCTCTGCTGATAACGTTGTATTATTTAAAATATAAGGTGAACATATTTCCACCTCTACCAGTATCTCGTAGCTCCTAGTTGATCTCGGAATGCTCTCGATCGCCGCGGGTCAGCCGCTAGAAAAACTTACGAGCCGCCTCTGTGCTCAACTAACTACACTCTCTTGCAACTATGCTGCCTTTTATTTTTATCTAGAACTGTTTTTCGCTTAAGAATCTTCCGGTAGTTTGGCTTGACTGATGTCTTTTTCTCAAAGTCTAAACGCAAACGGGGGATGGATTGCAACGAAGGTACCTAGGTTCTTTTTAACATTACGTAAAAGTTTTTTTTATTTGAACACATGTTATTATGAGTTGCTTTGTGGGTCTGCTATTGGGCGGTCACGTGCGCGTCGGTTGCCCCATCCCCGGCCTACAGTGGAAATCCAGTGGTGGCTCAGGATATTGTTCTTGTATAAGAACAACCCATGAAGTCACCAAAATATCAATATAACCGTACAACATCAAGCACTTTTGCTATAAAAACTCGACATTGGCAAAATAATCATTAACCAAAGATGGCAGCCATATTTTAAAAAATAGAATAAACTCCACTAAGGGTTGAACTACACATGGCCGCACGCGATCGCATTTTTCCGTCGCTCCATCCTTTTCTGTCACTCAGGAACGTCATTTGCTAGAGCATATAAGATAGACGGAACGCGATCGCGTGAGTGACAGAGTGACAGAAAAGGATGGAGCGACGGAAAATTGCGATCGCGTGCGGCCATGTGTAGTTCAACCCTAATACTTCTATAACCAGGATCAATGCCAGTGGCTATTACTGACAACAGTGAGAACGAAGCGAGCCCGGGGACTATCTTTTGTTTTACCGTACATTCATCTCCCAAACTAATTACCAACATGAATAAAAACATAAAAAACACAATAATTACCAAGATAACATTACCGTATAACAAACCATGTACGAGTTTATGGTAAACCATTAAATAGATAATATTCTCCGTGCGCGGTAGTCCGCCAATTTGAATTTGAAATTAGAACGCAGGTCATTACGCGCTTGCTGTGCGCTCACGCACCGATTTTTCACACTCCAACGAACAGATCTAAGAAGCAATCATATTTGCATTTAACTTTATGCCACTTGCTATTCATTAAAATGATTTCTCATTTATATCGTTGCCCTGAGATTGAATTCAAGTTGCTCTGGATTGATACGTCCAGTTATTTTACTGTCTAGTTACAAATTGGTGCGAGCTGTTTTAGTCAGGTGTTCATTTGTATTATTTATTGGGTATTGGCTATGTGAGGAAACATGTTTGATAACATTTTGAAAAGCTACAGAACTAGCTTACGGTGCGTAGGATCTTCTGGTATGAGGTACCACTTCATACGAGTAATATAACATAGTATGGGGCATACAACAACATAAACACCAAAGTTCATACTGAACAACAGCAGGATCAAAGTTCGTGCCATCTTTGGAGCCCTCACCGGGCACTACTCACTCTCCCAATGTGCGCCGTTGGCCACCATTCTGATACTACTTACTTTGGTCTTCCCTTATAGCCAAGTATCCCATTTTGTGGTCCGCTTCCTAACGTCGTAGTCTTTAATTACTTATCATTTGTATTTTTTAATCACTTGATTAGATTATCTTCTTTAGAAAAAGTCAGTATCTATAATTGCAAGCTTCTAAGGCAATCGGAAGAAAAATCATACAGAATTATACAGCAAAACACATTTTCTAACATCCGTTACAAATAGAATATGAGCAGAGTTTCCTTCGCAGCATAATAATGATAAAACACTTAAAAGGTGTATGCACAACCGCGCATTACATTACGTCCAGTTTTTATGAATCACGGCTCGTGCCACTGATTACCCAGCCACGTTCGGAAGTAATACTTTCTTACTAGAATACGATATCCAGTTAGGTTGATCTAGTTTTTGTCGAATATCCGGCGAGGGGCCATAATTACAAGCTTCTATGGTGCGAGCGATGTTCCTCTGATGGGCATTTCCGTTTGAAGCTTACTGATTTCTAAAGGAGAGTCTTCATGGAGAGCACTCGAACACCAAAACGAATATTCTAAACTCTACAAAAAAGTCATATTTACAGAATAATTCCTGAAATGGAAACGTACTTACTTATAACCAAAAAGCTCAGTGAATTCATTCATTGACAATTATTAAGGGCTCCAGTCAAAATTTTTATCATTTGTGCAAACGACAAAGAAAAGAATGTCCAACTAAAGATTCCCAAGCATTGCTACTGGTGAGGACCTGCCTTAATAGGCGTTAGAAAAAGTCGAATGTGTTTTTGTAAATGGTTACTTGTTACTGGGCAAAATGCATTGTAATTTTATTTTAAATCGTCGTCCAGACTTCGCCTAATTATATTGCATTTATGTATTGTTATTATTACATAGCCAATGAACAAATACGTTTACCTCTTCAAAATTAAAGAGAATCTTAATATGTTTGTCTCAAATTTTACTTATTTTATATTTTGAAGGCTCGTGGTCTAAGACAGTGGAGATTTAGGGAGATAAGCTATCATAGAAGCATTTGTCAAAACATTAAAAACCATTGCTGAGCATTAAACAAAAAAAACTAGTGACTACAAATGCGGAACCTTCTTGACATAATAACTTATGGCATTAGAAAGCCAAAGACAGTAAAACCCTTCGGCAAACTTTTCTTCCAGAGAATAAGTAGTCCCTATTCAATAACCCTCAAAGGATGTCAGTAATAATTTGATAGTAGGTCTCCCTGTAATATGCGGTAACTAGATCAGGTAGAATGACGTCACGGGTCGCGTGCGCAGGCCGGTAATGTCACTAACTGCCGGGTTGCGATGACGGTGTTTTCTCTTCATAGGATTACGTGTTTCCACTGTCGGATATATACGAAGCCGAATACCAGAAGGTGTCGTATCGGCTTTGGCATGGAAGACATGACCATCATTATAAACAAGCATATGATCACGACTATATTTCCGGGAAGAGTCTTTTTAGAGTAGTCAACGATATTGTAAAACTCAGATGTTAGCGTCAACATAGTTTTAAATAACATTTTGAATTATTAGTAATTTAATCTACTTTAAAAAATAATAAAATCATTCATTCATTCATCATACATTCCTTTTGTCGGAATATTGTATTGGCAACACGGCCACTGTAAGTCCGCCATTCGAGTACAGACGTCGAGACAGACGGTTAGGAAAAGTGGTTGTTCATCATTTAAATTCATGATACTTTGGTAAAATAGTTTCTGAAGTGATTAAATGAGATTGTTAAAGTGAATCCTTGGTTTTCTGTTCATATGAGGTGGTAATCCTCACACAGATCATCCACGTTTCACTAATGACGGGAGAGTGAGCCTGTCACCACTTATAATGGACAGTGGGTAGGTAACAGCACATGCCTTTAAATTGAATCATTGTGTCCTCACACCTGCCTCCGTGGTCTAATGGTTAGAGCATTGGGCTCTTGACACGGAGGTCATGGGTTCGATTCCCATGGGGGGCACTTAGTGAAATGTCACTTTGTGCGTTTTTCCCCAGTTGGTTAGGACATTGCAGGCTGAGTCACCTGATTGTCTGAAAAGAAAGATGATTCCGTGCTTCGGATGGTACGTTAAGCTGTTAGTCCCGGCTACTATCACTGGTGGTAGTAGTCGTTACATAAAAACCACGTCAGAGGCCGTAAGGCGGTTTGAATAAACTCTGACACCAGGGCTTTGCAGCCCACTCGATAAGAAGAAGATGGTGTCCTCACGATGTTTTCCTCCACCGAAAAGTCAGTGGTGTTACAAATCGTCTCGTTCTAGCAAATCGTACATAAATTCCGAAAAACTCAGTAGCTTCCCCACGTAGCTCCGTGACTCTCTTTATATCGTCAACTCATCGATGCGATAAAAGAACTCCGATTTTAAAGGTAATATTACAATGTGGTGATGCGCCTGACGACCTATACATTGCTTTCCTTAACTCGTTTTCGTCTAACGTCACCTCTCCTTGCCATAAGACTACGAGAAATCAAAATTCACTACACCGGGCACAGCGCGATATGGTGGAGGAAATTTAGACAATATTGGTAACCCTAAATCCTCCACAAGAAGCCACAATGACGTGCAACAACGGACACAAACCCTAAGTAGCACTTAACCCGAGCATTCAGCGTAAACGTTGCGACGGAAGTGCCAGTGAGATATGGCTGGGGCGGTCCCATGCGCCCGAGCAGCCCAAGCCCCTTAACCATTCAAGTTAATGAGTCTCACACTACAAACCATTCTCCTTCTTATACCGTTGGCACAAGGGCTCTACTAGGTGACTTTTTACTGGGCATGAACTGTAACTGAGCAGCATTAGGGCGCAGAAACCTGTGATTTGGTACTACGGTCACTGGTCAAGAAATGTCACGTGCCCATGTATGTATGTAATAATAGACCATAGACAGTAGTTGAGGGGTTTCATTGAAATCTAGTTTTATTTAAGTAGATAGTAAGCAAAGAAATTATTACTTAATGCTGCAGAAGGTACAATATTGAAATATGAATATTTTCCCATACGTCGTATCACGTACCTACTACCATTCCTCTGGCGAATTTTTATTTTCATTTGTCGCCATTGGTAACAAAGCAGTGGTGATGACTGACAATTTTTCTTCCCATACCTCACCACTGGTGAAAATGTTATTCTCATTTGTTGCCAGTGGTGATGACTGGAAATGCTTTTTCCTATACCACTGGCGACAATCTAGATTAATTCCAGTAGGAATTTGTAGGTAGGTACTTGGATGGTATCAGTGGTATCAACTGGGAAACCACAACTCTAAAACGGAACCACGAAGCAATAAATTCAGTACCTATCCTTAGAATTAGGCTACTACGAGCCTACTATTTAAGGCTTCCGCACATTGCAGCGATATTATCGAGCGTTATTATCGACAGCGATATCGCGACACCTTACACACTGCAGCGATTCCGCGATTCGCGTCACGCATGCGCCCTTCACTGAATGTACCTAGTAGAAAGAGATTGCGTCAGGTTGCGATAATATCGCGGCAGTGTGTGGGATCGAGCGCGTCCCCATACAAAATGTACTGAGAAAAATTATCGCAAAATCGCAGCGATATTATCGCTCGATAATATCGCGGCAGTGTGTAGGATCGCGCGCGTCCCCATACAAAATGTACTGAGAACAATTATCGCAAAATCGCTGCGATAATATCGCTGCAATGAGCGGAGGCCTTTAGAACTTAAACCGTTAAACAAGCGTTAGGTACCTACCTATAATACACGTTAGCGCTATTTTCAATACATGTTGGACCACCAACCTTTCTAGAACCATTTGTTTCCTACATGTTTACTAAGCATGCTCATTATAATAATGCGACAGCATTTTCCCGCCCAAAAGCACAAGATGGCGTCATGGGAGAGTGCGCGTGCGACGCTGAATCACGGGAGCATAAACCACTGGCAGTATTGTCACGTTTTAAAGCTCTTAGCACTTTATTGCTTCACGATAAAGTTTATTTTAGATCCAATATGGTTTTAAACATCAAGAATAATTATTCTCAGTTCCTGTAATAATAGATTGTCAAACACCTGATTTTTGCTATCATAAAATTGTACCTTACCTACTTGTTTTCTAGGAGGGCTAAATTCATTCGATTGTTTTCTTTATTTTTAGGAATAAACATTATTTCTTCTATGGTTAGCTTTAAATATGCACAAGTTTGGGACGACTAATTTGTCTTGTTTCATACCCATTATATATTTGGGTCAAGTAGTCGCAATTGCAATTGGTCCCATAGAGAAAAGTTTGGTGGTTTTTTCATCCCCTTAAAAAACCGTCAGCTGTTAAGAAAGACCCTTTGGATCAGGTCAGTTACGTCGTTTTCCCCGAACGTCCACTTTAGACCCGAACGTCCATTTCCCGGTTTCGTCCTTTTCCCCGAACGGCCATTTCCCCGAACGGGCCTTTACCCGAACAGCCATTTCCCCGAACGGACATTTACCCGAACGGCCATTTCCCCGAACGGGCATTATTCCGAACTTCCGTGTCCTTAAAATAAAAAACTCTTTTTTTTATTTTTGACGTTGGATTAGAAAAGGACAAAGCTGGGACAAAGTTAACGTCACTAAAAACAACTACGGAGAAGAACGATCATTACCGACCTCCAAGGAGTATTATCATGTTTCATGTCTTGTTAGGCAGTCTGCACTCCACAAGAAGTTTTGAATCCTCTATAGTATATTATCTACCAATTTCTCTAAATCTACCAAAAGAACCAAAAGAACCAATACTACCAAAAGAACCAAAACTACCAAATTCTACCAAAAGAACCAAAAACTTTCAAAATCTACCAAATTCTTTTAAAAAACTACCAAAAAAACCAAACACTACCAAAAAAAAACAAATACTACCAAAAAAACCAAAAACTACCAAAAGAACCAAACACTACCAAAAGAACCAAAAAACCTTCAAAATCTATCAAAAACTACCAAAAAAACCAAAAACTACCAAAATTATATCAAATAACAACAATTTTTTGAAAGTGGGCAAGGCTTCTCCACTCCCCGAAAGGGATTTTGCTCGTGAGTTTATGTAAGTACATAATATTTTACTGCCATTTTTACCGCCATTGAGAAGTACCAGGAGATTAGAGTGTACAAGAGGTCATTCGTCACCTTATTAAATGACACCCTGAAAACAATCTGTTTGGGGAGGGAATAAATTTGGGACACGGAAGTTCGGAATAATGCCCGTTCGGGGAAATGGCCGTTCGGGTAAATGCCCGTTCGGGGAAATGTCCGTTCAGGGAAGTGGTCATACAAGGAATTCCAGCGATGGACGTTCGGGGAAAAGGACGTAACTGACCTGATCCGACCCTTTATGTAATGCAGTACTACAGTTGACACAAAACACTAATAAGTCTATCCAAATCTTTTGCCTGTTCTGTTGGTATTAAGGAATATCTTAGGGCATCAAATATTTATCAAAATCAGATAGATCGTTTCATCTAATTTTTGTTGGATCGAAATTTTGAGTACCTACTCAGAAATTTTCAAAATCGTTTAGTTTATGTATGTTTGCAGAGAAGATACTCAAGATTTTAAGTGAAAAAATGACGTGTAATTTTGCCAGTTTTTCTGTCTTATTTTGATTCCTGGATTTTTCGACAGATAGTTTATTTTTATTTTATACGAACTTTTTTTCCAAATCGCCTTCCTAGCATATTCCCATAACACAGTAGTTCAATCACGTCATGTCAATAAACAATTTGGTTGAGACCAATGTTTGTCAAAGTTTGCGTACAAACGCGTATTTTCAAACACGCTTTTAATCACAGCGCAATATGCTCTTGTTTTGTGCTTGAGAGAACCGGCGGAGTAAACGTTCTCACGCGGGACATTGTCCAATGGTGCCGACACACTTCGACATACTGTGAAACAGTTCAACACTTAGCAGCACTCGTAAAGATGTGTCGGAGTGTAACAGAATGTACGCTATTTTAAATTGGATATTGAGCTCGATATCAGTTGGGTCGATCTAGATAGGACGCGGCGATCGGGCTGTAAAGTACGTTGAAGAGATTTACAGTTATTGGGTAGCGGTATTGGTAAAATAGCGTAGGTTTTCAAACACGTTTTTTAGAGATATGAAATTATTATGTTGTAATCGATTACTTTACAGGGATCTAATTATATACCCATTACCTAATAAAAAATTCATAAGATGGACAGTTTAGGATAGAACTACTATTATGCCTCTAAAATAATTATAACTTAAAACTAAAATCCTACGTAAGTATAAAATTGTGTTACGTACTTATCTTGAAATTCATATATCGTTGACAGTACTTATATTTATAATATAGAATTTTTTATTCAAATGTTATGTTCATAAAAACACAGACAACGCAAAAAAAAAGGTTTTCGATCAAATGGAAAACGTGTAAGTCTTATGTCTCTGTCCTCAGTGATATATGCAGTTACGCAAATTACGCACGTAAACGACTTAAAGGACTGTGTTTTATAAAAATACAGCTTTCCAAGGGACTCCGATTACATAGTCTTCTGCTTTTATTAAATCGTTGTCGCACAAACTGGTCATTTAGTGGTAATGTAGTTTTATAAATCCTGGGAATTTGCGTTTTTATAGTTCAAGAAAACTTGATTGATGACGCTATGGGACTATTTTTATTAATGTGTGTCTTTTGAAAATTTGTGTAATTAGGTAAGTATAAAGGATTAGTAATACAATTCTTTTATAAAATAATACAATGGTTGCATTTTTATAAATAAACTAGCTTTATTTTTATAAATAAATTAGCACAGATAAGCATTGCAATTCTGCATTATAAAATAGTAAAATAGTTATAAAATAGTAGGAGGAGGAGAGGAGCAAAACCACATTTGAAAAAGAAGATGGCGGAGCCTCGTGGTAAGCTAGAACGCGAATTGCGCGAATGACACCCGCTCGTAGCGAAACTTGCAATGGTATAACGGAGAAGAGAATTTGAGAGATATCCAGTCTTGTTGCTGTAAAGATTATTCTCTTAAGTAGGAACATTTTTGTTGATTATGCCATTACCAATTTTTTAAAACCCACCATTTATGTATTCAATAACACAATATTCTAGTGGAAATTTCATAGTTTAAGGATCCTAAAACTATAAGGTTACCGTGCAGAATACGTATGAAAAATCTATTTTTTTGCATCTAAAAAATTCTAGAAAAGAGAGTCATAACATCAATTACGACGTTTTTGTTCCAAAGGCTGGTTTATTAAGGCGTATCAGCCGTGGACCACTCTCCTCTCACTCACACTCCATACTAATCGATGAGAAAGAGCGCATGGCTCCGGTCAGAATTTTGCTGTTTTCTTTGAAAAATTCGATGATTTTTTATTAATTTCGAAAAAGTAAAAAAACCACATCATTCTAAATTGTATTGTGAACAATATAGTAAATTTTCATTTTGTTCCGATTAAAAATGTAAGAGTAAAATGGTTACAACTGGAAAAAAAGGGGTGACTTTAGAGTCCCTTTTCTTCGGTTTTATTCATTAAAATCGATTTCTAGAAAAACCACATCACTTCTCATATCCTGTAGATGGTTCAGTTTAAATTTCAGCTCAAAAAGTGCCATAGTTAATGAATAAAATGGTTACAAAATTACCCAAAACCGGCAGGTAGCCCCTTAATAAAGTGCACGGCGGGCGCTGACACGACACGGCATCTTGAAACAGGCTGCTGGTTCAACATCACTCATTGTTAACTATGTGATTCTGATTGCCCAAATTGCTGACGGCAATGTGTCACGGAGCTAGGAAACATTTTTATTTGCTACGAAAAGAGCGTGCTTAAATACAAATACAAATACAAATCATTTATTTGCCAATAAATAGGGTAGGTACAGTAAATGTTAGATGTTAATATGGTATAATTATTGAGAACTCCTATTTAGCCATCATTAAGAATAGCATGCAAATATTAAATTATCCCTAAAATTTAAATTGGTCAAGTTACAGGCATTTCCAAAGCCATTCCGCCATTTCCTTAGTTCCAAATGAACTCGATTTTTATATTTTTTATCATTGTATCTTTGTTATCACACTGCTGAACCAAGCCCTGATTACAAACAAACTATCTTATACTGATATATATAATATTTGGAAACTGCTAAAAAAAAAAAAAAAAAAAATCTTATAGGTACCTACTGATGTTTAAAGATTGCCTCTAAGATTTACTTTATCAAATTTCCTTCATAACTCCATGTCACTCTACGAATTAAGCACGGTTCGCTAGTCGCCAATAAGCCAAAATTTCTCTATTCAGTAGCACATACTTAACTGGTTGTATAACTGTTATGTCTCCACTCATATAATAACACTATTGTGTATACGTCTTTTTGACTAACTAGATGTATCCCGCTGCTTTTCTCGTTTTCATATTTATTATCTGATCGAGGCTGCCAAGTGGTAGGAATCGTCCTCTCAGAAAGAATGAATGAGTGTATGAGTGAGTATCAGTGCGTGAGTCCCAGAATACTGTGGGTTAGACTAAAAGTAGGTCTAATTCGATTGTTTGTTCTGGGAGTATATGCCCCAGACAATAAAAAGACCCGTCAGGGGCTAAAGGAGTGTGAGGAGTTTTGGGCTAGCGTATCAGATGTACTGTCGTTATGTAAGGAAAATGAGAAGATAGTTATGCTTGGGGATTTAAACAGTTGGGTCGGAGTGCAACGTGATGGGTATGAAAGGGTGCTAGGGAAGTTTGGTGATGAACGTGTGAACGAGAATGGCGTCAGCCTACTCGATATTTGTTTGGAGAGGTATCTTTTTGTGACGAATACGTTTTTTCGTCATAAGAAAATCCACATGTATACATGGCAGAGGCAAGAACAAAGAAGTATGATAGATTTGGTTATAATGGATGAAAGACTGAAAAACCACGTTGTAGATACAAGAGTATATCGTGGAGTCAATGTAGGGACCGATCATTATTTGGTAATTTGCCGGATACATGGTCTGTTCAAGCAGTGGCGTCATCGAACTAAAGTGTCTACAACGGAGTTAGAGAGAATAAAAGTAGAAAAATTACATGAAACGGATGTTAAAAGCGACTTTAAGACAAAACTGAGGAGTAAATTTAACCCTACCATAGACGAAGAATGTGAGTATAATATAGAAAGTATGTGGGAGGTATTTAAACAAGGATTAGTGGAGACGGCGAGTGCAGTATGTGGCGTGATTAAGAGGAAGAATGGAAGAATAGTAAAAGATAATTGGTGGGACAATGAAGTGAGAGTATTGGTTAATATGAAAAAGAAAGCGTGGCAAGATCTTTCAGCAGTAAATTCTAATAAGAGAGTACAAGGTGCAGAGGATGAAAATGTAGCGAATGTGAAATTAAAGTATGATGCAGCTAAAAAGGCTGTAAAAGAATGCGTGTAAAGAAAGAAAGAGGAGGTTAAAGCAAAAAGTGACACGAGATTCTCTGACCATTTTCGAAGAAATATCAAACTCTTCTGGAAAATGGTTAAATTAACTCGTGGAAAGGGAGATAGGTCTAAACTTGACAAAATCAGAGGTAGTGATGGATGCATGTTAACTGAAGAGGGAAGAATATTGGATTGTTGGAAGGCATACTTTGAAAGTCTATTTGAATGTGGAGAAGCAGTAACACCAAATGTAGAAGTGTCGACCACGAATGTGGACACAGAGTTTGAGGATGTATTGAGTGTGGAAGAGATAATGAAAGCAATGAAAAGTATGAAAGTAGGTAAGGCTGCAGGGTATGATAGGGTATCGGTAGAGATGCTGAGAAATGGTGGTGGGGTAGTCATAGACATGCTTTACCTTTTGTTTAATAAGTGTTGGAGATCCGGTCAGGTCCCAAAGGACTGGTGTAAGGCTGTGATTGTTCCGCTCTATAAAGGAAAAGGGTCACAGCAGGAATGCAAAAATTACCGTGGCATTAGCCTTCTCAGTGTGGTTGGCAAGTTGTATGCAAAAGTGTTCATTGATAGAGTGGTGAATGAGACTGAACGAAAGATATGGGATGCTCAAGCAGGTTTTAGAAAGGGAATGGGATGCACGGGCCAGGTTTTTTCACTACGGTCCATAAGCGAAAAGTTTTTGACTCAAAACCAAAAGATCTTTTGCGCTTTTGTGGATCTAGAAAAAGCCTACGACAGAGTGGTGAGGAATGAACTTTGGTCCACACTGCGCATGTATGGAGTGAATAGTAATTTGATACAGGCGCTGAAATCTCTTTATGAGAATTCAAGTGCTTGTGTCAGGATTAACGGGGCATACACTGACTGGTTCGGTATCTCTCGTGGTGTCCGACAGGGATGTGTAGCGTCCCCGTGGCTATTTAATTTATTCATGGACAGTTGTTTAGTAGAGCTGAAAGAGAGTGAATGTGGATTAAGAATGAATGAGTTCCTGGTCAAATGTCTGTTGTACGCCGACGATCAAGTTCTACTTGCATCGTCGGCGAATGACTTGCAGGCGATGGTGAAATGCATGAATGAGTCTTTTAAAAAGAAAGGAATGAAAGTGAATGTAAGTAAAACAAAAGTTATGGTGCTAGAGAGGAATGATGATGACGAACGTACTGTATGCAGTATTAAGATAGGTGATGAAAAATTGGAACAGGTGAATGAGTTTGTGTACTTGGGATGCATGTTTACCAGAGACGGTAAGTGTGAGGGTGATATTGAGAGAAGAGTGAAAGCAGGAAATAGGGTAAATGGAGCTCTGCATTCTTTTGTGAAAAGTCAACACGTGTCCAAAAAGGCACGGATGGCAGTTCATAACGGAGTGTTAGTCCCAACATTGATGTATGGAAGTGAATCTTGGGTATGGCAGAAGACGCACGAAAGTAGGATTAACGCTGTGGAAATGCGCTCATTGAGAAGTATGTGTGGTGTAACTGTTATGGACAAATTGAAAAATAGTTTAATCAGAGAACGTTGTGGTCTGAAAGAGGATGTAGTGACAAAGATAGAGAAAGGTATGTTGAGATGGTTTGGTCATATGGAAAGAATGGATGAGTGCAGATTGACGAGTGCAACCTATAAGGCAAGCGTAAGTGGAAATGTTGGAAGGGGACGGCCTAGACGTACATATTCGGACCAAATTGGCGACGTGCTTAAGAAGGGCCAGGTCAGATCTACCCGAAACCGACGAGCATGCATGAAAGGACTAATGAATGTGGAGGAAGCTAGGGAGGTTTGTCAGGATCGTAGCAAGTGGCGTTCCGTTGTTTCTGCCTACCCCAGTGGGAGACAGGCGTGAGAATATGTATGTATGTGTATGCATATTTATTATTTGAAATCTTTATAAATCCTTTGGGATGTCCGTGGTGTTTCTCACTTTAAAGATGTTATAGTGACAATACTATTTTTGTTTTATTTGATTTTAAAACCAGCTCTCTCTCTCTCTTTTTCTCTCTCTCTCTCTTTCTCTCTCTCTCTCTCTCTCACACTCTTTCTCTCTCTCTCTCTTTCTCTCTCTCTCTCTCTACAATCGATTCCAATTATTTGATGATAATATTGCAATAAGAAAAAAAATCTGTTTCAATGATTTTCCTCATAATGGCAAGGTATTTTTTTTTACTGATAAGGTTTCAATTTAATTTATTCAAAAGGTTTTTGTTAATGATAGATTTACTTTGTACATATTTTATCAAAAAGGCATACATTACACAGGCATACAGGTACACAAGCAAACACAAAAATAATACTATTAATCAATCATTACCCGATCAAATTTTAAATACTTAGTTTATGATATTCTAAGGCCCGATTCGACCAAACGCGAGTAAATTTTATTCTTAGATTAAGTCGCCGGTTACTATAGAGTAAACTGAATTTGCGTTTTACCAACCCTAATCTAAATGAAATGTTAATAAGTGTCACATAGTTCAAAAAAGAAACCTAACAAATTAAAACTGTTTAACCTCACATTGCAATAAGTACAACTACTACCTAGGATATTACTACAACTAACTAGGATACAACGACCTCTTTACGACGAGTACGGGGTGTGTAAAGACCAAAAGTAAAATTGTTCCTTGTATAGTTACTCTTCTATAAATCTAAGTTTGGTCGAATTCGGCCTAAGTATATTAAATCAAAACATACTTCATTTAAAAGTTTTTGAGTTGAATATCAGATTATGATAGAAATAACCAGATTAAAAACGAAAACGTTCTTTCTGGGTTGGACACAATTCTGTTTTTCTTGGACCGACTGTACATTACTATTTTGTTTTATATAGATGTTGATAGATATACATTATATAGACATAAAGAGACTGTGAATCTTTGTAAATAAACGGTGAAAGAAAATTGCCTAAAATAACAATAATAGCATCAAATTGGTGTCAAAATGACGGGTGTTGTTAAACTTTATTGCAGAGTTTACGGCTAAGTAATAAAATTAGAAGTTGACACACGGGAGCGTTAAATTTATGAGAGTGAAAGCGAAAATTTAAAAAATGATATCACTTCGTTGGTTTTGTAGGTATTTTTGTTTTACCTGAGTTGCATGGAGAATTGGAACCTAAGAATGGACGACGGTCTGGTATTAGAACGACCTGGGAATGGACATGCTGTGAATAGAATGAGCTACAAACCTACGAATGGCGAGTTGCGATTAAAACAATTTGGGAATGAACGAGCTGCAAATTGAACTACCAGTGAATAGGCAAAACGACTCGCGAATAGAATTATCCGTGCATAGACGAACTGTTAATGAACAGCTTCAAATGGAACTACCAGTGAATGGACAAGTTGCGAATGAAACAACCAGACCGACTGGATAAGTTGCGAATAAAACGACTCGCGAATAGAACGATCCGTGCATAGACGAACTGTTACTGAACGAGCTGCAAATTGAACTACCAGTGAATGGATAAGTTGCGAATGAAACAACCTGCGACTGGACAAGTTGCGAATAAAACGACTCGCGAATAGAACGATCCGTGCATAGACGAACTGTTACTGAACGAGCTGCAAATGGAACTACCAGTGAATGGATAAGTTGCGAATGAAACAACCTGCGACTGGACAAGTTGCGAATAAAACGACTCACGAATAGAACGATCCGTGCATTTGTACACGAATTACTGTAAATGAACAAGCTTCAAATGAGACGAGTAGCAAATACTGTTCGAATTGTCCTCGATACTGAACCTCTCAGTTGTTTAAAGTATGCCTAGCTAATGCCTGAAGTGCGATTTTTTAACATCATACGATCAACTCGGCAGTAGAAAGATGAATAATCGCAGTAGAAATTTTGTCATTTTCTACTACCGAGTTGATCGTATGATGTTCAAAAATAGCACTTATCATAGGAAGGAAGATTCACAGTTTCGAACAAAACCCATATATGTATTAGGTAAACATTTCTTAATTTAAAAAAATCATTTTAGTATGAACATAGGAAAAGGCAAAAGACAATTTAATAACTTGAAAGCAACATTGTCTTAATAAAATCATTAAGAGTTAGATAAGAAATGAACGCGTGCACACGACCATGTAAACCGTTGCTTTATACATCTTGTTATAAAGTTATTCCAGTCATTATATTCAATTACACAAAATGTAACGTTAAGTTCACTTCGCCTCGTAGTTACTGAAACAGAAACTATTGTTTAAAGCCCGTCTTCACGGGAAGCATTCGCTTGAAAGCAAGCACGCGTATCCAGACTTTGGGTTCGGGCGGGGATTTTCATTGAAAAACGATGAAAAATGTTTACCTGTAACCACTGTTCCATACAAATATTCGGATTTCAGGGGTGGATAAATCCCACGTATCCCCCCCCCCCCCCCCCCCCCCCCCTGGATACGTGCTTGCTTGAAAGCTAACTAAATGTTCACTTATGAATATACAGGATCCTTCTTAATATGCTGACAACTTTCTCTATGGGACAAACATCGAAATCGAAAAAAAAATCTGCTGTCCCAAGTAGGTTTGCAGTTTTGTACAGAACAGACGATTTATTTTTTCGAGATTTCAAAGTTGTTTAGTTTGACCGTCTAATCATCCCCTTAAAAAGTGTCAAGACCCCTATAGAAAAGTAATTTTTTATCCATCAGCTAATAGACTCATAATTATCTTTAGCGTTTTATTTATGTATTTTTTAGACACTATCTACAACTAGAAACCAATACATTTGTACTTTTGTACTTTACATTTTGTCAGATTTCCGTTAAAACATAATTGTATAACAAATGTAAAGCTATTGGTTTCTAGGTTCCTAGATCATGTTTAAAAGTTGTCATTGACTGAAATTGATTAACATCCATAATATATTCAAACTTCGTTTTGTATGGAGCGCGCCAATAGTAATATCCAAATTATATCCTCTTAATGATAGTTAGCCGCATTAAAATGAATAATAATGAAACCATAAAGTCTACCCTCCGTCCGTTAGCCCGGATGCGCACACGCACGCGCCCTGTCAAGCCTCTCTGTTTACTTCCTCGGGTCGTTGGGCAACAAACTTTAACTTGTAATTTTTTGTCAACCACTAATCATATACGTAACGAGATTGTAGGCTGTTCGAATGTGAAGACGTCTTGATATAACTTATTAGGTAATTCGTTTGTCGGTATATTGCGACTTATACGCGTTATTCTATACTTATAAAACAGTTCCGTGACTGACTGACTAATTGACTGACTGATAGACAACACACAGCCTAAAACGCAGAAGACAGAAACTTGAATTTTGGTAGGGATATTTGGTATGGATTTTTTCATGGGGTGTTGAAGTTTTTATAAGGTCAATCAATGAGACTGATCAATGAGGTAAATTAATGAAAAACAAAAAACATGTTATATTGTGACTTGGCCATATCTATTTCAATTTGGTCAGCAGAGGTCAATCAATTCAATCAATTGAGGTTGTTCAGTGAGATTAATCAATAGGTCAAACAAATTAAATTACCTTTGACGAAAACGAAATTGTCAACGAAAAACTATCATATTTGAACTACAGGTCTTGCGCAGATTCCTGTCGACTGTTGCGAAAGCGCGAAAGTCTGCTACCCCCCTCCCGCACCGCTCTGCTACCGCAGGAGCCTCCTGTCCGTAAGTGGTGATGGCTGTAATTTAACCGTTTTTCTCTAAACTTCTGCATCAATTCGTCGGAATCGAATGCGTCAATTGTTAAATGTAATGGATCAATAGTTTTGACTCATTCGAACCATGTCGATACCTAGCTACTGGTTAAAGTAGAACTGATAATAATTATGCTACAACATCATCCCACCTGATTTACCAAGCAATTTCAGCTTCAACAAATAGATCTGCGGTCGGAGCAAACTCTAAACAAAAACTAGACGAGTGGAGCCGCTATCTGCACCTAGTTTACTTGTAAAAAGAAACCGCACTGACCTGGCAGGCGATACAGTTGGATGGCCATACTCTATCGCGATTGTAAAGGTTCGTGCTGACTTGTGTATGCATGCTAGAGTCATGACATGCATAACCATGCTATTAACAAATTCGAATTATATAAATAAACATAATTTTTATAATTACGAATAAGATTATATTATAAAAACTCGTCGTTACATAAAAACCACGTCAGAGGCCGTAAGCCGCTCAGAAAATACTCTGACACCAGGGCTTGCCCACACGATAACAAGAAGATTAAACTTTTTTAAATAATTCAAGATAAGCTTGCTTGCTTGCTTTTGCTTTATTTAGCTTATGTATCTCTGTGGTCATGTAAAAGATTGAATGTGTGTCGGAGATCCAAATAAATAAATTTTCTTTCTTTCTTTCTTTCTTTCTTAAACCTAGAATGGGTTGCAATTGCTAGTGGGATAGTGGCATTTCTTCCTGGCAGGAAAGCGCCAGCAGCGAGGAGTTTCATTTGCTCTGCAGTCACTAATAATAATTACATAGAGAAGGGTTTGCCAGCTATAACATACTCCAAATTAGCACTGTTATGGGAATTTAAGCCAGAAGTGTAAGTACTTAAAGTAGGTAAGAAATTGAAGTATTGGATGAGAGCCCTTTGTATAGATCCCTGTTCCTAACATCCCTTTAATGATCTCATAAAGGTGGCTCACTCTTCCCTCACACATTTTTGTATTTTCTCTGTGAACATGCACTCTTTTCGAAATCAAAATGGAAGATAATGTCTACTCTTCCATAACCTTAGAGAACAAAGAAGCAATTTACAATAAACGCGCATACACTAAAAATTTGGCTAACCACATAGTTCCGTTCAACATTCTCTAAAACGTTGCACCTAACTAGACTCACCTTAACGATCTGCGGGTAATAAGGTGAAGAAGTGTAATTGGTTGTCGGGCACGCGCGCGCCACGCGCCCGCGCATTCGCGATCAACGATCTATGCATCTAATGTTTTTATAGCGATTGCAGACGTTTTGAGTTTAAGTTTATTATTAATATGGGCTGTTTTTGGTATTTGGCTTCATTCTTCATTCATGGGCACATTGATCGCAGAACCGATCAGTTGCGGATACAGGGGGGGGGCCCAGGGGGCCATGGCCCCCCCCCACGAACCTCTGAATTTTGAGGCCGAGTAAAGAAATGAGCTCTCTTAATTTCTTTTAATCTTAATACGTGACCCGAGTTGGCCGATGGGCCCCCCCCAACATGAAATCCTGGATCCGCCCCTGGAACCGATGGGGTCGAAGAGATCTCGAGTGGCGACGGCGTACCGGAAAGCGCAGCGTGGGTAGGCAAGGTAGACCGACGACCTGGTAAAGGCGAAGGAAACCCGTTGGATGAGGGCAACGCAGGACCGGTCGTTTTGGCAGTCCTTTCACACACGATGACGCATTGACGGAGCAGCAGACGTCAATCCATCATTTTTGTGAAGCAAGGAATTGTATGAAAACGCACGAAGCACACACGGTGACGGAATGACGCACCGAGTGTGCTTCTACGGACTGACGTCTGCCACTCCGTCAATGCGTCATCGTGTGTGATCCCACTTATATGTCCAGTAGTGGACGTCTATCGGATGATATGATGATGATGATGATGATGGCACTTCATTCTTTCTGTTGGTGTTGTACGAGGCAACTAAAGCTGGTCTAAACTATTATAAAACTGTAACTGAAAAGTGTCTGTACATTGAAGATATTTACAAAAAAAAGATTACGATATGGTTTTTAGGTACCCCTGACTCGAAATCAACCTTTTTTAGAAATTTTGTCTGTCTGTTTGTCTGTTTGTTTGTGTGTTTGTTTGTATATTTGATTGTTTGTTCGCGCATCACGCAAAAACTACTGAACCGATTTTGATGAAACTTTTTTTGGTTTGATAGCTTATGATCTGACTTAAAATCTGGTGTATAATTTGTGCGGACGAAGTCGCGGGAAAACACTAGTATTGACATATTTTTGTATAATCACTTGACACCACATTAATATCGTTCCACGTGAACAAGTGGTTTGTTGTTGTAGCAAAGTTTTTGACCACCTACTCCGGAAGGCCGTGATGGGTAATAATAGTACTTAATAACATTTAGCTAATAATTTTTTTGGTTACTGATGGCTAAAAATTTGCCGCGTTGGTACAACTAACAATTTGTATGAATAGTCCAAAAATTTTTATGGCGCATAGTTCCTAATAATATTTTGATTTCAACTCACTGCCATACTTCCCTTTGAGGTACTTATATACCTAATTCGAAATGTTGCTAACTTTTAGCAATAATGTAATATTGTTTTTGTAATTTGTAATTTATTTAATTTAATGTAAATTATTAATGAATGTACTTTATTTGTGATCTAACATAATTGTAAGACAATTGTTACTAACACAATATGGATGAATAATCTGAAATAAATAATTTTTAATTTAATTTTTAGCAAAATATTATTTTAGGTTTCATGATTGAATGACGGCCTGTGGCTATACAGGGTGTAATGAAAGTATCATTAACCTAAAAACCATAATATACTCTACCCATCAAACTGAACAACTTTTGCTATGGGAGTAAACATGTCAGAACAAAAAAAAATCTGCTGTCCAAACTGCATTATCTACTCGATGCAAATGTGCGGGACAGCAGATTTTTTTGTTGTTCAGACAGGTTTACTCCCATAGGAAAAGTTGTTCAGTTTGATGGGATAGAGTCTAGGTTAGAGTATGTGGTTTAAAGGTTAATGATACTTTTCCTTAGGTACACCCTATAATAGTTATTTGTTATGCTAGGCTGCAAAGTTGTTTTTTGGCGCGAGTACTTGTATTGAAACCTGAGCAAGCGAAGGATGCTAGGATAGAATCCTGACCGTAGCGAAGGTTTCAAAGGTACGAGACGCAGAATAATTTTGCAGCCGAGCGAAACACACAACTTTTCACCTCACAACAGCGAGGAAAATGTTAGGTGCAAGCATTAACTTTAGATCATCATCAGATACATCGCGCTTCATGACGTTGTCCCATTCTATTGCGGCGATATAGTACTCTTGCATTTAATCACTGTCTCACTGCGGTCACGTGTAGCAGTTTGATTGAAAAAAAAATTATCAGCTAAAAAAATGTCCTGGTGTGTACTGAGACACTGCGCAAATAATTCAAGAAATGTACGGAAATGTAAAGGAATAACTTCTCATAGGTAAACTTGATGAATTAATTATTAAAAAGCATTTTAAATATTATTTTAAACGATATTTTTATCCCACATACTGGGAAAATAACAAAGAGATTTAAACTTATTACTAAATTAAATCTCTTTGGAAAATAATTATATGCAAATGCAAATAAGGACAAACCCATACGTGAAAAAGAGAAGACAAGAGATATTGCTTTTCAAAGAGATTATGTTTAGGTATAATCTCTTTTTTTTTCCACTCAAATAAATTATAGTGAAGGACAAATCTATACGCGAAAAGAGAAGACAATAATATGCACGAATATAAGTATGCAAAGCTTGTCTGTAAGCAACATAATCTTTTTGTCTTTCTCGCACGTATGGTTTTTACTATCTTTTTATCTGGACTGGCAGAATAGACAAATATTGAATAGAAAGATTCGAATTTTAAAAACTCTTTCCACGCTAGCGGATAAAATGCACCTTTGCACTCAGATTTCGAACGATAAAAATAATCTTTCCGAGCTTGTGAGGTGAAAAATAATATACTAGCCTTTCACAAACTCCATTTAGTGGTTTTGTAACACTTACTTCTTCTTCGAGTCGTTCCCGTTTGTGCCACTCGCTATGGTCCACCTTCCCGTTTGTGCTATTCTTGATTTATTTTAACTCCCGTTTGGTCCACTCGTCAGGGGATCATTAAAAATATTTAAAAATGCATTTAAATTTATACCCATTCGTGCCACTGTGACATTTTCGCTCTTAATAAGTACAGTCAGGGATAAAATTGTTATGAATAATGTTTTTTTTTATAGTATTCTATTATACTTTTACTTATACTATTGTTTTTTTTTTATATTATACTGCGATGAAAGTATTATATAGCTCACGGCGTAACTTATAAAGAGCGAATATGTCACAGTGGCACGAATAGATATATCCGTCCACGTCCGTATTAAATTGAAGCTCAACACAAACGGCCGCTATAATATGTTGCTGTACTCTTCTAACGCACGCAATTTGCTTATCGCTCCCTCTCACTCTCACGCAGGAAAGAGACGGGCTTATGTAATTTTGCGTGCGTGAGAAGAGCACAGCAACATATTAGAGACGTGCTTATATAACAAACGGCCGCTATAATATGTTGCTGTACTCTTCTAACGCACGCAAATTGCTTATCGCTCCCTCTCACTCTCACGCAGGAAAGAGACGGGCTTATGTAATTTTGCGTGCGTGAGAAGAGCACAGCAACATATTAGAGACGTGCTTATATAACAAACGGCCGCTATAATATGTTGCTGTACTCTTCTAACGCACGCATGTTGCTAATCGCTCCCTCTCACTCCCATGCAGGAAAAAGACGTGATTATGTAATTTTGCGTGCGTGAAAAGAGTACAGCAACATATTATAGCGCGTAGGTACTTTCTTCAAGTTAAAACCCTGTAGTACATACGTAGTTTGTAATTTTTATTTAGGACTTACATATATTTATATTTATATTATTATATTTATATTACTATATATTTATATAGTAATATAATTATATATTGTATATATATATTTATATATTTATATTACTTTTTATGATTTAAAATTTATGGTGTTGTTAGATTTTTAAGATTTTGCTTACCTATTGTGAATATTATAGATGTAAGTATTTAATTACTGGTAAATAATGATCTGTGATTTTAAATTGTAATGAGTTGATTTGTAAATTTTATAATTATACGAAATAAATAGTCGAATGATATAGTAAATATTGTTCTTTTAATCGAAATCGATATATCGATCGATCGATTATCTATCACGTGACGGTCGTCACAGGCATGCGCTATAATTTGTTGCTGTACTCTTTACACGCACGAAAAAGTACATAAGCACGTCTCTCTTTCCTGCGTGTGAGTGAGAGGAAGTGATTGACAACTTGTGTGCGTTAGAATAGTACAGCAGCATATTGCTGCTGATGCCCGAATATTTTTATATGATTTTAAAATTATTCTGTAAGTATACGGAATAAATCGTCTTATAATATAGGTCGTATAAACGCGATTTATACAATAAGTATAAGAAATAAATCGTCGAATAATATAGTAGTCATATAAACGCGATTTTTACAGCACCTTCCGTTGATTGATTTTACACAAATATTTAATTACTATAAAATAATTATTTGATATTATAATGAGTTGATTTCTTAATGTTGTAATAATACAAAATAAATGATCTAAAACAAATATTTTTCATTTGTTCTCCTGACTGTACATTGCATGAGGGGATCGAATGGGAATGCTCACGAACGAGGGGATCGAATGGGAAATTAATATTCGAGTGGACCATAACGAGTGGCACAAACGGGAACGACTCTCTTCTTCTACTTCTTTTTAGTTGCCTCGTTCAATACCTACGGGAAAAGATTTCGTTTGTCCATTCAAACCATACGATGGCACATATTCACAACTCTCATCACACTAGAAGTATCCTACTCTTATTTATTCAGAAGTTTTTCCCATCTCTTCTTATTGATGGGAAAATTTCCCATAAATAAGAAACTGCACAAATAAAATCAGCTCATGTGAAATGGCACGAGACCGACACACGTATGCACTTTGCAAAAATTAACATAATGCCTCATGAATAAGGCATGTTTTTCTTCACAGTGCCAAGGGTCATGGATTCAGCAAATTACTCATATTAATATCTCTTACTGATGTTTTTCCCTCGATGCGTGATCGCGGCGCGTGCGCACATGCTCGGCTGCTTTTATGATAATGTATTTTTATGACGATATAGTTTTTATTGTATAACTGAAACGGTTTTATTTTGCTTTTAATTGACGCACATTACAAGTATTACACATATTATAGTTTACACAACACTTCCTAAATTCTGTTTATATTTGTTCAAAAAACATAGGTAGGTACATAGGTTTATCTTCACGTGTTCGCATAATTCTGTTTCAAATTGCTTCCCATCAGATTTCGACTCCCAAAACGTTTTTAACCTTCAGTCCGTTTTGTGATTGAGAAAGTTTTTGTTGTATCCATTCAACGCCTGATGGCGCTGAAGTCAAGATATTTAGTCCTTTGAGACGGATTTTTTAGCACGTCTCGAAGGTTTGGTCGTTCGTATCCTATAGAATTATTCATTGTACAGTGCAGGGCTAGAACAGGTGCAGGGTCACGCTAGGGCCTAAAGTCAAAAGAAAAACTGTGTGTAAAATGGAGTGAATAATGTTTTTATAAAGCTTGTTTTTTTCTGGATTGAACTGGATTTCGGAAAAAATCAACACACCGTTGCCCCTTTTAGGGTTTGATTTAAAAACACTTTTAGTGCACCCATAAATATTTATTCCACATTTATTATCAGTGGTTTAGGCTTGTGTTTCAGTCAATCGGTCACCCACGGTACTGTTTTATATAAATAATAATACTAGAAAGATTTAATAAGAATACTAAGTATTAATACTTACTAGAAATTTGAAAGTTACATGTAAACAGGTACAATAGAGCGGCATAGTCGCCTTGCGACAAAGCTCTTCAAATAAAGATTTAAAAAAAAAATACTTACTAGAAGTACTACATAATTATAATATTTAAAAAGCCTTGATTTGGCCTCCCCCTTTTTGAAGTCGATTTAAAAGCAAAAACATTAAAGCAAAAATTTACAACCAGCTACCTCAGTTCAGCTATGAATCCTTCAAAACAGAAGCCAATTAGCAAACAGTAAAAACCTCAGCTTTTGTGTAGGAGATCAGGCTTTATTTCACGTAGGCCTTATTATAACCACATAGTCGGGTCGCAGTGCCCGTCGACGGGGCCATAAAGCATGCATTCAATTATCATCTGAGACCCTTCACACCAAGTAATTGGTGGAAGACTTTACACTACCTGTTTATTAGGGGCACCATGTTCTTGAAACATTTTGGGAAATCTCTTAATTAATATTCTATTCTATTTTTATTAAATGGCGTTTCCTTGTTAGATTTCGCCAGTGTCAAGTTATTTGAGGGAGTGTCTATCCAATCTCGAGGATTGTTTTTGAGTAAGAACAACTGAGAAGGATTTAGGAGCCTCGTGGCAGGCTGAGACGCGAACCGCGCGAACACCACGCGAGAGACAAGTGTTCGAGGCAAACCCTGCAACGAGACTCTTAATTAATATTACTGTTTGATGAATTCGTTTCCTGGCACCTCAACAATTCAATCAATCGCTATAAAGTTGAATATAAGCGATAAGGTTCGATTATTATTATATAATTGTAATAGTACAACAAATGTAATAATTCTTGTACAAAATTGTTCGGATGTACAGGTGGAAGATATAGAAAAGAGCTTTGTTTTGTTATCAAAACTAGGGGCGGGAAAAATAATATTTTGTGCAATCCCCTATTCTTCCCAGCATCGGGGAAGTCTAAATGACCATATTTTCTTGTTGAATAGTTCTATATTCAAATTGACATGTCGTCATAGCGACGTTTTTTCTTTCTTTGACACTAATAAAATTATTAGTGGTAAATATTTGACGAAGGATACGTTATTGTACCTTCAAAAAATCATTGCTAGGCTGCTAGCAAGACAAATTAGATTACCTTGTGTAAATAATGCAAGTATACAATGTTTATTGACAACGGAGATGACGAGTAGTGCCTCGCCGGTGGCGCTAGATGGCGCCACATGTACCACCAGCTCAACCATAGCTGCCGTTGAGACATATAGTCAGCAAGCCGATAGCGTGCCGGTAGGGCATTCCTCGGATAGCACTATATTTAGCAGTGCTATAGATACGGTGCTTCAATCTCCGGATTTAAACTAAGTAAGGAGACAAAGGAAAAGTCGACTCTGAAATTAGTTCATCAAAATATTGAAGGCTTTTCCGGCAAAGAACTAGAGATAGGAGGGATTTGCTCTGTGGCTCTGCTATTGGGTGGTCGCGTTCGCGTCGGTTGCCCCATCCCCGGTCCACAGTGGAACTCCAGTGGCTCAGGATATTGTTCTTTTATAAGAACAACCCTTGAAGTCACCAAAATATCAATATAACCGTACAACGTCAAGCACTTTTGCTATAAAAACTCGACATTGGCAAAATCATCACATACCCAAGATGGCAGCCATTTTTTAAAATATAGAAATAGAAATAGATAGAATTATTTTTGGAAAAATTTCAAATTGACATTTTATGTTTAACAGAACATTGGCTGCGAGAAAGTCAAATGATGTTCGGTTTTGAAAATTATTCTATAGCTAGTGCACTCAACCGAAAGACAACAACACGAGGTGGATCAGTTATATTTAGTAAAAATAGTTTAAAAGTGAAAGACCGAAAAGATATTGTTAGGCTCTCGGTTGAATGTAATATTGAACTATCTTGTATTGAGTTAGAGAACCACATAATTTTGAGTGTGTATAGGCCCCCTAATGATGAAAACTTTAATACTTTTGAATCCGTGATGGAGGATGCTTTAAAGTTAGTTTTTAAAAGTAGTAAATCCATAATAGTTTGCGGCGATTTTAATGTTAATCTGCTTGAAAAGGATTCCCGAAGTTGTAGATTAATAACCCTTTTTAAATCTTTTAATTTAAAAAATTTGTTTTTAGAGCCAACCAGAATCACAGCAACGACTGCCACATGCATCGACAATGTATTTTGTAACTGTGATTTTGTCGATAAAGCTGTAATTAATTGCTTAAAGTCTGATCATAGTGGCCAAACAGTTAGCTTTCCAGTTATTAAAATAGAACCTAAAATTTCTATACGAATCAGGCCTGCCACTGTTAACAAAATAGAAAAATATAAAGAAACACTGCAACTTAAATTGCCATTACCATATTATCAGCAGAATGACCCAAATACATGCTACAATGAGTTTTTTAATATTTTACAAAATGAATATGACAAGGTTTTCACGGTTCGGAATATTGTAAAATCAATTAAATTTAAATTCATAGACCTGTCTCAATTTTACCAGTTCTCAGCAAGGTTTTTGAAAAGATTATTCTCAATCAAATGCTGTCTCATTTCAATCTAAATAAACTGCTGCATGATCAGCAGTTCGGGTTTACCAAAGGACGCTCGACTACAGACGCAGGTGTTACTCTGATTCAGCACATATTCAACGCTTGGGAGGAGCACCAAAATGCGATAGGCGTCTTTTGCGATCTTTCCAAAGCATTTGATTGCGTTGATCATAAAACTTTGCTGTTAAAACTAAAACATTACGGAATTAGTGGTAGAGCTCTTGATTTGATGGACTCCTACTTAAAAAACAGAGTCCAAAAAGTGCTAGTGAATGGATCTAAATCATCTGGATCACATGTGCAAACAGGCGTGCCACAGGGTTCAATCTTGGGCCCGTTCCTTTTTTTGGTCTACATAAATGATTTGCCACATATGGTACAAAACTTGTCGAACATAGTATTATTTGCTGACGATACTTCTCTGATTTTTAAAGTAAATAGGAAGGACCAAGAACTTGACGACGTAAATGATACCCTTCAACAAGTTTTGAACTGGTTTAACGCAAATAATCTCGCACTTAATGCAAAAAAACGAAATGTATAAAATTTGTTTTGCCGAACGTACCAATTGTAGATAATCAAGTAATTTTAAACAGGAATAGTCTAGATTTTGTTGATAATACAGTGTTTTTGGGAATAACGATTGACTCTAGGCTGCAATGGGGTTCCCACATTGAAACTCTGGCTGGTAGGCTAAGTTCTGCAGCATATGCAGTCAGAAAAATTAAACAACTAACTGATATTAAAACTGCCAGACTCGTATATTTCAGTTACTTTCATAGTATCATGTCCTATGGTATTTTATTGTGGGGTCGTGCTGCAGACATTGAGACAATCTTTATCCTACAGAAACGGGCAATTCGAGCAATATATGGTTTGCGCTGTCGTGATTCGCTTCGCGACCTTATTAAGGAAATTAATATTTTAACAGTTTATGGACAGTTTATTTATGAAAACATTTTATATGTAAGAAAAAATTTGTCTTTGTTTCCAAAAAATTTTGATGTCCATAATTACAACACTCGAAACAAAAATAAACTGATATCTCCGCACTTTCGGCTTAGTAGGGTCAACACGTCTTTCATGGGTCACTGTATACGTTGTTATAATAAAATCCCCGAGACCATTTTGAATCTTTCCGAAAACATGTTTAAAACTAAGATCAAAAATGTTATCTGTAAGAAAGCGTATTATAAACTGGATGATTATTTAAATGATCAAAATGCTTGGGTCTGAGGTCACTAACTTATAGTTTATTTACATTACTGTAAAGTATCAACTATTTTATTAGATAGACTATGTATTATTGTATACATAACAGTAGCTTAAGAATTTATATTGTAATAGTTTTAAGTCGTGTTATGTTGTAGAGTTTCTGGCCGCATCTTCTCTACAGCGACAACACGTTCCGACGCGGTGGTAGCTTAAAAAAGATTTGACGTTTAATAAGTGTGCTTCAAGCTCCTATATTGAATAAATTATATTGACTTTGACTTTTGACTTATTAATAACACCAAGAATTTTATTATTTACATCGACGCGAGCAAAGTCGAAAGCAAAGAATAGAGTTTCTATAAATTAATAGTTTATATGACAAATTTTTTTTTGTAAAGCCAATACACTATACACTCTTCATGGTCATTGAATAAAGCACATTTTTAGTAGATATATTATATTCTGTACCAACTTTAGCTAATACTTTTTTATACCCTACCGGCATATAGGTGATAATGTTTCTTGTAATCGAAAATCTTACTACAGAGCCTAAAGTGCCCTTTAGAAGGGCAACAGATCGTGGGCTTACAATCAAGGCCAAATCGCAAAAAGCCTACGATCAGTTGCCCGTCTAAAACGAGCTTAAAGCTCAAATCATTGACACACATTCACAATTGAAGCTGAGAGCCACAGTTCATGAATGTTTTATACATGGTTTTCTTGAGATCAGAATACGAAATTATTTTCTTTTTAAAATGTTTTTTAATATTTTACAAATTGCATATTATGGTCACCCTACAAGAATAACACTTGAATTTAATGACCACTGTCCAACAATTGGAGGCAGTACCCGAGTTACTTGAAAATTCCGCACAATGAAGTAAATCAACTGGATATTATTAACTGCCCTGATTTATTACCTCTATACTTTTGTCGCCGTATATTTTATTTAACCAGTATTACATCTCAGCACCATCACAGTACTAGTAAAATATATTTCATTCATTCGTTCATTCATGCCTTTGAAATAGCGCCTTGTTCGAACAACTCGCCCATTAATTTTTGTTTAATGAACACGTTCTTTATTCGTCGACCTCCAAAAATATTGTTTTTATTGTTGTTTTTAGACCACGTTTTATGCGCTGTTGTTATGATTTTCTGCCTCTATTTTCATTGCAAGATATGACACGAAAAGGCATAAGCATAATATGCTCACGACTATATTCCCCAAAGGGGTATTCAGAGATATTCTGAAAACTCAGAACATCCACGTTTCACTAGTAGAACACAAAACGAAACGTACGAAAAAACGTACGTACGTAGAAACGTATGATTTTAGACGTTTCTTATGAAGCATATTTTAATATTGACTATTTACCGTGCGCCCGTTGACTTACTAAGCCATGGACGCCGGATCTAGTACAAAATTCTCGAAAAAAGTGTCCCTGACTAACTAACCTACATAAACGAAAGTGTTAGTAATATAATCCAACTAAAACACTGAAACTGATGACATTTCAATATTTTATTTTGCTTGCGTAGTTTTTACAAATTTTTAAAGCGCAGCAGCACAGCATGCAGACGTTAGCGTAGTCCGTCAATCAAACGAAGACTGGCGCTTGATTGTTTCTCTTTACGAGTATTGTTTCTCTTTTAGTACGAACACGCTAGGTAGGTACAGTAGTTAATAAGTCAATGTGTGCGCCTAATAGCAACCAACGTGCAATTACTCGTACTTACGAACCACAGATTAGGACGTTGCTGGGACTTCACAGAACGCGATCCCAACGATTCAATCAATCGTAGGGATGGTTTGTAGATAGTCTACTGCTTGAGTAAAACGTACCGTGTTTGTTGTTTAACTGAAGGAAATACTGGTTTCCGGAGGTTGGCCGCTTAATTAGAAACTATTATAAGGACAGAAGGACGCTCATAAATTAGATGGACTTCAATTTGCATTCCCGGTCACTTTAATGACGCTAAATACAATCAGCGCCACTTAAAACTAGATATTAAATAGTCTTCATAAATATTGTATGGTGATATTGACTACGTAAATGCCAGAGGAAATTGCCGAGAACTAACACAGGAATTTCCTTTCTGTGAAAATATGTGCCTAAAATTTATTCGTCCAAAATATTCGCCTATTGGTACAGGGTGTAAAATTAAATGCGTTATAATATTAAACAGGATTCATCGAACAGAAAAATTTCATCAGCAGCAGCAGTTATGTTTTTTCAGCAAAAAGAAAAAAAAATTTTTGGGTTTTTAAATTCGGAAATGGCTATAGCGTAGGTAAGGGATTTGGGTGAAATTTTGTATTTAGATAATGTTTTTCTTACAAAGTTATTCTAGATAGGTTTCGTCCCTGAGAAAATCAGAGGGTCTACCACGAGTTTTCCCTGTACTTTACTACTGTAGTTACGTCGCCAATTCGTATGACAGAAATTAGTTCTCAACGTAACCACTAGGAGCGCTGTACGAAATTCAATACAAAATTGGTGACGTAACTACAGTATTAAAGTACGGTGAAAACTCATGGTTGACCTACCGATTTCACACAAAAAATAAAAGCAACTGTTTTTTTTAATTTGAAAACTGATTTTCGAACCTATAGGAAGACGCCGAGCAAATTTCGGTTGCCCAGGTACTATTTACTTACCATAATAATAGTTATAGGATGGTTGCAGGGCTTGCCCCAAGAAGATAATAGTAACAGAAGTCTTCGAGGGCAGATTTTTCATCCACCAGACGTAATTTGTTTCTATGAATACAATTTAGCATAGCATATGCTCACGACTATTTTCCCCGAGAAGGTAGTCAATTTCTAATAATTTTTTTTTTTTAAAAATCATCGACCTCATACGAAATCATCAGAAATTCGAGCAAAGATATTATTTTGTAGCATAGCATAGCATATGCTCACGACAATATTCCCGGAGGGGGTAGTCAGAGATATTCTGAAACCTCAGAACATTCACGTTTCACCGGTAGTACCGAAACTAAGTCCAGTGTACAGACCAGTTTGTGTCCTGTGATTATTTTGTACCTAAAATATATTTTTATGTTACGAATGGTTTGGTGAAGTAAAAAAAAACATTTATGGAATCCAAAAAGTTTTTGTTTCTCGTCTACATAACTATTGTTCATACAACCAAAGAGTTTTCATTAAATCTAAGAAATACAGATCTGGCAGCAATCCGTCAAAAAAATAGGTACTTCAATTAAACCAAGAAGATTCGTGTGCTCTATAGTGGAGTGCAGACTGCCTAACAAGACGTGAAACATGATAATACTCCTTGGTGGTCGGTAATGATCGTTCTTCTCCGTAGTTGTTTTTAGTGACGTTAACTTTTTCCCAGCTTTTTTGGATCCATGAATTAAACAGCAAAAAGGTTTTCTTCCTTTATAGTTTTAAGGGCTTTTTATATTTTGTTTCCAACACAACTTACCAGTTCACTTAAATTTTTATTCCGAAATCCAACATAATCCCAATATGTCTTTGATGCCTATTTTCCAATCAAAATTACAATATTTGTAAAAACAACGATTTTCCAGCAATTTTCCTGGATCACTGGTGTATGGTTAATTATCCATAATTGTTTCGAAAAATATAATTTATATTCATAGAAACTGTGTTCTTTGAATAGAGTTCTCGTGTTGTTGAGAAATTTTTTAAAGTCTCGACTAAGGCCAGATTTCTCGAGAAATTCCGAGCAGTAACCCCCGTGTGGGAGTATGGCTTAAGGATAGGTATGTAGAGTATAGCTTTATTTTATTTATTTGCCAAAAACCACTCACATAATTTTACCTTCTCTAGGATTAACTATAAAGCTCAATTCGTATTTCATTCATCCATTATTCATAGTTGCCTCTGGACTCTAAAGCCTACTACATACATTCCCACGAATATCGTTTAATCTCCAAAAAATAAACTATCTGGACATTTATGCGGTCAAAGTATACAAAAACGTTATCTCTCAATGCGGCCTCACTGATATATGAACACTATAAAGTCACCTTTACGACCTCTGTATAGAATAGAAATAAATGGTAACACGCTGTAGTCACTGCGGGCTTATTCTGATTCGAGTCTACTCGATGCTACGATTCGAGCCTCCGCATTCGAAACTTTCGAAAGACATATTCTCAACTAGGTACATTGACAGACCCTATATCAGGGATCTTTTGGTTGAAATTATAGAAATAATGTTCTGTTAAGGAACTCAAGGACTGGAGACAATGATTAAGTTCCATTAAGTATAATAATTTTCATAACCAAGGTACTAAGGTGTTAGTTCGTACCTGATTCCTAACGTTTTTTGTATTTAATTTCAGAAACACAAAAAAAAGAAGAAGACGGTTCCTATTACCTCCTTACTTCTACAACTTTTGCTTGAAAGCAATTAACATTTTTTCATCTAAATAAAGTTCTGTCTATATGCATTTTACGAAATTTTTGTTCAATGCTCACATAGGATAGTCAACCTAGAAAGAAAATCTTTCGTACTAAACCAATCCTTCAATATCTATCTAATAAGAAATTACATCACGTATCAAATCATGTGTATTACCTGTGTATTACATGTATTACGGTAGTACCTATTTTGATACTTTCTAAACTCATATTTATAAATAGAATCTCATCTTACATTATCCTTTCTCACCTTCCACCACGTAACCCAGAATACTACCTCACTCGGACCGGACGCGGCAGGTGCTACTGAGGGTTCACTCGGGTTCACGTCCCCCTCCTCCTCAGATCGCCTTCCCCCCACAGCATCCGTGCAAACCCGTTCCTCTAATAATATAACGTAGAAATGAAAGATTAATGAGAGCAACCCGTGCACGCCTCTTTCACTTGAGGCTTTAGTGCTGGGATGTTTGATTTATCGATTTTATCGATAATTTAATTGCCTTAATTTTATTGTTAGACATGTTTTTTTGTCACTTTTACGTATAATAAGGTTATTCTAATGCTTGATACAATGCAGGTTATTGTGGTCGTTGAACATTATGTTTCGAAATAGGTTCTACATGTTTATATGGCAATCATGACTGACCCTTCGCTTTAATTATTTAGGTCTTTGTCAAGTGACTGAGACGTTCCTAATAATGAAGTCTTGAATCACATATCAGAGTGGCGGGACTTATTATTGCATCTCACACACTTGTGATTGGGGATCTAAGTAACACGTAGAGCCCATCAACACACTTTAATCAGGACGCGATGCTATTTAGGCTTTCGTTTGAACACAGGTTTCATATTATGTATTTTATAGAAAAATAACAAATATACTTCATAGCAAATAAAGCCGAGATCGTGAAGATAATGCCTGCCTCACTTTGTATGCTCTCTCTCTGTCACGGGTCTGCTGGAAGAAATCTCTTTAGAGATAAGCTCGCCCTTTGTAATTGTCTATTATGCTGTTTTTTTTTATGTATATTTCCGTGTGTACAGTAAAGCTTTAAATAAAATAAATATTAATAAATAAATAATAAAATCATTGCTATATTTTTATTAATTTGTATGTCTTTCAAATAACGAGAAGAAAGCTTGTGGGACGTCTTAATGTGTCTAACTTATCGACAACAGACTACATTGTAAAATCTAGAGTCTATCTTTTTCAATATAGTACAGGGGGAACTCGAGATCTAGATTCTAGACGAATCAAACTATCGACAACGAACAGGACCAAGATTGTATTAACCTATACATATCTTACTTATCGACAACAGACAGAACATTGTAAAATCTTGCCGAATAAAACTATCGACAAAAAACTGCCTTTATGACGTTTCCCCACCCTAACCCAACAAGTCTCGATCGCGAGCGCAATGAAGACCGCCCAGATAAAATATTAGCCGCGTGCCCGGACCGGTAGCAGCTATAATATATCGTGCGATGACAGTCGCATTGTGACCTCAAGGAATGCCAAGACTAACGCTGTCTTCAGGCGTGCTACATACATTGTACATACCTACATACAATGGAGGGAAGTCGGATATTTGTTTTTCCTTCCTCCTATCTTAATACTTCAACTTGGAGGCATTTCGTGGGCCCTGCTAAGTTGCGTAAAGATTGACGGAATGCATTCATGAAATACCGCGACAAATATGTGAAAAGCTTGAAGAGTATCTCTCTGGATAACAACTAACAGTTCTTGAGAGTTTCCTCAATAGGAATAACAGAGTGCAAATAAAAAATATCCATAGTAGGAAGCTAGGACAAAGTAGGGTAATAAGATCATCATCGGAACAGAATGGCGGCAGTTGCGATAGCCCTATGACAATAGAGAAATGTTAATTTTAGCTCACATGGGGTGTCAGAGTTCTAGAGTGGAGACCGCGAACTGGTAGGCGTAGTGTGGGACGCCCTGCTGCCCGCTGGACAGACGACTTAAAAAAAGTAGCGGGGAGCGACTGGATGAGGAAGGCCGAGGACAGCGTTTTGTGGGGCGCCTTGGGAGAGTGAAAGAGTCTAGTGGAAATCAAGAACCTCCTCAAGTGGAAGTAAAAGAATACGAATTTAAGATTGGAGTAGACTTGAACCCCTAACCTGCCAAACTAGGGTTTGCATTCGTTCAATTAAGATAAGTTTATTCCGACAGCGCAAATACGCGCTGCATACAAACGTAGGTACTATGGTGATATTTTCAATATTAACCAATTAAAATCAATTAATTTTTTCAGAAACAATCTAGAAACGAACATCTCTATGCTTATATATCAACATCTCTATGCTAGTATAAAGTCTGATTTTCGTTAAAATATACAGTTTTAATTCTAGGATTAATTTAAGATTTGTATGGAAATCTTTGAGGGACTGTAACTTTAAAACTATACATTTTAAAGAAAATCTGACTCCATACAAGCATACAGATTTGTTTCTAGATTGTTTCTGCAAAATTTCATTGACGTTAATGGTTAGTAATTTAGTATTGAAAATATCACTATAGTACGTTTGTGTGGAGCGCCCCAAACGGTAATGTGGTGTCTTTTCAATTTCTTTTCTTTTTTCTTCAGGGGTGTAAGTGTAATGTTTTCATTATTTTGCATGAATGAATGATCAAATGAATTATACCTATTCAAACCTACGTATGTATAGCATGATGGATGCTTTCCAAAAGAGAGATGACAATTTATTATAGGGGTGACTAAATACTACAGGGTGTATACAGGGCGATACTATAAAAATTGTGCTTCAGATCAACAATCTAAACAACTTTCAACATTGCGCCAATACTGAAAACACGATAAAAATGTGTTGTTCCATAGAAAACGCCTATGGTTGGTCGACCCTAATGTGGAATGGGACAACATATTTGTATCATGAATATGAATATTTGTACCCGAGTATGTAATGGATGTTTGTATCTATATATGTATTCTATATCGTTGTCTAGTTCTCATAATACAAGTCCAGGCTAGATTCTGGTACTTTAAATGGGGCTAGATAGTTTGAGTGGCAATTGTCCAAGATAGTTAAAAAAAATTGATGCCACCCCCTTCAATATGCAACGCACCAAAATTTACAACCCTGTTTAAACTTGATACACCTAATATGGTAGCTGGTAATTGTAGCAAGGACTCTAACCACCCCGGAAAGGGATAGAATGTGTGTAAGTATCATGTTAGAAATAAAAAACTTCAAGACTGACGATGCATCAAAACACGCTCAAGTAAACCCAAGAATCCAATCCAATAAATCACATTTCAGTGAAGATTGAGTCAGAAAAAACTAAATTCCACTCCACAAAAGAAGTCTCCTAACATATCTCTTATGGCAACGTCATAAATTTCAAAATGCATCGAATCGCGGAACTTACGTGCGGAATGAACTATATCGGTCATCGACATACACGCTCCCATTCATACTATTATTATGACCTACCCTCTTAGTAACAGTAGATAAACAGGGATGGATTTGTAATGGGGCATAATTTTTATAATTCTAAGCTTGGCTTCAAATCACCTGAATAGAAAGTGTAGATGAAGCCGAGGATGTAAAGCGCTCACCCAGAAATAGTTATTTGATATGCTAGGCTGCTAAGTTACTTTTTGGCGCGAGTACTTGTATTGAAACCTGAGCAAGCGAAGGATTCTAGGATTGAACAACGAGCGAAGCACGCAAGCAAGCGACACAACTTTTCCCCTCTGTCCTGTAGGCTCCACTATCGCGATCCACCAGTGGATTGAATAGGACGCTGAAGTTCACTGTGATCCACCATTAGGCTCAGTGGATCCTATGATACTTGAATGTATTAATAGGCTCCACCAGTGGATCGAATTTAATTCTGGGAGTTTTGTAAGATGCACCACTGATTTCTGTGGGACCTGTAATATAATTTATATAATATATGCTCCAAGGAAGTTCGACCTCTTATACACGTCTGCTCTCCTGGTACATTTGAATATTTTAAATGAGTAGTAAATAAATATATATATAAATAAAATAAATATGTTTAGTCAAAAAAATAAAAATGTAAAAAAAACACGAAGAAAGACAATAGAAAAGGGGGCATTGCAACGCATACCACGCAATAGTTATGCTTTTTTTTCTTTTACTGTTTATTTCTTTTTCCTTTTGTAATTTTTTTTCCATTTTTTTTTCTATTACTTACGGATAATACGCATAATAACACATTTCGATTACGCGAAATGACATATACGCGAAACGACATACGCGATATGACACATACGCGAAACGACACATACGCGAAACGACATACGCGATATGACACATACGCGAAACGACACACATATGTGTGTTTGCCCTTAAAGGTGGTGTAACAAAAATGCAAACTTCTTTATTTTTTTATCGTCATTGGATTTTGGTATAACAATACAAACTTCTTTTGTATGGAGCAGCGCGTCAACGGTAATTTTGAAAGTTTAACCTCTTTTAATCTTCTGCTGTCTTGGTACTTCCCCATGCTTTATTGCTCTTGGCCGATTTTCTTTAATAAAGAAGTTTGTATTGTTGATATATTACGACTCGAACTTGGCCGAATTTCTTTTTTTGATTCAGCACATCAGTAGGACCAACAGAAATAGGTGTCCCTCGTGGACCTACTAGTAGGACCACGAGAAAACGCCGAAACGTACCAGGAGAGCAGACGTGTATAAGAGGTCGAACTTCCTTGGAGCCTATATTATATAAATTATATTACAGGTCCCACAGAAATCAGTGGTGGATACAAAACTCCCAGAATTAAATTCGATCCACTGGTGGAGCCTATTAATACATTCAAGTATCATAGGATCCACTGAGCCTAATGGTGGATCACAGTGAACTTCAGCGTCCTATTCAATCCACTGGTGGATCGAGATAGTGGAGCCTACAGGACAGAGGGAACTTTTCACCTCACAACAGCGAGGAAAAAAAGTGAATTGCTAAAAAGTATGTTGAGGTCTTGAGGTTGACTGCAACGATAGTTTTTTATATACAGCAGCTTTTCAAAGTCAATAACAGACTACTGTCACAAATTATTGTGTGTTGCAGTCGACAAAATATAAGAATGGGACTCGAACTCATATCATTTTCCTTGAGAGACGCAAGAGATTGAACATTTTGGGACCTATTGGTAAGAAGTACCTACCTACCTGTAGCATAATACATACATATTCTCACGCCTGTCTCCCACTGGGGTAGGTAGAGACAACGGAACGCCACCTGCTACGATCCCGACAAACCTCCCTAGCTTCCTCCACATTAATTAGTCCTTTCATGTATCCTCGTCGGTTTCGGGTAGATCTGACCTGGCCCTTTTTAAGTACATCGCCAATTTGGTCCGTATATATTCTCGGCCATCCCCTTCCAACATTTTGAATAAAAATTTGACACAATACAATACACGTTCTGCCATTTTGCCTAAATAATTTAAATGATTTCATGCTGGTCCTATGGATGATGTAGATTTATCGACGACGGTGCACAGCTTTAGCTACCTATAGCTTATTATTACTGGAAATCGAAGGGACAACAACACGGACGGTGAAACGTCAACGAAACCAGAGTGAAAGCACATTAACCGGCCTAAGGGCATTGAGTTGAGGGGGTACTAACTCCGAGTTGCAGGGACATTGCAGTGTGTCTTTAAGCTGCAAACAATTGTAAGCAATATTTAATCGTTGCGATAAATGTAAGTACCTTCGGCCTAAGAACATACCTGCCGAGACATAATAACAATTAATAATTGCAAATTAACATAGAAGAGCAAAAACTAAAGATCGATGCACACGACCGCGCGTGCCAACCCAACCAACCGAAAAGAGATGCGGATGAAACAATTGCTGGAGAGCCGCTGTAATTAATTTTGCCGCTAGGCCAAGATCTTTGAACGTTAGAATTCTTAGGTGAATAGAAAAGCAATTATTTGACTTACTATAAATTGAATTTAGAACGATATTGATTTTAAAGCTGGTTATTTATTGGACAGTATTTGCTGCGTGACCTGAATCTTAACTGAGATTAGGCAAGAGTGGAGTCGGGGTTTATCGCGAAGTTGCAAGGACTTAGATGCGATTTCAGCACAGGGAAAGAGGAGAACAATGGGGAGGTTTACACGAGTATGTATCGGGTGTAGGATACAGACCTCTCTCTAATAAAAGTAAAATGGCGTGGGGCTCATTTCAGATTGATGAAGACTAGTGGTCTACTGTGGAAGCATTATGTGTATTTTATAAGGAGGGATTGATAGGGAACTATAAAAAGGCGATTACAATACATCTTCGATATTCCAGTCGTCCAGCAGCCAGGTGAGCAGATGATATCTATTTCAAAGACGGCTGGAAAGTCTTGTATAAGACTGGCACAAGACAGGAAAGGCATAATAGGAATCAAGCTTACAGTATTATGCAGTGGCTGGACAAAGAGCTGATGATGATGATGATGGTCACAGTAAAAGAGGCGCAAGGCTGTTAAAATCCCCCAATTTCCAATAGTAATAACAGGTGGTCTATTCTGTCAGAATGTTTTCAAACCTCTTCAGTGTGCCTCACAAAAAAATATTGCGTAATTTATCCCTTAGATCAAAATTAAATGAATGGATAGGCCTTACGAGAACATTTCAAACCAGAAAAATGAGGCAAAACAAATGAAAGGTTTACTTCAAATTTGTATGCAAGTGCCCTAGATTTGACAGATAATGGCGCTAGTTTGTATGGACCAAGTGCACCAGTAGTTTGCTTCAACTTACCGCTCTTTAGGCCTATCCATTAATTTTATTTTGATCTAAGAATTTATCCCGTACCTACCTTGATCATTCAGACCAGTTAATCTGCAATTGTTCAAATTAATTAATTAAATTAAAATTTTAAGAAAGAAGAGAAAACACTGCCAGCATCTTTCTCCCGCAAAGTTCAATCCAGCTCCATATTTTTAGGTTAAGTTAGTTTTGTTCTTAATTTTTTATATAAGTATTTTAATGTAAAGCCTGACCAGAAATATATAAAACCTCGCCATGTTGCGGAAAATCATTGGAACTAATTTTTGTACTTGGAACACTAACATTAAAGGTGACTGTCGATTCCAGCGCCCCCAAATCAGGTTATTTATATTCCTGGTCAGGCTTTACCTAAATCCACCCTTATTTGTTTTTTTTAATAAATACAAAAAAGTCTTTATTTACATAGTATAGACAAAATATCCCTAAATGAAAGTACCGCAACGAACAGCGAACCTAGACAATACACAGATAAGCGTACTAACTATTCTACAGTTTAACAGTTTGGTCTATTGTCTACGAAAGCAGATACCATTTCACCAGTTTTATCAAGATTTCGCGCAAGCCCGCGCAAAAGATATCATTAATTGTAACAAGGCGCTGGTCACGCTTTCTCCTCGTGTCAGACGGTAAGTATATAATAAAGTCAGCTAAATCATACTTATCACATTGTAAAAAATTTCATTTACATTTAGTTCGTAGTTATGTTTAGAGATTTGACCTGAAAAGTGGGAAAATGTGTGAAGTGTATGGAAGTAGAGCTGAAATTATTAGTATGTTATACATAATAGTTAATTATAATAATCACACATGCACACATACATGTCTAAACACACGACGGTATTTCCTTTTGAGGTGAACTGAAGCTTTGCTCTAACTACAAACTTGTATTTGTACAGTCAGAAGATCACTTCTTCTTATCGAGTGGGCAGCAAGCCCTGGTGTCAGAGTTTATTCAAACCTCCTTACGGCCTCTGACGTGGTTTTTATGTAACGACTACTACCACCAGTGATAGTAGCCGGGACCAACAGCTTAACGTGCCATCCGAAGCACGGAATCATCTTTCTTTTCAGACAATCAGGTGACTCAGCCTGCAATGTCCTAACCAACTGGGGAAAAACGCACAAAGTGACATTTCACTAGGTGCCCCCCGATCACTGAAGACGGCGGATATGTGTGTGTGTTGTAAACAACCGTGTGATTCCCTACTTTATAATAAGTGAAGGTTCTCATCTCAAACTCCACTTGGGGATTAAACGAGAAATAGTTATTTTTTATGCTAGGCTGCAAAGTTGCTTTTTGGTGCGAGTACTTTTATTGAAACCTGAGCAAGCGAAGGATTGTAGGATTGAACCACGAGCGAAGCGAGTGGTTCAAATAATAGAATCCTGAGCGTTTAGCGAAGGTTTCAAAGGTACGAGACGCAGAATAACTTTGCAGTCGAGCGAAACACACAATTTTTCACCTCACAACAGCGAGGAAAAAAAGTGAATTGCTAAAAAGAACATTTCAAAAAGTTTTTATTTTAGTGCTGGCCAGTGTCATGAAATAGTTATTAAACATTTTCAGTGCATTGGCGGTATACAAAAATACTGAATAGACAAATTCGAATTTCAAAAACTCTTTGCACGCTAGCGGATAAAATACACTTTTGCACTCAGATTTCGAACGATAAACAGAATCTTTCCGAGCTTGTGAGGTGAAAATGTTTTTATTTGTTTATTTGAATCAGGCAACAGTACAAAATGTAACATCATCACAAGTCGATGTTAGATTTCCTTCCATACCTATCTAAAAATATTACTTTTATTAATACCGTCTACGCGTATTCTTCGTCAAACTTTTGTATGAAATTGACAACTCTAACCACCTAAAGGGGATGATCAGCTCATCAACCTGAACAACTTTCTCTTCGGGGCAAACATCAAAATCATCAAAAATATCAGTCACCGCAATTTATTTGGTGATTTCGAGTTTAGTAGGTACCGTATAGAAACGATGTATTGTCTATAGCTTTTAGACTTTCACACATTCAGCACTCGTGATCCTTAAAATAGGTTTTAGTAGTACCGTCTTCTTCTTATCGAGTGGGCTGCAAAGCCCTGGTGTCAGAGTTTATTCAAACCGCCTTACGGCCTCTGACGTGGTTTTTATGTAACGACTACTACCACCAGAGATAGTAGCCGGGACCAACAGCTTAACGTGCCATCCGAAGCACGGATTCATCTTTCTTTTCAGACAATCAGGTGACTCAGCCTGCAATGTCCTAACCAACTGGGGAAAAACGCACAAAGTGACATTTCACTAGGTGCCCCCCGTGGGAATCGAACCCACGACCTCCGTGTCAAGAGCCCAATGCTCTAACCATTAGACCACGGAGGCAGTAGTACCGTTATACCGTACCTATCCATTAGTCATAGTAAGGAAACTACCTTATACAGTTGTAAACAATAATTAATAATAATCTCAATGGACATAGTAATCTCAGTATGATAGTAACTAAAGATCGTTCACGATATAGTGTGAGCAATAAGAATAGCTTTTATAATCGGTATGCACTGATTCACCGCTACAATTATGCTGATCATAAAATTATAACACACCGTTTGCGAAGTACTTTAATCATTTATTATATGGTTAGTTAAGATGATCGCGAAGCAATGAAGAAAATGCAATCTCCATACAAGATGCGAAAACGTTTTTATACGTTACGAAAACCTTGCAGAATTCGGTACCTATGTCAAGTTTTTTTGGGAGGGCTAAATCGAAAACCATGACGAGATAATTGTCTCACTTACAATATTTTCTATGTCTGCCATTTTAAAATGAAAGGATTACAGTAATTTTTAATAAAATATCGTCGTTTTTCGGTCCAACGAGTGAGTTTTTTCTCCGTCGAGTTTAAATTATTTTTTCGCGACCACTTTTGCATTTTCCAAAAAAAGTTTAAAATTAAATTTGTAGTTATTGCTATACTCGATGTATTGCAAAAAAAATAATTAGTTTCTTAAAATGATGTCTTGTATCCGTAAAAAATATAGAATAAAGACCAAAAAAAACTTGACATAGGTACCGAATTCTATGGTTTTGGTCTCAGTGTAACCAGGAAGCTGGCATAGGTTGAATGAGTGCAGGAAGGTGGCATAGGTCAATACCTATGCCACCTTCCTGCACTCATCCAATAGTGAGTGTGATTCAAGCAAATCTGACACAGCTCTGCCACGGCGTGCGCTAACGATCGACTTGACAGCTCCCAACACCCACTTCGCAACAATACCTATGCCAGCTTCCTGCTTCGCACATCACATATAGCCAATAAACCATAAAAATGTTAATAGTGAACTTTGACGCCAATTAAAACCTTTAAAGGTAGGTTTGTTGTTGCAAAGTTTATGACCACCAAATAAGGCCATGAGTAAGTAGGTATGTACAATTTATTTATAGAGATCGTCAAACAAAAACTCACAACAATGAGATTGAGAAATTCCTTTTCATGCATCCTTTTGCTTTTGTGATTCGTGAAATCATTCTGAATTTGAGGTATGGTTCTAGTTCTTATGCACTTACGTCATTGTCCAATGGGGGTAAGCAGAGACTACGGTCACGCTATGATTCTGACACATAGCTTCATTTACATTCAATACAACTTTTCATGCACTCTTCTGTCGGTAGTGGTACGCACTTCTCCTTTTCGGAAAGGTATGTTTTCCTCTAAGTAGAGGAGCAACAGTAGAGGTCCATCGGCTGAGATGGTGATGATGGTGATGTTTTCCTCGGATGGTCCACTATTTTAACATGACATTAAAGCCTCCAGGAGCAACTTCTGCTGGTTACTACGAAGAATTTGGTCGTGCCGCTGTAACAACTGAACCGAAATGGTTACAGACTAGCTTACAGAAACAAAACCAGGTACGGACATCAGCCGGGGTATTGCTAGTGTCACTGGAATTTGACAAAATGTGACTCGAATTTGCAAAACGCTGAAATATGCTTTTTGGAAGACACTGGAGACTGCAGCATACTTAAGATACTTCGCCCTACAGCCTCGAATAAAATTCATCAACATCATGATCAGCCTACACAAGTCCAACTGCAGAGAACAGGCCTCCTTTAGTGAGAGGTAGCGGGACATACTCCACCACGCGGGCCCAGTGCAGAATGGTGGGGACAAAAGAGCAAGTTAAGGGTTGAACTACACCAGGCAGCACGGCATCGCATTTTTTCGTCGCTCCATCCTTTTCTGTCACTCAGGAACGTCATTTGCTAGAGCATATAAGATAGACGGAACGCGATCGCACGCGGCGTGCTGTTCCGCGCTGTTCCGTTCCGTCTATCTTATATGCTCTAGCAAATGACGTTCCTGAGTGACAGAAAAGGATGGAGCGACGGAAAAGTGCGATGCTGTGCTGCGTGGTGTAGTTCAACCCAAAAGCTGTTAGCTGTAACAGCATTAGTTTTCTTTTTCAATCACAATTTCCAATCTCCATGTTTCAGCTGGACTAAGCAATAGCGAATAGCCCGTAACCGGAGCAAGGTCCATTTGAAATGAGGCGAATATCGATCATTATAAATTTCCAGTCGGCGCGGTAACGGCGTCCGCGCACGCGACCCCGCGTCATAGATTATTCCTAAATACTGTTTTGGATAGACGTGACACATTATTGTGATTTTCGATTATATACCTACGATGATGATTATTTTATTATTACTTAGTTTCTGACCACCCTGAAAGAAAAACTTTATGTAGGTACCTACTTACTTACCAATGTATGTTGTTGTTTAAAAAAAATGTTTAACTGGTTATTGTTAAACTGACCAACTGTTACCTGTATTAAAGTAATTAACACGATGGGACTTATCCTATTTTTATTCACATATAATATATCCATTTTTTATACAATAGTAATATATAAATACGATGGGTAATATTATGTGACCTAACTTTGCACAATGTGTCTCATCTTTGCAAAATAGTGGATGTAAGGGACAGGTAAGCTCCATAGTGAAAGTTGTATAATTTGATGGTCTAAGTTCACCGGTTCCATTTGCGGAGGGCTATCCCTTACAACCTGTATAATGATTTCTATAAATTGGATAAAATAACACTAGATATCTATTAGTAGGTATCTAGTGTTATTTTGAGATATTATATCGGTCTTATGCTCGTATTCTGCGATACCTAATCGATATGACGTCAAACAAGATAAGCCGCATGCCACTATAATAGAAGTAAATAAACTTATCAAGCAATTATGACAAAAAGCCCAGGCTTTCTACACATTTATACAGGGTTTAAGCATAAGGACATAGCCCATACGGGAGAGAGCTAGGCTCAATCATGAGGCGGCGGTTCGATTCTTGGCCTGTACCAATAATGTCCACTAAGCTGTACAGAATTTTTATTTACGGTTGTATTTGTCATTTAACTAGCTCGGTGGTGAAGGAAACCATCGTAAGGAAACCTGCATTTCCGAGGATGAAAAGAAAATACCATAAGTTCAGAGGTATACTTAAAATATGGATGAGCATGGGGCGAAAAAAGGACCAGCGATGGTCTCAGTGTTACATAACGAACGACCCTTGCTTGCAATAGCAATAACCACATACTCTTTACCCATCAAACTGAATAACATTTATTTACTATGGGAGAAAATCTGTTAGCGCAAAATAATCTGCTGTTCCATACTAAACTGCAGCGCTTACTCCACTCAAATGTATGAGAAAGCCGTTTTTTTTTGTTCTGACAAGTTTGCGTCCATAGTAAAAGTGGTTCAGTTTGATAAGATAAAGATAAAGATCATTTATATGTAGAACATGAGTATTTGGTACAAGCAGGTTTTAAAAAAGTCCTTCATGCCTTGCCTTCCGGCGTACAAATAAAAATACAATTTTGATTCAAATAAAATTTTACAAATAATATTCAGCAGTCAAAAATTATGTCACAATACAATATTTAACTAAAATTAAGGATAACAATGATTCAATAAAAAATATGTTCATAATTAGTAAAAAAAAGAAATCATCAAAAATATTTAAAAAGAAAATATAGCAATCAAATGTAATTTCAAACATAATGTATTATATTGATGGGTAGAGTATGTGGTTGTGTAGGTTAATGATACTTTTCCTTACACCCTGTATAGCTACGCTACGATAACCATGGTAGTGTTCGAATTAATTGTGCATCTTGCCCTGGACCCGGACTCTCGATTATCGATTGATCGCGACAGTGTCGGTCCGAACTTCATTGTAATAGAGTTGACATTGGAACGTATTGCGAAGTTCGAATGTCCGGGTAGACCCTCTGGTTTGTGCACTGTGCATTAGTCGCCACAAGTCAGACTGGACCCATCGTGTACAGAACACAATGCACTCTGAACTTGGGACATCTGTGTGCATGTGCTTAGTATGAACTACTTGTTTTATACGTATTTAAGTATTTTCACTACTACTTGAATATACAGGATGTCCGGTAAATAATGGATAACCTACCGGGTTATGCTGATAGAGGACCTCAAACGGGCTTTCATGCCCAGTAAAAGTTCCACGGTTTTCGAGATATTTGTACTTTTAATTTTTTTCCTGGAATTTAGGACCTTTGTCACTCTTTTGACCGTCGTCTTAGCTACAACAAAAGAAATTTTTGCAGTTAGCTTTTTGCGTAATATTTTCTAAGAGTAGTGCTATTAGATATGCGTAAGAAAGTTAGTGTATGTAGGGTTTTTCTATTAAAAAAAGAATCTTAAAGTCAATATTAAACTTTTTCCTGAATTTTCACCCAAGTTCGAGCATGTGTGGTCTAATAAAAATGTATGGAGACCAGGGTGGCCAACTTTGTCAAAAGCTAAAAATACCAAAAATCTTTATAAAAAAAAGATATTGCTATTGAAACTGCAAACGAGAGATTTCCGCTAAACCGAAATTTTATTTAAAATCGGTTAATATCTGATATGCTTGAAGACATATGCATGAAACACTAAATTTTTAACACCGAACTCAACAAACTATGATGTTATTATGTTATAAGTTTGACATGTTAGTCTGTTAGTCTGTTCGCTTTTCAGGCTTTTCCTATTTGTTAACTAGTTATCGGTAACTTGTCTCTCAGAGGACATTCTTAGGAAGTCAACCGTCTGTAACCATACTAGCTAGGTACCTAATCTATGCTACCATTACACCGCCACTTGCGCAGATTGCTCCGTGCTCTGCGCGCCATCTATAGATCACTGCGCATGCTCTCTTTATTTACTCACGACTGATAGAAATTATCTGCTTTTACTACAACCAAGAATTTTAGACCACATTACTTTAAGTTACGATTCAAATTGGTCTGAACGAGCTATCGATTTTTTTCAATATTGGTTTTCAGTGGACGCTTAGGCAAGAGTTGAAGTAGAGAAAACTTGTTTTCAGTGTTTTAAATGTAAAGGAAATGTAAAAGTGGAAAATAATAACAGTTCTATACAAGGTGTTACAAAACTACAAATAAACATTTAAGGGGGTGGTATAGACCATCAAACTGAACAACTTTCACTATGGGACCAATATCGAAATCGCGAAAAAAAAAATTATGTTCTATACTCTACAAATCGACTAGAGCTAAAATATGTATGGGATATAAAATTATTTTTTTCGCGATTTCGATGTTGGTCCCATAGAGAAAGTTGCTCAGTTTGACGGTCTAAACAACCCCCTTATGAGTTTCAAAAATTTATTGCTTATGAAACACCCTGTATTTGGCTTATCGCCAGTTTGAGCATAATTGCCATGTAACTTTGGTATTCGTTTGACAGTCGTTTCTATTCTATGGGAACTGAGTAACTACGAAAAACCCTAGCAAACGTCATTCCATAAGGATATCTTTTATTAGTTGAACATAATGTTTTATAAATGGCAGAGTAATCACGTAACAAACATTAAAAAAAAACATACAGTGAATACAGTCGAATTAAGAACCTCCTCCTTTTTTTGAAGTCGTTTAAAATGACCTCTGTCTCAGTATCTAGGTACTTTTCATGATTTAAGTGCTGTCTATCGAGCTTTTTTAAATAACTAATTACCTAATTTCTTGCGAAAGTATCAAAATCTGTGATTAGTATTATAGAAATCAGTATAATGTCTCTGAGAGGATGTACTAGAGTTGACTACTATTTGCCGTAATTCAGCGGCGTCGGAGTATAAATTCCACGCGCTGATTAACGCTATCGGCACGATGCGCGGGCGCACATTTCGACAGCGATTTATTCATTCATTAGCTAAATACCGGCTTTATCCGCCACCGGATGAGTTAATTGGGTCGATTAAGAAGAAAGCTACCGTTTTCGAAAATTGATCGAAACGACTATTATGATCGTCTTAATTTAATTATAGTGTGATAAAAAATATTTGCAGTTCAAAGGTATAGCGGTTTAAATAGGCAATTACGACAGAAATTTAAATAAGTTTTATAGGCGGTTGTGAAGAATTTTAAATGTTATGATGATCGCTAATTAGTTTGAAATGGATTTAATTAATTAAATCAAGAATTTGATGCTAGAATAGATTAATGATATTGCAAAAAAATTATGGTTTTATGAATTGTTGACGTCGCGTCGTCATGTTTTTTTTTTTTCCAGGGAGTGCTTTAAAAATATTAATGCAAGTAAGGAAACACTAGCTTCCGTCCTTCCTTCTCACTACTGGTCCCCCAATTCGAATTCGGTATGTCAAGTTTTTTTTTGTCTTCAATTTATATTTTTACGGATAGAAGACATAATTTTAAGACACCTATTTCATTTTTATTGTGATTCATCGAGTTTATCGATATAAATTTAATTTTTAAATTATTTTGATCTCTAATCTCTAAGTGCAAAAATGGTGGAGAAAAAATAATTCTCCTAACCTGCCTCCTCTTTCTAACTCTATGCTGAAAACAGATACGGCAACATCAAATATGTCAAATTCTGTCATTGTGAAAGTATTTTTTTTTCTTAATGGCCAGTTACTTTAAGTTCATTTTATGTTTACCAAGGAGTTTGCAGGGGCAGCGAGTGATGTCACTCGTGGACCGAAAAACGACGTTATTTTATTAAAAATATCTGTAAGTAATCCTTTCATTTTAAAATCTTTGACATAGAAAATATGATTATTGAGACAATTATCTCGAAATGGTTTTCGATTTAGACCTCCAAAAAAAAACTTGACATACCGAATTCGGCACGCGTGGAGAGGATAGATAGAATAGACTCTACCATCCTGAAACGGGCCTTACCTACGTCTATCAATACTAATCGATGCCTGGGACTACGACTATCAATACTAATCGATGTGAACGAGCGCGTGGCACCGGTCAGAATTTGGCTGTTTTCTTTGAAAAATGAGATGATATTTTATGAATTTTCAAAGAATAAGGAAACCAAATCATTCTATGTACATACTATTGTGAAATTTTTATTTTCCTCCGATCAACAATGTAGAGTAAAATGGTTACAACTGAATAAAATGGGTGACTTTAGCTTCCTTTTTCTTCAGGTTTATGAGAAAAACCAAATCACTTCTCATGTCCTATGATTGTTTAGTATTGTTTTCTGCTTAAAAAGTGTCATATAGTTAACGTATGAAATGGTTACAAAGTTACCCTATTTCACAGTAAAACCGGGCGGTAGCCCATTAAACAATTAAACCGTTTTAATGTGAAGAACTCGATTCCTAAATATGGATGATATCTCCTTGACTACCTAACCATGAACTATCGTGAACTAATTCCTGACCTTACTATAGGTCACCACACCAAATGCAATAACTGCTTTATTGCTTTACTATTCTAATTCAATATAATCGTAAAACTAATTGCCATTTTTATGACCTCTAAAAGCTTGATCTATTTTTTATTAAACTCAAAAGCGCTTAAGTAATTTATCATTCATAATTCAAAGATGAATAGTGATTAGGAAAGAAATATTAAAAAATATTGTACTTGGTTACTCTTCACCGAAAAGTTTTTTTTTTCAGATTAGGGAGACACACAAACTATAGTGATACATTTAATCCACATAGGTAACAAGCGAAAACAGTTTCTTAAGTATATACGTATTGCTTGAAAATAATGATAATGTAACAAACAAAAGCAAAACAACAGAGATCATTACATTAGAATAAAGCCTAGGTTAAAATTATGTACCTATCCAGACTCATAAAAGTTTCAGAACCCAAACTCATCCAACTAAATGACATTTTGTAAATGTGTTAGAGCAGTGGTACCTATTCTGAACTGACACCGTATTAATGTCAACCTAGGGCAACAAAATGTATTAAAAAAATGTGTAAGTTTAGACCACAAGTCAGTAAGTACCTACTAGTTTCTTCTTTAATAAATTTGAGCTTCTTTAAACATTTTCAGCCACTGCAAGTCAATGCTCTTCTTTTTGCGACGCCATCTCTTATAGGAGGTTGGCTATCATTAGGGCTACTCGAACCCTGGATACTGTAGCACTGAGGAGTGAGATGGTGTTCATATCGAACCATTCACATCTAAGAATTCGTCTTCCCAAAATTTTCCCCTGCCGAATATTCTGTAGAAGTTGGTATTTTTCAATGTGACCGAGGTACAGTAATTTCCGAGTTTTACTGAAGGAGCTTATGAAAGTCAACCTTTCCTTATCACTAAAGCGAAAACTCGTCGACATGTGCATCCTGCCTATCCCATCCTACGGAGCTGGTCTTTGTCTGAACATCAAAAATCCAGCCTCAAGATCTGCCAAAGAGCGATGAAGCGCAGTATTTTAGGTGTACGACACGGAACTGCGCTCCAGAACTGTCATAGCGGACGTGGGGCGCAAGACAGCTCAGCTGAAGTGGGACTGGGCCGGGTTCTGGACTGGGTTCCCCAGGATGGTCACCGGCGTCGAGGTAGATCCAGAAAAAGGCGGATAGATAACATGGATACGTTCTTGGAGAGTTGGCCAGAAGTTGCACACAACAGAGAGGATTAGAGACTAAAAGGGGAGGAATTTTCCCAGCAGTGGGACATTGAACATGCTACGTAAAAAAACTGTTGCACTTCTTATTGTAGGGTACTATTGACAAAAAACCAGCATAAAAATAATCTTGTACCTAGCAGCCTCTTAAACAAACTAATTCAGAGCAGTAGAAACACTGCGATCTCACGATACCCTATCAGCGATCTATGCTATTGTTACAAAGATTTGTGGCTTGCGCGAGGAACCCCTAATTGTGCGCGTGCGCAGCGCGTGCCCTTTGTCTCTACCGTAATTACTTCTATACTGTGCTGCCATTTTAGCGCTTTGTATGTTTGATCTAGCTATTTTAGGTATTTAATTTACTTTGCATTATTTTCAGGCGATTCATAGTTTTGAGCTTTTATAAATAAAGCTCCTCTTTCAGGCACTTCAATTGGCACAAAATATGGTTAATAAAAGTCGTAATTTTTTAAGGCATTTAATTAGCATCATTTTCAGAAGATTCATAGTTTCGAGCTTGTATAATGCTCTTCTTTCAGGCACTTCAGGCACAAATTATGAGCAAACTATAATTATTTAAAGTCCAAATTTTGATTAGGTAAGCCTTTTCCTCACTCAGATGGTTTGCGGCCGTGGCATCATACGCGCGATAATGTTATTATCACGCCTTTTGTCTCGTTCGTTCGAGCGCAAATGGAAAGAGAGCTAGGGCGTGATAGCGCAAATCACGTTGCCATGGCCGCAGATGTTGTTAAAAAAAGACTTGGATAGTTTCGATGCGAGCTCCAACCTTCGATCAAAATAAAATGAATGGATAGGCCTTAAGCGAACATTTCAAACCAGAAAAATGAGGCAAAACAAATGAAATTTTTACTTGTCACTTGTATGAAAGTGCCCTAGATTTGACAGATAATGGCGCTAGTTTGTATGTACCAAGTGCACCAGTAGTTTGCTTCAACTTACCGCGCTTTAGGCCTATCCATTCATTTTATTTTGATCGAAGGCTCCAACGACGATGTCCAAGAGCGGAGTGGATGAAAGTGCTAAAAGTAGTAGAAAGTCTACCCGGTGACATTAGCTAGGAAGATGAGGAGGAAGTACATAAAACTTACTTATGTAACACCCTGACACCCTGTATAATGTCTTATAATTATTGTCCTATATTTTGTAAAGCTACTCTTTTTTTTTTAAACGTAAAGATTTTGAGAAGATCGCCGGTTTTCATTTATCTTCAGTAGGTTCAGGCTTGGTAGCGTTTCTTACAATCTTTCTCATTTCAACTCTATTGGAATATTGGCAGGCGAAACCACCTTTCCATCTTTTGTTTGCGCGTTTGTTACAATTCGTTGATTCGAACGTTTGATTTTGAAAAGAATCCTATCAAAATAATGAACATCTTTCTCCAGAACACAAATTTTTTGAGATAATATTTACACTAAAAGTTCAGCAGTATCTGGCAACACTGCTTTATAAATCTACTAAGCGATTTACATGTAAAATGCATGATAAGATCAGGACAGGCAAAGGTTGTGACTTTTGTTCCGGTCACGGTCGGGGACACGAGGTTTTTTGTTCACATTTATGCTCTGTGGGATTGAAATTTGTCTTGGAATAAGTTTTTTTTACTACAAACAATAATGCCAACATTATAATTGTTTATGTTACTTACAACAATATTTTTATTAAAAATATACAGGGTCCTTCTGAATATGCTGACACTTTGATTGGAGATTATCAGACCATCAAAATGGACAACTTTCTCTTTGGGACCATCATTGAAATCGCGAAAAAAAAATCAGCTGTCCCATATATTTGTCTGGAGTAGGTTTACGGTTTTGTATGGAACAGCAGTTTTTTTTTTTTTCGCTTTTTCGATGTTGGTGCCATATCCCATAGAGAAAGTTATTCAGCTTGACGGTCTGATCATCCCCTTAAAAAGTGTCAGCATATAAGGAAGGGTGAAAAAATTACGAATAAAGTAGTTCGAAACTATTTTTATCCGCCCCATGTTACGCCTTTTCGATCCTTGATCCCAGAATAGTTATCAATTTTATGTCTATTTTCTTTCTTCAAACACAAACCGTGGTTATGAAAATATAACTTCGTACATAAGACAAGAACTAACAAGAAGAGGTAAGCACATGCGATATTGATTGAGTGCGAGTGAGAGAAGACTATTATAGTATTGCCTACTGTCATTCCACCAGTAGCCTCTGTGGTCCAATGGTTAAGAGCATTGGGCTCTTGACACGGAGGTCGTGGGTTCGATTCCCACGGGGGACACCTACCTAGTGATATATCACTTTGTGCGTTTTTCCCCAGTTGGTTAGGACATTGCAGGCTGAATCACCTGATTGTCTGAAAAGGAAAATGATTCCGTGCTTCGGATGGCGCGTTAAGCCGTTGGTCCTTGTAGTAGTCGTTACATAAAAAACTACGTCAGAGGCCGTAAGGCGGTTTGAATAAACTCTGATACAAGGGCTTGCCCATACGATAAGAAGAAGATTCCACCAGTCTTCCACGAAGGGCAGACATGGCGTAGGCATATGAAATGTTGAATGCATAAGCATTCAAGCCGTGGTGGTCCAGTGGCGGGTAACCTTGCCTGGCGTGCAGGAGGCGATGGTTCGATCCCCGTCCAGGCCGACTCGTACCAATGAGTTTTTCGGAATTTATGTACGATTTGTAACACCACTGGCTTTTCGGTGAAGGAAAACATCGTGAGGAAACCTGCATGCTTCAATTTTGAGGCATGTATTGTACCCACTGTCCGTTATAAGTGGCGACGGGCTCACTCCCTGTCACACTGGACAGAGTTTCGGTACTACTGGTGAAACGTGGATGTTCTGAGGTTTCAGAATATCTCTGACTACCCCCTCGGGGAATATTGTCGTGAGCATATGAAATGTTGACGTGGGATAAATCGCAGTATACAACTACCGTTTATGTATTCAGTATTCTACTAAATATCACACATATGGGGCTGGTGCTCTACTAAAGAACGAATACAAAGTACGTACCTTTCAGCTTATTCTGGCACCTCAGCTGGTCTATAATACTGGTCAGCCTATTCTCCCGCAGACTGGCAGGCTTTGATTCTTCCTCTTCTTCTTTCACTGACACTTCACATTTATCATCTCCCTCTAATTTGTCATAATCTATTTCAGTGCACACTTCACTAGGTTCTTCCATTTTGACTTTCACTGGTTCGCTATTTTTAGATTCTGGTTTAGACATTGTTTGTTTTGTTGATAAATTGTTAGTTATGTTTATCATTTGATGTAGAGTATTAATTTTAATCTACTTCTTTATTTCTGTAATGGGTATTAAAGGTTGATATAAAACTGAGTAGAAAATAGGAGTTGCTCTGTGGCTCTGCTATTGGGTGGTCGTGTCGGTTGCCCCATCCCCGGTCCACAGTGGAACTCCAGTGGTGGCTCAGGATATTGTTCTTTTATAAGAACAACCCTTGAAGTCACCAAAATATCAATATAACCGTACAACGTCAAGCACTTTTGCTATAAAAACTCGACATTGGCAAAATCATCACATACCCAAGATGGCAACCATTTTTTAAAATATAGAATAGAATAGAATAGAGTAGAAAATAAGGATTGGGTAAAATATAGGAGCATCGCCATTATTCGCCAAACTATTGATACGAAAAGAAGCCATTTGTTGACTGGGATCAACTCATTGACTGGGATAGAAGATATCTCAAATGAATCTATGTTTCGATATTCGACAATTGTAACTTAAAAAACCAATACAAGGGATGCATGCAATGCAAGGAAGCTTTCCCGAATGACGAAACCTAGTTCGTCTGGCGCACCCAGAACATTCTGCCTCCATACTACTATTGCTGACTGGTTAATCTTCTTTCTTACTTACTTACTTAATGTGAAATACTTAACTTATGCCCTCACAAAAAGAAGAAGAGTTTAATATGTTGTTTGTTGACAGAAAACTCGCATTTTTGTGCTACCCCCGATGTCAAGGGTTTAAATCCCGTATGGGATAAATTTGAATGGAGAGTTCGAATATTTTTCAAAGCCTATATTTGATAATAATAATAAATATATTATTACATTTCCTTTTGTATGACAAGATTCAAGACATTTAATATTACCTCTTCTTTTTATTCCCCTCAAAACCTTAATTTAGCATAATCTGTGTTTTAACGAATATTCTTTAAAAATCTTATTAATGTTACGTCTATAATTAGGTAAAAAATTAAGGACTATAAGAAATATTTATTTATTTTATTTTATTTATTAGGAAGCCAACATGACACATATAGTTTTACATTCACAATGTTACATTATAATTCTGAGTGTATACATGTCATACTTATAGGCTAACTCAGCATGCATACAAATTTAAACTTAAAGAAGGTGCATACATTTCTTGTTTTTTCCATGGTAAAATAACGTATTCCATGGTAAAATATTTACAGAATAAACCTTGTTTATCAATTGCACGTAAAAATACCTATAATAGAGTGTATAAATCCGTCACTCAGGCAAGCGAGGCGTACCGACATCTGATAAGGACTTAGTTACTCATAATCCAATGACAGACCATTATTATTGTGAATTCTGTGACTCGAGCATTCTGATCGATCGTCTCTATACTGAATGTTACAAGGTATTGCTTTTATTCTAATATATCTATTATTCAAACTATTTCGTTACTATTGTGTCGACTCTTGTATCATTTGTACGTTTTTTTTTTTTTTTTTTTTATTTATTTAACTTCAAGCTTACTTACTGCTATTACATGAACTAAAAATTCGCCAAACTGCAGAACAGTTTGTTGGCGATACGCTCTTAGTTATGATTACATATAAACAGTTTGTACTTGCTAGCGATACACACAGTTTTATTTATTTATATATATTTTTATTTCTCTCCTATAAAATTTATACATAAACTCACGACCATAATCCCTTGCGGGGTGGTACGTGTATTCGATACTGCCATTGGTGGTCCGTTTTCTCAGTTTGAGACTTTGGTAGCAATGTAAAAGTTGCTTATCAACATGAAATTCCTCAGGAGTGCGATTTTTGAACATGTGATTTCCCAACGAGCGGTAGAAAGTTATACCTGTCTCACGTAGCACATCAAAACTTGACATTTGCAAGATGAGACAGGTATAACTTTCTACCGCTCGTTGGGAAATCACATGTTCAAAAATCGCACTCCTGATCATTTCCCCATTTTACTCATATCTTAAGAATGTCTTAATTACAATATGTAGCAAACAGGTCAAGACTTTAATACCATGTCACACAAAACAGAAATAGAATCACAATCAAATGGTAAATAGACTTTTTTACTTAGATTATACACTAACACCAACGAACTTTACACTTTCAAACTCACTATCAAAATCCAATCGTCAAAAGGTCATTAACCTCTACACCGATAAACAAAAACTTTTCCAAGAAGAAAAAAAAATTAAACTGAAAAACTAAACACCGGGTTAAAAAGGTAAAATCAACAGGTACGTGTCGGCAGCGGTTATCGCAGCAGGCAACTGATAACTGAGGTGTCAGGTCAAACGAACAAATGGGGCGGGCTAGGTACCTACCTAACTGATAACGAAACGATAACGGGCTCTTAACCTTCCACTGTGGCACTTAGCTTCAAACGGTGTCATTCGCTGAAGGATTGGATGTACTTACAGGGTGTTTAAAAAAGTATCATTAACCTTTAAACCACATACTCTACCCATCAAACTGAACAACTTTTACTATGGGAGCAAATCAGTCAGCGCAAAGAAAAGTCTGCTGTCCCATACTAAACTCGACGCAATCGTATGGGACAGAAGATTTTTACTTTTGCTCAGGAGTGCGATTTTTGAATCTCATTCGGTGAGGTCAGCAGTTGAAAGTGTCAAAATTACTATGGAGATATGCATCTTTCTACTGCTGATTTGGCATTAAAAAATCATACTACAGGAGAGAGATTTTTGAGCGTCAAATCCGCAGTAGAAAAATGCGTATCTGCATAGTAATTTTGACATTTTAAACAGCTGAGCTCACCGAATGAGATTCAAAAATCGCACTCCTGATCGTTTTGCCCCCATAGTAAAAGTTGTTCAGTTTCATGGGTAGAACTTAAAATAATTTAGTAACTACCTGAAATCTTTTGAACTTTTTAACTCGTACCACAGCGTCGAAACGTGTTGGCGCTGTAGAGAAGTTGCGGGAAAAAACTCTACGACCTAACAACTACATAATATAGTATAGCAAATTATACATCAAGAATCATGAAAATGCGAGAGGTGATATCGGTATGAAGGCATTTTATTTGCTGTCTGGACTGAATTAAATTACTACATAGAGATGGCTTGTACTTTTTCTACTCATGTTCTACTCTGTGTTGTCCGCGTCGTACTATTTTATTTATTATTATGCCGTGTTACACAAATTAAATAATACTAGTAAATATGTAGGCATTCCTGAATGGCAGATTACAAATAGTTGAAATTGCATCTAAAAACCAAAAGGCGTCAAATGGATTGCTTGATTCTACAGATATTGTGTATCAAAACTAAATTAAACATTAATAATTAAGATGTCATCATCATCATCAGCCTATATTGGACATACGGCTCCCCCAAGGCACCCAAAAAAACTATCCTCGGCCTTCCTCATCCAGTCGCTCGGCTGACGGCGTACTTTTCTTTAGGTCGTCGGTCCAGCGGGACGCCCGGCGTCCCGCACCACGCCTGCCAGATTCTTTATTTTAGACAATTGATTGGAAATTAGTACTCCAGCATATTTCTGACCAAATAATCAACCAAAATGTCTGAATCAGGTGATTGCGGTGTTACTTTACTGGTGCTAAATACTGGACTGGATAAATTTAAGAACGAGACAAGACAGACATCGACTTGAGAGAACTAAATTCTGACCAATCTAAACTTGAAGACTCGACTCGACTCTTGGTCTTGACTTGATCGTATCATACTTGGATGTACGATACGTACTACGTACGTGAATGTTAGGACACATGTTACTTCTGCATGTTTAGCGTCATTAATAACCAGCAATGTACCTTGAATTGTCATTGTATGATGCCGGGTTCACATGCACGCCGTGCAGCCCGGCAAGCTTAGGCAATTCGCTGTACATTGAGGCTTCTATAAAGTTAAATAGTGACAATTTCTTTACAGACGAGTCGATGTACAGCTAATTTCCTAATCTTGCCGGGCTGCACGGCGTGCGTGTGAACCCGGCATAAGAAGTGAGACTATAGAGATAGCATAGCAAAATATAAAACAACGGTCCGGCTGAAAATGAACCTGAAACAGGTACAAACGGTGACAGATCCACCTACCCACAGTTGAACTCTGTACCCATGAACATAGAGTTCAACTAGTAGGTTGATCTGTCGCCGTGTGTACAATCATGAATATAAATCCAGAACGGTTACGTAATGACCTGAGGAAGTCTCCACGACCTCTTGTAACCTTGACAGGCAATCTTCGGGTACAAAGACAAAGGACAAAGCCGTTTCGACATGCGAGCGGTCACAACATCGTGACTGTTGATAAGGTGATAAGGAGTGATAGCGAACTGTGACTGCGCACGACCGGCGCGAGCGCACCGTTTTGTATCGATTTCGAGGAAAATCTATTGGTTTAACTTGTTTAAATCACTGTGTTTAAGAGGATTGTGAAGCTAGTAGTATCAATACAAAAAAGGAAAACTTTTTTACCCTACGAGAACCTAACAGAAATCTATCGTTTTGGTTCCATTTATACAAGGTGTTACAAAAATACAAATAAACCATCAAACTGAACAACTTTCACTATGGGACCAATATCGAAATCGCGAAAAAAAAAATTGATGTTCTATACTCTACAAATCGACTAGAGCTAAAATATTGTTACGAGCGACGGGTTCCGGGATTGGAGTGAAACGCCAAGTCCAAATTTACAGAGTTTATTGGGTTTATCTTACACACGGTCCTCCTCGCAGGGTCCTCTTCGTAGAGTCCTCGTCGCGGAGATTCCCCTTACACGGTCCTCTTCACAGGGAACCACACCACTTTTGCACCGTCCACTACGTCACTTCTATGACGTCACGACACGTCACAACACGTCACGACACACGTCACAGCTACGACGTCACGGCACTACACTGTCACTTGACTATTCACTGTTCACTTCTCACTAGTAACTTTCACTATTTCTTTTCTTCCTTTTAGTGTCTAAACACACTATACCGAAAGTACGCGACCGAAGATCCGCGGCTGAGTTTACGTTCCGACCATGTTCCGACGTATTCGGGTAATATGACACACCATAAGCGCCGAACTTACGCGGCAGAAATTCAGTTGCGTAAACTTGCGTAACTTTACTGCCTCCCCGCTGCACCCCGCCCCCGGATTTTCGTCGGCAATCGAACCGAACTTCGGTCGCGTAAACTCGCGTATAATGTGTGCACTACAGACTAAGTTGCCGCTGAACTTACGCCCGACCGAAGTTCGGCTGTACGCTATAACGCAACGTAATTTCGGCATAATGTGTCGTCGTTCATTCAAATAGCATTGCTGGCGTAATCGTGCCGAACTTCGGTCGCGTACTTTCGGCATAATGTGTTTAGACACTTAGTTTCGCACTTTTCACTGTTAAACTCAGTACTGCCCTATGGCCGCAAACTCGCCGGCTTATATAGCCCTATAGAATCTTCCAGAATATTGAATTTCGATCTTCATTTCGTTATTTCTTTGTTTCCTTCCAAACGCTTCTAATTATCTCTAGCTCCTCCCCCTTTCTCGAATATTCCTTGACACGGTTATTTTGTCTCTTTCCAAATATTCTTTCCAATTTTCCTTCTCCCTCTTTCCTCTGGAACATTCCTGAACAATATTAAAATCTAGAAATATTTTCGTCGGGGTGAGGTCTCGAACCCAGGACTTCTCGAATTTTCGGGATCGCACGTCCGACCGCTGAGCCACAAAGCTAATTGACAAACCCTCTGAATTTGTGAATGCCTTTTTACGATTAACGTTTGGCAGCATCCGTGACACTATGTATGGGATTTAAACAATTTTTTTTCCCGATTTCGATGTTGGTCCCATAGAGAAAGTTGTTCAGTTTGACGGTCTAAAGAGTTTTAAATATTTATTGTTACTTATGAAACACCCTGTATAGGACATATTTTTTACTTTACAGTAGCTTATTTTTTTTAAATTTAATGAATTTACATTATTACACCTATGCGTAAATTTAAAACATGCATGTCCTTGTCCACAAGCCTTTTCCATACAAAACTGCAAAGTTGCAAACCTATTCGAACCGTATGTATGCTCATTGCTCAGGCCATCAAAGTATGGGACCAAAGTTCATCTCGCGAAAGAAAATTCAGCCGTCCCATAACATTGGGTCGACTTACTTTTGCAGCTTTGTATGTAACAGCGAATAGCTATTTTGAATGTTAGTCCCATATCATACCATATCATCTTCCCTGTCCTTATCCCATTACTTGGAGTCGGCGCAACATGCCGTCTTCCTTATTCTCTTTTAGCCGTCATTTCAGCGCACACTCCTTTTCACATGTCATCCTTCAATTCAATTCAATTCAATTCAAAATCATTTGTTCAATATAGGAGCCTGAAGCACACTTATTAAACGTCAATTCTTTTTTAAGCTACCACCGCGTCGGAACGTGTTGTCGCTGTAGAGAAGATGCGGCCAGAAACTCTACAGCATAACACGACTTAATGACTATTACAATATAAATTCTTATGCTAAGGTTATGTATACAGTAATACATAGTCTATTTAATTAAATAATTGATACTATACAGTAAACTATATGTTAGTGACACTCAGACCCAAGCATTTTGATCATTTAAATTCACCTTCACTTATTCCATCCATCTTTTCTTTGATCGTCCTCTCTTTTTTATGATCTGATCCACACATACATAAACTTACGACCATAATCTCTTTCGGGGTGGTCAAAAACATTGCATCAACGTATCCAGGGGGGGTAGGTGGGATTTATCCCCCCCCCCCCCCCCGAAATCCGAATATTTGTATGGAAAAGTGATTACAGCACTTTAATGCCCCCCGAAAATTTAATGTCCCCCCCCGAAACAAAAGTCTGGATACGTGCTTGACTTTATTGCAGACAGGTCCGACGTCCCCTTCAAAACCATCAGCATATCACGAAAGACCCTTATATCTAGATTCATTCATAGATACAGAGAACAAACGTACATACCTACATCTATCTATAAATAGACATATAAGTATATTTAGGTAAAACGAAGATGTCATATGTCGTTTGTGCTCTGGCAGTTGGCAGGCACCTGGTGTTTTCGTCACGAGCTAATTCCGGCGAGACGAGGTCGTGACCCGACGCCCTGCGCCCGCGCCGGCGACACTTCGCTTTATGTGTCATTTTATTTCGGATATCTTATTGTGGACGGTATAACACGGTAGGAACTGGCTTCGGGCTATTTTTGTACACTGACCACTTTTTGTTATGCGATAAACCTATTTCAGAAGGAACCATCAATTCAAAAACCAGGAAGCTAGCATACCTAGGTATTGGGTATCCATGATGCTATCACAACTAGGACACTTAACTGTCATTTCATACAAAAGGGGTGTAAGCATGTGCGATACTGAGTGAGTGTGAGAAAGAAAGCAATACGCCATCTCCTTCATTTTCCGCCACGCTTCCTACCTGTGAGGACAGGAAGTGTCCGTACTTAATGTAGTACTAGACATTCTTATACAGGGTGAAATTGATATCATTAGCACTAGAATCGTAGCTTATTTTCTATCGTTCTAGGAGCAAACCGATCGGAGCAAAAAAAAATCTGCTGTCCCATAATACTAAACTGCAGTGCTAACTCGACTCAAATGTATGCAACCGCTGATTATTTTTTTGCTCCGATCGGTTTGCTCCCATAGTTAAAGTTGTTCAGTTTGATGAGTAGACTCTTAGTTTAAAAGGATGCTAATGATATCAATTTCACCCTGTATACAGTGTTTCTTACATTGTAGCAGACAATGCATGCTTCAAAAGTTGGTTGGTAGTTGTAGCATGGTTTCTTACCACCCAAGGTCATGTTATGGTCATAAAGGTGTAGTTAAATAAAACTTTTTCTAATGTGTATCTTATTATTTTTATTATTAGACCTAGCCGTAAATGGCTTGAAATAAAATGAACAATACCCACATACAGAGTGTAAGGAACCGGGAAAATACTGAAACGGTGAATTCAGACCATCAAAATGAACAACTTTCACTGCGACCATCGCTGGTCTATTGTGTTTGCCCCAAGCTTGCCCATATTTACGCATACCTCCAAACTTATGGTATTTTCTTTTCATTCTCGGGAATGCAGGTTCCCTCACGATGTTTTCCTTCACCGCCGAGTAAATGATAAATGCAACTAGTCGTACAGGCCAGGAATCGAACTGAGGCTTTATGATTGAGGCGCTAGCTCTCTTGCATATGGGCTATCATCGCTCTCTGAGGTGAGGGTTACATAATCATACGTGAAGTTATATTTCTTTGCCTTGTGTGCCAATGACTTAATAGAAATGAGTAGTTAGCACAATTTGGCTTGCTTCCACATCAGCGTTGAGTATTTCAGGAGTGGAGGTCATGACCCGGCCACCTTAGTTCCCTTCTTTGCGTGTAACATCATAATATAATCCATTTTGAACTCTATTTAGAACAGAGTTTAATCTTTTAATTGAATGAAGTGGTGTCTTTTCTTATGTTTTTTTAATAATGGCCGTAGCAGGTTGCCTGTAAATAGGTAAATGCTTCTCATTATGTTATGGATAGACATTTGTTTTTCTTTAGTGTTTGTAACACTTAGGGCCTGTTTCACCACTTCTGGGTAAGTTCTTGTTAGCTTATCCGACAGATAATTTGACATATTTTGTATGAAAATATGTCAAAATATCTGTCGGATAAGCTAACAAGAACTCATTCAAAAGTGGTGAAACAGGCCCTTATATAATTATTTTATGAGGAGCTTCAGACCATAATATTATACTGAACAACTTTCAGTATTGACTAACAATGAAATCGCCCATAAAAAAAAATAAAAAAAATAACGCTTACAGGCACATACATTGTAATGATCCCAAACAAGCACTAAAGGCTTTTAATATGGAAACCATACAACAATGGCACGAACATATAACATCCCAACCGGGTCGTCCATTACCACCATACATTTGGATCTAGCCAGTAGTCATTGACGTTTTCATTGCTACAACAAAATTTTTACCGCGGTGGTCTGAACCACCTCTGAAAATATTGAAAGTGTTTAAAAAATCACCCAGTAATAAGCTATTGCATTGCATTCCGTCTTATGCAGTAAAAAGTGACGAAAAAAATAATTGCATACAATTTCCATGAATCGCAGTAACGTAATTGAACAATGAATAGGGTACCAAAGTACCTATGCAGCACACCTGCTAGTCGTTCACTAATAATCGCCACCGACTCACATCGCCAAAAGTGAACTGAAATTAAAATTGATTCAGAAAATACAAAATGTTTTGTAAATCGGTAAGTCATTTTGTTTACTAAAAAAGGTAGAAAGCTATTTTGAACTGACCTTACCGATAGCTACTTATTATATATATATTATACATGTTTAAGAAAAGGCTTTTTGGATGGCTACTGGAGAAATGTTTTTATTCTGTCAACGATATTTTTAATAATGACATGACTATATTTGATACAAATTTAATATGATTTACTATGACATAAGATTTGATTTTTAATATTTTTGTTTTCTTTTGATTTGTTTGATTGTTATTGTAAATTATAATATTGACATGGTTATGATACTATGTTTTCTTTTTGTTTTGACATTACCGTAGAATTTTGATTTGGAATGTTAATAACTAATTATTCTCTTTGTATATTTATATCTTTGCACGCCTTCTAGGCAGAATGTATTGGATCCTTTTTTATCTGTTAATTATGTTTACTACCTACATTATTGTGTACCTACATTCTAGCAAAATAAAGAATAAAGAATATAAGTAAGTATAGGGTGTTCAGGGGTCTTATTATGTAACTAACCAATTCAATCGGTTTCAAATCGACATGGTGATGTTTGACAGTTCTTACCGATTCTGCTTCTTAATATTTAAATTAGTTAATTTCTGACAACTGTTATAATGATAATCCCAGAATCAAAATATTAGGTAAGTAGGTACCTACTTAAAAATTTCCTAGTACAGTCATAATACATACAGGGACCAACTTAATATGCTGACAGTTTTTTAAGAGGATGATCAGACCATCAAACTGAACAATTTTCTCTATAGGACCAACATCGAAATCGTGAAAAAAATATCAACTGTCCCATACATTTTGGTCGAGTTGGATGGCAGTTTCATATGGACCAGTCGATTTTTTTTCGCGATTTCGTCCTTGGTCCCATAGAGGAGGTTGTTCAGTTTGATGGTCTAATCATGCCTTTAAATTACTGTCAGCATATTAAGAAGGACCCTATATTAATAAAGGCGACCCTATATGGATGAAAATACCATCGATTCTGACTACTCAAAAGTTTTGGAAACGAAATATTAATATTTTTCAGATTTTCTACATGACAACATTGTGGATTCAATATTCTTCATCTCATCATTATGATTATCAAGAAGCTTATTACGATGACAAAGAGTTACCAAGACAGCAAGATTATTACCAACCTCAACATGAGGCATCCGCACAAGAGGGCGTCGATGATAACATGGACTACGAAAATTACTACTCCAGATCTAGACATAGAGAAAAAGAACATATTTCAACAGGTGGAGGAATTTTCCCAGATGACGAAAGTTCTTTTGCATATTATGCACAGAGTGAGCGACCGGACTGCAAGTGCTACGACAAAAAATGTACAAATAATGAACCAATTTCGTCCTGTGATTCTTTCTGTGAGACTCTTCTAGAAACCCAAGACAATGATGTGGCAAATGTGCCAAACGTGCCAAATGTACCAAAAGATCCTGAGATGGAAAAACAAAACAATGTTGTTCTTGTACCCTACCCGTACCCAGTAGTCCTACATTTAGCTCAGCCTGGCTTAATACCGTTTAACATTCCTTTAAAGCCAGAAAACATTTTCAATTCGACGACTACAGATGAAACTGAACAAACAACAACATCAACTTCGGAACCAACGTCAATAACGGAAAAGGAACCAATGACAACAGAAATACCAACAACTACAAAAGCATCTACTAATGAAACAACAACTTCTAAACCAATACCTATCTCTCGAAAAAACAATTATGAACATAAACACAACAATATTGTTAGACTTAAAGAAATCAAAAACATTAATAACTTTGCAATTACGAAAGTGAGACCTCTGAAACAAAATAGATTAACTAGATATGGTTTAGTGCAGATCCCAGATTCTTTGGCGACTAAGCTGATGCTACAAATGCGGAATATGAAAAATATACAGCACCGGCGTCCTAGAAACTATGAGCGCCGAGATTATAATTAAAAGACAGGCTAATTTACTTTATGAAGATATCAGGCAAGCTATTGCCATAATTATATCTGTCGTGGTCCGGCCGTCGAATTGGGCAGATCGTGATCGTTTCATGATACACCGCCATTTGAAAAATAAATCATTCAATCATATACGAGCAAGATGGCAGCGCGGGTGGTGCTACAAAAAAATATTGTTACCGAAATAACATAAGTAAAATAAAAATAATATAAATGATACAAATATTATTAAGACAGAAATTTTGGGAAACAAAAGGCATTAAGAGAAGTTTAATTCTGATTTAAACTTATTTTTAGTTGCTAAACAAGCATGGCATTGCCAATCGTCAAACGTTTACCGTTGAACGATATTTTATGGCGGTTGCTAGATGGCCATGATCATTGATCATAAAATGGCGGCATATATCATGAAATGCCCAGCAAGATCACGATGATCTGCCCAATTCTGCGAACGGACCACGACGTATTTATCCTTAGACTGATAGAATACAACATCGACAGAGAATCGAATGCTAAAATATTATTTAAATTTCAATGAAAAATTCACTGATGTCTTTTTACGTTGCATAGGGAAGATAAGGATGTTAATAATTTCTAATTTGTCAATTCGTAATAAATTATTTAATAACTACACTATTCACACTTACTCGGCTCTATTACACGTACTCGGCCCTGGTGGCCGATTATCTTTTTGTGCCTGTCGCCCTTGAGACCACGGGGGTTTGGGGTGCCGAGGCAAAGACCTTCGTTGCGAAGATTGGCCAACGACTGAGGGAGCGAAATTGTGACCCCCGTTCCGGGTCGTTTCTGGTGAAGAGGCTTGCCATACCAATTCAACGTGGCAACGCTGCTAGCGGTATGGGCTCCTTTGCGCCAGGATCGACAAGGGGCGGATTATTTGACTGAGCTTGTATTTCTTTGTTTTGATGAAGAATGTTGCTGATTTTTGTCTGTTTGTGTATCATTGTTATTGACGGACGCATGTGCTGACCGCTTTTTTTTTGTGATTATTAATAATATTCGAATACTTAAAGATTTATATTTAAACTTTAATAACTTATATTTAAATATTAAAATACAATTTTATTTTTATAATGTGATTTGCTCATAATTATAAAAAAAAGTATCTTGTAATTGTCTACATTGTTATAAAAGTGCATCAAGTGTGTTTGTACGAGTACATTGAAGATATTTACAAGTGGTTACGATATATGGTGTTTAAGTGTCCCTGAATTCAATTCACTGGTTTATTTTTGTTTTTATTCTTTGAACTGTTTGTCTATCTGTTTGTTGGTTTGTTCAAACATCATGCAAAAACTACTGAACTGATTTACAGAGTTGAGTTGAGTTTTACTGAGTTTATTTTATAAGTAATATTTTCATGCCCCCCTTCGAAATTTGAACGACAAGCGCGGGTGGAATGTTACTATCTGAGACCTCCTAAGCCTGAAAATGTTGGTAACAATGAAAGAATGGGTAAATTAGTACCTAACTGAATGAATTATTGAATTAATAAGTCGAATTTATGTCGTTAACAGGATTTTTCTTTTCAACATGCAAACGCATTGCGCGGTGAGCCCCCCCTACGATGTCACTACGCCCCCCCCCAAGGGGGGCGCGCCCCACTGGTTGGGAAGTTCTCCAAACCATATCTGACGGTGAAAACGAATTGTCGCTGTCGTTTACAAGAAAAGATTACAAAAGAATGATTTAGTTCCCGTGTCAGCTCTATGTTCGTTGGTCTAAATCCACTTTAGCCATCATTTTACGAACCCTTCTTAGTATATGACCGCCTAGTACCTACCTACTCATTTTAAAATTATTTCATAATTTCGAATAAAATTGTGAAATATCGTAGAGAAAACAAAAATAATAGTAAAGTAAAGTGAGTATCTAACAAAGTAAGTCAATAATGTTTTGGTTGTCTTGTAAACTTTCAATAGTACTACCTATAAAAGTTAATTATTCGCGGGAAAATGACACTTCAAATGACGATTAGCAACATAGGTTCCGATCATAAATTTCACTTAAATCGTTAAACAAACACATTAGCCGGCTTTTACGAATGGATACTAACCGAAATAACTTCACTTAATAGATCACAAACACAATCACTGAAAACACCACCAATTTGGATAACTTTACAAGTTCAATGAAGAAATTGTGAGATAATTAGATAGATTTTGGGTAATGAATCGATAGCGACATCACCCGGAGATATGTTCAGCGTGACTTGACCTTTCAGGAGCCAGCGCGGCTGCGCGTGCGTCGCGCGGGGTCATACTCACATGTATTTTTAGAGTTGAAAGTTCAAAATACAGCGGTACGAGTAGGTATAACGCATGCTTAGAACGAGCGTCTCAGCTTCCGGTGATGGCTTCGGATCTGATACATTAAATTAGGTAATTTTGTTTTCTTTAGGAAACAAACAGTCGTCTTGTTTATTAAATTTTCGTTTGTTAATTACATTACCCTAAGGTTGTATGGAAGAAATATTTTTTTTAGCGATAAGACTGCCTTATTTGGACCCACTTGTTATTCTTTATCTACAAGGTGGCCGGTCAATTGACGTCACAAAAAAAATTTAGGTCCGGCATGTCGTGGGGTATCCGAATCTCCATGTAGGTACCTATGTTGTTTTCGAGTTATGATTCTTTTTCCGATTTTTTTGAGGAATTTCGACATGACTAGCTAAAACATGTCTAAAAAATTGACTTTTTAGAGTTTTTTTTTACTGTATCTTCATGAGTTGTAGTTTTCTGCATAGGTACAATAATCAGCTTTGTAGCGATTCACGGAACGTACATTTTTAACTTCAGACCACAGACCAGATGCTTAGTGGTCTGTGCTTCAGACTAAAATTTTCATAACTTTCATCAAAGTTACGAACTTTTTTTTAGAAAATGTTTTAAGCTGGTCATGTCGAAATTCCTCAAAAAATCGGAAAAAGAATCATAACTCGAAAACAATAAGCTGCCCCCCCCCCCCCCCCCCCCCATGAGGGTGATTCGGATACCCCACGACATGCCGGACCAAATTTTTTTTTTATATTCAAATGCATATTCTGTTTTGGTGTGCAATAATGAATAATTGATTGATTGATTAAAAATGTGAGTCCTTACTTTTTTTTTACACTACCAACTTAATCTTCCTGTTGCTCCTGAAGTATTAATCCTACCGTATCATAGTTAAATTAAGTAAGTACTTATGTGAAAGTTATCAAAACACTAATAAAATAAAATAAATAAATAAATATCTTGGACATTGTCACACAAATTATCTAGTCACATTTAAAGTTCCAGAATCTAGCCTGGACTTGTATTATGATAACTAGACAACGATATAGAATACATATATATAGATACAAACATCCATGACTCGGGTACAAAATATTCAAATTCATCACACAAATATTTGTCCCTTACGGGATTCGAACCCGCGACCCTCGGCACAGCAGGCAGGTTCACTACAGACTGTGCTGTCGGGCCGTCGAAAATGATAAATAAATAAATAAATAATGCATAGTTCCTAAACTGTACCATTAAATTTTATTTCTTCCCTCCGGACGGAAAGCGTCAATTGCCGTCCCGCTGCGCTGAATGAAGTTGTCGCTTTCCTCGGACAGTAAATAAGAAAGCCTCAGATCACATGTTTATTGCAAAATTACATGAGATATGGTCCCATAGAGAAAGTTGTTCAGTTTGACGGTCTTAACAACCCCCTTAAGAGTTTCAAAAATTTATTCTTACTTATGAAACACCTTGTATAGGAATCGCGTTGTGGATCTGCTAGTGGGTGGTCGCGTGTCGCTCGTCGGTTGCCCCCTCCCAGCTCGACAGCGGGGCTCCAGTGGTGGCTCAAGATAGTGTTCTTTTGTAAGAACAACCCTTGAAGTCACCAAAATATCTTCATAACCGTACAACGTCAAGCACTTTTGCTTTGCTACAAAAACTCGACATTGGCAAAATCATCACAAACCAAGATGGCAGCCATATTTTAAAAATAGAATAGAATAGATAATATATACAGCTTGGCAAAAAAGTCGTGATAAAAAATGAGGGCGCTGCCTCCACGCAAGAACGTCAAAATCACACATAACCTGGCAACACCACCATACTAAAATTTTAGTTCCACCTGTCACCACGATCATGTCTTTTTTGCCAAGCTATATGTAATAGGTGCAAGGCATAAAAATAGTTGTTTTATTCTTTACTTTCATATTTTGATTTGAATTTTTACACATGTAAGTAAGTAAGTACTAAAAACAAAGTTACTTATACTATCCCATAAATATTGCAGGTACCTACCTACATTATGATTGTAAAACGTGTTATGTTTATTGACCTGAAACTAACTTCTAAGTTTATGGATTTTTACATGATTCTGCAACAAAACATTCTTACAACAAAATTGTGACATCACGCGAAATTCAAACAAAACACGGTCAGATGATTAGTGTATGGATAACATTTTTAGTTTCAATCGAAACTACTAACACTCGGTATATGGAATCAGTTGGACATCCACAAAGAAACGACTACGCGCCTTTATATACCGATTACTACGGCGAGAGGAGATCATTTCGTAACATTGTCAAAAAGTCGCAAAATTATAAGAAAAACAAATGCAAATGTTCTTGCGGCAAGTGTTCTCAAGCCGAATCATATTGCGAGGACTTTTATTGTGATCAGTGTAGTACAGAAATAAATCATGCCGAGGCAAAGCCCGGCGAAGAAGCTCCTCCCGAAGAATACAAATATGCGATGCCGTTTGCTGTTCCCGCACAGATAATGATGCCAATGTTAATTCCTGGACCGATGCCGTTCCCGTATCCGATGAGAACACCGAATTCTGCTAAAACTAGCACAACTCCTACTACAATTACTACTAAAACTCCTACCACTACGACTCTTACTAATACTACTCCTACTACCACTAATCCTACTACTAATACTAATCCCACTTCTACTATTTCTACTATTACTACTTCTACTGACATTACTACTACTACTGATACTACTACCACCGACATGACTACTACTGACACTATTGCTACCGACATTACTACTGCTGACACTACTACTACCGACATTACTACTGCTGACACTACTACTCCGCTTCAGAAACTAGTAGAAAAAGACCCTTCGAAAGATGATGACGGCGCAAAATGGGATTCTAGCGAAACTAATACAAATGACGATGAAATAACTAACCCAAGAGGAGAATCTGAAGAAGATTATAAACTACCATTTTTCATTTTGGATGAAGTTACACTTACTAATACTTTTCATGATATTCACACGACTACTCAAAGTTCAGTTAATTGTAATGAACGCAACGATGACAACATGCAAAGATCAACACAGTCATATTTCGTTGATAGTGATTGTCAAGTTATTTGGAAAAGACCCAGTTTACGCAGCCCCACACGTAGGCGAAACAACGATCAGTACTATGTAACGCATCCACAATACGACTACATAACACGAAAATCATATCCTACCACAGTTAATACAGTCAACGAAGAAGTCAGAATAAGGCCGACGATAGAATGGAGCAGAAGAAATAGATACTTAATAAAATCACAGTCCAGTAAAGGACCAAAGAAGCAGAAGATTCATAATTCGGTGGTGTAGCAATTCCGTGATTCGCAATTTGTGTCGCACTTCCGTGATTCGCTCTTTGATAGTGTGGAAACTCTGTGGTAATATCGAAACTCAAGAATTGCTGTAAAACTGCTTCAAATGTAAGGTATAAGACTAGTATCGACTAGGCGACATTTGTCGCGCAACATGTCAAATACTCGTAATTTATTCAAAATACCTACTTACCTACTTAGTAATTTTACGATAACATTTGATGTTTCTTTTTGCGAAGTTATACCACCGCATCGTAAGGGCTTATAACTGCCTGTAGTCAGGGCCGGATTTAAGCACAGGCTTCATAGGCGCGCGCCTAGGGGCTCGCGCCACAAGGGGGCCCGCGCCACATTGATAACTAAAAAATAAAAATATTAATAAACAATGGTAGATATCACAACTGCCTTCGTCGTCTAATGGTTAAGAGCAGAGGGCCCGGCCCACCCCAGAATCCTTCTGGCCCACCCCAGAAATCAAATGAATCACTTACTAAAAAGAGTTATCAATAGGTAATAATAAATAAACATGATATTATTTTCTTGTGTTTCGTTTCTCATGTCCACTTTGCTGTAAAATATCGCCTCGCTCGCTCCTGGCTAGACACATGGCAGTAAAATAGATGGAAATGGGTGAAATATCTAGCTCGCTTCGCTTCGGTTTTGGATCGTATATATTTTCTTAGTGTAGTTAAATCTTGAGCCTGCTTTGCTCGATCCAGCTTTTAGGTGTCGTAAAAAACTCGAGCTCGCTAAGCTCGCTTCAGGATTTAAATCTTATTACACTGATCTCACTATATTGCAGTACAATTTCGAGCTTGCTTCTGGCTAGACACATTGCAGCTAAAATCTCGAGCTCACTTCGGTCGCTCCAGAATTCAGTGAAATGTCGAGCTCGCTTCGCTCGCTCCTGGCTACGATTGTATCATAAAGACCTAGATGCATTGCAGTAAAATCTCGAGCTCACCTAGCTTCGCTCGCTCCAAAATACAATTAAATCTCAAGCTCACTTCGCTCGCTATAGGTTTTGGATCCTATATGCTTTTATAGTGAAGTAAATTATCGAGCTTGCTTTGCTCGTTCCAGATTTTAGGTCGTCAAAAACTTTAGATAGAACCAGGTTTTAGATATTGTTACATCGACCTTGCCTGGGCCTGCCCCCCCTGGGAAAAAACCATTGCTACGCCCATGGCCCTCCATTTTTTGATACCGATTGAATCGAGTAGTTACATAATAAGACCTTAGGGTAGCTGTGCCTGTGTGACCGATTTGAACGATTCTAAAAACACGCATCTTCCAAATTATAAAAGCAATAACTTCTAATCGTAATGTTCTTTATTACGACAGGCGTTTACAATAATGAAGGCAGTGAATCTGAATCTAGCATTGCTGGCTTTTAAGGCAGCTAAATAAATTGAATTATTATATACAAGGTGTTACAAAAATACAAATAAACATTTAAGGGGGTGGTTTAGACCATGAAACTGAACAACTTTCACTATGAGACCAACATCGAAATCGCGAAAAAAAAAAAAAGATGTTCGATACCTACTCTACAAATCGACTAAGTAGAGCTAAAATATGTAAGGGATATGTTATTTTTTTTTGCGATTTCGATGTTGGTCCCATAGAGAAAGTAGTTCAGTTTGACGGTCTAAACAACCCCTTACTACTACCTGCCGGTTTTGGGTAATTTTGTAACCATTTTATTTATTAACTATGACACTTTTTGAGCTGAAATTTAAACTGAACCATCTACAGGATATGAGAAGTGATGTGGTTTTTCTAGAAATCGATTTTAATGAATAAAACCGAAGAAAAGGGACTCTAAAGTCACCCCTTTTTTTCCAGTTGTAACCATTTTACTCTTACATTTTTAATCGGAACAAAATGAAAATTTACTATATTGTTCACAATACAATTTAGAATGATGTGGTTTTTTTACTTTTTCGAAATTAATAAAAAATCATCGAATTTTTCAAAGAAAACAGCAAAATTCTGACCGGAGCCACGCGCTCTTTCTCATCGATTAGTATGGAGTGTGAGTGAGAGGAGAGTGGTCCACGGCTGATACGCCTTAAGTGTTTCAAATATTTATTTTTACTTATGAAACACCCTGTCACAGATATTATAATACAAGGTGTGGTGATATCGTCATATTGCATGGGCCAGCGTTGGGAAGTGAATGGAGAGTTATTTCTAGCACAAGTCCAGTACTTTAAACGTTTTGGATTTGACATGATGGCGTTCGTTCGCACATGCCACTTGGTGCAAATTGTCCTTGACATATGTTAAGGGTTGACCATAAAAGTCTGGTTCTTGAAAATATTTTCAATACCAACCAAGAGTCGCGTTGTGGATCTGCTAGTGGGTGGTCGCGTGTCGCGTGTCGCTCGTCGGTTGCCCCCTCCCAGCTCGACAGCGGGGCTCCAGTGGTGGCTCAAGATAGTGTTCTTTTGTAAGAACAACCCTTGAAGTCACCAAAATATCTTCATAACCGTACAACGTCAAGCACTTTTGCTACAAAAACTCGACATTGGCAAAATCATCACAAACCAAGATGGCAGCCATATTTTAAAAATAGAATAGAATAGAATACCAACCAATTAAAGACAATAAAATTGTTCAGAAACAATTTAGAAACTAATCTCTTTGCTTGTGTCAGATTTTCGTTAAAATATATAGTTATAAAGTTACAGTGCCTCAAAAATTTCCATATAGGTACTAGTGTTGAAACTGTATATATTGAAACGAAAATCTGACTCTGTCAGGTAGGATTGGTAGGTAGATTAGTTTCTAGATTGTTACTGAAAAATGTCATTGACTGTAATTGGTTAATATTGAAATAATATATATTTCTCCCCTCCAGACGGAAAGCGTCAATTTTCGTCCCGCTGGGCTGCGTTCAGAACCTTTGGGTGCGGTTGTTTTTCTCGCTCGCTCTTATGGGTAGAACGCTTTTCACCAAGCCTCGGAACGGCGTTAGTGCGATAAGTTGCACTCGGGGTACACTCTGGGCGCACTCTGGGCGTAGGTAGGTTCTGAACGCACCCCAGCGCTTAACGAATCGCCGTTTTCCACCTACGTCGAGGAGAAAAATAGTATACTAACCTCGGGCCCTCGGGCAGTAAATAAGAAAGCCTCAGATCACATGTTTGTTGACCTCGCTTCGCCTCGGTCAACAATTTCATGAGATCTGAGACCTTTCTTAATTTCCTGCCCTCGGTGTGTAATCTATTAATAATTTAATTTTAAATTGTGTAAAGGAAAAGATAATGCAATTATATAACCAATAATAATTATTTTATTACTTAGACACAAGAAGTACACAGCCATTATTGCCAAATAAGAACTATTATCGTTGAGTAATATTACTAATAGTGTTACTTATTATTAATTACCTCTCCGATAAATACAAATAATGAAATAACGTGTCAAATTCAATAAAAATTATACCTACTAATATTAAAATACAATATGCTCAAGAACTTTGAACTTTATTCAAAATACAAAAAGGTCTAAAACATGTCAAAAACAAATAGTTTTCTACTTAATTTGTTATCCTAACTAGGTACTTAAATTAAAACTAAGTAATATAATTCATTTAATTAACTACTTATTTACAATAAATAAAATAGATTGAACCCCAAAAACTATCGTTGTTTCACTCACGTTGATGGCGAAACGTGTGAGTGAGAACAGTACAACAACAGTTCCCGTATAAATCCAATGTGTATTCAATCAAACATTAAGGCATTTAAATGCGTATCAAATTCAATTAATTAATTACCAACATTTGGACGATGTCCCTAAAATATATAAATAGATTACAACATTTATTTCTATATATTATATTTTTGTACTCACAGTACGATCACAATATTTAATATAATTTGTAATCAATTAATATTACTTTAAATGCAAATTAATTTGTGCTATATCGAATCAAAAATATTATGCAACTATGGCACTACTGTACAGTGAATGGTATGAATTTGGAAATTTACTTTTGGAATACTGTCGGTGGGACACACTACACACACATGTTACACACACTATATTATGTTAAGAATTGTATCTTATTTTAATTGATAGACATGGATTGACAAATCATCAATAATACGATGTCAATAAGGTCATAAAATTAGAATGTCCCCGTTTCTCAACTGAAATATTTAAAAAATTCGAGCAAAAGGAGTTTTTCGAAAGGGTTTTTTTCCGCCCAAAAATGTCAGTAAAAATTATGTTTATTTTAATAATAGCATTCAAAGTTGCTTTCCAATACCTACAGAGGTAAAACTAAAATGCTGTCAAATGATAAAGAATCTTATTTCATTGCATTTTAAAGCACATAACGGTGCGGACACCGGCGCCCTCTGAGGGCTAAGACTCAAATTAGTTCTATAATACGTGGGTAGCTCACTTAGTTTGGACGTTGAGCGCGCCGATCAAGTCTTGGAAATCGGTGACGTACCAGGAGGCCTTTTTCCTTACTTCTTCACGGACTACGTTACCACCGAAACCTGGGGAAAAAACAATTTAAGGTTTTAAATTGAAAACTTGCACAGTTCTGTGAACCATAATTTATAACCTGGCAAGATAAAGAACCACGAATTCCCCCGGAATTCAGAATATAATGATGATGTTGATGATGCTTCATGGCCATGATCGACCACAGCGACTGATAATAGCTGTTGACTTCGAGAGCTGTTGTTTGGCCGGGGAGGGGACAACCGACGCGCGATCCCCCAATAACAGACCTACAATGCGACTCCCCGATCTCTATAACATCGTTATTTCAATGAATGTTCCCCCATAAATTGTCTTGCGTATACAGGGTGAAATTGATATCATTAGCATCCTTTTAAACTAAGAGTCTACCCATCAAACTGAACAACTTTTACTCTATGGGAGCAAACCGATCGGAGCAAAAAAAAGTCTGCTGTTCCATACTAAACTGCAGTGCCTCCTCGACTCAAATGTATGCAACAGCAGATATTTTTTTGCTCTGATGCTTAGTTTAAAAGGATACTAATGATATCAATTTCACCCTGTATAGTCCTTCCCTTCTTAATATGCTGACACATTTTTAAGGGGATGATCAGACCATCAAACTGAACAACTTTCTCTATGGCACCAACATCGAAATCGCGAAAAAAAATCTGCCCCTCCATACAAAACTACAAACCTGCTCGAGCCAAATGTATGGGACAGCTGATTTTTTTTTCGCAATTTCGATGTTGGTCCCTTATAAAAAGTTGTTCAGTTAGATGGACTGATCATCCCCTGAAAAAAGTATCAGCATATTAAGTTGGACCCACTATGTGAAGTCTACCAATAACGCCCATACGTCGTTGAAGGTAGGCCTGTCCCCTGCAGTGAGACGTACACAGGGCGACAGATCTACCTACCCATAGTTGAACTCTATGTTCATAGACATAAGGTCCAACTATGGATAGGTTGATCTGTCGCCGTGCGTACATATACTGAAGATGACTTTAGGAGACAAAACGGTTTAGCAAAATAAAATTAAACCTTACTGCCACATATTAAAACTCGAAACTAACCGATAAATCCGTCAGCGGGCGGGCAAGCCTCGGCGTCGGTGGCGCCATCTCCGATCATGATGAGTCTCTGGTAGCCGTGTTGCTCCTTCAGCCTCCTGATGACCAGGCCCTTGCCGCCGGACCTGGACGTCGGCTCGTTTTCATCGAACCCTGCGTATTCACCTGAAACAAGGAAATTATTTTTTATTTTTTTATTAATTCAAATGTATGAACGGTAGTGCTCTTTGATAATGCAATTTTTTCTACTATTTGTGTAGAAATATGCTCCATACAAAGACAACGTTCACCGTAAATACGTAACTCGTAACCTACTGCAAAATAAGGTTCACAATCGAATGCGAGACATAAATCAAAGAGATTCGACAAGGTCCAACTAAGAACTGTTGTACCACGGCCGGTCCCCAGGCTGCACACTAAGCCTGGTGGAAGATCTTTCCTTTTCAACGAAAAACGTATTAAAAGACATTTCCCACATGACGAACTGTATTCATTTTAAATCATTGCGCAACTAACGAATGAGTATAATCAAAGAACAAATACAAAGAGTATGATAGCTAAAATTATACACAAACCAGGAGGAATATGATACTTTCCAATGAAATGGAAATTATCCTTTTCTGCAGTGGGATTTCTTATAAAATTCAAATTTACCAGTTTTGTATACGAAATTGGGCAATGCCTTTTATCGTAGAGTTTTCTGACAGTAGTTTATACGTAGTGCAAACATGTCTCCACAGACGGCGTTAACGTAACAACCTGGATCCGAAGACGGAGATTTCGGCTAAAAAAAGTGAAAATAAATGCAAGGTATATACAGTCGGTCCATCTCGTGGGGCCTACCCACACGCTGCGCTTAGTTTCGAAGAGACGTTAAAAAAAACTAGGTAGGTACTTCTAGAATCTAGAAGCACAGAATATCAAGTACAACAGAAGGTTCACTATCTAAGAACGCTCGCTCCAAGTGCTACTGACACTCGCGATCGCGCCTTGTTGACTCTCTGTGGGTGAATGTCACGCACACATTGACTCTCTGTGCGTGAATGAGGATCTCCGAGGTTTTTTATTTTGAATGTAGTATTAAAGTACAAGAAAAATCCAAAACATTGGTGTTTTTATTTTTTTTCTACGACCAAAAATGAGCGAGCTGCGAGCGATTGAATGTAGCAACTGTTGAACTAGCTGGCGGCAAGGTGCGTGACGTCATCGCACCCGTTCGTACTGCGGTGGTAAGTTATTATGGCATTAATAGCTTTATATCTCGGCTATGGTGCGTCGCACGTCAAAAGTGCATATTACAAAAAAAATTCGTATGGACAATTTCTACATATTGCGTACAGACGCATAAGTTGACGGAGTGTCCTTTCATGTTTTTTTACTTATTGAACAAAAATGAGTTATTACTATTTTATTAATAGCTAGGTTGCGCATCCATCTCGCATCAACGCCATCTACCAAACCATTTAGAACATTTTTATTTTCTTTTTTTAATATCATTCGGAAAATCCCTCATTAGCAGAAACAATACAACATTTCGTCAGTTTCAAATCAATCATGGAGTAATTTTTCGATTCGTTTAAAAAGAACAAAGAAAAATTCTAGCAATCTAGTAAACAAGACACAATTATTTATCTTATCGAAACGTCGGATTAATCGATTATGTCAAGTGTGATCCTTAACTTCAAAGAAATAAGACGCATTTCCAAACAACATAATAGGTGAAGCCTTGATACCGTTATCATTCTATTGTCATTGCCACCACATGTCTATTGAACCTTTGTTTTCATCGTATGAACAAAGATATCAATATACTTAAAGCGTTGCGTAAAGTTCGAAAAACTATGGAGATAGTGTTTAATTTTTTTTAATAATCCTAATACTTTTCTAATCTAATTCCAGAATGCATAGATGAATCTGTTGTCCAGTTCCATTCACATGCCATAACATAATATTCTTATTCTTTTGGGTACTAAAATATTCATCCATTAAAACCTTAGATCGCGGTCCCGGGCATTCCAACTAGCCCGTGGAAGATCTTCCCTTTTCCTCCAAAGAAAACATCGTGAGGAAACCTGCATGCTTCAATTTCAAGGCATGTATTGTACCCATTGTCCATTATAAGTGGCGACGGGCTCACCCCCCGTCACACTGGACAGAATTTCGGTACTAATGGTGAAACGTGGATGTTCTGAGGTTTCAGAATATCTCTGACTACCCCCTCGGGGAATACAGTCGTGAGCATATACTATACTATACATACTAAAACCTTAGAAGTCAAAGTCAATATAATTGTTTATTCAATATAGAAGCTTGAAGCACACTTATTAAACGTCAAATCTTTTTTAAAGCTACCACCGCGTTGGAACGTGTTGTCGCTGTAGAGAAGATGCGGCCAGAAACTCTACAACATTCACTTGGACGACGACGAAACCAGACAATATGAACTTGGACAAGTTACGCGTGTAATCTACTAACAAACTTTTCTGACACTTTTTGCAGGGGACGAGGTAGCATGAAGTCCTTTGGATTTTATTCCATTACATTAGATTCAATTTTTTAAATAGTTGAAAATAGTCTTGCGTGAACCCTAAACGAGACTTGTTTAAAGTTATCCGCCATTATAGGCTGTCTCGTTTAGTGATAAGATATAAATAAGGTGTAAATGTAGATGATTAATTGATCTTTTAACGTGGCAGAGAGGAAATGCTAATGCGAGGCTGGTCCCTATCCCTCGTTATATTGTCTATGATTAAAATAGGCACGTGGAAGGACAGATAAATACTGATTGGCTGAAATAATTTGGTGTACAAAGTCGAAAAAAAAGTTATCGGAAATTACGTGCCAAGAGTCTGATTGATCTTGACCAAATTTTCTGAGGCAAGATTTGCTAACCAGACGTAATCTTACACAATATTATCTTAAAGATAAGCATTTTCTTAGAAAACTTTATGAAATATTATTGGAATCGAATGACAAATAACTAAACAACGTTTAAATATTTACCAAAGTTATATTCGGTAACAATTTTCAATATTTTACAGTCAAATCTGTTCACCGTTAAACATCATCATCAGACTATATAGGGTCCTTCTTAATATGCTGACACTTTTTTAAGGGGATGATCAGACAATCAAACTGATCAACTTTCTCTATTGCACCAACATCAAAAACGCGAAAACAAAATCTGCTGCTCCATAAAAAACTGCAAACCACTCGAGCCAAATGTATCCACCAGCAAATTTTTTGTTCGCGCATTCTATATTGGTCCCATAGAGAAAGTTGTTCAGTTTGACTGTCTGACCATCCTCTTAAAAAGTGTCAGCATATCAAGTTGGAAGTACGTCCCACTGCAGGGCACTGGCCTACCCTCAAGGTTAAACATAATACACATTAAAGGAAGAAATCACTGCCCAAGGTCAATAAAGCATAAATTATACCCCCTGACATGACAGTCAAACAAACATAATTAGCAAGCAAACAGCCACACCCACATTTATTTACTCGAAAGCAATCGTCCGTAGATCAAAACAATAATACATATGTCATCATGTCCCAGTTGCGATTACTTGCGATTGACCCGCGCACGCAACTAGCAGCGGGCGAACGTAAGCGCGCAGGCGTCAGAAGCGTGCGCTATCAACTATCATGCACTGCGAGCGTGCCACTATTGTCATTGTTTATGTCTACATAATATTGCATGTATAGTACTTCAAGGAAAATAATGGGCATCGGAAAATTCGGAAAACATCGGAAATAATCGTAAAAGCAGCTCTATATCATTAATTATCGTAGGCGAAGTATTTTTCGATTACGCTGATAGACGTAACATCAGTGTAACCGCGTATGAGACAGCGATAGTCATAAAATCCTACACAATTTTTATGAAAATAGATGTCCGACTCCGGAGTCAGACAGCCGTCGTAGATCAAAAAAGTGGCTACGTCGATAAGGACAGCAATAAGCGATCTCCTGTTTTAACTAGAGCGAATTTGCTATGTGCATCTCTTACTGAGTGATATGACAAGACTCGTGCTTTCTTCTAGTTCCTTCTCTTTCTACGTTAATTATACAATACTGCATAGTTTCGGTCGGTCATCTTCGGGAACACGAAGTTAGTCGATGCCCATTATTTTCCTTGAAGTACTGGACATTATTTTTAGATATAAAAATATGTTTTGTTATTTAAAACACAATTCTTTTTTTATTTAACATTACACATACATTTCCGTTATGCTCATCAATTTATTGCTCAGTTGAAACATAGACAACTATATTTTCAAGTAATATTCTCTTCATGATAATGCATTTATCGTAGAAGTATACCATGTATAAAACTTGCAGCTGTGTCTAAACATAATCAAGTAACAAACAGATTCAAACGAACACATTTTTGGCCTTTGCCCCGCTAGAGGTCGCTAGCAACTCATAATGCCGTAAACGAATGATTAACTCGGTAATTTGTTATTGTTAATGATATAACTATTTTTAAAACAGTTCGTTTTAATATAGTCTGTCTGTCTGTATATGTGTTGGTGTAAAATAAAGTAAGTACAGATTGATTTATAGTTTATAAAGTGTCTTATTTCGAAGAGTCGATGGCAGGTCAATGAGTTTGAATTGAAAGAATTGGTCGGGAGTCTTGTTGAAAGTTTGTTCACGAGCTGTTTTGTGTCGTTCGCCTTCGAGCTTGTTACGAGGCTCCGCCAAAATATCTCAAATGTTAGGTTACTATACTCCCAAACCCCACTTGAAATTGGCACAAATGTAGTGCTAGACACATTGACTTACCAACGGACTGTTAACAACTTACTGGACGGAGGGTCCGCGTGTGTGTCCGAATAATAAAAAGACAACGAAAACGTAAAAACGTATTACGCAACAGTGAGACGGAAAAGAATTTCAGCATTTTCAATGTTTGAGTTGGTTTATATTACTACACGTACTTAGGTTTGTGTAGTTTAGTCTCGGACACTTTTTTCGAGAATTTTGTACTAGACCTGGCGTCCATAGTATTCTAGTATAAGTCAATGGCTAGACACAAACAACCTGAAGATAATTTATAAATAAAAAGAATAGCTCTTTATTTTTTAAGATTGTTTTTTATTATTTAGTAGCAAAACATTTTGTCATTAAAATATAGGGAAATTTAACCGATTTTTTTATTTAAATAAATTTTCATTTTTCACCTTTCTATGATTTGACCTAAAAAGTCCTCCAGTACCTACTCTGGATATTTTCAAGGGAGAAGAGATATACGAGTAATCAAGCAATGTGAAGTGCAATAGCGACATTATCATAGCCTGCCATTGACACAGATTGTTGTAAAGCGAGGGCGGTTGTTATATTATATCATACTTCAGATGGCGTGATCAATAAGGACAACGTTGAGTTTGAATCCAATGAACAGGAAAAATTATTTTAACGATAAAAAAATGTTTCAAAGGTAGTTAAGAGTCTCTACAACATTGCATTTTATGATTGTCTTTTCTAATGAATTTGTTAGTTTTTATTTCTAAAGGCCTCCGCATATTGCAGCGATATTATCGAGCGATTTTATTGAGCGATATGTCACGCATGCGCACCAGCACTAAATGTGGTCTAAAGAGATTGCGTCGGAACAAAATCGCAGTGATATTATCGCTCGATAATATCGCGGCAGTGTGTAGGATCGCGCGCGTCCCCATACAAAATGTACTGGAAACAATTATCGCAAAATCGCAGCGATATTATCGCTCGATAAAATCGCTGCAATGAGCGGAGGCCTTCATTTAATTGCGGCCGAAGTATTAGTCATTCGTTAATTTTTTTTTCAGAAAATTCAAAAGTAAAAAAAAGAAATGTCAATCAAAAATGAAATCGGTAAAAAACAAATTTCTATTTTAATAGAACTTAAACAAATTAAAGTCGAATTAATTCAACATCGTGTTTACAAAATCAGATAAAGACTAGTCTCATTAGTTACTCTCATTAGGGCCTGTTTCACCACTTCTGAGCAAGTTCTTGTTAGCTTATCCGACAGATAATTTGACATAATTTCATACAAAATATGCCACACTATCCGTCGGATAAGCTAACAAGAACTTACCCAGAAGTAAAGAGAGACAAATAAATACTTTTTAATTTAATTTAAGTGGTGAAACAGGCCCTTAGTCTCTCAAGTTATCAGAACCGAACTAGTTAGATCTTGTATACAACCAGCTGTTAAGAGGAAAACTGCATCCAGTTTCCTTAACTAAAGATAGAATTTACATATTATTCCGTCGAGTCGATGGCTTGACATTGAGTTTGATTTGAATGACAGTGTCCAAGATATTTGTTTGTCAACGCAAAAAGGGTCCAGTTGTCGGGTTTTGAGTTAAGGTTAGATTTGGCATCTAGTTCAGTCACATGATCATATGGAATAATAAAAAAGCTCGGTTAAAAATGCCGACAACTGAACCCATTTTGCGTGGACGCCTACATTTATTTATTTATCGTGGTGAATAGATTTGCCTACCAGCATAAGTGGCTTTCTGATAACGCCGAATTGTGCCAGACTTATATCGGGGGTTCAGAACGTGACTAGGGGAAGCTCTCACCAATAAAGTAAATGAAATTTCTAAACGTAACCTGTACACAGTTTAGGCACTGCTAGTAAAATTCTGAATACAACCTAACTCCCTAAAATATATAAGACGACGCTTCACAAACCATCAAAATTAAGGTATGGGACCATAGATATCTTCGATGGATCCAAATTGTAGGTTTACGTGTTACGGCCGTGAGTTTATATTTTAATTAAGAGCGCCATTGCACCCTTTATATCCGCTTCAAGGCCTCCGCTCATTGCAGCGATATTATCGCTGCGATTTTGTGATAATTATGGGGACGCGCGCGATCCTACACACTGCCGCGATATTATCGAGCGATAATATCGCTGCGATTTTGCGATAATTGTTCTCAGTACATTTTGTATGGGGACGCGCTCGATCCCACACACTGCCGCGATATTATCACAACCTGACGCAATCTCTTTCTACTACATTCAGTAAAGGGCGCATGCGTGACGCGAATCGCGGAATCGCTGCAGTGTGTAAGGTGTCGCGATATCGCTGTCGATAATATCGCTCGATAATATCGCTGCAATGTGCGGAAGCCTTTATTCTGTTATTTTACGAAACATACAAAAATGCAATGGAAATAAAAAATATTTCGCATGTGTGCGTTACTCACCATTAAAGTAAAACTTGAGTCTATTAGCGTATACATTTGCTACAGGGATGTTCAGTTTCTCGGCCACGGGCTCTATGAGGCTGCGGAACCCTCCAGAGACCAGGTACACGGTCACGCCTCGCTCGTGCAATTGCTTTACTAGTTGTCTGCAAACGATTGATGGGAAATTAGACTTTATTTTTGACAGATTAAAGTTCTCGTTTCGGTAACTTTTTCATAAATAGAGACATAAATTAAGGGGCTACCTGCCGGTTTTGGGTAATTTTGTAACCATTTTATTCATTAACTATGGCACTTTTTGAGCTTAAATTTAAACTGAACCATCTACAGGATATGAGAAGTGATGTGGTTTTTCTAGAAATCGATTTTAATGAATAAAACCGAAGAAAAGGGACTCTAAAGTCACCCCTTTTTTTCCAGTTGTAACCATTTTACTCTTACATTTTTAATCGGAACAAAATGAAAATTTACTATATTGTTCACAATACAATTTAGAATGATGTGGTTTTTTTACTTTTTCTAAATTAATAAAAAATCATCGAATTTTTCAAAGAAAACAGCAAAATTCTGACCGGAGCCACGCGCTCTTTCTCATCGATTAGTATGGAGTGAGAGTGAGAGGAGAGTGGTCCACGGCTGATACGCCTTAATGAATATTTTAGAGAGCGGGGGAGACTTGTATCAAATTAAAAAAGGTTCGTACCTTTTTGTTTGACGCGTGGCATATCTTTGATTAAAATAAGGATATTTGGAATGCAGTATAGGTGTAATCAAATCACTAATCATTGACACAGTAATGAGAATGAAAATAAAACACAATTTCACTCAAAAGCAGAAAAATGATACAATAACCGAATAAACAAGTAAAGGTTATTTGCGTAAATAAAAATCGGGTAATCATAAGTCGCGAGGTCGTAGCATGATACACCCGTGCCTCGAAACTGGAACTTACTGGTTATATTTAATTGTTTACTCATGCCATAGATACCTGATTGTTATTTTATTGATAGTCGTGTACATTTAGGTTAAATTATAGATGTCATGCACATACGACAATTTTCTACATAATATTTAAATATTTTCTTATAGCTCCGGCCATAAAGATTTTATTACACCATTATTCATTCGCCTTTTTTTGTTGTTCGTAGTAGTGCTCATAAAGACGATATAGACGCAAATTAATTGCCTAGCTGCTTGATAAATATTCACTCAAATTATATTAATATCTTAGATTGTAATCTTTATTATTGATTAACAAAACTCCCTGAAATTGGAAAATCAATGCAACTTAAAAAAAACAATCAATTCAATGCTAAGCATTGAATGAGAATTTTCCTCGATTTTATAATTGTCTTCAAACTACGTGACATTGGCAGAAATGCATTGGTAGACACAAGCAAAACGCAATAAATAATAAAATTTTGGATTTCGATATTGAAATAAGTTGAAAAGATTACTAATCCCAATTACAAACTTTGCGATTTAAAAATCAATATACCTAAACGATAAAAACGTAAATAAAGCCGAAACAAAATATCACACATATTTCAACGTGAGTAAGAAAGATAGCATGACAATGATGAAATAAGTTATCGGGTCGGCTTATTTTAAGTTTATCTTTTAGAACTCCAATCTGATTCCCAGGATTTTATTTAAAGTGAAAATATAGTGATATCGCTAGTTGACAACGAAAGTTGTCACCTTCATTTGTATGATAAATAGGTTCAAAAGTGTTTAACATTTGTTGCCGATCGTACAATGTGCCGATGATTTATGATATTAGGAGTCCTTCTAAATATGCTGTCGGTTTCTTAAGGGGATGATCAGACCTTCAAATTGAACAACTTTATCGTAGGTAGGTTGTAGGTATCAAAATCTAAGTCGCGATAAACAAACCGCTATTCCTAATCCCATACATTTGGGTCGAGTAGGTTTAGTTTTTGTATGGAACAGCAGATAAAATTTTTTGCTATTTTAATGTTGGTCCCATAAAGAAAGTTGTTCAGTTTGATATGGTAGAACGAGTGGATTAAATAATATGCAAGGGGCAAGTTACCGCCCAAACAATGGATTAAAATTGAAACTCACGAGATTCCTGGTGTTAGATGAATGGGGAATTTTTCTATGAATTCTTTAATCTGACTGACGGTCGGTCTGATGATGTCCAGCCTCTTCTTCAAAGCTTCCTGGAACGTCATGTTGCCGCCCATCGCTTCAGCCGTTCTGTAATCAATCGAGTTATGTAAGTATGTATTCGAATACAACATTATATCGATGAAGGTTAGATATACCTATTATGTTCATTTCCGATGTTCAATCCTTTCATATTACAAATACGAATGTGTTTTGTTGGGTCTTCACCTCACCTCTCGTATGGGTTTGAATGTTGTCGTCTGGAATGTTACCATTTACCATACGACTTTGCGAATTTGCCAATTGACAACATTTCATTTTAAGAAAGGTACCAAAATAAGAAAACCATTTGGAGATTATGTGATTCAAAGTTTATATCAAAATTATAAGATTTTTCTATCCATTATTTCTTGAGTTATTTGAAAAATACTGAAAAATATAGGTTGAATGAGATTTTATTCCTTTGCCTGCTTGGCTTTTCTATTGTATTTGACAGTTTTTATTTTTAATGTCATTGAGGCCAAGGTATCTTGGCCATAAAGACTACGTTTTTCAGAAAATTCAAAAGTAAATTAAAAATAGAAATATCAGTCAAAAATTAAATCGAAATAATACGTATCTCTTATTTTTTTACCTATTTTTATATTTTTTATTAAAAACTGGTGGTTAAAAAAATGAAATGTTGTCAATTAGCGAAAGAACATACTTTTTCCCCTGTAAACGATACTAAGGCTGGCTTGCACCAAAAAGTACTGTTTAAAAATTATGCTGTCGCTGTCATCAGTATGAGCAGTGTGATCACCAGGAAGCTGGAAATCCTCTATAAAGGGTGAAATCGATATCATTAGCATCCTTTTAAACTAAGAGTCCACCCATTAAACTGAAATACTTTTACTATGGGAGCAAACCAATAGGAGCAACAACAAAAAACTGCTGTCCCATACATTTTAGTCGTGTAGGCAGCAGCGGCGGGTGCAGTTTAGTATGGGACAACAGATTTTTTTTTTTTGCTCCTATTGGTTTGTTTGCTCCCATAGTAAAAGTTGTTCAGTTTGATGGGTGGACTCTTAGTTTAAAAGGATGCTAATGATATCAATTTTACCCTGTCAGTGATCACTAAATACGTTTAAGCCAAACACTTTTTGGTGCAAACCAGCTTATTTCTACCAACTTCTTCTTTCTACTTATTTCTTCGTCGTAGGCAAAATTTAGTTACTGATACTCGTATATCGAATCATATAATTCCCACAAATTAATACGTGTAAATTAAATCCAAAATGATATCAGAAGTTTTAACTTTTTGAGCAGTTGTTTGTTTTTTTTTATTCTGCTTAAAGTCACTGCTCACGCCTTTGTGTGTCTCATAAATATTAATGTGGAATCAATTTCAATAAATAATGGTATAAATACATTCCTTATAGGCTACTTATAAGTGGTTGTATAATCTTCTCCCTAAACTATCATAGAAACAGAAACTTAGAATGAATTAGCTGCTTATTATTACGCGTAAATTTTTACTAAGACCATGGGCAATAATGTTCATAGGGGAATTATCACTGGAAGGGTCATTCAGGACAACTTGCTGGCCCATGCCAATTCTGTCAAAAGTGACTTCAGTGTACCGACGTTTTTGAATACCTGAGACTCTGCTCCCTCTATTAGGAATAGTTAGCGTGAGTATATGTGACAATATTTTTTATAAATAGATGGAGTAATATCTGACCATTATATTTTATTTGCACAATAAATTTTCTTGAACTACAGAATAATAATAAGTAAAGGAAAAGTAAAGAAGAATAGGGAAGGAAAGTGGAATAGTAATAAATCAACATATACTCAAAAGATGTAATCGCGCCGGTTTTGAATAATGTTAGATATGATTCATTTATTTGGCAAAGATATGATGTAATGTGACTAAAACGTGACCTTATCTAAGAAATGAAAAACAATATATTTGCATTGGCATCACGTTGTTCCTATCAGGTAGGTGTAATGTCTTTTTTTATCAATCAAAATGACTAAGCTAATTGTAAAGGTAATCACTTGGTTTCAATTTTGTATCTTATCTTTTATTTATGTATTTTTTTCACAAATGGATCTCATTGATGAATATGTAAGTTGTAGCCTGTAGAATCCCACTGCAGGGCAAAGGCCTCCTTTCACGAATAAGGATGAGAGGGAGTGGGCCATACTCCACCACGCGGGATGAATATGTAAGGGAAATTAAATCGAAGGTTCAGAAATTATATGACGAAGTGTTTATAGAGAACGTATAAAGGAGATGTTAAAGGTCAGTATGGCCCGGAATCGGCCAAAGCGAAGTGTAGATGTGTAAAATCCTAAACCTATAATACCCAGATATCCCGGTTCTCCCAGGTCACCCTCCATAACCATTCATCCTCAGTCATTTTCAATCCTTTCTAAAAAAAAAATATCTGTTCTGCACGAGATCAAATTATTAATTAATCTGTGACGTGGTTTGTCTGTGATAGCATTTTCATAATACTTTCAAGGATAGACCACGATTGGTGCATTCCATCACATTTAGATAAATGTGTCACGAAAGGGCCTCTACGCGCCCATGAGTAAATCCTTTACTGAGATATATACATACATACACAGAGATATACACATACACAGAATCCTTTACTGAGATATATACACAGAGATACATATGTATGTATCTCTGTGTGTATTTGTTCTTATTATGATAAGAACAAATCTATTGGGGAAATCCCACTAAACATGAAAATAACTAGTGAACTTTTAAAAATTTTAAAATTATAAACGAAATAACTCGTGAAAACCCCAAACAAGCCAATCGAAGCACAGAGCATCAAAGAAACCCATATATCAATATAATACTTACAGCCTCTTGACCTCATCTCCTTTCCCGCAGAACCTGGCCAGCTCATCGATGCCCTCGTCCTGGATGACTGTCGAGTCCACGTCGAAGCAGACGCAGTCCGTCGTCCTGAACAATTCCTGGACGCTCTGCTGCGGTGACATGACGCTGATCGAGACCAGCGACAGAGTCTTGAGGGTCGCGTATTGGAGATTGTTCTTTAAGCTGTCGGAATAAGAAAGGTTTTAGCATTTATAAGGGGTGTTTCTTCGCGGCAGTTTCAAAAGATAAAAACCATTGAGCTTTAGACAGGTGTTTCTCATTCTAGAAATTATATAATAAACAACTTTATTGAGATAGGATGTGAATTGCCATAGTAACTTAAAATATAGATAAATGTATAACTAGTTATCAATAGTAATATCCATGTGGGATAGTTTATACAGATATCTCGATCGATAGGCAATAACATCGCTATCAGTTACTATGCTGTGATATGTAATTTATATTAATGACGATCTCGTTGAATGATCGCATAATAGTTGTTAGGCATAGTTAGAATATTTATATAATTCTATGCATACGACTTCATGCTTCGACATTCGAAGCTTTATTTACTAGTTAACATATTCCTTGATTTTCTATGCATGTAGGTGTGGTGTTTTAATTATAAAACGTCTATTGTTTCTTTCGATGTCAGTGAATGTTTTATGAAAGTGCAGTACTACCTTCTTATTTGCCTATAGAGAATGCACGTACCGATTGTTGGTGTAACCCAAATAGTTATTAATAGCTTTTAGAAAGTGTTCAAAATTTTTAATCGAGTTTAATGTTTTGGCTGTCGGAGCTATTGTAGTTAAAATAATAAAAATCTTTATCATTAAAAAGTTTATAACATTTTATGGTCGTATTATCTTTCATTAAATCACGTAAACTGGAGGCAATTCATAACAAAATGAGAACACATCGATTGACCAAGAAACTTTACCGAGAACCTTCGATACTTAGAACGTAGGACAGATCCGAGCTAAAAAAACAACTAAGCATTCCAGCCATGCTCCAGCTTTCAATAATGGAAGCTGCTCAACTGGTTTGCAAGAAAAAAACAGAGGTTCATCGCCTTTCTACAAACATTTGGCAACCGATATAAAAAGTTATAAATTCCGGTATTTTCGACCCTTTTAACAAGTTGCTTCAAGACTGGTTCTTAAAAGTCCCTAAATTGGGCATGATGTAAGAAACTATGTAAAATAACTATGTATTAAGTTATTTCGGTAACTTACTTATAGTCCTGCCTACTGCTTTAAGTTTATTTAACTAGCACGACTACTTCTATTAAATATATATTACAGTGTGAATGTCTTGTTCGCTTCAAATGTCCTATTTATAATGGTTATTCTAGACCACATACGGAATTGTTTGCAATGTGGTCAAACTTGACCTATTTGACATGTTTTTTACTTGTTTACCATGATTATAAATAAAAGTTGCTTTACACATGCTGAGAATGTTGCGGTTAATAATTTTATTTATTTAAAGACAATGTAAAATATAGGGTCCTTCTTAATATGCTGACACTTTTTTAAGGGGATGATCAGACCATCAAACTGAACAACTTTCTCTATGGCACCAACATCGAAATCGCAAAAAAAAATCAGCCCCTACATACAAAACTGCAAACCTAGTCGAGCCAAATGTATGGGACAGCTGTTTTTTTTGCGATTTCTTTGTTGGTCCCATAGAGAAAGTTATGGTCTGATCATCCCCTTAAAAAAGTGTCAGCATATTAAGTTGGACTCTGTATATTTAAATTCTTTTAGTACAGTTATTAAGGATATATGTGCATAAAATAATTATGTATATTTATACAGTTTACGCATGTAATAAATAGATCTCGAGACATGCGATAATGCAAATGTACAGCATGCTTTCATTTTATTTATCATTATCACATAAATTATATTTAGGTATTGGATAAGTATTTGACGCAGGTACACATTATAATTGCACTACATTACATTAATTACTAGAAAGTAAAATTAACTAATTTAATTAGGTATTTTTAATTTGTTCTCAGTTCAATGAAAAAAAAAATGTATTACAATTACAACATGAAATTAAATTGTAGATATTAAATTTATAATTTAAAAAGTTCTATTAAAGTAAATAAAATACATTTTAATAAATATTTATTTCAGAACAATGATAAAACATATGCAATAAATAATTCAACAACAATTTTAATATACCTGTAAAGAGCCATTTTCCTTGAGTCCTCTGCTAATAACAAAATAACACTAATATATTTCACTAAGACGCTCGATATAATATCGATAAGTATTGCTATCTCGCTAAAGGTTAAGAAAACAATGAAATATAACCCACTTGGGAACTACCGTGAACACTGAACACGCCTCCGTTAAGTGTGATATCATATAGTACAGTGCACTGGCTTGTTATCGCCTTATATCCACCAGCCTCCTGAGATAAGCTGTGATGCGAGCTACCGCACCAACATCTGAGAGCTACGTACTATGATCGACGTCACGACACCGTCTTCATTGAAACCGTATGGCCAGACAAGAGCCACACTCGAAGTAGGGGCGACGAAACCAAGCCTGTCTCACTCACTCGCGATAGAAGCGTATGGAATATTTGTTGAAACACTTGTTTTGCGAATTGCGTCGGGCGCAAAATAGATAAAGCGCTTAGCTGTGACGATAATTGACTTGTTTTGTTAAGAAAAAGATGTTATAAATAAAGTCAAAATAAAGCGTTGCTGCGCAAATAAATCCGAGGCTAAAAAACAAACTCATTACACGTTTTGCTTTTTGGGATGCTCAAAAAGTTTGCTTCAGCTACAACTAGCTCCTTATCATTGTAGTTGTAGCATGGTTAACTATTAAGGGTTTCAGGACGGGTTTTACATTTCTAGTTGTAGTACTCTAGCATATTATGTAGTACCGAAACTCTGCCCAGTGGGACGGGTAGTGAGCCCGTCGCCACTTGTAATGGACAGTGGGTACAATACATGCCTCGAAATTGAAGCATGCAGGTTTCCTCACGATGTTTTCCATCACCGAAAAGCCAGTGGAGTTACAAATCGTACATAAATTCCGAAAAACTCATTGGAACGAGTCGGCCTGGAAGGCAGGCAGGCAAGGTTACTAGCCACTGGACCACCACGGTTTTTTGCCACCAAGACGCTACTTAAACCATCTTTTATAGATGGAAAGGCCAATGATGATGAGTAGTCTAGCAATCCTTCAGAGCAACTCAGCATCAGTCTGTCATCGTACACTGCTTAACATATGCCTCCGAAAGCGTGATACAAAACTCTATCCTCGGCCTGCCTCGTCCAGTCGCTCCCCGCTACTTTTTTTACTCTAGAACTCCGAATCCCCTCCCCACCCCCACGGTTGTCAGTTCTTCGGTATATATGACCAGCCCTTACGACTTCAGCTTGCTAATTTTCTGAGCTATGTCAATTGTCAACCACTTTAGTTCTTTGACGTGTTACCTCATTCCTGATGTGATCTCTCAAGAGTTACACCGAGCATAGTTTACTCGATAGCTCGCTGAACTACATTAAATTGATGAACTAGTCCTATCGTCAGGGCCCACGTTTCCGGCAAGTCATGAAATGATAAAAATTCCATTGTATAAAACTTAATTTTTCCTCTTACATAAGGAAAAAACATAAGAATCAAAGTAAAAACAAATTATTCTTAGGCACCTCTATAATCATGAATTGAACCAAACACATTTACATTTAAATTGACAGTGCATCAAGCAAGTAAATATAAAACTGCTAAATAAATATTTGCATGATAAATAGTTGTTTATATCCTTGATTTTAAAACCTTGGCATTGGCCCTCATTTTTCGACACCTTGAAAAAGATAAAGACTTTGTAGAATAACTTTCTGAATATACCAACAATACGTAAAATAAAATGCGTTACAACATAATAAATGGGGTGCTTCAGACCATTAAACTGACCAAATTTTACTGAGAAACCAACATTGAAATCGCGACAACAAAAATCTGCTGATCCATACATTTGGGTCGAGTAGAGATTGACGTTTTCTATGGAACAAAAATTTTTTTGCGCAATTTTTATGTGATGATAGGACTAGTTTATCAATTCAAAGTCGCTCAGCAAGTTATGGAGAGAGCTATGCTCGGTATTTCTCTGAGAGATCACATCAGGAATGAGGTGATGCGTCAGAGAACTAAAGTGTTTGACATAGCTCAGAACATTAGCAAGCTGAAGTGGCAATGAGCTGGTCATATCTGCCGAAGAACTGACAACCGATGAGGAGTCCACGAGACCACGAACTGGCGACAGCCGTTGTGTGGGACACCCTAACCGCCTTAAAGAAGGTAACGGGGAGCGACTGGATGAGGTAGTCCGTGGATAGAATATTGTAGCGCGCCTCAGGAGAAGCCTATTTTCAGCAGTAGACGATGATGGGCTGATGATGATCATGATATTCAATTTAAGCTGAAGCTGTGGCTAGAAAGAATTTTGTTATCTGTGTAGAATAGAGGGCGGCGCGACGGCAGGCGGTTCGATCCCAGACTGGATCACACTATAAGTTTTTAAGAAATTAAAATCTATTTGTAACACTATCATACTAAGTTGCTTACAAAGTTTGGTTGGTAGGTACAGTTTTAGCCCTTAACGAGTAGGTTTCTCATGTCAATAAAGAGCGGTGCGGGATCGGTAACATCATTGCGGTATAGAGCGACAGTCGACAGACTTCCGATTTTACACCTTCCGTTTCTGACTACCGCAAAAGTTAATACGGACGTGAGTTTATGTCCAATGTACCTACTTATGTAATACACTGTTAGAGGAAAAATTTGTGTTCTACGCTGTACGTTTATTACAATAATAATAGTCAGTGGGGGGCAATATTTATCAATGTTTAATGAGACGATTCCGACCGCTCTGATGAAAGGATTAATATTTATTACACTAGGCGATATCGTGCTCAAACGAGACATGTGTTATTTCTTTTGATATGTAATTATAATCTACAGTTATGTATTATTATTATTATTCTATTCTAAATAGAGATTTATTTAAATGATACAATCTCTCCTCACATTGTAGACAAGTTGGAGATTATGGGAAAAAAGTACCTTAGTGTAAGTTTTGTTTGTTGAAAAATGTTGATGGATTAAATGAACATTCTCTCTTAACTAGACATCGGGTAAGTTTGTGAAAGTAAATATAATTTAGGAGTTTATATCTATCGGCATAAATAAATATCACATTACATTTCATTATATTATTAAGACCTAAGATTAAGGGCCTGATTCACAACTTCTCAGTGTCTTCACATTCTTTTTTTTAATTTATAATTAATGGACTTTTTGCTTGTGCGTTAGCACCGCATTTCCGCCAGTGTCAAGTGGTTTGAGGGAGTATCTATCCAATCTCGAGGATTGTTTTTGTGTAAGAACACAACTGAGAAGGATTGCGGAGCCTCGTGGCAGGCTGAAACGCGAACCTCGCTAACACAACGCAAAAGACAAGTGTTCGGGGCAAACCCTGCAACATGACTATCCTTCACATTCTTGTTAGCTTATTCTATTCTATTCTTAATTAATAGCGTTTCCTTGTTATATTTCGCCAGTGTCAAGTGTTGAGGATATACTCATTAGATATTGTACGCGGATATGGTGATCTCAAAGCCCCGTTTTTAAACAAAAACACATACTCGAAACCGCCATAAAACGGCGGAGCCACGTGGCTGCCAAAATCGCAAGCCGACGAGATGTCCTCTTGCCACCCCCTCAGCCACGCGACCTCTTGTTAGCTTATCTGACAAATCTTTTGACATATCTGTTATACAAATTATGTCAAACGGTATGTCAGATAAGCTATCAAAAACTTACTACGAAGTAATGAAACAGGCACTTAGTTAAATAATAAAAAATTTGGAATTTTGTAATATTATATATATAAAAGGAAAATTTATGAAGAGGCGAGTTATTTTTATGGGCAATTATTACCTTATACTAAAGTATAAACTGTGTACAAAAAAAAATATATGTAGGTAATTTAAATTGTCTAAAACTTTCAATCACCTAGCAACATAAGATATAATATGGTGCAACTTTCTACATCAGATTTCAATGCATTACTTTAAAAGAAGTTCAAACGTCGCGAGGTTATCGACTAACACGCGTCTAGCATATGACCGACGTACAATCAAGCACATCAGTTCAAACCATTTGTATGTGTATCTGATTACTAAACTAGGTACATCTAATTATTATAGTTTTAAGAGTTAAAGGGGAACTCTTAGGAAAGTAGTTCAGTTTAATGGTCTGATCATTCTCTTAAAAAAGTGTCAGCATGTTAAGAGGGGTGATCTTCCACTTATAAAAATGTCAGCTTTAAGACTGGTTAAATCCGGACCGACACAACACTACAGGGCCCACATATACCGGGCCCAAGATCTGGTGGCACAAGCGGCCCACCATGGTCACGTCCCTCAGGCTGAGGTTACGACCAAGAAGAAGAAATCCGGACCTGGTGCAGGTTGTGTCCGTCTTACTTCTCAATACTCATGCATAAGAGCTCTTATCGCTCTTACAGACAAGCGACACTTTGCGGTCGCGCAACTGTCGCGCGACCCTCTGCGACCGCAAAGTGTCGCCCGTCTGTAAGAACGCTTACAAACGAGCGACACTTTGCCATCGCCGTAGGTCGCAGAGGGACGCGCTGTAAAGACTTTACGGTCGCCGTGAGTCGCGCGACCCTCTGCGACCGCTAAGGGTCGCTCGCCTGTAAGAGCGCTTACAAACTAGCGACACTTTGCGATCGCCGTGGGTCGCAGAGGGACGCGCTGTATAGACTTTACGGTCGCCGTGAGTCGCGCGACCCTCTGCGACCGCAAAGTGTCGCCCGTCTGTAAGAGCGCTTATGTGAGAATCATGTAGCCCAATCAGCTGAGAAATATTTTGTTATCTGCTCTGAACTGGACCTTTACCAGTTTAATGCATGATATAATAGTGATAGTCTCAATTATTACATGCATAAAATATAGCTACATAATATAGTTAGCAACTAACAAAGTTCTACTTTTAATAAAAGCCAATTCCGAAAAATGCCGCCTTTTTTCTTTTCGCCTATTTTTTTAGGGCCATCAATCAAACTTGAATATTATAGTTCAGAATAAAGATACAAAAAACATTTTCATGTTATGACAAGTATATCTCTAAACTCAATCCGAAGTCCGAACGGAGATGTGGCTTGAAGTATGCATGTCGCTCTCTGCTTCACCGCCACTCACGCGTCGCTATATCTATTTTTATTTCTATTTCCGTAAACTAGTCTTTCATTCTTTCTTTCTTATCATAACTTATCTGTGTCTAAATTCCTTCTGAACTATCACTTCTTGCTGTGCTTGTGCTTTGTGGACGTAAATAAACTATCAAAGTGTTATACCTATTCATGGGACTTATTATTGAACTATAAACTTAACCGTGAGTAGATACTAACGACACACCACAAATGTAATGAATATTTTATCAACTTCAATCTTTTATATCTCCGTTCGGTTTGAGTTTAAGGATAAACAAGTTTTAACAAGTTTTGTTTGTTACTTTATTTTGAACTAAAATATTCAAGTTTGGTCTATGGCCGCGCTAAAAACAACGTCGAAAAATAAGGCGCCAACCTTCCATACAAAACCCGCATTATCTTTGATCTTGATAAACATTGGTTCAACCTCTGCTGAAGGTAGGTATCATGTTAAATTTATAATTTAATTTGTTAGCATAGTCAAGAAAGAAAAAGGAAATTTTTAAATAGAGTTGAAGATAATATCTTATCTAATAATTGCCTTCAAAACAAGACAATAGGATATTTGTGTTGATGTAAACATCACGCCACAAAATATCTTATCTACAAATGTAATAGAGATCATTGATTTTATTATCAATTGCTCAACATTGCGCTTGACGACAGAACAAAACTACCATCGCCTTGTTTACCGCTGAATTAGTTGACCTTGCAAATTTATTTGATCTTTTTTATAGGCTTCAATTACATAACTGCTGTATCATTTCTAGAGGTGTTTTTATGTTTCAAATATGCATAACGAATAGTAAAAACTGTAGCAGACCTACATTAAATATATGTTAGTGTCGAAAACAACAAAATAACTTGTTTACCTGTTGATAAAACTGTAGTTCAAGGCCCAACGAAACATAATCAAATATCACAGGCTTATCATACTTCGTAATCGCAAAATAATCATATAAATATATTTTTATTCGTCACTGTCAATGTATCCTTTATTTGGGGATTTGTCTTAGTAACTTGTTCAGGAAAATTAACTGGAAACAAAGAAAACGTAAAGGAAAGTAATTTTCAAAAAACGCACCACTGCAGCTGAGTTTGACATGACATGACAACTTTGATTTTTTTTAAATATTTATCCTATCGGAAAGGCAATTGGTACTGGCCCTTACAGCCATTGTCATTAGTTGTAAGGCCGAGATTCAGAGACGATTTGTAAGTCATAGTTCGAACTCCCGTATGTCAAAATCCATACATTTCTACCCTACTTAGCTCGAGCTAAGACAAAAAAAATCGTCTCTGAATCTCGGCCTAATTTTCATTGAGTGGTTCAAATATTGCAATTATATGAGTTTTACACGAGGATTCATCCAAATAAAACGGGAGCGCCTATCTTTATTTCTCACTCTCCATTAATGTCACATTATTGAACTAATTCCACCCAAGAAGAGTGGAAATGGAATCCGGGAGCGCCTTATGTTTATTTTTGTTGTGTTTTTTATGTATTTGTAAGTAACTACACTGACTATTTTATATTTTGTTTTTGTAATGTGTTTTTAAAGACAAATAAAGAAATTCTATTCTATTCTTGTCAGAAGTCATCCTATGTTATCACATTCCCAATTCGCGCGAATAAAAATCGCTGTGCGGACGAGCCCTAAAGTTGCCTTCATACGCGTGCCGCGCAGCCCGGCAAGCTTAAGGTGTTATTACACTTGGATACTAACTTTAGATACTAACAAGTGGGACAGAGCTATAGGTTAGAACGGGAGGTACTTACAACGTCACGTTCTAACCTATAGATCTGTCCCTCTTGTTAGAAACTAAATTTAGCCAAGTGTAATAACACCTTTAGGCAATTCGCTTCACATTGCGGCTTCTATAAAGTTAAATAGTAACAATCACTTTACAGACGAGTCGATGTACAGCGAATTGCCAAAGCTTGCCGGGCTGCACGGCGTGCATATAAACCCAGCATAAGATCCATGATTCCACCACATTAACATAATAAACTGTAAACATGATTTTATTTAAAAATTATTATTATATTCACTTTGCTAAAACGCTGTAGTTCCTCAAACATTCATGTCACGACTTTATAGACAGACTGTATTTTCTGTTTTCGTATTTATTTGAGATTCGCTTGAAGATTTTGGAGATATTCCCGTTCTGTTGGTCGGTTTATTTCATGAGATCCCTTTGCCCTCAGATTAACCACTTATCTGCATAGGTAGCATGACACCGTGGTAAAGCGCTATCACACCTTCGCTCTCTTTTTATTTGCACGTGAACGAACGAGACAAAAGACGATACAGCCGTATCACGTGTAGCATGCTACGAGTGCTGGATCACTTTGGATTAACCGTAGGCTGAGTATTCTATAGATTTCCTGACAGCGTATACTCGAAAGGGACAGAGATATGACAAAAATGTATGAGAAATCGTGCCTTGTCTGCCACAGTTGCAAGATTTTGTATGCAATTTCAACTGTGGCAAACAAAAATATCGCTTACGCAGAAAGGGACAAACGACATGGATTTTGTCGCATTCACTCTGTGTAATTAGCGTATAAGTCTGTCTCGTTTTCGTGACTATTATTATTTTAATGCCTTTTCTAGTTGATTCTCTTTCTACTGGATTAACCTATGCCTCTTAAAAAAAAAAGTCGTTTAGCTACGTTTTGTTTGTATTCTGAATTTTACAAAAACATGGTTCTTACAGAAATTAAATAATGAAACATTCATTACATTAACTTTTAACATTTCTTTTGCCGTACCTATTTTACCAACTTACATGTTTTACCAAACTATAATAAAAAGACAGTGTACTGGATTTGGTACTAGAAAATTATTTGTCAAAGTGACATGTAGCGCGAAACTTAAAAATTGGAAAAAAGTTTCTGCAAGTGCAAACGCGGCAAATTTCACATGAACAATGAACGTAGTTCAGAGAGAAAAGCGTGCAAACTCTAAAACGCAATCAAAATTTAGAAATGAATTAGTTAGAAAAAACACATCTTTAGGTAAGAAAAATGTTTTTATAATAATTTTCTAGGTAAATGTTTACTAACTTTTTTCTTACATCTAATAGGTATTTCTATTATTTATTACTTAGAAAAAGTATATGTCTAGAATGAGCCTCACTGTTTTACCGTATAAAACAAAAGGGGCTAAGTTTCATAGGTTGGTGTGCGTGAGGCGCCATACTAATTCTGTATGTGTGCGTGTATATGTATAGGGTTTAGGAACCAGTCCTGGTTCCAATTTTTTTCGACGCTTTCGTATCTTCGACTGTCAATCTAGACATATACAATGTCAAAGATTTATTATAATTATCAGGTATACGAGGTGCAACGTCACTGTTACCCACTATATCTTACAACTCCACCAACGCGACAAGACTTCTAAATAATGCTCCTAGATATCAATTTAATAATGAAGAACCATCAACTTCCAAAAAATCGTCGATGGGACCACCTCTGGGCCCGCCTAGAAGTACAAAACGCAAGTAAGTACCTACATTACGTAAGTATTTCAAGACAAAACAAAAAGTGACTGCAAGAGATATAATTGTATAATAGGGTCCTTCTTAAGCTGACACTTTTTTAAGGGGATGCTCAGACCATCAAACTGAACAACTTTCTCTATGGGAACAACATCGAAATCACAAAAAAAAAATCTGCTGCTCCATACAAAACTGCAAACCTACTTGAGCCAAAATATGTATGGGACAGCAGATTTTTTTTCGCGACGATGTTGGTCCCATAGAGAAAGTTGTTCAGTTTGATGGACTGATCATCCCCTTAAAAAAGTGTCAGCAAGGACCCTTCTAATGTGTGGTAGAATCGAGATGAATGTTAGAATTTAGAATGTGGATTGCCCACCCCAGTGTGTCATAGGCGTGACTATATGTGAAATGCACAACTTGGTCATAAGAGTTCAAAAACATGACGGCGCCACTTTCTTTGCAAGAACCTAGCAAGAAAGTCCATGATTTTGTACTAGGTAAAATATTTAGTTCTTGTTGTCACCGTTTTCTATTATTTATGGAAACTATACAGAATGTAATGCGTTACATACTTAAAGGTTTGCTTCAGACCATCAGACTGGGCAACTTTCAGTGAAAGTTGTTCAGTTCTTTCACTATGGTGGGACCAACATTGAAATAGAAAAAAAATCTGCTGTTCCTATCCATAGAAAAAGTAAATGGTGACTCGACCTAAATAGATGGAACAGCTGTTTTATTTTTACAATTTTAATGTTGGTTGAAGCGGTCGTTGGCTTAGTGGAGCTTCGGTATTGGAAACGATCACCGAAGTTAAGCAACGTCAGGTACGGTCAGTCTTTAGGTGGGTGCACAGGATGGGTGACCGTTTAGTGGTATTTCATCTCGAGCGTTTCCGTGCTTTAGAAGGCACATTAAGCAGTTGGTCTCGGATAGTTCCGTCAGATGGCGTTGTAACTATTCGTTAAGCCAGGGCAGAGGCCTATTGAGGCGGCTTGAAAATTCTCTGACAGCAAGTTGACCACTACCTTGCCTCCACCAACACGCACTGGGCCCGCGTGGTGGAGTATGGCCCAGTTGGCCCACTCCCTCTCACCTTTATTCGATTGACTGATTAAGTATTAAAAGTTAAAGAAAAAATCTATCTTAGATTTGTTTATTGTCCAGGGTCACGACGTCTAGTTCAACGAAAGCGGAATCCCTCTCAAGCGGCAGGGGTCCCCGAGTGTTGGCCAGTGACTCTGCCGCTGTCGAATCTGACTTCTGCACCCCTAGGAACAGACCCACGGCTTTGAGATACATTAGCAGCAGCAGTCGAGGTAATTATTATCAACACTAATATCACAGTATAAGAAAGTTTAGTTAGTTCATTACGTCTAGTTCGACGAAAGCGGAGTCCTCTCAAGCGGCAGGGTTCAATCAAATTGGTTAATTTTCAAAATAAAATCAAATAGAATTAACTTCATTTGTATGGAGCGCGCTACTAGTATGTATACAGGGTGTCCCGTAAACCGACGTCAACCCGTTGGATGCTGATAAGTTAGTTCATGCCTAACCAGAATATACAAAAAAAAAACAGTCAATCAATCACTCAGTTTTACTATAGGAAAAGGTTCTTAGTTTTCGAGATAAGGACACTTTTATGAAATTCGTGAAACTCCTTACCTTAGTCTCTGTTTCGACTGTACCACGGCTACAAATGTTCTATGCAGTATCTGTGTTAAACTGTTAATATCTAGAAAACTAAGACACTTTTACTAAAGTTTATTTTTGATTTTCTGCTTAGTCATGACCTATATAACCTACCAGCATCCGACGGGTTGACGTCGGTTTACGGGACATCCTGTATATATTCTCTTCTGTTAAATAATGAATTCTACTAGATTTAAATTAAAAACTTAAAAGGTTCTGACCACCCCTAAAAGAAATACGATCGTGAGTTTATGCATGTATCTCCCTCTAAGTATTTACCGTAAGTACAACAAAACAAACTACTAGTTACTAACAAAAAAAATAGACTCGATATTTTCCCTGTTTGATACCAAACTTGGCAGTTGCGATATCTATTTATACCTCTGGGGAATTCCTTCGAGGACTGGAATATACCGGTTCTAGTCCGCAATTTAAATGTTGTAGGCCTATCTTTTGTTTAAACTGACTATCATATTATTGCTACAGTTTTTAACATGATTGTTTAAGTATGTGTGTTACTATGTTACTCATATAGGCTTCAACGGATTTTGACAAATGAGATGTCTATAGATTCGTGCAACACTGGGGAATGCCATAGAGAAGCCTAGTAGGTAAGGTAGCACGCAAACTTTAGAGTATACTTCTATAGTACGGTATAGACGTATAGGAGGTCATTCCAGCATAGCTAGCATGCCGCAGTGATACAGCGCTATCACATCTTAGCTCTCTTTCTATTTGCGTGCGAACGAACGAGATAAAAGACGTGATACAGCCGTATCACGTGCAGCATACTACGAGGGCTGCTATTGTGGTTTCTGATGCAACCAGATAGTGTCCACCCATGAACGTCCAACTTCTGGGCACAGGCCTATCCTCAAGGAGGGTGTATGGGCGTTAGTCCACCACGCGTGCCCAATGCGCACGTGGATGCGAATTGATACAGTAATTACGATTTCATTTGTGACATTTTCCTTCAGGTGGCTACAGTGGTCCTAGATCTGCAAGATCGACCAGTACGTCAGCAGTTGACGCTAGTGTTATATTAGGCAAGTAAACGTTTCATTGAATTGCAATAGGTACCTAGGTAAATCTTGTTTTTTTTTTGGAGTAGGTAGGTACAAATTACTTACATCATCGTGTCATACATAATAAGCTATACAAAAGTGTAGAAAGTTTTTCTTGTACTCATGATACTGAATAACTTTTCCCTAAGGTATAAAAAAAATCATCTTTTCATAATCCAGTGTAATGATAAAATTGATAAGGCCAATTTTTTTTGCTGATTTTCTATAGGTTCTTTGGGGAAATTTGAAAATTGGGTCGTTTAGTATCATTAGTACAATCTAGGTGAGATTAACCATTATTTCTTTTAAATTCCAGCTATTTCAGAAGGCCGAGGAATGGCCCGCGGTGAAATAGGAATAGCAGCGGTGGACCTTAGACACCCTCACCTGGTCCTGTGTCAATTTAGCGACTCTTTACTGTACACCCACACATTGACTAAAATCAACTATTTTAATCCCGTTGAGGTACGAGGCCATATTTGAGATAAGATGTGCATGCATGTTTTGGATGTTGTCTGGTTGCAATTTTGCATTAGTTAGGTATCTGTTGTTATCTTTGTTTTTAATGTGTATCTTGTTTATTACTGTACTATAGGATGCTATAGAAATTAGAAATCAGTTTTAGAAAATTCGTATCTAGTTGATGTAGGTATGCATTTCTAAGCGTAACGTCTCGACATATCGAATGCGTTTAAGGGGTAAATGGCCGTTTCTTTCTATGAAAACATATTTTTCTGCTTACACATAAGTCAAGTATTCGATATGGTAGCGATACCAAAAATCATTTCATGAAGAGTGTCGTATTTAGACATGCCCAGATTTTCTTAATGCCAATATTAGACGAAGGGCAATGCATTATGTGGATCACCAACCAGTCGTACTGCGTAGCACAATAGCTATACAGTAACGGTACAAAAGCTGTATAGAGGTAATCTCTACTGTACGGATACTGTACAGCTACTGTAGAGCTTGTGTACTACTAGGCCTTAGATTGATTTTGTCGAGAATGTTAAGTTTTTTCAAAATTGTTAAAAGAACAAATCATGATCTTGTACTCAACGTCAATTATTTAATTATATTTTAGATAGTTGTTTGGATGAAAACATAGGTATGGCGCTAGTCAACTTATTAGTTGTAGTTGCAAGCTATAAATTATAAATATTGTTTCTATATCAAATTCCCCACTATCTTCACAGATAATAGTACCGCATACATTTTGCGAGGGTGTCAAACCGAACCAACTTTACCAGTTGATTAGAGACCAGTATCCCCTGATCAACTTGACTACCGTACAACGAAGGCACTTCAATGACGCGGCAGGTCGTCAACAAATACAGACTTTGTGTGCTCCGCAATACAACGCTGTTTACCTTCAGGTTTTGCACAAGTTAGTGATTTTAGACTTACGAATACTAATTTCAACTGCCAATTGCAGAATTTAAAACTTAATTGTTTGGGATTTGAGACTGTGATGTTGATTAATAAGAACCAGGAGCTATAGTGACCTGGCAATACATTTTTCCAAAATCGGTTCAATTGAGAAGCTACTTACAAATTTTACTTCATAATTACTGCTTAAAATAATTAATAATGTGTAATAGTATCCATTGTGTGTTTTAGAAGAATAGTCAAATTCTTGATGGCAACATTTGCTTGATTAGTATTAGGAAATTAGGAAATATTACAAAGCTAAACTATTGAAATGTTTCTCCATTAGATTTTACGCGTTAACAGCAGCTGCAGCGGTACTGAAATATGTGGAATACATTCAATGTGTCGTATTTGCAAGAGAATCTTTGAAGATTGAGTATCATTCCTCTGAAGACACAATGATCATTGGTACTGGTAATCATTTTTTGAATACTTTTTGAAATCAGCAGTCTTTTAACGCTCTTTAGCTTTCTCTCATAAAAGCTCATTTTCATTTATCCATATATCTCTGTTGATACAGCGCACACAGGGACTCCTTGCAGGTGGTAGGTATAATTAGTGAAATTAGTAGGTCGAACACGGTCGACGTGTGGGGACTCCCCGCAGGTGAAATCAGAAGTATTTATTCGTTATCATAGGTCAAATGTACATTAGATAAATTATGCAATAGTTAGAGTGTACCAATTAAATTCATCAGTCGATATCGAGTATGCGGGGACTCCCTTATAGCATGCGCTTAACAAATCTCTCGCACCCCGAATGCGTTGAATAAAATTTACTGAACTTGATCTCAACCCAACGCATAGGCACACTCACCCTACTTTCTACCAAAACAAGATTCTTTAAATGTATCCATGAGCACGTTAGCGCTTTAATTTTTTGCTGAACAGATAGCAAATCATTTTTAACTCAAAACTTAAAATGCGAATTTCTTTAAATTTGAACTATCAAAATAATGAATTATTGTTTCAATATAATTATTTTGTTATAAATCAGTTGGGGTGTATGAGGTTTTGCGCTTATTCATTAACACGTTGTATAGCATACGATACTTCTAATGTTTTAGATGTCGGAACAGCAACTCAACTGGAACTAGTTCAGCCACTGGTACCATCGGCTGGGCCAACTTGTTGCTTGCTAGGCGTCTTAGGTCCTACATACACTGTCGGGGGTATTAGAGCTTTGAGAGCTGCCATTCTGCAGCCTTCCTGCAACATAGAGTTCATTGAAAATAGACTGGACGCCGTACAAGATCTGATAGAGAATGAATCTGGATTGATGACCGGGTTACAGGTAAAAAAATCTGTGTTAATAATTTTGTCAATGTCTAGTTTTAAATAGCAAAAGTGCTTGACGTTGTACAGTTATAAATATTCGGTGACAAAAAGGGTTGTTTTACAAAAAAAACATCTTGAGTCACCATACAATTTGAGCTTCGTTGTAGGGGAGCAGGCAACCTACACCCGACTACCCAATAGACCCTACACTTCTATATTGTCATCATCAAGATTTTCTTTCAGGACGTCATCAAGAAGCTGTCAGATGTAGATAAAATATTACTCCTTTGCGTTGAGTCCCAAATTCAGAACGTGGACAAGATAGAAGCTCACCTGAACCAAACGTTGCTTTTAAAAACTACAATGGATATCGTCCCGAATATCGTGGAAGCACTGAGTGATGCCACTAGTGGAAGGCTTATGAAAATGAAATTGGTACTTAAAGATTTATATTCAATTTGCATGACTTAAGAATAATAATCTCTCGAATCAAGATTTCTTGTCTAGAAGCCTTTGAAGTTTGATAGATTCGTCCAGCCAGTTTTTGCTATTTGTCATAGTTATGCAGGTGTGAAGGAAAACAGAAGCAGGAAATAATCAGGTTTCAATTGACTTAATTATGTTATGATTACTAAAAGTGGCGACGGGCTCTCTACCAGTAACACTGGAGTTCACTGGACATTTTCAACTGCTAGTGAAATATCAGATGAAGGCTGTTTTATTCATTTATTTTTATTATCTAGCTATCACGATTGTTTCTCTTAGCGAAATGCATTATAATTATTTTCAATGTTTTGTTACATTAAAAGGGTTTAAAAACTTTTGGCACAATTCCGATCAATTAATTTCAATAATCGCGTCGCAATAAAGATTGCAAAATTAACTATACTCAGAGTCAGATATGACTCAGTCATTTTCATGCCCAATTATCTTCGTAACGTGAAACTTTGGGGCATTAATATATGTCATAATTATAAAAAAAAAAAAATATTATCAAACCAAGTTTTAAGTTCATCAAGGATTTCATTGTGCAACGCTATTTTGAAAATTAATCAATCGGGTTTATGCCAGCATCCATACAAAAAATTTCAAACACTTTTACCTTCTAAAGGACTTTGAAAATCCACACTACAAAGAAATAGCAGATCGTATTCGAAACATTATTCAAGAAGATGCTCACCTCGAGAAAGGTGCTATGGGAAGTCTGCAACGCTGTTTCGCAGTTAAACCAGAAATCAATGGTCTTCTAGACGTTGCCAGAAGAACATACTCAGAACTTATAGAAGATATCCAGAAGATCGTGGAACAACTGAGCGAGACGTACGATTTGCCGATACGGCTGAATCAAAACGTTATGAAGGGATTTCATATAGTGCTCCCTATTGCTCCTAAGAATCGAAGAAGTTTTAATATTGAAGATCTACCTCCGATATTCATTCAGGTACTATTACTTCTTAGAGTGAGACGTTAATTGCATGCATGCATGCATATGCTCACGACTATATTCCCCGAGGGGGTAGTCAGAGATATTCTGAAACCTCAGAACATCCACGTTTCACTAGTAGTACCAAAAATCTGTCCAGTGTGACGGGGGGTGAGCCCGTCGCCACTTATAATGGACAGTGGGTACAATACATGCCTCGAAATTGAAGCTTGCAGGTTTCCTCACGATGTTTTCCTTCACCGAAAAGCCAGTGGTGTTACAAATCGTACATAAATTCCGAAAAACTTATTGGTACAAGTCGGCCTGGACGGGGATCGAACCATTGCCTCCTACACGGCAGGCAAGGTTACTCGCCACTGGACCACCACGGCTTCTTTAGGTTCTTTACTTCACGGCGACGTTAATTAAGGTTCTATATCCAAAGATTGCTAACGGGACAGTATTATTAAGACGTCCGTCTGTCCATCGAGGACTGTATCTTTTGAATTATACTAGGTGTATATTTGAAATTTTTACAGAAAATGCAAACGAATTTAAAGTGGGCATTGATTGAAAATCTCAAATAACGGTGTAGTCACACGAGCTGAATTTCGAATGCAACACGAGAAAAACTAAGTCAAACTCAAATACATTTATTGCAAAACTGTAGGTGCGACAGTATGAGTAGTAAATTAGGTCTAAAAGAGTGCTACAATTTACCGATAAAGATTCGATGTATAATACTGAATATTAATACCTATTACATTAAATTAATACATGAAATGAATGTACTAAGGCACATGCATTCAAACATTTGCAGTTGAAACGTAGCACGTGTGTCTACACTACTCTAATCATCTAATTAATGTGTTAAAGCTAATTTGAATTTAAATAGTCTTTGTTTCAAGGTCCAGAATAGCGGAGCAAGTGTGTCTATGTCAACAGAAGAATTGGTAGTTCTAGATCACCAAGCAAAAGAATCTCTGAACGAAATTCAGAAAATGAGCAACATGTAATTATTTTTTTCTAAAATCACAGTAATTATTTTTCTTAATGTGCTTAGTGTTTTATTTATGTCTGTTGTGTCTTTTCAGCGTTATTTCTAGTTTGCTGAAAGAACTGCGTCCATTCATGTCTAGTTTGTACAAGCTGTGTGAAAATGTTGCTGAATTGGATATTCTATTGGCTATGGCTCAAGTAGGTACTTACTCTTATTAAACGACGCTTTCCGAGTCATAATTATTACTGTAGCATTAACTTTCTCTTTGAACCTTTAAACTAAAAATCCTGAGTCTCGATTTGTAGGGTTATTGCGTAAGTTTCGGATACCTACCTATATCGTTTACAAAATCGGTAACGGTATTATGACTATACCAGGCAATTTATAAATAATATTTTGTTTCTGTGAATTATCTGACCAGCGTCCACATTAAGGTTTTTTACAAGATACGGATAAGGTCAAAATACGCGTCCCTACTTGAGTTGAGATACATATACTCGATACGATACGCCAGATCAGAATACGCAATACGCCTAAATGCTACAAATGTGGAACCGGCCTTAGGTTGCGTTTTCGAAAATTAAAACTTAGTTTAAAATCCTAGGAAATAAACTAAAACAAAAATTCATTCAAAAAGGCCTGTAAATTTATCAGGTTTCGATTTCATTATGAACATGTTTCAAAACATAACTAATTTTTTTTTTCAAAAAAAATCACATTTGTCTCCAGGCAAGCACTATAGGGTCTTACATAAGGCCAGAATTCAACAGCTACATGGACATCAGGAACAGCGTTCATCCCCTACTGGATTACAACAGCCAAGTTATGCCAGTACCCAATGATATTGTAAGACTTATTTTCAAAATTAATCCCACATAGCTTCATCCAGGTAGCAAATAAGTTCTAGTAGCTGTACAGTAGCAATTTAATACTCCTATACAGCTACCGAAGCAACATTTAACATAATCGGCAAGGGTTAGTCCTAAGTTGTCATGAATGCCCTTTATTGGCTACCATAGCATATAGCATAGCATAGCATATGCTCACGACTATATTCCCCGAGGGGGTAGTCAGAGATATTCTGAAACCACAGAACATCCACGTTTCACCAGTAGTACCGAAACTCTGTCCAGCGTGACGGGGGGTGAGCCCGTCGCCACTTATAATGGACAGTAGGTACAATACATGCCTCGAAATTGAAGCATGCAGGTTTCCTCACGATATTTTCCTTCACCGAAAAGTCAGTGGTGTTACAAATCGTACATGAATTCCGAAAAACTCATTGGTACGAGTCGGCCTGGACGGGGATCGAACCATCGTCTCCTGCACGGCAGGCAAGGTTACTCGCCACTGGACCACCACGGCTTTTTTATTGGCTACCCCTGATGTTTAATGCCAATAATTATTATAGTGACGAGTCAGTTGGGTTTATTTTCTAAAATTTGGAACACTGTTGCCCATTCCATCAGCAGACTTTGGGACTTGCGATTGCGCGGTGATAATTAGCTGATTCAAATTGTTGAAGGATATTATCTAAGTTACTACCTATGTGGTGTTTTGCAGTACGCAAGTCCAGAGCACAACTTTACGATAATAACTGGACCAAACATGGGAGGAAAGAGTATTTACATAAAGCAAATAGCTATTATGCAGATCATGGCACAGGTTTGAACTATAATAATAATTGTACCGCTCATAAGGTTATGGTGCTAGACAATAGAAATTTTAATGATAAAACACTGTCAGATTAATGGTGCATGCTTTATACAGGGTGTTAGGGGTAGCCCTCCGCAAACTGAAACGGTGAACTCATCAGACCATCAAACTGAACAACTTTCACTATGGAGCCTACCTCAGGAAACGCGAAAAAAAAAATAGCTGTCCCATACATTTGAGTCTGCTAGGTACGGCAGTTTTGTATGGGACCACTTAATTTTTTTTGCGTTTCCTGAGGTAAGTTGAAAGTTGTTTAGTTTGATGGTCTGAGCTCACCGTTTCAGTTTGCGGAGGGCTGTCCCTTACACCCTGTATATTTTAATAGTAATTTATGCAGAATTTACTTTCACAGTTGGGATGTTTCCTTCCTGCCACGAATGCCGTCCTAAGACTATGCGATAGAGTATTCTCCAGGATAGGTTTCAATGATAGTGTTGAGCTAAATGCTTCTACGTTCGTTTTTGAGGTACCTATTCAATCATTTAGATAACAATCATTTACCTACTTGCTATACCTTTTATTCATCCTCATGTAATACGTCCACATTGAATGCGAGGCCGTTTGAATAAACTGACACCAGGGGCTTGCCCACACTCTTATATATATCTTTTTCTGCCTGATGCAATTAAATTAGGGAAGAAAATAGAATAAGAAAAAAAGGGACACAAATGTGTTCTCAACTCCTCGTCTCGTATTCTTATTTATAAAGATATCGTTACGCAACTAAAGAACATGAACATTTAGCTTTTTTTACGAATTTCTGTTAACGAAGACCTACTTAGATATTTTTCTTTCAGATAAAGGAACTACAACACATTTTAAAAGGATTGACAAAATCCAGCTTGGTGATTATTGACGAACTCTGCAGGTCAGCAAACGTAAAACATACAATTCTTTAACAATTATTGTTTCTGGTTGCATCTTCTCTACAACGGAACACCTTCCGATGCTAAAGTCAAAAAATTCCGGTAGTACAGTCAAAAATGGCGTTAGAAAGCTATTGTTGCGATATTATTTTGAACACAAAATTTCGACTTCTAGTTACGTTTGCCCCAAATAAATGATAACAGATGCCTACCTATTATTGTTCCAATTAAAAATAACACACTCACGCCTAATGTTCTTCTTTCGATTCAAAGACATGTCATTGAGTTCCACTTGCCATCGAACGTGCTAGAGATTTGCCAATCAGCATTGGAGGCTTTCTTGCATTTCCATTGGGGTAGGCAGACACAGCCGCTTACTATGACATCTTGATACATCTCTCTTACCTCTAAAAATAAGCTATTATTTTAAAAATGCTGGGTGTCAAATCTGTAAAAAATAATGCATTTCACGACACAGAAGTTTACTTTAAAATTACTGTCTAAATCATCATCATCAGCCCCTATACGTCCCAGTACAGGTCACAGGGCTACCGTCCATACAGCCTGTATGGACGGTGACCCATCAGCATTGGGCACGCGTTATCCACTAGCTGTCTAAATATATAAGACAACATTTCAGAGGCACATCTACAGAAGAAGGGACCAGCATAGCTTGGGCTATTTGCGAAGAGTTGATAATCAGTGATGCGTTCACTTTCTTCGCTACCCACTTCATGTATCTGACTAGACTTCAGGATTTGTACTTCAATGTTGTCAAGTAAGTATGTAAGAAGAATGTTGTTTTTAATTACATTGTATTTGGACATCAATAACTATGCCACTTTCCTGTACTTGGAGCTACATACCTATTTTAAACTCTCTCCTCCTGAGACTCTTCCCCATTATGCCATTCTTATTCCTGACTTCTCCCAGTCGCATCCTAGTTTTCCAGCCGCCTTCGCTATATCATCAGCCCAACTGGCTGCTGCACGACTTGCTGCTCTTATTATAAAACATAGGTATCTAACTATTACCATAATAGGTACAGATCAAAATCGAAATTAACACAATACGAGACTATCACAGGCAGAAGTTTTGTAAAGAATGGTCTTTGTAATTTTGATCCACATATATATAATGCGCCTGTTATTTGTATCATATCAAACAACCAGTATTACCATATAAACTATCTGTACTCATAAAAGGAAGTATTATAAAGTTTTGTAAAAATGATAATTATCGAAATTACACAAAATAAATCTTGCTGCAACTACACGCTTAAAACAGTTGTACCTACTAATAATTCTGACCAATCCCAATGAGAATAAGACCGAGACTTAAATATGCACATGTAAAAACCAAACCAACATCAGTGGCGGATACAGGGGGGCCATGGCCCCCCCCACGAACCTCTGAATTTTGAGGCCGAGTAAAGAAATGAGCTCTCTTAATTTCTTTTAATCTTAATATGTGGCCCGAGTTGGCCGATGGGCCCCCCCCAACATGAAATCCTGGATCCGCCCCTGACCAACATATATGTATCATTCTACCATTACACGAATAAAAAATATATTGTCTTGCAGCAAACACACGGCCGTATCAGAAGAACTAGTGGACTCTCAGAATCCCATAAAACGTCTGGTGTATAAACATAAAATTGAACCGGGAGCAAATAAAATAGAGCATTACGGTCTAGCTTTGGCATCCAAAACTAATCTGCCGGAAGATACTGTGAAACTGGCCACGGAACTTGCTGAACTGATCGTTAGGAATAGCAAGGTACTTGAAACATACATTTTCTGCACAGAATGTGACTTTTTCTATTAGGTCTTGTACCACAATGTCCCACTGCTCCCTTTTACTCTCCAATCCTCTGTTGTGTGCAACTTCTGGCCAACTCTCCAAGAAGGCATCCATGTTATCTCTCCACCTTTTTCTCGGTCGACGCCGGTGACCATCCTCGGTAACCCAGTCTGTGGTGATTTTGGTCCATCTTTAGGGATGCATGCGACAGACATGTCCAGCCCAGTTCAGCTGAGTTTTGTTAGATTGTTTAATTTAAACGGTCTTAATTTTTCAGCCACAAGACATACTAACACCACAAAGAAACGATGAGCAAATACTCTACCAACTAAACGCTGAAATCAGACAAGAATCCAGAAAACGTGGAAATACAGAAGAAATTACAAAACAAATGATTAAAAAATTTAAAGAGGAAAATCCTCAATTGATTGAAAGACTAAGGGTTGAAAGAAGCAGAAGTAACGGAAAAACTGATAGTAGTGCAAATTATTCTTCACTGCTTTCGAGAAGACATGAATCTTCTAATGACATTCAAAATAGGCCAGCAATTAATGAAGCAATCAGAACTCTGCCAATACCTTTAGATGAACAAAACGACGAAGAAGAAAATAATTCTGATGTTAATACAAATATTCCTTATCTAAGACAAGAATCATCCACAGAAACAAGTAGACAATCAACTGAAAAGTTCAAACGTAATTCTGTATGGAGTAAAACTATAGCAAATATGCCACCAAAAGTTATTTACAGTACTTCAGATCCAGATGACGAAAACCAGATTAATACAGAAAATAGAAATTATACTTCAGTTAAATCTTCGAATGAACTTTTAAACGCTATGAATATTGACAACGATGATTCAATTGAAGAAACTGATACAGAAGCTAGACCTGCAAAAAGTCTATCACAAAGGGAAGTAGTAACTAAAAAATTCAATGAAACAAAAAATAAACTAAATACAAGTGATCGTAATAACAATGTTTCCATAAACAGTACCAATTTGAATCCATCTCTTGCGGGATTAGAATCTGATAGACAAATTATATTTGACGAAAACAATGACGAAATCAGTGATTCGAATAGCATTAGTGATTCTGATTTAGCAGATGCTCTTACGCAGGTCATAGAAGCATGTTTGCCAGAACAAATTGTGGAGCTTGATACAAGCAGTGATATGTCCGTTGATGAAGAATTGATTACGGAGACAATTAATGAGATTCATGAAGATTTGATCAGTGGGCAGAGCGTGGAAAATGTTGTTCTTACTCCACCTATTGGTTTTAGAGATTTCTAACAAAATTCCTTAATAAATATTTAATTCCTTTTCGTGTAAGTTTATTATTTATTTTAGTGTATCAGCCTTATTACAGTATAAAAAACCTGCCAGGAGTTTTAGTAAGTTTTGGTTCGTAAAATTGGTGTTGTTTTGCGTAATAAAGTGTCGTGCAAGTGAAAAATATATAGTTCAGTGAAATACTCGTATGATGGTGCATGGGTCGTAAACAGGAAAAGCGTTCCGTGATTTTATCGGTCGGTTCACCTCTTTCCTGTGGACTTCTCTGCGTTTCCTGCGTCTTTCGATTGTCTCCAAAAACTCCAAAGAACCGTCAAAACGTCGGACACCAACGTTTTAATGTGAAAACAGAAGATAAATTGAAAAGAAAATAAGATTTAGCCAAAAGGTCTAGTAACCAGGCTAGTAAATATATTGGAAAAAAAAACCTGCCATCTTTTTGAACATTTTACTAAATATTTTACATTCAATCCAAAGAGTATAGTAATTATACATTCAATCTGTCCGTTCTTTAGTAAAAAACGTGAAAATGTCTAAAGAGAATGGAATCACTAGCACAAGGAATATTTACTTTCTACCGAGGAGCATTAGCATTTTAATATGCCATTATGCATGAAAAACAAAAAATATTTTTTTCTTATAGCTGTCATACAATTTTTTCTTGTCGTATCCAGCCAGTCGTATACTCATTTATTTAACAACAAAAGAAAGCTAAAAATTTTGATTTAAAATTTTTTGCTACTTGTTTTTCATAAGGGGGTATTTTCGGCATTTTCTCGTGGTCCTACTATTTGTCCTACTAGTATGTCCCGGGACAGGGACACCTATTTCTGTTGGTCCTACTGATGCGTTGAATCAAAAATGTACCTCGTGTAAAGAAAATATTTTGTCTTCTAATTTCATGTAGGTACTTATACCTATTTCCAGCTTCCTGTTTACAACCCTCTTTCCACTTTCGCGATCATCAACATCAATCTGAAAATACCTACTGTTACTATCAACACTGCTAACAAACGACGATCATAATTCAAAAACTACAACAATTTTACCTATCCAAGCATTGAACGATATCACTGACGTTGTGTTGAACGCGCGCTCCCGCGCCGGTGCTCTCGGCAATTGTTTAGTAGTGTAAAAATTTTGTGTAGTTACCTACAATTTTTTTTTTTTACTTTTTTTTTTACCTACAATTTTGTTATAAATTAAGGTGCCAAGACAAACCCAAATAGGGTATCATAAAATTAAATGTATTACAACCCAATGTAAACCGAAATGTTAATAATAAATAAATAATAATCCTCCACTCACAAAACAAAACGACAAATAATTTGTTATCAATTTATTAAAACTTTTAAAGTCTTATTTACACCTACTCTTACGCATTACAATTCAGTCCTTAGCCTACGGAATCAACTAAGCGAACAGGTCCTCGCGGTCGGCCGCCAGGGTCGGCGCGGCCGCGTCCTCCATGGCAGCGAAGTTCATGAAGTGCGCGGGTCGGTGCACCTCGTGGTAGAACTCGCGGGGGTTGCCGAGTTGCACGCCGTACTTCATGTTGGGGTCGTGTCGGACACCTGTTGCGAAAATGGGTTTTGTTTAATTTGGATTTCATGTTCGGGTATAGTAGATTAAACACCGAGGACAGGAAAGGAAGAAAGGTCTCAGATCTCAATTAATTGTTGCCGAGGCGAAATGTGATCCGAGGCTTTATAATTTACTGTCCGAGGTTTGTATACAATTTTTCTCCTCCACCGAGGTGGAAAGCGGCAACTTCGTTTAGCGCAGCGGGACGACAATTGACGCTTTCCGTCCGAAAGGGAGAAATAGTAGATTACATACCGAGACAGGAAAGTAAGAAAGGTCTCAGATCTCATGTATCAAACATGTGATCTGAGGCTTTTTAATTTACTGCCCAAGGTTAGTATACTATTTTTCTCCTCGACGGAGTTGGAAAGCGGCCAACTACGTTTAGCGCAGCGGGACGAAAATTGACGCTTTCCGTCCGTAGGGGAGAAAACGGGTTTTGGAGTGGAGATCACGTTTGGGCAAAGACGTAGTGTTGACCAATCAGGATATGTCAACTTCGCGCGCCTGAAATCCCTGGCCGCTATTGGCGAATTTCTTTCCCTTTTCCCGAAGAGTCCATTTGTTTGAAATTCGACTTTGCTCGAGATAGAGACAGATTTAGTAGCACCCGATTTTGCACGCTTTGTTTAGCGCGCATAATTGATTTTTAATTACTAAATGACTTCAGAGTTTTACGGGACTCTGGTCTGCTCTGGGCAAACGAAGATTGACGAGCGGAATGATTTTCCTTGTCGTACTATAATTTACGGAATAAAGATAATTGTTTAGTGACCACTTCATTTTGAAGATTCTCACAAAAGAAGCAACCAACGCTTACCCATGAAATTGTAATTCCAACTGCCCTGCGACGGCACCATGAAGTATCCAAGGAATCTATCCGACAGCAACATCTGCACCCTCTCGTAGTGACTGGGCAGGTAGCCCTTGGGGTTGTTGCCCCTATCCGTGTTCCTCGCCCCCCACTCGTACCCGCTGGGGGTCAGTTTGTACGCGGTTAGGGAGCAGGACCCGGGCGTGAAGGAACAGGTGATCACTATCGTCTTCTCTCCGTCCCAGGATGGGTTCTCGGACATTACTTTAGCGTGTGTTGTTATGTCCTGGAAGAAAGAATTGATAATTAGAAATGAAACATTAATAACAATGGACTATCAAACAAAACACAATGGAATAGGTTCGGTCCGACTGGTTAATTTTCCTTGAAAGGATTCTTCATACATGCATGAACTCAAGACAATCATTCCTCTTGGAATGATCAGAAAATCTACTAAAAGTATGATAAATGATTTAGCGTTCTTTTACGTCAAGGCGTAGTTTGTGACAAAAATAAACCAACAAACTAATCAAAATTAAATTTTATCTTCAAAGTAAATGAATGTACATAAACTTGTCATAGCGACTTTACTTTTTCTGAATGAAATGAAGGAACTGATAAGTTGATAACCGGCTCATCCTTCTAGAACCTACATGGAATCCACCAAAGCGGAGCGGAGCGCATTTTTGTAAAATCAAACAATAAAAAATAGTTTTCTCGCCTCCGAACGGAAAGCGTAAATTTTCGTCCCGCTGCTCTAAACGAAGCTGCCGCTTTCCACCTCCGTCGAGGAGAAAAATAGTATACTATCCTCGGGCATTGAATAAGAAAGCCTCAGATGACATGTTGTTGACCACGGCATGAGATCTGAGACCTTTCTTACTATCCTGCCCTCGGTGTATAATCTACTATTGATTCTGACAAACATTTGATTTTACACAGCTCCAGTTGGATAACGGGCCGAAGGCGAAGCTGGATTCTCTATTGTGTCGATGGCCTATACGTGAGATGATCGCTTACCTGCGGCGACAGCTGTGGCAGCTCGTTGGGCTGGGTGTGCATCCAGCCGAGGGGCTGCAGGTGCGCGAGGCCGGGGTGCTTGGGCAGCTGGCGCGGCAGGTGCACCTGCTGGTGCGTGCCCCACTGCGGCGGCAGCACCGCGCAGTGCACTTCGCGCACCATCGGGTTGTCCGGCGGGGACGTCCCGTAGAGGTAGCACGCGATCTGTGGGGGGCATACAATATTATTATGTTTTCAATGACTTGGGTTCAGACTTCTGCAACTTAAATTACAAAACACCCTAGTAATACTTAAGGGGATGCTTCAGCCCATGAAACTGAACAACTTTCACTATGGAGCCAACTTCGAAATCGCGAAAAAAACACGCTAAAGCGCGACATGGTCACGTGAGTTATATAGTTTGAAGAGACCCATCATATTCACAGTAGATTTGCATGCAATTAGTGCTGTCTCGTATCTCGACGTAGATCAAACATGACCGGAAGAATTATCTAAAGCTCCTTGAAGGCATTCAATGCAGAAGACTGCCCAAGCTTTGTGTAGCACCTTGACAGCATTATATTGAAAAAGCACTAGCACTTGATAGAATTTGTTTTGATTTTATCCTACAGATTTTTTGCATTATTTAACTTTCTTTACAGTTTCATACAACATGAAATATTAAAATACGCACCTGTGCTCTCAAGTCCGAGATTGTAACAAACTTCTTGAGCAAGTTCTTGGGCAGGATATATGTGTAACCGCTTTCCTTGATGTCATCAGAGCTGACGTAGATGTGGTTGGTTCGGAGGTGGAGATTCGTGGCTGAGATCGCACGCACGCGCCATTCCGTCTTCGAACTGAGAAAAGGACGTTTATGTTAGAGATTGAAAACATTAAATTTGCCTAGAATAGGCTTTAATGGTAGATCAGATAGCGTATTATCGGACGCTTAGCACCGCAACACAATGCGATCAGCATGTGAGCGGACACCGCACGTCCCCAGAGCACATGGACCCTCTGGTTTCTGGACCCCTACGCGATTCATCATTAAATATGTCGCTAGCAATAATTTTAATGTGAAGTGGGTGCCATAACTAGGGTAGCAATCAAACTAACCTGAATGTCTGCGACTCATAGTTGCTGGTGGTGGAGGTAATGATCTCGTCGCCGTGCTTGTTGACGGTGCGCGTGGTGGTGGCGGTGAGCTGGCTCTGCTCCTTGCTCTGCTTCTCGATCTCGGCGATCTGTTGCCGCTGCGCAGACGGCGCCGATATCTCCATGCCGAGGATTATGTCACGGATCTCAGATTGCGTGAGGGACGCCACGTTGACGCTTGAGAAAGAATATAAGTTATAGGTAGATAGATAGGTAGATAGCCAATTTGAGTCTAGAAATATACCAAAATTGAAAAAAAAAATTAAGTCAGCAACAACCCCTAATGTACAATTCGGCATTTATCATTCTAAAAAACAAGATGGTATTTTTTTACCATCAGGAAGACACCGATTCAAAGGTTTCAGAGTTATTAAGGTTCCTTGGTAAGGATTCTGGAGGGAAGGTATACTGCAGCCTTGAAACCTGCCGATATTTCTGAAAGTAGGATGCGACTATGTGTGCTTCATGAGACTATTCACGACTATTTTATGACTATTTATTTTCATAGTTTTTAGGAGCGAATTCCATTCCTCGCAGCGGCAATCTTATCACTAGTGAATAGAGGTCAAATTTATATGGTGCGATACGGGTAGCGCGGCGCCGCTATAACATAGCAAGGAAACACCAGAGGAAGGATTTCTTTATGGAAACCAACCAAATCCTTGCTCTAAAGGCTCGCTACGCTTAGCCCGCGGATTGAGCGCGATAAACTCACTTATTACCAACCAAAGTGCCGCGAATCGCACTTCAGTTACAGTTATTATTTTTAAATTTCAATATTATAACAATTATCTCGTACACTACTCGTTACTGGACTGGGCGTTTTCTTTTAAACTATTGTCGTGTTTCTAAAACTAAGATATCTTATACGTACTTGTTCTTCTTGCCATAATCAGCCAGAATGAGGTCTTTCAGCTGGACCTCCACTTTGATCCAGTCGTCGTCGGTCAGCGTGGGCCAGATGTGGTGAGGTTCCGTGAGCGTTGACTTGTCCGGCTTCAGAAGGACCTTCGTCCTCTCCGTGTTCACGTGCAGAGCTCGCAGGATTAGGATGAGACGACTGAACGCCTGGTGATGGATGGAAAGATATTTTTATTAACAATAGTGAGCAATTGATCTTTAGGTAATGGTAAGTCTCGACAAACTTCTTGGAATTTCGAGTAGGTACCTATTGGCTATTTGAGCGAATGCAAATGTCATACAGGTTTGACTTTTTCTTCCTGTGATTTTGGGGTCAGCGCAGATCAGGCGAAGAGCTGCTCGAGCATTTTGAATTGAATTTCGTCCTTATTCAATTTGAATAGAATTGTAAATACTGTGTGAAATAATTATTCTCTTGGTGGTTTGTAACACGGTTACTAGTTACAATTCTATTGAAAGGGGATAAGGACAACTTTGTTACTTACTAAGCATAATGCTCACGACTATATTCCCCGGGGGGGGTAGTCAGAGATATTCTGAAACCTCAGAACATCCACGTTTCACCAGTAGTACCGAAACTCTGTCCAGTGTGACGGGGGGTGAGCCCGTCGCCACTTATAATGGACAGTGGGTACAATACATGCCTCGAAATTGAAGCATGCAGGTATCCTCACGATGTTTTCCTTCACCGAAAAGCCAATGGTGTAACAAATCGTACATAAATAAATTCCGAAATACTCATTGGTACGAGTCGGCATGGACGGGGAACCATCGCCTCCTGCACGGCAGGCAAGGTTACTCGCCACTGGACCACCACGGCACTTTGTAGTTAATAAGTTAATACGTATTGGCCTCCTGAAGGTCTGCCTCATAGGTCCGCCGCAATATGGCCGTTGGCGTGCACAAGAAACCTTTATATCGAATTCCAGCAGTCACCACACCGTCGAGTTTCGTATTTGGAGCAGCGAATGTTTCAATTATGTGAGAAAATCTTCGAGCAGCTCTCCGCATGAACTGCGCTGACCCTTTGGTTCTATTAAAAAGCCTATATTGTTTAGCCTTAGGCAACAAAGATATTTTTTAAACGAGCTTATAAGATCAGATAGCGTATTATCGGACGCTTAGCTCCGGCACACGATGCGATCAGCATGTGAGCGGACACCGCGCGTCCCCAGAGCACATGGACCCTCTGGTTTCTGGACCCCTACGCGATTCATCATCTCTTATTTTGCATGTTTAGTAACCTCTAACAAAGACAGTTCTCAGAAATAAGTCAAGTATTGATTTTATCACCCTGATTCTTACAGCAAAATACCTACTGTCACGCTCTAGAACTATCGAACTTATTTCGCACAGTGTGGCTTCTAGACGCTCTCTATGTAAAATTTTCCGAAATGCACCTTAGGGGTATCTAAAGTGTTAAACTGGAGGTGCATTGTTTGAGAAACCGTATTTTCGAGCGTTGAAACAAATATAAATATCTATTTCCGTGATACCAGGCTGAGTGCTCGCAGGCCTGGACTTCGCACTCGGCGCTACCCCGTCAACGGGGAAAACTCATACATTTTTGTTCAACATCGCGGATCTTGTATGGAGATGGCGGTGGTGGTACATACAGAACGGCCAGGCCCCCCTCTGACTTCAGATACCCCACCTCCCCTCACAGTTGAGGGAAACTTGAGGGAAGTCGAGAAAGGGAATGCAGTCAGGCGCGCGCACCCGTTGGATTTGACTACATAAAATTGAGTCTCTTTCAGTGCATAAAAAACGTTGAAAAATAGCGCTAAATTTACATTTTCAGTAATTCTTTAGCTCAAATAGTATTTTTTAATAACAGAACGAACAATAAAAAGTAACGAAATGTAGATGACGTTTATACAATGCGTGGTAAGTCAACCCTACACATATGTCAAGGACAATTTGCACCAAGTGCGCATGTGCGAACGTCATCATGTCAAATCCAAAATGTTGTTCAAAGTGCCGGACCTGTGGTTCAGTTTAATTACCTTTCACGATGCGTGAACGGTTCAATTTCTGGTATCAGAGCAGCTAAGAAAAGTACCTACATAAATCCAGCTAACCTAAATAGTAAAACAATATAATAAAGCAATACGTACGGTATAAGAAGAGATAGTCTTCAGCCAGTCGTCGTACAAGTTGAACAGCACCATCTGCGGTTCGGTGGCCTTCAGGATGAGGTCGCCGAACTTCTCCACCTTGAGGCACGCCTGGAACGGCAGTTGCAGCTCCGAACCCTTGATCACGATGTTCGGGAAGTCGAGCAAGTGCACCTGGATATTTCAAAGTAGCATTTTTGTATGATTTATTGTTTAGAACTATACTCGAATTATACTCGAAGGAAGTGCTGCAAAATGCACAGACTTAAAAGAAGAACAGACGTAATCTCGTCTACTGATGAGTGAAGCACCCATTTCCTTTGTTTGCGTGCTGTCACGCGGTGCATAAGGTGACGGGTTGTAGGACCTGCGTCTAGAGCTAGTGCATCTGTGTGAGTGCGCATGTTTCACATCTTTTTAGTGCAATATTCGGTCCGTATTTCTTTCAAGTTCGTGGCAAAATGGTGTTCTATTAACAGTTTTGTAACGGTTTGTTGTAACTATTAACAATTACCTACAATCAAAAAACGGATTGCGAGTTGCTGAAAGGGGACGAAATTGTTGACTTCATTTGTCAAAGTCTATGACAATCTGCCGTGTAGATTCTGAGCTGACTTACACGAGAAGCTGCGTACTTTTATTCTCTAAATCGTCAAAAATAAATGCGCCGATAAAAAAGTTACAGTCTAAGATATTCTCACCTCGAGAGGGTCCAACATTCCCTTCCTGGTGACGATGATCTGCTTGGGCTGTTCCTCCACGGGCAGGGATCGAATCAACGCCGCTACTTCCTCGGCCGTCTTCCACTTGGCGAGCTGTGCAATAACAATCAGGCTATTAGGTATGAGGCAATCATACTCTACCACCCATTTAACACATTCGTGTCCCCCAGACTCATTTGAGCGTTTTGCATACCTACATAATACATGTCATAATACATTTCATGTATGGGTGCATCACGAATGAATTGAGTGGGCCCTGATTAAAAAACTCAAATGGGAGTTACGAATATGTTAAACAGAATTGTCTTAACCTAGATGGTATAATCATGCCCAAATAGATAGATTTTCGATGGTATTTACATAATTTGGTCAATTTTACATTCTGTCTAGTTATGGAAACCACAACATAAACATCAATAACCAAAATGGGATTCGAACCCAGTACTCCAGGACCTATGGTTTGGCAGTAGCGTGGCTGGTTACCTTCGATCACCAAAACCGGGTTTTTAAAATAGTATTAATTAAATCGCCACGCAACATAGCGAGCTGTTTAAAAACCAATTCGTCTACACTTTACGACACCCAGCAAGTAAACTAATTTCCACCACAGCATGAGCAATTATCATGCGATATGGCTCATGCTGATACGAAAGAAGAAGCAAGTTAACTAAACAGACCTGTCCGAGACGCTTCTGCCCGGCCCAGACGCTGGTGTGGATGATCTTGAGGAAGAGCTGGCCGGTGCGAGGGTTGAAGATGAAGATGGCGCCGTTGGTCAGCTTGGTCGTCAACTTGTCTTGTGTCACGCGGCACATAACAAAGTAAACTAAACAAACCTGTCCGAGACGCTTCTGCCCTGCCCAGACGCTGGTGTGGATGATCTTGAGGAAGAGCTGGCCGGTGCGAGGTTTGAAGATGAAGATGGCGCCGTTGGTCAGCTTGGTCGTCAACTTGTCTTGTATCACGCGGCACATAACAAAGTAAACTAAACAAACCTGTCCGAGACGCTTCTGCCCGGCCCAGACGCTGGTGTGGATGATCTTGAGGAAGAGCTGGCCGGTGCGAGGTTTGAAGATGAAGATGGCGCCGTTGGTCAGCTTGGTCGTCAACTTGTCTTGTATCACGCGGCACATAACAAAGTAAACTAAACAAACCTGTCCGAGACGCTTCTGCCCTGCCCAGACGCTGGTGTGGATGATCTTGAGGAAGAGCTGGCCGGTGCGAGGGTTGAAGATGAAGATGGCGCCGTTGATCGGCTTCGTCGTCAAGTTGCCCTCGAACGTCTTGTGGATCGTGACGCGGTACACGTTTGTGTCGTCAACGAACCTGCAGGAATTTTAATTTAGTACTAGTGTTTTCCCGCGACTTCGTCCGCACAAATTATATACCAGATTTTAAGTCAGATCATAAGCTATCAAACAAAAAAAGTGTCATCAAAATTGGTTCAGTAGTTTTTGCGTGATGCGCGAACAAACAAACAAAGTAACAATTTTGTCAATAGATGGCGCTGCACGTCATATAAATCGCGCTATCGATTGTCATTTGAATTTATATGATAACCGCAACTTTTTTGTTCCTCATGATTTTACAGTTTTATAATAGTTAAGAAGATTAATAAAGACTTAGAAGCCGTGGTGGTCTACAGGCGAGTAACCATACCTGCCGTTCAGGCGATGGTTCGCAGGCCAACTCGTACCAATAAGTTATTCGGGATTTATGTTCGATTTGTAGCACCGCAACAATGGCTGGAGGAGAATGGGATGGTTCGAGGAATGTTGTACCCACTATCCATTAAAAGTGGCGACTGGCTCACTCTCCGTCACACTGGACAAAGTTTCAGTATTACTAATGCAACGTGGATGTTCTGAATTTTCAGAATATCTCTGTCTACCCCCTCGGGTAATGGAGTCGTGAGCATATGTGTATTTAACCCGTCATGCGTCGAGATTTCAGACAATAGAAAATGTGTATTGTGTCTGGACGAGATCTGCGTTCCGACAGACGAGGGCTTAAGACGTAATAGTAGGTGGAAATACCTCGGAGGCATCTTTTATTTTTCATTTTACGACTAGATTTATACCATTTACCGAAACTAAAGTCATACCTCAGTATTTTTGGATAGTTCATCTAGTGCAATCATCAACTTAATACACGATTGGAATAACTTCGCTCGATAGAAAATCGTCACAAAGATGACGTATTTTCATGAATTTTTAAACATTTTTCTCGGTTTAGAAGAACTTAAAATAGTTTCCGATTGTTGGTATTTATACTCACATATTCACCATTAGTTTAACTAGTGCAATCATAAATAAAATCTAGAAAAAGTACTTTGGTTAGTTGTTTTTAATCGAAAATACGGCTCACGCACACACTTTTCGGAGCGCTCGGCAATCGCGTTTCTCATAGAAAATATTCGTCCGGACCTATGGCCCCTTAATAGGCAAGCAAATACTCACCAAATGATCTGATTAGAGAACAGCTCTCCATAGTTCTGACTGGACAGGTAAGGCTCGGTGGGTTCACTGGAGTAGAGCTGCAGCGCTTTACGGATGCGCTCCCGGAGCACGTACAGCGCTGGGTTCGCTTTCATTATCTTAGCCATAGCCTGCTGGATGAGCGGCTTGCAGCCGGGGAACCAGTTGCCGTATGCGCTGTAAGATGTTGAGCATTCAGATAAATGTTGCAGAAATTAATAGAAACATCAAAAGTCGAAGTCGCGTCGTATCATTTACTGCACCGACAAGAGCGAAGCTTTTAGATTAGGTAACGATGATGAACAATAATTATTAGAACTTGAAGTCAGGATAATTATGAAATTTCTATATCGTTTTTATAAGACTCTCTTCATCTTTCTTTGTCTTTTTTCTCTTTGGTCATCTAAATAATAGTTCTCGAGCAGCGTAGCAAGTATTCAAAAGCCTACTTTTTAATAAACGTAGTCCACCACGTCAGATGCCGTAAGGCGGTTTGAAAAATCTGACACCAGATACACCACACGATAAGAAGAAGAATAAAGATAGTAATTATAGTACTCTGTGAATAAACTATCAGCAATCAGATGTTTTAAATAATGGGACACTATAATGGATGGATATCTCAGCTAAGTAATGCTACCTAATGGTAGATAAGTTTTAAACTTAGCTGAGATATTGCAAAAACATTTACAGTAAATAGCATGAATAAATAAAATATCGTCGACTTTTTCACACAGATTCTCCAGTCCCATAGTACCAGAATCTAGCTCGGACTTGTGACAAGACAACGATATAATAAGTGGTACAAACACCCATGACCTGGATACAAATATTAGTATTCAGCATACAAATTACCCCTGCGAGATTCGACCCCGTGAACCACGGTTCTGTATGCAGGTTCACAACCGACTGAGCAAGCCATAGGGCCGTCAAACAAACTAACCTGTGCAGGTTGTAAGCGAGATCAATGGCGATGAGCAGGCCGGTGGGCGAGGGGTATATGGACATGTTGTCCGTGGTGTAGTCGAGGAACTTGGCGCGCGCGTATCTCTCCACGTCGTGAGAGTCGTAGTCGCCCCAGCGCAGTTGGATGTCCAGCCAGTACTTCTGTGTCGTCGTGTTGTCCATTGTATCTCTGTTGACATACACAAAAATTATCTTATGAGATTGTGATGATTCAGGTGGTCCAACATGGCAGCGCGACATAACGGCGACTCTTTTTAGCTGTTTCTGTACGCATATCCTAGCCAGATAAAACTCGACAATTTCTTCTCACGCGTATCATTGCTTTATTCGTGGGACGATACCTGGCCATCCAATGAGGTGTATATATAGGATGAAGATGACTGGTGACTAGATCCTTATAAGTTAAGGCGATTCCGGTTCTAAAGCGTTGAAGACATTTTAAGTATTTTGACTATGATTTCTATTGCAGTGCAGTGTTTTTGCTAACGATAAGCTATATATCACCATTTGACTTTTCATTCTATTCTTAAACCCGTAGGTAGTGTAGCGACACACCATGCCGAAATTACACAATCGGCTTTGGTGTACTCCTGCAATGCTTTAATGGTATCTAGTGTCTACACAAGTCGTCGGGTTCAGTGTGCAGATCCCATTAAATTACCCACAGCATACCATAACATGGCGTACTTTCGTACTTCGACGGTTTCGTTGCAGTTCAATTTCAGAAGACGACTTCAAAAACAAATAAAAATCTAGCCAACTTCAAGAGGAAAAATACGTACTTGGTGTCAGCTAGAAGCGAAGGTCGGGACACGTTCCACTTGTAGGCAGAGAAGAGCAGTATATCGGCGCATGACGAGTTCATCTTGTAAGATTTACGCGGGTGAATAGTCTCCTTCTGCACAGTCTCGATCTCCAGCGCGTCCAGCTCTTGATCGAATACCTGCACATTTTAAAACGGTTAAGTTTTTAATAGATTCAAAATACAGGGTCCAACTTAATATGCTGACACTTTTTTCAGGGTATTATCAGACCATCAAACTGAACAACTATCTCTATGGGACCAACATCGAAATCACGAAATAAAAATCAGCTGTCCCATACATTTGGCTCGAGTGGGTTTGCAGTTTTGTATGGCACAGCAGATTTTTTTTTCGCGATTTCGATATAGGTCCCATAGAGAAAGTTGTTCCGTTTGATGGTCTGGTCATCCCCTTAAAAAAGTGTCAGCATATTAAAAGAAGGACCCTATATAAATCGCGAAAAAAAAAATCAGCTGCCCCATACAATTGGCTCGAGTAGGTTTGCAGTTTTGTATGGAACAGTAGATTTTTTAATTGCGATTTTGATGTTGGTGCCATATAGAAAGTTGTTCAGTTTCATGGTCTGATCAACCCCTTAAAAAAGTCTCAGCATATTAAGAAGGACCCTTATAGGGAACATATATGTTTCTCAATGCAGGAACGAAGGTTACTAGAAAATATTTTTTTAGGCTACCATTTGTCTGTAGATAATCCTGTTAACATATTCGTTTAAGTCTAATTTCAGATTTGCGCCTACAATACTTTAATTTGACATTCTCCTACATAAGATCGAGATAGATATTATAGTTTACCTGACACAGATCCATGACGATGGATTCGTGGACCTTTTGCCACAAGTGAGCCCTGAAGATCTGGATGAGGGAGATCTTCAGCGTGGGAATCTTGCCGTGCATGAATATGCCCGTCAAGTCCAGTTGCACCTGAACGAAACAAGTTAGCAATATTAATCAAAAATCACATTATAACGACATCAGTTGCAAAATGCGAAATAGTCGTTAAAAGTACGAGCCACGTCGAAAACATTAAAATAAAATAAGTAGACTGTGTTAAAGTGCTCGCATAAAATCCAAGATTGTATTCTAATCCAAAGCAGGACTATGAACAAAAGCTTGTTTCGATTACACTCTTCGTAACCTGCCCATCTAGTATGATTTCTCTATCCGCGCGCGACGCGCCTTCCTGCATAGAAAACGATCTATTCCCGCGCTTTTTAGAGAGCGAACGTCGCGCTTGCCGCATACAAGCAGTATGGAAAAAACAGAGCCACGCGCAAGAAGCAAGATCATACTAGACAGACCGATGCAGATCGAGATGGTGATCTTGGTACAAAAAACTGTATCTCAAAATGCGAGAGCTGGTCCAGGTCATAAAACACAAAAATTCCTTTTTTCAAATATGCAGTTTGAAAAACATTATAATGGCTCTAAAGTATTCAAAGATCAAGATTTATAAAGTCTATTTACCTGGAAACCGACGTAGACGTTGGCTCTGTTGATGGTGGGCGACCACCACAGCGTGAACCGACGGTTCGGGATCTGGTTCAAACCGGATCGCTGGGCGTTTGTCAGCTTCTTGTACTTCATAGACTCTTCGAACCCTGACGCTTTCTCCCTGCACAGAAGAAATTACTTTTAGATAATTAATGAATATAATCCTAATAAAAGTAGCAGTATTTGTATTTGAATAAAATAAATGCAACTCTAAAGTTGCCGGCCGCTTAAGAGATAGATCAGCGATGATTGCGGTATCAGAAGCGCAAGTCTATCAAGGTCCTTCTTTCATCAAATAGTAATAATAATAAGAGGTAGGTGCAGGCTCAAAATAAATACTAGTACTACAGTAGTATACAGGCACTCAATACATTTCTTAAACCCGCCGACGCCGAATTAATTATCGGCGTGTTTGTTGTCGGCGGGTTAAGGTGGACGCATATTTATCAGCGGCGAACAAGCCGTAGGAGGCGAAAGAATCTAATTTTCGAATTCTTTGTAGGTGTGAAATTATGCCACTCGCACACTTCCGCGGCGAATCGGACGAATCGTCAGAAGTAAATTCGTTTCGTTCGCCTCCTTCGCCGCGGATAAATATGCCACACCTTCGACGGCGACTTGATGCATGTCGGAAAAGTTCCCTGCTTCCCTTTCAATCTGAAAAAAACACTACAAAATTTAAAGTATAAAGATAGTATCATACCAGAAAAGACCCTCCCACGTCGGGAAGTAAGTGCCTTTGAAGAGTGTGTGCTCAAGGATTCCCTCGACACCGCCGAGTGCTTGGATCATGTCTGTTCGGTAGTTGTTTAGATTCCAGAGCTTGCCGTCGTGTCGCTGGTGGGTCCACCAGAATGGGTTCTGTTTTAGGACCTGTAGGGAAAATAAATTGGTTAGTATTTTGTTATTCAATGAGTTGATCTGCAATGAAGTAAATTGATGAGTACAGGTTAAAAAACGCATGTCGGGCACAGCTAGTGTAGTATATAAGTATAAGGGCCTGTTTCACCACTTATGAGTAAGTTCTTGTTAGCTTATCCGAGAGATATTTTGACATATTTTCATACAAAATACGTCAAACTATCTGTCGGATAAGCTAGCAAGAACTTACTCAGAAGTGGTGAAACAGGCCCTAAGATTGGTTTACTTTTGACCAGGTACTTTTACACGGAGAAAGGAGTATAATTTGGCTATATTGGCTGTATTGTTCGGGCCAAGGGGCATCAAACCCAAAACAACAGGCTCTTCACAAAAAACATGTCACACTGTCATGAGTAAAATTCCAACAAAATTTGTTTTTTCGAAATATCTTTGTTGAGAAATTTTAAAGATACTGTTTAGTATAATGTCAATCAGAAGAATTTTGCGACTTCGCACGTCACTTAGCAATATAAACTGCAATATGTTAATGACAATTGATTTTAAAACTCACCTGATACTGTTTGAACTCTGTCCGAATACGCCAACCTTTATCATACGCCAGCGTATGCCTGTCCTTCTGGAAGAGCGTGTTGATCCTCGGTATACCTCTGTCCCAGGAATCTTCTAGATCCTCCAGCGTCAGGCGCCTACAAAGCGGTGTACACTTTATTTTTGTTCATATTTTCTGGTGCTAATTTGTGAAGGGGGCTTTAAGATCAGATAGCGTATTATCGGACGCTTAGCTCCGGCACACGATGCGATCAGCATGTGAGCGGACACCGCACGTCCCCAGAGCACATGGACCCTCTGGTTTCTGGACCCCTACGCGATTCATCATCTCTTATAGGATCTTGGTTGAATTTACTTAAAACTGGGTATTGTACTATATGTACCTCTGTCAAATTTCATTAAAATCTGTTAGCATGAAGACATAATTTACTTTTGGTTTTGTAAGATTAAGTTGATTGCATATTCATCTTACTCAGTATAGTAAACCAGTATGTAGTTTTTTCTCCCCTCCGGACGGAAAGCGTCAATTTTCGTCCCGCTGCGCTGAACACTTTAACTGCTGACGACCTACCTCGTAGGTCAGCGACATATGGGCCGCAGTGCTCATGACTCACACCTTGAGTCAGAATCGTATAGCATTCCACAGTGTTAGCACTGCGCGAATGTCATTGTTTTGAGCTTAGCAGCGAAAGTGTTAACGAAGTTGTCGCTTTCCACCTCCGTCGAGGAGAAAAATAGTATACTAACCTCGGACAGTAAATAAGAAAGCCTCAGATCACATGTTTGTTGACTGAGATCTGAGACCTTTCTTACTTTCCTGTCCTCGGTGTGTAATCTACTATAACATGTGAACTAGCAATTGGATAAAGCATCGAAAGACTAATTACCTGAATAACTCCCTCCAGTTATGAGCTATTGCCTTTGTGCAGAAAAAAGGGGTACGATTTGAAGAATCCATGAGGTTGTAAGTACAATATTTAGTAAATAATCAAAGCCAGTTTAATTCTGAAATTCCACTGATGCATTAAGGGCTTAAATAACCTATTCAACTTTTTTTCTCACGAAGCGTATTTTTTTCACGTATGAAGCTTTCGTTCTGTAGGGATATTTACTCTATGCTAATTTTGTAGCTACTAACCTGTTCTGAGCATTAGCCTCCTGCCTCTTCAGCGCGTACTCGGCCCACACGCGCTGCGAGTCGACGAACTCTGCCTCCCACGGCTGAATGTAGCGGTACAAGTTAGGGATCAGCTGGTCCTCGTCGTGCGACATGCCTGAGCGGAAGTGCGTGATGCCGACGTCAGTTTGTTTCGACCATCTGAGATCAGACTGCGGGAGAAAAGTATGAAATCAGATGAAAAGCATTTTACTTGATTGATCCTGATCTAGCAGAATTGGGCTCCATCCCGTAAGATTAAGTAACAGATTAAAAGTTCCTAAATGGAACTTTTTCACGTTCGCGTTAAGCTGCGTCTTCATAACGCGTTGCAAATCTTCGAAAATTCATATACCATGCATGTTCGAGGGAGGCAGTGTTCGAGTTGCACGGCAACCGGGTCTTTATTGCGCGCGCAGCTGCCGCGCGTATCTATATTCCAGGGTTTGCCGCGCATAATGGAGACGCAACTTATCGAACATTCACTTTAATCTACTAGACTAAATTCTGGTACTTTAGTTGGAATAAGATATAAATCTGTGTGACAAGGCATTGTCCAAGATATTATTTATTTTTATTGTTACTCAATGTCATCGCAATTCCGCATGTCAACGTTGCGATTATAGTTATTCCTCTCTTTATGATGTACGCCAAAATCTACAAGTGGAATTACTGACGCTTATGAAGATGGTTTATAAAACAAACCTGTGGAATCAAAACGTGTCCCATGGACAACATTCCGAGCCCTCCCAGCTCTTTGGGCGTGTAGAACACGACGGGAGGGAAACGGGAAGGCATTTTGGAGTTGAGACCGATCTTGATACGGGTCTGGATCTTGTTCTCGCACTTGACGAGCAGATCGAGCAGCTCTTGAGTGTTGACTACGGCTTCGCGGAAGTACGTCATTAGACCTGAGAAAGAATTCACATAGTTGTGAGTCAGACAGAAAAAATAATGTATTGTCACACATAAGGTCCATAATCTCTGCAAGTGTCACTGCATCCGAACCCGCCTGATAGTAGCGTTTTGCCGTCCCATCAGATACGGGAGGATAAGGAAGAGAGTTCATCTATGTTAGCCTCATACTCATGGACTTAAAATATGCTGTATTTCTGACCAAATTAGTCATGATTTGGTAAAAAATCTGTCGCGCCGTCGAAACAGTCTTCCTATGAGAAATTAATCAATGATCTGATGTTACATACATAGTCTATACGGGAAACGATGGTTCGATTCCTGGCCTATACCACTAAGTTCTGCTGAATTTATGTAGGTGCTGTTGTAGTTCGGCTATGCAGGAAAAACATCGTGAGGAAACCTGCATACCCGAAAACGAAATTAAAATACCATAAGTTCGAAGTTTTTCGAGGGTTACACGTTTATGTGTAAAAATATGCTCGACCACAATAGACCAACGCTGGTCGCAGTGTTACAAGCCTCTGCTTGCTATTGCAAGGGCTGTGAAGGTGGTGGAGCCTGAGGCCATGAGGATCTGTCGCACGCGGTTGTGGAAGCGCGCGAGGGACTCGTCACCTCTGCAACCCTACTGTACAGTAAGTTACTCACCAATGAGAGCAGTGTTCGACTTGTTGACGATCTTGGTGAAGGTGGTGGAGCCTGATGCCATGAGGATCTTACGCACGCGATTGTGGAAGCTCGCCAGGGACTCGTCACCTCTGCCACCCTACTGTATAGTTAGAGACTCACCAATGAGAGCAGTGTTCCACTTGTTGACGATCTTGGTGAAGGTGGTGGAGCCTGAAGCCATGAGGATCTGTCGCACGCGGTTGTGGAAGCGCGCGAGGGACTCGTCACCTCTGCAACCCTACTGTACAGTAAGTTACTCACCAATGAGAGCAGTGTTCGACTTGTTGACTATCTTGGTGAAGGTGGTGGAGCCTGATGCCATGAGGATCTTACGCACGCGATTGTGGACGCTCGCCAGGGACTCGTCACCTCTGCAACCCTACTGTATAGTTAGAGACTCACCAATGAGAGCAGTGTTCCACTTGTTGACGATCTTGGTGAAGGTGGTGGAGCCTGAAGCCATGAGGATCTGTCGCACGCGGTTGTGGAAGCGCGCGAGGGACTCGTCACCTCTGCAACCTTACTGTACAGTAAGATACTCACCAATGAGAGCAGTGTTCCACTTGTTGACGATCTTGGTGAAGGTGGTGGAGCCTGATGCCATGAGGATCTGTCGCACGCGGTTGTGGAAGCGCGCCAGGGACTCGTCGTCGACGCGCAGGTAGCACTGGGCGGTGCGCTCTTTGGTCACCTCATTCTGGAGGTTCCATACGCCGTCGCGGTGGGATAGTTCCTCGTGTTGACTGCGGCACTGTTGTTATAAAGCGCTATTTAATCCAATGTTAACACATTCGCTGCTAGTTTCATAATATGAAACTCGCTCACCGCCCCAGAAAGCGATACCAATTGACCAGCTAGGCGGGTTCTTATGCACCGCCGGCCATTATGTATGCTACATACAGTACTCCCTGCCCCCCACCAATTTTTGTGTATTCCGGTGTCACTCACACTATAACACACATGTTTACCTCTTCTTGACAGTTTTTCTTGTCTTTGGTCAGTTATGAAGTGACAGCAAGTATTACGGACCAATGAGGTAGGTAGTCAGCACTTCAGAAGCAAATGTGATATAAAATCCGAAGGACTTTTACGTTAGGTGAAATCTATCAAACTAGCGCTGCAATGGTAACCATAAAATATAAATCCGTCTTACTAGCTACCGCAAAGTTTTGCCTAGCCTCTCGCCGATTAAAACACTGTATAAAAAACCTATACTTTGCTAACCGTATCGACATCCATGAGAGGATGTTGCGTGGTCCATTCTAACCACACGGATATTTCAAAACCGCTCTGTATCATGCAATTTTTAAAGTCCTTACCTTAGGCAGTATCCTGCATTCGAATCCGGCCATGTTGAACAGCAAGTTGGGATTGTCCTTCGAGTACACGGAGACGAAGCTGTTCTCCCATTGGATGGTGGTCACCGAGCGCGGCAGTCGGTTCTTTATGTCCCAGAAAACGGCACGACCACTGTTGAACACAACAGGATGATTGATTTTCAAACAGACGCATTTTCAAAAATTATGCTTTTGTAAACTGACAGGAATCTGAATTTAGTAGAATTGGCCATTCCATAATTATGTATTAGGCGATCTGGCCATTATTTTAGATAGTAGCCATTTTGCGAATGGAGTAAAGGAAGATTATAATTTTACGGCTTTGACAATAATCTCTCCCTGAGGGTAGGCATGTGCCCTGCAGTAGGACGTATATGTGATGAGGATGACAATAATCCTGCGACATATCTATGCAGATGAGAATCGCATTGGTTCCGCCAAGTCAACCTGGATGGACGCGTAGGTTTTGGGCTACCGGCCATTTTGCCGCCTCGTTGGCATCGCGCGTGACTTTAGTGTGACCACAAGCGCTGTACTGCTCCGTAAGGAGCTCCGCTCAGACATTCCGTCGTAGACTTTAGCTTTATTTGCACCAGACTGTGTAGTCATACGCACATGAACGGTACAGCCCTTGTGGTCAGCTATAGCAGCTTCTTTACGATGTTTTATTGAATGCATTGTGGTATATACTAACAGGTTAACATCATGCTTCATAAGCCGCATGCGCGCGTCCCTCGGCCAGCACTTCTTGTTGTTGTAGCCGACGATGTTCTCGTTGTTGGGGTCCGGGTGCTCCGTGAGGTACCGCTGGATCAAGTCGCGCGCTTCCTCCGCTGTGAACCTGTTTAACAATTAGATAAAGCTTTAAAACTGCGTATGAAAAAGGCCACATTATCTCCACCTCCACATTATATCTACTCTATTCCATCAGTCCAGTCCTGACAGCAGATGATAATTACAGTCCACTTGAACAGCTCTTTAACGGAAGTAAGATACAGTAAGCTAACGAGCTTACAGAACGATTACGTATCTTCGCAAAACGTCCCTTTCTCAAAATGTCCCTCGTTCGCAAAACGTCTCTTTCTCGAAACGTCCCTTTCTCAAAACGTCCCTTTCTCAAAATGCCCCTTTCGCAAAACGTCCCTTTCTCAAAATGTCCCTTTTTTAAATACAAAGTACTAATAACCACCTTTCAAGGGGGGGGTGAAAAATCGTACCTATATCTTCGGGTGGACTAGGTAAACAGAAGCAATTCGGTTCTGGCACTCGCCGGCCGCTGCCTCGGCACGCTCGCTGCGCTCGCTCGGCTCGTGCGCTGTGGTCGCAAGAAACCTAACACGCTCGTCGCTTCGCTCCTCGCTAACCTAACCGACTGAGTTAGCAGTTAGTTAGGTGTGGCAACCCTAGATATATCGGAAGCTGCTCGGAAGACAATACCAGTCATAATGGGTGGTTAATGTCATAAAATATTTTATGTATAAGGGCATCTTGAAAAAGGGGCATTTTGAGAAAGGGACGTTTTGCGAACGAGGGACATTTTGAGAAAGGGACGTTTTGCGACGATACCAACGATTACCTAGAATATAGGTTGTCTTTTTTTATGAATCCAAAAAGTGGAAGATGTAGTCAAGCACGTATTCAGGTGGTAGGTGGGATATCTGATAAAAAGTTTGACATATTTTGTATAAATATATCAAATATATCATATATCAAAAAATATGTCTGATATGATTACAAGAAGTAATAGCATGTCCTAAATCAGCTATACTCCGATTAGCATAAACAGCGCGATGAAATAGTCGCTTCATTCTCTTTTAGTTTAACCTACCATTAAAGAAATATCAGTATCACTCACCTGAAGAATATATGTATCCTATCAACATATCTGCAATACAGTCGGATGGGATGCGCGGTTTCCGTCTGCCTGTCCTGGTAGGATAGGAAGTCGTTGGGCAGCTGCGGCGGGCCGGCCATCTCGCTGGCTCGCTGCAGGCCCAGCACAAGCAGGTCTAGGACCAGGCCGTAGTACTGCACGATGAACGACGCGAATTGCAGACCTCGGATGATGCCGTAAGAGTTTGTGTGGTTCATGTCCTGGGAAAGTATGATAACGTTAGGATATGAAATGAAATATATTTAATACGGAGCATAGGTATTATTAGGTTGTTAACACTTTCGCCGCTTAGCTCAAAATCATGTACAGTTCGATCTTACATATGTCATCCACAGACTAAGATCCGGCTTCGATCTTGATTATCAGTGTTCCTTATTTTCGTGTAAACCTGAACACTTATAATTTCACGTGCAAGTAGTTGGCCACGAGAGGCAGGCTAAAAGTGTGTCATTCATTGGTGAGAGATCCATTCCACCGCAGCCCGTACTCTTAAGTTCACTCTTACACTAAACTAAAGGCTATCCTCTCCAGTCACTCGGATTTTTCCACAAATTTTCATTTATTAGTTTATGCCCGCGGACCTGAAAAAAACCTGACGTAATCTCATCTAATCACGAGTGAAGAACCCATTTATTTTTGTGTGCGTGCTGACGCACTGTCGCGCGGAACAAAATGGTGGCGGTAAAGCCTAGAACTGGCGCATCTGTGTTAGTGTAGGTATCTTGTAGAACAAACAAATATGTAGGACCTTGCATGCTTCACATCTTTCTGTGTCACATTACGTCCGCCTTTTTTTCAAGTCAGTGTTTATGCCCAAGAAAACTAATATCTAGTTCCCATAGTTACCTTATAATTAATGACGACGTTGTTCTTAGCAGTCATGTAGTCAGCGATGTTGTGGTCGACGATCAGACGCAGGAGTCGATTGAGCAGCGTCAAGTCTATCTTCTCGTACAGCTTCTCGAAGCGGGACTCTAGCAGCACGTTACATTCACCCTCGCCTACTTCCCATACGTCTTGCAAGTTGTTGATGCCTGTCGTTATAAGAATTGCTTGTTATAAAACTTAAAGAATATTGAATCTCACTATTTATTCAAACACACAGTTCAAAGAAAATGTGGCTATTGTTTGCTCCACTGTATCGAATTATTAGGCGCAAGAAAAAGTTTCAGCATTTTCGAGCATGTTCTTGGCTGCCATTCATCAATAGCGCAAAACGACACTACTTTCAACTGGATTCCATTTTACTGTTGCATTTTATTTTAAACTCTGTTTGAAAGGAATACGATATTTAATACCACATAAAAAATTGACCCTAAGAATTAGATAGGCATGCATAAATTTGAAGAAAAGCAAAGTTATGCAAAGATCAATCGACAATATTAAAACGATATCTTCACAAATTCTTCTTGCTTCTACAGATGATACGCGCGATCAACCAAAGTGAGGTTTGTAACAAGGGGATGGTATGACCATACGGATCTCCTTTGCCACAACGCACACTCTGGGCAATCGCATCTCTTCTCTTCTTGCTTCAAGTATCTTGAGCACAAAAGTACGTTTTGTCACTTCGAACGACATCCACCGAAAGAAATGGAGTGGTCTATTCTACCGAAAATCAAAGCCAAATAAATATGTACCACATTCTTCTTTTGTCGGGTCATAGCATCTCATTAAGTTCGATTACCATAGTAGAGACAGGTTGGCGAATCTCTACTAACACAAATATACAGGGTCCAACTTAATAATATACCGGCACTTTTTTAAGGGGATGATCAGAAGTTCAAACTGAACAACTTTCTAACTACGGGACTAACAGCGAAATCGCGAAAAAAAATCAGCTGTATGGAACAGCTGATTTTTTTTCTCGATTTCGATGTTGGTGCCATTGAGAAAGTTGATCAGTTTAATGGTCTGATCATCTCCCCCTAAAAAGTGTCAGCATATTAAGAAGGACCCTATATACAGACAGGCCAACAGGGAAATCGGCAAGCCTCTACATTTTAGAGAGTTTAATATTTTCCTTCACCACATTTAAGGGACGGTTAATAAAGATTTGCTCGCGAACTTGTTTCTTGGATGGGAAAACAATCAAATCAATAAATAAAATTACACAAGCACATTTGCACAGTATTATACAAATACTCATTGAATCGTCTGAATTAAAGCCCGACCAGAAATATAAAAAACCTCGCCATGTTGCGGAAAATCATTGGAACTAATTTTTGTACTTGGAACACTTACATTAAAGGTTAAAGTTGATTGCAGCGCCCCAAACCAGGTTTTTTATATTTCTGGTCAGGCTTTACAATACACATTTGGATATATACAATTTCAATAGTAAACCTAACTCGAAACTGTATTTCTCCATAAACCTACGAACATACGAAATCAATTTGTTTTATTTTGAGAAAAATTTTGTAGATAGTCAAAAATATACGCAAAAACAACTTACCCTGACACCACTTGTAGACGAGCAGCGGCGATGGTTCAGTATCGGCCGGTTTAACCCACGGCGGCAGCAGCCGTCGCTTGTCCGCCTCGTACCACAGGTACTGGTCCAAGTACGCATCCGTGATCTTCTCCAGGGGCTCCACGTCGTAGACCGGCACCAGGTGAGAGTACAGGTCCATGAACTCTATGCCGACCTGTTTGAAAGGAGGTTTTAGAATGGCTTTGATAGATCAAATAGATGCAATCTAGACCAACCTTGGTCGTTGCCTGTTAAAAGTTACCGACCGCTGATCTATAATAATTACGTTTCCCCCTGTCAACCTTTGAAATTATTCATACAAATTTCATCTTCATAATCTAAACTATTATAAAACTGTAACTGAAGTGTGTCTGTACATTGAAGATATTTACGAAAAAAAAGATTACGATATGGTTTTTAGGTATCCCTAACTCGAAATCAACCTTATTTAGAAATTTTGTCTGTCTGTTTGTTTGTGTGTTTGTTTGTTTGTTTGTTCGCGCATCACGCAAAAACTACTGAACTGATTTTGATGAAACTTTTTTGTTTGATAGCTTATGATCTGACTTAAAATCTGGTATATAATTTGTGCGGACGAAGTCGCGGGAAAACACTAGTTATATTATAAATTGTTAATATTATTTGATACGCGCAATCTAGATTTTCTAAGTTATTTTCCCATTTATAAAACAGTACTTTATTAATACCGTCTACGACAAAGTTTTGTATGAAATTGACAACTCTGCAACCACCTTTACACATATTTATCGGTACTTATAAAAAATTTAAATTAGAAGAATGCTCAAAATCTTTTGAGACCTGATTTTGGTGTAACACTTTCATGTCATATGTTCACCAGCTTATTTTATTTTAAACTACATGAAAAAAATGTTGGACTATGACGACAGCACACCTTAGAGGTAATTATGTGCAATACTGCACACTCGCACTACTCGAGTGCGAGCGAAACAGAAACACGTCATTGCCTACATTTTCAGCAACGCTTCCTTCCAGAGGGGATGAGGTTAAATTGGTGGGGGCAGGGTGTCCGTACTGTATGTAGAGGATACTGTGACGACAGTATGGCGGACGGCTATCACTGTCACGCTCATTCTCGCTTGCTACCATATTTCTTTCACAAAAACGAAGACAACCAACCGGTATTATTAAATTAAACTTGAAAATGTTTCACTCACCTCCCTGAAGGTTCTCTGCGTAAGCAAATGACGCTTAATCCTGGACAAAGCTTCGTGGGGGTTATCGTACGCCTGCTCAATCAACCCGAGCTCCTCCCTCTGACTCTGGTTTAACCGGGACTTGACGCTGTAGGCCTCCTTCAGCCGCTCAAGCGCCAATATCAGCAGTTTAGTGTCATGCTTGTATGAGAGCGGCGGGAAGGGGATCGGGGCGAAACGACGGGACTCCAGCCAGTGGACGGTGGTCGTGTAGATAGCGACGGCTTCTTCCGGCGAGATGTAGGGACCGTCCTGTGGAGATTGACGTGGTTTAGAACTTATTTAAGTGTAATTAGTATTTTGTGATTGAAATATAATAAATATTGATAGAATAATATGTTCAAAACGTGTCCATAGAGAGTGCAGTGTTCGAGAGATTCAAATAAGAACGCTGCGGGTTTCGGACTGACTGATAAAGTCTATTAGGAATGCCCTAAAAGTATATTGAGAAGAGAAGAACTTAGAGTTAGCACTGAATCTAGCTCTTTTTCAAGTTTTAGAACTAAATCTATTTTTGAGATGGCAGCCTCTAGTCTCTCTCTACAGGGTGGATTTTTGAGACGGGGCAGTAAGGGCAAGTACCTTAACCGTTGTAGCTACAGCGAAACGTTCTTAGGAGACTATCCTTAACTTTTTGAAAAATTTCGAACTGCATTCACAGATTTTGAAAAAAATGTACAGTCAGCAAGAAAATTGTCAATTTACACAAAAACTTTTTTTGATGTCAATCGATCCTGTTTCTTATAAGGATCAATAGACTCTATGGGACCAACCGAGGTTTGAGTACTAGAAATGTCAGAAATCGCAAAAAACGTTTCCCATACATTTGGTAGGAAATGAGACTCCAAATTTACTTTTATACATAACAAAACTTTTTTATTATGGATAGACTGGCCGCTAAAAAGAAGTTTGTTCGAAAATAAACAAAAAGGATCAAAATATTAATAATATTAGAAAATCTTCAAAACGTGTTGTAAATTGTATGATTTTAAAAATACATTTCTTTCTAATACGGTTTCAGTATGTTTTTATTATCAAAGTCTTCTTAGCGGCAAATCTGTCCTTAATAAAAAGTTTTGTTATGTATAAAAGTAAATTTGGAGTCTCATTTCCTACCAAATGTATGGGAAACGTTTTTTGCGATTTCTGACATTTCTAGTACTCAAACCTCGGTTGGTCCCATAGAGTCTATTGATCCTTATAAGAAACAGGATCGATTGGCATCAAAAAAAGTTTTTGTGTAAATTGTCAATTTTCTTGCTGACTGTACATTTTTTTCGAAATCTGTGAATGCAGTTCGAAATTTTTCAAAAAGTTAAGGATAGTCTCCTAAGAACGTTTCGCTGTAGCTACAACGGTTAAGGTACCTGCCCTTACTGCCCCGTCTCAAAAATCCACCCTGTATACTATAATGTAGAGTTCACACGCGGTAATATACCAGGTCTGATTTTTCCAATTCGTCAGTACAGAGTACATTTTCTATACAGAGGTCATTAAAATATGAATCCTTCCCAAGTCTTTCCTACTAATCTTTAAAACTTACGAAATTGTTGAATGAAAGTCTATACTTTGGAAGTCGGCTGGAAAATATCGGACGTGTATCGAGTGTGAAGGTACAAAATCTCGCATGCGCGGACCTTGCGCGCGTCGCGTGCTACCCCGCCCCCGCCTACGTCCGTACCCCTAGGACGCACTGCGCACGAAGTTGACGTCCTATAATCACCAGTCCGCCTTCACCTTGACTAGCTATGAAGACAAAGCTCACCTTCAGATAATTATGCTGCCTCTCCTGCTCTGCCTTGAGATACAAGCGCGTGAGTCGACCCAGGTTCTTCTTGCAGACAGTCTTGTCGACAGTGGCGCCGCGGCGGATCCTCTCGCGATTGTAATGCGCCGTGTTGGTCCACCAGTCCGCCTTCATCTTGACGTAACGAAGGATCATGTTCTCGATCGGCGTGGGCAGGCCGGGCACCTGATGAATCAAATTTGGTATCATTATCAGCTTTCGGGTAATCTACAGAATCTTGTTTCAGCTTACGTTGCCTTTTCAACTATCACTACTCGTAAAAGGCCCTTACATTTAAAACTACAACAGCATCAGCAACAATTCTACAGCGACACATAAAATTCACATGTATAGAAAGGATTTTCCATAATCGCCACGCTCGGCAGGTCGATAGGCGCGTTAGATGAACTTAGTAGACCAGTGATTGCTGCTGCTTCCTCAGTAAATCTAGTCATCTGTCAACAACCAGTATTGATTTTATGGAGGTGGTTCGACCTATTTTAAAGGGGATGTTCCTAGCAGAATACTTTGCCTTCACTTATGAAGAGGATTTGCGAAAATCACCACGCCAGCTGCTCCAGTGAATACCACGGCAAACGTAGTCGCCTCACAGATGATAGAATTAAAAGTAGTGATGTATTATCTTATTATCATCTCAGCCGATGGACATCCACTGCTGGACATAGGCCTCCCCCAAGAATCGCCATAACGACCGGTCCTGCGCTGCCCTCATCCACAACCCGCAACATGGCAAGATGTTCTATATAAAGCAGTGCCAAAAAAGACCAACGGGCCGTCCGCGGACCATAGGCGGTCCGTGAGAGCCTCGGGAAGGGTCCGCGGTAAGGTCCTGCCTCCCAGATTTTGGCAAATGAAATGTCTTTAAAGTTTAGCTTCTGTAACTTTGTGGTCCATGCTAACAACAAAACAATCAATGTGGTCGTTTGTCGAAAAAAGGTTGGGAAACACTGATCTAAAGGAACATAATTAATAACAAACCTTCCAAGGAATATTGGCCTTCCAGCACCGCCACGCTTCGGAGAGGTGCTGCAGAATGGTGCGCGCCTTGTTCTGCTTGATACCCTCCGGCATCATGTCCACTATGTCGTGCATCACCGACGCGCGCAGCTCCAGGTCGAAGTGGGACTCGACGCGCTGCTTCGTCACCGTCTTGGCGACACCTGACACATTTTTAGAAGTTTCGTTAGTTAGACATCTTCATTGATTTATCGATAATTTGTGTGCCAATGTCCAAGATATTTATTTATTGGTTTCGTAAAAGGAACCGAATTTCCAAATATAATTTGTTATTCATGATATAGCGCGGCGAGGTACAACTGAAAGATGGGTTAATGATATAAGGCGACACGTGGGTCTTAAGGGGCCATAGGTCCCGACGAATATTTTCTATGAGAAACGCGATTGCCGAGCGCTCCGAAAAGTGTGTGCGTGAGCCGTATTTTCGATTAAAAACAACTAACCAAAGTACTTTTTCTAGATTTTATTTATGATTGCACTAGTTAAACTAATGGTGAATATGTGAGTATAAATACCAACAATCGGAAACTATTTTAAGTTCTTCTAAACCGAGAAAAATGTTTAAAAATGCATGAAAATACGTCATCTTTGTGACGATTTTCTATCGAGTGAAGTAATTCCAATCGTGTATTCAGTTGATGATTGCACTAGATGAAATATCCAAAAATACTGAGGTATGACTTTAGTTTCAGTAAATGGTATAAATCTAGTCGTAAAATGAAAAATAAAAGATGCCTCCGAGGTATTTCCACCTACTATTACGTCTTAACTGCGGATGCAGAGGGTCAGGTGGAGGAATATGGAGAAGGCCTATATCTGAAGACAGACTGACCAAAGGATATTATACCCATGATGTACTGTACTGGATTTTTCATTCTTTGATTTTATTTAGAAATAAATAGTTTTGCGAATTGAAATCGTTGAATTCTATCATTATTTTCAAGCTAGCATGTGTTGAACAAAAGTAAATCATTTGTTATTGCGTGCAAATACGTTTTTTATGAAAGACCAATAGTTTATAGAATGTCATTGCGAAGGACCAGCACTGGTAGCATGCAGCACGTGATACGGCCGTATCACGTCTTTTATCTCGTTCGTTCGCACGCAAATAGAAAGAGAGCGAAGGTGTGATAGCGCTGTATCACTGCGGCATGCTAGCTATGCAAGAACCCGAAATAAAGGTCTCAATGAAGAATAAACTGGAAAAACTATTAACAAGAACCAAGGCCTCTTTTCACGAATAAGTGTCAGAGAGAGGCCTTTGCCCTAAATCAGGATCTTGCAGGTTAGAACTTGACTTATTATAATTTGCATAAATGCCGCTACCGCAACACTAATGAAGTCAAGTTACCATAACAGCATAACCCCGATGCCGCACATGAGATCCTGCGTACACTTAGTTGTATTTATACAATAAAAATTAACATACCTTTGGAGTGCCGGCCCTCGAACTGACGGGACAGCAAGTTGCCGAGCCAGCGCTCCAGCAGCGGCGTGATGCCGCGCATGAAGAACAACCACACGCGCCATCCCGGCGCCCAGATGCCGCACCCCGGACCTTTGGACACAGGACCCTGCAGGCAAATATTAGTTTTAAGTCTCATCAGAGTTTCTTCTTCAGCGTCTCCTCACTATGTTTTCCTTCACCGTATGAGAGCTACATAAGATAGAAAAACTCATTGGTACATGGAATGTCGTAAGTGTTCGCGTGTTGCGTGTTCAAACACGGTTTCCCGTTTTCAGCGTCCTGCTATGTCGTCGGTCCACAACATGCTGGATTGCGGCCAGCCTAATGATACTCTCTCCCTCCCCTGACCACCACTCTGATACTTTATTGGTCAACTTCCTATCATTTCAGAATATATTCTCGCACTCACCGTATTGAACCGATAATAGATCAAGTGCTTCAGATCCTTGCACATCCTGATCTGCCTCATGAGCTTGTACTTGTAGCGGTACATTCCGGTGAGCTGGCCGACGTGGGCGAAGATGTACTGGAGACCGTCGGCCAGTTGGAATGAGTCCACGTTGTTGAGTCGGTACTGCACGTGTGAGTCCACGATCAGTTTGGTCAGCCGGAGAATCTCGCGGCATAAATGGAATGCTGTGAAAGGAATTATGGTTTAAAAGATGTGTTTAAGAATTACTTAGAATATTCATTGATTTCATTCTTGCAGATGGGTGCTTCATGATCATCATCATGATGATGACATTGAATTGTCTATTTAGATATTTCAGTCAGCATCCTCTAATGGCAAAATCTCTTTCCACAAACATGAAGATGTGTGTTGTCGAGTTTCTGGACGCATCTTCTCTATAACGGAAAACCTTCCGATGCAGTGATAGACTTAAAAATAAAATCGGTCAAGTGTGAGTCGGGCTACTCGCGCATCGAGGGTTCCGTACCACACCACCACAGAACACAACATTATTAACTTGGAAAAAAAATGTTTTTCTTCGGAACTTTAAGCGTGAGACCGACTCACACTTGGCCGGTTTTTATTATTTGTTGTTATACTGTAAAGTTTGCTCTATAATTACACCAATTTTGACGCTTGTATGTATTACCGTTTTTACTATAGAGCGAGAAGAAAAAACGTCGATAAAAACTAGTTTCTTGTTGAGAACCCCCCTTAATTTTTTACTTTTGACATTTTTATTATTTGTCAACAAATCCGCCGTAATAACGCATATTTTGTGAAAATTTCAACTATCTAGCTATTACGGTTCAAAAGTTACAGCCCTAAATAGGTAGGACGGACGGACGGACGGACAACGTAGGCTTAGTAATAGGGTCCCGTTTTCACCCTTTGGGTACGGAACCCTAAAAATGACGTCAGAAAGCTATCTATGTGGTATTCTATAGAATACAAAATGTCGAGTTTGACATAGAATCGAGTCGATAGAAGAGCGTAGCGAGAAATCTAACTGAAAAGTCAGATTTAGACCTCGAGACCTTTATAGGATTATTTCACTCACCATTGCCGAAACGCGACTTCTTTCTTTCCTTTGTAGTGAGAGTTTTGACGGGCTTCAAGTTGAAGTTGTAGTCCAGATGAAGGTAGTTGAGGTTCTTGCGGTGGATGAGCAGGTTCAGCATGTTGTAGCCCTGTCGGCAGACTTGCAGGCCAGCCTCCACCCAGTCCAGGGTCGTCGTTTGGAAGAACTTCGTCGATTTGAACGAGCGGAACAGGTATCTAGGAAATGTTAAGGTTTAAAACGTGCTTTCGTTTCTTTTTCGGGTTGAAAAACCTTCCCTTTCTTCCACTATAACCACTTCTCTGCCTTGAAATCGGCTGACGTGGCGACGAAAAAACGGAGACAAACATTTTGCCGATAAATAATATTAAACGTAAATTACAGCTACAAGAAACTAAGACATAAGAAACTAAAACATTATAATTTGTGAATCATTCCAAACCAAAGTACTGAAGAAACAAAGACATGATAACATTCATTTTATTCCCTTTTGAGAGTTGACCTCAACGTTATTTCTGTTACTAAAGGTCTTACCTCTTCTTCTGAGGCTTGGGCGGGCGATGCTTCAACGCGTTGAGTACATAGTACTTCAGCAGCTTCTGGTATGAGACCCTGACTTTGACAGGCTGGCCGGGCGGGCAGTGCTCCTTGTACCACGTCTTTACTAGTGGCACGTCGATAGCGCGTCTTGTGCGGCCTGGAGATAACAATAATTGATATAGCTATCTAAGCATAAGCATAGGCTTACGTCTAAATTCCCCAAGGGGATAGTCAGATATATTCTGTAAACTCAGAACATCCACGTTTCCCTTGTAGGTACAGAAACTGTCCAATTTGGCAGGGAGTGAGCTGGTTGCCATTTTTCATGGACAGTGCCTCGACATAGTGATCTTATTATACGTTAGAAATTACTTTTCTTTAAGGTTATCAGTAGTATGTATATCCCAAAAAGATTGAGAGAATGCAGGGAGAAAAGGGCAAAATTAATGAAGAATAACTATGTAATCGAGGATCAAACAAACTGGCAGTTTTAATAGCAGTATTCTGCCAGCAAACATCGGATACTTGTGCGAAAAATAATGATAAAAACCTCGCACATTGGTTAGTTGTCTATGAACGAGGGACTTGTATTTATTGATCTGATCTGCTATACTCTACTCTACATTGTAGCAGATAAAGAAACTTTCTGTGCTTGCTGTATCAAATAAATCTGATGCAAAGATTAATAAATAATTTGTAAAATGATATTATGAAGGTTTGATAGCATAATATGCTCACGACTAGTCCCCAAGGAGGTAGTCAGAGAACATCCATGTTTCACTAGTAATACCGAAACTCTGGCCAGCGCGATGGTCGCCACTTATAGTGGACAGTGGATACAATACATGCCTCGAAACGGAATGGAAAAACCGAATTTGATATTTATTCAAAAATCTAAAAAAGGATTTCTTTCATAGACACTTACCTGATCTCATGTTGAAAGGCCTCGGAGCCCACAGCAAAGCAATGCCGTTAGCAGTATTATCAGTGTACAAAGCGGTCTCTTGCAAGAATGGGGACACATCCTCAGGCAGCATGAAGTCTTCCTCCTCGGGCACCAGGTCCAGAGATTTGACTGCATGACGGTGAGAGATCGGGTTGATCAGGGGGTCGAAGTAGAACGCTGGGAGATCTGGATCTTCTGTTTTGATGTAGACTACATTAGGTGTATGGTACCTGGTGAATTAAAATTAAATATTTTATTGTGCAAAAGTTTGTGTGTTTGGATTTGTGGAGGCAAGTTAGTGGTCAACTTTCTGTCAGATAATTTCTGCACTGGGCCTGCATGGAGCATAGGCCACTCCTTCTCATCCTTAGTGTAGGGACACACCTGAGGAACGTTCCGCGCCGAACGTACGGTTGAATACGCGTCTACTAAGAAAAATGGCGCGTAATGGCGCATACTGGTGTGTCGCCGGTATAGGGAAAAGCGTTGCGCGCGTATTCAACCGAACGTTCCGCAGGTGTGTCCCTACACTAATTCGTGAAAGGAATCCTGCATTGGGATCGTACTATATCTGTATGTGTTATAGGGATGTGTTGTAATGATGTTGAACCAAATTTAATATTGAAAAATGTGGAGAGCTGTACTAACATTGACATTAATACACTCAAATGCTAATTTCTTTGTTTACTCAAGTGCTTTCCTTAAATTAATGTTTGTCCTTGCTTAGTATAAACATCGATGAGTAAGACGATGTGACCGTTGAATTTTCCATAAAACAATTACATGTTTTGCTGGTACCAATTTTGACAGAGTTCATAATTAGCTTCCAATTTTTTAACCAGTTGCCAGAATGGCGGTCATCTGACCTCATTAAAAACATATGTTTTTATGCTAACAGACCAATGTTTTTGTTAAGACAAATAGAAAAACTAAAACTTACCAAGACAGCTGAACAAAATGCGGCAAATTGTTGTACAGGTATGGAAAAGCAATCCTGTACTCCGTCCTGATTGGCTGCCGAATAATGATCTTGTTTATATCATTGAACTCATTCCAGTCTTCGTCACCAGCCGAATTATCTTTGACCAGCGGCTCGAACTTCGGCCCTCCGGGAATAGCCATGTTCAGAGCTTTAGCAGTGAAGAAACTCTTTGAATCAAACAGGTAGAAGTAATTATCGTCTACCAAGTCCGTCAACAATTGATTGGCCAGACGATAAAGTGTCGCCATCTGTGGCAGTGACAAGTTCCAACGCCTGTAAGTCGAGCCGTTTACGTGTTTTGTGCCTAACAGAGGTTTGTGGTCGTAAAACCAGTTGCCAACTGCTGCATCTTCGTCTGGATCCATTTCAATCTGTATAGGCTCCAACGGTTCGACATCTAGAATGTTGTCAGCGTAATCTAAAGGAGGTTCTTCGTCGTCAAATGGAGGAAACCTCATGCGTTTGAAGTGCCTACGATCACGCTTCTCTCGTCGCATCATGATCCACATTGTACCCCACTGGGCTATGTAGACAGGCTCTATAACCCATGGGATTTCATTGACGAATGTTATCGCTCCGGTGATGTGGTACAGAACTTTTACGTCTCTGATCTGTTCCCAGGGCATCGGCATGTTTTCTAGAAGCTTCATGACAGCGTGTGGCATGTATTTAAGAGCTCCGAGATAGACACGCTTATCGTGACGGTATTTACGGCTGGTCATGTCACCGTGGTCACGGATGATCTTCCTGATGTGTTCGGGTGGCATGTCCTCTTTCTGTGCGTCGACGAAGCCAAATTTGCGCTTCTCTGAGAAACGCTTTGATTGGAGCTGTAGCCATTTTTGAGCTGTTGGGAAATGATTATAGAAAATTAAAATTGGATGGACTACTGCAATTTGACTTATTTAAAAGTTAACAAAAATGTTAAAAGAAACTACTGTGTCTAAAGAAATAAGTTTAACCTATAGGATGAACTTTATCTCCACTGAAAAAAAAAACATTATTTTAGTTGAGCGGACTGAAATTAAAGGATAGGAAGGTTGAGGGTGCCCGCACTTCTAGTCTATTTCCTCTATTAAAATTATATCTTATTTAGAGTAGACGTGTTGTGACGAAGCCTACGTGTTGCTGATTTTGACATTTTGTAAATTTAGTCGTGTATTTTTTTATATTTTTTTATTTAATAAACGGTATTTTAGAGTAGATAAAGTTCGAGAACTTCGAGATACAAAGTAAAATATGGCACCGAAACTGCTCGCCACGCCGCAATTCCTCCAATCTGAATTGGTCTTAGCAATTTTTTTGTATGCAATAACAGCATTTTCCTTTAGATTTACAAGGAAAAGTAATATCAATTGCCTTTAATGTAATGTACCCCTTTGGAAATAGTTTCTGCATTTACTTCAAAGCGAAACCTGGACCTAATGGGGATGCAATTGCAAAGAACCTCAGTGTAATGAATGACACACCCGCGGAACTTCGGCGCCCAACGTTCGGTTGAATACGCGTCTACTAGGAAAAATGGCGCGTAATGGCGCGTACTGGTGTATCGCCAGTATAGGGAAAAGCATTGCACGCATATTCAACCGAACTTTCGGCGCCGAACGTTCCGCAGGTGTGTCCCTACACTAATTGATATATAAACACAAAGAGGAAAAAATAGGTGGTAATTAAACAACCTCTACGCCTAAAAGCACTTTCCCATGTATTTTGAATATTTGGATGTAGATTTCAAAAATAGTCTGGAATTTATTCAAGTCATCGTCATCACACCAGTAAAAACATTAGAGTGTATATGCCGCGAATGCGCTGCACGCTTGCAGTTACTACAAACCGTACCTGCTACTGTAAATGCGTTCAGAAAGATTTGTCTCACGAAAGCCTGGCAAAATACGCGCGATCTTCACGCGTGTAGGAGAGCGATCTTTGAAAGTCACACATTCAAAATCATGATCAAATGTTGTATAATCTCCATAGTAATTTTGACTTTTCTACTCCCGATTTGAACGTGTGACTTTCAAAAATACCACTCCAGATTGCCCACTTCAGTTCGCTCCTTAAAACACCCCTCTACCGCAGTTCACAAAGTAGTAGTTCAAAGCGTAGGGTGCTTGCGATCGGTGTAGGATCTGCATGCGAACAGCTCGGAAACCCTTTGCAAATAGGCATATTCACCAATGTGGACGCACCCTTCAGTTTGACTATCAAGGGCATTATTACACAGATTACCTGGGGCCAATCGAAGTGGGTACCAGAATCTGCCTAGACTTGTATTTTGATGATTAGACAATGATACTACTGAAGAGGGTCCGAAGTGGTAATTATCATTAATAATTATCACGATAATTATCATGATAATTATATGTTGATAATTATAAAATTTATTGGAAACACAAAAAGCTTGCGCTAGCAATGTCACACTATGTATTTCTGATCATGGTTCGCGAAAAAAGAAGCTCACAAACATGAAATCATTTTTCTCACTGTTTTCTGTTGTTTTTCTCAATTACATGTTATTCATTGTGATGAGAAAATATGTATAGTCTTTGAGACTATGTACTGTTTGGTCTGGATAAGTGTATTAAAGCAAAAACAGCAATTTTATAACTTTTTGCTAGAAATTTCTCTCAAAATTAAGAATTATCTGATAATTATCAAAGTAAATTATTATTTTGATAATTTCGAACCCTGATACTGAATATACACACACATGAATTGGTGTATTAACTTCAGCCATGAAGAGTCTATGATGTGGTTAGGTAGGTAGACCTTGAAGATGAGATGATACCTATTTGATGATGAGATCACATTAATTATTGTTTGAAGGAAGACGAAAAAGAAGTTTGAAGTTTACTATGGGTCAGTGGGTCATTTTCGGGGCGGAGATGAACTAATATAATCCCCTTCTATTCTGGAAAATAATAATTTAGAACCCTGTTTTTATGCTTAATTCCACTACTGTTTGGACTGGACACAAACGGGCTCACACTGACAAGGGGTTGTCCACTAATCACATCAGATTTTTTTAGGTCAGTTTTTGTATGTATTGAGGTTAAAGGCTACTCCCCAATGCTACAAGAACAATGATCAACATGATTGAAGCTAATACATTTTGTAACATTGGTAAACATAGGAAAAAAATACCTAGGAATTGGGTAACAAACAATACTAGAATTTGCCCGCAACTTTGTCAATCAAATTTCGAAAATGTATACTATCAAAATCAATCAGTTTGTGTGCTGCTTGAACAAACAAAAAACTAAAAATCGGTAATTTGGGAGTCAAGGACCTAAACACCATATCCTAACCTTTTTTTGTAAATTTCTTCAATGTAAAGACACTTCTGTTACAGTAATAGAATCGGCCATACGATATAAAAGTGAAATTATTTTCTTTACATAGACCCTACAGTATCTATGAAAAAGAAACAAAGTATTGGACCCAGTTTACCCTATGAATAATGCATCAGATCTCACCTTTCTCCTTGATCTTTTCCTCGGGTATGTGGTGAGGTTTGGGCGGCTGAACCGGCGGGACCGGTGGCGCGGCAGCGGCGGCCGCTGCGTGGGCCTGCAGCGCCGCCTGCTGGGCCGCCGCGAGTTGCTGCTGGGCCATCATGGTGGCCCAGGGGTTCGGCCCCAGCAGGTACGGCGGCAGCGACATGGCTGACCGCCTTCTACAACAAACACTCAAACGTTACAACTTGGGAAAATTCAATAATCACTATGTAGAAATTACAACGCAACGTCGAACAAACGCAAACACGCGTGGTATTTACGTTGCCGGTAATCTGTTTGTAGAGTTTAAAATTGAATCATAGTGTACTCACTTGTTTTATTTCACTATTTATAAGTTGAAATGCACATTTAAAACGAAAAAAGCTAATTATTTGTAATCACATTTGCAAAATACGAAAAATGCTACCGCTCGATTAGAATCGGCGGCCATTTCGTTTTTAGTTTTCTTATTTTGTCTATGCTTATTAACCGTACTCAGCGTACTCTATGGTCTATCTAGGCAGCCATTACATGTTCAATACTTGAGTGCGATTTTTGAAAGTCATACGTTCAAAATCATGATCGATCGAATGGAATGATGCGTAATAATCTCCGCAAGGATAAATGTAACAACAAGGGCTTGCCGCCATAAAATTTGTTCGGTCGAAGTTGTATTTGATATTCGTGAAAAATTGGTTTTAGTGATATTTGTGACATAATTTCGTGCTGATTGTGTGCCAAAAAGTTGCGGAAATCGACCAACGTAACAGGAATCTCAAATAAAGCCTGACCAGGAAAATAAAAAACCTCGCCATGTTGCGGAAAATCATTGGAACTAATTTTTGTACTTGGAACACTAACATTAAAGGTGACAGTCGATTGCAGCACCCCCAATCCAGCAGGCGTAGTATGCATACCCGCGATAGATATATCTATCAAATCTATCTTTCATACCAGCATAGCTAGCATGCCGCAGTGATACAGCGCTATCACACCTTCGCTCTCTTTCTATTTGCGTGCGAACGAACGAGATAAAAGACGTGATACGGCCGTATCACGTGCTGCATGCTACCAGTGCATGCATGATAACGTATCACATTTGCGAACATGCTGACTCTGTGATATCCTGTGGTATACTTATCACGACTATCACTTCGTTCGTTCACCATTCGTTCGTTTTGTTCATTTGTCATACTTCTTATCCGCAACAATTTCATAGAGAGAGCAAGCGATATGAAATTATCTCTCTGTCGAGTAGCCAACTTCACGCAAAAATCTTTCCAATTAAGCACGTCGTGACGTTTTACAAAAAAAAAGGATGTCAAACAAAAATGTTCAGTGCATAGAGTACTGTAAACTGGGGGGGATAGAGCGCCCTCTTGCGAGTCATTAGTGTCACCCTGGGTACTGTTGCGCCATCTATTTGCAGTGTGCTACAACTTTAGGACTACACACACACATACAAGTACCAGTATTCACACATACATAATAATAAGGTGACATTTTTTAAGGAGATGATCAGACCATCAAACTGAAAAATCTTTTTCTATAGGACTAACAACGGTATAGCGAAAAAAATCAGATTTTGTATGGAACAGCTGATTTTGTTTGCTGATTTCGATATTAGTCCCGTAGAAAAAGATTTTCAATTTGATGGTCTGATCACCTTCTTAAAAAACCGTCACCATATGAAGTATGAACCTGTAATCACACCACTAACGAAACATTAAACTCGTCTGTTTCAAGTTTAAATTGAACAGGCAGCCGCAAACATTCTTTATTTAGTGAAGAATACTTTTATTAACAAGGTATAATTTTTATTAGCAGTTACATTACAAAGATACGCGCATGTATAGGCTACCAGCAGCAATTTTGAAGCTGACGAGTAACAAATCAGAAACAATATCTTTAAATCTAAAATAAAATGTAAGAATGTGAATCTCATTTTTAATCATATATTTTAAAATCATTATGTAGGTAGCTACTAGCTACGGTTAAGTATAGAAATTTCTTTCTAAAAGAAAAAGAATACAATCATATTCACTTATTAGAGAAATACATTAGTAAACATTTTTATGGATTAACTGATCTAGGAATAATCTACAACTAGTCTTTTTCAATACCGACTGCGCTTAGGGCATTCATTTCATTTCATTCATACATCAGTTGGGCTAGTATTACGTCTTGTATCTAGTTCGTTCACACGCAAATAGAATGAGAACGAAAGCGTGACAGCGCTGTATCACGCTGGCGTACTGCTATATCATACCGGCGTACTACTAAAAAGAAATCGAGCCAGTCTATCAGTTTCCAAAGTAATACATATTAATCCGTCTAAGCCCTTATAAAGTGTATAAGGAAAAGTATCATTAACCTTTAAACCACATACTCTACCCATCAAACTGAACCACTTTTAGTATGGGAGAGGAATCTGTCAGTACGAAAAAAAAACAGCTGTCCCATACATTTGAGTCGAGTATTGCAGATTAGTATGCTCTGAGCTGATACTTTTTTTGTTCTTATCGGTTTGCTCTCATAGTAAAGTTGTTCAGTTTGATGGGTAGAGTAGGTAGGTATGTGGTTTTAAAGTTAATTATACTTTTCCTTACACCTGTATAAAAGACACAACACAATACATAAACAATAATTGTTATCGCAGGACATACCTTCCACCAGTGCCTGACCGATTAATATTACATTCAATGTTAAACACACACACCCCACACACACGTGACATTCACAACTATTGAAACTGTGCTTTATAACATCAGGGAAATAAACATAATTATGTAAAAAATAAACAGTAAACACTTAGATGGCTATGCTTATTATAAGACACCCTAAACAATTCTCAATTAGGTAGGTAGGTAGGTTTTATAGGTAGTTCCGGGTTAAACCTTAAAATAACTGGGCTAAACAGGAAAATATACTTAAAGACTGTCCCTAACTTTTTGCGACATTAATATTATTAATATACCTACATTTGCAGATTTTGAAAAATGTACTATCAGCAAGAAAATTTGGCAATTTCTTCAACAACTTTGTTACGATCCTATTTCTTTTTTTTAATCCTCATTAGAAACGGGATCGATTAAATGAAACTTTGGTCGGGGTATTGTCGCAATGAGGGTCCCATACAAAATTAGGACTTAGAAAATTTTGAACAAAAAACAATCGCAAGAAACCACCAAGAAACCCTAACATGCTCGTCGCTTCGCTCCTCGCTAACCTAACCGACTGAGTTAGATCGCGCCCCCTTCCCTTTATAAAAACATAATTTATGAAATATCTATATAACCGAAAAATTAGCAAATTTTTCTGGGGTACCCAGAAACCCACCCTTCCTCATGCAAAATTTTTTTTTTTTTTTTAATTTTACAAGTCCAGCCCCCATACTAATTTCACCCGGAAATTCGACTAAGTCGATGGTTCATACAATTTCGCTCAAAATTGTTTAAGTCCCAGCTCCTTTAAGACATTTTGCGTTTAGGACATTCCGCTTTTAGGACATTTTGCGTTTAGGACATTATACATAGTGTAAGTCATTTCGCGCTGTCAACTTAGGTCATAATGCGTCGAGTCCCATATAAAATTACCGTAAAATTTTCTCTTTGCGACACCCTAACCGAAACATTTTTTATCGTTTAAATTGTTAACTTTTTTGCTAACAGTTACTTTTTACAAATTGTGCAGGTCTAAATGGTTCAATAAGTTAAGAATTGTTTTCTAAGAAAGTTTTCCTGTAGCTACAATGGTTAAGGTGCCTACCTACCCTGTCAAAAAATATATATTATTCTGGTAGATAGCTTAGCTCCATAGTAAGATTATATCCTTTAGTATCCTGATTGAAAGAATTGGAATTCATGTAGTTATCCCTGGATGTCGTCGTTTTGTCACTGCAAGTTTGGCAGGATGTCATTATACCTTTATGCATTTCTTAATTACCCGCAGGGTTCAACATGCTCTTCGGTAAGCTTCTGGCGGCATTTAAGTACCCTTTATCTTTATAGATTCTATATAGATTTATCAGCTTCATAGAGCCCTCGTAAATAACATTTCTATATGTTTCCCGTGTTTTCATCATCAAAATCAACACATATAGTGAAAGTATGATGAAATAAGTGGTTATTATGATAACTTTTTTCAAATTTTCACCAAATCAATTCTCTATTCCTTTCCTTTTATGAGGTATTCTCGTTCTGTATCTTCAACCAGACTGTTTCAGTTCCATTTGTGGCAAATCCCTTTAATTCATCTTTGACCATGTCATATTTTAAAACATTTCATCTAAAATTGATGTGCACAGCATAATCTTCTGCATTCTTTGGAGACGGTTTTTCTTAATTTGTTTCTAAATTAATTTCTTTATGCCTGGCTCTAATTTTACTGGGAAGATAGTTTAATATTTCGGGGATGGTACCTAATGCCTCATGTTAAACCATATCCTTTTGGGCTTCATTTGTAAAGGCTTAGAGATAATTTTTTTTATCTAAATTGAATCATCACATCACCCATTTGGTATTTTTCGTTTGTCGAAATTGCATTTCAGTAAATAAAATTGTGCTGCTTATGTCATACCACATGTAAATTTTTGGATAAGCCATCAGGACATCATCACAAAGATTTACAGGTTTTTCAAACCGTATTTAAATAATTTGGTCTTCTTTTTAAGCTATGTAACCATTCTTAATCCTTTTTTCGAGTATTTATTTTATATTTTATAATAGGCACTTAAGCTGGGATGTGGGTGTTCTCCTTGACTCTGTAAATAAATATAGAAAAACAAAAATTAATAATGTCAAAACCGTACTACAACAACACTAACATTATAACTAGTGATCGGGTGATCGTCCACTGATACCTAAACTTATGTGCGTATGGATTGAGGAGCCACATTTGATATTGAAAAAAGGATTCTATGGCCATTTTGTAGGCAATTTGTAGATTTTGTAGGCCCAATCCTGGAATTTGTAGCAAAAGTATAGAGAAGTTACATGAACATAAAGGTGGCTCCTCAATCCATAACGTCAGGATTGAGGAGCCACCCTGTATCTCTGAAGGTACGTGATGAATCTTTTTGAAAATTTTGTAGGATTTTGTAGGAGTTGGAAAAAGATCCTACAAAAAAAATCAGCTCTCTACGACTAAAACTGAAAAAGCTACAATACTTTGATTGTGGCTCCTCAATCCTGACGCGTCAGGATTGAGGTGCCACCCTGTATCTCTGAAAGTACTTGATGAATCTTTTTGAAAATTTTGTAGGATTTTGTAGGAGTTGAAAAAAGATCCTACAAAAAAAATTAGCTCTCTACGACTAAAACTGAAAAAGTTACAATAGATAATTTGATTGTGGCTCCTCACACCAGATAAATGCCTATAACTACATATGTACGTATCGGAATTCACAACCGATGATGCCAATATTTAGTAGAAATTTCTACTAAATATTGGCGTAGTCAAATGTCGCATATCATCAATACCTACAGAGCTACGCGTTTTTTCAATTTTCCATATAAATCCACCATATAGGGTGACCACTAATAAGTTAAATCCTGAGACACATTTTAGTACTATCAAGTTGGTGGCTTATTATGTCCAGAAAAAGAATGCATAAGATTACTTTTCCCTTAGTCGCCTCGTCAAGTACTTACCTACTATTTAATTCAAATTGTTTTAGCTTCTTAACCGCTTGTTCGTTGTTAATTGATCGTAATTTGATGTAAGTATACATTTTCCTAAAAATGTGTTCTGTGGTATTCAGTGACAAAAAAACTCAGCCGAAATGCAAAAAATTTTTAGGTAAGTGTAAATTTCTAAACATAGGTACTTAAAATTATCAGTACTTACTACTACCTACTATACTTAACTTATTAGTGGTCACCCTATATGGTGGATTTATATGGAAAATTGAAAAAACGCGTAGCTCTGTAGGTATTGATGATATGCGACATTTGACTACGCCAATATTTAGTAGAAATTTCTACTAAATATTGGCATCATCGGTTGTGAATTCCGATACGTACATATGTAGTTATAGGCATTTATCTGGTGTGAGGAGCCACAATCAAATTATCTATTGTAGCTTTTTCAGTTTTAGTCGTAGAGAGCTGATTTTTTTTGTAGGATCTTTTTCCAACTCCTACAAAATCCTAAAAAAATTTCAAAAAGGTTCATCACGTACTTTCAGAGATACAGGGTGGCTCCTCAATCCTGACGTTATGGATTGAGGAGCCACCTTTATGTTCATGTAACTTCTCTATACTTTTGCTACAAATTCCAGGATTGGGCCTACAAAATCTACAAATTGCCTACAAAATGGCCATAGAATCCTTTTTTCAATATCAAATGTGGCTCCTCAATCCATACGCACATCTAAACTTCACTTTTATTTTACACAAAAAATAATACGGACATGTCTTTTAGAATCCGAACAAGTAATATTTATTTAGTCTCCTGTTCGTATAAAATCCAATAAATTAGTTGATTCATCTAACATCTAACTAACCAAACTGGGACACGAACTCAGAACTTCTGCATAGCTAGCATGCCGCAGTGATACAGCACTATCACCCCTTAGCTCTCTTTGTATTTGCGTGCGAACGAACGAGATAAAAGACGTGATACAGCCGTATCACGTGTAGCATACTACGAGTGCTGCATAGCTAGCATGCCGCAGTGATACAGCGCTATCACACCTTAGCTCTCTTTCTATTTGCGTGCGAACGAACGAGATAAAAGACGTGATAAAGCCGTATCACGTGTAGCATACTACGAGTGCAGGTTTGTTGTGGTAACCATTAAGCGGGCACTCTCGCGAGAACTTCCCGGCAAGAATTCTCGGCGAGAACTTTCAAGGAAAATTACTATGGCTTAAAACGCCACGAGAACTTTAAAGGGAAATAAACACTCTCGTTCTCGGCTGTTCTCGTGCTCGGCGAGAATGTAGTGCCCGCATTAGGTAGGTACACCAACCGTGTCATCGATTTCCCAGTGAACATTTTTATTATAAGTACCTAGTTACAAGGTAGAGATACGTATTTGAAACTATATTTACTAACCTTTCATGTAAAATCCGCAATCACAACGTTACAGTTGGACATCTTGTAAAACTTAAACAGCGATGAAAAGCATCCAATACATATTGCAGCACAAATAGGTATCGCAATGAGAATCTAATGATCATCTCCAAGTACTAATTTGCGACCGAAATAACTTATTATAAGCTTAAAACATCAACAAAAAACCAAAATAAACGTTTACAAATGAAAACGACCGTCATTTTAAATTTTTTGTCTGGTACAATAATGTTGCCAGCAAATAAATCTTGAAATGGCTAAAAACACTTCTGAAAATGGCCTAAAAAAATATTTAAGGCCTCCGCACATTGCAGCGATATTATCGTTGCGATTTTGCGATATTTATTTCCAGTACATTTTGTATGGGGACGCGCGCGATCCTACACATTGCCGCGATATTATCGAGCGATAATATCGCTGCGATTTGGCGATATTGGTTCTCAGTACATTTTGTATGGGGACGCGCTCGATCCCACACACTGCCGCGATATTATCGCAACCTAACGCAATCTCTTTCGACTACATTCAGTGGTGGGGTGCATGCGTGACGCGAATCGCGGAATCGCTGCAGTGTGTAAGGTGTCGCGATATCGCTGTCGATAATATCGCTCGATAAAATCGCTGCAGTGTGCGGAGGCTTTAACTTCACTAATGATCATGAAGCTAACAGAAGGACCTGAGAGTGAGAGCAGGCACGTATCTAGGTGGGTGGTTGGATATGGATTTATCCCCCTTATTATAAATTATTTATAAATTTTTAAATTAAATTTATTCGCTCAAATGTATGGGAAAGCAGATTTTAAAAAATTTTAAAAAATGCAAGTGCTGCAGGGCATACATACATACATACATAAACTCACGCCTTTTTCCCAGAGGGGTAGGCAGAGATTATGGATCTCCATTTTGGGCGGTTCTGACACACCTCTCTTGCTTCCTCTAAGTCCATACATCTTTTCATACATTCCCGTCGATTTCGGCTGCTTTTAACCTGGCATTTTTTAATGACGTCCTTGATCTGATCTAGGTACGTCCTCCTAGGTCTGCCTTTACCAATATTTCCTTTACACACGCTTTATATATCTGTTTTGTAAGTCGACTTTCATTCATCCTTTCAATATGTCCAAACCATCGAAGCATTCCCTTCTCTACTTTAACCACTACATCTTCATTCAAACCACAACGTTTCCTAATCACAGTATTTCTCATTTTATCCCTTATAGTCACACCACACATCTTGCGTAAAGCCCTCATTTCCACTGCATTTATTCTGCTTTCATTCTTCTGATGCCACACCCAACTTTCACTCAAAGTTGAAAGTCCATACATCAAAGTTGGAACCAACACGCTATTGTGGACAGCCAAACGAGCTTTGGTAGATACATTTTGGCTACCCACAAGTGCGCTGGTGGCGCCATTTACTTCCTGCAGGGCGCCATTTACGTCCTGCATTTACGTCCTGCAGGGCGATTTTTGCAAGTCACACGGTCAAATCACCAGTAGAAAATGCCAAAATTACTATGGAGATTATGCGTCATTCAAACATTATTTTGAAATTTGAAAGTCACACGTTCAAGTCAGCAATAGAAAATATCAAAATTAAGGGGCCCATTCACTGCAGACATGTAGGACTGCTGACGCAGTTTCATACATTTTGCGACTGACTTATAAACTGATAATGTCCTTTGTGCAACTGTAACAATGTCATAAAATCTTTTTAATGGCAGTCAAAGACTGACTGACAAAGGCTGACGAAAGGTCTATGACAGTAAAAGGCATACCGAATAGATTCCGAAGGGACTCAAATCGGCCCACTAGGGGCCGAATTGGCAACACTGTTAAGTACGTCAAAAACATAGACCGCAGGATGGCATATGTATACTATTGACGTCTCGCTTCTTCTTAAACATGTTTGCCATAAGTGTGAATACGTCAAGTAGAGTTTTTTATGTCTTCTATTTTTTCTTTAGTTGAAATTCGAATGAGGCTGCGTTTCAAAACGTGTAAAAATCACTCGGTGGAATGTCTATACTTCACTCGTATACTTTTTCTCCCTCGTAGTGGCAACCCGAGTTATTTTTACACGTCGTGAAACGGACTCTGATAGAGAAGAGCTGTCAACGGTCCGACTTTTATAATCGATTGATTTAGGTGTAACATTCCGCCACGCTCCAATATCAATTTTTTTAATATAACAATGACATGAAATGTATTACTAGTTACTATTATTTATTTATTTTGTTTAAAAATGCAATTTTCTTTAAATCAATAGATTGTGAATACTGTGTCATTACAGCTCTATCTTCCAAAAAGTTGGGAAAACTGCCTAGAGATGGCGAAGCAAAATATTCAGCAGCCAATGAAAACGTAACTTTCCCGCACCTGGTTCAGTGCGTGAAAATAGGATGATTGATAATGAAGAAAATGACATCCCGAATCACCGCAAATCACCGAAATAACTATTTATATTTAAGAAATATAGATTTCATTCAAAAATTTTCAGTGCCTGAAAATAGGATGATGATAATAAAGAAAATGACATCTCGAATCACCGGAAATCACCGAAACCACTATTTATATTTAAGAATTGAGTTAATTTTACCTTGATTTTACCGATTTTCACGGTCTTTTGCCAAAAAATATGCTTATCGCGCACAATTTTGTGGTTGATAAACTATCACGCAAAACTGTCAAAAAGTGAAAAAAATTGAGCGCGCGTAGCTGTCAAATGGTGGCCATGTTCGGCATTGTGATACTATTTCGCGAGATATCGATATGATAAAAAAGTGACGTCACAAGCGTGCGCCATGTTCGCTGTTGTGATAAGATTTCAAAATGGCGGCTGTATCACCTAAATTTGACAGATGAATGTGTTAAATGTCGCTATCGCGGGTGTGCATGCTAACCCCGCAGGTTTTTTATATGCAGCACTCGTAGTATGCTGCACGTGATACGGCTGTATCACGTCTTTTATCTCGTTTATTAGCACGCAAATAGAAAGAGAGCTAAGATGTGATAGCGCTGTATCACTGCGGCATGCTAGCTATGCTGCATAGCTAGCATGCCGCAGTGATACAGCGCTATCACACCTTCGCTCTCTTTCTATTTGCGTGCGAACGAACGAGATAAAAGACGTGATACGGCCGTATCACGTGCTGCATGCTACCAGTGCTGCACTCGTAGTATGCTACACGTGATACGGCTGTATCACGTTTTTTATCTCGTTCGTTCGCACGCAAATAGAAAGAGAGCTAAGGTGTGATAGCGCTGTATCACTGCGGCATGCTAGCTATGCTGGTCAGGCTTTACATACGAAGAAAGAACAAAAGTTTTGGTGCAAGATAAATCGTACTTGTTATTTTGGCGGCAACGCGCGTGCTTACAAAATAGACCAAAATTTCATCCTTAGAGAGTTTTGCACGGGAATCTTGAAGAAAAGGACGGGCTTTGTTTCTTAATTTTCTAAATTAGTTTTTCGTGGCTATTGTTGTGATAATGTGGTGGAATTAGTATAATAATGTGCCTTTAATGGAGAACAATATAGTAAAAGTGAGAAATAAAGTAGGGCGCGACCGTTCGATTCGGATTGAGGTCCCCGCGTAAAACTTCCTTTAACATTGCAATGTGTGAACCACCCTCGCATTTCAATGAGTTAGGTTTAAGTTACGATAAAACGAAAAACTTCGAAGACTACGGATTCCTGTCAATATTGAAAACTTATTGAAGACATCGGCAAATAGAAACTTGATCTCGGAAATGACACAAGGAAATGACGAAAATCACAGAAATGACATTATCACGGAAAAACGAAAATTATCTTGGAATATTAAGACTTGGAAAAATTATAATTTTAACACAGATCAGGCACATAGTGCCTTTTATAATGAATTTATAAAAAAAGACAAAATCAGACTTGGCTGCATGGGCTATGTTCCCTTTGCCTTTCCGCAAGGATAAATGAAACAACAACAACAAAAAACGAAAACGTCAAATTTTAGTCTGCGAAACAGAAAATTTTTACTTGTTAGTTTATCTTATTTCATAGTAAACCCCAAGAAAATCCTCATAAAACAATGGGCGACAACGACAATTTTGAAGACAGCCAATTCCCGGACAACGACGAGTTCGTTCCCTATGTAACAGCCGGTAACCTCGCACAAAGAAATGGCGCCAAAGTGGTTCTCTGGGGAAATGTTACCAAAGTTTCCGCCAGCGAAGGTTTTCACGTGAAAACCGTGGACGATCAGGAAGTTCAGATTAAGCTGAAGCGCCCATTGAACGAGCCGCTTGAAGGGTGGTACGAGATTTACGGAGTATCTCAAGGAAAAAGTGTGCTTTGTGATGAATATGTTCCCTTTTCAAGTGAGATGACCAAGAATGTGGATGTGGAAGGTCACAAGGCCCTTGCAAAGCTATTAGCAGCTCTAGATGACCCGTGGAATCTTGGAGATGAAGGAGCTAATGGAATAGATGGTGTCGTGCCTATGACATAAGGTTGTAATTAAAATGTTAAGTTTTTAGGAATATATGTTTAATTTTATTGATTTGGTATTTTATTTATCTTAGCGTCAGTTGCAGAAACGCTCATTAAAGTTTATCCTCCATTAAATCTCTTGCTGTCACTTTTTGTCTTGTTGACATAGTAAAGCTAGCAAGAGATATTAGAGATATGGTGGTAATCCACCATAACTCTAATGAGCGTTTCTGCAGCTGAGGATTACAAAGTAAATTGATTAATTATTGTACTTAGATAAACTTAGTATAGTTAAAACGTATGCGACCCTTGATCAAAGTAAAATTAATGGATAGGCCCAAATCGTGTTAAGTTGAAACACACTACTGGTGCACTTGGTCCATACAAACTGGCACACTTAGTCTGTCATCTCGGTACATACTTATTTGAAGTATGCCTGTCATTTGTTTTGCCTCATTTTTCTAGGTTGAAATGTTCGCGTAAGGCCTATCCATTAATTTTGTTTTGATTGAAGACGCTACCTACATAATTTAAGTATTATAAATATTGTTCATTGATTTATGGCTTACATACTTATTTAATTGGCATCATAGAATAATAGCAGTAGCTTAAGTAGAAGTCTGTGTTTTTGACCATTCAGTTTATCTAGCTAGTTACCTACTTAAAAATTCAAGCAACTTAAGTATTTTTATTGTTTACTTTTGAAGTATCGAATAGCAGCTTTTTTTTAGGTGATAATTGAAATATAATATAAAAATTATTAAACTAGGTAGCTTAATCTATAACTAAAGGGTAAAAACGCCATCCGGCTCCCCACCCTGTGGCTAATCGGCACTTTGATCTCAAAACGGGTAAGTAAAGGTTGAAGTTGCGTTATGAATAAGTTACCTAATTTTTGTATTAAATTTTTTACAATGTATTTTTATACACATGGACATATCAGCCCCATCAAAGCTACCTAAATAAAAATTCTAAACCATGGGTCGAGTTTAGTATCCTGCGGTACAAATTTTGGGGAAGGTGAGAGTTAGGGGTCCCGAGGGGCTATGGCGTGGGGAAAGCACAGTGAGGTGAGTCCATGTTATTGTAGGCTTTAACCGTTTTTGATCAAAATGGCAACTCAAACTCAATCAAGTTCATTAAGGGTCAATTCCCACCAAAAGAGCAGTAGCGAGGCGCCTCGTGGCTGCTCTCCGAGTTTCCTTCTCAGTGTGACCATTTTTGGTATTTTCAGTACTAAATTGATATAGTTTTGGCCCTTTTTAATGAATGTAATATAATTTTAGTACAAAATCAAGTTTCAGTACAATCTTATTATAAGTAACTAGTGTTTTCCCGCGACTTCGTACGCACAAATTATATACCAGATTTTAAGTCAGATCATAAACTATCAAACAAAAAAAGTTTCATCAAAATCGGTACAGTAGTTTTTGCGTGATGCGCGAACAAACAAACAAACAGACAGACAAAATTTCTAAAAAAGGTTGATTTCGAGTCAGGGATACCTACAAACCATATCGTAATCTTTTTTTGTAAATATCTTCAATGTACTGACACACTTCAGTTACAGTTTTATAATAGTTTAGATAATATAATAAATATTTTAGAATGTTTTAAGCTCTTTTTCCAAATTTACCTAAAAATGGACCCACAAAAGCTAAAATTTTTTGATCGAAGACACAGAATATAACATCTTTCTCATTACATGCAAACCATTTATGTAAAATTATATAAATATGCGCGGCGCCGCCCTACCCGTCTTCGCTTCAAGTCAATTTGAACCTTAAGTTACTAGCAATAAGATTCAAAATGCTAGGTAACATTTGCTCCGAAAATGCTCCTGCTCGCTTTACTGCTTTTTTTGTGTGAATCGACCCTTAAAAGCAGAGTCCAATATTGTTTGTTAATAATAATGTTGATTACATCCAACATTGAACTCTAGGGAAGGCTCGAATCTCTCCTTGTTTGTTCTTCTGCTGCAGTGTCTTCATGCGTTTCTCATGCAACACAGCGTTGCTCAGCACTCCTTCGATGCAGGTTACTGGACGGTTCCTGTTTCAAAATAAAACTCTGTTAGTGACACATTCACTGCTCATCGTAAAATATGAAATTACACTACAGCTTGCATAAACAGTGTTGCCAAGTCCCAGCCAGTCTGAATCGCCAAAAATCTCGGGCCAAGTAGCCTAAAGTCGCCAAATTTTTTCCCTATGTAATATAGCCTAAATTCGCCTAAAAATACCACAAGTTCGCCAAAATAAATGCTATATTGGCTGCTCGTGACAGAAAAATATTTTTTTTTTACAACTGCAATCTCTACTCACAGCTCTACCGCATAGCATATACTTACGTTAAGTATGTTACTACAGGGGTGCGTTCAGAACCTACGCCCAGAGTGCGCCCAGAGTGCACTCCGAGTGCAACTTTTCGCCCTAACGCCGTTCAGAGGCTCGGTGAAAAGCGTATTACCCATAAGAGCGAGCGAGAAGAACAACCGCACCCAAAGGTTCTGAACGCAGCCCAGTGTACAGTTTATACAGTGAACAGTCTACTATAAATATATCATATAATTTTACTTACAATAAGTATTATAATTGTGATTTTTCTTAAAATAGCCTAAAATTACCCAAAATAGCCTATATTTCTTAAATCTCCTAAAATCGCCTATTTTATTTTTGAATATAGACTAAATGGCGACCGGTCGCCAATCGTATTTTTTGGTCGCCGATAGACCCCCTGATGTAGCCTAAAAGGCGATAAATCTAACCTAACCTAACTTGGCAGCACTGTGCATAAACAGAATGTATTGTAAACTGTCCCGCCTGGTGGGTTCTTGAGCACGCCGCCGGTCATATTTTTGCAGACCTATGAGATAGGTTGTCACTGTTGTCAGCAGAGAATGTCTTAAAAACTCTTTTGTTATCTGTTATAAGAGGAGGGTAAACAAATTCTATGGTTATTTCAGAATTATGCTAATTGGTGCTAAGATAAAAGTAGGTACGAACGTACCTAGAACGATAGGTATGTAGTCTAGAACTAGTATGTAGTAGATGAAGGGTAGGCCTAGTTTATAGTTTAGATTAATTAGTTTTAGTAGGAGAATTCTGTTCAATATTGGTACAAAATTATTACCTAATGACAAGAAACATAAAACGGACTTTCACTATGGGACACTACGGATCAAAAAAATTTGCTGTCTGCTTGGGTTGAGTTACTTTGGAACAATAAATTTTTTTTTGCCTTTTGATATTGGTCTCGTAGTAAAAGTTGTTCAGTTTGATGGTCTGAAGCTTATTTAAGTTTTTACCCTGTACCTACCTATAAAACATCTCGAAAATTAAAGCTACAATTTCGTAAAATTTCATGGCGGCATTCTAGCGCGAATGAAAAATACATACAAAGCTTTGCCAGTCGCATCAATCTTCTGTACTGCCGACTGCACCTTCATACTGAGAGGTCGATCCTTGGCTCCTTTAAGCGCCAAGTTCGTCAAATATCTCTTTATGTAGTGCTTCAGCTGAACATTTTCTTTAGCAAGCTTCGCTTTCTCAGCTCTAAGGCATAACACTTGTACTTTCACTCTGTTGGCTTTCAATAAGAACTTGTCCATTTTGCTGTATTCTTTACATTCTTCCTGTTGGGTAGTTAGTGTTTTTGTTAGTAAAAATATGGATTTGATGTAATTTTTTTAGGATGAGATTATTATGATGTTCAGGGGTGTTGAGAGTTGTTTCTATTAAGGACCCTTTGGGTCAAGGGTGAATCCAGAGGTCTATTAGAGGTGATTGATCGTGAGATAGGAGCCCGTCGACTCCTGCACGGGCGGCAGTCATGGCGGCGCTATAAACGCTTTATCGTATTTTCCACGATACCGCCAAGAGGGTCTGGCGTTATCAGCGGAAAGTAAGGTAAAAGGTGCGATAAAACGTTTATGGCGCCGCCGTACGTGCCACCATGCCGCCCGTGCTGGAACATATGACTCTAGGGGCCCAAAAATGAGATCCTGAATCCACCCTTGCATTGCGCAAATCAAATCCGACTCCTACCTAATATGATGATCAAGAACTGAGGTTTACAATATCATTGGGGTCTACTCGGACTTTTGATTACATGCTGTGAACGTTTTCGTTCAAATGTGAACTCTACCAATGAAGCTCCGAAAAGAATTATCATTATTTGGTATATAAAAACTTATATCGTATATCATACTTTGTACTTACAATCATATCAGCGTCGAGGTTTTCGTAATCTATAAGTTGTGGTTCATCAGTGTCTATATTATCTCTCAGGCTTGCTATATCATCCTTGTGTTCATACTTGCTGCATATTTCAGCTAATTGATGGATTTTGGATAATTTTTGATTGAAGTTCTCAAGCTGCTGTAATGTTAAAACTTCTCATACATGATTGTGCAACCATGATCCCATTTGGGGTGGCTCTTCTTCATCTGGGTCCTTCTTAATATGCTGTCAGTTTTTTAACAGGGTGACCAGAACATTTAACTGAACAACTTACTCTGTGGGACCAGTATTGAGATCAGGAAAACAAAATCAGCAATCCCATATACACATTTGGACCTAGGCGAAGTGCTTTGTATGGAACAGCAGATTTTCCTTTCGCGATTTTTGCATTGATCTATTAGAAAAAGTTTGAAGGTCTAATTATATCTTTAAAAGCCTACAGCATGTTAACAAGGACCCTATATTGACGGTTTGAGAAGGGTTTGAGGATGTAGTTGCCTACAAATACACGTGAATATGTAACCGTATCCTTTCATCCATAACACACTGAATAAGAAATCGTATCCCTTAGTCGCCACATCCACGGCAACATATTGGGAATGACTATTCTAAGTCGGAACTAGTCTAAGGCCGCAGACACACGGTGCGAAAACTTTCTTGCGGCCACCGAGAACGCGCCCTAAGATTCAGAGACGTTTTTTGAGTTTTCGAAGTCCTGCATGTCAAAATCCATAAGTTTTCGACCCTACTCAGATTCAACTCACGCTCAAAAGACGTCTTTGAATCTTGGCTTATGTATCTTACTTTGATAGCATCCTGACTGGCATTGACCATGACTTCAATTTTCTCGGCTCCTCTACTCTTCTCGAGCTTCGCTTCTTTCTTCATCTGCCAATACTTTCTCGCCAAAGCTTCTTTACGGCTGTTCATACGCTGTAACTTGCATGCCATTGTGCTTGTTCTATTCTGACATTCCTTTTGGAGTGTTTGTACTATTTCCTATGGAAAGAATGGGAAAGATGGATATCTGCATGAGGACTGTGAACTAATATTTGTCACAATAGAGGCAAAAGAATGCATCTGCTTCGGGTCTATCCACTGACAGGCATCGCCAGTGTTGAAAAGCTGTTTCGTTTGGCGAGAGATAGGAGGGACATGCAGAGCTGTCTACCAACCTCCAGTAATGGAGAGGAACTCGATGAAGAAAAAGGAGGAGGTGCTTACCTACCTATCCGTTACGTTACGGCGTCGTAGTCCAAATGCTCTACTGTTCAACTAGTTGAACCACGGACAAGGGGCATTAGTGTTGGACCACAATTATCTATGAAAGTCTGTATCGTGAACGTAAAAATCAATTCAATGACTTTTTATCTTGTAGCGTAATGTCGAAACCGGTAAGAAACTTTTTGTACTTTAAAGTTAGGCCTGTGCTCCCACACTGGGATAAGATAGAGGCTGATGATGATTATGTGTAACAGAAAATCTTACAGAATTTCCAATTATTATTCCTTATTGACTGACTGACATGGAACCTGTAGCCATGATCGTCCTGTTTTAAATTAAATCACGTCCTAAAGTGAAGAAAGATTCGGAAGATATTGATAATGTCGGTAGTATAATTCGACGAAAGCTAAGCCCCGGTTTGGCTGGTAGCGGGTTTAAGACCAAGCATAGTTTTCAATCCAAAATTGTCTTACAGAAGCCTGTTGAATCAACGCGTCATTCTTCGCTATGTCTCTCTGGTAGAAGTCATCCTTCTCACGCAAAGTGTTGTAGTGACCCATGATAGGGTTATGCTGCTCCAAGTAAGAGTTGTAGACGTCACGCAGTTGAGTCCAGTACATCTCTATCTCCAGTTCTCTTGGAACGCAGACGTTGCGCATTTCTTCTTCGTGCTGAAAACGATTACTTGTTAGATCTGTTTGTAGTTGAAAAAGTACTTCCGGGTATTGCCCAGGCATTTAGGTACAAAAGTTACTGATCAATATGTTTACAGTAGTTGTAATACTCTGCCGTGCTTATTAAGATTGCAGTAAGTATTTTTACTAAAATTGAGCCACATCTTTGTCAGAATCCTTGTGAAGAACTATATGGATCAATCATACATACTGCACTCTTGCATACCATTTCTACCTCTTCTGAATGAGATATTTAAGGTCTAACAAAATTAGCTGAAACTACTTTAAGGGGATGATCAGACCATCAAACTGAACAACTTTCTCTATGGGACCAACATCGAAATCGCGAAAAAAAATCAGCTGTTCCATACAAACCTACTCTACCTAAATGTATGGGATCACCGATTTCTTTTTCGCGATTTCTATATTGGTCCCATAGAGAAAGTTGTTCAGTTTAATGGTCTGCTTAAAATAGTTTCACCTAATTTTGTTAGACCTTATATAAATGGATCAAAGTTTCATTACAGAGCTCGTCACAAGGTTCCCGGAAACATACATAAAACAACCCCGCCAAAAATATAACTACATAATTCAATTTTGATAAACACGGCAGCAAAAATACCAAGTTACTACCTTCCTAAATCCTATTGTAACTTTGGAGACTCGATTGGTGTGTAAATGGAATATAAAAAACCTGGTTTGGGGGCGCTGCAATCGATTGTCACCTTTAATGTCAGTGTTCCAAGTACAAAAATTAGTTCCAATGATTTTCCGCAACATGGCGAGGTTTTTTATATTTCTGGTCAGGCTTTACCTACTTGTACCTATGATGGTGATTTGTGTTATTGGCGTGTAGTTATGAATGGGACAATTAAGTGGATATTTGCTGAGAGATGGTGAAGTTTTTCAATGTTAGTAGGTAAGTATTTGTCGTACTCGAATCAAAAATATTTGTCATTGTTCCCAAAAGTTTAATACATTTAAAAACCTGGGTCACTTCGTCATGCCCTTGTTGATGGTTATCCTAATTTCACAACATTCCCACCATTTGATCGTGTTTTTCTTAAATAAAGGACTGAATTGATTGGTCCAAATGAGACAGCCATAATCTGTCATAACTAGGAGCATGCAATTTGCCTTTGGTCACCCTTGCCATCAGAGTTTCCTGCAATTAGGCTTCGTTTCCTCCTCATGATGACCAGCTTGTCATGTCGCTGACATCCGTGACAAATCCGCTGCGATGCCCTCATTGTGTCATGGTTTTCGAATTATGAGGTCCGGTAGCGAAATGATGGGCTCGCTAAAATGTTGTGCTTCTTTTAGTTGTTACAGTACTAAAGTACCTACCTAACGAATGGAGAGGAATTTAATGGTAGCGGGATTTAACTAAAATAAAATGATTAAGTACCACATGATTCGTATTTTCCACTAGGTAGGTACCTCCTTATTTTTCCATGTCTATGATTGTAAGTCCATTCCTATTATAAGTAGATAACAATTTTCTTGATTGAATCTAAAACTAAAACAGCTGTTTTGGGACCTTATAATTACATAGAGATATACCATGCACTTATACTTCGGGTTTAAGAATCTTTATTATCCTCATAAGAATTACAATAATTCACTTACATGAGAACTTAGAAAAAGTATATAGATATAAACTATATTTAAAAGTACTTAATTAACGAAGTAATGAGCATGCTTAGCTAGTAAAACTTAATTTTAAACTAAGTACATAAAAATGTGAGTAGTTTGGAAAATATCGCACGATGACAAAAACATTGTAGTCAAGTATGCACCAAGTTAAGAAAAACACAGATCAATTACAACTAGATATGTCTAATACAAATGGTAAGCAAATATTTTTTGATTTTCCTTTCTCAAGTGGTACAAACAAAGAATCACAAATTCACGACTGCCATCCCTCTTGAGGTGGTCAGAAACATTGGTATAATACAAACATGAACTTATAGGTATTGTATTAATTAATTGATATGTTAAATATTACGCTTAATGAAAAGATTTAATTTTCGTTTTCATTATCCAAGTGACTTCTTAATAAATTTTTGAAAATTTTCGTATTTTTAGCTTCTTTAATATTATTTGGTAAATTGTTATACAGTGTTGCACCTTCATATGTGATATTCTTTTTACCATAGTTGGTCCTTGGGGGGCGCAAGACAATATCATTTGAACATCGCAACCTTCTTAGCTGTACATATTCATTTTTTGTATTTAACTTAATGTTGGTATGTATTTCTTTTAATAATATTTTCCGAACAAGGATGCAAGTGTAATATCTGTATGTATGGTCTATGTTTAATAGTTTAGTCTTTTTGTATACTTTTTTTGTTGGTGTTAGGTAATCGAAATGAAATAATGTTTTAATTAGCCTATTTTGCGATGTTTGTATTAGATCAAGATTTGTTTTGGCTGCTGAACCCCATACTTCAATCAAATAATCTATGTGCGGTTTAACTAACGAGTTATATATGGTATAACGAACTTTTAAGGGAAGGCAGCCCACAATGCTGCGGAGAACTCCAGTATACTTCATGTTAAAGGTAGATTACTTATCTGAATGTGTCTCTTACTATTCTGAGTGCTATGATGGCGTGTTGATTGGCATTTATCTAACGAGCTGGCTTAGGTCAATAAGAACATTACACATTTATTTAGCGAGTGTATTTTAAATCCACCATTAATTTTGTTTGGATGAGGCTGATATGTTTAGAACCTTTTGTATCTAACCAGGGGTAGTGAAGCGTGGTTTCTATTATATTTGTGCTGTTTTCTGTCCATTATTCTCATATCTGTTTTTGAAGCGAAAGTGAAAATGTGTCTCATAAAATTTTGTATTTTAATATTATTTGCTGTCTTTCTGGATTGCCATGTAAGTAAAATCTGTCATAGTTTCAGTTATCCGTTTCGATCGTGTCGATCATAATATTTATTTGGTCCTAGAGCCGATTTAAAAAGTTTCTCCACCTTTTTGTTATTTGGCATAGGTGCTGTTAGTGCATCATTATTTGTAGGCTGTTTATAAAACTAGGTAAAGTTAACTCTTCCTTCTAAACCAACAGGCTTTAAGCTGCCATTCCGAAGGCGGTCCGAAACAAGAAGAGTTAAAGGCAATTTACATGAATTGCCTGAAAAAACAGGACAGTCGAAACTCGAGTAACCGTGGAAATTTTGCCGAAGACGACTGGAGAGATCCTAAAGGACACAATCAAAAGTCTCAGTGGGATAGGGGAAGCAACGATCGATCCGGTGGACGAGACGATCGAATGAGTGGAAGAAACGATCGAATGAGTGGAAGGGACGATAGAATGGGTGGAAGGGACGATAGAATGGGTGGAAGGGACGATCGAATGGGAGGAAGGGATGATCGGATGGGTGGAAGTGATGACCGGATGGGTGGAAGGGACGACCGGATGAGTAATAGAGATGACAGAATGGGTAACAGAGACGATAGAATGCCGGGAAGGGACATGGGAAGGGATGATAGGTTCGGAAGAAGCGAGATAACAGGTAGAGATGATTTTGAACAGAGCGATGAATATAATACCGTAAGTATTTGATTATTCGACTATTTTGCTATTCGATATTAGTAATTCTCTACCTATGATAGTTAATTATTCTGAGATCAGACCATCTAATTTCTCAACAAATTTCACTTAACATTGAAATCGCGAAAAAAAATCTGCTGTTCAATAGGCCACTCGGACACTTTAAAATTATTTTTTTAATAGAACAACCCTAGCTACACTAATTTTCTTATGCATGTCTGATAGCACTACTCTTATAGAATATTATGCAAAAAGCAGACTGCAAAAATATATTTTTTGTGGCCATGTAAGTGAAAAGAGTGGCAAAGGTCCTAAATTCCAGAAAAAATTTAAAGTCCAAATATATCGAAAATCGGGACACTTTTACTTTTACCCTGTATGTATGTAGTATCAAAAGTTATGTTCTCATATCGTTGATGTCAGAATCAGCCAGACCTTACCTTACCTACTGTTTGTAATTTTTCTTTTACTAAACTCTATTTAACATTGTCGAAATCTTTAGGATATGTCTCAACACAACACTTACCGTTCATCCACTCAGCCCGCACGAAGGTTCAAGCGTGAGAAGCGGATAGGAATGAACTCTGGCCAGAGAAGTCAGTACAATCCAAATTCGACCCAAAGACCAGGGTACGAGGACACATACAGGAATAACGAGAGGAACAACAGTGAGAACAGTTCTAATAAAGACATGGACAAGAAAGCTTGCGCGTTGCATTGCCTCATGGAGAATTTGGAAATGGTAATTATATTTGTAGCTAAAGAAAATAGTTTTAGCCTGTAGAAACCCATTGAGACGTAGATTGAGACCCAATGCGAAGCGAACATAACTAGCTGATATTAGATTAGCTGGTCATAAGGAGAGTGTTTTCAAACCGCCTTAGCTGGCTTCTGCCTAAACAAATAAACACCGGCAATATTCAACAGATCTTTCCATGACCAACTGCTTTATTTTTCTTTCGCAGCTCGTGTGTGCTCGAAATTTCCACTAAAACCAGATATTTCCCCATCTTTTTGCAGACAGGTGACGATGGTATGCCAGATCGATATTTAGTCACTCATGCGATTACGAAACATGTGAAGAACGAAGACCTGAAGGATTTCGTACAAGAATCAATCGAAGAATGCTTCCAAATACTTGATAATGGTAAGCAATTATACTTTTATACCTACCTATTTTCTTTCTAACGTCAAAACCAAACAGATACAGATTAATCAAATCAGCTCGCCCACATCAATGCCCACTTTTAATGTGGGGCTAACGTGGCAGCGTGACCTAAAAAATTCGCGCCTTATCTCTCTTTCTTTTAGCGTATAGCTAACAGAGCGAGAGAAACAGGGTGCATGATATCATTGCCACACATAATTTCGTTTCGGGGCTGGGGTATAATTTTTTGTAACGCCGTTCTCAGCTGTGCTAATCTGACCCATTGGTCATGTCATGGCAAGTGATTTGCACTTGGCTGGTTTTTCTTGGATATCATATTGATGAATGGTATGAATTTTTACAGAAAACACGGAGGACAAATGTGAATTCTCGAAGAATTTACTGATGTGCTTATCAGAGAAGGGACGAGCTAACTGTGACGACTGGAGTGATGATAACATACAATTTTAAACGTTTAATATTTGTATACTTTTCTTTTTTTATCGTGTGTCATGTAAAAGCATTTGCAATAATTAAGCAATAGACAATAAGTAAACAATCTAATATTAATGGTGGATTAAATTATTGTTTTTTTTCGAAAGTCATAGCCAGAATCTGCTTCCTCTCTTTGTAAAATTGTGCAATGCAAACTTACTTCAAGTCTGGCGTCATTTTTTGCAGTAGCTCTTTGCAATTCTTTCGTCTTCTTGAAGCTCTGGAATGCACGGTCTTGTATGTAGATAATCAACTTTAGTTTGAACTCTGATCGGTCCTGCCCGTCAGTTAAATCAAATTCATCCTTATCCCATGTCTCCAGAAGGTTGATTTTCTGATGCTCGTATTCTGACTGCAGTTTGTCGAGGCGTTGGGTTCCTATGCCTGGTGAAATGGGGCCACTCAATAAAATGTCATCATTATCATATGATATCGTCGTAATATCGCCGAGACATCAACGTTGCGATTCGACTGCGGCATCGCTGCAATATCGCAGCGAGCGATATTTCGGAGGTCAATCGGTGTCACGGCGAAATCGCGGTAGGATCGAAGGGATGTCGCAGCGATAACGCACAGTAAAATTTGCAGCGATACCGTGGTGATGCCGCTGCGGCGCGGCGGTGTAGGTGTGACATAACCACGCCCAAGAACAGCTTGTGTTGTAAGATGTTACCTACTAGTAACTATATCCTCTATGAATAAAAATTCCTATAGTTAGGTACTCGTAGGACCATCCTCGGTGTGTGTTGTGTAGGTATGTAGTGGTAGTAGGTATGTTATGTAGTGCACTTACTCAAGAAGTAGCTCAGTGTCTCCGTGTGTGCCTGAAAGGCCCGTCGGTGCTGATCATCAGAGTCCTCGATGGCTTTCATCAGATATGAAAGCAGACGGTCTTTGCGCTCCACCACGAAGTTGAAACTGCCGATCATGCCCTGAAAGAATTATTTTGATGGAAAGAATCATTATTTGATGGGTTATCGAAAACTACTCTAATAAACATTGATATATTATTAGTTATATTAGGTATATCAATGGCTAATGCGAAGACGAAGTCATAAAAAAATTTAAAGAAAGAAAAGCTTAGGGCGAGCTAGTAAATGGGTTACCAAGTAATATCCACCTCTCAACCTTTGTGCAAAATGAACGCAAAAGCTGAAAACCAGCGTGGCCCAAAATCTGAAATTTTATTACTTACCTAAATTTGCAAATCGACTTTTCATGCAAATTGTCGGTTATCGAGATTGGATGAAATATCGGAATATTTTTACCCTACATTTAAATTCTAATATTACACCTACACAACCTTTATTAGGTAGGTACCTAGTTAGGTAGGTATAGGTACCTACTGAATTTGTGTGTTTGGTGGAAATGCATAGCATAAGCATAAGCATAAGCATATGTTCACGACTATATTCCCCGAAGAGGTAGTCAGAGATATTCTGAAACCTAAGAACATCCACGTTTCACCATTAGTACCGAAACTCTGTCCAGTGTGACGGGGGGTGAGCCCGTGGTGGAAATGAGTTCTATAAATTTTAGTATATAGTTATACCTTCATACACTATACGTATGCATGACTAGATAATCAATCAGCAATCACCTACATAGTTACCTTGATGTCCAAAACCAACTGCTTGCATTTTATCCTCCGAAGTATGTAACGCCATTCTTGATTCAATTTCGCTGTGTTCATGCGGCTGTAAGTCTCCTCTTTGTCTAATTTATTCTGCAATCAACAAAGTTCTTCGTTAAGAGACCATTCTTGGTGATAAGTGAGAATAGCTAGTACCTAACTAGTGAGGTATAGCCATTTTAGAAAAAAAAAAGCTAAAATCGGAAGTGAGGGTGGATCTGAATCAAAAAGTAAGTAAGTCATAGTCTGGAGCATCCCACTGCAGGGAAAAGGGATATCAATATTCCTCCTGTCAAATTGCAGCGAGCATTACCGAGCGTCGAGCTTCTCCGTGCTTAGGAAGGCACGTTAAGCAGTTGGTCCCGGATAGTTCCGTCAGATAGCGGGGTAACTAACTATTTAAGCTTAAGCATTTTTATTTATATTTGAATACTTCGCCTGATTAAAAAAATTCTGACAAAGAAGGAATTTCTAGATTTATGAATATGATTGAGCTGGACTTTTGTTTACATCCTTCGAAAATTCTATTCAAATTCTATGTAGGTATGTTTAAATATCGTCAAACTTTGTTACAATAGTTTGGAATAAGTATATATTGAGCTTTAAGCTTAATTCCTACATAAGTACGCTACCTGCCGGTTTTGTGTAACTTTGTAACCATTTTATTCATTAACTATGACATTTTTTGGGCTGAAAAAAAAACTGTTCCATCTACACTACAGGATATACGAAGTGATGTGGTTTTTCTAGAAATCTATTCTAATGAATAAAACCGAAGAAAAGGGACTCTAAAGTCACCCCTTTTTACCCGACTGCGACAGAAGGAGGGTTATGTTTTTCGAGCGTATGTATGTATGTATGTATGTATGTATGTATGTTTGTATGTCTATTTCTTTGGCACGCCCTACAGCCTAAACGGCTTGATGGATTTTAACATAGGAGGTGTCGTTAGATTCGTAAAAATCGTGAGAGTGTCATAGGGTACATTATTTTAATGTGGCGTATGCGAATTAAAAAAGAGAGGGGGGAGAATAAAAATTTTTTCGTAAAAAAATACAATATGGGTATCAAATGAAAGCTGGTGAAGAGCAGATTCCAATTATATATATATTATAGTATTTTTATGCAACTATTTTGACACAAGACTAAAAAGTATGAAATAAACTAAATTATTTAGAAAAACAAAAAACCCGACTGCATAAAAAACTATTAACTGAAAAGATAAAAACAATTTGAATGTTATTTCTTATTAGGTAGGTATTGCAGGCGGGGACAAACCAATAACCAACAAATAGGTCATTTTTCTTTGTCCCCGTTTGCGATACCTACCTAATAAGTAATAACATTCAAATTGTATTAATTTGCTCAAGCAAAGTTATTATAGCTGATTTAAGGAGCTTGTTTTTATCTTTTCAGTTAATAGTTTTTTATGCAGTCGGGTTTTTTGTTTTTCTAAATAATTTAGTTTTTTCCAGTTGTAACCATTTTACTCTTACATTTTGGATCGGAAGAAAATGAAAATTTACAATATTGTTCACAATACAATTTAGAATGATGTGGTTTTCTTACTTTTTAGGAATTAATAAAATATCATCAAATTTTTCAAAGAAAACAGCTAAATTCTGACCGGAGCCACGCGCTCGTTCGCATCGATTACTATGGAGAATTGTGGTCCAGGGCTGATACGCCTTAATACAGTTGCTAAACAATTTTATACCTTAATGAACCTGGCGATAAGTTCCCTCTTCCTGCGGCGAGCCTCCTCTTCCACATCAGCTCGGTGCTGAAGGTACCTGGCTCGCTCCTCATCCGACATCCGAGCCAATTTGTTCACTTTCGCTTTCTTTGGCATCTTGAGTTGGAGTTCTTTACTTCTGTTTAACTTTTATTTAAAAAAAATGAAATGAGAATGAAAGGATCGATGAAAATATTCTTCTATCTTGTCAGCCTGAGATATAGGTATAGCGTAATATATCGCTCAATGCTGTACTTTATTAAAGATGATCAATGTAGAGGCGGAAGGGCCAGCAATCTATCATAATCTTAGAACTTGTCTAAGACCATAATTTACGCCAAATACCTAAGTTAGAACCATTCGTTCAAGCAATTAAAACCTATCGATCAATTTGCATGTGCCACAGAATTTTGCATGTTAAGTATTCTTACCAACGACATCAATGTACTGTCTATGATTCTTACCTACCTAAATATTTAAGTAGTAAGGTACCACTTACCTTTTATAACGTAGGTAGTAAGTACCTAAATAAGTACGACAATCTATCTATTGTAAAACTACGCAAAAATGCACCTAATCTAACTTAGCGCAAGTTAACTTTGTCACCTAAGTATTGACCAAACCGTTAATTAGGTAGTATCAAAGCAACAAGTTTTGTTTGTCGAACGAAGGTGTCTTATGTTATTAACTTCCTAGAGTAAATACAAATTTTAATCAAAAAAATTTTGAACGAAATAAGTAAGTAGTACTTAATAGTTTAAACAGCTACCTAATACATTTTCGTTTAATTACAGTTTAATTGAAAACAAAAGAAGCCTAAAACAGTGGTCCAATGGTGACAAATATTTTTTTAAGAATAAAACCTTCATAATAGTTTCCCTAACTCTACGTTTCCATAGCAACCACAAAACCTGTTTATTTTTCCATGGTGACAGTTAATGACAGTTTAAAATTAAAAATAAAATTAATATAATAATATTATAATTATTAATATTTTAATTAATTAATTCGCGTAAAAAAAGAGCAGAAGTAAAAGCAAAGTTCAACAGTTTAATGATTATTTAAACAATTTTTTAAGGTTCTTCTTGGGTTCACTCTTGTTTCTTTACACTGTTTGAATTCAAGCCATGGATACCCATTCCTCTGGAACCCTGCAGTCACCGTCGACATACTCCGAGGGTTCCAAAACAACAGGCAGTAGCAGCAGATCTGGAGGAACTTCTGATCGGGAGAAGGACTTTGATTTGACGAAAGACAATTGTGAGTTTTAATGGCCTTAGTTAAGGAAGTGCGAAAAGAATCGACAATTACTTCGATCGATGTTATAATTCTCTAAGGATGTAGGTATGGGTACCAACATTGAAATAGAAACACATACCTAGCTAGGTACCATAATTTTGTATTATCTTAATTAGGGTTCCGTGCCCAAAGGGTAAAACGGGACCCTATTAAAGCCTGACCAGGAAAATAAAAAACCTGGATTGGGGGCGCTGCAATCGACTGTCACCTTTAATGTTAGTGTTCCAAGTACAAAAATTAGTTCCAATGATTTTCCGCAACATGGCGAGGTTTTTTATATTTCTGGTCAGGCTATACTAAGACTCCGCTGTCCATCCGTCTGTCTGTCTTTGTCCGTCTGTCACCAGGCTGTATCTTAAGAACACCTTATGAACCATGATAGACAGTTGACATATTCACAGATGATGTGTTTCTGTTGCCACTATAACAACAAATACTAAAAAACAGAATAAAATAAATATTTGAGGGGGCGCCCATACGACAAACGTGATTTTTTTGCTCGATTTTATAGATAATGGTCCTTTCGTGCGCAAGTCCGCTGTTGGCCGGGTTTTTTATCTATAGCATCCTGATAAATGAGGGTAAAGGCAAAGGCCCCTGACCGACTACTCGCATCTCGTCATTCCTGTAGTGTAGGGCATGCCGCGCACGATATAGCGACAAACGAGAAAACGGTCATGCGAGCTCGCTTTCGCATACGTAATGCAACAAAGGCAGAGGCACGTCTCGATTTTTGTCGTTCCCGAAATCCATCAAAGCCGAGCGAAGCTGAGATGTGTAAAATCAACCAATAAGATAGCTTGATTCTGTCAAACAAATTACAATTGAGAAAATTTTCTTTCTTCTCCGCAACTAATTTGTCTCACACATCAAGTAAGTATATGGACTTGCTTGTACCTATAAAAGTGCGCGCATACATGCGCGAACATGTTACATGTAACGAAGAGACTTTTCATACAATCTTTATGAGAGATAAATTAGTTGCGGAGACAAAAATTGCTTGTGCGCGCCTAGTCTTAACCTGCACAGCTTCGCTCTGCTTTTGTCGATAGTACCGGGTCTAAAGCCTCACCCGTCGATCAGGGCCTGAGAAGGAACTCACAAGAAGTCTCTTCATTCTATTTGCGTCATCATCATCATCATATCAGCCAATAAACGTCCACTGCTGGACATAGGCCTCCCCAAAAATGGGGGGATTTGCCATAATCGCCACGCTTGGCAGGCGGGTTGGCGATCGCAGTTGGATTGAATGTGTGTACTCAGAGGATGCTGCTGCCCATCTTCCGGTAGATCCCTTAGTCGCCTTTTACGACACCCACGGGAGGAAATGGGATACTCTATTTGCGTACACTGTTCTAACTATTTACTTCTACAGCCTCATCACCAATAGACTTAGAATGCCATATCCAAACGGAGCGCATCACCAAGATCATCGACGAAGCCATCTACAAGACGAAACTGGCCCTGGTTCTTCCTCACCTCGTCCAGGAGTTCGGCACCCTCCAAAGTATCTTGTCTCCTCAGCACATGGACGACCTGATCTTCATATTCGAGCAGTATGACAATCCGCTGTTCTCTGCCAGCTTGCTGAACATGGCGGCCATGGAGGATATTAAAAATGTAAGTTTTAGGGTTTTTTAGATATCGGTTCCAAATTATAATATTACTGATAGTGTAATTTCAAAAGCACTATACCGCGCCGAGAAGTCGTTGGATGTGGCAATTGTGGCGATCCCTGGACGAGAACTATGTCCAACAGTGGACGTCTATTATTCTAATCGTTCTAATAGTCTATTATCTGAGATGATGATGTACCTTTCAACCATAAAAACACAGCAAGAATCTAATCAATGTGTCGCATACTACTTTTGTACTTTTTTAGGTACCAATCAGAGGCAGGCAAATGACAACACAAGCCCAATGTTTCAAGGAATATTTTCGTGGTATCCGAAATTAAGTAAATATTTTTTTTCTAAGATGTTATACTTACTTTTCAGGGTGACATATCTCTAAAGAATCGACTGAATCCAGAGCTGGGTCATCTAATTTATATCATGAACAGTTATCCGGTTCTGAAGACCAAAGCTGAAGCAATCGTTAATGCGGTGCGTAGTGTACTTAGCTATTATAATGTCCTATGAAATTGTAAGTTCCGGAAAGCATCGTGGGTAGGCCATTAGTATTCTATGGTAGGCCCCCCATTAGGTGGACCGACGACCTGGCGATGGCGGCGGGAACCCGTTGCATGAGGGCAGCGCAGGACCGGCCGTTGTGGCGACCCTTGGTGGCCTATGTCCAGCAGTGAACGTATATGGATTGATATGATGATGATAAGTTTACATGCATAAACTTAGGACTATTTCGAGGTATCAGAAACTTTAGGTAACTAACTAGGTACTATAACTAATATAAACTAGTTTTTAGCAATTTGATGTTTGGCTATCTATTTTAATGGTACTAACTTATTCAAAAATAATTTTCAGATGAAAGAACCGTATTTGAAGAAGACAGAGGTAGGTTAAGAACTTATTCATCAAAGGTAAAGCATAATCTCACGTCTCTGGAAATCAATAGGGGACACATTAAAAAGGAGCTTTTATCCATTCTTTTGGCCAGCAAAAGACATTGCCCACGTGAAGAGCGTATGCGTTTCAAATCGTTGCGCAACTAACGATAGAGTATAATCAAAGAACAAATATCATACTTACAATACCATACTTCCCAAAGCAATGGAAATTATCCTTTTCTGCAGTGGGATTTCTTATAAAATTCAAATTTACCAGTTTTGTATGCGAAACGGCATTGGGCAATGTCTTTTGACCTACTTATAGGTAAGTTAACAAAGTTATCTTTTAAAAATATCACAAATTAAGTAAACGTTTTATATCCCAGGGTAAACAAGTAAATCCGCCACTAGAATACCTGCTGACTTTAGAACAATTCCGCGAGGTTATGTTGAACCAGATGACCACGACTGCAGCCGACGAGCTGGGCGACAAGCTTCGCACGAGGAAACTGGAGAATTCCAATGAAATGCTTATTCGGAAGATACAAGGTCCGTCACAAAAACTTTTATTTATTCCAGATGAAATTGTATGTTATTATTTTTAGTGTTTAGGATGGAACTTTGCGACATCTGCACACTAGGCGAATTTTCGATGTTATTTCAATACAAGCAAAGTTGATAATGGTTTGGCAGTGAAAAATGTACTGCGCTGCGCTTCACCAGGTGTCCGCCGGTCCTTTAAGCGTTTCTGACCACCCCGAAAGGGGAATATGGTCGCAAGTTTACCCATACATAGAAATTGAAACGCTGACTTCACACCCTCGTAAACGTACGGGGGTAAATATTTTTAATTTAAAAAAAACATTGATTCTCTCTATCAACCTTATTGACCTTATCAACCTATTATGTCTTATTTCTGTCTATATTCTGTCTTGACAAAGATAGGTAATCTTAATACATCATCATCACAGCATATACGTCCCACTACAGGGATTGGTAGACTTCACATAGTACACATCGGAATTTCTTCTTCAACGTAAGTACCTACTTATATGCAGGTTTCCTCACGATGTTTTCCTTCGCCGATTGAGAGCTGTCGGTATTACCATATTAGTATATAAGTTGGAAAAACGTATTGGTATATTACATATTGTGATCCGTGCGATTCGATCTCTTATATCTCCGACACAATCTGGACATCTTAAGATAATTTAAACTCTTGACTAATATTCTAACCATTAAAATCAACTCCACAGAATACACTAAATCGTTGCACTCCGAAAACGATCAGTTTCAGAAGACAATGAGCGTGAAGGCAGAAATAATATCTAGACTGGAGATGGAGCTAACATTCCTGAATCACACCGCCGCCATCAAACTCAAGACGAAAGTGTGAGTCATTTTTCAAACAAGAATATAATTATTACTACTACTACCGTACATTTAAGATGCCCTGGATAAGCATAGAAAGTCGTATAGCTACTTATATTTATTGCGTCGGTCGTGGTCGAGGTTAGATACCTAACTTATAAATTGCTCCTTGCGATTCCTCAATGAGTCTACATCGGCTACAGTGAGCTTACCGCCGCTTAACGGTCGCCCTGTCCCGTGGCCAGGCGGTTACTTATGACATAAATTCACGACCATTTTCCACGAATTGGTTATAAGAGATAAGTGTACTTTTTGCAACCATCAGCAGCAAGGCCGATTCAGTGTTTATGGGGTGTAGGTAGAGCATCTCTGTGATGGGGATGGACCAGGTCTGCCTGCATAACTTCAATCGGTTTAGGAGTTACAGACGTTTAAAGATCAGTAAAAAATTGCGTATGATATTATTTTAGGACGCACTGTAGCTATGTGAAAAGTACAAAACTGGCATGGTTCATCAGTTGGTTTAGGAGTTACAGCCGTTCAAAGGTCCGGCTGTATCTCCTAAACCGACTGGCAGTTCATGTCAGTTTTTGTACTGTTCACATAGCTACAGTGCATACTACAATAATATCATACGAAATTTTTTACTGATCTTTAAACGTCTGTAACTCCTTAACCGACTGAAGTTATGCAGGCAGACCTGGTCTATCCCCATCACAGATATGCTCTACACCCCATAAACACTGAATCAGCCTTGCTGCTGATGGTTGCAAAAAGTACACTTATCTCTTATACTATTATACTTTGCATTAAGTTTGCGATTTGAACCTATTTCAGACTGGACTCAGACAGGCAAATGGTGTTGGCGTCGCGCGCTCACGTAGTAAAGAACGAAGTACTGAAAGAAGAAGAGGTGGAGACCAGGCAGGGATATCAGCAGCTGTTGAGATCTCATCTCCTTGATGAGAAGAACCAGAGAGCACGAAGGTAACTACCTACTGACTGCTTATAATCGCTTCTCGTTTGGCAGAGTGACCCTAAGGGTGTGTTTCCGCTGAAGCGGTAATGTGTAAAATCAACCAATGGAATTGCTCGATTTTCCTCGCTTGACAGAATCAAGCAATTTTATTGGTTAAATTTGCACAATCTCTGTTCCGATCCGCTTCAGTGGAAACGCACCCTAAGGCTGATTATTATGCTGGATTTAGTGCACTACCGACGGTCAGCGCTGACGGCGGATTAACCAATCAAGGGACGCGGTTTAGTGCGGCGTTGACGAATTGCACGCCGCTAATTGGTTAATCCGCCGTCAGCGCAGACCGTTGGTCGTCACTTAATCCAGCCTAATGCTGATTACTGTTCTAGCTACAGAGGCGCACTTGAGGGATTAAGATAGTTTAAGAAAGGCACTGTAAGCTCTAAATTCACTGAGTTGGATCAGTGTTATAACTTATAAGTAGGACCTATGTTATTTCTGCGGCCCTAGTATGGTTGTGTGATACAGCGCTATCGCGCCTTCGCTCTCTTTCTATTTGCGCGCAAATAAACGAGATAAAAGGCATGATATGGCCTTATCAAGCGCAACATGCTACGGCTTCTGTAATTAGTTTATAATGAGGATTTCGCATCTTCGTAAGTCTGCGAAATACTACCTGTAGTAATTTTAAAACTGCATGACAGGGAAAAAGAAAGGAGACTTGCTGATTTTGCAAGGATCTCAAAGGGGTTTAATTTGACATTACGCCTTCATACATAAACCGCAGATATACTTTTAACGGTATCTTATCTTAAAGATTTTAATTTAAGCTTGATATGTCCAGGTTCAAAGTGGAAACTCAGCTGCTGTCCTGGCTGCAGAAGTACGACACAGAAATGACGGACAAGCAGCAGGAGCTCGACGAGTACATCGAGAAGTACGACGACGAGGAGAAGTTGTGCGAAGAGCTGGAGGTGGAAGATCAAACAATTTACTACCTTAATGCGGTGTCCTAATTAGGGTTTCAACCTCATCTAACAGCACCACATCTGATTTTTCCGTCGCTCCATCCTTTTCTGTCACTCAGGAAAGTCATTTGCTAGAGCAACTAAGATAGACGGAACGCGACCGCACGCGGCCGTGCTTATGCTTGCTTGCAAATGACGTTCCTGAGTGACAGAAAAGGATGGAGCGATGGAAACATGCGATTCGGTGCTGTTAGATGAGGTTCAACCTTAGTCATCGCTCGCGCAATCGTGCGATGCGATCATCGTACTGCTCGCACGACCGTGCGTTCAAACATACTGATCACTGCTGAATGTCCTAAATGACGCTCGTGCAGTTTGCGACGCCCACGAGCAGTTTCAATTGAAAGCTCATCTGCCTGTAAAGCCTGTATTTTTGTAACACTTTGTATAGAATGATAAGAAAACTATGATAAGAAATGTATGCTGTGCTTACATTTGATGTGGACTTTCTGATGATAAGTAGGTAAGTATCTATTGATACTTATTTAAGTAAAAGGAATACTTTTTATAGATAAAACTTGCGGAACAAGACAAAGAATACATCCCGCTCATGGTAGAAAGAGACGAAGAGTACCACCAGGAGATGACGGCGAAGATGGAGAAGTTCATGCTGGAGCACGCGGCGAGAGTTATCCAGGTGGCCTGGAGAGAAGTGCTCGCCAATCGGCAGGAGAAGAAGAAAGTAAGGATTTATATAATAACTAGTGTTTACCCGGCGACTTCGTCCGCACAAATTTTATACCAGATTTTAAGTCAGATCATAAGCTATCAAACAAAAGAAGTTTCATAAAAATCGGTTCAGTAGTTTTTGCGTGATGCGCGAACAAACAAACAAACACACAAACATACAGACACAAAATTTCTAAAAAAGGTTTATTTAGAGTCAAGGATACCTAAAAACCATATCGTAATCTTTTTTTTGTAAATATCTTCAATGTACAGACACACTTCAGTTACAGTTTTATAATAGTTTTATAATAATATGCGTTTGACTTTGATGTGCAATATAATAAAATAATGTTAGAAATGTGTGAAATCTAAGAAATGTATACAATTCCTGGGAAACGTACACAATGCCGAACCAATTTAGGAAATGTGTAAAATAATTAGTCAAAAGGTTTTATAGGAATTCCGAGGCATTGTATACAATTCCAAAACTTGGAAACTTGACACTCAATCAGACATTAAAGGTACCTATAATACTATTTTATGCTAGATACATAGCTACATTTTTCCTAACATAGCTCTCTCTTTTTCACGCAGCAAAAAGGAAAGGGTAAAAAAGGGAAAAAGAAAGCGTAAATAAATAAAACAATATGAAACTGAAGTTTAATTACCGCACCTTCCCCAGTCCTCGTTCCTAAACAATCCCTTCTGGTTACAGCTGAAAAAGATTCTCGTAAAAGTAAGAGCTGCTCAGGAGTTGACTGAAAGAAGAGCTGCAGCAGAGAAGAAAAGACAGGATGCAGCAGAGAGAGCAGCGAAAAAAAAAGCGAAGGGGGGAAAAAAGAAATAATATTGATCAATATTTCAGATTCTATTTTATAGAATATGTATTGTGTTACAGGTTTGTTATCGGCAGAGAAAGCTTTTTAACATGTTTAAATATATGTTATTTATATAATAACATTAATAAATTCTACTACCTACATAAAAAGCGTATAAACTATAATGTAGTAGCTGTAAGTAGACAGATTCTGATCCTGGTAAACCAGAGAAAGTACGACAAATATTTACGCGATACTAAATTTTAAAATTAAATCCCAGAAGCCGTAGCATGATGCGCGTGATACGCCTTTTATGTCGTTCGTTCGGGCGCAAATAGAAAGAGAGAGCGAAGGCGCGATAGTGCAATATCACGCTGCCATACCACAGTACTTATAAGAAAGAATACTACATACAGTACAGACCTTGCCCTGACCCCATTTTGTGGGGTAACTTGAGGGGTGCCGAGCAAGAAGCACATACAGGAGGCGCAAGCGTGCAAGCGGGACGGCACGTATAGTACCGTCATCTTGTGTCGCGAGTGCCGGACCTGTAGCCATACTAATGGTACTTCCCGATTGTACTTCTGGTCCGGCGGGCTACGGCAGCTAAAGACGATAGCTGCATTTCCACTAAAGCACAGAATGGAATGGATTCATGTGTTTAGTACTTAAACACAGAATTTCTTCAAGTTTGTACAGCAGAAATAACTAAGTTGGTAGGCATTATAACATTGAAACATTTCTCTATAAATAATAGATTATAACTCGAATTTCCATTCTTTGTCATCATTATCTGCTAACAATTAGAAAAGATCTTTAATTCCCAAGTCTAAGGGCGATTGGTCTTGAAGTAAACTCAGAGAAATGCGAGTTCTTTGAATCGGGGTCTGGTGCGTCGGGTGCTTTTTCGCGCTTCGAACGTCTCATCCCTGGTCTGAAAGTTATAAATAAAGCCAGCTTCAAGTTACTGGGCGCCCCAATTTACCCGGAGGCGTTGCCAAGGGTGCTCCAGGAAAAGGACCGTTCCCATAATTCAGTACGGGTTCACTTTGAGCATCTTTCGGCTACCGTGTCATTGGTTCTGCTTCGGAGTTGTTTTTCGATGCCAAAGCTGACGTACACGGTGCGGACTGCTCCTACTTGGTTGTGTCCGGGTGAAGTGGAGGCTTTGGATGGGTCATTGAAAGTCATCACGGAGGAGGTGCTCAATGTGAGCCTCAGTGAGGAGCAATGGTCCCAGGCGTCTCTTCCTGTTAGGTTTGGAGGTCTGGGTATACGTCGGTTGAAGGACACGGGGCTTGCGGCTTTTCTCGCGTCTGCGCATGGTGTAGCGAATCTAGTAACTCAGATTCTCTCGGTGAATGGTGATGGATTCGCTGTGCCGTTCGTAGATGTGGCTTTGTCGAGGTGGTCAATGCTCTATCCGGACCAAGTTGCACCGGAGTGCCCAGGGGTTCAAAGGGATTGGGATAGCGTTTCGTGCAGGCAGGTGTTGGCGGAGCTTATGGAGAATGCGCGGGGGGCCGATTTAGCTCGCCTAAAGGCGGTTTCCAAGCCAGAGTCCGGGGCGTGGCTTCATGCGTTGCCGTCGCCGCAACTGGGCACATACCTGGATAATAACACCTTACGAATAGCAGTTGCTTTAAGGCTGGGTTGTGACGTATGTGTTCCGCATCGTTGTGTTTGCGGAGCGATGGTAGGCGCTGATGGTCACCACGCTTTAAGTTGCGTGAGGTGTGTTGGGAGACGGCCTCGCCACCATGCTCTTTGTTGTGTATGTATACCTACATATAAGCGTACCAGTAGCGTAGCTGCGTCTACGCCAATAAAGCAGTGCATCACGAACCGTCGGTCGTTTCACTCCTCTCCATATCTAACAGTGGCGACGAGCGTAGTACCTACCCGCGCCGCGTGGCTATAAAATAAAATAATTATCGTGCATAATGTCCGTGAAGTTTCCTGTAGATCTGTCGTTCGACCACCAGATCCAGAAATGGGCAACCTACAAGTGCCGGTTAAATCAATTTTTTATAGCAAATGGCGTAACGGCCACCAGCGACACGACGGGGGAGCAACGACGGGCCGTGCTTCTAAGTGCACTCCACGAGGGTACATTCCAGCTGATTGCGGACTTAGCCCTCCCAAAAGACGTCCAGAATGTACCCTTTGAGGACATAGTGGCGTTATTGGACGCACATTTCACACCGACACGTGTCGGGTTCGGCGAGCGGCATAAGTTTTTTGCCGCCAACCAAGAACAAGGTGAAACACACACACAGTGGGCCGCGCGGCTGCGCGGGCTCACAGCACACTGCGCATTCCAGAATGTTGAAGAAGCCCTCCGGGACAAATTTATAATGGGGATGTTGCCGGGGGTGGAGAAAGAAAAACTGTATGCTCAAGCGCTTAAAGATCTCACACTAGCCAAGGCCGTGGAGATAGCAGAAAGCATGCGGTGTGCCCGCTCCAACGCTGCTGGTTCGAGCAGTGCCGGCTGTGCGGAAAATATAGTGTGTAAAGTAAAATCTGTCGCGCGTGGTACCAAAAGTGGCGGTAAAAAGGAGAAATGTGCGGTGTGCGGCTATTCAAATCACTCGATGTCAGAGTGTCGGTTTGCGGAGTACGTGTGTAAAAAGTGCAATACCAAGGGTCACCTACGTCGGATGTGCCGTGTTAAATACGTAGAAATGGATGGACAAACGGCAGATGGCGAGGACGATGACGGTAAGGTTTTTATGATTAAATCGGTGAGGGGAAAACCTATGATAGGAACAGTCGATGTAAGAGGAGTAAAAATGCAATTCGAAATTGATAGCGGTTCTCCTGCAACAATAATATCCGAACAGATTTATAATAAACACTTCAAAGATTTACCATTGTCACGCTTAATTAACAAACTCGAGGGTTACACCGGCGATGATCTCAATTGTGTAGGTATATTGCAACTACCGGTATCGTTCATAGGGCGCACACACACGCTAAACATGTATGTGTCGCGGTTCAACCGCCCGCCTCTGCTTGGCAGAGATTTTATATCAAAGTTTGACTTACACATTGCGCCAGTAAATTACTGTAACCAAACGTCATGTCAGTATGAGGAGTTGCAGTTACGATATCCACAACTATTTTCAGATAAATTAGGGTTATTCAACAAATATAAGGTTAAAGTAACTCTAAAAGAAAACTCTAAGCTTGTATTTTTTAAAGCGAGACCTATTGCGTTTGCCTTACGCGACAAGGTAGACAAAGAAATAGACAGGTTGGTGGACATAGGGGTACTACAACCAGTGGAGCATTCTGAATACGCGTCACCAATAGTACCAGTATTAAAGCGCAATGGTTCCGTCAGGTTATGCGTTGACTATTCAGTCAGCATCAATAAACAACTTGTGGTAGAACAGTACCCACTGCCAACAGTAAAAGAGTTGTTTTCTAAATTATATGGGGGCCAACAGTTTACTAAACTCGATTTGTCGATGGCATATAACCAGTTTCCATTAGATGACGAGTCACAGGAGATAACTTGTATTAACACTCATCGCGGGTTATATAAGTACACTCGTTTAGTATTTGGGCTGGCGAGTGCGCCTGCAGTGTTCCAGCGCGCCATGGAAGGTATACTATCTGGTATGGATGGTGTATTATGTATGTTAGATGACGTCCTTGTAACGGGCAAGGACGAAAAAGAACATTTGGACCGATTGCATGCGGTACTACAGAGGTTACAGGACGCGGGACTGACCTTACAGAAGGAGAAGTGTGATTTTTTTAAAAACGAAGTTGTTTACCTAGGGTACATCATAAACAAAGAAGGTTTAAAAAAATCACCCGAAAAGGTGACGGCGATAAAAGATGCACCGGTTCCTGAAAATGTCAACCAGCTACAATCTTTTTTAGGCTTAACAAACTACTACCGAAATTTCGTATCAGGGGCATCGACAATTCTGAGTCCCTATACGAACTGTTAAAAAAGGGGGTCAAATGGAACTGGACGCCTAGTCATTCGGAGGCATTTGAAAAGATCAAGGAATGTCTTGCATCGGACCAGGTGTTAACACATTTCAATTCCGAGGCAAAAATAATCCTAACGGTGGACGCGTCACCAAGTGGGTTAGGTGCAATTTTGTCGCAAACGGACTCCGAGGGTCGCGAACGGCCTATCTCATTTGCTTCGCGGACCTTGAACGCAGCGGAAAAAAGATACTCGCAAATACAAAAGGAAGCCACTGCTATCATATTCGGGGTACGTAGATTCCACCATTATTTATATGGTAGATCGGATCCGTTTGTGTTACGTACCGACCACAAACCGCTAATTTCTATATTCGGTCCGTATAAAGGGATACCAGAAGTAACCGCGAATCGCCTTCAAAGGTATGCGCTTTTCTTAAGTGGCTATAACTATATGATAGAATATGTTCGCAGTAGCGATAACATAGCGGACTACTTGTCCCGAGCAAGCCTGCCGCCGCCCCCCGCCTCTCCGGCGCTAGGGCTTGCCTACTGCGATGATGACGTCACCACTCAAGAATGCGACCGCGCATCATATGTTTACTTTATCGATAACGGGAGCTTGCCAATTACAATGGAGGAATTACGTGAGGCGACAAAAAATGATACAAATATGAGTCAAGTGATTAAATACGTTATGAATGGTTGGCCGGTAAAGGTAACAAATATTAGGATTAAACCTTATTATTTATGCCGAACACAACTGTCATACGAAAATGGTTGCATTATGAGGGGTCATAAGATAGTAATTCCCGAAGTATTACGTCATAAAGTATTGTCAGAGCTACATTCTTCACATTTAGGTATAGTGAAGACAAAGGCTGAGGCACGGTCGCGATTTTGGTTTCCGGGTATCGATGAAAGCATCGAGCACATGATAGGGGGGTGCAACGTATGCATCCAATTAAGACCATCACCTCGTCGTGAGCCGGTGTCGGCTTGGGGGTATCCGCGCCGTGCTTTCGCAAGAATCCATGCGGATTTTTTATCGATAAATAAGCATGTGTACCTAGTTATAGTAGATGCTCACACAAAGTGGCTCGAAGTTTATGATATGAATCATACAGCTACTTCTCTTGCAACCATAGAAAAATTTTACGACTTCATCTCCCGATACGGCGTACCCGAGACTTTGGTCAGTGACAATGGTACAGCGTTTAGTTCAAATGAATTCAATAAATTCTGTAAAAGAAACGGTATCACGCATTTGACTTCGCCAGCGTACCACCCAGCCAGTAACGGCCAGGCTGAATCGTACGTAAAGATAGTAAAAAAAGGGATAAAATCAAGCATAATGTATAGTCGTTCAGTAAAAGAAAACCATCTAAAATTGTTGAGATACTTATTCGACTATAGAAATTCCGTGAATACTACCACAGGATTTTCCCCATCACAACTCCTTTACGGTCATAAATTAAGAACTAGACTCGACCTACTGAAACCTAGTGTTTCGTCAGAACCGCCATCGTCAACGCCATCACCGCCACCAGATAATCAAGTAAATGCACAGTGTTCGCAGAATAAAAAAGACGAACAAGTATTCAAACCAGGCTTGAATGTGTTGTACAAAAAATATTCCTGTAAAAATAAGTATATATGGTGTAAGGGTATTATACTAAGAAAGATTGGGAAAGTCGTTTATATGATTAAAGATATAGAAAGGTCAGTAGAAGTTAAGAAACATAAAAATCAGATAGTTGTATATAAGGGCGGTACAAATGAGGCGCCATGGGACACGAATACAATCTTATATGATGGCTACGTGATGGAGCCGCCGTCAACGACGTCGCAATGGACGCCGCCAACGAGCTCATCGCCGACGCCGCCACCGAGCTCGCCGCCGACGCCGTCCGCGCCTTCGACACCGCCGAGGCCGCCGTCGACACCGTCGTTTTCGACTCCGCCGTCCTCACCACTGCCATTGCTACCGCCGCCGCCGCCGCTGCTGCCGCCCTTGATCCCTCAGAATGAGGCTGACCCAAGTGAGGCAGAAGGGAGGGGAGGCAGTGAGAGGGTGAATATGCCACTCCCCACTAGAAGGGGCCATCACGACTTCGTCCCATAGTAGATTATAGGGAAAAATAGAATAGGTTCTCATTATATTGTTAAAAAATAGGGTCAGGGGTGTTGTGTATGTATACCTACATATAAGCGTACCAGTAGCGTAGCTGCGTCTACGCCAATAAAGCAGTGCATCACGAACCGTCGGTCGTTTCACTCCTCTCCATATCTAACACTCTTAATGACGTTGTCCGGAGGGCGCTTGTGGCGGCCAATGTCCCGTGTGTGTTGGAGCCAGTCGGGTTGTGCCGCACGGACGGGAAAAGACCTGATGGTCTTACCCTTGTACCGTGGCAAAGAGGCCGCTGTCTTTTGTGGGATGCCACTTGCGTAAGCACTTACGCGGCATCACACATTGGGGGTACTATGCGTGCGGCAGGGTCAGCGGCGGAGTGGGCGGCTTCGCAAAAGCATGTGAGGTACGCAATTTTGGAGTCCCAGTACATATTTGTGCCGTTGGCAGTGGAGACGTCTGGAACGTGGGGGGTGGAGGCTAAGGCGTTTGTGAGGGATCTGGGCAAGAGGATGGTGGAAAATGGCAACGACGTCCGCTCTGGGTCGTATCTGGTGCAGAGGATTTCATTGGCCATCCAGCGCGGAAACGCAGCTAGTTTGATGGGATCCTTTGTGCCGGGTACGATTATTGAGGAAAGGGCCGATTAATGTGTGTAATTATTATTTATTTTTATTATGCTGACGAAACGTGTTGTGGATATATATGTATACCTTCTTGTGACGAAGCTTGTCGTGGATATATGGCTGTACATCTTTTGGACGAGGCTTGTTGCCAATTTAAATAATTAATAATTAGTATTTTCTTTGTTCTTTTCTTGATAATAATTGTAATTTCTATTAAAATTAAATATAAAACTGTAATGATTAACATAGAACTATGTTAATATAAGTCTATTGTACCTACTTAATTATTTATTTAACGATTTGCACTGCAATGAAATGTATGGGTCGCCTGTATTGGTTTCTGTGCCTGAAATAAACAATTTAATTCCCATCATTCCTTTGATGATCACATCATAATCTCTCATCATCGAGGATCTTGAGATGGCTCTGACGTCGATGAGGGTGTCGGAAGAACTCTTGGTGGTCGGCACGAAGGAGATGGCGCGTCGAGCTCGTTCTCCGTTACGGAGCGCTGGGAGATCCTGTGATCACGTCATAATCTCTCATCATCGAGGATCTTGAGATGTCTGATGGCTCTGACGTCGATGAGGGTGTCGGAAGAACTCTTGGTGGTCGGCACAAAGGTGATGGCACGTCGAGCTCGTTCTCCGTTACTGACAGCTGGGAGATCATGTGATCACATCATAATCTCTCATCGTCGAGGATCTTGAGATGTCTGATGGCTCTGACGTCGATGAGGGTGTCGGAAGAACTCTTGGTGGTCGGCACGAAGGAGATGGCGCGTCGAGCTCGTTCTCCGTTACGGAGCGCTGGGAGATCCTGTGGAAAGTCATACAGGGTGTGAAATTTATAATGCGTCATAGTACGAGTATATCTTACGGGGTGCGGGCGACCATCAAACATTTCGATTTCTATGTTGGATCCATAGTAAGAGTTGTTCAGTTTGATGGCCGACCTTTAATATTAGCATTTAAATTCATAGGCTTCCATAATTATAGAGGCGCCTTCCTGGCTTTTTGACCCACTCCAATTGCATTCTTTGTCACCATTTTGCATGGAATTTCCACTAATTTCAACTAACTCATTCTGTGTAATTAGCGTATAAGTCTGTCTCGTTTTCGCGACTATTATTATGTTAATCCCCGTTCTTATGATGTTGTCCTTTTTTGACACATCAAATATTGTCTTACCCTCAACTGCACATGAAGTGCCTGCGCGGTGATCTCGGTCTTAGATATCTTTTCTTGAGCTGCTTTCAATTCTGCATCTAACAACTGCTTTTCTTGTTCTAATTCTTTCAGACGTCTTTCAGCTTCTGCAAAAGTAATTTTGTTATAATTTTATTCCTCGATGTAAACAAATTAATGATAAAAATTTGCAACTATGTGGCCCTCGTCTAGATGCAAACTATGGGCAGATGTCCAAATAGGCAATTACATTCACTAAAGTGCTAAATTATACTAGACGAGGTTTGCTACTGTTTCATTGTATAGGTACCTTTAAATTGTGCTTCTTTTTCAGCCTGTAAAATCTCAAATTGTTTTCTTTTCAGTCTTTCTTCTTCCAACATTCTGTTTTGTTCTTCTTGAAGTCTTTCCATTTCTTCTCGTCTTTCCCATTCTTCAGCTAGAACCCTGGGAATAATAATAAATGATGAGTTTTGAAAACTTGGATAGAACCTTATCATTCACAAAAAATATTTACTATAGTATGCCTGTATATTCTATGTCAAACTTGAGTTGATGGTTCGCAACTTGCGTTGATGACTTTTTTTTGTGTTACATAATTATTCCTTTAGTCTTTTATATTACCTGGCCTGCAAAGCTCGTACAATTTCTTCATCTCGCTTTGCTTGCGTCTCCTCATGCAGTAACCTCTCTAATTCAGTCTGTGTATGTTTCATATCTTCTAATTTCTTGTTATCCTTCTGTGCTAGTTCTACCAGTTCCTGCAAAACCAGTCAAATATGTAAGTCAAGATAATCTCGATTAGTTTTAACCAGAGTTTTTTTGACATATTTGTTCGCGACATCGAACATCACAGCGTCCGCTTCGCACCGCCCGCCAGTTACGACGCAGCTTTTCGCCGACGCGGATAGAGTCCAACCCCGCGAAGAGAGATACCCAACGTAATCAGTGCAAATTTTGGTCTAGATTTTAGGTTTCCTTTTTAGTAATTTTCTAGTATTTACTGTACAGAATGCACTGATCACGTTGGGTAGAACTCGTATAGTATAGTTTAGTTATAGTTTTATATTGTTTTGATCATGTTAGCACGTAGTTTTGATAGTTTGTAGAGATCGTTTTTATTTATTTGTCGTTTTATAGTCGTAGGTCTAGTTTTAAGTGTTTTTATAATAAAAGTTCATTTAGTTAGTCGTTAGGATAGGCTAGGATAAGTTTTTGTATTAGTTTTGTTTTTAATTAGCGAGTTTGATTTTGGGTTTTTACCTATGTTTTTCCCAGAGATGGTGATAGGTGGGTCATATCCAATAGTTTCAGTACATAGCAGTCAATGACCCACACTATAATCGATCGTAAAAAATATCTGTTTCGTGTTATTTAGTAAATAGGACACTTTTTATATAATTCACTTACCTCCTTGTATTGCATCCTCGTATTATGGTATTAAATAGAACAATAGATACATAGAAATATATGTACCAGGTCGAGGTTATCCAGGTACACTACGACAGAACACTAGGTCATAGATAGAAGACCTAGAAATAGAAATATATAGAATAGACTAAAATAGTTTGGCAAATTTCGTAGTATTTGCCACTTCACTCTGTCGTAGCGGCCTGGATATCCAAGATAGAATAGTCAGTGATATACCAAAATACGGGGACTCATTAGTTCTTTCTGTGTTATAAATCGCTTGTATATAGTATAAGTAGTTTTTAAGATATAGTGTGAAATGTACATAAACCATAGTGAAAATTTGTTATGTTTAAGGAAATTTTTGGAAATAAAAACACGGTCGTCTTTACGGTATTGCCTTGAGGTAGTTAAGGAAACCGAATCAATCGGTTGGCAATCAGTCACAACAAGTCCTCTCAAGACAATACCAGGAAGAAATAGTGAAATCAACTGAAGAAATCTTTTATTTGGAAGAAACCCTGCTCCTGCTCAAGACAGCTGCTCTACTTAGTCCTAGGGCTCACAGTATTGCCGTAATCGGGACGGCCGGCGATAGTCTCTAGTAGCAAATGTGCGAAACCAGACTGCCGTTGTCGAAGGTGGTTGACCACATTTTATGGTCCTTCGAGCCGGATCCTGTCCTGAGCATACTGTGAGACCTGGGTGAAGACCTGGAAGAGCTGCTGTATAGAAAATGCCGGTCACAAGAAGCATGAAGTCCGCGCCGCGTCGGGTCGTACCTCCGCCTGAAGAGGAGTCCGCGTCGCGTCCCGGTGTGTCCGCGTCGGGCCTCGCGTCTGACTCCGAGCCCACGGCGTCGTCCGCGACAGCCACGGAGTCGCGTACTGCCACCACGGCCCCAGACACATCAGCCACGTCGGCCGACGCTGCGAAGACCATCGAACCTGAGAAGACCCTGGGATCGAGGGGATCCAGGGGATCCAGAGGATCCAGAGCATCCAAGGCATCCAGCAGAAGACATTGAGAGCTGACAGAGGCCAGGCTTGAGCTCCTGCAAGCTCAAGTCAAGCTAGCCAAGGCCAAGGTCAGCGCCCTTGAAGAAGAAACTTCCGATGAAGAGGACTCTATAGAAGGAACGATCCGTGAAGAAAGAACGTCGGAATGGGTGGACAGAAGCACTCTCGCCCTCACGACGGAGCCTCCCAACGTGCCAGAACATAGATCGGTACCACTACACGCCGTGCCGCCGCCACCACCGCCGTGTGTCGACGAGCCCGGGTGCCGCGTGGATGCCGATGCACGAGGCCCCATCAATAGAAACCCGACGAGGATCACGGAGACGAGGCCCTGCTGTGAAGACCTCACCGGGGACCACCGCCAACCTGCCGCGTTGCTGGAGCCGCCGCCACGACAGGAACCAAGACTGATTATAGATAGAAGAGCGGCCCTGGCACAGGACCCCTGGGACCATATCACCAGGGAGCCACGCCAGCCTGTAGCGCCGCACCAGCCGCCTACGCTACAGGAAATTCGTCAACAAATAGAAGATAGAAGATGGGACGCGGCGCAGAGGCCTCCTGGTGGGGACGTCGCCGAAGATCCACATCACTCTGCAGCGCCACGCCAGTCGCTTACGCTGCACGAAATAAGAAAATATATAGAAGATAGTAGAAGATGGGACTCGACGCAGAGGCCCCCCGGTGGGGACGTCGCCGAAGATCCACATCACCCTGCAGCGCCGCACCAGCCGCCTACGCTGCAGGAAATTCACAAGAACATAGAAAATAGAAGATGGGACTCGGCGCAGAGGCCCCCCGGTGGGGACGTCGCCAAAGATCCACATCACCTTGTCGCGCCGCACCAGACGCCTACGCGACAAGACAGCAAGCCGAACGAGTTGGCGATGCACGAGCTCGCCAGTGCAATCACTCTCGCCGCACGGTCGGCGGCGCAGCCCGCAATAGCGGCAAGGGTTCCTGACCTACCCTTCTTCAGCGGCCAGTCAGCGGAGTGGCTGCCATTCAAGATAGCAGTAGACGAGTCAATGTCACAGCTGACGGAACAAGAAACCATAGCAAGACTGCGGAGGTGCCTACGCGGGCCGGCGCGGGACGCCGCCCACTGCTTATTCGTGGGACACACGACGACGATCGAGGTAATGCAGCTTCTTCAGGCAAGATTTGGACGACCCGACGCGCTCGTCATGGCAGAAATGAAGAAGCTACGGGAGCTGCCGCGCCTCACAGAAAATCCCAAAGACGTCTGTGTGTTCGCGTCGCGTGTGGCCAACATCACCGCGACGATCAAGGCGCTGGGACGATCGCACTATCTATACAATCCCGAGATAGTGCGTGCCGTTATAGAAAAGTTCCCGCCTACGCTACGCTTCCGCTACTACGACTTCGCTCCGGAGCAGCCTGCCTACCAGCCAGACCTGGTCACATTGACTAAGTTTTTGGACCATACCGCCGAACGATGCGGTAACTTTGCTCCCCTCGAACACGTGCCACAGTTCGACCGGCGGGAGCAAACGCAAAGAGGACCAGCGCGCACCTACCACGCCGAGGGACAGAAGCCGAAGCCAGAGCCCTGTCCAGTTTGCAAAAAGGATCACAAGGTATTTAATTGTGATGCCTTCAAGAAGGAAAATGTGTCGGCGCGCTGGGACATAGCCAAAGAGAAAAGGCTGTGCTTCAGATGTCTGCGTGTACGGCGCAGTCAACACACCTGCAAGACACGCAAGTGTGAGACGAGCGGGTGCCAATACACTCACCACCCGCTACTACACAGCCCACCGCAGCCGAAACCGCCACCCCGTCAAGAGCAAGAAGAAACAGTATCGTCGGCGCGAAATAGAACAAACACAGCGCTACTGAAAATCGTCCCAGTAATAGTCAGCGGTCCTAGTGCTCAAGTTGAGACCTATGCACTACTGGACGACGGCTCTACCTGCACCATAGTGGAGAGGGAGATAGCAGAAAAGGTTGGTGCAAAAGGAACGGCATCGCCGTTCTTGATAGAAGGCGTGGCGGGCGCGCGGATCGACGCAAGTGAGTCGACGCGTGTGCATTTGAAAATCGGTGGAAAATACAGTATAGAAGAATTCGAGATAACCGCACGCACAATGGACAAGCTGCAGTTATCGCCACAGCGGGTCCCGCCGGAGCTCATCTCCGGCCTCGATCACCTCAAAGAAATAGCAGACGAACTCATCTACGAAGAGGGCAAGCCAACAGTACTCGTCGGACAAGACAATTGGCAGTTGCTATTGTCTCACGCCGTGCGCCGTGGGGCGAACAACCAACCCGTCGCCTCACTGACCGACCTAGGGTGGGTCCTACACGGCGTGCAAGACGGACGACGTGAGAAGACCCACAGTCATCGCATCAGCTACGTGTCCGCGCCCCAGCCTGAGAGTTCCATAGAAGAGTTGATACGAGAACACTTTTCGCTCGACTCGCTGTGTGTCGAACCTCGCCGAAGCTACAACGACGGTGAGAAACGTGCACTGTCAATTTTGAACAACACGACTAAGCGGTTACCGGCGGGAGGCTTCGAGACCGGCCTCCTATGGCGTCGCGACGACTTCACGCCGCCAGATAGTTATTCCACTGCACTCCGCCGCCTCGAACTTATAGAGAAAAAGCTGGATCGGGACCCTACGCTGAAGAAGAGGTACACCGATCAAATAGAAGACTATATAGAAAAAGACTACGCAGAGGAAGCGCCCGTGTCCGCAGCGCGACCAGAGAAGGTCTGGTATCTACCTCACTTCGGCGTAGTCAACCCAGAGAAGCCCGACAAGCTTCGTATAGTGCACGACGCGGCGGCGAAGTCAAGAGGGACAAGTCTGAACGATCTGCTGCTGTCCGGTCCCGACCTACTTCAATCCCTGCCCGGCGTGCTGATGAGATTTCGACAACGAAATATAGCAGTCACAGCTGACATTCGTGAGATGTTTATGCGAATATCAATACGTGAAGAAGACAGAGACATGCAGCGCTTCCTGTGGAGAGGAGATCGACGCGACGGACCTCCGACCGAATATCGCATGAAGAGCGTGATATTCGGGGCCACCTCTTCGCCTAGCACAGCAATCTACGTGAAGAATAGAAACGCCGAGTACTTCAAAGAAAAGTACCCAGAGGCTACGGACGCCGTAGTACGTAGTCATTACGTAGATGACTATCTAGCCAGCTACGACAGCGAAGAGGACGTTCTACGGATCTCGAACCAAGTCGCCTTCATACATAGTCGAGGTAATTTCTTCTTGACTAAGTGGGCGTCGAACTCTCAACGTGTGCGTGGACAACTGGCGCCGGGCGAGAAGAAAGAAGTAGTGCAACTGGACACAGAGAAAATATTGGGAATGGTCTGGCGAACGCAGACTGACACGCTTTCGTTCAACATAAATGAACGTAAGTTGCCTACTTCTCTACTCGACGGCACACCCACCAAGCGAGAAGCCCTACGTGTGGTAATGTCCATATACGATCCACTGGGGCTCGCTACACCGATCACCGTGCAAGCAAAGAGAGTGCTACAGAACACATGGCGCTCTGGCATCGACTGGGACACCGCATTACAGCCAGCGGAAGCAGAAGCGTGGAGGAGTTGGGTCGGCGAGGCTAAGCAGCTCTCAAGCTTAGCCGTGCCGCGATGCTACACCCAACTAGCACACGCGACGTCGATTGAACTCCACACGTTCGTCGACGCAAGCAACTCTGCCTACGCGGCCGTCTCCTACTGGCGAGCGACCGACGGCGACGGACGTGTACACATCTCCCTCATCGCTGCAAAGGGAAGAGTCGCGCCGCTGAAGATAGTGTCCATCCCACGCCTCGAGCTACAAGCTGCAGTGCTGGGCGCCCGTCTAGCACAGACGATCGCCATCGAGCACGACTTCACACCGCATCGGCGTGTATTTTGGTCCGACTCACGCACCGTGCTCACCTGGCTACGCAACGGTCCTCGTGTATACAAGCCATTCGTCTCACATCGCGTCGCCGAGATCGTCCACAGAGACGACGGAATGGAGATGGGTCCCCACCAAGGCGAACGTCGCGGACGACGCGACGAGAGAAGCGCCGGGAAATTTCGAGTCGACGCATCGCTGGTTCACGGGGCCGCCTTTCCTACACCTACAGGAAAGTGACTGGCCGACCGAGACTGAAGATAGCACCGCAGACGACGTCGACGCTACCGAAGAAAGACTACACACGACGAGGCCAAAGACGCGCCTCGCTGAAGCCCTACCCGACGTCGCACGGTTCTCAAGTTACACAAGACTCCTACGAGCGACCGCACGAGTGATACAGTTCGTAGAGTTGCTACGCGCGCCGCAACAGTGTAACGCGGCCTACAAGCGAACCAAGAAGAATACAGACAGCGACTCGACGTGGGGAGACAAGAACAATCGCAAGAAAATAGTCAAGAAAACGGCGACGAACGACGTGCCTACGTCATCGCCGTACAAACAAATAGAGGTGCACCACCTAAACCGTGCACAGCTGCTGTGGATTCGAGCCCAGCAAGAAGACGCCTTCGCAGACGATGTGACCGCCCTGCGCCTGGGGCGCCCTCTATCTACAGACAGCAGACTCAGGCAGCTGTCCGTCACCTACGGCCAAGACGGAGTGATACGTCTAAGGTCACGAATAGACGCCGCTACGGACATCTGCTACAGCCAACGAGAGCCGGCGATTATAGAGGGCGGCCACCCATGGACGCAGCTGTACATCACACACGTACACACGCAGCTACATCACGGCGGGTTCGAAACCACAGCAAATGAGGTACGACAGCACTACTGGGTGCTACGACTGCGCTACGCCGTTCGTAGCGCAGTAAAACAATGTCTTCGGTGCCGCATCGCTAAGGCGAAGCCGGCGCAACCATCGACGGGCAACCATCCACCGGGTCGTCTCGCTCATCATCAGCGGGCCTTCACCTTCACGGCCCTTGATTATTTTGGGCCCCTCACCGTGACCGTCGGCCGTACGCACCAGAAGAGGTACGGCGTGCTCTACACGTGCCTCACTACCCGAGCTGTCCATATAGAGCTCGCGGGTAGTCTCAGCACGGACTCTGCGGTGATGGCGCTGAGAAGGTTCATCGGACGACGCGGCTGCCCTACAGAGCTCTGGTCGGACCAGGGCACCAACCTGCGTGGCGCTGACCTCGAGCTACGCCGTGCGATCGACGGGGCGACGCAAGAAGAAGCATCGCTACGCGCCATCCGGTGGCGCTTCATACCGCCGAGCGCCCCATTCATGGGGGGCGCATGGGAGCGTATGGTGCGGAGCATCAAGACCGCACTATACACCACACTGAACGAGCGTGCGCCGAAAGAAGAGGTGCTCGCTACCCTGCTCGTCGAGGCGGAGCATACGGTGAACAGCCGCCCCCTCACACACCTGTCAACGGCCCCGGACGACGAGGAAGCGCTCACACCCAACCACTTCCTCCTGGGCGGGCCATCACGCGTCCCACAGCCCGGGACGTTCACCGACGACGACATCAGCGGGCGCAGAGAGTGGCGGGTCAGTCAACGGCTGGCCGACCACTTCTGGGCGCGCTGGGTGCGCGAGTACCTCCCCGAGCTGCAACACCGGCGGGAGCCCCGCGCCACGGGTGGCGCCATCCAGCTCGGCGATCTGGTCCTCATAGCAGACGGGACCCTGCCTCGCAACATCTGGCCGCGAGGCGTCGTTATCGCCACCTTCCCCGGCCCCGACGGCGAGGTACGAGCGGTCGACGTGCGCACCAACAAGGGAGTCCTGCGGCGACCCACCAAGAAGCTGGTGATCCTGCCCACTGCCAACGAGTCGCCCTGATGATCTGCGAGACTGCCTACTGCCGCTCACACGAAGAGTTCCAGCTGCGAGAGCTGCGGCGGGAGAATATGTTCGCGACATCGAACATCACAGCGTCCGCTTCGCACCGCCCGCCAGTTACGACGCAGCTTTTCGCCGACGCGGATAGAGTCCAACCCCGCGAAGAGAGATACCCAACGTAATCAGTGCAAATTTTGGTCTAGATTTTAGGTTTCCTTTTTAGTAATTTTCTAGTATTTACTGTACAGAATGCACTGATCACGTTGGGTAGAACTCGTATAGTATAGTTTAGTTATAGTTTTATATTGTTTTGATCATGTTAGCACGTAGTTTTGATAGTTTGTAGAGATCGTTTTTATTTATTTGTCGTTTTATAGTCGTAGGTCTAGTTTTAAGTGTTTTTATAATAAAAGTTCATTTAGTTAGTCGTTAGGATAGGCTAGGATAAGTTTTTGTATTAGTTTTGTTTTTAATTAGCGAGTTTGATTTTGGGTTTTTACCTATGTTTTTCCCAGAGATGGTGATAGGTGGGTCATATCCAATAGTTTCAGTACATAGCAGTCAATGACCCACACTATAATCGATCGTAAAAAATATCTGTTTCGTGTTATTTAGTAAATAGGACACTTTTTATATAATTCACTTACCTCCTTGTATTGCATCCTCGTATTTTGGTATTAAATAGAACAATAGATACATAGAAATATATGTACCAGGTCGAGGTTATCCAGGTACACTACGACAGAACACTAGGTCATAGATAGAAGACCTAGAAATAGAAATATATAGAATAGACTAAAATAGTTTGGCAAATTTCGTAGTATTTGCCACTTCACTCTGTCGTAGCGGCCTGGATATCCAAGATAGAATAGTCAGTGATATACCAAAATACGGGGACTCATTAGTTCTTTCTGTGTTATAAATCGCTTGTATATAGTATAAGTAGTTTTTAAGATATAGTGTGAAATGTACATAAACCATAGTGAAAATTTGTTATGTTTAAGGAAATTTTTGGAAATAAAAACACGGTCGTCTTTACGGTATTGCCTTGAGGTAGTTAAGGAAACCGAATCAATCGGTTGGCAATCAGTCACAACAAGTCCTCTCAAGACAATACCAGGAAGAAATAGTGAAATCAACTGAAGAAATCTTTTATTTGGAAGAAACCCTGCTCCTGCTCAAGACAGCTGCTCTACTTAGTCCTAGGGCTCACAGTATTGCCGTAATCGGGACGGCCGGCGATAGTCTCTAGTAGCAAATGTGCGAAACCAGACTGCCGTTGTCGAAGGTGGTTGACCACAATATTTAAGTCCTATAATTTTCTCCGAAGGTACCTTTTCGCTGCTATCCTCTACATAAAGAAGAAACGGTTTCTTATCTGGAATGCTAGTTTTGGTACATCATTAAAATTAAAATATGATCAAAAAGTTCCCTCGAAATCTCGAATAGTCATCATAATCGTAGAAGATATCTCCTCTCTATAATAAAGATAAATAGAGAGAATAGCTGTGCAATAAAACAGCCTTATGGCTTACCTGAGCCTGAGCCTCAGCGGCAAGCCTCGCCCGGACCTCATGCTGCAGCCGAGCCCTCGCCTCCCTGACTTCCCGCTCCCTCCGTGCCCCCGCCCCTCGCCTCCCCGCTCTCGCCCTCCTCTGGTACCCTTCTGCACCGCCAGATACCGCTGCTGCTTGCCGAAGTGCCGATACCCATTGTAGTCGACTCCTGTTCATTGAAAATTCTTTAGTCTTCTAGAATTAGTCAACGGTTATGTTAATTTATGTCGCACAACTGTTGATGAAGCGACCGGCGAAAGGGGTAAGGATTCTCGCGCTTTTGGATGACGCAAAAGCAGACTGATCGTCAATGACGTTTGCGCAACGATCGCCTCCCGCTGCCACCGAAATATACCTACATGAAATATACCCGAATTTTTATTTCCGCGCATTAAAATTCAGTGTTCAAAAATCGTAACTATCGTTACTAACTTATACCCACGTCAGGATGTTAGATCACCTGTTTATTTACTAAATGTTATCGTCAGCTTAACTGCTTAAGACAGTTAATTAGACATTGAACAAAATCCTATACTATCTAACTTTAATGGGTCGGTGGTCTTCTTTAATCTATAAAAAAACTCACTTATGATCCTGAGTCCCAAACTCAAAGGTCCTCTCCGGCGTAATCAGCTGGAACCTCTGTATCTTCCCTTCCCCAGCAGCGGCTTCCACCGAGCAGTATTCGTCTATAGAGATCCTTCCACACTGCTCCTTCTGGGATGAGCTCTTGTAGTAGGTGAGGGCGCAGGGCTGCAGCACGCACCAGTACTCCCGCATGGTGGGGAGGAGATAGCCTCGTTTGAAGAGATAACCCTGAAAAGAGAACGATAAAAAAATTTTGTAATTACCTACTCAAAATCGTGGATTGTCGAATATGGACTGTGATTTTCTTGTCTTGTTTTTGGAGGCTCGACCTCATAATGTCTAGAGTTTTTTTACAAGGAGATATCAATTTTCTACAGGAGTCTTCTTCCTTGAAGGAGTTTGCTTAAGACATGGTAGAAAATTTCCTGCACCAATCTGTATTGGGATCGCATGATGAAGTATAGCCTCCACTCTGTCACTCTAATTCGTGAGAAGATTCCCATGCTCTGCATAAGGTCTTTATTGTGTAGTAGTGGCCTAATATATCGATCACAAGGGTAAAAACTACACCAAATTCAAGATTTCACTCTCAACTCAAAGTACCTTACCTTCTTAATAATATCCTCGATAAAAACATCGTAGATCTCATCAACAGCTTCGACCAGCGCTGCGGAATGCAGCTGCTGGTCGCAGCAGTACTTGGCTTCTAGCACGGCTACAAACGCGGCCCACTTGAAGTGGCCGATGGATGAGCCCAGGGCTTCCCAGTCGGCAGCGTCCCAGCGGAGGCCCAGGCAGTGGACCAGCTGCTCGGTTACTATGCCGGCTTCTGACGGTTGGAGGACCACCTGGAATTAATAATGTTTTACTTAGCGCCTTAAAAACATTATATCTACGTCTTCATTAATTATCAAATCCCACTGTAGGGCTCAAACTTACTCCCATTGCGTCATTGCTACTATTTCAAAGAAATATTGTATGTTATGTCAGGTGAAGAAAGTTTAATATGCTATGCTATTGATTCCAATGTCAATTAAAAGTCAACGACCTTATCATAAGACTCCATACAAACTAAACTCCACCATCTGGTCGGCATGTGAACAGTTAACTGAACGAGGACAAAAGAAAATAATATGATACTTGTGACGTCACGCACGCTGAGGAGGTATTCTGAGGGCCTACCATGACTTTTCCCTGTACTTTACTACTGTAGTTACGTCGCCCATTCGTATGACAGAAATTAGTTCTCAACGTAACCACTAGGAGCGCTGTACGACATTCAGTACAAAGTTGGTGACGTAACTACAGTAGTAAAGTACGGTGAAAACTCATGGTAGACCTACTGAATCGATCATGTTACAGATTTTGTTTTGGCTCTGTTGGAAATAGCGGTATTTTTACCCGACTACAGAAGAAGGAGGGTTATGTTTTTACTCGTGCAATTAAGCTGGTGTTGTTCAACACAATCATGAGCCAATAGACCAGTCTCATTTCCTAAAAGATATTTTTAGTAAGTATAGCTAAGTATCTTTAGGGACTTAAAGGAGAAGTAGGGAAATCGAGTGTTTGTGGAGAGAAAATAGAGCCTACGTACCTAAGTAGGTACCCGATTTTTTCTCCATTAAAAGCGGAAGACAGCTAAAAGCTAACAACGAAAAGCAAAACTTAACAAGTTGGTAGTGACAACTACAAAGATCATTGGGCCTAGCATGCCACCCCCGAGAAAACGATAAAAATCGAGACCTCGGCCTCGTCTTTGTTACTCCTAAGCATGGTGTCCTATCCAAAACAAATGAAATTTCGATTTGTAATTAATGTTTACGTAAAAGTGTAAATTGTTACTAAAAATACATGATCTGACTACAAAAAAATCTCATGAGCCTCGGAAAATCAAGCAATTTACTTTGCCCGAAGACTGCCCGCGTTACGGCAGTCGCGTTCCATTCTTTGACGTTGGGCATCTGTACTGTATAGTATTATATAATCTATGCTCCTAAGTATGCAAAAGCGAGATGAGAGCGCATGAAGGTTTTGTCGCTTTGTCGTGCGAGGCATGCAAAGTTAAGTAGGGTTCATGTAGGGTTACCAGAAAAGAGATTTGCATGTAAAATTTCAACCCTTTCTCTTACAACGTAATGAGCAGAATCATCAGAGTCCTGCATCAGATCCGCTAGGAGGCAGAATATCCTGAACAGCTTGAACACGGATTCGTCGGCGAAGACTGGCTTATCTCGAAACAGGAGATTTCTGCGGCAGACCAGCCAGCACACCTGGAAATAACATGAACATATTCTGTATTGCAAGAAATATCATGGAATAAATATCAGTGAAAATGGAATAACTATTTCCAACAGTAGTAGAAGTTCTGTCGTAGAACTAAGTATAGTGAGACTTATTTCTCACTAGTTCCGCGGAACTACTGGACAATCAAATATTATTTTTTAATCCAACTATACTGCATTCTAAATAAGGACGAAAAGATATTCCGATTCCTGTATTGCTTATTTCTGGCCAATTCTGTTTAGCAAATATGATTTATTTACGAGAAAGATATACTATCCAACGTATCTTGGACGTAACTAAAGCTGTTCTAAGAATAAGTGAGTGGAAGTGTTTCAAATCTCTGTTTCTATAATTCAAAATGGCCTTAAATTTTAGTTGCTATTTGGAATGGAGATTAGGTTCATGCAAGAAAACCTGCCAAGTATAAAAGACAAACTTTTAAGTTTACAGCGGTAAATAATATTCGCCATCGGTCTACCATCGAATACTTAACGTTTAATTAATTCTATGAGATCAGAGATTCCTTTTGCATGAGATCCGAGAATCCTTTTGCATGCAAATATTTGCTGACGCGGGAATTTGATCTGGGTTCAGAAAGAATGCGGTTAGAAACACGAGAATATGCGAGGATGCCGTGTGCAAATGTGTGCGTCTTGTCTAATGTAACAGAGACTGGGCATCTTGTTTTCCAAGGGATATGTTTGCCGACTAGACTTGCCTATAAATACTAAGGTATGTTATTGTTTAGAAAATATTACGATTTTGCCGGTGACATCCGACACTTTCTCCTGCGAATTTGCAGGTAGATATTTTTCTATACATTATACCGGAAGATTTTTTTTACCGTTCCGAAACTTTCAGCGGTGGTTCAGACCATCAAACTGAATAAGTTTTACGGCCACCCATTCAAAGACTGACGTGACCGGGCGTTGCAAAACCTTCCGCTGCTAAGCTCAAAATCATGATCCTCGCGCAGTGCTAAAACTGACGCCCCTCGTAGGTCGTGCGCACAGTCGTAACGTAAAACGACCAAAGCGGATCACTCCGTGAGTCGGCCCGCACAGGCGTAACGTAAGGTTTGGGTGACTCGCGCTGTAGGTCGTGATCACATGCGAAACTTGACCCCCCTTGTAGGTCGTGCGCACAGTCGTAACGGTGAAACAATAAACTGGTTCGTCTCGTGGGTCACCCGCACAGGCGTAAGGTTGTCGGTGACTCGCGCGGTAGGTCATAAGCACAGCCGAAATGCAATATAACTGACTCGTTACGTGGGCTCTTTAGCACTGCTGCGGCCCATTTGTCGCCGACCTACGCCGACTGCAGTGTTTGTTTCATACACCGAACCACCAATAGAATATTGGAGTAGAATTTCCCTGGGTTTATCGGTATGACCCAAATTTACCAACTGAACAATAATTACAATCGCTTTGCCTACTTATCAGTTCATTAGGTACATTTGATAAACATTTCGTTTATAATTTCTAAATTGTACCTACTTTGGTTATCGATTCGATAGTCCTGTCCTATTCAGTAATGAACTTCAATACCCGAATTCGGCACGAACCAAACAATAGAAGAAAAGTAGGTCCAAAACTCCAAACATTCAAAGTCGATTGAACATAATTCACATGAATAAAGCATAATTCCAGTTTCTTCCTTTTCCAGTTTCATAGAAGTGTTTCATAGTCATAGATATGTAGGTATCTACTTTCTCTACTAGGTACTCGTAGGTGGGTACCTACGCTCAATAATAGATTCGCTATCCATCAAGCCTTGAAACTCAATTGCCAAAGTTGTTAAGACGCGGTACCTATTCAAATTGTTCAGCCAACCAAAGATCCGTGAGTCACAGACACTTTTTAGTTGAATATTTAGGCATGATTGAGTAATTTTCTTGTACGCACTGGGTCCGCGATAAGATAAACTATCGCATCTCTTTTAAATGTAAATATACCTGCAGTGGGTGGACTAAGGCTGATGATGATGACCTAGGATTACGATCACCCCCACCACCTGACTACCACCTCTGGGAATATAGTAGTGAGTTATATGCTATGCTACGCTTTATTATGATATTTATAAAAAATCTGTACTTTTAAAAATGACCAATTTGAAATGTATGACTACGTTTTCGGTTTTTTGCACCGAATTTCATCATTATTTCTGACCACATCGAAAAGGACAATTTGATCGTGAGTTTGAGTAAGTATCGAAACAGACCAGCCGAAATTACGTCGCATAATTGGGCACATAATCATTAGGTATCTACTGGAAAAAATGGCACCGATAAGTGTGTACCTATGTATTGAAGTCGTAAAGTAACATAGGTACATCGCGTACCTAATATCGGTTGAGTGTACCATGATACTTGATAGAGACTCACCTCACTAATTTTCTTCTCATACTCCCTCACGGTTGGCAAAGTGACGGTCTTTGGCAGAGAGCTGAAGACCTCATGCTGCAGGTAGTATCGGAACTCGTCGAACGTCAGCTCCTGGGATGACCTGAAGTGGTCCAGGCCCTTCTCCACTCCGTACAGGTCCAGTAGGGTTCCGATGTTTGCTGTCAACACCTGCAAAGTGACAGATATTTAGGTAGGTACAAGATATTTCTACGATTGTGATATTTCGTTTGTTGTTGGAACGGGAAAAGCAGGAGACACAGAAAACCCAATAATAATATACAGGGTGTAAGTGACAGCCTAGCAAATATTGAAACTGTGAATTCAGACTATAAAACTGAACAACTTTCACTATGGAGCCAACCTCAGGAAACGCGAAAAAAAAAATCAGCTGCTCCATACAAAACAGCTGTAGGTACCTACTCGATTCAAATGTAAGAAACAGTTGATTTTTTTTCACGATTCCTGAGGGTGGCTCCATAGTGAATGTTGTTCAGTTTGATGGTCTGAATTCACCGTTTCATTATTTGCTAGGCTGTAACTTACACGCTGTATAACATCTCTGCCTAAGAAAGAGGAGAGCTGACCCCAAATAAAGGGATGCGGCAAGGTAGAAGAAAGATTGAATTTAGGTACTGTAGCGAGTGAAAATAAATAATTAGGGTTGAACTACACATGGCCGCACGCGATCGCACTTTTCCGTCGCTCCATCCTTTTCTGTCACTCAGGAACGTCATTTGCTAGAGCATATAAGATAGACGGAACGCGATCGCGTGCGATCGCACGCCGCAGGCGATACTTACTTATCAAACTAGTTTAAATGTTTAAATCCTTACGGACTGTTGGCCCTACCGCTTAGTCCCCCTAGTAGGTCCAACAGGATTTTAAAATCCTCGTGGCCCCCCATAAACATATCTATGAGGTAGCTAGTCAGTCATGGACTACTAGCGTTAAAAAACATGTTTACAAATGACAACCCAATAAGGCTAAAACTTGATAACCGTTCGTTACGTAGAATCGATAAAAAATAAATTTTGATCTACATTTTTGCAATCCTACCTAGATCCTACGTCTTTCAATATCAACAAACCCGTCAACAAACCATCGTATTGTAAAGAACGATATAAAGTTATAAAATAACGTCTCGCTCTTTCGAGTTGCCCCTAAAAATATTGGGGTTTGTCTACGGGTTTGTTCGTTTTCAATGCAGAGCCTCATAGTCCGACCTAATGTAATGACTAAGACAGTAAAACTACAACACCAAGGTTCGTTAAAAATTCTTACGACATGAATCTGACTGGGCGACAGGACATAAAATTAACGAGGCTAAAGACACTATGACGACGTCGAGGTGTTTGTGACATAATTTTTTACTTTTGTAATGTGTAAGTAACAATAGAACAATGTGTAAAGTCTACTATGCGTGCTTTATCTAGCATTGTGAGAGTAGCTACGTAATTGATGCATCATCTCCTAAACATCTATGCTGATGAGAAGCATTCGAAGATTTTAGGTGTAAATGTAGGCTTCCTATATGCGCTAATTATTTACAGTGCAATGCCCTGCGGCACACCCAGGACACTCCATACAAACTGGCTCGCAGTGACACGAAGAGGTAAGCACTTGCAATAATGAGTGAGTGCGAATGAGAGAGGAATACACCACTGCTTTCGTCCACCTCCCGTACCTCTGAGAAGGACTGAGGATCGGATATTGAAAACTTGTAGGAGGCAGGGGAGTGTCCGTCCGCACGTAGAAATTATTAAGTAGGTACCTACTAGTACCAGATTTATAAGTTCTCCCGATGTACCTGCGCAGTTGCCAAATTATATTGACCAATCAGGATGTGCCACCTTCAACTCCTTGCCACGATTGGCTAGTTGGTTTCGCGCCCTTTTCGCTGCTATCCGACTTTGCACCCTTTGATTCCTAAACGACTTCGGGTTTTGTCGGAGGACTCTGCACAAACGAAGATTGACGTCTTTGTACAAACGAAGAATGGTGATTAATTTCCTGGTCGTATACCTACGGTAAGTATACTATGCATATAGTGCCTATACGGTGTCAGGCAGAATGGGAGGAAGCAGTCAAACAGAATTGAATTCTAAGTCCCTATTTCAAATGTAAAACCTTTCTTATTACCTTTCTTGGAAGTGTAACCAATTTTCTATGTAGGTATTGTTATATTAATATTTGTTATTTTTAATTTTATCCGCTGTACCTATCTCTACCTTCTTACCTACCAAAGATTATTTTAAGTGACTATGGCTGACGTGATTGGCTGATGACTCTGTCTGATGTAGGTAATCATATCTCATCTCACATTCAGTGATGACTTTGTTTTCAAAAAGGCTAGACTTAGACATCTGGGGCTTGTTTATTTATTTTGTTAGCTCCGGTTGTTCAAATAAGGAAGTTAATGATTGTCTTTTATTTATGAACTAGCGTTTGCCCGCGACAAACGCAGCAGTGCAAGTGCAAATGCAGTTAAAAGTTTACCTTATGTTTGAAAAGATAATAAACTTGACATCTTAGTTTTAATGTACTTAGTAGGAAATAGTTGTTAGTGTTTAGTTAGTCTTGCACGTATGGATCCTAAGCTTTGGTCCAGAAGAACACTGGCTTGAACTGGGAGAAGAAGACTTCGAGAAAACACGCGGGGTAGAGGTCGCCCACCAGAAAGATGAGTCCATAATATTAGGCAACACGCGGATCCCAGTATCAACTGGATAAACTGGCGAGGAACAGAACGGAACGTCAAGGAGGAATATGGAGGAGGTCTATCTCCCAAGACGGAATGATCAAGGGTTGTGATGAATGGAACAGCTTTAGTTTCCACTCTCACCACGAATTATCATAAAATGTAATCAGAGATTTATGTTATTTACCTTGAGTTTGCATTTAATTTAATCCTGTTTTGCAAAACGCCTCTGCATAGTGTCTAGTAAGTCAATTTTGTGTGCTGTAACTACCTATGAGTCATCTATGACTAGTAGCCTATGATTAAATAGCTATATTTATGTATGTATCCGTAGTTGTGTAAGTTGTGGTGTGTTTCTGTTTATGTCTGCTGTCGTATCGATGACCTTACGCCTACATAGACACTGTCGAACCTTGCGAGATATAAGATAAATTGATAGTCTACTATCGCGATGTCATTGGCGAATGGAATCAAGAAATTTGTCTGGACTGCTCTTAAGTGCATGATAAAAAGGGGCCATAATTTAAAGTTATAGGTAAGTACCTAATAATAGTTTACCCATATTTCAATGTTGAAATGAAATACAAACTTTGGTCTTCGGATAAATCTTCAATCATTTATTTTTTGACTCTACCACCGCTAGAGAAGATGCGGCCAGAAACTCTATAATTATTACAAATTAACATCACTTAGTTAAGAGGATATAATTCGGAGCGCGCTCCATACAAACGTACTATGGTGATATTTTCAATACTATCAAATTAAAGTCAATGAAATTATGCAGAAACAATCTAGAAACAAATTTCTTTGCTTGTATGGAGTCAGATTTTCGTTACAATGTATACTTAGTTTTAAAGTTGCAGTGCCTCAAAGATTTCCATACAAAACTTTAATTAATCCTAGCATTGAAACTGTATATTTTAACGAAAATCGGACTTGTAAAACATCCACGGGTTTGACAAAAAATGTCCTCCAAGGTAGTGACATCAGATCCATGGCAGTAACATTCCCTACTACATTATTGTAAGGTGTTACAAAAATACAAATAAACCTTTAAGGGGTGGTGTAGACCATCAAACTGAACAACTTTCACTATAGGACCAATATCGAAACCGCGAAAAAAAAAAAAAAATGTTCTATACTCTACAAATCGACTAGAGCTAAAATATGTATGGGATATAAAATTATTTTTTTCGCGATTTCGATGTTGGTCCCATAGAGAAAGTTGTTCAGTTTGACGGTCTAAACAACCCCCTTAAGAGATTTAAAAATTTATTGCTACTTATGAAACACCCTGTATGTGTATATACTATACTTTAGCGATAGACTGGCCCTTTCATAGAAGCAACATGTTCCACTTGAATGCGGTGGGCGCACCGCATTGATGTACCCTACTTCACTTCGTCACTATGGCAATGACAGATCGCAATGTGTCATTTTGTGTTATTTTGTGTGACATGTTGTTTGTTTGAACGAGCTTATCTATCGCTAGAGTATATGTCAGTTTTGTAATGCCTGAGAATTAAATATTTTCGAAGAAAATATGATTATTTTGGGACAAGAGAGTGGTTCAGGCTTCCATTTTGTAACGTTTTTGGAACGAAATTATATAATGATACAGTTTATTCTTAGTAAATGTATCTTTTTTCTTTAAAAATAACAATCAATGAACCTTAACAACGCCTCAATTACTTGTAATAAACTAAAATATATCCATTTTGTAACTTTGTAAATTAGGTCGGTCATTGTGGGACATTACTATAATAGGGGTTCAAAACTAACTTTCGTCTTATTTTTTAATTTATTTATAATAATCGACCTATATAACCTGCTAATTTTACAGATTATTAATTAAATATTGAAATAATCAAAACCTTAATTCAAAACGGTCTTTGGTTTCAGTGTAAATTGAGTGTAAACTGATAGTAGAACCGAGTATTGCACTCGTAAACCCGAATCTGATTGTAAAACATTATGCTTTATTTGTGATGTGACCCACTTTATTTATACTACACGCTACAAATACAAAAAATACAAATATTCTTTTACTACTAGTTCGTTTGAACTCAGAATTATAATCATTCCTGCAGAAATAATAAAGTAAAATAAAAAAATAATTAACTACTTAGATTCTTCGTTTCTTCAGTCGTTTTCTTAGATCATCGATTTATTTTCAAAACAAGTTTAAGTAGGTACTATACTCCATTCCAAATAACAACGAAAATTAAGGGCCGTTTTGAATTACAGAAACAGAGATTTGAAACACTTCCTCCCATTTATTCTTAGAACAGCTTTAGTAACGTCCACGATACGTTGGATAGTATATTTTTCTCATAAATAAATCATATTTGCTAATCAGAATTGGCCAGAAAGCAATACAGGAATCGGAATATCTTTTCGTCCTTATTTAGAATGCAGTATAGTTGGATTAAAAATAATATTTGATTGCACTTTTCACTTTTCACCGTTTTGAATGAAGGTTTTGTTTATTTTAATATTTAATTAATAATCTGTAAAATTAGCAGGTTATATAGGTCGATTATTATAAATAAATTAAAAAATAAGACGAAAGTTAGTTTTGAACCCCCTATTATAGTAATGTCCCACAATGACCGACCTAGTTTACAAAGTTACAAAATGGATATATTTTAGTTTATTACAAGTAATAGAGGCGTTGTTAAGGTTCACTGATTGTTATTTTTAAAGAAAAAAGACACATTTACTAAGAATAAACTGTATCATTATATATTATAGTTCCGCGGAACTAGTGAGAAATAAGTCTCACTATACTTAGTTCTACGACAGAACTTCTACTGCGGAACTGTTGGAAATAGTTATACCATTTTCACTTATCTTTATTCCATGGATATTTCTTGCAATACAGAATATGTTCATGTTATTTCCAGGTCTCCATATTTGCTAATCAGAATTGGCTAGAAAGCAATACAGGAATCGGAATATCTTTTCGTCCTTATTTTGAATGCAGTATAGATACGTACTCACACATTTATTACAGGTATTTATTGTACTAATTTATTAACCCACAATAAGGTATTTAGAGAACTAAAGCTTTCTAACTAACTAACTCTTTAGTTTTATTAAAAATTGTAGCAAAACCATAAAAACCATATAATTTTTGTCCTTGAAGCCGGGCATTTGATGAGTCAGATATTTAAATTCCATCTATCATTGATGTCACGTGTCCACCTATCGAATGTTCTAATATTTACACATTTCCTGATACCTGTTAACTAAATCTTGAATAAATGTTTAATGATGTACTTTCGTAATCAAATTAAATAAGAATAAGAAGAAATAAGAATAATGGAATGGATTCGATGAATGTGGAATGGAGGTTTGAAGAATTGTTGTTTACTTACATTATTGAAAATAATCATAAATGGTGTGAAACATACCTACCTGATATGATAAGGTATAGAATGTTACCAAATTATCTATATCTAGGAGAAGTTTATTATAGATAGGTACTCATAATATAAACTGTAAGTTTCGTGCGTATACTTCTGTGCATAGATAATAATAAGGTGTAACAAAACACCCTATTACCTAATATTTAAATGTTAGTTTAGACCGTCAAACTGAAAACCGTTCTCTATAGAAAAAAAACAGCTGTTCCATACCTACATTTGAATCGAGAAGGTTTTGCAATTTTGCAGTTATGGAATCGTATTTTTTTCACGATTTTAATGTTGGTTCCACCCTGAACGTTATTGTTCAGTTGGATTCTTCCTTTTACATATCTGTATAGTAGGATTGTTGTTTTTAAAACTTCGATCTATTATTTCTACCATGTTGATGGTTTCACAAAACACCTGACCCACAAATTGTAGAAATGGAATCCCAATAATTTGATATTCATTCACACTTTTCACGTTAGCTGTACCTTTTAAAGACTTAAAAAGGTGTTGAATGTCACTTTGGAAGCAGTAGCAATAGCAGTGTTTGTGAAAGTACAAGTACCTAGGTGTTCACGCTTGACATTTTCAATGAGCTACTGTGTCAGGGTTGTCAGTTTTAGGTTTTATATCGTAATTAGGGTGGACGTTTAATTTTTTTTAAACGTCCACCCCACCACGTTTAATTTTTATATTCAATTTCGTATTATTATATGAATTCACAAATAAGAAGGTTCTTTTTAAACCAGATTCCAGGCCGTTAATTTACCCAATTAATTGTTTTTTATTAGTATATTTTACTCATTTTAATCGAACTTTTCATAAGTAAATGGTTGTAATTTTAGTAACTCGTCTTGTAGTAATGAGAATCGTAAAGCGTAGGTAGTAATTAAATGATAAAATATGACTTAATAAACCTACTTACTGTATTGAACCAGAAGAAACTCTACACGAAATAGCTTGCATAATAGTTAACCAAGGATTATGGTACAGATTATAAATAAAGTATTCATAATATTAGTAAGTACGCCTATACATTTATTGTTTTACAATTAAGCCATCGAAACCCGGGCAGGACAAGTAGTCTCACACACAACCATACATAAATTACAACACATCCATAATATTGGCTATGTTAGCCACATGAGGGCCCATCAACGCCAACAACGGAGCAATACAGTCTGAGATATTCTGAACATTTATTTTATTTTTTTACCTCATTAAAAATAATCATATTTCATATCGTTGTAACACAGAACTCAGAACAGCTAAAAACGTTAGATATCAAAAGTTGCTTTCAGAATTTAAAAAAAACAGCAGAATTTCAAAATGTTAAAAAAAAATTATTCAGCTGTCCTCGTAATTCTCAATCGCCCTGTTTAATTCTAATGCCCAACAATAACTTGCAAGCTCTTACGTTAGTCAGATCTATATGCGCATAATTCAGCACTGTATGGAATCCATTCACGCATTTGAATTGAATTTCTCATTTAAATTCTCCAAGTGCCAGCCCTTTGTCGCCATTCTTTGACGGCCAAATAGACGCCGGTTTATACGTTAGTCAACGCCAAAGGGTAACATAGTACTTATTGTAGTGTTCGTATGGAAAGAGACATTTCCTGGCAGGCTGAGTCACCAAACAATCGTGCTCTAAAACTGCTAGATTTTAAAGTTTCAAACGTGAATCGCCGCGATTCCGTCGCGACAGTTTGATCTCAGAAATATTGCGGCGATAACGCGGTTATGAAACAGTCAAAGCTTGGCCAAAGAATAACTATAGTATACTTATTAATTATTCTTATGGCTTGGCCTCTGTTTTTGGATCAAAAATTTATAACTTACATAGCGATATTTATGAGATCAAAGTGTCGCGAAGTTATCGTTCCAAAATCCTTTGTATGATACGGCCCCTCTATGTTTTCATTTTCGTTGATCAAATTGAATATTGTTTCAGTATTAAAAAACTTCCGTCAGTGTTACACAGAGGTACACTGACGGAAAAGTTCGCCGAAAAACTCCGAGATGCGCAACGAGCAATGGAGAGAGCAATGCTCGGCATCACGCTGCTAGACCGTAAGCGCAATGAGTGGATTCGGCAAAATACAAAGGTCGTGGATGTGGTAGCCACTATAGAACGCCGGAAGTGGAGATGGGTGGGTCACGTTGTACGTAAGGATACTGAGCGTTGGACCAGAAGAACACTGGAGTGGAGGCCCAGAGAAACCACGCGTGGTAGAGGCCGCCCACCAGAAAGATGGGTTAATGATATTAGGAGACACGCGGGTCCCAAATGGATGCAGAGGGCGAGGAACAGGACGTCATGGAGAAATATGGAGGAGGCCTATGTGCGAAGACGGACTGATCAAGGGCTGTGATGGATGGATGGATTAAAAAACTTAAAAGCGTCGGTGGGGCGTTGCGGAAAGCCTAGGGTAACAAAATCTTGAGGTCCGGGTTCGAACCCGCATGGACCGCATGCCATGTACCAATGAGTGTTTCTAACTTATGTACGTATTAAGGAATTGCTCTCATACGGTGAAGGAAAACATCGTGAGGAAACCTGCATGCGCTGAAGAAGAAATTCCTATGCGTATGTGAAGTCTACCAATCCGCATTGTGCACGCGTGGTGGACTAACGCCCATACACACTCCCTGTGGGTAGGCCTGTGCATTGCAGTGGGATGTATGTATAGACTGTGATGATGATGATTAAAAAACTTAATTAATAATTCGTTACAAAAGCTCGTGATTGCAACTTTTTGTTTTAAATGATATTTTAAATTAACGTCCTCATTTGATCGAAGCCAATGGTCAAGGAATGTCGTCTTGCCATAAACGGTTGTGCGAACATGGCACGCGACTCGTGCTTGCGACATTTAATTGTAATTTACACTGACTTTTTGCGAGGCTAGCCTTATTTGTAGTGATTTGAGAAATAATACTTTTATTGTCAAGACTTTTATTCTCAAGTTTTGCCTGTAAAAGGATATTTTGTGTGGTGAGTAGGTACTTAAGTACGTATAAATGCAGAATGGTTTGCTTGAAAAATTATGAGAAATAAATTCCTTTTTGGGCTGTTATGCGAAAATTAAATTGTCCAGTAGCCTTATGTAGGTAGAATGTAGAGTTAAAATAGTAAAATGTAGATAACGCCTTTCAATAAGTCGGGTTAATTTAAGTTTCTATACATTTTTGAATTATTTAATATCATTCATCATTTAATCATGGATGATATCTATATGTTATGTATTCTATATCGTTGTCTAGTCATCATAATACAAGTCCAGGCTATATAGTTTCTGGTACTTACTTTAAATGTGACTAGATAATTTGTGTGACACTGTCCAAGATATTTATTTATTGTAATTTTTTTATAAAAGTTTAAAAACAAACCTCTTCCACATTGGGAAGAATACCTTTAGAGTAGACCTTGAAAATTTGGTAAGTATGTATGGTAAGTTATGTCAAAAACGTCCTCCACTCGAGTGAGGAAATGTCAAGAAAACATCTAAGAATACGGGTGTTAGGTATTATTTTATTATTTAAGTATACCTACATTGACATAAAAGAGAGCATGACGATGTTGTACAACTTTTTGTTGATACTAAAAAAAATCCTCTATCCAAAGAATTTTTTACTTAAATGCTTCGATCAACAATATCCAACTAGATAACGCGTCAGCGCTCAAAACGTGTCCCGGCAAATAACGCCTCACTATTGGAGTGAGGTCTTATTTTGAATTAGTTGCGTTCGAACAAAGCCAACGTAAGCACGTCTCGCAATGCCGCAGTGTTCCTTTTTTAAATTACTAATTATGGTTGCTTTGAGGTCGAAATTATAATGTATTCGGACTGTTTTCTCGGTTCGTTAACAATAGTTATTTGTTATGCTAGGCTGCAAAGTTGTTTTTTGTCGCGAGTACTTGTATTGAAACCTGAGCAAGCGAAGGATTCTAAGTTTGAACCACGAGCGAAGCGAGTGGGTTCGCAAATATAGAATCCTGAGCGCGACGAAGGTTTCAAAGGTACGAGACGCAGAAAACTTTGCTGCCGAGCGCAACACACAACTTTTCACCTCACAACGGCGAGGAAAATGCTGGCTGGATGAAAGAAAAAAAAATAAAAAAAACATTTCTGCGATTTTTTGGCGCAATAAGGCGGCATAGACAAATATTGAATAGAGAGATTCGAATTTTAAAAACTCTTTCCACGCTAGCGGATAAAAAGCACTTTTGCACTCAGATTTTGAATGATAAACAGATTCTTTCCGAGCTTGTGAGGTGAAAAAAATGTTGTATATTCACGAGGACAGAATTTCTCTTTGATTTTGTATGCGACCCGTTATCTAGTTGTATATTGTTGATCGAAGCTTAAATGGATATGGAATATGGAAATGGCCCTACCAGGAGTGCGATTTTTGAATCTCATTTGGTGAGCTCAGCAGTTGTAAATGTCAAAATTACTATGGAGATACGCATCTTTCTACTGCTGATTTGACTTCCAAAAATCGCACTCCTGAAGTATGATTTTTGAGAGTCAAATCAGCAGTAGAAAGATGCATGATCCATTGTAATTTTGACATTATAAATTGCTGAGCTCACCGAATGAGATTCAAAAATCGCACTCCAGGGCTGAAGTACGCCCCACCAATAGGTATATAGCAGTAATACTTTATGTATTAGTATTTACCTAATTTCTTAACAATGTTGTTTTATCCCCCATAAAACGGGCAAACATTGCACCATTAACCTACTTGCTACAGTGGAAGGAACGGTGACAATTCAGGTTGTAACCCGGTCAAATGGGGCGGGCTATGGCGTCACCATGCCAATCTATTGTCTAGACTAGACCGAAATAATATCTAGGTATTCTAAGGAATTAGGTCATGCGAAATGTTTGTTTTACATGTGATAATAGGTGTGTTGATGGTATTAGTGGTGTTTGGCTGAGTAATTCCTAAATGTTTAATTTAATTTTGCTGCCGAAAAAACATTTCCATATAGTGCTTTCCTAATGATTTTTAGACCTCCTTATATATAGTAGGTTGGTAGGTCCACATTTCCTACGGTAAGTGTATATTTTTCGTTTTAAAAGAAAGCAAGTAGGGGTGCCTGATGAATACCATTGGTCGACTTTACTAAACAAATGCATTCCGGCATATCCTCTTATGATGCAGAGCGATGGTTCCTGTGTGCGTGACTTTTTTATTATATATAGACGGCCCGACAGCACAGTCTGTAGTGAACCTGCCTGTTGTGCCGGGGGTCGCGGGTTCGAATCCCGTAAGGGGCAAATATTTGTAAGACGAATATGAATATTTGTACCCGAGTCATGGATGTTTGTATCTATATAATGTATTCTATATCGTCGTCTAGTTATCATAATACAAGTCCAGGCTAGATTCTGGAACTTTAAATGTGACTAGATAATTTGTGTGACACTGTCCAAGATATTTATATTTATATAGGATACGAGCATTTACCCGCGTCTACGGCCGCATAAATAATATAACAGATTTTATTTTAAATCATAAGCTTTCAAACAAAAAAAAGTTTCATCAAAATCAGTTCAGTAGCTTTTGCTTGATGCTCGAACAAACAGACAGACAAGAAATCCAAACGATGATTTGGAGTCAGGGACACCTAAAAACCATATCGTAATATTTTTCTTGTAAATATCTTCAACGTCCATACACACGGCGACAGATTAACGTACCTACCCAGAGTTGAACTCTATGTTCATGGACATAAGGTCCAACTATGGGTAGGTTGATCTGTCGCCGTGCGTACAGACAGACACTTATTTTACAGTTTATAAGTATTTTAGATTGTATAGTGTCCTTTTTATTATAATTTGCTGACGGTTTTTAAGGGTATGATCATACCATCAAACTGAACGACTTTATCAATCAGACCGAAATCGCGTAAAACAATCAACGTTCGAAACAAAATTGCAATCCTGCCCGACTCAAATGTATGGGCCATGGACTGAAAGTTTTTTAGTTTGACAGTCTGAAACTAACCGTCAGCATATTATGTTGGACCCTGTATTGGACCGCCCCCCTACGGATCGCAACAGCCCGGATTCCATTTGACAAGCGCGCTTTACCTATCTAATCTAATCTAATCTAAACTATTATAAAACTGTAACTGAAGTGTGTCTGTACATTGAAGATATTTACAAAAAAAAGATTACGATATTGTTTTTAGGTAGGATCCCTGACTCGAAATCAACCTTTTTAGAAATGTTGTCTGTCTGTTTGTTTGTGTTTGTTTGTTTATTTGTTTGTTTGTTCGCGAATCACGCAAAAACTACTTAACCGATTTTGATGAATTTTTTTTTTGTTTGATAGCTTAGGATCTGACTTAAAATCTGGTATATAATTTGTGCGGACGAAGTTGCGGGAAAACTATAAACTTGCACCAAAAAACCTAATTGCCGCAAATTGTCGTCGTTAAACCGAGAGCTTTCGCGGCAAGCATTCCGAGCTCATTTTAAAGATCGCGCGTAAATTCAGGACGTGATAATGTAAACTTTCTCCTTTAAAGGTTAACTTGAAGACTATAATTGATGCGGGCTCCTTTCATTAGAGTTTAAAATGGGATTTTTCTTGAAACAATTATTTGTCTAAACTATAAACAAAACTGTAAAAGAAGTCTGTCTGTACGTAGGTACACACGGCGACACAAAGCTAGGTAAAATCAAAATAAGTTGGCCACATAGGTAGAGTAATTTATAACGTCGAGCGGCCAGCTTAATTGGTTTTGCGTAGCTTGATGTGTCGCCGTATGAAGATACATGGAAGATAAATAATATTTAAAAAGAAGTTTCGATATGGCTTTTAGGTGTCCCTGATTCCAAATCTTTGGATGGTCTGTCTGTTTATTTCTTTTTCGAGCATCACGCGTGTTAGGTACTGAACCGATTACCGGTACTGAACAGCGACAACACGTTCCGACGCGGTGGTAGCTTAAAAAAGAATTGACGTTTAATAAGTGTGCTTCAGGCTCCTATATTGAATAAATGATTTTGAATTGAATTGAATTGAATTGATTTCGATGAAACTTGTTTTGTTTGAAAGCTTATGATATGACTTTAAATCTAGTATAGATATAGGTAGATACCTATAATTAGTGCGGACGAAGGCGCAGGTAAACTCAAAAATAATATGTTGTATGGACATGTGAGAGACGAGACGAAAAGATGGCTGGATTGTGTGAAGGATGATAATGTAAGAAAGGAGGTGAGTACTGAAATGACGGCTAAGAGAGATGAATAGAAAGGGGATGACATATTGCGCCGACCCCAAATAATGGGCAAGAGTCAATTGTAAGATAGTAGCTATACTGTTAACCTTGATACGACAGCATTAAAAACACGTGATATCACACCTACTTTATGAAAACGTTGTTTACAATACATAATAAGGTGCTTGATACAAATAAGGCCTACCTTATTTCAAGTCCTTCTCGCGTAATAAATATAAACTAAAATAAGCACAAACATGGTTAATCACCATAATTATATAGTGTTTAACAAGATATTTTGACAAAACAATATAACTTTTAAGAAAAAATAGGCACAAGGTAACAAATCGTAAACCTCTTCCATTGGTCATAATAAATCACCACTATTTAACAAGGCCTATAGCATTCCGCCTAAAAAATCTCCGAAATGGAAGATATTTGAAAATATATATGCTTAAAAATCGTGAGCAGTGGCATTTATTTATAAGATAACAGAATATTTTACACAATTAATGTAAAATGAGGTACTTAAACTATAACTCAAACATAATGTTTTATATGAAGCAAGAAAAACATAATATCACATAATTGTCAAGACAAATGTAAAAAACTAAGTAAAATCGACATATTTTCTCATAGAAACCAAAGAATTCTGGAACTATCCATACTAAAATTACTTATTAGAATTACAATTACTTATTAAAATTACTTATTCCAACCTAGGCCTTATTTGTGGATCTCTGGGTGCCTGGGATAAAAAATAAAAAGAATTATAAGTATTCATTCATGAAAAGTTTAAAGCCATTAAATTTATAACAAAAATGGTAAAGTGTATACTGCGTTACCTACATTAACATATCAATTAAAAAAATAACTGTAAAGTTACTGCGAAGTCACGAGATTTTTAGCTCACAGCGCGAAAAGTCCTCCTCCAGCAATGAATTTGCCCGCACGACCGCAGAGAGCGAGATAGAGCCGCCCGCGCATCCCTCCCTAGTACAGTGAAACTTGGTTAAGTGGGACCTGGATAAGTGAGAAACCTCCATAGCTGGAACTCATGCTGAAGTCCCGACACTTTAGCCCTGAAACACCTCTGTTAGTGGGATAAAGCAAACCTCTATAACTGAGATTCGTTTTTCCGATTTTATCGTCATAGTTACCTCTATAATTGAGACTGCGAGTATATTTTACCTCTTTTACTGAGACTATATTTTAAAGGATACTTTCTTTCTGCCTCTGGCCTCTTAGTTACCTCTATAATTGAGACAGCAAGTGTATTTTACCTCTTTTACTGAGACTTTATTTTAAAGAATACTTTTCTACCTCTTAACTCTGTAACTGAGATAACACCAATCTATCATCTCTCTAACTCGCACTATTTGTTTCCTAATTTTTAGTCTACCCGCTTATTCTGCACTTGGCTAATTTTGGTGCCTCAATGATCTCCAGGTTTAGTTTTTTTTTATTTTGCTATCATCCGGATGTTTATTTGTGAAATTGTTCCGAAATGAAGGGTCAAATCTTTATCATTACGTGAAAAACCCGTTTATGAAAGTGGGAAGACACGCGATGAAGTTTGTGTCGAATTTAATGTGCCAAAATTTACTCTTTGCCGAATCATTCAAGATAATGATAAAATTCAGTCGCAGTATTCTGAATGACAAGGAAAACTAAAACGTGTACGTTTATTATAATATCCTGAACTTGAACAATGTTTGCTAACATAGGGTACCTATGTTGTCTTTTGTTTACATAAAACGTTATTTTTATTTAATAATCGCACCTCTATAACTGAAATAACCTCTACTCTTACCTCTATTAGTGGAACCCTCTGTAAATGAGACAGATATTTATTTATACCTGGATATCTGAGACACTGGGTAAGTGGAATACCTCTTTAAGTGAGACAAATTTGCAGGTCCCTTAATGTCCCAGTTATCCAGGTTTCACTGTATATAGGACTTGTAGGTATGTGTGAGTGAAATATTCAAGTCATAACTTGATTTATTCGGGTTTTAGGTGTATTAGGCTTTATTACAGCATAGGCCTTATTTGTATCATGTACCTTATTATATTATATTATTATAACCTTGAATAAGGTTGCGTGTTGCGGTGTGGTGAATAGCACCGTCATAGAATATCACCCAACTACGGGTGTCGCAAGAGACATCTAATCTCTTTAGGTATCATCAACTTCTCTGGATGACGTCGTGTGGCTAAAGACTGGTTAACTTCGTCGCACACTTTTTTTTTGGCCTATAGATACATTCCCACCGCTGTAAACTCCTGTGAACCAGGATCAACAGCGGCGACCATTCAAAACACTAGACAATGAAGTCCAGCGAGCCCGGGGGATGACTGTAATCTGTTTTGGAACCCGTCATCCGACTATTCTGCGATCCTGTCCCGTTCCATCTGATCTTTTGCCATTCCGTCAGATTCGAGGGGAAGGACGAGAGGTAGGTAGGTACTAACATCTCGTGTTTAGCGCGCAAACTGACTTTAAATATCCTTTATAGGTACACCCCTAGTTATTAATTGACAACTGTTGACAACATTTCATTTTAAGAAAGGTACCAAAATAAGAAAACCATTTGGAGATTATGTGATTTAAAGCTTATATAAAAATTATCAGATTTTTCTATCCATTATTTCTCGAGTTATTTGAAAAATACTGAAAAATATAATATAGGTTGAATAAGATTTTATTCCTTTGCCTGCTTGGCTTTTCTCGTAGAAAGAGAAGGAACTAGAAGAAAGCACGTGTCTTGTCATATCACTCAGTAAGAGATGCACATAGCAAATTCGCTCTAGTTAAAAAAGGAGATCGCTACTTATTGCTGTCCTTATCGACGTAGCCACTTTTTTGTTCTACGACGGCTGTCTGACTCCGGAGTCAGACATCTATTTTCATACAAATTGTATAGGATTTTATGACTATCGCTGTCTCATACGCGGTTACACTCATGTTACGTCTATCAGCGTAAGCGAAAAATACTTCGCCTATGGCTTTTCTATTGTATTTGACAGTTTTTATTTTTAATGTCATTGTGGCCAAGGTATCTTAGCCATAAAGCCTACGTTTTTCAGAAAATTCAAGAGTAAATTAAAAAAAAAATATGTATCTCTTATTTTTTTACCTATTTTTATATTTTTCATTAAAAACAGGTGGTTAAAAAAATGAAATATTGTCAATTAGGTAAGTAGTAGAAAAATGTTTAAGCGAGTATCCAGATAGGTAATGAAACTAAACAACTTTCCCTGAGGAACATGGGTCGAAAAATGAGAAAATTGTAATCGAGCGTCTGATTTGCACTTTTCTATGAAGGTACAATAAAACAGCAAACTCAGAGGTTATAACTTGTTATAAGAATAAGAATAAGAATATTTTATTGGTTGACTGAGGTAAGTCTAAGTATACAGAATGTAATGAATAGTATCATTAACCTTTAAACCACATACTCTACCCATCAAAATGAAAAACGTTTACTATGGGAGCAAACCAATCGGAGCAAAAAAAAAAACTGCTGTTGCATACGTTTGATTCGAGTCGAGTTAGGTAGGTATTGGAGTTTAGTATGGGATAGCTGATTTGTTTTGCTCTGATCGTTTTGCTCCCATAGTAAAAGTTGTTCATTTTGATGGGTAGAGTATGTGGTTTAAAGGTCAATGTTACTTTTCTTTCACCCTTTATAAATATAGTGTCCTTATCTAAATATGCTGACACTTTCATACGGGCACCAACACCAAAATCGCGAAAAAAAATCTGCTATTCCATACAAAACTGCAAACCGACTCTACCAAATGTATGGGGCATCTGATTTTTTTTCCCATAGAGAAAGTTGTTCAGTAAGATGGTCTGGTCATCCCCTTAAAAAAACTGTGAGCATATTAAGAAATACCCCGTATATATTTATAAACTCCGCACCGCAGAGCGTCACGTAAGATAAACTCAATACAGTAGTCCCATTTCGAGGTAGTGGGAAACATCAACACTTGTAGCATGTTTTGTTCCAGCATTTAACAAAGTATCAATAGGTGATAAGTTGCTAGCCTATCGTCCACAAAAACACTGCAAAAGGTACCCTTTTCCCTTGACTAACACCCTAATCGCATTTTACAATTTTGATAATTTTTCGAACGTAACAATGTTATCAGAGTAGAAAATATAAGATTATACCCAGGGCTCTGTATGATTAGTGAAGTAATAAATAAAATAAAATGAAGCAAGTTTAGAGACTATTATAAGTACTTAATAGGTACTATTAAGTAAGTAAGTCTTAAAATTAAAAGTGTAAATCGTTCATAGTACTTAATTTTGCAGGTGCAAATCATCCTTAGCAATATAATCATCTTCTATTCCCTTCCGAATCAGATCTATCCTGTCTCCTCGACTTCATGACATTCAATTCTTCTATTAGGCCTTTATCTGACTCTCTTCGCATAATAGGCAAGTTATGTTGCGTGGTCAATAATTGTAGTAGTTAGGTACTTACTTCTATATCACTTTCTATAAATTGTCATTTCGTACTCATAACAAGTAACCAAAATTTTTCCTCCCTGGAGAGCGATGCAGACCAGCAAACTACAAAATTTCCATAAACAAAGTTTGATGGTCTGATCATCCAAGAAAAAAAATGTCAACACATTAAGAAGGACTCTACAGGGTGAAATATCATTAGCATCCTTTTAAACTAAGAGTCTACCCATCAAACTGAACAACTTTTACTATGGGAGCAAACCGATCTGGAGTGCGATTTTTGAATCTCATTCAGTGAGCTCAGCTGGTGTAAATGTCAAAATTACTATGGAGATACGCATCTTTCTACTGCTGATTTGACTTTCAAAAATTGCACTCATGAAGTTTGATTTTTGAGAGTCAAAATCAGCAGTAGAAAGATGCGTTTCTCCAAAGTAATTTTGACATATTCAACTGCTGAGCTCACCAAATGAGATTCAAAAATCGCACTCCTGGTTCTTTATTGTTTTCAAAATGTTTCTTTATTCTATAACCGTATCAACAATTTTTATCCGGTCTTATCCCTCCCTTTCCCTTCAAAACCATACCTACTTATAATCTCGAAAGCTTCCATCCTATCTCGTTTTTCTGTCATATACAGGGTGAAATTGATATCATTAATAACATCCTTTTAAATTAAGAGTCTACCCATCAAACTGAACAACTTTTACTATGGGAGCAAACCAATCGGAGCACCAAAAAAATCAGCTGTCCTAAACTAAACTGCACTCGCCGCCGCTGCCTACATGACTCATATGTATGGGACGGCAGATTTTTTTTGCTCCCATCGGTTTGCTCCCATAGTAAAAGTTGTTCAATTTTGATGGATAGACTCTTAGTTTAAAAGGATGCTAATGATATCAATTTCACCCTGTAGTGCAAAGCAATACTCTATCTATGTAGGTACAGGGTGAAATTGATATCATTCTTTCCATCCTTTAAAATATTTTTTTTTTATTCCGATCTATTTGCTCCCATAGTAAAAGTTGTTCAGTTTGACGGGTAGACTCTAAGTTTAAAAGGATGTTAATGATATCAATTAGACCTTTTTTGAAATTCGCTTGATATTTTTGCTAAAAAAATATGCGAATCTGTTATTTTGCGAATCTCTGGAGTCAGTCAATCAATCAATCAAATATAGGTACCTACTTTATTTTACACAGTGCCGGACTGGGACCTGAAATCGGCCCGGGCATTTTAGAGACAGTCGGCCCTCCCAACGGTACAGTAGTTTTGTATGGGACAGCTGTTTTTTTTTCGCGATTTCGATGTTGGCTCCATAGTTAAAGTTGTTTAGTTTCATGGTCTGAAGCACCCATGTGATGACAGCAGTACTATCTAAGACGAATTGCGAGCTAAGCGAGCTCGAGATTTCACTGCAATATAATGTGATGACAGCAATACGATCTAAGACCAAGAGCGAGCGAAGCGAGCTCGAGATTTCACTGCAATATAATGTGATGACAGCAATACGATATAAGACCAATTGCGAGCGAAGCGAGCTCGAGATTTCACTGCAATATAATGTGATGACAGCAATACGATCTAAGACCAATTGCGAGCGAAGCGAGCTCGAGATTTCACTGCAATATAATGTGATGACAGCAATACGATCTAAGACCAAGAGCGAGCGAAGCGAGCTCGAGATTTCACTGCAATATAATGTGATGACAGCAGTACTATCTAAGACGAATTGCGAGCGAAGCGAGCTCGAGATTTCACTGCAATATAATGTGATGACAGCAATACGATCTAAGACCAAGAGCGAGCGAAGCGAGCTCGAGATTTCACTGCAATGTAATGTGATGACAGCAGTACTATCTAAGACGAATTGCGAGCGAAGCGAGCTCGAGATTTCACTGCAATATAATGTAATGACAGCAATACGATCTAAGACCAAGAGCGAGCGAAGCGAGCTCGATATTTCACTGCAATATAATGTGATGACAGCAATACGATATAAGACCAATTGCGAGCGAAGCGAGCTCGAGATTTCACTGCAATATAATGTGATGACAGCAATACGATCTAACACCAATTGCGAGCGAAGCGAGCTCGAGATTTCACTGCAATATAATGTGATAGCAATACGATCTAAGACCAAGAGCGAGCGAAGCGAGCTCGAGATTTCACTGCAATATAATGTGATGACAGCAGTACTATCTAAGACGAATTGCGAGCGAAGCGAGCTCGAGATTTCACTGCAATATAATGTGATGACAGCAATACGATCTAAGACCAAGAGCGAGCGAAGCGAGCTCGAGATTTCACTGAAATATAATGTGATGACAGCAATACGATATAAGACCAAGAGCGAGAACGAGATTTTTTGCAATATTGTGAATTTGTTGTAATACTTTTATTTCAAACACTTGATTTTGGCGCCCTCTTTACCTGCCGCTCTTGGGCGTGGACCGGTATCCAAAGGCGATGGGCCGGCCGTCCAGAGCGGCGACCGGCCCACCAGAGCCGCGGCCCACCGGGCATCTGCCCGGTACGCCCTAGGGCCAGTCCGGGCCTGATTTTACATCATAACAGTATGATACCTACAGAGAAAAAAATCAAGAGGCACAAAATAAGGCGGTCTTATCGCTAAGAAGCGATAATCGCGAGTCTTTTTCTTCAGAAAAATACTTTATAGCAAATAAAGTCGAGATGTTGAACATCATTGCTATATTTATACGATAGCTTCTAATAAAAACCTGCAAAATATGGCCAGTGTTTATCTATGGGGAGCGTCTTAATTTAAAACATTTAGGTTCTTGTTAGCTTAACCGACAGCTCCTTTGACATATTTTGTATGAAGAATAAATGTCAAATGAGCTGAGCTGAGCTGTCGGATAAAGCTAACAAGAACTTATTCAAAAGTGGTGAAACAGGCCCTAACTATACCTAACGTATAGTACACAACGTGTCCAAGTACTTAAACATACCTTAAACAACTGCTTTCGGTATTACAACGATAGTAATAAAGATATGATGAAATAAATTTGTTGACAGTGACATGATGATGAATGAAGTAGGTATAAAAGCCGATAAATTCGATAAGAAAACAGACTAGGCATGTTTTGATAGTACTATATTCTATTGTAAATAAAATCTTCACAGATTACAGACCAACAAGAACTTCATAAAAAAAAACAGTTGAAGTATTTGTATATTGAAAATAATAAAAATTTTAAAAATTAAGGAGGCTCCTCTTACAAGAAACTCGTTTTTATCAACGTTTTTTCTTCTCGCTCTATCGCAAAAAGGGTAATACACAAGCCTCAAACTTACTGTGATAATAATTGAATAATTTATTAATTGTTCGGACATTAAAAACAATTTATTGAAGACATTTTCTTAAAATGCACATATTTTAGGTTAAGTTAGTTATAAGTCCTTCTTATTTTTAATTAGTTATAAGTCACTTATATATTTCTTTTTTTTTAATGTAATTTATAATTATTTTTTCTGTGTAAATAAATTAATTTAATATTATTGTTATTATTATTTTTTGTTTTAAAATGAAAGGTACAATAAAATGACTTGTAATGAAAATTATTAATAAATATATGTCTATGTCTATGTCTAATAGAGCAAACTCTACAATATGATAACAACAAATAATCCGGCTAAGTGTGAGTCGGTCTCACGCTAAAGGTCCCGGAGAAAAACGTTTCCTTTGTAAGTTAGTGTTGTGTTGTGTAGTGGTGTGGTACGGAACCCTCGAGAAGCCCCTCGCACTTGATCGGTTTTTATTTTTATTTCACAACATTAAACTTTACTTAAGTATTAGATAGGTAACTTACCTTTAGTTTAGATTTATGGACCACAGCATTATTTTGCAGCGAATCAAAAGCGTGCCAAATGCAGTTCGTCACGTTTTTCAATAAAGCCGTCATTTTGCACCAATCACAATTTCACATTATTTTTTAAAAGAAAAAAAGAAAACTTTTTGTTGTTTTTAAAAAAAGGAACACGAAACGCGTCTCTCATTCGCGCGTTCAATTTTCGAACTGGCATCGCGCCGTCACTATCGGACAGAAGGAAATGGGTGAAGCGGAACAAGACAAGCTTTACGTAGGGTTGTCATCAATCACTATCACTAATAGAAAAAAGTTTTAAAAATATTGTAGACTGTAGAGTTAAAACTGTAGCTTCATTTCGGTACCTCTAGTGTCTGCCTGGGAAGTTTTATCGTTAAGAAAACTTTTTAAGTGATCCTATTAAAATAAAACATCAACTACGGTCTACGTATAAAACAAAAACTCGTTACTTTCAAGGCTGCAGGCTGTACTACGTAGGCGCTATCTATTGTTTTAAAGTATAGGCAATTAGGCACCTACAGTTGTCGGCTTGTCGGATGGTTAGTCTCTATTGCTTACTAGCTAAAGCCCGCGATTTTACCCACATAGAATTCGGAAACTTTAACACCACGTTGCACCCCTTTAGAGGTTGATTTTCGAAAAATTCTGTCCCAATGCACCCCTAGTTACAATGCTCTGTTCTCTTATGTAAGTATTCTGAAATTCCTGTTTCTATCTTTGAATTATAGATTAAGGATTTCAGGATGGCATGACGTAGTGAGGGAGGCTTTTCGACCACATAATTACTACAAAAGAAACCAGCAATCATCTCAGAGAACAAAAAACAAAAATGCTGACAGCCCTACAGCAACTTGTGACAATGTTTGCTGTGCAACTCAGTCTGATCGACCGATACGAACATGCCAAATGTGTACACATCATGCAAAATGTATACTTACTGGAAACTAGGCAATGTTTGATTTTAAATTAGGTAGGTACTAGGTACCTACCTTAAGATTAGGTATAGTAATACAGGGTTTAAGGAAAAGTATCATTAACCTTTAAACCACATACTCTACCCATCAAACTGAACAACTTTTACTATGGAAGCAAAACCATCAGAACAAAAAAGTCAGCTGTTCCATACTAAACTGCAATGCCTACTCGACGAAAGGTAAACGTATTGACACACAGTTGACTTTTTTTTGTTCTGATCGTTTTGCTCCCATAGTAAAAGATGTTCAGTTTGATGGGTAGAGTATGTGGTTCAACTGGTTAATGATACTTTTCCTTACACCCTTCGACTCACGATCACTTTTGAAGTAGGATTTAGAAACATTTTTAATAGGTGTACCTACTACTGTATAATAATATGCCTAATACTTACACTACTGGTTTTTTATTACGAGTACCTACTAACAATAATTTAAGGGTATATTAAGACAGTCAAACTCTTAAACAGACCTATGCTTTACTTTACCCGACTACGAAAAGCTAAAAACATAATGTTATATTTTTACCGACTTCAATAAAAAGGATGATCTCAATTCGTCTGTAGGTAGGTACGTCCCTTTTTGTTTCACAATTCTAAAGAAATAGGGTTATGATCTGTAGTATCTTGATGAGTCAGCCAATTAGTATAGTTACTATTGTTTAACTTATCTTTTAGTTGGGTTCATCAAGCCCCAATTCACGAAGAGAGATGCTCTCAAAATGTATCAATGGACCTCATTCATGACCGGATGTGGGCATTTGTTGCTGTCCGCGTGCAATCACGCGCATACAAATTACACAACGATTGTCTGTAGGTACTTTATGTATGTGTGATTTGATAGGGTGATTTGCGAATAATATAAGTACCTAATTGAATTATTCATGAGAAGACCTGAATGATGATGGTAGTGAAATAACAAAGTTCGTCTAAACTGGGATATTTTGTATGACTTATCGATAACGTCGCCGTCGTATCGGAAACAACCCTAAACCATAAGAGTAATAAACAGAGAGTAAATTTAAATGCGACACTCACATTATTTACCAGCAGTATCGGTTGCCCACTTCTGGCAAGGTACTATTTAGCGACTTTGTTCAAAATTTGAAGTCGACACGATAAGAAGATTATTTACCAAACTGGGGGTATCCACCAAACTGAAAAAAAATCACAATGAAACCAACATTGAAATAGCGAAAATAAATCCGATGTTCCACACATTTTGGTCGAGTAGGTCATCCATAATATTTCAGCAATCAAAATGTTTCTTCATAACTATTACATTTCTGTTAACTGATGTCACTCCAAAGTTAGATTCAATAGAAGCAAAAGAGCGAGTTATTGACAGACTGACTGACAGAATAGACGGAAGTATAAAGGTTCTTTGTTTGACTAAGGAACCCTAAAAATCAGCTGACTCATACATTGCAGAATAGTATGGAATAGCAGATAATGTTTTTAGTTTACACCCTGGATAGGACGTTACAGAACCCCCAATAGAATACGTTCAGCGTACCCTGGGCAATCAGCAAGACACGCTGATTGGCTAATCTCTTCAGCACCATACCATGGCAAACCTAGTAGTTAGACAACTAAGTACTTACCTATAAAACACCCTGAAAAAATACAGCTTTCATGAACCATTACGATTTCCGATCTCTCAAAATGGCTGCTGCCCTCTCAGATATAATTACATTACTCATCAAAACAATCGGCGTCCTCGAACGTTTTCACCATATCTGTAGAATGCGCGCGCGCAGCCTGACTCATACTATATAGTGAGGACACGGACGGCCATTTAAATATTTGTTGCCAAACTCAGCTCGGTGTCTCTTGTAAGGATTTCTAGGTATTTTAGCGTTCCTTCGGTGAAAGGGTGCTTCATTATTAACTTCACCAGACATCCTTCGTGCAATTTTAAGGGGCCATAGGTTCAGACGAATGTTTTCTATGAAAATGTTTCTATGTTTTCCCAGCCCTCCGAAAAGTGCGTGCGTGTGCTTATTTTCGATTAAAAAGAATTAATAAACGAACTTTTTATACATTTTTGTTATTATTTCACTAGATAAACTAGTGGTAAATATGTGAGTATTTCCAGTTATTGTAAACGGTTGCAAGTTATTCTGGTTTGAGAAAATAATGTTAAAAATTTCTTAACTTTTCGAAAAGAAATTCTATCGTGTGAAGTAATTTTCAATCGTGTAGGTCTTGATTTATGATTTCACTAGATAAACTATCCAAGAACAGTGTTTTATTTCGTTTTGTTAATTTGTATAAATCTTGTAGAAAAACGAAAAATAAGAGATCCCCTCCCTGGTAATTCCGGAACGTATGGCCCCTTAACGCGGTTTACCTACCAATTGGTTTTCTGCTACTGCGGATTTTTTCTAGGTCTTGGGGAAGCAGTCGGCCAGCTGATTAGCTCCACATCCGGTGATAGTAGAAGTAGATATCGAAAAGTTTGTTTCAGTAGAATTGACAAAATTTGGATCCTTTGAAGTACCTAGGTACTTAGTGTAATGAATAATGATAGATACATGCCTAAGTGATGCATCTGACATTCCATTTTTCGAATGAAAGGCAATGAGTTTTCCATGCTTCTCTCAAATAAGACCATGAGCAAAGTTTACCTAGGTAATCTCTGTAACTCCAACCACCCACACACCCGTGACCACTTTCTAAGCCCTCGTGATGGAGTATACTTCCTAGATACCCCTTATAACTGAGGTCTTTGCCCTGCAGTAGAATCCTTCTCAGTTACAATAACCCTAACCACTTTTAAGTTTGTTGTTGCTCTTATGCGGGTTTTCAGAGTTCGGCACTTTCGGCAGGCGCGAATCCGAATTAAGAGTTTATATTTCTTTTTCATCAGCCACTGCACTGCAAGGTTCGTTACAATATAAGGGTACTATAAAAGCCCATTTATAGTACCCTTCACTACCAGTCTTGTAATAGAATGAAACAATTTTGATATGAGTAATCTAAAATCTTAACGCGAGCAATGACCCTTGCGTCTCGTTAAATAATAGAGCAATAATCTTCAATTAAAAGTAATGCGCTAGTTGCTCATCTTACTAACACATAAAATTTGGTCAAATAGTACATTATGGTACAAGTGTGTAATGTTGGTGATTACCGCTGAGGCGCTATTGAGACCCGAGCCGTAGGCGAGGGTCTTAAGAGAGCCGAGTGTGGTAATCATCAATACACACGTGTATCATACGACGTTTTTCAACACACTTGTGAATAAAAAAATGCTAAAATAGATAAGTACCTATTTGTCCTTGGAGTTTTCAGGTAGGTAGTAAACTTTCCATAACGTTAAGGGCTTCACATCTTATATCGGGTGGTGTACAACATAAATCGTTTTCTTCATAACTAGTACTTGTAGACATTTCAATTAATAAATAACTATAAGTAATTAATTTTAACAGTGAAAACGAGTTGTGAAAAAAAATCGCAATGGCGGGAATAAATTATAAGTTTTCCTATGCGCGCGCATCTAGCAATGGCGATCGTCCATAGACTAAAAGAATGAGGATTCTTTTTTTTTGGCTTTTCGCGGATAGCGTTTTAGCCACGTACAAAATGGGGAATTTAAAGTTTTCTTTATTACAGAGAAAAGTTATATACCTATTTGAGTGAAAGTTTGTTTATTAAAAACGTACATGTTGAAATTATCTATTTAAATACGAAGTTGCATGAAATGAGGAAGCAATAGGTACATTATTTTATTTCTATTGAACACGATCTTTTTTGTATCGAAACTTTTTTAAGAACAAACCAATTAAACCAAAAAACCAATTAAAAAAAAACCTATAACTCACTAGTGAATAATAGTAATGAAAAAGTCACAGTTTGATTATAGGTGTCATTATGTGCCTTATTGCGGTGAAATTAGAGCCATTTTATGAGCAAGTGTGTTGAAAAATTTGTTACTGCACCTACCGATCTTTGTAGTTATGACCTAGCAGAAAGCCAGAAAAGTTATTTTAAAGTACAAATTTTACATTGTATCGATTTGTTCAGTCAGTTCAGTTTGCTACTCTCAGGTTAGTTTTGGCACTACCAGATGATTCTCAAAGTACGAGGTGAAGAAAAGAGCGTGGCTCTTAAATTAACAATAAGGTAATCATCAAACGCCTGCAAGTAAATGTGTGATAGATAAGTATGGAATATCCTCCGTGATCTTTCGATACAGAGCCACTGTATAAGAAAGAGTAGGTATGGTATTAAAATACAGGGTGTAAGGAAAAGTATAATTAACCTTTAAACCATATACTCTACCCATCAAACTGAACAACTTTTACTATGGGAGCAAACCGATCGGAGCAAAAAAATCTGCTATTGCATACAATTTGAGTTTATCAGTTTAGTATGGGACAGCAGATTTTTTTTTGCTCTGATCGATTTGCTCCCATAGTAAAAGTTGTTCAGTTTGATGGGTAGAGTATATGGTTTAAAGGTTAATGATTCTTTTCGTTACACCCTCTAGAGTAGGTACACAGACACACTTGCCACCCACTAACAAAGACACCCACTAATTTTTTACCTCTTGGAAGACGGGAGTAAGACGGCAGTCAGTACGCGGTGTAGTCCTCTCTCACTCGCACTCAGTATATCACGTGCTTACCTCTTCTTGACCGTCAGTGCGTGCTCGTTTGAATGAAGTGTCCAGGGTGTGACGGAACCCTCTGATGTTCGAGAACGACTCGCAATTAAAAATACTTATCTCCATTACTTCGACTCTACACTTGCCCGTGAATAAACATGCTTACTGAATTTATAAATGAGTAAGTATTTCGAAATATCAACCGATTAAGAATTTTATTTGTACGTTCAAATAATGACGAAGATTGCAACGGATATAAAATCAGAGAGTACTATAATCATTAAAACATCATAATTATGATTCTGGTGTGACGAAGCCTATAAGTTGCGGATTTTCAAGAAGTTTAATTTACGTGAATAGAATAGAATAGAAAACTTTATTTTTGACCAACTGAGATCAAAAATTTTGCTAGTAACACACTTAGCCTATTGTTAGTTTATACACAACAACATATTAATCTAATATAATTGTTTGTTTGTCAGCACGTGAACCAAACAATAATGGTTCACAAACTGACAATCAAACCTACTAGCAAACATGGTCAAGATGCTGTTGGCGCTGGCGCTTTTCCTGCGCACGAGGGATGTACACCGAATAAGTACTTTTCTTTCGCGATTTCGATGTTGGTGCCATAGAGAAAGTTGTTCAGTTTGACGGTCTGATCATCCCCTTAAAAAAGTGTCCGCAAATTAAGAAGGTAATTACCATTGAGTAATTATGTATAGAGCAGACAAAGCGAACAAAATCTGTGCACCATGATCAGCAGTGTGGGGCGCGTGCTGGGAGCGTCAGGCTGCGACGAGCGCCTGGCACAGGCTAAGTGGGTTAGAGCGCGTGCACCCTAACGCGTGTTACAAAACATTACTTCTTGGTAGCTTCTCTAGTTAAAATATTACCTCAATGGACCCTACCCTATATTTTGGACTTGCCTACCACTTCGATCGCAACGTTTGACAAAGGTCATAAATTTTCCAATTGATAAGCTGCAGGAACTCCGAGGTATGCCCATAAATAGGTCTTAGGTTACATGCAAATTGTTTAGTTATATCTATCGGAAGTAAACAAGGTTGATCCCTTATTTGGGCTGACGGCCATTCGCTTTCAAATAAATTGTTGTCAACTCGAATTGGGTAGGTTATCCAAATATGTTTTTAATTTTTAATCTGTTATGTTCTCGAAGTGTTTAGCTGAGATTCTAATATGCTTTAAAATATGGGTCTCTCGTTAAGTCAATTGAGAGACTTAAGTTAACTTCGACCAAGAATTTTACAATGAAATAATTCATAATTAATTTATTCATTGAATAGGTATCACATGTACATACATAGTAGATAATAAAAGGTGTACCTAACATTAACATTACATTAATAGGTATTTATGTACCTACAGGTAGAGAATTTACCTAGACGCGGGTGTCGAGATTATACAAACCAAAATTATCGATTAAAAGGATATACGAGTACAGTTTTATCCATACAAGCGTATTCCCCTGGATATTAACAATTATTAGCAAATATTTTTTTACCATACCTACAATCTATGTCACCTCTGCCATGTCCCTATGTTTTGCTTTTTTGCATTAATACTGTAAGAACTAGGGACTTTCGAAAATGACCCATTTTACCGCCCGTTTTCAGACATCCAGTAAACAAATTTGATGAATATAAACAAAAAAAAAACAAAACGTACGGACATAGCCTAAGTCTTATTCAAATTTTTTTTTAATACTTATATTTTTTTTGAAAGAATTTTTAAAATCGGTTTAGTTTTGGAGGAGAAAACAGGGGAATACGAAATGCTGATTTCGTCGATTTTTTGTATGTAAAATCGGTCCGAGCTGCAGGTCTCTTTCGTACTCTAGTCGGCGGGGTGTATGGGTGGGGCGGATCTGACAAATACGTATAGGAACAGTCGGAAAAGTGACCTATTCTCAAAATTAGCATTTCAGCCCGCCTATCCCCTTAAGGGCCTGTTTCACCACTTCTGGATAAATCATTGTTAGCTACTACAAATTGTTAGCTAATACAAAATTTGCTATTTTGCATGAAGAATATGTCAAATGAGCTGTCGGATAAGTTAACAACAGGGACGTTGGCTAACAAGAACTTATCGAAAAGTGGTGAAATAGGACCTATGATTTAAGGTTACCATTACCTACCAATTAAGTACCTAGCATGGGTTTAAGCTTTCGTTATCGCGGCACACACTTATTTAGAGTTTCTAGTAACATATTGACATATTTTTTATAATTTATCTAACGAAGGAAATTCCACTAAAATATAAAGATAATCGGAAATGACAAAGTGGCACTCTATTGAAGATTTAGAAAAAGAGCTCGGTCGGCTAGCTGACTTAATAATATAATGTCAGGTATAGGTTGTTTACGCAAATGATCTGCCGTTCGACCTCCTCAGCCACTTATGGGGAACCAGACAAAAAGCTGATTAGTAACTTCCTTAGTCTGAAGGATTATATACACACGCCACGTTTTAAAGAAATATAATAGGTAGGTGCTTACCAATTTAACAAAATGATAGATTCATAGACTTAACGCTAGAGTAATATTAGTATTTCTGGTCAATGGTAACGCTAGAGTAATATTAGTATTTCTGGTCAATGGTAATATGTCTATGGATAGATTGCTCGACAAGAGTGTGGTACCTACCTAAGCATTGACCTCTTACTGGTCAATGTACCTAAGCATTGAATAAGATGATTTTAATTTAGATATTTAACAGTTCTTCTTTTCTCCTATCGAGTTGATGGTAGTTAGGTGTGCCATTGAAATTTTTTCCTGGATAACACTACGTGAAAAGTCCATAAGCTACGATCTCGTGCAGGCGTCCGGTCAGGAAGGACAGGATGGGCCATAGTCTGAGGAGCAACACCACATTCACACTTGAGGTCTGATCCGTCAATAAAACCCCATTTAACACCTTAGTTTAGGTATGTTTAAGATTTCTTGTTAAGCGTTAACACTTTATTGGAATACAAATAAGTAATAGATAATGATTGTTAGTGTTAAGCAGTAAGCACCAACTATACTTCGGCACTTTATCTTTTTTTAGAAAGGATCTTTTGGTTAAAAACAAGTAGGTAATCTGTGCAAGTAGGTAATTTACTTGCGTTAGATAGACCATAGAAAAGAGAGTTGCATGTAGGTGCAGGCCGCTAGCCCCTCCTGATGATATTCGTAAATGTTTTTCTATGTATTCGTAGGTCCACTTTTCAGTTCCTTCATTTCGTTCAGAAATGTCTCATTTAAAAATGAAAACGACAAACTATGAAAATGATAAGTATGAAGATTCAGTCATTCCCGATGTCCGATTCTGGTCCGGCGGGCATATTACTAGGTTGAATTTAGTGTGAATAGTTTTTTTTAACTAAGTAGGTACTTAGTTCTTGAACTAATTTATCCTCAAGTGATTTCTACTGGGTATTTTTCTGGGGAAAAGACCACCCCATCACTTGTAGGTGTATCATAAAATGGCATAAAAATGGCATTATAATTATAATCCACAAACATCTAAATGTCGAATGGTGTTTCGAGGGACAAGTCTTCAGCAAATAATAAAACCGTGTCATTCTTTGGTAAGATTTTATTTATTTATTATTAATACCTACTTACAAATAAAATGACGTTTACAAAACCGATAATGTACCGACATACGTTCAACGTATGTACGAATGGTAAAGTATACAATACATAGCCACCAATTTACTACATCTTGTTTGCGTATTTTGCAAATTTATTTGTGTAATATCTAATAGTTTTATTAATTACGTGAACAAATTTGAACTTTATAACATAATTTCATGGTAAGTTAAGTTAGAACCCTGAATCCAAAAAAATATTCATGAAGTTCAGGAGTCGAGAAGCTGGACCCAAGCACTACTAGGACAAAAGGCGAGGTGTCATGTCGAGGTGAGATGTTTGATTAGCAATAAATACATGTTTTGTCATCGACCTAGAACTCTGGACACAGGGTCTAGTACAAAATTCTCGATAAAAGTGTCCCAAACTAACCTTATAAAAAATATTGGTATGCATAGTAATGTAAACAAACTGAAAACATTGCAATTGAAATCGTATGAAGCTAGTCACAAGGGTTAATTTTGCTTAGGTACACCTATTTAACACCATATGCAGCTTCGACTGGAGGTGAAAATGAACATCAAACATGACAGACGTAATGGCGGACGCGATGAAAGATAATCAATAAATAAAATAAAAATTAAATATTATTATGTTCGTAAACAAAATGATACTTCTAAATGCTTCTAAATGATAAAATAATAGTTTTCTTACTGAAAATAGGATACACCATCACATTTTTTAACTTTTCTTTGGTAGTTTTTACATGTTTTTACAACACAGTACGCCATCATGAACTCGCGCGTGCTTAGACGACCAAACGAAGACTGGCAAGAGACTACACTGCCTTTTTGAATTGTACACTTCTTTTGGGTCGGACACTTATGAGCGTGGACCCATCTTCCATAGTGTTCTAATTCAATGTGTTTTGTGCATATTTTACCATTTTTGTTTTTCTCGTAAGTCTTTATGATACACAAAAAATATAAAGCTGTGCAAGTTCCCCTTTGAGTTTCGAAGAATGCTGAGTAAATAGTATCAATCAGATCTCGTAGGATCTCACTCCAGGGGAAAAGCTCAAAAACAATGACTCCCTAAAAAAACAGATCGTGGCAGAACCACGGACCTGAAAGAAATACGGACCGAGTATTGCACTAAAAAGATGTGAAGCATGCAAGGTAATACAATCTCGTTTGTTCTACAAGGGACCTACATTCACACAGATGCACTAGCTCTAGGCGCAGGTCCAACAACCCGTCACCTAATGTACCGCATGACAGCACGCACACAAAAGAAATGGGTGCTTCACTCATGATTAGATGACATTACGTCTGGTTCTTCTTTTTAGTCTGTGGGCAGAACATGTCAATTAGATTTTAATCAAATTGTTCACGTAATTAGGAACCTTTGTAATCCCAAAATTCTTACTAACTACTCTTATAATACCAATAGCAGAGATTCAAATAAATAACCTATGTAAACTGGGTGCAAGTGTTGACAGCTGCATTACTTTAAAGGGTAACTGTACTCATGATATTGATAAACTTTCCCCAAAAAATGTAATGAGAAATATGCAAAATAAAAGCAAACTTTTCGTACAAACGTTCGATCAGCTACCTAATTGCATTTCAGTATGATACGTCCAACATATTTTGTTGTTAATTTCCTAGAAGTTTCTTGGGGAAAGTTGATCAAGTATCCGTATGAGTATGAGTACAATCATCATTTAATGTAAAGCAATACACTTTACACCCGTTATAAGTGACACAATTATTTACGTTTTACACAACAATAGGTCAAAATAGAAATAATCGTCTCATAAGATAAGTATAAGTAAGTACGTACTCGATAATTTAAAAACAAATAGATATACTTACTAGCTGTAAAAACCACAAATCAAGGGTTCACAAAAGCCGTTCAGAAAACTGTTTTATTTTTGTTTGGTATACGTTTTTTTTAATGTTAACTTTATGTTGTGCTGTCAGACCTGCAAATAAAATTTAAGTACCTAGCTAGCTATAGTAATTCTTAAAAGTTGAAATTCGTTTGCACGTCACAAAACAGTAAGTTCGATTTTAGACACATTGATCTAGAAAAATTCCAATGTCACCTTATTTTCATTAAATATGGGTTTTATTAAATGGTTAGAGTATTTTCTTGGCCGACTGTACATTTCCTGTTTTCCTAAATCAATCCTCAACTGATTAAATCGTCAGTTTTTAATCTTAGGTGAATCAATTTGTTGTTTGTTGTTAATAAAATAACCTTAATCTCAATATTCAATTTCCTGAACGGCTGGCCCCAAAAACTATTAATCATACATCAAATATTCATAATACAATCATTGTAAAAATAAACACATTACCCTTCCTTTGCGTCGCGCAGTCGGGTAAAAAATAGGCAAAGACTAAGATAGATACGCCAAGTTTATTCAAAAAGAGTAAAGGAATGTAAAATGTATGATAAAATTAATTCACAAGTTATAAAATCTTGGAAGTAAGTACCACACACCGAAAAAAAAATTACAAGCATTTTGACTAAATAACTATATGTAGTCTGGCTTTCTTTTATGAGAATAGAAATAAAATATACTATAATTTAAATCTTTTTTAAAAAGAAAACGATTTGTTAAGAAATTAAGAGTTCTTATATCATAAATATGAAAAATAAAGTTTTCTTAATTTAATGAATCGAAACTAAACACAACCGCTCAATTAGTTTTTAATTGTAAAAGCTTACTAAAAAATTTTCAAATAACATATTAAATCGATTCTTTTACATAAATAGAAAATTAAGAAGAATATAATTAGAGCTTTAATCTAGTCAATTAGCCTAGTAGTTTTATAGAATTCATTAAAAACAAATAACAAGACTTAGGGCCTGTTTCACCACTTATGAGTAAGTTCTTGTTAGCTTATCCGACAGATATTTTGACATAATTTCATACAAAATACGTCTAACTATCTGTCGGATAAACTAGCAAGAACTTACTCAGAATTGGTGAAACAGGCCCTTATAATAAAATTAAATGATAAAAAATATCAAGTATAACCCTAGGAATGCGAAGAATAAATAATTTTGAATTGTAATAAGTCCAGTGTCATTAAATATTTACCCTAAAACACAGCTTAAATCTTATTTATATCATTATATAAGATTTGACAACTTGCCTCTACCATATACAAAAGACGAGGGTTTTGTATGGAAGGTTGGCGCCTTATTTTTCGCGGTTGTTTTTGGCGCGGCCATCAACCAAATTGAATATTTTAGTTCAGAATAAAGTAACACAAAGCTTGTTATTACATGTATATCATTAAACTCAGTCCAAACGGAGACATAAAGGCTTGAAGTTGAAAATATATTCATTACGTTTACTTCAAGCCTTTATATCTCCGTCCGGACTGAGATATACATATACTTATACTTGTCATAGAAGTTTTGTTTATAACTTTATTCTGAACTATAATATTCAAGTTTGAGTGATGGCCGCGCTAAAATAATAGGCGAAAGAATAAAGGCGCCATTTTTAGGCATTAGCTTTTTAATTATATTTTATGCAACTCAATACAGGACTTCAATCTCTTTTTATTTCTAGAATTAACTGTTGTTTCCAGGTATTGCTATGTGCAAGTCAAGCTTCAGTTTTAAGGGTATATTATTCGGAGCGCGCTCCATACAAACGTACTATGGTGATATTTTCAATACTAACCAATTAAAGTCAATGAAATTTTGCAGAAACAATCTAGAAATAAATTTCTATGCTTGTATGGAGTCCGATTTTAGTTAAAATGTATAGTTTTCAAGTTACAGTGCCTCAAAGATTTCCATACAAATCTTAAATTAATCCTAGCATTGAAACTGTATATTTTAACGAAAATCTGACTCTATAGAACCCCTGACTGACTTAAAGTAGCATACATATACATACATAAGAGTATATTGGAATGAATGTAGACCTTTGAATTAGCTTTAAAGCTATGCAGAGACAAGTTGTCAAAACCTAACAGACATTTGACACGTAGTTACAGCAACAATTATTTACGTGGAAATACTAGGGTCTGACTAGGAGTTCTCACAGAAAAGTGTCTTAAGCTAAGAGTACATCGAACGACTATTAAATTTAATGTTTTGTGCCGCCCCACCATTGCAAATTATATGGAGGCTTGAACTGTTCTGTTAGGTGCACAGACTAAGTGGCGAGAAGTGAAAATATCTGGACCCATTTAACATGGTTAACTGCCTCCGTGGTCTAATGGTTAGAGCATTGGGCTCTTGACACGGAGGTCGTGGGTTCGATTCCCACGGGGGGCACCTAGTGAAATCTCACTTTGTGCGTTTTTCCACAGTTGGTTAGGACATTGCAGGCTGAGTCACCTGATTGTCTGAAAAGAAAGATGATTCCGTGCTTCGGATGGCACGTTAAGCTGTTGGTCCCGGCTACTACCACTGGTGGTATTAGTCGTTACATAAAAAAAACCCACGTCAGAGGCCGTAAGGCGGTTTGAATAAACTCTGACACCAGGGCTTTGCAGCCCACTCGATAAGAAGAAGGCATGGTTAATAGGAATTTAGGAATTGATTTACCATGAGTTTCATAACCAAATAATGCGCAGTAATGTGTTAGCTTCTTGATTTTGAAAATTCAATGTTATCACTTTTAGGGAGCCGCGACGATGACTACGGTCGGCTTCCGGTATAAAAGGCAAAAAAAAGAATGCCAAAGTGATTTTCATCACTTAATGTATCAATGTTCATGATAAAAAAAATCGTCAGCTAACTAAGAAGGAAATTGACGGCTAAACGCCAAGACCCGGCCCAAACCAGTATAGAGGAACTGAGGTGGAAGGTTCCTCCATAGAAAAGGGAAGTACTTCCGCCAGGCTAGGTGTGATGCCTGGGGACCGGCCGTGGTCCTAATTATGTTTTGTCGGAACCTTGTATATATACTGAGACTCTGTGAGAATTCTTCTCGCGCGATTTATGTCTTGGCATGCAACTGTGAACCTTAGTGTAGCAGCTTACGGGTTTCCAATCTGCCATCGTCAATTGTCTTATGTCTTACTTTTTGCTAGGGGACTGCTAGCGCCATCTGTTGGCAAGTTGCTACACCAGCATATAACTACACGTATAAAATCGGATTCTCCAGCCACATTCGAGCTCACACCAGGAACCAATGAGGGTCGCCGTCGAAATTATTATAGCATATCGTCAAAGGTTTAAAAAAAAAGCGAGAACCCAGATATTTTCACTCACATGTGTGTCTAGACTGGAAAATTAACAGAGTGTGCGTGTTAACGTTGCAGCTTAACTTAGCTAAAATAATTTCTGTTAAAGATTTTTAATTTTGAACAAGACACATACTCCATTTTAGGAAACAATGCATTTATTATTTCAAATGTTGTCTTAGCAGCTATTTGCGAAATATTTCCATTCTGTTCCTATTTATACTCCGTTCTGGAATTAGAGCGACAAAATGTAAACAACGGTGATACCAGTGTATAAAATACCATCTCGAGACTGTAGAAAACTTATCTCCGGAATGAATAACAGTAAATTAACTATTTTACTCGCAAAGGATTACGACAAATGATTTAGCTTCGTATGGAAAATAATTAAAAAATACGCCAGTTGTAATTTATTTTAGATTAAGAGAAAGCGTGACTGTAAATATTTTATTTCTTGGTCTGGCAACAATCAGATATTTTAGACCTTTGGTTCGTTTTAACAAAGGACAGAGTAGCGGCATAATTAAATAATTTCATTCAAATTGTCACGATTGTTTTTATTATTTATGGATGGACAGTAAATGTTTAACGTCAACGCCATTTATTAAATGCCGTGCCGACATAATGTTATTCTTAAAAATTTAACCAAAGGTTTCTGACCACGTAATGTCACTTTGACAGTGACGTTTCTTTGTTTACATTTTGTCGCTCTAATTCCTGAATGGAGTATAGCTGCATCGATATGAGAAAACAATAAATATGCCTTCATTGGTGGCAATACAACATTGTTCGCAAATAACGGTTAAAGGCTCACACATAATTATTGTTTCTCATTCATACAACCTGTTTAAAAATGAATGCAAAACCTGAAACCTTTTCATCAAAGCACATTCTTGGAAATCGGTTATCAGTTCATAGACAGATAAATTCATGATCTGTTGATTTTATACTAAAGGTGTTCAGGTTTAGGAAGCCGTGGTGGTCCAGTGGCGAGTAACCTTGCCTGCCGTGCAGGAGGCGATGGTTCGATCCCCGTCCAAGCCGACTCGTACCAATGAGTTTTTCGGAATTTATGTACGATTTGTAACACCACTGGCTTTTCGGTGAAGGAAAACATCGTGAGGAAACCTGCATGCTTCAATTTCGAGGCATGTATTGTACCTACTGTCCATTAAAAGTGGCGACGGGCTCACCCCCCGTCACACTGGACAGAGTTTCGGTACTACTGGTGAAACGTGGATGTTCTGAGGTTTCAGAATATCTCTGACTGAATATAGTCGTGAGCATATGCTATGCTAAAGTGTTCAGGTTTTGTGTTCGTTTATAAACACTTTGTATTGCTTTGTACAGTCACGTACTGGCCAAAGTTCTTTCGATGTGAGAGACAGAGCGATTGAGTCATGGAGATGGGGTTCAATGGAATTAATTGTGTATTCAAGAAGTTGAAGTAGTTTTTCCACAACAAAGGTAGGGTTAGACTAAGAAAGGGCGCCATGAAATGTAATAATTCAATCATGCAAATTTGACTATAAGTACTTGCCCGTCTCGGAGATCATTAATCACCGGACGCCCGGTCCCTTCTATTCAAATCATATTAAATAAGTCATATCAAAACAGTGTTATTTCAGTTCTGTTACTGACTGGATGCCAGAGCCGCCTGACTACCAATCTAGACCCGTCTCGTCAGAAAAAGGAAAAATAAATATTGTAATACATTGACTTCTACTGGACGAAGGGTCCGCGCTCAAAAGTGTCTGAACCATAAGAGACATAAACGTATAAAGAGAGTCAGTGAACGGTCGACGACGCGCACGCGAGCGCGATGTGTTAAAAACTACGCAAGCAAAATGAAAAAGAATTTCAGCATTTTCAATTCGGTATGTCAAGTTTTTTTTGGTCTTCATTTTTATATTTTTTACGGATAGAAGACATAATTTTAAGACACCTATTTCATTTTTATTGCGATTCATCGAGTTGATCAATATACATTTAATTTTTAAATTATTTTGATCTGTAATCTCTAAGTGCAAAAATGGTGAAGAAAAAATAATTCGAACTCCATGGAGAAAAACTATCTACTGCTATATTTAAAAAAATTAAAACCTGCCTCCTCTTTCTAACTCTATGCTGGAGACAGATACGGCAACATCAAGTGTCAAATTCTGACATTGCGAATGTTATTTTTTTTCTTAATGGCCGGTTATTTTAAGTTGATTTTATGTTTACCAAGGAGTTCACAGGTATTCCAGTGACGTCACTGCACGTACCGAAAAACGACGTTATTTTATTAAAAATATTTGTAATCCTTTCATTTTAAAATCTCTGACATAAAAAATATGATTATTGAGACAATTATCTCGAAATGGTTTTCGATTCAGCCCTCCAAAAAAAAACTTGACATACCGAATTATTGTATTACTATACGTACTTAGGTTTGTGTAGGTCAGTCTCGGACACTTTTTTCGAGAATTTTGTACTAGACCCAGCGTCCATATTATTCTACGTCAATGTTTTAATCAGATTTTTTATCCGGCGCTATCTCTTAGTCAGGTGTTTTCAGTGGGCTAAAGTAATATAAAATTATAAAGACTGACGATTAAACGAAAATACCATTTTAAAATAGTGTTGAGGAACGATATTTAATTTAATTTAACGTTTTTGAGCACCATTAGGTTTGCCAATGGCATTAAACGTTTTAGTAACAAGGTAACAAGTTATAAACATTATGAAAAGTGAAACAGGATTAAATAATTTGGGATAATGTTCAAAATAAAACACATTCCTCTCAGATTTACTTTTTTCAGTTATCTTCGTTTATTACTCTACTCACAGAGATGATTAACACTTGTGAACCGTATCGTCATAGAAATAAAGCTGACAAATGATAATCAAATCTATTGAAGAGTTAGTTCTAATCTCAAAAGTACGAGTAATATACGAATCACTAAAAACAAGCCAATCTGAAAGGAATCCATTATCAAACAAAAATCAATGGGAAAAATTTAAATAAAATATCTAAATGGCAAATAAATTCGATACTTAAAGCCGGCAGGTAATAAATGGTCCAAATATGACTGATATGGTCTGGAAGAACTCTTATAAACATAGCAATAAGTTTTAATATTGTGCGAATAGTTACATTCAAAAGTGATTTAGAATAAATCGTCAGTCTATAAAGGTTTTTGTGAGGAAAACAGGACCCTGTATAGGAAAATTTCGGCACTGGAGAATAGGTAAACTTCGACTCAATAGCTCTCACTCTAAGATCGATTTTCGAACACATTTCTTTCGGAGCCCATCTAACGAACTTATCGAAATATATGATAGTAAAAACCAACGTCGCTTGGAGGTACAGTTGGCCGTAATAAAATTTGCAACTGAAATTAGTCAGCCGCTTCACCCTGATGTTCAAGGAGTACCTGCAATATGACCCAAAAACACCTGAGTTACTGATTTTTTTTAAACTGAACCCGGCTAGTAAGCTCAGGGCATAATACAAACGTTGTCGTAGCTTTATTTATTTATTTATTATTAAAATTACAAGTAGATTTACGGAACAAGTTCCAAAACACTTAAAGCCTGACCAGGAATATAAAAAACCTGGTTTGGGGGCGCTGCAATAGACTGTCACCTTTAATGTCCGTGTTCCAAGTACAAAAATTAGTTCCAATGATTTTCCGCAACATGGCGAGGTTTTTTATATTTCTGGTCGGGCTTTACATGCTAAAACTACTAAAAACGATGCTGTGCAGCCGATGATGTATTATTGGTCGATGCTGTACTATTGATCGATACTTAACTATTGACCAATGCTGTACTAGTAATCGATACAGTATTATAGATTGATGCTGTACTATTGATCAATGCTATATTACATACCGATGTTGTATTATCTTGATTGATGCTGTACAATTGATCGATGCTGTACTTTTGATCGATGCTGTACTATTGATAGATGCTATATTATAGATTGAAGCTGTAATATTTATCGATGCGGTACTATAGATCGATGCTGTATTATTGATTATTGATCGATGCTGTACTATTGATCGATGCTGTACTTTTGATCGATACTGTACCTTTGATCGATGCTGTACTTTTGATCGATGCTGTACTATTGATCGATGCTGTACTATAGATCGATGCTGTACTATAGATCGATGCTGTATTCTACTACGTGTATAAATGTAGAGGGGTACCTGTGGGACACTATGGTGGGGCGTCGCGGCGGGGTCGGTCGCTACGCGGCGGGGGGCGAGGGGCGCGCACGCGCGTGTCACCGCGGGCCCGCCGCCGCGCCGCGCCCGCGCCGGCCCGGCTTGCCGCGGCGGTTGAACCCCCTGCAAGTCACCGACACATTTAGTACAGTACCACTCGTAGCATGTTACAAGTGATACTGCTATATCACGCCTTTTATCTCGTTCGTTCACGTGCAAATAGAAAGAGAGCGAAGGTGGGATAGCGCTTTATGACGGTGTCATACTACCAATGCTGGTTTATAAGTCTTACCGTTGTACTGCGCAGTTGACGCATTTAAATAACGCGCGAACCATTTTCAATCAATTGCCGCTATTGGCTAACTGTTTTCACGCACTATTCGCTGCTATCTGACTTTGCACCCTTTGATTACTAAATAACTCTGGGTTTAGACGGGGACTCGGTTCGGCTCTACGCAAACGAAAATAGACGAGCGGAATTACTTTCCTGGTCGTACTGTAACCAACGATGTTTTAAGGCATTCGTGCCCTCTAACCAAAAGCTAGGTCCGCATTAATAGGAGTAGCACGCAGGTGCAGATATGGTCAATATGACATTAATGATCTGTTAATACGATTTGTTCCGGATTCGTCGCGTTCTGGGCTCCCCGGATGTCCCAGGCGGCACTTTACTCGGGCCAGCAAATAAAAATGTTTGCATGGATAAACCAAAAGATGTTAAACCACAACCCGAATAGTAGGGCTAAAAATTTCGAGCTCGCTTCGCTCGCTCCGTTATTTTATGGTTCACATCTATGTCGAGGAACTTAAAACCATTTGATTTTAGTTATATATTTTGTCATAGATGGCGCTTAACAGATTTAGATATTGAAAGGTTCAGGTTTCTCTGAAGCCGAAAGTTTGTTTACAAACTGGAATACGACGATTTCGGAACACGACGAGTCCGGAACGCGACGAATCCGGAACAAATCGTTAATACATACATACAAACACAATTTTTGAGAGTTACGCGGTTATCGGGAACTCCAAAATAAATAAAAACGCGGTAAGAACCCGTTATAATGATTAACTTTAGCTACATACATACAAGTTCTAAAGGGGTATGGGTAATATTGGAGTCTTTTTTTTTAAGCGGCCAGGTACAGTCAGCAGCAAAAAGATGTATGCCTCCTCATGCAAAAGATGTATACACTTTAGTACTACGCGTTGTACTTAAGTGGATACATCTTTATACTACGACGTAGTAAAAGTGCATACATCTCTTTGCTGCTAACTGTACCAAATGTGGTTATTTTTACCCTATATTATTAAGCAAAAAAAAATTTTTACGGTGTAACGTTTCGGAGATATTAAATTTTAAAGATAAAAAAAAATGACTTTACAAAGCTCATTAAAAGTTACTAATTTTGGTTTTTTTACCAGCTTTTTTGTTTCTATAGCCCAGAATTATTAAGTTTGTTGTGGGTATTTTAGGGCTAATATTACCATACAAGAATTACCCATAGGTCTTTAAATCGGGAGAAGTTTCACATCTGCCGGACGTTCCGTGACGGCCCACTTTTTCTGGTAGGGTATCTATTTAGTGACTTGGCTCTTACCTGTAGGGTCCGCGATACGCCGGGCGGGAGTGCGGCGATCCTGGAGAAGAGTTGGCGTTCGAAGAATTGCCATTGTGACGTCCGTTGCCGATCGGCTCCGCCTTGGCGACGTCCGCTGAGCTCGACGATCCGTTCGCCTCCTGTGCACAAACGATAATCATGTAAATGGTTATCAAATTCAAATAATCATGATAAAAATCATGAACTAAAACCTGAAATATGGAAATTCCACAATAAAAATATGAGGAGACGTTTTCGAGAAAATCTTGAACATAAGTACGGCAAGTCCTATGTTTTAATCCAGAACGAAATCTAAATGTGTGCCAAACACTGACATTTACTCTAGCGATAGACAAGCTCGTTCAAACAAACAACATGTCATACAAAAAACATAAAATGACACATTGCGGTCTTTCATTGCCATTGTGACGAAGTGAACTCGGGAACACCCATCAGGTGCGGGCACCGCATTCAAGTGGAACATGTTGCTTCTACTTCTATGAAAGGGCCTGTCTATCGCTAGAGTGATAGTCGATGGTGCCAAATTTAATCCAAATACGTGATAACATCCAAAAATCATACATAACAAACTACCTACCACATTTATATTATTAATTTATTAGTGAGATGTAAGTGAGATGAGGTAAATCTAAAACTTATTCCATATCGCAGTAGTCGTGCAAGACCGCCAAATAAGGTATCTTTTGCTGTCACCAATCAAACAAATCAGCCCACATCGACGGCTGAATGTACACACAGTAACAGAAATGCTCATTCAAGTTAATGCTCCAATCTCTTGCTGCCTTTTTTGTCTTGTTGACGTAGTAAAAGCTAGCAACTTTAATGTGCGTTTCTGCAACTGAGTGATAGACCTCCTTTTTATTGCGCAATCCTCATGGTTATATTTTTTTAATTTAATTTAATTTAATTTTAATTAATTAAAATTTCTGACCCGTTACCTCTTTTGACCAACAACATCATATTAGTGGTCTTCGTCCTTCCTCTGACTACCATTCTCTGTTTTGGTTCACCAGCCATCTTCCTTTCAAAAATCTCAAAAAAATATAGTGGTTCAGAAACTTTGGTGGTAGTAGAAAAGACTCTAACCAAAGGGAATACAGTCATGACTATATGCATATTTAACTAACATTTTCGTTATCAGCGGGTGATGTGATGGTGAGCGGCGGTGGTCCTGTGTCTCCGACTCCGACAACGCCTCCTTTGGCGACCTGCTGCGCCAGCAGAGCCGCCATCTTTAGCTGAAGAGCCTGCGATAAAACATTCGTCATCATTCACCTGTACATACCACTCCAGCACGTCTAGTATGATTTCTCTACACGCTGCATACAAAATAACCTGTTCCTGGGCTTTTCGGAGAGCGCAAGCCGCGCTTGCCGCGACTTTTAGTATGGAAAAAACCCGAGTCGCGCGCGTGTAGAGAAATCATGATAGAGGGTCAGAACACAGACTTACGAATGAGCATGGCATGAGGGCACCCATCCTAGATGGACGGCGCCCGGCGCACACCTGGCGAGAACATTTTTCACTGCCAAACCATTATCGGCTTTACTTGCGTTGAAATAACATCGATATTTAATTAGCACAACTGCTAGTCCCCGAGAGCATCGAAGAGATTTGAGGCGAAAGTTGTCGTAATTATTGATTTAATTTCGATGTTATTTCAACCTATTCCAACACCTTCAAAGAGATAGGTAATGGATTGGCAGTGAAAAATTTTCTGCGCTGCGCTTCGCCTTTGCGAAGGTCCCAACTCTAATCATAAGCAATGTACATAAAGTACTCAAAGTAATGCTTGAACAAACAAACAGACAAAAAATTACAAAAATCTTGGGTATAAACATCATAATTATAATAAGCTTTTTTTGTAAATATTGTTACGAGCGACGGGTTCAGGGATTGGAGTGAAACGCCAAGTCCAAATTTACAGAGTTTATTGGGTTTATCTTACACACGGTCCTTCTCGCAGGGTCCTCTTCGCGGAGTCCTCGACGCAGAGATTCCCCCTTGCACAGTCCTGTAGCACTGTTTACTACGTCACTTCTATGACGTCACGACACGTCACCACTACGACGTCACGACACACGTCACAACTATGACGACACGGCACTACACTGTCACTTGACTTTACACTGTTTACTTCTCACTAGTTACTTTTCACTATTACTTTTCACTTATTCTCTTCTTCCTTTTGGTTTCGCACTTTTCACTGTTAAACTCAGTACTGCCCTGTGGCCGCAAACTCGCCGGCTTATATAGCCCTATAGAATCTTCCAGAATATTGAATTTCGATCTTCATTTCGTTATTTCTTTGTTTCCTTCCAAACGCTTCTAATTATCTCTAGCTCCTCCCCCTTTCTCGAATATTCCTAGACACGGTTATTTTGTCTCTTTCCAAATATTCTTTCCAATTTTCCGTCTCCCTCTTTCCTCTGGAACATTCCTGAACAATAGAAATATTTTCGTCGGGGTGAGGTCTCGAACCCAGGACTTCTCGAATTTTCGAGATCGCACGTCCGACCGCTGAGCCACAAAGCTAATTAACAAACCCTCTGAATTTGTGAATGCCTTTTGACGATTAACGTTTGGCAGCATCCGTGACACTGCCCCTCCCTTAGTTCTGCTCGTCCCGAGCATCATTACTGCCCAAATTTCGAGTCAATCGATCCACGTACACTATCTTCAACGGACTCTTTGGCGATCGTTGGATTCGATACGAGACGTCGTTCATTTTGGTCACTACCTCATACGGCCTTTCCCAACTTGCATGAAACTTCAAAAACTTCCCTTTCTTTCGAACTGGATTATACAGCCAAAACGATATTCCTTCCTCAAACCCCGTATAATTCACTTTTCGGTCGTATCGTGTCTTTGAACGGTCCCTCGAGTTTTGACCTGCTTCTCGAAGTTGTTCATAGATGTCGACCACTTCCTCCCGTAGTTCGTTTTCTCGAACAAACGGAATGCGCCTAGGTCGTTGCTCGTTTGGCGCTACATCTCCCATATTAATCAGCAGGTTCTTTACCTGGTCTGTTCTACCAATATCTGCACCGTTTTCCGAAAAACACAGCAGCAAGTTCTTCGCTTTCCCAGCCTGTGACTTAGTCAGGTCCTTGCTGAAGTCTTCCATAACTTTCGATACTGCATCCCCCTCAGTCTTATGTTTCCTAGGAGGATCTTCCTCGCAGTGACCAACAAACTTTCCCTTCTCAATCGTCAGGTCCTCATTCCCAACGTTAAGTATCCCCAAGGTCTGTGATCTAGACTGGAGTACTATTCTTCTCACACAGTAGACTTCTCCCGATGATCCACCTTTCATCGGGACCTCCTCTGTGTTACACCGTAGCACTCCGTTTTTCATGTCTACATTGCACTGGTAATTTTGTAAGAAATCTATGCCAATTATGCAATCATCCACTATTTCAGCTACAATCACCTCATGTTTGAAAGGAGTTTTCCCGATCTTAATCAAGACTCCCAACTCTCCCATAACAGGTATGCGCTGACCGGTAGCTGTTGTTAACTGTAGGTTGGTTTGCTGCAGAAGTCGTTTTTCCTGATAACTTTTCATTTCGCTTAACAGTCGCGTACTGACCACGGTTCTCGAAGCTCCGGTATCCAAAGTTAGTTGACAGATTCTACCATTGACCTCTCCTTCAACTAACAGACTATTTCCGTCCAATATTTGTTTAACTTTAATATTTGCAACATCACCGGCCGACGCCCTCCAGTTTTCCTGCTGCTCATCAGTCGAGACTCCTATATCCCGACGGCCTGTACGCTTCGGGCAGGAACTGCGAATATGTCCTCGTTGACCACACTCGTAGCACACATAACGACGGCCTGCGCGCTCTGGACAGGAGCGGCGAATATGCCCTCGTTCACCACACTCGTAGCACACATAATTAACGCTTCGATTTCTTGGCACTGATGCTCTAGTCACACCAATCTCCCTGAGGCGAACTGAACGAAGATCCTGTCGTACGGCTTCCACCTCCAATGCATGAGCAAAAGCATCCCTGAGTGTAACATGGTGCCCAAGTCGCACTGCAGCTCGCACCTCTGGGTCCCGTATCCCATCCGTAAAGACCTGCAGGAGCATGTCATCGATGACTGCTGGTGATGACTGGAAAGCCTTTCGCACGAGCATCTCTACCTCCACGGACCATTGTTGCAGACTCTCATTAGCATGTTGGTTACGTTCCTTCAACCGCGCCCGATACACGTGTTCGAGATGTCCATCGCCGAATCTAGCCTCCAGAGCTCCGAAAAGATTGTCGAACGTCAGGTTTCCGCCAGCACCTACGGCTTCCAGTACGGTGAGAGCCTGTCCCTGGAGTGCTAATATCAACGCAGGCTGTGCCTCCTCCTTGCCCCAACCATTAACCTTCATTGCTGTCTCAAATTGTAGCTTAAAGGCGGGCCATGACGTCAGTCCATCGTAAACCGGAGTCTTGACACCTTTTGGTTGTATGGGTGAGTCAAAAACAGCAGCGACACGACTATGAGATTTGCTCTGCTCAACCTCTCGCCGGATTTTGGCAAACTCACGCTCAAACCTCCCTTCGAACTCACCCTTCACGTGGTCTAATTCACCCTTCACGTGGTCTAACTCACCCTTCACACTATCCAACCTTCCTTCTACTGCTTCGACTCTCTCTACTGCCTGATGCAAGCCTTTCGAAACATCTTTATGAAGCGTCTCTTGCATCGCGCGCATATCCTCCTTCATTGCGCGCAGTTGTATTTCCTGCCGATGAGCCTGTTCCTCCTGACGGCGAGCCTGTTCCTCTTTAATTGCGCGAAGTTCATGAACCTGCTCCTCCTGGCGGCAAGCTGCCTGTTCCTCCTGACGGCGAGCCTGTTCTTCCATCATGCGAGACTGCTCCACTTTCAGTGCCCGCAGTTGTTCCTCCATCATGCTCTGGATTTGATTGAGGAAGTTTCCTGGGTTCTGCTCAGGGGTGCGCTGCACTTCACCTCCCTCAGGTCTTCTCTCTGGGGTGTGCTGCACCTCAATTGCAAGGGCTGCACCTTCCCGCCGCACTTCCGACATGGCCCGGGTGGTTACTCCCTGTAACTCCTTCGGCACCAGCGGCATCCTACTCCAATCCCACTTCTGACACCAAATGTTACGAGCGACGGGTTCAGGGATTGGAGTGAAACGCCAAGTCCAAATTTACAGAGTTTATTGGGTTTATCTTACACACGGTCCTTCTCGCAGGGTCCTCTTCGCGGAGTCCTCGACGCAGAGATTCCCCCTTGCACAGTCCTGTAGCACTGTTTACTACGTCACTTCTATGACGTCACGACACGTCACCACTACGACGTCACGACACACGTCACAACTATGACGACACGGCACTACACTGTCACTTGACTTTACACTGTTTACTTCTCACTAGTTACTTTTCACTATTACTTTTCACTTATTCTCTTCTTCCTTTTGGTTTCGCACTTTTCACCGTTAAACTCAGTACTGCCCTGTGGCCGCAAACTCGCCGGCTTATATAGCCCTATAGAATCTTCCAGAATATTGAATTTCGATCTTCATTTCGTTATTTCTTTGTTTCCTTCCAAACGCTTCTAATTATCTCTAGCTCCTCCCCCTTTCTCGAATATTCCTAGACACGGTTATTTTGTCTCTTTCCAAATATTCTTTCCAATTTTCCGTCTCCCTCTTTCCTCTGGAACATTCCTGAACAATAGAAATATTTTCGTCGGGGTGAGGTCTCGAACCCAGGACTTCTCGAATTTTCGAGATCGCACGTCCGACCGCTGAGCCACAAAGCTAATTAACAAACCCTCTGAATTTGTGAATGCCTTTTGACGATTAACGTTTGGCAGCATCCGTGACACTATCGTTAATGTACTGACACACTTCTTTTATAGTCTTGTAATTGCGTAGATAAAAATAAAACAAAGTTAAGTAACAAGGTTTGCCAGAGCGATGGAGAAGGATTACCTTTAGTTCTGCAGTCAGACAGAACGGTGGGGCAGTAATGGAGTCGACTGGCGGTGGAGCGTTCTTTAAAGTTTCCACGTCACACTGAACTGGGCATCGGCACACCGGACATGTTTGCTGCAATTAGGTACATCTTAATTAAACCTTACAGAGTAAATAAACAAAGCAAAAGGAATACTATGAGTAAGTGGGCAAAGCTGCGGCTAAATCTGCTGCATATTCAATAAGGCTTGCATGTAGGTAACATGTTTATTCTGTTAGGTATTTTAATTCTATCAGATTTCTGTAGCTTTGGTGTACGCTTGCTATATAAAAGAGGCTCTGCCACAGATTATTTAAAAGTTACTAACTTATGTAACAGATAGTGTACTCTCCCAATTTCGCACGCTATTACAGCCAATCATGACGAACGACAAACTAAAATGTGCCTTAAGTCAATGCACGACAGCTTGTATTGTGTGCGAGACACAGCGCCAAAGGTACCTATTTATCTCAGCTGTTAAACGTGAGTGACGGAGCACTGGCTCTGCTTCCTAGATATTGTTCAAAATCATTAACACTATGATGAAGCCATAATTTTAAATTTGATTTATTTCCACATCTTCGCTGCTGACAACCTAATAGGTCCACAATAAAGTAAAATCCCTCAATGCACAAACCTGATACGGTGGAGCCTGCATCTGCTGCCAATTGGGAAGCTTCTCCAGCTCCTCCTGGTAATACTTCCGTCCTGCTATGAGGTGGCTCGCGAGGCATTGGCTATGGAAGTGATGGTAGCATTGTGTCTTGATGAATATGTCGCCTTCAGCAAACCCGTAGAGGCAGATAACGCATTGACCGCTTGGCAGGTTGCTTTCCGTCAAGTTTTCACGTATTAGCTGGAAGTTAATAACATTTTATTAATCATGAACTATCATGACATCAAAATGCAGCTTGAAAATTCTCCGTCGGCAAATTGACCATTTTATTATAGGGGCTGGCAAGCCGGCAACACTTCGACCCAATGGGATCTTTTGAAACCTATAGAATTATATTCTTTACCTTTCAAAAAAATTGTGAATGATAGGCGACTCCAAGGAAGCACATTTTTTTAGCCGCCAAGACCTATATGCATGCGAGCTGACCATTATTAACTTGTCTCCACTCCACTACGTGCAGTGATATCCTACAGGCTGTAACTTTGTGTTTTCCTAATTTATAGCATAGCTATAGCATAGCTAGATAAAGATATTATAAACATATCAAAATTCAGAATATTATACTAGCCATCCCAAACTCTGCAGTTTCACAAGTTGTGAGCCTTTCTCTATAACAGGGGTGGCCAAACTTTTCTAGTATGCGGTCTACTTGAAAACTTAAGATTTACCTGGCGGTCTACATAAACTGTGTACCTCCAACATTATTTCCTTGATAAAATTAAAATATTTTGGTGGAGGATTAGGTATAGGTAGGTACCTATTTGTAATGCTCGTCTGTCAATTGATACCTACTGATGTTGAAAACGTTCCTGTACAGTTTCCAAAAAATATTCACTTTTAAAAAGTGAATGATGTTTCCTCCTTAACCAGAATATTTAAAAATGGATTCATTTTCTTTTTACTTTATCGATCTCTTCGCGGGCTACCATAAATGTCGACGCGGGCGACCGGTCGACTGCGGTCGACGTCTTGGCTACCCCTGCTCTATACTATACCACAGTAAGAAAGAGTAAGTATCTTCGTAAAGAATGGACACCTCACCCCTTCTGGTGGCATAGGAGGAGGCAGACTGTAGGCAGTCATGCACCAACTATAGTCTGTCTATAAAGTCATGGCATGAATGCCAGGTTATTCTTGATTTTGATGTTCTAGAGTGGAGACAGCGCCCTCATTTTTTGCCAAGACTTTATAGACAGACTAGACTGTACTTGTTATTGACAGCGACTGTATGTCTTTATACCGACTCCATGTCGGCGTGCTACCGCGCCGGGGCGATCATGTGGGCGGGATACCGCCGGGGTGATCATGTTGGTGTGTCAGCGACTTAGGTATGTAGACAGACACCTTTAAAGTTACTCTCTGTCACTCTTATTTCTACACACATCTCACTGTCCTGCTGTCGCAGGTATCAAGCTTTGTCACACTAAAGCTCAGATTAAATGACTTCAAAATGGCAAATTCCATTTTCAGTATGAAGCACTTTAAATTATATTTTAAATCAAATAAATATAATATTTAAGTAGTTAGTAATCTTAACATTAACAAGTCAATTCTCAAAAATAAATCATTCTTACCTCAATGAGCTCAAAAACGACCGGTTGTCCCAAGCAATCTGTCAATTTATCCCTAATTTGTGAATTGATAGCCGCCAGCAGCAGGTCATCCAGCCCCCTAGGGTTCCTCAGGGTCACTTCGGGACTAACGTCAGGGTACTGCGGGGTAAAGGTGACTTCCAGGGTCACGCAAACAAACTGTTGGTCGATATCGTCACCCGTCGAAGGGTGCACCACAGTTTCTATACTGTGAGGTACATTATCCACCCTTTTTATTACTACATCATCCATCAATATAGCTTCTAGAGCTTCAAGCTCGTCGGTCACCCTGAAAAACATTGGTAAAGCGATGAAAATAGGGAGAAAAATAAAATTTTAGATGCACCAGTAGAATTGAATAATACACACCTTTCGTCTACGGCGGTCGACATGGTCACTGAAAACCGGCGGGGTTCAGAAAACTTTTCTGTGTAAGTGCATTCAGTTCAGGCAGGCGCAATGCAGATGCTGCAGCCAAACAGCTGGGAATTTCACCGAGATCCGACAAAAATCAATCATGCCACTCGCTGTCTGGCTTGCTGCCACAGATAAAAAAATTAAAAAATTCCCCTACTTTTGACATTTTTTTTTTTTTTTTTTTTAAAGTTTATCCTTTCGGATAGGCTATGGGAACTAGCCCTTACTGCCTGGTCATTAGTGTCTTTTTTTCTTTGTACTTAAACCTAACCTAACCTTAATACCTAACTCTTGAAATGCGAGGGTGGTACACACATTCCAATGGTCAGGGGAGTTTCACGCGAGAATCAATCCGAATCAAACGGGAGCGCCTTCTTTATTTCTCACTCTTACTATATTGCTCTCCATTAATGACACATTATCAAACTAATTCCACCACATTAACACAATATAGCCACGAAAAACGAATTTAGAAAATTAAGAAACAAAGCCCGTCTGTTTCTTCACAATTCCTGTGCAAAACTCTCCTGATGACGATGGGATGATAGATGAACGATGAGGATGAAATTTTGGTCGATTTTGTAAGCACGCGCGTAGCCGCCAAAATCACCAGTACGATTTAACTTGCACCAAAACTGTTGTTCTTTCTTCGTATGTATTTGAGATTCCTGTTATGTTGGTCGATTTACGCAACTTTTTGGCACACAATCCGCACGAAATTATATCACAAATATTACTAAAACCAATTTTTCACGAATATCAAATACAACTTTGACCGAACAAATTTAATGGCGGGAAGCCAACAGGGCTGCCAGTAGATTTTTTATAATTATTCAGCCAGGTTCCCAAAATTATACAAAATTGACTCGCAGGATACATACAGGTGTAAAAATCTCCGAAACGTATAAAATAATGTTTTTTCTGATTATTCATCACGGAATTCGAACTCAGTAGTGCGATTTTTGAACATCATACGAGCGGTTCGGCAGTAGAAAGATGCATAATCTCCATAGTAATTTTGACACTTTCTACTGCCGAACCACTCGTATGAGGAGTTTTACTCTATTGAATTGTAACGTGACTGATTATAGTGGCTTTTATCTTTCTCTTCTGCGATTTACCGAGTCAAGCAGAGCTTATCAGTTGAAAATATTGATTATGTATCCAATTATACATGAAGGTCCAGGATACATAGAGGATACAAACAGTTACCCAATTATACAGTTTTTGTATCCAATTATACAATCTGGCAGCCCTGGAAGCCAATCTTTTGACATTTGATTTTTTTTTTTTTTTTTAAGTTTATCCTTTCGGATAGGCTATGGGAACTAGCCCTTACTGCCTGGTCATTAGTGTCTTTTTTTCTTTATACTTAAACCTAACCTAACCTAACCTTAATACCTAACTCTTGAAATGCGAGGGTGGTACACACATTCCAATGGTCAGGGGAGTTTCACGCGAGAATCAATCCGAATCAAACGGGAGCGCCTTCTTTATTTCTCACTCTTACTATATTGCTCTCCATTAATGGCACATTATCAAACTAATTCCACCACATTAACACAATAATAGCCACGAAAAACGAATTTAGAAAATTAAGAAACAAAGCCCGTTTGTTTCTTCACAATTCCTGTGCAAAACTCTCCTGATGACGATGGGATGATAGATGAACGATGAGGATGAAATTTTGGTCGATTTTGTAAGCACGCGCGTTGCCGCCAAAATCACCAGTACGATTTAACTTGCACCAAAACTGTTGTTCTTTCTTCGTATGTATTTGAGATTCCTGTTATGTTGGTCGATTTACGCAACTTTTTGGCACACAATCCGCACGAAATTATATCACAAATATTACTAAAACCAATTTTTCACGAATATCAAATACAACTTTGACCGAACAAATTTAATGGCGGGAAGCCAACAGGGCTGCCAGTAGATTTTTTATAATTATTCAGCCAGGTTCCCAAAATTATACAAAATTGACTCGCAGGATACATACAGGTGTAAAAATCTCCGAAACGTATAAAATAATGTTTTTTCTGATTATTCATCACGGAATTCGAACTCAGTAGTGCGATTTTTGAACATCATACGAGCGGTTCGGCAGTAGAAAGATGCATAATCTCCATAGTAATTTTGACACTTTCTACTGCCGAACCACTCGTATGAGGAGTTTTACTCTATTGAATTGTAACGTGACTGATTATAGTGGCTTTTATCTTTCTCTTCTGCGATTTACCGAGTCAAGCAGAGCTTATCAGTTGAAAATATTGATTATGTATCCAATTATACATGAAGGTCCAGGATACATAGAGGATACAAACAGTTACCCAATTATACAGTTTTTGTATCCAATTATACAATCTGGCAGCCCTGGAAGCCAATCTTTTGACATTTGAGCTTTTTTATGTTGTTGTTGTTACATTTATCCTTGCGAAAAGGCAAATGGAACATAGCCCATGCAGCCAAGTCAGATTTTGTCTTTTTTTATAAATTAATTATAAAAGGCATAATTATGTGCCTGATCTGTGTTAAAATTATAATTTTTCCAAGTCTTCATATTTCATGTTAATTTTCGTTTTTCCGTAATAATGTTATTTCTGTGGTTTTCGTCATTTCCTTGTGTCATTTCCGAGATCAAGTTTCTATTTGCCGATGTCTTCAATAAGTTTTCAATATTGTCAGGAATCCGTATTAGAAGTTTTTCGTTTTTTCGTAACTTAAAACTAACTCATTGAAATGCGAAGGTGGTTCACACATTGCAATGTTTATGGAAGTTTTACGCGGGGATATCAATCCGAATCGAACGGTCGCGCCTTACTTTATTTCTCATTTTTACTATATTGTTCTCCATTAAAGGCACATCATTATACAAATTCCACCATATTATCACAACAATAGCCACGAAAAACTAATTTAGAAAATTAAGAAACAAAGTCCGCCCGTTTCGTCTTGTTTCTCGCGCAAAAACCTGAGCTTTTTTATGTTGTTGTTGTTGTTGTTGTTACATTTATCCTTGCGGAAAGGCAAAGGGAAGGGGGCCCATGCAGCCAAGTCAGATTTTGTCTTTTTTTATAAATTCATTATAAAAGGCACTATGTGCCTGATCTGTGTTAAAATTATAATTTTTTCAAGTCTTCATATTTCAAGTTAATTTTCTTTTTTCCGTAATAATGTCATTTCTGTGGTTTTCATCATTTCCTTGTGTCATTTCCGAGATCAAGTTTCTATTTGCCGATGTCTTCAAAAAGTTTTCAATATTGACAGGAATCCGTAGTTTTTAGCAGTTTTTCGTTAATCGCCGTTAAACCCTTAAACCTAACTCATTGAAATGCGAGGGTGGTTCACACATTGCAATGTTTACGGAAGTTTTACGTGAGGATATCAATCCGAATCGAACGGTCGCGCCTTACTCTATTTCTCACTTTTACTATATTATTCTACATCAAAGGCACATTATTATACTAATTCCACCACATTATCACAATAATAGCCACGAAAAACGAATTTAGAAAATTAAGAAACAAAGTCGTTCACAAGTTCGAAACAAGTTCGTTTCGTCTTGTTTCCCGCGCAAAAAACCTGAGCTTTTTTATAATTTATCCCAAAGAGATTTATCCTTTCGGAAAGGCAATGGGAACTAGCCCTTTCAGCCTGGTCTTTAGTTTTATTTTTCTTTGTTACCTATAACTCTTGAAATGCAAGGGTGGTTCAAACATTATACTTAGGTATTACTCTTTGAGTTTTAGACGATGATTAATCCAAATCAAACGGGAACGCCTATCTTTATTTCTCACTTTAACTATATTGTTCTCCATTATTGGCACATTATTAAACTAATTCCACCACATAACACAAAAAAAACCACGAAAAACGAATTTAGAAAATTAAGAACATGGACATTTGACATGATCTTTGTCTTGTCCATGTTCATCTTCAGACCAACTCGTTCCGAGGCTCTGCTAAGATCATCGAGCATTCGACTGAGCTCTTCCATAGTCTCCGCCATGATGACTATATCATCGGTAAACCGAAGGTGACTGATGTACTCGCCGTTTATGTTGATGCCTAGCCTTTTCCAGTCCAGAACCTTGAAAACCTCTTCCAGTGCAGCGGTGAACAGATTCGGAGATTAACGTCTCCCTGCCTCACACCTCGCTGCAATATGATAGGTTTCGAGTTCTGGTCCTGTAGTCGGACTGACATAGTGGCGTTTTTGTACAAGCATTTCAGCACCTCGATGTACACACGGCGTCTGCTCAGGCTACCCTGTTTGGACTTTGAACTATTAGAAGTTGAACGCTGCGAATCGTGCGAGAGGGTGCGGTATGTTTTTGTTGTTTCGTCTCACGGCACGCTGCGCCCGCGCCGGCAGCCGCGTCTATGCAGGCTCTCTACCGCACTATTTTGTGTTTTATACGTAGTGTAGTTGTGGTTATATAGGGTGCGTAGCCTGATGTATCGCCGTGTGTACCGGTAGTCTACTTGGCATCGCTGAAGAGACTGCAGTACAGCCCAAGTCTCAATCGAATCAAAGTTATCAAAGGCTTTCTCGTAGTCCACGTACGCCAAGCAAAGGGGCAGGTTATACTCTTCGGTCTTCTGCATAACCTGCCGGAGCGTATGTATGTGGTCCAACGGTGCTAAAGCTCTTTCGGAAACCGGCCTGTTCGGGAGGCTGGAAGTCGTCGACATCAAAAACCTGGTTTGGGGGCGCTGCAATCGACTGTCACCTTTAATGTTAGTGTTACAAGTACAAAAATTAGTTCCAATGATTTTCCGCAACATGGCGAGGTTTTTTATATTTCTGGTCGGGCTTTAATTGAGTTCATTGTTTGAAGACTTAAATCTAAAAAAAAACAAACAAAACACTCATACATCACTCATTGTACAAAATAAGGAAAGAAGGAAGGAAGGTAATCGGATGTTCATAAATAAATACCATATAAATAGGTAAATAAGGTATTTATCATGTAGATATACCTACAGTCCGAGGAAGTAAACAGCATTACAACAGCAGACCACTGACTATAAATATAAGTACTTATAATTTTTTATTGAATGTAACGGTTGCGATGAAATAAAGCCTAAATGTTGCGCTTCAGCAGTTTCCAAGTGATTTAACAACAGAAACAAACAGATAAACAGACAATGCATTACTTAGCATATGCTCACGACTATATTCCCCGAGGGGGTAGTCAGAGATATCCTGAAACCTCAGAACATCCTCATTTCACCAGTAGTAACAAGGTACCGAAATTCTATCCAGTGTGACTGGGGGTGAGCCCGTCGCCACTTATATGGACAATGGGTACCAATCCATCAATCACAGCCCTTGATCAGTCCGTCTTCGGACATACGCCTCCTCCATATTTCTCCATGACGTCCTGTTCCTCGCCCTCTGCATCCAGTTGGGACCCGCGTGTCTCCTAATATCATTAACCCATCTTTCTGGTGGGCGGCCTCTACCACGCGTGGTTTCTCTGGGCCTCCACTCCAGTGTTCTTCTGGTCCAACGCTCAGTATCCATACGTGCAACGTGACGTGACCCGCCCATCTCCACTTCCGTCAGGATTTAAGTCTTAACTCCCTCGCTTCGCTCGGGATTCAATATGCCCGCGACGAAAGACACTGCTTTATCCACTTGGTGCATAATCTACTAAGTACCTATTATTTTTATGTTGGGGGGCAATTTGGGGAGGTAGAAAGGGTAAATTAAAAAAAATTTCTACCGTTTGGTGCGGGGTATCAATTGAGAGCTTATGAAAATACGAGTCTAAAAATATATTTTTCAATACAGTGAGTGCGACATAAAAGAGTAGAAATAAATGAGGGCGCTGCCTCGCAAGAACGTCAAAATCACGCATAAGCTAGCAAGACCGACATACAATTTATTTGTACTAAAAGATTTAGTTCCTGCTGTCACCGTTTTCTACTCTTTTATGTCGCACTGTATTTTAATTCAAACTTTGTTGAACAAAATTTTCAATGAGGAGTTTAACCGGCGATAGATGGCGTTGACCAGAGAGGGGCCCGAAAACAAAAATTTTAGGCTAAAAGGAAAACAAAAATGCATGTCACTGAGTCAGACGCATCCGTTGACGAAATATAATATGCTCATATTTTGCTGCTTACTTAAAAACTCAAATTCTTACTATTTTATTTGTATTTTACCATCTGCAAGGTCGCTCACCCCTGTCTGGTCAACGCCGTCTATCGAGCCATTAGGAACAACTTTTTCTTTTTAATGGCTTTCTGAAAACCCTTCATTCAATCCGAGAAATTGCTGTCCCCACCTCTACTTATTTCAAAAATATACTTAACCATATAAAATCTGAAAAAAATCATGAATATCAGAAATAACGTGTAGATGGCGGGAACATTATCAGGCTGACACTAACATGCATACGCATAGGTAGTTTTTTTTTCTATACCCAAAAAACTGCCACCAGTGTAAAATGATCTTGACCACATACTAAGTAAGTGTAAATTTATAGTGGTGGTCTTCAAAGACCCATTTTAAAACAACTGATAGTACGAAACACTAATTGCCCGAGTCCCGACTCGCACTTAGCCGGTTTTTATTAATGCTTCTTCCCGCTCTATCGTAAAAACGGTAATACATACCTACAAGCTTCAAACTTATTGCGATTTTTTGCCTTAAGTATATTACTTTACAGTAGGTACAAAAACAAATAATAAAAACCGGCCAAGTCTCAATGTTTATAAGTCCTAATCATTCGATATCTGAGTGCAAAAGTGCATTTTACTCGCTAACATGGAAAGAGTTTTTAAAATTAGAATCTTTCTATTCAATATTTTTTTATAAGTACCTACTGCCCTTATACCGCCTGTCCACTGAAAATGCATAATGCCACATTTACACTCAGCCCCTGCCACTGCTCGTGCCGATGCCGGAAATATTGCCCTAAATACTTCTGCTGCAATATCGATTGCTCGGATCTCCTCCATTTCAGCATGAGCTGGAAAAATCGTCAATGAAGCAAAATATCGAGCTCGCTTCGCTCGCCCTGTTTTTAGATCGTACTGCACTGATCTAATTTATATTGCTGTAAAATCTCGAGCTCGCTTCGCTCGCTCGTGGCTATGTCTGTATCATAAGTACCTACCTAGACACATTGCAGTAAAATCTCGAGCACGCTTCGCTCGCTCTAGGTTTTTGATCGTATATCTTTTCATTTTCATAGTGTGTCTGTAGTGTTATCTTGAGTTTGCTTTGCTCCTTCCAGATTTCAGGTCGTAAAATCTTGAGCTCGCTTCGCTCGCTCTTGGCTATGATTTTATCACACGGATCTAGAGATCCATTGCAGTAAAATATCATTGATTATAAACATGTTACAGCCATGTTGTGCTATTAGCACGTTTCCCCGGTTTTGGAAGAGCGTGGGTTCAAGTCCCGCCCGAGACAAATTTTTCAATCTTTAATCTGATTATTAAAATATCAAGCTCACTTAGTTTCGTTTGCTCCAGAATTCAGTGAAATCTGGAGCTCGCTTCGCTCGCTCAAAATTTTGGATCGTAGGTAACTACTTAAGTATATTTTTTCATTGTTGAGTAAAATCTCGAGCTTGCTTTGCTCGTTCCAGATTTTAGGTCGTAAAAACATAAGCTTGCTTCGCTCGCTCCTGGTTATAGATTTTATTGCAGCCTGGGCCTGGCCCCCTGGGAAAAAATCATTGCTACGCCTATTAAGAGGATAGGCGGGCTGAAATGCTAATTTGGAGAATAGGTCACTTTTCCAACTTTGTCGACGTTTATATTCGTCAAAGTTTGCTGGATGTCTGAAAACGGGCGGTAAAGTTGGTCATTTTCGAAGGTCCCTAGTTCATACAGGTATAGTTCATACACAGAAATGACATAGATTGTATGGTAAAAAAATGTTTGCTCTAGTATCATTATTCATTACCCAGCCCAGGGAGAAAACAGGGGAATACGTTTGTATTGAAAAAACGGTACTCGCCTATCCTCTTAACCTCTGGGCAGCATGTTGCTATAATGTCTGTAATAATTTTATCTTGGATTCAAAACTATAGTTTGACCACAGAGGATTGAATCCTCTGTGGTTTGACACTTACCTATAATAAATGTTGTATCACATCCATCAGTCATCCAAATAACAAGAGTTTTTCCGATTATTTTCCTCTCAACAACTCTATTTTAAATTTGGAGCTTCGTAAATCGTAACTACCTATTGTTTTAAATCCACAGTTTAATACCATTTATCATAAGGAAAATATACAATTTTAAATCTAAACCGCGTTTTAAACTCAAACTCTAACTGTTTTATTCAAAATTATGCGGTACCCTTATACTTTCGTCCATTCTGTCTGTTTGTATGCGTTTTTGCACGTATTGAATCGAAATTTGGCATGAAAACAGAACCCAGAAACCCAAAAACATAAATGCGGTATAGGAAGAAAACATATTTTTCGAACAAAAATAGGGAAAAAATTATTTTTTGTAATAAATCGAGTAAGGTGTCGTTGAATTGGTCTTGTCCAATGGAACAAAAAACCCATAGAAACTAATCGTTATAATGCTTCTGCCTCAAGATATCTGCGTTCAAAGTCAAAAATAGAGCGTGCCGCCCCTATAACTTCTTCTTTTGTCAATCTGACTAACATTGGTCGCTAGTAAATGATTGTGGTATGGTAATAACCATGAAGAGATGTGCGAAGCAGCGAGGTGGCGTGTGAGGAAATAATTATCCACCGATATGGGATTAATTTTTCTTTCCTCGCTGCGCTTTGCCTCGCACCTTAGCTTTGGACGACTACCCTAAGATTTATTATTTACGTCATATTCAATAACGTTCAAACAGTTTATAGGAAATTAAAATGGAGATGGACAGGACATATGATGAGAGAGGAAAAAGAGAAATGGACCAAATTAATAACAGAGTGGTACCCAAGAGAGAGCAAGAGAAGTAAAGGTCGACAGAAGAAACGTTGGGAGGACGATATCAAAAATGTAGCTGGACCAGAATGGACTCGAATCACAAAGGACAGGACAACATGGAAATCTTTAGAGGAGGCCTTTGTCGAAAGACAAGCTGTTTTAGTAAAAACTAATCCGGTTGCCGATGATTAACAACATTTGAAGATTTAATATATTTTAAAAACATAGATACTTAAGGCATTTAATGTTATTGTTATTAACTGTTAAGCAGCAATAAAGGCTATTTTATTTTTATTTTTATTAATTACAATATTCTATTCTATTTTTTAAAACATGGCTGCCATCTTGGTTGGTGATGATTTTGCCAATGTCGAGTTTTTGTAGCAAAAGTGCTTGACGTTATGTTGTACGGTTATATAGATGTTTTGGTGACTTCAAGGGTTGTTCTTATAAAAGAACACTATCTTGAGCCACCACTAGAGTTGCCAGGTGTCCCGATTTGCGCGGGACGTCCCGATTTTCAGGGGGTAGGGGACGCGTCCCGATTTGCACCTGATCGGGACACTAAATGTTCCGATAAATCAAATGCCCCAGGCGACACTTTAATACGAGCGGCAAATTCGGGAAAAATATCAATTGATATATCTCTCTGTTTATCTCAATTCGTAGAGCGGAGAAAAGTAGAGCTCGCTCTTATTATCTGTTTTAATGACTTTGCCTATACACATAATACTAAAGAGTTCTGACCACAGCTAAAAGATGTGGTGGTGCTAACATTTTCGAGCATGCGTCGCTCAATCCATACCTATTACTTAGGTTACTTTGAACATGTACAAACCACACACACATGTACATGTGCGTGTTTTGTACGTAAAAAGCTCTGGCTCTAACCGATTTGTATTAAGAGGAAAAGTCGAGCTCGCTTCGCTCGCTCTACGTTTCTATTTTTGCATAGATAAATCAAAAGATGTCTGACCACAACGCGAAAAGATGTGCAAAAAAATTTCGAGCTCGCTTCGCTCGCACCGTTATTTTTTATACAATTAAGATTAATTGTTTAAGATTTTCGGTTATGTTAGTGAGTTGGTTTTTGTTGGTTTATTGATATGAATGTAAGTGCGTGCTTGAATTTAAATATTAGAATATTTTATTGTTCAAACTTTGTACAAAAAGATGTTACAATAAGATGGAATCAACGCAATTAACCGCGTCAATAATTAATACTTAAACTAAAATTTTATTGTAATACCTATTTTTTTATTCTACTAGTCGATTAACTCTGACTAGTTATTATTATGTAGGATTACATTCAGATGTAGGCTAAATTTAAGTTGCAAAACGCAGTTAATTTTAAAATACCTTGTTTTTTGTGTGTCCCGATCTACAAACCTAAATCCCGATTTTTTTTGCCTTCTGCCCCGATTTAAAACAAATCGGACCTGGCAACCCTAGTCGCAACCACTGACCCGAAGCCGTCGGCTCAATTCTTTAACAAAGCCCTTTGCCTCTGCACACCAAGGGCCGCCTGTCTCCACGGCGAACGGGACAAATATGTGGTCCGCTTCCAGGCAGGAGTATACGGAGTGCTTCAGGTGTGCCGCGCGTTCGGCAGCTGACCCGGCTACCTGCGTGGTACTGGGGAGGTAAGTTGGTGCAAAGGTGCACGAGCAGGTGGCATCCCACAGGAGGCAGCGGCCCTTCTGTCACGGGATAAGGGTTAGGCCATCGGGCCTTCTGCCATCCGTGCGACACAGTCCAGTGGGATCGACTTTTTAGCTAAGTAGGTATTTATATAAAACTTCTCATAACAATTAAGATTATTTGGTAAATAATCTAACTACTAACTAACTAATCAGTTTCACTTACAGTTTCTGGCAAGATTCTGAGGATTCTTGGGATGAGCGAATACGTCAGATTTTATTAATTTATTTGCAACCTATTGAAGACGACTTGTTGTCTGAATTGAGTAATATACCGTCAGACAACAAGTCGTCTTCACTGTCTGGTTGTTACAAAATCCCGACGCTCCTGGTTACTCATTTCATTTTCAATTAACATTGTATTCGAAATCAAATAATTGTACATTGATTCTAATTATATGGTTAATTATAAGTATCTACATTTACAACACTCAGAAAATAATAAGAATTGTAAAATTTTAACACACAAAGAAAAAAAATACAACAATACAATAATTTTATCCACTAACCAAATAATATAAGTAAGTAATAACAATAACAACAAAATTTAATGTCAGACACAAAGATGAACAAGAAATTTCTCTAAAAGTCGTCAATTGTGTAGCAACGCAACACTTTTCCAAAAGTAGTGCCTTCAGTTTTGTTTTAAATAAACTAATTGATCTCAGTGCTTTCAACTCTTTAGGCATCTTATTAAACAGTTTCACTGCCTGGTACGTGGGCAATGATCTACCACCCTTAACGTAGGTGTGATTACCTTACGCATGTCCATTCTCCTGGTACTCTCTCGCTGTATCATCTCCTCTTCGGTTTCACATATGTGACGATTTTTTACTAAGTCCGTCAGAAGAACGAGTATGTAAAGACTTGGAACGGTTAAAATCTTCAGATTCCTAAAATATTCCTTCCAAGATTCCCAAGGAGGAATGCGAGCTATGGTACGAATTGCTCGTTTTTGGACCACAAAAGCCTTTTTCGTATTTTATGCCTCGAGTCTCGACTCCACCAAAGCATGATAAACTACTTTGAGAGCATAGCAAGCTGAGCTTACGTTGTTCTCAATGGCAATCAACTCTTCCTTCCAATTCAGTAGTGCGTCTATTCGAACACCCAAGAATTTTACGACTTCCACGGGTTCAATGTGTTCACCGCATAAACGTAAATCTAACAAATCATTATTACGTGCAGTTGTCTTGAATAGGATAATGTTAGTCTTAGAGGTAAGTATTTAGTTTGAGGTTATTGGCATTATCTGTGGCCAAATATCTGTAACACTACTAAAGAACATAGCTGATGTCAATAGCTCAGACAGGTTGTACCTGCCTTTCATGACGTCAGCTATCAATACAAATATTGTTTTGGGAGCAAAGGTAATCACCTCCACGAATGTGATACAGCTTGTCTTTCCAGGTGGAATATCAGTATTCTCCTGGAAAGGAAAGATGTCTCACGGGTGCATCCCGGGTAACGGCTAGTAACTATCTGAACTCAGTAAATATCTAGACTTAGTTCAGGTTCTTGCTAGTCGTTGGCAAAGAGTTACCCCCAATCCAAAGTGTCATTCGTACCGTGCTGATGGATGCGTGGCTGGAGGGGAGTCCAGTCGTTAACGGTGGCTCTCGGATACCGGAGAGACTCCGGGAGTATTTTTCTCTTCTGCCGGCATGCGGGGCTCTGTCGGTGGCGATGTTGTTTTCCCTAGCTACTCGTGGGACTTTTATGGAACCAAATTCAGAAGAAAACTTATTACTTTCTTCCTCTCTGGAGTCTCTCCAGGGAGGAACTGTTGCTGGGCTGGAAGGAGCATTTAGCGCCCTCCAAGTGCCCAGTACAAAACCCTCCGGATCGACTGGAAGTCAGAGGGCGAGGGAGATCAGCAGTGACTCCGAAGTGCCTATGACGGACAAGCGAACGAAGGGTAAGGACAGGGCAGCCAAACGGCTAAAACTGTCTGGAGCTGCTCGGAAGCGGCTCAAGAAACTGATGGCGACTGGGATGGGGGCGGAAGAAGCTCTGTCACTGTGCCAAAAGACTTGGGCTGAAATTCCGAGGCCGAATCCAACCCCGGAGCCGAAGACGCTGAAGCGAAACCGCTCCGAGGAGGAATCACCCCAAGGGCAGCCAAAAAAGGCTCCCAAATTGACGGGGAGTGAGAGACCCAGCTACAAAGAGGTAGCTGGATCCATGCGAGTGGGGATCCGCAACTCGAGCCCCATGAGCGACGCGGAGATGGTGCAGGTCCATCACGCCTTAATTGCAGAAATTGCGATTTTGGAAAAAGGAACTGCACCTAAATTTGTGGGATTCAACCACAGGCCAGGCTGGGCTCTGATCACATGTGAAGATCAGGCCGGGGCAGACTGGCTGGCGGGGAAAATCCCACAACTAAGACCGTGGCCGACTGCTGAGCTCTCCCTTATGTCGGAGAGCGAGCTTCCAAAGCCGGCAGTGGCCACAACTTTTATACCCAGCAGTGAGGCGCGGTCCTTGGTGGAAAGCCTAGCTGTACTTGGGGCGCAAAACGAGGGGCTCAACACTGAGCACTGGAGGGTGCTCCACAGCAGGAAGGAAGAGAGTGGGTGGATAGCCACCTTCTCTCTGGACGAACCCTCTGTGGAGGCTCTCAGAGCAATGGTGTGCAGGGCGACTCTTGGTTTTAAAAAGATACTTTTTAAAATCAAGAGTAGCACTGAGTGCCCCCCTCTCATAGAGGAACCACCCCAGGCGGGGCCGAGCTCACAGACGGCGGGAGGCTCCGGAACGCAGAGAGGGACAGGTCCCCAGAGCAATCTGGGGCAGGGAACTTCTGCGCCCGGTGGCCGCGCTGATGGGGGAAGGGCCACGAAAAGGGGTGGCCTCAAAAGAGGGAATGCACATAGGGCAGCCCAAACCAGCCGTGGAGGCAGGAAGCCGCGGGCAGGTGGAGCAGGGCCCAATGTGCAATAAAAACAAACAGTGCTTGTACAAAAGGAATCGGTGAGGGTCCTACAGGCAAACCTCCATCACGCCACGGCTGCGTCCGCGGTGATGGAGTGTTGCCTTGTTGAAGGAAAAGCAGACATTGCCCTCATCCAAGAACCTTGGGTATCACACTCAACCATTCTAGGTCTAAACTCTGCTGGTAAGTTACTTGCTAACGCTGGCACGGGCAACAGACCCAGAGCTTGTATTGTTTTCAACAAGAACATTAATTTTTTACCTGTTCCAGAGTTTTGCTTGGACGACCTGGTGGCAGCGTACGTTGATCTCAAAGGGTGGAATGGGTCAAGAGTAATCCTGTGCTCGGCCTATTTACCTGGAGAGAAACCAAATCCCACAGAAGACTTAGAGCGCCTGGTTGAATTCGCCAGGGCAGAAAACGCCGAGCTTCTAGTGGGCTGTGATGCGAACGCCCACCACACTTCATGGGGGAGCACGAACATCAACGATAGAGGTGAGTTGCTTTACGACTTTCTCACAATTAACTGTCTTCACACGTTAAATAAAGGATGTGTACCGACTTTTGTAACAAGTGCTAGGCAGGAAGTTCTGGACATCACCATCACTACTACCAACATAGCCAGGCACGTCAACGACTGGAGGGTAAGTAATGAAACATCGATGTCAGACCATAAACATATATATTTCGAACTTAGAGCTAGATTGGCTATCGAAACCGTTACTTATAGGAGCCCAAAGGCGACCGACTGGAATGTCTATAGAGACAAACTAAGGCGAAACCTTGAAAAAGCGCCTAAAAGTATTAAAGATGTCGAGAGTTTGGAGCTGGCAGTTGAAATAATAACTGCCAGCATTAGGGACGCATACGAGGATAGCAGTCCCTTAAAAACCAAAACCTCGAAACGTAGAGTGCCGTGGTGGAACTTAAAGCTAGATAAGCTTAGATCGGAGACACGGAAACTCTTTAATAAGGCTAAAAAGACCAGCAACTGGCAGGTCTACAAAACAGCCTTAACTGTATACAACAACGAAATTAGGAAAGCGAAAAGAGCGTCATGGAGGAAACTCTGCGAGGAAATAAATAGTCTGCCTCAAGGAGCGAGAATCCATAAGATGCTCTCTAAAGCTAAGACTAATCAAATTGGGCTTCTTAAGAGACCAAACAACTCCTTTACGTCAAACGAAAAGGAAACATTAGAGTTACTTGCGCATACTCACTTCCCAGGCTCTAGCTGTCAGGGTGATTCTGACAGACAGAGCGTTCCTAGGCTAAGACCTCGGAATGAGGATTGGAATGGGGCCGCTCTGGTTATAAGGCCGAAAGAAGTTGAGGCAGCCATTAACTCCTTCAAACCTTACAAAACATGTGGAGATGATGGAGTACTGCCTGTATTTTTACAGCAGGGTAGTGATATCCTAATCCCATACATGGTCAAGATCTTCAGAGCAAGCTATGCCTGTGGTCACATACCGGAACAGTGGAGTAAGGTCATAGTTCTATTCATACCTAAGGCTGGTAAAAAAGACTTCTCATTGCCGAAATCTTTTAGACCGATAAGCCTATCCTCATTTCTTTTGAAAACGATGGAAAAGGTACTGGACAGACATATTAGAGATGGGGCCCTAAATAACAGACCCATCCACCCTAACCAACATGCCTACCGCAGAGGTAAATCTACGGAATCTGCTCTGCTCGACCTTACTGACAGAATAGAAAGGGCACTGGAGGACAAACAAATTGCACTTTGTGCATTCCTAGACATTGAGGGCGCTTTTGACAATACACCTATCAGAACACTGGTCAGGGGACTCGAACTAAAACAGGTAGACCCGATCACGATCAGATGGGTTAAGTCGATGCTCTCAAACCGAAGAGTAAAACTTACTCTTCACTCTACCACATTAGAAGTGGCCACGACAAGGGGTTGTCCGCAAGGAGGTGTATTATCGCCCCTACTATGGACCCTTGCTGTGGATCAGCTCTTGTATAAGTTGGCCGACCTCAGAATTGACACTCAAGGCTACGCTGATGACCTAGTGATCACAGTAAGGGGTAACTGCCAACACATGATATCATCCATCATACAAAGAGCTCTCAACACCATAAGTGCATGGTGTAGAGAAAACGAATTATCGGTCAATCCTGGTAAAACTGTTATAGTGCCGTTTACGAACAAGCGAAAGCTTGAAAGGCTTATGCAGCCTACTCTGAATGGCAATCAGATACAATTTTCCACGGAAGTTAAATATCTGGGCGTAACCTTTGACCAGAAGCTTACTTGGAACCGACACTTAGAAAACGTACTGCAGAAGGCCAAAATTGCCTTGGGTACATGTAGTCGTATGGCAGGGCTGAATTGGGGGCTAAGACCCAGAACAGCCTTGTGGTTGTACACTGCCATTGTGAGGCCAGTAGTAACATATGCCTCTGTGGTATGGTGGAAGAAGACCAAACAGAGGACTGCAATTACCCAGCTAAGCAGTCTACAAAGAACCGCTTGCTTAATAGCAACTAGAGCCATGTCGACCTCGCCTGGGGAGGCGCTTAATGCACTGTTGGGGCTGCCACCTTTGCATTTGCATGTGCAAAGAGTGGCAATGGCAGGCATGCATAGAGTCGCCTCTCAGACGACAATGAATTGGCTTTCGCAAGGACTGAGATCTTTTAAAGACTCAGTCATGGGAATTCCCACTCTAGGCATGATAACAGATGTTATGCAGCCTAAGAACAAATATACAAAACACTTTACTGTGGAGCTACCATCCAGAACTGACTGGCTAAATGACAATGTGCATTGGAAAGCCGGCAGCCTTGTTTGGTTCACTGATGGCTCCAAGTCTAGAAATGACGTAGGCTGTGGAGTATATGGAGAGCGTCCGAGGTTCAAAAAAAGCACAAACCTCGGAAGATATGCCTCCATATTCCAGGCAGAGGTATATGCCATCCTAGAGTGCGCGGAGGCGAATCTGCAAAAGCGCTACGTCAACCATACTATCTATATAAACTCCGATAGTCAAGCAGCGTTATTGGCGCTGGCTTCGGACACAATAAGTTCGAAGCTAGTGGACAACTGCTTGACTCTCCTCAATACCTTGGGCGCATTGAACAAGGTCATTCTAAGATGGGTTCCTGGGCACTCGGGCATCGTAGGCAACGAAAGGGCCGACGAGCTGGCGAGAGATGGGGCTAGTGGCACGCAGTATGGACCAGAGCCGTTCTGTGGAGTCCCTAAAAGCCTAGTCAATTTAACGCTTAGGAACCTATGTCTAGAAAAATCGATTGATCACTGGATGAATACGACAGGATTAAACCATTCCAAGGCACTAATTGCGGCATTCGACTGCAAAATGGCAAAGGAGAGAATCGCGCTCAGCACGACAAACTTGCGCATCATAGTAAGGGCGCTGACGGGACACTGTAGGCTGAACAAACACCTTACGACCCTAGGCATAAGGGACTCGAAACTCTGCAGATTCTGTCTGGAGGAGGACGAAACCCCCATTCACATCCTTTGTGAATGTGGCCCACTAATGCACAAACGATATACTCGCTTGGGTAAACACTCTGTTCATCCGAGTGAAGTAAAATTTTTCACTGCTAAAGAAATCCTACAATTCCTCAAGGAAGTGGGTATTAGCAGTGAACTGTAACTATTGTGGCGATCACAAAAGATCTACATAAGGTCGAAGTGATACTAGTCTGGAGTAGACTCGAATAGCCGCTTTACACAAAAAAAAAAAAAAAAAAAAAAAAAAAAATATTGTTTAGCCTAACACAACCTTATTCTTAATGAAATAGTACCTATTTATATGTAAACATTATGTAAAATGGCTTTTTGTGAGAAATTTAATAAATTTTATTATTATGTGTCTTACGATCCGTAATCACGGGCAATTAAGTCCCGGACCTTTGGAAGGCGTGCATGGAGCCGAAGCCAACATGTAGAGGCCCGTTCAAAAGACAAGCTAATCTAAATGTAAGGGATACACATGACGGATACCATCTCCGAGCGCACAACATGATACACACGGGGATGGTCCCCGCCAGGTGCAAAGACTATTGGAGTCCGGCGCTATGGCCGTGATGGAAAAATAAGGTCTTGGGCTATAGAGGTGAAAGTTGGATGGATGGATACTGGGCTATGGGAGGAGACTAACGGACGCCTGCCATGACAACTAGTCTCAAAATTGTAAATAGGGCAGGCGGTGACTCGCCAACTCGTCGAGTGGGCCCCATAAAACGGCCGCACGTTTATTATTATTATTATTATGTGTCTTACGATCCGTAATCACGGGCAATTAAGTCCCGGACCTTTGGAAGGCGTGCATGGAGCCAAAGCCAACATGTAGAGGCCCGTTCAAAAGACAAGTTAATCTAAATGTAAGGGATACACATGGCGGATACCATCTCCGACCGCACAATATGATACACACGGGGATGGTCCCCGCCAGGTGCAAAGACTATTGGAGTACGGCGCTATGGCCGCGATGGAAAAATAAGGTCTTGGGCTATGAAGGTGAAAGTTGGATGGATGGATACTGGGCTATGGGAGGAGACTAACGGACGCCTGCCTTGACAACTAGTCTCAAAATTGTAAATAGGGCAGGCGGTGACTCGCCGACTCAAGCAATTAAAATTGTTTCTGAATTACATTAAAACAAATTGCGCAAATTGTAACATAATCTTGGGATAATATAAATATTCTAAAAAATAATATAAGAAGTAACCAATTTCTGGAACTCATGTCGGAATTTAATCTCACTCAGCACATAAAGAAGCCCACTCATATTACACAAACTACCTCAACTTGCTTAGATCTAATATTTACGAACTCTATTGGGAAAATAAACACTACATTAAAGGAATTCGGTTTCTCAGACCACATTGGTACAATAATACATATTAAAATACCCCAACTTAGAAAACCAACGCATTGGTATACAGAAAAAAGATTGTATAATAATACAAACGTACAACATTTTAAACAAAAATTAAAAGAAATAAACTGGTACGACATCATAACATCAAACCAAAACATTAACGAAAATTATAACATCTTTGGCAAACAATTATCTAATATCTTGAACGAATGCATACCAAAAAGAAAAATTAAATTAAAAACTAAATTCAAGAAATACTGGTTAACTACAGGAATCAAGCTGTCTTGTAAAAACAAAAGGTTACTAAAAATATTTACATTAAAATCAAATAATCCTTTACTCACACAATATTATAAAAAGTATGAAAAACTTTTAAAAACTGCGGTTACTACAGCGAAAAGATTAGAATACACAAACAAAATTAAAAAATCACATAACAAGATCAAAGCCGTGTGGAGTATAATAAACGAACGCACAAATAAAAAACACCAAAAAGAAAAAAATAACATACAATTACAAATAAATAATACTCTACTGTCTAACCCCACGCAGATAGCAAATTCATTTAATACCTTTTTCACAAGCATAGGCGAGTCACGAGGCGCCGAGACAAGGGTAACAGCTGACCATCCTGCGTGCAGTTACACTGAAAACACCCTATTCCTCAGGCCAGTGGACTATCGTGAAGTCTACAAAATAATCAAAACACTAAAAAATAAAAATAGTTACGGTATAGATGAGCTTCCACCAGCCATGCTTAGACAATGCGCGGATGAACTTACCTTACCTTTTTGTCTATTAATAAATCAATCTTTCGATGAAGGCACCTTTCCAGACGAACTAAAAACCGCTGTAATTAAGCCAATACATAAAAAGATATCAAAAACCGACCCTAATAATTACCGCCCTATTGCATTACTACCAACAGCGTCAAAAATTTTTGAAAAAACCATGTACGACCGTGTTTATAAATTTTGCGAAAAATACAAAATCTTCAACGAAAATCAAAATGGTTTCCGTAAAAACAAATCCACAATTTTGGCGGCGTATAACTATATGCAAAAAGTCCTTAATATTCTTAATGACAAAAAATATGCAATCGGATTACTACTGGATATGACAAAAGCTTACGACAAAGTGCAATACAACATATTGCTAAAAAAGCTGTATGGGATAGGAATACGCGGAAAAGCTTACAACTGGTTCGCATCGTACCTTAAAGACCGAACACAATTTGTAGAAATAGAATACTTTAATTATGACTCAAATGAAATAATAAATGTCCGATCTGAAGGCAATGTTACGAATGCCTCTATACCTCAAGGAAGCGTTATTGGATGTCTTTTGTTTTTGGTATACATCAATGACCTCCCCAAAATTATGGATGAACACTGTGTTTTGTTTGCGGACGATGTATCCCTTCTCACTTCATGCCACAACAATACCAATATAAATGAAAAACTCAAATCTATGCTAGATAAAATAACTAATTGGATGAACGAAAACCATCTTGAAATTAACGTTCAAAAAACAAAACTGATGACATTTAGACCGTATCAAAAAGCCCCAATCAATATAAACCTACAATATAATAACATAAAAATAGACGTTGTTGAAGAATTTTCACTGCTCGGTATAGTTATAGACACACACGTCAGCTGGAAACCACATCTTCTTAAAATTAAATCTAAAATATCTAGCTTCGCTTATGCACTTCGTGAAATAAAAAAAACCACCGATATACAAACAGCACTTACAACATACTATGCTTATGCTTATGCATGGCTTAGCTACGGTATTATTTTATGGGGAAATAGCACAGATGCCCCCCACTCTTTTTACTCTTCAGAAGAAACTAGTCCGAATCCTCGTAAATATTAAACAAACAGATAGTTGCAAACCCTATTTCCAAAAACATAAGATTCTGACTCTGCCGAGCATATACATCTTAGAAATATGTAAATTCGTACGTAAATATCCAAACTTTTTCACCAGGCGTGAGGAAATTCCGTGCAACTACTCATTGCGATATAAAAAAAGGTTGGTGCTCCCAACCTCTCGACTCACACTTCACTCTTCTAGTGCCCATGTTATGTGTGTAAAGATATACAATAAACTACCTGAAAACATAAAAAACACAAACAAAGACAAACAGTTTATAAAACTACTCAAAGAATTACTAAATACTAAGGTCTACTATACTTATACCGAATACTTGGATGATGCTTTGTAATAATGATTATTTTATTTGTTCAATAATACATAAATAATAAATATATCGCTACGAAAATGAATACTATACTAATAATAAATACAAAATAATTAATTAATTATATACTAAAATGCAAACCAATTTTATAAATATAAAATAATTATACTAATCAATAATCTACTGAAACATAAAACAGCGATAACTATATACTTGTATACTTCGAACAATGATAAATATAAATACAGAACAAATTATTAAATATACTTATTTTATTACTTGCTATAAGTACCAAAACATGAAACGGCGTTGACTACATACTTGTGTACTATGAACATGTGCTTTTTTACTGAACAATTTGTAATGATAATTTTATGAATATTATTAAAGGCCTCCTCCATCACTTCTAATTGTTTGCAGTGCCCTATAATACAGGGTCCATAATGATCTCTTAGCTTTTAAGTTTACCATCTCATGTAATGAACGCTGTAATTATGGAAAGCAATAAATATTGAGTATTGAGTATTGAGTATTGACTCGTCGTGTGCGCCCCATAAAACGGCCGCACGCACAAAGTGCGACAATGGGGCAACATCCCATTGAGCGGCTTAAGGTTGTCGAGAGGTGCGGCACCGGTTTCACCATCGCGGGGTTTACCCCCGTGAGCGGGTTTCCCCGTTATTACGCCATTACGTGCAATACACTTCCAACCTGGAGCATAGGTTCTGCTCTTGCGATTCCACTCTGGACGGCCAATGAAGGCAAAGCCAGACGTAGGGGGGTGTGTTACTGTCTGTGGGGGTGTGTGTGTAAGCGCATGTCTGTATGGTCCCCCTGGATAGGGGTCCGCGGTGTCGCCACTCACCGTCAGCTCGCCACAAGCTGCCCCCGCGGGGTTATTATTATTATTATTATTGAACCAGGTGTAAAAAGCGAATAGAATATTGTTTATTTTAGTATTTAGTTTAACTATATCTTGCGAGCTGTTACAACTGCATCGGTATCATCCGCGACGACCACGAACCGGGTATCAGGAAACTTATTATTCATGTAGTTTATCAAGTCGTTAGTGAAAATTATAAACAATATTTGACCTAGTATGGAGCCCTGAGGCACTCCTCTCGTTACGCTTAGCATTTTTGATCGCTCAAACTTCTTGATGCTGGCATCAGTAATGTCTGCAACCTCTACGAACTGTTTCCTACCGTTTAAATAAGATTCGATTAGAGTTTGGGCCGTACCTCTGACACCATAGTCTTCTAATTTGTCAATTAATATATCGACGGGCCCTACGTTAAAGTTCGAAAGTGGCAGTTACGAAGTTATACTACTATTGCATTTTCGGAATCTACACATCCTAATCAATAAGATAAAAAAATAAAATATTTAAAAAGTCAGTATTTAATAGGTTTTTACCAATCGTATAATGTCGTATATGCAACCCGCCTACGGCGTATAGGTATGAATCTGTCTCTTCCGCACTATTACTCTGTCGGGGCGGGGCGCCCCCGCACGCAACTGTCAGTTCCGTATTCATTCGCTGGAGATTGCGGTGGATTGAGCTTACGCGGTAAAAAGTGGATTTTAATTTTTAAATGGCTAGTAGGAGACAATTTAATGAATAATATTAAAGGCACAGCTTAAAGTGAAGTGAAAAAAACCAATAAAGAATAAAAAAGATACGCCTTTTAGTTAAAGTTGAGGAAATATTTGTTGACCATATTGCATTATTTAGTTATTTTACCTATTCTTTATCGTTCAAATTCTTCATTACATAAACACTGCTTAAACCTTATAAATGATTGAAAATACTAAGCAGTAGTTTAAAACTTTTTTGCCTATAACTTTATTTAAAATAGGTTCCGTTGTACAAATACGTAGGGGACTAGTTACGAAATTGTACATCGGAATTGTTATTAAAAAAATAATGAAACTTCCATATACGTAGTTATACAACGGATACTAATTAAATTCTGTTTTTGTATCTGTAAAGTTCCTTAATATTGAAAATACTAGTTACTTTTAGGTATTTATTATTTTCGAAAAAAACATACAGGGTGTAACAAAAAGGAGGTAACAAACCGAAACAGAACGATAGGGCTCATGAAAGTGAACAACTTTTCCCAAGGAACATGAACAGAAATGTGAACAACTAAATCGAACAATTTGTATGACAATCCAATATTATTTTCATATTTTGAGCTGTGCTGCTTGGGGAAAGTTGTTCAATTTTATAAGTACTGATGCTGTGTTTCGTCTTGTTACTTACTCCTTTTTGTTACATTTTGTACAAAAAGAAAAAAAATTAACACCTTTGCGACAGTAGGCAGGTACTAATATCTTTTTCAAAACAAAAAAATCGTTTAAAAAACAAAAAAATATTTGCAACCATTGCTTTCACTTGCTTGGCTTAATAGCAGATAAAAAGATAGTCAAATCTTTCAAATATTACAAAAAATAACTAAAAAACTTATAGATAACTGAAAATGGAGTAAAAGTTTAAAAAACAAAAAATATTTAGAGTATTAGTTTAAAAAACAGTACGTAAACTTTTCATTATAAAAAGGAAATATAATTAGAATCTGAATTCTTAAAAAATCATAATAAAAACTTATGTCATATCAGACGATATGGACTTCAAGAAATCCAGCAGGAAGGCATGGCGCGTTCTCATTAACCTAACTGAAAAGAAGACACCTCAGAAGACCTGCACCAAACTGCATCCAGATGCTATCGCCAACAGGATGGTTGAGGTGACGCAGGCAAAGCGGGACAAACAACACACAAAAACGGTGAAATAGCAACATGCCCACTTGAGACGAACCGTTGTTGATAGTGAAGAGCTATCTCGGCCCCAGAGGTACCCGAGAACTACAGGCCTATTGCTCTTCTTAGCTGCACTTACACATTTCTGGAACGTCTTATACTGACTAGAATAGCTCCTTTTATCGAGGCAGTAACACCCCCAGAGCAGGCCAGTTTCAGATGCGGTTGCAGCCGCACGGACCAAGTTTTGGCACTCACCACACACATCGAGCACGGCTTCCAGAAACAGATGTTATCGACGGCTGTCTTTGTTGACCTGACCGCCGCTTACGACACCGTATGGAGAATGGGCCTCGTCTTCAAGCTGATGTCGGCCGTCCCAAACAGGGCGATGGTAGACCTTGTCTCTAACATGCAGAGTGAGAGGCGGTTCGAGGTCTTTCTTGGTGATGTGAAAAATAGGAAAAGAAAACTGAACAACGGGGAGAGGACATCCTATCATCGGACCTTAGGAAGCTTTCTAATTACTTCACACAATGGAGACCAATAAGAAGCGCCAGCAAAACGGTAGTTTCCTGTTTTCATCAGAACAACCGTCAATGCCAAATACGAGCCGGCTGTCATATCACTGTCACTTAGGTACAACCCCTGTCCGAAGTACTTGGGAGTCACGCTGGACCGCTGGCCAGGTGGAACGACACCATGAGGCGCATGTCCGGGACGGTAATGTCGACGCCCACGCACTGGCTACCGGTACTGAGCCATATCGCGCCGCCGAACCATCGAAGACAGCATGCGCTCAAGAGAGAGGCTAACCACCTGGCACCGCGATGCACCTGCCCCTCCACGAGGAGTTTTTCAGCCCGCCCCCACAGAGGCTCAAGTCTGGGCCTGCGTCACCGCAAGCAAACTTAGAACCGAGGATTTTAATCTGGAGCGGCGCTGGAAGGACGAGTGGAGGAGCAAAACTGGTGGATCGCCAGAGGAATACCTGGACCTCACTGTCAAGCCTAAGGGATTCCATCTGCCGCGCAAGGACTGGTGTCGCCTCAACAGGCTAAGGACCGGCCACGGCAGGTGCAACTACCTCCGACACAAATGGGGCTGGACAGAGTCTCCCTTGTGTGACTGCGGGATCGAAGACCAGACGATGCAGCACATAATACAACGGTTCCCTTTCGAGCTAACCCGGGCCGTCCTGAGGACCTGACACATCTGACACCTGAGATCCTTCGATGGCTTCAGACGCTGGATGTAGACTTATGACCTTATGCCAATTTGGCGCCACGCTGGCGCCGCGCTGACACCGCGGTGACGCAGCTTCGACGTCTCGTTGACGTCGCGTCGACGCTGCGCGGAGGCTGGCACGACGACGACGCTCGAAAGACGCTAGTGTGGAGCTCTAACTCGTATTTTTGTGATACTATGCCTTAATAATGATTATAAGAATGTTATAAGTACTTAATACGAGTTACAAGACTGCCTTTGTTAGTAGCCTTACTTAGTACCTAAATGTCTAGAGGTGGAAAACTATTCTGTTTTTAATACTTCAAAGAATTTTAATAATTTTTACTCTTATTTCTAGTTAACTTTTTAACAAATTAAGAACTAAGGTATTTGGAATACACTCTCTCTTTGATTAGCCGGGAAGTAGGGTGTTGAAGTAATTTAGAGAAATCATATTACGCTTCCAGAAACTCGAACTTTTCCAGGTAAAATTACATAAGAGGTAAATACTACATTATTGACTCATTGTTGAACCATAATAAAAAGCTGTAACAGGCATATACGCAACTAAAAACAATAGAACATCCAAGTAAAATGCCGTAAGGGCCACTTCCGATTTTGAGGTTTGATAAACTGCAATATATAAGTCCGTAAATACCAGTTCCGTAAAACTTTAATCGTAAATTCCGTCCGTATCTGCATTTTTTTCAAAACTAATAGTATTTATTTAAATTCAAACATTCCAAATTAAACTTTACCTTTTTTACGAGTAGAATGCCGATTTTCAAATCTGTAACATTAATAGAAGCGGAGACATGATGCGACCAACTTATCATAACTTTGTAATCGTTCTCCTGTAAAATTTGCGTTTTGCAGATACGGACTTTATCGTAGGGCCCGTCGATATCGTGATCGACGGTGTCAAAGGCGGAACTCAAATCAAGGAATATTCCCGCGACCTTAATCCTTTCGTTCAGTTTGTGAACGACATCATCTACCAGAGCATCAATAGCTTCTGAAGTTCCGACTCCTCTTTGGTACCCAAATTGCCGCAAGTTTAGAACTTTGTTCAAATTTGCGTTCAGAAACACCTGAAAACATGACTATATTCCTTTAACATTGCACAAAAGTGCTGCTTTGCGGTTGTGGTAGGGTCATATTGACCCTTTTTGACTTCGCGCATTTTGTGAAATTGTGACTCCCGTCGCAGGCAGCGGCTGACTGTGTAGCGGTATGCGGCATGCGGGCGGGTCCTTTAGCAACAGCTACTGAGACGTTCAAAATCCATCGGCCGCGGGAAAAAAACTACACTCGATTAAAAATTAAGAGGGTCAAATTGACCCCTCCACATCCTCGCCGGGATAAAAGGCTGATGATGATGCTAAGAATATATTTTTAATAATGTGTAGAGCTTAGTTTTTTCATTTGAAGTAAAATCTTGGAAGCAAGAGCAACATAACTGCAAACTCGATCCATTTTTGATAAAAAATTACATAAGGTAGGTAAGTAAATATATCGGCAAATATTATAAAACTGAAAAAAATGTGCGAAGTAGGAAAACTATAATCAAAACCACACCATCACCATTAAATTTAAGGATAAGTATCAGTTTTACCGGTCAGTCATTACCACGAAACTAATACACCATGTTGTTTTTACTAATTTTGGCAAAATTTTTAATTTTCTTGACCTGTATAAGCAGTGTCAATAGTGATTTAGTTACTGAAAATGAAACAAGTACCAAGATTCCAGGTATGCAAAGTCATACCCTTAGTAATGGAACGCCAACCAATCGCTCAAAAGGAAAAATGAAACGCTGTGAAAATATCGAAGATGACTTCACCGATTTAAAAAATAAAACTATTGTTAAAGAAGAATTTTGCAAGAAAAAGACGTGCATTACGAAATGTTGCGTCGAAAATAAAGTGTATCTTGAAGGAAGATGCAAACTTATATCTTTTGTTAGAAGACATACGAGTTTAAACTATTCGTTTGACTATTCGGACTTCGATATATTTGAAACGAATATAAGACAGATGAAAATTAAGTCTAAAAAGAATCTTATAAAAGATTATGAATTTGTACGGAACAGAAAAGTTTTGAAATGCGGCACAAAGCCAGTTAAAAGTGAAGGAGATATTAATTATCTCCTTTTAGAGGTAAGCATACAAAAAATTTTCAAATACTTAACTACCTACCATAGGCCAAGTATTTCGCTTACGCTGATAGACGTAACATCAGTGTAACCGCGTATGAGACAGCGATAGTCATAAAATCCTATACAATTTGTATGAAAATAGATGTCTGACTCCGGAGTCAGACAGCCGTCGTAGAACAAAAAAGTGGCTACGTCGATAAGGACAGCAATAAGTAGCGATCTCCTTTTTTAACTAGAGCGAATTTGCTATGTGCATCTCTTACTGAGTGATATGACAAGACACGTGCTTTCTTCTAGTTCCTTCTCTTTCTACGCTACCTACTATCAAAACCCCGACATAGTCTGAATACATACGGGCTCGTATTGACCAAAAGAGGTTAGCACGTGTTTGATTCAGAAGGATGAGGTGATAGAGAATTAAAAACTTCTTACTGTTGAATACCTCCCGAACAAGAAGTTTGGAATTGCTCTCGAACAACCAAGAGGGGATGGGTAGAGGTCGAATCTGGTGGGATGCAGGGGGTTTTCGTACATAACTGTGTCTAATAAATACTCATTCTTATATGACCTCAGTCAAGTGCAAGTGTCGCAATTACGCAAAACTACTCAATCGAACTTCCTATGCTTACCTATAAGTAGTCATAAATAGGGATTGCAATCCGGTTTTCCGGATCCGGTAATCCGGCGGATCCGGCACCATTTACGGCCTACCGGATCCGGCACTAGCTAGCCGGATCCGGTCCGGATCCGGTAAATGTCTTGAAAATCAAATAAAACAGCTTTTTTAATGAAAATTCTCGCGGTGGACGTCGCTTACGACGTTATTGAGTCACCTGCTACGACTATCCACACCTACACGTACATTTAAAATAGAAATTTGTCCTAAGTATGGAGTTTTTTTCTTCCCTACCATATTAATATGTCATTATAGAAATGACAGCAGAAAAGTTTTATTTTGTTATCCTAATAAAAGAACGTATATACAAATCAACAGTAGGTATAGTAGTACATACCTGTCTCAGTCTGACAAAAGAAAAATAACCATAAATGTAAAAAGTGTGGATGTTAGGCGGTCTCTCTTTATGTTAGTCAATGCTTTGAGGCCTAGAAAATGTTTTTTTCGCATTATTAATACGATAGAAACTATCACTTCGTAACAATAATAATTTTTTTCACAGTTGCTAGAAACACCTTTATTATTTTACAGTTGATTTTAAAATGAAAACGCAAGTGATTATGGATATTACCAATCCGGTCGGATCCGGCGGATCCGGCCGGATCGATGAAAATCCGGTCGGATCCGACCGGATTGAAAATTGCACCGGATTGCAATCCCTAGTCATAAAACAATTCCAGAATTCAGATCTTAACCAGTGGGCTGGCAGGACTAGTACCTACAATACCAGGGGTCCCGGACGTGAAGGCGCCCCGAGGACTTATAACTATTATAACCCTTCAGTATTCAACAAGCTTTATTACTTACAAACATTTAGCATGGTCGTAGCAAGGGGGTTAGTACACACGGCGACAGGTCAGGTTACGAGAGGGTGCGGTATGATCACGCTGATGTCACATACATGAAGGTATGTGAGAAGGTGGTAAAGAAACGAATGCGAGAGGAGAGTGAGATAACGCAAAACCAATTCGGTTTTATATGTCTGGTCGGGGAACCAACTGACGCTATTTTTTCACTACACCAATAGATTATGCCTCAAAACGAAGGTGTTCAATCAGTGCGTCCTGCCAGTAATGACCTATGGTGCGGAAACATGGACCCTGACGATAGGACTAGTTCATCAGTTCAAGGTCGCTCAGCGAGCTATGGAGAGAGGTATGCTCGGTGTTTCTCAGAGAGATCACATTAAAAATGAAGTGATACGCCAGAGAATTAAAGTGGTTGACATATCTCAGAGAATTAGCAAGCTGAAGTGGCAATGGGCTCTGGTCATATCTGCCAAAGAACTTTGGGGTGTGTCTGAGTTCTAGAGCGGAGACCGTGAACTGGTACGCGTAGTGTGGGACCTTAAAAAAGTAGCGGGGATCGCTCCCCTGGATGAGGAAGGCCGAGGACTGAGTTTTGTGGCGCTACTTGGGAGAAGCCTATGTTCAGCAGTGTACGAAGATGGGCTGATGATGATGATGTTGATGAACTGATTATTGTATATTCATAGAGTATCCTTAATACCTGCATTATCTTGACAGAATACAACTATAGTAGCGGAGAAAAGGAACTCTTTTAATAAATATCCGTCTCATTGGAAAATGGAAGATTTCTGCTTGGAATATCAGGTCAGAAATGCGACCGAAGATGGAGACCCGCGAGTTTACTTAATTTTTTTGAGGTATCCCGGAAATGAAACTAGTGCTAGCGAATCAGATGGATCCTACTGTATACCCAGAGCTATAGGTAAGTGAGTATCTAATACAGGATAAGGAAAAGTATAATCAACCTTTAAACCGCATACTCCACCCATCAACTTTTACTTTTTTTTTTAACAAGTTTAGAACACGGTACACTTTTTTTGGTGCCACTTTTTGAGCTTCATTTACACTTCTATACATTCTTATTCGTAGATCAGTGCAAATAAAATCTGCTGTTCCATACTAAACTGCAATGCCCACACGACTTAAACCACTTAAACGCTAAAAAGACTTTTTTTTGTTCTGGCTGATTTGCACCCATAGTAAAAGTTGTTCAGGTTGATGTATAGAGTAATATGCAACAATTTTATATATATACAAAATTTTTGGTAATATGTTATATTATTTTATTGTGGCCGCATCTTCTCTACAGCGACAAGACGTTCCGAAAGGGTGGTAGCTAGGGTGGTAGCTTTGAAAAAAGATTTGACTACTACTGTAGTTACATCGCCAATTCGTATGACAGAAATTAGTTCTCAACGTAACCACTAGGAGCGCGGAGTAACTACATTATGGACTTGGGGTCTCGGGCCTCTGCTCAAACGAAGATTGACGAGCGGACTTATTTCAAAGACTACAGTTTAATTAATATACGGAAATAGACTGGTCACTTCGCCGTCTCTGTTGTTATAATAAACTAGTAGCACCATCTAGGAGAGTAGTCGGAAAAGTAATGTATTCACCGATACACACATGCACACACACATGCCACACATACATAGACGTTTATCCCTGCTTATTTATGAAAATTTGTAGGTATTTTATTATTCATGTTTATTAAGCATTATTATATTATAATGTATAGCTAAAAAACAGCCGTACAAAATAATGCACAATAAACATGAATAGGTAATGTTAAGCTCCAAATAAAAGTCATTTTTACTTTTTAACTTTTCGTGTTTTATTTTAAACATAATAAGTAGGTATTCATTTGCAAATTTTATCACTTTCGTCAAAGTGCGGAGAGATTTTATTTATTTATTGATGACAATACGATGTTTAGTAAATTAACAAATATCGACGCACTATAATTTTGTTTTATTTAGTTTCGGTACTACTCGTATGTACTAGGGAAACGTGGATGTTCTGAGGTTTCAGAATGTCTCTGACTACACCCTTGGGGAAAATAGTCGTGAGCATATGCATGCATGCTTGCATGCCCACGTAAGTTTTTTGTTTATGTGCCCTGCATGACAAAAAACAGAAGTAAACAGAAATCTATGCTAATTATGTTACAATAATGGCAAATACCGTCTATAGTCGTCCTTTAAAATTTCATTTGCTACGATTTCTATTTGAGCAAAGCAATCGAAAATTACGCCGCAAAGAAATTTTCACGGGGATCTTGGTTGAAATTCCGCAACACGAGTGATGTAATGCCCTGGACTGTGCTAATCCAACTTGAAAGCGATGGTACTACGATTTTTCGACCACGTGCTTGCAAAAACTTGTTCGAAATGTATTTGACACATTTTTCCATTCTTGAAAATAAATTCATCTTCTAATTCCATAATATTGCCTCGCCACCAATCCTTGTGACACCTTGTTTTAAACAGTTCACTGCCTTTCCTTGGGTTAGTTAGGATAAGGATGAGGTGCACCTATAACGAAAAAGGAAATAATTAACACCTTTTTAATTCATAAATAACTACCAACAATACATTTTTTCGGTGTAAATTTTGACGATACGATATCTAATATAATAGCCGTGGTGGTGTCCAGTGGCGAGTAACCTTACCTGCCGTGCAGGAGGCGATGGTTAGATCCCCGTCCAAGACGCCGACTCGTACCAATGAGTTTTTCGGAATTTATGTACGATTTGTAACACCACTGGCTTTTCGTTGAAGGTTGAAGGAAAACATCGTGAGGAAACCTGCGTGCTTCAATTTTGAAGCATGTTTTGTACCCACTGTCCATTATAATGGCCACTTATAAGTGGCAACGGGCTCACCCCCTGTCACACTGGACAGAGTTTAGGTACTACTGGTGAAACGTGGATGTTCTGAGGTTTCAGATTATCTCTGACTACACCCTCGGGGAATATAGTCGTGAACATATTCTTATGCTATGCTACGATTAGAATACAAAATCTGGCTAGCATACTTTGCTTCTGGTTGGCCCCCCCTGGTGACTAGAACTTGTCTAGCCGGACATTCGAACTTCGCAATTGCGTGAACGTTTTCGTTCATATGTCAAATCTGTTACAATGAAGTCGGACCGAAACGGTCGCGATATATCGAAAAGCGAAAGTCCGGGTACATGGCCAGGTTTAGCAGATGACCATCTTACGTCTTTGCAATAATGTTTATATTTGAGGGGATGTTTTTGGTTATACATTGAGGTGGTAACAGCAGTGGTGACAGCGGTGCCGCAGTTCTTGTGGCGCTGTATGTTACAACTCTTACCATATTCATAAATGTATTGTACTGTACGGTACTCACCACAGCCAACAGTCACTGAACATCCAGACATGCAGCATTATTTATGAGACTTTTTATCAGTAGGTAGCAGTCAGGGTCACGAAGACACACATTAACAAAATCCAAGACGAAAAACAGCAATTATTTTGCACATTTTGCTGAAAATTTTTCAAAATTAAACTGTCAATGAAAATGGCGGATGACAGTAAAACTTTTTCTTTTATGGATTTTATGGCTAGGTTACCTTTTTTAAAAAAAATTACGGCCTGGTTAAAAGCTTATTACACCTTCCTAAATTCAGATTCAGATTGAGGGACAGAGCTATAGGTTAGAACGGGACGTTGTAAGACGTCCTTTTTAACCTATAGCTCTGTCCCCTCTTCAGAATCTGAATTTAGGAAGGTGTAATAAGCGTTTTACGTCAAACGAATGTTGCCAGGTTATGTTGAAAAACACCCCTAATGACATGGGTATTTTTCTCCTTACTTGGCATCACAGCTATAAAATTGTTTTAGAACTCGGCTCCTAGATTGTGCTGTTTTTAATAAAATAGTGAATCTGAGCAAATGTTCAAAGAGAACATAGCATGACTTATTTTCCTGTTCGTACTATACTAAAGTAACGTAAAGTCTGACCAGAAATATAAAAAAACTGGTTTGGGGGCGCTGCAATCTACTATACTATAACCTTTAATGTCAGTGTTCCGAGTACAAAAATTAGGTCGAATGATTTACCGCTTTACAGTGAAAACTCATGGCAGGTCTACTGACTTCATTTGTGTGGAGCGTGCCAACGGTAATAATTATATCAACATTTATGTTTCAGCATTACTGATATCGTGCTTCTTCCTCATCCTCGTCCTGATCGTGTATGGGCTGCTCCGTGCACTACACAATGTTTTTGGCATGGTGCTAATGGCGTATGTCAGCTCACTCACCGTCACATTCTTAATTAAGGCGATAGATCTCATTCTAGTGGACCAAAAAAAAATTGATGTGGAGATATGCAAACATCTAAGTAAGTTATTTAAAACAGCGGCCATAGTATGATGCACTCAATAAGGCTATCTCGTTCGTTCGCGCACAAATAGAAAGAGAGCTAAAGCGCGACAGCGCTAAATCCCGCTGCCATACTACGGCTGCTGGTATACATAACGCCGAAAAACCTTGTTTTGAATATGAAAATCACGAGTTTAAGAGGATATAATTCGGAACGCGCTCCATACAAACGTACTATGGTGATATTTTCAATACTAACCAATTAAAGTCAATAAAATTTTGCAGAAAATCAACCTAGAAACAAATATCTATGCTTGAATGGAGTCAGATTTTCGTTAAAATGTATAGTATGAAAATTACAGTGCCTCAAAGATTTCCATACAAATTTAAAATTAATCCTAGCATTGAAAACTTAGGGTAAAACCGGGATAGATGCCACACTTTTGGAAATAACTCTCTCAGTACAAAAAAATATATATATATATTAAGTAAAACCGGTAAGTACTTTGGTTTTTATGTACAAATTTATGAAAAGTAAAAACATCTTTGATATTTCCAAACATTTTTCATTTTACATTTTGGGACATCTATCCCATATAGGGGATAGTTGTCTCCATATATAAATTACGTTTGGGATAGATAATCCGAGAAAAACTTTGATCGCACCCATGCAATGGCACAGAGACATGCGACACGGTCAACTTAGTAGTAGTTGGTGAGTATCTCGATACATAAAAACTTTGATCGCACCCATGCAATGGCACAGAGACATGCGACACGGTCAACTTAGTAGTAGTTGGTGAGTCTCTGGATATATAAAAACTTTGATCGCACCCATGCAATGGCACAGAGACATGCGACACGGTCAACTTAGTAGTAGTTGGTGAGTCTCTGGATATATAAAAACTTTGATCGCACCCATGCAATGGCACAGAGACATGCGACACGGTCAACTTAGTAGTAGTTGGTGAGTCTCTGGATATATAAAAACTTTGATCGCACCCATGCAATGGCACAGAGACATGCGACACGGTCAACTTAGTAGTAGTTGGTGAGTCTCTGGATATATAAAAACTTTGATCGCACCCATGCAATGGCACAGAGACATGCGACACGGTCAACTTAGTAGTAGTTGGTGAGTCTCTGGATATATAAAAACTTTGATCGCACCCATGCAATGGCACAGAGACATGCGACACGGTCAACTTAGTAGTAGTTGGTGAGTATCTCGATATATAAAAACTTTGATCGCACCCATGCAATGGCACAGAGACATGCGACACGGTCAACTTAGTAGTAGTTGGTGAGTCTCTGGATATATAAAAACTTTGATCGCACCCATGCAATGGCACAGAGACATGCGACACGGTCAACTTAGTAGTAGTTGGTGAGTCTCTGGATATATAAAAACTTTGATCGCACCCATGCAATGGCACAGAGACATGCGACACGGTCAACTTAGTAGTAGTTGGTGAGTCTCTGGATATATAAAAACTTTGATCGCACCCATGCAATGGCACAGAGACATGCGACACGGTCAACTTAGTAGTAGTTGGTGAGTATCTACATATATAAAAACTTTGATCGCACCCATGCAATGGCACAGAGACATGCGACACGGTCAACTTAGTAGTAGTTGGTGAGTATCTCGATATATAAAAACTTTGATCGCACCCATGCAATGGCACAGAGACATGCGACACGGTCAACTTAGTAGTAGTTGGTGAGTCTCTGGATATATAAAAACTTTGATCGCACCCATGCAATGGCACAGAGACATGCGACACGGTCAACTTAGTAGTAGTTGGTGAGTATCTCGATATATAAAAACTTTGATCGCACCCATGCAATGGCACAGAGACATGCGACACGGTCAACTTAGTAGTAGTTGGTGAGTCTTTGGATATATAAAAACTTTGATCGCACCCATGCAATGGCACAGAGACATGCGACACGGTCAACTTAGTAGTAGTTGGTGAGTATCTCGATATATAAAAACTTTGATCGCACCCATGCAATGGCACAGAGACATGCGACACGGTCAACTTAGTAGTAGTTGGTGAGTATCTCGATATATAAATAAATTAGCATGCGATTCATCCGCGAAACTAGAGTAGGACCTAATTTTACAATCGGGGCAACTATACGTATACCCCTGCGGCATCTATCTCGACTTTACCTAAATCGTAATTCGTATGTTTTGTAACGCACTAATCAATTAATGTTATTACTATTAGTCATTATATCTATCAGATCAGTTCATTATGTCTATATTCGAGCAACTTTTCTGCAGTTAGTATTTAATTTAATAGCAGAAGAATTAAGTTAGAATGCTGACAACACCCAATTGAGCTCCACTTGACAAGTTTTTAAGCCAAAATAGAGCAACTGATTGCAGCAGGAAAGATATAACAGTATCAATTTGATATCAATGGCATCCTTTTCAACTAAGAGTCTAGTCCTTGTGACAGTTGTTCAGTTTGATAGTGTGAAGCACAAACTAATAAGGTGTGAAGCATCCTCTTAAGTATGTAACGCTAGTTTACGCCCAGTATAGCTTGAATCAAACGTGAATATTTAAATGTTATATTTTTATGTCTATAAAGTTGACGACCCGGTTGGTGTAATGGTTACCACGCCGGACTGCCAAACCAGGGTCCTGGGTTCGAATCCCGGTTCGGTCATGGATGTTATATGTTCGTGCCGTTGTTGTATGGTTTCCATAATAAAAGCCTTTAGTGCTTAGTTTGGGATCATTACAATGTATGTGCCTGTGAGCGTTATTTATTTTTATTTTAAGTGCCCGTAATTTTTTTTCAGCTGTGATCCTATACTTTGCGATACACTCTGGATTCTTTTGGATGAACGTAATGTCTTTTGACATATGGTGGGCTCATAGGTAAGCGGTGGTAGAGTCAAAACACAGATCTCCTCCAATAGTTCCCGCATACAGGGCCGCCGACGCGCACCACACACACCCACACATCTACGATTTTGCACTGATATAAGCAACGGGATAGAGCGAGATCAGAATAGTGCGACCTTGAAATGGCCAATCATGTTGCATTATTTCGTGCCCCGCTACCAGACCTACCGCCAAAAATGGTGACTTCGGGCCTGTACGAAATTTTTATCATGCGGTATCTATTGGGGGTAATCTGTGGGTCAAAACAAAGGCCAAGAGCTAGCCAAGAGCGAGTCGGACTCGATTCGTACGGACTTCGACCTTGCTTCTTGTAAAATTTAATTATTCTAGGGCTTATATTTGGTAGGTACCTACTTTACCTGTAAAGTAAGCTAAATAATGACCGTTTGGAGGCAAAAGTACCTACATCAATGAAACATTGTTTTTTAACTTTATCTTGGCACTAGAAATGAGGATCTATGCCGAGTACACCCAAAATTTAGGGGTCCTACCTCACGATCATAACCCCTTTCAGGGTGGTCAGAAACAATGTAGTTATAATCATTTTATTTGATTAAAAACTAACATTTTCAGTTGGAGCATCGACTATGATGTCGAGTAGACCCTCAGATAAATTAACAGGAATGGATTGGAAATGATCTCTCATTTCTACGCAAAAAAGTCTGTCAATTTTGCGGGGGTGAGAGGGGAGTTTTATATACTGGCGCGGGACGCGCGTCAACTATTTTAATATGACGGGTATGCTCACTGAGCATGCGTCTTTGGCAGAGGGGTACGCGCGTAATATCGCATCCATTCCTGTTAATTTATCTGAGAGTAGACCATGTATTGTATAGGAGAACATTTTTTTAGTCTTAAGCGCATCATGTACAGAACGAGTCTAGGCGGAGTCGAGGCAGCGACGAGGCGCGGGCGCGCCTTGGTGACCTTGACATACGGTCGATAATTGTATACCATGAATCAGAGCGGCGCGCCGCTCCGTTTGGTATGATATACAATTACCGACCGTATGTCAAGGTAGCAAAGGCGCGCGCCCGCGCCTCGACGCCGCCTCGAATTGCGCGATGCGCTTTAGTTCGAACTCCAGTAGGTAATTTTGTACCCTACTTAGTAAAGACTAAACTCACGTTAAATAAAACCGTTCAAATGCGGGTCGGGCTACACGCGCATTGAGGGTTCCGTACCACACCACCACACACTTACAAAAAAGTGTGGTTCCGTACCACACCACCACACACTTACAAAAAAGTTTTGTTTTCTTCAGGACCTTTAGCGAAAAACCCTCTCATACTTGGCCGGTTGCTGTTGCATTTTTGCTTGTTATACAGAGTCGTCCATAATCATACCAAGTTTAACGCGTATGTATTACTTAGTTTGACCCTTGTATGTATTACCGTTTTTATGACAGAGCGGGAAGAAAAAACATTTTTATTATTTGTTAGCAAACCCGCCATTAATAATAACGCACATTCTGTGAAGTCCTAAATAGGTAGGACAGACAGACGGGACAAATGAATAGGGCTCGTTTTTATTCTTTTGGTACGGAACTTCAAAAACATCACTGAATCCCGGCCCGATTACTAAGAATATTCCCCTTTTTAGGGTTCCGTACCCAAAGGGTGAAAACGCGACCCTATTCAGCCCTATTAAGCCTCCGTCTGTCCTACTTATGTAGGGCTGTAAATTTTGAATGGCAATTTTGTAATATGTTGTGTGGTATGGAACCCTCGGTGCGCGAGTAGACCGACTCTCACTTGACCGGTTTCATTTTTTATTCAGAGGCTTCATAAACCGTCAGCCCATACATAGACGAGGACAACTGGTCAAATTCGGATGGTATTCATTGTACGCATTCGGGATACCTGCACTGATGACCATCTTTGCAGCAGTCGTCGACTACGTTGATATGAGCGATTCAGAAATCATTAAGTTTGATTTTCAAAACTGTTTATGTAATAGTAAGTAATTTATCATAATAACAATTATTTTTGCCGCTCCATAGTTCAGTTACTACTGAACATGCCTACTGATCCGAGAGTCGTGGGTGGATGGAACCCCATAAGGGGCAAGACTTTATAATTATGACGAAATGAATTGTGAATTTTTTATAGAAGGGAAACTCTTTGGACAGTTTTACAGTAGACTAGTGTTTTCCCGCGACTTCGTCCGCACAAATTATATACCAGATTTTAAGTCAGATCATAAGCTATCAAACAAAAAAGTTTCATCGAAATCGGTTTAGTAGTTTTTGCGTGATGCGCGAACAAACAAACAAACTAACTAACTTGCCAATAGATGGCGCTGCACGTCATTTAAATCGCGCTATCGAGTGTTATTTGAGTTTATATGAAGTGAATCGCTACTTTTTTATTCCTCACAATTTCTACGGTTTTATAATAGTTAAGATTACACACCGAGGACAGGAAAGTAAGAAAGGTCTCAGATCTCATGTGCCGTGGTCAACAAACATGTGATCTGAGGCTTTCTTACGTACCTACTGTCCGAGGTAAGTATACTATTTTTACTTACTCCTCGACGGAGGTGGAAAATGGCAACTTCGTTTAGCGCAGCGGGACGAAAATTGACGCCTTCCATCCGGAGGGGAGAAAAATACATTTTAATAGACTTTTCTCAATAATTATAATTATAAACAATCGAAGTGGTTCGGATTTGCGTATGCACGTCGCGCGGGGAGCGAGGTGGACGTCAACTTCAGTAGGTCTACCATGAGTTTACACTGTAGTAAACTACAGTAAAGCTGCTGTAGTAAACTAACTACAGTTTTTGTATTGAATTTAAAACAGCGCTCCTAGTGGATACGTTGAGAACTAATTCTATCATAAAAAGGAGGCGATGGTTCGATCCCCGTCCATGCCGACTCGTACCAATGAATTTACGTACGATTTGTAACACCATTGGCTTTTCGGTGAAGGAAAACATCGTGAGGAAACCTGCATGCTTCAATTTCGGGGCATGTATTGTACCCACTGTCCATTACAAGTGGCGACGGGCTCACCCCCCGTCACACTGGACCGAGTTTCGGTACTACTGGTGAAACGTGGATGTTCTGAGGTTTCAGAAGATCTCTGACTACCCCCTCGGGGAATATAGTCGTGAGCATATGCTATGCTATGAAATTGGCGCCGCAACTAGAGTAGTAACGTACAGTGAAAACTCATGGTAGGCCTACAGATAAGGGCGATCCATGTCTTAGTATGCTGACCCTTTTTTAAGGGGATCATCAGACCATCAAACAACTGTCTCTACGGGACAAACATAGGAATCGCGAAGAAATAAACAGCTGTTTCGGGTTACCTTTTATTTTCGTGGGGGATATTCATAGAAAAACAATGAAAAAGTAGGAGTTGTAATCACATTTCCATACAAATGTTCGGATTTCGAGGGGGGGGGGGGGGGGGGCTGGATAAATCCCACCTAACCCCCTGGATACGTGCCTGTCAGCATATTAAGAATGACCCTATACATGTTGTATATAAATGTATATGGGACTACTTAGATAATGTATGTGACAATGGCCAAAAGGTACCTATAGGTAGGTATATTAATATATTAATTTTGTATCAAATCCAACTTTAAGATCTGACGGTTTATTATAGGGATGGTCAGACCATCAAACTGAACATCTTTCTATGGAACCAACATCGAAAAACAAATCTGCGTTCCCATAAATTGGTCGCGATTTCAGCCTTGGTCGCAATGAGAAAGTTGTTCAGTTCGATGGTCTAATCATCCCCTTAAAAAACTGTCAGCATTTTAGGAATTAAGGACCCTTTTAAATTATTTTATTCGTTTTGCAGTTGAGCCTCGCAAAATAATGGTGTATATACATATACCTATTGGAATATTGACAGCCAGCAATTGCGTGTTCTTTCTTCTGACTACCTATAACATATGGAAAATCAAAAATGATGTGGCTAATTTTAATAAAAAGGATGACGTTATTCGTAATACGAACCAACACAGGTAATAAATAAAAACTATTATTATTGCATAACAATGAATATTCAGATATACAGGGTAAATATATCACTGCGGATAACTTCAGCATGAATTCTACTCATCAAATTGAACAACTTTCACTATAGAGCCAACTTCGAAATTGCGAAAAAAGTCAGCCCATACCAAACTGCTGTTACCTTACCAGTAATAGTCCAATCATTTTAGGGTTTGACCATAACAATAATTCATCTATCTCTTAAACTTTACAGTGTGATAAAGTAAAGTACTTACTTATTATACAGATTACGGTTTTCAAATAATCTAGGTTATAATTTTTCCGGTCCTAGATTATATGTCAACCATAATCGGTATACTTTACTTTATCACACTGTAAAGTTTCAGCGATAGATGAATTATTGTTAGGGTGTCCATACAAGGAAACTCTAAAATGATTGGACTTTAATACATTCTGAAGTTATCCGCAGCTATATAAAATTTACCCTGTATTTACTTATGTCACAGTATAAGAAAGAGAACTAACTTCCTACTAAGTACAGTGGTACAATACAGAAACTCCCTGCCCCCCACCAATTTCGACTTCACCCCCTCCGTGGTATGGGAAGTGGACATCGACCTAGAACTCTATGGACACAGGGTCTAGTACAAAATTCTCGATAAAAGTGTCCCAAACAAACCTTATAAAAAATATTGGTATTCATAGTAATGTAAACAAACTGAAAACATTGCAATTGAAATCGTATGAAGCTAGTCACAAGGGTTAATTTTGCTTACACCTACTTAACACCATATGCAGCTTCGACTGGAGGTGAAAATGAACATCAAACATGACAGACGTAATGGCGGACGCGATGACAGATAATCAATAAATAATATAAACATTAAATATTATGTTCGTAAACAAAATGATACTTCTAAATGCTTCTAAATGATAAAATAATAATTTGCTTACTGAAAATAGGATACACCATCACATTTTTTCACTTTTCTTTGGTAGTTTTTACATGTTTTTACAACACAGTACCTACGCCATCATGAACTCGCGCGTGCTTAGACGACCAAACAAAGACTGGCAAGAGACTACAGTGCCTTTTTGAATTGTACACTTCTTTTGGTTCGGACACTTTTGAGCGTGGACCCATCTTCCATAGTGTTCTAATTCAATGGAGGTGGACGAATACCTAAGCAGTGGCTAATTCCTTGCTCACTCGCACTCGCACAACAGTCTACAGGGTCTTTCTTAATATACTGATACTTTAATGGGATGATCAGACCGGCGTCATACTGAACAACTTTCTCCATGGGGCCAACATCGATATCGCAAAAAAAAAAAACAGCTGTCCAATACCTACATTTGGCTCGAGTAAGTTTTCAGTTTGTATGGGACAATTGATGGTCTGATCATCCCTAGGATCATCCCCTTAAAAAAGTGTCAGCATATTAAGAACGACCCTTAATAATGACAGAATATAAGCCTCAAAATAAAGGCCTCCGCTCATTGCAGCGATATTATCGCTGCGATTTTGCGATAATTGTTCTCAGTACATTTTGTATGGGGACGCGCGCGATCCCACACACTGCCGCGATATTATCGAGCGATAATATTGCTGCGATTTTGCGATAATTGTTCTCAGTACATTTTGTATGGGGACGCGCTCACACACTGCCGCGATATTATCGCAACCTGACGCAATCTCTTTCTACTACATTCAGCGAAGCGCGCATGCGTGACGCGAATCGCGGAATCGCTGCAGTGTGTAAGGTGTCGCGATATCGCTGTCGATAATATCGCTCGATAAAACCGCTCGATAATATCGCTGCAATGTGCCGAAGCCTTAAATGGCTTTTGTAACAAAGCAATCGCTCTAGTCAAGTCAGCTACCTATTGGAATTTGTCTTCAAACCTTATCATCATCATTTATTAATTACTTTCAGGTTTGGACTTTACATAAAATTGTCATTGGTCATGGGCATCAGTTGGATCCTAGAGTTGTTATCATTGACGGGATGGATGGAGACTGTAGCCACTTTGTACAACAGTTCTACCGGGGTGGCGATCTTCTTCATATTCGTGTTTAAGAGGAAAATATTCCTAAAGCTTTGCAGAAGGTAAAAAAACAGATTTTGAGAATTAGGTATGCTTTATAAGATAAGTATTCTAGGGAATGACATACAAATTAGAGAATAACTTTCCTTATAAAGAATCTACATCATCATAATCAGGAACGATTAGCGGGTCTGTTGGAAGAAATCTCTTCAGACTTAAACTTGGAGATACACTTGGTCACCTTTGTACAAAGTACCTAAGTAGGTACAGCTTTGGTCCACCGGCCATCATCCCTTTCAGCCATGTCTCCCTTCCATACGCAAGAGAGAGCTTGCGCCTCAATCATGAGGCGGCGGTTCGATTCCAGGCCTGTACCACTAAGTTCTTCGGAATTTATGTACGGTTTTATTTATCACTAGTGTTTTCCCGCGACTTCGTCCGCACAAATTATATACCAGATTTTAAGTCAGATCATAAGCTATCAAACAAAAAAAGTTTCATCAAAATCGGTTCAGTAGTTTTTGCGTGATGCGCGAACAAACAAACAAACAAACAAACAAACAAACACACAAACAAACAGACAGACAACATTTCTAAAAAAGGTTGATTTCGAGTCGGGGATATTTAAAAACCATATCGTAATCTTTTTTTTGTAAATATCTTCAATGTACAGACACAGTTCAGATACAGTTTTATAATAGTTAAGATTTACTAGCTCGGCGGTGAAAGAAAACATCGTGAGGAAACGTGACTTCCCGAGAATGAAAACAAAATACCACAAGTTCGGAGGTATGCGTAAACTATGGGTGAGCTTGGGGCGAACACAAAGGACCAGCGCTGGTCTAAGTCTTAATTTTCTAAGTCTTCCCTTTGAGCAAGTTGTCTGTCAGTCTCGCACAGATAATAGGTAGGTACCTCTATTTACAGGGTGAAATTAATATGATTCACATCTTTTTACACTAATCTTTTTAAGTCTACCATTGATGTCTTATAAAGGAACGATTCCACCCATAAAACTGGAAATTTTGGCGAGTGTTGCACATTCTAGCGAGGCTGTACTATGGGAGCAAACCGCAGCATTGCATTGCAGTTTAGTATGGAACAGCTGATTTGTTTTTGCTCCTGCATAGGTAGCATGCTGTAGCATGACACCGTGATACAGCGCTATCACACCTTCGCTCTCTTTCTCTTTGCGCGCGAACTACGGCTTCAGGTTTATAAGGCTTACCTACTATGCATGTACCTGCGCAGTTGACAAATTTTAATAGCGCGTGAAATTATATTGGCCAATCAGGATGTACCACCTTCAATCCGTTTACGCTATTGGCTAATTTGTTTTCGCGCCCTTTTCGCTGCTATCTGACTTTGTACTCTTTGACAAACTTTGAGTACCTACACCTACTAAATGACTTCGGGTTTTGTCGGGGACTCGGGCCTGCTCTGCGCAAACGAAGATTGTCGAGCGGACTTATTTTCCTGGTCGTTCTGTACCAACTTACCTACCTCATAGATAGGTAATAAGTCCGAAATAAAGAGCCATATTAAGTAATTTAATCAATTAACATTGTTATTTTGTTTCTCTTTAAGGTTCAATATCAACAACAGTTTCGTAGAAAGAATGCGCCGCAAATCGAGCACACCAAGAACAGGAACAAGTGTTTACAGTAATACAAACAGAAAAAACTCAGCAGAAGAACAATAAAACGCAAACCAATAGATTAGTAGCACTATAAAATGTAGTTCAGCGCTATTTCAGTGCATGATAATAAGGAAAATAAATCGACGGTTTTGTCATAGTACCTACGTGGTACCTACCATGTTTTGTCTTCGCTGCGCTCCGACCAAAAAAAATATTTTCACAAAATGTACTTTGGCCAGCATTTCATCTTGTTCAGTGTGGACCCGCACGCGCTAGATGATAAAAGTTTCTCATCAATATAACAGGATGATTTTTATTTATGTAATAGACAATATATTTAACTATCCCTGCTTAACATATGAAAGTAAAATATTCGAAAACAACAAAATTATGGGACCAATAGTTAGCCCTTAACTATTCAAATACCTGTTGAATTTACGTGAATTTTCCAAGAAGCTATGATTGTAACGTGATCATTAAAGTGTAAATCAATACTATTTGTGTCATTTATTCATAAGATAGCTATAAATAATGTGTTTTTTATTTTGTATGGAAAAGGTTCTGGTTCAATTGACCCAGTGGTGTAACTGCCCCATACGATAAATAATCTGAAAGATATTTATTTAACCAAAATCAAAACACGTTTTAAATTAAAATACGGGAGAAGACAAATAATCATCAAAATAAAAGCATGTATAGTTTACAGGAACGCTACTGCGACAAATATAAGGGTATTTATCCGAAATGTGGACAAACATGGTAATGAAATGAGAATCTGATTTTTTTTCAAATATTGGCAAATTAACTGTTTTTATGTGAAGAAGTACCAAATAAGAGTAGAATGTGAGAAAGGCACATAAATCTACCCCTTGAATTAGCAGATATATTGAATTCGGTAATGATAATAATCATGGTAATGAGAAATCGAGACATGGTTATGAGATGCCTATAATGGTAATGAGATTGTGAGATATTATACTGAAATGCTTAGCATGGTAATGAGAAATGTTTCGGAAACATAGGTAGCTTGGGTAGCTTAGGTTCTAGATAAATGGATCGCATCAGTTATTGGTCTGCTACAGAAGAGGCTTAAGTTTCATTAGCACTAGTTCACTGTACATTGACATTGTTCAATTTATAAAGTGATCAGCAATTTGATGTTGTACACACGTATTACAATCAATGGTAGTTAATACTCAGATTACTTTGAGATGCAAAGAGTTAGATAAGGCTGTTATGTATATCTCTGGAGCAAAGAATACGGAAGAGAGCTTGTGACTCAATCACGAGGCAACTCAATTCCGATTCGATTCATATCTCATGATAAGTACTCATGCTTAGGTGGTAAGATTAGTCAGTCAGCAATGGTAGTATCGAGGCTATCTGCCCAGGATGCGCAAGAAGAACTCGGGTTTCATCACTCGGGGAGGCTCTTTTCTTCAAAGTTCTATGGAATTTATGTACGGTTGTATCCGTCAATATAAGTAGCTCGGCGGTAAAATAAAAACATCGTAAGGAAACCTACATACTCGAAACGAAAAGGAAATACCATACCTAAGTTCAGAGTTATGTGTGAAAAATACGAGGGTGAGCACTACTGACCAGTGACGATCGAAATGTTACAAATCACGTTCTGAAGCCACTGCTTACAATATCTTTTCTCAAAAATTATATAATCTCCCTAGCTGTTCAATCTATTGTTAAAGAATTATTTGGTTCCCGCGCTGGATGGCCTATGAAATCCTCTGCACCCGATACGACCCTGAGCGGACGTTGTTGTCATTTTCCACCATCCTCCTGCCCAGATCTCTCACAAACGCCTTAGCCTCCACCCTCCATGTTCCAGACGTCTCCACTGCCAGCGGCACAAAAATGTAGTGGGCTGGGACTCCAAAATCGCGTACTTCTCATGCTTTGCATGCGTGCTCACCCTGAGTAAATGTCTCCTTTTAGCTGTACCGTCCTGCTCCTTTGGTTTTGTGGAGCCGTAGACCTAATTTGCGTTAGGCAGCTTTGTTGATTAAAATAGGATCTGGTCGCTTCTTTTCGTTGCTCAATTCAGTAACTGCTACTTCCTCAGATTGCTGATGACGTGATGATCAGTAATAATTGCCTATGGTAACCATCATCATCATCTTAGCTAAAGAAGTTTACTGACGGACAAAGGCCTCCCCCTAGGATCATCACAATGACCGGTCCTGCGCTGCCCTTATCCACCTTGTTCCTCTCACCCTCACCAAATCGTCGATCAGTCCACTTAGTGAAGGATCTACCCACACTGCGCCTTCCAGTACGCAGTCACCACTCGAAAACTCTTTTAATTTCTGCGGTGGTAACTAGAGAGCAGGAAAAGAAAGCTCTTCAGCAGGTTGTTTCAATCTCTGGAACTGCTGTCCGATAGCTCTTCGTTGGATCCCGTATTGTGCATACCATAGTGTTTGTGTTGCGTATCATTTACCTACTTTACATCACTTGAGTGTCATCTGTCATCAGAATTAAAAAATTATTTTGATATCTGAGATATGGAACTAGTGAAAGATTTTGTAAGTGTATATTATACGCCCAGGAGCAGTCAGGAAGTTTGGTCTAAATTTAAGCTGGAACGCAAACGAATGGTGCTACGAGCGTACTTTTCATCATCCACTACTAAACCTCGGCCTTGCCAAAGCGCCCCACAAAATTACCCTCGGCTTTCGTCATCCAGTCACTCCCAACTTCCAGTCTAAGGCTGTCGGTTCAACGGGATGCAGGGAGTACCACTACGCCTTCCCAAAAGCAGCCCATATAAGCTGGTCTGTACTTGTAAGGAGCCAGAATTTGTCTACCTCGCAGGGCTAGGAAATACAGAATCTCAAATAAGAAATGAATAATGTTCCTTTGTTAACAACAAAAGAAATATGCTTCTAAGTATTTACAAAGTTTGTTGATATTGATCAGTTTTTGTGAGTGGTCCACAATAAATGAACAATACCATCATAATCAATTTATTTTAGAGCTACGTTCTTGTCATTAGAACAATCGTCATTTATCTTCTTCACTTCCTAATACGATACTACTTCAATCATCTTCTTCATCTGTAAAATAGCACTGACTCTAGATATCACTTTCTGCCTTTCTTCCTTACATGTTTTTTCTAGAATACCGTTTGTTCAACAATTCTTAGTAGTGTACGTACTAGATCCGTTTGTTCTTGATTCAGAATTCACAATTATTATGATGCATTTTGTTGTAAATCTACTTTCAGCAAGAAATATCTCATCGCCATACTCAATGCTTCATTTCCATGATTGTTTTTCAGTCATGGGAATTATGGTAATGAGAACAAGGGTAATGAGGATTTGCTTGTTTATTTGAAATATTTTTTTAACTATCAAGTTTCTTTGCTTAATTGATTTCTACAATAAAACAAAAACATGTAAAGCACACTTCTAAATAGCCATTTCATAAAAATAGCAAATATTCAATGTGTAAAAAGAGTAACATGAATGAGATACATTACGTGACAAACCCCAAAATTGAGCATATACAGGACCGTATTATTTAAAGAAACCAAGATAGCGTATGGCTCTCCTATGTAACCTGTAGGTCGATATCGAATGTATGCATGCAAGCCGGGACAACACTGGCCTTTATCAGTAAGCAAAGTTATGATTGTGATTGTGCGCTGTCATGGGAATGAGTGGAAAGTCGTGTGACAACATTGATTTGCATATAATTTATTAGTCTTTAGCCATAAACTGGAGCACATTATTTTATCAGAAAGGCTAATTATTCAAAATACGTGTGACGTAATTTAATTGCATAGGTTCCTAGTAGTTTTAGATGTACACAATAATTTGTACACTGACCTGTGCTGTGTGACAGTCATGGAGGTGAGAATTTTCGACTTTGAATATTTGTTTAAATATGTTATCGATACATTTCATATAGTTTTCTTATGTGCCATAGTAGATACCGATGTCAACTATGTTATAAAAATATAATATCGGGAATAAATACAAGGTAACATGCGTTCTCCGGCCTGTGACATGGCTTTGTCCACATTCCGTAGAATTGCCCATAATATACATGTTCGTAGAGCAGTAACTTTTTGACAAATCTATCTATTGTTTTAAGCTAATTTGAATATGAATTCACTAGATTTTGAACGCGGCTTCGTCGGCAATGGACAACATTTACAATACAACAATTACATATCAGTTTTTAAGTCTGTCTTATCTTTACAATTCCAATCAAAGCTTTTAAATAAAGAAAGTTTTAACGAAATCGGTCCAATAGCTTTTGCATGATGCTAGAACAAACGAACATACAAATAGAGCCCAATAAATAAAAATTTGTGATTTGGATTCAGAGATACCTAAACACCATATTATCGTCAAATTTTTTCTATTTGCAGACATGCTTGTTACAGCTTTAAAATAGTTGTAGATAATGGTTAACATATAAAGAATCTAAGGCACAATTGGACCATCGGGTCGTTTGCACCGGTTCAAATGATCCCTGGTTATGTGGTCCAACCGCCCCGACAGACCATTTCCAAAATAATATTAATTTACTCCGATTCTAAAAGCTGTACGAAGATATAATTTTAACAATATATGCCCAAAAGAGCAATAAACACATGGAAGAAGGAAAAATTCCAAATAATAACGTTAACTTGGAAATTTTTACAATTTTGTAATATCCAAATATTTACATTGATGGTCCGAAAACTTCATAACCTCACTGCATGTAATTGGGCGGCGCTGTGCTCGCGGCTAACTGACAGTTACACTTGACACTAAAACGAAGTGCGTTGATGGTACCCACACATGGCTATCTTGCGTATTTTCCGAGAAATTGCCACTGATTCAACCGACCCGCGGTTCATTTGACCCCAGTCTCCCCTACGAGAAAGAACATTGGACACGTGTGGTGGATAACGCCCATACACCTTGAGGGTAGGCCGGCGCCCCTGCAGTGGGACGTTTCAATACCTAAGCCACCTTCCTGTACGTATGATAAAGAATAACTTTATGGTAGGTATTGTAGGCTGATGATGATGATTTTTTTATATATAGTGTAGGTGGCATTCAGTGGCATTGCAATGAGAGGCAAGTAACTTTTTACTTATCAGTTTGTGGCACAGATATTTTTCATTTAAGCATGCAAACAAAAATTTGCAAGTGAAAACGTTTTTCCGATATAATTTGTGATGGATTTAATTAGCGTTGGTCTTGCTCTTTACGGAAAAAATACTCGCCGAGCTCACAGACTTTTATGGACTTACTTACAGGGGTTTGACAAAAAATGAACTCCAAGGTAGTGACATCTGATCCATGGAAGTGACATATACCCTACTACATTATTGTAATGCACTGACATATTATACTCTAGCGATAGACAGGCCCTTTTATAGAAGCAACATGTTCCACTTGAATGCGGTGGGCGCACTTCGTCACTATGGCAATGACAGATAGCAATGTGTCATTTTGTGTTATTTTGTGTGGACGAGCTTATCTATCGCTAGAGTATATGTCAGTGTTGTAATGCATGAAAATTAAATATAACAAAAAAGTTTAACTTTTTTTTGCAAAACATAATCATCAAGACGATATTATACTACTGGACATTGGCCTCCCCAAATGATTGCCACAACAACCAGTACTGCGCTGTCCTCATCCAACGGGTTCCCGTCGCTGTCGCCAGGTCGTCAATCTAACTTGTGAAGGCCTACCCACGCTCTACTTTCCGGTACGCGGCGGCCCTCGAGAAATTGGCCCCATAGGCCATCTGTCCTGCGAGCAATGGGGTATATTGCTCCCATTGCATCACAGACATTACACACTGGTCAAAGACTTTCGTCTTGAGACACTGCGGTATTTGGGATGAGAAGATACTACGTGGCTTCTCAAAAGCTGTCCAGACAGGATTCGACGGTTGACCTCTTTCTCTAAGTTGAGCCTACCTTACTGGATAGCCAGGTAAACAAAATCGTTAACAAAATTGTAAGCGCAGTCTCCGATCTTCACAAGAGTGGGAACAACGTGGATATTTGACATGATCATAAACTTGTCGATGTAAATTTTCAAACCAACTCGTTCGGAGGCTATCCTAAGCGTTCTTTGGTCCTTCATGGTATCCACCATAACCTGAATATATATCGTCGGCAAACCAAAGATAAAGATGACTCCTAGCCGCTAAAAATTGCATAACCCCTTCCAGTCCTGAACCTTAGAAATATCGTTCAATGCAGCGGTGAACATTTTCGGAGATATTACGTCTACTGCCTCACTGCAGTAGTATAGGTTTCGATTCGAGTTCTGGTCTTGTAGTCGCACTTACATGCGTTTTCGTACAATAATTTCAGCACTTTGATGTACCGGTAGTTAACTTGGCATCGAATCGAAGGCTTTAGATAAGATAAGATAAATATTCTTTTCTTCTTCTTGTTTTCTTTCTTTATTTTTCTTTCTTCTTCTTTCTTTTCTTCTTAAAGCTTTCTCGTAGTCCGCGAACAAAAAATATCCTTTGTATCTTTATCTGAACTCGGAACACCATTTCCATCTACTGTAGACCTCGGAACATCGTTTTCACCAGGCCCCAAAATATATATTTCATATAATATTATCTGGAACGCAAAAACTCTGCACTATGTCCTGGAATATCAACCAGGCTCAGGTACTGATAAAATTAATAATTAAGGGCACATTTCGACCAACTTTACAAGTAACAAGCAGCAGTTTTTGGACGTTTCTTGGGTTTCGGTATGTAAAATAAATTTAATGAAAAATTAATCTAAGCTTTCGCAAACACAAACACAATCCTATTCTACAAACCGGACAAACCCACACCCATAGCCTATACAATAATCACTTCCATGGATCAAAGGTCACCTCCATGAGTAAATTTGTATCCACGGATCCATAGAAAAGACGTTCACGAATGTGACATTTCTCCATTAAAATCATAGCAATATAAGTTCTAATTCAGGAATGAACCTGCAAATTTAGCTAAGTGTTTTAGATGCAAAAATACATTAAACCACAAAAACAGAAGGGCATCATTTTAATTTGCATACCTTAAGGCCATTTTGAATTACAGAAACAGAGATTTGAGACACTTCTCACTTATTCTTAGAACAGCTTTAGTATATAACATAGCATATGCTCACGACTATATTCCCCGAGGGAGTAGTTAGAGATATTCTCAAACCTCAGAATATCCACGTTTCACCAGTAGTACCGAAACTCTGTCCAGTGTGACGGGGGTGAGCCCGTAGCCCAGCCCAGCTTTAGTAACGTCCAAGATATGTCAGATAGTAGGTACATCTTTCTGATAAATAAATTATATTTGCTTATCACAATTGGCCAGAAAGCTATTTTGGAATGCAGTATAGGTTTTAGTTAAATCCAACAGAATTATATTTATAGTAGAGTTTACCCGCGACGCCGTCTATCCATCCGCACCAAAGAGATTTAACTTATGTTTAAATCTCTTTGATCCGCACATACAAAAATTCTAAAAAAAGGTTGATTTGGAGTCAGTCAGGGGTACTTAAAAACCATATCGTAATCTTTTTCTTTTAAATATTTTCAATATACGGGTACGTCTGTTACAGTTTTTTAATAGTTTAATGTTAAAATCTAGTAAGTCTGCTAATATTTTCAGATACTTACCTAAATGTTGTTCTCCTCATGAGAACAGTTTACCTGGGACCATTGCACCTTGGGAGAAGCCTAGTAGGTTCACCATTGAACGATAAAAGGCATCATCATCAGATGATGCTAAGAACATAATATTTCTGACAATATGCAGAGCCACAGATTATATGTAGAGCTTAGTCTTTTCATTCTGAGGAAAACGTTTTAGTAGCAAGAGCAAAGTAAACTTTCTGCTAACTCGTAAATTACGTCTGGTATCTCTTTATATCCATTTTTGGTAAAAAATTACACTAAATAATTAACGATTTCGACAAATATTATAAAACTTAAATTGATGTGCGCAATAGGAAAACCATAACAAAAACCAGACCATAGCTATTTAGGGATAAGTAGCAGTTTTACCTCTCAGTAATTCATTAGTTACCTCGAAACTAACGCACCATGTTGTTTTTACAGATTAATTCAAAATTTTCTATTTTCTTAACCTGTATAGTGAGTGTCAATAGTGATTTATTTACTAAAAATGAAACTAGTACTATTCCAGGTATGCAAAGTCATACCCTTAGTAATGGAACGCGCAACAATCGCTCAAAAGGAATAATGAAACGCTGTGAAAATATCAAAGATGACTTCACCGATTTGAAAAATATTGCTATTGTCAAAGAAGAATTTTGCAAGAACAAGACGTGCATTACGAAATGTTGCGTCAAAAATTATGCGCTTTATGCAGGAAGGTGCAAACCATTCGTTTGACTATTCGGACTTCGATATATTTGAAACTAATATAAGACAGATGAAAATTAAGTCTAAAAAGAATCTTATAAAAGATTATGAATTTGTTCGAAACAGAAAAGTTTTGAAATGCGGCACAAAGCCAGTTAAAAGTGAAGGAGATATTAAGTATCTCCTTTTAGAGGTAAGCATATACAATTATTTCAAATACTTACCTACTATCAAAACCCCGGCATAGTCTGGATACACTTCATATTTATACATACGGGCTCGCATTGACCAGAAGAGGATAGCACGTGCTTGAGTCAGTGAGGGTGAGGTGAGAGAGAATTTAATAATGAATGTATGAAACGAATGAAATATTCTTTATTTACACCAAACACATAAATACAGAGCAGGTTACAAAAATAGTTATGGTACAAATAAAGGCGGTCTTATCGTTAAAGAGTTAGGAGTTAGGTTTACCCTTAAATGTTGAAGCATTTTACTTCTGAATTCACAGATTTAAAAAACAATTTACCTACACAGTCAACGAGAAAAACTGAAATTTTCACAAAAAAAATTGGTATCCCACTTGATCCTCTTACTGATAAAGAATTCAATCACGGAAATAAATTTAAATAATTTATAGAAATAAGGGTGACCTAAAGAACAATTATGCTTATTGAAGCTGATGACAAATACATGAAGGAGAAGGTGGTGACGAATGCGAGAGGAGAGTGAGATAACGCAAAACCAATTTGGTTTTAGGTCTGTAGTAGGGCTATTGTGTAAGCTTCCGATTATATCGTTTACGAAATCGATAACGTTTTATGACTGTCCTAGCCAATTTTTAAATAATATTTTGTTTCTGTGATCATCGTGTTCATTATCTGAGATAAATTAACTAAATATTAAGAAGCAAAATCGCCAAGAACTGCTAAAACACCGTGTCGATTTGATACCGATTGAATCGGGTATAGTTACACAATAACCCCCCTGGTCGGGGAACCAACGGACGCTATTTTTTCACTACGCCAACCGATTATTGTATATTCATAGTGTATCCTTAATACCTGCATTATCTTTAAAAAAAATAAATAAAAAAAATGTAAAAAAAAAATTAAAATGTTTATTATTTCTTAATATTTTTAACATGATTTGAATTGAGATCCACCCTTCGAGCATGATAAATGCTTGTATTGGGAGGAACTCGCATCTTCCCAGCTTCAGAGAGCACTAAATGAGCACTAAATGATTAGCTAGGTTTCAAAGCCCTAGGGCCGAGGGCCCCGCTGGGCATACGGACATGTCTGAGTTCTAGAGCGGAGACCGTGAACTGGTAGGCGTAGTGTGGGACCTTAAAAAAGTAGCGGGGATTGCTCCCCTGGATGAGGAAGGCCGAGGACTAAGTTTTGTGGCGCTACTTGGGAGAGGCCTATGTTCAGCAGTGTACGAAGATGGGCTGATGATGATGATGTTGATGAACTGATTATTGTATATTCATAGTGTATCCTTAATACCTGCATTATCTTGACAGAATACAACTATAGTAGCAGAGAATAGGAACTCTTTTAATAAATATCCGTCTCATTGGAAAATGGAAGATTTCTGCTTGGAATACCAGGTCAGAAATACGAGAAAAAATGGAGAACCGCGAGTTTACTTAATTTTTTTGAGGTATCCCGGAAATGAAACGATCGCTATTGAATCAGATGGATCCTTCTATAAACCCAGAGCTATAGGTAAGTGAGTACCTATCTATAAGGTCTGACAAAATTAGCTGAAACTATTTTAAGGGGATGAACAGACCATCAAATTGAAAAACTTTTTCTATAGGACCAATATCGAAATCGCAAAAAAAAATATCAGCTATCCAATACATTTGAGTCGAATTATGAGACAGCTTTGTATGAGACAGCTGATTTTTTTTCGCGATTTCGATATTGGTTCTATAGAGAAAGTTATTCAATTTGATGGTCTGATCATCCCCTTGATATGGTTTCAGCTAATTTTGTTAGACCTTATACTATAAAGGATGTAAGGAAAAGTACGTAACATCAACCTTTAAACCTAAAACCAGCGTTTCCCATTAGCCGGGTACCGCGACCCGGTGCGGGCCATCAAAATAAAATACCGGGTCGAAACATTCCCGCCATTTTTTAAAAATAATACCTGCTACCGAAAATGTAGTATTAATAAAACATCTTAATAAATGTGTATTATTTGACCTAATGGAACCAGCTTGAGTATTGTATATTTCGAGGCATGTATTGTCCATTATAAGATTTATAAGTGGCGATGGGCTCACCCCCCGTCACACTGGATAGAGTTTCAGTACTACTGGTGAAATGTGAATGTTCTGAGATTTCAGAATATCTCTGACTACCCCCTCGGGGAATATAGTCGTGAGCATATGATATGCTCTACTCGTGTAGAGTAGAAATTATTAGGTACTGTATTCAGAAGCGGAGGTCTCGATACAATCGTGTTGTATTTGAGTATGGTCCCATACAGAAACTTGTTCCGATTCGGGGTCTGATCATCTCAGTCAGCCTTTTTTATTCCGAGAGCGAAAATGCGCGCTGCATACAAACGTACTATGGTGATATTTTCAATACTAACCAATTAATCTGGAAACAAATTTCTATGCTTGTATAGAGTCAGATTTTCGTTAAAATATACAGTTTCAATGCTAGGATTAATTTAAGTTTTGTATGGAAATCTTTGAGGCACTGCACCTTTATAACTATACATTTTATCGAAAATCTGACTCCATACAAGCATAGAAATTTATTTCTAGATTGTTTCTGCAAAATTTCATTGACTTTAATCGGTTAGTATTGAAAATATCACCATAGTACGTTTGTATGGAGCGCGCTCCGTCTTAACCACTTGTCTAAGCAGTCAGCATATTAAGAGGGAGGGACCCTGTAGTTTTAATGCTACGATTAATTATATTTATATTAATATATCGATATTTTGAATGTAATTTATATTGAATGTGTAATATATATTTAGTTGGTAAGCCTTAAATAAATAAATAAATAAATTTAGCATTTGTAGGGAAAACTATGAAAATGAAATCTGACAAATCTAAAGCACAGATATTTTATAGATTGTGTTAAAAAGTATCATTAACTTTAACTGGTTATTATTAACAATTTATAATCGAACTTCGCGTGTATGGAACGCGCTGTAAGGACGAACCTCTTAAGGAGAAGTTTATTCCGAGATCGCAAATGCGCGCTGCATACAAACACAGTCTGGTGATATTTTCAATACTATACAATTATAGACAATGAAATTTTTCAGAAACAATCTAGAAACTAATTGCTATGTTCGTATGAAGTCAGATTTTCGTTAAAATGTACAGTTTTAATGCTAGAATTAATTAAGGATTTGTATGGAAATCTTTGAGACACTGTAACTTCAAAACTATACATTTTATCGAAAATCTGACTTCATATAAACATATAGATTAGTTTCTAGATTGTTTCTCAAAAATTTCATTGACTTTAATTGGTTAGTATTGAAAATATAACCAGACTACGTTTGTATGGAGCGCGCCAACGGTAATATACCCTTAAAGCTAGGTTATCCCAGTGCAAGCGTCTCTTTCTTGCAAGCATAAGTTTACAATTAGCCATCCCGCTCCAATTGAAAGCAGGATCGCAAAAAAACGTGTTTTTCGTCAATATCTTTGCTCATGGGAGTTTCTAAGCTAAAAATTCTTCTGAGTTCACTAGAAATATTTAATGTATTTAGTTATGTACAAGAATAAAAAGTTAAATATCAGCAGTTTAATCATAGTATTGAAAAAAACATAACAAAAAGGGGTAACTTTGGGATGTTTTTTTATCTAGTAAACTTAATCTAATCGTGTAATTGAAAACAGTCGCCCATCCGCCCGATCCTTAAATAAGACATAATTTAATTTCAGACTTTAAACACAGTTTAAAACACTTTCGTTGGTGTTCAAAAAACGGCCTTGACGGTATAACAGCGTCTTAACAACATTTATGTTTCAGCATTACTGTTATCGTGCTTCTTCCTCATCCTCGTTCTGATCGTGTATGGGCTGCTCCGTGCACTACACAATGTTTTTGGCATGGTGCTAATGGCGTATGTCAGCTCACTCATCGTCACATTCTTAATTAAGGCGATAGATCTCATTCTAGTGGACCAAAAAAAAATTGATGTGGAGATGTGCAAACATCTAAGTAAGTTATTGAAAACAGCGGCCGTAGTATGATGCACACGATAAAGCTATCTCGCTCGTTCGCGCGCAAATAGAAAGAGAGCTAAGGCGCGACAGCGCTAAATCACGCTGCCATACTACGGCTGCTGGTATAAACGCCGAAAAACCTTGTTTTGAATATGAAAATCAAGAGTTTAAAATATCTAAATCGAACCCAACTTCTTTTATTATTTGTACAGTATTTGCACCTATAATTTTGTTCGCACTGGTAAAAACCTGCATATGCAGAAGAAGAAATTCTGATGCGTATGTGAAGTCTACCAATCCGCACTGGGCACGCTGTGGTGGACTAACACCCAAACACCCTCCAAGAGGGTAGTCTGTGCCCTGCAGTGGGACGTATATAGGCTGATGATGATGATCCCCTAAGTATTGTAACACATTAAGTTAAAGTTATTTTACACTGAGTACCTATAGCCTGAATCCAACCTTATTTTTTTAAATGTTATACTTTTATGTCTACATAGTGCCCGTAATTTTTTTTTCAGCTGTGGTCCTATACTTTACGATACACTCTGGATTCTTTTGGATGAACGTAATGTCTTTTGAAATTTGGTGGGGTCATAGGTAGGTATTTTCTGGCCACATCTTTTCTACAACGGAATCTACAACTTCCAAAGCGGTGGTAGAGTCAAAACAACGGCCAAGAGCGAGTCGGACTCGCGATCCTTACGTACTTTATAAATCAAGGATAAACATAACTTTATAGATTTTTTTTCAATTCTGCTCTGTCGATGCTCCAATTGAAATTTAAAGGCCTCCGCACATTGCAGCGATATTATCGAGCGATTTTATCGAGCGATATTATCGACAGCGATATCGCGACACCTTACACACTGCAGCGATTCCGCGATTTGCGTCACGCATGCGCCCCACCACTGAATGTAGTCGAAAGAGTTGCGATAATATCGCGGCAGTGTGTGGGATCGCGCGCGTCCCCATACAAAATGTACTGGAAACAATTATCGCAAAATCGCAGCGATATTATCGCTCGATAAAATCGCTGCAATGAGCGGAGGCCTTTAAGTTTGTATAAGTGATCGAAAAAAATATACATGGTCAAAACAAATTATCGGTTTTCGGATTAATTTTTTTACTTGCTTCTTGTAAAATTGCATTATTCTAGTACAGGTAACGTAAGCTAAATAATGACCGTTTGGAGGCAAAAGTTTTTAACTTTATCTTGGCACTAGAAATAAGGATCTGCCGAGTCCACCCAAAATCTAAATTTTGGGAATCCCTAAGGATTCGAAGGGGTGCATATTTTACAAACTAGGCGAGAAAAGTATCATTTTATACGTAATTTTTCGCGTTGAATCGAATGAGACCATCACATGCTTATATAACCTTGTTCCGCACTATCATATTTTTTCTAGAAGTGATTCGGCATATTTTTGAGCGCTCTTAACTTCGGTCTGGATATTACCTGTGGGCTCAAATTTTTAGGACAGCATGTGGTTGTCACTCTTACAAAAGTACCCAATTTCATATTTATTAGCCCTGCTACTTTAGATTTTATGAATACGAAAACTTCGTTGATTTCGTCGCTCAGTCACTGTTGATCATCAAAACCTAACAGGAGTGCAATTTTTGAATCTCATTCGGTGAGCTCAGCAGTTGAAAATGTCTAAATTACTAGGGACCTACGCTTCTTTCTACTGCGGATTTGACTTTCAAAAATAGCTCTCCTTAAGCATGATTTTTGAGAGTCAAATCAGCAGTAGAAAGATGTGTATCTCCATCACAGACTACTGTAATACCTAAGTCTGTGATCTCCATAGTATTTTTGACATTTACAACTGCTGAGCTCACCGAATGAGATTCAAAAATCGCACTCCAGGTACTTCCCGAAGTCCTAGAAAGCCAGAATGTGCATACAAGAAACTAGTTTTTATCAACGTTTTTTCTCGTTCTATCGTAAAAACGGTAAAATAAAAGCGTGTGAGTCGGTCCTCAGATAAATTAACAGGAATGGATGCGATATTACGCGCGTACCCCACTGCCAAAGACGCATGCTCAGTGAGCATACCCGTCATATAAAAATAGTTGACGCGCGTCCCGCGCCAGTATATAAACCTCCCCCCTCACCCCCGCAAGATTGACAGACTTTTTTGCGTAGAAATGAGAGATCATTTCCAATCCATTCCTGTTAATTTATCTGAGGAGTCGGTTTCGTGATAAAGGTCCCGGAGGGAAAAAACCATTCTAATTTTAAATATGTTGTTTGGTGGTGTGGTATGGAACCCTCGGTGCGCGAGTAGCCCGACTCTCACTTGACCGGTTTATTTTTTATACAGAAGCTTCAAAATCCGTCAGCCCATACATAGACTAGGGAGACTGGTCAAATTCGGATGGTATTCATTGTACGCATTCGGGATACCTGCACTGATGACCATCTTTGCAGCAGTCGTCAACTACGTTGATTTGAGCGATTCAGACATAATTAAGTTCGATTTTCAAAACTGTTTCTATAATAGTAAGTACTTTATCATAATTATAATTATTTTTGCCGCCCCATAGCTCGATTTAATTGGTAATAAACTATAACTATAATAACTGCATCAAAACTAAACTGACTCGCCAAACAAGCAAAATCCAACCGAACCCTCTCGGCGTAGTACCTATCATTTTACTGTTTCGCCACTGTATTCGTTACGTGTGTTCAATCCATAAAGGCCGATCCATAGAGAGCACGTTAGAAACCCAAAGAAATTTATTCTTGCTCTTATCAGAAACCACACCACAGAAACCACATTTCCGCAAACAATTGTACCCAAGTCATTGATATTTGTGACTTTGTGTACCAATAAAAGTCCGAGCTAGATTCTGATACTTTAAAATGTATAGGACTTGATTAATGTATGTGACAATGGCCAATTTATAGTTAATTCTGTTTCAAAAGTTATTTATAGGTACAAGGTAGGTACTTTATGCTGACGGTTTTTTAAAGGGATGGTCAGACCATCAAACTGAACAACTTTCTCAATGGAACCAATATCAAAAAACAAATTTGTGTTCCCATACATTTTGGACGCGTAGGATTGCTGTTGATGTCTTTTTTCGCGATTTCGGCCTTGGTCGCAATGAGAAAGTTGTTCAGTTTGATGGTCTGATCATCCCCTTAAAAAAACGTAAGCATTTTAAGGACCCTTTTGAATTATTTTATTTGTTTTGCAGTTGAGCCTCGCAAAATAATGCTATATATACATATACCTATTGGAATATTGATAGCCATGAATTGCGTGTTCTTTCTTCTGACTACCTATAACATATGGAAAATCAAAAATGATGTGGCTAATCTTAATAAAAAGGATGGTGTCGCTAAGAAAAGGTAATAAATAAATACTATCTAAAGGATTGTTTGTGAAAAAAATAATAACTTCATCATCATCATATCAGCCGATAAAAGTCCACTGCTGGACATAGGCCTCCCCAAAAATGGGGGGATTTGCCATAATCACCACGCTTGGCAGGCGGGTTGGCGATCGCAGTTGGATTGAATGTGTATTCAGAGGATGCTGCTGCCCATCCTCCGGTAGATCCCTTAGTCGCCTTTTACGACACCCACGGGAGGAAATGGGATGGTGCTACTCTTAGCCGACACCACACGGACAAAAGGATCTAAAGGATTGTTTGTGAAAAAAATAATAACTTGAATCACCACAAATAAAATGGTGGAACCATGTGGCCGCCAAACCTGGGTGCGAAATACGTCCGCCCTTGAATCATCTAGCCACACAACACGCCACTTTTAATGGACATAACATGATACTGAAGCTTCGAAATAAATGGCTTTTGTAAACAAGCAATCTCTCTAAAGTCGGCTACCTACATATTGGAATTTGTCTTCAAACCACATCAAACAATGAATCTAAGACTGTTCTCCGAACGCCGATTCGCCGTGGGACGGTTCGTCGACAGAACGATTCGTTTTTGGAAGTTTCACCTACACGATGTTTCGCCATGGGCCGGTTCGCCGACAGTACGATTCGTTTTTGGAAGTTTCATCTAAACGATGTTTCGCCATGGGCCGGTTCGCCGACAGAACGATTCGTTTTTGGAAGTTTCACCTTCAAGACGTTTCACCATAGGACTTTTCGGCATATTTTTTTTTCTTTTTATCATTAATTTAATTAGTTCAATATCAACTATTATTGATTATAGACATGTTACAGCCATGTTGTGCTATTTCGAATTTCGAATCAAATTAAAGATTGAAAAATTCGTCTCGGGTGGGACTGAGTGGAGCGCAGACTGCCTAGCAAGACGTGAAACATGATAATACTCCTTGGTGGTCGGTGATGATCGTTCTTCTCCGTAGTTGTTTTTAGTGACGTTAACTTTGTCCCAGCTTTGTCCCTTTCTAATCCAACGTCAAAAATTAAAAAAAGAGTTTTTATTTAATTTTTGTTCTTTTAGAAAGGGACACACCTAAAATTTGATATGTCGACGACAGAGTCGTACGAAAGGCCAATTTTCTTGTCCCTATTACGCGACGTGACGTAGCGCGACTCACTATAAAGAGAAGCGGCGTAGGGGGAAAGCGGCGTGCCGGGAATAATGCATATTTTAGTAGTATTTACGCTGAAGGGACATAATATTGCTATGATGAAAAGAAAAAAAAATTTGCCGAAGAGTCCTATGGTGAAACGTCTTGAAGGTGAAACTTCCAAAAACGAATCGTTCTGTCGGCGAACCGGCCCATGGCGAAACATCGTTTAGGTGAAACTTCCAAAAACGAATCGTACTGTCGGCGAACCGGCCCATGGCGAAACATCGTTTAGGTGAAACTTCCAAAAACGAATCGTTCTGTCGGCGAACCGTCCCACGGCGAATCGGCGTTCGGAGAACAGTCTTAGATTCTCAAACAATTGATTAATTACTTTCAGGTTTGGACTATACATAAAATTGTCAATGGTCATGGGCATTACTTGGATCCCAGAGTTATTACCATTGACGGGATGGATGGAGACTGTAACCAGTTTGTACAACAGTTCTACCGGGGTGGCAATCTTCTTCATATTCGTGTTTAAGAGGAAAATATTCGTAATGCTTTGCAGAAGGTAAAAAAACATATTTTGAGAATTAGGTATGCTTTATTAATATAAGTATTCTAGGGAATGACAATAATTCGAGAATAAACTTTCCTAATCGAGAAATTACAGAGACATAAATCAGGGACGATTAGCGGGTCTGTTGGGAGAAATCTCTTCAGAGTTAAACTTGAAGATACACTTGGTCACCTTTTTTACCCGACTGCGCGACGCAAAGGAAGGGTAATGTGTTTAACAGCCTATCTATGTATGTATTTATGTATGTATGTATGTATGTAAGTTTGTACCTTTGTGGCACACTAGGGACCAACTGGGCTGATTTTGATGATTCTTACGCAATTCTTACGTCAATCGATTTGTCTTAATCTTGCGAGTGTCACTAAAGACATGACAGTAATCAAAATTCAATATGGCGACTACCAGACGCCATATTATTGTGAAAAATAAAAAAATGAAAGTTGACGCACTATCTCGAGTGGGGTATCATTGAATAGGTATTTGAAAATCATTATTAGGTTTCTCTCACCATTTTTCATTTCGAATGACCATTTAGGATCTATAATGATTTAAAGTTGAAAAAACTAAAAAGTTTAAAATAAAAAAGTAAATTTAAGAAATCAAAAAACCCGTCTGCGTAAAAAGTGAACTTTAAATAAAAACTGGAAAGACAAAAACAAGTCCAGTAGTCTAGAATTTTGTTATGTAATATTGAAGCGACTTTAACAGTCGGGTAGATAGATTGACGAGCGAACTTATTTTCCTGGAGTGCCATTTTTGAAACTCAAACGCTGAACTCAGCAATTGAAAATGTCTAAATTACTATGGAGATATGCATGTTTCTACTGCTGATTTGACTTTAAAAAATCATACTTCAGGAGTGCGATTTTTGAAAATGAAATCAGTACCTTGTAGAAAAATGCATACTTATATCCAGAGTAATTTTGATATTTTCAACTGCTGAATGAATTCAGCGAATGAGATTCAAAAATCACACTCCTGGTCATACTGTACCTACTTACCTAACACTTAGGTAGGTAGGTATAATAAGTCCGAAATAAAGAGCCATAATAATTATACAAACATTTAAAGTTGTTATTTTGTTTCTTTTTAAGGTTAAATATTAACAACAGTTTCGTTGTAAGAATGCGTTGCAAATCGAGCACACCAAGAACAGGATTTACGGGAAAGTGGTCCAAAATGATTCCCATGAGGGAAATGATCCCCATGAAAAAGTGTCGGCATATTAAGTTGGACCCTGTATAAATATTCACCTATTAACTACAACCCTCACCTCACACCATCCCCATTAACACTCATTAATACACACACATATACACGCACACACACGTACACATACACGCATACACTCTTACATACACAAATAACTCCATCAACCTACCTACCTATGGCTAAAAGTGTCCTTTATTAATATAGTAAATAACTTGTAATTTACTTTAATTATAATATTTGTGAACTCCTCAGGGTCGACTCAGCAAATAAAACCATGGTGTAGACCATAGACTTAAACTCTAGCGATAGACTTGCCCTTGCATAGAAGCAACATGTTCCACTTGAATGAGGTGTACGCACCTGATTGATGTTCCCGAGTTCACTTCGTCACTATGGCAATGACAGACCGCAATGTGTCATTTTGTGTTGTTTTGTGTGACATGTTCTTTGTTTTTGAACGAGCTGGTCTATCGCTAGAGTAATATGTCTATGGTGTAGACAAATATCACTTTTGTATTTAGTTACTGACAAGTTTTACCATTTTTATGACACAATATAGGTACTTTTACTAACACGAACAAAAATCGGACAGTGACTGAACCCGGTTATAAGAACATAATGTACTTTGTGATAACTACCGGTCTTTTATATCAACGACTGAATGCCTGATTTCGAACGATTGAATGAATGTATGGACATAATGGGAAGAAACAAAATTATTATTATTATTAGCAAAGCGGTTAGTTAGTCAAATTAATAACTTATTCTGTTGTGGATAACATAATAAAATAATAAACAATTCATTTATCGTAACACTTTTATTTAATTATTTCCTCCTTAAAATTGAAGTAAATGCTCGAATTGATTGCCTCCGGCATAAATACAGGATCTGCATCGCCTCATAAAAGACCTTATCACTAGTCGTGCAAAGCTCCTTGCATTTATTTCTTCTGATGCTGCATCAATTTTTTGGCGTAGTTCTGATAGATTTCGGATTGGTTTATTGGTTGGTAAAAGAAAAAAAGAAAAAATATATTTAAAAAAGGAAAGAATAATTTCAATTAAATTAAATAATAAAAACTCACTCACACACACAAACACCCCCACACCCCATATAAACGCACACGCACTAAGTAGGTTGTCTACTAATGTTACTTAGGTCTACATACGAGTAGGACTATTGGGAGTTTTGTTTTACCGGTAAGTCTACTGGGTACAAAGTTCCCAGGGGTCTTACTAGTAAGTCTACTGGGAAGAAAATTCCCAGTAGTTCAACTGGTAAAACTGCTCGGTAAGACTACTGGGACTGGTGGTGTGGTGTGGAGTGTTTACCCGTGGACCCGGTGGCTTGACCCATTACCGAGTTTATTATAGGGTCATACTCGTAAAATAGCACACTGGCTGTATACCTACTTTTCAGAAAAATTTAATAAAAAAGGAAAAAAAAAAATTGGTTAATCGTTCGAATGTTATTTTTTTTTAAATCTTTTATTTCCGACAACTTCACACGTTTGAAATAAAGAAATAAGTTGTATGAAATAAAAAATTTATTAAAAATTCATTCATACGTTTAACAAAAAATATAGGTAATATTTTTTCTTTTTTTATTAAATTTTTCTGAAAAGTATACAGCCAGTGTGCCATTTTACGAGTATGACCTTTTGCGAGTGTGACATTTTGCGTCAAGATGGCCCTTTTACGAATATGACATTATCCGTTTTAGTTGGCCATACCCCCCTACGAATAAAGAAATAAATATGGAACGATAACTCCGAACAAAATCTCCTTAATTTTTGGCACCATGAGTTTTGGCGGCAAACGCCGTAATTGGAGTCGCCATAATGATTGAGTCTTGCGCGCTTGCGTGGTGTACACCAAAGTTCGTGGGGTAATTTTTTGACGTGAATTATATTTCCATATTTATTTCTTTATTCGTAGCCATACCCATAAACCGTTCGTTCGCATTAGTTTTTGCCTCGTTCTATCATGGTAACACACACATACACACCCCCACACACGATGCACACACACACACCCCCACTATCGCATCTTTCTGGCACACCCCAGAAATCAAATGAATCACTCACTAAAAAAAAGTAAATTTAAGAAATTAATAAACCCGCCCGAGACAAATTTTTCAATCTTTAATTTGATCAAAAAACCCGTCTTTTAATACAAACTTTAAATAAAAACTGAAAAGAAAAAACAAGTCTTGTATTCTAGAATTCTGTTATGTAATATCTAGACGCGACGATCTTGCTTCGCTCGCTCCTGGCTACGATTGTATCACAACAAGGACCTAGATGCATTGCAGTAAAATCCCAAGCTTCGCTCACCGCAGAATTCAGTGAAATCTCGAGCTCGCTTCGCTCGCTCTAGGTTTTGGATTATGGATGTTTTTATAGTGAAGTAAATTCTCGAGCTTGCTTTGCTCGTTCCAGATTTTAGGTAATCTAAAACTGGTTTTATTACATCCACACCGCCTGAACTGGCACCGCCTTGGAAAAAAATATTTGCTACGCATAGGCGTAGCGTACATAATCTTTAACACAGTATAAACTCCGGGCGTTCACACGAGTCACGCCTTTCTCAATGCAGTAAACTATAAACGCTTAGGCAGCGCTTAGGTTTTGATAAATTTATAAACTTTTATCATTAAGCGCGGGCGGGTACACACTGGACAAGACAACATAAGTCTCAGAATAATTGAGTAGTTGGTAAAATAGGGTGAAATGCTAGCCAAACAAAATTTTGATTTTACAAAGATTTTGCTTATTATCATGCGCAGAAATGGCGCCAAACTACATTTTGTAGTGTTAGGTACTAAGCCATTGGTTTGGTTTGCGTGTTATTATTCTTCTGCAGAGCTTCTTCTGTTTTTACTGCGAACACTTGTTCCAGTTCTTGGCGTGCTCGATTTCCGACGCATTCTTTCTACGAAACTGTTGTTAATATTGAACCTTAAAAAGAAACAAAATAACAATTTTAAATAATTAAATAATTGTGGCTATATATGATTTTTGAAAGTCAAATCAGCAGTAGAAATATGCATATCTCCATCTTAATTTTGACATTTTCAACTGCTGAGCACCGCTCAGCTGCTTTCACCGAATGAGATTCAAAAATCGCATTCCTGATGATGATGATGTTTCTATATTAGGAAAGTTTATTCTCTAATTATTATGTCATTCCCTAGAATACTAATCTTATAAAGCATACCTAATTCTCAAAATCTGATTTATTACCTTCTGCAAAGCATTACGAATATTTTCCTCTTAAACACGAATATGAAGAAGATCGCCACCCCGGTAGAACTGTTGTACAAAGTGGCTACAGTCTCCATCCATCCCGTCAATGGTAACAACTCTAGTATCCAACTGATGCCCATGACCAATGACAATTTTAAGTAAAGTCCAAACCTGAAAGTAATAAATCAATGGTTGGAAGACAAATTTCAATGGGTAGCCGACTTGACTACAACGATTGTTTGTTTACAAAAGCCATTTATTTTGAGGCTTATAATATTAAGTCCATTAAAAGAGGCGTGACGTGTGGCTAGAGGATTCAAGGGCGGACGTATTTCGCAAGCAGGTTAGGTGGCCACATGGTTCCAACATTTTATTTATTTATTTATTAGGCACATACAACATATTACAGTTATAAAAACACCAAATATAGACAGGTTACAATGTAAAGCAAGCCATAATCCTAAGCATAATTATGTGCACATCATGCAATAAGCAAAAGAAAAACAATTAGCATCGTGTGCGAGACTCTATACTTACATACTAAAATGAAAAAGAAAACAAGAGGTTAGGGAGAGGTTTTATTTGAGGTGATTCAAGTTATTAGTCTGTCTGTCTGTCTATATGCCCCGCCTCAATAACTCGCTTTATTTTTGCATCTATTGAATCGAATTGAGTTTCTGTATTGTACCACTGTGCTTAGGAAGTTAGTTCTCTTACTTATACTGTGGCATAAAAAGGGTAAATTTTATATCACTGCGGATAACTACAGCATGTTTTGGTAAGGTAACTTCAGTTTTGTATGGGACAGCTGACTTTTTTTTCGCAATTTCGAAGTTGGCTCCATAGTAAAAGTTGTTCAATTTGACGAGTAGAATACATGCTAAGTTATCCGCAGTGATATATTTACCCTGTTATATCTGAATCTTCATTGTTATATATGCAATTAAAAAAGTATTTATTTACCTGTATTGGTTCGTATTACGAGTAACATCATCCTTTTTATTAAAATTAGCCACATCATTCATGATTTTCCATATGTTATAGGCATTCAGAAGAAAGAATACGCAATTGCTGGCTGTCAATATTCCAATAGGTATATGTATATATACCATTATTTTGTAAGGCTCAACTGCAAAACGAATAAAATTATTTAAAAGGGTCCTTCTTAAAATTCGAATAACTACAAACATTATAGAAACTAATCGGCAGTGACCCAATAAATAGAAAATCAGTTATGACTACAATATGACATTCTTATTAAATTTAAGGGGGTTGCAGAGGGCAAGACACTAAACTAGATGGCGCTCGGGAGCATTATTCATGATTTTATCACATTTTATTTTATATCTCGTAATTGTGATGATTTCAATCAAAATTTTCAATTAAGCGCGCACTTGTGTTTATGTTTTACTGATCTATACTGCACTCCAAATAAGGACGAAAAGATATTCCTATTCCTGTATTGCTTTCTGGCCAATTCTGATTAGCAAATAAGAATTATTTATGAGAAAGATAATATACTATCCAACGTATCTTGGACGTTACTAAAGCTGTTCTAAGAATAAGTGAGAGGTAAGTGTTTCAAATCTCTGTTTCTGTAATTCAAAATGGCCTTAGATTTTCGTTGTTATTTGGAATGGAGTATAGCTACAAGTTAAAGTAATTTTATTGTTCATACGAATTTGATATACATTTTAATTTTGACCAATTTCATACAAAACTTTGACGTTGAACATTCGTAGACGGTACCTATTAACAAAAGTAATATTTTATATATGGAAAAATAGTTTAGAAAATCTAGATTGCGCTTCTCAAATAATATTTGCAATTTATAACATAATTAAGGTCAGGTTGGGTAAGTGAAACATACTTTATTTTTTTCTAAGGAAAATCGATTGGCCTGACTAAACTATTAGTCTTATAACAGTGACAATATGTCACTTACGTCATGAAAAGTATTGAGATTTAAAAATTTAATAAACTATTACCATAGGTGCATTAAAAATAGATAAAAAATCCAAAACAAAGTCCACGGACAGAAACTGTTTCACTTGCCTCTTGCAAGAGGCAAGTGAAACAGTCTATGTTTTTTGTTCATAACTAGCAATAAGTGAGCTTTTGATACAAAGGGTAGTATATGCAATAGCGATTCAAGCAATTTTAGTCCTTTCCACATGGAAATAATGTTTATTTTGGCTTGGAAAAGCAAAAAAAGTAATTTGGGGCAAGTGAAACATATATCAGAAATCAGAGGTTCTCAACATTCTTTTAATTTGAAAACTTGTAGATGACTATGAATAAAACTATAAACAATTTCTTAGAAAAAGTACCAATTTAATCAATTGGAATCATAACAAAACAATGAATGTTATCCGTTTCCGTATAAGTAAAGACTCATCGATTTTTATAGAAATTCCGCAGCTGTCAAATTAAAATTTCGATCTTCCGTTACATGAAAACGTTGCGGATTCAAATTTCAAGGCCCTCCCATAAATAGTGTTTCACTTCAAAAACACTGAATGAGCAAATCAAGTTTCTAAAAATATTAGGTTATTAAAAAGGTTTAGAACCTCTGATCTGAGGTAAGTGAAACATACGTTTCACTTACCCCATACTGCACTGTTTCTCTTGCCTCACTACGTAATTTTGAAGTTACGTTTTTCATCATCAAATTATGACGAAACCTGTTACATTTACGTAAAATAAATATTCGTAGGGGGAAGACAAATTAATTTTATATGTAACTTTCATTTTACAAAGACGATACGTCGGTTTTTAAAAGAATTATGAATATTTTCCGTTACTCACTCGCACTCGCAAATATTGTTTTTTACAGACTGATATTTTGCAATGCTTTATCTCTTCACTCAAGCATAGTAGCGACATCTCTGTTTTATACCCGGAACTATAATAACAAAAACACCTTACCGACACCTACAGAACTAAGTAAAAGCTCTAATTATTGAAGATATTTGAATGTGTCCCACTTGCCCCGGTGTTTCACTTACCTAAACTGACCTTACCAAGATATAAAATAAAATGTGACAAAATCATGAATAATGCTCCCGAGCGCCATCTAGTTGCATGTGAACGTCTCTGCAACCCCTTTAAGATTGAAAAATTAAGTCTCGGGCGGGACATGAACCCGCACTCGAATCGAAATCGATCGATAGGATTGATCTTGTATTTTGATTCGAAATAGCACAACATGGCTATACCATGTTTATAATCAATAGTGTTTTCCCGCGACTTCGTCCGCACAAATTATATAGCAGATTTTAATTCAGATCATAAGCTATCAAACAAAAAAAGTTTAATCAAAATCGGATCAGTAGTTTTTGCGTGATGCGCGAACAAACAAACAAACTTGTGAATAGATGGCGCCACCCATCATTTAAATCGCGCTATCGAGTGTTATTTGAGTTTATATGAAGTGAACCGCAACTTTTTTATTCCTCATTTTTTTATTTTATGATTTTTACGGTTTTATAATAGTTAAGATAATGGACAGTGGGTACAATACATGCCTCGAAATTGAAGCATGCAGGTTCCTCACGATGTTTTCCTTCACCGAAAAGCTAATTGGTGTTACAAATCGAACATAAATTCCGAAAACTCATTGGTACGAGTCGGCCTGGACGGGGAGCGAACCATCGCCTCCTGCACGGCAGGCATGGTTACTCGCCACTGGACCACCATAGCTTATCAAGTCGAGTCTATTAAAATGTATTTAAAACAGTCCTGAGAGTTTCCCTTCTATCACAATTCATTCAATTCCTCAATTAAAGTCTTGCCCCTTGTTGTATTCCAACCCACGACTCTCGGATCAGTAGGCAGGTTCATTACCATCTAATTAAAATTATGATAAAGTACTTACTATTATTTAAACAGTTTTGAAAATCAAACTTAATGATGTCTGAATCGCTGAAATCAACGTAGTCGACGACTGCTGCAAAGATGGTCATCAGTGCAGGTATCCCGAATGCGTACAATGAATACCATCCGAATTTGACCAGTTGTCCTCGTCTATGTATGGGCTGACGGTTTATGAAGCCTCTGAATAAAAAATGAAACCAGTCAAGTGAGAGTCGGTCTACTCGCGCACCGAGGGTTCCATACCGCACCACTACACAACATATTAAAAAAAAAACCGGTCAAGTGTGATACAAATACAAATAAATGCAATAATACAATAATAATAATACCTACCTAATAATCAATAATAATTTTATCAACATGACATTCTAATAATTAATTCAGAACTGACATTGTCGTTAATTTGTGTATTGAGTAATGATGTAACTGTGTTTTTCCTTTAAAATTTAAATTGTTTGTGTTATATCCACTATGCCTTAGGGTAAAATTGTAGTGAAACTGTTTTCTTTTCTTTGTAATACGATCCACATTGTTATGTACCTACAATTTAACGTGAATAAATAAATGAAAATGAAATGAAATGAAATGAAATGTATTTGCCAATAAATACCTAGTATAGTGAGTCGGTCTAGTGATAAAGGTGCTGGAGAAAACAAAACTTTGTTGTATGTGTTGGTGTGGTACGGTACCCTCGGTGCGCGTGTAGCCCGACTCGCATTTGACCGGTTTTATTTAACGTGAGTTTAGTCTTTACTAAGTAGTGTACAGGAGTCACGTTGCAGGAATTGACCCGAGCACACGTCTCGCGTGGTTTTCGCGCGTCGCGTTTTTGCCTGCCACGAGGCTCCGCAATCCTCAATCTCTTCTTGTTCTTGAACAAAAACAATCCCTGAGATTGGGATAGATACTCCCAAAAATTACACTTGACACTGGCGGAAATGCGGTGCTACGCACAAGCAAAAAGCCATTTATTATAAATAAAATAAAAAGTAGTATACAAAAATTACCTACGGGAGTTCGAACTTAGACTAAAAAATGTTATCTGACAGTGTGACAATGTCCTATACCCTGTTTATTTAGTTCGATCACTTACAAACTTACATTTTCAATTGGAGCATCGACAGAATAGAAAATCTATTAAGTCCGTATGGATATGGATCGCGAGTCCGACTCGTTTTTGGCCGTTGTTTTGATTCTACCACCGTTAGAGAAAAGATACCTACCTCTTAGAAAAAGTATAGGTATGTCTAGAATGATCCTCACACTTGTTCCGTATAAAACAAAAGGGGCTAACTTTCTTAGGTTGGTGTGCGTGAGGCGTCATACTAATTATGTATGTGTGCGTGTATATGTATAGGGTTTTGGAACCAGTACTGGTTCCTATTTTTTTCGACGCTTTCGTAGCTTTGACTGTCTATCTTGATAATCTAAGACCTACCTATGAGTCCACCAAATGTCAAAAGACATTACGTTCATCCAAAAGAATACCGACAGTATCGCAAAGTATAGGACGACAGCTGAAAATAAAAAAAACATTTGAATTACAGGCACTATGTAGACATAAAAGTATAATTAGTATATAGTACTGTGGGGTAATATTTAAAAAAAAATCAGGTTGGATTCAGGCTGTACAGGGTGAAAACTTAAATGCGTTACATAGGTACTTAAGGGGCCATAGGTCCAGACGAATATTTTCTATGAGAAACGCGATTGCCGAGCGCTCCGAAAAGTGTGTGCTTGAGAAAACAACTAACCAAAGTACTTTTACTAGATTTTTTTTATGATTGCACCAGTTAAACTAATGGTGAATATGTGAGAATAAATACCAACAATCTGAAACTATTTTAAGTTCTTCTAAAACGAGAAAAATGTTTAAAAATGCATGAAAATACGTCATCTTTATGACGATTTTCTATCGAGTGAAGTAATTCCAATCGTGTATTCAGTTGATGATTATTCACTAGATGAACTATCCAAAAATACTGAGGTATTACTTTAGTTTCGGTAAATGGTAAATCTAGTCGTAAAATGAAAAATAAAAGATGCCTCCGAGGTATTTCCACCTACTATTACGTCTTAAGGAAGCTTCACACTATCAAACTGAAAAACTTTAACAAGGACTTAGACTCGCATAAGGGTTTTTTGTACTGAGAGAGTTTCAAGTGATTTCACAATAAAGTGTGGCATCTATCCCGGTTTCACCCTTAGTTTATGACTTGGTATCAATTATAAAATGTTGCATAAATGTGTTTTTACCAGTGTGAACAAAATTATAGGTACAAACACTGTACAAATGATAATAAAATAAGTTAGGTTCGATTTATATATTTTAAACTCGTGATTTTCATATTCAAAACAAGGTTTTTCGGCTTTAGGTACGTATATCTACCAGCAGCCGTAGTATGGCAGCGTGATTTAGCGCTGTCGCGCCTTAGCTCTCATTCTATTTACGCGCGAACGAACCAGATAAAACGCGTGATGTAGTCTTATCGCGTGAATCATACTACGGCCGCTGTTTTCAATAGCTTACTTAGAGGTTTGCATATCTCCACATCAATTTTTTTTTGGTCCACTAGAATGAGATTTATCGCCTTAATTAAGAATGTGACGTTGAGTGAGCTGACATACGCCATTAGCACCATGCCAAAAACATTGTGTAGTGAGCGGAGCAGCCCGTACACGATCAGGACGAGGATGAGGAAGAAGCACGATAACAGTAATGCTGAAACATAAATAATGATATAATTAATATTACCGTTGGCACGCTCCATACAAATGAAATCAGTAGGCCGCCGTGAGTTTTCACTGTACGTTATGGTGTTATCAAACACGAAAACATGGCGCTGCGGACCCCGCTTTTTGACAGAATTAGTTCCAAACGTAACCAATGGGGCGCTGCGCGCACGAAAAATTCAACACAAAAAGGAGTTTTCGGCGGGATTTGGTAGCTGACGTATGGAGTCCTCATATTTCATTAAATTTTTATTGTTTAATAGTGGGTTTTGGTTCGTAAAATTGGTGTTGTTTTGCGTAACAAAGTGTCGTGCAAGTGAATATAATATAATATACAGGTCTGTGAAATATGATGGTGTATGGGTCGTAAACAGGAAAAGTGTTCCGTCGCTTGTAGCGCGGCAAAGCGGTCGGTTCACCTCTTTCCTGTGGACTTCTCTACGTTTCCTTCGTCTGTCGATTGTCTCCAAAAACACCAAAAATGCGCCTATATAAACCGTAACAACTTTTTAAGCTAAGTACTATGGGTGCAAAACAGTCAGAACAAAAAAAGTCTGCTGTTTCATACGTTTAAGTCGTGTAGGCATTGCAGTTTAGTATGGAACGGCAGCATTTCTCCCAAGCTGTTCACATCTGCACTGGAGAACATCTTCAAGAAACTCAGCTGGGACAATAAAGGCCTGAATATCGATGGCGAACGGCTTAGCAATCTTTGGTTTGCTTACGACATTGCGTTGTTCGCCGATAGTGAGGACGATACATGATGGTGCAGATGATACATGAGCTGCAGGTGGAATCAGAGAAGATAGGCCTCATGATGAATAAGACCAAAACGAAGATCATGACCAACATTCCGCATGTACGCGACTGTATTCTTCCGGTCGAAGTCGTAGACCACTACATAATATTTGGGCCACAAAATTACACTTGGCTCCGAAAACAATATATATATAATAGCTCAAGGCTGGTCCGCATATGGGGCAAATAAACATATACTGGGCTCCAAACATATACCACAATACCTTAAGACGAGAGTATACAACCAGTGTATCCTCCCGGTTCTGACCTACGGCATGGAGACTACTACACTGATGGAAAAGTCCGCCGAAAAACTCCAAGTTGCGCAACGAGCAATGGAGAGAGCAATGCTCGGCATCACGCTGCTAGACCGTAAGCGCAATGAGTGGATTCGGCAAAATACAAAGGTCGTGGATGTGGTAGCCACTATAGAACGCCGGAAGTGGAGATAGGCGGGTCACGTTGCACGTATGGATACTGAGCGTTGGACCAGAAGAACACTGGAGTGGGGGCCCAGAGAAACCACGCGTGGTAGAGGCCGCCCACCAGAAAGATAGGTTAATGATATTAGGAGACACGCGAGTCCCAACTGAATGCAGAGGGCGAGGAACAGGACGTCATGGAGAAATATGGAGGAGGCCTATGTTCGAAGACGAACTGATCAAGGGCTGTGATGGATGGATGGATGGAACAGCAGACTTTTTTTTCCTTTGTCCGGTTTGCTCGAATAGTAAAAGTTGTTCAGTTGATGGGTGGAGTATGTGTTTTAAAGGTTGATTATACATTTCCTTACATCCTTTATTAGATACTCACTTACCTATAGCTCTGGGTATAAAGAAGGATCCATCTGATTCGCTAGCGTTCATTTCATTTCTGGGATACCTCAAAAAAATTAAGTAAACTCGCGGTTCTCCATTTTTTTTCGTATTTCTGACCTGGTATTCCAAACAGAAATCTTCCATATTCCAATAAGCTGGATATTTATTAAAAGAGTTCCTTTTCTCTGCTACTATAGTTGTATTCTGTAAAGATAATGCAGGTATTAAGGATACACGATAGATATACAATAATTAGTTGGCGTAGTGAAAAAAAAGCGTCCGTTGGTTCCCCGACCAGACGTAAAAACGAATTGGTTTTGCGTTTTCTTAATATTCTAAATTGGTCTGTCTCACTTTTTTAAATTGGTCCTCAATTGACGGAAATATCGATGAACATAAATAAAAAAAATACATACAGCCGAACATAGAACCTCCTCCTTCTTTTGAAGTCAGTTAAAAACAAAGTCGCTTCCATCTGTCTGTGTCTGTCCCTATGTATGCTTGGATCCCTTAGATCTTTAAAACTACGCAACGGATTTTGATGCGGAAGGAAGGTTTTATATCGCTATCTAAATTACATGACTGTGTTTTACTTTATTTTACAATACCATACAAATTTACAAAACATCTTTACTTCCGCCATCCTCCAAGAAGAGACCACTCGTGAGTCGTGGTCGTGATACCGGTTGATGTGTCGCGGTCACGAGTTAACACATTCATACATTTCGTATGGTATGACCCAGGGATGCCTTCCCTGGCTCTTTCATTGGTACCTATAGGAAGTTCGATCGAGTTTTAGAGAGCTTAGTTTTGCGTAGATGCGACGGGTCATTTAAGAATGAGTATTTATTACACACAGTTATGTGCGAAAACCCCCTGCATCCCACCAGATTCGACATTTACCCCCCTTGCTTGTTCGGGAGCTATTCAACAGTAGGTGGTGTTTAATTCTCTCTCACCTCATTCTCACTGACTCAAGCACGTGCTAACCTCTTTTGGTCATGCGAGCCCTTATGTATCCAGACTGTGTCGGGATTTTGATAGGTAGGTAAGTATTTGAAATAATTTTATAAAATTTTCACGGCGTTGCTTATAACGGTAGTGCAGAAGGCTGATATGTTGTTGTGTTATTTTTTCTAGATACAAAATGTAGTCCTCTACCTCGGGCAACATATAAAATTAAGCTAAAAATCTTATTTATTACATAAAAAAAGTTTTAGGCCCGTTTTATCATCACTTTGTCATTTTTCGAAAACTATTTGTTATTTAGATGAACTTCTACCGTAACTTAATTAACATATAACTGTAGTATCAAAAGCAGATATCATTGATAAGCTAACTGTCCTGCGACTCCTGCAAAAGTTCTGAAAATACAACTGTCCCGCGATGCAAACTAAATCCCAGACATACTCGCATCGTTCTAGGACATGGGGTCCCGCTGAGTGTAGACTGTAGGCACATACTCGTATATCATTTCGGTAGACATAAAGATTTTCTGGAATAGCTCTGTCCAGAATGCGTTTATGCGTCCCATTCCTCGCTTGCATCCTCGTTAGGCGCAGGCGCACTAGTCGCATCGTTGCTGCAGCTTCACATAAAAAACGTAAGAATGTAATTTCAGTGGTATGAGACAAAAAAAATCGTCATTTCGGTTGCTATTATATTTCGTCTATTGATTGTTCATTTTGTTTGAAATGTGTATATTGTATGTGCTTAAAGTACCTATACCAACACTCACCTGGGTAGTTTTGATATTATTAAAAAACATTACACTTTTTCAGATTATTTATAATTTTCTTTCTTTTATCATTACGGTGTTCTCATTCCAGTGGATTCGGTGGACTTAAATGCCTTTAAAATCCCCACTGAAATGAAAAGTACCACAGAAATCATGACTAACATCATTTTTAGTACTTACACAATTCAAAAACCGAGTCATTGTGCTGAGAAATTTAAAGCTTCCGTCGTTCGCTCCAAAATTTGTCTTCAGTATTATACATACATTTACAATTGTAGCTTTTTACAAAGCTGGGAAGCATCGAGCACGCTTCTATCGCTCTTAACCTGTTCGTGTTTACCTATTCTTCTATATTTATCAAAATAAAGGCTTTTATTTGTTTACTTGTAATTTGTATCAGCCATGAGGTTACGACCAAGAATTTGTATCACTTCGGTTCATAAATTTTTCATTTCTGTGGATGCTTTTCATTTCAGTAGCTTTTAAAAAAACAATAGTAGATTACACACCAAGGACAGGAAAGTAAGAAAGGTCGCAGATCTCATGTAGTTAATTGTTGACCGAGGCGAAGCCTTTATTTATTGTGATCTGAGGCTTTCTTATTTACTGTCCAAGGTTAGTATACAATTTTTCTTCTCGACGGAGGTGGAAACCGACAACTTCGTTTAGCGCAGCGGGACGAGAATTGACGCTTTCCGTCCGGAGGGAAGAAAAATAATGTTTTCTCAGTAACTAATAATGATATTATGTGCCCGCTAAAACACATACAATTAAAAATTATAAAGTTTATGTCAAAGTTAAAAAGTAAATAAAAAAACCTTAATATAAAAAAAATCTCACCTAAATGAGAAAAAATCTTGAATGTTGAAATTGACCCACTTACCTCTAAAAGGAGAAATTTAAATTCTTCTTTTATCTCTTTAACTGGTGGTGTGCCACATTTTAAAACTTTTCTATTTCGAACAAATTCATAATCTTTTATAAGATTCTTTTTAGACTTAATTTTCATCTGTCTTATATTCGTTGCAAAAATATCGAAGTCCGAATAGTCAAACGAATGGTTTATACCCGTAAGATTTCTAACAAAAGTTATAGGTTTGCATCTTCCTTCATGATACACTTTATTTTTGACGCAACATTTCGTAATGCACTTCTTGTTCTTGCAAAATTCTTCTTTGATAATAGTATTATTTTTCAAATCGGAGAAGTCATCTTTGATGTTTTCACAGCGTTTCATTATTCCTTTTGAGCGATTGTTGCGCGTTCCATTACTAAAGGTATGACTTTGCAAACCTGGAATAGTACTAGTTTCATTTACAGTAAATAAATCACTATTGACACTCATTATACAGGTTAAGAAAAAAGTAAATTTTGAAAAAATCTGTAAAAACAACATAGTGCAATAGTTTCGTGGTAATGACTGACAGGCAAAACTAATACTTATCCTTAAATGGCGATGGTCTGGTTTTTGTTATGGTTTTCCTGTTGCCCCATCAAGTTAAGTCATAAAGTATTGGTCGAAATCGTTATACCTAGTAGATTACACACCGAGGGCAGGAAAGTAAGAAAGGTCTCAGATCTCATGTAATATGACAAACATGTGATCTAAGGCTTTCTTATTTAGTACTGCCCGAGGTTAGTATACTATTTTTCTCCTCGACGTAGGTGGAAAGTGGCAACTTCGTTTAGCGCAGCGGGACGAGAATTGACGATTTGCGTCCGGAGGGGAGAAAAAATTATTTAAGTACCTAATGCAAAAAAAAATTATAGAAAGAGATAACAGACGTAATTTACGAGTTTGCAGACAGTTTATGTTGCTCTTACTACCAAAACATTTTCCTGAGAATGTAATGACTAAACTCTAGTATTGTTAGAAATATTTTCTTAACATCATCATCAGCTTTTCATCGTTCAATGGTGAACATAGGCTTCTCCCAAGGCGCATCACAAAAACTGTTCTGATGAGGAGAACTATAGGTATCTAAAAACGACGTCGCGTCGACGCTGCGCAGACGCTGACATGGCACGACCACGACGCTCGGAAGACGCTAGTGTGGGGGGGGCCCTAAATCTTGCGAGTGTAACTAAAGATATGACATAGAGGATTCCAAACTTCTTGGATATGACAGTAATCAAAATTCAATATGGCGACTACCAGACGCCATATTGTGAAAAATTAAAAAATTAAAATTTACGAACTATGGGGTATCTTCAAGTCCGTGGGGGTATCATTGAATAGGTATTTGAAAATCATCTTTAGGTTTCTCTTATTATTTTTAATTTTGAATGACAATAATTTAGGCCGGATTCGACCAAATTTAGATTTATAGAATAGTAACTATACAAGGAACAATTTTACTTTTGGTGTTTACACACCTCTTACTAAAAGAACGAATGTATAATTCACCTAAAGAAAGAGGTCGTTGTATCCGTACTTATTGCAATGTGAGGTTATACGGTTTTAATTTGTTAGGATTTATTTTTTTTCATTTAGATTAGGGTTGGTAAAACGCAAAAACAGTTTACTCTATAGTAACCGGCGACTTAATCTAAGAATAAAATTTACTCTCGTTTGGTCGAATCGGGCCTTAAAGTTGAAAAGACCAGGGAGAAAAGACTAAAAAGTGTAAAATAAAAAAGTTAATTTTAGGAATCAAAAATAAGTCCAGTATAGTCTAGAATTCTGTTATGTAATATCGAAGCGACTTTAACAGTCGGGACCCATTAAAAATTCTAGACGGATTAAAATTTCCCGACTGTGAAAGTCACTTCAATATTACATAACAGAATTCTAGACTTTTACTTATACTAGACTTATTTTTTTCTTATTTAAAGTTTACTTTATACGCAGACGGGTTTTTTTGATTTCTAAAATTAATAGAAATAGAAAATCAATACCGAATGAATACTCAAACGTCATGGTTATTTTTTTATTGCTGATTTCAAAGTGTGACTTTCGAAAATGGTTATAGTGAAATCGACAATTTTTTATAAAAAAACACAGATTTTTGGTAACAAATTACTATTTAGTTAGAGAATAGCTTTACAGCTTAGGTTTCATTGTAAAAAAATGCTCACAACGGAAAGCTTTGCCTATACTATCTAGTGTTAGGCCCGGAAACTAACAAAGCGAAACTTCGGAGATGTGTTAAAGCAACCAATAAAATAGCCTGGTTCTGCAGGTAGCGAATAACGAGGAAAATTGAGTAATTAGAATGGTTGATTTTACACAATGCGCCCCGCCCCGCTTTGTTCGATACCAGCAACAACAGCTAGGTAGCATGCCAACCCCGACAATGCGACAAAAAACGTCATGCGCTCTTTTTGGCATGCGTAAAATAATAAAGATGGAAGTAGATTTTTATTGTTTTCTCGGGGGTGGCGTGCGAGGTCTTCAGCTGGGATAGCATTACTTTTACAAAATAACAGCCCTCCTTTCGGCCTTGTTTTTTATACTAATTATCATTTAATATTGTGACATTCTTGATTCCGCTCGATATCTTGTTGATGATCTTCCTTGAGAGTGAATCCTGACTAGAAAGCTTGGCGTGCAGTCTAGGACTCTGTGGTGGGTCTGACTGGAGAGGTCCCGTTCTTCCTTCCAGCCAGTTTGTCATCATTTCTCCTTTACATTAAAAAAGATATAAAACACTCTTTAATTTATAAGGTTCGTAGAAGATATTCAACATCGCACATTCTGTTGAATATATACCTACTAATAGTATATAATAGTTCTACATACAGAACTGCCACTCCCTGCCCCGTTGACTACAGATAACATACCTTATCTCAACACGCACTTTCTGGGGAGGCTTTAGGAGGCCAAGCCGGGCAAGAAACACACATAATGGGCGGGGGCCTCCGCATGCTAGCGGATGTCTGTATTGTTAGGCCGAGATTCAGAGACGATTTTTTTAGTCTTAGTTCGAGCTAAGTAGGGTAGAAATGTATGGATTTTGACATACGGGAGTTCGAACTATGACTTACAAATCGTCTCTGAATCTCGGCCTAAGTCGAGCATTGTGAGACTTCAAGGGAGTGATAGGGGTGTGGCAATGGTTAACTCGCTTTTAGAGTATTAACAGGTCGCAAAATTATATTACTTATTATCACAGGTTTCATCCATGAGAAAATCCGTTTCACAACAAAAAAAAAGGCGTCGGTCGCTTCGGTTTTTCAACTACCTATTTTAGTCATCAAGCTACGCGTTAATAACTTTTGAACCATCGACTCGAGCTCAGCTATCACCTCATTTTGTTTGATCCATGGGTTTTGGGCCAACCTTTATAGATATTAACTTACCTACCCAAGCTGCACAACAATATCTAATAAGAGGATATAGGATAACTACTAGAATTTACTTCCGTTGTCTACCATAAGAGCAAATGTCCGTGTAGACCTCTCCTAGAGCTCATATAGACACAGTTACCGAAAAATGGGCAACGTTTATAGTGCGAAACCAGGATAGTCATAAGACAACGAGTTTCGGAGCCAACTCTTAAGAGTAACCTTTACCGGAATACGTTTAAACAGTTTCTAGAGCACAAGTTTAGTGTAGTAGATAGTCTTATGATAATATTAGGATAGTAAAACAGACGTTCTTTAAACCATTTTATAACCGATCGGCTAAAAATTTATAATCACAAGAATCACACAAGAATAAACCGCTTAAAATTATTTTATTTCCTAATGGCGTACGTTTGACACTTATGATATTTATTTCAACATGGCGTTTACATTTTATTAACATTAACATCATATTTATCACGCGTTGGTATTTCGTATAGACATCGCGAATGAGAGTGCGGATTTAATTGTATCGTGGGAAATATGGAGATGATTGTATAAAACTAAAGCGCTCGCTGTATTATAACATTTAAGCTAAAAGAAATTATATTTAACATTTTCATAAATCATAATACATTTTAGTTTTTCATTTAATTTCAACAAAAATTATATTTTTATGATGCTTCCTCATAAAAAGTATCCATTTCAAGTAATTTATAGTTTTTAGTGGTCAAAACAAGTGTTTAAAGCTACATCAAATATGTATAACTCTTTTTAGGTTCCATTTTAATTTTTAAAATGGCGACGCTTTGCGCCTTGAACCGTGACAAGAGTTTTTATCCTATAGAGAAAGCTATAGAACACAATATGACTTTCACTAGATTAAAATACTAGTCACTGACATTTCATTCCGTTAAATAGTAAATTACTCCTATGAAGCTTGTATGGTGGTCTATAAAATGCAATGTTTATATACTGTAATTTCTTGTCATAGTCGTACCAAACGTTTACAAGGCTCTGAGATGTGAAGTGCAAGTGTGAAGGATTCATACAATATTTAAAATTAAACAAGAAACCAGGTAGGTAGGAAAGTTAAAGCCTTTTTATTTATTACTTAAGTATTATGTGAACATGAGCAAAAAATCTTGATAGTAGTCCAAAATAATAATGATTTTTCAATCATAATATATGAACATCAGTCATCTTGTTAGAGTTAAAGGAAAACAAAATATTAATCCACTATCACCTTTATGAGGCATGGTCAGCCCTTGTTAGTGATGTTCATTGACTTTGCGATGTCAGACTTAGCATATCCTCATGACAATATTCCCCATGGGTATGTCAGATATAATATTCTGAAAACTCATAACATCCCCGTTTCTATAGTACCTAAACTCTGCCCAGTGTGACGGGTAGTGAGCCAGTGTATGTTAGACTTTATTGTTTGATTTAAATGGGAGTGCTTGGAGGGTTATTCTTATTACTGATGTAAGTGTCCGATTAAATCGTTCACAAGATCGATAACGTCTATTATGACCCCTAGGCATATTACACTGGCTCACAATCCGCCACACTACCTATTAGGCAATTATTAAGTAAACTTTACGCCCCTAGTGTGGCTGACCGGAAAAAAATGCTCACTGTCCCCGAATGTCCCGGGTTATTCCCGTTGTCCTCCAACGCTACGCCCCCAGTAAGGGGGTCGGGATGTCGCAAAGAGGGTCCCATACAAAATTAGGACTCAGAAAATTTTCAACAAAACACAATCGCCAAATATAACATTCGGGATCCGGGGGATGACCCCACCCCCCTCACCCTTTTTTTTAGTCCAATTTTTTTTTTTGAGTAGACTACCTAAACAGTAGCAATTCGGTTCTGGTGGTCGCAAGAAACCTAACATGCTCGTCGCTAAATTTTTGAATCCCTGGGGTACACGGAAACCCACCCTTCCGCATGCAAATATAAAAAAAAACATTTTTTTAAATTTTACAAGTCCAGCCCCCATACTAATTTCACCCGAACGTCGATGGTTCATACAATTTCGATCAAAATTTTTTAAGTCCAAGCTCCATATAAAATTATCATAAAATTTTTCTAAGTGTGCGACCCTCTTTGCGGCACCCTAATAGCCGAAGAGCGGACAGTTGGCAACCCTACCTGATCGAGTAACAAGATGCGACCTACCTAGGGTGTAGCACATCAGAAAGGTACGTCTTAAAGTACAGGGTTGCCTGGGCGTAACCTGGAGGGTTTTGTACAGTGGGCAAAAAAGTGGTCATTTTTTTTGGTGTACCTAAATTACTTCATTGAGTAACAAGTTGGCATATAGTACAGTCGATAGAGCTCATCGAGAAGTGCCAAATTATATAGGGTTGCCTCGCCTAGTCCTGGGACTTTCCTGAGTCGGCCTGATTTTATAGTGGCTAAAAATTCAAAAAATCCCCCACTGGAGCCGACCGGGAAAATATGTTATCGTTGTCCCCCACTATAATAGTATCAATGGATTTTAATGCAAACACTGTAAATGGTGTTATCGCAAAATCAACTTTTCGTTTTTGCAGTAAAATAGTGTGCTTTATACATTAATAATAAAATAGTAATGTCATAAATTCGAATACAACACTTGTTAATTATTTATATGGTTATAGCCGAAGAGCGGACAGTTGGCAACCCTACCTGATCGAGTAGCAAGATGTGACCTACCTAGGGTGTAGCACATCAGAAAGGTACCTACGTCTAAAAGTACAGGGTTGACTGGAGGGTTTTGTACAGTGAGCAAAAAAGTGGTCATTTTTTTTGGTGTAAATTATCTAATCGAGTAACAAGTTGGCACATAGTACAGTCGATAGAGCTCATCGAGAAGTGCCAAATTATATAGGGTTGCCTCGCCTAGTCCTGGGACTTTCCTGAGTCGGCCTGATTTTATAGTGGCTAAAAATTCAAAAAATTACCTCATCGAGTAACAAAATGAGACTTTGCCATTTGATAGCTCTAGTCGTCCTATTAATTATTAACATAGGTTGCCGGCCCTAAACCTGGAACTTTTCTTAGTCGGCCGAGTTTTATGTTCGAATGTAAAAACTGATTGATGCAACAACGTCGTGGAAATGTGTCCATGGATGGTTGAGAGATTGGTGGCATGTAGTAATCAATTAAAGGTATTGATTTGGAGGGACACAAACTTAAAAATTGTGCACCGATAGCAAAAAATATCCAAAAAGTGGCGACACAATCAGTATGCAACCAAACCTATGAAAGGCGTGTAAATACTGTATATTTTATTATAATTGTTACGGTCAGTGTAATAAATCTGGTCAGTCAGTATTAAGAGGAAAAGTACATGAAATTTGAAGAATTGGTATTTCAGAGTCCTATTACTGTCGGGGTGTAAGGGGTAAACGCAGTACACTATGGCGACAACCTAACTGCCAACCTCATCTGCTCGTGGTGCACCCTGCCGACTAACCAACGAGGCTCTGGCGACCGACTGTGATTCCGGTATATCCATCCAAAGCAGGCTATACCAAAATTCCTCGACCTATGATGGGCAGCAGCATCACCGGTGCAACTAGTATATCCCTGCGATCACCAACCCGCTATGCCAAGCGTGGTGATTATGGCATTTTTACCTCCCAAATATGGAATTTAGTCCCACATGGCCCCGGCTCCTCGTTCACGGCAGCTCTACTATTCCAGGCTACGGCAGTGGTCTAGCTAACGGTAGAGCGGGGGGTGCTAAGAATACCCGGGTTACTAGAGGCTGCCAACATCAACGACTGTTATTGGCAACGTTAACGTATAACGGACGAACACTGATGGAGGACGAAAAGTTCACGAAACTCGAGATAGAAACAAAAAAGATTGAGAGGCATATTCTTGGGTTGTCAGAGGTCCGAAGACAGGGGGAGGATACGATGACCCTAGAATCTGGCCACTTGTTCTACTTCCGAGAAGGCGAAAGGCTGTCCCAGGGTGGCGTAGGATTTCTCGTCAACAAAACCCTCATCCACAATGTAATGGAGATAAAGATAAAGATGTATCTATTTGTATGACATGCGTAGTTTTACAAGCAGGTGTTACAATAATTATTAGGTCCTCCATGACTTACCTTACGGCTTACAAATTATTATTGTGATAATGTCAGAGATGCTAATTCGTGTATTAAATTAACTCATTACAATATCTTATAAACTAATTATAAATTCATGGCCAAGCTTTGAACAGATCAGCAGTGTGTCGAATCGGGTAGAATACCGCGTGCTAAAATTCTCCAAAAGGTGCAGCTTGAAGGTTGTACTGGTATACGCCTACTACGACGGGCTCTGACGATGAAGTCGAATCGGTATACGAGGATATCCTCTAGAGCTATCAACGATACTGCAAAGACTCATTTCACGGTTGTGATGGGGGATTTCAATACCAAAGTGGGTACAGGAGAACGAAGAGTCGAAGGTGGGTCAGCACGGTATTGGTAACAGAAACCAGAGAGGGCATATGCTGCTTGGCTTCCTAGAGAGGCAAGGGCTATACCTTGATGAACTCATTCTTCAAGAAGCAGCCCCAAAGGAGCTGGACCTGGCGAAGCCCTGACAGCCGGACATATTCAGAGACGTATCAGTGATCAATAGGTTTAACAACGGAAGTGATCACCGACTTGTCCGAGGCACTCTGAATAAATTACAAGCTCGAAAGAAGACGTCTGATGAAATCGACTCTCCGTCCCACACACAGCACCAAACTGTAGTTGGAAGCAGTGCCGGACTGGGACCTGAAATCGGCCCGGGCATTTTAGAGACAGTCGGCCCTCCCAACGGTACAGTAGTTTTGTATGGGACAGCTGTTTTTTTTCGCGATTTCGTTGTTGGCTCCATAGTTAAAGTTGTTTAGTTTCATGGTCTGAAGCACCCATGTGATGACAGCTGTACTATCTAAGACCAATTGCGAGCGAAGCGAGCTCGAGATTTCACTGCAATATAATGTGATGACAGCAATACGATCTAAGACCAAGAGCGAGCGAAGCGAGCTCGAGATTCCACTGCAATATAATGTGATGACAGCAGTACTATCTAAGACCAAGAGCGAGCGAAGCGAGCTCGAGATTTCACTGCAATATAATGTGATGACAGCAATACGATATAAGACCAAGAGCGAGCGAAGCGAGCTCGAGATTTCACTGCAATATAATGTGATGACAGCAGTACTATCTAAGACGAATTGCGAGCGAAGCGAGCTCGAGATTTCACTGCAATATAATGTGATGACAGCAATACGATCTAAGACCAAGAGCGAGCGAAGCGAGCTCGAGATTTCACTGCAATATAATGTGATGACAGCAATACGATACAAGACCAAGAGCGAGCGAAGCGAGCTCGATATTTCACTGCAATATAATGTGATGACAGCAATACGATACAAGACCAAGAGCGAGCGAAGCGAGCTCGAGATTTCACTGCAATATAATGTGATGACAGCAATACGATCTAAGACCAAGAGCGAGCGAAGCGAGCTCGAGATTTCACTGCAATATAATGTGATGACAGCAATACGATATAAGACCAAGAGCGAGCGAAGCGAGCTCGAGATTTCACTGCAATATAATGTGATGACAGCAATACGATCTAAGACCAAGAGCGAGCGAAGCGAGCTCGAGATTTCACTGCAATATAATGTGATGACAGCAATACGATATAAGACCAAGAGCGAGCGAAGCGAGCTCGAGATTTCACTGCAATATAATGTGATGACAGCAATACGATCTAAGACCAAGAGCGAGCGAAGCGAGCTCGAGATTTCACTGCAATATAATGTGATGACAGCAATACGATATAAGACCAAGAGCGAGCGAAGCGAGCTCGAGATTTCACTGCAATATAATGTGATGACAGCAATACGATCTAAGACCAAGAGCGAGCGAAGCGAGCTCGAGATTTCACTGCAATATAATGTGATGACAGCAATACGATATAAGACCAAGAGCGAGCGAAGCGAGCTCGAGATTTCACTGCAATATAATGTGATGACAGCAATACGATCTAAGACCAAGAGCGAGCGAAGCGAGCTCGAGATTTCACTGCAATATAATGTGATGACAGCAATACGATATAAGACCAAGAGCGAGAACGAGATTTTTTGCAATATTGTGAATTTGTTGTAATACTTTTATTTCAAACACTTGGTTTTGGCGCCCCCTTTACCTGCCGCTCTTGGGCGTGGACCGGTATCCAAAGGCGATGGGCCGGCCGTCCAGAGCGGCGACCGGCCCACCAGAGCCGCGGCCCACCGGGCATTTGCCCGGTACGCCCCAGGGCCAGTCCGGGCCTGGTTGGAAGTGACAGCTTCCAACTTGACCTTCATAACATAATAAATTGATTCGTTGGAAACCACCGAGGACGCGGACGTTGGCGAGGCTACAAACCAACTAGGAAAAGCTCTCCGTGAAGTGGGCTACAGGCATTTCCGTATGCAGCGTGTAGCAAAAGCTTCCAAGCTCTCAAGCGAGACTCTGGAGCTTATGAGGCACAGACGTGAAATCCTGTCTGAACAAGAGTTTTCGGCAGAACATCGGGCTCTCAATAAACAAATAAAAAAGCTGATAACCAGGGGCGAAAGTGTTCGCTCAGCAGCTTGGGAGATGCCAAGATTGTTTCCTCTAAGCCGGAGCTCCTCGCTGAAGTTGAGAAGTTCTATGGAAGTCTGTATGCATCACACGCTCCAAAGCCTGTAGCTGGCAACACTGACCCCAGGTCCCCAATAATAAGCCACTACACAGACGATATCCCGGACGTTGACTCGAGTGAGATTAGGAAAGCCCTCAAACAACTGAAAAATAACAGAGCTCCGGGTTAAGACAGAATACAACAATGCTTCTGAAGGCTGGAGTTACTCTGGTACCTGAGGTGTCCTGAAAGTCCTAGGAAGGCTCTTTAATTCCGGTATTCACAATGGTATAACACCGGAGGTATGGAGTGGAAGTGTTGTGGTCTTGTTCTTCAAGAAAGGAGATAAAACACTCCTCAAGAACTACAGACCAATCTCACTTCTGTTCTGAGCCATGTCTATAAGTTTTCGAGTGTTTATTACTAAACGTCACGCTCGAAAATTCGACGAGTTTCAGTCCCCAGAGCAGGCCGGGTTTCGAAAAGGCTACAGTAGTAGGTACCATAGACCACATCTGAACTGTAAGGCAGATTATACAGAAAACTGAAGAGTATAAGCCGTGGTGGTCCAGTGGCGAGTAACGAGTAACCTTGCATGCCGTGCAGGAGGCGATGGTTCGATCCCCGTCCAGGCCGACTCGTACCAATGAGTTTTTAGGAATTTATGTACGATTTGTAAGACCACTGGCTTTTCGGTGACGAAAAACATCGTAAGCAAACCGGCGGCATGCTTCAATTTCGAGGCATGTATTGTACCCATTGTCCATTATAAGGTGTCGACGGGCTCACACCCCGTTACACTGGACAGAGTTCCGGTACTACTCGTGAAACGTGGATGTTCTGAGGTTTCAGAATATCTAATCTCTGACTACCCGTCGGGGAATACAGTCGTGAGCATTATGCTTATGCTTATGCTACGCTTATTCTAGATTAAGATATGTATTCTATGGGTCTGTTACAATATTGTACTGATGAATAAAAAATAAAAATTCTATCCTATTTCATCCCACTGCTGGGCAAAGGCCTTCCCTTTAATCCTCCAACCATCTCTGTCCTGCGCATGCTCTGGCCACGCGTCATCGAAAGCATCCAGATCGTACCGCCGCCTCTTCCTAGGACGACCTGGACGCCGATTACAGTTTTCTGGGATCCAGGGCGTGACAATTCTTGCCCACCTTTCCTGATGCATCCGACAGACATGGCCGGCCCAAAAAAATTGCTCGCTGAGGGACCTGAAATTTATGAACTAGGTAGTCCTATCGTCAGGGTCCATGTTTTCGCACCATAGGTCATTAGGTACTGGCAGGACGCACTGGTTGAATACCTTCGTTTTAAGGCGTTGTTGTAGAGCCGAGGCAAATAATATGATGGAGTTTCCCGAAAGCAGCCCATACTTGATGGATGCGCCTAACGGCCTCCTTGTCGAAGTTGTTTCTTCCTAGTCTTATAGTTTGTCCAAGGTAGACGTAGTCTTTTACAACAAGACCACAGTACTTCCGCTCCACGACTCCGGTGTGAATCAGGTGTGAATAACGGAATTAAAGAGCCTTTTCTGAGTACCTCCAGCCTTCAGAAGCATTGTTGTTATTCCGTCTTCACCCGGAGCTTTGTAATTTTTTTGTTGTATGAGGGTTTTCCTAATCTCACTCGAGTCAACTTGCGGGATATCGTCCGTGTAGTGGCTTATTATTGGGGAGCTGGGGCAGGGACTGAAAGCGGTTACGGCACTCGGTACCAGTACTGTAAAAACGTAACGGTACCGTAATGCTATAAAGGTAAGGTACCGTACCGTTATCTTATAAAGGAATACGTACGTAATGAAAAACGCGGCTGGCCATTGTTGCTTCCACGTAGCGAATGAAACGAATTGAAGCATGGTAGAAGCGCGGCATGGCAATTTATCAAAGAAAACCTTTATTCATTAAGATTAGTTAGGTGCTGGTATTTAAGAATACCGTTTATTTTCCGGTACCGTAATTTATTTCGGTATTGAAATTTTTCTTTAACCAGAATTTATCGGTATGACGTCATACCGTTAAATAAATATACCTTAATATTTCGGTAATTCAGTCCCTGATCTGGGGTCGGTGTTGCGAGCTACAGTCTTTGGAGCGGGTGTTGCGAGCTACAGGCTTTGGAGCGTGTGTTGCATACAGACTTCCATAGAACTTCCTAATTTCAGCGAGGAGCTCCGGCTTAGAGGCAACGATCTTCCCATCCGCTGTTTTGAGTTTAGACAGGTGGCATCTCCCGAGCTGCTGAGCGAACACTGTTCGAACGATGTTGTGTACATCTGTTATTGGCATGTGCATTAGATAAGATACCGCATGCTTATATTATAAATTTAATAATGTATTATTGCTGTTGATGTACCTTAATAAATAAATAAATAAACACTTTCAACCCCTGGTTCTGCTCAATCGCCTCTATGGAGCGTGTGTGTTCAGAGGTTTCGCCGTATCAGCTTTTTTATTTGTTTATTGAGAGCCCGATGTTCTGCCGAAAACTCTTGCTCAGACAGGATTTTACGTCTATGCCTTATAAACTCCAGAGTCTCGCTTGAGAGCTTGGAATCTTTTGCTGCATGCGAAAATCGACGACGATGTTCGAAGACCTCCTAACTAGCAAAAAGCAAATTTTACAAGAGGCTAAAAAAACGTTTTATTTCTTTTTGTAAATTTTTTATGAAAATGTGTTCTAAAGCAAGTTGTTATTAAATGGGGCTGCGAAATTGATGCTAACATTGATTTTACGTACTGACAAGTGGTTTTCGTTAGTGTTAGTTAGGAGTTATTAGTTTCACTAATGTCCATGTCAAACTTATTTGGATGAAGTTAAGAGGTAATTACTTAATAAAAGTTTTAGGAAATAATATTAACAAACACACTCTAAAATAAATCTAAAATAAAACCTAACTTAAAAATTATACTAAAAACATAAAAAAAAGGAATAAAAACAAACAGAGAGCGAAAATGAGTCTCCGTCGAGCACATCTTCTACTCGGCTCATGCTAAATAGAAGATGTGCTCGAGGCTGCCGTATTGCGGGAGAGTGCCGACGACGCTGGCGGCATTACCTCTCTGGATGGCAATCTCTGCAGCAGCCGCTGCCGAGCCAGCTCTTCGAGAAGTGGCAGAGAGGTGTGAGGGCGCTACGGTGTCGACGCAAGTAGCGACCCACACCAGGGTTCTGCCATTCCTCCAAGGGATGAGAGTCATTCCGTCAGGCCTCCTGCCGTCATCTCGCGCAACGCCATTTGGTTCGCGTATGGCCGGCACGTTGACGCTGACAATGGCCCGACGAATGACGTCGTTTAAGCTGGCGTGGTGGGCGTGGCGGCCAGCACTGCGCTGACAGGAGAGGCCGTGGTGGCCAAGTGGATCAACGCTCGCGCCACAGGCACCGGTGGGGCTCATTTGTCGAAAAAGAGGTTAACGAAAATGAGGTCCTGTCAAGGAGTGTTCCCACGTGCGATGACAGCAACGCGTTTAGCCAGTAGCCAGACTCTGGCTCGCTTGAGGCCAGGAGGCGGGCTTTCTCTGCAAGATTGATAGCGTTGTCTCTGAGGATTTGTTGACTCTGGATGCAGAGTGGCTGGTCCCATGACCTCTGAGAAGCCGGGTTTATAGGGAAATTGCAGTTCGGACCGGCAGCATTTGTCCAGGAGTTTCTGGCTTCAGTTAAGCACGTGACCTCTGCACCCCCAAGTGATGGGTTTATATTTCTACCGAAGAGGTCAAGCGTGCTGTGAACTGAAGACAGAAACGCCGGAAGCCCTACATCAGACACTTTTCGGATCCCAAGACCACCAAACCTAATAGGCAGGGTGGCTTGGTGCTTGGCACCAACTACGGTCATTATCGGATAGGGGGCAATTTAAGATTTCTGATAGGGTTAATTTGATAGCGTTCTTGAAAAGAAGCAAAAGCGAAGTGTGTTTCCAGAGGGTTGAACAGCGTAACACATACGTTAATTTAGGTACGAACAAACGAAATTTGATAAAGCAGTATGCCATATGGGGACTGATTGTGGGTAAATGAATTTCTCTATTCTTCAACTTCCTTTCTATTGCACTATGGACTGAATCGCATTCCATTTGTATCAAAAACTTTTGAGTTATTGTTACTCCATGCAGTTTGCGTTAGCAAGATTTACGTTTCGGTTTTGGTATGTACATCCGTCAGAAAAAATTATAATAGGAAGTTTGGGAGGCAAGCAGTGTCTTGCTAGGTAATCCAATAAGAATGAGACGAACGTATTCGCTGTTAAATCTGCTGCAGTTTTGTTGAACCAGTAACAGTAGAATGTAAAATGGTTAATAGACAAACAAATCTAAATAGATTGAAAAAAAAAAACATTTAAGTAGGTACTTAACGTTTTGTATCAAGAGCACTAATATTATCCGACGGTAAATTTTAACGCACGAAACATTTTACGTGCTCGTAGTCCTTCCGTCAGTCTCGCCCTCGACGACATTTCGGCTAAAACAATCAAATCTATCAAGTAGGTATGTTCATGATACGACTAAAAATAAGCTAATAACTTCTGTATCAAACAAACAATTATAATATTTAGTTCTAAAAATAAAACGAATAAGTTCTATCTGCTAGTTAGAAATCAAAATGTATTTGAAAATACATGATATTAGAACGAATAGCTCCTATCTACTAGATAAGTAATAGTAGGTTCTAAATAAACTTGGAATAATCAAATTAATAACTCCTATCTTCTAGATAGGTAATAGTAGGTTCTAAGTAAACTAGGAATAATCAAACTAATAGCTCCCATCTACTTGATAGATAATATAGTAGGTTCTGTAAACTTGTAATAATCAAACTAATAGCTCCAATCTACTCCTAACTACTTGTTTTTACATAAATATTGACACTAAATAAAAAACCTGTTGTCCCTTTACAAAAAACAACGACAATGGCCGCCGCACGCGCCTCCCGTGACGTCGTACCACCTCACGCCACTCGATAGTTCGATCTCTTTCGCACACTGTAGCTGTAGCCAATTCGTCAGTTCTCCAGCAGTTTGATGGTAGATAGGAGGTATTGGCAGCAAAATTAGTTCAGAAGTAACTTAGGAGATATTCGTTTTGGTAAGTTAGAATATATTAGCAGCATTTCAGGCTAACACGCTCAAAGCGTGATATTAGGAGGTATTCTCATTAAGAATTTGTGGCGTTATTTATAACAAAATCACTTAGGAGTCTTTGCCAGTCGGTGCGAAATTGAACTCTAAGTACAGTGGCATAGATAACTCATTTTGGCCCCGGGTGTCAGGAGGTATTCGAACAACGTCGTCGAAATGCCTGTAGCCCACTTCACGGAGAGCTTTTACTAGTTGATTTGTAGCTTCGCCAACGTCCGCGTCCTCGGTGGTTTCCAACGAATCAAATCTGTTTTGGAGGTCAAGCTGGAAGCTATCACTTCCAACTACAATTTGGTGCTGTGTGGAAGTGTGGGACGGAGAGTCGATTTCATCAGACGTCTTCTTTCGAGCTTGTAATTTTATTCAGTGTGCCTTGGAAAAGTCGGTGATCACTTCCGTTGTTAAACCTATTGATCACTGATACGTCTCTGAATATGTCCGGCTGTCAGGGCTTCGCCAGGTCCAGCTCCTTTGGAGCTGCTTCTTGAAGAATGAGTTCATCAAGTATAGCCCTTGCCTCTCTAGGAAGCCAAGCAGCATATGCCCTCTCTGGTTTCTGTTACCAATACGGTGCTGACCCACCTTCGACTCTTCGTTCTCCTGTACCCACTTTGGTATTGAAATCCCCCATCACAACCGTGAAATGAGTCTATGCAGTATCGTTGATAGCTCTAGAGATATCCTCGTATACCAATTCGACTACTTCGTCAGAGCCCGTCGTAGTAGGCGTATACCAGTACAACCTTCAAGCTGCACCTTTTGGAGAATTTTAGCACGCGGTATTCTACCCGATTCGACACACTGCTGATCTCCATTACATTGTTGATGAGGGTTTTGTTGACGAGAAATCCTACGCCACCCTGGGACAGGCTTTCGCTTTCTCGGAAGTAGAACAAGTGGCCAGATTCTAGGGTCATCGTATCCTTCCCCTGTCTTCGGACCTCTGACAACCAAAGAATATGCCTCTCAATCTTTTTTAGTTCTATCTCGAGTTTCGTGAACTTTTCGTCCTCCATCAGTGTTCGTCCGTTATACGTTAACGTCGCCAATAACAGTCGTTGATGTTGGCAGCCTCTGGTAACCCGGGTATTCTTAGCATTCCCCGCCCTACCGTTAGCTAGACCACTGCCGTAGCCTGGAATAGTAGAGCTGCCGGGAACTAGGGGCCGGGGCCATGTGGGACTAAATTCCATATTTGGGAGGTAAACATGCCATAATCACCACGCTTGGCAGAGCGGGTTGGTGATCGCAGGGATATACCAGTTGTACCGGTGATGCTGCTGCCCATTATAGGTCAAAGGATTTTGGTATAGCCTGCTTTGGATGGATATACCGGAATCACAGTCGGTCGCCAGAGCCTCGTTGGTTAGTCGGCAGGGTGCACCATGAGCAGATGAGGTTGGCAGTTAGGTTGTCGCCATAGTGTACTGCGTTTACCCCTTACCCCGACAGTAATAGATCTCTGAAATACCAATTCTTCAAATTTCATGTACTTTTCCTCTTAATACTGACTGACCAGATTTATTACGCTGACCGTAACAATTATAATAAAATATACAGTATTTACACGCCTTTCATAGGTTTGGTTGCATAATGACTGTGTCACAACTTTTTGTATATTTTTTGCTAACGGTACACAATTTTTAAGGTTGGGTCCCTCCAAATAAATACCTATAATTGATTACTACATGCCACCAATCTCTCAACCATCCATGGACACATTTCTACGACGTAGTTGCATCAATCAGTTTTTACATTCGAACATAAAACTCGGCCGACTAAGAAAAGTTCCAGGTTTAGGGCCGGCAACCTATGTTAATAATTAATAGGACGACTAGAGCTATCAAATGGCAAAGTCTCATTTTGTTACTCGATGAGGTAATTTTTTGAATTTTTAGCCACTATAAAATCAGGCCGACTCAGGAAAGTCCCAGGACTAGGCGAGGCAACCCTATATAATTTGGCACTTCTCGATGAGCTCTATCGACTGTACTATGTGCCAACTTGTTACTCGATTAGATAATTTACACCAAAAAAAATGACCACTTTTTTGCTCACTGTACAAAAACCCTCCAGTCAACCCTGTACTTTTAGACGTAGGTACCTTTCTGATGTGCTACACCTTAGGTAGGTCACATCTTGCTACTCGATCAGGTAGGGTTGCCAACTGTCCGCTCTTCGGCTATAACCATATAAATAATTAACAAGTGTTGTATTCGAATTTATGACATTACTATTTTATTATTAATGTATAAAGCACACTATTTTACTGCAAAAACGAAAAGTTGATTTTGCGATAACACCATTTACAGTGTTTGCATTAAAATCCATTGATACTATTATAGTGGGGGACAACGATAACATATTTTCCCGGTCGGCTCCAGTGGGGGACAGCTAGCTATTTTTTTCCTGAGACAAATCCACTATTGTATCTTGTTCTAACTAATATCTCCTTATTTTCCATGTATTTACGAACATTTTGCCGAAATCCCCCGGAATATTTGTTTTTTTTACTTTTTCCATTGCTGGATAGTTGAACACCGTCCAGCAGTAGAATAAAAACACTTATTAACGTATCTTTTTAAAGCTATCCTCTATAAACACATTTAAGCGGGAAGCCTTCAGATTTTACTCTGTAGAATAGATATAAACTGTGTCCGTCTAGAACATTCTAATAAACATTTATTTATAGACCAGTATTAAACCACATTGATCACGTCTAAAACAAATTAGCTTATGATAGTCAAATCACCCTACAGAAAGTCATAAAATATGTCCCGATCAGAATTATTACTCTAAACAAACACTTTTTCCAAACTAAGTGTAGATAGCAACTAGTTTATTTACACTAGATTAATCTTTTAGTTTAAAGGAGGTTCTAAAACGTGGATCTGAGACACTATACTCTATTAGAATGTTTCATCTTATTATAAATCACCTTTAGAACACTGTTGTCTATATATTAACCACTTATAGGCAATTTATAGTGTATAAAGGTTTAAAGCAACTTGCTGGTGTTACTTGGGTATAGTTCTGGGTATATCGTAAGATCCATCTGATTTACTAGCGATCTTTTCATTTTCGGGATACCTCAAAAAAATTAAGTAAACTCGCGGTTCTCCATTTGTCGCATTTCTGACCTGGTATTCCAAGCAGAAATCTTCCATTTTCCAATAAGCAGGATATTTATTAAAATAGTTCCTTTTTTCTGCTACTAGAGTTGTATTCTGTCAAGATAATGCAGAGGTATTAAGGATACACCATGGATATACATTATAATCAGTTGGCGTAGTGAAAAAAAAGCGTCCGTTGGTTCCACGACCAGCACTCGTAGTATGCTACACGTGATACAACCGTATCACGTCTTTTATCTCGTTCGTTCGCACGCAAATAGAAAGAGAGCTAAGGTGTGATAGCGCTGTATCACTGCGGCATGCTATAGCTATGCAGACATGAAATAGAACTGGTTTCGCGTTATCTCACTCTCCTCTCGCACTCGTTTCTCTACCACCTTTCCCCACACTTTCATACTATGTGATATCACTACATCAGCTTTATTCCCCTATAATATCCCATATTGTTCTGTACGTCACCCTTTTTATAAACCCTAAATAGGCACCAGTAAACTGTTGCACCATTCGTCGGGGATTACTTCTTTATGCAACCACTTATTGAAGAATAAAGCTAACCAATCCACATTCAACACCTTCCAAACCTCAACTGGTATTCCATCTGGCCCCACGGCCTTCCCATTCTTCATACTTCATGTTATGTATGAAGTGTACCTATCCAGACTGTGCGGGGGTTTTGATAGTAGGTAATTGAAATAATTGTATATGCTTACCTCTAAAAGGAGATACTTAATATCTCCTTCACTTTTAACTGGCTTTGTGCCGCATCTCAAAACTTTTCTGTTTCGTACAAATTCATAATCTTTTATAAGATTCTTTTTAGACTTAATTTTAATCTGTCTTATATTAGTTTCAAATATATCGAAGTCCGAATAGTCAAACGAATGGTTTAAACTCGTATGTCTTCTAACAAAAGATATAGGTTTGCATCTTCCTTCATGATACACTTTATTTTTGACGCAACATTTCGTAATGCACTTCTTGTTCTTGCAAAATTCTTCTTTGACAATAGTATTATTTTTCAAATCGGTGAAGTCATCTTCGATATGTTCACAGCGTTTCATTATTCCTTTTGAGCGATTGTTGCGCGTTCCATTACTAAGGGTATGACTTTGCATACCTGGAATATTACTAATTTCATTTTCAGTAAATAATTCACAATTGACAGTCACTATACAGGTTAAGAAAATTGAAAATATCTGTAAAACCAACATGGTGCGATAGTTTCGTGGTAATGAATGACTGACAGGCAAAACTGATATTTATACTTGTACGATTACGGCGATAGTCTGATTTTTTTGTAATGGTTTTCCTATTGCGCACAACAATTTATGTTTTATAATATTGTGCGAAAACGTTAATTATTTATTTATTTATGTAATTTTTTAAAAAAGTGGATTGAAAGAGATACCTGGCGTAATTTACGAGTTTGCAGTTATGTAACTCTTGCTACCAAAACATATAAGTACCTACCTGAGAATGAGAAGACTATAAGTTCTATCACATTGTTAAAAATAAGTTATTAGCATCATCATCAGCCTTTCATAGTTCAATACATAGGCTTCTTCCAAAGCGCATCACAAAAACTGTTCTCATGAGGAGAACAATATCTAAAAATGTTACTTAGCACTTAGCTAAGTTAGCAGACTAAAGGCCTGTTTCACCACTTCTGAGTAAGTTCTTGTTAGCTTATCCGACAGATATTTTGAGTTATTTTGTATGAAATTATGTCAAAACATCTGTCGGATAAGCTAACAAGAACTTACTCAGAAGTGGTAAAACAGACCCTTACTAGTTTTAAAATTAAAACGTAAGTACATTGAAGATATTCCATCATCATAGGCCTTTACATCTGTTGCAGATGATTTAAAGCAGTGTTTTTGGAGAAGAACTTTTTCTCATGGCTCATACGTGAGCCGCATACACATCCGCAGCCTCTACAACAGAACTGTGTACGCCGGTGGATGACGACGGGAATGTGACAGCGTTAAGGCTTCCGCACATTGCAGCGATATTATCGAGCGATATTATCGACAGCGATATTATCGAGCGACATTATCGACAGCGATATCGCGACACCTTTCACACTGCAGCGATTCCGCGATTCGCGTCACGCATGCGCCTTTCACTGAATGTAGTAGAAAGAGATTGCGTCAGGTTGCGATAATATCGCGGCAGTGTGTGGGATCGAGCGCGTCCCCATACAAAATGTACTGAGAACAATTATCGCAAAATCGCAGCGATATTATCGCTCGATAATATCGCGGCAGTGTGTAGGATCGCGCGCGTCCCCATACATAATGTACTGAGAACAATTATCGCAAAATCGCAGCGATAATATCGCTCGATAATATCGCTCGATATTATCGCTGCAATGAGCGGAGGCCTTTATGCATTTTGTCTCGTTTCTCTGCCAGTTGTCCAATCAACCTTTATTAGAATTTTTGTCTGTCTGTTTGTTTGTTTTTAACAGCACCACGCAAAGACTGTAGGTACTGAACAAAATGTGCCCTAAAAAAGACCCACCTGCGAATAAAGTCTATGATTTTTCTATATTTTGACTATGGTGAAGTCGCCTTCGAATATACCTATCTCTCTCTTCGATGATACCTGTGTCGAGACGATCTTACATCATGGTACGGATTCTTGACAACGACCTAACGATTGTCGAGACGCACTGACAGATCGTCAATCGAATTTCGTGGTAGCACCCCTGACCCGATTTTTATGAAACTTTCTTTGTTTTATAGCTTGTGATTTGACTTAAAATCTGGTATTGTTGTGCGGACGAAGTCGGGGGTAAACTCTATTACTTATAAATATAATTCTATTGGATTTAACTAAAGCCTAGTAAGATTTAAGAGGTTTCCCTGACCGAACGACCTTGACCCTTTCAGAATCGCTTCACCTTTACTAAACTAAGCATGTCATTTTAGTAGGTATACCTATTTTTGACTGCCTTGTCCTTCATTATGTCACTGTGGTGCCGTCTATTCCAAGGAAATCTAATTCAAAAATCATAATAATTAGTACCAAAAGACGACGAATTGTGTTCGTTTCAAATGGTTGCGCAACTTACGAATGAGTATGTATTGCAGAGGGAGTTGCACTACACTAGATGGCGCTCGGGAGCATCATTCCTGATTTTATCACATTTTATTTTATATCTTCGTAATTATGTTATAAATTGCAAATGTTATTTGAGATGCGTAATCTTGATTTTCAAACTATTTTTCCATATACAAAATATTACTTTTGTTAATACCGTCTACGAATGTTATACGTCAAAGTTTTGCATGAAATTGATTAAAATTAAAATGTATATCAAATTCGTATGAACAATAAAATTACTATAACTTGTAGCTAGATCAGTAAAACATAAACACAAGTGCCCGCATAATTGAAAATTTTGATTGAAATCATCACAATTACGAGATATAAAATAAAATGTGATAAAATCAGGAATAATGCTCCCGTGCGCCATCTAGTGTAGTGCAACTCCCTCTGCAACCCCCTTAATCAAAGAACAAATACAAAGAGTATGATAGCTAAAATTATACACAAAACAGGAGGAGTATTACTTATACTTCCCAATGAAATGGAAATTATCCTTTTCTGCAGTGGGATTTCTTATAAAATTCAAATTCAAATTTATCAGTTTTGTTCACAGTTCACACAAGTTCACATATTTGTTGACATGAGATCTGAGACCTTTCTTACTTTCCTGTTCTCGGTGTGTAATCTGCTAAAAATTCAAATGTAGGTATTACCCATTCAATGCGAACGATGATCATGAGTTATACCTAACTACCTGCCCACTGCGAGAAAAAAATGCTTTCCAAGAAATTTTATCCAAGAACAAACTTTATAAGTATTATGACATGGAAAAGCCGTGGTGGTCCAGTTGCGAGTAACCTTGCCTGCCGTGCAGGAGGCGATGGTTCGATCCCCGTCCAAGCCGACTCGTACCAATGAGTTTATCGGAATGTATGTACGATTTGTTACACCACTGGCTTTTCGGTGAAGGAAAACATCGTGAGGAAACCTGCATGCTTCAATTTCTAGGCGTGTATTGTACCCACTGTCCATTACAAGTGGCGACGGGCTCACCCCCCGTCACACTGGACAGAGTTTCGGTAATACTGGTGAAACGTGGATGTTCTGAGGTTTCAGAATATCTCTGACTACCCTCTCGGGGAATATAATCGTGAGCATATGCTTATGCTATGCTTCAAGTAACGAAAAGATAGAAACCAGCAAAATATGGCCCGGCCGAGCGTTAACCTGTGGGGAGCGTCTACTCTTATTCTGAGTACAATTTTTGAATATCCTTCCTAATTCCGCTCATTCGAACACCAAAGTGGCATAAAACTATGTCCGCAACAGGAAGAGTGCGATTTTTGAAAGTCACTCTTTTAAAATCATATTCGACGAATAATCTCCATAGTAATTATGAAAATTTTCTACAGCTGATTTGAACGCGTCTCTTTCAAAAACTCACTCCTGGACATGTGGAATTAAAAAATAGCACTCCATGCGTGCAAAGCTTATTTCATCATTCAAAAACAATATACTTACGTAGGGTAGGTCAAGTGTGAGTTGGTACGGAACCATTGCTTAATTCCTGGAAAGCTTTGTACTCTTTGTAAAACTAAGTGTAGGTAGACTCACTTTCATTCGTATTATTCTACCTACACAGTATTAAAATATACAATGCCTATAATGCTAAAGTCAGGATAGGGATAAAAAATAAAATATTATTATAATTATATTTATTATTTAAATAACATCTACCCGTATATCATTTTATTATTAATTCTAATTACATGTTTGCAAAATGTATGCTATTCACTAATTAAGACCTAATAATATACTTTTCACCTCACAAGCTCGGAAAGATTCTGTTTATCATTCAAAATCTGAGTGCAAAAGTGCATTTTATCCGCTAGCGTTCAAATTCGAATTAAAATTCGAATCTGTCTATTCAATATTTTTCTATACTTACAGCCAATCCACTGAAAATGCTTAATAACTATTTCATGTCACTGGCCAGCACGAAAAAATTCTTTTTAATTTGTTCTTTTTAGCAATTCACTTTTTTTCCTCGTTGATGTGAGGTGAAAAGTAGTGTGTTTCGCTCGGCTGCAAAGTTATTCTGCGTCTCGTACCTTTGAAACCAACGCTGAGCTCAGGATTCTATTATTTGAACAACTCACTTCGCTCGTGGTTCAATCCTAGGATCCTTCTCTTGCTCAGGTTTCAATACAAGTACTCACGCCAAAAAGCAACTTTGCAGCCTAGCATAACAAATAACTACTAATGTTTCTCTTACATTTTTGTATTTTTAATACATTTAGTTTTCAATTCATAGTTGGGTTACTTTAATGTGCTGACAGGTTTTTTAAAAGGATTTACATAAATATGTTTAGTTTGATGGTCTAATCATCCTCAGATGATGACATGATTATAATTATGAAGATTTTTTTTCGTGATATGGAGCTTTCCACATGGGCCCAACATCGATATGGCGAAAAAATATCTATTGCCGTAGTACTTTTTTTTTTTTTTTTTTTTTTTTTAATTTATTTAACTTTTAAAGAATGATTATGAGCTAGGATACACAATTTCTCTCCAAAACTCGGTACGGAGTTTAGTGGGAGATCCACAGTTGCTGCGTGACGTTAGGCATCACACACTAATTACAGTGCAATCAAGAGTAGGTACAGTTACAGAACTTATTTTCATTTTGAGCTACAGTATATTATTATCAGTGTATTATTTATTTGAGAGTTTAACAATATCAAAAACAATGAGTTCATGCATACAATAATAAAATTCCACCTGCCTAGCCCTTCGACTGAGTCTTGGGATCGGATTTCACAGGGGTTAGACTGGACCACTAGGCAGGTGAAATAAATGCAAACATGTTAATACCTAATTAGTTTAGGGTAAGACCACAGCCTAAGTATAGGATTAGTAATCCAATAAATATCTTTTTAGTTTATCTTTAATAGTTTACTTATTTCATACATTTGGAGCGAATAGGATTGCAGTTATTTGCAGGTTTTGAATTCGGTCAAAAGGAGACAGTTATTCAGTTTGATGGTCTGATAATCCCCTTAAAAACCGTCAGCACATTGTGAAGGTCAGCTTATCATGTTCTGAAAGACAATCCCAATACCGATTCGCATACAAAACTGTTAAATTTGAATTTCATAAGAAATCCCACTGCAGAAAGATTACAGATTTCCTTTCGACATTGTTTTCTATACGAAAATAATACCAAATTAATATTGTGACCGTTTAGATTCCGGTCGATATCTTGGCGATGATCTTCCTTGGGAGTGAATCCTGGCTAGGAAGCTTGGCGTGCAGTCTAGAGACGCTGTGGTGGGTCTGACTGGAGATGGTCCCGTTCTTCCTTCCAGCCAGTATGTCATCATTTCTCCTTTACCCTAAAACGATATAAAACAGTCTTTAATTATACGACTAAGGTTCGTAGAAGATATTCGACATCGCGCATTCTGTTGAATAGTATACAGTTCTACATACAGAACGGCCACCTCCTGCCTCGTTGACTTCAGATACCATACCTCATCTCACCACACCCTTTCTGGAGAGACTTTAGATATGTAGAGCTATTAGGGCTATTTTTATTTAGTTAGCGAAACTGAACTAGGACACTTTTTACTGATAACAGATTGCATTATCAATGTTTATAATTGGTATTGATGATTAACAAAATTATTATTATCGTGCGTAAGATACGCGCAGTGCGTACAGTACGCGGGTGCGGGCGGACATTGACCTCAGAATCATATGATCGAGCGGGGGGTCATTACCACGCAATTGTACTCAGTAACAGATACCATATGCGCGTTTCTTAAGATAATTTTATTCCGAGAGCGAAAATGCGCGCTGCATACAAACGTACTATGGTGATATTTTCAATACTAACGAATTAAATTCAATGAAGTTTTGCAAAAACAATCTAGAAACAAATCTCTATGCTTGTATAGAGTCCGATTTTCGTTAAAATGTACAGTTTCAATGCTAGGATTAATTTAAGATTTGTATGGAAATCTTTGAGGCACTGTAACTTTAAAACTATACATTTTAACGAAAATCGGACTCTATACAAGCATAGAAATTTGTTTTTAGATTGTTTCTGCAAAATTTCATTGACTTTAATTGCTTAGTATTGAAAATATCACCATAGTACGTTTGTATGGAGCGCGCTCCGAATTATATCCTCTCAAGTTTCGCCAACTAATTAAATTTTACCTTATTCTGTGCTTTAGAGGAGCCAAGCCGAGTAAGAAGCACATAGGTAGGTACAATGTGCGTGGCGTTCACATGCCGATGTCTGTATTATTGTGAGATTTCAAGGGAGTACTAGGGGTGTTGCAAAATGGTTAACTCGCTTTCAGAGTCAATATTCGTCAATATTACTTATTACGAGTACCTATAATAAATAGGTGTCATCCCTGAGAAAATCAGTTTTCACTCCAAAAAAGCACGTTGGTCGCCCAGCGGGGCTAGTACCCCAACCCGCGATAGCGTGATATAGCGCTATCACGCTTCCGATCTCTTTCTATTTTCTATTACAGAACGAGACAGAAGACTAAATTTGACAGAGGATGTGTTAAATGTGGTTGGCGTACTAGCCCCGCTGGTGGGTAATAATAATCATAGTCAGAGGTAATTATTTTCGTGGTTCAAATAAGCTCCTACCTTGACATCGACCATTCCTCTTGGACTGGTTTCGAAAAGTCCGGTCCTATCCAAAGCACGTTTCACGTCCTCTGATATTTGGATCTTCATTGCTGTGAAAGTTTCAGTATTTAATTAATTGTCATTGTTCATTTGTTCAAAAGTTCTGGGGAGTCCACAGACAGGCATAAATAATAAAATATCTGGTAAAAAAGGATGCCTTGAAATAGTCATTATTATGTTATAAAATCTCGAATTAAATATTTTACCAAACAGAAGCGGTAAGAACGCGTTAAAATGTTTAATTCTAGATTAAAAAATAACCACGTAACTATCAAAAAATGTGTTGCAAAATTTTTGGCTACAAATACAGGGTGGATTTTTGGTGGTTAAGGGTAAGGTACCTTAACCGTTGTTGCTACAGCAAAACATTCTTAAACTTCTTAAGTAAGTAGGAGTCTCATTTCCTACGAAATGTATGGGAAACGTTGTTTGCAATTTCTGACATTTCTAGGTACTCTATCCCCGGTTGGTCCGATAGAGATCGTTATAAGAAATTAATTGATCCTTATAAGAAACAGGATCGATTGGCATCAACAAAAGTTTTTGTGTATATTGTCAATTATCTTGCTGACGATAAATTTTTTCCAAAATCTGTGAATGCAGTTCGAAATGTTTCAAAAAGTTAAAGAGGGCCCGTCTCAAAAATCCACCCTGTATACTTATTATTTGTCATTGTTATTTGTAGTTTTCTTATCGAGTGGGCTGCAAAGCCCTAATGTCAGAGTTTATTCAAACCGCCTTACGGCCTCTGACGTGGTTTTTATGTAACGACTACTACCACCAGTGATAGTAGCCGGGACCAACAGCTTAACGTGCCATCCGAAGCACGGAATCATCTTTCTTTTCAGACAATCAGGTGACTCAGCCTTCAATGTCCTAAACAACTGGGGAAAAACGCACAAAGTGACATTTCACTAGGTGCCCCCCGTGGGAATCGAAACCACGACCTCCGTGTCAAGAGCCCAATGCTCTAACCATTAGACCACGGAGGCAGCAGATATTTGTAGTCAAAAACGTAGAAACACACCATGCAACACTCGTTATCAGAATCGCGTCGTAAGCTACGTGGTACGTAAGCTGCGACGGGCTACGTATACGTAGCATTTTTTTCTCAGTGTGGGTAAGCTATAGCAATCAGACGCGATGCCTTCCACACCGTGTTTGTTACACAATATACAACTCCCTTGTTAAACCCTCACCCTCCCTCACCTGGACTATCTCATAGAAATATGGGGTAGTGCGACCAAATCAAATCTTAAAGACCTACAAACTGTACAAAACAAAATAATAAAAATTCTTTTTCGCTATAATTTTCTTACACCAACACAAAAAATTTACAAAGAAACCAAAATTATGAATATTAACCAATTATACAAATTTAAAACATGTGTCCTAATACGGAAAATTTTGAATAAAGATATACATACACAGATAACATTCAAAACCAATAGCGACGTAGGTATACGTCATACCCGTAGAGATAACCATTTACACACACATGAGACATAAGATTTGAAGGAGCACAGCTTTATAACGCATTACCCAATTTAATAAAAAACTCTAAATCACTTAATGTTTTTAAAGAGAAACTCAAAATCCACATTTGTAGTGACGTGTCGTTACTGAAGTAAATCAACAATACTATGTTGATTAAATTTAGTGTTGTTAGCACACAAATATTTTTGTTCTTGCTTTTTAAGTATTTCTTTTTGTATAATTTTCTCGAATAAGTGAAATGTAAATTTCTTTTGAGAATAATAAATAATCTTTAAACCGAATCAGACTCACGCTCTCCAGTGCTCTCCATCCTGCTGGCAGTGTTGATGGTGTCCCCGAAGAGGCAGTACCTGGGCATCTTGCTGCCTACTATGCCAGCCACGCACGGGCCCATGTGGATGCCACTCCTCATGCATAGGGTCTGAGAAACAGCATCATGTTACTAGATAACACAGGCTCCAATTTCATCATACTGACGGTTTATTGACATCAAATTCGAATTATAGATAAAAAAATCAAGGGTCAAGCATTATGGTACTAATTTGGTTTCGTGATTTCAATGATGGTCCCACAGAGAAAGTTGTTCAGTTTGATGGTCTGATCATCAGCATAGTAAGATGAAGCCTGTACCTAATTCATTTTATTACTTTCTCACCAAATTAGGCCCCGATTTCTTTTTAAATTTTCATTGTATGAAATCATTATACAGGATGTAAAATAAAATGATTACAAATTAAACAGGGTATACCTACTTCCAATCATCAAACTGAACAACTTTTACAATGGAGCCAAAGCCGGAACATCGAAAAAAAATTGTTGTTCCATAGAAAACGTCAATGGCTACTCGTCCCAATTAATTGTATAGAACAGCAGTTATTTAGCGATTTCGATATTCGCTCCATAGAGAAAGTTACTCAGTTTGATTGTCGTAATCATTTAAATTTACACCCTGTATTGTTTTCAATACAGAAATCTATTCCAACTACTAGGATACTCGAACAATATGTTTACCATTAATTGAGTTCATTCTCTGAAGACTAATTAATTTATAATAATAATGTGGTTTTTCATATCTGTTGTCAACAGCTCCTAAACAAACACACAACCACTCATTGTACAAAATAAGGAAAGCATGTAATCGAATGTTCATAAATACGTACCATATAAATACCTAAATACTTGCACATAACAATAAGGTATTAATCATGCAGTTATAGGGTTGAACTACACCAGGCAGCACAGCATGGCATTTTTCCGTCGCTCCATCCTTTTCTGTCACTCAGGAACGTCATTTGCTAGAGCATATAAGATAGACGGAACGGAACAGCACGGAACAGCACGCCACGTGCGAGCGCGTTCTGTCTATCTTATATGCTCTAGCAAATGACGTTCCTATGAGTGACAGAAAAGGATGGAGCGACGGAAAAATGCGATGCTGTGCTGCCTGGTGTAGTTCAACCCATATACAGTCCGATGAAGTAAACAATATTAGTTCTAACTAGCTGCGCCCGCGACTTCGTACGCGCAGACCACTGACTTTAAATACTTATTCATTTTTATTGAATGAACCGGTTGCGATGAAATAAAGCCTAAATGTTGCGGTTCAGCAGTTTTCAAGTGATACGACAACAGATAGAAAGAAACAGATATAAACAGACTATGTGTTCCATTACGTACCTATAATAAACGCCCTCTCTGAATAGTTTAGCAAATATCTTCAATGTACATCCACGCCAAGTTTAAAATTTTTTTATTGTATGTAAAGAATAAAATAGAAAAGAAAAAGTTAAGTTAAGTTAAGTTATAGCCTGTAGAATCCCACTGCAGGGCAAAGGCCTCCTCTCACGAATAAGGGTGAGAGGGAGTGGGCCATACTCCACCACGCGGGCCCAGTGCGTGTTGGTGGAGGCAAGTTAGTGGTCACCTTGCTGTCAGAGAATTTTCAAGCCGCCAATGGGCCTCTGACCTGGCTTAACGAATAGTTACAACGCCATTTGACGGAACTATCCGAGACCAACTGCTTAACGTGCCTTCCGAAGCACGGAAACGCTCGAGATGAAATACCACTAAACGGTCACCCATCCAAAGACTGACCGGACCTGACGTTGCTTAACTTCGGTGATCGTTTCCAATACCGAAGCTCCACTACGCCAACGAGCGCTAAAAGAAAAAAAAAGAAAAAAAAGAAGAAAAAAAGAAACTTGACTTCGATGGTTTAGTCATGTAATAAAAAGAAGACCACCTGAGTACATAGGCAACAGAGCTATTGATTTCACATTTCACCCTACCAGGTCAACGTGGCATAGGCAGGCCAAAACTCAGATGGTCTGATGTTGTAAAGAAGGATATTGATAACTGCGAGATCTCCATCGACGATGTTCAGGATAGAGCGAAGTGGAAGACACAGACTAGGAAAGCAGACCCCGAAATTAGTAAAAGTTTGTCAGTTTGATAGTGTGAACTTTCCTTTCCATTATCAAAGCTTGGTCGTAAACTTCATACTAAACTAAAAGTTAAGATGTCATGCAAAGCTTAGAATATAGGAAGCGAAAACACTGAGATACTTATTACCTAAGTACCTGATCAGGGCGATGAGGTAGATGACAGAATGACGTCGCTTCCAACAGTTCTAATGCCATGCAGGCGATCTCCATGGCGTGTTTGTTGCCTGGAAATACACATAGTTTGTTAAACTCTTCAGTATTCCCGGCAGTGGGCGCGTCTATATGCTCCTACGGAACACACGAGTGTAAACTTTAGAAATAGTCAAAGGTACCTTTATGATAAGGTACCCTCTCACCCTTATTCGTGAGAGGAGGCCTTTGCCCTGCAGTGGGATTCTATAGGCTATAAATTACTTACCTTTATGATTAGTGAGTTCTATAGCTTTTGCCAGTGACTTAGTCTGCGTTGACTTTAAAAAAAATCGTTTTTGTTAATCTAGAAAACATGACCATGAATAGTATGTCATGCTTCGCCGTCGGTAAATATGTCGCAACCCTTATATTTGTTCTTTAACCAGTCATCGAAATCCGCTCAGCAGTTTATGCGAGATCGAGTCACTTCCATACATCGTCACAAATTTTCTGTTTCGTTTCACCACTTCTGGATAAGTTCATAAAAGCTTAGGTATCTGAGACGATACTTCCTGGGTGTCTCACAGATCGTTTCACAGAGGTATTTAGAATGAAAGATTTGCCTAACCATCTGTCGGGCAAGCTATAAAGAACTAATTCAGACCTGGTGAAAATGGCTCTTATATAAAGTTAAGTACTTTTACTTGCACTGCTTGCTTGCACCAAAAAAAATAATTCTTAAACGTATTTAGTGATCGGTCTCTCTCTCACATTGCTCATACTGATGACAGTGAAAGCGTCATATTTGAACAATGTGGTATAGCCTAAACAGTTTTTGTTGCAAGCGATGAGCAAGGCTTCCGCTCAGTTGCAGAAACGCTCATTAGACTTAATCCTCCATTAAATCTCTTGCTGTCACTTTTTGTCTTGTTGACGTAGTAAAAGCTAGCAAGAGATTTCATCATCATCATCAGCCTATAATATACGTCCCACTGCAGAGCACAGGCCTACCCTCTAGGAGGGTGTTTGGGCGTAAGTCCACCACGCGTGCCCAATGCGGATTGGTAGACTTCACAAATATGCATCAGAATTTCATCTTCTGCATATGCAGGTGATTTACTCTAATGAGTATTTCTGCAACAGAGCGTCAGTCTAAAATTTTTAACAACAGTCCATAAACGCAAGTGTATAAACGTACCATTTCGCACAGGTAACCCGGAGGCAACCATGTAAGAGTCCCCGATGGTCTCTATCTTGTACACGTCGTAGCATTCTATCCTCTCATCGAACAACTTGTACACCGAGTTGAGAAAACTTATCACCTGGAAAGATGTGAAAACGCAATGAGGTAAAAGACAATGCGGGTTTTCTATGGAAGGTTGACCTTATTTTTGACGTTGTTTTTAGCGACAAAACTTCAAGCCTTTATATCCGTTCGACTGAATTTAGGGATATAAACAGTTTATAAAGTTTTGCTTGTAACTTTATTCTGAACTATAATATTCACGTTTAATTGATGGTCGCGTTACAAAAAGAGGGGAAATGAAAAAAGGCACCAATTTTAATCATTGGCTTTTGTCACGTGAGTGACTAGCCATACGATCAGTGGCCTCGCTTGGTAAATCTGTGGTAAAAATGCCATGCGGTGCGTTCGCACATCGGACTTGCCATCTACAAGACGAGGCTGGGAGGAGATTATGATCTTAACTGTAGTCACAGTGTAAGAAAATGTTGGTCTTGGTATCTATTCTATGAGTAGGTACCACGTAAATTACGGACATTCACTGCTTCCCATCAATTTTAACCTCACCCCCGATTAGTAGGTAGCGTGGTGTAAAATGAAGGAGACGGCGTATTCCAGTAAAACACATACTCTTTAAAAATTTCCCATTTGTATGAATTTACAGCTAAGTGTCAAAAATTTGCTGTATTGCTGCAAGTAATGAGATTTTTTTCTCTGAATTGAATTTAAAATTTTATAGACACTGATTGTAAAATGAACAAAAAAAATAAATGTTTACCTGATAAGGTGTAGATACGGCAGCAATGGCTGTAAATCCAACGATATCACTGAAGTAAACAGTAACCGAAGAAAAGAACTCTGCCGGTACCTGAAAAATATGACGTGTTTACCTATAGTTTATGTAGTGTTTGATTACCTTTGAAAGAATTTACTGAAACAAACAAATTAGGTGCTAAAACAGCTAGAGTTTGAGTTTAAAATGGTATTTATTTTTCCTAAGATAAATGGTAAGTATTAACAATATTTTTGCTAAATTAAAAGCTGTGGATATTTAAAACAATGGTTACGAACCAATTTTAAAATAGAGTTGTTATGAGGAAAAAATTGCATTTGCACTTTAAATGAGTAAAAGGAAAAACCCTTATTATTTGTATGACTGATCGATGTGCTACAAAATTTATTATTAGACATCCAACTATAGTTCTGAATCCAAGATAAAATTATTACAAACCTTTAGCTTAGCTTATTTGTTTGTACTAACGTAGTTATTTAAGTGTTTTTTTGCAGTTGTTACTAACAAAGTGTATTATTGATCTGAATTGTTTTGTTTTTATTGATATACCTATTTATGTAAAACGTAATATGGGTCATGTAATCAGAAATATTCTCATATCTCACTCATATCGCGTCATATTTCACCCACGCGCACCGCTGCGCTATTATATTGTCTAAGGCTATCGCATTATGAGGTTAAATAATAGTTTTTTTGGTGCAAGTACTTTTATTGAATCATGAGCGTAGCGAGGGTTTCAACGGTATGAGGCGCAGAATAACTTTGCTGCCGAGCGAAACAAACAAATGTTCACGTCAAGCGAGGGAAAAAAGTGAATTGCACGTGAATTTAATAAAAGAGAAGACAATGTTTAACCCTTAAACAGGCCTTGGCCACCATATTTAAATTCAATAATGAACCTTATTGTAAGTTTTTAGTAGGTACATTGTCAGTTACTTTTATGTGGTCGATAAATCGTACTATGCCTGTTTAAGGGTTAAGGTGGTTGCAGAGTTGTCAATTTCATACAAAACTTTATCGTAGAACACTCGTAGACAGTAGGTATTCATAAAAGTTTCAGTTTCAGTTCTTTAAATATTTTATAAGTAGGTAGTGTTTTATACAGGGCCCTTCTTAATATGCTGACCGTTTTTTAAGGGGATGATCAGACCATCAAACTGAACAACTTTCTCTATGGGACCAATATCGAAATCGCGAAAAAAAATCAGCCTTCCCATACATTTGGCTTAAGTAGGTTTGCAGTTTTGTATGGAAGTGCTGATTTTTTTTCGCGATTTTTATGTTGGTCCCATAGAGAAAGTGGTTCAGTTTGACGGTCTGATCATCCGCTTAGAAAAGTGTCAGCATATTAAAAAAATTAAAACTGCCTTCAAAAATCAATCAATTTGTTTGTATAGAAGTTCCTTGTTCGACTACGGAACCCTAAGAACAGGTAATTTATGACAAAGTAAAAATTATAAACTATAATTATGTTCAATCGAAGAGGCTGTTTCGTGTCGAACCCGTTCAAATGTGCCCATCACGATAGTACCTACCTACTGGTACCTACCTAGCGTTTCCGCGCTGTTTGTATGGCTAGAGAAATGAGTTAAACAAGGAAAGACCCGGAGCACAGAGGATTATATTGTACAGAGTGACAGCTTCATACAAGCTCGCAAAAGCGGCGCATCACTACATGCGCAGCGCGTTTTTGTGCGCGCATTCACCTACGAGGTTCACCAACGAGACCGAGGGTGACTTCGGGTGAAACGAAGGTGTGACTGTGAGGGGTGACACATCGTTGATTTTACCCGCGCGCCCGTCACCGCTCCGTGTTGTACGCTCGATATTTTTATTTTATTAGTTTATAGGTAGTAGAAGTCGAATAAAAAATGTTAAATTATTTTGCACTGTGTGCATGAACTATTGGAAGAGTAATGTAAACATTTATAAAGAAATACTACATTGAAACTAAACTTGGCATCATTTTAACAATGTTTTCATAATTTTTATTTTTATTTTAATGAAATACAAAGTTTTAACTACAACTAAATATGTCTAAGAACTACAAAAGATAAGTAAATTGTTTTAATTTTTTCATGCCTAAAATGAATTAATAACAAATAATAACTAACAAAATAAACAAAAACAATTTACAATTCAGTCATAAAACATTTACCTACCTTCATACTTACTCCAATTAAATTTATTTTCTTTAAGGCAGCCCTACAAGAATAGGCTAATAAAATGGACTCTCCTTAGTAGCTGTTACTCTGTACAATCCTCTGTGCCCGGAGCGAGCGGTTCCTTTCTCTCAAACGACGACCAGTGCCTTATCCCGAAATCGAATCCAATTCCACATGAATGTATTTATGTATTTGGTGTATACGAAGGAATTTTTTAAGGGGATGACACGAAACTGCAAACCTACTCGAGCCAAATGTCACATACATTAGGCTCCAGTAGGTTTGCAGTTTCTTATGGAACAGCTGTTTTTTTAACGCAATTTCGATGTTGGCCCCATGGAGAAAGCTGTTCAGTTTGATGGTCTGATCATCTTCCTAAAAAAAATCAGCATATTAAGTTGGACCCTGTACCTACATTCCATTTTAAATTGTTACCCATTTCGAGTGAATTTGGGGGCATATTGTAGAAATCATAGAGTATTATACCAGGAATAGAGGAACAGACAGCCGAGAGAGCGAGATGTACCTAGCGGCACCACTGTATAATAGAAAGAGATACGTGACGCAAGGCAATAGAACAGTTTTCTAGTCACTAATCAATTTTTACAATTCGGTTTCCGTGAATAATTGGGAATCTAAAGTGAAATCGTAGATAATTTTGTGAAATATACTTGACTACTTCATTAATTTATCCACGATTTCATGTTAAACTCAGAATTATAGACAGTATTAGAATTTTTGCCTGCGAATAGTTTCCTGAAAACATACAAAAACGGTTTCATTTGACAACTCATGTAACCGCCTCTATCCCTGTAAGGTATAATAACTTTATGGTAGAAATGTTCCTTATATTAGGTCACTACTTCAAAACAATAAAGAAGTATGAATTAGCTCAATCACTGGTCTCCACTGCTCCGCGAAACTTCGCAGATTATTTCACAAGCTAATCAAAGTTACATCATCCAAATAATTGTTAAACTTTTTTAAGTAATTAAATTACCTACCTACTTCGTCTTTTTCCCTTGGAAAATATATCTAGAAAAAGAAATATACCTACCTAAGCTCAAGATTGATGTGATGTTTAACTAACTTTTATCTTTAAGTATACAATTTTCATACAGTATCGATACTATTTTAAAATCAAATAGAGAAAAATAATTCTTGAATTTAATATTTGAATTTTGTAAAAAATAAATAATTGAATAGTATTTGGATGACCTATAACTTACTTATACCGTTTTAGATTAAACAATGTTTTACACAATTTTGTTGATGGGTATAAAATAGCGAAAAAGGAAATAACAACTATTAAAAAAAAATCACCTAAATCTGCATCTCATTGTCAGGCTCAGCCCCGTCACACTGGAAAGTTTCGGTACTACTGGTGAAACGTAGATGTTCTGAGGTTTTAGAATATCTCTGACTACCCCCTCGGGGAATATAGTCGTGAGCGTATGCTAAAAAATTATTACAGGTAGATTTTTAAAAATTTCAACAAATATTTCTATATAGGTAAGTCAGTATTTTAATTTATTGATAAGACTAACGAATTCACAACAATTATAATATTATCTGTCATTATTACAGCATAAAAAGAATCACTGCTGCTGTCTCATTGAAATTTCTTCCTATTTGCTTATATTTGGTTGAATTAATAACGCCCGATGTAACAAGAATTGCGAGGGAACGGTACCTACGAAATTCAAATTATGATTAAATCTAGTTATGCTCGGGAATCTAGGACGACTGCTTCGTTGACTATGCCTGGCTGGAGACAGATTTTATGTTTACAATTTATTCAAGAAATCTACCGTTAGCGACATAATTCTTTTCTTTTGTTTCTATCCGTTATGGTACCAATTAGGTACATTTTATTGTTTTTTTATAAATTAAATTACAGAATTTAATTCGAATTTAATTATAAAAAAAAATAATAGGTACACACGGCGACACAACAAGTAACGCAAAACCAAAATAAGCTGGCCGCGCGACGTTATACGTTATTCACCTTATTCGCGGCCAGCTTATAGTGGTTTTGCGTAGCTTGATGTGTCGCCGTGTGTATTTATCTAATAACATAAGGGATAGAAAAAAAAACTGTCCTATATAGTTAAATGTTCTCTAGAGCCTTCTTGAGGCAGAGTGCTTATACAGGGTCCTTCTTTATATGCGGACACTTTTTTAAGGGGATGATCAGACCGTCAAACGTGGTCAAACTGAACAACTTTCTCAATGGACCAACATCGAAATCACGAAAAAAATATCAGCTGTCCCATACATTTGGCTCGAGTAGGTTTGCAGTTTTGTATGGCACAGCTATTGTTTTTTCACGATTTCTATGTAGGTCCCATAGAGAAAGTTGTTAAGTTTGATGGTCTGATCATCCGCTTAGAAAAGTGTCAGCATATTAAAAAAATTAAAACCGCCTTCAAACATTTTTTGGCTTGGCTTGACACCGACTTCGATAAAACAAATTAATGTTCTTATGATGCGAAGGACGAAGTCATCGGCTGCAATATTATTTTTAAACTTTTTTTTAAGGCGGTTTAAATTTTTTCAATCGCCGATGATTTGCTGTCAACTTTTGAGGAGTTCTATTGTGTAGCTCCGAAGCCCTTCATCAGATCTTCCCCAAAATAAAATGGGACCACACGGGAAGCACCAGCTTTCAAATAAAAAAAGAATCATCAAAATCGGTTCACCCAGTCAAAAGTTCTGAGGTAACAAACATATAAAAAAAAACATACAGTCGAATTGAGATCCTCCTCCTTTTTTTGAAGTCGGTTAAAAAGGACCCTGTATTGGAGGCTGGCAGCGTTGCCTCTTTGGATCGCTAGACTGATACTTTGCGCAAAATTGCTGCCAGCCCTCCGTCTGTAGCCTCGAATAAGCGCTTTAAAAAGCATTTAGGGAACATTTTCCCTTCGTGACCCTCGCAACCTAGAGTCTCCACAGCGAAGGGCAAGAAAATGTAGCTGTCACCCAATCCCTGGTAGGTACCTACCTCCTTTTTAGATACCAACATACATACTAAACCTAGATTAGCTCACGACCGTAATTTCCCTTTTCCCCTTTCAGTCTTTCAGATCGCAATAAACTTCACATTTACATAATACTCTCCCCAATGCATAGGTCTGCATTTGACAACTCGATGATTAAGAAAAAACAATTGAATCTAGATTCTCGGTACAGATGAAAACAGAAGCATCTGCCTAAATATCCAGCCATCTACTTAATTAGTTCAGTTAATATCCATCAATTCAATCTACTAAATCAGTTAAGTTTTTTGTTACCGTTTAGCCCATTTTTTTATACCCAAGTCAGCCCCGCCCAGCTTCGCCCAGGTGGGAGTCCTGGGCTATATAATATAAACATAAACCGTCAGTGAAAAACTGATGGTGAAAACCCTTGAAAACCGCATTAAAATCTGTTGCGTGGTTAAGGAGGAGTTAGCAGATATAATTTGAATATTTAACAATCGCGGAAAGAGTGAAGCGTAAGTTATAGTGTAGAAATTCATGTATTCTACAAAGTGAACTTTAATTAGACCTATTCCCTGAAAGAGGTCATATTATAGGTCAATTGCAATAAATGAAGCCCAGCTAGTTAACTACTGAGAAATGAAAAAAACTATAAGATTTTCTCAGAATGTCACCGAATGTTAACGAAAAAATAAATTGTAAATTATCTTACTCTAGACTAGACATTCAATTGATCCTTTCTGTGAGTTGATAAATTAATGAATTTTTTTATAATAATGCATAAAAAAGTACCTAATTCTAAATTCTGGAATTGAGACTAGATAAGCTTTGTGATAAATTCTTCAAAAAGTGTAAGGTTTTGGTAAGAAAACATACCTGTTGGGTTTGTTTCAGCTGCTTGGCCACGCTGGGTGGCAGCATTTGATAGAGAAGCGAGTCGCTAAGCTCCTTCTCGTACTCCAGCTCTCGAGCCTTCTCCGATAGGTTTCTTGCGTATACCTGTTAAAAAAAACTTATGTAACACGTTGGGTTAGCGTAAGATGAGAATATCTTGCGGGCTCTCTTTGATAAGTAACAGACACAGGCCCCGTAAAGTAGTACAGACCGTTTTGATCCGAACTTCACTGTAATAGAGTTAACATTGGAATGAAAACGTTCACGCAATTGCAAAGTTCGAATGTCCGGGTAGAGGCCCTGCACATCTCCGCTCCGTCTGATTTCTGATTCTTGGCCGTAATATTATTGTTGAATGGAGTATCGCGTCGTTTAAATTTTTAACCAGTTTTACTCGTAAATAATTATACTTAGCCCCACTTGCGCCAACCACGGGTTAGCAATTAACTCCGGATAAAATCGCTCTTTCAGTTGTTTTTCTATACAAAAAATCATGGGTTACCAACTTAACCTAGAGTTTATTGCTAACCCAGGTTGGCGCAAGTGGGGCTTAAGATTTAAAACATAAAAAGTTTGATTAAAATCGGTTCAGCACTTATTGCGTGATGCTTGAACCTGGGCTGCAAACGCGGTAAATATTCGGTAATTGAACCGTGATTGGACTACGTACGAACCATAACTTTTGACATACCTATTAATATTGCGCTAATCGCGGTAGCTCTTGAAAGCCGTTAGAGCCGTTTTGAAAGATCGCTCAGACGTTAAGGGATGTCTGTTAAATAGAGTTTAGCGCGATGCGGAATTCAGCACAGTTGAATAGTAATTGGATTGCAATGTGATTAGAACTGAAATTGGATAAGAATAGAACTTCGATGTTTTAACTAAGCGTAATCGGGCTCCTGTGGGTGTTAGAATCTGCAATGGTAACAAACTAACTTGTATGGTGTTGACGGCGTTCCTCACGAGAGCGATGATGATGGGGGAGACGACGCAGACCAGGATGAGTATCCCTGCGCACACGACCTCGCTCCGTCTCGCTTCTGTCAGGCTCTCCGTCACTCCCTCCCTGTGGGGTAAACAACATCTGCTTATACCGTCTAAATCTCACCGATCCCCACTACCCAATCCGCCGCGTAGTGCCAGCAATGCCCATTGCGCGAGGTCCGTGCCCCTTAGGGGTGCCCCTTGGGCAGGTTGCTTAAGTTCATTCAGTGGTTCGGTACACCTACCAGGACGCTTCGCCGTCACTGCTAAATCTGCCGGGGCTGTCAAATATAGGGCAGTTGCATACAAATTTGAAGTATACCATTAATTTGCTTTGCCTCATTTTTCTAGTATGAAATGTTCGCGTTAGGCCTATCCATTAATTTTACTTTGATCTATGGAGGTACTACTTGGGAATGTTCCTCCATTGAAAAGGGAAGATCTTCCACCAGGCTTAGTGTGAAGCCTGGGGACCGGCCGTTGTCCAACAGTTCTTTGTTGGACCTTGTATATATATCGAATCTCTGTGATTATTTCTTTTGCGCGATTTATGTCTCGCATTCGATTGTGAACCTTATTTGTAGTAGGTTACGAGTTACGTATTTACGCTGAACGTTGTCTTCGTATGGAGCATATTTCTGAGCGCGACGGTATCGCCATCTGTTAGCTTCTTTGCTATAACTTGTGGGTGTTGACATCTATGGCAAGCCCCACAGATCTAAGCTCGGATCCTAGAGAGCCCTTTTTTACGATTTTGACGTCACATAGAGAAAGTAACGTTATTGTGTCTGCAATAAACCTTTCGGTTTAAAATATTTGTGGGTATTGTACACGGCGACAGATCAACCTAATACTAATACCCATAGTAGAACTCTATGTTCATGGATATAAGGTCCAACTATCGGTAGGTTGATCTGTCGCCGCACAGGGGTTTATATATATTGTCAAGGTTCTACTCATATTGAGCAATAATTTTGAATAAAAAACTCAAAAATTTTTAGATGAATTTTTCTCCCAAGTACGCAGAGATAAGTTAAAAGTGTCTATGAGTGAAACACTCAGGATCACTTCTTTTGTAACATAATATGTGATTGCCATCTTGCCATTTTTAAAGGTTTTCGAGAAATAAGCAATAATGTGATTTCTCCCATACAAAAAAAAGAATATTTTTTTTCACTAAGGTTATAGACGTGGTAGGATAATAATTTTTTTTTGTCTCATTAGTCATCACATTGTTCACCATAAAAAAAATATGTTGTGACTCTAGCACCGAAGTCCATATTTTTTTAAAACGGGACCACTGTGCGCCGTGCACATAGATAAGTACTTATCTGAGAAGTTACCTAACCTACCCTGTATATCTGAACTGAGCATGATTTAAAAAGAGCAATAACTGTAAAAAAACTTATAGGTGCTGTTCATAAAAGGTTGAAAGTTAAGACTTCTACTTCAAACCCACGTTCAATAAAATCTAATAACTCTTCATTTCCTTTAATGTTTTCTTTATATAAAAGTCAACAGACTGCAGGCTTGCCTCTCAATACGCCTTGGTGCATATTGTGCGACAACTGTGCGACAGCTTTCTCAGATAACCTACTTTGTTTTGAAAATACAATTTTATATAGTTTGTAAAGCTGGGGCTTCACATTAACCAAGAGGCGACGTAAAGCCGAGTTAATACTATAGAAATAGATTGGACTGCAAATTGTAATATTCAGTTTAAGGCAATATTGTCATAAATTATAATTTATTATTAATGTCAACGGGAAAATTCAAATTTCAATCACTAGCTTTTGCCCGCGACTTCGTCCACGTGGATTACAAATGTTCATACACTTCACCCCTTAGAGTTGATTTTCGAAAGATCATTTCTAACTCGTCTATTTCTTAGCCCGGCGACGACGTCCCGGTAGCTCAGTCGGTAGTGAACCTACCTGCTGCACCGAGGGTTGCGGGTTCGAATCCCGTAAGGGACTAATATTTGTATGATGAATATTTGTACCCGAGTCATGGATGTTTTTATCAATATATTATTATGCATTCTATATCGTTGTCTAGTCAACATAATACAGTCGAGGCTAGATTCTGGCACTTTAAGAGTGTCTTGATAATTTGAGTTTAGGTCCAAGATATTTATTTATTTAGCGCAAGATAGCAGAATAATATTATAATAATATTTAAACAAACATTTATTCTATTCGAAATGGGCTTACGCTTGACTTCAGCTCACCTGATGTTGTGTTCGTGTTTCTATCTTCAGCGGTTCAGGCTGTACGTTATATTGTCTGTCAGTCAGTCACGGAACTATTTTATTATGTTACTAGTGTTTACCCGCGACTTCGTCCGCACAAATTATACAGGGTGAAATCGATATCATTAGCATCCTTTTAAACTAAAAAAAATACCTATGTTGAAACCATGATAATTCGATTCTGCTCTCGATTGTAAACAAACGACTTTCTAGTTTTGCGTTAATTCATTAACATGTTGTATATTTTCAAAATATCCTAAATAATCAAGTTATTTTTAGGTTTATTTTATTTATTATTTTTATTTAACTACACGTTCGGTACCGAGGTATATAGTGTATATATATAAAGTGGGTCGTTTTTTTTAAAATTCCAATTGTGACCTCAGCTTTACAATACAGTTCGACCACGTAGTGAATTAAATCGGAGAAATGTTTACTCTGACTCTTATTGAAGCGAGAAATTCTGCCAATAAGGCTCCGGGTTTATCAGCTTTATTTATCTTTTTTTTGTGGGATCAAAGTCCGAAAACGACTAAATAAACATTTGTACTTCAAACGCGTCCTGGTCAATCGATACATCGATACACTAAAGGCGGGCTTATATTGATGATTGTAGCTGGAACCTAAGTTCGTTTATTTGAGTATAAATATGAATATTTTTATGTTTTGAACAAAACATGTTCAAAAAACATTTACCCCCCCCCCCCCACAGGCGAACGCCCCCCGCGTTTATTCGGCAAACATATTATGTTTTTCGAACAAGGTTTTTTAAAAAAAATGCGCTGTGGACCCGGCTTAAGTGGCGGAATCAATGTAAACGAGACGAACCAGTATAGTCGGCACTGCTTTTGATCCAGCTACTGTATAAATATAAACCCGCCTTAAAACACACCACTGTGTGTCACACGGCGCCTAAACTGGCTCATTATGAAATCTCCGGAACTAAAGCCTACCGACTTGGTATACGGCACGAATAATAATTATCTTAGTTTCAAGGCATCCGCTAAGACAGGATATTTCCAATAATTTTATATCTTATCGTGTATATACGATAAATTAGGTCAGCAAGGAAGTAAAGTAGGTAGTCCAAAATGTAAGGTAGTAATTAAGAAAGTATAAAGGAGTACTTCCTTTATGGAACTACATATAATGAGTAGATACGTAGGTAGGTACCTACCTAAAATAGATAAAGAAATACCTAAACTGCAACTTAATAAATCATTTGTACCTAAAAACCCTATAGTACCTATACCTACATTGCAGGTTTCTTGCTTATAGATGATAATTTATTCTACACCTGGGTTTCTCAAACTTATAGCCGCGTATGGCATATTAAATTACCAAAAAGACTATGCGTACTACTTACGAAAATAAGGAAAACCGACCAAGTGCGAGTCGGACTCTCGCTCCGAGGTTTCTGTACCACTACACTAATTATAAGTTATAATATACGCTTGTATGTAATTTAGTTTTATCTTTGCAAGAGACTGGGTGTCCGTACCAAGCAATATGTATGACAGGTTACCAGCCTGCAGTAGAAAACAATGTGACTTGTTTGTGGGGGTGTGTGTGTGTGTGTGTGACAAAGTTATTTATAGAAGAAATTTAAGTAGCATACTTAATGTAATCTTTCTGCGTACCCTCTACGAGGCCTACAACCAGGCACGTCTAGGTGGGTACTTTTTCATTGTTTTTCTATGAATATTCTCCCCCCCCCCCCCCCCAAATTAAATGTCCACCCCGAATCAAAAGTCTGGATACGTGCTTGCCTACGACCAGCTGTCGTACCCCACTTTGAGATACCGTGGTCTACACCATCCAAACTTCTTGCTAAGAACCTTTTCAAATGAAACCTATTTGCAATATCCTCGCTGGATCCTCGTAATATAACACAAAGGTTTATAATATAACTGCCAGTTTAAAAGAAATTACGTCTCTAGCAAGTCTCTAGTGTATCTCTAGACACGAAGTCAAGCTTTGAAACTATGCACTTGCCTTTATGTAATATCACACGGAGTCTCTAACTGGCAGGTAACAAGGAATTGCGACTCCAGTGTGCACTTGACGCTTAATTTACCCAAGTATACGAGTATTACATCGGGGCTATTATGCTGCCTGCTGATTTTACTCCGGAAGGGTCTATCTCCTCTTAGACTACTTTATTATTAAATTGCACCTAAAGACAAGGTAAATATACAACTAAGGTCGTAATACGACTAAGTTCATTCTTGTTTATACAAAGTGTAAAAAAAATTACCCTTGTAACCGGTAAGTACAATTTATCTAATAGTATATAGGTATTTATCTTGGACAGTGTCACACAAATTATCTAGTCACATTTAAAGTTCCAGAATCTAGCCTGGACTTGTATTATGATAACTAGACAACGATATAGAATATAATACATAGGATCCTTCTTAATATGCTGACACTTTTTTAAGGGGATGATCAGACCATCAAACTGAACATCTTTCTCTATGGGACGAACATCGAAATCCTGAAAAATTTATCAGCTGTCTGGTGGTCTGATCATACCCTTAAAAAAGTGTCAGCATATTAAGAAGGATCCTATGTATATAGAGTGGTATATAGAGATACAAACATCCATGACTCGGGTACAAATATTTATATTCATCATACTAATATTCGTCCCTTACGGGATTCGAACCCGCGACCCTCGGCACAGCAGGCAGGTTCACTACAGACTGTGCTGTCGGGCCGTCAGATAATAGTGTCTAATTAATAACAATTTGAAAACCAATGAAAGCTAAAACGATACCGTTTATGTGATTTGATTACTCATTGCCTACCCATTGACCGATTTGGTCTGATATACAGGGTGTGAGGGCAAACAGTTGCATTACTTTAAGGGTAGGATGTGGTTACCTATCGTACTTTCGAAAAATAGTTTTCCGAATTTTAGTTCTCCGAAATCGTTATACTTTTTATTGTTTCCCTTTTTTTTTGTTTCCCCGAAATATTATTCGCCATATTTTAAAAAGCCAGATTTTTTATTGTCCTTTTTTTCTTTTAACCAATGGATCAAAATTCTGTAACACAGTTTTCCGAAGTAATGTAAGTCAGATAATTTACTTTTTCGAATATTTGTTTTTCCGTATAGTCACATTTCCGCAGAAATATTTAACCTAACCTATCCTAGAATTTTAAAAACACCAGATGGTTTTTTTCAGGCAGGAGGCGTCCACCTCTCACACCTTCAACATACATTATAAGCAAACAAGCAAGCATGCAGCAAGGAAGCTAGCATGCAGCAAGCAAGCAAGCATGCAGCAAGCAAGCAAACATGCAGCAAGCAAGCAAGCATGCAGCAAGCATTTTGATGCTCCGCTCGCTTCGCTCGCTCCGCTAAGTGTTTTACATGTTCTAACCTAACCTAACCTACAATTTTAAAACCACCAAGTTGTTTTTCTCAGGCAGGGGGCTTACGCCCCCCGCACCCCTCTAGCGGGGGGCGCTGCCCCCCTGCACCCCCCAACATGCATACAAGCAAGCAAGCAACATGCAAGCAAACATGCAGCATGCATGCAGCAAGCATACAAGCATGCAGCAAGCATTTTGATGCTCTGCTCGCTCCGCTAAGTGTTTTACATGTTCTAACCTAACCTAACCTACATTTTTAAAACCACCGGTTTGTTTTTCTCAGGCAGGGGGCTTCCCCCCGCACCGGCCCCCCTAACATGCATACAAGCAAGCAACAAGCAAGCAAGCAAGCAAGCAGCATGCTAGCAAGCATGTTGGTGCTATAATCCTGGTATCATGACTGTATCTACTAGGTAATTATTACAGAAAACTTTACTGTGTTTTGTCAGTGTCCTAGTCATACTTTGGAAGAAGTTGCTTCTACATTTTAAAACTTCGAACCCAGAAGACCGTTGTCAAAAGAAAAAAAATGATTATGAAATTCTGATTTTAAATTTTCTGGAAAATGATACTTCTGTCAAGTCTTTATAAGGAGTAACAAATGTATGTGTAACAAAATATCTGTCACTAGAAAATTCTATAAACCGTTTTCGAACAACTGAAATTCGGTCAGTGAAATTTCGAAAGTAAGATAGGTTACCGTAGGATGTACCCATGATACTGAACCACTTTCCCTAAGAAACCCATAGGAAATTCTCAAAAATTTCACTCTCTCCCTCACTTTCCATACTAAATGCAACCAGCTGATCGAACGTTTGCATGAAAAGTCGAAAAAAAATATTGCTAATTTCCTATAGGTTTCTTAGAGAAAGTTGTGCAGTATCATGGGTGCAATTACCCCTTAATGTAATGAAACTGTTTTACTGACACTGTAAAATTAAATGAAAAAATTAAAATTACTAATTTAAGTATTATAACTTAGTCGACACAAATATATAATTTTTCGTACCTCTTGCTCAAAAAAGTGACATTCTATGCCACAAAAAGCGAACATAACAATAGTCATTATTAAGGGTCGGCACTACCCTAATCGGGCAAAACAGGGTTCGGCGTTCCGACTTTTGAGGATAGTAAATAGCTATATTTAGAAACAAAATTAATACCATCGCTTCTCTAAAAGATGAAGTACAAGATGAACAAAAAAAATTTCAGTAAAATTGTGTAGTTACATCAGAAAGTAATCGAGAATTTCATGAAAAACTGTAGAATAGCACTGCCGCGTTCCGAGTCCTGTGATTTAGTGAAACAAAATAAAACAACAAAATATATTTATAATCAATGGCAAAACATCAAAGAACACTTTAAACAAATCAGTTTTTCGATACGACTTCTAGTTTTTTTGCAATTTGTTACCAAAAATCACATATTTTTTTGGACGTTTTCTTCATACAAATTACTATGGGCCGTCAATCGTTCGAAATCATTGCGAATAGTCCGGTGACCGGCAACACCCAACCCTGTCTTAGAAGATTAATGAACAATTCCATTTTTAGCTAAAGTAGGCAAAGTAACTTATAAAAAACCGGGCAAGTGGGTGTCGGGCCACATGCAGTGTAGGGTTCCGTAGTTGCCCGTCACGATATGTGGACTTAGAAGTGCATTTTATAAATTGGTCGACTATTACGGTAAATTTTTGTCTCCTTTATTATTTTAGAATAACTGTAAGTTTATTACTATTGTTACTAGCAAACTAAGGATTGATAATCTGAAATCATCATCATCATCGTCAGATATGTTTTAAATAAGAATGGAATAAGAGTGAATTCTGTACCGTAGTATGTGACTGAAACGATTGACTTCGAAAGTCATTTTGCACGACAGAATTTTGCGCGAAAAGACATTGCGCGATACAAGAAAACACAAAGGAATTTCACAAAAGTTACTGTCCGGTCACTGTTTGGTAGTTTTTGGTTATTTTGGTAATTTATGGTAGTTTTTGAGTCTTTCGGTAGTTTTTGGTAAATTTTCGTACAAAAGTAACCAAAAAGTTATTTTGGTAGATTTTCGTACTTTTTGGTAGATTATTGTTATTTTTGTAATTTTTCGTACTTTTTGGTAGTTTATGGTTAATTTGGTACTTTTTGGTTCATCTCATTTCATTTCATTTATTTACCTTAAATTGTAGGTAGGTACATAAGTTACAGATGGTAAGTACCTACAGAGTACCTATTAGTCACACTACAACATAATTTATAAACATTAAGAAAAAAACAGATTTAAACAATAGGTGCCAGACAATAACTTAACTACCACCTTTCAGTACTACAATTAAATTAGTTAAATGTTATAAAGTCAGTTCAATGTGATTAGTTAAAAATTATAATAACCTTATTGAGGTACAAATAATCGATCTGCAACCTGCAACACATTTTTTTCTACTCAGATGTTTGTTTACTTATACTGAAGAAACTAATTAAAGTCATAGGGACACTGTTCGATTAATAATTCTTTTAACTTCTTCAGAAATTTCTTGTCGGCTTTATTAATGTCATCTGGTGTTTTACTATACACAAGAACAGTATTGAGTTTCTCTGTGGCTCTGCTATTGGGTGGTCGTGTCGGTTGCCCCATCCCCGGTCCACAGTGGAACTCCAGTGGTGGCTCAGGATATTGTTCTTTTATAAGAGCAACCCTTGAAGTCACCAAAATATCAATATAACCGTACAACGTCAAGCACTTTTGCTATAAAAACTCGACATTGGCAAAATCATCACATACCCAAGATGGCAGCCATTTTTTAAAATATAGAATAGAATAGAAGAACAGTATTCGACTTTATTTTGTAGTCCTTTGCATCGATGCTAGTCGGTAATTTGGTACCAGTAACTCATTTTTGCGAGTTACATTTTAATCTCTTGCTACGGAATACAACGGGGTATCGTCTCACGATTTTGCACAGATCGAGGATATACAAAGCTGTCACAGTGAGTAATTTAAAGTCGGTAAACAAGGATCAGCATGACACCCTTACTGACTGAATTCCGCTCACGATTCGAATGCACCTCTTTTGCAAAACAAATATTTTATTTATGTCAACAGTACCCCGTAGCCAAGCCGTCAAGAACTCTTTCGTTTTTATGGTAGTTTCTGGTAAGCAGTAGTTTGTATAACTCTGGTAGATGGCGCTGACGTCCCTTTAAGACGATAAAATATATAGATTGAAAATTTCGCCGTGGCTTGCGGGGCGACGACAGCTCTGTTGGAGTAGAGCATGCCCCGGATAGGCAGGTCGTGGGTTCGAATCCCGCTCGCAGCCTGACTTTTTCAATCTTTAATTTGATTAAGCTAACATGGCATACCATGTAAAATAATAAAATTCTATTGGAATAAGGTGAGACATCTATATCGCATGAATCTAATTGCAACATTAGATGTGTGGGTCAGTAGTTTGTATAACTCTGGTAGATGGCGCTGACGTCCCTTTAAGACGATAAAATATAAAGATTGAAAATTTCGCCGTGGCTTGCGGGGCGACGACAGCTCTGTTGGAGTAGAGCATGCCCCGGATAGGCAGGTCGTGGGTTCGAATCCCGCTCGCCGCCCGACTTTTTCAATCTTTAATTTGATTAATCTAACATGGCATACCTACATGTAAAATAATAAAAAAAAATATCTTTAAAATTACTTCTTGTTAATATTGCTGTGCCCTTTCAGAATTCATGTACCCACTTTAGCTACTAAGTAACACCTATATGTTCTTGTGTCGCACAATGTCCTTCAGCGTGACTAAAATTACTGCTGAAATCTACCAAAATCTACCAGTCCTGTTTCAAATTCTACTTAAATTTTACCAAATAATATTTATGTCGTTACAGATGGTCAAAATTTAATATGAAACACGTTTTTGTACAAAATATTATTAATTTTATCTAAACGCTCATCATTACACATGTTATTTTCGCATTTTTGTATAATTTTTATTGGTTTTTATCACTTTGTAACATGGATGCTTCAATTTTCAAATAAATATTAAATTAGGTCGTCCCTATGCAAGTTTAAATTTAGTACAGTTTTCTGTGTCTCATAAGCAGAATCCGAAATTTTGGTAGCACTTTTAATAATGTCAAACGGATTGCACGTTTATCGACTTCCGATTGTGTCGATATACGGGTAGTTTTTTATCACTGCGGATAACTCCAGCATGTATTCTACTCATCAAACTGAACAACTTTCACTATGGAGCCAACTTCAAAAGAGCGAAAAAAAAAATCTGCTGTCCTATACAAAACTGCAGTACCTACATATTCGACTCAAATGTATGGGACAGCTGATTTATATTCGCTATTTTGAAGTTCGATACATGCTGAAGTTATCCGCTGTGATATGAAATATACCCGTATATCGACATTATTGGAAGTCAATAAACATGCATGCAATGCCTTTGACATATTAAAAGTGCTAGGTAACAAAATTTCAACTCTGCTCAGAAGCCCTCTTTTGTAAAAAAAAACCACATTAGGCGATACGATTAATATTTGCTGTACTAGAAGTGAGTTCGGTGGCGCGTTGCGGAGAGGACTCTCAATCAAGAGGTCCGAGTTCGAATCCGCACGGACAACATGCCACGTACCAATGAGTTTTTCTAACTTACCGCCCGACCGACCCTCCTCCGTATTACCGACTGCTCTCAAATGGTGAACGAAAACATTGTGAGGAAACCTGCATATGCAGACGAAGAAATTCTGATGTATATTATGTGAAGTCTACCAATCCGCATCGGGCACGCGTGGTGGACTAACGCCCAAATACCCTCCTAGAAGGTAGGCCTGTGCCCTGCAGTGGGACGTATATAGGCTGATGATTATGATGATGATGTACTAGAAGTTCCGGAAAACTTGCAAACCCTGCAATCGTTTTCTCAGCCATTTGTATTGCCAGCTTAGATTTTATTAGACGGAATTCTTGCATTTTTAAATACATAAAATTTTCGAATACTCAATTTCTACTAAAATCTACTAAACAATTTTGCCCTAAATCTACCAATAAAGAAGAAATCTACTAAAAGTGGTCGGTCACACTGATGTCCTTTTGCGCAAATGTTTTTGAAGGCAATCGTTCCAGTTACCTACTGCAAAATTTACTTTTATTCCGTGCTTAAAATATTATATCTGACGATGATTATGATGATAAAAGATTACAAACCCTTAGTTTGCTAATACCTAAACTTATAATAATTTCTTTATTTTGTTAAAAGTTTTAATTTGTTCTGTTATAATAATTTTAAGTTTTTTTTAAGCCTTAGTAATACTGTGATCCAATTAGTTGGAACCCATCCTATCCTACCACCAGGGGTGATCTTTGATCAGTCACATTATAGGTCCATCACGCACGGTACTGTACTGTTGCTGTAAATATTAATGTTGACCTACGGCTCTCAAATCCAGATGCTGCAGGAGTATTGCCACGCACAACCAAACATCAACATTAATTTAATGTGGTAAAATCTGCCTTCCGGGTAGTAGGTACCCTAAATTCGGTCGGACCTACGAACCTGCCAGGATAGGGTCGGCCGACCAGACTTTTTAGTCCTTACTAATTGGCCTCTAGACCAACAGACTAGTTACGTCCTTTAATTCAACGAGGTAAAATGTTGTGTCACCAGGTTGGGTTCACTTTTTCCTTCACACCAGTAAACATGCCAGCCAAGCTGCGCCGCGCGCTGCAGCCGACCAAGTTTTTTGCAAGAAATTCATTACCAAAAGCTATCAAATTGATTTGTTCATTAATCTTATAAGATAGGGTTGAGTGTTGTCGGCCACCGGTCTATTTCTTTTGACAGATATGTCAAACGGGCCGTAGGTAGTGCCGACCCTTAACCTGTTAAAAACAGGGAAAGAAAGTTGTACTGAATTTCATTCATCCCCTAGGGAGAGAATGTGATTTAAATTTGGAACTGAACTACATCTGTGTTTACACCATTGAGTTTGTATAATATAAAGCATTATACTTCTTTTGTAAAAGGAATACGCATTTATTTTTATGAAATATCTCGATAACGGTGAATCCTAGCGAAAAAATAACAATTTTTTCGAACCCCTATACTAGGTTATCCATAAACCGACCCTTCCGCATGCAAAAATAAAAAAAAAATCATTTATGTCAAAAAAAAATCATAAAATTACGAAAACCGACGAGGCCGTAATATGAGCTTGATGCCTTTGCAAACAAAAATGTAACTCTCTCTATCAATAATTGGACCAATGTTTCGAATGTTAACTTTTACTTTTAATTGTCATTATTTTTAATAAATGCTTATCTCATATTATTATTGTGTTAATTTTTTCGCAAATGGTACGAAAAGTAGAGTATTTTCCTCGGTGATAAAGCTGTCTTAGTCTTGGGTGAGTTTAAATCCCTCGCTAAACTCAGGACTCGTCTTAAATCCCTCGCTTCGCTCGTGATTTAAGTTTTTAACACCCTCGCTACGCTCGGGAGTAAACCTCGAGTCCTTCATCACGCTCGCGATTTAAAACCCCACCCGCGACAGAAGACGCTTTATCCCCTTGGTTAATAATCTACTATTTTTATGGTTTGAGTCTTCTTCTTATCGAGTGGGCTGCAAGCCCTGGTGTCAGAGTTTATTCAAACCGCCTTACGGCCTCTGACGTGGTTTTTATGTAACGACTACTACCACCAGTGATAGTAGCCGGGACCAACAGCTTAACGTGCCATCCGAAGCACGGAATCATCTATCTTTTCAGACAATCAGGTGACTCAGCCTACAATGTCCTAACCAACTGGGGAAAAACGCACAAAGTGACATTTCACTAGGTGCCCCCCGTGGGAATCGAACCCACGAACTCCGTGTCAAGAGCCCAATGCTCTAACCATTAGACCATAGAGGCAGTTTTAGTTTTAGTTACAAGAAAACAATTCTAAATCAATATCATAAAAATTAATACAGCCGCACGTCTCATTTCCATTTCAGGTACTTTTACTGGGACGCATAACAGAAACCTGCAAACGGAGCCTTTTGTAAACAACCTGAACATTTAAAAAGGTTATGTTTCTAGAAGAGAAGTATTTGTGGAACCGTTCATAACAAAGAGCGTAAAATAACTTTTTTGAAAACTCTGAAATCGTTTTGTCGTTTTATTCTGCAGTTTATTGCATTTATGTTGTTGTAAGCCGCAGACAAACAATTGAATTGCAAATTGTGGCTGTCCCAAGCAGCAAAATCTGGTACTATAAAAGACCTGAGAACGTTTTAGAGCGTGCTAATTAGTGTTCATGATTAGCACTATAATGGTGTTGTAAACGTCTAGAGAACCCCAAAAAGGCCCTAGTTTTATCACTAATTTATTCTATAAATATTACATAAAGGCTCTCACGGTGATAAATCTACTACTATTAAAGTAACCGAAATACGTTTATAGTGCTATTTTGCACCGTAATCGATTCTGTTTCGCTATCCTAAGTACGTAAGCGCTTAACTAACAAAACAAATTTCGGTATGTGAATAATATGCTTTTTTTATGTCATTCGCCATTGCTTAACGTAACATGTATTACCTAATAAAAAGGACATACTACAAAACATCCATGGACCGTAACTCTGCCGTAACTTGCACTTGCGAAAATAATTGTATCGATAAAATCACAATGCTGATTTCAAATTTGACAATGCGCCCTCATAATTTTTGTGTTTTAATAAAATGTAAATTAATAAAATAAGGAATTTTCCCGACTATGGCTGTTATAGTACACATTGGCTACAGCCGTGCTGCTAATGTGCTATCATAGCAGAAAACAGCAGCCATGACAGTATGCCACCATTTATGAATTACCAGTGATATAATTGGTACTCAAAAGTTAGTTACAGATCTAATTAGTTCATAAATCGTTAATTTTAGTACTTTTATGTCACGCTTTAGTCTCGTAGCAGTACCACAAACTCAATTATAAAGCAATTTAAACCATTTATGTTTATTAGCAACGGCACCAGGAGTAGCTATGGTACTATTTAGTACTATAGAGGAGTTTTCGTGACTTTCACAGAACTGTCCCCATAACGGTGTGAAGGGAGCTTTTAAGAAGCTAAAACATTACGTAATGGTCGTGTAAGGTTAATTTATAGTGCAATTTGATCCTATAATAGGGTTTTCGATATAGCTTCAATACTAGTACTGTAATAACAATTTTGACTCATTATTAGTGCAAAATAGATACATAAAAGTGTCAGTAAGGTTGTCTATAGTACTAAATAGTACCATATCCGCTTTTTTCATATCGATTACAGTGCAACACTTTAAAGGTTCTTTTGTATGGTCCTGTAAGCGTTCAAAGAGCTGAACTATAGAACTTAAATGCTCTTTAATCTTATAGAATCAAAACGCTCTTTTAAAAACCTTTATAGTACAAGCAGTCACAATGGTTACCATTATAGGCGTACTATATCACTATTTGGTGATAAAACGCCTAGGTTATACAGCCTTCTGCTACTTGGGGTTACATCTTTTAAAGCATTAAAAAGGCTTCCATAAACGAGTTTATTTGGTACTCGCTGTACCCGCGATAAAATATAGCATACATTATTATTATACTCAGGGATAGTGCATTTTTTTTATTAGTGAAAGAATTTTGAGAATCGGTTTAAGAGTTCCAGAGATAACCCTCTACCTTATATCACGGTTAGAACGTATAAAACAAAAGGGGCCAACATTCATAAGTTGGTGTGCGTGAGGCAACATACAAATTATGTATGTGTGCGTGTATACAAGGTGTTACAAAAATACAAATAAACCTTTAAGGGGATGGTGTAGACCATCAAACTGAACAACTTTCACTATGGGATCAATATCGAAATCGCGAAAAAAAAAAAAATTGATGTTCCATACTCTACAAATCCACTAGAGCTAAAATATGTATGGGATATCAATTTTTTTTTTTCGCGATTTCGATGTTGGTCCCATAGAGAAAGTTGTTCAGTTTGACGGTCTAAACAGCCTTTTAAATATTTTTAAGAGTTTTAAATATTTATTGTTACTTATGAAACACCCTGTATAGATAGGGTTTAGAGGCCAGTGCTGGTTCCAATTTTTTTTCGACGCTTTCGTATCTTCGACTGTCAATCTTGACATATAGCTTTATCAAAGCCATACAAACAATAAAATACTGACTCTTTATACAGGAGTAACAAAAGACCCTAATATTTAAAGGAAACTGAACATCTTTCACCATGGAGACAAAGTCGAAAAAAATAACAAGAATCCCATACATTTGAGTCAAGTAGGTTTGTATGAAACAGCCGTTTTTTTTTTATTGACATTATCTCCATAGTGAAACTTGTTAAGTGTGTGATGGTCTAAACACGCACTTTAAATATTAGGTGTTTTGTTACTTTCTTTATAGAGAGTACTCAAGGGGTTGCTTTAGATCATAAAACTGAACAACTTTCACTATGAGACCAACATAGAAATCGCGAATAGACATAAAAATCTGGCCTTCGTTATTCCATAGAAAATGACAATCATTGCTCGACCTAAATAGCTATATGGAACAATTTTTTTTGCGATTTCAGTGTTGGTCCAACAGTGAAAATTTTTCAGTTTGATGGTCTAAAACTACCTGTTTAATCTGAAACGTATTTAATTTTACACCCTGTATATTTTATAGCAAACTATCGGGTCGGTCGGCACAGAAGTCAATCTTACCTGATATATTCTCTCAGCTGTTTCTGAACAGCCCTCAACTTGTCCAGCAATGTGGCTGTCTGGTCGAAGTACTCGATGGCGTCTGTGACGCTGCCATACCTCTGCCGGTTGTCCACTATTTGCTGATTTCTGGGGGAAAGAACGAATATGTCAATTTTGTTATCATTGACGTACGAACGGTTACATAACTAGGCCCCTAGACAAAGTATCTTAGATAAAATGTATGGACTTGACGTATGGTGGCGAAAGCAAACGTCAAAATGTTTCGATAGCCAATGTCAAATTCATACATTCTGTCATTTCTAGGTACTACCGTCCACGCCACGCTTAAGAATAACAACATAGGTTCAATTTCTGTGGTCTACGCCAATAGAAATGTCACTTTGTCTATGGCCTCTGCCCCTCTCCCTCGGCTAGCCCAAACTAAATGAAAAGCATTAGATTTCAGTCGCAATAAATAAAGAGTATGAAATTGAACACGCAATTACTAAAATAGAAATAGTAAACAAGATTTCATAATCAAAACACATTAATTCAAGTGCATGCACTGGATAGATTTTGCTTTTATTTATTCACTATTTATCGATTTTGGGGTGCATCCATCCATACTAATGTATGGTGATACAAATGCCATGTTGAATTATGGATGCTTCTCGTATGCCTTGTGGGTGGATTAGAAATTACTAGAAATAGATTAATGATATAGTTGCTTAAGAATCAGAGTAAAAACGGTTCCTTTTTAAATCCAAAGCCATTCAAAATGAGTTAATAGGATCTTACGAAAGATTTCAAGAAATTTGTTGTAACTGTACATGTTGTAACAAACTACCCTTGTACGAGTTCCGAGAGCGAAAATGCGCGCTGCATACAAACGTACTATGGTGATATTTTCAATACTGACCAATTAAAGTCAATAAAATTTTGCAGAAACAATCTAGAAGCAAATCTCTATGCTTCTATAGAGTCAGATTTTCGTTAAAATATACAGTTTCAATGCTAGGATTAATTTAAGATTTGTATGGAAATCTTTGAGGCACTGTAACATGAAAACTATACATTTTAACGAAAATCTGACTCCATACAAGCATAGAAATTTGTTTTTAGATTGTTTGTGCAAAATTTCATTGACTTTAATTGGTTAGTATTGAAAATATCACCATAGTACATTTGTATGGAGCGCGCTTCGAATACCTAATAAAGAAGATGTTATGGATGAACACATAGGGTACTTTTTAAGGCAGACGGAATCGCGGGAATAGCTAAATATAAATAAAGTGAAACTAACTTTCTCTCCAGAACTCTGTATTCAGGGCTATCCTCCTTGATGTCTTTGTGCAGCGGTATCAACGAAGGCACCAGATTCAACGTGTTGTCCAGGAGATCTCTACCCAATACCATGTGGGCTATGTAACTGAGGGAAAACATATTTAGTTACATTCCAACAAAGTCCAAAACTGATTGGTTCTTTAATTAACGGTATAGATAGTAGTGAGATACATTTTTACTACGCCTGTTTTTAAGAAAAGAAGACGAAGAAGTATTAAGTGCGTATTTAGATTATGAAACTAAACACTTTTCCTGAGAATCAATCTTGTTACCTTTCATGCGCCCTCGACTGAAGGACTCCTCTTGCGAAATAGTTGATGCCCAGAACTGAAGCGATACCCTTGCATTCTATACTCCGCAGCAAGTTCTTGAAGCCCACCAGATATCTGTGCCATAAGAACAGGTTATTAGAGTTTAATGTTACCATAAAGTTACTGACAGAGTGCCTGATAGCTGAGAGAGCGAGCCCTGTATAATAGAAAGAGATACGTGACGCGAGGCAATAGAGCCGTTTTTGAGGATCTTATCGCAGGGTAAAAATTCGATTTCCGTGAATAATTGTGAACCGAAAGTGAAATCGTAAATAATTTTGTGAAATATTAACACTATTTAATTTTCATGAATATATCCACAATTTCACGTTAGACTCAGAATTATAGACAGTGGTCGAATTTTTGTCTGCCGATATAGTCTCCAGAAAACATCCAAAAACGGTTTCATTTCATATTTATTTGACAACTCATGTCAGTTCCTCTATTCCTGAAAGATATACTTAATAACTTTATGAATATTACACATGCTGGTAGCGTCACAGAGGATTATATTGTACAGAGTTACAGCTTCAAACAACCTCGCAAAAGCGGCGCATCACTACATGCGCAGTATGATTGTGTGCGCGTTCACCTACGGGGCTCACGAACGAGGCCGAGGGGACACTTTGGCTATGGCTTCGGGTGGTTACGGCGTAACGAGGGTGTGAATTTAAGGTGTGAGATATTGTCCATTCTTCCTTTCGGAAAGAGATTGGAGCCACTGACCTCTGTTAATATTAATATGTCTATGGATTATTTTCTGTTTGATCGTCACTGTCATTGTAGAACGTCATGTCATGTGAATTTAAAGTGTGAGATATTATTATCGTTCATTTTACTCGAGCATGTTTAAAAGTAGTTTAATAATATTAAACGAAATGGTTAATTATTGCACTGTGTGCTTTAATAATACGAGGAGGAACACAAACATCTCCTTCATATAGCTACCCCAAAGATCGTGACAGGTAAGTCAATTTTTGAGTCACCCGCGTAAAGCGGCGGATCGGGCGGCAACGTTTTTTTAATTTTAACTCATTTTATTCAACTAAATAACAAATAATAAATAACACAACAAACAACAACAACAAAAAAGAAAAACAATATACCTACATATTATAAAACATTATCCTTCATACTTCAATTAAATTTATTTCCTTTTAGACAGCCCTACAAGAATAGGCTAATGTAATCGAAGCTCCTATGAAGCTGTTGCTCTGTACAATATAATCCTCTGTGGTGCTATCGTTGAACAGTTCTTTCGTCGAACGAAACAGTTGAGAACCGTCGTTTCGTAAAATAGTTATGGACTCACTGAAAAAAACACCAATTGAATTGTAATACAAAAACAACAAAAAAAGAGAAATATAAGGTTATACTTATGACAAGTTTCCTAAACAATACAGGAGATCAATCTCACAAAGAAATCTTGCGACGTACTATGACGATTATAAATACAAGGTGTAACGAAATACCCTAGTAATATTTAAACGGGTGGTTTAGATTTAGTTTAGGCCATCCTACGAATAAGAATGTATAGAAATGTAAATCAAGCTCAAAAAGTGGCACCAAAAAAAGAGTACCGTGTTCTAAATTTGTTCTTTAGAAACTGTACCGTGCCGCCAAAACTGTTATTTTGCATTGGGTGCCAAAAATTATGTAGATTTTGTTTAGAGTTACTTTTCTATAGTTATTCTTATTCGTAGAGACCATCAAACTGAACGACTTTCACTATGTTTGCCAACATTTTTTTTTCAAAAAATCTGCTTTCCCATTCATTTGAGTCGAGTCGGTATTTGCAATATTGTTTGAAACAACACTTTTTTTTCTCGATGTTGTCTACATACATAAAGTTGTTTAGTTTGATAGTCTAAGACCCCCTTTAATTTTACTATCATGTTTTGTTACACCCTGTATAATACACTTGGTTAGAAAGTTACTAGTAAATTACAAATATCAAAGGCGATACATTATTATTATGTAAATTTATACTTTTTTTAAACAAAGCACTTTAAGGAAAATGTTTTAGTCGCTTCGAATGACACCTATGGGATGCAATTAAAAAAATAGGTACACTATTTTCAATAAGTAACTATAAAATTTGTGGAGTGAAGGGTACCTGTAACCTACGAATAAAGAAATAAATACTGTAGCACAGTTTCGTAGCAGTAGTACTACGCCGTAGCCTTGCCGTAGTCTAGAGGGAATTTAAAATACCATTACCGTACCGACACACTCACTATTTACCTAAGTATATTAAAAATACGCTTGGTATGCTTTGTATGAATGAAACCGTAAATTAAAAACAAACATACAGGCTTAGATTATCAAGATAGACAGTCAAAGCTACAAAAGCGTCGAAAAAATTTGGAACCAGGACTGGTTCCAAGGCCCGTTTCCCGTGTTTAGTGTCAATTATGTCATCACCGAATACGCACGTAACGCTAGAGAAAATTGTTTTGTTTACTATGACAAAATGTGTGATGAAGGTGTGCAGAAATTACAAATATCGATTAAAAAAAACGGAGAAACTCACTTGTCGTCGGTGAGTACCTATATTTCGTATCATTTCTCATGAAATAAATCATCGAATTACGCGGAAAATAAATTAACTGAAGTTCACCATTTTGTTTTGTGTTGCCAGTTTCCTAATTGAAAATTCCCTAAATAAGAGTTTTTATTTTTTTATTTTTATTATTTACTGGCTCGGTTACAAGACCTTTAAGTCAAATCTTATTTTATTTTCAAATTGTCTTCTGTTTTCACATTAAAACGTTAGTATTCGACGTTTTGACGCTTCTTTGGAGTTTTTGGATACAATCGAAAGACGCAGGAAACGATAAGTCCACAGGAAAGAGGTGAACCGACCGCTTTACCGCTCTAAAATCACGGAACGCTTTTCCTGTTTACGACCCATACACCATCATATTTCACAGAACTGTATATTGTTCACTTGCACGACACTTTGTTACGCAAAACAACACCAATTTTACGAACCAAAACTCACTATAAACAATAAAAATTCGATGAAACAAGAGGACTCCAAACGTCAGCTACCAAATCCCGCCAAAAACTCCGGACGTCCTTCTTTGACACTATTGGTGTTGTAGGTACTCAAAATGGATAAAAATGTATCCATACTTGGAGTCTATGGTGTCATTATGTTTGATATATAGCATTAAAAGTGTTATCTATGACTATTATGTCAAAATATATGAAACGCTATCATTTTGGTGTGACAGTAAGTGTTATCTATGACTGGTATATCAAAATATATGAAAAGCTATCATTTTGGTGTGACAGTAAGTGCTTTCTATCACTGGTATGATTAAATGTATGAAAAGCTATCATTTTGGTATGACAGTACTAATCCGTACTTTATGGTAGGTTTGTTAGTTGGTAGTTTTTGGGTGTTTTTCATAGTTGTTGGCTACGAACAAATGTTTGTTCGTAGGTTGTTGGTAATTTTTGGTATTATTTACTAACGTTTGTTCGCATGAGTACAACTTTCTCAGGATTCCAACAAAGTACTAAAAATACTAAATAGTGCCAAAAGTACTAAAACTACCTAAACAACCAAAAACTACCAACTAAAACCAAAAACTACCAACAACTACCATTAACTTCCAAACATAAACCTAAACCTAAACTTCTAAACCTACTGTCACACCAAAATGATAGCTTTTCATATATTTTGACATAACAGTCATAGAAAGCACTTTTTATGAACATAATGATACCATAGACTCCAAGTGCGGATAGATTTGTATCCTCTTTGAGTACCTACTACACCAATAGAGTCACAACTTCGTAGAAAAGTTAAAGTTACTCTATGGATATTACCGAAAGACGGCTTTAAAATGTTACGAAATGACCCCATACATAGTGTTTAGTTTATGAAATACAATCGGTAGTCGGTACTATATTGTTACATTTATCCCTATTTTAATCGGAATCTTTCAACACCTGGTATCACTATACACGCACACAAAGAAAAATTTCATGACACCTCACGCACACCAACCTAAGAAAGTTAGCCCCTTTTGTTTTAAACGGAACAAGGGTGAGGCTCATTCTAGACATATACTTTTTCTAAGCATACAGGATTTTAAACGTGTTTTCACTGAGTTTACGAAAAAACAAAAGCACGATAAACAAAAGAACAGCAAAAAGGCAAAATAAACAAAATTCAACCAAAAAGTATTTACTCGTATTATGTGAACCTTAAATTGAGTGAATTGAGAAAGGAGTTTTGTTGTTTTATAAGAAATTAATACTCACAATAAAATTGGTATGAGTCAGTTGTATCATAGAGATAAGAAGTATTGGGTTGAATGGAGAAACAATTTTTTTTTTTGATCGGTCAGTAATAAAACTAAAATAGGGTTTTTAAAGGACCTTACACATATTAAAAAACATCACATTCATTGTTAGGCTGAATCGGAGCTGTGCAATTCGGTATGTCAAGTTTTTTTTTGGAGGGCTGAATCGAAAACCATTTCGAGATAATTGTCTCAATAATCATATTTTCTATGTCAAAGATTTTAAAATGAAAGGATTACAGATATTTTTAATAAAATAATGTCGTTTCTCGGTCCCTCCCGTGACGTCACTGGCATACCTGTGAACTCCTTGGTAAACATAAAATCAACTTTATATACCCGGCCGTTAAGAAAAAAAAATACATTCACAATGTCAGAATTTGACATTTGATGTTGCTGTATCTGTTTCCAGCATAGAGTTAGAAAGAGAAGACAGGTTTTAATTTTTTTAAATATAGCCGTAATATAGCTGTAGGTAGTTTTTCTCCATGGAGTTCGAATTATTTTCTCTCCGCCATTTTTGCACTTAGAGATTACAGATCACAATAATTTAAAAATTAATTTTATATTGATAAACTCGATGAATCCCAATAAGAATGAAATAGGTGTCTTAAAATTATGTCTTCTATCCGAAAAAAATATAAAAATGAAGACCAAAAAAAACTTGACATACCGAATTAAGGTACAGTTAACTTTTACTCAAATGTATGGGACAGCTGATTTTTTTTTGCCCCGATTGGTTTGCTCCCATAGTAAAAGTTGTTCAGTTTGATGGGTAGACTCTTAGTTTAAAAGGATGCTAATGATATCAATTTCACCCTGTATAATTATACAATACTTTGATTAGTGGCCGCGACTGTTAAAAAATTTACAAAACCTTTACCCATTCATATTCTTGGTTCGGATGGGAGGGAACGAAGTTAAAACCACGAAAGATAGCTAATGCTGCAATCATATCTTTCACGCCAATTGACTAAGAAGCAGATTCATCATCATCAGCCTATATACGTCTCACTGCAGGGCACAGGCCTACCCATAGACAAATTACTCTAGCGATCGTAGAAAGAGAATCAACTAGAAAAGGCATTAAAATAATAATAGTCACGAAAACGAGACAGCCTTATACGCTAATTACACAGAGCGAATGCGACAAAATCCATGTCGTTTGTCCCTTTCTGCGTATGCGATATTTTTGTTTGCCACAGTTGAAATTGCATACAAAATCTTGCAACTATGGCAAACAAAGGCACGATTTCTCATACATTTTTGTCATATCTCTGTCCCTTTCGAGTATACGCTGTCAGGAAATCGATAGAATACTCAACCTACGCTAGCGATAGACTTGCCCTTGCATAGAAGCAACATGTTCCACTTGAATGAGGTGTACGCACCTGATTGATGTTCCCGAGTTCACTTCGTCACTATGGCAATGACAAACCGCAATGTGTCATTTTGTGTTGTTTTGTGTGACATGTTGTTTGTTTGAACGAACGTGTCTATCGCTAGAGTAATTTGTCTATGGGCCTACCCCTCTCAAAGAGTGTAACTATTGGCGTTATTAATTTCTTCTTCTGCGTATGCAGGTTTCGTTACAATGTTTTCCTTTACCATTTGACAGCAGTCGGTATTATCGTTCGAGTGGATTCGAACCCGCACCTCAAGCAGACTGGAAGTAGATTGCCTATAATGTATCGTGACTATAAAATATGTCTAAACGTTTGGTGAATATAATTCGAGTTTGGTAAGCAAACTCACACACAATTTTAGGTATACCTACTGTGCTCAACATTATTATGAAGGGTGTAAGTGACGGTGAATTCAGACCATCAAACTGAACAACTTTCATTATGGAGCTGTTTTGTATGGAGCAGCTGATTTTTTCGCGTTTCCTAAGGGTGGCTCCATAGTGAAAGTTGTTCAGTTTGATGGTCTGAATTCACCGTTTCAGTATTTGCCAGGATGTCACTTACACCCTGTACTCTATTATGAACTTTTGAGGATTAATTGTTATTTTATATGATATTTAAACTTCGATTAGACTAAGATTTGATTTGATATTTCAACGGAAACATAGTTCACAATGCACCTACACCTTTATTTGTTTTTTGTATAACGAAGCGCAAAACCGGGACGCATGGAGAGAACGGAGGGAGGCCTTTGCCCAACAATGGGACATCGACGGCTGATATAATATAATAAATAATAAAATTTAGGTCTAGGATCACTTTAACCAGACCCCTAGACCCAGACTTTTTGAGACATTCGTTTCGAAAAGATTTTGCATAAGTGTGTGGTGCTAAATACAGAAGCATCTTTGGAGCTATTCGAAGCTGGGTAGGTACCTCGTAGCACCAAAAATACAGAGTGTGTAGTTTAAATGTTAGGTACATTTTTGAAGAACATTTCCGTATAAAATATTTACGACCAATTTTATAGTCCATTCGTAAAGGAGCTATAAAATTGTGTTATTCTTTGTCGATAAAATTCAACATTCGGAAAATTTTTCCATAATGCGTAATTGCATATTTAAGAACTATTTTTAACGTTCCATTCAATTAGTTATTTATTGCTTGTAGTATTATTATACTGCAGGGCAGTGTCTTTTCTTCTCTAGTGGGTATAAAACACATACTCTACCCATCAAACTGAATAGCATTTAGTATGGGAGCAAACCAGTCAGAGCAAATCAGATTTTCCATACTTAACTGCAATCTACATCGAAATAATAAAAACCGGCCAAGTATGAGTCAGAAAATGTTTTCTTTTTGTTGTAATTATGAATAAGATCTTGTTATTATATTGTATATATAGCTTATCCGACAGATATTTTGACATAATTTCATACAAAATATGTCAAACTATCTGTCGGATAAGCTAACAAGAGAAGTGGTGAAACAGGCCCTTAGTGTTTAAAATCTCTGTTTCTGTAATTAAAAATGGCCTTAAATTTTAGTTGCTATTTGGAATGGAGTATAAAAACAAATAACTTTCCTATAGTAGCTGTAAATCATACATACCTATTTCTAATCAAATACAAAGCACAGTTTCCTCGTAATTTATCGTTATCACATAAGATGAATTTAAGAGCAACTATTCAAGACATCCAGGCCGATGACGTCACTCAAAAAACCACGTCGTCAGCTAACTGGGGCAAATATCTCTATAACTGCTTATTAATTGAACAATTTTCCTTTAATCTCGGCTTTGATACTCGTGTGTTACATCCTAGGAAGAGTAATGAATAATTAATAGTGTACTCTGTGATCATAGGGTTATTGACTCTATTTCTATGTACCTACACACTATTTCTGGAACTTGTTTATGCCCTCTTCTTCTTATCGTATCAGCAAGCCCTGGTGTCAGAGCAGTTTTTTCAGACCCCCTTACGGCCTCTGACGTGGTTTTTATCTAACACCTTCTGCCAACAGAGTTAGAAGCCGGGCTTAGCGTGCCATCCGAAGCACGAAATCGTCTTTCTTTTCAGAAAATCAGGTGATTCAGCCTGCAATGTCCTAACCAACTGGGGGAAAACGCACAAAGTGACATAAGGTGTCCCCCGTGGGAATCGAATACCCACGACGTCCGTATCAAGAGCCCAATGCGGTTAACCATTGTACCACGGAGGCAATTATGTCCTAGAACTTTTAACATGCTAAAGGAGAGCTTACGACCATAGGAGTAACTATACCCCATTTAGACAAAGCTTCGAACGCTCTAGTGGAAAATTTATTGGAGACATTGAAAGAGCGCGTCACGTGATCATTTTGTGCACTTCCAAAACCTATGCCTTTGTGAGGCCAGATGGCTAGCATGCCACGAACGACAAAGCGACAAAATCAGAAAAACGACATGCGCGCTCTTTTACAAAGATGAAGGCACAATCTAGATGTTATTAGTTTTCTTGGGAGTGGCATGCGAGGCCTACAGGAGTGGACAAAATAATCACGTGACATGCTCACCTAATGACTCTCATCGATTGTCCACTAGCGTGATTGTTCGTAGCTTTGTCTGTGGTGTATTTACTCATGTCTTATAAACTGCATGTATAAAAGATGTTAGTTGGTAGTTAATTTGACTAGGTATAATCATATAATGGCCGGCAAACACCTTGACAAAAACCTTGCTGCGAAAAACATTTGTAGGTTTAGCGCTACCGCGCACACCCCTAACACCTTTGTCAAGTTGTTTGACGCGTAGTGTAATTTACCTCCATAAGGTACTACTGTCTGTGTCCTTAATTTCCTTGGTGAGGTGGTTGAGGAGGGCCGCGTTCGCGTTGGTGTACCATTCCACGGCCTCTGTCATACTTGCTGACGTGCCTTTGAAACTCGTTCTGAAACAAAACATATCAGGATCTAGAAGAAAGCACGTGTCTTGTCATATCACTCAGTAAGAGATGCACATAGCAAATTCGCTCAAGTTAAAAAATGAGATCGGTACTTATTGCTGTCCTTATCGACGTAGTCACTTTTTTGTTCTACGACGGCTGTCTGACTCCGGAGTCAGACATCTATTTTCATACAAATTGTATAGGATTTTAAGACTTTCGTTGTCTCATACGCGGTTACACTGATGTTCAGTTTATCAGCGTAAGCGAAAAATACTTCGCCTATGAGACAACATGAAACATAGATACTGCACCGCACCCCGATCTTTCTGGGGATGCTTTATAGACGCCGAGCTAGAATATACAGCAGGCTCGCGCGTGCGAGCAGGACGGCACGTGAGCTGACGCCATCTTGTGTAGAAGTACTAGTCAAGCATCCTGAAACCGAATGGAGTGCCCGGGGTGTTTCCGAAGATTAAACTAAAATTAAAACAGTATGCATTCTTAAAAACTGTATCAGTACTTCAAGGAAAATAATAGGCATCGACTTACTTCGTGTTCCCGAAGATGACTGACCAAAACTAATAGGCATTATTGTATAATGATATAGAGCAGGGACGTTGTATATAGAGCTGCTTTTACGATAATTTCCGATGTTTTCCGATGCCCATTATTTTCCTTGAAGTACTGTACTCCGTAGGATAGATTTTGTGACAAGAAATTGAGAAAGGTATACTTCGTTGGTTTGGTTACACTTATCGTTTCCATCCTGTATAAATATGTAAATAGAATATAATAGGTAGGTAAGCCCACTTGCGTCAACATGGTTTAGCAATAAACTCCAGGTTAAGTTGGTAACACATGATTTTTTGTATAGAAAAAAAATTTAGAGAGCTATTTTACCCAGAGTTAACTGGTAATTGACGCAAGTGGGGCTAAGTGACATAATATGTAACATGATTAATAATGATTTTCCCATTTTAAAATTAAATTAATTTTTAAAATGGATTAACGTTATCAATGTGGTTTTGGCGCATAAACGATCAAAATAAATTTATACTGTGGTAATTCAACCGACAGATAACATTTTCACCTTACGACACGTGATTTTATGAGCCTAATAGAATTACGCCTTCATCAATCTTGACAACGTCATGATTTCTGCTTCGCTGGTTATTTGCTTCGACGACGTAGCTTTTATGACCTTTCTTGTGAATTGGTTTTTAGGGTTCCGTATTCAAACAAGGAACCCTCATACTTTCCATTCTGTCCGTCTGTTTGCCCCTTCTCAATTTCCCTCATTTTGCACCTATTCGAACGAAAGGCATGTAGAGACAACTTTCACTATGAGACCAATATCGAAATCGCGAAAAAAAAAATTGATGTTCCATACCTACTCTACAAATCGACTAGAGCTAAAATATGTATGGGATAGGAAATTTTTTTTTTGCGATTTCGATGTTGGTCCCATAGAGAAAGTTGTTCAGTTTGACGGTCTAAACAACCCCCACTTATGAAACACCCTGTATAGGTCGCAGTAGCTACTGGTCACTGACCAAGCCCTTACAACCAAAATAATAAATAATTATATGAACGGTAATTGTTACCGTACCGTACCGTACCTACCGGGTTCAGTTGTGAAGTGAAATTATTGTTCATGTTAGTAAAAGTATAATTGTGTCATAAAAACAGTCAAACTTTGTACAACATGGTCTATCTCAATAATTTGACTGTAAGCTTAGAAGGCATTTTGTATACATACGATTATATTGTTTGTATTACGAATATAAACATTTAAACCGCAGACCACTGAGTCTGTAAAAACTGTAACATGCTTTAAAATTAAAATACTTTTCATCCTTTATAATTTATCCTGTTTTTAATGAATAAATAACGTTGTTCTTGTATTTAAAAATCCCTGCGAGAGAATGTTTCGATTATGGACGGAAATAACTCCGCCGTCTCATAGACAGTAAACAATTTTAACATACTTAGCTAAGTTTTTCCGTTCACGTGCCAAGTATTGAAAAAGTTCACGATTAAAATTACAACAATGAATAGGTACCTACAATGAATGTCCTCGTTAGCAAAGAGTTGTCAGCCTAAAAAACTATTGCCTATTTCCAATCGACTTTTATTGCCGCATTTGTTCTATAAGTTTTTAATCGCACTTGGTCCAATACGCTTTTTGTCCAATACACTGTTCTTCCACACGTTTCGATCACTATTGTTGATCGAAGTCCGAGTTCCGTCAGGTGGAACAAAAAATTATCATAATAATAATGGATGCACTTCTAGTGTATTCAGAGATAGTCGCCTATTGGTGTCACATCACCTTAGCAAATTGTCTGAAGAGCCTCTAAGTATTGCTTTGGCTCCACGCATGCTTTCCGAAAAGATCCGAGGCTCTTATGTCCCGTGATAAGGAATTAGCAAACATAATCATAATAAACGTTATACTTAATCGAAAAAGGATTAAATAAAAATTTTGAAATACCCTCGACTAAAAGAATGTAGGTAAGTAACGAACCAAACCCTAGAAAATCCGTCGGGGCTGCCACTTCATGCTCTGTAATGAACTAAATTTTTTTCAGTTTTATAGATAGATAGATAGATAAACCATTTATTTGCATAAGTAACACACACATAATAAGAGAGATTTACGAGTTTATGTCTTATTGAAATTGGGAACAGATGGCAATGGCAGCCCTCGATGGATTTTCTAGGGTTTGGTTTATTATCTTTCGTTACTTACCTACTTTCTTTTAGTCGAGGGTTTTTCAAAATTTTTAATTAATCCTTTTTCGATTAGTTCGACGTTCTCCGTTCCGTCGCGGGTAAAAATCAAATAAAACTTTCTTATCCAAAGTGATAATGTACCTTACTTGGAAACTTTATTGTTATAAGTAGGTACTTACTTAATGCTCAGGTTTTTACAAAAACGTATCTCCCTGATATTATTGATTAAAGAGTGGCTCTGTCCAACGAAACAAATTAAAAGAGACTTAATTAATCTTTCTGTAAACGAATTACGCTTTGTAAGGTTTGATTAATCGAATATTTGCTGTGGAGACTTACACACACCTTTGTGTCGCTGTCAATACAAAACATAGGTAAATAATAATATATACAGGGTCCTTCCTAATATGCTGACACTTTTTTAAAGGGATAATCAGACTATCAAACTGAACAACTTTCTCTATGAGCCCAATATCAAAATCGAGAGAAAAAAATCTGCTGTCCCATACATTTGGCTCGAGTTTTTGTGGCAATTTAGATGTTGTTGCCATAGAGAAAGTTGTTCAGATTGACGGTCTGATCATAATAGGTATCTATCTCAAACACACCATGATACGACATAATACTGGGTAGGTAGGTGGTAAGGTAACATCTCTACTATTATAAAACTGTAATAGAAGTGTGTCTGTATCCTTGAAGACATGTTTATACAAAATAAAAATACAATATAGCTTTTAGGTGTCCCTGACTCCAAATCTCATTTTTGGATTTTTTGTCTTTCTGTGTGTCTGTTTATTCGCGCATCACGCGAAAACTACTATACCGACTTTGATGAAACGTTTTGTGTTTGACTGGTACATCATTTATCTCGCTACGAAGAAACGCTACGGGGAAACCCGGGCGGATAAGTCGCGGGTCAACTGTAGTTTATAAGGTAAGTGATGTACATTTAAATGTGTATAACCTGAAAACAGAAATGTAAGCATAAAGAACTAAAACATTTTTTGTGACTCTAAGTCTTCGATCAACAATATACAACTAGATAACGGGTCGCATACAAAATCTAAGAGAAATGTTGTCCTCGTGAATATACAACTTTTTTTGTTAACGAACCGAGAAAACAGTCCGAATACATTATAATTTCGACCTCAAAGCAACCATAATTCCTAGTAATTTAAAAAAGGAACACTGCGGCATTGCGAGACGTGCTTACGTTGGCTTTGTTCGAACGCAACTAATTCAAAATAAGACCTCACTCCAATAGTGAGGCGTTATTTGCCGGGACATGTTTTGAGCGCTGACGCGTTATCTAGTTGGATATTGTTGATCGAAGCTCTAAGTAGTATCTAGTATTATCTACCATCTTTCCACGTGTCGTTGGATAGTCTTGTAAATTTAAACAAAATACCTGTCGGGACTAAAGATTATCATCGCAATCAAAACGTGTCGCAAGCTATTTAAAATCAAAACGTGTCGAGATATTTGCGCTCAAAGTTAAAAATAGGACGATCAAGTTTCGTTTATTTTATTAATTAATACAGGTCTATGAATTCTAAACAATAAGAAGTTGGTGTTGTTTGATAATATTTTGAGGACCCGGTTTTAATTATCCTCGAACTTTGAGTAGCCGTGGGTTGCAAGCTTATCTTGGATAAGACACAATCTTAGAAAAAGTATATGTCTAGAATGAGCCTCACTAATATTCCGTATAAAACAAAAGGGGCTAAGTTTCATAGGTTGGTGTGCGTGAGGCGCCCTACAAATTATGTATGTGTGGGTGGGATTCCAATTTTTTTCGACGCTTTCGTATCTTCGACTGTCAATCTTGACATATACTTTATCAAAGGACACAATATTGTTAAAAGTTGCCGTGGGTTTCGTATGAAGCGTTTAAAGTAACTCTAAATAAGCTAAGAATGATAAATTAATAAATAAATAAATATCTTGGACATTGTCACACAAATTTTCTATAGGTAGTCACATTTAAAGTAGGTACCAGAAACTAGCCTGGACTTGTATTATGATGACTAGACAACGATATAGAATACATAATTTATATAGATACAAACATCCATGACTCGTGTACAAATATTCATATTCATTATACAAATATTTGTCCCTTACGGAATTCGAAAAAAATGATAATTCGGCTGCGGCCTGAAATATCTGTTTTCCTAAAATGTACAATTTTCAAAACGTCTACGTCGTCGTCTTTGTTTTTGCAATGTTAGCTCTTCTATTTTGTCAGCTAACTCAAAATGTCTGCTATTTAAAAATGTGTACAATCTAAGAAAGCCGTCTACCTATTCACAATGTTTACATTCCTATAATGTTAGCATTATCATAAGTTTTGCTTTTCCGTTATCGTCTTATTATATTTGTTTTCCCACAATGTCTGCTTTGTTTTCAAGTCAAAATGTAAAATTGCATGCATACTTTTTGAACTTTTGGTCAATTTTGGGTAGAAGTGGTGAAAATTAATTGTTTTATTTTCGTAGTTAGTTTGTACTAAAATCAATACTAATAATGCGAAAGTAACACCGCTGAACCGATTTAGATAAAATTTGGTAGGTATAGAGATGGTTTATGAACCTGGGAAGGCCATTGGATTTTCGCTTTAGGTAATTGTAGTATTTTCATGTTTGCTGACATTTTGGGAAAAGACTTTTCTGGAATGCCAAAATAGTAAGAAGGCGGATTTTTTGAGTGAGAATAGGTAATAGTCCTGAACTTTTATCGATATCTAATTCAAAATTGAAACTCGTTAAAAGGCCCTTGTTTTGAAGTTTTGGGATTGGGCAAAGCTATTTTCAATGTTACTATTTTAAGGGAATGATGAGACTATCAAACCGAACCACTTTCTCTACCAGTCTCTTGATAAAAAAATCTGCTGTCCCATACAAAACTGCAAACATAACTAGACTCAAATGTATGGGAGATCTGATTTTCTTCGCGATTTCAATATTGGTCCAATAAATAAAGTTGTTCAGTTTGATGGTCTGATCATACCCTTAGAACAGTTTTAGCTAATTTTGTTAGACCTTATATTTTCGAGTTTATATGTATGTAGACTGAGATTGACATTTGACACAGACAGTAAAAGTTCAAATACTTTGGAGGCATTTGAAAGACATGTTGAGGTTAGCGACTCGAGTTTGTAAGTCACGAATCACGATCGAGTAGACGGGTGCTTTTTATTTACTTTCGCACCTTCTAATTAGTTTACGAAAATGGCAACAACTCTTTGGTTTTCTTTTTAATTTAAGTTTTTAAATTAATGGCGTTTTCCCAAATGTCGGTGTCGATTTTGGAAGAATCTTAATCTCAATACATTTCGTATAAAGATTTTCTTAAGAACAAAAACACATTTGAGCCAATACACTGTCCATATTATTGCTCATGATCATGACTGTACCAGTCTTTTTTTCTACTGGCTTGGATAGGTACGAGCAGAACGCCAGATTAATTAATTGTACAAGTATAGTTATCATTAGTTTTTTTATTAAAGAGCTAAATCTTATCTAGCCTTCTAATCTACTCGTGCCAGAACCATCGACCTATCCATTATTGTTAGCTTTTTTACGAGAGAAAGAATAAATTCGTCAATAAAGATTATTAATGTCTGTTTTATGCATAGGTAGTAGTCTGGTTCATTGTCTTCAATAAAAGGCATTTACTTATTTTGACAGCCCAGATGGGTATCAAAACTATTATAAGGGTGTAAAACAATTTTGTGAAATAAACATTTCAAACAAATTTAATTTTTGTTTCAGAATTCTATAAAAGAGCTACGAGTACCTAAATAATCTCGTATTCCCTTTTTTTTATAAAAAAAAAAGGAGAATTAACAAAACTCACCCTAGACTCTCTATTCTTAACAGGGCCACAGAATAAATACTAAACCACCGAACCGACAGAACTTAGGTTCGAAAGTTAGTAATTAAGTTCTAACTTCGTTTGTTAGGTTTTATTTTATTTTATTGTACCTACTAACCCTGGATGGATCACATAGTTATCTGAATAAATAAAGATTTATTATTATTAGCTAAGTAATTGAATCATGAGTAGGTTCATACCGATCAATTGTGTGCAGAGCTGAGTACATCTCGTGCTCACGGAAAGATAAGCTAATATTTCCCTGGAATTTCCCCGACTTCCTTTCAGATTTCATTCAATTATAATTCTGTGTGTCCGGTGAATAACGGTCCAACTCAAAAAATGCAACTTTACAGGAGAGCCTAAAAACATAATTTTTTGGTAAAAAAAATTATTTTCTCGAATACCGTTTCATATTTTTTAAAACAAATCACTGTGTCTTCTACATAATTTTAAGGTCATTTATTATTATATATGGTTTTGTCTATGAAATACTTACCGTGCTTGAGATATTTCGTTCAGAAGTTGAATTAAACCTTTTGACACTAATAAAAATACGTTACATTATGATTTAAATTGAGTTAGGGTCTTTCACACTTCAAAATAACTTTGGTGTAAAATGGTTTATGCTATTTTTTAATTTAATTTTAATTCCAATCCTTTCTTAAATACACACCACCGGAAAACTTACTTTGTTAACTGAATCAAAACGAATTGATAAAAGTAGTTTTATTTAGGTAAAACAAGCTCATCACAAAATTACAAAGTGTTTTTTGAGTTAAATTCTTTTTCACAAAGGTATCATTTTGTGCGTATGGATTTAAATCGAATATTTAATATTATTTTTGTGGAAAAATATAACAAACACTTGCCAAATGTACTTTCTAAGCTCACTGTTTAAGCTTTTAATATCCACCATATTCAGCATTAAACTTAAGTGACACAAAAATTAACATTTTCTAGAAAAAATATTTATTTCGTTATTAAGTAGGTAAGTAATTTTTTCATATATAGTTATATTTTTTTGATGGGTATCACTAGCTTAGATGCAAATTTTGTGACGTGGGTAACGCCGCGTGGTATCAGTAATGCTGGAAAGTGAAATATTAAACAAAAAACCATTATAAAAACAAATTCTAAAGCGACGCATGCTTAAAAACTTATCAAGTTAGACCTCACGATTCTGTGCCTCAAAATTTTATGACCAGTCTAGTATTGTCATACTTAATATACGTTTGATATCCGGTTCGCTTTGCAGTGTTGTTATTATACAAAATACAAGATATTTTAGGAAAAAAATAGTTTAATTTCAAAGAATAAACAACAGATTCTTTGTTTTACCACTCTTTGTACCGTACAAGCCTATGCTTGAAGTGCGGTTCGGCAATCTATCTAAAACAAGACCTGACATTATCACTTAGTTCAATCTAACAGTACTATCCTTAAAAAAAATCGCCAGATAGTATTCATACTAAGTGATTCTTATTCTCACTGCATAAAAGAAAATATTTGGTGATAGACGGTTTAACTCACTTATTCGACATACATTTTTGGTGAGATGTATAGCGTTCTCCCTAGTCCCAGATGATGTCAGTTTCCGTACTTAGCCCGCTATCAAACGCGCATCATATTCATAAGCTACACTTGATTTTTTTATGTAGGTATTAACTATTAAGGTTTTTGAAATTTGGTTTAACTCAGATAAATCATATTTCACAAAACAAAATAAATTGTGTCGAAGGATTTAAGTCGAAATAAATCCATTTTCACCTAATTTTATATTGTATTTATGATCTAACTCTATTTCAACCATTGTGCACGATAAAAAAATGGACTTAAATCGTTTTGTAATAAGTCTATCTCTGGAATTATTAAAGGTATGAATATTCCAGTAACACCATTTTGTAGAGAAAAAAAAATTGAGTATTATGGCATTAAAAACTCATTTTGGATCTAAGTTGAGTTAGACCGTTATTCACCGGACCCACATTATTCTCTCCTGGAAACGAGATGAAGTTTTAAATTTACCATGACTTTTTAATACAAAATCTGAGCTCTGGTTTTTAAATTCAAGTTGTTTAGTGATTATTTAAAAGTGATTTCTATTCTCTTGTTGTTTTTGTGTCATTTTAAAAGTAAAAAAAAAAACAAAACTTACGGGTCGAATTGAGAACCTCCTCCTTTTGTTGAAGTCGGTTAAAAAGCAAACATACTTTACTATTATTGGGAGCACCCGAGTTACAATATAATCATCTGTGCCCCAGTGATGACCTCAAATTTTTTTTTAATTCTTAACTATGAAACAACATTTTCAAAAAACGAGAATGTTACATTATTGTAAGTGATTGCTGATTTCCTATGTAACGAAACATTATTTTGTCTTTGTAGTTACTATCTTTAAAACCAACAAAGTTTCGGCGGTTGTCCATATAAAAGTAAATCCTCCGTAGCTCCGATAGCGAGTATTATAGTCGTGTGTGTAGGTATGTAGATACAGCAGCGAAAACGGAGAGCAGAAGCCGTAGCATGCTGCGCGTGATACGGCTATATCACGCGTTATCTCGTTGGTGTCACACCATACTACGGCCGCAGACAAATGTACACAGGTTGTAAGGAATAGTATCATTAACCTTTAAACCACATATTCTACACATCAAACTGAACAACTTTTACTATGGGAGCAAACCTGTCAGAACAAAAAGTCAGCTGTCTCATACATTTTAGTCGAGTAGGCATTGCAGTTTATTATGGAATATGGATCAGCAGTTTTTTTTTGCGCTGACATTTGTATGCTCCCATAGTAAAATTGTTCAGTTTGATGGGTAGAGTGTGTGGTTTTAAGGATAATGATACATTTCCTTACACCCTGTATAGTTCACTTGAGATATCACTCAATCAACTAGGGTCGTTAGCATAGCAGTTTCAAGTTTCTAATACTCGTGGACTCTCTATGATAGATTAATTATGCTTACGTCATACACATAGGATGTGTACGTACTGAATAGGTTTAGAAATAACAGTGTCATCATAAGCATAAGCATAAGCATATGCTCACGACTATATTCCCCGAGGGGGTAGTCAGAGACATTCTGAAACCTCAGAACATCCACGTTTCACCAGAAGTACCGAAACACTGTCCAGTGTGACGGGGGGTGAGCCCGTCGCCACTTATAATGGACAGTGGGTACAATACACGCCTCGAAATGGAAGCATGCAGGTTTCCTCACGATGTTTTCCTTCACCGAAAAACCAGTGGTGTAACAAATCGTACATAAATTCCGAAAAACTCATTGGTACGAGTCGAGTCGGCTTGGACGGGGATCGAACCATCGCCTCCTGCACGGCAGGCAAGGTTACTCGCCACTGGACCACCACGGCCTAACAGTGTCATCTGGCCTTAAATTAATAATTATCAAAATTGTATTACTTAAGCCAGAAAATAAACACAGGCCATAAAGTTGCACGGATTTTGAAATTTAATTAAAATGGAACAAAAATTGTACGTACACAATCAAATATAAAATTGTTGAGAGATACGCGCTTATTATTTAATCTAGAATTAAACATTATAACGGGTTCTTACCGCGTTTTGGTATATTTGAGTTCCCGATAGACATTAAGTGGTGAGTCATGGTGAGTTTCGAGTGAGTTCCGATAGTTATGTGGTCTGCTCTTAACAATCTGCCTGCAGTTCCTCAGTCATCCCGTGATCATGGCAGTTATAACACTGCTGAAATATCGGGAACTCTAATATACCAAAACGCGATAAGAACCCGTTATAATAGATTGTACAATCAAATATACAAGGTGTTACAAAAAAAAAAAAAAGAAAGAAAGTTATAGCCTGTAGAATCCCACTGCAGGGCAAAGGCCTCCTCTCACGAATAAGGGTGAGAGGGAGTGGGCCATACTCCACCACGCGGGCCCAGTGCGTGTTGGTGGAGGCAAGTTAGCGGTCACCTTGCTGTCAGAGAATTTTCAAGCCGCCAATAGGCCTCTGACTTGGCTTAACGAATAGTTACAACGCCATCTGACGGAACTATCCGAGACCAACTGCTTAACGTGCCTTCCGAAGCACGGAAACGCTCGAGATGAAATATCACTAAACGGTTACCCATCCAAAGACTGACCGGACCTGACGTTGCTTAACTTCGGTGATCGTTTCCAATACCGAAGCTCCACTACGCCAACGAGCGCTTCTAGGTGTTACAAAATACAAATAAAAATGTAAGGGGGTGGTTTAGACCATCAAACTGAACTCGCGAAAAAAAAATGATGTTCCATACTCTACAAATCGACTAGAGCATATGTTTGTATGGAATATCAAATAATTTTTTTCGCGATTTCGATGTTGGTCCCATAGAGAAATTTGTTCAGTTTGACGGTCTACCTATGTCTAGACCGTCAAACTTAAGACCCCCTTAAGAGTTTTAAATACTTATTTTTACTTATGAAACACCCTGTTAATAGCATCATGTGAACCATCTCGCTGAAGTTGGTAGAACCTCGCTGGCCAACCCTTTATAACATTTGTTTTATCAACAGTAATATTATACGAGTGCTAGGGTAGAAATGTTTTCAGTATATATGAGTACAATCACCACTTGAAGTAATGCAACTGTCTTACACTAAATACCCTCTACAAGTTTTAGCATGAGCACGGAATAACTAAGAGCATGATGGTAAGAATTATTTCTTTCTACAGAGCTAAGATAGACATAATATTGAAAGATGGTAGTTGTAGCAGAGTTTTTGACTGCTCCGAAAGAGATTATAGTCGTGAGTTTATGTATGTCTCATACATTTATTTTAAATGCGGAAGTGTGTCTGTATATTGTTACCTTTTCACGGCTAAACAGCTGAACCAATCTTGATGCAATGACCGTTTTTCTTTTGGTTTTCTAGGGGATCGATAGATGGCGCTACGGTCAGTGCGAATAAACGTCAAAATTTCAAAAAGTGTTTCTATCTAATCTAAACTATTATAAAACTGTAACTGAAGAGTGTCTGTACATTGAAGATATTTACAAAAAAAAGATTACGATATGGTTTTTAGGTATCACTAACTCGAAATCAACCTTTTTTTAAAATTGTGTCTGTTTGTTTGTTTGTTCGCGCATCACGCAAAAACCACTGAACCGATTTTGATGAAACTTTTTTGTTTGATAGCTTATGATCTGACTTAAAATCTGGTAAGTACCTATACATAATTTGTGCGGACGAAGTCGCGGGTAAACACTAGTAAAATAATAAAGAGAGAAAAGATGATCATAACAACGCATCTTTTGACGGTATATTTCATTATTTAGTAAACGTTTTAATCGAAAATTCGAAACTTTTACGCCTGACATGGTTGTATGAGCTCGATCCCTTGGCGTTCCAAAAAAAGGCAGGCACTGTCTTGGCAAGAATTTGACAGGATCTCGCGAACGGGTCTATGAAGCGATAAACATGCCATCTGCCGAGTTTTTTAGGAACTATATATCCAAAAAAGAAAAGAAAAACGCCCATTTGACAGGCATATCGCGGATGCAGGTACAAATTCCGTCAGACAAAGTCTCAGGTAGCGTGTTATAATATAAAATAATCAAAGCTAAAATAAAACTTAAGCTCTTCATTTGCCGAAACCGATATGATTATTCAACGTCAACTGAAAAACCTTTAATAAATTGGGTAGGTACATTAGTTTCAAATATAAACTCTATTTGCGGCACCTGTCAGCCTTATTCTGAACTCAAAGTAAATGTTATTAAAGACTGGGGCGCACAAACTTAATGCAATTTGTTTTATGCAGTGCTCTCAAACGAGGTGTATTAAATTATGATTTATGACGTAAATCCAGTACCTCAAGGTACAGTGCTTGGGACAAGGGAAACACAGTGCTTTAGGCAAGTTTTGCCATAAGTAAAGCGTAAACATACACACCCCCACACTTACAAGAAGTACAACATATAGAAGTTTAAAAAAAAAAAGTTTTTCTATGTGATTCGATATAGATCATAGGACAACTTTAAAAGGTGTTTCTTACAATATGGGTGACAAGATAAGATTTTTTGTTGTTCGTCGTACTTCCTTAATTACTGACTAAACTACTGAATTTATCAATCTTCAATCTGTTGGTTAACTCATGGAAGCAACCACCGCTACCTTATGTAATAAATAGTAGCTATAGATTTATAAATGTTGTTAACTATTATTGTATCTGGCTTTGTTATATTATTGTTATTAGATGACGTGTAAGTGACGTAGTAAAATACCTAGTTCGCCTAAGTAAATGGTAAAACTGAAGTTCGTAATAGTAGCAAATTATCTGAATACGGTCGTACTATGTTCGTAGCTTCGTACGTTCAATTATACACACCATACAAAGTTTAATTGATGTTTTATGTCAAAGCTTATCAATTAAATGTTTCATTTTGTTCATCAAATTATCCTTGCATTCAAAGATTTTATTGTAACCGATTTTTGACAAATATCACAATAATTTTGACCAATAACGACGGGTACGGAGACAGTGTCAAAAGCTTTAGCGAGGTCTAGAAATATGGCAATGCATTTACGTTTGTTGTCTAGGTTTTCCGTAATATAATCAGTTAGTTCGGTTACCGCGTCTATCGTCGATATCCCAGCCCTAAAACCAAATTGTGAGTTAGATTAGAGGAATAAGCGCAGCGCTTGCTACGAACAGTCACGAAAGATTATCGTTCTAAGTAAAAAAATGTTTAAGTGTGTAAAAAGTGATCAGTTTTGATTAAAAGTTACACGGTTCAAAAGTTTATCTCAGACACAATTAAATCAGCATACAAATAACTTGCAACAGTCTGGGACGATTGATTAAATAGACAAAATAGTTAAATGTTAACAGTGAAATCGAGTGCAACGGACAAAGGATTGTAAGTGCATTGAACTCGGATGACTCATCCTCTCGATGTGTTATACCGTATCGTAGCATTGGTTGCCCTATTTCGCCGCTCACTGTAAGCGACTTGGTGGTCAAGCGGTTAAGGAGGCTAGTCATAAAATCAGCCACTGGAAAGGTGTGGGTTCGAAACCGGGCCAAGTACGAGGAAGGAGTTTTTTGTTGTTTCCTTATTTTCTTTTTTTTTTTTCTTAAGATCTTGGAGACGGTATTGAGTATTTAACCGACTTTAAAAAGGAAGGAGAAAGTTATTCATCTTAAGAATGTCTTCGGATTCGTTGATATGGGCATGCTGTACACAAGAAAGAGAGGATGAAGAGTATATAAAATGTATAAAATGTATGAGAGCATTCCACCAATCCTGTTTATTGCTTAAAGAACCGATTGATAGAAAAGCTGTGTGGGTATGCCCGTCGTGCCTCCCAAAAGGCGGAAAAAGTGACGGAACGCCACTGCGAAATGTCACTTTGCGGCCGCCTAAGAGACAGGCAGCTGGTTCTCCCCCGAAAAGTCCACCAGAAACCTACATCACCCAAAGCAAGGCGCAGGAAATGATCAAAAATATGTTGCAGAAAAATTCTTCGAAGGGACCACCACCTGTGACTAGTGAAGGTGTGCGAGTGATTGTGCAGGAAGTTGTTAAGAACGAGATACAGGCTATGCTGTCTGCGTTTACAAGCAATATTACCACGGTCCTCAATACCGAACTGAGAGTAATAAGAGACGAAATCAACGATGTTAAGAGCTCAATGAACTTCATAAATTGTCAGTATGAGGATTTTATTAAGGAGCATAGTGAAGCCAAAGAAATAATAAAGGATTTGCAGGACCAGAACAATACGATGAGAGCTAACATCAGCGACTTAAACTCGCGTATCAATCAGCTAGAACAACAGGGACGCTCCAACAATATTGAGATTCAATGTGCTCCTGAAAAAAAGGACGAAAACTTGTTAGAGATTGTCGCACAGCTTGGAAAGACCATTGACTGTCCCATTTCTGAAGACCAGATTATGCATTGCACCCGTACAGCCAAAGTAAATCGTGTCAGCGCGAGACCACGTTCAATAGTTGTCCAGTTCAATACTCCAAGAACACGTGACATTTTTATGGCAGCAGCTATCAATTATAATAAAGCTAATAAGGAACCCCACAATAAATTGAATGGTACTCATCTTGGATTCCGTGAAGCATCGCCGATCTTTATTACGGAACATCTATCTCCGGCAAACAAAGCTTTACATGGCGCAACGAGAATTAAAGCAAAGGAAAGGGGATACAAATTTGTTTGGATTCGCAATGGTCGCATTTTTGTACGGAAGAGTGAAGATGCCGGTTACATCTACATTAAAGACTTGAGCTGTTTGGATAAAATGATTTAATTCTTAAGTTTTCGAAAGTAAGCATGTTTTTAAATAAAATTTTGTAAAATTCGATCTTTATATTTACTACCAAAATGTTAGAGGATTAAGGTCTAAAGTAAATAATTTTTATCGTAATTTATGCTGCTGTAATTATGAAATTATTGTGTTAACGGAAACAAATTTAAATAGTAGTGTAAAAAGTTCTGAACTTTTTGATGATAGGTTTGTTGTCTACAGAAGGGACAGAGAAATGTCTGGGTTTGATAATGAATGCGACGGGGGTGGCACGTTAATAGCAGTGTCCAAAAAATTTAAATCCTAATAAATGAAAGTACTTGTGAAGATGTCTGGGTAATTGTAGAAGGATCATCAGCAGATATTTCAAGTCAAATTGTATTATGCTCAGTTTACTTCCGCTCACCACTGAAGAAACATATCTTAGAGCATTTTATTAGAAATTGCAGCACTGTGTTCGAGCATTGCGATCTTCAATCTTGTATAATTGGTGATTTCAATCTAAGCTGTATTGACTGGGAATTAGTCAATAACTCTTTAGGGGCTTACAATTATCCTGATACTGCTCAGAGATTGATAGATTTTGCTAACCTAAGTAATCTCACGCAATATAATCATGTACCTAATTTTATGAATAGAGTGTTAGATCTCGTATTGACTAATACAACTCCGTTTCAAGTCATTGAAGCTAGTGAAATACTAAGCATTGTCGACCCATATCATCCTCCCATTGAGTTTCGACTAGTTGTAAATGTTGTTAACAGTGGACTTCCACAGAACAAAAATAACACTCGACCTAATTTTTGGAAGGCTGACTATGATGCCATTAATGAATATTTTAAGGAAATCAACTGGGATGATGTATTTCATGGAGATAGCAGTGTGGACACAATGATGAGCAAATTTTATGATGTTATTGAAATTGAATTAAATAGTCACATTCCATCTATAAAATTTAAAACAAATAAGTACCCACCTTGGTTTGACCGTAATTTAATTGGAATGCTTCGTGAAAAGAATAAATACATGCGTCGTTTCAAAGTGTATAAAAACCCAATGGACAAAGTTTCGCTTAAGATTTTAAGCAAAAGATGTAAAAAAAAGGCAACTACATGTTACAACAACTACATCAAGGATATAGAGGCAAAAATTAAGGTTAACCCTAAGTTCTTCTGGACGTACATAAGGTCTAAACGGGGAGAATCTGGTGTGTATCCGGCAACAATGACAAACGGTACTGTGGTAACATCTGAAGGAGTTGGTATCTGTAATTTGTTTGCATCCCATTTCTCGCTGGTCTATGGCGATGATATTGTGATTGATCCAAGAGATACTAATGACCTTCTTTCCGAACGGATGAGTTCTCTGGAACTGGGAAGTGATTGTTTTGCCAAACTGCACGTGAGTCGCGAAGCCATCTTAAAGAAACTTAAAAGTTTAGACACAACAAAAGGTGCAGGCCCCGACGGCATACCTCCTGTTTTCATAAAGCGTTGCGCATCACAGTTGGTAACTCCGCTTTTTTATATTTTTAACTGTTCTTTGGAATCTGGTGTGTTTCCGAGTGCTTGGAAGTTGGCTAAGGTAGTTCCTATATTCAAGGCGGAAGATGAATCAGTAGTATCCAACTACAGACCAATTTCCATCCTTTCATTACTGGCCAAAGTTTTCGAAGCACTTGTATGTCCTTTTGTTCAGAGCCACGTAAAGCAGCATCTGTCAGATCATCAGCATGGTTTTACGAAGGGAAGATCCACTTGCACAAATTTAGTAACATTCGTTGAAGCCTTAGCAGAATCAATAGACGCAAACAAGCAAACAGATGTCATTTATACAGATTTTAGCAAGGCGTTCGATCGAGTTTCTCATGGTATATTGTTAAGAAAGCTTGCTGCTTACGGTATCTCTGGGCCTTTACTTGATTGGTTCGCGTCGTACTTGAAGGGGCGTTCATACTACGTGGTGGTCAACGGATACAGATCCGATCTAATTGGCATAACCTCGGGCGTTCCACAGGGATCGCATTTAGGCCCGATCCTGTTTAATTTATTTATCAACGATCTGCCAGACTGTTTTCGGTTTTCTACTCCGTATATGTTTGCTGATGATTTAAAAATTTCAAGGATAGTCGATTCACACAACGATGTTAACCTACTCCAGAGCGATCTTGATAGATTACACGAGTGGTGCAAAATCAATCGCATGTCGTTAAACTTAAAAAAATGTCTTCATATCAAGTTCACAAGAAAGTTAAACATAATATCATCTAGATATTATATAGATGGGAACGTGCTGCAGGAGGTAGATAAAACTAGGGATTTGGGTGTTATCATCGACTCTAAACTAACTTTTGTGCCTCATATAGAGAATATTATGAATAGAGCATCTAAAATGCTTGGTTTTGTTATAAGGACAGTAAAGGTTTTTCGTAGCATTCATGTTAAAGTCCTGCTATATAATAGTCTGGTGCGAAGTATCCTGGAGTATTGCTGTCAAGTATGGCGGCCACATTTCTCCACGCACTCATTAAGACTAGAGCGAGTGCAAAAGAGGTTTCTCTGGCATCTGGCATATTCTGTTGGCATTGCTAAGAAAGTGGTTTCGTACGATCGAAGATTGGCTCATTTCCAATTGGTGTCATTAGCGAAAAGGAGGGACATGCTAGACTTGATCTTTCTGTGTAAAGTTTTGAGAGGCCTTGTTGACTGTCCTCAATTATTACGCCGATTCAATCTTAGGGTTCCTGCCAGATACCCGAGATACCTCTTATCAACGCCACTTGCACCGCCATTCCGAAGAACAGTCCTGGGGTTTGTTTCTGTCGTAGCACGTCTCTGTAGACTGTACAATAATTGCGATAAGTCGGCAGACATTTACTCTGACTCTCTCAATAGGTTCAGAAGGAACATAGTTTGAAGGAAAAAAGGGGAAAGCAAGGGGAAGGATGGCAGAAGAAAGTTTGCTCATTGTATTGTCTCCCCACACTATGTTATCACTGCAACTGTTAACTGTTATTTGTCAGTTTCACATATCTTTTTATTTTGTTTTTTTAATTTTCTATAATATAATAATAGATAAGTAGGTACTTAAGTAATTTGTCATCTGAAGTCAACATTTTTCTTTCATTGGCTGAAACGTTCTTTGAAACGTTCTTTTTTCTATTTCTTTTGTGACTGTTAAAATTACGCATGTGGTGTTCACTTTTAAGTGGTTATGCATTTAGCTTAAGACATAGTTAAGTATCATAATGATTGTATTAGTGTAATAACTGTAAGTGAATCAAATAAATAAAAATAAAATAAAATAAAATTGCCTAAAAAATACATGGAAAAGCTGTAGACATAAATTAATGATGATCTACGTATGTATCAGTATTGAGAAACCTACAACAAGTTAATTAAAGTTTAATCTAATATAACGCCAACAATATCTCATTCCCTTGACATTTTACATGCATCCGTTTAATAAACATTATTAATAAGGCACTCCCCACACTGCAAACATAAGGGTCAATGTACATAATGACTGTTTACTATGAATAACTTAATGGTGTGTCTTGTAATGACCAGTAATGGTTGTAATCGTTTACCACGCCTCTAGTGTTCAGTTAGCTCGTTAAGCCTCATGAAAGAGTGGCTACTTGACTCAATTGGATAACGTAATACAGGCGAAAATTAGATGGCGTGAACATTGCAACTGTGACTGACTATAGATAATCTGAGTGTCAAATGTCTACTATACAGGTTGTAAAATTAAATGCGTTACATAGTTAAGGGGCTACCTGCCGGTTTTGAGTAATTTTGTAACCATTTTATTCATTAACTATGGCACTTTTTGAGCTGAAATTTAAACTGAACCATCTACAGGATATGAGAAGTGATGTGGTTTTTCTAGAAATCGATTTTAATGAATAAAACCGAAGAAAAGGGACTCTAAAGTCACCCCTTTTTTTCCAGTTGTAACCATTTTACTCTTACATTTTTAATCGGAACAAAATGAAAATTTACTATATTGTTCACAATACAATTTAGAATGATGTGGTTTTTTTACTTTTTCGAAATTAATAAAAAATCATCGAATTTTTCAAAGAAAACAGCAAAATTCTGACCGGAGCCACGCGCTCTTTCTCATCGATTAGTATGGAGTGTGAGTGAGAGGAGAGTGGTCCACGGCTGATACGCCTTAATGGGGTGCTTCAGTTAAACTTAAGGGGGTGCTTCAGACCGTCAAACTGAACAACATTCATTAGCGAGCCCACTTTAAAATCGTGAAAAAAAATCAGCTGTCCTTATACATTTGAATCGAGTTGGTACTGCAGTTTAATATGAAACTGTTTTTTTTTCGAGATTTCTATGTTGACTCCATAGTGAAAGTTGTTCAGTTCGATGTTCTGAAGCACCCCCTAACTGCGCGTCGGTGACCCAAACCACGCCCTGTGTATGAGTATCATACAGTATAGTCTCTGGCAAGGGAATGAAATCTTTCTTATTTACTGTCAGGAGAAAAATGTGACGCTACTCAAGTGAAAACATCGCACATTTCAATTTCTCACTAGACTTGATTACAGTCATAAATCACTTGGTGTCAGGTAAACAAAGGAAAATATTGTGATGGCAAGTAGAGTGAAGATTTTAAGTAGAAGGGAAGATAAACATAGTTGCACAAACCTATCGATTATCTATTTCTATAAAGTCTTGAAAATGTATTGGCAACAAAATAAATTACAGAAACAAATTTATGCAGAAATCTCTCTCTACAGGGTGAAATTGATAGCATTAGCATCCTTTTAAACTAAGAGTCTACCCATCAAACTGAACAACTATTACTATGGGAGCAAACCAATCGGAGCAAAAAAAAAATTTGCTGTACCATACATTTGAGTCGTGTAGGCAGCGGCGACGGGTGCAGTTTAGTATGAGACAGCTGATTTTTGTGTTGCTCCGATTGCTTTGCTCCCATAGTAAAAGTTGTTCAGTTTGATGGGTAGACTCTTAGTTTAAAAGGATGCTAATGATATCAATCGGTTTTTTAAGGTCATTCAGGTTTTATCATGGTCCGACTGTCAAGCTGAAAACGTTCTCTTGGGGACCAACAAGGGACCAATAAAGCAATAGCGAAAAAAAAACTCCTGTGTCCGAAATGATTTTACTCAAAAATACTTAGACTACAAAAATAATCTTTTTAAGGGGACCATCAAACTGAACAACTTTCTCTATGGGAACAACACGGAAATCGCGAAAAAAAATATCTGCTGTTCCATACAAAATTGCAAACCTACTCGAGCCGAATGTATTGGACAGCTGATTTTGTTTTTGCGATTTCGATGTTGGTGGTATACTTAGAGAAAGTGGTTCAGTTTGATGGTCTGATCATCCCCTTGCAAAAGTGACCTTATATATTTACACTTATCAAACTTCGCCAGAATTTTAAGTAGGATTCGGAAAATCTTTTTATCGTTATATGAAATGAAGTATAGGAATGGCTAAGTACCTATCTATCTGTTTACTGTCCATCAATTAAACTGAAGCTAATCTAAGTACGTACGTACCTACCTACCTAAAGCAATCGAATGACCATGAACAAACTAAGCCTCCCAGAGGAGCACTTGGTCTCCATCTGCTGCAAACTAAGATTAATTACTTGATAGATGCCACCATCCGTTTCTCTTTGCATTTTATTAAACTTTTAATGGATATCGAGAACGATATTTATGGAGGTGGAAATACAGATTGATGTAGCGGAAGAATTTTATACCTGTAGGTAAGATAATTGTACCGCAAAAGGTATTAAAAGTTGGAATACTTAAACACAGAATTGATAATGGGATAACTATTCTCCGTCTTCTTTTAGGTTTTTAACCTCAACTAGATTTATCACTTTATACGAGTTTATCGTGGATTTGGATGAGTGACCGTCTAGTGGTATTTCATTCGTTTCCGTGCTTCAGAAGGCACGTTAAGCAGTTGGTATCGGATAGTTCCGTCAGATGGCGTTGAAACTATTCGTTAAGCCAGGTCAGAGGCCTATTGATGCGGCGTGAAAATTCTCTGACAGCAAGTTGACCACTACCTTGCCTCCACCAACACGCACTGGGCCCGCGTGGTGGAGTATGGCCCGCTCCCTCTCACCCTTATTCGTGAGAGGAGGCCTTTGCCCTGCAGTGGGATTCTATAAGCTATAACTTACTTTTTACGAGTTTATCGTATCATCTTTGTATACAGGGTATCTACAGGGCGTAGAGCTTTAGTAGATAGCAGTTATTAACTATTCTTATGTAGATAGTAAGTAATTCGGCTCCACAAACGTGAAATCTGTTTAGGTATCGTGCATTCGGTAACTTAGCGATATAAGGGGTGAAGCACTGACATATACTCTAACGATAGACAAGCTCGTCAAAACAAACAACATGTCACACAAAACAACACAAAATGACACATTGCGGTCTGTCATTGCCATAGTGACGAAGTGAACTCGGGAACATCAATGCGGTGCGCCCACCGCATTCAAGTGGAACATGTTGCTTCTATGAAAGGGCCTGTCTATCGCTAGAGTGTCAATGGGGTGAAGCCTTACTTGGCTGCATTCTCTGTGACGTTTGATATTTCGCCAAAAAGCGACGTCAATATTTCCTACTAAACTAAAAAGTAGAAAATAATAATGTAACCCATCGAATTTATTGATACACATGTAGTATGCCATGTTAGCTTAATCAAATTTGAAAAAAAATTTAATCAAAGATTGAAAAAGTCGGGTGGCGAGTGGGGAAAAAAAAAGCTGTCCAATACATTTTAGTCAAGTCGGTTTTATATGGGATAGCTGTTTTTATTCTCGCGATTTCGAAGTTTGCTCCATAGTGAAAGTTGTTCAGTTTCATGGGCTGAAGCACCCTCTTAAGTATTACTAGGGTGTTTTGTTACACACTGTTGATGCGAATTTAAAAGATGTTGGTTTGTATTACTATTTTCTATACTTTTCAGTTTTCATAATTATTTTCATCAGTTTTCCAAAGAATTTCGTTCAATGAACGTCGATTAGTATGAACTTATGAGATCACTGACATGATTTTTGTGCCGCGATTGCAATTTAAACCTAAAAAGAACTCACCTGAGATCATAAAGTTCTTTCAAGAACGTTGGTCCGTCGACCAGGTTGGACCGGTTTCTGAAGCTGAGGAGCGGCAGTTCCCCCATCTGCAGGATGGCTGCGTCGGTTTGTGCATATCTCTGCGTTAGGTTCGATCTGTTGGACAAATCATTGTTTTATTTGTAAAGATAGTAGGATATAGCTAGATACGGATTAGGTCAATTACGTCCTTTTCCCCGAACGTCCACTTCAGCACCGAACGTCCATTTCCTGGTTTCGTCCTTTTCCCCGAACGACCATTTCCCCGAACGGCCATTTCCGGATAATTAACGGATATGCGAAGTCAGTACGTTTTCCTGTAAAATTATGTATAGGTAGGTATGATTCAGTACTTTTTTGAGGTTTGTGGCCTTTCCAGGCTTTCACCTGTGCCACTGCGATCATCACTGGTTTTTTGTGAACACCCCTTTTATCGTTTCCTACTACTGCAGTCAAGAATCGTAGTAGGTTTTTAAACGACTTCAACAAAAGGAGGAGGTTCTCAATTCGACACGTTGTTTTTTTTTTTTATCTCATCTGGTGTCAATCCTTGTCTACCTTGAAGGGGCCACATTAACATAGAGGGTGCAGATGAGTTTCGAGTGCAGTGAGAAATCTGCAGCCGGTCATGTCACTTAATTTCAGCGTGTGCATGGTGTTTTTTTATACGTAATTTGAAGAGGCCTGTCTTTGACCTCTCTATTGTACTTTGATCTTAATAGCTTTAGAGTGACACGTCAGTCATGCCAGGAAATTCAGTATTAGGTAGACATACTTACATAACGATACCTAACGTTAATTATACTAATTGTGCGAGGAAAAGCTTTTCCACTTCGTATAAAATTGTCTACCGCACAAATATGACATCTTGTTATCCAAACGAGAAAAAGCTACGCTAACAGTAAAGTACAGAAGGGTAGGTACATATATACATACATACATACATACATAAACTCACGCCTTTATCCATAGTCACGAACTATGGATCTCCACTTTGGACGGTTGTGACACCTCTTTTGCTTGCTCTAGGTCTATACATCTTGTAATAATTTCCCGTCGATTTCGGCTACTTTTAACTTGTAATTTTCTAATGACATCCCTGATCTGGTCTAGGTACGCCCTCCTAGGTCTACCTCTACCAATTTTTCCTTCCACACACGCTTAAAGTCGACGTTCAGTCATCCTTTCGATATATCCAAACCATCTAAGCATGCCCTCCTCTACTTGAACCACTAGATCTTCATTCAAACCATAACGTTCCCTAATCACAGTATTTCTCATTCTATCCCTTATTGTCACACCACACATTTTGTGTAAAGCCCTCATGTCCTCGAGGGTAGGTAGATACAATAATATTTATGTATGATGGAAAATCAAATTAAAGATTGAATCATTTAGTCTTGGAAGGAACTTGAACCCGCAACCTACCAAACCGAGGCTGTCCAATCAAGCTACCGAGTCTAATAGGTACGTCAGAGAATGAAATTAAGTTTGGTATTTATTTATAGTCTTCCACCAACTAAGATCAATCTTAAATGCATATTCCATTAACTTTAGTTTATGAATATAACACAGTTAGGACATGCAATAATCATGCTAATGGCATGCAGCTGCTCGTGTTCTTATAAAAGCAATTGACTAAGTAACTCATACAAATTCACCCACTACTAGAGTTGGCGTTGTGTGAAAATCGGATAATACGAGATACTAACGTTTGGGGAGAAAAGTTTTATATTTATGGTCGGAGAAGGAATTTAGATTTGCAATAAACTATTGCCACAGACAAACAAATGACCAAACGGGTAATGTTCTGAAAAAAAAAAGAGGAAATAACAAATGAAATGGAGGAATGCTTAAAAACGAAATAGATCGAACTTTTCGATTATCACGACCGACACGTAATAATTATGAAATTGTGGCTGCCATCTTGGAGTTGATGATTTTGCTAATTTCTAGTATTTGACGTTACTTGTACGGTTATGAATATTATATCGGGTGTCTTCAAGCGCTGTTTTAAAAAAAACACTGTTATTGAGCCACCATATAATTGGAGCTTCGTTGTAGGCCGGGGGACGAACGACGCACGACCAGCCAATAACAGATCTACAACGCGACTCTATGATTGACACAAATTCGTAAAGTGCGAAAAATTTTACACAACACAAAGTTTCAGCAACTAACAACATTTCGTGTGTTGCATTGTACATTTTGCGTATAGAACATTTTGGTTTTTAAACGTTTTACGTAAGTATTGAACATTCTGCGTGTAGACCCATTAAAATTTGCATACACGAAATGTTGTGGTTTCTGAAATTTATGCTCCAATTTGTATTTTATTTTTTGTACTTAGTTAATTTAATTTCCAATAAATTATACCTAAACTCAACAAAAAGTGTATTCTCAATTGCTCTATTGGTCATATTTTTTTGTAGATTTGTAGATTCCTCTTCTTCTGTTGTATTTCCCATCCCTACTCTTAACTAACATACTTACTACACGTTCTAATCTTTATTAACTTCATTTATTTATGGAAAAAGGACTTTCAAACAATCCATAAAACATTTTGCAGGAAAATAACAAACTACTAAATAAAATTTTAGTCCAACTATGTATTTGAAAGCCATTTTATTCATAAGGTATTGCATTCGGAGCTTATATTCATAAGTGGTGAAACAGGCCCCATGTCTGTTTACTTATCTTTTGGTATTCCAAATAAATTAAAAGAGATTAACTTTTTTTAATGATGGTAAAATTTTGCAGGTCCATAAATCACCGAGGAAGGAAGTTTTGAAGGAAGAATCTCATCACCAAAAGTAATTTCAAACTACACAGCGCTTGTTGTTCAAGCGAAACACTTAATAATACAAAAACAACTTGGAAACTTATAGACATAAACTCACGACTATAATTCCTTTCGGCGTAGTCAAAATACTTTGCTACAACTGACAACTATTTTGTCTAAAACATGAAAAATAATAACCTGAGAGTGCTTCCGTTTGTAAATATGAAGAAAGCTACTTCCGAGCGCTCCTGCTGCAGTCTTGTCACCAACTTCCCAAGTTCAGTTGCTCGGCTCACCTGTGGGTAAATAGAATTGGTAAACTAAATTTTCCTGTGAGGATACATTTCATTGAAATAGCTGGTACATTTTTCGGTACCCCAACTCTGTTCCTACATAAACTAATGATCGCAAATCCTATCCAGGTGATCAGATATTTCGTAGTAACATGCATTAGTTACATACTTTAGCGTTCTTCAGACCATCCAACTTTCATAATGACACAAATATTGAAATAGCGAAAAAAACCGGATTGTTCCGTAGAAAATGTCAATGGCTTTCATAGACGTATTGATATCGTTGATGGCTTTTGACTACTCAAACCAAAAATTATATACATCTTTCTTTTTTTTTTTTACGATGTCGATGTTGGTCGCGGGAGTCATATGCAGTTTCGAAAAACGTCATAGCGAAGCACGCTACATCGAAAAACTTTTTGACTGCCTCATACCTTCGAAAACTTGTACGTTCGAATGACGTAGTCGCGAAAGCCGTCGTAGCGAAGCACGCTGCTGCGAAAAACTATTGAATTGCCTCCTCGTACGTTCGAAAGCTTGTCAGATCGAATACTGTCGTAGCCATAGAGGTAAGTATCTTACCTCTATGGTCGTAGCGAAGCACGCGCAAAAACTACCTATTGCTACGTGGTACCAGTCTATCGCAACTGCATACATGCGAGAAAATATATGAGACGGAGGAGAACTTTGATGGGCGTCTATATTCGTCTCTTTTCTTGACGGTCTCTTTCATGAAATGTCACCTGACGTAATGAGTCTGCGAAACGGTCTCTGTCAAGATAACTTTTGGAAATTATTTAAAATGTTTATTGGGTGAATAAACCTGAATATAAAACTGAAAACACATTTAAATACAGGGTATTACGTGATATTGCACCATAAAAGCTTAAAATGAAGTACAGGAAATGTGAGATATGCAGTGAAATGTCGGAAAGAAAAGATGGTAAAAAACGTAACATCATAGCAAGATTTTCGCTGGATGAATCTCGGTAAGCATAAATTTATCCTATTTATCAGCCCTGGTTCATATTTAGGCAAAAATGCGATCATTTTAAGTTTGAGAAATGTGTCTTCGTTTTCATAAAGAGCGGAGCGGTATTTGTAAAGTGAGGGATTTGAAGAAATATCGATATCGATATTTTTGATACATACTACATGCATACGCATACGTATGCTCACGACTATGTTCCCCGAGGGGGTAGTCAGAGATATTCTGAAACCTCAGAACATCCATCATACATAAATCATCCATCATATTTTTGATGATAATATGATAAACTTATACACAGGTATGTTTATTTTCAGATGTAAGAAATGGTTCAAGTTACTGGAAATGAAGACCTAGCGAAAAACTGAACCAATGAGGCGTTTTCCAAGACTAGTAAATCGAAAAGTCAGTAGATGGCAATATAAAAAGTTCAAAAAAACCTGTCAAATTGACAGTAAAAAGTGTTGTTTGTCTATGGTTTGCATCACTCAAATGACGTTTGATAGTGGTGGTGTTGCCAATTGATAATTTTTCTCTACCAATAAATACGCAATAGCACCGATATTTTTCGTTTATTGTACATAAACGAACATTGACTGCACAAAAAGTTAATCAATCTGAAGTATCAAAACGACTCTCATATTAAAACCATAATAATCTTAATAATAAATCAAAAAATTGCTCCCTAAAATTAGGGAATCGAGTAAAACATGTTTCGATCTGACAGCTAAATTGGCACGATTATAACGCCATCCTTCCAATGTCTTTGAACAGTTTTTTTTTTAATGAAAACGCCTCATTAAATAGAAGACAAATGGCTGATGCGGTAGAAAAAATTGGACCAGGAGCGTGACTCTGATGCTGACAAGAACAGTAATATGGATCTGACTCGTGCGGACGAGGACACCGCATTTATAGGAGAAGCCGTATTAGCGATTGAATCAACCCCAAAGTAAAGTACTTTACACGCCATAGATAATGATGACTAGATTTTATCATTTGTCTACTCAGCAACATTGCAACATTGGCAATGAGCACATGCTCATTGCTAGCACGAGAGCATGATAATTTCGAGCAAAATTAATGTTTGTTAGTAATATGTGTAAACATACTTTGCTACAAATTAGCATGCTTATTAGAACCTTGCTCAAAAATGTTGATTTTCGAGCATGCTAGCTACCTGAGGCGCGGGTGTAAGAGGGTGTGCTCTATGCTTTATTAATAAGCACGTGTATACAGTTGAAAAGCATGCTCTTTTAGGAGTATGCAATCTAGTATGCTTATTGCTAGCAAATGTAAATAGTACAGAGCAGCCTCATTTTTAGCATTTTTAACATCTAAAATAGCATGCTATTTTAGAGTATGTCTATCTAAAGAGGCCCATTCACAGTAGTCCGTCTTGCAGGACTACAGATATAACTATGAACTGTTTACATTTCATAGCAATAAGCATGCTAGATTGTAACATACTTCTGAATGAGCATGCTTTTCAACTGTAAATACGTGCTTATGAAGCATAGAGCACACTACTTATATTATTCTTAGATCACCCTCTTCCACCCGCGCCACAGGTAGCATGCTCGAAAATCAACTGCCTACCGATTTTTGAGCAAGGTGATAATTAGCATGCTAATTTCTAGCAAAGTATGTTAACGCATGCTACTAATTAGCATTTGCTCGAAATTAGCAGGCTCCGTGCTAGTAATGAGCATGTGTATAATATGTACCTTTACAATGGCATCAGTCTGTGGTTCTTGTGCTGTGTCTGTTTAATTTCTAAATATTGATTGATTGATTGTGTTAAATTACGAATAAAATTGTTTAAAACGAATACCCGCTTCTAATTTGTAAAAAAAGGTATATAAACTTATTCAGCCAACCATATGGCCAATTTTTTTTTTCTGAAACTATCGACATCTTAAGATTCATAGCACATCACTACTCTACACTTGTCATTTTGTTTTCAAGGTTGGCAACATTTTGCTCTATGTTGGCTTTGGATGGTAGCCTCGAGTTGACGTTTTGTAGGATTATTTTGCTTCAAGGAGTCCCGTCTCTTAAATGTAATGATTATATTCTCTTTGCGTGGTACCAAAAACTCCCTCTGTCCTGTAGGCTCCACTATCTCGATCCACCAGTGGATCGAATAGGACGCTGAAGTTCACTGTGATCCACCATTAGGCTCAGTGGATCCTATGATACTTGAATGTATTAATAGGCTCCACCAGTGGATCGAATTTAATTCTGGGAGTCTCGTACGATCCACCACTGATTTCTGTGGGACCTGTAATATAATTTACATAATATAGGCTCCAAGGAAGTTCGACCTCTTTTACACGTCTGCTCTCCTGGTACATTTCGGCGTTTTCTCGTGGTCCTACTAGTAGGTCCACGAGGGACACCTATTTCTGTTGGTCCTACTGATGTGCTGAATCAAAAAAAGAAAATCGGCCAAGTTCGAGTCGTAATATATCAACAATACAAAAAAATCGGCCAAGAGCAATAAAGAAATAAGAGAGACGGCAAGAGACATATGTGACCACGCAGAATGACATACGCACAATGACATAATTATCTTGAACTCTGACAAAATTAATTTGTGACCACGAAGAATGACTACCTAGCTTCGGAGTGGCAGTTGTATACCAACGCGAGCCCCAAATAAAAAAATAGAATTTAAAAAAAAACTAGCTCGTTTTGCGAACTCGCGCGTTTCGCCGCGTTTTCGTTGGAGGAACATACGAATTAAATTGGCACTTCGCGATATGCGGTACCAAAATTACAAAAAATGATAGGCGATGTCAAACAGGCGCTGTCAAAATATAAATGTTGCCACCAGCTGTCGCTTTCGACATCGCCAGTCACTTTTCTCAGCTTCTGTCTCTTTTGACAGACCCTCTCGTATTATAACAACCATCTGACATCGCCAGTCACTTTTGAGAGCTCTTATCACTTTTGACAGCTACTGTCACTTTTGACATCGTCTGTAATTTTTTGTAATTTTGGTAATTTGTCAAAGATGACAGGCGTTATGGTGATAGGCGATAGGCGGTGTCAAAACTACAGAAAATGTCAAAAATAACCAGAAGGAATACAATTTTTAATTGAAACGCCTGGCTTCTTTGACATCTGTCATTTTGGCATTTTAGGTACATTTAGAAATTCTTGTTTTTAAGGTATTGAACATTCTACGTATTGAATACTGAACATTCTGATTTCTTAAATTGAAGAAAAACACACATTTTACGTTTTGAACGTTTTACGTATTGAACACTGCGTTAATTCATGTCGTTTCGCGTATGTGTCGTTTCGCGTATGTGTCATATCGCGTATGTCAATTATATATATATATTTATTTACTACTCATTTAAAATATTCAAATGTACCAGGAGAGCAGACGTGTAAAAGAGGTCGAACTTCCTTGGAGCCTATATTATATAAATTATATTACAGGCCCCACAGAAATCAGTGGTGGATCGTACGAGACTCCCAGAAATAAATTCGATCCACTGGTGGAGCCTATTAATACATTCAAGTATCATAGGATCCACTGAGCCTAATGGTGGATCACAGTGAACTTCAGCGTCCTATTCGATCCACTGGTGGATCGAGATAGTGGAGCCTACAGGACAGAGGGCAAAAACTATATATAGGCTGATGACATAGACCTCTTATACAGAACACATCAATCGCATAGTAAAAGTTGATCAGTTTAATGGGTACGTAATCTGAAAATATTCAAGTTTGTCTTGAATGCTCCTAGTTACCTACTTTCACTAAAGGGTGCGCAGTTATTAGCATAATCAGTGTCAAAACATTTTAATCAAACAACCATTGAGCAATGGACTTATTTTGGTAAAACAAAGGCTTATAAATTTTTATGAACGCCATTTTTCCATGACAGTGGAGTGGAGTGACATCTTTGTACTTTGATCTACTCTGACAGGCTCGTGGTGAGATGAGATGATGGGATGACACTCAATAAATTGCTTTTTCGTATCCTCTGACAATAATGGAACATGTTTTAGATAGATAGATAGATAGATAACCGTAGAAAGAGAAGGCACTAGAAGGAAGCACGTGTCTTGTCATGTCATCAGTAAGAGATGCACATAGCAAATTCGCTCTAGTTAAAAAAGGAGACCGCTACTTATTGCTGTCCTTATCGACGTATCCACTTTTTTGTACTTCGGCCATCTGACTCCAAAATGTCACTTCATATAAATTGTATGGGACAACCAACTGACTCCGAGATGTCACTTCATATAATTCGCTATCTCATACCCGGTTACACTGATATTCGGTCTACTAGCGTAAGCGAAAAAAATTTCGTCTATGTAGATAACTCATTTATTTCATCAGAACAATACAGGATAAACAGTGACAGACATAGGCAGTAGGTATCATTATGAAGTCCCAATAAGGAGGTCCGTGCAAGGCTGCAGCAGCACCAGGGAGCTCCCATGACAGACCGGTTAATAACAATATTGTAGGTATAGGTGTTAGAATATGACACCGTGCGACCTGTATTGCGCCGATGAGAAAGGTTCTGACTCAGCATCCGCACATTCCGCACAAAGGCTTCCGCACATTGCAGCGATATTATCGAGCGATTTTATCGAGCGATATTATCGACAGCGATATCGCGACACCTTACACACTGCAGCGATTCCGCGATTCGCGTCATCACGCATGCGCCCTTCACTGAATGTAGTCGAAAGAGTTGCGATAATATCGCGGCAGTGTGTGGGATCGAGCGCGTCCCCATACAAAATGTACTGAGAACAATTATCGCAAAATCGCAGCGATAATATCGCTCGATAATATTGCTGTAATGAGCGGAGGCCTTTATGCTGAAGCAAAAGCTACAGCGCTGTTTTAGGTAGGAAGCATGTTTTTTTTGCTACACGACAATGCTTTATGCCTTTATACAATGCAATGCGTCGAGCGACGTGATGGGAATAAAACCGAGGCACATCACAGAAGCGGCGTCATGGGAAGCGGCGTAACGGGAATGATTCCACGCAAATTTGATGGAGCGGCGTCCTGGGAATAGTGTATATGCGGGCGCGGCGCTACGGGAAGGCTCTTGAAATAGAAGAGCGGCGTCATGGGAAGCGGCGAAATGGGAATGATTCCCTTTCTTAGGTAGTAATTCGTTGGTCCGATGCCAGTGTGAGGATGACGGGTTCGCACTGGATCAATTTGGATCAGATTAGGACAGGACTGTGAGGAATGGCGCAATAAAAAGGAGGCCTATGCCCAGCAGTGGGTAGTTTGGTACGGTATCTCAAACGAATATCTGAGGGTACTTTGGTCTTGCGCCATCAAGCTGATGATTTAGAAAAATTTCAAAGATATTTTATAAAAATATCGAGAAAATAAGAAATTAGCTCAATTTCTACCGTCAGCCTCATTTGTATATTGGATTTTGTACAGCGCTCCTAGTGGTTACGTTTAGAACTATTATGCCATACAAAATAAGCACCGTAACTACAGTAGTAAAGTAGGTACAGTGAAAACTCATGGTACGCCTACAGCCACGGACTTGAAAGAAATACGGACCGAATATTGCACTAAAAAGATGTGAAGCATGCAAGGTAATACAATTTCGTTTGTTCTACAAGCGACCTACTCTCACACAGATGCACTAGCTCTAGGCGCGGGTCCTACAACCCGTCGCGTCACCTTATGTACCGCGTGACGACACGCACACAAAAGAAATGGGTGCTTCACTCCATGATTAGACGAGATTACGTCTGGTTCTTCTTTTAAGTCTGTGCCTACAGCATAATAATTTCCGCAAACTTGGTTATTATTATTGGCATAAAAATTACGATTTTCCTTAGTTTGGAAAAATATTGGGGAAAATTTGGTAAAAATTATTAAGAATACCTGAAGAGAAAGAAAATAATATCAAGATTTGTAAACAAGATTAGATTTCAAATCACGTAAGTTATTCCAAAAGTTCCGTCAGAATTACAGCCAGAGAGTTGAATTATTTATACATAATAGTTGTTTCCTGAGACTTCATCGGCATAGAGGATTTGTATGCCTACGAGTACGTCCTTCGTTAGGGTTCAAGATATCTCTATTAGTACCTACCAAAATTTCACGCTTTCAACGTTTCAATACGCTGCTATACCGCATTCCAAATAAGGACAATGAGATTTTCCGACTCCTATCTAGCTTTCTGGCCTACTCTGATACCTAAGAAAATATAATTTATTTATCAGAAAGTTAACTATCCAACATAATTATCTTGGACGATACAAAGACAAAAACACAGGGTAAAGAAAGTGAGACTTCTGGGTAAGTTCTTGTTAGCTTATCTGACAGATAGTTAAACATATTTTGTATGAAATTATGTCAAAATATCTGTCAGATAAGCTAACAAGAACTTATTTAGAAGTGGTGAAACAGGCCCTAAGTGTTTCAAATCTCTGTTTCTGTAATTAAAAATAGTCTTAAATTTTCGTTGCTATTTGGAATTGAGTACCTATACTATAGATCCTATAGTAATATTTGGACGGGTGGTTTCGTTCATCAAGCTAAACAACCTTCGATGTGGAGCCAACGTCGACAAAAATAAAAAATCTTCTGGCCTGTAAGTAAATTTGAATCAAGTAGGACATGTTGACTCTATCTACAGGGTGAAATTGATATCATTAGCATTTTTATAAACTTACACCCGTATTCTAAGACGTTTCCTTGAACTCTTCCTCGACTCAACCTCACTCGAGGACACCTTAAGGTATTCCTCGAAACATCCTTAAAATCTGTATTCTCAGTCATAATCTCGAGGCTCCTCGAGAGAGGTCGAGTTGAGTAATGTCATGCTATTTGGTTGGCAGCAACGAGACTTCCATCTTGTCTATGATGATATCCTGCCTGCTTGGTCCCTACATGTTTTGTTAAACGCAAAAATCATAATAATTATAATTTATTTGTCTACGTAAATAGAACTAAATAATACTTTACTTATTCCCATGAATATATTTGAACACGGTTAAAACAATTTTTTTGGGCTACTAAACATACAGGTAAACAAAAAACGGCAAGAAAGGAAATTAAATACCCAAGCATTTAATCTTCTTAGAAATACCTATGAAATGGAACATCAACTGTCAAGCAAATTGACTGACAAATTTGAAAGATTAAAATTTTTCATTCTTCGAGAAAACCTAATTCTGATTGAATGTATTTTTGGAGATAATCTGGTGATATAAATAAAGCCCGGACGCCAATTATTCAGTGACTCGAAGAGAGAAGCATTGTTTGAGTGAGCTGATCGTCCAACATAAAGCTCAACTCTACGAACATTATTTATAGCGCCTGCAAAAACGGGTGCATGGGCACGTCTCACTACTGATTTCAACTCATTAGAAACAAACAAATCCAAGAAGAGCTCCAAACTTATAAACTGGTAGAAAAGGAAACTCTCCTTATAGTGGCAGAAAAAGTTCTCAAAAACTAGAGCGGCAGAACGCAGAGGAGCAACTGGAGTACGACCGAGCGCAGAGACTACTGAAAATGCCAGCAGAAAGAGGTTCTTCACCACTCCTGAAGATTGGCCGTCATCTCCGTGAACCTAGAACGATCCGTGAACCCTTCTCTGACATGAATAAACCTATTATATTTAAAATAAAATTGTTCTGCATTTATTATTACCCCGTCATTTTATTGTACATTCCTATGCCGTTCGTCCGATTTTGATGAAATTTTGATAGTTGTGCGCACCCCCGTAGGTTTCTGATCTTTGTTTTTAAGGTCATCTTCCTCAAGCCGCAATTGGCAAAGATGCGGGAATCGTGTACCTACCTACTGACCCCTCATCATTCATTATCATACACGTAGTTTATAAAATCTTCGAAGTCCGATATTTTTTTCGTGCTTAGATTATCAATTAAAAATAATTTATATTCCATTATTTAAAGATATACTATTATTCAGTAATGTTAACGTATCTCGAGGAGTCCTAAAGGTACGTCGCGAGCTACCTTGAGTTTGTTAAAGTTGCTGGCAGGCAAGGCACGTCGTGTGACCATAGAGTTTGTAATCGGTTGCCTAGCGATGTGTCTTGACTGTTATTCTTTGAACTGTCTACGAGTTTTGTTTTTCGTGTAAAAAACTTGAGAAGTGAAAAACATTTAAGATGTGTTTAGTGTTGTGTTTAAACTAAGACAAAGTTCATGTGTGACTTCTGTGTTTGTGTTTAGAGACTATTTCCAAATCCTTAGTGCAATCCATCGACTTCGACACTGCTGCATACTACGCCAAACTCTGCTACCAGGTATTAGTTTTAACAGGTTAAGGACCTTCAGCATCGAGGATGGAGTTTACTAGGATACAAATAGCTAAACTGGAAGCTAACAACTGGGTTCAATGGAAGTACCGGATGACCGCTTTGTTATCGGGCATTGACGGACTGTTGGACATTGTTGAAGGCAGAACACAAATGCCGGTACCTGTAGAAGCAGGTGGAGACGCTGCTGCAGCGGCTGCTTTAAAGGAACATAAAAGGCTAGAAAGCATGGCCCTTCTCTTGATCACTAACAATGTCAGTGACGAGACGTTAGACAAAGTGATTAGATTGTCAAAGCCGGATGAGATCTGGAAGGAGCTTCATAAATTATATGATGGTTGTAATGACCACAGGGTGTACGATTTATGCTTGGAGTTCTTTGGATGCTCGAAGGATCCAGGTGATGACATGGCCACGCATATCTCAAAATTAAAGAATCTGTGGTTCCAGTTGCGACAAGAGTTAGCAAAAGTGGAAGCTGGAGCTGACTTACCAGAGCTTTTACTAATATGTAAGATACTGGACACCTTACCAGAGTCGTTCTTTAACTTCAAGGCGGGATGGCTATTAATGTCTCACAAGGATAGGACGTTGGACAATCTTACCAGTCAGCTGTGCGCTCATGAAAAAGCGCTGAGCAGCAAGGAGGGTGAAGCAAATACTCCGGTTTTTGCAGTAAAGCATGGGAAGAAAACCCCTAAGGAGGTACAAGGCAAGGACAAAACTTCAAAGTTAAAATGTTTTAATTGTAAACAGTTTGGTCATTTGAAGAAGGATTGTCCTGAGAAGAAAAGCGTAAAGAACTCTAATTCTGGTACATCTATGATGTTGATGCTATGTACCATGGATACGGCCGTTGATGAAGACAGCTGGTATGTGGACAATGGCGCAACGAATCATGTAACTATGCGGAAAGACTTCTTTCAGAGCTTTGATGAATTTAGGGAGACTCATACAGTCATGACAGCGGATGGGACTGTTATCCCTGCTATAGGGAAAGGCACAGTCAAGATCGCAGCTGTGATAGATGGTAGAAGAGAAGATGCTGCCCTAATTGATGTCTGGTACGTGCCTCAATTGAAGAAAAACCTATTTTCGGTACTCTCAATGCAGGATCGCAATCCTAGGAGTGTGTTTACATCTAGAGTGACGACCTGTGAAGTCAAGATTGACGGTAAAGTTACTGCTACTGGTAAACGGGAGAGATTTGGAGGGCTTTATAAGCTTGACTTCAAAGCGATACCTGAGAAGGAGGTAGTAGTCAATCTGGTGGATGATGTGGACATGCTTCAACTATACCATGAACGCATGGGTCACCAAAATAAGCGACACGTGAAGGAACTTATTCAACGTGAGCTTGGTATAAAGGTAAAAGAGAATGGAGAATTATGTGAAGGTTGTATATTCGGAAAAGCACACAGATTGAAATTTGGAGTGCGGGATAGAGCAAAACAACCAGGTGAAATAATTCATTCGGATATTTGTGGGCCTTTCCCTTTGTCATACTCAAAGTCTCGCTATTTTTTGCTATTCAAGGACGATTTCACTGGATACCGCTATGTATACTTCTTACGTGAAAAGTCAGAAGTCAATGAAAAGCTTAAACAGATGTTGGCAGAGAGTAAAGTAGCTGGACATACTGTAAAAGAGCTATTAAGTGATAACGGAGGTGAATTCGACAATGCAAAAGTACGGAAGATTTTGAATGAAAATGGAGTCAAACAAAGGTTGACTATGCCGTACACACCGGAACAAAATGGGTGTTGCGAGAGAGATAATCGTACAATCGTTGAATGCACAAGAGCTATGATGCATGCACATGAAGAATTGCCTCAAATGTTATGGGCTGAACTTGTGAACACTGCCGTATATATACTAAACAGAACGGGGCCTAGTGTGGGAAACAAGTCACCATATGAGCTTTGGTTGAACAAAAAGCCAGAAATAAAGCACTTGAGAATAATTGGAACTTCATGTTACGCGCATGTACCTAAGCAGAGAAGAAGCAAATTGCAAAAGAAAGCAATGAAATGCATTCTTATTGGCTACGATAACGATGATGGGTACAGACTATGGAATAAGGGTAATAATAGTCTGGTAAGGTCAAGGGATGTGACCTTTGATGAGAAACCCCTGGAAGGGAGATGTGACCTGGATATTTCCTTGGACAGGAACGCTGAGCAAGCTGTAATGAATGAGTATGAAATCTCATTGAGACCAATTTCTGACAACAATACAGCAAGTGGACCAGGAGGACAGGAGGCATCTACATCCAGAGATCCTAGATTTAGAAGAGATGTCGTCGAAGATACTGATGATGACGAAAATCTTGAATTGAGGGGGGAAATGGTGGCTGGTGATGATGACGATCATGATCTTGAACCAGATGAAGTCTACGATGAGGCGAGGAATGAAACAGATCATGAACTGGAAGATCCTGGCGAGATCACCGATCACGAGATCGCAGAACAGGGTGCAAGGGTCTTGAGGGATCGGTCGCAACTTAGGCCACCTCCAAAATTCGAAGATTTCGTTATGCAGTTTATGCATAATACTGAATGTGGATATTCTGAACCTACGACTTTTAAGGAAGCCATTCAGAGTTCGGAGCGGGAACTTTGGCAGAATGCCATGAGAAGTGAGATGAATTCCTTGATGGACAACAAGACTTGGGTGTTGGTGGACCTACCGAAGAACAGGAAGGCAATCCCCTGTAAATGGGTGTTTAAAGTGAAAATGAATGCCGATGGTTCTGTGGACAAGTACAAGGCCAGACTTGTAATTAAGGGATTCTCACAGAAAAGAGGCTTGGACTATGACCAAACCTTCAGTCCAGTGGCAAGAATGGGCACGATTCGAGCAGTCCTTAGTGTAGCAGCCAACGAAGGTCTATCACTAATGCAGTTTGATGTGTCCACCGCATTTTTGTATGGAAATCTGGATGAGGAAATCTTTATGCGGCAGCCGGAAGGATTTAGTGACGGCACATCTCGCGTCTGCTTGCTTCGGAAGAGTCTTTATGGCTTGAAACAGGCACCGAGGTGCTGGAACAAAAGAATGGTGGATGTCTTGAAACAAATAGGATTCAAGAGCAGTGAAGCTGACCCATGTTTGTTTTTGAGAAATAGTAGGAACGGCGAGAGGATCATACTAGCGTTATATGTAGATGATGGACTTGTGGCTGGAAGCAATGTAAAAGTCATTGAAAGCTTCATCAAAGAGCTCGAAAGCTATTTCAAAATCACAACAAAACCAGCTTCATACTTTCTCGGTATAGAGATTGAAACCAGAGAAGACGGAATCAAAATCTGTCAGACTTCGTATGCAAAGAAGGTCTTACGACGGTTTGGCATGGAACAATGCAGACCGGTAATGACACCAATCACAAAGGAATCTGAGAATACGGAGGGCAAGATGGATGATGCTATAATGATACTGAAGAACTATAGGCAAATAGTTGGAGCTTTAGCATATCTGATGGTCGGAACCCGGCCTGATATTGCTTTTGCTGTCAGTGTGGTGTCGCGAAACCTGGAAAATCCAAAGATGGAGGACTGCAGAAAAGTAAAGCGGATCCTGCGATACTTGCAGTATGCGCCTGATACTGGAATAGTCTATAAACGTAATTATAAGAAAGGCGTTATAGAGAGCTATACAGACGCAGACCATGGAGGTTGTACCAGTACTGGGAGATCCACATCTGGAGTACTGTGCCTGTATGCAGGAGGTGCTGTTTCTTGGGTTAGCCAACGACAAGCAAGTGTAGCAATCTCTACTACGGAAGCAGAGATCGTTGCAGCTAGCGAAGGTGCCAGAGAGAGCATTTGGCTGACACGCCTTATGAAAGACATGACCCATATAGATGGCCTGCCAACTCTCATGATTGACAACGAAGCAGCAATCAGGCTTTCTGAAAATCCAGAGTTTCACAAGAGGACTAAGCATATTAGGATCAGGCACTTCTTTGTGAGAGAACTGGCCGCTAATGGCGAACTAAAAGTCAAAAAGGTTTCAAGTAGCTTGCAACTAGCGGACATGTTCACAAAGGCTCTTCCTCGACCGGCGCTGCAGAAGATCATGCAACTGATTGGTCTACACGCCGAGAGAAGATGTTAAAGTTGCTGGCAGGCAAGGCACGTCGTGTGACCATAGAGTTTGTAATCGGTTGCCTAGCGATGTGTCTTGACTGTTATTCTTTGAACTGTCTACGAGTTTTGTTTTTCGTGTAAAAAACTTGAGAAGTGAAAAACATTTAAGATGTGTTTAGTGTTGTGTTTAAACTAAGACAAAGTTCATGTGTGACTTCTGTGTTTGTGTTTAGAGACTATTTCCAAATCCTTAGTGCAATCCATCGACTTCGACACTGCTGCATACTACGCCAAACTCTGCTACCAGGTATTAGTTTTAACAGAGTTGACATTTCATTCCTCCAGTTGACGTATCATTCCTCCACTCCAGTTGACGTTTCATTCCTTCACTCGACGGAGGAAATTACTCAAGTCAAGGACGTTTTTGACGACTAATCATACAAAATGTTTGAGTGGAGGACGGTTTGAGTGGAGGAAATGTCAAGGAAACGTCTTAGAATACGGGTGTTAGAGTCTACTCATTAAACTGAACAACTTTTACTATGGGAGCAAACCAAACGGAGCAAAAAAAATCAGCTGTCCCATACATTTGAGTCACGTAGGCAAGCGGCCCCGGGTGCAGTTTAGTATGAGACAGCAGATATTTTTTTTTGCCGCGATTTGTTTGGTCCCATAATAAAAGTTGTTCAGTTTGATGGGTAGACTCTTAGTTTAAAAGGATGCTAATGATATCAATTTCAACCTGTATTCGTAGTGAAAGTTGTAAATTTTGATAGCTAAACCAACTATCCCTTTAAATATTACCAGCGTATTTTGTTACACCCTGTATAATCTGGCAGGTAAAATACCTACATCTCTGGATACAGCTATGATTTAAGAGTTTTATGACCTGCATGAACGCAATATCCCGAGGTTTACAAATGAGAATATTATATTTTCGGCGTAATACGTATTTTGATACGCGCTTCGTTGTTGAACCTCAGGTCAAACCGTTCTGTTATTAGATATGAGTCCAGACTTTCTGGGGGTCATGCTAATCTAATAAATGATGATCGGAGATGGACAGGTACCCAAAACCGGGTCATCTTATGTTTTTTCCCCTCAATGGTATCGCCTCTTTCATTGACCATGTATTTGAAGGGTGAAGAAAGCAAAGAGTATTGGGGCTAACACAAAAGATCCCACTGGGTCGAAGTGTTGCTGGCTTGCCAGCCCCCACAACAAGATTAGATAAGATAAGATAACAAATGAACACAAAACCTGATATATAGCCGCAATGTTAGCCAACAGCTATTTTTAAAGTTTAGTTATAGCCTTTAGGGCGAAGGCTCACGAATAATGGTCAGAGGGAGTGGGTCATACTCCACCACGTGGGCCCAGTGAGGATTAAATTTTTTTTTTTAAATATCTTGGACATTGTCACACAAATTATCTAGTCACATGTTTGTTATTATTACACGCGTAACTAGTCCACATATAAGTAGTCAAAGGTTGCGAGCTACTGAACGACTTTGGACAAATAATTACTGCGAAAACGTCCTGAAAGTTTTAGAGAAACACAATTTTCACCACAAGAAAATGTTATAAACTATTTTTTTTTATGTCAAATTTGATATTTTACTAAAATTTTAGTGCTGCCAATTTTTTTGTGTTACCATATGAATAAGTTTGTGTGGAAAATAATAAAAGTTTTCTATTGTCATAAGTGGTGAATGGCGGCCAAACAGGAGTGTGACAGGTGTGGCGGGGTTATGAGGACATGAGGACCAAGAATAATTTTTGATGAGGACATAACCCCCGTCTCCCTGCCGTCAAAGACTGTTGAACGGGCCTGGCTCGGCTTCCCTCAAGTTTCCCAGAGAGTGTGACGAGAGGTAGGTTATCTGAAGCCAGATAGGTATTTATGTATTAATTATTTCAAACATATATTATTTCAAAGCTTTATATGAGCGCGTGGCACTCGACTGAATGAGCGTTTTTCTTTTTTTTTTTAAATGCCGTTTTCTTATAACTCAATAGATGGCAGTAGTGTCTGTACGACAAACTGTCAAGCAAAAACTTCCTCTGCAATGTCTCCTATAGACTTAGGCATACATTACACGGTAGGTTTTGCTGTCAGTTTTGCCACAGTCACGGCTGTGACTGATGAATAACCTACCGTGTAATGCGTTGACTGATGGTGACTGATGGTTGCATGACGAAAATCTAGATTTTCATCAGTCATGACTTTTGAGTGAACGTGTAATCGCATTTCGTCAATCACCGTCAGTCAGCGCGCGGACAGCGATGGAGTCGGACATGATAGATGCTCCCCGTAGTGCATAGGAGGTGCGCCCCCTAGCTCGTGGGGGTGATTAGGGGGTGCACCCCTACTGTGTAGGGGGTTCGTAGGGGTGATTAAGGGGTTGTGTAGGGGTGATTAGAGGGTGTACTCCCTAGGGCGTAGAGCTTATTAGGGGGTGCACCCTAGCTCGTGGGGGTGATTAGGGGGTGCACCCTCTAGGAGGTAGGGGTTATTTCGGGGTGCACCTCCTAGCTCGTAGGGGGTGATTCGAATTTGCACCCTAGCTCGTAGGGGGTTATTAAGGGTTGCACGGGTTGCACCCCCAACTAACACCTTATTAGTATGTTGGTAGCATTTATTTTAACACGTTTTTTACTCAATAACGCAATCAAAATTCCAATACAGGCTTTTCTTTTATGAATATCTGTCTGTCTGGAAGAAATCACTTTTTAGCGATAAGACCGCCTTATTTGTACCATTATCGTTTCTTTGTTTCCTTTTCTATGCTGTACCTATTTGTGTTTTGGTGTAAATAAAAGTATATTTCATTCATTCATTCATTCATATCCATACTGTCTTGCGTGAACACGTGTATCCTTTGTGAAATTTTGAGCATGACTGACGGTCAGTCAGAATGACTGTGTAATGTGGCTACTAATTCCATCAGTCACCATCAGTCACCATCAGTCACCATCAGTCAAACGTCATTCATGACTGATGGTTTTGACTGACGCAAAACCTACCGTGTAATGTATGCCTTAAAAACGTAGAGATTTCATTCTCTTTGGTTCGGATTTGGAAGACGTCATCAAAAAAATTTTGAAATTATTTTCGATTTCTTTCTTAGCCAAAAATACAGTCCTTTTTCGTTGTTTTTCAGAAAAGCAGTTTGAAGTAAACTAACAAACACGACAAAGTAAATGCTACGATACGAGTTTGATTGACAATGACATTTGACAGCTCAAGTTTTCTTATTGCCAGTTCAATTTCAGATTTTGCCTTATGATCAAAGAGTTTTTATATTTATTTTAGTCAAATTGTAGTCTTGTATCACCTTAAAGAGTAAATTAGCATAAGAAATATAGTTAAATATCATAAAAAATATGTTTCATTATGTTCCAAAAGATTTTTGTTTTTTTTTTTTTACTTCACTTTTACCCTCATTTCGGGGAAAGATAATTTTTCAGTGTATTACATAGATTCGTATAGACCGTAGCGTCATCTATCGATCTACTATGAAACGAAAAAAAAAACGCTCATTAGGCCGCGACGTCGCGGCGCGACCTACACAGTCGCGTAAATTTTTTTTATAAAGCCTGACCAGGAAAATAAAAAACCTCACCATTTTGCGGAAAATCATTGGAACTAATTTTTGTACTTGGAACACTGACATTAAAGGTTATACCTAGTCGATTGCAACGCCCCCAAACCAGGTTTTTTATATTTCTGGTCAGGCTTTACACTGGTATGGCCTACTGGGTGCTTTAGACCAACAAACTAAACAACATTCACTATTGGGACCAACACTGAAATCGCATAATTGAAAATAAATAGGTGTCCCAACATGCGCTCGTGAATGTCCCTCGTCCATGCGCCCGTGAATGTCGCTTTGAACGCGCACATTTGTGAACGCGAAACCTAGCGCGAAACATTCACCGAGCCAAGCACCGAGCGCACTGTTCACACGTCAGCACGTGCACGTGCTCGTTGAGTGTCGTTTTGAACGCGAGCATGTGAACGCGGCATTAGGTTAAAAAGTAAACAAAAATGCATGCCACTGACATGAGTCAGACGCATCCGTTGACGAAATATATTTTGCTGCTTACTTAAAAACACAAGTTCTTATTTTTTTATTTGTATTTTACTATCTGCAAGGTGCCTGCCTCCGTGGTCTAATGGTTAGAGCATTGGGCTCTTGACACGGAGGTCGTGGGTTCGATTCCCACGGGGGGCACCTAGTGAAATGTCACTTTGTGCGTTTTTCCCCAGTTGGTTAGGACATTGCAGGCTGAGTCACCTGATTGTCTGAAAAGAAAGATGATTCCGTGCTTCGGATGGCACGTTAAGCTGTTGGTCCCGGCTACTATCACTGGTGGTAGTAGTCGTTACATAAAAACCGCATCAGAGGCCGTAAGGCGGTTTGAATAAACTCTGATACCAGGGCTTTGCAGCCCACTCGATAAGAAGAAGATCTGCAAGGTCGCTCGCCCCCAAGAAGTTATAATAAAACGTAGTGATTACTTGCTCAGTGAGTTATGATTTAGATTCATGTTCGCCCCTGTCTCGTCAAGGCCATCTAACTACTTTTTCTTTTTTAATGGATTTCGGAAAATCCCTCTTCTTCTTATCGTGTCGACTTCAAATTTTGAACAAAGTCGCTAAATAGTACCTTGCCAGAAGTGGGCAACCCCTCAAACTGCTGAAATTAAATCACAACATTTTTTACCACTTAAGTACCTACTAAAATTTTTGATTTAAATTGTTTTACATGTTTTAAACTAAAACGTGTAACTATATAATGTTCTTGCGTGTAACTACTATACCATTAATATTACCAACTCCTTTCAACTTCTAAATCAGAGCGTGTCATCTCTTTCAAAACCAATGAAACTTTATACACTTCTCCTGAAAAAGTGAATTTTTGCATTTGGAACGATGTTGTACCGAGGGTGTGGTGCATAGAGTGTAGTGATTACTTGTTCAGTGATAGAGTGCGTAGACGAAAAATTTTTCGCTTACGCTAGGTGCGGTGTGTTTTGTCCTGTCAACCACAAACTAATAAACAGAACCATTTAAATTCTCTTTGAAGAGAACTACCGTTCTGTCAACATAGAGAACTGTTAACTGGACTGTCAATATTTTTCTTTACCAAAATTATTTAAATTGTTAATAAGTTTTGTTGATAACCACGCTGATAAAGTTACAGCGAAAACGAAATAATACATACATACATAATTCTCACGCCTATCTCCTACTGGGGTAAGGCAGAGACAACCGAACGCCACTTGCTACGATCCTGACAAACCTCCCTAGGTACCTCCACATTAATTAGTCCTTTCATGCATGCTCGTCGGTTTCGGGTAGATCTGACCTGGAAAACGAAATAAAATTTGACAAAAACATGTCTCGTCCAATTAGTCAATACCCACAGGAAGTGCTACAAGAAATATTCAAACACGTGAATGGAAAAGACGCTGCGCGATGCCGGCGCGTTTGTTCTCGATGGTTGCTAGCTGTCGACAACCTCAACGACAAAGACTGGAAGGGGTTCTGTTTTCAGGAATTTGAGGAGTGCTTCGAAGCTTACAAGAAAGCAAATTTAACTTGGCGGGAGCTTTACAAGTGCTTAACTTTGTGGCCAAAACTACCCTCTGCAAAAATGAGTTTTAAAAAGTTAGTTTGCCCTGAAATGGCAAACTTTTGTCTTCTACGTCATAGTATAGGCATCTCGCAGTACTGCGGCGGTTGCGATAAAATAGTGTATTACGACTTGGATACTCTAGAGAAAAAGACAGAAACAATTTTTGACTTTAAATTTGATAGTTATTCCGAAAACGATAAGTTTATAGTAGTCATACACGTAGATACCCTATTGCGCCTATGTGTTATACCCAAATCAACGATGGAAAAAGTTTTTGTCGGCATCCTCCATCCTTTATTTTTGTTTAATATTGATGAATATTCTTTATTCGAGAACTCCGTTTATTTCAAAAACTCCGACAACTTCATTTGCATGTCGAAATTGGTAGACGTAGATGGGAGGTCAACAGTTGTCACGGAATCATTGTGCGAGTTCAGACATGAAATTATCACGATGACGTACGTTAATGAAAATCATATTAACATCCTCACGTACACCGGTGCGATATATTGCATGAAACAGAATCAATTAAATATGGCTACAATGATTGCACGTAACGCGTGCAACGTTCCTTTACAATTAAAAAGGTATGGGTTCGATTGGAGTCGGAAATCAGTTTATGACTGGATGTTGATATTCTTCTCCGGCAATGTGAAGATCGCTGCGAAGACCGACTCATGCTGGAATCTCGGTGACATCGTCATCCGGGGGACGAAACAACGTGCCATAAAGATATATCATAACCCATTCACTCGTTCTGCAAGGCGGGAACTATACAATATCAAGCCAACGTGCAGTGTTTATTTGGACAAACTCGTTAAATTCCAAGCTAGGGATAGCATATATATAAAAGATATACCCCAAATTGACGTGGTAGAAGTACCGAACGGACATAAAGTTATAGTTTTTGCTGTCAACATGATTATTGTTTTGGAATTTGTTCACGAATGCGAAGAGAAGAAAAGAAAGGCCGATGTGGATGATTCAGAGCGTAATATAAAGAGGATGAAAACGGTCAAAATAAGATCTTTAGACTTTTAAATTATAATTCGTATGAGTTTGTCTACTGAATGTAACATCTAAATGAACAGCACAGTTTTTTTTAAATCTTGGCAAATTCCTGTCTGAATTGACTACAGATGTGCTGAGTCCACCGTTTTTAGTAGGTACTTATTCAAATTCTGTAGTATTTTAGGTTTTTATTTTTACACGGGGTATTTATATATATTTTTAATTGAGTAAATATAGTTATTTAAATTTACTTGTTTATTTTACACTTATTAGCCTCTTAGCGGCGCTTGTTGTTGCCAAATGAATACCCGGCTTTAAGTCCTATGAGTATTAAGTGCCAGTTTTACCATTGATGGTACTATTGGCACGATCTAGTGCCAATTGTACCATTGATGGTACTACTGGCACCACCTAGTGCCAACTGTACCATTAATGGTACTTCCCGATGGTACTTCTAGTCCGGCGGGGTAGCGCGCGAAGTAGCCGTAGCGCGAATTCCTCAGATCCTAGGGGTTGAAGCTACGATATTTACTTAGTTCTAACATGCCCGTTTTGGCGCTGCTGTCGTTAAGCTAATTTGTTTACAGGATCCTTAAATACTCGGACACTTTTTAAGGGGATGATCAGACCGTCAAACTGAACAACTCTCTGGCACTAACATCGACATCGCGAAAAAAAATCAGCTGTGCCACACAAAGCTGCAAACCTAATCGAGCCTCGAAATGTACGGGACGGTTATTTTTTTCGCATTTCGGTGTTGGTCCCATAGAGAAAGTTGTTTAGTTTGACGGTCTGATTATGAAGTGTTAGCATATTAAGAAGGATCCTGTATAACTTTTAGTTAAAGGTATGGATACAGTGATTCCTGTAGGTCTCGCATGCCACCCCCGAGAAAACGATAAAAATCGAGATGTGCCTCCATCTTTATTATTTTACGTATGTAAGAAAGAGCGCGCATGACGTTTTTCTCGTTTAAACGCTTTGTCGTGGGTGGCATGCTAGCCGTGCAAGTGATATTTGACCAAGAACATTATTGTATTTGATCAAGAAACAAACAATTCAACTATACTATTATGTCATAAAACGGAAAAGAATTAGGCCTTCTCAAGGATTCTCAACTCAAACGGTAATGACTTTGGGTACAGGACACTAAAAAGCAAAAAACACACCTGCTCTTCCACATCAGCAACATCCCTCCCATTAGTGACGCTGCTCTTCAAAGACAAGGTGGTCTGAACTATCAGCGCCAGTATCGGGATGAATGGCAGGAGGAGCAGCCTCCACAGCTGGCAGCGGCGGCTTCGGCACCAGCGCTTGAACTTCCCCGTGCAGCTAGTGGATATATCCTCGGACTTCTTCGGTGATGCTGTAATTTAAAAGGTCATGTTAGTTGGGAAAAGATCCGAACTACACTTCTTTCCATAACCCCTCAGCTAGCCCGCGCGCGTCATTCCCAGTGTCTGGCGAGGCCTGTCTGCGGGGACTCCCGCGGGGTTGGGATCAGATGCATTTTTTGCTGATTAGTTTCACAATACTTGGTCGTATACGCTTGAATGCTGACTACTCTATCTTTTTTAAGATTCTATAGGTGCAACAAGGATGGCAATTCGTTATTCCGCTAGATTCGCGCTGAAATGGTAGAGCAGCTGACTGCTGATCATCCCGATTCATGTGCGTATGGATTGAGGAGCCACATTTGCTATTGAAAAAAGAATTCTATGGCCATTTTGTAGGAAATTTGTAGATTTTGTAGGCCCAATCCTGGAATTTGTAGGAAAAGTATAGAGAAGTTACATGAACATAAAGGTGGCTCCTCAATCCATAACGTCAGGATTGAGGAGCCACCCTCTATCTCTGAAAGTACCTGATGAATCTGTGTGAAAATTTTGTAGGATTTAGTAGGAGTTGGAAAAAGATCCTACAAAAAAAATCAGCTCTCTACGACCAAAACTGAAAAAGCTACAATACTTTGATTGTGGCTCCTCAATCCTGACGCGTCAGGATTGAGGAGCCACCCTGTATCTCTGAAAGTACGTGATGAATCTTTTTGAAAATTTTGTAGGATTTAGTAGGAGTTGAAAAAAGATCCTACAAAAAAAATCAGCTCTGTACGACTACAACAGAAAAAGTTACAATTGATAATTTGATTGTGGCTCCTCACACCAGATAGATGCCTATAACTACATATGTACGTAACGGAATTCACAACCGATGATGCAAATATTTAGTAGAAATTTCTACTAAATATTGGCGTAGTTAAATGTCGCATATCATCAATACCGACACAGCAACGCGTTTTTTTAATTTTCCATATAAAGTCACCATATAGGGTGACCACTAATAAGTTAAATCCTGAGACACATTTTAGTACTATCAAGTTGGTGGCTTATTATGTCCAGAAAAAGAATGCATAAGATTACCTTTCCCTTAGTCGCCTCGTAAAGTACTTACCTACTAATTAGTTCAAATTTTTTTAGCTTCTTAACCGCTTGTTCGTTGTTAATTGATCATAATTTTATGTATAAATTTTCCTTAACATGTGTTCTGCGGTATTCAGTGACAACAAAACTCAGTCGAAATGCAACAAATTTTTAGGTAAGTGTAAATTCCTAAACATGTAGGTACTTAAAATTATCAGTACTTACTACTACCTACTATACGATCCTGAAATTAGGTGATGCATTCAGGAAACCACAGACAGGTACACACCAAGGTAGGTAGTTAACTAGTTTTGAATCAAGTTAAGTACTTCATATCTCTTATTTCAAAGGGGATATTACCTTTGACGCGCTCCATACAAACGAAGTCCGGTCATATTTTAAATACTAACTAAGACTTAGTAGCACTTGGTCCAATACGCATTTCGTCCAATACGCAGTTCGTCAATACGCATTTCGTCAAGCAAGCATTTCGTCAAATATTTAAGATAAGATAAGATAAGATAAATATTCTTTATTTGCACACCAAGAATAGAAAAAATACAATTTAAAACAAGAATAAGAAGGGTACAAAGGGCGGTCTTATCACTAAAAGCGATTTATTCCAGACAACCTTTGAATGGAAGAACTGGTTACAGAGACAAATGCTGCGGCGGTGCACTAGTAGGTATCTATATACCCATCTACATATATAGAGTAAATATAATGTATACATACATAAATACATAAATACATACATATATAAATACATAAATATATACATACAAATATAATTATGCTGTTAATATAAAAATAAGAATATCATAGTCAAAAGGACAAATTCTTGTCAAAGAGAGAGATAGTGTTCTTTGAGCAATCTTTTAAATACAAGTAGGGAAGGAGCATTTCTAATAGACAGAGGTAGTTCAAAGTTAAGTATTTTGTACAGTCAAGTAAAAAAATATGTTTTTTTTTTAAATACATACTTGAAGTCATCATCGTCATCATCATCATCATCATCAGCCCATCATCGTCATCATATTTGAAGTAATATTTTTAAATAATTAAGTATAAGTAATTAATAAAAACATAGTATTAAAAAAAGTATAATAACAACATTTATAATAAACAAAAAAAAAAAACAAAAAAAAAAATTAAAGATAAAAAAAAATGAAAAATAAATCATTATAATGAAATTAATTAAAAAATAAGAGATATGAAGTACTTAACTTGATTCAAAACTAGTTAAGTACCTACCTTGGTGTGTACCTGTCTGTGGTTTCCTGAATACATCACCTAATTTTAGGATCATATAGTAGGTAGTAGTAAGTACTGATAATTTTAAGTACCTACATGTTTAGGAATTTACACTTACCTAAAAATTTGTTGCATTTCGACTGAGTTTTGTTGTCACTGAATACCGCAGAACACAAGTTAAGGAAAATTTATATGACGGCGCCCCTGGTGCCATCCCTCTACGGCACCTGGCGCCATCTCTCAAGTTAAAACAGAACAAGATCGCACACTAATGACGGTGCCTTGCTACAGCGCCGCCTGGTGTCGGTCTAGTGGAACGTCGGGTGTCGGTAAAGGTGGTTGACAGCCATGTCAAGAGGACTTCAGTTGAAGATTTGAATAGCGATGGCTGAACCACCGCATAACTCGACGGATCGCTAGTTCTGTGTAATCTTACTATTAAGCAGTGATCTGTTTGCGATGAAGGCCCTCCTGCGCTTATATATACATAAAATTACGATCAATTAACAACGAACAAGCGGTTAAGAAGCTAAAAAAATTTGAACTAATTAGTAGGTAAGTACTTTACGAGGCGACTAAGGGAAAGGTAATCTTATGCATTCTTTTTCTGGACATAATAAGCCACCAACTTGATAGTACTAAAATGTGTCTCAGGATTTAACTTATTAGTGGTCACCCTATATGGTGACTTTATATGGAAAATTGAAAAAACGCGTTGCTGTGTCGGTATTGATGATATGCGACATTTAACTACGCCAATATTCAGTAGAAATTTCTACTAAATATTGGCATCATCGGTTGTGAATTCCGTTACGTACATATGTAGTTATAGGCATTTATCTGGTGTGAGGAGCCACAATCAAATTATCTATTGTAACTTTTTCTGTTGTAGTCGTACAGAGCTGATTTTTTTTGTAGGATCTTTTTTCAACTAAATCCTACAAAATTTTCAAAAAGATTCATCACGTACTTTCAGAGATACAGGTGGCTCCTCAATCCTGACGCGTCAGGATTGAGGAGCCACAATCAAAGTATTGTAGCTTTTTCAGTTTTGGTCGTAGATAGCAGATTTTTTTTGTAGGATCTTTTTCCAACTCCTACTAAATCCTACAAAATTTTCACACAGATTCATCAGGTACTTTCAGAGATAGAGGGTGGCTCCTCAATCCTGACGTTATGGATTGAGGAGCCAACTTTATGTTCATGTAACTTCTCTATACTTTTCCTACAAATTCCAGGATTGGGCCTACAAAATCTACAAATTTCCTACAAAATGGCCATAGAATTCTTTTTTCAATAGCAAATGTGGCTCCTCAATCCATACGCACATCCCGATTCGGGTCGGTTGCCAGTTTCGCACTTTTTGGCGCGTCAGATATTACAACGGGCTCCTTAGAGAGAAAAGATAATTTTTTTTTTGTCCAAGTAAAATTCCTACCGAATAATCCTGATGACTTCGCAATACAAAGAAAAACACGTGATAACATTTGGATGACGTGACTGCGATCCATTAGCCCTCTCTCTTTCTTTATTTAAGTAATAATTCACTATCAAAGAAAACCGTCCGATAACTTGTAAGAACGCGACAAAAGAACGTCTGGTCTTTTCAAGCGCATTAAAGTTACTGTTATAGTAAAAAGAGAACAGTTTGAGGACTTCATAAACTGACCTACTTACATTTTCGGTAGAAGCTTGTTTGTATGGGTGCGATATCCAGTAAACTAAATGTTGACGGTATATGTGGAAATATGAAATTCGCTGTTTTGCTGGAGAAGAGAAATTAAATGCGAACAAAGTTGTGAGAACATTAATTTCAAACTACGTAAACTACAAAAATAAGACAAAGAAAGATTTATAGAATAGTTAGTGGGACAGTTTTGTATGACAATGAGAACAACGATTCTGCTTCTAAAATAGTTTCCATTGCATCAAAGATGGGTCTCGGATTAGATTACGCTCGTAAACAATTTAACATACTTTTCTGTGTGAAAATTTTGTCTGAATGAATGAATGACAGACGATGATGACGTTGATGTTGTTGCAGCAGACAGCAAACGGATTATGGTCCAGAGTTTATGTATGTATAAGTGTATATGTATCATCATCATCATCATCACAGTCTATAATACGTCCCACTGCAGGGCACAGGCCTACCCTCAGGGAAGGTGTATGGAAGTTAGTCCACCACGCGTGCCCAATACGGATTGGTAGACTTCACATACGCATCGGAATTTCTTCTTTAGCGTATGCCGGTTTCCACACGATGTTTTCCTCCACCGTTTGAGAGCCGTCGGTATTACGAAAAACTCATTGGTACATGGCATGTCATCTGTGCGGATTCGAACCCGGATCTCAAGATTGAGTTTCCATAGCTCTCCGCAACGGCGCGCCACCGACTCTCATGTACCTATGTGTATGTTCTAAGTGAATATCATCATATCAGCCGATAAACGTCCACTGCTGGACATAGGCCTCCCCAAAAATGGATGGATTTGCCATAATCGCCACGCCTGGCAGGCGGGTTGGCGATCGCAGTTGGATTGAATGTGTGTACTCAGAGGATGCTGCTGCCCATCCTCCGGTAGATCCCTTAGTCGCCTTTTACGACACCCACGGGAGGAAATGGGATGGTGCTACTCTTAGCCGACACCACACGGACTATGTGAATATGTGTGAGTCTTACTACTTTTGTTTTTATACTATGTCATCACTGGCAGTCTCACGCTCCGCTCACGACTCGAGTCACGCGCATTTTTGAGCATCAAATTGCTTTATAAACAATAAGCTACTGATCTTCATAATAATAGTAAATAATACTATCTGAATTGAATTAGCATTAGCACCATAACCTGGTGATAATGCTCATTTAAAAAAAAACCTTGTAAAAACGTTTATATTGGTTTGTAAACTAGGGAGTCATGAATAGCAGGGTGCAGGCAGGGGTGACTTAGGATGACATTTGTGAATAAGTACACTAATTCGGTAATTTAATATGCTCTTCTAAATTAGATATTATTATTTGTTATGACGGTGATCTGCTTTTAGAACTGTATTTAATGTATTAAGTAACTATTTTTATCGTTGAAAGACGGTTGAAAGTTGTAGCTCTCACAATCTCATATAATTGTTGTACCGACCTACCTATACCTACTCTAGAATCTAGATTATAACTTTGGTGACTCTACACTGTCAACAGCAACGATAACAATGCAGTGTCAACCTGTTTTTTAAAGTAACCAAGGAATATTTCCCTTACAAGCCCTCAACAATATTTATGTTGGCAGATATTGTTAAATCCTCTACAAAAAACGGCTGTACCAATTTCCATGACTGAGATTTCAACCCATTTGTTGCTGTCTCCGGAGGGTTATTACTTATTTGCTATATGATATGCATATAAACGAGATGGCGAATGAAAATCCTTGTGTTGTATACAGCATCCACATTATTTACTCGCTTATTTAGGTTACAAACACAACATCCCTAGTCAAACATTGGAGCTTGGACGTTCAATAATCATCGCGGTCTACATTGCGAACAGCATATATGTATCACTGTACCTAATACCTTATTTTGATCTAAGCCTATACCTATCTACAGATTGAAATTGATATCATTAGCATCCTTTTAAACTAAGCCCGGCTTGCATATTTAGGCTTAAGGTGGTTGCAGAGTTGTCAATTTCATACAAAAATTTATCATAGAACACTCGTAGACGGTATTAATAAAAGTAAGAAATTATAATTTCAATGCTTGATATCTTCCTAATTATATTAATAATTGTAAATATTATTGGATAAGCGCAATCTAGATTTTTTAAAACATTACCGTCTACGAGTGTTCTACAACATAGTTTTGTATGGAATGAAACCACCTTAAACGTATTTAGTGATCGCTCTGTCTCTCACACTGTCCATACTGATGACAGTGACAGCATCATATTTAAACATGTTTAAGACTAAATACTTTTTGGAGTCACGTTGCAGGGTTTGCCTCGAACACTTGTCTCTCGCGTGGTGTTCGCGCGGTTCGCGTCTCAGCCTGCCACGAGGCTCCAAAATCCTTCTCAGTTGTTCTTACTCAAAAACAATCCTCGAGATTGGATTCCCTCAAACTACTTGACACTGCCGAAATCTAACAAGGAAACGCCATTAAATAATTAAATAACTTGTTGTCAGCATCTGACTATCAATTTGTCTTTTGAAATCCAATTGTTGTTTAGCTGTAAGTTCTCCAAAAAGGAAATAAATAAATAAATAAATAAATAATACCCATCAAACTGAACCACTTTTATTATGGGAGTAAAAAGAACGGAGCAAAAAAATCTACTGTTGCATACCCACCTATCTTCTGTTTTCAACTTGACGTTGAGTTTTGGGACACCCTGTATGTACATACAAAAGCATTTTATTACCTAAAATATAAACCTAACATTTTATTTTTAATTTCACATTCAAATGTGACTGTAAAACAAATAAAATGTCCTATGGATGTACAATGAACAACAAAAGTGATTGACTTTTGTTGTTCAGTATGTCATAGGTTAAGAATACATTTAACCATATTTATTACGGATCTCTCTTCTGATATTTCATTTTGATAACAATGTTAGTTGAATTTTGCCCAAGAATATCTTATCTTATCCCTTGAAGAAACCATCGTGAGGAATCTGCATATGCAGAAGAAGAAATACTGATACATGTCCAAATCCGTTCAGCCGTTTAAGCATGATTGAGTCGCAAACATCAAAAACATCCAAACATCGTCTTAGGATTAATCCCGTCCTAGGATCTTGTTGTGTAGGTAATTACTCAATTCAATCAACTCGACACAGTTTTTACCGATTTTTCTATATTCAGTTAATGAATTTCAGACACGGATATTGATGATCAAAGAAAATTTTTTTTTTTTAGTAGACCTTGTCCTAATACTTAAGGGCTCGTCCGCACAGCAATTTTTATTCTCGCGAATGATGTGAATGTGATAACATAGGATGACTTCTGACAGGACAGTTATGTCAAGACAATAAGTACGAAAATTGCTTGTTGCACACGTCTTATCCTATGTGAAAGTAGGGTGTGGGAGGTCGTTTTAGCGGTACAATATTTACAATTGTTTGTTTCACGAGTCTTCCTATGCTGTTTGCATAGGAAGAGTCGTGAAACAAACAATTTTCGTCCTTAGTTCCTTGACATAAGAGTCTTGTCAGAGGTCATCCTATGTGACATTCACATCATTCGCGTGAATAAAAATCGCTGTGCGGACGAGCCCTTATCGATCTTGTACATCATCGGAAACTAACACAATAGCCGTGTATGTGTGAATTCGTTAATGAATAGATTTTTGCTGAAGACATTTTATGAGGCATATTTAATTTTGTTGCCGACTGTGCAAAAGTATACATAAAGATTTGAGGAGCCATAAGGGAATAAAACGGATAATATAATGTATTATTTAACGAGGCACAGCTGAGTTAGAATCATTGTATAGATACTTACACTTTATTTGTGTAGTCATAGTCTTTTGAATTCGTATATACGTACTTTCGTACAATAAAATATTGAGTAGCTATTGAGTACATAGTGTCGCACCTAGAACGATTTAATCTAGTGTCGCACATAATAATAGGAAAGAAGATTTATGCTATTAGTGGAAACTGTATTGAGTTAATTAAGTTATCTAAACTAAATGTATCACAGTATGTGTGTGTGTGTCTGTATTGTGGTATTGTATCCTTATAGTTGTCATTGTTTCCCTTATCAGAATAAAATAAAAATATATTATGTTATAATATTCTAATCAATACTATAATACTAAGAAAATTTTAATCATCGAAACATTTTATTCTTAGAAATCTTAATGATGCCCCGTATGTAATCTTTCTAAAAAAAAAAAGATATTGTAATTGCTTATAAGTGAGAATTGGCCAGAATATTAACTCGGTCTTCGAATATCTTTCGATTTTTTATGTGGAACGTAACATTGCGTATTTTTTTTAGAAAATTATTGTAGCGAAACGATGTAAACAAGAATATAGGTGTGAAATAGGTTTGGGAGTGCGAGAAAAAGGGGCAACTGACTGCCCTATGTGTTACACGAAACTATTCGAGGTACATCCGATACCCATAAAACGCTAAATCTATTCAAGCGGACTCACATAGACCTCAATATCCTCTATGTCTATATTGTTTTTTAGGTGAAGCTTACTTACTTCTTCGTTCCTGTGGTATGTGTGAGAAAGGTGTGAGTGCTGAAACGACGGCCAAGAAAGATGAATGAGGACGACAATAACGCCGCAATAGCGCCGACCCCAAATAATGGGAAATGGGCAATAGAATGCACCTCATGTTGCAGTTACTATGCGAGAACGAAGCATGCTACCCTACCGTAAGACAGTTAGGTAAATCTATTTATTCGGAGGGTAGAATGATTTAGTCTTGATGCGGCTCATCTTTATTACTACCTACAAGTTTTAACACTATTTTTAGGCACAATGTTGTTCTATAATATTAAGGATGAACCTACTGTTTTTTTTTTAAATTATGATGTAAATGATTACGGAACCTTGTGATGGGAGAGTTCGACACGCCTTTGGCAGGTTTTTCATTTGCATGACAGAACTTGAGTGGAGCCGGGAACGGGGGTAGATGGCACACCTTGTGTTTTATGCAGACTATGATAAAAAACAGCCGTCGAAAGTTACACGGTTACTGTATAAACGAACATTGCCACTTTGCCATGCCATGTGCCAATGAACTCATTATTCACGACTCTTTTAAAACACTTAGAGCTGTCACACACGATGACGCACTAACGGAGCATCAGACGTTAGTCCATCATTTGTGAAGCAAAGAGTTGTATGAAACCACACGTAGAACTTTGTGCTATGTATACAACTCCTTGATTCACAAACGTGTGTGATCCCACTAAATCTTCATATAAATAGACAACAGTATAACTAACATATTACATAATAATAAGCAACAGAAATTAAAAAGGGTAAAGAAAGAAGAGCTATATGAACCTACTCGTATACTATTCTAGGAGCACGCTACGGTTGGTATCTGGTTCTGGTCCAAACGAGCCCAAAACACTGGCAGCGTTGCCGCGTTGTATTGCCAAGCTTGAGTTGAACCAGAAACCACCGGACTGACTGTCTCCACGGCAAACGATTTATAAACTACTAGTGTTTACCCGCGACTTCGTCCGCACAAATTATATACCAGATTTTAGGTCAGATCATAAGCATAAGCTATCGAACAAAAAAATAAATCAAAATCGGTTCAGTAGTTTTTGCGTGATGTGCGAAAAAACAAACAGACAGACAAAATTTCTAAAAAAGGTTGATTTCGAGTCAGGGATACCTAAAAACCATATTATTATATGTCTTACGTTCCGTAATCACGGGCAATTAAGTCCCGGTCCCGGGATGGTCCCCGCCAGGTGCAAAGACTATTGGAGTCCGGCGCTATGGCCGTGATGGAAAAATAAGGTCTTGGGCTATGGAGGTAAAAGTTGGATGGATGGATACTGGGCTATGGGAGGAGACTAACGGACGCCTGCCATGACAACTAGTCTCAAAATTGTAAATAGGGCAGGCGGTGACTCGCCGACTCGTCGAGTGGGCCCCATAAAACGGCCGCACGCACAAAGTGCGACAATGGGGCAACATCAAATTGAGCGGCTAAAGGTTGTCGAGAGGTGCGGCACCGGTTTCACCATCGCGGGGTTTACTCCCGTGAGCGGGTTTCCCCGTTATTACGCCATTACGTGCAATACACTTCCAACCTGGAGCATAGGTTCTGCTCTTGCGATTCCACTCTGGCCGGCCAATGAAGGCAAGCCAGAGGTAGGGGGGTGTGTTACTGTCTGTGTGGGTGTGTGTGTGAGCGCATGTCTGTATGGTCCTCCTGGATAGGGGTCCGCGGTGTCGCCACTCACCGTCAGCTCGCCACAAGCTGCCCCCTATTATTATAGTAATCTTTTTTTTGTAAACATCTTCAATGTACAGACACACTTCAGTTACAGTTTTGTAATAGTTTAGACATGAGCGATAATTTTTCAGAATAGCAAAAATTATTAATTAACTTTTACAAGAAAAATAAAACATTGTGACGTCATCGCAATAGTGTTACTCACAGTTTTCATTTTGGCGCCCTGCCAAGCATGAAAAATTGTATCCATTTTATTGGGACCCGCTGTAGTTTTACAAAATTTTACCCTACAATAAGTTTTCGGGGATCACGTGAAATTGGTTATACTTGTGATAAATAGGTAATCGTTGTTTGTATAGGGAATTTCCTTCCTTAAAGAAAAGGTATTAAGGCATGCGAGAAAAATACCTTTTGTGAAGACGAGAAAAGAATGTTGAGGCCATTTTTTAAAGAATTTGTGATAAACCTTTTTTAGCCAGGCCTTGTTAAATTTTTCAGGTTCATATCCACTGACATATACTCTAGCGATAGACAGGCCCTTTCTTAGAAACAACATGTTCCACTTGAATGCGGTGGGCGCACCGCATTGATGTTCCTGAGTTCACTTCGTCAGTCACTATATATGCAAATGACAGACCGCAATGTGTCATTTTGTGTTGTTTTGTGTGACATATTGTTTGTTTGAACGAGCTTGTCTATCGCTAGAGTATATGTCAGTGTTCATATCAAAGGTATTAATCGACGATCCCTAAGTAAATTAGCCTATCTGCAAAAGTCAAATTTTACAGGAGAGTACTACTACTTCCTGAACTAACTACACGTTACAAACAGTTGCATTACTTTAAGGGGTGATTGTACCCATGATACCTGAACAACTTTCCCGTAGAAACCTATAGTAAATTAGTAAATTTTTTTTTCAACTTTTCATACAAACATTCGATCAGCTGGTTGCATTTAGTGTGGAATTTTTTTGAGTTTTTCCTACAGGTTTTTTAGGGAAAGTTGTTTAGTATCGTGGGTACAACCACCCCTTAAAGTAATGCAACTGTTTACCCTAACACCCTGTATATGCCTCGTGGTAAGCTAAAACCACAACCGCGCGAACACCAGGCGAATGACAAAAGTTGTTCATTCACCTATTTGAAAAAATATTAACCTTACATTTTCTTATCTTATTTAGGTTCATAATTTAATTAAACTTCTCAAGGACGTTTTAACGCACAAGTCACTTTTTCTGGCCAAGTATTGGCATCTGTTTATTAGAAACTAAGTAATATAATATTGCAAAAAGCTTTTTAAAAACGGCCAAGAGCACTCTCTTATTTTGTTTGTTTGGGTTATGCTGTAACGTCCACAAAAGCGAAATTTTATGAAGAAAATTGTATTGTCAGGTTGCTTCCGTGTTTTTTGCCTGGAGGTCAACAACTTAAGGTTCTTTCCATATTGTACCAAAAAGATTACCGATTGCCGTTTAGAAATTGTTGTAAGGTACTAAATGACTAATATAAAAACCCAAGTCTTACAGATCACAAACCGCCGTAGAAAAAAAAAATAAAAAAAAAATTGTCTCATATTTTTAAATTTCGAGGTTACCGTTTTTTTTCTATACTTTCATGTTCTTCACCTTAGTTTAATACCAGTACGTACCAGTAAGTAGTAAGACAATCTAAAATTGCCATACAAAACTATAAGACCAATCAAAGTTAACTTTTTTCATCTGGTCTTATAGCTTTGTATGGCAACTTTAGACAGTCTAACTATTATGTATGGGTATATCCTAAGTGATGTATAGTAGCCCTGAAACCTTTTTTACCCTTGTCTAATTACCCTTGCAAAATAGACAAAAAAAATGTTTCTATTCCAGAAATAAATTAGGTAAGTATTCAAACATAGCTAAAGTTCTTGAACTAGGTAGGTACCTACTACTGCGTAACTCTAGCGTAAGCTATGAATGTTTTTCTTTCTCAAAATATATATGTAGGTATTCAAACATACTAGCTAACGTTCTTGCTGAACTGGTAGCTTTAGCTCAGTGAACCGATATTCTGAAAATTCCTTCGAAGTCGTAACCACTGATGCAAAATTGTTCTCAGAAATAGGTATTCAGTAATTTGAACTAGCATTTTTAGCGTTTCGTACCAAAATTGGCAAAACGGAACACTAAACGAATCAGCTCGGTGTCCGTCCGTCCGTCTGTCACAGGCATTTTTCTCAAACACCGCATAAGACATAAGTTGCGGAAACTTGGCACAGCTATAGCAATTAATGGTCCAGTATCATAAATGAAGTCGTTCATCCAGGGAAAACAAAAAAATGTTTTCTACAATATCGTGTAGGGTATTAATTGAAAGCGAAAATTCGAGGTTAGAAATACGGGGTGAAATTGATATCATTAGCACCCTTTTCAACTAAGAGAGTACCCTTCAAACTGAACAACTTTTTCTATGGGAGCAAACCGATGATAGTTGAGAGAGAGGTTGGTTATACATCCACCAGATGGGTTCCATGCAGTTTGGCGGGGGCAAAATGGTCAATTAGCTAGTTTTCTCGGTATTCTGAAGCCACCTCAACCAATAAATTTTTTCGCGATTCGATGTTGGTCCCATAGAGAAAGTTGTTCAGTTTGATGGTCTGATCCTCCTCTTAGAAAACTGTCAGCATATTAAGTTGGACCCTGTACTTTATTTTACACCAAAACATATGCAGTTAAATACAAAGAGAAACCTTTGCTTATGTTTCTGCACGTCTCCAGGCGCTACTGAATTAACTAGTTACGTTTACTGCTACGTTTTTAATAAGTCTACAAAACCACTTTGAAACTTGTTTTGTCAAGAAGATTGAATAGGTACATAATATCCAAAACTCTCTAAAGGCCTCCGCTCATTGCAGCGATTTTATCGAGCGATAATATCGCTGCGATTATGCGATAATTGTTTCTAGTACATTTTGTATGGGGACGCGCGCGATCCTACACACTGCCGCGATATTATCGAGCGATAATATCGCTGCGATTTTGCGATAATTGTTCTCAGTACATTTTGTATGGGGACGCGCTCGATCCCACACACTGCCGCGATATTATCGCAACTCTTTCGACTACATTCAGTGGTGGGGCGCATGCGTGACGCGAATCTCGGAATCGCTGCAGTGTGTAAGGTGTCGCGATATCGCTGTCGATAATATCGCTCGATAATATCGCTGCAATGTGCGGAGGCCTTAAATTTGAAACTGTATCGGATTAACAAAGTCCAAAAAAGTTTTTTATTCATATTCAGAATTATAAGACCACGTGGCACCATCAACCTGAGTATCACAATAAATAATTTATGAATTATGAATTAAGATAACAGTTTGGTTTGTGCGTTTATTGCAATCGATCTAGGAGCTTACTTTACAAAGATGATAGGTACTAAGGTCCTTACGGGCCCAAGTATTTTAAAAGTTCATCTGAGGTTACGTTTAACAATGAGTCAGACTAGCGAAAACAAACCTAAACCGATAAAAACCAGCTTCGATCGGCCGTAATTCGCATATATCACAGTTTCGAAGAACAAACAACGTTACACTAGTTATAGGCTGAACCTAGATCTAACGCGTTTCAAGCTAACTCGTTTGACCTATTTCGTCCCAAAATCAAGTTTAACCATTTAAGCTATATCTGCAGAATGACGCCAGAGTCCAGACAAGTTAGTTACACACTATCGTAAGGATGAAGACACACACAGTCCCACTTTACCTTAAGTTTACCTCCTGTTTAAGGTTTCAGGATGGAGATACGCATCCAATTGTGATATGACAAGCCAAAAACACGGCCAAAGAATCCTTATTCCTTTATCAATTCGCCTTTGTCCTCAAAACAAATGTAAACGTGTATAGTACTTTGTTTATTAAGAACTCTGAATAATCAAATGAGCAAGAATAACATTCACTATGGCTCTTGTTCTATTTTGTTCAAAGCGAGTGTTTTCCCTTTCCCACTCGTATTTTCATTTTCATCTTACAAATAAACGAATATCTCTAAAAGACGTACTTGTCCTTATTGTTATCGTACAAGATTTTCATTTAAATTCAGTCTTGCTTTGTTTTTCAATAAAATCAGCGAATATTTTTGTCATGCATTTCTGTTTTCCATAGTTTAATACAGGTGATTAGGTCCATAGTCGAGTACAAATTACTCACCGTCAAAGTGTTAAATCACCAGAACGCTACAACAAATCCATTGATGGATTTTGGGTATCCTCCCTTTATACCGAATACTGATGATTAATTGCTAAGGCTATCCGTCTGGTCTGGCCTACCCCAGAAATAAAGGAGAATTGTATAAAAATCTACATTAAAATTCTTGAGTTTAGTTTTACGTGTCTAGTTTCTTGAAAAGTCATTATCTTTTTGGGCAAGGAAAGTCAATAATGGGTATAGCGAAATTTCAAATTTATTTTGTTTTTATTTTGCCCTCTGAAACTGAGCTCCTGCTACAATCGAGCCATTTTCCTAGGAAATATAGAGCTCTATTCGCTCCAGCTTTTGTTTCTCAATTTCGACATGAGCTGGAAATCGTGTGTTTATGAAACTAAATCGCGGGCTCGCTGCACTCCCTTCTGGTTTTAGATCGTATTTAACAATTATTACAATGCCTCAAATAACAGACATTTCTCGAGCGCGCTTCGCTCGCTCTTGTAAAATCGCTAGCTCACTTTGATCGCTTCAGGATTTCTGGTATCGCTTTGCTCATTTGGAACGTCATAATAATATTGCAGTACATCTCAAGCTCGCCTCGCTCGCACCTGGTTTTAATTATATTGAAACTATCTAGCCGTATTGCAGAAAATACCTTTTTTACTACAATGACCTAAACTAGACTTCGCCCTCCGGGGAAAAAAATAATTGCTATACGCTCATGAGTGGATGAGGTAAAATTTTTTGATGGGAGTATCCGTACTGTATACAGGGTGTACGGAAAAGTATCATTAACCTTTAACCACATACTCTACTTTGATGGGTAGACTACTGTGGTTTAAAGATTAATTACCATAAGTATAGTACCATTCTCTTTATTATTATAATAATATACTGTGCTTACATGCAGATTTTTGATAGTAGTTATATTTATAGAATGCAAATTTTCCCTTTCAAATCTGGTACCTACTTCGTAAAGTAATATTAGGAAGTAGACAGATACTAACTTATCTTCCTCGCTGCATTGTTATTAAAACAATTGTTTTCCATTTTACCTTTTGAGCAAGGTACCTCATAATGAAACGAGTTAATGAGTGGAAATATCAGTCAGTCTCTCAGATGTTTGCACTCGCTCGCCCGTCACTTTCAGAAATACAACTTGCTGAGGCCATCTTGACACATATTTTCTTAATTGGTTTGTTATTGTCTTTTAACTCGTATTTACTAAGTAATTAAAAACATCAAAAGATGATAAAGATCAAAATATGATGTTTGCATGTGAAAAGGTTATGTAAGAATCGTAGCGTGTGGCCAATACATTATGGTGTGGTGGTCCGTATCTACCTACCTCCATGGGATAGCGGCGTGAGCTTATGTAGGTAAGTCATGTAAAAACATCTCGAGGAAATCATCATGAGCAAACCTGCTTGATGCAGAAAACCTAGTTCGCCATAATGGAAAATTTGGTACGTATGAGTCTACCAATCCGCATTGGGCACGCGTGGACTTACGTCCATACACCCTGCAGTGGGACGTTTACAGACTGATGATGACAAATTTAAACTCTGAAACGTGCTGTATTTACACGTTTATAAAAGACATGAAAACTTATCGATCAATATTACATTTTTAAAACTTTAATGATATTTTGCTTTAAGTATTCCGTAATGAAGCTCCATCTTTGTAACTAGCACACCATAAAGACATATATTTTAATTCTTGTTCACATCATGCCATCGCTGTATGTCACGATGCTGCGCGTGGAATATAAAATGCGGTATCTATTTAGCGAGAAGAAGCGATGGTTATCTTCTTTTGAGTGACAGCGAGACGATTGCTTCTACTTGAGTAGGTCAAAATTTTGAGAAAATAATGCAGTTAATTATATTACCGTCAAATTACTACATTAGCTAGGTATATGTCTCCGTTGAGGCTCTCCTTATGGGTAATTCCTTTAAATATATTGAAAAAGATTAAAGTTATTTAACGAGTTACTTTTTATTTTGTTTTGTAGATACTACCGATAAGTACATGGATTTACCGTAGGGGTGCCTCAGTACCTACCTATCACCGACGGACTTGTACCTACTTACCAAAGATCATCTATAAAAATAATGTATTATTATAATTATATTGAGATTAAAATCCTTCTAATTCATACTGTACGTTAATGCTTCTTATGTACCTACACAGTTCGCTCAACAATCTCACACACACACGGCCCCACTGTAACACGACAGTGACTGTTTACTTCTGTAATTGTATGTGTACAATAAAGTGTTAAATAAATAAACAATTATAAACGTTCTAATCTATTCACAAAATAACATTCCAACATCTCCCAGCTTTTCAGGCCATTGACTATTGACTTTCAGAAAATCACAGACTTTATTTATTTAGTTTGTTCTACCGAGTTCTGTGGTAAGTATTTCTGCAAAATAAATCACAAGTTTGTATTATTATCGTTCTGTTGATTTTACACAAACAAGGGATTGTTTTATCTACGTGAAGACCGTGTAGGTAGGTATGTCTGTTTCTACGCGTGATCTTGTTTAGTTTTGACCCCTAAAACAACACATTCGAATGTAAACATCAGAATTGAGCTACGAGCTCGATAGTCCAATGGGTATGGGTAACCTATTGGGTTGGACCATTAGCTTATCAATTAAAACTGGCAATATCAGTTGGACAAATGTCTTCACTTCTTTGAAGCAAATCCAGCTAATTTCCAACCTTAAAATTAGGACGTAACGAGATCCGGGCCGTGCCAAAGTTTCCAGATGGCATCTGTATATTTTTGACTTCTCGCTTATTCTAATGGACGTTTGTCATAATTATAGTAAGTGTACATAGATGACAAGTAGCGTTTTGTTTACAAAATGCAGCTTAGTGTTTTATTTTGAATAGGTAATTATTAGAATGAAATGGTTTTAGGGAATGAAGAGATCCGCAGAAGAACCAGAGTAAAGTGGTAGTGGGCGGGGCATATTGCTCGCAGAACCGATGGCCGATGGGGCCAAAAAAGTGTTCGAGTGGCGACCGCATACCAGAAAGTACAGCGTGGGTAGGCCCACCAAGGTGGACCGACGACCTGGTGAAGGCGGCGGGAACCCATTTTATGAGGACAGCACAGGACCGGTCGTTGTCGGCGATCCTTGGGGGAGGCCTATGTCCAGCAGTGGACGTCCATCGGCTGAGATGATGATGATGATGGTATAATTGTCGTGAGTTGTAGTTATTTATGTCGGAAAATATACTTTTTTTTTATTTATAATTAATGGACTTCTTGCTTGTGCGTTAGCACCGCATTTCCGCCAATGTCAAGTGGTTTGAGGGAGTTTCTATCCAATCTCGAGGATTGTTTTTGAGTAAGAACACACTGAGATGGATTGCGGAGCCTCGTGGCAGGCTGAAACGCGAGCCGCTCAAACACCACGCGAGAGACAAGTGTTCAGGACAAACCCTGCAGCGTGACTCCAAATATACATATAAAACAGTTCCGTGACTGACTGACTAGACTGACAGATAACGCCCGATAGGAACATGAAATTTTGAATACATGTAGTAGGTAATTATTTTATGAAGCATTTAGGGGTGTACTAAGCAAGGATTTTTGAAAAATGAACCCCTAAATAGGTGCAATATATGGTGCGAAGTTTTCCGAAATCCATTGCAGCCATCCAGCAAAACCTAGTAAGTATAAAGGGTCCTTCTTAATATGCTGACACTTTTTTAAGGGGATGATCAGACCATCAAACTGAACAACTTTCTCTATGGGAACAACATTAAAATCGCGAAAAAAAATCTGCTGTGCCATACAAAACTGCAAACCTACACGAGCCAAATGTATGGGACAGCTGTTTTTTTTTTTGCGATTTAGATGTTGGTACCATAGAGAAAGTTGTTCAGTCTAACGGTCTGCTCATCCCCTTAAAAAGTGTCAGCAATCAGCATATTAAAAAGGACCCTGTATTTTTATTCATTAAGGACAGTTAAAAAAGTCAAATATACTTTAGATTACCTATATTTTAGATACATGATTATTATGAAACACATAAGCTCATTCAGTAAGTTCCCTAATCCTTCCTCGCATTTTCCCTGTCAACCTGTCGAATACAGAAGTTCAATTCACGAGCCTTTCGCTTTTTCCATGTCAACCTGTCGCGGACTTGTAACTTTGTGTCAAACCTGTCACAAAGCTGCCTTTTGTCACAAAAGCTCTACAAAATTTACAACAAAAAAAGAAACTTACCCATTTTACTAGAGAATAGCACAACAACTTTGAAACCTCAAAGTAAATAAGACCAAAAGCAATTCTCAGATTAAAAGTTTTTCCACGTTTTATTTTTCCCGATTTCCCGAAATGAAAGCGTCCACCCCCGTCGAGGGATCTCGAGCTACTGCAGAGGATCTTATGAACCCGATAAGGGTGGTTTTGCAAAGTAGCTGTTAGCTCATACATATCTACAAGTACCTACTGTGTACACTAGAATGTACATAATGCAAACAGGTGGTGGAAATTGACGCTTTTTGCGCAGGAAGAAATGATTTGGTCCATCTCTAGATGGGATTTTGGAATCATATTAAGCTATGAAATATAAGCTATTTGTTTTGAATCGAAATGGGTCTACGTTTGGCTTTAGCATGATGAAAAATTTAAATGAAGCCGAGGGTGTAACGCATTTACCCAGAAAAAGCCTAAAATATTTCAATTCTATTTGCTTGGAAAAACAGATAAAGGGATAATATTCCAAACCTCTTATATTATTATCATTTCATTACAATAATCTCATTATGAAAAAAAGGATGCGATTGCGAACCTATTTTTGCGGATTATTGGAATACATCCACAACGTTCATTCATTGATAAAAGGGAGAACGTTGAATCAGGTCATGTAGTTGTTGAGCACACAAGTGTAATACTAAAATGCTAACACAGCTAAATTTCAGACACATGTTAGGTAGGTGGCGTGTTTCTCTAGTGGGAGGACAGAGGGGGGACGTGGGGCGGACTATGGGACTGTAGATTAGATGTCATAGCAATGTAAATTAACGTCAGTTTGTATTGCCAGAAACATAACTATGTTCCAAATCCTAATGGAGTAGATCATTATCCATAGACAAATAAACCTAATAGACTACTATCATCATCATCATCAGCCTATATACGTCCCACTGCAGGGCACAGGCCTACCTTCTAGGAGGGTGTTTGGGCGTTAGTCCACCACGCGTGCCCAATACGGATTGGTAGACTTCACATTATGCGTCAGAATTTCTTCTTAATAATTATGCAGGTTTCCTCACGATGTTTTCCTTCACCGTTTGAGAGCAGTCGGTAATACGTACATATGCTAGAAAAACTCATTGGTACGTGGCATGTTGTTCGTGCGGATTCGAACCCGGACCTCATGATTGAAAGTCCATACCTCTCCGCAACGCGCCACCGAGCTCTAACTATCTAAAAATAGACTACTAACATTGGGTGAAAATTTTCAGAAACAAATAATATTATAAGAACCACACGGACCTGAAAAAAAGACGGACGTAATGTGACACTAAAAAGATGTGAAGCATGCAAGGTCCTACATTTTCGTTTGTTCTACAAGGGACCTACACTCACACAGATGCACTAACTCTAGGCGCAGGTCCGACACCCGTTACCATTATGTACTGCGTGACAGCACGCACACAAAAGTAATGGGTGCTTCACTCGTGATTAAACGAGATTACGTCCGTCTTTTTTTCAGGTCCGTGATAAGAACATAGAGTTTTTTAGGGTTCCATACCCACCCGAAGGGTGAAAGCGGGGCCCTATGGCTATTACTAAGCCTACGTTGTTTGTCCGTCAGTCCTACCTATTTAGAGCTGTAACTTTTGAACTGTAATAGCAAGATTGTTGAAATTTTTACAGAATACCTACACGTTACTACGGCGGATTTGTTAACAAATAATAGAAATCTCAAAAAAAAATGGGGTTCTCAACAAGGAACTAGTTTTTATCAACGTTTTTTCTTCACGCTCTATCGTAAAAACGGTAATACATACAAACGTCAAACTTGGTGTGATTATAGAGCAAACTTTGCAATATAACAAGAAATAATAAAAACCGGCCAAGTGTGAGTCGGTCTCGTGCTAAATAAATAAAATAAAAATAAAAATTGTTTATTTCAGACATTACATCCATATGTTGTTAGTATCACACTTAAATGACTATGTTAATACAAACACTTAAGTGTAGACCGATCCAGTGCTTTATAAAGCTACTGTCACAGTATCTACTGGAGACCATGTTCAGGATGCTGTTGGTGCTGGCGCGAACCGGCGGCACACCGTTTGCGGAGCGTGGTGGGAAACCCATCCACATGAGCTAAAGATCCCGGAGCAAAATGATTTTTTTTTTCAGTTTTTGTTGTGTTCTGTGGTAATGTGGTACGGAACCACTGTGGCTCGGTGCGCGAGTAGTCCGACTCGCACTTGACCGGTTTTATTATTATAAGTATACTTATGAATACAGGAAGGTGGAATAGTTATACACGGACTTGAAAAATAAACGGACGTAATCTCGTCTAATCACGCACCCATTTATATTTCTGTGCGTGCTGACGAACTGTCCGTTGTAGGACCTAATACGCCTAGAGCTAGTGCATCTGTGGGAGTGTAGGTCCCTTGTAGATCAAATGAAAATGTAGGACCTTGCATGCTAAACATTTTTTTAGTGTCACTTTACGTCAGTCTTTTTTTTTGGTCCGTGTAGGACATGAACATAACATGAATATAATAAAAAAAACAGGTCCCACTACTCACACGTCAGTTCCTGTTTAAGGGTATATTATTCGGAGCACGCTCCATACAAACGTACTATGGTGATATTTTCAATACTAACCAATTAAAGTCAATGAAATTTTGCAGAAACAATCTAAAAACAAATTTCTATGCTCGTATGGAGTCAGATTTTCGTTAAAATTTATAGTTTTCAAGTTACAGTGCCTCAAAGATTTCCAATTCAATTCAATTCAAAATCATTTATTCAATATAGGAGCCTGAAGCACACTTATTAAACGTCAATACTTTTTTAAGCTACCACCGCGTCGTAACGTGTTGTCGCTGTCCATACAAGTCTTAAATTAATCCTAGCATTGAAACTGTATATTTAATAATTGTAAAAATCTGACTCTATAGAAGCATAGAGATTTGTTTCTAGATTGTTTCTGCAAAATTTCATTGAATTTAATTGGTTAGTTTTGAAAATATCACCATAGTACGTTTGTATGCAGCGCGCATTTTCGCTCTCGGAATAATATTCTCTTAATGAAAATATTTTCAGCCAAACGGTGTACTTTTAGTTTCACCCTTCACATTTACAATGTTTGCTGAATCTTTACATATGAAAAAATATGTATTTGAAGATAAATTGGTCTGTGGCAATATCTAATTAAAAGTTTCGAAACAAAACACAAGTTTTCCCTCATGTCAATCAGTCCGAATCGAATCCATCACCAGCGTTGTCTTTATTTGGATTGGTCCACAAACTATCATTGGATTGGTCACAGTGACTTGAAAACTTGTTTCTTTGGCTGCCCAGTGTCTTCTAATCTTCACTCGAAGGGTCACGTCAGGGTCCACGTTTCCGCACCATAGGTCATCACTGGCAGAACGCACTGATTGAACACCTTCGTTTTGAGGCATTGTATATTGATAGTTTCTCATTGTTCCTTATTGTTGAATGGGTTTGGACCATCACACCACATTTGTACGGTGAGGTTGACTTAAAAAAGTACAGCCCGTAAGGGTCACAACAAAGATCTCCCAAAGACTTTTTTAAGTCAACCTCACCGTACAATAAAGAAAGGGGAGACTAATTTACCTAGCAGTGGGACAATGAACAGGCTACGTTAAAATAAAACAATGGTTTATTATCATCTATTTTCGAAATCATTATACTCGTATCTTGATGAAACAAGGTGTGTGAAAAAAAACTCACTTAAAACACAAATACTTATGAAAGTAACTGAAACAGACATTTCATTGGATTGAAAAGAAAAATTTAATCAAATTTATCAAAGACACAATGTTTTTAATTTACGAGACCATTTTTGTGTAATTTTGCTTCATTCAAGTTGATTTTATATTTTTGTACATTAAAGTAAATTGTTTTTTTGATTGTTTTCTTTATTGGTATGATTAAGAGCAATTTCTCAGAAAGTATATTTTTGTAAACAGATGACATATTATTGTCCCTAATGGAATAGTGTTTTTCAAAGGTATGTTTTGTGAAATGAGTTAAATTGGTTGGATATCTTTTTTTTTTAGTTTTTTGAACTTGCTTGACTTCAGGTTAATATTGAGTTGATATGAAAACATGAATTTGAGATTACAGGGACACTTACTATAACGATGATAATAGATTTCTAGTCGATTTCGACTGCAGCAATTGCTAATCTTTGTAGAAACACAGTCAGGTACGCAGGATATTTCAAAGTGCACAAGTGTAGACGCTAAACACAAATGCGCTATCTCTTCCTCACCCTCCTATGTCTAATGGATGGAACAGGAGATTGATACGATCAGAGGTGGGTTCAGATGCAGTGGTTTGCTTTGTTTGCTCGGTAGATATTCTGAGGTTTCAGAATATCTCTGACTACCCCTTCGGGGAATATAGTCGTGAGCATAATATGTATGTGTATGTATGTATGTACTCGGTTTGCCCACACATTTTTTACCATAGAGGTATCGACAAAAATTAACACAAAACTTATAAGTACAACGTGTTAATGAATAAGCGCAAAACCTTATACACCCCAACTGATTTATAACAAAATAATAAGATTGAAACAATAGTTTTATTATTTTGATAGTTATAATTTGAAGTTATTCGCATTTTTAGTTTTGAGGCAAAAATTATTTGTTATAATTTCAGCAATGAATGATAGCGCTAACAAAATACCTATGTTGAAACCATTATAATTCGATTCTGCTCTCGATTCTAACCAAACTTCTTTCTAGTTTTGCGTTAATTCATTAACACGTTGTATATACATTATTTATACATCTTTAACTGAACAAAATTAAATTGATATAGTTATACAAAGAAAAAGATTTGCCTTTTCAAGGCTGAAAACAAATCCACAGCCGATTTGTATTCAACAAAATCGCGGTAATTCAGTTGCGACGTTGTTGCGGTACAATTGCGACATCACCTATGGATAAAAATTGTTTGTGTGATAGGTATCTAAGAGACGAGATGGTTTATAATGTATTTTCAGTATCATATGTATCTATGTTAAAAGCGAGCGATAAAGCTATTGTGACCAAGACCACTAGGTACTGTGCTCACCCCTCCATGAAGGTCATCAATCGTTCAATATTTTCGCCCCAAATCATTCGTATATTTCAGGACATCCTCTCGGTAGAACAGCAGCAGTCGTAAGGAAATCAACACAATGTTTTGGGAGCAGTTAAAACAACATTGTTTAACGTCCTGTCCCTCTAAATTAAGTAGGGATGTTACTGAGCTTCTAAAATATCCGTAACTGATACCAAATTAGAGATATAAAATAGGTTTCCTGATTGCTCCCACCTAACGTGGAAAACTGTATTCATGCTTACTCTAAGTTCCTCTCCTCTATTCCTTTTAAATGCGTCTTTGCATGTCTGAGTAATTCCACAAAATACCACTGAACTGACTTTGATTCAATTTTAGTGCAATTTTCATAGTTCCCTAAACGATCACAAAACTGTTGAAAACATCCTTAGGTACAGAGTTTGGCTTACAAGGCAAGAGAGAAGATTTGACTAATAATAATAAAACATAAAATTCTTCTTGATTTTTCGTGATCGTCAAGGAACTGAAGTTTTTAACTTACTTTTAGTACCTACTAGTGTTTACCCGCAACATCGTCCGCACAAATTATATTAGTACTACCAGATTTTAAGTCAGATCATAAGCTATCAAACAAAAAAAGTATCATCAAAATCGGTTCAGTAGTTTTTGCGTGATGTGCGAACAAATAAACAAACAAACACACAAACAAACAGACAAACAGACAGACAAAATTTCTAAAAAAGGTTGATTTCGAGTCAGGGATATGTACCTAAAAACCATATCGTAATCTTTTTTTGTAAATATCTATAATGTACACTTGTACAGACACACTTCAGTTATAGTTTTATAATAGTTTAGATAATAAACGGAATTCTAAAAACTTTTGACGGCGTTGCTGGTCTCTTCTCATCTTACCAAATCCTAAAGAGAGGCATTGAGATAGTAAGGGTTGAACTCGATCGCACGCCATCGCGTTCCGTCTATCTTATATGCTCTAGCAAATGACGTTCCTGAGTGACAGAAAAGGATGGAGCGACGGAAAAGTGCGATCGCGTGCGGCCATGTTAGTAGTTCAACCCTTAGAGTGTCGAGAGCTAATCTACCAAATTCAATTATCCAAAAACAAAAATAACCTCAACGGAAAAAATTACATCGCAACATCGAATAAAATCCGTAACCGAATCAAAAGAAACCCTATCAGTTCTAAATGAGTGCCATTCGAATTCGATGACTGACCCCTGCGACCTCATTGGCCTACTTTTGTGACGATTAGTTTTATGATTGAGGTGAGATGTAGGTGGCTTGTTTACAAAACGTTTCAAGGATCATTCCACAAGATGTCTCGTATGTATCCCGTGTAATCCCACCAGGATAATCCCCATCGTGTTTCGTCTTACCTCATAACAATGTTCTAGTAAAACGGAGATTATACTAAGCGCTAAATTAATGTGTAGTTTGTTTTCTCATCCATGTAATAGGGGATTATGAACGTGAAACTAATTGTGTACTACCCGATATTGTAGGATGTAGAAGAAGTTATCCTACTAGGTATACGAACATACATACATACATACATACATATGCTCACGCCTATGTCCCACTACTGGGGTAGGCAGAGACAATAGATCGCCACATGCTACGATTCTGACACACATCTTTCGCTTCCTCAACATTCATAAGTCTCTTCATACATGCTCGTCGGTTCCGGGTACATTTTATTTGGCCCTTCTTCAGTACGCATCCTATTTGGTCAGCGTACGTACGCCTAGGGCGACCCCTTTCAACCATTCCATTCACACTTTCCTTGTAGATATCATACGTCAGCCTACTTTGGTTCATTCTTTCCACATGGCCAAACCACCTCAACATTCCTTTTTCAATCCTTGTCACTACATCTTCTTTCAGACCACATCTTTCTCTAATCACACTATTCCGTAACCGGTCCTTTAAAGTCACACCACACATGCTACGCAGGGAGCGCATTTCAACAGCATTTAATACGAACAGATACATATTAATACGAAAGTGTCGATATTTGCATGGATGTTTGTTCCAGTTCACGCTACAATAGCTGAACATATACTTTCTTCTACTTACTTCAATGGGTGATTGTAATTCATGACATTGAATAACTTTCCTAAAGGAACATAAGGGAAATTCACAAAAATACACTTGTCATACAAACGTTTTGGCGATCCTTGTCGGAGGCCTATGTCCAGAAGTGGACTTTATCAAGAGAGTAGAGAGCTGTTATGTAGAGTTTTTGATGCAAGAGCTGGTTTATCAATGACAGCTGTAGGATTACAAAAATACGTAATTATTAGGTATTACAAATTAATTTAATATTTCTAATACCTTCTAATGTTAAATTGTATATTTACAAAACACGTACCAAAAACGAAATTACCTACATCATTCTTCAATACCTACTTAAATATTATTTACAAGAAAAACTAAGAAAAATGATTATGGAATGATTATACAGTTTTGCTTTGTGCTTTCGAATTACCTAAATATAATATTTTGATTACATAACGTAACAGAATTTATTTTTCTAAATTCCCGTAAAAACTATAGTTGAAAAATCATAACGAACTTATTTCTTAGGGATATTTTTCTAAATTCCCAATAACTAAAGTCGAAAAACCAAAACGAACTTATTTCTTATGGAGTCGTTCCCGTTTGTGCCACTCGTTATGGTCCACTCGAATATTAATTTCCCATTCGATCCCCTCGTTCGTGAGCATTCCCATTCGATCCCCTCATGCAATGTACAGTCAGGAGAACAAATGAAAAATATTTGTTTTAGATCATTTATTTTGTATTATTACAACATTAAGAAATCAACTCATTATAATATCAAATAATTATTTTATAGTAGGTAATTAAATATTTGTGTAAAATCAATCAACGGAAGGTGCTGTAAAAATCGCGTTTATATGACTACTATATTATTCGACGATTTATTTCGTATATAATATTTGTCCATAGTAATAACAATAATAATTTCTACTATCAAAATCGTAAAAATCAATCACCGGAATGTGCTGTATAAATTGCGTTTATATGACTACTACTATATTATTCGACGATTTATTACTTATACTTATTGTATAAATCGCGTTTATACGACCTATATTATAAGACGATTTATTCCGTATACTTACAGAATAATTTTAAAATCATATAAAAAATATTCGGGCATCAGCAGCAATATGCTGCTGTACTATTCTAACGCACGCAAGTTGTCAATCGCTTCCTCTCACTCACACGCAGGAAAGAGAGACGTGCTTATGTACTTTTGCGTGCGTGTAAAGAGTACAGCAACAAATTATAGCGCATGCCTGTGACGACGATTAGCAACATGCGTGCGTCAGAAGAGTACAGCAACATATTATAGCGGCCGTTTGTTATATAAGCACGTCTCTAATATGTTGCTGTGCTCTTCTCACGCACGCAAAATTACATAAGCCCGTCTCTTTCCTGCGTGAGAGTGAGAGGGAGCGATAAGCAAATTGCGTGCGTTAGAAGAGTACAGCAACATATTATAGCGGCCGTTTGTGTTGAGCTTCAATTTAATACGGACGTGGGCGGATATATCTATTCGTGCCACTGTGACATATTCGCTCTTTATAAGTTACGCCGTGAGCCATATAATACTTTAATATATAATACTTTCATCGCAGTATAAATAATAAAAAAAAACAATAGTAAAAGTATAATAGTATAATATAAAAAAAACATTATTCATAACAATTTTATCCCTGACTGTACTTATTAAGAGCGAAAATGTCACAGTGGCACGAATGGGTATAAATTTAAATGCATTTTTAAATATTTTTAATGATCCCCTGACGAGTGGACCAAACGGGAGTTAAAATAAATCAAGAATGGCACAAACGGGAAGGTGGACCATAGCGAGTGGCACAAACGGGAACGACTCTTTCTTAATGGATTACGCCAATTGATATTTTGTGTTTGATTATCATTCATATAAATAAAATGAAAATTGGATGGATGAGCAGAAGTAAGACATTGACCATCTTTGTAAATATTTGATCTCGCAATATTTCTAGTATCAGTTTACGAAATTTATGAAATCGATGATTTCCTACTAATAAGTAGAGAGTCACGTTGCAGGGTTTGCCTCGAACACTTGTCTCTCGCGTGGTGTTCGCGCGGTTCGCGTCTCAGCCTGCCACGAGGCTCCATAATCCTTCTCAGTTGTTCTTACTCAAAAACAATCCTCGAGATTGGATAGACACTCCCTCAAATAACTTGACATTGGCGAAATCTAACAAGGAAACGCCATTAAATAAAAATAGAATAGAATACTAATAAGTACCTAGTATAAATATACCTAGTATAGTCATATTACATAATATATCACATATTTTCTAAAACATTAATGGATAGGCCCAAAGCGCATTTATTTGAAAAACACAAATATAATAGGCGCCGGGTACGCACTTAGTCCGTCATCTCGGTACTTATGGTCTATTTCTCTATACTAGGTACAACTAGTCAATCCAGGGCCTATACAAGCCGCGTACGCCATAGCATGAGGCAGGTAGTTCTGCTCATAGTTGCCGGTGAACAGATGAGCCCACGGCCCCTTTGCGAAGACCGCCACATCTTCACCACCATGAGTCTCTCGAGCTATCGGCACTAAAGACGGGTATGTGAAGTTCAGGCTATCTGAAAATTATATGTGAAGTGATCAGTAAAATAACGTGAAGAATGAACCTGGAAGAGTAGACAGATATCGCCGGCGTCAGAGTTGTTTTCGTCTAGCGAGAGAAGTACACCCTGCCACCTCCAGTAATGGAGAAAAAACCCAAAGAAGAAGATCATTGTAACATTGGTATCATGCTTTGAAAGGTACGATCAAAAGTGGGTTCCAGAGATTGCCGTCAATCCAGCCAGGTAGAGGCCTATTGTAGCAATTAACACACTGACATAAAAGGGAAGAGAAATTCTTAAGGGTCGGCACTACCTACGGCCCGTTTGACATATCTGTCAAAAGAAAAAGACCGGTGGCCGACAACACTCAACCCTATCTTATAAGATTAATGAACAAATCAATTTGATAGCTTTTGGTAATACTTTTCTTGCAAAAAACTTGGTCGGCTGCAGCGCGCGGCGCAGCTTGGCTCGCATGTTTACTGGTGTGAAGGAAAAAGTGAACCCTACCTGGTGACACAACATTTTACCTCGTTGAATTAAAGGACGTAACTAGTCTGTTGGTCTAGAGTCCAATTAGTAAGGACTAAAAAGTCTGGTCGGCCGACCCTATCCTGGCAGGGTCGTAGGTCCGACCGAATTTAGGGTACCTACTACTCGGAAGGCAGATTTTACCACATTAAATTAATGTTGAATGTTTGGTTGTGCGTGGCAATCATCCTGCAGCATCTGGATTTGAGAGCCATAGGTCGAAATTGACATTTACAGCAACAGTACAGTACCGTGATGGACCTATAATGTGACTGATCAAAGATCACCCCTGGTGGTAGGATAGGATGGGTTCTAGCTAATTAGATCACAGTATTACTAAGGCTTAAAAAAACATAAAGTTATTTTAACAGAACAAATTAAAACTTTTAACAGAATAATGAAATTATTATAAGTTTAATATTATTGGTATTAGCAAACTAAGGGTTTGTAATCTTTTATCATCATAATCATCGTCAGATATAATATTTTAAGCACGGAATAAAAGTTAATTTTGCAGTAACTGGAACGATTGCCTTCAAAAACATTTGCGCAAAAGGACATCATCAGTGTGACGACTTTTAGTAGATTTCTTCTTTATTGGTATATTTAGGGCAAAATTGTTTAGTCGATTTTAGTAGAAATTGGGTATTCGAAAATGTTAATGTATTTAAAAATGCAAGGATTCAGGCTAATAAAATCTAAGCTGGCAATACAAATGGCTGAGAAAACGATTGCAGGGTTTGCAAGTTTTCCGGAACTTCTAGTACATCATCATCATAATCATCAGCCTATACAAGGTGTTACAAAAATACAAACAAACATTTAAGGGGGTTAAGACCATCAAACTCAACAACTTTCACTATGGGACCAATATCGAAATCGCGAAAAATATAATTTATGTTCTATAGGTACTCTACAAATCGACTCGAGCTAAAAATGTATGGGATATCAGATTTTTTTTTCGCGATTTCGATGTTGGTCCCATAGAGAAAGTTGTTCAGTTTGACGGTCTAAACAACCCCCTTAAGAGTTTTAAAAATTTATTCTTACTTTTGTAACACCCTGTATACGTCCCACTGCAGGGCACAGGCCTACCTTCTAGGAGGGTGTTTGGGCGTAAGTCCACCACGCATGCCCAAAGCGGATTGGTAGACTTCACATATACATCAGAATTTCTTCGTCTGCATTATGCAGGTTTCCTCGCGATGTTTTCGTTCACCCTTTGAGAGCAGTCGGTAATACGTACATAAGTTAGAAAAACTCATTGGTTCGTGGCATGTTGTCCGTGCGGAATCGAAGGCGGACCTCTTGATTGAGAGTCCATACCTCTCCGCAATGCGCCACCGAACTCACTTCTAATACAGCAAATATTAATCATATCGCCTAATGTTATTTTTTTTTACAAAAGAGGGCTTCTGAACAGAGTTGGAATTTCGGTACCTAGCACTTTTAATATGTCAAAGAGATTACATGTTTATCGACTTCCAATAATGTCGATATACGGGTATATTTTATATCACTGCGGATAACTTCAGCATGTATCGAACTTCAAAATAGCGAAAATAAATCAGCTGTTCCATACATTTGAGTCGAATATGTAGGTACTGCAGTTTTGTATAGGACAGCTGATTTTTTTTTCGCTCTTTTGAAGTTGGCTCCATAGTGAAAGTTGTTCATTTGATGAGTAGAATACATGCTGGTGTTATCCGCAGTGATAAAAAATTACCCGTATATGGACACAATCTGAAGTCGATAAACGTGCAATCCCTTTGACATAATTAAAAGTGCTACCAAAATTTCTGACTCTGCTTATGAGACACAGAAAACTGTACTAAATTTAAACTTGCGTAGGGACGACCAAATTTAATATTTATTTGAAAATTGAAGCATCCATGTTACAAAGTGATGAAAACCAATAAAAATTATACAAAAATGCGAAAATAACATATTGTGTAATGATGAGCGTTTAAATAAAATTGATAATATTTTGTTCAAAAACGTGTTTTATATTAAATTTTAACCATCTGTAACGAAATTAATATTATTTGGTAGAATTTAAGTAGAATTTGAAACAGGGCTGGTAGATTTTGGTAAATTTCAGCAGTAATTTTCGTCACGCTGAAGGACATTGTGCGACACAAGAACATATAAGTAGGTGTTACTTAGTAGCTAAAGTGGGTACATGAATCCTGAAAGGGCACAGCAATATTAACAAGAAGTAAATTTAAAGAACAAAAATTAGTACAATGTCAATAGTTCTTTAGGTTCTTTTGGTAGTTTTTGGTTCTTTTGGTAGGTTTTGGTAATTTTTGGTAGTTTTAGTAATTATTTTTTTGTTGTTTCTGGTTTTTTGGTAGTTTTTGGTTAGTTTGGTAGTTTTTCGTTGTTTCTGGTTATTTTGGTAGATTTTCGTAGTTTTTGGTTATTTTGGTAGATTTTCATACTTTTTGGAAATATTTGATAGAAGAATGAAAAAACTACCATAAAAACAAAAGAGTTCTTGACGGCTTGGCTACGGGGTGGGTTTGTTGACATAAATAAAATATATGTTTTGCAAAAGAGGTACCTAGTCAAAACGCGACGGAGGGAAAACAACTTTTTAAAAACTAAATCTTAAAATAAAAGACGAACAATTAATTCGATGGTCGATGTTAGACTGAATTTATTTCATCATAATCCTTACTGTCTAGACTAAAACTAAACTGGAATGTGCAATCTTGCTATTCAGTGTGCAGCTGCATTAATGCTGACAACATGCTCTTGATACAGGGTAGAGTCTATAACTACCTACATTCGAATCGTAAGCGGAATTCAGTCAGTAAGGGTGTCATGCCGATCCTTGTTTACCGACTTTAAATTACTCACTGTGACAGCTTCGTATATCCTCGATCTGTGCGAAATCGTGAGACGATACCCCGTAGTATTCCGTAGCAAGAGATTAAATTTAACTCGCAAAAATGAGCTACTGGTACCAAATTACCGACTAGCATCGATGCTAAGGACTACAAAATAAAGTCGAATACTGTTCTTGTGTATAGTAAAATACCAGATGACATTAAAGTCGACAAGAAATTTCTGAAGAAGGTTAAAGAATTATTAATCGAACAGTGTAGGGACACTGTTTGATTTGACTTTGTAATGACTTTAATTAGTTTCTTCAGTATAAGTAAACAAACAGGCATCAATCTGAGTAGAAAAAAATGTGTTGCAGACCGATTATTTGTACCTCAATAGGTTATTATAATTTTTAACTAATCACATTGAACTGATTTTATAACATTTAACTAATTTAATTGTAGTAAGTGAAAGGTGGTAGTTAAGTTATTGTCTGGCACCTATTGTTTAAATCTGTTTTTTTCTTAATGTTTATAAATTATATTGTAGTGTGACTAATAGGTACTCTGTACTTACCATCTGTAACTTATGTACCTAACTACAATTTAAGGTAAATAAATAAAATGAAATGAGATGAACCAAAAGTAACAAATTAACCATAAACTACCAAAAAGTACGAAAAATTACCAAAATAACAATAATCTACCAAAAAGTACGAAAATCTTCCAAAAAAACAGAAACTACCAAAATAACCAAAAACTACTCCCGAAAAGTACGAAAATCTACCAAAATAACTATTTGGTTACTTTTGTACGAAAATTTACTAAAAACTACCGAAAGACTTAAAACTACCATAAATTACCAAAATAACCAAAAACTACCAAACAGTGCCCGGAAAGTAACTTTTGTGAAATTCCTTTGTGTTGTCTTGTGTCGCGCAATGTCTTTTCGCGCAAAATTCTGTCGTGCAAATGACTTACAAAGTCAATCGTTTGAGTTACCTACTGCGGTACAGAATTCACTCTTATTCCATTCTTATTTAAAACATATCTGACGATGATGATGATGATTTCAGATTATCAATCCTTAGTTTGCTAGTAACAATAGTAATAAACTTACAGTTATTCTGTTATAATAACGAGTAATAGTCGCCCAATTTATAAAATGTACTTCTAAGTCCATATACGTGACGGGCAACTACGGAACCCTACACTGCATGTGGCCCGACACCCACTTGCCCGGTTTTTTATAAGTTACTTTGCCTACTTTAGCTAAAAATTGATTTGTTCATTAATCTTCTAAGACAGGGTTGGGTGTTGCCGGTCACCGGTCTATTTGCAATGATTTCGAACGATTGACGGCCCATAGTAATTTGTATGAAGAAAACGTCCAAAAAAATATGTGATTTTTGGTAACAAATTGCAAAAAAACTAGAAGTCGTATCGAAAAACTGATTTGTTTAAAGTGTTCTTTGATGTTTTGCCATTGATTAGAAATATATTTTGTTGTTTTATTTTGTTTCACTAAATCACAGGACTCGGAACGCGGCAGTGCTATTCTGGAGTTTTTCATGAAATTCTCGATTACTTTCTGATGTAACTACACAATTTTACTGAAATTTTTTTTGTTCATCTTGTACTTCATCTTTTAAAGAAGCGATGGTATTAATTTTGTTTCTAAATATAGCTATTTACTATCCTCAAAAGTCGGAACGCCGAACCCTGTTTGGCCCGATTAGGGTAGTGCCGACCCTGTGAAATTGATATCATTGGCATCTTTTTGAACTAAGAGTCTACCCATTAAACAATTTTACTATGGGTGGGAGCAATCTGCAATTTATTTTTACCCTACTGTATGAAACAGCAGATTTTTTTTGTTCCGATCGGTTTGCTCTCATGGTAAAAATTTTCCAGTTTATGGGTAGACTCTTAGTTTAAAAAGGATGCCAATGATATCAATAAAATTTCACCCACATATTTAATAGACAACTAGAGAAAATGTTTTGGCACTTGTAAAATATAAAGGATTGGAGGTAATTAGTATCATTGAATAATAGAATAACGTAGACGATCACCGTTGTGGTTTTTGAGTTCCAAGAAGTCCTTTATTCAAAATTGGTTCAGAACTTTCGTCGCTACATTTGGATGAAAACTGTGAGCAAGTTTTAAATATACAACCTACAGCCTTTGGGTGTATAGGGCTATAGGCTGTCTATTTAAAACTTGCCCAAGTTGCTCTTAAAAGAACCTTGGGAATAGTATACTTAGTGTATAGCTGTACAAGAAGAGCATTTTCATAAAAACTTACTCAAGTCATCCAGTGTGAGGTTGTGCCTCAGATATTCCTTGTGAGGTTTGTAACCAGGTCCGTTGGCGTAACTCAGCGTAGTGTATGGCAGTTTATCCGTGGCGTTGACCTGTTACAAAAATCAAGGCGATTTCATTCAGTGGGTTGCCAGTAGCTTGACGAAAATAATAATAAATAATTACAGCTTAAAATTCTACGTAATCTAAGCGTTTGGCACAATGTATGTGTTCTGATCCCAAATTGGCAAGGCAGCAAGGCTTTTTTATTATGAAAACAATATAAGAACAACACAAATATAAAGGGTGTAAGGCAAACAGCTGAGCAGAACAAACACTGCAATGGTGAATTCAACCATCAAACTGAACAACTTTTAGTATTGAGCGGTTAGCTTTATAATTCGTAATCGTTTTCTTTTTAGACGTGGATGTTCTGAGGTTTCAGAATATCTCTGACTACCCCCTCTGGGAATATAGTCGTGAGCATATGCTTATGTTTATGCTTTATAATTCTGTTTAGAATAACGAAAAAGAAATCAGGTGTTCCATACTTTTGAGTCTTTACATTCAGTTAGGTACATCTTTGGCGTAGACATAATAAATTAATTACCTTATTAGTAAATCCAAGTATATCAGTCCCACGCTTGCTATAGCCGCTGTAAGTCATCGTGTGACTATGGTCAGAGGTCACAATGACCAGGGTATTCTCTGGGTCAATCATTTTCATAGCTGCTTCAACTGCCTTCGCGAGTTCGGCTGTCTCGTCGAGTGCCTTGCGCGCCTTCGTCTCATGATGGGCAGTGTCTATTCTTCCTCCTGTAATTTGTTGCCGTGGTTATAAGCGCAATAGCTCAAGACAAGAGTGTTCAACCAGTGTATCCACACACAGACAGAAAAGTCCATCGAAAACTCCGAGTAGCGCAACAAGAAATGGAGAGATCAACTCGAATCGACTTCACATTGCTAGATTGTAGGCAATAAGTGGAATAAAAGAAATACAAAGGTCGTGAACGTGGTAACCACTATAAAATACCGGAGATGTGCAGGCCACGTTGAACTTATGGACCCTGTGTTGGACGAGAAGAACCAAGGAAACCACACGGGGTAGAGACCGCTCACCAGAAAGATGGGTCAATGATATTAGGAGACACTCGGGTCCCAACTGGATGCAGAGGGCGAGGAATAGAACTTCATGGAGAAATATGGAGGAGGCCTATGTCCGAAGATGGACTGATCAAGGGCTGTGATGGATTGATGGAAGCACAAAATAAATACTAGACCTCGGTATACATTCTTTGATTTTGAGTAATGGCGGGCTAACTACCTGTCACTCTCTGGACCCAGTTTGTGGAACTTTTATGGAATAATTTATGTCTGGCTGATTATCTTGGAATATGTCTGATTATTCGTGTGGTGTCGGCTAAGAGTAGCACCATCCCATTTCCTCCCGTGGGTGTCGTAAAATGCGACTAAGGGATTTACCGGAGGATGGGCAGCAGCATCCTCTGAGTACACACATTCAATCCAAATGCGATGGCCAACCCGCCTGCCAAGCGTGGCGATTATGGCAAATCCCCCCATTTTCGGGGAGGCCTATGTCCAGCAGTGGACGTTTATCGGCTGATATGATGATGATGATGATGATGTCTGATTATCTTCGTATATCTCTGATTACCTCTTAGGGGAGTATAAGTAGACAGACGTGAGCCTGTGCCTGTGCTATTTTTTTGAGAATAAAATAATCAAAATATCTAGAAATATTACTAAAACCTAAACAAAACATTTTATTATAAAACAGTAAGCCTCTTTCAGAAAGAATTTATTCAATCTATTATTCAGTTCTGAAAAAAATTCTTTTATTTTTGTCCTGTAAACAGAGATCATTGATCCCGCTTCTTAGACTGATCTATTGATTTTTATTTATTAAAGTACGCTATTGTGGCGACGATTCACAATATTTTAAAGATACAGAACTGGACAACCATCTGTAACAAACGGTATTAATCTGAATGTTGAATTGAAAAATGATGAAGTATTTTATATGAATGAAGAAACATTTACTGTAATCAATTAAGTACAATCAAATGCGAGCGAAACGAGCAGGAAATTGAAACTACAAAAAGTAAGTATTCAGAAAATGTGAGTGTTCAAAAAAACGACGAGGCGCTTCGAGAAAAGGTAGGCATCAATTGTTAAAACGGTAAACAACCAGCAAAAATATTTTTATCGTAACTGCAACGCCATTACAAAGTTACGTCGTCAGTTCAATCGCGACGTGTCAGGAACGCATTCTCTGAACGGCCGAAGTATAGTGTCCTTGCACTTCGCTTTTCTCGTCTTGGCGGGGGCCATAAAGTTATTATACCTTACAGGAATAGAGTCAGTGACATGAGTTGTCAAATATGAAACAGTTTATGTATGTTTTTTGGAGACTATTCGCGGGCAAAAATTCTAATACTGTCTATAATTCTGAGTCTAACGTAAAATCGTGGATAAATTAATGAAGTAGTGTCAGTATATTTCACAAAATTATCTACGATTTCACTTTAGATTCCCAATTATTCACGAAAACCGAATTGTAAAAATTGATTAGTGACTAAAAAACGGTTCTATTGATTCGCGTCACGTATCTCTTTCTATTATACAGTGGTGCCGCTAGGTACATCTCGCTCTCTCAGCTGTATGTTCCTCTATTCCTACCTCTATGGCGGGGGCATTACCGTGCTTCCAGATTGTTCGATTTGACTTTAGGTATTAAAATATAAATAACGTGGCTTTTACCAAAAAGTTTTTATTTAGGGTTTATTTAGGCTGTTCATACTGATTACAGTGAGAACATCATCCATAAGTATACAGGGTGTAAACTTAAATGAGTTACATTATCAAAGTTTAGAAAATCTGTCAGATACGCAGGAAATTATTAAGGCGTATCAGCCGTGGACCACTCTCCTCTCACTCACACTCCATACTAATCGATGAGAAAGAGCGCGTGGCTCCGGTCAGAATTTTGCTGTTTTCTTTGAAAAATTCGATGATTTTTTATTAATTTCGAAAAAGTAAAAAAACCACATCATTCTAAATTGTATTGTGAACAATATAGTAAATTTTCATTTTGTTCCGATTAAAAATGTAAGAGTAAAATGGTTACAACTGGAAAAAAAGGGGTGACTTTAGAGTTCCTTTTCTTCGGTTTTATTCATTAAAATCGATTTCTAGAAAAACCACATCACTTCAGCTCAAAAAGTGCCATAGTTAATGAATAAAATGGTTACAAAATTACACAAAACCGGCAGGTAGCCCCTTAAGTGCATTGAGTGCATGCGCTGAAGACAATAGAGACTATAATGGCATATTCATTTCACACTTACCCTCAACAAACAGAAAATATCCATTCTTATTCAGTGACAGCATCTCTATAGCTTTCTGTGTCATCTCACTCAAGGTCGGATCGTCATCTTCGGCCTCCAAATGGTAAGGCATATGGTCAGGGGAAAATAGACCTAAAACACTGTCGTATTTGGTTCTATCTATGTTGAAGAAATCTTTCTTGTTGTAGACGTACTTTGCGGTTGAACCGAGAGATTCTTTTTTTATCATCCATTCCCTTATCAGGTCGACACCGTCACTTCTATAGCCGTTGTGACCCTCGAAATCTGTTTCTGTGCTTGGAAAGAAATATTTTCGGCCACCCCCTAGCACAACCTGGAAACAAAAATTAGGGATTTATAAACGATTTCTACTATCATCATTAGCCCACAGACTTAAAAGAAGAACCAGACGGAATGTCATCTAATCATGAGTGAAGCACCCATTTCTTTTGTGTGCGTGCTGTCACGCGGTGCATAAGGTGACGGGTTGTCGGACCTGCGCCTAGAGCTAGTGCATCTGTGTGAGTGTAGGTCCCTTGTAGAACAAACGAGATTGTATTACCTTGCATGCTTCACATCTTTTTAGTGCAATACTCGGTCTGTATTTCTTTCAGGTCCGTGCATTAGCCTATATACGTCACACTGCAAGGCACAAACCAACCCTCACGTAGGGTGTACATGGGCGTCAGTCCACTGCGTGTGCCAAATGCGGATTGGTGGACTACACGTACGCCTCAGAATTTCTTCTTCAACATATTGCAGGTTTCCTCACGATGTTTTCCTTCACTGTTTTGAGAGCATTCGGCAAGCAGTCGGTATTTATAAGTTAGTTAACTCATTGTTTGAGTATTCATACCTCTCCGGAACGCGTCACCGACGCTTCTGATTTCGAATATACATGGTGTTAAATGTAAAGCCAGACGAACTGACGAGCTGTAAAGCGATGTCTTCACACCGGAAGCCTGTCTTTAGGACGTTAATCTAATATTGACGTTATTACAAACAACTAAAGTCAATGTTTCTCCAACTCACATTGATCCTGCTGCCCACTCTTCCCCTGACGAGCTGTGAAGCGACGTCTTCACACCGGAGGCCTGTCTTTGAAACGTCAATCAACTATCGACGTTATGACAAATAACTAAAGTCAATGTTTCTCTAACTCACATCGATCCTGCTCCCCACTCTTCCCGTGACGAGCTGTGACGCGACGCGATGTCTTCACACCGGAGGCCTGTCTTTGAAACGTCAATCTACTATCGGAGTTATCACAAATAGCTAAAGTCAATGTTTGTCCAATTCACATCGATCCTGCTGCCCACTCTTCCCCTGACGAGCTGTGAAGCGATGTCTTCACACCGGAGGCCTGTCTTTGAGACGTCAATCTACTATCGACGTTATGACAAATAAATAAAGTCAATGTTTCTCCAACTCACATCGATCCTGCTCCCCACTCTTCACGTGACGAGCTGTGACGCGACGCGATGTCTTCACACCGGAGGCCTGTCTTTGAGACGTCAATCTACTATCGGAGTTATCACAAATAGCTAAAGTCAATGTTTGTCCAACTCACATCGATCCTGGTGCCCACTCTTCCCCTGACGAGCTGTGAAGCGATGTCTTCGCAACGGAGGCCAGTTTTGGGACGTCAATCTAATATTGACGTTATTACAAATAACTAAAGTCAATGTTTCTCCAACTCACATCAATCCTGCTGCCCACTCTTCCCGTGACGAGCTGTGAAGCGATGTCTTCACACCGGAGGCCTCTCTTTGAGACGTCAATCTACTATCGACGTTATGACAAATAACTAAAGTCAATGTTTGTCCAACTCACATCGATCCTGCTCCCCACTCTTCCCGTGATGAGCTGTGACGCGATGTCTTCACACCGGAGACCTGTCTTCGGGACGTCCGTGTCAGCCTCCCATTTCCTATCGGCTGAATGAGCGTAGGACGCCGCTGGTGTTGCATGAGTCACTCTAGTTGTTGTTACTACTCCTGAAATATATTTATTTGAATAAAAAAAATTGTTACGAGGACTAAAATGTGTTATGGTAGGAACCATGATGATTTCTTTTTTCTCATGACTGATTTCGACTTTTATAAATAACATGGACACTGTCACACAGATTATTTAGTCTTGTATTAAGATGACAGACAATGATATACAATACAGGGTGTAAACCACCTTAAGCTTTACATGAATACAATATTTTATTTATTATTTATTTATTTATTTATATATGACAATACAATGTTGTAGATTAACAAATAATCGACGCACTATAAACCATAACTGGTTTGTTCGAACGCCGGTAGGGACTCTAGAGAAATCTAATCTAAATCTAAATGGTTACCACGCCGGACTGCCAAACCAGGCGGTCCTGGGTTCGAATCCCGGTTCGGTCATGGATGTTATAATATGTTCGTGCCGTTGTTGTATGGTTTCCATAATAAAAGCCTTTAGTGCTAGTTTGGGATCATTACAATGTATGTGCCTGTGAGCGTTATTTATATATTTTATTTTATTTTATTTTATTTTATTTTATTTTATTTTATTTTATTTTATTTTATTTTATTTTATTTTATTTTATTTTATTTTATTTTATTTTATTTTATTTTATTTTATTTTATTTTATTTTATTTTATTTTATTTTATTTTAATCTAATCTCAATTTAAATGCGGCACAATAATGGGCACCCCCATTTCAGACCGAATTACTTTCAGTATGGATCCAACATCGAAACCGCGAAAAACAATTTCAAAGTTGATCCCATGGTAAAAATTGTTCAGTTTGATGGTCTGACGCACCCCCTATAGTACTTAACGCTACTGCGTTACGGTGTAAGTGCGTTCACACACGATGACGCATTGACGCAGCGGCAGACGTCAATCCGTCACTTGTGAAGCAAGGAGTTGTATGAAACCGCACGTAGAAGCACATACGGTGAACGTAGAAGCGCATTAACGCACCGGGTGTGGTTCTATGGACTGACATCTGCCGCTCAGTCAGTGCGTCATCGTGTGTGAACGCACTTAACCTTACTTGGTTAACACCATGTTAAAGACATGTTGTGGGAATCAAAGATGTCGAAGGGCACTTTCACCTCTTACGACATCCATCTTATTCGGTGCTATTAGAAGCTGGAGATCATAAGGCAAGAAAGGCCAAGCCACGCTGCTTTCGTATTGATTTTCATTTCAGTTTTTAAACTTTACTAGAAACGTAGTATAAATTGTAATTCCTGTATAAACAAGATCAACTGCGGAAACCGTTACCAACGCTATACAATGAAGTCAAGCTATCCTGGGAGATTATTCTAAAGCGTCTTGAAACGTGCTACGAATTTGATTAAGCAAGTTGGAGGAGTGGGAAAAATAATGCAAACGGCAGCTTGCAGAAAACTGGGCCAATATAATAGGCTAAACTAGCTAAACTAGGTACTTAATAAAACACACAAAATAAGAACAAATACGTCATGACGAAACTTAGGCATACCTACATAGGGGAATTTTGACTACTGGAAACTGTTGTCCGAAAATGGAACTATACAATAGAATCACTTTTGCTTCCACGATGAAGATGTTGAAAACTACATAAACCTGACTTTCATCATCCCATTGCAGGGCACAGGCCTACCCTCAAGTAGGATGTTTGGGCGTTAGTCCACCACGACGCAACAGAATTTCTTCTCAAGCGTAAGCTTTCTAACAACGGAACACCTTCCGACGCGGTGGTAGAGTAAACAAAGACGTCAGAAAGCTATCCATGTGATATAATTTTGAATAAACATTTTGATTGATTTGATTTGATGCACTAAGCAGGTTTCTTCACGATGTTTTCCTTCATTGTTTGAGAGTAGTCTGAATTATATTATACAGGGTCCAACCTATTTAGGGCTGTAACTTTTGAACCGTAATAGCTAGATAGTTGAAATTTTCACAGAATATGCGTTATTATGGCGGATTTGTATAAAAATGTCAAAAAGTTAAAATATAAGGGGGGTTCTCATCAAGAAACTAGTTTTTATAAACTTTTTTTCTTCTCGCTCTGTCGTAAAAACGGTAATACAGACAAGCTTTAAACTTAGTGTTATTATAGAGAGAACTCTATAGTATAAAAACAAATAATAAAAACCGGCTAAGCGTGTGTCGGTCTCACGCTAAGGGACCTGGGAAAAATAATTTTTGTGTGTTGTAAAAATAAATATTGTTTGTGTTTGGTAGTACGGAACCCTCGGTGCGCGAGTAGTCCGACTCGCACTTAGCCGGTTTTTTTATTTTCTGCCTACCCTATCCAAAAACTCTGTGCTCGCGCCTGGGTCCAACATAATAAATGCTGACACTTTTTTATGGGGATGATCAAACCATCAAACTGAACAACTTTCTCTATGGGACCAACATCGAAATAGCAAAAAAAAATCAGCTGTCCCATACATTTGGCTCGAATAGGTTTGCAGTTTTGTATGGAGCAGCTGGTTTTATTTTTGCTATTTCGATGATGGTGCAATAGAGAAAGTTGTTCAATTTGATGGTCTGATCATCCCCTTAAAAAAGTGTCAGCATATTATTAAGAAGGGCCCTATATAATATTACACAGGCAGAGGCACAGGGAAACAGTAATTCAACGGATCGAATAAGACAATTTTGATTACCTACTGAAAACTGTAACTGTTGTCCGAAAATGGAATTATATAATTGAATCACTTTTGAATTGACGATGAAGATGCTGAAAACTATACAAAACTGACCTTAGTGTATCACACACAACAAAACACTATTTAAAAAGACATTAGCAATATCACCTACCAGTTTTTTTGCCAGCAATTTGAGCCCAATCCATAATTCCAGTAACAGAATGAAGTCCGTCCCTTTGGCCCTTGCAGTCTCCTCTCTTGACTGCAGCTCCTAGTCCCACTGTCCCACTGTTGGCCTTAACTCCAGTTAAGTACGCAGTGCCACTGCATGCTGAGTCTGCCACGTTGTGGTCTACACAGTAAGGCTATGAAAGATATAGGAGATATATATAAGGTACGTTTAAAAAAAATACTATATTAAAGTACATTTTAAGTAGGTACATTTTGGTAAATAAATAAAATGAAATCAATCATTCGTCAGGTTAATTTGTTATATAGGTACAGAGTGTAAAATCTAATGCGTTTAAAGTTAGTACTTTAGAGGGGCTTCAGACTATCAAACCGAACAACTTTTACTAAGGAACCAAGGTTGAAATCACGAAAAAGTCAATAATGTGTAGAACTGGAGAATTTGTTTTTGCTATTTCAACGTTAGTCCCATTGACAATTGTTCAGTTTGCTGGTCTGAAGCACCTCCTTGAGTGAATTTTATTCCGAGAGCGAAAATGCGCGCTGCATACAAACGTACTATGGTGATATTTTCAGTACTAACCAATTAAAGTCAATGAAATCTTGCAGAAACAATCTAGAAACCAATTTCTATGCTTCTATGGAGTCAGATTTTCGTTAAAATATACAGTTTCAATGCTAGGATTAATTTAATATTTGTATGGAAATCTTTGAGGCACTGTAACGTGAAAACTATACATTTTAACGAAAATCGGACTCCATACAAGCATAGAAATTTGTTTCTAGATTGTTTCTGCAAAATTTCATTGACTTTAAGGCTAGGTTATCCCAGTGCAAGCGTCTCTTTCTTGCAAGCATAAGTTTACAATTAGCCATCCCGCTCCAATTGAAAGCAGGATTGCAAAAAAACGTGTTTTTCGTCAATATCTTTGCTCATGGGAGTTTCTAAGCTAAAAATTCTTCTGAGTTCACTAGAAATATTTAATGTATTTAGTTAAGTACAAGAATAATTAAATATCAGCAGTTTAATCATAGTATTAAAAAAACATAACAAAAAGGGGTAACTTTAGGATGTTTTTCTATCTAGTAAACTTAATCTAATCGTGTAATTGAGAACAGTCGCCCATCCGCCCGATCCTTAAATAAGACATAATTTAATTTCAGACTTTTAAACACAGTTTAAAACACTTTCGTTCGTGTTCAAAAAACGGCCTCGACGGGATAACAGCGTCTTAATTGGTTAGTATTGAAAATATCACCATAGTACGTTTGTATGGAGCGCGCTCCGAATAATATACCCTTAAGTATGTAACGCATTTAAGTTTACATCCTGTATAGGTACGTAATACAGCTTACTTTAGCCAACCCCGTATAAGGGAACGCTTCGAAGCTTAGCTTGAGTTCTTCCCCGAAATGACCGTACTTCTGACCGAGGTAGACCCTCGTCGCAGCCAGGGTCGTGATGCTCATGCCGTCTCCGAGGAACAGGATTATGTTCTTGGCTTTGTTTGTGTTGAGGCGTGTTGCAATCTGAAAAGTAGCATTTAATACCAATAATATGTATGTAGGTATGTATACAGGGTCCTTCTTAACATGCTGACAGTTTTTTAACGGGATGACCAGACCATCAAACTGAACATCTTTCTACGACGTGAAATTGATTAGCATCCTGTTAAACTAAGAGTCTACCCATCAAACTGAACAACTTTGACTATGGGGAGCAAACCGATTGGAGCTACAACAAATCGGCTCTTGCATACATTTGAGTCGAGTACAAACGTTAGTCTTAGTTTAAAAGGATGCTATTGAGCCTAATGATATCAATTTCACCCTGTATTTGGGACCAAGATCGAAATCGCGAAAAAAAATCAGCTGGCTTCTACACCACTCTATATACCCGTAACTACACAACGTACAAAACACCAAATAGTGTGGTAGATGCAGTCTATGCAGGCTGCATAGACGCAGCTGCCGGCGCGGGCACAGCGTGCCGTGACACGAAACAACAACAACATATACCGCACCCTCTCACACGATTCGCAGCGTTCAACTTCTAATAGTTCAATGTCCAAACAGGGTAACCTGACCTGTCGCCGTGTGTACACTCAGAATCAGAACAATCTACCTATAACATTATAATAATAGTCAGCGGTCGCGGCGGGTCTATACTCGCGGGGTGTGCGGGGGACGGGGCAAGTTGTCTGGGTACCGCGCGCGCAGTAAATCGGTAAGTACTGGGGTGCGTTCAGAACCTACGCCCAGAGTGCGCCCAGAGTGCACTCCGAGTGCAACTTTTCGCCCTAACGCCGTTCCGAGGCTCGGTGAAAAGCGTTCTACCCATAAGAGCGAGCGAGAAGAACAACCGCACCCAAAGGTTCTGAACGCAGCCCTGCTCTTAATTAATCCGTGGTACTGGCATGGCATGAACTGCCCCCCCCCCCCCCTGCACCCCCTCTCACCGCGCACGATTGACCTGTCTCGATCGCCGAGCATAACCTTTAGTTTAATTACACTGTACCTATAATATAATTTTCTAGTAAGTTGTTATAGCATAGCATAGCATATGCTCACGACTATATTCCCCGAGGGGGTAGTCAGAGATATTCTGAAACCTCAGAACATCCACGTTTCACCAGTAGTACCGAAACTCTGTTCTAGTTGTTATATATTATAATATAAAATTTGCTAAACGCTATTATAAATACAAAAATGTTGTATGATATTATTCTAAACTTGCTTGACAAAAAATGTAAGTTCCATGTACCATATTAATTTCAAGGACACAGCCCGCAAAATATAACAGTCACGATCTCTATAGAAATTGTCCCAAATTGAGCTAGATACCTGACATAGTCCCATTGTCCTAAAACAAAGGTACTTAATATAGTGATCCCACACCTGTAGGGTACATAGTTACAATGTTTAGATATGCTGTAGAACTGTAGCTACCTACTTATATGCTGACACTTTTTAAGGAAATGATCAGACTATCAAACTGAACAACTTTCTCTATGGCACCAACATGGAAATAGCGAAAAAAAAATACATTTGGCTCGAGTAGGCTTGCAAATTTTATGGAGAACGTTGTTCAGTTTGATGGTCTAAACCACCCCTTTGATCTAGGGTCTTTTGTTACACCCTATATCGTTCTTATACCTTGGAGCCAAAAAAAAAGAATAAGCAAATAGAATAAATATATCTTCTAATGTATGGAGCAGAAGATTTTATAAAAAAAAATGACATTGTAATTTAAATTAAATTAATTGGATTATTATAATGTATGTGGATCTGCTAATATTAGGTTAAGTATGTACTAACAAAATGTATGAGTCTTGTTACTTGAAATAAATGATTGATTGATTGTTTCCGTAATGAAAGTTGTTAAGTTTGATGGCTTGATAAGAGTAGGTTACCTAATGTTTACCTTGGTACGCAATGTCCATTGCGCTTGTAATCTCCAATGATTTTCGTTTTTTTCATCGAAAAATGCACTATCTGTAAAAAAAGAAACACTAAAAATAATAAAACTGTCTACTGTACTTACACCCAGTAGATTCCGTACAAAAAGTTTTCAGGTTTTGCATTTTTAACACCTTATACAAGGTGTTACAAAAATACAAATAAACCTTTAAGGGGGTGGTGTAGACCATCAAACTGAACAACTTTCACTATGGGACCAATATCGAAATCGCGAAAAAAAAAATTGATATTCCATACTCTACAAATCGACTAGAGCTAAAATATGTATGGGATATCAATTTTTATTTTTCGCGATTTCGATGTTAGTCCCATAGAGAAAGTTGTTCAGTTTGACGGTTTAAACATCCCCCTGAAGAGTTTTAAATATTTATTGTTACTTATGAAACACCCTGTATAAAACTTGCAAGTTACCTAAGTAGGTAGGACCATAATTATTAGAATCTGCAAAAACAAACTTGAGGCGAAAGTCACAAAAAACTCCTGAAATTACGATGAAAGCGAAATAAGTTCAAAATGAAGCAGGGGTCATAAACTCATTTAAACGACACGATAATATTAAATGAAAAAGAAATGAAGGTGTAACCAACCTTTCTTTGTAGGGACATCAAACAGTTTTAATTAGACACTTTGAGATTTGGTTTTTTGTTGAAATTCACTCCCGAAAGATTTCAGATTTACCTATAGGATAGGTTCTATTCTATCTATGAATTCTTATAGGTACATAGTCGTATCTTTTCTCTGCAATAATGTAAAGTACCTACCTAGATTTATTTTACATAATGTTATCTCTACTTAATAGATTAATAGGTACCTACTTTACAATGAAGCGCGGTGGTGTAGAATCTAGACCCTAGTATCGAACCTTCGAATTTCGAGCGAACTCTGATCGAAAATATGAATTTAAAAAAAAAAAAATAGGTGTCCCATACTAAACTGCAATACCCAACCTACTTGATGTAAACGTATGGGACAACCGATTTTTTTTTAGGTTTTAGGATTTACTTTTACTATGGGAGCAAACCAATCAGAGCACAAAAAAATCTGCTGTCCCATACATAAATGTAGGCAGCGGCGGTCGGCGGGTGCAGTTTAGTATGGGACGGCAGATTTTTTTTTTGTTCCGATTGTTTTGCTCCATTGTGAAAGTTGTTTAGTTTGATGGGTAGACTCTTAGTTTAAAAGGATGCTAATGATATCAATTTCACCCTGTATAATTTGTGCGGACGAAGTCGCGGGTAAACACTAGTTGTTAATAAAATTAATCCTTTAAAAATGAAATGAATTCATCCGGGCATTCATTCATTCATTATTTGATCTATTTATTTTAAAACTATGACAACCCTGAAATTAGGTTTATAATCTAGCGTAAAACAAATTTTAATATATTTATGAAAAAACGCAAAATAACAAATTTTACTCTTTGTAGGTATGCACACGAAAAACATTGTTTATTGAGATATCGAGATCTATTCAAGATACTACGAAACCCATTTGCAGGCTCTCTTCTCAGTTATTCAAACATAATTTTATACAATAATCTAAAATTATGAAGATAGAGAAGATTCTTATAGCATGACTTTTAATAATCAGGGGCTAGCTAACGTATATCATTAACCCAAAGGTAGTGTGCGGAAAGAAACAATGAAACACGCAAATTGTTACCTACTTTTACTGCCTACATCATTAGAAAATTATAGGATGGTTGGTACTTAAATAAGACTTAGCGGAAAAATAAAAATAAAAAATAAAAAAAAAACTTTGACTTCAAAACGTGAAGGTATACAGGGTGTAAGGAAAAGTATCATTAACCTACATACTCTACCCATCAAACTGAACAACTTTTACTATAGGACCAAAACTGGAAAAAAAATTTGCTTTTCGATACTATAAACAGCAATGCCTACACTCTCAAATATATGAGACAACCGTTTTTTTTTTGTTTTCACAGTTTTGCTCCTATAGTAAAAGATGTTCAGTTTTAAAGTTTAATGTACTTTTCCTTACACCCTGTATATTAACTTCTGTATATTTCCTTACACCTGTATTTAACGTTATTTTATTGCAATTTTGTCTTTTATTTTAACAATTAAACTTTACCTCTAATTACCATTTGTATAAAGTTTTACCTCTAGTATGTTTTCTCTACAGGTAGATAAATCAGGCTAGATGGTTATGTTATTTGTCACAAGAACGCAGTAAGATGTCAATGCTATTATACCCAATTTATTTTCTCAACGAAGCAAACTAATACTGTAGGTCAAGGTCAAATCTCCTTTGACTAAATCTTTTTTGTTATAAGATAATAAATAATAATGTAGTTACCAAACGCTAACGTTACGTGATGTTATGTCGATTGACAGAAAGTTAAGTTTTGACACTGACCTTCTTTAAGCGTTTTAAGGCCTCCGCTCATTGCAGCGATATTATCGAGTGATATTATCGCAGCGATTTTGCGATAATTGTTCTCAGTACATTTTGTATGGGGACGCGCGCGATCCTACACACTGCCGCGATATTATCGAGCGATAATATCGCTGCGATTTTGCGATAATTGTTCTCAGTACATTTTGTATGGGGACGCGCTCGATCCCACACACTGCCGCGATATTATCGCAACCTGACGCAATCTCTTTCTACTACATTCAGTGAAGGGCGCATGCGTGACGCGAATCGCGGAATCGCTGCAGTGTGTAAGGTGTCGCGATATCGCTGTCGATAATATCGCTCGATAAAATCGCTCGATAATATCGCTGCAATGTGCGGCCTTTATACGAATATAGTCACGGTCTTGAAAAAAAGACGGACGTAATGTGACACTAAAAGATGTGAAGCATGCAAGGTCCTACAATTTCGTTTGTTCTACATGGGACCGACACTCACACAGACGCACCACTTCAAGGCGCGCAGGTCCTACAACCCGCCGCCATTATGCACCGCGCGACAGTGCGACTAGGGATTGCAATCCGGTTTTCCGGATCCGGTAATCCGGCGGATCCGGCACCATTTACGGTCTACCGGATCCGGCACCAGCTAGCCGGATCCGGTCCGGATCCGGCAATTGTCTTAAAAATCGCATAAAACCGCTTTTATAATGAAAATTCTCGCGATGGTGGTCGCTTACGACGTTACTTAGTTACTTAGCTACGACAATCCGCACCTGCACGCATAATTACAATAGAAATTTGAAAATTTTTGGGTAATTGTAAACTTTGACAAAATAAATGCGCAATGTTTATTATAATTTTTCTTCACCAAATTTTTCAAATATCTTGTTGTCATCATTACTTTGAGATCATAGATTAATTTATTAACCAAGAATAGAAGGCCTACTCTATTAAAATTAAATTCATACATTCAAAACATTATTCTCTAAATAATTAAGGCTAGGATATCCCAGTGCGTGCAAGCGTCTCTTTCTTGCAAGCATAAGTTTACAATTAGCCATCCCGCTCCAATTGAAAGCAGGATCGCAAAAAAACGTGTTTTTCGTCAATATCTTTGCTCATGGGAGTTTCTAAGCTAAAACTTCTCCTGAGTTCACTAGAAATATTTAATGTATTTAGTTAAGTACAAGAATAAAACGTTAAATATCAGCAGTTTAATCATAGTATTGGAAAAAACATAACAAAAAGGGGTAACTTTGGGATTTTTTTCTATCGAGTAAACTTAATCTAATCGTGTAATTGAGAACAGTCGCCCATCCGCCCGATCCTTAAATAAGACATAATTTAATTTCAGACTTTAAAACACAGTTTAAAACACTTTCGTTCGTTTTCAAAAAACGGCCTCGACGGGATAAGAGCGTCTTAAACGAAAATGTTTTTTCGCTTTATTAATTCGATAGAAACTATAATTAACAACTATAGTAACAATAATTTTTTTTCACAAATGCTAGACACCTCTATTGCAAAAACAGTTGATTTTAAAATGAAAACGCAAATTTTTATGGATATTACCAATCCGGTCGGATCCGCCGGATCCGGCCGGATCGGTGAAAATCCGGTCGGATCCGGCCGGATTGAAAATTGCACCGGATTGCAATCCCTAAGTGCGACAGCACGCACACACATATAAATGGTTGGTTGACGACCCGGTTGGTGTAATGGTTACCACGCCGGACTGCCAAACCAGGGTCCTGGGTTTGAATCCCGGTTCGGTCATGGATGTTATATGTTCGTGCCGTTGTTGTATGGTTTCCATAATAAAAGCCTTTAGTGCTAGTTTGGGATCATTACAATGTATGTGCCTGTGAGCGTTATTTATTTATTTATTTATTTACTTATGATTAGACGAGATAACGTCCTTCTTTTTTTGGTTAGAGCAGGTGATTAGTGATTAGGAGTAAACAAGTAAGTGTGGTTTAGTGTTTAGCGTTTAGCGTCGGACGCTCGATACGTACTTGCTGGTCACTGAATTTACTAAACACAGCCACTAAACAGAATTGGACCATACTTGCACTACACTACACGCCTGCACTAATCACCCACAATTACTAATCACCTGCACTCACACTAATCAAAGTGATTACAGGCCTTTATGAGAAATGTATAAAACAAATGAAGGCATGACAATAGTTATTTGTTATGCTAGGCTGCAAAGTTGCTTTTTGGCGCGAGTACTTTTATTGAAACCTGAGCAAGCGAAGAATTCTAGGATTGAACCACGAGCTAAGCGAGTGGTTCAAATAATAGAATCCTGAGCGTTTAGCGAAGGTTTCAAAGGTACGAGACGCAGAATAACTTTGCAGCCGAGCGAAACACAAAATTTTTCACCTCACAACAGCGAGGAAAAAAAGGGAATTGCTAAAAAGAACATTTCAAAAAGTTTTTATTTTCGTGCTGGCCAGTGTCATGAAATAGTTATTAAGCATTTTCCTTTTATTTAAATCAATGTTTTCAGTGCATTGGCGGTATACAAAAATATTTAATAGACAAATTCGAATTTCAAAAACTCTTTGCACGCTAGCGGATAAAATACACTTTTGCACTCAGATTTCGAACGATAAACAGAATCTTTCCGAGCTTGTGAGGTGAAAAAATTATTTAATCTAAATATTCAATTCATATGAACGTGATTATTTCTCAAAACAAGAGCCTTTATTTTGCGTTTCAATTTGTTTAAGCGAAGACGAAGTTTTCAATGAATTGGGTTATAAAATAATATGAATGGCAGGAAGTAAAAACGAAGTAGGTAAGTTAAGTGCGTTCACACACGATGACGCACTGACGGAGCAGCTAACCGCAACTAACCGCAGCTAACCGCAAAAATGAAACCGCACGTAGAAACATACACGGTGACGCATTGACGCACCGGGTGTGGTTCTATGGACTGACATCTGCCGCTTTGTCAGTGCGTCATCGTGTGTGAATGCACTAATTCGTTTTCACACAATCTTAAGTGGTGTTTAGATTCAATCTGTTATAAACGATATCTCACGAACGTAGTTTCGGTTTCGGTCGCAGTTTCGGCCCTTTTTCTGCCGAAACCGAAACAAAACCGAAACTCCGAATTTGGGCCGAAACTGGCCGAATCCGAAACCGAAAACGAAACTTTGGTCGGACACTACTAAATGCAATCAGCTGATCGAACGTTTTTATGATAAGACGACATTATTTTAGTGCGAATTTCTTATGGGTTTCTTAGAGAAATTTGTTTAGTTGGTATCATGAGTACAATTACCCCTTAATATACACCCGGTATATAATTCACAAAGGAACAGATGATTTTGCGATAGTGTTTAGTAATGTTTTAGCATGTTAGACCTTTTTCAAATAAGTAGGTATAAAACAATGTGCACGCAAGCAAACACAGAACAAAATAAAATACAGACATGCAAATGTTTAGGTCATCAAGGGTGTTGCGTTTATATAATTTTAATAACCTAAATGACTGTTAATGCATTTTGTGATCGCGTGTTAGGCAATTCAAATAATTGCTTATCTTTGTTCATTATTAATACTTAATTTGAATGGTTGTTCCTTTAATATACCTACTTACCTTTAAAACTACTTAATCACTTTATCATAGTTCTATCCTCCTTTTCTTAATTTTGTTGTTGAAATGTCGTAGTATAATTCGTAGAGCGCTGGTGTCGGCAAACGTCCCGAACATTCTTGAACCAACCGGCTTTAAACCGCACGGACGGCAAAAGATCGGACGGCTTAACCCTCATCCCATGGGAAAGGGGCCGCTGCCTCCTATGGGATGCGACCTGCGTTTGCACATTTGCACGGTCGCATCTACAGGGAACTACGCGGGTGCCAGGATCGTCGGCGGAAAGTGCGGCACAAGTAAAACACACCACGTAGGTACTCATTTTTAGAGGCAACGTACATATTTGTGCCAGTAGCGGTGGATACCGCAGGGCCCTGGGGTACCGGAGCGAAAAACTTAATCAAAGCCATTGGCCGTCGTTTGAGGGAGAGGGGCCGAGACCCACGTACCTGGTTCAACATATTTCCTTAGCCATACAGCGTGGAAACGCCACGAGCGTGATGGGCACATTTCAACCGGGTTCGACTCGAGGCGGGCTCTTCGACTGAATACAAAATAGTTTAGTTTTTAATTGTTGTATTGTTTACATTAGGTTAGGTATTGTGTTAAGTAGAAGGATTAATTTTATAGTATTGTTGTTGAAATGTCTAATTTTGTCAACAATGGGCCCAAAAATATATCTATGTGCTCTTTAGGCTTGCTTTCTACAAGAATTGTGCGAGGTGGTGATCGAGGAAAATCACCAACTCAATCGAAGGAGCGTGCCTTATTTTGGTGATTTGTTTCCTCCCCGCCGCCTCGCTACCTCGCACAGCTCTGGTAGTGAAAGCCGGCCTTAGGGTGCGATACTACCAAAACTGTGCAAGGAATCTACCTGAGCTGTGTAAGGATGCTTCTAGCGGAACTCTCCTAGCTCTAGTCTAGCTCGCATTGTATGTTAAAAACCTCACTTTTCGAAGCTCTTTTCACCAGAGCTGAGCAGTGTGAAGCTAATAAAATTAAGGGATTCTATTTATAGTTGTTTCCTTCCAGCTTAGTTTCTTCACTCAGATCTGGTAGGCACGGAAAGCCAGCCTTATCGGAGAATGCAAGGTGTTACAAAAATACAAATATAAACATTTAAGGGGGTGGTTTAACTATTAACAAATTTTAAGGGGGTTGTTTAGACCATCAAACTGAACAACTTTAACTATGGGACCAACATCGAAATAAAGAAACAAAAATCTGCTAATTTTTTTTCGCAATTTCGATGTTGGTCCCATATTGAAAGTTGTTCTGTTTGATGGTCTAAACAACCCCCTTAAAATTTGTTAATAGTTTATTTATACTTTTGTAACACCCAGTATAACCAACGCCCTGTTACTGCATTTACGAATCAGTTTACGTACTTTAATTTTATTAGAGTTGTTGTTGTTTATGTTGTTGTATTCGTTTGTTTTACGTACTTTGTTGTTATGTTATCCTGAGCCAAGTCAAACTATGATTGTATGCCACAAGAACTACAAGACCTACCAGTCTATTTTAATTGCATCAATATCAATCGTACTGTAAATTGCAAGTATGTATAGTGAATTAAGTGGATTACAAACATAAAGTGGGTCACTATCATAATAATTAATAACCTTGTATGCGAATAATGTGCAGCGTGCAAAAAGATGAATGAAACTGCAGGTTTTCTTTTTTAATTGTTTTTTTAAAAGGAATTATCAGACAATCAAACTGAACAACTTTATCTATGAAAGTAAAATCAAAATCGTGAAAAAATGTTGCTGTTATAGAGGGTGTGAGGAATAGTATCATTAACCTTTAAACCACATACTTACCCTACCTTCCCTACCCTTCAAACTACACAACTCTTATTACGAGAGAAAACGTGAAAGCGCAAAAAAAAAATCTGCTGCTCCATACGTTTGAGTCGAGTAGGTATAGAGGTGGGCTCCGCGCCGGCGCGGCGCCGCCGCGCCGGGTTGCCCGTGCCGCCGCCGCCGCCGAGTTAGGCGCCGGCGGCGCCGATTGCCGTGGTTGCTGTGTGCGTGCCGTCTTCCGGCGCTAGTTGACGGGCTAAACTGTACTTTACATGGGCTCTCTGTTGACGACGCCAGCGCTGACAGCCAAGTTGGCTGCTGGCGCTAGTTGTAACTAGCCTGCCGGCCTACTAGGCCTGCAGGCCTAAATAGTACTTTACAAGGGCTAGTCTCCACTGACGGCGCCAATCGCTCATTTGTTTTCCGGCACTGGTTATCCTCAACAGTGCCAGCGCTGGTTGCCAAGCTAGCTGTCAGCAGCGCCCCGGTTGATGAGGGAGGTGCCGGCAGCGCCGGTTGCCGAGATAGCTGCCGGCGCTGACAGCCAATTTGGCTGCTGGCGCTAGTTACAGGCCTAAACTGCACTTTACAAGGGCTACTCTCCGCTGACGACGGTGCCAATCGCTCATTTGGCTGCCGGCGCTGGTTATCCATATCAGTGCTGGCGCTGGTTGCCATTGCCAAGCTAGCTGCCGGCAGCACCCCATTTTCCGAGTTAGATGCCGGCGCCGCCGGTTGCCGAGCTAGCTGCCAGTGCCGACAGCCAAGTTGGCTGCCGGCGCGGGCGCTTGTTACCGGGTTAAACTGTACTTTACATAATTATAGGCTTCCCGCTGATAGCGCCAGTCGCTCATTCGATTGTCGGCGCTGGTTATTAATATCAGTGCCGGCGCTGGTTGCCAAGCTAGCCGCCGGCAGCACCCCTTTTTCCGGGAATGGTAAATGGTGCCGTTGGCGAGCTGGCTGCTGGCGCCTGGGAACTTGGCTGTCTAAGTTGGCTGCCAGCACTAGTTACTGGGCTAAACTGTATTAAATGGGCTCTGTTGACAGCGCCAGTCGCTCATTTGGATGCCGGCGCTGGTTATCCATATCAGTGGCCATAGCTGCCGTTGGCGTTGCTTACCAAGCTAGGTGCTGGTGGCGCCGGTTGCCGAGCTAGCTGCTGGCGCCGACAGCCAAGTTGACTGCCAGCACTAGTTACTGGGCTAAACTGTAATTTATATGGGCTCTCTGTTGACGACGCCAATCGTTCATTTGGTTGCCGGTGTTGGTTATCCATATCAATGCCGCCGGTTCCCAATGACGTTATTTTTGCAGCGCCGGCAGCAGTCTCCAGAATCAGATTTCACGAAATGATGCCGGAGATAACAAGCTTAAGTTCGATGCGAAGGAGTTGGCGATTTTGAGAGATGTGCTTGCCTATTGGCGAGATAAGAAGAATGTGTTCTCATGGCTACACTTGCCGGGATTAGTCTAACGATTCCTGCTAATACGAATCCCATTGTTTTTTCTACACTCGGATTGGTTTTGAATGCTGAGAGATCGTGTTTGTAGTTGTAAAAACCTTTAATATGTGCACATTTTATTTTCATGTCTTATTTTAATATTTCCGGCTTCTAGAGCTTCTAGATAATACATTTAACACCTATAGTGTGAATTTTAAAAAAAAAACACCCGTGCCGCGGCGCGGCTCCGCCGCGCCGACCAATTTCACCCGGCGCGCCGCCGCCGGCAAATTTCGGGTCGGCGCCCACCTCTAAGTAGGTATTGCAGTTTAGAATGGAACAGCTGATTTTTTTTTGCGCCAACAGGTATGCTCCCATACTGAACATTTTTCAGTTTGATGGGTAGAATATGTGGTTTAAAGGTTAATGTTATTTTTTTTACACCCTGTATACAAAACTGCAATCCTAATCGACCCAAATGTTTATCCCATACAAAAAGTTGTTTAGTTTGATGAGTATTAAGTATGTCCTTAACGCATATAACTTTACACATGAGGATGAAATATTAACTCACTTTTCCGAAAATCCTTCATTTGTTTTTCATTTTATATAGCATATGCTCACGACTATATTCCCCGAGGGTAGTCAGAGATATTCTGAAACCTCAGAACATCTACTTTTCACTAGTAGTACCGGAACTCTGTCCAGTGTGACGGGGAGTGAGCCCGTCGCCACTTATAATGGACAGTAGGTACAATTCATGCCTCGGAATTGAAGCATGCAGGTTTCCTCACGATGTTTTCCTTCACCGAAAAAGCCAGTAGTGTCACAAATCGTAGGTACATAAATTCTGAAAAACTCATTGGTACGAGTCGGAATGGACGGGCATCGAACCATTGCCTCCTGCGCAGGCAAGGTTGCTCGACACTGGACCACCACGGCTTCTATTTTTGCTTTTCATTTTATATCAATCCCATTCAAATATATAAGCTGATTTAGATTACACCCCGTATAACCATAGATAAAGAATAAAAACTAATAATATGATCCTAATGAAAGAACTGCAGTACAAAGTACCTACTGGTAGCTATCATAGCTAAATAATAATTAAATATAGCTGAGAGAGATAACATATTTGTCATTATTGTAATAACATTTTATCTAGCCATTGTCTACTGTAACTTATAAGCACTTATATCGTCAGCTTGCATTATAGCAATACCAACATTAATTTTAATATTTTATAGTAAAGCGTTCTAAATCAATCGAGAAAAATTTAATTTCAAACACAATGTTGGTAAACGTAACACGCCGTAACCATAATATCTATAATGAAAAATGTATACCTACCTACTTACATCTAAACTATTATAAAACTGTAACTGAAGTGTGTCTGTACATTGAAGATATTTACAAAAAAGAAAAATTAAAAATTTTAAAAAACCCACGACGGATATGTCGCTGGGTGAATACAATAACGGCACAAGTCAAAATTTAGCAAATTCGAGTTAGATGCGGATTCATGCTCTGCACCAACTGTTCTATTTATGCAATAATGACTGACTTAACTTGCTACTTCACAGGATTTCCCGATAGATGGCACTAGTGTCACTTAAATCTGTTCGCGCGTAGTCCATTCATAAAACTTTTAAACGCAATTTTCTCGAAATCGTGTTTTTTTATTGTGTCGTTATTGTATTCATCCAGCGATGTAGCGTTGTAATCGAAAAAGCATTACTTAAATAAAAAATTTGAAAAACTCCTGACTAAAAGAAAGTAGGTAAGTAAGTAAAGATAATAAACCAAACCCTAGAAAATCCGTCGGGGCTGCTATTTCATGCCCTGTAATGAACTACCTACATTTTTTCAGTTTTATGAGTATTGTCTAATTGAAAATGGGAACGGCAGCCCTCGACGGAAACTTTTTTTGTTTGCTTAAGATTTTACTTAAAATCTGGTAGGTACATAATGTTAATGCGGACAAAGTCGCGAGTGCTAAATAAAATATTTAATGAATGCTGAGTATTTCTTTGTTTCTTTATTGATTAAGTATATTATATTCACAATAAATGTATAGGTACAGAGTCGTTCTTAATTATGCTGACACTTTTTTAAGGAGATGTTTAGACCATCAAACTGAACACTAACTCCTTAAGACGAACAACGAAATCGCGAAAAAAAACACCTGTCCCATACGTTTGGCTCAGGTAGGTTTGCAGTTTTGTATGGAACAGCTGTTTTATTTCGCGATTTAGATGTTAGTGCCATAGAGAAATTTTTCCAGTTTGTCGGTCTGATCATCCCTTCAAAAAGTGTCAGCATATTAAGAACCAAGGTGTTTCATAAGTAAAAATAAACATTTAAAACTCTTAAGGGGGTTGTTCAGACCGTCAAACTGAACAACTTTCTCTATGGGACCAACATCGAAATCGCAAAAAAAAAGTCTGATATCCCATACATATTTTAGCTCTAGTCGATTTGTAGAGTATGGAACATTTTTTTTTTCGCGATTTCGTTATTGGTCCCATAGTGAAAGTTGTTCAGTTTTATGGTCTAATCCACCCCCTTAAATGTTTATTTGTATTTTTGTAACAGCTTGTATAACATTAATGAAATTTTGTCTGTGTAAAATGTTTGTGTAGAAGAAATTACAATTAGTATCACCTTGATTACCAAATTTTAACTGTAGTCATTGAGTAATTTCCTACAGCTTTAAAAAGGCGATAGAGCTATGACTACCTATACTTCGGACTTGAATCACTCCAAAACACTTATCAAAGGATACACTCGCTTATGAACAGCCTCCTTGCTCTAAACACGGGCTAAACTTGTACACTAACAAGACCACACACATGCAACTTCTAATTGCCAATGTGGCCCACTAATGTACAATTGAAGTACTCATCTAGGTAGACAAGTGGCACCTAGCTCATTTAGTTTTTCCGCCCCTGGCCTCCGACAACCATAGTCCCACTGAAGGAATGGGATGACCGCGCCGCGGCAGGGGCGTATCATCCCGGGACCACGACTCTCCATACTAATCGATGCAAACGAGCTCCGGTCAGAATTTAGCCGTTTTCTTTGAAAAATTAGATGATTTTTTATTAATTTCGAAACAGTAAGAAAACCACATCATTCCAAATTGTGTTGTGAACAATGTTGAAAATTTTCATTTTCTTCTGATTAAAAATGTAAGAGTAAAATGGTTACAACTGGAAAAAAGGGGTGACTTTAGATTCCTTTTTCTTCGGTTTTATTCATTAAAATCGATTTCTAGAAAAACCACGTCATTTCTCATATCGTACTGATCAAGTATTATACCAAATATGTAATAAGATTACCGCAGAACCGAACATGTTACGAAAACGACATACATTTATGAATGAATTATTATAATTTATTAAAATTATAGGTGGTGTCGTGGTCGTCAAAAAAGTGTAACTCAAAGGAAAACAACAAAATATAATATCATACTTAGCTCCGCATGCTTAGAGACTAGAGACGCGTAGCTAAGTACCTATATTATAATAATAATTGTAGTTTTCTTTGTTGTGCTTACTCTAACATGATCACTCACATGGCAACAAAAGACAATGCCAGTTTTCCAAAGAAATACAAGAAATACAGTGTACAAATAAATATAAAACTATATGGAAATATAATACTAGCTAAGTACCTAATGTAATGACAATTATTAAAATGGCAAAGAAAAAGGTTAATAGAAAGTTCGTGGATTGCAATTATACTATGCGAAAATACCTATATTTTATTTGTAGTTTCACTAAAAATCAATAATCAAGAAAAATTCTTGATCAATGAGTTTCACCTGTTTTCGGGATCCCTAATATTATGTATATTAAATTTCATAATGATAGCTGGATCGGTTGGAAGAAATCATACAAAAGCAATGTCTTTATATTCGTTAATAAAACAATTGCGATGTTCTAGTAATTGATAAATAGTGCAAGAAATTATGAATGAATATTTTATCAATTCTTACTAAATCTAATTTGCCTTTGCCAAATGAGAAATAAGATTACCGCAGAATTTTAACATAAAGTGAACATCCTTCTTGCATCCTTCATATCGTAGAAGATGTCATTAGAGAATTGCATAGCCTCAGCTTACGGTAGTATATAGTACTCTGGCCTCAGTAAGCAATTGCACTCCTGATTCTACCATCCCCCTTCCACCAACGTACTAGACATACCTAGTTAGTAAATATTCCAACAATCCGCTCGCAAGGGTTCGCATCCTCATTTATAAGGAGAACCGGTAAAGCTTTACAAATCTTTCCCTGCGTCCTAAGCCTGCCTCTCTCTTTCCAAGCAAATAGAATAAGCAAAGATTTCTTTTTGGTCTGGTAGGAGCGCAGCAAGAAGTTTGGAATCCGAGCGCAGATGATTTCCAGCTTCCTGGAGCGCAGGGACGACCAAAAAAATCTATGACAATAAGGAATTTTTCAAAGAAGAGTTTATTAACTCTTCTAGGCTAAGCTTTTTCTAGGAGAGTGCGTTTCGTCCTTGCCTTGGCTTCATCTACACTTTCCATCAGGTGAGCTGAAGTCCAGCGCATACCCATATCGAATTAAAAAAAAAATACGGAAACATGCATATTTATGAACGAATTATTATAATAACAATTTATAACTACATATCATATTAAGAGGATGTAATTCGGAACCCGCTCCATATAAACGTAGGTACTATGATGATATTTTCAATACTAACCAATTAAACTCAATGAAATTTTACAGTTTCAATCTAGAAAGAAATTTCTACGCTTGTATTCAATCCGATATTCGTTAAAATGTATAGTTTTAAAGTTACAGTGAATCAAAGATTTCCATACAAATCTTAAATTAATCCTAGCATTGAAACTGTACATTTTAACGAAAATCTGCTCCATACAAGCATAGATATTTGTTTCTAGACTGTTTTTGCAAAACTTAGAATTGAAAATATCACCAGACTACGTTTGTGTGCAGCGCGCATTTGCGCTCTCGGAATAAACTTCTGGTCGTAGTAATTCTAAACTCTTTAGTGGCTAAGTATGTTATGCTTTCGTTATCTTTGTTTTGCTATAATCATCTACATAGGTCTAATTGTATGTTCTGTTTTGGTGTGCAATAAAGTATAATTGATTGATTGATTGATAAGTATATAAAAATCAGTTGATCTGTCTGCTGGTTTGTCCCTTATGCGTTCCTATAGTCGTCCGATTTCGATGAAACTGTTGGATGGTTGTGGGTATACCCGCGAAGGTTTCTAACAAAATAAAACCGTACTGTATCTCATGACAGGCAAAGCTAGTAGTTTAACAAAATTATTTTTTAGAAAAGAACGTACCTTGATTATTAACACTTCTTGTACTTGAACAAATTATGCATAAATAAAAAATTGCAATCACATAAACAAATTTCAGAGTAAACTCCATATTTATTGTCTATGAAATGTACTCTTAAATTATTCACTTTTTTAAATTTCTGTCCATTTTTTAACGTCCACAAAACTTTAGAACAGAATAACTAGTTTAAAAAAAAAAATGTTTTACTTTAATCTCCGATCTTTTAAGGTTCTAATAATAGTTTAAACACTTGAACTCACTGCAACGGTATACTGCATACTACTGAGAATATTCATTTCAAGTCTCTTAAAAGTTTAATTTATTTTTGGTCAACACAGAAATGCGTAGAGTCGTCATTGAGCCTAAAATAATTATTGTGAAGTCCTTGATTACTCTAAGTTGTAGAAAGTAGGTTATGTATGCATGTTTTATTGCAAGTAACGCTTTAAATCAGTGACCTCGAAACGTTGTTCTAAGTAGGTACTATGCTGTCAGCTGATTAATGTAAATACAAAATGGAAATGAATGTGTGGGAATATCGTATCATTTAAATGTGGTCTATTACTGTAGGTAGTAAGTACCTGGGCGGATCGAGCTTTGCTCAGTGTCTTCTAAGTTAACCTAGATAGGTTTGATAACGGTGTTTTGAAAGTTGTTCAGTTTGGTAGTCTAAACCACCTTTTTAAATATTATTAGGGTGTTTGTTACACTTTGTATAAGAATCGGAATTACTTGCGCCAGTCCTTCGGATGTGCCGTTGTGATGTGATGTGATGTGATAACGTTTTATCCTGTTTTTATACACCCTGTGTAAGTATTTTTATGTTTTGGTGTAGAAACCTAAGTAGGTGCCGTGTAGGTACAGTCGCCATCATATAAGGTTTAACAAATTTGCTAAAACTGTTTTAAGGTGATGATCAGACCATCAAACTGAACAACTTTCTCTATAGGACCAATATCGAAATCGCAAAAAAAATTTGCTGTCCTTGCATTTAGGTCGAGTAGGTTTGTATGGAACAGTTGATTTTTTTTCGTGGTTTCGATATTGGTCGCATCGGTCTAATAACCCCCTTAAGAATTTTGAATATTTATTGTTACTTATGAAACGCCCTGTATAACCAAGTGATTTCCTGCCTATCTCCACTTTAACTATTCGATTGATATTGAATTAATTTTTGTTTGCATTGCTTTAAGTTATGTATAGTAATAATTAATGTTTAAAAAAAATGGAAATAAAATTTAGTGCGAGACGATGATTGTGATAGTGCTTAGTACTTATTTTGTTAAAAACACGTCGATTTAACACTAACAGATGATCGGCAAGTTGCTCAATATTGCTAACAGGTATTAAACAGTTTCAGTATGTTAATAAATGCTGTTGAAATAAACCGCTTCTTAACTTTAGCTTTGGTAAGAAAACTGGTAACGTACCAATACCTATTATTTGAACCAGTGAGAAACGATTTCATCATCCAAATTATCGTAGTAAAGTTTATATCGTAAAGGATGCAGTCTTGAACTGCCTAAAAGGTAACTCTGGTTCATTCAACCCGTGACCTACCTAAACAACCTTGCATAATTACCGATATTATAACTGTCATCTAGAGAATATGATATTTACGGTATTATTGATTATAAACATGTTACAGCCATGTTGTGCTATTTCGAATCAAATTAAAGATTGAAAAATTTGTCTCGGGCGGGACATGAACCCACGCTCTTCCAAACCGGGGAAACGTGCTAACCAATTACACCACCGAGTTGTAATATTTGGCTTGCAAGTTGGTTGGTTGTAATACTGCCAGTAGATGGCGCGCACGTCCCCTTAAGACGCAACAGATTGAAAATTTCGTTCTCTGGGTTGTGGACTCGGTGGTGTAATTGGTTAGCACGTTTCCCCGGTTTGGAAGAGCGTGGGTTCAAGTCCCGCCCGAGACAAATTTTTCAATCTTTAATTTGATATTTACGGCTTTATAAATATTATGATAATTTAATAAAAAACCGGTTAAAAAGTGCGACTCGGCTACTTGCACACCGAGGGTTCCGTACCACACCACATAACATATTTTCTTACAAAAAAGTTACGTTTTCTCCTGGACCTTAGCGCGAGAACCACTCACACTTGGTCAGTTTTAATTATTTGTTGTTATACTGTTGAGTTTGCTCTGTAATAACATCAAGTTTGACGCTTTTACGTATGACTTGATGATAGTTGATTATTAGGTACTTATCTTCTTATCGTGTGGGGAAGCCCTACCTCGGATGTGGTTTTTATGTAACGACTACTACCAATAGCCGGGACCAACAGCTTAACGTGCCATCCGAAGCACGGAATCATCTTTTTTTTCTGACAATCAGGTGATTCAGCCTGCAATGTCCTACCCAACTGGGCGAAAACGCACAAAGTGACATATCATATCACTAGGTGTAGGTGGGAATCGAACCCACGACCTCCGTGTCTAGAGCCCAATGCTCTTAACCATTAGACCACGGAGGCAGTATTAGGTACCCTGTCCCTGGGGTGACAGGAGCCGTGTTGCTCTTTGATAATTTACTTGGTTTTGTTAAAATTCTAAGCCAATATAATTTACGTAGTACTTAAACAGTAAATAATTTGCTGTAATACGCCATGGACTACGTAACAGTTAACATACGTAACGAAAAATGTTTAATCATTATTTCGACTCCACGCCGCCTCTGTCCGTCATTGAATACCTCAGTCGATAATTTATAAATGTAATTCACAGCCGATCACACGATACAATACTTCGGCAGTACGTTTAGCCCTAAAGTCCACTCCACGTTGATATGTATTCTAATATGACTCTTATCGCTTCGCTATAAGTTTAGAAATAATTTGATTCAACTATCTTTGTATGCAGAACTTAGACAATTTAATGCAGAACGAACTCTAACACCCCTCGTTATGTGCAGGAATGTACTACAGTAATTATGCCATTTAATTTTGGACATTGCATTCAAGATTCAAAGGGGAATTTATCCTTTAGCGCATAGCGCGCGCCATACAAAAGAAGTTTAATTATACTACCTAGTCATTTTTAATATTAACCAATTGAATTCAATGACATTTTAAACACGATCTAGAAACTAATAATGAAAAAATTTTATGCGCAGCTCGCTTGGGCGTAATATGTTCTTACTCCTTACGCTCTCATTCAAAAATGCCGTAAGTAGATATAGAAAACTTTCCAATAAATTCAGTGTTTTAGTCATTTAATTTTGCGGTTATTCCATGTTGTTGAGTGATGCAGATGCCCGCATGGGAAATTCCCTTTTGACCACTGACATACTCAATGCTTTTGACAAAGTATGCTTACCTCTTACCTACGTGGTCAAGACAAGGAAAATAGTTACGTGATAGCTTGGTATGAGTAAATCCTGATCCTAGACCCTATTATACCTAGGTACCAGGAAACTTTAGTTTATCATTTATCTCAAGAATCGCTATAATACCTACTTACTAAATAAAGTAAGATAATTCATAATCTTAGAATTTTAAAAAATTGCGAACATTATGTACCTTCAACTTACCTGCATTATGTGAAATAATATTCCCCGAGGGGGTAGTCAGAGATATTCTGAAACCTCAGATCATCCACGTTTCACCAGTAGTACCGAAACTCTGTCCAGTGTGACGGGGGAGCCCGTCGCCACTTATAATGGACAGTTGGGTACAATACATTCCTCGAAATTGAAGCATTTCCTTACGATGTTTTCTTTCACCGAAAAGCTGTTAGCGGTGTTACAAATCGTACATAAATACCGAAAAACTCATTGGTAAGGTGAAGGTGGCAAAGAGCCTAGCGGGCAAGTGCACCTACCATCAAATATCTCGAAAACTACCGATTGGATACTAGTAGTGATACACCTTACATCGATGCTACAAACTAAATCATAGTTCTTGGTGATTGATGTATCACTACAGTATCAAGTAGGAGATATATTTTGTGGTTAGGTGCAGTTACCCACTAAGCGCACTTTGCCACCTTCACCTTACGTGCCGGTCAGGACGGGGATCGAACCATCACCTCCTGCACGGCAGGCAAGGTTTCTCGCCACTGGACCACCACGGCTATTTAAAGTAAGTTGATTCAAAATCGCATATTATGTAAGATAAGAAGATTTATTACTAGGCGCTCTCGTCACAAAAGAAAAAAGAAAATTTCCCAATCAAGAAAACGTAAAATAGAAAAGTGCGACATTATCTTTTTACAAAACCCTATAAGTGATTTTATAGCCGTAAAATTTTTGATTTTTCCTGACTGAGCGGTAAAAGAATTCTTAATATATAATTTTTACAGATTCTCATTAATTTATCGATACGTTATACTTACTTACCCAAATATTATAATCTCAAAGTATTATCAACATGTGAGGTCAATAAATTATCGATGTGGATTATGTACCTACCTATATATTTATATAGTTAGTACTTAGTGTGTACAATGCCAAGTACAAGAATAGACGAAATCACGTATTATTTGACGGAATGCAACAATAGAACGAATTAATCAATAAATAAATACCTAAACAATGAGTTTAGTAGTCTGTGAGAAATGTATCCATTCAAATTGACATGAAACTTCAACAAATGTTCTTACATACCTACCTACCTGGGTAGAACACAATGTTTCACCGAATTATACAGGGTAGGAAAATTATCATTAACCTTTAAACCACACTCTACCCATCAAACTGAACAACTTTTACTATGGGAGCAAAACGATCAGAGCAAAAAAAAGTCAGCTGTCCCATACTGAACTACAATACCTACTCGATGCAATCAAAATAAGGCCCATCACATACATACGGAATTGCAATTTGGAATTCCGAATGCAAACCGGTTTTCGTATAGTCTTGAAATCCCGTTCGCAAATGTGGAGGGGGAACCTCCATACGAAAAACCCGTTTTCATTCGGAATTCCGAATCGCAATTCCGCATGTATGTGATGGGCCTAAGGGACAGCAGATTTATTTTTGCTCTGATCGTTTTGCTCCCATAGTAAAAAATGTTCAGTTTGATGGGTAGAGTCTGCGCTGCGGTTTAAAGGTTAATGATACTTTTCCTTGCACCCTGTAGGTATAGATGACTGACCCGATTTCGGAAAATGCTATCGGACATGTGTAACTACTTATTTTTGATAATTATCTTACTATGTTTTGGAGGATAGGTAGGTTCGTGTTGTTTTCTTAAAATATTTTGAATATAACAAAGTAAGTAAATATAATTTAGGTATTTACATTTTAAAGACAATAAATGATAAAAATATCAAATCAAATGGCGATGACGACGCAGTAATTATTAATTTAAACTTCTTACTTACTTAATTACCATAAGTTATCCATTTTTTAAGATTTTTTAGAACATTTTTAAAACAAACAAGGTTGTTGCAGAGCTGTTAATTTCATACAAAACTTTGTCGTAGATCACGCGTAGAAGGTATTAATAAAAGTAATGTTTTATATATGGAGAAATAGCTTAGAAAATCTAGATTGCGCGTATCAAATAATATTGCAGATCCACATTCTGAAAGGGCCTAAAATGAAAAGGTACAATTTTCCAAGTCTACGATTTTAGCACCATCTTCAGTTACTAGAGTAAATGAATAAGAAGTTATGTTTTAGTACATATAAGTTAACGTAGATGCAGAGACAGGTACGAAGTAATGTTAGGTAGTATTTAATGTGCGCAGTTGATAAGAGATGGCGTTGATCCGAATGAAATAAATAAAAATATATTTAATAATGTAATAATAAATAATAACAAATAAGTAACACTATGAATTAAATATTTTTGTTTTGTTTCCATATTTTACAATAATGTACTTAATATTAGGTATAGGTAATTTGTTACAATTCCATTTTTCTTGTACTTTCTTTAACATTTAAAGATAAAATGCAGATTTTTAACAAAATCAATTAAAAGTAAAAGTCATAAAATAAAATAAAATCTAAAGATTCAAAATGTCATTGAAGGAACTGGATAAAAAATTTTACTCCAGCTAATAGAAAAAATAAAACTGGGTACTTTTTTATACAAAATCATTGGAGCACTGCATTTCATACAATATCATGTCACCTTACATACTTACTTACATTCAATTTTTTTTTATATTCTTAACCACTATCCCCTTCGGGAGATAACATTGCTACATTTATTTAAGTAATGAAATAACATAAATTATGCTTCACATTGCCTTACAAAATGAAAACCGGGTGACCATTTTTTAAGGCGTGTTTATAAGATCTACTTATTCTAATTTTGGGCACTAAAAATTCCCTTTGGTAGTAGAGAATTATAAATATTTGCATTTGTAGGATATGGATCGCCTTTCAGCGTGCTCTGTACAAACGAAGTTTTAGTAAATTTTGGATATTAACCAATTAAAGTCAATTATACCCCTTCTTCGTGAGAGGAGCCCTTTGCCCTGCAGTAGTGGGATTCTACAGGCTATAACTTACTTATACTTTAAAACACGGTCTAGAAACACCAATCACTGTGCATGTCGTTTGTCAGATTTTCGTTACTACAGGTTCAAATCTACAGTGGCTTAAAGATTGCCATACAAATGTAAAATTAATCCTAAACTGATAATTTAACGGAAATCGAACTAGTCACAGAGATGACTATATCGTGTTTGGAAAATTTCATTGACTTCAATTGGTTAATATCCTTAATCAGTGTTTTTTTTTTATACTTATGACTAATACAGCATTGCTCAGGGAGCATTTACTGCTTTTTACTGCGGACTATCGGAGGGACCACGAAGGGTCTCCCGATCCTAATGAATGAACTTAAGCAACCGACCTAGGAGCACCCAAAGTGGTACGGACCTCGGCATAGGACGTTCCTGGGGCTACGCGGCGGATTGGGTAGCGCGGATCGGTGAGAGTTGAAAATGGGATCTAACTTCATTTGTCGACAACCAGTAGAAAACAACTTAGATCAAAATAAAATGAATGGATAGGCCTTACGCGAACATTTCAAACCAGAAAAATGAGGCAAAACAAATGAAAGGTTTACTTCAAATCTGTATGCAAGTGCCCTAGATTTGACAGATAATGGCGCTAGTTTGTATGGACCAAGTGCACCAGTAGTTTGCTTCAACTTAATCGCGCTAAAGCGCGAAAGGCCTAAAGGCCTATCCATTAATTTTATTTTGATCTAAGGAAAACAACCAGTAGAATAATATATAATAAATATAATAAGTAATGCATTTAGAGAAATTATCTGTCCAAGTCTACCCAATATACCTAATCCCGACTGCAGACTTGTGCCGATTGGGTATTGTTCTTGATCTAGTAGAACTAGACGTTTAGGATCCCGAATAAGCCCTTACGGTTTAGCAAATCTATGAGGAGCAGTTCCGTGACTGACTGAATGACTGACTGAAAGACAACGCACAGCCTATGCCGTTGAAGATATAAACACTAACTATAATAATATATTCTACAGTATACAGGGTGAAATTGATATCGCATTAGCAGGATTTAGGGCTACAGGAGCGCAAAGAAAAGATTTTTCAAAAATCTACCCCAAAAGTGGTAAAACGGGGTTTTGAAGATTGCCCAAATCCATGCGAACGAACTCTAAAGCTAGTATATTATACTTCTTACCTGAATATGCCGATGCGAATAATTATGAATAAACACGCCTTACACTTATTTCATTGGAATAAAATAAGCCTCTTTGAAACATTGCATTATTTTAGGGCTTACATAAACAATCACAATATCTTCCATCTCACATTATTTACAATTCACTAGCGAGCAGGGCGGATACTGCCGTTTTAGTATCCTTAGGACGGGAACACACTTAATACTCTGTTTAATTTACCTAGAACCATGTTAAGCTTACTATCACAACACATATACTAATAACTGCTATCACTGGCTTTATATTCACAGCACTGTTTGTCCAGAATCCGGTACGATAGTTTTTGACCCTGCAGTTGATGTGGTGGTCTTCGCCAAGGCACATGGCGTAGGCCATTAGGTGTGGGATGGCGTTCTGCTCGTAGCTGGCGGTGAAGAGATGTTGCCAGGGTCCAAGGGCGTAGACCGCAACGTCTTCTCCTCCATGAGTCTCTGAGTCTAAAGGCACCAGACTTGGGTAGGAGTAACCATAATCCCCTGCAAGAAAAAAAGGGTTTGTAGAGATTTTTTTTAAAGAGCGTTAGTGGCGCGTTGCTGACAGTTTCACTGTACACTTAATTAGAGGGTTCGTGTTCGAATCCGCATGGATGAAATGCCATGTACCAATAAGTTTTTTTAACTTATGTACCTTCGTCATACAGACTGCTCTCAAACGGTGAAGGAAAAACATAGTGAGGAAACCTGCATAATGCTGAAGAAAGAAAACAATTGAAAATCAACGTAATCGTCAGTACAGTCAAGAGCAAGTGGAGCTTGACATCACCAGAATAAGCTGAGCTCTGATTTGTATATACGCGTCATACAGTACACGGCCGGTCCAAAGTGCAAAGTGTAAAGCTGCTATCGACGCGCGCCGACATCGGCGATCATTCAATTCAATGTCCATGCTCAGAAAGCGGCGATTCAGGCCCTGTACCCGCACTTTAGATTTTCTATATATCCGAACTTCGTTGTAATTGGACGGTTACGCAATTGCGAAGTTCGAATGTCCGGGTAGAGGCCCAGTTTCCACGTCTCGTCGTTACGGTGAAGTTGCGACATTGTCTACGCTCAAAAATAGCTTGTTTGATTCAGGTCTCCTTAAACAGTTTTCTAATCGAGATGGAAGTGCCTTCCTTAAATAATTAACCTAAAATCTAAAAAATAATTACCCAAATACTTACGATCATTAAATTCTCTGCTCAGCGTCACATCAACTCTTTTGCCATCAGGCTCAATCGAATGAGCTTTACCATTGGCATAACTAATCGTGGTATAAGGTATATTATCCATTCCTTTCGAAGTATCAACTGTGCCCAGGATATCGTTGCCTCTAGATGGATAACCAGACACCGTCATAGTGTGAGCGTGGTCTGAACTGACTACTATCAGAGTATCTTCTTCATCTGTCATAGATTTCGCTTTTTTGACAGCCTTAGCGTATTCCACAGTTTCGTCTAATGCTAGATGAGCTAAACTGTCGTGGTGAGCGTGGTCTATTCTGCCTCCTGAAAAATATTTATACTCGTTAATACTTTTTTTAAACTATCTGAAACGAGAACAAACCATGGCGACGAGGTCCACGAAATTGTGGTGGTGATCATTGGAGAAGGTCTACAAAGTAATTTGACTGAAATGATGGTGATGATGAACCTTGAATTTGTTGCAGGTACGAGTGCTCAAGATGTTGGTGACATTTCCTCGCTGCATGGCAAAACGAATCCGTTCGCTGCATGGCTATGATCCTTTCAGCAAGGAGAGCGCCCTACTAGTCTACCAGGGCGCTTGGATAAAACTTTTTATCCACGTCACTAGAGCCACGACATGATCCCAATTTTTATACAAGGTAACTCATAGTAAAATATAAAGGGGTTGTTTAGATCATCATACTGAACTACTTTCTCTATGGAGAAAATATGGAAAAAAATTGTGTTCCTAGAAGGTGCTGCAGTTTGTATACAGCAGATTTTTAAATATTACTTCTCGATATTGGCTCCATTGCGAAGGTTGTTTAGTTTCATGGTACGAACCACCCCTAAAAATAGTACTATGGTGTTTCGTTACACCGTGTGTATAGGTTGAGAAATAAAGGCCTCCGCTCATTGCAGCGATTTTATCGATCGATAATATCGCTGCGATTTTGCGATAATTGTTTCCATTACATTTTGTATGGGGACGCGCGCGATCCTACACACTGCCGCGATATTATCGAGCGATAATATCGCTGCGATTTTGCGATAATTGTTCTCAGTACATTTTGTATGGGGACGCGCTCGATGCCACACACTGCCGCGATATTATCGCAACTCTTTTGACTACATTCAGTGGTGGGGCGCATGCGTGACGCGAATCGCGGAATCGCTGCAGTGTGTAAGGTGTCGCGATATCGCTGTCGATAATATCGACGATAATATCGCTGCAATGTGCGGAGGCCTTAAAGAATGTTCCATATATCTAGATGATCTAGATCTTTTACACATGCATTGGTTTGTACGTGTTTCAATATTTACAATAGGTATAATTATTTTAATGTTATGCCTACCATACCATTTTACCTGATAGTTAATTTTATGACTATGCCAGGTAGCCTATAGGAGGTCAGATAATTGTAACTGATAAGCATTTTTCCTCAATTGTTCCTAAGGAAACTTTTGTACCTTTTGATGTGTAAGGTCAGTGTCGGGAAAGTACCTACCTGCCACTAACCACGAAGTCAACAAGTCAATTAGCAAAGTACCTTTTAAGTGGTACCTGACTTATAATTTGCTCACAAATTTAAAGAAGGAAGCTCTGAAAATAAATAACTGTAACCGCAAATTACCAAAAAAATATTAATATTATTATTATTGTACAAAAACTGCCCCTCAGATACACTATACAAGATTTTTTTATGTTTTTGATAATCCTAACATTATCCGAGATTAATCTTTTGTGAGTTTTTGTTTAACAAATTATTAGAATTGACGATTATAACGAATAAACAGATACAAAAGTTTCCTTGCCCATTTAATATTTTATTTTACTATTTAATTGGACCTGTTCAATCAAAACTAATGATAAAACTCTAGTTACTAATCTAGGCCCAAGCACAATCTTTGATCGAAGGGTATATGACTACATTACCTATGATACAGGATGTAACGAAACACCCTAATAATATTTAAAGGGGTGGTTTAGACAACATCGAGAAATAAAAACCCGCTGTTTCATACAAAATTGCAGACGTCGAGTCTGCATGCACGAAACAGCAGAATTTTTTATTTTATTTTGATGTTGGCTCCATAGTACCACCATTTAAGGCCATTTTGAATTACAGAAACAGAGATTTGAAACACTTCCTCTCACTTATTCTTAGAACAGCTAAGGTAACGTCCAAGATACGTTGGATAGTATATCTTTCTCATAAATAAAATAAATCATAATATTTTCTAATCTTATTTGGCCAGAAAGCAATACAGGAATTGGAATATCTTTTATTTGGAATGCATAAAGTATACCAGTTTGATGGTCTAATCTAAACCACCCCTTTAAAATTACTGGATTGTTTTGTTACACGCTGTATATCGGAGAAATTATAACCAACCTTCAACAAAAAGGAAATACCCTTTAGGGTTCCTGCTCAGCATTTTGATGGCTACTTCCACCATCTCTTCAAGAGTCGGCTGGTTCGCGGCCTGCAGGTGATAGTCCATGTGGTCGTCGTTGAACAGACCCAGGAGGTATTCTGGTAATTCGTCTGAGTTGAAGACCTGGAAACAATGAATTATGATGGTCTTAAGAAAGTTCTAATTTTGTTGTGAGAAAGAAAGACTGCGGAAATTAAAAATGAAAATTATCAGGCTCCTTCGGTAGTTTTCATTGAAACAAACGCATTGTTAGTGGCATTTAGATTAATCGTTGTACTACTAGTTTAGATTAATTATAAAATTGGGTAGTGTTTGGATTTCACTTTGAATAGTAGGTATTATCGTTGATTAGGGACTCCATCCATCCGCACAAGATAGTCGGAGTTGGAACACTAAACTATACAATATCGTTCTAAAGTTTGTTTTGTTTATTTGAAAGGAAGAATGAGTCTATGACTGAGAATAAGTCCATGACTGAGAATGACCAAATGACTGAGAATGAGGCTATGACTGAGAATTAGTCTATGATTGAGAATGTGTCTATGACTGAGAATACGACTATGCCTGAGAATGAGTCTATGACTGAAAATGAGTCTATGACTGAGAATAAGTCTATGACTGAATGAGTTTATGACTGAGAATGAGTCTATGACTGATAATGAGTCTATGATTGGCAATGACTCAATAACAGTTTCCTATACAGCACAGATTCCTTACCTTCATCAAATCAGTTCTATCAGTGACATATTGATGAGTGACATTCTTCTCGACTTTGTCAATGTGCCATAGCTCAGTAAGGTCGATTCCATCTAGTCTTCTACCGGTGCTGTTGACCACGGTGGTCAAGTTTGGTAGTAGTTCCCTTCTGCCACCTCCCATTATGACCTGTAACGAATATAAATTAATTGTTGGTTGATTGTAACACTATAGAAATCATTGACTTATACTCTAGCGATAGACAGGCCCCTTCATAGAAGCAACATGTCGCACTTGAATGCGGTGGCCGCACCGCATTGATGTTCCCGAGCTTGCTTCGTCACTATGGCAATGACAATTTACTATAGTAAAAGACGGGGTTGCCAGAGTGGGTGAGTAAAGCTTGAGACTATTGATGGGGAAAAATTATCAAAGTGGGGAATATTTTGAGTATCAATTTTATTCATCATAAACAAATTACATAAATAAAATATAAGTAATCTGTTATAGGTTGATTCTAGATATTATAATTGGTCGATTTAACACCCTTTCTGTGCCTTAACCACGTGTTGTATATTACAGTAAGTACTAGTATTAATTTGGTTTCTACTTATTCTGTATTTTGGGTATTTTGTAATATAATTTTAAACCGTTTTATGCATGTTTAATCTTACAAAACTGTCAATAAAAAGTAAAATATTAGGTTTGAAGCACTATGAGTTGATCGACCGTCTGTTTTCTGTGTATTTATGTGTGATGTTATATGTTCGTGCCGTTGTTGTATGGTTTCCATAATAAAAGCCTTTAGTGCTTAGTTTGGGATCATTACAATGTGCGTTATTTGTTTTTATTTATTTTATTTTATTTGTTTGTATCTACCAAATTATTTTGATTGAATTTTTCTTCAAAATGGGGAAAAAGATTATCAATCTGATTTTATTTTCGAAACCACATCTGGTAAAAGACTTCCAGGAGTTGAGAGTCAGTAATAAAAATAAATTGAATGGTTATTGCCTTGGCCAAAGCCATGACAATATTGTAATTAAAACGTTTATCTTCGTTTCAATGCAATAAAAATTATCTTTTTGCAATAAAACGATCAATATCACAGTTATTTTATCAGTCTCAGGCTTCTTCTAGCACGATTTTGAGATGAATTCAGAGATAAGGATCCAAATTATCATCATTATCGGAACGTTCCACTATGAAATATCTAAAGAATATGTGTGAGAAAAAAGGAAATATTTTGGTTTACGACAAAAACCATCGAAATGCGTAACTAAACCGTATAGAATGTTTATTTAAACAAAACCTAATGCATAACCAAGTGGAACAAATTCAAACAAAGTATGAAAGAAATTGTATGCTTCGCACATTATTTGTCGAGAGAAATAATATTATAAGGTATTTTTTTTAGCATAATTAATAGTTATTTAATAACTTTAAGATTAAATCATTTATTAACACAAAACAAATAAAGGTAACTAGGTACATTAAAAATAAGTAAAAATAAATGACTTAAAACTAACTTATTGTAACTTTAGTAACTTTATGTATATGAACGAAATTTTTACGGCATCTGCAAGCAGTAGGATCTCATTACAAGACAAGCCACCTCTCGCCTCCTCAGTATTTAGTTCCTCCCCACCCTCGCTCCCCCTCTCAGTATTTAGTTTTTTGTTATTTACCTTGAACTTCCTACCAGGGTCACTGTTGACCAGCTGATGCGCGATATCCTTGCAGCCAAGAGTAAGGCACTCCTCGGGAACATCTGCGTCTGACTCCCAGTTGCGTTCAGACGTATGCGCATACATTCCAGCTGGTGAGGCGTGCGTCACTCGCGTTGTGGTGACCAGACCTGGAAGGGTAATGTGATGATTAATTTTGGAATACTGTAAGGAGGAGCGGTGGTGGCGTGTTGCGGAGAGATATGCATATGCTCACGACTATATTCCCCGAGGGGGCAGTCAGAGATATTCTGAAATCTCAGAACATCCACATTTCACCATTAGTACCGAAACTCTGTCCAGTGTGACGGGGGGTGAGCCCGTCGCCACTTATAATGGACAGTGGGTACAATACACGCCTCGAAATTGAAGCATGCAGGTTTCCTCACGATGTTTTCCTTCACCGAAAAGCCAGTGGTGTAACAAATCGTACATAAATTCCGAAAAACTCATTGGTACGAGTCGGCTTGGACGGGGATCGAACCATCGCCTCCTGCACGGCAGGCAAGGTTACTCGCCACTGGACCACCACGGAGATATGGAATGGAAACCCAATATTGACAATCTTGAGGTCCGGGTTCGAATGATTTAGATGTTAGTATTATAGAGAAAGTTGTTCAATTTGATGGTATGATCATCCAATTTTGTTTGACCAATCAATCAATCAAATACACCAAAATATAAACAGTAAATAAAAAATTCAGAGAAAAACATGTACCTTACACGTATATGTTTTATTTTTATAATTGTTTAAGTTTTGTACCCTATTAATATAATATCATTAGTTATAAGTTCCCCTGTCTATTACGAGTATATTAGATAAGATTAGTTTTGATTGTGCACAACATCAAACAGAGACTTGACAATAAATTTTGAATAGTTGGAAAGACAAATACAAAATTAAATTATTAGGCAGTATACACACGTGACACGTAGATCAAAACAATAGAACATAAAAACTCTATTTAGTATTGAGTGCTATTAGTCTTAAATAAGTCTTTATGACGTCATCCATTGAAAGTACAATGACTGAAAGTATTGAGATATTTGTTTTATGATGAAATGTTTTATTAGCTGTCAACATAATATCTCTTTTTACTCATAAAAGAAATAATGAGAAAACGAAAAAGTAAAATGACAAGAAAATTGTAATAGTAGGTACATTATGATATAAGTGAGTTAAGTTGGTCATTACAGCCGAGGCTAGATCGCAGCACGAGCCGCAGGCGAGTGATATCAACAAACCAACGCTCACGTGTTTCATAAATGACGTTTTACAACACAATTGTAAGGACGACGTTTTTCAACACATTTCTTTAATTCTATCCAAAAAAAAACAAGAAATATCAAGAGAAAAGTAAATAACAACAAAAGACTCGACTTCAACTTCATCGTCATCATCAGCCCATCATCGTCCACTGCTGAACGTAGGCCTCTCCCAAGGCGCGCCACAAAACTCTGTCCTCGGCCTTCCTCATCCAATCGCAACTTCATGTTCACTAGCAATCATGTCTTTATGAAACCAAGCAAAATTAATTCACAAATAAATAAAAAATGTGCATTACACTATTAAAGAAATATCTTTGTACTAACCAACATCCAGACCCTTGCTCAAAGCCCACTGTCCTATAGAAGGCGACCAGTTCCCCTTATGCAACTGTGAGTAGCAGGACGCCCTGGTGACATTGCCGTCCAGGCCTATCACTCCGTACTTCGTCTTCACTCCAGTGAGGTAGGAAGTCGCAGTGCACGCTGAGTCTGGTACTTGGGCGTCTATGCAGTACGTCTGCGGAAGAATTGAGGGTTTAGACTCATAAGGGGTACTCACTCACTCACTCACTCTTACTCAAGGGGTATGAGTATCTTAATAGACGACGCCGGGCACTTCATGTGGAAGGATCTAGCGATCTTAAGTAAGATGACGTCAGTACTCGAGCCATCTCGCTCAGATGCTGCCGCCTGATGTGTGTGCTTCTAGCTAGACTCCTCTAAAATCTTTCCTGAAGTGCGGGGTGAGATGTGGTGTCCCGTCGTTGTCGTACGAGGCGGTAGTATCTCTTGATAGTTTCTTTCGCAGTATATTAACACTTGACACATCAATGCATCCTGTAAAACGTTCAATATGCGTAAGCCTTAAAAGAACAGCACGCGTGAAATGTTTGTATCAATATTTCTGACCACCCTGAAAGGTTAACATAATTATGTAGCTCGGTTTTTGTTCACCTACATGTATAATTTTTACTGAGAAAATAAGTTTTATTACTTGGATAACCATACTGAGTTATTTTATTAAATCCCAAGTTTCTAAGCAAATTATTATCCTATCGTACAAATTACCTAACACAGTTACACTTCTCCCATGCCGGACAATGTCTCCGCAACCTTGATCGTGAGTAGGTACAGTCAGCACGGTAATTAAGTAACGTGCAAGATAATTTCCCTTTACGTTTCCTTCCTTACATTGTCATTTAGAAGCGTATCAATTTTGTTTACTCGTCAGAGAATTTAAAGAACATTTTGTATTCAGGAAAAATATATATTGTGTTGCTTTGAAGGTCAACTATTAGTAATTTGGGCGTGGGATGTGATGAGATAAGATAATATTTCAAGTTTAAAGTAAATACTGATTACATATTGATTGTTGTATATTGAAATTGAGGGCCTATACTTCAAAGAATTACAGAATAAACAAGTAAAACTATAAAAAGGCTTGGTGTCAGTCATGCCGTTCGTAGATATATAATAGTACTTTTATGAAAGTCCATGCAATCATGTTTACATTATCTACATATACAGGGTTTAAGGAAAAGTTATCATTAACCATTAAACCACATACTCTACCCATCAAACTGATCAACTTTTACTACGGGCGCAAACCGATCAGAGCAAAAAATAAATCGGCTTTCTCATACTAAACTCTGATTAACTAATTATACTTTTACTTATATGGTAATAATGTTTATGTGTCCACCGCAAATAATGAGAAAAGGGTAGGAGGAAGGCAAAAAAAAAATGTATCATATCAAAAGACTTCTAAAATAAGTTCCTGTGAATCATCATCATCCTAGCTACTGTCATGCTGGGTAGCGGGGTCAGCTTTTCTTCTCTATTTGTTTCACTTTTCGCAAGTATCCATGTCCTTTTTAGCAACATTAGACCATCTCTGAGTTTTGCTCCACATATATCATGTTGACCTTGTAGAGTAAAGTCCCATTGCTAAGTTGCGTATAATTTTAGGGTTCCGAAGTAACAAGGAACCCTTTTTTGGGATATGATTATTAGGATTATAGTTTCGCCATGTCCGTCCGTCTGTCCGCGGCTTAGCTTAGAGACGCTTAGTCCTCATCATCATCAGCCTATCATCGTCCACTGCTGAACATAGGCCTCTCCCAAGGCGCGCCACGAAACTCTGTCCTTGGCCTTCCTCATCCAGTCGCTCCCCGCTACTTTTTTTAGGTCGTCTGTCCAGCGGGCAGCAGGGCGTCCCACACTACGCCTACCAGTTTGCAGTCTCCACTCTAGAACTCTGACACCCCATCAGTTGTCAGTTTAGTACTAGAAAGATGTAATTTGGCATGGGTAACATACATACATATTAATACATATTAAATTAATAAATATGTGAAAATTTTTGTTAGAGTCAAGTGTCGTCGACAAAATTAAATAAGAAAATGAAAGGTCGACTCTGTGTCAAAAACAGTCTTCGTTATTGAAACGTCATCGAACGTGCGGCCTGTCTGCGCAAACGCAGATTTCCTTGATCGTGACATACGCGCGTGGAGTACCTAACACCGACCGCGCGGTCAACCGTAAAACCGTTTATTGAAGTCTACAATTATGTTCGCTACTTTATAATGTTCCGCATGAAGCAATTTTTGGGATATGATTATTATGATGACTGTACAAGTCCTCCTCTTTAATTATTATGTGTTTGAGATATTTGACTCAGAAATTCATAGTAGCAGAAAGAAATAATGAATCGCATTTTATGTTGAAATACGGTTGCCACTCCCCCTGACAATTATTCGTGAGAGGAGGCCTTAATTCGCCCTGCAGTGATATCCTACAGGCTATATCATAATTTCATAAAAATATAAAATTATAAATGGTAATTAACCTTACACAAAAATAAAATTTCCTCCAAGAAAAGGCCATCAGGTCCAATTATTCTGTTACGCTAGCCGAATTTGATTCTTCCTTTCAACCTTTATGATGAATATTGTTTTTTAGGTATTCATAAAATAATTTATAATAAATAATTAAGCCCGACCAGAAAATAATAAAAAACCTACGGAAAATTAATGGAACCAATTTTTGTACTTGGATCACATACATTTAATGTTTAGGTAGTCGATTGCAGCGCCCTCAAACCAGGTTTTTTATATTTCTCGTCAAGCTTTAAAATAAATTTTGGTATTAGAAGACTCAATAATTAAATGTGTTTTCCTATACACAGCACGAAAAATAGTTGTATTAAGAACTTGTTCTTACTTCCTATAATATTATTAAGGGGATATAATTCGGAGCGCGCTCCATACTACTACGTACGTACTACGGTGATATTTTCATTATTAACCAATTAAAGTCAATGAAATTTTGCCGAAACATTCTAGAAACAAATCTCTATGCTTATAGTGAGCCAGATTTTCGATAAAATTTACAGTTTCAATGCTAGGATTAATTTAAAATTTGTATGGAAATCTTTGAGGCACTGTAACTTTAAAACTATACATTTCAACGAAAATCGGACTCCATACAAGCATAGAGATTTGTTTCTAATTTGTTTCTGCAAAATTTAATTAACTTTAATTGGTTATTATTGAAAATATCACCATTGTACGTTTGTATGGAGAGCGCCAACGGTAATATACGTTAAGGACGTAATTTGAAAGCAGGCAGTCAAATTGCCGGGTCAAGTTTTGTCAAAATTAAACCTGTTCAGTGTTTCCAGTCTGCACCAAACTTACAAGAATTGAGCAGGCTGGTTTTAAATTGTTACGAAACTCGTCCTGACCGTTGAATTTTGTCTTGCTGCTTTCAAATTACTCTCTTGTATTGCTTAATAAATAATGTGAATCATTTATTTCGAATATACTTACAACATGGTAACAGAATTAATCAAAGAGTTTGTTTAAACATTATTAAATTTTGTTCAAAATAATTAAAATGCTAATAACACCCAAATTGAGCTCATCTTGAACAGTTTTATGTATAGAAAAATTAGTTTGACTAATTGCAGCAGGATATAATTATGTTATTTATTGTCTTAACTGGACAATATTTGATATTATATAGGGTCTTTGTTAATATGCGGACATCTTTTTAAGAGGATGGTCAGACCGTCAAACTGAACAAAAGACACTGACATCGAAATCGCAAAAAAAAATCAGCTCTTCCATACAAAACTGCAAACCTATACTCGAGCCAAATGTATGGGACAGCAGATTTTTTTTCGCGATTTCGATGTTGGTCCCATAGATAAAGTTGTTTAGTTTAACGGTCTGATCATCCCCTTAAAAAAGTGTTAGCATAATAAGAAGGACCCTGCATACCTCCTTCGTTATGTATTTGCAACCGCCTTTCCATTATAGTGAGGTGATGATAGGTTAATAAACGAATACTTGACCTAATGTATATTGTTAGTACCTATGGCGGTCTCAATTGTAAAAATTCGTCACAAAATGAAATAGAAGTGTAAAGTAGAGCACCAGCAATATAAAACGGTAGTGATCTGTGACTGATAAACCGTTGTAAAGTCAAGTCAAAGAAAACAAAAAGATGTAGACAAAAAATATTACGCTTTGTTTTTGCAACGGTCAGAGAGAGTTTAGTAAAATTCTTTTTTTTGTGGATTACATAAAGCCTCGTATACACTAGGCAACAATTGACGCGCAACACGTGACGCTCAACATGTTCGGCAACATTGCAAAACAACGCGCGACGTTGCTTCTATTACAAAAAGAAGAAGAGGCAAAGGTTTAGGTTACTAATGTCTAAAATGAATAATGACAAGGTATAAAAATGTCAAATGCCGAAGTCTAATAAAGTCGAAGTGTTATAATGACGAAGTATAATAATGTCATCATTTAATAATGTCGAAATATAATAATGTCGAAATATAATAATGTCAAAATATAATAATGTCAAAGTGTAATATAGTCGGAGTATAATACGTTGTTCTACAACGTTGCCGAACATGTTGAGCGTCACGTGTTGCGCGTCAATTGTTGCCTAGTGCATACGAGGCTTGAGTTGTGTTGTAGGCAACACAGCTGCAACTGCAAGTGGTGACGTAGGAGTTAGTGAAAGAAATTGGTTTTAGAGATAAGTTCAAATGCGGCTATTCTGAATATGTTATTTTGTAAATTATTATCTGTGATAACGATAATAAAGGCATATACCACTGGTCAAAGCGACCGTCACTCCTCATCATCTCGTATGGTTAATTAAGGCAATAATTTCCATTTCCCCACAAAAATTTGAAATCTCTTAAAAGTGGCACTGTCTATTGCGGTCACTGATGGTTGTCCAAAGTTTGAAACCTCATAATTCGCTTCGCTGAACAAGAGGATCACTTTTTGTAACAAGTTCAACACAATGTCTACGTAATAGATTGTACTAAAATCATTTCCTATGAGTTCGACAGACAAATTCCTTTATTATCAACTTTACAATACGCAATATTAAAATTTAAAATTACATCACCACGCGTCATTTTCCTAAACATGAATTACTTATCTAAACAAAGATTTATCATCCTTGCTTTTTTAAATGGCTTTTTTACTCAAAAATATTTGTGGGTCAAACAAAAATTATTAAAAGCCATCTCATGCTAATTTATAAATTAGCGTAGTATAGCGAACTAAAAAAACCCATCAAAAATCATTGTTTTTAAAATATGCAGCGGAACTAAGTTTGTTTAAACATTCTTGGAATAGGTACTTATCAATTCAATTATATTTTAATCTATTAATAAATTAATAATTTTAATCATAATTAATACAGGGTAAATTTTATATCACTGCGGATAATTTCAGCAATTCAGCATGTATTCTACTCATCAAACTGAACAACTTTTACTATGGTGCCAACATCGAATCGCGAAAAAAACAGCTGTCCCATACATTTAAGTCGAATAGGTAGGTACTGCAGTTTTGTATGGGACAGATGTTTTTTTTTTCGCGATTTCGATGTTGGCTCCATAGTGAAAGTTGTTCAGTTTGATGAGTAGAATACATGCTGAAGTAAAGTTATCTGCAGTGATGTAAAATTTGCCCTGTATATCAACGAAAAAAAAAATTTACGTTTAACGTTCTAAAGATACTCTTCTCTTGTTTTTAAAGTGCATAAGTATTTCAACATCATGCATGAGTCATGCCATAACCAAATGCATTGCTCAAGGTAGGAGGTCAATGATACACTTATGAAAATAATAATTATATAAATTCAGTTGTGTCAAGCATATGCTCACGACTATATTCCCCGAGGGGGTAGTCAGAGATATTCTGAAATCTCAGAACATCCACTTTTCACCAGTAGTACCGAAACTCTGTCCAGTGTGACGGGGGGTGAGCCCGTCGCCACTTATTCGTTTTTCTTTTCTTTTTCATTAGGTAATTCATTAGTATTGGCCAATAAAGGTCCCACGCCCACGTGATAAGTGTTATTTTTGAAGTGCATAATTTAACGCGCTATAAACACATGCTATCTCTCGTCCTTACACTCCTATGTCTGATGGTACGGGAGACGGATACCATCAAAGGTTTATCAGATGCAGTGGCTATAACCGGCAGCCAAACGGTTTGGGCGTCAATGATGTGTAAGACGCCTGAAGGAATAAGTAGACTCTTATACTCTGCGGTTTGGTGCTATTCTACGCTGGATACCTCACAGCTGTTACATACATACAGGCATAAACTCATGACCATAATCCTTATTGGGGTAAATTTGCTCCAACTAAGAAACTAACTATCTTGTTAATGCCTATATATCTGTAGTAGCAATTCTCACTTGTAGCATACCTATTGAAACAAGATGGAATGACTGTGTCAAGTAGAGATAGGTGGCTAGCTTTTCGCCCAAGAACACTGCATAAGAAACATCATTCCTCACTCGTCTCATACGACACCCATTGGAAGAAATATGGTGGTTTTTTCAAAGCCACACGTATATATAAAAATAAAGATTTTGAATCGAAGGTTACAAATAATAAGTTCTAGTCGGACAGCATCAAAAGTCGATGAAAACATCTGAACCTTATTCACATAGATTTTTTTGTTTCCTAATCTGTTTTGTCCCACTGCTGGACAAAGGTCTTCCCTAAACTCTTCCTCATCTCTCTGTTCGGTATGACAGCCAAACATTACAGTAGGCACCCAACTCATCCCACCAACTTTGCCGGGGTCTGCCTCGACCTCGACTCCTGTTGTGAGGTACTGATAATAGCGTGACGATTAATGCCCACCGCTTGGTATGCCGAATGCACATAGAAATAAAGGTGGCAAATGTTTATTTACTTACCCTAGCTAAACCGCTGTACGGGAACTTTTCAAAGTCCAAAACGTTGTCTTCTCCCAACTCTCTTTCCATTTGTCCAGCAAATGTCCTGGCTGCCATAATAGTTGCCAAAGACATCCCATCTCCAATGAAGAGTATGCCGTTCTTAGCTTTATTCTTATTTAGTTTAATTTGAAGTTTCGTTTTGAGGATTTCTTGTGCGTTCTGACGCCAGTATTTTCCATGTTTTTCCTCAGCTGGGATGTACGCCGGGTTCATTACGGTATCCAGAACCTTTATAGGTTTTGGTGTGGATTCATCATTTTCTGTGAAGGAAAAATAAATATGTTATAGAACCGAAGGCGCATTTAATTGTTATTCCTACCAAAATCAATAAAAGCCAGTTGCGTTACGCTGTAGTTTTTTAAATTATTTGTAAAATTATTAGTGACCTAAAATCACAGAACTATTTGGTAAAATTCAGTTACACCTTGTCGGAAGACTGAGCCCTGTCTTTTGTATTTCGTCCCCTTAGAGGGAAAAGTCACTAACTGACATGTGCATAGTTTTGAGATATTGAGGTTTTAAGTTTAAAACGTCATAACAACGTCAAATTTTGATATATTTAATTTTTTGTAAGTACACATTAATCGTTGAATTAATCCCCATTTTGTAAAGTAAAGTGTAGATCTCTAATTATCACACGAAAGACGAAAAATTGGATAGTTAGTTTTCCATCCAACACATTTTTGCCAAATAAATCGTTAGTGACTTTTGTCATGTTGTTGGTGACTTTATGCAATTTGGAAATGCAGGTTTATGAGTCTCCAATTTAACTAACACTATTATTTTGTGTCTTTAACATTACTAAAAGTTATTTAAGCATAGCATAAGCATATGCTCACGACTATATTCCCCGAAGGGGTAGTCAGAGATATTCTATAACCTCAGAACATCCACGTTTCACCAGTTGTACCGAAACTCTGTCCAGTTTGACGGGGGGTGAGCCTGTCGCCACTTATAATGGACATTGGGTACAGAACATGCCTCGAAATTGAAGCACGCAGGTTTTCTCACGATGTTTTCCTTCACCGAAAAGCCAGTGGTGTTACAAATCGTACATAAATTCCGAAAAACTCATTGGTACGAATCGGCCTAGACGGAGATTGAACCATCGCCTCCTGAACGGCAGGCAAGGTTACTCGCCACTAGAAAAACAAAAATTCATGTGAAGATCACCTTCAGTCAGGTATCAGGAACCTATGTGTGAAGGTCAGGAATGTTTGTTCCTGGTGTGACAGCGCGGTGTGAAGGTTAGGTTCAGGGCTTAACTTCCTCTTGTTCATCAAAATCTCTTTAAATAATGATGTCACATGAAATAATGTATAAATCACGCTAAAACACAACGCAGCGGTGTTCATCGACCGGCTAGCTCGATCGATCTGACTGAAGTGGGGGCAGTGTTGCCAACAGTTAAATTAGCTCTCCACCAGATTCAAAACCACAGGAAAACCACTAACAGAAGGCCCTACTCTCATAATCAAAAAATTTTGCACTAAACAATAAAACATTGGGTAGTTATATTGGTAATTTGCTACCTTTATTATACATATTGTGCAACATTTACTTGTAAATGCCGTAAGTGCCATGTCGTGGTGGTCCAGTGGCGAGTAACCTTGTCTGTCATGTAGTAGGCGATGGTTCGATCCTTGTCCAGGTCGACTTGTACCAATGACGTTATATGAATTTATGTACGATTGTAACACCACTGGCTTTTCGGTGAAGGAAAACATCCTGAGGAAACCTGCATGCTTCAATTTTGGCATGTATTGTACCCACTTCTGTCCATAACAAGTGGCGACGGGGTCACCCCCGTCTCACTGGAGAGAATTTAGGTACTATAATAGTGAAAATGGATGTTCTGAGGTTTTAGAATATCTCTGTGTACCCTCGGGAAATCGTTGTGAGCCCTTTTTCTTACGATTTATTTGTAAGTCCAAAAATATAACTAAACTAAACAAAGTATTGAAATTACACAAAGAAAAACTTATTTGCTTCTGGCCGTACGTACATGTATAGACAAAAAGTGACAAATGCTGCGGCATTTCTCCGCTGCACAGCTAAGGACAGAGGAGGTCACAACCTTTATCGTATCTTTATCGTTAAGGACATCCCAGGTCCCTAAAGAAAGGTTTGGCTTCGAATGCCCATGGCCCTGGTGTCTCGACAGCGAACAGTTGTATGACAAAATATTTTTCTAGTTATGTAAATAATCAGCTTAGTGGTTGAGTAATCATCTGTCTACTAATTGGAATGCTGTTTTTAAAACGGACAATTTCAAAAACATGATCGAATAATGAATTTATAAACTTAAATAAAAGTTTAAGACATTTTTGAGAACAAATCAAATCTTACGAAATTCAAAAATAGCTCTCTTGTAACTCAATTTTAGTCTATTGAACCACTCGCAAAACCACTTACTAAAAGCAAAATTTCTACGCTAAAAGGGGGTCAAAACCACAATTTTTAGTAGAAAATCCACTAAGTTTGCAACACTGAGCGATGGGCGCACGCAGGGTGCAGGTGTAGTGGGCGGCGGGCGCGGGAGGTGTGTTTCAGTACAAAGCTTTCAACGGTTTCTCAGGAAAAATAATCACTAACGGCCCTTACGGAAATAGGGCTTAGGCAAAAAGTCACTAAATGCGGTTAGTTAATTTTTAAAATGAAATAAAGTTCCGTAGAAAAAATAACTAATTGCACTTAGTTATTATTTTTGTCAGGGAAAAGTCACCAAGTACATTTAGTGATTTTATTCACTTTGGAAAAGTCACTAACTGCTCGTAGCTATATTGGATGATAATGCAGCTGGAGTTAGTTATTATTTCCTGTTTGAATTCACACAAAAACTGTACTTAGTGACTTTTCCACCTTTTTATCTTGGAAAGTATGGCAGATATCGAAACGTGAGTGAGACGGGAACGTAGAACAGGTTATTCTGAGTACGGTGGTGTTAATAACTCATTTTGGCCAAATGTGTCAGTTGGTGACTTTTCCCTCTAAGGGGACGATTTGTACTTTAAAATGATGACAATTATTAAGAATTTAATAATAATCATCATTATCACTTACTACTTTAAATAAAAGTATAGTATTTCGGGACATACGTGTCCCGGACCTTTGGGAAGCGTGCGTGGGGCCGAAGCCAAAACGTAAAGGGCCCGCCAGACAATTTGATCTAAATGGTAATGTAACGTTATGTTATACCTACTTATTTATTCTTCGTGTACTATTGGTTCAGATAAACTAACTAAGGACACAAGGGTTCAACGTTTCGGCGATCAAGGTTGTAGAAGTAAGTCATTGAGATAGCAAAACATGTTCTCTTCGATAATTATGCATTTAGGTTTATGTTACACAGGGTTCTTCTTCATGTGATGACTATTGCTGGTGGTTTTTAGGAAATGATCAGACCATGAAACTAAACAACTTTCTCCATGGGACCAACTCCAAAATTGAGTAAATACCATTGGATATAATTATCTTGATTGTATAAAATTCAGTAAGTAGCCAAAACATCGAAATCGCATCTAAAAATTCAGGTGTCATTTCGGTCAAGTAACCTGCATTGAACTGCTGATATTTTTTCGCGATTTTTTGCTCAATAGTGAAAGTTTGACGGTCTGAAGCACCCCCTTTGATACGTAACGTATTTAATTTTACATGCACTATGTATAAAACAATAGATGTTCTACATGTATTTGTATTGATCATGTTGGTTTTAGATGTGTTTGTTGTTGTTTTGTGTACCTATTGTTTGTTTTTTATTGCTTTACCTCTGTTTAATATTTGCGTGCCGTTGTTAATGGGATTGTTAATTTACGAGATCCGCTACTGTATTTTTATGTAACCTGATCAATAGCAAATACAAATTTCTTTACTTTATCAACAAAAACAGGGTTGTCAAACTCATTTCTACAAAGTAACTAAGGTACTATAATATCTTATGCAAGGTCTCAGTGAGGAAAACATTTGGTTCGAAAACCGGTAACAATTGAGGATTGCATTGAAATTCGTAATAAAATGTCGAGGAAAAGGTCCACAAACAAATGTTAATTAGGTTCCGGGCTCTTGTAAGATTACGCTCAATAAAGAGTTTACCCAGGAATAGGCGGCTACATTTAATTTTGCAATACTTCCACCTAACTGCGATCGTCAAACTGTCTGTTCGTCAAACCCTTTAATCGATTAAATCGATCAATCGATGGTCAAACCTTTCAATCGATCGTCAAACCTTTAAAAACCGTCAGCATAATATTAAGAAAGACCGTATAGGTACCTGAGTACCTAAATGTATAGTTATAATTTAAGAGAATTTTATTCCGAGAGAAAAAATGCGCGCTGCATACAAACGTACTATGGTGATATTTTCAATACTAACCAATTAAAGTCAATGAAATTTTGCAGAAACAATCTAGAAACAAATCTCTATGCTTGTATGGAGTCAGATTTTCGTTAAAATATACAGTTTCAATGCTAGGATTAATTTAAGATTTGTATGGAAATCTTTGAGGCACTGTAACTTTAAAACTATATATTTTACCGTAAATCTGACTCTATACAAGCATAAAAATTTGTTTCTAGATTGTTTCTGCAAAATTTTATTGACTTTAATTGGTTAGTATTGAAAATATCAACATAGTACGTTTGTATGGAGCGCGCTCCGAATTATATCCCCTTAAAGAATTAATGTTTTTTACACACTGGCAAACATGCATGAGCTACCGGTTGCATGTAACAATCACAGATTATATCAGAGATGATTATTATCAACAAAATTATCATCAATAACATCAAAAATTATTTTAAACGTATGTTACGTGACCGATTCAAAGATACTTCGAGTTTATTTCAAAACGGTTGTAATAAAACGTGTCAGTTGTTAGATAAAATAAAAATACAATGTTACTAAATATTACATTAGATCTAAGTTTTTAGCGTTTATGTTTAAAATTTTACGCAGATTAGGTGATTAGTAGTCCTGATATTTTATTTTAAAAGTCAAAAGTTATGGCTAAGGCCATCACTGGTACCGAAAGCATAAATTGTGAGCATAAAATTAATAAAAAAATGCTTAAGGAAAAGAATTTTATTTTAAAAAAAATTTTTTGTTTTTTTCATTCAGCAAATCTAAAAAAACACGTTTTATTTACAACTATCCTTTAGGACGAATGAACAACGGACGGACGGAAAGTGTAGGTAGTAATAGTGTCTCGTTGGCACGCTTTGGTTATAGAACCCTTAAAAGGGCTTAAGTATGGGTTAGGTTAGGTTAGGTATGGGTTAAGCTTAACCATTAAAAAATGTTACTAAACAAAAATTTTAAAAATTTTACTAGGCACTCAAACCATTATAAACTAGTCTATGTGAACTACAACCGGGGTGATCAGCCGATAACCGACGAAGTAAAGAACATTACGCGCACGCGCGCGCGCAGTTAATCACTTCATTAGGTTAGCGCCAGAGTCCAGCTGATAGTCTGTTTGTGGATGAGATGGACGATTGTAAAGTCGTTTTATATTACCACTTGTTAGTTGTAGTGTGAGGGTCAGTTTTTGTTACATTAGTCCAAGTTTGTATCAATTATGCATCAAGGATTTGTTTGTAGAATTTAAGGATTCTACAAGGTGAAATTGATATCATTAGCTTCCTTTTAAACTAAAAGTCTACCCATCAAACTGAACAACTTTTACCAATCGGAGCAAAAAAAAATTCTGCTGTCCCATACAATAGGCAGCGGCGGCGGCGGGTGCAGTTTAGTATGACAGCTGATTTTTTTTGCTCCGATTGGTTTGCTCCCATAGTAAAAAAATTTCAGTTTGATGGGTAGACTGACTTTGACTAGACGACGTCATTACGTCAGTAAATGCTCTGCCGAGGAAGCCAGAGGGCTATAGAAGTGGAGAGGTGGAGGTAAAAAGTTGGTGGGAGGAATTAAGGGAGTGTCCATACTGTATGTAGTAATAGACACTCTTTATTATGCTGCGGTTGTAGTGTGAGGGTCAGTTTCTATTACATTAGTAAATTTTGTATCAATTATGCGTCAAAGGATTTATTTGTATGGAATTTTGATAAATTTATTCACCGACTATTCGGTGTGATAAAGGTAAAGTCGTTTTATGATTCCACTTCGTTGTAGTATAGTAGTGTGAGGGTCAGGTTTTGTTAGATTTTTTTTGTAAGGATTTTAGTTTTTATGGACATCCAAAGTACTGCTAAATTGTCCTGTAAAGTCCTGTTATAAGGCACTAAGGTTTTTTGATATTGGTTTTTAACTTTTTGACATTTTTTAGTGAAATAAAATGTGTGATAATTTTTTTTTTGCACGATAGATATCATGAAAATTTTTGTAAGAATTTTCATCACTTCTATATGATGTTTTGTTTAATTCCATAATATTTATGTCAATATTCAAAATTATAAAAAAAATGTAGCATACAATTTGTGCTACTTTTAATTTCTATAAAGGGCATGCCGATCCATCATTGGGACACAGAGCAGACCACAAAAAAAAACTAAAAAAATTCACAAAATTATTATCCCACAATTTCTTCACAAGGACACTACGAACAAGGATTTAACACTACGAACCTGCGACCGCAACAGCCGCGACGGCCAATACCAGCGTTAGTACACGCGCCATAACTGAGCCGTCTGCGCCCGCGCACCTGGTTATAACAACTGCAGTTCACCGTTTATCACTGCGCGCGCAGAGTTACTGAACTTGGGCACCAGGATGCGCGTGGTCGTCGTCGCTTCGATTATGAGGCAAACATTTTACAACAATTAGGGCCTGTTTCACCACTTTTGGATAAGTGCTTGCTAGCTTATCCGACAGCTCATTTTGACATAATTATTTTGTATGAAGTGGCATTTACCATAGTATAAGAAAGAGCGGTACTTTACACCAGCGGCCATAGCATGGTCGTGATAAAGCTTTAAGTATTACGCCTTTTAACTTTGATTTTGGTTTATTGAGCTAAGGTGCGATATCGCTATATCACGCTGTCATTCTACGGCCGCAGCCCATTTAGAGGCCCGTTGAGGTAACTTGTGAATACACGAATAACACAATATTGATCACTTGCCTCTTTTACTATAGCCTTTTGCTTCCCTATCACCATTACTTTATGAGATGTCTTTGAAATACAGGAAGTTTTTACGTATTAGTGGTTTAAGAAGTTCTTGAGATTACTTTAAATATTTTGTAACATTTTACGAAGAATGTTGCACAATTATTGTATCCCAGATTCCCAGCACAAACACCAAAATTAGTTCATGGGTCGCTTCCCATACATATTTGCCCAGTCTCCTTTTCTTGTAAAGTCATATATTTTCTAGAAAAGTCTACTAAAATAATTTTGCTGTCACATTATACTAAGTACTCGATATTTTTCTCCGTGCGTGGACATTAATCGTCTGAAAGTCGAAGCGATAACGAACACCTTCCTCGAACCTGTGACGACAGTCTACCATTGACGGACACTTCTGTTTCTATGAATGGTCACTTTGCCCACGATTACAGGCCGGCAGGCGTGCTTTCTGATTAATGGCTAGGTCAGTAGAGTCTAGCATTTTTAGCTAATTATTACTCATAGACTGCTCTGATCATCGTAAGGAAGTACTTAGTACAGTACTAAATAGTAGAGAATGTGTGTGTTAAGTACAGTGTAGCCGTAAATGCAAAAATCCTTATAATATTGACAATGCGTGCTCTTATATTTTATGAAATAGACATAATTTTCATTCAATCAGTCATGTGGTCATTATGTTATTGTTTTGACCCATTTGATACGACATGATCTAGAGTACCTAGAACAAATAAATGTTTACTATAGTGTACTATAGAAAATGTGTTTTTTTTAACTTTTAAATAACTGTAAAGTTTTAGAAATAGAACTATTCAAACATGTTTTTCTTTACAAAGTTACGGGAAAGAGTAAAAAGAAAAGCACAGTCGAATTGAAAACCCACTTTTTTAAATCGGTGAAAAGTAACGAAAATGACAATAATCTGGTATCCATAGGTAGGTTTAATCCTACCTATAAAAATATTAGGTCAATGGCACTCTCATAATTGTTTTGAAGTTTACTACGAGAGATAAGAGGTAAGAAAGAAGTGATTAAACTTAAAGTAACGATTTGCCTTTGACGACGATCTGACCTTTTGTTTGCATAACAAGATCATGTTTAAGGGGCTACCTGCCAGTTTTGGGTAATTTTGTAACCATTTTATTCATTAACTATGGCACTTTTTGAGCTGAAATTTAAACTGAACCATTTTTAGGATATGAGAAGTGATGTGGTTTTTCTAGAAATCGATTTTAATGAATAAAACCGAAGAAAAGGGACTCTAAAATCACCCCTTTTTTTCCAGTTGTAACCATTTTACTCTTACATTTTTAATCGGAACAAAATGAAAATTTACTATATTGTTCACAATACAATTTAGAATGATGTGGTTTTTTTACTTTTTCGAAATTAATAACAAATCATCGAATTTTTCAAAGAAAACAGCAAAATTCTGACCGGAGCCACGCGCTCTTTCTCATCGATTAGTATGGAGTGTGAGTGAGAGGAGAGTGGTCCACGGCTGATACGCCTTAAATAAAAAACCGGCCAAGTGCGAGTCGGACTCGCGCACCGAGGGTTCCGTACCACCACTCAATTATACACATTTGTGTTATGTATGTATTTACCAACAAATTTGTTTTCTTTTATTCAGTTCGAGATCCTTAGGCAGCATGAGCCCGACTCACGCTTGTCCGGTTTATGTTATGTATTGTTTTCTTTAGAGTTTGCACTATAAGTAATCACGCCAAGTTTGAAGCTTGTACGTATTACTGTTTTTACGATAGAGCAAAAACAAATTTGATAGACTATTTTTTTTTTAGGTTCTTCAGTATCACAAGAACAATCACTTTTTAAAGTAAAACAACCCGTCTACACTTACAAGCTGTTGACACGACTTTATAATAATTAAAATTCATACTACAATCAACCGTCGGGCATGTATGAAGAGATGTAAGGATGTGAATGAGGCAAAAGAGGTATGCAAGGATCGTAGTAGTTGGCGCGCCCGTGTCTCTGCCTACCCCACTGGGAAAGAGGCGTGACGTTATAGATGAAATTTTTCAAAAACAATCCACAAAAATATATAAAATATATTTATAGTTTTAAAGTTACAGTGCCTCAAAGATTTCCATACAAATCTTAAATTGATCCTTACATTAAAACTGTATATTTTAACGTAAATCTGACTTCATACGAACATAGAGATTAGTTTCTAGATTGTTTCTGAAAAATGTCATTGACTTTAATTGGATAGTATTGAAAATATCACCAGACTACGTTTGTATGCAGCGCGCATTTACGCATTCTGAATAAACTTCTCTTAAAGAAAAAATTATCATAACCAAGTTCAAGTCTATATACTTAATGTGAAAGATAACTCAAGAATGGAGGATAACGACCGGTATGGACAGCTGAGTAAAGATCATCAAATGACACGGATTATAATATAACAATGTACGTTGAAAAAATATTAATTATGATCGTACGTTTGTGCATTTACAAAAGTTCATTAAGGTGATTGGAGAGCTGTCAATTTCATACAAAACGTTGTCGTATAAAACACTCGTAGACGGTGTTAATAAAAGTAATGTTTTATACATGGAAAAATAGCTTAGAAAATCTAGTTTGTGCATATTAAATAATATTTTTGGGGTTTGAATAATTTCAAATAAATCTTGGTAATAATATTATAAATTGTAAATATTATTTGATATGCGCAAACTAGATTTTCTAAGCAATTTTTCCATATATAAAACATTACTTTTATTAATACCGTCTACGAGTGTTATACGACAACGTTTTGTATGGACGGAAACCACCTTAATAATCATAATCAAAGATTCGTCAAAAGAATAATTAACTGTTCGAATTTTGACGGCCTAATAGCTCAGTCGGTAGTGAGCTTGCCTGCTGACTCGAGGTTCGCTACCAGCGCGCTGGTTCGAATCCTACCTGCACCTTTACTAAATATTAAAATTTGTACGATGAATCTCGGAAGGGACATTATATTTGTACTTATATCCAAGTCATAGATGTTTGTGTCTATACATGGTGTAACAAAACACCCTGGTAATATTTAAAGGGGTTTTGACCATAAAACTGATGAAGTTTCACTATCGAGCCAATAATATCGAGAATAAATAAAAAAGGAGGTATGTTGTTTCATACAAAACTGTCACCTATACTAGACTCAAATATCTCGGACAGCAGACTTTATAGTGAAAGTAAGAGATCAGTTCAGTTTGATGGTCTAAACCACCCCTTTAGATAAAACTAGGGTGTTTTGTTACACCTTGTATTAGGTCCTTAATATGCCGACGGTTTTTTGAGAGGATGATCAGACCATCCAATTAAACAAGTTGTATTATGGGACTAACGTCGATATCGCAGAAAAAAAAGTCAGTTGTTCCATACAAAAGGGCAATCCTACGAGACCCAAATTACATAGCTATTATAATAGATAGCAGATTTTTTGGTCGATTAGAAAGTTGTTCAGTTTGATGTAATCATCCTCTTAAAAACCGTCAATATGACGATTACTTACGGTTTATCTTAAGTATTTAACTAACTTTCATTTTATACAAGGTGTTACAAAAATACAAATACCCATTTAAGGGGGTGGTTTAGATTAGACCATCAAACTGAACAACTTTTACTTTGGGACCAACATCGAAATCGCGAAAAAATAACTGATGTTCCATACTAAACTACAAATCTACTCGAGTTAAATGTATGGGACAGCAGATTATTTTTTTCGCGATTTCGATGTTGGTCCCTTAGTGAAAGTTGTTCAGTTTGATGGTCTAACTAAACAACCCCCTATAAAGTTTTAAATGTTTATTTTTACTTTTGTAACACCCGTATAGGTACTTACTAATAATATTAACATTGTATTTTTTATATAATTCACTCAGTTTTATATACAGGGTGTTCCTAAAGATTTCTTAGGGAAAGTTGTTCAGTATCATGGGTACAATCACCCCTTAAAGTAATGCAACTGTTTACCCTAGCACCCGGTAGACAGTTGCATTGTGGATGCATTACTTTAAATGCACTTTTAGGGTTTAGTATGGCATGCCCATTTTTTGGTGTTGCTAATTTTCTCATAGGTTCCATGGGGAAAGTTGTTCAGCAAAAAATACTTTCAGGACGGTATAAAATGTCGAGTGATAAGTGATACTGATAAGTGACCAGTACTTTGCATACAAATACACTGAAAAATAAACCTTACGTACATGTTACGTAGTAATAAACTCAACGTATATTCATCAACTCACAAAGAACCCAAGACAGGTCATTATCTAATTAAATGACATTATCTCCGGATTCGCAATCTCTCGCAGACGTTCATAATAGGTGCACTAGAACACCGTCCACTTAAATATAATTGCTTTAATACTATTAAATAGTGTAAATAGGCTTATTAGCAGAATGAAGAGGTTTTAATCTAATCTCAAATTCTATCTAATTCAAGTCTGTGCGAAAGAAAATGCCCTCTAGCGCGCAACAAAGTCTCCAAGTGCGCTATGATAATCCGCTTTTCAACCGACTTGATAAAAGAAGAGGTTATAATTCGTCTGTATTCTTTATGCAGGTAATGTTACGCCATTGACTGATCTTAACTGACTCCGCGGTCTAACGGTTAAAAGCATTGGGCTCTTGAAACGGAGGTCGTGGGTTCGATTCCCACGGGGGACACCTATTAGTGATAATGTCACTTTATGCGTTTTTCCCCAGTTGGTTAGGACATTTCAGGCTTAATCACCTGATTGTCTGAAAAGAAAGATGATTCCGTGCTTCGGATGACACGTTAAGCCGTTTCTCCCGGCTACTATCCCTGGTTGTAGTAGTCGTTACATAAAAACCACGTCAGAGGCCGTAAGACGGTTTGAAAAAACTCTGACACCAGGGCTTGCCCACACGATAAGAAGAAGAAGACTTTGACCGATTTGGATGATTCTTTTTATTTTATAAAGGAGTGACTACTTGGTATCATTGTAGACTCTTCATTCATCATTGAATCCTCAAAAGATGACAGCAAATCCTCTTACGTGTTAAAAAAATATGGAGTTAAGGCTTCCGCACATTGCACCGATATTATCGAGCGATATTATCGACAGCGATATCGCGACACCTTAAACACTGCAGCGATTCCGCGATTCGCGTCACGCATGCGCACACCACTGCATGTAGTAGAAAGAGATTGCGTCAGATTGCGATAATATCGCGGCAGTGTGTGGGATCGAGCGCGTCCCCATACAAAATGTACTGAGAACAATTATCGCCAAATCGCAGCGATATTATCGCTCGATAATATCGCGGCAGTGTGTAGGATCGAGCGCGTCCCCATACAAAATGTACTGAGAACAATTATCGCAAAATCGCAGCGATAATATCGCTCGATAATATCGCTGCAATGAGCGGAGGCCTTTATGAATATTACACAACTTGTAATGGTAAAATATAAACCTTTTTTGTGTGAGGACTTAGTGAAAAATAATGAAATCATTGTATTTCAACAAATAAATGAAAACCAACTACAAAATTTTAAGCATAGCATAGGATATGCTTTCGACTATATTCCCCAAGGGGGTAGTCAAAGATATTCTGAAACTTCAGAACACATTTTTTTGAAAGTGAAGTAATAATACAACCAATGACTTTTGAACTAGACTATGCACCTAAAATGCCGCGTTTAGATGTCGAGTCATCCTGTATGTCTGTTTGGACTAAGCTCAGAAACGACTGTAGGGATTTTGATACGGTTTTCACTAATGGATATACTGATTCAAGAGAAAGATTTGTTTAACCTCCTAAGGCCCCGGCGTGCAATTTTTTGTACAAAATAAAGTTGACCTGTCAGACCCAGTCTCCTGACGGCCCGACAGCACAGTCTGTAGTGAACCTGCCTGCTGTGTCGGTGGTCGCGGGTTCGAATCCCGTAAGGGACAAATATTTGTATGACGAACATGAATATTTGTATACCCGAGTCATGGATGTTTGTATCTATATATGTATTCTATATCGTTGTCTAGTCATCATAATACAAGTCCAGGCTAGATTCTGGAACTTTAAATGTGACTAGATAATTTGTGTGACACTGTCCAAGATATTTATATAATGGTAGTAAAATACGCCCACTGTGCAATATTTTGCACATATTGTTTAAAGTTACCCCGTCCTTTTTTGTTTTAAAAACTTCATTTTGAGAGTCTGGGACATGTGTAGAGCCTAAGCTCTATTTCAAAGTAGTAATTAAAAGTTGCTCTGGGCCTGACAGCATTTAATTTTGTGCATAAAATTGTGCACTGGGTCTGAGTCAATACAAACTATTTTTTAACTTTGGCCTTAGGAGACAACGTGTAACAAAACACCTTACAAATTTTTAAGGGCCATATGGTCTGGAGTGTTTTTTCTTATTTTTAGACCATTAAACTGAAAACCTTTCAAAATACAGGTTGAAATTGATATTTTTAGCATCCTTTTAAACTTGAGTCTACCCATCAAATTGAACAACTTTTACTACGGAAGCAAACCGATTGGAGCAAAAAAAAAAATCTGCCCTTGCATACATTTTAATCGAGTAGGCGTTGCAGTTTAGTATATGGGTAAGGATGCTAATGATATCAATTTCACACTATAGAGACATAGAGTCAATTTTTTATTAAGTCTGTTTGCCCTTGGATGTACCCAAGTTGAGTCGAGTAGGTACTCCAGTTTTGTATGAAACACCAGATTTTTAATCTTTTCTCGATGTTGGTTCCATAGTGAAAGTTGTTCAGTTTGGTATCTAAACCACCCCTTCAAATTAACATTACTAGAGTGTTTTTTTACACCCTGTGTAATGTTATCGTTCTGCCTTAGATATCTACCTACCATTAGTGCTACCCGTACGAAACCAGGGCTGCTCGCTAGTGTACCAATAAGTAGAACAAAAAGCTAATCCTAATCTGTCAATGAATAGCATTGACTAGTATCACACTACTGTAATTATTTCCTTAATTTACATACCTATCAACAGTGTCTCATTGACCCCAAAATCTAATCACTTTGGGTGACAAAGCCGAAAAATATTAACGTCAAAAACCATTATCTACTTTATATTTTAAAAAGATAATGATTTATTTGTTAATTATTGCATACTATCTATAAAGTTATTATTGATCTTTTGACACGTGCGCGGGAGTGGCGGTTATCTTTCACTACAATTATTTACTTTACAGTAATTTCGAAACTTAGAAACGGTGCTAGTTTTATTGTAGCCCTTTGGACTCAAGGTGAGGTAAATGATTTCACAATTTTATCACTATATTTGGAGCATAGGATCAAAGGTGAGTGTTAAATTTTACCTAAGCGCCAACTATTTGGAGATTAGACAGATTTTTATACCGCATTATTACCCGAAAACCGTTTACTGAATCGAGAAAACAAAAAAATACTACATTGGATAATGTAAATTAAAGCGTCAAATGCATTTTTCCCAAAATGTCTGCTTTTCCATAATGACATCTGCACGTCTTTTGCATAATTTCAGCTTTTCAAAATTTTAGCTTCTTATAATATCCGTCTCCAAGAATGATAGTTTTCATAATAATGATCGCTTTTCAGAAAGTAATTATTCCCAAAATGTTTGCAACATCAAAATATCCGCTTTCTTAGTACGAGTATTTTGGCATTCCAGAAAAGTCAACGAGTACCTAAGCAATTAAGCCATTTCCATTTAGAACATTAATTTGAAAATAATGCAGACATTGTGGGAAAACAAACATAGGGGAAAGGTGTACAAGATGATCCCCTTAAGGGAAAATGCTCGTAGTTTAAAAAATATTCGGTTTAATTCTGAAGTTTAAGCGATTAATGATAGCAAGTTTATCTGTCTACCTGTTATCATACTCAAAATGTTGAATTTAGTGATCTTTCATTATTATATTTAAATTTTTCTAAAACCCTACGAAAGGATCATCTTGGACACCCCGGTGTCCAAGATGATCCCTAGGGTATGGGCAAGATGATCATGCCCCTTTTTAAGGAAAATTATATGTTTTTGTGGAATTAAATTTTACCTCAAAGAACTAGTCTCAAGCTGAGCCAGCCTTCTTAATACTCACAAAATAAGTAATAACAACCATTATTATAATAAAATCAATCGTATAGTGTATAATTTTAGCAAGATTCTAAAATACCGTACTTAATCTCATACACCCGAGAACAGGATCATCTTGCCCCAATTTCAACTTTTTTAGTCTTTGTTCGATAACATAATTTTTATGCTTTCTGTTGTTGCCATACCATTCAAAATACTAAATAGGGGCATTATATAAAGCCACTTACACAACAATCTTTGTAATTGACTGCCTAGATCAAAAGTTACCTAAGCTTAAAATCAACCCTACCTTAGATCAAAGTCACAAATTTTTTTTTTTTCATTAAAATTTACTCGTCTGTCACATCGCCATGACGAATTCACTGATGCGAGTGGGTATCGGGGGCTACGTTTTACCAAACAAAACAACCAGATAGGGTTTATAGTTTCGCTGCAATTGAGAGGGATCATCTTACCTCAAGGGATCATCTCGTACACCTTTCCCCTAAGTAATAAGGCGATAGCCGTGAACATAACGGAAAAGCGAAACTTAGGGTTGAACTACACATGGCCGCACGCGATCGCATTTTTCCGTCGCTCCATCCTTTTCTGTCACTCAGGAACGTCATTTGCTAGAGCATCTAAGATGATGGAGCGACGGAAAAATGCGATCGCGTGCGGCCATGTGTAGTTCAACCCTTAATGATAATGCTAATATTATAGGAACATACAAGGTGTTACAAAAATACAAATAAACATTTAAGGAGGTGGTTTAGACCATCAAACTGAACAACTTTCACTATGGGACCAATATCGAAATCACGAAAAAAAAAATTATGTTCTATTATACTATACTCTACAAATCGACTCGAGCTAAAATATGTATGGGATATCAGATTTTTTTTTTCGCGATTTCGATGTTGGTACCATAGAGAAAGATGTCCAGTTTGACGGTCTTAACAACCCCCTTAAGAGTTTTAAAAATTTATTTATACTTATGAAACACCTTGTATTAAACATTATGAATAGACGATTTCCTGAGATTGTATAAATTTTAAAAAGCAGAGATTTTGAGTTAGCTGACAAAATAGAAGTGCTAACATCGTGAAAACGCAGACGTTTTTAAAATTGTACATTTTAGGAAAACAGATATTTCAGGCCTGAGCCTTTTATACAAATTCGAAAACCAATGGAGTCGTTTTAAGTATTATTTCTCCTTCTTCTTCGTCCTTGTAAATAAAAATGAATTTACATACAAGTAACATTTTATGTTATCTAAGAAAACATTTCGTCTATCATATACCTACCTACACACGGCAATATAGCGGCATGTAGAGAAACGACCTTGCTATAAATTAGTGTATTGTGTCCCACTTGCGCTGAACGATACATATAAAGTACTTACAATGACATATCTATATAATACCTTAGTAGGGCACTAACCTAGGATATTGGAATAGTCCTGTAGCATAAACTTATGGCTCTAATAAGTATTTAGCTACCAGTATAAGATACGAGTTTAGCAATAAACTATCGTTTTTGAGTACCTACGTATAGCTATTGTATTTTCTTACAAAATGTTACAGTATCACTTATATTTGTCTTTTGAACAATATTTTCGTAAAACTTGATATTTTTTTAAATACTTACTTAGGTACTATTTAGTTTCTTTTTTTTTTTGAAACTGCGATTCTCGTTGTCAGATGCATTTTAAACATTACATAATTATTATGACACATTCAGAAAATCCACTTTACCCTACAAGTGCACCTACCAATAAGATAAGCATTAGGATTTTTTTTTAAATCAGATTCACGCTTTACTTTTCTGTAGGATAATTAAGACGCGACCGTAGAAAGAGAAGGCACTAGAAGGAAGCACGTGTCTTGTCATATCACTCATCTGTCATATCACAGTAAGAGATGCACATAGCAAATTCGCTCTAGTTAAAAAGGGAGACCGCTACTTATTGCTGTCCTTATCGACGTATCCACTTTTTTGTACTTCGGCCATCTGACTCCAAAATGTCACTTCATATAAATTGTATGGGACAACCACCTGACTCCAAGATGTCACTTCATATAATTCGCTATCTCATACCCGGTTACACTGATATTCGGACTACTAGCGTAAGCGAAAAAAATTTCGTCTATGGACGCGACACAATAGGTAGGTACTATTCCAAATTTAAATCTGATGTCATATATAGGTAATGGACTGGGAACACTAATCAAAACAGTACGGATACTAAGAAAAATAAGGCGGCTATTTGTTCAACTTAGTGACCTATTGCGAGTTGTAAGTCCCACACAAGATTAATAATAATATCCCCAACATAATTTTACATTTAACTTTAATGCGTTATACTTAAGAGGATGCTTTAGACCATTGACTTACATTCTAACGATAAACAAGCCCTTTCATAGAGAAACATTAAAAGATTACGATATGGTTTATAGGTAACCCTGACTCCAAATCAACTTTTTTTTACAATTTGTGTCCGTCTGTTTTGTTTGTTTGTATGTTTGTAACAGCATCACGCAAAACTTCTGAAACGATTTAAATTAAACTTTTTTGTTTGATAGCTTATGTTTTGACTTAAAATCTGATATGTAATTTGTGCGGACTCTAGTAATATTATAAATGCGAAAGTCTATCTGTCTGTTTGTCTAATACATTTTCATGGATTTCCGCTGACCCGAAATTTGGTAAAGCTTAAACCCTAATGCATAAAAATTCCACGCAGACAATGTCGCGGAAAGGAAGTAGTAACTATCATATAATTATATCAGATCATCTAGTTACTAGATAATCTGTGTTAAGACGCTGTTATCCCGTCGAGGCCGTTTTTTGAACACGAACGAAAGTGTTTTAAACCGTGTTTTAAAGTCTGAAATTAAATTATGTCTTATTTAAGGATCGGGCGGATGGGCGACTGTTCTCAATTACACGATTAGATTAAGTTTACTAGATAGAAAAACATCCCAAAGTTACCCCTTTTTGTTACGTTTTTTCAATACTATGATTAAACTGCTGATATTAAACTTTTTATTCTTGTTCTTAACTAAATACATTAAATATTTCTAGTGAACTCAGAAGAATTTTAGCTTAGAAACTCCCATGAGCAAAGATATTGACGAAAAACACGTTTTTTTGCGATCCTGCTTTCAATTGGAGTGGGATGGCTAATTGTAAACTTATGCTTGCAAGAAAGAGACGCTTGCACTTGGATAACCTGGCCTGCCGACAGTGCAAGCGGCACTGGGATAACCTAGCCTTAAAGATAAACTGCAGGTGAAATGTTAATATAGCACGTGTCTAATACCTACTGAGTCGCTTCTGCTTGTTTAGTGTTTTGGGTTAGGTACTAAGCCCTAGGACTCCCCTGTTTTTCCTATTACCTACAGGTATTGAGGAAAACTAAGTTAGGTATAGAACTACTTCAGTTGTCAAGCAAGTCTTGCAGGACAGGGTATGTACCTTTATGCAAATATGCGGTTCTTTGTTTACCGATTTCATGAGGAAATGTATTTTCCCATAATTCTTATAACGCAATATATTGTATTGTCCTTCTAATGTTGCTGGCGGTTTTTTAATGGGATTATTTGTCTATAAGACCAACATTGAAATCGCGAAAAAGAATAAGTTGTTCCATATAATTAAGTATTTGAGTTTTGTATTCGAATAGCTGAATTTTCAGCATAATTAGAAACCTTCAGAATATCAGAATGACCTGTTATGTAGGCACCTAGTTATACTTTCCCATAATACAAAAAAAAATCGATTGATTTAAGAAAGGTAGGTGCTTCGTTGGTTTGGACCTATTGTAATACCTAAGTCTGTGGTTCGGTCATGACACAGACAGATAATAGAATAGGTACTATACTGTCATGTGCAGAGGATCAATTACAGAAGATGTACGAAAGATATTATATTGAGCTAATATTATGAATGGAAGGGTCGGTAGAGGGATTCTTTGTAGGACATACTCTGATCAAATCGGTTACGTCCTTCAGAAAGGTGAGGTGCGGTGTAGGTACTTAACACAAACGACAGGCATGAAGAGATCTATGGGTAGGTATGTCAGGATATCGTAGTAAGATATGACGTAGTCGTCGCCACTGAGAAAGAGGCGTGTCGTCATACAGGGTCCAACTTAATATGCTGACGCTTTTTTAAGGAGATGAATCAGACCATCAAACTGAACATTTTCTCTATGGGACCAACATTAAAATCGCGAAAAAAAATTCTGCTGTCCCATACATTTGGCTCTAGTAGGTTTGCAGTTTTGTATGGAACAGAAGATTTTTTTTTGCGATTTCGATACTGGTCACATAGATAAAGTTGTTCAGTTTGACGGTCTGATCATCCCCTTAAAAAAGTGTCAGCATATTAAGAAGGATCCTGTAGATAGATAATTGATTGAAGAAATTAATGAATTCTTACCATAACAGCTCACGTAAACAACGAGAACTAAAAGTACACCCGAACGCAACATTGTCTATCTGCGCAGGCGCTTGCGTACAGACGGAGGCGTGGCCGGATCGCCTCCCGTGGAAGAGAGACTGCCGCTATATTATGTCTGGGCCACTTTATAGTTAATTGGCTTCTTGTATACAGGGTGTTGAGTTTGTCAAAAAGTGTGGAGATAAGCTAATTAAGTTGACGTCACGTGTTGTGACTTCTGATGACCTTTTGAACTTTGCTATGTAGTAAGCTCCAGTTTATCCTATATTTAAACTTGCATTAAAGCTTGACTGTAAAATTATGACATCTGAATAAGACTTATGGTGCGGAAACGTGGACCCTGACAGGACAAGTTCATAAATTAAAAGTCGTTCAGCGAGCTATGGAGAGCGTTATGCTCGGTGTTTCTCTAAGGCAATGGGCTGGTCATTTTTCTAATTACGAGTCCTAGAGTCATCATCATCACAGCCTATACAGGGTGAAATTGATATCATTAGCATCCATTTAAACTAAGAGTCTACCCATCAAACTGAACAACTTTTACTGTGGGAGCAAACCAATCGGAGCAAAAAAATAATCATACATTTGAATCGTGTAGGCAGCAGCGGCGGATGCATTTTAGTATGGAACAGCTGATTTTTTTTTGCTCCAATTGGTTTGCTCCCATAGTAAAAGTTGCTCAGTTTGATGGGACTAGACTCTTAGTTTAAAAGGATGCTAATGATATCAATTTCACCCTCTATTATGTCCCACTGCTGGGTACAGGCCTACCCTCAGGTAGAGTCCTAGAGTGGAGACCACGAACTGGCAGGTAGTGTGGAACGCCCTGTGTGGCCGCAAGACCGAAGACCTAAGATGGTAGTGGGGAGACTGGGGAGCAACTGGATTAGGAAGGCCGAGAATATTTGTAGCCTAGGGAAAAGCCTGTGTTCAGCAGCGGACGATGATATGCTGATGGTGATTAGTATATAATTTAAATAAACCGAATTTCGTTTTTGATAATTTTTCTTCTTTTTAGAACGTTTTATTCTCCATCTTTAATTTTAGTCGAATAAAAATGCACGTCGTTTAGGATTTAGGAGTAACTTTCGTTAAATCTTTTTCTATCGCCCTGTATAACCCCACTCGGCCACCGTGTGGTCTCGAATAGGGTAAAAGTGATACGTTATCATGCACTTCTTAATTTTTTAGACTTTATCTTAACCACTACACAAATATAGTTTTTGTTTCATTATAAATACAACATTTACACAAAATGTGCGTACGATTACAAATAATCAGAAGTACAGTTAGAAAAAAGATTCCGATAATTTTAATTCCAGTACCTACTGCTTCGTGGTTTGCAAAAAAATACTCCGCTATGATAAAGAGCATGACAAAAAACACCCTAATAATAGACCATCAAACTGAACAAATTTCATTTTAAGTTGGTACAGCCAATTTTTTCATACAAAGACGAAAAACTTACGCTGATGCAGATAATGATGATGTTTTTGTCGACCTTGTGACCATAGTAAAAGTTGTTCAGTTTGATTGTCTAATATAAAACACCCTTCTAAATATTGCTAGGGTGTTTTGTTACCCTGTATATATAAACTTAAATTTTCTTTGCGATTTCAATTATTACTACCGAACGTTTTAGGTGTAAACAGTAGTACCAAAATAAAAAAAATCTAATTTAAAATAATTAGGTACATTAAAAAAGACAGCATAAAGAACCGGTTGATGATAACGTGAAATAATTATCCAACTTTTTTTTAATTTATTTTTTTCTGTAGACTGTACGTCACACGTAAAGTAAACATGGAGTGATAGTGTCCAGATGAATATATCACATTGTTATAACAACTTTGATTATCTTTTGTACCCACGATAAGAATAGCTATAATATAGCTATATTATATAGTTACTATATTATAGTAACTACGTTTATTTAAAAAAAATGTTTTCTATACAAAACTGCAATTTGCCCCTTCCAACTCGACCCAAATGTATCGGACAGCGGTTTTTTTGTCGTTGCGATTTTGATGTTGGTCCAATAGATAGAATAGGTGTTCCGCTGAACTCTGGGGGTAAGAGGCTCTCAGAGGTTCCGCATACATTCAAGATTTCGATGTTTTTTTTTTATATTCTAGCTAGATATTGTAAATCGCCAGATTATTGTAATATTGTAGAGGTGTAGAGCAACTCTGTGATAGGGATGGACCAGGTCTGCCTGCATAACTTCAGTCGGTTTAGGAGTTACAGACGTTTAAAGGTCTGGAAAAAAATAACGAACAGCTGCAGGGCTGATCCTATGATATTATTGTAGTATGCACTGTAGCCATGTGAACAGTACAAAAACTGACATGGTTCATCAGTCGGTTTTGGAGTTACTGACGTTCAAAGGTATGACCTTTGAACGGCTGTATCTCCTAAACCGACTGGCAGTTCATGTCAGTTTTTGTACTTTTCGCATAGCTACAGTGCATACTACAATAATATCATACGATCAGCCTTGCTGTGGATCGTAATTTTTTTCCAGACCTTCAAACGTCTGTAACTCCTAAACCGACTGAAGTTATGCAGGCAGACCTGGTCCATCCCCATCACACAGATGCTCTACACCACATAAACCCTGAATCAGCCCTGCTGCTGATGGTTGCAAAAAGTACACTTATCTCTTAGTCTATAAAAACTGTCAACCAAAAAGTGTTCCGGAGCCAAAAGAATTTGGGAACCGCTGCAATAGAGAATGTTGTCCAGTTTGATAGTTTAATCATCCCCTTAAAACACGATCAGCCAGTACGGTACGGTATTTAAGACAGTACGATATTTAAGAAGAAACGTAGGTCCAAAAACAACTCAGCTGAAGTGGGATTGGGCTCATATCTGCCGCATGCATCTGGAGTGGTGAAATAGATCAAGATGGCTACAGAATGGTTTCCACAAAATGATTACCGACCTCTCAGGTAAGACCCAGGAGATAGAACTATGTTATGAATACCTTCCTGAAGGGATGGCCCGAGTTTGCATTGCGTAGAGGATTGGTGGAGTAGAGAGGCCTTTGCCCAGAGCAGTGGGACACAGAGCAGGCTGAATATAAAAAAAGCTACTTAAATAATTAATTGTATAATGTACGTATAGCTTATCTGTAGCATATGCTCACGACTATATTCCCCGAGGGGGTAGTCAGAGATATTCTGAAACCTCAGAACATCCACGTTTCACCAGTAGTAACGAAACTCTGTCCAGTGTGACGGGGGGTGAGCCCGTCGCCACTTGTAATGGACAGTGGGTACAATACATGCCTCGAAATTGAAGCATGCAGGTTTCCTCACGATGTTTTCCTTCACCGAAAAGCCAGTGGTGTTACAAATCGTACATAAATTCCGAAAAACTCATTGGTACGAGTCGGCATGGACGGGGACCGAACCATCGCCTCCTGCACGGCAGGAAAGGTTACTCGCCACTGGACCACCACGGCTTTTTTAGCTTATCTGTAGACTGTATAATATTAAGAAGTTGTCGTGTGTAATGCATTCATGTTTTAAAGAGGATGTGGACAATTTGCGAAGATTGTTAGTCGTATTGTGATATTTGTGATTGCGCGTTTTGTGGTTCTGGTTATAAAGGTTGTAATCTTAAATAAGTTAATATACCTACTATAGGGTTCAGACCATCAAACTGAACACCTTTCACAATGGGTCCAACCAACATTGAAATTGCAAAAAAACAAGGTTGTTGCATAGAAAATGACAGTGGATACTCGACTAAAATGTATGGAACAGTAGAATTGAAAAAAATTAAATATTTTCCAAAAAATGATTTTCCTACTTTTTCTTGACAGAGCACGAAAATTGCATAAATCCAGTTGGCAGTGACTGGATGATCTGTAGATCTGAAGACTGCGTCAATCTGAATGGCAGTAATACAGTATAATTCAATTCAATTCAATTTATTTATTTATCCAAATGACATTACAAAAAGGTTTCTTTACAATTAAAAGGTTTCTTTATAAGAAAGAGTAAGGTACCTACTACGTACAGTATGGACTGGACACTCCTCCCTGCCACCCAAAAATTTTTACCCAACCCCCTTGGTAGAAAGCGATAGTGTACCTGTTGCTGTTTAAAGGCTTCCGCACATTGCAGCGATATTATCGAGCGATTTTATCGAGCGATATTATCGACAGCGATATCGCGACACCTTACACACTGCAGCGATTCCGTGATTCGCGTCACGCATGCGCCCTTCACTGAATGTAGTAGAAAGAGATTGCGTCAGGTTGCGATAATATCGCGGCAGTGTGTGGGATCGAGCGCGTCCCCATACAAAATGTACTGAGAACAATTATCGCAAAATCGCAGCGATATTATTGATCGATAATATCGCGGCAGTGTGTAGGATCGCGCGCGTCCCCAGACAAAATGTACTGAGAACAATTATCGCAAAATCGCAGCGATAATATCGCTGCAATGAGCGGAGGCCTTTACTCGCATTCACTCAGCAGTCTCAGCACATGCTCTGCTCTTTATTGACAGTCTTTCCCATTTGTCTGAAGTGTCCCAAGTGTCAAGGGTGTGGCAGCAGTAAAAGTAATAATCCAAACTAATTACGTCATTACTACTAATGTAGGTAGGTAGTGTAGGTATTAAAATTTATATGACAAAACTAATTTGAATTGAATTTGATAATAATAGCTGTTAATTGAAATCACTGGGTAACCTAATAACCTCGTATTTCATCTTAGGCTCATCCCACGATCACATATAAAGGTAATATTGTGAAATATTATACACTAGCTGTTGCCCGCATGCAAAGACTTTAAGAAGTATCCTATGTGTCAATCCAAAACATAGAGGGTGTCCCGTAAACCGACGTCAACCCGTCGGATGCTGGTAGGTTAGGTCATGACTAAGCAGAAAATCAAACATTAACTTTTGATGTCTTAGTTTTCAAGATATTAACAGTTTAACACAGATGCTGCATAGAACATTTGTAGCCGTGGCACTCAAAATAGTGACTAAGGAAAGAGTTTCACGAATTTTATAAAACTGTCCTTATCTCGAAAACTAAGAACCTTTCCTATAGTAAAATTGACTGATTGATTGACTGTTTTTTTTTCATATATCTGGCATGATCTAACCTATCAGCATCCAAAGGGTTCACGTCGGTTTACGGGACCTCCTGTATATAGGTACCTACAAATTTCCACTGCAAAGTCATTGAGGTACTATGTTAACTAGAGAAGCTACCGAGAAGTAATGTTTTGTAACACGCATTAGGGTGCACGCGCTCTAACTCACTTAGCCTGTGCCAGGCGCTCGTCGCAGCCTGACGCTCCCAGCACGCGCCCCGCACTGCTGATCATGGTGCACAGATTTTGTTCGCGTTGTCTGCTCTATACATAATTACTCAATGTGCAAAGTTAAGTTTGTCCTTCATTCATAATTAAGTTTGCACGTAACTCTGAGGCCCTCATTTCGACTCACACTTGGCCGGTTTACGGTTTTTATCTCGATACTTCAGTATGGTGGAAGCTTCATCAATTCTACACAGACGAAATCGTAAGTAGAAGATAGTAGGTATAATATTACGAATCGAAAGAATCTGAACCGTCAAATAAATTGCGCCAAATATTTGCACGATCATAAATATTGTATGACCGACAAAGTTGGTCAAGTTTTCGGCCATGATAATAATACTTAGTTATGCATCAACACAATCAATACATTTAAAACATTTAGTTTTCATAATTGATTCGGTGATCGTGTGACCTTATTCTGAACCTTGTTCCTCATATATTTTCGGCTGCCTTTGACCTAGCAGCTAAATGTTAACATTTGCGATTTTGCAAGCTCTGCAATTCTGTATATTGTATACAGGGTGCAAGGAAAAGTATCATTAACCATTAAACCACATACTCTACCCATCAAACTGATCAACTTTTACTATGGAAGCAAACCTGTCAGAACAAAAAAAATCATCTATCCCATACATTAGAATTTTTTTTTTGTTCATTTTATTTATAAGGGGGCTTTTAACCCTGAGGTTATATCGAGTAGGTATTGCAGTTTAGTATGGAACAACTGATTTTTTTTTGTTCTGTCAGGTATGCTCCTATAGTAAAAGTTGTTCAGTTTGATGGGTAGAGTATGTGGTTTAAAGGTGAAAATGATACTTTTCCTAACGAACTTTATATTAAGTATAATAAAAACAATACAATCAATAAGTAAGTTATAAGTTTTGTGAGTAAGCTAGTAAGGAAAAGTTCAAGGATGCGCCACTGAAGAAATAAGGCTGATGTCGCGACGTATTTTGAATCGTATGTGGTTGTATGAAACCGCAAGTTGCACGTGTCAGTTGCTCTCGCGCATCATACATTTTGATGCCCCATAAATAATGCCATTGCACATGTTGCAAATAAATAAACTCTTTCCATTTATGACGAGCGACTGTGAATTTTATATTTTATTTTAGATTTGTGGTATTCAATATCAATCTTTATGTTGACCACTGATATAGATATGAGTAATTTAAACTTCCATTATCCATTGTTTGTTCAACATTTTATCAGGCGTGTTTAAGTAATACCTACTTAGTTCACAAATAAACGCAAAACTTGTGAACTCTTGGTCACAAAATAAGTTGACGTTTTGCGATTGCGACCGTTTGGCATATTGCGAAGTTGGCATTATGAGCTGAAACGAAAATTTCCGTTAGTGAAATTTAAAAAATCTATATAGCATAGCATGCATAGCATATGCTCACGACTATATTCCCCGAGGGGGTAGTCAGAGATATTCTGAAACCTCAGAACATCCACAAAAAAATCCAGAAAAAATCTATATACATAATTTAACTACCGAAACTACCTACCTAAATCCTATCTACAACACATACCTACCTAAAAATTCAGATCAATGCATCATTTGCTTTGGTACCTACTCGATGCGCGATTTTATAGGTATATTGTTATTATCACCATCAGATTTTGTCCACCAACTGCTGGGGCAGGGGCATAAGCCTCTTTCTCATAATGCCACTCTTTTCTGTCTTGTACCAGCCTCATCTAAATCTTTCCAGCCGCCTTCGAAATATCATTAGCCCAACTGGTTGCTGCGGTCAATGAAATTCCGGTGTGACACCAAACAGGCTAGCATACACCGGGCCCAAGATCAAGCTGTCTGTAGTGATAAAAGCGGCCCGTGATGGATACGTCCCTCAGCCATGACTCATGAGGTAACGACTAAGAAGAAGACCTGGCGGCTGGACGATCCACTCACCTCTCATCCACACCCAGTCTTGCCTAATCGGAGTCTCTGATGTTTAATTTGATGTAATAAAACTTTTTAATTGTAGCCTTTGAAAATAAAAGTGATTGTTTATGGTTAGGTACATAACATTTATAACAAAATCTGTGTAAACAAATCTGAAACTTGAAAAAGCAATGTAAACCAGACAAACATTGTCACTGTCTCATGATAGCTATGAGATTAGAGATTTACTATGAGATTATTATTTTACGACAATGTGTGTGTTTAGAACTTTTCCGTGTTTACATCATGTTGAAAGAATTTAAACTTCATGCGAGCGTTATTTGTCTATTGCCTATTTATTTTATTGTTATCGCACTCGTCAGCGCAGACTACATTGTAGTACTCGTATTTTGTAAGAAAAATTAGCTAAAACCATGGTGTCCTATCCCATACATGCAAATGAACTTTTAGTTCAAAAAAAGGCAATACATATATGGCGTTATGGTATCGATTTGTAATTAATGTTTCCGTAAAAGTGTAAATTGTACTTATACTAAAAATTCATGATCTGACTACAAAAAAATCTCATGAGCCTCGGAAAAACAAGCAATTACTTTGCCCGAAGACTGCCCGAGTAACGGCAGTCGTGTTCCATTGTTTGACGTTGGACATCTGTACTGTATAGTATTATACTATAACCTGTGGCTAAAACTGACTAGAAAGAGCATCTAAGTTGTAAATTCGCCGTTTTTGATACGAAAATTGAAATCATTAAAAAACCGGGTGAAATTGATATCATTAGCTTCCTTTTATTTTAAACTAAGAGTCTACCCATCAAACTAACAGCTGTTGCATACAATTTGTTTTGCTCCGATCGGTTTGCTCGTATAGTAAAAGTTGTTCAGTTTGATAAGTAGACTCTTAAATTAAAATATAAGGATGCCAATGATGTGAATTTCAACATGTAGAGTTTGGTGTGTAGATAGCTTGAATCTATAGGAAGGTAGAAGCATAAAATTACAATCATAATATATAATAACTTACTATAGGTACGTTAAAGTCTTTAAGCCTTTTCCCAGGAGTGGGATATGAAAAAGGCTAAGGAAAAATAAAGTCACGGTAGGTATTTTTATGCAAGTAATTTATTTTACGAAATAAAATGTAAAACGTCGTTATAAATAAATTGTTGCTTATGCAAAGCGATTAATACATTCACTTATATTTTATTTATAATTACTAAATGATAATGAACAATGGGTTTATCTTAATGGACTAGTGACGTGCCTTCGTTAAGATTTATCTCTAGGCTAATAATGTATGGAGACTCTTTTTAAAATATGAAAGTGTCTGAAAATTTGTATGTCCCAAATCCGAATAAGTATTTTAGATTCATTGTTCGATGCAATTTAGAAAAGTAAAAACATGGTTTATCTGGATCTTATTAAGTACCCAACTTCCCGAATTTCATTTATTGATTTGAATCAACAATAAATAGCGAGAAAAATCCTCCTTTCCATCCATTTGGGTCTAAACTTTCTTTAGAAATTGTAGTTTAATATAAAACTTCAATGCTCTGTTCAAATCAAAGAAACCTATGAAATATTGAACCTATGTTCTTTGTTCTTAGGTCTAAATGCAGCTCGAATATTTTTTTTTTTTCTTTTTGGTGTTAGTCTCAAAGAGAACGTTTTAAAAACGGAATGTCTTCTATTCTATATTTTAAAAAATGGCTGCCATCTTGGGTATGTGATGATTTTGCCAATGTCGAGTTTTTATAGCAAAAGTGCTTGACGTTGTACGGTTATATTGATATTTTGGTGACTTCAAGGGTTGTTCTTATAAAAGAACAATATCCTGAGCCACCACTGGAGTTCCACTGTGGACCGGGGATGGGGCAACCGACACGACCACCCAATAGCAGAGCCACAGAGCAACTCCACGGAATGTCTTTAATTTTATTAAACAAAACAATTAGTCCATCTCCATTCAAACCGCACCAACAGCACAGGTCAGGCGCATGACGCGTGACCACAACGTGTGGTGTGTCGCTCGTGCGGCACGCTATTGGTCGGCGCATACGCAGCACGTGCCAACTGACGTCATCTAGCTTGTTTTTGAGGTGCCTATTGAGATAAGTTTCAATGAAAAGCTTTAGGCAACAAATGTTATCTATCAGGGTTTTTTATGTTCCAGTTTGGACTTTGCATGATAGATTTGATTTTTCAGTATTATGTGACAACTATGTTTACATTAACTTTACCAGAATTTTTTTGTACTTTTAATAATTTATATTTTAATTACACACCGAGGGCAGTAAAGTAAAAAAGGTCTAAGATCTCATGTAATTGTTGACCGAGGCGAAGCAGAGGTGGAAAGCGGCAACTTTGTTTAGCGCACCGGAACGAAAATTGACGCTTTCCGTCCGGAGGGGAAAAAAAGTAGATTTTAGTTAAATCTACCAGAATTCGAGTTAAAGTATGCTAAATCAATATTTGTCACATTATACTAAGTTAGGTACCTAGGTACCCATGTACTCGTATGTATTTTTCTCCAAGTTGATATTTTCTGTTGCGGGGTCCAGAATCAGCCTTGCAGCTGATGGTTACCAAAAGTACGCTTATCTCTTATACTATTTTTTATTGTTAGTAAATAAGTACGAATATATTAAATAAATCTAAAAGATTATCTTATTCGATTACAATTTACCCTGCATACACGATAATACAGCCATATATCAAGTACCAACTAAGTAAATAAAGGATTTGTGTAATACATACCTAATAATTAAAATGTATTAAATGTATGTAGTGATCCTCACTGTTCACCAGCGTGTGTTTGTAGACATTCGAGTGCTGATTATCCGTCTTATCGCATGTTTACCTTAGATCATTATACGTACATATGATGGGCATGCAGGCTAATTCAGGTAACCACATTTCTGCACATCATTTGTACATAGTATACTACTATACGGATTCCAAAAGCGTAAATGCGCGCTGCATACAAACGTAGTCAGGTGATATTTTCAATACTATCCAATTTTAAAGCCAATGAAATTATACAGAAACAATCTAGAAACTAGTCTCTATGTTCCTATGAAGTCAGATTTTCGTTAAAATATACAGTTTTAATGCTAGGATTAATTTAAGATTTGTATGGAAATCTTTAAGGCACTGTAACTTTAAAACTATACATTTTAGGACGAAATACCTTGGAGCCGTCTTTTATTTTTCATTTTATGACTAGATTTATACCATTTACCGAAACTAACGTCATAACTCAGTATTTTTGGATAGTTTATCTAGTGAAATCATAAACTGAATACACGATTGGAATTACTTCACTCGATAGAAAATCGAAAATCGGAGGGCCGGGCAATCGCGTTTCTCATAGACAATCTCGTCGGAACCCATGGCCCCTTAAGAGTGATGGTCTGAATTCACCGTTCCAGTATTTGCCTTCCTTTCTCTGACACCCTCTATACTTTAAGTGGTTTTTTTAGATGACCAACAAAATAAATATTTTGTAAGCTTATTTTTTATAATCTTGGTGCCTATAATTATGATTTAACGAACATTCTACTATAGAGTCAAAGAAAAATGTCCGTTCTAGTTATAATATTATCTGTCTGCCAAATTTCATCCAAATTGGTTCAGCCGTTTATCACAAACATCCATACATTTATCGTCATTAACTTTCAAATTTGTTAATAAGTACCTAACTACCGACTTATTTTGTTTGTATGACTGTTTTGAATAATTATGATTAGGTACTGTATTGAGTTTATAAACGTATTCAATCTATGTATTCAACGCACAAAAATTATTCCGTGGAGTATAGGTACTTACCTTAGACCATTTATTTAACTACCCCCTCTGCCAATGTACAAGATCTACTGATCAAGTGCGTTTACATACAATTTAATACTTACGTTATCACTAAACGAGATTACCTCTGATTGCGGAAAAATAGCTTCAAATTAGTCTCGTGTGGGGTTCACGCGAAAAAAAAAATTCATTATTTTTAACATTAAACATTTGAATCTATTTATACAGAAGAGACGTATGGCTGTGGCGGATAATCTAAGCAACACAATATAAACCTTATAGTAAGAATTGCGTCGTTTTGCTCGTAAAGAAAAGTTCGACTCCAGGTCTGTGTCCAGGTGACGTCGCCGCCTGGAGGCGCGGGCGTAATTCTCCAAACGACTCTATGCTACGAACTATAAGGTTTATGCATGCATGCATGCATATGCTCACGACTATATTCCCCGGGGGGGTAGTCAGAGATATTCTGAAATCTCAGAACATCCACGTTTCACCAGAAGTACCGAAACTCTGTACAGTGTGACGGGGGGTGAGCCAGTCACCACTTATAATGGACAGTGGGTACAAATACACGCCTCGAAATTTAAGCATGCAGGTTTCCTCACGATGTTTTCCTTCACCGAAAAGCCAGTGGTGTAACAAATCGTACGTAAATTCCGAAAAACTCATTGGTACGAGTCGGCTTTGGACGGGGATCGAACCATCGCCTCCTGCACGGCAGGCAAGGTTACTCGCCACTGGACCACCACGGCTTAAGGTATAAGGTTTATTATTATTATTATTGTGTTACTTTGGCTATCCGCCACCGCCACACGTCTCTTCTGTAGGTATAAACCGCGCCTAAGTAATGGAATAAAATCCAAAGATGTCACAAAGTGTCAGAAAAGTTTGTTAGTAGAATAACACGTGGAACTCGTCCATATGATGTCGCCTTAACTAGAAGGTTTTTAATAAAAATCCACTCATTTCACCATATCAATTTTATTAAAATCCCTTTGTTTCATACGAAGCTTGTATATTCATCTAATTACATCGAATTTCTAACTTGCATATACATAAAACTTATTTTATACATAATATAACTTTATGTTTTACTATAACATATATTTTTTATTTACCGACTGGCACTTTTCCAGTACAATTACGATGGAAAACTTTTCTTCGGGTTGCCAAAATTCCTACTGCAAAAATAAAACATTATAATCTCATTTGCTGGTCGGAATAAATAGTTACCTATTGTTGTTTGAATATCAAATAAACGGATATTATTATCCGTATGCTTATGCATACAAAAAATAACTTTTCTTTATTTTTAAACTAGATACTATTTTGTTTCTTTATTGTAGAAAAAAGCGTTTTCATGCATATTTATAGAACCCAAAAGAATAAACATGTCATTCGTTAGAAAGAGCACTAGGAAATACATCCCGTAGTATATGTTACAACTATTTATTTTAGCATAGGTACTTTACTAGAAAACTTGTAGTTGTAAATATAATTCCGATAGATTTAACTAAAAACGACTTAGGTATACCTTGGATTTTGCTGCTAACACTTTGGATCAAAATCCAAGGTGGTGGCAGCAAATTTTGGTGGCAAGGCGGGATGATGGTTTTACTTTGGTAAAACTTATAATAACAAACCAGTACAGTCTGCTAATATAAACAGTTTTCACCATGTATTACTCAGATTTTTTCTCCGTGTACCTATGATGCGTCGAAAATAGATGCACATTTTTTACGTGTTTACGTCCACACAGTTCCAACCCCCCAAGAGTATGTATCATAAAATAACGCAATGGATCTAACATTAATGACAGCCAAATGAAATTTGCGTGTATCCTTTTAGTTCAGAAGAGTGAGCTAACTATTTTCACTGTTACCGTGAGGCCGAGATAACTCATTTTCATACAAAGCTCTTTATGAAAATAGCCTATCCAACAGATTCAATCTTTGCAATTTTATTATTATGACAACCCCATTATCATAACACCCCTTAAAATCACTATTTTAGTGTCGGCTTTACCTACATTTTAATTCTCCTCTCGAAAATATAAGTTAATAACGCAAAAACATGAAAATATGTATAGGCATTTTTTTTTAATATCAACTAAGTACTTAAATAAATACGCTTAAGTACTTGAAAATATTAAGTAAGTTGGTTAATATTCAAATAAAGTGCATTTTAAATATATAATAAAAGATAAGAACACCTGTAATAAGACAAGCAAAGACAAAATGATACCATAATATTAATTCTGTAGATTTTGTAGTAGTTAATTTAGAGAAGTACCTATTCATAAATAAATCATTACTTTTCATTGTTGGTGTACCTATTTCAAATGGATAAAGAAAGTTTTAAATATCCTTGAATTTTGAAATTGGTTACTTATGACCTGAAACTTTTTACATTAATGTATACCTACCAATTTTATGAGACAAAAATATAATTATCATGGCATGTAATCAATCGTCGTATGTGATGCATAAAAAAATACTATTTAAAATATTTATTGATAATGTTTAAAATACATTATTTTGTAAGTATAACAGATATTGTAAATATAAATTAAATGTAATTTTATTGCTTGTGATATGTGAAGTTGAATTTCACAGTAAGTAGTATTTTGAAAATATAATTTATGATTTCCTACTAAGTTTAGTAAACTAAACTAAAAATATTTTTTTCAGAATTTATTGTCTTTTGTTTGTAGTAAATAGGAAAAAATATTATCTGAATCAACTTTTAAAATCTCTTTTTCAACATTTAAAATGTTTTATAATATTTTACATGATCGAATTTGATTAAAATACATGTTTTATTGTTATTGAGATGTGTTTGATTACTCTTGTAAATATAATAATATTTTAACTTAATTTATAGTTCTAAGAAAATAAACTATGGAAGGAAATCCTAACGTTTTTAATATAGCAATATAATGATCCAGCAGTATGGCTAATCTTTTTAGCCTTAACCACCAAAAAGATTTTTGTTAACCTGGTATGTCCAGGTGTCTCTGCTAAACTAGGTTTAAAGTCTGTCTATATAGGTATTTCTTTTAATTATTAACGAGTTTTCCTGCTGAATGGTTATTAAAATGTAAATTGTATGCCTGTATTATTAATTTATACATTAGGAATCATATTTATTGTTATTGTGTTAATTTCTCAACGAATTCATTTTTAAACTTTTATTCGTCAATTAAAATACCTAGCTATTTACTAATTAAATAAAAGCTGAACAACTTGACTGTTTGGACTGTAAAATAATACGACGAAAGTATTACTGGTTTTTTGTTGTAAAATCCAGTAATATGAAACGAATTTAAGAGTGAAAATTTAAGAATGACATAGAATCGTGTCCCAAAAATTGTTAAAATGCTCGACTTACTACAAAAGTGCATTGTGCTCAAGTGCACTTTAGTTAACTTTGCAACAAAGTGACAAGATGAAAATGTGGAAAAAATTTAATTTTTAACAAATTTAATGGAATTGTTGAATCAAAGTGTTATCTATAGATTAAGATCATATATCATTCGTTTATCTCGACAACGAGTTAAATGCTCATTTTTGAATGACGTGACACTTTCTATACAAGGTGTAAAATTTAATACGTTACATAATTTTGTAGGTGCTTCAGACCATTAACTAAACAACGCAAAGTTAACTATGGTGTCAATATTTAAATCGCCAAAAAAAAGACAGCTGTTTCATAATAGTATTTGGGCTGAGTAGCCATTCAAATTTTCTAAGAGATAACAAAGGAAAAATCACGATATCCATGTTGGCTTCATAGTGAAAGTTGTTCAGTTTGACGGTCGGTGACGGAAAGCACCCTTTTTAATATAAATAACGTATAATAACATATTTGGTAAATATATGTTTTGTATTTAAGTTTTTACACCATGTACAAAATATGACTATAGTAAGTAAGTATTTTAGGAAATCCTACTTAAAAATTTGGTATGCATTTTATTGAGAAAATTTACAAAATATTGAACGTAATTGTAATTTGAAATGTTTTATGATTGATCGGCTCTTTTTAGAGCAAACCCTTTTGTTCGTTTTGGAACTTTTGTCTCGTAGCTCTCTTTCAAATATTCTTTTGCTCACATTCGTTGCTGTCAAAATAATCTTACACCGCATAGATTTAAAGAATAAGAAAATACCAAAATAAAAAATAATGAAATGACAAACGAATATGACCTTAAATTCAATTGCCTTAAGACTTTAATAGCTTAGCAAAATGTTTTTTTTTTCGTTAAATAGAGATACCCTTTTCATGTGCCTATATAAATTTTGGTAAAATTCCTCCATTTCATTTTTCATTTAGAGTAGGTAAATAAAATTATCTTAGTATTAGTTCTTTACTAGACTATAAATATTTTTTCGATTCCACTTTAATATTAATGAACTCAGTTATCTTTTGGCTCATCTTTTTTTTCAGTCAACCTTCTTCGACTGGAAGACTATCAAAAACATTTTTTTTAACATTTCCACATTGTTCCAAACACATACACTTTTCTATATCTACACAAAATATTTCATACATGTGTATACGTACATGGACATGAGTTTTTGAGATGACTAGTATTTTTAATTACAAAAATGTCGACACAACCGAATTTTGTTACCATTATATTTTTTATCTGTAGTAAAATTACTTAAGTATGAAGGTAGTTTAAGAACCGAATTCATAATCGTTTAAAATTGCAAAATAAACATAGATTTAAAAAAAGAAAACAAAAAGATTTTGAAGCTTTTTAACGTTTATGAATTCGGTCCATTCTCTAATTGTTCCTACCATCGATCTCAAAAAACAATTAATGCCACATTCCGCTTTAAAAAAAAACAAATGATTAAATAACCATTCATGATGGGTTTGTTGTTCACCTAAAATAGAACATCATCTAATAGGTACTTGTGGAGTTATCGATTTTTTTCGATCGATTGAACCTTCACTGTTTTTTGATATCAACGAATTCTACTACAATGGTATCTAAAAAGACTTAAGTTTAGTATGGTTGTCATCGAATTTAGATCTAGGGATACCTGTCTTATGGTATTATTGAAATTTTATCAAAATATGAATAAAATTGTTGAAAAATAAGAATAGAATTTGTACATCAATAAAATTAATTGTTAGTGGTATCTGCAGTCAACCCTGCTTCCCGTAAAATTTTCTAGAAAGCAATAACATTTTACTTAATTTTGGTTTAATTTACTGTTAGTTTGGAACAAAAAATAATTTACATTGTTTTTGCAATAAACAAATAATTAAATACTTTGTTGATTTGCTTCTTTTCACTACATGGCGTTGTATTTAATGCAAAATATACGCCATCTAGTGAGACTATATAAAATTATTATAACAATGATTTTTTATCAGTTCAAGATAATGAGTACCTAATGCATTTTTACAGATGAAATACAATAGCGTATCCGCGTAAAAAAAAATTGCAAAATAAATCGCACTTCTACATAGATTTAGTACGTATACACTGCCACCAAGCGCGTTCTATAAAATAACGGTTAAAACAGTAACGTTATCGCGGGTAACGAACACGTTTTTTTTATAGCGTTTAACACTTTTATAGAACAGTTTTGCATGCCGACCGCTATATAAGAGTTTCTTTCCCTCCTAACTTATATAATTCCTCCGTAGGACACGTTACCTCTTGAGAACACTTTTGGGGGGGAGGATCGTTTGGGGGAGGGTTTTTTCTCTTCGGCTGTTGCTCTGCATACTAGTTTTTCGACGTCAATATTGTCACGAACTCTGGAATAGAAGATGATGAAGATATCATTATTAATTTTGGAGTATTTTCACTGACTAGAAAGATTATTTTAACAGAATAAAGATTGGAAAAAATTAATATAGATCAAATGATCTCCATGTCTCATGTACCTATTTCGACTTTTGCTGATAGCTGTAGATGAAGTTGACGACAAAAGCTCAATATTATAATTGTAACCATGTGCTTACGACATTTATAATTAAAATGGAAAGATTATTAATTTAAAATTTAAGATTTTAAACAAGTTATCAAAACACCCTAGTAATATTTTAAAACATCAAACTCTTGGTTTAGTTAGACTCTAAACTCTAAACCGACTTTACTTCTAAACTTTAGACCATCAAACTGATCAACTTTCAATTTAAAGACGAAGTCGAGAATGTTAAAAGAAATCAGGTATCCTGCATTTGAGTCGAGTAGGTAGTTTTGTATGAAACGGCAAATTTTTTTCTTGATGTTGGCTACATTGTAAAAATTGATCAGTGTAAGTAATTAATAAAAGTAAAATAAACAGTGTGTAAATTTATTACCCTGTGATAGGTATACTCTCTCTTTCTCAGACACGATTTATAACGAATAAGCTTGTTTTATTTATCCTTATGTTACCTTTATCATTTTCTTCCACTCCATTCCATTCCATGTTATTTTAATTATATCCCACCACAGGTTCGAAAGTAATTATTTTAAGATGCCTATCATCGCAGCTGACGATGCCATCCCCGTCAAGGTCAGCCTCGCTGATCATATCGTCAACCTCCGTCTCGCTGAGCCGCTTCCCAAGGTTGGTCATCACATGGCGACGCTCTACGGATGATATCGGACCGTCGTTGTTCTTTTCAAATAGTTACCCTGAAATTATTGAAACACCTACCATCGTAGTTGACCATGCCATCCCCGTCAAGGTCAGCTTCGCGGATCATATTGTGAACCTCCTCCTCGCTGAGCCGCTCCCCAAGGTTGGTCATCACATGGCGAAGCTCTACGGATGATATCGGACCGTCGTTGTTCTTTTCAAATACCCTGAAATTATTGAAACACCTACCATCGTAGTTGACCATGCCATCACCATCAAGGTCAGCTTCGCGGATCATATATCATAACCTCCTCCTCGCTGAGCCGCTCCCCAAGGTTGGTCATCACATGGCGAAGCTCTACGGATGATATCGGACCGTCGTTGTTCTTTTCAAATACCCTGAAATTATTGAAACACCTACCATCGTAGTTGACCATGCCATCACCATCAAAGTAAGCTTCGCGGATCATATCATGAACCTCCTCCTCGCTGAGCCGCTCCCCAAGGTTGGTCATCACATGGCGAAGCTCTACGGACGATATCGGACCGTCGTTGTTCTTGTCAAATACCCTGAAATTATTGAAACACCTACCATCGTAGTTGACCATGCCATCCCCGTCAAGGTCAGCCTCGCGGATCATATCGTCAACCTCCTCCTCGCTGAGCCGCTCCCCAAGGTTGGTCATCACGTGGCGAAGCTCCACGGACGATATCAGACCGTCGTTGTTCTTGTCGAATACCCTGAAATTATTCAGAATATTTTCTTGTGAAATTTAAATGGGTTAAAAAAATCTAAGAGTTTTTGTTTTGTATCAAATCAATCAAGTCAAATAATTCTATTTGATTGATAAAGACATATACCTAGTTAATAGTTTAGTTAGACAAAGGAAATTACATTTCTTCCGTGCAATGTTAGTGCCATATCTATAATTATAGTGGTTTAATTATGCAGCTTCTTTTGTCTTGTTGTTTGTAATAACATTATAGTAGTTGGTAAATGAGTTGGTGGCATTTATTCCCTGTTTTCTGTAATAAAGATGTACCTAGCAGGAGTGCGATTTTTGAAACTCATTCTGTGAGCTCAGCAGTTGAAAATGTCAAAATTACTATGGAGGTAATATAATGCATCTTTTTGAAAGTCAAATCAGCAGTAGAAAGATTCATATCTCCATACTAATTTTGACATTTTCAACTGCTGAACTCACCGAATGAGTTTCAAAAATAGCACTCCAGAACAGGCTTAACAGCAGCGGTTCAAAAATTACTCATTATCATCCTCTACACGTCCCACTTCTTTCGTGACAGCATGAGTTATCACCTGACAATCGCTCACGTCCCACTGCAGCAGGACACAAACTCTCCTCTCTGTCACGAATGAGCGTGAGTAAAATACATCATCCATTTTGGTCCAAAATGTGAAAGTGGCCATCAGGTGCCCGCCAAAAAAAAAAAGCAATATTCCTAGTAACTTGCCCGTCAAAGAGTTTATTATTATGGCACCCGTCCTTGGTTGTATTTGAGTTAGAAAAACCTGCCCTTTCATACATTTTCGATGTAATTAGCTAAGGCTATAATATTCTGTTCAACAGTTCATGCAGAATCGGACATTCTGCCTTTTCATACATTTTTGATGTAGATAATAGTACAACCGCAGATAATATAGGTACTACCGTAAGATACAACTTACAGCTACATGTCATGCTATAATAATAAAATGCTTTTCTCCCCTCCGGACGGAAAGCTCCAAGCTTATTAATCTGCCGTTTTACACCTCCGTCGAGGAAAAAAATAGTATACTAACCTCAGGCAGTAAATAAGAAAGCCTCAGACACACTTCGCCTCGGTCAACAATTTACATGAGATCTGAGACATTTCTTACTTTCCTGCCCTCGGTGTGTAATCTAATATAGACGGACATGTTTTATGTTTTTGTTGGCCGGCACTTTCATATTTGGACCATAAATGTATGAAAACAGGATGAGGTTTATTAGTTCATATTATAATAAGTTACCTGAAAGCCTCTCTAAGCTCGTCTTCTCCATCAGCCCCGCGCATCTTCTTCGACATCATTTGGAGGAATTCATTGAACTCGATGGTGCCGTTGCCATCTTGATCTACTTCTTTCACCATGTCCCGGAGTTCCGTCTCTGAAATTACAGAAAATAGGAAAATGTAGTTGTGTTTTAAGAAGTTTTGCAATTTGTTTGTTTGGATCGCAATTTTATATGCAACTGAATGTTCACCCAGCATTTGTATCAAGGTTCACTATTACCATATTCTCAATGACATAAGCATATGCTCACGACTAGCATATTCTGAAACCTCAGAACATCCACGTTTCACCAGCCCCTCTAGCATGCCACCGCCGAGAAAACGACAAAAATCGAGACGTGTCTCCATCTTTATCATTTTACGTACGCCAAAAAGAGCGCGCATGACGTTTTTCTCGTTTAAACGCTTTGTCGTGGGTGGCATGCTAGCCGTGCAGTAGTACCGAAACTCTGTCCAGTCTGACGGGGGGTGAGCCCGTCGCCACTTGTAGTGGACAGTGGGTACAATACATGCCTCGAAATTGAAGCATGCAGGTTTCCTCACGATGTTTTCCTTCACCGAAAAGCCAGTGGTGTTACAAATCGTACATAAATTCCTCTAATTCCTCTAATAAAAACTCATTGGTACGACAATTTTTGAGAGTTACGCGGTTATTAATTAAGCTAAAGTTAAATCATTATAACGGGTTCTTACCGCGTTTTTATTTATTTTGGAGTTCCCGATATTTCAGCAATGTTACAACTGCCATGATCACGGGATGAAAACGCGGTAAGAACCCGTTATAATGATTAACTTTAGCTTCATTGGTACGAGTCGGCATGGACGGGGATCGAACCATCACCTCCTGCATGGCAGGCAAGGTTACTCGCCACGTATTCTCAATGACATGATGATGGTAATTAATATTTTGCTAACAAATACTGCCAAAGAGACCATTGAAAGACATTAGAACACACCAAAGTTACTTAGTACCTACTTAATTAGTAAAGCGACGTACCATTCGTTTCACGAAAGTTGAAACAATAAAAACGTCATGACACCGAAAAAAGCGCTTTGTGCAAGTTTTTTTATAAACGACTTGTAATACAGCCATAAATAACTCTGTCGCGTACGTGGCCATTTCATTTCTAGGGGCTCACATAAACAAAACAGAGAATAATACGAAATGTAATTTTGGACAATACCTTATAATGCCGGCCGTTTATAACGCCAGACAAATGGACCATTATAAATAGACCTCTGTTATTTTATTATACTTAATAATTTGGTGAATCTTCAGAAAAGTCTTTTGAAAGTGATAACAGAAAAAGAAATAAATTAGAAGTTATAAAGTTTTTTATTGAGAGTTTTATTTAAATTTGTGTGATTGAAAAATAAAGTAACTCCGTAAGTTATAATAACTAACAATCATAAACTTTCTTCTATAAGCTGCAAAGTAGTAGGTAGTTTAAATGTTGTATGTATATACCTATACAAGGTGTTACAAAAATACAAATAAACATTTAAGGGGGTGGATTAGACCATCAAACTGAACAACTTACACTATGGGACCAATATCGAAATCGCAAAAAAAAATGATGTTCCATACTCTACAAATCGACGAGAGCTAAAATATGTATGGGATATCCGATATTTTTTCGCGATTTCGATGTTGGTTCCATAGAGAAAGTTGTTCTGTTTGACGGTCTAAACAACCCCCTTAAGAGTTTTAAATATTTATTTTACTTATGAAACACCTATACAAGGTGTGACAGTAGAGGTGGGCGCCGACCCGAAATTTGCCGGCGGCGGCGCGCCGGGTGAAATTGGTCGGCGCGGCGGCGCCGCGCCGCGGCGCGGGTGTTTTTTTTAAATTCACACTATAGGTGTTAAATGTATTATCTAGAAGCTCCAGAAGCCGGAAATATTAAAATAAGACATGAAAAAAATGCACTGATATGGATAACCAGCGCCAGCGTCAAAATGAGTGACTGGCGCTGTCAACAGAGCCCATGTAATACAGTTTAGCCCAGTAACTAGTGCTGGCAGCCAACTTAGACAGCCAAGTTCCCAGGCGCCAGCAGCCAGCTCGGCAACGGCACCATTTACCATTCCCGGAAAAAGGGGTACTGCCGGCGGCTAGCTTGGCAACCAGCGCCAGCACTGATATTAATAACCAGCGCCGACAATCAAATGAGCGACTAGCGCTATCGGCGGGAAGCCTATATGTAAAGTACAGTTTAACCCGGTAACAAGAGCCCGCGCCGGCAGCCAACTTGGCTGTCGGCACTGGCAGCTAGCTCGGCAACCGGCGGCGCCGGCATCTAACTCGGGAAACGGGGTGCTGCCGGCAGCTAGCTTGGCAATCAACGCCAGCACTGATGTAAATAATCAGCGCCGACAATCAAATGAGCAACTGGCGCTATCAGCGGGAAGCCTATGTAAAGTAGGTACAGTTTAACCCGGTAACAAGCGCCCGCGCCGGCAGCCAACTTGGCTGTCGGCACGGGCAGCTAGCTCGGCAGCCCGCGCCGCCGGCACTTAACTCGGCAACCAGGGCACTGCCAGCAGCTAGCTTGGCAAGCTGCGCCGGCTCTGATATGGATAACCAGCGCCGGCAACCAAATTAGCGATTGGCACCGTCAGCGGAGAGTAGCCCTTGTAAAGTGCAGTTTAGGCCTGTAACTAGTGCCAGCAGCCAAGTTGGCTGTCAGCGCTGGCAGTAATCTTGGCAACTGGCGCCACTGGCACCTAACTCGGCAACCGGCGCGCTGCCGGTAGCTAGCTTGGAAATAGCGCCGGCAACCAAATGAACGACTGGCGCTGTCTCGGCAACCGGCGCTGCCGGCACCTCCCTCATCAACCGGGGCGCTGCTGGCAGCTAGCTTGGCAACCAGCGCTGCGCTGGCACTGTTATGGATAACCAGTGCCGGAAAACAAATGAGCGACTGGCGCCGTCAGCGGAGAGTAGCCCTTTTAAAGTACAGTTTAGGCCTGTAACTAGCGCCAGCAGCCAACTTGGCTGTCAGCGCTGGCGTCGTCAACAGAGAGCCCATGTAAAGTACAGTTTAGAACGTCAACTAAGGCCGGAAGACGGCACGCACACAGCAACCACGGCAATCGGCGCCGCCGGCGCCTGACTCGGCGGCGGCGGCGGCACGGGTAACCCGGCGCGGCGGCGCCGCGCCGGCGCGGCGCCCACCTCTACTGTGACATTATTTTAATAGTGTTAAGTATGAATGTGGATGGATGTGGTAGGAGAGGAAAGCCGAAGAAAAGATGGATGGATTGTGTGAAGGATGATATGTGTAAGAAAGGAGTGAGTGCTGAAACGACGGCCAAGCGAGATGAATGGAAGAGGATGACATATTGCGCCGACCCCAAATAATGAGAAATGGGCAAGAGAATGATGATATAATTATATGAGGTAAATACGCGTGCCCAATGCGAATTGGCGAACTTCGTGTATATATCTTTCACCGTAACCAACTATGACAACAATTTGGTTCCAACTTAGGGTCCCAAATTGAAAATCACATAGTCATGAACACAAAACACCTTTGAAGACAAGAAATAGGATGTTCATGCAACACTGGCTGAGGCAACTACCTAGAAAAAATTCATGAAATCACATTCATCGTAGGCCCGCAAATTGAAACGTCTACCCCTATTCGCTGTGTTCATTTATTCATAAGTGTTCAGGCAAATATTTTCTCCTTTCTATTTTCTTTTCTAATAAATAATTCAGTATCTATTTGGTTAAATGACTAGAATCATGAAAATGTAATGAAATAGGTTACCACAATTTCACTTACCTACTGAAAAATATTTAGAATATCAATTGTATACGTCGTTCATTAACAAAATAATATAAAATCATATAAAACGTAATTGTATCGTTATCATTAAAAATAATTACTACTTATACATTTTATTTCCATCACTGTAATTTCCACAGTATTGAAAGTGAAAGTTAATTTTGTCCCTCGCTCCCATCGGCGCCGTGGCTTAGTTGGTTAAAGCGCCTGTCTAGTAAACAGGAGATCGTGAGTTCGAATCTCGCCGGGGCCTTGGTTGATTAACATTATTTTTTTTACGAAATTATAATATAACGAGCTTTTACCGGCTACTTCATCCGCACAAATTAAATAACTTTAACAGATTTTTTACGAATACATAACTATGTTAGGTAGTAAACAATAAGTTAAAGTCTAAGTAGTTATTTATGTGTGATACCACAACTACTCTGTGGTGATACTAACAATATATGGATGTAATTTCTGAATTAATGTTTTTTTTATTTTTAAGTAAATGATAAGATTTCAAACAAAAAAGTTTCATAAAAATCAGTTCAGTAGTTTTAGGGTGATGCTCAAACAAGCAAAGAGACAAATATTCTAAAAAAGGTTGATTTGGAGTCCGGGACACCTAAAAACCATATCCGTACTTAAATCTTTTTCTTGTAAATATCTTCAATGTACAGATACACTTCTGTCACAGAATGTAAGTATTACCTTAGATCAAAATAAAATTAATGGATACGCGAACATTTCAAACCAGAAAAATGAGACAAAACAAATGGAAGGTTTACTTCAAATTTGTATGCAAGTGCCCTAGATTTGACAGATAATGGCGCTAGTTTGTATGGACCAAGTGCACCAGTAGTGTGCTTCAACTTACCGCGCTTTAGGCCTATCCATTAATTTTATTTTGATCGAAGAGTATTACAGTTTGCTTCTGTTATCGTTTAGATTAGGTTAGATTATGACACCTCAAATATTGACAAAAACTTATTGAAATGAATTTGCCTGTGGTATTTTTGGAATGTTATTTTTGGAGCAGTGTCTAGGAATTCAAGAAAATTGGCAAACGCTCTAAATCTTACCTAAATGTGATCTACGAGTATTATATCGTTTGATGCACTCCCAGTGTAATTCTCACGACTATTTATAAAACAATCATAAACAGGAAAATCGCATGAAATTAGAGAATCACGTTTACATGAAGACATTGGTGAATTCTCTAGAAACGAATATCAATTTGTTGTGATAAGACAATAGTTAAGTAATTGTTGTTTTTATCTCAAGATAGTCGTTTTGGGACAAAAACATTAAATTAATAAATAATAGATTACACACCGAGGACAGGAAAGTAAGAAAAGTCTCAGATCTCATGTAATTGTTGATCGAGGCGAAGCCGAGGTCAGCTAACATGTGATCTGAGGCTTTCTTATTTACTGTCCGAGGTTAGTATACTATTTTTCTCTTTGACAGAGGTGGAAAGCGACAACATCGTTTAGCGCAGCGAGGCGAAAATTGACGCTTTCCGGCCGGAGGGGAGAAAAATATTGAACACGATGATATTGGTAGATAGTCGATTTTGACTGTTCAGTTAGTAAAAAGGTAAGGCAGAATGTACAGTACAGGGTGTAAGTTAAAGCCCTACGAAAAGTAAAATAAACCTACTTTGGGGGCGCTACAAACGACTACAGCTTTTAATGACAATGTTTCAAGTACAAATATTAATTGCAATGATTTTCCGCAACAGGCCGAGGTTTTTTTCATCTGGTCATTATTAAAATGCGTTACATATTTTAGACATCAAACTAAACTTTTACCATGGAGATGACATAAAAATAGTAAAAAATGGCAACTCATAATAAATAGCAGATTATGTTTTTAACGATTTCAATGTTGGCCCCTACTACAAACACAATAATGTTGCTGTGATCTGAGAATGTACCTAAGTAATTCAGTTTGATGGTCTGAACAACAACCCCCCCGATAAACATGTAACACATTTAAGTTTACATCTTCTCTTACTTTTGTAAGAGATAATAAATGGGAATTAACAATGACCCATTTACATAGGTATTATAATATTTATGAAACAAAAACAAGAACAAACAAAATAACAGAGTCATTGTCTCGAGTTATTAATAGCCGTGTTTTCATTCAAGATATTTGGCAAATGTAGGTACCTACTGTGGTAAAATAAGAAATTTATTTTCTGGTTTAAGACTAATTTTAGAAGAAAATTGTAGTAAAAAAATCTACGGAACAAAATAGATTTTGAAAGAAAAAATTTCCCGTCAGTTCGGTCAGTGTTGTAACTAACTAAAAGCCTCCACACATTGCAGCGATATTATCGAGCGATTTTATCGAGCGATTTTATCGAGCGATATTATCGACAGCGATATCGCGACACCTTACACACTGCAGCGATTCCGCGATTCGCGTCACGAATGCGCCTTACCACTGAATGTAGTCGAAAGAGTTGCGATAATATCGCGGCAGTGTGTGGGATCGAGCGCGTCCCCATACAAAATGCACTGAGAACAATTATCGCAAAATCGCAGCTATATTATCGCTCGATAATATCGCGGCAGTGTGTAGGATCGCGCGCGTCCCCATACAAAATGTACTAGAAATAAATATCGCAAAATCGCAGCGATATTATCGCTCGATAAAATCGCTGCAATGAACGGAGGCCTGGCTTATAGAAATGAAAAGTGACAGTCAAGCGTATACAACGTGTCAATAACTATAATAGGTTAAACAACTTGTGAGAAAAATGACCTTGTTGGTAGATCGCCGTTTATGGCACCTTACGAATATATAGGGTCCTTCTTAATATACGATACGATACGATCAGACCATCAAACTGAACAACTTTCTCTATGGCACCAACATCGAAATCGCGAAAAAAAAATTAGATGCTCCATACAAAACTGCAAACCAACTCGAGCAAAATGTATGGGACAGCTGATATTTTTTTCGCGATTTCGATATTGGTCCCATAGAGAAAGTTGTTCAGTTTGATGGTCTGACCATCCCCTTAAAAAAGTGTCAGCATATTAAGTTGGACCCTGTATGTATAATCACAATAAATATTATACAGAGTGTAGGTAGAACGATGTAGATATTTGATACAAAGCGATGAGGTAATACAAAATATTAGATTCCAAGTAGTTTGGTCTTATTTACGTTTTTATATTTACATAAAATTATTCAATTAATGTCCGTTCACAAGGGATTATGAAGCTTATTTGAGATTGAATTTAATACCAAAGATAGTAAGTAGGTACCATAGACTTAAACTCTAGCGATAGACTTGCCCTTGCATAGAAGCAACATGTTCCACTTGAATGAGGTGTACGCACCTGATTGATGTTCCCGAGTTCACATCGTCACTATGGCAATGCAATGACAGACCGCAATGTGTCATTTTGTGTTGTTTTGTGTGACATGTTGTTTGTTTGAACGAGCTTGTCTATCGCTAGAGTAATATGTCTATGGTAGGTACCAAAAAAATGAAAAGTTAAGCTACCAACCTTTTGGTCCAAATTCTAATAACCTAGACAGACTATCCATAGTTGTATAAACAACTAGTGTTTACCCGCGACTTCGTCCGCACAAATTATATACCAGATTTTAAGTCAGATCATAAGCTATCAAACAAAAAAGTTTCATCAAAATCGGTTCAGTAGTTTTTGCGTGATGCGCGAACAAACAAACAAACACACAAACAAACAGACAGACAAAATTTCTAAAAAAGGTTGATTTCGAGTCAGGGATACCTAAAAACCGTACCTATCGTAATCTTTTTTTTGTAAATATCTTCAATGTTGTACAGACACGCTTTAGTTACAGTTTTATAATAGTTTAGATTAGATTAGATACAGGGTCCTTCTTAATGATCATGATGATGATCAGACCGTCCAACTGAACAACTTTCCCTATGGCACCAACATTAAATAGCGAAAAAATATCAGCTGTTCCATATGAAACTGTAAACCTAATCACCGTTCAGGAATTCGAGCGACAAAATGTACACAAAGAAACGTCACTGCCAAAGTGACATTACTAGGTCAGAAACCTTTGGTACATTTTTTAAGAATAAAATTATGTTAGCACGGCATTTAATAAATTGCGTTGATATTAAAAATTTACTGTCTATCTACAAATAATAAAATAATCGTGACAATTTAAATGTAATTTTTAAATAATGTTATGTAGCCCGCTACTCTGTCTGTATGGGCTTTTTGTGCTATGCGTATCATCCGCGCATAGCGTACGGACTTAGACGAAGGTATTAAACAATCAAGAGACGCGTTTACGTTATTGTGTACAAAAAAGATTTTTTTTTTTTAAGAACTTTGTTAAAACGAACCAAAGGTCTAAAATATCTGATATTGCTAAACCACGAAATATAGTAGATAACACACCGAGGACAGGAAAGTAAGAAAGGTCTCAGATCTCATGTAATTGTTGACCGAGGCGAATCCGAGAGGTAGATTATTTTATCGGAGGTACAATCACACCTTAAAGTAATGCAACTGTTTACCCTAACATCCTTTAAAATATTCCCACCTGAAACCTGAAAAGAATACATATTGTACAGAGCATGTGTGGTACACCGTACACCCACACATGCTCTGTACCCAGGAGGACGAAGTCGAGTGAAAATGCTAGTTTCCGATAAAGTTGTAAAAACCGCATTACGATCATGTTTCCGTGTGGTAGGGAATGGTAATATCGTTAGTATCGATTCATATGTAGTATGTAGTACATAGGTACCTTACTTCGAACTGGTGCACTCGGCTTCGCCTCGGTGAACAATTACATGAGATCTGAGACCTTTCCAGTGCCGGATTAACCATAGAGACAAAGTAGGTTCCAGCCTATGGGCCCAGCGCCGCCAAGGGGCCCCGCGGCTCGGGAGAAAAATTTGTGAAAACTCAAAGATTTAGGCCCACCCCAGACTTAAAAGGAATAATGAAAAATAAGAGAACTGTATTTCAGTTGTCTCTTATTTTTCATAAAAAGCGAAGCAAGCTGGAGATTGCACTGCATTTATTGCAGTAAAATCTCGAGCTCGCTTCGCTTGTTCCAGAATTAAGAAAGCATTACGAAACGCGATTTTATAATATTGTAGTAAAACCTCGAGCTCGCTTCGCTCGCTCCACATTTTAGTGTTTTTATTATGTTGTTTGATTTGTGGTTATTTTACTGCGACCATAGGAAAAAATCATTGCGACGCCCATGGATATGGGGGCCCCAGGACTTGCATTGCCTACGGGCCTCTGCATGGCTTAATCCGGCCCTGGACCTTTCTTACTTTCCTGTCCTGGGTGTGTAATATTCTACTATATAATAGTAGAACTAGAGACTAACAATAAAATACAAGGTGTAAGAAAAAGTATCATTAACCTTTGAACCACATACTCTACCCATGAAACTGAACAACTTTTACTATAGCATCCTGTCAGAATAAAAAAAAATGTGCTGTCTCATATATTTAGCTCAAGCAGGTTTGTAGTTTTGTATGGAACAGCTAATATTTTTAACGCGATTTCGATGTTGTTGCCATAGAGAATTTTGTTTAGTTTCACGGTCTGATCATTCCCTCAAAAGTGTCAGCATATTAAAAGGACAGGCTGAACCCCTAGTGAACAAATAACATTTTATCTTATAACCAGACGCATAACAACAGTATTTTATAGCAAGGTCACGTGTTAGCGGAATAGCCAGTAAAAATAAGTTAATAAAATCCTTGTAGGGAACTTACATCCGTCGTGATTGTGAGTCACAAGTTGTGACCTCTATAAAAATGGTCTCCAAGTTTCTCTTTCCATAGTTCCTATCTTGAAAACATATACACACACACAAAAAGATGCCAGTGGTTGGCATTTTAACGTAGCTTTTTTATCATTCAATATTATTATGATTAAGTATAATAATTGACTGTTCTAGATGCCGAATCTGACCCGACCACTGGATCTTTTTTGCGTCAATTTCACAATATACCTACAGGGTGAAATTTTTATAATTAGCATCCTTTTATTAAACTAAGAGTGTACCCATCAAAACGAATAACTTATACTATGGACATATTATGGCTTTTATTATTGTTGCTCTGTTTGTTTGTTTGGGCATCACGCAGACTACTAAACCAAGGAGAAAGAAGAAATTTGACAGACCCACCGACGCTCACGTTATTACTAATATAAGCGCAAAACCTTTCATACACCCCTACTGATTAATAACAAAATATTTAGGTTGAAACAATAATTTTATTATTTTAATAGTTAAAATTTAAAGTTATTCGCATTTTAAGTTTTGAGGCAAAAATGATTTGTTATCATTTCAGCAATGAATGACAGCGCTATCATGCTCATGGATACATTTTAAGAATCTTGTTTTGGTAGTAAGTAGGGTGAGTGTGCCCTTGCGGTAGTTTGAGATCGAGTTCAGTAAATTTAAAATTTTACAATCAAATTATTTAATATTCTGAAAAAAATTACCTATGTTGAAACCATGATAATTCGATTCTACTCTCGATTCTAAGCAAACAACTTTTTCTAGTTTTGAGATAATTCATTTACATGATGTATACATACATAAACTCACGCCTTATTCCCAGAGGGGTTGGCAGAGATTATCGATCTCCATTTTGGGCGGTTCTGACACACCTCTCTTGCTTCCTCTTATTTATTATTATGCACAAAGTAAATAATACCTGAAGGTCTCTGCCCCAGCGACCGCATCACGACCCCGAGCTCAGCCATCGTGATGGTCCCATCTTCGTCTTTATCGAACAGCATGAAGGCTTCTTTGAATTCTGCAAATAGAAAAAAATAACGTCACCAGAGTCAACGAAGGAAATCGTGGGCCTAATTTTTTTTCTATACTAAACCTGTGCGATGGCTCAGCCAAGTATCAACTAGCCACACTCGACTCGGTTGAACGCAGAGCCAGGAGGCTCATTGGCGACGGTAAGCTGGAGGAGACCAAGCTTTATAGCCTAGCCCACCGCCGCAGAGTAGCCTGCTTGTCGGTCTTCTACAGAGTGTACTTCGGTGAGTGTGCTCAAGAGCTACATGAGCTCATCCCGCCTTCGCCTTTCTACTATCGGACTTCCAGACGCACCGCGGGATATCGTCACTTCTTGGTTGACATCCCATATATCCGCACCAAGCTCCTTTCTGACTCTTTTATAATGCGCAAAGCCAAGGAGTGGAATGCCCCGCCTGCGTTAGTATTTCCGAGCGTTTACAACCCGAATTCCTTTAAAGTACGAGTGAATGGGCTTCTTCTGGGTAAGCTCGCTACATCTTCGACCACATCTTTGTCCTAAAGACTGGATTGAGGTCAAGAGAAAACCCATAAGAAATAAAAAATGGAGATGTGTTTCTAGATTGTATCTGCAAAATTTCATCGACTTAAATTTTTTTTTTATCTGAAATGGGTTTGCGCTTGGCTTCAGCTCACCTGATGGAAAGTGTAGATGTAAATTGGTTTATATTGAAAATATTACCACATTCGTTTGTATTGAGCGTGCCAACGCGAATATCCCCTTAAAGGTTAAGTAAGTACTTATAATAATTCTTTAAACATCCCGTTCCAGTTAAAAAAAATTATGAGAATGTGAACCAAAATTGTTAAACTTTGACTCCTAATGGATTTTATTGTTACTGCTCCATAGCTCTCTAAAGCTTTCTCATTGAAAATCGTAATTTGGTTTAATGATTTCATTCAAAGCTATTTCTTTGTGGCTCGAAAGCAATAAAAAAACTCTTTTAGAAATTGAAACGAACTTTTGTGTACAGATTTGTGTCTGTAATGGTTTCGATTCAAGTAAATATTCAAGAGAAATAAAGGTTTAATATTCAATTGAATGTTTCAAAATACGTTTATATTCAATAATTCTTGAAAATCATAAAAGATTCCTACAATGTAGGTTCCGTAAATTGAAATAAAAGCTGTAACATAGATATGTATATTATACAGGGTGTAAGGAAAAGTATCATTAACCTTTAAACCACATACTTTACCCATCAAACTGAACAATTTTTACTATCACACCTGTCAGAAAAAAAATTTTTTTACTGTTTCATACTAAACTGCAATACCTACTCTCTAAGATCAAACACGAAAACTCGAAACTTCGAAGATTAAAACTAAAAGAATTAGGTAGGTAAGTAAGTATACTTACAAAATTCTGTTAAAAAATGAGCATAGAAGAAAATGTACAAAAAATCTGTAAGTTTTTAGTGACTTCATATTTGTCTAGGTTTACTACCTATTCGTAAAATGTTCTTACCTGCAACTTGATCCTCCGTAAGGCCGTATTCGGACTGCAATCAAAATAAAACACTTTATACAACTATTATACGATTAATATTGGTTGCTTACATTCTATAAGACAAAATGCTCTCCTAGAAATAGGTATGTAAACAGATTTAACAGGAAAACGTACCGAAACTTGTCTTAAAGCTAAATCTTTAGTTAATCTTCGTATCCTTTTGTATTCTTTATGATAATTATCATCAGTAGCCATTGCAGCCATTGGAAAAGTAATAACTTATCCAACTCTCGAAGAATAAAAAATAACTTCAACAAAAATCACTACTAATTTTAAACTCCAAGAAACAGACAGAAAAACACATTAAAACTTTCATTTTCTTTAAAAATCAAAAGTCACATAAAAAGCACTTTAATTAATTCAAATACATTAGTTTTTTATTGAAACGCATTCGAATTAATTTTCAAATATCGAACACAATCAAAACGGCCAGTATTAATAAAAACGCGACGCGACAATGTCAGTTGTCAAGTTCAAATGTAGAACTCTATATTTAAATTAGATTTTTGCGCGCGTTATAACTACTAGGCTTGTTCTACAGTGATGATAAAATCATTGACCAATGCGTTTCGATTGTTTGAAATTATTTCAATAGATGCTTGTTATCATAATGTCACTATTATTGCGTTACTAAAAGGAATGTGATCATGTTTTGAGTTCGATGAATGCAATGAATTACAAATTCATCAATGTTACAAGCACTAGAAAGTAGGTATATTATATCTAAATCGGGTATTTCAATAGAGATAATTTGTATCTGAAGTTTGTGATATAAATAAAGGAAGCTTCACAAAAATTTAATAATGTGTTAATTGTTTTAAATAATTAATGTAAAAATGTGTTTCATCTATGATTAGAGAAAACAAAAGATACATTTTAGCAATCACACATTAATTCCAATGGCCATACAATAAGAAAATTGCGGTCAATGTGGAACGACTATTTAATGTTTTTCCTTCATCTTGGCACAGTTAGTTTTGGCGGGTAAATTATGGACTCATCAACATAATGCTGAAAATGTTTCGTTTACGTTATTTACAAACGTTATGCGATTTTGTGTCTTGCTACATGGAAATAAAAACGTTGACATTGTGAACAGACAAATGAAATGCTGAGATATTTTCTAGCTATTGACCTACGGATTTACGATCATGTTTGTTTTATTTCCGACTTTTATCTAACTGAAAAGCGTTGGTGGCGACATCTAGTTGATGTGCTCTAAATTAGTTTTATCTGGTTAAATATAAGAAGATAGAGATTCGTTATTAAATTATCAGATTTTTCATAGATGGCGCCACATGAGTATTGAAAATTTGAAAACGGGCAAAGTGCAAGTCGGACTTCGCACAGAGGGTTTCGTACTATCATACAATATTACTTGGGCTTTACCGCGAGCCCGACACACACTTGGCCGGTTTTTATCAAGTCTTCTTCTCATCGTGTGGGCAGCAAGCCTTGGTGTTAGAGTTTTTTCAGACCACCTTACGGCTTCTGACGTGGTTTTTATGTAACGATTACTACCACGTACCACCAGAGATACTAGCCGGGATTGCCCGGGATTAACCGCTTAACGTGCCATCCGAAGTACGGTATCATCTTTCCTTTCAGACAATAAGGTGATGAAAAAGGCACAAAGTGACATCACTAGGTGTCCCCCGTGGGAATCGAACCCACGACCTCCGTGTCAAGAACCCAACAGTGCTATTATTAAGTTTTTTTTTTTTTTTACATTATAGTAATTAATCATTATGCACGATAATCACACCAAGTTTAGTTCTGACATCAGTATAAGGTTTAAGAACTTATAATTTGTGCCAAAATACATTATTAACGTTATTATGGCTATTATGTGAGTAGTGTTTTTTTTACTTTTAAGCTTCAATTCGACAAATTTTTGCAAGTTGGGTCTGTCTTTATTACTTTGCGGATGCGACTGCGAATACGCATGGTTTTCTCGCCTTGTCGCTTTGTCGTGCGCGTGCGGCATGATATTAGCCCTCCCAGTATGTAGAACTATACAGGGTCCAACTTAATATGCTGACACTTTTGTAAGGGGATGGTCAGACCATCAAACTGAACAACTTTCTCTATGGGGCCAACATCGAAATCGCGAAAAAAAAAATCAGCTGTCCCATACATTTGGCTCGAGTAGGTTTGCAGTTTTGTATGGAAGAGCTGATATTTTTTTCGCGATTTCGATGTTGGTCCCATAGAGAAAGTTGTTCAGTTTGATGGTCTGACCATCCCCTTACAAAAGTGTCAGCTTATTAAGTTGGACCCTATACAAGGTGTTTCATAAGTAACAATAAATTTTTGAAACTCTTAAGGGGGTTGTTTAGACCGTCAAACTGAACAACTTTCTCTATGGGACCAACATCGAAATCGCGAAAAAAATAATTTTAAATCCCATACCTACATATTTTAGCTCTAGTCGATTTGTAGAGTAGGTATAGAACATAATTTTTTTTTTCGCGTTTTCGGTATTGGTCCCATAGTGAAAGTTGTTCAGTTTTATGGTCTACACCACCCCCTTAAATGTTTATTTGTAGTTTTGTAACACCTTGTATAATACAGGGTCTAACTTAATACAGCTTAGGTACCTACTGCTGACAGTTTTTAAAAGAATGATTCGACCATCAAACTGAACAACTTTCTTCAAGGGGCCAACGCAACATCGAAATCGTGAAAAAAAATAACTGTCCCATACATTTTGGCCCAGATAGTTTTTATGGAACAGCTGATTTCTTTTCGCTGTTTCGACCTTGGTCCCAAACTGAAAGTTGTTTAGTTTGATGGTCTAATTATCCTCGTAAAAAACTGAGCATATTAAGTTGGACCCTGTAATTCTGGTCAATATAAATAAACAAAATCTTGGACATTGTCACTTTAATTATCTAGTCACATTTAAAGTACCAGAAACTAGCCTGGACTTGTATTATGATGACTAGACAACGATATAGAATACATATACAAGGTGTTACAATAATACAAATAAACATTTAAGGGGGTTTGGACCATCAAACTGAACAACTTTCACTATGGGACCAACATCGAAATCGAGAAAAAAATAATTTTAAATCCCATACATATTTTAGCTCTAGTTGTTTGCAGAGTATAGAACATACATTTTTTTTTTTCGCGATTTCGATATTGGTCCCATAGTGAAAGTTGTTTAGTTTGATGGTCTACACCACCCCCTTAAATGTTTATTTGTAGTTTTGTAACACCTTGTATAGATACAAACACCCATCGGGTACAAATATTCATATTCATCATACAAATATCTGTCCCTTAAGGGATTCGAACCCGCAGCAGGCAGGTTCACTACAGACTGTGCTATCGGGCCGTCTAATATGGCAGTGAAACCTGACCCCTGAGATCATACGGGGTCAAAACATCGTGTTCATCATCCTCTAAACTAAAACAAAAGACGGTTAAACTATAAAAGTAAGAGATTAAAGAAAGCGGTAGACCGTAATATGTACGCGCCCTGCCATAAAATGTAAAATCGTCACGCTCCACGGCGTTATTCTGAAACATCTGAAACACTCGGGAACATTCGTGCAGTGCATTGCTAAAAGTGTTCTTGAAGTAGAAAGTTTGAAAATTGACCTCTGTTTTGAATGAGTCTGTGAGGATTGGTTTATAGTGCGTGGGAAAGCCCTAGTCACCTTCGTAAGGCAAGGGCACAGGCAAAGGGTCCCCTTTGCCTTAGAAAAAGGATTTCTTCGAAAACAGGCATGGGACAGGCAACAATGTGACTATCGGTGCAGCGTAGATCAGGTGAGGTGAATATTTCATGAATATAGTAACAAATCTATTATACCTACTATTTTCTCCTCTTTTTTTATTAGAAGTGTTATTGGGAACTCTTTAGATGAAATTAAGGATTTTTTATTTAATATGTGAACTTTTCACTATTCGACAAATTTTTCTAACTGTTATAAAATCTGCAAATTGTAAATAATTTATTTGGAAATTGTTAATTCCAAGAGAAGAAAAACAAATTTTGATGTGTAAAACCAACAGCGATATTGCTTTCGTTTAACAGAATTCCCCATTTTTTCATGCACCATATCGTAAATCTATTTCTAGGATCAATAGCGGTTTCCATCATGTTTGTTGACTTTGCACTGAACTACATACTTTGTTTTTAAAAACTTTTGGTTCCGAAAGTGTTGACACTAAATCATTTTGCGTAACCTAGGTAAAATGTTTAATGTTGAACAGTTAAATTAGTCTGTTTATATTTTAAATATTCAATGTTAGGTAAATAATAAGACATTGATAGTCTAAGTAATAAATTACAATTAAAAAAGTTTATTTCTAGTGTTCCCGATTCATCTGAAAATGTGCAACGTAAGTTTTATTTACGATGTTCATTTTGATGTAATTTATCTCTATTTCTATTCTATTTTTATTTAATGGCGTTTCCTTGTTAGATTTCGCCAGTGTCAAGTAATTTGAGGGAGTGTTTATCCAATCTCGAGGATTGTTTTTGAGTAAGAACAACTGAGAAGGATTTTGGAGCCTCGTGGCAGGCTGAGACGCGAACCGCGCGAACACCACGCGAGAGACAAGTGTTCGAGGCAAACCCTGCAACGTGACTCGTAATTTATCTCATCAAGCATTTACATACCAGACACAACACAATACACAAACAATTTTATTATTATCGGGTAAACACGACGTTCTACTGGGGTCTTGTCTAATAAAAATAAAATATTTGTCTATGCAAATATTCATTAATAGAAGATTATATAAATTTTTCGGATCTCGTTAACTAAAGGAAGAGATTTTATTTTATTTAAGAGAGAGATAGAGATAGTACCTATAGGTATTATTTTTAAAAACTACAAAATACAGACTCATTTCTATCAATAGGAGCCACAAACGATTACCCAATGGAAATGATGGAATAAAATTGGGTTATTATAATACAATGGTGCGCTTTCATCGATTGTCGATTTACTCGTTTCATAATCTCTGCGGCTTTATGAGCTTTTTGTTTACCAATATAGCCGAAAATATTAAATAAAAATGTGAATTCATTTGCTACCAAAGCATATAATCCAAATTGGTATACCACGCGGGCCCAGGCAGTGTGGATTGGAGGACGCAATTTGACCACTAACGAACGAGGTGTCAGAATTTTCAAACTAATTAATAGGCTAAAACACTCAGTTGCAGAAATGATCTCTAATGGTGTAATGGTCCAGAGCATTGGGCTTCTGCCAGGGAGGTAGTGGATTTGATTCCCACGAGGGAATACTTATATGTCACTTTGTGCGTTTTTCCCATAGACTTCCCCTTGCATAGAAGCAACATGTTCCACTTGAATGAGGTGTTCGCACGTGATTGATGTTCCCGAGTTCACTTCGTCACTATGGCAATGACAGACCGCAATGTGTCATTTTCTGTTGATTTGTGTGACATGTTGTTTGTTTGAACGAGCTGGTCTATCGCTAGAGTAATATGGCTATGGTTTTTCCCCAGTTGGTTAGGACATTGCAGGCTGAATCTCCTGATTGTCTGAAAAGAAGAATGATTTCGTGTTTCGGATGGCATGTTAAGCCGTTGGTCTCGGCTACTATCTCTGGTGGTATTAATCGTTACATAAAACCACGTCAAAGGCCGTAAGACGATCTAAAAAAACTCTGACACCAGGGCTTGCCCACACGATAAGAAGAAGTTGCAGAAACGCTCATTAAAGAAGCTAGTTTGCTAGCTTTTAGTACGTCAACTAGACAAAAAGTAATTACAAGAGATTTAACGGAGGATTAACTTTAATGAGCTTTTCTGCAACTGATTGAAGATGTGCTACGTTTTTTTGATGGAACAACAGATTTTTCTTCGCGATTTCGGTTTTAGTCCCATGATGAAAGATTCAGATTGATGGTGCTTCACACCCTCTTAAGCTTGTAACGTATTTACACCCTATTCCTATACGTACATGGTGTAAGAAAAAGTATCATTAACCTTCAAACTCTACCCACCAAACTGGACAACTTTTACTATGCCATGGAAGCAAACAAAAAAAAATCTGTTGTCTCATACATTTTAGTCCAGTAGGTTGGAGCAGTAGTTTTTTTTGGGCTGACAAGTTTGATAGTTGTTCAGTTTGATAGGTAGAAGTAATACTTTTTCGTAAACACGTCGCTGTGAATCAAATTAAAGATTGAAAAATTTGTCTCGGGCGGGACTTGAACCCACGCTCTTCCAAACCGGGGAAACGTGCTAACCAATTACACCACCGAGCCCACTACCTAGAGAACGAAGTTTTCAATCTGTTACGTCTTAAGGCGTATCAGCCGTGGACCACTCTCCTCTCACTCACACTCCATACTAATCGATGAGAAAGAGCGCGTGGCTCCGGTCAGAATTTTGCTGTTTTCTTTGAAAAATTCGATGATTTTTTATTAATTTCGAAAAAGTAAAAAAACCACATCATTCTAAATTGTATTGTGAACAATATAGTATAAATATTCATTTTGTTCCGATTAAAAATGTAAGAGTAAAATGGTTACAACTGGAAAAAAAGGGGTGACTTTAGAGTCCCTTTTCTTCGGTTTTATTCATTAAAATCGATTTCTAGAAAAACCACATCACTTCTCATATCCTGTAGATGGTTCAGTTTAAATTTCAGCTCAAAAAGTGCCATAGTTAATGAATAAAATGGTTACAAAATTACCCAAAACCGGCAGGTAGCCCCTTAAGGGGACGTGCGTGCCATCTACTGGCAGTATTACAACCAACCAATTTGCAAGTCAAATATTACAACTTGAATTCATACAATATAGATGGGCACACCCTGTTCCAATATTATTGATTATAAACATGTTACAGCCATGTTGTGCTATTTCGAATCAAATTAAAGATTGAAACATCAATAATATTGGAACAGGGTGTGCCATCTATATTTTATGAATTCAAGTTGTAATATTTGACTTGCAAGTTGGTTTTTTGTAATACTGCCAGTAGATGGCGCGCACGTCTTCTTAAGACGTAACAGATTGAAAATTTCGTTCTCTGGGTAGTGGGCTCGGTGGTGTAATAGGTTAGCACGTTTCCCCGGTTTGGAAGAGCGTGGGTTCAAGACCCGCCCGAGACAAATTTTTCAATCTTTAATTTGATTCGAAATAGCACAACATGGCTGTAACATGTTTATAATCAATAATACGTCGCTGTAACTCTGATATATTGATACCGACGAGTGTTATAACTCCCAATAAAATAATGTTGTTTACAAAAGAGTTTGAGTGTCATATTACTCAGTGGTCTCGTACATAAGCCATTTATTCCGAAGCTTGTCAGTAAATCAAGATGAATGACTGCAAACACCAATTCAATATAAAACTTGGATACTCTCCATCAGTGTTACGAATAAGGTATGGAACATCAATGTATGGAGTGTACTTACTTTGCTATATTTTTACCCGACTGCCCCAGAAAGAGAAAATCGGAAGTCGGAATAAACTCAGGTAGGTTTTGTCATCGACTAAGGTACCTAGTTTCAAACACCGAATATCCCAAACGATCGCAAAATCATAACAATTACGATAAATCTGTATTCGTCTAGGTTTTGTAGTTCGTAAATACAGGGTCCTTCTTATGTTGACCGTTTTTTAAGATTATGATCAGACCATCAAACTGAACAACTTTCTCTATCGGAGCAACAAAGAAATCGCGAAAAAAAAATCTGCTGTCCCATACATTTGGATTGATTAGATTTTTTTTCGCGATTTCGATGTTGGTGCAATAGTTGGTCAGTTTGATGGTCTGGTTATCCCCTTAAAAAGTGTCAGCTTATTGTATCAAAAGCCTTTCGCACAAACCTTATACCATTAAAAGCTATTTTTTACTGATATGGGCTAGGGTTTTTCAAGCATTTATCTACAACAAAACATAATCTATTATATTATTGATTAAAAACATGTTACAGCCCTGTTGTGCTATTTCGAATCAAATTAAAGATTGAAAAATTTGTCTCGGGCGGGACTTGAACCCACGCTCTTCCAAACCGGGGAAACGTGCTAACCAATTACACCACCGAGCCCACTACCCATAGAACGAAATTTTCAATCTGTTACGTCTTAAGGGGAATTTCGTTCTCTGGGTAGTGGGCTCGGTGGTGTAATTGGTTAGCACGTTTCCCCTGTTTGGAAGAGCGTGGGTTCAAGTCCCGCCCGAGACAAATTTTTCAATCTTTAATTTGATTCGAAATAGCACAACAGGGCCCACTACCCAGAGAACGAAATTCCCCTTAAGACGTAACAGATTGAAAATTTCGTTCTATGGGTAGTGGGCTCGGTGGTGTAATTGGTTAGCACGTTTCCCCGGTTTGGAAGAGCGTGGGTTCAAGTCCCGCCCGAGACAAATTTTTCAATCTTTAATTTAATCTATTATAGTTCCGACCGTGACTGAAACAATATAAGGATTGTAAACGCACTCCTCTTATCCAAGCAAAAATTTAATTAAGATGTCAAAGATGAGTCGCCATTATTATTTATTGAACAACAAAGTCGAGCCTCAAAGTTTAAAGGTACTTCTACTTACCAGGTTAATAGTAACAATGAGTTCGTACTGCTGATGCTTGTGCCCCTTCTTCTTCTTTCCCTGAGGAGTTTTAGTTCCCGCCGCCGCCGCTGCCTGCTTAGGTGGTGCTGTCTTCGCCGCCCCTTTCTGTGCTGACGGTTTGACTGGTGTCTTTGGCCCACCTATAATTAGAAAAAAAAGGGATCATTATCAGTAAATGAGGTAACATTCTAACCCGGTAGAAGAGGTTAATCTTTCAGGTAGGCTCTACACTCTTGTCGAGAAGAAACGAGAAAGGCCGAGAACGAGAGTGTGGACCCGCTTATTTATTCCCGCGATTTCCTTAAAGGATTCTTTATTGGTGCTTATCAAGAGTTTCTCGAGAGAGTGCAGTGTAGTGCCTGCTGTAGGGTGTTATAAAGAAAAAACACACTATGTTCTGTTGTCTATTGGCAACACTGGTCGTAGCTATGGAAAAACATATAAAATGTATCTGTGGCTAAACCAATTAAAGTTGTTTTGTTTTAATGTGAAAAATAAATAGCGATCTAAAACGCTAAGATAGGGTTTCTGTCCTCCAGAGATACACAAAGCAGTGAGACTGTGAGCGAGGAAATAATCCTCCAATAGCGCTAGAGCTCCATCACATCATAAGGAATCGAAAGCGCTTCCGTTGGTGGATTTCCTCATACGCTGCCTCGCTTCCTCTTGATTCTCCGGTTGACAGGCGCTTACAATGTTTAGAGGAATATTAACCTCTTGTAAGCTGGAGCTTAGATGAAAGGATCATTCATGGATTTCAAGGAGCATATTTTGAGGAACATAGGTGCAACATAACGTGACATTATTATGACATGGACATACGTTCTGGAGAGGATACGGGAACTTAGCCCATACAAAATTGATGTTAGGTATGTTCCTCCATTGAAAAAGGAAGATCTTCCACCAGGCTTAGTGTGAAGCCTGGGGACCGGCCGTGGTCCAACCGTTCTTAGTTGGTCCTTGTATATTAAATATCGAATCTCCGTGATTATTTCTCTTGCGCGATTTATGTCTCGCATTCGGTTGTGAACCTTATTTGTACTCGTAGTAGGTTACAAGTTACGTATTTACGGTGAACGTTTTCTTTGTATGGAGCACATTTCCGAGAGCGACGGTATCGCCATCTGTTAGCTTCTTAGCTATAACTTGTGGGTGGTGACATCTATGGCAAGTCCCCACAGCCTGTTAGATCCCACTGCAAGGAAAAGTCCTTACAAAGCCCAGTGCGGATTGACGAAACCAAGCTAGTGGTCAACTAGAAATATGGACAGTGAATGTGTTAAGAAACTAATCCATAAAACTATAAAGAAACAGACACCCTATTTACGAAAACGTGTCAAGAAAATAGTGAAGTCTTTATATCTATAAAATCCTGTACTTTAATTGCCAACGAAAGCTCTATATAATGCGCAAAATTTGTGTCAGTGGCGAATGCAGCAAATTGGCTACACGTGTCTTCAGCCACAACGCGGCGGTTACTGTGCTTTCAACCTTATTTCAGTGATAGTAAAGGATGATTTAAATTGTGGTTTTTATTACGTGCAGTGCATTCTGTGTTTCTCTCACAATCATTAATTTGTTTGCATAGTAGGTAATCAGTCTTGTGACCTACATTAGAGGAAATGATTATTTTTACTGTACTATAATGGAACGAAAAGGAAATTGTTGTTGGAAAATGAACGGTATTATCCAACTGATAGGTGGAGTTGAACTGAGTCATGTACGTAACTGTCTTAATATTTAGAAACATTTAGGAATCAGACCAAACAACATTAAGGGCCTGTTTCACCACTTCTGAATAAGTTCTTGTTAGCTTATCCGACCGATATTTTGACATAATTTCATACAAAATATGTCAAACTATCTGTCGGATAAGTTAACAAGAACTTACCCAGAAGTGGTGAAACAGGCCCTTAATGTTGTTGTTGATTCGTAAATATTTGTTAATCATGTTTTTACTGAAGAAGATATTATTGTGATTTGACAGAATGATATAACTTTTCGATTTAACCTTGGATGGGCAGCATGATGAATTATGGTGAATTAAAAATATTGCAGAAAATGTTAAATCAATTTATCATCATCAGCTGATATACGCTCCATTGCCAATTTTTTCTAACGAAAAAGTTTGAGAGGAATAGGACCACCCCGCAGACCTAACTTAGCCTGCCCTAAGATATTGTTATCAATGAAACAACAATCTTGTAAGCTTCTCTTTTGTAATACAGAGTTCTTTGGCGAAATTGAACCTTAAGTCTACTAGCAATAAGGATTTATATTACTATACCTTTGCCACCAGCTTGACCAGCTTTCTGTCCAGCAGCGTTCTTCTGATTGACATGTCCGCTGCCATCTGCTGGTTTATTCCGCGCCTGTTGACAAACATTCAATTAAAACACTGTGTCAAAGTTAAACGAACGTAGTCACGTAATGATACGGTCTACTTTAAACTAAATAATGTAGAGGATATGACTAGACAACAAAGTCAGAATAGAAAATGAAATAGCTCAAAAACCAGCTTCGCATAGCATGCTAGTAAATAAGCTAGACTAGTAGCAAGCTAAAAATAACTGGAGGATATTATGTTTTTAAGTAAATCGATGGCCGCCTACAAAATGTTTAAGAGGGTAGCGAGCCTCCAGTGCTGCCTTTATTTTAGAGAACCAGCAATGAGTACAATCTGATGTTCTTGTGTTTTCAAAATGTATATAATTGTTAAGAATTTATACGACTGATGGCAGCAGTAAAAGCTAGGTACATAAAGGAATTTTTTTTCTCGTATTTACTTAAATCTGATGCTAATAAATTATCATGGGATTGATTATAATGATCGTGAAACTATATTTTACACTTTGATAAAGTATATGTCAAGATTGACAGTCGAAGATACGAAAATGTTTTGAATTTAAGAGTTCAATAAAATACAAAAACATTTAATTGTTAATTAAAACTATCATGTACATTCATTAAAATATGCCTCTGTTCATTAAAAAAAACTAGATACGAAAGCGCCGAAAAAAATTGGAACCAGTACTGGTTCCTAAACCCTATACATATACACGCACACATACATAATTTGTAGGGCGCCTCACGCACACCAACCTATGAAACTTAGCCCCTTTTGTTTTATACGGGATATTAGTGAGGCTCATTCTAGACATATACTTTTTCTAAGATTTTACAAGATGGTATGATATTTATGATAAAAATACAAATATTAGTAAATACATTTGGTTGGTTGTCTCTATAGAAACTAAATAAGCTAGGTACCTAATTTTAAAGCGAATGAGTGGTGATCGTTTTATTCATCACCAGTGATCGGAATGTCGGGGCATTTTTTGAGCATACAAGTTTGGATACGCCTTGATTTCCCGGAAATATCCGGATTTAATAAATATGGATAAAAATTTCACGGGATTTATTGGGATTACCTATTTAGATGTCAAGTGACGTTTTTTTAAATCAAGAGTATTAGCAGCGCATACTAGAGGCCGCGACTTTGAAACATGCCGCCTGGTCCCTTTCACATGTACCGCACTTAGGTAAATATGTTGACCGTTATCAAACAATGATATTAAGTAACTGGATTAGTAGTTGCGACTTCGAAGATGTCTGCAGGCTTCTTTGACTTCAGTTCAGGCGTTTATCTATGGTGAGCGGACATATCCGTGACGTTTAAATTAAGCTACCAAAATGGGGAAATGCGCGGTAAAAATTTGTAAATCACAGTCGGAAAAGAATAATAAAGGTAGTGGTGTTACTTTTCACAAGTAAGTTTACAATATTTTGTCAACATTTTAAACATTTTTAGAGAATTTTAATTAGACAGCAAACTACAACGGCAACAAAACATTATTTTATATGGTAATAAAATCTCGAAAAAGTAATTTGGGATCCAATAATAACATTGAAATTGGTTAACCGACTGATTTTATTGAGATTTTGTCCTGGGTGATTTAATAACGTGAGCTTTATACAATACTAGAGGGATAGCTTCTTACAAAGAATACTCAAAGCGTAAAACCACTTCAGAGTTTCAAAGATGTAGCTTGGAAATCGATACATACGCCAAAGTAAACTATGGTTGTATCGTTTTTTCTGCCGTCAAAAAAATTACGACGAAATGAGAAAGACGTTATTATTTTAAAAACGTCAGTAAATACGGCTACAGTTGCCAGTGGTTAGAAATAATTTCCCCAGAATTTAATGAATTTATTATCTGAATTGAACTTGAATATACAGGGTCCAACTTAATATGCTGACACTTTTTTAAGGGGATGATCAGACCATGAAACTTAACTACTTTCTCTATGGGACCAACATCGAAATCGAGAAAAAAAAATCAGCTGTCCCATACAAAACTGCAAACCTACTCGAGCCAAATGTATTGGTACAGCTGTTTTTTTTTCGCGATTTCGATGTTGGTCCCATAGAGAAAGTTGTTTAATTTGATGGTCTGGAGTGCGATTTTTGAATCTCGTTCGCAGAGCTCAGCAGTTGAAAATGTCAAAATTACTATGGAGATACGCATCTTTCAACTGCTGATTCGACTTTAAAAAATCGAACTCCTGAAGTATGATTAAGTCAAATCAGCAGTTGAAAAATGCATATCTCCATAGAAATTTTGACATTTTCTACAGTTGAATTCATCGAATGAGATTCAAAAATCGCACTCCTGATCATCCTCTTAAAAAAGTGTCAGCATATTGATTATAGGCTCTGTGTGTTCTGACCAGATTTCGGTATAATTAAACTTTAAGTAATACAGGGTGTTTGGAAGCGGTGTGCAAATATTTAAGGGGATGATAGTTGACACCATTTAAAACAATTAACTGTCAGAAATCGCGTTTTTTCAAAAATAAAATAAAAATTGAATTTAAAAATCAACAATCAGACTTCGTCTAAGACATGTATGGCTCAAAATGTTCTAAATGGTGTCATCTATCATCCCCTTAAATATTTGCACCCCGCTTCCAAACACCCTGTATATCATATTATACAGAGTTGATGTTTAATCAGCCCAGATCGGATAACGTCACCATATTGTAATCTCTTCACTTTCACTATGCAAATAAAGATTTTTATTATTTAGGTATTTATTTATTTTATTTATGGTGTCAACTTCGAAATCACGAAAAAAGAAATCAGCTGTCCAATACATTTGAGTCGAGTCGGTCGGTAGGTACTGCAGTTTTGTATGAAACAGCTGATTTTGTTTTCACGATTTCGATGTAGGCTCTATATTGAAAGTTGTTCAGTTTGATTAGGGGAATGGTGAAGTTATCCGGACTGATTAAAACTTAACCCTGTATGAAATAACTCCCTACAGTGTGGGAAAATCTAAATCGTATATACTTGCAATGCAACACTGATGGCAAAAACAATGCGTTAAAAATGTATTTAGTTTTTAATGTTATTTTGAATAATCTTAACAAAATATAGTAAACTTACTTGTGAAAAGTAACACCACTTCCTTTATTATTCTTTTCCGACTGTGATTTACAAATTTTTACGGCGCTTTTCCCCATTTTGGTAGCTTAATTTATTCGTCACGGATATGTCCGCTCACCATAGATAAACGCCTGAACTGAAGTCAAAGAAGCCTGCAGACATCTTCGAAGTCGCAGCTACTAATCTAGTTACTTAATATCATTGTTTAATAACGGTCAACATATTTACCTAAGTGCGTTACATGTCAAAGGTACCAGGCGGCGTGTTTCAAAGTCGCGGCCTCTAGTATGCGCTGCTAATACTCTTGATTTAAAAAAACGTCTCTTGACATCTAAATAGGTAATCCCAATAAATCCCGTGAAATTTTTATCCATATTTATTAAATCCGGATATTTCCGGGAAATCAAGGCGTATCCAAACTTGTATGCTCAAAAAATGCCCCGACATTCCGATCATTGTTCATCACCTTCCATTCATCTTCAATACGAAAGACAAAATCGTAATGATTAAAATTCTGTACGTAAAATTAAGAAAGAAATACCTAGTTTAAGGTTACATCATGTGGTTACATTTCGAATACACAAATGGTTCTGTAACAAACACATTTTAATCCAACAAAGATCCAGTGGCATTAGTATAGAAAGACTTAGAAACGAACTATGCTTAGTTAAAGATCATTAACAGCTTGTACCGTAAAGATAATTAATAGCTGGGAATGTTTCACCACTTATAGATAAGTTCTTGTTAGCTTATCCGATATGTTGGATAAGCTAACAAGAACTTATTAGGAAATGGTGAAACAGGCCCTTCTTAGTTTACAATTTTAATGACTTTTTTGGAGTGTGGACTCCATTTATTTCGTCGTCGATCTATACAGGGTGTTTCATAAGTAACAATAAATTTTTAAAACTCATAAGGGGGTTGTTTAGACCGTCAAACTGAACAACTTTCTCTATGGGACCAACATCGAAATCGCGAAAAAAATAATTTTATATCCCATTCATATTAATTTAGCTCTAGTCGATTTGTAGAGTATAGAACATAATTTTTTTTTTCGCGATTTCGATATTGGTCCCATAGTGAAAGTTGTTCAGTTTGATGGTCTACACCACCCCCTTAAATGTTTATTTGTAGTTTTGTAACACCTTGTATGCAAATACGGTACGCAAAATAAGGTACGCAAATCTTAATTATCTTAGAATTAGAACCTTGTCTTGGGTAATATTTATTCTATTATGTATTAAGTAACTACGAGATTAAAGTGACAAAATCCAAAAGTGTCATGCATGATCAATTGATCAATCAATCAACCCCAAGACACCATCCCAACCAATCCCCACAAAGACACCAACAACCTCCCAACCTCCCCCCCCCCCCCCCTGTCTCCTCCTCATTGATCATCAATGTTTTCGCCAACCTAACACAAATTCCAACCTCCTAGCTTTAGCATAGGTACTTCTAGAATGAGAATAAAGCTGCAAAATATTCAGTCAACACAAAACGCACCAAACACTTTTATATTGTTAACATACAACAAATAAAGTCCAAAATTCTTTAGCAACACACTGCTGTCAACAGCATCCGCTCAGCTGTTTCAGGAAGCTCATACGTCACGGCATTATGTTGGCAACACTGAATGACACGTTGGCAACACTCGCCAGAATGTAAACTGTAGAGCAACAGCGAAAGTTATAGAGTGATATTGCATCTTGCATCTCGCAGCTGTGCATAAAGCTTGCATTGGGTTGATTAAGAGTCACGACACATTGATCGACGGCGAACGAAAGCGATCGATGGCTTGTTCATACAAAAAAGCACGATTGGTATGGGACGTGCGTTCAGCGCGCTCACCGCAAGGATGCGGACGGCGTCCCATACTAAACATACTTTTTGTATGGACGGGCCTTCCATCGCCGTTGGTCAATCGCAGCAGCGCTGCTTGCTTTTATCCATGATTCTTGAGTCAATAGGTGGAAATACACCGCGCAGTCGGCATACAACAATTTTGGTGTACAGGAGAATTTTTTAGTAAATGCGGAAACTTTAGCCATTCATTCTTCTCGTCAAACTGAACCACTTTCACTAAGGTGGAGCCACCTTTGTGAAAATGGTTCAGTTTGATGAGAAGAAAAAATTTACTAAAAATTACATCTCTGTCGGATTTAAATAAAAACAAACGTAAACGTAAAGTATTTTTTTATCGTACTCAACAAGACCTTTATTTCTTTAAGTACCAAATTATTTCGCATATGGGTGGTTACATTATTTTCATTTGAGTAGACTGCGACATCTATGCCTTTAGATCGTCATCAGAGGAAACGCTTCGTGTTACATTGCCGTCGGCAATTTCCTTGAGAAATCTATCGATACGTTTGTTGTCTCGAATTTTGTTGATTCTTGAAATACTCCAGTATGACTGTTATGATATTATCACTTTGCTTTAGTAGAGTCATTCGCTTTAGAGCATTGATCATAATATTATATTTTGAGCCTTTCGAGATTCAAAATGATCTTATGGCCCCGTGTTTTAAATTTTAGCATATTTTATATGCGAACACACCACCACCAACTATCCCTGGTGGTCTACCATGAGTTTTCACTGTACTTGACTACTTTAGTAACGTCACCAATTTTGTATTGAATTTCGTACAGCGCTCCTAGTGGTTACGTTGAGAACTAATTTCTGTCATACTAATTGGCGACGTAGCTACAGTAGAAAAGTACAGGGAAAACTCATGGTAGGCCCTCAGTATACACTTTTGATAGAAGTCCATCCAATAAAGCCCCCGGTCATTGTAGGACTTGCTATTGTAACGAGTGAAAAGAAAGATATCGCATATAATTCGAATACGAAAGTGTCAAAAACCGGCAAAGTACGAGTCGGATTAGCGCATTAAGGGTTTCGTACCACCATACAATGTTACCAAAAAAATGTGTTTTCTCTTTAGCGCAAGCCTGACTCACATTTGACCAGTTTTTATTATTTCTTGTTATACTGTAGAGTTTGTACTATAATTATATCAAGTTTGAAGCTTTTATATATTCTGTTTCTTACGATAGAGCGATAAGATAAACATTGATAAAAACTAGTTTCTTGTATGGGAGTCCCTTAATTTTTTACTTTTGTATTATTTGTTAGTAAACCGCTACAATAACGCATATTGTGTGAAAATTTCAACCGGCTATCTATTACGGTTCAGTAAATACAGCCCTCTGAAGCTAGGATGGACGGACAGACGGACAACACAAGCTTATGAATAGGGTCCCGTTTTCACCCTATGGGTACAAAAACCTAAAAAAATCGGTCAAGTGCGAAGAAGGCTAGTCTCGCATCGAGGGTTCCGTACCACACCACCACAGAACACAACATAATTAACTTGGAAAAAAACTGTTTTTCTTCGGGACCTTAAGGGGCTACCTGCCGGTTTTGGGTAATTTTGTAACCATTTTATTAATTAACTATGGCACTTTTTGAGCTGAAATTTAAACTGAACCATCTACAGGATATGAGAAGTGATGTGGTTTTTCTAGAAATCAATTTTAATGAATAAAACCGAAGAAAAGGGACTCTAAAGTCACACCTTTTTTCCCAGTTGTAACCATTTTACTCTTACATTTTTAATCGGAACAAAATGAAAATTTACTATATTGTTCACAATACAATTTAGAATGATGTGTTTTTTTTACTTTTTCGAAATTAATAAAAAATCATCGAATTTTTCAAAGAAAACAGCAACATTCTGACCGGAGCCACGCGCTCTTTCTCATCGATTAGTATGGAGTGTGAGTGAGAGGAGAGTGGTCCACGGCTGATACGCCTTAAGCGTGAGACCGACTCGCACTTGACCGGTTTTTATTATTTGTTGTTATACTGTAAAGTTTGCTCTACAATCACACCAAGTTTGACAATTGTATGTATTACCGTTTTTACTATAGCGAGAAGAAAAAACGTCGATAAAAACTAGTTTCTTGTTGAGAAACCCCCTTAATTTATTACCTTTTGTCATTTTTATTATTTTTCAACAAATCCGCCGTAATAACGCATATTCTGTGAAAATTTCAACTATCTAGCTATTACGGTTCAAAAGTTACAGCCCTAAATAGGTAGGACGGACGGACGATAACGTAGGCTTAGTAATAGGGTCCCGTTTTCACCCTTTGGGTACGGAACCCTAAAAACGATAAAGTACCTATGCAATTTTAGAGTGAACTCATAAAGAGATTCAAAAATAGCATTCCTGTGTAAGTGTACCCCAATAAAACTTAATTTTCCTAAAGTGCTTCATAAAGGGCCTAATTAAAATTTATTTTTCCTTCTCCAAGATATGGAGAGGAATAAAAAACGGAAACGAATAGCATTCATAAGGCTAAGCTGCAAACGCGGGTAACTACATTTTTCATATTTTTTTCTCCGAGACTAATGGTGTGTAAAGACTGGAATTTATTTAAAAAGTATATCTTTTTGATGAATGGTTGGGATTTGTGATGTTTTCGCGGGATAGGAAATTTGGAATGAATCATTTTTCTAAACAGATACAGGGTAGTGAAATGTGGGCATTTCGAATATATCTGCCCATTACTGCTTCCGAAAAGAGACTTTTCATACTTAATTACCTAATCGAACGTTTGTATGATAAGTCAAATTTTATTTTGTGTATTTCCTATAGTTTCTTAGGGGAAGTTGTTCAGTATAATGGGTAGCTCGAGTAGATTTGTAGTATTTGTAGTTTAGTACGAAACATCAGATTTTTTTCACGATTTCGATATTGGTCCCATAGTGAAAGTTTTTCAGTTTGATGGTCTAAACCACCCCTTTAAATGTTTATTTGTATTTTTGTAACACCTTGTATAAGTAACTTAGGTAACTACTGTGGCTGTGCGATAAAAAAACACAAAGTTAATTTGTTCTTACCCACACATGCATCTGATGAAACGGGAAACAGATAATATGATCAGAGACGGTGGGGGGAGGGGGGGACGGTGGTTCCCATTATTATCTACAAGAAGCGTACAGTGGTTAACAATTGAGCCGTAACACTTCGCTAAAGTCAGCTGGAAACGAACTATAATGTACAGCGAAGAATAAGTACTGCCGTACGACATAACATTGTAATGGCGTAGGTACCTACGTGCTTTTAGTCAAATTCATAAAATAATGTTATTTAAAGCACTCATGTGACACACATATTTGAGGAATTGTAAATCTACCATCTCTCTGTTCGATTTATTAGCTATAGAAATGCGGCTAGAAACTCTACAGAATCGTCACTTCCTTTAAAATGAAATATAATACATTTTCAAACGCGACCGCTAAAGTCGAAAGAAGCCGTGTGGTTCCGAATTAGAAATGATCATCCTATTACTTCTCATAGGTGTAGTAAGAGATAGCAAAAGAATGCGATCTCTAATGCAGTGTTTTATAAACCAATGTCTAGAAATATTTATCTAACCGAAATCTATCATATTTTATCATACAGACTAATAACACCGAAACTGTGAATAAATAAATTATCTAAGGCCGAATTCGACCAAACTTAGATTTATAGAAGAGACAAGGAACAATTTTACTTTTAGTGTTTACACACCCCGTACTAAAAGAACGAATGTATAATTCACCTAAAGAAAGAGGTCGTTGTATCCGTACTTATTGCAATGTGAGGTTATACAGTTTTAATTTGGTAGGTTTCTTTTTATTATAGTTTTTTTAATTGACATTGACATCTCATTTAGATTAGGGCTGGTAAAACGCAAAATCAATTTACTTTATAGTAACCGGCGACTAAATCTAGGAATAAAATTTACTCGCGTTTGGTCGAATCGGGCCTTAAACGTACAAAGTTTTCCTCTATCTTGGATTTAAACTGTCACATTATATCTCTTTTAAAAAGTTTAGAGTCTAAAATCACTAGCAGTACTCAGTCACGTTTCATCCTCGTCCATGCATAAATTATGTGAGTTACAACGAAGTTCAAATCCCCGTCGCAGAAAACGCTTAAGCGCCAGCCGCGTGCAAAGTTTGCTCGAGATAAAACCTACTGTGCTGGATTTAGGAGGATAGAAAACATATTTTCTGAAAGTCGGAGTGGGGGGATCTATCTCCTAGCGGTCCAATCAACGGCATCACAATCTACCAAGTTTGTGGTGGCGGCTGAACGATCCCCCACAGCGGTGTAGTAGGCTCTGCAAAGAGCCGCCTGGCTCGCGACCACCCTCCTGCCGGAATCTGGCGCCAAGCAGCTTGCTGCGTTCCGTCGGTGTGCAGGAGTGCCAGTGCCATTCTGGGTAAGCTCGCTACATCTTCGACCCCATCTTTGTCCTGAGGACTAGATTGAGGTCAAGAGCAAACCCATCTATAGTTAAAAAAAAAGTCAATTATGTGTCAACTAATTAAACTTTTTACAATAACGTTTTGTGTTTAAAGATGTTAAAAATTCTCAATCGATTTTAATAACAAATAGTAACCCTAAACTTCCGCGTTAAATGTCAAAATGGGCATACAAATTTCAAGAAACGCGTACCAATCTCGTCGTGGTTTAACCATAATTTCGCTTCTTTAGTGTTTTATTATTATCTATTCATATGACGAAGGTAAAGTACTAGAACGATTTTGAAGAGTCTATGATATAAAGAGCTCGGTGGCGCGTTGCGGAGAGGTATGGACTCTCAATCATGAGGTCCGGGCTCGAATCCGCACGGACAACATGCCACGTACCAATGAGTTTTTCTAACTTATTACCTACCGACTGCTCTCAAACGGTGAAGGAAAACATCGTGAGGAAACCTGCATAATTATGCAGAAGAACAAATTCTGATGCATATGTGAAGTCTACCAATCCGCATCGGGCACGCGTGGTGGACTAACGCCCAAACACCCTCCTAGAAGGTAGGCCTGTGCCCTGCAGTGGGACGTATATAGGCTGATGATGATGATGATGATGACATAATGTAATTTACGGTCAAGGAGGAGTCTCAATTCGACAGAAATTATGATGCTCTTATAATAAGTCAATACAATTTGTTGTATTATTTGAATAACGGAAACCAACAAAAACTGTTTTATTACAAAACTACTAACACAAATGATTGTTCCTTAAGTTTTATAGGTACACCACTTTGTAATTGTACATTTAAAAATATTCATTAAAACTTTGTTCATTCCGAAAAAACGGTACAATGCAAATACACTACTGCAACAAAAGCAATCTCTTAAGCTAAAATAAACAGCTTTTTCCAGAAAGAGTGAATAAAAATAAAAGAAAAACAACATTCTAGTATTCACATTTCAGTCTCGAGGCCATTTAATGTAATTCTATGGGTTAATTTATAAGTTGAAGCGATACTAAATTTCTCTTTGCCTGATCAAACTTCTACCATGACGACGATACGATAAGATAAGAATTAGTTTGTTTCATTACTAGCTCAAATTTTAATGAGTTGCATTGATACATACGTCGCACAAAGGTGGGCAGAGATAAAGTAATCGCTATAATATGCTACAATGGGGGATTTTCAGAAAGCCATTAAAAAAGAAAAAGTAGTTCTTAATGGCTCGATAGATGCGTTGACGACTTTGTCGAGACAGGGGCGAGCGACCTTGCCGATAATAAAATACAAATAAAATAGAAAGAATTTGTGTTCGAAATTGAAGCATGCAGGTTTCTTCACTGTGTTTTCCGATTACACAATTTAGGTTAGGTTCATTATAGGTAGGTTAGTAAGGTGCATAAATTAGGTAGCTATTTGCAATAAATTTATTAAATTGAATAAACCGCTCTGTACTTTTGACTTATACTAAAGCTTAAGTTAATGCATGATACGATTAAAGCTATCCTATTTGGAGGGTACTTAATGTAATAACATACTTTGATTTTCATTCAGTTCAGTACAACCTAATTTATGCATTAACTGTGATTTTGCTTTGATGAATTCACTAATTAGAGTTGTATTGAGATAAATTGTAAATTTTCGCTTTCCATTTCTAATAACGATTAACGATTATTAAATTGTAAATTTTCGCTTGCCGTTTCTAATAACGATTAACAATTATACTGAATAAATTGTTTCTATAGGTAAGTACCTACTTCGTAATCAATAACTTCACTCACTCTTTTTAAAATTGTTAATTTTTTGAGATTCCCGAGATTCATGCGGGGTCCATTGTACCTACCTTTGTACAGACTTTTTTTTGTTAATAGAGATATTTGTATTTTGATTATACTAAAATACCTAGATAATAATAATGCCGCCTCTGCAAGATCACCTTGTTGAAGAATTAGATTTTAACGCATCGTAGTCTTGTAGGCGTTTATTGTGTCCAAACTGTTGACTTTAGACATTCCAGAATTTCCAGCAAGCGTTTAAACTACGAACGTGTTCATAGGTGGCCAGTTTCATTACGTTCTCGTTGCGCGTGCAGGGATCTGGACCAATCGCTTAGCATTCGAAATTCAAAATTAAAATGGTGTGTTCGTTTAATTTCAAATTGGACAATCGCTTTTTGAAGTGTATTGAAAAATAATCAGTGCTTTTGTTATTTGCAGACTCTGCAGATCGACGATGAACAAATTGCAAGTGAGTTATGGATGTTTTCAAAAATGTTGTTTGATTTTTTTATAATTTTTCTCCCCTCGGGATGGAAAGCGTCAATTTTCGTCCCGCTGCGCTAAACGAAGTTACCACTTTCCACCTCCGTCGAGGAGAAAAATAGTATACTAACCTCGGGCAGTAAATAAGAAAGCCTCAGATCACATGTTTTTTGACCTCGAACAATTACATGAGATCTGAGACCTTTCTTACTTTCTTGCCCTCGCTCGGTGTGTAATCTAAACTATCTAAACTATTATAAAACTGTAACTGAAGTGTGTCTGTACATTGAAGATATTTACAAAAAAAATATTACGATATGGTTTTTAGGTATCCCTGACTTGAAATCAACCTTTTTTAGAAATTTTGTCTGTCTGTTTGTCTGTTTTTTAGTATGTTTGTTTGTTTGTTCGCGCATCACGCAAAAACTACTGAACCGATTTTGATGAAACTTTTTTTGTTTGATAGCTTATGATCGGACTTAAAATCTGGTATATTATTAATATAGTATTTATGCGGAAGAAGTCGCGGGAAAACACTAGTCTACTATAACTTACCAATTATGCATCTAAGTACGTGTTAGACCTACTGTGTCTCCACGCATGCCTTCCAAAGGTCCGGTACGGCCCGCGAAATCCTTCTGAGATAAAATAGTGAGAATGGTAATAAGTAAAAATGTATTAAGGTAACTAATATAGGTACTACTATTAAAACAAAAAAAAGCTCGTTCAAAAATTGAAAACCTGCTCCAAAGCACGCGTAAATAAAAAAAACAGCGCTAAATTGCTAGACCGCAGGCCGCCGTATTTACATTTTATTCACGCTGCAAGAGCCGTTTTTGTGGTAGCAAGACCGCAAAAATAAAAATGCAAAATTTTTCCTAATTTTTGTTGAATTAATAATTTGACTTACTTATAAATGATTAATGAAGTCCATTTTAGCTGAATTGGTTTAGGAAATAAGATATTCACGATCTGTTGTAGTTTTCACATGATTCCATACATATTATGCTCACGCCTATGTCCCACTGGGGTAGCCAGAGATAATACATGCTACAATTCTGACACAAGGTCTCTTGATTCTTAATTTGAATGTTTTACAAGGTCTTATAAAGCACCCTAGTAATGTTTAAGAGCCTACCGAGCCTAGTGTGCTGCACGTATTTTTTTATTTCTAAACAATTAAACAACATTTCTAAAAAAACAAGAATGTCACATTGTAATCCTGATTGACTTTCAATTTATCGAAACATTAGGGATTATTATGTTTTGCCTTAAAGTGAGATAACATAAAAAAAATCTGCTGTCCCAAAAAAAAAAAAAAAAAAAAAAAACATCTATTCCATACTAAACTACAAGGCCTACTCTAATGTATTGAGACGGCAGATATTTTTTTGACGAATTCAGGTTTGCTTCCGTAGTAAAAGTTGTTCAGTTTGATAGTTTGGAGGAAAATGGAAGATCTTCCACGGGCTAGTTGGAATTCCCGGGACCGCGGTCCAACAGTTCTTAGTTGGATGTTGTATATATGCAAAGTCTCTTGATAACTTCGATAAAGCGATTCAGGACTCGCCATATGATTGGTTGTTATTCGTAATGAGCTGTGATGCGTTGGACAGATCCATATTGTGATAGGCCGTCTTCCGTGTGACGTGCTAGGTCGCATGCGCTGACCTAGATAGATCTCTGTTTGTTTACATCGACTCGATCGATGTGTTCGGCATTGTAGCTTAGTCAGCTCTCTCGTAGCTCCGCTACAATGGTTTGAACCACCCCTTGAATGTTTCGAAACCGTATAAAAATATTCTGGTATATTCTGTGGTATAGTGAGCCCATGTCCACTGTAATTTTAGCTAAGATGTTGTACGAACAAGTAGGTATAAAAGATTATTCTCCGTATTCATGATTTTATTTTTATGTCACTAATAACAATCTCCATTAGAGATTGCGTTATAAAACTTTTATTGTAGCTGTTAATCTATTAAAACTTACAGTGATGATTCTCTTTCATTTAAAACTTCTTTTTACTGTCAAACCAACGTTCATAGTGTCTATTAATAATCACAGTAATGATGACTTGATATCGTAAACATTTTTGTATCCTATTGCTAGGGAGTTGCGATAGGCTTTTAGGGGACAACCCATTGAGGTACTATGTTAACTAGAGAAGCTACCGAGAAGTAATGTTTTGTAACACGCGTTAGGGTGCACGCGCTCTAACCCACTTAGCCTGTGCCAGGCGCTCGTCGCAGCCTGACGCTCCCAGCACGCGCCCCACACTGCTGATCATGGTGCACAGATTTTGTTCGCGTTGTCTGCTCTATACATAATTACTCAATGGGACAACCCTACTTTTTAGAACTCTTAAACTATGAATCAAATTAAAGATTGAAAAACTTGTCTCGGGCGGGACTTGAACCCACGCTAAACGCGAAACCACGCGAATTTCGTTCTCTGGGTAGTGGGCTCGGTGGTGTAATTGGTTAGCACGTTTCCCCGGTTTGGAAGAGCGTGGGTTCAAGTCCCGCCCGAGACAAATTTTTCAATCTTTAATTTGATTCGAAAATAGCACAACATGGCTGTAACATGTTTATAATCAATAATATTCATAAACTATGACCTTTCCTTTATGTATGACCTTTGCTTCAACAAATAACAGTTTAGTTTTCCTCTCACTCAACGGTTTGCTGGAAGAAAACTCTTTTAGAGCTAAGCTCGCCTTTGTATATTACGACATTATTGTAATTTTTCTTAATTATGTTGTTAGGTGTATAAAGAATCTATGAACATTAAAAACCTTGCAATGGTTTTTAATGTTCATAGTTAATTCTGTAGTTGTATGTGGTAAAATTCTTGTAAGCCATAAGATAGAATAGTAAAAACGGTTAATCGATTATATTTCACAAGTCCAGGCTAGATTCTGGAACTTTAAATGTTACTAGATAATTTGTGTGACAATGTCCAAGATATTTATTTATTTGTAAGATCCAATTTTTCGTCCTTTACTTGATTTTTTTATCTTCTCGAGTCGGGTACCATGTCTCTTGTGTCATTTGAAATTGAGACTTATTTCAGGTTATAATAAAATACTAATTTTCTAGGCTTTTCTTTACGTGAGATTCATTATGTTTAAGATTTTAAATAACAGTCAAAAATGATTGGACTTTTATATGTCCAATTATTTTTCTTCACCGGTTGTTAGGCAAGCAGTTATAAAACTGCAGTATCAGATCCTTTGAGCGTACAAACTTTGATCGTTGTAACTTTAAAGCTACGTTTAGAATAATATCCAGCAAGAATTTTTAAACATTCTTCTTTATACCAAGTCTTTTAAGGTTCAAATTATATAAAACGGAAATAAAACTACACTGAGTCTTGACACTAACTTACGATGCTACGGAAAAATTATTTGAAAAAGATATAAAGAGTAAAGTAGGTTACTGCATTCAAATGCGTGATCGGAAAGATAATCGTAGCGAATGAAAAATTTGAGATGGTTGGAGGATGACCTTTGCCCAGCAGTGGGAATAGGTGGGCTAGTAAAAACAAATACGTTCGTCAAACAAGATAAAAGCTAGGCTAGCTGGGGGGGTTAGGCTATTTTGATAAAATTCACCTCACCAATAATAGCTAATCGAAAATGCATGGTAAGAAAGATCAATAAGGCCTAAGTAAATATAGAGAAAATTAGTGCAAGATCTTTTCAAAGAAAAATATAAAGAAGGAAGATCTGATAAGGGTTTGTCTCTTGAAACTATGCAACTTGTAGATATTTAGATTTTTGTTAGAGAAAAGCCTAGCCAAGATAAAAATAAAATAAATAAAAATGTACTTTATTGCCACACAAAAATACAGAATAGGTAAGTTCCAAAAAAAACATTACACAGTTTAAAAAACATATATATAAAGAAAAAAAAAACAGATTTAACAGATTTTTTCACAAAATAAAAAATAAAAATAAAAAAAAACACATTGTGGCAATGGGTTAGGGACTCAGTGTCCGCTGGCAGGACCTACTAAGATCTGCTGCTCAGATATTTTATCATAGCAGATGTCGTACCATATTTTTGATTTAGAATCACTATTTACTAGGAAACTTCTGCAAATTAGCGACTAAAATTACGAAAACGAAGTTCTGTTGTATTCATACTTTGCCCTAAAATAAATAAATTCAAAAATAGATTTTCAATCTTTAATTTTGACGTCATAGTTTAAGATCTATAACCGCCTCGGAACGTGTTATCTTTGTAGATATGCGGCAAGAAACTCCACAAAGTGGCCCGTCTGCCAGGCATCTTAGAACTTGTAACTTGCACGTATGCTCCATGCAATTTCAAGTTTCAAAACGTTTAAGTTTGTTTTAGTGTCTGAACCAACGCGATCTGCGGTAGCGAACTAAGCACGATCGTTTTTACTGGGTCAGACCGTAATTTGAGGGGCCTAATTTAGAATTCTTTTTTTCCGGACGGAAAGCGTCAATTTTCGTCCCGCTGCGCTAATCGAAGTTGCCGCTTTCCACCTCGGTCGAGAAGAAAAATAGTATACTAACCTCAGACAGTAAATAAGAAAGCCTCAGATCACATGTTTGTTCTCGGCTCGTCCTCGGGTTCGCCTCGGTCAACAATTATATGAGATCTGAGACCTTTCTTGCTTTCCTGTCCTCGGTGTGTAATCTACTATATTTCTCAAACGGTGAAGGAAAACATCATAAGGAAACCTGCATATGCTGAAGAACAAATTCCGATGCTTATGTGAGTCTACCAATCCGCATTGGGCACTCGAGGAGGACTAACGCCTATACACCCTCCATGAGGGTAGGCCTGTGTCCTGCAGTATGACGTATATAGGCTGTGATGATGATTTATTTGTTTAATAGCCCCGTCTTAGAAAAAGTATATGTCTAGAATGAGCCTCACTAATATCCCGTATAAAACAAAAGGGGCTAAGTTTCATAGGTTGGTGTGCGTGAGGCGCCCTACAAATTATGTATGTGTGCGTGTATATGTATAGGGTTTAGGAACCAGTACTGGTTCCAATTTTTTTCGACGCTTTCGTATCTTCGACTGTCAATCTTGACATATACTTTATCAAAGAGCCCCGTATTAAACAAAATATGTTTTAAAAAAACAATGCAGAATAATGAAAATTGTTTCTAAAGAAACGATGGCTCAACAATATTTAATATGTAATTCTGTACAAACGATTCCAGGTTTGCGTTCGTGTTAACACATAAATTACATGAACCTGAGTCCTGAGCTTCGCTCGCTAAGAGTACCGAAGATTTATTACGATGTAGAATAAGCTTTATTTGGAACATACATAAGTACATATCAACTCTCGCTCAATATCCTAATGGGGAGAAGAGCCTCAGGTATACACCAAAACCTTAGACTATTTACATATGGACACGCGTAAATAGTCTTAATTCTACTAACAAACTTTTCGGCCACTTTTTGCGGGGGGCGAGGTAGCATGAAATCCGCAACTTTGGACTTTATTCCATTACTTTGGAGAATCCAAAGTTTTCAATTTTAATCATGAAAAACAATGTCGAGTGAACCCAAACGTGATAAGTTAGAAATTATTGTTCCACAATTATAGGCATGTCGCGTTTAGTGATAAAGTATAAATTTTATGTAAATGCGTAAGATTTTTTGATCTTGCACGTTGGCAGAGGGGAAAACATACACCGACATAGTAACTTTTTATAAAATTTACTTTGAGCTGGTTAGTGGTCACGACTGTACCTTATAGTATAGAGGGAGAAGGCATAGAGGTCAGTATTGTTCACTTCCTTTATGGGTCAGTACGTGTTTTGTCCTATTCACTCAATCAAAGATGCACAATAGTTAAAGAAGGTGTTCGCTACCTTATTGCCTTATCGTCTTTACTGACGTACCCATATTCTAGTAGTTTGGCTGGGCAGATATGTGCCCAAACAGGAGACTCAATTGCATATCTCCAATTCCTGCTATCTCATACGTGACGCTAACGTTCTGTCTACTGGCCTTATTGAAACTTCTTCGTCAATGCCTTAAATCAAAGGTTGTAAGGTATTGCCATGGATTTGGAACCAATGGATGCCAATCCTGCTTACAAGCATTTAAACACGAAAATTGACCTCCTTCTTTCATACGTGCCCGTCGTCGATGTTTCCGACTTTACGTTTATCTCTTTCTGTCAATTTTTGTCGTTGGATTAGAAAGGGACAAAGTCGGAAACAACAACAGAAATTGATGAAAGAAGGAAGACCAGAACCGACCTCCAAGGAGTATTTTCATTTTTCACCGTTTGTAAGGCTTTCTGCCCTCCAGGTATAGAAAATAGGTACCTATTTCCCCTATTTCCAGCTTCGTGGGTGGATCCTCTATAGTGGAGTGCAGACTGCCTAACAAGACGGGAAACATGATAATACTCCTTTGTGGTCGGTAAGGATCGTTCTTCTCCGTAGTTTTTTTTTAGTTACGTTTTTTACGAACTTTGTCCCAGCTCTGTCCCTTTCTAATCCAACGTCAAAAATTGACGTCATTCAATTTTCGTTGTGACGTCATTTGATAGAAAGGGACACACGTAAAATTGGAAATATCGACGACGGAGTCGAACGTCAATTTTCTTGTATCAATGCTTCTAAGGAAGAGTGGGATCCTTTATGATTCTAGATCCATGTTGCTTACTAACAAACTAAAAATCTGACAAAAAATTTGGCCACCGCGACCGCAACCTGCATTTTTTTATCGCACTTACAATGTGAACAAAATAGCATCGTAAGTTTAAACAAGAACTTGCATAAAGCTAGAAGTGTTTACGTACTTTTGTTGCTACCTGTACTGAAAATAGTGTTGAAACTGTGATACAAGTTTATGTTCTACATTTATATTTTCACGATACGTTCAAAAGTTTGAAATACAAACTTAGTGAAGCTGAAAAGGTGAAGATACAGCATGTGCAAAATACCTATCTGTTGGATTGTAAGTTTGTATTATGATAGGAATAGTTTCAGGCGATAGGTAGTATCAACTGATAAAACAACTCAGGTTCTAAATCAATAGCAGCATGTGCTGTATTATGTTTAGTACCTGGGCGGATCAAGCTTTGCTCGGCGTCTTTCAGGTTAATCTAGATAGGTTTCATCATTTTCTCAGGAATGAAATCTATCTAGCTAGATTAACTGGAAAAGTAAAACATAGCGTAAAAATCGTTTCCGAGAAACCAATATAATACAATACGAGTACCTATATAGTCCTATTTTGTAGCGAGCTATAGCAATTTCAATACCTACCCTCATGACTAGGTCATGGGTTATTATTATGGGTGTGTTGGATACCCAAGCTTCAAGCTTGGGGTGGTTGGGGATCTACCTCCAAGCGGTCCACCCCGGGCACCGGCATCACAAGCTACCTCAAGGAGCCGCTTGGCTCGCGACCACCCTCCTGCCGGAGTCTGGCACCAAGCAGCTTGCTGCGTTCCGTCGGTGTGCAGGAGTGCCAGTGCCATTCTGGGTAAGCTCCTTCATCTTCGACCCCATCTTTGTCCTGAGGACTAGATTGAGGTCGAGAGCAAACCCATTTATAGTAAAAAAAAGAACCAAGATCAGCTCAACTTTAAACCTGGGAATAGTTATTTTAAAATCTCCATAGTAACATCATCTCTAATTCATTTTAATCCGTAAAATGTACTTGAACATAGTAATTCAGCTCTTTTATGAAAGAGCCAAAGTGTCGCCCGACGATTCCATTTCACGTCGTCGCTTTTGATATTATGGGCTGCATTTCGGATTAAAGCTAAAATCCCAACGTTAAGAGTTTAATGAAAAATTTTACATGGAACTAGCGGTTGCTGGCTTTTAAGGTTTAAATTTGGTGGCAAATTTTACTTAGTAGCTTTTATTACAAGTTACTTTCATACTTTTCAGTTTAGCTTTAGGTACGCAAGCATTGTTGGCAAAGAATACATTAACTGGACTGATATGGCAACAAAAGTTCCTGATCTTCACATTAGTCCGTTCAGTGTTTCTCTGAGAGAATGCGATAATACGTCAGACAACTAAAGTGGTCGACTTAGCGCAGAAAATAAGCTGGCTGTAGTGCCAATGTGCTGGTCATATCTGCCGAAGAACTGGCAACTAATGAGGAGTCAGAGTTCTAAGAGAACTAAAGTGGTCGTCTTAGCACAGAAAATTGGCTAGCTGTAGTGCCAATGGGCTGGTCATATCTGCCGAAGAACTGACAACTGATGCTCCTCTCTCTCTCTCGCTCTGATTCTAGAGTCGAGACCACGAACTGGCAGGCGTAGTGAGGGAGGCCCTGCGGCCCGCCGCTGGATCGACGACCTAAAAATGTAGCCAAGAATAGAGTTTTTGTGGCGGGCCCTGGGAGAGGCTTATGTTCAGCAGTGGACGATGATAGGCTGATGATGAACACTAATGAGTCAGCACAGTGTAAAGAATAGTCAGTAGTCATAAAAGAAAATGTTGTTGATACAGGATGTAACAAAACGCAATGTAACACCCTAGTAATACTTAAGGGGGTGCTACAGATCATCAAACTGAACAACTTTCACTATGGAGCCAACTTCGAAATCTTGAAATAAAAATCTGCTGTCCCATACATTTTAGTCGAGTCGGTGCAGCAGTTTTGTATGGGACAGCGTTTTTTTAATCGCGATTTTGAAGTTGGGTCCATTGTGAAAGTTGTTCAGTATCATGGGCTGAAGCATCCCCTTAAATGTTACTAGAGTGTTTTGTTACAACCTGTATAAAATTCTACTAGTATCAGCTGCCTAGATTGTTGTCTCCGTGTGAATCTCTACTATTATAAAACTGTAACAGAACTGTGTTACATTGAAGATATTTGAAAAAAACAGTTAAGATAATTACAGTTTTTAGGATGGGCTCCGAAACAGTTTTTTTTGTTTTTTTTTTATCTGTCTTTGTGTTCGCGCATCACGCGAAAACTACTGTACCTATTTTCATGAAACTTTTTGAGTTTGGAAGCTTATGTTTAGACTTAAAATCTGATAGGTTTATCTATCTATCATGTGTATTGGTTATATTCTTTATCTCGCCATGATGACGGAAACCCGTGCGGCCTGAGTAAACGCGGGTAAACTCGAGTTTAATTTATAAAGAGAAGAAAACAAGTCACAGAAAGCTATTCTTAACCCACAATAGAACTAAAACACCTGAACTTACTTTGCTAAGAATCGACCCAGTTTCTGATGGAAATTGCACTAAAGCTTTGTAAACAATGCAACGAAGATACAAATAAATTGAGTTTATGGAGCATTCAAACAGGTTAGAATTTTAGAAGCACTTTATGAGCTTGAAATCGTTAGAGTACGAGTTGTATAAACATTTTCATAAACTCATGATGCTTCCATACTAAAGCGGAATTTACATGGGTCGATTTTCGCAAAGTGCGATTTGACGTACATCGACTGATTAGCCTGAAGCCAAGAAGTTTGGAATCCTCTATAGTGGAGCACAGCCTGCCTAACAAGAGGGAAAACATGATAATACTCCTTGATGGTCGGTAATGATCGTTCTTCTCCGTAGTGGTTTTTAGTGACGTTAACTTTGTCCCTTTCTAATGTATGTCTAGGCATGACGTCACTCAATTGTCGTTCATGTAATTGTGACGTCATTGGAATAGAAAGGGACGCACGTAAAATTAGAAATATCGACGACGGACGGACGGACGAACGTCAAATTTTCTTGTATCAATGCTTGTAAGGAGGAGTGCTATCCTTTATGATTTAGATCCATGCCTGAAGCAAACTTAGCCGCATGGCGAATATCAACCTGTGTAAATTCCGCCTTATATTGTCTATGATATGTAGTATACAAAGTGTCAAAATAAACTCGTTACATATTTTAAGGGGTGTTTCAGACTATAAAACTAAATAACTTTTACTATGAAGTTTGAAACTGCGAAAAAAAAAATTCCCAGAGAAAAAACGTCATTGGCTGTTCAACGAGTCTCCCGTTTATCTTCATCGATCAAATTTATTACAGATTAGTGATCCCCAGGGCTCGCTGGACTTCATTAAGGTGGTTGCAGAGTTGTCAATTTCATAAAAAACTTTGTCGTAGAACACTCGTCGTAGACGGTATTAATAAAAGTAATGTTTTATATATGGAAAAATTGCTTAAAAAAATCTAGATTGCGCGTATCAAATAACATTTACAATTTATAATATAATTACGAAAATGAAAGTGAACTTGAAAACTCTTTGAAATTTTGTATGAATAATTTCAAAGCTTGATATCTTCGTAATCACTACATAGTATAAAACAAAGTCGCTTTCTCTGTCCCTATGTCCCTTTGTATGCTTAAATCTTTGAAACTACGCAACGGATTTTGATGCGGTTTTTTTTAATAGATAGAGTGATTCAAGAGGAAGGTTTATATGTGCATTGCATCCGTGCGAAGCCGGGGCGGGTCGCTAGTCATATTATAAATTGTAAATATTATTTGATACGCGCAATCTATACTTTCTAGGCTATTTTTCCATATATAAAACATTACTTTTATTAATACCGTCTACTAGTGTTCTACGACAAAGTTTTGTATGGACGGAAACCACCTTAAGTATCTAGTTTTATGTGTGGTTCCGCTGTTGATCCTGGTTTACAGGAGTAACTAGTGGTGGGAAAAATGTGGTGGCACTACGCCCAACTAAAACACAAATTGGCAGATTTTGAACTTTTGTAACAAACCTCAAACATAATTTTAACCATGCATTTAAATTTTACTTCGGCTATGGCTATTTTATTTAATGGTTCTACTTCTACGTGTTGTTTCTTTTAATTCCCACTAGTAAAAACTTGCACTGTTTACTCACAAAGTCATTTATTATTTGCACATGTATACCAGGTTTACAGACAATTTATTTTCAGTCATAAGAGAGCTTAATTACAGTACAAATTTCACTGGAACTGCATTGTATGCAACTCGTGAGCGGGGCACATTACAGTCGTTGCCATTGCAAATTGTAGTGTAATTGCATAATGAACGTATAGTTTAAGGTATGATTTCCTTTAAATTGCCTTTCCCGTAATTGAATAATGTTGTTGGGTGTTAATACGATCGTGGTTTTGTAGTAGAAGATTTAGAAGTTCCGACTACGTGCAAAACGTTTTGAGGAATAAATTCGTATAGACAAACTCCCTTTTGGGCAAAATGCGTATGGACCAAACGCTACTAGGTCAACCAAATTGGTAATCTTACCTGATCTATAAAACTAACTAAGTTACATAATACGGTGTATTAAAATTGAATAAATGTAAGAAACAACAATAAATTAAAATTTTTAGAATCTTCTTCTTATCGAGTGGGCTGCAAAGCCCTGGTGTCAGAGTTTATTTAAACCGCCTTACGGCCTCTGACGTGGTTTTTATGTAACGACTACTACCAGTGATAGTTGCCGGGACCAACAGCTTAACGTGCCATCCGAAGCACGGAATCATCTTTCTTTTCAGACAATCAGGTGACTCAGCCTGCAATGTCCTAACCAACTGGGGAAAAACGCACAAAGTGACATTTCACTAGGTGCCCCCCGTGGGAATCGAACCCACGACCCACGATTTTCAGAATTATCAGAACATAATGTTACACGAACGGTGAAGGAAAACATCGTGAGGAAAACCTACATACTCTGAAGAACTTTTAATGCGTACCTATTATGTGAAGTCTGCCAATCCACATTAGGCACGCGTGGTGGACAAATAACCAGTTTTCTTCTCCCTGATCTAGTAAAGTCTGCTATTTTCTACCGTGACAAAACAAAATAATATGTATCTAACGTCGAGAGTCATGGTATCGATTTTAAACTCGTGAGCGGATGCACATTACAGTCGTTGCCATTGAAAAGTAGCTTAACGCTGTCGATGTGGCAGAAATAGTTATTTCGATGCATTGAATATTCAATCGTAAAAGATGATTTGACATGTAGAGATAATTCAAAGTTATGATGGCAATAAAACAACAAAATCGACGTTGGGTTTGTGCTTCCTGAACATTTAATACAAAATACCTACATGTGTTCAAATAACATGATTGTGTTCAATGAACATAAAATATTGTGTAACAAATGTTTATTGTAATAAATAGTTTTGTAGTATAACAAAATTTTTTATACAATATAAATTACAAATACAAAATATTTTCAGAATTGGTTTCTCGGAATCAACTCTATCGATTTAGGTGAAATTTTGCTAAAATTATATATTCTAGGCCTCCTTTTTATTGCGACACTTCTCACGGTCCTGTGACAATCTGATCCATCTCTGACCCGCAACCCTTACAATGTCATCTGACCAATGTATGAGTGATCTACCCACTGACTTCCTGATGACCTAAAAAGGAGGCCTATGCTCAACAGTGGGTCGATGTGGGCTGATTTGATTTATTGATGTGTTTTTCTTTCCATCTTAATCTATACTCTTTTTCAACGCTAATTCATAATTGACACTAAAACATATTAATATAGCAGTAGAGAAATTAGGAAAAACGAACGAAGAAGGGAAAATAAACCACAAGGATTTTTTTGTCTGATATTGGTTTTTATCTCAGATATCAAGTCCATCTTGATGAACTTGGAAGACAAATTCAAAAAACGCCGAGTAAGGACGTACACAGGTAGATTACTTAAATAATAGAAATTGTTCACTCAACTCTTTTCAAAAAAGAAGAGAGAAAGTTCACAAAACTTTATAAAAGCTAACGGTCGCAAATAATTCGTACCGTTTTCGTACGATCCCTTTCACGATATATATTTTAACAGTTCGGGATTCCATTCCCATTGGACCATGTGTCTGAAATGGTTCCGTTTGTGAAAAATAAAGTTTGTTTTCCTACCTATAACATAGCGGGAATAGGACATTGGGACATAGGCAACTATTGGCTATTTTCGTTGGTATTGGCAATTTTTTAGAAACATGGTATAGGTACGCGTGTATACTGCTTTGTAGGTGTTGTGTGTCGCGACATAAATAATTAATATGGTCGTCTTCCCGAAGCTGTCAGAATATCGAATAGGCGGAAAAGCGTTTGGCAAGAACTCAGATCAATTCCGTGAAAAGTGGCTAAGTACCAAAAGTACAGGTTCTGTACTTGTTTTCATTTTGATACTTGAGTTCCAGAGGTACCGATACTCCGCCTTCCCAATTCAAGTTCTTTCCGCCTATGAGAATGTCTATCCTTTTAATACATCTGCTATTTTCTCACTCTAACTAACGTAAATACCGTATTTATCTGGTACCTACATGATACAAAGGCCAATGGTACCGGTTTTAAAAAATACCGTTATTTCAAAACCTGGATATAATAAATTACGGTTTTTCGTGTCATTTTTGGGGGCGTCAGGCAGACTACCTATCATTACATCTATCTATTGTTTGTAGCACAATCTAATTTATAGCTCTGTTACAAAATAAAAAACTTAGATTCGGCTTTTTGTCATTTCTGTGGCATCTTTCGTATCGTCATCATTTATAATGCATTATCATTATATTGAAGATATCTTCAAAATTTTATAGAGTAAACACCCATTAGCCAGATTGTCCTCTTGTCTTGAATTCATGAAGCGTCTTGATCACGAGGTATTCATATAATTTAAGTAGGTATCTAAAGTAAAATTTTTCTCACAAGACTGGATTATTATATTTTTATTATTATTCTTAGCAATACCTGATTGTTTTACATGAAAAAATAGAAAATATTTTACTCAAAACTCTACTTTTTCGTTCACAGTGCTCAGACGAGCGTTCAGCATGTTCGACTCAAGCAAACAAGGACGCATAGAGAAGGAGAAAGTGAGGACTATATTGAACACAATGGTGCATAACTACGATGATCACGAACTTGACCAGATGCTCGATGGAGAAGATGCTGATGGTAAGTCTTTGTCTAAAAAGCTATTTAAAAAGTAGTGAGGACTATTACTGAACACAATGGTGCATAACTAGGATGATCACGAACTTGATCAGATGCTTGATGGAGAAGATGCTGATGGTAAGTCTTTGTCTAAAAAGCTATTTAAAAAGTAGTGAGGACTATTACTGAACACAATGGTGCATAACTACGATGATCACGAATTCGACCAAATGCTTAATGGAGAAGATGCTGATGGTATCTTGTGGATGGAAATAGAAGAAGAATGTGAGAACATCGGAATCTGAATACTCTAAGGACTCTGAATAACGAATTGATGGCCCGTTAGCACAGTGTGTAGTGAACCCTACGAATTAGTTATTCTTATTCGTAGAGTGAACCTGCCTGCTGTGCCGAGGGTTGAATCCCGTAAGGGATAAATATTTGTATGATGAATATGAATATTTGTACCCAAGTCATGGATGTTTGTATCTATATTATGTATTCTATATCGTTGTCTTGTCATCATAATACAAGTCCAGGCTAGATTCTAGTAATATAAATGTGACTAGATAATTTGTGTGACACTGTCCAAGATATTTATTTATTTATATTTATTTATTCAACAGACGTAGAGTATTTCCACATTCTATCATAATAATTTTGCTTTATTTATATAGTTCATTATTGAATGTGGTGTTTTCTTAGTGTGGTGGACTGACTCGTAAAGGGCTAAAAACCTTGTCCCTTATCCCCTCAACAGTGGGATCACCGGCTCCCGGTTAAAGATTTTTATTCCGTAACTGTGGAGTCACCGGGAGCCGGTACATAGTCAAGTGGCCGATTTATTTAAAAACGAACAGCCATAAATACTCCTTGCTCTTTTACTCGCATGTTTAATACAATTATGAAAGAGCAGGCTAGCTAGTGAGCTATCACTTAGGTGGCCTTGTAGAACGAAATCATAACAAAAAGACCTTAGTAAAACCACGACAGAGTGCGTGAACGAAAGTGTCTGTTTTCAAATAAGTTAAAAAGTGTTCTAGAATTCGTGTTTTGTTACGATTTTTGGATTTTATCATGGTAAGGTAAGTAATCTTTTATTTCTTTTAACTATACTCAATGTGACCTTTTTTCCTTCTTCGTTTTGTATTGTTTTCCGAAACATAGTAAAATTTTTTGGTACTTTACATTAAGTGTCGTTTTTTAACTTCAATTCAACACTACTGCATTGAACTAACAAAAGAAATAGATAAAAAAATTTACTCAGACTAATATTCTAATAAGAATAACACCGTATTCTAATTAGAATCAGAGAATTTCCAATTAGAATCGAAAACGGGAATTTTAAACCCCTGTCTGTGGAATAACCGGGAGCCGGTTCCACTGATACGGCAATTTTTTTATATAGGTAGCCCACTGTTGACAGGTTATTCATTTTATACGATATCGTTCACGATTGTAGAAAAGGTTTATTCTGTCTAAGCCAGAACTACAAGCCAGCCAAACTTTACCTACATTTAAGGTGAAAATAAAATATTTCTTCATTCTTTCGTTCTTCAAACCTGCATGCATAAAAAGTAAATTTCTTGCAAGGTAAAGTAAATCTGCTCCTGAGCCATTAACTCTAATTAGAAAGTTAACTTAGCTGAGTACGATTTCGATTTCAATCTGTCTGTCGGTCGTAAAACTCTCGTTTCAGAGATAAAACGCAAATGAAGCCAGTTTACTGCAGAATTACTCATCACTCTTTAGTATGGGCGCATTAATTGTGTTCTTCTTAATGATACCATTTTTACACAGTGTAGAAAAATGTGTTTGCTTTTCGCGTTGTTGGGTTACTTTTTACAGAGAAATAGGAAGATTTTTACAACAAAATAGTTGTATGTGTGTACGTAACACAGCCGTATCGACAAATTCAATATCTAAACCTTAGATTATCAAGATAGACAGTCAAAGCTACGAAAGCGTCGAAAAAAATAGGAACCAGAACTGGTTCCAAAACCCTATACATATACACGCAGACATACATAATTAGTATGGCACCTCACGCACACCAACCAAAGAAAGTTAGCCCCTTTTGTTTTATACGGAACAAGTGTGAGGCTCATTCTAGACATATACTTTTTCTAAGATCTAAACCAAACATTGTCAGAAAAAATCATCTAAAAATAAACTGGATAGATAATCCAGCCAGTAAAATGTCAACTTTATATAACGTTATCGTTGTAAGCGTTAAAATAAGTCGCGGAACGGCCGCTGTTCACGGAACGACGTCCGCACGTGTTGCAGATCCTCTGTTTGAGATTTACACAAACTAGATATTGGTTTTCTTCGAAATAGTAGCCTTGATATATTCTACGAGTATCTCGAGTTTTTCGAATTGCTCGAAATAGATTTTATCGGATGTTGTAATTTATAACGACTGAAAATTATGTGATACCTTAAATACTTAATAAATCTTACATACGATATTGAAGCTTAGGTATATACATACATAAACTCGAGCCTTTTTCCCAGAGGGGTAAGCAGAAACTATGGAACTCCACTTTGGGCAGTTATGACACACTTCTCCTGCTTCCTCTAGCTAGGTCCATGCTTAGATCAAAATAAAATGAATGGATAGGCCTTACGCGAACATTTCAAATCAGAAAAATGAGGCAAAACAATTGAAAGGTTTACTTCAAATTTGTATGCAAGTGCCCTAGATTTGACAGATAATGGCGCTAGTTTGTATGGACCAAGTGCACCAGTAGTTTGCTTCAACTGACCGCGCTTTAGGCCTATCCATTCATTTTATTTTGATCGAAGGGTCCATGCATCTGGTCATACATTCCCGTTGATTTCGGCTACTTTTAACCTCATATTTTTTAATGGCTTCCCTGATCGGGTCTAGGTACATCTTCCTAGGTCTGCCTGGTCTCACCAATGTTTCCTATACTTAATACGCCTATACTTAGGTCGACTTTTATTCCATTATGATCTTAGAGTTCAATATTTTATGTAAAGCCTGACCATAAATATAAAAAACCTCGCCATGTTGCGGAAAATCATTGGAACTAATTTTTGTTCTTGGAACACTGACGGTTAAGGTTATAGTCGATTGCAGCGCTCCCAAACCAAGTTTTTAATATTTCTGGTCGAGCTTTAGATGGCTGCATGAAGAGAGGACGACCAAAGAAAAGATAGATTGATTGTGTGAAAGATGACATATTGTGTAGTATATACTATTGTTGCCCGAATGATGATTTTGAATAAATTACTGTTGACTTTTTATTTTGAATATTAGTTTGTATTTATTTACCAGAGACATAAAATCCATTGCCCACGTGACGAACTGTATTCATTTCAAATTGTTGCGCAACTAACAAATGAGTATTATCAAAGAACAAATACAAAGAGTATGATAGCTAAAATTATACACAAAGCAGGAGGAATGTCATACTTCCTAATGAAATTTAAATTATCCTTTTCTGAAGTGGGATTGCTTCTATAATTCAAATTCAAATTCAAATTTACCTGTTTTGTATTGCATTAAATTAAAGATTGAAAAATTTGTCTCGGGCGGGACTTGAACCCACGCTTTTCCAAACCGGGGAAACGTGGTAACCAATTACACCACCGAGCCCACTACCCAGAGAACGACATTTTCAATCTGTTACGTCTTAAGACGTGCGCGCCATAGCACAACATGGCTGTAACATGTTTATAATCAATAATATTGTATTGTATTGTAACTGCTTAAATCAGAAGATACATTCAGGTGATAAAAAAATCTGCAAGTTCGTTAAAAAATAGGTAAACAATAAACAATAAATTATTTAGACACATAGCTCAGTTATAATACCTAAATAAACAATGCTAAAACATTTTTCCATTTAACAGGTGAGATATGAAAGTTTAATATAATTTTCTCACCTCCGGATGGAAAGCGTCAATTGTCGTCCCGCTGCGCTAAACGAAGTTGTCGCTTTCCACCTCCGTCGAGGAGAAACATTTTATACTAACCTCGGACAGTAAATAAGAAAGCCTCAGATCACATGCTTGTTGTTACATGAGACCTTTCTTACTTTCCTGTCCTCGGTGTGTAATCTACTGGATGAATTTTAGTGTAAATTTGTTGTGTATTATTAACATGAGTGACAGCCCTAATGGAAACTCGGTGTGTTACCAGAAAGCCGGCGGTCGATATTTTCATGTGCTGTCACTCTGGCGCGCGTCTACGTTAATTGAAGGATGTTCGCGTCTCAAGTCTAATTACCGTGACTTTAATTTACATCATCGCAGAATTGTGTTCAGAGCTACCTTGAAAAGGTTATGGCTTGTTGCTGAAAAGGTTATGTACGTGCACTTTTGTCTTTTTAGGGTTCCGTACCCAAATGGTGAAAACGATGCCCTATAACGTAGGCAACGTTATCCGTCCGTCCTAGCTTCAGGAGGCTGTATCTTTTGAAACTTAGTAGGTAGCCGGTAATCATTTTAATAGAATATGTAAAATTTATTTGATTTGATCACAAATAATAAAATGATAAAAAGTACAAAATGAAGAGAGGCAAGAAACTTTTTTTTTCTATGTTTTTCCCTGCTTGCTCTATCGTAAAAATGGTATAGTGGGGCGTAGAGTGGGGCCAAGTTAATAGATCACATTTGACATTTGTTAGTTTTAGCTTCATAGTGAGGTAACCTGCTTAAAAACATCGATTAAAGTGAATGAATCGATACGAATTTCAAACATGTGAATTGATTTATGTCTGAATATCGCAGTTTGTTCGAACTACGTTTAACATCGATTTTTTTGGGTAGCATCCCTAGTGTTAAAAAGGGAAAAAGGGTTCACTGACGCAACATTGTAACGACGTTCAGTTTTTAAAACAGAAATTGTTTATTATGTTTAAAATGGTTTATTAGTGAAAGTAAATCGTAAAATTACCTTCTTTGGTCATTATTACAATACTTAAATAATTATGTAATCGTAATTTAAAAAAGTAAAGAAATAAATTGTGCAGTTCCAACTTCGATAAAATTAACAATATTCTATGCCCGCCGTTACAAGGTTACGTTTGATAAAACATCAATAGATGTCAAATGTGATCTATTAAATTGGCCCGACTTTAATACATACAAGCGTCAAATTTGGTGTGAGTTAGTGCAAACTTTACAGTAAACCTCTAATAAATAAACTGGCGAAGTGTGAGTCTGTCTCACACTAAGGGTCCCGGAAAAATGAAAACTATTTGTAATGAGCCTGATGATAGTCAATACACAATAGATCGACTAAGAATTTTCTTGGGTAGAGAAAACCTTTCTTTTTTGTGTTCATAATTAAATTGCAGCAAAATCATGAAACAGCGATGATAAACCTAAGCTTTTCCCAAGATTTTCAACTACTATCCAGACTTATATCCTGATTTCCATCGCCAGACAGTCCTAAATTGTGTGTATGTAACCCAAGCAAACTTTATGAGGAGAGATAAACCGGGGTGCCTGGAGGGCCGCCCCGGGATTAACTGCACCTTAAACGCTGATTTCGAAGCACCCTGTAACTTTATTGCTTTTGTACCGTTAACAAATCACGGTTAGTAAAAATGAGACGAACATGAGAGAAACGATTACGTAATCTTAACTAACTATTATAAAATCGTAAAAATTGTGAGGAATAAAAAAGTAGCGGTTCACTTTATACAAACTCAAATAACACTCGATAGCGCGATTTATATTACGTTTGGCGCCATCATTGACAAGTTTGTATGTTTGTTTGTTTGTTCGCGCATCACGCAAAAACTACTGAACCGATTTTGATGAAACTTTTTTTGTTTGGTAGATTATGATCTGACTTAAAATCTGGTATATAATTTATGCGGCCGAAGTTGCGGGTTAACTCTAGTCAATAATATTGACAAAAAACATTCATATTATGAAATAGTCTGCCACAGAATTTACCAAAAGATTCAACTAAGAATTTATTCTAATAAAGTTTACAGACGGTATTGACATATCGTGTTTGAAAATAAAGGCCTCCGCACATTGCAGCGATATTATCGAGCGATTTTATCGAGCGATATTATCGACAGCGATATCGCGACACCTTACACACTGCAGCGATTCCGCGATTCGCGTCACGCATGCGCCCCACCACTGAATGTAGTCGAAAGAGTTGCGATAATATAGCGGCAGTGTGTAGGATCGCGCGCGTCCCCATACAAAATGTACTGGAAACAATTATCGCAAAATCGCAGCGATATAGGTAAACTTACCTAGACCGTAGAATTAAGGCCTCCGCTCATTGCAGCGATTTTATCGAGCGATAATATCGCTGCGATTTTGCGATAATTGTTTCCAGGTAGGTAACTATCTTAATACGGGATGTGTATTTTATTCTTACGAATAAAATTCATCGATTTCAGACCCATAAATCAAACAGCAGACAAGCACGAACACCCATTTGAAACAGAATGTATTTTCCTTGCTTTACATCTCTCACCAACACTTTGTGCGAACCGTACTTGATTTAAAGTGGTGACACATTTACATCTAATGCTGACGATAAATTCTCTTCGTTTCTGCAGACCGTCCCTGATCAATTCTGAGACCGAAAGAAAGCGTTTTATTGCTTTTAATTTACGGTTTAAAATGGGAAAGGAAATCCCAGCATTTTGTGCGGCCTTTTTAATTGATGAAAGTAATTAAGGAATTATCTTGGGTACATGGGGTTTTATCCTGTTTTAGAAATAACAATAGAATTTAGGAGTTTTTACAATGTTGAGCAGAAAACGTTGGAGAGCGACGCATCAGTGGTGGTAGCTCATTGCAGAGAGGTATGGACACTCAATTCTGAGGGTGTGGGTTCGAAACCACACGGACATCCTATGCCATGCCATCGACATTCCATGTAACAAGGAGTTTCTTTCTTCTTCTGGAGTTCTTATATGTACTTAATACCGACTGCTCTCAAACGGTGAAGGAAACATCTTGAGGAAGTACGCTGAAGAAGAAATTCTGATGCGTATAGGTATACAGGGTATAAGGGACAGCCCTCCGCAAACTGAAACGGTGAACTCAGACCATCAAACTGAACAACTTTCACTATGGAGCCTACCACAGGAATCGCGAAAAAAATCAGCTGTGCCATACATTTGAGTCGGGTAGGTACGGCAGTTTTGTATGCCATACAAAACTGCCGTACCTACCCGACTCAAATGTATGGCACAGCTGATTTTTAGGTACGGCAGTTTTGTATGCCATACAAAACTGCCGTACCTACCCGACTCAAATGTATGGCACAGCTGATTTTTTTCGCGATTCCTGTGGTAGGCTCCATAGTGAAAGTTGTTCAGTTTGATGGTCTGAGTTCACCGTTTCAGTTTGCGGAGGGCTGTCCCTTATACCCTGTATTATGTGAACTCTATACCAATAACGTATTGGGCACGTATCGTATGCGGTGTCCTTAAAATGTTTTCCTTACTGTTTGCGTGCAGTCGGTATTACGTATGTACATTTGTGAAAAAAACTCATTGTTACCTTTATGGAATATTATCGTCCATGCGGATTCGAACCCAGACCCACATGTTTGATCGTGTCTCCGCACAACGAGTGGTGGTTATTATTTGACTATTTCTGAATATCTATTATGTAGTCTGAATAGTCTCTTTTTTACTATTCAGATAATCTGAAGTTTACAAATAAACATCACAAAATGTATCAAAGCATAGAATAGAAAACAAATATATTTATTGTAAACTAGCTGTTGCCCGCGACTCCGTCTGCGTGGACCTTAAAAAAGTATCCTATGTGTTAATCCAGAACATATTCTATCTGTGTGCCAAATTTCATCCAAATCCGTTCAGCCGTTTTTGCGTGATTGCGTCACAAACATCCAAACATCTAAACATCGTCACAAACTTTCACATTTATAATATTAGTGAGATTTATAATATTACAAAACTGCTTAAGAGGATAGACAAGTACGGTTTTTTCCAAACAAACGTATTCCCCTGTTTTCTCCCTGGAAAATGACACTAGACCAAAACAATTTTTATCATACAATCTATATTGCCTCTGCTATGTCCCTATGTTTCCCTTTTTTCATTAATTTATTACTTTATGAACTAGGGACCTTCGAAAATGACCTATTTTACCTCCCGTTTTCAGACATCCAGCAAACAAATTTGACGAATATAAACAAAAAAAGCAAAACGTACAGACATGGTCAAAGTCTTTCTCATACTATTCTTGAAAGAATTATTAAAATCGGTTTAGTTTTGGAGGAGAAAACAGGGGAATACGAAATGCTGTTTTCGTCTATTTTACATAGATAAAATCGGTACGAGCTGCAGTTGTCTCTTTCGCACTCTAGTCGGTGGAGTGTATGGGTGGGGCGGATCGGACAAATATGTAAACAGTCGGAAAAGTGACCTATTCTCCAAATTAGCATTTCAGACCGTCTATCCTCTTAATCTATGAGCGCTTTATAAAGCATAGCAATGTGGTTCACCGCTTAGTCAGGACTAGATCTTATTGAGATTATTCAATTCTAAGTAATTGAAGTACCACTTTAATCCAGTTGAATAGCTTGTATAAGCTACCATAATAACAGTTATTTCAGTAACGATCGTCAAGCAAATGCCTTTCAGAACCCCTATTCAGTGACATCATAGAGTATGAATGGACTAATTTGATGCCTTACATTTGAGCCACTTCGATCGCAATTTTAGTTCAGAACTTAAAGAAATGTCTACGGAGTAGGTAGCTGTAGTATTTAATTTCATGTACTTGCTAAGGTAGATTTTCTGTGACAAAAAGATTTTCTGAGTGTCTTGTGTCAACACCCTCAAGTTATAGCAAAGAAGCTAACAGATGGCGATACCGTTGCTCTCAGAAATATGCTCCATACAAAGACAACGTTCACCGTAAATACGTAACTCGTAACCTACTACAAATAAGGTTCACAATCGAACGCGAGACATAAATCGCGCAAGAGAAGACCTTGTATTACAAGGTCCAACTAAGAACTGTTGGACCACGGCCGGTCCCCAGGCTTCACACTAAGCCTGGTGAAAGATCTACCCTTTTCAATGGAGGAACATTCCCAAGTAGCACCTCCATAGTCTAAATACAATAGAGCATTTCACTTCTACACTATTAAAACTGGGACAGAAGTGTGACTGTACATTGAATGAATGAAATATACTTTGAAGATACACTACACTATACTTTGTGTATTTAAGATATTTACAAAAAAAAAAAATTTAAATTATGGTGTTCAGATGTCCCTGACAGAAAATCACAAAGTGTTGGGTTTTTTGTCGACCTGTTTGCCTGTTTGTTTCTTCGTAACATTTTTTTTTTGTAAATATCTTCACTGTCCTCTGTCACAGCTTTATAATAGTGTCGATGCCTACTATTTTCTGGAAAACTTCGGTATTATCATGAAAATAATTTTCAGTTAAACTTAACTAATGGATCACGACCGGTAACCCAAAATAAGCCTCCAGAATAGTCTTCTGAAAACAAAGATTAATTAATAGATAAAGCCATGTACCTAGATGCGTGAACTCAAAATGCAAAGTGGATCACCCTAATAAGACATGACATAATCTGATGACAAGGGTCTCTGAGGACGTTACGTTAACGACATTGATTTAGGAACATAGTGACTGAGAGTAACCACACTATAGACTTCTAATTTAGAACTCAAGAATATTCTGAGAACAGGAAATTTTGTGTGACAGCACATACGACACAATATCGAGTTTCAAATTGAACCAATCAAATCACGCTATTTTGGACAAGAACTAGGAATAATTTGCGTGCTGTCCTGGGTATTAGTTGGAATAAATAAATAAATAAATAACGCTCACAGGCACATACATTGTAATGATTCCAAACTAAGCACTAAAGGCTTTTATTATGGAAACCATACAACAACGGCACGAACATATAACATCCATGACCGAACCGGGATTCGAACCCAGGACCCTGGTTTGGCAGTCCGGCGTGGTAACCATTACACCAACCGGGTCGTCGGGTCGGAATGATTTTTCTTTTCCACCACGACATGAAAGTAAAACACTGTTTTATCCTGTAGCCACCTTAATAGACTTCTGATCTGATTTACGTAATAATTATTGTTAGATTTCGAATTCTGTGACAGCAAGCTGACCACTTAACTTACCTCCACCATCCGTACTGGGCCCGCAGGACTATGGCCTCTTCACCATTATTTATGAGAGGAGGCCTTTGCCCTGCAGTGGGATCCTACAGACTAAAACATTTCTTCTCGTATCCCCAAACCATTACTTTAGCAATATGATGTGATTTAGCCCATCAAGGGTCACTTGTTTGTCACTTTACCCACGCTCTAGCTTGTTGTTGATTTACTTAGAAAGGTCGCTTATTGCTTATTGTATTTCAGTAATTTGCATGTCTCCTATGTTAGTGACCTGGATGTTTTCGTTCTATAAATATACATTTTATCTTTTAACAATTAAATAAAAAAATCGTTTTGATTAATTCAAATTAGATATCTACCGGTACCCATAGTCCGTAGAACAACTGCGATGACATGGAATTAGGATGTTGACGGGTAGTGGATCCGTATTCCTGTCGCGTTGACTCTCTCACATTGCGCGCATCTAAGCGAGATAAAAGACAAGAAGCATTGAAGGCACTAGCTGATTCTAATATAAACTTTAAAACAAAGGAGTAAGGTATAAATAATTTGACTCTACATCAAATCGTAAGGTGATAAGATAAACCTAAGTCTGGTTAAACCAACAGTAGTTTAAGTCTTAGTACAACATTTAGCTGGAGCTAAGAGTTACTTAACTGGGGGTTAGCTAAAGGATTTATCTACGAGTTAGTGTACATGTTAGTTTGTGTATGGAGCGAGATATAACAATATAGATTCTATATGACGTCACGTCGTGTAGGTTTAAAGCGTAAACGTGTTGTAACTATTCCCATTTTAAGTTTAACTTTTGAATTTACATAGACTAATGACTATAAACTTATACGGGTTGCGTTTTTGTGTGACAGAAGTTCGAAATTTAAATCGGAAGAAGTTTCACATCTAACGGGCGACTCGTGACGGTCAACTTTTTTGAAGGTTCGCCTTTAGCTTATTGAAAGATTCGGAATACTTACATGAATAGAAAAACTAACGACCAAAAACCGTTTGGGTGTGGTCAGAAACTGTAATATAAATTATCTTTTTTTGTAATAATGTTAATATTTATTCAAACCTTATTCAAAATGTGACCTTAAGGTCAGGTTATCCCAGTGCAAGCGTCTCTTTCTTGCAAGCATAAGTTTGCAATTAGCCATCCCGCTCCAATTGAATGCAGGATCGCAAAAAAACGTGTTTTTCATCAAAATCTTTGCTCATGGGTGTTTCTAAGCTCAAAATTCTACGGAGTTCACTAGAAATATTTAATGTATTTAGTTAAGTACAAGAATAAAAAGTTAAATATCAGCAGTTTAATCATAGTATTGAAAAAACATAACAAAAAGGGGTAAATTTGGGATTTTTTTCTATCTATTAAACTTAATCTAATCGTGTAATTGAGCACGGTCGCCTATCAGCCAGATCCTTGAATAAGACATAATTGGTTTTCAAACTTTAAAACACAGTTTAAAACACTTTCGTTCGTGTTCAAAAAACGGCCTCGATCGAATAACAGCGAAACAACAGAAATGTCAGTTTAAAATTATAAATTGAGAAATAAACTAAGAGGCAGCAGTCCCAATTATGTAAGACAAAAGATAATAATTATGATACTCCAACAATTTCATAATATCTATCTACATATACACGTTTTGTAGTCGAGCTAATTATTAACCTTTCAAAGCTTTTGTCTGTATTACAAAGTAATTTAAAATGATGTTGTTTGTAGAAAAGATAAAACGTAACTCTCCTAACAAATTAATAATGCCGACACGCCGAGTTGATGTAAAACAATAGATACATGCGAGGTAATAAAAATGACGAGCCCCTATCGAATTGAAAGAAAAGACACTTTGCAGTTGCATTCCAAAACAACCACGGAAAATCCTTTCCTTTATACCCATTACCAACACTACCACTAACATTACCCCACACCAACACGCACTGGGCCCGCGTGGTGGAGTATGGCCTACTCCCCTCACCCTTATTCCTGAGAGGAGGCCTTTGCCCTGCAGTGGGATTCTAGAGGCTTAACTTAAACTTACTTACTTTACCCATTACCACGGTTGCATAAGAAAATTCATTCACTACCAGAATTATTTTAACAACCAACTTTCTGCGAAATTCTCAATAATAAAAAAGTCATCTTCTACTAACATATTTTAGAAAATCGACTAGGTTTTTCTCTTCATAAAATCTTTGTTTTACAATAATGTGTGTTTTAAAACTATAAGTGCTCATAAAAGACTACTGTAGAGCTTTCAGATTTATTTTTTGTTAAATTTGAAATAACAAAAGCATATTGTTGTTTTGGCAATTCCATCATCATTATCAGCCGATATACGTCCCACAGCAGGGCACAGGGGAGGGTGTGTGCCCAATGTGGATTGGTAGATTACACATAAACATCAGTATTTCTTCGTCAGCGTATGCAAATTTCCTCACGATGTTTTCCTTTAACGTTTGAGAGTAGTCGGTATTAGGTACGTACATAAGTTAGAAAAACTCATTACGGATTCGAACCCGGACCCTCATCCACAATTCTCCGCAATGCGCTACCAATGCTCTCCTGTTTTGGCCCTACAGATAATGTATGAGCTGTGGTGTGAGGTATAGCAAATTTGACATGGTATGGTACCACGTGTGAGATTTCATAACAAACAAAGAGATAATCGTCCCAATTGTGGGACATTATAATGCATTCTAGCAAATTAGACATTTCAAATATGGCTGCTCATTTCAGTGTTATTAATTTTGCGGTAAAGCAGCTTGAAAATTCGGAATATGCATTGCTAACGTTGAGGTTTAGAAATCGAAGGTCGAATGAAAATATGTTTAGGGGGATTTATTTCAAACTATTTTCATTGCAATTTCATCATTTTGAAATTTAGAGATTTTCCGAAAAGATATTTTTTTGACCAGGAGGAGTGCGATTTCTGAAAGTCACACGTTTAAATCAGAAGTAGAAAATGTCAAAATTACTATTGAGATTATGCATCATTCGATCATGATATCGAAAGTGTAATTTTGAAAAATCACACTCGTAGTCCAATTACTGACTGCTTTCAAACGGCGAAGGAAAAAATCGTGAGGAAACCTGCATACGCTGAACAAGATTATGTAATGAGCGTTTTGTTTTCTTTTTTAAATTTAGTTCCTAAAAAACTCGACAGATGACATGTTTATCGCCCCATGGAGCCGTAAGCGAGATCCTGTCAAAATTTGGTCAAGTCTGTGCCTGCCTTTTTTTTTTAATGCCAAGGGATCGAGCCCATACAGCCATGTCAGGCGTAAAAGTTTAGAATTTTCGATTAAAATGATTAGTAAATAATGAAATATGGCATCTTCTTGATCATCTTTTCACTCTTTACTATTTTAAAGAAACACTTTTTGAAATGTTGACGTTTCTTCGCACAGACCGTAGCGCCATCTATCGATCCCCTAGAAAACAAAAAGAAAAACGCTCATTAGGTTAAACTTATAAAAACTAAAAAAGAGGACGTAGGAGTCATCGTAAAATATTATTATAATTGGAACTTAGAAATGTAAGAGTGTAAGAGTTTTTTTATGCTGTATGTTTGGTGTAAATAAAAGTTTCATTTTATTCATTCAAATTGTTATAACTTTAACACATCATATATTCGTCAGTGCAATCTCGCTATCTCAGTTGGTAGTGAACCAGAGTCGTGGGTTCGAACCCTGCAAAGAGCAAATATTTGTACATAATATTATGATGAATATTAATATTATTTTGTATCCTAGTCCTGGATGTTTGTTTTGTATACAATATAATTATGAATTCTACATCGTTATCTAGTCATCATAATACAAGTCCGGGTTAGATTCTGGTACTTCAAATGAGACTAGATAATATGTGTCAATGTCCGAGATATTTATATTTATTTTTCAGGCAGTGGCAAACTAAACTTCGATTCCTTCGTCCGCGTAGCAACACACTTCCTGGACGAAGACGACGAAGCTTTGCAGAAAGAGCTAAAAGAAGCCTTCAGGCTTTACGATAAAGAAGGTAATAAATCACAGATTTCAAACTCTAATGGCCTTTTCTAGCGATTCAGCGCGACACAAGAAATACTGCGACTGGTATGTCAACCCTTAAAACTTTTCACGCTGTACTTTTACACAAACTAAGGAACAGTACCTTCCTTGTTAGCAATTCTTTTGCGCGCACGTGGAGAAACATTATGACGCTATTACAAACATTTCGTTGTGTTGTGATTGTGACGACTTTTATTTTATTATTTGGTTGTTAGGGCTTGGGTCAGCTGACCAATAGCTACCGCGACCTGGATAGATCTATTGTAAGTTTAATTTTGGATGAAATCACAGCCTCGGCTCTGACAACCCACGTTGTGGGTTCAAGTCCCCCGTTCAGTACAAAATTTGAGAACCTTTAATTTGAATTGATGCGATGATAGCTAGTTAGAGCTATGACATGTTAATAACCAATAATATTTGAAAATTGTGACCACTAGTTATTTTGCTAGACCTTGCCTGAAAATTCGTTACAATTATTTTCTTGCTCATTCCGGTAGATGTAAATAAGTAATAAATTATCTTGGACGTTGTCAATTAGGTGAAAAAAAATTCTGTATTCTTTTACTAGAATAATATTTTTCTCCGTTTGACATGTCCCATATAAGGTTGAACAAGGCCTCTAATGAAATCAATAAACGCATTATGATCACGACGCTCTCGTGTGAAAATTTATGAAAAGTGGTATCAAACAACATCCCCACTTTATTTAAGTTTTTCAAACCAATGTGATAAGTTTCACCGTTTCGCTTCCAATGTAACAAGTTTCTATCATGAACCTAAACTCTTGACAAAATTCAACCATGCAAAACATGCACGATTTGTTGATAGTTGTAGTATAGTTTGTATCTACACCAAAAAGCCTGAAAATGCTGCCTAAACCCATTAAACAAATTTAGTAAAAGTGTTTCATTCAAGAATTGTATTTCAGGAAAATCTTTTGTTAAATTTACGAAAATCTATTTATAACATTGAATGAAAGTTAAATCTACGTGAATGAATTTGTGTTGATTCAAAAATAAAACGTTCCTCTTTTCTGAACTCGCAGCAATAATATTATGTTATGAATTACACAATAAATAAAATAAAGAAATATATCGTTTACTACAAGAATGCAGGGTTGGCATTCTAGAAATTTTTACGAAAACAAAAAAAGTTTTAAATCTATGGAAAACACTAGGTTTTTTGTTTTACATTGTCTACCATAGACAATTTCTTTTGAAACATGTTTTGTATATTCCGCATGTTGTTTATGTACGAATTATACAAGGTGTTACAAAAATACAAATAAACCTTTAAGGGGGTGGTGTAGACCATCAAACTGAACAACTTTCACTATGGGACCAATATCGAAAACGCGAAAAAAAAAAATTATGTTCTATACTCTACAAATCGACTAGAGCTAAAATATGTATGGGATATGAAATTATTTTTTTCGCGATTTCGATGTTGGTCCCATAGAGAAAGTTGTTCAGTTTGACGGTCTTAACAACCCCCTTAAGAGTTTCAAAAATGTATATTAATTATAACAAAATTATTCGTAAATTACATATTTTCATAAAGGGGTAAATTTCTGGCATAGTCTTGATTTACTTTTTTGGACATCTGCTTTTTTCGTGTCAGCATTAGCTATATCGCATAAAAATCTCTCTCTCTCTCTCTCTCTCTCACTCTTCACCTCTTTTTGAACACAAAAATTGCAAAATTACTCCAGAGTCTTCTTTATGTTTAATTATCTCCATAACATGACACATTTTTTTTGTTTTTATGCCCGCCCCCAAGCCACATAATTTTAGTTTCATTGTGCGACGCAATTTTGAAAAAGATAATCCTCTCTATGTACCATAAAAAAAATTACAAACCCCTTTACAATGTTTTATTATTACTGTGCGTTTATACGGGATAGAGAAGGGATAGATTTAGGCTGGAAAAGCTTGGGACGAAATAGATAAAAAAATGCGTTTGTTAAACTTATTCGTAACCTCATAGATACCAAAGCTACGGTAAACAAATACCGTTTTTCATAAAATCTGGATGCGGAAAGTTGCCAAGTTGTCACTGTACCTTATAGTGATACAATATCCCAAATAATTTTATATATATATTTTATATATTATTATAAAGTAACAACCCTACGTAATAATTCGGAACATTTTTCCCGGACTTCTGCTTTATGGGTTGTTAGGATAAGAAAAACACGTTTCGTGCGAGTTCGGCGTCTTTGAATTGTTTCCCATACAAAATGTACCTACGCTTTGATGTGCTTCAGTTAATGTAATGTTCCGACCTAGAACATTTGAGTGTAGCATTGCTTTTTATTTTGATCATAAAATTGTTATAAAGTAAATTCAAAATTATCTAAGTAATATTCCAATCTTATATAAGATCTGCTTTTAATTCCAATAATTTTTTTTATTATAATGAGACTCGTAACCTCACAACAGTGTCTAAAATTAATTGATATTAAGTATGTAATTTTTTTCGAAATTGGTAGGATTTGTGTTTTGTTATTTTTTGTACCTACTTGAATTAAAATATTTGATTAACCGAAATCATAAATTTAACGAAATTGCACTCCTTATACAAGGTGTTACAAAAATACAAATAAACCTTTAAGGGGGTGGTGTAGACCATCAAACTGAACACCTTTCACTATGGGACCAATATCGAAAACGCGAAAAAAAAAAATATGTTCTATACTCTACAAATCGACTAGAGCTAAAATATGTATGGGATATGAAATTATTTTTTTCGCGATTTCGATGTTGGTCCCATAGAGAAAGTTGTTCAGTTTGACGGTCTTAACAACCCCCTTAAGAGTTTCAAAAATTTATTCTTACTTATGAAACACCTTGTATTGGTACTGAATTATTTGATATAACAATTACCGATTATGAAAAGCCTCCTCTCAGTTCCTCTCCAGCACACATGCCCAGTGCGTTTTGGTGGAGGCAGCTTAGGTTATATTTATTATGTTTCCCTTCTGATCTGACTTAAGGTGGTTGCAGAGTTATCAATTTCATACAAAACTTTGTCGTAGAACACTCGTAGACGGTATTAATAAAAGTAATGTTTTATACATGGAAAAATAGCTTAGAAAATCTAGATTGCGCGTGTCAAATAATATTTACAATTTATAATATTATAACGAAGATATTATATTTGAAATTTTGTATGAATAATTTCAAAGCTTGATATCTTCGTAATAATATTAAAAATTGTAAATATTATTTGATACGCGCAATCTAGATTTTCTAAGCAATTTTTCCATATAAATAAAACATTACTTTTATTAATACCGTATAAGAGTGCTCTACGACAAAGTTTTGTATGGACGGAAACCACCTTAACAAATAGTTATTTACACCCCCATCTGACGGAACTAACAGCTTAACGTGTCTTCTGCGCTAGAACGATTTCTAGCTTCTGCAGCATGAAGACCATCGAGATGAAATGAAATGAGATAAACGATTATGAAAAACCACTAAAACGATCACCCATCTAGATTGACCAGACTTGGCGTTGCTTTACTTCGGCTATCGTTTCCAATCCCAAATCTCCGCCAATGAGTTAGTTTCATCAATTTATTCTCAGCCGAAAGACACACTACTTGGCACATGCCTCCTCCAAAGCCAGGCCTTCACCACGTCATTGGTCTACCTGTTCGGTGGCCTACCCCAAGTATTGCCACAGCACCAGGTCATTGGTTCATCTTGGGACCCTACCCACACTGCGCCATCCGCTACGTGGTCGCCAATCGAAACTATAGATCATTACAGTGAAAAAAGGACCGCATAGTGACCGAGATTTCAGATAGGGTTTTGTTTGACTGGAGTCCGGACGATAGCGTCTAGACCTTTCAAGTTCTAACTTCAGAAAACTTTGTTTATTCTTTAGATTGAACGTTCACGCTGATTTCATCTGTATTGTTCAACAATAAGGTTGTATTTAAGATATGGGCTAAAGGAAATACGTTTTTTTCTATTTACTTACACTTTGGTAATAGTCGAAGAAATAGAAATCCTTTGTTTCAGCAATGAAACTAAACAGTGTTTATAAAGTTTTATTTCTGCTTGCACTGTAATTTAACTTGTTCTTTGTAGTGATCTTAACTTCAACCAACTATAACGAATCTTTACATTTAACTTAGTATTCGAGCTATCTCATTTACGAATGTAAATAAACGGGAGGAGATTTTCGTTTATTTCGTGTATATAAAGATTTTCGTTAAGATGTTATTTAAGATGGCAAATGTTTACAGAACGAAAATTGAATAAAATTTGTCGGTACTTAAAGCATTATGGTGACCATAGAATTATTGGTTCTGCCTGCTTTTTGAAATTATTCTGAATAAATGTTGATGTTGGAGAACTAAAAATTGTGAGGATCTAACTAATGTTATTGAATAAACACATTACCCTTCCTTTGCGTCGCGCAGTCGGATAAAAAAGGAAAACTTTGTTTATTAAAATAACAGAATTGTTTCACTAGTTTTAATTCAAAAATACTTAGTAGGTGACTAGGTGTAGGAGATTGTTGGAACTGTAAGATTTGATTAACTTTTGTCCTAATTTTTTTAAAGTATTCTTTGCCTCGTCCCGAAATCGCTACTCAAGTAGGAAAACAAATACTTATCTCTTATTGATAAAAAAAACCCCATAATATACCTACGTATCGATTTATTTATTAGGTAAAAATGTAAACAACAGAACAATAGGTACAGTATAAAAACAACTTATAAATAAAAAAATCAATTCAAATTAAATGAAATAAACACTTCTAAAAACGATGACCGATAACCGATACGCAATAAAGAGATAACAAATTAATAAAATTGGTTCCGTAATACCACAGCATACAAATGTATTCAGTTTGCGATTTATGAAAGAGAAAACAATGAATTTTCGTGATAATTGTTTGCTATAAACGCGCGCAATCGATTCGTTGGCACGGCGCCAAACACCCTACCATCTGCAACTGGGATGATCCTCAATTTTTCGTAATAACGAGAGATACGAGAGAACAGAGGATGTGAGTTGAACCTTAATGAAACTACCTTTTAAAACATTCATAAAATGTTTGGTAAGGGATAAAATTTAATAAATTAACCAAATTATGTAATAAATGATTTTACAAATCCGTATGGCGGAAACATGGACCAATCCCAAATGATATGTGAAGAGGCACGAAGAAAGAAAAAGAACGATGGTAAGGGATGACGAGGTTCAGGAATAGGGATGGAACGTGGTTTTATCTAAAAACTATCGATTAACTTATTACAATTTACATTCTCATTTCATTCTCACAAACTAAGTCAAACAATAGTAAGATCGTAATGAAGATACATCACATCACAATCCTGTCGAGTGTAGTGGGAATCCCTAAACATAGTTGTTAAAATCACTAAATCTCTAAACATAGGTAAACAAAATTAAAATGGTACTACATTTTAGGAACTACATGACTGTGGAACTAATGTTAAGCTAAATACAAATGATGTTGAATTTTTTGCAAACTGACGTACACATGAATTGGAAGACAAATGTGGAACTGGTACTGTAAGACTGGTCTCTGGGTGGGCAACACTTCAAGCTTACCGCGCGCGCCTATTTCCAATAGAGTTGTCTATGATCTAGCTATATGTGGAGGATAATCTGTGTTTGCACTATAATAGGTCTGCAATCAAGCAGATTTCGCTACAGATCGGCTTTTGTTTCCCTGAAGCTTCTTACTATCTCGACCTTGTATAGAACGCCCCACTCTATTGACCTGTCGTGACCACCGAGTTGTGCTAGGGCGATGGCTGCCGGGCGTATCCATCGCCTATGTTAGCGAATATGTAAGCCGCACAATGTGGCGCTGGCATGCTGTACAACCGAAATTATGCCTACGTTACAAAAGCCTTGCCGGCATCATAGCGTGTAAACGTTTGCAATTGCTATTTGGGAGAGTGAGTGCATTTGTTTTGCTATTGTATTAGCTTTGATGTGATTTAGGTACCGAGTTATTAAAACATTGTTTTGCATTTCTCATGTCACTAAACTATAGCAGTGTGGTAGCTAATCACCGGATTATGGAATTACGATGGCATTTTATTGAATATTGTAATACAAATTCCGGCTAAGTGCAAAGACTATGTTGATCTTGTGAATGTGTACCATATGAAAATGTAGGTACTTGGAGGCTTTCATGGCAACTTGCTAGCTCCAATGGCTTCGGTTAAAATACGCTGTGATGTATAGAACTAGTTTTCTCTACTTTTAAAAAGTTTATCTTAGATTTCTACATTTTTTTGTGATTTTTAAAAATTGCTTTTATAATTTTTTTTAGTTTTCTATTAGGATTCGATTTTAAGATTTCCTTATTATACATTAAGAATTCCTATTATCACATCCTATTCATTTGATATCCTTTAGGTAAAGTAAGAAATACAGAAAAATAAAAAATAAAAAAACTAATATTTTTTTTCAGGCAACGGCTACATCCCCACTTCAAGCCTGCGTGAGATCCTGGCAGCACTGGACGACCAGCTCACTCCCGACCAGCTGAACGAAATGATCGCCGAGATCGACACAGACGACTCGGGCACTGTTGACTTTGATGGTTTGTTTCACTTATATACCACGAACAGATATTACCACTAACAGACAGACTTATCTATAAAAATCACTAGTGACAAGAGAATTGGCAGTTACCTTCGTCAACTCATAAGCTTGATGATTCAGAAGGGATATGTTGGCTGCTGCCAATTTTCTTATTACCGTCCCGATGGGGAGAGGCTGTTGGAAGAGGTTTATGAGAAACACGAAAGCAGTAGCTCTATAGTAGCTGAATAGAGGCAATTTCCCTTATTCAGCTTCTTTACAGCTATTAAACAGCTTACGTGATTCTCTACTAAACTAAATTGGATGAACTTTTCAGATTTATAATTTACCCGCGACTCTGTCTGTGTCGACTTTAAAAAATATCCAATATGTACCTATTAATCTAGAGCATGTTCTAACAGTGTGCTAAATTTCATCCAAATCCGTTCAGCAGTTTTTGCGTGATTGAGCCACAAACATACAAATATCCAATCCTCGTCACAAACTTTCGCATTTATTGAGATGAGATGAGATAATATAGAGCTTGACTTTTAATAAGGTAATATTCATTATTATTTTGTATCATTACGCACCCATTATAAGATTATTGTCGGATTGTTTGATAAATATTATGTCTCTAAAACAAGTAGTTTTTTTCGAATCAAATCCGCATTTTAGAAGCGTTATCACAGCCATCTTGAATGTTTCCCAGTTCATTTGAATAAACCAAGGCGAAACGATTCATATGAGAATGCTTTTCTACGAAAATAGGTCAAATCTTATGCCTTTCTTTATAACGAATAGACTTTCACAGAAACATTCTGATATCTTTGTGACTATAAATTACTAAAAAGACCTATTCTTTTGCAAAACGTGTTGGAAAATTTCCAGATACTGGTAATTGTATCTAAATGTATTAATACAGGGTGAAATTGATATCATTAGCATCATTTTAAACTAAGAGTCTACCCATCAAACGGAACAACTTTTACTATGGGAGCAAAAAGATAGGACCAAAAAAAAATCGGCTGTCCCATACTAAACTGTACTGCCTACTCGACTCAAATGTATGGAACAGCGGATTTTTTTGTTGCTCCGATCGGTTTGTTCCCATAGTAAAAGTTGTTCAGTTTGATGGGTAGACTCTTAGTTTAAAATGATGCTAAATGATATCGATTTCACCCTGCATAGTACCGAATTCTTTAGATATTGATCGTAAATTTGTAACACCACTGGCTTTTCGGTGCAGGAAAACATCGTGAGGAAACCTGCATGCTTCAATTTCGAGGCATGTATTGTACCCATTGTCCATTATAAGTGGCGACGGGCTCACCCCCCGTCACACTGGACAGAGTTTCGGTACTACTGGTGAAACATATGGATGTTCTGAGGTTTCAGAATATCTCTGACTACCCCCTCGGGGAATATAGTCGTGAGCATATGCTTGATCGTAAATATAATAAACTTAATAAACGCCTATTAGGTATCGGTTTTTTCAAACGATATTAATATCGAATATAATAGACAAATTGAAATTCATTCCGAATTTTTCATGATTTCAATGTGGTTCCTATTTTATTTAACATTATAGTACCTACATGCAATAGGTAACGCCATACTCCATACTTAATGTGACTGATAATGTATGTATAGGCCATCGCGTGTCCATGAAAGTAGAGACAAATATCTTCCAAACATCTTGAGCGTGCAATTCTTTTTTTTTTGAGAAATGTTATTATAATAAATTATACCACTCCATTGTTATAGAACATTTTAAATACTGTATTTTAAAGATGTTAACCAACAATATAACAATAAACCTTTTATTCACAGAGTTCATGGAAATGATGACCGGAGATTAATCAAAAAGGTGAACGACCTACAAAATACTAGTCATTTTAATAAACATCGTTAATTCATGTTTTTCTTTATTTTGCCCTCCCTCGTCTTGAAAATTTGGAGAACGAAATATTATTAATAAGATGTAAATCAACGATAATGGGACTTGAAATCTTTTTTAATTGACTAACTTAATTTACGTAGTGTTTCGGGAGGTGTGCTTGCTAAGAAGAACCACTTGTTGAGATTGCTTCAGTTTAGTTTATGGTTCCAAAAATGTTATAAAATAGTTATGTTAAAATGTTCAATTGAATGCTCGCCCGATGCCGACGCTCTCGGAAAATGCACTGATTAGTAAAATTATAAGGCGACCTCGAGTGACGCGTTAGAAGGTGTTCGGTTACACCGAACATATTCCCGGGCAGAAAAATGCGTTACGGGAGGCTGGGGTGCATTCAAATGTTACAAAATGTTATGTAAAATGTTAAAGAGTACAAAGAAATCTTATACAGAATCATCTTCAAAACACTAATTTACGAAAAACCGCTATTAGCGAGGGATCCACTGCACTGATAAGGCCGCGTCTCGCTGTCTGGAGTGTTCGCCTATAAAGTGCAGCGTTAGCAGCAGTTGATTATAGTATTGTAGCTCCGTGTACGTGTCGTGACGTAGCTGTGGCTCGATCATGTTACATTTATTGTGTTCTTCCATATCACTGCATGTTATCTCTAAGTAATATATTAATTTTTCAAACGCTATTGTTCCGTCCCAGTACGGAAACATATCGTTGTATGGTTCTGAAGTCCGTTGATATCTCAGAAGCTGCATCTTTGTCCACTGGTCAAGATAAAATGTTTGATTGTTATTTGTCTCAGTTTTGCTCATGCTGTGCGAACTTGATACTAGTGTCATAAAAAATAGTATAGCCATAATGACTGTTGATAGTTTCGAACAGCCCGGCCTGCTTCTTTTCTCCTTTGCATCTGTCTCTGGTTTTTTGTTACTTGTTTCAGTTTCATGATTTGCAGGTTGGATAGGTAATTGACACAGTTTGACTATTGGTCGCTTGATGATCCCATTTTTTGTTTTTAACGAGACGACCCGTACGTATCCATCACGGCCGGGGTGTAATTCGATCACTCTAGCCATCGGCCACTTCCCAGCCGGCAGGTTCTCGTCTTGCACAATAACTAAGTCTCCTATTTGAATGTTTTTCTGTGCTTGTAACCATTTGTTTCTTGCGTTAAGTTGTGAGAGATATTCAGTCTTCCACTTCATCCATATCTGTTGAAATAATTGATTTGTTAAATGCCATCTTGTTCTTCCGTCTTCTGCTGTTTCAATGATTGTTACTCCTGCGCGGCCTGTAAGAAAGTGGGCCGGCGACAGAAAGTCCAAGTCATCGATATCTTCGGTTAGAGCGCACAGTGGCCTTGAGTTTAAGCACGCCTCTAACTGTGTCAAGAGTGTATAATATTCCTCATAAGTTAATTTTTGGGATCCGACTACTCTTCTCAAATGGTACTTCAAACTTCGAACAGCTCGCTCCCAGAGGCCTCCAGCGCTCGGCCAGGATGGGGCGTTGAAGTGCCATTCTATGTTCATTTCGGCCAGTACTCCCATAAAGTTGTCATCTAATGTTTGTTGTAATTGTTCATATTCCTTTTGTAGTGTGCGGTCCGCCCCAACAAAGTTTGTCCCACAGTCACTGTACAGGTGTCGTGGGGCACCGCGTCGGGCTGACATCCTTCGTAAAGCTGCCAGAAAAGCCGAACTTGTCAAATCGGTCACCAGCTCCAGATGAACGGCCTTAGTTACCATACAGATGAAGAGTGCTATGTAACCTTTAAATGACTTCGCGTTTCTCGTCTTGTTACTCTTTATCTCCACAAAACCAGTGTAATCGACACCAGCGTGCCAGAAGGGGGGCCCTGGCTCTGTACGAGCGATGGGTAGGTCACCCATCAGTTGGTATTGTTTCTTTGGGTTGTTCTTTCTGCAGGTAACACAGTTACGTAGCTGTTTCTTGACGACATTGTTTCCTCCAGGGATCCAGTACTGCAGCCTGAGCTTGGAGAGAGTCAGGCGTGGACCTCCGTGGAAGGTAAGGTTATGAGCTTCATCCACTAAAAGCTCTGCCAGGCGACTGTCACGTGGTATGATTTTTGGATGTTTCATCTCCATCTTTAATGTTGAATTTTCTAATCGGCCTCCGACTCGTAATAATCCGGATTCGTCAATAAAAGGATGTAAGTTCAATAATTTGCTTTTCGCTTCTAATGTTTTGTTTTTACGCAAATGTTCAATGTCCGCTCTCAATTCTGTTTGTTGTACGTGTTTTACTATCAGCAGTTTCGCCGCGGTCAGTTCATGTAACGTGATATAGTTCGGCATTTCCATGCGCTTCGGTGCAACTGCACGTAGTAACCAAGCGACGATTTGTGTTACTTTATTGAATGAGTTGTATTTATTCAATAAAATATCAATTATGTTTTCTTCTTGTTGTTTGACTACGTTTATGTGTTTTAATATCATTTCTTCGTTTGTTCTGTATGTTTTAGTTTGTTGTTCTTCTTTCTCGAATGTAGAAAGTCTATATTGTGTTATAGGAAATGAATAGGCGCGCTCGACTCCATGATGCGGTAAATAGAATGCAGGTGTCTCGTTACCGCTCGCGCTCGCCGGTGTCATATGTTGCATTGTTTTATGCTCGTTCATAAATGTTTTATAATCAATTGCTAATTTTGGCTGTTTCTGAGATGTGTTCTCCAAACTTCTAAATTGTGCTAGAGCAGTTTGTTTTGATGATCTCAGTTTGTTCTCGATGGCTTCCTTCATTGGTACCCGGTCCTTGTTACGCCCATCTTCCCTCCTTGCCGTAGTTTTGTTGAAAAATGTTATACATTGCTGTTTCTCTGCAGACAGATTTGACTGCTCACTAATCTCTTCTACTTCCCTTGATGTATATGTACTCTTTATGTTATGTAATACTATGTTGCATTTGTATGTTTTGGCGCTGCCGCATAACAGCCAACCAAGTTTTGTTCGTTGTGCCATAGGCTGAGTAGAATCTTCCCCTTTAATTATTCCGCTGAGTACTATTTGCGAATAAATGTCTGCTCCTAGTAATAAGTCCACTGGGCGGCTTATATAAAAATCAGGATCCGCCAGTGATATGTTTTCGATCATCGTCCACTCTGGTCTTGCGAATGTTTTGTTAGGTAAATCGCCGATCAAGTTGGTCATAATGATGACGTTAGTTTGGAACTCAAAGTCACTCTGTATCGAGTGACACTGAATGTTTAGCATGCCTTTGCCGCTGTTTTCTGTCTCTCCGACTCCGAAAATAGTCCCCTTACATCCCTCTCGTTTCAGTTTTAATTGTTGTGCTGCCCGTTCCGTTATCAATGAGACTTGAGAGCCTTGATCAACTAGGGCTCTCAGGTTATAGTAAAATCCATCAGCTCCCTTAACCCTCAGCATGGCGGTTGATAACAAAACTTCAGCTGATATGTTACCTTCTCCATTTTGTCTCTCGTCCACGTTTTTGTTTTTATTCTGTTTTGTTGCTCCTGCTGTCAATGCACTTTTGTCTGGTAGCGCATCGTGTATAATGGTGTTATGTTTCATGTTGCAATTTCGACATGTTCTAGTCGATTTACATTCATTTCCGTTGTGACGAAATAAGCAATTAATGCAAACTTCCAACTCCTTGACTGTTTTTAGTTTTTGTTCATTCGGTAATTCGAGAAATTTCTTACAATTGTAAAGTCCATGCTCGTTGTTGCAGAGTGGACATTTTCTAAAAGTAATGTTGTATGCTGATTTCGTAATAATTGGTCTACTCATGTTACCTTTGTTCCAGTTGTTGTTAGTTTGATTGTTTGGAAATTTTCCATACGATGTTGAAGAGTTTGTTGTAAAATGATGGTTTCCAGATTTTTGTTCGATGTTATCGTTCTTTCGGCGGGACGACTCCAGGGCAGTAAATTTTCCCTCCAAAAAGTCGAGAAATTCCTGAAGTATAGGTAGTTCTCGGCGATCCTTAAGTGAATCTATGTACTCAGCGTGTGTGTCTGCGTCTAACTTTTGATCTAAAATATGCACGAGCAGTGGGTCCCAAGTTGTTATATCCACACCTAGGTTTATTATTGCGTTTAGGGTTTCTTGAGTGACGTCATGCATTCGTTTGATTGGCGCTAGTGACTGTTGCTTTATTACGGGTAAATCCAAGAGCATGTTGATATGCGATGAAAATATAAGTTTCTTGTGGTTGTAGCGGCGGTTTAAGATATCCCAGCATACAGTATAGTTGTCGGAGCTTATTGGCAAATGTTGTATAAGACGTTCAGCTTCTCCACGTATCTTACTCTTCAGAAACTGCATTTTTTGCGCCTTGGATAACGAGGGATTGTTATGGATGGCTTCCGAAAACAAGTCTTTGAAAGACACCCATTGATTATAGTTCCCGTTAAATGTTGGCACGTCTAGATTAGGGGTTGTTTTCTCTCTATGTTTCTCCGACCACATCTTTGAGTTGATAGATTTTTTTAAAAAGTAGTAATGTTTTTCAAACCTGTTATACAATGTCTCCTGTTCCTTGTTATCTGTGCCACTTAACTCGCTCTCGATCTCCCAGTGAAGGGAGTCGATTGTTCCCCACCGTGATTCCAATGTTTTCCGTGCATCCTCTAACTCCCACATTTCTGTTAGTGTTCCGACGTCAATATTAAAAATTGTTCGCTGAAAAGCTTTGTAGTTTGCCGCTTGTTTTCGTAGATTTTCGTCTAACTTGCTCTCAATATTCTTGCCTCCTGAAGTTTCCTTCGACCCACCTGGTTTTGTTTGTGGGTTAATAATAATCTTTGCTACGTCTAGAGGCTCTTCTTCTGTTTTTGGGTACTCCTCTCCCTCCTCATCTTGACATTTAGTATACCTTCTTATGAAACTCATTGCGTCCAGATAGTATGTTTTTGTTGATGAATAGTAACCGCCAGTAAAGTAGTCACTCGAACGGTCTTCACATCTCCTCAAATTTGCGTCGTTGTCATGATACTCTCGAAACAGAACTTCCAATTCGTCTATTCTCTTCTTAGCAATTAACTTCCTGCGTTCAATGTTTTCTTTCTTAAAGTTGTTAATAATCTTCTCGATTAATGTTGATAGTTCAGTTTGTTTCTCCAGAAGATCTTCCATTGTTGTTGATTGTTAAATGTTCTTGTTGAATGTTCTCGTTGAATGTTCTTGTTGACTGTTGTTGTTGAATGTTGAATGTTAATGTTGAATGTTAATATTTTTTCACTGTTCGTTTACTCCTCCAAAGTTCAATGTTAATGTTTTCACTGTTCGTTTACTCCTCCAAAGTTCAATGTTAATGTTGAATGTTAATGTTGTCGCACACTCCCCAGTTGTTGCTGATTCCTTTAGTGTCTTCGGAAATTCAATAGTGTGATATAAGCACTGTCTCAATTCGGCTGGTGAGACCCGCTTGTGGGAGGCCAACCGAACCGATAGCTAACACACCAGAACTCACCAAAAACACCAAAGAGGCTCGAAGGACCAATGTTTCGGGAGGTGTGCTTGCTAAGAAGAACCACTTGTTGAGATTGCTTCAGTTCAGTTTATTGTTCCAAAAATGTTATAAAATAGTTATGTTAAAATGTTCAATTGAATGCTCGCCCGATGCCGACGCTCTCGGAAAATGCACTGATTAGTAAAATTATAAGGCGACCTCGAGTGACGCGTTAGAAGGTGTTCGGTTACACCGAACACGTAGATTTTATTTGGTCTTCACTGTAGCGACCAAAAAAATCTTTGTTCATTAATAATTTAGAGATTTCAATCAATTTTACCTACAAAAGGATTTTAATTAAACTTTCAAATAAATTGCTATAAGGCTTAAACCACTGAATTGGTTATAGTATACAGGGTGTAAGGGTGTAAGGGTGTAAGGGACAGCCCTCCGCAAACTGAAACGGTGAACTCAGACCATCAAACTGAACAACTTTCACTATGGAGGTTCAAATTGTCACTTTCGATATAGTTAACGCTAGAAACGTATACAAGCGTACAAGCGGATCTAAGCAGATCCAAGTAAAATTAATGGATAGGCCACGCGAACATTTCAACCCAGAAAAATGAGGCAAAACAAATGAATGGTATACTTCAAATTTGTACCGAATTGCCCTACTAGTTTTGACAGACAATTGTGCTAGTTTGTATGGACCGATTGCCCTATTTGTGTGCTTCAACTTAACCCGCGTTAGGCCTATCCATTAATTTTACTTTGATCTAAGCGTATACGCTTGCCTTATAAATAATTGTAAGTTTATAACGCAAGCCCATTAAAGAGCTGACCGCACGCCTGGTAGAGAGTACAGGCGACAGGAGAGCTGGCAGCTTCCTCCGGCAGCAGATAAGCCTAGCAATCCAGAGGGGGAATGCTGCCAGCGTCCTGGGTACGGCGCCCTAAGGCGTGGCCTTAAATGAGGTGTTTTGTTTATAGGGTTTTTATTTTCTTAATCGTTGTAATTTTTTTTTTACTATTTTAATGTTATGTTATTTACAGCAAATTATGTTAATAAATCAGTTTATATCTATTATGATTGTCTTCTGTCATAATTTCGATTACATTTTCATTATTAAAGATGGATTCTCTAAGACTAAAGACACGCTAAGCATAAAAGTAAAGACTTATAATTCCTATTTCTGAGAACCCTACCGTATTTGCCCGCCTTTCTTAATTTCAGAACGTTTCTAAGAAATGCCGCAATGATATTTGCACGGCCATACCCGTACGTTCGCAAACCACGACGTTCTTGCTTCTTGCTTAATTAAGGCTTCTACTTTGTCTTTGTTACTGTTTCTGCTGAATCTTTGTTTCATTCATACTCGTACTTACATTATGAAACTCAAAGAGTAATTGCAAGTCGTGATTATCAATTTACCTACTGTCTGTACTCTACGAATAAGAATAATATAGAAATGTAAATCAAGCTCAAAAAGTGGCACCAAAAAAACTTAGTATTATAATTATAATCTGTGATTGTGTTTTAAATTTGTTCTTTAAAAACTGTACCTTGCCGCCAAAACTCGTATACAACATGTCATTTTTCATTAGGTGCCAAAAATTATGTGGATGTTGTTTAGAGTTACTCTTCTATAGTTATTCTTATTCGTAGGTCTGTACTATTATTTGAGGTTGACGCTAGTGTCACTTCGTAGGTTTCTTACTTATCGATAGTTGTCATTCACAATTTATCTATATTTTCTTTGGTCTTCCTCTATTCATGATAGCCTGTTAAATTCGAATATTATAAACAAAGTAGGTTTTTAGCTTGTTATCAACGTAATGAATACGAAGCAAATCGACTAATTATATCCCTCCCTATACGAGGCGCTGAAAGCGATCCGTAGAAAGCTCACAAATCTATTTACAAACAGCAAAGTTATGTTGCTCTTGTCGCATTTAATGTATGGCAATCTAGACGGCAATCAAACGACAATTCACTTATTCAATACGGGTGTAAGAGCAAAGACCGCAAACTGAAACGGTGAACTCAGACATCAAACTGAACAACTTTCACTATGGAGCCAACCTCAGGATAGGCGAAAAAAAATTAGCTGTCCTATACATTTGGGAAGATACGGCAGTTTTTTATGGGATAGCTGTTTTTTTTTTCGCGTTTCCTGAGGTAGGCTCCATAGTGAAAGTTGTTCAATCCCTTACAACCTGTATATTGAAGTAACAATCATTGACTCGTCCTTATAAACATTTTTCAATTGCCATAAAAATGTTAAGGATAATATGTTCAGATAACAAAACTAAACAATGTTCTCTAAGGAACATGGATCGAAAACGAGAAACATTTTTGTGTCTACCATAGAAAAGTTCAGACCAGCCGATCCATTTTCTATGGGAGGTCCAAAAAAATTTCTCTGTTGTTATAGGTAAATACAACACCACAATCTCTACATGACCCTTTTCTAAAACCAACTTTGCGTACAGCTGTTGCACTTGTAAGGTTCTGTTTTTGTATATTTCCAGTAACAGGACGAAATTACGTGTCTACACAAACATCTGCTTCTGTAGAAAGGTTTCTACAAAACAAATAAGTAGCCAAAGCTCCTGTTAACAGTCTGCAGATGAAATTCGACCCTCAAACTTAGCAGAACAGTACGAAATAGGTTTGTAGGTCACAGGACATTTACATAGGGAAAATAACGATGGCCTGACTTTATGGTGCGTTAGTAGAACTTATGTTATTGGCTGGGGTAAATTAGAAAGTAGGAGTGACGTGGCTGAGGGGGTGGCAAGAGGACGTTTCGTGCGTCGGCTTGCGATTTTGACAGCCACGTGGCTCCGCCGTTTTATGGCGGTTTCTAGTGTGTTTTTGTTTAAAAACGGGGCTTTGAGATCGCCATATCCTATTGTACCGTACAATATCTAATGAGTATATCCTCAACACTTGACACTGGCGAAATCTAACAAGGAAACGCCATTAATTAAGAATAGAATAGAATAGAATTAGAAAGTATTCCGTATTACGCTATTTGTAAATTAGATTGTTCTTGTTTTCTTTTAGTCGTATCATCACGGCTGAAGGACCTTCGTGGGCCACATAGATCTCCAAGTCGATCTTAGGCCCTGTGTTTTTTGACTACATCGGTCCATTTCGTAGGCTACGTCCTCTACCTCTCATTATCTCAATTGGGCCGGTGATCAATGAGTTTTTCCAAACTATCTTTCCCCCTGACCGTATGTACAAAGAATTTAAGGACTCGTTCTAAACAGGTGAAGGACAGCCTCTTCTTAATATATACCTATCCAATACATAAATAATACCTAAGCTTTTCGTACCTAATGAAGAAATCATATCTTCAGTGCCATAGCACACTCTGACTACTTCATACAAGCGGGCTCGCCCTGACTAGAAACAGTATAAAGTATGTTAATTGAGTGAGACAGGAAAATACCACTGCTTACTGTCAATGTGTCGTCCATCTCTAATACCACCTCGAGGGCGTGGTGTCAAAATTGGTAGGAGACAGGGAGTATCCGTACTGTACTAGTAGGTACTCTCTTTTTATACAGTGGCTTCAGATATACGCCAAAGACACTTTTGACGAAATTGCGTGTCTTTAAAAAGTTTTAAATAATATTGTTTATAAACATGTTACAGCCATGTTGTGCTATTTCGAATCAAATTGAAAAATTTGTGTCGGGCGAGACTTGAACCCGTCTTCCAATCCGGGGAAGTGCGTTATCCAATTTCGCTAACGAGTCCACTAACCAGAGAACGAAATTTTCAATCTGTTACGTCTTAAGGGAACGTGCGCGCCATCTACTGGAAGTTATTACAAACTAACCAACACGAAAGTCCAGAATTACAACTGGAATGTATTCGATATACATGACACACCCTGCCCCTGTTCCCTGTTCCCTGTTCCCTGTATTCAATCTTTAATTTGACTTAAAAAGTTTATCCTTTTACAGATTTACTCTCAACGGAATCATCGTTTATTGTCCAGCCTTACCTCTATTCAATTCTATTATACTAAATCTTTTAACAAAATGAAGTAAAAAAAACATTCATTTCGACAAAGTGAAATGGTCTTAGAAAAGCGAAACGTTTGTACTAAAGTTACTCGGGCCTACAAAAGTCCTTTCAAATTCCATCGTAATCTAGAACTGGTTAGTTCAACAATACTATGTATTTCAGAGGCACGAAAGGACAATGGATCCGCGGTCTCCTGCATTACAACAAGGTAAAGGAAAATACTCTTTTGTAAGGGTCTACGCAAATACTAATCCCATCATTGCTACTGTTAATAAAAGGATTTGTGCTAAAATTGTTATACTTTGTTCCAAATAATAATATTTTCTATTTTGAACTACAAAATCAGATAAGTACCTATTAAACACTTACTCGCTTGTATTCTTACACCCGACCAGTATTCTTATCTTATAGTTGGTGCCCTTGGGGGATCCAAGGGCTGGCACTTTCCTTGCTGAACGGATCAGTTTAGCCGTTCAGCGATGAAAGTCTACAGCGAATTCCAGCATCATACTAATTTGGAGAATAGGTTACTTTTCCAACCGTATACATATTTGTTCGATCCGCCCCACCCATACACCCTACCGAATAGAGTGCGAAAGAGATAACTGCAGCTAGGACCGATTTTATCTACATAAAATCAACGAAAACAGCATTTCGTATTCCCCTGTTTTCTCCTCCAAAACTAAACCGTTTTTAATAATTATTTCAAGAATAATATGAGAAAGACTTTGGCTATGTCTGTACGTTTTGCTTTTTTTGTTTATATTCGTCAAATTTGTTTGCTGGATGTCTGAAAACGGGCGGTAAAATTTGTCATTTTCGAAGGTCCCTAGTTCATACAGTAATTAATTTATGGATTTATGAAAAAAAAACAAAACATAGGGACATAGCAGAAGTAACATACCTAGATTGTATGGTAAAAAATGTTTTGCTCTAGTATCATTATCAAGGGAGAAAACAGGGGAATACGTTTGTATGGAAAAAACGGTACTCGCCTATCCTTTTAAGTTCTTACTATTGTTATTTATTTTGAATTTACCTACCCTTATTTGTTTTTCGTGTTAATAAACTTAATTTAGAACACAAATACTATGTTAAACGTACGGATACTTTATTTAAGCCTGTCATTATTCAGTTTCCATTGGGCTTTCCAGTATAATTTTGACGGAGCAAAGCTTATATCAACCCATTTTACACGTAACACAACCATATAAATAGTTAAATTAGGTTAAAAATGCATAGTTGTTGCTGTTATGATGTCTTCAATCTTGAGTCTTGACAATGCAGTAGTACATCTCACCTTAAAAGTCCACAATTGATCCTGAATTTCGGTATAAATCACTGAGGGTCGCACTAAAATGTATTAAATATCTGAATAATGTATTAATATGTCTTACCTACTAGCGAAATATGTTAGTAAACTTTATCATAGAGCGTTACCAGACTGGATGGACCTGCCCCTAATTCCGGACTTTTTAATTCGATGTATTTTTGTCAGAATGTAATTGAAATAGAGAAGACAAACATGTTCACGATATTTTGAAACTCAAATCAGTCGTTTGTCGTCATTTTCCACTCCTTGATAGCTTTGGACATTTGGGTACGAAGAATGGACGACTAATGACGTCACGTACCCAGCGATACGCTCTGAAATTTCACAATCTTCCACTCAGCGTAACCGACAACGCCATTTTACATTGAAGTTAATCTACTGCCGTTCCGGTGCGGGAAATCCTGGAGTTTTCCATCCTGTCTGACATCGCCCCAAAACTGTTGATATCTACAAATGAGTAAATGTTTTATTGATGTGTGTCTGTATGTCACTTACCCGTACCGTCATCTGAATCTACAGCTTATGGTGGTGATGGTCTACTGCTAAAACAAACTACAAGGTATTGTGAATGACGAGTGGTCGATAGATTTTTGGCAATGACTTTCGCATAACACTCAGAGTGAAATTGAAATGTGAAATGCGAATCGGCAATTTTTAAATTAGCTGTCAATATCGCTGTACGAAATCGAAGTTTTTACGTTCTGAACTTGAACTACTTTTAATTAAGTTATCGATACGATAAATAATAACCAGGCTTGGAGCTTTTTTACGTTTTTTAATTTCTTGATACTTTGCTTGCAATTTAAGAATAGAATTTAATAAAGTTTATCCATGCATATGCTCACGGCTATATTCCCCAAGCGGGTAGTCAGAGATATTCTGAAACCTCATAACATCCACGTTAATAACCTATTTATCACTTCATTTATGCATTGTTGTGTTGAAACCATTTGATTTATAATAACATAAAGACGTTTACAAGAAGGTGCAAAAAAACACACCAGTCAGTAATATTTTATCTATAGTGAAAGTTGTTCAGTTTTGTGGTCTAAACCACCCCATCTAATATTACTAGGATCGTTTGTTACAACCTGTATAACTCAAAGCCGTGGTGGTCCAGTAGCGAGTAACCTTGCCTGCCAAGCAGCAGGCGATGCTTTGATCCCCGTCCAGGCCGACTCGTACCAATGAGTTTTTTCGGAATTTATGTACGATTTGTAACACCACCGGCTTTTAGGTGAAGGAAAACATCGAGAGGAAACCTGCATGCTTCAATTTCGAGGCATGTATTGTACCCACTGTCTATTATAACGGGCTCACTCCCCGTCACACTGGACAGAGTTTCGGTACTATTTGTGAAACGAGGATGTTCTGAGTTCTCAGAATATCTCTGACTACCCCTCGGGGAATATGGTCGTGAGCATACCCTTATGTATTATGCAAAAGTGCACTGAATTAAATGAGACGAAACCATGAGCTTCTGTAAGGTTTTAGATGAGTAAAATCGTTCCTATTAAATCTTATAACATGCTAGGTAGCTCAATAAAAGTTTCGAGAGCTCAAACGCGTTCATATTTGCATGTGACCTCGGTGCGTTTGCTATGCATATCACGTTATGGACCAATTTAAATGACAAACGTGAACGATGAACTGCGACTGAACTTGATTTAGCATTTCTGAGTTCTCTTCTACGCTTATATAGCTTTATAAGGGTTGTATAACCTTGACAACACATCAGTTGTAGAATAAAGCTTCAACGATTTATACACGGTGTTAAAAGATGAACGTAAAATCTAGAAACGCTTTTTTCATTTTGACATCACGTATACGAGATCATACCTATCACGCATTTTGTAAATTATGTCATTTGGAATTTCAAAAAATGTTATCTAATTTCTCTTATCTAGTAACAAAATCTTTCTTATACTGTGTTAGAATTTGTTTTTCAAAGAAAGAATAATAGTTTGGATTTGTTATTGGTTTGTTTTTTATTGATAGCTATATATTATTCGAAATTATAAATTAAATTACTATGGTTCAGGTTTTCTTAGGTTTTCCTACCTAGGATGAATCCTTCTTTAGGTACCTACCTAAAGAAGGATTCATCCTTAGTATTGACACTTGAGGCGCTACGTTTTGTGTTTCACACATTCCAATTCGTTTACTAAGATGATGGCATCAACAAATTTATGGAGTTTCAAAATCGTAAGTAATAATAATAATACGATCCATCATCATGGCATTTTGCTGAGAACACACAACATGAGCAAACTTTGGACTTTGGAAACATTAAAAAAAAATGAAACACTTGAAAACTCTTGAAAGATCATGCAAGATTGAACATTTTAAGAATCAGGATTGCGCAGTAAATGCATAGAATTATAGCTTGGCAAAAAATTCATGATCGTGGTGACGTTTTAGTATGGTGGTCTTGCCAGGTTATGCGTGATTTTGACGTTCTTGCGTGGAGGCAGCACCCTCATTTTTTATCACGACTTTTTTGCCAAGCTGATATAACCCGAATTTGAGCTCCCGAAAGATGTGCCTTGTCGTGTAGCTTGTCGTAGAATAAAATACAATGACAGTTTCAAAAAAAGAACGGGTAAATTGTGCGACAATAATTTGCCAGATTTACAGGGTTGGTTCACGTGATTAAACAAAACAGCTTTGACTGTGGGGGCAATCCTAAAAATCCTCTAAAAATTAGTTCGGAAGTTCAGGATTGATCCTCTTCATAACATTTCAAAAATGAGTACGCACCACGCCAACATAATATTCATGGGTTATTTTTCTTCCATTAGCCTAACAATTCACAAATTCAATTTCAGCCTGTAACACATTTTGATATCATTGTTTACATTCGATAAACATGAAACAACAACGCTATCAAAACATTTATACGACCACAACATGCACAAGTCATTACCCAACAAAATTAAATAGTCAGATGGAATGGTCAGGCGTGATAAAGCGTCAGTACGTACTGTCATTACCTGACTTACACTCCTAAAGCTACTGGTGCTAGCGCTCCGAGCCTGTAAGAAGAAATATTCGTTCCTATACACTAGCACACACAGCTTGTATCGGACGACCAAGAAGATTGACATGCTAGTCGTTCGCTTTTTGGACGGTTAAACGGTTTTAGCTACCTTTTGTTATAGGCCAAGATCCAGCCGTAAATTTATGCAGCTATTTGTTTGATGAACGAAATGTGATTTAAGTGAAAGTTTATACCGGGGTTCATACAACTCCGCCAGGTTGTCTAGCAAAATCTTGCCGCAAGTACCTTTACCAATGCTTTACTTTGATGATTCATGTTGCCACTATTTCCACGGATCTGTTTGGGAAGTAAATGAGATGCCATCTGAAGGAGACCAAAATAGAACGTGAAAAAGAAGGGTTGTCACCTCAGTCTGCCACAACTTCGCAAGTCTAGGGTTAAAAAGACTTTTGAACCTGGCAACCCTAGAGTTGCAGCAGACTGAGAGGTGGCAACCCTAGTTTTTCCAGTTCTTTACACCGGTCTCCTTTTGATGGCACCACAGTTACTTCCCAAACAGATAGGTGGAAAAAATGGTACGATAAAACATCATGGTAAAGGTACTTGTGGCAAGATTTTGCTAGGCAACCCGGCAGCGTTGTATAAACCCCTGTATAAACTTTCACTTAAATCACATTTCGTTCACCAAACAAATAGGTGTATTATTTTGGGGTCGTATCTTGGTATATTAGCTTCTAGGTTTTAATTAAAAAACGCAAATAGAATGAATGATATATTTGTTGAGTTTCAAGACTACACTACAAAATCGATCGCGAATTTGAAACTCATTCTAAGCTGCTAACTACGAGTACGTTTTAATAGTGACATTCATGCTCTAGTTACGTAACTTTTTTCAATACCCAAAATATTTACGGTATGCATTTCACAGCAATATATCAAGTGAAGTGCGCAATAAATTGAAACGAAAAATACTATTGGAACTTGAGTAACCAATGTTCACAAAATGGTTCAAAGTTGTGAACGAAATTACAAACATTTGTTACTGAAGACATTTTTAACAGTAACGAGCCCCATTTCATTTGGACACGGGCAATTCTTTTTGCACTTTAAATTGTTTACGTAGGACGGGGCGGTCCGCCAGTAGCTTTGCCTTTCTGTCCTTTGTTCCCATTCACCATTTCAAGCGAGCAGTTGAAGCAAAAGTAATTTTACCATACATATAGGTTTCTTCTTAATATGCTGACACTTTTTTAAGACCGTCAAATTGAACAACTATGTCACTGAGACCAACAACGAAATCCCGCAAAAAAAATCTGCATTTTGGTCGTGTAGGATTGCAATTTTATATGGAACAGCTGATTTTTTCTTTCGCTATTTCGATCTATCCCATAGAGAAAGTTGTTCAGTTTGATGGTCTGATCATCCCCTTAAAAACCGTCAGCATATTAATAAGAATTGTTTATAACAAGGTTCATATAATAAATGGACTAGTATCTATACTGCATTCCAAATAAGAACGACGAGATTTTCCGATTCTTATTTAGCTTTCTGTCCGATTCTGATAAACAAATATAATTTATTTATCAGAAAGATGTACTATCCGACATATCTTGGACGTTACTAAAGCTGTTTTAAGAATAAGGGAGAGTTGTAAGTGTTTCAAATATCTTTTTCTGTAATTAAACATAGCCTTAAATTTTGAATGGAATATAGTCACACATAAGCTCACGCCATTGTTCCATAGGGGTAGGCCGAGACCACGGACCGCCACACGCTACGACTCTGACACACCTCTTTAGCCTCATTCACATTCATACATCTTTTCATGCACTTTCCGTCTATTGAGGGTGCCGGCAAAGATCATTGATTTGATCACATTTGCTAGATATATTTCATTCGTAAGTATTTTGGAACCGCACTGGTTGGCGTGGAAATGAAGAGTCCTATACCCATCTGTGGGGTTTACCGGGCTGATGATGATGATGATGAAGTCTTTTTTGGTCCCTTGGAGATAACGAAGGGAGGCCTTTGCTCAACAGTGGGCCATATCAATGGCTGAAAATCTTCTTCTTTTAGTAACAAGGTTCATAAATAATATTGTATAAAGGACTAGTATCTAGTCTAGCCTTTTTATTCCAATAAACTTTAACCTAATATTAGAACCAGCCATAAATTACCGGGCAATTCTTCGTCCGCAATCCAGTCGGCTCTCAAGAGATTATCCTGATCATTAATCTCAAAAACTGCGGCTATAAATCTTCTCTTTTTACAGGCTATGCACCTGATGCCAGTGGAACCGACCGTCATACATAATAGTTACTGAAGGAACTGAAAATACAGTTTTTACTCTTACATTTTTCTTTGAAGTGTTTGCGTTTGGGAAACCAGATTGTTGAGAATTACACTGTGGCTTTGTGACTTCTGACTTGACCACAGAATAGTAGTTATAGTTTTGACAGTCAATTTAAGCTGCCTCGAATAAAACATAACTTATTTTCTCCCCTCCGGACGGAAAGCGTCAATTTTCGTCCCACTGCGCTAAACGATTTTGCCGCTTGCCACCTCCGTCGAGGAGAAAAATAGTATACTAACCTCGGGCAGTAAATAAGAAAGCCTCAGATCATGAGAGAGAGAGACCTTTCTTACTTTCCTGCCCTCGGTGCGTAATCTACTATAATATAATATATCATGGGCTCTATTATAGGAAATTCTAAGAACAATTTTACGTTTAATAAATTAAAAAAGTTACAATAGAAAAGATAAAGAATTTAATATACAACATTTTGTATACCGTATCTACCTATTTCGAATAACTCTTCTCTCCGTCGATCGCGCACAATAGACACAATTTAAAAAAAGTTAAAAATCTCAAATGAAATCAAACTATTCAAACATCCTATGCTATCCCACTTGTGATCACCGCAATATTGGCATCTCCTTCTATTCCATTCTTTCACGTTTACTGTCACTGTCTACTGTTGTGTAATGTATTTTTCGTACCACTTGCTCAAAAAAGTGACATTCTATGCCACAAAAAGCGAACATAACAATAGTCATTATTAACCTGTTAAAAACAGGGAAAGAAAGTTGTACTGAATTTCATTCATCCCCTAGGGAGAGAATGTGATTTAAATTTGGAACTGAACTACATCTGTGTTTACACCATTGAGTTTGTATATAAAGCATTATACTTCTTTTGTAAAAGGAATACGCATTTATTTTTATGAAATATCTCGATAACGGTGAATCCTAGCGAAAAAATAACCATTTTTTCGAACCCCTAGGTTACTCTTAAACCGACCCTTCCGCATGCAAAAATAAAAAAAAAAATCATTTATGTCAAAAAAAAATCATAAAATTACGAAAACCGACGAGGCCGTATGAGCCTTTGCAAACAAAAATGTAACTCTCTCTATCAATAATTGGACCAATGTTTCGAATGTTAACTTTTACTTTTAATTGTCATTATTTTTAATAAATGCTTATCTCATATTATTATTGTGTTAATTTTTTTTGCAAATGGTACGAAAAGTAGAGTATTTTCCTCGGTGATAAAGCTGTCTTAGTCTTGGGTGAGTTTAAATCCCTTCGTGATTTAAGTTTTTAACACCCTCGCTACGCTCGGGAGTAAACCTCGAGTCCTTCATCACGCTCGCGATTTAAAACCCCACCCGCGACAGAAGACACTGCTTTATCCCCTTGGTTAATAATCTACTAATATGTTTGGTGTACGAGTAACTAAAGTATATTTCATTCATTTATTCATTCACCATTTAAAAATTAACTTTTGATACAATTTTGAAAAGCTGGAAATTATTTCAAAGGATCAAATCGTTCTCGCCCACAAGAATACAAAACTTTTCAGGTACCAATTCTCTAAAACAATTCTTGTCACGAATTCCTTTCAAGTATCTCGTAATAGACATGAAGGAAACTTTAAGGAAGGAAGCTCGTGAAATCATGTTAATGTATTTGAGTTCGGGGTTCATCTTCAAGTTTATAGAATATGGAAAAGGGGTCTGTAAAGAAAAAAGAATCGAATATTGCAAAAGTTTTTATGAATGCAAATTAGAGTATGGGTAGACTTTGATATTATAGTGGAATTACATTGATTGTCAGATTTTAGTAAACGTCAAACTATCTACGGATGTTATTATTTGATATATAAAAAAATAAAAACTCGTTTTTCTCGAAATCGCTAAAACGGGGAAATGCCCTTTTGGCTTACCACGGCAGTATAGATATTATTTTCTCCGTTTAATAATCATGTAGCAAGCCTTCATCATCTCACACAGTGTGGACATCTCTTCAATCAAATTAGCATTCAAGACACGTAGTGAAACCGTGCAATGGTGCTAAAGTATATGAAAACAACATTAACTTGATTTTAATGAACCTTAAAACCGCATAATTGTCATCGTATAAAGGCAGGTTTATACGATGACAATTTTGCGGTGCGAATTCTCCGGCGCGTAAAAAAAGCACCGTATAAACACTTTTCGCACGACTTTTTCACAGCATGCGAACGTTAGCAAGGAATAAGACATGCATCTATTTTTCGGTGCTAGTGACCTCCGCCCGCGTTCCTCGCAACCCCCGCGCCAATTTTTCGACTCGTGTAACCACGTCGTGGCGACGAGCTCCAACGTCCACGAGCTGGCACGGTTTTCTCAAGCAAATCCATTCGCATGCGAAAAGATTGTCGCTAAAAATTTGCACCGTGTAAACGACCGCATGCGTGCTTTATTAGGCGCCGCAGTATTCGCACCGCAAAATTGTCATCGTCTAAACCTGCCTTAATGAACACTCTTCGCTTGAAATCGTTTTTCTGGAACAGCATTCATAATCATAAACATTCAATCTTTTTGAACACATTCTCAAAACACAATTCTGTTTTCCTATTCTATTTTAATTTGATTTATCGTTTAAATCCTCAAACCCGCTATTAGTAGAATAATGAAGTTCATAAAATATGAATCGGATTCTAGGAAGCCTCTATTTTAACCGTTTTACCGTCCAAATTAGCTTGTGCAATTTGTGTGTCAAGTCAGAAAGAAGGAAAAGATAGATCGTGCTACATATCGTATCTTATTGGTCGAAACACAGAACAGTCATTTAAATGTACGTATGCATCGTAATTTGGAGCTAAATTTGATTAAATTTTAAACAAAATAATACCTTATTTCAACATTATTACAGAATATTTTCTTTTGTTTCGTTCAAATTTCGTTAAAGATTTTAGAGGTCTTCAAATGTTATTGACCTCGTCTGAGAAATATTGACAGACTTTATCGTTAACTTTGATGTTGCTTACTATATAAATAAATAATAAATAAGTATCAAATTTTGCTCCAAAACACAGAACAAATAATTCAATAATGCAAGCATTTTCTTGTGTAAAATAGAAATTTGAAAAACAGTGAGTTAAGACCTCTGACAGGAGAGTCAAAGACAAGCAAAATAGAAGATTGCATCCAACGTCTTGAAGTTACTCTTTACAACGATTTTAGATACCTAGTTGTAGTTAAAAGAAATAAGAATAAAAACACTTTTTTGAAACCGAAAATTTCAGGTCCTTCTTAATATGCAGACCAGCAAACTACAAAATTTCCATAAACAAAGTTTGATGGTCTGACCGTTCAATTCTACAGGGTGAAATTGATATCATTAGCATCCTTTTAAACTAATAGTCTAACATCAAACTGAACAACTATTACTATGGGTGCAAACCGATGTGAGCAAAAAATGCAGCTATTCCATACTAAACTACAGTGCCTGCTCGACTCAAATGTATGCAACAGCAGTTTTTTTTTTGCTCCGATTGGTTTGCTCTCATAGTAAAAGTTGTTCAGTTTGATGGGTAGACTTTTAGTTTAAAAGGATGCTAATGATATCAATTTCACCCTGTATATACTGCAATTACTATGCAGCCTTTTTCAGCAGTTGCTAATTTTAAGCTCCAAAGTCTGTGACAGTATCATGAAAATAAAAATTGATGTTAAAATATAAAAACATGTAAAGAGCAATTACAATTGAACATTTAAAGCAAATGCCAAGACATTCAGCGACATCAAATATTTACAACAAACATATATTTTTGCGTTAAATAGATATACAGAGACGGTAAGAGCTGATGTCAGTGTGCAAATGTTGCGTTAAAAGTTTGTTTTGGTCGTATGTAGTGATTAGAAATATCCTTTGAAGCTTCTGAAAAAAATACCTACATTTAAATTTTTTTTTTTTTTGAACACAAATATATCTGAAAAGAAAAGAGTTCTCGAATCGAAACAATATTTTTTTTAATGTCGCAGTCGTTGAACCTAAAAGAAAAATGCATAATAAGATTCTGAAAAAAAACAACATTGGTCTAATATAATTACTTAGGTAAAAATAATGGTTTCATGTAACCTGCTTCTTAATTATGGCGATAGTTTTTTAAGAGTATGATTAGATCATCATACTAAACAACTTTCTATTCGGGACGAAAGTGGAAATCGCAAAAAATAAATAGCTGTTCCATAGAAATTTACAACTCGACCTAAATATATGAGAGAAACCAGTGGATTTATTTTCCGCGATTTCGATGTTGGTCCAATAAAAAGTTGTTCAGTTTAATGATTTCTTTTTGATGGTCTGATCATTCTCTTAAAAAACCATCAGTGTAATAAGTTGGACCCTGTCACTGACATATACTCTAGCGATAAACAAGCTCGTTCAAACAAACAACATGTCACAAAATAACAACACAAAATGACACATTGCGATCTGTCATTGCCATAGTGACGAAGTGAACTCGGGAACATCAATGCGGTGCGCCCACCTCATTAAAGTGGAACATTTTGCTTCTATGACAGGGCCTGTCTATCGCTAGAGTATATGTCAGTGGACCGTGTACACATATTATTATATCCACTGCTAGACGAAGGCCTCTTGTCTTTTCCAAACCTCCGTATTGAACAGAAATGCTAGGAAACCTGTAACGGATAATTATAAATTCATAATTACACATGTTGTCGTAGGAAAAACATTTGTTTTCAATTGGGTTTTAACATAATTACCATAAATTTTAATGTTTATGTACCTTAACTTGATGATCCACCTGAAAGTCAAACGTATTCCTGCAATAAACAGTCTGAATACTTATAGTCCAATCATTTTAGGGTTTGACCCTAACAATAATTCATCTATAGCTGAAACTTTGCAGTGTGATAGAGAAAAGTGTACAGATTACGGTTAACAAATAATCTAGGTTGAATTTTTTCCGGTCCTAGATACTTTACTTTATCACACTGCAAAGTTTCAGCGATAGATGAATTATTGTTAGGGTGTCCATACAAGGAAACTCTAAAATAACTGGACTATTATGAATACTAACAATAACGCACAGCAAAATAGTTTTCAGTCAATAAATCGGTCACATATAGCCAGGAAGCTGGCAATGGTATTGTCATACAGCATTAGTCGGCCAGTAATGATCATTGAAAATTTATCGTTTAGGTTGCGATTGGAAATTCTGATATGATGCTGATAAAGATTCACACTCAGTTGCAGAAACGCTCATTAGAGTTAATCCTCCATTAAATCTCTTGCTAGCCTTTACTACGTCAACAAGACAGAAAGTGACAGCAAGAGATTTAATGGAGGATTAACTATAATGAGCGTTTCTGCAACTGAGCGTAAGAGTTCCAGATTAAAATTGAAAACAACCCGCATCATGCGAGCCCCGTTTTATGTTGATCGCAACACCCGCCAGTGCCGACAAAATCGAATTCTGAATTAGTTTGAAAAATTCGTTCGACTCGGAGTTTTCCAAACTAATGTGTGATCATCTGATCACTATTAGTAAGCGTTAAGTGCTTTTGGAGTTCGATGTATTAATAATGGGCCTAAGATTACAAGCTAGAGACCTCGTAATTCAATGACGACTTGACCAGTAAACGACATTCAATCTCTTAAGATTAGTAGAGTCGACTATGAAATTGGTAAGAATCTTAATGCTTACCAATTTCTTAGTCGACACTACTTGGTATCCTTCACAAGTACTTATCGAAAATTGATGGTATTATGAACGAAGACGAATTTTCCGCCTCCTCTGACTCACGCGAAGAAAATAAATCCACTCATATCCGCCTTAAACCAGCTTAGAACTCCAATCACTAAAGATTTCCTATAACGGAGACCTCCATCGTTCTCTTCAAATGTTATTCTTTACATTTTCCCGGACACTTTATTTTATTTTATTCATATTTTATGTGGGTCGCTGTCCCTTGTAAGCAATATAATACAAACGGAATGTTCTTGGAATCGTTTCATGTTTATTTTTTCAGAATTGTTCAAAAGGAAACAATCTTTTGTAGTTGTTTTTAAATACTTTGTCTGACGTGAAATTATTAAGTTTTGATTTGAAAACGTTGCTTCTTTTAACGGTTTAGTTTTTGGGAGTTACGCGGTTATTATTTAATCTAAAATTAAATGTTTTTACGGGTTCTTACAGCTTTGTGATACTATTGAGTTTCCGATATTTCGCCAGTGTTACAACTGCCATGAGATCACAGGATGACGGGATCATGGGAAAATGAAACGTCAAAAAACGCATCATAAAAAAGTAGATAAAGCCCGACCAGAAATATAAAAAACCTCGCCATGTTGCGGAAAATCAATGGAACTAATTTGTGTACTTGGAACATTAAACATTAAAGGTGACAATCGATTGCAGCGCCCCCAATTCAGGTTTTTTATATTCCTGGTCAGGCTTTACAATAGGTACCTATGCCACCTTCCTGCAGCAGTACCATAAGTAATGTAGGTTATTGCTCCAGGAATTAACTATATAAATTAAGTGGTAACCTATCTTACTTTCGAAATTTCACTGACCGAATTTCAGTTGTTCGAAAACGGTTTATAGAATTTTCTAGTGACAGATATTTTGTTACACATACATTTGTTACTCTTTATAAAGACTTGACAGAAGTATCATTTTCCAGAAAATTTAAAATCAGAATTTCATAATCATTTTTTTTCTTTTGACAACGGTCTTCTGGGTTCGAAGTTTTAAAATGTAGAAGCAACTTCTTCCAAAGTATGACTAGGACACTGACACAATACAGTAAAGTTTTCTGTAATAATTACCTAGTAGATACATGATACCAGGATTATAGCACCAACATGCTTGCTAGCATGCTGCTTGCTTGCTTGCTTGTTGCTTGCTTGTATGCATGTTAGGGGGGCCGGTGCGGGGGGAAGAGAAATGCAAATGCCTGAGAAAAACAAACCGGTTGTTTTAAAAATGTAGGTCAGGTTAGGTTAGAATATGTAAAACATTTAGCGGAGCGAGCGAAGCGAGCAGAGCATCAAAATGCTTGCTGCATGCTTGCTTGCTTGCTGCATGCATGCTGCATGCTTGCTGCATGTTTGCTTGCATGTTGCTTGCTTGCTTGTATGCATGTTGGGGGGTGCAGGGGGGCTGGGCCCCCCGCTAGGGGGGTGCGGGGGGCGCAAGCCCCCTGCCTGAGAAAAACAACCTGGTGGTTTTAAAATTGTAGGTTAGGTTAGGTTAGAACATGTAAAACACTTAGCGGAGCGAGCGAAGCGAGCGGAGCATCAAAATGCTTGCTGCATGCTTGCTTGCTTGCTGCATGTTTGCTTGCATGCTGCATGCTTGCTTGCTTGCTGCATGCTAGCTTGCTTGCTGCATGCTTGCTTGTTTGCTTATAATGTATGTTGAAGGTGCGAGAGGTGGACGCCCCCTGCCTGAAAAAAACCATCTGGTGTTTTTAAAATTCTAGGATAGGTTAGGTTAAATATTTCTGCGGAAATGTGATTGTACGGAAAAACAAATATTCGAAAAAGTAAATTATCTGACTTACATTACTTCGGAAAACTGTGTTACAGAATTTTGATCCATTGGTTAAAAGAAAAAAAGGACAATAAAAAATCTGGCTTTTTAAAATATGGCTAATAATATTTCGGGGAAACAAAAAAAAAGGGAAACAATAAAAAGTATAACGATTTCGGAGAACTAAAATTCGGAAAACTATTTTTCGAAAGTACGATAGGTTAAATTAAGTTGGTAGGGCTATACAAAATTAAATAAAAAACATGAAATGTTGTTTTACTAAAGAATTACTATAGTTATTGTTACCGTCTTGAACATTACTGGTAGGTAAATACCATAAATGTTTTCCTGAAATTCCCGTAATTATAGGTACAAATCAACTATTATTACCTATTTTCCAACATACAATACGAGTCACGGTACATTGAATCGATTCGTTCGGAAATACGCAACGCCCGGAGCGTGAAACGTGAAAACGCTATGGAATGAAAACGCGAAATGGCGATATGTATCCCCCCGAGACCTCCCTTGCTCTTTTCAACAATTCCATTTAAAGTGGAATTAAGAATATAACCGTTTTTTGGGCGATGTATTGACTATCCGTCACACTGGACAGAGTTCGAATACTGCTGGTAAAATGTTTTGTATACCTGACACTTTTTTAAGCTGATAATCAGACCGTCAAACTGAACAACATCGAAATCGCGAAAAAAAAATCTGCCTTTTTGGATAGAGTAGGTTTGCAGTTTTGTATGGAACAGCTGATTTTATCTCGCGATTTCGATTTTGTAGCCATAGAAAAAGTTGTTCAGTTTGACGGTCTGATCAGCTCCTTAAAAAAGTATCAAATTCAGAACCGTAATATGTTACAGAAGTGTGACGTGTAGTGAGCCCGTCGCCACTTATAGAGGACTGAATACATGCCTCGAAATTTACACATCGACGCTGGAAAGCGAAAACGCTGTAACTGACACCAGTGTCAAAAAGCTGATAATCAGACCGTCAAACTGAACAACATCAAATCGCGAAAAAAAAATCAGCCTTTTTGGATAGAGTAGGTTTGCAGTTTTGTATGGAACAGCTGATTTTTTCTCGCGATTTCGATTTTGTAGCCATAGAAAAAGTTGTTCAGTTTGACGGTCTGATCAGCTCCTTAAAAAAGTATCAAATTCAGAACCGTAATATGTTACAGAAGTGTGACGAGTAGTGAACCCGTCGCCACTTATAGAGGACTGAATACATGCCTCGAAATTTACACAAATGGATATTTCCTCACGGTATTTCCCTTCACCGAAAAGCCAATGGTATTACCATACTATTACAAACCTTACAGTTTCTGAACAATTGGGTTAATCAACTATTTTTTGTCCTGATGATACTGTTTAAAAAAAGTTTTTATTTATTTTTTCTTGACATCCGACTTTGCGTCCATCGGACAATTCAAGTAATTTTGTAAAACCGTGTATGTCTTAACTATTATAAAACCGTAAAATCATGAGGAATAAAAAAGTAGCGGTTCTCTTCATATAAATTCAAATAACATTCGATAGCGCGATTTAAAAACGTGCAGCGCCATCTATTGACAAAATTGTTAGTTTGTTTGTTTGTTCGCACATCACGCAAAAATTACTGAACCGATTTTGATGAAGCTTTTTTTGTTTGATAGCTTATGATCTGACTTAAAATCTGGTATATAATTTGTGCGGACGAAGTCGCGGGAAAACACTAGTATTTAATAAATGTAATCCTTAGTTATTCAAAAAACATTAATTTTTGGGGCAAGCTAAACCTGAGTATGAGCCTGAGCCTGAACATTGAGAGAATTGTATGCAAATGACTGGGACTAGGTATGGACAAAAAATAGTTGATTGACCCAATTATAACATTGATCCTCTTACAAAACTAGGTCAATAAAGTGAGGAAATCTGTGTAAATATATGTAATTCTCTCATACTACACGCATCGGTTGCTAATACCTAGTCAGGAAACTAGTCCCCCATTACCGGAACTTACCCCCCACTGCCGGAAACCGGGCCCCAGCTGGCGGAAATTGGTCGGACGCCATACAATCAATGTGAACCTATTCTGAAGTGTCGGTGCTTTCCTATGACTGAAAGCGATTGGTTGAAAACAATCGGCTTATAAATGGTTAAAATTCCATTGAGCGTTATGAAAGACATTCAATTTTTGCTAAGACTAAGTTGGTATCGATTTAAACTAAGACTACACATCAAACTAAACAACTTTTACTATACGACCAAATTTTAAATCAAAATAAAAATCTGTTGTGTAAATTTTTAAAGATTTGCTTCCATAATAAAAGTTACTCAGTTTGATGTGTATAGTCTTAATTTAAATGGATGCCAACAACTTCCATTTCAATCTAGATACATTCTTTCTTCTAAAATCAATTGAAAACTGAAAATCACAAAAGAGGGGTCTTCTTCTTATAGAGTGGGTGTTTATTCAGGCCTCTGACGTGGTTTTTATGTAACGACTACTACCACCAGAGATAGTAGCCGGGACCAACAGCTTAACGTGCCATCCGAAGCACGTAATCATCTTTCTTTTCAGACAATCAAGTGACTCAGCCTGCAATGTCCTAACCAACTGGGGAAAAACGCACAAAGTGACATTTCACTAGGTGCCCCCCGTGGGAATCGAACCCACGACCTCCGTGTCAAGAGCCCAATGCTCTTAACCATTAGACCACGGAGGCAGTTAAAAGAGGGGTGTATAGGCCACATAGGAGCCCAGTAGTGGTCATCTTTCCGACAGAGTATTTTCAAGCCACAGCGACAGAATATTTCCATACCTACTTCGGAAAACTCGCTGACCAGTTGGTCCAGGATAGATGCTCTTAGATGACTATTCGGCTACGTCTGAGGCAAATTAATTTGAATTCTTACAGAAGTAGCATTCGGTGACTGATGACATTTTCTATCGATTTAGCGCGAGGAAATGTGACCCCCGCTCCGGGTCATTCTTGGTGCAAACGTTGGCCATAACAAAACCACTGATAGCGTTATGGGCACTTTTGCCCCTGGATCGATACGGGGCGGCTTATTTCATTATATCTTTCGGTGTTTTCTTTTTTCATTTATCTGAATAAGTTTGTTTTGTTTATTATACTATTGTATACTCGTATTGTTGTAAATCGGTGTTTTCTTTTTTCATTTATCTGAATAAGTTTGTTTTGTTTATTATACTATTGTATACTCGTATTGTTGTAAATACATTGGTATTACATTTCCCATCTCAAAAAACAATGGCATAATATTTACACCAATTTCTGAGATATTATACGCGATTATTATGTAGTCAAATGCCGTATTAATGCTGTTCGTGCCGTAGTTGTATGGTTTCCATAAAAAAAGCCTTTAGTGCTAGTTTGGGATCATTACAATTTATACAGTGCCTGTGAGCGTTATTTATTTACATAAAAAACGCGGTAAGAACTCGTTATTAGTTTTAGTACGCTCTATCTACACAAAAGCAAAATGAAACAAACAGAATAAAAATAAGACTATCTTTATACTAGCTCGCGTAGAACTACTACGCCGTAGCACCGTAGCTAGATCGTAGTAACTATTATTAGTATAGCTGATTCATAAATAAAATAATCTATTGTTTTGTTTTGATGCAAGGCCGCACGACTTCAAAATATGATTATAAGGACCGGTTTCACCATTTCTTGTTAGCTCATTTTTCAGATAGGCTTATAAAAACTTATCCAAAAGTGGTGAAAAAGGCCCTTAGTAATTTTGTATGTTGTAATTTTACCTTTCTTTTTCTGTGACCACTTGCTGAAATGCTCATTAAAGTTAATCCTCCATTAAATCTCTTGCTAGCTTTTACTACGTCAACAAGACAAAAAGTGATAGCAAGAGATTTAATTGAGGATTAACTTTAATCAGCGTTCCTGCAACTGAGTGTCAGCCTGGTTAAAAAGTGAGATGGAGGTACGGATGAGAATGAGAGGTGCATATGAGCCTTCGCTCACGCAGCGCTTTCGGTGTGTTTTGACAACGTAAGAGATTTAATAGAAGATTAACTTTAATGAGCATTTCTGCAACTGGCTGAAGAAATTAAAAAACGAAAAGAGTCAAATTACAAAACTTCACAATTCCATTTTAATTCCATCCACCTGTCTCCACAAAAACTTAAATATCGCAAAACTATAGTCCGGCAACTGAAATCCACACATGTCCACATTTTATGCATTAAAAAATATCCTGGGTAGAACATGTTTTCATTAGATTGGTTATAATTTAAAATGTGCGTGAGAAAAGCAAGGTAATTCGTTTTTTTTTTTTTTTTTTTTGTAGATGTATTATAATTTAGATTAGGTTTATAATTTTAATGTATTAGTACTTGTATATATTAGCTGTTTTCATGTTTATTTGTATATTAATTATCTTATCCCTCTGTGTATTATGTTGTAAAATTATCTATACATATAATAAAATTCTAAACTTGGCGATGATGTACATTGAAGATATTTGCAAAAAAATTAATTGGGGGCGTTTAGGACACGTAACGGAATACATTAAGACCATTTTTAGAATTTTTGTCTGTTTGTCTGTTTGCCTGTTTGTCTGTTTGTCTGTTTGTCTGTTTGTCTGTTTGTTTGTTCGCGCATCACTTAAAAACTACTGAACCGATTTGGATGGGGTTTTCACTGAAGTGTAGGGCATGGCTTAGATTAAAATATAGGCTATGTTTCATCGCAATCGGTTTATTCAATCAAAAGTTATGAGAAATTAAAGAAAAAGTCACGAGCGCCACTGCATTTAATTCACGCATAACTTATTTGGATGGCGTTTTCACAAAAATTTAGGGCTTAGTTTGGATTAACGTGTAAGCTTTATTTCATCGCAATCAGATCATGCAATCAAAAGTTATGAGTATTTAAAGACAGTGGTCTGCGCGTACGGAGTAGCGGGTGCCGCTATCAAGCGTAACGCTCAACGGATTTGGATGAAATTTGGCACACAGATAAAATATGTTCTAGACTAGCACATAGGATACTTTTTATCCCGGTAATGCGTTCCTGTGGGATAATTTTCAATGTTTACCACTCCGACAATATGCATTTGGGAAGATTCAGTATGGTAAATACGAATTGCTTTTTTCAACGCTTTTTTCAGAAAGCTCAATAGCGTAATTGGTAAATGGTCACACTTTCAAACACGAGTTGATGGCACAGTTGATGGTTCGAATCTTGGTGCAGAACTTTTTGTTTTTATTTTTTATTTCATCAGCAAGAGCATAGGAGAATCTGATTCATGGATGAAGTTTAGATTAACATATAGGCTTTATTTCATCGGAATCGGTTGACACAGTAAAAATTTTATGAGTAGGTATTTAAAAATTTACTCTCAGTGGTTGAGTAAAATGAAAGTTAGTAGGTACTCCAACTACTCCAAGTGAACAAATTACACAAATCTAATTATTCTTATCATACTTTATGTGCCTATTCTGTGTATTGCGTATTTCAAAAGACCGACGGTAAGAGGTCGGACGGCCTAGCTTTGGTGTCCTGGCAGAAAGGCAAGTGCCTCCTGTAGCACACTACATGCGTAAGCACCTTCTCCGCCAGACCTCAGTCGCACGTCACGGAAACCTGGAGCAGCCGCAGAACTTGCTGCCACAAAAAAGAGAGTCCGGTTCTCAGCCTTGGAGCGTCAATATCTCTTAGTTCCTGTCACCGTCAAGACCACAGGGGCATGGGGAGCCGAAGCTAAAAGCTTCATTGCTGAAATGGCGCGTGACTTTGGGAACGGAAATGTGACCCCCGCTTTGGGTCGTTCCGGGCTAGGGCTGCCACCACCAAAATCACCGTTGCCGGACAAAGACGTCAAAAACCCCTGACATTTCAGTAAAATCAGAAATTTTCCCCGGACAACCACGATAAATTGTATTTTGACAATAAATTCAGCTTAGGTCGTTACTGCACACTCTAAAATAGTCTTTTTAATTTACATCGATACGAATAGGTTGTTGAAATACGAGCTGAAACCTGGCTGGAGCGAGCATAACACGTAAAAAAAAATTGAGCAAGCGAAGCGAGCTCTTTTGCAATATTCGACTAAATTGATTCAAAAACCAGGAGCGAGCTCGAAATTTTCATATTATCGAGATTTTGCAATACAACTCAATCATCATCATCATCTTCAGCCTGTATCTACCCTAAGCCTCCTCCATATTTTGCCATTTTTCTCGGTCCTGTGCCGATCCAAGTCGTATCCAGGTCTTGCCTATAGTTTTCCAGATGTTGTCAACCCACCTGGCTGCCGGATGATTACGACTCAATCAACTCAATACAATATAAAACCAGGAGTGAGCGAAGGGAGCTCAAGATTTTGCCAAATATAATAGCGCATTTTCAGGTCATGCCAAAATCGATGCCTTCTATGTACCTACCTATGAAATAAGAGCTGAAGCGAGCAAAACGAACTCACGATTTTGCTAGATAACTCGATTGTTATGCTTATGCCAAAATCGAGTTTATTTTTGGGAATGAAACAAAAGTTTTTTACCATTTTGCATAAAATAATCGGGTCTTACCAGGACACAATAAGTGGAAACTATTGTGAATACTGTCTGGTAACTTAAGTACCTACTTAATAGTACCGGAAATACTTTTTTGTTAACAGTTAACATGACGAAAAATAACATTGGGTTCCAATTCTTCAGTGTTGATGCTGCAGGGGTCCTGACTATCTAAGACATGAGACTTGAGGATTTGCGAATTAGATTATTAGGATCAAGCAGAGTCCTCTTCACGGCTACCTACTCCGTAGGGTATTGTCAACATAAACTAAGAATGAGTAACTGTGTAGGGGTGTGTGTGTGCTTTAACATAAGAATTTACAGATTTCGTTGGGTTAAGAAGAAACATAATATTGCTTTTTCGGGTTCCTATTACTCAGTCCTGATGCTGCAGGTGTACTGCCTGCATGTTCTGATTTAAAATTAGTTTTAGATGTAGTTTTGAGAAATGTATAGAGATTCTACTTTATGTTTTAATTTGATGGCAATGATGGCAATATTATGCGAACAAAAAAATCTTTGTTCTTTCTTTACTTTTTTCAAATTTCTACTTATTTCTCTTTCTTTTTATTTCTTATTCTTTTTTTCTTTCTCTTAATATTATTAAGAACTTCTCTGCGCGTACGAAGTCGCGGGCACAGCTAGTTTTAAATAAAATTTTTAAAAACCTCTTGCATTTATCCGTAAGTATTACAAACTTGACCCAAAAAGACGAGTCAATTACACTCAATACTTGTACAATTTGGGTCAGTATTACAAAACAGAAAGGCAATTACATTTTAAATGTGAACTTCAGGTCCCTCTGGCCCAAACCTTAATATAATTGTCATTACAGGCCATTGTGCTAGTCCCCTAATGCATATTCATGTTATAGCTTACCCCTCTTTACCGATTTAGGCTTTTGGGAATGGTTTAAGTTGAAAGAGAATGTATAAAACTTAGACACTAGGATATTTAAAAAAAATTGCAGAAAAGCAACGCATGAAAAGCGTAGGTACTTTGGTAAGCGTACTATTCTTGACTCTGGTCAGTTTTCACAGAAAATGTGTCAGTCTGACATAATACTGCTTCACAAAAAAAGGGATAAACGATGATTAAGGCCTCCGCTCATTGCAGCGATTTTATCGAGCGATAATATCGCTGCGATTTTGCGATAATTGTTTCCAGTACATTTTGTATGGGGACGCGCGCGATCCTACACACTGCCGCGATATTATCGAGCGATAATGTCGCTGCGATTTTGCGATAATTGTTCTCAGTACATTTTGTATGGGGACGCGCTCGATCCCACACACTGCCGCGATATTATCGCAACTCTTTCGACTACATTTAGTGGTGGGGCGTATGCGTGACGCGAATCGCGGAATCGCTGCAGTGTGTAAGGTGTCGCGATATTGCTGTCGATAATATCGCTCGATAAAATCGCTCGATAATATCGCTGCAATGTGCGGAGGCCTTTATGAAAGGCATTGATATAAAATATATAATATAATATATATTAAGGCAACTATAAGGTCTAGAATACTTTCCTGATAATTTTGGCCCAAGATTGCATTGCATAGGGAAGATTGGAAGAGAAGGGGCCAGCAAACACAAAACTGGTTAAAAATTATTACCAACTGAATATTCGACCTCAACTGAAAAGAGAACGTAGGAACATTGAGATAGTTTGACTATCTACTTTATACTGAATGACCAAATTGTTCCATAAAGTGGTTAATCTTATATTTACCAAACAGACCGACAGAAAAAAGCGAGTTTATTTATACCTACTACTTATTTTCCTAGTGATATTTAAAATTACTATTATGGCATTAGAAGTGCCCAAACTGTGTCCAGTGTATCAGGTAGTGAGCTTGTCACAATGTTATTAAAGAATAGATGAACACTTATGAACTGCTCAAAAAATTCCAGCATGCGTATATTTTAAGTGTCATAGTAACTTCTACAAATGCTATAATTTTCAGTTTATAACTTAATCTGTGTTCCAATTTGAAATTATTTAATGCCGCTCGTAATTTAAACGGCTCTAATTTAAGCCTTCACATGATTTAACAGCACGTCCGATTGTGTGAAATAACTTTATTATACTGTTTGTTAATTCATGTTGCCTGGATAGTGTGCACACTTTTAAGCCTTTTAAGCCTCTGGTTCATCCGTGTCCGAGTTTTGGAGAGGGGAAGGTTCAGGACACCGGAGTTCAGGCATAAGAATAGTTAATAATAGTACACTATAGAATGGAATCTTCCTTGTGCGTGCCTCAAAGGTCGCGTTTTGTACACTCCTTTCCCCTCCACCCCATGTCCCATTGTCGCCCACGGGTGGCAGTGGCTATCTATGGCTATGGCTGTTATATAGGGTATTTATTCTTGCTGTCATTTACTTTACAGGCAGGGAATCTATATTGTAGACGCAAGCCCTGACTGACTAGTTGCTCAGGTGGGAATATTATATCAAGAGAAGCGTCGGTAAGATCTTGGTGCGATAGGACCGAGAATCATGGTAAAATTGGGAGGAGGATGCCTTGCAGCAAGGTGAGGCGAAGAGAGGGAAGTGATGAGAAGTGAGGGAAACATGTGGAATGGAGTGAGGATGTTTCTTTTAGTCCTGAATTATGGCTTCTATGGGTCCAATCGTTCAGGTCTTACTCGATCAGTAACATAGACGCTTACAAGTGTTTATGGGGAAAATGGGGGCATTGCAACTCATGCCGGAAAAGCTAGTTATACACCGAAAAACGAGAAAAATTGTTGGACTCCCATAGACAATCGATCGGCCGATTCGCACTTTTGTCCACAAATTTTTGTCGGTTTTTGACCCATGTTTCCTAGGAAAAGTTGTTCAGATTCACGGTCTTAAAGTTTCATTACTAATTAAAAACTATAGGTAGTGGTGTAGGTATAACACATTGTAATAAATAATGATAATTTGTATACCCACAGGTAGACCCTTATAAACTTGTAAACAATAAAGACGATTCCGTGTGTGTGTACTTAATAGTTTGTGAACAAACACATAAGTAAATACAAGAGTAGGTAACTAAAATACAATAAGTCCGAAAACTTTTCCTAAAACACCCGTGTCAACGATCAACATCGCTCTGACATGACATCCCAGCCCGGGATTTGAGAGATGAAAGTCCGGGATTCCCGCGGGATGCATTGGATGGATGCCGGGAACTGGCGAAGTTGTATAATAGTTATTGGAGTGTTTTGTCAATTGCTTTTATGTTTTATTGGGTCAACTTTTACTTCTTTACGACGAATAAAACCGGTCAAGAGCGTGATGGACATGTCCATGATAGGGTTCCGTAGCGATAAAATTATTTTGTTATATTTATATTCTAATTTTGAAATTAATCTTAGTGATGATGATTTTGCCAATCTCTAGTTTAAATAGCAATTAAATGCTTGAAGTTGAACGGTTATAAATAATTGGTGACTAAAAGGGTTATTTTTCGAAAAAAAATTACACAATCTTGAGCCACCGTAGATACAATGGGAGCTTCGTTGTAGGCCGGGAGGTGCAACCGATACGCGATCTCCTAATATAGCAAACCCACAACGCGATGGTTCTTTACGGTCGCTATAGGATTCGCTATAATGTACATAGTTAGTATTTATTTAGTAAGAGTTCCATTCATTATGGTGTAAAAATGAGGGATTAAGCTCGCCTTTGTACATTATATTACTTGAAATTTTTCATATTTTATGTCGTTTTGTGTAAAATAAAGAATCTAAGAGTAATTGAGGTAAAAAAGACATTAATTCAAATACTATAATAAAATCTGAAGGAAACTACAAAAAATGATTGGAAAAATCTACGATGCATAAAACTGATCCAAACTAAAGTGCTCAAAGCTTAAATTATAGAGAGTCATTAAACGCAAACTCTTGAAAGTTATAATGGTTTCCCGGTCCGCTATTGAGAACAATTGAGTCACATTTACACCGTCATGTAATTAAATAGTTTCATGAGAAATCTTATTATCTCATCGAATCAGAAAATAGGTATACAGGGTGTTACATAAGTAGGAATACATTTTTAAAACTCTTAAGGGGGTTGTTTAGACCGTCAAACTGAACAACTTTCTCTATGGGACCAACAACGAAATCGCGAAAAAAAAATCTGATATCTCATACATATTTTAGCTCGATTCGATTTGTAGAGTATAGAAAATTTTTTTTTTTCGCGGATTGATATTGGTCCCATTGTGAATATTGTTGAGTTTGATGGTCTAAACCTGTTTAAATGTTTATTTGTATTTTTGTAACACCTTGTATACATGTTTCAGCGTTACATGGAGCGATTCTGTTCAAACTGAAATATTTTGCCTGAACTGAATCGACAAAATATTCATCAACTTCACTTTTTTGGATTATTTCAAACATTCAAATTTTTCCATGGTGTTAACCAATCAATGGCCTGCAACACGTCAGCGCATCACTAAACGCGATTCTTCAATTCATTTAATTCATTTAAGGCCTCCGTACATTGCAGCGATATTATCGAGCGATTTTATCGAGCGATATTATCGACAGCGATATCGCGACACCTTACACACTGCAGCGATTCCGCGATTTGCGTCACGCATGCGCCCCACCACTGAATGTAGTCGAAAGAGTTGCGATAATATTGCGGCAGTGTGTGGGATCGAGCGCGTCCCCATACAAAATGTACTGAGAACAATTATCGCAAAATCGCAGCGATATTATCGCTCGATATAATATCGCGGCAGTGTGTAGGATCGCGCGCGTGCCCATACAAAATGTACTAGAAACAATTATCGCAAAATCGCAGCTCGATAAAATCGCTGCAATGAGCGGAGGCCTTTATTTATCCAAAATTTGGTTTCTTTACATCAAATCTGCCAAACTGCATGACTATGTTGGCAGATGTAAGCTCTCATTGTTAACAGGTTTATTCTAATACAATTAATACCCAAATATACTTATAACCGACGTGGTTGCGACATCTCATCATTGCGGTGCAGTTGTAACATCGCCTTCAAAGATCAACATAAACAGATTCAAATTATTTTTTGTTAACGATTTAAATGAAATATGAACGGTGTAATCGACGGCATCTTTATCCCAACGGTGTCGAGTACGTGGAGTTGGGTTTGAAGCGACGCTGGCGTAACGAGCAATTTCCGAACGAACCGAACTAATGACTATTCTGCACACCTTTCGGCCTGCATAATTGTCGAATCTCATTACTATCGAAAATTTAAATGAAGGATTTTAGGGAGCTTTGGCGAAAAGCGATAATTTTTATCTTAAAATTCATCGAACATAATTATATCGTTTGGTTAATGGTGTAAGCTTGTAAGTAATTATTTTTTTGGTGAATATTCCGTTTGTATTATACATGGATGCATTGGAGCGATAGACAAAATATTAGATTTTGAGAAACGCGCATTCGATTTGATAGTCGAAGATTGTATTTAAATGCAAGTTTTGTACAGGGTGTAAGAAAACACCCTAGAACTTAATATTTAAAGGGGTGGTTTAGACCACCAAACTGAACAATTGTCAATCTTCGAGAAAAAACATCAGCTATTTCATACAAAACTGCAGTACAGTCAGCACACAAGCTAGCAGTATACACGTTAGTACTACGACGTAGAACAAAAGTGTATATAACTTATTACTGCTGAGTGTACCTACCAACTCGACTCCAAATATGTCCCATAAATTTGAGTCGAGTCGGTACTGGAGATAGTGAAAATTGTTCAGTTTGATGGTCTAAACCACTCCTCTACACCCTGTGTTTTGTTACATTCTCCATAACTTCCTGGGCTGAAATTCCTTTAAAGTTGACCCGATACAGAGTTCAAACCTTCTGATTGGTCATCCCCAAGAAGATTGGAATGCTCTATAGTGGAGCACAGACTGCCTAACAAGACGTGAAACATGACAATACTCCTTTGTGGTCGGTAATGATCGTTCTTTTCCGTAGTTGTTTTTAGTGACGTTAACTTTGTCCCTTTCTAATGTATGTCTAGGCATGACGTCACTCAATTGTCGTTCATGTAATTGTGACGTCATTGGAATAGAAAGGGACGCACGTAAAATTTGAAATATCGACGACGGAAACGAACGTCAAATTTTCTTGTATCAATGCTTGTAAGGAGGAGTGCTATCCTTTATGATTTAGATCCATGGTCATCCCTCACCTGTCGTCTTCGCTTTGATTCAGTGTAAACACACCTTAAGGCCTGCTCTAAATTTCTGATTTATATCTTTGGATTTATAGACTTTGGAACACATAAGTTTTTCAATAAATCAATCAGTTATACGCGATTTAAATAACTTCTGGCTCTTCATTCGAATGCCGGCTATTTGATTCTTCTAATAATTCAATTTATTTCAACAACGGCTCTTCTTTACTTATTAGTTTATGGCAGAAAAACCCTTTTCAGTGTGTCTGTATGAAAATAAGTCTGTTTTTGGAATCGTAACTTGAACAAAATGAAACCAATTCCATCTTTTTGTTTCAAAGCTTTGAAATGGATCTGCGCCATGTTTAACGTAAACCGGTTTATTTTACTAGGAGTTTAAATTACAGTTATCTTTTGAAAGCTCTACTAAATCTGTGACAAAAAATGCAATCATTCTGTTTACTAAGCATTTCATAGATTGATTGTTGACGAAACATGATTATTACCATCACAAATTACCATAGAAAGTCTGAATGGCCCGACAAAATTGTTGCGGTATGTGTTCACAACACACATTCACGTAAGCCGCGTTCGTTATTGAAGATGACATTCTTTTCAGAAATTTTTATGACATACTTGTTCATGAAAACATCTGCATAGGTAGCATGGCAGCGTGATATAGCGCTATCACACCTTCGCTCTCTTTCTATTTGCGTGCGAACGAACGAGGTAAAAGACGTGATACAGCCGTATCACGTGTAACATGCTACGGCTTCAGGTCATTTTTCGCATTAGCTATAAGAAGAAGTTTGATCACCAATCTACATTTTATTTGAACTGAAATACACAAGATAATCACATTTAATATGACAATCATAAGAATATTATACCTTGCTTCTATTCCTGGGATCCCTGAAGTCTTCCTTCGAAGCCTTCCTCCTTTTGTCCTTCAGGATCATTCGAGCTGCAGCGAACGCCATCTTGAATTTAACTTATTAACTTTTTCACTTCAGTTACGTTTTTATTGGTTTAGGGATCACAGTCTTCACTAAAATTGACTAATAATTGCTTATGTTTAGGTCCGTTTTTGATCCAAATAAGTTTAACACTAACTTTTTAACGTTGACAGTACATTTGTTAACACTCAAATATTAATTTTAAAACTTAACAACTTATTGCCTTCTTCGTTGTTACACTTTTAAATAATTAACAACCAGATAATTGCGTTTAATTATCACTTTTCACTAATTGAACGTTACGTAATTGCTGGTTACCTGAAATAATATAACATTGGTGGTTCCTCGTTTATAATTATTGTGGTGCTATGGTTGAAATGTTTTATGTCAGAGTTTATAATTTTTTTTACAATAGTCTATTTACCGTAAAGTGATACTTTTATGCGAGGGCTTTGAAATTCTAATCCACAACCTTTTCGTTTGACTGAAGTTCGAATTTTAAATCGGGAGTGCCGTATTGAAAGCTGTGATTTAGTTATGAAAAAGTGCGCGAAATCAGGAGATAAGAAGGCTTTGTTTAAAGACCATTTCAAAGAAAGATCCTCGCCGGTGGAAGTTTCACATCTGCCGAGAGTAACCGTGACGGTCATTTTTTAAATGTAGACAGGTCAGTATTATATTTCTAATGTACTATTATTAACACTAAAAAGAGCGAATGAAGACATTTTGGGAATTCAAAATTTCGACATTTTAACAAGTAATTTAAAAGAACACGAGAACTTATTCCTTTTTTTGAAGTCGGTTAAAAAGATAACATTTTAGGAAGTAGATACAATATAAATCATGAAGGCTTTTCACTACATCAGCATCAGATTTACATACTCGTAACTATAAAAATGTATGATTATCTTCTGACACCTGATTACTTGCATGAGTATTTATATTTTATTCGGAGTCACGTTGCAGGGTTTGCCTCGAACACTTGTCTCTCGCGTGGTGTTCGCGCGGATCGCGTCTCAGCCTGCCACGAGGCTCCTAACTCCTTCTCAGTTGTTCTTACTCAAAAACAATCCTCGAGATTGGATAGACACTCCCTCAAATAACTTGACACTGGTGAAATCTAACAAGGAAACGCCATTAAATAAAAATAGAATAGAATGTATTTTATTCGACGCATACTCTATTAAGGTACTTCTAGAGACAAACGATTTGAAGAAAGCGCCAAAGTTGAGGAAATTTCCTTTAGATGGCTAACTCAATCAGTTCATAAGACATTACCGAGTTCGAAGCATTACCGGAGAAATCGAATTTCTCAAACTGTTCATTGCCATAAGAAAACAACCTCAATGTGTTAGTAAGTAGAGACCAAATTCTTTTGAACAAATAAATTGGTCGAAAAGAATTGAAGGGAGGAAACCATCCGTCAAGATAAAAACGTGAATTCTTCACAAATCTTATTTTCTTGAATAAGATTACGCAGGTACAGGCCTTGAAGAATCAGGACTCAAGGAAATAGACAAATTTAAAAAAGGAAGATGCGCTTAACTTCACATGTGGTCGGTAAGGTAAGCTAAATGGGACGTTTTTTGGTATAAACATTATAGGTATCGAACGATTATTGTTGATAAATTGTGAAAGAAAGTCCATAAACAATGATATAGGTTTGAAAGACATATTGTATTGAGTAGTTTGACAGCGGTTCAATGCAGCGGCACGTATAAACACTAGTATTAAATTAAATTAGTCTATGAAAACATTTATTTTAAATTATCAAGTGACTAAAGCCTAATGTGTAGTGTTTGCATTGTTAGTGTAAGTTGTTGAATGAATTGAATTCAGTATTAATATTTTTTATCCTTTTTATTTTAACTCTTTATTGCTTATATACATCTGCATAAAAAAGAGTAGAAAGTGCAAAGGGCGAGCATATTTACTTACAGAAAGATTTCTTCTAGCATACCCGAGACAAGAAAAGTTTACATAGTGAGGTAGATTATCATGACTATTCAGTTCAGAACGGTGAAAAGTAAAACTTTCACGACTGTTATGAGTAAAACTTCAGTAAATTAGTGCGGCATCTTCCTCGTTTCGTGTCATCTATGTTCACGGGCGATTGATTTTCTATCACTCTTCGTCGGATGAGCCAACGGTTATGTGCCTAGAGATTTGGGATATGCAAAGTTAGGCGAGTTTTTTGAGCTATTTCTTGTCCTAAAGACCCTAGGAAAGGAATGTTAGAAACTGAAATACCTAGATTTTTTTATAAAATTACTATGGTGAAGGAGAATGCTATTAAAAATCTCTAGTACGAAATTGCAGGTCAACCTGCTATGCGAAAAATAATGGTCGCGACTGCCGAGCGTCGAGCGCGCTCACCTCACTATTAATTTATTTAGGTACGCTATGGTAATACCATGTTTATAATTGTACCTCCGCAGTTGACAAATTTTAATAGCGCACGAAATGATATTGACCAATCAGGATGTGCCACGTTCGCGCGCCTAAAATCCCTTGCTGCTATTTGCTAATAGTTTTCGCGTGCTTATCGCTGGTGAAGCTCCCGTCAGCGTCAGTCTGGCTATTCGACTTAGAGAGATAGAGAACGTTTTTGTAGCACCAGAATTTGCACCCTTTGTCCAAAGCGCATGATATATTTTTAATTACTAAATGACTTCCAGTTTTGACGGGGAGAATCTCCGTCCCTGGTCTGTGCAAAAGAAGATTGACGAGTGGACAAATCCTGGTCGTACTGTGCAGGTACTTTGATTTTCTATAATCAAACGTTTTGAAGGGCGCTGATGTATCAAACACCCTACTAATACATTAGGTAAACACAGGGCCGGGCCATATTTTGCTGGTTTTTAGAAGCTATCTTCTCTTTATTTGAAAGACATGCAAATTATTTAAAAATGTAGCAATAATCTTCAACATCTCGGCTTTATTTGCTAAAGATCACATTTCTTATTTTTCTATAAAATACATATGAAACCTGTGTTCAAAGGAAAGCATAAATATTGGAAAAAATCTGTATTATGTGCATCTACTTTTTAAGTTTAAGTCACTTTTACTTGAGACACACACTTTTGTGAAGACAATATTAAGATCTAAAATTAATATAAAGTAAATTTTTTTAAGACCCAATATTTAATGAGTTAATTACATACCTAATTGTCAAATTTAATTGCGAATTATCATGATTTTAGAATGTGATTTCCTTGAATTAGAACGCACCACAGTGACGTAATGAAGGTCAAGCCAGTCAAAAATAGGTATACCTAACTAAAATGACGTAGATTAGTAGAGGTGAGGTGGCTCTGAAAGAGTCATTGTCGCTCGGTCAGGGAAACCTCTTAAGGGGGAGCGAAATCCCGAAATAAAATCTGCTGTCCCATTGGTACATTTTAGTCGAGTCGGTCGGTACTGCAGTTTTGTATGGAACAGCTGATTTAGATTTCGAAGTTGGCTTCATAATGATAGTTGTTCAGTTTGATAGGCTGACGCACTCCTTTTAAGTATTACTAGGCGGTTTTTTACACGCTGTATAAACAAAATTATTATCAAACATGTCTGTTAAATAAAATTATTATCAATTTCAAATCATCTTTACCCAATTAAAATTTTGAATTGAAGGTAATAAAGCAACCCTCATACCCTCATTAGCTTTGAATCTGCTGGGAGAGAAAGATGGAAATATTAAAATTGATAACGTCTGTAAAGGACAAACTTCATTATTCTGAAATTGGCAAAGACCAGACCCTCTAATGGAAACTTAAGCTTTTTGAATGAATGACACGACCTTTTTGAAACTTTGATTTAGGGTTGAACTACACATGACCGCACGCGATCGCACTTTTCCGTCGCTCCATCCTTTTCTGTCACTCAGGAACGTAAAAGTGCGATCGCGTGCGGTCATGTGTAGTTCAACCCTTATTTCATTTGTGTTCAGGATACGGGGTGTGAACAAATACACATTTTAAGTTACATACACATACACATATTTACATACATTTCATATACACAGTTACATATTTTAAGTTTACACCCTGTATATGTCTTTAATATTGTGTAAGGAACGGTTTTCAGCTGATGCAAGTAAATAAAAATAAAACAATTTATTTTAAACTAGCAATCTTTACGATTTTGTACGTGCCTATACCACCGAATTAAATGCCAATTGCGTATTTTTGTTTATTTTTTAAACTATAGGATATTACTACTTCAAGGTGATTATGAAATCTTCATCTGAATTGAGCTTGTAGTTTTTATGTAACGTGTGCTCAAGCAAACAAATCGACATTTATTTAAATATTTTTATTTATATGGGGGCTTTTAACCCTGAGGTTATGTCAGCCCCACAAAACCATGAAAACCTAAAATAAATAAAAATGTACACCATTGTAGCCTCTCCCGACGTAGGGGCGGGCGGCCAAAATGGTGACAAAAGAGCCTAAATATAACAATGCATTCTATCACTTATCCTCCACCCCAAAATAACAAAACAAACCTGTTATAAATAATTATCAAACAAAGACCCTATTAGGTGAGGTATTACTAAAAATATCTCATATTTATTTATCTGTTAAAACGCCAGTAAAACAGATAACAATAACCATAACTACTCATCAAATAAAATCTAATTTTAATCTCTCGTCAACAAGAATCATATTTGTAAAGCTCTCAGCATCTCATCTCGAGTACCCTCGAATGAGACTCGGTACTACATTTTAGTCAAGTGTGAGAGTGTAACAAAGTCCACGAGGGTCTCGAGCGCTCTCAGTCATGTCAAAGCTTGTGTTTGTACTGCTGGAACTCACGCGTTACTCGATTTTAATTTGCGTGATTATTAGTTGGTTTCTAGTTCCCGGATGAACACGGTTCACGGTGATGTGACCGAGTGCAATGTCTTCATAGACAACTTCAGAAATATAGGGTAAAACTTGGGAATTGGGCCGACTCCACCAAAAGGTGAGATTACAGTAGGTAATAACATAAATATGGTATTAGGTGATTCCACTGCCGGGCAAAGGGCTTCACTCTCTAAAAAAGATGAGTGGTTTGCACTTGTAATGTTAGTCAGCCAACCTTGTTCGTTCGAAGCATCTTAGGTAATAAATTAAACATAGCTCCACATAGCAGGCTATCTGACTAGACGTAGATCGAAATGTCTTCTTATAGAGGCAGGTGCTGTAAATTCACAAAACCTACTGGCACACTTTCTTCTTACCTTAATATTTTAGCTTTTTGGTAGGTACAATGACACTTAAGTACAAAAGTTCGTAACTTAACATTTCTACTTATTCTAATGAGCGATTTCTAGATGACTTCTACTTTATCATCATTAGTAACCCATTTTTACATTTGCTGTGCTTGATAATGAAATGTAAATCAAACGTAGTAGTAATAAGTTTCATAATAGAATGAGGGCAATAATGGTAGCAAAAATGAAGTGCTTTATCCTGTGTAATTTCAGGGGCTTTGGTGTGAAAAAGAAAAGGGATTTCACAACTGTAACATTTGCGCGGAGTTTTACTATTCTTATTCTTTTTTTTCCAAGATTTGATGGGTGTTTTGTAAATACGTTTTTTGTGAGAATACTTTAGGTCGAAATTTTTGTTTCTTTTTATTTTATTTTCTTGCGACTTTGCAAAAGCGACATTTCTTTTTCGATTTCTAGAAATATAGATTATTAGGATTCTTCAATCATATTCACGACATTATATCCATCATGGAGAAGGCCACAAACTTGCATAGCATACTTGTTATAGAGTCGTGAAAGTTATAATCAGCTATAAAAGTTCGGGTCTAAACCATAGAGGTATTATACCAGGAATAGAGGAACATACAGCTGAGAGAGCGAGATGTACCTAGCGGCACCACTGTATAATAGAAAGAGATACGTGACGCTAGGCATTAGGACCGTTTTTTTAGTCTCCAATTAATTTTTACAATTCGGTTTCCGTGAATAATTGCGAATCTAAAGTGAAATCGTAGATAATTTTATGAAATATACTGACACTACTTCATTAATTTATCCATAACTTCACGTTAGACTCAGAATTATAGACGATATTCAAAGGACAATGGGCAAAAGTGGTCCAAGAGCCTCCACTATTGAGACTGGTGGGAAATGAGAGTGCATACATGTCATATGATTCTGGCAAAAGCCTATTAAATTCTGTCCCGGTGGTATCTCGCTATGGTCATCTATGTGATCTATGTCCCAAGTCCAGCTGTAAATAATATGATTTTACGTTTAACGTGGTAGGTAGGTATATATATTGTTAATAAGCTATTAGGTATTACAATAAGAGGTTAATTGTTATATTTTATAATATAATATATAACCAACCGACCAAACCTAACCTAACCTAACCTAACCTTTTTTTTTTTATTTTGTTTGATGACGGGGGGGGAAATCTTCGAAAAGATACCCGGCTCCTTAGAGGAGGAGTCGGGTTATGTGGGATTTTTACCCTAACCTAACCTAACCTAACAACCTAACCTAACCTTACTGGGGGTCGGTGGGACGGTTATATGGGACTCCCTCGCGGTATACCCATTAAACCCCTGCGGCGGCCTACATCTGCAGTGTGGGGATCTCTGGGAACGCATCAGCAAGCTTCAGAGATCCCCTCTGCGATTCCCCCCCCCCCCCCCCCCCCCCCCGTGGGGAGAAACCTAACCTACATGTAGGCTGATGGTGATGATGATGATGTTAGGTTAGGTTGTTTTCTTTATCTTAGGTTAGGTTTCTGGAACGTATATAGGCCGATGATGATGTTAGGTTAGGTTAGGTTAGGTTGTTAGGATAGGTTAGGTCGTTAGGTTAGGTTAGGTTAGGTTGTTAGGTTAGGTTAGGTTGTTAGGTTAGGTTAGGTTCTTAGGTTAGGTTAGGGTAAAAATCCCACATAACCCGACTCCTCCTCTAAGTAGCCGGGTATCTTTTGGAAGATTTCCCCCCCGTCATCAAAAAAAAAAAAATAACGTTAGGTTAGGTTAGGTTAGGTTTGGTCCTGCATATGCAGAAGAAGAAATTCTGATGTACATATGTATACGTCCCACTGCAGGGCACAGGCCTACCCCCTAGGAGGGTATTAGGGCGTTAGTCAACCACGCGTGCCCGATGCGGATTGGTAGACTTCACAATATATGCATCAGAATTTCTTCTTCTGCATATGCAGGTTGTCTCACGATGTTTTCCTTCACCGTTTGAGAGCAGTCGTTAGTCGGTAAAACATACATAAGTTAGAAAAACTCATTGGTACGTGGCGTGTTTTCCGTGCGGATTCGAACCCGGACCTCATGGTTGAGAGTCCATACCTCTCCGCAACGCATCACCGAGCTCTCGAACCTAACCTAACCAGGTCTTGGTTTCATATATTTTTCTATGGTTATCAAAACTAATCGTGTAGTTTCGTTCCTAATCGTTAAGGAGTTTCCTCGTACGGAGACGATTCTGGTAGCAGCACCTGGTTTTGGTTAACATTTATTTTTCTATTGTTATCAAAACTAAACGTGTATGTTAAACAACAAGATAGTGCTACTAACCTTTGAGAAGTTTCCTCGTACATAGCAGATCCTGGATGCCGTACCAGATCTTGGCTTCATATATATTTTTATGGTTATCAAAACTAAACATGTATGTAAAACGGCAAGATAGTGCTACTAACCGTTGAGGAGTTTCCTCGTATGGAGACGACTCTGGTAGCAGCACCTGGTATTGGTTAACATATTTTTCTATCGTTAGCAAAACTGAACTTGTATGTAAAACAGTAAAATAGTGCTACTGATCGTTGAGGAGTTTTCTTATAAGGAGCAGATCATGGATGCCGTTCCAGATCTTGAATGCATATATTTTCCTATTGCTATCAAAATGGCAAGTTGGTGTTATAAACCGTTGAAGAGTACCTTGGTAGGGAGACGAGGGGTACAGGTAAAAATTCCAAGAAGTTAGACGCTTCAGCGCACACGCCTACACGGTTCTTTCACATCCTCTCCATGTCGTGGAGAAAATAAACACCAGGAGTAACGTATAATCATAATATTTCTAGTTGGAACCTACATGACCACAGCGAGATAACACCGGGACAGAATTTTATGGGCTTTTCCCAGAATCATACGACATGTATGTACTCTCATTTCCCGCAAGTCTCATGAGTGGAGGCTCTTGGACCAAGTTCCATACATTTTTGCCCATTGTCCTTTTTTCCTGCTAATAATCTCCAAAAAACATCCAAAAAAGGTTTCATTTGACAACTCATGTTTGTTGCTCTATTCCTGGTATAATACCTCTATGGTATAAACTGGACATTCAGAAGAACGTAACCGACAGAATTCAACAAACCAACTCACTTTAAGCTTGTTCCTAACACTTGCAGGAGGACTATGGAGGTGCTACTTGGGAATGTTCCTCCATTGAAAAGGGAAGATCTTCCACCAGGCTTAGTGTGAAGCCTGGGGACCGGCCGTGGTCCAACAGTTCTTAGTTGGACATTGTATATATATCGAATCTCTGTGATTATTTCTCTTGCGCGATTTATGTCTCGCATTCGATTGTGAACCTTATTTGTAGTAGGTTACGAGTTACGTATTTACGGTGAACGTTGTCTTTGTATGGAGCATATTTCTGAGCGCGACGGTATCGCCATCTGTTAGCTTCTTTGCTATAACTTGTGGGTGTTGACATCTATGGCAAGTCCCCACAGTACTCCCCCCTCAGACCGGAGGTCGTTGAGTTGTTCGAAGTGTGCAGTCTGTATCCATGTAGGTGCAGGGCTCCAGTCAAGTGAGTCTGACGAGCGATGTGCTGCGAGTGTGTGCATCTGTCAGGGAGACTAGTCCTGATGTGATGCGGGTGAGTGACAGGCGTGGAGAAGGCGAGCAGAACTGCCACGTGGAGGTGAGCTCAGACACGTGGGCTGCGGGAGATCCTTCTATGCAGACGCTGACTGTCGTTGAGGAAGCTGCAGGCCCAGGAAGCGGTGTGAAGACAGCTGCGATGGACCTGGTTGGCTTTGGGTTGACGGCGTGTGACTGCTGCTTGTTTGACCTGGTCGAGGGGTGTGAAGGGTTGGTTGCTGCTCTGTGTTGGTGCTGCTCTGCGGTGTTCAGGTTGCGATGTTCTTTGTCGAGGGTCACCAATATGGAGGTGCTACTTGGGAATGTTCCTCCATTGAAAAGGGAAGATCTTCCACCAGGCTTAGTGTGAAGCCTGGGGACCGGCCGTGGTCCAACAGTTCTTAGTTGGACATTGTATATATATCGAATCTCTGTGATTATTTCTCTTGCGCGATTTATGTCTCGCATTCGATTGTGAACCTTATTTGTAGTAGGTTACGAGTTACGTATTTACGGTGAACGTTGTCTTTGTATGGAGCATATTTCTGAGCGCGACGGTATCGCCATCTGTTAGCTTCTTTTCTATAACTTGTGGGTGTTGACATCTATGGCAAGTCCCCACAGCTGCATAGACAGCCTAATGACTTATTCCATACGAGATGTGTTGCTATATCGTATGACAATCAATCGTGCTGTAGTGGATAGATAAGCCAGTCAGCAGTGTTCGTATCGAGGCTGACTACCCAGGGTGCGCAAAACAAACTCAGGATTCGTCACTCGGGGAGGCTCTATCCTTGCATTTCTCTCCTTCAAATGTGTAAAAAAAAAACATAGTATAATCATCATCATCATCAGCTCATATACGTCCCACTGCAGGGCACAGGCCTTCCCTTAGAGACGGGTTATGGGCATTAGTCCACGCATGCCCAATGCGGATTGGTAGACTTCACATACGCATCGGAATTTCTTCGTCAGCATTAACAGGTTGCTTAGTATAATATTCTTTACGATTTGAATTTGATGTATCTATAAACATCATCTTATTTTTCGGTGGAGTATTCGCCAATCCTGTTTTGATACACCTACCAACTTAGGTATCGACGCATAATGTCTTAATTTTTCAACGCAAAACAGTTTCGAATATTCCAGCCGAGAGTATGAAGCGAGCAAACTTTTTAACAAAAACTAGTTAAAAATTTTCTAAACGTTTCAACAACAGGTAGTGGGTAAAAACGGCATGTTTATATTATCAAGTACCAAGGTTTCGGTCAATCGATCGATAAAACCGTTTACTCGATAGCAATGCATGTTCTATCGATTTTATTAATGAGTCATGTTGCATTTATTTTCTAATAATTTTACTGTACCGTGTTTGACAAGACATGGTAATTTTTTTGTAATTACAGGGTGTTAGGGTAAACAGATGCATTAGTTTAAGGGGTGATTGTACCCATCAGGATACTGAATAACTTTTCCTAAGAAACCTATAGGAAACTCGCAAAAAAATAATAACTTTTCATACAAACGTTCGATCAGCTAATTGCTATTGTTTTTAAAAAAAAATTTATATCTTGGTTACAATCACCCCTTAAAGTAATGCAACTGTTTACCCTAACACCCTGTATAGGTACTAAATTGAAGGAAACTTCCAAATCTTAGCATTAAATGCTAAGATTTGGTGATTGAACATGGTGTTAACTAATGAACAAACAACCTGAGACCTGGTTTGTACGAAACGATAAAATATCAACGCAAATAATGGGTTGACGGCAGGCAGATGACGATTAGGTAGGATATGGTGTCAGAATGCGGTTGCGAGCTTTTTTTTAAAATGGGCGGCCGAAAAATTTAGTTACACAACACACCAGTTAAAATTTCGCGGCGTAATCGTAATTTCGGCGTTTACTCGAATAAAATGGCGCGACTGGTCGTTTGCCCGAATGAAATAGCATTGCACGAGTAATTAATATCGCAGAACAACAATTCGGTACAATATTTGCTATTATTCGGCCCATCCACCATAACTACCTGGCAAACAGCTTCCTTTTTGCAAAATTGCAATTGAAAAAATTAAGTTTGTTTTTTTTATGTTGAGTCCATGTTACCTACTTCTCTTCAATAGTAGTAGATGACACACCGAGGACAGGAAAGTAAGAAAGGTCTCAGATCTCATGTAATTGGCTCGACTTCGCCTCGGCCAACAAACATGTGATCTGAGGCTTTCTTAATTTATTGTCTGAGGTTAGTATACTATTTTTCTCCTCGACCGAGGTGAAAGCGGCAACTTCGTTTAGCGCAGCGGGACGAAAATTGACGCTTTCCATCCGGAGGGGAGAAAATATTATATCTAATATCTAAACTATTATAAAACTGTAACTGAAGTGTCTGTACATTGAAGATATTTACAAAAAAAATAATTGCGATATGGTTTATAGGTATCCCTGACTCAAAATCAATCTTTTTTAGAAATTTTGTCCGTCTGTTTGTTTGTTTGTTCGCGCATCACGCAAAACCTGAACCGATTTTGATGAAACTTTTTTTGTTTGATAGCTTATGATCTGACTTAAAATCTGGTATATAATTTGTGCGGACGAAGTCGCGGGAAAACACTAGTATACTTATAAAACAGTTCCATGGCTGACTGACTGACATACAACGCACAGTCCAAACTGAAGATACATAGAGATAGAAACATACAATTTTTAATACACCTTCTACAGAGGAAGCAGGTTGCACTCATCATCATCATCATCAGCTTATATACGTCCCACTGCAGGGCACAGGCCTACCCTCTAGAAGGTTGTTTGGGCGTTAGTCCACCACGCGTGCCCAATGCGAATTGGTAAAGGACATCCGGCGATAAATGCCAAATATTGTACGAGTACTTAAAAAATAAAAAATGATAAAGCGGCAATACCAAGGCAATAAAAAAATAATATCTGACAATTGTCACAGAAAAGAGAGATGACCGGTGTTTCCACAGTTTAGATATTTTAAATGTGTTTTTTTACCAAAATAAGCATCATAAAAATTATTTAAGGGTCCATCCATACATGATAAATGTAATAAGTATTACCTACATTATAAAATAATATACCTACAGCTGTAACCGTTGGCATTTTTTTTATGGCCGGGGCCGCGTCTTCTTTCACATACGCATTAGAATTTCTAGGTTGCTCTAAGAAAGGATTTTTGAAAATCAAACTTCGTCACCCTCAAAATCAAAAGGCGGCGCGGCGGTGGCGTTTTGAAGGTCTTAGGCCGAGATTCAGAGACGATTTGTAAGTCATAGTTCGAACTCGGAGTATGTCAAAATCCATACATTTCGACCCTATACTTAGCTCGAACTAAGACTGAAAAAATCGTCTCTGAATCTCGGCCTTATAAATGAACGCAGACGAAGTCGCGGGCAAAATCTGGTATTCTACATTTGCTTAGATAACTGCAATAATTTATAGCCTAGCTCATGTACTTAAGTTTTTAAGACTATAAATTATTGATCTAAGTATTTTAGTCACGCCCACAACACGCCCACAATAAATTACGAATAGTAACAAAAGCATGAATTTATGATTACCAATATCAATAGAAAAGCGATAACTTTTAAAGTTTTGTTTTATGTTATCTAGTTCGAGAATACATAAAACAAAACTTTACAATTTATTATTATTTTATGGGTCTAAAATAGTACATTGTAAATATTTACAAAAAAATGCAGTAGGTACCTAAGTACAAACATTATACAGGGTGTTTACCCTATAAACAGTTGCATTACTTTAAGGGGTGATTGTACCCATGATACTGAACAACTTTGCCTGAGAATCCTATAGGAAATTAGCAAATTTTTTTTTTTTGAAGCTGTATCGTATGTGAAATATCTTGTACCGAGAAATCTATGATGATAATAAAATAATATTTGCAAAGTACGTATTAGGCGATATTGTCATTCATTACATACACAATTATGGGTTTTGCAAGTGACCCCCTAGTCCCTACTGACCGAAATGAAAGATGTTTCACGTTATAAAGTTAGTGAGTATTTAAAGTTTCTAAGTAGGTAGGTACATTGTATTTCAGTACAATATCATTAAAAATATCGCCGACTAGCCCCTAGGGAAACATAGCAGTGACCATATACCTATGTTTTGAATAAATCTATATAAAAAACTTATTTATATTTTTCACGCATTTATGAACAGTATAATTACAGTCATAGACGTCCACTGAACCGAATCAAATCAATCATGAGACCTAAATATGTACCATCGAAATAAATAATAACTTTCATATACGATTGCAAACCAAATCCATCCCTTGGGAAGTATCCACACTGTCATTAAAAGATAGACCCAAATCGACTTATATATAAAACTGAAATACTACTCCGAACATTATTTAAAAGCAATAAAGTCGCTTATTGAATGTTTTAACCGCTAAAATGTTTAATCATACTATGTGGGAATGAAAGCATTTGCTTTTGTGATATTCACGTGGGAAATTAAAAAAGTTCGTTTATGTGTACTTTGACATGCAAAAGTTTGTTTTATGACAACGAGTTAAACAAACAGCTTTTTTAATGAGTACTTCGTTTTTTATGATATTGCCTAGTTTTTAGGGTTCCGTACCCAAAAGGTGCCAACGGGACCCTATTAGGTACTATAGCCTGTCCGTCCGACCGTTCGTCCTAGCTCTAAAGGGCTGTACCTTTTGAACCGTAGTGGGTAGGGAGTTGAAATTTTCATAATGTGTTACTATTTTGGATTTCCTAAAAAGTAATAAAAAAAGTTGGTTTCTGTAAAGTCGGTTTACGGACGATAGTTTTACGTGATAACGTCAAAAAGAAACATTGATGAGAACTGCTAGCTCTGACGTCACGCGGAACGTAACACTTTTTCGTGCGTGCAGCCAGCGTTCTTCAATTTATAAGACGTTATCATAATCAAAAACAAAAAAAGGGGGTCCGCATTTTTATTTTATTTTATTATGGTTTAGGGATTTGTTTTTTTTCTGTGTCCTGTCAAATTGCTAACATTGTTTTTCATGTTAATTATTGTAACTAACAAGATGGGCTTGATCTGAAATAAATGAATTCGTTAATTAGAAGGTAAGGTAGAGTCAACTATTAAAAATATTAATGGACACAAAAATGTAGGTATTACCGTACGCTACAAAAAAACTAAACATTTTGTGATTAGAAAATAAACCCAAACAATTGTAATACCTACATAATCCTAGGTACTTAGGAATTCTTCTACCTTATAATAAGCGAGTTCTAAAAAGGTAGGAATTTCAAAAGTTTAAAACAACGTGAGCGCAGCCTAAGGGCCTGGTCCCTAAAGTTATCCAATTAAGGCTCATATGCGGTGAGGGCCAACCGCCGTCTCGCTTCGTCAAACAAAATTTTGGTCTAAATACATTATTATTATCTTCACACGGCGTAACGACTAAATCAACGATATTCGATTTATATGGAGACAGGAAATAACCAGCGAAAGATTAAATTCCAAGAATCAAGATTCCACTAGCGCTAAATAAATCTCCACTGAACCGTGATTGGACCGCGTGCGGACCACAACTTTTAACACATTCGGTATCACCTATTGACATCCTAACGGATGACAGCCTTGACCTTTTCACAGCCGTTAGAACCGTTTTGACAGATCGCTCAGTCATATAGTAAATAAGTCAAGTTTAACGCGATACGGAATTCACCACAGTTGAATAGTAATTGGATTGCAATGTGATTAGAACTGAAATTGGATTAGGATTTAAATTCGATATTTTAAATTAACACGATCGGGGCGTCATGGTCGCAACGTAGGGTTGTCGCATTATTTTCGATCATCTGAATGAGGAAGATTTACTCGAAAACTATTGGATTGATTTTGATGATTCTTTCACGTTACCTATGTCATCTTTTCAATAGTACAACAGGAACATAATTTTTGCAATCGGCCATAAAAAAGGTTGCGACAGGCCTTGGAGTGGCAGCCCTATTTTTTACGATCCACGATATTTCCACTGGTTCCTCTATGTATCATTGCCTAAACAAATACTGTAGGAAACTTGCAATGGAGCTTAGTATTATATTATGAGATCAATGGGTCTAATCAAGATCTAATGGCATATTCTGTGGTCTGCGCGTACGAAGTCTGGGGCATAGCTAGTAAACAATATACCAAAATGTTTGCCAAAAATAAGTAATTAAATTAGGCCAGAGATTTAGACATTTATTCAGTTTTAAATTAGGTCAATTAGTTCAAAGTTTTGTAGAAATAAACCGTAAGAGCTTTTATTTTATTATGCTGGTAGAAATATTTGGTAACCAAATCTTTTGGCGTATTTCCAGAAATATCATTAAAACCTTAGAGGTAGTATTTTTCGCAAGATTCTTTTAAAAATAGTAATTCAATTTATGGTTATTTTCAAGGTCGGGAAATGTATGTGTTATTTAAAAATAAAATTGAAATTAGTATTTTAATGATAACAACTTAACACGACAGAACACCGGCAGCATGGAAGCGCGATATAGAGCGATCGGTCCTCTTTCTATTTCCTCGCGCCCAAACGAGATAAAAGGCGTGATGGCGCCTTATCGAGCGCATCATACGGCCGCGGAATCTGTTGCATTTGTGATAGTAAATGTTTTCAGTTGGGTTTGAACCAGTTGATCTTATGTCTAATGTCGGAGAGCGATCGTGATACACCCTGATGAAATTCTGCGTAGCTATTATTTAACTAATTGTGATCGATAAGCCAGTTACGAACTGGCTGGCGTAGGGTTGAATGCCCTGCGGTCTGATGGCTGGACCGAGGACCTAAGAAAGGTAACGGGGAGAGACTGGATGAGGAAAACCGAGGATTGTTTTGGGTGCTCCTTGGGAGATACCTATATTCAGCAGTGGACGATGATAGGCTGATGATGATGAGGCTAGTCACTTATACAATGATTCGTGTTTCTTTGCTGACATCTCGATAACTTGAGACTCCTGATAAAATGACGTGTTAAGTGGTGAAAGATGGTTATCATCTCGCTCATAAAAATATTATGGAAACCGTGATAGAAGTTCCGTCGTGGAACCATTAAGACTTTTTTCTCAGAAGTCCCGTGGAACTAAGTACGAACACTCCAAAATAAACCATATCTCTCAGTCAGCACCTTCTATTTTTTTTTATTACTTATGGGTTTGCCCTTTACCTCAATCCAATCTTTAGGAAAAAAAATGGGGTCGAAGATGTAGCGAGCTTACCCAGAAGAAGCCTATTCACTCGTCCTTTAAAGGAATCCGGGTTGTAAGCGCTCGGAAATACTGACGCCCCCCATTGCTGTGTGCATTATAAAAGAGTCAGAGGTACTTCTACGAGGTAGCCAGGGAAAGAAAATATACAGAGGTCCTAATGTCCTCAAAAGAATCCTGAATCCATCCCTGGCAATAAGCAATATAGCCTGACGCCTGTAAGTCTACGGTCGACAGTAACAAAGCTTCTAACTGAAGATATCAACAATTGGCCTCGTGCCAGCTGATTCGTTTATTAACTGCATTTCTCAGATAAGGAGTAGGAAGGAATATTGGCTGGCATTGGCATTGGTTTCGATTGTGATTTTTATACCATTGTTAATTTTTATGGTGTTTCAAGGTCGAGTCTTACCAGTGAATTTTGAGGAACTTAATGTTTTGCAATAACATGGGCTTATCGGTGAAGAAAGGCGACAACGGGCTCAGCTTGTGTCACTGCAGTGCTATTTATGAATTTTCTCCCCTCCGGACGGAAAGCGTCAATTTTCGTCCCGCTGCGCTAAACGAAGTTGTAGCTTCCCACCTCCGTCGAGGAGAAAAATAGTATACTAACCTCGGACAGTAAATAAGAAAGACTCTGCTTCGCCTCGGACAACAATTACATGAGATCTGAGACCTTTCTTACTTTCCTGTCCTCGGTGTGTAATCTACTAATATCAAAATCTAGATTGAATGTGACTTACATAGTATGGAGTTTATGCATTACTCGATCATTATTTTGAACGTGTCACTTTCAAAAATCGCACCACAGGACATAATTTGAGCACGCTATGTTTATCTAGAAATCATGTTTATCGGTTTATCTTCTTTGTCTAGTCTCTTGGAGTAATTATATAAGGTGTTACAAAAGTATAAATAAATATTTAAAGCTTTTAAGGGGGTTGTTTAGATCATCAAACTGAACAATTTTCACTACAGGAACAACATCGTTATCGCAAAAAAAATAATCAGCTATCCCATACATTTAGCTCGAGTAGATTTGTATAGTTTAGTACTCGTATGGAACATCAGATTTTTTTTTCGCTATTTCAATATTGATCCCATAGTAAAAGTTGTTCAGTTTGATTGTCTAAACCACCCCCTTAAATGTTACCTTTACCCTTGTATAGTCGTGCTTGAGGATATGAAATACTACGCTCTGGGAAAAGGAGTTTTGGCAAAGCTTCTGTCCGCTCTGGAAGATAATGCGGGTTAGGGGTTTGGAAGTGGCCTTTGGCGCTTCGAGCAATCTAAAATTTTCACTAAAATAGCCTGTCAGTCTGAAACCTATTTATATCAATCCATACATACATAAACTCTCGACCATAATCCCTCTCAGGGTGGTCAGAAATAAGCTGAAAGCCCCTAAAGCCAAGTAGTGTTACAAATCGTACATAAATTCCGAAAAACTCATTGGTACGAGTCGGCCTGGACGGGGATCGAACGATCGCCTCCTGCACGGCAGGCAAGGTTACTCGCCACTGGGCCACCACGGCTTCACACCAATTCAGAAATCGCGCTGTCCCATACAAAACTGCAAACCTACTTGAGCCAAATGTATGTGACAGCTGTTTTTTTTTTCGAGATTTCGATGTTGGTCCCGTAGAGAAAGTTGTTCAGTTTGATGGTCTGATCATCCCCTTAAAATAGTTTAAGATAATCTTGTTAGCCCTTATACGTAGGAAAATATTCATATTCCTTTTTACTTATGATTGAGCATAAGCATATTATGCTCACGACTATATTCCCCGAGGGGGTAGTCAGAGATATTCTGAATCCTCAGAAAATCCACGTTTCACCAGTAGTACCGAAACTCTGTCCAGTGTGACGGGGGGTGAGCCCGTCGCCACTTATAATGGACAGTGGGTACAATACACGCCTCAAAATTGAAGCATGCAGGACTTATGATTGAGCTCCTAAAATATACAGTCGGATGATTTAGTTAAAATCATGCATAGAACCTAAAAGCGTACGTTTGCAGTAAATCCTAGACGGGCTCATAATCAGAGTCGACCCGTTGTGTGTAACAATGCCTTCAACGAACCGAGTCCTGTCCCAAACAGATAAAGATATTGTACACTGGCGGACAATATAGTAGCAAAGCATAAGCATATGCTCACGACTATATTCCCCGAAGGGTAATCAGAGATATTATGAAACCTCAGAACATCCACGTTTCACCAGTAGTACCGAAACTCTGTCCAGTGTGACGGGGGGTGAGCCCATCGCCACTTATAATGGACAGTGGGTACAATACATGCCTCGAAATTGAAGCATGCCGGTTTCCTCACAATGAATCGTACATAAATTCCGAAAAACTCATTGGTACGAGTCGGCCTGGACGGGGATCGAACCATCGCCTCCTGCACGGCAGGCAAGGTTACTCGGCACAATATAGTATCCTTCTTAATATTCTGACTCTGTTTTTAAGGGGATGATCAGACCGTCAAACTGAACAACTGATTTCGATGTTGTTTCTGTAATGGAAGTTGTTCAGTTTGATGGTCTGAAGCACCAGCATGTAACGTAGGTAACTTTACAAAAATAAACAGGTACTTTCAAGTTCAACTTCCGACTTTTTCAATCTTTAATTTGATTAAGCTAACATGGCATACATGTAAAAATAATAAAAATTCTATATACAGGTACGTTTCGAACTGAAACTTATATGTACTACGTTATTACAATAGCTCGCCACCTAGCGTGAGAATGGACGGTTTATTGCAAGCGTAAACAGGTGGTAGTAATGTCTGTTTTCCAAGAGGTCGGAAATATATTGACTAGGTACGAGGACGTTTTATTTTGGTGACATTTTTCTGTGCGATGTCATTTGAAACATAAGAAATACGCTTATTGACGCTGCCGGCAGTGTTATCCGCGTTGCAAAATACTGGGCTGGGAAAATTTAGAAAGACTTGCTATCTACTCGATAGAAGAACGTAATAATTAAACAAAATTATAAACTAAACTAAACTAATAAACTTGGCGTGATTGTACATTAAAGATATTTGCACAAATAGATTTTTTTTTTTTTTTTTTTTTTTACATTTTGGTTTACATTGGGTTGTAATACATTTAATTTTATGGTACCAAAAAACCCTATTTGGGTTTGTCTTGGCACCTTTCAGATACCTAATGGAATGCACAGAGAACATTTTTAGAATTCGTGTGTTTTTGTTTATGCACACATCACTTAAAACTTCTAAACAGATTTCAATAGCACAAATGCATAGGGCTTGGATTAACATTGAGGCTTTATTTCATCATAATTGATTTATTCAGTCAAAAGTTATGAGTATTTAAAGTAATTTAAGTAAAGCCGTTTTGGATGCACTTCTATTATATTTACTGCCGTTTGGTGTTATATTTATATTACCATTTAGATCGAATTGTATGACGGGCCTCTATATGTCGGCTTCAGCCCCACGCACGCCTCCCAAAAGCCCGGGACATATGTCCCTAGATAAGGAAAATACATGCATTATAATTTAATAATATAATAATAAATAAATAGCCAGTTCATGTGTCCGCCACAACACGACCTCTATAATATCGGTCAGCTTAACAAAAAGAGCAGCTCACTCCGATCTCATATCGTATATTGGATCTTACAACTGGCTGTGACAGTTTTGAAATTGATATAGATATAGGGTAGATTAGGTGGTGGAATAGGGGATTAACTGTTTCTTTTTGTATGAGACTTTGGTAGCAGTAGTGTAAGTTTCAAACGAATTATTATAACATGAAATGTTCAACTCAGAACATTAAGGGGGTTGCAGAGACGTTCACAGGCAACTAGATGGCGCTCGGGAGCATCATTCCTGATTTTATCACATTTTATTTTATATCTTCGTAATTATGTTATAAATTGCAAATGTTATTTGAGATGCGTAATCTTGATTTTCTTAACTATTTTTCCATATAATATAAAATATTACTTTTGTTAATACCGTCTACGAATGTTATACGTCAAAGTTTTGTATGAAATTGATTAAAATTAAAATGTATATCAAATTCGTATGAACAATAAAATTACTATAACTAGTAGCTAGATCAGTAAAACATAAACACAAGTGCCCGCATAATTGAAAATTTTGATTAAAATCATCACAATTACGAGATATAAAATAAAATGTGATAAAATCAGGAATAATGCTCCCGAGCGCCGTCTAGTGTAGTGTCTTGCCCTCCGCAACCCCCTTAATCGAATCATTCTAGGAAAGCCTTGCCATAATGAGCGTATTTTAGCTTTCCTGGAGATCGCTAGATGGCATCACAGAGCTGTGCCAATCTATGCTAAACTAGCAAAATGTTGTTCTTTAAAAAAAAGTGGGAAAGATAATCAAACAGATACAAACATAATATGCTATTATGTAATATGGAATTATTGACGCGTCATTTGAATTAAAATCATAAACTATTTACATCTGAAAATACTGTTTTGAGGGGTAAAAAATCCCACATAACCTCTCCTAAGGAGCCGGGTTTCTATCTAAGATGAATGAATGAATGAATGAAATATACTATGAGATAAGATTTTTATCACGACACTAAAAAAAAGGTTTTATTCTATTCAATTCTATTTTATTTAATGGCGTTTCCTTGTTAGATTTCGCCAGTGTCAAGTGTTGAAGATATATTTTTTAGATATTGTACGCTAATAGGATATGGCGATCTCAAAGCCCCGTTTTTTAACAAAAATACACACTCGAAACCGCTATAAAACGGCGGAGCCACGTGGCCAATAAAATCGCAAGCCGACGAAACGTCTACTTGTTACCCCCCTAGCCACGCGACTCCAAGGTTAGGTTCACTGAGCTTCAAAAGCTTTAACTTCTGTGCCCTAACCACACTGCCCATCGCCTCCTCCTCTCTCCGCACACCGAGAGATTTCCAAACTGGATCATGTTAGGGTCACAAATTTCGAGATCTCTCGGTGTTCGGAGAGAGAAGGTAGCAGTGGTGGTTAGGGCAGAGAAGTGAAAGCTTTTGAGCTAAGGCTCATGAGTCATGATGCACACCTTTTACGTGTTTATTCAGGCATTTACCACTTTTATGTATACAAAACGGCAGTTCCCTAATCGTTGGTAAACGGCCGAATTAAATGTAATCAAGTCAAAGTCAAGTCAAAATTTTTATCTTAATCTTAACTATTATAAAACTATAACTGAACTGTGTCTGTACATTGAAGATATTCCGTAAAACGGGGTGAATAGGCACAAAATCGGACTTCACATTGAAATTAATCAATGTTGTAGGATGACTATAACCTTGGTTACTCATTCAAAATCTTTCCGGCTATTCATACTCTCCCAAAATGCAAAAATAACAACAAAAACCATATAAATTCCCAATGATTTCTACCAAAATATATGCTGTCCCTATTTATACTTGAAGCGGGGTGAACTTGGACGGAACAGGGGTGAATGGGGAAAAATCTGTAGGGTTGCCCAAAAATTATCTAAATAAATAGATGTTCAGTTTTATGGTCTAGAACACCCCATTAAATATTACTAGGGTGTTTTGTTACACACTGCATAAATAAATAAAAAGAAAACAACAAAGGGGAATTAAACATTACAATAAATAACGAAGAAAATAACAAATGACAAGTGACAACCCTGTCCCAATACAAACTTTACCGTTCCAATTCAACTTCCATTCGTCCCTATTAACCCGGTATCTCGTTCCTATTCAGACCACAGTCGTCTCTATTCACCCCTCAGCAGTGTCTAATAACCTCTTAAATAATTCAAAATCACCGAGCTTTATATATTTTGCTTTCTAAGTAAAAGTACTTAATATCTAGACTTACCTAAAACCTTGTTGGATTAAACCACTCTTTACTATAAAAACACTTTAATTTTTCATAAAAAAACCGAAGTTTTGAAGAACAAAATAACCACCGCTTTAGGTACTTCAAATGAAAGTAAAATTTTGACATCTGTAACTAACTTAACTGCGGTTTGGTGTTGCCAGTATAAAGATCGAATATTCTACTACACATGAAAATAATTCACAGCAATTTGTGGTTTTTTAATTTTCGTTAGGTCAGCTTCAAATGTCGTTCCCGTTTTTGTCCCTATTCACACCCCGATCCCTATTCACCCCGTTTTATGGTTTACAAAAAAAAGATTACGATATGGTTTTTAAATATCCCCGACTCGAAATCAACCTTTTTTAGACATTTTGTCTGTCTGTTTGTCTGTTTGTTTGTGTGTTTGTTTGTTTGTTTGTTTGTTCGCGCATCACGCAAAAACTACTGAACCGATTTTGATGAAACTTTTTTTGTTTGATAGCTTATGATCTGACTTAAAATCTGGTATATAATTTGTGCGGACGAAGTCGCGGGAAAACACTAGTTAAAAATAATATCACATAGATATGATGTTCTGACGTCATTTTTGATTCTACCACCGCTTCGGAAGGTGTTCCGTTGTAGAGAAGATGCGGCCAGAAACTCTACAACACACTTCTTTTAAACAAAACAAAATATACAAAGTACAAATATTGAATTACATAGTGTAACATTGTCAAGACCAGACATTAATGGGTTATTATGGTACTAGAAAGATTATAATTTTACGGCTTTGACAAAAATGCTGTAGATTATCTTATTCTTTTTTGGGATCCAAAAAACAAACAAAAAAACAAGATTGACTCAAATGAGTCTCAAGGCCACTTGTCAAACTCATCCGCCCTCTCAAAGGGCAAGCTCATCAAATAAGATTCAGTTGTTTCCTCACTTTTCTCCATACCTTTCTTTCCACTTTACTCTTTTCAAGACATTTTGTGAGTGGACGTGTAGGCGGAACTGGGTACCAATTAAGGAAATGGACGAATTTTTGCGTTTGAGACTTTTTTTAGAAAACTTTATTCGGTACCAAACATTTTTCCCGTGAAATTATTTTTTTGTTTCTTTCAAAGGTTTTGCCCTTTATAAGGATGACTGATCTTGAAAATTCATATCTTATAAGAAATTACAAAAATATAATGCTAAATTTAGAAACAAAATGTTCAAACGAAATTACAATCGAATAGAAAATAGAAAGTTATAAGATTCAAAAGTTTTATCATCTTCTATCTCTTTCATGCAAAATAGATGTTGTTAATCATAACTTGAAAACCTGTATCACATTGATTCAATAAATATTTTCAAAAAAAAAAAATTTTAATCAATTTATATTTCGGTTATTTTTAAAGATATTTGAATAGGTAGTTTTAATAAATATTTTATCACCCTTATGATGATAAATCACCAATAAGTTAAGTAATTAAAATGAAACTGTTTTTTCGTAATATTTATAGCTTAAAGACACAACGCAACGTTCAAATTAATAAATTTTTTTTTTTATTAATTAATTAATTTTTTTGTATTTGTACTGTACTGATCTCCGAAAAGGAGATCTGTGTGGCATGCAACCAACGTAGGTATAGTGCATGAAAAAATGAATGAAGCGGATGAGGAGAGAAAAGTGTTTTGCGGGCCGTAGACTCTGCTTATCCCTATATTGGGACAGTACTCTGGCGTGAGTTATGTATTGATAAAACTAGAAAGTAGTTTGTTTAGAATCGAGAACAGAATCGAATTATCATGATTTCTCATCTCAACCCACCGCGCGGGCACACTCACCCACCCTACTTACTACCAAAACAAGATTCTTAAAATGTATCCATTAGCACGCTTTCATTCATTGCTAACAAACGATAACAAATCATTTTTGCCTCGAAACTTAAAATGCGAATAACTATAAATTTTAACTAACAAAATAATGTAGTTATTGTTTCTATCTAATTATTTTTTATAAATCAGTTGGGGTGTATGAGGTTCTGCGCTTATTCATTAACACGTTGTATATGTATGTAGTAAAATTATTCCCCTAAAACTATAGTTACAATTCTCGACAAAAATACGTGTTGGTACTAAACGAAATTCAAATTGAAATCTATGTAGCCTTGTTGAAAAGAACTCGGGAGAAAACCAATAGATATTCAGGAAAAGCGGTTGCAACAGTAAAATAAATATTTCGAATGCTACGGCGTAGTGCTTGTAGCTGCGGACACCTAAAAATCGATAGCCCATTTTGTTGACCATTCTAGTTTCAACATTTCCTCTTATTTACTATAGGATGAATGAAAATCGACTTACGAAATAGAGGTATGTGTAAATATGTATAAAGGGTGTAAGTGACAACCTGGCAAATACTGAAACGGTGAATTCAGACTATCAAACTGAACAACTTTTACTATGGAGCGACCCTCAGGAAACTAGAAAAAAACTGTTGTTTCATACATTTGAGTCAAGTAGGTACAGCTGTTTTGTATGGAGCAGACGATTATTTTTCGCGATTCCTGGGGGTGGCTCCATATTGAATGTTTTTCAGTTTGATGGTCTGAATACAGTACTTACAGTATTTACCAGGCGGTCACTTACACCCTGTATAGGCCGAGTATGGAAGGAAATACTGGTAGAGGCAGACCTAGGGGGGCGTACTCAGACCAGATTGGGGACATCATTAGAAATATGTCTGGCATCATGAATATTTAATTTTAAAAAAAAACATTTATTTCGAGCAACAACATGGGACTCATAGCGTGTTAGTAACAATATCTTAAACCTAAGTGTTATGTATTTACATGAAGGTTAAAAAAAAGCTGATTATAATTCAGACAAGTTTGTACGTGAACTTCCTGTGGGGCATAGAGGTTGGGGGAGGCGAGGTACTTGTATCTATGAGACTTTATAAACTCACTCGACTCTTACAAAACACTACGGTCATAACAATTCAAAGTTTCACCACTTATTAAACAAATTACAAGTTCAAAAGAGAATTGCAAAGACCGTAGCGTAGGGGGTTAATTTAACTTGGCCCGCTTCACAGAACTACGGGTTAACTAGAAATTTAACCAAGAATTTAGTGCCGCTAACTTCACGATTACAAGTTAGGTAATTTTGCTCCGATAAGTTCCGATTTAGTTCGTTATTGAGTTTAGTGTTTGCATATCTTGGATAAGTTATGACAGGGTGTCGATGCATTGTTGTATCTAAATAAAACACCCTTGCTAACTCCTTTTTAGTATGTACAGGATATTATCGTCATCGTACATAAAATCGGCCAATGAAGTCGAGAATATTTAAATTGAATATCATGAACTCATCATGACACTACGACACTACATAATATATTTTCTCTTTCATTCAATGAACTTAGGACTTGTTTAGATGTTTTCTAATTGAATCTAGGACTGATAACACTAATGACATATGATTAATAAGTATTGCCAATACCAATTATAGCAACCCTTTTATTAGCTGGACTAAAACATTATTTTTAAAAGCGTTCAATCACTTTCTTAGCCTATTTTATTTACAAATACGAATTGGCTTCTTGTGTTTACTGATTCTATGCTTTGCATAATTTCAGAAGTAAAACAGAGTCGGATCCAACGAGTTAAATACGAATGAAATAAAAAGCAAAACTTCGCTTATACCCACAACCACAAATTGTTTTAAAAACAAGCAACCCTTTTAAAAATCACGGTTCATTTTTTCGCAGAATCCTGCTCAATATAAAAAGAGTGCCATTCAGAATATTATCAGAACTTGTAAGCTCATAACGATATCGATAGCAGTAAAACATTATTTATTGAAAATCAATTTCCGACGTACGGTCAAACTTTTGGCGCATTTACCGTTTTTATGGCCATTGAAGGGATAAGCTAAATGGGGAACTTAAAAAAACGTTCCGAACTGGATCAGATTGTTTTTTTAATGTCGTGTCACCGTTTTAGCGTTCACGTTTTTTAGAGCGTCGGTGGCACGTATCGGAGAGGTAAATATGGACGCAAAGTTATCGAGGGTCTGGGTTCGAATCCGAACGGACCACATGGCGTGTACCAATGCATTTTTCTAACTTATGTCCCTACGTAAAAACGACCGCTCTCAAACGGTGAAGGAAAACATCATGAGATACAATAGTACCAGGTTTATAAGTCAAGTTGTTTGAGGTATCTATCCAATCTCGAGGATTGTTTTTGAGTAAGAACACAACTGAGAAGGATTGCGGAGCCTCGTGGCAGGCTCGAACCGCACGAACACCACGCGAAAGACAAGTGTTCGGGGCAAACCCTGTAACTTGACTCCCTGGTTGCACCTTATGTGCTTAATTATGATGAATGTCAATGAGCAAAGCTTCACCACACTACGAGCACCTTTTACTTTCAATTAAACTAAGTAACGTACTTAAATAAACTTGTCATGGACCCATAAAGTAAGAACATGACCATAAAACATGTAGGTTGTTCATAAACTAAATTAATTTGCATTAAAACTATTAGCTTTGGTAACATACACTTGATGTGACGCAACGTCGCTCGTTCTAAATTCAAGTTAGTTTTAGTTGGACTTAGAGAAGACAGAGATGAATTTGGGTCTTGTCCCAGTTGTTCCGTTAAGGAGTTCCATGACGGAACTGTACATTTTGTGGAACAGGTATGTAAATATAAAAGTTCATGAAAAGATCACAAAAACACGATTTTCTTTTTTTTAATCTATGGATTTAAAAAAAACAGGTTTTCGATTTTTTCTATATACACAATACCTAAACAACGTTTGTATAGAATCGATAAACGAAAAACATTTTATAACTTGTTGTAAATAATGAATTTATAATTAAAAATTAGTGGTTTATAAATAAATTCACATTAAATCATCACTTTATCATATTGGGGTAATCAGAAACTAGGTACGCTAAACATGATGTTTTAAGTGCAGAGGACTTATAATTAATGTTCATACCATCAGAAACGACGCTAAACATGACGCAACGCAACCATCAGGAACTGCGCTAAACATGATGTTGCAAGTCCAGAGGACTTATAATTAATTTTCATAACCTTGACCCCTAAATTCCTAAATCCAGCCCCAAACGAAGTTACGTGACTAGCACTTGACGACAGATCCCTTTGTTTACATACCCGACTTTGTAAGATAACATGAAAACGAGACTTATCTAGACATAATGTCCTACTAGCGTATCTAGGGTTACCATATTATCTCAAGATTTGTCCCGAGATTTCAAGATTTTTAGGCTTTTGTCAGGATTGCGGCCGAAAGATACAGTAGATTTTTCAGATTTAGTCACAATAAAAATAATATAATATAATCTTCTATAAATACGGTGTAATCTTAAATGGGTAACATAATTTTATTGGCTTCAGACCATCAAACTGAACAACTTTTACTATGGGATCAACATTTAAAACAACAAAAAATATTATCTGTTTCATAAATTTGGGTTAAGTGAACAATGACATTTTCTATGGTGTTCCATAGAAAACAATTTTTTTTTCACCTCACAAGCTCGGTAAGATTCTGTTTATCGTTCGAAATCTGAGTGCAAAAGTGTATTTTATCCGCTAGCGTGCAAAGAGTTTTTGAAATTCGAATTTGTATATTCAATATTTTTGTATACCGCCATGCACTGAAAATGCTTAATAACTATTTCATGGCCAGCACGAAAATAAAAACTTTTTGAAATGTTCTTTTTAGCAATTCACTTTTTTTCCTCGCTGTTGAGAGGTGAAAAATTGTGTGTTTCGCTCGGCTGCAAAGTTATTCTGCGTCTCGTACCTTTGAAACCTTTGCTAATCGCTCAGGATTCTATTATTTGAACCACTCGCTTCGCTCGTGGTTCAATCCTAGAATCCTTCGCTTGCTCAGGTTTCAATAAAAATACTCGCGCCAAAAAGCAACTTTGCAGCCTAGCATATCAAATAACTATTTTCGTTTTCTATGTTGGCTCCATGCGAAAGATGTTGAGTTTGTCTGAAGCACACCGTTCGATACTAAAGGCATACAATTTTACACCCTGTATAAGATCACAAATCAACGTAATTAACATCAACGTTACGTTTGCGACAAAATCTCTGGACTTTTCTATGGAAATCAGGCTTTTTGTCAGGACTTTTAAAATTCTACATCTGGTAACCCTAAGCGTATCTTTAACTTTAAGCAAAGCCGGAAATGTATGCTTGTGTCCTTAACTCATGTCATAACATCGTTCATAATAGTTTGTTACTGAAGAGAAGTTAGGTCTTTTGTTGAATGGGATAGTCCAAAATTGTAAGTATGTTAAATTACTGTTGGACAGGATATAAATTTGTTTACTTTTAGACGATGGCTAGGTCTAGGAAAGGATTTGTGAAGCAGATTATGTCCGTCTCTTTTACGTCGAGACGAAATACTGTCCGTAAAATACTTTCTTCTTGTAACTAGTTCACATTTTGTTTGTTTTCAAAATTTTGGCATAATTATGTTCAGTAAATCAGTAAAACCTAATAAGTTAAACTAGGTTGAAAAATATTCCTAAAATGTCATCACCATCATCATATCAGCCGATGGACGTCCACTGCTGGACATAGGCCTCCCCCAAGGATCGCCACAACGACCGGTCCTGCGCTGCCCTCATCCAACGGGTTCCCGCCGCCTTCATCAGATCGTCAGTCCACCTTTTCTAGGGCCTACCCTCGCTGTGCTTTTTTGTACCCGCTCGTCACTCGAGAACTCTTTAGCCCCATCGGTCATCGGTTCCTTCGTTCTTGCCACTTTAGTTTAATAATTCTTTTGGCTAACTCGACTACTCTGGTTCTTCTACGAATCTCTTCATTTCACGTCGCGGAGCGTTGTTATTTATTACAAATTAAAAGGTAAAGCTCGCAATTTAGAATGATGCTGATTATGAATTCTCAGATGGAAAATTCAAATGATAAAGTACTGGAATCCTTTAATTTAAACGAAGGTCTTGCTTTATTTAACGTAGCTTACCTTCGGTAATATTTCTCGTTGGCTTATTGAAACGCCACAGAAATTTTCACATTAAGGTGGTTGTGGAGAGCTGTCAATTTCATACAAAACTTTGTCGTAGAACACTCGTAGACGGTGTTAATAAAAGTAATGTTTTATATATAGAAAAATAGCTTAGAAAATCTAGTTTGCGCATATCAAATAATATTTACAATTTATAATATAATTACGATGATATAAGGCTTAGAAATTTTGTATGAATAACTTCAAAGCTTGATATCTTCGTAATTATATTATTATTTGTAAATATTATTTGATACGCGCAATCTAGATTTTTTAAGCTATATTTCCATATATAAAACATTACTTTTCTTAATACCGTCTACGAGTGTTCTACGACAAAGTTTTGTATGGACGGAAACCACCTTAAGCCCTACACCCTTTCTGCACTACCCTTTCAATATCCGTCTTTTATACATTATACCCTAGGTCATCAACCTTTAACGTAAATTTTCCTAGACACAACAAAGCCTACAATTAGGTCTCATCCATCATCCCAAATATGAGCTGACATAAACGTCTTTCGCGCAGAAACGAAATGGGCCAAACCCCCGGACTGTCTACTAACATAAAATTGATTTTATGTTACACTCATTGATTCTGGATGAAGGTCGGCACGTCAATTTCTTTAGTGTTACGTTAGAAAAGATTTTTTTACTAGGAAGTTATTCGCTTGTTGGCGTAGGGGCAATGACTAACTAAAAATTTGATCCCCGGGCGAGAAAACTATTGTATTTATTGTAGTTATCATACGAAAAGGGTTGGTTTCTGGTCGAAAATTATTATTTAAGGGAACGTAAAGTGATAAATAAATTTTTGAAGCCTTTTCTCGATTTTTAACCCAATATGTTTCTTGGAAAGCTGTTTAGTTTTTTTTTTCTGAATACACCCTTGAAATTTTTAAGGAAATTAATCAATTGAATTGTACATGGGACAGCTAAATTATTATCACGATTTAATGGTCTTGTTTCTCATCTCAGTGCTATAGGTACATCATTTAAGTTTGAACTCACTGTTGGGAAAATATTCATTACCACGCGTCTTTATAATTAGGGCCTAACAAAGTGAACCATCTATCAGAAAATATAAAATTAAGACCTAGGTTGTTTACGGTACTTAGTAGGAAATTCTTCCTAACCCTAGTCACTTACTAAAGTAATATATCACTAAGAACAACCCTCGTTTGACCTTGCAAGGTCAAGTTCCCGTTCGAAAGTTAGCTCTAGGTACTTCATATAAGGGTTAACGAGCGAAACAACTGACGCAGTGACCTATAAAACCGAAAAGCACGAAAAATTTTGATATGTCTGGAAGATCTTAAAGACTTATTGAAGGAGCACTCCACCATACGAACTTGATTAGATTTTTTTTTTTCAATATGATAGTCTAGGAAATTTTTCAGAAACAATCTAGAACCTAATCTCTATGGTTGTCAGATTTTCGTTAAGATGTAGGTATAGTTTTAAATTTACAGTGCCCCAATGATTTCCATACAAACTTTAAATTAATCCTAGCATTGAGTATGTAGGTATACTTTAACAAAAATCTGATAACATACAAGCATAGAGATTAGTGTCTAGATTATTTCTGAAAAATGTCATTGACTTTAATTGGTTAACATTGAACATATAACCAAACTTCATTTGTATGGAGCGCGCAGCAAAAACTATCCTCTTAAAACGATGTCTTCATCGATATTTGTTGATGTAAAGTTTCTGCCCGTCTTCTCTACAACGTGACACCTTGCGATACGGGAGTAGAGTCAGAGAGCTGTACACCTATATAAGGTCTAAAAAAATTAGGTGAAACTATTTTAAGGGGATTATCAGACCATCAAACTGAACACCTTTCTCTCTAGGACCAATATCGAAATCGCGAAAAAAAAATCAGCTGTTCCATACAAAACTACTCGACCTAAATGGATGGCAGATTGATTTTCGCGATTTTGATACTGGTCCCATAGAGAAAGTTGTTCAGTTTGATGGTCTGATTATCCCCTTAAAATAGATTCACCTAATTTTGTTAGACCTTATAAATAATAATATTATGTTGAACAATATTAATTTTTTAATGTTGACTCCACTTTGGTTTAAAAACAAAATAAATATTACAAACAGAAATCATACAAAGCACTCCAAAACGTAATTACTATCTGGCATCAAACTTTGCTCAGTCAAGTTCATAATTATAATAAAGAGGATCCACAAAACGACGGACAAGTCTCGAGAGGACGACTTGGATGTAAATTGGGCGGAGGCTCCGGAATTACAAGTAGCATCAACTTCGGTATAACAACTCTACAAAGTTTTAATGTATGCTAAGTTGTTTTTAATTAATTTTTGTCTGATATTTTCATAGCGAGTTGATTTCAATCACAACAATATTGTTTTGTTAATTTCTACATGACATGGGTCCTGTTGACGATTTTTAAGGGAATGATCAGACCATCAAACTGAACAACTTTCTTTATGGGACCAATGTCGAAATCTACAAACTCAACTCAAATATATGGGATTTTCTTTACTTAATCCTGTACATTTGCGAGTTTCAATAGTAGGTAGATCCTAAGCACTAATTGAATATACTATTAACTTCATTATGACAAACTCTTTTTCTATGCACGTCATTTTAGAACGTTGTCATTTTCTTGTCAAGACATTTTCTGAGTAGGTCATTTTCTAGGTAGGTCAAGCGTTAGTACAGGCAGTTCAGTTATAGCAATTAGGCAAATAGGTTTTATGTTTTATTTAGGGGAAAAAAACACCGAGAAAGGTGCTTTTGTTATTCTACTGCCTATAAACTAGCCTACAAAGGAGACATTCATTTGTCTATGATTATGACATGTATATAACTTGCCAGACATTCCCATATTAACAAAACCCTTTGTAAAAAAGGTAACTATAAACTCAATGATTATGTGAATGACCAAAATGTTTGGTGTTTACAATGTTACACTATATAGCTCAATATGTACTTTGTATAGAGTTTCTGACCGCATCTTCTCTACAACGGAACATATTACGAAGCGGTGGTAGATAAAGGACATCCGAAAGCTATTTTTGAGTTTGAGTCAGAAAAAATGTGACTTTTATTAATTAATTGTCATTGAACATTTTCAATACGGTAAATCATGTTTAGTGCTTCAATCGATGATAAAATTATGACTTAGTCTTTTTTGTTCCACAACGCGTTTAGTTTACGGTATATTGTCTAACAATTTCAATTACCAGATCAGTGAATAGGTAGAGAATAGGCAGACAGGCAAGCACGGTAATGAAGAGCGTACGGTTGACGGCTTGACGCAGCAGAAAATCAATTAATGGAACAATATAGTTAACTGCTGGGTCGGTAGACTGATTGGCTATAGTGTAGGTAAATTTGTGACTAGCTCTTAGTACCTACATGTTAGTGCGTTCACACACGATGACGCACTGACGGAGCAGCAAACGTCAGTCCGTCATTTGCGAAGCAAGAAGTTGTATGAAACCGCATTTAGAAGCACATACGGTGACGCACTGACACACCGGGTGTGGTTCTATGAACTGACATCTGCCGCTCCGTCAGTACGTTATCGTGTGTGAACGCACTAAAGTAACGTTGCAAGTTAAGCCACGAGCAGTTGTATCGTTCGCGCGGTTCGAGTTCGACCTTAAAAGGCATCGCCGTCTTTTTCTCAGATACGTTTTTGCTCAAAAATGATCTTTTAGATTAGGATAGATACTTCCACAAACTACTTGACATTGGCAGAAATATAAAAACACCAAAAAAATAAAAAATATCTTGGTTCCTGATAATTGATATGCGAAGTCATGAATATGCCTGATAGGGTAATTGTCTGGAACGGTTCTGGCATTCAGGGCACGATAGTCGCCGCATGGACGCCACCCATCATCTTTTTTTCTAGCTAGGTGTAGTGGTGAGGACCAGCAGCTTTCGGATCTCCGCGCAGTACCGGCAAGTATCATACCTTTAAATTCCTTTTTAGCTATCTGTAACCTATTTGGATCGAGGCGTCGTGGGCGTGCAGTTACAGGTGGACCTGGGACTGTGCGAATGTGATGTTTCGTGCTATGCTTTGGCTCTAAGGATGCACCTGCAGGCCTTATAATTTCAGGGAATCGCTTCAATAATTGGTGGTAAGGTGAATCCCCTGATACGGCTTTAATTCCAATTGACTCCTGTGAAGAATGGCAGTGTGGTACCTGGATGGACAGTGTGGTGAGTCCGTCGATGAGGCGATGACTGCGGCAGTCTACCAGTAGGTTGTAGTGGCTAAGGAAGTCCGCTCCTATTATTGGTTTTGACACGTCGGCTGCAATAAATTTCCAATTGTAGTCGCGACGTAGTCCAAGATTGAGGGATAATTGTATGTAGCCATACGTAGATATGAGAGTATTATTAGCGGCGGTAAGCTCGTATTTGGTTTTTGTTCGGTAGCCTCTAATCGCTGATTTTGGGTACACACATAAGTCAGAGCCCGTATCAACCAGAAACTGTGCTTTTGTATTTTTATCAGAGACGAAGAGGCGGCCATTGCATGATAGGCAGTCGTTGGCCGCTATTAACGGCTGCCGTTTTAGTTTCCCGATGATAGCGGCGGTTTGAAATTGCATGGAATGGTGCAACGAGTTGCTTTATTTCCAAATCTGTTGTGATACCAACAGTAACCTTTGTTGCGTGACTCGGATCGAGAGCGGTCCTGTGGTCTTCCACGGGATGATGAGCGATCGCGAGAACGTGAAAATCGTGTAAGCTGGGACTGCAGAGAAGCAACTTGTTGAGTAAGTTCTGAGATTTGTTTAGTCATTAAATCATTCCCTGCACCATTGGAATGCGAACTAGCACTCGCAACTTGTGGGGACGGGGGTGCAATATCGAATACGCTATCCGCTAAATCTGCTACGATTTCAAGGGCCGTCGTTTTAGGCTGAGTAGCGATGACTGTTTGCATATTGTGTGGTAGCCTACTTGACCATAGGGTGCGTATGAAATCATCAGGTACCTTGGGTCCAGCGAGGGTTCGGAGGTGTCGTAAAAACTGAGATGGTTTTCTACCGGCGAGCTCTTCGTGGTCAAGCAATTGTTTCACTCGTTTTTCTTGTGATGACGATAGCCGCTTTATCAATTCCATCTTGAGCTTTTCATATTTGCCAGTGGATGGAGGTGCGATGATGATGTCCTTGACTTCTACAGCGTACTGATGTTCGAGCTGGGATGTGATGTAGTAAAATTTTGTTGTATCGCTAGTGATGTTGGAAATCGCGAACTGTCCTTCTACTTGGCTAAACCAAACTTCTGGTTCTTCGGGCCAGAAAGGAGGTAGCTTGACTCCAACCTTAAAGACCTCCGTCGCGGGAGGTGCAGTAGCATCTTCAAATCCAGCTGTTTCCGAATCCGACATCGTGTTCGTTGTCGTGGTCACCAATGTGGCTATCGATGGTTTGAGTTCAATAACTAGTCCGAAATATAACAACACAGTTTATTGTCCACTGTTAAAGCACTTAACTTAAACAAGAACTATTTAAATAGCAAACCGAAAACAGGTAGGTACTTATTTAATTAGCGCGTACATAGATCACCTCAGGTGGGCTCGGACTGTGGCATCGATGCTCCCGGCGATCGGGCGACCGCGTGGTTTGCGAATACAAAAGCAATGCAGCGTACACCCGGCGTGACAAGTTTGATTTTATAATATTTAACCGACTATGAAAAGTGATGATAATGATGTTAAGTTTTATGATTTTATTACAATAATAATTTGCTTATTAATTCATCGATGCCACACAGTGCTACGCACAAGCAACCGGCCATATTAAAAAAACTCCATGTTTGTGGCACGGACCTGAAAAAAAGACGGACGTAATCTCGTCTAATCACGAGTGAAGCACCCATTTCTTTTGTGTGCGTGCTGTCACGCAGTACATAATGGTGACGGGTGTCGGACCTGCGCCTAGAGCTAGTGCATCTGTGTGAGTGTAGGTCCCTTGTAGTTCAAACGAAAATTTAGGACCTTGCATGCCTCACATCTTTTTAGTGTCACATTACGTCCGTCTTTTTTCAGGTCCGTGGACTGTGGATAGGAATAATAATATACGATATATTATAGAATCGTGAGGAAACTTGCATGCTTCAATTTCTAAGCATCTATTGTACCCACTTTCCATTAAAAGTGGCGACGGGCTCACCCCCCGTCACAATTGACAGAGTTTCGTTACTACTAGTGAAACGTGGATGTTCTGAGTTTTTAGGATATCTCAGGGAATAGTCGTGAGCATATGCTTATATGAATGTGGCGAGACGATGGTGCCCTAAACCGAAGCGCAAGAACGGTTTAAGATATTTATTTCACAAAAAAGAATACAATTCACTTGCTATTGAGAAATACAGGTTAAAAATATTATTATACAAAATAACTAATGCAGTAGCGTACAGAATGAAAAACATTATACCATGAGTTTTACTAACAATTTGCTTCACCATCAAAATAGGTATAGAAACACAACTCACAAAAACCCAGCACAACATCCACCAAACATACTCAATACCATAATATTGAGGGTAGACAAATATACCGAGCGAAGACACTGCCGAATAAAACACATCGACCCTGCCACCGATAAAATATAGTCATCCGACTAGAAATTAGTTATGGAACGGGAACTCTTGGCAAGAACGGAAAGATTCCTCTGCCCAGCAGTGGGACAAACGTCGCAATAATATCATTAGTCATCGTCAATATCATGGCATAGTCTATTTGTTTGTCAACGCAACACTTAAAAACTACTTGTCACCTCTTACAAGGTCGCGGGCGGTGTCCCTTGTGTACACTAATATGAGGAAAGATTTGATTTTTTTGTTTGTTTGTTAGTATTGAATAGGCTCTGAAACTACAGTGCCGATCTGAACAATTCGTTTACCATTAGAATGCTACATTATCCGTGATTAATAGAGATCGGATAATCGGATGCATGTTTACGACCTTACTAAAGTTTAGATGTTGGCTGCCGATATTATATTTTCTAATTAAATAATTTTAAGAAATCGCTCCCATACTTAGATTTCTGGATTCCCTGTCGTCCCGGGATTAATTTTACCAATAAAAATAATTTACTTTAAATTTAGGAAGCCGCGTACATACTATGCATTTGATTAGTTATGCATTCCCGGATTTCCCCATTATGGCGACGAAGTAGGTCTTTTTATAGGCACGCCATTTTAGAGCGTTGTCATTTTCCCTTGGATTGATCTGAGTTCTGCACAAACGCTTTTCCGCCTATTCGAGATTCAACACAATATGGATTCCGCGCAACTGACATTGAACTCATTCATCCCGGGATTTATTTATCATAAAAAAGGTTTTAAGAATCCATCTATCTATCTATCTATAACGTCACGCCTCTTTCCCAGTGGGGTAGGCAGAGACCAGAGCGCGCCATCTACTACGATCCTTACATACCTCTTTTGCCTCATTCACATCCATACATCTCTTCATACATGCCCGTCGGTTTCGAGTACTCCGCACCTCTCCTTTTTGTAGGACGCAACTGATTTGATCAGAATACGTCCTACGAGGGCGCCCTCTGCCGACACTTCGACTCACTTTAGCTCCATATATCTCTTTCGTACATCTGCTATCACTCATCCTCTCCACATGACCAAACCAACGAAGCATTCCCTTCTCTGTTAAGAATCCACTCCCATAATATCATAGCCAAAAATGAACTTTAGGTAAATATGCATCCGAATATCCGATCTCTGGTGATGAACATAAGCTATATTTTATATCTACCCGTGCGAAGCCTGGGCGGGCCGCTATTTAAAATAATGGTGTGTCTACGTGTATATTTTCAACATTATCGATGCCCGCAAAAAATAAAATTTCAAAAGTGGTTACGTCGGTTCACGTTGTTGGGGCAGTGGATAAGTTTCAACGGGTTAACACGTCATCTCGGATTTTGTTGTCAACATGTCACTCTATTTATTAAAGTCTCTTGTTCAATGTTTCATATAACACGTTAGTTGGACAACGCTATAACGTGATTCCATTCTCTTACAACGTTAACATATATTATTGTACTGCGGCCATATTTATTGCAACCATATACCTATACCTTATTGATTAATAGAAGCCGTGGTGGTCCAGTGGCGAGTAACCTTGCCTGCCGTGCAGGAGGCGATGGTTCGATCCCCGTCCAAGCCGACTAGTACCAAAAGGGTTTTTCGGAATTTATGTACGATTTGTAACACCACTGGCTTTTCGGTGAAGGAAAACATCGTGAGGAAACCTGCATGCTTCAATTTCGAGGCATGTATTGTACCTACTGTCCATTATAAGTGGCGACGAGATCACCCCCCGTCACACTGGACAGAGTTTCGGTACTACTGGTAAAACGTGGATGTTCTGAGGTTTCAGAATATCTCTGACTACCCCCTCGGAGAATATAGTAGTGAGCATATGCTATGCTTATTGATTGTACTGCTGGCAATATAACAGACGACAAATACGCGTTTCTAATACGTGAAAACTATAAAAACGTTGATCCCAGGGGATATTTCGGTTGCATATTTGCCTATATCAGTACTGTGTTTGTCGAAAACCGACAGACGCCAAGAAACGCATATTTGTCATGTGTGATGTTTGCAAATAGGCCATGTGAAGTGAAAGCATTAACACACATAATATCTATTGTTGTCATAACGATAGGGCTTCTAAAAGTGCTTCTAAATGTGTTTGATGTATTACTTTTGACGAAGCCTGTTGTGGATGTAAGTAATGTATTTTCTTTGACGAAGCCTGTTGTGGATGTAAGTAATGTATTTTCTTTGACGAAGCCTGTTGTGGATGTGTTTGATGTATTAGTTTTGACGAAGCCTGTTGTGGATGTAAGTAATGTATTTTCTTTGACGAAGCCTGTTGTGGATGTGTTTGATGTATTAGTTTTGACGAAGCCTGTTGTGGATGTAAGTAATGTATTTTCTTTGACGAAGCCTGTCGTGGATACGCACTTTGTCTTTCTAAAAGTCTAAAGAGGATTTTAAAGTCTCCATTCTAAAATACGAAAATGCATTACCTACTCCTCACATCTTAACGTATTTCAATGTTTTTTTTATTAGTTGGTAATAAATAAATGAATGGAAGAGGATGACATATTGCGCCGACCCCAAATAATGGGAAATGAGCATGGGAATGATGATGATGATGAGTTGGTAATACATAACCTAATTTTTTTTTTATTGGGTATTTGCAGAATGTTTTGTAGAATTTTTTGTATGAAGACCTGCTAGCTCTGTACAATTTTTATTTTTTTATTCCATACTTTAGTGCCGTATCACAAACTCACGCAACGTGGCCTATTAGTCCAGTCATTTTAGAGTTTCCTTGTATGGACACCCTATCAATAATTCATCTATCGCTGAAACTTTGCAGTGTGATAAAGTAAAGTATACAGATTACGGTTGCCAAATAATCTAGGTTTAATTTTTCCGGTCCTAGATTATTTGTTAACCGTAATCTGTATACTTTACTTTATCACACTGCAAAGTTTCAGCGATAGATGAATTATTGTTAGGGTCAAACCCTAAAATGATTTAACTACTTATATCGTACGTGTAAAAATATTATTTTCTAAAAACGAGCCAAAGTAAGCTTTGTAATTAAAGTTAAAATGAACACTTATAAACTAACTCAAAAGTTCAAAAGTTTACCCTTCATTACGTCAACTTCTTAACTTTTAATTAATCAAAATTCTGACGGAGCAGCGTTAAGGATAAAGCTAAAAACTAAGCTCAAAATGTTGGCAGGTTTAAAAGCTTAAAATAAATTGGCTTAATTTTGCTAATTCAAATTAAGAGAGAAAATAAAATCTTCAGATAGCCTGTACCCAGGCACTTAGCTACTAGCTTTCATAACTGTAGTTGGAAAGCTAGAAAATAAGTTCTGTAAGATGTCATTAATTTAAAGGACTTTGCGTGAGACTGACATAACCTAGAGAGCCCTTGAAATCAAATTGAAAAAGATTGATTTAAATGAAAATATAGTTATTTGTAATACATCTGCAATACAATAATTAAGTTAGCTACTTCATAATGCGTTGTAGCAATAAGTTTTTGAGATAGACTACATAACATAGATATTCATAACATCATCATCTCGTCCGATGGACGTCCACTGCTGGACATAGTGCCTCCCCCAAAGATCGCCACAACGACCGGTCCTGCGCTGCCCTCATCTAATGGGTTCCCGCCGCCTTCACCAGGTCGTCGGTCCACCTACGTTGGTAGACATTTACATAACATGTTAGAACTAATTTCAACTGAAATGATGATAAATAATTTATGATTCTGTGAATTCTTTAAAATCTTTGTGTGCTGAAATAACACACTATGTATTATAAGAGATAAGTGTACTTTTTGCAACCATCAGCAGCAAGGCTGAATCTGTGTTTATGGGTGTAGAGCATCTCTGTGATGGGGATGGACCAGGTCTGCCTGCATAGCTTCACTCGGTTTAGGAGTTACAGACGTTTAAATATCAGTAAAAAATTAACGATCAGCTGCAAGACTGATCGTATGATATTATTGCAGTATGCATTGTAGCTATGTGAACAGTACAAAAACTGATATGGTTCATCAGTCGGTTTAGTAGATACAGCCATTCAAAGGTCCGACCTTTGAACGGCTGTATCTCCTAAACCGAATGGCAGTTCATTTCAGTTTTTGTACTGTTCACATAGCTACAGTGTATACTACAATAATATAATACGATTTGCCTTGCAGGTGATCGTAAATTTTTTACTGACCTTTAAACATCTGTAACTCCTAAAACGACTGAAATTATGCAGGCAGACCTGGTCCATCCCCATCACAGAGATGCTCTACACCTCATAAACACTGAATCAGCCTTACTGCTGATGGTTGCAAAAAGTACACTTATCTCTTATACTAATACTCTGCTCCATTTAGTTTGCAAACCTAATTTTAGAACTTGTAAAACACAATTTTACTAAAACGAACATTACAAATTAGACGTTCCTCTCGAAAAGCTCACAGCATTGAACAAATTTATATTTAACGTTTTGTCAAGTATTTTAACGAAATGAAAAATGCAATGAAACCTTTTTATCAACGTACCGCAGGCAGAGCAGCTCCCCAGGACGTTTTGCGAACCAAATGTGATTTGTGCCCGCCATTCCTCATTTTTGACCTTTTCGCTGGAAAAATATATCTTTCCGTGGCGAAATTCAACATCTTTCATAAGTATAGATAGGTACACCAACTTACAATATTTTGGAGTGATCAGCAACATTTTGAAACTTAGATTGTTATTATAGCAATGTTAATTTATTAAGGTTTTCAGGGATTTTAACTCGCCATTGTTATGTTAAGATTATTGAATGATGAATTGAGAAAAAACAAATTGTTGAGTAGGTATACCTATCCATTCAAGCCGATTTGCTGAAAGACATTACCGAGGCAACACTCATTACATGCCAGCATAATACGGGTCTAAGATCGAGCGGCCTGGAGAGCTTGGGGACACGTGGCCCATGATGGTCACGTCCCTCAGCCACGAGGATGCGACTAAGTAGAACACTACAACACATCCTAATTACGATGTAAAAAGAAAATCGGACAAATAATTCGGTTAGCCAACCGAATACCTCACCTTTTGGTATGCTTTTTTTGCTTCAATTTGAAGCGCGTTTGCTTACGAAACGGCGCCCTCCATTGTAGTTAGGTATAACTATATTTATGTATATGTATCTTACATTGCATTGGCAAGAAATACTTTTATTGGCTTTTTCTTGTGTGCATTTAAAAAGAATATCGCATCAAACGTTGTATCGCATCTACCTACTTCCACTTTCTTTTCAAAACATTTTGTATACAATTGAAAACAATACAGCATGCGAATTTATTCGATGCGTTGCGGTTCCGCTCAGTAATTGGCAATTAAACTACATAAATTGGTACCGGATTTCTGCTCCCGACTCACTATAAAGGTAAACGCATGTTACAATAGGTCGTATCAGGTCGGAGCGGACCACATCGCAGCGGAAAATGCGCACTCTGCACTCTAGAACGGGCCGGGTCGCAACGCACTGACAGATTTTTAGTTTGACGTAATACTTCCGACGTTGTAAAAAATCGCACTTGGTATAGTTTACTAAAGCTGGCGCTTGCCACACATTTACGCAATGCCTTTGTCTCACTGCACGCATAAAGAAAAGTTTCTCTATCTCTATCAAGCACGGACGCAGTGACAGGAAAAACTCACTTATTGTAAGAGACGTACCGCATCGGGGCAGAGCAGGCCGCATCGCACGGACGGAAATCTGTGACCCGCTCCGCAACGGAATAGTATGCGATTGGTTATATACAGGGTGAAATTGATATCATTAGCATCCTTTTAAACTAAGAGTTTACCCATCAAACTGAACAACTTTGACTATGGGAGCAAACCGATCGGAGCAAAAAAAATCTGCTGTTCCATACTAAACTGCAGTGCTTGCTCCCATAGTAAAATTTGTTCAGTTTGATGGGTAGACTCTTAGTTTAAAAGGATGCTAATGATATCAATTTCACCCTATAGATTGTGAAGAAACGATTTCGGAAGATTTTTGCGCTGCGACCCGACCCGACGTGGTCCGTCGTAATAAGCGCTTACCTTTAAAATTATTTGTTTACAAATCGAAAATCGGAAGCTTTTGTTACGGACGCATGTGTTATACAAGGATTTTATAATTATTTTAAACACTTTTCAAGACGATATAGAACCGTTAGATCAGCATTTTTGGCTAGCTTGTAGCAACCGGTAGAACAATTTTTTAATTTTATTTATTCACTTCAATGGGTTAAATTACCATGCCAAACTGTACAGCAGTTTATTGGCGAAAAATATGTATAATCTACACGAATATAATCCAACCACCAAACAATTTGATCAAGAATAAAATATATAAATGATATTAATAATACGTTTATTTCTGACAAAGTCCATACTGCCAATAATAAATGGTTTCTTCGTTTTCGACTTCTTATATTATAAAATACCTAAAACATCTGTGGCTTTGGTCAAAAAACTTAACATTTTCAAAGCAAAAGGCGACAAAAAACGTATTTTCTCTCCGCGTTATATTCAGCACAAAATCTGTTTTCATGCATTTTCTATGAAGTCTCTGAAACGCCCCGCAGGCACCGTCACATTATTAAAGAGTAAAATAAAGGAGTGCAGTCTATGTGAAGCTCAGCTTTCTCGCACATAATAACGTGTACAGTAGTGAACACGTTAGATTATTATCAGTTCTTTACGCTGCTATAGTGCAATGAACAAGAATATGCTTTATTGACACAGCAACAAGGAACTAAATAGAATAAAAACAAACAGTGATGAATGATGATGCTTAACTCTTATGATCCAAAATATTCACATTCAACACACAAATATTTCCAAGACTTTCACTCAGTTGCAGAAACGCTCATTAAAGTTAATCCTCCATTAATTCTTTTGCTAGAGCTTACTACGTAAACAAGACGAAAAGTGACACCCAGAGATTTAATGGAGATTTTCTGCAAAAGACTTTTTTTCCTACTTAATTTTATAGTTTTGTTTTCGGATCAGAAACAGGTGTGGTTAGCAAAAGACCATAACGAATTATGCATAAAATGAAGGCCTATGCCCAGCAGTGGGTTGACGGAAGATGATGTGATTGATTGATAATCTTGCTATAAAAGTGTCTACCAACTCTCCTTACACGTGTCATGGCAATCACATAGTAAGGTCCCGATACCATCGAAGATATCTTCTGAGAAAATTCTCTTAAAGAATCTAAACAGCTTCATATAAGCGGAACATAGCTCAAATAGCTCCAATGAGTCAGCTGTAGCGCTAACGATGATGAACGATGTACTGAGAGATATTAACTCAAGAATGAACCCCTTCCCATCGCTAGAGGTTGACTTTGGTAATGGGAAACAGTTACTGGTATCGATAAGAAATATTTTTATGTTATAACATAGGTACTACTCACGACTATAGCCTTTTTCAGGGTCAACATCTTTGCTACAATCTATTTTATTGCTTTTATAACTGTATTCAAATTTAAAAAAAAATGTCATTATATACACATGGACTCACACTCACCACGTCATGCAATCTTAGATCAAAATAAAATTAACGGATAGGCCTAAAGCGCGGTAAGTTGAAGCAAACTACTGGTGCACTTGGTCCATACAAACTAGCGCCATTATCTGTCAAATCTCTAGGGCACTTGCATACAAAGTTGAAGTAAACCTTTCATTTGTTTTGCCTCATTTTTCCTGGTTTGAAATGTTCGCGTAAGGCCTATCCATTCATTTTATTTTGATCTAAGCATGCAATAACAAAACCCAAAAATGGCGCATGTCTCTAATGTCACCTTAGTATGCTTCGGTTGTGCTTGTCTATCATACATTGCCGCTGAAATTTCTCACAATTCCAGTCCTTTCAAATGTCTTCGGTTATTAAGCAGTAATGTAAAACCAAAAAAACAATTAAGGCGTACCTATCATCCCGGGACCTCTCTCTCTCTCCATACCAAAAGATGCAAACGAGTGCATGGCTTCGGTCAGAATTTAGCAGTTTTCTTTGAAAAATTAGAAGATTTTTTATTAATTTTGAAAAAGTAAGTAATCCAGATCATTCTAAATTGTGTTTTGAACAATACTGTAAATTTTCTATTTCTTCCGATTAAAGATGTAAGAGTAATAAAATGGTTACAACTAAAAAAAAGTGTGACTTTAGATTCCCTTTTCTTCGGTTTTATTCATTAAAATCAATTTCTAAAAAAACCACATCACTTCTCATATCGTTTAGATGATTCAGTTTATTTTTCAGCTTAAAAAGTGCCTTAGTTAATAAATAAAATGGTTACAAAGTTCAATTTCATGGTAAAACCAGGAGGTAGCTCAGGGGGTAGGTTAAGCTCACTTTTACGGTCTGTTAACAGCGCACTGATGCAAAGTCCTTGTGTATAGAATGTCACTGATTCAAATAAATAAAACGGTTGTCTTTAAATTGTGATGAGGGCGCCACTGAACGATAAAAGGACTCTAAAAAGATGTGTGCTTCTTACTCCATTGGGACGTGGTAGCGAGAATAATGTATGAATTATTAATGTTGAAAAAGGAAAGATGTGTTAAGATTGATGCCAGGTGGGTATGTACCTATGTCATGTTGTCTATCCCACTGGGGGAATGTACGAATAAACACAGGTAACATAAACAGGCGTGGGAATGCGTAAAATGCTCTAAAAAAGTGTTTTATTTATTTTTGAGGCGCTCTTTGGCGTAGTGGAGCTCACCGAAGATAAGCAATTGGTCTCGGATAGTTCCTTCAGGTGGCGGTGTTAGTTTTCGTTAAGCCAGGTCAGAGGCCTATTAAGGCGCCTTGAAAATTATCGGTCTTCAAGTTGACCACTAACTTCTTCTCCTTCATTTCATTTCTTTAGCCTTCAACAATCCGCACTGGGCCTCTCACCCTTATACGTGAGAGGAGGCCTTGCGCAGTAGTGGGATCCTACAATAACTTACTGACTTACTTCTATTTTTCACTCAATAAAAATACTGTATCGAAAAAAAAGTCAAGTGCTGTTTTTTTTTTCTAACTCAGATAATATTTTGTCTTCACATCTCTAATTCAAGCTCCAAACTATATGATTGATTGTTTAGTTGTTTTCTGTTTTTAAAACTGCTAGCTTCAATACAAAAAAGTCTTCAATAGACCGGTAGTGGCCCGATTATGGAATCCAATTTACTTCGAATAGTATAGAATGATACGGATACGTGATACCCATATTTTATCAAACAAGAAAGCAATTTCGAAGTTCTGAAGGAATGAACCTTTCTTGAGAAGCCTTCCAGTTACATTAACTTAAGAAGGCGCATGAAATAACTCTTCGAATCAACGTTGTAAGCGTGAAATTGGCTTATTTGGTAGAACTTCATATTTGGGGCAAACTTTAAGAAAGGCTGTAGGAAAGTTTCGTCGCTAATGTACTGTGCCTCAATTTATAATGAGATCTTTAAGATTACTAAATTTGTTAGGATGTCGGATTAGTTTTAACCGAATGCCGCAAAAGGAGGGTAATGTTAGAATTTAGTGTTTGTGTATTTATGTCTTTCGTTGGGCACGCTTTGTAGCCTAAACGGCTTCATTGATTTTAACTAAAGTGTCGTTAGATTCTTTTTTTAGATTAACTGATTTTCTTAGGGGTAGCGAAAACATATACCTTATATTTATAAATAATTTTCATTACTGGTCTTTTTAGTAGGTACTCATAGATTTTTCATATAAACCGACCCGCCAGGTGGGTGCATGCTCACCGCGGGCCACGTTATTGCGGGCCTATGAGGTAGGTCATTTGTTTTTATGGAATTATTAGTTTACGTGTTCATTTATAACTGGAAAATTAACGAAACATACTAGTGGTCACCCTACTCAAAACGTAGAAGTATATTTGGGACACTGTATTTTAAAAGCAAATTGTTTATAGTCGTAATAAAAATTTGCTCACTCTATACGATAGTAAATACGGTGCTCTCCTTACAGATAAACTACACTATCCTAGACAGTATAGTCTTCATAAAATCGGAAGTGCTATCGTCTGTGAACGTGATAGATAATAATAGTAAATCTAGATATAGTGTCCATCACAATTGTCTTAGTCGGCGTGGGTTTACTACTATTATTGTTCCACCTATTTTGTTGACCTAAATAGGGATATGCCTAGATTCAATTTCACCACACCAGTTTCTCTTAAGGAATATCAAGGGAATATCTGAATAAGATATTCCCACCGAGTTTTTGCAGTTAGGGGGTAGATAATTTGACATAATTTTTAGTTAAAAGTATTAACACATTTATTATTACATGTTAATTTAATGTAAGTAATAACAACATGGTTATATATAGGTTCTTACAGGGTCAGACCATACAATACGTCAAAACACCAATAAACGAAAATACAAGGACCTTTAAGAAAGCACTTTTAGCAATGCCGTTAATTTCGCATACATTAGGCTCTACGGTAACAAATTAAATAATAGTCATATTAACTCCCGACCTTCGTTCTAGCTCCCGACGAATAATAAGACAAATACTTACACATAGGCTATTATTACGCGTATTACATTATAGGCTTTTCTTAGAAATCAAACATCAAGCTCACGCATAAAGTCATAAAGGAAAGCTATAATAATTCCTACATTACATCCATCTCAACAAGATGTCCTCTGAAATAATTCTTATGGCTTCAGCAGAAGTTTCAAAATGACGTGAACCACGAGACTACGATAAATATAGATCGATCTAAAGCATAGCATGAGACGGGTATGTAGACGATAATGAAATAATAGTTACGTAGCGAGTTTTGATATGTTACTATGGAGCGTAAACACACTAAAAAGCCGTGGTGGTCCAGTGGCGAGTAACCTTGCCTGCCGTCTACGAATAAGAGAATAAATATGGAAGAATAACTCCAAACAAAATCGAAATCATTTTTGGCACCCCATGAAAAATGACATTTTGTATGAGTTTTGGCGGCGAGTTACAATTTTTAAAGAACAAATTTAGAACGCGTTACAATTTTTTTGGTGCCACTTTTTGAGCTTCATTTATACTTCTATACATTCTCTTATTCGTAGCCTGCCGTGCAGGAGGTGATGGTTCGATCGCCGTCCAGGCTGACTCGTACCAATGAGTTTTTCGGAATTTATGTACGATTTGTAACACCATTGGCTTTTCGGTGAAGGAAAACATCGCGAGGAAACCGGCATGCTCAATTTCGAGGCATGTATTGTACCTACTGTCCATTATAAGTGGCGACGGGGCCCACTGGACAGAGTGTCGGTACTACTGGTGAAACGAGAATGTTCTGAAGTTTCAGGATATCTCTGACTACCCCCTCGGGGAATACAGTCGTGAGCATATACCCTCGCGGACAACAGGAGGAAGACAACAGTCGGTAATGGTGTGGTCCTCTCACTCTTACTACGTCAGTGCGAATCCGTTTATATGAAGTTTCATATAGGGGTGCTAGTGCCCACTGTCCTCTAAAGTAGTGACTGGCTCACAACCTGTCACACAAAAAAAAGTTTGGACTCTGCATAGTCAGAATATCTAATTTTTTTATGTAATTAATTCAAATGTTATTTACGTAGCCTATTCAGTGTCACACTGCTGGGGAAAAGCCTCCCCTTAAATTTAATTTACGGGTATTCAAAATAAATAAAATAAAATAAAAAGGTTGTAAAGATGTCAGCATATCCTGCGCTATTATTTATGTATTTCTGTAGTAATAAAAGGAATAAAGTCATAAGAATTTTATGCTACGCTATTATATAACCAGTAAAAAAAGTTTTTAAAACAATTTTAAACATAATCACAGTTTAGTCTAGCTAGAACCTTCGATCAAAATAAAATGAATGGATAGGCCTAAAGCGCGGTAAGTTGAAGCAAACTACTGGTGCACTTGGTACATACAAACTAGCGCCATTATCTGTCAAATCTAGGGCACTTTCATACAAGTGACAAGTAAAAATTTCATTTGTTTTGCCTCATTTTTCTGGTTTGAAATGTTCGCTTAAGGCCTATCCATTCATTTTATTTTGATCGTAGGCTAGAACCATAAAAGCCTATCTAGGACGGAACCGACCCACAAAGAGTCATGGAAAGCGGAACTTTTTCTCAACAAAAAACACTACAAAAGATTTTTTATGTGACCCACTTTAACGAAGAGTTAAAGTTTTAAAAGGTCTTTATTTCATGGAAAATTTATCTGTTTAAATTTGTTTAGCGTTCGAAACGCGTAAAACAATGGATTTTTGCGACACGAGCAACTAAATCGTGTTAGCTGTTTCTAACTAAATAAAAATAGGTAATTTAATAAATATACTCCCGACTTATGTACATTTTACAAGCAGTATACTGGGCGTAAGAAAAAGTATCAGTAACCCATGGACTTGAAAGAAATACGAACCCAATATTGCACTAAAAAGATGTGAAGCATGCAAGGTAATACAAACTAGTTTGTTCTACAAGGGACCTACACTCACACAGATGCACTAGGCGCAGGTGCTACAACCCGTCACCATTATGTACCGCGTGACAGCACGCACACAAAAAAATGGGTGCTTAACTCATGATTAGACGAGATTACTTCTGGTTCTTCTTTTAAGTCTTTGCATGAACCTTTAAACCACATACTCTACTCATCAAACTGACCAACTTTTACTATGGGAGCAAACCCATCAGAATCAAAAATATCAGCTGTGCCATGCTAAACTGCAATACCTACTGTATTGCAAAGACTTAAAAGAAGAACCAGAAGTAATCTCGTCTAATCATGAGTTAAGCACCCACTTTTACTATGGGAGCAAACCCATCAGAATCAAAAATATCAGCTGTGCCGTGCTAAACTGCAATACAGTAGGTATTGCACAGCTGATATTTTGATGGGAGCAAACCCATCAGAATCAAAAATATCAGCTGTGCCATGCAATACAGTAGGTATTGCAGTTTAGCATGGCACAGCTGATATTTTTGATTCTGATGGGTTCGCTCCCATAGTAAAAGTGGGTGCTTAACTCATGATTAGACGAGATTACTTCTGGTTCTTCTTTTAAGTCTTTGCATTAACCTTTAAACCACATACTCTACTCATCAAACTGACCAACTTTTACTATGGGAGCAAACCCATCAGAATCAAAAATATCAGCTGTCCCATACTAAACTGCAATACCTACTAGATTCAAACGTATATGGGACACCTGATATTTTTTTTTGTTCTGACAGGTTTGCTCCCATAGTAAATTTTGTTCAGTTTGATGGGTAGATTGTGGTATAAACTCTGTTCAGGAAGTGACCAAATCCCCACTTTAAATCGAATTAAAACATTTTGTTACTGGTTAACATATTTTTTTACTAGTGACCAGTGGTAGACCTCATTGAGTACCTCCTTGAACATTTTATCTTGGACTTTGTAGGTATATGTAAAAAAAAGGTCACAGGTAAAATTGACATCCTAAAATTACAGTGAAATTGACATGACAAACAACAATATCTGTAGGTAACTTAGGCAGGTAACAAATCTGCTGGCACTTACAAAAATGTACCCAAAGCTAATATAGAGACCTGGACCTGTTCCAAAAACAACGAAGCTGTCAAGCTTTATCTTCGAAAAGAACACTTTTATCTAGAATTACAACATTTACAATTTGACCGTGAAGTCAATGTTTTTTGGCGACTGTATTCCTTAACTCATTCCCACATAGGGTCCTGCAGACCAGAAGTGCGATTTTTTAACATCATACGATCAACTCGGCAGTAGAAAGATGCATAATCTCCATAGTAATTTTGACATTTTCTACTGCCGAGTTGATTGTATAATGTTCAAAAATCGCACTTCAGGATCAACAGCGGCGACGAATAAACAACAATAGACAATGAATTCCAGCGAGCCTGGAAGATGGTTTCTAATAGGTACCTTAGAATAAGAACCCACATTGAATTTAATCAAAGAAGATTCGAAGGGTATATTCAGTGTCTAAAGTCAAACACTATAATTCAAAATCTTTCTAATTTCTGAATCAGTCGCGTGCTTCTCAAAGTTATTTTTAGACTATTTAGACTAAAACTCAACTGGATTTTCATGTCAATTCAACGGGATCCAATTAGGACATTCACACATCATTATGGAAGCTATATGTTTCATTGCCAGCTATGATGTTATGCTACACTAAAGAGATGTAAACAGTATAAAATTCAGCATCAGTAACGTGTTGTGGAGAGAAGCATGAACATTCTATTATCAGATAGACTGGTGCTGATGAGTTTAGATAAACAGATTTGTGAAATGAGGATTGCAAATGGCAATACCGCCTCATTCGTCATGCTGAAAATGAGATTTCCACACTACTTATTAAGATCACACCCTAGACACTTAAACACCACCCTGGTAACAGGAAGTCAAATCAGTCAAGTCGATCGAAAGTAGATAAAATCTAAGGCGGCTCCATCTACTACGCAGCTACGTAGGTACTTTCACACGGGGAAAAATATGTATAGTAGTATTGTGATTGTGACAACTATTTATTTTACCAGACTAGGAAATTTGTTGTTATAAATCAGATTCTGGTAGATTTAACTAAATTCGACTTCTAACAACAAATTTTCTACTAAAGTCTGCTAAACTACTAGTAGATATTTTTCTCCGTGCAAATGCTGTGGTAAGATTCCATAACCTTCCACTCTCAGTGCATGCTTATTATAGCATCGAATCGCGTCATGTTAAATCGCGTTTGCTATGTGCTAGTCCTAAACTACTTGATGAAAACTCCGCAGCCTCGCTTTGGTAAATGCATTGGCGGTTAACATTTTGTGAAAAACAAGAAAATCCAGTTAAAAGCCAGCGGTTTCCGTCAAAGCTGAAACTGAAAGCTTTGTAAGTTTTCCCTTTTATTTTGTTTGATGTGTTCAAACTCTACGTTCTACGTTAAAAACCGATGGTTTAAAATAAGACTAATTTTTTGGTCGGATTTCGTGTTTTTTTTATGTGCTATTGGCAGGACACAGTTCGGAGATGTAATCAAAATATATGTTACCTTTTACTTTTGCATTTCCAGTACCTTTGCACGAACTTGATAAAAGGCGGACACTTGACACTAAAACGATGTGAAGCATGCAAGGTCCTATATATTCGTTTGTTCTACAAGGGACCTACACTCACAAGATGCACCATTTCTAGGCTTAGGTCCTACAACCCACCACCATTTTGTACAACGCGAAAGTGCGTCAGCACGCGCACAAAAATAAATGGGTGTTTCACACGTAATTAGACGAGATTACGTCTGGTTTTTTCAAGTCCAATAAATTAATGGCGTTTTGCTTATTTGTCTAGCACTGCATTTTTGCCAATGTCTAGTAGTTTATCCCAATCTCAAGGATTTTTTTTGAGCAAAAAGACAAAATACACCTTAAAAGAACTCGAAAAGATCTCAAGCTAATTGCAGGCAGCCATTATTTTAAATACAGTAGACATTTTGATGGTAATTTCTACTACCTTCCTGCTTTTAACATCCGACATCTTCTGTTTTAGCTTTTCTAAAAGCCTTCCGTTTAAAATGATTATCATAATAGGTATAAACCACGTACAAACAATATTCTATGTTGGTTAATGTTGAAAACATTCATCTTATCTATCATTCATCAATTAAGGGGCCATAGGTCCAGACCTAGAACGATTTAACCACTGGACCAGTAATGTTGCCCGTTGTCGCCTATACCCCGCTGTCGCGAACAGTCGTTTTTTGCTCTGTTGGGGATTTTCTAAATCGTTCTAGGTCCAGACGAATATTTTCTATGAGAAACGCGATAGCCGAGCGCTCCGAAAAGTGTGTGTGTGAGCCGTATTTTCGGTTAAAAACAACTAACCAAAGTACTTTTTCTAGATTTTATTTATGATTGCACTAGTTAAACTAATGGTGAATATGTGAGTATAAATACCAACAATCGGAAACTATTTTAAGTTCTTCTAAACCGAGAAAAATGTTTAAAAATGCATGAAAATACGACATCTTTGTGACGATTTTCTATCGAGTGAAGTAATTCCAATCGTGTATTCAGTTGATGATTTCACTAGAAGAACTATCCAAAAATACTGAGGTATGACTTTAGTTTCGGTAAATGGTATAAATCTAGTCGTAAAATGAAAAATAAAAGATGCCTCCGAGGTATTTCCACCTACTATTACGTCTTAAGTTAAGTACCAAGTTTCGGTGGAAAAATAGCATTATTTACAAAAAATTTATGTGTCTCCTACACTGACATATACTCTAGCGATAGACAGGCCCTTTCAAAGAAGCAACGCAGCAAGCATTGCAAGCAGTGGGCGCTCCGCATTGATGTTCCTGAGTTCACTTCGTCACTATGGCAATGACAGACCGCAATGTGTCATTTTGTGTTGTTTTGTGTGACATGTTGTTTGTTTGAGCTTGTCTATCGCTAGAGTATAATTATGTCAGTGATCTCCTATTTAATTGTTACGTGCATTTTGTGTCACAATTTGTTCTCGATCCTCCATCCTATAGGGGAAATTTCAAGTCATTAGCCAACTTTACCTAGACGAGTAAACGCGAAAAAAAATCTACTCTTTCATACATTGTAGTCGAGTAAGCATTGCAGTTTAATGTGGAAGGCAGTTTTTTTTGTTATTTCGCTACCACCGCAAAAACGCCGAAGCTTTTAACATTTCTAAAATTGACTAGGCCCAAATTCGCCCATGTTCTTTACTACTAAAGTATGCTATAATAAATAAGTCGTTGTCTCATTATATACTACTAAATATTTGTCTGCGTGTGTTGCTATTGGTCGTGGAGAAACGTTTAAAAGCTTGTTCAAGTCGAATAAAAAACCAACTTCATACATAGGACTCTAACAGATAGAGAAACATGCACAATACCATTAAATATTACATTAAAGCAGATAGGTTGAAGGTAAAATAATTATACACTAGGTCTTTTCCATCATGGTTAGTTATTAGTACTATGATTATACCCTTTTTGTTTAGTTTACATAATATACGAGTACATGTCACAATTGTCAGTTTTATGTTATATAATTTATGCTTCTAAACTCATATTCTATCTATACTATTTTATTATCAGTGGCGGACTGAACCCGTTAAAGGCCCGGGGCGGCAAAACTTCAAGAGGCCGGGTCTTCCGAGAAATTGATGTCTGTTCTAATTTTTACGAGCCGGGGCAAAAACTTATTATGGTATTATCGTTGGCGCGCTCCATACAAACCAAGTTTGATTAAATTTTGGATATAAATAGATTAAAGCGAATGAAATTTTTAGACATGGTCTAGAAACCAATACCTGTGCTTTATATTTGTCTGTGGTAAAAGGAATTACCGATACAACACTACAGGCCAGCATACACCGGGCCCAAGATCGAGCGGCCTGGAGAGCTGTGGTGGCCCTCAGCCATGAGGTTACGACCAAGAAGAGAAGAGAATCTTTGTCAGATTTCCGTTATAATACTTTCAGTTTCAAAGTTATCGTAGATCGAAGTTTTCCATACAAATCTTAAATTAATCCTATAGCATTGAATGAGACTATATATTTTAACGGGAATCTGACTAATGTAAAAAGCACAGATATGTTTTTCTAGATCGTATCTAAAAATTTCATTCAAATATCACATTGGCACCCCTCCATATAGTAGGTAGCATTAATAACCAAGAGTTAACTCGAGATTTCGCTACATTATAACTCGATTACCAGTTCATGTCAAAATCAAGGCGACTCATGTATGAAACAAAGGTTGGAGCGAACTATTTTGGAAATAATTACTCGATTGTGTAGCTCATGCCGAAATCGAGTTGATGTGTGTGAAATTAAAGCAGAACCATACATCAAAGTAAAGGGCTACAACTACATGTTTTTTTGTAGGTAGCTTGCAAGAAGTTTGGAATCCTACTATAGTGGATCACAGACTGCCTAACAAGAGGGAAAACAAATGATAATACTCCTTGATGGTCGGTAATGATCGTTCTTCTCCGTAGTGGTTTTTAGTGACGTTAACTTTGTCTCTTTCTAATGTATGTCTAGGCATGACGTCACTCAATTGTCGTTCATGTAATTGTGACGTCATTGGAATAGAAAGGGACGCACGTAAAATTGGAAATATCGACGACGGAGACGAACGTCAAATTTTCTTGTATCAATGCTTGTAAGGAAGAGTGCTATCCTTTATGATTTAGATCCATGGTAGCTTGTCATAAGAATGTTTTTTCACCACCCCGAAATTTCGGTCGTAATTAATATTATGTTAAACAAAGTCCCCCGGCATGTGTATCTTCACATTTTCACCGAAATTAAACTGCAAATTATTTAATTACTTAGCGTACATTTTCTGAATTCAACACTTGAATAGGGTGTAGGAGCAATGCAAAGAATTAGGTCACTTGTCAGGAATTAAAAGCGGCACGAGTGACGGAGTTTAGTGAAAAATTCCAACATAATTGAGAGTGACTGGATTTATAAACTTTTACATTTTAGTTTTAACTTTCTGGCGTATAGAAACAAGGTTGAATGTTTAATGACATTTGATATCCACTGTAAACTTTTAAATGCTACTTCACTATAAATGTCATTAAAATTCAATCTTGTTTCTATACAATCAAACAAACAAACAAACAACCTCTCACCCTAAACACATAGGTACACGTTCTCCGTTCCGTCGCGGGTAAAAACAGAAATTGTAAACTTGATTTTTAAGTGATAGTTATTATGATAGTTATTAGTGATAGTGATAGTATTTAAACCTACAATTCTTAAGAGAAAAATAATAACAACACAATAACAACACAAAGAATATTGACGTCTTTGTTCCAGTTTTTGTCGCGGATAAAGTGCAAAGCAATTATTTAGTCGAGAATGTCAATTTAAAGAGCTACGTGTAATCGCAAGGACTTAAAATATTTGCCCACATTAATATTGCTGAAATCAAGATCACGTAGCCAACATGTATTTCATTTCTTTGGGAGTTTTTACAGAATAAGTTGTTGTGTTAATTGATGTACTTTGTTGCGAGTAAACGTTTCAATTCCTTGCACTTTTCTATAGCTCCATCAGGCTGATAAGGCTCAAAAGCTTTAATAAAACATAATAATAGCTAGCTAGTCGATGTTCAGGTTTGTATGAGAAGTTGATTATTTGATTTAGCAAATATATTTTAGTACCTACTATAAATAACATACAATTCACATTGAACGTATAAAAAGACGAAAATTCGGAGTTGCAAAAAGTGACGACACAATATTGACACAATACATCTTACGTCTTTCTTGCACTCGGCTGTCGCGGATAGCGCAGAAAGCCATTATTTAGCTGACAGAGTGTCCGTTTAAAAAGCGTTCAACTAATCGCACGGACATAAATTTGCTTCGTTCCCCAAGAGTGTTATAAATCGGGTTTCGGGCAGGCTTTCCGGCCCTATTCGCGAGAAGAGTTTCCAACGCTGGAAACTATTGCATGGAAACCCGTTGGGGCTATTTAAAATTTTGTGGTCGGTTGCCTGTTATAGTTAGAAAAGAGTAGTAGAAATAACATGACGAGGACTGTTTAGTTCGAAAACCATACAGTCTTTCTTAATATGCTGACGGCTTTTTAAGGATTTAAATGGGATCAGACCATCAAACTGAACAACTTTCTCTTGGGGACCAACATCGAAATCGCGAAAAAAAATCTGCTGTCCCATACAAATCTGAAAGAAAGTTGATAGAGAAAAGTGTTCAGTTTGATGGTCTGATAATTCCCATAAAAACATATTAAGGGTGTACATCTAAGGAGCCGAAGGAGGCGAACGAAACGAATTTCCTTTAAATTCTTCTGACGATTCGTCCCATTCGCCGCGGATTAGTGTGCGAGGTGTCATAGAATTTCATACGAAGAATTCTAAAATTCGATTCTTTCGCCTCCTTCGGTTCGTTAAATATGCATCCTCCTTAAGAAAGAATATCTATTTAGTGCGCAGACTTAGTGTGACCAAATTCAATCTTATCGTCATAATCATAATTTCAGAAACTTCTGAACAGAATCTTCATAAAATTTACAGAACTGATGAGCGAAGCTACACATATCAGGGCGAGGAACACCTTCTTGCGGCGCTTCTTGTGTAGAAACACTTCTTTAGGGTGTAATAAAATACTTTTTCTCCCCTTCGGACGGAAAGCGTCAATTGTCGTCCTGCTGCGCTAAACGAAGTTGTCGCATTCCACCTCCGTCGAGGAGAAAAATTGTATACTAACCTCGGACTGTAGGTAAATAAGAAAGCCTCAGATCACATGTTTGTTGACCTCGGTGAGATCTGAGACCTTTCTTACTTTCCTGTCCTCGGTGTGTAATCTACTATAATAATATTTAAAGGAGTGGTTTAGACCAACAAACTGAAGTATCACTATGGAGCCAACATCCAGACAAAAAGTGTTTACTATGTGTGTCTCAACAAGATTGAATATCGTTACCCAGAATAAGTACGTGGTAGGTTTGGGTGATGACTCTGCGAATTTCTCAATCACGCCTCCATTTTACTTTCGCTCTACGGCTTATTATCCCTTGCACGCCCATGACCAAACAAGAGTTTATCTGGTTGATTAGTTTGGACATCGATTAAGATAAATTGATACTTAATCTGAAGAGATTAGAGACACAATTAGGATAGAAAACATCCACACAATAAAGGCCCTAAGTATCAATAAATGAAAGATATCATGTTCGTAAGTGATGATGAAATAAAATAAGCGGCACTTCTGGCACATAAAATGTGCCAAACAAGCAAAATTCAACCTTATTGCCAAGTGTTACGGATATGTAATGTCTCTTAATTACGGCGTTCAATTAGGTTCAAAGTCCTCTGAAAATTAAGTCTTATACTCATCTTATTAATACTCCGCTAGTTTTAAAGATCATCATCAGCCTACATACACGTGACTAGAGCCTACAAGATAGACGGAACGTGATCGCCTGCGGCGTGCGATCGCACGCGATCGCGTTCCGTCTATCTTGTATGCCCCCGCAAATGACGTTCCTGAGTGACAGAAAAGGATGGAGCGACGGAAAAGTGCGATCGCGTGCGGTCATGTGTAGTTCAACCCTAACACATCATTTCACCCCGAACCCATCAGCGTCTATGATTTAATTATAAACAATAGACGATTTTGTAACTGACTATCGATTTCTTGAAAACAATTGCCTGAATTCAGTAGGATGCTGTGAAAAAAATCAAAAGGTAATGAAAAAAGATTCACAGCCTCAATTTAAATATCTCAAATGAACTGCGAAGACCATTTTCTATCTTTCGTATAATTTTCTCATGCATAAGTTACAACTTTGACCGCAAACTACCTTCCCGTCCTTTCTACCCGATTGATAAGGCTGGCCTAAATCCAAGGGTCTGGACCTTCAAATTGTCTCGGATATAGTTTCCCTTCAAAAGATTTATGTAAGGTTTCCGATTTTCGTTGGTTTATGCTGATAAATTTGTTTAATTAGTGGAATTTGCTTTAATTGTGGGTTCTTCTAATTTGAACGATTGAAATGTACATAAATAAAATTACTTTTTGTACAAACAAAAAAAACAGTATAAAATGCTGACGCTGGAATAGTGACAGAGAGAGTAATCACCAGAAACGACAGGTATTTCTTCCGAGTAACCTAGTTTGATTATTTGTAAGGCAGACAGTTTTTACAGATTTTTTTTGTTTTTTTCTATTTTGGCGATCTTACAGCTAAATAACAGTTTGATTTATACATAGACAAATTGATCACCCCGCGGCCTAAAAATGCATTGCTTGCAATTTGAGTCTTACGACACGATAATAAATCTCGTATTGTATTTCTGGGAAGCACCCGCGCCCGCCCAGCACCTGCCACGTACCCGCCACGCGCCGGCTTCGCTCCGGCTGCGGGTGCTCCCCTAAAATGTAATACGAGATTTATCATCGTGTCATAAGACTCAAATTGCCAATGCATTTTTAGGCCGCTGGGAGAGCGCAGGCTGAACGCGGGGCGGGCGCGGGGCGTGCACGGGTCGTCTGAACACGGTCTAATAGATACTCTTTCTCTTTCTTATACTGTGCTTCAGTGGTTAGAGCATATAAAGTCGCGGACACAGCTAGATGTTTATAAATTAAGCGTAATTACTGCGTTTCGTGTCCACCATTGAAACGTGCTAATAAAATCCTAAACCTAACATTTGCCGCACTGCACAAAACGTTAATTGTGTTTCAACACGCGATCAACAACGTATTGTTTCTGATAATAAATTATTACTAAAAGTGGTTTAGTTAATTATTTGTGTTAGGAGATAATTTTGTGTTTAATTATCATGTTAATGAAGCTAGGGTCGTGTTATATCGTAGAACGTAACGCTTTTGCAATAATCTAACTGTGAGAGCACAAATGGAGCCAATGTTATTTCTACAATCAAAATTTAATGCTAATTGAGAAAGGTAGCGAGCGAGGTAGCGAGGAGCGACTGGTTGAGGAAGGCTGGCAATAGTTTTGTAGCGCGCTTTAAGAGAGGCGTAGTGTAACAAAAACTATTACTGGTGAAGCTTAATAATTTTAATACAATTTTAATTGGATTCAACAATTTAAATGACTTCTGAGCAATAAAAAAACAATTTAAGAATTAATTATTATTCATTATAAAATACAAATGTATTCTTCACAGCTTTCTAAGTAGAGAAAAATATTTATTCCGTGTTTGAAGGGTGTATAAATTTTACCGTCAGGTTTTTTTAGAACGAGATAAATGCTAAATTTTAAATTAGGACCTGTTGCGGATGTGATTTTATTTTTATTTTGGTATAATACAAGGTGTTTCATAAGTAAAAATAAATTTTTAAAACTCTTAAGCGGGTTGTTTAGACCGTCAAACTGAACAACTTTCTCTATGGGACCAACATCGAATTCGCAAAAAAAAAATTTTATATCCCTTACAATTTCCCATACAACATCGAAATCGCAAAAAAAAGGAATACTTTGAATACAAAGATTAGTACACTAGGATACAGAAAAATTTAATTCTTATTTGTTTATTAAGATTTTTTGTTTTTAGATTTTATGTGTTGTTTTTATTAGTTTTAAGATATTGCTGTGCCCTTCCAGGGTTTATGTGAGTGCTGTACCATATTTTTAAGATCTTATGTAAAACCACATAATGCAATAAATTATATGATTATGATTATGATTATGATTACATATTTTAGCTCTAGTCGATTTGTAGAGTATATAGTATAGTATAGAACGATTTTTTTTTTTTCGCGATTTCGATATTGGTCCCATAGTGAAACTTGTTCAGTTTTATGGTCTACACCACCCCCTTAAAGGTTTGTTTGTATTTTTGTAACACCTTGTATTTCTGGGCCCAAATTGGCTCTTGAATGGTACACGGAAAAAAATCAATTTTTAATTAGTCCCGGCTCAAACCGTAAAATGACTGGGATATTTGGGAATGTATGCCGGTGCAGCGTTTCCCGCATGCCATGCAAGTAAAGGTATATACCCCCGCAATCGCTGAGCTTCACCACTAGTAGTTTTTACTATATTGTTTTATAGGGAAACCTATAAAATAATATAGTAAAAACTACTATACAGGGTGTAAGGGACAGCCCTCTGCAAACTGAAACGGTGAACTCAGACCATCAAACTGAACAACTTTCACTATGGAGCTTACCTCTGGAAACGCGAAAAAAAATCAGCTGTCCCATACATTTGAGTCGGGTATAGGTACGGCAGTTTTGTATGGGACAGCAGATTTTTTTTGTATACCTATTCCCTGTTTATAAAACATATGAATTTATTTTAGAGTTTTCGATTCGATTTCAAGCTAAAAGTGATGAATTGAAAAGGCAGTCTATCAGAATCAGAAATCAAAGTATCATCAGTGAAATTTCCGAAGTAAAAGTTAATAAAGTGACAACGGCAACGGCATGAAATTTTGCATTCAAATTCAAACTGTAAGATTTATGACTTAGCTCCTACTTTTGAATTTCATTTGGCATAATTAACACCTGACGGCTTTCTCATTCAAATGTACCCGGCGTTGTCCAAACACATTTCAACTTTTTATGCAGTTTTTTTTTATTTAATTTATTTTTATTGGATACTTTGCATCCACAAGTATTGTATTTGTATTGTATTTATTTATTTACCAGATACATGAATTGACACGACTTAAATAATACATCACATAAACCAAAAGTGATTTTTAGGTGACATAAAAGATTCTGCAGGTTCTATAATAGGCAAACAGTACATTACATAGCTCAGTTACAAACTATTAGAAACAAGAAAAACAAAAATAAACTAAAATTAAAGTGGTAATATTGTTAATATTAGTAGAAACGTGCCAAAAGCTTAATTTTATTTAACTTAGTTGAGATATGAAGTATGTTTTTCTGTTTATTTTAAATCTTCACTAAACTACCTACTACTACATTTGAGCCGGGTAGGTATGGCAGTTTTGTATGGGACAGCTGATTTTTTTTAGTGTTTCCTGAGGTAGGCTCCATAGTGAAAGTTGTTCAGTTGGATGGACTGAGTTCACCGTTTCAGTTTGCGGAGGGCTGTCTCTTAGGGTGTAAGAGAGTATTGCTACATACAGTATGGACACTCCCTTCCTCCCACCAACTATGTACCTCACTCCCTCTATTGCTCTCTGGCTACCTCGGCAGTTACATGCATGAAACTAATAAGTACGATTTTCGCATGTACTGACATCATGACGTCATCTTGTCAAAAGCAGTAAGCGAAAAAAAATCACCTTTAGTGGTGGTAAATATGTTAGAACACACACTTACATAAATCATTAATACCTAACTGCTGATGTAGTCGAGGTAGTTAAAATCGGCAATGACAAATCATCGCAATTTTCTAAGCCCACGGCCAACTAATCTACTTTGCAGCTAATCTATCAGTATACCTGTGTGGCCGCCATCCGTCAACGAGGCTAGCTATCATAAATCAGAGATCAGAACGGGCGCGGCAGCCAATGGAAACATGGCCGCTGGCTGTGACGTCATGCCCATTTTTCATCCATACTAGAGATGTTATAGAGGTGCGTATCCGTTATAGAAATTAAACTTAGGGCCTGTTTCACCACTTCTGGGTAAGTTCTTGTTAGCTTATCCGACAGATAGTTTGACATATTTTGTATGAAATTATGGCAATATATCTGTCGGATAAGCTAACAAGAACTTATTCAGATGTGGTAAAACAGGCCCTTAATAAACATACATTTAAGACCAATAGATTGTACTTTTAGGGGTTATCAGAAACTATTGTCTTTGTCTTAGCAGTCCGACAACCGACATCACAGAAATTGGTTCGTCTCAAATTCGATATAAAGTTCTAAACGTTGCTGTTGCTACGATTTAGATAAACAGAGGTAGGTAGAGCTTGTTATAATAAATATCTGTATGCGAAATCGAAAATAATTTAGAAAGATAGACCGCACCGCCAGCTTTTGTATGTATTTGTGTTAATAGATATGACAGGGACCTACGCTAGAAGATTTAAGGCCTCCGCACATTGCAGTGATATTATCGAGCGATTTTATCGAGCGATATTATCGACAGCGATATCGCGACACCTTACACACTGCAGCGATTCCGCGATATTCGCGTCACGCATGCGTGCCACCACTGAATGTAGTCGAAAGAGTTGCGATAATATCGCGGCAGTGTGTGGGATCGAGCGCGTCCCCATACAAAATGTACTGAGAACAATTATCGCAAAATCGCAGCGATATTATCGCTCGATAATATCGCGGCAGTGTGTAGGATCGCGCGCGTCCCCATACAAAATGTACTGGAAACAATTATCGCAAAATCGCAGCGATATTATCGCTCGATAAAATCGCTGCAATGACGGGAGGCCTTTAAAACATAATTTATGTCAAAATCGGTGCAGAGCACCTACCCTAAATGGGACTCTAAGAATTGCTGCCCTGTAATTTCGTAGCCAAATCCGAAATATCCGTACCCATAAAACCCCTAGCCACCCGTCGACAAAGCGGCCTGAGTTATGATTATTCGCAAATCGTAAGATTTCTCACGATTTCCGAACGATCGTGTATAAATCCCTCGGATAACAATTTAAAAGTTTGATGTTTTTATTACAGGTGGATTTAAAATCGATATTACGCAGTACCACCTATCAAATAGCAACGAAAATTTAGGGCTATTTTTAATTACAGAAATAGAGATTTGAAACACTTAACTCTCATTTATTCTTAGAAGAGCTTTAGTGACCTCCAAGATCTATCTAGAAGAAGACTATCCCACATGGATAGTACGTCTTTCTGATAAATAAATTATGTTTGCTTATCAGAATTGGCCAGAAAGCTAAATAGGAAGAAAGTTTTTGCAACTTCGTCCGCATGGATTTCTTTTACACCCCATTTTACTCCCTTAGTTGTGTTTTGAGTATTTTCGAAAATATCCGTGTTTCAGATCCGTGACAGACTGACTAATAGACAATGTTTCTATCTTCATTGGTTTAGGCTGCGTTGTAGGTCAGTCTTTATCAGTTAGTCGTCACATTTCTATCTGAAGTGCGATTTTTGAACATCATACGATCAACTCGGCAGTAAAAAGATGCATAATCTCCACACGGACCTGAAAAAAAGACGGACGTAATGTGACACTAAAAAGATGTGAAACATGCAAGGTCCAACATTTTCGGTTGTTCTACAAGGGACTTACACTCACACAGATGCACTAGCTCTAGGCGCAGGTCCTACATCCGTCACCATTATGTACCGCGTGACAGCACGCACACAAAAGAAATGGGTGCTTCACTCGTGATTAGACGAGATTACGTCCGTCTTTTTTTCAGGTCCGTGAATCTCCATAATAGTTTTGAGACTTTCTACTGCTCGATTGAACGTGTAATGTTCAAAAATCGCACTTCAGGTTCGCTTCATAAAACTTTTATTATGTGGAAAGTTAAATAAATTGTTTTATAGTAATAAGGCTTTAGCATGAAACATTTAAAGCATTTTTCGATAACAGAATCGTTTATAGAAATAATATTGTAGAGAAAGGTTATTAAAATAATTTAATGACCCACTGGGCTCAAGATGTAGACACGATAAGTATAGGTCAGGTCACACTATAGTTAATATAAGTGCGTAATCGTATTAAATCACGCTATGTTTTGTTTTCCTTTGTTTGTTTTAACCCTATTACTTTTTTAAGGTTACAAATGAAATTATTTCGTAAGCTTTTATTTAGCTTAACTTCTAACTAACTTATCACATTAGTAAAATCTTGCAAGTTAATTTAAAACCATTTTTATTTGGTATTTAATGGCCACGGATTCTATATGTACCTAGTCTGCCGTGCTAAGCCAAAAGTGCCTATGTCCGAAAATGACCAAAATCCTTTCTTTTTAGATTTGGATTCCTTGAACTGTAAGGAACCACAATTTGTAAACAAAAAAATTATATATTTACTAGAAGTGCCTGAAAAATGACTAACCAATTAGACGTTAAGTTGTTTTTCTCATCAATTACTAGAGATATACGTATGTCTGAAATACTAAGGGACAAAGTCATATAATTCACTTACCTTAGTGCAATAAGACGTAAAGTGTAGCAAGAAATACGATGTTTGTTATAATTTTAACCGCAAATTATAAGAACTATGCAAAGGAGCAAATCTCAGATCAGAAACTAAACAAATTTTACCATGGGACCAATTATCTCAAATGGAAAACGAAATAAAATCGCTGTCTCATACATATGAGTCAAGTAGGAATTGCAATTCCTACTCTTTAAATAAATTTTTTGTTATGCCACAGAAAAACAATCATACCTAGTTATGCTTTAAACCAACTAAATACTTCCTTATATACGTTTTCATAAAACATAATGTTTTAAAAATAATAGGCTAATTAAAAAGAGTAATACTTTCACCGAGGCCTACCCTTGAACCGAACACGTAATGTTCGGCCATTCCAACATCCTAATGAGGGTTAAACGCCCTATTTAAATGTTACTCAATCCGTGTACAGTCTCGAACAAAAATATGTTACTATAGGAGGAAGGTCCTCCTTTCTTGACGGTTTTTGTTGAAGAAAACATTAATAATTGTGAACCCTTTGTGAAAATAAACAATTCGGTATGTCAAGTTTTTTTTTGGAGGGCTGAATCGAAAACCATTTCGAGATAATTGTCTCACTAATCATATTTTCTATGTCAGAGATTTTAAAATGAAAGGATTACAGATATTTTTAATAAAATAACGTCGTTTTTCGGTCCGTGCAGTGACGCCACTGGCATACCTGTGAACTCATTGGTAAACATAAAATCAACGTATAATAACCGGCCATTAAGAAAAAAAAATACTTTCACAATGTCAGAATTTGACATTTGATGTTGCCGTATCTTTTTCCAGCATAGAGTTAGAAAGGGGAGGCAGGTTTTAATTTTTTTAAATACAGCTGTAGGTAGTTTTTCTCCACGGAATTAGAATTATTTTCTCTCCACCATTTTTGCACTTAGAGATTGTAAATAATTTAAAAATTAAATTTATATTGATGAACTCGATGAATAGCAATAAGAATGAAATAGATGTCTTAAAATTATGTCTTCTATCCGTAAAAAATATAAAAATGAAGACCAAAAAAAACATGACATCCCGAATTGCACTTTTTGTTCCATTTCAAATATTTACTACTAGCGTTTTATACGTCGTTTTTAGCGCTATGACTTTATATTGTTATCTGTTTGGTGTGAATTAAGCCGATTTCATGCATTAATTTGCCCATTTTTGACAATAGTTACATATTTATGTTGGTGACTGTACTGTTTAGATATACTATTATACCTACTTCGTTTCACAGTATTCGGGAAGCCAGGTCGATCGGTTTTATTCCTCGATATCGGTAATCATTTTCCAGAACAGTGCTTTCTCTTACTTATAATATACAGGGTGTAAGGAAAAGTATCCTAACCTTTAAACCACATACTCTACCCATCAACTGAACTCTCGTAATGTGTAACGAGAGGAACGAAAGTTTACATTCACCTATGATACTAATATAGAAGTTTTTGCGTGTCATTGTAGTTTGTTCAGTAAAAGTTGTTCAGTTGATGGGTAGAGTATTTGTGGTTTAAAGGTTAAGGATACTTTTCCTTACATCCTGTATATATTATAAACCACATACTCTACCCATCAAACTGAACAAATTTTACTACAGGAGAAACCTGTCAGAACAAAACAAAAATCAGCTGTGTCACATTTGAGTCGAGTAGGCGCTGGGTTAATGGGAAGGTTAATGGTGCTTTTTCTTACACCCTGTATAGTGCTACTGAAAAACATTTTGTAGGTTATTCATTTTGGTGTCTTCAACTTTGAATTGGAGACCCAGAAAAAACCATGCGGGGTAGAGGTGACCTACAAAAAGATGGGTCAGCGATATAGGCGATAAGCGGGTTCCAAGTACTTCCAACTGGATTCAGAGGTCGAGGGACAGATCTTCATATAAAGATGGACTGATCTAGGGATGTGAATGTGATAGAACTATTTTGTTTAGAATTTTAAATATTTAAAAGAAATACAGGGTGTTTCATAAGTAACAATAAATATTTAAAACTCTTAAGGGGGTTGTTTAGACCGTCAAACTGAACAACTTTCTCCATGGGACCAACATCGAAATCGCGAAAAAATAATTTTGATATCCCATAGGTACATATTTTAGTTCTAGTCGATTTGTAGAGTATAGAACATACATTTTTTTTTCGCGATTTCGATATTGGTCCCATAGTGAAAGTTGTTCAGTTTTATGGTCTACACCACCCCCTTAAAGGTTTATTTGTATTTTTGTAACACCTTGTATATGTTACAATTAATTACAGATATATGTTGTATTCTAATTACATTATGTATTTAGTGTTAAGTACACAATACTGAACGTATTTTGAAAGCTCACTAATATAAAAAATGCGTGTGCACGTTTTGAATCAGAATGTTAATAAACATCAAAGGAACCTATTTATTCAAAGGTCAGATAAAGGCTCTGATTTCTAACACACAACCGCATTTAAAGGTTGCCATAGTATACCGCCCCTTAAAAAGTTAATACAGTAATAAATAGAACACGAATTATTTTACCCTTTAAGGGTATATTATACGGAGCGCGCTCCATACAAACGTACTATGGTGATATTTTCAATACAATATATTTAAAGTCAATGATATTTTGCAGAAACAATCTAGAAACAAATTTCTATGCTTGTATGGAGTCAGATTTTCGTTAAAATGTTCGTTGTTTCGTTTTTAAAATAAAGTGTCTCAAAGATTTCCATACAAATCTTAAAATAATCCTAGCATTGAAACTGTATATTTTAACGAAAATCTGACTCCATAGAAGCATAGAAATTTGTTTCTAGATTGTTTCTGCAACATTTTATTGACTTTAATTAGTTAGTATTGAAAATATCACCATAGTACGTTTGTATGCAGGGCGCATTTTCGCTCTCGGAATAAAATTCTCTTAAGTTTTAGATCTACCAAAATGAATAGTTGTCACATGCTTACTAAAATATTCTAACAACAGCGACAGGACTGGTCTGCCACTTTAAAATAAACAGACTATAGTCAAAATTGATTCAGAAGCACTTTCTTGGAATTGAAATGAAGACTTATAAGAATGACTTTAAGTTCAAAATACTTGACCAAACATCTACGCTATAATTTATTACAAAACTATTCCACAACGTTGCTTACCCAAGCTTGAATTCTGGTGCACTTGGAATCATTCCAAAGAATAAAGAAACCAACTTAAAAGACCTGTCACCAGTCCTTGTTTCGTAGACAAAAGAACTGCAAAGTTTATTCCGACGGTTCTATTCAAATTGGGCACTTATACGTCGTCTTGACGAAACAAAATATTTAGGTACTAGCTTTTATCACTGCGGTTTAGTTTGACAAGGTTGCAGCAAAGTAGTATATAAGTGAGCCCGTCGCTCGCCACTTCTATTGGACAGTGGGTACAATACATGCCTCAAAATTTAAGCATGCAGGTTTCCTCACGATGTTTTCCTTCAAAAATAATTCACGTAAAAAATTTTAAACGTTCCTGAAATTTCATACGTAGAACCACAGCACTGAGTACTATAATTACTACCTTCGCGTCGTAGAACGAATATCTCATACGTAAAACTATGTACAGTAAATATACCTTTTTAGAACATTTTCTACAAAAATGTAAAATTTTTAATGTACCCGCAAACTGGAACGCAAACGCTTTTCTTTATCGGTCATCAGTAACACTAGGTTATTATGAACAAAAACAATAGTTTAGAACCTTTTAACACGAAGTTAGTAACAAAACGTTTCAAATGAATCACGGTAACCTTAGGTTAGTACCTACTTACGAGTATAATATATTTTGTATAGTTACTAAAATAAAAGAAATAAAAATATTTCACAAGAGTAGAAGATTAATGCTTTGAAATATTTTTACGTTTACGTAATATACAAATTATATTTGTTATCCAACTTCTAGGTGGTTTCCTTCTTCTTCACTTCATTTCATCACTTCGTTTTTCATTGGCAAAAAGTGGCACTTGACACGTCATTCCATCGTCATGCTACAAAGGAGTCGCGTGGCTAGATGGTTCACGGGTGGATGTGTTTCGTCCCAGGGCGCGAGTTAGGAGGCCACGTGGCTGTGTCATTTAGTGGTAGCTCAAATGTGTTGTTGTACAAAATACTAATACTAAGGAAGTGCTGATCAAACTGACAATTTAATGGCTAACTTTGAATTAACAAAATTCTGATAGGAATACAGGGTGTAAAAACCCCTGTTGGAGCCTTTAGGGGGTGCTTCAGAGTGTCAACTTCTAAATCTCGAAAAAAAAAAATCTGCTGTCCCATACGTTTGAGTCGAGTTGGAACTGCAGTTTTGTATGAAACTGGTGTTTTTTTTTTGCGATTTCGAAGTTGGCTCCATAGTGAAAGTTGTTCAGTTTGATGGTCTGAAGCACCCCCTAAAGGCTCCAACAGGGTTTTTTTACAAACTATTTGTAACTAAACTTAATGTTCAAGGTTTCATTTTAATGCTGAATTTTCAAAAACTTTTTGAACAAACATTCACTAAAATAAAAGACGGACAGCTGACGCCAATTGAAATTTAAGTTTGTAGGCACACATTTAATGTTTGGAATAAATTTTTGCAGTACTTTTAGATTCTACTTTCTTTGTACTACAAAAGCAAAAGAAATGTGATTTAAATTTCTTTTTCTTTTGTAGCACAGTTTGAGAAATTGCTTTCGTCACATAAAATTATTGAACGAAGGTAAACTTTGAAACAAAACTAAACATTCAAGTATGTTTTATGTTATGGTTAAAAAATAAACTGTTTAGGGTTCTGATTGAATAATTTAAATGATTGTTAATATACTAGTTACACCGCTTCCCATGAAATAAATTTCACAAAATTAGAATATTTTTCTTCCTAGGATTTTGCACTACCATGTTTGTAATAAAAACTCATAACTAACCGACGTGACTCGACGTGCAAACATTACATCAAAGAGTAAGTGCGTTCACACACGATGACGCACTGACGGAGCAACAAACGTCAGTCCGTCATTTGAGAAGCAAAGAGTTGTATGAAACCGCACGTAGAAGCACACACGGTGACGCATTGACGCACCGGGTGTGGTTCTATGGACTGACATCTGTCGCTCCGTCAGTGCGTCATCGTGTGTGAACGCACTAAACCTTTTTAGAAACGACGAATTGGAAAGGACTTCTTAAAACCTACCTTAAGACCCGATATGTGAAAAGAAAACGTTCATTAGTTACCTACTGGCGTCTTCCCCTGATTCCTTCAAATTTCACCGGGTAAATAACTCGAAATTTCTTTCAAATTGAGATTGATGAAGTCTATTATTGCTTTCTAACTTCTTATTTTATTCGGAGTATAGCTTAAATACATTCCTAAAGATATGCTCAATCCGTACTATAATATTACAAACGCGAAAGTGTAATGTTTTTTTGTATATTTGTTACGTGTTCACGACCAAACCGTTGCACCTATTTTTGTTGAAATTTTGTATTGAGATAGCTTGAACACTGATCAAGGTTCTTTAGGCATAAAATTACACCGTGGGCCTTTGCCCAACACGCTTCTTAAAAAGAAATATCTGGTAGATATAAATGTGACAACTATTCATTTTAGCCTGTCCCCTATAGTTTAGAACACTATACCTTTTCCTTCAGTCAACTATATCGAGAAAATATCCAACTGGCATCACTTACTTAACCAACATTTTTACCCCTTGACTTGGATAATTTTTTAGCTCAATGTTCCTAAATAAATAATTCGATATAGCTTTGAGCCGAAAGATGTTCGGACGCCGTAATCGGTTTCAATTTCAGTGTAAATCCTTGCTTCTATCGAGACAAGATAAACAAACGAATTTCAGCTGGAATTTGTTGGAATCGAGAACAAAAGTTTGAATGGTACCAGTCTGACCGAGGATGTAACATATTTTTCCCTTACTTGAAGCAAGTAACAAACAAACAAATAAAAAGAAATGTTAGGTACGACACTAACATAGTAAATAAGGTCATACTGTCCTTGGTAAGGCACTAAATTAAATGATCCTGATTGTAATAAAACTACAGCATTTTACAAAACTGTTCCACTGATGTACTAATCCATAATATTATGTCAAAGTCACTAGCTTTTACCTAAAAGTTTTTCATAGTTCTACGCAGCACTATTAGGCAGCCACATATTATATATTATTTTAAATAACCGTGTTTTAAAACATTTCGGAAGTAATTGCACCCTTCCAAACTTTAAAAAAAAAAAAGATTATCTGATGATTTTTATTTGAGTCTACCGCCGCGTTAAAAGGTTTTTTCGTTATAGAGCAGATGCAGCTAGAAATTCTATGCGGCCAGAAATCTTTAGGCTAAATTCACCCCATAGTGACATCAGTCGACACTTCGGCAGAGCAGTTTTTGTTACGCAGCATTGCAAACTTTATTTGCATTGTTAAGAGGATAGACGAGTACAGTTTTCTCCATACAAACGTATTCCCATGTATTCTCCCTGGATAATAACACTAGAGCAAATTTTTTTTTACCATACACCTCTGCCATGTCCGTATGTTTTGCTTTTTTGCATTAATTAATTACTGTTAGAACTAGGGACCTTCGAAAATGACCCATTTTACCGCACCTTTTCAGACATCCAGTAAACAAATTTGACGAATATAAACAAACAAACGTCAACCTACGGACATAGCCAAAGACTTTTTCATATTATTTTAGAAACAATTATTAAAATCGGTTTAGTTTTGGAGGAGAAAACAGGGGAATACGAAATGCTGATGTCGTCGTTTTTTTGTATATAAAATCGGCTGCAGTTGTCTCTTTCGCACTCTAGTCGGCGGAGTGTATGGGTGGGGCGGATCTAATAAATACGTATACAGTCGGAAAAGTGACCTATTCCCTAAATTAGCATTTCAGCCCGCCTATCCTCTTAATATACATAGTATCAAATGAGGGGCTCGACAAATTTTGCATCGGCATGCAGCCACCAGCAACCGCCCGGTCTCGGGTGGTCGCTGCCATTATTGCACGAATTGAACCTTAGACCATACCATCATATAACCCACCATATATGTAACAATGCATAGAAACCATTACCTTTAGTAACCTCGTACGATATAGATGAAACGTGGACGTGAATGGCCTATATATTCTAAGCCGAGTAAATCCTATTTATTCTAAGTACACAAATCTGTACTAAATCAGTTTCTCAACAAAAGGCCCTAAATAAAGGCAGGTAGGTTTGAAATTAAATTGTCAGGAAGCAAGCTCCATAACGCAAAGTGCACTGGAGCGATGCCAACGCGATGCGAGTAGAGTGCAGTTGTTCCAATACGTTATTATAATTTAATTGAGTGCTAAACGCTGTATGAGATTATACTGTTATGGGTTGACGGTTTGCTGTTAATGTTTCAGTAGTTAATGTTCATTACATTTTGATGTTGTTAGAGTACAGTCAGCATCAATAACGTTAATAAGAATTTGTTCTACGTCGTTGTACTAAAATGTATATAACTTATTGCTGCTGACTGTACAAGTTTCCTAATGTATAGTATCGTATGCGTCAAGACAACTATATAGTCTATTATTTAGATTAGAAGATCGCAATCTTTTTCATTTCAAGGGTTTTTTTACCCGAAAGTGCTATTTTTGAATCTCACACATTCTAATTCGTATACGAAAATGTCTAAATAACTATGGACTTTATCGAGTTTATGCTTCATTCGTATACTTTTTAAAAGTTTTATTCAAAAAATGCTACCTACAACTGAATGAAATGAAAATGTATTGAATGAATTAAATTTGAATTTGAAAAATGTATATTAGTTTTTTGACTGACTGTGAAATCTGATTTAATTAATTCATAAATAAATTTGTAGTTGACATTCATGCATGTACTTAAGTATTAATTTTATGTAGGTAGTAGGTACTTATGTATATTCAGTATTTTACACCTTTACTGATAAATAGTAGCTCTCTTTTGTACCTAATTTACTAGTTACCTACAGTTTTGCAATAAATGTATTTGTTGACTTTAACTTGAAATGGCAAGGAAAAGAAAAGCTAAACCATACGGTTGAGTCGACGATTTGTTTTGCAATTTCTGGTTTGGTCCATTTTTAAAGATGCTCAGTTAGAGTTTTAGCTCTGCCGACGATGCCAACTATTTGAATTTAATTGTGTTTAATTATGTATCTCACCAGCTATTTTAATGTAATCAAAGTTTCTAACCGATTTTTGAAAATAATCCACATCTCGAATTCTTTCAAGCTAATAATGAAAACGTATATAAAGGCCAATTTTAGTGCCTCTATTTAGCTGAATAAAGAGCACTAAGCCTGAAATTTCAATTTGAACGCGACATAAACTTGGGACCCTTTTAATCTTACTTTAGTACCTATTTGTTCACCACAAGATGTTCAATGTTTACTACCTTTACCATCTGTGCTAGTTTAGGTCCTTCAAAGACTAATCTCCAACAAGCGGTGCGTCGCGTTAGCTAAATTTATGATATTTAATCGTAAGCATTGATTTCAATTTCAATGTAAAATAATATTCACAATGAGTTTATAGCGCTGTCCAAAACACTTATACAGCGTGTAAGGGAAAATACTCTACCCATCAAACTGAACAACTATTCTCCCATAGAAAAAGTTGTTCAGTTAGATGGGTAGAATATGTGGTTTAAAGGTTAATTTACACCCTCTTTACACCCTGTACGGTTGTTTCCCGCGACTTCGTCTGCGTATAATTTTTATGCTTGTCCATTTTCAGGGTTCAAGCTATCTCATATAAATCAAAATCGGTTCAGAGGTTTATCCGTGAAAATGTAACAGACGGACAAAGAGATTGGAGCACTTATAATATATTAGTATGGCATTTTTGTGACAAGTTTATGCGCGATCGTCCTGCGGGGTATAGACGCTGGGGGAGGCGAGGTGGTCTAGTGCGGCGGGTGATGTAGCGGGGAAGGGAAGCTCGCGCCGCTCACCAATAACACAAGGCAGTTGCACGTGCACGGTCGCGCACGAATTTATTTGACTACATTCACAACTACGAGTATGTACTAATTAAATGATAGGGCTGCTCGTCAAGGGTAACCGAAGAGAGCCTCCTAATGTTACGTTCTGAATTCCTAATAAATCTCACGTTCCATCCAGCACTGCTCTGAATAACCAGTAAGCCAAACACTTATTGAAAAATCTTTTTTAAAAGATGGCAATTAACTCAATGATTGTCAAAGACTCTACAAAAGAAGTCAATTTCGACAACAAAGTTAGCATAGCGGACGAATGTCCGCAAACGTTAAATGCTCATGAAGTGGACGTCCCTTATAGTTGTTAGTTTAGTTCGATATACCTAACACCTTTCCGAGTCAGATCTTCAATAATACCTACACTATGATCTACACTCGTACCTTACTCATTCGAGTTAAAGTTTAAATTGCGATGAACTTACATATACCGACAAATACTACCAGAGGACAGTATCTGATAGCTAGTCTTATCAGAAGGAAATAGAGCTTAAAGTCCCGTAATTTAGCTGCGTTGATGAACATGAATAGTAAACGTTAACGAGTAGTTGCTAAGCGAGGTAGTACCGTACTTAATGATATTGAAGTGCTCTATTACGCAGGGTATACTCGTACCTACTGAAAAGACTAAAGCGTCGGTGTTTTGTAACACAAAGGCCAAAGCGGAACGGTACCAAAGTTAGCAATTGTTTTCCGCTGGTCTCGTACATACAATGACGAACAATACAAAACACCGGCCAAGTGCGTGTCGGAATTCACGCACAGTGATCCGTGACCGTGCCGCACATGGCCAGTTTTTACTACTGTAGAGTTTGCACTTCAATTACACTAAGTTTGGCGCTTAAGACGCTGTTATCCCGTCGAGGCCGTTTTTTGAACACGAACGAAAGTGTTGTAAACTGTGTTTTAAAGTCTGAAATTAAATTATGTCTTATTTAAGGATCGGGCTACTGTTCTCAATTACACGATTAGATTAAGTTTACTAGATAGAAAAACATCCCAAAGTTACCCATTTTTGTTATGTTTATTCAGTACTATGATTAAACTGCTGATATTTAACTTTTTATTCTTGTACTTAACTAAATACATTAAACTCCCATGAGCAAAGATATTGACGAAAAACACGTTTTTTTGCGATCCTGCTTTCAATTGGAGCGGTATGGCTAATTGTAAACTTATGCTTGCAAGAAAGAGACGCTTGCACTGGGATAACCTAGCCTTAATTGTATTGTTTGTCGTTTTTACGTCGCAATTGAATCGCCTGGATTTTACTGATTCGCCGCGATTCCGCTGCGACACTGATTTATCTCAGAAATATTGCGACATTTGTAGTATCGTGGCGATATCACGATGACATCGTTCCGTCAACGCCTACGCTCAAAAATGGTCTCGTTTTCGAATGCTTGAAACAAAAACAGCAAACTAGAATGCTTCGCGAACTTTAGAACTACATGTACCATCACTATAATCTGATGTTACACAACAAAATAGCATAAAAATGTTGTTTTAATGTTACGTAACGTGGTACGAACGGTCATGCGAAGTCGTCGGTGCACCAGCTGAAGCCCGTGAATGCACTATGTACGGACAGCATACAAAGGAACTACCTATTCATTTATTCATGAAATTCTTTTTCTTTTTTTGAATATAATAAAGAATGTAGCTCGCTAGCTTTTGGCTGCAGTCTTCGCCGCATGGAATTAATGTTGTATCCAAAAGAAAAGTGAACTTTTCAAGGAAAACTCTCTAGGTAGTGATAAAAATACATTTTAATCTACTTTTCCTCAATAATTTTATAAATCTAGCGGAATGATACAGTTTCTGTAAAATGTTAAAAATGCTGTGTTAAAAAAGTTTTTTTTTAATAATTTTTTTTTCTTTGAGCTTTTAACCCTGAGGTTATGTCAGCCCTTAAAAAGGTTATGTACGCTAAGCATTATAATGTGTAAAATTGAATATAATTATTGTATGTCATGCGAGACTGAAATGCTTTTCTTTCTACAGCCAAACTAATTCCCTATATGTATAGGTATTATAATAATATTTAACAAAACATGTTGGTAATTACCAACAGAATTTTTGTTTCTTTATGATCTGCAGTGAGTTTTTGCAGGCTCTAACTTACTAGTTTTAAGTCCACTTGGATATTGAATATGTAACCTGTATGTATCTGTAGGTGAACTATATCTATGCTAAACTTTCATAAATCGATCAATGCATTTAAGTATGAGGAATTCATCAATTTGTCCCCCCGAAAATATTCGACTCACTTTATCAGCAACTCCATCAACACAGCGATTCATCTGAAAGCCGCTCACGAAGAAATCGTATCAGCTTGTTCTGCCAACCGTACTATTACCGACCGAAGCAAGGAAGCGAAAGCGAAGCAAAATTCTCGTTTTGACAAACGAGTTTCAGCGACTAGACGTTGCGAGTTTCGACTTGCCTTCGACAATAATTTGTCACGACAATGTTGTGTCACGGCATGTAGGCACTGGAGAAAATAGCCATTTACTTGCGGAAAGACAGTTCTATTTTGGAATTTACCTATTTGTTTTCTGACATTTCCTAGGAAGTGAGCTATCGATATCGCTTCAATCTTGTGGGCCTATACTTATACAGGGTGTTAAGGTAAATAGTTGCATTACTTTAGGGGTTGAACTACACCACACAGCACAGCATCGCATTTTTCCGTCGCTCCTCCATCCTTTTCTGACACTCAGGAACGTCATTTCCTAGAGCATATAAGATAGACGGAACGCGATCGCGCGCGACAGCACGCCGCGTGCGATCGCATTCCGTCTATCTTATATGCTCTAGGAAATGACGTTCCTGAGTGTCAGATAAGATAGACGGAACGCGATCGCGCGCGACAGCACGCCGCGTGCGATCGCATTCCGTCTATCTTATATGCTCTAGGAAATGACGTTCCTGAGTGTCAGAAAAGGATGGAGGAGCGACGGAAAAATGCGATGCTGTGCTGTGTGGTGTAGTTCAATAATGCGGTTCCGTGCTGCCTGGTGTAGTTTAAACCTAAGGGGTGATTGTACCCACGATACTGATAAACTTTCCCTAAAAAACCTGTAAGAATTTCGTAAAGTAATGCAACTGTTTACCATAACATGCTGTAGATCAATTACTTTGATCTAAGGGCCTATTCCACATACAATAGACTGCGACCACACCACACCGGTGCGATCTGGTGGAGAGTCACTTTTTGGCTATCTTCTTCTTCTTGTGGTGCCATCTCCTATCGGAGGTTGGCTATCATTAGGGCTATTCGGACCCTGGAGACTGCAGCCCTGAACAGTGAGGTGGAGTTTTTTGGCTATACAGGGTGAAATTGATATCATTAGCATCCTTTTAAACTAAGAGTCTACCCATCAAACTGAACAACTTTTACTATGGGAGCAAACCAATCGGATCAAAAAAAAATCTGCTGTCACATACTAAACTGCACCCGCTGCCGTTCTGCCTACATGACTCAAATGTATGGGATAGCAGATTTTTTTGTTGCTCTGATTGGTTTGCTCCCATAGTAAAAGTTGTTCAGTTTGATGGGTAGACTCTTAGTTTAATAGGATGCTAATGATATCGATTTCACCCCGTATAAAAGTACCTACCTAAAGCCTTTTCCTACGCAGCTGTTTCAGTGTCGCATCCCTACTCCCTTCTGTTCCTTTTCGTACAAAATGTATGAAACCACTCGATAAAGCCGTGTTGCCACTGAAAACGCTGCGTGGGAAAAATCTCCTACACATAGAAAGCAAGAAAGAAAGAAACACTTTATTATACCTATTACTACACTGATTAAACAAAAAATAAAATTAAAACTAAAAAAATAATAAAAACATTTGCATTCATTTAATAAAACCTAAACAAATCGTGGCAGGTATGGTCATAAGACAAGATTGCAGCACAGGCACACCCAAGTCACCGTTCTAGCTTGGTTTAATTTTATGAGGCCAACGCAGATAAGGGATAGTTCATGGGTTCGTTTCTGTTTGTGAAATGAAAATAGAACACACGGAGCTCATGAGGGGCGCGGCGTTTTGCATTCAAGTGCAGTTCTAAATAAAAAATAGACTTCCTGTATAACGTAGTTGTACAGGGTGTAACAAAACTCCCTAATAATACTTAAGGGGGTTCTTCAGACCATCAAACTGAACAACTCTTACTATGGAACCAACTTCGAAATCGCAAAAAAACAGCGAGGAAATTACTGTTTGAGGAAATGGCCGTACGGGGAAAAGGCCGTTCGGGGAAAAGTTCGGGAATATGCCCGTTCGGGGAAATGGCCGTTCGGGTAAATGGCCCTTCTGGGAAAGGGCCGTTCGGGGAAAAGACGAATCCGGGAAATGGACGTTCGGGGAAAAGGACGTAACCGACCTGATCCAATCGTTCTCATTACATCGGTACAATACTTTTATCACGAGATATAGGCGCTCAAAGTCAAAAACAGAGCGTAAGGAACAAGATGCAAAAAGGAGGTAATCTCAGGAACTAAATAACTGAATGTATAAATTTCTGGATTCTTTCACTAAATAGCAAGCTACACTATTCCTTAGTAGCATAGGCTATAGATATTTATTTTGGAACGCGATAAAAGTCGCGGGAAAAAACTAAGTCCTTTAATAAAAAGTCTACAGATTTTCTACTAGCCGTAAAACTATACAGCTACATACATATACGTTTGAATAATAAACAACTAACTACAGGCTACTAAGTAAAAATCGATAGTCAGAAAACTCGTCAACCTGATAAATAAATCATTACAAACAGTCTGGTAATATTTTCTGAACATTGAAACTTAGGAATCGTCTGAAAGGACATGGGACAAATGCTGAGAAACTTGAAGACGCCCAAAACTTGTTAAAAGTTCTCCGGTGTTGACCTAATTCCGTATCGATATTGTTGTATCTCTATCTTTCTTGTTATGTGATTCGATTTGATGAGATAATATAATTATAGAAATACGTACAGAAGCTCAAGACCGTATTCCCAACATTTCTACAACTGTAGTAACGCTCACTTTTAACACTTTCGCTGCTAAGCTCAAAACAATGACATTCGTGCTAACACTGTGGAATGCTATACAATTCTGACTCAAGGTGTGAGTCATGCGCACTGCGGCCCATATGTCGCTGACCTACCAGGTAGGTCGTCAGCCGTTAAAGTGTTAATGAATTTTATTATAATGATCATTGTTTCCATAACAACTTAAACATGGTTCTTTATATTGTCAATTTATCTTGCTCTATTTCACTGCGCACGTTAGGTATAATAGCCCCGACGTCGAGGCCTAATTCAGTCGAGTGTCACGCGCTCATTGCATCGCACCGAACGACCTTGATATTTGTTTTTTCGTGTCAAAAATTAAATTAGTATCATATACATCGTCGGACGTATAAAGTAATATCATAATCGAAAGATTGTTAAAAAATACAATAGCTAAATACATAAGCAATCAGTTGTTTGGCCCAAATTTTATGTATTTTTCATTCTTTGGAATTACTCGAATGACTTAGATGAACCAAAATGTAAACACAGTGTAACATAGATAGAAGACGTACCGCCCGCCAGCACGGCCGGTCTCTTTGTACGCACTACTGACATCCCTTGGACCAGAGTCCATGTGTGCTTGACATTCAAGTACAGAGAGTCAATGTGTGCGTGTCAGCCGTGCTTGGAGCGAGTGTTGTTAGATAGTGAGGCATCTGTTATACTTGTTCTCTTGTATAATCCTTGGTATTATTAAGTATTCTTATGGTCAAACCAAAGTTTCTAACCACCCAGAAAATGCGAATACCTTTGTTCGCAAACGAATCTATCGCGTGAAGTAAAGCCCTCGTTGTGCATGTTCGATATAATTGAGCTTTCGATATGGAAAAAACGTTTGAGCGATAATGCAGCACTATCAACATTTTGAAGGACATCATAAACTGTTTGAGTAAATATTTAATAGTTTAATTTTACCTGCATTTACGGTCGTCAATTTTATGGGTGACATACTTGAAAAGTAAGGCTGTATCCATACAAAACACGACCACACAGAGATAAAAATGTAGCCGGACTCAAATTTGTAAAAAGGGCAGCTCTATTCACACTCCCAAACGATTCGTTTTCTAAAATCCGTAATTATAAAATGTGCCCTAAAAAAGACCCACCTCCGAATAAAGTCTATGATTTTTCTATATTTTGACTATGGTGAAGTCGCCTTCGAATATACCTATCTCTCTCTTAGATGATACCTGTGTCGAGACGATCTTACATCATGGTACGGATTCTTGACAACGACCTAACGATTGTCGAGACGCACTGACAGATCGTCAATCGAATTTCGTGGTAGCACCCCAGTGGGCCTGAAAATTACGAAGAGTAGTCGGTATTACGTACAAAAGAGAAAACTCATTGGTACGTGAATGGCATGTCTTCCGCGCTGATTTGAACCCGTACCCTAATGATTGAGTGTCCATACCTCTCCACAGCGTGCAATCGACGATCGTGTGTTTATTTAATTACGTTATTTCATCACAACGTGTTTATTTATCAGGTTTTATCTAATTTTAACCGAATCGAAATCGAAAGTGGGGTCAGACGAGTAAACAATGAAAGTGGTTTAAAAATAAACGCTATTGACACAGAAACCAGTGCCGTTGACCTGGGGGTGTGTTGTAACAAAATTTAAAATTCATTAAGGTCTATTATTGCTTGGCTGTAATTAGCTTTTCTTTTGCCAAATGGTTTTTAGGAGCAATTTTAAGAAATTAGGAAGACTAAAGGATTTTTTGTCCCGGATATTAGGGTAATGTTTGTTTTAAGAGTTTCCATGCTATTTCAACCTTTTTTTAAGCTTATTCATGGTGTAAGTCTAGACAGTTGCCCTACTTTAGCATAAGCATATACTCACGACTATATTCCCCGAGGGGGCAGTCAGAGGTATTCTGAAACCTCAGAACATCCACGTTTCACTAGTAGTACCGAAGCTCTGTCCAGTGTAACAGATAGTGAGCCCGTCGCCACTTATAATGGACAGTGGGTACAATACATGCCTCGAAATTGAAGCATGCAGGTTTCCTCACGATGTTTTCCTTCACCGAAAAGCCATTGGTGTTACAAATCGTACATAAATTCCGAAAAACAGATTGGTACGAGTCGGCCTGGACGGGGATTGAACCATCGCCTCCTGCACGGCAGGCAAGGTTACTCGCCATTGGACTTTCTCTTCTTCATCTAATTTAAGAGCGATCTTAAATAAGATGATGATGATGATAAAAGATTGTTCGTAGTTGTAGCATTGTTTTTGACTACCCTGAAAACGGTTATAGTCGTAAGTTTATGTATGTTGGTACTTTTAAAAGTGTTATAGCCGTAAGCATGTTTACCAAGCTGTGTAAAGGTACTCAGTTACCCTGCTACGGCGTAGCTTGATGAACTCGTAGCGCGCTGCTACGACGTAGCACGTAGTGAAATTCATAATTCATTTAGAATGTTTGATAGTTTCTGACGAAATCCGCGAGGTTCGCGATATATCTAATGCTTTTTCTCCCCTTCGGATGGAAAGCGTCAATTTTCGTCCCGCTGCGCTAAACGAAGTTGCCACTTTCCACCTCCGTCGAGGAGAAAATAGTAAACTAACCTCGGGCAGTAAATAAGAAAGCCTCAGAATTGCATGAGATCTGAGACCATTCTTACTTTCCTGCCCTCGGTGTGTAATCTACTATAATTGAGCGAATATTGTATATTATATCTATATGCTTTCTCGGAAACGGCTCTAATGATTTAAATGAAATTTTGGATTAAGATAATGTTTTACTTTCAAAGTTAATCAAGATAGGTGTCAATCTGGAAAAATTTCCGTCTCATACAAAAAAAAATAGTGTGCTTTTCACGACTGAAGTAAAACCACAGATTACTTAATAGTTACTGTAAAACTACTACTATTTGTATCATACAAATATTTGTCCCTCACGGGATTCAAACCCGCGACCCTCAGGCAGGCAAGCAGGCAGGTTCACTACAGACTGTGCTATCGGGCCATCGAAGAATGGTTTATTGCATGTTCTTCCCAACGGAACAATCTTGAGCCACGAGATTATGTCAGAAGAAACAAGTACTACAGGTTTTTCGCCGAGCAAAACATATTTACACAATACACACTTTAAAATAATTAAAACGCTTGAGGTTCAATTTTAAGAAAAAATACTAAAATTAGAATTCTTATAATTGGTAATCACATGACAGCGAAATTAATGTACATCGTCCTTGGAAAACTCTATGCTATTAGCAAGGGGGTACTAATACATTTATCGCGTTGCCCTATCATACTTTTCGTAACGCATTCACCTGCTTTCTCCCCAAGTCAAGCGTGCGTAAAGAAGTTTTACTTCAAAAATCTTCGAATTTTTTTCCACATATTATTTCATCTATGTTGAGATACCCAATACACTTATATACTGCTACCTGGCTGTCAATAATTTTGTCATGTGAAAACCACGGACCTGAAAGAAATAAGGACCGAATATTACACTAAAAAGATATGAAGCATGCAAGGTAATATAATCTCGTTTGTTCTACAAGGGACCTACACTCACACAGATGCACTAGCTCTAGGCACAGGTGCTACAACCCGTCATCTTATTATGTACCGCGTGACAGCACGCGCACAAAAGAAATGGGTGCTTCACTCATGATTAGACCAGATTACGTCTGGTTCTTCTTTTAAGTCTGTGATGATGAAAATACTAAGGAGAAATATCACCTTTTTGGCTTAGTTTTATTAGGTACCTACTCATAACGAAGATACAGTACAGGTCAATCGTACACACAAATCATAAGTAAACATAATTACTGCAGCCCTTATCCTCAAACGAACGTAAACAAACCCCTATTACGAGCCCCACATTATTTTAATAACATACAATAACCCAAAAAAACGGACGAAAAAAAGGTTATTTCACATGCATTATTCCCTTTCATAATCCGCTTTCAGACGTTGTGTTTACTGCTTAATAAAAAGAAACGGAAATTTCAATAAGCCCGTCGCTTCTTTGCCAAGTATTTTAATAATTCTTCCTTCGAGACCAACTCGATATTAAAATCCGTTTAACAATCTTCCCTACCAATTATTTTGTTTCCAAGTTTTGTCATCTGTGTTTTATTATTTTCGACTTTAAGCCGCTTCAATCTGACGCTAGAGAATGAATTAAGAGGACTGTGAGACTGAAGTCTTCATAAGAAAAATCGAAATCGTTTTTTTACACTCCCACCTTTAACATACCTCAGAACATCCACGTTCAAACTCAAATTTTTTTTATTCAATTTTAAAAAATATTCACATAGATAGCTTTCTGACGTCATTTTTGATTCTACCACCGCTTCGGAAGGTGTTCCGTTGTAGAGAAGATGCGGCCAGAAACTCTACAACACACTTCTTTTAAACAAAACAAAATATACAAAGTACAAATATTGAATTACATAGTGTATCAAGTCAAATAATCATCGAGTTTATAGTAACCTTTTTTACAGAGGACTTGTTTAACATGGGATTTAAACTTTTTGTCTGGCAAGTTTAGAATATCCTCTGGTATCTTATTATAATAGCGTATACAGTGCCCCATGAAAGATGTGTTGACCTTACTGAGTCGAAAATGTGGGAACACTAATTTATTTTCATTTCTTGTATTGTAATTATGAACGTCACTGTTTTTGGGAAAGAGAGACAAATTTTTGCGAACGTATAAAATATTTTCGTAAATATATTGATTGTAGAAAGTCAAAATACTGATATCTTTAAAAAGATCTCGTAATGAATCTCGACAACGCAGATTATAAATGGCTCGAATTGCCCGTTTTTGAAGGATAAAGACTGTCTCAACGTCTGTAGCACGGCCCCACAGCAAAATACCATAAGACATAATACTATGGAAGTAGCTGAAGTACACAAGTCTTGCAGTAGCTATATCGGTTAGCTGTCTGATTTTTCGAACTGCATAAGCTGCCGAGCTCAGCCTTCCCGCTAGGGTTTCTATATGAGGACCCCATTGCAGCTTCAATCTTTATCCCTAAAAATACAGTATTATTTGTGAAATGCAATATATGTTTCACCAGTAGTACCGAAACTCTATCCAGTGGGACATGGGGTGAGCCCGCTGCCACTTATAATGGACAGTGGGTACAATTCATGCCTCGAAATTGAAGCATGCAGGTTTCCTCACGATGTTTTCCTTCACCGAAAAGCCAGTGGTGTTACAAATCGTACATAAATTCCGAAAAACTCATTGGTACGAGTCGGCCTGAACGGAGATCGAACCATCGCCTCCTGCACGGCAGGCATGGTTACTCGCCACTGTACTACCACGGCCCACCTTTAACGTAGGGGCTAAAGCATTCATCGCAGACCTATCGGGCGCCTCAATGAGACCTCTGGTGATCGCTGAGCTGGCAGCTTCCTGGCACAAAGAATCAGCCTCACCATCCAGAGGCGGAATGCTGCCAGCCTGTAGGACACCATGTCTTGCGGCGACACTCTAGAGTGTGTGTATTATTTGAAATATTTTTGTATTTTAAGATATTTTAGTGTTAGGATATTAATCGATTATTTAATTATTAGTTAGAACTGTTAGTTCTACTTAGTTTCCTTTTTATTACCTATCGGATTATATTGTATCATATTATTTCTGTGTTCCTAATTAATTAAATAAATTCCCCTTTAACGTATTAGAATTCATCATAAATAAAAAACCCATTTCATATCTAAACTATGTTGAATTCATTGAAATTTGTCAATTTTTTAAGTGTCATGTTAATTCTTTTAACTGAGCACTGTATTTTGTATTCATTGTTTGCATGAAACTTTCGGATTTTTTGCGACACTTGAAAATCTAATTTGGTTTTTTGATGCATTATTTAATTATATAGGTATCTGTTAGTAATCGTGTAACTTCTGAACGAATTGACCGATTGAGGTCACATTAATTGATGAGATGATGGTTCATTCATAGCTCTTTCTTAGCTAAAATATACTCTATTTCCAATGGGGAAGGCAAATAAAACTACTAAGTACCAGTTTCTACAATTCTGACAGACCTCCTTCACTTTCAATATTCATTTGTTAAAAATACTCAAAATGGATGCTCGTCGATTTTTGGGTACATCAAACTTTACCCTTTTTACACCTATTTGATAAGGGTGCGTAAGCCTAGGCCGAACCCTTCTGATGTTTCCACTTCCACAAGCCTTATGAATTGCACTCTACTCCTATTCATTATTTTCACTTGAACAGACCATCTCACTATACCTTTTATTTCATTGTCACTACATATTCTTTTAAATTACAATTTACTTAATAAGAGGATACCGAGCCTCCAGTGCTGCCCTTAATCATATTTTTGTATTTCTCAACAATTCATACATCATTTTCAAAAACAAGAATATCAATTGATGATTTTAAATTTATCGGGACGTTACGTCTTTTTTTAATGTTTGTTAATTTGTTTTATAATGTTTGTGTTACTATCTTTAAAACTACCAGTATTGTGAACTAGCGATGCCTCAATTGTGACATTCTGGTTTTTGAAGTGAAACTTCTTATGGAGGGCTTTGAAATTCTGATATGCAACCTCTTTGTGTGACGGAAGTTCGAAATTTAAATCGGGAGCGGAAGTTCGAAATTTAAATCGGGAGAAGTTTCACATAGCTACCGGGCGTCCCGTGACAGCCAACTTTTTTTTACGTAGTTATTGATGACAAATTAAAAAAAAACGATTACAGGCGGATTGGAGGCTCGGTGCCGCTTTAACTATATCATCCATTAGTAAATACCTAGATTCACTAATCTAAGAAAGCCTACGTAAGTAAAAGATGTTGCGACAAATTGTAAGAATTGAATCTTGCTTGATTTACGGCAGTACCGCAGCCAAGTACGGATTAAAGGTCAGTAGGTGAACTGAATAGATTTTGAGATAAACCGAGAAATAGTGGGTGCTGCTGACATGGAAATATAATAGCGTGAAGATACCTAGAAGTGGGTGGTTTGGAATAAATATCGTCTGTATTATTTGTATGGCAAAGATGTTGTTGACGATCGCGATGCTGGAGTAATAGCCAGCGCTTTCCGTTTAAATAAATAAAATAAAATAAATTTATTTCAGACAATGTCCATTCTGTTGTTAGTTGACTTAAAACTATGTTAGTTAGTACCTACACATCATTGAATAAACATTTTTTTAATAAACAATTTTATTACATAATTTACTCCAACTAATTCAATTCAATTCAATTAAATTTAATCTAATCCAATGGAGTTTGCAATGGAGAAATCTCGGATAATTGTTTTGAAAATGTTATCTCCGACAGCCCGGTTGGTGTAACAGTTACCACGCTGGATTGTCAAACCAGGGTCCTTGGTTCGGATCCCGGTTCACTCACAACACTAATCACATAAAAGTAAAATTAAATAAATAAACCTTTGAATAAGCAAATATTTCTTTACTAATTTTGGTGAGAGCCTTCCTCATCGAATTAAATTATACGTTTTTCTAAAACAAAATCGCTAACGTTTCGACTAATCGAGTTAACGTTATAATTCTCTCTCTAACTAAATTTGCGGGGAAATTGAACTTTTGACCTCCATTATCCGCAGTTTAGTCACTGAGTGACCAACTCCGCCGGACAACTTTACTGAACAACTTGAATTCTAAAATTTTGGAACTTCCAAACTTTAGCAATTAAAGTTTAACATTAGTGGGTGACTTGAAATTAGATCAATTAATTAATTGTCACAATACACTTCGATTATAGTCTTATAGTAGACTAAAGGTTATTTAGATCTAAAAGGCATTTTTTAAAACGATGCAGCCATTGAATTGTTTTTTTTTTTTTCGATAAATTATGACTAGAAAAAATGTTGAATGACGTTCCCAATAATTTTAAATTAAAAAGAAAACATACCTACTCTGAAAATGTCATAAGCATACATTAGAAACATAACACTATATAGGGACGTTCTGACACATAAGATGAAAGAAAAGCCTTACGTATCCATTACAATATCCTGCGAGAATGCTTTCCATCTAAAAAACTACATCCCTTTACATTAGACTCAGCCGCATACCTTACGTAAGCTCCGAACTCTTATCTTAACTGCTTTTTTATCTACATATACTCACACAACGACTTTCAATCAGCACACTAACTCAGCTTTATTACAACGTGGAACCACCTAATTTACTATCAACGATTAACACCGTTAATTTAAAACTAATAACACGTTATTATTGCTTCACGATTTCAATTCCTTTTTCGAAAATAACACTCAAGAATGAAAGAAGACAGTTCGGAAATTGAAATTTAGGCGCGAAAGCGAGCAGCAGAGACGTCCCGCGTGGGAGTTTTTTCTTTTTATCGGTTTTTCGGATTGCATCCAGCCAGGGCGGTCGTGTTTTGTTTTGGGGGGATTGCAATGTTTACGTGAAGGAGAAAGAGGCGTGCGGCCCGGCTGGCGACTGCCGGCGGAGTAATAGGTCCATGCTTGGGGTTTGCGCGCGCATTAGGACCTTTTCTTAGTAGGTACATATTGAAACCTGCTTCGATTTTATTACGTAGGTGTAAGGTCCGCTTAAGCATTTGCGGTGGTAGATGCGTTTGGTTTAATTAAACGGTAACCGGGGAAGGAATGGCGTGCGTGGGGCGAAGTGTGGTGATAGCCTAATTGTTTGGGGTTAAAATAATGACATCGCGCGGTCGGGCCATCGCTGTTCATTAATTATTTTGTTGTCGATTGGATTAAGTTGTTTTTGTTTATTTCGTTGTTAACGATAAATTATGGTGATTAGAAATTGATTTATCGTTTTAATTGATTTTCAATGAAAACTTTATCTTATTGCAAGTATAATGTTGATTAAGGATTTAGGAGTTCTAACCTATCGAGCCCAGACACAATACTTAAACAAATTGTTATCGGGCATTGGTATTCCCCTGGGATCTGACTAGTAGTTTTTCATACAAAAGATTTTATGCTTGTTAGTATTTTTAACTTCTAGAATCTTATCGAAAGTTCTATATACCATCATTTTGCTCGCTTTCGAATGTTTTCTTTTCAATAATGAATGCTCACGATCGAATTATGTCCCTTATATGCATAGATAGGTAGATACATAGATAAATTCGCAACCGTAACCCTCATAAGAAACTTTTGTTAAAAGGGATCAACTTTGAGTCTATTCATGTACGAAGCCCAAAAAATACACAATAAGTCCATTTGGGGACCGCATCCGATATCAATTACGAAGGTCTGACGTTTTGTACAAATGAAGGGTTTTGGAAGGTAAAGAATATTGATGATTGATTAAATGGATTGGATTAGGTTACCATGCTGTGTGATATTTTATAATGTCACCAACCCAGATGGGTTGGTGACATAGACTTAAACTCTAGCGATAGACTTGCCCTTCCATAGAAGCAACATGTTCCACTTGAATGAGGTGTACGCACCTGATTGATGTTCCCGAGTTCACTTCGTCACTATGGCAATGACAGACCGCAATGTGTCATTTTGTGTTGTTTTGTGTGACATGTTGTTTGTTTGAACGAGCATGTCCATCGCTAGAGTAATATGTCTATGGTTGGTGATAAAAGGAATTTAATCTCATCAGTTAACATCCATTAACTATTTGTCCACAAACTGTTTGGAGCTGTATAGTCCAATCATTTTAGAGTTTCCTTGTATGGACATCCTAACAATAATCTATCGCTGAAACTTTGCAGTGTGATAAAGTAAAGTAAAACAGATTACGGTTGACAAATAATCTAGGACCGGAAAAAATTAAACCTATTTTATTTGTAATCCGTAATCTGTTTACTTTACTTTATCACACTGCAAAGTTTTAGCGATAGATTAATTATTGTTAGGGTCAAACCCTAAAATGATGTGACTATGCATGCTCTTACAAAATAGTGCGAAAGAATGTTGTTGCCAATTAAGTAGTATATGGGTCATTGTCATATAGTGACAAAAAATTGTTCAAGACACGTAAATTCTTAAATAATGCTTTAATTTAATTTCTTTTTGCAAAAAGAATCAACAATTATATTATACTTTTTACCCAAGAAAATCTTTTTAATGAATTAATTCGATAAACTGAATTTTTGCTGTTTTTTATACTCAAAAGTCCGTTTCGGTGGTCCGTTCAAAACAGATGTATGCAAGTTTGCAATGCAAAAAGTAAATGTAAACTGCACTTAATGTTCGCCCTGTTCAGCTTAATTAGTTCTCTCAATCCTCAAAAATCATGTGCTATTGATATGAATCCTAAAAGTGGGTCGGTTTTTTATTTAAATACGATTGTCACATGTTACACAAGTTGTATGTCTTTTCGGTGGTCCATATTTTTATCCAAACATTTCAACATTTTTATGCTTAAACGTTCCCAAAAACAAATAGTTCCTTTCTAAGGAAAGTCATCAATATCCCTTGATGCATCCCTGATCCACATTTCATCAAAAAAGAGGAAAATCTTTTTCGTTTACCCAAAAATACTTTTTTGTCAAACTTCATAGCGTCTTTCCGGTTACTACATTAAATTTGTAAGTATTATTGAATAAGTGAAATTTTCGTTATAGCGCAGTACATACTAATGTCTAGTTTACAAACGCATCATATTTGGCTAGCCAGCCCGCTATAGTTTCAGGATAGCTGAATTTGAATGTGAAATTTCCGTTCGGTGGTCATCTTTTTGGTGGTCATTGGTGACCACTGACCAACAAATCGACTTCAGGAACAACGTTATTTTAACTTTTCTCCACCAATATGAACTGAGCCCGCTTAGGTGGTATATGGTCCACTCGCTGCCACCCTTATTTATGAGAGGATGCCTAATAAACAACCGAAACTTAGAGAAGAAGCAGGGACGAGAGATACTAAAAAAGTCGAAACGCATTAGTCAAAAAAATAAGGTCGTAGTAGAAGTCCACCAACTTCTCCGGCTTCTTCAATTGTTTCACACACATATCTCAACCGGTGAAGTACAAAATTGTGAGGATGCAGGTTGCAGAGTTGAAGGTTGAGATGAAATTCTGATTGGATTCTACCAATCAGCATGTGGTAAATAGAACTGGCGAACAATCCCATACACCCTTCCTAAGGATAGGCCCTGAACCCTCTGCCGTGAAATTTACGAAAACTGATGATAATGATGGATGATAGGCATAATCTTCCCCTAAATCCTCCTCCTTCATCTGCTTCGAGACACACTTTAAGAGCTTTGAAAGGGAATTCGAAAACAGAAAGGTTTATTTATTATTAATGGAGTTAGAATCAAAATTAAGTTAGCATAAATAGAAGAGAATGAAAGATTAATAAACCGGATGAAAATTATCAAGAAACGTTAACTGAAACCACGGAAGATACTCATATTGTCAAATGAAAAAAACGAGAACCGAAAAGATGTCGTTTTGGTGGTCCATATTTTACTATATTTTTATGGTAAAAATTCGTAACAATTCCCTATATCTGACAAAGTATAATAAAATGTAACAACAGAGAAATTTTAATTGAGATTAATGTATGTTGAATTTTGTTTTATTTTATGAATAAAGCGCAATTGATGTCTTCTTGGTGGTCATCTGCACCTTTTCGGTGGTCAGAAAAAAACGTTTTTTGGTAATTATTTGATAAAGGAAGAAAAACGACCTAAATTTTTAATTTATTTATGTTATATTTACTATTTTACTTCGGTTAATAATGAAAAAGTGGTAAAAATTAACATCTTTTCACATTCCTTTCTTTGCACCCCTTATATGACAATGACCCATATAATATTTGCTGTAAAGAAACATGATAACATTGGGGGCTAGGTCGCGGTACCTCCACGTATGCCCACGACACCTCACGACTATATTCCCCGAGAGGGTGTAAGAGATATTCTGAAACCTCAGAAAATCCACGTTTCACCAGTAGTACCGAAACTCTGTCCAGTGTGACGGGGGGTGCGCCCGTCGCCAGTTATAATGGACAGTGGTACAATATATGCCTCGAAATTGAAGCATGCAGGTTTCCTCACGATGTTTTCCTTCACCGAAAAGCCAGTGGTGTTACAAATCGTACATAAATTCCGAAAAACTCATTGGTACGAGTCGGCTTGGACGGGGATCGAACCATCGCCTCCTGCACGGCAGGCAAGGTTACTCGCCACTGGACCACCACGGCTTTTTTTAACAGTATACAACCGGAGAAAAAGACCCGGCATGTTTGTCAGTAACTTTTCAATGGATAGTAACTTCCCCATGTTCCCACACTGGCTTACGGCAAAAAACCAGAGTTACACAAGGTACAAGGTGTTAGGTTTAACATTTGCACTACTTTAAGGGGTGATTCTACCCATGATACTGAACACTTTCCATAAGAAACCTTTAGGAAATTCGAGATTTTTTTTTCTTTTGTACTAACGTTTGATCAGCTGATTGCACTTAGTATGGAAAGTCCGAAATTTTTTGCGAATTTCCTAAAGGTAATGCAACTGTTTACTCTAACACCCTGTATACTATAACAGCTTTTTGACCAACTTTATTTCAAGTCGACATTGGCAAAATCATTGACAGACGGCGCGATTCGTAGAAGGCGAATACCACGCTCTATCGGTGTGCTGAAATTCGTTCCAAGTACTGTAGCCGGGAGACTTTTTTTTTTTTTTTTTTTTTTTAAATATCTTGGACAGTGTCACACAAATTATCTAGTCACATTTAAAGTTCCAGAATCTAGCCTGGACTTGTATTATGATAACTAGACAACGATACAGAATACATATTAATTATTAATTATAATTACCAAAAAGATTACCGATTGCCGTTTAGAAATTGTTGTAAGGTACTAAATGACGAATATAAAAACCTAAGTCTTACAGATCACAACACGCCGTAGAAAAAAATTTTAAAAAAAAATCAGAAATTTTTAAATTTTGAGGTTACCGTTTTTTTCTATACTGTCATGTTCTTTGTCTTAGTTCAATACCCATACGTAATAGTAAGACTGTCTAAAGTTGCCATACAAAGCATAAGACCAGTAGAAAAAGTCAACTTTGATTGGTCTTCTAGCTTTGTATGGCAACTTTAGATTGTCTCACTATTATGAATGGGTATTGAACTAAGGTGAAGAATATGACAGCATAGAAAAAAAAACGGTAACCTCGAAATTTGAAAAATTCAGACCATTTTTTTTTAATTATTTTTTTTCTTCGTTGGGTTGTGATCTATAAGACTTCGGTTTTTATATTAGTCATTTGGTGCCTTACAACAATTTATAAACGGCTATCGGTAATCTTTTTGGTAATTAAAAAGTCCCCCGGCTACAGTACTAGAATGAACGCATCCCGAGATCCCGAGTCACTGAATCTGTTACGTAAGTCTACTTCATATGAAGGAGGTACGTTGTATAATATATTATAGGAGTCCTATAGGACTCTTCTGTAACACTCGAGGTTTAATTCTATTTTAAAAGTTAACCAATTTAATCCTATTTTTTTTAACACGTCCTAGACCCTTATGTATGTCTGTGGTTTGTCAGATTTTCATTAAAATGTTACACAACACATTAACAAGGTACATTGGCTCTAAGATTTCAATACAAACCTAAAATTAATCCTAGCATTGAAACCAAATAAATTTTAACGGAAATCTGACAAACTACACACTGAAAGATTAGTTTCAAGATCGTATTTACAACAAAAAAATGATTTTAATTGGTTAATATTGAAAATAGGATCAAATTCTGTTGGTATGCAGTGCGTTTGGGCGCGCTCGTGAGAATATCCTCTTAAAATTTGTTCCGAAAGAATGAGCCCGAGTCAAGCCCAAGTCACTGATTTTGTATCGTACCAGAATCTTCTTATTCAATTATATCTGTTGAAAGAATCGCGGCAAAGGTAAATCAATTTACATGTTAATTCTACGAAATTCCGTAGCGCTACAAGTTGCTACGAGTTGCTACGGGCTCGTAGCAGGAAGGTCATTTAGATGAAACATCCTGGATAGTAATCAATTTATTCATATAATAATATTACCCTCCTTCTGGCACAATCGGGTAAAAATGGATAGCTTCGGATTTCGGAACTTTCAATAAAGAAATCATTTTTTCAATTTAGGATTTTTTTTTCTGTGTTTTATCTAAAATGAATCAAAATGCTTTGCGACATTGTTTGTGAGTCATGTTCATATAAGGTCCTTCTTAAGAGAATATTATTCCGAGAGCGAAAATGCGCGCTGCATACAAACGTACTATTATGGTGATATTTTCAATACTAACCAATTAAAGTAAATGAAATTTTGCAGAAACAATCTAGAAACAAATTTCTATGCTTCTATAGAGTCAGATTTTCGTTAAAATATACAGTTTCAATGCTAGGATTAATTTAAGATTTGTATGGAAATCTTTGAGGCGCAGTAACTTGAAAACTATACATTTCAACGAAAATCGGACTCCATACAAGCATAGTAATTTGTTTCTAGATTGTTTCTGCAAAATTTCATTGACTTTAATCGGTTAGTATTGAAAATATCACCATAGTACGTTTTAATGGAGCGCGCTCCGAATAATATACCCTTAAGTGCGTTCACACACGATGACGCACTGACGGAGCGGCAGATGTCGGCCCATAGAACCACACCCGGTGCGTCAATGCGTCCTGTGTGTGCTTCTACGTGCGGTTTCATACAACTCCTTGCTTCACAAATGACGGACTGTCGTCTGCCACTGCGTCAATGCGTCATCGTGTGTGAACGCACTAATATGCTGACACTTTTTAAGGGGATGATCAGACCGTTAAACTGAACAAGTTTCTCTATGGCAGCAAAATCTAATTCGCGAAAAACCATATTCTTCCATACAAAACTGCAACCCTAATCGAGCCAAAATATGTATGGCACAGCAGATTTTTTTTCGCGAATTTGATTTTGGTGCCATAGAGAAAGTTGTTCAGTTTGATGGTTTAATCAACTCCTTAAAAAGTGTCAGCATATTACGCACAAATAACGAATCTTTTACATCGATTAAAACGTATGCATCACATGCCCACAATTTATTCAAGTCCCCTCTTAAAACTCTTATCCTCAAGTCCTCGAAAATAGCTCAATTCGTATGACCTTGTACATAAAATGGTTTATAGATCTAATCCGAATAGATATAACAGAAAGTGGTTGAAGATGGATTTTGTGCCGCCGGATATTTAATCTGAACTGCAATTTCCTAATCCTAGCATTTAAATGTATTTGCTAGAATCTAATGTTATACGTAATAGTCCAATCATTTTAAGGTTTGACCCTAACAATAATTCATTTATCGCTGAAACTTTGCAGTGTGATAAAGTAAAGTATACAGATTACGGTTGACAAATAATCTAGGTTAAATTTTTTCCGGTCCTAGATTATTTGTCAACCGTAATCTGTATAGGTACTTTACTTTATCTGTATACTTTAGTTTCAGCGATAGATGAATTATTGTTAGGCTGTCCATACAAGGAAACTCTAAAATTACTGGACTATAATAAATAAGATATGAAGTACTGAATTATCATCACTACATAGTATTAAACAAAGTCGCTTTCTCTGTCCCTATGTCCCTTTGTATGCTTAAATCTTTGAAAATACGCAACGGATTTTAATGCGTTTTTTTTTAATAGATAGAGTGATTCAAGAGGAAGGTTTATATGTGCATTGCATCCGTGTGAAGCCGGGGCGGGTCGCTAGTTACTTATAAATGATATTTTAATGATAGTCGAAAGAGAATGTACCCATAATATACATCACTAATTATCAATTACTAACAAAATTATAAGGGTGTATTCAGACAATACTTTCCCTAAGGAACATGGGTCAAATTACCAAAAAATGTTTGGACCTCCCGGAGAAAATCGGTTAGCTGATCCGCACTTTTTGTAATGTCAGTGTTGACGACCCGGTTGGTGTAATGGTTAGCACGCCGGACTGCCAAACCAGGGTCCTGGGTTCGAATCCCGGTTCGGTCATGGATGTTATATGTTCGTGCCGTTGTTGTATGGTTTCCATAATAAAACCCTTTAGTGCCAGTTTGGGATCATTACAATGTATGTGCCTGTGAGCGTTATTGTTGTGAACCCAACATGGGTCAAAGAAAACGTGGTTTAGTTTCATCGTCTGTATACACCCTTAAAATTTTGTTACTAACAAAAACTAGTGGTGTATACAGGGTGTCAAGTAAGATGACAAAAATACAGGGTGTTAGGGTAAACAGTTGCATTACTCTAAAAGGTGATTGTACCAATGATACTGAACAACTTTCCGTATAAAACATATGGGAAATTCGGAAAAAAAAAACTACTTTTCATACAAACGTTCGATCAGCTGATTGCATTTAGTATGAAAAGTATTTTTTTTTCACCCCTTAAAGCAATGCAACTTTTACCCTAACTAAACAACTCAAGTCAAAATTTAAGACGTAAAAAATACACAAGCATTTTTAAACTCAGAAGTTAAGATGATACGTTACAATTTTTTTTTTTTTATTAATAAATGGGTTTGCTCTTGACCTCAATCCAGTCCTGAGGACAGAGATGGGGTCGAAGATGTAGCGAGCTTACCCAAAGTTATTTATGTTATTCATACCAAATTAATCACTACATAGCTTACCTTTTAAGAATGAGTGACAGCAAGTGAGGTATAATGTTGCGGAGATACAAACATTTCACACTCTCGGTCCATTTGCCCTTACTCTTCTTCTTCATAAATGATTTATTCCATGCTACCAGAACAGTAGAATATTTGGGAGTTAAATGTACTGTCGTCATGGTCAGTTTAAAGTTTCTTACTAATATTAAACACTGAAGCTGTAGATACTTACCTGTAACAAAAAGATACTTAATTAGTATAGGTAGATATAAAAATTTATATTAGGAATAGTTATAATAAGAATAAGGAGATCATAACTTCTTACTTACAAACTCGTAACAGGCACGTATCCAGGGGGGGGGGGGGGGATAGGTGGGATTTATCCCCCCCCCCCCACGAAATCTAAATATTTGTATGGAAAAACTAACTTTTTATTTGTTTTTGTATGAATATTCCCCCCCCTCCCGAAAATTAAATGTCCCCCCCCCCCCCCCCGAAACAAAAGTCTGGATACGTGCTTGACTCGTAAACTACGTTGGTGGCAACGTCGCGGTTCATAGATAAACATAAAATAAAAACAGAAATTTGTCTATGATACAGAACAGTTACGCCTAGTGGTTATTTCTCAGTGGTTACGCCGACGTTATTCTGTTAAAGCAATGGAGCACCCAATATACTAGGTGATTTTATTTGAGTTTGTTTTTGACACTTTCCAAATTTTCAGAGGTGTTTCAAACCATGTAATTTATCTGTGGTCCCTCAAATTGAACAACTTTTACTATAGGCGCCAACCTGAAATCTGCTGTTCCTTATTAAACCACAATGCCTACTCGACTCAAATATGAATAATGAAACAGCAGATTTTTTTATGTTTTCAGGTTTGCTCCCATAGAAAAAGTTGTTCAGTTTGATGGTCTGAAGTCATCCCTTCAAGTATGTAAAGTGTAAAGCATAAGTGTACACCGTATAAATTAAAATGCTTTTAGCTGTACAAATATCTGTAAATTTTTCTGTACTACATTTTTATTTTTACCATGCAACTAGCGTCATCTATGAATGGGTGAATGAATTTCTAGCTAAGCTTTACCGGAAGCCTCGCGATCACTTCCGGTCGCAACCACAAATAGTTCACAAAGTACACACTAGATGGCGTTACAATCTAGTTTTACAAAAGCACTGAAAAACATTAGTGGAAAATTTCCTAGAATCCTCTGGGAAAATTGTCTCTCGGAGGTAAATCGCTAACGAGATTCAAGTGGATTGAAAGGAAACGAATGAAATATTTTCATTCGGTTCTAATTCGATTGGGAATTTTTTTCCAGAGAAAATAGTTTTGATATTGATTTTAATGCAAGTCTGCGTGTGCTGAAATTTAATGTGAACCATCGTGCTATATTATACGAGTAAGTAGTTAGTATGTTGTGCTGTGGCCGAAACCCTCACTGCGCGAGTGCTCGCACTTGACTTGTTCAATTTGTTTTTGCGCTATTTTTTTGGCTTTTTGCTTGTGCGCAGCACCGCATTTCCGCCAGTGTCAAGTGTAATTTATGGGAGTATATATCCCAATCTCAGGGATTGTTTTCATTCAAGAACAAGAAGAGATTGAGGATTGCGGAGCCTCGTGGCAGGCAAAAACGCGACGCGCGAAAACCACGCGAGACATGTGCTCGGGTCAATTCCTGCAACGTGACTCCTTGCGCTATTGTAAAAACGGTAACACACACAAGCGTCAAACTAGTACGTAAGTAAGTAAGTTATAGCCTGTAGAATCCCACTGCAGGGCAAAGGCCTCCTCTCGCGAATAAGGGTGAGAGGGAGCGGGCCATACTCCACCACGCGGGCCCAGTGCGTGTTGGTGGAGGCAAGGTAGTGGTCAACTTGCTGTTAGAGAATTTTTAAGCCGCCTTAATAGGCCTCTGACCTGGCTGAACGAACAATTACAACGCCATCTGACGGAACTATCCGAGACCAACTGCTTAACGTGCCTTCTGAAGCACGGAAACGCTCGAGATGAAATACCACTAAACGTCACCCATCCAAAGACTGACAGGGCCTGACGTTGCTTAACTTCGGTGATCGTTTCCAATACCGAAGCTCCACTACGCCAACGAGCGCTTCAAACTAGTGCAAACTCTAAATTATAGCAATAAATTTCTTTTGTTCAATACAGAACACAAATAATATAACGTTATGAGGTGGTACGGAACACTAGGCATGCGAGCTCACTCGCACTTGGTTGGTTTTTTCTAACATAGTCCAACCCCTCTAGCATGCCAACGCCGAGAAAACGACAAAAATCGAGACGTGCCTCCATCTTTATTATTTTACGTACGCCAAAAAGAGCGCGCATGACGTTTTTCTCGTTTAAACGCTTTGTCGTGGGTGGCATGCTAGCCGTGCTGTAAGCCAAGCAATTGCACCCCGAGAAAACGAGATAAATCGATATGTGTCTGCGTATTTGTTACTTAACGAATGCCAAACAATACAAGACAGAATGAGGAGTTTTCTGACAGCTCCTCAAACGTAGTTCATCATACCGGCGATAGATGGCGCTGACCAGAGAAGGCAGGGGTCCGAAGATGAAAATTTTAGGCTAAAAAGTAAACAAAAATGCATGTCACTGAGTCAGACGCGTTGACGAAATCGTATATTAACTTACTTAAAAACACAAATTCTTACTATTTTATTTGTATTTTATTATCTGCAAGGTCGTTCGCCCCTGTCTCGTCAACGCCATCTATCGAGCCATTAACGAACGACTTTTTCTTTTTTAATGGCTTTCTGAAAATCCCTCATTAAGTTGATGGACGAAGAAGTACAACAGTTTATAAAAGCAGTTTGTTTTAAACCACGTCACAATTATTCACCCTCTATGTATTTCAACAGGATGTATATAAACCGCACGGAACTGCGAGCGACGTGTTGCGGTGTGTTTAACACGTGGGATTTGTAAATTCAACCACTCTGTATAATAGTACTACGCAATAATGGTATGTTAGTACTTTAGTTGATATTAATTTGTTTACCCGCAACTTCATCCGCACATTATATACCAGATTTTAAGTCAGATTATAAGCTATCAAACAAAAAAAGTTTCATCAAAATCGGTTCAGTAGTTTTTGAGTGATGCGTGAACAAACAAACAGACAAATAGATAGACAAAATTTCTAAAAAAGGTTGATTTCGAGTCAGGGATACCTAAAAAACATATCGTAATCTTTTTTTTGTAAATATCTTCAATGTACAGACACACTTCAGTTACAGTTTTATAATATTTTAGATTAGATTTGTAACGATAATGGAAACTATGAGGAAACCTGCATGCTTAAACAAGGCATGTATTGTACTCACTGTCCAGTGGTATCGATTCGGTATTGCCACGACTTAACTTAACTAAATTTATTCCTGTCATTTTCTAACATTCGACTAAGAAAAGAGACAGAAAACCAACAACTGACTTTAGTGCTGTCAAAGTGACGCTACACGCCCAAAAATGACTTAAATAAGATGGCGTGCATTATGATGCCATCTTATTTTGGGCGTGTAGCGTCACTTTGACAGCACTAAAGTCAGTTGTTGGTTTTCTGTCTCTTTTCTTAGTCGAATGTTAGAAAATGACAGGAATAAATTTAGTTAAGTTAAGTCGTGGCAATACCGAATCGATACCATTATAAGTGGTAACGGGCTCACTACTCGTCACACTGGACAGTGTTTTGGTGCTACTAGTGAAACGTGAATGTTGTGAGTATCTCTGACAAAACCTCTGATGATAAGATGCGACCATCACACAAGTTCCCGCATCACACAAAAGCTTCTGAACCGATTTTGATGAAACTTTTTTGTTTGATAGCTTATGATCTGACATAAAATCTGGTATATAATTTGTGCGGACGAAGTCGCGGGTAAACACTAGTTGTATATAAATTCCGAAAAACTCATTGGTAGATAATATGAGTACCTACGTGTCGGCCTGTAAGGGAATCGAATCATCGCCTTCTGCACGGCAGGCATCTTCAAGACATTAATTGTATCGATTAACTGACATTCGATAAACAGCTTTCGATGAAGCTACAATCTAAATGTTGACTTTCACAGTAACATAGGGAACACAGTCTGTTCTCATATTGCACTAATACGGTTCAGTGGTCATACATTTTTACCACCTCGGTTATCGCATTTCTATCCACGGTGAACGAGCTGAAGGAGGCGATAGGTAGCCCAGTCATTCCACGGTTTGAGCCGGCACTAATTAAGTATTGATATTTTTTCAGTGTATCAATTAAGATCCAATTTGGAAATAGAAATATAGCAAAATGAAAAAAAAATCACGTCAGCAACAGACCCAATTAAAAAAAAATCGTTTATCTCGTTCTAAAAATCCTGACGATAATTATTTTTGTCTACAAAATACAGGGTGTAAGAGACAGCCCTCCGCAAACTGAAACGATGAACTCAGACCATCAAACTGAACAACTTTCACTATGGAGCCTACCTCAGGAAACGCGAAAAAAATCAGCTGTCCCATACAAAACTGCTCTACCGACACGGCTCAAATGTATGGAACAGCTGATTTTTTTTCGCGTTTCCTGAGGTTGGCTCCATAGTGAAAGTTGTTCAGTTTGATGGTCTGAGTTCACCGTTTCAATTTGCGGAGGGCTGTCCCCCCTGTATATTAGTATTTTCTAATGAATAATCATTTATTTTTTTATTTCGATTGTTATTTTATTGCTTAATGGTCATTTATATTGTTGAATCTAATTAATGAGTGCATTGGTATTAAAATTATTAAGTTTTAGCCTTCTAGGAGGTACAATTAGGATTTCTATGTTACGTAATGATTTTTTTTAAATATGTTTTCTGGTAGTCTTTTTGGCACTGGTAGAGGCAAATGGTACCGGTAACAGTTTAAAAGTACCATTAAGAATTTACTATTTACTCCTCCTAACAAAACTCCGTAAAATGACTGGGCTAAGGTAAGTACAATAATTTTACTCCCTGAATACCAAACATCTGCTCTCATATTACACTATTCGGTACAGCGGTGATACATTTTCTATGCAGATAGAATTGACCTCTATGAATCTATTCACATCGTAATGCGATCATGCAAAATGGACACGCTATTTGACCTATTTGACGCCTCTATCGATACCTCACACATGCCCAGGCTTGTAGGTAGACATAATCAGATTATCGATGATATTTGATATCGTGTGGATAGCCTTTGATTATTGTATTATTCGAATCCTAATAATTAGATACTACTTTTTACTCATATTTTTAAAATGTCAAGATTTAAAATGGATCACATTCGCAAAATGTCACTTTTTCGAAAAGAAATAACGTGAAACATTTTATAGATAACGTTTTTGCGTTATCTCATCTAAACAAAAATAAACGAATTTTCTCCTCTTAGTACTAAATTTCTAGGTCGCTGTCTAGGCCACGAAATTTCCGTGGTCTAGACAAAAGGAGGTTAAACGTTATTATAACATCAAATTATCTTTCTCTTAAAATCCTTTTTGACAGCAAACTCTTTGTAATTTTGTACAACAATTTTCGGGTTTCTACAGGGTGTATCAAAACAGCCTAGTAATATCTTAAGGGGAAGTGTAGACTAAAAACTGAAAAACGTCACCACAGAGGATTATATTGTACAGAGTGACAGCTTCATACAAGCTCGCAAAAGCGGCGCATCACTACATGCGCAGCGCGTTTGTGTGCGCGCATTCACCTACGAGGTTCACAAAAATATTTTTGTCTTTTTTTATTTACATAAGTTTTCATAACTAGCTATCTCGCTCTCTCACGTCTTTGCTCCATCTTTCAGCGTAAGCGAAAAGTTTTTAATCTAAGGTTTGCTCCCATAATAAAATGTTGTTCAGTTTGATAAGATTATTAGTTTAAAAGGATGCTAGTGATGTAGTGACAGCTAAGATTCTGCACCCCGAAACAAACAAAACAGTAGGTAATAAAGAAAGGGGCGCAAAGGTCCAAAGCCTCAGCAGTTAGTCATGTCGTAACGTCGGATATATGATACGTTTATGAGATGTAATAAACTTGATGCATAGGTCCATTGATCCAGGGGTAATGGACATTTGTTTATTATGGTCTTGCTTTGTTAGGAGCTTTAGCGCGTTCACACACGATGACGCACTGACGGAGCAGCAAACGTCATTCCGGTATAAGCAAGGAGTTGTATGAAACCGCACGTAGAAACACACACGGTGACGCATTGACGTACCGGGTGTGGTTCTATGGACTGACATCTGCCACTCCGTCAGTCAGTGCGTCATCGTGTGTGAACGCACTAACTAGTGCTGCATCTCGATAGTCGACTACTACTAGTCCATAGGGTTATTTTAAATTAGTTGGCGAAACTGAACCAGGTCACTTGTTAATTTAGATATCATAGGCCTTTTCATCTATAACAGATGATTTAAACAGCGTCTTGGCGGCACTTACGCTCGTGGCTGTAGAGCCCTATGCGGGAGCGACAGGCACGGCCGCACGTACGGCAAGTAAAGTGTGGACTCGATACGTTTGCTGGGTTTGCAACGAGCTGGTGTCTCCTTTCACGCTTGTCTGCTAAGGAAGTAAACCACACGCGATCGTGTGCGGTTATTCACTCCGTTAGCAGCTTCCTCCACGAATCACGATTTCCAGCGAGATCTTCCCAATTCCCGCTGTCGATGGCAAACGAAGACATGTCACGTTTTGCGCAGTCCTTAAAACGTAGATGTGGTCTCCCGACATTTCTCCTGGCATGCGCAACTTGTCCTAGAAGAACTTGTCTTGGCAAACGAGAGCCATCCATACGATGCACATGCCCCAGCCAACGCAGCCGTCTTTGTTTGAGAAGTGCGGTGATGCTAGGTAGCTGTGCCGCAGCAAGAACTCTCTCGTTTGTCACTTTGTCCCTCCAAGTGATGTTCAGAATGCTTCGAAGGCAGCGCATGTGGAAGCAGTTAATACGCCTCTCTTGCTTTGCGTACGACGTCCAGGTCTCCGCACCGTACAAGAGTGTGCTTAAGATGCATGCCTGATACACGTTCATCTTGGTTTTAACGGTAAGATGTTTGTTTTTCCACAATTTAGATAACAGATTGCATTATCAATGTTTGTAATTGGTATTGATGATTAACAAAATTATTATTATCGTACGTATCGTACGCAGTGCGCGGCTGGCGGGCGGACATTGACCTCAGAATCATATGATCGAGCGGGGGGTCATTACCACGCAATTGTACTTAGTAACAGATACCAAATGCGTCTCTTAAGATATCTTTCAACTTTATTCGGCAGAAAATAGAGTGAATTTCAAATTGTGTAGTAAAAGATTTTGCGGATCTAAAACCAGTAAACCGAAGCCAAAGCTGCGGTCAAGTAAGCAAAAGGAAACGTAGGTACCTACCTATATACTTATAGATGGCTCAGCTTAAAAGTTTTGCATAAAATGCACTGGAACTCACAGAAAAGAGAACCATCAGAAGTAACTTAAGAACTATTTTGTTTCCAGAACTATTAGCATGTTCAAAATAGAAAAACACGTATTGATTTAAATTCCACCATAACTTCATAACTCTTATGACTGAATCTTCAGCTGTTCCATAGAAAACGTCAAAGGCTACTTGACCCAAACGTATGGAACAGCAATTTTTTATTATTAAGTATATTTAATTTATATTTATATAATTATTATATATTTATATGTAATTATTTATATTGTTTATCCCAAGTTCATTTTGATGATCTACCTACAACCCCTTCAGCACGAAACGTGTTACACCGTGTATATTCTATGACCACTGAACTACGAGTAACTACGACGCTACGGCGTAGCTCGTAATACTACGCTCGTAGCTTAGCTTATCTTTGTCTATAGAAATGAACCACCGGCCATAAATCTGCAGTTATTTGTATTATGTGCCTACCTGATAGATTTCATGAATAGGTTTAATCATTGATAGGATGGGCTTATTGCTGAGATGCTATTATGACAGTGTGTATTTTGGTACCTACTTGTATTTGGAACTATACTCTGAAATCGAATTCGAGATAAAAATTTCAAATGGCTCTTTTGTTTGAAATTTTTGATCTTGGATTCGATTTCAGAGTGTAGTGACACAGAGGATTATATTGTACAGAGTTACAGCTTCAAACAACCTCGTAAAAGCGGCGCATCACTACATGCGCAGTATGATTGTGTGCGCTTTCACCTACGGGGCTCACGAACGAGGCCGAGGGGACACTTTGGCTATGCTTCGGGTGGTTACGGCGTAACGAGGGTGTGAATTTAATGTGTGAGATATTGTCCATTCTTCCTTTCGGAAAGAGATTGGAGCCACTGACCTCTGTTAATATTAATATGTCTATGGATTATTTTCTGTTTGATCGTCACTGTCATTGTAGAACGTCATGTCATGTGAATTTAAAGTGTGAGATATTATTATCGTTCATTTTACTCGAGCATGTTTAAAAGTAGTGTAATAATATTAAACGAAATAGTTAATAATTGCACTGTGTGCTTTAATAATACGAGGAGGAACACAAACAAAAACATCTCCTTCCTATATAGGTACCTACCCCAAAGATCGTGACAGGTAAGTCAATTCTTGAGTCACCCGCGTAAAGCGGCGGATCGGGCGGCAACGTTTTTTTAATTTAAACTCATTTTATTCAACTAAATAACAAATAATAAATAACACAACAAACAACATCAACAAAAAAGAAAAACAATATAGGTACCTACATATTATAAAACATTATCCTTCATACTTCAATTAAATTTATTTCCTTTTAGACAGCCCTACAAGAATAGGCTAATGTAATCGAAGCTCCTATGAAGCTGTTGCTCTGTACAATATAATCCTCTGTGGTAGTGATATAGTGTAGATTTATGTAAAAAGTATATTTCTGAAAATGTTTGTGGGAACTTGCCATAGATGTCAACACCCACAAGTTATAGCAAAGAAGCTAACAGATGGTGATACCGTCGTGCTCAGAAATATGCTCCATACAAAGACACCGTAAATACGTAACTCGTAACCTACTACAAATAAGGTTCACAATCGAATGCGAGACATAAATCGCGCAAGAGAAATAATCACAGAGATTTGATATATATACAAGGTCCAACTAAGAACTGTTGGACCACGGCCGGTCCCCAGGCTTCACACTAAGCCTGGTGGAAGATCTTCCCTTTTCAATGGAGGAACATTCTCAAATAGCACCTCCATATTGGTGACCCTCGACAAAGAACATCGCAACCCGAACACCGCAGAGCAGCACCAACACAGAGCAGCAACCAGTTCAACCAACCCTTCACACCCCTCAACCAGGTCAAAACAAGCAGCAGTCACACGCCATCAACCCGAAGCCGCACTAGGTCCATCGCAGATGTCTTCACACCGCTTCCTGGGCCTGCAGCTTCCTCAACGACAGTCAGCGTCTGCATAGAAGGATCTCCCGCAGCCCACGTGTCTGAGCTCACCTCCACGTGGCAGTTCTGCTCGCCTTCTCCACGCCTGTCACTCACCGGCATCACATCAGGACTGGTCTCCCTGACAGATGCACACACTCGCAGCATATCGCTCGTCAGACTCACTTGACTGGAGCCCTGCACCTACATGGATACAGACTGCACACTTCGAACAACTCAACGACCTCCGGTCTGAGGGGGGAGTACTGTGGGGACTTGCCATAGATGTCAACACCCACAAGTTATAGCAAAGAAGCTAACAGATGGCGATACCGTCGCGCTCAGAAATATGCTCCATACAAAGACAACGTTCACCGTAAATACGTAACTCGTAACCTACTACAAATAAGGTTCACAATCGAATGCGAGACATAAATCGCGCAAGAGAAATAATCACAGAGATTCGATATATATACAAGGTCCAACTAAGAACTGTTGGACCACGGCCGGTCCCCAGGCTTCACACTAAGCCTTATTTGTACCTACTTGTAATTCTTTATCTGTATTCAAATGTATGTTCTGTTTTGGTGTGCAATAAAGTATAATTGAATTGAATTGAATTAAGCCTGGTGGAAGATCTTCCCTTTTCAATGGAGGAACATTCCCAAGTACCACCTCCATATGTTAAATAGTAAGGTACTATTACTGATACAGCCATCGACTTACACTCTAGCGATAGAGTCCCTTACGTACCTTTCATAGAAGCAACGTGTTCCGCATGAATGCATTGATGTTCCTGAGTTCACTTCGTCACTATGGCAATGGCAGACCGCAATGTGTCATTTTGTGTTGTTTTGTGTGACATGTTGTTTGTTTGAACGAGCTTGTCTATCGCTAGAGTAATATGTCAGTGGATACACCTGACTTTTTTCGACGCTGTCTCCGTAGTGAAAGTTGTTCAGTTTGATGGTCAAACCCATAAAGGTATTATACTTTACAGGAATAGAGCAACTAACATGAGTTGTCAAACGTTTTTGGATGTTTTCAGGAGACCATTCGCAGGCAAAAATTCGAATACTGTCTATAATTCTGAGTCTAACGTGAAATCGTGGATAAATTAATAAAGTAGTGTATTGTGATGTTTCACAAAATTATCTACGGTTTCACTTTAGATTCGCGATTATTCACGGAAAGCGAATTGTAAAAATTGGTAAGAGATTAGAAAACGGTTCTATTGCCTCGCGTCACGTATCTCTTTCTATTATACAGTGGTTCCGCTAGGTACATCTCACTCTCTCAGCTGTCACTTCCTCTAGTCCTGGTATAATACCTTTATGGTCAAACCACCCGTTTAAATATTAACAGACTTATTTTTACCTTTCAGTCACACGTTTACAACTATCGTATCTGCTGACATCTCCTTCAATTATTCAACAGGTACCCGACTAATAAATTTAGCAGCTGCAATAGTAAATCAAGTATTCTTCACAGGAATCCCATGAATAATTCATCGCACCGGCTGTTTCACGTGTGAAGGTGCGAATTAAATGCCTCCGTGTATTTACATAGCTATGCTTGTCATTAGTGTTGTTTGTGAAACGGGGATTAAGGCTCTCTTATTCAAGTGCAAGCGTCTCTTTCTTGCAAGCAGAAGTTTGCAATTAGCCATCCCGCTCCAATTGAAAGCAGGATCGCAAAAAAACGTGTTTTTCGTCAATATATTTGCTAATGGGAGTTTCTAAGTTAAAAATTCTCCTGAGTTCACTAGAAATATTTAATGTATTTAGTTAAGTACAAGAATAAAAAGTTAAATATCAGCAGTTTAATCATAGTATTGAAAAAACATAACAAAAAGGGGTAACTTTGGGATGTTTTTCTATCTAGTAAACTTAATCTAATCGTGTAATTGAGAACAGTCGCCCATCCGCCCGATCCTTAAATAAGACATAATTTAATTTCAGACTTTAAAACACAGTTTAAAACACTTTCGTTCGTGTTCAAAAAACGGCCTCGACAGGATAACAGCGTCTTAAGGTCGACGAAATACCTTAGAGGCGTCTTTTATTTTTCATTTTACGACTAGATTTATACCATTTACCGAAACTAAAGTCATACCTCAGTATTTTTGGATAGTTCATCTAGTGAAATCATACACTGAATACACGATTGGAATTACTTCACTCGATAGAAAATCGTCCCAAAGATGACGTGTTTTTTATGTATTTTACACACAGATATTAATATGTTCTGAATTAACACTACGCAGACGGAGTTGCAGGCAATAGCTAGTTTCCTATAAGTTCTTCGTTTTATTTGTACATATTAGATTGATTTTGAGTAGAATTTTTTTTTTTTTACTTTTATGAGTTGTTCAGTATCATGGATAGTGCAACTGTTTACCTTAAAACCCAGTATACATCCCTGTTCCTGTACTTTACTGTCCCTTTACTGCAGGTTACAGGCCTACCCAGGGAGGGAGTTATTTTTGCATGCATTTAGAAATGTAACTAGTCTTGACCTCTTCTGTCTGTGGCACGCGAAATCTACTCACTGGGCACTTCTACTTATTATTAGATGTTCTGCGTGATAAATGTGATATTTTTCATTATGTTTCCTTAATTGCATCGTACGATACTCACGGAGCAAATGGGTTGGTCTATAGGTAGGGTACCTTGGGTACCTTTGACTATTTATTCAGGGACCAGCCTTGCGGTAGCATTTCCCTTCTGCCACGGCACAAGATCAATTGATCATGTGCATTTACATTCAATTTTATACCTTATCCCTAAACGAGACAGCCTATAATTGCGTAACAATAACTTCGAACATATCACTTTATCACACGAGACTACTTTTCATGATTTTTAACATTCAAAATTAGAATCTAAAGTTATGAGGAAAAAAATCTAAAGTTGTGGATATCATGTTACCTCGCCCCCCGCAAAAAGTAGCTGAAATGTTTGTGTATAAAATTACACGCATAAAACTAGTCCATATATAAATAGTCAAAGGGTCTATTTCGGCGAATACCGACATCTTCTACACTAATATAAAAGTGTAACAGTCTGTACATAAGAAAAGTTACGAAATGGTGTTTAGATATCTCCGATATTTTTATTTTCGTTGTCTGTTTGTTTTTTCGAGCATAAAACAACTATTGTGATGACATTTTCTGTTTAAAAACTTAGAAACTTTGATGATTAAACTTTAAAAAAATATATAATATGACGGGAGCCGGTGCGGACAAATTCGCAGGCAAAATCAAGTTCTACAAAAACCGTGAAGAAAATACTTTACAAAAATGCTCTCAGTTCTACGCTAACGACTTCAATTTACTTCTTTCTTTTATTATGACGTAAAATTAAGAAAAAAGGAAAGTTTCTTCATCTAGTTAAATTAAACCTATTACAGACTTCCTGCCTTTGCATTTCAGAGGCCTTACCTTTTGTTATTTTACTTTTTTAAGCTTACGTAATAAAGGCACCAAACAAATGCAAATGTGTAAAAACGTTGGACTGATTTAATATGCAGCGAATCAAAAGTGTTTTATAAAGAAAACATTTTATGTAGACATTGTAAGTTAGGGGAGTTTAACAAACAAAGAATTCTACTTACACTGAGAAAAATATCGAGTACTATACAGTGTCCTTCTTTAACGATTTATTAAGGAGATGAAAAATTATCCAAGAAACCAACATCGAAATCGCGACAAAAATACATCTGTTCCATTTTAAAGCAAACTAACACGATCCAAATATTATATGAGACAGCTGAAATTTTCCTATAAGTCCCATAACCCATACAGAATGTTGTTCAGTTTGATAGTCTGATCGTCTCCATAAAAAACTATTTATTTCGGCAGGCTTTACTACCTATAGAATGTGTTGTTATAAGCAACAGGTTATAAGAAGAGTTTAATTAAATCTACTAGAATTGGATTTACTTATACCAAAAAAATGGTTTTACTAGTACAGCTACACATTTTTTCCCGCGTACAACTCAGTAGCAGTCCCTTAATCCACAAACCAGAAGATACACGGAGATATTTAGTAGTAATTATACCTATGTGACGACTTTTTATTATATCAGTCTTTAGTAGATTTTTGTCATGCATCTAACTCTCCAATCCAACTTGTAACAAAAATAGTTATTTGTTATGCTAGGCTGCAAAGTTATTTTTTGGCGCGAGTACTTGTATTGAAACCTGAGCAAGCGAAGGATTCTAGGATTGAACCACGAGCGAAGCGAGTGGTTCAAATATTGAATCCTGAGCGTTGCGAAGGTTTCAAAGGTACGAGACGCAGAATAATTTTGCAGCCGAGCGAAACACACAACTTTTCACCTCACAACAGCGAGGAAATTGTTAGGTGCAAGCACTGAGTTAGATGTATAGAACATCGCGCTTTATGACGTTGTCCCATTCTATTGATTGCATTACATTTAGTCACTATCTCACTGCGGTCACTGAGCAAGTAATCACTACGTTTTAACTGCGGTCACGTGTAGCTGTTTGATTGAAAAAAAATTATCTGCATAATAAAAGCCGCGGTGTGTACTGAGATATTGCGCAAATAATTCAAGAAATGTAAGCAAATGAGGAATATCTTTTTATAGGTAAACAAGGTAAATTAATTTTTAAAAGCATTTTAAATATTATTTTAAACGATAATTATGTTTATCCCACCCTGGAAAAATAATTGTATGCAAATGCAAATAGGGACAAACCTATACGTGAAAAAGAGAAGACAAGAGATGTTGCCACTCTAAGAGATTATATTTAGGTATAATCTCTTTGTTGCCACTGAAATAAATTATAGTGAAGGACAAACATATATGCGGAAAAGAGAACAATAATATGCACGTAAATAAATATGCAAAGTTCGCTACAAGAATATTATATATACAAAATTTTTGGTTCGCTACGATAGCAACATAGTATCAAAAATTTTGTATACTAACCTTCGATCAAAATAAAATGAATGGATAGGCCTTAAGCGAACATTTCAAACCAGAAAAATGAGGCAAAACAAATGAAATTTTTACTTGTCACTTGTATGAAAGTGCCCTAGATTTGACAGATAATGGCGCTAGTTTGTATGTACCAAGTGCACCAGTAGTTTGCTTCAACTTACCGCGCTTTAGGCCTATCCATTCATTTTATTTTAAATTAAGATACTAACCATAGTATGTTGCTATCGTAGCGAACTTTGCATATTTATTTACGTGCATATTATTGTTCTCTTTTCCGCATATATGTTTGTCCTACGCAACATATTTTTTTTGTCTTTCTCGCACGTATAGTTTTTACTATCTTTTTATCTGGACTGGCAGTATAGACAAATATTGAATAGAAAGATTCGAATTTTAAAAACTCTTTCCACGCTAGCGAATAAAATGCACTTTTGCACTCAGATTTCGAATGATAAACAGACTCTTTCTGAGCTTGTGAGGTGAAAAATATATAGTACTTACTATTAACTATTTATCTCCGTGTATTTTCAAAAAAATTGTTACGATAATGATATTTTTAGGATTGACTGACTCCAAAACACCGGATATTAGGATTTTTTGTCTCTCTGCTTGTTCAAGCATCACGGAAAAACTACTGGACCGATTTCTATGAAAATTTGTGTACGCTACATTTTGATTGTCATTAAATAGCCCATTGTAACAGTTACAGTCGTGAGTATGTTTTTCAAATTATAACAACAACTTAAAGGTAATATGTATTCAGTTAAAACAAAATTACGCTGTACTAGACAGCAAATGCCCTATTTTCAAAACAGTGAAACTACCCGACATGCGATGTGCCAATTAGGGTAAATACCCAGTTATATTCATATTACATGATATCAAACTAATCTATTGTTATGGAGCGAGCGTAGAATTTTCCTAAAGGAATTCAATCTACGAGAAAATGGTAGGTAAGGCAACTAAGTAGCTGGCGTTAGCAAATTCACAATTTTTGTAATGTTTTCTGTAGCTCTTATGTAAAAATACAGGATGTAAGGAAAAGTGTAATTAGCCTTTAAACCACATACTCTACCCATCAAACTGAACAACTTTTACTATGAGAGCAAACCAGTCAGCGCAGTAATAAAGTCTGTTGTTCCATACTAAACTGCAATACCTACTCGACTCAAACATATGGAGTGCATGCTGTTCCGTTCCGTCTATCTTATATGCTCTAGCAAATGACGTTCCTGAGTGACAGAAAAGGATGGAGCGGCGGAAAAATGCGATGCCGTAGTATCCTGATGTAGTTCAACCCTAACACTGTTTAGATTTTCCTCTGCCTCTCTTCCACTCTATATTCCATTTCAATTTGGTTCTAAAGAAATTGTCGTGTTGTATCAAGTGCCCGTTTATTTTTTTGCTATTAATCTAATGACCAAGGTTGGTAATTAACACTCCATTTCATTTTCATTGAGAAGAAAAATTATGTTTTTATTTCTTTATTTACTTAGTTGATTATTCCCTAAAGGCCTGGTATTGAGTTTTTAGATCGTGTCTACTTTCATTGAGTTTGATGACTTAATATCTTAAATTGTATCAAACATAGAACAAACAACAAAACTAATAAAATCTGTAAAATATATTTTCTACAAACATAATAAAGACAACAACTCCATTATTAATATTATTTCATAAAAGTTAACGAACGTCTACGTGTTGACTTTAGATACTAATAACTTAATAACAAACTTCGAGACAAGTTATACAACTCACCTATAACTTTTCCACCATTTATGTTATCTGTACGCATAAGATAAATATCAAATAACGAGTATTATAACATAGCACGGACTTGAAAAAAAGACGGACGTAATCTCGTCTAATCACGAGTGAAGCACCCATTTATATTTGTGTGCGTGCTGACGAACTATCGCGCGGTACATAATGGTTGCGGGTTGTAGGACCTGTGCCTAGAGCTAGTGCATATGTGTGAGTGTAGGTCCCTTGTAGAACAAACTAAAATGTAGGACCTTGCATGCTTCACATCTTTTTAGAGTCACATTACGAACGTCTTTTTTTTCAGCTCTATGTACCATAGGAATTACATTCGCTTGACTTTGTCCTTGCAAATTGAGAGGAGTACGCTGAAAATTATTATATTTTATTTTATTCGGTACAGTCTGTAAATAGTGATAGCTGATTCTATCTCTTCGCACCACTCATGACGAAGCCTGGTTCTACCATCTAACGATAGTTATCAAAATATAAAAATAAGTCATCATCATCATCAGCCTATATACGTCCCACTGCAGGGCACAGGCCTAACCTCTAGGAGGGTGTTTGGGCGTTAGTCCACCGCGCGTGCCCAATGTGGATTGGTAGACTTCATATAGCATCGGAATTTCTTCTTCAGCGTATGCAGGTTGTCTCACGATGTTTCCCGTCACCGTTTGAGAGCAGTCGGTGATACGTACATAAGTTAGAAAAACTCATTTGTACGAGGCATATTGTCCGTGCGGATTCGAACCCGAACCTCATGATTGAGAGTCCGTACCTCTATCAAAATATACAGGGTGTTTCATAAGTAACAATAAATATTTCAAACTCTTAAGGGGGTTGTTTAGACCGTCAAACTGAACAACTTTCTCTATGGGACCAACATCGAAATCGCGAAAAAAAAATTTTGATATCCCATACATATTTTAGCTCTAGTCGATTTGTAGAGTATGGAACATCAATTTTTTTTTTGCCATTTCGATATTGGTCCCATAGTGAAAGTTGTTCAGTTTGATGGTATACACCACCCCCTTAAAGGTTTATTTGTATTTTTGTAACACCTTGTATAGTAATGTAAAGAAGATCATTACCGTTAGTACTATGTATTAACTACTACTTATTATGTATCGTAAGCATAATACTGAAACTAATATACCCTTTCCACTGGTATATGAATCTTTGCCGAAACAAATACTGTAGCCCACTTGCAGTGGGATCTTAGTCTATTAGAATACCAGCTCCCTTGTTAAAAACCGATTATTCAGCTAGTTGACCAAAACAGTAATATATCAACCAGCAGTCATATTCCGTGTTACACCGCCGAGTTGCCATAGCCAGCCGTCAAAGTTTGCGCAAAATGCTAATATTATGGTAACATTGCTTTAGCTTGCAAATGCGGTGAAGCCGGATCGAAGCCATGTTGTTTGCTTCAATAATTCATACAGAACTTGGTTGTTATGAATCGATGGAGATCGTTGTTGGAAAGCCACTTTTTCTTTGCTTGGGTAGCAATGAAACATTTACTGGCATTTAAAAATGCCAAGACATGACCTTGGTAACAGAAAGTTATGCCCACTGCAGGACAAAAACACCCTCTCACGAAAAAGGGTGAACAGGAGTTGGTTATTAGATACTCTATCACGCAGGAGCAGTGCTGTTTGGTGTAGGCAAGTAAGTATTGGTGGTGTGTGGTGGTGTGGTGTAAAATCACTGACAGGAAGTTGACTAAACTTCCTGTCAGTGATATTGCAAGCTACCCTAATAGACGTATCCTGGTTTATCGAATAGTTACACCGCCATCTCTGACAGATCTTTCCGGGGCAGTCCGCAGCACGTAGATACTCGATATTAAATACCACTGAAGGTCTCCTCATTCAAAGATTGACGGACCTGGCATTTCTTAACTTTGCAGATCGTTTCCTATCCGAGGTTCCACTTAGTGTTTCTACTCGAGATTTTACGAAGCAGGAATTCGATATCGTTTCGAGAAATCTGGCCTTAGTAGAGACAATAACTCGAGAAATTAATTCAAGGAACACTGAAACGTGCGTGTCACGGTTGTTTTTTGTTTAATTTAGGGCGTTAGTCTTGGGCAGATTTTTCAATTTTGTCAGCTGATAATTCCTATTAATGTAAATCATACTTTAAAAAAATATATAATTTACCATACACCACAAGCGCTCGTTGGTGTAATGGAGCTTCGGTGTTGGAAACAATCACCGAAGTTAAGCAACGTCAGGTCCGGTCAGTCTTTGGATGGGTGACCGTTTAGTGATATTTCATCTCGAGCGTTTCCGTGCTTCGGAAGGCACGCTAAGCAGTTGGTCTCGGATAGTTCCGTCAGATGGCGTTTGTAACTATTCGCTAAGCCAGGTCAGAGGCATATTAAGGCGGCATGAAAATTCTCTGACAGCAAGTTAACCACTTACTTGCCTTCACCAACTGGGCCCGTGTGGTGGAGTATGGCCCACTCCCTCTCACCCTTATTCGTGAGAGGAGGCCTTTTCCCTGCAGTGAGATTCTACAGGTTATAACTTAACTTAATTTTTAACCATACACCAGCAGCGAACCAGGAAAATTGCTGGTAAATCGTTGTTTTCTAAATATTTTAATTTTTAATTCAGTTTTTAAAATAGTCACCGAAGAGAATTTTTTTTGAACTATTTGGGATTTCCGAATTAAAACTTTTAGTTGATACTAAATTTTTTCGATGTGAACTGGCAAGATGTCTTGGAATCACAGACTTGGAATCAAATATCAAAAGCGATAAAAACTAAAAAGGAAGAAATTGTTTTTCTTTTTAATTAAAGTATTTGGCTTAACTTAAATTTTTTCTGACAGATAGCTGCCAGATCTGTAAAATTCTTAGACGTAATGAACTCTTTGGTTGTTATGAAAAATTATGTAGACAAGAAATAAAAACTTTTTGGATTCATAAAATCAATCATATTTTGTGTGAAAACGGATTTTCTCAAGGATGAAAAATAGCTTTGTAAGGAAAAAAACATAATTTAAATACAAAATTAAATGACAAATACAAACTTAATAAATTCCTTAGAACTTAGTGATACAGTCCAGGAATCGAACCACTGCCTCGTGATGGAGTTTCTATGCTCTCTTCCTTAAGGGATAACACCTGCACCACTCTTGTTTTTGTATTAGAAAGAGAATTATTACTTAGTTATAAAAATTTTTAACAAAAAATTAAAACCGACTTCAAAACTAAAAAGGTAAAAATAATAATATTGCAGTCGTTGACTTTTGCATTCGAATCTATAAGAACATTAATTTGTCTTATCGGACTCGGTGTCAAGACGGTACGATTCGCAACTGGGCTTGCAGTAATTTTTTGGCTTGGCTTGGCTTGACAGTTGACACCGACACCAATAAAACAAATTAATGTTCTTATAGATTCGAATGCAAAAGTCAACGACTGCAATATTATTATTTTTACCTTTTTAGTTTTGAAGTCGGTTTTAATTTTTTGTTAAAAATTTTTTATTTCAAACTTTTCAGTGTTGAAATCTAGGTGAAATACATTAGTTCGACTAAGCAGTTATAAGTACTTCAAAGCAAAGGATACGGTGTACGCTCTACACCTCACTCGATTTAAAAAAATTAAACCCATGTTTCGTACAACATTTTTGTTTTTGGGTTACTGTTATCTGTCTTTATGCCATATTTCGATTCAATAGATGCAAAAATGAGCGAGTTATTGAGGCGGGGCATACAGATAGACAGACAGAATGGAGGAAAGTATAAGGGTTCCTTGTTTGACTATGGAACCCTTAAACCGACGAACATTTCCGACCGCCATGCATGATCAATTAAATCTATGTGTTTCGGTACCTATATCCATGAAGTTAAAACCATAAAGTTATTATACGTTTAAACACAACAGTATGACCAAGAAGTTTTAAATATATAGGCATATAAAGATTCTTGGTTATGACAGTAAAAAAAAACCTAGTTTGACAGTCCCCATCAAAACATTGCTGGAGTGAACGATTTTTGAACATCACACGTTCGAATTAGCAGTAGAAAGACGAAATATGCATAATCTCCATAGTAATTTTGACATTTTCTACCGCTGACTTGAACGTGTGATGTTTAAAAATCGCACTCCTGAAGAGAATCGACAAACAAATATGTCATCTGTGTCACGGACCTGAAAAACGACGGACGTAATATCCTTTTATTATATAAGTGAAGCACCCATGTATTATATTGTGTTTGCGTCGTAGAAAGAGAAGGTAAGTACTAGAAAGAAGCACGTGTCGTGTCATACTCACTCAGTAAGAGATGCACATAGCAAATTCGCTCTAGTTAAAAATTCGCTCTAGTTAAAAAAGGAGATCGCTACTTATTGCTGTCCTTATCGACGTAACCACTTTTTTGTTTGACGATGGCTGTCTGACTCCGGAGGCAGACATCTAGCTTCATACAAATTGTATAGGATTTTATGACTATCGCTATCTCATACGCGTTTACACTTCACATCTTTCTAGCGTAACATTACGTCCGTATTTTTTTCAAGTCCGTGATCTGTGTACATATTTGTTATTTTGCAGATTTTTTCAACAAGCGCTGAATCAATTTCGTGGGACCACCTCGGAATTATGACCTACCAAACAAAATAAGAATCATCATAAACAATTCTCAATTGGCGGTGTAATCGCGTAACAAACATACAAAAAAAAAAAAAAAAAACATACGTGTCGAATTGAGAACCTCCTCCTTTTGTTGAAGTCGGTTAAAAATAGAGAGTTATTAGTATCTAAAGTCAACACGTAGACGTTCGTTAACTTTTATGAAATAATATTAATAATGGAGTTGTTGTCTTTATTATGTTTGTAGAAAATATATTTTACAGATTTTATTAGTTTTGTTGTTTGATACTATTTAAGATAAAGTCATCAAACTCAATGAAAGTAGTTGCAATAAAGACGATGTTAATTTAATCTTTAAATATAAACGACAATTTAATAACATGAAAATGTATCAAAGAAACCTCCTAAATTGGTGTCATGTCGTGCTATCAGATCTAAATGGGAAACAAGTCAAGTCAATTCAAGCAACCTTGAATTGAAAGATGTTCTGTTGGTCTTGGACATGGATGTGCTCTGACAGCAGATTTTTTATACGCGACTTGTTCAGTTTGATGGTCTGATCATCCCCAGCATATTAAAGGGGGTACCTACCACAGACCATCAAACTGAACAACATTCACTACAGGACCAACAAAGAAATCGCTAATAAAATCAGGTGTTCCATAGAAAATATCAATGGCTTTGGCTACACGACCCAAATGTACGGAACAGCTGATTTTTTTTCGTGATTTTAATCTTGGTTCCATTGTGAATGTTTTTCAGTTTGATGGTCTGAAAATTGAAACTAAATTATAATGTAACGCATTTGAGTTTACACCATGTATAAACGTCCCCAAGTGTACACAGACCGCCATTCAAGAATAATCGTAAGCACGATGATAGTGTGCTGGTTGATGATTAAATGTATTGTTCTCGAAAATGAATTCTCTGTTCTGTTTCAATCGATCAATCAACACAGCCAACCTTTGACATTTACTGTTGTCTACTCGTACGGAGGGGGTAAATTTTTCCACTAACTCCATAAGTAAACAGTGTTTCTGCGTGCTATGCTCGGCTCAATCTCCTAGAGAATGTTCTGTATACGGAAATCCGATGCCGTAATAAGGTCCAAGATCTCGGTAAAAAGCTGTGATGGTCCAGTGAGTTCCATCCCCTACCAAAAGTGCAATTTTTGAATCTCATTCGCTGAGCTCAGCAGTTGAAAATGTCAAAATTACTATGGAGATACGCATCTTTCTACTGCTGATTTGACTCTCAAAAATCATACTTCAGGAGTGCGATTTTTGAAAGTGAAATCAGCAGCTGAAAGACGCGTATCTCCATAGAAATTTTGACATTTTCAACTGCTGAGCTCAGTGAATGAGATTCAAAAATAGCACTCCGGCCGACTTGTTTTCCGACCGACCAATGAGTTTTTCGGAATTTATGTACGATATGTAACACCACTGACTTTTCGGTGAAGAAAAACATCGTGAGGAAACCTGCATGCTTCAATTTCGAGGCATGACGAGTATTGTACCCACTGTCCATTTCAAGTGGCGACAGGCTAACTCCCCGTCACACTGGACAGAGTTCCGGTACTACTAGTGAAGCGTTGATGTTCCCAGAATGTCTCTGACTACCCCCGTATATATATATACGGCATAGCATAAGCGAACATATGCTTATGTCGGTAAACAGACATGGAGCTCAAATGGAAATGGATAGGACACATGACAAGGCGGGGTGACGGCATATGGAGCAAAGCATTATCCGAGTGGTGGCCGAGGGAAGGGAGGCAAAGTGTGGGTCGTCCGGCGATGGGTTGAAGATATAAAGTAAGTCACGGGAGCTACGTGGATGCGAGATACTTAGGACAGAGCAGGCGGGTAAGTGTAAATAAATGGAGGCTTATACCCAGCAGAGGGAGAGGGTGGTTTTAGATAACAAAAGGAAACGATTAAAAATCTGTTAATCAAGGGTGGAAAATTTATTTATTTAATCAACACAAATATTAATTTCAAACGCTGAATTTTTAAACATTCCGTAAGCTGATACTGAGGAAAGAATATGCTTCGAGCTATATTGATTAGAAACAGGGACGCACTTAGTTACTGTGGACCGGTCATACAGGAAGACCCGTCCCGAAGCCTACATACGAGTGCACGTGCAATTCAACACTAATCTACTAGCAACAAGTACTTAGTATTAATATCGTGGGACAGAATATTTAAAACGAAATGCCATTGACTTTAAATAAATACTCTTGTTGGAACACGGCTAGCATGCCACTCACGACAAATCGTTTAAACGAGATAAGCGTCATGCGCGCTCTTTCTGGCATACGTAAAATAATAAGGATGGAGGCGCATCTTGATTTTTATCGTTTTCTCGGGGGTGGCATGCGAGGCCTACAAGTCTCATAAAATCGTAGCAAACTTTTCTACCCGCACGAATCAATTATGCATGCTGTTGAATACGAGTAAACACTAATACGTTGTATTTGATTAACAAACTTAATCCTATTTGGCATGTTTATTGTCTGCCCCTAAAGAGCTGTTTTGGCTTTGCCATTTTTGGAGCGTTGATTATTAATCTAGTTCTGTTAATTATACAGGATGTAATGAAAAGTATCATTAACCTTTCAACCACATACTCTACCCATCAAACTGAACTTATACTCGTACTATGGGAGCAAAGCAATCATAACAAAACCTCTACTAGAATATGCTTTTCAAGTATGGAGCCCCTATTTTGTCAAGGATATTGAGCTAATAGAAAAAGTGCAACGCAGCTTCACTAAGATCCCGCGACAACTAAGAAGACGCTCTTACGAGGAAAGACTAAAATATCTGAACCTCACAACTTTAAAGGATCGTAGGGAACGTGGTGACCTGATCGAGACATTTAAGATCCTGACTGGTCATTATAATCTCCAACAATTTGACAAACTGTTCATTCGTGACCACAATGTCCGTCTAAGAGGACACCATATGAAACTCCGAACCAGCTCCTCAAAGAACAATCCTCATCAGCACTTCTTGAGTAACCGAGTTGTCACAGCATGGAACAAACTACCCGAGGAAGTAGTCTCGGCACAGACCATCAATCAGTTTAAGAACCGTCTTGACCTACATATTTCCAAAAACTGATAAGAAATAGTAGCTGCGACCAACAGGATACAGGCATTATCAGTTGCATCAACTGCCTGCCTGATAAATAAATAATAATAAAATAAAAAATAAAAAATAAAAAATAAAAAACAGCTGTTTGAAATTGCAGTTTAGTATGAAACAGCAGATTTTTTTTTATTCTGACAGCTGGTTTGTTCCAATAGTAAACGTTACTCAGTTTGATGGGCAGAGTATGTTTAAAGGTTAATGATACTTTTCCTTACACCGTGTATAAGATATCAATGCTAAGCAATTATATTCCAGCCACATCCGAGCTCAGGCCATTAACCAATAAGGGTCGCTGTCGACGAATGCCTTATGGACGACCACATAATTTTATAAAGATATCAACGAAACTACGAAATAATGTATTAACCTTTTTTTTATTCTATTTTTTTTTGTGTATTTATCCTTCCTGGTCCCCATTGCACTAGATACGGCCCTGCATTAGAACGAGGAGTGGATTAGATTATCATAATTTGAATTCGTTGAATAATTCTGATATCATCTGATTATGTATTTCGTGGTCGTGTTAGTTGACCCTGTGGCCGTAGCACTAGAACGATCCGTAGCACGAGTCTACTTCCGTAACGACATGAAATGTTTTTGACAATAGCATGAGGATGAGCTTTTGAATTAAACTTCCTATGGGAGCGCTTTTATGATCCACAACCTTTTTGTGTGCCGGAAGTTCGAATCTTAAATCGGCAGCGGAAGTTAAATCGGGACAAGTTTCACATCTTGCGGGCGTCCTTTGACGGCCAATTTTTTTTATGTATAGTGCGTTAACGAATTCACGAATATAGTATTTGAGTTAAAAACTTTTAGTTAAAGCAACCAGTGATCAAATCGTCATGTAATATCCCATTTACGGTAAAAAAATATAATAAGAAACGCCGATAACTCAGTTCGCTGTGAACCTACCTGTTAAGCCGAAGGTCGTGGATTCTTGAATTTAAACGTATCTTATAAATAGGTCATTCAGATGAATCATGCATATACGCACGACTATATTCCCCGAGGGGGTAGTCAGAGATATTCTGAAAACTCAGAACATCCACGTTTCACTAGTACCGGAACTCTATCCAGCGTGACGGGGAGTGAGCCCGTTGCCACTTGTAACGGACAGTGGGTACAATACATGCCTCGAAATTGATGCATGCAGGTTTCCTTACGATGTTTTCCTTCACCGAAAAGTTAGTGGTGTTACAAATCGCGAATAAATTCCGAAAAACTCATTGGTACGAGTACGAGGCCTGGACGGGGATCGAACCATCGCCTCCTGCGCGACAGGCTAGGTTACTTGCCACTGGACCCAACGGCTTCAGATAAATCAGATACTCGTATTTTATACGAAAAGGAATGTGTTGGTCAAGGATATTCTGTATCTCTCTACAATTATATATTCTCTATCTTTGTCTACTATCTTCAATAAATCTGAACTAGATTCTGGGAATTCTAATAAACAACTGATCCCTTTAAACTCCAAGGAATTTGTTTACAAAGATAAATTGGAGAATCACAAGCATCATCATTGAAGAAAGCCTACAATTTCGTCGCCGTTTAAACTGGAACTTTGTTGTATAATTAAAAGCCCTTCTACAAGATACATTAATTCGAGTTCAAATACTTTCGCTCCCTTGCCGCGTGTCTTTGTATACATCTAAGCTCGCTCAAAATACGAAGTTTTACGAAACAACCGATTTTCGTACTTGTTTTGTTGGCATATGAATTTTGTTAAAGGACATCTTGTGTTGAGTGAATTGTGCAAACCCAAGTTGTTGCTTGGGGGTTAAAGTGCCATTAACTTTAATGTAACGCTTCATCCTCAATACACTAATTAAACAGTACGATACTAAGCCTATCACGACTACATACGCTATAATAATGGCGAGCTGACGGTGATTGGCGACACCGCGGTCCCCTAGGTATCCAGGGGGACCATACAGACATGCGCTCACACACACACCCACACAGACAGTAACACACCCCCCTACCTCTGGCTTGCCTTCATTGGCCGTCCAGAGTGGAATCGAAAGAGCAGAACCTATGCTCCAGGTTGGAAGTGTATTGCACGTAATGGCGTAATAACGGGGAAACCCGCTGAACCCCGCGATGGTGAAACTGGTGCCGCACCTCTCGACAACCTTTAGCCGCTCAATGGGATGTTGCCCCATTGTCGCACTTTGTGCGTGCGGCCGTTTTATGGGGCCCACTCGACGAGTCGGCGAGTCACCGCCTGCCCTATTTACAATTTTGAGACTAGTTGTTATGGCAGGCGTCCGTTAGTCTCCTCCCATAGCCCAGTATCCATCCATCCAACTTTCACCTCTATAGGCCAACCTTATTTTTCCATCGCGGCCATAGCGCCGCACTCCAATAGTCTTTGCACCTGGCGGGGACCATCCCCGTGTGTATCATGTTGTGCGCTCGGAGATGGTATCCGCCATGTGTATCCCTTACATAGATTAACTTGTCTTTTGAACGGGCCTCTACATGTTGGCTTCGGCTCCATGCACGCCTTCCAAAGGTCCGGGACTTAATTGCCCGTGATTACGGATCGTAAGACACATAATAATAATAATATAGCCAAATGGCTAGGGGAATAAATATTCCCAAAACAGTTACATGCAATACATTATCTTAATTTAAAACAATATTGGATTACTAATACAATTACATACGCTATAGATAACTTTAATCAAAGCTCATAGAAGCTCGCATCGTAGATTACCTAAGCTCTGCTATCATCCTATACTGCAAGTCGATCATCACTCGCACGCATCGATCACAAACGCACGAATGGGAACCCTAGAGTCTAATCCAAATGATAATAAAACGGTCAAGTGTGAGTTGGGCTACTCGCGCACCGAGGGTTCCGTACCACACCGCCACATAACGAAGACACAACTAACAAAAAAACATACGGACGGACGGACAACGTAGGCTTAGTAAGTTAGTCCCGTTTAGGTACAGAACCCTAAAAATGTAGCTCGAGGGATTTTGGAGTGCACAAGCCATCCATGTGCGCGTCTGTATTTATTAAGATCGACGAAACGTTATAAAATACAGGGTGTTACATAAGTAAAAATAAATATTTAAAACTCTTAAGGGGGTTGTTTAGACCAACTTTCTCTATGGGACCAACATCGAAATCGCAAAAAAAAATCTGATATCCCATACATATTTTAGCTCGAGTCGATTTGTAGAGTATGGAACATAATATTTTTTTCCGCAATTTCGATATTGGTCCCATAGTGAAAGTTGTTCAGTTTGATGGTCTAAACCACCCCCTTGAATGTTTATTTGTATTTTTGTAACATTTTGTATAGGTAATGATTGCGATCACGTAAGCTTATTATTGTAAACAAAGGTTGAGTTAATGGATATGTAGGTTTCGGTGTAGTACGTACATTAATAGCACCCGATTCGATTGTCGCTACTACTTGACTACTGTACTGGGCTTCGGATATTACGCGTTAGTACAAACTCTGTTTTGTTTGTGGACTCTCTTATAGCAAATTGTTACTTTTTAGTATGTCTAATCTCATAAAAAGATAAATCGTTCTTGCCATTATAATTTATACAGCAAGGGCGTCTGTGGCGCGTTACTGAGAGGTATATAGACACCCAATCATAAGGCCCGGGTTCAAATCCGCACGCGCGGACCACATCCCATAAACCAATGAGTTTTTCTAACTTATGTCACAGAATAAAGTACTACCCGTATTTACTTATACATTTATAGCCGTGTTGGTCCATTGGCGAGTAACCTTGCTTGTCGTGCAGGAGGCGATGGTTCGATTCCCGTCCAGGAGTGCGATTTTTGAATCTCATTCGGTGAGCTCAGCTGTTGAAAATGTCAGAATTACTATGGAGATACGCGTCTTTCTACTACTGATTTGACTTTCAAAAATCGCTCTCCTGTAGTATGATTTTTGAAAGTCAAATCAGCAGTAGAAAGATACGTATCTCCATAGTAATTTTAACATTTTCAACTGCTGAGCTCACTGAATGAGATTCAAAAATCGCACTCCAGGCCGACTCGTACCAATGAGTTTTTCGGAATTTATGTACGATTTGTAACACCACTGGCTTTTCGGTGAAGGAAAACATCAAGAGGAAACCTGCATGCTTCAATTTCGAGGCATGTATTGTACCCACTGTCCACGATCAGTGGCGACGGGCTCATCCCCCGTCACACTGGACATAGTTTCGGTACTACTAGTGAAACGTGGATGTTCTGTCTGAGGTTTCAGAATATCTCTGACCACCCCCTCGGTGAATATAGTCGTGAGCATAAACTATGTTTATGCCATATTTACACCACGTTACAACATTACCCTTCTTTGGGCTCGTAGTCGGGTAAAAAGCCTTCTTCAAGGCAAAATTTAAAGACATACTTTACGAGGCTACGTATTTCGTATGGATGCCTGTTCACGCGTCAATAAATTTAATTTTCTTCCTCATAAAACGCGTAGGTAGAGCGAAAAATATGTTATGTACGAAATAATCTGTTTATAATCCAATTTTGTTGCCGTTTCGCTTCGGCTTCTTTGCCGATCGTAAACATTACACGGGTATTTTGGAAACCTTTCGTGATAATGTGTCGGTCTTTTGATATGTACGAGTTTATTCGTTCCTGGCTTAAATATCTTCGGGACTTTAGAAAACGGTTTCTTGAAATGTTTTTGTTGGAATATTGATACCTCTATTGCATCTGGATACATTCCATCCAGAAAATGTAGGTTTACACGCTGAAAAGGTAATCGGTACATACAGGGTGAAATCGATATCATTAGCATCCTTTTAAACTAAGAGTTTACCCATCAAACTGAACAACTTTTACTATGGGAGCAAACCAATCGGAGCTAAAAAAAAATCTGCTATCCCATACCACAGATAATATAATACTATACAGTATTTGTATGGGATGGGACACCATGCCCATACTAAACTGCACCCGCCGCCGCTGACGACACGACCCAAATGTATGGGACAGCAGATTTTTTTTTGCCCCGATTTGTTTGCTCCCATATTAAAAGTTGTTCAGTTTGATGGGTAGACTCTTAGTTTAAAAGGATGCTAATGATATCGATTTCACCCTGTATACATAAATGTAGTACCTACGTGGTAGTACCTAACCACTATAGATTACGATACTGAATTCTTTAGAAGATTACGATATGACTAAGCTTTTATAATCCTTGTATCTTGTGAAACAATAAATTTTCTTTATTATTATCATTTATTGCACATCAAGAAATGCATGTATTATTTAAGAATTCAATAAAAGTATCATTTCACTTCCGACCCTTTTTCTGAGCGCACAGATCTACCATTAGAAGAAAGTGCATAATATAATATAATATGCGTTTAATGCACACACCTACCACGTAAGTTTCATGCATAATACTATCTTAACACATTGGCTGTTCGTCTCAAAACATGAAACTCAACGGTGTGCTAACACCGCTTTCGGAATGCAATATAAACAGTCCCACTAGGCGGGTTCTTGAGCACGGGCGTGTTAATTACAAATTGTGGTCTTTACAAATACTTTATGAATCTACTTTTTCTACTCCTCCTATCTTCTTTTTAAATTCATCGCAGCAGCTCGGACTGATTTTCTCTGCAGAAAATGGACGAAAGCATGGTTTCGTATTCCCCTGTTACCTACTCCAAAACTAAACTGTTTTTAATAATTATTTCAAGAATAATATGTCTGTATGTTTTCCTTCTATTGTATATAATTATTATAATCCAATCTAATCTAAACTATTATAAAACTGTAACTGAAGTGTGTCGGTACATTGAAGATATTTACAAAAAAAAGATTACGATATAGTTTTTAGGTATCCCTGACTCGAAATCAACCTTTTTTAGAAATTTTGTCCGTCTGTTTGTCTGTTTGTTTGTGTGTTTGTTTGTTTGTTTGTTTATTTGTTTGTTTGTTTGTCCGCGCATCACGCGAAAACTACTGAACCGATTTTGATGAAACATTTTTTGTTTGATAGCTTATGATCTGACTTAAAATCTGGTAGGTATGTAATTTGTGCGGACGAAGTCGCGGGAAAACACTAGTATTATATATTTGTAAAATTGTCTTGCTCGATGTCTGAACACAGCGCAGCGTTGAAATTAAGCAATATTTCGTGACTTTTCTAGTCATTAATTTATTTTAAAAAAAACAGGGACAATGCAGAAACATAGATTATACATAGTAAAAATTTGCTCTAGTTTCATTATCCAGGGAATAAACTGGGGATAAGTTTGCATGAACTAAACGGAACCCACCTTTCCTCTTAATTTAGCTGGAATTGTCTATTAAGTCATTTTATTTTGATCGAAGATTAAGTCAGGTAAACTGCTACTCAATCATTGTAGGTGTGATATAAGTCTAATTTACCCCAATAATGGGAGGTCATCATGGACTAATGTAGGCAACTAATTTTATTTCCTTCTTGTCTCTCAAAGGCAAAGTCATAGTGAATGTTCCTCGTTTACTTGTCCTCTTACCGTACGATATGTAACCAATTTGTGTGTGTCCTGGAGCAAAAATCTACAGAGCACAAGAAACTACACCTTACTACCACGTAGATAAGGTAAAAATTGAGACAAAGAATAAGAGAACAATCTTAGTTCCTCGCAAAAGTACCCCGAATCAAGCGAATTTTGCTCAAAAGACTTAGCAACAAGAGCTATGTGAAGAGACTTGTTCTGCTGTATAGATTATAGTGGAAAAGTTAGAGAGAAATTGGGTAGCCGACTAGGTACTATACTTGAGTAGGTACCTGAGGAGTTTATTATTAAATGTAAGTATGGTGTGTTTAAGTTTTTTAAGTTTACTTTTCTCATTCTATTGTAATATTTGCTTCACAAACCTATCAGAGTACTTTAGCATATAGGGACTATACAACGTGTTAATGAATAAGCGCAAAACCTCTTACACCCCAACTGATTTATAATACCAAAAAAAATAGATTTAAACCAAAAATTTCAAGTTATATAAGGTGTTACAAAAGTACAAATAAACCTTTAAGGGGGTGGTGTAGACCATCAAACTGAACAACTTTCACTATGGCACCGATATAGAAATCGCGAAAAAAAAAATGATGTTCTATACGCTAGAAATCGACTATGCTAAAGTATGTATGGGATATCAATATATTTTTTCGCGATTTCGATGTTGTCGATGTTGTCTAAAACAACCCCCTTAAAAAAAACCCCCTTTTAAAAATTTATTCTTACTTATGAAACACCCTGTATAAGTCATTTCATTATAGTTATTTTAAGTTTTGAGGCAATATTTGAGGTTTTGCACCTATGGATTGTGTGAAATATGATCGGTAAGTGTAAGAAAGGTGATAAGGGAAGGCTTAGAGAGATGAATGGAAGAAGATTACACAACGCAGCGACCACAAAAAGTATAATAAGGGCAATAGAATGATGATAATATTATCACATAAAGATGTACACTTGCCCATAAAGCTAAAGTCTATCCATAATACCATAATACTGGGCCAGGTGCGACACGGAGCAGCAAGCTGCAAGTACCGTTATTTACATATGAACCAAAATTCTTTTTTACACTGTATCGAATGTGACTTTTGAATCAACATTCAAGCAACAACGCAACATTGTTGCTTTATGACAATCTTTTAAGGGTTCTGCTGTCCGACAAGCCTGCATAACTTATATCACAGTACTGTAATTACTACCGTAACTTGGCTAGGTAATATGTTCACATTTTTTTTTCTTATTTTTTTTGTTTTTTTTCAAATGAGGCAATGTTTCCATCAAACATTTTTAACAACATAATATGCATGATTTATCTATCCCACCCACATATCCTTCAAAAAATGCGTGAAGTATGATTGTGTTTCCCTTAAAATTGAAAGGCAGAAAATAAGAAAAAGGCCCACCCCAGCTGTTTTACATTTACTCAGCAGTATCAGGATGGAAAGAATGATTCGTACCTGAAGGGAAAGTACCCTAAATATTGAAAAATTTTACGCAAAAGAAACATCCTTAAATATTTAAAAAAATAAGTAAACTGCTTAATTGATTTTTGAAAATTGCATGCCTTAGTTGCCTACGACGCTAACCGAACCGACTAAAATCAGAATAAATAACACCCTGTACTTTTATGGCACTAATCGATCCAAGCACTATGATTACATTCTGAAAAGTGCCTTATTAAACCATGATACAATACATACAGGGTGTAAGAGTAAACAGTTGCAGTACTTCAAGAAGTGATTGTACCCATAATACTGAACAACGTTCCCTAATTAGCATGGACCTGAAAAAAGACGGACGTAATGTGACACTAAAAAGATGTGAAGCATGGAAGTTCCTACAATTTCGCTTGTTCTACAAGAGACACCACACTGATGCACAGGTCTCACAACCCACCGCCATGATGTAGGTACTGCGCGACAGTGCGACAGCACTCACACACATATAAATGGGTGCTTCACTTATGATTAGACGAGATTACGTCCATCTTTTTTTCAGGTCCGTGCTAATTAGCAAAAAAATTTCAAAACGCCTGCTTGATCGTAATCGGCTACGATCCTGACACACCTCTTTTGCCTCTTGCACCGTCACTTCTTTTCATACACGCTCATCGGTTTCGGGTACATTTGATCTAGCCCTTCTTAAGTACGCTGCCAATTTGGTCCGCATACGCAAGTCTAGGGACTTTTATATATTCTGCTCTAAATACGATAATATGTATAAAAATCTACAAGCTCTGTAATTCGATAACACTTAAATTGTACCTTCGTCGCCGCGCTATCTATCTAACTATCTCCATATCATAAACTAGAATCAACGTGCAGGTTAAAGTTTACCTGATCTTCTTAATCAGTCTAAGGTGCAGTTCACACTGAACGAAGAATACTGCTACCTACAAGGGTCCAACTTAATATGCTGACGGTTATTAAGAGGATGGTCAGACCATCAAACTGAACAACTTTCTATATGGGACCAGCATAGAAAACGCAAAAAAAAAATTGTTTTCTGATACATTTTGTTTGAGACGGATTGCAGTGTTACATGGAACAGCTGATTTTTTTTCGCGATTTCGATGTTGGTGCTATAGAGAATGTTGTTCAGTTTGACGGTCTAATCATCTTAAAAAATCTTCACGGTTAGGAAGACTTTATACAGGGTCCATCTTAATATGCTGACCCTTTTTAAGGGGATGCACAGACCATCAAACTGAACAACTGTCTCTATGGGACCAACATCGTAATCGCGAAAAAAAAAACAGCTGTCCCATACATTCGGGTTGAGTTAGGTTGGCAGTTTTGTATGGGTCAACTGTTTTTTTTTCGCGATTTCGATGTTGGTCCCATAGAGAAAGTTGTTCAGTTTGACGGTCTAATCATCCCCTTAAAAAAGTGTCAGCATAATAAGAAGGACCCTATATACGACGCAACGGTTTTACGCCTAAGAATTAAAACTTTTACCTATTCAATCCACATTATTGCTGTCTTCTCGTAAACTTAGGTCCATAAAATTACTGGACATGGACTTAAAACTTGTTTTATGTAAGTATGTTAGTTTCGCGAGCAGCCCGTGTGAAAACTGTATAAATCTCAGAGGGTCGGAAACTTTGTGGGAACTTCCGACGACCTGAAACTTGTTTGCCGTCAGGCAAGCTAGGGGACGGCTATAAAACATGTTTTGTACACTTGATTTGGTTGTAGTTCCAGAGTTTAAATAGAAAAGTGTATAATTAAATTGACATTATTATTAGCTTACAAAATTATAAAACATTAAATAACAACAACATTAGCATTTTCTTTAGCAACATCATTATCAGACTGTCCCACTGCATGGCACAGGCCTGTTCTCACGACTCTCTTGCAGACGAGCGACACTTTGCGGTCGCGGAGGGTCGAGCGACGGTCTCGCGACCGTAAAGTCTATGAGCGCGACCCTAGGTGCGACCCTCTGCGACCGTAAAGTGTCACCGCATCTGTAAGAGCTCTAATGGTGATAGGGAGTAGGCCGTACTCCGCCATGCTGATTGGAGGAGGTAAGTCAAATTGCGAATTGGAGAATTTTAAACTAATAGCAATCGAATGAAGCGCTCGTTGGCGTAGTGGAGCTTCGGTATTGGAAACGATCACCGAAGTTAAGCAACGTCAGGTCCGGTCAGTCTTTGGATGGGTGACCGTTTAGTGGTATTTCTTCTCGAGCGTTTCCGTGCTTCGGAAGGCACGTTAAGCAGTTGGTCTCGGATAGTTTCGTCAAATGGCGTTGTAACTATTCGTTAAGCCAGGTCAGAGGCCTATTGAGGCGGCTTGAAAATTCTCTGACAGCAAGTTGACCACTGCCTTGCCTCCACCAACACGCACTGGGCTCGCGTGGTGGAGTATGGCCCACGCCCTCTCACCCTTATTCGTGAGCGGAGGCCTTTGCCCTGCAGTGGGATTCTATAGGCTATAACTTACTTTTAGCAATCGAATGCCGCTGAGCACCATCCGGAACTAGGGGACCTAGAACCGTTCAGTTACATACATCCGAACTAATGTTTTTTTCATGCTCGAGTATGCAGATTTTTTCACGATGTTTTCCTTCACCACTGAACTAGTGATAATGATAAATACAAGCGTACATAAATTTCGTACAACTTTGTGGTACATGCCAAGGCCAAGAATCGAACCGCCCCGCCTCATGATTGAGTCCTAGCGACTCTCTTCCGTAAGGACTATCATCGCTCATAAATAATTATAGACGTAATTATAGTACTCTGTGTATACAGGGTGGTCCAAACGGAAGCGTCCAATTTTGTTTTTTTCGATTCTTTGCACCTAGCCGTATCCGAAAATACCCTATGTACAGTCAGCAGCAAAAAGATGTATGCCTCCTCATGCAAAGGATGTATACACCTTAGTACTACGCGTAGTCATCATACGTATATCTTTATACATACATCTTTATACTACGACGAGGTAAAAGTACATACATCTCTTTGCTGCTGACTGTACCTAATTATGTTCCGCGATTTTTTGTAGTTGTTATAGTAGAAGTAATGATTTTTTTAAATAAATATTTGAGAATTTTCTAACGAATTATTTACATTTTGTTTTTGCAACACCTGTCATTTGTCTGTAAATAAAAAATCTCTTAACGAAATACACGCAGTAAAATTATTTATAGGCGATCCCTTAACAAATACAAGCTATGTATAAACTCGGTAGTTGTAAACTCATTAAAGACTGATGAAAGGGATTGCCGACTGTGAGGAGATCTGTCGCTGGATCCACAGATTAGACACTTGTTGTCAAAAATTTACAAGTGACAGCTTGCGGCAGGATGAGATAGGATGGAATCCTGAACGGAATAATAATCTCGGAAATATTATGTTTATCATGAGTGCAAAAGTGCATTTCATCCGCTAGCGTGGAAAGAGCTTTTAAAATTCGAATCTTTTTATTAAATATTTTTCTATACCGCCAGTGCGCAGTGGCGCAAGTCAACTTCAAATTCATTAATTTCATGGTGTTGCGCCAACCTCTTTGTTTTTTGCACCTAGAATTTTCTTTGCTACGTGAAAAGTAGTTTGTTTCGCTCGGCAGCAAAGTAATTCTGCGTCTCGTACCTTTGAAACCCTCGCTACGCTCAGGATTATGATATTTGAACTCAGGATTATAATATAATTTTGCTTCGCTCGTGTTTCAATCCTAGGCTCCTTCACTTGCTCAGGTTTCAATACAAGTACTGACGCCAAAGAACAACTTTGCAGCCTTGCATAACAAATAACTAACTATTATCTCTTAGAACGATTCTTGAATTATTTTCTCACCTTTATAGAACAATTTTCGATGATTTCCAAAGATTTTCTTTTAGATGTAATACCTAGTTCTAAAACACTTTTTTCATCTAATTTACAATTTACTATTGGACCTTCTATTCAAATCTAAAAATTGTGGCTCCATCTAAGTTTTAATGATTTTGCCAATATCTAGTTGAAATAGGTAGTTAAAGGAATAAATATTTGGTGATGTCAAGAATTATTTTATGAACAAAACACACAATTCCACTGTAAAATGGTGGAGCTTCGTTGCGAGCCGGGAAACAGGCAACAGACACAAATGTCCACCCAATGACAGACTTGCAACGCGACTCCCTAATTTACATAAATGCTTATTCTCACAGTTGAAGCCCCCCAAAATAATTACGCATATTGTATATTTTGTTTACATCTAAAACTTAATCCAGATCAAATTAAATCTAAATGCCTTCCGGCTTTTGGATTTTGCGTGAGTTTGTAATTAAACAACCACTCAAACCAACCGACATCCGGTTATTATAACCCAATTCACACACGATCGACGAATTATTAAAGCTCCCGAGTTATTTGTACAATAACAAAGTTAAGCCATCGTACGAAGTTAATGGGTACTTAAGTTTAATTGCCAGGACTTAATTAACGGCGCCTAACTTAATATTTGGGTTAATGTCCGTTGAGGCCTGTCGATAGCAACTACTCGTAATACAACCCACGACTCCATTCTCTTTTGGGGTGGTAAAAAACATTGCAAACAAGTACCAAACCACTATCCAATGTTCCAAACAAAACAATCTCTGGACCATTCATAGGTATGAAACTTAGACGGAATGAGACATGGAAGAAATTAAAGTTAAACGAAATGAAACTTGGACGTAATGGAACTTGGACGAAATTAATCTTGGACGATATTAAAGTCACAGACTTAAAAGAAGAACCCGACGTAATGTCATCTAATCATGAGTGAAGCACCCATTATTTCTTTTGTGTGCGTGCTGTCACGCGGTACATAAGGTGACGGGTTGTCGGACCTGCGCCTAGAGCTAGTGCATCTGTGTGAGTGTAGGTCCCTTGTAGAACAAACGAGATTGTATTACCTTGCATGCTTCACATCTTTTAGTGCAATACTCGATCCGTATTTCTTTCAGGTCCGTGATTAAAGTCGGATAAATGAAACTTCACGAAATGACATTTGATGAAATAAAACTTGTACGATATAAAACCTGAGCGAAATGATACATGTACGAAATATAACTTAGGCGAAATTAAACTTAGACGATATAAAACTTGGACAAACAAACAAACTTGTCAATAGATGGCGCCACACGTCATTTAAATCGCGCTATCGAGTGTTATTTCAGTTTATATGAAGTGAACCGCTATTTTTTAATTCCTCCGGATTTTGGCGATTTTATAATAGTTAAGATATTCAGCTTAGGACAATTGTAGGCTGATGATGATATTGATTATTGTTAGAGACCTATCACACAAGTGATTTTTTAGCGTAGGCAATATCGAAACTGTATCGATTGATTTCGCGTCATCCCCACGATTCCGTAGCGATACTAATTGATCTGAGAAATATCGCAACGATATATCGTTACAGTTATATGAAACAGCTTTAATTGTGTAATGAATAACATTTCAATAATGTTAATATTAGTAACTTATTAAAGTCAATTTAAATCGAAGAACTAGGTATATCAATAGGGATTAAAATTGGTTGTCAGTATTAAACGTAAAATGCGATCTAAGAAGCTTTAATAGACTTTACAAATAAAATAGATATTCTCTCTTGATTGTGTTTCTAAAAGATAATATGAAAACCAATTTACTAGAAAAATAATGACATCAGATTAAATTCAAATAAGAAAATAGCAGTCGGTTGGAAAGCGGGATGTTGCCTAATTGAAAATTTAATTTGGTTGGATTAGGAGCCCTCTCTCCCAGTCGCAATTATAAAATGTCACAGAAACCTTGATTCGATCATATTTGTGATCCAATCGCAAGTTTTTTATCAGATTTATTAAGTAGTTTGGAGAAAGATGATGGAGAGAAATAAAAAAGATTTAGTCTAGTATTCTTTGATGGTGAAAAGTCGTACTTGCCATGTTAGGGGGGGTTTTGCCATAATCGCCACGCTTGGCAGGCGGGTTGGCGATCGCAGTGGTTTCAGATGGGTGTACGCAGAGGACGCTACTGCCCATCCTCTGGTAGATCCCTTAGTCGCCTTTTACGACACCCACAGGTAGAAATGGAGTGATGCTATTCTTAGCCGGCACCACACGGTGGACCGACGACCTGGTGAAGGCGGCGGGAAACCGTTGGATGAGGGCGGCGCAGGACCGGTCGTTATGGCGATCCTTGGGGGAGGCCTATGTCCAGCAGTGGACGTCCATCGGCTGAGATGATGATGATGATGATTCTTTGATGGAGTTATCATTGGTAGAACTCTGTTGGCTTCTTTAAAGTTCCTGACCACCCCGGAAACTGTTACAGAGTGGATGAGATAATTTAATATACGTAACGTACTATGTACGAAGAGCAATCGATTAGTCTAAATTTATTTCGTTTACTGAAAATTCAATCGGCGTTTTCATTTATAGGGTAAATTTTACATAACTGCGGAAAGCTTCAGCATGTATTCTAGTCATAAAACTAACCAACATTCGCTATGGAGCCAACATCGAAATCACGAAAAATAAATCAGCTGTCCCATACAAAATTGCAGTACCTATTCGACTTAAATGCCCATACATTTGACAGCTGTTTTTTTTCGCGATTTCGAAGTTGGCTCCATAGTAAAAGTTGTTCAGTTTGATGAGTAGAATACATACTGAAGTTATCCGCAGTGATATAAAATATACCCTTATACATAATTTTATACAAATTTAAAAAAGTTTTAATACTGCTATGAAGTCTACTATGATGCCTTATCCGTCAGTTGGACGAATATGATAATTATGACGAATATGATACAATACTTACTACCTAATGCTCTTACTTCGCAATTTCTTAAAAACGAGCTACTTTTAATAACTAACTTTATTCCACTAGAAAATAAAACTACAAATCTTTCTCCTTTCGCTGCCGCTGGACAATTTGCGTATAATTTCACTCATTGACGGTCCGGAAAGTCATCACAACTTGATGCAAAATCTCATTAAATTGCAAAGTAATTCTGTCAGATAACTAATCTTAAAAGCAATAACAATAATTGTGGAATAAAACATTAATAACGGCGGTAACTTGCTGAAAATTACCTTCGGACACAAAAGCGAAAACTTTGATTAAGTTATCCTTTACTTTGACGTCTACGAGTAGAGATCGCGAAGCACGTATCCAATGCTGGTTGTGTAATAATGTAATTTTCTTTGAGTTCAGTTCTTATAAAGAATAAACAAAGTTTTATTATCTAAATGTCATAATGGATCTCAGCCGTGAATTTTTTTTGACATACCAACAGCCTGTCCAACCCAAAAAAAAAGAATTTAAAACATGTTCGGTGAGGATTTTAGTTCAAATTCGGTTTTGTTTGTGATTCAGCTGTGTAGAATTTGGTATCGATTTATTTACGTGATTGTCTTCATGATCAAATCGGTTGCGTCCGGGGAGGTGCGGAACATTCGAAACCGTCGGGCATGTATGAAGAGATGTATGGATGTGAATGAGGCAAAAGAGCAAAGATTATAGTAGTTGGCGCGCCCTGGTCTCTGCCCACTCTCTGCCTAAGAGGCGTGACGTTATAGATAAATAGATAACTATGTGATTGGCAGCAAGCAGTAACTAGTCAGTGGCGCCTGCTCAAATACCGAATAGGCAAAAAAGGCGGTAGGTAGCGGTTTTGTGACGATCCAGTGGACATTTATTTTTGATAAGCTCCCTGGTTTAGACATAGATTTAATATTGATTTTGTTCCTATTGCCTGGTTTTCGTGATGAAAAACATTAGTTTTCAAAAAGGGTAATTTTGTTCATCTGATGATAAGTACGCATGTGGTCGAACTGCGTATTGGACCAAGTGCCATTAGGTCGTTTTTTTTTTGTCCCGCTTTTACCTAACGAATCCTGCTTGTTAGTTACGTTATGTTCTCACAGCTGAACTGCTGAACCGAAGTTGATGAAATTTGGTGTAGCTTGAACCCTAAGGTAATGGTAAACGAAGTCGCAGGTTCTTACCCGTTAGTTACAAATAAAAGAAAAGCTGTTTCAAATGTTCATTGTCACTTTCTATGCGGCTACAGCAGAATAAAAGTAATGAAAGTGAAACATTTTGGAGTATTACAAGGTTTATTATAAAACCTTAAAGTTCGTTGGAAAAGGAATGTTCTGTCTTAGATAATAAAGTCAAATGAGCGCTGGCCCCAGGAATTTGATTAAGCCTAGGCATTCTAAGGTGTTGAGACGTAAAACGGTATTTTTAATTACACTCAGATATTCTGTGTTTCTCCGAGACAAGGACTCCTTAATGGAATGTTTTGAGAATAATTGTTTAGATAAAGAGTAATGTGCAAAGGAAATAACGGTAGAGGTACAGCATAGGGTTGCCAACTTCTTTTCAGGATTAAAAAGGACTATGATAAAAGGAGCTATAAAAACGGGATTTCACTTCTAGCATTTTAAAGGCAGCGTGATACGTACATCGCGCCTACGGTCTTTTTCCATTTGCGCATGAACGAACGAGATAAAAGGCGTGCTATAGTCTTATCATACGCATCATGCTACGGCCTCTGAATAGAATAACGTATCAAATGGTGAGATATTATGGCTGGCCTTACTAAACTTACTAAACGAAACCGCCTTCAAAATCTAAGTATTTGAAAAATAGGGTGTTCTATAATAGAACTTCTAAGAATAACTTTAGAATAATTCTAAGCTAGAACCACACGGCTGAATTGGCCAGCCATCTGGTTTTCATATCGTAAGTAAACTTTACCAAAATCAACTAGGTAAATAAGAAATAGACGCAAGACGTCAGAATTGTCATCTCCAGTGATTCATAGTGACATAATTTCGAGACAGCTGTCTAACTTTCCCAATTACATTAACTAATAAATGTGTGGGGTTGTTCGCTTACCTACATACTAAGAGAACTAGGTCCAAAAGGATTACTCCTAGTAGGACGACATCTCTGGAGAATAATCTAATACAGATTGCACATGTGATGGGGAAGTTACATAAGTTGTCTTCTCCCGTATTTACCTATTACATATGAAAGAGCTCAGTGGCGCGTTGCGGAGAGGTATGGACTCTCAATCTTGAGGTCAGAGTTCGAATCCGCACAGACAACATGCCACGTACCAATGAGTTTTTCTAACTTATGTACGTATTACCGACTGCTCTCAAACGGTGATGGAAAACATCGTGAGGAAACTTGCATATGCAGAAGAAGAAATTCTGATGCATATGTGAAGTCTACCAATCCGCATTGGGCACGCGTGGTGGACTAACGCCCAAAACAACCTCCTAGAGGGTAAGGCCTGTGCCCTACAGTGGGACGGATAATATAGGCTGATGAATTGATGATACTATGTTACATGTTTGAATTTTCTCGATACTTCGATAGGCTACTCAAAAGACATGTTTACCATGGCAAGAGTAGGTAGTTAATCTAACCAAAGGGTTCAATACTTGAAATTGCGACATTGAACGTACATCAAGACGTACAACTAGGTAGTGCGAGACTGGCATCTATACCATGGATCTAAATCATAAAGGATAGCACTCCTCCTTACAAGCATTGATACAAGAAAATTGACGTTCGTCTCCGTCATCGATATTTTCAATTTTACGTGTGTCCCTTTCTATTCCAAAGACGCCACAACGTCATGAACGACAAATGAGTGAAGTCATGCCTAGACATAAATTAGAAAGGGACAAAGTTAACGTCACTAAAAAAAACTACGGAGAAGAACGATCATTACCGACCACCAAGGAGTATTATCATGTTTCACCGCTTGTTCGGCAGTCTGTACTCCACTGTAGAGGATTGATTCCAAACTTCTTGATCTATACGTTAGTGGATATTCCATAGGCGAAGTATTTTTCGCTTACGCTGATAGACGAAACATCAGTGTAACCGCGTATGAGACAGCGATAGTCATAAAATCCTATACAATTTGTATGAAAATAGCTGTCTGACTCCGGAGTCAGACAGCCGTCGTAGAACAAAAAAGTGGCTACGTCGATAAGGACAGCAATATGTAGCGATCTCCTTTTTTAACTAGAGCGAATTTGCTATGTGCATCTCTTACTGAGTGATATGACAAGAAACGTGCTTCCTTCTAGTTCCTTCTCTTTCTACGGGATATTCCAAAAATCCTCTCAAAAAGGTTCGCATCCTCTTTTATATTGAGAATCGGTAAGGTTTACAACTCTTTCCCTGCGTCTGTTTTTTTTTTCAAGTAAATATAATCAGGATATTTTTAAAAGAAGAGTTAAATGTTTTTTTTATTTTTGGTGAGCGCGTTACATCCTTGGCTTCATCTACACTTTCCATTAGATGAACTGAAGCCAAGCATAAGATCATGTCGGAAAAAAAAGGATTAGTTCACCTAGCCTTTTTTTGTTCTAGAAAGTTCATGACGTGGGTTTATGGATGTTGTTACCACCTTCGATCTCAGGAATAAAAGCGTCATATCGGTCTCTACGAAAATGGCGCGTAGTAAAGTAATCTATGGTGTGACGGACAATCGGACGGACAGATACCGAAGCCCAAACCGACGCGTGATTCCACAACTGTTAAATACAGTACAGTACAGTCAAATTATCGAGACACGATCTTTCGGATTGTGAAGGTGAATAAAGTTGAAACTCACCGTCCTACTCCCACGCATTTCACCCCATATACTTCACTCTTGACTACAGTATAAGAGAGAGTAAGTATCTAGTGCATAAGAATGAGTACAGTTACAGAAACTCTCTGGCCCCCACCTATTTGTCCTCAGCCCTCTTATCTTGGTGTTAAGTTAGGTGGATGACAGTATGCATTGATGTATTCATCTCTCACTCGCACTGAGTCATTATCACAGTGCTTACCTCTTCTTGTCAGTGCGAGCCCATTTGTATGGAATATCCAAGGTGAGTTTGTACCAAAAACGTGCATCGCTTGACGTTGCTTAATTTCAGAAGAGAATAGTCGCAAAGTTACCCTGTTCAAAGTTTAACACAGAAACTTAAGTAACTTGTAACTAAAAGGTTAGGGAACCCTGAAAGAACCTTTCAAACGTATTCCGGTGCATTTCTCAAGTACCACTGTCGTCACCGTCTAGGAAACCGTTTTAAAATGTTAAACCTTAGATGAAACTAAGAAGTGGAAGATACAGTTTGATTCGTACGCGTGTGTCCGAAGAACTAAGTTCTGTATGCGTGAAATCAAATACCAGTTTAGATAAAAGCGAGTAGGATCTGCAGGGTAAAGACATCCTTTTAGAGAAGTGGAGAGAGATGAAGGTTTAAGCATATTAAAGACTTTGACCTTTAGTCAGAATATTTTCAAAAACCCTCAAAATGCAAGCGTAACTGTAGTAAATTTTGGGACAAATTAAAGAACATTGGTGTTCTGGCACTTCAATCTGCGAGGGGTTTACATTGTGCCTTACCTGACATATATTAAATCGACTACCGCTTTATTTATTAGTGCATCCACTTCGGCACTTAGCATATTTTTTTGGAAGGTTCTCCTTTACGGTTTTATTCGAGGTTAAAACATTTATCTTCCAAACGTTTCGCTTTAAAAGTTGTATCTCTAAAATATAAACCGGATTGAACAAGCAATTTCTGGAATATGTGGGTGTATTTTTTTGTTTGACATTTATTGGACGTGGGATGTTTCTAGATATTTCTCAGCTGAGTGACGTTGATAGTGACAAATAGGTGACAAAGCTTTCCACTTCTTTGGTTTTGCTTTCTAACGCATAGGGCACGGACTTGAAAGAAATACGGATCTAATATTGCACTAAAAAGATGTGAAGCATGCAAGGTAATACAATCTCGTTTGTTCTACAAGGGACCTACACTCACACAGATGCACTAGCTCTAGGCGCAGGTGCTACAACCCGTCACCTTATGTACCGCGTGACAGCACGCACACAAAAGAAATGGGTGCTTCACTCATGATTAGATGACATTACGTCTGGTTCATCTTTAAAGTTTGTGGCATAGGGTCGGGCCGCAACGCAAAAATCCACCCAAATCGCTTCAAGAGTCCGGCTTTTGCTGGACTTGTTTGGCTTTTACGGTCGTGTCCGGCCAAATATTATTATAGTCCGGCATTCAGAAGTCCCCACTCGTGTCCGGTATCGGTCCGGACTTTGAAACCTAAAGTCCTGCTTTTCCAATGGTTTATGGCCTTGTGCAGAAATTATCTGGTAACCCTAACTGTAGGGGAAACATTATGAGATTTTATTAAGAATCTGCAGTTTCGTTTGCGAAAAAAAATTGCCGTTTCATACATTTCACCAAATGTATGAGATTTCAATAAAATCAAACGTCACATTTTGCATGGAACTACAATTTTGCCCGTATACTCTCCAACAAGATGCTTCATAAATATGCCAATACTTAGGTACCTACCTATTTAAGTTCAATATGAATCCTCATAACGTTGACTCAAATAAAATATAGACTGGTTTATGCAATAGGTACATATTCATAGATTTTATAGGCATAAACTTTTTAAGGGTGCAAGAAAGAAAGCTGTAGCATTGTTTCTGAACACCCCGAAAGGGAGTTATATTCTTGTATGGTTTTCTTTTAGCTGATTAACATTTTTGGATAAAAATTAACGTGAATAACGCAACGTAATTAACATAGTAGCTAAAAAAACTATTTAGCTTATAACACGTATATAGGGTCCTACTTAATATGCTGACACTTTTTTAAGGCGATGATCAGACCGTCAAACTGAACAACTTTCTCCATGGGACCAATATCGAAATCGCGAAAAAAAATCATCTTTTCCATTCCCATAGAGAAAGTTGTTCAGTTTGACGGTCTGATCATGATCATCCCCTTAAAAAACTGTCAGCGTATTAAGAAGGACATACGTAACATTAATACATTCACGACCACACCTATTCGCAATTATTTGCCCATTCAATTTCATATAACCTTGACCAATAAAAATAAAAACACTAATTAAACTCTGCCCTTTCCCGCTACCGCATATCCCTTGAGACGGAATTACGTTTACGTCCCACGAATCAACCCAATTACATACTTATAGCGTTGATATAAGATATTCACCTTGGGAATTCATGCTTAGAATAAACTGAATGGAGTTAACATTCAAGGATCTGATAAAAACCAAAAGTAGGTATATTATTAATAAGTAGATAGAGTACGCTCGTTGGCGTAGTGGAGCTTCGGTATTGGAAACGACGTCAGGTCCAGTCACTCTTTGGATGGGTGACCGTTTATTGGTATTTCATCTCGAGCGTTTCCGTGCTTCGGAAGGCACGTTAAGCAGTTGGTCTCATATAGTTCCGCCAGATGGCGTTTGTAACTATTCGTTAAGCCAGGTCAGAGCCCTATTAAGGCGGCTTGAAAATGATCTGATAGCAAGTTGACCACTAACTTGCCTTACTTACCAACACGCACTGGGCCGGCGTGGTGGAGTATGGCCCACTCCCTCTCACCATTATTCGAGAGAGGAGGCATTTGCCCTGCAGTGGGATTCTACAGGCTAATACTTACTTTTTAGATAGAGTACATCTTTGACTCTATCTGAATGAACTGCTACCATAGTCTTTAATATCAGGGCAACTCTACGAGGCGACTCAACTTTCATCATTCAATCATCATCATTCATTCCTTCATTATATATCATTTAGTTTGAATAGATCAAAGACTCAAGTCATGACCAGCAGCATCAAACGTAGAGTCGAAGTATAGATGGGCAGGTGATTCACTATCTTGATGAGTACATTTACTTGGGCCATATAGTTTCCTTCGAAAACAGGCAAGACAAGGAAGTCGCACGCCGTGCCGACAACGCCTGGAAGAACTACTGGTCCATAAAGGAGTTAATGAAGGGTAAACTCCCGCTATTCCTCAAACAAAGACTCATCGACATGTGTATCCTGCCTATCCTAACCTATGGTGCCCAGACCTGGTCTCTCACTGAGATATACTCACGACTATATTCCCCGAGGGGGTAGTCAAAGATATTCAGAAACATCAGAACTTCCACGTTTCACCAGTAGTACCGAAACTCTGCCCAGTGTGACGGGGGAGTGTTCCCGTCGCCACTTGTAATGGACAGTAGGTACAATACATACCTCGAAATTAAAGCATGCAGGTTTCCTAACGATATTTTCCTTCACTGAAAAGCCAGTGATTTTACAAATCGTACATAAATTCCGAAAAACTCATGGAGACATGTGATCTAACTATTTTATCCATCATTGGTCTATCCACAGAACAAAGCTCTAGGTCTGCCTTTAGACAGGGTAGCCGATACTGTTATTTCAACACGAGTGCCTCCTTGCTTTGATAAGCAGTTGGTTCTGGATAGTTCCGTTAGATGGCAGTCTATCGTATAGCCACAGTCTATAAAGGTACAGCTTGGCCAAAAAGTGTAGAAATTAAATGAGGGCGCTGCCTCCACGCAAGAACGTTTAAATTACGCATAACCTGGCAACGTGGCAACACCACTATACTCAAATTTTAGTTCCACCTGTCACCACGTTCATGACTTTATGGCCAAGCAATACTATGGTTAAGCAACCTGGCCTGAACAATTTTAATCAAACAGCAGCTACTGTTCTACCTCTACCAATCCAAAGAGATCACGCGTGATGCAGTATGACACACTCTCTTCCACCCTTCGAGGGGATTACCATCAGAATTCACAAACACGTCAGAATTTCTTCTTCAGCGTATGCAAGTTTCCTCACGATGTTTTCCTTCACCGTTTGGGAGCATTCGTAGTAGAAGTTAGAAAAACTCATGTCGTCCGTGCGGATTTGAAACTGGACCCTGATGATTGAGTGTCCATACCTCTCCACAACGCGCTACCGATGTTCTTGGTCTTCACGGATTGCCCTGTGGTGGGACTTACTTCGTTATACAAGAGATAGATTGAGACATCGAACCATTAGTGAAACGAGCTTCATTCCTAGTCATGAGTAAGCAACTCCCTTTTATGTTGCTATGGTGCAAAGTAATTAATTCTAGCGATGACGGACTATTTATTAGCTCAGTAATTAATTTGAACCTTGTTAGTTTAATGGGTCGCATTTTTATAAAAATTGCCTTCGATGGCCTTGGAGATTATTATATCGATTAATGCATACACTCACGATTAAGTCCCATTATGGTATGCAAATCGCTTGTCACAACTTCAAGTTTCGGGTAACATTTTGATGTGTAAGTACAGTCGGCCAAGAATGTTGTCTTTCTGTTAAAAGGGTGGTCCCATAAGTAATGTTCCAAGATCTCTAAAACTAATTTTAAATAGTTTCCAAAAAAATATGATGTCCACAATTTCGGAATTTGTCCATTTGCGCTACCTGTCGCTGCATTTTCAAGATACTTTAAATTTTTTGTAAATTTTAGAATAATTTACCTTTATATAAAATACATATTTATTATTTATTTATTTTCTAAATACATTTGTTACTTATTACCTTTTTTTATTTGGAAAAGAATCTCGTATTGAATAGATATTTTTTCTCCCTTAGAGAGGGCCAAATAAAAAAAATCTTCTTTGAAATACAATACCTAACTGGGTACTTACCTAAATAATACGTATTATAGATAGGTATTGTGACATCGTAAAAAGCGAAAAATAAAAGAAGTTAATAATATTTGTCGTCTCTCCTTCGAAGCTGTCCTACATTATAATCAGTAGGTACTATTGTGTAACCTCATCTGTCGAAATTGGATGGATGTGTTTTGACAGTTCCAGACAAATCCAATTCTCATAAATGAGATTTACTATAATTTTAGGTGAAGGTGATCGAGAATAATATGATCTAGAGCAATGATAATTAGGTATATGTTACTACCGACCGTTACTAGCACGTCAGTGTCGTTCAGACCAAAAACGCAAATGGATCCAATAACGATTATTGACCTGCACGTCTAGTATGATTTCTCTACACGCGCGCGACGCGCCTTTGCCCCATAGAAAACAAGTGTTCGCGCGCATTTCGGAGAGGGAAAGCCGCGCTTGCCTCAAATGTAGTATGGAATAAAGCCGAGTCGCGCGCGTGAAGAGAAATCATGCTAGACGTGCAGGAAGCTGGAATAGGTATTGTCGTTGATCGACAAATTACGCAACGGCAGTTAAACTAAAATTCATAATTCGACGAACAACTTTGAAGTAACTTGTGGTTGAATCCATTCATAACTATGAAGGAACTTATTCTAAGTAACGACAAAGTTTGTCGTCTAATTATGATACGCCAAAAACTTTAGTTCCTTGCTACTAAGTGCTGGTGTGCAAGTAATGAAACCGGTCAAGTGCAAGTCGGACTTGCGCAACGAGGGTTCGGAACCACCAAATTAAATTTAAAAAAAATTGCTGTCATTAATGCGAGTCCGACACACTTGGCCAGTTTTTATTTACAGTAGGTACTTATGCTCTATTATCACACCAAAGTTTGACACTTGTCTCTGTTGCCTTTTTTACGATAGAGCAACAATTCCGCCCCCTTCCCCCCTCCTATTCTCTCTACCTATGGTTTAAAGCCGCCTCCACATGCTTGGCAAACAACAGCAAACAGCAATCACCAAACAACAAACACGAACGTGCGGATGGGTGTTTGCCTGTTTTTGTTTGGTGTTTGCTGTTTGTGCCAGAGATCGGCGTCGGTGTCGGTTTTTTGCACAAATCAAAGGATGTTCGACAATATACTAGCACGTTCGCCAAGCGTGGGGATGCCTGTTTGTGTTGGGTGTTTGTGTTCGGTGTTTGGCACGTGTTTGGTATTTGTGGCAAACACCAAGCGTCTGGAGGCGGCATAAAAGTTACTCTAAAGTAAGGATGGACGGACGGACGGATGAAAGGACGGACAGCGTATGCTTATTTTTCCGCTCCTAGTGCCAAAAGTCAATTTAAAGTCAGTAAACAAGTGTTATATTATAACATCAGTGGAATAAATATTTTCTACCTAGGAATAAGTTTAATTGAAGCAACAATTAACAAGAACAAACAATGCAGTCCAGCGGGCCCAGGAGATCACTATCTTACTGTCTGGCAAACCGGAACAAATACATTTTAAACAGTTAGAGGAGCAGGAAAAACAACCGACTCGTTCATTGTAAATGGAAGAGACCAAGCCTGCTTCTACTGCTTTATTATGTTTGTATTGTAAACTGTATAAAATGTAATAAACATTTAAAAGAAAGAAAACTTGCAAACGAAAACTGTTTTCTTTTATTCACTTTCAAGCCATTTTCGTCCTTATATTCGGCCAATTTCAACGACAATAATGTCGACTATTGTCCGCACACAATAGTGATTGCTGAGCTTAGTTTATATTATTTATAAAATGTTGTGATTTTTGGGACTTTGTTCAAGTCTCAAAAATCACAACATTTTCAGTCTTATATCGTTGGTATTACAGTCGGGGTCAGGAGGCTTCGTTAAGCACCCATTGTTATAATCGTTCACCCACATGACGCTATGTGCGTTCATCGTACGAAGTCACACGATACAAACTATTTTGGTGCTTATTACAAAGGCATAAAAGCTATATTACGGGGTTAATGTGTGGGCTTCTTGTGTAAAAAAAGCTTAGGTCAGCCTAATGGTCTTAGTTCAGCTTGGTTTACTTTTGGGTAAGCCAAACATACATAATGGTACTTGAGATACCGCTGACGACTGTACTGAAAATCGTAGTTATACAAATCTAAAAAAAATACAAGTTGTACCATAATGTTACTATAAAAACAAAATTGTTGCTCGGATATTTTTCTGATACGTGTAGGTACTGACCAGAAGAACTCAATTACGGATAAGTTTGTAGGTATAACAAAGTTTTTATTCATTTTCATTTCTACAATAAATCGGAATTACTGTGTGAACTTATCGATGCGATGTAAGGAATTATGCTCTTTGAAGTAAGGAATTTTACTTTGCTGGCAATCATTTAAAAATAGAAACCAAAAAAAAATTCATGAAATAGACAGGCATAAGCATATTATGCTCACGACTATATTTCCGAGAGAGTCAGAGATATTGAAAAAAACAAAGATTTCCATCTGGAGTTTATCTAGAAAGTGCAACAAAAACTGTTTTTTTAGTTATTCATTGTCGAATCTGTATCACGAGATAAGGGTCAGAAACATTATAAATAAAGGATTAATCAAAATATCCACATTTCACTCAGCAGTGCCCAAACGTAATCTGACCAATCTGTGCTAGAAACTGGTAAGGTAAACCGAGTTTAGTAACTGGTAAGGTAAATCTAGAGAAACTTTGTTATACTAATCGTACCAACGTGCCTCATCCGGCCTTGTATTTCGATCTTGCACCACTGTGTTCACCTCCTCGTGTTTCAAAGGTAACTCAAACTCTACTCAAGTTACTCTCGCGTTGTCATTTGTTGTATTGACTAGACTTGACGTTGAGTGTTAAATCAATAAGATTGCTATGATTGGATTGGAACGCCACGGGAATAGGGATTTTTTCAGTTACTTTTAGTTTTACCACAGTTACGTTACACGGCTTATGAATAAACGAATTTAAATATATGCTTATGAATAAAAAATGTAATTAAGTCTTTAAAATGTAAAATTATAAAAAGTTTAGTGTCCTAATGCGTAAGGAACATGTCTGTAGCCACATAGAGCTAACTTTATACTGTCAAATACATTTTCACCTCACAAGCTCGGAAAGATTCTGTTTATCACTCGAAATCTGAGTGAAAAAGCGTATTTTATCCGCTAGCGTGGAAAGAGTTTTTGAAATTCGAATCTGTCTATTCAATATACCTATTCCTATACCGCCAATCCATCAATCAATTGCATGTCACTGGCCAGCACGAAATAAGAACTTTTTAAAATGTTCTTTTTAGCAATTCACTTTTTTTCCTCGCTTTTGTGAGGTGAAAAGTTGTGTGTTGCGCTCGGCAGCAAAGTTATTCTGCGTCTCGTACATTTGAAACCTTCGATGCGCTCAGGTTTCAATACAAGTACTCGCGCCAAAAAATAACTTTGCAGCCTAGCATAACAAATAACTATTGCTTGTTGTTTAGATATTCAAGAAACTTGTGTAATATTAAGATCTTTTTAATGTACCTGTCTCAATGCAAATAAACCATTCTATTCTATTCTTTATGAATGGATATAAACTCGAAATTCTAATGTTATTGAGGTAGAATTCTCAAACGCTTCGCTAAGTTTTACTCTCCCAAATTGGCCCTCGATAATGCTTGAGTATTCTCTCAAAAGAATTCTTGCAATTTCAAATAGCTTCCACTTTAATAAACATCTGATAGAAATTCTTAACGAAATCTCTATTTCATCTAATTACATCGTTTCGTGGAACCTGACGGAATTCTGATATAGTGATCAAGCAGTATTGACTCTAAAGCCACGTGGCCGAGATTTCTTTTTGTTCCTGTCGGTAACTTAAACTTGGACGGTGACACATCTACCGAAATAAGGATTCTATTGTTTGGTAACATACCGATCATCGATTTATATAAGGCTTTCTACAATTCTTGGCGATTTCAATTTCAGGCGACAGAGATTGAAATCACTATGCTTAAATTTAAAAATTAAAATACTACTTGACGAATCACAAAAAAAGAAAAAAGTTTCTTCAAATGATGTATAAGTACTTAAGAATCGCTGTCAATCCACTTCATATTTGACGACCCGGTTGGAGTAATGGTTGCCACGCTGGACTGCCAAACCAGGGTCCTGGGTTCGAATCCCGGTTCGGTCATGGATGTTACATGTTTGTGCCGTTGTTGTATTGTTCCCATAACAAAAAGCCTAAGGCTTACTTGGGATCATTACAATGTATGTGCATGTGAGCGTTATTTTTTATTATTTTTTATTTTATATTTATTTATAATTGGCAACATAATCAACAGTCCTACCGAGCTTCCGTATAAGACTTGCATGTCCACGAGAGCTCAAAAATTGTCTCCTAACTCACCGCCGTCACCTCACTTCTGCTTCTTCTATCAGACCTAATGGATTATTTTATTTATTTATTTTATTTTTATTTTATTTTATTTGGAAGACCAACAGCTGTTGACACAATACAAGTATGGATGGCTAACAGAAAGCCAATTACAGGTCTCCGCTGATAGAGCTGATATTATGAACGCTACTGCTTTGATAATGTATTGTGACAGTTTGTGTTTTCTTTATATAACAACCCAGGCGGCACAAACGCTGTGTAAGATTTGTCTTATAAAGCATAGAATCATTAAAAGGCTGCGTAGCCGTAATTTATAAAACACGCAATCGGATAGAGGCATAACATATGATTAATATCTTTCTTTCATCATAAGCTTAATAAAAAAGCGGTGTAAACGTTTAAACAGCGTTTTTAAATTGCTGTCATTTAACAGAGTTTGAAATAAGCCATGTAAACGTTCTTATGTCAATGTTGAAAAGCAATCGTAAAAGAACTTCTTACGCAGGCATTAAGTTGTTACTTTCTGTATAGACGTAGAGTAATTTACTTTTATACTGCTTTAAGTACATATAACAGTGTTAATAATCAGGGATACTCAGCTTCATACAATTATCATAAAAAAGCAATGTAAGTTACATTTGTATAGCTTTTCGCAACTGGAATCGATAAAGTGCTGATTAAAAGTTGTTACTATTATCACTAATTTGCTGGCCGCTATATAAGTGACAAATTGTTTCTTCTAGAGCAATAAAACACTCTTAAAATGCTTTACCTAGATAATATTTTAAAGCTTCAAGTCATTTAGTCGTTTGGTGACCTTCGTTTTGTGCTGTCTGTGTGAGACCCGCGCGGTGCGTTTTTTTTAAATGGACATATATCGATGGAAAAGATTTAAAGGTGCAGAACCGGAGAAAGGTGCACAATAAACTCGGCAGTATTTTAAATAATTTAATTTTGCTATAGATAGCAAAATGAAAGCAAAGAGTAGATAGTTTGCTTATTTTACAGCTTTTGTCAATTTAGTAGCTACTTTACTTGCTAACAGCAACATAAATGCTACTATCGCAGCTAAAAGCAATTTAAGAGTATAAATTTAGCATTCTTCATTGCAATTAAACAGTATTATACCCTTTTTTGTCATATAAACAGCAACGCCATATTTTTTGTCTCTTCTATTTGTAGAATAAATCATTGAACAATATTAAAATGTATTTTCCTTGGTAAATACTACTATACAAGTAATGTTTTGTTAAACCATTGCTTTGTTTAGCTGATACAAAACGTTTGTTTACGCCTTTAATGAAAAATAATACAATTACTGCTTTTAGCAATTTTGATTTTTTTATATCTATTTCGTAAAATAGCAGAATATTACCGGCGCATTAAAAATTTACATAAAACATGAGTATCAATTATCAGTAAAATTTGATTTGCATATGAAATAACGCTTCTTATTCGTGTAATCACCTTAAAAATATCAAAGTTTTATTAAATAGTCGCCATTATAGTTGACAATGATTACTATTCTGTAAATTGTTATAATACAAATTTTTATTCATTTTGTTTCACATTATATTACTTCAAGCTGCAAAAACTAACATCTATATAATTATGAGTCGAATAAAAGTTGCTTATCAAGCAATTATTTGACAGTCGAAAAGCATCTTAAATAGCTTCTTCACAGCTTGTATGCAGCAGAGGAAGGCTATATAAAGTGCGCCCAAACGGGCCGTATAGGAGCTGTATAGACGTTTACATATACCCTTATATGACAACCACTGTTGTAATAAATACGTTCTCATAGCTTTTATATCAACTAAATTGGCTACCTGGGAATGTCTTATTGTTTGTTAAAAATTAATTGTTTTAAGATATTCCTGTTCAGTGGACATGAATGGCCTTTAAATAAGGGAAGCATGTTTATTAAGTTTAATAATTAAGACTGGCTCGTAAAGACGACACAATAACGTGAAACAGCTTGATAAGCTGAAAGACGTGGGCTCGAATATCGCAAAATCAAAGATATTTGAGCGTAATGTGACACTAAAAAGATGTGAAGCATGCAAGGTCCTACATTTTCGTTTGTTCTACAAGGGACCTACACTCACACAGATGCACCATTCTAGGCCTAGGTTCTACAACTCGCCAGCGCCACCATTATGTACTGCGCGACAGTTCGTCAGCACGCACACAAATGTAAATGGGTGTTTCACTCTTGATTAGACGAGATTACGTCCGTCTTTTTTTCAGGTCCGTGATTAAGAATATCTACAATTCATTTAGTACCCAAACTATGAGCAGTCAGTATAACAGGTAGAGCGCCAATCGACTCTTTTTCATGAACTGTGGACACAATCATCGACAGCCTTACATCCCACTGCATGGCCTACTATCAAGGGGAAGAGGTAAGTAAGCACATGCGATACTGGGTGAGTGAGAGAGAACTAAACATATGCTTAACTTCTAGGCTAAACTGTTGAATACCTCCCGGACAACCGATACCGATAAACGAGTGAGATATGGAGATGTGGATAGATACTTAGATAGATAACTCATTTATTTCATCAGAAAAATACAGGTAACAACATAGGAAAACAGTAACAGACATGGGCAAAGTGAAGCTTCCACGACAGACTATGTACCGCCACCACCATCTGCTATGTAATAAAATACTCATTTTATAGTATGGTCTAACCCAGAACTTCAGGTGCGAAAATATGTATATTGAAACGCTCTCCCGGGGCGATACCAGCGTAGTAAATACAATATAACAAATGAACCACAATGTGGTTGAATCGACGGCAAAATGCAACCAACTTTGTGGTTATCCGCGCATTTTGCGGGTCACAGCGTTGCAATGGAGGGATTTGTTACGTAGGGTTGTAACTTTCAACGTCAAACATCAAAGAAATTATTGCGACACACAAGTAATAAAGGTGGTGAACAATATTTCTTAGTCATATTGTTATGTGATCCAAAGAGTTAATAGGTACAATAAAAACAAAATAAAACTTTACAAACTAAGTTAGTACTTAATTTCAGACCGATGATGATACGGAAGAGAGCTAGCGACTCAATCATGAGGCGGCAGTTCGATTCCTAGCCTGTACCACTAAGTTCTACGGAATTTATGTACGGTTGTATTTATCATTATCACTAGCTCGGCGGTGAAGGAAAACCTCGTTAGGAAACCTGCATACCCGAGAAAGAAAAGAAAATACCATCAGCTCGGAGGTTCGGATATTTAAAAAAAAACAATCTTCAAACCAATATCTGTGGCGGTGTCAGATATCCGTAAGTTGTGAACACAATCTAGAAATATCAGTGTTGACTGCCTTGCCTGATTTCCGTTTACATATTAAATTCCAAAGAATAACCGTGGCTCACAGATTTCCATTCAAATCTAAATTAATCCTAGCATTAAAAATATATATTCAAACAGAAATCAGGCAAGGTACGGTAAACAGATATTTTTAGATTGTGTTAACAACATTTTCTTTTTAATTTAATTGGTTAATATTGAAAATAAGACGGGACTTCATTGTATGCAGCGTGGTCTTTGGCGCCCTGACGAGTGTAGTCTCTTAAGGGGCTACCTGCCAGTTTTGGGTAACTTTGTAACTATTTATTTCATTAACTATGGCACTTTTTGAGCTGAAAAATAAACTGAACCATCTACAGGATATGAGAAGTGATGTGGTTTTTCTAGAAATCGATTTTAATTAATAAAACCGAAGAAAAGGGACTCTAAAGTCACCCCTTTTTTTCCAGTTGTAACCATTTTACTCTTACATTTTGAATCGGAAGTAAATGAAAATTTACAGTATTGTTCACACTACAATTCAGAATGATGTGGTTTTCTTACTTTTTAGAAATTAATAAAAAATCATCTAATTTTTCAAAGAAAACAGCTAAATTCTGACCGGAGCCACGCGCTCGTTTGCATCGATTAGTATGGAGAGTCGTGGTCCCGGGATGATACGCCTTAAGGGGCTACCTGCCGGTTTTGGGTAATTTTGTAACCATTTTATTCATTAACTATGGCACTTTTTGAGCTGAAATTTAAACTGAACCATCTACACGATATGAGAAGTGATGTGGTTTTTCTAGAAATCGATTTTAATTAATAAAACCGAAGAAAAGGGACTCTAAAGTCACCCCTTTTTTTCCAGTTGTAACCATTTTACTCTTACATTTTGAATCGGAAGTAAATGAAAATTTACAGTATTGTTCACACTACAATTCAGAATTATGTGGTTTTCTTACTTTTTAGAAATTAATAAAAAATCATCTAATTTTTCAAAGAAAACAGCTAAATTCTGACCGGAGCCACGCGCTCGTTTGCATCGATTAGTATGGAGAGTCGTGGTCCAGGGCAGATACGCCTTAAGGCCTCCGCACATTGCAGCGATATTATCGAGCGATATTATCGACAGCGATATCGCGACACCTTACACACTGCAGCGATTCCGCGATTCGCGTCACGCATGCGCCCCACCACTGAATGTAGTCAAAAGAGTTGCGATAATATCGCGGCAGTGTGTGGGATCGAGCGAGTCCCCATACAAAATGTACTGAGAACAATTATCGCAAAATCGCAGCGATATTATCGCTCGATAAAATCGCTGCAATGAGCGGAGGCCTTTAAGAAAGACCCTGAAGTTGCGAATCATCCGACCTTTTGTTTGCTTTACAACCCTGGTAGGTAGTGTAAACTTAGTATACAGTATCGTGGTACAAAGTCAATATTGTTTTCCTATATAATTGAGCGAGGTTTGGAACTCCTCGAATAGGTAGGAAGGTTCTTCCGCCTGACTAGGCGTATTGCCAGCAAATTTGATATTCCGTAACATAACGTTACCCAAAATATCGCTTATACATACGTAACAGGGTGAAATTGAAATCATACATACCCAACAAACTAAACAACTTTTGCTATGGAAGGAAACCGGAAAGCGACAAAAATAGATACTGTTACCCTACATTGCACTCAAATTTATAAAATTATTAATAAAATTTTAATTAGGTATTGCATTTACGACTCAAATGTATAAAACTGGTGATGTTTTTTACGATTTCAGGTTTGCTCCCTTTGTAAAAGTTGTTCAATTTGATGGTCTGAAGCACCCTCATAAGTATGTAACGCATTTAAGTTTACACCATGTATAGAAGAAAATGTTACCAAGTGTAATGCAATAAATGACGTAAATTTTTCGTTTTGTGACAACCCTATTGCGCGCACGTCCGTTGAATGGAAAATTAAGTGACATAGTGACGTGATGACCTTTTTCAAAAGGAATATAAGTTTATTGTTTCTTAAATAGTTGATTGAATAGTTGATGAATTATCTTGGAAAGATTAAAAATGACAGGTATGAAAATAAAGAGTACTTAAGTGTATTATTGTATTGTAAATTAACGTTCTCCATTGCACACATTGACCAAGAATTACGATTGCACACTAATAACTCAACTCAAAAAATGTTTTATACAAAATATATCACATGGATAGCTTTTTGACGTCATTTTTGACTCTACCACCGCGTCGGAAGTGTTCCGTTGTAGAGAAGATGCGGCCAGAAACTCTACAACACAAATCAATTTAAAATATATATACAGGGTGTTTCATAAGTAACAATAAATATTTGAAACTCTTAAGGGGGTTGTTTAGACCTTCAAACTGAACAACTTTCTCTATGGGACAAACATCGAAATCGCAAAAAAAATTTCACATCCCATACATATTTTAGCTCTAGTCGATTTGTAGAGTATGGAACATCATTTTTTTTTCGCGATTTCGATGTTGGTCCCATAGTGAAAGTTGTTCAGTTTGATGGTCTATACCCTTAAAGGTTTATTTGTATTTTTGTAACAATAGGTATTGAATTACATAACCGTGAGACATACCATACACACATGGACAATGTTACATTGGACATTTTGGTCATTCATTTTTGGTCATTCATATAGTCATTGAGTGTATAGTAGCCTTTTTTTTACAGAGGACTTGCTTAACATTGTGGGACTTAAACTTTTGTCTGGCAAGTTTAGAATATCCTCTGGTAGCTTATTATAATAACGTTTATCTGGTATCTTATAATAAAAGCACAACAAAAACATATTTCGTATAACTTTACGGCTCATTAATTTTGCATTAGCATTTATAAAACCAATCCCAGACGACATGATCGAAGCCGCAAACGAAAACATCAAACCGAATCGGATGTGACATTCCCTTTCCGTATCATCCTGTATACACGCACGGTAACAAAACGAGACAATAAATCCACCTCCCGTATAATATTTCTAGGTCCTCATCATACGCTCATTTGCACGAAATGGTGCGAAAAATTGCGTGGGTTTCTGTTTCGTAATAAAGGTAATATGATGTTAGATAATTAAAGTGTAGCTAACTGTAATAAACGGAACACGAGGTCAAACTTTGATAACTTTATAAGAAACGTAAAGGCCTCCGCTTGTTGCAGCGATATTATCGCTGCGATTTTGCGATAATTGTTCTCAGTACATTTTGTATGGGGACGCGCTCGATCCTACACACTGCTGCGATATTATCGAGCGATAATATCGCTGCGATTTTGCGATAATAATAATTGTTCTCAGTACATTTTGTATGGGGACGCGCTCGATCCCACACACTGCCGCATTGCAACCTGACGCAATCTCTTTCTACTACATTCAGTGGTGTGCGCATGCGTGACGCGAATCGCGGAATCGCTGCAGTGTGTAAGGTGTTGCGATATCGCTATCGATAATATCGCTCGATAATATCGCCCGATAATATCGCTGCAATGTGCGGAAGCCTTAATGAAGGAAGAAAACACATTTTCTTTGTGCCTTGTGTAGATGGTGATCAATAATAAACAATATAATACGGAAGCAAACAGGTGGTCGCAAATTAAGTTATTAGCAAGAAGTTGATTCTAATACGTCTGATATTCAAGCCTCGTATCCTAGTGGATAGTCTAGTGACTAGGCAACAATTGCCGCTCAACATGTTCGGCATCGTTGCAAAACAACGTCCGAAGTTGCTTCTATTGCAAAAATTTTTAACAAAAAATTAAAACCGCCTTCAAAAAAACTAAAAAGTTAAAAAATAATATTGCAGCCGATGACTCCGTCGTTCGCATCATAAGAACATTAATCTGTTTTTATAGAAGTCGCTGTCAAGCCGGTACGATCCGCGACCGGGCTTGCTTTCATTTTTTGGCTTGGCTTGACACCGACATCGATAAAACAAATTAATGTTCTTTATTAGTTTTTTTTGAAGGCGGTTTTTTTTTTTTTTTTTTTTAATTATTTTGCAGTTTTCAGTGGTGAATTCATTAGTTCGACTCAGATATCAGTTATACACGCAAAGGGTACATCGATACGAAGCAAATTTTTCAATCGCCGAGATTTGTTGTCGACTTTTGAGGAGTTCTATTGTGTAGCTCCGAAGCCCTTCATCAGATCTTCACCAAATTAAAATGGGACCACACGGAAAGCACCAGCTTTCAAATAAAAAAAAATCATCAAAATCGATTCACCCAGTCGAAAGTTCTGAGGTAACAAACATAAAAAAAAAACACAGTCGAATTGAGTACGTCCTCCTTTTTTTGAAGTCGGTTAAAAAGAAGTAACTTTGAGAGAAGCAAAGTCACGCGTACGCGTGGGTGTATTCGTTTACCCGCTTCGAGTGTTCTCTTCAATTTGAATCTTAACCTCAATAACTAAAAGTTAAATCGTATAATACTAATTTGTTTCGGAAACTTTCTTGCCTCGGCGAAATTGGAAAAAAGGTGAAAATTGCAAAGTTGTTAGGCATTATACCCGAGGGATAAAAGCTTTGTTGTCTGAACCACTTGTTGTTTGCACTTCGGTGAGCACATTTATGTTACGTTTGGTTTTTTGTAAGTTCGGAACATTGACTTACCAACTATCTGGAAGTCGCGTCTGCGCTCAAAAGTGTCCGAATCCGAACCAAATGAGTAACAAAACGTGTAAAGAGTAACAAAATAATTACGCGACTTACTCCGCACACGTCTACTAGTGCCGTGCCGCTGTGCTATAAGAATTCGTAAACACTACGCAAGCAAATTGAAAAAAACATGTGTGCTTAGGCCACACGACTGAAGTAAAACTTCCATTCGCCACTCCCGATCACACTTTTCGTTACGCTCTTGTCACGCATTCACCAGCTTACTCCCCAAGTCAAGCGAGCGTAAAGAAGTTTTACTTCAAAAATAATTTCAACAGTTTCTTTGTTTTTATTACTAAAACGTACCTACTTACGTTTACGTATGCTAGTTTGGGCACGGATCGGATTATATAGTTTGGGATACTTTCTTCTAGAATTTTGAATGAGACCGGCGTCCATAAGTATGCAAGTCAATGGTTCTGAATGATACAAAGGCGAAGACTCAAATTATGGTATGGTAGGCTCACTGGGCGTTCCAGTAGTTACGCATTTGGTACAAACCATAGACGAATTTTTTTTCGCTTACGCTAGTAGACCGAATATCAGTGTAACCGGGTATGAGATAGCGAATTTTATGAAGTGACATCTCGGAGTCAGGTGGTTGTCACATACAATTTATATGAATTGACATTTGGGAGTCAGATGGCCGAAATACAAAAAAGTGGATACGTCGATAAGGACAGCAATAAGTAGCGGTCTCCTTTTTTAACTAGAGCGAATTTGCTATGTGCATCTCTTACTGAGTGATATGACAAGACACGTGCTTTCTTCTAGTGCGTTCTCTTTCTACGGTACAAACAGTTGTTGAATTTTGACATACAAAATGCGACCAGTCTCCCTCTCTAAAAAGAGAGAGATCCGAGAGAGTTCATCCGTTCATACATTTCTTGAATTATTTGCGCTGTATCTCAGTACAACACCACAACATTTTTTATACAGATTTTTTATTTTTCAAACAAACTGTTACACGTGAGCACAGTGAGACAGTGACTAAATGCAATGCCATCAATAGAATGTGACAACGTAATGAAGCGCGATGTTTGCTCTATACATCTAACTCAGTGCTTGCACCTAACATTTTCCTCGCTGTTGTGAGGTGAAAAGTTGTGTGTTTCGCTCGGCTGCCAAATTATTCTGCGTCTCGTACCTTTGAAACCTTTGCTACGCTCAGGATTCTATATTTGAACCACTCGCTTAGCTCGTGGTTCAATCTCAGAGTCCTTGGCTTGCTCAGGTTTCAATACAAGTACAAAAAAAACAACTTTGCAGCCTAGCATAACAAATAACTATTATGCTTTCAAAGATGAAACCATTTCATTTCATAATTCATTGTAATCGTTGCGAGTTTATATTTTAACTTATAATTTAATGTTTTTAATGCGGGTTATACCTACTACACTTCTAACGAGCAAGCGTACTGTTGTCAGAAACATTATCATTCAAAGTTTTCGACTTTCAACGTTATTGGTATTGTTTTAAAGTTCAAAACAGTACAACGATTACAACGCCGGGTGGAGACATCACGTAACTTTTGAAAAATGAAAATTTTTAACTGCTATTTCACTTTCACGTAGGGTGACCATGCATACCGCGTTTATATTTTAGGACTATTGAAGTGCTGATCGAAACCCATGAAGTTCTTTGCCCTCTCGTTGGACAACAACGACTTATTATAAAATTAATATTAACGGGTTAGTTCAAGACCAAGAGCAGTGAAGCAAAGAACTATTTTGTATAAACTTTAAATGATATGAACTAAGTTGATATTCGTTCGTATCGAAATACAAACATTGATGTTTTTTTAGATTTCAAGCTTTTTAAAAGCAAAAAATTTACACAATCGTGAGTTTGTCATTCCGGTCTAATAACCATCAAATGAATAGTCTTCATTATTTTTATATACGTATAATATCATGATTTTGATGTTCTGGGACAATGTTTTCTTATTGTTTTGTCTAGCTTGGTAACCCTATAATACAAATTCTTGTCATAAAAAACAATGTTTATAGTAAGTACTTAGTCGCAGGTTTTACATCCATTCAGCTTTATGTTAACGAGCATTAGCTCGAGAAATTGTCCTAGTACTTGTTGACTGAACTGTTCTTTTTTGCCATGATCAACAAATTATTATTCTTAATTAGAAAAACTATTTTTATTTCTATAAATAAAATAATGCAATATTTGTCCCTTACGGGATTTTAACCCGTGACCCTCGGCACAGCAGGCAGGTTCACTACAGACTGTGCTATCGGGCCGTCGAAGAATGGTTTATTGATATGACTGGCAACATCTTAGGTGGTCTACAGCACACTCGTTTTTAGGCACTTTTTACAATTATTTGCATTTTCTTCCCAACAAACAATCTTGAGCCACGAGATTAAAAACGCTTGAGTTTCAATTTTAAGATAATAAAACTAAAATTAGAATTCTTATAAAATATTTTTGTAATCACATGACAGTAAAAGTCATTTATACATCGTCGTTCGAAAACTCTATGCTATTAGCAAGGAGGTACAGTCAGCAGCAATAAGTTATGTACACTTTAGTACTACGAGACGTAGAACAAAAGTGTATATAACTTATTGCTGCTGACTGTACTAATACATACGTCACTTCCGTTCGCCTCGCCCGAACACTTTTCACGCATTCACCAGCTTATATCAAGCGTGCGTAATGAAGTTTTACTTCAACAAGGTCTTTTACGCAGAGCACCCGAGTACACTGTTATAGCAGTTGATTGACAAGATCCTACATCAGCCTATGTGAATCAATCAACTCAGCCCACATCAACCCACTGCTTGGCATATACCGCCCTCTTATTGCGCCATTCCTCACGGTCCTGTACTAATCTGATCCAATGCAAACCCGTCACTCTCACAATGTCATCAGACTACCGTGCTGGTGGTCAGCCTACTGACCTCCGTCCCTCTCGGCCACCACTCTGATACTGCATTGGTGCACCGGCCGTCTTCCCGTCTAGCCAAGAGTCCTGCCCATCTCCACTTCAACTTTGTGATCCGCTTACCCACATCGTCGACCTTGGTTCTTCGTCTAATTTTCGGTACTCCTTACATGATACGCTTTCAAGCTCTCAGTGCTACTTTCATATTGTTCATGTTTTGTCTTGTTAACATCTATTTCGGCACCGTAAGTGAGTATAGGCAGGCATATTCGTTGAATTTAAATGGTTAGTATTGAATATATGACCAGACTACGTTTGTTTGGAACGCGCCAACGGTAAACCCTTAAAAGTTTGTGAGAATATAATAATATAAGTTGCGTAAGCTACGTAGGTCCAGCAGTGGGCTACAGTTCTCGGATTTTTGCTAAATTAAATGTAATTTTTTTCTATTGTTGACTTTTTGGTTGTTGATCATTTGAACTGTTGATATTATAAAGTGTTGAGATTTTGAACTGTTGATCATTTGATTTGCTGACCTTATGGGGTTGATATTTAAATGTTGATCTTATGACTGTTGAACTAGAGTATCAATCCCGTTATCCGATGTTTCCAGCTTGACTATCTTATTTTTCCCTGTGTGCGTCAAACAAGGCTCCTTAAGGTATATGATTTCTTATGTAGGTAGTGTTTTTGTGAGCGATGGCTGGCCTTCTGTAATCACTTGAAACGTCTCTCCATTCTGAATCCTTCAATAAGCTAAAGGTGATCCTTGCAACTGACTACTAACTAACTGTACGCTCAAAAACATAGTCGGTGGTTACATCAAGGTTTCTGACCACCACAAAAAGAAAAGCAGTCGCGCGTTTATGTATGCGAAAAGAATTAAATGTTGCCATAGAAATAAATTTCCATTTCGACTCATTCGCGGCAACGTAGGTACCTGGTAGTGATTAAAGATATTACTTTAAGACGCTGTTATCCGGCCGAGGCCGTTTTTTGAACACGAACAAAAGTGTTTTAAACTGTGTTTTAAAGTCTAAAAACCAATTATGTCTTATTTAAGGATCTGACTGATAGGCGACCGTTCTCAATTACACGATTAGATTAAGTTTAATACATAGAAAAAAATCCCAAAGTTGCCCCTTTTTGTTATGTTTTTTCAATACTATGATTAAACTGCTGATATTTAAATTTATATTCTTGTATACATTAAATATTTCTAGTGAATTCCGTAGAATTTTGAGCTTAGAAACACCCATGAGCAAAGATATTGATGAAAAACACGTTTTTTTGCGATCCTGCTTTCAATTGGAGCGGGATGGCTAATTGCAAACTTATGCTTGCAAGAAAGAGACGCTTGCACTGGGATAACCTGGCCTTAATTCGCAGCTCGAGAAAACTCATAAATAAACTATGGTATTTAATATTCTAGTAACGTGAATTTAAGGATCTAAATACGGTATTAGATAAAAAGGTTCTTATCTACTTGACATGCTAACCCTGAAAAGCAACCTGTTTTTCTTTCCTTTCCAAGGGCGTCCGAAGCAAGCTTGGAATATTAACAAGGCAACCACTCTTGCTATAGCTTGTATAAAAGGAAAAATATGTAGGTATGTTTATTTTTCACGCTTAAACTAGTTAAAGGTCCTTTATCTACAGATTTAGAATTATTCTCCAAAAACACTGCTTAAATTATCTTCAATAGATGTAAGGAAGTAAAAATAGATGTAAACGATGATGATGATGATGAGAATTTTTTATAAGATTAGAAACAATTCCTACCTTCCTATCTATAATAATCGAAGAAATCTATGACAAAGGTTGTTTGTGATTGTGACATAAACACACATAAACGGCTGAACGAATTTGGATGAAATTTACGAGTATAACACAGATGTAATTTGTTCTGGTTCTGGATTTGTTCTTGTTTCTACAAAGGATTATTTTTTAAAGTCAACGCGAACGAAGTCGCTTACTACAGCTAGTAAACAAAACTGATTTTTTGGCAGCCATCGCGGATGAGGGTTAGAGGGAGACTGAGGCGGGAAGGATATGTTATTAGGAATCGTCGCTGACTAGACAGAACGATAAGTGCCTTGATGAGGCCTAGTGCGTTCACACACGATGACGCATTGACGCAGCGGCAGACGCCAGTCCGTCATTTGTGAAGCAAGGAGTTGTATGAAACCGCACGTGACGCATTGACGCACCGGGTGTGGTTCTATGGACTGACATCTGCCGCTCCGTCAGTGCGTCATCGTGTGTGAACGCACTTACATGTAGATGATATTACAAGTCGAAATCAACAAATGGGTCATTATTTGAAACCTCGAAAATGGTGGTCACACGGCTATAAATCCTAAGATATGAAAGATACAGCATTCAAACAAATTTTATACGTTTCATCATTTATTAATCTATCTGGAACACTAATTATTTCATCAAAATAAATAAAACTAATAACTTAAAACTTCGTCCGAACATTGAAAACGGGGTGAATTTGGCTATTCTTCGAGTGTCCCACGCCCCTCTCGCGTAAAACAATAGCATATAACTTTTTAGTTTATTGTGTTACAGATATGTTTTGCATATCAAAATAATAGTCAAGAGTTATTTTATTCATTTCTTATTTCTATTTGTAGATTTAAAAGATTGTTTAAGATTTAGAAGCCAATATGTGTTGGTCACACGATTTCATGATTTCTGGGAGCGCAGGTTTAAATGTTTCGTATGTATACAAATTACAACCTATTAGTAAGTTTATTGTTTTAACAGACACGGAAATCTATCCCAGAATTCAATATTTAATGCAATTTGAGGCTATATACAATGTGTATTAAGATATAAAAGCTTATCTTCGGAATCAACTTTTTATTCACCTATTTAGGTAAGTTTCGTGGACACTGTATTAAATAGAAAGGATGCATTGTTTTTTATTATTGTTAACTTTTAGAAGTGCAAATATAGGCGAGATTTTCCTAAGGTATTGATCCTTTGAAATTAAATGATAAATAAGGAGTAAATTGTAAAAATAGTCAAAAATCGTAATTTTCGTGACGTAATTTTCGTGGAATGCTGTCCACGTAACTTACTATTCATTCCACGAAAATTATTACCCACCTGTTTTGACTGAATTTAATCATGAAATATAGAATTTCTTTGTGAATTTGGGTAATTGATCGATTGTTTAAATGTCTGTTATGCTTTATTTGTCGGAATGGTAGTTTAAAATTGAAATATGTCTCTTCAAAGTACCATAATAATGATTATCAAACTGACATGGCACTTTACTTATCATACTTGTCTTATAAAAGAGTTCCTCGGTGTGTTGACGGAGTAGTAAGAGTAATCATCATAGCTCATTTTGATCCGCTGAATCGTAGCTTAGTGCGTATAAGTGGGATATAAACTAAGAAGGGGTGGTATCCCGCGGTGCGTCTGGAAGTCCGATAGTAGAAAGGAGACGGCGGGATGAGCTCATGCAGCTCTTGTGCACACTCACAGATGTACAATATGTAGAAGACCGACAAACAGGCTACTCTGCGGCGGTGGGCTAGGCTATGAAGCTTGGTTTCTACCAGCTTACTGTCACCAATGAGCCTCCTGGCTCTGCGTTCAACCGAGTCGGGAGTGTCTAGTTGATTCTTAGCTGAGCCATCCCACCCACATGTGGCAGCAATACTCCATACACGATCGGACCTGAGTTTTATACAACATTAAGAGCTGTCCAGGAGTGAAGTACCGCTTCACCTTGTTTAAGATGCCCAGCTTTTTGGCTGCAGTTTGAGCCTTAGACTCGATATCAGCGCCAAAGTTGAGTTTCGTAGTCAATGTCATGCCCAGAAGCTCAAAACTGTCGGAAACAGAGACAGATGTACCCCAGAAAGTAGGAGTCCGATTAAACGCTCCTTTTGGCGGTGAACAGACAAGCCTGAGTTTTGGTGGCATTGAAGTTGACTAGATTATTGTCACCTCACTGCGAGACAAGACTTTAAGTCAAGTTTGTCCGCTCCACCATGGCCTCCCTCTACGAATGTATTTCATCCCCGCTGACCCCAACGCCGGATAGATATCTCTCTGTGACAGTACTATCATCTGCATACCCAACAATACCTGACACAAGGAGGTCATTGATGTGTAGCAGGAAACGTGTCGCAGAGAGAACAGACCCCTGAGGAACCCCAGCATCAATTGCCATGAGGTCAGAAGAGCAGCTGTCAATGACAACTCTAATCTACCGTTCACTCTAGAAATCAGATATCCAGCTGCTGAGATCAGCGGGGATGCCATAAGCAGGAAGCTTGCTCAGCAAACTACGTGCCATACCCTGTCAAAGGCCTTCGAGATGCCAAGTGACACAGCTAGTGCTAAACCGTGTTTCTCGATGGCCTCGCCCCAGCAATGCGTGACATACACAAGAAGATCCCCAATCGAGTGCCCCCGGCAAAAGCCATATTGACGATCACTGAGCAGATCATTATCTTCTAGGTATGTCAGAAACTTACTGTTAAGTACGCTTTCCATGACTTTACAGAGAATGGAAGTGATGGCATGGCTATTATAGGTCGGTAGTTCCAGGGGTCGGCAGTAGTCGGCACGACTGCCCTTCTTGGGAACCGGTTGCACATTCGCAAGCTTCCAGGATTTTGGCACCGTTCTTGTTCTGAGAGAGAGGCGATACAGGCTTGTTAAAACAGGAGACAAGTCAGGCGCACAATATCACAGCACTCTTGCAGGTATGCCATCAGGACCACTTGCCTTATTCACATCCAGACTAAGCAAAGCTCTGCTGACCTCTTTCGTATGTATTGTGATCCGGCATCAAAGAATCACAACGAGGGATGGTTGGTGGCTGTTTGGCACCAGCTTCCAGACGTGAATTGCTCGCAAACAGAAAAGCACATAAATTATCTTCCTCAGTTGCGGAGTGAGCCAGCGACGCATCATGTTTCTGCATGGGAGGCAAAGTGGGACGGCAGAAATTGATTTTGACCGATTTTGAAAGCGACCAGAACTGTTTACTACCAGAGGGGTAGAATTCCAGTCTGGCTCCAATGTGACTGACATGATCGAATCGAGCCTTCCGGATCAACCGTTTGCAGGACTTGGCGGCAGAATTAAAGGCCATCTACTTCCCGCGGACCCTTCGTGCTCTAACTTTGCGGTCGCGAGCTTGGACCCATGCTTAGGCGGATTCCTTTCGAGCTTCAGCGCGAGCACAATCCGCATTGTACCATCGTTGGGCTTTGTGACCGAGTGCGATGTCGGAGAATGGAATATAATATTCCATTCCCTGCCGAATCACATCCGCAACTGCATCAGCAGAACAGGCTGGGTTACTCGAAGAAAACACACTTGCCGCCACAGATAAAACGCAAAGAAGTCTCGCATCTCATCCCAATCTGCCGATCCATATAGCTAGACTCGCCTCGTGCCCATAGGGCTGTCATCGGGAGGAGAGCAGATCGACACGGATTTTCGCTTCTTGAACTTATGATCCAACTAGTATCCTGGGTAGTTGAGGTGCGCCGTATCAGACGGGGTTGCTTTCTGCGTCTCCGTTAAAAAGAATTGGTGTGGCCTTTCAGTCTCAAGGTGGTGGTGGACCGGATCGATATTTGAGTGCAAACCTCGTATGTTACTGAGGTGCACTTTGAGTGGGAGAAGTGCAGCCGTTGTGTACCTAACCTTTTTCTTCTTTTTCACTTTTCGATTCATAATTTTGTAGTGAATGGTGGAGACTTGGGAAGAAAGTCAAGACACGCCTCAGATACCCTGATGGACCTCTTGGGCTCGACTGACTGATTCTTGGAGACTGCAGGCCCTCCCTTCCAGTCGACAACTGGCACGGTGGGGCATTGCGTGATTTTTCGCTAGTTGTGTGGGGCAGCCTTTCACACGTGGTTAACGCACTACTAGGGCCCCCTACTAACTTCGGTCGGCCAACGAATGTCACAGTTCAAAAGATCCCGCTACCCTCCAGAATGAGTTTCCCGGTACAGTGTTGCTCAGAGGCCAAGACCGGTTCCAAACAGCGCAAATGACTTTCTCCCATTCCGCAATAGCACTGGCACTCCTGCACACCGACGGAACGCAGCAAGCTGCTTGGCGTCAGACTCCAGCAGGAGGGTGGGCGCAAACCAGGCGGCTCTTTGCGGAGCCTACCACCGCTGTGGGGGATCGTTCAGCCGTCACCACAAACTTGGTAGTCTGTGGTAGCGTTGCCCGGGGTGGACCGCTAGGAGGTAGATCCCCAACCACCCCCCAATGCTTTAAGGGAAAGCTCTTATATTTTTAAAGTAAAGGTACACAAATAAAGGTGACCCGATGCATATTGACCTTCTTATTATTTAGCACATAGGCAATTGAACCCTTTGGACGTTCAGACGTCATGTGAACAGCCATGTCCCAGAACCCGATTCAATGGGAATGTGAACTTTGGCACGGCGACTGCCAGACCATGCTTGACTCAATAAAATCGTTTTCTGGTGTCCCTTATTACATGGATCTTGATGCAATTAGGGATTACTTCGGCTTCGGTGCGTTCAGATGTTTTTGCCATACTTATATATATTTGAAAGCAAACTAGGTCATAATATTTAATTAGGTTTATTTTCTTCTTTTGGTTTTATAATGGTGTTTCATTGGTGCTATTGCGAAAGGGCCTTCAACTCTGCCATAAAATTATCTCTGGAGCTGGCTTAATAATAGCCATGATTTTGTTATTGATGTTTCCTGTTTGTAATGCAGGGAAGACCGATACTTATTTTTCCTACTTCTGTAGCTAACTAAATTAATTGCGGGTCGCTAGCTAAAGAGTCATCAATGTCTAGTGTTATGAGTGGTCGCCGCTGTTGATCCTGGTTTACAGAGTTGTAACTCTACTCGTACAGTGGTGGAATATGTGGTGGTCTTACGGGTAAAACCAAAGCCGGTTCCCTAACGGTGTTATAGAAAATAATTATATCTATGACCATCCTCACTCAGTCTCTGCCTGCTATCTGTCTCAGATCTTCAGTCCAAGTAGTGGGCGGTAGGGCGGCGTCCTACTATATACTATGGTAACCCGTGCATGGTCTCCATTCTCTTATCATGACTCTCCAATTCATTTTCATTCCCCCATCATCAGTTCATTAACATTATAATAATAATTATAACCAGCCCATTCCAACTTCAGTTTGCTAATGATACCAAACGAATGATAAACGATGGCATAAGAATCAGCTTCCCGAACAAGCTGGGTTCCAAAAAGGCTTCAGCATTCGTGGACTATGAGAAAGTCTTTGATGAGCGATGGTTTGAAAATGAACATTGACGAGACGAGGATGTCCTGTCCATGTTCTACCTACTCTCCTGTTAAGATCGGAAAATCTGTGCTTGAGTTTGTTAACAACTAATACACCAGGAACCAACTTTCAAATCAAATAAAATATAATTTATTCACACAAAAACATAAGCAGAAAAAATACGGAGAGAAAATACAAGAGGCACAAAATAATGCGGTCTGACTACTAATAAGCTATTTCTTCCAGACAACCTTAGGTTAAAGAAGATAGTAAACAATATTATGCAGTTAGGTAAGTCAAATTTCGAGACTGAGGTCAAGCGTCGAATTGGGCGGCTGGACAGCATTCAGCTACATATTATATTATCTTCTAATCCTAAATAATGCAGCATCTCAAGAAGACTGATCAGTGTATTCTGCCAGTGATGACATACGGAACTGAGACGTGGTGACGTGGTGGCTTACTATACGATATGAGATACTCAGAGGTCAGAGAATCGCAGAAGAACCAAGGTAGCTGACAAAATCCGAAGAATTGCTAAACTCAAGTTACAATGGGCTTAATCGTAGAATAGAGCACCGATGGGGACGAAAAGTTCTCGAGTGTTGATCGCGTACTTACCAGAAGGCATTGCATGAATAAGGTGACGAGTTCGTTGGTCACCGGGTGGTGAAGGTTGCGGAAACCCATTGGATGAGGACAGCGCAGGACCGGTCGTTGTGGCCATTTTTGGGGGAGGCTAATGTCCAGCTCGTTTTTCAGCTGAGGCGATGATGAAAAATTTTGAATTAAAAATTGAAAAATTCGAATGGTGAATTTGAACGCGATGGATGTGAGATCGGTACCTATGCCATAGCGCGATCTAACTTTACACATAGGTATTTGATCGTATCCAGGTAAAGAGATTACGGCTACCACTAAAAGGTTCTTCTTCTTATCGTGTGGGCAAGCCCTGGTGTCAGAGTTTATTCAAAGTGCCTTACAGCCTCTGGCGTGGTTTTTATGTAACGACTACTACCACCAGAGATAGTAGCCAGTACCAACGGATTAACGTGCCATCTGAAGCACGGTATCATCTTTCTTTTCAGACAATCAGGTGGAGTCAGCCTACAATGTCCTAATTAACTGGGGAAAAACGATAGGTGTTCCCCGTGGGAATCGAACCCACGACCTCCGTGTCAAGAGCCTAATGCTCTTAACCATTAGAGGCAGGTACTATAAAGATTATAAGACCGAATATCCTGACCTCCCTCCCTATCAGCTCCGAAAGAACCCAGCTACATTTTTTCCTCTGATTTTACTCTCCATTTTTGTAACCTGGCGGCGGCTTGGAAACAAGAATAGGTACACAAATTCTAGCGGAGAAGCAAGGGGCAGCGCAGAGTCTGCGAAGACAGACATCGTAACATGCCAGGGACGCGAGATGACGTTGATGAAAACGGAGGATTACTCAATCTTCTGAACAAACTTCATGAACAAGATAGAGCTTTGAGGAACTCTGGCTTTACGGCTATAATTATCATACTGGTGATTTACGAACGTGTTGCGAACGAGATGATCGGTCAACGTACTCACCGCGTTGCGGCGTAGCGAGCTCGCGATGGGTGCGTAACGAACTCATTGCTTCACGGCGGTGTGGGCACTATGTTGTAATCTCGAGTAGAAAATGACAACGCCATAAAGTACCTATCATTTTTACCATTATAGATTCAGAAGACAAAAAGTCCTCATTTTAGTGGGATTTCTTTTGACTGTAACGTTACAGGGCATCATTACTAAAATCGGGACGCCCCTTCATTTTAACGACAAATTATTGTCACACCAACCATCTTATGACGAATATCCACTTAATAAATAGGTCTTCACTCCATTCACAGGCACCTTCAAAACCACAAGTCCATTGCTACTTCGTTTTACCTCTAAAGTGCTATCCTTGATCTACTTAGACAGAATTACGGCAACCTATTAGTTAGTACTAGGAGGGCCCATGTCGGTCAGGTCAAAGCCGATCCCAGCTCTTCAGGGCCAGTTCTCCATCTAGTCTCGTACATGATTGTCAGTTCCCTCCCAACAAAAGAGATAGAAAATTGAATGCGTAGGTAACTACTTTGTGTGAAAGTTGACATGTGTGAGTAAGAAAGGATTTAACACAGTGTCGCTAGGTTTCGTCTCAGGAAATGAAAATTTTTATAGAAATGTAGGTACGAATACATTCACAAAAAATCTGTCTACTTAGGTGAAACTTATTACCTCTTAACACACTTTATTTTTTATGTGTACACTGTACAATCAATCCAGGAACTTAACTAAATAGTGAAAAAGCTAGCTTGGCAGGTTTAGCCATTGTAATGTTAATAATTTATTCACAAAATTTTGCTGTTTAGACATTAAAATAAGTAAGTAAATAAGTAAGTTATAGCCCGTAGGATCCCACTGCAGGGCAAAGGCCTCCAAGACATAAAACCACAATGCAAAATGTATGCATAATTTTCGTGGACGGTTTAGTAATTTTCGTGGCACCAAAAATTTGAAAATTAAATTCTACTGAAAGTAACAGTCATATCTAGGTGCGCAATAGATGAATTGACTTGTATTGTCAGCTACTTTCATATTTTGACCTTATTTATCTAAAAATCTTAAAAATAAAATGCGCCACGAAAATTACACGGAGAATGCCGGAACGAAGAACTACCCAAATACTACAATATCATATATGAGCATCATCACTGGGATTGCTACTTGGGTAGGCTCATAGTAGCTGAACATCAGTTTACACTACTGGTAGGCCTGGTAGCACTTTTGTGGTAAAACCATTCGAGTTCGTTCCAACCTGATAATTTATAATTTTCCAGTCGTCTACAACTTATCAAATGTCTGATGATTTTTAAGATTTTAAATGACTCTAGTTTTTGAAATATCGGTGGAGACAGCAGTTTATCTGAGATTATTGAAAAATTTGTTCTAATAAAATATTAAATTGCAGAAAAAAAAATCTTTCTGACCCCCAAAACTTCCCGTCAACATTAAGCTTTTTTGACTTCATTTAGGTCATTGGACCATTAATTGCTATAACTGTACCAAGTTCGGTTTTTCGAGAAAAATGCCGGTGACAGACAGACGAACGGACGGACAGACGGCGTGGTGTCCACAAGTGTTCCGATCTACCAATTTAGGTACGGAACAAGCAAGCAAAACCGCAGACAAAAGCTAAATTAACATTATACTAAAGCTATGATGAATATTCTCACGTGTCGGTGCAAATAATAGCATTGTTTGAGAATAATGGGCACCATTTAGACATCCATATTATAATAGGTAACGTTTTAATCACAAAGAGCGGAAAAGGTAGGGCTGTCAAAATTACTGGTAAGGATTTTTGATATGAACAGTGAGAGTTACGTTGCAGGGTTTGCCTCGAACACTTGTCTCTCGCGTGGTGTTCGCGCGGTTCGCGTCTCAGCCTGCCACGAGGCTCCAAAATCCTTCTCAGTTGTTTTTACTCAAAAACAATCCTCGAGATTGATACACACTCCCTCAAACTACTTGACACTGGCGAAATCTAACAAGGAAACGCCATTAAATAAAAATAGAATAGAATAGATATGAACAGTGGGTTGCCGGGTCAGGTTACCTCCACGTGTGCCATCCTGCTTCAGGGAGTCCAGAGGGAACAGCAGTGAGAACGGGCCGGTGCACACTGGGCGTTCGTCATTGACTTCTCCTTATGAGATCTCACTGGCTTATGTCGAAAGACCTGATATGAAAGGGAGTTTGTCTACGTGTCCCTCTGATTAGAAGAGGGCACAGTGGAGGAACAATTTAATACTACATTACCGTACAACTGTCAAACCACACCTACATAAAAACCTAATTCATTTCTCTTTTTTTCGTTCTGTATGACGTTACATTACCTTGAACAAAGAGAAATGTTTTTCAAAGTTGTCGATCACAGACTGTCAACACCTCGGAAACATTTCAAACTAATACAAATCCGATAATATACAGGAGGATTGCAGCCCTAGGAAAAGGGTATGTGAAATTGCAACTCTACTTTATATTAGAAACATTAACATTGTTATGTTGTAATTTATCACCATTACAATAACATGACATGAAGAATGTTTTCGTTTTTATTAAAAGATATACTTACTCCGTTTTTCAGTGAAGGAAAACATAGCGAGGAAACTTTCAATTTCAAGACGTGTATTGTGTCCAGGTCCATTAAGTGGTATCACCCACGATGACGCACAGTGCGAAGTGTGTGCTTCTACGTACGGTTTCATACAACTCCTTGCTTCACAAATGAGTGACTGACGTCTGCTGCTCCGTCAGTGCGTCATCGTGTGTGACAGCTCTAAAAATCGAAACTAAGGTCACCAGTAAGTACTCGATTATAGCATCCACAAAAGTTGGTTTTTTGCTTCAGCTTTTTGCCAAAAGCACAAAGTACGTATACGAACAATTGATGTGTCAATTGGAATAGTACATTATGATACAAGTTCGGTGAGTTGATAATTACAACCGAGGCGTTATTGCTAGACCGAGCTGTAGGCGAGGTCTACAAGAAAGCTGAGGCTGTAATTATCAAAGCGCACGTGTGTCATACGACGTTTTATAACATATTTGCGAGGAAACAAGCAAATAAATAAAACTCGGACATTCATAAACTAATAAATCTAAAAAAAAAAAATCGATAAAAAAGCGCGCGGAATAATTTTAACTTGTTCACAAATTAGCGATGCGCGCGCATCAGCGCTTTCTTTTTTCTTATTTCTTAAGGCTAAGGCACAAAAACAGCCAGTATTACTAATAGAGTAAATTAATATTGTTTGTTTTGGTTTCACATAAATGGTTATAATTTATTGTCAACATTTATTAAATTAAAGAATGAAATGTTTATGTTATTATATTTTATCTCCCAAAGTTAATTTTATTCATAAAATGTTGACCACTTTTCTGACATAAAAACTCTTTGCTAAGATTTAAAAAAGTACCGTTCGTCTTAGACGCAACCGTCCGTTTTACTTTACATTACCGGACTTGGTCGTAATGAGATACATTACGTTAGTGAGATTGGTCAAATAAGAGACCCTTTACGAGCAAATGTGTTATAAATATATTGTCTCGATATCATCGACAGCATTATACGTAACATTGAATTATTAGAATGGTCTATGTTACTGACACCAACCAACGGTTCCATTATCAGTACACCTTCAATGTAAAGACCCTCTATTGTGTCCTAATGAATAGGATACAATAATGACTCGGTAAATTACTTGTTTTAACTCCGCATCAGGCAAAATTAATTGATGGATGCTTTTGTTGTCGTCTATTCTATTTGTTAGATTTCGCCAGTGTCAAGTAGTTTGAGGGGAGTGTCTATCAAATCTCGAGAATTGTTTTTGAGTAAGAACAACTGAGAAGGATTTTGGAGCCTCGTGGCAGCCTGAGACGCGAACCACGCTAACACCACGCGAGAGACATGTTCGAGGCAAACCCTGCAACGTGACTCCTTTGGAATACATTTACTTATGCAAGCAATAAAGAATGTCAATGTCAACCTAAGTCAAACCATCTTACCAAAATTCATGATACCTACAAATAAAACATAAATATTTTCACAAATATAAGGCTAGAAATAAAAAAGTCGTAACGCGTAACAAATAAAAAACGAGCACAATCGCCTTGCTTTTGTCATAGAAGTGCACTAAAAGGACTTTTATGTCTGTCGTATACTGCTTTTATCCCGATACAATATGTTTGGTGTTTGGTTTGACACTATACTTCACGGTTAGTAAAGTTATATGGGTTCCGTAGTGAAAGGGTCCAAAAGGAACTTAGTTAAGGCGTATCAGCCGTGGACCACTCTCCTCTCACTCACACTCCATACTAATCGATGAGAAAGAGCGCGTGGCTCCGGTCAGAATTTTGCTGTTTTCTTTGAAAAATTCGATGATTTTTTATTAATTTCGAAAAAGTAAAAAAACCACATCATTCTAAATTGTATTGTGAACAATATAGTAAATTTTCATTTTGTTGCGATTAAAAATGTAAGAGTAAAATGGTTACAACTGGAAAAAAAGGGGTAACTTTAGAGTCCCTTTTCTTCGGTTTTATTCATTAAAATCGATTTCTAGAAAAACCACATCACTTGTCATATCCTGTAGATGGTTCAGTTTAAATTTCAGCTCAAAAGGTGCCATAGTTAATGAATAAAATGGTTACAAAATTACCCAAAACCGGCAGGTAGCCCCTTAATGTTGGCCACGTAACCAAAATAATAAAGTTATGTAGACCACATTGCTTTGGTAATGTTGGCCACATTACCTTTAGTATATTACTCGGCAGGCTATTAGGTAGGCTAGTTTCTAAATAAAAGCAAGGTACTTATTGTTTTGGCAATATAGTTTTCGCAATGTAAATTTTGCAGAGAAAAGTTTAAGTGTCTAAACACACTATACCGAAAGTACGCGACCGAAGATCCGCGGCTGAGTTTACGTTCCGACCATGTTCCGACGTATTCGGGTAATATGACACACCATAAGCGCCGAACTTACGCGGCAGAAATTCAGTTGCGTAAACTTGCGTAACTTTGTTCAGTCCCCGCCCCCGGATTTTCGTCGGCAATCGAACCGAACTTCGGTCGCGTAAACTCGCGTATAATGTGTGCACTACAGACTAAGTTGCCGCTGAACTTACGCCCGACCGAAGTTCGGCTGTACGCTATAACGCAACGTAATTTCGGCATAATGTGTCGTCGTTCATTCAAATAGCATTGCTGGCGTAATCGTGCCGAACTTCGGTCGCGTACTTTCGGCATAATGTGTTTAGACACTTAGGGGCATACATTTTCAATTGTTTGACCGTACTTTTTCCTTGTTTTGCTGTACATAATTACGGTCAAGTCATTAATTTAGTATCCCATGGGGTTTGGCATATACATCAGCTCACCTATCTATCTATCTATGAATAATGATACGCATCTTTCCCAGTGGGGTAGGCAGAGACTGGGACGCTCCAAATAATACCTTCTTCTTTCTTATCGTGTGCGCAAGCCCTGGTGTCAGAGTTTATTCAAACCGCCTTACGGCCTCTGACGTGGTTTTTAAGTAATGACTTCTACCCCCAGAGATCGTAGCCGGAACCAACGGCTTAACGTGCCATCCGAAGCACGGAATCATCAATTTTTTTCAGACAATCAGGTGATTCAGCCTGCAATGTACTAACCAACTAGAGAAAAATGCACAAAGTAACTATCACTAGGTGTCCCCTGTGGGAATCGAACCCACGACCTCCGTGTCAGGAGCCCAATGCTCTTAACCATCTGACCACGGAGGCAGTTACCTACTATACTTAGGGCCTGTTTCACCACTTCTGAATAAGTTCTTGTTAGCTTATCCGACAGATATTTTGACATAATTTCATACAAAATATATCAAACTATCTGTCGAATAAGCTAACAAGAACTTACCCAGAAGTGGTGAAACAGGCCCTTATTCAGGTAACGGAGCACAACACGATAGATGCATTCTCATAAAAGCGTTTCCATAAACCTCTGCTTTATGGAGCAGCCGAAAACGTAGTTAAAGTTCAGCACCTGCGCCGCTCTCGGCGACTTAGTGATTTCAGCAGTTTCATACATATTTTAAGTAGATTTTACGAAACACTCTCTACTAAGAGCTGCCTGTCGCAGGTGCTCAGAATTTGGAACTGTTTTAAAGTTGCTATACTTATTCTAAAGTTTAAGTTTCCGAGGAAAGAAGGGAAATATTCACTGGCATTTTATTGATAGACTGGCTATGAATAGACCAAGATACTGCTTGTGGGTGTCGTATTATAAACTAAGAGCTGATGTTTCTTATGTAGTGTTTTTTGGGGCAATTTTTCATCCTAAAATCTTATACAAGGTGTTTCATAAGTAACAATAAATTTTTGAAACTCTTAAGGGGGTTGTTAAGACCGTCAAACTGAACAACTTTCTCTATGGGACCAACATCGAAATCGCGAAAAAAATAATTTCATATCCCATACATATTTTAGCTCCAGTCGATTTGTAGAGTATAGAACATAAATATTTTATTTCGCGATTTCGATATTGGTCCCATAGTGAAAGTTGTTCAGTTTGATGGTCTACACCACCCCCTTCAATGTTTATTTGTAGTTTTGTAACACCTTGTATACCACACCACTAGTTTTTAATTAGTAACGAAGCTTTAAGGGTGTATTCAAACCGTGAATATGAACAACTTTCCCTAAGGAACATGGGTCGAAAAACCAGAAAACTTTTTGGACCTCCCATAGAAAATCGATCGGCCTATCCGTAATTTTGTATGGGTCCAAATTTTTTTTCGTTTTTCGACCCATGTTCCTTATGGAATGTTGTTCAGATTCACGGTGTTTCGTTACTAATTAAAATCTAGTGGTGTATACAATAGGTACCTACTAATCTTAAGTAGGTACTTATGTAGGAAAAACTAGAAAATCACAACTAGATTTTGTTTTTCGTTCACAGTGACTATATATTATAGAAATAACGATGTGTTGTTTCACCAAAAATATCTATAAAATCAGTAGGCAAACAGGTTACCGGACTATAAAAACATCGTCAAGCCGTATAAAAGCTGCCACCACACATCCTAACACAATATTATTCGTTTTCATGCAATCATCGACATTTTTCTATCATTTTGTTATCGTAACGTGGACTCTTTGCTGGCCCGATCCAGAAATCATGGGAATTATATATAACCATTACAGTATAAAGCGTGCATCCTCACATATCACCATCGTATCGAATGAGTTCAAGCAATTGGATGTATTATGATGGGTGCTCTCTACTAAAACAGTTATGTAATTGATATCGATAAGGTATACTTTAGTTTAGTTAGGACTTGAAGATATAATCATCAAAATTTGAACGAACTGAGTATTTGTACAAACCGAGAAATTGTACCAACTGCTCGTTATTCTATAGAACCACTTTAGATGTATAATATTAATCTCGTACTAAGAACTAGTAGGTATTAAGTACTACTAAAATATCCGAATATAACATCGAAATGAAGGAATATCCACAAGTTTCCCACCTGTATTTCACGTCACAATAAAATTGATGACAGGCCGTATCATCGTTTCAAAGGCCAAAAATATGACAAAATAATGCAGTATATGACCCAATAACCCATTTTGCGTCATGTAAAACATGTTCATGACCGAAGGCAATGTCGCTTGATGCGATTACTGAATATCGGAAAACATTTTAGACTTTCATAAAACGTGTGGAACATCTTTGATGGAGGTGTAACTTTTAAGGGTACTTCGTAAATGCGCAGCGATGAAACTGGGATAAAATTAGTGCACGTTAATTCCAACGTGCTCAAGACTGCAGTAAGTACTTTTTGGCAAAATTGAGCCACCTCATTTTTGGCATCCTTGTGACGAGGAGCTCTACAACAGGGAGTAACAAAACCATAGAGGTATTATACCAGGAATAGAGGAACATACAGCTGAGAGAGCGAGATGTACCTAGCGGCACCACTGTATGATAGAAAGAGATACGTGAGTCTCCAATTAATTTTTTAGGTTTTCGTGAATAATTGCGAATCTAAAGTGAAATCGTAGATAATTTTATGAAATATACTGACACTACTTCATTAATTTATCCACAACTTCACGTTAGACTCAGAATTATAGACAATATTCGAATTTTTGCCTGCGAATAGTCTCCAAAAAACATCTAAAAAAGGTTTCATTTGACAACTCATGTTTGTTGCCCTATTCCTGTATACCTTTATGAACAAAACACCCTAGTAATACATCAGGGGGTGCTTCAGACCATCAAACTGAACAAGAACATGTGATAAATAATGTAATAGAGTTTGAACTATGGACGAGAAAGTAAAATGGCAACCAGAATGTCGTCGCATTGGGTGTATAACCGTCATGATAATATTAACTGTGATAAAAAAAAAAGTTTCACTATGGAGTCGTCATTGAAATCGTGAAAAAAAAACTGCCGTTTCATACAAAATTGCAGTAGATATAGACTCGACTCAAATGTATGGGATGCTCGTACTGGATACACTATTGATCGGTCCTGCTAGGCAGGGGCTGGGGGGATGATTATATTAAATATTACAACTATTACTTGCTGTTGGCTAATTTGTTCTTCCTTACCTTTACCTACGATAGCAGAATGGAGAAAATAAACATATTTATTTTCCCCAACCACGCTGAGTGTTTTCTTGAAGCATGACCTGTATATTGGCCTGGCATTCAGTTGTAGGAACACAATGGTTTGTAATGCTTTAGGATTGCTATGGGGCAATAGTGAAGAGCTGGGTCTATATACAAGGGCATGCTGGCGATGTATTCAAGAGATTTTTTTATAATATTTACTCTGTGAGTAAAATATTGTAATTTGGTGACGCACAGTCTCGTAATAGCCCGTATTTAATCATGTAGCCTAAAACCGTTGTACCGCAGCCAACTTATTGTGATCGAGTCATACACACAGATTGGTTTAAAACACAAGGGCACTGGAAAGACGCAATGTTCGACTAAGATCACTGAATCCTCTTTGCCAAGACAATCTGAGATCTGAGACAATACACAAATTCTAATGTTATCTATTGATTATTAACATGCTACAGACGTTGTTTTGTCCTTTATTTTTCAATCTTTATTTTGAAGATATTATATGTTACGTTAAAGTTTCATAGTCTTCGTAAGTTTTTAGTAACACCACAGAAAGTAACACAGTTTTATGTTTTAACTTACCCGCCGCGATTTAAATTAAAAATAATGTTTTCGCTTTTAATCACATTTAATCAAATATTAAGCAAATTTGTCCACCAAACTCTTCCACCTAGCTCTCCCGTACAATACCTGTAATTTAAAAAAACTTAACTTTTTTATAACACTATCTTTACGTACGTTCACGTTCAATTTTATGTCTCCTAGACTAAGAATAGACTTCAACCTGAAAGTATAATGGAATAACGTTTGTGTTTTATTGATAACTAGTGTTTTCCCGCGACTTCGTCCGCACAAATTATATACCAGATTTTAAGTCAGATCATAAGCTATCAAACAAAAAAAGTTTCATCAAAATCGGTTCAGTAGTTTTTGCGTGATGCGCGAACAAACAAACAAACTAATAATTTTGTCAATAGATGGCGCTGCACGTTTTTAAATCGCGCTATCGAATGTTATTTGAATTTATATGAAGAGAACCGCTACTTTTTTATTTCTCATGATTTTACGGTTTTATAATAGTTAAGATACCAAGTTATCGGACGGTTCACGTTCACGAACGGTACAGACTATGTATGCAGAAACGGCAGGGTAAAAGACCAATAGAGAGGTTATTGGCAAACATGTTTACAAACACACTCACAGATTAAGTAGCTCATGGCCAGGTTCCAAAAGTGTAATTATTTTACTTTTTATAAGTGGATTCAAAAACTTTTGAACACTGTGATTGACTGTGATCTAATGAAATGATTTTTTTTTGCTCCGATTGTTTTGCTCCCATAGTAAAAGTTGTTCAGTTTGATGGGTAGACTCTTAGTTTAAAAGGATGCTAATGATATCAATTTCACCCTGTATACGGGTAGCTCATGCTAACGCGGAAAAAGAAGATTCCTTTAACATAGAGCTTGAACTGGATACATGCATATGACAAGACAGTCACGAACTGCGAATTTCGAATTCCTCTTGTATTTGATAACTGGTTACGTAGCACGATGGTTTTTTTTTACCACTGGTTGCAAAACTCAGTTGCCATCACGGCCGGAGCGAAAATTAACAACTAGGCACTAGTTGCTATGAGCTTTGTCAAGTTACGCCCTGAGAAATGTTTTATTGAGACTTCTTTGGGTCTTGCTCGTAGCTGAGTCCAAAATGATATGAAATATGTTGCTCTATCATTAAGTTACCTACCTATACAGAGTGTTTCATAAGTAACAATAAATTTTTGAAACTCATAAGGGGGTTGTTTAGACCGTCAAACTGAACAACTTTCTCTATGGGACCAACATCGAAATCGCGAAAAAAATTATTTAAAATCCCATACATATTTTAGCTCTAGTCGATTTTGTAGAACATAAATTTTTTTTTTCGCGATTTCAATATTGGTCCCATAGTGAAAGTTGTTCAGTTTGATGGTCTAGACCACCCCCTTAAATGTTTATTTGTAGTTTTGTAACACCTTGTATACAAATACATTTACTCAATGCCTATATAAGACCTATAGAAGGAACAGTACTTCTACTAATTTTGGTACCAATAGGTAGTACGACCTTTGAAAACTAACGTACACTTCCGATACTTTTGAGACTCAAATGAATTTTATTAACAGAAATACCCAAGTAAGTACTAAAAGTAAGTTTCGTGAGGGAAAAGCTAGGGGAAAAGGGATAACAATGTTACACTGTCAATTAAGGGCTAGGGCTGTAGCGAAACAGAAAAAAGGCGATGAAAAAGAAAACTTTGCTAAATCTTCCGGTCAGTCTTTGGATGGGTGACCGTTTAGTGGTAGTTCATCTCGAGCGTTTCCGTGCTTCGGAAGGCACGTTAAGCAGTTGGTCTCGGATAGTTCAGTCAGATGGCGTTGTAACTATTCGTTAAGCCAGGTCAGAGGCCTATTAAGGCGGCTTAAAAATTCTCTGACAGCAAGTTGACCACCAACTTGCCTCCACCAACACGCACTGGGCCCGCGTGGTGGAGTATGGCCCACTTCCTCTCACCCTTATTCGTGAGAGGAGGCCTTTGCCCTGCAGTGGGATTCTAGAGGCTTAACTTACTTACTTACTTACTTTCACATGTTACGAAAGTATAAAAGTTTATTTTTTACATTGTAACGCAGCGCTTAATCGAAAATGAATATTCATAAACCCTCCACAGAATGAAACAAATTACACCATGATTTTAGAAAGATAACACGTCGTTGTCTAGAATTTTGTAGTAGAAGGTTTTTTCGCCCATTATTTTTATTTATTGAAGGACATTGCAAAACCAATTCAAACAATATTATACGATATTCGAACAATCTTAATTAACATTCATAATCTACTATTTTACAAATCAAATGTGATTCAAAACGTGAAACAAAAAGTTGTTCAGTTTGACGTTGAGTTGTGTTGTTGTTAGAGAAAGCTCTATATAATCAACAAACAACTCGCGAAAAAAAAACCGCTGTTCCGTACAAAACTGCGTGACTGTAGTTGGACGTATATAGGCTGTTATGATGATGATACAAAACTGCAAACCTACTCGAGCCAAATGTATGGGACAGCAGACTTTTTTTTCGCGATTTCGATGTTGGTCTCATAGACAAAGTTGTTCAGTTCGGTGGTCTGATTATCCTCTTAAAAAAGTGTCAGCATATTAAGAAGGACCCTGACACAAAATAGTCGATATTTTTGGGCGGTCTCCCCACAACAGGGGCAACCATTTAGTGCGTTCACACACGATGACGCACTGACGGAGCGGCAGATGTCAGTCCATAGAACCACATCCGGTGCGTCAATGCGTCACCGTGTGTACTTCTACGTGCGGTTTCATACAACTTTTTGCTTCACAAATGACGGACTGACGTTTGCAGCTCCGTAAGTGCGTCATCGTGTGTGAACGCGCTTACAACACTACACTACGAAGTCCAGCGAGGTCGGGATCTGTCTTGAAACCCTCAACGAATGCAATAAAAAAGGTAAGAGGAGTAGGAAAAATGTACCAATCCAACTTCGCTGCAACTTAGAGATAGCTACAGGAAAGGCTAATGGTAAGTCGAATCTGAGCGTAGGTTGTGCATGTGAGCATTTCTAATTTAATTTATTAGACATTTTAAGTGTAGGAAATGGCTTTCAGAATTCCACGAATCGAAAACTTTGTTTCCAACCCTATGGCGAACCTAAGTCCTAACATAAGTGGCAGAAAATTTAGTCAGAATTTCTTGTACGTGCGATGTTTTTCAAATGTGTTGTAAGTAGGTACATAAATATTTTCTTGGGATCAGTCCTCATCGGAATCTCGTTTTCATGATTTGGTGCTAACATTTTTTTAAAGTTGAATCGAATATAATCGTAAAAGCAGCTCTATATCATTATACAATACTGCCTAGTTTCGGTCGGTCATCTTCGGGAACACGAAGTTATCGATGCCCATTATTTGTACGAGACCGTTTGTACTCGTTTATGAAGTGTCCATGGTGTACTATATATGGTGCAATATATGGTTTGCGCTGTCGTGATTCGCTTCGCGACCTTTTTAAGGAAATTAATATTTTAACAGTTTATGGACAGTTTATTTATGAAAACATTTTATATGTAAGAAAAAATTTGTCTTTGTTTCCAAAAAATTGTGATGTCCATAATTACAACACTCGAAACAAAAATAAACTGATATCTCCGCACTTTCGGCTTAGTAGGGTCAACACGTCTTTCATGGGTCACTGTATACGTTGTTATAATAAAATCCCCGAGACCATTTTGAATCTTTCCGAAAACATGTTTAAAACTAAGATCAAAAATGTTATCTGTAAGAAAGCGTATTATAAACTGGATGATTATTTAAATGATCAAAATGCTTGGGTCTGAGGTCACTAACTTATAGTTTATTTACATTACTGTAAAGTATCAACTATTTTATTAGATAGACTATGTATTATTGTATACATAACAGTAGCTTAAGAATTTATATTGTAATAGTTTTAAGTCGTGTTATGTTGTAGAGTTTCTGGCCGCATCTTCTCTACAGCGACAACACGTTCCGACGCGGTGGTAGCTTAAAAAAGATTTGACGTTTAATAAGTGTGCTTCAAGCTCCTATATTGAATAAATTATATTGACTTTGACTTTGACTTTGACTCTACAGAGTGCTAGGCATTACTTTAGGAGATGTACCCATCACACTGAACAAGTTTCCCCAAGAAACCTATGGGAAACTCGCAAAATTTAATTGCGACTTTTCATACTAAAGTTCGATCAGCTGATTGCATTTAGTAGGGAAAGTCACAATTGTTTTTTGTGCTATTTTTCTATAGGTTTGTTAGAGTATAGGTTCAGTATCAAAAATATATAATTACCTCTTAAAATAATGCAACAGTGTACAGCTGTATAGTGATCAGCCATGTGATAATTGTGGAATAAACCAATTCAAAAACAGTTCGTCTCCTGCGTGGGTTTGTAACACGACTTAATTTTACAAGGTTTCTCGTCTGTTTTCGTGGGCGAAATGCTAGCTTCCATTACTTGACACGTAATTTCATCCTGAAGACTTAAATATGCTAATGGCTTAAAGTAAAAGCCTTGGTACAATAATTGCACGCTTAGACCACCCCGAAAGTGTGTATGGCCGTGTGAAGTATGCAGGGAAAAATCGAGTGGGCTGCAAAGCCCTGGTGTCAGAGTTTATTCAAACTGCCTGACGGCCTCTGACGTGGTTTTTATGTAACGACTACTACCACCAGAGATAGTAGCCGGGACCAACAGCTTAACGTGCCATCCGAAGCACGGAATCATCTTTCTTTTCAGACAATCAGGTGACTCATCCTGCAATGTCCTAACCAACTAGGGAAAAACGCACAAAGTGACATTTCACTAGGTGCCCCCCGTGGGAATCGAACCCACGACCTCCGTGTCAAGAGCCCAATGCTCTTAACAATTAGACCACGGAGGCAATTGATATTGATAGAATTGATATCATTAGCAATATCCTTTCTACCAGTGTTGCCACCATAGCCCTATTGGGGCTAGATCTGGCTCTTTTTACTGTAGATGAACCCAAAGAGCTATCTAGTCATTTTCATTTTCTTAAAAATATTGCTCTAAAATCTGAAATTTAAGCCATGAACATCAGAGTAGTATCGAACTTTCACTATATGTGTCAATTTAAATTTTTGAACCTATTAAATTGGTAAAATTTTTCTTCAAATTCAGTATAATCATGAAAAATATTATTGTGATTCAAACCAAAAAAATTAATACTTGATATAAATCATTAGTAAAGGTGTTTATTCTACGAATAAAGAAATCAATATGGAAATATAATTCACGTCAAAAAATGACCCCACGAACTTTGGTGTACACCACGCAAGCGCGCAAGACTCAATCATTATGGCGACTCCAATTACGGCGTTTGCCGCCAAAACTCATGGTGCCAAAAATTAAGGAGATTTTGTTCGGAGTTATCGTTCCATATTTATTTCTTTATTCGTAGTGTTTATTAGACTTTTTTAACAGCAAGTCTTTTTTTGGTAATTTGTGCTCCATCTAGCCCTATCTATCCCTTTTTAGCTTCTTCAACTGCCCCCATTACTAAAACTAAGGTGGCAACACTGGAGTCTACCCATCAAACTGAACAACTTTTACTATGGGAGCAAACGAATCGGAGCTAATGATATCAATTTCATCCTGTATAGATACAGGGTCCTTCTTAATATGCTGACACTTTTTAAGGGGATGATCAGATCATCAAACTGAACAAGTTTATCTACAGGACCAACAAAGAAATCTGCTGTCCCATACATTTAGCTCGAGTATTACCTATTCTGTGGTTTAGTATGGAACATCAGAATTTATTTTCGCGATTTCGATATTTAGTATAAGAGATAAGTATACTTTTTGCAACAATCAGCAGCAAGGCTGATTCAGTGTTTATGGGGTGTAGAGCATCTCTGTGATGGGGATGGACCAGGTCTGCCTGCATAACGTCAGTCGGTTTAGGAGTTACAGACGTTTAAAGGTCGGACCTGACCTTTAAACGTCTGTAACTCCTAAACTGACTGACGTTATGCAGGCAGACCTGGTCACAGAGATGCTCTACACCCCATAAACACTGAATCAGCCTTGCTACTGATGGTTCCAAAAAGTACAATTGGTCTCATAGTGAAAGTTGTTTACTTTGATGGTCTAATCGACCCCTTAAATGTTCATTTGTATTTTTGTAACACCTGTTTGCTAATTTTATACCAAGTATATATTTTTTAAATTACGTCCTTTTTACACTCGGTTCCCTTTTACTACGTCAACGAGACAAAAAGTGACAGCAAGAGATTTAACGGAGGATTAACTTTAATAAGCGTTTCTGCAACTAAAGCATTTATGATTTTGCCAATGTCTAGTTTAAATAGCAATTACGTGCTTGACGTTCAGTGCTTATAAATTTACGTTACTCTTACAAATTAGGCACTTTACAGTGGCAGAATTGCAGTGCAAAGCATAAGCATTACACTTGAGTAAAAACTTGTCTTAACTTTCCCTTCAGTAACTATAAACTAGAAACAATAATTGCACTTCAACTTCAACTATATAAAGTACTAGTGTTTACCCGCGACTTCGTCCGCACAAATTATATATCAGATTTTAAGTCAGATCATAAGCTATAAAACAAAAAATGTTTCATCAAAATTGGTTCAGTAGTTTTTTTGTGATGCGCGAACAAACAAACAAACAGACAGACACAATTTCTAAAAAAGGTTGATTTCGAGTCAGGGATACCTAAAAACCATATCGTAATCTTTTTTGTAAATATCTTCAATGTTACACACTTCAGTTACAGTTTTATAATAGTTTAGATTATACAAGGTGTTACAAAACTACAAATAAACATTTAAGGGGGTGGTGTAGACCATCAAACTGAACAACTTTCACTATGGGACCAACGTCGAAATCGCGAAAAAAAAAATTATGTTCTATACTCTACAAATCGACTAGAGCTAAAATATGTATGGGATAAAAAATTATTTTTTTCGCGATTTCGATGTTGGTCCCATAGAGAAAGTTGTTCAGTTTGACGGTCTAAACAACCCCCTTAAGAGTTTTAAAAATGTATTCTTACTTATGAAACACCCTGTATAGCGTGAAATATAACGAGCTCAGCGTCCACATAGAACAGAATTGAAATTGAATCCTTGCAAGAATCGCTTCCGTGCCTGGAACGAGTTTACTCCTCGCCAATTTATTTGTGCATTGTACCGGCTGAAGCACTTCCTATGTGTAATCAGAACATAGATTGGTATAACATACAGGGTGTTAGGGTAAACAGTTGCATTACTTTAAGGGGTGATTCTACCCCTGATACTGAACAACTATCCCTAAGAAACTTAATAGAAAAACGAAAAAAAATCCTTTTCATACAAACTTTCGATCAGCAGCATTTAGTATGGAAAATCCGACATTTTTCTGAGGGATAGTTGTTCAGTATCATGGGTACAATCACCCCTTAAAGTAATGCAAATGTTTACCCTAACACCCTGTACAAGTAGGGGAGCATGGCCATTTCAGTTGAAATTTTTTTTATTTTTTTTACTTAACCTCTTCAATGTTCCACTGCTGGGCAAAGGCCTCCCCTTTTACTCTCCAATCCTCGCCGCCATTTCAGTTGCTCTTGTTGATTTTAATTCAGTTTGGAAAATGGGAACCAATGAGATATTATTGGGATTATTTGGGAAATAAGAATAGAAACTTTTTATTGATTCAATTTTTTTTTTGTTAACTGTCAAGATGTCTTGGAACCAAACAAAACATCAAAAGCCATAAAAACTAAAAAGGAAGAAAACTTATTTCTTTTTAAGTAATTGCCATAACGTCATTTATTTCTGGAACACCCTCAGCATAGATAAGCTACTATTATACAGGAAACCCTCAGCAAACGTGAAAAAAATCAACACATTTGAGTAGAATAGGTACAGCTGTTTTGTATGGAGCAGCTGATTTTTTAACGCGTTTTCTGAGGGTGGCTCCATAGTGAAATTTGTTAAGACGCTGTTATCCGGTCAAGGCCGTTTTTGAACACGAACGAAAGTGTTTTAAACTGTGTTTTAAACTCTGAAAACCAATTATGTCTTATTTAAGGATCTGGCTGATAGGCGACCGTTCTCAATTACACGATTAGATTAAGTTTAATAGATAGAAAAAAATCCCAAAGTTACCCCTTTTTGTTATGTTTTTTCAATACTATGATTAAACTGCTGATATTTAACTTTTTATTCTTGTACTTAACTAAATACATTAAATATTTCTAATGAACTCCGTAGAATTTTGAGCTTAGAAACACCCATGAGCAAAGATATTGATGAAAAACACGTTTTTTTGCGATCCTGCTTTCAATTGGAGCGGGATGGCTAATTGCAAACTTATGCTTGCAAGAAAGAGAGGCTTACACTTGGATAACCTGGCCTTAAGTATGATGGTCTGAATTCACCCCCACCGTTTCAGTATTTGCTAGGCTGTCACTTACACCCTGTATAATATTATTGAATGTATACTGTATTATTTTATTTTTATATGTCTTACGTTCCGTAATCACGGACAATTAAGTCCCGGACCTTTGGAAGGCGTGCATGGGGCCGAAGCCAACATGTAGAGGCCCGTTCAAAAGACAAGTTAATCTAAATGTAAGGGATACACATGGCGGATACCATCTCCGAGCGCACAACATGATACACACGGGGATGGTCCCCGCCAGGTGCACAGACTATTGGAGTGCGGCGCTATGGCCGCGATGGAAAAATAAGGTCTCGGGCTATGTAGGTGAAAGTTGGATGGATGGATACTGGGCTATGGGAGGAGACTAACGGACGCCTGCCATGACAACTAGTCTCAAAATTGTAAATAGGGCAGGCGGTGACTCGCCGACTCGTCGAGTGGGCCCCATAAAACAGCCGCACGCACAAAGTGCGACAATGGGGCAACATCCCATTGAGCGGCTAAAGGTTGTCGAGAGGTGCGGCACCGGTTTCACCATCGCGGGGTTTACTCCCGTGAGCGGGTTTCCCCGTTATTACGCCATTACGTGCAATACACTTCCAACCTGGAGCATAGGTTCTGCTCTTGCGATTCCACTCTGGACGGCCAATGAAGGCAAGCCAGAGGTAGGGGGGTGTATTACTGTCTGTATGTGTGTGTGTGAGCGCATGTCTGTATGGTCCCCCTGGATAGGGGTTCGCGGTGTCGCCACTCACCGTCAGCTCGCCACAAGCTGCCCCCGCGGGGAATTTTATTTTATTATTATTACGTATTGTTGCCTGTCTAATCATTATTGTACAAGTCCAGGATTATATTTGCTAGGCTGTCACTTACACCCTGTATAGATACAATCATCCGTGACTCGGAAACAAACATTCATAATCAATCAGCATACAAATATTATCCCCCTACGGGATTCGCACCCGCGACCCTTGGCACGGTAGGTAGTAAGGTGCACCACCGACTGAGCTATCAAGCCGTCAGATTTATTTTCAGATTTATATTCGTGCATTTATTTTAAGTTTAGCTACAGTTGATTGTTAATTTAGCATTCCTTCACGAAATAACGAATGCTCAGATGGAGCTCATTTCACAATTGTAACGTCATAACTATGACCAAGTTCAAGTTCGTAACCTAAGTTTTTTTAATGTACGGATTTGGTGACTAGCTAGCGGGTGTGAACGAAAACTTCGAGAGTGTAAGGAAAACATGCTTAAATTACGATGCATGTGTAAGTAAAAGTAGCGACGGACTCCCATCCCGCCTTTCACAGTGAACAAACGGATTAGGCGCACAATGTCACATTCGCAAAATGTCTGCATGCAAAAATTTTATACTCTGAATCAATTTCTGAGCATGCAATATTTAGAGGGGAATATAAGGGTAAGCATATGCGGAGGTTGACTGTTTACAGAAATCCATGATTGAGAGATTATTAAAAACTAATTGTACGGATACATGCAGATGGCTCTACTTAAATAAGTCCTCCACAGACTACTTACAGAACGGCTCCCCCTGCCCCTCTCTGACATCAGATACCGTACCTCACCCCGCATTTTCTGGGGTCACTTTTTAAAAAATACATGAAGAGGTAAGCATAATTTGATACTAGCGAGTAGTAGAAGCAAGTGCTTGCGAGTGAGAAAGGAATACGCCATTGTTACCTACGCCAAGCCAAGGTGGTGAGGTTAAAATTGGTGGGGGGCAGGGAGTGTCCTTTTTGTGTGTAGTACTCGATTATATTTTCTTAGAGCCGAGCAAGAAGCACTACAGCAACCGTGCGAGAGCGAGTGGGACCGTGCATGTGACGAAGCCATCTTGTGTCTGTAACAGTACTAGTCAAGCATCGTGAGACCATTCTATGGAGTGTCAAGAGGTACTTAGTAGCGTACAAAGTATTTGGAACCGCGAATTGAAAACGAATAAAAATGAAATCCCAAATACCTCGATCATGTCAAAACAACATTTATATAAAAGAACATTGATATCTTAAACACCGTGGAATCGGGATCGTTTAGTAGCCGGAACTGGGTCCTTCAGACCATCAAACTGAACAACTTTTACAATGGGACCAACTATGATATCGCGAAATCGAAAAATCTGCTCTTTCGTAAATTTTTGTCAAAAAGCTGTTGACATTTTCTATGGAACAGCCAGGGTCGGATTTAAGTACAATGCTATATGCTCCTGACTAAACACATTGCGGTAAAATCTAGAGCTCACTTCGCACTTCGAGCGCAATTTGTTACTGTGTATATATACGGGGTGTAAAATTACAGGAACATGATGCTTCAGACCGTCAAACTGAACCACTTTCACTATGGAGCAAACATCAAAATCGCTACTCTGCTTGATACACGATCAAAATATATGAAACAGCAGATTTTTTCCCACGATTTCAGAGTTGGTGCCATAGAAAAAGTTGTTCAGACCATCAATGTCTGAAGGACTTCTTTAAGTATAACTCATATTAGCCTACTTTTTAAAAGCTGGCCTTGATCAACGCATTTTCTTTTCATGGGTGTCATACGAGGCAACTAAAAGGATAAAGTTTCTTATTACTCTAGAAAATCTACGGATTTTTGTATGGAGTAGGTTGCATTTATTGCACTTTAGGGGATTCTTTTCTCTCCGAATTTTGATTGTGTATTATTGAATAATTAAGACATTTACAAAACATTAAATTTTGGTATGAACAAAAAATGGAAAACTGGTGATTTTGTACAAGACGGCTTCGCTCAATACGTTTTACTCATAACAATAATAATCCCCGGTTAATATCGTAAATTTGAGTAGATATTTAATATTTTGTAAGTATTCAAAAATTCTAACCTCAAAACTTAATTATTTACTGTTTGTTTGTACACATTAAATTTGCCTTGTGATAATTAACTGTCTCTTTTGCTGGTATGCTGGAAGAAATATCTTTCGAAATAAGCTTGCCTTTTGTATATTTATATAGATTTTTAGGTATTTCTCAGAGTCCTGAGCCTGTATAAACACGAAATCTCGATAAAAGTGTTATAAACTAATACAGATATACGTTTAAACACAATTTACTAAAGTGTCTTTAATGCAATCTCAAACCATATTTTTCCCCGACTATATTATGTGTTTTCATGGGCGAAAGTCTAGCCACCTATCACTTCTTGACATGCATGTTTGATACAATATTAGGCAAACTGAACACGCTTAAAGCGTGAATAAAAGATAGATAATTGTAGCAGTCTCTCACCACCCTAATAAGGATTTGGTCGTGAGTTTACACAGGATGAAATTGATGTCAGTATAATTGATTGATTGATATCATTAGCATCCTTTTGAACGAAGAGTCTACCCATCAAACTGAACAACGATTACAATGGGAGCAAAAAACTCGACTCAATGTATGCAACAGGTAAGTTTTTTTTGCTCCGATCGTTTTGCTCCGATAGTAAAAGTTGTTCAGTTTTATGGGTAGACTCTTAGTTTAAAAGGATGCTAATAATATCCATTTCACCCTGTTTAGATAGGAAGATGTATCAAATTATACTAATATTATAGTAAAAAATATTAGTATTTTAGAGCAAAGAAGTTTGCGTTAGTTGGCGCATGTGCACTGTACGAGCGCATATATTTTCCCCAGGAGAATCATGCTGAGCCAATTAGCCTTCGGTAAACGAAATATCTGAAGAACCATGTCACGTTTTAAGGACTGTACTAAGCGAGACTAGTGTCCTTTAAAATTGGCCAATTGAAGTGGAAATGTCTTGCAAGTGGTAGGTTTGTGGAGGTAGGTTTTAGCAGACGGTACACCCCACGATGAAGTTTGGTTCGAATCTCTGGCCATAAAGCGAGCCAGTGACGTAGTGTGGGTTCCTGCAAAGACTGATTTTGCCGCCCCCTTACCTACACAAAAAATAATGGAGCGAGCTAAGCAAGCACGAAATTTTGCACATCGATTCGGGTTTTGGTCAGACATATTTTGGTTTCTCTATGCAAAAATAGAAACTCAGAGCGAGCGAAGCGAGCTCGACTTTTCTCCTCAATACGAATCGGTTAGAGCCAGAGCTTTTTACGTACCTACAAAACATTTGCAAAGTAGCAGTAAAAAGAAGTAAAAGCTAGGTAGGTATGGATCGAGCGAAGCACGCTCGAAATTTTTAGTACCGCGTCTTAGCTGTGGTCAAAACTCTTTAGGATTATGTGTAGACAGAGTAGCGAGCGAAGCGAACTCGACTTTTCTCTGCTCTACGAATTAGTTATATGCAGAGCTCAATCAATCTATATTTTTCCCCAATTTGCCGCCCCTAGTAAAGTGCCGCCCGGGGCATTTGCCCCCCCTCCCCCTCTCACTACGCTACTGCGAGCCAAAAGACAAGAACGAGCAGGCTCTTGCACCAACCGCCACAGTACAAATGCCGCCAACCAAATGCGGTAGGTATGTAGCATTGTCGCTCCCAAATTGGCTAATATACCACGAACGTCAGTGTTTTATCGAAACAGACGCTGCTGTTTGAAACATGTACTAACAACATAGCTAACTAATTATTATTAATTATCTTAGACTAGCTTTTGGCCGCGATTTCTTTCGCGTGGATTTTTTTTTATAAATCTTTCTTAGCGCATCCTCTATACAAGGTGTTACAAAAATACAAATAAACATTTAAGGGGGTGGTTTAGACCATCAAACTGAACAACTTTCACTATGGGACCAATATCGAAATCGCGAAAAAAAATTATTATGTTTTATACTCTACAAATCAACTCGAGCTTAAATTATGTATGGTATATCAGATTTTTTTTTCGCTATTTCGATGTTGGTCCCATAGAGAAAGTTGTTCAGTTTGACGGTCTAAACAACCCCCTTGAGTTTAAAAAATTTATTCTTACTTATGTAACACCCTGTATATAATACATATTCCAAGTTTCAAGATTTCTTCAGCGGTTTAGGCAGTGCGTTGACTGTCTGTCAGTCAGTCACGGAACAGTTTTATAAGTATCTAATTATTAGATATATGCATCCATAGTAATATTTTGTTACTTCACGTTACGAACCAAGTGCTATATTAATAACAAAGAAGTACATAGTTTAATAGGTATATAGTATACCTATTCGACTAGTGAAGTTAAAATAAAAAGTAAATAACAAACACTGTCAGGGTGTGGCCTCAATGTGGCCTCGCGGAAGCATCAATACGGGCACCAACCTGTGGAGCCTGGCCACCTGCAGACTACCTGTTACTTCAAACCCATCACTCGATACTCAATACTGTAAATATGCTATTCACTTACCCTTCGCATAACACGCAGGGAAAACGATGAGGTCTTCATGTTTATTTTTGATATTTAAACACACACTTTATACAAATAAACTTTAGATTGTTTTTGTTACAAACTAATATTGTTTCGCTAATTTCTTTCTTATGCAAAAAGCTTAAAGATATTATTAGCAAATACACTTAGTTTAAACACATGCGATTTTATGACAGTTTTCTTTAAAATTTATAACTATAGATTCTTTATGAAAATTTGTCAATGGAAAATCAGGTTGTAGTTCAAAATGTTCTATAAAATATATAATAGTAGTAGTTTTTTTTGTATATTTTTGTCAGGGAGTCGGGTGAGCGACTGACCTATAGGACGGTATATTCGCAACTGACTGATATCAGAACCGTCGTAGAAACAGGGTGGAAAGGACACAAAGGCACGCAGAATACAAACGACTTACGTAACTATTACCCTAAAAGAAAAACGAACTCTAACGTCATAGAAATTAGTGTTAAAATTGATTACTAAAATATATTAACTTTTGAAGGATATCCTGCGCTTTCTCTTTCACGCTTCCATCTGGTTGGGCGAAACATAGATACCAGGATGAATTGAATTTATACTTTCACCAATGAATAGTGTATTGGAATGACTTTTGCTGAAAATTTTCCTCTCTATACCATACAATGCTGTTTGACTACTCTTATTTGAACATTATCCACACACACTCCGCAATGGACATAAAAATGTAGCTGTTAAGGTCGAATATTGAATAGATAGTAGCCATAAAACCTTACCTGGGTGCAAGATTGTTTCGTAGCACTTTTGCACCGAATTTTTACGATTAGTTGGAAAAGGTTTTTTACATAAATAAGGTTTGGAAGAAGTTCTTCTAAGTCATGTATGACTTTGGCTGGTAGTTTATTCCCTTTGACACATTAGGTAGTAATTTCAGAAGGTAATTATTACTTTGATCGGGGAAAATGGGAAAACTAATGTGGCGTAGTATTAGTTGAGTCTTCCGGAAAATATTATCACACGAAATGTTACGTTTAAATATATATAGGTACGTTAACTTTTTTTATATACAGGGTCCTTCTTAATATGCTGACACATTTTTAAGGGGATGATCCGACCATCAAAGTAACATATAATATCATTGATCAAACTGAACAACATCGAAATCACGAAAAAAAATTTGCTGTCCCAAGCATTTAGCTCGAGTAGGTTTCCTAGCTGTATGGAACAGCTGATTTCTTTTTCGTGTTTTCGATGTTGGTGCCATAGAGAACGTTTTTCAGTTTGACGGTCTGATCATCCCCTTATAAAAGTGTCTGCATATTAAGAAGGACCCTGCATTATTGACAATTTTAATACAATATCAGTACGAAAGTAACCAGTTTTCCCTTACACAGTTGTTAATCATTCTTGAAGTAAACCAGACATAAGTTCCGTAGCCCATTTAATTAACTGAAGCCTTGACAAACTAACAAACGGATAGATCTTAATAGCACGGTAAAATCTTAAAAGTAGGTCGACTTAAAAGAAACGCATTAGTCGCACTGATGCTGTAATATACACGGCAAAAATAAGTTTTACTAATTTTCTCACCAACTCCAGTGTATCTCCCCCCGTCGCATCAACAGGTATCACTCTCTAATTTGAGGTACATACTCCTGGGTCGCCATAGCGACCGGTCCTGCGCTGCCCTCATCCAACAGGTTCCCGCCGCCTTGACGATGGCTATGGTTATGGCGATCCTTGGGGAGGCCTATGTCAAGCAGTGAACGTCCATCGGCTGAGATGATGATGATGACCATGGGTGTCCTTAGAGTCGTCTGAACAAGGCCGTAAAAATAAGATCATTATTTTTTATTTAATTGTATTTTGTATTAACATTTCACTTGTAGGTAAAGGCCTCCACTATACTTACAGGGTGTTACATAAGTAAGAATAATTTTTTTAAACTCTTAAGGGGGTTGTTAAGACCGTCAAACTGAACAACTTTCTCTATGGGACCAACATCGAAATACGAAAAAAAAAACTGTTATCCCATACATATTTTAGCTCTAGTCGATTTATGAACATAATTTTTTTTTTCGCCATTTCGATATTGGTCCCATAGTGAAAGTTGTTGCGTTTGATGGTCTAAACCACCCCCTTAAATGTTTATTTGTATTTTTGTAACACCTTGTATAAAAATATGGTAAACTAGTGTTTTCCCGCGACTTCGTCCGCACAAATTATATACCAGATTTTAAGTCAGATCATAAGCTATCAAACAAAAAAAGTTTCATAAAAATCGGTTCAGTAGTTTTTGCGTGATGCGCGAACAAACAAACAAACTAACAATTTTGTCAATAGATGGCGCTGCACGTTTTTAAATCGCGCTATCGAATGTTATTTGAATTTATATGAAGAGAACCGCTACTTTTTTGTTCCTCATGATGTTACGGTTTTATAATAGTTAAGATTAAATTAAATTGTATGTAATTTCAAAAGCCAATGCGACTTTTTTGTTATATGTTGTTAATATCCAACGATTGATGAGAAATCTACGCGCTACGTTCTGGCCGGCTGGCGGGTCGCAAGTTGCGACTCGCAACACATGTTTAGTTAACAAAGACTAAAGGCACGTGCATAAACTCATTTGTTGATCTTGTATGTATACCTACTGCTTTATATATTACTAGTGTTTACCTGCGACTTCGTCCGCACAAATTATATACCAGATTTTAAGTCAGAACATAAGCTATCAAACAAAAAAGTTTCATCAAAATCGGTTCAGTCGTTTTTGCGTGATGTGCGAACAAACAAACAAACACACAAACAAACATACAAACAGACAGACAACATTTCTAAAAAAGGTTGATTTCGAGTCAGGGATACCTAAAAACAATATCGTAATCTTTTTTTTGTAAATATCTTCAATGTACAGACACACTTCAGTTACAGTTTATAATAGTTTAGAAGCTTTATATTAAGTTCAAAATGCTTGGGTCTGAGTGTAGTTTACTGTATAGTATCAATTATTTAATTAAATAGACTATGTATTACTGTATACATAACCTTTGTAATAGTCATTAAGTCGTGTTATGCTGTAGAGTTTCTGGCCGCTTCTTCTCTACAGCGACAACACGTTCCGACGCGGTGGTCGCTTAAAAAAGAATTGACGTTTAATAAGTGTTCTTCAAGCTCCTATATTGAATAAATTATTTTGAATTGAATTGAATTAAAAACCTTTATGTTGTGACCCAAAGATGAATGTGATCTATGCACATGAAAATGATGTTCCTTTGTTCAAATTTTTATAATAAACAAAAATCGTTGTAGATTATGTCTTGTACAGTAAACTTTTATGTGTTGGAATTAGGTACAACGGTTTTATTTTAATTTAGCACTTTTCTTCTTCTTTTACAATAATGGCCGGTTGCTTTATACTTCGCAGTGAATTTTGCCAATAAGATGTTATGCGAGAGCAAGCAGCGTTCTTTCTCCATTGACCAAGAACGCTTTCAACGGCTGTCTCTAAGGGGAAGTGTTTTGGTGACACTTCGGTTTCCGTTTTGGCAAAGGTGAATTTCCGTTCGGATATTTGTCGTAGACTGTCGTAAACTAAATTGAATTAAATTTTTATAAAGCTTTACTATTGGTTTTACCATTATAAAGTTCGAGCCTCTTCGTTTAATTTGAACTAAGGATTTCGCATTAAATATGACATGGTATTAAACTTGTAGTCAGTAGCGTAGCTAGGGGGGTTGGCAGGGGTTGGGGGCAAATGCCCCGGGCGGCACTTTAATAGGGGCGGCCAATTCGGAAAAAATATAGTTTGATTGAGAGAGAGCAGAGAAGTCGAGCTCGCTTCGCTTGCTCCTAGTTTCTGTTTTAATTATTGGGCTTACACATGATGCTAAAAAGTTCTAACCACAGCTAAGACGTGGTGCTAAAAATTTCGATCGTGCTTCGTTCAATTCATAGCTTTTACTTTGGTTACTTTACACATTTTTTGTACCCACGAAAAAAGTTCTGGCTCTAACCGATTTGTATTGAAGAGAAAAGTCGTGCTCGCTTTGCTAGCTCTAAGATTCTATTTTTGCAGGGATAAAATAAAAGATATCTGATCACAACCCGTACAGATGTGCAAAAAAAATTCGAGCTTGCTTCGCTCGCTCCGTTATTTTTTGTGTAGGTGTTCCTAAAAATATAAGAGGGCGGCAAAATCGGTTTGTGCCCCAGGCGGCAGAAACCCACGCTACGCCACTGCTTGTAGTAGAGCTTACCATTCTCATCATACTATGCTAATAGCAGTTAATCAGAGCCAATGTTCGGACGGAAGCATTTGTCAGAAGACTGCACTCGCTTCCTTTCTAATAAACAGTTTGAGCGTTTGTTTGTCGGGACTTCTGTTTGACATTTATTTATTCAGCTGGATGCTCAAGTTTACTCTCTCTTCCTGGCTTGTTAATCCCATTTTAGACTCTCATTGAATAATTAAAGGTTCTGTAGCTTGAATACGAAATGTATAATGTAGACTCACTTGTAGCATTGAGTCAAAGAGCGGAAGCCTATTCGGAAAAGAGCTTGCGACTTGGCGGTTCTATTCCTGGTTCTAACCTACCACTAAGTTCTCCGGAACTTATGTATTGTTGTATTGTCATTATTATAACTTGGCGGCGAAGGAAAAACACCTTGAGGAAACCTGCATACCATAGAACGAAAATAAAATACCATAAATTCGGAGATACAAGTGTAAAAATAAAAATTTGGGCAAGCATGAGACGAACACAGACCAGCAAGCAATGTTATCAGACCATAGTCATACCACAGAGTACCTACTATAATTACGTCATACATTACATAACATGCTTATGCCTGTCACACTGGGGTAATCAGAGATTATCTGCTACGATAACTTAGATCGATTTAGAAGAAAAATCTGCCGTTCATTTCAGTATTGGTCCCATACAGAAAGTTGTTCAGTTTGATGGTCTGATAAACTCCTCAAAAAACCGTCAGCAAGGACCCTGTGACCACTAAATATCTCTGACTACCCCTTCGAGGAATATAATCGTGAGCATATGCTATGCTAAGTTGCTATGCGCTGTTTCTAAGGGATCTTAATGTTTCTATTGTCGTGAATTTAAATTGCACATGTTCACTATGGAGCAAGATCACAAAAAAATGTTTATTCATACATTTTGATCGAGTCGAGCAATCGAACAAACAAAAAATTTACCATATGAAGCATCCCTTAAAATATGTAACATAATAGGCTAAAGAGGTGTGTCAGAGTCGTAGCGTGTGGCGGTCCGTGGTCTCTGCCTACCCCCATGGCACAATGGCGTGAGCTTATGTATGTAGGTATACTCGATGATTCAATACATAAATAACTAAAGAAACATTTATGCAATAATTCTCTCTCGTTTAAGCAATTGTACACTGAACGCGTACCGAAATGTTACTAAAATTTGAACTTTAACCTTTTCCAGGTAGAGATGAAAGTCGTTGAACTAGTTCACGTCCGTGCAGTTAATCAATGGGAGCATTTATCAGTGTTATGTTGCCTTCGATTTACAGTCGTTTGATTGACCTCAATCTTTGTTGAAAAAATGACTCTCAGTTGCAGAAACGCTTATTAGAGTTAATCCTCCATTAAATCTCTTGCTAGCTTTTACTACGTTACCAAGACAAAAAGTGACAGTAAGAGATTTAATGGAGGATTAACTCTAATGAGCGTTTCTGCAACAGAGTGCGAGAGTTTTTTTCATGGTTTCATTGGGCCAGACTAATTAACAATAAGCGAAAAGTTTTAGTACAGAACGTTAATTAAAATATACGTAAAAAAAGTAAACAATTACGAGCGGCCTCGCGCACGAAGGGTTCCGTACCACCTTACAATATTACCAAAAATTGTTTTTTTTTGGGATGAACCGGACACACTTGGCCAATTTTTAAGGTTCCGTAGTCAAACAAGGAACCCTTATACTTTCGTCCATTCTGTCTGTCCGTCTGTATGCCCCGCCTGAGTTATAAACTAATTTTTGCACCTATTAAATCGAAATATGGCATGTAGACCTCACGAAACCCAAAAAAAGAAATTTAATAGTTTTTATTTTAATACATCGAGTGAGGTGTCGTTGGATAGGTCTTGTCCAATGGAACAAAACTCCAATAGAAACTAAATCGTTATAATGCTTCTGTCTCAAGATAGCTGCGCTCAAAGTCAGAAATAGGGCGTAAAAGTCCCCCGGCTACAGTACTATAAGGATAGGTAGGACAAACAGACAGATGGACGGACGGACAGCGTATGCTTAGTTAGTAATAGGATCCCATTGGGACCCTTTGGTTACGGAACCCTAAATAACCACAAGAGTAAGCAAAAAAGCGAGTGTTATTTTTGCCTAAATTATAATTTCACGAATTTTCGTTTGTGTTTTTTATTTATTATCTATCTACAGGGTCCTTCTTAATATGCTGACACTTTTTTAAGGAGATGTTCAGACCATCAAACTGAACAACTTTCTCCATGGGACCAACATCGAAATCGCGAAAAAAAAATCAGCTGTCCCATACATTTGGCTCGAGTAGGTTTGCAGTTTTGTATGGAAGAGATGATTTTTTTTTCGCGATTTCGATGTTGGTCCCTTAGAGAAAATTGTTCAGTTTGACGGTCTAATCATCCTCTTAAAAAAGTGTCAGCATATTAAGTTGGACCCTATATGTAGATATCTAATTTAGAAAGAAAACATTTCTCTCAAATTACACTCATTTTGTATTATATTTTTATACTCAAAACCCCTTTGCATACTAACTATGGGTCCTATTTATTTTCATCTAAGAGTATGGTCAGCATGTCGATACTATCAATATTTCTAAAGATGCTTGTTTTACACACCGTACCAGAGCATCGATATGACGTCATCGACGCCAGGTGCGCAGGTAACGTGAGAGGGTTGTATACATACATGCACACACACTTTCAACTTTTAGGGCCGAGTATATCACAGAATTTTCCAAAAAGTGTGATCTCGCCCACGAACCAGATATTTTTTGGGCTGACATAACCTCAGGGTTAAAAGCCCCAATCTAAAAAAAAAAAAAAAAAAAAAAAGACCAGATTTTTGCGGGTGACCTGCCCTCTAATCCGACATGGACACACATGCCTGTGTGACATTGTTTGGTGCTATTTCAATAGCATATGCTCACGACTTTACTCCCCGAGGGGGTAGTCAGAGTTATTCTGAAACCACAGAACATCCACGTTTCACCAGTAGTACTGAAACTCTGTCCAGTGTGACGGGGGTGAGCCCGTCGCCACAATTAAAACAAACGAGAAATAAAATCTTTCCTCTTTATAATATTATTAGTATTATTTGATTCTTTATTCGTAGATTAGTATAGACTAAAATGTTATTAAGATAAAGATAAATATTCTTTATTTGCACACCAAAAATACAAAAAAAAAACAACAACACAGAAATGAAACTGTTACTAATACAGTTAAAGAGCAATTCTTCTGTTTTTTGTGTCGATATGAATTAGTCTTCCCGTTGCCTAAATTAATTGACATTTTGTCTAGCATGGCATAGCATATGCTTACGACTATATTCCCCGAGGGATAGGCAGTGATATTTTATGAGCAAAATATCCAAACTGTCTGGTGTGACAAATTGTAGTAAACGCGTTGCAACTCTAAATGGACAGTGAAAACAACACCCCATCTAGAAATCAAAGTTACACTGGTTCTTATTTTCTCTATTCTATTCTATTCTTAATTAATGGCGTTTCCTTGTTAGATTTCGCCAGTGTCAAGTGTTGAGGATTTACTCATTAGATATTGTACGGTAATAGGATATGGCGATCTCAAAGCCCCGTTTTTAACAAAAACACACACTCGAAACCGCCATAAAACGGCGGAGCCACGTGGCGGTCAAAATTGCAAGCCGACGACACGTCCACTTGTCACCCCCTCAGCCACGCGACTCCTTCTTATTTTCTCCATGACTATTGTAATTTTTAACGTCGATCATAAATCAATAACATTACGTAAACGAAACTTGGCTAAATTAATATTTGACTGGCGATGACGTTACAAAATTAACATAATACCTATAGAACACCTTTCAGCACAATAAGGGAAACTAAACTGACACGTACTTTCTCTTTGACCCAAGCACAGAGCATGGAAGAAGATTCACGTTGATTTCCTACTAGATTAGATGCAAATGTAAAACTAGAAAACAGATTATTGTAAACATGCGATTACACTCACCAATCCAAACATATCTTGCCACAGTAACAGAGCGTAAGCAGAAGTCCTAAGACAATACAGTGGTAGGCCTCTGAAAAAGGCTAGATTACTTGTAACCATGACCCTATTGATATTCTTCAGGTAATAAGCTTTAAATTGTTCTTTTAACGAAGGGTCCTTTTACTATGTTTGTTGTGCATGTTACCTGAAGTTAAATACCAAGGCATACTGACTTCATATATATTATAGTGTCACGGATGCTGCCAAACGACAAACGTAAAAAGGCATTCAAAAATTCAGAGGGTTTGTCAATAAGCTTCGTAGCTCAGCGGTCGAACGTACGGACTCGCAAGCAGGGAGTCGATGGTTCGAGACCTCACTCCGGTGAAAACATTTTTAGATTTTAATGTTATTCGAGAATGTTCTAGAAGATGAAGGGAGAAGGAATATTTAGAAAGAAACAGAAAATAACGAAAAGACAGTCGTGTTTAGGAATGTTCGAGAAAGGAGGAGGGACTAGAAATAATTAGAAGCGTTTGGAAGGAAACAAAGGAATAATGAAAAGAAGATCGAAATTCAATAGTCTGGAAGATTCTATGGGGTATATAAGCCGGCGAGTTTGCGGCCACAGGGCAGTACTGAGTTTAACAGTGAAAAGTGCGAAACCAAAAGGAAGAAGTGAAAAGTAATAGTGAAAAGTAACTAGTGAGAAGTAAACAGTGTAAAGTCAAGTGACAGTGTAGTGCCGTGTCGTCATAGTTGTGACGTGTGTCGTGACGTCGTAGTGGTGACGTGTCGTGACGTCATAAAAGTGACGTAGTGAACAGTGCTACAGTAGTGTTTAGAAGAACCCCCCGTCAGGAGGACCCTGTGACGAGGACCGTGTAAGGGGAATCTCTGCGACGAGGACTCAGTGTAAGAGGACCCTGCCAGGAGGACCGCGTGTAAGATAAACCCAATAAACTCTGTAAATTTGGACTTGGCGTTTCACTCCGATCCCTGAACCCGTCGCTCGTAACAATAGGTAGGTACTGTTTGGAGTGTAAAACCATAATGGCAACTGGTGTGTATGTATCCACTCAAAAAGCTATAATTTTCTAGACCCATCAGGTATAAACCTCTAACACAGGGCAACAAATTTAGCAACTGTTCAGTATTAAATCTCTACAATATAAAACGGTTCCGTGAAAAAATGATCAGTGACTGACTAACTGACTCAATACACAGCCTAAACCACTGAAGATATTAGAATATTACATTTTACAGGAAGGACACTTGAAACTGAACTATACTTGCACTTTGAAATTTGCCTTATTTAAACTAAAAATACACTCCATGCCAGCTAAATTTTTTGGAGGACTGCTAAATTAGCTGGCATGGAGTGTATTTTTTGCTCATAGTCTCTCAATGTGTCGTTAAAAATATTCTTTGCTCTGTGGACCTCGATACTTACCTTCAGAATATGAAATGTGACCCTCGTCTCACGAGACAGCTCCGCCACTATTTTATTCATCAACTTACTATTGGATTTTGTGCAAAGTCTATTATAGTTTATACTAGTTTCGACGTTGGGTTTTGTTCATATTACGTATAGATTTTACATCATATACAATATACAAGGTGTTACAAAAATACAAAAAACATTTAAAGGGGTGTTTAGACCATCAAACTGAACAACTTTCACTAAGGGAACAACATCGAAATCGCGAAAAAAAAAACTGATGTTCCATACTAATTCTACTCGAGCTAAATGTATAGGACAGCGGATTTTTTTTTCGCCATTTCGATGTTGGTCCCATAGTGAAAGTTGTTCAGTTTGATGGTCTAAACAAGTTTTAAATGTTTATTTTTACTTTTGTAACACCCAGTATAACAAAGTCACATCTTGAGGCAATACCACACCCTGAACAATTCACAAACGGGCTCACACTGACAAGAAGAGGCTAGCACGTGAATGCTGAGTGAGTGCGAGTGAGAGAACAATACACCATTGTTTAAGGTCGGTTATCCACCTCGCTTTCCACCGAGACAGGAAGAGTAGAGTGGAATAACGGTAATTAAAATATACTGCTTTGGTATATTTTTATTCCCCGTTATTTCGGCAGTCACTGCATTAGAACCAAGACGGTTCCCTTGAGAACTATAGTCTTGATTTGAACAAACATTTTGTGACGAAAATAAATTTTCAACGTCTGTTGAACGATGGAGTGGTGAAAATGGAACAAACTGACTAACTCGCGTTGAACATTTAGAATATTAGTTAAGATTATTCTAGATATCGAAAAATCTATCTAAATTAAAACGATCTAATTTGCACAAATAATGTAATTATTAGAACGTATCTTAGTGATTAAGCCAATTGCCACCTAATAATTAACTAAATCTCAACTCCAAAATAATCCCGCAGCAAATAATTGATATTATGTAATTAGCTAATTTCCAGCGTTCAATTAATTGCTACGAGCGTAGCGGTGGGTGCTACGTTGCTACGCCGTAGCCTGTGTAGCTGGGACGGATTGCAGAGACAGATGAAAAAGTCAACTTTGATCGGTCTTATAGCTTTGTATGGCAACTTTAGATTGTCTTACTAATACGTATGGGTATTGAACTAAGGTGAAGAACATGACAGTATAGAAAAAAACGGTAACCTCGAAATTTCAAAATTTCATAAAAAATAGTTACTTATTTGTTTTAGGCTAGACTACAAAGTTGCTTTTTGGCGCGAGTACTTGTATTGAAACCAGAGCAAGCGAAGTATTCGATTGAAAGTTCAAATAATAGAATTCTGAGCTTAGCGAAGGTTTCAAAGGTACGAGACGCAGAATAGCTTTGCAGCCGAGTGAAACACACAACTTTTCACCTCACAATAGCGAGGAAAAAAGTTAATTGCTAAAAACAACATTTTAAAAAGTGTTTTTTTCATGCTGGCCAGTGACATGAAATAGTTATTAAGCATTTTCAGTGGATTGGCGGTATAGACAAATATTGAATACACAGATTCGAAACTCAAAAACTCTTTCCACGCTAGTGGATAAAATGCACTTTTGCACTCAGATTTCGAATGATAAACAGAATCTTTCCGAGCTTGTGAGGTGAAAAATTTTTTTTAGTTTTTTATAGCTGTAATTTTGCACCTTACAATAATATCTAAACGGCAATCGGTAATCTTTTTGGCAATTAATGTCCCGTGGCTACAGTACTATTACGTGCACCGAACGCCCGCGCCGCCCCACGCCCACGCGCGCCGCTCTGCACCGCCGCGTGCGCATTCGATTTATTTTTCAATTAACTACCTAAGTTATTTATTGTACAAAAATGACACACAAAAGAACATATTGCTTTGTATTTAAAAATGTGTCCAAACATCCTATTTACTTGTATTATATTCTCCAAAACGTAGCATGTACCGTTTTAAACAAACCCTCCTCCGCATCCTTTAGGTGTGGGAAGTACATTCTCATTACAAATTTTGGGTCTTCCGTTCCGACCTTCGGGACTAACTTTGTACATTGCATTGTGCATTATATGAAACTAAACTTTATGGATAGCAGTGAATAAGGGAATACTTTTCTGAAGGAAACCTCGGTCGTTAGAGACCCTTATCTGTTTTTACTAACAAAATTGAGTTCGCAAGAATTTATATCGTTGGCCCTTTCTTCCTGTATTAAATATTTATGATCTTAAGGGGGTTGCAGAGGACACTAAACTAGATGGCGCTCGGGAGCATTATTCCTGATTTTGTCACATTTTAATTTATATCTTCGTAATTATGTTATAAATTGCAAATGTTATTTGAGATGCGTAATCTAGATTTTCTAAACTATTTTTCCATATATAAAATATTACTTTTGTTAATACCATCTACGAATGTTATACGTCAAAGTTTTGTATGAAATTGATCAAAATTAAAATGTATACCAAATTCGTATGAACAATAAAATTACTTTAACTTGTAGCTAGATCAGTAAAACATACACACAAGTGCGCGATTAATTGAAAATTTTGATTGAAATCATCACAATTACGAGATATAAAATAAAATGTGATAAAATCATGAATAATGCTCCCGAGCGCCATCTAGTTTAGTGTCTTGCCCTCTGCAACCCCTACTCTATATTTCCAGCATAGAAATAGGAAAAAGTACTAAGTACTCGTATTTTCAGTCCATCGCAGATTCATTCGTCATTACTTCAGTTTTTGAAGGGTGATTGTAGTGAATAGAGTAACTATGCCTGCCATAGATGACACACACACACACACACCCCCACACACATAGAAATGCAATTAATATATGAATATGAATATGAGGCGACGACACGACGGTTCGATCCCCATCCCTGACTCGTACAATTCGTACACACCATTCATTTTATTTTGATCGAAGACACCAATGAGTTTTTTTTGGAATTTATGTATCATTTGTTGTTACAAATGACTGGGCTTATCAGTGCTTCAATTTCGAGATATACAGGGTGTTACATAAGTAAGAATAAATTTATAAAACTCTTAAGGGGGTTGTTTAGACGGTCAAACTGAACAACTTTCTCTATGGGACCAACATCGAAATCGCGAAAAAAAAATCGGATATCCCATACATATTTTAGCTCGAGTCGATTTGTAGAGTATAGAACATAATTTTTTTTTTCGCGATTTCGATATCGGTCCCATAGTGAAAGTTGTTGAGTTTGATGGTCTAAACCACCCCCTTAAATGTTTATTTGTATTTTTGTAACACCTTGTACAGGGTGTAAGTGACAGCCTGGCAAATACTGAAACGATGAATTCAGACCATCAAAGTAAACAACTTTCACTATGGAGCCACCATCAGGAAACGTGAAAAAATATCAGCTAATCTTTTTTTTGCTCTGACAGGTTTGCTCCCATAGTAAAAGTTGTTCACTTTGATGGGTAGAGTATGTGATTTAAAGGTACTACTACTACTACACTACTACTTACATCCAACTGGATACTTTTTCTTACACCCTGTATTGTACCCACTGTACCTACATTATAAGTGGTGATGGGCTCATTCCCCGTCACACGGGACAGTCACTAGTGACACGTGGATGTATTTAGTTTTTCAGAATATGTATCTCTGACTTATCGGGGAATACAGTAGTAAGCATTATATGTTTATGTACTAAAGTGTTCTCAACTTTACAATACCTGTCGAAAATCTTAGCTGTATGAATATTGCAGCGTTTACAAACAGAGTTACTGTTACCAAGAGATTTTCAGGTTGAAATTATTCAGCTAGGTTGAGATATATTGTATTGTTCTGTGTTGCCCGGTGACATGATGAATCGCTTCTGTATTATTTGATAGTATAAGTGTCAGAAGAAGAAACACTCAATAAAGATAATCCTCCATTAAATCTCATGCTGTCACTTTTTGTTTCGTTGGCATAGTAAAAACTAGCAAGAGATTTAATGGAGGATTAACTTTATTGAGCATTTCTGCAACTGAGTATAAACCCATCAAACTGAACAACTTTTTCTATGGGAGCAAACGGATCGGACAAAAAAAATCTGCTGTTGCATACATTTGAGTCGAGTAGCATTGCCAGTTTGATAGGTAGACTCTTAGTTTAAAAGGATATTAATAAATCAATTTCACCCTGTATAAAAGGTTTGTCCTCACTGACTCATCATCTAGTATGCAGGGTGTTACAAAAATACCCATAAAGAAAAAAGGGTGTTAAAGGGTCCCTTGTAAAGAGTCTATTGACAATGTATGACAGCCGTAGTACAATATTATTTTTTACCGAAAAACGTATTATCGATAATAAAATAATAAAAAATTAACCGTTGAAGCGCAGCACTATCTTACCGACGGCCGGCTGTTAAAAGACTAAACGGCAGTAGATACGTCGTAAGGTCACCGCGCTGTCACTGCCTATCTTGTAAGTACCTACTTATTTTAAAAGATGATTTTTCTTTAAGTTATCTTTATTACTAAAGTTAACTTGAATATTAAGACCTATTTATTGCAAAAAAAACAACAAATTACAAATTGACAAAAAAGTTAAATTATTGGTACGAAAATAAAAAATAAAGAATAATTTCAATAAAATATTCACATTTGTCAATCATGTGTAACATAGCGTTACAAACGAGCGACGCAGGCGAGGCGAGGCGACGCGCAGAGAGGGAAGTTACCGACCGCCCGCACACAGCGCATCGGCGCGGAGGCCGATGACGTCAGCGGGCGGAGGCGTGCGGGGCGCGCGCGCACCGCACACAGTGGGGCGATACGGCGGGCCGCGCCAGCCGGCTATAAAAGGCCCAGCGCGGCAGCTGAGCGGGGCTCGATAGCGGGCGCTCAGAGTTGACACCACGGCGGCTTGGGGAACCGGGCGGCTAGTGTGGAAGCTCCATACGAAGGTCCACTATCGGGTGTCCTCACCCTCCTCCTCCACCCTCCTCCCTTCCTCCCTCGCGTGAAGGCGCACCATAGCGGTTTGGGGTACCGTGCGGCTAGGTGCGTCTCCAGAACTGAAAACCTCGTCCTGAAAGCTTACAGACGCGGCTAGATGTACTCGGGCAGCTCTGTAACACTTTCAGGACGCAGGATAACTCCTCGAGGATCTGGCCAGCGCGGCTTGGGGAAACCCGGGCAGTCGTCAGATCCCTGGGTTTGAGCTCGCCTCCCGAAGGCTATCCCTTCAGGCATTGATAGCCCCTCACCCCCCTCGTGCCGGGTCCACGCTTCACGTACCGTAGGGACGCTGAGGTCCATATTAGAGATTTGCTAGTAAGTAAGATAAGTGTTAGCTAGGGACACCCTGTGTATAAGAGTAGGTTAATGAATAATAAATATTATGTTGAGTTGTATTTCCTCTTTCACTTAGCAGCCTCAAAACTATAGGAACCTTACCTAAAATAGGTCAGCCCTTCTTCCAAGGGATACATATATTTTTATAGCGAGGCCCTCTGGCCACCCCGCCACAGGGGCACTTCGTTACACAATCGCTGCTTATAAACGAAAGGGCCACAAGTCAAAAAATCTGTTTTTACAGGAGAGTCAATCAAAAATTTCATCTTCATTTTTCATCTCTTTTTTAGTACTTTTTCTCTTTAATGCCTAAGTATGATATATGCTTAGGTGCGTATTTTGAATCTCTACCTCTCTTCTATTGTTACTTTGTGATAACTATCACACAGAGATGACTAAGGACACAAAAGTCCCTTTCGCACATAAAATTTTGCCCATATATCAATGAATATTTTGAAAAAACGACACAAGTGGTCAAAATAAAAACGTTTTTTGTAAACAATCTACTTACCTTCATTAAATGTATAGTAAATCTTACAGTTAAAATGAATTGGTTTCAAACCGCGTTAAATGGCACATAAAAACTTTAAAATATATCGAAAACTATACTTCTTATGAGAAAAAAAGGTGTTGAAGCACTATCGAAGTAAGTAATTTGCAAAATTAAAGGCTTCTAAAATCTCAAAAGGTATCTCAATGGATATATTTTACTTTTCTTGAAGATCGATGGATAGATCTAGGCTTTTTCCCACGACTCTTCGGCCAGTAGGTCGACGCAATCCTGTTCTGCTGACATGCCGGTCCTGACCCATTTCTTTAATTTGTTTTGTTTGCGGACATTAGTTTTCTCCTCTATAGTATTCGTATGTGTTGTGGTGCAGTGTGGTGCAGCCCATAGACCTCAATTAGACACCCTTTGAAAGACAGTATCTCCAATTTGAAGTGACCAGTGAGTCGCCCGTCGTCCCATGTATCTCTAAATTTTGGTACGTAGTGGAAGTTGACCCAGGAGAGCTTCAAGCCAGCTTCTAGCGAGAGTTTATACAAGATCGGGATGTGGCTGCATCTATTCTTCAAGTATACTTTCCAACCCGGTGGCAGAGTCAAAAAATGACGTCAGAGAGTTATTTTTATGATATTGTTTTAGTAAAAAATTTTGAGTATTTTTTTGTGTCATTTTTCAGAGGCCAAACCCCACTTTTGGACACTGAATCGGCAAAGTTTGTTTCTTAAATGTTGATCCAAGTTCTAAGCTACTACTATGACTATAGTATCATCAAAGTCCGTTTAGAAGTTGTTACTCAAAAAATTTAACTATCTATATTACTCGTATCCTACGTGTTCTTTATATCCCCAGTAGCTTTTATTTAATATGATATATTTTAGAGAAATACCAAGTTTACCTACAATTTTACGACAATGACTGTACCTATAGATGAGATATAGACTACTGATTTATAAACTTGACGCGATGGCAAATAAAATTCTGCGTTATGTCTTTAAAAATACCAACGTACGCACAGAAATTTAATGAGAAAACGGACGTTTCACAAAATAAACTACTTTAGTTTAAAATAATTATGTCATTTTAAGGTCCTTTTAATTGCGAAACGGACACAATCACTAATATGGCACCTTTGCATAAAAAAAGGATTTTTAACTAATTTATAATTTTTATGCGAAACAGACGTAATCCCAAATGTGGCCCTTTCGTTTATAAAATTTGACTAAAAAAGGGGAAATTTTTTGCGATGTGGCTGTTTAGCACATAAGTTACGTGAGATTATACCGACCAGCAGGTTGCAACTCGAAATATGGCCGTTTTGCTCAGAACTTAAGCAACCAAACGCAAAAATGCTAAAAGGGCGTTTGCGTAATTTTTGGATTTAGAGTCCAAAATCAATGGGTGTCTTTGATAAATGTGAAAATATAGGTTGATTTGGCAACATTTTTTAAATAAAAACGATTTTGGAAAATTTTGATTTGTGGCCCTTTCGTTTTGAAGCAGCGACATGTAAGATAATTTAAGCATCTTACAATTCGTTTTTTCGACAAAGAAATCTTCTTCGTCTCTTTCTGACATTTAGGTACAAATGACTTACAAACACTACCCTTCTGAAAAAATAGTCTGTTTCAAATATCACACTAGTGTTGGAATTTTTTAATAATTGGCCTCGATGAAGGATTTTATTTTTTTTGGTCAATTATGTAACACCCTGTATAAATCAAATTCAGGTACTTAGATTTATCTAAAATCTTTTTTCTGTAATACATTTTTTTTATCTTGTCATTGTCACCCATTTTTTTCACCGGTTACTAGAGAAATTGAACAGCAAATATAATGTTACATTCTCGTATTTTCTCCACCCATTACATTTGTCTCTACGACCAAGCCAAGTGATAAATTCCTTGTCGGCCTACTGTCGGACATTGAAAAGAGATCGCTTCCACAATGTCCCTGGAATCCTAGAGGTCGAGGTCAAATATTGTAATACAGCACATCTGTATTCTAGAATCGGTCTGCGTACGTGACCGTTCCGTTTATTCACTTACATCTATTGCTTTGGGCAGTCGCCGTTCGCAAATTCATAAGATCGTATATTAACTAGCTTTTGCGTTGCTTTGTGTGGATGGTACTTTTGTGTGACTTTCACTTTTCTGAGATGTCTCAGAAGAAAAGTCAGCAGGGTGTACAATTTATTGGACATCCTACAGGGTTAATTTTATATTACTGCGGATAACTTCAGCATGTATTCTACTCATCAAACTGAACAACTTTCACTGTGGAGCCAACTTCAAAATCTCAAATGCAGTTTTTTTCGCGATTTCGATGTTGCCTCCATTGTAAAAGTTGGTCAGTTTGATGCGTAGAATCTTAGATCAAAATAAAAAGAATGGATAGGTTTAAATTTGTATGCAAGTGCCCTAGATTTGACAGATACTGGCGCTAGTTTGTATGGACCAAGTGCACCAGTAGTTTGCTTCAACTTACCGCGCTTTAGGCCTATCCATTAATTGTACAATTTATTGGACATCCTACAGGGTTAATTTTATATTACTGCGGATAACTTCAGCATGTATTCTACTCATCAAAATGAACAACTTTCACTGTGGAGCCAACTTCAAAATCTCAAATGCACTTTTTTTCGCGATTTCGATGTTGCCTCCATTGTAAAAGTTGGTCAGTTTGATGCGTAGAATCTTAGATCAAAATAAAAAGAATGGATAGGTCTAAATTTGTATGCAAGTGCCCTAGATTTGACAGATACTGGCGCTAGTTTGTATGAACCAAGTGCACCAGTAGTTTGCTTCAACTTACCGCGCTTTAGGCCTATCCATTAATTTTATTTTAATCTAAGCATAGAATACCTACATGCTGAAGTTATCCGCAGTGATATAAAATTTACCCTGTAGGTATAATTATGCTCTGAAGCGCTCGTTGGTGGCTTCGGTATTGGAAACGATCACCGAAGTTAACGAATTCTCCAAATTAGTATTTCAGCTCGCCTATCCTCATAAGTAACAAGCATGCGACGGTTGATCTTGACCGATTTTCTCTCTTCCCCCGACCTATAAAATTCCCTGCATAATATTATTATCGAAGAATATTCAACAATAAGAATATTATTATTGTTGAAGTAAACAAAAACTGCATGGCAAATAATAAATAAATCAAAACTAAATAAAATTAGGGACTCAATTTTAAAGATTACATTCAATGATCAACTTATAACCGATCCACAGGAAATAGCAAATACTTTTAATGACTATTATATTAATAAAATAACTCAATGTCCAGTAACAGGCGCTAAATTTAATAGACATAATATTGTGACTAATCCTACGTCTATGTTTATGAGCCCAAGTATAGCTATGGATGTATTTAAAATTATTAAAAATATGAAAAACAAAAACAGTGTCGGATATGATGGAGTAACAACTAAAGTTGTTAAATATGTCGCAGATTATATAGCACCGCATCTAAGTCACATTATTAATTTAAGCATAACTTCGGGTATCTTTCCAGACAGATTAAAACCAGCTATTATAAAACCTTTATTCAAAAAAGAAGATAGGACAGACATTAAATGCTACAGACCAGTTGCTCTTTTGCCCATATTTGCAAAAATTTTTGAAAAGTATATTCATAAAGAGTTATATACATATTTAGAAAAGAAAAATATACTAAGAAATGAGCAACAGGGTTTTAGAAAAGATAGGACAATAAACATGGCTATATTTGATTTATTAAAAATTGTGACTAAAAATTTAGATACCACAAACCCAGTCTGCTCTATTTATATGGACATGACGCAGGCTTTTGACTATGTCGATCATCAGATTCTTTTAGCAAAATTAGATGCATATGGGATACGTGGCAATATACTTCAATTAATGGAATCATATTTAAAAAACAGGCAGCAATTCGTAGAAATATCTAGAGTCGATGTTAAAACAAAAAAAGAAATAATATATACATCGAAAGGTAGTACTGTCCTATATGGCGTACCACAGGGCAGTGTACTGGGCCCCTTGCTTTTTATCATTTATATCAATGATTTACCAAGAGCTGTAGATTATCCCATGACTCTTTTTGCGGATGATTGCACAGTTGTAGTAGAATGTAAAGAGTATAATACGTACGAAATTGATATTAACAGCGCACTTAATAGTGTTATATCTTGGCTTAAAGACAATAATTTGAAAGTCAACCTGACAAAAACGAAACTTATGCATTTTAGTCAAAGGAAACAAATACCAAATTTAAACATTAAATATCAAGACACAGAAGTAGAGGCAGTAGAAATAACAAAATTTTTGGGAGTTACTATTGATAAATCCTTAACATGGAAAGCACATATTGAATCACTTTGTTCAAAGTTGTCTAAAACTTCGTATGCACTCTACAAATTGAGACAAACTATTAATATAGAAACTATATTGACGGCATATCATGCTTTAGTGGCTTCTAATCTGAGATTTGGAGTGATCTTTTGGGGAAATTCAACTGACAGAGAGATAATTTTCAGAAGCCAAAAGAGATGTATAAGAGCTATGTTTGGTCTTAAACCTATTGACAGCTGTAAGCCATATTTCAAGACATATAAAATATTGACATTACCCTCGCTTTATATTTATGAATTAGCTATGTTTATAAGATGTAATTCTGACTTATTCAAGCGTAACGAGATATTTTATACTCATAATCTGAGACCCCGGGATCTAAGTACGCTTTGCCAACAGCGGGCAAAAACGGCTTTGTTTAGGAAAAGCTTATATGGAATCGCTCCAAAGATTTATAATAAAATACCAAAACAAATAAGAGATTCCAACAATAATAATATATTCAAGCAAAAGTTGAACAAGCTATTGGCAGAAAATTGTTATTATACCATTGGTGAATTTTTAAATGATGAGCAATTATAATTATGTAGTATAAACATTAATGTTATAATTTGACCTTGCCTAAAATAATATGAGAACTGTATACTTAATTATAATTATTTTTGGGACATTAATTGTTGATCCACATATTTGTTTTTGTTACATACATATTCTTTTTAATTTTTATTTTATACCGATTGTAATTTTGTTAACGTTGAATTTAATAATTTTTTGCATGTTGTATAAATTTCTAATTCATCTCATTGTGTTAATGTTTTCATTGACATGTAATTTTGTATGCCGCAAGGCAAGACATGAAGGACTACCGCTTGTAACATACCACCTGTATTAATTTTAAACTCATGTTCTGACAAATAAATTATCTTTATCTTTATCTTTATCTTTATTAGTGCATACCAACGCTAGCTATGGACTCTAGTGTAGGGTAGGTATTGACCTTACAGCTGTAATGTTGGTCTTGAAATTCTGTCACGTTTCATACTGCTCACCAGTGGCTATGTGAATATGTCCGAAGGATTTCAACTGATGGTTATTCATTATCGAATTAATTATTAGTCCAAATAAAAAATAAAAAAAGCCGTGGTGGTCCAGTGGCGAATAACCTTGCCTGCACTCAGAAAAAAATCGTCTAACAAAGCGACAATAAAAGCTTTGTTAGAATTTTATTGTTACCGCACGTAAGTACATTGTCATTGCAAATATACGGCTATAATGCCACTGACAACTTTTTTATTGTTGAAAAAAATTTAGTTACTTCAGCAAAATACACCTATTTAGTGTAACTATGTTAAAACATTTTAACGGGGTAGCAATGGCACGTTGTTAATTTATCAACGTTACGTAGTGATGTTATAGCAAAGTATAATCCATCAAAGTAACAATTGTTGGGGTAGCAATGGCACGTTGTTAATTTATGAACGTTACGTATTGATGTTATAGCAAAGTATAATCTATCAAAATAACAGTTGTTAGTATGGTTAAGCGGTATTGTTAGTAAACCAACGTTTTAACTAACAAAATTCAAATTAAACATTTGGACAAAATAGCCTAGATACGATTACAATGGCGACACCGTCGGATGCACAACCTGTTTTGTCACGCTGTCATTTAAATTGTGGACGCGTTGAAGAGCAGTCGTGCATGCGGTCTTATATTATACTTGTTCGTTTCCTATGCTATAGCATGCGGTCATAGTGTTTGTGTTATTAAATAACTGTTCAGTGATTACACTACTACTTGTATACGTAATTTTAATTACGGAGGACCAAGAGAATTTTCTCGATAAGAACCACTTGGCACACTTAGTGCCGTCTATGATGGGTAAGTAATAGTGTCTTATTTACTTAAATTTTTATTCAGTGGTCGGATAATCGGATGTATATTTACATGATATTTACCTAAAGTCCAAGTGTTTACTAAATATGGAACCTTTAAATTAAAAATATCACGAGATTCCGATATTTAGGCAGAATTTGTTATATATCTTTGATGGAAAGAACAACCATCCCGAGATTTACAAATAAATGATTTTAAGAATCCGTTTCCATATGTTCATAGCTTTTTATTAAGCATAGGTCCTAAATATGCATCCGATTACGGTTTTTATTATTATAATTAAACGCAAAATTATGTGGGTGAAGTTAATGTCATTGCTTTGCCATAGGCAACACACCTATTCAGTTGAGTGAATTCAGATTTACTTATGTCTAATCTAATGAAGTCGGTAACAAACCAAAATTGGTCTGAAAATTTTAACTGAATAGAGAAGTATATATCATCATCATACTCGGCATATCGGCTTGGCCGACACTGAGCCTACTGAGAAATCTGCTCTCCTATATATTCATTTGTGTCGAGTACGATTGCAGTTTTGTATGAAACAGCTGCTTACTTTTCCGCGATTTCGGTGTTGGTCCCATAGAGATATAAGAATTTACAAGGCCAGTCTCACATATATATAAATGTTTTCAGAAGTCACCCACTATCACAACGGCTGCTGACCAAAGTTATCCCGAACCACACACACATCCACAAGAAGTGCAGGTAAATAAAAAAAAACTTTAGAGTTGACACAAATTTACTGAACTGTTTGAAAGTAGGTACCTAGATAATTATTATAGGATAAGTCATCATCATCACAGCCTATATACGTCCCACTGCAGGGCAAAGGCCTACCCTCAGGGAGGGTTTATGGGCGTTAGTCCACCACGCGTGCACAATGCGGATTAGTATCTACACTTCACGTACGCATTGGAACTTCTTCTTCAGCCTATGCAGATTTCCTCACGATGTTTTCCTTCGAGTGCAGTCGGTATTACGTACTACGTATGTTCGAAAACTCATTGGTACATGGCATGTTGTCCCGTTATCCATGCGGATAACATGCTATAGTATGAGTACAATGTAATTCATCATCATCACAGCCTATATATGTCTCACTGCAGGGCACAGGCCTACCCTCTAGGAGGGTGTTTGGGCGTTAGTCCACCACGCGTGCCCAATGCGGATTGGTAGACATCACATATGTATGCATCAGAATTTCTTCTTCTGCATATGCAGGTTTCCTCTCGATGTTTCCTTCACCGTTTGAGAGCAGTCGGTAATACGTACATAAGTTACAAAAACTCTTTGGTACGTGGCATGTTTTACGTGCGGATTCGGTTTTACCCGGACCTCATGATTGAGAGTCCATACCTCTCCGTAGTAGGTGTAACAAATCGTACATAAATTACGAAAAAGTTATTGGTACGAGTCGGCTTGGACGGGGATCGAACCATCGCCTCCTGCACGGCAGGCCAGGTTACTCGCCACTGGACCACCACGGTTTTTTAAATTATAGGAATGTAATATATCGAACTGTAATAAAGAAATATCTTGGATATTTCATATAGCGTCATCTCATCCCACACTAGTTAGAGCTTGTACTACAGGTGCCAGACACTGACATACATAAGTAGGCAGATAAATATCCCAGTCACAGAACTAACATATATCATAACAATGTTTGCCAAGTCAGCTGATCTTATTGTTTATTCCAGGAATGGTCACTTATGCGGAACTGGATCTATTCAACAGCACATTTGATTTCAAGACATTAGAACCTGGAAAAGGTCTTCGCCGGATGCTATCTCTATTGGCAAGGTTCTACTTACAAAAGCGGACAAGCGTGACACCACAATAAAAGTTGTTAATTTATATTAGATTTATAATTCTAAGAGCATTAATAAATACCTACTGGTGATATCTTTTTTTTTCATATACCTATCTCTTTCCTCTTTGTCGTATATCTTTTGCTACCCAGCAAAGTAGCATTGGCTGTCTCGCTCCCTGCTCTGCACTTTGTTAATGATACACTATGGAAATCCGGCACTGCCCTGGAGTGATAAGCAGGAAACAATTATATTTTCCAAGTTTCTGCTTACGACAAAGTAACGTTGTTGGAGTGGCAACAGCTAATTTAATAAAGGCACAAAGGAAGATTGCTATTGCAACTAAAGAAAAGTAGATCTAGCGACAATAAACTTTTGTCTTTTTCACAAAATCCTTTGTCACCGGAACAAAGGTATATTGGTAGGCCACAAAGCACATTTGATACTACAACTAAGTAAAGTAGTTGTAGGGACAATTATGCTTTTGATAATGTAGCTAAAGAAAATAGTCATGGGAACAAAGCTAAAGCAAAACTATAGCCTTAGAAACAATCTTAGCATTGTAACTGCATAAATTCTACGTAGCTTATCTGACAACATTTTTATTGCTGTAACATCAAGATTGACTGATGAAGAGTAACTTTGCTGCATTAGCAATTAAGAATGTAACAATAAAAACGTTGCTTTCATAACTATACAACTTAGACGGCTCTCCAGCATCAAAGTTTTTTTGTTGCGATGGCAATAATTTTCTCTCAGTGTGCAATGAGGCGATGGTTCGATACCCGTCCAGGCTGACTCGTACCAATGAGTTTTTCGGAATTTATGTACGATTTGTAACACCACTGGCTTTTCGGTGAAGGAAAACATCGTGAGGAAACGTGCATGCTTCAATTTTGAGGCATGTATTTGTACCCACTGACCATTAGAAGTGGCGACGGGTTCACCCCCCGTCACACTGGACAAAGTTTCGATATTACTGGTGAAACGTGGATGTTCTGAGGTTTCAGAATATTTCTAAATACCCCCTCGGGAATATAATCGTGAGCATATGCTAAAAAATTTAAAAAACGTTTCATACACCGTCCAAATAAGTTGCAGTAGTCAAAGTTATTTTACTCATAAGAAACGTAATATATACTAGGTATCAAATTAAAGATTGAAAAATTATATCTCAGGCAGATGATTGCGGGTTCAAGTCCCGACTGAGACATAATTTATGAATCTTTAATTTGATTTGAAATAGCACAACATGGCTGTTTAACATGTTTATAGGTAATCAGTGTAATCACAAATATATGAAACCTATACTTCCAAATGATAAAAGATAAAAGATTAGAAATATAATAATAATATACTATATCCGTCATATTTTTGACGTAGCCTAGCCTAAAGCTGATCTAAGAATAAGTGAGAGGAAGTGTTTCAAATATCTGTTTCTGTAAATGAAAACGGCCTTAAAAATTTGTTGCTATTTGTAATGGAGTATAGGTGTATCTAAAGTAATGTTTTAACAAAATACATGTCTAAAACGGGATACCGAAAACTCTAGGTTAGTACTCTAGGTAAATTTTCCACAATTTTTTTTCATAGTTATCTTTTAACTGTATTAAAAGTAAGTACCTAGTTACCTATGTAAAACCGAACGCATTTAATATGCAACAACCAGCACATGCTTTTTGAAAGGATTGGAGATTGTTTTTTGCATTTTGATTAAATTTTACAAAACGTTTTACGTTTGTATCTCATTTCCATTGGCTTTGCAAATAGCTTGAGTTCACTTATCAATGCAAAGTGTAAAGTGAATGTATGAAGTCTGCAGATCGTAATACAAGATAGGTAGATACAGTGCCCTTTTTGATGCACTCCTTTTTCAGTTTTGAGACATCCCTCTCGAGAATACAGGGTGTAAGGGAATAGATAATAATAATTGCTCTGCGATATTATAATCTTGTTTAGTTAGGTAGGTACCTACCCAGTTTGCATTTTGTGAACATTGAACGCCTTGTTGAGTCCCATTTTTATCTTGTAAAAACATAGGTAGGTAGGTACATGGGTACATAACAATACGCTCACGCCTGGAGCCGCGCATGGTACCATTCAGGTAGGCAGAGATAATAGATCGCCACTAATTCGGCACTTTTATTCTTTTAGCATAGCATAGCATAGCATAGCATATTATGCTCACGACTATGTTGCCCAAGGGTCAGAGATGTTCTGAAACCTCAGAACATCCACGATTTTATTCTTTTAATTTAAGTAAAAATCAATTTTTTACTATCCTTTGTCATTTCAGTGTAAATATTCCCCTTTAATCACTTTTGTGATCATATCAACCGGAACCCAGAGCTTTTTGACATATTAGAGTAGGTTACCTCTTTCTAGGACTAACTTATATTTTGTACTAAATAGTACAAAACGATCCTTCTTTGTCTTATTTAAATTAAATGTTGTTTAGCTTTAATTTATTTCTTATTTTGCTTGCGTATTGTTTGTCCCTCTAAAATAATGAATACAATAATTTAAGCAATAAATCATGTCTTTAATCTCCAGTAAAAGATACAGCGTTAAACGAACGATTTACGGCGTACGTGCGGCGGGCGCGGAAGCGTCGAGGCGTTATAAATCTCCAATTTGGCCGCATTACCAACTATGGACATTATTTTATAGTCTACTTTGCTGAGAGCGCAGGCCACAGGCACAGGCTCTCGCGCTTTTTGTTAAAAGCCTCTTAGGAAGGCTCGTTTTTGCGCCCCCGTGGGCTTCTAACACGTCAAGGATGACTAATATCTAGATAGGTAAGTGTAAGAAATTGTAAAACAAGGTTTATTTAACAAATCATACAATTATGCAGGACATGCCATGTACCAATTAGTTATTCTAACTTATACTGCATTCCAAATAAGGACGAAACGATATTTCGATTCCTGTATAGCTTTCTGGCCAATTTTGATTAGCAAATATGATTTATTTATGAGAAAGATATACTATCCAACGTATCTTGGACGTTACTAAAGCTGTTCTAAGAATAAATGAGAGGAAGTGTTTCAAATCTGTTTCTGATATTCAAAATCGCCTTAAACTTTCGTTGTTATTTGGAATGGAGTATATGTACGTAATACTTACTGCTCTCAAAACTGTGAAGGAAAACTTCGTGAGGAATCCTGCATACGCTGAAGAAAAAATGTCATTGAGTATGTGAAGTCTACTAATCTGCATTGGGCACACGTGATGGACATCGCCCATACACCATCCCTGCGGGTGGGCCTGTGGCCTACATTGGGACGTAGGTTTCGTAAGTAACAATAAATATTTAAAACTCTTAAGGGGGTTTGTTTAGACCGTCAAACTGAACAACTTTCTCTATGGGACCAACATCGAAATCGCAAAAAAAAAATTGATATCCCATACATATTTTAGCTCTAGTCGATTTGTAGAGTATGAAACATAAATTTTTTTTTCGCGATTTCGTTATTGGTCCCATAGTGAAAGTTGTTCAGTTTGATGGTCTACACCACCCCCTTAAAGGTTTATTTGTATTTTTGTAACACCTTGTATAGGCTGATGATGTTGATGCAGAACTGGTGAAAACTTGTAATTGGCTCAGATTGTACTATAGCATTAACTGAACTATTATTGTAATTGTAAGCTGTAAGTTTTCCAAATAAAAAATAAAAAAACTTTAATTAAATCTGTTAAAAAAATTATTTTCTTAGAAATAATAGTAAGATAGACATGATAAGATAAAACAAGAAAATATTTTCTACTCCTCATTGCAAGAGAAAAGTCTAGGAAGGTAAAAAAACATAGATTTATTTTATCTTTTTTGGTTTTACAATAATTTGGTTAAAGAACAAGGAAATGTTATAGCCCGATCCAAATCGCAATGTTGTCGGACAAACTCTTAGTGCTGCCCCTCTAGCATGATTTCTCTACAAAACTACCTTTTCTTCGCTGCGTACAAAAGGACCTCTTCCTGAACTTTTCAGAGAGCGAAAGCCGCGCTTACCGCGACACGTGGCATGGAAAAAAGCCGAGGCGCGCGAATTAAGAATGATACGCAGTCTGCGTACGGGAGTATACAAGGTGTTTCATAAGTAACAATAAATTTTTGAAACTCTTATGGGGGTTGTTAAGACCGTCAAACTGAACAACTTTCTCTATGGGACCAACATCGAAATCGCGAAAAAAATAATTTCATATCCCATACATATTTTAGCTCTAGTCGATTTGTAGAGTATAGAACATAATTTTTTTTTTCCCGATTTCGATATTGGTCCCATAGTGAAAGTTGTTCAGTTTGATGGTCTACACCACCCCCTTAAAGGTTTATTTGTAGTTTTGTAACACCTTGTATATATGTTTATTAGTGGATCGGAGATCAATTCAATTCAATTCAAAATCATTTATTCAATATAGGAGCCTGAAGCACACTTATTAAACGTCAATTCTTTTTTAAGCTACCACCGCGTCGGAACGTGTTGTCGCTGTAGAGAAGATCGTCCGCCAAGAGTAAGAGAACTTATAATTTATTACAATAGCATATATACTAATTAGAAACTACTTAAATGTTAACTAAGCGTCGGACGCTGGCCCAGATTAATAGGCAAAGGTGCAAAGTGCGTCGTGTGCATCAGCAGTTCCGTAGTGATCTACTTTACTTGAACTGGATGTCGGATGCTGGGTCAGCATCCATAACTCGCGCAAGTAAAGAAGGCTGGTGGTGTCTTGCTGACCTTCGTTCCTCCTTATCCACCACTTTGGTAGGTACTACCTTGGTCCACCGGCCGTATGAAACCAGTGAAAAAATCATACCTATACATCATTACAAACACCTGTCGATTTTATTATTAAATTAATTAATAGTTAAAAAGTAATAAGAAACTTGTCGGTGAGTTGAGCAACTAGCAAGGCTTCGATGGTATAGTACCTTTATAAGGTTTCTTTTACCTAATTACCTACCTTTATTACCTACCAGACTGTGATGAAGAGAGACTGTTCATGTTCATTTTGACTGTATGCTTTATTATTAGCACAGAGTAGGTACTTACTATAATTACTACCGATACCGTAATTATTAGGTGCCAATCTATTTCGACGTTAGACCATTTAAATAGGGACCTGCCTTACGTTAGCATTCCCCTCGCCAAGGTGCAAGATCAAATGATCATGTACATGTGCATACAACTTTATACATTATCACTAAGCGAGACAGCCTATACTTAATTGCGGAACTACTAGTCTTGTTTGGGGTTCATACGAGATTATTTGTCATTATTTTTGACATTCAAAATTAGACTATAAATTAACGGAATAAAATCCAAAGTTGCGTATTGGATGTTACCTCGTCCCCGCAAAAAGTGGAAAAGTTTGTGTAGTAGAATTACACGCGTAACTTGTCCATATTTAAATGATGAAGATTTCGACCTAGATTTCGACTGGTACAGTCAGCATCAAAAGTATCTAAGCATGTTAAGTGTTCATAAATATCTGAGCAACTTTACGATGGCAAACCTTATTTCAACTCACAAAGAAATCAAATTAATTTATCTGTCATGTTATTATTTGTTAGGTTGAAAACAAATGTTATATAGTAGGAAATAGGGTTTATTTTCGTGTAATTGTTCAGATGTTTTTGAACGCCGGAGATGCATAGATACTTTTGATGCTGACTGTACCTACTATACTAGATAGTCTGTATCCCAATGTCCATGGTATCTTTTCGTTTCAGAAATATCAAAATATCAAAATATATGCAGCATATTGCTCAAAGCGGTGACATTTCAGCAGATTCATTAGCGGAAAATTTTAGTAATTTAAATTGCGTTTTAAACTCACCTCATAAATGGAAAACGTTTGTTTAATAGTGGAAACCAAATTTAAACATAAATTCGCTTTAATTTGAATACCTGTTTCAAACAAGAGACAGAAATAATTACGTGAATTATTGGTAACTTTTATAATAAAGTTTCAAAAAACTCGATTGCTGATACTGACTCCTAAATACGAACCAGCTAGAATTATTACCTATATTAAAATCTACAAAAATAATTTATTTGCAACGCCAGCTATTGTCAATATGAACAACAATCTATTTTTTATTGGCTCTAACTTCATAGCTCTATATGTATGTACCTCAAGCAGAATGTATAGTAGATTACATACCGAGGGCAGGAAAGTAAGAAGGGACCCAGATCTCATGTAAAGAAAACATGTGATCTGAGGCTTTCTTATTTACTGCCCGAGGTTAGTATAAATAGAAAAACTTATTTTCTCCCCTCCGGATGGAAAGCGTCAATTCTCGTCCCCCTGCACTAAACGAAGTTGCCGCTTTCCACCTCCGTCTAGAAATAGTATATTATCCTCTGGCAGTAAATAAGAAAGCCTCAGATCACAATGTTTGTTGACATGTGTGTTACATGAGATCTCAGACCTTTCTGACATGTGTAATCTACTTAACCCTACAACCTACAACTATAGAGGCTTCACCTTTCTTTGAAAATATCTCACTAACATACCTACCACTGCGTATACTTTAATCCCTTTTTAATTATGTACAGAAAGAGATACCGACATCCTCCCACTTTATTGTAGGCCTTCAGGGATGGATTCAGTGATTGCTCACAAGGGAAGTTCCAGAACCCGAACACACCAGAGCAGAAATATTTTGAGCAGAAATATTTTCTGAACACAACCACAATTAGGTATGCTAAAGTATAAGTACCTAACATTTTTCGTAGCCTAGGTAAAGAATATTTAAGTAAAGCCTGACCAGGAAAATAAAAAACCTGGATTGAGGGCGCTGCAATCGACTGTCACCTTAAATGTTAGTGTTCCAAGCTCGTTCCAAGTACAAAAATTTGTTCCAATGATTTTCCGCAACATGGCGAGGTTTTTTATATTTCTGGTCAGGCTTTACTTACCTTAACCGGAGAAAGAGAAGGAACTAGAAGAAAGCACGTGTCTTGTCATCAGAAAGAGATGCATATAGCAAATTCGCTCTAGTTAAAAAAGGAGATCGCTACTTAATGCTGTCCTTATCGACGTAGCCACTTTTTTGTTCTACGACGGCTATCTGACTCCGGAGTCAGTCAGACATCTATTTTCATACAAATTGTATAGGATTTTATGACTATCGCTGTCTCATACGCAGTTACACTGATGTTACGTCTATCAGCGTAAGCGAAAAATACTTTGCCTATGACCTTAACAGATACTTTGACTAAACTTAACAGACACTCAACAAGATTTTTCGAATTTCGAACTTTGCGCTTCAGGAACAAAAACTAAAATTATGTCATGAGCGACCATTCACCCCTCGGCGGGGATCGGCCGTCAAGCATACCTGAGGTGGAGTGAGATAGGCCTGGCCTATGGCGAGAAAATTATATTAGAAAAAATCACAAATAACGTTGAAGAGAAAATGATCCGATTAAAGTGAGTGTGGGCCAGTCATGTCTTTCGAATGCACCAGGAGAGGTGGGCAAGAATTGAGAGTCAGAAGTTGGCTATGTAAATGGTCATCGGCGTCCAAGCCGTCCTAGAAAGAGGTGGCGGGATCATATATTGATGCTTTCGATGACAAGCGACCGAATTATAAAGATACGAGAGTTAGGTGATCGCCGAAATATCCTAGAACCGTCTCTGGCCCCCATAAACGTCGGGTCTACCTTCAGTTCGGGTCACGTACTTTATCCGTAACGATAAAAATTCCTTTCTACCGACTCTCACGCGAGTAAATACTTACTCTGGAATACCTTCCTCGAAATACTTTAAGAGACCGAGTGGGCGCTGCTTGTGGCGACGATTAAGGCTGGTTTCGGAGCCTTTCTAACCAAAAGAATTTAGACTTAAATTTTTCTAGTAAGACTAACCGAGTTCCCTTTTTGGGTGGTCAGAATCTTGTAGCCAAGTTTCAAAGTTACAGTGGCTCGAAGATTTCCATGCAAATCTTAAATTCGTCCTATTTAGCATTGAAACTGTAGGTATATTTTAACGGAAATCTGAAAAACCACGGGAACTTTCAATTCAATTCAATTCAAAATCATTTATTCAGTATAGGAGCCTGAAGCACACTTATTAAACGTCAATTCTTTTTTAAGCTACCACCGCGTCGGAACGTGTTGTCGCTGTAGGAAAAACTCTAAGATTGAATGTGTGTCGGAGATCCAAATAAATAATTTTTCTTTCTTTCTTTCTTTCTACAGCATAACACGACTTAATGACTATTACAATATAAATTCTTATGCTAAGGTTATGTATACAGTAATACATAGTCTATTTAATTAAATAATTGATTCCTCAGGAACAGAGATTAGTTCCTAGACAGTGTTCAAAAAAATTCTTTTACGTTAATTTGGGAGTACCTATTGATAATAAAAACTTCGTTTGTATGGAGCGCGCGGAGCGCTCTTAAGAGAATATTATTCCGAGAGCGAAAATGCGCGCTGCATACAAACGTACTATGGTGATATTTTCAATGCTAACCAATTAAAGTCAATGAAATTTTGCAGAAACAATCTAGAAACAAATTTCAATGCTTCTATAGTCAGATTTTCGTTAAAATATACAGTTTCAATGCTAGGACTAATTTAAGATTTGTATGGAAATCTTTGAGGCACTGTATCTTGAAAACTCTACATTTTAACGAAAATCTGACTCCATACAAGCATAGAAATTTGTTCCTAGATTGTTTCTACAAAATTTCATTGACTTTAATTGATTAGTATTGAAAATATCACCATAGTACGTTTGTATGGAGCGCGCTCCGAATAATATACCCTTAATTGATTATTAAACCAATGTACGAGCTCCTACGAAAAATAATACTTACAGGGTGAAATTGATATCATTACTTAGCATCCTTATAAACTAAGGTCTACCCATGAAACTGAACCACTTTTACTGAGGGAGAAACCGATCGGAGCAAAAACAAATCAGCTGTTCCATGTTAAACTGCAGTGCCTTCACGACTCAAATGTATGCAACAGCTGTTATTTTTTTGCTCCGATCTATTTGCTCCCATAGTAAAAGTTGTTCAGTTCCACCCTGTATATACTAACGTAAAAAGCTACGCTATATAGTATTTCTTTGCCCTCAGTAAATTGTGCGAAGCGAAAGTTGCGTCGACATTTTATGTCCTTTTGTGTCCGAACACGATATTAGATTTCTCTACGCAACTAACGTAATAAATGCAGTACGAAAGTGCTGTATCAATCACTTAGTTGGACAATGATACGGCGGGCAGCAGAGTGAAAGTCGAGAAAATGCTAGAAGAATGTATATCAGTCACTACAATGTGACGGCTATGAGTGATTATTAGTTAGATGCTGTAGGATTGTATACCCAAGTTTATAGCCTGTGTCAACTCTCCATACTAATAGATGTGAACGAGCGCGTGGCTCCGGTCAGAATTTAGCCGTTTTCTTTGAAAAATTTGAAGATTTTTTATTAATTTCGAAAAAGTAAGAAAACCGCATCATTCTAAATTGTATTGTAAACAATATTGTAAATTTTCATTTCTTCCGATTAAAAATGTAAGAGTAAAATGATTACAACTGGAATTGTGAATTTAGATTCCCTTTGCTTCGGTTTTATTCATTAAAAACGATTTCTAGAAAAACCAAATCACTTCTCATATCATGAAGATGGTTCAGTTTATTTTTCTGCTCAAAAAGTGCCATAGTTAATGAATAAAATGGTTACCTTTGTACCCAATTTCATGGTAAAACCAGGAGGTAGCCCCTTAAGCAAATGTTTTATCTTGAGGTTATAGATTCAAGTTCACTAACTGGGTTGTCTACTAATGTTACTTAGGTCTACATACGAGTAGGACTACTGGGAGTTTTGTTTTACCGTAAGTCTACGGGGTACAAAGTTCCCAGTGGTCTCACTAGTGAGTCTATTGGGAAGAAAATTCCCAGTAGTTCAACTGGTAAAACCAGGTACTCGGTAAGACTACTGGGAACACGCCGTAAGATCCCACTGGTAGCAAAGGCTTTCTTAAACGATTTTATATCTAAGTAGAAATTTTTGGAGGACTATGAGGCTACTCACTAGCCTTTGCCCGCGATCTCGTCCGCGTGGATTTCCGAAAACTTCAACAACCCGTTGTAACCCTTTAAAACGCTCTTATACCGTTGAGGCCGTTTTTTGAACACGAACGAAAGTGTTTTAAACTGTGTTTTAAAGTCTGAAATTAAATTATGTCTTATTTAAGGATCGGGCGGATGGGCGACTGTTCTCAATTACACGATTAGATTAAGTTTACTCGATAGAAAAAAATCCCAAAGATACCCCTTTTTGTTATGTTTTTTTCAATACTATGATTAAACTGCTGATATTTAACTTTTTATTCTTGTACTTGACTAAATACATTAAATATTTCTAGTGAACTCAGAAGAATTTTTAGCTTAGACTCTCCCATGAGCAAAGATATTGACGAAAAACACGTTTTTTTGCGATCCTGCTTTCAATTGGAGCGGGATGGCTAATTTTAAACTTATGCTTGCAAGAAAGAGACGCTTGCACTGGGATAACCTAGCCTTAAAGAGTCGATTGACGAAAAATCGTTTTATAGTTCATCCCTATATCTCCACTGCAGAGAATTCAGTTTCTCTAATTTTAGTACGCCCCGTTACGTATGAAACTCTAAGGGCGCGCAGGGCAGGCAGCCGCATATTATTAGAAATTTCCGCGAACCAATAAATATCCAATCAGAATCGACGTACGCTCCGGCAAAATTCTGGCAATCAGCGTCGCCAAACCTCTCTTACAAATAGTAGTTATGCACAGAGTGCCTTCTGGCGAGTTCGCGACGAGCATCACAATTTTTCTGACAGAAAAATTCTCATAATGGGCGGCCGCCCTAACAAAGTGGAATTTCATTTGGCAAAGCTGTTCTTTGCCAACGTATTTAATAAGAAGCTCTTTATCCAGCTAAAATGCGTATATTATTGTTCACTCTACTTTCACTAGAAGCCCACTTGCAAGATGAATTGCAAAGATCACTAATCCCTTCTTTGATGTTAAACCCCTAGTTAACCTTTGTACCTACACAATTCTTTGAAAAGAACTTGATCTAAGACCTCTTCACTCTGAAGGCTCACTTTATATTGCGATGTTGAAAGAAAGTAGAGGATTGAGATAAAGTTAAACGTGTAATTACTTCTTTTGATTAGGCTGTTCATAAACCTGCTTAAAACTATAGTTGGTATTATGGTATTCGTCGTCAAGGATTTTTTGACAACTCTCATTCGAGTACCGGGAATATAAGAGAAGCGACACATATGCCGAATTGACGCGACGTGAATTACCTACCCACGCGTGCAATGCTTGTCCCTATACCGGCGATAAACCAGTCAGGCACGTATCCAAGGGGGGGATAGGTGGGATTTATCCCCCCCCCCCCCCCCCCCCCGAAATTTGAATTTTTGTATGGAAAAGTGATTGCATCACATACTTTTTCATTTTTTTTCTAGTCCAACCTAACCAGTACGCGCCATTTTTCCTAGTAGACGCGTAAATAGTAACGACCGTTAAAAGTAGTAGGTAGGATTATAGTAGATTACACACCGAGGACAGGAAAGTAAGAAAGATCTTAGATCTCATTGTAACATGTCAACAAACATGTGATCTGAGGCTTTCTTATTTACCTACTGTCCGAGGTTAGTATACAATTTTTCTGCTCGACGGAGGTGGAAAGCGACAACTTCGTTTAGCGCAGCGGGACGACAATTGATGCTTTCCGTCCGGAGGGAAGAAAAAGACCTTTTCACACTAGCGAAGCGACATACCACAGCGAGCTCGCAGCACGCTCGCCGCGATTTCAAAGCTGGCTACAAATCGCGTCGACACCACATCGTGACTAGACCTATTCTTCTGGACTTAACCGCATTTATTGGCGATTTGCGCTTCCCACTATTTCAAAGCTAAGGCTTCGGTCACACGAAGTGAATTCTCGCTGAGAATGCATGCTTGGTACGATAAGCTACTAACCACGCTGATAGCGCTCGCGTCCGACGTTCCTTTTCGCACCGAGCCGAGGTCTGACAGACGACATTTTTATGCTTTGGGCACCAACCGATGATATAAATTTCGTCGTACTGGTTAAATGTGACAGGCTGCCAGAAAATTATGAAAGCGGCTTCGTGTGACCGATAAGTATGGTTTAATTCTATATATCTAAAAAAACGGTTTGTACAGAAATATATCATTTATTTAATGTATAAAACAATTATTGTACTTACTCTAAACTTTATAAGGTCACCTTTTATTACATTTACTTAGGTACTAACTTGCTAAATAAATTGTGTCAGCTTATTTTCAGCTGCATGCTTTGGTAAAGCAATAAAAAAATAAAAAATACTATCAAAAATAATTTATTTCTGATGTAGTTACGAGTATTTAAAAAAATATATAGATTTTTTGTTTACCTACCTAGTTACTTCTGAAATATAATATGCACAGTGTACAAAAATAATGTATTATTCATTTAAATATAAAATATAATAAATTCAACGAGGTAGTCAACAACAAAATTCATGACTTAACAATTATAAGCCCTTCATGAATTACACAAGTATTATTTATTACTTTTATCTAGGAATGTAATTAACCTTACTTATCCAGGTTGTTCTCCAAATCAATGACGAAGTGATCGCTTGCCTCCTTCCTCTTACAGTAATGATACCAGGTTTATAAGTCTTACAGATATGCAGGTACTTATTAACCTGGTATGGCGCAAGTGCGCAATTGGAGAGTGGACTGCATCAAATATGTTTTAGTTTTATCTTCTCAGTAAAAAAATACGTTTGAAAATAATGCTAAACTTATATTTTCAGTATAATTATGTAGCTTGACAACTTTTTTTTAATAAAAGTATAAACTATAAAAAGTTTTGAAACGACGACGAAAAACAATGACGTCACTAAACATTATTTAGTACAATTTTTCATATAAAGCGCGTGTTTTGACGTTTAATAAAGAGTTGCTGATTTGACTAGTTGGAAACTCTCGGATTGCAAATTATATTGACCAATCAGGATGGTGCCAACTTCGCGCGCCTGAAATCCCTTGCCGCTCTCAGCATCTGCTATTCGACTTTGAGCGAGATGGAAAAAGATTTAGTAGCACCCGGTTTAGCACCCTTTGACTGCCGCGCATGATTGATTTTTAATTACTAAAGGACATCGGGGTTTGACTAAGGAAACTGTACACAAAATCAAAGTAGCACAGAGAGCCATGGAGCGCGCCATGCTGGGCATCACCCTTCTTGACCACGTCACAAACGTCGAGATCCGACGTCGAACTAAGGTTCAGGACGTCGGGGACCGAATAGCTCGCTTAAAGTGGCGGTGGGCAGGACACGTAGCTAGACGAAATGATGACAGGTGGAGTCTTAACAGAGTGGTGGCTGAGATTAGGTAAAAGAGAAGTGGGTCGTCCGGCAGCCAGTAGGCCTCGCATGCTACCCCCGAGTAAACGATAAAAATCGAGATGAGCCTCCTTACTATTTTACGTACGCCAGAGAGAGCGCGCATGACGATTTTCTCGTTTAAACCCTTTGTCGTGGGTGGCATGCTAGCCCTGCAGGTGGGTTGACGACATCTGGAAAAGTATAGGCAAGACCTGGATGCAACTGGCACAGGACCGAGAAGAATGACAAAATATGGAGGACGCTTATGCCCTGCAGTGGGTAGATACAGGCTGAAAATGATGATGATGATGATCGGGTTTTGACGTGGACTCGTACACTCTGCACAAACGAAGATGGACGAGTGGAATTATTTCCTGGTCGTACTGTACCGCCTTTAGATTCCGAGACTTGGACCTTTCAATCGCTAATTTATCAAATTAACTTATTAAAACTCTATCACAACAGTGGTAACAATCATCATCATCATCAGCCTATCATCGTCTACTGCTGAACAAACGCGCGCTACAAAACTCTGTCCTAGGCCTTCCTCATCCAGTCGCTCCCGGCTACTTTTTTTAGGTCGTCTGTCCAGCGGGCAGCACACGTCTCACACTACGCCTACCAGTTCGCGGCCTCCACTTTAGAACTCTGACACCCGATCGGTAACGGTACAGTAGTATTAACATAATAATAATAAACAATTTAGCTATAATATGGTACTATCATTGGGAGTCCTGCAGTAGTGACGAAGCGAAGATCTGCTGCATGATGTGTGGTAGCTTCGCCGTGTCCATGCAGACGTGCGCGTGTCCTACTGGCAGTCTGCGTAATAGGCTGTAGGAGAGAAGAAAAATTTAACACGTACGTGATTAATACTTTCGCTGCTAAGCTCAAAACAAATATCGTCGCGCAGTGCTAAAATTGACGCCCCTTGTAGGTCGTGCACACAGTCGTAACGTTTAAAGGACCAACGTGGCTCAACTCGTGGGTCACCCGCACCAGGCGTAAGGTTTAGGTAACTCGCGCGGTAAGTCATAAGCACAAGGGGAATGCAATAGGACTGACTCGTTACGTGGGTTCTTTAGTACTTTTAATAATGCAAAATATGCAAAAAAAACTGGCAGATGCCAATTTTTTTTCGCGACTTCGATGTTGGCTCCATATCGAAATTTGTTTAGTTTGATAGTCTGAATGAAGCACCCCCTTAAGTATCACTAGGGTGTTTTTTTACACCCTGTATTGTAGAAAAGTTTCCGATTTTTCACTCCATTATTTTAAAATACAGAGTTACCTCGGAGACAGTGCGCATTTTTCTTCCATGCAATCAGTATCGTTAATAGAAACATACCAGAAAAAAAAAAATGTTTTGTTTTCATCTTCGGATTCCTATGAATCTCGGCCGGGATTTAACAATCGGATTTCTTTTTTTTTATAATCAAACGGTCCAAAGCGCCATGGAAGTCAACCCCAATCCTCATAACTGTAGTAAGACCCTAATCCGAGTTCAGGATTTTTTCTGTTATCATAGGAACTCTTTTGTCACTACTATTTCAATATTTTTGTATGAGACATGATAAAATAAAAAAATACGTGTCTTTTTATTTTCAATTACCTCCATATACGTAAAATTTGCGCACTGTCTCCAAGGTAACCCTGTACATCTGGAGATACAAGCTGATGAATCGACAACGACATATCAAATGTACTTACTTGTCAGCCTCGTCACCTAAGCTGCCGATGAATATGACATGCGCCTGCACCCTTGGGTCCGACGTCAGAATAGTTCCCAGCGTTTCCGGTTGAATGCCGTATCTGCAGGGGAAAAGATAATGTTGGAGATCGTTTTGCTACATTCTTAACAACACTAAAAAAGGAAAAGCCCTTCAAATAATTACTAAATGGTAATCAAGGTGAAAAATAAAAGAAAGGGAATGAGGAATTCCTCAAATAGTAGGCCTGTGCCCTGCAGTGGGCCGTATACAAGGTGTTACAAAAATACAAATTAACCTTTAAGGGGGTGGTGTAGACCATCGAACTGAACAACTTTCACTATGGGACCAATATCGAAATCGCGAAAGAAAAAAATGATGTTCTATACTCTACAAATCGAATAGAGCTAAAATATGTATGGGATAACACATTTTTTTTTTCGCGATTTCGATGTTGGTCCCATAGAGAAAGTTGTTCAGTTTGACGGTCTAAACAACTCCCTTAAGAGTTTTAAAAATTTATTCTTACTTATGAAACACCTTGTAAAAGGTCATTTTTAATTAGTTGGCGAAACTCAACCAGGGCACTTGTTAATGATAACAGATTGCATTATCAATGTTTATATTTGGTATAAATACCAAATACATTTACAAAATTATTATTATCGTACGTATCGTACGCAGTGCGCGGCCGGCGGGCGATCATTGACCTCAGAATCATATGATCGAGCAGGGGGTCATTACCACGTAATTGTGCTTAGTAACAGATACCAAATGCGTTTGTTAAGTTTCGCCAACAAATTAAATTTGACCTTAAAAAATTAGCTGAAATTATTTTAAGGGAATGATCAGACCATCAAACTGAACAACTTTCTCTATTAGACCAATATAGAAATCGCGAAAAAATATCTGCAGTCCCATACATTTAGGTCGAGTAGTTAGGTTTGTATGGAACATCAGATTTTTTTTCGCGAATTCGATATTGGTCCCATAGAGAAATTTGTTCAGTTTTATGGGTTGATCATACCCTTAAAATAGTTTTAGCTAATTTTGTTACACCTTATAATAGGCTGATGATGATGATGATGAACCCTAGTTACAGATTATTCAATAGTTACTACAGGAATGACGAACTAAAATGCGCCTTATGTCAATGCGCGACAGCTTGTACCACTTGCGATACGCGGTGCCGTAGGTATTTATCGTTACTGATATAGACGTGGCCCTAGTAAGTTACCTTCTAAGGTTGGCGTCAGACAGTATAAGAACTATAGCTTCGTCCGCGTCTTCGCTCGCTATCGTAGATATGGCGTGCTTGGCGGCCGGGATCGTGTTGTCTCCCGACCAACAGAACTGAGCGTGCGCGTGCATTGTGCGGATTATCTATGGACAAGATAATACAATTTATAAATAGAAACAGGCTAAGTGCGAGTCGGATTCGCAACACGGACGGTTCTGTACCATCATACAATATTACAGAAAAAAATTTTTTACCGGGATCCTTAGCGCAACTTTTTTTTAAAATAATTTATGGACTCCGCCAGTGTCAAGTGGTTTGAGGGAGTGTCTATCCAATCTCGAGAATTGTTTTTGAGTAAGAACAACGGAGAAGGATTGTGGAGCCTCGTGGCAGGCTGAGACGCGAACCGCGCGAACACCACGCGAGAGACAAGTGTTCGGAGCAAACCTTGCAACGTGACTCCGACACACACTTGACCGGACCTTTACAGGTAGGACAGACAGACGGACGGACGGACATTGTAGGCTTATGAATAGGGTCCCGATGGCACCCTTTGGGTACGGAATAGAACACGTTATTTTAAGAAACTAATTTAATTTCCTTTTTTTTTGCGATTCATCGAGTTTATCAATATAAATTTAATTTTTAACTGTTATCTCTAAATGGTAAAGGTTTTCGCGAGAAAATCATTCGAACTTCATGGAGAAAAACCTTTACTTAGTATAAAAAAAGTAAAAATCACCTGCCTTCTCTTTCTAACTCTATGTTGGAAACAGAAACGGCAACATCAATTGTCAAATTATGACATTGTGAATATTTTTTTCTTAATGGTCAGTTATTATGGATTTTGATTCAGCCCTCCAAAAAAAACTTTTTTTTTGCAAAACCATTTCGAGATAATTGTCTCACTAACAATAATATTTTCTATGTCAGTCATTTTAAAATGAAAGAATTACAGTTTTTTTTTTAAATACAATATCGTCGGTTTTCGGTCCAACGAGGACGTTGGACCTGCAAACTCCATGGTAAACTAAAAATCTACTTAAAATGACTGGCCATTTAGGAAAAAAAACAAATATTGTCAGAATTTGAAATTAATGATGTTGCCGTTTCTGTTCACAGTTGAGTTAGAAAGAGAAGGCAGGTGATCTTTATTTTTTAAATTAAATTAAGGAAGCAAAGTTTTTTCTCCATGGAGTTTAAATGACTTTTTTCGCGACCACTTTTGCCTTTTACAAATTAAAGTTATAAATTTAATTTGTATTGATAAACTCGATGTATGGCAAAAAAACTAAATCTATCCGTAAAAAATAAAGACCAAAAAAAACTTGTCTAAATAACGAAACAGGATTACGATTTCGTATGGACAACTCCTCCACAATTCGGTGGACGAGGAAAATCCATACGAAATCGTAATCCTGTTTCGGAATTCCGGATCGCAATTCCGTATTTGTTTGGCGAACCTAAGTGGGTCAATTGACAACATTAAATTTTTTTAACCACCTGTTTTTAATGAAAAATATAAAAATAGGTTAAAAAATAAGAGATACATATTTTTCCGATTTTATTTTTGACCGATATTTCTATTTTTAATTTACTTTTGAATTTTCTGAAAAACGTAGGATTTATGGCTAAGATACCTTGGCCTCAATAACATTAAAAATAAAAACTGTCAAATACAATAGAAAAGCCAAGCAGGCAAAGGAATCAAATCTCATTCAACCTCTATTATATTTATCAGTATTTTTCAAATAACTCGAGAAATAATGGATAGAAAAATCTGATAATTTTATATAAGCTTTAAACATTGGCCTCTTATATAACAGAAGTAGACACACAATCAGCGGTCCAAAAATTACACATTTATAAGAGCTCGGAAATTACGTTTCCGAGCTCTTTTGGTCTTAGTACTACGCCGACTCTCCGTCTGTAAACATACATAATACGACTAAGTTTAATAATCAAATATGACGTATTAGTATCACCTTACAGCATTCATACTTATTTTGTGTATCTTATAATTTGCCACTGTTCTGGAGCGCGATTTTTGAAAGTCACACTTTTAAATCAGCAGTAGGAAAGAAGCATTCGAAAGATTTCCATACAAATTTTGACATTTTCTACTACAGATTTGAACGTGTGACTTTCAAAAATACTACTCTTGTCATCGTCTGATAGATGACATCTTGTTCCTTTTTCAAAATGCCTTTTTAGAAATTTTTTTTATTTTTTTTTTTTTTAGACATGTAAGAAGTATTTACAACTTTATACCTGGAGTATAAGGTATATGTTCAATTGATATGTATTATGCGAAAAGATTACAGAAAAAAGGCTATTTATTGAAAACTTTTTGCAGAAGTTTAAAAAGTATTATCAATTCTGACACAAAAATTAGCTAAGATTTTGTATGAGACTGTGAGTCTATAGTATTTCTGGTCAATGGCTTTAAATCACATAATCTCCAAATGGTTTTCTAATTCTGGTACCTTTCTTAGAATGAAATGTTGTCAATTAGGTTCACTGACTGTCACTCGACTATCGTAAACATTCCGGTCCAATTTAAGGATACAATAGTTTTATCTCTCACCTGTAACCTCTGTTTCTCGTTCTCGGGCGGCCTGTCGACCCTCACGAGCTCCAGAGCGTGATCTTCACCGGAATGCGCGTACATGTCGTATCTTATACGCGTCTCGTAGCCCGTTAGAGCCTCTGTCAGTAGTACTACAGCTTCCATCGAGCGTTCTAGACGACCGTCGTACGAGTTGAATCTGGGAACGAAATTGTTGTTTAAGGCTAGGTTATCCCAGTGCAAGCGTCTCTTTCTTGCAAGCATAAGTTTACAATTAGCCATCCCGCTCCAATTGAAAGCAGGATCGCAAAAAAACGTGTTTTTCGTCAATATCTTTGCTCATGGGAGTTTCTAAGCTAAAACTTCTCCTGAGTTCACTAAAAATATTTAATGTATTTAGTTAAGTGCAAGAATAAAAAGTTAAATATCAGCAGTTTAATCATAGTATTGAAAAAAACATAACAAAAAGGGGTAACTTTGGGATTTTTTTCTATCTAGTAAACTTAATCTAATCGTGTAATTGAGAACAGTCGCCCATCCGCCCGATCCTTAAATAAGACATAATTTAATTTCAGACTTTAAACCACAGTTTAAAACACTTTCGTTCTTGTTCAAAAAACGGCCTCGACGGTATAACAGCGTCTTAATTATAAAGGGTGTTTATGTCATTAGCATCCTTTTAAACTAAGAGTCTACTAAACTGTGCCTACTCAAATGTGTATGCAAAAGCAGATTTTTTTTGCTCCGACCGGTTTGCTCCCATAGTAACAGTTTTTCAGTTTGATGGGTAGACTCTTAGTATAAAAGGATGTCAATTAGATCAATTTCACCCTGTAGAAATACAGATATGTATAAAACTTAGCGGACAGTTAGTTAACCTGCCATTTGACGAAACTATCCACAACTATAACTATTTAACTATAGGAGCAACTGCAACTGCTTAACACACCTTCATGAGAATAGAGACACTCAAAATGAGACCACTAAGGCCGCTTTTCCACCAGAGACGTGCGTAGCGAGGCGGTGAGCGAGGAAAAAATCGTCCAATGAGAGTGCTTCAATTTCCCAATGACGTGAACGAGCGAGCGCGCTATTGACGGATTGTTTCCTCGATCACCGCCTCGCTACTTCGCACATCATCATCATCATCATCATTTTCAGCCTGTATCTACTATCTACCCACTGCAGGGCATAAGCCTCCTCCATATTTTGCCATTCTTCTCGGTCCTGTGCCAGTCGCATCCAGGTCTTGCCTGTACTTTTCCAGATGTCGTCAACCCACCTGGCTGCCGGACGACCCACTTCTCTTTTACCTAATCTCGGCCACCACTCTGTTAAGGCTTTACTCCACCTGCCATCATTTCGTCTAGCTACGTGCTACCTGCTACGTGCTACCTCGCACATCTCTGGTGGAAAAGCAGCCTAAAACGGTCACAGAAAAAGACTAACAAAGACCGAACCTAGCCCACTAAATCAGTGCACAATGTGAAAGCTTACCTGTACATGCTCCCTGAGACGTCGAGCACAAGCCTGAGCCGCTTGGGTTTGTCCGGAGGAGATCCTGGCGGGGGTTCCTGCTCAGTACGACGACGGTATATCGCCCGCTCGCCGGTTAGACCTGCAAATTCGTAAATAAAAGTCACGGACCAGCACTGAATGATACTAGAAGCTCTCCAAATGGCTTCCGATTGTTCGATCGGATTGTCAAGAAATTCGTTGGCAAAAAAGAATTGTTTGCTGCAAAAGAAACCATATCATTATGACTCTAGCGTTGTTGTGGTTAGTTATCATGATCTCTATACGTTAGGTGCACGAAGATAGACTGCTCGAGTGACCTAGTAAACCAGCTGTTCCTAAACTTTTAAGGCCACGGAACACTCAATAAATCCCTTTTATTCAATGGAACCCCACATCAAATAATAATAAATAAAAAATAAACAATAAACTCTATGACATGCCATCTACTCTACAAAAGATGAAGAAGTCTCCTAAGAACTTATGAAGATAATATTTATAAAGAGTGTTAGGGTAAACAGTTGCTTTACTTTCAGGGGCGATTGTACCCATGATACTGAACAACTTTCCCTAAGAAACCTATAGGAAATCCTCAAAAAAATTGTTGCACTTTCCATACTAAATGCAATCAGCTGATCGAACGTTTGTATGATAATTGATAAGTCAAAAAAATAATGTTGTGATTTTCCTATAGTTCTTAGTGCGGAGCGGGCTGCCGGAAACACAAACATACGGGTGATGTATATTGTATACATCACAAATTTTTTATTAGTAACGAAACTATAAGGGTGTATTCAGACCGTGAATATTAATAACTTTCCCAAAGGAACAAGGGCCGAAAAACGAGAAAAATTTTTGGACTTCCTATAGAAAATCGATCGGCCGATCCGCACTTTTGTATGGGCGGTCCAAAAAATTGTTGTTTTTCTACCCATGTTCCTTGCGGAATGTTGTTTAGATTCACGGTCTGAATACATCTTTAAAGTTTCGTTACTAGTGGTGTAGAGCGTTCACGGAGAAGCCTTTTTGCATGCGTCAAATTGTCATAGATATATTGCCCGACCAACGAGCCGCGCGACGCCCCGCGTTTCGCTCCGCGTGACGCCCGCGTCTCCCTGAACGAAACTTTACACCCCGTAGTGGATTATGTATAATAGGACTTGCCCTCGATGATCTTCCCGTCGTCCAGTTCACCGCTGGTCTGATGCCGACTCCACTGCCTCTCTTTCTTCTTCGCCTGCAGTTCCGCTAACACACCGCGCAGAGCTCCAACCTGTAAGGGAATGTTTTCTTATGTAATAAATCATGTTTGTGAATGTTTATTATGAATAGATTGCGTCTGAATAAGGCTAGAATTACATAACATTTTGGAATTATAATCAAAGACAGGACATATTATAAATATGTAAAAAACATCGCTATATTGTGAAAGCATGGCATCATATCATCAATGATGCCACAGTAGTGTAATTCCGGGATTAAAAATATCGCAGATGTTAACTTTACGCATAGTCTTTCGAAATGTTAAAACTGCATAAAAACAGGATCATTAGTTTCCGTATGATGCTTCAATGAAGAAAAAAATAAAAAAAAGTAAATTAGCTCCAATGACGTACCGATACCTACCAACCAGAAGTGTTTCTTCTAGCAGCGATTTTACAGTTTTGTGCTTCGATCAAAGTAAAATTAATGGATAGGCCCAAAGCGAGTTAAGTTGAAGCACACTAGTGGTGCACTTGGTCTGTCATCTCGGTACATATTTGAAGTATGCCTGTCATTTGTTTTGATCTGAAATCATTGGTTTGAAATGTTCGGGTAAGGCCTATCCATTAATTTTACTTTGATCGAAGGTTATATGCACACAAACAAATCGTGTCACAGAATGAACGTTAAAATGGCACCGTTACTTACCTGCGGCTGCACCGCTCTATGGAACTGTTCATACAACTTGGCGTCGTACTCGCTCATCTTGATCTCCTTCAGCCGTTCCTCGAACGCTTTGCGATTCATCTCTCTGGCCGCCTTCTTTACGTGCTCTGGAACATCGTCTTTCTCTGCTTCTGACAGCTGCAAGTTTTATAGAAATTGTATCATTGTTCTCATGTAGTGGTAGCATGCCACTTACTACAAAATGAGAAAACGAGATATTCGTCATCATTTTTGACATGCGCAAAGCAACAAAAACAGAGAGATTTTTCTAGCTTTTTCGGAAGCAATATGCTAGGCCCACATCTCGTCATGCGGGCTTATTTTGGCATTCGCAAAGTAACAAAATAAATACAGAGGCGCATCTCGATTTTTTTCATTATTTCTCTGACGTGCTAGACACACTGCTCTCATAAATAACATTATTTCAGGCCGGGCACTAAGTTATCTCCTTTTTCTCCCCTCCGGACGGAAAGCGTCAATTGTCGTCCCGCTGCGCTAAACGAAGTTGCCGCTTTCCACCTCCGTCGAGGAGAAAAATAGTATAATAACCTCGGACAGTAAATAAGAAAGCCTCAGAGCACAATGAGATCTGAGACCTTTCTTACTTTCCTGTCGTCGGTGTGTAATCAACTATTATAATATTGAAACCAAAGTTCTAAGTGACTGGAAACTATAATTGTCTTCGAGTTCCGACTCATAATTCTACATTCTACCTTCTATTTTTCTAATATCCCCGAACATACGTATATGAAGTCTACCCATCCACATTGGGCACGTGTACCAAGTAGTTTAACTCTAACGCCCACACATCCTCATAATGAAAGTAAGCTTCTGCCCCAGTGATGGGGACAGACAACTGGCTCATAATAATCCTCAAACTTTAAAACTTCCCCATCAATTATATTTCTTATACAACCCACCTGATGAACATCATGGCCCTTATCCAGCCTGTAGGGCCCGCCCTTGCCCCCCAACCCGGCAGTGTCGCGGCCGCCGGTGCCCCCCGCCCACGTGTTGCCCCCCACGTGCGGTTTGTTATCCGGGTCATCTTTTCCATACTTCGGTGAGGATACGTCTTTGCTGCAAATAAATTTAATCTAGTTGATAAAAGAGTCAAGAAGTATAAAAGATGGGTTTGCTCTTGACCTCAATCTAGTCCTCAGGACAAAGATGGAGTCGAAGATGTAGCTTACCCAGAAGAAGCCTATTCACTTGTACTTTAAAGGAATTCGGGTTGTAAGCGTTCGGAAATACTGACGCAAGCAGGGCATTCCCCCTTGGCTGTGCGCATTATAAAATATTCTGAAAGGCGCTTAGTGCGAATATGTGGGATGTCATCTAAGTAGGGGTGATATCCCGCGGTGTGCCTGGATTTCCGGTAGTAGAATGGGGAAGGCGGAATGAGCTCATGTAGCTCCTGGGCACAGTTACCGAAGTACACTCTGTAGAAGACCGACAAGCAGGCTACTCTGCGGCGGTGGGCTAGGTTATGAAGCTTGGTTCTCTCCAGCTTACTGTCGCCAATGAGCCTCCTGGCTCTGCGTTCAACCGAGTCGAGTGTGGCTATTTGATACTTCGCTGAGCCATCCCACAGCCATCCCTTTTGTCAATGCCCGACAGCCCTTATCGTGAGCGATGTAGGTACGTAACGGAGTACTGACCCAAGGCCATCGGCTTATGTATTTTCTTTTCTATTTATGTATTTAGATTTGAATTTTGAGATTGCAACTTCGTGTAGTCGCTCCTATTGCACGCAGTAACAAGCAATAGTTGCTCCAAGAACAAAGCTATGCAGTTGAACCCAAACAAAATGTTGTGCTTTCACAACAAGTAGTGTCAATAGATAAGATAGACGGATATAGTAGGTATTACATATAGAATGACCACTCCCTGCCCCTTACTAAGAGCAGATACCGCACTTCAAAAGTAAGTTTAGGAGAGCCGAGCAAGAAGCATATACAGCTGGAGCGCGCGTGCGAGCGGGACGGAGCTTGTGTCGTCGCTAACTTGTGTCTATTACAGTACCATTGAAACATAGTGAGATCGTTATATGAAGTGCCGGGGGTGTGACTTTACGAAGACAAAGGTAGTAGTGTAACCATAGATTTAGTATATACTATGTTAAATCGGAAATGCGAAAGAGAAAGGGCATAGCATTAACGTATGTTAGAGCGAGATAGATAGACGAGACCATACACGAACACGCTATGAGCCTGTATGGACCTAGCGTCAGTTGTCAAAGGAACGAATACCGCTTTTTTTTTCAAAATCTCCGGTTTTTTTGGTATCGCCTTGGATAATCCGTAGCCGATCTAACGTAGTAATCTAAACTATTATAAAACTGTAACTGCAGTGTGTCTGTACATTGAAGATATTTACAAAAAAAAGATTACGATATGGTTTTTAGGTATCCCTGACTCGATTCAACCTTTTTTAGAAATTTTGTCTGTCTGTTTGTTTGTGTGTTTGTTTGTTTGTTTATTTGTTTGTTTGTTTGTTCGCGCATCACGCAAAAACTACTGAACCGATTTTGATGAAACTTTTTTTGTTTGATAGCTTATGATCTGACTTAAAATCTGGTATATAATTTATGCGGACGAAGTCGCGGGTTAACTCTAGTTATAATACTAAATCGATGAATGTAACTAACCCGCTGTCCCTCTCAATGGTCATCTGAATCTTCTTGAGCGCGTCCTTGGACCTTCCCTCGAGCACGCCCTCTGTCGGCAGTCCGCTGGAGTGAAGCACTTCTAGTAACGTATCGGCCATGTCTTTGCTGTAGCGATCGAAGTCGAAAACATTGCCGATTGCTGTCGCTAGGTCATCTTCTGGGTATTTCTGTGAATTGAGATATTGGCAAAAATTTCATCAGGAACTGAAGATAAGATAGACCTTCGTTATCTTTGTAACGAATTCTTGACCCATCAACTAGTGATTGAACAAAGAATATTTGATGAATCTAAAGGCTGGGCCACACAGAGTGCAACTGCAGAACGGGTTCATGCCGGCTGCAGACCGAACATATGATTCCATAGTTTACAACTGCTGCCGGTCTGCAGCCGGCCTGCACCCGTTCTGCAGCTGCACTCTGAGTGGCCCAGCCTTAAAAGAGGAATAAATATATTACATATACAATACTTTTTACATTTCAGGTCGTCAAATCAGGACATACCATACAACTCAATTATGATGTTGCCACATGGGCTTCGCTTACAAAGAGAGGCCTTTTACCCTTTGATTCCCGCACATTTCACCGTCAAAAACCGTGAGTCACCAAGTATGCGAAAGACATTATTGGTACATTATGTAGGCAGATTGGCGATCGCAGTAAGATAGAGGTAAGTAATTTAACTTCTTGTGATATTCTGCTGCCTGTTCTTTAATTTTTCATCGCCTCCGTCGGTCCTATTCTAGTCAGAGACCACACAAGGATCTAAATATTTACCTTGTAGGATCACATTGCATGGCAAAAATCTTCTCACGAGAGAGGAAGAGGGAGTGGGCCAGACTCCACCAAGATTGGAGAAGGGAAGTTTGTAATTATCTCACCTGTAAATGCTTAACAATATTGACCAGCTCCCTCGTCGAGTAAGGATACGTCAGTTGTCCCTGGTCGGCCATGTCTCTCAGCGTCGCGAACGCTTGCACTAACTTTGTCATCACGTCTTTCGGTACATCGGGTCCGTATGAACGCAGGAGTTCTGTTTCTGACTCAATGGAGGGGTTGTCGACAGCGTGGCAAGAGAACAGGTCGCCTGGAACGGTTAGATTTGTTTATCAGCTAGGAAAAACTTGGACGTAGAAAGGAACAAAGTCATTTTTTAACTTTTTGAGGTTGTGGGCATTTAACAAATTTCTATGCTTGTATGGTGTCAGATTTTCGTTAAAATGTATAGTTTTCAAGTTACAGTGCTTCAAAGATTTCCATATAAATCTTAAATTAATCCTAGCATTGAAAGCATAGAAATTTGTTTCTAGATTGTTTCTGCAAAATTTCATTGACTTTAATTGGTTAGTATTGAAAATATCACCATAGTACGTTTGTATGCAGCGCGCATTTTCGCTCTCGGAATAATATTCTCTTAAGCTACAGCTCTTTGACTAAGTAGGTGCCTGCGGTAATGGAGCGGTGCGGGAGGGTGTGAAATATGATGTAACAGCACTTTTTGTTTCTTTGTATAGAGTGACAGTCGTCTGACTTCATATTTCACACCCTACCGCACTGCTTCACTACCGTAGAAAACGACTCAGTTAAACGCTATACCTGTATAATAGGCCTTTCTCACTCAATTTCAGAATGGAACGTGTGAAGTGGTATTGTTAAAATAAAATAATATGTGGATAACCTTTCGCCTACAAAACTATAGCAAAAGAATCCGCATTCTTCAGGATAGAACACAAGATAGTACTAGGTATTTGTATACATAATGGTCACTCAGCCGATAGACTTCCACTGCTGGATAAAGGTATCCCCCGCAGTTCGGCATAACGACTGGTCCGCGCCCTCGTCCAACGGGTTCCCTTCGACTTCACCATGTCGTAGTTTCACATTGTGGGGGACTATCTATCTTTATAAGCGACGATGTTACGGCACAATGACCTATGTTTTTTATCACCTATGTATTTATATTCATCGATATAAATAGGTCTCACTGTGACACAATTTTTATCAAAATTCAAGATGGCTCGAAGGACCATAGGCTGCTAATCGTCTAATCTAACAGTTAGTTTATTTATAAGACTTAGGGCCTGTTTCACCACTTCTGAATATGTCCTTGTTAGCTTATCCAACAGATATTTTGACATATTTTCATATAAAATACGTCAAACTATCTTATTGATTGATTATAAACATGTTACAGCCATGTTGTGCTATTTCGAATCAAATTAATCAAACTATCTGTCGGATAAGCTAGCAAGAATGTACTCAGAAGTGGTGAAACAGGCCCTTAAACTTACCCAAGGAAGCAAAGAAATCATTCCCCAAAAACGGGAACCCAGGTCTATTAGCCAGCACGATCATCCTAAAATCATCGTGTACCGGTATGAAGCTCTCCACGTCACCCCCTGAGATCTCCATCATATGCTTAGGAACTATCCTCCTTCCATCACTCAGAATCATCTCTCCATTCTCAACCAAAGTCTTCAAAATACACGTGACATGAGTCGGAGCCTTATCTGCTTCATCTACTACTAAAACATGACCGTTTTTAACAGCTTTTACTAGAGGTGAATCTTCGTATATGACAACACCATCTCGTACTGTAGGTTGCACTGTTAATGATTGTACAGTAGTGTCTCTATGTAGCTGGATGTATTCTCTAGGACGATTTAGTAATTGGAGTAGCCTATCTGCTATTTTATTTTTACCAACTCCTTGGTTACCGACTAGTAATAAATGACTGCCAAGCAAAAAGTCTTGGAGCAGCCATTCTAAAAGTTTGACATGTTGAGGTACATCGTAGAATAGAATGTCAGGGACTTTAGTCAAGGCGTCAGTTTTGAATGTTTCTGTGCTCGTATTCCCTATAGTTAAGACTCCTTTTTCAACCGAAATTTTTACTTTTTCTTCCGATATGCCACCGAAAAGACCAAATCTTCTTGGAGGTTCTATTCCCAGTTTCTGACTAATGCCATCTAGTGCTTTTCTAGCTAAATTAGGGAGGAATTTTGCTAAGAACGTTCTCTGTACGGTTTCGTAGGCGGCGTCTGTTGGATATTCGGACATTCTGTGAGCTATTCTTAAAAGTTGTCGGGTAGATAAAGATGAGGATAGATTTTTGAGGGTGCCGTCTTCTGACTTCCTCAATTCGTCCGCTAAGTTGATTATGGAATGTAGTGGTTCTGATATGTCGCCGTACTGAAATTATACAAATTATCATTAAAAATAAAGAAAAGCAGGCAGTACACTCTCGCGAGAACTTCTCGGCGAAAATTCTCAGCCAAAACTTCCAAGGAAATACTACGGCTCACTACGCACCAGCAAGAACAAGGAGGGGCATCCATACTCTCGTTCTCGGCCTTTCTGGTCTTTTATCGGTGAGAATGTAATGCAGGCATTGCATTTATCTTCGATAAGTTTTGGTTCAAGTTAACTCGAACATTGTGATTGTGGAGGCAACTCGCGGGCTTCCGAGACCAAGCAAAGAAAGCTATTCGATTTAATAGTTCGAATAATTCGACTTCGAATAAAATGTAAAATTACTGAAGACAAGACTTATTGCCTCAATAATAATGGTTTCGGGCGGATGTGTATACCGAAATATGAAATGAAAACGTATCGCAGCCACGACCAACACGCATTTGGAAATTCCAACTTTCCAAATGGCCCGTGGAAGCGTTTTAACTTGAAACACTAATTTACTAGAGAAATATAGGTAATCAGATACCGATAATACGTACGGGATAAAAGTCATACTAAAACCGAATAAAAAATCGCGCGCAGCGGCAGTGGAGTACGTAAAACGTATTGTACCGAGTAATGGCTTCTATCCTCTTAATAATGGTAATAAAATAATGCCAGTAGGTGATATAATTCCAAAGTAATAAGCGATCTTGCCATAAAACATTTCTTTGCGAAATGAAATACGTTTCACGAATATAGTAGATTACACACGGAGGACAGGAAAGTAAAAAAGGTCTCAGATCTCATGTAATTACAATAATAAATAAATAACAAACATGTGATCTGAGGCTTTCTTATGTATTGTCCGAGGTTAGTATACTATTTTTCTCCTCGACGGAGGTGGGAAGCGACAACTTCGTGAAGCGCAGCGGGACGACAATTGACGCTTTCCGTCCGGAGGTGAGAAAATGAATTAAACAAAAGAATATACTCACCAAAGTGTTGATAATGAAGATCTCCTCAGTTTTGCTAAGGTTCCTCATCTCGTGGAATATGAACAAGCTCAGTATCTCTGGGGAAAGCCACTGCTGGCCCTGACCGTGGGTAGGAGGCTCAGCAAGCGCCACTATCCTGAAAACAATGAACACATGTTATTATTTGCGAAAAAGGGGCAAAATATCGGTCTTCGCTCTCCATTTTTTAAGCGTCTGTGAATGAATAAATACAGGGTCATTCTTAATATGCCGACACTTTTTTAAGGGGATGATTAGACCATCAAACTGAACAACTTTCTCTATAGGACCAACATCGAAATCACGAAAAAAATCTGCTGTCCCATACATTTGGCTCGAGTAGGTTTGCAGTTCTGTATGCAACAGGAGATTCTTTTTTGCGATTTCGATGTTGGTGTCATAGGGAAAGTTGTTCAGTTTGACGGTCTGATCATCCCCTTAAAAAATTGTCAGCATATTAAGAAGGACGCTGTATATTTTTCAAATAGTCACTTTTTTATTTATCAAATTACTAGCGTTTGCCCGCGATTTCGTCCGCATGAAATTAGAATATCGAAAAATTCAAAATGTCATCTTCAGTGGTTTAGGCTGTCTGTTAGTCAGTCACGGAACCGTTTTTTAATTAATTTCAGCCTATAATTAATAGCACGTGAAATCACTCGCTTCACTCAAGTCACTTTATACGGGAAAATGAAATCAATAAAAAATTGGTAGTCATTATATATCATAGTTATATTTTTAAAGCATTTAATGTAATGTTTTTCTGTGTGTGTGGAGACAAATAAAGATGTGTTTGAATTGGTTACCTAAAAGCCGGATGAATCTTCTTAACGCCGCTGTCTTGCAGTTCCTTCTCGGTCAGTCCCGACGCGATAAGTTCGTCGTATCGATCGTGACGCAGCAGCCGAGTGCCATCGTGCAGCTGCAGCTCTCTGTCGTGCACTAGCCTGTAACCAATCAAAAAACTAAATACATACATACATAAGCTCACACCATAGGGGTAGGCAGAGACCACGGACCGCCACACGCTACGACTCTGACACACCTCTTTAGCCTCATTCACATTCACATATCTCTTCATGCACTTCCGTCGATAGAGGGTGCTACGCACTTGTCCTTTTCGGAAAAGATCATTGATTTGATCATGGTATGTTTTCCTCGGACGGCCTCTCCCAACAAAAAACTAAACAATACTACAAAAAACTAAATGAAATAAAAACACGTAAGGACAAATATAGCGTTGGTCTAGTTTTGTAGGCGAAAGGCCTAGTAACCTACTAATTTTTAGCACATAATTTCAACCTGGTCAACTTTCTGCCTGTTTGTTGCTTCCTGCTTGTTTGTTTGTTGCTTTCTTCCACCAATCCGCATTGGGAACGCATGGTGGAGTATCATCCACTCCTCTTAACATTATTCGTGAGAGGAGGCCTTTGCCCTTTTTGCCGAGAGGGGTTTTGTCAATAAAATACATCTAAAACGATGAAGTGCGCTGTTCCTGGATTCGGTTTTAGCAGCGGAACCTGCGCGTCTTTCAATCTATGTCGGCATTTTAACGACACTTACTTCTATAGAAATATTGCTTTGCGACACCTTCGCTCCCCCTTCTGTCTCCCATCAGGCGATAGTAACTAGGAGTCTCTCACCTATGTAGTACAGCGCCGGTACTAGCATGTACCCTATGCAGACCATCCAGCACAGCGAGGTGTCCCTTGAGCGCGGCCTCCACCAGCGCAGAGTTGCGCCACACCGTGTCACCGCTGTCCAACGTGGTGCGTTGTTGTAACAAATCTCTCGCCGTCATGTCCTGGTATAGAACTATGGGTTCTATTGTGTATCCTAATAGGGAAGCTAGTTGCGTGACAAGGAGGCTTTTTCCACAGCCTTTTGGGCCTGGAAAAAGATATGGAGTAAGTAACATTTTCACAAGAAATTGGACCAACTCCTTTAGTACGATTTTTCTACGTGTAAGTATCATTAACCTTTACGCCACATACTCTACACATCAAACTGAACAACTTTTACTATGGGGGCAAACCAGTAAACGCAAAAAAAAATCTGCTGTTCCATACTAAAGTAAACTGCAATGCCTACCCAACTCGAACGTATTGAACAGCTGTTTTTTTTTGTTCTGACATTTGCTCCCATAGTAAAAGTTGCTCAGTTTGATGGGTAGAGTATGTGGTTGAAAAGTTAATGATACTTTTCCTTACAGCCTTTATTCTAGCATAGCATCGCATATACTCACGACTATATTCCCCGAGGGGGGTAGTCAGAGATATTCTGAAACCTCAGAGCATCCACGTTTCACCAGTAGTACCGAAACTCTGTCCAGTGTGACGGGGGGTGAGCCCGTCGCCACTTATAATGGCCTGTATTCTACACGAAGAATAATATCTCTGATGACCCCTTCGGGGATTATAGTCGTGATCATATGTATGTATGTTCATCACTAAGGGTGACTTGCACCAAAAGTATTAAGGCTTAAACGTATAGTGAACGCACTGTCTATCACACTCTCATATTAATAACAGTCTTCTTCTCCTTCTTCTTATCGAGTGGGCTGCAAGCCCTGGTGTCAGAGTTTATTCAAACCGCCTTACGGCCTCTGACGTGGTTTTTATGTAACGACTACTACCACCAGAGATAGTAGCCGGGACCAACAGCTTAACGTGCCATCCGAAGCACAGAATCATCTTTCTTTTCAGACAATCAGGTGACTCAGCCTGCATTTTCCTAACCAACTGGGGAAAAACCGCACAAAGTGACATTTCACTAGATGCCCCCCGTGGGAATCGAACCCACCGTGTCAAGAGCCCAATGCTCTTAACCATTTACGATGAAACATGTTAAGCCTAGATACTTATCAAGGATTTTCACGAAAAACATACTAACCAACAACACAAAAGTCCCCAACACTATGACTCAACAACAACTCATTTAGCAGCTCGCTCTGATACTCAGTCTTCACCATTCCCTTCTCCCTCCCCACCAGTCCGCCACAAGGCACGCCAAACTGACTCTTCTGCCCGTTCATTTCCATAGTCACTAAGGCCTGGTTTCCTTTGAAGTCGACGCCTTGGAGAGATATGTTCCAGTTAGGGGCGGTGTCTATTTTGAGGTTGTGTAGAACTGCTTTTACGTTTCTGACGTGATCTTTGGTGAGGAATGTGTTGTATGGATAGAGAAGGTAGAGTAGCTTGTGGATTGGAATGTTGGGGTTTCGTTCCTGCAAAATAAGAAAAAGAAATAAGATTTTAATTGTACCACGGATCATAACATTTTCAATACAGCAATAGTCCACCTTGCGGGTGAACTACGGGCAATATATTTTCAGCGGCGCCCGTAGTACACCTCTGAGGTGGACCCCGGGTCAGTACAAGTGCCCGTAGTCCACCCAGGTGGACTTGTCAGGTGGACCACGGGTAACGAACGAATTAAATGTGTTAAGTACATACAGAACAGAGTGTTTCAGACCATACTGAACAACTTTCACGATGCAGCCAACAACGAAATCGCATAAAAAAGCAGCTGTTCTGTTCCATGGAAAATATCAATAGCTACTCGACCAAAATGCATGAAACTGCTGTTTTTTTTTCGCGATTTCAAAGCTGGCCCCGTAGTAAAAGTTGTTCAGTTTGGTGGTCTAAAGCACCTGTTTGATAACGCATTTACGATGACACCTTGTATAAGTACATAAGTCGCTTCAGTGGCGTAGATCAATATGTTCTGTGAAACAGCATTTTTTTTTGCGATTGTGTGTTGTCCAGTCTAACCATCTGAACTAAAATCGATAAAAAACCTACTGTACTCGTCTCGTCTCTAAAAGCCTACTAAAAGCATATTAAGGTATGCGAAACGATTAAAAACCACTAAAGCAATCACCCAACTGAATAATGAGTTAATGACAGAGCCTTTCATTGCATATTTTATAACAAATCTCTTCGCGCCAACACCTCAATTTGATAAAATTACGAGTACCTATCGAAACCGGCATTTTGTAAAATGTAAAACAAATTGTCATGACCTCGCCAAGTTCATATCATAGCTCAAAGCTGATGATATTTTCGCGTGAGTTTCCACCGCATTATCGCATAGCCTGAACAAATATTAGGGATGTTACGGTGCATAGTATCCGTATCCGAAATTCGTCTTGGTAGCAGTCATGGCCCAGTAGGACTACCATGAGTCTTCACCGTACTTTACTACTGTAGTTACGTCACTAATTTTGTACTGAATCTCGTACAGCGCTCTTAGTGGTTACGTTGAGAACTAATTTCTGCCATACGAATTGTCGACGTAGCTACAGTAGTCAAGTACAGTGAAAACTCATGGTAGGCCCTCAGAAGGCGCGTTAGGCAGTATGTCCCGACGAACGGTAGGTTGAACAACCACCAACCTGGGATCTAATTGTGTAACTATCCAATTCAATTGCTATCAAATCGGCATTGTTTTTTGGCAGTTCTTAGCAATTCTGGTTTATAATATTTAGTTAATTATTTCAGACAATGTATATGATGATCAAACACTAAATATTACTTTAAATTTACTAGTATAGTCATAATACTTCACTGATTTTGTAAACGATATAAACGGTAACTTATACAATGAGTAGACTGAACTTGGCCCTCCTAGTAGAGTAAAAAAACGTCGCACACTATAACGATTGAACACCAACTTGACTCACAGTAAAGCATTGAAAGCTTTGTGTGATGGCCTTAAAGCTCATTCTCTATCACCCAGCGTCACAGCGTCAAGCGATAGTCCTACAGGCTGCTTTTATCCGTAATTGTATCCGAATACAAGCCTCATACCGATAACATCACTAACAAATATCGTAATTTGTTAGCGCTTGCGGCGACACGCACAGTCTCGAGCGCTCGTTACTTTAAGTTATTTACGACGAGTGTATATGACACACAAACTGTATATGATTCGAAAGGGTTATAAAACATGAGGGATGGGTCCTAGTTACGATCTGACTATGACACATATTTATGCGCTAGTGATATGTCATTTCTTGATTTATTGTTCTAGAACGCACATAGTCTGAAAGATGTAGGTGTTCTTAATTACATTTTTCTTTCATGTCGTCTCTTGGCCACCATTGGCTTTTGGCCGCCACTGGGTTTTGGTCATCACTGGCTTTTGGTCACCACTGGCTCTTGGACATCACTGGTTTGGAGAACCAATAAACGGAGATGTTAAAACAAAAAAATCTGAAAGTATAAATCTACCACATGTCGTCACACTGTGTCTAATATATATTAAAAGGTATAAAAATAACAGCAACGGCTTGTAGACTGTTGTTCATTGAACATGGCTACTCAGCAGAGCAGCGACCTCGATACGCACACGACCAGGAAGTCAGGCAAGCTGGTCTGTTGCAGCCCAGGACTGATGAGGGCTTAAAAGGCCCAATGGTAGGACGAAATACCTTGGAGGCGTCTTTTATTTTTCATTTTACGACTAGATTTATACCATTTACCGAAACTAAAGTCATACTTCAGTACTTTTTGATAATTTATCTAGCGAAATCATCAAAAAAAACGTTAAAAAGTGCTTTTGTTCATTCTTGAAAATGAAAATACGGCACACGCACGCACTTTTCGGAGGGCCGGGCAATCGTGTTTCTCATAGAAAATCTTCGTCGGAACCCGTTGCCCCTTAAGCAGCAGACAGAAGCTGCTCCATCTTGACAGTCCACTTTAGGGACTTCCTCTCTTAATTGATTTAATTAGTTTGTCTATAACTCATTAAAATGTACCAATATAACAGCGGCAGCTTGTAGACTGTCCACCGGGAAGTCAGGCAGGCTGACCTGCTGCAGCTCAGGACTGATGAGGGCATACGCCGCAGACAGGAGTTGCTCCAACTTCATAGTGTCCACTTGAGGGGCTTCCTCTTTTAATTGGTTCAGGTGCTCCTGAAATTATAAAAACATCATTATGTTATAGTAGATTACACACCGAGGACAGGAAAGTAAGAAAGGTCTCAGATCTCATGTAATTCGGTATGTCAAGTTTTTTTTTGGAGGACTGAATCGAAAACCATTTCGAGATAATTGTCTCAATAATCATATTTTCTATGTCAGAGATTTTAAAATGAAAGGATTACAGATATTTTTAATAAAATAACGTCGTTTTTCGGTCCGTCCCGTGACGTCACTGGCATACCTGTGAACTCCTTGGTAAACATAAAATTACTTAAAATAACTGACCATTAAGAAAAAAAAATACATTCACAATGTCAGATTTTGACATTTGATGTTGCCGTATCTGTTTCCAGCATAGAGTTAGAAAGAGGAGGCAGGTTTTTTTTTTTTTTAATATAGCAGTAGGTAGTTTTTCTCCATGGAGTTCGAATTATTTTCTCTCCACCATTTTTGCACTTGGAGAAAATAATTTAAAAATTAAATTTATATTGATAAACTCGATGAATCGCAATAAGAATGAAATAGGTGTCTTAAAATTATGTCTTCTATCCGTAAAAAATATAAAAATGACGACCAAAAAAAACTTGACATACCGAATTGGCTCGACTTCGCCTCAGTCAACAAACATGTGATCTGAGGCTTTCTTATTTACTGTCCGAGGTTAGAATACTATTTTTCTCCTCGACGGAGGTGGAAATCGACAACTTTGTTTAGCGCAGCGGGACGACAATTGACGCTTTCCGTCCGGAGGTGAGAAAATGATATGTATTATGATTCATTTTGCTGTGAGAAAAGCGTGTGCAGAGTAATTCTTTACATTCTGAGAAGTCTAGGCGACAGTTATCGCTGTGTCTTTGTCTCACGGTCTGACTTCATTCGATCTTCTGCGAGACAAATAGAGAGAGAGAGATTTAACTATAGTGTATGCAAATGGTTCATTACATACATACGCGAACCTTCTCGTGTTTAACAGTGGGGCAAACACACAGTTCCACGAGAGCCGCCGGCGAGAGTGGTTGTGATGTCTTGCATTATGCAACATTGTCGAACCTATGTATAATAATACGTAGAAGAGACATCCACTAAGTGTCATACACATTTAATATAATCTAACTAAGTAGGTATATGATATAATCTACCCAGGTATAATAAACACATTTTCATTTTACAACATTATTTTAATCTAATTTGTACCAAACCATAGACATATTACTCTAACTCGCTAGAGTTTAAGTCTATGTACCAAACAATTATCTTAATTTAGGTTCAAATAACAATAACTCGATATCAACACAAACCCAAAATTAACCTTGACAAACTATCGTATCGTAACCTAAATCAACAGCCCTATAATTAACCATACCAGATGTATAGATAAGCAAATTATCCAAAACCTCCCTCATAAAGTTTCCATCAGTGCAGAACATCCGAGGATTTATCGCGGGGTATTAATTTTGCGACTTATGACACGACAATTATGAATAGGAACTGGGGTTGGCAGACACGCGACCTTTGGTATGCCTTGGTATGCTCGTGCCATGAAGTAAGGAATTCGCACCCGTTAAAGAGAAATGTAAGGCAATTTCAGGGAAAACTTACTATGCAAAAGAGCTATACCATCAGAAATAAACCATAAGTAAGTATAAGTAATATTATTAAGTCCTAGTATGGTGTTACTGAAAGACGCAAGAGATTGAAGATTTTAGGAGGTATTCATAGAAATCTTAATTGGACGAAATGAAAGCACAACTCCGGATAGGCAGGTTCGAGTCCCGTCCGATACATTTTAAATCTTTAATTTGTTTTTGGTATTACGTGGTATTGCTCATCTACATTGTGTGAAATAAATTTGAATAAACTCGAAAACCGATTTTGGTATAAATAAGGCTCTCTAGAGTCTAGTTAAGTTCCTGCCTGTACCTCTAGTACAGGCAGGAACTTAAAAAATTATGCCTTATTTTCAAGTCGGCAGATTTCCATTTAGACAGACTTTCAGGTTCTAATAAATTTTTATATAAAAAAAAAACAAAACCGTTCTAATTTCATTCTTCAAATTACATAGAAGGAATCTATCGACGTAATCTTAGATCAAATTAACCAGTCCTGCTAAACCTTTAAAAAAATTTTTTAAGGACAAGGAAGGTATTTTAATAAATGCGGGTTGCATTTAGTAAAATAAAATATACGAAAGGGCAACAATTTGAGATTTTTAAAGGTAATAGCATACTTTATGCTCTAATCGAAGTAAAAGAGCAAAACTGGGAAACCGGAAACAACGTCAGAAAGGTTTTTAAATTACACAGAAACAAATCAAATTAAAGATTGAAAAATTTGTCTCGGGCGGGACTTGAACCCACGCTCTTCCAAACCGGGGAAACGTGCTAACCAATTACACCACCGAGTCCACAACCCAGAGAACGAAATTTTCAATCTGTTGCGTCTACATGTTTATAATCAATAATATTACACAGAAACACAATAAAACTATAATATTGCAAATGAGCCCATTTATAATACAAAAAGAAACTAGACTTTTTATGCTTCCCTACCTCGGAATAGTATTTCTGGCGTAAAACTACGAACAACTGTCAACTTTTGCAAAAAGAAATCACGATTTATGTTCAACCGTACCCGGTGCCAACACGCGAATAATATCAAAAAAGTGTCCAAAAAGTAGTACTAAAAACTGCGTTATTGCCATGGCAATAAAGATTAAGGTTTTCTATTTGCCCAGCTATAAATAATATTCATTGGAGTTTTATTTCACCTTTATTTACATTTCAATTATAAAGTTTTTCGTTTCACGAACGTTCAACATGTTAATTGTAAAAGTTTTATAAGCTTTGTTTGTTTTACTTCAGGCAAAGGTCATGTTTAAAAAGTAAAGGCTTTTTCTAACTCGACCTTTTAGATATATAAATGTACTTACTTATATTTAGTTCCAAGCTACTTATTTAAGTTCTACGTGTTAATATAGAATCTAGATGATACATAGTTAATTAAAGATAGAATTTATTAAACAAAGGTAAGGATAAATAACAATAACAACTAAAATATAACTATAAGTAATACAAAATGAATGAAAACACCTAGGCTACTTAATGGTAAAAAATGTCCTCTAAGGCGCCAACTCGAGGCAGAGTGCCCAGGAGGCTGGCAGCGTTGTCTCATTGGATCGCAAGGCTGATCCTTTGCGCAAAATAGCTGCCAGCCCTCCTGTCGCCTGTGGCCTCAAATAGGCGCCTTGAGAGGCATTTGCGAAACATTTTCCCCTTATGGCCCCAGCAACCTAGGGTCTCCACGGTGAAGGGCAGGAAAATATAGCTATCACCCAATCCCTGGTACAACCTCTTTTTTTCCGACTCTGCTATGGCTGCAGCCACACCTGCGCGGCAGGAAGACGCCCGGACATGAGAGGGTGCCAACGTGTCGATGCAGGTGGCGTCCCACACCGTACAATATCTACAAATTCTAGATAGGTAATGTAGTTAATTCAATTAACTGTGTATCATCATCAACCTATAAACAAACATCCCACTGCGGGGCATAGGCCTACACCTTGGGTTTAAATCCTAATAAGCGCTAAACCTTGTAATACACAAATTAGTAATACTGGAACCTATAATAATGTTACTTTATTTATAAACCAATCTAATCTTAACACCATCGGAACACCTATTACGAAGCCACCATAATGTGGCATGCCAGCTACCCATTAACTCGTTCCCCTACGTTTGAACACGGAAACAATTTGTCCGCAATTAGTTCTGACTAGCAATTAATACTGACAACTTATTAGCGGGCTAGATTAACACGGAGGTAAAATGTGGAGTTCACCATATGTATGAATATCAACATTATTCTGAATCAGTCCACATTCACTCTTTGTTCATCCAATCGTCATGAAAATTGACAAGCAGATTGTTTATAAATTGGCACCCAAAAAGTCACAACGTAACGTACGTGATAAATTAATTACGTGATTTATAAATCGCGTGCATTGAACCTCTGCCTCACAAAGCTTTTTCAAACCCACAATGATTATCCTACACTATTATAAAACTGTAACAGAAATGTGTCTTTCTTTACATTAAAGATAAATATTTACAAAAAAGGTTACGATATGGTATTTTGGTGTCCTTGACTCCAAGTCTGTTTGACTGTTATTTTGTTTGAACATATCACGCAAAAACCACTGGACCGATTTTAATTAATCTTTTTGTTTTTAAAAGTTATGAAATTTATTGATTTAGAAACCTAGCATATATATTTTATCTCGCTACGTCGACGAGAGCCGGCGCGGACGACGTCTGGAAAAATCAAGTTTTCCATTTCTTCTTCTGTAGAGTCGATGGGATGTCCTTAACTACATACTACAAGTTACTACCGCCCGGATTGACCGTGAAATTGGGTAACTTTGTAACCATTTTATACATTAACTATGGCACTTTTTAAGCTGAAAACAAAACTGAAAAATCTACAGGACATGAGAAGTTATTTGGTTTTTTCGAAATCTATTTTAATTAATGAAACTGAAGACATCCATTTTTTCCCATTTTACTCATACATTGTTGATCGGAAGAAAATGAAAATTTACAATATACTTCCCTACGTCGGGAGAGGCTAAAATGGTGTACATTTTTATTTATAGTAGCGTTTAGATTTATTTCTTGTAGGTTTTTATTGTTTTGTTTTGTAAAGTTCTAAAGTTAAGGCAAGATGGGGCTGACATAACCTCATGGTTAAAAGCCCCCATATAAATAAAAATGAATAAAAAAAATATATACTTCACAATGAATGATACTACATAGAATGATGTGGTTTTCTATTTTTTTTAAATTCATAAAAAATCTTCTCATTTTTCAAAGAACACGGCTAAATTCTGACCGGTGCCACGCGCTCGTTCACATCGATTAGTATGGAGAATCGTGGTCCCAGGCTGATACGCCTCAAGTTTCACTTCTAAGAAGTAGAAGATTCCTGTCTATGTTCGGCTTTCAAAATAGTATGGAGTTTCGTGCCAGTTGGGAACATAATTAATCAGAACAGTTGACAGCGGTACTTGCTAAATAGCTAAGAAGTAAGTAATGGTTGTTTAATACAATAAAGCTTGTAGTGTAAAACAGTATATTCCACAAAAACAATTTGCATGCCGTAAAATTGGCGTTGAATGCAATGCTGGGTAGTAAATTACTGTCATAAATTATACAGTTGTACCTACGTTTCATCAAAACTGACATCGTCTGCTATTATTATCCTTAAACCCTGGTGGTTAGAGTTCAAATATGTATATTATCAATTTTCAAATCTTGTATTTACCATGCAATTATGTTCACTGCTGCTATATTCATCATCATCATCATCATCATAAATGAAGCCGTACTTTAGCTGCCTGTGGAGAAGCCTTTGTGATGAATCAAGACATGTTAATCCAAAATGCATAAGCATAGCATATGCTCACGACTATATTCCCCGAGGGGGTAGGTAGTCAGAGATACTCTGAAACCTCAGAATATCCACGTTTCACTAGTACCGAAACTGGCCAGTGTGACGGGGAGTGAGCCCTTCGCCACTTGTACATACATGCCTCAAAATTGAAGAAAACTAAACCAAACCAAACTGTGTCTTACGCTTTTCTGAAACCCTCATCCTGATCGGTTCAGTAGCATTTAAGTGTTGTGTGCAAAAACAGACAAACATTCTAAAATGAATCTTGGTGGATTCTATTACATATCATCAACTACACCCTGGCCCTCCTAATAAAATTCTCCTAAATATTTTTAGTGTTCAGACACGCCAAGTTTACAATTTTATTATTGTTTATTATTATTATTTTAATAAGGCCCGTTCTATCGATTTCGTCTATATGTATTATAATTAAATAGTTTACCAGCGACTTCTTCCGCACAAATTATATACCAGATTTTAATTCAGATCATAAGCTATCAAAAAAAAAAGTTTCATCAAAATCGGTTCAGTAGTTATTGCGTGATGCGCGAACAAACAAACAAACAAATAAACAGACGGACAAAATTTCTAAAAAAAGGTTGATTTCGATTCAGGGATACCTAAAAACCATATCGTAATCTTTTTTTTGTAAATATCTTCAATGTACAGACACACTTCAGTTACAGTTTTATAATAGTTTAGATACCGATTTTATTCATCTTGAACAAAAGACAGTTAACCCATAAAGTTATACAACTAACACACATTTGTTTCAACAGTTCTGTAGCACATAAAGGTCTTAACCTTAGACCTGGATCTAGACTAGAATACGACCGACATATCGGCTGGTGCGATCTCATTTGAATATGGTTCAGTTAGGAAACTATTTCAGGATGCCATGTCTACGGGTGTCACACGTTTCTAGTTCTGCCGTAAAGTATAGCAATTATGGACTTAGTAACAGAATGCAATGTGATTAGGATTTTCAAAAAAGATAAGAAAAATATGTAGTATAAGATAAATGAGAACTAAAATATACAGGGTGAAATTGATATCATTAGCATCCTTTTAAACTAACATCAAACTGAACATCTTTTACTATGGGAGCAAACCAATCGGAGCAAAAAAAAATCTGCGGTTCCATACATTTGAGTCGTGTAGGCAGCGGCGGCGGGTGCAGTTTAGTATGGGACAGCAGATTTTTTTTTTTTGCTCCGATTGATTTGCTCCCATAGTAAAAGTTGATCAGTTTGATGGGTAGACTCTTAATTTAAAAGGATGCTAATGATATCAATTTCACCCTGTAGTGCCCAGCCAATCACATTCTCATAAAAAGCCAAATTAGAAGATGACACTCTGACACAAAACTCTCGATTCGTCGGCTTTCTGCGGCTTTCGCCCTTTTCAAAAGATTATTGGCCAGCTACCCACTTTCTCACTTGCAACCCTGAGCTGATGATGACAATAGTTATTTGTTATGCTAGGCTGCAAAGTTGCTTTTTGGCGCGAGTACTTTTATTGAAACCTGAGCAAGCGAAGGATTCTAGGATTGAACCACGAGCGAAGCGAGTGGTTCAAATAATATAATCCTGAGCGCTTAGCGAAGGTTTCAAAGGTACGAGACACAGAATAACTTTGCAGCCGAGCGAAACACACAATTTTTCACCTCACAACAGCAAGGAAAAAAAGTGAATTGCTAAAAAGAACATTTCAAAAAGTTTTTATTTTCGTGCTGGCCAGTGTCATGAAATAGTTATTAAGCATTTTCTGTGGATTGGCGGTATATAAAAATATTGAATAGACAGATTCGAATTTCAAAAACTCTTTCCACGCTAGCGGATAAAATACACTTTTGCACTCAGATTTCGAATGATAAACAGAATCTTTCCGAGCTTGTGAGGTGAAAAGATTATTATTTTATTTGGTTTAATCCAGTTTGGACTTATTAAAAAATTACATTCGATCAATTTACTGTTTTATTTTTCTCTAGAAATTGAGCAGACACCACCAATACGCTAATGGATCCGTATCTTACTGTATATTTCCTACACACACAAGCGCACTCAAAAGCTATTAGCAGAATAAACTTTAGTTTCCCCCAAACTACTTATTTGAAAGCATAAAAGATAATGTTTCGTGCAAGGTAACAGTTCCAATCCGGTTCCAAACTCCCGAAAATTATGCAAAACTTTACAATTTCATGATTATAAATTCCGAATTTCTAGCAATATGTTTCATTTGCATAGTTGATAATATGTTCCGATATTATTCAGGGTTGCTTTGTATCATCGGCCAAATTGTTAAGGATGAATGGTACAACTTTTTAACTGTATTTATGCTAATAAAGTACCTACTTCATTTCATTTCGAAATTATCAAGATATATTTTTTAAATAATTATCCATTCAGATTTTTTGTTTTCAATAAAAATTCTAACTAAATTGCTGGAAATTGCTCTTTTTATTGTGCAGGTTTCCCCACGATGTTTTCCTTCACTGTTTGAGAACAGTCGGTATTACGTACATAAGTTAGAAAACTCATTTGGTACCTGGCATCTGGTACGTACGGATTCGAACCCGGAACTCAAGATTGAGCTCTCCGCATCGCACTGCCGACGCTCTTAGTTTAACCTTAGCTATTAAGAGTTGTTGTAGAGTTTCTGGCCGCATTTTCTCTACAGCCACAACACGTTCCGACGCGGTGATAGCTTAACAAAAAAGATTTGACGTGCTTCAAGCTCCTATATTGAATAAATTATATTGACTTTGACGTTGACGGCTTGTGAAATTGAAATAGATTTAAAACAGTTTTAGAAAAGTTCCACAACATAATTTCATGTAAATCATCATAATTCCTTATCTCTTCTCTCAGGCCTCTCTTAGTTTATTCCATGACTATCCATATCCTGCATGGGTAGCATGCCACCGTGATACAGCGCTGTCACACCTTCGCTCTCTTTCTATTTGCGCGCGAACGAACGAGATAAAAGACGTGATACGGGTGTATCACGTGTCGCATGCTACGGCTTCTGGAGTGTTATTATGGAATTTCACAAGAATTTATGTCGTGTATGATTATGTATCATATTAAGAAAACAAAACTCTCCTATACCAATTCATCGCAAGAAGAAAACTTTCACATTATTTAAGTTGAAAACTTATTTAGTTAGAATGGAACAGTTTTGAAGTTCATGGTAAGTAATTAGTTTTGTTTATTAAGGTTAAATTAACATTGCCAACTCTAATTTGTCAATGGACAATGGCTGTCGCATGTCTGGGTTGCATTTCTAAATAATTTTACGTCTATCGTTTTCGATAGGTAAGTATAATATGTTTTATTTTCAATTTCACATGCGTGCTTACACGTGCTATTTATTAGAATAATAAAATAGTTAAAACACTAGAACAAACAACGTTTTTTAGATATTTTCCAATATGTAGGATTAACAAAAAAACGGAAATTCAAACAACTCGATGTCATACTAGCTGGATACTTGTGACAAAAGCTATAATAGTTATTTGTTATGCTAGGCTGCAAAGTTGCTTTTTGGCGCGAGTACTTTTTTTCAAAGGTACGAGACGAAGAATAACTTTGCAGCCGAGCGAAACACACAATTTTTCACCTCAGAACAGCGAGGAAAAAAAGTGACTAAAAAGAACATTTCAAAAAGTTTTTTTTTCGTGCTGGCCAGTGTCATGAAATAGTTACTAAGCATTTTCAGTGGATTGACGGTATATAAAAATATTGAATAGATAGATTCGAATTTCAAAAACTCTTTCCACGCTAGCGGATAAAATGCACTTTTGCACTCAGATTTCGAATGATAAACAGAATCTTTCCGAGCTTGTGAGGTGAAAATGATATTTTTTGGGTGCGGTAAAAAATGTAATACGAGAAAACGATAAAAATCGAGATGTGCCTATCTTTGTTACTTTGCACATGTCAAAATGAGCGCGAAATAAGTTTTTCTCGTTTAATCGCTTTTTCGAACGTGGCATGCATGCTAGCCCTACGGTATCAGAATGTTGCTTAAGAGGATATCACCGTTAGCGCGCTCCATCCATACGTAGTTAAATTACATTTTGGATGATAACTAAGTCAATGACATTTTTAAACACGATCTAGAAACTAATCTGAAATTGACGGCCCGACAGCACAGTCTGTAGTGAACCTGCCTGCTGTGCCGGGGGTCGCGGGTTCGAATCCCGTAAGGGACAAATATTTGTATGACGAATATGAATATTTGTACCCGAGTCATGGATGTTTGTATCTATATAATATGTATTCTATATCGTTGTCTAGTTATCATAATACAAGTCCAGGCTAGATTCTGGAACTTTAAATGTGACTAGATAATTTGTGTGACACTGTCCAAGATATTTATTTATTTATTTTATTTATTTAATCTCTGTGTCTGTGGTTTGTCAGATGTTCGTATAGTTTCAAAGTTACAGAGGCTGATAGATTTCCATACAAATCTTAAATAATCCTAGCATTGAAACTATATATTTAAATGAAAATGTGACAAACCACAGGCACAGATATAAGATATCTAGATCATGTTTATAAAATTCATTGACCTAGATATCTAGATCATGTTTAAAAAATTAATTGACCTTATTTGGTAAGTATTGAAAATATGATCTAACTTCGTTTGTATGCAGCGCGCTCGGGCTCTCTGCAATCTTAGTTTTTGCTGCGCGCTCCATACAAAAGAAGTTTGGTTAAATTTTCAATACTAACCAATTAAAGTCAAGTAACGAAAATCTGACAACGTAAAAGCACGATTAGTTTTATAAATACAAGATTAGTTTCTTGATTATTTCTGAAAAATTTCATTAACTTTCATTGGTTAGTATTGAAAATATAATCAAACTTCGTTTGTATGGAGCGCGCAGCAAAAACTATCCTCTTAAGCCATCTTCAACTGAGAGAAAAACCTATATGTTTTTAGTTATCTTCGCCTATGTATACCTACTACATTTAGATAAGTACATTACAATAATAAGACTCACTGCAAATGGTTCCTAGTCCCGCATACACGAACACCAAAACTATTCTACTTCAAAAGTGATGAAACTGACAATTTATCGCCCCTTACATCAGATCGCATGTGAACAAACCCTTAGTCCATGACAAAAACCGGTTGCGCCACGGCGAATATGTCAGTTGTATATAAGGCTCGGCGACGCGATGTCGAATATGGCTCAGCCTTAGTTTCCGATGGGAAAAGTTAAAAAATAAAGGATTGAAGATGTTCGTAGCACTTCGTAGGTGACTACGAAACTGCTACGAGCTACGTTGCAAGTTGATATTGCATTTGTGTTTGGAAAGTAAGTGAATTATTTTGTATTGTTTTAGAGTACAATATTGTTAAATCGGGCATATGCCCACCACACATTGCCACCGCTGTAACTCCCGTGAACCAGGATCAACAGCGGCGACCATTCACGACACTAGAAAATGATGTCCAGCGAGACCGCTCTGTCTTGGAACCCGTAATGAATTAATCAAAGAAGATAGGAGGAGTACAAAAACAAATATCCGACTTCCCTCCATTGCAAACGGAAGACAGCAATAAGAAAAAGCATGGCTATTAGAGAGCCAATTCCAGAGATCATTTATGGCACAGTTGCAGACCCTACCGCAAAGCACCAAAAAAGAAAATATGACTTATTTTGCTTCCAGTAATAAGTATGGCAAAAACATCTGAAAGCACGGAAGTTTTCCCTAGTTGCAACAAGATCCATGTACCTAATAAGGGACAACAGAAAACAATTTTATTGAGTCAAGCACGGTTTGGCGCTCGGCGTACCAGAGCTCACACTCCCAAACAGTAAAATTTAGTTAATGTGATTTTTGTTTAAATCCTAAAGCCGTACCTACTTTTCAGATCTAGTGTTTAATTTTTGAGGATAATTTTGACTTTTTGCCGAAAATTATAATACATTCAAACTGTTATTGCTGGCAGGTGGTTGACTTGGCCAAACCCCTTATGTTGACATTGTTTTTGCACGGATTGACAAAAAAATTCGAGGGGTTAAAGAGTTTATTTTATACTAGCTGCTGCCCGCGACTCCGTCTGCGTGGACCTTAAAAAAAGTATCCTATGTGTTAATCCAGAACATATTCTATCTGTGTGCCAAATTTCACCCAAATTCGTTCAGCCGTTTATGAGTGATTGAGTCACAAACATCCAAACATCTAAACATCGTCACAAACTTTCGCATTTATAATATTAGTGAGATTTTGAATAAAACCATTTTTTTTGTAATTTCATTCAATCTATCAATAGAACTTCACCTTTCAAACGTAACTGTACGTACAACAGTTCCAACTAGCCGAGTCATGTTTCATTCAGACTGTTTCAATTAATCAACCACTAAACGGGGTGTTGAAGCTATGAGCTAAAGCTCAATTACGAGCAACAGGCAACTTGTTACATTACAGACGATGAAGCAATCCATTATTAATGAAACAATTAATTAATTCTTACTTTGAGTAAAGTTTTTATAGAAATATAATAAAATAATCGTTAATTGTATCGATTGGATATTAAGAATCAATGATTATATTGGTATAATGCATACTGTCCGTGTGGTGTCGGCTAAGAGTAGCACCGTCCCATTTCCTCCCGTGGGTGTCGTAAGAGACGACTAAGGGATCTACCGGAGGATGGGCAGCAGCATCCTCTGAGTACACACATTCAATCCAACTGCGATCGCCAACCCGCCTGCCAAGCGTGGCGATTATGGCAAATCCCCCATTTTTGGGGAGGCCTATGTCCAGCAGTGGACGTTTAGCGGCTGATATGATGAATGCATACTGGGAGATTTTTTAACCACTTTCCAGGGACAATTCAGATCATACTATTAAACTGAACCACTTTTACTACTAATAGTACAACTTCCTCTAAAGCAAGTTTAAAATCTTAATAAAAAAATGCTGTTTCATACATTTGAGTCGAGTAGGCATTGTAGTTTGATATGATACAGTAATTTTTGTGTTATTTTGGGTTTGCTCTCATAAAAAAAAATTGTTTAGTTTGGTGGTCTGAACCACCCGTGAAAATTTGAAAAGTTTTTACAAAATCACCACCATTATGTGGTCTGATATTTATTTTTCCTACTCCTATCTTCTTTGATTAAATTCATTGCGGGTTCCAAGATAAATTAGAGTCATCCCAGGGCTCACTGGTCTTCATCGTCTGGTGTTGTGAGTGGTGACTGTTGATCCAGATTTACATGATTTACAGGGATGGGAATGTGTGGTGAGTATGCCCGTCAAAAAATTGGTCCAAATTGTATGTACTGTCGAGGAATTGGACTGCATGTTACTTCTATGTCCATTTCAAACAGTCCAATACTCTAGCGAATTTCGGTCGGAAGTTTTAGAACCGAATTCGGACTTCTGGGACAAGATAAGGGTTTAACCCTTTGGTACCCACCGGTTCCCTGAGGAACCCACCCATTGTTATATTTTTTGTCTCGTTTAACCTGGTACCGAGCGGAAAACAACTTAACAAATGCATAGATTTTGCTAGAATGCATAAAATATTTTAAGCCATTACCCCTTATTACATGAACTTTAACTATATTAATTCAAACTGTTCAAGGTAAAAATTCAATGTTTGCAAACTTTACAACCTTGAAACAAATAAATCACCCAAACTATTCCAAAACAAATATAAAACTAAATCACGCTTTTGTTTGTTTTCAGAGCCATCGAAACCGCGTCACGAAGGGGTATTCAATTATGAACACTAAGCAAACTTATGCACAGATTAGAAAATCGCGTGACTGGATGCGTTAGAAGCAAGCTGAGTGTGTAATATGCCCGCACTTTGGCAGTCATCTCAGCGGCCTATGTACGTTAAAACAGTGTGGGTGGACGGATTTAGGCACGCGATCTTGACTAAAGACGACCCTTACTTTCTTAGAAACGCGAACAAACGCAGGCCTCATTCGTCAGCCACTTGCGCATCTAAATTAACGACGCGAGCAAGAAGCTCTAGGCTTAGTCACTCGGATGATTTAGAAGGCTGTGTGAGAAAATTCAACTTTGTGATAAGAAACGATAGATCGTTCAGACCTAAACCACAACCGTATGTTGAAAAATTGGACCTGACTGATGTGGAGATTGAATCGGAAAACGATTTCGTAATCAAAGCTAATCCGCAACCTCTGTACGAGTTTGATAGTTGTCGATCAAAGTTCGGTAGCCTGTGTTTAACTATGAGGGACATTAAAAATAATAGAACTACCCGGTCCGATGTTAAAGAAAATAATGAGCTGTCGGAAAGGGTATTACAATGGTTAGACTTAGCCGGCAAAGTAGATTTACTCGCGCCGGATAATGTCGAGAGAATGGCACAGCCGCGACACAGCTGGCCAGAGATACAAAGGAAACACAATTTAATCAAATCGAAAACGACTATCGATGTCAGAGCAAAAGAGAGTGGCAAAATTACTACACCGAAATCAGGCGATAGTGCGAAAGCACAACAAAGTGGGACTATTGATCGGCACGATTTTTACGTACCCACGTCCGCTACCACGATCGAAAACTACGCGAGACAGTCACGGAACGTTAGGAGCACGCCATCGAACGAAATCAACGCAAAAACAAAAGACAACCCCAAAACAAAGTCCAGCAATATACGAAGCATAGCGGAGACGCGGCAGAAAGTAGCCTCGGAAAGAAATGCCGTCGAAAAACAATACGCAGAGCTATTGAGTAAGAAGTTAATACCAGATTTGAAGGACAATAAAAGACAAGTACATATTTTTATGCCGGAGTTACCGAAGAAAATAGGGTCAACTACGACGAGTAGAACCGAAAGTCTGCTGTCGCAATTCTCGCAGCTTTCACAAAAGTCGAAGCAATAAAGTTTTTTTGAAACTTTACATCGATACATTATTTATGATCCTTGTTGTGTACTTATTCATTCAGCATTCCGACGTTAAATGATCATTGTTAGTAATAGTAGGTATGTTCCATAATTAGATCACATTCATAAAATTTTCACGAAGGCACGAAGGATTGTATTTCCTCTACAACATTTTATATCTCTGTTTACAGCCTGGTACTTTCAAGGTCTGGGTTTTATATCTGTCGCAGTAGAATCTCTGAATCAGTGATTACGTTAATCGGGATATGGCGTAGAGGCATTTTTAAAAGTTTTAAGAGATATCGCAAAATTGCGATTTTTGAATCTCATTAGGTGAGCTCAGCAGTTGAAAATGTCAAAATTACTATGGAGATATGCGTCTTTCTACTGCTGATTCGACTGTCAAAAATCATACATCTGGAGTGCGATTATTGAATGTCAAATCAGCAGTAGAAAGATGCGTATCTCCATAGTAATTTTGACATTTGCTACTGCTGAGTTGGACGTATGACATTCAAAAATCGCACTCCTGAACTTTTATACATGGTGTGAACTTAAATGCGTTACATTACACACTTTAGAAGGTGCTTCAGACCATCAAACTTAACAACTTTAACTAAGAGACCAACATAAAAATGCGAAATAAAAATCTGCTGTTCTATAGGGTCCAACTTAATATGCTGACACTTTTTTAAGAGGATGATCAGACCATCAAATTGAACAACTTTCACTAAGGGACCAACATCAAAATCGCGAAAAAAAAAACTGCTCTTCCATACAAAATTGCAAATCTACTCTAGCCAAATGTCCCATACATTTGGCTAGAGTACATTTTTTTTTCGCGATTTCAATGTTGGTCCCATAGAGAAAGTTATTCAGTTTGATGGTCTGAACATCCCCTTAAAAAGTGTCAGCATATTAAGAAGGACCCTGTATACATTTAGAATAATTTAGATTGAGTAGAGTTTAATTTTCAATGGAACATCAAATAATATTTTTACTTACTTCAATGTTGACTCCATAGTGAAAGTTGTTTAGGTTTTATGGTCTGAAGCACACCGTATAATATAGGTACTGTAACGAATTAAATTTAACACCCAGTATAAATTTGTTAGCCAAAACGGACGGTAGTGACATCTCTCGACTAAAAACACGATTTAGGAGGCAAATCAGGGAATCCCAAAGCGCGGGCGTTCACATTTTGTAAATTATTTTAAATGACTTCTATTTTTGTATTAAACTCACCCCAAAACAGATAGTAGCGACATCTCTGGCCTGAAAACGTGATCTGAGAAGCGGATCAAGCGGCTGTCTGTGAGATCGTGGTACAGGCAATCCCAGGGCGATTACACGGAAATTACTACTACTATGTTTGTTCTAAACTCACCCCAAAACCGATAGTAGCGACATCTCTAGCCTGAAAGCGTGATCTGAGAGGCGGATCGAGCGGCTGTCCATTATATCGTGGTACAGACAATCCCAGGGCGATCACACGGAAATTACTTAAATCACTTCAACTATGTTTGTTCTAAACTCACCCCAAAACCGATAGTAGCGACATCTCTGGCCTGAAAGCGCGATCTGAGAGGCGGATCGAGCGGCTGTCCATTATATCGTGGTACAGGCAATCCCAGGGCGATCACACGGAAATTCTCATCCACTCGCACTAGCCGCCATTTTGAAACTTCTTCGGCTCCATGTTCCTGTTGAAGACCATATTAATAAATGAAAACCGGCCAAGTGCGAGTTGGACTCGCGCACTGAGGGTTTCTTACCACCACACAATACGAGTCCAACTTAATATTTGACGGCCCGACAGCACAGTCTGTAGAGAACCTGCCTGCTGTGCCGAGGGTCGCGGGTTCGAATCCCGTAAGGGACAAATATTTGTTCGTTTGTGTTGTTTGTTTGTTCAAATTTCGTTCTCTGGGTTGTGGGCTCGGTGGTGTAATTGGTTAGCAAGTTTCCCCGGTTTGGAAGAGCGTGGGTTCAAGTCCCGCCCGAGACAAATTTTTCAATCTTTGATTTAAATATTTGTATGATGAATATAAATATTTGTACCCGAGTCATGGATGTTTGTATCTATATATGTATTCTATATCGTTGTCTAGTTATCATAATACAAGTCCAGGCTAGATTCTGGAACTTTTAATGTGACTAGATAATTTGTGTGACAATGTCCAAGATATAAAATATAAGATATAATTGATAAGATGTTTACCTCCAAAAGCTTATCATATCTTGATGCTGGTATTAAAAACCTCCCATCTTCTAGATGCATCTCCCTGTTTTCCAGCAGATTGTTCAGCACTGGCAATACATTGCGTTCTGCCTTCTCTATTCCTTCTAGCACGAGGACTCGACCTTCTACTGCGGCGCGGACTGCACTCTGTGAATATAAAAACATTAAAAAAAAATACTTTTTTTACCTAGGTACGTCGGTCGGTACGTAACTATTAGATATGACAGGGTTCATCTTAATATGCTGAGACTTTTTTAAGGGGATGATCATAACATCAAATTCGATGTTGGTCCCATAGACAAAAATTGTTCAGTTTGATGGTCTGATCATCCATCATCCCCTTAAAAAAGTGTCAGCATATTAAGAAGGACCCTGTATAGATAACACGACGATAATCCCTTTCAGGGTGGTGGTCTGAAACATTGCTGCGGGCATCGAAGCGGCATGCCTAAGCCGCGCTGCTTGAGTTTAATTCACGACACGGCGCGCCGCTTTCATACATTTTGTATGAAAAAGAAGTGGCACTATCCCTGTGCCTTGTACCTTTTCTTGACAGGGCAACTGCCAACTGCCTCCGTGGTCTAATGGTTAGAGCATTGGGCTCTTGACACGGAGGTCGTGGGTTCGATTCCCACGGGGGGCACCTAGTGAAATGTCACTTTGTGCGTTTTTCCCCAGTTGGTTAGGACATTGCAGGCTGAGTCACCTGATTGTCTGAAAAGAAAGATGATTCCGTGCTTCGGATGGCACGTTAAGCTGTTGGTCCCGGCTACTATCACTGGTGGTAGTAGTCGTTACATAAAAACCACGTCAGAAGCCGTAAGGTGGTTTGAATAAACTCTGCCACCAGGGCTTTGCAGCCCACTCGATAAGAAGAAGTACCTTTTCTGTACAATTTGCGCCTATGATTCCCACGAACAATTCGATGTGAAATTAAGGACCTCTGTTCTCCAAGCTAGATTACCTTGAATTCAAGGTAGTAAAATCATTGCAGCTGTGAGTAGTATGTTGATACAGTTTCTTCATACCTACATTAGGTACTAGAATAAAACAATTTTGAATTTACAGGGTCTGTTTGACTGTCTGATAATCCTTTATAGTATAAGGGATTAACTGTTTTTCCGCAAAATTTTAATGTGTATGGTATAAGGTTAATACAATACCCATTGCAATTCGCATAATTCACTCACTCATCAAATTACCTGATCGAAATATTTAGCAGTAGCACTCTGTATTTCCCTCCTCTGCTTCAGATCAGCCTCGGTCGTGTCGCGTGAGAGAGCCACGTATTCCAACTCCCGCTGCGTCAGCTCCAGATATTGTAGAGCTACTTTCCTCCTAAACACGATTGTGATAATTAAACGCTTCGTCAAAATAATAAATAAACAGAATCCCAATCAAAAAACTTGCTTCATCAAAATCTCTGCAACTCCACTGCCACTCCTCCTTACACGCATTGAAACAAGAAAATTGGCAATAGCGTCGTCGAAATTTCCAATTTTAGGTGTGTCCCTTTCTATCCAATGACGACGTAGTTACGAAAATGACAGGAGTGGAGCCGTAGAAAGATCAGCGTAAGCGAAATACTTGGCCTATGAGTGGAGCTTAACATTTTTGACGTTGCATTAGAAAGGAACAAAGTTAATGTCACAAAAAACAATGACGCGACGGAAAAGAACGATCATTGCCGACCACCAAGGAGTATTATCATGCTTCAACGCATGTTAGGCAGTCTGTCCTCCATTGTAGGTATTCCAAACTTCTTTGTATGGACCAACGATATTAATGTACTAAAGTACGTCCAAGAAGTTTGGAATCCTCTATAGTGATGTGCAGAGTGCCTAACAAGACTTGAAACATGATAATACATGGTCGGTAATGATCGTTCTTTTCCGTTGCGTCCTTGTTTTTTGTGACGTTAACTTTGTCCCTTTCTTATCCAACGTACAAAATTGTAGCTCCTCTCCTGTCATTTTCGTAACTACGCAATAACTACGTCATTGAATAGAAAGGGACACACCTAAAATTGGAAATATCGACTTGATCCATGCTTGTAAGGAGGAGTGGTATCTTTTATGATTTTGATCCATGAGTATGTCTATGGTATGGACACACCCTGCCTCCCGAGGACTTTTTACATCATCCCCTCTGGTTACTTCGGGGTTAGGTACGCAAATGCGTATTCAGCTTTTCAGCTGATAGCTGTCATTTGATACAAATGTAATGGAATCAATGTGTGTGTGTAAATTTGTATGTGCGATATTATTGCGTGCGAGCGAGACAGGAATACGCATTTCCGAGGTATCTAACCACGAAGTTACCAGAGGGGGTGGACACTGTCGTGACTCGTGTCCAAGGTATGCCTTTAGTTTACTTTAGGATTCACGTTGCAGGTTCTGACCCGAGCACTTGTCTCGCGTGGTTTTCGCGCGTCGCGGTTTTGCCTGCCACGAGGCTCTGCAATCCTCAGTCCCTTCTCGTTCTTAACCAATGATAGTGGAAAGGAAATGCAGTGTGTTAGCGTGAACATAGTTTTAAATAACATTTTGAATTATTAGTAATTTAATTTACTTTAAAAAATATATAAAATCATTCATTCATTCATCATTCACTCATTTTATCGAAACATTGTACTGGCAACACGGCCACTCAAAGTCCGCCATTCGAGTACAGACGTCGAGACAGACGGTTAGGAAAAGTAGTTGTCTGATAATTTGAATTCATTATACTTTTGTAAAATAGTTTCTGAAGTGATTAAATAAGATTGTTAAAGTGAATCCTTGGTTTTCTATTCGCAAGAGGTGGTAATCCTCATAGTTCAGAAGTGTTGGATAAATGGAACGCGTTGCTCACTGGTATGTGATTTTATTTTATTACTCATATATTTTGGTACAGTATTACGCAATAATAATAAACAGTCTCATATTTAACTTGATCGGATGATAAAAGAATAAAAACCAGAATCGTGATTACGCCACTAGTTTGGCGTAAATAAAATGACAAAAATATTTTAGTAGGTAGGTAACCTACCTACCCGTATTCAGTTTAGTAAACAGAATTTACGAAATAATCTCGTGATTATGATTAATGATGTGAACGTTAAATACGAGTTCGCTAATAACTAAGTATGTTGTTAATTTAACGCATAAAAGACTGTTATCGTGAGATTCACTAAATCAAGCATAAAGCATATGCTCACGACTATATTTCCCAAGGGGGAAGTCAGAGATATTCAGAAACCTCAGAACATCCACTATTTTATTTCATGATACATGATAATGCAATGTCTAGTAAAATTAACAAATAAAATAAAAGGGAATTGAAGTAATAAATTTCATTTATAATATACCTACCTACCTGTCTAACGGTTAGTAAAAATGTAAATGAGGACATGCAGATTTTATGCAATACTTGTAGGTACTTGGCTAATTTCTTATGCCGTTTCCATTCCATGGAGAAATAACGGGAGTGTGGCCACGGGTGTGACTATGCTACAATATTATAAATTTTATATTATTATTATTCAATATGTATCGTTAGCAAACTATTAATAAATTAAATTAAAGTAAATTCTGGTAATTGAGTTATGGTAGGTACAGTTGACCCACCAGCGTTTTCTCGTCACTGGTGTGGCCCACCCCATAGCTGCTGTTCCTTGAACAGTATTGCTGTATGGTTCGTAGGTACGTGGACATTGTAATTAGGAGCCACTGTAGGTAACTATTAAATAATCCTTGGAACTCAATAATAGGAATTCATTACTTAATAAAGCTATGATTTTCGAACTGTCCTATTATATTTTACTGATCCTCAATATTCCGTGTAATTGACGGCTCAATAAGATGGCGTTATATACTGTTAACTCATATAATATATTTTACTCGTATAATCGGGAAACTCGATTTCATAATGAGGGCAAATCTTGTCTGTCTGGAAGAAATCGATTTTTAGCGATAAGACTAAATAGATTGCATTTGTACTTTCTGAATTTCTTGTCTGTTTACTCTTTGTACATATGTTTTTGGAGTAAAATAAAGTATAAATTGATTGATTGATTGATTGAGTTACTTAAGTAAATATTCTGTTTCAACAACACATTGATATCTATAAGAAATTCATTTTATTAGAGAAAGAAAGAAACCTGAAAATTAAAACTACTGTTAAATGCTGACAGAATAGCATATTTGTGGTGTTTGTTTACAATTGTTTTGTCTATGTACCGTTGGTGTGTCTAATAAAATTAAATAAATAAAGAAATAAATTATAGGTAGCTCTAAAGTTATTATTTCTGATAGAAACAGTCGTGAAACATCCCACCATGTTCCAAAGGGCACATTGAAAAGGAGAACCGATCTATGCTAGAAACATTTTGCTGTGTCCAGTTACGGTATGGACGGGAGTGACTGAGATAGTCATCTAAGCAAGGTACACTGACCGATTTAATTAAAGTTGTGTTACTTGGGAGAATACGGTCAATTCGTTCTATCTGTTATTTTCGACGTTCATATTCTGTCTCATCGTGCAATTTTAAGAGGCTTCTCATATAAACGCAGGGCCGGGCCATATTTTGCTGGTTTTTAGAAGCTATCTTCTCATTATTTAAAAGACATACCATTTATTGAAAGATATAGCAATGATCTTCAACATCTCGACTTTATTTGCTATACGTTATATCATATTTCTTATTTTTCTAAGAAATACATGGGCGGTTTTTTTTAAAGTTGTCGGTGACGTAATAGGAATTCCACATATATGAATATTTTCATTTAGCTTCAAAATGCAATTAATTTGATAAAACATGGAACAACCTTTATGAAAATAGTAAATTTTATGAAATATATTGATGAATTTCGGAAATATTTACATTTCACTTTGTTATTGTTCGTAGGATGTTCCATTACGTCACTAATTTTTAAAAGAGTTTTAGAGAAAACTAGAGGAATTCCGAATTTATTTATTTTATTAATTAAATGTAAAACCAAAACAGTCTTCTACAAAATATGAATTATTCAGCTCATGAATACAAAACAATAAAGTTTTTGACAATAATATTCCCAAACGCTACTTTTGGATACTTTGCAATACATATTATTCTTCATAAATCAACAAATGCGTAAAATTATTTATAAAAAAAAATACAATAGAAAAGAACTAATCTAATAAACCATATTAAACAAAAATCAATACAAATATCTTTGAGATCTGATAATTAATCTTAAAAATTATACCACAGCGATAATAGGACAGTAACGTATAGTGGAACACGTAATGACGTTTAGGAATTATAAGGCAACGTTTAATATGGCACAAAATTCTATTAATACTATTAGGAACTTAGGTCACTATTTATTTAGGTACCTAAATAATAAACTTAGGTCAGTCATTTATACTTTAAAAAAACTATATTGCTTGGCTAAGTAAACCTATATAAGATAAATAAAAATTTAGGTGATCCGGCGATCAAAAATTCTTAAAATAATATTTGAAAAGTCATAACTAGTCAAGTATACAAAATGGGTATAATTTGGATACCACCTGATATGAGAAAGCTCATAAAAGATAACGATAAGTCTTTCTGTATGAATTGTATTGACATTCGGTTTTTTGGCATTTTGCTCCTTGTGAAATCATCTTTAGGATTCCATTACGTCACTTTTTAGTTCCATTCATGTGACCGCAGCGTAATGGAAGTGACGTATCCATGCCAGTTAAACTTTCAGACAAAATTACCAATAAACTATTCATATTTAGGTCAATTTAACTTCAGATTCCAAATAAACATAAATTAACAAGTTTAACATACTAAAAAATATAATATTTAGCTAAACATTACATGGAGAAAAGTAGTCTCGTATGTGGAACAATTTTTTTGAACACCGACAAGGCAACCATTTATTTTCGTTTTTCTGACGAACTGCGCTGTCAAATTTACAAAATGGCGACTACCATAGACTAATAATGTTGCTATCTTTTGGAATCTTTGCCGTAATTGGTAGTATTTTTGTCGGAAGACATCAAAAATGCGGTAGCGTAGGTGGAAATTCCACCATCCGCTATTTTGCAGGACAACATAAAAACGGGTGTTTTTAAATAAATTTCAACTGTAAGTAGTATGTTTTAAGGTTTAAAATTGAAGTTCGGAGCATAATTGACCAGTGCGATACACAAAATACGTTGAACAAATTTTAATAGACCATTATATTCGACTCCGATTTTGACATGGTTGGTGTGGGACATGCCAAAAACGTCGCCCCCGTTTTACTTATTTTGGCATTATTTTATATTTAAGACAGATTCACGCATTATTTTACTGAAAAAGATGAGTTTAAAAGTTATTTATTAATATAATATACATAATATGATAGAAATCTTAATAAATTTCGAATAATAGACTATGAAAGTGACCGGACACTCACTTTTCTGAAGGGACACTTTTAAAAAAAAACGCCCACATAATGAAACCTGTGTACAAAGGAAAGCCTAAATATTGAAAAAAAAAAGTATTATGTGCATCTACTTTTTAAGTTGAAGTCACGTTTACTTGAGACAAACACCTCTGTGTAGACAATGTTAAGATCTAAAATTGCTATAAAGCAAATTATTTTTAAGAACAGTATTTAATGAGTTAATTTAGATAATTGTTTAATTTGGTGCGAATTCTTATGATTTTAGAATGTCATTTCCTTGGATGAGAAAGCACCACAGTCAGTGACATAATAAGGGAAAGATAAAGTAGTAAGTCAGTTAAAAATAGGTATACCTACTAAAATGACGTAGTTCAGTAGAGGTGAGGCGGCTCTGAAAGAGTCAGGGTCGTTCGGTTAGGGAAACCTCTTATTACAAATGTATTACAAATTGTAAATATTATACAGAAATACTAAAAGACACCTACGTTAATAGAATGTCAGTTTTGAGGGTATTGTATAGTCAGTATAAACTTCAATAATTCAAGTACTGTTATCCAAATTATTTATTTGATGAAATATAACTACATTTACCAAAATAAATGTCAGAATCAGCAAAAATCTGAATAAGTCAACATTTGGTACCTATATTAACCAAATTTTACATAGCAAGAAGCCAAATTTTATAAAACAATTTTATAATGATAACAAAGGAAAAAAGGAACCGTTTGTATTTACAATTCTAGCATAATACTGACGGCTTACAGTTATAAAATTCCTATGTTTTGTTTTGAATTCGTACGGTGATTGGTAATAGATACATATCGCCATACAATACCTTTGCTGTAAATTGCAGGGCTCTATTGAGAAACGAAAAGTTAGTATGGCTTAAGTCTATATTTATATATATAGCATAGCCTAGCACAACATAGTATAGCATAGCATAGCATAGCATAGCATAGCATAGCATAGCGTAGCATAGCGTAGCGTAGCATAGCATAGCATAGCATTGCATAGCATTGCATAGCATAGCATAGCATAGCATAGCATAGCATTGCATAGCATAGCATAGCATAGCATATCATAGCATAGCATAGCATAGCATAGCATAGCATAGCATAGCATAGCATTGCATAGCATAGCATAGCATATCATAGCATAGCATATGCTTGCAACCGTATTCCTCGGAGGTGTTCTGGAGCCTCGGGGCGTCCACGTTTCACTGGTACTGAAACTCCAAAGTCTATAACCATACGCTTTTTGTTTTGTTTTATATCTACTTATGTAAATAAGGATGCTCTTGAATAAATGGCCAAAACTTGTAAAGGAGAAGGATCATAGAGAATCCTATTACTAGTTACCACATAGTGTCTATATTAATATCGACATTCCCTATCATTCCTATATTTTCAAGGTCTATGGTAATTTCGAGGTTTTAGAAAAGGTGGTATTATGACGTTGAGGTTTAAATTAATGTAATGATGTTATTCATCTCATAACAAAATCAATTGTATTGATTCTTTCTCAAGTATTAATTTGACATAATCAAGCGGGTATAACGGCGGTTATTAGCAGATTCACCCACCGTCTGTACTCTATATCTAGGTATGGGTTAATTGCAATACATTATTTTGATTCTGAATAAGTAATAAATTAGATTGAGATCAGCTAGAGAAAGTAACTTACGATTGGGATACTTCTACTAGGGAGGCAATACAAAATGTAATAAAAAAAAAAAGAGAATAGTATACAAGAACTCTTTGCTCCAAGGTGGTCAATCCAAGCAGTTTGTAATCTGGGTAGTACTAATTACAATAAGAAGAGTTGCTTAAAGAGTATCAATATTTGATTAATATTTGGATTATAGATATTATCAATATCTTGTCTTTCTGTAGTTAGTTTGTTGATGAAAAATGTTGTGCGTAGGAGTAGGAACCGAGATAAATACCTACACTTGGGCGCATCATAAGCGATGTATGAATTCTTCCTTTAGCTGCAGACGGCAACTTCGCATGTGTCGCGCGCTGTATGAAGTAATAACTATGCTGAGTCAAGCGCTATTAGGAAGTGATGTATTTATTACGATGTAACTAGTTATCTGTGCCTAAATCCAGGTGACTTCCAGAATCGATACTGTTCCTGATAATATCAGATATGTATTTGTATTGATGGCCACTATAAACATACACAAATAAAAGGTAAAGTGGTTACAAGTATGACCAGGAAAATAATTCCCATCGTCAATCTTAGTTCGTGCAAACAGAGACTATCATTTCCCGACCGTATTCGAAAACGTTTTATAATTAGTAATCAACCTTATGGTTACGTTGAAAAAAAAAAGGAAGTTGATTGCTGTTCAGTCTAATTACCCATGAGGGAGGCACGAAATCTACTGACGAAAAGAAGCAGATCATTTTTGGTGGGTAACCGTAGAGTATCGTGATTGGTTCACGTGGTTTTAATAAAGTCAACTGCTCAGGTACGTCCGTAAGCATTATAGACCTGGTGCTGGTACCAGCCATGGGGTCAATGAATTGAAAATGAAGATAATCTTTGTGCCTTGATCAATTTTCTTTCATTGACATAATACGTAAATCACCACTCGCGTTAACAGTTGGATCTTCTTGCCCTATTAGAAAATATTCTAGGACAGCCGAACTAAATTATGTGTTGAACGCAACCAAAATAATCACATTTGATAGGAGAGGCTAGCAGTACCTACCTACTATATACTTAACTATGTACCTGAGGGATTAAGTGGAGTCATTACACATATCGTAAAGGATTCCCGAGAATCTGGCTTGCCGCATGCGGGGTCCATGGTATCATGCGTACTGGCAGATACTATGGACCTGATTAAGGATTCTTTTGTTAAACATATTATTTGTATTCGTATTTTATTGTATTTAAACTCCAGAGTAAAAAAATATGCTATACAGTTGCAGTGATCACTTTAAATAGTGAAATAATAATGCTATTAGTACGGTGATCACTATACAATTTATTCCTAACTGAAATATGCTGCTTATTGCGGTGATCAGTAACCTAACTGAAACATGCTGCTTATTGCGGTGATCAGTAGCTTAACTGAAATATGCTGCTTATTGCGGTGATCAGTAGCCTAACTGAAATATGCTGCTTATTGCGGTGATCAGTAACCTAACTGAAATATGCTGCTTATTGCTGTGATCAGTGACCGAACTGAAATATGCTACTTTTTGCGGTGATCAGTAACCTAACTGAAACATGCTGCTTATTGCTGTGATCGGCACACTAACTGAAATATGCTGCTTATTGCGGTGATCAGTAACATAACTAAAATATGCTGCTTATTGCGGTGATCAGTAATCTAACTGAAATATGCTGCTTATTGCTGTGATCAGTGACCGAACTGAAATATGCTACTTTTTGCGGTGATCAGTAACCTAACTGAAACATGCTGCTTATTGCTGTGATCGGCACACTAACTGAAATATGCTGCTTATTGCGGTGATCAGAAACATAACTGAAACATGCTGCTTATTGCGATGATCAGTAATCTAACTGAAATATGCTGCTTATTGCGGTGATCAGTAACCTAACTGAAATATGCTGCTTATTGCGGTAATCAGCACCCTAACTGAAATACGCTGCTTATTGCGGTGAACAGTAACATTGTTGCTTATTGCGGTGATCAGTAATATTCCTAACTGAAACATGCTGCTATTGCGATGATCAGTGTCATTTCTAACTGAAACATGCTGCAATATTGTAGTGATTAGTAATATCCATACTGAAAACTATGCTGCTACTTTGCGGTCGTCTATACTACTCATTAACAACTTAAATATTATATTGCTTATTGTGTTGCAATGATCAGTATCACAATGAAATAGGCTGCTCTAATATATTCTAATACAGGATGCGTCTGCCTATCGAGCAGTCCGTCGACAGGTATGATAGAATTATAATTATAGTTATGCTTTTTATTTCTTACCAAGAAATTATAATCGGGCTAGTTCGATGAGGCGGACAGCCCGATATCTCAGCTGGTACTGAAGCCCACCTGCCGTACGAGTCGCGGGTTCGAGTCCTGTGTACCCGTGTCATGGACAATTTTCCAGCATACCGTCACCACTGAGACGGATGCGACGAAGCAATTGAAGAAGAAGGAACGTTGTAATTGTGCCAACTAAAATTTCTGGTCTTGGCAATGTTTCACTGTGTAATTCAATATTGTAATTGTGCTTTGTATATTTTGTTTTGTAGAAGAGGTGTGTTGTAGAGTTTCTGGCCGCATCTTCTCTACAACGAAACACCTTCCGACGCGGTGGTAGAGTCAAAAAATATAACATTAATATTTTCGTAGTCTGAAAAAAATTACTTATAACTAATTCGAAAAAATAATAATTATGTAATTAAAAAAGGAATCAATAATAAATGAATTATTGAATTATCATAAAAATGTTTAAGTAATAGAAATTACGTGTTGTTACTACTATAACTTATTTTGCAATACTTGTATAGAGTCATACAAGTACTCGAATGGCCGAATCGGAATAGAGTCATTCCGTACACAGGACGGCCGACTGTTAGCGTGAACATAGTTTTAAATAACATTTTGAATTATTAGTAATTTAATTTACTTTAAAAAATATATAAAATCATTCATTCATTCATCATTCACTCATTTTATCGAAACATTGTACTGGCAACACGGCCACTCAAAGTCCGCCATTCGAGTACAGACGTCGAGACAGACGGTTAGGAAAAGTAGTTGTCTGATAATTTGAATTCATTATACTTTTGTAAAATAGTTTCTGAAGTGATTAAATAAGATTGTTAAAGTGAATCCTTGGTTTTCTATTCGCAAGAGGTGGTAATCCTCATAAGTGCGAACGCACAAGCAAGAGTCCATTGATTATAAATTAAAAAAAAAAGTTTAAGTACTTTATTTAAAATGCTACCTCCCAAAATAAGTATAATTTTACCTGCTAGGTCCAGGTCTGCCAAGCAAGAACATGTCCTGGCCGAGTGAATCTTTTTGCATCATCCATCTCAAGTTCCTCAGTGTGCTCTGTGATAAATATCTTACGTCCGAATTTTCTATTGTCACTGAAATAAGATTTTTTTTTTAAAAAGTACACATACGTACATTACAGTTGAAATCTATTATAACGACATTGAGTCGCGTTGTAGGTCTGCTATAGGGTAGTCGCATCGCGAGTCGATTGTTAGTTGCCCCCTCCCCGGCCTACAACGAAGCTCCAGTGGCTCAAGATAGTGTTCTTTTCGAAAAACAATCCTTGAAGTCAACAAAATACATAAGTTACCGTACAACGTCAAGCACTCTTGCTACAAAAACTAGACATTGGCAAAATCATCACATACCCAAGATGGGAGCCATTTTTTTTTAAATATAGAATAGAATAACGACATTGAAGGGACCAGTCATATTTGGTCATAAAAGCCAATGGTTGTAAAATTCAGGTTTGATATGATACATGATTTTTCATCAATATTCCAATAATAAAATTGTTTCTTCTTTGAATTATTACAACCGATATCATCATCATCAGCCTATATACGTCCCACTGCAGGGCACAGGCCTACCTAGGAAGGTGTTTCGAACTAATATCATAGTGTAATAAATTTGCAAACTAGTGGTTACGTTCGGCGGTCGCGACAGGTCCATTGTGCGCGGTGAGCGGGGGCTGGGGGGAGCGTGTCTTAGTTATAATTATGCTATGCCGATATGTTGGATTAAACAATTTTGTTATCAGCCTTCGATCAACAATATCCAACTAGATAACGCGTCAGCTCTCAAAACATGTCCCGGCAAATAATGCCTCACTATTGGAGTGAGGTCTTATTTTGAATTAGTTGCGTTCGAACAAAGCCAACGTAAGCACGTCTCGAAATGCCACAGTGTTCCTTTTTTAAATTACTAGGAATTATGGTTGCTTTGAGGTCGAAATTATAATGTATTCGGACTGTTTTCTCGGTTTGTTAACAAAAAATGTTGTATATTCACGAGGACAGAATTTCTCTTTGATTTTGTATGCGACCCGTTATCTAGTTGTATATTGTTGATCGAAGTTATCAGCGATAGGAACTTTAAAACCTTTGATTTGTTATATGTCTAGATCTAGATAGACATTTGAAGCTACAAAGGCGTCGAAAAAAATGTCACCAAACACCAAACTCTACATGATAAACCGTGTCACTATACATGCATACATAGATAAGTAGTATGACGCCTGAATGTTGCCTACTTTTGTTTTATATGGTAGAGGCGTGAGGCTCTATCTAGACTTATAGGTTTGTTGGCGAAGACTGGTGCTTGGTTAGCATGTATATTTGAATGACATATTCTTTCAAGCTAATCTCTCAGTTTATTGCTACACATTAAAATATTTTAAACTCATTCATTATCTTGAGACATTTTGATTATCTTTGGAAAATGTGCAGATAATTTGTTTTAGTGTTAACCCTTTACACCCGAGACGTATCAAGCGTGCGAGTAGCATTTGAAAAATTCTGGCGACCGCGCAAATTCATTTTAGGGAACACAACCGGCACTGATCGCTCGTGCGAGTGCTCCTCCCGCCTTCCACAGCACTTTGCATCAGTTTTGATGCTCCAATAGCCGGTGACTAGACTGACAAGGTGACTTCGTTTCTTGACCCTAGAAGGCGCTCTCGTAAATATTTAAATTTTTGTGTATAATGTTCTATACTTCACATTATTTTTGTTTAGTTTTATTGGTAAGATATTGAACAACACGACACTGGTAAATAATTAACGGTTACTTACAAAATTTCGGAAAAAATTATGCCTAAAATTAAAGTCGCACGATCGTGACACCTCGGTTATAGCCAGAAAAAAATAATTACTTTTGTCAGTTTCTGTCTCCGATTATCAGGTTACTAGATAGTTTAATTTAGATTTTTATTAAGTTTTAGATGTCCCACTGAAGGATGATCATAAATTTTAGATAAACTGGGCGATAGAATCGAGTCTGGTGTTTGATTTTCATGACAAAAATGCAGAAACCGAGCCGCAAGTTCTTTTTGAGCTTGCTGAGGAAGACAATGGGTCTAAGGAGGACTCCTCAGATGATAAGGAGGATCCTGAATCTGTAAAAGGACCATCTACATCAAGATCTTCCCATGAAGGACGCATCTTGCAAAGAGCTTAGGCATCTTCCAGTCAGGTTTCGCCACGAGGACGTGTATATGGGCGAGATTAATATCTTCCAGCGGACGTACAACGAGCCAGAATCTCTATAAAGGGCTTCGCTAGAAAGTATGCAATCGTATAGTGATATATATGGAAAGAGATCCCATTTGTTGATGTATCAAGTGAATATCCAGTGTCATCTAAGAGACCCATCCGATCATCATCAAATTACTTTCTGTTTATTTTTCTGACGACTTATGAAGTCTTGCGTGGATATTTATGCGAATAATAGGCAAAGAACTGAATATATGGAAGGCTGAGATTGCTAATTTAGACAATATTTGCATCATAATGGGATGCTGAATGTAGAATATTGGCAAGCTGGTACAAAGTTAGGGTTTGTTTGTGACAAAATTACGCGAGATTAAATTCTGGTACGAAACGCTCATGTAATTGATAACGATACGCCATCTGAACTAAAGAAAGCCAATATACTAAAAAAGGGCAATCTAGATAAGCAGAGTTATGAATACCTGTAAGAATCTAGAAGAAAGGAGGAAAATATAAGTATTTTGTTATTGATACGTTTTTAACAGTTTTTTAAGATAAAACTGATTCTACATAGTCTACCTAAAATTAATATACTCCAAAGATCAATAAATAAATAAGTTCTATATAAATATTGACGTAATCAACCTATTTATATACTAAAAAATTGGCACACTCACGATCGTGCGAGTTGCAAGTTGTTCCTAAGTCTCACGATCGTGAGGGCAGTTTTTCAGGAAAACTGTAATTTCAGGAATTTTTTTTATATTTTTTTGGGAGTTCCTAGTAAGACAAGAAAAGCTCAAACAATGTTTCGCATTGATATGTCAAAACAATTTTTCTCGGGTGTAAAGGGTTAAGTACATATTTAGATCTTTTTATAACTAAAAGGAATAATTCGGATGCTAAGGTGCAGTAGCAGCAGAAGTAAGGCTGCAAAGGTGTGTTTACAATTATTACCTATATTTATTTATTTTCTCAAACACAGACTTAAAGGGAATAGATACAGTACCTACTTAGCTTATATTATAATTAAATACAGGCTAGGCTACACAACATTTAAACCTGGTTGAACCAAATTGGAAATCTGTAGAACCAGGCTGGTTCTACAGATCTCCAATTTAGTTTAGCTATCTCTTTCCTTCTCTATAACACGGAATGGAATAGCTTATATTTGAACACAACTTTGCGGTTAGTCTAGCACCAGCAGGCTTTCAATTTCAAACTTTTTCCATACTTTGTTTTGATTTATAGGTTATAAATGTAGAGTTTCAAAGTTATAACTTACGGTACTTCCTGGGCACATATTCGGCATTCTTCGGCGATTTGAGCTCTTTCGTAACATCTCCTATAGTTACTTTGCCTTCACTAGCGTAAGCTCTCACTGAATTTGCTTCTAGAATAGTTTTTCGACCGCTCAAAATACGAATCAAAACATCGATTCTTCGAACGGTGACTGCCGGCTTATACATGATTACTTTCACTTAAAAATTACACTACACCTTAGAATAAAGCTTGATTTATTAATTTAACCCCATAACTGTGACTGGAGAAGTCGTATTATTACAAAAAATTATCAATTTTGCAAATAATCTCAAGTCCAAAGTCTATTGTCAATGTCAAAGTGACGTTTCAGTCGTTTCACAGCTGATTGGAACTGAAAGATGCGTTCGTGGTGTAAGTTATTTTTGTTTCGGCTACATTCACAATTGTTGTGATTAAATCAGCCGTCGCCGTCGCTTTCCCATTGTTGGGCAAAGGCCTTCCTACGGCCTAAATTCACAAAGGTATGGAAGACATGTAAAACGGTGACATTTCTATACAGTTTCTGTGGGTTCTCAGAGGATGGAATACCTAACTAATGCGCGGGGCGTAGACTTACGAACAAAGACCATAACCAAATTTTTAGGGTTCCTTAGTCAAACAAGGAACCCTTATAATTTCTTCCATTCTGTCTGTCTGTCTGTATGCCCCAACCTCAATAACTCGCTCATTTTTGCACTTATTGAATCGAAATTTGGCATGAAGACAGAAACAGTAAGCCAAAAACAGGAGGTTATGGATCCATTGGTTATAAATTCATGTTCCAACCTTTCGGGTCTCTACTAATTTAATTTCATCACGCTATTGTTGATAAATAAAACAAAGATTGCAGTTAAATCCTTAGTATCGCTATATTTACCTATTGTTTTAATATATTCGCGGAACACATAATCTACAATCATACAAGCGCTTCGGCACAAGTTTCTAAACACCGAAATAATCAATGATACAGTGCGCCATAAAAGAGTAGACAACGGTGACAGCACAGGAACTAAATATTTTAGTACAAATTGTAGGTCGGTCTTGCCGTTCCATTTTTACGTTCTTGCGTGGAGGCAGCGCCCTCATTTGTTTTCTACTATATGTCGAGCTGTACCTACATAATTCGAATTTGCCCGGCAAAGACTCATTCAAAACCATCCTCTTAAGGGTTGAACTACACATGGCCGCACGCGATCGCACTTTTCCGTCGCTCCATCATTTTCTGTCACTCAGGAACGTCATTTGCTAGAGCATATAACGGAACGCGATCGCATCTATCTTATATGCTCTAGCAAATGACGTTCCTGAGTGACAGAAAATGATGGAGCGACGGAAAAGTGCGATCGCGTGCGGCCATGTGTAGTTCAACCCTAACATTGTTTATGATAAATAGGACTTAAAATAAAATAACATTTAGCTGGAATTGCTGGATTAGGCTTATATCTTAGACCTTACTATAAATCTTATAAATAAGAGAAGTTATTACAAATTATTTTAGAATAAATGAATATCTAAATTAGATCTAACTGTCCATATTGACACAATCATAATTATCCACAATTATAGCCAAGGGATCGACCCCATACAGCCATGTCACGTAAATAATTTAAAATTAAATACTTATTATGTTAAGGACCTACATTTTGAAAGTTTGATATTGGTTGGCACACCTCTGTGAAATCACCTTTCCTTCAGGAAAATTACTTGAATAACGCTTATTACGGGGTAAAATACATCTGTCACCCTTTTTAACTAGCCAGGAAGAGAGCGAGAGAGAGAGGAGCAAGGTCTTCGTCATATTAGCTGATAGACGTCTACTGCTGGACAGAGGCCTCCCCCAAGGATTTCCAAAACGACCGGTCCTGCGCTGCCCTCATCCAACGGGCTCCCGCCGCCATCACCAGGTCGTCGGTCCACCTTGTGAGGGCCTACCCACGCTGCGCTTTCCAGTATGCGGTCGCCACTCGGAAAACTTTTCAGCCCCATCGGCCATCGGTTCTGCGAGCAATGTGCCCCGCCCATTGCCACTTTAGTTTATTAATTCTTCTATATGGCTACGTCGGCTACTCTGGTTCTTCTGTAAATATCTTCATTTGTGATGCTTTCACTATGTGATCACTGGCATTATGAGCGAGGTGATCGTCTCCATTGACGTAGCTTAATCCGTACCATCCTCATTCTCATCAATAGGTTCAATTTTGACGCTAACAAAATCTGTCGGTTCCAGCTCTTCTTCACTACTATGTTCTTCATCCTTGCTGGTCTGCTTGTCATTCCCTTCACTGTCATTATCACTCTCTTTAGACTGATCCCCGTCATCATCGCCACTATCGTCATTGTTATCAACATTTGACGTAGCGGCAGTAGTAGCAATTTGCATTCTCTTTGTAAACGTCACAAAATCACCGATCAGAATATCGTTCACAGTTCTCTTCGGTGGACCAAAAATGCTGGTCATAACTTCTTCGTCGAGACCTAATTGGCATTCTCTGGGGTCCAATTTGTGGTAAAAATCTTTTAAGGTCATCTGGACGCCTTTCTGGCTGTGGCGGCGGCGGATGTGTTTTATTATTGTGCGTCTTACTGCGTAGGATTTTGGGCAAAATTTGCACTGTAATGGAAATAACATAATTAGTTACTAATTAACAAAATTAAAGTAAGTATAGCATGGAAACCTACACTTTTGACTATTATGGCGACGATGCTTTTTGTGCAATTGATTTTCAATTTTATTGTTAGCAATATACGGTTCATGTTTTCGCACCACAGTGTTTATAAAGCATGTATATATAGTGTTTATCGCGATGTTTTCCTTCACTGAAAAGCTAGTGGTCTATCAAATCGCACATAAGTAACACGTAACAGTAAGCACCTTAAAACTCATTGATACGACCTATGCGATGAAAGAAAGGCGAGGCTTTTAGCCACTAGACTAGGCATGTCAAACATGCGGTCCGCGGGCCGCATGCGCCCACACTGCACATGCTTGCGGCCCGTACCAATTATAAGAACAGCTTCCTGATGCGGCCCGAGAGCGTGACTTTTACAAGTACCTACTCATAACACAATTTTTGAGAGTTACGCGGTTATTAATTAAGCTAAAGTTAATCATTATAAATATCGGGAACTCCAAAATAAATAAAAACGCGGGAAGAACCCGTTATAATGATTAACTTTAGCTTACCTACTCATAATTATGTAATGCCACTGTTTTGATTCATGATGCGAAAAATTCTAGGTTGCTTCGCTCGCTCACTTTTATTTACATGGTATGCAGGGCTGAGACAAGGGTCCCGATAATGTTATAAGTACCTTCTTCAGAAAAAAGATTTCATCAAATTTATTTGGAACTCCCTATTACTGCAGCCTTTTCCTTCCGCTCTACCTTAACCTTTCCATGCCCTACCTTAAATTCAGTTCTAGCCACGGCCCTGATTTAGATGCAGTTTGGAAGTTGATTTTTGCAGATATAATTACCCCCAAGACACTTTCTCGGGAAGAGATACAGTCCTTTACTATGTTCTATACAATTTCTCTAAGTTCTTTGGGGCCCACTGATTCAACTATCTTCATGAATTTGGCCCACCAGTGATTTTGAGTTTGACATGCCTGCACTAGACCGTGATGGTCTAGAGGCTAAAAGCCTCGCCTTTCGTATTTGCCATTTCCAATTAAATCCATAGGCAGAAAATCATATGTTTCGTCGCGTTCTGCGTTCAAAGTTTAAGGCGAGGCGACCAATAGTATTTGTGCAGGAGTATCGTCTGAAATTCTATTAAAATAAATGAAAACAGACCCTGAATATGTTCATGTGGCTGTGTGTCACGACGTGGTGCCTCAGCCCGGCGGAGGTGGACAGGAGCTTGCGGCACAGCGGGCACGAGAACTGCTCGCGCGTGTGCATGGTGCGCAGGTGGCGCAGCATGTACCGCTCGTCCTGGTACGTCCTGTCTGCATTCAGAACAACAATATTTAGGGCCTGTTTCACATATCTTTCATACAAGCTCTGTCAAACGATCTTATAGATAAGCTAACGTTACAGATTTTGTATTAGATATAATCGAAAGCTTACACAATAGAACTACTGGACGGAGATACTATAGAGACTGATCAGTCTATATCAGCGTAACCATGTGAAGTAGATTAGTTCTGCTTTTGTATTTTGCTGACTATGGGCCACATTTGGTCAGCAAAAAGGGTCCAGCTGTTGGCATTTTAACCCAGCTTTTTTTTGTTCCATATGATGTGACTGATCTATAAGCCAAATCTAAGCTTAACTCAAAACCTGACAACTGGACTGGCGTGGGCGCCCACTACACTTTTTAATGAGATGATTAGAACATCAAACTAATTTACTTTCTAACATCGAAATTGCAAACCAACTAGACCGAAAGGTAATAAGGGACAGCGGATTGTCTTTCCTATAACAAATACAATAAAATTCGTTTATTTCAGTCCATATAAATAATAATATATATAATACATACCACATAGAGGGCATTTGACGGCCTCCTTCTTAACTTTCTCGTGAGTCTTCATGTGCTCGCGCAAAGAGCACGCGCTCGTGAACAGTTTCGAGCAGATCGTACACGTTTCTAGGTCTGTAACAAAATATTTATTTTTATGTTATTGGTGTGCAAAGAGTATTTAAAACTGACACAATGCCAATTTACAGTACAGACACCAGTATTCTTCCAGTATTATATTTGATTTGATGACAGCAGGGCCATGGGGATCCGAATCCAAAGTCTTCTTTAGGGACCTGATGCGAACCCCGCTCTGGCTCATATCTGGTCCAACAAGTGTCCTTAGTTATGCAGCTGGGAAATGCCGCCAGCATAACGGACACTTTTGGTCCAGGTACTGCCAGAAGCTACCTATTAGTATAATCTTTTTTTTCCTTACTATTATTATTTTGATCTAGTTACATTTTAGTTTTAGGATATTATGTTCATTTGCTTTACAACTGTTTTACTAGTGAAATAAACGTTAATTTTTTTACGTAATCTTTTTTTTTTACAAATTAATATTAATTTAAATAAATATTCAGTTTACTACATTTCACAATTGGCTCGCAAAACAATAGAAACCCCGCGCCATTTTAAACAAATATTTGTCTAATCAAGTAATCAAAGTTGTGTTTTACTTTAATTAATTTTTTTCTTTTTTCCAAACAAACGCGTGAATGATGGTCGTTAGTCTTGGCTCGTTTACCGCCCTCGCCTGTGACTCGGGCTGCAAACCAGCCTCTACGGCAATGACCAACTTCAACTTGTTAATAGCAAAGACTAATAGAAGTTCTTGGGTAATAGTACGTTATGTTATGATGGTTGGTAATAGTACCTACATTGTGATTCATAATAATAATGTAGTATTACAAATCCCTTCATTTAGAAAATAAAATCAGTAAGCACTAAATAATTTAGTTAAATCCAAGAAAAAGTATTTATTGTATAACTGTAACTATTATTCGACTATTTTAAAATGTAAGTATAAACGAACTCACTTTCCCCGGTATGTTTTCTGATGTGGTATGTTAACTTGGACTTTTGTACGAACGTCTGGCCGCAGTAAAGACACGCAAACGAAGCCTCCTTAGAGTGAGTCCTGCAAACAAAATGGGTATTAACATTTGTCCTGATCAACTTTCTCATGTAAACTTGAGATTTTAAATAATATGTGTCCATACTAAGATTAGAAATGCGAAAGTCTCTGTCTATCTGTAACGTTTTTACGTCTAAACAGCAGAACGGATCAGCAGAATGAAATTTAGTGTAGATATAGCTTGAACTCTGAAGAAAGAACATTCATGATATAATGACCTAGAGCAGAGTTCGGCAACCTTTTAGCAGGCAAGGGCCACATAGTAGTAAAATGAAGCAAAGGCGGGCCGCACTTGTTTTATATTGTTGTTGGTAGGCAATGGCGTAGCGTAATTTCTGTCGCCCATGGGCAATGACTGAATTTGCCGCTTATTGAACATGTCCATGAAAAATTACGGAGCGAACGAAGCGACCTAATTTTTTTTAGCACCAATTGGATATTTCATATTGTATTCAGAAACTTAGAACTGTTTTGTTTCATTCATGCCAAAACAGTGATTAAGAGCGAGCGAAGCGAGTTCAACTTTATCTCCGCAATCTCCCTTGTCGGAGAAGGTGCGGTCGCAGTGTGGGCAGGCGTAGGGTCGTGTCGCGACATGTTGTAGCTGATGATGACCGCTCACCTAGAGTGTGAGGTGCAGGCCCCCTTGTCGGAGAAGGTGCGGTCGCAGTGTGGGCAGGCGTAGGGTCATGTCGCGACATGTTGCAGCTGATGATGACCGCTCACCTAGAGTGTGAGGTGCAGGCCCCCTTGTCGGAGAAGGTGCGGTCGCAGTGTGGGCAGGCGTAGGGTCATGTCGCGACATGTTGCAGCTGATGATGACCGCTCACCTAGAGTGTGAGGTGCAGGCCCCCTTGTCGGAGAAGGTGCGGTCGCAGTGTGGGCAGGCGTAGGGCCATGTCGCGACATGTTGTAGCTGATGATGACCGCTCACCTGGAGTGTGAGGTGCAGGCCCCCTTGTCGGAGAAGGTGCGGTCGCAGTGTGGGCAGGCGTAGGGTCGCTCGCCGGTGTGCCGCCGCTCATGCCGCAGCATGTTCGAGCGCTGCACGAACCGCATCGGGCAGTACGAGCACGCGTGACGGGGACCTTCGTGGATTTGGAGGTGCTCGCGGAATGAGTCCTTTTTCTGTTGGAATGAAGACGATCTTTATTATTTAAATTTGTTCAAAACGAAAAGTTTCGGTCAAAACTTTGATCCAGAACAACACTGCTCTTCAAAACTCAAACAGCTGACATAGGCTCTCGCCTCTCGCCTAGTCCGCAAGCCGGAACTAGACTGGACATATTTACGGAATGCACTCGAAGGCGGTGGGCATCAATCGTCACGCAATGGGTGTCTCGCGACAGTATTCGAGGTTGAGGCAGACCCCGGAAAAAAGTATGTAGCTCTGCAAACTGTAACTTACCACAAAGACCTTCTGGCAGTAGTTGCAGGTGTAGCTCTGCTTGTTGGGCGAGTGCTCCTGCTTGTGCATGTAGAGAGAGGACTTGTACTGGAACGACTTGCCGCACTCAGAGCACTCGAACGGGTGGTGTCCGGGGTGACGGATCAGATAGTGTATTCTCTACTGTAACTCACCACAAAGACCTTCTGGCAGTAGTTGCAGGTGTAGCTCTGCTTGTTGGGCGAGTGCTCCTGCTTGTGCATGTAGAGAGAGGACTTGTACTGGAACGACTTGCCGCATTCAGAGCACTCGAACGGGTGGTGTCCGGGATGACGGATCAGGTAGTGCAGTTTTCTGCAACGAAATTGATGGACAGAAATGAGAGAAAATAGAGGCGTTCGAGCTCCTGTATGTCAGAATCCATACATTTCGACCCTACTTAGCTCGAACCACAGAGTACTAGATACTCAAACTAAGACTAAGAATAGCGTCTCTGAATCTCGGCCTCAGACAGTGCATAATATGTCAGGCGAAATTCAACAATGATTCAGTTTTTTGTTTTTTGTTTAATGGCATCCGATGTGTTATCACAATTCAGCCAACGTTTCGTTATGTGGAGAATATATGATAATGATCAGTAGTATTAATTAAGTCTAGAGTGGCAGTTTTGCCAATGTAAGTAGTTTATAGTCTCAAGTGATTGTTTTAAGGTTAAAACACAAAAGATTTCACTAAATGGTGGAGCCGCGTGGCCAATTAAATCACGAGACGACCGAATCGACGACCACTCAGGAGACCTCTAGCCACGCGACTCCATGATTCAGTTCAGCGCAGCGAGCCAAATCGCACTTGTCAGAGCGAAATTTCCACTCGGTAAAACCTCAACTCACCTCTCATCCATAGAATGTAGCATCTCCTTACATATCTTACACTTGTACTTTCCGGGACCATGAACCTGAGCCATGTGGGCACTGCACGCGCGCGAACTGGGAAACTCACGACCGCATATTGTGCACGTCACTGCCCGGTCCTTTCTTATTTGCGATGTGTGTTGAGACTAGAACAGAATATTATATTTAGGACCTGTTTCACCACCCAAAAAAGCCGTGGTGGTCCAGTGGCGAGTAACCTTGCCTGCCGTGCAGGAGGCGATGGTTCAATCCCCGTCCAGGCTGACTCGTACCTATGAGTTTTTTTATGTACGATTTGAAACACCACTGGCTTATCGGTGAAGGAAAACATCGTGAGGATACCTGCATGCTTCAATTTCGAGGTATTGTACCTACTGTCCATTATAAGTGGCAACGGGCTCAAACTGGACAGAGTTTCGGGACCTACTACTGGTGAAACATGGATGTTCTGAGGTTTCAGAATATCTCTGACACCCCCTCGGGAATATAGTCGTGAGCATATGCATGCTATGTTTCACCACTTCCTCATAAGTATCAGATGGCCTATTCAGCAAATAAATAGTTTATTATCCTATTATTAATTTGGCTTACCTATATCTCTGTCTGATAAGGGCTAGATAAGGGGCTATTACACCTTCCTAAATTCAGAATCTAATTGAGGGACAGAGCTATAGATTAGAACGGGACATTGTAAGTACATCCTTTTTTAATCTATAGCTCTGTCCCTCAATTACAATCTGAATTTAGGAAGGTGCCCCTTTATATAAAAACTTACCCTCAAATGTAATTGAAAAGACTTCTTATGACTTAAAGGTTTATACTGACATCCATCCAAGGAACAGAACACTTTCCTGGCCTCAGGGTGTTCCCGTCCGAAGTGCGTCCTCATTTCTTCCACACTCGGCAATACAATACAGCAGAGACAACATTTTAATAGGTACAAATCTTTGGAAGCTTCCTCTTCATGTTTTTCTAAGAAGTGGTGGATGAACCAAATCTGGAAAATGCAAGTTGCAAAAATTTTTTATTTTTCTTAGGTCATTCTGTTAAAAGAAAGGGTTACGTAAATGTTATTAAAATCTGCACTTACCTTATCACTAAAAACATCAGAGCACAGTTCACATTTATAATACTGCTCTTTGTACTTATTAAAATGTACTCGAACTTGATGATTCTCCCTATCCGTCTCATTCCAGAACAGCGTAGGACAGTATTTACATTTAAAACCCAAATGTGGACTAAAACAATTGTCATACTCTATTATATCCCAATGTTCAGTCAAATGTCGTCGCGAAGTTTCCCTATTATCGAATTCTTTTTCACAAAACTGACAAATCCATAGATCTTCGAAGTCACCGAGCTCTTCCGAAACATGACTGTCCAATTCATGTTGACTGTCAAATGTTGTCGCACATACTCGGCAAGAAAAAACTGGTACAGACTTTACGCTGTGCATTTTATACATGTGTGTTGTAAAGGTCTGGACCGTATGATGCTTAGTTTTACATAAGGAACATTCAATATCAATCAAAACATCAGATTTGACCTTTTCATAGTCAATATCCGAGTTTTTGGGCACTATGTTTGAATTAATATCATTTAACGTAGAAGTTAGGTAGTCATAATAACATTTTTGAAGGATTATTAGCTCCATTAATGTTACATCAAAATCTTCATCTCCTTTATACGATTTTATGAGATCAATTTGAACATCTTTGCTTTGGTCATTATCAACTGTTACATCTTCATTGTCACTTAACATCTCTTGCTTTATTTCTGGCATTAGAATGTTTAAAAAGTCATCACTGTCGTTTAGTCTCTTATCAGCATTTTGTACAATGGTTTTCTGATCTAAATCAACATATCCATACTTCGCATGGTCTTTTAAACTCTCAACGAATTCTGTGCTGACATCAGCACCATACAACAGAAATGGCACGTCTTTACCAGAAATTATATTCGTGAAACATTTGAGTGTCAAATGATGGTAGCCCATGTAGTGATTGAAGAATGATGATGCTACATTATTTGACCGTGAACATAGAAGGCATACAAATTTTTGACAATCTTCGTACTCTAATTCCCATAAAACCTCCTCGTCTTTGCTTGACACATTTGTAACGCTGTGCTTTTGAAATAAATGGGTGTTATACTGATCGTTATCAGATACACGGAAGTGGCAGAGTCGGCAGTGGACAAGGTTGTGGGTGTTGCTGAGGTGTTCACGAAGATCTGCTTCAGTCGGAAAGTTTCCTATACATTGGGAGCACGGCCAGGGAGTGTGGAACTTTTGGTGTGCTGCCCATGTTTCTCTGTCTACTATAAAGTATCTGAAATATACATTATTTTAAATTTATAGTAGATTACATACCGAGGACAGGAAACTAAGAAAGGTCTCAGATCTCATGTAATTGTTGACCGAGGTGAAGCCGAGGTCAACAAACATGTGATCAGACGCTTTCTTATTTACTGTCTGAGGTTAGTATACTATTTTTCTCCTCGACGGAGGTGGAAAGCGACAACTTCGTTTAGCGCAGCGGGACGAAAATTGACGCTTTCCGTCCGGAGGGGAGAAAAATTTAATAAACCCAATTACAAAAAAATATTTATCTCATTACATGTGTCAAATTGTACACAATGACAAACAGGTCAAGGAGGACTCGCCATACCAGACGGGAAAACTGGTTACCATGCTATACCATCTGCTGCTATGCCTAGAAGTAGCCAAAATAAATAATAACTGCACAGAAAAATGTCTAGTAAGAAAACCACTCTACTAACCTGCATATTCCACAAAAGTCCTTCTTATGATTCAAAACGTAGTGTATTATTATCTTAGCTTTGCTTATGAACCATTCAGAGCACAATAAACAGCTGTAGGGCCCGGTTGGGTTAAAATCTTTCAAATACAACCACACGTCTGTCGGCCTCTCTACCACAGGAGGAGATAGCTTATCCTTCAACTTACGGTTCAATTTAAACGTGACCGGCAACTTCTTAAATGGTGACTCTTGAGTTTTTTTAGTTTTCACTCTTTTTCTCTTCTTTTTGGGCTCGTAAGTAAATTCACTGTCGGGCACAATTAATTCGGGCTGTTTCTCGGGATTAAGCTTCTTTGCTGCTGCTAAGGCGGCTAGTGGTTCATCGTCTGATTCTTCTGAAGACATTTCAGTTGTTTTTTTGAGATGATTTTGTTCAAATCAGATATAAATTACAATTAGATTTCTTGTAAACAAATATTACAGCACAAAATAAAGGTACTACGCAAATCTGTCAAAATATTGATTAGATAGTGCTGCGAAAACCGATTGTGAGTCAAAAAAAGTAAGGGCCTAAGTAGACTTGTGCTGAGTTTGCAGTTTATCGATATATCCTACTCCATTTTTTATATGGTGCTAAACAAAGTGCGCAATATGAAATAGCGTCTTGACATAAAAACCATAGAGTTTAAGAGTTGAATGATAACTTCTTTCGGCTCTATTAAAATACGTTCCATTCCGTAAATCAAATGTTTTTAGAATTTTATTTCGAATTCATTTGCAGACGCCTTGGCTCATCTATTCTATCTGCACAGTGCACACATAGCATGCTTCATGTGATACAGCTGTATCACGTCTTTTATCTCGTTCGTTCGCGTGCAAATAGAAAGAGAGCGAAGGTGTGATAGCGCTGTATCACGGTGGCATGCTACCCATGCTGGATTGTCAAGTTCCTTCAAAATTCGGCTACACAAAACATTGAGTAGGAGTTATGATGCGCATACAATTTATTTATCGATAACAAAAATCTGTGAGCAATGGAACGTACAAGAAAAATATCCTGTCGTGGCAGCCATTTTCTAGATAAATGTTTGTCTATGGTGCAGTCTAAAGAAAGGTGAAGCTAAACAAAAGGATAGCATGTAGATAGCATTTACTAAAATAATAGTAAAATCTGCGTAAATACTGACTTAACTAACTTATTTTTACGATACGTTACAGTGAACTTCTTAGTTACAATGCGAGTGTAGCATATAACTTCATAAAATGAAGCACAATGCATCGTGTAATGGTGGCCATTAGGGGTAATAATTATGTATATTGGCATACTTATTGCTTCACGGCCCATCAAAGATACATCTAAAAAGAGACTTTCGTAGGATTAGTCGAAATAATAACTGAACAATGTGTAAATTAACTTTTATTCGTGTTATGTGAGTGCGGAGAGATTGCAGTGTAAATAGCCCATTTCATACAAACCATGGCCCAGAACCAGGGGGAGGTTCAAGTGGGAACACCGAACCAACCCGTCAAAGATAAGGATATCTACGCTCTCCTGCCTGATATGCGATTGAATGGTCCACTAGGACCAGGCGAAGCTTGTCCAGGTGGTGAGGAACTGCGCTGGTTGCCCGCACAGGCCACTGACCGCGATCTTGTTATGTATTTGAGGGCCGCGCGCTCCATGGCAGCGTTCGCAGGCATGTGTGACGGAGGCTCGCCCGACGACGGCTGCGTCGCCGCCAGCCGCGACGACACCACCATCAACGCTCTAGACGTGCTCCACGACTCCGGCTACGACCCCGGTCGCGCCCTACAAGCTCTAGTGAAATGCCCCGTTCCAAAAGGAATAGAGAAGAAGTGGACTGAAGAAGAAACTAAACGATTCGTGAAAGGTATCCGCCAATTTGGTAAGAATTTCTTCAAAATAAAGAAAGATTTACTGCCACATAAAGATACTGCCGAGTTAGTAGAGTTCTATTATTTGTGGAAAAAGACGCCTGGTGCTAGCAGCAATAGGCCCCATAGGAGAAGAAGGCAAGCTTCTCTGAGACGTGTGCGGAACACTAGGAATTCCCGTGCGGGCACACCTAAAGAGCAGACACCAGAGGCTACACCGACTGTCCCAGAAACTAATGGCTCTAGACCATCACCTAATCCCAAAGAAGGTGGTGAGATGAGTTCGGTCACGGAAGATGAAAATTCTGAGGAAGACAGCGACTCCAGAGAGGCTGCGGATCTGGCTAAAGCTGAGATTTGCAGAACAGTTGATAACCCAGATGATTCTCCAAGCAGAATGAGGACTAGGAATAAATCTAAAGAGCAGACTACTCCAAATGGAAAGAAGGGACATGATGAGAGTGACACAGATTCAAAACCCAAAACAAAAATAAGTAAACCAAATCCGCCACCGAGTACAAATAATAATATTATTGTCCCAGAAAAAGTTTTATCGTCACCTATCAGTAAAGATGTGAAGAAGAAAGTAGTAGTACCGCCACCATCATCTAACGGTAAAGTGGTTGATGTGTCCAAAGTTAAGAAGCGTCTTCCGGATGACAGTAAACTAGAAGGCATTATGGATGGTGATGTGCAAATGAAGAAGAAGAAGTCTGACAATCCACCCGAAAGTCCTTCGGAAAGTCTTACTAATGATAGCTTTCCTGCGATTGATGAAACTGAAACCCCTGAGCCAGAGCCAGAAGCTTGCGACTTCAGCTTTAATAAGACTGATAAAGAAAATACAGAACAAAACAAGGAACCTGAGCCAGAAATTCCAAAACCAACAGAACAACAACAACAAATAAAAACTGAGGTCAATCCAGAACCTGTTATTAAAACCGAGAAAGATCCCCTACCTCCTTTGTTCAAGGTGGCACCAGAGAAAGAAGACAGAAATGTTTTAGACCTTAAAACAGACTCTAATGCACCTAAAAATCAAGATAACGTAGATCCCAGACCGCTTACAATTCAAAACTCAATATTCCCCAAAACGGAACTTATAATTCCAAAAGTTACACCAATGTGTACCGAAACAATGGAAAAGATTAAGATAAAAGAGGAAATAGATACAGAAGAGCAAACACTAAATCTCCAAAAGGATGACTTCCAGAAGGATCCTCTTTCACACAATTTCCCAGGACATCCCATGAACCCATTAAGCAAACCTCTCAATTTAGAGAACACCAACTTCTTTGTAAAGGATAGCCATATCTACAATACGAAACTTAGTCACAATATTAAAATTGAAGGAGGTCCTAATAGCATCTTCAATCCCGTTAACATTTCCAAAGACTCAATTATCAGAAGTGCTAAAGACTTCTCCGGTGGCATGCCACCTTTTTCATATCCAGCAAGTATGAATTTTGCCAGTGATCCAAACAAGCACAATCCTCTCATGAATCCACTGAAGACAGTAATCAAATTGGAACCGAGGGATGAAGCTAGTGAAATGAAAAATCAGAATACCCCAGAAATATTTACTGCTACAATTTCTACGGGTAATAAAGTGGACTCTCCTAATACTCCTCGATTAGACACACTGCAGAGGATTAGTCCATCGCCGACAAATACGCGTGGTTCGTCACCCCCTCCTATGGAGCACCCTACAACAGCTAATGCTGAACCGGTGTCGCCTGCAAACTCACAAGAGAATAAGGATACTGATGTCGATGATAAACAACCTACTGATTTGAAGACTCAATCAATGCCTAAACATGATAGTCAAAATGCTGGTCTAAGGCCATCATTATTTGTGCCACCAGTACGACCAGAAAACCTAGGTGTCAGGCCAACAGAAGCTCCAGTTACTCCTGTTTCTATACAAAACATGCCACCACCTCCACTAAGTCAGCCTTCTATTACTGGACTACTACCTCCTGGGCCTTTGATTTCAGTGGGAAGTGGATCAAATATTGGACCCTATGGATTCATGCCTACTTCATTGTATGGTCATCCTGGGCACCCCGGACACCCTGGTCATCCAGGTTTAGATAAACCTGGCTCAATGCCTCCTTTAATGCAGCAAGTGCCACCAACTCATGGACTTCCTGGAAGCAACTTAATTCCTCCCCCATCTAATCAAGATCCGTCAATGCCCCAAGATCTGAAAATTAAACAAGAAGTGCCTGATAGTATGCCAGCTAATCTGTCTACTCAAGGTGTATCAGATCCTTTGCAATCACTTAAAGACGTTAAAGTACCAGGCTATCCAATAGGCAGTGCCATAGCACAACATTTAAGCACAGAAAGAGACCGTGAATCGTTGTCGAGTGTTGAGAACAGTAGCAGACCTCCCAGTCAACCTACTAATGAAAATTCAAATATGCCCAGTGCATTCCTTGGACCAAGGATAGACAGCATAAAGAAAGAACCCGATTTTATGCATCAACCTCACATTCCTTCTGTGCCAACAAGTCAAGGCAGTGGGTCAGATTCTTCAAACACTGCTCCGCCTGTAAAGAGTCCGCATACGCCGACACCAATCAAAAGTCAGCCAGGACACAATGGAACACCTGCCCATGGGCCACATCCATCGGCGACGTCGCCCTTCACGAGGCATTTGACGAGCCCATCGCAGCCACGTCAAATATCTGCGTCACCCATCCAGCATACGCCGGTGTCTCATTCAGCACTGAATCTGATGAATCCCACGCCACTTTCAATACCAGCAACGATACCTGGCCCAGTGATGCACTCTGGTCAACCTGGCCCGCATCCTCATCCATTTGCGTCCCCCCTTCATCATCCTCATCATCCCTTACTACATCCATCATCTATCTTTCAACTGTCAGCAGCGGCGGCAGCCCACGCAATGCATCCATATTATCCACATCCCCATCCGGGCTATTCAATGCCTTATCCATATCCATATGGCCCCTTGCCACAACCCCACCCAATACCGCCCATGCATCCCGCATCGAGCACGCCAGGAAGGCACGACCCAGTGAAACCAACTATAGAGTCCACAACAATGTTGAGCTCCCATTCACATCATAGCACCAGTTCATCAGTCACTACAAGATCTTTGAGAGAAATATCTGAAAGCTCAGAAGATCCAAGGAATCCTAATGCAACTAGTGAAAGGAACCAACTTCATGAGACTACTATGACGCATCACCACTCGACCAGTCATCACAGTGCCGTTCATACGAGCACAGAGAAACATCCACCTCATGCTGGTGGTGGAACAAGTCACACGCTTTCTATATCTCACTCGACCTCAAACAGTTCTTCTCAGTCTATCCAGCACAAAATTAATACCCAACAAAAGAACAATTCTCATTCAAGCTCACCTCACCATTTATCGGCCAGTGTATCTCAAACTACCAGTTCATCATCAAGTCTCAATGTGACCAATAATCACACACATCATCATTCCCATCATCTCGCGCATCACCCAGAGAGATTGTCGCCTGCTGATTCCATGCTTTTGCGTCATCATCCTAAAATGCTGCCAGGAAATCCAAGTCATCTAATGATTCAGCCTCCATCAATGGGCCATCCGATGGGCTTAGGTTTACAGCCGGGACCTGGACCAAGTTCAATTGAAAGTTTAAGATTGCACGCGCAAGCTGCAGCCGGTCTTCAACAGTCACATGGGAGATCTGGGTCTCCTCATCAGATGCCTCATGGCCATCTACATTTACGTGGACCACAGAGACCTATGCCTGACGAAAATCCTGAATTGAAAATTGAAACGCAATCTCAGCCAGAGGAGGAAGAGATTCCTAGCCCTGCGCAACCTCACGGACCCAGTCCATCGCCGAAGATCGAAGATACGGAGTGCCACCGATCACAATCAGCAATATTCTTGAGACACTGGAATCGCGGTGACTATAACTCGTGTACACGAACTGATCTCATATTCAAACCAGTGCCAGAGTCTAAACTAGCGCGCAAGCGAGAAGAAAGGTTGAGAAAGCAAGCCGAAAGAGACCGAGAGGAGAGGGAGAAGATAGCTCAGCAAGCACACAGAAAAATTGCGACGCCTGAGAAACCCGACACAAAGCCGCCATCACGAGGCGCAATCGAAACGATTACCTCCCCGTATGATAGATTTCCTCGACCGCCAGGTTATCCTGACACGCCTGCTTTACGGCAGTTATCAGAGTATGCCCGACCGCATGCTGGATTTAGCCCGGGCAACCTGCCGCGACATTGCATGGACCCCATGCTTCAGTATCAACTAAGTTCTATGTACGGTGCCGCCGCAGGAGCGAGGGAGCGACTCGAACTTGAGCACCTTGAAAGAGAGAAGCGAGACAGAGAAATAAGAGAACTCCGAGAGCGAGAACTTAATGACAGACTGAAAGAGGAGTTGCTCAAGAACAACGTCGGTCCGCGAGGACTCGACCCACACTGGTTAGAAATGCACCGGAGATATGGGATGCATCCACCGCCGCAAGGAGCTATTCCCGTTCAATTCGGACTGTACCCGCCCGGGCATGGACCTTCGGCTTTATCACAACTAGAACGCGAACGTTTGGAACGACTTGGCATTCCGCCGGCCCAGGGGCCTGGTGCCCCGCAGAACGTGCCCGTATCGGGTGCTTCTCACCACCCCCATCATCCACACCCTGGCGTCGCAGCGGCGCAGTTAGAAGCGGCCGAGCGACTGGCGCTCGCTGCAGACCCCATGGTGCGATTGCAGATGGCAGGTATCAACCCTGAGTACCACGCACATACGCATGCGCACACTCATGCGCACTCGCACACGCATTTACACCTACACCCGGGACAACAGGCAGCGGCGCAAGCGCAGCAAGAAGCTCTCGGGCTAGGGCTCGGTGCGAACGGACCTTACCGGCCGCTACCACATCCAGACCTGCTGGGCAGGCCTTACGCGGAGCAATTAGCGCACCAGGCGGCCGCACATGAACAACTACAGAGGCAGTTGCTGATGGAGCGCGAGCGAGGCTTCCTCCACCCCGCCCACCACGAGGACTTCATGCGGCAGCAGCGCGAGCGCGAGCTGAAGGTCAGGGCGCTGGAGGAGGCGGCGCGCGCGTCCCGCCCGTAGTTGTCCGCCGCCGCGCCGCGGCCCCCGCCCGATGATTCTGTCGTGCTCGTGGAGTGATGTGTTTTGTGGAGTGATATAGAGCAGACGGTGTCGCGCGATTTACCGGATCCGTGATTTAAAGTTTTATTGTAATATAACGTTATTACAAAGTGTTCACGTGCTAGTGTTTCGAATTTCGAAAACCATGAACCGAACTATTATTTTTCATAATATGTGTGACGATAACTGTAATTTATATTTATAACTTAAGTATTTAAGTTTTTACAATATTTTTATAGTCGCATGGTCATGTAGTATGCTTATTTTCCATGCTCAAAATTATTTTTAACTACTAGTCATAATTAAAATTTTATTCTTGAATTAATAAGTCACATGTTTTTACATACAAAACCTACTTTTAACTTAAATTATTTTTTAAATAGAACTTTATAATAACTCCGTTAATAAGGGTGCTGGTTGGCATTCAATTGAATGGACCACGTGACTACAAAAGTAACACTGTTTTTATTTTCATGATATAATAATTATAAATAATTATATTGAATTTTAAAGTATAAGACAGAGTAGGGACTGTGACTTGCCTTTCTAATCTACTTGCCTTCATGTAATTGACCTGTAGTGAAGATCTTTCTTACTCTGTTTAATCCTAAGAATAGAGGCCCTCTCTGTTAAATTATTTACAATTTCTATACAGTTAAGGAATATTTTAACAAATAACTTATTGTTTCAAATCAAGTACATAATATGTATAGAGATAAACTACACCTAGCTCTCATTGATCATTTAAGTAAAATAAGTATCATATTGTACCAGCAACATTGCAATTTGTGGAACTAATTGTAATTAGACTCACATATCAATTACGGAATGAAATCTCGGCATGAGGAAATTGTTAATAATTGATATGCCTGCCTTCAAGTGTTGATATTTGCTGAATGCAATAAATCTTAACTTCTGTAACTAATACTTACTTGTTTTAATGGAACGTTGGCCTTGGATTTGCGCGAATTGTACGATCGTTGGTTCCATTTTATAGTTGTTGATAGTACTTTTATTGTATTGTTAATTGAAATTCTCGAAATGCTAAATAAAGTATTAAATTATGACTGCACATTGTGACAAGCTTCAATACGTTTCTGACATCTTCTAAATCGACCGGAAATGTAACTACAACTTTGTCTCATTCCAATCTCTCCATATATCCCAGCTTCGATTGGTTAACACTCCATCAACCTATCTCGTTCATATTGTTGGGCACTTTTTGTGGTAATTTTAGGCCATACTTCATCTGGTATGGTGCAAAGATGACCAGACCAAACCAACTTAATATTTGACGCTTTATTGTCTGTATTTTGTCTCCAAGCGCAAGTCTTCCTTCGTTGTCTATCTATTCGATTCCCCATCTATTAGATCCAAGCCTAGCTATAATGCCGAGCTCCATTCTGTTTGAGAGCTAAATAAGCCGCAATTTCCGTCGGTGTTGTGTGCTATAAAATTTTTACAGTTTCATCTGCTCACTCACCGCAAACTCTTAAATCTAGATATAACATAACATACATTAAATTTTACCTCGCATATGCGCAGTCATAATTAAATGGGACTTAGGTTGAGACTACACTATTGAGCGACAGCGATTTTAATAACGCAATGCTTTAGATTTTTGTAATAATCTGATGTTTAAATTGTCTCAAAGTAGGTAATGTGGATTATTATGATAATACATTAATGATGAGATAGTAGGAAAATTAGATTAAGAATGTTACAAAAATCCTTGTCTTTCCCTTCTGGATACGCCCAGAGCGTCCGAGAATGAGGCTATTTGAAACCATATTGAGAGATTGTATCTGACGAATTACCTTCTGTATACGATAATCGCTATCGCTCATGTTTGTAGCTATACCTTCAATGCTAACTTTACGATGTTTTGTTCACAGCAAGTTTTTATACAAAGCATAGTTAAGTACAAATGAGTTTGAACTTTTATTCTCTTTTAATATTTGCATTTTGAAGTGCCGACTTGAAATGACTTCGTTACTGTTAGTGAAGTCAATACAAGATTTGAGGAAATGTATAAATGTTTTTGATCAGGTCATGCGTGAGTGGACTGAGCAACTTCCCTCAGCAAACACGGCTAGTAAATGTCAAGTATCAATTTTGCTTGAACTAATTTAAGGGCCAATTATAGGAAACCATTTAATTATTCTCGATTGGCCTTTTTATGTGGGCTTTCCTGACACCTGAAATGAAAGATCGATTATAAGGAAACCCCATCGTCGCCATCCATTTAACTTGGCACCAGAGCGAAAGGTATGGCCTGCTTAGATAGATGCCAAGTTAAAATGGGCAACAGACTTGTTGATGCTGGTTTACCTACAACAATTTCAAATAATAAAATCCAAGTGTTGTACACACGGCGACACATCAAGCTACGCAAAACCAATACAAGCTGGCCGCGCGACGTTTTACATTACTGTAACTATAGCTTATTTTGGTTTTGCGTAGCTTGTTGTGTCGCCATGTATACCGAATTCAGTGGTTTAACTAATGGTTTAAATCGTGTACCTATATGTAAGAGTTCTAATTTTCATCCAATGTGTACACATTCATTAATTCTTGCACAACAATGTAACATAATTCCCTTTGTAACAAATAGAACCCTGTAGAGATGAAAATGAAGTTTAAAATATAACTAGAGTTATTGTAGAATTTAAAAGTTTCACATTATCTGCTTGGTAGGTATTATTTTTGGTAATGCCATAGTTACTTTCTGATATTTAAATGAAGAGAAAATGAGTATTATTTTTAGAGACAAATTATATCTTAATTAATTAAGAGGTTGCGTGTCGGTTTATAACTTCATTTATTTAGACAATAAGGTTAAATGGATGTCTTAGTGCTTTTGTGTAAATTTTTTTGGATAATATATGTGGAAAAATTCAATTTGATGTTTATCTTTAAATCTCCTCTAATTTGCCTCTAAGATCGAAAGAAAAACCAACATCAACTCCTCAAGGGTTTTTACTTCCCCGAAAGGGGTTGTGGTCGTGAGTTGATTAATTAACCACCGAAGAGGTTCTTGTTCTAGAAAACTTGTTGATTAAAAACATGCCTTATGTCAATGGCAACAAGTTTCGGTCAATGGTAATTTCCTACCTTGTCAATCATTTGTCAATGTTCATCATAGAAAAAATAATACTCCTTTCCTACCTTGTCAATGTTCACGCGTTTTTGTATATTTTTGTTGGATTTTTATTTACTTTAGTTTTGAAGATAGGTTATTGTTTTTTTCCGTAACTAGGCGATAGTATAATCGATATAGCTGAACAACAATATTATAATTCAGAAGATACTCTGCGAAATAAAGGAATGGGTCTAACAAGCAACACCGGTTTGTTGGCCAGTGTGCCCCGGAAGGAAGGTCTTGTGAAACCCAGGGAAGAATCTACGGTACGCATTTACCTATTATTTTTTTAGCTGCTTAAAGTTTACAGAAAGCTGAAGTCCTGCACAATGTATCGCTGCCACAGAGCAGGGAATACGAGGCTGGATGACTTTCAGGTAGGGTAACTATGATATTCTGTATCTTTGAGTACTGAAGCCGTAGCATGCTACACGTGATACGGCTGAATCATTTATCTCGTTCGTCCGCGCGCAAATAGAAAGAAGCGAAGGTGTGATAGCGCTGTATCACGGTGGCATGCTACCTTAGACAAGTTTCTAAGCATGCTATCTATGCTGGTATAGTATCGCTGTAATTCTTGGTTCGAGAAGACATGTACCTACAAAATGTGAGCTTAGGTATAGGGTATCTAAAGAGATTTCTTCCAGCAGACCGTATAAAGAGACATAGGTAAGTAGGTACATCACCTATTAAGTCTCTTCATAAGTCTTGCTTAAATGTAGGTACACACGGCGACACATCAAGCTACGCAAAACAAAGCTGTGCAAAGTACACAAATGAAACATAAGCTGGCCGCGCGGGCTACTTAACGTTTTCCTATTTACCAACTTGGGAAACTTTGGGTATCTAACTACTTACCTAATCATACCTAATTATGTGGATTTTAAATAGGTAGCAAGCAGTAATTTTTGGCTTGGGGGAAATAGATTAACTTTTTACCTAATTAGTTAGGTAACAACAGGAAAAAACACCTACTATTGTTTTGAACTTATATTAGGTACCTACGCTATTAGTCATATTAACGTACCGTGCCTGTTTTTTCCATTGCACATCAAAAACATTAATTTAAGAAATTCCCATTATTCATTGGTGTTTCCATATCTTTACGGTCAGCGCACATCTGGCGGAGAACTGCTCGAGCATTTTCCAGTACCGAATGAAATGTCCTTATCCGATTTTAAATAAGTGTCAAGTATAATTTTACCTGCACGTATCCAGAAATCCGAAAATTTGTATGGAAAAGTGATTACAGCAATGACTTTTTCATAGTTTTCCTATTAATGTCCCCCCCCCGAAACAAAAGTCTGGATACGTGCTTGATTCAAGTAGTCTCTAGGCGACATTTACGCGCGAGAGAGACAGGTAGATACAGCCGCATTCTTCTTAGTCATATATGAAGCTCTTCTTTTCAGGTAGTTGCATTTACACACGGTGACACTTCAAGTTATACAAAGCCAATATAAGCTGGCCGCGCGTAGGTCGAGTAACGTATAACGTCGCGCGGCCAGCTTATGTTGGTTTTAGATAGCTTGATGTGAAGCCGTGTACATAGTTTAGGTTACTACTACCCCAGACTAGGCGGGAAAATGCTCGAGCTCTTTTTAAGTGGTACTTAATTAAATATCAACCTTATTCCATTCAAACAGAGCTTTAAATTAAATATTCGTTGAACACACGCTGTTATGCACTGGATTAGATTTTCTGTTGCATAATATATTCAGCTCTCATTCAAAGGAATAAAGTTTAAATTTAATTACAACTTAAAAGGCATCTTTCAGCCTAGTCTTCTCCGATCCTCCAATCTCCTGCTTCTCTAATCGCGCGCGACGCGCCATTACTGCATAGAAAACCGTGCCTTACCCGAGTCGGGCGCAAGGAAAATCATACTAGCGGGGCAGGGAGCCAGTGCTCTCAGTACGTATTTAAGCAAGATTTAAGCTCATGTTGATTACCTCTTTCAGAGCATCGTGGAACTAAGCTGCGAGGTAACGCCGGCGCCATTCATACTGCGTCCATACGCTGCTCTCTATAACCCGTTCGCCCACTCCTGCTCCGTGCTGTGCAATCACCCCGCCAATACCGAGGCCAAGCAATATGTTAAACGGGCCAAGGATGCTTGGGTAAGGGATATTTATTATACAGCATACAAGCATATGCTCAAGATTATATTCCACGAGAGGGTGTCAGAGATATTCTGAAACCTCAGAACATCCACGTTTTCACTAGTACTGAAATTATTTCCAGTGTGACGGGTAGTGAGCCCGTCGCCACTTATAATGGACAGTGGGTACAATACCTACATCATACATTTGAGTCGAGCAGGTAGCTACTGAAGTTTTGTATGAAAAAGCGCATTTTTTGGCAATACTTAGTTTCTTAGTCTTTCAAGGAGAATGACAAGGACCCTTTAGCTTTACCTTCTTAAATATCGACTAAAAAGGGAATGTAGATAACAGCTCAAAAACCTCCGGTTACATAGTACCTAACTGTTAATTATAAATGAACGTCGCTGAGTGATCATCTCAATAGCTACTATTAACCTACCTACGAATAAGAAATTGTCTACCACCTTAAAGTTAAAGTTCGCTGAGAGGCCACTATAATAATTAGTATAGATAGGTACATACCTACGTACGTAACTGTACGGCTATAACTATAAAAAGACAGACTACTTACTTTTATTTCGAAAACAATTTTCTATTATTTACATTCATCGCGGGCAATAATGTTTTTTTTTTAATTTACAGGCAGTGGAAGGCAAAACTAATTATTTTCCCGAGGACCTGGCTAAGTTTCAAGATGGTCAGGACAAAGAGAAAATTAGAACGCCTCACGACATCGTCACCGAAGATATGTTTAGAAGGTTAGAAAACCAAACTGTTTATCTATTACGTGCACGGGATGAACTGAGTTAGTATCATGGATTTTTCTCCCCTCCGGACGGAAAGCGTCAATTGTCGTCCCGCTGCGCTATACGAAGTTGCCGCTTTCCACCTCTGTCGAGGAGAAAAATAGTATACTAACCAGTAAATAAGAAAGCCTCAGATCACATGTTTGTTGATTACATGACATCTGAGATCTTTCTTACTTTCCTGTCCTCGGTGTGTTATCTACTATAATTATCTTTAGAATATAAGCTGCTCGTTAGTATGAATGCAACTTACTATAGGTGTGTTTGTGGTTAGTTAGTGGTTTATTATCGTGAATTAACAAAAGTTATTTTCTTGGCAAGTTAACAGAGAATGTCGCTTATCGTTGCTTACTATAAGCAAAACTAAAATTATTTTCTATCAATCAACCAGCCATTCAACGAGTCAAAGATAGGTTCTTCCTACACTGCATTTGAAAAGAAATATGTGTTTCGGGATACAAATTCAGTTGTCGTTCATGTTACATAAACTTTAAGTCAGAGATTGTAATATTGACTGAACTTATAACTTTCAGGTATACAGAGACTGACTCACGTCCTCTTACACCAGCACCTACACTCGCCAGTGGCAAGTCCAGGGGTTCCAGGAGATGCCTCACACCCGACCAACCTCTTCAGAAGACAACTATCGTGCTCGACTTGAGGAGAAGTCACAGTCAGGTATAAAACTTGCAGATACATAGAAACTGACTTACGGCCTCTAACGCCAACTCCTACACTCCCCAGCGAGAAGTTCAGGGTTCCAGGAGGGGTCACTCCCGACCAGTTCCTTCAGAAGACAACTATCGTGCTCGACTTGAGGAGAAGTCACAGTCAGGTATAAAACTTGCAGATACATAGAGACAGACTCACCGCTCCAACACTGGCCAGTGTGTAACGATCACTAATCTATAGTTATTCGTTCCGGTTCACAAATATAACATCAGTTAGTTATAATCTCTAAGCACTTCATTCTAATAGTAGAAATTAACTTTAACAAAAAAAATCAATAATAAATAAAATAAGAGGGAAAGCCGCATGGTCAAAGTTGTATGCATTTTAGTTCAAATTACTTCCAATATTTCCAATCTATCAAGGAAAATCTGAACAACTTTAATCGTATAAACATAGAGTTCATTTATCTTTGACTGAGTTAGCACCTTCGGATTTAACTTGACACAACCTTATTTCCATAGAGTTAGAGCTCAATTTCGTGTGTTCTAATTTCAATGAGAGCAAGAATATCAGCCACATCGCGTATTTCTTAGAATTTGAGATTGTAGCGTCAGTAGGAAATTCGACCAATGAGAGAACGAATATCAGCTACATCGTGTATTGCACAAACAGTGGAGATTTTAAGCGTCAGCGGGGAATTTGAATAAATAGGGAGGTTCGGTAGTGGACGGGAGCATTCAACATTATTATTTCTTTGAGCTCACACGCTGCCGGTTTGTGATTTGATATTATTTTTACTTTAAAGTTCTTTTGGGGAGTTTATTTGATTTAGAGTCATTAGTAAAGGGTTTGCATTGGAATTTAAATCTAATATCATTTTCTTTAACTTATTAAGGGGTAAATTTTGGGATTTTCATATTTTTGCTATTTAAATTCAATTGGGGGGTTTTTGTTTGGTTGTGAGCTCAAGGAATTAATTGGAACACAAGGACGTCTTGTGGGCTAAGAGTAGTAAAGCTTGCTGAATTGCCCTTAGTTTCCAACAGTGAGTTCGACATTGTGGCGGGTCAGCTATCGTTCTTTACCAACATAACGATTATAGCCACCTAGGTTTCGTAATCTGGATGTAATTGTTTTCCGGTAGCTTTCCGTGAGAAGTGGAATGGCGTCCTTTAGGGGGCTGGGAACCTTGCATCTGGAGTGCGAAATTTAGTCCCATAAAACATGACACTTGCTGATAGGGACCGTTCATATCACAACTTATGGCTTTGCGGCCGTGATATGAACATACACATGGAATAGCTACACTTAGAGGGCTCCACCCTCGAATCTCTTAGTTCGCTTAGTTCGAAGATTTCCATTGCACCACGGAAATCTTACATAACACACCTACACGTTTAAATGTAAATGTGAGGCCTACCTCTAGTCTTGCGGAATTTCTCTTACACCGGAGAGTTTCAAACCTTAGGGAACATCTTTAGAATAGGAATATTTTAGACATTGGTTAGATTGTAGGAATCGCGTTTTATTGTAAAAATAGAACTAGGATAGGATAGGAACTTACTAGATTGTTAAGGGAAAAATATTGTAGGTTTTCATAGGAAATTCATAATTTCTTATTCTTGTTATAGATAGGAAGAAAAGATTCATATTATCTAAAGAACATCTTATTTACTGAACTAGGTTCCTAATAGAATTGTGCTTTGGTTAGATTATGTACAAAGAATTGAAATCAGTCTAGGTTTCTACTGTATCACAAGTTGATAGAGAATTATAAGCATAAAGAGAGTAAATTCTAATTTGTTTGTTTTAAAATCATAATTTATTTATGGTTATCTTCTAATTTTATTTACCTTAACTGTTTAAATGACTTTGACTAACTGACTAAGACCAATAAGTTAAATATTGCCCTCTTACATAGTAATTAATACTTACTTATACTTACTGAATAAAGTTGATGAATAGTTGAATATCACTGTAGAGTTTCTGGCCACATCTTCTCTGCAGATAGGTCCTTGCGAAGTGGTGGTAGAATCATTGCTTAATATAATAAAATAATGAGCCATTCCTCATCCAAAGAAAGTATTTGAGAAGGATTTTTATTTACAAACTTTACATAAAATGTTCTAATCCACGAAGTAAAAATACTAACATAACATAATAATAATCCTCTTGTAAAGTTAACTCGAGGTTCTGATGATTTTAGTTGTCTTAAGGTGAGCAAGACGCAGCCTTGTAGCCAATTTCTGTACCAAAAAGGATCGGATACGCTACTCTACAAAAGATAATGCTGGAAATATCAGTAATCCTATCTTCATGTCTACTATATACCTAATAACATTCAAAACATAAGCATTTAAGTAATATTCTTCTTAGATAATTTCTGTACCCGGCTTCTGGTAGAGGTTCCCCATAAAAAACAATCACATTGTTGTCTAAAACAGTTATGCTTACCATTTTCTAACATACCTACTTAATTGATTCAGTTCTATTTATCTATATTGATAGTTAATCTGGTTAGGTTTATTTCTGGTTCATTGCTGATAAGGTCTAGGTTACTAAGTTCTTCTAAAAGAAACTGAGTTACTACTACATAATGTAGGGTCATAGACGATCACATAGGTATTCTGGCCAATTTTTAGTTTTAAGTATGTTCTAAGTATGTTTAGGTTTAAGAAATTTAAAGTCTGATATCTTGAAGTAGTATTTTAGTTAATAGTTTTAAAAATAGATTAGTATAAGTAGTTACAAGGGGGTTCTGTAAGCCCAAGATAGGTTAGTTAAAATTAGGTCCTCGGGTGACCAGTATAGTATAAGTTTAAGTTAAGTTATTTGTTTAGCTAGGGGTTGTTAAAATTTTGTTGGCCGTGACCATGATGAGGAATAGGTAGCAAACGTTACAAGTGGCAAGTCCAGGGGTTCCAGGAGGTGCCTCACACCCGACCAACCCCCTCAGAAGACAACTATCGTGCTCGACTTGAGGAGAAGTCACAGTCAGATATAAAACTGTAGAATCATACTGACTCACACCAGCTACCCTCACCAGCGAGAAGTCCATGGGCCCCAGGAGGGGTTACTTCCGACCAGGCCCATCAGAAGACAACTATCGTACTTGGCTTGAGGTCTTGTGGAGGGTTTAATACAGGTGATTATGACAAGGTTCAATGTAGGCCACATTTCAAATTGGTTAACTGTAATCTCTTAATACGCTGACGGTTTTTCAGGGGATTATCAGACTTACAAACTGAACAACTTTCTCTATGGGACCAACATCGACATCGTGAATAAAAAACTGCTGTCCCATATTGGTTAGGGTAAGTTTGCAGCTTTGTTTGGAATAGCTAATTTTTTTTCACGGTTTCATCGTTGGTCCCATAAAGAAAGGTTTTCAGTCTGATGGCCTGATCAACCCCTGAAAAAACTGTCAGCAGGAAGACCCTGTATATCTTCCGACGAGTAGTTCCAATATCCATGTCTAAAACGCTTTGCCAGACCTTACCAGATCAAAGAATTATAGCACAGCCCTGGCGACCCTTTTATAACAGAAATAGTTGTGACTCGTGGTCCTTATTAGGACTTCCTACTGTAATAAACGTTTATTCCCCAGGAAACCCTTTATTACCACGGGTATACGACCTCAGAAATGACCGGTGGCCACAACACGAGCGCCACCAACGACCGATCAACTTTACCATCCCTGAACCTGTCGGAAGCGGCACACAACCGTCTCATTAAGGGTCCGTGTGAGCAACTGCCTCCATTGGCATCACCGCTCGTACTTGTGAAGAGAACTGTGCCTGTTAAGGAGCCTGTTGTCAGGAATATTAAGAAGGTTAGTCTTTTACACTTTAGAATCAGAAGTTTGTTTGTTTTGTTTTGTGACGAAGAAGTGAGATGTATAAAAGGCTTTAAGGGCCAATTACAACTCTGAATCTTTCTGAAGCGGCACACAACCGTCTCATTAAGGGTCCGTATGAACCATAAAGTTATTATACCTTACAGGAATAGAGGCAGTGACATGAGTTGTCAAAAAGAAACCGTTTTTGGATGTTTTCAGGAGACTATTCGCAGGCAAAAATTCTAATACTGTCTATAATTCTGAGTCTAACGCGAAATCGTGGATAAATTAATAAAATAGTGTCAGTATATTTCACAAAATCATCTACGATTTCACTTTAGATTCCCAATTATTCACGGAAACCGAATTGTAAAAATTTATTACTGAATAGAAAACGTTTCTATTGCCTCGCGTCACGTATCTCTTTCTATTATACAGTGGTGCCGCTAGGTACATCTCGCTCTCTCAGCTGTATGTTCCTCTATACAGCTGCCTGCATGTTAGGGAGCCTGTTGTCAGGAATATAAAGAAGGTATTTTATACTTTAATTAGAATCAGAAGTAAGATGTAAGATATAAAAAAAAATATATATATATAATTAAAAATCATTTATTTGTCTTTCCATTTGTACACATACAGAAGTAGGTAATGTTATATGACATGAATATTAAAAATATAAGGCTCTTAGGAACATCAAAGCTCTGAACCGAACTGTTGATATCGTCGCTCGTGCTTGGAGCCTGCTTAAGATTGAAACGTAAACACTGCCACTCAGTTGCAGAAACGCTAATTAAAGTTAATCCTCCATTAAATCTCTTGCTAGCTATGTCAACAAGACAAAAGTGACAGCAAGAAATTTAATGGAGGATTAACTTTAATGAGCGTTTCTGCAACTGAGTGTAAGGACCAAAGAAGCTGCCTCATTAATATCGCTAGCTATTACTATCTTCACGTAAAGTAGACTGCATAACTTAAGACATCACAGGGCTGTGGAATCTACCTAAAAACTTTTAGTTTGTGTGCCAAAATTGCCGTTCCGTAAAATAAAAACCATAATTTCAGAGCAATGATCAACCTTATGTCTACGTGAATAAGGGCCACAGGGTAACCTATCTTACTTTAGAAATTTCACTGACCGAATTTCAGTTGTTCGAAAACGGTTTATAGAATTTTCTAGTGACAGATATTTTGTTACACATACATTTGTTACTCCTTATAAAGACTTGACAGAAGTATCATTTTCCAGAAAATTTAAATTCAGAAATTCATAATCATTTTTTTTCTTTTGACAACGGTCTTCTGGGTTCGAAGTTTTAAAATGTAGAAGCAACTTCTTCCAAAGTATGACTAGGACACAATACAGTAAAGTTTTCTGTAATAATTACCTAGTAGATACATGATACCAGGATTATAGCACCAACATGCTTGCTAGCATGCTGCTTGCTTGCTTGCTTGCTTGCTGCATGCTTGCTTGCTTGTTGCTTGCTTGTATGCATGTTAGGGGGGCCGGTGCGGGGGGAAGCCCCCTGCCTGAGAAAAACAAACCGGTGGTTTTAAAAATGTAGGTTAGGTTAGGTTAGAACATGTAAAACACTTAGCGGAGCGAGCGAAGCGAGCAGAGCATCAAAATGCTTGCTGCATGCTTGCTTGCTTGCTGCATGCTTGCTGCATGTTTGCTTGCATGTTGCTTGCTTGCTTGTATGCATGTTGGGGGGTGCAGGGGGGCTGCGCCCCCCGCTAGGGGGGTGCGGGGGGCGTAAGCCCCCTGCCTGAGAAAAACAACCTGGTGGTTTTAAAATTGTAGGTTAGGTTAGGTTAGAACATGTAAAACACTTAGTTATTAAGTTATTATGTACTACAATAGATTTTCGAGTTAATTCCATATTAGCTACATAGATTATTACCCAGAGGGTATCTAATTATGATATTTTATTTGACGACCCGGTTGGTGTAATGGTTACCACGCCGGACTGCCAAACCAGGGTCCTGGGATCGAATCCCGGTTCGGTCATGGATGTTATATGTTCGTGCCGCTGTTGTATGGTTTCCATAATAAAAAGCCTTTAGTGCTTGCTTGGGATCATTACAATTTATGTGCGTTATTTATTTATTTATTATTAAGTATCCAAGTATCATCAATGATTATTTGAGTGTCTTGATCTAAACAATATGGATATGGAATGGACACAAGGACACAGAAAAGGAAGAGTTCAGTCCGTTCCAAACCAAACGGTCAATGCAATCTTGAACTTCAGTGTCCAGCAATTAATAAGCGCAAAAAAGAATGGGTTTTTGAGTACGTATTCTACGGATAAAACCTTCGTGGAACAAGCCGCAAAATAAAATAAAAACACGAATTGAAAAACAACGTCAGCGCTCCGTCACTCGCGTTTGATAGCTGCGATACGTACCTATACGTACGAGTATCTCATGAGATACAGGCTGTCACGCATTGACATAAGGCGCACTTTAGTTCGTCGTTCCTGAAACTTAAAGATACAATTTCGAAAAAGCGCGCTAAATCGGAAGAGTTCGGTATTTACTGTAGTGTCTATTGAATAATCTGTGGCAACGTCAAATAATATTCCAAAAGAAAACATTTTTTTTCGTTGATTTTAGTTAATTACACACCTTGGACAGGAAAGTAAGAAAGGTCTCAGATCTCATGTAAACAAACAAACATGTCATCTGAGGCTTTCTTATTTACTGTCCGAGGTAAGTATACTATTTTTCTTCTCGACGGAGGTGTAAAGCGACAACTTCGTTTAGCGCAGCGGGACGAGAATTGATGCTTTCCGTCCGGAGGGAAGAAAACGTAATTTTTTTAGTCGCAAGTTTTTTTGCACTGCATTGCACAGGCACAGGCGTAGGCAGGCGTGCCGCGTAAAACGGGAGCTGATAATTATGTTACTCCAATTACACGTACGATACGTGCTTGCTTGCTAGCTGCATGTTTGCTTGCTTGCTGCATGCTTGCTTGCTTGCTGCATGCTAGCTTGCTTGCTGCATGCTTGCTTGTTTGCTTACAATGTATGTTGAAGGTGAAAACCATCTGGTGTTTTTAAAATTCTAGGATAGGTTAGGTTAATTATTTCTGCGGAAATGTGACTGTACGGAAAAACAAATATTCGAAAAAGTAAATTATCTGACTTACATTACTTCGGAAAACTGTGTTACAGAATTTTGATCCATTGGTTAAAAGAAAAAAAGGACAATAAAAAATCTGGCTTTTTAAAATATGGCGAATAATATTTCGGGGAAACAAAAAAAAAGGGAAACAAAAAAAAGTATAACGATTTCGGAGAAATAATATTCGGAAAACTATTTTTCGAAAGTACGATAGGTAACCGGGCCACAGTTTATGATAATGAGAAATAAACATTTATGTACAAGGACATGCTATGGACGGAACAATGGAAAACAGAGCTATTTTAGTGACAGATTAAATGTAGATTAGCCATGGCGTTTTGAATGACGACAAAAACCCCATAATCCTTATCAAAGCTTATTAAGATATTAAAATAGTTGCGACCTTTAATGTAAAATAATCGGAGTATTTTTCCAAACCTCCTCCAAAAGTTACTAGAGCATATCTACTTAGGGGGCGTCCATAAACCACGTGACGCATATATGGCTGAATATTGACCCCCCTAGTGACATAATGGTGGCATCCTTGTTGAAATAATTTAGAAAGAATCAAACATACAACGCATAACTCTGGAGGAAATACGCAAATTTCCAATTCTTCCATCCATGGACTGCTGAGACTAACCGCCATAAAGTAGGAATGCCAGACAAAATATTGCGGTCTTTTTTTCAACCTATGTAAGTATGTGATTAAACGTCATTCCGTTTCTTCAACAAAAAGTTGGTAGTTGAAGCAATGTTTCTGACCACCCCAAAAAGGAATTACGGACGCCAGTTTATGTATATGATTAATCGAAAATGTCACATGACATTTGTTCAGATCTTCAGAACCCCCACCCCTACTCCCACTCTACATGACCCTAGGTGACAGTGGACGATAACACCACTTCCCGCTAATATGTTAGCGTGGTTAATGAATCCCCCCTTATAACTATTCCAGACTTAGATAAAGTTTTAATCAATACATTCAGGTATCGACGTCATTGAGATTAGTAGAGCTTTTCAAACAGATTTATTTCTTTCACGACCAACGAAGTAAGCGCACTATAAAGTTTAATTTATTAACTCTATGCTATAACCAACTGATTTAAATAATGTTACCTTTCCTAATATCGAAAACTAAACTTTTGCCAATGAGAAAAGAGAAGAAACCGAAAGAAAAACCAAAAGAGAGAAGCTTCTTCGTAACAGGAGATAATTTGTCGACATTTAAACCGTTTCGTTTCAAACGTAGAACAAATAAGCTACCTCCGATACCTACACCATCGCCTTGCGATTGTAACTTGATGCATTTGACTAAAATTGTTATAAATTACGCGCCGAAAAGTAGAAAAAGGGGCGCTTCAAATATAGTGCTCTCTATGACCGCTTGGGGCACCACTGGACAGAGGAAGAGAATGAAACTTCCAAGTGTAAAATTGCAAAAAAAGTTGGTTAAAAAGGAGAAACCTGTTATTTATAATAGTGATGACTTTTTTCGAAAACTTGAGGTAAACACTATACTTGAAACACTATACTTACTTACAAATCAAATCTACTTTTTCATGCGGATAATTAGCATTGTATATGATCACGACTATATTCCCCGAGGGGGTTGTCAGAGATATTCTGAAACCTTACCTATCCACGATTCACTAGTAGTACCTCTCTATCTCTGTCCAGTGTGACGGGGAGTGAGCCCGTCGCCATTTGTAATGGACAAGTGGGTACAATACATGCCTCGAAATTAAAGTATGCAGCTTTCCTCACGATGTTTTCCTTCACCGAAAAGCCAGTGGTGTTACAAATCGTACATAAATACGGATAATACACACAAGAAAAGGATAAAAAGATATTTCCCACCCATCGACATTATCTAGGCCCTTGCACTTATAAACACGTCTCAAATAGTATGTAGTGTACCATGTGGTAACCCTAAGCATAACAAAATTATTGGATATTCGCTTCATGGATATACAGTCATACATAATCAAAATCCACTGCTGAACATAGGGCTCTCCCAAGGCGCGCCACAAAATTCTATCCTCGGCCTTCCTCATCCATTCGCTCCTCGCTAACTTTCTCAGGTCGTCGGTCCAGCGGGCCGAAGGGCGTCCGTCCCACATTACGCCTGCCAGTTCGTGGTCTCTGCTCTAAAACTCGATAACCAACGCATTTTATTCTTCCAGAATCAACTCAAAGCACTAAACTTGGGCAAGCCAGGGAAGAACAAGACAAAAAGCGAAGGTCCAATCTCACAGCGGTCGAAAGACAAGGATAATACAGAAGCAAATGAAGGCAGCGAATCAGGACTAGCCAACGCAGATGATGGTGGTGAGAACTCGTCAATAATATTCTTAGAGTTAACTCAATATACATTTTAGTCGCCACATTCTACTGAGGCAGATGGGAATTAGTTGAAATTTAGTACACCCATGGCTTTTGGTATATACAGGGTATATTTTATATCACTGCGGATAACTTCAGCATGTATTCTACTCATCAAACTGAACAACTTTTTTTTTTTTTTATATCTTTATTTAAAGAGCTTGGTCTTATAGACTATGTCGCTCCATGAGAGAAATCTATGTGTAACAATAATCAACTTAAGTAATTAACAAATACCAAACAATTACACAGGCTTACCAAGGATGAAAGCAACAATGTTTAAAATTTTTGTTTCTTTCATCCCCCATCGACCCGCATAAGCATTCAGCAATATACTAATGTTGTCTTCTTAGAAGACACTTCTTGGCTAGCTGCAGCAAGGCCGCGGCCTCCGCGGATAGGGGATTGGCCAGTGCACTGCTGCAGCCGCCTATCTCCCGTAGCATCGGGTATCGGGCGAATGTCTCCCATCTTAGTGCCTCGGCCCGGACACACTCCATCAAAATATGGTACACGTCTTCCACCACGTCGCATTCTGAACAGTTGGGGGAGGGAACCTTCCCCATCATGTAACCGAACTTATTTAATGGGATGTGTCCGGAACGAAGTCTCAATACGTTAACAACATCCTGTCTGTTCATCGTACAATTGCTTATCCAAGAAGTAGTAGGTTCAGATTGCATAGTGCGGTACCAGATACCTTTCTCAGTTGATCTTAAATCAAAATACTCCTTCCACAGCTCGCGACACTTGTTCTTCACCAGGCTCACACATTCTGTATAGAAAGGAACCACATCAACTAAGACACCTTCATATGTAGCCTGCCCAGCGAGCCGGTCAGCCATCTCATTCCCAATGAGCCCTATATGGGATGGGGTCCATTGGATTCTGACGGTTCGGTTTTTAGATTTTAATCTAAGTATCAATTTTATAATTTCGTAAGCTACTGGAAGCCCTCGAAATGTCGAGGTGCATCGAGCTAAGTGTTGAATCGAGCTTTTAGAGTCAGTTAAAACTACGAACTTGTCAAAATCTATTGAATCAATGTAGGATAAAGCCTCAATAATTCCAATTAGTTCCACATGCATAATGGAAACCTTGGCCTCAATTTTGAATTTTGATGTAGTGTCCATTTGGGGATCGAAAAAGGCCGCGCCTGAACCGTCAGAATCCTTTGAACCGTCAGTGAAGATCTGGTAGAAATTGCGAAAATTCGTATCTAGGTAACTGGTACATACCTCATGCAACTTGGCGGCATTGTGCTGACCTTTAGCCTTGTTCACACCCTCAATGTTTGTACACAGAACATCCGATAAATCTATTTTGCTAACCCAATAATCTAGACAGAACATTTCCACCCTAGCACTAGATTTTATTTTAATATAATTTAGTTCATCTTGAGTCGTTACCAACAAGGGAACGTTTTTCCTACTCCAAAGATTAACTGAGCATTGAGCCGACAGAGTCTGTACCAGATGTGTCACGTTACTTGTGCAGTTAGAAACCGATTTGCTTTTCAACCAGAACTTGCCAGCCAAAAATCGTCGCCTAATACTTAAAGGTTGCAAGTTTAACTCGGACTCCATGACGTGGATAGGGGTACTTTTTATAAAACCACCTATGACACGCATAGCTACATTTTGCACTCTGTCTAACTTAGTCAAATGCGATTTACAACTATCGGCATATAAGCAGCAACCATAGTCTAACCGGCTTCTAATTATGGCTATATAAAGTCGTCTTAGGTGCATGGGGTGCACGCCCCAGCCCGATCCCGCTAATATTTTAAAAACGTTTACAAACTTCAAGGTTTTCTCTCTAACTTCATTTATATGTTTACCCCATCTCAACGAACGGTCCAACCACAAGCCTAAATACTTCACATTTTCTTCTGTTGCTAACCTTTTATTTTCAATTTTTAAAGCAATCGAAGTTCTATTTATTCCTTTCTTAAAAACGCAAACTTTACTTTTAGTTGGAGATATTTCCAACCCCAGATCGTTAAATAACAAAATCAATAAATCTAAGGCTTTTTGAAGTTCATTGGTACAATCTAATATGTGTTGGCTGGAGTAATATAGCACAAAATCATCGGCGTATTGAGAAGTATGCACATTGTTTATTTTTTTACAAATGTCATATGTCGCAACATTGAATAGCAGAGGCGATAACGGGTCCCCCTGCGCTAAGCCCCGTCCTGTGCTCCTTGACCTGGGGCAATTGTCCAATTTTAATTTAACATTACGTTCTCTCAAGAATTCCCACAAATAATTGCATATTTTTATCCCGACACCTAAAGAATCTAACTTGTTCAACAGTGCACATACATCTAAATTATTATATGCGTTATTAACGTCGATGAAACATCCGACCGTCGTCTGATTGTTGGTGAAACCGGTTTGTATTCTAGTGACTAATTTACCTAAGCTATCCAAACATGAATGACATTTTCTAAATCCAACCGAATCCACCGAGAATATATCGTTACGTTCCATAAACCATTCCAAACGTTTATTTATTATTGAATGAAATACTTTACATAGACAGGAGATAAGAGAGATCGGTCTTAATGAGGATACACCGGACGGGTCTCGGCCAGGTTTAGGTATGGGTACAACTCCGATATCGCGCCACTGCTGCGGAACAAAGCCAGCTGATAAGAATCTATTGTATAGGGTGGCGAGCCATTCCTTAGCAACTAACGGTAGGTTTTTAATCATTGAAAATGATATCTCGTCGCAACCGGGTGATGTATCTTTAGATTTTATTGATTTATTTAGTTCTTGAACAGTAATTGGATGTTCCAAGACCTTGTTAGTGGACACAAATTTTGGTTTAGGTGGGGAAACATAGTCCGGGCATAGATTCTGTAACAAGGCGTGTGCTTTTTCTAAACTAACGTGAACGCGAGGGGATTTATAGCCCTTCAGCCAACTCATACGGCGCCACATCTCGCTTGATGATGTCACTTCGTCCAGGGATGAGCAAAACCCGCGATATGACTCGGTTGCCGCTCGTCGTAAGTCTCTTTGTACGTCGGCTACTGCCTTCTCCAAAATATCTAAATTACTAGGAGTAGGGTTATGCCTAAACTTGCTAAGAGCCAAACGTCTTTTAGCCACTAACTGGGATAGTTTTGGATTCCAATAATTTCTTGGTCTAAACTTACTTTCCGGATTGAGACAGAACTTAGTGTACGGAATGTGCAGTTTTGCAGCCGTATTTATGTTATCAATTAGTAAGTTATATGCCAGTTGGAGATCATTAGGGATGTCTAAATCTAAAAACATATTTTCCAACGATTTATTGTAGTCCTCCCACCTAGCTCTTTTGAAATTTAGTTTTTTAAAGATTTTGAAGTTAGAGTCGTAAGTCGTATTTAATTTAATAACCAAGTGATCACTGCCTAATGATTCATTCGTAACTGACCAGTTAAATTTCAACGCGATGTCGGAGGAAATCAGTGTAAGGTCCGGCGAGGATTCTCGTACTTGACCATTGACTAGCTGAAAACGCGTGGTAGAACCATCATTGCGCAAAACGAACTTACTTTCATTTATTGAGTCAAATAATTGAGTCCCTCTAGTGTCAGTTTTATATGACCACACGGAGTGGTGGCCATTAAAATCGCCCAGAACAATAGCTTTGTTATCTACTATGGAAAACACTCTATCCCAGTCTCTTTGCGTGGTTCTGACATCAGACGTGCAGTAAACACATATTATGTTTTCGATTAGGTCACAGTTAAATACTTTTACATAAATTATTTCTATGCCAGGATTGATAGGTTCAACCCTACACATCTCAGCCTGCAGTGACTTATGTATCATTATCGCTACCCCGCCGTATGATTCGTCCCTATCACATCTAAATACGTTGTAATCTCTTACCTTAACCAAAATATCGTCATCAAGCCAGGTTTCGCTCAACGCCGCAATATGAACCTTTTCTTGGATCAGCAATTGTTCGAATGATTTGAGTTTAGGGCGCAGACTACGTGCATTCCACTGAACAATATTCAAATTAATGGTTTTTCTAACAAACTGATCCATTTTGGGTCAGAAGGAGGATAAGACTTTTGACTATTGGAATTTTTGTTACGACATCCTGAAACACTTCGACGGACCACTGAATAACACAATTAGTTCCTCTCTTGATTTTATCCATCCAGGACTCCTCCATCGAACTGTCTAACATCACGGATTTAAGCCTCTTTAAAAGGTCACGCCAGTAGTTTCGCCACGTAGGATTCTCAGTATTCGCCCCTCCATTGTTGTCCGAGTTGGTATCGCCGTCCTCAACTGATTTTTTATCCGACTCTTCGTCCGTTTCTGACATAGATAACTCCCAAATTTCATCTTTGTTCATCCTCATTTGAACCTTTTTTTTCTTTCGTTTCTTCTTTTCTTTTTCTGTATTTTTTTTTATAGGTTGAGGTGTGACTTTTTTCTGGCTCTTATTGGCAACAATTCGTGCATATGAAAATGTATTTTGAGTTTGGTCGTCAAAGGTCTCGTTGCCAGACTCCTGAAACGTGGGTATGTGCGGTGGTGGTGATGGTGGAACATACAGTGTAAGTGCCTTTCGGTAGGAGCAGTTGAAGTCTGACATTAGCTGTCTTACTTTCTTTTCCTTAACGTATACGGGGCAAGACTTGGATAGACTTAGATGGTCTCCACCACAGTTGCAGCATTTAAATATTTGGCTATCACAGTTAGGATGATTTCCACCACACTTAGGGCATTTCACTCTGTTTGAAGGGCACATTTTGATCAGGTGCCCATACCGCCAACATTTTGAACATTGAGTCACAGGAAATACAAACGGCTCAACGTGTGTGCGTAAATGGTGAAGATATATGTAAGGTGGAAGTCTGGAACCAACGAAACCAATTCTGACCTTTTCGCTAGGGACCCAAGAACCATCTTCACTTCTACGGTTCAGCCGTTTGACTGAAGTAACCTCCACATCACACACAATGTTCTCCAGCAGCACGTCATTTGAGATATCCAGTTCTATGTCCAGCAGAAGGCCGTAGGACACTCCTACTTCCCATGTTTTCTGAATCCTCCAACCCAGCTTTTTGAATTCTCCATGGTTGATGAAGTTATCCGCCTTGGTTTCTTTATTGAATTCCACCAAAATTTTAAATGGATTAATATATTTTACAGAAGTGATTCCATCTATCTCGTTAGCTCTCATGAGTTTTGCTAGGGAGAATTGTTTGGGTAACTTATCTTTGTGTGTGATACAGACTTGGATCTTCATATCGTTTTCTTCTCTTTGCTTCCTTTTAGGTACTCTTCCCACTGTCTGCCAATCTTCTTCGTAGTCATCATTCTCTTCTCTCGTTCTCTTTTTCCTCAGATCTTGTGTTAAGACCTCCATCGGTTGTGTTAACACTTCCTCCGTTAAATCATTTCGCGATATTTCGTCCTCACTTAGATTATCGTTATACAGTTCGCTCATAAAGTCATAGGTAAAATACCTACAACCGGCGTAGGTATTAACCCGAAGCGTCCGACTGTCCGATAACACAAAGCAATAGCCGAGGTACACAATGCGTCTAGTTCACACGGAGTCGAACCTCGAACTGGAACAACTTTTACCATGGAGCCAACATCGAAACTGCGAAAAAAAAAACAGTTGACCCATACATTTGAGTCGAATAACTAGATAGGTAGGTACATCAGTTTTGTATGGGACAGCTGTTTTTTTTCGAGATTTCGAAGTTGGCTCCATAGTGAAAGTTGTTCAGTTCGATGAGTAGAGTACATGCTGAAGTTATCCGCAGTGATATAAAATTTACCGCGACAACACGTTCCGACGCGGTGGTAGCTTAAAAAAGTATTGACGTTTAATAAGTGTGCTTCAGGCTCCTATATTGAATAAATGATTTGAATTGAAAATTGAATTGAATTACCCTGTAAGTATGCTTATTTTTTTACCTACTTTGTGAATGATTAGGATATAACGTGTCTCAAACAGTTGTGTTTTCTCCGCATTACCTACCTTCCGGCAGAAGATTACGTCATCACGATTTTCTTCAGGCAGCGGCGAAGGTCGAAGGCGAGGTAAACGTCGTCGTAAGGGGCGAGCTGTTGGCAGCGACCGACTCACCTCCGCCGGGCTGGCGGCGCAAGCGCAGCAGGATCCTGAGACTCAAGTACTTTTCACGCTTTCTTGTACGAACCATAAAGGCTTCCGCACATTGCAGCGATATTATCGAGCGATAATAATATCACGCTGTCACGCTGTCGATAACGACAGCGATATCGCGACACCTTACACACTGCAGCGATTCCGCGATTCGCGTCACGCATGCGCACACCACTGAATTTAGTAGAAAGAGATTGCGTCAGGTTGCGATAATATCGCGGCAGTGTGTGGGATCGAGCGCGTCCCCATACAAAATGTACTGAGAACAATTATCGCAAAATCGCAGCGATATTATCGCTCGATAATATCGCGGCAGTGTGTAGGATCGAGCGCGTCCCCATACAAAATGTACTGAGAACAATTATCGCAAAATCGCAGTGATAATATCGCTGCAATGAGCGGAGGCCTTAACTTTTGACACAGCCGTTAGAGCCGTTTTGACAGATCGCTCAAACGTTTATGGGCTGTCAGTTACATAGTTTAACGCGATGCGGAATTCAGCACAGTTGAATTGCACTGTGATTAGAACTGAAATTGGATAAGAATAGAACTTCGATGTTTCAACATAGCGCAATCGGGCTCCTGGATCTCTCCCAAATGCCAAATCTAAATAGTTTCTTCCTAATTTGCTTAGTTAATAAATATTAACTATAATCCCTCAGATCGCGGGAATAGGCACGGACTCGCAGAACCCTTCCTCCCGCGGGTCCATCGCCCCCACCCAGGACGATGACGTCATCGTCCTGCCCGTCATCAAGCCGGTGACGAGACGCAAGACAGACTCGTTCCTCGACGATGACATACTGAAGTACCTGCATAGAGAGGTCGACGTGGAGGCTATTGAGACTGAATTTGATATCAAGGTTTGTATGAATACCTAATTCTTGATTCCGGTTTACCAATCCGCGAGTTTCCAACTAGTCAAATTAACAACTCTTTATTAAACGTCAAAACGCGTGCTTTGAAATATTCTTATAACTATTATAAAACCGTAAAATCATGAGGAATAAAAAAGTAGCGGTTCACTTCATATAAAGTCAAATAACATATCGATAGCGCGATTTAAAAACGTGCAGCGCCATCTATTGACAAAATTGTTAGTTTGTTTGTTTGTTCGCACATCACGCAAAAACTACTGAACCGATTTTGATGAAACTTTTTTTGTTTGATAGCTTATGATCTGACTTAAAATCTGGTATATAATTTGTGCGGACGAAGTCGCGGGAAAACACTAGTTTACTATAAATTTAATAGTGACGTCAATGTTTTTCCTCGTCGTTTTGATACTTTTTATAGTTTATCCAGTTATTAAAAATAGTATTCAAGCAACAGAATTACTGAAAATGTGAGTTAAGCGTTATTTTCAAAAGGTTTATATACTGAGCAGTTGAAACTAAAATATATTTTATGTAGTCAACTCCCCTATTCTCTGTTACTACTTGTGACACTGACACCTTAACATGGTTTTGGTATGAAGAAAATACGCGTAACAAATCTGATCGCAGGCATAAGATTCCTCATAAATGTTCGAAGACTCTCTGTTAACTAGTCATGATTTCTTACTGTTCCCGATGTTTCTTATAAGGCTTAGCCTTCAATTAATGTACGCGTAACGAATATATAGCATTAGAGACATTTATCAATGAAAAAATATATTAGCACAACAACTATAGTCCTCGAGAGCATCAAAGGGACTTGTGTTAATTGATTTTCGATGTTATTTCACCGCAAACAAAGTCGATAAGGGTTCGACAGTGAAAAATTCTATGCGCTGCGCTTTGTTAAGTGTGCGCCGGCCTTCAAACATAATTTCTTCTTTAAAACTGTCGATAGGTAGGTACGCTAAAAGTGAACCTTGTTAACAACTGCATGCAAGACAGCTAGTAGTTATAGTACTGTTTCTGATCACCAGAGCCCGGAATTTTGGTAGCACTTTTAATATGTCAAAGGGATTGCACATTTATCTATTTCCGATTGTATCTAGATCTACAGGGTGAAATTGATATCATTAGCATCCTTTTAAACTAAGAGTCTACCCATCAAACTGAACAACTTTTACTATGGGAGCAAAAAAGGAATCAGCAGTCCCATACTAAACTCCACCCACCGCCGCTGCCTACACGACTCAAATGTATGGGACAGCTGATTTGTTTTTTGCTCTGATTGGTTTGCTCCCATAGAAAAAGTTGTTCAGTATGATGGGTAGACTCTTAGTTTAAAAGGATGCTAATGACATCAATTTCACTTTGTATATACGGGTAAATTTTATATCACCGCGGATAACTTTACCATGTACCTATTTCATTAAACTGAACAACTTTCACTACGGAGCTAACTTCGAAATAGCAAAAAAAAATCAGCTGTCCCAAACATTTGAATCGAATATGTAGGTACTGCAGTTTTGTATGGGACAGCAGATTTTTTTTTGCTATTTCTAATTTAAAAGTGCTACCGAAATTCCGGACTCAGCTGATCACCCCGTAATATACTTTCTGCCTTGTAAATTACCAAATATTATTTTCAGAGACGTTACGTACTAGAAGAAGCCTTACGCACTCGACCCGACCGCCCATATGGACAAGAAATGCAAACGCTACTCAAAGAGTTTAAGGTGCCTGCTGTAAGCCTAGGGGACTGGCTACATATACCTCGCGTGTTCTCTCGACAGAACGCTCAGTTCACGCTTCCTATAGACTCTAATGCTCTTGAGAGTAAGTATGATACTCAATAAAATTTTAATAAATACAAAGTTTAAAGTGCCTGCTGTAAGTCTATAGGAGACTGGAGACTGGCTACACATACCTCGCGTGTTCTCTCGACAGAACGCTCAGTTCACGCTACCTATAGACTTTAATGCTCTTGAGAGTAAGTATGTTAATCAATTGTTATAAATACAAAGTTTAAAGTGCCTGGTGTAAGCCTAGGGGACTGGCTACACATACCTCGCGTGTTCTCTCGACAGAACGCTCAGTTCACGCTACCTATAGACTCTAATGCTCTTGAGAGTAAATATGATAATCAATACAATTTTACAAAGTTTAAAGTGCCTGCTGTAAGCCTAGGAGACTGGCTACACATACCTCGCGTGTTCTCTCGACAGAACGCTCAGTTCACGCTACCTATAGACTCTAATGCTCTTGAGAGTAAATATGATAATCAATACAATTTTACAAAGTTTAAAGTGCCTGCTGTAAGCCTAGGGGACTGGCTACACATACCTCGCGTGTTCTCTCGACAGAACGCTCAGTTCACGCTACCTATAGACTCTAATGCTCTTGAGAGTAAGTAAGTTAATCAATTGTTATTAATACAAAGTTTAAAGTGCCTGCTGTAAGCCTAGGGGACTGGCTACACATACCTCGCGTGTTCTCTCAACAGAACGCTCAGTTCACGCTACCTATATACTCTAATGCTCTTGAGAGTAAGTATGTTAATCAATTGTAATACATACAAAGTTTAAAGTGCCTGCTGTAAGCCTAGGGGACTGGCTACACATACCTCGCGTGTTCTCTCAACATTCAGTTCACTCTACCTATAGACTCTAATGCTCTTGAGAGTAAGTATGTTAATCAATTGTTATAAATACAAAGCTTAAAGTGCCTGCTGTAAGCCTAGGAGACTGGCTACACATACCTCGCGTGTTCTCTCGACAGAACGCTCAGTTCACGCTACCTATAGACTCTAATGCTCTTGAGAGTAAGTATGATAGTCAATAAAATTTTAATAAATACAAAGTTTATGTAAGCCTAGGAGACTGGCTGGCTACACATACCTCGCGTGTTCTCTCGACAGAACAGAACACTCCGTTCACGCTACAAGAAATTAGTTGTTTCTCGTTTCTCTAACAGGAGTGCGATTTTTGAATCTCATTCGGTGAATTCAGCATTCAGAATTCGTTTATGATTTTTGGAAGTCAAATCAGCAGTAGAAAGATGCATATCTCCATAGAAATTTTGATATTTTCAACTGCTGAATTCATCGAAAGAGATTCAAAAATCGCACTCCAGATGGCGGTAATCGAGCGATGCTTAATCAGTTTTATTAATGTTTAGTTATTTACGTTTACAGCGCTCAAGCCAATGCAGTATGCAGCAAGATTCGTTACCATAAAGAAGTCCAAACAACTGCTATATCTCACTGTCCTCAGAAAGTTCAGACCTGATGGATACAGGATGCCCCTGAAGGTAATCAACCCTGAATATTATTCAACCAAGAATATACCTTAATTCATCGTAACAACGCTGATATTTAAGTAAAGATTAGTCAAATACTGACTTACATCGAAAAAAAAAAAATACGAACATTGAGCTATTATGCAGGGTGTAAAATTAAATGTCAAATGCCAAACAGTGCTTCAGACCATCAAACTGAACAACTTCACTGATTTTAAAAAAAAACGCTGTCCCGATATCGCCGCACCTTTCTCAGTAAATCGCTATCTCTTTCATCCGCTCGCGCTCCTCCTACCAGCATGTGGCGCATGTCGTTTGTCGTATCACCTCTAGTACGTAGAACATAATAACTAAATGTATACGAGAGTGGGAATGTTTAAAAATGTTCGGCAATTCGGTATGTCAAGTTTTTTTTGGTCTCCATTTTTATATTTTTTACGGATAGAAGACATAATTTTAAGACTCCTATTTCATTCTTATTGCGATTCATTGAGTTTATAAATATAACATTATTTTTAAATTATTTTGATCTGTAATCTCAAGGGCAAAAATGTCTGGAGAGAAAATAATTCGAACTCCATGGAGAAAAACTACATGCTGCTATATTTTAAAAAATTAAACCTGCCTCCTCTTTCTAACTCTATGCTGGAAACAGCTACGGCGACATCAAATGTCAAATTCTGACATTGTGAATGTTTTTTTCTTTCTTATGTGCCGGTTATTTTAAGTTGATTTTATGTTTACCAAGGAGTTCACAGGTATTCCAGTGACGTCACTGGACGGACCGAAAAACGACGATATTTTATTAAAAATATCTGTAATCCTTTCATTTTAAAATCTCTGACATAGAAAATATGATTATTGAGACAATTATCTCGAAATGGTTTTCGATTCAGTCCTCCAAAAACAAACTTGACATACCGAATTGTTTTACAGGATATAGAAGACGGGTTGATCCTAATGATGGGCGGCATACTCAAGCTAGAGCAAGTTAGAAGATTCAAGATCATAATGGATTGGGACGCTTATGAAGAGGAAGAAAATATTCCTGACGAAATCAAACTCACTTTAGACACTGGCTATAGGAAGATGGGTCTTGCGGAAGCTGGTGATACGGGAGAGGTACGTTAAACTTTAATGAAACAGCAATAGCTTGACCTTTGCATACCAAAATACTACCTCCGGCTACCTTGGCTCCGTCTTTCAGCGTAAGCGAAAAGTTTTAAACCTTTTTTTTTCTCATATTATGGTAACACATTCTACACCTTTTTTGGGGGATATTTTGGCAAACCTTTGTTTTTCAAAAATTCCCCGCGAATGGTTGAAATTTTAAAAAGGTTTTAGATTCGGATACACACTGTAAAAGTAGATGATGTGAAACTTTTTTTTCAGGCCCTAATAAAGACAATGAAGTACCGAACTTGGTGCGGCTTGTGCGCAATTTGTGAGAGAATGTTTGGAAGGTTTCCACCGAGAGATAAGGATCCACCAGACGGGGTAATATTTTTTGTTCACCTTACTTCCCACTGCTGCATGGCTAGCATGGAATCGTAATATAGCGGTATCACGCCTTCACTCTTTTTCTATTTGCGCGCGAACGAACGAGATCAAAAGCGTGATAATAGCTGTATCACGTGCAGCATGCTACGCTACGCCTTCTGGTCCTCCCCTGTAAACTCTTCCACAGTGTTTTCTCGACTAAATACCATTCATAATTTAGTAAAGGTCGACCAGAATCTCATGGCACAAAAGAAATGTAAAAAAAAGAGATTTGCACATGGTAGTGTCAAACTGTTATCTGTATAGTCAAAGTCTGTACAGACTGCGATTTTTTGCAGCGATAAACGACGAATAACTTATCAAAGTTTTGCATCGTGGCTGTATCACGTTTGCATCTATGCCTTATCGCGTTTGCATCGATGCTGCATCGCGACTCAATCGATGCTTTTTGCAGGACTTCTGCACACATAGTCGCAATGCAAATCCAATGTAAAGCCATTATAAAAAGAAAGAGTTGCTTGATAGATGGCGTTGACGAGACAGGGCGACCTTGCGGATAATAAAATAGAAATAAAATAGTAAGAATTTTTGTTTTAATTAAGCAGCAAAATATGAGCATATATTTCGCATTTTTGTTGCCAAAAATTTTCGTTCGGACCTCTCTCTGGTTAACGCCATCTATCGCCGGTATGATGAACTACGTTTGAGAAGCTGTCAGAAAACTCCTGATTACGACATCGGCTGTCGCCCTGTCGGTCGACTCCTCTCCTATCCACTCTTTAAAATATATTTTGTTTTGTTTGCAGATGGAACTGAGCGATTTCACTATGGTGGAAACGAAATTGGTTGTATTGCATGTGCACAGTGGATTAGTAGAAATTTTAAATACCATTAGAGGGCGATGATTTTTTATCCTTTTGTAAAATAAACAATCCAAAATAAACATAAATATATTTATTATTTTTATTTTATAAACCCAATGGGAGAATACCGTAAGTATATGCCATTAGATTATGACACTTTTTTTAAATTGATTGTTTCAAAAGTCTGACCCAAGAAGCATAGATCGTCTGACCGTAGGAACAATAACTAATGACCTTTGCCAATGCCAAAGAGTTAGACAGGATCCTTCTTAATATGCTGTCAATTTTTTCAGGGGATGACCAGGATTTCCAGTTTCCTGGTCTACCTACTAGTCCGGCGTCTTTTTTTAAGTGGTTCAGTTTAAATTAAATTAAAATAAATAAGTTTCATGGTCTAAAGTTCTAAACCACCCATTTAAATATTACCAGAATGTTTTTGTTACGCACTACGAACAAATGATAAGTCAGGAAGCGTAACTGTCCATAAAAAATGACGCCACGAAAAGTAAGCCGGAGAGGGCGGGGCTTAAAAAGGTGGCCGGGACGCGTTGTTAGTGTCAATTTTGCTTTGTGGCGAGCGCACGTGAGACATTTGCTTACAAATATTCAATTTTACCGGCCCAAAACATTATGCCCTCGTGTGTAGTGAAGTGGTGCAGAAGCCACACCAGTATTATATGCCCAGGGATCAGTTTTCACCCGTAAGTATTAATTTATTAATATTAAAAACACATTTATTCTAAATTCATAGTGGTCAATATTATGCAACATGAACTCAAGCAGCTTACTTACGTGTCGCTTAATTCCGACATGATGAATATAAAATGGCAATAATCTATAGTACTACCTACACTAATATTACAAAAAAGAAAGATTTGATTTTTATGATTGATTTTAATCCTTATAAGATCACTTCGTTGTCCGTTTTTCTGTGTCTGGCAGTCTGTCTGTGTTTAGGTACTGCAGTTGACCTACAATAATAAAAATCTAAGTTCTCGCAGATCAAGTAAAGTAAAAAATCTGAAAATTGTTTTTTGTATTTATATCATCATCACCATCACACACAGCCTATAATATACGTCCGATTACAGGACACAGGCTTACCTCAGGGAGGGTGTATGGGGTTAGTCCACGCGAGCTCAATACGGATTGGTAACCTACATTTGAGTTAGAGAATTAACTATGACGTATGTCTATGTATGGGAGATTTAACTTTTAAAATACTTACATAAGTTTGAGTTTCATTCCGATTTATATTTTCGTTAGAGCAATATGGGACTGATTTTGCAAGAAAACTAAAGACAAGTACCTACACGAAAAAAAAGGAAAAATCTTGGAAACTAGGTCCTGTGTTGGAAGAAATATCTAATCTACACACTAGTTTGTACAGAACCCTTGGTGCGCCGTTTTTATTATAAGTTTAACAACTTATCCTATCTAAATGTGTAGTTAGAACATTTAGATTCGAATCGAATTCGATTATAAATCTTAATTTATGATACGACACAATACTACAACATATTAGTAAAATTGTAAATTACTTATTCAACTATTAAGTAAAGTGCAAAAATACAATATTTCTAAAATGACTTGTCCTCTCTCACTTAATGCATAAAATCGTCCACGCATTTGACACAGCAGTTGACTGCAGCAGGCGCGCGGACCAATAGCCGCTATCGGTTACGCCCGAAACCAATCACCGCGCTTTCCGGTGTACAGCGCATCACACAAGCGCAGCTTGATTGGCCGGTTTGCATGTATGAGTCTTTCGTTCGAATACTCGAGATAATTTGTCAATGTAGTGAGTTGTGGGGTCGAATTTCTCACGCATTTTGTTCACGTTTACGCTTCCTGACTTATTATTTGTTCGTAGGTTACGCACTGTATAAGTATACCTACCTTTACCCTCTGAATATTATAAAAGTACCTAGCTACCTAGAATGTATTCTAGCAAAAGCTCAGAAAAATAGGTGTGTGCAACAAAAACAATATTTGGGAATATCTCGTAAAAGACTGATTTAGGGTCAGCGCACACCTAGCGTAGAACTGCTCGAGCATGCGCGATCATGTTCTTTGCAGTCGTGCACACCTAGATAGGAGCCTTAGCAGTAAAACTAGCCTTTGAGATTTGATAGGACGTCAGAATTGGCTGTAAGGGCTCGTTCTCTCTGCCTTTTCGGAAGGTAACATTTTGAGAGCCGACTGAAGCATGTATCCGAACGTGTTTGTTTAGTGAGGTGAGATTGTATATTGTATATCGATTGATTAATCAAATGCAATAGATAAATAGAAAAAAAATTTGCTACCTAAAATCTTGTTATGTTTTTTTTTATTTTCAAGCGTTAAAATTGAAGTAAGACACAATACGTAAATATTATTAGTAACATTTAAAATTTGTTTAAAAAATGGCAGAAATTAAGTAACAATACAAATGAGCGTTTTTTTTTTCGTTTCATAGTAGATCGATAGATGACGCTACGGTCTATACGAATCTATGTCAAACACTTAAAAATTATCTTTCCCCGAAATGAGGGTAAAAGTGAAGTGAAAAAAAAACAAAAATCTTTTGGAACATTTTTTTTTAATTATATTTAACTATATTTCTTATGCTAATTTACTCTTTAATTAAGGTGATATAAGACTACAATTTGACTAAAATAAATATAAATACTCTTTGATCATAAGGCAAAATCTGAAATTGAACTGGCAATAAGAAAACTTGAGCTGTCAAATGTCATTGTTAATCAAACTCGTATCGTAGCATTTACTTTGTCGTGTTTGTTAGTTTACTTCAGAGAGTCACGTTGCACGGTTTGCCTTGAACACTTGTCTCTCGCGTGGGGTTCGCGCGGTTCGCGTCTCAGCCTGCCACGAGGCTCCAAAATCCTTCTCAGTTGCTCTTACTCAAAAACAATCCTCGAGATTGGATAGACACTCCCTCAAACTACTTGACACTGGCGAAATCTAACAAGGAAACGCCAATAAATAAAAATAGAATAGAATAGTTTACTTCAAACTGCTTTTCTGAAAAACAACGAAAAAGGACTGTATTTTTGGCTAAGAAAGAAATCGAAAATAATTTCAATTTTTTTTTGATGACGTCTTCCAAATCCGAACCAAAGAGAATGAAATCTCTACGTTTTTTAGTCTATAGGTGACATTGCAGAGGAAGTTTTTGCTTGACAGTTTGTCGTACAGACACTACTGCCATCTATTGAGTTATAAGAAAACGGCATTAAAAAAAAAAAAGAAAAACGCTCATTACAAAGAAGCTAAAATGAAATTTTACATGGATTTTGGATGGATGCTTTTACTCTGTGTCGATTATACGTTGAAATCGATAGTCGATGAATTTGACAGTTCACGCGCCCATCACTAAAAGTGTTAAACCGTTTTGGGAAGACACTATGCACGTCCGGTCCACGCGCATCCAAAATTTCGTACAGACAATAATGTCCAACCGGTGCAAAGGAATCCACTGTCAAACTCATTTAGCTGGGTTTCGAAAAACTGGTCGTACGTGTTTGCTCCGAACAAATTATGCCCGACCCGTTCATAGGAATCCATTTTCGTACTCGAGTGAATGGACGCGAAAAACCAGCTGTACAACGATTGATCGTGCATAAACATTGCGAACAAGTTATGCACGGCCAAGTTATTGACGTACGTTCCATAAGAATCCCTTTGGATTCGTATGAACGGAGCGTACAAAACGTGGACGTGCGTTACACCCTGAACATTTCATGTCCAGCCAGTTTTTCGCGGTTGATTTATGCCCGGCCCATTCATTGGAATCCCTTCCGGTTTAAAAGTTGCGGGAATTTCAAACTGGAAAATGACCATAGACAAAGTAAAGTCCAATGTAGACTACCGCAACGTGAATCGATCTTTTTTTTTTAATAATTTATACTTTCGGAAAGGCAATGGGAACTAGCCCTTACATCCTGGTCTTAAGTGATAGATATTGTTACCCGCGACGGAACGGAGATCGTGTATGCGTTTAGGGTGAGAGGTTGTTTGTTTTTTTTGTTTGTTTGTGCAAAACCAATGTTCCCCTTTATCTCCAAAACGGCTAGACTGATTTAGATTCGGTTTTCTGTAAAGGGTTTGTGATTAATCAGCGATAGTTCTAAGATAGGTGATGCAGTGCTATCTTGCCAGAAGGCGCTGCAGTAAACATTTTTCTAACGTCAAAATGAGTTTTTTACGCCGAAACGGCGTGACCAATTTGGATGCGGTTTTTTCTTCAGTGCTTGAGGTTTACTTGCAATGATAGGTTTGATTGTGACAAACTACCAGGGAACGCTGATCCGGTTTTTTGTCAAATGCTTGCTAGTAGACCTTGTTTTAGCTATAGTAATTATGAAAAAAAAGCTGCACTTTGTGATGGAAGCAAGCCGCTTTGCATAGTGATAGAAGGGACCAAAATAAGCGATTTGACCCGCAGCAGCGCAACTTTCATCCCTTAGGAACACAGATGGCGCCACTTCTTTACCTAAAACTTCAAAAAATTCTACAAGCCTAACGGCTTCACTGATTTCATTGATAAAGGTGTTAATCGAAAGAACATTTATTAATTTATAATAAAAAAAATAAAAAGTAAAAAAATCTATAATGGCTGCGAAAAGCCATGCATTTTTGTAAATTTTTTAATGCAATTTTTCAGTTTTTCCATAATAACATTTAAAAAATGTATGAATTGGATATACTTTTAATTATTCACATTATTAATAAATCAATAACACGTTTAATAAAAGAAATTGCATGTCAATATCTTTAGTAGTTACGAAAATATTTAAGATTTCATAGGCAGGCACGGCGCGCCCCAGTCATAGTAATTATGAAAAACATACTGAATTTTGTGATGAAAGCCAGCCGCTTTGCACAGTGATAGAACAGACCAAAATAAGCAATTTTAACCGCGTCAGTGAAACATTCATCCTTTAGGATCACAGATGGCGCCACATTTTTTTAACAAACTTCAATAAGTTCTAGAAACTAAACGGCTACACCGATTTTAATTATTTAAGTGTCAAACGGTTCGTCTTCTTAAGTTTCATTTTGCAAAAAAATAAAAAGTCAAATGTTAACATAAATTGAATGTGAAAAATAAAAAAAAATCAAATCAACAAATAAAAAATTATATGTGTTCACTATACTACGTTGAACAATCTATGAAGTGAGTATTTTTTTATTTTAGATGCAGCAAATTAGATGTAATTTAAATCTAAAAATGAAAACTGCATCGAAATCAGTCTAGTAGTTTTGTAGATATTAGTAATTTCTGCCGATAAACGTCCGCTGCTAGACATAGGCCTCCCGCAAGGATCGCTACAACAGTGCCGGTCCTGAACTACCCTCATCCAACGAGTGTCCGCTACCTTCACCGGATCGTCGGTCCACCTTGTAGAAGCCTACCCACGATACGTTTTGCGCGGTCGCCACTCGTGAACTTTTCAGCCCATTGCTACTTTAATTAGCAATTCCCCGGGTTGTTTCGGGCTGTCGGCCACCCGGGTTCCCTTGCGTATTGGCTCTTCATTTCTTATTCGATCTCGCAGGGACAATCTAGCCCTCTGAGTGACTTACAGCATTTTTACTTGGCCTTAATTTAGATAGCGACCACGTAACAGCATAATTTATTATATTAATATAGCATTTCAAAACATTTCTATTTACTTACGTAAGTATGATTCCCACAGCCACCTTTGCAGGATTTTTTTTACACCACAGGGCGCAAGCTAGGTCAACGCGTTGGCAACCACAGCATTGTGTCCATCACAGCCTGATTTATAAGCGCATTGGTTGAAGAATGTTTTCTATTTAATAGTTCCCATCCCATTCCATCTTTTTATTTTAGGGATGTAACAAGACCTGTTAAGGTGGATGGACTCCACACTAGTCAAAATATACAATGGTCAGCGCATCGTATGCGTCGCAACCTGATTTATCTACAAGCGTATTAGTCGAAAAGGGATAATTCTGACCAAATCGCAGTTACTTTTGAGCATTGTGGATGCCATCCACCTTAGGAGGTCTTCTCACATCATCATAAAAAGGTAGACATGGGATGGGAACTATTATATTGACGACCAATGCGCTTATAAATCAGGCTGCGACACACAATGCGCTGTAGTTGTCGAAACGTCGACCTACCTTGCACCCTGCAGTTTAAAATATTCTGCAAAAGCTGCTGTGGGAATCAAACGTAAGTACCTAGATATATTTTGAAATGCTATACTAATATATTACAATAAATTATGCTGTTTCGTAGTCACTCACTAATTGAAGGCCTAGTTTAAAGGCTGAAAGTCAACCAAAGGGCAATGGAGAGGAAAGCTCGGAGTGTCCCTCCGAAATCGAATAAGAAATGAAGTCGACACAACCCGAAGAATTGCTACCTAGAGTGGCAATGGGCTGGGCATATTGCTCGCAGAACGGCTGGCCGAAGAGTTCGTGAGTGGCGACCGCGCAGCCGCGTACCGGAAAGCGTATCCAAAAGGTGGACCGACGATCAGGTGAAGGTAGCGGACACTCGTTGGATGAGGGTAGTGCAAGTGCAGGACCGGCCTTGTTTTGGCGATCCTTGCGGGAGGATTATGTCTAGGCAGCGGACGTTTATCGGCAGAAATTACTAATATGTACAAAACTACTAAACCGATTTCGATGCAGTATTCATTTTAAGATTCGAAATAGATGTCTAAAATAAAAAATACACACTTCATACATTGTTCAACGTAGTTTAGTGAACACATATAATTTTTTATTTGTTGATTTGATTTTTTTTTATTTTTCACATTCAATTTCTGTTAACATTTGACTTTTTATTTTTTTGCAAAATGAAACTTAAGAAGACGAACCGTTTGACACTTAAATAATTAAAATCGGTGTAGCCGTTTAGTTTCTAGAACTTATTGAAGTTTGTTAAAAAAATGTGGCGCCATCTGTGATCCTAAAGGATGAATGTTTCACTGACGCGGTTAAAATTGCTTATTTTGGTCTGTTCTATCACTGTGCAAAGCGGCTGGCTTTCATCACAAAATTCAGTATGTTTTTCATAATTACTATGACTGGGGCGCGCCGTGCCTGCCTATGAAATCTTAAATATTTTCGTAACTACTAAAGATATTGACATGCAATTTCTTTTATTAAACGTGTTATTGATTTATTAATAATGTGAATAATTAAAAGTATATCCAATTCATACATTTTTTAAATGTTATTATGGAAAAACTGAAAAATTGCATTAAAAAATTTACAAAAATGCATGGCTTTTCGCAGCCATTATAGATTTTTTTACTTTTTATTTTTTTTATTATAAATTAATAAATGTTCTTTCGATTAACACCTTTATCAATGAAATCAGTGAAGCCGTTAGGCTTGTAGAATTTTTTGAAGTTTTAGGTAAAGAAGTGGCGCCATCTGTGTTCCTAAGGGATGAAAGTTGCGCTGCTGCGGGTCAAATCGCTTATTTTGGTCCCTTCTATCACTATGCAAAGCGGCTTGCTTCCATCACAAAGTGCAGCTTTTCCTTAAAATATCTCCATAACGACTAGGACTATTTGGGCTCTTTTGATAGCGTTTGGTGAGTTGCTTCTGTACATGAACGTCTGAGGGTCTGATGATACAAAAGAACAACATAGTGGGTAGCTATGTGAAGGCACATAGCTAGGAAACCATGTTCGGGCTCTTTTGATAGCATTTGGTGAGTAGCTTCTGTATATAAACCAATCAATCAATCAATCAATCAATCAATCAATCAATATTTATTGCTTTTTCATGTGGTTTACAAGATGTTCTTATAAATATTTTACAAGTTCCTGACATGAACCCTGTGTGGGCACAGCAAATAAAACAAAAAAACTGCTGATGGTCTGATGATGGATCAGAAGAATATCGTTGGAAACTATGTGGAGGCACGTAGTAAGTAGGTAAACCATGTGGGTTGGTTGGAGAAGGTATATGCGTTCCGGGTAAGAGGTTGTTTTTTTGTGTGTTTGCTTGTGTACCGAATGTTCCTATTTATCTCAAAAACAGTTGGACCTATTTAGAAACTGTTTTCTGTAAAGGGTTTGTGATTAATCGGAAATGGTTCTTGGATAAATATAAAATAAAAAAATAAAAATAAAATAGATATGTGTTATGGTGTTAACTCGCCAGAGGATGCTGCAGTAAAATCATAATGTACGCTTTGAGTAAAATGTTACTCTTGTCAATAATTTTTCTTTGAGTAAAATGTTACTCCTGTCAATATTTTTTTTTCTCCGAGACGGCTTGACTGATTTATGTAAGACTTCAAACGTACAGAAAGACCGAGAAGATTAAATGCCTACAGAAAGACAAACAAACAGACATATATTTTGATGGTTATTTAGGAATTCTCTAAAAAGTTTAAAATAAAAAGCAAAATTTAAAATTTAAAAAAAACCCGCTACGGCTGTAAACGTTAATTGAAAAAGGATTATATAAAAATTTTGAAAAACCCTCGACTTAAAGAACGTAGGTAGGTAACGAAAGATAATAAACCAAAATCTAGAAAATCCGTCGAGGGCTGCCTGTTCGCGACAGTTATTATTATGTATAGATTTATAGACATAAGTTAGTCGTAAGCATTTTTACTTAGCATTGTATTTTATATTTTGTTGTTATGTTTGTACATGTAATTAGCATAAGTTCGTAAATAAAAACCAAAAAGATTACTAGTTTAATTTCGGGACTGATCGAGTAGCACTCTCTCGCTCCCCAGCTCAGGTTGTCTCACTCACACGCACACGCGCCCCGCCCGCACACGATTGGTGCAAGCGGGACTCGCGAATCGCGGAACGCACCCGGAGTTGAGACACCCTAGCGGGGCAGATAAGAAGCGATAGAATCGGAGATCGACACAGTCTGCCACGAGGATAGTCTGCCACGTCCGAGTGCACACGCGGTCGCACCCCCCCGCGCGTCTCCGCGCCCCCCAGTGCATCCAGCGCGGCGCCGGCTGCCCGACCGCAGTTTAAACCGGCGCCGCGCTTTCGCGACCGAGCCACCGTGGCACCCCAGTGCGTCCCAACGCCCTTCGCAGGGCTCCTCTTTGATTCCCCCTGCCCCGTACGAGGAGTCCCTCGTACCGGTGCGCAGGGCTCCGCGCAGTCCGACGCTGCGCCCGCGAACGCGAAAGCGCTAGTGTAAGCGCACCGGACTGCGCCCGCGACTGCCCCTATGTCGCCCACCCGCGGAAACCCGCGACGAAGCCCGACGGAAGATCGTCGCCCAGCTGTGAAGCCCGCCCACGTCCACGCCTCCTCGTCGAGCCGTCAGGACTGTGGGCCCCTTCACAAACCTTCCCCGGACGACCACACTGCCGGTTAGAAGCTCGCTCACCGGGCCTCCCCCAACGGGGTCCCACCCGGTGGGTTCGAACTCGCCGGCAGCTCCTCGCGACCTCCAAACAGCCCTTTTCAGGGCTAAACCTAGCTTTTCTCAACGTACGTTACCTCCGGTACGTTGATTATTTTGCTACCCGCGGAATGCTCAGCGTACCCTGCGGTACGTTGAGTATTCAGCTACCAGCAAAATAACGTCGACGCCACATCTCATTTTATTTTTATCGGGGTACCCTAAAAAACCCGGGGGGAGGGTACCCCGATAAAAATAAAAAAGAGATGTCCCCCCGTTCGAGCGGACGACACGCCCCCCCCCCCCCCGAACCCAGCAACGCACCCGCATCCCCGTGGCCACCTCTGCCGCGCCCTCACCTCGCCGCTGCGGAGCCCGCTCACGTCCACGACTCCCCAGCGAATCGTCAGGACTGTGGGCCCCTCCGCAAGCCCCCCAAGAAGACCCACTGCCGGTGTGTAGGTCGCTCACCGGGCCTCCCCCAACGGGGTCCCACTCGGTGGGCTTGACCTCACCGGCAGACCCCCAAGAAGCGACCACCGCTGCGGAGCCCGCGCGCGCCCAGTCGAGTCGCCAGGACCGCGCGCCCCTCCGCAGCCCCCCCCCCTGGACTGACCTCCCTGCCGGCCTGCCACCCGGCAGGCACATGCTTCCCTGATTGACCCCATTGATGCCTGAGTCCAGTACCTTGGACTCACCTCGCTGCGGAGCCTGCGCACCGTGGATCCCCCGTGGACCCCTGGCGACCTAAGGGCGGAACTGCTGGTCACGGATCCCCCTGGGACGCCTACGGACCGTGGGCGAACCGTCGGAGGACGGGCCTCCCGCGGCCAAACAACCCCCGAGATGACCTCACTGCCGGCCGCAGGATCGCTCACCGGGCCTCCCCCAACGGGGTCCCACTTGGTGGGCTTGATCTCGCCAGCAGCCACCAGACTACCACATGGCACCGCCAGGTGCCACCCCAAGGACCCGGCCGTCTCAACGGCCGGCGAAAGAAACCACAGGCAAGAGGCCAACGCCTCGGTACTGTCTCCCCGCGACCCCCCCTTCGGGGGGCCGCGAGAAGAATACCTCAAGCAAGATCGACACGAACCAAAAGCATTCTGACTACAGACTCCGAAAAAACAAGAGCTCCGATCACTCCTGAAAAAACTGCAAGGCAACAAACAGAAAACAGAAGAGTTTCATTTCTTCAACAATCCAGCACCCAGTACACAAGGGACGAAATATTCGAGCCCGCCGTCCCGTACACTGCCATTGCCACCTGTTCCCGATTTCAATGAGGGATTTTCAGAAAGTCATTAAAAAAGAAAAAGTAGTTCCTAATGGCTCAATAGATGGCGTTGACGAGACAGGGGCGAGCGACCTTGCAGATAGTAAAATACAAATAAAATCGTAAGAATTTGTGTATGTAAGTAAGCAGCAAAATATGAGCATATAGGGTCCTTCTTAATATGCTGACACTTTTTTAAGAGGATGATCAGACCACAAAATTGAACAACTTTTTCTATGGGATCAACATCGAAATCGCGAAAAAAAAATCAGCTGTCCCATACATTTGGCTCGAGTCTGTTTGCAGTTTTGTATGGGACAGTAGATTTTTTTTTCTCGATTTCGACGTTGGTCCCATAGAGAAAGTTGTTCAGTTTGATGGTCTGATCATCCCCTTAAAAAAGTGTCAGCATATTTAGTTGGACCCTGTATATTTCGTCAGCGGACGCGTCTGACTCAGTGACATGCATTTTTGTTTACTTTTAGCCTAAAATTTTCGCCTTCAGACCCCTCTCTGGTCAACGCCATCTATCGCCGTTATGATGAACTACGTTTTAGTAGCTGTCAGAAAACTCCTCATTAACTAAAGGAGCCCATTCACAGTAGTCCGTCTTGCAGTCCTACAGCAATATTGGACATTGGACTCCTCATTAGACACAAACTCATAAAACTGAAAAAAGGTTGTTCATTACAGCAGGGCATGAAATGCATAGATTAATATGTATATTGGGTATAGATAGGTAAGTAAGTAAGATTTTAGAACGGCTTAATTATTGTCGTTGCCCCTTATTAGCGCATGGGGGAGCCACATTGATAAATAAATAGAAAAAGACGGCCGGCCGACACGAGGCTCGAACCATAAGCACCCGGATCGTGAGCCGGTTGTCTAGACCACTAGACCAACAAGACAGTGTTTGATATGGGCGAAATCTCTCACTAGTACAGCGCAGCGGTGAGGTGTAGCGCGCTGTCGCTCATAGTGCTTCGAAACGTCACCGACAGATGGCGGAAGCTGTCTTTCAGCGTTCCACATCGTTTGCACTAAGATATCATAGCATGATGAAATGGCAGCCCCGACGGATTTTCTAGATTTTGGTTTATTATCTTTCGTTACCTACTTTCTTTAAGTCGAGGGTTTTTCAAAAACTTTATTTAATCCTTTTTCGAATAACGTTTACATCCGTGAAAATGCGAGGGTGGTACACATATTCCAATTTTCAGGGGAGTTTCACGCAAAAATCAATCCGAATCAAACGGGAGCGCCTTCTTTATTTCTCACTTTTACTATATTGTTCTCCATTAACCCATCCCGTGTCGAGGCTCTGCCAAACAAAAAACGCTCGCGTGTCGCTGTGTTTTATACAATGAAAATTTTTTTTACCACCTTTTAGAAAAAAATATTTTTCGATGTTATGATGTTATAAAGATAATAAATAATAATTTACATATGAATATTTTTTGTTTATCTTGTACTCAAGCACGTATCCAGACTTTTGTTTCGGAAGGGGGGAGGGGGGTATTCATTGAAAAACAATGAAAAGCGAATAGTTGGAATCACTTTTTCATACAATTATTCGGATTTCGGGGGGATATTCTTACCGCGTTCTTAACGGAACGGACCGGGTGAAAACGGGAGTGTGTAAGGCGATATATGACGTTTGCATAGCCGTTGGACCTTCCGTTTTCCATTCTGTTCTTACCGGAACGGGTGAAAACGGTATGTGTATGGCCAGCCTTAAGAACTTTGTTAATACGAACCAAAAAGAGTTTTGCGCGGGAAACAAGACGAAACGGGCGGACTTTGTTTCTTAATTTTCTAAATTAGTTTTTCGTGACTATTGTTGTGATAATGTGGTGGAATTAGTATAATAATGTGCCTTTAATGGAGAACAATAAAGTAAAAGTGAGAAATAAAGTGAAGGAAAACATCGTGAGGAAACCTGCATGCTTCAATTTCGAGGCATGTATTGTACCCATTGTCCATTATAAGTGGCGACGGGCTCACCCCCCGTCACACTGGACAGAGTTTCGGTACTACTGGTGAAATGTGGATGTTCTGAGGTTTCAGAATATCTCTGACTACCCCCTCGGGGAATATAGTCGTGAGCATATGCTTATGCTTATATGAGAAATAAAGTAAGGCGCGACCGTTCGATTCGGATTGATATCCCCGCGTAAAACTTCCTTAAACATTGCAATGTGTGAACCACCCTCGCATTTCAATGAGTTAGGTTTAAGAGTTTAAGTTACGATTAACGAAAAACTGCCAAAGACTACGGATTCCTGTCAATATTGAAAACTTATTGAAGACATCGGCAAATACAAACTTGATCTCGGAAATGACACAAGGAAATGACGAAAACCACAGAAATGACATTATTACGGAAAAACGAAAATTACTTGGAATATGAAGTCTTGGGAATTTTTTAAATTTTTACACAGATCAGGCACATTATTTATATTTTATAATGAATTTATATGAAAAAGACAAAATCAGACTTGGCTGCATGGGCTATGTTCCCTTTGCCTATCCGCAAGGATAAATGTAACAACAACAACAACCAAAAAACATTTTTTTTCTTATTTATTTACTAGCCTGGTTACTAGACCTTTTGGCTAAATCTTATATTATTTTTAATTTTCTTCTGCTTTCACATTAACCCGTTGGTATTCGACGTTTTGATGGTTCTTTGGAGTTTTGGAGACAATCGAAAGACGCAGGAAAAGCAGAGAAGTCCACAGGAAAGAGGTAAACCGACCGCTTTGCCGCGCTAAAATTACGGGACGCTTTTCCTGTTTACGACCCATGCACCATCATATTTCACTGAACTATATACGACATAATGGCATACTGGACACTTGCCACCAATTTTACGAACCAAAAGTCACTATAAACAATAAAAATTCGATGAAATATGAGGACTCCAAACGTCAGCTACCAAATCCCGCCTAAAACTCCACCAGCAAAAACTAATCAATTCAATTTATTTACTAGCCTGGTTACTAGACCTTTTGGCTAAATCTTTTTTTATTTTAAATTTTCTTCTGTTTTCACATTAAAACGTTGGTATTCGACGTTTTGATGGTTCTTTGGAGTTTTTGGAGACAATCGAAAGACGCAGGAAAAGCAGAGAAGTCCACAGGAAAGAGATGAACCGACCGCTTTGCCGCGCTAAAATCACGGAACACTTTTCCTGTTTACGACCCATGCACCATCATATTTCACTGAACTAGGTATATATTATTCACTTGCACGACACTTTGTTACGCAAAACAACACCAATTTTACGAACCAAAAGTCACTATAAACAATAAAAATTCGATGAAATATGAGGACTCCAAACGTCAGCTACCAAATCCCGCCAAAAACTCCACCAGCAAAAACTAAAATATCTGATTGTTGCCAGACCACGAAATAGAATATTTACAGTCATACTTTCTTTGAATCTAAAATAAATTATAACATGCGTATTTTTTTATTATTTTCCATACAAAATTAACATATCATTTGTCGTAATCCTTTGCGGGTAGAATAGATAATTTACTGTTATTCATTCCAGAGATAAGTTTTCTACCGTCTCGAGATGGGATTTTCTACACTGGTATCACCGTTGTTTACATTTTGTCGCTCTAAAGGCCTCCGCACATTGCAGCGATTTTATCGAGCGATATTATCGCTGCGATTTTGCGATATTTATTTCTAGTACATTTTGTACGGGGACCCGCGCGATCCTACACACTCCCGCGATATATCGAGCGATAATGTCGCTGCGATTTTGCGATACATAAGAATAAATGAAAGAAGACTAACGAATGAAATTTATCAAGCAAAGGCAAGCGGAAGTGTTGGGAGAGGCCGTCCGAGGAAAACATACCATGATCAAATCAATGATCTTTTCAGAAAAGGACAAGTGCGTAGTACTCAATCGACGGAAGTGCATGAAGAGATGTATGAATGTGAATGAGGCGAAAGAGGTAGGTATGTCAGAATCGTAGCGTGTGGCGGTCCGTGGTCTCTGCCTACCCCCTTGGGACAATGGCGTGAGCTTATGTATGTATGTATTTTGCGATATTGGTTCTCAATACATTTTGTATGGGGACGCGCTCGATCCCACACACTGCAGCGATATTATCGTAACCTGACGCAATCTCTTTCGACTACATTCAGTGGTGGGGCGCATGCGCGACGCGAATCGCGTTATCGCTGCAGTGTGTAAGGTGTCGCGATATCGCTGTCGTTAATATCGCTCGATAAAATCGCTGCAGTGTGCGGAGGCTTTAATTCCTGAATGGAGTATTGATCATCCTATCTGTCATTGTATGTAGAATGAGGGATTTTCAGAAAGCCATTGAAAAGAATATGTAGTTCCTAATGGCTCGATAGATGGCGTTGATGAGACAGGGGTGAGTGACCTTGCAGATGATAAAATACAAATAAAATAGTAAGAATTTGTGTTTTTAAGAAAGCAGCAAAATATGAGCATATGTTTCGTCAAACGGATGCGTCTAACTCAGAGAAATGCATTTTTGTTTACTTTTTAGCCTAAAATTTTCGTCTTCGGACCCCTCTCTGGTCAACGCCATCTATCACCGGTATGATGAACTACGTTTCAGTAGCTGTCAGAAAACTCCTCATTAACTAAAGGAGCCCATTCACAGTAGTCCGTCTTGCAGTCCTACAGCAATATTGGACAGTGAATGGTGTTGTAGTCCTACAAGGCGTCCGACGACCTTGAGCAAAATGTATGAGTAGTCCTACTTGCAGGATAGTGAATGGTGTTGTAGTCCTACATGTAGGACTACTGTGAATGGGCTACTTAATAATCAGAAACATGCCCATGCCATGAATTCGGTATGTAATGTTTTTTTTAAACAACTAATTGCGTTGTTGTTCATGTATTGTTAGTGTGCTTAAATAAATAAAATAAAATACACTACCTTTTTTGTAATAGCTGTCAGTAAATCCCCCATTTAAATTAAACTAAAATAAAGCAACAAAAACGATCTAGCGAATGAGATTGCGTTAATTGGTACAGGCCTTAAGTAGCCCATTCACAGTAGTCCTACATGTAGGACTACAACACCATTCACTATCCTGCAAGTAGGACTACTCATACATTTTGCTCAAGGTCATCGGACGCCTTGTAGGACTACAACACCATTCACTGTCCAATATTGCTGTAGGACTGCAAGACGGACTACTGTGAATGGGCTCCTTTAAAACCATAACCAATACACACGGCGGAAGTGAAAAAATTAAAAAGAAAACAGTGTCCAATCAGAACTAGGCAATCGTTCTACCAATAGGAATCCAGCAATTCCACCAATTAGGCGAGTTGGGATTCGGATGGACGGGATGGACAAAACTTGGTCGTGCATGATTTGTGCGTTACAAAACAGAACAGGCATGCTTGGTCCAGGCTGATCATGCACGTCCCGTCTATCCATGTACATTAAGGATTCGTATGCTTGGTTGCCAATAACAGGACGCGAATAACGCATCCGTACATAGTTGACCTGGACATGGAATGCACGGCACGAGCAACCGCGACCGAATATTTTAAATACATGTACATCGATAACTGGCCGTCTAAAACTCTCTGTACGAAACGGGATGGCAATGGTTGGATGGGAATAAACAATCCGCGCCAATTATACGCGTAGGAATACGTACGCAGAGTTTTGTCCGACCCATCCATTCAAGTACAAACAGTACTTCAAAAACGTGTACTTGGATAACTGGCCGGGCAAAACTGGCTGGCCAATGACCTCACCCACCGTTTTTATTGGAGTCCAGTCTATCGCAACTGCATACATGCGAGAAAATATATGAGACGGAGGAGAACTTTGATGGGCGTCTATATTCGTCTCTTTTCTTGACGGTCTCTTTCATGAAATGTCACCTGACGTAATGAGTCTGCGAAACGGTCTCTGTCAAGATAACTTATGGAAATTATTTAAAATGTTTATTGGGTGAATAAACCTGAATATAAAACTGAAAACACATTTAAATACAGGGTATTACGTGATATTGCACCATAAAAGCTTAAAATGAAGTACAGGAAATGTGAGATATGCAGTGAAATGTCGGAAAGAAAAGATGGTAAAAAACGTAACATCATAGCAAGATTTTCGCTGGATGAATCTCGGTAAGCATAAATTTATCCTATTTATCAGCCCTGGTTCATATTTAGGCAAAAATGCGATCATTTTAAGTTTGAGAAATGTGTCTTCGTTTTCATAAAGAGCGGAGCGGTATTTGTAAAGTGAGGGATTTGAAGAAATATCGATATCGATATTTTTGATACATACTACATACATACGCATACGTATGCTCACGACTATGTTCCCCGAGGGGGTAGTCAGAGATATTCTGAAACCTCAGAACATCCATCATACATAAATCATCCATCATATTTTTGATGATAATATGATAAAATTATACACAGGTATGTTTATTTTCAGATGTAAGAAATGGTTCAAGTTACTGGAAATGAAGACCTAGCGAAAAACTGAACCAATGAGGCGTTTTCCAAGACTAGTAAATCGAAAAGTCAGTAGATGGCAATATAAAAAGTTCAAAAAAACCTGTCAAATTGACAGTAAAAAGTGTTGTTTGTCTATGGTTTGCATCACTCAAATGACGTTTGACAGTGGTTGTGTTGTTAACTATGAACTGTTTACATTTCATAGCAATAAGCATGCTAGATTGTAACATACTTCTGAATGAGCATGCTTTTCAACTGTAAATACGTGCTTATGAAGCATAGAGCACACTACTTATATTATTCTTAGATCACCCTCTTCCACCCGCGCCTCAGGTAGCATGCTCGAAAATCAACTGCCTACCGATTTTTGAGCAAGGTGATAATTAGCATGCTAATTTCTAGCAAAGTATGTTCACACATGCTACTAATTAGCATTTGCTCGAAATTAGCAGGCTCCGTGCTAGTAATGAGCATGTGTATAATATGTACCTTTACAATGGCATCAGTCTGTGGTTCTTGTGCTGTGTCTGTTTAATTTCTAAATATTGATTGATTGATTGTGTTACATTACGAATAAAATTGTTTAAAACGAATACCCGCTTCTCATTTGTAAAAAAAGGTATATCAACTTATTCAGCCAACCATATGGCCGATTTTTTTTTCTGAAACTATCGACATCCTAAGATTCATAGCACATCACTACTCTACACTTGTCATTTTGTTTTCAAGGTTGGCAACATTTTGCTCTATGTTGGCTTTGGATGGTAGCCTCGAGTTGACGTTTTGTAAGATTATTTTGCTTCAAGGAGTCCCGTCTCTTAAATGTAATGATTATATTCTCTTTGTTGGAGTCTATTTTTGTTCTAGCGTAACGAACTAACGAATTTATTTAGGCTAATGAAAAATAAACATTTGTGACCGTTAACGTACATGCGTGTTAGAAAATTCACGTTTCTTCTATAATTAGTTTCATTTGTACCATATAAAATTCTAAATATAACGAACACAATGGATTTCGACCGGGACTCTCGGAACACGGATGGTAAGCGAACAAAATCGTTATTTACCACGTTTATTGTTATGCCGCCGCGTTGGTGTGATTAGTTATTAGTGTAATACTAAATTTAGAATAATTTCACAGAGTATTTCGTTACTGCGCTCCAGATATTTGACTATTGCGGGTCGGAAAGTACCGGCACTTTGCGCGTTGATGCACTCATGGAGAAGTTTGCGCCATTCGTCAAAACTAACAAGTAAGCTCATATAAAATACCATGGTTCTTTATCATAAGACTCCAGAATGTAAAGAAGAATATAACCACAGTTTCTAAGCACTTTTTTAAACTTTTTCTGTGACATCATAAGGAAGATGTAAATATGGAAATATAACTCCAAAAAATTACCCCACGACTTTATTGTACAAGCTATAAACTTACTAATTATAGTTATTTTAAACAATTTATTAACACAAAACAAGTTAAAAGTACAAGTATAAAGTTCATTCATTCATTCATATATGCTCACGACTATATTCCCCGAGGGGGTAGTCAGAGATATTCTGAAACCTCAGAACATCCACGAAAATAAAGTTAGGTACATTAAATAAATTATAGTTATTATTATGTTCCAGAGCCGAGTTCAGCTATTTAAAATCTCTTCTGGATCCGGAGCAGAGTAACCCCAATATAAATGTGACGAAGCTCGCTAAAGCCCTCAGTGAATACAGCGACACTCAGAAAGGAAAGGTTGACCTTGATGAAAGGTGTGTTAGTTTTGAATTTACGAGTTGTCATTGCTTTTTTTTTAATATTGACAAATTATGTATATACCAGATTTTGAGTCAGATCATAAGCTATCAAACAAAAAAGTTTCATCAAAATCGGTTCAGTAGTTTTTGCGTGATGCGCGAACAAACAAACAAACAGATGGACAAAATTTCTAAAAAAGGTAGATTTCGAGTAAGGGATACCTAAAAACCATATCGTAATATTTTTTTTGTAAATATCTTCAATGTACAGACACACTTCAGTTACAATTTTATAATAGTTTAGATTAGGTGCCTTTAGACGTATATATTCATTCGCGCTTATTCATGCGTGATTAATTTTCGTGCTCGAAAGAGCTATCAATATCCTACAATCGCGTGCGCAATTGTCAATCAGGGTCTGGCATCGACGCAATCGCGCGCTAATATTTTGATTTTCGCGCTGGAATATAAACTTTATAAATATTGAAAAGTCAAGTAAAAAGGGTTTGAAGTTTTTACAAACACCAGGCGTTGTGTGTGATTATGGCTATGTAAGAGGTCGCATATAGGGTGCTTTCCAGTTTGGCACGAGGCTCCACTATTTTGTATTAGCCCTAAATAGGTTATATTAGAGGAACCGGAAACTGAAGTACCTAACATATTATCCTGTCCTTGAGATTACAAGACTTGCAAAACTCACTCAAGATAACTCAATATTGGCAGAAATGCAATGCTAGACATGAGCGAAACACCATTGTTTAATAAATAAACAAGAACAATGTGACATTGAATGTTTTTCTTTGATTGCAGTTTCAATATTAAGAATGAACAACTGATGCCTCAAGATTCAGACTCCGGTATTTCGGCTGATGGTATGATAATTATTACAAAAATACATTGCACTACGTTTTCTTTGTTCAATCACTTTGAAAAAACCAGTAGGACTATTGTAAAATGACCTAAAACCAACCTAAAAACCAATTTCTTCACAAATAATTGGAGAAACTATAGAAAATACAAGTAAAAACCTATTATTTTAATTTTGAGGTACAAATTGAATAGAAAGATTACCCTGAAAACCCAAAAATGGATGTGTGTTTTATGAAATGATGCTCTTCTAATGTGAATTGACCCTTAGAGGTTCTAGTAGCATCAAACGCGGTCTTACCCTGCCAGTGAGTTCAATCAGGTTCAAACGTAATGTTGTTTCGTTTAGGATTTCAGGAGCTACAATGCGAGCTCCGCGAGAAGGCGCACCTGGCCCACAAGCTGCGCAGCCAGCTCGACTTCACGGACCGCCACCACGAGGAGGTGCTGGCCGCGATCACCGCCGAGCGGGACTCGCTGCGCGCCCACCTCAACATGTCAGTTCTTATATTATATGTATTTTTCAAATACCAAAGCCCTACTAGGTACGTACGAATCCTGGTGCGGTCAGAGATGTTATGTTATTGTTATGCCTCTTCAATATGGTTGCATAACCACAGCAAGCTCAAACTTCTACAAACACTTGTGTGAGTGACATTTGTGTTCGGAGAAGCAATCAAGACAGACGTTGAACTTGTATCCGCTTTACGATATTTTAAACTATTTTTAAAAATGATAAGAATTGAACATATTGCTGGATTAGACATTCAATTTCAAATTCACACAACAAGCGTTGTCTATCCGTAACGAGTTCGCAAGCTGTAGGTACGAACTATAACAAACATGTGGATGCATGGCAAACCTCTTCATTTGTCTTGTGAGGAAAAACCGTCACTCGACCTGAACGATGTGGCCAACGCTTGCAAGTATAAGTGTAGGGACACACCTGCGGTACATTCCGCGCTCGTCATTTGTTCTGTTTGTAGGTACTATTAGGGATTATGTGCTGAAACGTGAGCTTTGTTATAACTACCTACCTGCTTGAAAAGATGGTAGTTGAAGCGAAGCTTCTAATCCCCGTTATAGTTAATGTTTTCAATTAAATAATTCAAAACGACGACGACGACTTATATGTATGTATATGTGCATGTAAGCTTTACGTTGGAGTGTAGTTAGTAAATATTTATATTATATATATTTCAGTTTACGTGAAGAGAACTTAGTACTAGCAGATATCCGGCGTGACTACGAGGAAGCGTGCGAGAGGCTGTGCGGCAACGAGCGCGCTCTGGTCGAAGCCAAGCGCGAGCTCGACTCTTGCAGGAGGAGGGCCAGAGGGCTGCAGGAGGAGGTCACTGAGCTCGAGACTGAGGTGAGGATAAACAAGAACTTAGTACTAGCAGATATCCGGCGTGACTACGAAGAAGCGTGCGAGCGGCTGTGCGGCAACGAGCGCGCTCTGGTCGAAGCCAAGCGCGAGCTCGACTCTTGCAGGAGGAGGGCCAGAGGGCTGCAGGAGGAGGTCACTGAGCTCGAGACTGAGGTGAGACTAAACAGTGTTGAACTTAGTACTAGCAGATATCCGGCGTGACTACGAGGAAGCGTGCGAGCGGCTGTGCGGCAACGAGCGCGCTCTGGTCGAAGCCAAGCGCGAGCTCGACTCTTGCAGGAGGAGGGCCAGAGGGCTGCAGGAGGAGGTCACTGAGCTCGAGACTGAGGTGAGACTAAACAGTGTTGAACTTAGTACTAGCAGATATCCGGCGTGACTACGAGGAAGCGTGCGAGCGGCTGTGCGGCAACGAGCGCGCTCTGGTCGAAGCCAAGCGCGAGCTCGACTCTTGCAGGAGGAGGGCCAGAGGGCTGCAGGAGGAGGTCACTGAGCTCGAGACTGAGGTGAGACTAAACAGTGTTGAACTTAGTACTAGCAGATATCCGGCGTGACTACGAGGAAGCGTGCGAGCGGCTGTGCGGCAACGAGCGCGCTCTGGTCGAAGCCAAGCGCGAGCTCGACTCTTGCAGGAGGAGGGCCAGAGGGCTGCAGGAGGAGGTCACTGAGATCGAGACTGAGGTGAGACTTACTAAAAGGTCAGGCACGTCTAGGGGGTGCTTCAGGCAATCAAAATGAACAACTGTCAGTATGGAGCCAACTTCGAAATCGCGAACATAAAATCAGCTGTTTCATACAAAACTGCACTACAGACTCGACTCAAATTTAAGGGACAGGGGTGCGTTCAGAACCTAAGCCCAGAGTGCGCCCAGAGTGCACTCCGAGTGCAACTTTTCGCCCTAACGCCGTTCAGAGGCTCGGTGAAAAGCGTATTAACCATAACAGCGAGCGAGAAGAACAACCGCACCCAAAGGTTCTGAACGCAGCCCTGCAGATATTTTTTTCGTGATTTCGAATTTTGCTCCATCGTGTAAGTTGTTTAGTTTGATGGTCTGAAGCACCCCCTTAAGTATTACTAGGGTGTTTTGTTAAACCCTGTATATAAAATGGTACTCTTTAGAAATAAAATAAATTAATTTCATAACTTTATTTTATTCCTATTTTTGGATTCAGTTAGGAGTGAACTTTAAATGTAAGCAATGAAATTATATTATTTAGCCTACACTCAGTTGCAGAGACACTCATTGATGTCAATCCTCCATTAAATCTCTTTTTTTTGTCCTGTTGACGTAGTAAAAGCTAGCAAGAGATTTAATAGAGGATTAACTTTAATGAGCGTTTCTGCAACTGGTTGTCAGTCAGATATTGACAAAAAACACGCACTTTTTTATCATTTATTATTTTAACAACAAAATCTTACTTATAATGAAAAATACAAAAGACCTTAGATCAAAATAAAATAAATGGATAGGCCTAAAGCGCGGTAAGTTGAAGCACACTACTGGTGCACTTGGTCCATACAAACTAGCGCCACTATCTGTCAAATCTAGGGCACTTGCATACAAATTTTAAGTAAACCTTTCATTTTTCTTGCCTCATTTTTCTGGTTTGAAATGTTCGCGTAAGGCCTATCCATTAATTTTATTTTGATCAAAGCAAAAGACATGGGTAATTGAGAAGTTACAGAAATTACTACCTCTGTAGCTAAAGTAGTACTTAACTAAACTAGTAAAACATGATGTTATCTGGCATCGGTGGCGGAGGCTTCAAGCTGCATGGGACACAATTGCTACGGACAACGCCCGGGGCCCCACAGCCAAAGCACGAGAACTTTGGCTCCGAAGGGCAGGGATATTGAGTTCCCACCGTCTTAAACACTTTTCTCTCGGGAGCAGAAGCATCTTCACCGGATTCTAGAGATCGTTCTCTTTTTCTACAAACCTCTGCCTTGTGCCCTAGGTTCTTACAGAAGCCACAGCGAACTCTCTTTTTAACATTTTCGATTTTAGGTTCAACGGTTGTAGTCGGATTATCGAATGTGATCTTTTCAACACTTTGGGCTGCGTCTAGGAGGCCCTCAAAGCTAATAAAGCTAGCTCTTGGTACTTTCTCTCTAATGAAGACGTTAAGCGATCCATACACCATGTCTAACTGCTCACATTCGCTGTGCCCCGGTTTCGGTAATTGTGAAAACAGCCTTCTCTTCTGAGCGATGAATTTGTCGGTTGGCTCATCTGAACCCTGCTTTATACCAACTATTTCTTGGTAAAGTAAATAAGCTGGTTTTTTGGGTCCAAATGTTGCCCGGAGACGTCGTTCGAATTCTTCCCACGTGCGCACTTGGTCTTTGACTGCAAGCCACCATGTTGCCGCTTGTCCCCTCAGCAGCAACGGGAGTCCAAACAGAGCATCCTCTTCCGATATTTTTTCAATCTTCCTGTACACTGATACGGCACTGAGAAATGGTTCAACATATTTGCCGCCTTCGTATGTGATGGTGCAAGAGGTAAGTGAGCCTTTTCTGTTATTGTTTAAAACGGCCACCAGCTTATGGAATTGCTCACCAGTGAAACTGTAGGACGTCATCTTTCCTCGTTCGGCTGGCTGGGTGCGGCGCGTAGTGAAGAATATTGCGCGAAGGATCCGGCCGGCTGTCTGCGATTGTGAAGCGCACATATAATCCTCTGTGGCACTACACTTCACTCCAGTTCCTGTACTCACTCGCGTTTGGAAGAGCAGTCTCCGTAGCGTTGGGCCGAAGTACGCGATCACTGGCACTTTTGGTGCTCTCGCGAAGACGACGCAAGGTCCCTCTCTCAGAGTCCGTCCGTAGATACGCGGTGGTTACACTTTCCCGGCACTTCACTTACTTCGTTTGTGATTCAGAGTTGACCTAATAACTTAGATGCTTTTCTGTGCTCACTCCTGATTGAACTGAATGAGTGATGGAAATCAACATCTCAAGTACAATAATATGCGACAACTCTATAGCGCGATTTAACTTACACCTAACGCCATCTAGCGGCAATGTATGGAAACTACATGAGTGTCGGTTTTTACTTGAATGCTGCTTGACTGATGCTATTATTGATATCTTAAACAGGGTGTAGAATTAAATGCGTTACATATCGAACAGGTTGCTTCAGACCATCAAACTGAACAACTCTCACTAATGGAGCCGACATCGAAATCGCGAATAACATAACAACTGTACCATTTAAAATGTCAATAGCTATTCGACACAAAATGTATAAGCTGATTTTTATTTACGCGATATCAAAGTTGGTCCCATAGGGAAGTTTTAGCCATTTTTGGGTTTTGTTATTGTGTGACGTCGTGAGTCCATGTGTACAGAATTGCGGTCAATAGATGTTACATAATAAATAATTCGTTCCTTTTACAATATCCGTATTTTTTATTATTATTTACAGAAACTGACCCTCCAAGAGCTCCTAACGAAGTCGAAGGACGAATGCCACAGGATCAATGAAATGTACGCCTCACGCGAATAACAAAACAACTGTACCATAGAAAATGTCAATAGCTATTCGACACAAAATGTATAAGCTGATTTTTATTTACGCGATATCAAAGTTGGTCCCATAGGGAAGTTTTAGCCATTTTTGGGTTTTGTTATTGTGTGACGTCGTGAGTCCATGTGTACAGAATTGCGGTCAATAGATGCTACATAATAAATAATTCGTTCCTTTTACAATATCCGTATTTTGTATTATTATTTACAGAAACTGACCCTCCAAGAGCTCCTAACGAAGTCGAAGGACGAATGCCACAGGATCAACGAAATGTACGCCTCACGCCAGTCGGACTTGCTCGAAGAGAATGAGACCCTGAAGGCCGAGCATGCGTACCTGAGCGCACGCCTGCAGGACCAAGTGGAGTACATGCAGCAGATGATCAAGGACAAGGTATGGTACCCAGCATTGCTGGGGGATGTCACTAGAGATAGCTGAACTATCGGATTTGATAAATGGATTTGTATATATTTGCTAGATTTTGGAGGTTGGAGTAATCTGAATTCATCATCATCTTTGTTGTACTGTTTGTATAATTCATAAAGGAAGTGGGTATTAGCAGTGAACTGTAACTATTGTCGCGATCACAAAAGATCTATATAAGGTCGAAGTGATACTAGTCTGTAGAAGACTTGAATAGCCGCTTTACACTAATATTATACAGGGTGAAATTTATATTATTAGCATACTTTTAAACTAAGAGTCTGCACATCAAACTGAACAACTTTTACTACGGGAGCAAACCGATCAGAGCAAAAAAAAATCAGCTGTCCCATACTAAACTGCACCTGCCGCCGCTGCCTACACCACTCAAATATATGGGACAGCAGATATGTTTTTTGCTCCGATTGGTTTGCTCCCAATAGTAAAAGTTGTTTAGTTTGATGAGTAGACTCTTCGTTTAAAAGGATGCTAATGATATCAATTTCACCCTGTATACTGTATGAGTCATAGCCAAGGCAATCGGTTTTCCTTGCATAAAAATAACGTACAATATTGTAAACTTGCAGACAATGCTGGAGATGGAGCTAAAAGACGTGCTGAACAAGTCCAACTCGCCGCACCTGCCCATGGACCGCTCCATCGACGTCAGCTTCACCGACGACCAGATGCTCACGGCCCTGGACAGCCTCACCGCTGACAGCCGCTTCGCTCCCGGTACGTTCATTCTCTTAGCTCTTATTCTGTTAGGCGTATGTGCCGTATTCATTAAAATTCATTTTCGTTTCGTGCTGTAAGAATTCTAAATTAATGTTTTTTTTAATGTTATATTCTTGCTTTGCAATAAGAAAGTATTGATCAATCAAATCTAATTCATACAGGCTTTGTGATATTATGCTCTTTACTGTTTTCTAAATATTGATTTATTTACAAATCAAAGGGACCCACAAGATAAGACACAAGCTATTTTTTAGTGTAGGCGTTAAACATCGCTGCGTTTCCGCCGCGATATCCCGGCGATATTTCCGAGATCAATCAGTGTCGCGGCGGTATAGTTGAGACTAAGCTCAAAAATCGCTTGTGTGATATACTTCGTTACATCTCTTACTTCCTACATAACATCATTAAAAACATGTTCTATCGCATTTTAAGTTCCTTTTTCAATCCTCTGCCTTTTCCTTTCATAATGTGCTTGTTCACTTACGCTTCATTATAGAAAACCAACTGTTAGACGAAGAATCATTTCTAAAAGCTTTAAAAGAAGACCAAGGGAGAATCACCAACGTATCTCTGTTTGACGAACTAAGACTCAGCATATCCAGACATAACATTGAACTAAACAATGATATAGACAGAAGTTTGAACAATTCCGATAATTCCATGATTACCATCGGAACACAAACTGACGAAGGTTTTAATGACTCTGGACCATTCAATAATAACGATGCTCAGAATTGCTCAGAATGTAAAAACGATGTCGAAATTTTATGTGAAAACTGTGATAAGTCTTATTTCAGTATCTCAACCCAAACAGATGCAATCTTGACCGATATTCCGCTTAATAAAGATATAAGCTTCTCAAGTATTGGAACACAAACCGAGACAATTGAAAATAGACTTAAAACCGCTAGCAACAAAACAGAAAAGTGTTTTGAATGTGACAATCTTAAAAAATACACGACAAAATTAGAAAGTGACTTAAATTACTGTCATAGTACTATTACTGATTTGCAACTTGAATTAGACAAATACGAAGCCAATCTGAATTTACTACAAAAATTTATGGAGGAAGGAAATGAAAGAAACAACTTATTGCAAACTATAGTGCAGGGATTACAATCTAAGATTGGTATTTTGGAGGCGGCTTGCGTCGACCAAAAAGACAGAATAAATGAGTTAACTTGTGATGTGAGCTGTGCTGAATGTCAGACTGATTGCGGTAATTTTGCTTTACTTTGTAGGTTTCAAGTTTGTGTATTGTCCTGTACAGTAGTTTTTAGTTTATTTTTGTGACGTTTTTGTTGGTATCGGTCTATTTTGTTTACTTATTATGGTATTTATAATATTGATGTAGATTTGGAATTAATCTTTATATTACATGTATAAATGTTTACCTTATTATCATATAACATTGTAGAATTTTTGATACGAAAAAAAGAAAGACTGTCATACAACATATTGTATCAAAAACCCAATCTTTTAAGGCCTCCGCTCATTGCAGCGATATTATTGCAGCGATTTTGCGATAATTGTTCTCAGTACATTTTGTATGGGGACGCGCGCGATCCTACACACTGCCGCGATAATATCGCTGCGATTTTGCGATAATTGTTCTCAGTACATTTTGTATGGGGACGCGCTCGATCCCACACACTGCCGCGATATTATCGCAACCTGACGCAATCTCTTTCTACTACATTCAGTGAAGGGCGCATGCGTGACGCGAATCGCGGAATCGCTGCAGTGTGTAAGGTGTCGCGATATCGCTGTCGATTATATCGCTGCAATGTGCGGAAGCCTTGATTTGGTCATTTAGTAGAACAAGTTTTCTAAAGAAACATGTGAGATCAGGTGAAAAAGAAATTACACTTTCCACACAGAATGACTCAATCATCTGGATAGGTTTGTATGGAAAGTACACACAATTTTTCTCTTCTAGACATCTTATATGTTTTTCAAGCAAATTTGTTCTATTGTCAACATGAAATCACTTAGTTTTGTTAACTGTTGTATTATTTCACGAGTAACGGGAGTTAACTCTGATTGAAACAGAACCAAGAAGTTGTCTTTAAATAGTTGTATATCTATGTATATTTAGTATGTAGTTGTATCGTAAGTTGTTAAATTGTAGATAAGTAGCTACTATAAATCTATAACCCCTCTGAATATACGATAACTAAACAAAATTTAATATTTCAGATGTAATGTCAGTGTCGACCCAAGCCGAGGTCCCGTGCGTGGAGTGCGTGAAACGACACTCGGTCGCCCCACAACGACGCCTCAGGAAATATCTGTGGTGGGTACACTTCTGTATCTACATTTATTGTTTGATGCGTGTAAAATCAGAAAAAGAAAATAGTAAGGCTCGCCATAATAATGGAGATATGGCTGACATCACTTCGTCGGTCCAATAGTAAACTAGCCAATCTGTCATTTTGGCATTTTCGACTTTACTATATCAAAATTTATGTTTCATTTCGATTCAAGTGGTGGCAAAGTATCGGATGTGTAACCTCAATAATTGAGAAGATATTGCTATTATTCTTTTCGCCTATCTAGGTGAGATAGTCATTACACATTAGACAACTAAGCAAGTATATCAGTTGTTTTTAAAGTGTGACCAGAAAGACAATTATCTAGGACCAATACACAGATTTTTTTGAATATCTACGTGAAAAACTTGCTTTACAGTACTTAATTAATTTAATCTCCCAAAATTTTAATTGAGTCTCCCCAACAGTTAGGAATTTTCAGATTGGCTAGTTTACGATTGGACCGACGACTTCTCCTCTCTATTTAGGACATATTTATGCCAAAGCCAATAAAATAGGATTTCTAATTGATTAAAAGCACCATAGTTTTTGAGAATTTGGTGGGTTGGCCATTATTCCCATTAGTGCCTGCACATGCAGCGGACGGCCCATTTAAATCCGTTCTCCTTATAAAATTGAAAACAGAATCAGATCAACATTTGATTCTTGAAATCTGCAATACTTTTTTTTGACTTTTCACAGCTAAGAGCCGTTCCACACTGGCGTTTTGATCTGCGATTTCTAGGTGGGCGCGGGCGTGTAATCTGAATAACATTGCCGATCAAAACGTCAGTGACGAAGGGCTCTGAATCTGGCACAAAAAACACATTTACGCAATGCTCTTGTCTCACTGCACGCTCAATGAAAGTTTATCTATCTCTCTCACGCACGGACACTGTTATGAGCGGTTCGGTTACAGGAAAAATGCATTTGTGCGAGTACCGTGAACGCGCCGACCTGTAATATTCAGTTATCTTTACAGTTCAAAAGTTCAAATAATAAAGAAAAACACCGGTAACACTTTTGAGGTTATGTTCACTTGTATCGTCTTTTTCACTTTATTTTAACTAGAGTTTATGCATTGTTTTTAATAATCATGGCTTACTGAGGTTACAGGAATCTAAAGAATTTAAATAATATTAAAATTTTAATACAATTTACTCTATTTTATTTACGCTCGCGAGTTATCAATACAACAACAATGCAAACTGGCAGCGACATCTATCGTATGTAGATAGTAGTAAAGTTTGACACTTGTCAAAGGGCAGGCGCCAAATTCAAATATGGCTGAACGTTTCGTCCTGTAGAAAACTTTTAAAATAACGCTAAACTCGCATTTTCAGATATTCTTTAGCTTGAATACTATTTTTTTTTAATATTTGTACAACTATAAACGTATTGAAATGTTGATGACGTCACATGTTAGTATTTAGTAAAATTTTTTATACAAAGCGCACGTTTTGGCGTTTGATTAGCAGTTGCTAATTTGACTAGTTGTCCGTTGTCCGCTCCCCTATTATGGCAATGAAAAAACAATCTCAATAAAAAACAATTAATTATCAGTATCGCATAAATTGTATATCAATTCCAAATAAAGAAATATTTATTATTTATTTAACACTTTATTGTACACTAACATTACAGAAAAAACAATTAAAGTAGTCATGACAAGATGAAGTAGACTTTTCAAACTAAAAAAAGTAATAGTTATCGCTTATCGTAAATTTTTAAATAGGTATATATTCAAAATGGTTTAAAACGAGGCCTCGAAATCGCAAAAAAAATCTGCTGTTCTATACAAATCTGCAAACCTACTCGAGCCAAATTTATGGGACAGCAGATTTTTTCACGATTTCGATGTTAGTCCCATAGAGAAAGTTGTTGAGTATGACGGTCTAATCATCCCCTTAAAAAGTGTCAGGATATTAAGTTGGACCCTGTATGTTGCTAAATTCTATAATTTGTGACTAAATGTGTAAAGAACTTTTAATCCCTTCACTATCCCTTGACAATTCTCAAATTCTCCAGTCTTTAATTGCAGGGAGCCGCTAAAGTGTCTGTTCCAAATATTCGCGGTGGTGTGCTTCGTGACTGCGGTGACAGTCCTGTATGGAGTGACGCGGCGGTGGCACGCGTGCGAGCGAGACGCCGCTATCGTGCCGTGGCGCTGGCTCGATGCGCAGGAGTTCATGGATCTGCTGCTGAGGATCGAATACGTTGCCGATGTGCCTATGTAAAGTTATGTCACTTGTACAGGGTGTTAGGAAAAGTATCATTAACCTTAAAATCACATACTCAACCCATCAAACTGAACAACTTTTACTATGGGAGCAAACCTGTGAGAACAAAAAAAATCTGCTGTCCCATACGTTTGAATCGAGTAGGTAATTGCAGTTTAGTATGGGACAGCTGTTTTTTTTTTGTTTTTACAGGTTTGCTCCCATAGTAAAAGTTGTTCTGTTTGATGTGTAGAGTATGTGGTTTAAAGGTTAATTACTTTTCCTTTCCTGTATAGCTTAGTTGCTTAGTCTAATCACAAATTGTCTCCAAAGCCCGCCTTACGAATTTAATTTACAAAATGCCGATATAGGTGGTTTGGAATTAAGACGTATTTTTAAAATGTAACTTATGATTCTACATCAAAGGTGAAAGACACTGCTCTATTCGAAGTAAATTTAAAATTACTTTATGGACATTTTATTTGCATGGTAGTAATCTTATTCGATATTTTTGTACAAATGTTGTAAATAGTGTCCAAAATATGATCCTGTTTGGCTAAAAAGAGTAGAAAACAGTGGCAGTACGAACTAAATATTATAGCATAACATGTTGGACGGTCTTGCCGTTTTGACGTTCCTGTAAATATAGTAGCGACCTCCATTGTTTTCTAATCTTTTTGGCGAAGCTGTATTATAAATTCCTCATATTTCTCAAAATATTTTATTCTTTTAAGTATTTTTCTTTTAATTTTTACCAGGGATGCAACGATTAGGCCATTACGATTACTAATTTAATTCGATTTAATAATCGTACGGTTCTTACTACGGTGCATTGCATCGTACGATTACAGATGCAAAACCGCCGCTCCGTAATCGTTGCATCCCTAATTTTTACTTCATTGTCTTGCATTTATTTTATTTATATTATAATTTTTAAATAACAAAGTAGGTTTTATAATGTGACGTAGATTTCATTTCAGTACATATAATTTTAAATTTGTGTGATTTGCTCCTTCTAACAATATGTGTTTAAAATTCACAACATTTTCTGCAGTATTTGTTAAAAATGTAGAAATTTAAAGCAAGAATCAAATCAATTCTGTGATAGTCCAGTGCCAGTTAACTAGAATTTAGTTAGTATTTATTTCGACCTAAGAAATAACCAAGTTTAAGTATATACATAAGTTTCAAAATATTGTGACTCAAAATTATCTTTGCCAAAAATTAAATTTAAACATTTTGTAACTGCGTTTATACTAATATGCACAGAGTGCGAATTTAACAATAGTAATATTTTGTAGATTTTTAAAAGGTCAAAATTCTGGTAAAGATTTTACCTTTTTTATAATATCGCAATAGGGGATTTCCGAAAGAAGAAGGTAGTTTAATAAAGTATAATAAGTGTTCCATCAAATATCCACTAAAAGAACAATCTTATGTCACCCGCACGTTTGGCGAGCGCCGAATTTAGAACCTATACTCCATTCAGGAATTAGAGCGACAAAATGGAAACAACGGTGATACCAGTGTAGAAAATACCATTTCGAAATGGAAGAAAACTTATCTCTGGAATGAAGAACAGTAAATTATCTACTCTACTCGCCAAGGATTACGACAATTGATATGTTAATTTTGTATGGAATATAATTAAAAAATACGCAAGCTATAATTTATTTTAGATTAAAAGGAAGCGTGACTGTAAATATTTTATTTCGTGGTCTGGCAACAATCAGATATTTGAGACCTTTGGTTCGTTTTAAAAAAGTTCTTAAAGAAAAAGATTTTTTATTTTGTAAACGCATCTCTTGATTGTTTAATGCCTTCGTCTGAGTCCGTACGCTATGCGCAGATGCTACGCATAGCACGAAAATCCCACACAGACAGAGTAGCGGGCTACATAACATAATTTAAAAATTTCATTCAAATTTTCACGATTGTTTTTATTATTTATAGATAGACGAGAAATTTTTAATGCCAACGCATAATCCAACGTATTCTTAAAAAATGTACCAAAGGTTTCTGACCACGTAATGTCACTTTGACAGTGATTACATTTTGTCGCTCTAATTCATGAACGGAGTATGAAATAATCCAACCCATAGATTTAAATTATGAAGCATTTAAGAGTCCTTTTACCGTCCAGTCGCATCACAATATTAAAGTTTTTTTCTATAAAAACCCGAAATAAAAAGTGCTACTCCAATTTACTACAAAATAAAAGCCTATAAGATATTTTTATAGAATACTTTATAGGTTTTAACTTGCACTTTTAAGAATATCCAAATAAATGTAAAAGTTGACGTTTTTTTCTTTCTTCAATTCGGTATGTCAAGTTTTTTGTTCGAGGTCTGAATCCAAAACCATTTCGAGATAATTGTCTCAATAATCATATTTTCTATGTCAGAGATTTTAAAATGAAAGGATTACAGATATTTTTAATAAAATAACGTCGTTTTTCGGTACGTCCAGTGACGTCACTGGAATACCTGTGAACTCCTTGGTAAACATAAAATCAACATAAAATAACCGGCCATTAAGAAAAAAAAATACATTCACAATGTCAGAATTTGACATTTGATGTTGCCGTATCTGTTTCCAGCATAGAGTTAGAAAGAGGAGGCAGGTTTTAATTTTTAAATATAGCAGTTGGGTAGTTTATCTCCATGGAGTTCGAATTATTTTTTCTCCATAATTTTTGCACTTAGAGATTACAGATCAAAATCATTAAAAAATTATTTTTATATTGATAAACTCGATAAATTGCAATAAAAATGAAATTGGTGTCTCAAAATTATGTCTTCTATCCGTAAAAAATATAAAAATGAAGACCAAAAAAAACTTGACATACCGAATTATATTTGAACGTATAAAAGTAGTTCCTGTTGCGAGTTGGATAATTTCTGTATAATTCTTAGTATTTTACCATGTCCTCAGTTTTCGGGTAATCGACTTGTTTCGTAATATCGTGTAAATATATTTCAGCTCGTAGCAGCATTTATCTGCATTTATTCGTGTATTTAGGCGTACGATTTTTACAAACTTTAAGACTTTGAGAGTTGTGCAATCCTGTATAATTTAGAATTAATTCGATTATATTTCGTGTTAAATTTAGTGAATCGCATTTATCCCAATAACCTATTACGATTAATAAATGAGAATTATTAACTTTAATATTGTTTTTATGCTTACCTACCTATCTGTTACTGTTTGTTGATTAACATTTCGTTCTTGAACATTTTTGTGTACGATCATGCGAAATCGACTAAACCGATTCTGATGCAATTTTCACCGTTCGAAAGCCAAATTTAAAAACTGTGGCCTCAGGTACAGTGCGATAATTCGGCGATCCATTGATTCGATAGAAATTTAAATGGAAGTGCTTTTTATTTAGGTATACTGTCTCGATATAATAAAAGCTTAAATCCGAAAACGAATTCCCAAATATTGACTTGCACCATTATAATGCCTGTAATCTTGAGAAGTATCCCCTTTCAATAAGGGACCGGTAATCTACCATTGTAAAGCGCCACAACAATGGCACGCTCAAGGTGCCATGCCAACAGAATGAACTGAGAAATTGACGCGCGAATATTTCCCACAAGATTTGTGTTTTTTTAACTAGTGGGCGGGTTTAGGTCAGTTTGAAGATGGGCATTTAAAATTTGGGTGATTTTTAATTTTGTTGTTAATGGATTGATTTTTATCTGGCTCTTTCTTGGAGCATGCGAAATTGATGGGTACCTAACCTGCCTATACAGGGTGTTTCATAAGTAACAATAAATTTTTGAAACTCATAAGGGGGTTGTTTAGACCGTCAAACTGAACAACTTTTTCTACGGGACCAACATCGAAATCGGGAAAAAAAAATTTAAATCCCATACATATTTTAGCTCTAGTCGATTTGTAGAGTTTAGAACATAATTTTTTTTTTTCGCGATTTCGGTATTGGTTCCATAGTGAAAGTTGTTCAGTTTGATGGTCTACACCACCCCCTTAAATGTTTATTTGTAGTTTTGTAACACCTTGTATAGTAGTACCTACTCAATAGACCTTCTATTTTGCAATCGAAATGTTGCATACTATTGAGTGATATTTACCTAACTAGGTACCATATTTTAAAAATATACAACAATATTATTAGTTAGTTTTTACACGTTCTAATTAGTACCTAAGTACTACCTTTCGTCTTTGAAAATATTATCATTAGGTTATTAAGTACATTATGACACGACTTCTAAAAAGGACGAGATTATCAATTCTAACGCATTTAGAACGTCAATAATTAGCATAACGTAATAATAATCACTTACTCCATTATTACTCTACATCTTACATCATTTACATTACTCAGTAAGGCTACTGGACATTCCCATAAACCATAACACAACCACCATAAATGAATATAGCCTTTGTACCCATGGCAGTAAGGTACACAAATAAGTATGTCGTTTAACGGGAGGCCGGGTGCACACCTGTCGACACACCGTGGGAATATGGGGCCACGGGGAAGGACAACATAACTATACATTCGGCGTATAAATGGTACCTAGTAGGTTGATATTGTTTATGATGTTCACAAATGTTGACGCTCTATGCGTTTGTAAGTTAAACGTATGCCCGGGTGGAATAAGTTTTGTACCTAAGAAAAAAAAGTTGTTAATGACCTTCCTTGGGCTTTAAGGTGGTTGGAGAGCTGTAAATTTCATAAAAAACGTTGTCGTATAACACTCGTAGACGGTGTTAATAAAAGTAATGTTTTATATATGAAAAAATAGCTTAGAAAATCTAGTTTGCGCATATCAAATTATATTTACAATTTATAATATTATTACGAAGATATCACGCTTTGAAATTATTCATTGAAAATTTCAAACCCTTATATCTTCGTAATTATATTACTAAACATTAACACCACAAAAAACTTAACACCGTCTACGAGTGTTATACGACAACGTTTTGTATGGACGGAAACCACCTTAAGTAAACCGAACTAGTAAGAAGTGAAGCCATGAAGACGTATTTTTTTAGTCTTAGTTCGAGCTAAGTAGGGTCAAAATGTCTGGATTTTGACATACGGGAGTTAGAACCAAGACTAAAAAAATGTCTCTGAATCTCAGCCTAAGGGGAAACAAGACCTCAGCTCAAGGCGCTAAGGTACCTACCTACTTACACTTATGTATCTGTGAAATCAACTCTGCTATCTTTGGTGGGCATGCATAGCAACACATCTTCTTTCCTCGCCCCTTGTCTCCACACCACACCTTTCCTCTTTCTTTTGGATATCAAGAGTGCGATTTTTGAATCTCATTCGGTGAGCTCAGCAGTGTTTAATGTCAAAATTACTATGGAGATACGCATCTTTCTACTGCTGATTTGACTTCCAAAAATCATACTACAGGAGAGAGATTTTTGAAAGTCAAATCAGCAGTAGAAAGATGCATATCTTCATAGTAATTTTGACATTTTCAACTGCTGAGCTCACCGAATGAGATTCAAAAATCGCACTCCAGGTCATACTGGCTGGCACTATTAAAGCTAGGTAGTTGTAATTTAAAATTCTACTGGTCTTCTCGAGTGATTCCCCAAATCATTCTCACATAAAGTTTAAAAGATAACAAATATTTATCCATCAATCACAAACAATAAAGTTTTTTGTCGGCTCGTCCGCCGCGACCCGGAAATCAGTGCCGGATGTGTGAGCTTTTTTCTTTAGATATACGTCCTCTCAATAAAAACGAGTTGATAGGCAATGGGGCGCGTTTTTGTAATCACCTGTTTCCATGGGAAATATAGTTTTGGATACAAAAAAATGGTCCAGATTTGGGATAAAATATTGTTACAAAGACAGGAAGACGGTTTTACTTTTCGACGATTTTTAACACAAAATAATGGCTTTTAAAACGCTACTAGTCCTTTTGTATGGGAAGGAATTTATTGTTATGGATTTCAAGTGTTTCCTTTTATTTGCGATGTTCTTTTTCTTCGTTTTAAATTCTTTGTGGTTTTGGTGCTTCATAGAATATTACGAACAGCGAAGGACCTATCTTAAACTGTCAAACAAGTATCAACAAACAAAATTGTCCAGATTTTAACCCTAGTTTTACCCTAATTTTGCCCATTCACACCCTGATGCTGTGATTTCAAAGAAAACTTCAGGGAGACTCAAACACTTATACTTAAAACAAATTCGAGTTTAAATATCATCATTGAACTTGAACCATTTGAAATGTAGACAGTCTAATAAAATGTTCTAAAAACTAATCCTACACAAAATAGCAATAATAAATTGACCACGTCCTGAGGTATATAATCCAAGGATCTCAGAGCCCCCTCAGGTTTTTTATCAACAATAAATTACATCCCTTGATCCCGGGATCAGAGAGGAAGGAAGGAAGGACCGTTATTAAAAAAAATTATACATTCTCACGGCCGCGCCTCATATTATGGGAAAACTTTACTTTTTGTCGATTCACACTCTTGTTTTCGAATATGGAATGATTCTCACAAAAATGTTAAATCTTTTTCTGGTTCCGGATTCAATTTCCTGTAAAGAGTTAAAAAATCGTCTGTGAGAATAATATGAAATGGAACTTGTTGTTAAAAGCGCCCTAATCATTAAAATTTTAATCATTGTATTTTTAAACGTGATGTTATGAATCCTATCTAGATATTCGTGTCACTGAATGAACTATTTTTTCTTAGTTACCGCGAAAGTTAATACTTACTTGTTACCAAATAATATTATTTAGCAAACAGATACCCACTCTTGACCCAGACCCACATCCTTGAGGACAGGCCTGAGCTCCTACATAACAGTGGGGACTATTAGGCAGATGAGAATTATGAGCACATTGATGTCTCGAGCGACAAAAACCAATATACGCGAAGATGCATATTTTATACTTTAAAACTATCCTTTTCTTCTGCGAATGTAAAGCCTAAAAACCTAGTAGTTACACTGTAACCTAATACTTACGGAAGCTCTAATCAATTTAGTTTTTACTGCATTCTGTAAAATTTAATTAAAGAACCGTGGTGGTCCAGTGGCGAGTAACCTTGCCTGCCTTGCAGGAGGCGATGGTTCGATCCCCGTCCAAGCCAACTCGTACCAATGAGTTTTTCGGAATTTATGTACCATTTGTTACACCACTTGGCTTTTCGGTGAAGAAAACATCGTGAGGAAACCTGCATGCTTCAATTTCGAGGCGTGTATTGTACCCACTGTCCATTATAGGTGGCGACGGGCTCACCCCCCGTCACACTGGACAGAGTTTCGGTACCACTGGTGAAACGTGGATGTTCTGAGGTTTCAGAATATCTCTGACTACCCCCTCGGGGAATATAGTCGTGAGCATATGAAGTATTTTTTTAATAATCCCACTATACCCCATTCAGAGACAATAGCGTGTCGACAGATGATACAATATATCACTGAATATTAAACGGACAAAACAACGTTCCCACTGCTCACCCGTCAACGACATATGATAATTATTCACCATTCATTAGCTCCATCACGCAATACCATGCCATATCGATACACATGGCTTACCCTGTATTAACAAATTTACTTTACTGTTAATCTAAACATTTTATCACTCTATTGTGAACTGTATACCCAATACATAGGTATTAAAGTCCCCTTTTTATTTTTTGTTGGACATAAGTTTGTTTCCATAACATGGATGGTTTAATTGCATTCAGCATATACCTTAACTGGACCCAGTAAGGGTTATTTTGAAATGGTTTTGCAGTGTAATAATGTTGTACGTAGACCGTGGGAGAAAGTATTGGCCTAATTAAATATTTATTAATGCCCGTTGTATGGAGGTATGGAGAATGTATGGGACACTGAAAGGTCAGTGGGAACACCTGGATGTGTCAATGACTTTGAGGATGAGCGTGGAAACGTTTAAGGTTAACTTTTGTTTTTATTTTAAAATGTTGTTGGTTACCTGCGACTTCGACTGCGCTTGAAATCTTAGGCCGAGATACAGAGACGATTCTTAAGTCATAGTTCGAACTCCCGTTTGTCAAAATCCATACATTTCGACCCTACTTAGCTCCAGCTAAGACGGAAAAAATCGTCTCTGAATCTCGGCCTTAAATGTCTATACCCAGTTGCAGAAACGCTCAATAAAGTCCTCTATTAAATCTCTTGCCAGCTTTGACTACGTCAACAAGACAAAAAGTGACAGCAAGAGATTTAATGGAGGATTAACTGATGAGCGTTTCCCTTTTGAGCGAAATACCTAAAATGCACCATGCCTATGAAGCAAAATGCCTAAAGTCAATGTCTAAAAGCATAGGATGCCTATGAAGTTTTAATGTCTATAAAGCTTGAATGTCTACGAAGCAAAATGCCTATGTTGTTTTATGTCTACAAAGTATAATGCCGGTGCTAGTTAAATGCCTACAACAAAGCATGATTCTTTTGGTAGTTTTTGGTATAACTTGGTGGTTTTGGTTCTTTTGGTAGAATTTGGTAGTTTTTAGTAGAATTTGGTTCTTTTGGTAGTTTTTGGTGGTTTTGGTTCTTTTTTGTAAAATTTGGAAGTTTGTTAGTTTTTTAGTAGAATTTGGTCGTTTTTGGTGCTTTTGGTAGTTTTAGGTGCTTTTGGTAGTTTTTGGTGCTTTTGGTAGTTTTTGGTGCTTTTGGTATCTTTTGGTATTATTTGGTAGTTTATGGTTCTTTTGGTAGAATTTAGTAGAATTTGGTAGTGTTTGGTTCTACCAAAAGGTAGTTTTTGGAATAATTTGGTTGTTTTTGGTTCTTTTGCTCTACCAAATACTACCAAAAACTACCAAACTAACCAATAACTACCTAAATCTACCAAAAAATACCACATTCTACCAAAAGAACCAAAAATTACCAAAATGTACCAAAAACTAATAAAATCTACAAAAACTGCCAAAAGCTACCAAAAACCACCAAAAGAACAAAAAAACTACTTAAATTAACCAAATAACTTATACCAAATTCTACCGAAAGAACAAAAAACTACTAAAATCTTCTAAATTCTACCAAAAGAACCATAAACTACCGATATCTACCAAATTCTACTAAAAGAACCAAAGTCTACTAAAAACTACCGAAATCTACCAAAAACTACCAAAAGAACCAAATACTACCAAAAAATGTAAGAACTAATATAGTTATGCTGTGGCGATATTTTGGCTACATGGGAAGTGTTGTCAAAAGTGGTAAACCAATTAGTGCGTTCACACACGATGACGCACTGACGGAGCAGCAAACGTCAGTCCGTCATTTGTGAAGCAAGGTGTTGTATATAAAACCGCACGTAGAAGCACACACGGTGATGCATTGACGCACCGGGTGTGGTTCTATGAACTGACCGCACGCGTGTGAACGCACTTATTTGGCCGACCGCACCTGAAGGTACCTTGTGCTGGCAATCTTCATTTTAGGCATTTCGATTCTTAGGCATTAAACATTGTTGTCAAAGTACATTGTAGGCAAATTTAGTTTTTAAATCGTGCATTTTAGGTACTTCGAGTTTCAGGTATCTCGCGTTTTAGGTAGTTATGCAGCAGTGGCATCGTGCATTTTAGGTACTTCGCTCATAAGGGGAGCGTTTCTTCTGAGTGTATGTCCTTCTTCAGGGAATCTGTCACCTAAGCGGTTTAGCCGTAATAGAATTTGTACGTGAAACCGCTGCTGCGCATACCGTCTTTTGCCTCGTTCGTTCGCGCGCAATAAGAAAGAGAGCGAAGGTGTGATAGCGCTGTATCACGGTGGCATGCTACCCATGCTGGTCATTCGATCCTGAAAAACCTAAATAATATGTTATACCTAAAGTCTGTCTCTAAAGTCCTGACATGAATGTTTGAGGAACTACAGTCTTTTAGTATGGTGGTGTTGCCAGGTTATGCGTGATTTTGACGTTCTTGCGTGGAGGTACCGCCCTCATCTTTTGTCAAGACTTTTTAGACAGACTGTACCTACCCAGTAAGGTAACCTTCCTACAACTGCACAGGCAAAATTGGTTGAAGCAAAGTTTCAGATCACTCCGAAATTGAATAATGATGTCCAGAGTCTACATAGTACATAGGAATATTATTTATCGTTGTTTTCCAATTCAAGTTCATTTAAGGGTCACCCAGACGTAATTTAGGGCGAGTTAGTGAATGGATTAGGTACCTACTACTATGTACCTTGATAATATAAAGAGATACTTCCCCTATGTTAAAGACCTTTGATAAGAATCCAGCTGCCATACCTATAATATAGGTACTAACCTCTTTAGGAGGGAATCTATCTTTTAAGCATGTTTTTAAGTAGGTAGGTACCATTGGTACCTACTTAAGTAAATTAAAAATTATATCTAAACACAATAGTTTTAATTTTCATCAACATTGTGATGGAAAATACACCCCTATTTTTAATTAAGTACTAGAAAGAACATGGAAAAATTAAAATAATGTTTGGACCTCCCATAGAAAATTGATCGGCTGAACCGTACTTTTTTATGTATAAGGTCCAAAAATTGTTATAAACTTAATTTAAAAAATAGTGGTGTAAAACATTTTTTTTTCTAAAACTGAATTTTCAAAAAAGAGCATCAACAAAATCGACATTGAAAACCGACCAAAAATATGAAAAAGAAAAATATCAAGTACTTTGCCAAACAAAATTGTTACACGCAAACTAACTTCGAACCCTTGCACCTTTCTGCATTCCCACACACCGTGAGAAACTCAATACCACCCCTGCGCATAAAGTACCAGGTTAAACTGTCAACTGATCCATACAAAAAAACTTCATACTTACTAACCTCCCCTTTACGCTACACTGCTTCCATAAAGTTTCGAATTAAATGGTCAAGGTGTTCAACGAACTAAATGAGGTGCTTTATGGACGTGTGAGTTGATGAAGTATGGTGTTTTTTGCAGGGGAAGTGAAGGTTGGTTTGGTTCGTACTTGATGGACGTGTGCGGTGTGCATTCCCATACTATACAGGATAAGGGAGTAGCGGATGTAGCTGGGCGGTTTTTTTTAAAGTTGTCGGTGACGTAATAGGAATTCCACATATATGAATATTTTCATTTAGCTTCAAAATGCAATTAATTTGATAAAACATGGAACAACCTTTATGAAAATAGTAAATTTTATGAAATATAATGAAGAATTTCGGAAATATTTACATTTCATTTTGTTATTGTTTGTAGGATGTTCCATTACGTCACTAATTTTTAAAAGAGTTTTAGAGAAAACTAGAGGAATTCCGAATTTATTTATTTTATTAATTAAATGTAAAACAAAAACTGTCTTCTAAAAAATATGAATTATTCAGCTCATGAATACAAAACAATAAAATTTTTGACAATAATATTCCCAAACGCTACTTTTGGATACTTTGCAATACATATTATTCTTCATAAATCAACAAATGCGTAAAATTATTTATAAAAAAAAATACAGTAGAAAAGAACTAATCTAATAAACCATATTAAACAAAAATCAATACAAATATCTTTGAGATCTGATAATTAATCTTAGAAATTATACCACAGCGATAATAGGACAGTGACGTATAGTGGAACACGAAATGACGTTTAGGAACTATAAGGCAACGTTTAATATGGCACAAAATTCTATTAATACTATTAGGAACTTAGGTCACTATTTATTTAGGTACCTATATAATAAACTTAGGTCAGTCATTTATACTTTAAAAAAACTATATTGCTTGGCTAAGTAAACCTATATAAAATAAATAAAAATTTAGGTGATTAGGCGGTCAAAAATTCTTAAAATAATATTTGAAAAGTCATAACTAGTCAAGTATAAAAAATGGGTAAAATAATATTTGAAAAGTCATAACTAGTCAAGTATAAAAAATGGGTATAATTTGGATACCACCTTATATGAGAAAGCTCATAAAAGATAACGATAAGTCTTTCTGTATGAATTATATTGACATTCGGTTTTTTGGCATTTTGCTCCTTGTGAAATCATCTTTAGGATTCCATTACGTCACTTTTTACTTCCATTCATGTGACCGCAGCGTAATGGAAGTGACGTATCCATGCCAGTTAAACTTTCAGACAAAATTACCAATTAACTATTCATATTTAGGTCAATTTAACTTCAGATTCCAAATAAACATAAATTAACAAGTTTAACATACTAAAAAATATAATAATTAGCTAAACATTACATGGAGAAAAGTAGTCTCGTATGTGGAACAATTTTTTTGAACACCGACAAGGCAACCATTTATTTTCGTTTTTCTGACGAACTGCGCTGTCAAATTTACAAAATGGCAACTACCATAGACTAATAATGTTGCTATCTTTTGGAATCTTTGCCGTAATTGGTAGTATTTTTGTCGGAAGACATAAAAAATGCGGTAGCGTAGGTGGAAATTCCACCATCCGCTATTTTGCAGGACAACATAAAAACGGGTGTTTTTAAATAAATTTCAACGGTAAGTAGTATGTTTTAAGGTTTAAAATTGAAGTTCAGAGCATAATTGACCAGTGCGATACACAAAATACGTTGAACAAATTTTATTAGACCATTATATTCGACTCCGATTTTGACATGGTTGGTGTGGGACATGCCAAAAACGTCGCCCCCGTTTTACTTATTTTGGCATTATTTTATATTTAAGACAGATTCACGCATTATTTTACTGAAAAAGATGAGTTTAAAAGTTACTTATTAATATAATATACATAATATGATAGAAATCTTAATAAATTTCGAATAATAGACTATGAAAGTGACCGGACACTCACTTTTCTCAAGGGACACTTTTAAAAAAAAACGCCCAGCTTCACTTTAAATTTTTGATGGATTTGTTTCAATAATTTGTTTATTGATGTTTTGTAATTTATAGAAACAGAAATAAGTATTACTTTATGCAAAGTAAATATAGGTAGAGAAATAACTCTAATAATCAATTCAGTAAAAAACACCCGTATGAATCCTTGTTTCAAACTCAAAAATATTTTATGTAGAATCTAGACTATCTAAACTATTACTGAAGTGAAGAAAACTGTAACTGAAGTGTGTCTGTACATTGAAGATATTTACAAAAAAAAGATTACGATATGGTTTTTACGTATCCCTGACTCGAAATCAACCTTTTTTAGAAAATTTGTCTGTCTGTTTGTCTGTTTGTTTGTTCGCGCATCACGCAAAAACTACTGAACCGATTTTGATGAAACTTTTTTTGTTTGATAGCTTATGATCTGACTTAAAATCTGGTATATAATTTGTGCGGACGAAGTCGCGGGAAAACACTAGTTACTTATAAAAACAATAAAAAATACTAAGCAACAAATCAGTGTCCTGATAATATAATGCATTCATATTTTATAATTAATTATATCAATAAAGCATTTAATTACTTCTTATAAAATTACATATGTTATAAATTAGCAACCCGGAATCGAACTCCCACTCCGCCAACGCCACAACAACTCAACCACCGGCTTCATTCACAACAGGTCCCCTTACAGAGCGAGACGACACGAAAACAAAACATTCCGACACAGTTCCCACCGCACCAGCCCCTTAGTTAGACAGAGACAGCTACACATTCACACTTGCGTTACACAAACAGGATGAACCGGGAAGAAGGTAATTTAAATTTTGCTTTTACGGGAGCGTAGTATTTTATAACATAACGAGTGGAACCCTCGTCCGGTGCGGACGTGTGTATGAAAGTGGTAAAATGCCGTACAGTGACGATGACGACTCTCAAACTGGATTTTTGTCGGAATCGAACAACCAGGGGATGTCCAAAGCGGAGTTACGGAAGGTGATTATTGGTTAATGTGTTGTGGCACTGGTGAAAAGTTTTGTGACAATTCGTGAGAAGTTTGGATTGCTTTGTGATTGGAAGTTCGTAATATAGAGGGTGTTTCGTTATTAGCGTCCCTTTTAAGTATTGCATGGAACAGCAGATTTTTTAGTCGCGATTTCGAAGTTGGCAAAGTTGTTTAATTTTATGGTCTTATCATCACCTGAAAAGGAACGCATCTAATAACGAAACCCCCTATATAAATCAGTGTACAATTCAAATTTAAAAAATCCTTAAATGTAACACGAATGTTGTTTATTTTCACACCAAAACAAACAAAATTAAGCAAACTGAAAGATTGTGGTTACTAAAATAACTTATATTGCGCCAGGATTAAATTAAAAGTAAAATTGTACAATTTCAGACGAATAAACCGATAATGGAGAAAAAGCGGCGCGCGCGCATCAACAACTGCCTCAACGAGCTCAAAGATTTACTCACAGGCACCTTGGATAAGGACGTAAGTTTTACATTTAAGTAACTTTATTCACTATTACCTCTAGATTTCCTGTACCAAAAAGTTTTATGAAATCAATTCTAACTGGACTCCAATAAGTATTATTTTTACAATAATATTGTACCACTTACCACCATTTATGGCTCTCGTTCTATTTTCTCTTTCACAGTAAAACAATCGTACTCTGTGGTAAAACATTAACTTTACACCACCTTAATTAAGAAACATTTTCGCATAACACATCATCACTAACCCTCTTTCTTATTTACAGCCAGCTCGGCACTCCAAGCTAGAAAAGGCCGACATTCTCGAGCTCACCGTCAAGCACCTCCAAACCCTCCAACGCCAGCAGCTCGCGGCTGCCATAGCCGCCGACCCAGCGGTCCTACACCGCTTCAAGTCAGGCTTTGGAGACTGCGCGGTCGAAGTACGAAGATACCTCTCAAGGCTAGCCAGCGTACCAACAGGGCTGAGACATCGCCTAGGAAATCATCTGACCACCTGCCTGTCAGGCATGGAAAGACACAACCCAGACTATCCCCCATTAGTTCCAGACCCATTGAGACTGGACGACGAAAGACCAAGCGCATTCCATTTTGTTAGAAATACAAGGCCAACAAGTCCACCTTTAAGTCCATTATCCTGTGATTCAGCTTGTGATTCGTCCACTGAAATGGAAACGCCTCCGAGACCAGTGCAAAAATACCCGTTTCCAACACCTCCTAGTAGATCAGCGTCAGATCAAGATTCTAGTCCTGAAACTCAAAAAGCTACAGTATCGTCGACCACTATATCTCCGGAAACGTTAAAACAAGAAGCTTTGAGGAATAAGAAATACATGGAGCCGCTATCGATTGTCATCGATGTGGAAAACTATAAAATTGGTATCGACGCATCACCTAAAAGAGCAGTAGATTATTCAATGAGACAGAAGCTCAAAAGGCCGGTTGTCGACATAACAGGGCCTGCACCGAAGGTCATCAGAATAGAACCGGAAAAAATGATGACTATCCCCGACACTTTGGAAAGAAAAGCTGTTTTAGATAGACTGGTAACACCTGAAAAAGCCTCAGCATTTAAGAGAATTCCTGAAAGATTACCCGCGTATCCGGAAAGGAAATTGACTATGCCGGAAAGGAAATTGACTATACCGGAAAGTGTCGTGACACCATGTGTAATGCCAGTTGTAGTGCCAGTTGTGAGGACTGTGATAAGTCATACGGCAGAGTCTCTGGCTCTGTCGTCTAACTCCGCCAAGGTTGAGGTCAAAGACAAGGTGGAAGCGGACACAAGTTCAAGGTCGCCTGAACAGGGGACGTCCGCTAGTTCCGAAGTCTGGAGACCTTGGTAATTGTTAACAATTTTAATTGTTGAAATGAAATAGAGTATAATAGTACTGGAGTGGCCTTTGTGAACTTTAGCATTTGTTATTTTAGATAGAGTGATAGAATATAGCTTTAAGAATTTACCTGTTCGGTATTACCTTTTATACATTTTTATTAAAAATATATTTTTAATCTTTTATTGCCTGTGTCTCTTCTATTTCAAAGCCTTTCTGAATGAAAAAACAATTGAAAAATTACTTAATTTTATTGGCAAAATTGGCAAGCACATCACATTAAATAAATATTTTTTAACTTCGTAAAGAAGTAAAGCTATACATTAGTATAAAAGTGCACAAATCACACACAACGTAATAAATAAACATTATTATACTGGACGGATTACTATTAAAGCCATTTGTTCTAGAAAAGCTTGAAACAACGTACAGCACTCGTAGTATGCTACACGTGATACGGCTGTATCACGTCTTTTATCTCGTTCGTTCGCACGCATATAGAAAGAGAGCTAAGGTGTGATAGCGCTGTATCACTGCGGCATGCTAGCTATGCCGGAATGCTTTTTTATTCAATACTACACATTAAAAAAAAAAAAATTGTACACATTCTAATTTAAAAAATTGGTTGTTCCATAGAAAATGTTCCATGTAAAAGTTGTTCAATATGAATTGTGAAGCACCCCTTAAAATATGTAACGCATTTAAGTATACATCTTGTATATGGATGGACGCACATATTATGGGGTTTGGGTACCATTATAAAGTCCGCAAAACACGCATTATGCGTCAGGGAGGTACGCATGTGATATGGCACATTGGGGAACAAGAATGAGGGTTTCGGCCAGGATCGACTAGCTTCGGTTATAGAAAAAGAAAAACATATTTCTTGTTTTTGATGTGCAACATCAAAGAGACTTTCATTGTCAGATCGCTACAATACAAATTAAAGCTCTCTTGGTAATTATAAGGGCCATACTATAAGGCCAAAGGCCGAGCTGCCAAAGGCCCCCCTGGAACCTGGTGGACCTGGTCTCCGGGGTCAATCTGCCTGTCAATCGAGGCCGCAGACCGAGCGTAGGGCCATATCAGACAAGCAATTTTTAGGAATTTAAACTAAAGCTGTATTGAAAGCATAATACTAAGTTCAGAAGTTTCAGAGCTAAAAGGTAATTATAGCACTTAAAACGTTGTGATAAGGTCACTTTTGCTTGAGAAAGTCTTTCCTCTGCTGCTGCAGCTTCTGCTCCAGCATGGTTATCTTCTCCTGGTACTTGCCGGCTTCGCGAGTCAGCGCTTGAATGGCAGAGTCTTTGCGAGCCACCGCCACTTTCACCCTGTGAGAGAGAGACAAATATGTATGAACTATGATATAAAAAGTATATACGAAATAAAAAATTACAGTGAGTAATGTTTATGATGCCGCGGTCTGAGGTGAGAGCGGTCAGAGAGAAGAGAGAAAGATGAGAGTCTGTCTGAGCTTAGATCAAAATACAATTATCCATTAATTGTATTTTGATCTAAGCCTAAAGCGCGGTAAGTTGAAGCAAACTACTGGTGCACTTGGTACATACAAACTAGCGCCATTATCTGTCAAATCTAGGGCACTTGCATACAAATGTGAAGTAAACCTTTCATTTGTTTTGCCTCGTTTTTCTGGTTTGAGATGTTCGCCTATCCATTCATTTTATTTTGATCTAAGTGTCTCAAATCGTACAAACACAAAAACCGACAAATTTTATCTTTCTCAAAGTCGTATTTAAAAACTAGCGACCCGCCCCGGCTTCGCACGGGTGCAATGCACATATAAACCTTCCTCTTGAATCACTCTATCTATTAAAAAAAAAACATCAAAATCCGTTGCGTAGTTTTAAAGATCTAAGCATACAAAGGGACATAGGGACAGAGAAAGCGACTTTGTTTTATACTATGTAGTGATAACTCAAGATAATATAAGCATTTTGTCTATGTCGCATTTTGTCCAACCACGTCGCATTTTGATGCCGCCGTCATCGTCAACTAGACTTTTTGGTAATATGGCGGATAAACTAACTAGCCTAAAAATTTGCCTTTTTTTATCAAAATGCTACAAATAGGCTAGAAACTAACTTGGCATAAAGCTGATGCATTTGTTCCTCGTGAATCTTCTTCATGTCTTCCATTTCTTTTTTCGAAGTCTCCACTTTCTCTCCCCACGATTGTTCACAGTTTTTCTTAATTTCTTCCGTTTGTTCTTCTAATTGGCTGTTTTTCTATTAGAAAAGAAAATATAAATATTTGATATAATCAACGGCATCGGCATAAGTAGGTCGATAACTAACTAACTATTTCCTATGTAATTCTTTCATATAAACTGGCGATGGTGTACGTAAGATGGAGAACTTACTTGGGTTAACACTTTATTTCTTGTTTCCAGTTGATTGATAGTCACTTCCAGTTCTGCACCTGGAAGCATATTTCAATTGTGATTTATCTAAGTCAATGTATCATTGCAGGTCTTATGAGAGGACAAACACAATATTTTTCAATTCAATCAATCAATCAAATTGACGAAGCATGTTGCGGATCTCCAACTGTTTACTTAACTGACCCGCAACCCTTCAAAAGTCATCTGACCAACGCATGGACCTCCTTCCTTCTCTTCACCACTTCGATATTGCCTTGGTCCACCGGCCGTCTTCTCTTCTGGCCAATCTCCACTTCAACTTTGTAATCCGGTCTCCAACATCGTCTTCGACGGATTTCTACGTTGGGTGCACGGTCTACAAGAAATTGTACCATCTTTAGGCATTGTGGGAGTTTAGACCTAAAGACCCAAAAACTTTTTCAATTACTTACTAAAAAAAAATAGGACCTCCCATAGAAAATCGATTGACTGATTCGCACTTTTTCCACAAATTTGTTCATAAATCGCTGATAACACATAGCCACGGCACTAGGTCCCTTACTACGGGCATGTTTGTTGTGCCTAGGGTCACTAACTATTATGGTGATAGAAGCCTTTCTAAGCGCATACCTTATTTGTACAACAGTCTTCCATCCACTATCAGAAATGAGTCAAACAAGCGTAGATTTTCTAGACTATTACAGAAATTCCTATTGGATAGCATTACGTAAGAACCATAAATAATGTTACTCGTAATATGTATAATGACAGGTTCAATTATTGTGTTGCAACGTTCGATGTATGTACCTAATTGGATAAAATAAGAAGTTAAATAGCTTGAGCGTGATTGTAGCTCCCACAGACAAACCGAGCAATTGGTTTTGTGGGATTCATTTTCATTGTAACCTATGTAATAATAATAAATAATAATAATAATAATAATTTTTCTCGGTTTTCGAGGGAAATATTTATAGTTTCATTATCTGAATACACACTTAATTTTTTTTAATTAGAAAATAAGAATGTATATGAATGAGGGGATAAATCCCCCTGGATACGAGCTTGACCTTAATCAACATATCCGGTTATGTACATACACTTGTCTTCGTGGCTTGGCTTGCTCTGTCTGCGCCAACTCTCGAAGCTCCGTCTCGTACTGCTCCTTATTGCGTCTGTCGTATAGACACAATGATTATCCTAGTTATGTACATACACTTGTCTTCAGTGTGACGGATCCGCGCCTGCGCGTCCTGGTACCGCCTCAGCGTGGCTTGCTCTGTCTGCGCCAACTCTCGAAGCTCCGTCTCGTACTGCTCCTTATTGCGTCTGTCGTATAGACACAATGATTATCCTAGTTATGTACATACACTTGTCTTCAGTGTGACGGATCCGCGCCTGCGCGTCCTGGTACCGCCTCAGCGTGGCTTGCTCTGTCTGCGCCAACTCTCGAAGCTCCGTCTCGTACTGCTCCTTATTGCGTCTGTCGTATAGACACAATGATTATCCTAGTTATGTACATACACTTGTCTTCAGTGTGACAGATCCGCGCCTGCGCGTCCTGGTACCGCCTCAGCGTGGCTTGCTCTGTCTGCGCCAACTCTCGAAGCTCCGTCTCGTACTGCTCCTTGTTCCGTCTGTCGTATAGACACAATGATTATCCTAGTTATGTACATACACTTGTCTTCAGTGTGACGGATCCGCGCCTGCGCGTCCTGGTACCGCCTCAGCGTGGCTTGCTCTGTCTGCGCCAACTCTCGAAGCTCCGTCTCGTACTGCTCCTTGTTCCGTCTATCGTAAACAAACAGTTACCTTCATTTTATTTTAAGATTACCCAACGTACTTATTTCAAAAGAACATTTATTATACCATGCGGTGGAAATGTGAACAGTTGCATTACTTAAAGGGGTGATTGTACTCATGACACTGAACAACTTTCTTCAAGGAACCTAAAGGAAATTAGCAAAAACCATAACCAAAAAAACAAAAAACCCGACTGCATAAAAAACTATTAACTGAAAAGATAAAAACAAGCTCCTTACTCGTAAATCAGCTATATTAACTTTGTTTGAGAAAATTATTTGAATGTTATTACCTACTTATTAGGTAGGTATCGCAAACGGGGACAAAGAAAAATTACCTAAGTATTTGTTGGTTATTGGTTTGTCCCCGCCTGCAATACCTACCTAATAAGTAGGTAATAACATTCAAATAATTTTCTCAAACAAAGTTACTATAGCTGATTTACGAGTAAGGAGCTTGTTTTTATCTTTTCAGTTAATAGTTTTTTATGCAGTCGGGTTTTTTGTTTTTCTTAATAATTTAGTTTATTTCATACTTTTTAGTCTTGTGTCAAAATGGTAGCATAAAAGTACTATAATATATATGAATCTGCTCTTCACCAGCTTTCATTTGATACCCATATTGTAATTTTTTACGAAAAAAATTTGATTCTCCCCCCCATAGACGAAAAATTTTTCGCTTACGCTAGTAGACCGAATATCAGTGTAACCGGGTATGAGATAGCGAATTATATGAAGTGACATCTCGGAGTCAGGTGGTTGTCCCATACAATTTATATGAAGTGACATTTTGGAGTCAGATGGTCGAAGTACAAAAAAGTGGATACGTCGATAAGGACAGCAATAAGTAGCGGTCTCCTTTTTTAACTAGAGCGAATTTGCTATGTGCATCTCTTACTGAGTGATATGACAAGACACGTTCTTCCTTCTAGTGCCTTCTCTTTCTACGCTCCCCCCTCTCTTTTTTAATTCGCAGACGCCATATTTAAATAATGTACCCTATGACACTCTCACGATTTTTACGGTTCTAAGGACACCTCGTACGTTAAAATCCATCAAGCCGTTTAAGCTGTAGGGCGTGCCAAAGAGATAGACATACAAACATACATACATACGCTCGAAAAACATAACCCTCCTTCTGTCGCAGTCGGGTAAAAATAATAAAAATCTGTCGAAGTCGAAATCGCGCACGGAGGGTTCTCGGACCACCATAAAATATTACCAAAAAAGACTGGTTGTTTTCTCGGGGATCTTTAACGCAAGCCCGAGTAACAACTTGATAGGTTTTTATTATTTTGTTGGTTTGCTTTAGGCTGATCGTGTTCAATTTGAATTTAGCCTATCAGCGAATCTATTTGTTGATGTTTCTTTTGCGAATTTCCCTTTGGTAGTTGGGGAAAGTTGTTCAGTTAGATATGCAACTGTCTATCTATAGGGTCCAACTTAATATGCTGACAGTTTTTTAGGAGGATGATCAGACCACAGTGTTGCCAACTCAGTATCAGGTTTTAGGGCTAAATAGAGCTTTAAAAAGGGCTAGATTTGCCCAATAAATTAAAAAAAGGGCTAGATTGCTTTATTTATAAAAAAGTGAGTCTTGTTAACTATTGTTTACTTATTAAATAGATTTACTCAAACGCACAATCAAAAATTTAACAAACTTAATTAAAACAAACACTTAAATGTCTAAAGCAGCGATTACATTACCAGACATTTAGGGCCGATTTCGGTATACATTGCTTGCTTTGAACGCTACACTTTGAAATAGAGAGAACAAATCAGGCAATGTATGCCGAAATCGTGCCGAACACAAGATTTCACTCCCACTTTGTGCTGACGTAGTTGCTTATCGTTGAAGTTGAGCCTTATCTGTTTCATCAGGGGCAGCTTTGCTCAATATAAATTGTGTGCCAGTGTAGTTTCCTTATACGATTTTGGGGCTAGAAATAGGGCTAGGGGCTAAATAATTATTTTAAGGGCTGAAGAAGCATAAAAAGGGCTAGATCTAGCCCCGAAAGGGCTAAGTTGGCAACGCTGTCAGACCATCAAACTGAGCAACTTTCTCTATGGGACCAACATCAAAATCGCAAAAAAAATTTCAGCTCACCCATACATTTGGCTCGAGTAGGATTGCAGTTTAGAATGGAATAGACCTGTGTCGATCGCGATTGATCGAATCGTTTTGATTCGATCGCAACCTGTAAACGAGTCATCGAATCACGGGTCTTTAAAAGATTCGATCATTTAACCCGATTACAAAGCAAACCAAATTGCACTTTATTCTTATATTGTTACCGTAACTAATTGCTTGCTTACAAAATGATCGAGTCTTCGTTGTCAATCGAATAAGACGTAACAAACAAAACGTGTCTATCTCTTTCGTTTACTTACAAACCGCGTTCGTTCGCTCGCACTCTTTCTCGTGAGTGAAATAAACCGGGTTGTTTGCGTCGTGACCCGCGCCCGCGGCTCGCGTCCTGTCGATCGGGTGATTTTTGAATTTTTCGAATTAGTTGCACCCATGACGCGCGTTTAAGATCGTCATGCTTTATTCAGGTTCAATTAGTATAGCAATAACTTGCTCAGCATAGCATACCCAAATGATCGAAAAGATCGAGTCTTTTTAACCCGATCACTATTCAAGTGGGTCATGATCGACCCGGGTTACGAAAAATGATCGATTGACACAGGTCTAGAATGGAACAGCGGATTTTTTTTTCGCGATTTCGATATTGGTCCCATAGTGAAAGTTGTTAAATTTGACGGTCTGATCACTCCCTTAAAAAAATTCCAGCATATTAAGAAGGACCATGTATACTTCTTATCTTAACTATTATAAAACCGTAAAATCATGAGGAATAAAAAAGTAGCGGTTCACTTCATACAAAGTCAAATAACATATCGATAGCGCGATTTAAAAACGTGCAGCGCCATCTATTGACAGAATTGTTAGTTTGTTTGTTTGTTCGCACATCACGCAAAAACTACTGAACCGATTTTGATGAAACTTTTTTTGTTTGATAGCTTATGATCTGACTTAAAATCTGGTATATAATTTGTGCGGACGAAGTCGCGGGAAAACACTAGTATAATATAATAGTCGAATGTAACGCCAAGATTTTTGACACCTGCAAGATGACTCTCGTGAAAGAAGGCGAAGTCTTTTTCTAACCGCAATAAAAAAAACGGTATAATCTCACCTCAAAGCCTCCTGTAGTTCTTTCCTGCCCGCCTGCGCCTCGTTCTCCATGCACTCTATTGCCTTCTCTATCTCCCTGTCCCTCTCCTGCTTGTGCTGAGCCGATATCTCCGTCACTTTCTTCTTCAGTAACAACTGTTGCTCAGCTTCGAATGTTTTCTTGTACTCTTCGAATTTCTGTTCGAGTTCCACTTGCTTTTTCTTCATTTGTTCCTGGAATTCCAAGCATGCATGTTATGCTCACGCGATTATATTCCCCGGGGGGTGGTAGTCAGGAGTCAGAGATAAGTTTCGAAACTCTGTCCAGTGTGACGGGTAGTGAGCCCGCAACCACTTATAACGGACAGTGGGTACGCTGGGTACAATACATGCCTCGAAATTGAAGCGTGCAGATTCCCTGACGCCAGACGGGCGGGCGGTGTTACGAATCTAATCTAAACTATTATAAAACTGTAACTGAAGTGTGTCTGTACATTGAAGATATTTACAATAAAAAGATTCAATCAATCAATCGAAATCAAACTTATTTTTTCTGTTTGTTTGTGTGTTTGTTCGCGCATTACGCAAAAACTACTGAACCGATTTTGATGAAACTTTTTTTGTTTGATAGCTTATATGATCTGACTTAAAATCTGTTATATAATTTGTGCGGACGAAGTCGCGGGTAAACACTAGTCGTATATAAAGCCCGCCTGTCTCCGCGTCAATGGACAGACACCCTTATTGATGCCTTGTTGATATCGTGCATTGGTTCTTTGGAGATTGCTCACGTTTATTTGTTTTATGCACTTTGTTATTACCGATTTTTTTTCCAACCTTAGATTATTTTGTGTTCTTACCTCAAGTCTTTCCCTCTCCTTAGCGATATCATCCTCCAATTGAACTTTCTTATCCATTATTATCTTTTCTTGTTCATTTTTCCATTTTTCTGAAACAGATTGAATCACAATAGATATTCAACGAAACGAAGGAACAAAATAGATTCGGGATTGCAACTTTCACACCTGTGCCTTTTTCTATTTAAACCAATATACACACGGCGACACATCATGTTACGCACCCTATATACCCATAACTACACTACGTACAAAACACAAAATAGTGCGGTAGAGAGCCTGCATGCGGCTGCCGGCGCGGGCGCAGCGTGCCGTGAGACGAAACAACAAGAACATACCGCACCCTCTCGCACGATTCGCAGCGTTCAACTTCTAATAGTTCAAAGTCCAAAGAGGGTAACCGGACCTGTCGCCGCCGTGTGTACGTAAACCTAAAAACAATAAATGGCAAATGATAACGATACCTATCTCCTCTCGTTGCGCTCGCTCTCTCTCACTGAGTCCAGATGCTACCCTCTCGTTCTCCGTTCTCATCTCAGCGATCAGGCGAGTCCTTTGCTCTTGATATGTTAGTTCAAGCTCCAGGATCTGCTTCTCTAACCTGCAATAATATGTCATATTGAAACTTTACAGCGTGTATTGTATCCACTAGCCCTCTCACCGGGTGCCTCTCTTGTCATTCCTAAATACGAGGCATGTATCCTTCGACTTTGGTGACTCCCCGAGTCTTTTACAAGATCGTCAGTTTACCTTGTATTTTAATATTTTATCACTTTATTGTACACACAGCGACACATCAAGCTACGCAAAACCAAAATAAGCTGGCCGCGCGTAAGTAGAGTAATGTATCGCGTGTCGCGCGGCCATCTTATATTTGTTTTGCGTACCTTGATGTGTCGCCGTGTGTACACAGTGAAATACACAATCACATGCTGTAGGTACTACTTGTACCTAATTATAAAAAGTAAAATGTGTGCAGGATTTCTTAATGTTTTTTTCAAATCTGATTTTTAAAACCCTAATTACTCCTCGAGACTCCTCCTCAGCTCCTCCAGCTCCGCGGCGTGCTTGGCCTGCGTCCTGCCCGTCTGCTGCGCATGGTACATGTTATTATTGTTATACCTGGAGCTGGCCAGATGCCTCTCCTTCACCAGCGCGGCCTCCTTCTCCTCCTCGAGACTCCTCCTCAGCTCCTCCAGCTCCGCGGCGTGCTTGGCCTGCGTCCTGCCCGTCTGCTCCGCGTGGTACATCTTCAGGTCTGATATTTCTTTCTGCTGTCGATCTGCCATTTCACGAAGTTCGCCCTCTAGTCCCTTCACTGTTAGCTCCTAAAAATACGCAAAATGTACAAGACAATGCCTGCCGAATTAGCTGCAAACTCCTCGTTTCCATTCCTTCGTCTGGAAGAAATATTATTTAGGTACTTATTGGCCAAAAACTTTTTAGATCTTCTAATGATATCGTCTATTGTGGAATTTTAAAAGAATAATTGTCAGATCTCTTTGAGGATTTCACAAACCTTTATTTTCTCAGCTTTCTGACGAACCCAACGCTGCCGAGCAACCTGAAAAAATATTTATTTTATTTTATTTAACAGGTAAATTTTGTGTAGATACTTGCTGATTTCCATATAAGATAAAGTAGCTAGATAAACATTTAAATTCTTCAAAATAATTTGTTACTCTAATGGCTGGTAAAGGAACCTACATGTTAAACCTATTTACAAAATTTTGTGGCTTATATTTTGTGTTCACTGCCCATTAAGGATGACTAACGCTAGACCGTGTCGGGTCCGAGAAGAGTCCGAGCCGAGCGTCGGCCGTAGCATGGTCAACTAACATAACGTAATTATGTATATTTTGTATGGACACACTCACGCTATACCGAGCGGCAACCGAGCCGGGGATACGGGGCTACGGCCGACACTCGGCTCGGAACCGACACGGCCTAGCGTGAGTCATCGTTTACAAAGTGGCGACGGGCGTGAACCCGTTTCAGGTAGTGAACCTCCTCTCTATGCGATGGTTCAGTAACTATAATATAACTGACCTGCTGCGCGGCGGCCATCTTGTCGTGCTGATTGCGCAGCTCCAGCTTGTAGCGCTCCTCCAGCGCCTGCGCGGACCGCTTCCATCTCTCCTCCAGCGACCTCCGCTCGTCCACCAGCTGCTCTATGCGATGGTTCAGTGTTTTCTTGTCATTTATTAACTGTAAGTCGTAGAAAGAGAAGGAACTAGAAGGAAGGACGTGTCTTGTCATATTCACTCAGTAAGAGATGCACATAGCGAATTCGCTTTAGTAAAAAAGGAGATCGCTACTTATTGCTGTCCTTATCGACGTAACCACTTTTTTGTTCTACGACGGCTGTCTGACTCCGGAGTCAGACATTTATTTTCATACAAATTGTATAGGATTTTATGACTATCGCTGTCTCATACGCGGTTACACTGATGTTCCGTCTACCAGCGTAAGCGCAAAATACTTCGCCTATGCTGTAAGTACATTTTAATTATTGACAAGTTAATAGAGAGATTTCACAACTAAATAGTTTAGGTATACATTTAACAAATAACGGGAAGGAGAGGAACTGTATTTGACATTTTGCCTCTTGCGTCTATTCGACAAATATCCAAAACAGTAAACATACGTTTCCGCCCTCTATTCAGTTTTGGTTGTCAATAAAGCAAAGGACTCTAAAATCATTGGCTGTTCAACATTTGGATGGAATATTTGTGATAATTTAGCAAAATACAAAGCCACCATAACAAGAACATTTTGCCAGTATTTTTGGATCAGTTAGAGTGGTGGAGGAGTTCTAGCATAGCTTTTTTGTGACGACGCATATTGCTGACCTCAGTATTAGTACAAAAAAGTTAACGTAGCATTGAAAGGTAGAGGAATCTAGTCTTGTTTGCTGTCAAGATTTTGTATCTTCGTTCGGGAGTCAGACAATCTGGTCAACATAGTTACGAAATTGAATAAATACCTGGTCGATAAAGTTCTGGTGCCTCTTGATGGTCTCCTCGCACTCCTGCTTCACTTTGTTGATGTTGCGGACAGACTGCTTCTCCAAGTTACTCACTTTACTTATCATCTGAAACCACAAGACCATCAGACGCAACACCGGGCCTGAGGGGTAAGAACCCGGAGTTCAATGAGTATTAGCTTGACCCACAATACTAATTTGAAATCTAGAAAATACATATCCGGGAACTCAGAAGCAAAACTTTTTTTTTCATTATAATTTCTATTGACAGATTACCTGTTCCTTGTGATGGGCCAAGCTTTCCTGAAGCAGAGCTATGCAGCATGACCTCTCCTCGAGCTGCAGAGACGCTGTCACCAGCCTCTGCGCCAGTTCTGTCTGCGGTAACTTCAGCAGTAATTCCAGTCTACGACAATTACAAATACATTTTAAATTGTCCTGTAAAGAGACGGGGCGCAAGTGGCCTATGAGTCAATAGAGATGAGAGTAAGGTAGATTTGTTGGGAGACCTTTCCTCATGACTCACTGAAAGGCGCATCAAAATCGGCACCGAGGATTTTGAGAAAATAATGATTCAAGTTACTATGAGATTTTAGTTACCCTCAGTGTATTTTTTGTGAAGAGACTGCATTAACTGGACCACGGAGATTCTTCATCTTCATGGCCCCGTCGCTAACCGTCGCACACGTCACACCACACAGTTGTTATGACAACTGTCATGTCATGTCATGTCATGACAAACGTAGGTATAGTGTGACGTTTTTGACGGCTTGCGAGGAGACCATGGAGATGAAGCATCTCCGTGGTCGAGTAAATGCAGTCTCTTTTCAAAAAATACACTGAGGGTAACTAAAATCTCATAGTAACTTGAATCATTATTTTCTCAATATCCTCGGGGCCGATTTTGATGCGCCTTTCAGTGAGTCATGAGGAAAGGTCTCTTAACAAATATACCACACTCCCATCTCTAGTGGTTCATAGGCTCCTTACAGATGTCTCCATACAAAGTTTCCCAGTCTCTTTTGTCCTTCTTATTGAAGGCATTAAAATGACAGATCATTTTTCCGATAAAGAACTCGCGGAAGGTAACGAGACGCAGACAGGGATCAAAATTATTAATATATCAGCCGTTGTTGTCCGTCCGTCCGTTTTGTCCAAAAATAATAGTCTGCTTCGATAGCCAGTTCAGTTCTAAAGGTATTAGACATCAATCTCGTCTCGCGACCTTCGTCTGCCTCGACGCGCCGATGGCTCACAGTTTAATAAAAAACCATTCCACTTATCTTCCGAAAAGTTAAAACAAGCAAAATGTATATGAGAACACTTATTCCAAAAAGTTAAATCAAGCAAAATCGATATGAGAACACTTATTCCTAAAAGTTAAAACAAGCAAAATGGATATGAGAACAGTGTGAACTTTGTGCTGAATCTATCTTACTTGGGTACGGTCAGCGGCGTGCTACTCGTCACGACGGATAACGCATCATTCGCACTTTGCTCCACCTTCTCCAGAAACTCAAATATTTCCCTGAAAATAATGACTGAATCAAATATACGTATAATTTTTTCTTCCTACATTCTGCAGGTTGGACTACATAGAAGTCATTTTGTTTTTGGCATGAAATTCGGCGTATTTCCTTTGTCTTAGTACCCTGCAGACTCAAAATTTGCAAATTTAATTTAAATCCGTTCAGCCTTTTTGAAGAACAATTTGGTATTTGTTAGGTTTTTGTTTATTTCTGGTATTTTTTTTATTAGCCTACAACCCCTTAAAATAATTGTGTATTAGAAGAAAACCTTACATAAAATTATCCTTTGGTGTAGGAGTTCTCTCTTCCTTCTTACTTTCATTAGTAATCTCTGGCACGCTCGCATTAGCAACTGATGTTACTGGGTTTTCTCCATAACTCTCTATTTCCTTCAACATAGAATATATATCAAGGACACTCGAATTTGAGTTTAAGTCTTTTGGTTTTGTGGTCTCTTTCAGTTCTTCAATCTTGTTTGGATTTGGTGAAAGTTGTTTAGGTTTCATTTCAATATTTTCTTCAACTTTTGGATTAGGTTTTACTTGTTTGTTGGATTCTTCTGTCGACGGATCTTCGCTGTCTATTTCTAGAATCCTCGGTGATGGAGCAGATAGCGACATCCAAGATTCGATGTCTTTATCGTTTTGGACGCTATCTATTCGAGCGCTTAAAGGAGTGCGCATTGTGAATTGATTTTTCTGTGTCTGATTTCTTATATTTACAGGCAAATTGCTTTTAGCAGAGCTAGGTTTTACTTTGTTATTCCAATCTTGTTTGTATTCACGGCTTTCTCCCTCTTTAGAAACGGCGTTGCTTAATTTTCTTTCATATTTCTTAACATTTTTCGGTAAGTCCATTTTGCTGTAATCTCCTTCTTTCACTTTTAAATAATTCTGTATTAACTCTTTTGTTGACACTTTGGAAATATCATTTCTATTGTTTTCTAAAGAGTTCTTATTGTTTCTATCAGGGTCACTCTGGCTGCTGCCTAGAGAATTTGCCTCTTGTTTATCATCAAAGTGAGTAGAATAGTTTTCAAACATTTTATCAATATTTAGAGGTGTCGGTGATACTGCATCAGTTTTTATATCTTTAATCGTAAGCTCGTGTAAGCTGTTTATAGCTTCTAGCTCTTTCTTGTAATCTTCTATTACTTTGGAAGTGTACGCTTTCGTTGTACTGTGTCGTAAATATGATGGATACTCCAAATTTTCTTCTTCAATATCTATTTTGACAACAGCAGTGTCAACTTCGCTAGTGCTAGGTATTTCTGGCACATTGTTGGCTCGTGGCGAATTTTGAGGAGGCAGAGCAATGTGGCCCTCTTTTTTCAAGAAGAAATCTTTGTAAAGTAAACGACTGTGGTTCAATGGTTCTATCCATTGGCTATTCTTATCAGGAAAGGTTTTACGAAAATCCTTATTGTTACCATTAGACGAGATACTGTCTAAGCTTTTGGGTTCTTCAATTCTATCATGTGAATTCGTTTTTTTCAGAACAGATGTACTAGGCAGAGAATAATTCTGCCTGTAAGCTTTATCTTCATTGGCACCACTATCGGGATATCCAGAGTCTTTAGAAGAAGAATCAGTGTGTATAACAGTACTCGACATTTTATTCTTGAAGACTTCAAGATTGTTTGTATGGAAACCATTGTAAAAACTGCCGTAAGTTCTAGGGTCACTCATTAAATTTTGCGATATTTTAGGATAATCGTCTTTGGAGTCTAACACGTATGTGTTTCTCCGTGTCAAATCATCTTCAACGAATTCATCTTTTTTGGCGTCTTCTAAAGAATTTTCTAAGCTAGTTAAGTTGTGCGAAGGAACACTTTCGACGTCCTGTGTGGATTCCTCTTCTACTAGAGACAGCTGTTGCTTGGTCAACGTTAAACGACGAGAGTAAGTATCTATAGCTTGCTCTATTTCGGAATTAATGCTTGAAGATCCAAAAGACACTCGACCAGCCAAAGCGTCTTCATCAATCTTCTGTTTAGGCTCAAGCGGTATGAAATATGATTCGTAAGCCCCTGATTTAAAAGAAGGCGATAAACTTCTTTCATTAAACACATTGCCTTTAGTTGGAGATGGACTCCTTTGTCTTTCAGTTATTTTTATTTCAAACCCGTAATCATTCTTTTCTTCGTGTGGTAAATTATCCATGGGCTTCCGTCCTCTCTTAGCAATATTTCTGTACTTCAAAATGTTTTTGTTCGAAGGGTTTTTCTTAGGTAATTGAGCTCTAGCTTTAATTTTAGTTCCTAGGCTAATGAATGTGTCCTCTGATCCATAGTCAGAGGCGTTGCTGCAGATATCTTTGTCTCTAGTTACTGATTGATTTACGTTTGATTTTGAATCACCGAGCAGTTCTGTTGTAGGCGGCAACACTTTTACTGTTGTGATTAGAGGAGTGTCTGTAACAAAGGCTGCAATAAGTTTAAGTTGAAAGTTTGCAACATTCAAGTAAAGCCTGACCAGAAATATAAAAAACCTGGTTTGGGGGCGCTGCAATCGACTATAACCTTCAGGCCGAGATTCAGAGACGATTCTTAAGTCATAGTTCGAACTCCCGTATGTCAAAATCCATACATTTCGACCCTACTTAGCTCGAGCTAAGACTACAAAAATCGTCTCTGAATCTCGGTCTTAATGTCATGTCAGTGTTCCAAGTACAAATATTAGTTCGAATGCTTTTCCACAACATGGCAAGGTTATTTATTTTTCTGGTCGGGCTTTACGGTAAAAGAATAGACTACTGTGTTATTTTTTTATTTAATGGCCTTATAGCTCTGTTGGTAGTGTGCCTGCTGATCCAAGGATTGCGGGGTTCAATCCTGTAAGGGGTAAATATTTGTATAATGAACACGAACACACACACGAACACGAACACGAATCATGGATGTTTGTATCTATACAAAATGTGTATTTTATATCATTGTCTTGTCATCATAATACAAGACTATAATCTGTGTGACAGACAATGTTCAAGACCTGAATTTTATATTGATTTACTCTTGAAAAATATCATTAAATGATTTGTATTTGTATTAATAATATGGCTAAACATTTGGGAACTTTATTTTGCCTCCAAACGTTCTGACCATAATCCCATTTGGGGTAGGCAGAAACTTTGCTGCAACTATATTCAGAATGATGTGTCAATGAGCACGGCAAATCAATCAGCTAATTTCAGCAGCATGAAAATATCATTTTGCCCTCAAAAATTTCATTACTAATCCCTTAGTCGCCTCCATTGTGACTAATTCATTCCTAGCAGGAAACCCTATCATTGATATATCATAGTTAAGGCTCCAAAAACAGTGCTGTTAAAAATATTTACTGTTGTAACTCTGCAGGAGCTCAGCGCTGAAGGTTTTGAAGAAACTCCTGGTTGACGGTGCTCTCTCCTTGGCATCTGCTGAAAACGGCCTCTTGTATCTCTCTTGATTTTCCTATGAAAATCGAAATGAAATCATAATTGGGATTAATTCAATGAGAAGCAGTTGTGGTCCAGTGGCGAGTAACCTTAGCCACGGTTTATACAGAAGAGACGTGTGGCGGTGGCGGATAATCTAAGTAACACAATATAAACCTTATAGTACGTAGCATAGCGCTCGTTTTTGTCGTAAAGGAGAATCGCGCCCGCGCCTCCAGATGAAGTCGCCTGGAGGCGCGGGCGTAATTCTCCAAACGATGCTATGCTACATACTATAAGGTTTATAATTGTGTTACTTTGACTATCCGCCACCACCACACGTCTCTTCGGTATAGACCGCGCCTTAGACTATGTATATGTATACAAGGTGTTACAAAAATATAAATAAACAATTAAGGGGGTGGTTTAGACCATCAAACTGAACAACTTTCACTACTGGACCAACATTGAAATCGCAAAAAAAAATCAGCTGTCCCATACATTTAGGGCTCTTACAGACCAGCGACACTTTGCAGTCGGAGAGGGTCGCGCGACAGTTGCGCTCATAGACTTTACGGTCGCGCGACCCTCTGCGACCGCAAAGTGTCGCTGGTCTGTGAGAGCCTTTAGCTCAAATAGATTTGTAGTTTGGGACATCACTTTTTTTTTCGCGATCGATATTGGTCCCATAGTGAAAGTGGTTCAGTTTGATGGTCTAAACCACCCTCTTAAATGTTTATTTGTATTTTCCTTGTATAAGCATAGTGTATTTAAACTAGGTAGTGGTTCGGCGGTCGCGACAGGTCAATCGTGCGCGGTGAGCGAGGCCATGGGGAGCGTGTCCCAGTACGTGCCAGTATACCGACTTACCTGCGCGCGCGGTACCGACTTTGCCGGTGCCCCGTCCCCCGCACACCGCGCGAGGATAATAATTATAATATAATAATACTTTTATTTATTTTCTCCAAAAATTGTTAAATATAAGTACACATAGATACACAGGAATAATACACGCATTTTTATACAAACAACAATTTGCCGCAGCTTGATTAACAACACTTTTTTGGTAGTTATCTGATAGTGGATCTAATACATAAGGAGTTGGGAGAAATAAAGTCTAATAAGATACAACTACAAAAATAAAAAAATAAAAATAAATGTTTCAAAACAAACAAGAAAAAGTGAAGTTTATGCTGAGATAATTTTTTCATATACCGAATATTTCATGAGACGTGTGGTTTGACTGTGGTGTGTAAGTGTGGTGAGTGAGTGTGATGTATGAATGTCGGGCTGAATTTCGTTTCTATCAGTCCACCGCCCAACGCTAATCCCCCGGCCAAAGAGACACTTCCAACACAGAAATGTCACTTCAGCCAGCCGACCAACGTTGAAACAGCCGAACCGAGAGAAACAAGTTTATGGGTACATCTAGATAGCCCTACGATGAATCTTGGGATCGGAAAAAGGTATATAATTTTGCCACTATTTAGATGCACCCACCCACTCGTATAATTATTATCTGTACGTAGATCCGCAAACAAAATAAACTAGGAAAGAACGGTTAGGATTCGTTCAGTTCCTTCGTAATCCAGCTTCTGCAACCATTCTTGGGTATGCTCTAGCAAATGACGTTCCTGAGTGACAGAAAAGGATGGAGCGACGGAAAAATGTGATGCTGTGCTACGTGGTGTAGTTCAACCCTTACGCTATAGTGTATGTGAAATGGTAAGTACGCAAATTAGAACTACATTATCAATACAATTCTCCATATAAGGCATTGACCTCCTACACTAGACCCACAGTGTCATATAAAATCTTAACAAATTTTTGTGCACATTGACGCAAAAAACCGCACAAATTAAGTATGCATGCTGCTGGTTGTCACTAATACGTTGTATTTGATTCATAAACATAGTCGTATTTCGCTTGTTAACTGTCAGATAGTACAAAAAAGAGCTCATCCGAGCTCTTTTGGTTGTGCCATTTTTCGAACGTTGATTGTGAGTCTAGTTTGTATATAAGATGTCTATGATATAAGGCTAACATTACTGATATAACTAGATACATTACCGGCGTAAAACAAGAGTTCTGTAAAGCGGATCGTGGACGGTTACGAATATTCTTCTTGTCGTCTTTCTTCTTACTCCTGTAGGACAGATTCACGGGCGAGCCTAGTAGCCGCAAGTTTGTGTTGTCTTTCGACATTTCACACACATGCCCGCACAACAAATATCACACTGTAATCACTCACGAATCACGAATTCTGAAAATGAAAACGAAACGATAAACTTTTTTCGACTTTCTTGTTGACAGTTTTTGTCACTTGTTTGTTGTCAAGAGAATCGTTGCTAGGCAACGGGCAACAACGGGGTCCTATTCTTAAAGCATCTTTTGATTTTCCCACTCTTATCCTGAAAAATTTCAATTGTAATTTTAAATAATAATACGTTATTTTATTTCAAAAAATGTTTTGCTAATTTATAGATTTTTTTTAATTACTTGCTAAATAAATAAATAATAAATAAAATAAATGGACCGGAAGTATGTCAGAATAAGAACCCAAAGGTTGTGCAGAGTTACCAGAGTAATAAAAATTCTACCAAAAAATATAATATTACAAATGGTTGTGTACATTTCCATTTTTGTTAAATTTTATGTTAAAAACCACAAAAAAGACGATTAAATACTCCCAACAGAAAAATCTATATTATTTTATGTTTTTCCTTCATCATCCTTTACCAACGAAATAACTAAACGCAATAAGCAATGACGTCATCGATAAAAATACAGTCGGCTCACGTCTCGGACATATGAAAAGTGTTCTTCGCACATCCAGTTTCGACGGTCGATCTCTTCTTTGGAACCTTGAAGATATTTCGGATCGCTTTTAGCGTGAAGAGGCGTGCGCTCACTAAAATTACTAACTTCGTAGAAATTATAAATGCTGCGTTAATGGTTTTTAACCCTTCAAAAGTTTAAGTTTCCTGTGAATTTAAGTTGTGATTTCGTGTTAAACTACTAATAACTTTATCAATCAAAATGTTCAGTGGAATCGCAGGTAAGTTAAACATTTTATTTATTTAAAACAATATTAATATTTATATAACTATACAGTCATTTAATATAATTATAACTACATTGTGGGAATTTTATTATAAAATTATACGTAATCCACAAAGTTTACTCAACGTACCTATAATTTAAAATTATTTTACTACGCAAGTAAGTAATATAATTTAAGTATAATTATTTACCTAATTTAACAAAACAAAGTCAAAATCAAGGAAAAGTTTCTGTAAGTAATCTATTTATAATTATTCGATTGCTAATAAGTACCTAATTACCTAAATCCAGTAGTGTGCATGTATCTCGGGTATACTAACTACTAAGTTATTTTTCTACTAGAGTTACATACTAGAAACTAGATCAAAACACTGTAATTTTTACCTAGTACTGTTTAGTAGCCTAGGTATTGTTTAGGAGCGTAGACTGCGTAGTTCCACACTATTCCTAATAAACCAGCATGCTTTTTACATACTTGTAGACAATTTCATTGCCAGTTAATCATTAAACCAATCTTTGCATTAAAACATCAATCAAGGTACTTAATGTTTTTTTTTTTTAATATTATACTTACTTGATTTGTAGGTACCTACCTCCAAAACGTTACTTTCTGAAACAATGCTATGGAGTAGGTAGATAACCTCATTATGCACTATGGGGTAAAGGTTATAAATTCACATTAAATACCTACTACGTTTTAAATGAGCCGACTTTATTACAAAAAAGTATGTAATAAAATAAAAAGTAATACCTATTCTCAATACCTAATAAATTAATTAATATTGTTTATTGTACCTAATCATTCCCTAGGTACTCACTTAATTGAGTTATTATTACAGGAACTATAATGACATCAAATTTAACATTTTCAACTTTCTTAGTTATTTGTCATACCAATAATAATTAGGGTACCTAAACCTAACTACCTACTCCTATTTTAATTTTCTACGACTACTTTAAATACAAGGGATGAAGCTGAAATAATAAAGTTATACGCAGTAATCTTAAAAATCTTTCTGCAGGCCTACCATGAGTTTGCACTGTACCTACATTACTAGTTTAACTACTGTAGTTACGGCTCCACCAATGTTGTATGGCAGAAATAGTTCTGAACATACACAAGTGGGAGTAACAAAAATTACTGTAGTCTAGTCTAATACAGTTTAAACTCATGCATGGTAGGCTCACTCACTGTATACACTACCTACAACTACGAACTTAGCACCCCAGTAGCTCACTAGGTAACTAACTATGTACATAATGTATAATATATAGGGTCCTTCTTAATATGCTGACACTTTTTTGACCAGTAACTCTATAGGTCATAAAGGTCACAATTCATTGAAAATATCTTGCGGAATATGAAAATAAAAAATTTATTAAAAAATATTAACTAAAAAAATGTAAATGATTTCTTTACTTTTGCTGCATAACACTTACCGTTCTGTGAAACCCGTATGAGATCGATGAATGGAGTAGCACACTAATACGCACGCACACACAAAGCTACTACACCATGTTTTCATTGATTGCACTGACAGCACTGACACTGAGTTTGATTTCAAGTTCCTACACATTTCTTCGGGCGTTTCGTTTGTCTAACTAATTAATTAAATCTGTAATTTTGTTTGTAATGTTCTAAACAATTCTTGCACTCACTCATGTGAAATTCAACTGATGTAAGCGTATCATAATAAACGTCACAATGTCACTTTTCACTGTCCGTACACGCCCATAGTCAGTAATTCGTTGGTCGTAGGGTGCTGCTGATGAAAGTCCAATTTTTTTCCTTGAAATAAACAGTTATTTTGAAGCAAACTACCGAGGATCGCATGCGCAATATTGAAACACGTATTTTCACTAATTTAGTCAAACGTCTAACTGACCGGGAAACGGGCTCAAGGGCTCATACTGTCGGGAGTTGCGCATGTTATCAAGATATCGATTGATTCAATGCTTTAACGTCGTACAAATAAGAAGCAAAATTGCACGGCCGCCTTCTTTCATTCTTGATGTTCAAATTCGCAAAAAGGCTTTTGTGCGGGCCGACAAAGGAAGGTGGAAGGTGTTGTTTGTTTTATGAATGGGATAGTAATATTCTCACTAAAGAAATTGTAAACATGAACTCAGTGAGTAGGCGATAAAGATTATTTTGGTATGAAAAAAGCGGTTTGACTAATAGGAATAAAACATTTCCCTTTTGCAGTTACCTAGTTACCGACTTCGTGGAATTACATTAACAATTTTAACCCCATTCATAAAAGAAACACTGGCCGTTCAAAGAAAGCCGCCTTTTTTGTCGGCAAGCTTTGCAAATTTAGCAATAAGGTGCATGCGCCCGGGTAAATTTATTCTTATTTACAAGATGTTAAAGCATTGTATTGATTGATATCCTGACAAACACGTTAAATCACTTTCCCTACCATTCTAGGGAATGAGCCCAATTTATCTGTTTAGTCAAATGTTTTCCAACTCTGCAAATGGTCGTGTCGTGTAAACAAACAATTATTGTTTCAATTTGTGCAAATTTCTGTATTGGCATTCGCGGCGCGGCGTCCGTCCGTAGTTGTGATACTTACAAAGTACAAAATTGCCTGTTTTCTAATTGTACACATGGTACCTAGTGTGTGAAGTACCACAATTTTATTGAGAACAACCTCTGTGACAACAGTTTTGAAGTGCCTCCTAGCCAGTTGATTCTCGAAACATTAGTACGTAACAGTTACCAAGACTAATACAACCTGCTGCTGATGTTAGCAGACCTCAGTTCGAGGAAGTAATGTCCTTTGGACTTCTTTCTTCAGCATCCTATGGCCACAGATGGTGCAGATGTGTTCAATCAGTTCAACGTGACAGTGTGGCGTTTATTATGAGACGAGGGACACATTCGAATTTCTTATTTCACAAGAGTGCAAGTTACAAACTAATCTATCCAAATAACTCATTAAATTAATTACATGGTGATCATGCAGACAAAAGCCTGGTGGCAGGTGGGAGCTTTAAGTCGTACTCAGTGCAATGTGAAAACAAGTGTAGTGGTTTTGTTACGAGTGTGCGTACGCACATCGTACGCGTAGTATTTCATTCATCGATCCCGTACGGGTTTCACAAAGTGGTAAGTGTTATGCATTATAAGTAAAAGACATTATTTGAATATTTAGAGTAATTTTGTTTTTTAAAATAATTTGAAAACTGTATTTCCGTGTGATATTTTTAATGCAGTGTGACCCTTATCACCTATAGAGTTGCTGTGTAAAAAAGTGTCAGCATATTAAGAAGGACCCTGTATAGCATATGCTCACGACTATATTCCCCGAGGGGGTAGTCAGAGATATTCTGAAATCTCAGAACATCCACGTTTCACCAGTAGTACCGAAACTCTGTCCAGTGTGACGGGGGGTGAGCCCGTCGCCACTTGTAATGGACAGTGGGTACAATACATGCCTCGAAATTGAAGCATGCAGGTTTCCTCACGATGTTTTCCTTCACCGAACCGAAAAGCCAGTGGTGTTACAAATCGTACATAAATTCCGAAAAACTCATTGGTACGAGTCGGCTTGGACGGGGATCGAACCATCGCCTCCTGCACGGCAGGCAAGGTTACTCGCCACTGGACCACCACGGCTTTTTTTATACTTAAGCAATAATCTCAAAACAACACATAGGTATAAATAACCATAACATCTATATACGCCAAGGACACAAAGGACACGTTAATTTGTGACCATAAATGAATGACTGAGATAAGCACGTGTATATTCTATAAAAAATGTTACACAATTTGGATGACGCGCTGTCATTAGATGAATCACACAATCAGCGGGAATATTCCTATAATTTAATTTGAAGTTGGTAACTACGCAGTAGCATGCTTTGGTCATTCATCCTACAATGTATAAAAGGACTTAAAATATAATGTAGGTACCGTGATTTTACGTCGCAGTCACGTCCTAAACTTGGCATTCAAGCCAAGTAGGTACATACATTTTATGCTATTTAATTACCTACGTCGATTTAATATAGTATTCATTCGTACTACTCATAGGAGTCATAGTTATGATAGTTATGTCTAAATTACTCTAAACACTGCAAATGACAATTAGCTCGCATTGCCGCAGTGTTTATAAATTACATACCTAGTTATTTCGGTTTTGAGAGTCAATCAGCCGACATAGTGGGTTCGGTTTTTGAATAAAATGTATAAAAAATGACGATTCGATAGATACCTAACCTACTATGTTAAGAAAAATCCATTAGAAAAAGTTCTGAAACATTATAAGCAAAAGAAAATGCTCTGATTAATTTTTCATCATAAATATTTATTCTAAACAAAAATGATACTTACCTACCGATTGAAAACATATTTTATACACGTGGCAAGAAAGGAGAAATTATGAAAATACAAAATTAATTACCTGAGAATGTTGCATATGCCGCAGGATTAAACCTTGACCTGCTTTCCTACCTTGCGTGGAGTTTTAAAAGCTGAGTCATGCAGGTCGATAGGAGCTCTCTCTCATCCTTAGAGATTTTATTATGTGTAACATTTTTTTTTAAACAAAGCGTTACATAAGAAGAAAAACATCGTGAGTAACGTAACCTACATGCATACACAACACAGTAAAAGAAATTTTGAACCTACGCTAAGTAAGACCACCAATCAGCATTGGATTGGACACGCGTAGAGGACAAGCGCCCATAAACCCTTAATTACTATGAGGGTCTATCCTGTCGGTAGAGAGTGACAATGCCAGCAATTAAATAGAAGCTGATTGTTAGTTAGTTTGTTACCGAAGCACCAAGAAAACAGAAATACGCGTCACCTGTTTAGAAAATGTAACTGGAAAAACATGTCTGTAACATTTGAACTTATGTGATATCGTAGGCGTAGACGCGGCCGAGTGCATGCGAACCGAATGTACTGAGGGTCAGGGACGATAGCAAACACCTTTATTATTATAGGAGGAATTTATGAATCATTCCCAAGCATTATCGAACTGTCAACTCTTGAATTAACGGTGTAATGCTTTACGAAGATTAGACGACATCGAGAACTGTCCCGATCAGCTGACCCAGTCGCCTAAATCTATTCATTAAATATGTATTGTGATTACCTCTCTCGAATCAAGAACTAGGTACAATGGATTTAGTCTTTGTTGTGGTATCCTATTTTAAAGCTTATATACACACACTGTTAGCCCGGCTTGCACCAACATGTATTTAGGCTTAAACATATTTAGTGATAGTTCTGTCTTTCACACTGCTTATACAAATGACAGTGACAGCATCATATTTAAACATGTTTAAGCCTAAATACTTTTTGGTGCAAGCCAGCCTTACTAATCAAAATCTAGATTTAAGAGCCCTTCGTGTAGCTTCATTCCAGACTCCTAACCAAACACAATTACATTTTAGAACCCTTTTTTGTATTTTTTTCATGGATTTGTAATAAAACTATGCGAGAGGTTTGAACAGGCTCAAAAATCCTTTCTTGCACCCCTACATCCTCCGTAGAATCTTTATTCCAAATGAATTGATCTTCAACGGTTTAAGGTGCATGTCTGTCTGTCAGTCACAAAACTGCTTTATAAGTATACCTATTGACTAAGCATTCTGATTTTAGACTGGATTAATGTCCATTGTCTTCCTTATTTCTCTTTGCGCCTTCGTAATGTTTTCCTCGACCAATGTCTGGTGTTATCTAAATAATATTCTCGACACCATATAATTATTTTATTAATTTAAAAACAGCTAACGTATAGTGTTAGTTTAATTAAGTACCTGACCGAAGTCACCTTGGAACAACTTTTATTAATGTTTCTGACTTATGTCTGAGCTCATTGCAACTTGCGTTGCGTGACTGGAACACCCGTGTGAAACTGACTCAGGCTTAAACTTTTATAAAGTACCTACCTTCCTTGACTGTGTTGTTGTTTTAGTCTCAGCTTGTCATAAAAACAATATATTTAGCAGTATCATGTTTATTGATGAATTTGTTCATTGATCAGCTGAGTGCTTGCAAACATGACGCTATACCGAAAGACTTTATTTTACATTCCATCCAATTGACATTTTAAGTACCTATGGTAATTATGTTTACATTTTTTTGTAATATGAATAAGGTACTTAGTTATTATACGGTAGACATATAAAATTAGATGCGAGATAAGAGAACATTATGTTTGTTTATAACAAATGTGGACTTCCATGTTTTGAGAGAAGTGTTACCTTCACTTCGCCATCGATCATTTTATGAGGACGTCGCAGAAATAAAATTGTTTAGTCTCTACTTTACCAATCGGAACAATAAAACCATGGTATCAGAGTAGACTACGAACCGAAAACAAATCCCGCGGTTTGCGATGACATCATCAAGGTCGACCGGTGTCAGGGCCCGACTGTTGTATAATAACTACGTAGTATATCCTCATCTCTTTCAAACATACTTAACCTAATCAAGAGTGAAAAAGACGAAGACCTGTTAGTAAGTATCAAGTTCTGCACTGTCTTCAATCTTACAGAATGTAAGAAAAACTTAACGTATAGGTCTTAATTATTGATACTCTGAAAGTGACCAAGTCAGGAATGCGGTTTAGGGTTATTTTTAGTGATGATGAAGGGCACTAGGGCGAACATGTGGGAGTTTTCACTCAACGTACACGTTCTCGCTATTTAACTACATAGCTGGGTAATATTGGATTTGATGGGATAATTTCGGCGACTAAATGTTATAACAATTTAGAGCTGCAAATTAATGTTTGATTGGTAGGTAGGTATATTATTTTACTTGCTTGCATTACAGATTACAGGTATTCTTGTCAATTCCACTACTGCGGCTGTAAAGGTGGAATTGCTACCTACCTTTTCTCTTAAAACCCAATTTTTCATAATAATTATTACGTTCGATTATGAAATTGGTCCTTCTTGCATATTTACCTACTATTATAAAACGCTGGCACATTATTCACATTATTTTCCTACAAATTGGATAATTTTTCATAAAGTATGAATAATTCTGCACAAAATATAAATCAGCACACAGAACGTTCTAAAACACGTAATGACATCACGGGTGGTAGGAAAAGGAATGTGATGTCATCATAATAAATGTTTGGACCGGATATTTATCTCAATTGGCTACACACTGCTTGCGATCGGCTAAGGAATCTGTAATTTGTGCCTACCTACGCAATCTTACAGTACGCTTACTTAGTAGGTAGGTACCTACTTAACGAATAAATAAGACAAAGGAATATTAGGTAAACGAGGACTTGAAGAATAAAATTTACTATTAATTCCCAATCAATTAAACGTTTCACCAGTGTAGAATTGGTTTCTCTTTCGGGACGAAAAGGAAGGTCATAAGGCATGGAGAATTAAAGAGAATATAAGGTCTAACAAAATTAGCTGAAACTATTTTAAGGGGATGATCAGACCATCAAACTGAACAACTTTCTCTATGGGACATATATCGAAATCACGAAAAAAAAATCTGCTGTCCCATGCATTTAGGTCGAGTAGGTCTGTATGGAACAGCTGTTTTTTTTTGTGATTTCGATATAAGTCCCATAGAGAAAGTTGTTCAGTTTGATGGTCTGATCATCCCCTTATAATAGTTTCAGCTAATTTGGTTAGACCTTATTATAATGTCCTATTGGCGAATTTTTAGGCAACATCTTAATTTTCAGGGGTTGGGTGGTTCAGACCGTTTGGAGAGTAATTAAAAGATTGCCCAGTAGGTATACTAACCAATATAAAATACCTGCTTAAACTGTCTTAGGTATGGGTACACGTTTAGTTAGAAACAGCTACCTCAAAATTCTGTGGGATTTGATGTTTATAGTGGAAACCCGAATTAAATAAAAATGTATAGGTAATTATGATAGAAATTGTTTTGATGTACCTACATGTATATAGTAAAGATGTAACAGACAGACTGTCAAACACACATTCTGGTTATAATATTCAGGTTAAAACATTTAAAAATAGTAACGTTATTTTTCAGTATGAATCATAATAGGCTAGGTCTAACATAACGTCAGCCTAACCTTTATGACCTACCTGGGTCAGATACCGTTCCGCAGTGACCATAAAAACGTCTAGCGCAGACTGATCGATACAGAAACATTCTGAACTCTTGAGGATATAACTAAAACTACGCAAGGGTAGGTATATTTTTCAATTAGGTACCTACGTGTCATGTTATGGGTCCGGGAAATAGGAATGCACATCGTATGAAGTTAGCTGAGAGTAATAATGCGTACCTAAACGCTAGTGCAGGCTTATGGGAAGACCTGTCATGTGTTATTCAATATTATTAGTATACTATCTATGTTAATTCAAGAAATACTTAGTAGTTATACAAGGTGTTACAAAACTACAAATAAACCTTTAAGGGGGTGGTGTAGACCATCAAACTGAACAACTTTCACTATGGGACCAATATCGAAATCGGGAAAAAAAAAATGTATGTTCTATACTCTACAAATCGACTAGAGCTAAAATATGTATGGGATATGAAATTATTTTTTTCGCGATTTCGATGTTGGTCCCATAGAGAAAGTTGTTCAGTTTGACTGTCTTAACAACCACCTTAAGAGTTTCAAAAATTTATTGTTACTTATGAAACACCTTGTATAGAACCGTCGCAATCAATGGAAATTAAATTTAAGTGATGATTGTGATTGGCTAGTATTGTGGTTGCCTAAATAAAAAGACTACCTAGCTGATTATTAGGTACGGTTGTTAAATTAATCTACACCTTGCACCTCCACATTTTTCGTATTCAAATATTGTAAATGCAGGGATGAAAACTACTAGGTACTTATATATCCTCTGTACCTATATAGTATTGAGTTTTAACCAACCCTCGACCTAAATACGAATGTAGATGAATGAATATTTCGATTACATTATGAATATTTGGTGTTATTGCCCTTGTAATAGAGCAAGCAAGATACAGCAGAACTTTTTTTTATTACCTTCTAGCCAGACATACTTTTAACCCGGCATGAATTAAAGTAGCTTTGCTCGTTGCAAGCTTATTTTTAGAAAAATAAGTGGAATGTAGTTGTGTAATTTATTGTATAATAATCAAATTTGAATTCCTTATAGCCTTATTTATTCCTTTCCGCAAGCATAAAAATGTTACCAAATGCAAATTTTGCACAGTGCATAAACATTAGCTCATCATTGGATATTTTTAAATACGAGTAGGTATTTAATCTGCGCGTTGTGAGCTGTGATCGATAAGGCAACGCCTTCGTTTTAAAACTGTCTCTCTTACTATTTTACGTATCTCACGATATTTTTCTATACACTGAATGAATAGTTTCTCAAGTGCCCACTGGACAGTTATTTAGGGCATCAATCAGTCAGTACCGGTTGCGAAATCGGTCAGAACAACACTCGAGCAATGATCCCGGATCATTTGACCGACTCCCAACTCTATTTTTGGTCGGTCAAATTATTGGGACCAATGCACGGTGCATTGTGCTCGGGCAATTGGTCTATCGACCTATCCATTTTAATATGTATAGTTAAGTCGTATCACTGTTGACTTGCACGTATTTTTACCCATCTGATTTTTTAATCAAAATTTCCATTGTTCACCTTCTCTATTCCAGTACCTATATACAGATTTTGCAAATATGTTTTACAACGCACGAAAAAATTATTATTATTATACCTACTTACCTTTATACTAGATAATGTTTGTATTAGATTAGAATGCTAGATTATAATCAGGTACCTAAATTATAATTAAATTGTAGTTGTAGAATTACTTAGGTATACTTAGCGCTAAAATTTGAGAGCTCTCCAAGTTTGTTCTGCTTCACGTTGATAAGTGTTCACAAAATTATATAAAGTATTTACATTAAATTTTTCCCTAAACACATAAATTAATGTATCTATTTCCATGCTTTCCGATAGACAAGAATCTTGGTGAGTCTATTTCTTTATATAAAAATTTCTTGCACTATGAAGCGTTCTACTGTTTCATCAAATTGGCTTTTAAGATTATTATAGTACACTTTATTTCTTTAATCCCATGTGTTTTGTTATGGATATATAGCTATAATTGAGTTTACTTGTCGCACCCATGAGGGATAGTAAAATGTCGCCCGGCTGTGAGTGGGCGTGATGGAGAATCGATAGCGCACTCCCTATGTTATGATGTCGAATGAATCCGTGCAAATTGTTACGTACCTAAATAAACAAGGTGGTATACAAATTTATACCGGACTTGTTTTTAATATTATGTGAACACATTTTAAGGTCACGTATAGAATATTTCAAAGCAATACACCTGTTATTCGACATAGCTTTAAGATTATTAAATCTAAACATAGTGATTATAATTTAGAATCAATAAAACTAGCCTAGATACATAGTATATAAACTTTATATAAAGTGAGAAGAAAATACGCAATGCAGCTGTATTCAGTCCACTGAGCTTATTTTGCGTTTCGAATAGGTAGGTAGGTACTTATCATGTTTCTATTAGGTACACGAAACATGTTGTTTACTTCAGCATTGGTTTATGAGCCCCCTACTCGTAAAATTTTATGGCTCATCCCATCAACATTTTGAATAATTTTGATGTATTAACGACGAATGTTAAAATCAACGACTGAACGAGATAAACAACTTTAATGAACTTCATAACGCATTATAATGAACTGATAAGTTGTATTGTACCTATATTTATCATCATTCTTATCTCGTTCAGACTGGGGTCCGCTATTTGATGTGACCTCGACACTACTAGGGAGCTAGACAAGCTTAAATTCGGTTTTTATTGGATTAGCAGCGGTCACATGAATGTTAAAATTTTTCTCTATCTCTGCTATCAATTTGGAGACAGAAGTGATAAGTATTTCGAAGCACGTGACGAACAATAAACAACACTGCAACCGTCCAAAATATTATGAGATCGAATAATTATAAAATCTAGGAAATAATATAAAATAATCAATTCTACAGGAGCGTTCCGAAGCATCGGAGAGAAGACGGCGTCTCTCTTCGACCGTAAAAAGAAGGATGCTGAGCAGATCGCCTCGGAGAAGGCCCAGGAGGCGGCTCACGTCGTCGAAGACCAGGTGAAGAAGGCTGGAGAGCTCGTCAGTGGTGCCCAGAAGACTGCCGGTGATGCTGCTAGCACAGGTAAGATTTTTTTCGTGTGTGTAAATAAATAATAAAATGTTTGAGTTTTTAGGATGATCTTGAATAAAGAAAAATAATATATTACCTATAGTTCTTTAGAAAATTACAATTAAAATTTACATACTTACCGATTTTTTCGCGAAATTCATGTTGGGATGGACCCATGGGAGAAGTTGTTCAGTTTTATTATCATCTCTCGACCTCTATTTTTAAATTCGGCCAGTGATCCAGAAATTTCCCTATAAGTATAATAATTTGATAAGACACTGACGATATAAAGCTCATACTTACGTTTACCGTTTAAAAAGAGTTTTCTATTTAATCTTATGTTTTATTATCTTTATATTATGAAAGGACTTGCCCTATAAATTGTAGCTTAAGTAATAATCCAATTAATCTAAAAATTTAGATAGTATAATTTTTTTTTTCTTAAATAATTATCAGATAAGATTATTGTATTCAAGGTAACAATAATAATTATGACTAACTAAAATAATACTAGCTTAATAAAATATACAAAAATATAATTATAATCGAATTTACTAAATAAAAACTAGTCTAATAAACCGCCCCGCCCCCGCCCTAAGGTGCCTAGCTGGCTGCGTTGCCTCGCTGGATGGCCAGCGACATCCTTTGGACGAGATAGGGTAATCGTTATACAGACTCACATTTCTTATAAATCATTATGACTGTAATAACGTTTAGAATCGAATAAGATAACACTAATGTAAACAGTCGTCTAGATAACATGACTGTTTTCATAATTACTTAAAATTCCACTTAAAATTTTTAACAGTATTTAAAATTGGTCTTTGTACTTTATTCTCAGCCAACAGCGCCAGGAACTCGGCTATCGATGCTCTGGACAAGGAGCTGTCGAAGGTATCTCTGGCTGCTGGAGAGGCCAAGGACGCTGCCAGCAAGGCAGTCGCCGATGGCAAGAAGGTCGTTGACACTACTAAAGGTAACCTTTCAATACACTTTTTTTGTAGATACCGTTTGGAGACTTGATGCAGGCAGAGCTATAAAACTTCGGCGTAGGTATACCTAGGATTTGGTATAAGTATGACGTTCTTTCTTCCACTTAAATTAATCTTATGGCCAGACACCGTAGTGAAGCTTATAACTCGCATCAATGCATTTCATAGATAAGAGCGGTATTGTTATTGGAATTGGAAACTTTGAACCCGCGCATGCAGCGACTTTTAAGGTGTAGGTAAAGAAAACTTAAATAATCAGTTTAAATTTTTACGGGTTCTACTGTTTCTAACACAATTTACCCGTTTGACAGTATTTTATTGATATGTTATCAATTAGTAAACATTTATATACTGTTTACCGAGATTAAAAGTAGGTACCTAACCTACGTACATTTATAGATTCTCGTTCTATTTTTAGTTTTGAACACAGTAATATTATTAGATATTCGATTTAGTTTTCACGTAGAATTTGCTAGTTGTTTTTGTTTTCGCTAAAAATTTAGTTGTTATGTTTTGCTTTTAAATTTTAGATACAGTCGCAACCACATACGACAACACAAAGAAAACAGCTGAATCTGCAATTAACACAGCTAAAGGTACGTGCCCATATAATATTTTATTATTATTAAACTTATATAATACCTGTATAAGTTTTATGTATGTTTCATTATTATGTAAGTTTAATAATAAAATACAATATTTTATATAAGTATTTATATAATTTCTGTAGTTGCCTATCTATATTATTATTTAGTTATACGATTCTATGTTACCTATTCTTGCACGTATCTTGTAGATACAATCAATAGTACAGTAGAAAGTACAAAGAGCGCTGCGCAGTCGGCTGTTGACACTAGCAAGGCGTACGTGGACAGTGCTAAAGGTAAATGAACTAAAATATACAATAAAATACCTAGTGCCTGTTCTACATTCAAAGTCCCTAGTCAAAACTCTTATTCCGGCGACATTAATACGACAACGGCATAAGACAGGCGACTTTCTTCGTAGAATGGACAATATGTATTTTAATTTCAATGCATGTCATTAACACTTCTTCCCAACGGGAGTGGTTACTTATACTTATATTTTGTTAGCTATTTTTAGATAAGATTTCCTGTACTACAGTGTAGAGTTGTTATGTCTAATTTAAGATCTTAAAGGTTTCATTTTGTGTTTTTATCAAGTCGTTTTTGTATTTAGAATATAATAATAGAACAAATTAGGTATTTAATCTCTTCAGTGTTCTTTTTTATTTTGATACTTATTGTTTTATTTATTTTCATGTTTTATTTTGAAGGTTTGATCAGGCAGGCTTACAATTTATAATTATTTTATAACGATTGCTATTTTTCTTCTTATTTTCTTTTTATTTCACCTATAGAAACTGTTACTGGGGTAGTCCAAGGCACAGTAGACTCCTCACAAAAAGCCGCACAATCCGCTTTTGACACAAGCAAGTCCTATGCTACAAGTGCTAAAGGTATAATAAATATAATAAAGGGTATAAACTTACATGCGTTACATATTTAAAAAACCATCACACTAAAAATCTTTTAATACAAGACCAATAGTGAAATAAAGAAAAAAAAATTTTAGGTCCATAGAAAATGTCAATTTCATGTCTGAAACACCAATTTAAGTTTACTCCCTGTATGCATATTACATTTGAAACCAATGGCTTCTTATTCCTGACAAATATATTTACATACATACAATTCGACATAACGTATGGGTAACAGAAAATCATACCAATGCTACTCGTGCAACTGTTGTAAAAGTAGTTCTAAACTACACCTGTAAATTTGCAGATCTCGCTCACAATCTTGGTCTATTTATGTCAGTAATAAGAAGTTTATAATTATTTTCTTTATACAGTATTGAAAACCATTTCCATAGTAATAAGCTTACCTACAAAAAAAATTGCAGCAATAATCTAATAATTGTTGATAGTAGGTACTAGAATTGCAGCAATCTCACAATCAAGCTTAATTAAACTGTAAAAACCAAACATTATTATATAATTTACTTAATTGTATTTTAATTTGGTTGTTTTAGTTTGCTATATAATATGTTACATTACAATCAAGTTATATTATTTATTTGTAGATACAGTAGCAAACACTTTACAAAGTTCTGTAGATACTACTAAGAACGTAGCATCATCTGTTGTCGACAAAAGCACTTCTCTATTTGGCAGTGCTAAAGGTATTATTTATTTGTTTATTGTATTATAAATCACACATTTAATAAAATATATTTATTACCTATTTAATTTATTTGTAGATACCGTAGCAAGCACTTTACAAAGTTCTGTAGATAATACTAAGAACGTAGCATCATCTGCTGCTGACAAAGGCACCTCCCTCTTTGGCAGTGCTAAAGGTATAATTTTTAAAATTTATTTTACTGATTTTTGTTTTAATACCATTATAGTAAATTTATTACTTGTGCCATTAATTTGTAGATACAGTAGCAAGCACTTTACAAAGTTCTGTAGACACTACTAAGAACGTAGCATCATCTGCTGCTGACAAAGGCACATCTCTCTTTGGTAGTGCTAAAGGTATCATTTAATATTTTATTTATTGATAATTATAATTTTATACCATATCTTTAATTTATTATATTTATTACCTATGTAATTAATTTTTAGATACAGTAGGAAGCACTTTACAAAGCTCTGTAGATACTACTAAGAACGTAGCAGCATCTGCTGCTGACAAAGGCGCCTCTCTTTTTGGCAGTGCTAAAGGTATTATTGAATGAATGAATGATATTATACTTTATTTACACAAGACACATAAATACAGTAAAGAGCAGGATAAAAAATAATTATGCTACAAATAAGGGGACCTTCCGTAAAAAGCGGTTTCTTCCATTATTTATTTCATAAAGTACATTAATCATTTTGTATTCTTGGTTTATGTTTTAGTAAAAGTGTAATAGTTATAAAATGCACATATTTATACGTAGATTTTAGATAATTGTTCTATTTGTAGATACCGTAGCAAGCACAGTAGATACAACCAAAAACGTAGCAGCGTCTGCTGTTGACAAGGGTACATCTCTTATTGGCAGTGCTAAAGGTATATAATTGTGTTTGTAGTAAAAACATTTTGTTAGGTACTACTCACATTACTTTAGTAGTTTAGTATGCTATTTGATTTTCCCCCTCCGTTTATTTATAGATACTGTAGCAAGCACTGTACAAAGCACTGTAGATACAAGTAAGAATGTAGCAGCTTCAGCTTATGATAAAAGCGCATCTGTCATTGGAAGTGCTAAAGGTATTCATTATGATAGTTGTGTTTACTTGTTATTTGGTTTTAGTATTATTAACTATTTTGACTATCTGCATTTTTACGTTTATTTATTTTTTTGTAGATACCGTGGCAAACACAATGTTTAGCACTGTAGAAGGTACCAAAAATGTAGCTAATTCTGCCGTAGACACGACCAAAGCATACGTTGATAATGCAAAAGGTATTGCTCCTTATTATTTTTATTTGTGTTGTAGTTTTTGTAAATAACAACTGTGTTGATTATTTTTATTTTGCTAACCAACACTTTAGAGACTGCCCAAAACACACTACAAATGGCTATGGATGCTTCAAAGAGTGCTGTGTTTTCGGCTTATGGCATCGGCATGTCGTATTTAGATAGTGCTAAAGGTATTTATTTACTAATTAATATTTTTTCTTTGTAATGAGGAGTTTTCCAACAGCTACTCAAACGTAGTTCATCATACCGGCGATAGATGGCGTTGACCAGAGAGGGGTCCGAAAACGAAAATATTAGGCTAAAAAGTAAACAAAAATGCATTTCACTGAGTCAGACGCATCCTTTGACGAAATATATTATGCTTATATATTTTGCTGCTTACTTAAAAACACACATTCTTACTATTTAATTTGTAATTTATTACACTCTGCCCCTGTCTCGTCAACGCCATCTATCGAGCCATTAGGAACTACTTTTTCTTTTTTAATGGCTTTCTGTAAATCCCTCATTGCATTGTTTGTTTGATTGTTACTTACTTAAATGTTGTTTTAACTTGTTTTGTGTTCATGTTTTATACATAAATATAGTTTATAAACTTATAATTATAAACATAATTGTTATTAATATTGTATAAAACGTATTATTATTATTTATTATTGATAAACGTATATTATTATTTCGTAGATACGGTTGCAAGTACTGTAGATATCACTAAAAAAGCTGCAGAAAGTACTGTTGAAACTGGGAAAAGTTATATCGATTCTGCTAAAGGTAAATATTGAGTAGAGATACAAATCATTATCAAAATCATAAGGTCATACATCAAATAACATACCTATAAGTATAAGGTGTAGGTATACGACATTGCATAGATTGTTATCTGTATCAAACGCAAACTTGAATCAATTCCAGTTTATACTTAGATACTGTTTTAAACCACTGTACTTAGACAATACCTACTAAAAACGCAGCTGGTATCTGCTTTTGACACTGGTACAACTCTTCTTGGTGGTAAAAAAGGTATATAATATAATTTGCGCGTATCAAATGCAAACTTGGGTCATTTCCAGTTCCGTTTAAATTTACATGATTTAACTTAAAAATTTCATATGCGTATGTTTTTGCCTTTTATGTGCAGCTCCATAAATGTAAGGTACAAATTAATTATTCAAATAAATTCATTTTTAACTTGTTCCATTGATTTGGTAAATTAGACGATTTCGTTGTATTATAAAGCTTATGTTTTCATTTACGTTACCTACATTATTTTAGTACCTATGCTATTTGATTTCACCCCTCCGTTTATTTATAGATACTGTAGCAAGCACTGTACAAAGCACAGTAGATACAACTAAGAATGTTGCAGCTTCAGCTTACGATAAAAGTGCTTCACTCGTTGGAAGCGCTAAAGGTATTAATAATTATTTATGTTTGCCTTATTCTTATAATTTATTATTATGAGTCGTGTAGTTCTGAAATGGGTTAACTTACTCTTTCCTAGTAGCGGTTCGATTCTAGTTTGTATCAGATTTGTAGATACCAAATCAGTTTTCAGCTATCTACCTTCTGTATGTGTGAAAACACAAACATACAAACAGGAAGCTCGTAGTGTACCTGTGCATGTGTGAAACCTTTGAAATCTGTGAAGATTTCAAAAGCACATAGATGGAAAGATACACATTCGGATTTAAATATTAATGTGACATTTTAATTTGGTTCAAGCTTATTTACATTAAGTTATTTGCGCTTTTATTTTATTGTAGATACTGTATCAAGCACTGTACAAAGCACTGTAGATACTAGTAAGAATGTTGCAGCTTCAGCTTATGATAAAAGTGCGTCACTCATCGGAAGTGCTAAAGGTATAATTTAATTAAGTATAAAATATTATTAAGTTTTAGTTCCATCTGTATTCCATCTTTCTTTTATCATTTTGATATATCATTCTTCGAATTTTCATATTCTTTTAGATACTGTAGCCAACACTGTACAAAGCACAGTAGATACCACAAAAAACGTAGCATCATCTGCCGTTGACAAGGGCACATCACTAATTGGAAGTGCTAAAGGTATACTTTTTGTTTTTTAGACCTACATTAAGTCATTATTTATGTATTCTTCAGTTCGTTATGTAAACAATTTTATTTGCTTGTAGATACTGTTCAAACCACTGTAGATAGTACTAAAAACGCAGCAGTATCTGCTTTTGGCACTGGCACAACTCTACTTGGAGGTGCCAAAGGTATACACACTATTTATTATGTTTATATTTCAATTGTATTCTGTTAATTTATTTTGCTTCAAATACAAGTTTTCTTTTTCTTATTTATAGATACCTTAACTAGCACTGTACATAGCACTGTAGATACAAGTAAAAATGTAGCAGCCTCAGCTTACGATAAAAGCGCGACACTCATTGGAAGTGCGAAAGGTATAATTATATGTATACTTCCTATATACATTTTTCGAACAGTTTGTTTCTTATTCCACAAATATTTCAAATTCATAATATTATTTTATAGATACAGTAGCAAACACAGTTCAGAGCACATTAGATACCACAAAAAGTGTAGCTGCTTCTGCCGTAGATAAAGGTTCTTCTATTGTAGGAACTGCTAAAGGTATGGAAAGTAATTTATTTAATATTTTATGAGTTTTGCACAGTTCAGTAATTATTAATATTACCTATATTATTCTCACCGTAGATACCGTAGCAAGCACTATTGATACCACTAAGAATGTAGCTGCAAGCGCTGTTGATAAGAGCACTTCACTTATTGGAAGTGCTAAAGGTATTTAATTTTGATTTACGTGGTTTTTTTGTGGTTTGGTATGTATTTTACTTTTTCCATTACTTTTTATTTATTTTGTAGATACCGTAGCAAACACCGTAAAGAGTACTGTAGATACCACAAAGAGTGTAGCTGGTAGTGTAGTCGATAAAAGCACGTCACTAGTGGGAAGTGCTAAAGGTATACTATAGAATATATTTTTATACTTATAATAATTATATTATTATGGTGTTCTGTTATTTTAAATATTTAATTATTTATCGTAGATACTGTTGCAAGCACATTAGATACCACAAGGAATGTAGCAGCTAGTGCTGTTGAAAAGGGCGTATCATTTGTTGGAAATGCCAAAGGTATAATTTAGTTTTAATGTATTATGGTTTCAGGAGGGCAGTGATTAAGTCAAAATTAAGGTATAAATGAATGAAAAGAGCGTTTTTAAAAATTACTTTTATTATAATATGTACTTAATAATATTATTATAATATGTATAAGAATCTTAAACACCGTTCTCGCATGAACTACCTTAAATAGTGTAATATTTACCGTGTCACGCCATGTAGAATATAATTGTTTTATTTATTACTTATTTTATTATTGTAGATACCGTAGCAAGTTCTGTACAAAGTACTGTAGATGCAACTAAAAGTGTAACTGGTTCCGTTTACGATAAAAGTGCATCGCTTGTTGGAGGTGCTAAAGGTATTGTTTGTTTATAATACTTATCATACTTGGGGCCATTCATTTATTTTGTAAGATTTGTATAATATTTTTATGAAGCTCTCCTACGATAAGAGTTAAGCCTCGACAAAGTAGCATCCCTAATGAATGTAGAAGGAATTATAGTTAACGAGCCCCCTTTTTTCACAATATATAATTTCTTACGTTAATAATAATAATGAACAGTCCTTCAGTTATTCTTTGTAGATATTAAGATAGTGTTAAGAAAGAGAATGTAGTTTATAGTTTGTGCTATTCTCCTCTTTTTTTCTATATTTGGTTGCATGTGGTGTCTGTCCAATAGCACTTACCTATTGCTTAATTTTCTTTCTGATTCCTATTGTAGACACTCTAACAAGTTCACTATTAAACGCTCAAGAGACAGTCGCTGAGGAAACCAGAAACGTCGCTGACGACACTAAAGGTAGGTGGCAAATTAATGTAACTTTCTTTATATTTGACGCTTACGCTTCCTTTCTATTTTCATTTACCTGCCTCTCGCAGATTTAATTTATAACAGTGTAGGAGCTACTAAAACTGTCACAGATACTTTTATTCAAAATTTGAATATTTTGGACACTTTTAAAGGCAGGTACCTAACAAATTATTGCACCTATAAGTTTAACATTATGTGTGACTAGATGAGTAGTTAACTTAGAACTTTACTTAGAAGTCGTGTATGGTTAGACAATTATATTTTTGTAGATAAGATACAAGACAAACTTGATTTTGCGAAAGGTTCCACTCGATCTTTGATTGACAATTGCAAGAACGCTGCTCAGCAGTCTTCGGGTATTTGAAAGATTATGTCTCATTTGTGATTTTTGTGTAACCTTATCTTTAATAACAATGTTAACTTTCAGCATTCGTTTTTATATTGATTGGCTACTAGCGTGTTGTGTGATAGATAATTATCTTAACAATTATCGAGTTGCCGTTCGCTACAGAACTAATCTAGAAATCGTGTAGGTACTTATATCAAGTAATAAAATAATAGATTTTAAGCTTAGCAAGGTGTGTAATATTGTTGTTTGTCTAGAGTCTAAAGATAAACTATCTCTTTCTAGACACAATCAACACGACGGTAGATGCCACGAAGAAAGCGGCAGAGGACGCGAAGGCCCAAGCTCTGAAGGCAGCTGAGGATGCCAAGGAGAAGGCGCGGCTAGCTGCGGAGGCTACCAAGGAAGAGGCGAGGAAAGCCGCCGAAGCTGCCCGGGAGGAAGCTAAGAGAGCTGCCAGTAAGTTCATTAGTCACTCGAAAATTCATTCTGATTTTTTTACATAATTACCCTATTTCCTTACAGGAAAATATAAACTATTTATATTTATATTACTTATCACTCAGACGCAGCAATGGAAGAATCTAAAAAGGCTGCGGAGAAAGCGGCCGCTGACGCTAGCAACGCTGTCAACAGTACGGTGGACAACACTCTGAAGCGAGTGGAGAATGCTGCTGATGAAGGCCTCAAGAACGCGAGCAACGTCGTCGATGCCAAGATCAAGGATGCTGATAAATATTTGAGCGAGAAACGTGATGCGGTGAGATATTGAAACTTCCGAACTATTTTTCTTCTTAGCTCAGTACCCCAAGTGGATCGACCCATTACGGAATAAATACAAACTTGCAGCACAACTAATCATTAAGAGGGGGCTATGGAATGTAATGGAGGTAGTAATTCTGCTCCCTATTTCTTAAAACACTTCCGTCGCCTCGTACGACACGTAAAAAGTAATAATACTTTATAATTAAGGAATTTATTTTAGTACATATATAACTAACATTAAGAGACACTAAAAAATACACTATAAAATTGAGTCTGTAATAAATTAAGTAATTTTAATTTAATATAAATGATAGCATAGCATAATTATGCTCACGACTATATTCCCCGAGGGGGTAGTCAGAGATATTCTGAAACCTCAGAACATCCACGTAAAAAAAAAAAAAATGTCATCATCCAAATTATGATTAATAATTCTTCTTCTTATCGAGTGGGCTGCAAAGCCCTGGTGTCAGAGTTTATTCAAACCGCCTGGCCTCTGACGTGGTTTTTATGTAACGACTACTACCACCAGTTATAGTAGCCGGGACCAACAGCTTAACGTGCCATCCGAAGCACGGAATTAATAATAATAAGATATGTAATATTTGTTACAGTTGTCATCGAACCTGGCAAACGCGGCTCACCAAGGAGCAGAAGGGGCTGCCGGACTACTGAGCAAGGGTTTCGGTGCTTTCCCCAAGTAAACTGAGCCATCGAGTTCTTCTTTTATTTTATTCTGGACATTTTGCACTTTTATCGCTATAAAATAGGTAAACATGGGAAAACGATACATCAGTTTTTAACACCATTTTTGTATAATATTGTGTCTTCATTAATATTATTATTTATTATACTTTTTTACTGCAAATTATATAGACTAAGAGATAAGTGTACTTTTTGCAACCATCAGCAGCAAGGCTGATTCAGTGTTTATGTGGTGTAGAGCATCTGTGTGATGGGGATGGACCAGGTCTGCCTGCATAACTTCAGTCGGTTTAGGAGTTACAGACGTTTAAAGGTCTGGAAAAAAATTACGATCCACAGCAAGGCTGATCGTATGATATTATTGTAGTATGCACTGTAGCTATGCGAAAAGTACAAAAACTGACATGAACTGCCAGTCGGTTTAGGAGATACAGCCGTTCAAAGGTCAGACCTTTGAACGTCAGTAACTCCAAAACCGACTGATGAACCATGTTAGTTTTTGTACTGTTCACATGGCTACAGTGCATACTACAATAATATCATACGATCAGCCCTGCAGCTGTTCGTAATTTTTTTTCAGACCTTTAAACGTCTGTAACTCCTAAACCGACTGAAGTTATGCAGGCAGACCTGGTCCATCCCCATCACAGAAATGCTCTACACCACATAAACACTGAATCAGCCTTGCTGCTGATGGTTGCAAAAAGTACACTCTATTATCTCTTATAATAATAGGTACGTATAACTTTTATAGTTTATGATGAAATGCGTATTGAATAAATACACATTTATCCAATACCTACCTATCTAGACAAACTTGAATATACTTAGTAGGTACCAAGGTACATATTATCGAGTCTGATAGTTTTCCCGTTGCCTATAGAAATAAACACAGTCTCGTGGAATTTTGTGTATTTTAACACATTATCGTTTTATTTTTAAGTGATTTTATAATCGGTACAATCTAGTTTTATTAAGTTTCAATAAAATTTATGAATAATGTGGATGAGTAGTCCATTCTCGCTACATTCAAATTTTTATTTGATAGTGAGTATTTTACGATACTTAACTATTTTATCATTTTAAATGTCGTAAACATTAATTTTAATGTAAACACGCTTTTGAATTATTATATTTTGTATTACTTACCTTAAAATCGCAGAAAATTAGGTTACCTACATAATCATTCATGAAACTGCAATCTCAAGTTAAAATATTATTGTACCTATTTAATGTCTTTATTTTTAGATGTACATAAGAAAAAGTTATTTTTAAGGCGTTAACGTGTATAATATTTTATTAAATTGCATTTTAAATGCATTTTTGAGTTAAAATAATATTCGAGAAATAGTGCTTAGCTTTATACCGTCCAGCCAACAAAATTATGAACATGATTATAATTTCATAACAAAATATAAAAAGTAATATATTATTATTATACTGTTCCTACTACTTATTTATAAACATTTACCTGAAAATGATAAAACCCCAAAATTATAATTATTATATAGTATAATTATAACATACCTATATATCTAAGTAGTAGTACCAACCTATACAGATGTTAAACATTTATACAACAAAAAAATATTTTGCTCTATTTTTATAAGGTATAAAAATGCTATAAAATGTTGTTGTACTTGTTGTGCTTGTTTCAAACTTTGTCTTTGTAAGTAATTAATTTTAATGGGTTACATAAATTAAAACCAACGAGATCAATAAAGTTTGTATTATTCGATGTTTAATAATTTGTAAGGCTTTTACTCAAATTGTGTATCTTTATTTATGTTGTAAAGCTATTCTGTATCACCCTTATTATTATGTAGGTATATTGTTTCAGAAATACATTACATTACACTTGTTCTGCCTTTGATTTGAGTTCTCATTCGATTTGTACAGAATTTACCATAATTTTCGAAACGTTGGTACGATTCATGAATTTCATGGTAAATTCAAGTAGGAATTATGTGAGTTGGTAGGTACGTAATATTTAAATAACGAGGTATTCGCTTTAAATACACCTAAAAAGCAGCAGCAGAGAGGAATGTCGAGTATGAGAAAATATCGATCGGTATTTTAAATATCCCGCCGTTATCGCGCGAGTAAAGTCACCGGATGATAACCAGTTGCCAGAAAAATAAGATTTAATTTCTACCATCAGCCTAAAACAAATTCTACAAGCAGTAACGAAACGTTTTTTTTATGTCAGTCATCTTTTTTTTTTTACTTTCAAAATTTCAAAGCAAAGTTGTCAACAACAAAAATGGCGGCGCTGGTTAGAGCTGGCTTTTCTTTAGCAAAAAATACATTATTCTCAACATCTATCCGTGCTATTTCAACTACAAAGCAACTAAGTTTAAAAGAGAGTAAGTTGACAATTTATTTTCTTACATCAATCAGCACTATTCTTTCCAACTCCAGTTTTATAGGTTATGTTGTTCATCCAGCTATTATGCGAATTTTACTCAATCTTTCCAGTTCGCGAGCGCACTGAAGGCCCATCGTTGGTCGTAGAAGGTGTAACGGTACCTTCTCCACGAACAGAGCTACTCGTCCGAACGGAAAACCTTCCAAGCATAACCGATGATAAATCGAAGAAGTGTTACATGTGTGCTCTAGGCGTAGATGTGAAGCATACAGACGTGCTTATTTTGAGTCAGTTCGTAAGGTCCGACGGTTGTATGCTCCCAAAGCGCATCACAGGGTTGTGCAAGCGTCAGCAGAAAAAGATTGGGAAGATGGTCTCTATGGCTCAGAAAGCAGGTAAACAAAATGATAAATTAATGACTCTGATTTTAAGATATTTTTATTAGTGACAAGTCTCTGCCGAACATGAGATCGTAAGGCGTTCGTCCTTCGGAAGTCGGAGTACATTGCATACATGCTTTTAGGACTAGAAGCCTCGAGACGATTTGTAATTCATACAATAAAATATTTAAACATTCATTCATTCCCCGCATTTTGTGGCCGGGCCGGGTGGGTGCGTTCAGCGGTTGCGGCGGGTCTATGCTCGCGCGGTGTGCGAAGGGGATTGGTACAGCGCCCTGAGCGCACAGGTAAATTGGTACTGGGAGATGCTTCCCCCGCCACCCACACCCCGCGCATGATTGGCCTGTCGCGACCGCCGAGCTGCTCACTAGTTCAATTACTTACACTATGGCTGTGTGCTTGGGTAGTAGGAGGGACATAACGCTCAGTGTATTCGAGAACAACAATTTGCATCGCCGTTCGCCCTGTCCGAAGGCCAGGCGGTTATAGATTTTGATTTCTGTTATGTTATCTAAACTATTATAAAACTGTAACTGAAGTGTGTCTGTACATTGAAGATATTTACAAAAAAAAGATTACGATATGGTTTTTAAGTAGGTATCCCTCACTCGACGTCAACATTAAAAAAAAATTGTCTGTCTGTTTGTTTGTTTGTTCGCACATCACGCAAAAACTACTGAACCGATTATGATGAAACTTTTTTTGTTTGATAGCTTATGATCCGACTTAAAATCTGGTATATAATTTGTGCGGACGAAGTCGCGGGTAAACACTAGTAGTTTTATAAAAAAGAAGTCTCATTGCAAGTTGGTTCATGAGCAGTTGTGTTCACATTTCAGCTTGCCATAAGTCTCCTAAACTATTGCCTCAAATAAGTTTAAAAAAATAGTTTTATATAGGGATTTTTTTCCACAGGTCTCATGATAAACTTAACACCTTCATACTGTCAGAAAGACCCAACAAAACGAAAGGACTACAAGAAGTTCAACACATACTTTGAGGAGAAGACAATATTCTGGAAGAGAATACCCAAACCTACCGACCGTTTTAAGCGATAATTGATCGTAGATATGATTGTAAATATTATTTAATCAAATTAATTACTTGGTGCCCTAGACAAAGTGACATTCTATTAGCGTTGAGGCTAGTAGAAAATGACAGAATGTATGGATTTGACATAAGCGATTGAAACATTTTGACGTTTGCTTTCTCCACCATACGTCAAGTCCATACACTTTTGTTTTCTACTGTCGTTAACCCATTCGTAGCCACAATAGAAACAAAACAAAAATGTCACAGAAGCCACCGTGATTTATTGTATGGCTATAGCCGTCAATGGCTCTTAAACCCCAAATAATATGTGTCGGTTAGCACCGTTAGTGGCTGCGAGTGGGTTTAACGCTAATCGAAAGATACTTTGTCTAGGGGCCCAGGTGATTGAAAGAAGAATCTAATCGCTCTTATTTGATGGAATTCTATTATTCTAAGGAACGATGCCCCAGTGTGAAAATCCACCCAAATCGCTTCTATCAATTTATATGACTTATCGCATACTATGCTGGGCTGGAGCGATCACATTATTGCGGGACGGATTTCCGTCGTGCGATGCGGGCCCGCTCCGTTCTGTCACAGTGTGCCATACTAAGCGGAACTTTTTACAATGTCTGCAGTATTCAATCTAAACTATAAATCTGTCAATGCATTGTGATCCTGTATGCTCTAGTGTGCGAAGTACCAGTTTGCCGTTGCGATGTGGCCCCATTATAATTTGCGCTTAGGGTTGAACTAGAACTCAGGAACGTCATTTGTTAGAACATATAAGATAGACGGAACGCGATCGCGTGCTGTTCCGTTCCGTCTATCTTAAATGCTCTAGCAAATGACATTCCTGAGTGACAGAAAAGGATGGAGCGACGGAAAAATGCGATGCCGTGCTTCCTGATATAGTTCAACCCTTTCCCTTATTAGGGTCAGTAAAATAGGTTGCCTACGTGTTGCCTACTAATGTAATGGAAATAAAGCGATTAGGTTTTTGCTAACTAGATACCTGTAGTTTATTAGTTGTTTACAGTTGCTGGCCAAGTACGTAGTAAAAAGAAGAAAATAAAGAGAGCATTTCAGTAATAATTTATTTTTTAATTTTCGTTGTCTGTTGATGTTTAGTGGATTGTTTGCAAACTTAGCCATATTTCTGGATATCTATTATTTTAAAATTGCTTGATAAAACTTTTATAACTGTGCATAGGGAATAAAATTGATTCATAAAACATGCAGAAGTATTTAATACGGCATAGTTTGCGAACACTCCACTTTTATAATAGTTAAAATCAACAAATTACGGTACAGATTACATAGCACAACATTATCTTTAAGATACAGCAGCCTTTCTTACAATAATTAAGTGAAAAAGTAAAAAAAAAGCTATTAAATAAGAAAATTGCACATATATTCCTGATCAAAAAACAAAATATTAAAAAAAAATCGCAAAACTAAAAATGCATTCTTAGGCAATAAATAACTACTTTCCTAGACATTAAATACAATTTAGTTTACAACCTACTCAAAATTTATTTAAATTTGTTTCTATAAAATAAAGCTATCGCCTAAAAAGTAGTTATTTAAAATCTCTTGTTTATGTACGTACAATAATGCAGTCTAGTACATTAAATTCTTCGTTCCGTATAACGGAGCCAATGATTTTTGGTACAAATATACACTTTTTATCACAGCCTTTCGTATAAATATAGATAGCCAAGGTCTTTGGGAGGGTTTTCTGAGAGGGCCACCTGAAATGAGAAAAACATATCAGACAGTGTATTTAGAACATTTCATACATTTACATTATTCTCACGCCTATCTCCCACTGGGAGGCAGAGACAACGGAACGCCACCTGCTACGATCCTGACAAACCTCCCTAGCTTCCTCCACATTAGCCCTTTATAAATAAAATAGAGAAGAAATTATAGCTTTCAACCAATCAAAATGTTTTCCATCCGAGCTACTCGACTAGAAGGGAAGATAGCCAGTGGACCAAGGCAGTATCGAAATGACGGCCGAGGTCAGTAGGCCGACCACCAACACTTTGGTCAGACGACATAAAGGTTGCGGGTCAGAATTTGGTCAGATTATCACAGGGCTGTGAGAGGCGTATTAAATGACGCTTATGCCCAGCAGTGGGTTGATGTGGGCTGATTTGATTGTTTATCAGTTTCGCCTTGGTTTCACCAGTCCTCTACAATACTAACTTCATACAAAAGTGAATATGATTAGTGACAAAAGTGAAGGGATTTTGGCCCATGTTGATGACTTAAAAGGAGACTGATTGGCCAATGTCGCGACCGCCTCCCACTTTCCCCCGCCATGATACCCTAAATTTGATTTCGGCGTATTCCAGGTCGCCGCGCCGCGCCTTTCTGATTCTTTTATAATGCGCACAGCCAAGGAGTGGAATGCCAGCACAGATTCCTGCCAGCGTCAGTATTTCCGCTTACAACCCGAATTACTTTAAAGTACGATTGAATAGGCGTCTTCTGGGTTAGCTCGCTACATCTTCGACCCCATCTTTGTAAGGACTGGATTGAGGTCAAAACACATTCTTAATTAAAAAAATAAACCGTTGGGCGACCTGTACCTGAGAGGTAAAGTGTATTTGTGTAAGGAAACAGCAAAATGTACCTTATTGTCGTTGAATATGACCCACCGGCCCTCGTGCAGCACGTGGCAGACGTAGTGGCCGACCATCGTCGAGGTGCCCATGTGAGATATGAACGCCACCAGCTTGTATTCTGCAATGTTTTGTTATAAAGTTGAATTTAAGTTGCACTTTGTCGTTCAAGACAAGACAAAAAAAATATAAAAAAGTGTGGCCGAGTGTGATGGTCAGAACCACCACTGAAAGTATCGGATCGGTAAAAAAAATCTTCCGTATTTGTTATGTACTAAAATTATTGTTTTCTCTCATTCAGTTTGGGTTAACGCGACTAGCCAGACTCACACATGGTTGGTTTTTAATATTTGTTGTTTTACTTTCGAGTTTGTACTATAATCACCCAAGTTTGACGCTACTACATTCATGTATGAACGTTTTTATGATATTTGGAGCAAAAACAATAAAACACGTGTCTTGTATGGCGACCAGTCCACGGCGCGGCCGGCCCATGAAGTGCAGACTATAGTGTACTAACTCTCAGGGCCGTCCCTGCAGGCGAGCGTGCGGTCGGGCGCGCTGGGCGCGGGGTGGGCCGGCTGGTCCAGCTCGTCCGCGTGGCTGAAGATCCAGTCCACGGCGCGGCCCATGAAGTGCAGACTATAGTGTACTAACTCTCAGGGCCGTCCCTGCAGGCGAGCGTGCGGTCGGGCGCGCTGGGCGCGGGGTGGGCCGGCTGGTCCAGCTCGTCCGCGTGGCTGAAGATCCAGTCCACGGCGCGGCCCACGTCGCCGCCCGTCGCCGCCAGCGCGCGCCCCGCCTGCGCGCGCGTGAACCCCATGCCCATTATCTGCTCCACTGAAGCCTCGTCCGCTACCGGCACCGCCGCCGCACCTGCTAGTTGCAAACATCTGGATTAGTCCACTGCAACATAGGGTCTCTTCTAATCGTAGAAAGAGAATAACAGGCACTACGATAATAATAATCGCGGAAACGGAACAGGCTTATACGCTTATTGCACAGAATGAACGAGATAAAATCTATGTCGTTTGTCCCTTTCTGCGTATGCGGTATTTTTGTTAGTTGAAATTGCTTACACAACCTTGCAACTTTGTCACACAAAGTCACGATTTTTCATACATTGTTGTCTAGATAATATTCAGTCTACGCTTCTAATACTCGTCACTATGACGATCTGCGTCAAGTGGCTGAAAGGAACATAGAATTTGGCACCACCTTTTCTCTCGTGATTACACTCAAACCCCTTACAGGTTCGGGGGTTTCTGAAGCAGTATTTAGAGGGGTTTAGAGCAATTAAGGAATATCAATATTCTCTATCTAGTTCTATAAAAAACGTTGAATTTTTTAAATACAATTTTCTTACTAGCAGTTAACATTGATAGTGTAACGTGTTACGTGAGTAAAACCAGCATAGCTAGCATGCCGAAGTGATACAGCGCTATCACACCTTAGCTCTCTTTCTATTTGCGTGCGAACGAACGAGATAAAAGACGTGATACAGCCGTATCACGTGTAGCATACTACGAGTGCAGTACAATACCACATTTATAAAAGACCCGACTTTTAGCTTCTTGGCCTCGAAGACCCAACTATACTCCGTTCAGGAATTAGAGCGACAAAATGTTAACAAAGAAACGTCACTGTCAAAGTGACATTACATGGTCAGAAACCTTTTGTACATTTTTTAAGAATACAATTATGTTGGCACGGCATTTAATGAATTGCGTTGGCATTCAAAATGTCTCGTCTATCTATAAATAATGAAAACAATCGTGACAATTTGAATGAAATCTTTAAATTATGTTATGTAGCCCGCTACTCTGTCTGTGTGGGATTTTTGTGCTATGCGTAGCATCCGCGCATAGCGTACGGACTCGGACGACGGTATTGAACAATCAAGAGATGCGTTTACAAAATAAAAAATCTTTTTTCTTTAAGAACTTTTTTAAAACGAACCAATGGTCTCAAATATCTGATTGTTGCCAGACCACGAAATAAAATATTTACAGTCACGCTTTCTTTTAATCTAAAATAAATTATAGCTTGCGTATTTTTTAATTATATTTCATACAAAATTAACATATCATTTGTCGTAATCCTTGGCGAGTAGAGTAGATAATTTACTGTTCTTCTTTCCGGAGATAAGTTTTCTTCCATCTCGAGATGGTATTTTCTACACTGGTATCACCGTTGTTTACACTTTGTCGCTCTAATTCCTGAATGGAGTATAACAGATCTGTTTGACATGGTAGCTAGCGATATAGCTAATTGTATAAAAATGTCATGTATAGGTACTAGTGTCGGACTAATCTGAGAAAGTACATAATAAAACAAAATGTTGTAATTACCGGTCTGTGCGCCTGGAGGCTCGAACTTATTAGCGAAGTCCCAGTCGGTCATGTGCTCCATGAGCCAGTTGGAGGCCGCCTCCATGCCCGAGTTGTTGGTGTAGTACAGCGCCTTCTTGCACGCCTCCAGCGGGAAGCCCATGTCCAACTGATGGACAGAAAACACTATTATCAGACGATAAATACATTACAATGCAGGGCACAGGTGTGATCTCTCTGATACGAGTTTTTTAAAGTGTTGTGTAGTGCAAACATAATATTAGGGTTGAAACACATTGACCGACGGCGAACGACAGCCCATACAAAAACCACGATTAGTATGGGAACGCGTTCGCCGCGTCTCGACGGCGGAGGATGCGGACGGCGTCCCATACTAAACGTGCTTTTTGTCTGGGCCCGCCGACGGTCAATGTGTCTCAATCCTTAGAAAAAGAAAACTAGTTTTAAATCTTAGAGATTGAACAGACGAACAACAAAGCAAATATAGGGTGTAAGGGACTGAAACGGTGAATTCATCTTTTACTACAGAGCCTACTTTCAAAAGTCTGCTGTTACATTTGTTGAGGGCGATTCTTTCTTATTCATGCAGGTTTCCTCTCGATGTTTTCCTTCACCGTTTGAGAGCAGTATTACGTACATAAGAAAGAATAAATAATGACTTACAAGTTGTGAGAGCAGTCCCTCGTCGAACGTGGGCGCGGGAGTCTCGGGCGCGGCCTCCGGCAGCGTGGTCTCGTCGGGCTGCAGCCCGCGGCCTCGTAGGCAGCTTAGGTCTACCTGGACACATTATTTACTTAACTATACACCTTACAGACATTTAACCCTACGTCTGCTGGTGGCCCATACAACAGATTATATAATACTATACAGTACAGATTCCCAATGTCAAACAATGAAACGCGACTGCCGTAACTCGGGCAGTTTTCGGGCAAAGTAAATTGCTTGATTTTCCGAAGCTCATGAGATTTTTTTGTAGTCAGATCATGTACTTTTAGTAACAATTTACACGTTTACGTAAACATTAATTACAAATCGATACCATAACGCCATATATTGCAATTTTTAAACTAAAAATTCATTTGTATGGGATGGGACACCATGCCCATACGGTGTGTCGGACAAAAACATCCCGTCGTCTACTGCCGATACCATACGGTGCCGGGGCGACCTCATGCTGTTTTGAGCTGTTTTATTATAATAATAAAGCGAATTATCCCGTGCAAGTTATAAGAACGGCTAGCTAATTCCGCCAATACCCCAATAGGACGATGACGGCGTCATGGCGGCGGGTTGTCTGATCCAGGTGTATCTGTGTGAGTGTAGTTCCTTGTAGAACAAACGAAATTGTAACACCTTGCTCGCTTTACATCTTTTTATTAGTGTAACATTCAAACTAGCAATTTCTTAGCGAGGCGACTATCAGTGCTACACTGAGTCGCACTACAGCTCTTCTGCCTTTGAAATAGTTTTGCCGAACTATCGATAGTTTTCATCTGAAAAAGACCACTATCGATGATCGAGTGCAATAGTATCGATATAATTGCTGCTTATGAACTATAACATAAGTTATTGATACTATTGATTGTTTTGGATTGGACTATCTATAATTCAATTGTATTGGTGTGGTTTTCAAAGCAATCTAATTAGATGAAGACCCTACCGTAAAAATAAAGTTTTATGTTGCTTGCATTGTTAGTATTTAAACTTATTTGAAATTGAAACGTTATGACGTGACGGTACCGAGCCTATAGTGCTGCCCGGGAGGCTTTAGAATTGTAATGATTTTTTTATTTAGGCAATATCCATAATAGAGCGATTATCTGCAAACTGTAACAACATTTGTTCTAACAAATCAAATAAGAACAAAGTCTTCAAATGTCATCCCCAATTATACTAGATGGGATAAACTTAGTGTTTAGATCCAAGTGGGTAATCTTTAAGTACCGACCTCCCAGGGCATATCGACGGCGACGTCCAGCTTGGCAGGCGTCCAGTCTTCCTTGATGGTGAACTTCTTCAGCTGGATGAGCAGGAAGTCGGGGAACGTCGCCAGCCGTGTGATTCTGAGCAGAAATGTTACTATGTAGCCGTTGGTTGAAATGCTATTGACTACGAGTACATACCCCTATAGAGACGTAATATAAGGCGACCCAACTCTGTCAACTCATCAGTGACTTGTCACTTATATATTTCGCAACGCCTTTGTTTTCCGCCATTGTTTCGAATAGACTTCGTAGTACTTCGGAGCATTTCCGTCCCCCCCGCACCGCAGCTAGTTGACAGAATTGTTTTCTTTTAAATTCGCATGTATTACGTCTCTATAGGGGTATATGCTCGTAGGCTATTGATTACCGCGTGCGTGACCTACTTCTAGAGAAGACTTTAATTATTAAATGTTTAATTATACCAGATTTTAAGTCAGATCATAAGCTATCAAACAAAAAAAGTTTCATCAAAATCGGTTCAGTAGTTTTTGCGTGATGCGCGAACAAACAAACAAACAGACAGACAAAATTTCTAAAAAAGGTTGATTTCGAAAAGGGATACCTAAAAACCGTATCGTAATCTTTTTTTTGTAAATATCTTCAATGTACAGACACACTTCAGTTACAGTTTTATAATAGTTTAGGTTAGATAACTTATTGTCCTTAGATTAAAAATAAAAAAAATTGGTTTGCGTTGCCAGACATGCCTGGAACGGTATGTGAGGCCGCACCACAGTCGACGGGTTTCTGCGAGTTAAATATGAACTCACTTGTGGGCAGTGACCTTGGAGTTGACAGCGCTGCTGAAGAACTGTTCGACCGTCTCCTCCTTCATGAAGCTGTCCAGACACGCCTGGAACGGTATGTGAGGCCGCACCACAGTCGACGGGTCTCTGCGAGTAAATATCAGCTTGGTGTTAATTAAGTTTTAAGTTGGAGTTCTCATTCTAAATTTAACAAGGATAAAGGGATTATAACTATCCCTACGCGGCACGAAATCTGGGTATCGATCGCACTAAATAAATCAACACTGAACCGTCATTGGACCGCGTGCGATGCGAATCACAACTTTTTACACATTTGGTATCGCGCTGATCATTTGACAGCTCATGAAAGCCGTTTCGACGTATCGCTCAAACGTTTCAGGCTGTCAATCGCATAAGTCAAGGTTAGCTCAATAGACAATTCAGCACAGTTGAATAGTAACTAGATTGCCGTGAGATTAGAACTGAAATTGAATTATGATTTAACTTCGATGTTTTAAATTAGCGCGATTGGCCCAGTGCATAATTAAACAATAATGACTAATCTATGGCTTCGCATATACCATTAGCGGACTGGGAACTAATAGTTTTCAGTACTCACAGTCTCTGTCCGCTCGCCTCGGCACAGGCGCGCCTCTGCTCGTAGTCGCGCAGCGCGGGCTGGTTGGTGGCCGCGACTAGTGGCACGGGTAGCGGCAGGTGGTGCTCGGCGCGCGTGGTGTAGCGCACGCAGTTGGAGGCGGTGCACTTGAGGCGCTCCTCGACGGCGAACTTGAGGCAGTCCGCCGGGTTCGGCTTGTGCCGACTGTGACGCTGTGGGGTGGATAGAAGGTTAGAAACAATAGGAATGTTATAGTAGATTACACAACAAAGACAGGAAAGTAAAGTGCTCGAACAAACAAACATATGGACAAAAAATTTGAAAAAAAGTTTATTTGGAGTCAGGGACACGTGACACCACAAAAACCATATCATAATCTTTTTCTTCTAAATATCTTCAATGTACTGACACATTTCTGTTAAAGTTTTATAATAGTTTATATTATGAGCCTTGCCGCCACTTGCATGCCGCTCCAGAGAAAACGAGGAAAAGAGATGTGCCTCTCTGTCTTTTTATACTTTACGTACGGTAAAATGAACGCGCATGATGGTTTTCTCGTTCGTGTCAAGTTACTGTGTGGCAGAGTTGGGGTCCAGGTTGCGGTACATGTGGGGGTCACGCCATACTGACCTCTAGCAGTGTCAGTATATGTAGATAGAACTCGTGGGCGTCCTGCTGGCGCTTGGTCATGAACTCCGGATGGTCTTTGCCGACCAAGTTGCGGTACATGTGGGGGGACACGCCTGTCTGCATGCCTTCCTCGCTGGGGAACGAGTACCGACCCGATAGCAGACCCACGCCTAGCTTCGCCCTGAAGAACACGAATATATTATTTTACCACAATTCGTCCCTGGAATAACTAACCGTCATTATGTAGCATCAAGACACAAATTGTGCATGCCATAATGCACAAAAATGCAATGCAATTGTGTGTGCATTTCGTCGGTAGCCTTACTAAACGACGTAACTAACATCGAGGTGATTTTACAGGACAACCTTTTTTTCGGTTGAGCACTACGTACAAAATTGTCAGTTACGTCACCTTACAAAATGTGTTTTCTGGGTAACGCTCGAAGATACAGATAAGTCAATTAGATCGATCGATGCGTCTTGGAAATTGATTCGCCCACAATTAAGGGTTGAACTACACATGGCAGCACGCGATCGCACACTTTTCCGTCGCTCCATCCTTTTCTGTCAGTCAGGAACGTCATTTGCTAGAGCATATAAGATAGAAGGAACGCGATCGCGTGCGATCGCACGCCGCAGGCGATCGCGTTCCGTCTATCCTGACTGACAGAAAAGGATGGAGCGACGGAAAAGTGCGATCGCGTGCGGCCATGTGTAGTTTAAATAAGTCAGTTACGCCAAAAATGTCAGATACGTCGTTTAGTAAGGCCAGCGACGATTTGTGTGTCAGCCCAATTTTACAAGGCAACGGAAATGTTATGTTCGGCTGTCACAAAACTAGCAGTTGGTAGTCAAAAGGGATGGATCTGCTAGCAACTTTAGACTTAAAAAAATAATAATTGTAAGGTTGCTGAATAATGTTGCCATTAGCAATCAGATTTTTCCGACAGCAGTATTTTATCTGGGCTGAGAATTTTAACCTTTCCTCTGTTTTATTTGGGTCTGTTAGAGAAAACTTTAAAAACGGTTTACTCACGTTTGAACATTGAAGTCATTGACGGGGTCATCTGGGAAGGTGGAGAATATTTCGGGAGCACCTTCCACGAATCTCCGCACAAAGTCCGGCATGCGGAACATTACCTGTAAATTACGATAACGCATTGAATTCTCTTATAGCTGTCAGAAAGATATTCTTCTTTACCTATATAATATGCACTTAGCTGTAAATGTTAATTACATACCTACATATGCTCACTCCCATGTCCCGCTGGAGTAGGCAGAGTCTGATCGCCATATACTACGATTCTGACGTAGATTTCTCTATACTATGCTTCTTAATATGCTGTCACTTTTTTAAGGGGATAATCAGACCGTCAAACTGAAAAACTTTCGCTATGGCACCAACATCGAAATCGGAAAAAAAAATCAACTGTCCCATATTTGGCTCAAGAATGTTTGCAGTTCTGTATGGAGCAGCTGATATTTTTTTCGCGATTGGTGCCATAGAGAAAGTTGTTCAGTTTGACGGTCTGCTCAAATCCTCTTAAAAAAGTGTCAGCATATTAAGAAGGACAACAGGACGTGCCCGGGTCGCAGGACTCGTGCTAGAGACACACCTGGACGACGCTGTTGATGTAGCACGAGTTGCCGAGGTTGTTGAGGCCGGTGAGCGCGGGGCCGTGCAAGGGTCGCAGGTCGCTGCCTGACTCCTGTAGAGTGTTCCACTCCCCGGTGCGCTGGTTCAGCTCCAGTTCCAACTCCACCATTGATTTGTCTGTCTGAAAAAGTAGATAAAATCCACGATAAATAAAATAATATAGGAAGAAAAATAGTCTGGGGCTGCTTGTCACTAGCATTTCCCAATCTAGTGAAATGTGGATATTTAGAACAATACGACTCTCTCGGAAAAAAGTCAGGATTTTCATCAGCTTATGATGGGCAAATGCCTACCCTCAAAGAGTTATATGGGTGTTAGTCTACCACGGGTTACCTATGCAGATAGTTAAGACTCACGATGTTTTCCACTGGTAAGCCTCTTGCAATAGCAGTCTCAAAATAATAATACCTTCTGTAACTGCTGCACGTTGATGCCGAAGTGCTTGAGATGGTCGGCTAGGAAGGGGTCCTCGACCATGTCGTCCTCCGCGTACGAGAACACGTCCCCCTTGCCGTCGGCCGTTATTGTGCCCAGCTTCACCGCCAGGGGGTACCCTGTCGCGCGGAAGTGCTCCACCTGCCGGGGTTACCTTCTAATTATTCACTTTGCTCTTTAAATTAAATAAGTGTACAGCGTGTAAGGAACATTATCATTCACGTTTAAACCACATACTCTACCCATCAAACTGAACAACTTTTACTATGGGAGCAAACCTGTAAGAGCAAAAAAAATCAACTGTCTCATACATTTTAGTCGAGTAGGTATTGCACTTTAGTATGGAACAGCTGATTTTTTTTCGCTCTAACAGGTTTGCGAATAAAAAAAGGATCTTCAGACCATTGTTTTTTGTCCCATAGAAAAACGCTGTTTATCTTGATGGTCTGATCTAATCAGTCCATAAAAATAGTGTGCATTATTTAAAATGATCTTGAATAGATAACCAGTGAGTTGACTAGTGAGTTAATGTTATAACTCACAGCATGGTCATTGCCCCCGGAGCCGTCGAAGAACCGTCTGCCGCAGAGTATGGAGCCGTCGCTCAGGTTCAGCCACAGGTTGGTGGTCAGCTCGCACTTGGAGCACTTCCAGCCCGACGGCGGGATCTTGACCCCGTTGTCCAGCTGCTTGAGATTCACCGCGTGACTGCAACGATATCGTAGCTTTTGAGAATGCTTTAATATTGGTGAACTAACTCGAGGATCGTACTTTTTAATGTGTAGAGATCAACAAATTATCAAAAAGGGAACTTAAGAGCCCGTGAGTGTTTAGGATTACTTTATTAATGTAGGTAGATAGTAGTGGTTTAAATCTGGGTTCGAAGTGATAATTATCTTGATATAATTATACGTTGTTAATTATAAAATTGATTGGAAACACAAAAAGCTTGCGCTAGTAATGTCACGCCATGTATTTCCGATCATGGTTCGCGAAAAAAGAAGCTCACAAATATGTAATCATTTTTCTCACTGTTTTCTGTTGTTTTTCTGAATTATTTGTTATTCATTGTGATGAGAAACTATAATGTCAAAGACTGGTACTTTTTGGTCTGGATTCGAATGTACTATAGCAAAAACAGCAATTTTAGAACATTTTGTTAGAAATTTCTCTCAAAACTAAGAATCAGCTTTGATAATTATCAAAGAAAATAATTATCTTGATAATTTCGAACCCTGGTATAAATGTAGCCATGTAGTTGTGTTTTTTTTTTCTGTAATGAATAATAGCAAGCATAATTTATGTATCTGTTGAGCAGAGTCAATAGTTATTTGTTATGCTAGGCTGCAAAGTTGCTTTTTGGCGCGAGTACTTTTATTGAAACCTGAGCAAGCGAAGTACTCTAGGATTGAACCACGAGCGAAGCGAGTGGTTCAAATAATAGAATCCTGAGCGTTTAGCGAAGGTTTCAAAGGTACGAGACGCAGAATAACTTTGCAGCCGAGCGAAACACACAATTTTTCACCTTACAACAGCGAGGAAAAAAAGTGAATTGCTAAAAAGAACATTTCAAAAAGTTTTTATTTTCGTGCTGGCCAGTGTCCTGAAATAGTTATTAAGCATTTTCAGTGCATTGGCGGTATACAAAAATATTGAATAGACAAATTCGAATTTCAAAAACTCTTTGCACGCTAGCGGATAAAATACACTTTTGCACTCAGATTTCGAACGATAAACAGAATCTTTCCGAGCTTGTGAGGTGAAAATATAATTTCGACATTTTACTTGGTTAGCTTACTCAGCTCATTTGGTTAGGATAGGTTTATCTTGCGACCAAGCACGAGCCACGCCAACAGCCACACATTCTACTTGCTTCAGTAAACAGTCCATCCTATTTGTGGGTAATATTCTTGTCTTGGCTAAGTTTAATCCGTCACTCCAGTTAAATGCTATAAATGTTACTCACACTGAAACTTCTCGTGTCTCTCCATCCCACGTGCCTTGGAGAGCGGCCATTTCTGCTATTTTAAATGGAGATTCTGCATCTATGACACCTTGCACCGATTTCTTTATCTGTAAGTAAAAACGTGGAATTTTCAGAGGATATAAACGCAGGTAAAATAGTCTTTACAGAAAGGAACCAAATCTTTCACTAATATATTAGGCCTAAAAAAAATCAAAGAGTCCACGAACGATATTTTGTCCCCACCAAAATGAATCTCTATACAATAATGTATACACTTTTTAGTGTATACTGTTGGCCTTCCCAGAAATACAGGGATTACACGGAAAAAATAATCAAAATCAGCCCATTCGTTTTTTAAAATCGTCGTTATACAGCGAAAACATGCTAATAATTTAGGTTCACCCTGTTGTCGCATAACTTTTTTTCGCATAATTTTGTAATGCATGATCACTATAGGCATACATGACTTATGGCATAACTTCACTTGGCATACTTTTTTTAGCATCCATTCATAACGCATAGTCTTCTATGGCAGATCAGTCGTATTGCATAACGTTTATATTCAGAAGTATCGTATGGCATTATTGCCTTTTCGCAGAGTATTGTAACGGTTCTCATCATTGTCGCATAATTTTGTAATGCATATTATAGGCTGACTATACTAAATGACTAATGTCATAAACAACTACCAGTAGTACCAGGATATTAGTTTAGTAGATTACACACCGAGGGCAGGAAAGTAAGAAAGGGCTCAGATCTCATGTGACACGTAATCTCAGGCTTTTTTATTTACTGTCCGAGGTTAGTATACACCTACTATTTTTCACCTCGACGGAGGTGGAAAGCGACAACTTTGTTTAGCGCAGCGGGACGAAACTTGACGCTTTCCGTTCGGAGGAGAGAAAAATTATCGAATAATAACTGATTATATACATACCACGTTGTTTTATTTAGTTACTTTTCCTAATGACACAAACTAAAATCTACCATCTAGCTTAACCTAACCTCCAGTTTTGAAGCTACCTTTCTGCGCCCTTAGCAACAAGCATGCAGAATGCAAGCAAGCATGTTGGTGCAAGCATGATACATGTTCTAACCTAACCTAGAATTTTAAAACCACAAATTTGTTCCACCAAGTTTTTCTCAGGCAGGGGGCTTCCGCCTCCTGCACCCCTTCTACATGCAGACAAGCAAGCAAGCAATCATGCAGCAAGCAAGCAAGCATGCAACAAGCAAGCAAGCATGCACCAAGCAAGCAAACATGCAGCAAGCATGTTGATGCTCCGCTCGCTTCGCTTAGTGTCTTACATGTTCTAACCTAACCTAACCTACAATTTTAAAAACACCAGTTTGTTTTTCTCAGGCAGGGGGCTTCCGCCCACCGCACCCCCCGAGCGGGGGGCGCAGCCCCCCTGCACCCCCCAACATGCAGACAAGCAAGCAAGCAATCATGCAGCAAGCATGCAACAAGCAAGCAAGCATGCACCAAGCAAGCAAACATGCAGCAAGCATGGTGATGCTCCGCTCGCTCCGCTAAGTGTCTTACATGTTCTAACCTAACCTAACCTACAATTTTAAAAAACCCGTTTGTTTTTCTCAGACAGGGGGCTTCCGCCCCCCGCACACCCCTCGCGGGGGGCGCAGCCCCTTTGCACCCCCCAACATGCAGACAAGCAAGCAAACATGCATGCACGCAAACTAAACGCCCTAATGCCACTGATCATTATGCTAAGCGAAATTATGCAAAACCGCCCTAATGCCACATGATCATTATGCTATGCAAAATTAATCAATATAACATTCGATTATGGTAGTAGTATGCCATATTAAATTCGCATAAATTAATATTCTGCCACTTATATGTTATACCAAATAAAGCTTTCTGCATTGTTAATATTCGCCCAAGAACAATTATGCCAAGTATGTTATGCTATATATGTTTCGGACAATGAAAGTTATGCCAGATAGACGGAACCCAATAATTTACTGTTTCAGAACTTCGCTTTTTCGGAGCATTTGTACGACATATAGCTATTGAGTCATTGTAGCCTTAGGGTGCCTGTCACTGTCACTGATGCGGAGCTAGCTGGCGGAGCGGGGAAACGGAGTTTTATTAACCAATAAGATTGCATAAAATCGCAGCTCAGAGTTGTTAATAAAACCCAGGTTGATAAAACTCCGTTTCCCCGCTTCGCCAGCTAGCTCCACATCAGTGGACAGGCACCCTAATGGATGGCCTAAAAGAGCGTTTGGTACTCACGACATCAGGCAACGCAGCGTTAGGCCACGCGAACGTGTGGAAGCCCGGCAGCACGACCACATTGTAGTGGTCCGTGTAGGTGAACCGCTCCTTGCCGCTGTCCGGGTCGAAGCCGCCCTCGACGCCGATGGCGAGCCGCGTGATCTTCTTCTCCGGACCATCGCCTGTCTTCTCAGGTTCAGATACCTACAAGAGTTAGGCCAGTATTAAGAAATAAAAATTGAATTACTTGCACATTCTTAAGCCTCCTTTAGCGCATACTAAAGCGTGAGCTTAAGGCTCAGCGCAAACGAGCCATCTACCACAGTTAGCACCGGTCGCTATCGCGCGCGACCGCCACTACTACAAAAGTAGTGGTGGCGCGCGACAGCCACCGGCCGGTGTTCGGTGGCCGCCACAATTTGCAGGGCGTATGTCATCTAGCGATTAACTGAAATATAGGTGAGCGAGCCCTGGGTGGAGCGTCGCGTCAGTGCTGAGTGTCGGCGTTGTGTGGCGCGTGACGGCCACAAGTGTGCGAGTGGCGGCAGCACCGCCCACGCGTGTGAGGCGAGTCTCTACAGAAAGTAGGAAAAATCGTGTTAACTGCTCGTCGCCGGCCACCGGTGGTTAAGTCTATTAATACGGTATTTAGTGTCTGTGTCGTGTAGGGCTTAAGCTTTTAGCAGATATTGGATTTCCCGGGTGCTTATTAAAGTTCTAAGTAATATTATATACACGAATGTGTACTTACAGGTTTCTTCTCTGTATGTATGTGAAGGAAGACAGCATTGCCAGTCTTCTGAAAGTACTGCTCGACATAATTGCGACCGAAGCCCAGGAAGGAAGTCAGCGACACATACAGGCCTGTCTCTGATTCCTGAAATAAGTTCACATTACCATAATCATAAACGCAAATTAAAGTAAAGTTTCTGACCTAGCATAAATTCATGAATTATGCTTGTATAAATATACTAACAATTTAGTGTTAGTTTACTACAAATAAGTTTTTCTATACATGCATTACTTACAAATTGTCTGAATGAAAGCTAAAAATTATTAAAAGTCAAATCAAGTAATATTTTAAAGTTTTTATGTTTTTGCCTTAGATTATCAAGATAGACAGTCAAAGCTACGAAAGCGTCGAAAAAAATAGGAACCAGTACTGGTTCCAAAACCCTATACATATACACGCACACATACATAATTAGTATGGCGCCTCACGCACACCAACCTAAGAAAGTTAGCCCCTTTTGTTTTATACGGAACAAGTGTGAGGCTCATTCTAGACATATACTTTTTCTAAGGTTTTTGCAATATTTGAAAGAAGTGAGAAAATCCATGTGACTTACACAATACAAATACATATTACAAGATAGAAAATCCCGGAACAATTTTGTAAAGTAAAAGCAATTCAAAGTACCCCTATAATTTGCATACAGATAAAACTCATATCACCCCAACTTGTGCGAAATCATGGGGGCTCTAACTGTACAACACTTTTAACTAACTATCAGACTGAACAAAATGTTGAACACAGCAGACTTGTATTTAGGAACCTTCCTCATACTGAGCGGCTTTGCTCTAAGTTTACTCAATTTAAGAAGGATTGTCAAGAAAAGTGACGCATCATTTTCATCTGTGTTATTATCCGAGAATATCCTACTAATGTGCATTGGGATAGCTTTCGTGAGTCGTTCTGTCAGTGAATTTAATCCTATGACCATAGAAAATACTGAAATGGAAGAGAGGACCTCGGAGATCATGAGATTGGCTAAACATGAGTCCATGGAGTGCAATATCTGGTCAACTTTGATGAGCTATGGACCTCTGACAGTGTCTTTAGTGAACAGCTTCTTGAGTTTGATTATAGACAACTATATGCATTATAGAATGGTTCAACAGATTAAGGAAACAGATGACGAAAATGCTGTTCAAGAAATAAGTCAAGAAACAACTGTTGAAAGAAAACTTAAATTGAAAAGTTTTATAATGTTCTGGAAAAGATATTTTACATTCATAGCAATCACTTTACAGTGGGTCATTCCCACTTTGATGGTTGTTTCGATGTATCCGATGGGTGTGAGAGAGAAGTTGGTGCCAATGAGTGATCTACGAAGCATCGGTGACTCGTGCACAACTTTGATGGATGTTAGCAATGTGACATGTTCAAATAATAACACAGATTTACCCAGTGAACTTCGTAAATATATTTCACCAATAAATTATTTGGAAGTTTACGAAAACGAACCGGACAATAATAATTCAGAAAAAATCAATTCAATAATAAGCAGCGTTTATAAAATTGTAACAAATTTGAATAAATCTGTGGAGAGTATCAATGTGACAAGCCCTTACTTGCATCGTAAATCAAAATCCAATCAAAAATGTATGAAAATGTGTTTTGTGGAGAACAAAAAACTACTACTATACATGTTTATGCTGTCCATTGTAAGTTATTTCGTTCCCATCACTATCTCAACTATAATATTGACTAAAATACATGTAATGGATGTTAAGAAACCTAATATAAAGACTTATGTGAGCAGAGAATTGCTTTACAACATTTTGTTTTGGACCCCAGTAATGTTTGATACGTTTTTGTCATTAATATTTTGTTCGTACACTATGAACGGCATGAGAACGTCTCTATTCAATGTTATTGCTAATGTCTATCAAGCTGTAAAGAATTTTATGAATACAAGATATTTTAATGATAATACTGTATCTCCTGTTTAATTTTTAATTAAATAATGATGTATTTTATCAATGTTTAATTGTTGTTCTTACCGCTAAAAGCCAAAGCGTTGTTATACCTAGTTTTAGCCGGCTATAACTAAAATCTCACCTAACCTACCGGCTACACCTAGTTGTAGCCGGTGAAAACTAGGTGTAACTCTGCTTCGGCTCCCTCCTGGACTATCAACAACTACTATTTAGGAATGCAGTTGTAGCAAAAATAAAATTGAGTAGGTGTGTAATAAACGGGATGCAATGCCAGACCCTATAAAGGCCCTAGTTTTAAGACTTTACATGTTCGGGGCATGAATTTTTTTGTCTACCTTTTGACCCGCTAGGGGGTGAAATCTGAACACTTAAAGGGGACATCCGACTCTTGCCAGGCATGCCTGCAACTATCCTTGCATGCAAAGGAACTAGCATAAGCATTATGCTCACGACTATATTCCCTGAGGGGGGGGGGGCACAGATATTCTGAAACCTCAGAACATCCACGTTTCACTAGTAGTACCGAAACTCTGTCCAAAAGTTCTAGAATTGTTGCTCATGTCTAGACCAACCAGCACCTAGTCTTTGGCAAATTCTTTTCGTATCACAATGAATAAACAATAATTGAGAAAAACAACAAAAGACTGTGAGAAAAATTATTTCGTGTTTGTGAGCTTGTTTTTTCGCGAATTGAGATCGGATACAAATTGGGTGACATTGCCAGCAGTGCCGGATTAACCATAGTGGCAAAGTAGGCTCCAGCCTATGGGCCCAGCGCCGCCAAGGGGCCCCGCGGCTCGGAAGAAAAATAAGTGAAAACTCAAAGATTTAGGCCCACCCCAGACTTAAAAGGAATTATGAAACCCACAACTAAAATACACTTGTCTCTTATTTTTCATAATAGTGAAGCGAGCTGGAGATACTGAGACTGAGAGCACTGCAATTATTGCAGTAAAATTTAGATAACATTACGAAACGCGACTTCATTATATTGTAGTTAAACCTCGAGCTCGCTTCGCTCGCTCCACATTTTAGTGTTTTTATTATATTGTATGATTGGTGGTTATTTAACTGCGACCGTAGGAAAAAATCATTGCGACGCCCATGGATATAGGGGCCCCGGGACTTGCATTGCCTAGGGGCCTCTGCATGGCTTAATCCGGCCCTGATTGCCAGTGCAAGGTATTTTGGTTTCCAATTCATTTTATAAGTATCAACATATATAATTATCCTTTTAACCTTTAGCCTTTGACTATTTATTATAAGGACTCGCCTTGCGGTAGCATTTCCCCTCTGCCACGGTATAAGATCAATTGATCATGTGCGTTTACATTAAATTTTATACCTTATCACTAAACGAGACAGCCTATAATTGTGAAACAATAATTTCGAACTTAGAACGTTTGGGGTTCACAAGAGACTACTTTTCATGATTTTTAACATTCAAAACACAGAATAAAAAGAAGAACCAGACGTAACGTCATCTAATCATGAGTGAAGCACCCATTTCTTTTGTGTGCGTGCTGTCACGCGGTACAGAAGGTGACGGGTTGTCGGACCTGCGCCTAGAGCTAGTGCATCTGTGTGAGTGTAGGTCCCTTGTAGAAGAAACGAGATTGTATTACCTTGCATGCTTCACATCTTTTTAGTGCAATACTCGGTCCATATTTCTTTCAGGTCCTTGATTCAAAATTAGAATCTAAAGTTATGGGGAATAAAATCCAAAGTTGCGGATTGCTTGTTACCTCGCCCCCCGCAAAAAGTGGCAGAAATGTTTGTTAGTGGAATTACATGCGTCACCAGTCCTCATATAAGTAGTCAAAGCCTTTAGCTTATAAGTGAGCAGCTTGTAGTCTGTTATAGTGGAAAAGTATGGGAATATCTTATAGGAACAAACACTTTATGTAAACTCCCTACAAAACTCTAGGTAACATTTCCACGTTTATCTTCGTTCTCATAACTAATAGTAACGTGTAGAACAGTTCTAGAACAGACGTTTTTTTGTTAATAATCTGTAAGAGAGGTTAGAAAAAAAACTGCAACTCACCGGGTTATCGAAAGAATAAACACATTCGTCTTTATAAATCAATTGTTGAGGCCTTGGTATGTTGATTTTAGATAAATGTGGCGTTAGTAAGTCCATTGACGCCATGGTGCACTTCTAAAACACTAGGAAAAACAATAAAAAGAATTTTTTCCGATCAAAAATGTCTTCGGCGTCGCTCCCAAAATAATTGCATAAGGATGCGCCGATGAGATGAGATGAACTATCGAGTATCGATCAAAGTCGATCTATCGCAAAATAAGTATGACTATGAACAAATAGCATGGCATGTAGTCCAGTAAAAATACGGGTCGAAAGGAAATAATTCTTGACCTCACAGACAAACCGTGGAAACGGTTTTGTGGGAGTTTCCTATATTGAATATTTTTTTGAAATAAAGTATTTGAAATTTGATTTTTTTTTTGAATGAATAATAAGCAATTTATTTTGCTAGATCGTTTATACAAATGATATTAAGATACTTTATTAAGGAATCCCACTTTCGTATTTTTAGTTTTTAGTACCTACTAAAATGTATTTTTTTTATTTATAGTGTTAAACAAATAGTAAGTAATATACGTTGTAGAAAAGATAGTAGGTAATATGCGTTTTTTTTTTTTTTTTTTATTAGTCAATAGAACCCACTCGTGGCAACATTAGGCATCCGCCTTATGTCAAATTGAAAGCTACCTAGCTCCATCTATGTTCTAGTGCAGTTATTCAATTCAACCTATACTATACATCAAAGAGTAATATTATACATACATAATATATAAATTAAAAGTGTTTCTTTAAAATAATAAAGAGGGAAAAGATGATCAATAAGATGCTAACGCATCTTTCGATGGCGTTTTTCATTAATGAGCGTTTTTCTTTTAATTTTTTTAGTTCCTAAAAAACTCAACAGATGGTATGTTTGTCGCTCCATGGAGCCGTTCGCGAGATCCTGCCAAAATCTTGTCAAGACTGTGTCTGCCTTTTTTTGGAACGCCAGGGTATCGAGCCCATACAGCCATGTCAGGCGTAAAAGTTTCGAATTTTCGATTAAAATGATTAGTAAATAATGAAATATGCCATCAAAAGATGCGTTGGCATCTTCTTGATCATCTTTTCCCTCTTTATTATATTAAAGAAACACATTTTGAAATTTTGACGTTCATTCGCACAGACCGCCATCTATCGATCCCCTAGAAAACCAAAAGAAAAACGCTCATTACTCGTTTTAATCGAACATCCGAATCTTTTACGCCTGACATGGTTGTATGGGCTCGACCCTTTGGCTCGACCCCTTGGCATTCCGAAAAAAAGGCAGGCACAGTCTTGACAAGATTTGGACAGGATTTCGCGAATGGCTCTATGGAGCGATAAACTTGCCGTCGGTCAAGTATTTTTATGAATTAAATTTTAAAAAGAAAAGATAAACGCTCATTAAATCCTTGTCTCACACTCACGGTATACTTTTTTGTGTGTAAAATGTTGCGAGTGTCTTGGTTTCAAGATAACTCGACAAATGTCTTTTAGTACAGTAGGGTAGGACACGTGTACATCCTTATACGCGATATAAAATATTGTAGATGTGCTACTACAATGCATAACACAAAACATGGTCCTATTCACCTATCTGCACCACTCCAGGGTCTGCACGCTGTGCCTGGGCGCCGCTGGCGCTAACTCTACCCTAGTTATAGCAATGTATCTATCCCAATCGTTCAAGAATCAAGATTGTTTTATGAGTAAAACACATTTGAGAAAAGAGATGAAGAGAAGAAGCCTCGCAGTAAGCTTGAACATGAACCGTGCGAACGCTCGTGACCAAACTAACAACGTGACCACAGGTCCAGCACTTCAAACAACGTTTTGGAATGGCGTTCGCCATAGGCGTAGCAAGGGGGGGAGCCGGGTGGGCCTGGCCCACCCCAGAATCCTTCTGGCCCACCCCAGAAATCAAATGAATCACTTACTAAAAATAAGAGATATCAATAGGTAATGATAAATAAACACGATATTAATTTCTTGTGTTAACGTTTCTCATGTCCACTTTCTTGAAAAGTCAATGTGGTCTGAATGTACTTTCGCAAAATCTTGCAAATCTTGAAGCAAAATCTTGAGCTCGCTTCGCTCGCTCCTGTTTTAAGAACGTACTGCTCTGATCTTATGTATATTGCTGTAAAATCTCGAGCTCGCTTCGCTCGCTCATGGCTAGACATATTGCAGTAAGATCTCAAGCTCACATTGCTCGCTCCAAAATTGGGTGAAATGTCGAGCTCGCTTCGCTCGCTCTAGGTGTTGGATCGTATATCTTTTCATAGAGTAGTTATCATGAGTTTGCTGTGCTCGTTCCAGCTTTCAAGTCATAAAAAACTTGAGCTCGCTTCGCTCGCTCCAGAATTTAAACCGTATTACACTTATCTCACTATACCTATTGCAGTAAAATCTCAAGCTCACTTCCCTCGCTTCTAGAATTGGGTGAAATGACGAGCTCGCTTCGCTCGCTCTAGGTATTGGATCGTATATCTTTTCATGAAGTAGTTATCTTGAGTTTGCTGTGCTCGTTCCAGCTTTTAGGTCGTAAAAAACTCGAACTCACTTCGCTCGCTCTAGAATTTAAATCGTATTACACTGATCTCACTATAACTATTGCAGTAAAATCTGGTGAAAAAATTCAGTGAAATGTCGAGCTCGCTACGCTCGCTCCTGGCTACGATTGTATCACAAAGACCTAGATGCAGTGCAGTGTATCACGAGCTCACTTAGCTTTGCTCGCTCCAGGATTTAGTGAAATCTCGAGCTCGCTTCGCTCGCTCTAGGTTTTAGTTTTTATTACATCAACCTCGCCTGGGCCTGGTCCACCCTGGGAAAAAATCATTGCTACGCCCATGGCGTTCGCACATGCGTACTTGGTGCAAATTGTCTTTGATAGATGTGTAGACCACACATCGTATGAATGAACATCATCACCATTTCGTTACTTTTTATTGTTCGTTCTGTTACTAAAAATCTGTGGATTTAGCGTTATTTTTCATGGTTAATAGCGTTATTTTGCACGTTTATGCAATAAAAAGGGTCAATTTTATGTAGACAAATCCAACGGGTGCGCGCGCCTGACTGCATTCCTTTGCTCGGCTACCCTAAAGTGTTCCCAGAAAATGTGAGGTGAGGTGGGATTTACTATTTACCTACAGAGCAACAAAAAAGCGTAGAAAACGGAATTAATTGTAAGTTGGTCTTGCCAGTTCATACGTGATTTTGATGTTCTTACAAAGAAGTGGCGTCCTCAATTTCTGTTTACTCTTTTAAGTCGTGCTGTACCTATTCTGTGACGTGACTCAGCAAAGATTTTATCGATATCGAACGACACAAAAGCTCTACACTAGTACAATTTGACAGTTGAAATTAAGGGTTGCAACATAAAAAAAAAGGATTCAAAAGTGCTGCCATTTCAAAATCTTCTTGAAATAGGTTCTAGGTACTTTTGCATAGATACCTTTATTTTTACGGAAACGGATATATCGATATGTATTTAAAAAGGACGCTAGATAAGAAACGATCAAACGATCTATCTACCATCGATCGCTATCTCACCTTCGCTCTCGAAAGAGAAATAGAACCTTCGATCAAAATAAAATGAATGGATAGGCCTTAAGCGAACATTTAAAACCAGAAAAATGAGGCAAAACAAATGAAATTTTTACTTGTCACTTGTATGAAAGTGCCCTAGATTTGACAGATAATGGCGCTAGTTTGTATGTACCAAGTGCACCAGTAGTTTGCTTCAACTTACCGCGCTTTAGGCCTATCCATTCATTTTATTTTGATCGAAGAATAGAACAGGGGTGCGTTCAGAACCTACGCCCAGAGTGCGCCCAGAGTGCACTCCGAGTGCAACTTTTCACCCTAACGCCGTTCCGAGGCTCAGTGAAAAGCGTTCTACCCATAAGAGCGAGCGAGAAGAACAACCGCACCCAAAGGTTCTGAACGCAGCCCAGAAATATTTGCGCGCGAACGAACGAGATAAAAGGCGTGATATAGTTTCACGATCACGACTTATTAAAAGCGCTATATCATACATAATAAACTTTGGCAAAAGCCGCAAGCTACAAGGGTGCATTTTATAATTTATATATACAAATTTTAGATGATTGATGCCGTTGCCTATAGAGCGACCTCCTTGCCTACGACACGACAGCGACACGGACGAAGTCAACGAACGATTACTTTTCCTTTTGGTATAATTACTATACTCTTTGGATTACTTGTTCAGTGGATAAACCACAGACTTAATAGAGGGATAAATCAAGATAAAACTTTATTTTGTTGTTTGTTCCAAAGTTCACTTTCAAGTTTTATTTGTTAAAACAAACATAATGTCCCTTAAATTGTATTTAGATCTCATGTCGCAGCCGTCTAGGGCTTTGTATATAGTGCTGAAGAAAGTTAAATGTGATTTTGAGCCGAAATTTGTGGCTCTTCGAAAAGGTATTTTACCGCTGCAAAAACAATGTTGTTTTGTAATGTTTCCTAGTTTATTAACTGTAAATGTTTTCTTCTTCAGCGGAACACTACTCTGAAGAGTATACTAAAGTGAATAGGCTTCAAAGAGTACCTGTTATTGATCATAATGGATTTATTCTCACCGAGAGGTATGTAAAAACTAAAAATTGTAACAGACTAACCAAACATAGTGATTTTATTCTATTTGAGAACTCTGGAGTGCTGCGACTCATGTTGCAGGAATTGACCCGAGCACACGTCTCGCGTGGTTTTCGCGCGTCGCGTTTTTGCCTGCCACGAGGCTCCGCAATCCTCAATCTCTTCTTGTTCTTGAACAAAAACAATCCCTGAGATTGGGATAGATACTCCCATAAATTACACTTGACACTGGCGGAAATGCGGTGCTACGCACAAGCAAAAAGCCATTAATTATAAATAAAAAAAAACTCTGGAGTGCTGTTTGAGAGTGACATAACATCCCAAAAATCCATGGTGATTAACCTTGCCTGCCGTGCCCGAGGCGGTGGTTCGATCCACGTCCAGGCAGACTTGTTCTACTAATGAGTTTTTCGGAATTTTTACATGATTTCAAATGGGTGCGGTGAGTGGGAGGAGCGTGTCCCAGTACCGACCTTGCCGCTACTGACACAACTACAACACTGGACAGAGTTCAGTGGCAGATACAGAAAAATCTCAAGGGGGGCGCTAAAGATATATAAAGCTTGATAAAAACACAAGTCACATGCAAAGTTTAAGATTATATGAAATAGCGTGATAATAAACTCGCAATTCGAAAGAGCTCGAAGGAGAATTTTGGCTTTGGCAGCCGTTGTTCTATCCCGTGCGCTATATGGTCAGGGGCGGCGCCGCTGTCGGCGGCAATGTATCCGCCACTGACAGAATTTCAGTTTTTAAAAGGATGATCAGACCACCAAATTGAACAACATTCTCTATGGGACCAACATTAAAATCACCAAAAGAAAAAATCAGCTGTCCCATACATTTGGCTCGGGTTTGCTGTTTTGTGTGAACCAGATGATTTTTTTTTTGCTATTTCATTGTGCCATAGAGAAAGTGTTAGCATAGAAGGACCCTATACAGGGTGTCCCGTGAATCGACCGGGTGATAGGCCAAATCGTAATAGTTACGAGAAAATTAAAAAATAACATTTAATTTATTCAACAGACAATTCAAGTCATGAATTTTTTAAATTATAGTTATTTTTAATGTAATTTAATGTGATGGTTTTTTAGCCCCTACTGCTACAGATCTTTACTTTATTTTTCAATTTTATTTTTTTTGTTTAATCCTCAATAGCGCTAATCGAAAAAAAAATGCCTATTATTAAAAAAAATTATGACAGATTTATTTTTTATTTTTCTGGTAACCATTATGATTTGGCCTATCACCCGATTCCGGCTTGACGTCGACTTACGGGACACCCTGTATAAATTGTTTTGCTTATGCTATGCTTTAAAATGAAATATTTGTACCCCGCAGTGTGGCAATCCTCAAGTACTTCGCCCGGGAGAACATAATCCCGGACAGCCTCTACCCGAAGGACTCAAAGCAGCAGGCCAGGGTGGACGAGTTCCTTGCATGGCAGCACATCGGCCTGAGACTCCACACCTCTATGTACTTCAGAGTCAAGGTGGGATCATCATCAGCATATACAAGGTGTTTCATAAGTAACAATAAATTTTTGAAACTCTTAAGGGGGTTGTTAAGACCGTCAAACTGAACAACTTTCTCTATGGGACCAACATCGAAATCGCTAAAAAAATAATTTCATATCCCACACATATTTTAGCTCTAGTCGATTTGTAGAGTATAGAACATAAAATTTTTTTTTCCCGATTTCGATATTGGTCCCATAGTGAAAGTTGTTCAGTTTGATGGTCTACACCACCCCCTTAAAGGTTTATTTGTAGTTTTGTAACACCTTGTATAACATGGTCCTGGTCGAATCAAAAATGACGTCAGAAAGTTATCTATGTGATACTTGACTTCCTTCTTAATATGCTGACAGTTTTTTAAGGGGATGACCAGGAGTGTGATTTTTGAAACTCATTCGCCGAGATCAGCAGTTGAAAATGTCAAAATTACTATGGAGATACGCATCTTTCTACTGCTGATTTGACATTTAAAAATCACACTCATGCAGTGCGATTTTTGAAAATCATACGAGGGGTTCGGCAGTAGAAAGATGCATAATCTCCATAGTAATTCTAACATTTTCTACTGCCGAACTGCTCGTGTGATTTTCAAAAATCGCACTGCTGAAGTATGATTTTTGAGAGTCAAATCAGCAGTAGAAAGATGCATATCTCCATAGTAATTTTGACATTTTCAACTGCTGAGCTCACCGAATGAGTTTCAAAAATCGCATTCCAGACCATTGGTGTTGGTTAAAGGGTATATTATTCGGAGCGCGCTTCATACAAACGTAAATAAATAAATAAATAACAAACGTACTATGGTGATATTTTCAATACTAACCAATTAAAGTCAATGAAATTTTGCAGAAACAATCTAGAAACTAATTTCTATGCTTCTATAGAGTCCGATTTTCGTTAAAATGTATAGTTTTCAAGTTACAGTGCCTCAAAGATTTCCATACAAATCTTAAATTAATCCTAGCATTGAAACTGTATATTTTAACGAAAATCGGACTCTATAGAAGCATAGAAATTTGTTTCTAGATTGTTTCTGCAAAATTTCATTGACTTTAATTGATTAGTATTGAAAATATCACCATAGTACGTTTGTATGCAGCGCGCATTTTCGCTCTCGGAATAATATTCTCTTAAGCGTGCTCACTTTGCTCAGGCATAGGCGCCCATTTTGCGTGAGGTGAGAAAGACTACTCTTGCCATCCTAGCTCCTCCAGACCAGACCATTAAACTGAAAACTTTCTCTATTAGACGGACATCGAAATCGCTAAAAAAAAATCTTCTGTCCCATACATTTGGCTCGAATAAGTTGGCAGTTTTGTATGGAACAGCTGTTTTATTTTTCGAGATTTCGATGTTGGTGCTATAGAGAAAGTTGTTCAGTTTGACGGTCCGATCATTCCTTTAAAAATGTGTCCGCATATTAAGAAGGACTCTGTATATATCTCACTGCAGAGCACAGGTCTACCCTCAGGGAGTCCGTATGGGCGTTAGTCCACCACGTGTGCCCAATGCGGATTGGTAGACTTCACATACACATTGGAATTTCTTCTTCAGTGAATGCTGGCTTCCATTCCATACTATGTTTTCCTACACCATCACAAAATTTTTTTTGTTGTTCATAGAAAACGTCAATGGCCATTCAATTCAAATGTATGACACAGCTGATATTTTCTTTGCGCATCGCGTTCGCGTAAAGTTGTTCATAAGCCGTAGCATACTACACATGATACGGCCGTATCACGTATTTTATCTCATTCGTTCGCACGAAAATAGAAAGAGAGTGAAGGTGTGATAGCGCTGTATCACGCACGGTGGCATGCTACCTATGCAGATGTGGATTTAAGTAAACTCTAGTACCTAGATGTAAAATATTTATATTGTTGGTACCATTACTTGTCTTCATTTAGCATTTTGCCTTTACTTTCAAATCAAATCAAAATCAAATCAAATATACTTTATTTTACACCAAAATACAAACAGTAAAACACAGTACACACACACAGTACACACAGTACTTTCCTGTCATACTTTCTATAAAAATTTGTTGTGTACAGATTTTGATAAGACTTTCGCCAAAATTAATTTACGGATGAATCTGCCCAAAATTATGTATTATTTACAATTATTTACTTCATTATTTACTAAGCAGTAAAACAAAAAGTACTTCATACCTACTACTGAACACTAGATGGCGCCACTAATACGAATCTATGAGATTTTTATAAGTTTCCTGCATGTTTCCTGCATAGGTAGCATGCCACCGTGATACAGCGCTATCACACCTTCGCTCTCTTTCTATTTGCGTGCGAACGAACGAGACAAAAGACGTGATACAGCCGTATTACGGGATTCACGGGTAGCATGCTACGAGTGCTGATGTTTTGAAACCTTTTCTACCGATGTTTATTACTCAATAATTTATTCAAAAAATATGAATCTTTGCATTTTTAATAGAAAATGTTGGTGTGCCTTTGCTTCACTACTTACTAAGCAGCAGAACAAAAAAGACCTCATAACTACTACTGAACACTAGATGGCGCCGCTAATACGAATATGTGAAATTTTTGTGTCCGTATAGCCAGCGTACACATGAAAGGGATTGGGCTAGGATTAGTACCAATAAATAGTGCCTAAATAGTGCCTAATTAGTACCTAGGTCAAATAAATTGTGCCTCTATACTTTACGAGATATAGATTTTTTTTACCTGGTACGCTAGCTTGACGTCAAGGTAGCGTACACATTTTCTGTGGCAAAAACGGCTTGCATTACAACAACGATTTTACACTAAAAAAATAGTGCCCAAATAGTGCCCTAGGGCATCCAAAATCTCATGAGGCTAGGTCTTCAGGGAACGGAGATATAAATAAGTCATTTGATTGAAACACGGAGCTGGCGTTGCGCTAGCGTACACATGACTTAACACAACAATTCGTACAGAAGGAGACGTTTCTTTTTATAAAAACTATATCAAATAAATAGTGCCTGAAATAGTGCCTCTGCCAGTACTAATATTTTAAGTAAAAGTGTATTGAAACAATATAAATAATCAATGCAAAGTTCTACGTACTAGAATCTTCTAAAATCTTAGTAAAATCTCAAACCAAGAGATGGCGCGTTATTTCATTCAAGCGAGTTTAGAGTTGGCTTATGAGTAATTAGGAGTTAATAGAGTTCATTTTTGTGTGTTATAAGCGATTTCTCAGCATTGAACTGCCAATACATTTGTACGTAGAACTTTGCATTGATTGTTTATATTGTTTCACTACGCTTTTACTTGTAATATTCGTACTGGCAGAGGTACTATTTATTTGATGTAGTTTTTATGAAAAGACACGTCTCCTTCTGTAAGAATTTTTTTATGAAATCGTGTGTACGCTAGCGCAACGCCAGCTCCGTGTTTCATTCAAAAGACTTATTTATATCTCCGTTCCCTGAAGACCTAGCCTCATGAGATTTTGGATGCCCTAGGGCACTATTTGGGCACTATTTTTTGAGTGTAAAATCGTTGCTGTAATGCAAGCCATTTTTGCCACAGAAAATGTGTACCCTACCTTGACGTCAAGCTAGCGTACCAGGTAAAAAAAATCTATATCTCGTAAAGTACAGAGGCACTATTTATTTGACCTAGGTACTAATTAGGAACTATTTAGGCACTATTTTTTGAGACTAATCCTAGCCTGATCCCTTTCACGTGTACGCTGGCTATACGGACACAGATTGTTATAAGTTTCCGGATGTTTTGAAACCTTTTCTACCGATCGATTTACCGATGTTTATAACTCAATAATGTATTCAAAAAAGCACGAATCTTTGCATTTTTAATAGAAAATTATTGTGTGGCTCTGCTTTATAAGGATTTGAGTTTTAGACAAGATACGTCTAGAAACTACATCTTGCCTCACTGATACTAGCCTACTATACATTGTGCTGGATTTCCCGTCACCGTAATAAGGATGACCAATTACGCAAAGTCCTATGCACCAAGGACAGTCACCTCTTTCTACACCAAAGGGTTAAGAAAAAAAAACAATTAAAACAATTTTTTGCAGTACATGGACCCGATTCTTTTGGGCCGAAAGACGGACGCCAAACAAATAGCAGCGTACGAAGGTCGCATGACATCGGCTCTCAAAGACTTTGATACCAAGTGGCTGGGCCGCGGCACGGACTTCATCGTGGGCAACAGCATCACCGTCGCCGACTTGTTGGCCGCTTGCGAACTGGAACAACCCAGTAAGTTTTTTTTAGTAACCCACTGCGACACATCCAGCTATTCAAAACCAAAATAATCAGGCCGCGCGACGTTATACGTTATTCACCCTACGCATACATACTTAGAAACATAAACTCACACTCACATTGCTACCGTCACACGTTTTAATAAAAAGCGAAGCAAAGTATCATTAATCGTTTCATTTTATAATCTCTAACATAGTGAAATATTGTTAAAGTGGTAATCGATTCATCCCTCCAAAAAAAAAAAAACTTCACATAAAGAATTGACTGATTACATAGCTTTTAAATTATCTATTAAAATTCCTCACGAACAAAATTCTTAGGAGCTTGGTGTTTCAGGGATGGCAGGCTTCGATCCCAAGGAGAATTTCCCCAACATAACAACCTGGTGGAAGAAAGTTCAAGAACATTTCAACCCTTATTACGACGAGGCACACGTCATTCTGAACAAAGTTGTTAAGAAACAGAGCACAATAGCCGCTAAGTTGTAAGGTATAAAGTTTATATTCGTGTAAATATACAATAAAGTGCATTTTGATATTTTTGAGTGTAGGTAATTGAGAGAGATTATATATTCGTTTTTTATTGTAATGTGATGGTATTTTTTCTATGATTATAAATAATTTAATTATGCCGTTTAAAATAAGATTGTTTTATTTAAGAAAGCACGACCGTTACCTACCTATTAAGTAATAGAAAAAGGATTTTTACTTATAAAATGCATCTAAGACTAATCCTTTATTTTTCCACCGTATTTGTGTGAAACAATGAACCAAAGGTATCGACATGTACCTAGATAATCTACATTGGAATGAATATCAATTCTAAAAATATGTCAATGAAAGCCACGTAAGTTGTCGCCATTGGGCGTTGGGCGGAACATTGCTTCAACCTTTGTAGAGCTTATTCTATGCTTGCGTATCTAGTGAAGACCGTGTGTGGAATGTGCAGTTCGATATAATTATGAAAATTTTCTTAGTGAAACGTAAGAGTATTTAAGTAATTTGAGTTTGCGTCTGCATTTTTGTGTGTTTAAAAGTAAGTTTTGTAGTTTTTTTTTTCGATAAAATTTTATCACTTTTTGATCAAATCTAAATATTTTTCCATTGCATTTTGCTCTATAGGTATTTCCGATTTCAATCTATTTTCTATTTCCGTTCTCAGCCCGGCTGCATAGCTGTTCGAAAGAGCTGTGAAGCTGGAACATAGGGTGCGCGCGCAAGTCCTGGGTAGTTTAAGCGGGAAACCCACTGGCCGTGGCGGGAAAGCGTCGTTGTGTTTCCACAGACGTTGGTAGAGGCGGCCACTTGTGAACGGTGTCCTTTCACTTTTTTTCTTACGTATTAAAATTATACAATTTTCTGAAAGTACCTAATGCTCGACTACGTAAATTTTTTTTTTCGTATTGCTAACCATACATTTTGCCATAAGGTTTGGAAAAATTGTCTTCCAATTTAAGTTAAAAAAAAGTGTGCGACTAGATTTTTTCTTTTCGTCTAAGTAATGACAAGTTCGGCCTATTGTTCAAACAGTGAAGATATTGTTAATTATAGATTATCATTGGACTTTTCCAAACATAATTGGTTGGAGAATAAAATAAAAGTTCAAAACAACATGTTGTCTAAAAATGAATTATCAAAATCACAGGAAATTAAGGAGGGAAAAAAGAGTGGAATTAGTCTGAGATTGTCGTCATCCGGACTGGTTCCCGCTCGAGTGTAAGTACCTACCATTTTATTATTTGAACTCTCGTGTCTTTTATAAAAATGGATTTGCCTTCGCATATAGCCTAAAGCCTTATACGGAAATAGAAAATAATCAAGAAACAATTCGGTATTGGCATGTTTTTTTTGGTACATTATTTGTTTTATAATTTTTACGCATTTTTTTTTTTATATTTTTTTTGCAGTAGGTATGACTTTAAGGAACTTGTTTCTTTTTTTACGATTCATCGAGTTTATCAATAGGTACCCAAAAATTTAATTTTATTATGTTGTTCTAAAATCTCTAAATGCAATAATGGTCGCGGAAAAATTATTCGAACTCCACTCCATGGAGAAAACCTTTGCTTAATTTAAAATAAAAAGATCTTCCTTCTATTTCTAATAATCCAGGCAGAATAGGAAAATTAGCGGAACTAAATTGTGTAGTACCTGCCAAAAGTTTCAGGATTGTGTAGTGGTAACCCTACACAATCCTGAAACTTTTGGAACTAACTTGGTGCATTGGGGTAATTGCGAACCTGGGTATATTCCGAAAGTTTATTAAAACTACCTGACTTTAGACGCCATTTTGATCGGCTTTGACGCTCAAGCCGCCGTTCGTCGCCGCTAGCGTAAGTGTCAGAGCAACGTGCCGTCTCGACAGACAAGTCAGGTAGTTTTAATAAACTTTCGGAATATACCCAGGATCGCAATTACCCCAATGCACTATACATAATTTAGTTCCGCTATTTATCTTTTTTTGAAATATCTGAAATCCTTTATTCACAAACTATTCTAACTACCTATTACCCTTAAGGGTATATTACCGTTGGCGCGCTCCATACAAACGTACTATGGTGATATTTTCAATACTAACCAATTGAAGTCAATGATATTTTGCAGAAACAATCTAGAAACAAATCTCTATGCTAAAATATATCTTCGTTAAAATCTATGGTTAAAATGTATAGTTTTAAAGTTACAGGGCCTCAAAGATTTCCATACAAATCTTAAATTAATCCTAGAATTAAAACTGTATATTTTAACGAAAATCGGACTCCATACAAGCATAGAGATTTGTTTCTAGATCGTTTCTGAAAAATTTCATTGACTTTAATTGGTTAGTATTGAAAATATCACCATAGTACGTTTGTATGCAGCGCGCATTTTCGCCCTCGAAATAAAATTCTCTTAAATTTTATAAACTCTAACACACTTTCTAGTCCGTGCTCTAACATAGAGTTTAGACAATTATCTCTAAATGGATCGATTCAGCCCTCAGAAAAAAATATTTTTTTAAAACTACTCTATTGTATCTGGTCCACTGGTCCGGAGCTCGACCGTGAGACCGTGCGTCATACCATCGAACAAAAATATTTGTTCGATGGTCATACTCATACTCCAAAACGCGGGACCAGCGCGATTTGGTGGATGCAAGTTAGTTGTCAACTTGCAGTCAGAGAATAGGCCTCATAACTTGGCTAGTTATTTACACCGCCATCTGGTGGAACTATCCAGGACGAACTGCTTAACGTACCTTCCGAAGCACGGAGACGCTCGAGATGAAATACCACTTAATATATGCCTTTCAACGCCACGTCAAATACAAAAGGTTCACTCATATGCCAAGCCCCGTTTGATGCCATTATACAGATGATAAAGTTAGTTAGGGCTGTAGCCTGTTATTAATTACGTTTAAAGTAAACATTTAACTGAAGAAAACTGCCCAGGAACAAGAAAACACAGATACCTAAGGAATTAATATTTTATTACGTCATACTCAAATTAAGCTCTTTTCCGATATAATTCCTGTTAACCTATTCTACTGATATATCCGTCGTTAGCCCACATCGTCGCCACCTTATTCGTACGTCGCCACCCATCAGACTGACCGCACCTGACGTTGATTAACTTCAGTTATCGTTTCCAATAGTTACTGAAATTCCACTATGCCAGCGAGCACCTCATCTCAAAGACTTATCACCCACTGCAGAGTACCTATAAACTTCCTTCCTATTATGCCATTGCTTCTTTTTTAGGAAAAAATCGTATCATGATTACGATGAAGAATCTGCTGATGACTCGAGAGATCCGAGAAAGCCTATCGTAACTTATAGAAGAAATTCTGAAAGTAAATTAAACACATTGTGCAATCTCCTAGAGACTAAGGGAATAACGGCGAGTGTCGACAATAGTGTACCTAAGAAAAAATTGATTGAAATGAATAAACTCGAAGATGAAGATAATGCTGTTTTTAAACATAATCGTCAGTTTAATAATTTAAAATTGAAACACGAGGCAGAATGTAAAGATACAGTCGATCTAACTGTTAGCGACCAGAATGAGAATAATGACAAAGAAGAAAAACTCTCAACCTGTAAAAGACATATTATAGAGACTAAAGAAACTCTACGAGATTATAGACCACCAGGTAAAAATATTCGTGATAACAATTCACAAGAAAATAAGACCCTACCAGGCAGTAATAAACCATCACAAAGGACTTACAATTTTAATAGTGGTTGTAATACTGAAGGAACCCCAGTTCAGCGTACCTGGGGTGTAATGGATTCACAAAATAAATTAATTTCTATCAAACATAACTTACCACTACAGGCTCCGACAGAAAGAGAAAAATATAAGGCATTAAAAAAAATTATAAGCCCTCTTACCAAATCACAATCTCACCCTACACCTTACGAACACGCGGTAAAAGTACAGAGTAATTACACTCAGACAGATGAAATAGCTTTAGAGACTAAGGAACAAGTACAGAGCATTGACACTCAGACAGATAAAGTATTTTTAGAGACTACGGAAGACCATGAGCTGCTACAATTTATAAAAACAAACGGAATAACAAGAGAAAGGCTCGTAGAAACATTTTTAGAACCGAATGAAGACATCAACAACAACAAGGAAGAATCAAATAATCTTGAAACGTCTAAACCCGAAGATAATAATGCGCCAATTGCCGATCATGTTCTCGAAACTATTTTGATCCAAAGTGACAAAAATAAAAGCATAATTAGTAAATCAAAACAGAATGTGATGCAAAAAACCATGATGACTCGTAGAAAAAAGGCAGTGCCATGTTTGACCGAAACTTTACCAGGAAATAATAATATGAATGATCGAACTGCCGTGTATGATGAATGGCCTTTACCAATTCATAATAAAGTAAAAACTATGCAATTTTCGCGGAACATAGGAGAAACACGTTCCCAAAATGTTAATCAGCAACACTTGTCTGAAAATTATCAGAGTTTCCGTTCTGGGAACAATGAAAGCAGTTTCGTTGAGGAACCTCAGTTTAATAATCTGATGATCGCTCCTAATCAGGTAACTGTTAGCTTTGAAGTGTTGAATTTGGTTGCAAAGGATATCCATTAAATCAATGTGCTTGTTTCACAGATTTCACAGCCACGATTGAACCAACTGCCCAGGGCGTACCAATCAATGAATACCACACGACTTCCCCCACCATTAATAAGAATGCAAGTCCAACAAAACATCCGACGTCAGTGTATGGAACAATTTTGGCCTACAGAACAATATACACACCTTGAAACTCCTGAAAATTATAGTCACATTCCTTTACCCGACCATGGTCAGTATAAATCGCCAATGTTTTATTCAGGTTTTCAACCATCTGAATCAGAGTACAGACGTGAACAAAATAACGCTAGATACTTAGAACAACAGAGGATTTTTAAACAATTAGATTTACAAAAGAAGGCTTGGGAATCTCGTTTGTTAAATTTCCCTAATAGTGCTTGGATTCAGATGGATAAGCAGGCTTGTTCACAGTAAAGTTGTTGGTTTTGTAAATTGTAGTCGTTCAAATGGAAGTCATTTGAACTAAGTCTACAACTTTTACACTATGGGAGTATTGGAGGGCTGTTCCGTACAAAACTGAAATGCATTATGTTACTCTGTGGTATTTGACGGCTCAAAATAGCTAAGTTGGTAGTGAAACTGCACCCTGAGCCGAGGGGCCCGGGTTCGAATCCCGGATGGGACATATACACATACAGGGTGAAATTGATATAAGTAGCATCCTTTTAAACTAAGAGTCTGCCCATGAAACTGGACAACTTTTACTAAGAGAGCAACCCAATCGGAGCAAAAAATAAATCAGCTGTTCCATACTAAACTGCAATGCCTACTCGACTCAAATGTATGCAACAGCTGATATTTTTTTTGCTTCGATCGGTTTGCTCCCATAGTAAACGTTGTTCAGTTTGATGGGTAGACTCTTAGTTTAAAATGATGCTAATGATATCAATTTCACCCTGTATGTGGTCAGTCAGTTACGTAATTTTCCCTGATATGATGAATATGAATATTTGTAGCTGAGTCATGGATGTTTGTATGTATAAATGTATATCGATATCTAGTCATCATAAATTCCAGGCAAGATTCTGGTACTTTCAATGTGTCTAGATAATTTGTAGTGACATTGTGAAAGATACCTAGGTTCCCGCCGGTTTTTAATGTATGGAACAGCTGATGAATTTTTGTCATTTCAAGGTTGTTATTAAAGTTAAAGTCTGTTTGATGTCGTATATAGAGTCTTAATTAAGTGCTGACGACTTCAATTTCATCCTGTATAGAAGAGAGTCTTTTTTACTACAGAGATTTTAGGACTTAATCCTAGTTCAAAGTAAACTACTTTGATCTAAGGATTCTAAGGCTTAGTCGTTGTTGACGTATATATTTCTAGAAATACATATACAGAAGCAACATATTTTTGAAAAATGTTAATATCACATGTAGTGCGATGAAATTAAAATAGGTATTGTATTACTACTCAAATAAATAAATATGTGTACTTACGCAAACTTTTTGGTTCATCCTCAGGCCGAGATTAAGAGAAGTTTTGTTTTTTGAGTTTGATTCACGCTCAAAAGATTAATCAATCAATCAATCAATCAATCAAAATTATTTATTTGTGTATATCACAGGTAATACCATAGAGAAATTACACGCTCCCCTTGGTAGAGATGGTGTAACGTGTGCACAGTAACCACCAACTGAGCACTAGTTTGTACGGCGACCATAGAGAAATTACACGCTCCCCTAAGCTTTTTGTCTCCCCTCACCCGTCCCTCACCCCCTTTGTCGGCGACATAATTTTCTATAGAAACAAGCCGATATGCCATCTCCTCTTACAAGGGTAATACATAGGTTGAATAAATAAAGAATTACTACTATAGGTACTATAGGTACTTAATTAAACTGTATGATATCATTGACCAAGAATAAATTGAGAGATTATAGCTTAAATAATTTAGTATAAGTACTTAACTAGGTACCTACTTATTATTAATTATTTAATAAAAAATTACATACTTAGATTATTTTTTTTGGAAAACCTTATTTGAAGAATTTATTTTTTAATACTGTTCCTAAGTCGTGTTATGCTGTAGAGTTTCTGGCCGCATCTTCTCTACAGCGACAACACGTTCCGACGCGGTGGTAGCTTAAAAAAAAGAATTGGCATTTAATAAGTTTCGATAATCATGATGATAATTAAAATGTACCTACTATTATGTGTACTAGCTATGTGTGGCTGTGTGTATTAAAATTATTTGTGATAAATGTATCTTAAAACTTGTACTTACGCTGTCAATTTGTATAAACTAAATGTTTCTGTATTAGATAATAATTATTGTGTTTTCGATAAGTAGGTAACTCTATATCTATAATTATCTATACAGGGTTTAAGGAAAAGTATCATACATAGAATAGAATATTTTTCATGTATGAAGAGATGTTGGTTGGATGTTGGATGTGCAAAAGAGGTTTGTAAGGATCGTAGTAAATCGCGCGCCTTGGTCTCTGCCTTCCCCACTGGGAAAGAGGCGCGTGACGTTATAGATAAAGATATAATATTTTTTACATATTCGATATTGTATTAAGTATAGATAGTGTAGTAAAGGTGCGAGCTTTAAAATGGTAGTTGTAGCATCTTATCCCTAAGGGCGCTTTGGTCGATTAGGCGCCTTAGATGATTTATTTAAGGACTCGCCTCGCGGTAGCATTTCCCCTCTGCCAACGTTCAAGACCAAAAAATCTTACACATTTACATACAATTTTATACCTTATCACTAAACGCGACAGCTTATAATTGCGGAACTACAATTTTGAACTTATCACGGTTGGAGAGTCACTAGTCAGAGTCTGTTTTTCATGATTTTTTACATTTAAATTAGTCATATATTTTATTTTAAATTATTTAGAATATAATTTATTCTCTTATTTATGTATTTTATTTTATTTAGAATCTAAAGTAACGGAATAAATTCCAAAGTTGCGGATTTCATGCTACTTCGCCCACCGCAAAAAGTGGCAGAAAAGGTTGTTAGTAGAATTACACGCGTAACATGTCCATATATAAATAGTTAGACTTGGTCCCCTTGGCCGGAACTGGGCCCGGTCGGTGGCCGAGATATTTCATTTTTGAATCGGTCGACTGGGCCCATAACGTAAACATTTCGAAGGGGTTTGTAAACATTTGTCATGGTCCCGATATATACAAGGTGTTACAATAATACAAATAAACATTTAAGGGGGTGGTTTAGACCATCAAACTGAACAACTTTCACTATGGGACCATATCGAAATCTCGAAAAAAAAATTGATGTTCCATACTCTACAAATCGACTAGAGCAAAATATGTAAGGGATACAGATTTTTTTGTTTCGCGATTTCGATGTTGGTCCCATAGAGAAAGTTGTTCAGTTTGACGGTCTTAACAACCACCTTAAGAGTTTTAAATATTTATTTTTACTTATGAAACACCTTGTATAGGTATGTACCTATATATTTTTTTGCTTTTGGATTGTGGCATATTTTTGACTGCGAGCTTATGCTGACATCTTATGATGTCTATGGTGCGAGCTGGTTTGCTTGGCTGGCTGGCTGGTATATTTATACAACGTGTTATTGAATAAGCGCAAAACATCATACACCCCAACTGATTTCTGACAAAATAATTAGATTGAAACAAGAATTTCATTATTTTGATACTTACAATTTAAAGTTATTCGCATAAAATGATTTGTTATCATTTCAGCAATGAAAGGAAGCGCTAACGTGCTCATGGATACATTTTATGAATCTTGTTTTGGTAGTAGGTAAGTAGGGGTGTGCGCGTGCGGTGGGTTCAGATCGAGTTCAGTAAATTTTAAATGTTACGAACATATTAATGAATATTTTGAAAAAATAAATTACCTATGTACAGTCAGCATCAAAAGTATCTAAGCATCTTCTGCATTCAAAAACATCTGAACAATTAAGTACACGAAAATAAACCGTATTTCCTACTAGATACCATTTGTTTTCAACTTAACAAAAATAACATGACCGATAAATTAATTTGATTTCTTTGTGGGTTGAAATAAGGTTTGCTATCGTAAAGTTGTTCAGATATTTATGAACACTTAACATGCTTAGATACTTTTGATGCTGACTGTATGAGTAGAACCATGATAATTCGATTCTACTCTCGATTCTAAACAAACTACTTTCTAGTTTTGCGTTTGTTCATTAACACGTTGTATACTATTACCTATACTGTGCTTCGAGCGCAAATATAGGGACATCGAGCCAACTTTCTTATAATGTCACATTGTGATTAGTCATTGCTGGTTCTCAATGTATCGAAATAATACGGGCTTTTATGTTTGTATACCTAGTTACATCTTCAAAAGTGTCAAAAGTGGCCACTTTCGGTGGTTTTAAAGATTGTAATTTCAAACAAAATATTGCAATGTCCTGATAAATTGGGTTTTATTTATCTTATCTTTTCTTATCTTATTGAAAATCAGCAATGAGTTAAATATGTAGACTTTATAATTAATACAGGGATATAATATAATCATATAGGTAGGTATGTACATGTCGAGTTAAAGAATTAAAAAAAACTTATAAATAAACAATATTATGACGACGACGACACACGACGACTGCTCAGGCTACCCTGTTCGGACTTTGAACTATTAGAAGTTGAACGCTGCGAATTGTGCGAGAGGGTGCGGTATGTTGTTGTTGTTTCGTCTCACGGCACGCTGCGCCCGCGCCGTTAGCCGCGTCTATGCAGGCTCTCTACCGCACTATTTTGTGTTTTGTACCGAGTGTAGTTATGGGTATATAGGGTGCGTAGCCTGATGTGTCGCCGTGTGTACATATTATGATATTACCTATACATAAGAACAAGACAATTACTTATTTGCCATATGAGTGCGATTAGACTTAAAAAAATCGCACTCCTGGAGTATAATTTTAGGAAGTCAAATCAGCAGTAGAAAGATTCTTACCTGTAATTTTGACATTATCTACTGCTGAGTTCAACGTATGACTTTCAAAAATACCACTCCTGGGGTGCGATTTTTGAATGTCATCGATGAGTTTGAACGGTTTTTTAAATCTCATACAAAAGCTTTCTTATGCATCTTTCTACTGCTTATTTGACTTTAAAAAATCGCACTTTTGTATTATGATTTTTGGAAGTCAAATCAGCTGTAGAAAGATGCATATCTCCATAGAAATTTTGATATTTTCAACTGCTGAATTCATCGAATGTAGAGTGAATTTGATAATCATAATGATGCTTAATCTCCATAATGTTGACATTTCATACTGCAGATTTCAACGTGTGAGTTTCAAAAATCGCACTCCTGCGATTTAATATTTTGCGTGTTACTTACGTATAATAACAATGTTAGGCTGCCATAAGTTCAATAAAAAGTATTTTGGGATACTTATATAAAACCATATGAGTGTTTATCCATATTTTTAAATAAATGTTATGTCGTGGTATCTATTCTTATTCCTATTATGTTTTTTGCCTTTATTTTACTTATAAAAACTTTCAGTGACCTAGTAGAAACAAAGCAAAAGTACTGTAATCACTTTGCCATACAAATATTCGGACTTCGGGGGGGAATAAATCCCACCTATCCCCCACCCTGGATACGTGCCTGGCTACTACGTGGGTACCTGTCAAACCGGCTGGTTTTGAAAAGGATCGTAAGACCTGGGTTAAGCTTAACCGGTTCAGAAACAAACCACGGAAGGACTCACTATCACCTCCACAAGTGGGGTTTGAGGGAGATTCCGACGTGCGACTGCGGGGCACCTGACCAGACGACCCTCTCCCATGTGGTAAACGAGTGCACTCTGCGCCGTTTCCCCGGTGGAATCGAAGAACTCCACAGGCTAACCCCGGCAGTGGAAGACTGGCTGAAACACCTCGACCTCAAAATTTAACCCCCCCCCCCCCCCTCGGATCCAAGCAGGAAGACAAAAATGCCATACGATATGATGATGACGTGGGTAACAGAATCTTAATCATTTCTATACAGGGTGTAAGGAAAAGTACCCATCAAACTAAACAACTTGTACTATGGGAGTAAACCTGTCTGAACAAAAAAAAAATCGGCTGTTCTACTAAACTGCCTAATTTGGGCCTACTCGGCCCAAACGTATGAAACAGCTCATTTTTTTGTTCTGACAGTTTTGCTCCCATAGTAAAAGTTGTTCTGTTTGATGGGTGGAATATGTGGTTTAAAGGTTAATTAATTATACTTTTCCTTACCCCGCGGGAACCCGTTGGATGAGGGCAGCGCAGGACCGGTAGTTATGGCGATCCTTGGGGGAGGCCTATGTCCAGCAGTTGACGTCCATTGACTGAGAATTGAGATGATTATTTTTTAGGGTATTTCTATTTCTATGGCACCCTCTATAGAAAACGATAAATTTAGATAGATTAGCTCACGACTATGTTTCCCTGAGGGGGTAGTCAGAGATATTCTGAAACCTCAGAACATCCACGTTTCACCAGTTGTACCGAAACTCTGACCAGTGTGACGGGGGGTGAGCCCGTCGCCACTTATAATGAGTGGGTACAATACATGCCTCGAAATTGAAGCATGCAGATTTCCTCACGATATTTTCCTTTTCTGAAAACTCATTGGTTCGAGTCGGCCTGGACGAGGATCGAACCATCGCCTCCTGCACGGCAGGCAAGGTTACTCGCCACTGGACCACAACGGCTTTTTTCCACGCTTTAATTACAATTAAGAGTAATTTAACCGTTCAATGGCGCTCTCATTACACTGTAAAATATTTCTCAATAATGAAAACTCTAAAAAAAGTGGGAGGTACTCCAACTTTTTGGGTTCCTAGTTGAAACCCTAAGGGGACTCCACTACTAGCACTTTTTTTATGTAGGTTTACCTACTTGATTGAGAATGCTTAAATATTGTGATTAGGGCGCCACTGAACAGTACGAATAACCACGTTTCATTCCGAAATATATTCGATGCCAGTTGGTTCAAGGGCATAATAAAAAAAACTCAGCACGTAGTTGCAGCCCTGTCCGTTATCATGGCAACCAATAGCCCAGTCATTTTACGGTTAGAGCCGGGACCAATTAAGAAATTGTATTTTTTTCGATATATATAATTTAAGAGCCAATTTGAGCATAGAAATATACTTACAAAAATAAAATCGTGTCAGCAACAACCCCTTTATAAATTTGCATTTATCTCGTTCTAAAAAAAACGGACGTTAATTTTTTTTCCCCACATTTTAAAGGCTTTATACACACTTCAAACACCGTGTAAATATTTTCGTCTACGTAAAAAGCTTTGAAAAATACAATTGTATTTTGTAATGAATAACTCATTGTTTATTATTAAATTACTTTGTTATTGCTCAAAACTCATTTCTATTGTTGAGTCTAATTAAAATGCATCGGTATTAATATTTAAAAAATCACTACGCAACATAGAAATTAGAAATCCTAATTGTCCTACCTACCAGAAGGCTTTTACTTCTGGGACACAGGTTCTGGTTACAGATTAAAAGTACCATTCTTAATTACTCCCCACCCCTTCTAACAAAACTCCGTAAAATGACTGGACTATTAGGTGCATTCGCTAGCCCCCCTCACTCACACTATCAAACACTACCCGTGCCCGTGCAAGTGAATGTAATTACCTATCTGTTACAATATTGTACCATCTATCTACCTATCATGAATACTGTAGGTACATAGTATTGTTGTCATGATACCGTTTTTTAGGGTTCCGTTGTCAAACAAGAAACCCTTATATTTTCGTCCATTCTGTCTGAATGTGTGCTCCGTCTCAATTACTCGCTCGTTTTTGGACCTGTTGCATCGAAATTTGGCATAAAGGCAGATGATAGGCATAAAACAGAAAACAGGTTTTCCATTTTTTTTTAAAACTCTTTGTTGTAGGTATAGAGGGTTGGAATAAGGATATTTCGGAACTTTCCGTTCAAGTCATCTCTTTTATAGTGTTATCTAGTATCAATGGCTTCAGTATGACCTCTTGATTACAAATAAATAAGAAGACAAGCGCTCAGACTGTGGGGGTAGAAACTGTGACGTCATAAAGATGGCCATACAAAGCAAAAAAAAATTTTTGTTTAATGAAATGAAAGGGCTCTATGAGTACATTACAAATATATAGCATAGTATAACATTTTCACTATTTGGTTTAACAAATTATTCGAAAAAGTAAAAAAAATCCACAATTCTGAGTTGACTTTGAACTGCTACCTATAGATTATAAACGACTGAATGGATTTTTGTAAATTATGTATCAAATGACTCAGGATATCCTCTATATTGCGTCAAAAAATAATTAATCAGATAAATTACAAAATAAAGAATGTACATCAATTTGAATAACATTGTAAATTTTTGGACGCTTTCTAATAATTTCTTAGACCAAGTTGTAAAAATGTTATATTAAGATATATATTTGTAACGTACTCATAAAGCTCTTTCATTTGATACCCTACACGACATTATTAAAATGTTTTTTTTTTTACCTTGTATGGCCTTCTTCATGACGTCATAGTTTTTATTTAAATTAAACTTATCATGTGGGGTATCAAATGAAAGGGCTTTATGAGTAGATTACAAATATATATCATACTATACCATTTTTACTACTTGCTCTAAGAAATTATTAGAAGGCGTCCAAAAATTTACAATGTTTTTCAAATGGATGTACATTTTTTATTTTGTTATAAATGTATTTAATTATTTTTAGACGCAATATAGAGAATATTCTGAGTCATTTGATATATAATCTACAAAAATACATTTAGTTTTTTATAATCTATAGCAGTTCAAAGTCAACTCAGAATTGAGGAATTTTTTTACTTTTTCGAATAATTTGTTAAACCAAATAGTGAAAATGTTATACTATGTTATATGTTTGTAATGTACTCATAAAGCCCTTTCATTTGATACCCCACACGGCATGAATAAACAAAAACAAAATTTTACTTTGTATGGCCACCTTTATGACGTCACAGTTTCTACCCCCCACAGTCTGAGCGCTTGTCATCTCATATCTTTGTAATCAGGAAGTCATACTGAATGCATCGATACCAGATAACATAAAGGAGATGACTTGTGCCAGAATCTTATTTAAGCGACTTTTTGTCGGTTCGCCGATCTACTAGTAGGTAAAGCCCATGGATCTTCCAAACTTCTTGGTAAAGCCTGACCAGGAATATAAAAAACCTGGTTTGGGGGCGCTGCAATCGACTGTCACCTTTTATGTCAGTGTTCCAAGTACAAAAATTCGTTCAATGATTTTCCGCTACATGGCGAGGTTTTTTATATTTCTGGTCGGGCTTTACTTATAATGTTACAGATAAAACAATTAAAGAATTGCCCGTACCTACAATGAAAATGGGTTTTGAAAAATATTTGTTTAAAAAAAAAATAGTTGTACCTGTTATTGGGTATGGGTAGGTCTTGTAAAATGGAACAAAACACCGATAGAAACTAAAGTAGGTTACCTAGGTAGTTTATACTGCTCCAATCTTGAGATATAGGTACCTACAGGGTTCTTTTTAATATGCTGCTTAACTTTTTTAAAGGGATGATCAGACCATCAAACTGAACAACCTTTTTTTTTTATTTATATTAATGGACTTCTCGCATTTCCGCCAGTGTCAAGTGGTTTGAGGGAGTATCTATCTAATCTCGAGGATTGTTTTTGACTAAGAACACAAATGAGATACATAATAAATAAAATAAATAAATATCTTGGACATTATCACACAAATTATCTATACAGTCTCATTTAAAGTTCCAGAATCTAGCCTGGACTTGTATTATGATGACTAGAAACGATATAGTATAGAATACATATATAGATCTATACAAACATCCATGACTCGAGTACAAATATTCATATTCATAATACACATATTTTTCCCTTACGGGATTCGAACCCGCGACCCTCGGCACAGCAGGCACATTCACTACCGACTGAGTTACCGGGCCGTAGATGACATGGGACAACGCCGGGAGTCGCTGTACATGGATTGTAGAGCCTCGTGGCAGGCTGAAACGCGAACCGCGCGACCACGCGAGAGACAAGTGTTCGGGGCAAACCCTGCAACGTGTCTCCCCTGAACAACCTTCTCTATGAGACCAACATCGAAATCGCGAAAAAAAAATCATCTGTCCCACCCATACATTTGAGTCGCTGATTTTTTTTTGGCGATTTCGATGCTGGTGCCATAGAGAAAGTTGTTCAGTTTGACGGTCTGATCATCCCATTGAAAAACTGTCAGCATATTAAGAAGGATAGTATTCGAAGTTAAAATTAGAGCGTAGGTACCTTATCTTTTGAAACACTGGAGTAAAAGGGAGCTTGTTGTCAGCATTCGTCTATGCAATTATGCATAAATCGAATTGTTATTTAGCTGCAAGTCCTCCAAAAATGAAATATAAGTAAAAAAATCTGAAACTTTTCTATAGGTAAGTAAGTGCGTTTTCTATACTAATTAGTTATTTAGTCTTAGTAGTTAAGTACTTTTAATGAAAACTATAACTAATGCTGTGTGTTCGAAAAAACAGTAAAATAAGTAATTTACACAATTGATTTTCACGATTGTTATTAGAGGGTGCTGGACGAAATTACATTGCGCTATCGCATCGTTAGCTCTCCGAAATTACATTAAGCAAAAAACGTTTTTTTTATTCATTCAAACGAGTACCACCACCATGGCTACGGAACCCTATCATGGACAAATCCGACACGCTCTTGGCCGGTTTTTCCTTTAATGTTCCTGGTTTCCTATAATGTATGCACGGGTCTTTATTTGGGGAAATCTGTTTGTAGAAATTGGGATACTTAATTAACTATGTTGTGATATTGTTTTTTGTTTTTTTTTCTACTCAACTCAATTCAACTCTGCTCATTAGCCAAAGCGCGTGCAATCTACCTATACTCCATTCCAAATAGCAACAAAAATTTAAGGCCATTTTTAATTACAGAAACAGATTTGGAGCACTTACTTTCACTTATTCTTACAATAGCTTAAAGCCGCGTTCCCATTGTCGTACATGCAACGCGCATGCAATGCGGATGCCACGTATGGACGCATTCGGTTTCTAGTAAAATGTATGAGAGACTTCACACTGATGCACACGCACATGCAATGCCACGCCATGCTACGCCACGCGTGGTTCACCTTGTATCGAATTCGTCCACACACGCGTCAACCATGCGTCAACCATGCGTCAACCACGTGTCAACCATGTGTCACCCAAGTGTCATCGACGTCGCCACGAAGTCCGATTTACGCTATTATTTTTTGTAGATGTTAGTTTATCATTTTTTTATTTGTATTCAAGCGTGCTTCGACTTTTCATGAAACAAGTTCAGGCTTTAAGTGCAAATACGACATGAACTTGTGCAAAAAAGGTGGAAACATCAACAATCGATACTAAAAATAATAAAAAATGATTCCATTAACATGAATCGGACCATTTTCATTGTGATCCAAAGACAATGTTGTGTGATTGACATTTCTGTGGTGATGTACCATTTTTTTCTCACAATCGATCACCGATTTAGTTTTTAGCTCAAGAAAACTGTTTAGTGTATGTTTAAAAGAAACTAAAAAAGAATAAAAATCTGGGCGATTGACCCCGGAGACAAGGTCCACCAGGTTCCAGGAGGGGCCGCTTCGGAGCTTCGCTCCTACGCGTAGCTCAGCCTTCGGCCTAAAATGTTCAGTTTTATGCAAACAAAATCTGATAAAAAAAGTGAGGAGAAGTGCCCTTCCAATTCCAGCAAGTTTCCTGACAAATTATTTTTAACCGTGCCTCAAGTAGTTACCAAAATTTAGAGAAGAGTGGATGAAAGTAGCTAAAAGAAAAAATTTGCCTTCTCCCAAATCCAAGTAATATACCTACTACTCCCAAATCTGTCTTGCGATGTTGTGAGGATCATTCCGACGTAAGTAAATCGTAAACTAGACCTATGTACCTTCAGCCTTCAACAAAGTGTGCAAAGGAAAGAAGTTTCTTATTTACTTATTTAAACGTTTTTTTTACAGATGGAGAAAGATAATGAAAATTTTATTAAGTTCAAACTTGTAGGAGGCAATTTAATTTTAAAGAAGGATGTTGGTACCCATATTTTTGACTGCCAACAAAGAATGCAGGCATCAAAACCTAGATCAGTGGTTTTAAAACGCAAAAGTCTGGAATAAAAGCATTGAAAATGAACAAGATGAGGATAAACCTATAATGGTGTCTATAATATATGTCTATTTCTAATTTAGGTTCGTACGTACTACGTAAATAAGTGGGTTCACATTATTGTGTACCTGGTGTCTCTCAGATAATGTCTCAGGGTACCTAAAGACCAGGCCACATAGTGGCGGGACTGCGGGAAAGCGGTCTGGGGTAAGACCCGCACTAAGTGAATTCTTCCGGACCCGTGTGTGGTAATATTGGAGTTTGTATGCGCCACAAAGATATCCATGTGGGTCTGGAAGAATTCGCTTCCTGCGGGTCCGCCCCAGGACAGTTTTTCCACAGGCCCGCTTCTGTGTGGGTATGTTTTAATTTAGGTACCTACTACACAAGTAACTTAGCATCTTTATCTCTCTCAGATATCGTTTCCTCTGGTTTCCTCCTAAAATATTTGATAAATTTTCAGCTTAGAGATTTTCAGCATAAGAGATGGAATCTCCTTCCTGTCAAGTAATTAATGAACAAGATATTTCTAAAAGTGAGGAAAAAGCAAGGGAGCAATGTGTACAAGTTGCAATTTATCCACGTAAAAGAAGTAAAGCAGTGAAAGAAGCTACAAGGCCTCCTACAAATAATGCAGCTTCTCAAAAAAAAATGATTGATTAAACATCGAATGACATCTCCGTTAAACTAGCTAGAGTAGAGTAGAGGGGTCCGGTACTACGTTCGCGCACAAACAGACAAGACAAGGGTAGGTACCAGCCAACCATCAAAGGGTCAAGCTCAGGGAGTAAGAATATTCAACAGAAAGTGAACTACTTGGGTCTAAGATCTGATATAATAAGAAGTCATGAATAGTTTGGTGATTGATCTTTTTATTTAAGAAGTGGGTTGTATTCTGTTCCAATGTGTCAGCGATTAAACCATCTTGGTATAAGACTTCGTCATCACTCATCACCAATAATTTTGATTGTGTTGCAAATCTTCATGTGCATTTAGTAACGCCGTAAGTGTTGATTTTGAACGAAGACAAATGCTGTAATAAATATAAAATAAATGATTAACGAATTAAGTTGGGTTGTTTTAATTTACTCAATCCAATGTCCAATGAGCTGAAGTCAGCTCTGCTGTCTTATTGGAGAGGGGAAGTAAAGAGATGCTTCAAAGTTAAGATTAGGTAGGTACCGACGATGTTGGTTAGGTAAGTCTTTGTATGGGCATCCGTTTTGGTGTTATTGAATTTGTGAAGCCTCCGTAGTCTAGAAGGTTAAGCATGCAACCTTCTCATGTCCCGGATAGTTGCAAATAGAAGGCAGGATCTATTCTTAAAGTTAGATCATGGGTCAACATAGGTGAACGAAGGCAGCTTAAAAATGACTAGATATCTATAGACAGTAAACCACTCATTTGCCTCCAATCGCACTAGGCTAGCCTCCTCTCACTCATTTGAATACGCCTCTGGCAGAAGAATACCCAATAATATTATATTCAACAAAAAATCATGGTTACCCACTGTAGGTAGGTATTTACCTGAATGTGTATTATTTTCCATAGCATTTTGTTTGATATTTATCAGGAAAACTATTCTGACTATTATTTCTAAATAGGTAACTTATATTGTTAGTAGAAATCATGTGAAAACAAATATACGTAATGTTATCTCACGAAAAACGAAAATTTTATATACATTTGACAAGTAGGACTACACCAAAGAGTACATACAATAAAGGTTTTGTTACTCTACTCTATGTTATTATATTAAACGTATCCGTAGTCTTTGGATTATAGCCATTCAACATGGCAAACAAAAAAACAGAGATAAGAAACATTTTTTGGCGATAGTACCTACGGGAGTGAAATAAGGAGTTTTGTTTATTAAAATTACAGCTTGGTCATAAAGTGTAGAAAAAAAATTAGGGCCCCACGTTCCTTGCATGAACGGCAACGAGCAACGTCGTGGGTCCTCTTAAATACATACGTTACAATCCGACAAATTGGTCAAAAAGGGAAATAATTTTACATAATTATACAAGTCGTACGACAGGTGTCACATTTGTGCGTGGCGGATTACCGTCAGTGCGATGCGACCCGTCGAAGGGTGCCATACCAAGCAGAACTTATTTACAACGTCTGCAGTATTACGTCAAACAAAGAATCCGTCAATGCGTTGCGGCCCGCCCTAAAATGCGCTTACCTTACATACATATTATACTCATGACACAAACATTACTATTATTATCAATTTTCTGTTCTTCTTATTATAGGTGGGCTGTAATCTGACACCCGGGCTTGCAGATTTTTCAAACCGCTTTACGGCCTCTGACGTGAATTTTTAATGTAAAGACTACTACCACCAGAGATAGTTGACGAGACCAACGGCTTAAAGTGCCATGGGAAGCACGGAATCTTCTTTCTTTTTAGACAATTAGGTGATTCAGCCAGCAATGTCATAACCAACTGGGGGAAAACGAACAAAGTAACATTTCACTAGGTGCCCCCTGTGGGAACGTCACTGCGGCAATGGTGTTGCCAAACATGCGATAATAATTATCCTAGATCCGTTGTTTTTGAGTTGCATGCTATTGAAACTACATTTAATCATTATTTTAAGAACCATGTTCACCCCATCCCGCACCCCTCCGCTACCTAAGGAACCTATGGGAAGCGGAGTGACCGCCAATTTGAACTTTTTAGCTTTTAAATCGATTGCTTCCAAAATCAATATCTGGGGGTTATCGATATTATGCGATCTCCGAACATGAATCCGAAGTAAGAAATTCAGAAAAGTGGCCGCCATCTTAAACTTTATTGTTTTTTACCAATTCGGTCCCTATTTCAAGTTTTTTCGTCTTTAAGGGCGTAACAAACGGATGCTATAATATACAGCGCAGTACAGCGCAGTAAAGCACTATTATGCGATCTAGAGTACGGTATAGCGCAGTACAGCGCGGTAGAGCGCAGTACTGCGCTATAGAGTAGCGATGCCCGATACGTATCGATATTTATGTATATCGATACAACACAATGCGATATCTCGATATTTTGTATCGATACACGCCAATACGATAGGTATGGGGCGATATCGTATCGCTTACCAAGGATCAGAAATATCGAATTACTTAAGCGTAATATTTGGCCACAGAAACGTTTAGTAAAAAGAGAAGTTGATTACTTTTGCGACATTTATTCATAAGCATATGCTCACGACTATATTCCCCGAGGGGGTAGTCAGAGTTATTCTGAAACCTCAGAACATCCACGTTTCACCAGAAGTACCGAAACTATGTCCAGTGTGACGGGGGGTGAGCCCGTCGCCACTTATAAATATAATGGACAGTGGGTACAATACACGCCTCGAAATTGAAGCATGCAGGTTTCCTCACGATGTTTTCCTTCACCGAAAAGCCAGTGGTGTTACAAATCGTACATAAATTCCGAAAAACTCATTGGTACGAGTCGGCTTGGACGGGGATCGAACCATCGCCATTTATTCATATAAATATAAAATTTACTTATTTGGATAGTAATTTAGAGATCGAGTGTTTGTCAGCGGTTGCAAGGTTGCAACATCAGTGCCGTCATTTAGAGCAATTAATTGCACACAGAATATTTTATTTCTTCAATACTTATAAAGAAAATCTTAGTAACAGATTTGATGGTTATCGATAATATTATTTTTGAAAAACATTGTACAATTTTGGCTCTCTTAATAATGTCATTGTTTAAACTCCACATTGTTTTTTAAATAGTTAGTAATTAGCTAGAAATGTCTTTTAAACTTAGACCAAATTGTCTAAACTTTTAAATTATAATATCAGTTATTAGATTGTATCGGTTTAAATTATTAGATTGTACCAATGAGCGTTTTTTTTCGTTTCATAGTAGATCGATAGATGACGCTACGGTCTATACGAATCTATGTCAAACACTGAAAAATTATCTTTCCCCGAAATGAGGGTAAAAGTGAAGTGAAAAAAAAAACAAAAATCTTTTGGAACATATTGAAACATATTTATTATGATATTTAACTATATTTCTTATGCTAATTTACTCTTTAAGGTGATACTAGACTACAATTTGACTAAAATAAATATAAAAACTCTTTGATCATAAGGCAAAATCTGAAATTGAACTGGCAATAAGAAAACTTGAGCTGTCAAATGTCATTGTCAATCAAACTCGTATCGTAGCATTTACTTTGTAGTGTTTGTTAGTTTACTTCAAACTGCTTTTCTGAAAAACAACGAAAAAGGACTGTATTTTTGGCTAAGAAAGAAATCGAAAATAATTTCAAAATTTTTTTGATGACGTCCTCCAAATCCGAACCAAAGAGAATGAAATCTCTACGTTTTTAAGTCTATAGGTGACATTGCAGAGGAAGTTTTTGCTTGACAGTTTGTCGTACAGACACTACTGCCATCTATTGAGTTATAAGAAAACAGCATTTAAAAAAAAAAAAAACGCTCATTCGATACGATATTATCGATATTCACTGCATCGATACAAAGCCATGCGATAATATCGCGTATCGATACAAACGGTAACGATACATTACGATACGATATATCGATACAAAGCAAAATATCGGGCATCGCTACTATAGAGCGCAGTATAGCGCGATAACGCATGTGCATCAAGATGGCAGGATCAAATCTTCGATTCAAAATTTGGCCTATCGGTAACATAGTAACTTAGCTCAGCTCGGTACATACATTTGGGTCGAGTAGGACAGCAGTTTTGTATGGAACAACAGTTTATTTTTGTAATTTCGATTTTGGTCCCGTTGTAGTTTTTCTTAATAAAATTGCAATTATTCAATTACTTTTTTTGGTTACGATTATAATGTTTACCTATAGGGTTCTTCTTAATAATATGCTGACACTTTTTTAAGGGGATGATCAGACCATCAAACTGAACAACTTTCTCTATAGAAGCAACATCGAAATCGCGAAAAAAATGCTGCTGTCCCATACATTTGGCGAGTAGGTTTGCAGTTTTGTATGGAGCGGCAGATTTTTTTTCGATGTTGGTGCCGTAGCGAAAGTTTTTCAGTTTGACAGTCTAAACAACTCCCTTAAGAGTTTCAAATATTTATTGTTACTTATGAAACACCCTGTATAAGGTCCAACTAAGAACTGTTGGATCACAGCCGGCCCCCAGGCTTCACACTATGCCTGGTGGAAGATCTTCCCTTTCAATGGAGGAATATTCCCAAGTAGCACCTCCATAGGATTTTATATAGGCAAGATCCTTAACATGCATTATCTCGAAAACGTTGCACTTTAGGACTATAATATATTATAGGACATTTTTTGTTCGTCTATAGATCCTCTATCGATAAACATAGGTTTCAGGGTGTGACGCATTTTTGAAAAAATTCCGGAATTCCTGCAAAATTGTGGTTACCACTATGCCAAAAAGTTCAAAGCCCTTTGCACCCTGTATTCAGTGTTTTTGTTCAAGTCTACAAATATGCAGAAATTAATAGCAGTTTACTTAAATATTCTTGCTATACATAGGTACATAATTTTTAAATATCAAAAAGACAGGTCATACAAAATTTTATTAGTTACCTACGTGATTTTATGTTCTAAACTGATTTCACTGATTAGATTTCCGAGTTAAAACATACCTTACCTCACCCTATAGATAGATGTGTGTGAGTACACACATACCATGTACATGTACCTACCTACATATTGTAGTAGAGTAGAAATAATTGATTTCAAAACAACAAAAGTACTAAGAAATTTATCGAATTAACTGCTTCTCATGATTCTGTGAACATTACACACACATTGGCAACTACATTGAACAAAACCTAAAAAGTAAGGAAGAATTATATTATAAGGAAGTTTCGGTTTCGGTTTCGGATTCGGCCAAAACTAGAACCGAAGCCGAAATTCGGTTTCGGTTTCGGTTTCGGCTGTAAAAACTAGTTTCGGTTGGACACTAGAATTAACTCGCTCAGCTCAAGGTCGACGCGCCGACCGCGCTGGTCGGCGGTGGCGGCGCGGAAAAAATCGCGGCGGCGGCGCGCCGGCGCGGCGCTCATTGTCTACGACGAAGATCATAACGATTTGAAAGACGTTAACTATAATAATTTAAGTATATATTTTAGATATTTAAAGATTTTTTTTTGAATTGTCAATACTAATAGCGCCACCTGACAGATATTTTTCAAACAGTCTTTATAAAAGCTTCATTGAAACAAATACGAACCACCATGTGCGCACCACTGCTTCTTTAGGTCTTTCAACATCGCCATTTTGTTGTTTGATACAATATTCATATTTTTATTACCCGCGACGGAACGGAGAACGTGTATGCGTTTAGGGTGAGAGGTTGTTTGTTTGTTTGTTTGTTTGTTTGTGCAAATCCAATGTTCCCATTTATCTCCAAAACGGCTAGACCGATTTAGATACGGTTTTCTGTAAAGGGTTCGTAATTAATTAGCGATGGTTCTTAGATAGGTGATACGATGTTAACTCGCCAGGAGGCGCTGCAGTAACCATTTTTTAACGTCAAAAAGAGTTTTTGCGCATTTACGCCGAAACGGCTTGACCGATTAAGATGCGTTTTTTTTTAAAGTGCTTGAGGTTTATTTGCAATTATTCTTAGATAAGTTTGATTGTGACAAACCACCAGGGGGCGCTGATCCAGTTTTTTATCAAGTGCATGCTAGTAGACCGTGTTTGGGCTCTTTTAATAGCGTTTGGTGGTGTAGTTTTGGTGAGTAGCTTCTGGACGTAAATGTCTGAGGGTCTTATGATGCAGCAGAAGAACAACGTGGGGAACTCTGTGAAGGCACATAGCTAGGAGACCGTGTTTGGGGTCTTTTGATAGCGTTTGGTGAGTAGGTTCTGGACGTAAATGTCTGAGGGTCTTATGATGCAGCAGAAGAACAACGTGGAGAACTCTGTGAAGGCACATAGCTAGGAGACCGTGTTTGGGGTCTTTTGATAGCGTTTGGTGAGTAGCTTCTGGACATGAATGATGATGGTCTGATGATGGACCAGAAGATCATCGTCGGAAACTATGTGGAGGCACGTAGTAAGTAGGTAAACCATATTTAGGCTCTTTTTTAACCACGACGGGATGGAGAAGTTATATGCGTTTAGGGTGAGAGGTTGTTTGTTTGTGTGTTTGCAGACGGTTATGTAGGAATTCTCTATAAATTTTAAAATAAAAAGCAAAATTAGAAATTAAAACAAAAACCCGCGACGGTAATCGAAAATGGATTAAATAATTTTTTTGCAAATCCCTCGACTAAAAGAAAATAGGTAAGTAACGAAAGATAATAAACTAAACCCTAGAAAATCGAGGGCTGCCATTGCCATCTGTTCCCAATTTCAATTAGACACAAACACATAAAACTGATTTCCGGTACTACTGGTGAAACGTGGATGTTCTGAGGTTTCAGAATATCTCTGACTTCCCCCTCGGGGAATGTAGTCGTGAGCATAATATGCTTATAGTCATAAAACTGTAAAAATTTAGTTCATGAATCAAATAAAAAATGAAATGGGCATGAGGCAGCCCCGACGGATTTTCTAGGGTTTGATTTATTATCTTTCGTTACCTACTTACCTATTTTCTTTTGCAAAAAAACTATTTAATCCTTTTTCGATTACCGTCGCGGGTTTTTTCAAAATTTTTAATTTTGCTTTTTATTGAAAGTGTGTACTATAAAGAACCTTTTTTTACCTTCTTTTCGCTTTTATTTGGAATGGAGCATGAATGGAGTACCTATAGTCCATCAAACAAAAAGTTTTTAATCTAGGCCATCAACAGCGCGTTGATTGAGTATTTTATAGATTCGCTGAGCGCGTATACTGGAAAGGGATGGAGATATGACAAAAATGTATGAGAGTGCCTTTGTTTTAGTTGCAAGATTTTGTATGTAATTTCAACTAAGTCAAACAAAAATATCGCATACGCAGAAAGGGAACACAAACATAAGATTTTCTCTCGCACTTTCTGTGTAATTAGCGTATAGGCGTAGAAAGAGAAGGCGCTAGAAGGAAGCACGTGTCTTGTCTTATTCACTCAGTAAGAGATGCACATAGCAATTTCGCTCTAGTTAAAAAAGGAGATCGCTACCTTATTGCTGTCCTTATCGACGTAACCACTTTTGACCTGACTCCAAGTTGTCACTTCATATAAATTGTATAGGATTTTACCTGACTCCAAGTTGTCACTTCATATAAATTCGCTATCTCATACCCGGTTACACTGATATTCGGTCTACCAGAGCGTAAGCGAAAAATTCTTTGTCTATGCGTATAGGTCTGTCTCGTTTTCGTGACTATTATTATTTTTATGCACGTTCTATCTAGCAACTCTCTTTCTAAAGTTTCAGTAGTGCGATTTTTGAACATTACACGTTCAAATCAGTAGTACAAAAACGCATAATCTCCATAGTAACATTTTCTACTGCTGATTTCAACGTGTGATGTTTAAAAATCGCACTTCTGGGTGTTGTCCAGTTTTTATGAAGTGAAAACTTCTTTTGCAACTAATCGACACCAAAGAAAATTCGACACTAAATCGTTTCTGAGCATAGGCGAAGTATTTTTCGCTTACGCTGATAGACGAAACATCAGTGTAGCCGCGTATGAGACAGCGATAGTCATAAAATCCTATACAATTTGTATGAAAATAGATGTCTGACTCCGGAGTCAGACAGCCGTCGTAGAACAAAAAAGTGGCTACGTCGATAAGGACAGCAATAAGTAGCGATCTCCTTTTTTAACAAGAGCTTATTTGCTATGTGCATCTTTTACTGAGTTATATGACAAGACACGTGCGTGCTTGCTTCTAGTTCCTTCTCTTTCTACGTTTCTGAGGGTTTCACTCATGGATATTAGGTGATAAATATTAGGTAGTAACCATAGAGGTAGGAATAGAGGAACATACAGCTGAGAGAGCGAGATGTACCTAGCGGCACCACTGTATAATAGAAAGAGATACGTGATTCGAATCAATAGAACCGTTTTTCAGTCTCCAATCAATTTTTACAATTCGGTTTTCGTCAATAATTGGGAATCTAAAGTGAAATCGTAGATAATTTTGTGAAATATACTGACACTAGGTACTGCATTAATTTATCCACGATTTTACGTTAGACTCAGAATTATAGACAGTATTAGAATGTTTGCCTGCGAATAGTCTCCAAAAAACATCCAAAAACTGTGTCATTTGACAACTCATGTCACTGACTCTATTCCTGTAAGGTATAATAACTTTATGGTAGTAACATAGATTTACACTCTAGATTAAGCCATGTCGTATCCGCACATGGAACAGCAATAGTTTGACTTTTGCATACTAATAAAAGACGATTTGTTTGGCAAAGATTCTATAGGACTGACAGCTTGCCAAACACAAAAACCGGCCACGGTGACCGAAACAAAAAATAATGTTTTGACTTTTTTGTTTACACGAGGTTTCACAACTGGCTATCTCGCTCTCGATTTCTTGGCTCCATCTTTCAGCATAAGCGAAAAGTTTTAAATCTATGGGTAGTAATATCCATAGAAGTCAGTGTCCATAGACCAAGAGGAGCAGCCAAAAGGACCCGATTACTCGTAGTGCGTCCGTCCGTTTGTCCTATCTAAAAAAGGCTGTATCTTTTGAACCGTAATCCACTTTAATTCGCGTGCATTGTTTAGAAAAACGGTAAAGAAAAAATAAATCGATTGTAGTTTTACAATCGACCAAAATAGGTACATCACTCGAAGGCACACGCATGTCACGCGTGGCGCTTGGATGGCAGTGTGAACCCCCGTGCGTGGCGTTGCGTTGCATGTACGTTGGATGCGCATTGCATGTGCGATAATGGGAATAAGCCTTTAACGTCTAAGATATCTCGGATGTACCTACATCTTTCTGATAAATACCTACATTTAATTTGCTTGTCAGAATTGGCCAGAAAGCTAAATAGGAATCGGAATATCTCGTCGTCCTTTATTTGGAATGCAGTATAGGTACCTATAGGAATTTAAAAACAGACAACCTAAAAGCTTTGTTTAAAAAAAAACTTTAATTTAATCTGTTTTTAATTCCTATAATAACTACAGGGTTGAAATTAATCGATTTTAGGGTGGTTCAGTTTGTTCAGTAAGACCATCAAACTGAACAACTGAAAAAGTTGTTTCCTAGAACACAATTACACAAGCCCGACTACCAGAAAGGCTTGGATTCGTCCAAGTGGAAAGGCTTTGAAAGCTACTTATTTGAAAACTAAAATTGGAAAGCTCTGTAAATTGTTTATCAAAAGGAAATCATTTTATGTACCTCGCTTAGGTCCTGGATCTTTGACCTTAGCTGCAAGCTACGTCAGTTGCCATGGAAACGGCGGCGGCGGCTGGGCTCGGTCCTACGGCACCGAGTAGGTATCCTACAGAGAAAACGCTTTATACAAGCTCGCGGCTATACACCACTACTTGAGCAGCGCTCCTGCCGCAGGCTCTCGTACGTGAACGTCCACGTAGCGACCAACAGCCTATAGCTTGGTACAAAACAAATATCGCAGCGTAGCGCCACAGGTAGCGCAGCGCAGCGTATGTACCTAGTGGTGGTGTACCACTGGGGCAAAGTGGTTTCTCTATAGGAACAGCTACTCAGTGCCTACCATAGTTCGCTCACTACGCATCGACGGCGACACAGCCTCTTAGACTCTGAAACTGTTGCAGCAACAAAATTAACAATATCTTGTGAATATGCCGTTCTCGTAGCGAGCGGCGCGGCAGCTTGGTACAAACATACAAACATCGCTGCGCATGTAGTGGTGTAGGCTGCGATTCCACCAGGGATGTGCGAGGTAGCGAGGCGGTGAGCGAGGAAACAATTCACCAATAGCGCGCTCGCTCGATCACGTCATTGGGAAATTGAAGGACTCTCATTGGCCGATTTTTTCCTCGCTCACCGCCTTGCTCGCTCGCACATCTCTGGTGGAAAAGCATCCTTACGCAGGCGCGAAGCTGTTTCTCTATAGGATATAATCTACTCGGTGACGGACGACCAATACCATGTAGGTTAGGTACACACGGCGACACATCAGTCTACGTGGTCTACGCAAACCAAACATAAGCTGGCCGCGCGACGTTATTATACATTACCCTACTCTACCCATGCTTAGTGTATATTTTCTTTGCCCATGCGCGGCCAGCTTATTTTGTTTTTGCGTAGCTTGATGTGTCGCCGTGTGTACAGTCGCCTACAGATATAGGTACAGAGTCCAACTTAATATGCTGAAATTTTTTAAGATAAGGAGTGCGATTTTTGAATCTCATTCTGTGAATTGTGAATTCAGCAGTTGAAAATGCCCAAATTACTGTGGAGATATATGCATCTTTCTACTGCTGATTTGACTTTCAAAAGTCGCACTCCCGAAGTATGATTTTTCTGAGTCCAATCAGCAGTAGAAAGATGCATATATCTCCATAGTAATTTTGACATTTTTAACTGCTGAGCTCACCGAATGAGATTCAAAAATCGCACTCCAGACCATCAAACTGAAAAACTTAGGGACCATTATCGAAATCGCGAAAAAAATATCAGCTGTCCCATACAATTTTGAGTCGAATTTATGTTTACAGTTTCGTATACAAGGTGTTACAAAAATACAAATAAACATTTAAGGGGGTGGTTTAGACCATCATATGATCATACTGAACAACTTTCACTATGGGACCAATATCGAAATCGCGAAAAAAAAATTGATGTTCCATACTCTACAAATCGACTAGAGCTAAAATATGTATGGGATTCCAGAATTTTTTTTTCGTGATTTCGATGTTGGTCCAATAGAGAAAGTTGTTCAGTTTGACGGTCTAAACAACCACCTTAAGAGTTTTAAAAATTTATTCTTACTTAATGTAACACCCTGAATATGGTACAAACGTTTTTTTTTTCGCGATTTTGATATTGGTCCCTTAGAGAAAATTGATCAGTTTTATGGTCTGATAACCCTCTTAAAATAGTTTCAGCTACTTTTGTTAGACCTTATATTATCATAGCAAACAAGGTGTTTAGCGGTGCAGGTGGTACTGCTGCTGGCGGCGCAAAGTTGTTTCTCTGTAGGATATCTACTCGGTGACTACAATGTACCTACCTACTACGGGTGCCAACTACGGTTCGCTCGGTACGAATTGACGACTCAACCTCGTAGCAACTGTTGCATCAACAAATAACAATATCCTGTGAATATCCTCTTACACATCGATCGTCGGTACAGGATAAACAAATATCGTTAGGTAATAAGAAGGTGCCATAGAAGTAGATTCTAGATTAATTAGGTACGTAGAATTAAAAGCTTCTAACGTTAATGTTTTTTAGCCTTTGCCCATATGAGCCAGGATCTACCACGCTGCCAGAGCAAAATCAAGCTCAAATTTTAATTGCCCAAGTCCCTAATTGTGCGAATTACAAGATAGGTACTCCTAAAATATATCATTTTTCATAGGTACCGATAAGTAAGTACCTACTGTTTTAGATTGGCCAGATTTAAATCAGATTCCGGGTTTGTGAAGCACCCATTTCTTTTGTGTGCGTGCTGTCACGCGGTACATAACGTGACGGGTTGTCGGACCTGCGCCTAGAGCTAGTGCATCTGTGTGAGTGTAGGTCCCTTGTAGAACAAACGAGATTGTATTACCTTGCATGCTTCACATCTTTTTAGTGAAATACTCGGTCCGTATTTCTTTCAGGTCAGTGGGGGTAGGTACTTACAGTTACAGGCTTTACTCCAACTATCATTAAATACGTAAGTACCTAGTCGTGTGCAAGAGTGGAATTTAGTGGGTACACGGGGAAAAACTCAATTTCGAATTGAAAAACTAAACTATATAAGTACTTAAATAAAACACGTAAGTAAGAGTAAGTCCTTCGGACTCAGGGTAAATCCTGTCAAAACTCAAGTTATCGTCATTGGTAGTCCACGGTTTGTCTCGAGAATCAGCTTTGAAAGTTTGCCTTCCGTCATATTTGACGGAGTCTGCATACCATACAGTGAATCTGTAAAGAATCTGGGTATACTGTTTGATAGGACGATGTCCTGGGTACCACAAGTCGCCTAGGTTAGCAGGAAGATGTTCGGTGCATACAGTTCTCTCAAAAGACTGCGCAATTTTCTTCCCATCAGTACTAAAATTGCGCTCGCACAATCCCTCCTGCTCCCTATCCTTGACTATGCTGATTCCTGTTACGTTGACCGAACTGTGGAGCTACTTAACAAACTCGAGCGTCCAAAACCTATCTATTCGGTTTATCTTTGGGCTGCGGAAGTATGACCATGTGTCCGAATTCCGCAACCGACTCAAGTGGCTTCCTATCCGTCGTCGAAGAGACACTCACATCCTATCCCTTCTCTACTCCATCCTGTTTAATCCTTTGACACCCCACTACCTCAAAGAACGCTTCATCTTCAGCTCCCTTACTACCGGCCGTCCCCTACGTTCATCTCAAAATCTTTCTCTCAATATCCCCATCCATTCCACAGATTTCTACACCCACTCCTATACTGTGCAATCAGTCCGACTCTGGAACTCGTTGCCTGAGTCAATCAGACGTGCTCCTTCTCTGGATGTTTTTAAGTCAAAAATAAAAGCCTATTACTTGGAACTGTGATTTAAAAGCTTGTTATGTTTCCTTTCCTCTCATTCTGGTTTCCTTCTGAGTCAGTCGTGGTGTTTGTATGTGTGTTTGTGTAATAGTCTTTTTCTTGGCCCCTTTTGTTTTATACGGTAAAACAGTGAGGCTCATTCTAGACATATACTTTTTCTAAGCTTTTCAGTTAGATAATAATATACAGAGTGACATTGATATCATAAGCATCCTTTTAAACTAAGAGTCTACACATCAAACTGAACATCTTTTACTACGGGAGCAAACCGATCGGGGCAATAAAAAAATATGCTGTTCCATACTAAACTGCAATATCTAGGTACTCGACTCAAATTTATGCAACAGCAGATTTTTTTCGCTCCGATCGGTTTGCTCCCATAGTAAAAGTTGTTCAGTTTGATGGGTACACTCTTAGTTAAAAAGGATGCTAATGATATCAATTTCACCCTCTGTATAAATAGTTACTTATAGTCTACCTACACAACCCCTTCTAGACAATAATGTTAGATATTATGCCCGAGCTCTCGGTTGCCTGGGTACTGTCGGTTTCTAGACAGTCATTATATCCAGGAATTGTATTTGTATCCTACTTAAATGTATATTTGTGTATATGTAGACACGGCGACACATCAAGCTACGCAAAATCAAAATAAGCTGGACGCGCGTATGTAGAGTATAATGTATAACGTTGCGCGGCCAGCTTATACAGGTAACAAAACACCCTCGTTATACTTAAGGGGGTGCTTCAGACCATCAAACTGAACAACTTTCACTATGGAGCCAACTTCGAAATCGTGAAAAAAATAACAGCTGTCCCATACAAAACTGCAGCACTGACTCGACTAAAATGTATGGGACAGCTGATGTTTTTTTCGCGATTTAGAAGTTGTTCAGTTTGATGGCCTGAAGCACCCCTTTAAGTATTACTAGCGGGTTTTTTGTTACACCTGTATAGGTAGGCGAATCAGTTTTTTTGAATGTTTTTGAAAGACTTTAAAGAAAGAAGTTTTCACCAGAGATGTGCAAGGTAGCGAGACTAGCGAGCAAGACGGTAAAGTGGGTCATACAGAAAGAATTGGACGAAATTAAATGAAATCCCAAAAATATGAATTTGGTTTGCAGGCACTTAAATATAAAATAAAACAATCAATCAATTATACTTTATTGCACACCAAAACAGAACATACAATTATGAATAAATATAAAGAATACAAATATATTTAAAGTTTTCAACCCATAAGTTTAGGTTCCCTCGAAAGCAGATGATTAAAGAACTTCATATTCCTCATCCTATATCTGAAGTGTCCCTTCCTCTTCAACCGCCCCATGTGCTGGAGACTCCTGATCAGCGGCAGGAACCGGTACAGGCCGTTCAGCTCGTCTCCAAGGCAGATCACGAACGAAGACTCAATGTACGCTGGAATATACAGGGTCCAACTTAATATTTATTTTTATTTTTTTTATTTATTTATGATACACTAGCAGCTTAGAGCTGATGCGTGTATATCACTGCTCTTGTTTAGTTTCTTAAGTATTGGTCAAGTCAATATGCTGACACTTTTTAGGGGATGATCAGACCATCAAACTCAACATCTTTCAATATGGGATAATGGGACCAATGCCGAAATTGCACAAAAAAAATCTTCTTTTTCAGACAAACCTGCAATCGTTGTTACTCGAGTCTCGACACAAATGTATGGGACAGCAAAATTTTTTTCCCGATTTCGATGTTATTCCCTTTGATAAAGTTATACCTAGGTATGTCAAGATTGACAGTCGAAGATACGAAAGCGTCGAAAAAAATTTGAACCAGTACTCCCCCTAAACCCTAAACCCTATACATATACACGCACACATACATAATTTGTATGGCGCCTCACGCACACCAACCTATGAAACTTGGCCCCTTTTGTTTTATACGGTAAAACAGTGAGGCTCATTCTAGACAAATACTTTTTCTAAGGTTGTTCCCATAGAGAAAGTTGTTCAGTTTGAAGGTCTGATCATCCGGTCACTGAACAATTTAATCACTACATCGGGCGGGCTTATCTCGAGGACGGTTGAACACCGCGCCGCCGTCGTCCTCAGCCAATTAAAACTCGAAATATTACGAGGTTATAATGCTCTTTTGCACTCAAGATTTCGAATGATAAACATATTCTTTCCGAGCTTGTGAGGTGAAATAGTTATTTGTTATGCTAGGCTGCAAAATTGCTTTTTGGCGCGAGTACTTTTATTGAAACCTGAGCGCTTAGCGAAGGTTTCAAAGGTACGAGACTTAACGAGACGCAGAAAAACTTTGCAGCCGAGCGAAACACACAATTTTCCACCTCACAACAGCGAGGAAAAAATAGTTATTTGTTATGCTAGGCTGCAAAGTTGCTTTTTGGCGCGAGTACTTTTATTGAAACCTGAGGTTCAAATAATAGAATCCTGAGCGTTTAGCGAAGGTTTCAAAGGTACGAGACGCAGAATAACTTTGCAGCCGAGCGAAACACACAATTTTTCACCTCACAACAGCGAGGAAAAAAAGTAAATTGCAAAAAAGAACATTTCAAAAAGTTTTTATTTTCGTGCTGGCCAGTGTCATGAAATAGTTATTAAGCATTTTCAGTGCATTGGCGGTATACAAAAATATTGAATAGACAAATTCGAATTTCAAAAACTCTTTCCACGCTAGCGGATAAAATACACTTTTGCACTCAGATTTCGAACGATAAACAGAATCTTTCCGAGCTTGTGAGGTGAAAAGTGAATTGCTAAAAAGAACATTTCAAAAAGTTTTTATTTTCGTGCTGGCCAGTGTCATGAAATAGTACTAAGCATTTTCAGTTTATTGGCGGTATATAAAAATATTGAATAGACAGATTCGAATTTCAAAAACTCTTTCCACGCTAGCGGATAAAATGCACTTTTGCACTCAGATTTCGAATGATAAACAGAATCTTTCCGAGCTTGTGAGGTGAAAAATAAATTTAGGTAACCTACCCCACACAGAGGAAATACAGGATACAGGATATAAAATACAGTTAACAACGCGACGCGTCGACCTTCAGTGTCCAGGAAATTCATGCATCGGCATTCAATATAGCGAGCTAAAGCAAAACGGATTACTTAGGTGTAGTGTAGGTACCGGAAATGTGAAAGTTGACAGAGATTTTAGATTTTAGCATGTAGGAACTAGGAATACTTATTTAGGGCTGACAACTTTGCAAAAATTTTAACTTTGCTCTTACAATCTGCTCTTCCTCTGCTGTTACAAATTAAGAAAAATTGTAAGGGGGCGACCATTATTACAAGGACATGTTTTACTTATTTTAACCCAGTTTTTCGCAATTTTACATGATCTGAAGAAAAACGACGATATTCTGATCTAGAGAGTTGATCAAACATATCAAATGTTGTTGTAGCATTTTTAGGTATAAGTAGGTACAGTCAGCAGCAAAAAGATAGATGCACTTTTACTACGTCGTAGTATAAAGATGTAAGTATACACTTTAGTACTACGCGTAGTACTAAAGTATACATATTTTGCATGAGGAGGCATACATCTTTTTGCTGCTGACTGTACCTAAATAGGGTCCTTCTTAATAATGGTGACGGTTTTTTAAGAGGATGAACAGGAGTGCGATTTTTGAAAATGTCAAAATTACTACGGAGATACGCATCTTTTTACTGCTGATTTGACTTTCAAAAATCGCTCTCTTGTAGTATGATTTTTGAAAGTCAACTCAGCAGTAAAAAGATGCATATCTCCATAGTTATTTTGACATTTTCAACTGCTGAGCTCACCGAATGAGATTCAAAAATCGCACTCCTGACCATGGGCGTAGCAATGATTTTTTCCCAGGGTGGGCCAGGCCCAGGCGAGGTTGATGTAATAAAAACAAACAAAAAAAGAGCGAGCGGAGCGAGCTCGAGATTTCACTGAATTCTGGAATGAGCAAAGCTAAGTGAGCTAGAGATTTTAATGCAATGCATCTAGGTCTTTGTGATACACATACATATTTGTGTGTGTTCTTTGTGTCGTAGCCAGAAGCGAGCGAAGCGAGCTCGACATTTCACCGAATTCTGGAGCGAGCAAAGTGAGCTCGAGATTTTACTGCAATATAGTGAGATCAGTGTAATATGATTTAAATCCTGGAGCGAGCGAAGCGAGCTCGAGTTTTTTACAACCTAAAAGCTGGAACGAGCAAAGCAAACTTAAGATTTAACTACTCTATGAAAAGATACGAGCCAAAACCTAGGGCGAGCGAAGCGAGCTCGACTTTTCACCCAATTCTGTGAGCTCGAGATTTTACTGCAATGTGTCTAGCCAAAAGCGAGCGAAGCGAGCTCCAGATTTTACAGCAATATGCCTAAATAAGATCAGAGCAGTATGTTCTAAAAACAGGAGCGAGCGAAGCGAGCTCAAGATTTTGCTTCAAGATTTGGAAGATTTTGCGAATGTAATTCTGACCACATTAGACTTTTCAAGAAAGTGGTCATGAGAAACGAAACAAGAAAATAATATCGTGTTTATTTATCATTACCTATTGATATCTCCTAATTTTAGAAATTGATTCATTTGATTTCTGGGGTGGGCCAGAAGGATTCTGGGGTGGGCCGGGCCCACCCGGCCCCCCCTTTGCTACGCCTATGCTCCTGACCATAATACTGAAGAATATTCGCTATTGGGATAAAGGACGCAATCGCGAAAAAAAAATCTGCTGTTCCATATGAAACTGCGCAATCCTACTCGACCAAATTGTATGGGACATCAGATTTTTTCCCCCGCGATTTCGATGTTGGTCCCATAGAGAAAATTGTTCAGTTTGATAGTCTGATCATCCTCTTAAAAAACCGTCAGCCTGTATGATCTCACTTCTCATCGCCGCACCCCGCGCCGCCCCGCGCCAGCCCTGAAAAGAAGCGGTCACCTAAAATAGTTCCCCTGCGGTTGCCTGCTGCGGCTTGCCGGTGGTCGAACGTTTATTTTATTAAAACATGGAGTCGCATCGCGTCAATCGCATTAACGTCGTTACCAGTAGCTGGCACATGCATCCTTCAAACCCAAAGCGTCTGGATCGAATAGGTACCTACCTACCTACGTACCTACGCGGTTGGTAACGTAACTTTTTTACCTACCAACAGGTACCGAGGGTCATTCAGGTTTTTATATGCATACTAAGGGGATGATCAGAGCCCTATTTGATAAACATGACCTGTAACCTAACTTATAAAATGTCTTGAGTGCAATTTTATTGATCCAGTAGTTAATGCTTGAGAGAAGTTTATTCCAAAACGAACGAACGAAGTTCCTATTTTCTATATTAACCAATTAAAAGTCATTGAATTTTTTTGAACACGATCTAGTAACCAATGTCTGTGCTTTGCATTTGTCAGGTTTCCTTTTAAATTTAAATATCTATATTATGTACAGTAGCACAGATTAATTTTACCTAGTTACTAACGTTTAATTCAATGCTATTGTAGGTAGGTAGGTACTTTAGTACATTGATATCGTTGATGCTATTTAAGATTTTTATGCCTCTATAACTTTAAAACTAAATTCTTATTTACTTAAACGAAAATCTTAAAAATATAAAGCACACATATACAGGGTGTTACATAAGTAAGAATAAATTTCATAAACTCTTAAGGGGGTTGTTAAGACCGTCAAACTGAACAACTTTCTCTATGGGACCAACATCGAAATCGCGAAAAAAATAATTTTATATCCCATACATTGTATTAGCTCTAGTCGATTTGTAGAGTATAGAACATAAATTATTTTTTTCGTGATTTCGATATTGGTCCCATAGTGAAAGTTGTTCAGTTTTATGGTCTACACCACCCCCTTAAATGTTTATTTGTAGTTTTGTAACACCTTGTATTGGTCTATATTTTTTTATTTTTATTACCTACATACTAAAATGTTTAAACTAAGCCCGCTAACTTCGTTTTGTATGGAGCGCCGTACAAATTATATCCACTTAAACTATTAACGGATCAACAAACAACAAATAAGTAGGTATACCCGGCTACATGCTAATGATAACCCGAGCCTAGTGCGCTAGGACTTGGAGGCCTTGGAGCACTGAATGACCTTCAATTTTCAATATCCAGGGAGTTTTGTGCAGGGAAAGGTGTAAATAATCTACTTTAGTTATCGGAACTATCGGATCTGGAGTGCGATTTTTGAATGTCATACGGTGAGCTCAGCCTTTGAAAATGTCAAAATTACTATGGATAGGTACTCAGTGGGAATACCTACGAGTAGGTACATACAAACGTAAATCTTGGTGTGGTTATAGTGAATACTCTAACTAAGGTAAACAAATACTTAAAAACCGGTCAAGTGTGTGTTGGGGTCCGACTCGTACTTGGCCGTTTTTTTTACATTGCCACGTCTGACCTCTCGCCGCGTTATTTCGGCATTATGTACCACTATATAATTTTAAAGTTAATTACTTGCCTATAATCGAATCGGTGCCCAATAAAATGACCCTGAAATGCATTTAACTCGATATTCGGAAATGGTATTAAGGCTCGGTTATTCGAGTGCAAGCGTCTCTTTCTTACAAGCATAAGTTTGCAATTAGCCATCCCGCTTCAATTGAAGGCAGGTCCGCAAAAAAACGTATTTTTCATCAATATCTTTTCTCTCTGGTGGTGGGGGAAAAAACTAGCCTGAGAATAATTTAGACAATGTCATTTCCTATTTTTCAGTGTATTTTTTTTATTTGTAGTGTTAATAATCTTTAAGTAAAACTTGAAAAATAGTAATAAACTACCTATCTTTGCATGTATTTATGATCGAGAGAAGTAATAACTATCGTGTTTTGAGCCACAAAATGATCAAGAACAGATCATGAATATTTTTTCTGGATTAAAACAACGACTATTTCATGCCTTAAAACTCAACCAAAAACAGGCGATTTGGAAGATCCTGCCCTTAACACAGAGTACCTACTATATACATTTAATAAAGTATTTAGCCGAGGGCGCTGAAATATTGCGTTTGACTTTTTATGCACGGGCATATTCATGCATCGTATCGAATTCAATTCCGAATTCGGACTAAAGCATGTAATTGCTAATTATTTAATGGACCTAGGTTATGTACTATAGGGACAAAGGGCCCTGTATTTATTTATGGAATATCTACACAGCTTCACCCTTATGTCAACAAAATGTTAAGGAACGTAAATAAAAGGAGATAGTTTTCAGAATCGATTCCAATATTCAAATAAGTATACCGGTAGGTACCTATCTAGGTAGGTACAGAGATGAAATTTTAATAGAACATTCATTTAATACTTAGGTATAGGTACGTATAAATACGGCGACGCATCAAGCTACGCAAATCCAAAATAAGCTGGCCGCGCGGAGGTTGACTAACGTTTAATTAACGTCGCGCGGCCAGCTTATGTTGGTTTTACACTATAGCTTGATGTGCCTATGCCGGTGTACACAACCTTTTGAACCCATACGTTTTAAGCTGCCATTATTCCAAGCACGTATCCAGACTTTTGTTTCGGGGGGGGACATTTAATTTTCGGGGGGGGGGGGGGATATTCATAGAAAAACAATGAAAAAGGTAGGTACAGTCAGCAGCAAAGAGATGTATGCACTTTTACTACGTCGTAGTATAAAGATGTATCCACTTTAGTACTACGCGTAGTACTAAATTGTACCTATACATCTTTTGCATGAGGAGGCATACATCTTTTTGCTGCTGACTGTACTATGATTACTTCCGGTACCTATTACCTTTTTTAAGATAGAGGAAAAACAAAATGATGCGTCGCTAAAAGTAGGGAAGGTAAACTAACAAGAACTCTCTGAAGTGGATCCCTTGTCCTCCCACCGCATCTTGCACTGCGCCGCGTCCATGAAGCAGTGGTTCTTGAACATGAGGGATGGTTCCCTGGCCACTATGCCGGGCACGCCGCACACAGGCGTGTAGGTGTCCGGGCACTTCTGTCAACAAATTAAAAAAAAAACAATTTTCAAAGCTGTGTAGCCTTACCTTTAAACGAGTAAGCCTTTAGCATGCTTAAAGGTCCTTACTGGACCGAGACCGACTGATAAGAAAGTGGATAGCTTTTCGTCGACGAAAACACTCCAAGGTATAAGTACACTTTATCCAGTCACCTAGTGAGACACGCAATTTCTACCTTATTCCTCTGGTAGGACTATTTTCGCTTTGACCAAGAATGTCCCTGGCGGAAGGGACGATTCTTGCCTAATGCGTGGCAGAAAATATAATAAATAATAATAAATAACGGTCACAGGAACATTCATTGTAATGATCCCAAGTAAGCCTCAGGCTTTTTGTAATGGGAACCATATACAACAACGGCACACACATATAGGGTCCTTCTTAGTATGCTGACACTTTTTTAAGGGGATGATCAGACCATCAAACTGAACAACTTTCTCTATGGGACCAACATCGAAATCGCGAAAAAAAAATCAGATGCTCCATACAAAACTGCAAACCTACTCGAGCAAAATGTATGGACAGCTGTTTTTTTTTTCGCGATTTCGATGTTGGTCCCATAGAGAAAGTTGTTCAGTTTGATGGTCTGATCATCCTCTTAGAAAAGTGTCAGCATATTAAGTTGGACCCTGTATAACATCCATGACCGAACCGGGATTCGAACCCAGGACCCTGGTTTGGCTTGGCAGTCCGGCGTGGTAACCATATCACCAACCGAGTCGTCAAAATCAAGTCAAAATATAGTAGGCAATGGTGTCATTCCTATCTCACTTGCATTTGCTCAGCATATCACATGCTTACCTCTTGTCAGTTTTTCCTATTTGTATGAAGTGACAGCCATGTTGGCCAAGTGTCCAAGGTGTGCCCACAGGATTGTAGCATGACGTTTTTGTTTTTGAGTAGAGTAACAGAACGTTCAGATGCCTGTACCTGAGGACACCTGTGGAAGCAGGAGGATAGTGTCGGCTCGTGCATCTTATCCGTGCTGATGTTCGAGGGGATGCTTATCCACGGCTTGAACACCATCACCGGCCCCGCTATATTGATCAGCCTGCGCCGCGTGGTCTCGTTCAGCGACGCGTCGAGCGACGTCAGAGGCAGCGCGCGCGCGTGCGTCGACGCGAAGAACTTGTCCATTGTCTCGTTTATGTCCCCGTTGTAATCCAACATCGACCCGTCTAATATGACTAGGTTTTTTGTAGGTTGTCTTAAATTGACTGGCGTATGAATGTTTGTAACAGGCTCTTCAGTGGGTGCTTGTGTATTTGTTGATTGGTCGTCATTCGTGTTGTCTTCAGTAATATAGTTTGAATTAGGCTTTTCCGTAAGTTTTTGTGCATTTACTGACGTTGATTGGTCGTCATTCGTGTTGTCGTAAGTAATATCGTTTGAAGTTTCATTATTTCGATAGCCTTTACAAATGAAATCGTCTGTTTTGGTAAAATTCAAGTTTTCGTCACAATTATGTTTTAAAAGTTCGCATTCGTTAGGAAACATTGTAACTCTGAACCCAGCACCGTCTGCTCTGATGCCGCACACTTCTGTGTCATAATGTGAATCATGACAATCGTATTCATTACAGTTATTATTTCGTTCAGTTTTGAAAAGTTCCATAAGTGGGGTATCACCGTGAGTTACTGCAGCTTCTCTGTTCAAATTTATGCCTATGCCTGTTAAGGATTTCTCGCAATATTCAATATCAATTATTCCGTATGCTGTAAAGTTTAAATGCATGAATGAAAACCTAGGTAAGTACCTACTTACCAAATGCGATAGCTAAAAGAAATTTTCTTCAATTAATTTTAAATGAATTAAGTAATTAATACCTACTGTTACGTTTCAAACGTGTTAGTTATTATAGTTATGTTGTACAGCCTAGGATCCCACTGGAGGCCTCCTCTCACGAATAAGGGTAGGATTATAGGAATCTCCTTTTCCATCCGCAGACTAGGATTGAGGATTGGTGGCGGTTGGTTGGACCAAAAAAGTAAGTAAACAGTTGGTCTTCTTTAGAATGGTGTAGAACTTACAGGAGAGAAAACTGAGAGATAATTATAAGTCATTTAGATTAATTTTAGAGTGTCTTTGTTAATATTATGTTATAGTGTAAATAATTTGTAAATAAAATATTTCTAAATCGAACTCCAATTTAAATAGGTACCTACTTCACTCACATAAGTAAAAAAAAGTTTTAAGTAAAACGATTTTATTTTAATGAATACCGCACTAAACAATGAAAATAAAACTTCGAAGTTGAATAAAATCATTAAAAAATATACTTATATTGAATAAAGAATATACAATAGGTAGGTAAGCTCTTTTGAACAACAAGTAACTTTTCAATAAACTACCCTTGTACCTAGTTCAGTGAGTGCACCCTTAAGGGTATATTACCGTTGGCGCGCTCCATACAAACGGACTATGGTGATATTATAACCAATTAAAGTCAATGACATTTTGCAGAAATAATCTAGAAACAAATCTCTATGCTTGTTGGGAGTCCGATTTTCGTTAAAATGTATAGTTTTAAAGTTACAGTGCCTCAAAGATTTCCATACAAATCTTAAATTAATCCTAGAATTAAAACTGTATATTTTAACGAAAATCTGACTCCATACAAGCATAGAAATTTGTATCTAGATTGTTTCTGCAAAATTTCATTGACTTTAATTGGTTAGTATTGAAAATATCACCATAGTACGTTTGTATGGAGCGCGCTCCGAATTATATCCTCTTAATAGAGCATAGAGAGGAATGAAGTTATAAAATAAACTTAAAATGCATATGATGTCGGCTCGGATCACGACCAAAATTGTGACAATATCTAGTTAACTACGAACAATACGATAGTAAACAAGCTCTGTCTACCTGCCATGCCTATTCATACTGCATACCATGAGTTTTCACTGTACGTTACTACTGTAGTTGCGGGGCCAATTTTGTATGACAGAATTAGAGTCGCGTTGTAGGTCTGCTATAGGGTAGTCGCATCGCGATTCATCGCTATTCAGGTATAATACTTACTTAGTATAATACTTATTTGGTTAATTGTAACAGCTTCGTTTGTATGAAAACATTAATGGTTGATTAAGATATATGGGAGTTAAGGTTTTTAGTTTATTTAAATGCTATTATACAATGTGTTACAAAAATACAAATAAACATTTAAGGGGGTGGTGTAGTTAGACCATCAAACTGTACAACTTTCGCTATGGGACCAATATCGAAATCGCGAAAAAAAAAGATGTTCCATACTCTACAAATCGACTAGAGCTAAAATATGTATGGGATATCAGATATTTTTTTTCGCGATTTCTAAGTTGGTCCCAGGGAATTCCCGGTAAAGTTATTCAGTTTGACGGTCTAAACAACCCCCTTCAGAGAACACCTTGATAGGTATACAAGGTGTTTCATAAGTAACAATAAATTTTTAAAACTCTTAAGGGGGTTGTTTAGACCGTCAAACTGAACAACTTTCTCTATAGGACCAACATCGCGAAAAAAATAATTTTATATCCCATACCTACATATTTTAGCTCTAGTCGATTTGTAGAGTATAGAACATAATTTTTTTTTCGCGATTTCGATATTGGTCCCATAGTGGAAGTTGTTCAGTTTGATGGTCTACACCACCCCCTTAAAGGTTTATTTGTATTTTTGTAACACCTTGTATAGTTAACTAAAGTGATTAAAAATTTGTAGGAATTGTTTCAAATTTTTAGTACGGAATTATTTTACACGGACGTATTTTTAAACGGAAAAACACAACTTAGCGTTTTATTGCTTTAAACTAAAAATTTGAAACAATTCCTACAATTATTAATCACAAGCAATAAAACGCTAAGTTGTTTTTCCGTATAATTCCGTATAATATTTTATTGCGATAAAAAGATTACTAATAGAAGAGGTAAGTTACTTAATGGTAAATAAATAAGACCGATTTATTGTTTATTTTGGTTTTTATTTAGATTAAAAAATCTGTTACAAATGACCGTGTCCGTATAGCTAGCGTACACATGAAAGGGATCAGGCTAGGATTAGTCTCAAAAAATAGTGCCTAAATAGTGCCTAATTAGTACCTAGGTCAAATAAATAGTGCCTCTATACTTTACGAGATATAGATTTTTTTTACCTGGTACGCTAGCTTGACGTCAAGGTAGCGTACACATTTTCTGTGGCAAAAATGGCTTGCATTACAGCAACGACTTTACACTCAAAAAATAGTGCCCAAATAGTGCCCTAGGGCATCCAAAATCTCATGAGGCTAGGTTTTCAGGGAACGGAGATATAAATAAGTCTTTTGAATGAAACACGGAGCTGGCGTTGCGCTAGCGTACACATGATTTCATACAAAAGTTCTTACAGAAGGAAACGTTTCTTTTTATAAAAACTACATCAAATAAATAGTTCCTGAAATAGTGCCTCTGCCAGTACCAATATTACAAGTAAAAGCGTAGTGAAACAATATAAACAATCAATGCAAAGTTCTACGTACAAATGTATTGGCAGTTCAATGCTGTGAAATCGCTTATAACACACAAAAATGAACTCTATTAACTCCTAATTACTAATAAGCCAACTCTAAACTTGCTTGAATGAAAATGACGCGCCATCTCTCGGTATGAGATTTTACTAAGATTATAGAAGATTCTAGTACGTAGAACTTTGCATTGATTATTTATATTGTTTCAATACACTTTTACATAAAATGTTAGTACTGGCAGAGGCACTATTTCAGGCACTATTTATTTGATATAGTTTTTATAAAAAGAAACGTCTCCTTCTGTAAGAATTATTGTGTTAAGTCATGTGTACGCTAGCGCAACGCCCGCTCCGTGTTTCATTCAAAAGACTTATTTATATCTCCGTTCCCTTAAGACCTAGCCTCATGAGATTTTGGATGCCCTAGGGCACTATTTGAGCACTATTTTTTGATTGTAAAATGGTTGCTGTAATGCAAGCCATTTTTGCCACAGAAAATGTGTACGCTACCTTGACGTCAAGCTAGCGTACCAGGTAAAAAAAATCTATATCTCGTAAAGTATAGAGGCACTATTTATTTGACCTAGGTACTAATTAGGCACTATTTAGGCACTATTTATTGGTACTAATCCTAGACCAATCCCTTTCATGTGTACGCTGGCTATACGGACACAAATGACCGGGGTAAGGGTTAATTGTAACATTGGTCACTGCTCAGTGCTCACATCAAGAGCAAATTACGAAAGGTTCTTTCTATAAGACTTCAGAACAATTTAAATATAAAATCTAGTAGGTAATACGTTAAGAAACTGCCTTTCCTAATGTGTATTGTGTATGTACCGTTTCTTAGATATGAACAGTTTTTCCGCAATCGAGGTAGAAGTAAAAACTGTAACTATTAACCCGGGTCTACCCTACCTACCTACCTAGCCTAAGCTATAAAAATTGTCCGTACAAGTACTACCTATATCTCTTGGTTACCTACACCTGCACAGCTAGCATGCCGCAGTGATACAGCGCTATCACACCTCAGCTCACTTTCTATTTGCGTGCGAACGAACGAGATAAAAGACGTGATACAGCCGTATCACGTGCAGCATACTACGAGTGCTGCATAGCTAGCATGCCGCAGTGCCGCAGTGATACAGCGCTATCACCAAGCTATCACACCTTAGCTCTCTTTCTATTTGCGTGCGAACGAACGTGATAAAAGACGTGATACAGCAGTATCACGTGCAGCATACTACGAGTGCATGTAGTATGCTACACGTGATACGGCTGTATCACGTCTTTTTATCTCGGTATATATCCTCGTATAATATTTATATGTTGTACCAACCATGTTGACTTTCAGCTCGACATCCAAACTTCAGTAACTCACATTCGTTCTCAAATAATTTAAGACGGTATCCTGCATCTTCCTCTCGTATGCCACAAACATTTATCTTGAGAATGTCTTCACAGATAAGATTGTAACAGAACTCTTCTTTTTTATTGTTTACTACAAATGTATGAACATTGAAAATGAACAACATAAGAAAAATTGTCCTATGTTCCATTTCATATCTCCTTTTGTTGGTGATTCTGTTGAAAACGACTTTAATTAGCTTTTATTATGATCGTCTAATTAGTGGATTTACGGTTATTGCCTTCATCATAATTTGCATTAGCCTTTGTTGAAAGATAACGTTTTATGAAATTTTCTAAAATCTAAATCGTGGCAGAGCCATCTATCGTGGAATAGCAGTAAGTAATACTTTAAAAAATTTTCAACGCCATCTATTGTCGAGTAGCTGTGATCACTTAAAAACCGGTAGCGACATCTATTGTTGAATAATACAACTAAAAACCGGAAACTGCAAGTTGAAGCTGCATATGGTGCACTTTTAGTTTCAACAAAATATCTAGGTGGCGCTGTTAGAATAATTGTCTATGGTTTTGAAATTTTGAAGTTATTGATAGACCACCACTATACTAACACCTTTCCTTACTTAAATTTAAAAATGTTCTTTTATTGCAGTGGTAGTGGTGGTAGTCTAGTTCATCTTAACTATTATAAAACTGTAACTGAACTGTGTCTGTACATTGAAGATATTTACAAAAAAAAGATTACGATATGGTTTTTAAATATCCCCGACTCGAAATCAACCTTTTTTAGAAATTTTGTCTGTCTGTTTGTCTGTTTGTTTGTTTGTTTGTTTGTTTGTTTGTTTGATCGCGCATCACGCAAAAACTACTGAACCGATTTTGATGAAACTTTTTTTGTTTGATAGCTTATGATCTGACTTAAAATCTGGTAAGTATATAATTTGTGCGGACGAAGTCGCGGGAAAACACTAGTAAACCTTATAAACCTATATAGAAAACACTTTGACTATAGTCAAAGAGAACACATTAAGTTCTATTCATAGACACTGTCAAAATTTGTCAAATGTCAATGTCAAAATGATCAAACTCAGGCTCGAAAAAGTTGGCAAAAAATAATTTCGGAAAAGTACGGGAAACGGAAAATGTGACGAAAATTGCATAATATTTTTATGCATGCTGTAATGGTTTTTTGTATTCAGCAATAGATTCGTAATACTGTTCGTAATTCGTAATCCAAATTTTGGTTTTTTTAAAAGAGTGTTCGTATCATTTGCAATGACCTCGAAAACGGATATTGTTAAACCTAAAACTCTACACGTCTACGATTTAGACGATTTTGAGAAGCTTGTGAAAGGTGTAAAAGTAGCGACATGCATGCTCACGGAGAAACATACAGTTGGTAAGTGGAATTATAAGTTCCTTATAACTTATAAGATAACCTTGTAGGCCGTACAGTATAATATTTTCATCTTTCCATCTTGCAATGGTCGAGTTCTAAGCATGGCCGGACTTGACGAGGACCGGACGATTTTTTTCACAATATAATGCAGCTGCTGAGCGAGCAAAGCGAGCTCTAGATTTAGCTGGTTTATTATTAAATCATACCTAATAATAATGAAAAACCAGGAGCGAGCGAAGCAAGCTCGAGATTTAATTGTTAAAATATGTTTAGGTCTCTGCAATACAATTTAAAACTTGAAGCGAGCTCAACTTTTAATTAATATATGTAATGGTGGTTTAATCGGGTAGGTATCTACCTACCGCAAATTCGTTACATTCACACGACACAAACACGATGAAAAATCAAGTAAAGCGAGCTCCAGATTTTGCTATATTATACTGGATTGTAGAGTTATACCAATTTTGTTTTCTGCTCATACAAAGTGGACCCTCATTTTTCATTTAATAAAAAGTACCTAATATCTTTTATGTTTGTACCTAGATGTTTTTATCTTGTTTTGAATAAATATATATTGTTTTAATTTATGGGGTAGGCTGGGCCGCTCAAAAGGCCGAATATCAAATATAAAAAGCTGGCCATCCAGAGCGGCATTCGGCCCACCAGAGCTACAGCCTACCGGGCATATGGCTTGTCCAGGCCTGGTTCTAAGTAGTAGCTAAGCTTCCAAGCTTCATTAACATACCTGAACGTAAATGAAAATCTTACTTAAGACAACTTACCTTTAACATACCCAAGTCCTTTTTGGAAAAAAATATGAACCCTGAATTCGATGGTACCTATAGTATAGTCCTTCCCATTTTGACGCATTGTAAGTGATGCGCTTGCTAGATCTCTGCCACTCGCGCCAACGGCAACGTTGCATATGTCGCGCCCATTACGAGGTAATAACTAGGGATGCATCCGATACCTTCCGATATATTATCATTGCTTATTTTAATTACTAAAACTATTAACTAATCCCAACCTGTCTAGCAATATTAATTTAAAAAATTCACCAGATTTATTTACTTTATCTTCATTTTTGAATTCAATAAGGGTATGGTATCGGTATCACCAATATTTTTATAAGAGTATCGGTATCATATCGGCAAAAAAGTATATCGGGGCATCCTTAGTAATAACAACGCTGAATCAAGCGTCATTAGACTCATTAGATACATATTTGCACACACTGTCTCTAAGTAGGTAATCAAAGAGTGGGAATTTATTGTTTTCTAAGGAAGTGATTTTATCTGGTACGTTGTAACTAGTAAGTTATCACATTAAAGTGTGCACTAGTGTGCTATCACATTAAAATTAATAAAATTACTTTTTAATGATTATATTGATTTTTAATATTTAATGACCAAATCTTTTCCAGTTGATGAGGAAAGTGTAATAAAGCGTCTCAGTGCTCTAACACTCAATGGACCAGCGGACAGGACATGTTGTTCGTGCTGCGGAGTCGGTCCCTTTGAGACGCGAGCTCAGCAGACCGCTCACTACAAACATCACTGGCACACGCACAATCTCAAGAGAAAACTGTTTGGAAGGCCTCCTGTTACTTATGGACAATTTAATTCTAGACAAGGTATTTATTATATTCTAGACAGGGTATTTTTGTATACTAGACAGGGTATTTATTGTATTCTAGACAAGGTATTTGTTACTTGGCCAGGTATTTATTATAATTTAGACAAGGCATTTATTAATATTCACCTTTCACCTTTTTAAATGAAAGCTTAAATTAAAATTGATTCTTTTTTTTTCAGTACTATAACTGATTTATGAGCCTTGAGATCACTTCTTACAATGTGATTATAGAGTCCTTAATACATTTTTATTTGTTTCACTAATTTTATCTGCAATCAGACAACAAAGGCCATAATCAGATTGTTTCTCTGTTGCTTGTGAGTTTCTTCTATGGGTGATTCTTCATCAAGCCTCAAGACCTTTTTTTTACTATCTCAATTCTAGATCCAGTATACTACCTGTCCCTAATTAGCTGACAGTTTTTACACATGATTTCTTATCAGTAATAAGGATTATAATGGCATAAAACTGAAAAATTTATGCTTTAGTTTCAGCTAAGGTTGCTAGGAGCCACGTTGCAGGGCTTGCCCCGAACACTTGTCTTTCGCGTGGTGTTCGCACGGTTCGCGTTTCAGCCTGCCACGAGGCTCCGCAATCCATCTCAGTTGTGTTCTTACTCAAAAACAATCCTCAAGATTGGATAGATACTCACTCAAACCACTTGACATTTGCGGAAATGCGGTGCTAACGCACAAGCACGTAGTCCATTAATTATAAATAAAGATATTGCTAAAAAACGAATCCTTTCTTCATGTATCATAATTCATAACTGATTTCTGAGCATTAAATTTTTACAATATGATAATAGCGTCGATAATTAGCTGACAAATGAGCTGTTGTCAGTAATAAGGATTATATAGGCAGCTTTGTTGCTGGCCAAAAACTTTAGACACTTCCTGCTTACAAATTTACAATATAGGAAACATGTGTAATAATTTCAGATGATGACTCAAGCGTGTCCGGCAGTGACTCCGAGACGGAGAGTACGAACACAAACAACCCGGCAAGCGAGCTGTTCCTGGCCGCCACCAGACATTGTAAAGCTTTCTTCACAAACCAGGCGGGACAGGTGTTCTGCATCTACAGATGTCTACTACATCATAGGAAGGTAAGGGCTTTAAGTGAAACAACATCATAAAAAAAAAAAAAAACATTTTCCAATTGCTTACATAATTTAATTATAAATATGTTTTACATAAAGTGTGTGCAGATGAAAAGGAAAGAATCTCAGCATAGTTGCTGTTAATTATGGTTTTCCCTTTTTTTAGAATAACAATATTTATTATTTGTATTGTCATCGATTGTATTAATATAAATTACAAAAATTTTACAATGTGTGAGCCTTAATTGCTAAAGTATAGGTCAGAGTACTAATTACATAATGTACTGAGGCTTAGGCTGAACCTAATCTGTGATAACGACAATCCAAAAACAGGAAATACAGTTCGCTTCTACACTAGAGCCTTCCAAATCCAACATGCAAGTATCCATCAATCCATCCCTTTCCCTTTTTCTCAATTTTTAAACATAAAAACTAGGTACTACAGAAAATGTTTTAACCAGCGCGGCGGCAATCATAGAGTACGGCAAACAAGGCGGCAAACTACTAACAAGGTGTCTGATATAGACACCTTGTTAGTAGTTTGCCGCCTTGTAGGATCCTATGCGGCAATCCTAAATGAAAAAACGGCACATTCTATTGAGTTGTCAAAATTTCTCTTTTTTACTACCACGGCGCTATTGGTATAAAACATAAATTAAAATACGAAAAAAATGCTGGCCACTTTCATGCCGGATCACGTAACTGAATTTCGATGCAGGATTTCAAAACTAATCCACTCACGCCACTAGCACTTCATGTCCACATATCCACGGATCCATAAAAACGTCTATCATTTTTAATTTGCATACATTTAGTATTCGGGACACGCGCGCTTCAAATCGATATTTAGAGGACTAAGTATTTTAAACCCCCGACGCAAAAAGAGGGGAATTTTGACGCCTCTGTCGGTATCTGTATCTGTCTGTTTGTGGCATCGTAGCTCCCAAACAAGGGGAACGATTTCGATGTGGTTTTTTGTAATCGAAAGCAAATTTTTGCGAAGTGTTCTTAGCTGTTTCATGAAAATCGGTTTAGTAGTTTTCAAGGTAATTAAGTTTCTAGGTATGATTTTGGCTGAGATTGCGTCAAAGCTCTCAACTTTCGCTCTGTGTGTGTTCGTGTGGCTCAAATGCCATAAGGCAGAACATTGCGGGGTCTACGTAAATTTTGACACTTGGTATTTATAATGATGGGCAACTTTTAGGGTTCCGCTATTCGTTCCGTTATTTTCAATACCATTCAATTAAATCAATAATTTTTTTCAAAAACAATCTAGAAACAAATCTCTTTGTTTGTATGAAGTAATATTTTCGATAAAATATACAGTTTTAATGCTAGGATTAATTTAAGATTTGTATGGAAATCTTTGAGGCACTGTAACTTTAAAACTTTTTAACGAAAATCTGACTTCATACAAACATAGAGATTAGTTTCTAGATTGTTTCTGAAAAATTTCATTGACTTTAATTGGATAGTATTATTCAAAATATCACCAGACTTAGTTTGTATGGAGAGCGCCAAGTAATACACCCGTAAGTGAGAAGCCTTTATTTAAATTATGCAACACCATTACTTGCAGGAGGAGCTATCAACAGACGGCGAGGGTAGCGCGTGGGTGGCTCGCTGTCAGCGACTCTCAAGCCCTGGCTTCCAACGCTGGGCTGTCTTCATGGTCTCGGGCGGCCACTTCGCGGGCGCCATCTTCTCGGGCGGCGCGGCCGTGGTCCACAAGACCATGCACTCGTACGTGACGAGGCGGGGCCAGGGCCAGGCGCAGGGCACCAGGGACCAGCACGGTAACGCTCCGAGGTCCGCCGGGGCTAGTCTGAGGAGGTACAATCAGGCGCAGTTCTTGGAGGTTGGTTTGTTTTGTTTTGTGGTTGCATGCATTTGATAATTGGTTCGTACATAATTGTTCTATTGAAAAGTTACCGTTATAGTATAAAAGATAGGTGTCCTAGTAAAAAATTAACGATCAGCTGCAAGGCTAGCCAATGAGTTTTTCGGAATTTATGTACGATTTGTAACACCACTGGCTTTTCGACCAAAACATCGTGAGGAAACCCGCATGCTTCAATTTCGAGGCAAGTATTGTACCCCCACTGTCCATTATAAGTGGCGACGGGCTCACCCCCCGTCACACTGGACAGAGTTTCGGTACTACTGGTGAAACGTGGATGTTTTGAGGTTTCAGAATATCTCTGACTACCCCCTCGGGGAATATAGTCGTGAGCATATGCTTATAACATCAGAATCGCACTAAGAACCTGCTTGTTTCAGCACATCCAAGATATAATCTCGAGCTGGGCAGAAGACCTGCTGGGTTGTTCCTTGATTCTGTACCGGGCAGTGGGCTCTACCAACCAGGCAGCACTTTTCGGCAAGAACTCTCCGATAAACAGAGATGATCTGAGAGTGAGGGCGTTACCTTTCCCCACCAGGAAGCCTACTTACAAGGAGGTCCAGAGGGCTCATGAAACTGTTGCTAGTATTGAGGTCTATGGTTAGTGACATTTTATATTAGGATATAAGTCGTTGTCACCTACTATTGGTGCCTGTCAGGTTGAGGGATTGAAAAGACCGTTAGGCCTCCGTCGCTCGGCCGTAGGTATCGCGAGATGAATGAAATTTTTAAATTATTTTATGTAGGCCGCTACTCTGTCTGTGTGAGCTTTTTGTGATATGCGTAGCATCCGTGCATAGCGTACAGACTCAGACGACGGTATTAAACAATCAAGAAATACGTTTACGTTATTGTGTAACATAAAAAATGTGTCAAAAATCAAGCAAGCGCAATACATACGATGCGCCAAAAAGTAGGTACCTACTTTGGCGCATCGTATGTATTGCGCTTGCTTGATTTTTGACACTTGCGCCAAGAGGCAACGTCGCATACGTCGCGTGTTGTACGAAGTAATAACAACGCTGTGGCAAGCTTCACTATACTCCATTCAGGAATTAGAGCGACAAAATGTAAACAACGGTGATACCGGTGTAGAAAACACCATCTCGAGATGGAAGAAAACTTATCTCCGGAATGAATAACAGTAAATTATCTATTCTACTCTCCAAGGATTACGACAAATGATATGTTAATTTTGTATGAAATATAAATTAAAAAATACGTAAGATATAATTTATTTTAGATTAAAAGAAAGCGTGACTGTAAATATTTTATTTCGTGGTCTGGCAACAATCTGATATTTTAGACCTTTGGTTCGTTTTGACAAAGTTTAAAGTAAACTATTTTTTATGTTACACAATAACGTAAACGTATCTCTTGATTGTTTAATACCGTCGTCTGAGTCTGTACGCTATGCACGGATGCTACGCATAGCACAAAAAGCTCACACAGAGAAGAGTAGCGGCTTACATAAAATAATTTAAAAATTTCATTCAGAAATGTTGTTTTTATTATTTATAGATAGACGATAATTTTTAATGTCAACGACATTTATTAAATGCCGTGCCGACATAATTTTGTTCTTTAAAAATGTACCAAAGGTTTCTGACCACGGTATGTCACTTTGACAGTGATGTTTCTTTGTTTACATTTTGTCGCTCTAATTCCTGAACGGAGTTTAGGTACATTTTTGCGTGTAAGGCAGTAAGTAATTTAAAACCTTAGAATTTATGGTTTTCGAAGTATGTGTTTTATCTGTTGCAAAGTAACTAGTAATCTGTGGTAATGTTTCTTATAAAGAGGCATTATTATTAGCATAAACATTAAAATCCCTATTCAATGATATCATTATACCAACACGGGTCAAGAGCTTTTACCAGAAAGTCTTCCACCCGTTTTTTTCACACTTCTAATGAATCAACTTTGAAATATCCTTTTTAATGAGGTCTGTTGTCCAATTTCAAGGTTTCAGGCTTCATAGTTCTGGACATTTCGTGATGAGTCAGTGAATGAGTGTTACATGTTTATTTAAAGAGCGATTCTTTCAGATACGATGGAGTTGTTTCAAAAGGCGTTGATATCGTCGTCGGCGTACAAGGCGGCTGTTAAAACCGGCTCGGAGACTAGCATAGATCGCAGCAATAAAAAGACCCAGAAGAGCAGCCCTACCAAACCTATCGATAGAGCTAAATCCAGGTGAATATATACATTCTGACATGCAATTTATTTATTTACCTCTCGATTTCTATTTAAATATTTATTTTATTTTATTTTATTTTATTTATTATGTATTCAAACAAGTCACAATCAATTTTAAAATTAATAGTAACATGAATGAAATATTTTAAGTCTAGACTGCGAGACGATGCGACTGCGATTTAAGAGGATTCATCTGATTTAATTGCCAACATTAGAATAAAAAACTTGTTTTATGGCAACAGTCATTCCTCTGCATTGCATGTCCTTATCATGTTAAACATAAACGCAGTCGGGTTAAAAAATGAAGAATGACGTCAGAAAGCTATTTATGTGATATTATTTTGAATAAAAAATTACGAGTTTGAGTTTTAATATTTCGTTGAGTGCGATTGAGTGGCGAATAGTGGGCTATAGGAGAGGATAAACAGAAATGGATGCGAAAGATAACTATTGAGCAAATATGGAGTGACCACTGAAATTACCGGATAAGGACCTATAATATATTGTGCTGACACCTTACGAACGTTCGAACGAACACGAATAATTATATTATTCGCACTATATTTCGTTGACTAGATAACAGAGATTGTCACCTCATTGTGTGTCGTGACTTCTTAAGAGAATATTATTCCGAGAGCGAAAATGCGCGCTGCATACAAACGTACTATGGTGATATTTTCAATACTAACCAATGAAAGTCAATGAAATTTTGCAGAAACAATCTAGAAACAAATCTCTATGCTTCTATAGAGTTAGATTTTCGTTAAAATATACAGTTTCAATGCTAGGATTAATTTAAGATTTGTATGGAAATCTTTGAGGCACTGTAACTTGAAAACTATACATTTAAACGAAAATCTGACTCCATACAAGCATAGAAATTTGTTTCTAGATTGTTTCTGCAAAATTTCATTGACTTTAATTGTTTAGTATTGAAAATATCACCATAGTACGTTTGTATGGAGCGCGCTCCGAATAATATACCCTTAAGCGTATCGCATACAGAAGGAGTCGAGGCGGCGTCGAGGCGCGGGCGCGCCTTGGCGACCTTGACATACAGTCGATAATTGTATACCAAGAATAAATCCGAGCGCGCCGCTTGGATTGGTATGACATACAAGTACCGACCGTATGTCAAGGTCGCCAAGGCGCGCCCGCGCCTCGACACCGCCTCGACCCCTTCTGTATGCGATACGCTTAAGAAGTCACTACACACAATGAGGTAAGTATATCGTCGTTGCCTGCCTGTAACATTTTTGATGAAACTCCTTTTATAACGCCAAGAGGTGGAAAAAGCAGCTATGCGTCTCCTGACAAAATCTGCCGTGTGTCAAGGAGCTACTACGCGACTAATGGCATATTTTCAAAACCTGCCATGTATCTAGGGTCCATAGTATCTGCTATGTGCATGCGTCTGCGTCACCATTCTCAACAATAAGCCTAAAAGTTATTATACGTTTTTTTTTGCTTCTGTAAAATTTTAATTTTGTTTCTTAGAAGGTTTTGGTCGCGCAAAAATTGTAAAAAACGTTTCTCATCCAATTCGTTTATAATTGGGTCCTATATAAAAGAACAATAATTAAAGAACACAATCTTTCAGAGAACGCGCACCACGCGAGCTACCAACCGAGATAATATCAAGCGAAGACGATGGTCCTTGCTACATAGACTCGGAAACACCAGTCGGTTGGATAAAGACATTATCAGAACAGAGTAAAAACGGTGTAGTCACTAACTCCAGGAAGGATTTACTGTTAGAATCTTTAGAGGGATCGGAGAGATCTGACAGTGAAGAAGAGAATGTTCAGAATCGAAAGGAAAATGTTAAGAGGAGAAAGAAGAAGAAACCGGAGGAGAGAAAAGAAGATAAGGTTAAGAAAGTGTCGCAGAAGATATCGGCTAATGTTAAAAAGGTAATTTTGAAGGCTTCATGGAAACGTGAGTGTATGAGGTATCATCAGATTTGTCCACCCACTGCAGTATATTCTATTCTATATTTAATGGCGTTTCCTAGTTAGATTTCGCCAGTGTCAAGTGTTGAAGATATATTTATTAGATATTGTACGGTAATATGATATGGCGATCTTAAAGCCCCGTTTTTAAACAAAAACACACACTCGACATAAAACGGCGGAGCCACGTGGCCAATTAAATTGCAAGCCGACACGTCCACTCGTTACCCACTTAGCCACGCGACTCCCACTGCAGTATATAAGCCTCTCATTATGCACTCTTTCCTGTCTTGTGCCAACTGAAAAACTTCCTCTATGGGAATAACATCGAAATCGCGATAAAAATCTACTGTTCCATACATAACTGCGAATCTACTTGTATTGGACAGCTTCATTTCGATGTATGTCCACAGAGAACGTTTTTCAGATTGTCTGAGCATAATGGGCAGACGACCTAAAAAAGGCAGCGGGGAGCGTCTGGACGTTGAAGGTCTCTAGGATAGTTTTGTGGTGCGCTTTGGGAGAGGCCTGTGTTCAGCAGTGGAAGATAATAGGCTGATGATGATGAATGTCATCAATATTATTCCAGCTATCTCCCGCCGTCTTACGTCAATACAGTCATTCAAATACTCACTTAGCGCATAATGACATTTATTTACAAGTAGTTTTAAAAGTAAGTTTAAAAGTGGTCAAGCTTCTACAGTCCCACAGTGAATTTGGAATTTTGTTGCCATCATCATCATCTCAGCCGATGGACGTCCGTTTGTTGTAAATGTGTGGAATTCTACAGTTCAGGAGTGCGATTTTTGAATCTCATTCGATGAATTCAGCAGTTGAAAATGTCAAAATTTCTATGGAGATATGCATCTTTCTACTGCTGATTTGACTTCCAAAAATCATAATTCAGGAATGCGTTTTTTTTAGTTAAATAAGCAGTAGAAAGATGCATGAGCACGCTTTTGTATGAGATTTAAAAACCGTTCAAGCTCACCGATGACATTCAAAAATCGCACCCCTGATCTACGTGTTTCATCTCTAAGGAACGTTGTGTTGTGACTTAAAGGGCCTGTTTCACCACTTCTGGGTAAGTTCTTGTTAGCTTATCCGACAGATAGTTTGACATATTTTGTATGAAATTATATAAGACTTATTTGTCACGTAGATGTGGAAGATGATAACTGGAGAGGAGCACAGTTCGCTGGAGACGATACTGGAGGCGTGGGAGGGTTCCGACCTGGAGGCTGCCTGCAACACCCAGGACCCGGCCGACGGCAACACGGCTCTGCACAAAGCTGCCATCGCCGCCAAGCCTGACATGGTCACGTGAGTGCCTTTCAACATTTTTGGTATTTAAACTCACATATTCAGCATTCGTTTATCTAATCTAGAGTTAAACATTTTAACGGATTCTTACCCCGTTTTGGTATACAGGGTCTAACTTAATATGCTGACACTTTTTTAAGGGGATGATCAGACCATCAAGCTGAACATATTTCTCTATGGGACCTATATCGAAATCGCGAAAAATATATCTGCTGTCCCATACATTTCGCTCAAGTAGGTTTGCAGTTTTGTATGAAAAAGCAGATTTTTTTTGTGATTATTATGTTGGTGCCATAGAGAAAGTTGTTCAGTTTGATGGTCTGATCATCCCCTTAAAAAAGTGTCAGCATATTAAGAAGGACCCTATATTTGAGTTCCCAATATTTCGCCAGTGTTACAACTGGCATGATCACGGGATGGCATCAGACATGACACGATGACATGATATCGGGAACTCAAATATACCAAAACGCGGTAAGAACCCGTTAAAATGTTTAATTCTAGATTAAATAATAACCGCGTAAATCTCAAAAACTGTATTCGTCTATCTAGTGAAATTATAAGAAAAATCTATAAAATGTACTTTTTTTAATTCTTTTTAATTCGAACTTGTTTTCGAAAATACGGCACACGCACGCACTTTTCGAAGGGATGGGCAATCGCGTTTCTCATAGAAAATATTCGTCTGAACCTATGGCCCCTTAAATATTGCTAGGGCGTTTTGCTACATCCTGTATGCAGCAGCTGCATCTGCAGGTTTACAGCTATGTTTCGTACGTTAACAGTGAGCTCCTGCGAGTGGGCGGGGACCCGTGCATCCGCAACAACTCTCTGCAGACCCCCTACGCGGCGTCGCCTCACAACGACACGAGGATCGCCTTCCGACTGTTCCAGGCCAGTCACCCGCTCAAGTACAACTATGCTAAGGTTGGTACACTTGGAAGTACCAAATAAGGACATTGTAAGCATTTCCTGTCCCGCGCATCAATCAACATCGGCCTACGGCCCGGCAATATTCCGTGCGTTGATATTAATTTCCTATCTCCTTTTACAAATACTTCTTAATCGATTCTAATGAAACACACAAAAGTTCCCATAATAAAACAACATTATAATAATTTCAATTCAACCTTCGATCCTCAAAACCTAGGGGTACTGCCTACCAAAACTGTGAGACTTGAGGATAATAATATGTCCAAGCCAACTGGGGAAAAACGCACAAAGTGGCATCTAGGGGTCCCCCGTGGGAATCGAACTCGATCTCCGTATCTAGAGCCCATTGCTGTTAACCATTAGACGGAGGCAGTTTGGAGGTTTTATCACACTAAAATAAAAATGTGCATTGAAATCTTTCTCCTATTTGTTTTGAGGTTTTTATGCGCCCCAAAGATTTTTTAAAACTTTAATTCATGTAATATTTTCTATCGTAGTCGCACATCCCCGGCCCGCTGACGCCCGAGATGCTGGAGCAGGAGAAAGAGAAGAAGGCGCAGCAGAAGAGAGCGAAGAGACAGCGGGAGAAGGAGAAGCAAGTGGAGAAGATCAAGTCCAACAAGTTCCTGCAGCTCACCGACGCCCAGAAGGTTTGTGCTTCTTATGTTGTTATAATTTTAATTTATAGAATATTATATAACTGTAAACATCGAACAGAACAGAATCTTCAGAAGATCAAACTAAACAACTTTTTCACCTCACAAGCTCGGAAAGGTTCTGTTTATCATTCGAAATCTGAGTGCAAAAGTGCATTTTATCCGCTAGCGTGGAAAGAGTTTTTGAAATTCGAATCTGTCAATTCAATATTTTTATATACCGCCAATCCACTGAAAATGCTTAGTAACTATTTCATGACACTGGCCAGCACAAAAATAAAAACTTTTTGAAATGTTCTTTTTAGCAATTCACTTTTTTTCCTCGCTGTTGTGAGGTGAAAAATTGTGTGTTTCGCTCGGCTGCAAAGTTATTCTGCGTCTCGTACCTTTGAAACCTTCGCTGAGCGCTCAGGATTCTATTATTTGAACCACCTCGCTTCGCTCGTGGTTCAATCCTAGAATCCTTCGCTTGCTCAGGTTTCAATAAAAGTACTCGCGCCAAAAAGCAACTTTGCAGCCTAGCATAACAAATAACTATTATTATGGGACCAACGTTGAAATATGCAGAGCTGACTGCAAACCACCAGCAATGAAGAGGAACCCAAAGAAGAACGTTGAAATAGCGAAAAAATAAATTATTAATTAATTTTTTACGCTATTTCAATGTCGGCTCTATTGTGCTGTTCACTTTGATGGTCTTAGGCACCTTTTTCGATATGTAACCCATTAAATTTTACACCTTGCATATTAGAGAGGAATAAAGAGAGCATTGTAGAAGTTTTGCCGTGTGGTTCCGGCTTATAATGGACCGCGCCAATTCTTCCCGTGGGTGTCGTACGAGGCGACTAAGGGATTAAAGGTTTATTATGCAGTGTCTATGTGGGCGAAAGGCTAGCCACCTTTCACCACTTGTTTTGCTACAAGTACATTCTTGAACAAAAAACAGTTGTAGCAATGTTTCTGACCACCCCGAAAGGGATTACGGTCGAGAACTTATGTAAGTATGTATGTTCGTATAATTTTTATTAATAAATTAATGGCCTTTTCCTTGTGTCTAGCAATGCATTTATGATTATTATGAACGACCAAAATACCAGATCATGACAATATTACGTTAAGTAGATTCATGTTGTAGTTTTTGTTGTTGTATTTCGTATATTTAGTTTAGTTTAAAAGATGAGTTTCTTATAATTTCTGGCCGCATCTTCTCTACAACGGAAACGGAATACCTTCCGACGCGGTGGTAGAATCAAAAAACGGCCTCATTAAGCTACATATCAGTGTGATATGATTTTGAATCAAAATTCTAGAATTTTTGGAGTATGGTATTGTCTTTGAGATTCCAGAAGTGCTTCAATATTATGCTACATCCTGCATACGAATAAACTTTGTTGCGTTTGTGTGTGTCTGCGCGTAAAGGTAAGTATACCTCTCACTTACATTGATAATTATACGCAGATGAAAGCCGAGGAGATGCGGTGTTTTCTGTGCGGGACTTCTCTGCCGAAAACGCCCTTCGAGTACGAACAGTTCAGGTTCTGTTCCGTGCGATGTCTCCAGACCCACAGGAATGTAAGACCGTTGCAGATGAGCGCGTAACATGCCGATTTGAGCCTTATTCCGTGGTCTTACCTAATACCTCAATTTTTATAGATGAATTTTTGCCTGCATATTGTTCGCGTAAATTATTTGGGCGGCTCTGAAGTTAGTTTTAGTGTTGTCATGTGAATCAAGTCATTTTTGTATTTGTGGTGGAAGCATAAGAGTGACGTTGAGGGCATTCTTATATAAGGTCCTTAATTCTTAATATACTGACACTTTTTAAGGAGATGATCAGACCATCAAGCTGAACAACTCTCTCTATGGCACCAACACGGAAATAGCGAAAAACAATCAGCTGTCCCATACATTTGGGTCCAGCAGGTTTGCAGTTTTGTATGGAACAGCTGTTTTTTTTTCGCGAGAAAGTTGTTCACTGACGGTGAATCCCCTTAAAAAAAGTGTCAGCATATTTAGGCCCGATTCGACTAAACACGAGTAAATTTTATTCTAAGATTAAATCGCCGGTTAAGAGTAAACTGATTTTGCGTTTTACCAACCCTAATCCAAATGAAATGTCAATGTCACATAATTAAAAAAAATATATAATAAAAAGAAACCTAACAAATTAAAACTGTATAACCTCACATTGCAATAAGTACGGATACAACGACCTCTTTCTTTCGGTGAATAATGCATTCGTTCTTTTAGTACGGGGTGTGTAAACACCAAAAGTAAAATTGTTCCTTGTATTTTAGTTACTCTTCTATAAATCTAAGTTTGGTCGAATCCGGCCTAAGAAGAATATAAATAGAATGGTTAGTAGTAAGACTGTTTTCTGATGCACTGCCCAGTAAAGCTAATTTCAGAGCCGCCAAAAAGTACACCATAAGTAGTTTTAATAGTGTCTAATTTTGAATACCTAGCTAATTTGTGATGTGATCAAGGTTTAAAGTATTTTTTGTAGGGCTAAAAGGTTAAGCGTATTTATTTTCTGCAGCAAAATTTTATAGTCCGCCCAAAAGTGAAGTTGTGATTCTTCGGTTTCTAAGTACAGAACTTAGCCAAATCATTCATAACTGTGACATTGTGTTTTTTTAAACATAATAAGTGTTACAAAAATACAAATAAACAATTAAGAGGGTGGTTTAGACCATCAAACTGAACAACTTTCACTATGGGACCAATATTGAAATCGCGAAAAAAAAATCTGATGTTCCATGCTAAACTACAGTTCTACTCGAGCTAAAGTTAATCATTATAACGGGTTCTTACCGCGTTTTTATTTATTTTGGAGTTCCCGATATTTCGGCAGTGTTACAACTGCCATGATCACGGGATGACTGTAGAACTGCAGGTAGATAAGAACCCGTTATAATGATTAACTTTAGCTTAATTAATAACCGCGTAACTCTCAAAAATTGTGCTACTCGAGCTAAATGTATGGGATAGATGTTTTTTTTTTCGCGATTTCGATGTGGGTCCGATATTGAAAGTTGTTTATTTTGATGGTCTAAACAACCCCCTTAAAAGTTTTAAATGATTATTTTTACTTTTGTAACACCCTGTATTATTATGGTGATCTGCCACAGGCTTATCTAGCCAAGCTCATCAATCTTGAACTTCTTCCTGTCTAATGATTTTTTTCTCTATGAGTATTCTCTAATAAGAACCTTTACGAGTTTGACTTGTCTTAGTAGGAATATATTGTTATTACTGTCACTGATTTATTGATTATAGAATATCGAAAAATACGGCATAGCTGGTCCATTTTAGGGTTGAACTACATGACGCAGCAGGCATCGCAATTTTCCGATACTCCATCCTTTTCTGTCACTCAGTAACGTCATTTGCTAGAGTATATAAGATAGACGGAACGCGATCGCACGAGGTAGCACGGCGTTGTGCGATCGCTTTCCGTCTATCTTATATACTCTAGCAAATTACGTTCCTGAGTGACAGAAAAGGATGGAGCGACGGAAAAATGCGATGCGGTGCTATTAAATGAGGTTCACCCCTTACTGTCGGTCTTAAACATTAGTTATTCAATGTATTACAATCATCTTTAAATAAAAGGTGTAAAAAACACCCAACAATAGTAAAACTGTAATTTCTGTTGTGTACACTACGCGGCAAACGACTTGACCAAAGAGGAGCGTGAGGGGTGTGCGTACGAGCGGTTTCGCCTACTTTTGATCTGCGCAGTCTTCGATCAACAATATCCAACTAGATAACGCGTCAGCGCTCAAAACATGTCCCGGCAAATAACGCCTCACTATTGGAGTGAGGTCTTATTTTGAATTAGTTGCGTTCGAACAAAGCCAACGTAAGCACGTCTCGCAATGCCGCAGTGTTCCTTTTTTAAATTACTAGGAATTCTGGTTGCTTTGAGGTCGAAATTATAATGTATGTTGTATATTCACGAGGACAGAATTTCTCTTTGATTTTGTATGCGACCCGTTATCTAGTTGTATATTGTTGATCGAAGTGCGCAGTAAAAGTTTCGGCCAAGTTGTTTGCCAGCTATTATAATGTAGTCTTGTAATCTATCTATTTGTATATAGGATTGTTTTTCTTAATTTACTATGTAGGTATTTTGAAGGAACTACACTCCATTCCAAATAGCGACGAAATGTTAAGGCCATTTTTTGCATTACAAAACAGAGATTTGAAACATTTAGGGCCTGTTTCACCACTTCTGGGTAAGTTCTTGTTAGCTTATCCGACAGATAGTTTGACATATTTTGTATGAAATTATGGCAAAATATCTGTCGGATAAGCTAACAAGAACTTATTCAGAAGTGGTGAAACAGGCCCTAACTCTCACTTATTCTTAGAACAGCTTTTGTACCGTCCAAGATATGTCGGATAGCATATCTATCTAATAAATAAATTAGATTTGGTAATCATAATTGGCCAGAAATCTAAATAGGAATCAGAAAATCTTGTTGTTCTTATTTGGAATGAAGTATAGAATCTTAGAAATACCGCGCTAGATGTTTTCATAATAATAATCAAGTATGCAATATAAATGTTAATTCAAAATGCCATAGGAATAATTTATTAGTTTTATATATTTTACCGAAATTGTTTGTGTTTATACATTGAACTAATTATGTACTATACGTACTAGAAATAATACTGAACTAGAATGAACGCTGTCCCATTCATTGTGGCGATGTCACCACACTTACCGTTTTGTATCAAAAACGGCTATATCTCCAGACACAATAGATTTTTCCATTTTCTGGATTTATGACATTTTTTGAAACCAAACAACATACTTACTTAATAAATTGCTCTCTTTGCCCGCATGAGGCGCATGACGTTTGTTAGTACGTATTACATAATAATTCAACGTGTCGTACAATCCATGTATTTTACAATAAAAAATAAAAATCCTTTTTTACTAAAACTTTTTTATTTTATGACGTCATAAAAATCCAAGCTAATTACGTCACTGCCGTATTTTTTCAACGGCCAACATAAGTCCTGCATAACTACAGTAATCAACGTCCTTCCAGTTTTTTGCTCCTTTGTTTTTCCGATCACCCCAACAATACTAACAATAGAACGTGCTTTTCTATGCGCGTACGCTCTACAAAACTACGAATATTATCATTAGACATTATTACCTTTGCTATTCTATTTTGGATTTTACTTTACGCTAATAGGATGCAAAATAGGTTTTTTGGTTGCGTTTCGGTGCGGTGCACATGGACTCGCTGGGCCATCTACTGTTTCCGGTGGGGTCGATCACCGTGTGTGCGTGCCTTTACTTTGCATTTGGAGGTAAGGCTGCACGGTCGTCGAACGTTCGCCGCTTCGCGCCAAAACTCCGTTCGATTTTCGAAGTTTATTCCGACGTGATTTTGTTTTTAAAAACTAATTCGTTTTGTTTTTTGTGAAATAACGCGTTCAAAAAACAATAGAAGGATTATTTTGTGATGTGTTGTGTTGTAAATTGTTAATTATGATAAAGAAATCAACTTTTATGTCGCAATATTTGGAAGTTATAAAGTAGTAAAGATGTGTATTTTAATTATTTGAACTTGTGTTTTGGTTGGTGAACAATTTACGCTAAAATGAAGAAGTTGAGTTTGGACTTTACAATGAAGATTTTAGTTTTGTTTATGTCGGCGATAACAGTCGGTAAGTGTTAATTTATTCTTTTTTTTATAAAAAGTTATTGCTACTGTATACCTACTTACATATCCATTTACATTAATTAAGTACTTAGGTATCTTTAAAGCAAGTGTTGAATTTATAAAAATATAGTTTAGAATTATACTTTTACATAGAGAAGAGAATCCGATAATGTATTGTCGAAAAAGGCAATTGAGGCAATAAATGACTTTAATTTTAAAGTTGTCTGGGCCTATTTCACCACTTCTGGATATGTTCTTGTTAGCTTATTCGTCGGATAATTAGACATAGGTATCTTTCATACGAAATATTATGTCAAACGATCTGTCAAATAAGCTAACAAGAACTTACTCAGAAGTGGTGAAACAGGCCCTAAGTGACGTACATTTTTATTGGTACCATTTCGTTAAAAATCTTGTGTAAGTTTGTACCTACATATTGTTTTGCCGTCATGCATGCATATGCTCAAGACTATATTCCCCAAAGGGGGTAGTCACAGTCAGAGACATTCTGAAACCTCAGATCTTTCGATCCTTTTGCTGTCAATGGGGCATATTACACACATCAATATTATCGTGATCCAAGGATCGCGCGTATCACAAGCAGGCACGTATCCAGACTTTGGTTTCGGGGGGGGACATTTAATTTTCGGGGGGGGGGGGGGATATTCATAGAAAAACAATGAAAAAGTATGTGCTGTAATCACTTTTCCATACAAATATTCGGATTTCGGGGGGGGGGGGGATAAATCCCACCTATCCCCCCCCCTGGATACGTGCCTGATCACAAGTATTGATAGGCCTATTACACGTATCAATATTATCATGATCCACACTCGTAGCATGCACGTCTTTTGTCTCGTTCGCTCGCGTGCAAATAGAAAGAGAGCGAAGGTGTGATACAGCCGAGTACTGATGGATCGTATCACGAAGCGCTTACACTTCAATATTATTGATGGGATCGCGCGGATCGCGCGGATCACAGGATTTCTGGACATTCTGTGATATTATCACGATCCTGCGATACGGCATATTACACTATCAGTATTATCACAGGATCATGATAATACTGATAATGTAATATGCCCCAATCATCTCATGATGGAATGGACGTAAACTTCGTATGTTCAAAATACCAGGTAGGTATAATATATCGATTCCGAATATATCTTAATAGAATGAAATCCTCAATGATAACATAATCCATAATGTGTAAATAATCAACAACCGGCATCTCATCTGTAGTGGTCAGAAACTTTACTACAACTACAACTATAAATATACTTAGTGATTGTAGTTGTCTCAAGGGATGGAAAGAAGTGTTAAGAAATTGGGTACACACGGCGACACATCAAGCTATACAAAACCAAAATAAGCTAACCGCGCGTAGATCGAGTAACGTATACCATCGCGCGGCCAGCTTATGTTGGTTTTGTACAGGGTGTAACAAAACACCCTAGTAATACTTTAGGTGGGGTGCTTCAGACCATCAAACTGAACATCTTTCACTATGGAGCCAACTTCGAAATCTGCTGTCCCATACATTTTAGTCGAGTCGGTACAGCAGTTTTGTATGGGACAGCTGATTTTTTTCGCTATTTCTATGTTGGCTCCATAGTGAAAGTTGTTCAGTTTCATGGGCTGAAGCACCCCCTTAAGTATTACTATGGCGTTTTGTTTACACCCTGTACAGCTTGATGTATCGCCGTGTGTACCTACCCTGGGTTTAGCTAATAATATGTAACATCAATACGTTTCTGTCTGTACTAAAAGGGGTTATGGTCGTGAGTTTATGTAATATGTAGGTATGTATTTTATGTTTCAAACTTTTCTACTACGATCGGTTTTGTGCAACTTCCATCCGGCTCACAATTGTTAACACTATAATTCATTCCTAACTTTATAGTTAGGCTGTATATCCTACGCACAATTAAAAACATATTTTCTAATAAGTAATAACACAACCGTAAGAATTATCCGTGGTGGCTAGAAACCTTGCTACAACTAGAAATTATCTTAAGTTTGTAGTTGGAGCAAAGTTCATCTTCAGCATTTCAATTCCAGGTTTCAGGACGGTATGACGTTTCAAGTGGTAATAGGCGGCCTTTCTACTACTAATAAAAACTGTATACATACAAACATACCCAGCGCACCACACGTTACGATTCTGACATACTTCTCTCACCCCAACCACTGCACTGCATTAAAACACTGCAAAAGAAATTTATCCCATAGTCGCCTCATACGACAGGAAGAAGTTTACATACGTCGTAACATTTCCTAAGCCCAGTAGCAATAACTCTCAGCAATTTGTACGAATCAAGAATCAAATGAATAATCAAAAACGAATGTTCAATTCCGCGATGTATTCCTTATTGTTTCACAATTGCAATTGCATTGCAGACGATATTATTCCATCATTTTCCCTTTCATTACCTGCATTATAGGCAACATGTACATTAAGATGATTATCATTAAATTGGCCAGAAACAATGCTAAATTCAATATGCACGCGGCCTGTATGGTCAGTGAGTGAGACGCATTACCGCTTTAGACGAATTTTATGTCTTTGCGTTGCTAAACTTAAATGTTGTTTCTAGATTTGCTTAAAGAATAAGCCTGTTACTTAGTAATTTAGTACTTCTTGGGATTTGAGCCGGCTGAGAGTTACGGGGGATCGTTTCGAGGTATTATTTCTCCAAACATCAATGTACAAAGTGACGATAAAGTACCCTACATGTTTTAGCATAACTCTTAGATATATTTAGGGCCTGATTCAATACTTCTCAAGTTCTTGATAGCTTATCTGAGGGATCGTTTGACATAATATCTTTAATATAAAACATGTCAAAAGATCTGTCAGATACCTAAGCAATCAAGAACTTATCCAGAAGTAGATTCTTTCACCTATAATTATCACTTTCTCGCACTTTTTTACGTGAGAGCAGGCAAGAATTCCGCCGTCTGGCTTAGAATGGATCACCCCATTTCTTCCCATGGGTGTCGAACGAGGCGACTAAGGGATCAGGGTTTCTTATGCAGGGTATTTTATGGGCGAAAGGCTAGTCACATATCAACACTGTACACGTAATTTCATTTTGATACCTTTAGCCCCACTTGCGCCAACCACGGGTTAGCAATTAACTCCGGATAAAATAGCCCTCTCAGTTGTTTTTCTATACAAAAAGTCATGGGTTACCAACTTAACCTGGAGTGCGATTTTTGAATCTCATTCGGTGAGCCCAGGTTGGCGCAAGTGGGCCTTATTATGCTAAAAATGTGCCATGTCAACAGCACGCAAAACCGCTGGTAGATAGTTTTAGTAATGCTTCTGACCGGGATGGTGGTTGACCCGTGGTTGGCGCAAGTGGGGCTAAAGGTATCAAAATGAAATTACGTGTACAGTGTTGATATGTGACTCCCGTAAAGGATTACAATTTCTGAGAACAATACTTATAATTTAAATCAAGTGGTTTTAAAATATCCTACGTTTCTAAAGCTACACATTAGTTATCGATATACATACTTCCACTTTGTGTTTATCACGTGTAACGTATCCCTTTATGGCAAGAAAACTTTTTTAATTCTTAACTTTAGTCCTGCGGGCATTGGCTCACTCCTTACCACTGAAACTTCCGAGTAGCAAACTAAAAACAGTGGCAAGTATTAATTACCAGCTAGACTACTTGAGACCCTCGTTGGTAAGTCTGAAACTTGCAACGAAACAAGAACATGCAAAAACTCATAGCTTCAACTTAATAAAAAAATTGTATATAGCCGATCCTAATTCGGGTAGCATGAACGAAACATGAATCTTTAAAGGCGCAATACGGCACAACTAGTAAATGTACTTACCTAGAACAATGTTGAAAAAAATAGGAGTAGATCAATGAGGAAAATTTTTAGTTCTTAAAGTGGGGGAGGCAAAACTGTTATCGACGAGCATTGCGTAATTTTCATTGGGTGCTATTGTGTTTTTTTTATATTTGTCGATTCTGCTTTTTAATATTTAGTCATTCGATTTCAAACAGTGGATATGATGATAGGAGAAACACAATATTTCTCAAGAATTCCCTAGTCATAAAAATAAAATAACGATTTTGTATTGATCGAAGGTCGGAAACTTATACGATTGTACTTAACGGTTGACTGGTACCAAAGTTTTAAGGTCTCCAGGTCCCGCCATTTAAAGCAAAGATCATTAGTTACGCTAAAACTAGAGTAGGTACCTAATTAATGTTCCCTGTTATCCCTGCATACAAGAGCTGCAGAATAGTGCAGAGGTGGGAATTGTGCTGTAAACACATTTGCTGCTGACGTCTATTTGATGATAATTAAGCTAGGTTCGCAACTCCGGTCCCGGTGCAGTAAATTATCATTTACTGACACATTCACGAAAACATAATAGCGTCGGTAAAGCCGAAGGTGCATATTAAGGCGTATCATCCCTGGACCACGACTCCATACTAATCGATGCGAACAAGCGCGTGGCTCTGGTCAGAATTTGAAAAATTATAAGATTTTTTATTAATTTAGAAAGTGTAAGAAAACAACATCATTCTAAATTGTGTTGTGAACAATATTGTAAATTTTCATTTTCTTCCAATTAAAAATGTAAGAGTAAAATGGTTACAACTGAAAAAAAGGGGTGACTTTAGATTCCCTTTTCTTCGGTTTTATTAATTAAAATAGATTTCTAGAAAAACCATATCACTTCTCATATCGTCTAGATGGTTCTTATTTTTCAGCTCAAAAAGTGCCATAGTTAATGAATAAAATGGTTACAAAGTTACCCAAAACCAGGAGTTAGCCCCTTAAAGGTACAATTTCGAAGCTGACTGGCGACTGCAACTGTCAAGTTGCTCTGATGCTGAAGAGGATGCATCCTGGTAATGACGCCTAATTTCTTAATTATTTCAATTCGACGAGAAATATTGTAAGTCGTAGAGAGAGAAAGGCACCAACAACTTGGTCAATGATAGGACGGAAAAAAAAACAGTCCAAAGACGTAGCTTTCGTAAAAATCTTAAAAGATTATTTTTAATGGGAATATTTGTACGTATAATTAACGACATCGTCTATATAATATTTTTCAAGATGTCCCCATATTTATCTCATTAACAGATATTAAGATGCCGCGTTAAGCAATTTAAATGTTTTCACGTAAGTAACCGAAGATTATTTGATAACGTATCTTTTCATCTGCCCATTTGACACGTATATTAATATTTAACATAAATTAATTTGATTCATTTACATGTTTTAAATTCAATACCAATTCAATTCTATAGATTTGTTATCACGATCAAGTTATTTAAATGGGTTTTTAAACTGAACCTTTATTTGAAATTAATATACCTAATGTGCATACCAACTCGCATATCGTATACGCAGTTCTGGAATCTGGTCAAATGAAATTATCTGATCGTGATTATTGATATTAAAATATTTGGCTAAAACCTTATGCAATACTTATTATAATTAACAGGAGGCCCGACGACAGCGGGATTCAAAACAGACTAGGTACATAAATAAATAAATAACGCTCACAGGCACATACATTGTATGATCCCAAGCAAGCACTAAAGGCTTTTATTATGGGTTGTATTTAAACCATACAACAACGGCACGAACATAATTATAACATCCATGACTGAACCGGGATTCGAACCCAGGACCCTGGTTTGGCAGTCCGGCGTGGTAAGCATTACACCAACTGGGTCGTCATGACATACTAACACCAACATGAAAATACTAAGTGAATATTAAGGTAACTACATGAATATCCGGCAGTCCTAACTGGAACATCTAAAATATTTAGACCTGTCAGTATGAGTAAACGCAAGGGGAAAGCAAAATAGTCAATTAGCACGAATCCGCAGTTCGAACGGTCTAATTTGTCCATATTTAGCGGGGCTATTGAGGGAACCCTCGGACTCGCTCGCTCACATAATTACCGCATTCCACACGGACTTTGCAGTCCGTTTGTGCATAAGTATGCAAATCCATTGTGCTTTTCTTCCCTGATATTGAGCCTACGGTTATTATTTTCTAATTCTTTCTCGTTTGAAGGAGAGTTTGTCCTTTTAATGCATAGCTCACAGAATAAGAAAGAGTATAGTACGGACACTCCCTTCCCCCTATTAAGTACCCACTAGTTAGTTACCTCAGCACCTTGTTGAAGACGTGAGGAAAGACCACAGTAATTGCGTAGTCCTCCCGCACTTAGCAGTCACTCAGTATTGCACGTGGTTACCTCTACGTGTCAGCGAGCCTAGTCCGTTGATATAAAGTGTCCAGGGTGTGGCTATAGTCTTGGCTTGGAGAGAGCAAGACATAGGACAACTACAATAGATGCCGCACGAAATATTTAGAGATATTCTTTGTTCTACTGCAGATAGTTCGGGCTGCTGGTGCAAAATACTTGTCATCTGTTGCAGTTGTCCTATGCCTTGCTCTCTCCAAGCCAATAGGCTCGCTGACAAGTAGAGGTAACCACGTCACAGAGACCACGTGCTATTGAGTGACTGCTAGTCTATTCTCTATTCTGTCTGCAGATTAGATGCAGATATTATGCACCAACCGATACTATCATCCATTTTCACTTGGCCCTTCCGATCTAATAATAGTCTATGGCCTACTGCGTTACCTATATGGCTTTATATTTGGTACGAGATATAATCAAGATCGCACTGCAATACAAGCTCGTGTATGGGATGAACAATGGTTAATTTCCTTGCTAATCTCGCTTCCTGTAATACTCCAATGTCTTGAAATTGAAACATAATGATGACTATCAAGATATGTAGGTAAGCTATTATTAAATCACCGAATGTCTCCGATCCACAGAATTGAGATCTGTAGGTACTACCACAGAGTATAATACAGAGAATAATTACCCGTAGTGTGTATTTAAAGCGTCTTTTTCACTTTTCTTTTTACTCAGAAAGCTTTTATATCTGATCCCGGTGGTCGTCAGCCATAGTAGATTACACACCGAGGCTTTCTTATTCACTGCCCGAGGTTAGTATACTATTTTTCTCCTCGACCGAGGTGGAAAGCGGAAACTTTGTTTAGCGCATCGGGACTAAAATTGACGCTTTCCGACCGGAGGGGAGAAAATATGCAGGGTTTCTCCGGGAAAAATTAACGACTGTGTTGCTTGGTTTCTTTATTATTTTAAAATGTATTTATATTATTGAACAAAGCATGTTCTTGAATTTATCGTGTGATAATGCCTACTTATCAATTATCACAGGAAATGAATTTTTAAATTAAATATTTATATTTACTTAAATAAATGTACACATTTACAAATTGATTGACTACGTACAAATACCTTTATCGACACAAAATATGTCTATGATACCATGATGATACCAAACGATATTTGAATTCAACGTCCGAACGAATTACATCAGACCATTCTCAACTTTAAACTACAGTGTTAAAGTTCAAAGTGAACTCACATTTTCTAGAGATGTTTAGTTATCTACAAAATGTGCATTATAAACGGTCACTAAATATTTGACCAGGTTTCCTCTTATCAAAAACACGGGGCTAGATATCGCTTTCGAAACTTAGAAAATACGATAACCTGTAACCATATCGTATGCAAGCTGTATCTATAAACTTTACATTTACGATAAATAGTAAAAAAAAAACGAAATAGCTGTTTGATAAGCAAGGTAAAGGTCGACTTATCTCATACAGAGATACGACCTTTTGATAAGGAATAGAATTTGATATTGATGCCCCTCTAGGGCCCACTTTCTTCTAACCGCTATCGAGGCCCGGTCGGATAATAAGCATTATAATAATCCGAGATAAGTTATAACTTATGACGGATCTGACCGAAATAACCGTAAATTTGAAATGTATAATAAAGTAGAATATGTAATTCAACCCTTTCAGGTTACTACACGTAATGTAATAAGGGTTTTGGAAAGTTATAGGGATTTGTGTCGTTAAGCTATTAAATATTAAAGCATAAATTAGGGGTTAGTATGTTATGGATGTATTTTAGGATGACAAGACTCACTCATATCATATTATATTTCGATATTCTATTGCATTATAGATAACGGCCCACATAAATTTGAATGTGTGAGAATCATCATAAGATAAAATGGCTAGATCCATAGGATCTGATGAGATGTTTTTGTTATCACAATGCTGAATGACTTATCAAAAAAATCTACAAAAATGCAAAGCCTACAGAGTTTAAAGGCACGCAGATTGTTTTTTAGGTTCTTCGCCATGAAATTATTTAACGAAATTCTTCGCCTAACTAAAGGTAAGTATGTGATTATGGTGGAAGAGGTATTTAATTACCTAGAAGATGTTTCAATTTCGTAGTTTAACAAAAATAATGCAGGGAATCCTTGGTTTCTCTGTTGTTTTTATCCATAGGACGTATCTGATGCGAAATAAATCAGGACGTTTTATGACATTTTATGTTTTCTTTTAACCATTCCCAATAGTAGCATTGAGAAAGTTGACTCTATCTTTGGAACAAAGTGCTGAAGTATGTTTGATGAGAAGAACAAACTATGAGAATTCTTGCTCAAATAAAAAAGGTGACCCACGCGGCCACGGGGGCTTATAAAACCAATATTTATTTTGTCCAACAAGATCGACCCTACGTGCTTCGTTGGTCGCGCTCCGCCGAGCGCCCGCGTCGCCTGCGCAGGAAACCGATCCATTTTATATCGGAGCAGTCTTTTCTATAGACGGGCTTCCGGGCCTACTTCCTTGGAAGGTAGTCGTAAAAATGACGAATGTTGTTGTTATATTGCTGACGTGGAATATAAAGTTTAGATTAATTTGGGCGGTAAACTTAAAGAACTAGTGAAAATCCTTCATGGGTGGTAGAGCAGAGAGAGATGTAGATTGAAGATACAATCAGGATATTTTTAAAAGAAGAGTTAATAGGTTGTTTTTGTATGAACACGCTAGTACATCTTCGGCTTCATCTACACTTTCCATCAGGGGAACTGTGCTGAAGAGAAGCGCAAGCCATTTTGAAAAAGGCTCTGAAGAAAGTGAGACAGAAATTGTTAATAGTAAAATACGATAATATAACTGATTCATTGCGAAGAATTTGTGCTTTTTTATGATGAATCACAAAAGGTTCCTCGAAATAAGCCACATAAATAATCCCTTTTGAAACATTCCCGTCAAAACTGTTAAACCGTATCATTATCCCGTCCATAAGTCCCGTGATTTCAATAATTCATCGAGCTATCATTGCCCGATGGCCCATATCGCTAGCCTATACTTTCCTGAGGGCCGACTGTGGCCCTGTAATTACCGCGTTTATATTCGCCTTCGGGTTCTCAGCAAAGGGTTTGTTCAAGACTTTAGGCAAACTAGGCAATTATCACATCGCCTGCGGACTGTTCCCACGGAGGGTAAAAATTGTAAAAGCACATACGAACGTGTCGAACCTCTCGGCTATTTGTACTCGTCCTTTTTGTTGCGTTATGCTCGCAGTAGGATATCGTATTGTGGTCACTCTTGTTACGAAGCCTTAGAGCGCATCCTTGCTCGCGTATCGTTTTCTTCCGCATCCATTACTAGTTTTCTCAGCTCGAAAGCTGTATGACGCTTCTTTTTGGAGCAATGTAAGTCGTGCATAAGAAAGTGGGCGGTGGGTTCGTGTTACAGCCTCAGAGTACGAGCTCTGTTTGTTCGGGACGCGCGGGATCGCGTGAGAACCTTCGGAACTGCATGGGCGTGACATCGAACTTTTTTTTGTCGTATTTTTATTTTTCTTTTGTAAGGCTAATGTTGAGTTGTGAGTATCGGTAATAGCTGTACAGCCATCGGCTCCGACGTGACCGTGACAATGCAAGTTTCGGTGATTGTAACTTATGCCCTTTCATTTCGTCTCACACATGTTTTGGATTATTGTTTTCGTCGAAATGCCGAATGTTTAGAGTCATATTTCAAAGAACTCCTTTGTAAATTAAAGAATGTATTTGGAATGTTTTTATGACTGCGTTATTGCAAATTCGTTGCACTAACTTCATGCTGATTAGGCAAAAGTAAATTATTTTAGTTGTAAAAGTAAGACGGTCTAAATGTGGCTTCCACATGGTGTAAATTTTTACTAATCCCGTTCTCAGAGAGAAACGATTTTTTGTGCCAGTCTTAACAATTTCCAACATTTTAAAAAGGCTGACCATAAAAGCTAAAAGTCGGAATAAGGAGTGATTTGTCGAAAATGTAGACTCTTAGCTTTTCTGCATACAGTGACGTTCTAAAACCGATTTAGCCTGCTGGGCGCCATTAAAAATACATTACGTTTCTGGATTACCGCCAGACCCGGAGTTTCGGGGCCAAAATAAAAAAAACGAGGCCTTATCTACCTATGTTCCATCCATATCAATCTCCAATAGGTTTTGGGCTTGCATTTTCTTCAGTAACTTTGTTTGCCTGAGCCGCGTTTGTACAAGTACCTACCTGGAGGTAAAGGGGTCACTTGGGGCCTCCTAGATCCGTTCCAGCGGCGGTCAATACCAACAACGTTAGTAATGCAATACTCGAGTAGAATAGCCAGTCAGTTTTCAATTACCCGAGGAGATTGAATACTTTCGCCGCATTGTTTGGCTCGAGGGGAGGCGGCTACTGAATACAAATAGTTTATTCGCTTTTATGCTGAGATTTGATGAAGTGGAGTACTGGTACTACTTTAGTACTGTACGCACGTATGTCCTGTTGACATACTTGGTAGGTACAGTTTAAATATCTTTGTGACTCAGTTTTTGACGTGTTTTATTGCACTGTTGCGGAAGCACGAGTTTACAGTTAACATACTTGATGCACTTGATTCGTAAGTGTTCGATCTAGGCACCTTTTAGACTTAAAGGCCATGAGGTTTCGTCTATTTGGGTACTTATTCTATCTGTATCGGGATATTATATGTGACGCAAAAGTAGAAAACCGTGGGTACGTTTATATACAAAACAAGTGTTGTTCGAGCAACGGTTTTGAGGTCGTTCATTTTGTGACCCCCCTGTATCTTTCAATCTGTTTACTTTGCATCGGCGTATTGAATCAATTTTTTCCGCTAGTCTCTATATCACGAAAATAATGATGTCATCAAGTTTCAAAGCAAAAAAAAAAGAATTAATAGCGCGAACGTTTAAGACCCACGGGAGTCGCAGCGGGAGCTCAACAAAAACATGATTGTAAACGCTACCGGAATTGAAATAGTTTTTAGACTCGCTGCCTTGTAATGAAATTTACATATTTCATTTTTATATAACAATCCAATATACGTAATACGGTCAGGGATATTGTTTTCAGGAGGCACTGCTGAATAATACATTTTTTTTATTGCATGTTTGCGTCCGCCGGTGCATATTTTTGACGTATCTTGCGTTCGTGGTTGGCTCGTGCATCTACATATTTATTGCCCTTCTATTTTTATTAGCTTTGTTATAAACTCACATAAAAGCGGTTGGAAATTATTTCTCTTTTAGTTTGGTTAGTTTTCGCGACTTTCAACGGCGTTTTTATTTGCTTTAATATGATTTACGGTAAGTTCCGGACGTAAGTTATTTTAGGGAAATATATATTACGAAGCAGACAAAAAAATGCGTACAAATTTGGTTGCAGGGGTAGGTCTACAATATATTGCCAATCGCCCTAGCAGGGGAACATGAAAACCGAACTGCACGACCAAAATCACGTGTCTGACAAAATTAATGTAACCCATTAACGGTTTACCAAAACGATCATTCAATACACTCGGTACGCTTCCCACGAACGTTATTATCAACAGCTTATTATCACCAAAATAAGTTGTGGTGGCGATAGTTAGAACTACAGAATCTGTAAGCATACATGTATGACGCTAGCGCCACTCATCGATGCAAATTTAAGTTTGTATTTGTGCGAAGATAATGTGGAAGAGCACTCCGCCTCTGGGCAGTTGTCTATTCCTCACCTTTTGTTAGGACAGGTGATTGATGGCCCTGCATTGTCTATGTCGCATTTATTTTTTGAAAAATGAACTGTTATGTTTGCGTTCTTGATTGCCTGGCGCTATTTGGGTTGCTTTTTTCCCGCGGGGCTTTTTTATAATGGGCAATTGATAATTGAATGAGGGTCGAGCATTGTTTTGTTTCGGTTATTAAAAGGTTATTTAACTGGGAATTGTTTTTGTATTACGACGTTATTAATATTTGCAATAAAGATTAATTTCGTGTTTCGTTCCATAACAATAGGAGGGTAAATTACCAATTTTGCTGCTGTTTTTGTTATCAAAACCGTTGGGGTTGTTTACATTATATTGTACTATCATAGTCTGTTATTACGAAGCCGGTTATGACGCAACAAGAATGTGAGGTTTACATCAGGTAAATATTTGTAAATTGTTTTCATTTACGAGCGCTGTTTGGTCCACAAATGTATCAGTGCGACAGAGCACTATTTCAGCCACAAACTGTTCGTTATCAAAGCATCTTCACGGCGCGCGCGTCGACAGTCGCGCGCTAATGATCACCCCGCGAAATCCATGCTGCACCGGCTTTCAAAAGAGCTGCTACAGAGCTTCGTACCACATATAAAATCACACTAATCACGCTATATTCACACCTATGACTTTGGTACAAGAGTTCATTTAGGGGTCTTCTAGAATCAGCTGGAGGTGTACTGGTGTACAATATGAAACGGTCGCTTTGTGCTCAAATGCATATGTTTTGAGCCTCCGGGTTTCGTATGAATCTCCACTCTAGGTCTTTGCTCTTTACATAGTGGAACTGGTAGCGTAAATCATAAAACGATTTGTATTCGAATGCACGTGTTTTGGTTTGGCTTGGCTTTAGGTTCAATGCTGTATTGAATGCAGATACACAATTCGTTTCTCTCCTTACTAACCGTATCTAACGAACATTTAGTGTACAAGACTAATAGCAGTAGTGTCCTTGTAAAAATGGTAATACCCAACGATTCGACGATAAATGTATGTAGGTACGAGTACATCCCGAGCAGTTCACAGTTCTATTATGTAGGTAATCGAATCGACTAATGTTGACGAATTACTCGTACCTAAGTATTTCTTATTTTTCGCAGCTGTTTTACCCGCAGCTTTCCTCTCGTGGTTTTAGAAGTTTCTCCCCCTTTTTACCCGACTGCGACAGAAGGAGGGTTATGTTTTTCGAGCGTATGTATGTATGTATGTATGTATGTATGTATGTATGTATGTTTGTATGTCTATTTCTTTGGCACGCCCTACAGCCTAAACGGCTTGATGGATTTTAACATAGGAGGTGTCGTTAGATTCGTAAAAATCGTGAGAGTGACATAGGGTACATTATTTTAATGTAGCGTATGCGAATTAAAAAAGAGAGGGGGGAGAATAACAATTTTTTCGTAAAAAAATACAATATGGGTATCAAATGAAAGCTGGTGAAGAGCAGATTCCAATTATATATATATTATAGTATTTTTATGCAACCATTTTGACACAAGACTAAAAAGTATGAAATAAACTAAATTATTTAGAAAAACAAAAAACCCGACTGCATAAAAAACTATTAACTGAAAAGATAAAAACAAGCTCCTTAAATCAGCTATAATAACTTTGCTTGAGCAAATTAATACAATTTGAATGTTATTACTTATTAGGTAGGTATTGCAGGCGGGGACAAACCAATAACCAACAAATAGGTCATTTTTCTTTGTCCCCGTTTGCGATACCTACCTAATAAGTAATAACATTCAAATTGTATTAATTTGCTCAAGCAAAGTTATTATAGCTGATTTAAGGAGCTTGTTTTTATCTTTTCAGTTAATAGTTTTTTATGCAGTCGGGTTTTTTGTTTTTCTAATTCCTAAAGAAAATTCTCCCTTTTTTCCCTCCCGTATAGGTAGAGAAGAAAGTTATAAATCCTTCTTTAGTGCCCAGATTTTTTAAACATAGGACCTTCTCGTTCCCAGGATAAACTGTAGCTAAACGTTGATATATCAGTCGGTGAGTTTGAAGAAGATTTGTGCGACCAGTTAAGTGTTCTTGAAGTAGAGCAGCCTTGGAGTTATCTCCGTTCGACTTTAGTTTATTTACGATGTTGCTGAGATGGATTCTTTTCTCACATAACTTGCCTGTCTTTGGCCAGGCAAAAGTAATGTTACGTTGTTGTTTAACTCGATGTCAATGAACGTAACTTATAAATATATCACTGTTTAAGGTTTCAAATAATATTATGTAGGTTTTTGTGGTGTTAACACAGTTACTTATGAAGGTATCATTAAGAAACCAAATTCTTAAGATCGCGCGTTCTTTTGCCACTTCCAACCTGTTTTACTAATATCATTGCCTCTAACTGGCTCAAACGCATATACTAAAAAGTAGGCCTCAGCAAATTAGTACCTTATACCTTATGCACTGCATAATAATGTGCGTATGCGTCAAAAAAAAAACCAAATACATTGTTTGTAGAATTCGTGAAAGTGTTCAGTGGTTGCATTTGCGGTGACTATTATATTAGCAGTCTTTTCATTGAATGTCGTAATATGTACGACGACGACTCGTAATATGTAGGTACCCGGCTTATTTCGGCCATGTTATAGCGACCACAAAATGTTACGCGCATGCGCTTTTATGTGGGCTCACTTCTTCTAATTTCTTTGAAGATCGAAATAGGAACGTAGGTACTTACATTTAATTTGATTAAAATCTGAGAGTACCTACTTATATTACCTATAGTTACTAGGTCACTTTCTTATAGGCTCTTATGACACGGTTGAACCAAGCCAAGCGTGCAAACTATGTCAATATCGATACATTGCTATGTAAGAACAATGATTTGTAACCAATCTTATTGTAAAATAGTTGGCAATGTATCAATACAAGAAGCCTTTTAGTAGTAACTCAAAGCAAGAATTTATTTGGCTTGCTAGACATTTTCACCACGCAGAGTAGGTAGTCTAGGTAGTAGTAGTCTAGCGACTAGGTAGTCGCTTTATGATTTTCGGACAACATGAATTATGCGCTATGCAGGTATCGCTCTTGTTATAATATCTTGTTACATTCTATCTTCCATCCATCAACTCCCTTGATCTGCCAGTCTTAGACATAAGATTTCCTCCATATTCCTTCACGACGTTCTCTACTAGCTGCCGTCGTCGCCTAATATCATTCCCTCTATTTGGTGGACGGCCTCTTCCCCGCGTGGTTTATCTAGGCCTCCACTCCAGTTGGTCTTCTGTCTTCTATCTTATACTCGCAGACCATACCCACTAAACAACTTTCTCTATGGAACAATTATTAAAATAGGGAAAAAATCCCATCCTCATACATGTTGAGAAGGATTTCAGTTTTGTATGGAACAGCTAATTTTGTTGTTGTTCAGTTTGACGGTCTGATCCCTTCCAAAACCTTTAGCATATTAAGTTAGGCTTTGTATACAATTTAAAGCTTCTTGGTTTTCACATATTCGGTGCCGAAACGATGCACAAGAACACACTCGAGCTACAATACAAGTTTGTTCTAAACTCGACGATGTTTTGTTATTCAGATGCCGTGCAGCGGTTCGTGGAGCTGCCAACGTACACGGAGGTGAACCCTGGGGAAGACGGCTTGCTCAAGTGTCGGATATCAGACAAGAAGGGCGTCTGCTCCTGGCAGAAGGATAATAAGGTAATATTCTTGGTTTATTGGTAACTTGTTTATGATTTGTAACACTACTGACTTTTCAATAAAGGAAAACATTGAGGAAATTTTATGATTCATGAGGAGTAATAAGTCTTGGGGCGCAGTATTGTTTCCTTTCCTCTACCTCTTATCCTTATTTGTGAGAGGTTGTCGCTTGTGGTGGGACTTCACATGTTGATTATTTAGATTGTATATAGTGATTGTCTGCCCACGTGCCGTGATATGGTCGATATACCATATCTGTTCATACATTTCGTTCGGAAAACGTTTATGTCTATAAATAAAAAAAATTAAACAAAAAATTAAAACCGACTTCAAAACTAAAAAGGTAAAAATAATAATATTGCAGTCGTTAACTTTTGCATTCGAATCTATAAGAACATTAATTTGTCTTATCGGACTCGGTCTCAAGCCGGTACGATTCGCAACTGGGCTTGCAGTAATTTTTTGGCTTGGCTTGGCTTGACACCGACTCCAATAAAACAAATTAATGTTCTTATAGATTCGAATGCAAAAGTTAACGACTGCAATATTATTATTTTTACCTTTTTAGTTTTGAAGTCGGTTTTAATTTTTTGTTAAACATTTTTTATTTCAAACTTTTCAGTGTTGAAATCTAGGTGAAATACATTAGTTCGACTAAGCAGTTATAAGTACTTCAATGCAAAGGATACGGTGTACGCTCTACACCTCACTCGATTTAAAAAAATCCAACCCATGTTTAGTACAACATTTCTGTTTTTGGGTTACTGTTATCTGTCTTTATGCCATATTTCGATTCAATAGATGCGAAAATGAGCGAATTATTCAAGCGGGGCATACCGACAGACAGACAGAATGGACGAAAGTATAAGGGTTCTTTGTTTGACTACGGAACCCTTAAAACGACGAACATTTCCGACCGCCATGATCAATTAAATCTATGTGTTTCGGTACCTATATCCATGAAGTTTAAACCATAAAGTTATTATACGTTTAAACACAACAGTACCTATGACCAAGAAGTTTTAAATATATAGGCATTATAAAGATTCAAGAATGGTTATGACAGTAAAAAAAAACATAGTTTGACAGTCCCCATCAAAACATTGCTGGAGTGCGATTTTTAAACATCACACGTTCGAATTAGCAGTAGAAAGACGAAATATGCATAATCTCCATAGTAATTTTGACATTTTCTACCGCTGACTTGAACGTGTGATGTTTAAAAATCGCACTCCTGAAGAGAATCGACAAACAAAAACGTCATCTGTGTCACACACGGGCCTGAAAAAAAGACGGACGTAATATCCTTTTATTATACAGTGAAACCTGGATAACTGGGACTTTAAGGGACCTGCAAATTTGTCTCACTTAAAGAGGTATTCCACTTACCCAGTGTCTCAGATGTCCAGGTATAAATAAATATCTGTCTCATTTACAGAAGGTTCCACTAATAGAGGTGAGAGTAGAGGTTATTTCAGTTATAGAGGTGCGCTTCGATCAAAATAAAATGAATGGATAGGCCTTACGAGAACATTTCAAACCAGAAAAATGAGGCAAAACAAATGAAAGGTTTACTTCAAATTTGTATGCAAGTGCCCTAGATTTGACAGATAATGGCGCTAGTTTGTATGGACCAAGTGCACCAGTAGTTTGCTTCAACTTATCGCGCTATAGGCCTATCCATTAATTTTATTTTGATCTAAGGAGGTGCGATTATTAAATAAAAATAACGTATTATGTAAACATGAGACAACATACCATGTTTGGCATTCAGAACACTGCGACTGAATTTTATCTTTATTTTGAATGATTCGGCAAAGAGTAGATTTTGGCACATTAAATTCGACACAAACTTCATCGCGTGTCTTCCCACTTTCATAAACGGATATTAACTTTAAGTTTTTCATTAATGATAAAGATTTGCGCATTCATTTCGGAACTTTTTTTTAAATAATCATCCGGATGATAGCAAAATAAAAGCAAGTGCGGAATAAGCGGGTAGACTAAGAATTAGTAAACAAAGGGTAGTAATAAAAGCTCCGATAATAAATTTAAAAATGTCCTTACTAAAAATATAATATTTACTGCCCGAAATACTAAATCTCCGACTACTTCTGTCCGACTAAAAATGACGAAACGACCGAATGATATACTTAAATCTCAGAAAAAATCTTATGACTATTAATTGCTGTAATACTTTTTTACCATATAAAATTATGTTCTACTGATAACAATGCTTTGTAATTATTACCTTTACTTGCCAACTAGAAATTCATCAATTACATTTAATTTTTCATAAACTCTGTGCTATTTTTACTACAATGTTATACTTAAATTTCTATTGTTGGCGCTTGTCCAGAAAGTTATTAAAAATACAAAAATGTACTTACTATAATCATGAATTCTAGTTACTACTAATCTAATCTATCTAACCTAACCTAACCTATAACTTTTAAAAAAAAATCTCAACTTTAAAAAAAAAAAGTTTTTTTTTTTTTTTTTCCTTAACCAAACCTAACCTAACCTAACCTAACCTAAGTTTTTTTTTTGTAAACATTTTTTTTAGTCTACTATTTAAAACAGTAGCGATTCGGTTCTGCCACTCGCCGGCCGCTGCCGCGGCACGCTCGCTGCGCTCGCTCGGCTCGTGGGGCTGGTCGCAAGAAACCTAACCCGCTCGTCGCTTCGCTCCTCGCTAACCCAACCGAATGCATTTTGCTCAAACGCCGTTCGCGCGGTCCGACCAGTTTCGGTATTTTCATCAATGTTGAGAGTTAAAAAATATATTTGGTAACCAACACTAGAAAATTAAATAACTCATAAAATTCGTAAAAGAATGATTATTTTGACATGACCTCTGTTGTCAGTAACCCAGTAATCTCGTCGGAGGTTCAGTATTTTATTCAGAAGTTTAGTTTTGTTATTCAAAGTTTAATATATTTATAAGTAGAAATGTAATTTGATTGTGTTCATAGGTGTCAGCAAAATTTAGGTATTTTATTCGGTATGCTTTGAATTTTTTTGTCGGTATATTATTATAACGCTGGTAAATTAGAATAAAAGTCGGACAGAGATAGCTGGAGATTTATTTATTTGTCGGAACCAATATTATTTCCCGTAAACAAATAGCGCGAGTTATAGAGGTGATAAATTGGTGTTATCTCAGATACAGAGTTCAGAGGTAAAAAAGTATTCTTAAAATAAAGTCTCAGTAAAAGAGGTAAAATACACTCGCTGTCTCAATTATAGAGGTAACTAAGAAGTCAGAGGTAGAAGGAAAGTATTCTTTAAAATATATTCTCAGTAAGAGAGGTAAAATACACTCGCAGTCTCAATTATAGAGGTAACAATGACGATAAAATCGAAAGAACGAATCTCAGTTATAGAGGTTTGCTTTATCTCACTAACAGAGGTAATTCAGTGCTAAAGTGTCGGGACCTCAGCATGAGTTCCAGCTATGGAGGTTTCTCACTTACCCAGGTCCCACTTAACCAAGTTTCACTGTATAAGTGAAGCACCCATTAAAAAGAAGATCGCTACTTATTGCTGTCCTTATCGACGTAACCACTTTTTTGTTTGACGACGGCTGTCTGACTCCGGAGGCAGACATCTAGATACATACAAATTGTATAGGATTTTATGACTATCGCTATCTCATACGCGTTTACACTTCTCATCTTTCTAGTGTAACATTACGTCCGTATTTTTTTCAAGTCCGTGATCTGTGTACATATTTGTTATTTTGTAGATTTCAACAAGCGCTGAATCAATTTCGTGGGACCACCTCGGAATTATGACCTACCAAACAAAATAAGAATCATCAAAATCAATTCACAATAGGCGGTGCAATCGCGTAACATAAAAAAAAAAAAAAAAAAACATACGGGTCGAATTGAGAACCTCCTCCTTTTGTTGAAGTCGGTTAAAAAGAAGATTCTGTCGTAAGACTTAAGGGTCGGCACTACCTACGGCCCGTTTGACATATCTGTCAAAAGAAAAAGACCGGTGGCCGACAACACTCAACCCTATCTTATAAGATTAATGAACAAATCAATTTGATAGCTTTTGGTAATAAATTTCTTGCAAAAAACGTGGTCGGCTGCAGCGCGCGGCGCAGCTTGGCTGGCACGTTTACTGGTGTGAAGAAAAAAGAGAACCCTACCAGGTGACACAACATTTTACATCGTTGAGTTAAAGGACGTAACTAGTCTGTTGGTCTAGAGGCCAATTAGTAAGGCCTAAAAAGTCTGGTCGGCCGATCCTATCCTGGCAGGTTCGTAGGTCCGACCGAATTTAGGGTACCTACTACCCGAAAGGCAGATTTTACCACATTAAATTAATGTTGAATGTTTGGTTGTGCGTGGCAATACTCCTGCAGCATCTGGATTTGAGAGCCGTAGGTCGAAATTGACATTTACAGCAACAGTACAGTACCGTGCGTAATGGACCTATAATGTGACTGATCAAAGATCACCCCTGGTGGTAGGATAGGATGGGTTCCAACTAATTAGATCACAGTATTACTCAGGCTAAAAAAAACTTAAAATTATTATAACAGAACAAATTAAAACTTTTTACAAAATAAAGAAATTATTATAAGTTTAGGTATTAGCAAACGAAGGGTTTGTAATCTTTTATCATCATAATCATCGTCAGATATAATATTTTAAGCACGGAATAAAAGTAAATTTTGCAGTAACTGGAACGATTGCCTTCAAAAACATTTGCGCAAAAGGACATCAGTGTGACCACTTTTAGTAGATTTCTTCTTTATTGGTAGATTTAGGGCAAAATTGTTTAGTAGATTTTAGTTGAAATTGGGTATTCGTAAATTTTATGTATTTAAAAATGCAAGGATTCCGTCTAATAAAATCTAAGCTGGCAATACGAATGGCTGAGAAAAACGATTGCAGGGTTTGCAAGTTTTCCGGAACTTCTAGTACATCATCATCATAATCATCAGCCTATATACGTCCCACTGCAGGGCACAGGCCTACCTTCTAGGAGGGTGTTTGGGCGTTAGTCCACCACGCGTGCCCGATGCGGATTGGTAGACTTCACATAATATACATCAGAATTTCTTCGTCTGCATATGCAGGTTTCCTCACGATGTTTTCGTTCACCATTTGAGAGCAGTCGGTAATACGTACATAAGTTAGAAAAACTCATTGGTACGTGGCATGTTGTCCGTGCGGATTCGAACTCGGACCTCTTGATTGAGAGTCCTCTCCGCAACGCGCCACCGAACTCACTTCTAGTACAGCAAATATTAATCATATCGCCTAATGTTGTTTTTTTTTACAAAAGAGGGCTTCTGAGCAGAGTTGGAATTTTGGTACCTAGCACTTTTAATATGTCAAAGGCATTGCATGTTTATCGATTTCCAATAATGTCGATATACGGGTAAGTATATTTTATATCACTGCGGATAACTTCAGCATGGTATCGAACTTCAAAATAGCGAAAATAAATCAGCTGTACCATACATTTGAGTCGAATATGTAGGTACTGCAGTTTTGTATAGGACAGCAGATTTTTTTTTCGCTCTTTTGAAGTTAGCTCCATAGTGAAAGTTGTTCAGTTTGATGAGTAGAATACATGCTGGAGTTAACCGCAGTGATAAAAAATTTCCCGTATATCGACACAATCGGAAGTCGATAAACGTGCAATCCGTTTGACATTATTAAAAGTGCTACCAAAATTTCGGATTCTGCTTATGAGACACAGAAAACTGTACTAAATTTAAACTTGCATAGGGACGACCTAATTTAATATATATTTGAAAATTAAAGCATCCATGTTACAAAGTGATAAAAACCAATAAAAATTATACAAAAATGCGAAAATAACATGTGTAATGATGAGCGTTTAGATAAAATTTATAATATTTTGTACAAAAACGTGTTTCATATAAAATTTTGACCATCTGTAACGACATAAATATTATTTGGTAGAATTTAAGTAGAATTTGAAACAGGACTGGTAGATTTTGGTAGATTTCAGCAGTAATTTTAGTCACGCTGAAGGACATTGTGCTACACAAGAACATAATATAGGTGTTACTTAGTAGCTAAAGTGGGTTTATGAATCCTAAAAGGGCACAGCAATATTAACAAGAAGTAATTTTAAAGATAAAAAAAATTTAGTACAATGTCAATAGTTCTTTAGGTTCTTTTGGTAATTTTTGGTTCTTTTGGTAGGTTTTGGTAGTTTTTGGTAGAGTTTAGTAAATATTTTTTGTTGTTTCTGGTTTTTTGGTAGTTTTTTGTTAGTTTGGTAGTTTTTCGTTGTTTCTGGTTATTTTGGTAGATTTTCGTAGTTTTTGGTTATTTTTGTAGATTTTTATACTTTTTGGTAATATTTGATAGAAAAATGAAAATTACCAAAAACTACCATAAAAACAAAAGAGTTCTTGACGGCTTGGCTACGGGGTGGATCTGTTGACATAAATAAAATATTTGTTTTGCAAAAGAGGTGCATTCGAATCGTAAGCGGAATTCAGTCAGTAAGGGTGTCATGCCGATCCTTGTTTACCGACTTTAAATTACTCACTGTGACAGCTTTGTTGTATATATCCTCGATCCGTGCAAAATCGTGAGACGATACCCCGTAGTATTCCGTAGCAAGAGATTAAATGTAACTCGCAAAAATGAGCTACTGGTACCAAATTACCGACTAGCATCGATGCAAAGGACTACAAAATAAAGTCGAATACTGTTCTTGTGTATAGTAAAATACCAGATGACATTAAAGCCGACAAGAAATTTCTGAAGAAGGTAAAAGAATTATTAATCGAACAGTGTCCCTATGATTTTAATTAGTTTCTTCAGTATAAGTAAACAAACAGGCATCAATCTGAGTAGAAAAAAATGTGTTGCAGGTTGCAGATCGATTATTTGTACCTCAATAAGGTTATTATAATTTTTAACTAATCACATTGAACTGACTTTATAACATTTAACTAATTTAATTGTAGTACTGAAAGGTGGTAGTCAACGACATTTGCATGGACTTCGATATTGATTTGTTTTGTACAAGCACCAATAGAGTTAAAAATATTCTAGCATGTAGCTTTTTTGATGGCCCATAATAATGTTGTTATACCCTAGAGATGTTTTAACATTGCTTATTATATGTCTTCTTTTTTTTCTTTCTATTTTTATATGTGGGAACTTGTTGTCAGCATCTGACTATCAATTTGTCTTTTGAAATCCAATTGTTGTTTAGCTGTAAGTTCTCCAAAAAGGAAATAAATAAAAATAAAAAATAAATAATTAAGTTATTGTCCGGCACCTATTGTTTAAATCTATTTTTTTCTTAATGTTTATAAATTATGTTGTAGTGTGACTAATAGGTACTCTGTACTTACCATCTGTAACTTATGTACCTACCTACAATTTAAGGTAAATAAATGAAATGAAATGAGATAAACCAAAAAGTACCAAATTAACCATAAACTACCAAAAAGTACGAAAATCTACCAAAATAACTTTTTGGATATTTTTGTACGAAAATTTACCAAAAACTACCGAAAGACTCAAAAACTACCATAAATTACCAAAATAACCAAAAACTACCAAACAGTGACCGGACAGTAACTTTTGTGAAATTCCTTTGTGTTTTCTTGTATCGCGCAATGTCTTTTCGCGCAAAATTCTGTCGTGCAAATGACTTTCGAAGTCAATCGTTTGAGTCACCTACTACGGTACAGAATTCACTCTTATTCCATTCTTATTTAAAACATATCTGACGATGATGATGATGAATTCAGATTATCAATCCTTAGTTTGCTAGTAACAATAGTAATAAACTTACAGTTATTCTAATATAATAAAGGGGACAAAAATTTACGAGTAATAGTCGACCAATTTATAAAATGCACTTCTAAGTCCACATATCGTGACGGGCAATTACGGAACCCTACACTGCATGTGGCCCGACACCCACTTGCCCGGTTTTTTATAAGTTACTTTGCCTACTTTAGCTAAAAATGGAATTGTTCATTAATCTTCTAAGACAGGGTTGGGTGTTGCCGGTCACCGGACTATTCGCAATGATTTCGAACGATTGACGGCCCATAGTAATTTGTATGAAGAAAACATCCAAAAAAATATGTGATTTTTGGTAACAAATTGCAAAAAAACTAGAAGTCATATCGAAAAACTGATTTGTTTAAAGTGTTCTTTGATGTTTTGCCATTGATTATAAATATATTTTGTTGTTTTATTTCGTTTCACTAAATCACAGGACTCGGAACGCGGCAGTGCTATTCTAGAGTTTTTCATGAAATTCTCGATTACTTTCTGATGTAACTACACAATTTTACTGAAATTTTTTTTGTTCATCTTGTACTTCATCTTTTAGAGAAGCGATGGTCTTAATTTTGTTTCTAAATATAGCTATTTACTATCCTCAAAAGTCGGAACGCCGAACCCTGTTTTGCCCGATTAGGGTAGTGCCGACCCTTAAGAAGATAGGGTTTTATTTAATTAGATTTTTTGGTCACGCTAGAGTTCTCGAACCAAATAGTCCTCAGCTATGTCTACTATTTCTCTTTTCTGTGGCGGCTAACTTTCGTGGTAGCTCTTTAAAAAACGCATACATAATAGTAGATTACACACCGAGGACAGGAAAGTAAGGAAGGTCCAGATCTCATGTAATGACAAATGTTGAAACATGTGATCTGAGGCTTTCTTATTTACTGTCCGAGGTTAGTATACTATTTTTCTCCTCGACGGAGGTGAAAAGCGACAACGTCGTTTAGCGCAGCAGGACGACAATTGACGCTTTCCGTCCGGAGGGGAGAAATAGTATTCTAATCTCATTCCTTTCCACTTCCCGCTTATTGAAAGCGTCTGAATGATCACCCTAAGTTGTTAAATCCAATCAAACAGTCTGTTTTGTATTCACGACGCTATCTGTTTCACTAAAAGCTCAAGTTGTCACACAATAATATGTAAATGGCTGCACCTTCAAGAGAGGCGCTCCTTTGATTATCTGTTAAGTAATTAACGTACACTTAAAGTTAACTTAAAGGCTAAGTCGAATTTGAAATCGTCTGCTCGGCTTATCTTAGCTTTGCGCTTTGTTAAGTAATTTGATGCGTTTTATTTTTTACTTTTACGGTAAGATTATCGTAGTCAATAGGTAGTTTATTCCGAGAGCGCAAATGCGCGCTGCATACAAACGAAGTCTGGTGATATTTTCAATACTATCCAATTAAAGTCAATGAAATTATTCAGAAACAATCTCGAAATCTCTATGTTCGTATGAAGTCAGATTTTCGTTAAAATATACTTACAGTTTTAATGCTAGGATTTGCATGGAAATTTATGAGGCACAACTTTAAAACTTTTATTGACTTCATACAAACATAGAGATTAGTTTCTAGATTGTTTCTGAAAAATTTCATTGACTTTAAATGGATATGGATAGTATTGAAAATATCACCAGATAACGTTTGTATGGAGCGCGCCAACGGTAATATACCCTTAACATAATATGTACATAAATACACAACCATAACCCCTTTCGGGGTGGTTAGAAGCTACGCTACAACTACATATCTTCATAAGCGTTCAGTTGTAGCTAGCTTTGGTAGGTATGGATGGTTGGTCTGATTCTTTATGCAGGACCGAACTTAATATATGGACTATTTTTTAAGAGGATGATCAGACAATTATACTGAACTACTTTCTTTATGGGACCAACGTCGAAATAGAGAAACTTAGTCAACTTTGATTGGTCTTATAGCTTTGTATGGGAACTTTAGATTGTCTTACTATTACGTATATGTGTATTAAACGAAAATTTCAGACAATTTTATTTAATTTTTTTTTTCTACGGCGGGTTGCGCTCTGTAAGACTTAGGTTTTTATATTAGTCATTTATTACCTTACAACAATTTCTAAACGGCACTTGGTAATCTTTTTGGTACCTAATTAAAAAGTGCCCCGGCTATAGTTAGTATACTAGAAATTATTATACATTCGGGCGTTGACCAGACGTGTGCTGAAGGATTCGTCTGTATTTACACATTAACCATCTTATCTATGGAAGTAACAACTAATCTATTTAGTTAACTTCTTTGTCACTTATTTCTTAGTAAAATTACTCATCAGAACCACAGTTTAGTGAAACAATGCGTATGACCTCATTATCATGTCTTTGTTTAACCGGAAAGTACTATTCATGTATAGAATATGTCCACGACCTATGTATCACGAGGATTGATGGTTCAGTTTGTTTAGTATACCTACTTCATATTTAGCATTGCACTGTTTGCTTTTCACACAAAAGAAAGTAATTTATCATGAGGACAATATTTACTGTCCTGAGAGCAAAAACTTTGATTAATTTGAATAATAATCGTACCTATTCAACAACCACCACCACTGGCTTTTCGGTGAAGGAAAACATCTTGAGGAAACCTGCATGCTTCAATTTCGAGGCATGTATTGTACCCAGGGACCGAAACCGGTATAGATAATACCGGTACTTTTTGGTTACAACCTCTATTATTTTTACCGGTACTTTTAAAGGTAACCTAAATTAACATACAAAAAACAACCATTATATTACCGGTAACCGAAATAAAAATTACCTATACAGGAACGAGACGTGCGGTGTAATTTTGCGTGCGTTAGAAGAGTACAACCTCGAGCTTACGATATACTACGACCATTACACGTGCCGTCGTCGTCGCTCGGCGCGGCGGCATCGTGGTCTGCATAATATCAAAGCCTCAAAGGGTGCCGCGCGCAGGCCGCGCGGGCGAATAGCGGGTGGTGGTCGGTCGGTAGGCTAAAATACCCAAAGCCGGCTTTATAAGTAGATCAATGAATGAAATTTAATTATGATCTTGTTTTGTAATTTACCTATATAATATCATTATTTACAATAATATTTTAGGTAAACGTAACATCCCGATTATTAAAAAAATTATGATATAAATATATAGGGTCCAACTTAATATGCTGACACTTTTTTAAGAGGATGATCAGACCATCAAACTGAACAACTTTCCCTATTGGACCAACATCAAAATCGTGAAAAATAAATCTGCTCTTCAATACAAAACTGCAAACCTACTCGAGCCACATGTATGGGATGGCTGATTTTTTTTTCGCGATTTCGATATTGGTCCTATAGAGAAAGTTGTTCGGTTTGATGGTCTGATCATCCCCTTAAAAAAGTGTCAGCATATTAACAAGGACCCTGTATATTTTGGTAGTTTTTCGTTCTTTAGGTTCTTTTGGTAGAATTTGGTAGTTTTTGGTTCTTTTGGTTGTTTATGGTAGATTTTGGCAGATTTTGATACTTTCTTTTATACTGGACAGCGTTTCGGTACTACTGGTGAAACGTGGATGTTCTGAGGTTTCAGAATATCTCTGACTACCCCCTCAGGAAATATAGTCGTGAGCATAATGCTTATGCTAATTATGCTTGGTTCTTTTGGTAGAATTTGGTAGTTTTCGTTCTTTTTGTAGTTTTTGGTAGATTTTTTTAGTTTTTGGTTTTTTTGGTAGAATTTGGTACTTTTTGGTTCTTTTGATAGTTTTTGGTAGAATTTGGTAGAGTTTGGTAGTTTTGTGTAGTTTTTGGTTCTTTTGATAGTTTTTGGTAGAAAATGGTAGTTTTTGGTTGAATTTGGTAGATTTTGGTAGTTTTTGATTTTTTTGGTAGAATTTGGTAGATTTTAGTAGTTTATAGTTCTTTTGGTAGAATTTGATAGATTTCGTACTTTTTGGTAGCTTTTGGGACATTTTGGTTGTTTTTGGTTATTTTGGTGGATTTTAGTAGTTTTTGCTTCTTTTGGTTGTTTTTGGTAGAATTTGGTTGATTTTGGTAGTTTTGTGTAGTTTTCGGTCCTTTTGGTAGAATTTGGCAGTTTTTGGTAGAATTTTGTAGATTTCGGTAGTTTTTGGTTCTTTTGGTAGTTTTTGGATAATGGTAGTTTTTAGTTCTTTTGGTAGAATTTGGTAAATTTTGTTAGATTAGTTTTTGTGTATTGTTATAATAGTAGTTTTTGGTTGTTTTTGTAGATTTTGGTGGTTTTGTGTAGTTTTTGGTTCTTTTGGTAGAATTTGGTAGAATGAATGAATGAATGAATGAATGAATGAATGAATGAAATAATTTATTTATAAGACTTTTGGTAGTACTTAGGATGTAGGTAATAAGTTCTCACAGAGACAACAAAAATCTGCCCTCATGGCGTACAAATATTGTGTTAACAAGTTACAGGATTACATACAGGATTATATTACATACTTGATTTGGTTTTATAATAAAGAGAACAGAACAGAACATAGAACAATCATATAGTAAATACGTGCAATTTACAAACGAAAGTCACAATTTTACATGCAGTTTGCAGATAAAATATTTCGAATAATTAAATTTATTAGTAGTAATTGTCAACATTATCATTAAAAATATGACCAATTAAATGTCATGTTATAAAATATTAAAAATTTTTTACCTATTTAAATAGCTTCCATCAATAAAATCATAGATTATGGTAATTGTTGGTTCTTTTGGTAGAATTTGGTTGTTTTTGGTAGAATTTGGTAGCTTTTGGTAGTTTTGGTAGAATTTTGGTAGAATTTGGTAGTTTTTGGTAGAATTTGTTAGATTTTGGTAGTTTTTGTGTTTTTTTGTAGATTTTGGTAGTTTTGGGTTCTTTTGGTAGATTTTTATAGTTTTTGCTTCTTTTGGTAGATTTTGGTATTATTTGATAGATTTTCATACTTGTTGGTAGATTTTGGTTGGTAGAAAAAGTAGGTACGAAAATCTACCAAATTATACCAAAAACTACCAAATTCTACCAAAAGTACCAAAATCTATCAAATTTGGTAGAATCTACCAAAAACTTCTAAAAGAACCAAAAGCATACCAAAAAGCACGAAAATCTACCGAACCGACCGAAAGAAGAAAAACTACCAAAATCAACCAAACTCTTCCAAAAGAACCAAAATCCACCAAAAAGTACGAAAATGTATCAAATTATAGCAGAAACTGCCAAAAGAACCAAAAACTACCTAACTATACAAGAAAGAACTAAAATCTACCAAAAAGTCCGAAAATCTACCAAATTATCCCAAAAACTACCAAATTCTACCAAAAGTATCAAAATCTTCCAAATTTGATAGAATATACCAAAAACTTCCAAAAGAACCAAAAATATACCAAAATCTACCAAAAAGTATGGAAATCTATCAAATTATACCAAAAACTACCAAAAGAAGCACAAACTACCAAAATCTACCTAACACTACAAAAAGAATTTTAAATTATATGACGGAGTAGGTGATCTGTCGCTGATGCGTCGGTCATCAGGATTGTCTCTTGGTATGGGGTCCATGGGGGCGGGTACTCGGCAACAAGATAGTCTTATTACAATCACGATCACACGGTTTAGCTAATTTAATGTCTACTAATGCACTTGTTGATAGGGTTGATTTACACCTTAGGTACGTGAACTGACAGGTTCGATATGCAGGAGAGCGTCCTTGGTTAGGGCTCGGTTAGCACTGCCGGCCACGATCGACTCCCAAGCATCCCGACTCTGCCCACGTGACATTTGACATAATTACGTCACGGCGTTCACTATACTAATTACTAAGTTGATACTTATTCTAATAACGATAGGGCTCTCTATCGCTTGCTACGACACGGCCAATCTGACAAGCCACACGTCCTCGGGTGCATCTGTAACAACAGGGATTCACTGGAGTAAACTTATACGCTCGGTCTACCTGACCAATGTAGGTTTACCATCATACGATGAATGATAATTTATTAACAAAATTGCAACAGAGGGGAGGGAGTGTCTCAAATTCAAGTTCCTTGTATCAGTTAACCAAACTTCGCTTTAGAATAAATTTTATCGAGCTTAACAACATACTAGATCATTCTCCAGCTACACATGCAGCTATGTGGACATCCCAGTCCCCGGTCACCAATGACCCTATCACCCAGGTCACCCTCCAAGTGAACCTGTATGGTCTCCCAGAGACCCGAGCCCCCGCCACAGCATTGCCGCGCACTGCGCCCTGCGCAACTCACAAGTGAGTCACCAGTTACAGCTACGACTAATACATGTAGTGCGACTCAATGATAATTATGAGACATGATAGTATTTGTTAACGCTCCTCAGTGGCTCCACTCCACCAATCACATAATTTCCAACCAACTCTTCATTTACACAAATCTAACACAAGGAACTTCACTTTGGGGCATTTTTCTTACACAATCGTGTGCAACGACTGTAGGTTCGATTACCATTGAAAGATTTCAGAACATAGGGTTACCTAGAACAACTTTATGACTCTTCAAAACGAACTCAAACAAAATAATCTTCGTTAAATTTGACTAATTAATGGGATTTTTTTTATAACTGTGGCACTCTTATCAATCTTCCGAGCTGCGTATTCTCTTGCATCTACTAAATTCACTTCTACTTCGGTGTCATCGGCAATCGAAAGTTTTAGCGGTTGCGGCCCATAAAGAGTTCAAGTGGACTCGCTTTGGTTAAGCGGTTTACAGGCAAATTCAGGTGCTCATAATGCGCTCTGTCTAACCATTTGCATGACTCGAACCTGTCGCTATAAGATGTTGTGATCAATAACAAAGGACTGTCCTTACTACTAGCGGAACAACACGAAACATAATCTGTAAACTGTTGCCATAAATAACATCGCATAAGATTTGTGTACCAACTACTACACTAAGTTACGTTACCTACACACATTATATCAACAATCAAATTATAACGCGTACCGGTAAGTCTACTAGCAAAACTATCCTTCTCAAAAGAACACTCAGCTACAGAATCAAAACAAAAAGGGTAGGTACTTCTCACCAGATTGTTTAGTTGACAGCATAGGTACAGCTCGAATGTCGCAGCTATCAACTCGGTGACGACGCTCAGTTGAAGGTTGAAGGGCGGCCCGTAGCTCCGCTTCCATTTTTGTTATTATTCAACATAGTACAATGCGAAGCTATGTGGCCCGAAGCTCCGCAACGAAAACAAATGAAGTCTTTCTTATCGAGTTTAGTCCCATTCGTGAAACTCGAAGTATCAGATTTGTTTACAATAACTCGCCGGTCACAACAGTCGGTCGCTTTGTGTCCCATTTGGCCACACGAATAACATTTCTGAGCGGTAGGTGCCTGTTTCAATTGCTTCGCGTTAAATGTGTGTACATTATCCTTATCTTGTTTTCGTTTTGAATTTGAGCAAGCTTTGAGTTCTTGCATCAATTTATTTCTCGTCGTAATATCCGCAGTGAATGCTAAACGATGAAGTCTTGAATCGAATTGGGCAACATGGGCTAATACATTTGACACAGCAATTTCTTCTGATCCTTTGTCTTTAAATCTGGCAGTTAGTGAAGCCAACATGCGGCTGGCGTAATCGGCAAGACATTCTCCATCCTTGGGTTTGCTGTTATTCATACGGATAAGAGTTGACGTAGATGTTTCCGCACAGTCATAGCGTGCCAATAGTAAGTCTCGAAACTGAATCCATGTCATTCCTGTATGTGACACTTGAGATAACCATGACGATGCACTTCCTTTAAGCGACTTACTGAGCGCGATGATTAGGGCTCCACCTTCAAGTGGACCTTCCTCCAAACAAATGTCAACAGTGGAACACCATGCTCGAGGATCGATGTCCGGGAGATCAGGATTGAAATCTGGTAACGTGACTTGCGAAGTTGATGGTTTTCGCATTGCTTCAATTAAATTTCGCATATTTCGATTTTGCGACTCGAACATCAGGTGCCAGCGCCAATCTTGTGCCTGAGCTGATCCCACTTCTGATGACGGAGTAGGTGATCTGTCGCTGATGCGTCGGTCATCAGGATTGTCTCTTGGTATGGGGTCCATGGGGGCGGGTACTCGGCAACAAGATAGTCTTATTACAATCACGATCACACGGTTTAGCTAATTTAATGTCTACTAATGCACTTGTTGATAGGGTTGATTTACACCTTAGGTACGTGAACTGACAGGTTCGATATGCAGGAGAGCGTCCTTGGTTAGGGCTCGGTTAGCACTGCCGGCCACGATCGACTCCCAAGCATCCCGACTCTGCCCACGTGACATTTGACATAATTACGTCACGGCGTTCACTATACTAATTACTAAGTTGATACTTATTCTAATAACGATAGGGCTCTCTATCGCTTGCTACGACATATATTTTTAAAGTAGGTATTGTAAAGTACCTGACATTGTAATAATTGTGTAATAGTTGACTTATTTGTATTTAGTTTGAATTATTATATTTGTTAGTTCCTTAACTGTGATGTATCATGTAACTGTGACATGTTAAATGAATCTAATTATTACTATTGCTACTTGTAATGACTGTAAAATTTTATGTGTTTTGTTAATATTCTATACAGCTATTGTTGTCTTTGAATAAATAAATTGAATTGAATTGAATAGAACCAAAATCTATCAAAAAGTATGAAAATCTATCAAATTATATCAAAAACTACCAATAGAAGCAAAAACTACTAAAATCTACAAAAGAACCCAAAACTACCAAAATTTACCAAAAAGTACGAAAATATATCAAATTATACCAAAAAAACTCCCAAATTCTATTAAAAAACCAAAAATTACCAAAAACTACCAAAAGAAGCAAAAACTGCTAAAATGTATCAAAAACTACCAAAAAGTATGAAAACCTATCAAACTATAGGTACTAAAAACTACCAAAATATACCTAAAACTACCAAATTCTACCAAAAGAACCAAAACCTATCAAATTCTACCCAAAACTACCAAAATCTACCGAATTCTACCAAAAGAACCAAAAACTACGAAAATCTACCAAAATAATCTAAAACTATCAAAAGAACCAAAAACTACGAAAATCTACCAAAAAAACCTAAAACTATCAAAAGAACCAAAAGAAGAAAAACTACCAAAATCTTAATACACAGATTTGAATTAATTCAATTATATTTTTTGTCAATCCTTGCATATCTGCGTATCACACACAGCGTAAGAACTTACACCGGCGGCCTCATCACCCGCCAACCAGTAAGAAATGTTTGTTTGTACCCCTTCTCCGCACTCGCGCGGCCGCACGCGGCGGCACTCACATTCTGTTCCATTGAAGGTCATAGGAATTTAGGTTACCGGTATTAATACCTGTAACCGAGATATAGGTAACACTTTTTTTTTGCTCGGTTACCGCGATAGAGGTAACATTTACTGTAAAGGTTACCGAAATTATGCCGATACCTGTACCGTAATTTATATCGGTTTTCGGTCCCTGATTGTACCCACTGTCCATTATAAGTGGCGACGCGACGGGCTCACCCCCCGTCACACTGGACCGAATTTCGGTACTACTGGTGAAACGTGAATGTTCTGAGGTTTCAGGATATCTCTGCCTACCCCCTCGGGGAACATAGTCGTAAGCATATGCTTATGCCTATTCAACAAATCTAGGAATAAACTATACCTCGGTTTTTAACCTATTAGATTAGATACAATGAGAACCTTGTGGTGTGCTCATACAGGGTGCATTGGAAACCTTTTAAACTTATTATCTATTAATACATAACTGCAAAACTTTTAGTATGGGAGCAAACCAAAACTATAAAACAGATGATTTTTTTGCGATAATAGATTTGTTCCCTTAGTAAAGTTTGATAGGTAGAGTCATAGTTTAAAAGGATTCCAATGATTTCAATTTCACCCTGTATACGCTTAAATATACGCATATAATATGCAGATATCAAGCATTCTTCATTACATCTAAATGTTTTTAACGACACGCATCTATCTACTCTAATACAACGAATATTTTAAAAGGCTACTAAAAAGCCTTAAAGTACCTACCCACTGTCATTGTGAATGTACGTACGATTCCCGTAAGCGTGATAAGTAACAAGCCATTCGGCATACAGATAGCGATAAACGTTCATTTAACAGCAGTTTATCCAGGTTTATCCAAACGGGCGGCACAGGTGCACAGGCCGGGATTTAGGAGGAAATAATAGGGTCCAAGCTCTAGCGGGCCTACATCAGAATCAGAAAGGCCACATTGTCACAAATCCATCAAGCAATTGTTCTTATATTAGCACACAACAAATTTAATATGTAAAATTTTTAAAATAAAGCAAGTGTAGTTGTTCTAATGTAAAATTTTCGCATAAAACGCGCCAATTTAATATGAATAATTCGAACTAAAAACACTTCCCAAAGAGACAAAACTTCTAAGGAGTGCACAAAATAATTACATGTCGAACCCGCCCACAGATTGACCACGCGGCGGCGTGTAGGTCAACCTAGAAAGGTCAACGCATCAGTGAATAGTCTTGCACACATTGCTGCACCCTGAGTAGTGTATCCGACTAGATAGTTTATGTGACACTATCCAAGATATGCATTGTCTCTGTGGGGTATTTACTCATTATGCTAAAAGTGTTCCTACAGTCAATTGATTTTAAGCATTCATATCACAACATTAATTTTCTATGTACCTCGGGCATGACAGCGAATTACATCTACTATCATCTTCATCACTCACAATCACACAAATTTGCTACTTAGTTATCCTTAAAGTCGTCCTTGTAAAGGCCCTAATTCTTCTACGGGCCATACCCCACGTGCGGTCCTGTAGCGGCATTAGTATGAACAATCGCAGGCCGTTGGGACACGAGATCTGAATCTTAACTAGGTTTAGTCACGATTCTTTAAACGTTAACTGCAGTGTTAACGTTGCATCCTTAAGGCTTGCCTTTTGCCTGCTTAGGCACGGTTTGTGACCACTTTGCTTATTAACATTGAGAATTTTCTTTGATTCTTTTTGTAAAATACCAAATTAAACCCGCATAATTAGTTTACAAGTAGAGTAATCATATCTTTGTGGAACAAAAAGTTGCGGCCTATTTGTAATTTACTTTGGAAACTTTTGGAGTTGACTTTCTGATATGTATGTGTGTGACATTATCATTGTACAGGTTTTTACTACTCACTTTTGTTATTTTTAATTTACTTAACCAAACTTTACCTATGACGACTTGAATTAACGTTTTATCTGATTCTAAATACTTTAAACTACTTCCTTTAAATTTTTATTAAGTTCAACTTAATCTTAATAACTAACTGTATGTAGATCAGTTCCTTAGTTAAACTTTTAACGACAAACGTTAAAAATTAACTGTCATTGTGTCCAAAACTAAACTCTTTAAGGCGAACGAAGTTCGTTTGTAATTATGGTAATGAAGTCCTTATTTGGAGGTACATTTTGTTTAACATTGCCTATTGTGAAGTCGACGTGGTGGTCTTTTAGGAAATTCTTCTGTGATTACCGCTTATGTTTATTTAAAAGCTTTGATTCTTTATTGACGGACGGACTGAAAATTAAATAATTAGTTCCATCTGCCTTAGGCGATTTTTGAATGAGTGCCTACTTACCTATCTATTTTATTATTATATCAGCCGTTGCTGTCCCATTGTTGGGCAAATGGCTCCCTCCGTTCTCTCCACGCGTCCCGGTTTTGCGCTTCGTTAGGCCAGTTTTTAAGGAAACCATCGATTTCGACCCGACCTTCTTCTAGGTCTGTCTCGACGCCGATTTTGTTTTGCTGGGGACCGCCCTTTGACAAAGCTTAAGGTCTGACTTTTGGTCCTTTGACCTATCTAACAATAATTTATTATTCTCTGTAATGTTAGGTAACGTATACACGGTAGATATTGTCAACACCATAGGATCTTGTCACAGCAAACTATTTTGCAGTTACTAGACATTGCAATAGTTTGCTGTGAAAAGGTTCTAAGGTGTCCTACATTTTAAATTGGTTGACTATACATTGTATAACGGATACTTCATAATTAAACATGAATGCACTTGTTCATTTAAAAAAAAAAAGGGGAAATGTTTTCACGGTGGCACGAGCTCAAAAATAAACTTCCTGCCGAAATTGTCCCGAATAAAACCGGTCATCGTAATTTCCCTGGAGATTTAATCAAGTGTTTACCCTTATATTAACATTGCTCAAAAGTATGGTTATTCTATGCTAAATCTATGGGTTATTCCAACATGCATTTTCATACGAAAATCATCGATAGTGATGCCAGCTTTAGCAACTTTATAGCTAGATCTAGCAATTTTTGGTGCAAAATTTGTAAATTCTTTTGCTTAATTTTTCTAGACACTATTGGGATTAATATTCTAGAGAAGCTGGAACCGTTAAAATAAACAAAAATTTAGTGATAATTACGAGTAAGGGCAAACTATGAGATTGCTTAAAATATTTGATTTTTTTTTGGAGTAGAATATTTCGCTTTAATTAATAGAAACAGTACAAACATGACATGATATTGTCAATAACCAATAATATTTGGAGAAATTGCATAAAATATTCGCGTTGTTTTAATCGATTTTGTCTTAAAAAGGTAAATAAATAATTAATTAATAATTCGAAGCATGTTGTTAAGCTATTTCTAGCAACATTTATGGCAAAAAAAAAATTGGGCAATCTAGCAACTTTTCGTGACAAACCTACACCAAAAAGAAAAACCAAAAGTTTTCATAAATTAATGAAATGTCTTGTTAATTTAACCAAATGTTTTGGTAAATTTATCCGAACTTTTGTTAATTAAACCGAATTTTAGTGCTACGGAAATATTTACAATATCGAATAATAATTTGGTTTTAACGTGCCGCGTGCGGGGCAGCGCCAACAGTCTCCTGAATACTGTGGATAGGCTGGATAGTTCCTTTTTGAGGCACTGGGTCGACAGTCATGTATCCGGTGACTCAAGAGGGAACAAAATAAACAAATAATAATGTCGACATCGTTTTTAGATTGTATTACTAACACTATTATGGACTCCGGTCTGAAATAAAGATTATTATTATTATTTAACAAAAGTTCGGTATAATTTAACAAAACATTCGGTTTAATTAAAAAATATTCGTTAAAACATTTTTTTTCAGTATATTTCCGACCTATGGCAGTAGTTAGCAACACAGATAGCGCACAAAGGCAAGAGCCGACTCATAATCATCATTGCTAAGCAAGTCACGAGCTCGAGTAAAGTCCTGGGAACTCGCAGAAGGTGCCCCGAGGCCTTTCGCTGGTTCAACGTGCTTTATGAAGGGAAAACGGCTGTCCCACTGACACGTAATCACTTTAAAGGAAAAATTACAAATTGATTGATTGTAGAGGAAGGCTCAGCCTTATTGTCCTGGGCAGTTAATTAAAGGACGTCTGTATTTCATTTTCATTGCTTGTTCTATTACAGTTTCATTATAGGTTGAAATCGATTCCATCTGGTACCTATCCTAGAAGAATGACATGTGGCCTAGCATGCCACCCCCGGGAAAACGACGAAAATCGAGACATGTCTCTGTGTTTGTTACCTAGCGGAAGAAAGCGTGCATGACAGTTTTGTTGCTTTGTCGTGCGTGGCATGCTAGTCCTACTGTTACCTATTTAAGCTTGAGTTTACTAGTTTATTATTGTAATTCAAACTGACCAAAAGCGGGAGCTTTTGTATAACATTTTTTCGATGGATCCCAAATAGATGATTAACCTTAGGAAGCTCTTTTACTTGGGCTGCTGCTTGTATCTAATGTCAAATGGATGTTGATGCGATTCTCTTCATTCGACATTTACCTAAATGCTACCTGCATCATTATGAGAATGATTTGATTATGCTACGATAAGAGACTCCAACAGAAGGCTCCAATAATCGTCCCTTTTAGTGTTGCACGCTGAAAGCAATCAAAGCACAGATTAACTAGTAGTTAAAGCTTCACTCCACTTCCAAAGTAATTATCGCCTGCTAAAAAACATACTAATAACAGAGTGCATTTGCCTGAATATCAACTGTGCTATTTAGTTTTCACTTTATTTTCTCCCATATAATTATAGTAAACGTATGCATGGGGTAATGACGTTCGGTTCCATATAGCACTCGTAAACAACGGGGCTATGGGAGGTACATTATATTCCATATAAGAAGTCCCTTTACCAAACCCTTAAACCCGCGTAGTAAGTACGAAAATCCTAAAAATCGTTGGATTTTGTGTGTGATATGAAGTATACAGTCGGTCACGCCTCGCAGTCACGATGTACGAACCATTGTTCTATGTCGTTTGCTTCTATTTGGTACAAACTTAAAGATTTAGAGGGGAACTTTTGTGGCTCGGTATACTTATAACTTGGATGCCTTCCCGAAGAGTTTTTCGACATTTATATATCAGGGAAGATATGAGAGAGAGGAAAGAGTTTGGTGAGACACTTGTGGGGACTTGCCATACATGTCAACACCCACAAGTTATAGCAAAGAAGCTAACAGATGGCGATACCGTCGCGCTCAGAAATGTGCTCCATACTAAGACAACGTTCACCGTAAATACGTAACTCGTAACCTACTACAAATAAGGTTCACAATCGAATGCGAGACATAAATCGCGCAAGAGAAATAATCACAGAGATTCGATATATATACAAGGTCCCACTGAGAACTGTTGGACCACGGCCGGTCCCCAGGCTTCACACTAAGCCTGGTGGAAGATCTTCCCTTTTCAATGGAGGAACATTCCCAAGTAGCACCTCCATATTGGTGACCCCCGACAAAGAACATCGCAACCTGAACACCGCAGAGCAGCACCAACACAGAGCAGCAACCAGCTTCAACCAACCCCTCCACACCCCTCGACCAGGTCAAACAAGCAGCAGTCACACGCCATCAACCCGAAGCCGCACCAGGTCCATCGCAGCTGTCTTCACACCGCTCCCTGGGCCTGCAGCATCCTCAACGACAGTCAGCGTCTGCATAGAAGGATCTCCCGCAGCCCTCGTGTCTGAGCTCACCTCCACGTGGCAGTTCTGCTCGCCTTCTCCACGCCTGTGACTCACACGCATCACATCAGGACTGGACTCCCTGACAGATGCACACACTTGCAGCACATCGCTCGTCAGACTCACTTGACTGGAGCCCTGCACCTACATGGATCCAGACTGCACACTTCGAACAACTCAACGACCTCCGGTCTGAGGGGGGAGTACTGTGGGGACTTGCCATACATGTCAACACCCACAAGTTATAGCAAAGAAGCTAACAGATGGCGATACCGTCGCGCTCAGAAATGTGCTCCATACTAAGACAACGTTCACCGTAAATACGTAACTCGTAACCTACTACAAATAAGGTTCACAATCGAATGCGAGACATAAATCGCGCAAGAGAAATAATCACAGAGATTCGATATATATACAAGGTCCAACTAAGAACTGTTGGACCACGGCCGGTCCCCAGGCTTCACACTAAGCCTGGTGGAAGATCTTCCCTTTTCAATGGAGGAACATTCCCAAGTAGCACCTCCATACACTAAACAGCATATGAAACTTTGTGATTGCGGTCTTTTACATTGTAATTTAGATCGTTTTTTGTGGCGATCTAAGTGCATGTTAGCATGAGAGTTACTGTACCGTTTGAAACCCTTAACTATGGTTTTAAATGTTATTCTTACTATCGAGCATAGACATTTTACTTAGTACTAGCTGATGCTCGCGACTTCGTCCTCGTGAACATGAGATTTATAGCCTATATTACTCAGGTCACGGATATCGTAGCTTTCTATTAAGTAGTTAAATCAGTTTTAGAATCGGTTTTGTAGTTCCAGAGATTATACCCTCGCCTCCCTACATGCAAACAGTTGTTTGCTTAAAGACTTAAGCTAAAGTTAAGCTAAAATCTCAGCTCCGAGATTTCATACAATCTTATTGGTTAATAAAACTCAGTTTCTCCGCTCCGCCACCTATCTCCGCGTCATTGGACAGGCACCCTTACGTTCATGTACCTAACTTCAAAAGAAGCTGTTAAACCGCTGCTAAAGCGATTTAAAACTCAACGACTTTTAAATTCTTTATAAAAAGCTGTGATGAGGACTCATTATCGCTTCCGCTTGTAACTTCTACTAGTAAAACGTTTTCACTCTGCGACTGACATTTCGGGCCCCGCACGTCCCATATCCGTGTGTGACGCTGACGGTGCTAAAACGCGTGCTTTTACGTTCGTGTTTTATTGTCATTGTCACCGCTATAGCGACTTCTGTTTGTTATCAAACGGTACATGGTGTCACCAACCCATGCTCAATAGTTGACGAGGAACTACACATTCTTCAATTCTTTTCAATTCAATGACATTGATCCTCTTTTTCAGTTTGCAGTTAGTTCCGTGAACTATTGTCTCCCTTCATGTTTGTCGCTTGCGATTCCTGTTCTATCATCAGTCATCACTAACATTAGATCCCATATTATAAAGATAAACCCAGGGGTCTTATTATAACTACCCGATTTGGTGGCTATCAAATCGATATGGTGTTTTTTCACAGTTCTTGGCAATTCTGATTTGGATAATGATGATCAGAGAATTTTACTCAAAAATATCCCCGTTCATAAATAAATAAGTTAAGTAGGTATCTATTTTGTATCGATAAAATTGGAAACTTACTAGCCCTGCAGATCCAACCACTTCGTTGAATGTCTTCTAGTTCATCCTTCTTTCAACACGACCTTCTCTTTTCTTGCCCATCAATCATGAATCATGAATCATGAATTGTAGAAACTGATATCGTATCGGGATTAGCCAATGCTTTGAGAAAAAACACATTTTAATGTTTATTTTACAGTTAGAAGAATGCACACAAAAAAGAACCCCAATTACGTATTCGGTGACGTCAAAACACAACACCAAGTCCCGTCTGCCGAATTGCACATTTAAAAGATAACTCAATAAGTACAATCAAAGGAATGTATTGTCCACCACACAATAGCAACAGTTTACTGCTGCAAATCTTTCTAAACATTCCCCAAACATTCGAACATGACAAATCGAACCACTATTCAGACAATGCCCTTTTAAATGTTATCAACGTCTTCATCTCTAAGGGACGAGCTTGCCAATTAGATGTACAATACGTAGCGTAGTCATGTTCCCACAACCCATTAGTCATGACAATCTGATAAGCATTATCCATTTCTTGACTCACCTGCCTTTTTGCATACGCTCGAGTATGGAAACAAAAAGTTATTGATGGGATATCGATGAGTTAATGTAGAAAATGCAAGTCAGAGATACTGATAGATGGTTTTAGAATATCAGATTGTGAGATAATTGATGTTGATTAAGGTTACGTCGTGACTATGACTTAAATTTAAAGTGATTCTGTGAAATGGAATCATCAAATTCAGGTACCTACTTAATTTACATTTGATGTAGCAATCTGTAGATGCAGTCAGCAGATGAAAACGTTAATCCATCTTCAATATATCTAATTATTGACCTCAGAACAAAATTATATTGACAGTAACAGAAATACACAAGTTGGAGTTAATACAGAAACAGAAACAAATAAAATATATAAACGGAATTAAAATATTTACTTACAATAGAAGACTTTCTCCAAACTTCACTCTTCGGCTGCGGTACGGTTCCTAGAAGGCTGATAGCATTCTATTATTTAATTGCTAGACCATTGCGCTATCGAAGGAATCTAAGTTGCAGTTTAATATGGCCGGGTTCTAATCTTGGCCAAAACTTCTTCTTATCGTGTGGGCAGCACACCCTGGTGTCAGAGTTTTTTCAGACCCCCTTACGGCCTCTGACGTGGTTTTTATGTAACGAATACTACCACCAGAGATAGTAGCCGGGACCAAGGGCTTAACGTGCCACCCGAACGGAATCATCTTTCTTTTCAGACAATCAGGTGTTTCAGCCTGCAATGTCCTAACCAACTGGAGAAAAACGCAGCACTAAGTGACATATCACTAGGTGTCTCCCTTCGGAATCGAAACCACGACCTCCGTGTGAAGAACCCAATTAGACCACGGAGGCAGTTAGTAGGCCAATAGGTAATATAATATGTTGATTGGCAATCCTTCACCACGTTTGACCATGGACTTGATTGAAGAATTAGGTAGCAAAAAACTTCGTAGACGAAAAACATTTCAACATTTTCAGAAACAAGGTTCGGTTATTAATTGAGAAGATATTTTCAGGACACCGCTACCTTTTCGAGTTAGTTTCGCAAAACTTTTCTCATTTCGTGTTGTCAACAAAGACTGATTGCCGATTATTTGCCGAGTTTAGTTTTTACTTCAAGTTTTTTGTCGTGACAAAAAGAACCTGGTTCTGAATATTAATGTACAGTTTATACAAATAAAGTTTCAAATGCTGACCTAAGTATAACTACGGATATCATCAAACTAAAAATTTATGATCATTTCATCATTCACTTACATAATACTTCCCTTACTTCATAATATTCCCCTTTCTACTTTCGAACTTCCAGACGCACCGCGGGATACCACCCCTTCTTGGTTGATATCCCACGTATCCGCACTAAGCGCCTTTCTGATTCTTTTATAATGCGCACAGCCAAGGAGTGGAATGCCCTGCCTGCGTCAGTATTTCCGAGCACTTACAACCCGAATTACTTCAAAGTAAGAGTGAATAGGCTTCTTCTGGGTAAGCTCGCTACATCTTCGACCCCATCTCTGTCCTCAGGACAGGATTGAGGTCAAGAGCAAACCCATTTTTGAATAAAAAAAAAAAAAAAAAAAAAATATTTAGTAGCATTTATACTGCAGGCTTTAAGAGATGGCAGTTGCAGCAAAGTTTCTAAACTTTCTAACCACTTCAAAAGGGATTTTATAAAATACTTATACATAATCTATCCTATGTATAACATTTAATGAACACTAAACCACAAACACACTGCTGACATTTCAGTATCACATAAAAAAATTGTTTAGGAGATTATACAGAACAGAGGTACTATCTATGAGAAAGCAATTTATAATAAACTGTATCAGTGAATGGTCGCCGCTGTTGATCCTTAGTTAACATGAGTTATAGTGATGGAAATGAGTGCTAGTTCTATGCCCGATACAAAAGTTCTATTGGAAATGGAATGGAATATTATTGAGTATTCTAGGTACTAGACTAGGTAGGTAGAGATTTTCACTCAGTGCTCGTACGCACGGCGACAGATCAACCTACCCATTTTTCCATGAACATAGAGTTCAACTATGGGTAGGTTGATCTGTCGCCGTGTGTACATGGATGACCCCGTTATATATGGGCACCTCTTTAAATTTGGCAAAACGCGCATAAGGGGGTACAAATGTGTTAAGAAACCCTCATCGTTAAACTCAAGTAGGTACTTACTCATATAATATACCAACTCGAATCTAGTTTGAGTTTGCATAATGACATATACAAAGACCGCACATGACTTTCATAATACACGTCTAAACTTAATTTGTAGTGTCTCATACACACTGTCACGATAATTTGACGTGTTCGTGACTCCACGTTTTAATATTCCAGTCGTTTGTTCAAGACACGTTGCTATGCGTTGGTTGATACATCGATACCGCCGAGGACTTTTATACAATGTCTTTTGTACGGGTCGGTCTATGATGAAGTTGAACGCTGCGGGACTTTGTCATATTCAAGGATATTTATGTAGAGTTTCATACAGACGTATACCTGCTGAAAAGAAAACGGGTGCCTTTCGTCCATAAATATTAGACTAACTGCGGCCGAGGGCTTTTATCTTGGTTTTAGTTTTTATTATTGACGAGTATACTAAGTTGAAGAAGCATGTTGCAGACTGCTTATTCTTGTAATGTAATTCAAAACGCTCAAATCGTCACAAAAATAATAGAGCTACCACAAATACTATTAATCAACAGTTCTTACACTTTTATACGCCAACTTTGTACTAGATAACACTTATTAAGTACCCAAATGCAAAACTCTTATTATTTTTGTGCTTATTATAGTCTACTGACAAACATTTCATTACAGCAGGAAGCATACAAAATACAAATCCTTAAAATTAGTGATACTCGGAGAAACATTTTTATGAACTGTAATGTTATTTATCATAAACAAAACAAGTGCAGTCATTTTAATAATAGATAACTAAAATAAGTTATTTATGTATTTTTAAACGTCAACAAAACAACTTTAATATCTTCCGTAAGCCGTAACTTTTTTAATTTAAACTTTTGAATAACTTTAACAAAGACGTATTTAGAAATACAAATTGCGATGAAAGCGACACAAGTCATTACAAAATGCAAATATTAACTCTCTTGAACAAACATTTAACCAAAGTGCACGCTCGATTAATCCTCATAATTTCCGCTTGCTAAAGCGTTCCTTCTGTCGACCCCTTTACATTGCATTGCACATAGGAAGTACCATGAGAAAGTTCTTTATGCCAACGTTTTAAGTACGAAAATGACTTAATTCCCGTGACTCTGCAATTGGAGCAAACTATACAGGATGACTGGTTAAACGAGAGGTTTAATAGGGTTGTCGGTTAGCTTATACGACGAAACTTTGTGTTCGAGTCATGTTGCGGTTGCCTGCCTCAAACGTTCCTCAGAGAGGTTCGTCTGTTTGTTACCACGTACGGACTAATCGTTGGGGCTTTCTGCTTGGACGGCTAAGTCAAACGAATCACATAGGGAATGCTAAGCGACCTGTCTAAGGATATCCAAGGCACATGGTGGGTTTGCTACGGCGACCGTAGGATTGATTTATCGGTTAAACTTTAACCAAAAATTATCTACTATAATCAGTCACTTGGATAATTTTAGAAAATCGGAAATCGCAAATGAGGCTAAAAACTACTGAAACTAAAAGTAGATGCCTCATTTTCCCTCACAACAAGTGGAGTAGAGTTGTTCAGCAGGCTTATTCACGAACTACGTTAAACTAACAAACTATGTAGGTACTATAATAAAATTATCGTGTAATAATTAAAATTTTATGGACAACAACGACGTGTCTTAAACTGTATTAACCAGTCACCCTGTATAATAAAGCTTATATCGTCCGCTTATGAATAAGGTCTTTGCTGTAAGTACATTAGTGATGTTAATATACGATAGTGATGCCATGATCGATCCTCGGATGAATGGTGCGTTGTTCTCATCAAAGGGGGAGCTCTCGAAGGGATTTTAAGACGTTTACGATGTGAACAGGACCGAGAATGGATTATAGAGGCTTATTTATTTACGCTTTGATGGGCTCTGGCTTTTGTATCGGTAGCGTGGGTCTATAGAGAAACGATTGGTGCTTCGGCGTTGGAATATTTGTGATTTTTAACGTCTAGGTAACTACTACACAAAATGGTTTGGAGGTAACTAAAGATTAGTTAGGTATGGTTAACAAAACATTGTTAACAAAAAATCCCGTTTCCAATACACAACTGGTAAATTAGAATTAGAATTTTATAAGAAATCCCACTGCAGAAAAGGATAATTTCCATTTCATTGGGATGTATGATATTCCTCCTGTTTTGTGTATAATTTTAGCTATCATACTCTTTGTATTTCTTTTTTATACTAATTCGTTAGTTGCGCATCGATTTGAAACGAATACTGTTCGTCACGTGGGCAATGTCTTTTTTCAGTGAGAGAGTTAAGTTTCAAGACGGAAAAGCTTACTTAATAATAATTACCATTAGTAGTTTCACCTAAATCTAAAAAAGCAGCAGTAGGACATTCCAGAGTGTGTTTTTTTGTTTGATTTCTTATGACTTTTTTTACATCTTAAGACAGTGTAACAACCTATACAGGGTGTAAGGAAAAGTATCATTTCATTAACCTTTAAACCACAGACTCTATACCCATCAAACTGAATAATTTTTACTATGGAAGCAAAACAAAACGATCAGAGCAAAAAAAAAATCTGCTGTCCCATACGATTGCGTCGAGTAGGTATTGCAGTTTAGTATGGGATAGCTGACTTTTCTTCCCATCGTTTGATGTGATCGTTTGAGCTGATCGTTTTGTTCTCATAGTAAAAGTTGTTCAGTTTGATGGGTAGAGTCTGTGGTTTAAAGGTTAATGCTACTTTTCCTAACACTCTGTAGAATAGGCAGGTAAACTAAATAGAATTGTAGCTTGTAAAATGTTTAATCAGAAGATCACTTCGAGAAAATAAAATCATGACAGGCAACATCTAAAATTGACCTTTATTAAACTGACAATCAAAAATTTTAAACATCACATCACCTTTCAAAAACCCATCCAAACTTGTCTAGTGTCTACAACTACATAACTTCACGGCTACGAGCAATATGACTCTCACCTTCTGACCCTAACAAATTTAAAACAGGTGTGTAATTACGATGAGCAAAAATATAGGTTGCATCACACTTAGGTACCTGTCGCACCGAACTGCGAAAGGAGAGCTAATGCTAAGCGATAAAACAGTATTTATTACGTACTTTCTGTGGGCATCGGTTTAGTTGTGGGCAGAGAGCAAAATTTGTTTAGCTTGCGTTCGCGATCTCATCGTCATAGAGACGTAATTTGTATTATTCTATTTGGTAAAATGTTGACGTGAGTGTATTACAAATATCCTAATTTTCCCGTTTATAATTTAAAAAAATAAATAATACGATTAATGTGTACTTATTATACAGGGTGTCCCAAAACTCAACGATAATCTGGTACCGGGCGAGAGGTCAAGTTATACCAGTTCTGGGAAAAATAAGAAAAAAAATCCATATCACTTAGTTAAAAAATAACAGACATTTTTTCATAAAAGTTGAAAATCTCTACCCTTGGTCCTAGTTCTAAGTGTAGTGATCACAAATTTCACGATTTGGCTGTGATTTTTCTAATGACGTAATCTAAAATAACGGTGCTATTTATCCCAATCACGAATTAACGTAATAAACATTGTTAGTTCAGTAAAATAAATTAAGTTTCATTGAGTCATGGTTTAAGAAAATATTATCAGTTAACTTTGACAATTCATTTCGGAAAAAAAATGTACTAGACTATCCTTGGCATGTTATTTCAAAAGATGGCCCATTTAGTCAAGATTTCAAAATGGTGCAACACTTGCCACTATTATTGCCAGTAATGGTGATATTTTGTACTTTTTGTAAATGGACCTCGTTTCGAACAACTCAACCATAGCATTTTTTTATAATTATGGGCATATTGGGAAGAAACAAAATTATTATTATTATTAGCAAAGCAGTTAGTTAGTCAAATTAATAACTAATTCGGTTGTGGATAACATAATAAACAATTCATTTATAATAACACTTTTATTTAATTATTTCCTCCTTAAAACTAAAGTAAATGCTCGAATTGATTGCCTCCGGCACGAATACCGGCTCTGCATCGCCTCAGAGAAGTTTTAAGGAGGAAATAATTAAATAAAAGTGTTACGATAAATTAATTGTTTATTATTTTATTATGTTATCTACAACCGAATTAGTTATTAATTTGACTAACTAACCTCTTTGCTAATAATAATAATAATTTTGTTTCTTCCCATTATGTCCATAATTACAAAAAAATGCTATGGTTGAGTTGTTCGAAACGAGGTCCATTTACAAAAAGTACAAAATATCACCAGTACCGGCAATAATAGTGGCAAGTGTTGCACCATTTTGCAATCTTGACTAAATGGGTCATGTTTTGAAATAACTTGCCAAGGATAGTCTAGTACATTTTTTTTCCGAAATGAATTGTCAAAGTTAACTGATAATATTTTTCTAAACCATGACTCAATGAAACTTAATTTATTTTACTGAACTAACAATGTTTATTACGTTAATTCGTAATTGGGATAAATAGCACCGTTATTTTAGATTACGTCATAAAAACAATCACAGCCAAATCCTGAAATTTGTAATCACTACATTTAAAACTAGGACCAAGGGTAGAGATTTTCAACTTTTTTGAAAAAATGTCTGTTAGTTTTTAACTAAGTGATATGGATTTTTTTTCTTATTTTTCCCAGAACTGGTATAACTTGACCTCTCGCCCGGTACCAGATTATCGTTGAGTTTTGGGACACCCTGTATAGGGTCCTTCTTAATATTCTGACACTTTTTTAAGGGAATGATCAGACCGTCAAACTGAACAACTTTCTCTATGGGACCAACATCGAAATCGCGAAAAAAAAATCTGCCGTCGTAGGCTGCAGCAAGTTGGGTTGGCTCGAGTAGGTTTGCAGTTTTGTATGGAACGACTGATTTTTTTTTCGCGATTTCGATGTTGGTGCCATAGAGACAGTTGTTCAGTATGATGGTATCAGACCATCCCCTTAAAAAGTGTCAGCATATTAAGAAGGACCCTATATAGCTATAAAAGGGCATTAGGGGACTTTAAAATGGACTTGGTTGGAGTACCTACCTATAGTTGTTGCAGAATTTCTGGAACACCTCGGTCATGTAGCTGTAATCTGTATGTTTATATGTTCATATGTTAATGCTGTAGATACTATCTCTCTCGCCTAGCAATTCAATAATAAGTTAAGACTGATGATATTCTTTTTTCTCTATGATTTTATCATCGTTTTTGGAAGAGAGAACAAATTACTCGCTCAGTAAAACTCGCTTGCGGTGGGACACGAACCTAGATACTCAATAGTGTGTAATAAACAACTGAGCCATAAATCAATACATGTTCAATTGACCCAGCAGCGGCCGGCTATTTGGAGTCCTTGACTCTACCGCTCTACGCTATTGTACGTGAATTGAATAATACCTTACCCATCTAGGTGCTGTACGGTTTGCAACAAAAATGAGCATGCAATTTTAACCTTAAGTGTTTCGAAATAGAGTTTGATTATAAATGCCGAGGTCTCAATTGAAGAATGTCTTTTAAGATAGTTGTCATGTTTTTATTCGTTCGTCCTGCCAACAGTTTATTGAACAAGCGTGACTTTTTGTTAACTTGTCGCTAAGGAAAAGTTAGCTTGTCATTTTGTTGGGATTTTGGTGTGAAACATTGTCTTCCGTGTTATTTCCATCAACCTTGCTTTTACTCAAAGACCACTTTTTATTACTGATCTGTGTTTTTACTTTAATATTATATTTTAGTAGCTTTGCTTCTAAGCTACATGGCTACTAAAATACGTTTCTTACAGTGTTTTTTGTGGGCAAAAGGCTGTCATCACCACTTGACATGTCATTCCATCCTGAAACCATAAATATACGGAAAGTATACTCTTTGAAAGATATAGTTGTAGCAAAATTTCTGACCACCCCAAAAAGGGATGCCTGGCTGAGCCATGGGACTATGTGGCATATTTTATGAAGGGACTGGATTTACAAAAACGGTCTTTGTACCTTGTTAAACGAAGATACCAATCTAGATCTCTGCGATCTATGGGCATCCTACGTAGACGACTCACGAATGATAAGATAATAATGAAAATTTACGTTGCTCCATAAAATTGTAAGAGATTTTCATCGAAAAATCCCACGGCATTTCATTCTGCCAAAACCCTAAGCTTTGATCCCACTCATCAACAAGAATTCGCGCCCACGTAGCGTAGGTATACCTCTATACATAAGTATAATATAGTACATTACGTTGTCGAAGCATTGAATGGCTTGTGTTAGGAATTCACGAGTATTGGCAGTTGGTAGGTACTTGGCATCCACTACAAAGAACCGATCCCACCATTGTATTTAAGTACTTGAAGTAGTTACTATTCATGAATTGCGCTTGCTTTTGGAGTTAGGAAGATTTGGTATTCTTTATGATCTTAATTGTTTTATTTTAGTCGCTGTGTTTGTTTGTATTGACTACACACATTATAGGGCAGACGGTTTTTTGAGGGGACGATCAGGGAAAGTTGTTTAGTTTAAAATATTTAGATTGATCCTGTATAGTCACGCCGATTATTCCTAAAGGGAGGGGGGGGGGGGGGGGGGCAGTCTCAGGGTATAGGTATACCAAAGTGTTCACCGAAGGCACTTTTTTAAAATTGCCATGGGATCGCAGGTTGGCATGAATGTTCCATATAGTGACAGGTCAGTCTACCTATAATTTCGAACACTTTTGCCCATTCTCGAGTCGATTTTTACAAATTACCCGGGACGATAAGCGGCAGAGTCATTTCAAGTTTTTCTTTTACTATGTAGAACTATATACTATATATATATTTTTTTTTTTTTTTTACTAGCCTATTTCATCCCACTGCTGGGCAAAGGCCTCCCCTTTAATCCTCCAACCATCTCTGTCCTGGGCATGTTCTGACCACGCGTCATCGAAAGCATCCAGATCGTCCCGCCATCTCTTCCTAGGACGACCTGGACGCCGATGACCGTTTTCTGGGATCCAGGGCGTTACAATTCTTGCCCACCTTTCCTGATGCATCCGACAGACATATACTATTACCACAGATTAAATAATATTACCTATTCTGTGCTTTTACATCAGTGTGGAAAAACATATCGTGGATATGTATCCATTCTGCACCTTTCATTTGAAAATAGGATTTTGAAGACTCCCCAAGCAAGAAGTCTCTCTAATCTAGCTATTCACATCATTTAACAATACTGTTAAACTCGTAAACACTAAAACCCATGTTGACATTTTACCGGGTGGTTCAGGGCAATTACCACCCCTGTCACAGATTATTTGCCCCTGCCCCTATTGTGGTTTTGATTTAATTGACCTTAATGTCATAGGTACTAAACTATAGAAATCATTTATTAGCTTGTTTATGCTTCAAGTGTACTTTGTACCTATATTAACTCACAACCATGTTGGGGTTGACAGGACCTTTGTAATAACTAAAGTAGGAACACTTTTTTTTTAACATGCTGCAATCTCGTAGTACCTAGAGCTCACTCTTGGCATATTTTACCTAAGGTTTCATAGGGTGACGGACGTGTCAAGGTGGTGATAGGCGTGGCTAAACTTTAAACAGCACGCATGAGCAATCTTATCCCTTAGTCGCATCGTAAGACATCTATGGGAAGAATTGTTCATCATTTAATGTCAATATGATAATGAAGATTTGGTAGATGACCAACAAATATTAATAATTATTTTGAAACAAAACTATCAATGTTAAAGATGAGGAGGTAGATAATTTGAATAATAAAAGGCCACGGTAATGAGACATTGTTGTTTGTTACTTCCCACGCGTTATCCTCCATTAGTCATCTCATCGCAAACTATGGTGCACCTAATCGGGATTGTTGTAATGTAATGTAATCAATGATTATATGCGTAAGTACAAGCTCAAGGATTCGCTATTGGATTTAATCTCAGGGCTGCCCTCGATCGCAAATCGACCTGAACGGTTTTATATTTGTTTAGACTCTCCTCTTTTATGTTGAAATGGTAAGATAAAGGTAGGTGCTTGAACATTGGTTATTGGTTAACAAGCTTAGTACGAGTATAATGGAGCGTAGTATATTGGGTTTTTAAAGAACGGATCGTGTCAGAAACACTACACTGCGCTCCAAAACACGAATAGCCGATGTAGGGGAAAAAACCGCCAGATTAAAGTGGGATTGGGCCGGCCATGTCTGTCGGATGCATCAGGAAAGGTGGGCAAGAATTGTAACGCCCTGGATCCCAGAAAACGGTCATCGGCGTCCAGGTCGTCCTAGGAAGAGGTGGCGGGACGATCTGGATGCTTTCGATGACGCGTGGCCAGAACATGCCCAGGACAGAGATGGTTGGAGGATTAAAGCGGAGGCCTTTGCCCAGCAGTGGGATGAAATAGACTAGTAAAAAAAAACTTACCTAACTTACCTTCCTTGATGATGATTACCTTCCTTACTATACCTGTAGTCAAATTGTTGAAGGCCAATTTTAATGTTGTCTATTGGAATTAAATTCGTTATGTATTTAATTACTTGAATTACGAAGAGACTTATGGATTTTGAAGTGGCTTTTTATTCCAAGCAAAAATGTTTAATTGACCACCCCGAAAGGGTTATTGTATTAATGTATTGTTAGTGTATAAACCAACATAGCTCATGTGAATGTGTAAAATATTTCCCTATGAAGAAAGCTGCTCGTCTCAACTTTGTACAGCCCTAACGTTCAATGGACTTAACACTATACTATTATAATTTCGAAAGGCATTAATAACATGATGAAAGTGATAATTTGGCTCATCTCGAAGCCACTTATACCATACAGCACGACGATTATTATACTATGTTACATTGAACAACATTACACGTTGCGCATATCATGTGTGATTTGAAGTGATGGATGCTGACTTATTACCTAGTACAATTGTATATGAGTCTTAAAACTACCAAGTCCTGTTTATCAAGTCATTTTAAAACCTATGACAATAGATACAAGAGCTATTTCAAAGGACATCTTACGCAAAATAAAGTCAAGGTACAAATTGTAATCTTATTGGTATTATTAATGTGTGAAACGAAAGTGATTCATGGCAACGTAATGAACGTGTATAATGTTGTTTTGTTAACATAAGTAAACAATCGGGGACAAATGATAAATAAACTAAAAATGAGTAGCTACTGAGTAAACCGCATAGTTATGTGGTTAAAGTATTATAAAACATTGGTTAAGCTAACAGTGTGAAGTCAATCTTGTTTGCATTGTGGTTTGAAGTGTAATGAATGTTACGAGTCATCGTTTGTTTACTTTATTATTTACACAAATAGTTGCCTCTCTTGCGTCAACCTGGATTAGCAATAAACTCCAGGTTATGTTGGTAACCCATGATTTTTAGCATAGAAAACAATTTGAGATAGATAAACAGGGTGTAAGTGACAGCCTAGCAAATACTGAAACCGAGACCATCAAACTGAACAACTTTCACTATAGAGCCTACCTCAGGAAACGCGAAAAGAAATCAGATGTCTCATACAAAAGTGCTGTACCTACCTACCCTACTCAAATGTATGGGACAGCTGATTTTTTTTCGCGTCTCCTGAGGTAGGCTCCATAGTGAAAGTTGTTCAGTTTGATGGTCTGAGTTCACCGTTTCAGTATTTGCTAGGCTGTCACTTACACCCTGTATACAGGGTGTTTCATAAGTAACAATAAATTTTTAAAACTCATAAGGGGGTTGTTTAGACCGTCAAACTGAATAACTTTCTCTATGGGACCAACATCGAAATCGAGAAAAAAATAATTTTAAATCCCATACATATTTTAGCTCTAGTCGATTTGTAGAGTATAGAACATAAAACATTTTTTTCGCGATTTCGATATTGGTCCCATAGTGAAAGTTGTTCAGTTTGATGGTCTACACCACCCCCTTAAATGTTTATTTGTAGTTTTGTAACACCTTGTATAACCTATATCAGGTTACATGATGTTCACAATTATCCCAGGTTGCCGCCAATAGGGCTTATAAATTTAATTGTGCAATCTAACAAATAACCCTCCGTCTGGGGCAGTCGGTGAAAAAAACAAAATGTTTTGCGGCATACCTAAGTTCAACCTGTTTCTCTAAGCCCCACTTGCAGTCAACCTAGGTTAGCAATTATCTCCGGGAAAAATATAGCTCTCAATTGTTTTTCCATTCAAAAAAATAATGGGTTACCAACCAACTTAATCCAGGTTAAGTTTAGCTTATTTTATTATTAACCCAGGCTAACGCCAGTGGGGCTGATTGGGTAAGAAACTGTTGCGAATTCTTGGACCGTCCATCCATTAGTTGATTCTTAGTAACAAACTGACCATCCAGATGTTCTAGCAACGGTCCATAAACTACGAGTGCGCGTACGCAGGCACGCCCAACACGGGCGGATATTGCGTCTCTCCATTGTCTTCGATCGCTATTAATCAAAGAAAAGGAAACTGTCTCTGTTTTGTTTGCTCCCGAAAATAAAACCGGCTCGTAAGATCGTCTGCGTCTCGCTATGTGATTTGTGCGAAGGTGAAACTAGGCTGTTTACACACGAGGGGGCTCTGTAATCGTTCACAAGTTTACCGTTCAAGATATTTTATGTAGATTCGAATTTGATACGTTATTTTGGGGTTCGAAAATGGCATAGGATGTAATTATATCCTAGCTTTTGCCCGCGATTTCGTCCGCGTGGAAACTTCAACACCCCGTTGATCCCGTTAGAGGATAATTTTGAAAAAATCTTTCTTAGTGTGGACTAAGAACCTACATGCTCTGTTGAATACTCTTATGTCACTTTAGTATACTTTAGTTGTGCTCTGCTGCCATACATTACCGCTGACATTCCAGTCGCTTCAAATGTCCTCGGTAACTAAAGAGTAATGTAAAACGATCAAGCACACTTTTGTCGTCCTGTTAACAGAACTCTGATGCGAAGTCCTTTTGTTTATAAGTATAGATTATTGTACCTATAGCCAAAACCGTGGTGGTTTATAGTCTTAACTATTGTTAAACCGTAAAAGTAAAACCATAAGGAAGAAAAAAGTAGCGCTTCACTTCATATACATTCAAATGACACTCGATAGCGCGATTTAAATGACGTGCAGCGCCATCTATTGACAAAATAGTGTGTTTGTTTGTTTGTTCGCGCATCACGCAAAAACTACTGAACCGATTTAGATGAAACTTTTTTTGTTTGATAGCTTATGATCTGACTTAAAATCTGGTATATAATTTGTGCGGACGAAGTCGCGGGAAAACACTAGTGATTAAATATAATTGATTACTTAATTAATATCCCAGATGTTCGCGCCCAGGTTTTATCCCTGGTTTAAACTCTCGTTCCAATGAGTTTTCAGGAACTTAAAGTACGGTGAGTAAAACAACTGGCTCTACTGAGAAGGAAAAGATCACGAGGAAACTAGACGAAGTTCTGATGCGGGTTTCATGTACTTACGTCAATCTATTATAGATTGATATAATATTGGGCATGCATGGTGAGAGTGTGAGTGTGAGTGAGTGTGAGAGAGTGATAGTGGCAGTAGGGACGTATTGTACAAAGGCTTCAAAGACATTCAAAGTAATGATGGTATGTCAAACTACTTTGTACTTATATTAAAGAGTAAATATCGTGTCATATACCTATCCATTGCAATATAGATGTATATTCGCTGTATAAATCATCACCGACAAAAGATTCTAATTTAAATAAAAGGACTCTTACAACCTTCGATTTTGAAAGCTTTTATCGCCTTTCGATCGAATAAACAAAACGTTGTTCAGTCACGCAAATCTTAATATTAAAATACGAGCAACGGCCTTCCTGCTCTTTGTGATATATTTGCCTATTGATATCAAAACTTGATTGGCAGACCCCTATTTAATCCGGGCATTCTTGTCTTTAATTTCGTTTGATGGAGCTGCCATTATTAGTTTTTTGTCGGTTTTTTGCTGACTAAAGCCACCTGCGCTACTATTTAGTTTTGAGTATGTATTAACACAGGTATTAAGTCGGATGGTTGAATAAAATGAATAAAACTTAAAAGACATTTCGATTCCTAGTCCCTAATAGCACAAGAATAGATGAACACGTAAAAAGTTGAAAAGTATTATATTTATTGTTTGCGAATCCTATTGTTCATACGATACTTACTAGCTTAGGCTCACATTTTCTTTTCACGATGTTTTTAATATTATCATCGTCAACTATACTTTGCATCTAAAGTTTACTAATGCAAGAGAAATAAATTACATTGTAGACTATCAAAACATTTGAACGAGGCGATGGTCTTTGGTTATTTTTTCCACTAACAGTGTATTTTTCTCTTAATTCCAGCCGGTGGGCATCTATCGAGGCAAGTACGAGTGGGCGAATGAAGACAGTCCAGTTGGTGGTGACTGTTCGCTTTGGGTGCGAGCTGCCACTCTTCAGTTAGACGATGGACAGTGGCAGTGCCAAGTTACTGCTAGCAACTATGATGTGCAAGTAAGTGACAATATGTTTAACTACTATGAATTACGTTACCTACGTAGTAGGTTGTATTAACAACTGAAATATTAATATTTTGACAATCAGTAGTCAGAATTATCATGGGAAAAGACAGCAAACAGAAGTTCTTGGTATGTTCTGCATCTTTCTGTTCTGCTAAATAACTAACAATTATTACTCTTCGATGAAAATTGGTCGTAAATCTATAGAGGTCATTCGGTCAAGAACACTTCGGAGCTACTGTTCAACTTACAATTTAATTGACCCTCCAATCTGCACAACCACCAATTTATACGACCCAATTTAATATGACATCTTCTATAAGGTTTGCTGGTAAAAATGGACAGCCAACTTCCCAATCTATCCTAATTTTGCTAAAGACTTTCGAATTGTCTGTATGAGCGAGTGTGTGTGTCATGTAAGGGGGGTTTGTGCGTGAGTACCTATATGTGTTTGTGCTAGTGAGTTTACTTAGCCCTGCGACGGAGTCTTGGAATAAGCCTAGAAATATCAGAAATACCATGTAAACGTATAATTTGTAATGTTCCAGGATGCGTTATCTAGTCCCCCAGCAGCGCTGGCCGTCAGGGTTCCTCCTCAGTCTCCGAGGATACTCTTCAACGGCTCCCATGTGATTCCTGGTCAGAATATAACGGTGCCGGCGGGGTCGAGGGCCACTGTCGTCTGTGAGGCCAGATATGGCAATCCACCTGCTTATATTGAGTGGTACTTGGGTAAGATATATTTCTACTTTTTGAAGAAAACTGGTGATGCTTTATCGATGATTGTACAGTATCCGGTGGTAAATATTGCACATCGGCGATTACTGACGAGAGCGACAAAACATAACATAATGTACTGAGAGACAGAGACGACGCTCTACGAAACCGAAACTAGCCGTGAAATATTTACCGTCGGGTACTGTACCCCCGAGGAATATAGTCGTGAGCATATGCTATGTTATGCTGGGTACTGTAGCTATAATTTCCTCGAGTATTCCCTGGAGGGGAGAGGCCTTTGCCCAGTATTGGGACATTGTAGATAGATAGATAACTCGGTTATTTCATCAGAATAATATAAAACAACCAGTGCCTGACAAAGGTAGCAGGTAACACTATGGACAGACACACAGAACAGACACTACAGACATTGACACACAGACTGACAGACTACTCACGTTTGTACAAACTATATACTTCAGCTGCCTACGAAACTACGTATCCCAGTTTCGTAGTAAGAAAACAGATAAGATCTCTTTGGAAATACACAATCTATCAGGTAGGCAGCATTTGTAGTAAACCTGATAATACTTTTTCTCCAGAGAAAGAACGACTGACCGCATGGAGTCAAACCAACGCTTCCGAAGTGGAACGACCTCGAGTTTGGGCAGCACGGTCCGTGTTGGAGCTCGGAGCAACGAGAGCAGCCCACGGGCGTCAGTTGGCGTGCCGGGCTCACCACCCCTCCTACCCCGCGCCGTACTACAGGGACTCTTACACACAACTCGACGTCACCTGTAAGTAGCTGACTAACTAATCCGTTACCAGTGTAGCTGGAGCTTGCATTGATCAGCGACCCTGAGGCGTCAGCTTGCGTCTCGCAGTGATAAGGTAGCTCATCCAAACAAGCACTGAGCAAGTTGGCTCAGAGCAGGATTCACTGTTAGGAGGCTGCAGTCAAAAATATACAGGATTCCTAAAATCCAAAGTAGTCAATGACATTATATTCACAAGGACTCATCAGCATCGCATCAGCGCGCTGTTAAAGGACTGCAAAAGTGTGCTTGATTGTTTAACATTACTACTTAGTGATCTAGGACTATTTGTAAGGACTGAAATGTCAGCGGCAATGTATGGCAGCAGAGCACAATTGAAGCATACTAAGGCGACATTATTGAGATATACCATTTTTGGGTTTTGTTATTGTGTAACGTGGTGAGTCTTCTCTTTTTCGCCTCCTTTTAGACCTTGACACAGTGGCACAGAATAAATAAAAGTTCTACTAAAAGTGAACTTGCGCATTCAGACATTTTCTATTGGGCCAATAAGTATACCAATTTATTTATCCAAAACATTTTCTTCTCAACAGTTGTACCAGTAGTATCAATAATCGGTGGTGACGCGAGCACCCTCGCAAGCTTGGAGGAAGGTTCCAGTGCGCTGACCCTAGAATGCCGAGCTGATGGCAACCCTAAGCCATATGTGTGGTGGACCAAAGACGGCCAGGTGTTGGCGACCAACGGCCCCAAGCTTATTCTAGCGCCTGTTGCAAGAAACCATTCAGGTGTGTGCTGCTTTAAGTTTTATTCCAAGTAGCTTTCAGAGCAAACCAGCTCCAGTTGCTAGCTGCTGATGTAGCTTCCAGTGAAGATATCCAGCTAATCGTAAAGAAGCCTTACGTGTGATGAATCAAGGATGGCCAGATGTACTTTACTAATAGACCTAAGCAAATGTTGGCTTACGTAGCAAGAAATGATTCCGGGGATTTTCACTGTGACCCCCGGCCAAAGCTTCCAGGCTACTAAGGCGGCCAGGCGTTGCCCACTAATAGTTCTGTACTCAGATGTGTGTCTGTTGCTGAAAAGTCTTTCGAGTTTATGCTGTTTTGTTACAATATGTTCCATATCACTTTCTTTCAGGAATCTACGGTTGTCAAGCAAGAAACTCTTTAGGAGCATCTGATTCAGTCAAAATTGAGATTGATGTGAAATGTAAGTTTACATTTTCTCTACTGATTAATTTTATTCTTTAATGAGGTACAGTAATATTAAAGATTTGCAACATTTTTGCAGATCCTCCAAGAGTGACGTGGGTAGGACCCGATACAGTGGTGGAAGCGAATCTATTCTCTCAAGTGACCCTGGAGTGCAAGGCGGAAGGAAATCCCACACCTTCGTATCAGTGGTATCACAAGTAAGTTTTTACGATCCCTTATCACATTTCAAGGTCCGTTTTCTATTGCAGAACAGACACAAATACAGAAAACTCTAGAAAGGAAAGTGGCCGAGTGCTGCAAGCTATATGCCCCACTCAATTTATTTATCTTTCGAGACTATCACTGCCTCTAATTTCCTAACGGATCCCATCATCCTTCAAATTCGCTGTTTACGTCATTATTATCATCTCAGCCAATAGATGCTCATTCACTGCTGAACAAAGGCCCCACAAGGATCGCCACAACGACCGGTCCTGCGCTGCCCTCATCCAACGGGTTCCCGCCGCCTTCACCAGGTTGTCGATCCACCTTGTGGGCCACTCACGCTATGCTTTCCGGTACGCGGTCGCCAGTCGAGAACTCTTTATACATGACGAGGACAAGTGGAACAAAAAGATTCTCTCCTTCTTAGATACCTAACTTAAAGTCTGTTCCTACGTAGTCTCGTGGTATTTAAGTCCTGTTGTGGTCAGAGTCCCAGTATTGAAATTTAGTTTAATTGCAGCCCATCACCAGGAGCGCATGTGAACCTGATCCCAGAGGACGGGTACCCGGTATCGTCGACCCCACAGCTGCAGTTGCACAACGTGTCCTATACGCAGCACGGGAGGTACACCTGTGTTGCCGTCAATCTGATCGGAATTGAGGAGAGGTCAGTGTCTTCTTGCATCATTGTAGACTAATCGTCAGTAAGTTGGGTTTTTGTGTCCGTCATTGAACAATTTATTACGTGCAAGCTGCAAGATCTCTGTTTATTGGCTAGATGTGTGTCTGGAAAAAGGACGTGGTCCGATATTTGCTGTCCAGGATTTCTATTTGGAAATTTTCTTTAGAACTTGCAAGTGGTTATCTATTGGTGCTAACACCAATTACGATGACGCCTACGTCAGACGATATAATAGTGCCATTGCTTTTGATACCCGTAATATATCGTAAAATCGTATCATATATAAATCACTTTTGGTTTATGTGATGTATTATATTTAAGTCGTGTCATTCATGTATCTGGTAAATAAATAAATATAAATAAATACAATACAAATACAATATAGATTAAGTTATATTAAAGAAGCGAGTTGTGGCATGGCATCCTTATTGAAAAGGGGAGATTTCCGAGATCATAGTGGAGCTCATTCAATCCAAAGGGTATTGGTTGGAATGCATTTATATTAAATGCCAATAGGCGCTTGAAAACTTCGATAGCATTCATTTCTCGATAGTCTGTGTTATTATATCTTGAAAAAAAATTTTAGCTCTACGCAAGTTATATACTGGAATACGGTCAATTCCAACCGAAAGAGCAGCGGCCGGTAGCGTGTGGTCTTGTGGTATCTTATATCACCGTAGATAAGGTTCAATATGCTATATAAAATGCCGCGCACTGCCGGCCGCTGCTCTTTCAGTGGGAATTGAATTGACCCTTAACGTATTGTTGGTGACAGATTGAACTCTCTTCTGTGGGTGTAGATGTTAGTAACGCAATAATATCTCGTGGTATGTATCGTAGGACGCACCAGTCGGAGCCGATAACGGTGAACGTGCTGGGGCCGCCGGTGGGAGCGGAGACCGGCGCGGCTCATGCATGGAGCGGCGCCGATGCGCGCCTGTCCGCCGCCGTCTGCGCCGACCCGCCGCCGCGCCGCGCCGCCTGGCTCTGGGGCAGTCTGCGCCTCGACGTGCCCGCACAGATCGGTACGTATCTATGTCACTAGCTGTCCGCCGCCGTCTGCGCCGACCCGCCGCCGCGCCGCGCCGCCTGGCTCTGGGGCAGTCTGCGCCTCGACGTGCCCGCACAGATCGGTAACTAATATCTGTCTGTAGGTACCCCTATCTCTTGACGAAATTTACACAACTCGACCGGCAACATTATAACAACGAATCGTCGCTATCTTTCTTCGGCTGGGGGTAACCAATACCCCAATGCTTTCCGATCCCCAAACAACGCCCTATGCCAAGGTTTGTGCCCCTTGGGCCCGTTGCCTCGGTGCGACTGTACATCGACGACATCATAGATATTGTACATCATCATCATCTCAGGTTTTTACATCTGTTGCGGATATTTAAGCAGTGTTTTTGGTGAGGCACTTTCTCTATGGCACCAACATCGAAATCGCGAAAACAAAATCTGCCGCTCCATACAAAACTGCAAACCTACCCGAGCCAAATGTAAGGGACAGCTGATTTTTTTTTCGCTATTTCGATGTTGGTCCCATGAGAAAGTTGTTCAGTTTGATGGTCTGATCATCCCCTTAAAAAAGTGTCAGCATATTAAGTTGGACCCTGTATAAAGCCACGCCATACAATAAGTGTGTCGTATGTCGGCAGGTCGGTACCGCAGCCTGGAGCCGACGGGAGTGAGCGGGTGCTACCGCTACACGATGCTGATCTCGGGCGCGGGCGCGGCCGACGCGCGCGTCTACGTGCTGCACGTCGAGAACGAGCGCGGCTTCTCTTCACACGCCGTCTCACTGACTGTTCATGGTGAGCCTTTATCTTTCTATACTATTACTAGTGTTTACCCGCGACTTCGTCCGCACAAATTATATACTTACCAGATTTTAAGTCAGATCATAAGCTATCGAACAAAAAAGTTTCATCGAAATCAGTTCAGTAGTTTTTGTGTGATGCAAATATAATTTATTTATCAGAAAGATGTACCTATCCGACATATCTTACGTTGCTAAAGCTGTTCTAAGAATAAGTGAGAGTAAGGGCCTGTTTCACCACTTCCGAATAAGTTCTTGTTAGCTTATCCGACGGCTAATTTGACATATTCTTCATACAAAATATGTCAAATGATCTGTCTGATAAGCTAACAAGAACTTATCCAAAAGTGGTGAAACAGGCCCTAAGTGTTTCAAATCTCTGTTTCTGTAATTAAAAATGGCCTTAAATTTTCGTTGCTTTTTGGAACGGAGTATAGGTAGTTTACAAGTCCTTCTTGACCTCAAGAGTGAGATTTAAGAGAATATTATACCGAGAGCGAAAATGCGCGCTGCATACAAACGTACTATGGTGATATTTTCAATACTAACCAATTAAGGGGGTTGCAGAGGGAGTTGCACTACACTAGATGGCGCTCGGGAGCATCATTCCTGATTTTATCACATTTTATTTTATATCTTCGTAATTATGTTATAAATTGCAAATGTTATTTGAGATGCGTAATCTTGATTTTCTTAACTATTTTTCCATATATAAAATATTACTTTTGTTAATACCGTCTACGAATGTTATACGTCAAAGTTTTGTATGAAATTGATTAAAATTAAAATGTATATCAAATTCGTATGAACAATAAAATTAATATAACTTGTAGCTAGATCAGTAAAACATAAACACAAGTGCCCGCATAATTGAAAATTTTGATTGAAATCATCACAATTACGAGATATAAAATAAAATGTGATAAAATCAGAAATAATGCTCCCGAGCGCCATCTAGTGTAGTGCAACTCCCTCTGCAACCCCCTTAAAGTCAATGAAATTTTGCAGAAACAATCTAGAAACAAATCTCTATGCTTCTATAGAGTCAGATTTTCGATAAAATATACAGTTTCAATGCTAAGATTAATTTAAGATTTGTATGGAAATCTTTGAGGCACTATAACTTGAAAACTATACATTTTAACGAAAATCTGACTCCATACAAGCATAGAAATTTGTTTCTAGATTGTTTCTGCAAAATTTCATTGACTTTAATTGGTTAGTATTGAAAATATCACCATAGTACGTTTGTATGGAGCGCGCTCCGAATAATATACCCTTAAATATCTTGGTTTCTTAAGGCTCCTTCTTGAATATTTCTTGAAGATCATGCCACTGAATAGAATAATCCAATAAGGGCTAAGGGCGTAAATATATTTAGCGGCGACGACGCTCTCTACACCACAGATTAATGTGAAATCACATACAAAATGGTCAGAGGCCGCGCGGCGCCGCCGCTGAATAATTATTTACTCCCTAATAATTGTATTAATATCTGACTTTGACACACATCGTTTATCAATTATCATTGCCTGCGTATCAGTACAATGCTAATGACTCCTACTCATTTATATTTTTGCACATCCCGTTCTCACAATTCGCTTCCGCATGATAGCTGAAAATGTAGACGCGGTGGTAGCTTAAAAAAGATTTGACGTTTAATAAGTGTGCTTCAAGCTCCTATATTGAATAAATTATATTGACTTTGACTTTGACTTTGTACATGGTCAAAGTAAATATAAATACCTTACCTATCTTTATTTGGAAATGCCTGGTGGATCTATTACAATTAGACCTACCAATTTCTTCTCAATAGTACGAAGCAACTAAAGTTTTTATTGCAGCGATCGATTTAGTCGGTCGGTCGGTCGGTCGTTCGGTGGTCGGTCGGTTGAGCGAAACAATAGTCTCCTATCTGATCAACATTCGACACTTCTTTCCAACCTTTAGGTCTAGCATGTCACGCACGACAAAGCAACAAAAGGAGTAACCCCCCGAGACAACGACAAAAATCTATTCATGCCCCTGTCTTTGTTTCTTTGCGTATACAAAAGCGAGAGCGCGTGACTGTATTCTCGTTTTGTCGGTTTTTCGTGCGTGGCACGTTAGTCCTACTGGTAAGAGTTCGATGGAAATGCTGATTTCATGATAATTAAAACTAGGGTTGAAAAAATATGGTAATTAAATGAAATGTCTCATCGAAATCTGTGTATCCTTAATAGAACACAATACACACAACAACACAACACAATGTATAAAATGCATGATACCATGATGCAATGGATCGCTTAAAGACAGATCGCAGCAATGCTTTTTGCCTAATTTGAAACCCACTAAAGCTTTAATAACGTTTATAATGTAAGAGGCGCACGCATGACATAACCGTGTAATAATTTTGTCACCAGACTCGCATTTTTCGCTAACAGAGACGGCGCACGTGGCGCCGCTAATCGCGGCCGCGCTCGTCATCGCCGCGCTGCTGGTGCTCGTGCTCTGCCTCATCATACGCTGCCGGAGGAGGCGAGGTCAGTCATCTTACTGTATAATTGTTCGCTAACAGAGACTGATCGCGGCCGCGCTCGTCATCGCCGCGCTGCTGGTGCTCGTGCTCTGCCTCATCATACGCTGCCGGAGGAGGCGAGGTCAGTCATCTTACTGTATAATTGTTCGCTAACAGAGACTGATCGCGGCCGCGCTCGTCATCGCCGCCCTGCTCGTGCTCGTGCTCTGCCTCATCATACGCTGCCGGAGGAGGCGAGGTCAGTCATCTTACTGTATAATTGTTCGCTAACAGAGACTGATCGCGGCCGCGCTCGTCATCGCCGCGCTGCTCGTGCTCGTGCTCTGCCTCATCATACGCTGCCGGAGGAGGCGAGGTCAGTCATCTTACTGTATAATTGTTCGCTAACAGAGACTGATCGCGGCCGCGCTCGTCATCGCCGCGCTGCTCGTGCTCGTGCTCTGCCTCATCATACGCTTCCGGAGGAGGCGAGGTCAGTCATCTTACTGTATAATTGTTCGCTAATACTGTATAATCACACAAGTTTGTGATGTTATTTTTGACTCTACCACCGCGTCGGAAGAAGATGCAGCCAGAAAGTTTATTAGAATTATGTGAGAGAAAATAAAATAACCAATACTATATTTTTTAGTTAGATGCCTCAAATTAATAGCAATGTTTTTCTTTCGTTCACAGAGAGCGTGGAATATAAGACTGATGATTTAGATAGGTGAGTACCTACCTAAATATTTTACTATCTAAGTAATTAAAAAGAACCAACCAATCTTTCTCATTAAAGACATGTTTATTACAACACGATCATCGATCATCAAGTACAATAAAAAAAAAGTTTCTAGTCTTATTTTAATTTAGTAACTATCATGGATTTAGAATCATAAAGGATGCCACTCCTCCTTACAAGCTTTGAAACAAGAACATTGGAAATGGCGTCGTCGATATTTCCAATTTTAGGTGTGTCCCTTTCTAGCCAATCACGTACGAGTAGTTACGAAAATAACAGGAGAGGAGCTACAATTTTTGACGTTGGATTAGAAAGGGACAAAGTTAACGTCTCAAAAAACAACGAGGCGACGGAAAAGAACGATCATTGCCGACCACCAAGTAGTATTATCATGTTTCACCGCTTGTTAGGCAGTCTGTCCTCCATTATAGGTATTCAGAACTTCTTGGTAACGATGCTTTTCGATTTAACCATACCCGGCCCAATGTAAAGCAGTCACTAGACTCTCGCGAGAACTTCTCGGCGAGAACTTTCAAGGAAAATAACTAGGCCTCACTACGCCACGAGAACAATGAAGGGCATCCACACTCTCGTTCTCGGCCTTTCTCGTCCGTTCTCGGCGAGAATGTAGTACCTGCTCAACACGACTAGAATCTGAAACATGCTAAACCTCCGCAGCGAGAAAACGGTGCTGCCAGCGGACGCGGTGTACTCCCCCCCGAGCGCGCGCCCTCCCCCCGGCGGGGGCGGTCAGGGCTCGCGCGGGGCGGGGGCGGGGGCGGGGGCGGGGGAGGTGACGTCACGGTACTCGCCGGGCGCGCTGCAGGTGCGCCGCGCCGCCGTCGTGCTGCAGCCCCCCACCACCGTGTGATGTGTGCGAGTGCGAGTGACACACAGGTGTGACACACTTACTAACAACACAAGCACTACCGCAAGGCTGCGTTTCCACCAGAGATGTGCGAGGTAGCGTGGCAGTAAGCGAGGATACAATCCGCCAATAGCGCGCTTGCTCGATCACGTCTTTGGGAAATTGATGCACTCTCATTGGACTTTTTTTCCTCACTCACCGCCTCGCTACCTCACACATTTCTGGTGGAAAAGCAGCCTTAGCACTGACAAGGACGTCGCCAGCCACTGGCTTGGGTCGGGAGCAAGATGATATATAAGGTCTAACAAAATTAGGTGAAACAATTTTAAGGGGAGTATCATACCATCAAACTGAACAACTTTCTCTATGGGACCAATATCGATATCACGAAAAAAAAATCAACTGTCCTATACATTCGGGTCGAGTTAGGTTGGCAGTTTTCTTTGGGACAGCAGATTTTTTTTTTTCGCGATTTCGTTATTGGTCCCTTAGAGAAAGTTGTTCAGTTTGATGGTCTGATACTCCCCTTAAAATAGTTTCAGCTAATTTTGTTGGACCCTGTATACACCGCTAGTTTTTAATTACTATCATAACTTTAAAGAAGTATTCAGATTCAGACCATGAATCTAAACAACTTTCCTAAAGGAACATGAGACGAAAAACGAGAAAATTTTTTTGATTAAAAAATGTTTACAAAAGTGCGGATCAGCCGATCGATTTTGTATAGGAGGTCCAAAAAAATCTCCTTTTTCGACCCATGAAAGGGGATGAGGATGGAGGGGGGGGGGAGGGGGGGTATGGGGGGATGTGGGAAAGTTCACAGTCTGAACTAAACACACCCTTAAAGTTATGTTAGTAATTAAAAACTAGTTGTGTATATCCATTTTGGGTACTATAAACATGAATTGTAAAGGTTTATACGTTGTATAATAAGAGGAAAAATATAGGTAATCTCTAGGAGGGCTATTACCCTCTTTGCCCCCTACCCCATGGCGACGCCCTTGAGCACTACACAATCCTCTCTTGTACACTAGAATACCTAGAATGAGCGCGTAGTACCGTCAATTTCTCCCAAGGGTTGAACAGAGCGACAGCCAGTTTAAAAAAATATCAATTTCAATTTCAATTTCTTTATTGCGATAAATTACATGTTTTTGTAGGATGTTTGTAGAATACAATAAGATTGTAACAATGTAATTTTACCCCTGCGGGTGTAGCAATTTATACTAACTAACTAACCCTGCATTTAAACAAGCAATGAGGGAAGCCAAGACATTTTAAAAGAGGAAAGCAAAATCTACTAAATTTGTATAATAATACAGACGGTACTTACAATAATAATTGTGAAACAAATCAAGCCAATTTAATAACATGTCAATTTAATCCCTAATGCCAATGTTAATTATTTATTTGTTTTATTAACTACCTACGTACTAAAATCATAATTATAGAATTCATTTAAGTCATAAGTATAGAATTCATATATATTTTAATCAGTGCCTTTTTTTCTATAATAGCACACAACATTATAAAAAAACCAAAACAAAGTGTGACAAAGTCTCAAATGTAAGACCAAAAATACTTGCCTGGTGGCTTAGTTTGGCCTTTCTCACCCACCACTATAATGCCTCCGGTACCACCGAAACCCAAGTCGACTCTTTCCCATATTGACTAAAATTAAAATCGTCTAGTCCAAATCGATTAATTCTTAAAATGTCTCAGTCCCAGAATGTCTGGAATAGTATATTTGCAGCATCTGATCAGCCCAGTATTTTGTGTTCTTAAATTATCTATTTTTTGTTGCCTTCGTACCTTACCTACCTTGTTACAGAATACTCTTTATTTACATAAAGAACCTTCCAAAATAAAGATATTATCGAACCTGAAAATTCATCGACATTGGCTCTTCTCGTAATTAAAGTCCAGCATGTTCTGTTTGTCCCACGCAACTGTTGAACTGTCAGCATGATTCACTACAAACGTTTAATTATCTAAGTGCACCCGCAAACGAATCCGCTCACCTTGTAAAGGGATTAACATTGAATTATAGTCTGCACCGCACCGACGACCATTACTTAATTTGCTTTTTGTTTTTAAATGATTTATTGATGGCGTGGGTTCGAATCCCGTGAAAATGGATCGATATTGGAATCTACAAAAGGTGATAGCAAAATGAATCCAAATCTGTAAACCATTTATCCAGAACATTATGACCGGACAACCTGTTGATCGTTACACCTTACAGTAGTATACAGGGTGTAAGTGACAGCCTAGCAAATACTGAAACGGTGAACTCAGACCATCAAACTGAACAACTTTCACTATGGAGCCTACCTCAGGATATGCGAAAAAAAATCAGCTATCCCATACAAAACTGCTGTGCCTATCCGACTGAAATGTATGGAACATCCGATTTTTTTTGCTTTTCCTGTGGAAAGCCCATAGTGAAAGTTGTTCAGTTTGATGGTCTGAGTTCACCGTTTCAGTATTTGCTAGGCTGTCACTTACACCCTGTATTATAGTACTGTAGTTACACTTAAAATTTTTATAATTTGATAAATAAGATGTACACAATTTTTTTTGCTGCTGTGGTGGTCCAGTGGCGAGTAACCTTGCCTGCTGTGCAGAAGGCGATGGTTCGATCCCCGTCCAAGCCCGACTCGTACCAATGAGTTTTTCGGAATTTATGTACGATTTGTTACACCACTGGCTTTTCGGTGAAGGAAAACATCGTGAGGAAACCTGCATGCTTCAATTTCGAGGCGTGTATTGTACCCACTGTCCATTATAAGTGGCGACGGGCTCACCCCCCGTCACACTGGACAGAGTTTCGGTACTACTGGTGAAACGTGGATGTTCTGAGGTTTCAGAATATCTCTGACTACCCCCTCGGGGAATATAGTCGTGAGCATATGCTATGCTATGCAATTTTTTTTCTCTAATCTTTAATGAAAGCTTGAAAAAAATAAATTATGAATTTCTGAAAGTTTAAAATATGTTTTCGATTCAGGAGAAATAGTTTTCAGATTTTGCTTTTATTGGTTGACAGCTTGTCGGTTTTCTGGACTGTAGTAGATTTTAAAGTCATCATTTCATCAACGATATTGTCATCATGGACTTTGAACACACAGCAAATATAATTTTCTAATAAATGCTAAGACCTAGAATCGCCTAGAACTGGGCATACATAGACGTAGACTTTTAGTACATTGATATCGTTGTGGGCATATAACTCAAAGATTCAGTATCGATCGATGATAGATAGCTCTTGATTTTTCTCTTATATTTCATTCTCGTATGTTTAATAATTGAAAATAATGACAATTTTATTATTTTTTGCCAGGCAGCGTTATCGTCGCTGGAAAGAGAAGCCAAAGAAAACGTATACGCGGTATTAGATCCGCATATACAATATGAAATAACAATAAATAAGCACGGAGAACCGCCTAAATACTTGTCGCTGTCCAAGCCCCTAGCTCACCAAAGAGTGCACGCTTTCGACCCTCAGAGTACGAATGAGTTTAACAATAACGATTTTAACGATAACCGATTTTCTACGTTCAAGTCAGGACCTCCGAAAATAAGGAGATCCAATAAAAACGATAGAAATAATAATATGTTCGAGCAAAGTTATATTTGCAAGACTAATAACGATATAGAATATACTAAAGACCCGTATTTCGGGATGGTAAGAGGTGCTGATAATAAAAATGGTATAGATGTGTACTCACATAGAAACAATGAGTACAGAAACTCCAAAAAATATTCGCGCATGTATGAAAGAAATAATTCTGGTAGAAAAGATAATGTTAGGAAAGATAATCAAGAGGTTGACTTCAAGAAGGATGTTAAAAGAGCATCTAATCGTAGTCGCAAATATGACGAGAAAGATGTTTATAAGAAAGTAGTAAGGGAAAAAGAGAAAGAGCGATCTTTTGAAGAAATCAATGAAGAGATGAAAGCGAACCATGACATTGGAGACAACAGAGAAGATTACAAGCCGAGACCAGGGAAAGTTAGAGAAATAGCTTCAAAATTTAACAAGAACAGTTCGAATCATCACCAACCTAAAAAGGAGAGACCTAAACCATTGCAGAGCTATGGCCACCAGGCTTACTTGGATCATATTTTTCCTGATGCTGTAGAAGTGTAAGATAGTGTATTTGTGTGCGTGGGACATGATACTGATGTCGATCTCTGATTAGTGTTATAATGTGCAAATGTGTATTTAGTACAGTTCCTAGCTATTGGTATGCATTATCGAGGAGTAAATTTTTCTGACGCATGTCAAATGCGACAGCGCTATACGATGCCGAATATAGCAGAGCATCTCTTTCTTTTCCCCGACGTGCCATATCAATAGTGGGACACTGTTATTACTTTTAAATGTACCTTTTCTTCTCACTATACTTATCTATTTATTAATAGCATAATAAAATTATAAATTTCTAGCAATATTGTATGTAGTGCATAATCTTTTTTTTTTCAGAATTAGCTTTATCACTGCTCTCACAAATAATCATAGACTTTGTATAATATTTATAAACATTTTTATATGGTAATTTTTGTACTTAAATGAATTTTGCATTTATTTTATCTAGTTCTTATTTGTACTAAAAACTTTCTTTCCGATAGTTGTATCATTCGTTACTGTTTATTTTCATTTGTCTATAGACTCTATTTCTTACGTTTTGTATTGTTGAATTTTAACTGTAATAAAAAGTGAAAATTTGAATAGCTACAAAGTTTTGTGTTATTTACTCTCAGAGTTTATCCCACCTGATATTTTTTTTTATAATACCTACTCGTTCATTTTTGGTCCAAATGTGTCGACCAAAGAAAAATAATTTTTCACCTCACAAGCTCGGAAAGATTCTGTTTATCATGCGAAATCTGAGTGCAAAAGTGTATTTTATCCGCTAGCGTGGAAAGAGTTTTTGAAATTCGAATCTGTCTATTCAATATTTTTATATACCGCCAATCCACAGAAAATGCTTAATAACTATTTCATGACACTGGCCAGCACGAAAATAAAAACTTTTTGAAATGTTCTTTTTAGCAATTCACTTTTTTTCCTCGCTGTTGTGAGGTGAAAAATTGTGTGTTTCGCTCGGCTGCAAAGTTATTCTGCGTCTCGTACCTTTGAAACCTTCGCTAAGCGCTCAGGATTCTATTATTTGAACCACTCGCTTTGCTCGTGGTTCAATCCTAGAATCCTTCGCTTGCTCAGGTTTCAATAAAAGTACTCGCGCCAAAAAGCAACTTTGCAGCCTAGCATAACAAATAACTATTGTATTCTTTTAGAATTTGTCCGTCTAAGCATTTATTATTATTATGGGGCAAAAGGACCAAAAATGTATGGTCTAACTAAAAATAAAATTTAAATGTCATGTTTTGGCAGGACGTTTCATTTGTTTTTGTTAGTTCATTTCTAGGAAAAAGTATCGGAACGTCCCTGGTTCATTTCATCGAAACTGTCATGATAAGACAGATTTTCGAACCCAAATAAAACCGAGGACAATGGCCCAACAGCTTTAGGTGCCATAATATTAATAATGATGAATTTTAGTTTAGACTCAAGTTCTAGATGAATATAGATTGATTATGTTTCTTTGGTGCCGGCCAAAGAAATATATTTGGACCAAAATGGAGCTCGTATGTCTTTGCGTAATATAAAGGGATGGTAAAGGTAGACCAATTTTTACAATAGGACCAACAAAATATTGACAAAAAACCTGCGGAAGGCTCCTCCATAGTATAACCGCTTCGGCCGCCATCGAAACCGCAGTTCCGTAACTAGTTACGATCAAGGATTTTTTTTTTACTTGAACGAAACCAGTTGCGAACATCTTGTTTATACAAATTTAAATTAATCACGGTGGCGACGGGCTCACCCCCCGTCGCACTGGACAGAGTTTCGGTACTTCTGGTGAAACGTGGATGTTCTGAGGTTTCAGAATATCTCTGACTACCCCCTCGGGGAATATAGTCGTGAGCATATGCATGCTATGCTATGCTATGCATGCTAAATTAATCACACCACTAGTTTTTAAATACTCGCAAATTTTTAAGGGTGTGTTCAGCTGATGACACTAAACTAAATTGTTGAGCCTCCAACAGTAAATCGATCGCCTGATCTGCACTTTTGTATTGGAGTTCTAAAAAAAATGCTCGTTCCTTAGGGAAAATTGTTTAGTTTCTTCGTCTGAATACACCCTAATGTTAATACTTAATAAAAAAATTGTGTTGTATTTCAGACAAGATGTCCATACACAGGATGAAATTGATATCATTAGCATCATTAATATACTAAGAGTCTACCCATCAAACTGAACAACTTTTACTATGGAAGCAAACCGATCGATGCAATAAAAACATCGATAGAAGAGAAAAAAATATCTGCTGTTCCATCCATACTAAACTGCAATGCCTACTTGACTCAAATGCAGATTTTTTGTTTGCTCCGATCATCGGTTTGTTCCCATTGTTAAAGTTGTTCACTGTGGTTGTTCAGTTTGATGGGTAAACTCTTAGTTTAAAAGGATGCTAATGATATCAATTTCGTGTTAGTATATGTACCTACATTTTATCTTAAAACTAGTGTTAATAACAAAACAAGGTAAGAGTAATTTATTTTATTTTAAAAACCCGGCATGGAGCTTCACCCAGTGATGAAACGCGGGGAGTCCCAGATTCCACTGGACTCTAAACACGCTCCGTTCGTGCTTGGCTCGTAGCCTGCCCAACATGGAGGCGCACCGTTTTCTCGTTCGCGTAGAAGTCGTCCATGTGTTTAGATTAGAGGTCTGAAGCAGCTTCGAATAATTGTATTTTATTTGAGTCCACACCCTGTTTTTATATTGATGACTAATTATTTATTCCGGGAATTAAAAGCGGTGCATGTGAAAGCTAACTACCTACATAGATTCCTATAGGTACTACACATGTATTATTACTTATTCGTGCTCTTTATTACCGGATAGGGACCAGTAAAAAAGTCGAAGCGTTTGCCAATTAGGTTGATTGGATAATAGTTTGCGCACCCGAAAAGGTGTCGAAAGTAGACACATTACAGATGCTAATTAAGCTTGGGGGTTGACACGAACAGTTTAATTTATTTTAAGTGCCATTATAATGCAATTGTGTCTGTGTTTTTATAGTTCCGTAGTTAGAGTTCTTATAAGATAAGTTTATGTTACGATATAATAATTATTAACCGCTTGCGATAACAATTGATTAAACAATTGATATCGGGCGATATCTCGACCGCGGGATTTGACGGGTTAATACTGGAGTGCGATTTTTGAATCTCATTCGGTGAGCTCGGCAATAGAAAATGTCAAAATTTCTTTGGAGATACGCATCTTTCTACTGCTGATTTGACTTCCAAAAATCATAATTCAGGTGTGCGATTTTTTAAAGTCAAATAAGCAGTAGAAAGATGCCTGAGAAGCAAAAACTTCCTCTGCAATGTGACCTATAGACTTAAAAACGTAGAGATTTCATTCTCTTTGGTTCGGATTTGGTTCTTTCATAGGTACAATGCCTATAGGTACTATTATAACGTTGATGTTGAAAAATTACATTTGACTATGTTAAAAAAAACACAAAAAGGTCAAAAAGTTAACAAATGAACGCAAAAACAGAAAACGTAGAATTGATGTTTAGTTATTAACTTTCAAAACAAAAAAATGTTCAAATTCTACGTGTTTTTTTTCGCAAAACTTCTAGGTATACTTACCAAACAAAAATCGTCCAAATTTTTCGTATAGAGTGTTTTAAATAATATTCCTTTTTTATCTACTACACCAGGACTAAAACATACCCAGGTATTTTTCCGAAGCACTGGGTCCATACCATAGAGACCAAATTGTTTTTTTTTGTACACCAAATAAAGAATTAGAGCGGAAGGCAATTAAAAACAAAACGATTCCCTAGCGAGTCCTTTTAATTTTCTACACCACCAAATTAATGTAAGTACCTACCTACCTAACTATATAACATAAGTATGTAAGTATAGGAATAGGTATAATTAATTAACTTGAAATACTTTCGGCAGCTCTGTGTTGAAAACGATCATCGACATAATTAAGGCCTCTGTGCTTCGATAGGTAGGTACACTAAGCTATGAGGTATTGGAACTTTCGGATCATTAATAGCCTATACACCGCACTAGTTCTTAATTACTTACTAAAAAAAATTCAACTCACCAAAGTTTCATCGCAATCGGACGAACGGTAATAGGAACGCATAAGCATGCTATAAAAACCAAAATAAGCTGGCCTCGCGTAGGTAGAATAACGTATAGTGTCGCGGGGCCACTGGCCAGCTATGTTTGTTTTGTGTAGCTTGATGTGTCGCCGTATGTACTTTTCATAAAGGGTGAAATTGAAATCATTTTAAATTACGGTACGTGTAGACTATTAGAAAGGATGCCAATCATGCCAATGATTTCAATTTCACCCTGTATAGTCATGGTCTTTATTTTAGATTAGTACGTGTTTACTTAGTACCTTCTCATTTCAATAAAATTACTTAAGGTGGTTGGAGAGCTGTCAATTTCATAAAAAACGTAGCACTCGTAGTGTTATACGACAACGTTTTGTATGGACGGAAACCACCTTAACTAATTATTATGCTTTTAATGGTAGGTACCTACAGTATCTTCCCGGTAGGATAGATAATTAATGTAGGTACCCTTTGTGCGTTTTTCCCCAGTTGGTTAGGACATTGCAGGCTGAATCACCTGATTGTCTGAAAAGAAAGATGATTCCGTGCTTCGGATGGCACGTTAAGCTGTTGGTCCCGGCTACTATGACTGGTGGTAGTAGTCGTTACATAAAAACCACGTCAGAGGCCGTAAGGCGGTTTGAATAAACTCTGACACCAGGGCTTTGCAGCCCACTCGATAAGAAGAGAAGAATGTAGGTACCTAGGTAATAGGTAGGTACCCTTTTTGTTCAACGCTAATATCTATTTGCTGTGCAAAAGAATTTGATGTCAGGAGTGCGATTTTTGAATCTCATTCGGTGAGCTCAGCAGTTAAAAATGTCAAAATTACTACGGAGATATGCATCTTTCTACTGCTGATTTGACTTTCAAAAATCGCACTCCTGAAGTATGATTTTTGAGAGTCAAATCAGCAGTAGAAAGATGCGTATATCCATAGTAATTTCGACATTTTCAACTGCTGAGCTCACCGAATGAGATTCAAAAATCGCACTCCAGGTACCTAAATGTTATTTAAGTACTTCAGTTAAGTTACTCATCATCATATCGTATGGCATTTTTTTTTTTTAGTTACTTACCTATATTTTATCAGTCTACAGGAAAATTATTGTATACCTACTTACCTAATCAAAACCTAATTAAAGTAGTAGTTGTAATTATAATGAGAACGTTGATTAGGTTTAAAGTAGGGTTTAAATAAATAATTAAATAAAAACAATATTAATAAAACTACATTAATTTATTCATAATTAAGCTGTGTCCGGTAGCGCTTCTAATTCTAAAGTTGTCAGAAACTTTTTAGGTTGCAAATTGCAATCATAGGTTGCAATGTTCCAATGCCACTTAAAGCTTAAGCTCGCGGCCGACGGCGGTTACTATGAAAACGTATATGTCATATTCCACTCGTCAGTCGCATCGGCCGCTGGGATCGGAAGTGCACCTTTAGGGGTGAACTACACATGGCCGCACGCATATAAGATAGACGGAACGCGATCGCCTGCGGCGTGCGATCGCAGGCGATCGGATTCCGTTTATCTTATATGCTCTAGCAAATGACGTTCTTGAGTGACAGAAAAGGATGGAGCGACGGAAAAGTGCGATCGCGTGCGGCCATGTGTAGTTCAACCCTTAGATGTAATGAAAATTCTTGGTTGTGTGAAAAACATGTAGACGAGTTTTTGGATTCCCAAAAATTTTTTTTACTTCTGATTTTTTAATTCCAATCGTACCTACCTAGTACCTATTCGTAACATAATAATAATATTAGAGAGGCAAAATCTTTTATAAATGCAGTTCCGCACTCAGGATTTATAGTTACGTCATTGTGATACCTGTTTATGTGATCAGATAAATAACAATAATTATAGTCTCTACTTTACATCCTCCATTCTATGTAGATCGGATAATATTTTTATAATTAGATATTAACTAAGTATGTTCTGAGTTTTCAGAATATGTCTGAGTCTGACTACCTCCTCGGGGAATAGTCGTAAAACATTGCTAGATGAGAGCATTTTTAAATCATCATCATCACCGCCTATACAAGGTGTTTCATAAGTAAATATAAATATTTAAAACTCTTAAGGGGGTCTGAACAGACCGTCAAACTGAACAACTTTCTCTATGGGACCAACATCAAAATCTAGAAAAAAAAACTGATATCCCATACATAGTATCTAGTCGCTTTGTAGAGTATGGAACATCTTTTTTTTTTCGATTTCGATATTGGTCCCATAGAGAAAGTTGTTCAGTTTGATGGTCTAAACCACCCTCTTAAATATTTAGTTGTATTTTTGGTCTCACTGCAGGGCACAGGCCTACCCCCAGGGAGGGTATATGGGCGTTAGTCCACCAAGCGTGCCCAATGCGGATTGGTAGACTTTACATAAGCATTAGAATTTCTTCTTCAGCGTATGCAGGTTTCCTTACGATGTTTTCCTTCACCGTTTATGAGAAGTCGGTAGGTAAGTAGTTACTATAAGATAACAATAAAATTGTCCAGTCTTTTTTATTTATGATTCACGATAATTCCAAGGTCTAATTATAATTCTAGGCATGAATGCAGGATATGATGTACCTAGGTCTGGTATAGGCAAAGAATAGAGGAGATTAACGTAACCTGTAAAATCTGTTAAAACCTTATATAGGGTCCAACTTAATATGCTGACACTTTTTTAAGAGGATGATCAGACCATCAAACTGAACAACTTTCTCTATTGGACCAACATCGAAATCGCGAAAAAAAAAATCTAACGCTTCATACAAAACTGCAAACCTACTCGAGCCAAATGTATGGGACAGCAGATTTTTTTTTCGCGATTTAGAAGTTGGTCCCATAGAGAAAGTTGTTCAGTTTGATGGTCTGATCAACCCCGTAAAAAAGTGTCAGCATATTAAGAAGGACCCTGTATACTTAAGTAGTTCGGAACACGATTATGATTCTTGGATTATAAAGGGTGTGCCTAAGGAAAATTATCATTAACCTCCACACACTCTACCCATCTACTCGTAACTGAAAAACTTTAAATATGGGAACAAATCTGTAAAAACAAAAAATAACTGCTGTTTCATACGTTCGAGTCGTGTATAGGCATTGCAGTTTAGTATGGAACAGCTGATTTTTTTGCTCTGACAGGTTTGCTCCCATAGTAAAAGTTCTTCAGTTTGATGGTTTGAGTACCTATGTGGTTTAAAAGTTACTAATACTTTTCCTTACACTCTGTACACCCCTAGTATTTAATTATTATTCAGAAATTGTAACTAAACAAGTTTCTCTAAGGAACATGGGTCGCATTTCCACACAAAAGAGCAAAATGTATGGAAGTGCTGATTTTTTTTCGCTATTTCGATGTTATCCCATGGAAACTTGTTCAGTGGTCTTATCATCACCTTAAAAACCGTCATAAACTCATAAGTAGGCCAAGCTTTTTAACTGCAACTGCACAATCCGGGGAGGAGGTTTATTAACCCTCAGGTGGTGAGATTATAGTCGATTAGATAAGTCATTGATGATGATAAATCCTATTGCATCGACGCGACAGAACGATAGAGTGGCAATAGAGTTCCACCTAACAGTTGATCATAGGAGAGTAAATAATACTGATTCGGTAGTATACCCAAATACATTTCCCTATGTTTAATATTCAAATATTAGTTTGATCCGCATGGACTATTACATTCCATCTACTAATTCTATTCTATTATATTTTTAAGGTTATGGCATCCATCTTGGTGTAGATAATTTTGCCAATGTCGAGTTTTTGTAGCAAAAGTGCTTGACGTTGTACGGTTATATATTTATTTTGGTGACTTCAAGGGTTGTTCTTAACCCTTTGAGCGCTTTACGGACACACGTGTGTGCGAGAAATTTTTTGGTCTCGGGCGCCTTACGGACACACGTGTGTCCGTAAGACAACCGCTCCCATTGGCTCGTGATCTATGGTTTGGCGTTTCGTTTCACCATACTTTTTATATTTTTATTAAATTTATTAGTTTCCTTGGGTTCGTTTCATAACAATTCGCTGAGAAACGAAACGCATTTCCGTCTAGAAAAAAAATAATTTCGGAGGGCCGGCGAGCGACCGCCATTTTGCGCTGTGCCCGAGAGTGTTCAATGTTTTTGCGATTGAAATAAAAATGGATTGTAGGAGAAAACGGTGAGTGTTTTTGTCAATTTATGTATGAATTTACTGGAAAAGAAGTGGAGATTACGTGTGAAGTATTAGTTTTCTAGTATACGGATAGATTACTTGTGAGGAAGCCAAGAACTTTTGGATGCAGGAACACGGCGGTGTTTAGTTTCTGACCGCGCGTGCCATGGCGGCAGTGTTGTACATTTTTGCGCCGTTTTTTTGTCGGTATTCAATTGTTTTGAAGCAAGGTGTTGTTTATAAATAGCTCGTAATATTATGAGCTTTCATGTTATCATATAGGTTTTGTGCGTTGTGCAGTGTAATTATATTTAAAATTGGGACAAAGTCGAGGTAGTCTCTGTGTTGTGAAGTTTTTTTGAGAAATAGTGTCAAAGAACTCGGAATATCTCATAAGGTAAGTCCTAGCATAGAAAAATAGGTGTTTAGAATGATAGGGCATCTTATTTACTTTACGTAGATATATACTTTATTGCAATAATTCCATAACATAACCTCGAAAAATAATTTTTTCTAAGACATGGTAAAAAAAGTTGTCATGCCCTCAAACACCTTGGCGCTCAAGGGACTTTTTTTTTGTAGAGCTCTAGCACTGGACGGGTTAAAAAAGAACAAAATCCTGAGCCACCATTGGAATTCCGCTGTAGGCCGGGGATGGGACAACCGACAAGCGACCGCCCAATAGCAGACCCACAACGCAACTCCCCATCTACTAATGAATTTTTCTAACTTATAATACTGACTGCTCTCATACGGTAAAGTGTTTACCACACAGGTTTAAAAAAAAAATGTATACATACCTACCTACAGGGTGTTAGGGTAAACAGTTGCATTTATTTAAGGGGTGATTGTACCCATGATACTGAACAACTTTCAGAGAAATTAGCAAAACAAAATTTAAACTTTTCCATTATAGCGAACTAGGTCTTTTTCTATGCATGTCATTTTAGAACGTTGTCATTTTGTCAAGACAGTCAAGCGTTAGTAGTTCAATCAGCTAGTTAATAGGATTTAGTATCATCATCATCATTTTCAGCCTGTATCTACCCACTGCAGGGCATAAGCCTCCTCCATATTTTGCCATTCTTCTCGGTCCTGTGCCAGTCGCATCCAGGTCTTGCATGTACTTTTCCAGATGTCGTCAACCCACCTGGCTGCCGGACGACCCACTTCTCTTTTACCTAATCTCGGCCACCACTCTGTTAAGGCTTTACTCCACCTGCCATCATTTCGTCTAGCTACGTGTCCTGCCCACCGACACTTTAAGCGAGCTATTCGGTCCCCGACGTCCTGAACCTTAGTTCGACGTCGGATCTCGACGTTTGTGACGTGGTCAAGAAGGGTGATGCCTAGCATGGCGCGCTCCATGGCTCTCTGTGCTACTTTGATTTTGTGTACAGTTTTCTTAGTGAGCGTCCATGTTTCGGCACCATATGTCATGGTGGGCAAGACACATTGATTAAAAAGCTTGGTTTTCAAGCATTGTGGCATTTTTCTGTCTCGGAGCACGTCGTCCAGCTTACCGAAAGCAGCCCACCCCAATTGCACACGTCTTGAGACCTCTTTTATTTGGCATTCTTTACCAAAGGATAAACACTGTCCAAGATATACATAACGATCGACTACCTCTAAAATCTCATTACCCACAATAATGGGGTCTGTGACTCCACAGTCGTTCGTCATAACCTTAGTCTTGGACATGTTCATCCTCAGGCCTACACTCAAAGAAGCATTATAGAGTTCTTGCAACATCTCTCCCAGGTCCTCACTGGTTTCAGCAAACAGTATTAGGTCATCCGCAAAACGAAGGTGCGACAAGTAGACTCCATTGATATTAATACCCTTGTCATCCCATGCTAATGTTTTTATTACATCTTCAAGGACAGCTGTAAACAGTTTGGGTGAAATGGTGTCTCCCTGTCGCACTCCACGTTCGATTGGTATGCGCTTTGTTACATCATGTAAGCGAACCTGCATCGTTGCCGACCTATATAACTCTCGGAGTATATCCACATAACGGCCGTCCGTGCGGCAGCGATGAAGAGAATTGAACACGGCCCAGTGTTCGACACTGTCGAAAGCCTTTTCGTAGTCAACGAGGGCAAAACACAAAGGCCGGTTATACTCACGACATTTCTCCATCAACTGCCTCACTGTGTGGATATGATCGATAGTGGAGTAGCCACTCCGGAAACCTGCCTGTTCTCTAGGTTGGTATTCGTCGAGCTCCCGGGTGAGTCTATTACAGAGAACCTTGGAAAATAACTTGTAGACTTGGGAAAGGAGGCTTATTGGGCGATAATTGGCCAGCTTTGAACTATCTCCTTTTTTGAACAATATTATCACCTCGGCGTTTTTCCAGGCTTCAGGTGTATGGGCTGTACTAATGACCTTATTGAAAAGTTCTACAAGAACCTTGAGGACGACTTCGCCACCTGCCCGCAATAATTCAACCGAAATGCCATCTTCGCCAGGAGCTTTTTCGTTTTTCATTTGGCTCAGAGCTAGTTCCACCTCGCGAGGCAGTATAGGAGGCAGGTCCTCCGCGCTACGGTAATCCGTGGGGTTGGCTCGTGGATCATTTATATTTATCTCTGGTTGCATCGACCTTGTAGCATAAAGATCCTTGTAGAATTTCTCAACCACAGCCAGCAGTTGGTCACGATCTGTTACTAAAGAGCCATTGTCATCTGTAAGCTTCGCTATTTGTTCAGTTCCGGAGCGTAGCTTTCTTCTGAATACTTTGGGTCCTCTGTTTTTCTCAATGGTCTTAATAATCACATTTTTACTGTATGACCTTAGATCTTTACGGATAGCTTTGTGTATCGTTTTGTTTAGGTTTTCTATCACACGCTGGTCGCTTACAACATTATGTGGATGTGTGTGAGGATTTAGTATGGAAATTCCAATATGTTTTTGGCGAATTTGCTACAGGTTTCTTACGGAAAGTTGTTCAGTGTCATGGGTACAATCACCCCTTAAAGTAATGCATTTACCCTAACATACTCTACATTCGCTTTGACAGCATACAGCCTGTCTGACGTAAAACTTTCAACAAACAAACCTTTGCTTGCACTGAAAACAATTAATTTAATGAATTGATAATGTCTACGTCGGATAAATTCGTCTGGACATAAAACAAGAGGCGCGTTGCCATTTGACCACCAGTGTACCTACCGCTCGCTCGAGTGACGGTCATTCCGAAAAAAATACAAACATGCGAGTTCTACGAATATTATTATTACTCCTGTACAGCTTTGTTGTTACAAGTGGACAGCCGTGTGAAGATAATCTCAGTATAGATGTGACAGACGGCAATATATTTCACGATGGTACAGTGGTACACAACGGTATACGATACCCTAGTGAAAAAGTGTTCAAGAAAAACGTTGATGGAAAATTCAAAACTTTTGGATGCGTGTGCGAACTTAGGAAATGTGTTAGAAAGTGTTGCCAGCTAGGCTCGGTCCTTAGTGTAATTACAAAGGGATGTACGGCCACCGTGATGGAGAATTGGGTAGAGTCGAACTATGCACTCAACATTTCATTCAGAAGTGATTTTGTAAAGAGCGTTGGGGTGAGAGAGGCTGGTTTCGGTTTTCTCGAAGGAAGACCGGACTGCGAGATGTATTTGCAGAAACGAGATTTATGGCATCTACAAGAGGTATGTGAATATCAAACAAGTTTTTGACGAACCAAAACTCCAAAGCTCGCGGGTTTTTGAAAGCTTCATTTACCTGTGTGTTATCATAAGCAAGTAACTTCAATGAGAACGCGAAAGTTGGAGTTTGCTTTATTTAATACGTGTCTAAAAGTCTTCGTCGTTTTATCATCATCATCATCATCATCAGCCTATATACGTCCCACTGCAGGGCACAGGCCTACCCTCAGGGAGGGTGAATGGGCGTTAGTCCACCACGCGTGCCCAATGCGGATTGGTAGACTTCACATATGCATCAGAATTTCTTCTTCTGCATATGCAGGTTTCCTCACTATGTTTTCCTTCACCGTTTGAGAGCAGTCGGTAATACGTACATAAGTTAGAAAAACTCATTGGTACGTGGCATGTTGTCCGTGCGGATTCGAACCCGGACCTCATGATTGAGAGTCCATAGCTCTCCGCAACGCGCCACCGAGTCGTTTTATATAAACATGTAATAGGCATATTGTTGGGACGGGACAATCCGGGCATAGTATTGCAATCGGTGCCTACATTCGTCCATTAAGCTACCGATACTCTGCCGATGTAGGTTGAATTTCGCAACTTGTTTCGTCTTTCTTTAAGGTACAGTAATTAGTCTTGGTCAATACTTGAGAAGAGCGTCAGTGGCACGTTGCGGAGAGCTATGGAAACTCAATCTTGAGGCCCGGGTTCGAATCCGCACGGAACACATACCAAGTACCTACCAATGAGTTTTTCTAATTTACATACATCATACGTACGCAAGTACGTAATACCGACTGCTCTCAAACGGTGAAGGGAAACGTCGTAAGGAAACCTGCGTATGCAGCGTATGCTGAAGAAGTACAAAAGTTTCAATATTAATAGACAGGTGTCTTGAGGTTGAAGAAGTGATAGATTTCGATGTGCACAGATATTTAGGTACCTAAATTAAAAAAATGTATAAAAGATCAAGATGAATTTACCTAGCTTGTGACTTTACTAATTTTGTGTAAATCCTACTTTGTATGGCGGTAAGTAAAAGCATAATTATGCGCACGATTATATTCTCCTATAGCCAGAGATATTCAATATTGTGTACACAATTTTCAGAATATCCATATTTCACTAACAGTGACCAAACTGTGTCCAATAGATCATAGAATATCACACATCTATGTGACAGGTAGTGAGCCCATCGTCACATTTCAATGGACACAACACGCTTCAAAATAGAAGTTCGTATGTTTCGTCACAATATTTTCCTTCACCGAAAACCAAATGGTGTTCCAAATCGTCCCTATACGTTCTTACAACTCATTGCAATACGAGTGTAGCATTCTAACATAAATTTGATTAAGTTAAGGGGGTTGCAGAGACGTTCACAGGCAACTAGATGGCGCTCGGGAGCATCATTCCTGATTTTTTCACATTTTATTTTATATCTTCGTAATTATGTTATAAATTGCAAATGTTATTTGAGATGCGTAATCTTGATTTTCTTAACTATTTTTCCATACATAAAATATTACTTTTGTTAATACCGTCTACGAATGTTATACGTCAAAGTTTTGTATGAAATTGATTAAAATTAAAATGTATATCAAATTCGTATGAACAATAAAATTACTATAACTTGTAGCTAGATCAGTAAAACATAAACACAAGTGCCCGCATAATTGAAAATTTTGATTGAAATCATCACAATTACGAGATATGAAATTAAATGTGATAAAATCAGGAATAATCTACGAACAAATAAATGCTCCCGAGCGCCATCTAGTGTAGTGCAACTCCCTCTGCAACCCCCTTAATAATAAAAAAAAAAACATACGAACAAGCACCTACTTACTATGTGGCGTTAGAAAAACAATGAACGGGTTAACATTTGGATTTCATAATGGTCCCTAAGTTTTGACATTTGACAAATGAGATAATGTAATTCTATACACTCCGCTGTGTCCATCATTCAATATTTTTGGTTGTACCACGATTTCCTCTTAGTAGGTGCCTATAGATAGATCGTTATTACCTAACTTATTGGGACAAAAACAAACTGAAAACAAATAGGCATTGTTGTTTGTTGTCCCAAGGAAAATAAAATAAAGGTACCTAGTTTTTTTTGTAATTTTATCAGCTAGGGCCTAGGTAGTGGACCACGACGCCTGGTACTATCCAGTGTGCTAGATCGTTTCATAGAAACTTTCAATAGGTACCTCTACTATCTCCATTAAAATATTGTTCTTAAGAGTAAGCTGTCTTTAACAAGATCTGTATGCAAACAATGTGCATATCATGAGGAAGTCCAAACAGTACTTATTTATATACAAATAGACTATAATAATTGTCTGAAATAACATTCGGATTCTGATAGATGAAGTGAGATAATGGTATGTTTTCCTCAAATAGGTACCTACCTTCCTCAATTACCTGTGTTGTGTATACTGTATGAAATACATATTCATAATAATATGAAGTATGTCCGTAATATATTTTTTATTACGTTAAGGGGGTTGCAGAGGGAGTTGCACTACACTAGATGGCGCTCGGGAGAATCATTCCTGATTTTATCTCATTTTATTTTATATCTTCGTAATTATGTTATAAATTGCAAATGTTATTTGAGATGCGTAATCTTGATTTTAACTATTTTTCCATATATAAAATATTACTTTTGTTAATACCGTCTACGAATGTTATACGTCAAAGTTTTGTATGAAATTGATTAAAATTAAAATGTATATCAAATTCGTATGAACAATAAAATTACTATAACTTGTAGCTAGATCAGTAAAACATAAACACAAGTGCCCGCATAATTGAAAATTTTGATTGAAATCATCACAATTACGAGATATATAAAATAAAATGTGATAAAATCAGGAATAATGCTCCCGAGCGCCATCTAGTGTAGTGCAACTCCCTCTGCAACCCCCTTAAAGCCCGACCAGAAATATAAAAAACCTCGCCATGTTGCGGAAAATCATTGGAACTAATTTTTGTACTTGGAACACTAACATTAAAGGTGACAGTCGATTGCAGCGCCCCCAAACCATGTTTTTTATATTCCTGGTCAGGCTTTATATTATATTATCATATGGTTAATTCATTTATTAAGTATTACAGAAATGCCTTAATTTAAATACCATATCATATTTTTCATTTTTTTTATCATATTACTTCAGTCTTCATGATTTCAGTTTTGTTGCAATAGTGAAAGTTGTTCATTTTGACGGCCTAATCAACTAGCTAAAGTTGACCACAATTCAAATAAACTTTTTTATGATGGTGATGACCAAAAACAAATTGGTGTAAATAAAATATGTGTACTTATATACCTAAGTATATCATCTAAATTAATTAATTTCTGCATACCTACTGTATGCATGCATATAAATTAATTTGTCAACGAAACAAAGTTATCTCAAGATCGTGTTCTAATTATAAATACGGGATAAACACTATGACGTGTTAATTTAATGAACTGGATTAAAAAATAAAATAAAAAATAAGCAAAAAAACAATAGAGTGATAAAGTTACCAAACACCGGAAAGAGAAGGCGTTCGTTCATGTAACATTGAGATAACAATAAATAGTAGGTATATATATTTAGAACTTTGTAAAAATTATAAAACAAACCTATTAACTAATTTACAAGCAATAGGTATAAAACAAAATATACTTTGAGACTAGGTACCTATATTAGACTGAAAACGAAGACTAAGACGCTAAATTAAAAAAAAACGAATAGTCAATGATAACAAAGAAAAAAAAAAGAGCAAGATTTGATTAAAAAAGACTAATAAAATCTGATAAAGCAAACAAACAGTGGATTTTTTTCTTGATTGGATGTTAATCCCATACAGAAAGTTGTTCTCTTTAAAACAACGTCGCATATTAAAAAACTTCCTATAAAATATCCTTATAACATCCCGAGTATTTCCAGGTTTGAAATGAAGTTTAGGGGAATTAAAAAACCAATGAGTTTGGTAGGTAAAATAAATAGCTTTTCTTTGAAACAGTGTGACTGCGGATATTCTGTGAAACAATTTTCGGTGACGTCCCAGAAATAAACAATTCTTAAAACAGACTTTATACCTACGTAGATTTAACGTCATGTCCAATGTATTTAGGAACTTATTTATGCGTGATTCACAATGTAACCGGTCATTTTATATCTAAATAAAGAACCAATAATGTCTGGCATTGCGTTCTTTTCCCGCGATTCGCTAGTGGATACTCGACACAGTAGACAAAATAAACAGCATGGAAACTACCAAACCAAGAGTGCTGATGGACTCGGAGTAGTTCGGACCCGGATAGCATATCCCTGCTTCCGACAATAATTGCAGAATACGTACAGAGTTAATTCGAAGCCATTAGCATCGTTTTAAACTAAGACTCTACCCATCAAACTGAATAACTTTTACTATAGGCAAATCTGAAAATCTGTGGATATTCAGAATTTTCAAAATATATCTGATTACCCCTCGGGGATGCCTAGGTACGATTATCCAAATTAAAACAAAAGCGGATGGTCAGCTACTAAATAGCAACGCGCCTACTCGAATCAAATGTATAAAACAGCCGTATATTTTTTGCTCTTTCAGGTTTTGCTCCCTTAAAAAAGTTGTTCAGTTTGATAGGTACCTAGTTTAAAAGTATGCAAAAGAATACAAATTCTGTATATCTTCCATATCTATACATATACAAGGTGTTTCATAAGAAACTCTTAAGGGGGTTGTTAAGACCGTCAAACTGAACAACTTTCTCTATGGGACCAACATCGAAATCGCGAAAAAAAAAATTTCATGTCCCATACATATTTTAGCTCTAGTCGATTTGTAGAGTATAGAACATAAATTTTTTTTTTCCCGATTTCGATATCGGTCCCATAGTGAAAGTTGTTCAGTTTGATGGTCTACACCACACCCTTAAAGGTTTATTTGTAGTTTTGTAACACCTTGTATATAGATGTAGAGTCTTTCTAAATATTATGTTGACGGTTTTAAAGGGGATGTTCAGACCATAAACATTCAGACCAAGAACATTGGCATTTGGACAGCCCGGTAGCTCAGTCGGTAGTGAACCTGCCTGCTGTGCCGAGGGTCAATGTTGTATCTATACAAGGTGTTACAAAAATACAAATAAACCTTTAAGGGGGTGGTGTAGACCATCAAACTGAACAACTTTCACTATGGGACTAATATCGAAATCGCGAAAAAAAAAATTGATGTTCCATACTCTACAAATCGACTAGAGCTAAAATATGTATGCGATATCAAATATTTTTTTTTCGCGATTTCGATTTCGGTCCCATAGTGAAAGTTGTTCAGTTTGACGGTCTAAACAACCCCCTTAAGAGTTTTAAAAATTTATTTTTACTTATGAAACACCTTGTATACGTATTCTATATCGTTGTCTAGTCTCAATAAATAATATCCCGGCTAGATTCTTGTACTTTAAATGGGACTAGATAATTTGTATGACAATGTCCAAGATATTTATTTATTTATTTGAAAATCTGTCCATTAAAAAAATAAAGAAAATACTGATCTGCCGAATAAAGTATGCAAATAAATGTTTGGGTGTGACACGTCACTCGTTCTTTAATATGTATGCTGATTCCTCACTGTTGAATAAGTCTACTGTGCGTTGACCTTAACCTAAATATTATGCTCGCGCTAAATTGTCGAGGATTACGTTTTATATAGTAAAACAGGTTTTCCTCGACAACTGCTCAAACATCGATATAAATAGCAATCGATTACGATCGATTATCTTAAAGGAGCTGGAACTAAATTTATACAGGGTGTAAAGTTTAAGATGCTATGTGAAAAAAATCATCAGATATCATGAAGTGCAGTAGGAGTATGATTTGTGGATAATGTGTAAATTGAACATATTATTGAAGTTTTGATAAACACCAAAACACGATTAAGACACATTTTATCGATAGAAAAGAAAGTAAGATAAGATGAAACAATGAAACGTTTTTTTATAACAATAAACCATCGTCTCTACAAAATAAATATATATTGTAAGAATATGACCTCGATCGGTCATTCGTTTTTAGTACTACACAATTAATAACAGACGCACCAACGATTGTAATAAATAATTTGTAAGATAGTAAAGTTTGGATATAATAAATTCGGCATATGACCGTATCAACATTACAATATCCATGCATCACAGCACAGTTCATATCAAATTTTTACTTGATAAGACTTGACGAAATGTTGACAGCGTGTTACAAAACACCCTAGTTATACTTAAGGGGGTGCTTCAGCTCATCAAACTGAACAACTTTCACTATGGAGCGAACATCGAAACCGCGAATAATAAATCATCTGTTCCATACAAAACTGCAGTACCGACTCGACTAAATGTATGGGATATCTGATTTTATTTTCGCGATTTAGTAGTTTGGTTCATAGTTAAAGTTGTTCAGTTTGATGGTCTGAAGCACCCCCTTAAGTATTACTATTAGGGTGTTTTGTTACACCCTGTATTCGTCACCTGTTTTGCAGTGGGACAGGTCCTACAGGCCCCCACGATCGACGGCTCCAAAGAATATAAATTATAATCGAAAGCATCAAAAATGATGGTCTCGTTGAAGTCTTTTATTAGAAAAATTCTTATTCTCTTTTCTTATTTTCTGTCCGTGTTTCGTATACTATTTTTCTCCTCGACGGACGTGGAAAGCGACAACTTCGTTAAGCGCAGCGGGACGAAAATTGACGCTTTCCGTCCGGAGGGAAGAAAAAGTAATAAACTGGCCGGCAGGGCAGCGTGATATAGCGTTGTCTATTCGTATTCGTATTCGCTCTTTCGTCGGGACCTGTGCAGACCCCACTGTACACACAGCGACACATCATGTTACGCACCCTATGTATATACCCATAACTACACTACGATACGACAACAAAACACAAAATAGTGCGGTAGAGAGCTTGCATAGACGCGGCTTCCGGCGCGGGCGCAGCGTGCCGTGAGACGAAACAACAACAACATACCGCACCCTCTCGCACGATTCGCAGCGTTCAACTTCTAATAGTTCAAAGTCCAAACAGGGTAACCTGACCTGTCGCCGTGTGTACCTTCACGGACCGCCCGTATGACCTGTATGGATTCACAAACTGTTGTTTACTATAGTAGGCCTAGCATGCTCCGCACAACAAAGCGAGAAAACGAGGAAAAATAATCACACAAAGGGTAATGGAGAGAGCTCGGAGTTTTCCTGCGAGATCGAATCAGAAATGAAGAGATTCTCAGAAGAATCTGAGTAACCGACATAGTCCGAAGAATTGCTAAACTAAAGTGGCCATGGGCCGTGCACATTGCTCGCAGAACTGCCGATGCGATGGGGCAGAAGAGTTCTTGAGTGGTGGCCGCAGGAGCCCGTTAGATGAAGATAGCGCAGGACCGGTCGTTCTGGCGATCCTTGGGGGAGGCCTATGTCCAGTTGTGGACGTCTATCGGCTGATATGATGATGATGATTCATAGTAATTAGTCAGAAGGCACGATAAGAGTTGGTTGGTCCGAGGTGTGCCGCTAGATAACACGTAGAGTGCCTCTCTCAAAGTAACGTAGGTACAGTCAGCAGCAATAAGTTGTATACACTTTTTGTTCTACGTCGTAGTATTAGAGCATATGCTCACGACTATAATCCCCTGAGGGGGTAGTCAGAGATATTCTGAAACCTCAGAACATCCTCGTTTCACCAGTAGTACTGAAACTCTGTCCAGTGTGACGGGGGGTGAGCCAGTCGCCACTTATAATGGATAGTGGGATACATGCCTCTAAATGAAGCATGCAAAGTACTAAAGTGTATAATTATAACTTATTGCTGCGGACTGTACCTACGTATGGATAACTAATGCCGTACTTACACAATGTAGAAGAGAAACTCCCCACGCCAGATGCGTTCATGGTAAACAAGGTCGTCGCTTAGGAGGGTAAAGGAAGCAGCTAACTCTACGTATTTTATATGAATCTAAATATTTTATATGACCTAGAATCCAATATACGAGTATTTCAATAACATTCTTGCGATATTCCAAAGTAATTTGCATGTCTTTTGAGCCTGAAAATACTTCTTAGTTTGATTACTAGCCTGCCTCTACCGAAATCCACTGGGCCCGATTATTATCTAGTCCGACCTCAGTGGAACGTGTGTGCCCTATAACAATTGTTTATGTATTGTGTTGTGTGTGATAAGGGCTTGATGGGTTTAAGAAAACGCCTGTTCATTTAGGATGCGCAACAGACATAGTATGTGACATTGCTCTGGTCATTATGGTAGGTGTCCAAAAATTTTCACTTTCTTGAGAATTTTTGATTGAAGGACACCTTACCTACCCCATAGTCGACAAACAAGGGAAGAAACACGCGTGGTGGTTTATTAATTCAAAGCTAGACCCACATGACCACTCGATAAATGAAGATGTTTTTATCAATAAGGTTTTCCTACTCGAGTTCTCGCAGTTGGGCATTCTAAGAAATGTATACACATTTTAAGAATAACTAATGTGGACTGCTTTATTCGATATAGTTTGTGTCTTTAGTTTTGAATTACATCTTTAAATACCAAACTACTTACTGTTTATATAATAGTAGGTATGCAGTGTTAGTACCGCTACTAGGAATATTTTCGATAAAATTTAATAGAATATAATTAATAAAATCTTACTTTGTACAATCAAAGATGAAAAAATAAAAGATGAACAGGCAACGAGTTCGGGCCTGTGCTTTTGCTTGCGAGTTTGTCCGCGTGGATTATAAACTTTTATACCCAATTTTATTCTCTTTATAATCGAAAAATCTTTTCTTAGTACATACATTCTTTGTAGAATATAATCTAATTATATTTCATTTCTATTTTCAGCGGGTTAGGCTGCGTTATCTGTCAGTCATATCCTAGAATAGATGGATTGAAAATATCGACTACGAAATTAATATGGTCCATACAATATAGTACTCTGTGTCTATACTGAAGTATAGGTGGTAGGAATTTATGCCCCTCCCCCACACCAAAAGTATGTACACATGCCTCGTCGTGAACATATGTATTGGTGTACTCGATATTATATGTATTCGAAACCGATACAAAGACCGTCGTCAAATCAAAACCTACAATAATTCCTACGACTCGACTACAAGTCCATTATAAGAATATAATGGACTTCCACAGTTAGGTACCTAGACCTACCTATAGATTACCCGAGCGCTCTAATTAAAGCAGAAGATTAAGTAATCAAAGTCATTATAAACAAGTTACTATTGTCGTATAGATACAATGATTACTAATGACTAGATCAGATCACGCGCTCGCACGTAGTCTCCATTCTAAAAGACTGTTTACATGGTTATGAATTATTAAGGTGTATCATCCCTGGACCACGACTCTCCATACTAATTGATGCGAACGAGCGTGGCTCCGGTCAGAATTTAGCCGTTTTCGAAAAAGTAAGAAAACCACATCGTTCTAAATTATGTTGTAAACAATATTGTAAATTTTCATTTTCTTCCGATTAAAAATGTAAGAGTAAAATGGTTACAACTGGAAAAAAAGGGGTGACTTTAGATTCCCTTTTCCTCGGTTTTATTCGTTAAAATCGATTTCTAAAAAACCCACATCACTTCTCATATCGTGTAGATGGTTCAGTTTATTTTTCAGTTTAAAAAGTGCCATAGTTAAAGAATAAAATGGTTACAAATTTACCCAAAACCAGGAGGTAGCCCCTTAAGTTAAGTTATAGCCTGTAGAATCCCACTGCAGGGCAAAGGTCTTCTGTCATGAATAATGGTGAGAAGGAGTTGGCCATACTCCACCACGCGGGCCCGGGGCCCAGTGCGGATTGGTGGAGGCAGTATGAATTGTTTATTGAATCTAAAAAGATTTTATTTTTATTGAAACGCTGTGCTGAGCTTTATGTTTCTGACCACCCCGAAAGGGATTACGGTCGTGAGTTTTTGTATATATGTACGAAGAGCTGAAAAAACCTATTGTGAATGCGAATGGAAATATTAGTGAATGATGAATTGGGTAGTTCTTCGTTCCGGCATTCTCCGTGTAATTTTCGTGGCGCATTTTATTTTTAAGATTTTTAGATAAATAAGGTCAAAATATGAAAGTAGCTGACAATACAAGTCAATTCATCTATTGCGCACTTAGATACGACTGTTACTTTCAGTAGAATTCAATTTTCAAATTTTTGGTGCCACGAAAATTACTAAGCCGTCCACGAAAATTATGCATAGGGTGCGTAGTTGAACAGTGAACCACCCTTTTTTCCAAGATACGTAGCGTGCTGAAAAATAAAGCTAATACTTTCGTTTTGGTGTCATGGGTTAGGTAATTTCATAAGGTTTCTTAGTTTTAAGTTATATAAAGCCCAAGTAACAAACTAAACCCGTAAAGAGAGTTTTTATCAAAAATGAAATTTGGCTCACTGTGTACTATGGGTAGTTTACACTGAACCATCCGAGTTTCAACAGTGAACCATACATTTAATTACTAGTAAAAATGCTTATTTCTGAAAAGAAACCGCATAATTTTGAAAAATCTCCTTTTATTTTTACCATACAAAATACAATGTAAAAAAAACTTCTTCTAACAAAAACTACTTAACCTTTTCATATAAACCTTTTTAGGTAATTAACAACAAACCTTTTTGATGGTATAATAAACAGTCTTCATTCAAAGAACCACAGAAAAATAAAAAATAATCAAAATTATCATGAAAAACTTCTATTAAAAATTTATGTTTTTTAAAGTAAGGTAGTGAACCGGTTCACTGTCTACTATGCAAACCTGGTTCACTGTTCAATACACACACTATTCCACTTATAATTACCCAAAAATATAGGCTAGACGCTTAATTGTCACAAAACAATATGCTCATAAAACGACTAAAACTACAACAATTCTGATACCACACAAGTTTTATTCTTAGTATAAATAACAAAATGTACAAAAATCAAGACAGTTAAGTGAGAATACAATCTTTTTTTGGCGGAAAACAAACAAATAGCTGTACCACATAACGCTCACACCGCGGCTGCCGGCTCACTACGGGAGAGGGGAAGGGTGCCCACGAGGCAAGTATTAGTTAGTGAGGTAAAGCTGGCAATATCGCAAATTTTGAAATATGGCGGTGGCTCAGTGTATCTGGTCGGTTCACTGTTCGACTACGCACCCTACATTTTGCAATGTGTTTTTATGTCTTAAAGGCCTTTGCCCTGCAGTGGGATCCTACGGGCTATAAATTACTTATTTATTTTAATGTCTAAACAGCAAAATTTTGTGAATAAATTATTTACATTACAATGGCTACACCTGCCAAGCTAGTTTTTTCACTATTTAGTAAAGTTATCATTAACAATTTCGGTAAAACCTGCGAATGTCACGCTACGAAGATTGAGTAATCCTCCGTTTTCATCAACGACATCTCGCGTACCTGGCATGTTACGATATCTGTCTTCGCAGACTCTGCGCTGCCCCTTGCTTTTCCGCTAGAACTTGTGTACCTATTCTTGTTTCCAAGCCGCAGCCAGGTTACAAAAATGGAGAGTAAAATCAGAGGAAAAAACGTAGCTGGGTTCTTTCGGAGCTGATAGGGAGGGCGGTCAAGATATTCGGTCGTATAATCCTTATAGTACCTGCCTCTAATGTATAAGAGCATTAGGCTCTTGACATGGAGGTCGTAGGTTCGATTCCCACGGGGAACACCTATCGTTTTTTCCCAGTTAGTTAGGACATTGTAGGCTGACTCCACCTGATTGTCTGAAAAGAAAGATGATACCGTGCTTCAGATGGCACGTTAATCCGTTGGTACTGGTTACTATCTCTGGTGGTAGTAGTCGTTACATAAAAAACACGCCAGAGGCTGTAAGGCACTTTGAATAAACTCTGACACCAGGGCTTGCCCACACGATAAGAAGAAGAACCTTTTAGTTGTAGCCGTAATATCTTTACCTGGATACGATCAAATACCTATGTGTAATTTAGATCGCGCTATGGCATACCGATCTCACATCCATCGCGTTCAAATTCACCATTCGAATTTTTCATTTTTTAATACAACATTTTTCATCATCGCCTCAGCTGAAAGACAAGCTGGACATTAGCCTCCCCCAAAAATTGCCACAACGACTGGTCCTGCGCTGTCCTCATCCAATGGGTTTCCGCAACCTTCACCACCCGGTGACCAACGAACTCGTCACCTTATTCATGCAACGCCTTCTGGTACGCGATCAACACTCGTGAACTTTTCGTCCCCATCGGTGCTCTATTCTACGATTAAGCCCATTGTAACTTGAGTTTAGCAATTCTTCGTATTTTGTCAGCTACCTTGGTTCTTCTGCGATTCTCTGACCTCTGAGTATCTCATATCGTATAGTAAGCCACCACGTCTCAGTTCCGTATGACATCACTGGCAGAATACACTGATCAGTCCTCTTGAGATGCTGCATTATTTAGGATTAGAAGATAATATAATATAGCTGAATGCTGTCCAGCCGCCCAATTCAACGCTTGACCTCAGTCTCGAAATTTGACTTACCTAACTGCATAATATTGTTTACTATCTTTTAACCTCTAACCTAAGGTTGTCGTTAAAAGAAGAAATAGCTTATTAGTAGTCAGACCGCATTACTTTGTGCCTCTTGTATTTTCTCTCCGTATTTTTTCTGCTTATGTTTTTGTGTGAATAAATTATATTTTATTTGATTTGAAAGTTGGTTCCTGGTGTATTAGTTCAATTAGTTAGTAGGAGGCCCAAGTAGTGCGTTAGCTACGTTTGATAGGCTGCCCCACACAACTAGCGAAAAATCCGGCAATGCCCCACCGTGCCAGTTGGCGACTGGAAGGGAGGGCCCGGTGGCCTTTGCGGGGAGGTTCGGGCAGTCTCCAAGTGAGTTTCCCATCAGTCAGTCGAGCCCAAGAGGTCCATCAGGGTATCTGAGGAGCGTCTTGACTTTCTTCCCACGTCTCCACCATTCACTACAAAATTATGAATCGAAAAGTGAAAAAGAAGAAAAAGGTTACACAACGGCTGCACTTCTCCCACTCAAAATGCACCTCAGTAACATACGAGGTTTGCACTCAAATATCAATCCGGTCCACCACCACCTTGAGACTGAAAGGCCACACCTATTCTTTTTAACGGAGACGCAGATAGCAACCCCGTCTGATACGGCACACCTCAACTACCCAGAATACTCGTTGGATCATTAGTTCAAGAAGCGAAAATCCGTGTCGATCTGCTCTCCTCCTGATGACAGCCCTATGGGCACGAGGCGAGTCTGGCTATATGGATCGGCAGATTGGGTGACCCAGCCTATTCTGCTAATGCGGTTGCGGATGTGATTCGGCAGGGAATGGAATATTATATTCCATTCTCCGACATCGCACTCGGTCACAAAGCCCAACGATGGTACAATGCGGATTGTGCTCGCGCTGAGGCTCGAAAGGAATCCGCCTACCAAGCATGGGTCCAACCTCGCGACCGCAAAGTTAGAGCACGAAGGGTCCGCGCGAAGAAGAGGGCCTTTAATTCTGCCGCCAAGTCCTGCAAACGGGTGATCCGGTAGGCTCGATTCGATCATGTCAGTCACATTGGAGCCAGACTGGCATTCTACCCCTCTGGTAGTAAACAGTTCTGGTCGCTTTCAAAATCGGTCGAAATCAATTTCTGCCGTCCCACTTTACCTCCCATGCAGAAACATGATGGGTCGCTGGCTCACTCCGCAACTGAGGAAGAGAATTGATGTGCTTTTCTGTTTGCGAGCAATTCACGTCTGGAAGCTGGTGCCAAACAGCCACCAACCATCCCTCGTTGTGTTTCTTCGATGCCGGATCACAATACACACGAAACAGGTCCGCAGAGCATTGCGTAGTCTGGATGTGAATAAGGCAAGTCGTCCTGATGGCATACCTGCAAGAGTGCTGTGATATTGTGCGCCTGACTTGTCTCCTGTTTTAACACGCCTGTATCGCCTCTCTCTCAGAACAAGAACGGTGCCAAAATCCTGGAAGCTTGCGAATGTGCAACCGGTTCCCAAGAAGGGCAGTCGTGCCGACCCCTGCAACTACCGACTAGCCATCACTTCCATTCTCTGTAAAGTCATGGAAAGAGTACTTAACAGTAAGTTGCTGACATACCTAGAAGATAATGATCTACTCAGTGATCGTCAATATGGCTTTTGCCGGGGGCACTCGACTGGGGATCTTCTTGTGTATGTCACGCATTGCTGGGGCGAGGCCATCGAGAAACACGGTTTAGCACTAGCTGTGTCACCTGACATCTCGAAGGCGTTTGACAGGGTATGGCACGTAGTTTGCTGAGCAAGCTTCCTGCTTATGGCATCCCCGCTGATCTCAGCAGCTGGATATCTGATTTCTTGAGTGAACGGTAGATTAGAGTTGTCATTGACAGCTGCTTTCATGACTTCATGGCAATTGATGCTGGGGTTCCTCAGGGGTCTGTTCTCTCTGCGACACTTTTCCTGCTACACATCAATGACCTCCTTGTGTAAGGTATTGTTGGGTATGCAGATGACAGTACTGTCACAGAGAGATATCTATCCGGCGTTGGGGCCAGCGGGGATGAAATACGTTCGTAGAGGGAGGCCATAGTGGAGCCGACCAACTTCACTTAAAGTCTTGTCTCGCAATGAGGTGACAATAATCTAGTCAACTTCAATGCCACCAAAACTCAGGCTTGTCTGCTCACCGCCAAAAGGAGCGTTTAATCGGACTCCTCCTTTCTGGGGTACATCTGTCTCTGTTTCCGACAGTCTTGAGCTTCTGGGCATGAGGTTGACTACGAAACTCAACTTTGGCGCTGATATCGAGTCTAAGGCTCAAACTGCAGCCAAAAAGCTGGGCATCTTAGGGCTCGTCCGCACAGCGATTTTTATTCGCGTGAATGATGTGTATGTGATAACATAGGATGACTACTGACAGGACACTTATGTCAAGACAATAAGTACGAAAATTGCTTGTTGCACGCGTCTTCCTATGTAAAAGTAGGGTGTGGGAGGTCGTTTTAGCGGTAAACAGCATAGGAAGACGCGTCAGATAAACAATTTTCGTACTTAGTTTCTTGACATAAGAGTCTTGTCAGAAGTCATCATGTGTTATCACATTCACATCATTCGCGCGAATAAAAATTGCTGTGCGGACGAGCCCTTAAACAAGATGAAGCGGTACTTCACTCCTGGACAGCTCTTAATGTTGTATAAAGCTCAGGTCCGATCGTGTATGGAGTATTGCTGCCACATGTGGGATGGCTCAGCTAAGAATCAATTAGACGCTCTCGACTCGGTTGAACGCAGAGTCAGGAGGCTCATTGGTGACAGTAAGCTGGTAGAAACCAAGCTTTATAGCCTAGCCCACCGCCGCAGAGTAGCCTGCTTGTCGGTCTTCTACAGATTGTACATCCGTGAGTGTGCACAAGAGCTGCATGAGCTCATCCCGCCGTCTCCTTTCTACTATCGGACTTCCAGACGCACCGCGGGATACCACCCCTTCTTTGTTTATATCCCACGTATACGCACTAAGCTAAGATTCAGCGGACCAAAATGCGCTATGATGATTACTCTTACTACTCCGTCATCAAATAAACTTTTCTTTAGTCAGTCAGTTAGTCACGGAACTCTTTTATTAGACAAGCATGATAAGTAAAATGCCATGTCAGTTTGATATCATTATATGGTACTTTGAAGAGACAGATTTCAATTTTAAACTACCGTTTCGACAAATAAAGCATAATAGACATTTAAACAATCGATCAATTACCCAAATTCACAAAGAAATTCTATATTTCATGATTAAATTCACTCAAAACAGGTGGGTAATAATTTTCGTGGAATGAATAGTAAGTTTCGTGGACAGCATTCCACGAAAATTACGCCACGCAAATTAAGATTTTTGACTATTTTTACAATTTACTCCTTATTTATCATTTAATTTCAAAGGATCAATACCTTAGGAAAATCTCGCCTATATTAGCACTTCTAAAAGTTAACAATAATAAAAAACAATGCATCCTTTCTATTTAATACAGTGTCCACGAAACTTACCTAAATAGGTGAAAAAAAAGTTGATTCCGGAGATAAGCTTTTATATCTTAATACACATTGTATATAGCCTCAAATTGTATTAAATATTGAATTTTGGGATAGATTTCCGTGTCTGTTAAAACAATAAACTTACTGATAGGTTGTAATTTGTATTAGCTAGGGCGTTTAGCCGCTAAACCTTTAGAAATCATGACTATGGCTTGAAACTTGGTACAGTTGCTCAGGGGGTCATGAAAGACCGATCAAGATCGGTACCCCACGGGAGCCCCCCCTGTGGGGCGGGAGGGGGGGGATCAAAGGGACGCTCCGACCGGACAAACTCAAACAGTTGCAAACGATAGAATATAGCTATCAGGTTAAGTTTGGTATCATTTTCGTATAAATTAAGGACGAGGAATTCATTTCTGGCATTTTTATTTCATTTTGTGCAAGTGGTTTCCGAATAAAACATAGAAACGTCAAAAATTTAACCTGGAAAAATACGTTTAAACAGCTATAACTTTACAACCTATAAACAAATTAATATTTTAGAAATACTTAAATATAGCATATTTTATGTAGATTCAGAAAAATATACCTTTTATAACGATAATCTTACAAAATTACGAAGAAAAATTATCTTGAACGTTGCGCCGCGTAGTTAAGTGAAATTGCGCTACCAGCTCTTGCAGCAGAATCCAGACAATTTTCTTAAAAATTCGTATTCGATGCATGAGAATGAAGTGACCAAAAGAGATTTCTTGGTTAACTTCTCTAATTAGGTAAGTATTTCAATGTCGAAAAGGCTATCAGCGAGAAAAAATACAACTTATAGTTTTTTCGCAATCAATGTAGGTAACTCAAAATTAGAAATATAGAAAGAAACATTTATTGTTATCTATTTATACGCACTTTCCTTCACATAATCCTAGCTCTGTGTCTGTTTTCTTATATTTACATATCTGCTGAAAGCCTGCCTTGCATCTGCAGCGAGTTAAGTCCCTACACGCTTCTGCCACTGCTGGCTTGTTAGCCCAGTATGGGAGACCATTCGTTTCCATTTTTCCGCCAGCCCCAAGACGCAGATCTTTTTTGGTGAATATAGGTGTTTCTTATATTCATTGACTGTTGTAGGTACATTAACTTGACCTGTAAAAGAAAGAAGCAATGTTGAATCTGATTAGCAAAGTAAGAGGATTTATAGGCAATGAAAATAGTAGTCATAGTCATAGTCATAATAGTTTATTGCTTCATGTGGTTACATAAGGTGGTGATAGTAGGAATAGATAAGTAGGTACGTACCTGACATGCATAGTAACGACATTATCTTTGTATGAAAGGACCAGCTTCCTCAATTTTCCCTTCCAGTAGCAACTTGAACCCAGTGGTGGCCCGTGGAAATACACGAAGCCGGAAGTATGTTTGATTGAAGCCGGTTATTAACGATTTTAACCAAGTGGTTATAATGTTTTTTTATACACGCGTTTTATGCTTGTACTTATAAAGAAAAAATCCACCGCAAGATGCCACTATCGGATTGAAATGCGTGACCAGTAAAAGAAACTACAAATTTAGATAAAAAATGGTTTAGCTACCGTTTTTTCTATAACTATGCCTGTGGAGTGTGTATACGGACTCTAAACCTCAAATTCTGTCTTCTTTCCTCTTCCATTAAAGCAGGAAACTGTGTCGCATCCCATGAAGGCGTGGAAAAGGGGAAGGACCTTCGCCGTTTCCACGCCTTCACGGGATGCGACACGGTTTCCTGCTTTAATGGAAGAGGAAAGAAGACAGCATTTGAGACTTTGAGTGCATATCCTTATAAGACGTTAATGGCACATCCACAGATATAGTTATAGAAAAAACGATAGCTAAACCGTTGTTTATCTAAATTTCTAGGTTCTTTTACTGGTCTACCACTGGGTTTGAATAGGAAAAAAGGAAGAATGGTAAGAAACGACAATTTCTTTAAAACCATACTGGAAGGGAAGACAGAGGGGAAAAGAGGACCCAGACAGAGTTATATCTAGCCAAGTGAAAGAAAAGGTTGATGCCGTGTCGTATCAAAAACTCAAGACACTCGTAAAAGTGACCGGATTGGCGAATACTCCACCGACAAGAGCTCTTAAATAAGATGATGATGACCACTGGATTCAAGTTGCTTATGGAAGGGAAAATTGAGGAAGCTGATCCTTTCATACAAAGCTATGTCGTTACTATGTATGACAGGTACGTACATACCTATACTTATCTATTCCTACTGTTTTCTTTGCCTACATAATCCTCTTACTTTGTTAATCAGATTCAACATTGCTTCTTTCTTATACAGGTCAAGTCAATGTACAACAGTCAATGAATGTAGGAAACACCTATATTCACCAAAAAAGATCGTCAATTAGAGAACATACCACCTACTCAGTCGCGGCCTTGTATCACACACACTAAGAGCAGTGGATCAGGGATTCCATATTTGGGGCCACGTGCTAAAGCCCTTTTATCACCTTCCCAATCCAGCGTCTTGGGGCTGGCGGAAAAATAGAAACGAATGGTCGCTACTGGACTAACAAGCCAGCAGTGGCAGAAGGTTCTACACGCAGAATGTTCAATACGTAAAACGTTCAAAGCGCAAAATATGCTACTCGCTGTAGATGCAAGGCAGGCTTTCAGCAGAGATGTAAATGTAAGAAAACAAACCTAAAATGCACAGAACTACGATGCATTTTAGGTTGGATGAGGAGCGAACGATTATGTGAAGGAATGTGCGTATAAAAGATAACAATAAATGTTTCTTTCTATATTTCTAATTTTGAAATACATTGATAGCCTCAGAACTCATAGCCTTTTAGACATTGAAATACTTGCCTAATTAGAGAAGTTAACCAAGAAATCTCTTTTGGTCACTTCATTCTCATGCATCGATTACGAATTTTTAAGAAAATTGTCTGGATTCTGCTGCAAGAGCTGGTAGCGCAATTTCACTTATCTACGCGGCGCAACGTTCAATATAATTTTTCTTCGTAATTTTGTAAGATTATCTTTATAAAAGGTATATTTTTCTGAATTTACATAAAATATGCTATATTTAAGTATTTCTAAAATATTAATTTGTTAATAGGTTGTAAAGTTATAGCTGTTTAAACGTATTTTTCCAGGTAAAATTTTTGACGTTTCTATGTTTTATTCGGAAACCACTTGCACAAAATGAAATAAAAATGCCAGAAATGAATGCCTCGTCCTTAATTTATACGAAAATGATACCAAACTTAACCTGATAGCTATATTCTATCGTTTGCAACTGTTTGAGTTTGTCCGGTCGGAGCGTCCCTTTGATCCCCCCCCTCCCGCCCCACAGGGGGGGCTCCCGTGGGGTACCGATCTTGATCGGTCTTTTATGACCCCCTGAGCAACTGTACCAAGTTTCAAGCCATAGTCATGATTTCTAAAGGTTTACAATTTTCTTCTTAGACAAGCACCCTAACTATATACATACGAAGCGTTTAAACCTGCGCTCCCAGAAATCATGAAATCGTGTGACCAACACATATTGGCTTCTAAATCTTAAACAATCTTTTAAATCTACAAATAGAAATAAGAAATGAATAAAATAACTCTTGACAATTATTTTGATATGCAAAACATATATGTAACACAATAAACTAAAAAGTTATATGCGATTGTTTTACGCGAGAGGAGCGTGGGACACTCGAAGAATAGCCAAATTCACCCCGTTTTCAATGTTCGGACGAAGTTTTAAGTTATTAGTTTTATTTATTTTGATGAAATAATTAGTGTTCCAGATAGATTAATAAATGATGAAACGTATAAAATTTGTTTGAATGCTGTATCTTTCATATCTTAGGATTTATAGCCGTGTGACCACCATTTTCGAGGTTTCAAATAATGACCCAATTATCATAGCCAATTGCGACTAGACTACCCAGTAACTGTTCTATATAGGATCCAACTTAATATGCTGACACTTTTTTAAGGGGATGATCAGACCATCAAACTGAGCAACTTTCTCTATGGCATCAACATCGAAATCACGAAAAAAAATCAGCCCCTCCATACAAAACTGCAAACCTACTCGCGCCAAAACCGCCAAATGTTATGGGACAGTTGATTTATTTTTCGCGATATCGACGTTGGTCCCATAGAGAAAGTTGTTCTGTTTGATGGTCTGATCATCCCCTTAAAAAAGTGTCAGCATATTAAGTTGGATCCTGTATAAGAAAAAAACGTGTAAGTATTGTATACGCAGAATATTTAAGTGCATCTCTCTAGAACTCTGACATAGTTTAACGAATGCATCTAATGACATAATTGGGACCAATTGCTGATCCTTATTTCAAAGCAAGGAGGAGTTTGTGTCGTGTTACAGGTTTCAGGTCTGTTAATGCGTTCACACACAATGACGCACTGACGGAGCGGCAGATGTCAATCCCATAGAACCACACCCGGTGCGTCAATGTCACCGTCACCGTGTGTGCTTCTACGTGCGGTTTCATACAACTTCTTGCTTCACAAATGACGGACTGACGTCTGTCGACGCGTCAATGCGTCATCGTGTGTGAACGAACTTACTGGGCAGTCACGTGTTGATTGTTTGATCTTCGACCTGCCACGAAACTCCACAATTTTGTGGTGGCGCAAGCGTGTTTTTCTACAAAAACAATAGGTAAGTACTGGAGAATCTTGAGATCATCCAAAATATCTATTACCGAACAACATCAAACACATTTGCTACTTAGTTATAGTTGGCGATTGACTAAATCATCAACACCACGATATGAATTTTATAGGGGTTTTTTAAGTAAACTTGGACCATTATGTTTTAATTAGGTATTGGTTTTACCAACACCTTCAGAACCAGTGTAAACTAACTTATTGAACAGATTGCAGTCCGTGAGCTCAATCATAATTATTCACACAATTAGCGGATAGCCACAGAGTAAATATAACTCATGACTGTAAGAGGATCTTGGCGTTTAGGAAAACCCAGCTCGTAGGTGCTCTGTAGGCACTAAGTCCTACATTTACCGGTTCTGTAGTGATGATTGTTAGCTTCATAGTATGTCGACCTAATTTAAAGTGAGGCTCCTCAAGCTAGACGCGATCTCTGGCGGGAAAGGACTACACTTCCTGACCCGTTCATTCCTCTAATGGAAAGGAGAGCCTTTCCCTCCAAGACAGGAGCGCCCAGGCCTTTTTGGAGATGCTTTTATATACTCCGAACTCAGGTCAACCGGAGTAAAGACAACCTCAGGTACAGAATAGGCAATCTCTTATATTATAATGTGAATGTATATAAGTTTTTTAGTTACGCTTTCACGCAAAACTACTTAACCGATTTTAAAAATTCTTTCACCATTAGAATGCTTCATGATCCCTGAGTAACATAGGCTATATAAAACGGCCAAGTGTGTGTCGGGAAAAACTAATTCTCAGGCGGTACGAAGTTCGCCGGGTCAGCTAGTAGTATATACGAGTAGTTCTACATACCTAAGGGATACTCTTTCTTATAGTTTGCCTCACGTATGTAGTATATAGGTACCTATTAATAGATCGTATCTCTAAAGACTTTAGGCGAATGAAGACAATGTGCATCTGTTCGAAGTCACCTGGAATAGGTACGTCTCCCAAATATGGAATCCGTGTTAAGCTATCTACTTAAACAGATTAGAAAGTATCCAAAAAAAGTTTATAAAATATATTCAAAACAAATTTCACCTCGGTCACCAAGATTATGAAGACGCTTGCTCTGATCTTTATTTGGTGCCATTATTTATGCGAAGAAGTATAGCCGATACCTACCTACATGTTTCCTCGTTAACAATGCTCAGTCCGCTGTTGATTGTCCAGAGCTCCTCAGTAACAACGTTTTTAAAACCCCAGCCAGCTAGAAAGCTACGCAAAAGTACTTTGCTGTACATTCCATCTCACCGTAGGTACCAACTTTAGGGAAAACAGTTTCTTTCCTAGAACTTTGTAAACAGCTTGATATTTTTAATGAGGACGCTCGATTTGACTTGTTTGATAAGACTATCGATACTTAATAGTTTCTATTCTGAAGACCATTTGTATAGAAACGTAAATTGATTGTTATATGTATAAAATTTATATGTGGATGCTTGTAAATGGCTAATAGTTTGCTATTTTAAGATACATTATTTTGTAAAAGAGGCTATTAGCATCCCGAATAATATAAAATAAAATAGATACTCTTTTTTAAACTGTGCCTAAGTTGAGTTTAAGTGGGTTGCCTATACAAAGTCGCGAAAAAAAAACAGCTGTCCTATAGTCGAGTCGATACTGCAGTTTTGTGTTGTGTTTTGTTGTTGTTTTCGTGATTTCGAAGTTGGCTCCATAGTGAAAGTTGTTCAGTTCCATGGGCTGAAGCACCCCCCCTTAAGTATTACTAGAGTATTTTTGTTACACTCTGTAGATCCATCACTCAATCAATCACTTACACTTTATTTTACACCACCAAATAAAAAAAGATAAATATTAGTAGTAAGTTGGTTCCAACCTAAAGATCTTACAAAAAATGTTAACACGTTTTTTTGCAACAATAATAATTTAATCCACACGTTTGTTACGGTCTTTTTATTTATAAACCAATCCGGTAATTTTAATTAAAGCCACAACACAAAACAAACAATGATTATTTTTAGACCCAACGATCGACTCATTGGAAATGAACATGGAAGTATATAATTTTATTTGAATATAATATTTTATCCTCAAGTAATTTTCCTACTTGAGGAGGAGGAGGTACCGAGGAGGGAGGAATCATTTATTGCTGTCTGTGACTTCGCCTGAGAATCCTTTAGCATAATATTCTTATTTTTAAACATAAAAAGCTGTCAATTTTTCAAATACCTAGCTGTTACCTATACTATAGGTATGGATGGTTAATTAAATTTTATTGTAACAGCATAGTAGGGGAGACATTTTAATTGTGCATGTACTTAACAACATTTTATGTACCTCCATGTACCTAGGTAGTACCTACCTACAAATGCTAAAATAATTTATCGTGATAAATATTGACGAATAGTGAAAGCCGTATCACAATCGGTTTATAGTGGTTTTAGCGTGAATCTCCAACAGACAATTGAACGATGCTAACATTTTTGGGTTCTCGCGACTCCCGGTACCCAGACCCAAGTATTTTTCTGAAAACATCTTGAATTTACGGACCACTCTTTTACAGTTTCATAATTTCGATCGTCATAACCTGTCATCGTTCACTGCTAAGTTACACAAAAATAGTAATATAGTACACGGAGAAAAAGAATGTTCTCTCCTTGGGTAGTAATCACAGGTATAAGGGAGGTAGAAATTGTTAATCTATCTCTCGTGGCTGTAGAGTGTAGGCTAAACCGTTTGGGCTGTTAATTTTTACCCTTGCCCTGTTAGAATCAGCCCCGGTCTCCCCTAAAGCTAATGAGGTGATGAGTCAGCTTTAAACATATTTGTGTAACGCAACATTATCATAAATCCCTTATCTAAGGGCGACTGCAAACAATCCAACTTACATAGATAATTAAATTCTTGAAACAAAGGCCCATGACGATGACAATTAGGTATTACGTCCGGCGCACCCTTGGCAATTAACATGCCTATAATATTTACTAGTTGGAAAATCTCTGCACCACGATAGCATCTCTCTATTACACGTCATCGTCGAAGATAGAATTAGACTAACTTGTGACTTGACCTGATTCCACCTGTCCCCTTTCACGGACGTACGAAAAGACCCCGCCGGACCAAAAGTACCATAAGACGTAGTGCAAAACTGAAGTGGAAATTTCAACAATCTGCGCAAAAAGGTTCGCATTAATGAGATCCGTTCAAGGTTTGGTGTTCTCTCTAAGCCTCTGTGTTTTTCCAACCAAATACAAACAGGATATTTTTAAAAGTAGAGTTAATATTAGTAGATTACACGAGGGCAGGAAATTAAGACAGGCCTCAGATCTCATTTAGCGCAGCGGGACGAAAATTGACGCTTTCCGTCCGGAGAGGAAAATAGGCTTTTTTTACACTTTCAATCGGGTGAGCTAGCCAAGTTCCACATAATTTCAAATAAAAAAAAAATCTTGTACAGACTCAATTTCAATGTTTTTCTTTAGTCTAAAAGTCTAAAGGCGAAATTATAATAAATTGAAGCATGTTAGGAGAAATTATCGTCTTATCTTGTAGTTATAATCTAGATTCTAGATAGATTTGATAGATGGTAGGTAGTTAACGAGAAGCGAGTGTTTTGTTTTAGATTTGACGTCATAGGTACACGTACGAGTATGATTGAATATGTAAGTACGAGGAAAACGTGGTATCTTGAGCACGTGTTAAAACATTCTAACTAAAACATTCAAACAACACTATTCTACAAATTGGATAAGGGGTGCATCCAGTGGTTACATCGATGATAGATCGATTATGAATCGATAAAAAAACATTTTTTTAAAAGAATAACAAATTAAAAAAAGAAAGGATATCCGGCGATAAATGCCAAATATTGTATAATACTTCAAAAAGAAAAAAGATAAAGCGGCAATACCAAGGCAATAAAAAAAATCTGACAATGTCAATTGAAATTACCGGTGACCGGTGTTTCCATAATTTAGATATTTTAATGTGTCTTTTTACCAAAATAAATCATAAAAAATCATAAAAATTATTTTAGGGTCCATACATGATAAATGTAATATTACATAGTACATTATAAAATAATATACAGCTGTATACAACCGTTGGCATTTTTTCTATGGCCGGGGCCGCATCTCCTTGAATGACAAATGAATGATAAAAAAAATTTGAAAAAAAGAAATTAAAAGTAAAATCCTGGAATGTTACGAAGAATCTTCTTAATACTATGTAAGAATCGCCTAGAACAGAAATAAACAGTCATATAGGTAGGTATATCGATCTCATATCGATTGGTAATGGTAAGTTAGACATCAATTGTAGCCCTATTTTTTATCGAATTGAACCAAATTACCTACTTTGATTGGCCTTATTAGATATAAATGGATATAAAACCGTACCAATGTAGCTCAAATAGGAAAGATAGCATGGTAGCTAGGTAGATACCTACCACTAAAAGTCGACGTTAATTATAGATAAAAGTAAATTAAATAATGCAAACAATTAACAATATACAACACGTGAGAGATAACCATGACTGAACAGTATTATTGTGAATAGCAGATCCATTAGAGTTGGCTACTTAGCCAAGACACTTAGGTACTTGTATGAAAGAGAACACTAGCGATTACAGGCTAAGATATTATGTAAAGTGCCAAATTGGAGTTATTCTGGTTAAGGTAAACAATATCGAAAGCAGGGCAATGTGTGATGCGGTTCCTGTTTCGTCGCAAGAATTGCCAGATGGCCTAATGAGTCAAACTTAAATATAAAAATATACAAGGTGTCAAATTAAATACGTTTTACATTAAACAGGGTGCTTATTAGATCCTACAGTGAAAGTTGTTCAGTTTGATGGTCTGACTAAACTATCCCCTTAAATATTTATTTGTATTTTTGTAACACCTTGTATATATTATGTATGTAATATTATTTATTAATATGTCATAATAAAATAAAAAATATAATAAAAATAAATATTCTTTATTTCAGACATTACATCCATATGTTGTTAGTATCACACTTAAATAACTGTGTTAGTACAAACACTTAAGTGGTAGACCGATCCAGTGCTTTATAAAGCTATACTGTCACAGTATCTAAGAAACCATGCTAGGATGCTATTGGCCTGTTGGTGCTGGCGCGAACCCTCTGCAGCGCGGCGGCACACCGCGTTTGCGGAGCGTGGTGGAAAACCGAGCGTCCGCGAACATGCCAGACGCACTGCAGAAACGCGGCAGCCCCAGAAGCATGCTGAAGGCGTTATTATATTGGGTGCGCAGGGCCCTTAGAGATCCCTGGCGATATGCAGTCCACAGACTACAGGTGTACAGAGATGTGCAGTACGATCTAAACAGTGTTATTTTGACTTGAGCTGAACAATGCCTGAATCTGTGGACGGCCCTGATCGCAAGCGCCCTGCGCTCCCTTTCTACATCTGCATAATGGTCAAAATACATTTAAGTAACATTAGATATTTCAAAGAAAATGTGACGACGAGCTAACTCTCTGTTAATAGGTACCTACATGAGTGCAATGTGTAAGCTCTCTGAATATGTTGGTATATTTAGGGGAATCTTATCTACTCTATCAAGCATATGCTTCAATTACATTATACATTAAATGAAAAAAAAAAAACATTGAGTGGTCACATTATTCCGAAGTTATTGATTTTGCGATTTTAATCTCCGCCATCTTATAATATGTTTTTGTTCATAAAACAATCCTCAATACTCCCAAAACCCAATGGACATTGGCAGGAATGCTGTGCTTTGGTATAAGTACATAAGAAGAAAACTATTAAAATATAAGAAGAAAAAGAAGAGTTCTGGCTAAACTGAAAAAAGTAGTAAAAAATAAGAAGCGAATTGTTTTCATTAATTAAATCAACAAACAAATCCATTTGAATAACTAATTTAATTCCTACTGATTAACACACGAGTAAAGAAAGGTCAAAACAAAACTAATAGGGTTTAAAACCTGTAAAATGAATATATTTTCTAGAAATACGTGAAAGCCAGGTATTTCCAGTTAAAAGTGGGTCAATAGGCGAAGACTTCTAGCCGTGACTGCTCTTTTATTTATCTATACTGTTATGTTACTGTAAAAGAAATCCAATCTTTTTCTTCTTTTCATTACACGTTCGTGGGCAGTGACAGCTTTCGCCGTTAAAGTGGACATTTTATTTTTCCAGTATGGGGGTCTTCTTCTTTTGTGTCAGCCCGAGCCATATTGTATGGCAATCACTGATGCTGTAGTGGAAAGATTAGCCAGTCAGCAAAGGTCGTATCGAGGCTGACTGCCCAGGGTTCACGGTGTGAGCCGTACATATTGAATAACTTACTACGGCTGTAGCAGACAATTTTCCTTGGAGTTATAATAGGATAGCCCACCTATCTTCTTGTACCAACTGTCAGTATTCCTATTTCGATGTTAGCTTCATAGACAACGTTGTTTAGTTTGGTGATCTGATCATCACCCCTAAAAAATCGTCAGTAGGATATTAAGAAGGACCCTGTACAGGGTGTAAGGAAAAGTATCATTAACCTTTAAACCACATTCTATCCATCAAACTGAACATCTTTTACTATGGGAGCAAACTGGCATGTTTGCAAAAAAAATCTGCTGTAAAAAATTTATGAGATACTTATTTAGCTGATTTATTTTTTGTTCTGACAGGTTTGGTCCCAAAGTAAAAGTTGTTCAGTTTGATGGGCAGAGTATGTGGTTTAAGGCTGCACCGAGCCTATTGTGCTGCTCCCAATCGTATTTTTTTTATTTCTTAACAATTAAACAATATTTCAAAAAAACAAGAATGTCATATTGTAGTCTTTGCTGATTTTCAATTTATCGGGTAACTGCGGGTTTGTTTTTATAATGTTTGTAGTTATTATCTTTAAAACCGCCAAAAGTGGCCACTTTGAACAGAAATCAAAAATATACGATTGAGGGCAGCACAATAGGCTCGGTAGGCTCTTAAAGGTTAATGATACTTTTTGTTACACCCTGTATAAAGGTCATAACTTTATAATATAATCATAACAGCTACCATATAAAAATAATATAAGTAATAATGCAGTTCAGAAGAGCGGTCTGTTTAATGCCTGGATGTAGCTTTTAAACTAGGTTATCATTCATTAATGATAACCTATTTGTTTAATAACTTTAATTAGTCATAGTGCAAAATTCATTGTAATTATTATAAATGCTACTAAATTCGCGCTTTTGTTAAACTTAATTGCCAGTTTTCGTGTTAATTTAATGTTTTCATGGAATCGGTCTAAACACGAGCTACAAGACAAATTTTTATTTCAACAGAGTGAAATGAAATTAGTCGTAGATTTTTCTAGTTTGCCTGTCGCCATTATCGTCGTCGTATCGAACGAGTTCAATGTCAAAAAAAAAGATCACCCACCCCTGAAAAGCCCGGAATTCACAAGATTCTAATTCGAATCAGTTTATTTCAGAAGTGCATTCCATAATAGCCAACACCTCAACTTTAGATAATCATGCAGCCGATTATCCGATTATATTTGATATACAATTCACTGTAGTGTAGGTACACCGTACAATAGGTAGGTAGGTAGCTAACTACGAATAAAGATTTCTTTATTCGTAGGTAGCTAATCACATTTGTTTTATTTTTGCACTACATTGGGTCAAGGCAGAGCTCGTATAAATTCCATGTTGTGTTATTTATTTCTAAATCTTTTAAAAACATTCACGTCTCCGCAAAGTAGTTTGATAGAGTTCTGTTGAAAAAATAGAAATACGTTTTTTGATTGGATAGCGAGAGATACATCTCAAAGAAGTTTAAAATATCGTTTATGACAATAAAATTAGTAGGTTAAGTCCTTGACTGGTTTTGTTGTTTTTCGTCTATTTCTGCAAAGTTAGTTGTAAGTATTTCGACTTCACTTTCGAGCTATAGGTGTTTAAAGTTAATTGGTTAACATTAATTGGTTAATATTATGCAACGTTGTGTCTACCACCACATCAATCTATCACTAAACTCATTAAAGGCTTCCGCACATTGCAGCGATTTTATCGAGCGATAATATCGCTGCGATTTTGCGATAATTGTTTCCAGTACATTTTGTATGGGGACGCGCGCGATCCTACACACTGCCGCGATATTATCGAGCGATAATATCGCTGCGATTTTGCGATAATTGTTCTCAGTACTTACATTTTGTATGGGGACGCGCTCGATCCCACACGCTGCCGCGATATTATCGCAACCTGACGCAATCTCTTTCGACTACATTTAGTGGCCCCACCACTGCGTGCATGACGCGAATCGCGAAATCGCTGCAGTGTGTAAGGTGTCGCGATATCGCTGTCGATAATATCGCTCGAAAAAATCGCTCGATAAAATCGCTCGATAATATCGCTGCAATGTGCGGAGGCCTTTATACAAAAAAACGATCCTTAAAAAGTTATGTAGACAACTGTCTGAAGTCGTTTATCGTGATCCGCATCTTCTCTACAATTCTCTACAATAACACCTTTGCTATTGTATAGAAGATGCGGCCAAAAACTCATATAGGGTCCTTCTTAATATGCTGACACTTTTTCAAAGGGATGATCAGTCCATCAAACTGAACAACTTTCTCTATGGGACCAACATCGAAATCGCGAAAAAAAAATCTGCCCCTCCATACAAAACTGCAAACCTACTCGAGCCAAATGTATGGGACAGCAGATTTTTTTTTCGCGATTTCGATGTTGGTCCCATAGAGAAAGTTGTTCAGTATGATGGACTGATCATCCCCTTGAAAATGTGTCAGCATATTAAGTTGGACCCTGTATATAATCGCATATTTTCAAATACAGAGTACCTACAAAATATGATTTGCAGCATTGTATTTTATAAAGTAACATAGTCAAGACTGTCGAATATCCAACGTCGAATGTCTATAGGTATATCTAACAACAAAGCCCTAACGGTTCCTTTCCGAGGCTTGAACTTGAATGAACAGTAAGTTGGGTACCTACTATCTATCTTCTATAGGTAGGTATGTTAACTGATTAACTAACTGACAGCCAGTTTAAACCACTGAAGACAAGAAACATATAATTCGGAATACACAATTACACAAGCGTTTGTCCAGAACTCAGATGCAACGGGTGTTGAAGTTTTTTGAAATCCGCTCGTCGCTCGCAAAACCTAGACTGTTCATAAACAGCTCAAGCTTGTGTTTTGTTGTTATTCGACCATTAAATATTTATTGTTCTTTCTTTAGAAAAACAACTCCGTGGAATTCTGTGAAAAATAGTATGAAGACGAAATACCACCTGATTTTGCGAGAATTGACTAATAACAACAAAACCGCAAACTTTTTATGACTTTAATGAACGTCGTTTTCAATGGAGTTTTTTACCAAGATTTTACCTGATTTGATTCTATCTATTGTTTTTTTTTAAATGGCTGCCATCTTGGGTATGTGATGATTTTAGTTTATTTAGCAAGCGTGCTTGACGTTTTACGGTAGTTTATGTATTTTGGTGACTTCAAGGATTGTTTTTCGAAAAGAACACTTGAGAGCTTCGTTGTAGGCCCGGGAGGGTGCAACCAACAATCGACGAACGACGCGACTACCAGACAATAGCAGACCTACAACGCGACTCCATCTGATTTGATATGGTAACGACAAGCAATACAAAAAACATTACCCTGGGGTAGTCGGGTAAAAATACTCGACAAATAGGTACTAGGTACTAACAATTTGCATAAATATCTACATAATTTAAGATAATTGATACAACTTAGGTACTTACGCAAAGGGTTGACGTCAGTGTTTAGGATCAAAACATACCTATAAATTTTTATTATCAAAGAAAATTCGCATCCTTTTGATAGTCGAAATGGTTTAAAACTTGTAAGTTAAGTAAAACAATATGGACTCTCATTACCAAAGCGACGAAAACTACATAGGTACCTAATTACTTTCGGAAACCATTGAGTAATTATGTATAGAGCAGACAACGCGAACAAAATCTGTGCACCATGATCAGCAGTGCGGGGCGCGTGCTGGGAGCGTCAGGCTGCGACGAGCGCCTGGCACAGGCTAAGTGGGTTAGAGCGCGTGCACCCTAACGCGTGTTACAAAACATTACTTCTCGGTAGCTTCACTAGTTAACATATTATCTCAATGTCGGAAACAGATAATTTTTATAGTGATATTGATTCCGAAATCATGTGAAAACAATAATTGTCGTGTAGTACGCTAATCGATTTATCCCGATTAGAAAAGTTTTAATCAAGCTGCCTACCTATTCTGTAACTTACCGATTATATCGTTAACAAAATCGGGGGTCACTGCCGTTTGAACGACAGTTGTTTAGCAATTTTTAAAAAAATACACAACGTTCTAAAAATGAGTCGTTTCACAAATCATCATTTAGTAGGAATATGTTTCACAAACCATTTATTTAATTTTGTGATCAGTTGTCAAATTGTCACATTGCAACATTTCATATTCACGACACTTCGATACGAAACTGTGTTATTTAAACATTCATCTTTTGTTAGAAACTCATATTATATTTTATTGTTTGATCAGCAAATTACTAAATATAACAACGTTTTACAAATATCGATGATCACATTATTTCTTTTCACAAAACCGAACCAGAGCACCCCTCTTCCACGCAGTCTTGTCTGTACATGCATGTGCATGCTTGCTTGCATGTTGCATGCTTGCTGCATGCCTGTGTGCATGCTTGCTTGCATCTTTGCATGTGTGCTTGCTTGCTTGTTTGCTTGTCTGCATGTTAGGGGGTGCAGGGGGGCTGCGCCCCCCGCTCGGGGGTGCGGGGGGCGGAAGCCCCCTGCCTGAGAAAAACATATTGAGCTTGTCGAATTCTAGGTTAGGTTAGGTTAGAACATGTATAACACTTAGCGGAGCGAGCGAAGCGAGCGGAGCATCAACATGCTTGTTTGCATGTGCATGCCTGCTTGCATGCTGCATGCTTGCTTGCTTGCTGCATGCTTGTGTCTGCATGCTTGTGTGCATGCTTGCTTGCATCATTGGTTGAGTGCATGCTTATTTGCTTGTTGCTTAGGGGGCAGAAAGGGAACATCAAAACTGTAGGTTATGGTTAGACTGGGTTAGGTTAGTTAGTATGTCATGCTGCATTTTTACGTATATGTATGCTTGGTTTAGCGTGCATGTTTGTTTTATACATGAAGCACCATGAAAGACTGGTGTTACACGCTCATTCTCGCGTCAGTCTGGTCCATCATCTAGTCACGTCAGACCTAGAACGATCGTCAGACTGACGAACATTATTAAAATATTTGAAATTAAAGTTTGAAATGAAGTTGTTGCATGTTGCAGCAAGTTTAGTAGATGAATTTGAAAAATGGCAAATAACCTTTTGTGATATAAAAAATGATTTATCGTTGTTTGCTAAATAATTCATTTGGTAAATAAGATTGTTGTCGCATAACTGATGTTGAAATGTTGTTTTAACTATAAACATAATATAATTCAATGCATTTGCTAAATGACTACTTTCGATAAGTAAATATGTGTATTAACACCTTTGTTAAATCACTAGTTTGTGAAATGAAACATTGTTAAACGTTGCTTGAGAAGTGATATTTTGCTCATTGATTTTGTGTTAAACATTAGTGAACCCAAAATCGGTTTTGTTTTATAACTGAACCTTCTAGGAAATTTTTAAGCAATAGATATTTTGTCTCTGTGATCCCCATATGAATGAACTCATTAAGAAGCAGAAACGCTAAGAACTGCAAAAAAACACGATGTAGGTGTGGGTGGGTGGTTATACAAAAAGATCCCTGTACTACTAACTTAAGTTAACCAAACTTATTTGAATTAATTCGTTGCGGATTTCAAGATAGATTAGAATCATGCCCCAGGCCCATTGGTCTTCACTGTCTTGTATTATCGGTCTCCACTGTTGATCCTGATTTACAGGAATTAGCCTGGCTTAATTATGCCAGATTAAAAGCTAATCAAACATTAGAAAAAAAAAACACGTAAATAGTGAAATCGGACAAGCGAAAGATTGACATTACAGATGAGATGGTATTATGCTTATCAGCATCACAACCCGGACTTCTCATTTACGTTCAACCGATTAGCTCTAATTACGAATTAATCGATGTCATTTTGGGTAAGTTCTGTTATGTCAGTGTCAATTAATTGCCAGCGTGACAGGTCTCTGCTCCGCTGCCACCGGCTGGCTTTTGGACGCTGCTCTTAACTGGTCGGTCAACATGCCAGTCTTTATCGTGATCTCGACAACGATAGTTGTGTCACTTTCCGAACATAATCGGATTTTACGCGTGAATTAAATTTGGATTTTCTTCGACTAAAAAACTGTGACTAATAGTGTAGTTTGTAATGTTTAGGAAGTGTGTTTTAGACCTTGAATTTGTTAGTTTTATTAAATGGAAGAATATCTAAGATATAAACTGTGCATCTAAGAAAACTGCGATGAAATAAAAACAAGGACACAGGATGTTATGATGCAAAATGCATTGAAGATCAAGAAATAATAAAGTCTCAAATCGATTAGCACATAAACCAGTTTCTGCTAAAAGTATTCTGTTTATTGGGTTCTATAACCTGTCGAACAAACAACTTACTGAGAGTGTTTTTTCCATATTTCGAGGGCAAAAATCTTTCCGTTGTTCTCACCTGCATCGCTACAAAAAGTAACTCCTAAATGTTAAATAAACTAGATCTACAAAGTAACAACCAGGAAGTTTTTACACAATTGAATGGGCATTGTGCGTGCTCTTAATTCATAATGTGTCCCCTGATGATACATATTTGCCTGTGAATGCTACTGATGGAATTCCCTTATTGTGACTCTTTTGACTCAATACCTACATCTTTAATTCATTATAATTCTAACATCGTTTAAAATGGACGCTTATTCAACGCATAATTAAAAAACTAATTAATCACATTAACATTAACAATGAAAACATGTAATTTGGACCAAACCATTTAATAACTTTAAGGAAAAAAACCTTAATAACACAAAATGTATTTTTACAAAGTGACCGTGCTGTTAGTGCTTTTAGTAAAAACTTTTGGTGCTTATCAACTATGTGAAAAAGAAAACAGTTTGGATATTACTGGAGGAACACATTTGACAAACGGTGATATTTACTACAACGGTGTAAGATACCAAAGGAATGAGTATTACAGAGACAATGAGACTGGTATTGAGAAAGGATGCATTTGTATGAAGAATAAGTGCTTACGGAAATGCTGTCCTCCAGGTCTTGGATATGATTACAAGAAGAGAATATGTGTGTCTCACGACCATGTGTTTGATCCCCCGGTGTGGGACGAGTACAGAGTGATACGACAAGGGAACATATCGAAGATGTTCCACTTTATGTTTGGGAAGATGAATTGTACTTTACCGGACTATAGGATACGAGTGGGACAAGTGTTTAAGGACTATCATCTTAGAATGGTAAGAATTAAGATGTTGTTTTGATCCATCCATATCTAGGGCTCTTGATCAGCCCGCCTTCAGTCATGGTCCTCCGTGATGTTTTATAGTCTATAAACTATATCTAATTAAACGTTAATTTAATAATTCAATTAATGTGCCTATACATTATTGGTTCACGAAACCCCATTAAAGCTAATTACTATTATCATTATCATCACAATGATAATCGGAAATACGTAAGTGATAAGTTTAGGTGGGGAGGACGTTCGTGTGCTCCCAAGTGACTGACGAAGCTGATCATCGTGATATACCAGGCATTATTATAATTTGTATTGCTTTTGCACGCATCCTTGATCATCATTAATTGGATTAATCACACTAATAGATGACTGGAATAAAAACCTTCCTGGAAATCCTCCTCATGGAGGAAGACATTTTGTACTGGAAAAAAACATAAATCAACAAACAAAATATACAATTGTAATTTATACAAAGTTAAACATTGTATGTTGTTCGATTCACAAACAAAATGTATAATATAGGTAGGTACCTAAAATTATTTTCTGATTGCCAATTCTAATCTTTGGGCTCATAATACTCGTATGTAGGCAGATATGTCGTAAATGAGATGGCAACAGCCAAAATGTAAGAGCTTTATACAACTTTCACTATACTTGGTTTATTATGATTCGTTTCTCTGACGAACTACACTTTAATGTCATAGATTAATGAATTGACTTACTGCTGGGTGGTTAATAGGTTCATAATTATGGTAATAATTATTATATTTAGGTAGGTATCTACTCTAAATACGATTCCTTCCATTTTATATAAACTGTTGTTGCACGAATATTAGACAACGTTTTCTTTTGTATTTTTGGGTCCTCTAAATGGAAATCAAAACATAAGTAACACAAGATACATACAGAGTCATATTTGCAAATATTAAAAGAAAAATGATGCTACTTAATTTGAATTTTAAATACAAAACTATAAAACGATTTAAATATATAAAGCTTTGAAAATTTCAAAGGTGTATCTTCGTAATAATAATATCATAAATTGCAAAAGTTGTTTGTGATGCGGCATGTAAATTTTCTAAATTATATTTAACCGTATATCAAATATTATTTTTATCAATACCGTCTTGTAACTTTTGTATGAAATTGACAACCTGCAACCACCTTAAGGCGTATCATCCCCGGACTACGACTCTCCATACTAATCGATATGAACGAGCGCGTGGCTCCGGTCAGAATTTAGCCGTTTTCTTTGAATTTTTTTATAATTTTTAATAAATTTCGATAAAGTAAGAAAACCACATAATTCTAAATTGTATTGTGAACAATATTGTTAATTTTCATTTTCTTCCGATTAAAAATGTAAGAGTAAAACGGTTACAAATGGAAGAAAAGGGTTTACTTTAGATTATCTTTTCTTCGGTTTCATTCATTAAATCGATTTCTAGAAAAACCACAATTATCGTAGGTTCAGTTTATTTTTCAGCTCAAAAAGTGCAGTGTTTACAAAATTAACCAATTTCATGGTAAAACCGGAGGCGGCCCATTAAGGCTGCACCGCCCCCAATCGTATTCTTTTTATTTCTTAACAATTAAACAATATTTCCAAAAAACAAGAATATGACATTGTAGTCATTGCAGATTTTAAATTTATCGGATCACTGCGGATGTAGTTATTATCTTTAAAACCGCCAAAAGTGGCCATTTTTGGCGGTTTTCGCGATAATAGCTACAATAATAAATAATCCGTAATGTTTCGACAAATTGAAAGCCAATCAGGACTACAATGTAATATTCTTGTTTTTTGGAAATGTTGTCTAATTGTATAGAACTAAATAAAATACGATTGAGGGCAGCACAATAGGCTCGGTAGGCGCAATAAGTTAGCTATTTATAACAAACAGATAACTAGTGAACCTAATCAAAGTTATTATATAAGTTATTATATAAGATAAGATAACAACTATTTTCAATATCATTCCTGTATAGGTACAGGAGTGCGATTTTTGAATCTCATTCGGTGAGCTCAGCAGTTGAAAATGTCAAAATTACTATGGAGATACGCATCTTTCTACTACTGATTTGACTTTCAAAAATCGCTCTCCTGTAGTATGATTTTTGAAAGAGAGCGATTCTTGAAAGTCAAATCAGCAGTAGAAAGATGCATATTTTCATAGTAATTTTGACTTTTGTTACTGCTGAGTTCGACGTATGACATTCAAAAATCGCACTTCTGATACATAACCCAGTTACAGGTGGGCACAACATTCACGACAAATAGACAAAATCATTATGGGACAGTTACAGTTACACTATTATACACAGTTTCTTTTCCTACGCAATACATAGGGACACAAAAATTAAAACACAAGTTACAAAGAATGTATATCAATTTATTATCCTACTTACAATAAAATACATATTCATCGCCTCATAAATAGGTATTAACAGGAAACATGCGTAAATAACGTAAGTACTTAGAGAAATCTACTACGTATCATAGAAAGAAACACGCAGATTATTTATTTGATGAAAACAGTATTTTGTGTCTGTACCGTCTTTTCTATTTTAGTGACCCTGGCCCTTATCATAGCTAGTATATTAAAGATAAAAATCCAAAATGAAAGCTATTTTTTTATACTTTACATATTTTATAAGTAATAAACATTCCACTTTTAAGAACATCGCACTAAATGTGAAATTGACCGTTTTTCTTCTTCTTCTTTCGAAGTATATTTAGACATATCATAAAATAGATTTTTTTATGGATTTCTACGTTTGATTCCGTAGTTTTTAGACTTTAATTGGATAGTATTGACAATATTACCAGACTAAGTTTGCATGCAGTGCGCATTTGCGTTGTCGGAATAAAATTCTCTTAAGTGCTGATACAAAATTATAAAAAATAAAGTTCTGATATTTTAATGGCTTACCTACATAACTATCAAAGAAGAAAAAAATCCTTTGTTACATTATTTTCCTGGTCAAAAAAGCGAGCAAGTAATAAATTACTACAAAGTCTAACATTCAAGCCACTCCTTCATTTGGTTGCACTCCCCAAACATTCACATTTGTTTACAATTTTACGACACTGCGTTCAAATGGCAGCTTTGTACGGCACATATTGGAACAACGCGCCGTACAATTTTCTGATTGATTTACAAACTTTTCAGTCATGATAAAATGAAATAACTTTTTAACGCATCAATCCGCTTGATGGAATTCTCGTGCTATATTTTTCAGCTTTTGGAGTAGCCATTAATAATTCACACTTGTTCTTTTTGCTAATTTTTAATAAAATTAGAGACATTTTATTCTGCTTCGGCTTTTGTTTATGAATTCTTTAAAATTGCAAGTATTGCAGCCCCCAACATAGCGGTTTAAATAAAATACTGAATCAAACACAACGTGTGTTAAATATAACCATAAGCATATGCTCAGGACTATATTCCCCGAGGGGGTAGTCAGAGATATTCTGAAACCTCAGAACATCCACGTTTCACCAGTAGTACCGAAACTCTGTCCAGTGTGACGGGGGGTGAGCCCGTCGCCACTTATAATGGACAGTGGGTACAATACACGCCTCGAAATTGAAGCATGCAGGTTTCCTCACGAAATAAAAAAATATGATGAGAAATATGGTGTGTTAAATATGATGTGGATAATCATTGATCTAACAATGCAACCTTTTGTTAACTGATCTCTATTCTATGTGACCTACAAAGTTCTCTGAAATTGCGAGATAGGAGGTGTATTCGTTCAAAGATGCGTGGAATAGCGAATGTGATGAAAGGCAGTTGCTTGGAATTAATATTGTGTAGAATCGCGAATAGGATTTGTGTCAAATTGAAGACTGCGTGGAATAGAGAATGTGTTCAATGTCAGTTGTGCGGAATCCATATTGCGTAGAATATCGAATAGGCGGAAAAGCGTTTGGCAAGAACTCAGATCAATCCATTAATCTTAAGCTCTTATTATTAAGACAAACTCCAACACTCGCTAGTTCTTAAGTCGCCTGTAAAACGTGAACCTAAGAGCCCTGAAATGTATGGGATTACGGGTCTTAAAAAGCTTCTTCCTATGATTATCTTAACCCTAATCAACGCGGTCTGCCCACAGGATGGCCAGCTGTACATAGAGCTGCCGCACAGCATCCCACCCTGGACTCTCCGAGGCCCAGACAAGTACTGCATAGACACCTTCCTCTATGAAGACGAGGATGGCCACGAGCACGCCAGGCTCGACGCTCTGGTCTGCTTCGCTGAGACTAAGGAAGATTATGCTAGCTACATTACTAGTAGTAGCTGTAAGTACAATATTTATTATTCAACGCATTCTTAGTCATGCTAAAGTCAAGGGGATTTTTAGACAAACATCCCCTTTTTCTCTGGAAGGAAAAATTGAATGATCCAGTAAATAAAAGGGGTTTTAACACGGTTTCGGTCAAAATTCTTGATTCCAATTTCCCTCCTTAGGTTAGGGGATCGGGGGATTTTCCCTTGGGGCATTATTGGATTAATTCTCAAAAAAATTATTCATTGCTTTCTTAGACTTTAGACGTTAAAATAGTTTAGACTTATAATAATATTTATACTCGACTGACAGTCATTCCAGTAATCCAGACTTTTTTATTTATTTTTTTATGTTCTTGAGATTCATTCATTCCATATGGAGGAAGGATCAAAAGGGATCGAATATATGTGGTCATTTCAATAAATAGTTGCTACTGCTTTGCTGTATCTTCTATGTCATCCACATGTCATCTACCTACCTGACTCTCACGACATATTGTTATTTTTCAGAATCATTGTAGTTGTTTCCTTGAGATTTTTGGCTTTACGGTAGTAGTGAGTTTAGTATGTAACTATTTTCTAACCCTACGTAATAATCCACACAAGTGAGTTTAGTATGTAACTATTTTCTAACCCTACGTAATAATCCACACAGGTTTTCCTCAACTACTTATAATTCAACACAAATATTCCAATCTGCAGGTATGATAATATCGTGCGTGTTCATCCTCGCAACGGTGGCAGTATACGCATGGCTGCCGGAGCTCCGGAACCTGCACGGAAGGGTCCTGATGGCGTACCTGCTCTGCTTGTTCGTTGGGTTCGCCTTCCTCGCATCCATGCAGCTGCTTCTACTCGTCGACAACATTACTCCTGATTGGTGTCTTGGCATGAGTGAGTATAATATTATTTGTATTTTTATGATAAGTGCCTGGGTGAACGAGGTCTGCTCGCTGAAAAAGAATTTCTCCAGAGATGAGGCCTTTTCCGAATTTTTTTTTGCTCCCATAAACCCCTAATTGAAAATTGATTGGTGCATTGTATTGTCAGGAGTGATTGAATTGCATTTAGCAGTCATTTTTGGAGAAAACGACACTTACTTAGTTGGTGGTTATAAATAATCATACTTTAAGTGTATGAAATTACAGTTGACAGAGATTAAACGGTAAATTAAACAATTGAAAACTAAACAAGCTATAAGTTCAATGTTCAATCGAAGAGCCCGCCTCGAGTCGAACCCGGTTCAAAGGTGCCCTTCAAGCTCGTGCTAGAGCAATGACGTGTTGAACAAGGAACGACCCGGAACGACCCGGACCCACCCGGACCCGGCCCCTCTCTCTCAAACGAAGGCCAATGGCTTTGATAAAGCTTTTGACTTCGGTACCCTAGGGCCCTCCACCGCTACTTTCAGTAATATACCTATGTAAAGCCCGGCTAGAAAAATAAAAAACCTCGCCATGTTGCGGAAAATCATTAGAACTAATTTTTGTACTTGGAACACTGACATTAAGGTTAAAGTCGATTGCAGCGTTTTTTATATATCTGGTTAGGCTTTACTTAGATAAATTAAGAAAGTCTTCAACAAACCCATGTGGTAACATAATGATTTAGAATACAATTGGTCAAGCTTGATGACAGTTCCAATTCGTCAGGCGGTTTTTAACCGCCCAGTTTTTGTTTTGTTTAAAACTGATTGATACGCTATAAGGTAGGTAATTTTCTGGTTTACCGCTTAGCCTATGAGAAGTTCATTTGTACTCATCTATGACTATGCTCGTTAATATGTGAGTTATGTGACTCATTGACCTTTGTTTCACAATTCAATACCTTCGACGCGCCTTCGAAATTATTTCTTATCTTTCTTAGGCCCTTCGCAGACGGCAGATAATCTACGGAACTATTTATACGATTACCTATAAGACGCTGTTATCCCGTCGAGGCCGTTTTTTGAACACGAACGAAAGTGTTTTAAACTGTGTTTTAAAGTCTGAAATTAAATTATGTCTTATTTAAGGATCGGGCGGATGAGCGACTGTTCTCAATTACACGATAAGATTAAGTTTACTAGATAGAAAAACATCCCAAAGTTACCCCTTTTTGTTATGTTTTTTCAATACTATGATTAAACTGCTGATATTTAACTTTTTATTCTTGTACTTAACTAAATACATTAAATATTTCTAGTGAACTCAGAAGAATTTTTAGCTTAGAAACTCCCATGAGCAAAGATATTGACGAAAAACACGTTTTTTTGCGATCCTACTTTCAATTGGAGCGGGATGGCTAATTGTAAACTTATGCTTGCAAGAAAGAGACGCTTGCACTGGGATAACCTAGCCTTCAGTATGCAAGATAACGCATACGACTTGAAAAAATACCACTATGGGGTTTTTGCAACTCTAACCTAATAAATAGTTTGACCATGGAATATATAATGTTCTTTGGTTTGACCCTACAGAAATTAAAAGTCACATTTCAAAAAAGATTTTCCATATCCGTAGATACATTATTGCAGTATCTTCTATAGATGTTCTTTGCGATTAATCTCTGTTAGATACAAGATGATGTTTTGTAAAGAATGGGAAAAAACTTATTACCTATTCAAAAAAGTACCTACCTATAATTACGTATAAACGGATGCCTAAATACCAAAGTCATAGTAATAGTCGTTTTATTTAGAGAAACCACCGTCAATGCGAGACATTGGCCAGTTTAACTTGGCAGCTGTCATACTAGGCCGGTCTTCTCGGTCCGGTGTCAAGTTAAACTGGACATTTGTTGCTTTAGTCATTACAAAGTCATACCATAGCAAACCCCACTGTTGACGTTGGGCTTGTTGGGTCCGTAACGGAAGTCCGAATTTGACGGCCCGACAGCACAGTCTGTAGTGAACCTGCCTGCTGTGCCGGGGGTCGCGGGTTCGAATCCCGTAAGGGACAAATATTTGTATGACGAATATGAATATTTGTTCCCGAGCCATGGATGTTTGTATCTATGTATGTATTCTATATCGTTGTCTAGTTATCATAATACAAGTCCAGGCTAGATTCTGGAACTTTAAATGTGACTAGATAATTTGTGTGACACTGTCCAAGATATTTATTTATTTATTTATTTACTGTTCAAAATATTTTCCATGTTCGTAATCCATGACCTTAGTAATGTTTTTCGTCTGCCAAATTGACCGTGTCGGATTATACTTTATTAGCAAACATTTTTTTAACGCATCAAGCAACAGCGTTGTTGCGATGAGTAATTCCTTGAGACTGTCAATGCCGTTAGTTTTTACATCCATTTTTCTTAAAGTTACCTATAAATTATGATTTTTTTTACATTGTTGCAAAAACTAGAGTCATCACCATGTCGTCGCTCGTGTTGGGAAGTTTATTCAACACGTAATGTAGGTACCTACAGGTCAGTTCATCGTCTAATATGTATAATTTTTGCAGTAGTTAACAAGACAAGATAATGTGTTCTTGAAGTGTTAGGAGAAACATAATTATCAGAGTGTATTTTCAGCATTATGAGAGAAGTCAGAACAGCTTTGTCTTTGAAGTTTTACCACATATTATTAAATAGTTAGTACTACTGTAACAGCCAATCCGCATTTGGCACGCTTGGTAGACTAACGCTCATACAGTGGTGTTTGTAAGGCTGATGATGATGACTGTAACAGATACCATACTATCCCAATTTCGCGTGCTTTTTCGAATCTTGTACTTTAGAGCTTCAAGAACGATGAACTTTATAATGCGCCTTATGTCAATGCTCGACAGCCTGTATCGCGTGCGATACGCGGCGCCATAGGTACTTTTAGCAGCTGTCAAACGCGAGTGACGCGGTGCACTGTGGTTATACAGGGTCCTTCTTAATATGCTGACACTTTTTATGGGAATGATTACCATCAAACTGAACAACTTTCTCTATGGCACCAACATCGATAACGCGAAAAAACTGTACCATACGAAAATTGAAACCAACTCGAGCCAAATGTATGGGTGGGACAGCAGATTTTTCCCGTGATTTCGATGTTGGTCCATGTTGTTCAGTTTGATCGTCTGATCATCCTATTACAAAAGTGCCGTATATACAGGGCGTTAGCTAAGGGTAAACAGTTGCATTACTTTAAGGGTTTATAGGTTTCTTAGGAAAAGTTGTTCGTATCATGGGTACAATTACCTCTTAAGGGGCCATAGGTCCCGACGAATATTTTCTATGAGAAACGCGATTGCCCTGCGCTCCGAAAAGTGTGAGCGTGAGCCGTATTTTCGATTAAAAAGAACTAACCAAAGCACTTTTTCTAGATTTTTTTATGATTTCACTAGTTAAACTAATGGTGAATATGTGAGTATAAATGCAAAATTTCGGAAACTATTTTAAGTTTTTCTAAAAAGCGAAAAATGTTTAATAATGCATGAAAATACGTCATCTTTGTGACGATTTTCTATCGAGTGAAGTAATTTCAATCGTGTATTCAGTTTATGATTTCACTAGATAAACTATCCAAAAATACTGAGGTATGACTTTAGTTTCGGTAAATGGTATAAATCTAGTCGTAAAATGAAAAATAAAAGAGGTATTTCCACCTACTATTACGCCTTAAAGTAATACAACCGTTTACCCTAACACCCTGTAGGTATAGATCAGAGTGTATTTTCAGCATGTAACAGACTGTAAAGTATTACTTATGTACTGAAGCTGTTAGAACCATTCACATACCGTATGAGTAAACCAATTATGACTTCACATAATGTTCGAAGTCGAAGAGTAGTGAATCACATGATTCCCAACATTTATGTTTCATTGTTAACTCAAACACAATCGGTCCATTTAGTCCAGTCTATTTGTCCAATTAGCGGTCTACTCTGTGATGTTCATAGACAAAATTAACTTTGTAGACTCAACTTAGGGCGAATTTTTACCTTTTCTTCTTGTATTTCAGAAACACTATGTTATGTATGACACAGAATTATAAAAGGTTATAGGTAACATTTTTCAATTTTATGTTACACTCATCATCATTATGTGCCTTAGCATCTATTGCAGATGACTTAAGGGTATATTTTCTAAAACCCCTACTTTTCGGAACATTGTTTTCAGTGATATGCTATTGCGTATCCAGTGTTTTATATTTATTATGAAAGAACTGCCTTTACTTAAAAATGTAATGAATCGTTTTTTTGTATGTTTCATATAATTTATTTTAGTAATCGCATAAAATCCGGACACTGTTCGTCGAAATATTGCTAAAAATGGGGTTACTTTAGGAACATTTTTAGAAGGGTTACGTTACACGGTTGAATTTACAGTTTACGTAAAAAGAAAGTTTATATAAATTTATAAAACATAATGAATCGATTTTTTGAAATACTAGTCTGAAACACTAATATTTTTGAAAACATATTATTTAAAATCAAATATTGTGATTACCATACAAAATGGCGAACAAATTCAAGCTTTTGACATCCTGTGACAACTGCAAAATTATCCTTGTTTCTGATTTTTTTCATTGTACGGCGAAATGCCGTTACTGGAGCACGTCCGCGTCAAATGTTTTAAAAATAATTTGCGACAATTTTTTTCTCGATCCGTCTGTGGATGACTGAAACACAAAGGTAATTGAATGGAATAATTCATTATTTGTATTTTTCTAAAGCTAAAATTATGTTGTATTCCAAAAAAATTTTACGAATTCTAGGATAATTTTTGTCATATTGTTCAATCAAATTGAAATGACTTCAATTATGTCAGTGTCGTCTAAGTAGCGAATACCAAATCTATGGCCATTCTCTTTGGTCGGCTTTTCAATATACAATTACCAATACAGTCGCGCACAGTTTCAAATAAATTCTAAGCAAGAAGATTAAATTACCTACGTAGTATAAAATTCTTAATAAGAAAATCATGCAATTTTTATTTACTTCTGAAATTAAATCACTGCAAATAATATCAAAACAACTAAAAACTTGCTTCCTACCAATTTCAATGAATAATTGAACAGAAAAGATTTTATTACTTAGGTAGGTACTAGTTTGATGCCAATCCAAACTAAGCCCTATGCTTTCGTGAAATCCAAATCTGTTCAGTAGTTTTAAAATAACGTGTGCACAAACAAACAGACCAAAATTCTAAAAATGGTCTCAATGTATTCCATTACGTAGGTACCTATTCCAAACACCGCCAATTAACATTTTTATAAATATCTTCAATGTACATCCACGTCATGTTTGCAATTATGACTCAATCACAGACTTAAATTGCAGTTGAATGACATCTCAACCATCAAAATCGGTTCAGTGGTTTAGGCACGTCTGCCAAAACAATGGGAATATTTAAATTCCACGGCTAATTTTTCTCCACTAGTCATAAAAGCAATATTTTTTTAAATTTTGTTAAGTAAACTACTATATTTAAAGAAAACCGGCCAAATGTGAGTCGGACTCACGTACGGAGGGTCCCTTAGCACCATACCATAGCGTAAATTCACTTTGACTATACCATACAATACAATAGTAGTAATATAATTATTGTCTTGAGATATATTTCTCTCGAGATTTTTTGCCCAACCACCATTTCTTGGTGTGGGAGTTACTAGTTATTATTCTGTGGTGTGGGGCTAGACAGAAGAATATACAGATTATGGGAGATAGTTATAAAATAAGGATTTTTTATGAAAGATAGTTTGTTGCAATGAAAGCGAACCGTAAAAGCTAGCTAGTTTATCAATACAAATACATTTTTAAATGAATTTGAACGGTAATCTCTAAATGCAAAAGTGGTCACAAGAAAAACATTCGAACTCATGTAGAAAAAACTTTGCTAATCTAAAAAAGACACCTTCCTTCTTTTTCTACTTCGATGCTGGAAACAGAAACGGCAACATAAAATGTCAAATTCTGACATTATAATTAATCCATTATTTCTCGAGTTTATTTAGACAAGCACAAGAATAAAAAATTAAATTTCAGAAATACAAATAAAATCGAATCCGCAACGCAGGCTTCGTCAAACCTTAAACACATATCTATATCCGCTATAAGCTTCGTCAATTGCAGCATACTATATAAAATCCGCATGCAAGCTTCGTCAGACTATCACTAACTAATCTAAAGGCACTGCCCTACGCAACCCTGGTTCAAAGGTCCCTATGATGCTGGCCGCATTGCCCCTCTGGATGGCCAGAGAAATTCTCTGAACCAAAAAGGCTCCCGAGCGCGGGTCCCCACCTTTCGTCCGCATTCGCTGCCCTATCTCCCTCACGAAGTCCTTGGCATCGACCCCCCAAGGGCCCCCAGTCTCAAAGGCAGCTGGAACGAAATCATACCCTTGCTCCAGGTTGGCATATGTCGTCCGCTTAAGCCTCGCCGCCCGCTCCGCGGCAGAGCCAGCAACGCGCATCGTCTGACTCAGGTAGGAAGGAGCAAATGTGCTGACACAGGTCGCATCCCAAATCAGGCTACGCCCCCTTTTCCAGGGGACCAAGGTCAGGCCATCGGGACGCTTCCCATCGGCGCGGCTTAAACCCGGGGGCTCCAAAATACTCGGCACGTCCACCGAGACAAGTGCACGGCGAATTATGTCGTTGAGGGCTTGGTGACGGGGAAATCTACCTGCACAACGCTGGCAACTCAACCCATGATGGCCATTTTCCTCCACCCAACAACCACAAATGCACCGATGAGGCTCGCACACCTTGCAACCGATACGCAATGCCGCAGCAATCCTCAAGGTATCATTGTCCAGCAGTGTCCCCATATTGGGGGATGGAAGCGCATGCAACCAAGCGGCCGATTCTGGCTCGGAAACTGCCTTCAAGCGCGAAACACCCACCCCAACAGCGCTACTCATAAGTTGCGAAAACGACTGCTTCGCCGCGATCTCGTCCCAGCCTCTCTGGATTTTCAAGCCTTCAGGGCGCTCGCCGTTAACAATCTTGATTGCCCAAGCCGCCAACGCCTCCGTTACATAAGGTATAATGATCCCGCCACCATAAAACGGTAAAATACGAGTGACGAGATCCGCAACCCCATGAGAGGAGGCTAAAAAAGCGACCAGGCCAATGTCCTGCACACGACGCACCCCCAAACCCCCATATCGAACCGGCAACGAAGCTTGCCCCCACTGCTCATCATTCAGACTGACATTGATCACCGATTCTAATGCCAATCTGAGTTCGTTATCCATATGAGCCACTTCCCGCGAAAACATCCAAGTTGGTGTGGTTCTCAAAAGATAAGTAAGTTTCGGCAATGAGAGGCAATTCCGCAAAAGAATCAACGCCACATGAGATGAGATATCCTTCAAAAGAAGTGGTATAGAAGAAATTAGCTCCGCTTTAGCTCTCAGAACTGATGGTAATCCCGTCGCAAAAATTGGTGCCCCCAATAAATGAAAAGTCTCCTCATTAATTGTCTTCAAACCAGGCAACAACTCCTCCAACTCACCCCGCGCATCCAAAGCCCCCAAACTGCACGGGTAAAACTCACATTTGGCCGTATTCACTTCCAAGCCAATGGAACTGAGCGCTGGGAGTAGTCTGTTTAGATCCCCGACCACCTCATCCAGGCTCCCCCCGATAATGCCATCATCCAGATACCAGATGTTCAGGGGCGAGCTTAAAGTATTAAGCACCTTCTGGATTGCCAAACAAAACACCAAAGGACCCAGAGGGTCCCCCTGCTGCGCACCAACCTGAGACAAAAGCTTTTGGTCGTTGTAAAATAGATTTGACGGCAACGAATAACACTGATAAACAAATGGATACAGTGCAGGTACTTGGTCTTTCACCTCATTTAGTATCACATCCCTTTCTACGCTATTAAATGCATTCTTGATGTCCACTTTCACAATCACGGTGTCAGTGCTGGAGCCAAGGGTAGACCCCACCGCAAATGACCGAGTGGCGTGAATAGCCGCCTCGCAACCCAAACGCGTGCCAAAGCCCAGCTGGCGCGGCTGCAGATAAGAGGCCATTTCTTCCTTAACGGCACGGCAACAAAGCTTTGCCACAAGACGACGAAGCGTACCCCCGACAGCAATTGGCCTGACACCCCCGTCCTTCTTAGTAAGAGCGCACAGAGTGGCACCATATAAAAAAGGGCACACCAGTGGATTAAGCATCCCTTTCAATAGAAAATTACACAAACCCGCTAATGAGTCTAAAAGACGAGGGCCGTTATCCCCCGCAGAAGGGGAAATCATCTCCTTGAGATGCTGCGGTCGGAGACCATCCAGACCCGATGCTGAACCGTTATAGAAGGTCCCTATTGCAGCAGCCACTTCAGCAGCCGTGACCGTCAAACTGGGGCTTGAAAGGCCGGGCTGCGAAGGTAAATTAAGAGGCCTAGACGGGGCTGGATGTTTCTCCCTCAGCGATGCCAAGGTTTCAGCACTGTTCGCGGCCAAAGATGAATCCGAGAGCAAAAGACGTACCGCCCCCCGCAAGTCCCCATCGAACACCTTCGCCTCCACCGACCGTGGAAATGATGTGAGCCTTCGCGACTGCTCCAAAGGTAAATACGGATTCTGATCAAAAATGTTCCGCTTGACCCTAGTGGTTAGTGATTCACGAGAACCACCATCCGGAACCCTCAAAGCCGTATAAGCGAAAGTCAACAATGCGAACCAATCATCAACGCCATTACTATGCACACATTCCTCCAAAAGCGAACAGAACCTACCTGCGGCCAAGTTCCGGGCACCCTTTGGTATGTGTTTTAGAACATGGACCCTCCTCTTTAACTCCGGAAGGTCATCGAAACTAGTAACATTAGCCGGCGTCGAGGAGGCACTAGCAACCCTCACGGCGGTATCTCTGTCCTGAATGGCCACATCCTTGTGTACCCGACCAATATGCACACTCAAACCCCTGGACGCTACATACAGTTTTGCTGAACCAGGGCAGTAAGGGCAAACCACTTTCGACTCTGACATTATATGAAGTCGTAAAAACAAGTTTAAATAATTTAAAAAAAATGGTTCCTATACAATTCTAATAAAAAAAAAAAAGAAAAACAATATTTCCACTAAATACCAAAAAACATTAAATAATTTATTTTTGATGTCAACAAAACATCCCTGCAATTGGATATTTACAGTTCTATGTCAGTTATTAAAAGGTATAAAATTACTAGCTTCCCTCCACATTACCCTAATAGCATTTATTGTTGGCAGTTGGTTGGCCCACACATGTATCGTTCGTTGGGCAACGGTTAGTTTTGGCCGGCTATTTTCGTTATGGGCCAACCATGTAGGGCCTATGTATATAATTCCTACAGTTTCCCAACGGTTGGCAAATGGCAGGTTTAACCACTGGATATAAGCCTTCGGAATTATATTTAGGTAAGTATATCGTAGGGAAACTGTCACTGTTGTAGCACGGGGTAGGCCGAGACTCGTAGAATATTGAAACGCTGGTGGCGATTGGACAAAGTGTATTTGTTACAACTTTTACAATTTACAAAGTAAAAGGCGGTCCGTGGTAACATACACGACAACTATGGCTAACTTCCCTGACTGATCCTTCTAATCTATGCTATGACTAGTTGTATAGGTCCGCGTCTGCGTACATATTACAGCTAGGTAGGTAAGATTACTTGACAAACGTGGCGATCGTCGGGGAGGTCACTCAAACCGGGCGAATCTTAACAGCGCGATGTAGAAACGGGTACAGCGCCATCTAGCGTGGAATGACTGGAACTAGGGTTTTCCTCCCCCTCTAACTCAACGCCACCCGCGCAGTCCACGCACCCACCCCCGCACCCCCTTTACCAGGCACGTATCCAGGGGGGGAGGGATAGGTGGGATTTGTTCCCCCCCGAAATCCCAATTTGTATGGAAAAGTGATGACAGCACTTACTTTTTCATTGTTTTTCTATGAATATCTCCCCCCGAAATTCAAATGTCCCCCCCGAACAAAAGTCTGGATACGTGCTTGCCCTTTTAGCCGGCACTCAGTAGTTATTTTTTCAATTGGGCCAACTAATATACTTTTATGGAAATACCAACGTTATATAGCCAACGGTAGCATAAGAAGTAAAGGCCCATTGATGACAATGTTTCTATTGGGCCAACTTTGAGACATTACAGTAAGGCCAACGCTATGTAGCCAACGGTAGTAATAGACGTAAAGGCCCATTGATGACAATGTTTCTATTGGGCCAACTTTGACACATTACAGTAAGGCCAACGCTATGTAGCCAACGGTAGTAATAGACGTAAAGGCCCATCGTTGGCAATCGGTTGGTTATAATCATAATATTTGCCTTCGTTGGGCCAATACAAGTTTCATGTAGGCGATCTAACTAACAACTTTCCAACTATTTCCCCACCGTTGGCCAATTGTGGCCTACACTAAATGCTATTAGGGTACCTACGTCCCAGTCAGTCAACACACCGTATAATAATACATTACGTCAATAATAACAAAAAAGTAACAAAAACGCACAAAATAGTAAATTAAACAAACACAAAACAGTAATTAGCACAATAGAAAAATAAAAAAACAAAAAAAATAATAATAGTAAAAAAAAAAAAAAAAAAAAAAAGTTCCAACAAGCTCCTACTCCACGATGATTGCCAAAGTCCTTGTCCAGCGGTCGGAATAGAACTCGCTCGCACCAACGCGCCACACCGCCGCTACCCTGCTTTAAAGGCGACTATCGGGACCACTAGACCAACTTGTGCCGCGTGTAAGTCGGCAAAATAAGGCAAGCCTTGTAACAACAACGCTTAACCCGCGCTTAGGATGAGTCATACTGACTCTAAAGTTCATCGCACTTCAACTACCCGCGTTGCATTCGGAATCACTGCCACTGTTTTGCTTATTTTCACAAATTGCATTCACTGTTGGGCGATTACTTTGATCACCCTACATCACAATAACAACAAACTTCCGTATTAATCTGGTTTCAACCGATAATCGGCACTTTAAACGATGGGTTTTATTTTCTCGAGTTATTTGAAAAATACTGAATAATATAATATAGGTTGAATGAGATTTTATTCCTTTGCCTGCTTGGCTTTTCTATTGTATTTTTATAATTTAGTTTTTCTTATCGGCCAGTTATTTAATGTACTTTTCAAATTTACCGAGGAGTTTACAGGGCCCGGTTTAATAAACGTGACAATAAGCGTGACAATTACAGGTGGAAAATCTGATAATTTCGTCAAAATGTCTTGGTGGAAAATTATAATACATTACTGCAGTGGCCAGCAAAAGACGCATCGATGGACGAACGTGTAAGTAAGTCCATCAATGCCTAGTTGTGGCCAAGGCTTGTATAGTGCTTTTCTCAAACAATGCTATTATGTTATTATTATGATTATGCAATAAATATTATGAATTATGAATTATGAATGCGCGGAAATGAAAATTAATCAACTTTTCAAAATCAATGACGAACAACAATAATTTTTCCTGCGATAAAGCTAGTAACTTATAACTTATCTGTGGTTAAAGTGTCCATTCGTTTTTTTTTTCATTATAAAGCTTTTTATTTGCAAGCCAGTTCAAAATTTAAACCAAACCTTTGATAAGTTACCTCCTTGGTTGCCATGTTTCGGAGTAAAAGATCGTTCCATTTTTAAATTACACGACATAATATAAGTTTACTATGTAATTTATTTGGCCGCTAAACTACGACAGATATAGATTTTCATACAACTATTGCCGGCCACTGCTCGCATAGTACAGCAATTTCGATTTATTTCAAAGAAGGTTGTCAACATAATGCTCAAATTTCCAAGCATGTTTGAGAAAAGAAATTTGTCGGATTGTAGCGACAATTTGACATATTTCTGTTCAATAATTTTTCTCCTGACAGGTGACATGTGACAGAGGAGTCGCGTGGCTAAGGACAAGTAGACGTGTCGTCGGCTTGCGATTTGATTGCCCAAGTGGCTCCGCCGTTTTATGGTGGTTTCAAGTGTGTGTTTTTGTTTAAAAACGGGGTTTTGAGATCGCCATATCATATTACCGTACAATATCTAATAAATATATCTTCAACACTTGACACTGGCGAAATCTAACAAGGAAACGCCATTTAATAAAAATAGAATAGACATAATGACAATTTGTCCTGAAAAACTTGACATAATTATTTGTTTTATTAAACACTTCTTCTTATCGTGTGGGCAGCAAGCCCTGGTATCAGAGTTTTTTTCAGACCGCCTTACGGGCCTCTGACGTGGTTTTTATGTAGGGTCAGTTGTTGGACAATGAAACAACGGTACACAATGAAACTATCCGTTATTTTGAAAATGGGACGTTGCCAAATCGCGCGGAATATCGTATTAGAATGCGTTTATAATGCCCCTACGCTGGCCTCAGTTTCCCAGCGAGCGCCCGGAAGAAGTCGTATCTGAGGAGCTTTTTGTGTTTTTTCGACAAAAAAGTAAGTATTTTTTGTTATTTTTATCGATTTCTCAGTAAACCATATCAGCAAGTATCACTTTAGTCCATATTTTTTTGCATTGTGCATGTTTCATAGATTAATTCGAACTATACTAGATTTTGAAATAATAAAACTAAGTGAGGTTTTTTCAAGGTTATTACCAGAGTACCTAGGTGTCTTACAATGAAACAGTTGGACAGTGTACACAGTGGAACAGTGTGTCATTGTGTACTGTCTTGTTTCATTGTATATTACGGTTATGTTCTTTGTATTTTTCTCCAATTTTTTTTTTCAATAATTCCATACCTACTCAAATGTTTGTTACTTTTATATGTTAACCTTGTAGTATGACATTTTTGTATTGTCCCTGGTTAGTTAATTGATAAAAGTTGATTTACGAGGGCGGAATATACCTACATAATTATTTTAAATTTATCCATAAGAAGGTTTTGTTCAGTTTTTGTTATTCATGAAAATAGTTTTTTTATGTTAAATTTTCTTGTTTTAAGTTTTTGTCAACTTTTTACCTAAAGATTGTTTGATTTGTTTTATGTTGATAGAAACCATATTTATAATTATAAAGTCTTCTTTATTTCATCAACAGGTCTGTTATTTCGTATTACGTATCTGGTTTTTAATGAGAATATAAATAAAGCATTTTTCATTTAAACAAATATTGTTTAATATTTTTTTACTGCAGAAACTACGAAATTATTACTATGTTTCATTGTTAAATAAGTGATGTTTCATAGTGTACCAACATGTGGACACAATGAAACAATTCCCTTTTTTTTTTAAAAACTAGCTAATAGATGATGTTTAGATTTATTAAAAAAACTGAATGTGGCATACGATAGCCAACTAAATTAGCTATCTTTGTGTAAAAAACTAGACCTATATCAGCCGAAACGACGGAACTATGAGACTTTAAACTTTTGTTGTTTCATTGTCCAACAACTGACCCTACCTAACCAAAGATAGTAGCCGGGATCAACGGCCTAACGTGCCATCCGAAGCATGGAATCATGTGATTCAGCCTGTAATATCCTAACAAACTGGGGAAAAATGCACAAAGTGACATGTCACTAGGTGTCCCCCGTGGGAATCGAACCCACGACCTACGTAAGCAGAACTCAATGCTCTTGACAATTTTGTCAATGTACATTTTTATTGAACTGTAAATAATTGTCGAATTTTCGCCTGTCGCCTTTCCCCTGTAATTGTCGCGTTTATTGAATAGGGCCCTGGAGTTTTGAATCTCATTCGCTGAGCTCAGCAGTTGAAAATGTCAAAATTACTATGGAGATTACTATGGAGATATGCATCTTCCTACTGCTGATTTGACTTTCAAAAATAGCACTGCTGAAGTATGATTTTTGAAAGTCGCATCAGCAGTAGGAAGATGCAAATCTCCATAGTAATTTTGACATTTTCAACTGCTGAGCTCAGCGAATGAGATTCAAAAATCGCACTCCTGGTCGAAAACGACCTTATATTTATAAAAAATATCCGTAATCCTTTCATTTTAAAATCTCTAACATAGAAAATGTTGTTTTCTCCCCTCCGGACGAAAAGCGTAAATTTTCTTCCCGCTGCGCTAAACGAAGTTGCCGCTTTCCACCTCCGTCGAGGAGAAAAATAGTAAACTAACCTCTGGCAGTAAATAAGAAAGCCTCAGATCACATGTTTGTTGACCTCGGCTTCACCTCGGTCAGCAATCAAATGACATCTGAGACCTTTCTTACTTTCCTGCCCTCGGTGTGTTACCTGCCTTCTCTTTCTTACTCCATGTTGGAAACAGAAACGGCAACATGAAATGTCAAATTCTGACACATTGAACATATTTTTTCTGAATGACCAGTTATTTTAAGTTGATATTTAGTTTAATCCTTTCATTTTAAATATTCTGACATATAAAATATTGTTATTGAGACAATTATCTCGAAATGGTTTTCCATTTTGTCCTCCCAAAAAAAAACTTGACTTACCGAATTGACGAAAATGTCGGTGATTTTTTTTTTCAGTATGTTCAAAATTAGAATACCGGCGGTATATATATCATAGAATCTCCTCCTTGTCGGTTAGTAAAAAATATCACATGTGTAATTTTGAAACTATAAAAATATTTAAAAAAATAAGTGTTTAATAAATTTAATTAGTTATGTAGGCATATTCCGTTACTCTACATATTGTGAAATCATAATTTTTGTATCTCTATACACAATTTTTTTGCCCACAGTGATAATCGTATTTAGTTTGAAAAAAGTGGTACGTATAGGTTACACTTTAAATTAACCGAAACTTCCCACTTTGGTTAATTTAAAATGTTTTAGTTAAGTAATGAATTTCTTATTGTGTGAAAAAAAACCTACCTACTAACTAGGTATTCTTCACAAAAAATACTTAACACTTTTCTTATCGATGGTGGGAGCTCAAACAAAAGGTCACGGAAAACTTACAAAACATTATCAACATTTTTTATTGAAAATTGACAGCAAGTGATGACGTCACAAACGAAAATATACCCTTAAGCAGCAGGAAATGTATCAACATAAATTTATATCTAACCAAAAAAATCTAGATAATGAATAAAAGCAATTTTTAGATCTTTCAAATTCAATATAATATAGGGTCCTTCTTAATATGCTGACACTTTTTTCAGGGGATGATCAGACCATTAAACTGAACAACTTTCTCTATGGGACCAACATCCAAATCGCGAAAAAAAAATCTGCCACTCCATACAAAACTACAAACCTACTCGAGCCAAATGTGTGGCTGATCAGCTGACAGTTGATTTTTTCTCGCGATTTCGATGTTGGTGTCATAGAGAAAGTTGTTCAATTTGATGGTCTGATCATCCCCTTAAGAAAGTGTCAGCATATTAAGTTGGACCCTGTATTAGTGCGTTCACACACGATGACGCACTGACGGAGCGGCAGATGTCAGTCCATAGAACCACACCCGGTGCGTCAATGCGTCACCGTGTGTGCTTCTACGTGCGGTTTCATATAACTCCTTGCTTCACAAATGACGGACTGACGTTTGCCGCTGCGTCAATGCGTCATCGTGTGTGAACTCACTATACGATGGCGCACTGACGGAGCGGAAGATGTCAGTCCATAGAACCACACCCGGTGCGTCAATGCGTCACCGTGTGTGCTTCTACGTGCAGTTTCATACAACTCCTTGCTTCACAAATGACGGACTGACGTTTGCCGCTGCGTCAATGCGTCATCGTGTGTGAACGCACTACACGATGGCGCACTGACGGAGCGGCAGATGTCAGTCCATAGAACCACACCCGGTGCTTCAATGCGTCACCGTGTGTGCTTCTACGTGCGGTTTCATATAACTCCTTGCTTCATAAATGACGGACTGACGTTTGCCGCTGCGTCAATGCGTCATCGTGTTTGAACGCACTTATTGTTTGGGCGTTCGAATTCGTTTGCATTCGATGTCTTTGAGTTAATTAGTCTATGGTAATGTTATAACAAGTTTTGTATTGTTATTAAAAGAATGCACTTTAATGCAACTACGTAGACATGCAACAGGTAATTTTACCTTGACTTAAGCACTAGCACATTTAGCGATGACATGGTAGTTACTTACATAAATTGGTTTTTACACTTTTACATTCTTATAATTGTGGGGTGTGTCTTAAAATGCCGTTGGTATTAAAGTTAGATTAATCTTTATGCCCACGACTATATGTATTTTCCTAGGGGGTATATAGTGAAGTATTTTACGAGAAGGAATGTTGGTTGGTTGGTTGGTTTTAATTCTGTGGTTTTAATCGCTTGACAGACAAAGTCATTTTCATCCCACCATCTCGGAAAGAGTATTTTCGTCGGTCGGATTCATTACCGGAACATCTCCAAAATCATGTGTTTTGGACCAAGTACGCAGAATGATAGAAAATCGAAAGCTCTATCCGAATCACTACTGGAACAAGTCATATCCGTTAATTTAACGAGAAGAATCGGCTTGCACTGGCGAGAATTAGTATAGCGGCTATTTTCTCAAAACAGCATATTTTGAATTGTACCGGTAATGAATCCGACCGACGATTTTTGCTCTTCGATATCTGAGTGCAAATCCTCTAGCTAGAGAGAGGATAAAGAAATTGAATTTAGAATACCGTCTGCACTAAGTTAGTAAATTCAAAACATAATTAAACGAAAACACAAAAACACAAAATACAGAACACCAGTGAAAACGTAATAAATCCTACAAACTACAAATAAAAGACAGATTAGAGGATTTAAAGCACCCACCCGAGGCAGAGTACCAAGGAGGCTGGCCGCATTGTCTCTTTGGATAGCCAAACTTATACTCTGGGCAAAATAGCTGCCAGCCCTCCTGTCCCCCGTGGCCTCAAACAGGTGCCTCGAGAGGCCCTTTAGGAAAAGTTTCGCCGCGGGACCCCAACAGCCCAAGGTCTCCACAGCGAAAAGCAGAAACTCAAAGCCCTCTCCCAAACCGTTTATACGTCCTGCTCTTTTCCGAAACCTATCATCATTAAACCTATTTACCTATGATGAGAAAAGACTGACATCGTGGACGCAAAGACATCACGATAAGCGATAAGGTCTCAGAATAGCGGCACAAATGAATTTTTATAAAAGTGGCATCTCAGAAACAATCAATTAACTTCAAGGACCTAATTGAAACAAATCGAAGAAAACAATAAACGAAGAACTAAGAATTAAAAGTTAATTTGAATTTGTAATCCATTTATACTAGTTACTTAGACATGTCAATTTCAGAAGTAATTGAATTAAACAGGATTTAAATTTACATAAATCTAGAGATGTGAAAACAAAGTCGGTAAAAGGTATAAAATGAACTTAAATGAGGTAGTAGGTAGAATCTCGATTTCATTGTTGGTCCCATAGAAAAAGTTATTCAGTTTATAGTCTGATCTGAACCATCCCTGATGCGATTTCGATGTTGGTCCTATAGATATAGAGAAAGTTGTTCAGTTTGATGGTCTGATCATCCGCTTAAAAACTGTCAGCATATTAAGTTGGACCCTGTATTAGTTTCACTATTGTTCGTCATCACTAGTATTGTATCGTAAGACTCAAGCGCATTTGTAACAAATATTTTAATAATGTCACAGACGAAAAAGTATAAAATTTGTCAATGAATATTATTTTTATAGGTTGCGGAACATGTGTAAAGAAACAAAAATAAAGTTTTATTTTCGTAAAGTATCTCTATGATATTTGCCAGCAGATGTGACCGTCTGAAACGGTGCGTCTGAAGACTTTATTTACTTGTCTATTGTATTTATAGATTTTATCATAATCACCATTTTGACCAAGATATTTTTATGTCGATTAACATGAATTGGTTAATAGTAACTGCTAAAAGCTTTTGTATTGCGTTTACAGCATCGTCTGATAGGTACTTGGTATAAAATAACGACCTTTCTGAAAATTTAGTGTTTATAGGTGGTTTTTAATTAACTTTAAATTAATGGGTTACCTATAGTTGCACAACCGTTGTAACCTACTATACAAACAAATTACAAGAGAACATAGATACGAGCATTTTATATGAAGATAAAAAAGTCACTGATGTTGTAGTGCCGTAAAGGCACTTACAGTCTTATTCTTCTCGGGTGGGTACCATGTTCATTAATCGATGGATTTAATCAAAGCTTGGTCTTCCTACTGATTTCTCTTAACTCTAATCTATGCACACCTCTATCTTCCTGAAAACCCAATTTTACCATCATCATCATCGTCATTTCCACCCCATATCTTCCCACTGCAGGGCATAAGCCTCCTACCTATTTTGCCATCCTCTGTCCTGTGCCAGTCGCATCCAGGTCTTGTCAATACTTTTCCAGGTGTCGTCAACCCACCCAATATTGTCAGTTTACAAGTAGTTTAAAGAAAAAAAAACAAAGTTAAGTAGGTACTAGAACGTTTATTTATTTGAATCATGGCTTCGTTTCACAGAGGCAGTGATTGGGGCAGCCATTGAATTGAACGTGAATAAATATCTGAATACAATTTTAGAGAAGCACCTACCTACCTATAGGTTGGAAAAAGTTGCAACTTATACTCGATTTTATATAAATTATCGAAATTTAAATTTAAATCTTAGTAGAAACTTCTCAAGCAGCGATCGGGGCAGGGACTGGTTCAGCGACTACTGGCACTGGTAGATGTGCGCCCTCCATCTTGACGCCATCCGGGCCTGCGCTGTACTTGGTAGAGTAGGTCTTGCCGTCGGGGCCCACGTAGGTAGTCTCCCCCTCGACCACGAGCACGTACCCCGAGGGCGTGGCTACCAGCCGGCCGCGCTCCACCACCACGGTGCCTTCTGCCGTCACGTAGCGTAGCATGTATTGCCCGTACTGGTCGTGCTCCTCCTCATGCAGAAGTGCCGGCAGCGCCCGTCTGGCCGCCATTTCGGCCTCGCTTGCTGGCGCAGCCATGGTGAAAGACACGGCAATTAAAGCGAAGAACACAGCAAACTAGAACAAGAATAATGTCAAATTAGCATCATATAACTAGGTATAATATCGACTATGCGAATTGAATACAAACAATCAAGTCAGGGGATGAAATGGATTGAACCACTTGTATCACTTGCGTACGCGCTTTTGAAAGTAAGTATCTGAGAATATATTTATAATGTTGTTTCTAAATAATAATCAATCATCATCAATAACCTATGAAATAGATACAGCAGAAATTGGTTCCGTTGCAAATGCTTGAATATGTATAACCTGAGCCTAGATCATGTTTTGCACCAGAGTATAGTATGGCAAATATAAAACTGAAAAAGTATTTAATAACTACTTTGGAGGCGGTTCCTAAAATGTAAATTGCCAATATTTCATAACGAAATGCCACCCTCACTGGGAACTGAAGAAAGTAAGCGAAGGTTTGGTAGATTATTTTAAAATTAATCCGCTCAACTCCATTTAATAAACAGGTATTAGTAATTACAAGTATTCTTTTATGTTATAAAATATTAGGTACATAATGAGACTCTCGGTCTTACAGTGGAAACGTCGTGTGGTATCGTGGAAACAGTTTTGTGGGACTTTCCTATGTAGGTAGGTATGCATAATTCAGAAATTAATTTTAAATTTTGAATTTGCACAGGACAGGACATTTTCTGTTACCTAACATACACCATAATATTAGAGTAACATTTACTTCCATTTTTATTCAGATTTTTTTTTTGTGGTGTTGAGTAGGGAAATGATAAATCGTTATTTGTTATGCTAGGCTGCAAAGTTGCTTTTTGGCGCGAGTACTTTTATTGAAACCTGAGCAAGCGAAGGATTCTTGGATTCAAATAATTTCAAATAATAGAATCCTGAGCGTTTAGCGAAGGTTTCAAAGGTACGAGACGCAGAATAACTTTGCAGCCGAGCGAAACACACAATTTTTCACCTCACAACAGCGAGGAAAAAAAGTGAATTGCTAAAAAGAACATTTCAAAAAGTTTTTATTTTCGTGCTGGCCAGCGTCATGAAATAGTTATTAAGCATTTTCAGTGCATTGGCGGTATACAAAAATATTGAATAGACAAATTCGAATTTCAAAAACTCTTTGCACGCTAGCGGATAAAATACACTTTTGCACTCAGATTTCGAACGATAAACAGAATCTTTCCGAGCTTGTGAGGTGAAAAACAAATTTTGAACTTACCATATTCATGGTTAATGTAGACGTGGTTGCAATTGATGATCACTTGCAAGTAAGGTTCTTAGTTCACTGTGTACTTTTAGCAAAATTCAATTATTTAAATAGTACCTTTGTCCATTCGGCGATTGTTGCAAAACAAGTTAACTTAAGCATCTAATCTAATGGTGTTTGTTACCTTTATAAAAATCAGGTGCCAAAACTGCATAATTAAAAGAATTAACTATTTGTTTGTTTTAAACAAGATTAACTGGTTCATAGTTAGACAACAGGTTTAATGTTTTTTAACATGCAGAATTTAATTTCAACTAGGTACTTAGTTCTTATATTTTGGAATTATGTATAAATTGTAATCAATTTTTGTATTGAACATCATTCAGCGTTTGCTCATCCAAGAATAACCATGGTAAGCTCTTTTATTATTTACTCAATTTCGATATTGTTTAATTCAATGTTTTGACTCAAGAATCTTAAGATACAGGTATAAAATTTAATTCGTTACAATAATCTTAGAAAGTTCAGAGTTCAGACCATCTATCTGAAAATCTTTCACTATGGCGATAACGCCAAAACTGCAAAAACTATTCTATTCTATTCTAAAACTTCAGCGGCTACTCAATCAAAATGTATGGAACAGCAGATTTGTTTTTCGTGATATCAATATTGGTCCTATAGTGAAAGGTGGTCAGTTTGGTGGTGAAGCATACTCTAGTTTGTATGTAACTAACGCATTTAATTTTACCACCGTTTTTTACCCTCACTGACGCATCTAAAATTTTAATTTAATAGATAACTAACTACATACTTTCTACATTTTTTTAAATTTAGCCTTTACTCTTATTCCTGTTTATAAATTCGTTGTGAATATCGCTTTGCCAATTATTGTCCTTTAAAGTTACGTGCCCTCTTCTAGAATTTTCCAAGCATACGTCAACCTCCAAAATATTGGATAGAAAGAAATGACAATTCTGCATTTTCTGAGTTATAAAAAACTTTCACTACTGTAGATAGCAAGTTTAAAATGAATTTAGGTAAGTACCTAATGATCTAGTGATACCTGAATGACACCATTTTATTTTTTTCAGTTCTGTTCAAGAATTATACTGTTCCTCTTCGGAGCCACTATAATTTCCGGTCATGTTCTTCGTAATGGACTACCATGTGATGATGAGAAAGAGCATCCCACAGCACCGGAGATCGTCATAGGGTCAATACCATCCAGCTATACGAACAAAATTTCAATACCAAAAGAAATTGGAACTTCGTCACCATTCCAGGCACTCCTACCTCAATTCTTGCAACAAGGCTCAAATCTTTTTTATAAACCGCAGTTCTTGCTGTCGCCGATGCATTCCGTGCCAACATCGCCAGTGGAAATTATAATCGAAAAAGATTGCGACGAAAAGAAAACTCCGGAGCCACCGATGCCTAATATCGAAACAATTGTCATTGAAGAACCAATGATGATCCCGGAAACGCCTGTTTTCTTGCCAGTACTCAAAGAAGAGGTCATAGAAATGAAGCCAATCGTAATCCCACCGGCTCCAGTATTGCCACCTTTCACCGTACCAGAACTCCCGAGCATAGTTATTGAAGAGCCAATATTTCCTTCGTTTGAGCCAATTTTTCCAGAAGCACAAATAATCGAAATCCCTCAAGCCCCGGAACTACCACCAATGCCTGAATTACCCACGCCCATTTTTGTTGAGTTAAAACCGATCATTCCTGAGAGTCCAGCGATCACCAAAGTCCCATGTGCTCCTGAAATCAAACCTATTGAAATTCCTGCAGCTCCAGAACTAGGACCCTTCGTAATGCCAGCGATTCCCTCAAGAGTTATCGTAGAAACTCAAGCAATAACTTTAATCCCCGAAGCTCCTAAACAACCTGAGATAGTGGAAATTTTACCGTTACCACAAGAAAACATCCAACCAGCACCTGTCGAAATAGAATTCAAACCAATGAACATACCGGAAGCACCAGTTTGGAAGCCTTTTGTTATGCCTTCAATTCCGGAATCTGTGTTGGTAGAAGTTTCAAATAATGTACATGAAGAACCTTGCCACAAAGATGAAATCATCGTAGAAGTCAAACCACCGATGAGTCTCGAGATTTTGCCGCCAGCTCCAGAGCTACCACCATTCGTGATGCCTGAACTTCCAGCCATCCAACATGTTGAAATTCCTCAAATGTTTGAAATTCCTGAAGTTCCAGTGCTCCCGCCTTTTGTACCACCTCAATTTCCTACACCTATTGCTGTTGAAGTTATGCCATCTCCACAATTAGTAGAAGTTATTCCTTGTCCTCCAGCAAACACCCCACCAGCTCCTATCGAAATAGAATTCAAACCGATGAATATTCCTGAAGCACCAGTCTTAAAGCCTTTTTTTATGCCTTCAATTCCGGAAGCCGTGTTGGTTGAAACATACTACAACAACATTGAACAACCATGTTCCAAGGATAAAGTTGTCCCAGTAAACAAACCAGCAGTGGTTATAGAGAGTTTACCACCTGCTCCATTACTTCCTTCTTTCATTATGCCACAAATTCCTTTATTTGAAAACAAACTGGCTTCACAAAATGAACCTTTTCCAATGTTTTGCGCTCAAAACATTTTCATTGAGCGTGTTCTCCCAAACTTAATATTAAGTGATAAAGTTACTTCCCAGGGTGTCGAAGTTATTTCTGGTGGAAAGAAATACCCAGTTTATCCTGCATCTTTCTTTGCTCCTGCTCTTTACTAAGGAATAACCCAGGTTAACTAATAAACAAGTGTTCATATTGAATGAAATTTTTATTGTTTTATTTACATTTACTTAATTAAGGCTAATAATACTCTTACATCTCATACAACCCTTACTTGTTATCTGGTTAATTGATAAGAAGACCCAGATCGTTGTTATTTTAAATTCTCTGATCAACTGATGAAAAAAAATGTGTAAAATATTCACTCTGAGAGAATGTTCTTTAAAACCAGTTGTAAGTTCCATAATTAAGGACAGAAGACGTATATACCTACCTATACTTAATACATGAAAATGTTTCTCAGATGCCTCTCAAGGCGCCTATTTGAGGCCATAGGCGACAGGAGGGCTGGCAGCTATTTTGCGCAAAGGATCAGTCTTGCGATCCAAAGAGACAACGCTGCCAGCCTACTGGGCACTTTGCCCCGAGTCGGCGCCTTAGAGGACATTTTTTACCTTTAAGTAGCCTAGGTGTTTTCATTCATTTTTTGTTAGGTACTTATAGTTATATTTTTAGTTGTAATTGTTATATTGTTATTTATCCTTACCTTTGTTTAATAAAATATACATAAAAACCGACCCATATTATTTTTGGACACTGGCTTTTCCTATAAAAATAGATATTATACAAAACGATCGCCAATAAAAGCATAAGCATATTTCGTCGAGTCTATTATTAGCAGTCAATCAGCACTTTATTGAAAGCTGTTAGGTTATCTATCTGATGTTGAAAGCTCTTGAGTAAATGTGGAACAAATTGATTCACTCTGTGGTAGTATAAGTGCCTAATAAGTTTCAGTAGAAAAGTATCATGCTGGTAATTTTTGTCTGGTTAACTTTTCAACATTGCTCCCGTAATGAAATTTGTTCAGTTTGTTTGTTAGTTCTCAACTTCCTTGAAAATTTGGCCAGTAATAAAAACGACGATGATGACGATGTTTTTATCTAAACAAATTCAACGAAGTTTTGGAGGAAAAACTTGTTTTAAGATATCTTTCTAGGTATTACAAAAAAAACATACGGGTCGAATTGAGAACCTCCTCCTTTTTGTTGAAGTTGGTTTTATTTATCTGCAATTGATCTGCAAGTTAAGTGGCTAGTCGAAGAGAAGAGTGTTAGTAAATCTAGGTTTCCATCAACATAAAACAAACACAATTCCGAAATAATCTTTCTTTTTTGTTTGTTTCAGCGTTCGTAATTTATTTCTTTTTGCTGTCTGCTTTCTTCTGGCTCAATGTCATGAGCTTCGACATTTGGTGGACTTTCAGGTAATTACAATATTTTAATTTTATTATAATTAATGATTCTATGATAAAAAACTAGTGGTTTTTGTATATAAGAAAATAATTTTTCGTTTCATTTAAAATGGACAGCTTGTAAATGAAGGTTGTCTGGAAGAAATATAATTTTCAGTTGTTTTAATTGTATCAATTAATCAATTATACTTTATCCATATGCATTATTTTGTTTTTGGTGCATAGCAAGAAAGAAAACAGTTATTTATAATAAAAATAATTCGTTAAAGTCTACACAAAACTAGAAAGTTAATTTTACTTGTTTTGTTATAATAGATAGATACTTAGGTACCTACTTGAAAGTAGGTATACCTAAAAGTCAGGACTATATTTATTAACAAAGAATACAATTTATTCGACAAAATATCTTTTCATAACTTTTTTGGGCAAACAAAACGCCTTCGAAAAAACCTGTTGTCGGGGTTTGTAAAATCCCCAGCTCCGTTTTTGTAAAGCCGGATCTTGACCTTTTCGTAAACGTGCTTTAAAACTTATTGTGTTGTGTTGTGTCCGGATTAGAATAGCACTTATAAACATATCGTTAAGGTGCTAGGTGGTTGCTAAATAGTCAATTTCACATAAAAGTTTGACGCAGTATGCCTACGCGTTGACGGTATTAATAAAATTAAGTAATATTATATATATTATGGAAAAATAGTTTAGAAAATCTAGATGCCGCGTCACAAAAAAAATGGCAATTTGTAATGTAACTATGTTTTGAAATTTTCTATTGCTGAAAGCGTGTACTGCGTCAAACTTTTGTAGATATATTTTGTATATAGACAACTCTCAACCATATAATTCGTAATGCGCTCCATACTAAACGAAGTTCCGTCCTAATTAGAACATTTAGTGGTAATTAAAGTAGGTAAAATAAAAAAGGTTTCAACACAATCTAGAAACCAATATCTGTGATTTACATTTTATGTCAGATTTCCGTTAAAATATTATAGTTTCAAAGTTTTCCATACAAATCTTAAAGTAATCCTAGCATTGAAACTATACATAAACACACGATTGCTCTCTCCACAACTACAGGGTGAAATTTATATCATTAGCATCCTTTTAAACTAAGAGTCTACCCATCAAACTGAACAACTTTTACTATGGGAGCAAACAAATTGGAGCAAAAAAAATCAGCTGTCCCATACTAAACTGCACCCGCCGTTTGCAATTTCACCCTGTATACAGGGTGTAAACTTAAATGCGTTACACACTTTAGGGGTGCTTCAGACCATCAAACTGAACAACTTTCACCACGGAGCAAAAAAAATATCAGCTGTTTGTTTCACAAATTTTGCTCCAGCCTACTGACTGACACCTATTGACATTTGTTATGGAACAAAAGATTTTTTTTCGCAATTTCCAAGTTGCTACCATAGTAATAGTTGTTCAGTTTGGTGGTCTGAACCACCCCTTAAAGTGTGTAACGCATACTAAACGCATAAGCATATGCTCACGACTATATTCCCCGAGGGGGTAGTCACAGATATTCTGAAAAGTCTGAACATCTACATCTCACTAGTAGTACCGAAACTCTGTCCAGCGTGACGGGGAGTGGGCCCGTCGTCGCCACTTGTATGTAACGCATTTAAGTTACACCATGTATATCTAAAATAATCAACCAATTTCCCAACTGTAACCGAAACAAGCGAGGTAATTAAACACGAGTCAATTAGGCTTTATTGTCGTACCAATATGGATTGATATTATCGTTAACTGTTATTATGTTTGGTTTGGCTGCCAAACCAAACATAATTATATAAATCTGATTGGTTCCTCTTTGTATAGGTACACACGGCGACATATCAAGCTACGCAAAACAAACATAAGCTGACCGTGCGAAGTTATAATTGCTATACCTACGCGCGGCCAGCTTATTTTGGTTTTGCGTGCTTGATGTGTCGCCGTGTGTAAAGGTTGTAAACTTAAATGCATAAACTGAAGGTGATGGTATGTAGTACCATCAAACTGTAAATTTTACCATGGAAATTTTACTATGGGACCAATATTTAAATCGTGAAAAATATACCAGGTCGAGTACCTAGATATTGACGTGTTTTATGGAAGAACAACATTTTTTTGCGAAATATATGTTGGCTTAATAATGAAAGTTGTTAAGTTTGATGGTCTGAAGCAATTAAGTAATTAACACCCTGTATAACCGCCGGTAACAACAATTTAAATATCATTAATTTTGTTAGTTTGATAAATCATAACAAAAATTCAAACTTAAAAACAAAAAAATTTTTTTTTTTTTTATTATTGATGGGTTTGCTCTTGACCTCTATCTAGTCCTCAGGACAAAAGATGGGGTCGAAGATGTACCGAGCTTACCCAGAAGTGCACTGGCACTCCTGCACACTGACGGAACGCAGCAAGCTGCTTGGCGCCGGACTCCGGCAGGAGTGTTCGCAATTTCGCATTTATACAAGCCGTGGTGACTGGTGGCCCAGTGGCGAGTAACCTTGCCTGCCGTGCAGGAGGCGATGGTTCGATCCCCGTCCAAGCCGACTCGTACCAATGAGTTTTTCGGAATTTATGTACGATTTGTAACACCACTGGCTTTTCGGTGAAGGAAAACATCGTGAGGAAACCTGAATGCTTTAATTTCGAGGCGTGTATTGTACCCACTGTCCATTAAAAGTGGCGACGGGCTCACCCCCGTCACACTGGACAGAGTATCGGTACTACTGGTGAAACGTGGATGTTCTGAGGTTTCAGAATATCTCTGACTACCTCGGGGAATATAGTCGTGAGCATATGCTATAAGGTGTTACAAAAATACAAATAAACATTTAAGGGGGTGGTTTAGACAACTTTCACTATGGGACCAATATCGAAATCGCGAAAAAAATAATTGATGTTCCATACTCTACAAATCGACTCTAGCTGAAATAAGTATGGGTAAACAGATTTTTTTTTTCGCGATTTCGATGTTGGTCCCATAGAGAAAGTTGTTCAGTTTGACGGTCTAAACAAAGAGTTTTAAAAATTTATTTTTACTTATGTAACACCCTGTATAAGACCATTAATTTGTTTTATTAAAGTTAAAGCCAGATTAGCGAATAGGCTTCCAGCTGTTTTTTGGCTTGGCTTGTGTTTAGTAATTTTGTATATAATTATGATAAGAAGCCCAAATAGATTATCATTTGTGAATGTATTGCAGTTCCCATAATATAGCATACATACGTGTCGAATTGATGACCTGTTTTTTTTAAAGTGTTAAAAACCACAGTACTAACAATTATTTATGAGTACGTAGATACTGTGGCAATACTTAATTCTGTAGTTATGTTGTACTTATTAAATAATAATTACCCTTACCTTGTCCGCGGGTCTGCAACATATTATTGCCTTGAGAAATGTGTAATCTTAACCAATAGTTACGAAAGTTTCGAATGTGAGAGGTTGCAGTTATGTAGGTTCAAAACAGCTAATTAAGGAAAACCAACATTACCTTTCGACAGAGTGGTGAGGAATGAACTTTGGTCCACACTGCACATGTATGGAGTGAATAGTAATTTGATACAGGCGCTGAAATCTCTTTATGAGAATTCAAGTGCTTGTGTCAGGATTAACGGGGCATACACTGACTGGTTCGGTATCTCTCGTGGTGTCCGACAGGGATGTGTAGCGTCCCCGTGGCTATTTAATTTATTCATGGACAGTTGTTTAGTACAGCTGAAAGAGAGTGAATGTGGATTAAGAATGAATGAGTTGCTGGTCAAATGTCTGTTGTACGCCGACGATCAAGTTCTACTTGCATCGTCGGCGAATGACTTGCAGGCGATGGTGACATGCATGAATGAGTCTTTTAAAAAGAAAGGAATGAAAGTGAATGTAAGTAAAACAAAAGTTATGGTGCTAGAGAGGAATGATGATGACGAACGTACTGTATGCAGTATTAAGATAGGTGATGAAAAATTGGAACAGGTGAATGAGTTTGTGTACTTGGGATGCATGTTTACCAGAGACGGTAAGTGTGAGGGTGATATTGAGAGAAGAGTGAAAGCAGGAAATAGGGTAAATGGAGCTCTGCATTCTTTTGTGAAAAGTCAACACGTGTCCAAAAAGGCACGGATGGCAGTTCATAACGGAGTGTTAGTCCCAACATTGATGTATGGAAGTGAATCTTGGGTATGGCAGAAGACGCACGAAAGTAGGATTAACGCTGTGGAAATGCGCTCATTGAGAAGTATGTGTGGTGTAACTGTTATGGACAAATTGAAAAATAGTGTAATCAGAGAACGTTGTGGTCTGAAAGAGGATGTAGTGACAAAGATAGAGAAAGGTATGTTGAGATGGTTTGGTCATATGGAAAGAATGGATGAGTGCAGATTGACGAGTGCAACCTATAAGGCAAGCGTAAGTGGAAATGTTGGAAGGGGACGGCCTAGACGTACATATTCGGACCAAATTGGCGACGTGCTTAAGAAGGGCCAGGTCAGATCTACCCGAAACCGACGAGCATGCATGAAAGGACTAATGAATGTGGAGGAAGCTAGGGAGGTTTGTCAGGATCGTAGCAAGTGGCGTTCCGTTGTTTCTGCCTACCCCAGTGGGAGACAGGCGTGAGAATATGTATGTATGTATGTATGTAACATTACCTTTTAAAACCTACTACATATTATATCATATTTTACATAAACCAAGATTACATTTTTGAGACTTTTTGAAAGTCAAAACTAATGTCCTTGATTAGAGAATTTTTATGAAAAGTAGAATACAAAATGTTACTCATCTTTTTATTAGTCTTCTCGATTCAGCTATTATTCTATCTGGGGTGCGATTTATAACGAGGCGAAAAATGTCACATTCGCAAAATGACGCTTTCTTTTCACTATATGTCACATTCTCAGAACTTCACATTCCTAAAATGTCACACTGACCTCTAAACTTGACCTGAATTACAAATTTCTTAATCAAAGATTCAAAGGTATGATTGATAATGTTTAGCAGTCATTCTCTAAGTGTTTAGACTTTAATTTCTCCCTGTATAAATATTTGCTCCTTTGTAATATTCTCGGAGAGCTTGCCTCGTTGAACACAAAATCAACAAACAAATATTAGCCTTGACCCATCCACAAAACTCCTTGAACTCATCAAGAGTCTTGACATTTTAACGCGTTTTTATTATAATATCTTTAGCCCACGAACCATTATGTCTGACGAGTCAAAAAACAAGTGCGAGAATAAATTAAAATTTTTCTATTTAATACAACTGCGTGATGACACCGTGCATAAATTAACGATCATAAGCACATGTTGGTCGATTAGAAGCTTTGCTATAGGTAACTTCCAACTATCAGTATAATATCATACATTTTTTAGGGCTCTTTTTTCGTGAGATCAACACAAAATTTTTTATAAAACAACTGCACTTTCAATTTTTTTACATAAAACAGAATTACAAAATGCCTACACTAACTTCCATACCAACTTCGACTAGACAAATTTTCAAACTGTAGTGGTTTTTGAGAGTAGCAGAGTTTTAAATAGAAAAGTCCAAAAAACCATAACTTTTAAACTATTGGATTTCCGCGGTACTAATATTTTATTCCAAACGACTACCTACCCAAAAAAATTTTGCTCCTCTACGGGGTAAAATTGAAATCATTGGCATCCTTTTATAGGTACTAAGACTCTATAGTCTATACCCATCAAACTAAACAACTTTTACAATATGAACAATCCAGTAATCGCAAAAAAATAACAGCTGTTTCGTACGTTTGAGTCCAGCAGGTATTGCAGGTTAGTATGGAACAGCAGATTTTTTTGCGATTACACATTTGTTCTCATAGTAAAAGTTGATTCAATTTGTCTTAGTTTAAAAGGATGCAAACGATTTCAATTTCACCCCTTATAAGCGGGCCACCCTGTATATCAAGAATGCAGTTGTAGCAAGTAAATAATTCTACTGCTTGCTAGTTGCCTGTGTCGGTTGCGAAAGAAAATCTTTATTTATTTATTTATTATTTATTATTTATTATTATTATTATTTATTTATTTACACATTACAGGCACAATTAATGTTGTCTTGACAGGTATACACCCAATGCGACGACATTTTGTTTGCACATCTTACATAAAAAACATCTTAACATCTTACATTAATAATGTACACAGTTCAAATATAAATATTTTAAAGACTTTCATTTAAAAAATTTACAGTTCCTAAATCTAGATAATACATTTAATTATCTACAAGTAAATCTAAGAGCTGCTTCCGTGAACTGGGCCTGCGAACAGTGGAACAAGTCTATATCTTTAGCTACTTCATTCAATATGCGTAATGCCGTCGTGGTCGGAGCATGAGTAAGAACATTGGTCCTGCACGAGGGCACTGCGAACAGCTGGTCTCTGGGTCCACGCCGCAACCGTGTGTTCGGTACCAGTAGACTCATGGCTTCTAATACTTTGGGATTATTTAGCTTCCCTCTAAATATCTTGAATCTATGTGAATAGGTGCCGGTTTAGATAAAGCGCTGGGTTTTTCTGCAAATACCTACTAATTATAAGTCCAGTTGAGTCAGTTATTAGTTTTCTAGTCTAGAATGACCCTTGAAATGAATAAAGGCTTCCGCACATTGCCGCGATATTATCGAGCGATACGTCACGCATGCGCAGCACCATTAAATTAAATTAAATTAAAAAGTATTTATTTGTCTCTTAAAACTGTTACAAAACACAATGAAACTAAACCGATTAAACACTGCAATGATAACTAAATCGATTGCGTCGGAACAAAATAGCAGCGATATTATCGCTCGATAATATCGCGGCAGTGTGTAGGATCGCGCGCGTCCCCATACAAAATGTACTGGAAACAAGCCTTAAATGATTAGCAATTACGTCTTAGCTTCTCATCGAGCCGAGCGTTTAAATTTATCCAATGCCTCGCTAGCAATCCCTGGGTCTACGTCAGCCTATATATACTGCCTATACTTGGTGAAATTGATATCATTAGCATCTACCCATCAAACTGAAAAACTTTTAGGTCTACGGGAGCAAACCGATTAGTACAAGAAAAAAATCCGCTGTTTCATACAGTTGAGTCAAGTCGACATTGCAGTTTAGTATGGAACAGCTCTTTTTTTTCTTGCTCCTATCGCGCGCGGTAATAAAATCATAATCCTTTCCTTTAGACTTTGCCGTATTTGGGTAATAACTAATAAGGAATACCTAATTCTCTCTACATCTACATAGCGCTGTAAAGTAGGTAAATATACATAAAAAATTATGTTTAAACCGTTTCTCGGAATTAAAAATGACGAATTTTCAGATCCTCTCTCTCTTTTCCTGGCTTGTTAATTAATTTTGGTTGTACTTAGGTAACCTATCCTACAGTGGTTTAAGTTAATGTCTTCACCATGTGTTATTAATTAATTCCTTCTAGGTTTTCTTTTACTGTTCATAATTATATTAGTTATAGGTATACAATATACTGCAGACGGTTTTTTGAGGGGATGATCAGACCATCAAACTGAACAACTTTCTCTATGGTATATATAATTGGCGATTGTTTTTTTCGGCCTACTTGGTTTGCAGAGTAAGGAACAGGATAGTTTTTTCGAGATTTCTATGTTGGTCCCGTATAGAAAGTTGTTCAGATTTATGATCTGATCATCCCCTTAAAAAAATCCGTCAGTATAATTACGAAAGACCCTGTATTACAGAAGTAGGATTATAATTCGTGTGTAAGTTATTTCAATATACCTACATCCTTCGATCAAAGTAAAATTAATGGATAGGCCTTACGCAAACATTTCAAACCAGAAAAATGAGGCAAAACAAATGAATGGTGTACTTCAATTTTGCAACTGCCCTAGATTTGACAGATAATGGCGCTAGTTTGTATGGACCAAGTGCCCTAGTAGTGTGCTTCAACTTCCTGAAAGAAATACGGACCGAGTATTGCACTAAAAAGATGTGAAGCATGCAAGGTAATACAATCTCGTTTGTTCTACAAGGGATCTACACTCACACAGATGCACTAGCTCTAGGCGCAGGTCCGACAACCCGTCACCTTATGTACCGCGTGACAGCACGCACACAAAAGAAATGGGTGCTTTACTCATGATTAGATGACGTTACGTCTGGTTCTTCTTTTTAATCTGTGGCTTTAGGCCGATCCATTAATTTTGATCTAAGCCTACATCGAATAACTTTTCGGTTGTTATTTTCAATTTCTTCGAGAACCCAATTTGGATATTTTCATTTCTAGCGGAAAGCGCGGCCTTGCGGAGAAGCTCTCGATACGGGCTCGTTTCTGCGCGTACGCATTGTACGCTTTCGGTGTACCGACAATTCTGACAATCACTGTCGCGGTGCTGGAGTTCTCACCGCTGCCGCCGCATGCGCTGCTGCCCAACATCAAGCATCACGGCTGCTTCATGTATGGTAAGAGAAACAATATATTTAACCTCAATTGCTCTATTTTCTTAAACATGGCGACGTGTGGAAAATATTCATCATTATCAGCCTATACAGGGTCCTTATTAATATGCTGACATTTTTTCAAGGGGATGATTAGACCATCAAACTGAACAACTTTGGGACAGCTGTTTTTTTTTCGCGATTTCGATGTTGGTCCCATAGAGAAAGTTGTTCAATTTGATGGTCTGATCATCCCCTTGAAAAAGTGTCAGCATATTAAGTTGGACCCTGTATACGTCCTATTGCAGGGCACATGACTACCCTCAAGGAGGTGGCATGGGCGTTAATCCACTAAGCGTGCCAATCATAATTTCTTCTTTAGCGTATGCAGGTTTCCTCACGAGGTATTCCTTCACCGTTTGAGAGCAGTCGAGAAAAACTCAATGGTACATTGCATATGGTCAGCGCGGATTCGAACCCGGACCTGAGTTTCCATACCTCTGCGCAACGCGCCACCGACGCTCTGTCTATCTCTATCTTACAAAATATTAGTAAATAGTAAATAATCGATAAATGATTTTATAATTTGTAAGCTCACTGATTAGGAAATTATTATATCATCAAGCATTCCAGTGGACTTCATTCATACTCATAGTCATACAACCTGTTTACTTATTACAAGTTTATTCATATTGACGTAATTTGTGCACTGTGACTTGTGAGTGGTCCTTATTACAAGAAATAAAATATATTTTCGCGTAAATAGGTGTACAGTCAGCATCAAAAGTATCTAAGCATCTCCGGTGTTCAAAAACATCTGAACAATTACACGAAAATAAACCCTATTTCCTACTAGATACCATTTGTTTTTAACTTAACAAATAATAACATGACAGATAAATTAAATTGATTTCTTTGCGAGTTGAAATAAGGTTTGCTATCGTAAAGTTGTCCAGATATTTATGAACACTTAAAATGCCTAGATACTTTTGATGCTGACTGTACCTATATAATTTGATAAATATGAATAAAGTTTACAGCATGCACGTCATTGCGGCAAACACTTCTTATTCGTAGCTTATAATATAATGACATGCACTAAAATAAGTTGTTGATGTCAAATATACCGACGTAACCCTACCTCATATAATGCCATAGATAAGGCGACTATAGCACAGAATCCTACCAGAAAAACAGCTTCATTTATAAGCGCGCAGCGACAAGTACATCCCTACATGAGCTTTTATAAGTTTCTATACTTAACTTACGAGAGAAACTTCTCTTACGTGAACGTTAATGACTAATCTAATCATTTAATCGTTCACGTTCCGTACGCGGCGCATGTGTGTACCCCCACCGCGAGCTTGTATAAAGCTGTTTCTCTGGTAGGATATCTATTCAGTGACTATAATTATTCACACAAGTACTTACGCGACCATCCCGCGGGGCAGAGCGCAACGTTGAGGGAGACGAGTACTCCAAATGTTAGCAAGGGGCGGGGGTCACGTGACCTTTTCTTTAAAGAACCTTAACTTCAATTTTCAGGCATGAGCAAACTCCTATACCTGTACGGTCCTATAGTGATCCTCTGTGTGGCGAACACGGCGTTCTTCGTGCTGACTGCGATGAAGATCGCGCAGATCAAGAAGCAGACGTCCGTCCTCAAGTCTAAGGAGAGCGCGATGCATGACCAGCACAGGAACGATAAACAGAGGTGAGGGTTATGATTATTCTGAGAGTAGACTAGGACTAGATTACAAGGCGCACTCCGGATACCCACTTAGTGGGATCTCACACGATGACGCATTGACGCAGAGGCAGACGTCAGTCCGTCATTTGTCTTCTTCTTATCGTGTCGAGTTCAAATTTTGAACAAAGTCGCTAAATAGTACTTTGCCAGAAGTGGGCAACCGATATTGCACCGTCGCTAGCGGTCATGAGCTCCTCCTGCGTGCAGGTGATAGGGCACTCAGGGCATGATGTGAGATGGGCCATCGTTTGTGGAGCTCCACACAAGCAACTCACATTTTGCGCATCCGAGAATCCCCACCTGACCATGTTGTCCTTACTGCGACCGACCTGGGTTCGAAGTCGGTTTAAGGACTTCCAGGTCGCCCAAGGCAAGCCATGTCCAGGCGGGAGGCTCTCAGACGGCGGCACAAATGGAATTGGGAGGGACACTTTTTGTCGCCAAAGAGTACACCGTCATTTGTGAAGCAAGGAGCTGTAAGAAACCGCACGTAGAAGCACACACTGTGACGGATTGACGCACCGTGTGTGCTTCTACGTGCGGTCAATGCGTCATCGTGTGTGAAAGCGCTTAGGCTGGCTGGCTTTCAACCAGAGATGTGTGAGGTAGCGGGGCTGTGAGTGAGGAATAAATCAACCAATAGCTAGCTTGCTCGATCGCAACATAAGGAAATTCAAGCATTTCTATTGGTGGATTTTTTCACGCTAACTGCCTCGTTCTTCCCACAGTTTCGTGGATTAAATTAGTGGCCTTAAGATGTCCACTATAGGAAACAACAGGAAACGAATAATTCGGTCGTAGGCTAATTCGTTGTCTGACTATCATACACGATCCAATCAAGATTATTATAAGTATTATACTAGTGTTTTCCCGCGACTTCGTCCGCACAAATTATAGATTTTAAGTCAGATTATAAGCTATCAAACAAAAAAAGTTTCATCAAAATCGGTTCAGTAGTTTTTTCGTGATGCGCGAACAAACAAACAAACATACACACAAACAAACAGACACACAGACAGACAAAATTTCTAATAAAGGTTGATTTCGAGTCAGGGATACCTAAAAACCATATATCGTAATCATTTTTTTGTAAATATCTTCAATGTACAGACATACTTCAGTTACAGTTTTATAATAGTTTAGATTAGATATAAATATTATCATAAAATAATTTTAACATTTTAAAAGTATCCTTGTTTTTCATCCAAAACATATTAAATCTTGATACAAAACTTCCAAATCCGTTAAGCCATCCGCATCCGTTATGCTTGGTTGAGTCACAATATACTTTCGGAATTTTAAATTTATTATTATGTCTTTATGGTCATAATGCAGTGAATTCACAAATTACAATATTTTAGTCTCCGTTCCAGGCTAACGCTCTACGTGAAGCTCTTCATCGTGATGGGCATCAACTGGCTCCTGGAAGTTATCAGCGCCATATATCCGGAGCCGAAGGAGTTCTGGCGCTACACCGACGCTTACAACGTCCTCATTGGCCTGATCATCTTCATTATCTTCGTCTGCAAGAGGAAGATCTTCAGAATGATTAAGAAGAGGTTCGTGCCTGATTGATTTAGGTACTTTTACAATTAGTTGCTTGATGCTCAGGTTGTTGTGTGCATAGATAAGCTACTATTTGGTTTCACTTAGTTGCAGAATGCAGAATCCTCGATTCAATCTCTTGCTGTCACTTTTTGTCTTGTTGACGTTGTAGTGTGTGCATAGCCCCCACACACACATACGAGTAGTCCGTAGTAAAAGCTAGCATGAGATTTAATGGAGGATTAACATTAATGAGCGTTTCTGCAACTGATTGGTGTCTTATCTTATCAAAAGAGAAGCCGAAATTTTAATGACAGTTCCTAGCAGCACTCCATTTCTCTGTAAGTTGAACTTTTATATAATTTAATGAAGGCTATCACTGACTACCATGGAGCGCCATAAGAGAGGTATTAAAGAAGACTGTAAGTTGTATCAACTTCTTATTGCATTAGAAACGGAAGCGTAAAATACACAAACAATTATTAGGTACTAATTACAAAAACATAAATGTAGATAACGTAAGATATGAAGATTAGTGTACCTATATCTGAACCAAAGTGAACCAATTCAGCAGTATCTAAACAAATTTATTTCATATTCAGGATAAAAGAAAGATTTCAACGTCGAGAGAGTTCCAACGGAGATGTGAAAATTTTCAACATTAAAGATAGAACTAACTGGAGAAACTGTCCCAATCAAAGGGCAAGCCTGGACACCATCAGGTCTTCGCTAGGCGCAGATACCGTTAGCATCAAAACGAAAACCACTCTATGTTGACCTCAGCCGCTGAAACCTAGACTAAAACATCATAAGATATAATTATTGCTCACTGCAAATTGAGCCACTACCACAAACATATTGATTTAAGCTTGGTTGGTTCTAGAATTTCTAGAGCCATGATCACCAACTGCAATAATTATAATAGAAACTACTAGGCTATTGACCCTAGCAAATTTAAGAAGATCATGCTATCGTAATAAAGAGAGTAATGAAAAGAGTAAAGAAGATATGTTAAAGCTAAACCCAAAATTATAATAAAGACATTAATGAAGCTTTAACAATGAAAGAAGAAAAAAATAAGCTTTAATAGAGCTTCAATAACATACGAAATGCGATTTTGCAAACGCGTTTTACCCCTTTGGTGAAGATCCCTGAAGAATAATGAATGGAAAACGATCAACATTAAAACAACTCAAATGTCTGGTGACCCTTTAAAGACGAAAAGAGACGAACAGGAAAAATAAAATTTGATACTTTTAATAGAGGATTACAAATAAAGAAAGGTACAAATCTTGTTACGTCTTCGAATGGATTGGACTCTATCTTTCTTCGGGTTTTGGAAGCAATGACTGAAACAACTAACTTTAAAGCATAAAGTACTAACGCACTAATGCCTGCAAGTTCTTTTCTTTTAAGTTTATTTCTTGAGAATGATTTTATTTCTGACTTGCTGGTGATGCTTTATGAACTAGATGGGAAGAGAAATATAACATAATTGTAACTTTATTTCATTAGACTACCTACCGCATCCTTACTACAGTTTGATAAACCTTTCTATTCTGTTGGCCGAATTCGGATTTAAAATCTATTCAAAGTGCTATTATGACAGCGATACCATTACCGGAACGGAATGGTTTGTCGCACTGTAAATCATTGGTTAGTGGAATTTGTAAACATTCACCTAGAACAGCTGCATTGTAAATACTGAACGAACTAATTTTTAAAATAAATGACTTTATGAAGTCACCAATCACCCAGCTTATTTCCGAACACTCAAAAAAAATTCCTGTAAAAAAAGACTCGTACAGCACGCTATTGTTCAAGTTTGCTTTCTTATTTTACAGATCAAGTTTATCTAATCCCGTAAAAATACCCCTCCTTACCACTAATTCGGCACAATAAGGACCCAAATACAAAACTTCACCAGGTTAGACAGAGATATAAATAAAAAATGTGCTAATTTGAATCTGCTGGGTCACTAACCATTGTGAAAGTTATCCTTTGCTTTGTCCTTTATGTTTTGTCTCGTCAAAGTCTACAACCAACGCGATAAATGTGATGTGATTCTAGAGGAATTTTCTTTTGTATGGAGTGACGCAATTTGTTACTTGTTTGTCTCATAATACGGTTATTGCATCATCAACTGCGCTTGACCTCTTACTTTTTTGTCGCAAGTAGCATTGTAGTTTGAATGCCACCAATTGTCTACATTCGCGGCCGCGCCATAAGCTGAGGATCGTGCCTTAAGCAGAAGTTGCTGCTCTCCCTCTAATTACTCGCTGCGACAAACAGAAGCTTTTCTTTGAGCAAAGTTGTAGATTACAATATACAATAATTGAGATTACAAACATAATGACGAAGTAAAATCCTTATGTAACTATGTGTAAAATGTAAAATATGAACATAAAATTTAACGCTGTTCTGTTTTCCACACAGGTACAGACAACTGCGTGGTGATCCGATGTCCAGGACTCAAACCTTGTCCTCTCGTACGATGTCCAGCAGGGATGACATCCGCATGTCCTCAGTCAAGGCAAACCAATGATTAATCGGCGGATGAAGACAATAACGATATAATATTTAAATTACACGATTTCATTTCTGTCGACACAAGAGTTTCTTTCCGCTCATGTGGGATTCCATCTAAAGAATCAAAAGGTGGATTTCATTTTGAAAGGTAGATTTAGGCGAGACAGGATTCGTATGATGTTTATGCTATGCTTATGCTACTACTCAGGAAATGCGCTCTAGCTTTGTCGGTTCATCATCATCATCTCAGCCGATAGACGTCCACTGCTGGACATAGGCCTCCCCCAAGGATCGCCACAATGACCGGTCCTGCGCTGCCCCCATCCAACGGGTTCCCGCCGTCTTCACCAGGTCGTTGGTCCACCTTGTGGGGGCCTATCCGCTGGACAGCTGTTGTCACTAAAAATGTATTTCTTGTCAGTGCCATTGTTAGTTGTAAGGACATTCTGTATGGAGCAAGACGCGTGACGTTAAATTTTAATCAAACCTATATTATATATGCTTGCCATTTAGGAGTATAATTAATTTAGAAGCAGCTCCTTTCTTCATATTATGTAATCACATTTAGATTTTCATGAATCACATAGGTATTGCAAATGTATTTTGTTGTGAACTTTGTCTGTAGTCTAAATAAGGTTCTATTTTACTCATTCTCACATACCAACTTTAAGTAGCTATCTTTACAAGTACTAGAAAGAGTTTCATCTACCTCATGAGTGTTTCATAATATGCGCAGAATTTGTTGCTATATTTTAGCAGCATATACAATGTATACTAGTTACCTATCTAGAAAATGTACATGTTAAATGGAAAGGTGTCGTAAGTCTAAAATAATCGTCTTTACAGTTATAGCATATTATGCTCACGACTATATTCCCCGAGGGGGTAGTCAGAGACATTCTGAAAACTCAGAACATCCGTGTGACTGGGAGTGAGCCCTTCGCCACTTGTAATGGACAGTGGGTACAATACATGTCTCGAAACTGAAGCATGCCGGTTTCCTCACGATGTTTTCCTTGTGTTACAAATAGTACCTACATAAATTCCGAAAAACTCATTGGTACGAGTCGGCCTGGACGGGGATCGAAACATCGCCTCCTGCACGGCAGGCTAGGTTACTCGTCACTGGACCACCACGGCTTATGAGTGGAGTGGTATCACTACATAGCACATTTTATCAAAATATAGGGTCATTTTTAAATAGTTGGCGAAACTGAACCTGCGCACTTGTTAATGATAACAGATTGCATTATCAATGTTTATAACTGGTAGGTATTGATTAACAACATTATTATTATCGAGGTAAGGTACGCGCAGTGCATACAGTATGCCGGCGCGGGCGGACACTGACCTCAGAATCATATGATCGAGCGGGAGGCCATTACCACGCTATTGTACTCAGTAACAGATACCAAATGCGTTTCTTAAGCTTCGCCAACTATTTGAATTTAACCTTATAATATTTAAATAAAAGATTGAAAAAGTCGGGCGGCGAGCGGGATTCGAACCCACGACCTGCCTATCCGGGGCATGCTCTACTCCAACAGAGCTGTCGTCGCCCCGCAAGCCGCAAGACGAGATACAGATTGAAAATTTCGTCGTGGCTTGCGGGGCGACGACAGCTCTGTTGGAGTAGAGCATGCCCCGGATAGGCAGGTCGAGGGTTCGAATCCCGCTCGCCGCCCGACTTTTTCAATCTTTAATTTGATTAAGCTAACATATGGCATACATGTAAAAATAATAAATTCGCTTATAATATTTGTGTACCAGTCCATGGATAGTCTTGAAGGAACCAGAAAGGAATTAGATGATTATTTAATATTCAAAAACATAAGCTAAAGCTATAGGTAAATAGGTTAGTATAATATTAGGTTATTTGTGTCTGTTATCATTTGAGAAACCTAAGATGTTTCGTCTTTAAAATTTTAAGGTGTATCACTTAAGGCCCTCTTATCCGAGTGCAAGCGTCTCTTTCTTGCAAGCATAAGTTTGCAATTAGCCATCCCTCTCCAATTGAAAGCAGGATCGCAAAAAAACGTGTTTTTCATCAATATCTTTGCTCATGGGTGTTTCTAAGCTCCAAATTCTACTAATTTCACTAGAAATTAATATTTGATCTATTTAGTTAATTACAAGAATAAAAAGTTAAATATCAGCAGTTTAATCATAGTATTGAAAAAACATAATAATAAAAAGGGGTAACTTCGGAATTTTTTTCTATCGAGTATACTTAATCTAATCGTGTTATTGAGAACCATCGCCTATCCGCCAGATCCTTAAATAAGACATAATTTCAACACTTTCGTTCGTGTTCAAACGGCCTCGACCGGATAATAGCGTCTTAAGTTTTGATCGTCTATTGCAATTATTATAGAATAGCTAGTAATCCTTAGGTGCAACATTAAAACGACCAAAATAAATGTCTCTTACTAATGTAAGTACTTAATAATATACGTTTTACTACTTTATTTAATATTTTATGTCTGAGTAATATTTTACGTCAATGTAGGTAGGTATAATTAAGGTTAATCGTTAATAAAGTAACGAGTCTCGTACGCTCAGGGTTTTATGAGGATAAGTGTTACAATTTTTCCTTGAATCCCTGAAAGAAACACATTGTTACTAAGGACCAGCATTGAGCTTCAATTGTATGCTTAGGTATGCTTCGATCATTTCCATTGTAGTCGGATATTGTGCTATTGTTCTGATAATGCTGATGCTATGCTATGCTAGATGCTGTGAGTGAACGCGGGTGCTATATTAAAGAGATTTGTTTAAATTTAAATTTATAATCAGGGGGCGGAATCTAATAGCAAAACAATTGAATTGTCATAGAGATGGGACATTGTTTTTATCGAGTATTCAAGCTATCGAAAGCTTCTACTAACTTTGACTGAAATGACTAATTTATGTTTCATTGCAATATAGTTCGATAATCTATAGGAGAGTTAGAGAGAGAGATATCAAATATCATAATAGGTTAAAGAATAAACTTCCCAAGTCGCGGTACTTATCAGAATTTTAATGATAGATAACAAAAAGAGGTTTGTTTTATTTGTGTGTCATTTCATAATAAATAATATTACAGATTAATTAATATACGTGTTAAATTGATTAAGCAATGAAAATCAAAACCAAAAAATATGCCTGAAAACACGATAAAAAAACAATGTCCCATCTCTATGACATTTCAATTGTTTTGCTATAGGATTCCGCCCCTGGTTATAATTTAAACTTAAAAAAAAACGCGGTAAGAACCCGTTATAATGATAAACTTTAGCTTATTTAAACTTTTTGCCTAAACAAACACTAAAATGAACTCTCAAATTAAAGATTGAAAAATTTGACTCGGGCGGGACTTGAACCCGCACTCTTCCTCCTCTTCATCCGAACCGATAGCGATTGGTTTGCTCCCGTAGTAATAGTTGTTCAGTTTCATGGGTAGACTCTTAATTTAAAAGGATGCCAATGATATAAATTTTATCACCCTGATGTATAACGACTGAAGTCTTAGCTGCTATTGCTGACTGTACACGCATTATACAGATCTCTATCTTATTCCAATAAGATGTGAACTACAACGGATTTTTAAATAAAAACTGGAAAAAAGAGAGAAAAGTTAATAAAGGGGTTTGAAGAGTTACTACCAGCTACCTGCTTGTTTTGTTTCCAAATTCACTTTCCCACCTTGAAACCTTTTTATACAGCTTTATAAAAACGTTGTACTATACTGAGATGATCACAAAATGTAATAAATCTTTTATTTTATAGGAATAAACTAATAGGCAGATAACACGATTGTATCCAGCAGGCCTAGCATGCCACCCCCGACAAAACGATAAAAATCGAGATGTGCCTCCATCCTTATTATTTAACGTATGCCAGAAAGAGCGCGCATGACGTTTTTCTCGTTTAAATGCTTTATCTTGGGTGGCATGCTAACCGTGCAGACCTCCGCTTCTAAAACCAACAGCAATAGGTATGTTTTACAAAAATATAAAGCAGAAAGCAAAGGTTTTCACTGACAGATATAGAAAAGAGTCATTTTGCGTTCAAGCCACCAGTTTCAGGGCCTGTTTCGGCACTTCTGTATAAGTTATTGATAAATTATCTGACAGACAGTTTGACATATTTTTTTATGAAAGATTCAACTATCTCGTAGCTCTCAGAAAAGCTATTGGGAACTTATCAGAAGTGGCGAAACAGACCCTCGTTATTTCGTGATAAACATGTATTTATCAGAATGTAGTACAATAATCAATAATGATTTATTTTTATAACTTCTTTGGTTTTATCTAAGTTGTTGAATAGAATGTACCTATATGAAAATGGGCATAACAAACAAAACGTGTTTATTGTACTTTAGATTAAGTCACTAGTCGTTTAGAATTACGCTTCTCAAATAAATGTATAAAAAATAAAACTTAATTTTTATTTTAACTAAGTATTTATAAATATCTTTCGGTAAGATTTTAATAAATTAAAACCCGAAATAAACAACTTTTACAGAATTGATAAAAGAACAACATTTGATATCTACCTACAACCACCTTATCATCATCATATACAGGGTGTCCCGTAAACCGACGTCAACCCGGTGGATGCTAATGGGTTAGTTCATGCCTAACCAGAATATACTAAAATACAAAAAAATAAAATAGTTAATCAATCAATCTGTCAACCTTGATTCCTAAAGAGAGAGCAGTCGGTAATACGTACATAAGTTAGAAAAACTCATTGGTACGTGGCATGTTGTCCGTGCGGATTCGAACCCAGACCTCATGATTGACAGTCCATACCTATCCACAACGCGCCACCGAGCTCAACCATTATCGATCTGCTGTTATAACTATCTAGTATTACACCGCGTAGCGCTACGAAACTGCTACGAAGCCGTAGTACTTTATTTAGGCATTGTGAATAATGCCTATGATTAATTATTTAGAACATTTCTGACATTTCTTGGGAAAACTAGTCGTGAGTACCATGCTTGGGCATTTAAAGATATACGATAGGTACAAATACATTATAGGAGGATATAGTACACTATAAGTCATGGTACCTACACGTAAAAAAACTGTAACTGTAACATATTACTTTAATTTGGCTTCCCTGAATGAAAGTAGGTAAAACTGTTTTCTTAATGTTCAGGATCCCAGTCACGTCAAACAAGTGTTAGAGCACTCAAATCCGATCACAAAAAATGTCAGGGCAGATAGGTACAGTACGACAAGGAAAATATGGCCGTTCGGTAATCTTCGTTTGCGCAGAGCAGGCCCGAGTACCCGACAAAACCCGAAGTCATTTAGTAATCAAAGAGTGCAAAGTCGGATTGCAACGAAAAGGGCGCGAAAACAAATTAGCCAATAGCGTAAAATGATCCTGATTGGTCAATATCGCGCGCTATTAAAATTTGTCAACTGCGCAGGTACATCGGTTAAGCCATATAAACCTGGTACTACTGTATCTAATTAGCCACGCCCTTTTCCCAACGTACTTACCTACACATTTGCAGGACTGATACTAGGCGTAGAGCAAAGTAAAATTAATGGATTACGCCTTACGTGAACATTTCAAATCAGAAAAATGAGCCAAAACAAATGAATGGTATACTTCAAATTTGTATGCAATTGCCCCAGATTTGACAGCAAAATTGTGCTAGTTTGTATGGACCAATTTTATTGCCCTAGTTGTGTCGGCCTTTCCATAAATTTTACTTTGATCTGAGCTACTAGTAGTCAACTAGAACTCTTAGCCTAGGCTGTGATTTTTTTTTGGTCTAGGTATGCATGCTAAAAACAAAAAAAGAGAATGAGGAAAACAGGAGCTAGTAAATTTTTAGCCCAACTAGGTACCTACTTACTCTTTTGTGGTCAGACCTATTTTGGTTTATGCACGCAGTCTTAGCATGCAGTGTCTTTATTAAAATAGAAACTTAGATACAGCAAAACGAGGTACAAAAGTCATAAAGCAATATTATACAATAATATTTCAGTTTGTCAGTTTCAGTGGCGACGGGCTCACCCCCCGTCACCACAGAGTTTCGGTACTACTGGTGAAACGTGGATGTTCTGAGGTTTCAGAATATTTCTGACTACCCCCTCGGGGAATATAGTCGTGAGCATATGCTATGCATGCTATTTCAGTTTTTTTGAATTTGGGCTTTGAAATTCGGGTCCATATTGGGTCGTATAAAATTCAAAGACATAATTTAATGTCGCATAACTAAATTGGACATATTCATCATTTCGCATAACGTTAACTGGAACTAAATTGTTAGGCATAATTTCTGTTTTACTAATTTTTGAAGGTATAATTGTCAGTTCCCATAAGTCTTAAATGCATAAACGTTTTACGCATTATTATATTAAGGCATAATATTTGTTGACATAAACCTAAAACGTCATAAATAATTCATACAAGTAACTAATTAAAACATACATTTACATATATAAAAAAAAATATTAGGTATTGTAATGAACTTATAGATTTTTCATGATTATTATATTTTTATAATATTGGTTTAATAGTAAAACTAAATAACTGATTCTAAGCGACATTGCAACGCTCATTAATTTTGCATGATATTTTATTATACAAGGTGTTACAAAACTACAAATAAACATTTAAGGGGGTGGTGTAGACCATCAAACTGAACAACTTTCACTATGGGACCAATATCGAAATCGCGAAAAAAAATATTTATGTTCTATACTCTACAAATCGACTAGAGCTAAAATATGTATGGAATTTAAAATATTTTTTTTCGCAATTTCGATGTTGGTTCCATAGAGAAAGTTGTTCAGATTGACGGTCTTAACAACCCCCTTATGAGTTTTAAAAATTTATTGTTTATTATGAAACACCTTGTATTTTATAATAATAATAATTCAAATTTATTATTTCGTACCTAGTCGTTTTATTTAATTAGTATAGGTTGATACTCTGTGTGCCCTAAAAATGGAAATTAAATAAAATATTTTCGGTCGCTCCTCGATAACCTAACCTACTGAGTCGGAAGTGGTAAGCGAAGGACTAAGTAAAGGTCACCTTGGCTTGGCGAACCAAGCAACAAGCAAGCAAGCATGCAGCATACAAGCAACCATGCAGCAAGCAAGCAAGCATGCAAGCAAGCAGCATGCATGGTGATGCTTCGCTCGCTCCGCTAAGTGTATACATGTTCTAACCTAACCTAACCTACAATTTTATAAACATCAGTTTGTTTTTCTCAGGCAGGGGGCTTCCGCCCCCCGCACCCCCCGAGCGGGGGGCGCGGCCCCCCTGCACCCCCCAACATGCAAGCATGCAGCAAGCAAGCAAAGCATGCAGCAAGCAAGCAAGCATTCAGCAAGCATGCAGCATACAAGCAAGCATGTTGATGCTCCGCTCGCTTCGCTCGCTCCGCTAAGCATATACATGTTCTAACCTAACCTAAATTTAAATTTTATAAACACCAGTTTGTTTTTCTCAGGCAGAGGTCATCCGCCCCCCGCACCCCCCGATCGGGGGCGCAGCCCCAAGAATGCAGCAAGCAAGCAAGCATGCAGCAAGCATGCAGCATACAAGCAAGCATGTTGATGCTTCGCTCGCTTTGCGCGCTAAACGTAATACATGTTCTAACCTAACCTAAACTTAAATTTAAAAAAAATAGTTTTGATTTCACTCGCTCTACAAGTGGTCACAATACGTAACCTAACCTACAGTTAAGTAGTTAATTAATTGTTTTTAATAAAATTTATATCATTATATTTTTATTAATTAATATTAATTTATACGTCTTATTATGCGATTAATAAATTAGATTTAATGTTAGTTATGAGTTTGAATAATATGACTTGACAATTTATGGTAACTTAAATTATTCTGGTTAACATTAGAACAGATAACAGTTATGCCAATCAAAGCAGTATGCTCAGAAACAACTATGGGAAGATACTTTTATGCGTAAAAACTTTATGCTGAACATTTTATGACTTCCAAAATTAGGAATGAAGTCTTTATGCGACGCAGAGGGCACCCTTGAAATTCTTGTAGTGTGTGCATAGCCCCCCACACACGTAGACCTAAGTTCAATATAAGTATTTGTTCATGCTATTATTCATGGATTTATACACTTGAACACCGAACATACCTATCGTTTGATTCATCTACAACTAACGCCCACATTGCATGGCGACCTTGCCAGGATTCGAACCTGGAATCTTCTGATTAGACATACTTGATTTTTAGACATACTTAATTTAAAAAAAAAAAACATAGTTTCATACATTATAAATTAATAACATAGAGACATTCGCAACAATAGGTAAAGTAGTGATACATAAATATTAAAGTGATGCCTAAATTCAAAGAAACAGTGGAGCAGAAATTGAAACATAGCACCGATTCCATAAATAGTTGTACGTTTAGGTATGGATCGTATTCGATACCTCCGTGACGAGTTGCAACTCAGCATTATACATGAAGCATCGGTCCACTTTTATAAACTTTTGATTTTATTATGAATGATTTGATTAGGTTGGATTTTACTGTTATTTTATTAGCTATCAGTATGTATTAAACTCGGATTTGACTATTTAAACTTGACTTGACAAAGTAGAATGATTTTGAATGTTAGTATTGTGATTGATTTAATGGAAAGTGAATGGTTTTTGGAGAAATGGACAGAGTGAGGTATTTCATGAAAAGTTGGGTTTGGAAGTTTTCGGAAAGCGACTCAAGCGAAGAAATGAGAAGGGAATACTTTGGTTTATTGGATTGATGGAAACAAACGGATTGATCACCCCAATGTGACCCATTCAAAATCTGGTCAACCAAAGGATTCAATTATGAATGAGTTCGAAGAAGGATTTGTTTTGAAATATATTTAGAGAACAAATTATATGATGCAAAGACATCAAAAATAAATAAATAATAAATGGTACAAATGGGTACAAATCCTTCATTCGATCATGGTGCAAACGAGGTTTCTCTGTGAGAATAGTTGGAGATTGTATGAAAGTCTTAAAAAATGGCCCATTAGGTATAATAAAATAAAAGTACCAAATAAAGTCGACTATAAAATAAATAAATATTTTATAATAAAAAGGCAGGCCTGCTGCCCTATGATTAATAAATGAAATAAATAAATATAAATGTGAAATGAATATTAATAAATACGACAAATGTCAGTGAAAGGGAGATGTAGTATAGGATTATAAAGTAATGATACTACGATATTAAGAAATTTTTTTTTTTTAAAGATTGATACGTAGGTATCTAACATACGTAGTATTCAAATTGAAAGATAGACTTCGTGAAATTTTGTTTTTAAAATAAATAAATTGTGTTGTGATATGTGTTGTCTACAAAGCGTCATAAATGTATGCATCTAGTACCTAATTAAATAATTATTGATCAATTGTTTTATATACCTAAGTAAAACTTTATTACCTATAAGGAAAGATGAAAAAAAAATTATAAAATGTTGATGAGTGAGATGACGTAGAGATTCAAAATTATGTATTATTTAAATCATAGGTACATACCTAAATTTAAAATAATAGCTATATAAGTACTCCACCCCCCTGGCGGATGAGTCAAGCTGACCCGCCGCCCTCCTGTGGTCACATCTCAGTGATGCGACCACCCCACCTAGGGTTGGTTCACGCCGGCGCAAGCCGGTACCCCCCATTTTTGGGGGGATTCCCTATCCACCACCCAGGGGGCGCGCCCGATAGCAGATCCAACCTGCCACGGGCTTACCTCCCTAAAAAACCTAACCTAACCTAACCCTGTCGGCGCCGGCGTCCATGTCTAAAGATACAAAGAAAAAAAAAGGAAGCTTACATTTATTTCGATATTCTTATAAGTGGAATGTTTAGAACTTATAAAAATATTTTATACAAGGTGTTACAAAACTACAAATAAACATTTAAGGGGGTGGTGTAGACCATCAAACTGAACAACTTTCACTATGGGACCAATATCGAAATCGCGAAAAAATAAGTTTATGTTCTATACTCTAAAAAACGACTAGAGCTAAAATATGTATGGGATGAAAAATTATTTTTTTCGCGATTTCGATGTTGGTCCCATAGAGAAAGTTGTTCAGTTTGACGGTCTAAACAACCCCCTTAAGAGTTTTAAAAATTTATTCTTACTTATGAAACACCCTGTATAATAGCTTTTAGACTTTTGTAGTACCTAAGTAACACTTTTTCATTAACATGGGTTTTCCTTTTTGACAAATCTTTAATATTATGATGTGGTAAAAGAACTCTTAACTCTTCTTCAAACTAGGTAATGAATGTTCTTAATGAACCACAATACCATAATCGAATGTTGAGATAGACTTATTTAATGTATAATGTGAATTTCTCATTTATTTAATTTATGTATGATTAAGAGGATGTTCTCGCTCCGGTCCATACAAAGCGAAGTTTTATTATAAATGTTTAAAAAATAAATATCCAATAAAAATCGAATTTAATCTGATTTATCTATTTATACAGGGTCCTTCTTAATATGCTGACCCTTTTTAAGGGGATGATCAGACCATCAAACTGAACAACTTTCTCTATGGGACCAAAATCGAAATCGCGAAAAAAAAATGTCGCTCCATACAAAACTGCAAGCATATTAAGTTGGACCCTGTAAATACTCTTTTTTAATTATGTATTTATTTATATTTGATTAACTATATAATATTTATAATCTATGATAAAAATTAAATTATTTTCGCTGGTTGGTGGTTTTATAGTTAGGGTTTACCCACGTCTGTCGCTCAGGAACGTCATTTGCTAGAGCGATAAAGATAGCGTGAGTACTATGTACTCGCTGCATCGGCGATGCTGCGATCTTTCTTACTCTAGCAAATGAAATTCCTGTCTTCCCGAGTATTGCTCAGATCGCCGATGCAGCGAGTACATAGTACTCACGCTATCTTTATCGCTCTAGCAAATGCTGCGATCTTTCTTACTCTAGCAAATGAAGTTCCTGACTTCCTGAGCAATAGAAAAGGATAGAACACGATAAAATAGATTCCGTGCTAACAGATGTGGGTCAAACCTAAAGATTGGTTTAAAAATCTTTTAGCCAGTGTAACTTTGAAACTATAATAATTACATTTTAATGGAAAGACAGACACATATAGATATTAATTTATAAATCATCATCATCGTCTTATTTAAGAGCTACGCTCTTGTCCACCGAGTATTCGCCAATCTTGTTTCTTTTCCGCTAGTGTCTTGAGTTCTTGATACGACACGACATCAACCTTTTCCGTCACTTGGGCTAGATAACTATGTCTGGGTATTTCTATGCCTCTTTCCCCCTCTATCTTCCCTTCCAGTATGGTTCATCATCATCGTCTTATTTAAGAGCTACGCTCTTGTCCACGGAGTATTCGCCAATCTTGTTTCTTTTCCGCTAGTGTCTTGAGTTCTTGATACGACACGACATCAACCTTTTCCTTCACTTGGGCTAGATAACTATGTCTGGGTATTTCTATGCATCTTTCCCCCTCTATCTTCCCTTCCAGTATGGTTTTAAAGAAAATGTATTTTCGTATCAAGTATCCGATCATTCTTCCTCTCCGGTTTACGATTGTTTTTAAAATATTTCTCTTTTCTTTAACTATTATTAACACCTCTTCATTTGTTATTCGTTCTGTCCAACTTATCCCCTCCATTCTCCTCCAACACCACATTTCAAAAACTTAATCCAGCCTGTCTCGATCTCGTTTGGTCAATGTCCAAGTCTGCAATGCTCCAGATGCACTTCATGTAATTATGTATGTAATTTCTAGATGGTGTTTAAAAATGTCATTACATTTAATAGGTTAATATTTAAAAAATCAAGCTTTGTTTATATGGAGCGTGCTCACGGGATTATCCTCTTAATTAATTCTTTCTATCGCACTAAGTATTTTTTAGCTAAATCCGGTGTACCTACCGGTTCCTTTCGGAAAGTTTGTGGTAACAACGATAAAAATAATTGCAATTGCGAATATCAAACCATAAGTTTAGTATTTTAAATGTGTCATTATAAACAAGTAGTCATGAGGTGCACTACATTAACTATTATTTCAATTATTACTTTCAATTTCAATGGTGTGGCATCTTTGAAAATTCCAGAAAATATAACAGAAGTTAATATTACAGAAAATAAAGTAGAAACTGTTAACGAAGCAGCAACAAATACGGAAAGGACTCCTGAGCCAGAAATAGATTGTGTCAAAAAGAAATGTATAGCCAAGTGTTGTCCTAACGGTTTCATTGTTTTCCTAACTGTCGATGCCAAAAAAACATGTGTGAAGAAGCCAGCACATAAGAATTTAACATTCAATATAACACTATTCGATGCTTATCAAAAAAAGACAGGCAAGCACCTTTTTGACGTTTATAATCTTGTTCCCGGGAGATTCGATGATGGTAACTTTACAAAAGATGCTAATGATTATCGTCCTGCGGGGCACAACTTTTACTTAACAGAGGTAAGAGAAACCTGGTGGTAAATAATATTATACTGTATTGTAAGATCTTATAAGAAAAACCTACCTAAGAAGCCCGCCACACGTACATAACCTGATATTTACGAGATTTTGCTTTTTATTTCAAAACATGTTTTGGACATAAACAGTCGAAATAAAATAAGCACTTCGTAAATTAATACAGAACTTGGAGGGCCCAAATATTAAAGTGAAATCGAAGAAAAAAAAACATAATGGTAGTATCAAAGACTTAAAAGTGTCTAAAGAGCTAAAGGAAGAATTTAGGCAGTAATGTAGAAAAGAAATACGAAAAATGAAAAGAATAATTTTAAATGGAGAAAATTCTTGGAAATCATGGCATGGAAAACTCGTTTTAAAAATTATTTATAAACAAGTATTTTTGTACTTTTCAGAACGGAATTCTTTATCAGGAATTACCAAACGAGCTGAAGAGGTGGCACGTAGTTAGTCCAGACAATTACTGCGTCGATTTCCTTCTAAAAAATAATAAGTCTAAGTTGAGGTTCTGGACAATCATTTCAACCTACACGCCTTCTTCTAATGACTCTTTTCTTACTGCTGCTGGTAAGATAACGCAAATATTTCATACATATTTAATTTAACATTACAATTATTTAATTGTGCATCTCTTATTGAGTGAATATGACAAGACATGCTTCCTTCTAGTACCTTCTCTTTATACTGCCAGATGCCTACAATAAGGCGGTTTGAAAATGAACAATGAATTGACAACTTGCCTCCACCAATCCGCACCGGGCCCGAATGGTGCTTTTATGTCCCTCTCACTCTTCTATTCGTGATAAGAGGCCTGTGCCCTGTAGTCAAACCTATATAGCCTGGGGATGATGAGGATTGGATTATTTTATTCCAGGTCTGTTGATCTCCTGTGTATTCTTGCTGGCGGTGCTTGTTGTGTACTACCTGCTTCCCGAGCTGCGCAATCTGAACGGACTGATCCAGATGGCCTATGTTGTCAGTCTGCTTGGAGCTTTTCTGCTGTTGGCCGTCTTGCAGATGATGCAGCATAGCATATTCGCTTGCCTTGGACTGAGTAATTCCTTTTTTTAATTAAGTATCTCTGTCTATAATCATTTTATTCTGAAATTGGTCAACGATTATGATCAGATAGTTTCTCTATTATTTTTGAGTTTTTACTATTTGCTATCTCAATTTGAGATTCAGAATAAGGCACCTCTTAAGTCGTGTCTTCTAATTTAAACTGCACAGATTTCTGGCTAATTTATTAGTGTGTCCTTTGAGCCGTTTTACAAGTTTTGTAAAAGGCTCAAAGCCTTTTACAAAACTTTTCTAGCCATGTTAATATAAAAACAGGTGCTCATGCTAGGATCCTCTATCTGACCTTGTGGCAATTTCGTACTCTTGAAACTCCCCTTTGGACAGTAGTTCAACTAACATGCACAATAATTGAATTCGCGGACTTCACAATACCTACATGTTCGCGTTCATTAGTCTAACGTCACACTTGCGTGGCGGAACGTTCGGTCGACACGCGCGCAACGCTTTTCAAGTACCCGACGTAGCCGACGTAGCCGACGTAAAGTTACGCGCCGAAACTTCAGATTAGTAAAGATAGTTCAGCCGCTGAAGGTTCCGCCGCGGAACGCTCCGCAAGTGTGACGTTAGACTTACTTGCAAACACTGATTGGTCTATCGTGTGGAATACCCGGACCCTCTAAATTGAAAGAGACAGTCACTCCACAACGCACCACCGACGCTCTCAATTCCATAGGAATAAAAAAAAATGTTGATATAGGTAGTTCTAACACTTTGAGTTACTAAATTTTCTAACAGTGCATTTGTTTTCAGCATATTTCATATATTTCTTCTTTTTGGCTACCTTCTGCTGGATCAACATCATGTCGTGGGACATGAACAGCACATTCAGGTGATCTTTTATTGTTCTTAGAGATTTCTTCATGCACAGTCATTTATATCTTACTAGAGTTAACCCGCGACTTCGTCCGCATAAATTATATACTTACCAGATTTTAAGTCAGATCATAAGCTATCAAACAAAAAAGTTTCATCAAAATCGGTTCAATAGTTTTTGCGTGATGCGCGAACCAACAAATAAACAAACAAACTTGTCAATAGATTTCGCCACACGTCATTTAAATCGCGCTATTTGAGTTTATATGAAGTGAACCGCTACTTTTTAATAACTCACGATTTTTACGATTTTATAATAGTTTAATTCACAGGTCATTCTTCATCTTCTAATCTCTATGATGTTTAGGGACCAGTACAGCAATTGGAACTGGATCGTGTTTTTGGAACTGTTTAGTTTTCTTTCGGTACCACCACAATCTCGATCTTTTGATTGGTCCGCGAGTGGGTGACCTAAAAGGTCAACATAAATCTCAATTCTAGAGATCATAAACGTTATCATGTAAGAAATTTGTCTGACTGTGTGAATCAAACCTTGTGGTCTGCAATATTGTCTTGCAAGGGACATGATTTAGCAAGAGACAGTGATCCTTGTGATTAATCAATTTTTGATAACCTACAACGACCTTTTGGCTGGGTCCATTTAATTACGTAGGTACTTAAGTCCAAATTCTCGCCTTATGTTTTAAGAATGCATAAATCATAATTTATACGTTTTCAACAGTCGTTCCCGATTGAACCACCGCTGGAGTCGCTCCCATTGGTCAAAGTTCTACCTGTACTGCGCGTACGCATTTGGCTTACCTTCGGCAATGACAATAATGTTAATTGTGATCGACCACACCGACATGAGGCACCTACCCTGGTTCGTCACGCCTAACATTATTAAAAGAGGGTGCTTTTTGGGAGGTTTGCTATTAAATTTGTTTTTATGTCCAAGCCACTTTTTAATTTATCGCTATATAGATAGGGTCCCTTCCTAATATACGGACACTTTTTTAAGGGGATGATTAGACCATCAAACTGAACAACTTTCTCTATGGTACCAACGCGAAAATAAATCAGTCCCTCCATACAAAACTGCAAACCTAGGTACTCGAGCCAAACGTATGGGACAGCTGATTTTTTTTCTCGATTTCGATGTTGGTCCCATACCTACAGAAAGTTGTTCAGTTTGATGGTCTGATCATCCCCTTAAAAAGTGTCAGCATATTAAGTTAGGCCCTGTAGAAGAGATTTGGAAAAGATAAGATGCTCATGAGGAGGAAAACAAGAAGATATGAATCGACTGTGTGTGAACATCTAAAAGAATGGGGAGAAAACTTAAATAACAGCTAATAGATAGTATAGTATGAAATATAATGATAACATAATTTAATAATGCGTAAATCCTAATTTATTAAATAAGGAGCAGGAGGATAATTTCCATGGAAACTCTGTGATCATAATATTGAAACCGATATGTCACTTAAATAAATATAATCATTTTAGTTCAATAGATTTACACAACTCATTCTCATGTTGAAGGAATAATAATTTTTTTGCCTTTATAGATTCATAATCATAATAAAGACAACATTATAGGTAGGGCAATGTCTTAAAGATTATAATAATACAATAATTATGATGAGATTGATGACTATTGAAGCAGAACATGTTCCCGATACTGCTACTTACCTACTGTTAATTAAATTAACATTATTGACTTTGGCAGCTGACGCGAAGTTATTGTACCTGTACATCCCGATGATGATCCTGATATTGTTCAACTTTGCAATGTACATACTGACATGTAACCATTTGTGCCGGCAATATAAGAAAACTGCCCTTCTTGACTCACCTATGGCGAGTTCCGCCGTCGCTCATAGATCCCAAAGGAAGAAGTAAGTTTATAACACTAGTCTATTACGGTAATTAACGATTACCTTATACACCCCAAGTGATTTATTTATAACAAAATAATTCGATTGAAAAAATAATTTCATTATTTTGATACGTAATTAAAATTAATAATTATTCGCATTTTAAGTTTTGTGGCAAAAATGATTTGTTATCATTTCAGCAATGAATGAAAGCGCTAACGTGCTCATGGATACATTTTAAGAATCTTGTTTTGGTAGTAAGTAGATAGCGTTTTGGTAGTAAGTAGAGAGCTATGATAGCCCATACGGAAGAGAGCTTGCGCCTCAATCATGAGGCGGCGGTTCGATTCCTGGCCTGTACCACTAAGTTCTTCGGAAATTATGTACGGTTGTATTTATCATTTACTAGCTCGGCGGTGAAGGAAAACATCGTAAGGAATCCTGCATTCCCGAGAATGAAAAGGTGAGTTTGGGGCGAACACAAACGACCAGCGATGGTCCAACCCTTGCTTGCAATAGCCCAACACAAATAATAATAATAAGTAGGGTGAGTGTGGGCACACTTTCTTAAAACGGTGGTTTGAGATCGAGATCAGAAAATTTTAAATTTTAATTACAAATTATTTAAGATTTTGAAAAAAAAAACCTATGTTTAAACCATGATAATTCGATTCTGCTCTCGATTCTAAACAAACTACTTTCTAGTTTTGCAATTCATTACAACGTTGTATATGACTACTCTGTCAAAAGTGAAACTACTAAGAAAATTAATTTTGCTATGATAAGGTACAAATGAACGCAAAACCAGAAAACTATTTCTTCATAGTAAGTAGTAATTGTCTGGAAAACAATTTTATCAGTATGATAAAAGTTCGCTGAATTTCGTAACGTAATATTCGTAATTCACGTTCAAATCGACATGGTGTTTTTGATAGTTTTTGGTAATTCTGCATAATATTTAGTTAATTAAAAAGTAATAATAACTTAAAATTGCCCAGGGCAGTCACAAATAGGTACTTTATTGATCTCGTATTTATATTATCGGAAACGTATAGTCTGTCTTTAAAGTCGTGGCATGAATGTTAGAGGAACTAATCATTTAAGTATGGTGGTGTTGCCAGGTTATTCTTCATTTTGACGGTCTTGCGTGGAGACAGCGCCCTAATTTTTTGCCAAGACTTTATAGACAGACTGTACACCATACTCGTAGCTCTACCGGTCAAGTATTTTTGATCATTTTGTGGTTTTGTCATTTTGGTTGGTGTCTTTTGGATCTCATCCTTTTATTTCATTCCATTTCATTATTACCCTTATTTTCAGGTTTATGATATTTGTTAAGTTATTCACCATCATGGGCCTGAACTGGAGCTTGGAAGTGATTGGTTCGTTCTTCCCCGGACACTTCCTTTGGTACATTTGTGATTTATTCAACATGCTCGTCGGATTATTAATCTTCCTTATTATAGTTGGAACCCAGAAGAGCACTCGAGACAAGCTGAGAAAGAGGTAAGTTTTAGAATTTTTTTGTTACTAGTATGGTGTACCTACGACAGTAGGTATGGACCCTCCTTCGGGATATCATTCAGCCTATATACGTCCCACTGCAGGGCAAAGGGCTATCCTTAAGGATGATAGTATGGGTGTTAGTCTACCACCAATGCTGCCACCGACTTCTTGATATGCCAACGATTTTTTAAAACATTATCTACAGCACTATTATCGAAACGTTTATTATATTAACGTCTTGTTCTGTACAAGAGGTCAATGATCGAAATCGAAAAAAAATCTTGATTAGATTTCGATGCTATAGTGCCGCTGCCGCTGCAGAGAAAGTTGTTCATTTTGATGGATTTATCCTAACCCATAGCCGCGCTACCTCTCACATATCTCAATGGAGAGCCTCTAATAAACCTATCTAACGTCGCGTGAAATGTCAATATAGTGTTTTATGTAAAGTTGTTATTTATTGCTTACTTTTGAGACGAAAGATTAATGACGTCACTGTATGTGGTTGTAAAAGGTTCTAACATAGCCTACATTTTAAATTAAGTAACGATTGATTGACTGTCCCTTAGATTACAAAGGCGTGCAGATTGTTCCCACTCAACTTTCTCCAGAAGCCGCACCAGGAATTCCAGCAATACAACCGAGACTGACGTCACCCAAGAAACCCCGGTCCGCCGACCGTCCGTGTGCGGGAATCCAAGTGGTCCATCGTGATGTAGAGAAACTGTTATCTTTTATTTTTAATTTAGATAAGAAATAACGATTTTTGTTTCGATACTCAATATTTTATTGCATTCCATGTTGTACAACAAAGTGTTAACTTATAAGCAGTGATCGGAATGTCGGGGCATTTTTGATCATTATCATTAACATGGACATACCTCGGGATTCCGGAAACGCGGGATTTTTTTTAATAGTCCCGGGATTATTTAAATGTAAAATGAGTCTGACCAACACTTTTTATCATTAGCATCAAAATAATCTATGAAAAATCACGAGAAAAGTTGTGTTTTATTTTCTATCATTAAAAATGGCTAAGATATTGAACACGAAAGTGGTCATTCTAGCTACAAAAACTCCTCTTGACATTATAAAAATAATATGAGGAAATAAACTCGTTTTGCAAGACTCTATTTATTGAAAAGACAAAACGTCATCATAAAAACTAAACATTCCTTCAGGATTTTTAAAGAGGTAACTACAAACATCACAGACATCTAAATAGGTAATCGCAGTAATCCCGTGAAATTTTTATCCATATTTATTAAATCCCGGGAATTTCAAGGCGTATCCATACTTTTGACTATGTTTGCCCCCGTCATTCCGATCATTGCTTATAAGCTATGAGGTCGTTATGGACCCTGTTATTGTTTCGATGTTTTACGAATTAATGATGCTTTTAATTTATGTAATAAACTCACTCCGCCATGTTTTAAAGATAGTGATGTTGTGTACATAATATATTGTGCGATTGGATTACTATCTAGTTCTTACATATCTTATTGCAACGTAAAATGGTGTCTTCTTGACTGTGATCTGTACGTGTACCTATACAATAAAATAAAAAAATAAAAAAACGCTTTTTATAGAAAAAAAGGCAACATCATAAATCATAATTTAGTAAAAATAATTGAAAGTAAAAATAATAGATAGATAGATAATATATAGATAATTTATTTCATCAGAACAATACAGGATACGATTAATCGTATTTTTGTTCCCGATATATTTGTGGGTGAGCCCGGCATGTTTGTGTCATGCGTGAGTCTCATGAGGAACTGTGCATGTTTTACGTCCAGTGAAACTACATTTTTGTAAGTTTTCTTTTGTTTATAAAATACATTACTAAACAGCTAGAATTCGAACTGCAAATCATGCAAAAGTGTTTTGCTAATAACTCAAAACACAAGATAATAAAGGAGATGCGGCTCCAGAAAATGCCAACGGTTGTATACAGCTGTATATTATTTTATAATGTTGGTAATATTACGTTTATCATAATATATGGACTCTTAAATAATTTTTATGATGCTTATTTTGGTATAAAACACATTGGCATTTATCGCCGCATGTCCTTTGGAAATTGGTCTACTTTTGAATTTTTTTGGTTTCTGGGGACAGATGGTGCGGAGCGTAGTGGTCCGAGAGTTGATCCGAGAGGATCAAGTCTCCCATAGAAAAAAGTGTGACCATTAGTATTTGTTCTTTTTATTTATTGTTTTTGTACTGATTTTTTTATTTTTTTTTATTATCATCAGAATTTAGTTATTGTGATTATTAGGAGACTCCAGAGACAACAAATATTTAGTTTCAGTTCCTACTAGATTTTTCTTTAATGAAGATTCGAGTTACATACAGGGTGTTAGGGTAAACAGTTGCACTACTTTAAGTGGTGATTGTATGAGTACAATACTAAACAACTTTACCTGAGAAAGCCAAAAGAAATTAGCTAAAAAATGTTGGCCTTTCCATACTAAATGCAATCAGCTGATCGAACGTTTGTATGAAAAGTGAAATTTTTTTTTTGCTATTTTTCCTTTGTTTCTTTTGGATGGAATGTTGATCAGTATGAGTATGAGTATGCTGTTCAGTGTTAGGGTAACCCAAATAGTAATGCAACTGTCTACCCTAACACCCTGTAGAAATTTAAATTACAAAATTTTTCATTTTATAAGTACGGTCTGTTGTCTCCTTATTTTGTTGTTATTTTAATGTAACGTGTGATGTTCAGACACAATGTATTATTGTTATTGAATGAATAAATGAAATGAAATCTCACATTGAAGGCCTCCGCTCATTGCAGCGATATTATCGCTGCGATTTTGCGATAATTGTTCTCAGTACATTTTGTATGGGGACGCGCTCGATCCCACACACTGCCGCTAACAAAGTACTCTGTGACTGCCGCGATATTATCGCAACCTGACGCAATCTCTTTCTACTAAATTCAGTGAAGGGCGCATGCGTGACGCGAATCGCGGAATCACTGCAGTGTGTAAGGTGTCGCGATATCGCTGTCGATAATATCGCTCGATAATATCGCTGCAATGTGCCTTGAACCGGGTAAATTTCCAGGTCTCGTAGTTTCATCGTTTTTCAATCAATGCCTCTCATTTTTTGTATGTAACTAAGGAAATTATTTAACTACAATTTGACAATCATTTATTCTTTATATTCCTTTTGGTTTTAAATTATAAAAAAGAATTTCTAAAAAATGGGATTTGGTTCAATGTGTACATCAGGGTGTACACATTTAACCGGGGTATTTTCCACAATGGACCACCTTATTTAGCATATCATTTTAGACATTTCGTTTTATTACTTTTTAGACAAATTTCGTTATAATCTCTCTTTTACCTATATTAGCACGATTTGGCAACGTCGCATTTTCGAAAATAGGCGGTGGTTAAATGTACCTGCCTGGTTCAATCTGAGACACCCGACCCTAAATAAGGTTTACAAGTAGGTATTCTTGAGAAAATTTGCTCACCTAGAACGTATCAAGTTTCCATCAAATACTGGAGACTTGATCACACGAAAAGTATCCAGTTACCGCAAATATGCGACACTTTGATCCCCTTTTAGCCGGGATCAAATCTTCCATATATACATGGTGCAAATCCCTGTTTTTCGTTTATGTTCCTTGTTATTTAGAAGCAATTACCTACGTTGTTTTAATTCTAAGAAGATGTGGGTAGTTTATGACCCAACATTTTACTTCTAACATGTGGTCAACCACCTTCGATAATGGCAGTCTGATTTCGCACATTTGCTACTATAGACTATAGCCGGCCGTCCCGGTGACGACAGTACTGTGAGCCCTAGGACCGGTAGAGCAGGCAGCTGTTTTGAGCAGGAGCAGGTTTCTTCGAATAAAAGATTTCTTCAGATGATTTCACTAATTCTTCCGATTTTGTCTTGAGAGGACTGTTTGTGACTGATTGCCAACCGATTGATTCGGTTTCCTTAACTACCTCAAGGCAATACCGTAAGGACGACCGTGTTTTTATTTCCAAAAATTCCATTCCTTAAACATAACAAATTTTCACTATGAACTATGTACATTTCACACTATATCTTAAAAACTACTTATCCTATACACAAGCGATTTATAACACAGAAAGAACTAATGACTCCCCGTATTTTGGCATATCACTGTCTATTCTATCTTGGATATCCAGGCCGCTACGACAGAGTGAAGTGGCAAATACTCAGATTTTTGCCAAACTATTTTAGTCTATTCTATATATTTCTATGTCTTCTAGCTATGACCTAGTGTTCTGTCGTAGTGTACCTGGATATCCTCGACCTGGTATATGTATTTCTATGTATCTATTGTTTTACTTAATACCAAAATACGAGGATGCAATACAAAGAGGTAAGTTAATTATATAAAAAGTGTCCTATTTACTAAATAACACGAAACAGATATTTTTTATGATTGATTATAGTGTGGGTCATTGACTACTATGTACTGAAACTATTGGATATGACCCACCTATCACCATCTCTGGGAAAAACATAGGTAAAAACCCAAAATCAAACTCGCTAATTAAAAACAAAAGTAATACAAAAACTTATCCTCGCTAGCCTATCCTAACGACTAACTAAATGAACTTTTATTATAAAAACACTTAAAACTAGACCTACGACTATAAAACGACAAATAAATAAAAACTATCTCTACAAACTATCAAAACTACGTGCTAACATGATCAAAACAATATAAAACTATAGGTAACTAAACTATACTATACGAGTTCTACCCAACGTGATCAGTGCATTCTGTACAGTAAATACTAGAAAATTACTAAAAAGAAACCTAAAATCTAGACCAAAATTTGCACTGATTACGTTGGGTATCTCTCTTCGCGGGGTTGGACTCTATCCGCGACGGCGGAAAGCTGCATCGTAACTGGCGGGCGGTGCGAGGCGGGCGCTGAGAAGTTCGTTGTCGCGAACATAACATATGAGGTAAATTGTAAAACTTTCGTAAGTATTGTGGTTACAGTGAAAAACATAATGAATAATAAGATTAATTAACCATAAATAGTTTAATCGTTACATTATAAACACGTAGTTATGCATTACACTGTATTTATTATAATTTCAATTGCATGTTTCAAATTCAATAATGTGGAAACTATGAAAGCTCTTGAAAATGCAGTAGATATTTCAAAAGAAGATAGTACTATTACAGAAAAGCCTACCGATTTAGAAAAAAAACATATCCCAGAAAAAGAAGCAGCATCAAATACAGAAAGGCCCGAGCAAGAAGAAAAACATATTCCAGATAAAGTAGAAACTGTTGAAGAAACAACTACACAAAGGCCTCTTGAGCCGAAAATAGATTGTGTCAAAAAGAAATGTATAGCCAAGTGTTGTCCTAACGGCTTACACGTCGCTACCACCAGCAACGCCGTTGGTAAAGCATGTGGAAAGCGGAAAAAAAATCATAAAAATTTTACATTAAATACACCTCTATACGACGTTTTTCAAAAAAGAACAGGAAAGCACCTTCTTGATGTTTACAATCTTGTTCCCTGGAGATTCGTTGATGGTAATTTTACCTCCAAAGCTTACGATTTTCATCATGTGGGGCATTACTATTACTTAACAGAGGTAAGAGAAACATTGGGGTTAAATAATGTTATATTGTACTAATTTGTAATATTATTAAAAACACCATAAGTTACTAACACCTACAAAACCATATTTTATTACGTGTTATATTTTAATTCAAAAGATTTTATTTTTGGACACAGCTTTGATAATAGTATATACCGCACTGAACGCGGGGCTTTCCCGAAAATATCGCAAAATGTTACATACATTCATATGCTCACGCCTATGTCCCGCTACTGGGCTAGGCAGAGACGACAGATCGCCACATGCTACGATTCACATCTCTCGCCTCCTCAACATTCCATAAGTCTCTTCATGCAAGCTCGTCGGTTCCGGGTACATTTAATTTGGCAATTCTTCAGTAGGCATCTATCTGATTTGGTCAGCCAGTACGCATCAGATTTGGTGCGTCTAGGGCGACCCCTTTCAACCATTCCATTCACATTAGCCGTGTAAATTTCATATGTTAACGTTCTTTCGCTCCTTCTTTCCTCATTATTAATGACGTGTATTCGTTTTATAATGATTACTATTGTTACAGACATACTATTTTAAGTAACATAATACATTATTTTTGATCATGCTGCCAACCCTAATGCGCAACGCACGCTCTGCCGTTCGCCCGCGGGCGACGCAAGTGAAGTATCGTCAGGGTCGAACATTGTAACTATTTATTTACGTGAATCTTTGATAAGCTGTGTAACTTTAATACTGTTGAAAAAATTTACATAGTTCCTTGGAAACGAACTTTGTGCATGCAACACGCATTAGAATGTGAAATTTACGGGAAACCCCCTCGTTCAAGGCCACCGAGTATTCTTAGTGAACTATACTCCGTTCAGGAATTAGAGCGACAAAATGTAAACAAAGAAACGTCACTGTCAAAGTGACATTACGTGGTTAGAAACCTTTGGTACATTTTTTAAGAATAACATTATGTCGGCAGGGTATTTAAATAAATGGCGTTGACATTAAACATTTACTGTCCATCCATAAATAATAAAAACAATTGAGACAATTTGAATGTAATTTTTAAATTATGTTTTGTAGCCCGCTACTCTGTCTGTGTGGGCTTTTTGTGCTATTCGTAGCATCCACGCATAGCGTACGGACTCAGACGACGGTATTTAACAATCAACAGGCGCGTTAACGTTATTGTATGCAATAAAAAATCGTTTTCTTTAAGCACTTTGTTAAAACGAACCAAAGGTCTAAAATATCTGATTGTTGCCAGACCACGAAATAAAATATTTACAGTCACACTTTCTTTTAATCTAAAATAAATTATAGCTTGCGTATTTTTTAATTATTTTCCATACAAAATTAACATATCATTTGTCGTAAGCCTTTGCGAGTAAAATAGATAATTTACTGTTATTCATTCCAGAGATAAGTTTTCTACAGTCTCGAGATGGTATTTTCTGCACCGGTATCACCGTTGTTTACATTTTGTCGCTCTAATTCCTGAATGGAGTATAGTACAGAAACCAGACTTGACAGTCCCAAATAGGTTTTTGTCAAATCAAAACGAAATGTAAATTTATTATTAACTCTGAGGCTGGCTTGCACCAAAACGTATTTAGGCTGAAACATGTTTAAATATGATGCTGTCACTGTCATTTGTATGAGCAGTGTGAAAGACAGAACTATCACTAAATACGTTTAAACCTAAATTTACTTGTTGGTGCAAGCCGGGCTAAATCAAGTTCAATCAACTCTCTTTTATGAAACACTGTAACTTTGTAAACTACCAATAGGTAGTTTCAATTTGAATTTCGCCAAATGTTTTTTCATACTTTTGCTGTTGTCTTTTCGGAAAATATAATTCGTTTCTCAAAAATGTATATAAGGTCTAACAAAATTATCTGAAACTATTTCAAGGGGAGTATCAGACCATGAAACTGAACAACTTTCTCTATGGGACCAACATCGAAATCGCAAAAAAAATACAGCTGTCCCATACAAAACTGCTCGACCAGAATGTATGGGATAGCAGATTTTTTTTTCGCGATTTCGATTTTGGTCCCATAGAGAAAGTAGTTCAGTTTGATGGTCTGATACTTCCCTTAAAATAGTTTCAGCTAATTTTTTTAGACCTTATATATTCTTATAATTGAGTAGGTACCGTGGTTTCATCCAAAACATGACTTTACCAGCCCAAACTTCTTGGAATATATTGTTTACAGGACATAATGAGTCATTTAATTATCCTCCTTCATTCTGGTACGTAGAAAGAGAAGGAACTAGAAGAAAGCACGTGTCTTGTCATATAGTCTAGTAAGAGATGCACATAGCAAATTCGCTCTAGTTAATAAAGGAGATTACTTATTGCTGTCCTTATCGACGTAGCCACTTTTTTGTTCTACGACGGCTGTCTATTTTCATACAAATTGTATAGGATTTTATGACTATCGCTGTCTCATGCGCGGTTACACTGATGTTGCGTCTATCAGCGTAAGCGAAAAATACTTCGCCTATGTGTAGGTACAAAAGTGATCTTCACGGACTTAGCTTTTGTTCAGAAGAGGTTAGCTTATTTTTTTGAGTTCCGTATCCAGTGGGTGCCAACAGAACCTTCTTACCACAATATAAGAAAGAGTATAATCTAGTATCGACACTCCAGAATTTAGGCAATGGCGTATTCCTTTCTCGATCGCACTTACTCAATATCGTACCTTCTTACCTCTTGATAATTTTTCGCATTTGTATGAAATGACAGCTAAGTGTCCAAGGGGTGCTACGCTACCATATACCTATGCCAGCTTCTTGTGTGCTATACGATTGGTCTTCGCCGAGGGCACGAAAATTACTAAACGCTGTTGCTGTTTTTAACTGACTTCAACAAAAGGAGGAGGTTTTTTTTGTATGTTTGTTACGCGATTGCACCGCCAATTGTGAATTGATTTTGATGATTCTTATTTTGTTTGGTAGGTCATAATTCCGAGGTGGTCCCACGAAATTGATTCAGCGCTTGTTGAAAAAATCTACAAAATAACAAATATGTACACAGATCACGGACTTGAAAAAAATACGGACGTAATTTTACACTAGAAAGATGTGAAGTATAAACGCGTATGAGATAGCGATAGTCATAAAATCCTATACAATTTGTATGAAGCTAGATGTCTGCGTCCGGAGTCAGACAGCCGTCGTCAAACAAAAAAGTGGTTACGTCGATAAGGAGAGCAATAAGTAGCGATCTCCTTTTTTAACTAGAGAGAATTTTTAACAAGAGCGAATTTGCTATGTGCATCTCTTACTGAGTGAGTATGACACGACACGTGCTTCTTTCTAGTACTTACCTTCTCTTTCTACGACGCAAACACTATATAATACATGGGTGCTTCACTTATATAATAAAAGGATATTACGTCCGTCTTTTTTTCAGGTCCGTGACACAGATGACGTTTTTGTTTGTCGATTCTCTTCAGGAGTGCGATTTTTAAACATCACACGTTCAAGTCAGCGGTAGAAAATGTCAAAATTACTATGGAGATTATGCATATTTCGTCTTTCTACTGCTAATTCGAACGTGTGATGTTCAAAAATCGCACTCCAGCAATGTTTTGATGGGGACTGTCAAATTATGTTTTTTTACTGTCATAACCAAGAATCTTTATATGCCTATATTTGGCCTATATATTTAAAACTTCTTGTCATACTGTTGTGTTTAAACGTATAATAACTTTATGGTTTAAACTTCATGGATATAGGAACCGAAACACATAGATTTAATTGATCATGGCGGTTGGAAATGTTCGACGTTTTAAGGGATCCGTAGTCAAACAAGGAACCCTTATACTTTCGTCCATTCTGTCTGTCTGTCTGTATGCCCCGCCTCAATAACTCGCTCATTTTGGCATCTATTGAATCGAAATATGGCATAAAGACAGATAACAGTAACCCAAAAACAGAAATGTTGTACGAAACATGGGTTGGATTTTTTAAAATCGAGTGAGGTGTAGAGCGTACACCGTATCCTTTGCATTGAAGTACTTATAACTGTTTAGTCGAACTAATGTATTTCACCTAGATTTCAACACTGAAAAGTTTGAAATAAATTTTTTTTACAAAAAATTAAAACCGACTTCAAAACTAAAAAGGCAAAAATAATAATATTGCAGTCGTTGACTTTTGCATTCGAATCTATAAGAACATTAATTTGTTTTATTGGAGTCGGTGTCAAGCCAAGCCAAGCCAAAAAATTACTGCAAGCCCAGTTGCGAATCGTACCGGCTTGACACCGAGTCCGATAAAAAAAAATTATGTTCTTATAGATTCGAATGCAAAAGTCAACCACTGCAATATTATTATTTTTGCCTTTTTAGTTTTGAAGTCGGTTTTAATTTTTTGTTAAATTTTTTTTATTGACATGCTATCTCGTCGTGACCCGTGGTGACATCTAGAGGATTTTGGACTCAATTCGACGTGTCCAACTACTTCTTCTACGAAGGAATTCTGCAACAATGTTTGTATCATTAGTAGGTTGTAATGAGGAAAAATTGTTCACTATTAATGTTGTTAGTACCACAAGCAATACGATAATTATTATATTTAGAACCAGGAATGTGGCATAGGTATCATAATAATTTAAATGCATTATAGGTTACATGAGAATTAAAGCATGCACATAAACCCTGGAAGGGTGCAGCAACATCTTAATTTATTGTCTATTCATGTTGAGAACATAATTTAGAAGCCTGACCAGCCTTGCCTTAGGAAAAAAAAACATGTTTGTACTTTTCAGAATGGAATTCTTTATGAGGAAGTACCAAACGAGCTGAAGAGGTGGCACATAGTTAGCCCAGACAATTACTGCGTCGATTTCTATCTAAGTACCAATAAGCCTGAGTTTAGGTTTTGGACAATAATTTCGACTTACACGCCTCCTCCTGATGACCTTTTTCTTACTGCTGGTATGATAATTTTGTTACGTATTACCTATTACAACGCCCTAGCCATAGCTTGAACTGGAACCAAACCCAGGGCTCTAGTAAGAAGCTCCCATGGGCGTAGCAGGGGCCTTAGCTTCCTATAGGTGTTACAGTTAGGCGCCAGAAATAAACCAAAACGTGGAGCGACCGAAGTGAGCTGGAGATTGTTTTCATCATTTCCCATGAAAATGAATCGGTGTATGAAAATAAGCGAGTGAAGCGAGCTCAAAATTCTTCAATACATTTTGACTCTATTCCTGTTGATATGCCGGTTTATTATAATTGTGATTCTAATTTATTCAAAATGTTGGACTTTCCATACTAAACGCAAGCTGATTGAGAATATATTTTACATTAAAGTAGATTTTTGTTATTGGTAGTAGTAAACATAGTTGCATTACTTTAAGGGGTGATTAGCCCATGATACTGAACGACTTTCCCAGAAACCTATAGGAAATTAGGAGAAAAAATTTTGGACTTTCTATACCTACTAAACGCAAGCTGATTGAGCAATATTTTGCAAGACAAGTGGAAATAATTGTTCTACATATTTCCACATACACAATCAGTCAACCACCCCTTAAAGTAATGCAACTGTTTACTCTGTATAGCCTATTTCGCCCGGTGATGATGATGAATGGATTATTTTATTCCAGGTCTGTTGATCTCCTGTGTATTCTTGCTGGCGGTGCTCATTGTGTACTGCCTGCTTCCCGAGCTGCGCAATCTGAACGGACTGATCCAGATGGCCTATGTTGTCAGCCTGCTCGGAGCTTTTCTTCTGTTGGCCATCATGCGGATCACGCAACATAGCGTTTTCACTTGCCTTGGACTAAGTAATTACTTTTTTTTAAATTGTGTCCGTCTCTAACCATTTTTTACTCATTTCATTCTGAAATTGGCCAACGATTATGATCAGATAGTATATCTTTTAATTTGTGAGTTTTTACTATGGGTGATTTGCAGAGAGAATTCGATGCAGTGAGAAATCACTGCAAAGGTAACAACTCCATGGACAAATGAATTCGTGGACTTCACATGTTCGTTCGTTACTTAGAAATATAGTTCGTCTATCTTGCGTGCGAAAATACCCGAACCCTCAAAATTGAAAGAGACAGCCTCTCCGCACAGCGTACCACCGACGCTCTCAATTCCATAGGAATAAAAAAGTATATTGCTTGTTAGTGTAGTTCTAACAATTTTAGTTTCTCTCTTGTTTACAAATGGTCAAATTACCTAATAGTATTTTTGTTTTCAGCATACTTCATATATTTCTTCTTTTTGGCGACCTTCTGCTGGATGAATGTTATATCATGGGACATCAACTGCACATTCAGGTAATTATTTTATTGTTTTTGTGGATTCCTTCACGCACAGGTCATTGTTCATTTTCTAATCTCTATGATGAGACCAGCACAATAATTGAAACTGGACCTTTTGGAACTGTTTAGTTTTCTTTCTGTGCTACCTACAACAATTTCGATCTTATAGTCAACGTAAATCCCAATTTGAGAGATCTTAAACATTTAGTGATAAAATATCATGTTGTACAACTTTTACAACAATTATGAACATGACTGTGTCTGCCAAGGAATATACTACTCTCTACCGAGAGTGTCTGCAAAAAGACACACACTTTTGGTCTGCAATATTGTCTTTGATCTACAAGGGAGCTGATAGCAAGCGACAGTGATTCTTCTGATCAAAAAACGTTTGATAAACTACAACGATCTTTTGGCTTGGTCGATTTATTTACGTAAGATACTAAACGCCCTGAAAAACAACCGTCTTATTTTTTAAGAATGCATAACTCAAAATATTAGAAACAAATGTCCAACAGTCGTTCCCACCTGAACCACCGCTGGCGTCGCTCCCATTGGTTCAAGTTTTACATGTACTGCGTGTACGCCTTCGGCTTACCTTCGGCAATGACAATTATGTTGATTATCCTCAACCACACCGACATGAGACACCTGCCCTGGTTCGTCACGCCTAACCTTATTAAAAGAGGGTGCTTTTTGGGAGGTTTGCTTATACATTTATTTAATTTTTTTTATGTCCAAGACACTTTTTAATTTATCGCTATAAGTGAGATTTGGAAAATATAAAGTTGCATGAGGAGGAAAACTAGAAAATATGGATCGACTGTGTGTGAACATCTATATGAATGGAGAGAAAACTTAAAAAACAGCTAATAGATAGTATGCATGGAATAAAATTATGATAACATCACTAAATATTGCGCAAATTCTAATTTATGGGATAAAGGAGCAGGAGGATAACATTTTCCATAGAAACATAGAAATTATAATATTGAAACTGATATGTCATTAATTCTGGAATAATAAATAATCATTTTATTTCAATAGAGTTAAGGCTCAAGAGCCGTAAGAACTTCTTGAAGTGTGTTGACCCAATTCAAGGTGAGGCTTCTCAAGCTAGACGCGGTCTCTGGTGGGAAAACACCACTCTCCCTGACCCAGTCGTCCCTCTTATGGAGAGCCTCCCTCCAGGCCAAGAGCTGCCCAGGCCAATTTGGAGGTGCTTAAATAGACTCCGAACTCAGGTCGGCCGGAGTAAAGACAACCTGTTCAAGTGGGGTTACATAGAGGGGTCTGATCTCCAGTGTGAATGCGGTGTTGCCCCACAGACTATGGCCCACCTCATATCCTGCCCTTCCTGCCCTGACACCTGCACGCGAACGGAGCTTATGGACGCTGCCGCCAGTGCTATCCGTGTGGCGAAATACTGTGCTGGAAAGATTTAAAATGAATTGTCATCGACTCGATAGAAGAAGAAGAATAGAGTTACAAGCTCATTCTCATGTTGAAAGAACATTTATATCATATTATCGTTTATATCATAATTATCATTTACAAAGACCACTTTATAGGTAGAGCAATTTACTAAAGATTATTACAATAATTAAATTATTATGATGAGATTGATAACTTGAGGCAGAACATGTTCCCGATACTGCTACTTACCTACTATTAATTAAATTAACATTATTGACTTTGGCAGCTGACGCGAAGTTATTGTACCTGTACATCCCGATGATGATCCTGATATTGTTTAACTTTGCAATGTACATACTGACATGTAACCATTTGTGCCGACAATATAAGAAAACTGCCCTTCTTGACTCACCAACGGCGAGTTCCGCCGTCGCTCATAGATCCCAAAGGAAGAAGTAAGTTTATTACAAAGTGCTATTCTATTACGGTAAATAACGACGAAAATAATTTTGCTATGATAAGGTAAAAAATGAACGCAACACCAGAAAATCATTTCTCCATAGTATACCTAGGTCCCTAGGTACCAGGTATATATATTATAGGGAAAAACAATTTTATGAATTTGACTAATCGCTGAATTTCGTAATATTTGTAATTCGCGTTCCAATCGACATTGTGTTTTTGACAGTTTTTGGTAATAATGCTTCTCAATATTTTTTTATTAAAAAATAATAATTACTAAAGATTGCCCAGTGCAGTCACAAATTACTTTATTGATCTTGTATTTATATTATCGGAAACTTGCGCCATTGTTCTACCGGTCAGAAATATATTAATCGTTTTATGTTTTCGTCATTTTGGTTGACATCTGATATTTGTATTTAATTCTATTTCATTGTTTCTCTTATTTTCAGGTTTATGATATTTGTTAAGTTATTCTCCATCATGGGCCTGAACTGGAGCTTGGAAGTGATTGCTTCGTTCTTCCCCGGACACTTCCTTTGGTACATTAGTGACTTATTCAACATGCTGGTTGGATTTTTAGTCTTCCTTATAATAGTTGGAACACAGAAGAGCACTCGAGACAAGCTGAGAAAGAGGTCAGTTTTAGAAATACATGTCAAAAAGATTTTTTTTTGTTAGTATAGTATACCTACGACAGTAAGGACCCTCCTTCTGGATATCATTCAGCCTAATATGTCCCGCTGCTAAAGGACGATGGTGTGGGCGTTAGCCCCCACCTATGCCACCGTCTTCTTGATAAATTATGACGATGATTTTTTTAAACTTTCTCTACAGTACTATCATCTAAATCATTGACGTCTTGTTCTGTATAAGAGGTCAATGATAATGATAATTTATTTGCAAAAATATGGTAAGTACATATAAAGTTTTACAAAAATACAATTAACATTTGCATGACTTCATGGTAGAATAATAATGCTGGAAAATTTTATTTTTATAAAACTTTATATCTACCATATTTTTTGCAAATAAATTATCATTACCATTGACCTCTTATCATATTGAATTCTTAATCTTCCTTATAATGAACACAGAAGAGCACTCGAGACAAGCGTAGAGGTCAGTTTTAGAAATTCGTGTCAAATATTAATTACAAGTATGATTCATGCATATTCATGCATATTCTCACGACTATATTCCCCGAGGGGGTAGTCAGATATTCTGAAACCTCAGAACATCCACGTTTCACCAGCAGTACCGAAACTCTGTCCAGTGTGACGGGGGGTGAGCCCGTCGCCACTTATAATGATAATGGATACTTATAATGGACAGACAATACACGCCTCTAAATTGAAGCATGCAGGTTTCCTCACGATGTTTTCCTTCACCGAAAAGCCAGTGGTGTTACAAATCGTACATAAATTCTGAAAAACTCATTGGTACGAGTCGGCTTGGACGGGGATCGAACCATCGCCTCCTGCACGGCAGGCGAGATTACTCGCCACTGGACCACCACGGCTTCACAAGTACGATTCATTGAATACAAAATGATCAAAATCGAAAAAATCCCGATTACATTTCGATGCAATAGTTACGCTGCCGCTGTAGAAAAAGTTGTTCAGTTTGATGGATTTATCCACACTCATAGCCTCGCTACCTCTAATATAAATCTAACCAACGTCGCGCGAAGTATCAATAAATACGTTTAGTTGGTATTTCTTACTTACTTTTGTAACGAAAGATTAATAACGTCACTGTATGTGGTTGTAAAAGGTTCTAACATAGCCTACATTTTAAATTAAATAACGATTGATTGACTGTCCCTTAGATTACAAAGGCGTGCAGATTGTTCCCACTCAACTTTCTCCAGAAGCCGCACCAGTAATTCCAGCAATACGACCGAGTCTGACGTCACCCAAGAAACCCCGGTCCGCCGACCGTCCGTGTGCGGGAATCCAAGTGGTCCATCGTGATGTATACACTAAACTAAACTAAACTAAACTGTCTAAACTATTATTTTTTATTTTTATTTTTAGATAAGAAAAAACGCTTTTTATAGAAAAAAGGGCAACATCAAAAATCATAATTTAGTGACAATTATTAAAATTAACTACGATTAATCATTATTCAGAAAGAATATACAATATACAATAGAAAGCAGATACAGACTTATGAAAAAAACTATAGACTTTTAATTATATCACAATGATGCCATACTAACACGCATAAATTTGCTTGACCTGTATATAACTGAAAAACAGACAAACTGTATAAAGCTATTTCAAATTATTTGGCGAAACTGAACCAGGGCACTTGTTTATAATTGGTATGATGATTAACAACATTATTTAATTATCGTACGTACGCTGCAGAACGCGGGGCGCGGATGGACATTGAAGGCTTCCGCACATTGCAGCGATATTATCGAGCGATATTATCGACAGCGATATCGCGACACCTAACACACTGCAGCGATTCCGCGATTCGCGTCACGCATGCGCACACCACTGAATATAGTAGAAAGAGATTGCGTCAGGTTGCGATAATATCGCGGCAGTGTGTGGGATCAAGCGCGTCCCCATACAAAATGTACTGAGAACAATTATTGCAAAATCGCAGCGATATTATCGCTCTATAATATCGCGGCAGTGTGTAGGATCGAGCGCGTCCCCATACAAAATGTACTGAGAACAATTATCGCAGCAATGAGCGGAGGCCTTGATCAATCATATGACCGGGCGGCGGGTCATTATCACGCAATTGTACTTAATAACAAATTCCAATTGCGTTTGTTTAGTTTCACCAACTAATTAGATTGACGACCCGATAGCACAGTCTGTAGTGAACCTGCCTGAAAATAGAAACAAAACTACTTACCCCACAGAGATAATGCTTCAAACAATCATAGCCATGCTACGCCGGTGGTGTGTGCGTAAGCTTTCACTGACGAGTTTACCTATACGCCGCCGCCCGTGGACAAAAACGGCTCGACCAATGGACAACGCGTGTCACGTGTCATCATGCAAGCACTTGTCGTAATTATTTTGTGCGCTCCTTGGATGCATTGCCTCTGTATATAGTCCTCTGTAGTCCAGGCTAGATTCTGGAACTTTAAATGTGACTTGATAATTTGTGTGACACTGTCCAAGATATTTATTTATTTATTTATTTTTATTTTTATATACTCATATAGTATAATATACTGATGTAGTCGAACGCTCAATTACTGTGATTGCCAACCCGCCCCGTGGATATAAATACAAAAATCTTGCAAGTTCCGAAGTTTACTTTGTGGCTGACGATGATAATAAGGAAATATAACTATTTATTACGACGGACGGACGCGACGCGACACTGATAGTGCCACGTTGTAAATGCCTCCTCAACATTATTATAGGTACGCATTTAATTTTATGCTTAACTAGCTTTTGCCTGCGACTTCGTCCACACCGGCTCCCGTAATATTCATATACTACTTTTTAAGTCTTATCATAATCCACAGCCTCGTGATTCAGCAAGTGAATGTAGCCAGTGTCTTAGGGTCCATGCTATCGGGGGCAGGACCGGAAGACATGGGTTAAGCTAAACCGGTTCAGAACTAACCATGGAAGGATTAATTATCACCTATCTCCGACATGCGACAGCGGGGCAACTGACCAAACCCTGACCTATGTGGTAAATGAGTGCACTCTGCATCTTTTATCAGGTGGAATTGAAAAGCTCCACGGGTTAACCCGCTGCGGAAGACTGGTTAATACACATTGATCTTGAAATTTAAACCTCGCATCCAAGCAGACAAAAAATTCCATACGATATGATGATGATGCAATAGGGGGGTGAGCTGAAGGTTTTCTCTCTATAGTTACTGTTAAGGCATAGTTTTGGGCAGTTTATGGTTTTGCGAGTATTTTACTTAGATAATTTTTGAATTATCTAATATTTTGTAATACCTACTAATAAATAAATAAGCTTTTAAACAGAAAAAGTTTTATTAAAATTGGTCCTGTAGCTTTTGCGAGATGTTCGATCGAGTCAGGTACACCATACCACTAATCTTAACTTAATTTTTGTAAGTACATAGGTACTGTAACACACAGACAAACTGATGTTACAGTTTTGTAATTATATTCGTGTAAAAGATAAAATAATATTCTACCATGTTCAAGTAAATCTCAAACCTGTCGTCTTGTGGTTACAATGATAAAAATTGTATTAATTAACCATAAATAGTTTAAATGTAACATTATAAACACGTAGTCATGCAGTGCACTGTATTAATAATAATTTCAATTATTTGTTTCAAATTCAATAATGTGGAAACTTTGAAAGCTCTAGAAAATGGAGTAGACATTTCCAAAGAAGCTGCTACTATTACAGAAAGACCTACCGAGTTAGAAAAAAATCATATCCTAGAAAAAGAAGCAGCATCAAATACAGAAAGCCCTGAGCAAGAAAAAAAACATATTCCAGATAAAGTAGAAACAACTACAGAAAGGCCTCTTGAGCCGAAAATAGATTGCGTCGAAAAGAAATGTATAGCCAAGTGTTGTCCTAATAAGTTACACGTTGCTGGCACCCGTGACGCCGTTGGTAAAACATGTGTGAAGCTGAAAAAAAATCATAAAAACTTAACATTAAATGCACCTCTATACGACATTTTTCAAAAAAGAACAGGGAAGCAACTTCTTGATGTTTACAATCTTGTTCCCGGGAGATTTGTTGATGGCAACTTTACCGCCAAAGCTTATGATTTTCGTCCTGTGGGGCATTACTATTACTTAACAGAGGTAAGAGAAACATTGGGGTTGAATAATGTTATTGTATTTGTAATGTTATCAAATCGCTCGCTCGCTTCATCTACGCTACGACCCCATCTTTGTCCTGAGGACTAGAATGAGGCCAAGAGCAAACCGGTTAGTAGAAAAAAATAAATACCCCATAAGTGACTATGAAACCCTATTTGACGTGTTATAGTTTAATTTTTGAGACTTTATAACTACTAATATAACGGGAAAGTCTCTCTCGTTCAGTGCTGAGAAGGCCGGCTTCGACCAAACTTTGATTTATAGAAGAGTAACTATACACGTAACAATTTTACTCATTGCGTTTATTAGTCCAATCATTTTAGGGTTTGACCCTAACAATAATTCATCTATCGCTGAAGCTTTGCAGTGTGATAAAGTAAAGTATACAGGATTACGGTTGACAAATAATCTAGGTTTAATTTTTTCCGGTCCTAGATTATTTGTCAACCGTAATCTGTATACTTTACTTTATCACACTGCAAAGTTTCAGCGATAGAGGAATTATTGTTAGGGTGCCCATACAAGGAAACTCTAAAATGACTGGACTATTATTCCGAAAGTCCGAAATTAAGAGGAGTCCCTAATAGGTTTTTGTCACGAAACGAAATTTAATTTTATTGACTTACTTTAAATCAAGTTCATTCAACTCTCTTTCATGACACATCTGTAACTTTGTAAAATATTGACAGTTTTAATTTGAATTTTATTAAAGTTAATTTCATACTTTTGCTGTTGAATTTGTGGAAAATATTGTTCGTTTCTCAAAAATGTATTCCTATAATCACACTGTAATTGAGTACCGTGATTTCATACAAAACGTGACGTACTACCAGCCCAAACTTCTTGGAATATTATATTGTTTACAGGACATAATGAGTCATTTGATTATCCTCCTTCATGTACCTGCACGCACAAAAGTGATCTTCAGGGACTTAGCTTTTGTTCAGAAGAGGTTTGCTTATTTTTTTGGGTTCCATAATATCCAGTGGGTGCCAACATGACCCTCTTACCACAATATAAGAAAGAGTATCTTTTTCTACAAATCTAATATTGGTATCGACACTCCCTGCCCCCAGCAATTGGTATCGATGTATAATAAATAAATAAATAAATAATAATGTTAACCTCACCCCCGAAGGAAGCGTGGCTGAAAATGTAGGCAGCGGCGTATTACTTTCTCGCTCGCACTCACTCAGTATCGCACCTTACCTCTTCTTGATAATTTTGCGCATTTGTACGAAACTAGCTTTACCCGAGCAACTTCATCCGCGCAGAATGATAATGCCGCTTACTTGAAAAATGCTGAAACAGGGGTATTTTTAATTTTGCTTTTAAATATGCGTAATAAATTTCCCATACTCACTGTTACCCCCCATTTTACCACCTTAGGGGTTGAATTTCCAAAAATCCCTTCTTAGTGGGTGCCTACGCCATAATACGCAACTTCTGTCAAAATTTCATAGTTGTAGCTTTAACGGTTTGGGCTGGGCGATGATGAATCAGTCAGGACAAACGTTTTTATTTATATAGATAGATAGATAGATAACAGCTAAGTGTCCAAGGTGTGCTACTGCTACGATATAGGCTTAGATCAAAATAAAATTGTATTTTGATCTAAGCATATAGGTACCTATGCCAGCTTCTTGTGTGCCACCTATGATTGGTCTTCGCCGAGGGCATAATGCGTGCTATTACTAAGCCTACACTTGCTGTTTTTGACATGCGGGAGTTCTTGTCGTGGGTGACTTTATCTAGCAGATTTTGGACTCAACTCCAACTGCGTCTTCTACGAAGAAATTACGCAACAATGTTTGGATCATTGGTAGGTAGTAATGAGGAAAAATCTGAATCCTCTAAGGAAAAAATAGTTCACTATTATTGTTGTTAGTACCACAAACAATAAAACAATTATTATATTTAGAACCAGGAAAATGGTATAGATATTGTCTATCCATGTTTAGAACATATTTAGAAGCCTGACCAGCCTTGCCTTATGAAAAAAAAAAACGTAATTGTATTTTTCAGAATGGAATTCTTTACGAGGAAGTACCAAACGAGCTGAAGAGATGGCACGTAGTTAGCCCAGACAATTACTGCGTTGATTTGTATCTAAGAAGGAATTATAAGCCAGAGTTGAGGTTTTGGACAGTAATATCGACTTACACGCCTCCTCCTGATGACCCTTTTCTTACAGCTGGTATGATAATTATGTTACTTATATCCTCTTACAACGCCCTAGTTAAAGCTCAAAACAGAAACAAACCCGTGGCTCTGGTAAGAAGCCCCCACGGGCATTCGAGGTTGTTACAGTTACGCCTCAGAAATAAACTGAAACCCGGAGCGACCGTGAAGTGATTTTACTTCAATATGAACAGAGATCGTTGACATATAACCTTAAGCATGGAGCGAGCGGAGTGAGCTCGAGATTTTTTTTTAATATTTCCCAGGGAAATGAATCGTTTCTAGATAGCAAGAGCCCATCTTGACAGAAGAATCAAAAAGAAAATGAGCGAGTGAAGTGAGCTCGACATTTTTCAATGCATTTGACTCTATTCCTTTTGCTATGCTTGTATTGTATTGTGATTCTAATTTCTTCCTTGCTACGCCTATGGGGACGCCTCCGCGGTGTCGCTTCGAAGAACATGATGTGTGTCATTTGAGTTTGAACTAGATATTAAAGTGAGGTGCTTGTTTACGAGTATACCTTCGATATCGGAAACTTGACTCGGATCGTTCAATCTTTTGATGGGAGATTACCCGTGCTTTGAAAGGCACTTGAACATTTGGTACGGGATAGTTCCGACAGATGGCAGTGAATCATTGGTTAAGCTAGATCAAAGGCCTAAAATAGCGTGGTTTGAAATTTAACAACGAGTTGACCACTAAATTGCCTCCACCAATCCGCACCGATCCCGCGTGGTTTAGTATGGCATGCTCAATCTCACCCTCTCACCGTTATCTGTGACAGGAAGCCTGTGTCCTACAGTGGAACCTATACAAGGTGGTAAACAGTTGCATTACTTTAAGGGGTTATTGCACACAAAATGATACTGAAAAACTTTCCCTAAGAAACCTATAGGAAATTACGAGAAAACAATATTGGACTTTCCGTACTAAACGCAAGCTGATTGAGCATTTATTTTGCAAGAAAAGTTGAAAAAGTGTTCTGCATATTTCCACATACACAATCACCCCTTAAGTAATGCAACTCACCCTGTATAGCCTGGTGATGATGATGATTGTACCTACTCTTTATTCCAGGTCTGATGATCTCCTGTGTATTCTTGCTGGCGGTAATCGTAGTGTACTACCTGCTTCCCGAGCTGCGCAATCTGAACGGATTGATCCAGATGGCCTATGTTGTCAGCCTGCTCGGAGCTTTTCTGCTGTTGGCCGTCTTGCAGATGATGCAGCATAGCACATTCACTTGCCTTGGACTAAGTAATTTCAGTTATTTTAGTTGCGTCAGTTTTTAATCGTCTTTTTGCTGGAGAAAATTGCCGGCCGAGATCTTTCACCCTATCCAATGTGGCAGTTATTTGATCTTGAAACACCCGTTTTTGTAGACAACTAATTTGCGGACTTACCGTAGTAGTTAGGTAGATCTATAAATAAGAAAAACTTATTGGTCTCTCGTGCGTGCACCAGAAACCTCATGATTGAAAGAAACTATTTCCACAACGGTACGCACTAACGTCGGTTTCCGTTTCAGAGGAATAATGAAAAATAAATCATTAGAAGTTCCTAACATTTTTAAGTTTTCTCTCTTTCAAAATTTTCTAAAGCAATGTATATAACGTATTTGGTTACAGCATACTTCATATATTTCTTCTTTTTGGCGACTTTCTGCTGGATCAACGTCATGTCGTGGGACATCAACAGCACATTCAGGTGATTTCATTTATTTTGTTGTTGATTAAATTATGAACAGTCATCTGATCTGCGTGATGGTTAGAGACCGGAATAATAATCGGAATTGGATCTTCTTTTTGGAACTGTTTAGTTTTCTTTCAGTTTAGTCTTACCTACTAAAATCTTGATCTTATGGATCTTGCGGAAGACCATACACATTAGCGATAAAAATATGTAGGTGTAAACATCATGCAAGAAAACTTGCACAACAGTTTCGTACCCAGATATCTAAAGTGTGAGTTTTTAGCAAAACACAGTCGAGCTAAGCAGTCGAGTAATTCTTCTGATCAATCAAAACTTGATAAACTTATAATAAATCTTTTGTGTTAGAACATTTTAAACCTATTTAACACCCATAACAATTCTCTTCTCATTTCTTAAGAACGCATAAAAATAGAAAAAATATTTTCAACAGTCGTTCCCAATCGAACCACCGCTGGCGTCGCTCCCATTGGTCAAAGTTCTACATGTACTGCGTGTACGCATTCGGCTTACCTTCAGCAATGACAGTCATGCTGATTGTCGTCAACCATACCGACATGAGACACCTGCCCTGGTTCGTCACGCCTAACCTTATTAGAAGAGGGTGCTTTTTGGGAGGTTAGCTCATATATAACTTATTTATTTAGTATTTTGTCTAAGACACTTTTTAGAGCTGGATAATATCGTTGTCAATGCTACTGAGTATTAGTATTACAAGAAGTGTAATCATCGGTGTATTATAATTATTATTATGAGATTGATGAATTGAAAAGGCGAGTATGCGATGTATGTAGGCGGGCAGGGCATGCTTGCGATATCGCTTCTTCATCATCAACTTTTCATCGTCCACTGCTGAACAATCTGAACATAGACCTCTATTAAGGCGCTACAGAACTCTATCCAATCCATCTCTATCCTTTTTCATCCAGTGGCTCCCCGCTACTTTGTTTAGGTCGTCGGGCTAGTGGGCCGCAGGGCGACAGTCACAACGCCTGCCAGCTCGTGGTCTCCTCTCCAGAACTCTAACTCCCCATCGGATGTCACTTCTTCAGCAGATTCCACTTCAGCTTGGAAATTTTCGGAGTTATGTCATCCACTTTAGTTGTCCCACCATCCCCCCTCATCCCCCATCATTAATCGCTCCTTATACTTACTGTTAATTAATATATAGGTAATATACTATATTGACTTTGGCAGATGAAGCGAGGTTATTGTACCTGTACATCCCGATGATGATCCTGATATTGTTCAACTTTGCAATGTACATAATGACATGTAACCATTTGTGCCGACAATATAAGAAAACTGCCTTTCTTGACTCAGCATCGGCGTGTTCCGCCGCAACTCATAGGACCCAAAGAAAGAAGTAAGTTATTACAAAGTGCTATTTTGTGATGATAAAATAACGACCCTATATAACGATTCTGCCAAAAATGAAAGAAACTAAGGAGGAGATGATTGCAAATGAACGCAAAACCTATAATCCAATTCTCTATTGCAGAGATTAACACAGTACCTGTCGGTAATACAAGTTTTGCAATTAGCTATAATATGAAATTTGCGTTGGTGTTCAAAAAATGATATCGAAAATACCTACCTAAAAAAAACAAATTCCAACTTTTGTTGGAACAAAAGTTAACCTAACCTAACCTAACCACCTATTAAATGTCTCTAAGAAAGAATATAAAAAGAAAAAGTCTTTATTGTAAATAAAATATAACTTGTGTGTTTTATTGTGTACTCAAATCTGGAATCAAAATCTGGGGTAATTGTTAAACTACCCGATCGGCATGAAATCAATATTGTGTTTAGACAGTTTCTGGTAATTCTACTTATTATATTTGAGTTAATTGATTTCCGACAATGGATTATGATGATCGGAGCAACAGAAATATCTACTCAAAAATTGCCCAGTGCAGTAATGAATACATTACTTACCTATGTAGATCTTGTATCGTTATACGGAAACTAACAATAATAATAATAACAATAGCCCTACGCATCAGAGATACATTTATAAGTATTTGGTCCCTTGTCAGTTGTTTCTTTTGGATCACATCTTTTAATTAGTAAAGTTTCATTATTTCCCATATTTTCAGGTTTATGATATTTGTGAAGTTATTCTCCATCATGGGCCTGAACTGGAGTCTGGAGGTGATTAGTTCGTTCTTCCCCGGACACTACCTTTGGTACATTAGTGACTTATTCAACATGCTGGTTGGATTCTTAATCTTTCTGATAACAGTTGGCACACAGAAGAGCACTCGAGACAAGTTGATAAAGAGGTCAGTTTTAGAAGTATATCTGCCGAAATATATTTTTTACTAATCTATAATTTATTATAATTATGTGCCACCAGCGCCGTAGTATGATTTATTTATTTTATTTATTTATTTATTCAGATTTAGGATTACTAACAAAGTAAATATATTAGTACCTATACCTACCTTCCTAGGTACATGTGAATCACGTGCTTTGCAATCTAGGGATGCAAGGTAATTGGTGTAATTTTGGACTTATAAGTCGATCTACTAGAATTCGATTTGTAATAACATTTTCTAGTAAACTCTATAATATAACTTGTTTCTTTTCATGAAAACCAATCGGCTTAATGATGCAATCCGAAACAGCTAGGTATATAATACAAAAAAATTAAATAAAGTACTTAATTATCTAGCTAGCTTATACACAAAAAAAAAGCTCACTGTGGCAAAAAATTTCTCACAGCGATGTGCTAGATACTTTTTGATTTGATTCGAATTAATATGGCTCGCTCTTTGATACCGTCTTATTTAAATTTAATAATTGTGAAATTTCAAAAATAGCTTTTACACGACTGATGGTGATGAATAAGATGATAGATGGTCATTCGGCGATTTAATCATGTTATAAGGTTCTAAAGTGGCCTACATTTCAAATTGGTTCATTACCTACCTATTCATTATTCATATTATTATGTTTCCAGATAAATAACGCTTGATCGACTGTCCTCAGATTACAACGGCGCGTAGAATGGTCCCACTCCCGTTTCTCCAGAAGCCGCAATTCCAGCAACACGACCGAAACTGACGTCACACAAGAAACACCGCTCCGCCGACCGTCCGTGTGCGGAAATCCAAGTGGTCCAACGTGATGCAGAGGAGCTATTCTATTTCCTTTCTAATTTGAGATAATTTAAGACAGTTTTTAGTACATCCTAATTTATTCAGTAAAATTAATTATAAGTATGATATTTATTTTTCTTTTCTTTTTAGCAAAAAAAAGACGTTGCCGCATATCACCTTGCGTTGCGTCCTCAGTTTACCCGTATTGTATGTCATAGTGTACCTATACCAAACTAAACCACTTTTTCTATGGGACTAACAAAAGGAAGGAATCTAAAGGTTACCTACTGCAGTTCTATCATAGGCCATCATCATCATAAGCGTATCATCGTCTACTGCTGAACATAGCCTCTCCCAAGTCACACAATATTCTATCCTGGGCCTTCCTCGCATCAAGTCGCTCCCGATTCTTTTTTAGGTCGTCAGTCCAGCGGGCCGTAGGGCGTCCTACACTACGCCTTCCAGAGGGGCCTAATTCACCTATTTAATCGGTTCGTAATGACGTCACTTTTTAAAATGGAATTCTGCTGACATATTTTTATCTTGTTCCAATCTCGTTCCGTTGACATTACATACTATTTAGTGACTTTTGGTATTCTACTGTATCGTAACGTGATTGTAAACGAGGAAAGATCGTACGTAAGAACATTGTAAGTAACTTTGACGTTTGTTTTAACCAATGTTATTACGATTTCTTGCCCTTAGAGCTGTCAAAATAAAAGTTAGTCGTGAGGTACTTTTTTACAATCGGTTTACGAACGTTAAAAATTGTTGGAAAAAAAAAAAATTTTTTATGCTCTCCTACCATCTGCATCAAACAGCCACTAAATACAAACCCTGATTTTGGTACCAAACTGAAAGCAAACTTAGTTTTCATCACTATTAGCTGTGATAGGCCTACTAGTGGAGGCTCTAGCCCAACTGCAACACGCGCGCCCAATTCACATACTTATCCCTCAGAATATTGTATCTTTATCGTATCTTAGTTTTCTCGTGGTTGAGAACATTTCATATCATCTTATAGATCATTGGTACATACGGTGACACATCAAGCTATACAAAACCAAAATAAGCTGGCCACGCTACGTTACACGTTACTCCTGCTACGCGCGGTCAGCTTACTTTGGTTTTGTATAGCTTGATGTGTCGCCGTGTGTACATAGCATAGCCTACCGTATCTGCGAATTCGAACCCGTCCCATAATTTTATTACTGAAATTTTCTGTAAAACACAACTGACGCTCCGAATATTTACGTTGTGTTTTACAGAAACTTTCGGTAATGACGCTCCGAATTTTTAATTTGTTGGTGTTTACGTTGAGTGCAATTGTTTAGTTTGTTTGATTATGTGGAGAGGATTAACAAAAGATAATAATACTGTTGAGTCATATGAATGAAAGTGTTGGTATAGGGCAGAACTTAGAATCGACCGACCATCCGACCACATGACCAGAAAAGTGCTAGATATCGATACTGAACCCCGAGGACGAGGAAGACCCCGAATTACATGGATGTCCTTAATAAATAAGAACCTCAAAGAAGCCCAAGTCAACAAAGAGACGACCCAGGACCGAGCTGCCTAGAGACGTATGACACGGAGGGCCGACCCCAAATAAAATGGGAAAGGGCAAGGCCAAAAAGAATAGGGTAGAACTTAGAATGTAGAACCGACGGGCTTGTATGAAAATAATTGTATGGATGTAAATAAGGCGAAAGATGCATGTCAGGGTCGCAGTATACACCCTGGAATCGAGATCGTTCTGAAGCCGGAAGACGGTACTTCAGACCATCAAACTGAACAACTTTTGCTACGGAGCCAATAGCGATATCGCGAAAAAAAAACTGCAGTTCCATAGAAAGTGCTATTAGCTTCTTGACAAAAAGGTATGAAATAGCAGGTTTTTTAAAGATTTAAAAGTTGGTTTTACAGTGGTAAAAGTACAATTTGATGGTATTAACACTCTGTTCCTACTTCAAAACGACCCCGATTTCATGGTGTATAATCCAAGGGGAGCGTGTAATTTCTCTATGTGTATTGTTGTATGTTTATAATAATAATGAAACTATCCAATATTATAAGACCATTTTAATAAAGCTAGCAACGTAACAATGACAGTCAGATAAACAATACAATTGACAGACAGCCATTCCATAGAGCATAGCTTATTCTTACAACATGTATAATGGCGCATCCTAGTCTTTGTCTACCCCAGTAGGAAAGAGGCGTGATTCTATAGATACATTAATATACTTTATTATCGTTATCGACATTATCATGCAAGTTGAAACAAAGAGGTTTTAAAACAAAAAAGATAAATCCTTCCAAATAACATCTTTTTCGCAAGAAGCTTTATGCTTTACTCTGGAAAAAAGTGCCTATAGATAAAAGTGAAGTGCGTCAATGTCAATTAGTAAAATATTGATTTTTATGTTTACACCTCAGACAAAGAAAAATTTCTAAATAAGCTCGACGATTAGAAATGATAAGAAAAGGCAGCAAGGCATTTGAACCAATTTACAGACAAGTTTACATTCCATTCTCTCTTACAGAAAATGTACAGCACTTACAGTAAAATAAAAATAAAATCGAATACCTATTATAAAATATATTTAATAACAATACACGGACTTGAAAGAAGAAATATAATATTCTAACAAAGATGTAATAAGGAGCAAGAATATTCAACAGAGATTGAACCAAGAGTCTTAGATACGAGTATGATATTAATAAAAAGTCATGATTAGTTTGGTGATTGATCTTATTATTCAAGAAGTGGTTTGTGTCAGTATCCAGAGTTGATCCAGAGTTCCATCGTGTCGCCAGCTATTGAACTATCTTAGTATACTTAATTGGTACTTGAACTATTCGTCATCATCAAATCATTTCGATGGGGTTAAAAATCTTCAAGTGTATTATAATATAACGCCGCCGCCGCCCTTAGTGTCGATTTCGAACGAAGACAAATGCTGTAATTAAAAAAATACTAAATAAAACATAAATTAAATAAGTTGGATTGTTTTATTCACTAAATCCAATTTCCAAGATACATATTATATTTTACAATAGTAAACACTTGTCACTGTTTTCCAATTGTTTTCATAAATATACCTAACTATTTGTTTTAAGTATACAAAAATATAGGTGCTGCATAATGAATTGTGTAGGTTAATCACTTCTACTATGTCTTATTGGAGAGGTGAAGAGGTGATTCACAGTGTAAAAAGATCACCGAAGTTGGATAGGTAGGTCTTTTGGATGGGTGACCGTTTTAGTGTTATTTAATTTATGAAGCCTCCGTCCGTAGTCTAGCTAGAAGGTTATTACTCGCATATTAAGCACACAACTCCCCATGTTCCGGATAGTTGAAAATACACAACAGTAGGTGTGGGGGTACCCACATTGACATTTACCTCGGCGGTCCACCGGCGAATAGGGAACCGCCGAGTTGTATATAGGAAGGGTATTTTTGCACAATAAATCAGTACGAACTGAGACTCAACTGGTTTCACTACTCCTGCCCTAGCCACCGAACGACCCTCAACGCAGCTGTCCCCAAACTGGTGACCCCGAAAATTGAAACTACGCAGCATGAATAAACAAGAATTATTAAAGATGGAAGAACTCTTCAGCGGATCCAGCTATGCAACCGTCAGCGACGCAACAACGACCAAGCATACGCAATCCTGAATAAACATCGCCCGTCCCCGTACCAGAAACGCCGCCGCTCCATCGTCAGCACATTCTACACGGTAGCGAAAGGACAACGCAGCGAAAACCACGCACGTCATCCTAAGCACCCAAACTCCGAGGCATGAGAAGTTAGCGCAGCGGAAACCGCCGCTACTACCCCATCGCCAAGAAAAAAGGAAGACAGCAACATTCAGATGTACAACCCAAAGGGGTGTAAAACGCGCCAATAGCGCCACTCAGCTGTTTAGCTTCCACCTCCCGCAAAGGGAAATAACGCCATTCTACAAAGAAGACACCGGCACTCCGGTGAACGAGTAATCAATTGATCAGCCGTAAAAGCGACTATTGTTACCAATATCTTCATGGCTAAACGACGTCGCGACGCCACGCGATGCGTCGTAATCATAACGGTCAAATACATTGACTAAAAAACGTGCAAGAAAAAACTCGTCGCAAACGGCTACATAACTGCGTATTCATTTAAAGCGCGCAGATATATACCCATACGCACCGAGCAACAGAGCAGGCTACACACACAAAGAAAGAGGGTACCGACACAAACGGACGGGACAAACGATGACATCACAGCAAGACAAACATTCCAATGCAACATGCACCGAGTTAAGAAACCAACTAACTACCTACTTCATGCAACATCAAAATACATATTATTTCGGCTGCTAAATACATGCACTAGCCGAACTTGGGAGACACAGGGTAAATAAAACAGCATCAAGATTTTATTGCAAGACTATCAAGACTTCGTCGGTGGCTAGGGCAGCCAGACATTTCGCACAACATCTGAGCAATATCAAATATCAATATTATAAGTATATATGTATCACACAAAAAAACAGAAGGTACCACTAACAAAAAAAAATACAAAAAAAAAAAAAAGTACCTACTTAAAAAAAAAAACGTTAACAAAAAGAAAAAAATATACAGCAAAACACAAACAAAAAAAAGACAAAAAGAGCAATGTCTAACAAAAAATGAGTTACACAAAAAAAAAATCAATGTAACATAGCCTTACCCATGACATTCCTTTCCCATACAAATCCTATCAACCCCAGAATCCAGCAGCGAGCAACAAGGGCAACGAGCAAACGGGCAACGAACGATTCAAGAAAGCCTGGCTAGCACCGTACCTACACAAAAAACGGGGAATAGCATATAGAAAAGGCAAACTACAGTCAGCAGAGAACAGCGACCACCACGGAACCGACACAAAACGACCACTGTCACAAATAGCGCACTAAAAAACTTCAACACAACCTGGAAAATAAGGAGCCGAAAAACACTGACAGGAAATAGCACTTCGAGCAAACACAAAAATAAAATAACACAACACCAGATTTATTTGTCAGTATCGTCATACGAAACAGGAGAAAGTCGCCTTGAAAAAGACGGTTTTTGTTCAGAACCAACGAATCGCGTGCAGATAACGTTGATTCCTACGGGTTGTATATCGTTCAAACATTGAAGTCCGCTCTGAGAAGAGCGATTTTGTGAGACATCGTTTTCCCATTGCGTGCAAATGGTCAACGGTCATATTGGATTCTTCGGCAGCAGAACACAAGTGCAGTGTCCGAAGAGGCAGGCGAGTGCAGCGGACGGCGGTCGACGACGTTATGAGGCGATGACAGGAGACTAGACTGCCACTGGCCGTCACGAGCATTGCCGAGCCGCGCCGAGTTTCGCCGAGTCGGTCGATGTTTGCAGCGCGCATGCGCAACAAGTATGCGTGACGTTACAGCGCAGCGTATGCACGAACACTCACGGAAAAAGGCGAACGCCGCCGATTGCAAAAATCAATGGACGCGCGCAAATTCAAAGTGCGCGACCCACTTTAGTATTAACTTTTTTTTGTACACAGAATCATTTTATAATATGTTAGCTATTAAGTAACGTTAGCACTTGTGAGGGAGATATGTGGGGGTACCCACATTGACATTTACCTCGGCGGTCCACCGGCGAATAGGGAACCGCCGAGTTGTATATAGGAAGGGTATTTTTGCACAATAAATCAGTACGAACTGAGACTCAACTGGTTTCACTACTCCTGCCCTAGCCACCGAACGACCCTCAACGCAGCTGTCCCCAAAGTAGGTATCTATTGAAGATAGAATTAGCAACGAGGTGGTCCTGCAGAGGATGAATAAGAGATTAGAAATCCTATAAACTATAAAACCTTGGAAATGACAGCACCTCTGTCACATTATGAGAAGTGATATTTAAATATCAACTTCTCCACTTCTCCAGATTATTTTGCAGGGAAAAATTTTGGGAAGACGAATGCCTGGTAGAAGAAGGACGTCCTGGCTTAAAAACCTATGTGAATGGTTCGATATGAACTCCTCCTCACTGTTCAGGGCTGCAGTCTCCAGGGTCTGAATAGTCCTAATGATAGCCAACCTCCGATAGGAGATGGCACCACAAGAAGAAGAATATAAACCTACCTATCTGTTCGTTAAGTTAGATCATAGGTCAACGAAGACGGTGGCAGAAGATAACTAGATATGTACTAGCTAGACAGTATACCTCTGACTTGCCTCCATGCATCCGCTTTGGGCAGGAGAGCTAGAGAGGTAGAGAGTAGCATATTCCTTGGCTAGAGGTCTACTCTCATAAATGTAGATGAGAGGAGGCTTCTGGCAGAAGAATACGTACCTAATACTTCATCTAAAAAGTCATGGTACCTGAAAATGTATTATTTTCCTCATGTTTTCCTTTGCATGATATGAAATAATTTTATCTGACGCTTTGGTTTTGAATGAATTTTGACACCAATTTGACAGAGTAGGCATAACAAATAAAACAGCAGAGGTAAGCAACCTTTCAACTTCGTGATAATATTTTGGAAACAGGAATTGAAATCTGAATTTTGTTATTTTGTAAAATGTTAACGGTTATTTAGTGTGTGCATTTTAAGTACTTTAACTTTTTATATTAAAAAAAATTGCCCAATGAACAACAAACTGTTTCGTATTTTGCGTTGTCTCTTTTTCTACAGGATTAATCTGATTTTAACTATGTATTTTTAAGTGTCTATGTACGGAAACCTCAACGCGCGAGTCCGGCTCCCACATAGCCGGATTTTGAATGTCTGGTATTAGAGTTGAAAGATGGATAATTATGTGTATTAGTATTTTTTTAGGAAAATATTTGATTTAGGTACTATGATGAAGCTAGAAGGTATATTTGATATACCTTCTAGCTTAAAATAAAAAAATCCAACTAACTAAGTAATAACAAAAATAATTATAAGCACTGACAAAAAACTGTCAGAACGAAAAAAAATCAGCTGCCTCATACTAAACTGCTCGACACAAACGAATGGGACACCAAATTATTTTTTTATTTCAAAGGTTTGCTCCCATTGTAAAAGTTGTTCAGATTGATGGGTAGAGTAAGTATGTGGTTTGAAGGTTAATGATACTTTTCCTTCCACCCTGTAAAGAATATTCAACATTTTTATCATTTTCAAAGTCCCTTCCACCCTAAGATGTTTTTACTTCCACCTCGTTGTGTTATATTTGAACTGTTGAACTTGAACTGTTAGCTTTCGACTATATAGTCGAAACAGACCCCCCCAACAGTCCCCTGTTGCTCCCTTTCAACAGTTGTGTTAATATTAACACATTTGTAACATTATGATGTGCAATCACGGACTTGAAAGAAATACTTTTAAGTCTGTGTGTGCAATAAATAAATTGAAATTGAAATATTTGTTTTAAACAGAAAAATTTCCGGAAAACATATTTTATTCGCACAGCAACCAATCGAAAAAAATGTATGTGCAATAATTGCAATACAACAAAAATATGCTTACCTATCTATTATTTATACAATCCTACAAGAAATAGGTAACTAACAATAATTAAAAATGTTTCTACCCCTGCTTCGGTATTGTATCGTGATCAGATGGGGTTTGTACGAAAAACAACGCTACACACAATGTACATCCGTTTCCTCTACGATCACGTTATAAAAAAAAGAACATCTTTTTTTTACCCGAAAACTGTCAAATTAGTGTCAAAATAACGGAACTGTTTCGTATTGTAACACAAAAATCGTTAGCAGAATTAGGCCCCAGTTCGAGGTCTCCACTCAAGACATCTGACTCTCCATCGGTTGTTAGTTCTTCGGCAAATATGACAAGCCTCAGCTTGCTCTGTTCTATGTCAACGAGTTCAGCCCTCTGATGTATGACTAGAGAAACACTAAGCATAGCTCTCTTTATAGCTCGCTGAGTTACTTTGAATTGATGAACTGGCCCTATCGTCAGGGTCGACGTTTCCGTACCATAGGGCATTATTGGCAGGTCGCACTGATTCAACAACTTTTGAAGCATTGTGTTAGGGCAGAGGCACAGATCACCTGCAATAGATAACGCATGCAGGCCCGACGACGCGCACCACACATCTATGATTTTGCACTGATATAAGCAACGGGATAGAGCGAGATCGGAATAGTGCTACCTTGAAATGGCCAATCATGTTACAGTATTCCGTGCCCCGCAACCCGCACCTACCGCCAAAAAATGTGATTCGGGCCTGTACGAAATTTTCATCATGCGGTATCTATTGGGGGTAATCTGTGGGCCAAGGAAAATGCATATGACAGAGTTTCCCTCGGTAACATAAACCACGTTAATTTACATACCTACCTTCTTATCTACATGAGGTTTTCCCTTCGATTTGTTTTATGGAGTTTGTGTCAAGCTGGTATTATGAAGCTGGCCGCTACTGGGCTTGGAGTACCTACCTAATTAAAATTACACTTAATAAAAAGGCGATTGTACTCCCCCTGATCAAAACCAAGCCAAGGAATCAAGCACATACATGCCAGCCCATCCATGTCTGACTAAATAGTTTTAAATTATTGATTAAAATGATTCGTAAATAATTAAATATACAATGGTTACGGAACTCTACCGTGGACATGTTTGACATGCTCTCGCCGGTTTTATACTGTGTTAATTTGCCTGGGCTTACAAATTTATAAGTCTTGTTACAACTGCACGCAAATAAAGGTATAGCTGGTAGTTGCATCAAAGTTTCTGGGTAATAGGGATATACCGAATAGATATCTTACTGGAAAAACAGCTTCATACCAGCTCGCGGTGGCCGGTACGCCGGCACACCCCTATATGCGCAGAGTACGGCAATACGTGAACGCTCACACACGAGAATGAGCGGCAGTTTGGTCGAAACATAGAGGATCGAAAGGAACGGAGGTGTCGCAATATTTCTATCGAAGAAAGTGTCGCCAAAATGCAGACGGGGGACAAGACGGGTGCACGGGTTCCATGGAATAGCGCACTTTGTTTTTACTCACAAAATCCCTCTCAGCAAAAATAATGTTCTGAATGCACGAATATTGTCCGAGTTGACCGAGTTGTCCAAGTTGTTCATGTTGTCTGATTCATTTTTAATTAGTTGGCGAAACTCAAGCAGGACACTTGTTAATGATAACAGATTGCATTATCAATGTTTATAATCGGTATTGATGATTTACAAAATTATTATTATCGTACGTATCGTACGCAGTGCGCGGCCGGCGGGCGAACATTGACCTCAGAATCATATGATCGATCGTTCATTACCACGTAATTGTACTTAGTAACAGATACCAAATGCGTTTGTTAAGTTTCGCCAACTAATTAAATTTAACCTTACATAATTGAAGGCGGCGCGGCGGTCGACGACAGACGACGCAGTCGGGTAAATAATCAGGAGAGAGTGAATCAGGGACCTAATGGATTTTGACATATTAATGCATTTCGAACTCAAACCAGAATAATTAATACACTAAGTACCTACTCAAAAAGCTTCTCTGAGTCACGATTCTCGGTCTAAATTCATACTTTGTGAGGATAATAATGAATGATGAATAAGGAAACATTACTAAGTATTTTATTATTACTTTATTTATTTGTTCTCTTCATGTTCGTAGATTCATGGAAACCTTATCCTACACTACGTACATACTATGACACTTTTAAACGCTTCCAAATAATCCTACCTTACGAGTTAAGCATACAAATTGCGATTTTGCGGCCACTCAAGAATCAGTTTTATTTTTACCCGACTGCGCGACGCAAAGGAAGGGTAATTTGTGTTTAATAGCCTATGTATGTATGAATGTAAAGCCCGACTAGAAATATAAAAAACCTCGCCATGTTGCGGAAAATCATTGGAACTAATTTTTGTACTTCTCTACTGTCAGTGACAATAAGGGTATATTATTCGGAGCGCGCTCCATACAAACGTATTATGGTGATATTTTCAATACTAACCAATTAAGGTCAATGAAATTTTGCAGAAACTATCTAGAAACAAATTTCTATGCTTGTATGGAGTCAGATTTTCTTTACAATGTATAGTTTTCAAGTTACAGTGCCTCAAAGATTTCCATACAAATCTTACTAATCATCTTAATCCTAGCATTGAAACTGTATATTTTAACGAAAATCGGACTCCATAGAAGCATAGAGATTGGTTTCTAGATTGTTTCTGCAAAATTTCATTAACTTTAATTGGTTAGTATTGAAAATATCACCATAGTACGTTTGTATGCAGCGCGCATTTTCGCTCTCGGAATATAGTCGATTGCAGCGCCCCCAAACCAGGTTTTTTTATATTTCTGGTCAGGCTTTACCTATGTATGGAAGTTTGTAATTGTACCTTTGTGGCATACTAGAGATCAAAACGCGTGGGCGTTTGATGATTCATACGTCAATATATTTGTCTTAATTAATCTTGCGAGTGTCACTAATTACATGCCGGTAGTCAAACTAGCGATAGCGACTACCAGACGCCATATATTATGAAAAATTCAAAAATGATTGTTGACGAATGAGTGCAGTGGGGTATCATTGAATAGGTAGGTATTAGAAAATCATTTTTTCAACATACCTACTTGCTCGTAAAGTGGCTCTTATCGCACCGCTTTTAGGTAGGTACATAATGCAGCTTATAGAACGCGCGTGCAAAAATGATTATATTATATTACCTACTAGTGCGGTAATGTTACTTTTTTTTTCTATTGTTTGTTTTTAAATCTCAGCAAAGAGTTTTTATGAAAAAAGAAATTCTGAATTAATTTATCGGTTTTAGTTAAAACATTATATAAATAAACGCTTCATTTCATCGAACAATTAATTTTAGTTACAAATTAACATATAAATACATTAATATTAAGTTTGTAACGTTTTGCATATCAGGTTGTTTGCAACAAAATATCGTTGGTTGAATTGCGGCTAATCGTTCTAGGTTGCCATGCTTGCTCTAGTACTATTATAAACGCGCCACGTTGGAAATTATCCTTGTCAATAAATTAACGCCTACCACACATTCCGATCCGGAATTCCGAATCAGAATAACGATTATGTACCTCGATATAGGATTGTATGCCTTTGTAATTCAGAACGGAATTCTAGAGGCAACTCCATATGAAAAATAATTCCGCATATTATATTATGAATTAATGTGTTCGGCAAATCAGAAATCGGTCGTTTTGCGGTTACAAAGATTAAAATAAATGACGAATATTTACCCATACGTATTTTAAAAGCAACATTATAAACACGTAGTCATGCGGTGCACTACTTTAACTATTATTTTAATTATTTGTTTCAATTCCAATAGTGTGGAAAGTGTTAAAGAAGATATAAGAACTCCCAATGAGACAGATAAAGTTAATATTCTAGATAATTTTGAAGAAACTGTTAAAAAAGTAACAACAAATGCAGAAAGGCCTAAATCAGAAAATAATGCAGAAACTGTTAAAGAAACAATTACAGAAAGGCCGCCCGAATCAGAAAAAAATCATACTCTAGAAAATAAAGAAGAAACTGTTGAAGAAACAAATATAAAAGGGCCTTCCGAGCAAGAAATTGATTGTGTCGAAACGAAATGTATAGCCAAGTGTTGTCCTATTGGAAAATACGTCCATGAAAAAGATTGTCGGTTGCCAAAACGCTTTAAAGATTTTGCATTCGATATAACAGTACCTCTATATGATGTTTATCAAAGAAGAACAGGGAAGCACCTGCCTGATGTTTACAATATTGTTCCCGGGAGATTTGTTGATTCTAACTTTACCAGTGATGCTAATGATTATCATCCTGCGGGGCACATCTATTACTTAACGGAGGTAAGAGATACGTATAGTAGATTACACACCGAGGGCAGGAAAGTAAGAAAGGTCTCAGATCTCATGTAATGTCAACAAACATGTGATCCGAGGCTTTCTTATTTACTGCCCGAGGTTAGTATACTATTTTTCTCCTCGACTGAGGTGGAAAGTGACAACTTCGATTAGCGCAGCGGGACGACATCGACAATTGAAGCTTTTCCTCAAGATCCGTAAGATGTAAACGTTGTATAACCTCCAATAAATGACTAACACCTACTTACCATCATATTTACGAGATTTAGTTTTTTTTTGTAATTTTTTGACCAAACTGTCTTAATTATTCAAACTAAGTAAATAAGTATAGAAACCAGACCATAGGAGGTCCAAAATATTGATGAAATTGGCAAACAACAAAAATGTTGGATCATACAGCAGGGTGGACAGTTGATGGGACACAAAGCGCAGCTACCAGAAGCCATCAAGAAAACGTTCTTAGGAGACTTAACTTAACTTAAGGTGTATTCGAAGCCGACCGCATAAAGCGTGCAGCTCGCGGCGACACGTTTGAACAAAAACATTTTTTTTTGCTGTATAGTCTTATAGTGTACCTATGCCTGTCTCGAAGCTTTCATTCTGTGGGGTATTACTCATGTAACATTAATCTAGCTAGCTAATAATACAGTCAGTTGCATGCAGAAACGCTCATTAAAGTCAATCCTCCATTAAATCTGTTGCTGTCACTTTTTGTCTTGTTGACGTAGTTTACTACAATAATGACAATAGTTATTTAAGCTTAGCTTAGTTAGCTTTTAAGCTAGCAAGAGATTTAATGGAGTATTATCTTTAATGAGCGTTTCTGCAACTAAGTATTAAACAAAATAACTACGAGGAAATATACAACAAAGGAATCTTTGTATAAATGTAATGAGGAAAAATGTTTCACTATTAACTATTGTTATTATTGAGCACAAGCAATAAGATCATTATTATACTTATTTAGAAGTATGACCAGCTTTGCTTTATGAGAAATTAATGTACTTTTCAGCATGGAATTCTTTACGAGGAAGTATTGAACGAGCTGAAGAGGTGGCACGTAGTTACTCCAAACAATTACTGCGTCGATTTTGTTTTAAGAAAGGGTTATGAGCCTGAGGTGAGATTCTGGACAATAATTTCGACCCAACCGCGTCCTCCTGATCACCCTTTTCTTGTATATGGTAAGTTAAATTATGACATTACTTTTATCCTCTCACTTGTATTCTTAGCCACACTTGCGCCAACCACGGGTTAGCAATTCTGCCCTCCAAATCATAAACGCAGTGGGGCACTTTTTTTCAAAAATGAGTTTAATATATATTCTGAATCAGCGCGGGAAGATCTACCAGGGAATAAAACCCGTTTTTAGCTAGCTACATTAGAAATAAGAAAAATAAAAATCATCAACGCAGTGGGTGCACCCTAGACATCGATCTTCCTAAGCATGTGTGGAGTAAGTGATCTTACGTATGTTGAATTCGCAGCGCCATTAGTACAATAACGTTTATACTAACCACCTGTCTTGTTCAAACTCAAATACTTCTTACTTATAAACGCAGTGAGATATCTTACGGTATGAACTAAGGTAAATCTAAAGTAGAAATGGTACGCATAAACGCAGTAAGTAACAACCCCACTGCTTTTATGGCTTGTAACGCCTACTAAAAAAACAAATTGTCGATAGGCAGTAACCACATTTTTTTAATTTTACACGAACTGTCTAAAGTTAATCAAAATATTGTGATAAATTTGGAATCTGTGAGGTTGGTTTTACCTAAAAAAGTACTTACTTGCGAAAAAAAGCTTTATATTTAGTCGAGACAATATAAAATTCAGTCAAAACTTTGAGGGCTTATTTCTCGAAACAGTGAAATTGGTCGTTACTGCGTTTATGATTTGGAGGGCAGAATTAACTCCGGATAAAATAGCTCTATCGGTTATTTTTCTATACAAAAAATCATGGGTTACCAACTTAACCTAGAGTTTATTGCTAACCCAGGTTGGCGCAAGTTTTTTTTTTTTTTTTTTAAATCTTTATTGATAATTATTGTAAAGAGGGTTTTGTCACACAGTGACCATGCCACCCCCATCGTTCTATACTATTACACTCTTCGCTTAATACACTTACAAACTAACTTATATAAGGTAGTAGCCTCCTCCGAGGTAGGCAAGGCTAGGATACTATTGTATACACCTACATTATTTTGTGTATAATAGGTTGGCGCAAGTGGGGCTTATAGTTGTATTCTTGACATTTCCTCCCTCACTTAATATGTATTTAATATATAATAATATTATTTCATTCATTCTTTTTTTTAAACTTTCACCTATATTTAATTTAAACCTACACCTACTTATTTATTTATCACTCATCGGTTGCTGCGTCTGACTACTACTAAAAGGTTTCTACTGAAAATCAACACCCTGCTTCCGGGCGAGGTCTATACACATCTAGCTGGGACCTATTTACATGTTTGGGGTCGTGTTGTGGATCTGCTAGTGGGTGGTCGCGTGTCGCGTGTCGCTCGTCGGTTGCCCCCTCCCGGCTCGACAGCGGGGCTCCAGTGGTGGCTCAAGATAGTGTTCTTTTGTAAGAACAACCCTTGAAGTCACCAAAATATCTTCATAACCGTACAACGTCAAGCACTTTTGCTACAAAAACTCGACATTGGCAAAATCATCACAAACCAAGATGGCAGCCATATTTTAAAAATAGAATAGAATATTTACATGTTTGTTCTGTTGATGTTTCGTTGTATTGTTGTTTTGTAAACTTATGAACTGTGTGTGTTACTTATGCAAATAAATGATTTATCTATCTATCTATCCACTTACTATAACCTATTCTGTGCTCGAGTGGAGGACGTTTTGACATAATTTGTATGACAAAAATATCAAAAAGGCCTAGACTCGCGTGAGGAAGCCTCGAAGAAACAACTAAGAATACGGGTGAGAGTTTAATGCCAAATTCCGAATTCGGTATGTCAAGTTTTTTTTTTGGAGGGCTGAATCGAAAACCATTTCGAGATAATTGTCTCAATAATCATATTTTCTATGTCAGAGAATTTAAAATGAAAGGATTACAGATATTTTTAATAAAATAACGTCGTTTTTCGGTCCGTCCCGTGACGTCACTGTCATACCTTTGAACTCCTTGGTAAACATAAAATTAACTTATATTATAATAACTGACCATTAAAAAAAAATACATTCACGATGTCAGAATTTGACATTTGATGTTGCCGTATCTGTTTCCAGCATAGAGTTAGAAAGAGGAGGCAGGTTTTAATTTTTTTAAATATAGGTAGTTAGCTATAGGTAGTTTTTCTCCATGGAGTTAGAATTATTTTCTTTCCACCATTTTTGCACTTGGAGATTACAGATCAAAATAATTTAAAAATTAAATTTATAATATTGATAAACTCGATGAATCGCAATAAGAATGAAATAGGTGTCTTAAAATTATGTCTTCTATCCGTAAAAAATATAAAAATGATGACCAAAAAAAACTTGACATACCGAATTGCCTCTCATTCTCGTTCACGTATTGTCGCACGCTGCGCATACATATATACTCCGTTCAGGAATTAGAGCGACAAAATGTAAACAAAGAAACGTCACTGTCAAAGTGACATTACGTGGTCAGAAACCTTTGGTACATTTTTTAAGAATACAATTATGTCGGCACGGCATTTAATAAATTGTGTTGACATTAAAAATTTATCGTCTGTCTATAAATAATAAAAACAATGGTGACAATTTGAATGACATTTTTAAATTATGTTATGTAGGCCGCTACTCTGTCTGTGTGGGCTTTTTGTGCTATGCGTAGCATTCGCGCATAGCGTATGGACTCAGACGACGGTATGAAACAATCAAGAGATGCGTTTACAAAATAAAAAACATTTTGTTTAAGAACTTTGTTAAAACGAACCAAAGGTCTCAAATATCTGATTGTTGCCAGACCACGAAATGAAATATTTACAGTCACGTAATCTAAAGCAAATTATAACTTGCGTATTTTTTTATTATGTTCCATACAAAATTAACATTTCATTTGTCGTAATCCTTGGCGAGTAGAATAGATAATTTACTGTTATTCATTCCGGAGATAAGTTTTCTTCCATCTCCAGATGGTATTTTCTACACTGGTATCACCGTTGTTTACATTTTGTCGCTCTAATTCCTGAATGGAGTATAGTATGTTGTATTGTACAGTACGACCAGGAAAATAATTCCACCCGTTCCACCACCTTCGATTGCGCAGAGCAGGCCCGAGTCCCCGACTTAGTAATCAAAGAGTGCAAAGTCGGATAGCAGTGATAAGGGAGCGAAAACAAATTAGCCAATTAGTGTAGGAAAGGAAGGTAGTGGACCCCCACAGACAGTAATTCATCAGTCAAAAATAACTTTATAGCATGATAAGTATCAATAAATTAAGAGTATTGTATAAATTTCCAAAGAATAATAATAATAGAAGTTAGGTATTTTTAACAAAAGTTTTATTTAATTGATATCTTTTTAGGAAAAATTTTCAGTTTAAACTTTCTTCACCGGACATATTCACGTAACGTTTAAAAACAATGTATGAAATTTCAAAAAAAATATCCTAACAGAAATGCCAAATTTAAAGAAAATACGTATTTTTGGTGTGACTTGGACCGGAAAAAATCTCTCGATTTTTTTTACGGGAATGCCATTTTATTGTAGTTTTATAGCCACAAAATGAAATTCCAAAATGTAAACCATGTCTCGATACTATTTTTAAAAATTGCCTTTCTACTCGGAGTGGAAAATTTCTCTATCTGTTTTATTTATTGATTGAAGTACACAGTAAATTTTCTTTTCATGTAGAAGAATTTCCAAAAAAAATATCAAGCGTATTAAAAACTAAAAACATTTTACATCGACAGATTTGAATCTAGCAAGCGGGAGCTGTGAGTGGGGAGCGGGGTGTAGAAGCGGGGCGCGGGAGCGGTACTGGCTGCCCGCCGCCGCGACACGTCTTTCTTTATTCACGTATCAATCGTAGTTGCTAATAGTTGTTTTCACATAGACGCAATCATTCGAAACCACTACGTAGACGACTACCTCGACAGCTTTCGCACCACTGAAGAAGCGATACAGACAGCCACAGACGTCCGCGACATACACAGTCGCGGACATTTCCAACTTCGTCAGTGGGCCTCGAACTCGAAAGAAGTCAAGACGGCGCTCGACATCGAACCACAGCAGCGAGCGTCGATCCCTCTCAGCGACGGCGCTACCACCGAACGAGTACTCGGCTTAATATGGATGCCAGAGGCCGACAGACTCGCGTTCAACCTAGACATGGCGCGAGTACCACCCGCCGTGCTTGAGAGCGCGGCGCCGACCAAACGAGAAGCACTCAAGATAGTTATGTCCCTCTTCGACCCACTGGGCTTCGCCTCGCCGGTCACAGTACGAGCGAAGCAAATACTACAGGACGTGTGGCGCCGAGGCACCGGGTGGGACGAGCCATTAGACGAAGATAACACGACAAGATGGCAAGACTGGATGGCGCACCTGAGAGCGCTGCGCGATGTTACTATCCCGCGGTGCTACCTAAACTACAGTGCAGCGGCTTCGCTACAACTACACGTATTCGTCGACGCGAGCGAGGCAGCCTACTGCGCCGCGCTCTACTGGCGAGCGGTCGACACACACGGCCGAGCGAGTACGTCACTAGTACTAGCGAAGTCGAAGGTAGCGCCGCTGAAGTTAACATCGATACCGCGACTGGAACTACAAGCCGCCGTGATGGGAGCTCGGATGGCCGCGGCCGTCACAGAAGAACACGACACGAAGCCCGAATCGACCACGTTCTGGTCGGATAGCAAGACCGTCCTCACTTGGATACGGACGGGGTCACGAGCCTACCAGCCCTTCGTCGCACATCGCATAGCCGCGATAGAAGAACACAGCAAGACGAACGAATGGCGGTGGGTCCCGACCAAACTGAACGTGGCCGACGACGCAACGCGAGATGTTCCCCGCGACCTCAACGAGCACCATCGGTGGTTCAATGGACCACAGTTCCTCCGCGACGACCCATCTACTTGGCCTATAGAGAAGGCGCCGACACACGAAGAGCCTACGAACACCGGCGAAGAGCGCACACACTACGTAAGTGACAATAAAACGTCACTGAAACGAAGCCTTCCCGACCCCACTCGCTTCTCAAAGTGGGAGAAACTACTGCGTTCTACGGCCAGAGTTCTACAGTTCATCGCCCTGTGTCATCGTACGAAACAGAAAACGTACTACAAGCGTACGAAGAAAAACAACGAATTAGATCCCGACTGGAAGCGGCAAGCGAAGACGACTACGCTCAAGACACCGACACGGCAGAGTTCGAAAAATAATTTCGTGTTCCTACCTATAGACACGGAATTATTACGCCGAGCGGAGACTTTACTAATCAAGTCAAGTCAAGAAGAGGCCTTCCCAGACGAGATGAAACAACTTAACAGAAACGAAGCCGTTTCCAGTAGCAGCAGACTACGCTCGATCGCGGTAACGTTGGAAAACGGCGTTATACGACTGAAAACACGCATCGGCGCAGCGAACGACATCACGGACGACCAGAGGAGCCCGCCAGTGCTGGATGGAGACCACCCCGCGACCCGTCTGTACATAGAATACACACACAGACAGTTGCTACACGCGGGAGTGGAAGCTACCATCAACGAATGCAGACAACACTACAGCGTCCTCCGGCTCCGCCCTGTCACACGAATGATAGTACACCGCTGCCTACCCTGCCGCATCAAGCGCAACACACCGTCGAGACCTGCTACTGGGAACCATCCGCCGTGCAGACTAGCTCACCACCATAGAAGCTTCACCTTCGTCGGCTTGGACTACTTCGGCCCGCTGACCGTCACCGTGGGGCGCTCCACCCAGAAGCGCTACGTGGCACTCTTCACCTGCCTCACCACGCGCGCGGTCCACCTGGAGGTGGCCGCGTCCCTCAGCACCGACTCAGCAGTGATGGCGCTGCGCCGCATGATAGCGCGGCGCGGGTGCCCCACGGAGATATGGTCCGACAACGGGACTAATCTACACGGCGCAGACAAGGAGCTACGCCGCGCCATAGACAGAGCGACAGAGGAAGAAGCCGGCCAACGGATGATCAGCTGGCGCTTCATACCCCCCGGCGCCCCATTCATGGGCGGCGCCTGGGAACGCCTCGTCCGCGCCGTGAAAACGTCACTCTACGCGGCGCTGCACGAGCGCCACCCATCCGAAGAGGTCCTGACGACACTCATCGCAGAGGCGGAGTACACCGTAAACAGCCGCCCTCTCACGCACGTCTCCACATCGCCAGAGGACCCCGAGGCCATCACGCCGAACCACTTCCTCCTCGGCGGGTCAGCACGCGTCCCAGCACCCGGCACCTTCACCGATCAAGACCTCATCGGGCGCACGCACTGGCGGGCCTCCCAACGCCTAGCCGATCTCTTCTGGGCTAGGTGGGTCAGGGAGTACCTGCCCGACCTGCAGAACCGGCGGGAGCCCCACAGCCAAGGTCCAGCGCTAAAGGTGAACGACGTGGTGTTGATAGCAGACAACACCCTCCCGAGGAACACGTGGCCTCGCGGCCTCGTAACAGCTGTCTACCCCGGGGCCGACGGCATCGTGCGAGCGGCTGATATCCGGACCAAAGGCGGCACCCTACGCAGACCGACGAAGAAATTGGTGATCATCCCGACGGAGCCGGCCGCCCTCCAGCCAGCAGCATGAGTGCGACGCCACGGCAGGCGACGCACGGCGGGAGGAATGTTCGGGACGACCGGCTTACTTTGTTTTATATTCACTTTTACTTTCATGATCTATAGAATAAAGTTACGTTATAGTTAGTTATAGAGATAGGATTAGGATAAGTTGGTTACTATGATAGTTTTAAGATCGTTTTATTTCCCTTTACTCTGTAGCTTAAGCCTTTTATTCCTTATAGTTATAACTTTGCATATTAGATTAGGCTAATTTTTCCGACAAAATTAGCACATAGAAATAGCGAATAAATAGTAAATTCATGTAATAATAAATAGTAAATTCATGTAAAAATGCAAATAAAGCTAACGGCTGTCCTTACAGTATTGCTCTCGAGACGTGTTCAAATATACCCGTCTCGCTCACACACTCACTCTCGACCGCTCGCACACTCGCGTGGTTCCGAGATGCGCCGCCTCTCGCGCTGTCCATCGCATTCGGACGGCGCGGGACGGAATAAAAAGAGCGCCAAAACCGGTTCTCGACACGACACATTCGATCCGGAGCAGTCAACGAGAGCAAAGCTGGAAGCAAGCCAAGTAACCAGCAAAGAAGCCTTCTTATTTTCTGAAGAAACCCTCCCCGTTTCCCGTTCGGCTCGCAACAAAATCGCCTACAGTCCACTACAGAGCCGGCGGGAACAATATTACTATTGTTTTGCGTTTGCGTTTTTATATAAAGAGGTAAAACACCCTAGTAATACTTAAGGGGGTGCTTCAGACCAATAAACTGAACAACTTTCACTATGGAGCCAACATCGAGGAAAAATAAAAAAAAACCTGCTGTCCCCAAGGCTGTCCCATACAAAACTGCAGTACCGACTCGACTAAAATGTATGGGATAGCTGGTTTTTTTTCGCGATTTTGATGTTGGCTCCATAGCGAAAGTTGTTCAGTTTGACGGTCTAAACCACCCCCTTAAGTATTACTAGGGTGTTTTGTTAGGTACCTACTCCCTGTAGCTATACTTGTTACTTACCTAATTGATTTATTTACTTTCTGATTTTTACGTGTTGATTATTGAAAGCCCATTTAATTACCTACTTAAATAAAGTTTGCTTTTAATTCTTTTTTTATTTTTTAATTCGCCTTAAGATGGTTGGTACTATACGATTCCAATATAAAGTTATTTTGCACATTCCTAAGTTAACTACGTAATACTTCAAATTAAAATGTATTAAAATAACCTCCTAAGGCCCCCCGCGTAATTTTTTGTACAAAATAAAGTTGACCTGTCAGACCCAGTCTCTTAAGTAACATGGTAGTAAAATACGCCCACTGTGCAATACTTTGCACATATTGTTTATAGTTACCGCGTCCTTTTTTTTTAAACTTTAATTTAACAGTCTGGGACTTGTGTTTAGGCTCTATTTCAAAGTAGTAAGTAAAAGATGCTCTGGGCCTGAGAGCATAATATAGGTATTTATTTTGTGCATAAAATTGTACACTGGGTCTGAGTCACTATAAATTTTTTTTTTACTTGGGCCTTAGGAGGTTAATTTAAGTAATAATTGTATCATCATCGCGAAACGAATAACAGAATGATTTTAATGTTTTTTTTTTGGAAAATATTTATTTTAGTTTTGACTCGTACTATTTTATAATCCTGCATAGTTTCATCGACTGAGGAATTAATGCATGGGTCCCCATACAAAGAATCGGTTCATTGCCTACACGAACCATACAACAACGGCACACACATATAACGTCCATGACCGAAGCGGGATTCGAACCCTTGGGCCTTGAACCTAACCTAACATAAACCTACCCTAACCTAAACCTACCCTAACCTAACCTAAACTTAACCCAACCTAACATATCCTCTTTTACTCACTTAAAATTTTCCTTATCCAACCACACGATAGGTTTCCAGCATTATCTAATCATTTATTAGCCTTAGGAATGATAATTATGGCAAAAAAAATGTTTTTGTTCCTATGGCTAATTTTAAGAATTTTCCACCTTGCTGTCCTTGAAGACCGATTTTAGCCAAATTAAGTAGGTACCTTTTTTTTTTATTATGAAAGCTGAAAGTCTGGCGCAATTTTGACTGGCTAAGAAATCATAAAGTCACCTATTTATACCTATTTTAAATGTAAAGTTGAAAATGTAAGTCATAATTCACGGAACGTAAATTTTTAACTTTAGACTAACATTTTCATAACTTTCATCAAAGTTACGAAGCTGATTATTGTATGCATTTTTTTTTTTTTAGTTGTACTTTTGTACAACTCATTTAAGTTCTTTGACTCTAGAACACGGAAAAATAGGGTCAAATTAATTCTAAGAATGTAAAGCTACCTGGTAACATTTATTATTTATATTTATTTTGTCAGAAGAAAAACATTAATTGATCATAACAAATCTTTAAATCTCGCATCCCGACAAGGCATATCCATATTAATATAAAGTTTAAGGTCATTCAGACTAAATTGCACTACCTATTCCAATAATTGTATATGACGGTGGTAATTGGACTATTTTATTCCAGGTCTGTTGATCTCCTGTGCATTCTTGCTGGCGGTGCTCGTAGTGTACTACCTGCTTCCCGAGCTGCGCAATCTGAACGGACTGATCCAGATGGCCTATGTTGTCAGCCTGCTCGGAGCTTTTCTTCTGTTGGCAGTGATGCAGAAGGGTCAACATAGCACATTCACTTGCTTTGGACTGAGTAATTCTTTTTTCTTTTACTTTTGCAGTTTCTTCCATGATTTTGCTAGATTTTTCCGCAGCGGCCGCGATGGCAACCGAGTTTCGCAACCAGTGGGTTAAAAAGGAAAATCTTTTGTGTTTTGTGTTACGCAACTAGTTTCCAAAAGCGGTTTGCTATTCGTAGTTTGGAAACTGCAGTTGCGATGAAACAAATGTGTAACCACATTTGTAGTGGAATTCGCTATTCGCAGTTCGCAACTACAGCTTTATATAATGTTATATCTTATCATAGGCATGTACCGAGGTAAAATGTCGCTAAATTTTAAGCTACTGCCTGATATTAAAGCTCTTTCAGGGAATAAACTGAAATCTGTGCTAGTCATGTGTGCATATGACCTAAAATAATATAATTATTAATTTAGTGAGTAGTGACTAAAACAAATAATTAACTGAAACTGACCATAAGGATAAAATTTACATGGTAATTACATTGGTTTGATTCGTGGCACAATTATTATTGTAGGTGCCAACTGGTTAATAAAATGTAGTAAATTTTTATTTTTTCCTCGCTTTAAAAAAAATATTGTGGCTTCCTTCATTGTTTTGCTTAAACGCATGAATAGTTTGTATTTATTGCTTACTCATGTTTTTGTTTTGTATGTACTCTGCAATAACATGTAATTTGACGCAATACCTAAATAAATTGCAGGTTATAAATAGTACTTAAGGCCTCCGCTCATTGCAGCGATATTATCGAGCGATATTATCGCTGCGATTTTGCGATAATTGTTCTCAGTACATTTTGTATGGGGACGCGCTCGATCCCACACACTGCCGCGATATTATCGCAACCTGACGCACTCTCTTTGTACTACATTCAGTGAAGGGCGCATGCGTGACGCGAATCGCGGAATCGCTGCAGTGTGTAAGGTGTCGCGATATCGCTGTCCATAATATCGCTCGATAATATCGCTGCAATGTGCGGAAGCCTTTACCCGTAAAGTCTTACGCACACACATTTATTAGAAAAACTTATTGGTCTGTCGAGCATGCATTGCCTTTCCAAAACGCAGCACTGTCGGTGCTCGCAATTAATTCCATTGTTATGAATTTCTCTTTATTAAATGGTCAGATATTCTAATAGTGTATTTGTTCACAGCATATAGCATATATTTCTTCTTTTTGGCGACCTTTTGCTGGATCAACGTCATGTCGTGGGACATCAACAGTGCATTTAGGTGATTTCCTTTATTATTTCTGTGGATTCCAATCTTCATCTTCCAATCTGATCCGTGTGGTACTGGATCTTCTTTTTGGAACTGTTTAGTTTTTTTTCAGTGCTAATAAAATCTCGATCTTATGGTGGACGGGGTTAGAATCAACGTGAAAACCAATTTGGGAGACCATAAATATTAGCGTAACTTGCACAATAATTGTGTAGATGACTGAATGTGTTAAAAACACAGGCTAACCTTGGCTCTTTACTTTACCATAATTATACTGTCGTTGATCTGCTGCTTTAGCAAGAAACAGTCGAGTGATTCTTCTCAAATAACTTTTGATAAACTACAAATGGGTGTTCCTTAGGATCCATACATATAAGTCATATTATTTTGAAAATCCATAACAGACATGACATAACGTTAATTCGTATATATGAAAATGTATAGCATTATTTGCCATAGTAATGAAAATCCATAATTTGAAAAACTATAGGTACATGAAAATCCATAACTTTGAAAAACGCGTTTTTAGACCCCAGATCTAACTGAGTCGGTTAGGTTAGCGAGGAGCGAAGCGACAACAGCAAGTCCACCCGAAGATAATTACGATTTTTCACCACCCTTGAAACGGTTACTAGTACTTATTAGTATTAAAATTATTAATTACTTAAGTATTTTTTAACGTTATACATATTTATGTTATTCTTTTTAAAGATATTCTTTTATGTATACATTTCAACATTATGGATTTGAATTAATATTGTGTTTTAAGTGTTAGGCGTTTTTAATATTGGCATTTTCAATTATGGATTCTAATATAGACCCCTACAAATAAATAAAACGACACGTACTGATATGTAAAATCTTTTGGCTTAGTAGATAGATACATTTGATTCACCTAATTTACTTACGCTCGCCTTATTTGTTATGAACGCTTAAATGACCTTATTAATGTCCACAGTCGATCCCACTCGAACAAACGCTGGCGTAACTCCCATTGGTCGAAGTTCTACTTATACTGCGCGTACGCATTTGGCTTACCTTCGGCAATGACAATAATGTTGATTGTCCTCAACCACACCGACATGAGACACGTACCCTGGTTCGTTACGCCTAACCTTTTTAAAAGAGGGTGCTTTTTTGGAGGTTAGCTCATAGATTTATTTACTATTTTTATAACCAAGAAATTTTTTATAGCCGTACACACGGCGACACATCATGTTACGCACCCTATATACCCATAGCTACACTACGTACAAAACACTTAATAGAAAGACTGCATAGACGCGGCTGCCGGCACGGGCGCATCGTGCCGTGAGACGAAACAACAACAACATACCGCACCCTCTCGCACGATCCGCAGCGTTCAACTACTAATAGTTCAAAGTCCAATCAGGGTAACCCGACCTGTCGCCGTGTGTGCGTGTAATGCGCTTGGATAGTTGCACGAGGAGAGAATGACAAAAGAAGAAACTAATGGATTGTGTGAAAGATAACATTTGTGTAAGAAAGAAGAGAGCATTTAAATGACGCGATTTCAATATGTATTAAATGGAATTGCACTATAATCCTTTAGGGAGGAGAATGGATGATAAATGACAATTTACAAAAAACTACGAGTAGGTAGAAATATAATTTAATTAAAATGTGATTGATAATTAAGTCTTAATTGATAAGGTAAAACATGTTCCCGATATCGCTACTTTTTTACCTACTGTTAATTAAATCGCATTTTTGACTTTGTGCAGAAGAAGAGAAGTTATTGTACCTGTACATCCCGATGATGATCCTGATATTGTTCAACTTTGCAATGTACATAATGACATGTACCCATTTGTGCCGACAATATAAGAATACTGCGTTTCTTGACTCACCAACGGCGAGTTCTGCCGCCACTCATAGGACCCAAAGAAAGAAGTAAGTTTATAACTTATATCAAATATGCTATTTTGTTTTGGCGACACGACAATGGTCATGGTCACTCTGCCAAAAGGGAACTAACCAACCAAACTTTTCCAATAATTTCTCCATAATATTATCTGAAAATTCAATTTATGCTGCGTTAGTAGGTCTTCAGATTCTGCGTTGGTAGGTAGGTAATTAGGTATTCAGTAAAAAGTTAGTTTTTTCCATACGAACGTATTCCCCTGTTTCCTCCCTGATAATGAATGACACTAGAGAACATTTTTTTTTACCATACAATCTATGCTACTTCTGCTATGTCCGTATGTCTTGCTTTTTTGCATTAATTAATTACTAGGTACACATGGCGACAGATCAACCTACCCGTAGATGAACTCTATGTTCATGGACATAAGGTCCAATTATGGGTAGGTTGATCTGTCACCGTGCGTACCTTCTAAAATGACTTTACTGCCCGTTTTCAGACATCTTGACGAATATAAACAAAAATTGCAAAACATAAAGAGATAGTAGCCAAAGTCTTCTCATATTATTATTCTTGAAAGAATTATTAAAACCGGTTTAGTTTTGGAGGAGGGGAGGGGGGAATACTAAATGCTGTTTTCTACGAATTTATGTGGATAAAATTGGGAGTTGTCTCTTTCGCACTCTAGTCGGTGGGGTGTATGGGTGGGGCGGATTGAACAAATATGACAAATGTATACAGTCCGAAAAGTGACCTATTCTCCAAATTAGCATTTCAGCCAAGTTAAATGAGAATGAGGCAGTCATTAAAATTTCTCTCCGATAGAAAGAAATTGTCGCGGATTGTAATGGCTCAATTCTGGAATCAATATCTGGCCAGAAATCAATTTTTGACCCTTTTTTTCTTTCTTTCATTCTTCTTCCCTTCTTTTTAATTACTAACATTTCCTTTTTTTCCCCTTATTTTCAGGTTTATTATATTTGTGAAGTTATTCTCCATCATGGGTCTGAACTGGAGTATGGAAGTGATTAGTTCGTTCTTCCCTGGACTCTATATTTGGTACATTAGTGACACATTCAACATGCTCGTTGGATTTTTCGTCTTCCTTATAACAGTTGGCACACAGAAGAACACTCGAGACAAACTGATAAAGAGGTGAGTTTTTAAAATACTTACATGCTAAAATCAGCGAAGTAAAAATCCGCTAAAATACATTTTTCACCTGTAATCATAATATGCCGCTTCCACGTCGGCACGCCCGTTCTGTATCTGTTTTTACATGTGGATCACGTGCTATCTAGGTAATCCTGGGATAAAAAGTATCATCATATTTTATGTTGGACAATAAGCTGATGTCTTAGCTTCGTGTTAACCGAAAAAATGTAATAATATTTAAGGCCTCCGCTCATTGCAGCGATTTTATCGAGTGATAATATCGCTGCGATTTTGCGATAATTTTTTCTCAGTAAATTTTGTATGGGGACGCGCTCGATCCCACCTAGAACGATCGTTCTAGGATCCCACACTTTTCTTTGCCCACACACTACTGCCGCCATATTATCAGAACTCTTTCGACTACATTCAGTGGTGGGGCGCATGCGTGACGCGAATCGCGGAATCGCTGCAGTGTGTAAGGTGTCGCGATATCGCTGTCGATAATATCGCTCGATAAAATCGCTCGATAATATCGCTGCAATTGTGCGGAGGCCAACATCTCCACCTTATCAAATTATCACACAAAATAGCCTAAAATTTGGCAAAAAGTTTGTAACAATGATGAGGTGCTAGAATATATTTTTAAAGATACACATACGAAAATAACATAAAGCGCAACGTTTTTGTTTTACTTTTTCTTTAACTGTGAAATTTCAATAGATTTCTCGAATCCACTTTAGGTATTCTGACCAATTCTGACTTGTAAAGAATTTGAAATTTAGGGCATCTTAGAACCAGATGGGGTCAACGGCCCGCGGAAACTATGACAGATAGGGTTATGGGCCCGGAACGAATGTTGTACAGAACCCTGGTCAGATTCTACCGGGACCAAAAAAATCGAAATGGCGGACTTTTTGTATGACGTCATACAAATTTCAAACGCCTGTAACTTTTAGCAAGCTATTAAAGCTAGCTGTGTTTTGTAGAAGACACTATGTAAAAGTGAAACTCCCGCGCCAGATGCGTTCATAATTAAGTTACGAACGAATACAGATAAGCTTCGAGCGTGTAATTTCTATAGGGTATAACTGCCTCGCATTGTAGAGTTAACAAACATCGCAAAACATTGACTTCTACTGGAGGTAGGGTCCGCGCTCAAAAATGTCCGAACCAAAAGATACCTAAAACGTATAAAGAGACCTAATCAAGCGACAGTCTTTGTTTGAACGGTCGATGACGCGCACGCGAGCGCGCGCGGTACACGCCTTGCCGCGATGGGGTAAAAACTACGCAAGCAAAATGAAAAAGAATTTCAGCATTTTCAATGATCATATTACGTACTTAGGTTTCGGACACTTTTTTCGAGAATTTTGGACTAGACCCAGCATCCATAGTATTACGTCAATGTCGTGAAAGGTTTCACTTCTATATTGTATCTAGTTTTTCTTATGGCAGACGTTTATTTACGTTAATGAAGGTGGTTGTAATCTGATTTTTTTATTATAATTATTATCTCGCTACGATGACGGGAACCGCCAACCGGCGCGGACGAAGTTGCGGGCAAAATCCGTTCCTTACCCGTGGTCCACCTGGGTGGACTACGGGCACTTATACTGCCCCGGGGTCCACCTGGGTGAACTATGGGCACTCACAATGACCCGGGGTCCACCTGGGTGAACAACGGATACTTACGCAGACCCGGGGTCCACCTGGTTGTATGAGTACCAAGTGGTATGGAGGGTCTTTTAAATTTTGTATAGCTCGGTCCCCAAATATGATAAAATAAAAATAAATAAAAGTTAAACGGCACCACTGAGTTTAGTGACCCTAGTGATGACCTTCCTATCTTTCACATGATAATCAAGATAAGATATTGAAAAAAAAGAATAAAAAGGTGAAAGGAAAAAAAAATTATAATAAAAAAAGGTCAAGGAAAAAAAAGTAAAAAAAAAAACAAAATTTGCGTGGCATGCGTTTCTTTCGTTTTTATTTATTTATGTTTCTATTTTTTTTTATGGTATTTTTTTTGTAATTATTTTCTTTTTTTCTTTTACTTTTTGTTAATTTTTTTCTGTTACTTATTTAGATTATTATGCGAGAGTTAGGTAGGTCATCACTAGGGTCAATACACTCAGTGGTACCGTTTAAAAGATCCACCGTACCACCAGGGGTGTGGCAAGGGATACGGTGGGTCTGACCGTTTAGGCGTTCGGTGTCCATTTCTTAAAATGCCTTCTTCTAGATATGACCAGTTCTGGATTCGACCACTTCTTGGTAAGACCAGTTCTACGGAGGCCCATTTCTTACTATAACTTTTCGTAAAAATGTGAATGACAGATTTATTTAAAATGACAGACGTAAAAAATGTCAGATGCCAATGTGACAGATCGGTCTACACGCCGAATGTTCAATACGTAAAACGTTCAAAACGCAAAATGTGTGTTTTTCTTCAATTTACGAAATCAGAATGTTCAATACGTAGAATGTTCAGTACGTAGAATGTTCAATACGCAGAATGTTCTATACGCGGCTTGTTCAAAACGTAGAATGTTCAATACGCAGAATGTTCAATACGTAGAATGTTCAATACGGTTACCTTAAAAACAAGAATTTGTAAATGTACCTACAATGCCAAAATGACAGATGTCAAAGATGTCAGGCGTTGTCAATGGTGACAGGCGCTGTCAGTGGTGACAGGTGGTGTCAAAATGACAGAATATGTCAAGAATGACAAGCGACGTCAACGGTGACAGGCGGTGTCAAAATGACAGATGACAGGCGTTTCAATTAAAAATTGTATTAATTCTGGTAATTTTTGACATTTTCTGTCATTTTGACACCGTCTATCACCATTAACGCCTATCACCTTTGACATCTTTTTACAACGCCTGTAATCGTAACGTATTGAACATTCTGCGTGTAGACCCTCGAATAAACAAATTAATATTTAAAATAAAAATCACTTTTTTTTTTGTTCATTAAAGTCAATTTTATTTAAAATTTTTTTCATACTGTATAGAGAGTGGACATATAAAGAAGTGGTCAAATCCGGAAGTGGCCCTCCTTAGAACTGGTCTTACAAAGAAGTGGTGGAATCCAGAACTGGTCATATCCTAGAAGAAGGCATTTTAAGAAATGGACACCAAACGCCTAAACGTGTTTGACACCCGTAAGGTGTACCACGGGTCATAACATTTTCAAAACAGCAATAGTCCACCTTGCGGGTGAACTACGGGCAATATATTTTCAGCGGTGCCCGTAGTACACCTCTGAGGTGGACCCCGGGTCAGTACAAGTGCCCGTAGTCCACCCAGGTGGACTTGTCAGGTGGACCACGGGTAACAAACGGCAAAATCTAGTATAACCTCCTGCATGTCCTACGATATCTTCTTTGGCAAATGGTTGTGTAAGATCTAGGACCTGAAGACATAAGAATTAATTTTCTTTTTGACCACTGGTTGCGAAACTTAGTTGCCATCGCAGCCAGAGGTGGCCTACATAACCATTATTTCAAATTGGTGGAATCTACACTTTTGGCATAAATAACGATTGGTTGACTGTCCCCCAGATTACAAAGGCGTGCAGAATGGTCACACTTCCGTTTCTCCAGAAGCCGCACCAGTAATTCCAGTAGTACGACCGAGACGGACGTCTCTCAAGAAACCCCGCTCCGCCGTCCGTCCGTGTGCGGAAATCCAGGTGGCCTATCGTGAGGCAGTGAAGCTTTTATATTTTTTCGTTTTAATTTCAGATAAGAAAAAAACCCATTATAAAAATCTCTGAACAACATGAAGTTAATTTATATGTTATCTACGATAAAATGTGTATTTATAATTTCTAATTTTTTTTCTTATAGCCTTCTGTGGGGTGGGTTGTGGGTAGGTACTCAGTAGGTAGGCCCTAGCGCATACCTACCACCAGAGTATATTAACCGTGAGGCAAAATGACCGACTGTAAAGCGTTTGCCTTACATACAGTTAAAGGGATGATTAGATGATTTAGACCACCAACCTTAACAACTTTTCTTATGGGACAAACATGATTTCGATTTTAGCTTCACAGAGAAAGTTTTTTATTGAAAGAAGGACTCTGTATAATGTTATGTGTCTTGTTATTACATATTTCGCATAACTCATAGAATCAGAAATCATTATTGTTAAAAACTGGTCAGTTTTACCTAAGTCAGGCTTAGAAGTCAGGCATGCAATCTAAACTATTATAAAACTGTAAAAGAAAGTGTCTGTTGAAGATAGGTATTTACAAGAAAACGATTACGATATGGTTGTTTCCATATTATGTTTATGGTTTTTTCTCCCCTCAGGGCGGAAAGCGTCAATTGTCGTCCCGCTGCGCTAAACGAAGTTGTCGCTTTCCACCTCTGTCGAGGAGAAAAGTACTATACTAACCTCGGACAGTAAATAAGAATGCCGATTTAGTTAGATCACATGTTTTTAATTATATGAGATCTGAGACCTTTCTTACTTTCCTGTCCTCGGTGTGTAATCTACTATTAGGTGTCCCTAGTCAGGGAAAATTAGTGATTTGGAGTCCCAAATCACTAATTTTGGGATTTTTGTCAGTCTGTTTGTTTGTTCGAGCATCACGCAAAAACTACAGAACCGGTTTTGACGTTTTTTTTTTTGAAAGACCTAAAATCTGGTATTCAATTTGTGCGAAGTTGAATGCAAAACAGGATATGCGCAGGAGGATGTAGGTACATACCTACCGCATGCTCTTTTTCCGGTTGTTAAAACGCAAACCAAAGCCACCAGGAAGGAATATAAAAAATATTAACGACCTACTAAATTAAACAGCGGTTATGTAGGCGGACAAAGGGAAAACCTCATGACTATAATAATATAATTAATATAATTATGTTATGTATGCAATGTCCGCAAATACGCATTGTCTGCAATGTCCTTATGTTTATACTCGTATTGTACAGGCAGCTTTCGCAAAGCTCACAGAGATCTTATATTAGTGAGGAATTTATACAGAACAAAGTGGGCATTGTTCACACCATAGAGAAATTACACGCTCCCCTTGTTCACACTGCCTAAACTGACGTTGTGAAAAGTTGATTTGTTCTGTCTATTGCAGACATCGTCCAACCTCGACTATTATGCATTGTTGATAATGCATGATCCGCGGGCTGTAGTAATACTTGAAATTATATAAAATAATTATAGAAATAATTTTTAAACGAGCGCGTTGGCGTAGTGGAGCTTCGGTATTGGAAACGATCACCGAAGTTAAGCAACTTCAGGTCCGGTCAGTCTTTGGATGGGTGACCGTTTAGTGGTATTTCATCTCGAGCGTTTCCGTGCTTCAGAAGGCACGTTAAGCTGTTGGTTTCGGATAGTTAAGTAAGATGGCGTTGTAACTATTCGTTAAGCCAGGTCAGAGGCCTATTGAGGCGGCTTGAAAATTATCTGACAGCAAGTTGACCACTACCTTGCCTCCACCAACACGCACTGGGCCCGCGTGGTGGAGTATGGTCCGCTCCCTCTGTTGAGGTTAATAAACGTGGATCTGCTTATTATTAGAGCGAAATAAACACAAAACATACAATGCCATTTTATATATTTCTTGGGTTGACAAAAGAATACATTTTTTCATGTCAATCACTTTAGAGGAAAAAATCGAATCACCAAGGAGATCCGAAGTGCTGTGCCACACCTTCACTCCTCCTCACAGCATCCCAAGACTTGTCCTGAGCCTTAGGTGTCGAGGTCCGGGCAATGCCTTGGTCAGAATATCCGCCTCCATAATATCAGTGGGTTGATAGCGGATTCTCAATACTCCTCCTTGAATGCAGTCTCGTATGAAATGCAGCTTCAAGTCTATGTGCTTGGACTTAGGAGTCACCATAGGATTCTGACATAACTTCAGGGCCGCTTGGTTGTCATTCAAGACCGTAATACTTTCTTGGATCACCCCTAAATCACTGTACAGTGACCTCAAATGAATGGCCTCCTTCGCGGCTTCAGTCAGGGCGACGTATTCGGCTTCTGCAGTCGATAATGCGACGCTCCTCTGCTTCTTCGCTGCCCAACTAACAGGAGCTCCAGCGAACTTAAAACAATATCCGGAAAAGGACTTACGATCAACTTTGTTCGCGCCCCAGTCAGCGTCTGCCATGCCATATAAATTGTCATTTGTTCTTCTGTAAACCAAACCGACATTTTTTGTCCCTTGTAGATACCTCAGTACTCGTTTTGCACATTTAAAGTGCTCCTCACCATAACAATCGTTAAATTGTGATAGGTAACTTATTGCGAACATGATGTCTGGTCTAGTAGCCACAGCCATATACATTAGAGTTCCTATGAGGTTTTTGTAAGGCAAATCTTTCCCATTTCCTTCCTTATCAGGTAGTAGGGGTATGCATGGTTCAATAGGTGTTCTTGTAGGCTTACAATTTTCCATTTTGAACTTTTTTAGACTGTTTTCAATGTATTTTTCTTGACTTAGTTTTATTTGTCCTTCTTTGTATTCTAAGTCCAGGCCGATTAGGCGCTTCGGCTTTCCTAAGTCTTTCATCTCAAACTTCTGGTTCAATAAATTCTTTATTTCGTGCATCTTCTTTGGACAAGAGTAGGCAATAAGTAAATCATCGACGTAGATTGCTATGATGATCTTTGCTCCTCCTTTCTCCATAATGTAGACGCATGGATCAGCTTTTGATGCTCTGAACCCAATGTTTTTCAATTCGGAGTCCAGTTTGATATACCACTGCCTCCCTGCCTGCTTTAGTCCATAGAGTGCTTTCTTAATTAGGCATACTTTTTCTCCTTCAGTTCTTCGTATGTCTTTCAGCATGCTCTTTGCCTTATTGTAGAGAGTTAAATCTTCTTCCTGACTTTCCTCAATCATTATTTCTGTCACGTATTCTTCGAGAAGGTCGGGGAATTTCATCACAATTTTCTCGTCTAATTCGCCATTCAAGTAGGCGGTCGTAACATCCATCTGGTGTAACTCTAGGTTTTCTTTAATCGCTACACCTATGAGGGATCTGATCGAGCTTAGCTTGGTAACAGGCGCAAAAGTCTCATTGTAGACAACACCGGGTCTTTGAGTAAAACCTTTTGCTACGAGTCTAGCTTTCTTTATTGTGGTATCGTCTGGGCATGTCTTGTTCCTTAAGACCATTTTGTAATCAACAGCTTTCATATCCTTTTCTTTCTTTATTACTTTCCAGGTGCCGTTCTTTACATGTGCCTTTATTTCAGCCTTTATGGCGTCATGCCATTCTTCTTCGTTTTCATTTTCTTCTGACAGGTAAGATATTTCAGTGATTAATTGACTTTCTAGATCTTGATCCTAACTCATATCGTAATCTTTAGTCCACACGGGTAGGCGACACTCTCTTGGCGGCCTATTAGAACCTTGCGTCGTTTCAGGTGCGTCTTCATACATCTCTACCTCTTCCTCCGATGTTTCTTCATCTGAGTGCCCTGATTCTTCTTGATTATGGAAAGGGGTTCGAGGAATTGCGTGAGGTTCAAATATCTCGATTTCTATTTCCTTGTCAGGTTCATTTTCCTTAGTTTCAGGGTCATGTTGTTGGTTTGATTTAGGATTTTGGTTGTCACTGCCATTTTTTTCGTAGTAAATTTTGTCAATGACTTTTACATCTCTGCTTATTATTACTTCATCTTTTTCTGGAATGTAAATTCTGAATCCTTTTGCATTTTTTGCATAACCAACGAACACGCCTTCTTTAGCCTTTTGTTTTAATTTTCCTCGTCTATTCTTTTCTAAAACGAAAGCTTTACTGCCAAACACATTTAAGTGATTTCCCGATGGGGTTCGCCCAACCCATTTCTTAAATGGCGTGTCTCCCATTAGTGCTTTAGCTGGGCTTCTATTTATTAAGTAGTTTGCGGTATGCACCGCTTCTGCCCACAGCTTCTTTGATACGTTTCCTTCAATCATCAAGCATCTGGCTTTATCTAAAAGAGACCTGTTCTTCCTTTCACTTATCCCATTTTGTTGTGGGGTGTACGGAGTTGATAGTCTTCTCTGTATGCCTTGATCTCTGAGATACGCGTCAAATTCTTTGTTTCGGTATTCTGAACCGTTATCTGATTGCAAATTTTTTATTTTCTTACCATGGAACATCTCCACTCTGCTCTTGTACTCTTTAAATTTTTCGAATACTTCGCTCTTTTTCTTAAGGAAGTAGACGCAGCAGTATCTGGTAAAATCGTCTATGAATGTGACATAATATTTGGATCCAGCCAATGTCTCACACTCGAATGGACCGCATACATCGCTGTGAATTATTTCCAGCGGTTCAGTAGAGTATATCCCTTCGTGTCTGGGGAATGGCTGTCTTGTTAGCTTTCCTTTGATGCATGTCTCACAGTCCTCAAGTTTTCCTTCATTCAGGTCTATGCCATACATCAAGTTGTCTTTGGCCATCAAACGCAAATCTCTTTCGTTGATGTGCCCCAGCTTACGGTGCCACTCCATTATCTTACTTTTAGATTCAGGCGTGAAGTTTGCAGTCTGATCAGATTTGTCAAATTCAAAATAGTATAATAATAGTATAGTAATAGTATAATCCATCTTTTCTTTTTGCTTTTAAAGCAACTTCACCACTTTTTTCCACAATGTAGGCTGTGTCTTTTTCAAATACGACTTTATTACCTCTGTCTGTTATTTTTCCGACCGACAACAGGTTGGTTGATATTTCAGGTACATACAGAGTGTCAAGAAAGTTTATCTTTTCATTCTTTGCATTGACAGTAACTTTGCCTTTTCCTTGAATTTGGGTAAAGTGTTTATTTGATGCTAACTTTAACGTACCTGTTTCTGCTGTTATGTCAGAGAATGATGTCTTATCTCCACACATGTGAGAGGAACATCCACTATCTAAACACCATAATTCCTTCGATGTGCTGGGATGTCCTGCTGTTAGACATAGATTAAAGCTTTTCTCTTGATCCTTATATTTTCCTTCTTTCTTCTTAGACCAGCAGTTCTCGACAGAATGTCCTTTCTTGTTACAGTGTTTGCATGTTAGCAGTCTTTTGTTTTTCTTTGCATATAATGCTTCTGTGTTTTCAGCTTGCTCACCTTTCCTGGCCTGATATTCTTCAAGTATTTTTATTTTTAAGGCCTCAGGATTCGGCAGTACATCTCGTGACTCGATTGCCACTCGAAAGTTTTCGAAACTCGTTGGAAGACTGTACAATAGCATAATGCTGAGTAGTTCAGGGTGTATCTTTATGTCCATATCGGCTAGCTTGTCTACAATGTCCATAAAATTGTTTAGGTGCTCGCGAACATCTTCCTCCGAAGTCATTCGCTTAAGGACAAGTTGCTTTAACAAGGTTGCCTTACGTGCAGGGCCGGAACTTTGATAAATCGCCTTTAATTTGTCCCACACGGATTTTGACGTTGTACATCCTTTAATCTGTTTCAGTTCAGACGGCGACATGAGAAGAAGTAATTCTGCTCTTGCCTTCAGATCCAACTGGTCGTACGCCTTTTTAGCCGTAGCGTCCGCCGTCGCATCCGGGGTCTTATCTCCGCTGGCATATTCCCACAAATCGTTTTTAATCAGCACCGCCTGCGCTTGTAGGCACCAAGTATCGTAATTCGCCTTGGTTAGCGGATCGATGTTGCGGTAGCTTGTCGACGCCATCTTCATATAATTCGCTCAACCACGCTCTGCTACCAATTTGTTGAGGTTAATAAACGTGGATCTGCTTATTATTAGAGCGAAATAAACACAAAACATACAATGCCATTTTATATATTTCTTGGGTTGACAAAAGAATCACAAACTAATAAGAGAACTACATACATTTTTTCATGTCAATCACTTTAGAGGAAAAAATCGAATCACCAAGGAGATCCGAAGTGCTGTGCCACACCTTCACCCTCTCACCCTTATTCGTGAGAGGAGGCCTTTGCCCTGCAGTGGGATTCTATAGGCTATAACTTTTAATTTAATATAAAAGAATACCTACCCGTGTGTTACCGGAAGGCAGGGTGCCCGGGTTAAACTATTCCATATCCTTCTTTACATTGAACCCTTGGATTAAAAGAAAATAGGAAGATAGGTGACTAGCCTACAGCGCATGGACCGCATAAATTGAGCCCCCGTCGCCTAATTTACTTCGCGTCGCGATTCGCAATAAAGAAAAAGAAAGAAAGAAAGAAAAATTATTTATTTGGATCTCCGACACACATTCAATCTTTTACATGACCAGAGAGATACATTTTTGTTAAATATTAAACACAGAATAATAACAAAAAAGATTGTTTGTGCGCCGCAGTGACAAAAAGGTCCCAACTCAGCAAATGCTCGGCTCGGAAGCCGAACTCTGAATTTATGTTGGGGCCTGGCAATCAAACATACTTATTTTGTGCAACGAATCCAGTAAAACACATTATACTGCAACTATTTATCATCATTATGTGTGGGGCGAGAGGCATTGCGTGTTAGATAGACTTTTTTGATTTCAGGCGGAATAAAGGTACCTCCACAATGCATTCATGTGCTTTTACTCGTTGTACAAATCATTCAAAAAAAAAAAACGGATTACACGGCATTACTTTTCACTCGTACCTACATGAAAAGCAGGTCCATTTTCAAGTTGTTACGTACCTAATGCAAGAAGTCACCTATCTTCCGCTTTTTAATTTAATTATAGTTGAACCAAATCAAACAACAATTTTATAGAGATTTATTATAGCTATTTATTTTCATCAAAATACTGCATTTTAACCCCTTACCGCATGGACTTTTATAACTAAGCGGGAAAAAAAATTTTTGTATTTCTGAGTTTAAGGAACCTATAAAAAATATTTAAAAAAATTTAGCAGTCTTCTGGAATTTTTTATTTATTTGAGTTCAAACTGACTTTATTCTTTTTCCATCAAGGCTGCCGAAATTTCACCGTTACTAACGTCAAAAGTAAACATCTAGTCTATGGTTTTTAATGTTGCTACTACTCAAACTTGAAAATAATTTAAATTTTTGTCAAAAAACTTTGGTGTGTCAATATGGGTCGCAATGCGGTAAGGGGTTAAATGTTACCAGTACTTGTATTTTTTGTGTGATATTACTTAATACTAACTTAAATATTTAAATTGTCACATTCTTTATTAATACCTATTAGTTAAAGATCAGTACAGATGCTATGGGCAAAGTCCGTAAAGATAGACAAAGATGGCACTATCCGAGCAATTTTGACTTTGCCCCATGAAGGATAACGAATCATGAGGTATTACTGTTATAATGTTGTCAAAGGAAAATATACCTTATTTATTCAGACTTTGCCGTTCACATAAACAGCAATGAACCTTGTTCATACCCGTTAATCTAAGATCAATAAAATATTTTATACATAAGTAACAATACAGGGTGTAAGGCACACTCTCCTGAAAACACAGTTTATGTACCCTTACCCCTTGTAAGGGTTGAACTACATCACGTAGCATCGTATCGCACTTTTCTGTCACTCAGGAACGAACTCAGGAGAACAACTTTTATACTGACTATCTACATAAATGCCTACGTCCCACTCCAGGGTACAGGCCTACCCTCAGGGAGGGTGTATGCCATCACGCTTACCCAATACGGATTGGTAGAATCAACATACGCATCAGAATTTATTCATCAGCGTTTGCGCAGGTCCGCTCACGATGTTTTCCTTCACCGTTTGAGACCAGTCGTGTTACATACGTAAGTTAAAAAACTCATTGGGTCATGGCATGTCGTCCGTGCGGATTCGAACCCGGACCCCCCATGATTCAGTGTCCATACCTCTCCGCAACGCGCCACAGACGCTTCCATCTAGCAGTTTTTTCTTTTTGATTTCACGAATTTGGTCCTAGGTAGGTATAGTAAAGTTGTGCATTTATGATGATGGGTACTTTCACTCCATTGAGTTTTCGGGAGCGTTTGCCTTACACCCTATATTTTATACATTTATCTAATTATTCTAACAATTGACCTAATTGTATTATAATTTATTATGACTAGATGTCGATTTTCACAGAAAATACAACACTTTTTATTATTTATGTAACAAAGTATTTATATAAAATTTTATGATTTTCATACTGAAAGTAATATTTTTATAACTAGTGGCCCGCCAACTGTTTTGCCTACCTCCAATCTATTTTAGACAAACGAATTCCTAAAACGTCGTATGTAGACAGTCTTTAGATATCCGTCCGTCTGTCACCCAGTTCAGAAAGGCACAATAAAGTTAATCCACCATTAAATCTCTTGCTAGCTTTTACTACATCAAAAAGACAAAAAGTGTCAGCTAGAGAATTAATCGAGGATTAACTTTGATCAGCGTTTCTGCAACTGAGTGCGTGTGTCGTCTATTCTAATACTTGTTTTTTGGTAAAGATTGCATTCTATTATTATGTCAACGAGCAGCCGTAGCATTGCAGCGTGATATAGCGAGCGCTATCGCGCCTTAGCCAAAGAAAATAATCAACGTGAACCTTAGCTCTCTTTCTATTACCGCGCATCATGCTACGGCCGCTGGTACTAAAGGTGTATTTACTAAGGCCTTACAAAAGGGGTTCATACCTAAATACAAAAGCTTTGGCACACTTTTACTTAAAAGTAATTGTCATAGTTAATGCTTTTGTCGAGATAAGTGGGTCCTTAAAATAGTTGTCCTGTTTTAAAAAATACTTCTTGTCACACTCACAGGTTTTTTCTTTCTATTTCTACTTTTATTTAATGGCACTCTGCTTATGTAGCAATTTGGCCAGTGTCAAGTGATTTATGTAGTCTCAAGTATTTTTAACGAAAACACATTAGAGCTATACAAAATGGTGGAGCCACGTGCAAGCCTCACACAGGCCAATACGCACGCGTTCGCCCTCCGCCAGACTTGCAGCGCAAATCCGGTTTTTTCTTTAAATAAAATGAAATGTAGATGTCAAACATCATCCAAATTAGACCATAATATACCTACAGGTTGGTTAACGGGTTTTAAGAGGATCAGGCCATCAAACTGAACAACTTTCTCTATGGGACCACATCAAAATCGCGAAAAAAATATCAGCTATCCGATACATTTGCGTTGAGTACGATTGAATTATTGTATGGAACAGCTTTCTTCACGATTTCGACGTTGGTTCCATACAGAAAGTTATTCAGTTTGATGGTTTGATCATTCCCGTATAAAAACCGTTAGCATATTAAGAAGGACCTTGTTTACAGGCTGTAAGGAAAAGTATCATTAACTTTTTAACCACATACTCAACTACAAAAGTTGATGGGTAATCAACTTTTAATATGGGAGCAAACATGTCAGAGCAAAAAAAAATTTGCTTTCTCATACATTTTAGGTCGAGTAGGTTGCACTTTTATTGCACTTTAGTATGGAACAGCTGACTTTTTTTTGTTCTGAGAGGTTTGCTCCCATAGTAAAAGTTGTTCAGTTTGATGGGAAGAGTGTGTGGTTTAAAAGTTAACGATACTCTTTTCCTTACACCCTGTATAGACATGATTAAGAAAAATCATCAACTTTTCATACAAAAATAAAATATCTCTCTCAAATTAATCCTTTGAGGTGGTTTCAGTTCATACAAAACTTTGACGTAGAACACGCGTAGACGGTATTAATAAAATTTATGTTTTATATAATGGAAAAATAGCTTAGAAAATCTAGATTGCGCGTATCAAATAATATTTACAATTTATTATAGGTCCTTAATTACGAAGATATCAATCTTTGAAATTATTCATACATAATTTCAAACCCTTATATCTTCGTAACAGCGACCACGGCTGTGTGGTCGCTGCTTCGTAATAATATCATAAATTGTAAATGTTATTTAATACGCGCAATCTAGATTTTCTAAGCTATTTTTCCATATATAAAACATAAATTTTATGAATACCGTCTACGCGTGTTCTGCGACAAAGTTTTGTATGAAATTGACAACTCTACAACCACCTTAAGTCCTTAAATCGTAACTGACTGACATTATTATCATCCAGACTATAGATACTGGTCCCATAAACAAGTACTTAGGTATTTTCTGAATTATTGATACACTTTTTAGCATACGTTATGAATTTTGCACAATACTTATTATAGGTACTTCGGTTGAAGCCTGCCACATACAGTATACGGAATTCCGAACCAGAACTAGGATTTTGTAATAGGATTTGATACCTCCGTAATTCCGAAAGGAAAGGAAAATCTGCAATTAAGCATGTGTGGCAGGCATTAAGCTACCTATATCTGCACATAATAGGGTCAAGAAGAGAGTCTGGAGGTATTTTATAGCGGACACTGCACGGATCTCTGCATAGATGAATAATATGGATCTATGTGTGAAACATATCCCTTTAAAAACAAAAGAAAACGAAACTAATTTTATTCTAGATATAAGTTTTGCAGTGCCTTAGCACTAGCAGAGTCCATGTGTACTGGAATCACTATTTATGTAACATCTTTTAAACCAGTGGTTGCAATAAATGATATGACTATGATCATTTTATATCAATAACGTCACTGCTACTGTCCAGACAACAAAAAATGTTTAATATCTAAACCTGGAGTGCGATTTTTGAATCTCATTCGGTGAGCTCAGCAGTTCAAAATGTCAAAATTACTATGGGGATACGCATCTTTCTACTGCTGATTTAACTTTCATAAATCGCACTCCTGAAGTATGATTTTTGAAAGTCAAAACAACAGTAGAAAGATGCATATCTCCACAGTCATTTTGACATTATCAACTGCTGAGCTCACCGAATGAGATTCAAAAATCGCACTCCTGAACAATTCAGCAGTTTTTATTTTAATGAACAAGAGGACTATACTTCGAATAGCCTTTAAGGTGAACTGACTGTATCTTGGCCGCATCAAACAACTAACCTTCGAGTTTGCGTTCGAGTTTCGTGTCTGTGCTTTGTGCTAGAATAGCGCGCCAGTTTCGTTCCACCTGGATCATTTTGCCCAAGTGCACTTATTTTCCTAAAGCCTATGCCCTAATGAGGAGTTCTAGAAGGTTCTGATCGTAGTCGTGGAGTCGTAGCGCTCGAGGACTCTCGTTCTGAACGCCACCCATCTTGCCAAGCAGCCAGAAAGTCTCCATATTCCCTTTACCCTGTAAAAAACATAGATAGTATATAGTATAGTTATTCCATGCCTTTACATTCAATGCTATTAAACGAGCAACATTTGTTTTTTTTATATCTGTAATCACGTTTTAGAAAAAGGTGCTAAGGATTCATTCAGAACGGGGGTTTATGGGGGCAAAAAACCGATCTAAATAGGTCTCATCTCTGGAAAAACACTGAGGGTTGAACTACACATGGCCGCACAGCATCGCATTTTTCCGTCGCTCTATCCTTTTCTGTCACTCAGGAACGTCATTTGCTAGAGCATATTAGATAGACGTAACGGAACAGCACGGAACAGCACGCCGCGTGCTATCGCGTTCCGTCTATCTTAATATGCTCTAGCAAATGACGTTCCTGAGTGACAGAAAAGGATGGAGCGACGGAAAAATGCGATGCTGTGCGGCCTGGTGTAGTTTAACCCTGATTCAGCGAGCAGAACTCGATTGCTCAGGAACAGTTCACTACTTTAGGTTGGCCTGTGATCTTGTAATCGTTACGATATATGCTGATAACAAAGTATCTTTTACCCACAAAGTAAAATTTATTCGCAGGCAACTCTCCTGGGAAATCGAGAACCAAAATAATAGATTGCTCTTTAGTTTAAAAGATCATCACGATCTAGCCTATAATACGCCCTACGGCTTGGGGGATTTGACCAAAAACTGTTTGGAAGTCAATTCAATTTAATACTTTGTGGGGACTTGACATAGATATAGCTAACAGATGGCGATACCGTCGCTCTCAGAAATATGCTCCATACAAAGACAACGTTCACCGTAAATACGTAACTCGTAACCTACTACAAATAAAGTTCACAATCGAATGCGAGACATAAATCGCGCAAGAGAAATAATCACAGAGATTCGATATATATACAAGGTCCAACTAAGAACTGTTGGACCACGGCCGGTCCCCAGGCTTCACACTAAGCCTGGTTGAAGATCTTCCCTTTTCAATGGAGGAACATTCCCAAGTAGCACCTCCATAACATCTTACTATGGCTCCATACGTGAACGATGATTCTGCCAATGTGTTTGGAAGTCGAGACGACTTTAACCATCTGCGTGAATAATATCTATGTGATCGATCATAGGACACTAAAGAGTCGCCGCGTATGACCACCCAGCTGATTAAAGTAGAATAAACCGGTGGAAGCAAGAGTGGACGATATATATTAGTTACAATAGAGACCGCGTAACTGTAACATTCAAGTTCATATCACATACAATTTCTATTGATTTCAGCTTCAAAAATTCCTAGAACGATCCAATAAATAATATAACGTAATCGATCTGTAAGACCATTGAAGATATACTTCGAAAACTAGGTGCATACACACGAAGTGATCCAATACTAGCTTTACTTATTGATTTTAAAGTTTCTTAAGTACCTAGTATTAGGTACCTATACCTATACTCATTTTGATGCAAGCGAAACTTTCTTGGCAGGCAGCAAGAAACTTTCGCTTTCGTTCCAGGTGTACTACTAATACTGCCTGCCTAATACAATAATAACATTATGAAGAATTTATCATGGAAATTATCACATTATCTTGGCCCTCCCCCAATCATTGGCCTCTTGAGTTTAAAATCTACTTAATAAGAGATGCATTTGAGTAAGTGGCGACGGGCTCACCCCCCGTCACTGGACAGAGTTTCGGTACTACCGGTACTACGGCAATGTTTCCAACCAGCCCGAAATGGGATTATGTTTAAGAGTAAGTATAGAGACAAAAGAAAACAACTTACGGCAACGTCGACTTCACCTCTGGATTGTATCTCGTACCCGCCTATCTGTTCCAGAGCCTTCTTAGTTGAATACGATATGTGGATCTTCATTGCTGGAAATAATTTTTGGGAAGCATAAGAAAAGATTTCAGTGGTCGCTGCTGTCGACCCTAGTTTAAAAGGGTGACAGTGGTGGGAATGTGTGGTGAGACATTTAGTTCTTCATAGACGGATGGGTATCTCAAGACTACCTCAGGGATTACAGACGTAAGCATTTTTTTATTATAAAATTGAGAACCTACAGATCGCGAAACGAAACATGAGCGGTGACCTTGAATGCGCATAAATCAAATTCGGGTCAATTTTTCGAGGGGACGCTGGAGGCGCTGGACGCCCAACAAGCGAACGCCATAGCCCAACCTTATACGTCACCAACTTGCGAGAAATCCCCTAAAACTTTTCCCCAGCGCTCGTGTTCATATGTTTTCTCAAGTCCTCATTCTCGCTTGAACGTGGGGAATACATCACAAAATGATAACTTACCTTCGCCCGTACTCTCCATACGGCTAGCAACATTGATGGTGTCCCCAAAGAGGCAGTACCGTGGCATCGTGGTGCCCACGACGCCGGCTACACAAGGCCCCGTGTTGACCCCCGCTCTGATCCGCAGCGGCTCCTCCGGCCGGTGGGGCACCATCGCTCCATCTAGACTCCGCAGGAGGGAGAGCGACATGTCCGCTATTTCTGACGCGTGACGATTGCCTGGAAGTTTCGAGACGTTCTTTGTTATTTTATCCTTGGATCAGGACTTGATATTCAGCATCTCATGAAATTTGTCAAATCTCTAAAACGATCATAGCAAGTCAGACTCGATGACATGCCATCGACTCGATAGAGGAGAAGGCTAATGAAAGAAGGAACTAATTTTCTATTCTGCTTTTATTCAGACATACGTACAGACAAAGAAACTTATTCTGCTTCCCTACTAAGTACTCTATTTGTTAAATGGTTGATGATAGAGCAAATAGTGAAATTGTGTAAGTTAGTATAAAGTATTTATTAACAAAATTAAGAGTCAATGTTCTGAAGTGTGTCTGTACATTGAAGATATTTACAAAAAAAGATTACGATATGGTTTTTAGGTATCCCTGACTTGAAATCCACCTTTTTTAGAAATTTTGTGTGTTTGTCTGTCTGTTTGTTTGTGTGTTTGTTTGTTTGTTTGTTTGTTTGTTCACGCATCACGCAAAAACTACTGAACCGATTTTGATGAAACTTTTTTTGTTGGATAGCTTATGATCTGACTTAAAATCTGGGACATAATTTGTGCGGACGAAGCGGGCGATTAGTAAATTATAAAAATCTGTGTAAATAATAAAGCTTTAGGAGCTTGAAATAACTATAACTGCTGAGGATAGAAACTGCGCTTAAATTTTTTATTGATGGACAGTTGAGTGAACTCTTCAGATCGGTCAAATGTATTTACAATAGATATTAGCCACTTATCGACATCCTAGTTAATTAAACATTTATAAATTCCAAAGCCATCACCGGTCGGTAACCTTTTACACAATGTAAATTAACCTTGAATAGGTAATAGCGCTACTTGAAACAGTTAAAGAAGGTAAGTTAAAGGGTTAATGCCGCGTTGCATAAAAAAAATCACCTGTTGCATACATTTGAGTCAAGTACGCATTACAGTTTAGTATGGAAGAGCTGCATTTTTTTACAAAGTTGTTCAGTTTTATGGGTAGACTTACCTAGTTTAAAAGGATGCTAATGACATATTTAGCCCTGTATTTAATAAAGGCTGATGATGATGAAGAGGGTATGAAAAGTAAAGCAACGTACCATTTCTTTGAGGCAGACCGGAGACCACCATGTACGCGTCACCAATGGTCTCCACTTTATAAACGTTGTACTGCATTATCTTCTCATCGAATAACCTTAAAATAAAATTTCATTTTTATGGGAATATAATTCGGAGCGCGCTCCATACAAACGTAGTCTGGTGATATTTTCAATACTAACCAGTTAAATTCAATGAAATGTTTCAAAAACAATCTAGAAACTAATTTCTATCTGAAGTCAGATTTTCGTTAAAATCGTTTTAAAGTTACAGTGCCTCAAAGATTTCCATTCCATACAAATCTTAAATTAATCCTAGCATTAAAACTGTATATTTTAACGAAAATCTGACTTCATGTAAGCATAGAGATTAGTATCTAGATTGTTTCTGCAAAATGTCATTGACTTTAATTGGTTATTGAAAATATCAACAGACTAATATCACGTCTGTATGCAGCGCGCATTTTCGCTCTCGGAATAAACTTCTCTTAAATAAAACGTGGGACCCCTCCCAACGGTCAGTAGGCAGATCAGCAGCCAGGTGATCTGATGACATATTATGTAGTGTAGCCGGCAAACAGTGGATGAGACTAGCGAGGGATCGTTCGGGTTGGCGTGAAAATGAAGAGGCCTATACCCAGCAGTGGGGTTTAACGGGCTGATGATGATGAAAAGTTTGCATGCGGATTATATTTTGTGTATGAAGTTTGCAATGGATATTTTAAACGATAGGTAAAGATGTTTCTGTCTCATGTTGATGTGTGTGTGTGCGTGTGTTGTGAGTATCATACGAAGTGAGGTGACTATTATTATTGTTGGCTGGGCTATTGCAAGCAAGGTTCGTTATGTAACACTGCGACCATCGCTGATCTTTTGTGTTCGCCCCAAGCTCACCCATATTTTACACATACATCCGAACTATTTTTTTTATTATTCTCGGGTATGCAGGTTTCCTTAAGATGTTTTCCTTCACCGTCGAGCTAGTGATAATGTTAAATACAACCGTATATAAATTCCGTAGAACTTAGTGGTACAGGCCAGGAATCGAACCGCCGCCTCTTGATTGAGTCGCTAGCTCTCTTCCGTATGGACTATCATCGCTCTTCGTGACTAAGGCATAAAGTCTCTTATTCGACGGATATATTTGCTCTGTAAGCCTGTAGTTCATCAGTCCCCTGATCATGACAGTTGCAACGCTACTAAAATATCTGGAACTCAAATGATTACAAAATCTTAAGTTTAATTGAAATGCTTGTAAACATACCTATATAACATATTCAGCATATTAATGACCTCCATAGGTGTACTATTAGACGATATAGTAGTAAACCCGACGATATCGCTGAAGAATATCGTAACGGCGTCGAATGCCTCAGCTGGGACCGCCTTCTGGGCCCTCAGTCTTCGGAGGACCGGCATGGGAAGCATTCGAGAGAGGAGGATGTCACTCTTCTGCTTCTCTGCCATGAGACGTTGCGTGCTTAGCTCTATAGAGTGATTGAACGTCTGTGCACAAAGTAGAAAATGGATAAAGTTGGGTCAGATTGCGGAGTATCTTTGGTCGTATTCGGATTAGGCTCTATGATTTTACAGCTTGGCCAACAGGATAGAAAAAATCGAGTGTGCCACTTTCTTTGCAAGAAAGTTAAAATCACGTACAGTCAAGAGCACGTCAAGCTAGACCTTGGACTTCGTACTGTTCTTATGGCGTTCGTATTAAGAAACAATATCGCACTTCGATTGTCAAGGTTGATGTGCTCTTGACTGTACAACCTGACAAGACCGACAAAAAATTACGAAAATGTTTAGTTCTGTCATAGTTTTCTACTGTTATGGTCAACCTACAGGGTTAGTGCGGATAACTTCACCATGTACCTATTAACAGCCAATCTAAAAATTGCATAGCGTTCCCTTACATTTCAGTCGAGTTCTTCCGTTTTGTATGAAACAGCTGCTATTTTTTCACCAATTTCGTAATTGGCCCCATAGTGAATGTTGTTCAGTTTGATGAGTAGAAGGCCTGTGTACCGTTGACATAAATTCATAAACTCATGACATTGACCAGGAGGTCAATGACTCATGACCATAATCATACAGACAGAACCCTGCTACGCTCCAAGCGCTTATAGCGCAACGCTAACATAATAGTAAATTATTTTCTGATACACTTTATAATAAGTAGAAAAGACTGAATTGAAAATTGACGGAATGTAGGTAGAGGTACTATACCTGAATAGTGTTGATTGTATGACGAATAATCAGGACCAGTATTGGTGAAGCCAACAGCACCACAGTCAGTATAGTGACTCCGACAGCCAGCGTGCGCCTCGCCACCCATACTTCGCGTTTGACAGACTCCCTGCAATAATACATCATCATCATCAGCTGCCTATATAAGTCCCACTGCAGGGCACAGGCCTACCCTCAGGGATATGAGCATCAATCCACCACACGATCACAATACGGATTGGTAGACTGCACGTTCGGAATTTCTTCTTCAGCGTATGCAGGTTTCCTTACGATACGCCGTTTGAGAGCAATCGGTATTACGTTATTATTGATTATAAACATGTTACAGCCATGTTGTGCTATTTCAAATCAAATTAAAGATTGAAAAATTTGTCTCGGGCGGGACTTGAACCCACGCTCTTCCAAACCGGGGAAACGTGCTAACCAATTACACCACCGAGCCCACTACCCAGAGAACGAAATTTTCAATCTGTTACGTCTTAAGGACGTTTAATTCGGTATTACGTTGTTACTTAGAAAAACTAATTGGTACATGGCATGTCTTCCGTGCGGATTCGAACTTGAACCTCAATATCGTCACCTCCAAGGTAAAAAGTCTAACGCGCCATTTGGCCCAAATTGAGTTATATATATCATTGGAATCAGCTGATTTTTCTCCGTCGATCTGTCTAGGTTTCGTAGAGATCTAAGCACTTTTTTGGCGCTTCAGAATTGTGAAAACCCCCTAAATTTGGATGACAAATGACTGAACCGACGCTTTTTTCCACCTTTTCTACGTTAGTAAGTTTACCTTATCGATATTTTTTAGTTGGTGGTTGGTTAGTCATTTGCGATTTTTTAAATTTATCTTATGTTGGCGCTTTAGAACTTTGTGCATACCAATAATCTTGAGTGTTATGTAGCTTAGTAAATCGTGCCCACCCTGTGTTGAATTTTTAGATACGATTAGTATTATTCTTAAACTGATAAGATTACATTCAAATACGTTTAGTGAATAGTCCACAATACATTTAGCATTCTTCTGGCATATTATCCATTTTAAACCACTCAAAAAGTAATGATTGAATATCGTCACCTCCAAGGTAAAAAGTCTAACGCGCCATTTCACCATTTTACAGTAGAGCGGTTTAAAGTTTTTTTTTTACGAAAAAAAATCATATCTTTCTTCCTGGTAAAGACATTCTTGAATTTCTTAGACTGTATGAAAGCCAATTATGCGAGCTATGTTATGACATCTATCGATGTCAGCTAAATAAGCTGGTTTAGAAGAAAAGTGTCGCTTGAGACATTTGTCTTCGATTCGACTAGAAAATGCGGTAAGGTAAAAAGACTAACCGTTAACATTCAGTACAAAAGCAAAGTTTTCAAACGACTTATTGAGGTTTTGAAGTAAACTGAACTTGTTAGCATTCTACTAAGCGCACATATTTAGTTTCTTATCAGACTGCATACAAAACTTAATAACCAAATCTTAGATGATTAAACTGTTGCAAAATACTTAAAAGGCAGCAATTAAATGTTTAGATTATGTGAAAAACACTAAGCAGACTTTTAGCTTCAGTGACAAAGACTAACTAGACGTTTTTGTGAAGTTTAATTATACTAACAGTAAATTCTCCTTCAAGAATATTATTGGTATTCTAACTAACTAGCCAGCTTATATTAAGGGAAAAACGTTGTTAGCGTTAATGTTGTCGTACAGTATAATTATGTAAGTGTTGGAAAAAAAAAAATTAGTTACCGAAATATAATTAATATAATTTTAGACTTCAGTTACAAAATATAATTGTAGATTTCAATTACTAATTACGTGTAATTGTTGTAAAGTAATTCAATTAACAATTACAAATTGTATAATTGTAATGCATGTACCTATGTATTCTTTAGTCTATACCTATCCTGTTTCTGCCTATGGCGTTTATCGTATACGACCCCAGACAGCTGAAATAAGGACATAATATCTTGGCATAAACAATCTCTTTTTATAATTAATAGAGCCCTAATTTTATCTAAACATAGCCATAAATGTAAACGCCTGGATTTTTATCGTGGCCTTTACTATCTTAGCAATTTTTTATGATTTCATATCCCATTTAGTAACGATCTAAATATTATGAAAATCGTATTTGGAGGTAAAACAATCATGACATAAAATAAAATACCAAAAAAAATCCTTTATTGAATTTAACAACTTGTAAACTAACAATTGCGGCATGGAGCGGATAATCATTTTTTTACGAAATGGACATGCAACATATATACTTTACATACACTCGAAAAACATAACCCTCCTGGGGCAGTCGGGTAAACAAATCACAGCATTTTGTGACATGCTTTTATTTATGGAATAAGAAGAAACCAAATTAATACCTATCCCTATGAATTTGTTATTAGGAATTACCTTAGTTTTTAACTTACCTAATTTATTAGAAAAATATTACAAAAAAGAACAAACTAAACATAAAAATTACAAATTATAACACACACACTCCATAGCGTCGCCATAAGACACAGTTTCCAACAGGCTAGAATCCTTCTCCCTCTGGATGGTGAGGCTGATTATTGCAAGGAGCTGCCAGCTCTGCGGCCACCAGAGATCTCATTGAGACGCCCCAATAGGTCTGCAATAATCGCTTTAGCCTGTGGGCCCCAAGGACCTAGCGTCGCAAAACCCATTGGCGTGAATAATATTGTAGCTGCCGGTCAGATCGCGTTACTGTCGACACTTCAGGATTTCAGCGCCCGCAGCAGCATCAGCGCTCTCGGAAGTGGCCTAGAGGTGAGACGAGGTTAGGGAGTCCACGAAAGTGGCCTGGAGGTGAGACGAGGTTAGCGTGTCCACAAAGGTCACATCTCATACCTGGTTTCTCCCCTGTCACCAAGGATTAAGCGTTAACCCGCCGGGCCTCCTGCCATCAGTGCGGATATTTGCGTGCGTGCCATTTGGTTCAGCCTTTGCCCAAATGTTCACTGAGGCAAGAGCCCGACGAATAACGTCATTCAGAGCAGTATGGCGCGGGACGCGACCGGCACTTCTCCGGCAAGAAAGTCCTTTCTGGCCTAGCCTGTCTGCAGCGGCACCACACCTGCACTGTTCGTTTGGAGGCCCAACCGGAGACCGCTAAACACAGGATTCAGTCGTCTAGTAAGGTTAAAACTATACTTACTTACTTAAAGTTAAACTTTCTTTAACTTTAACTTTATATTAGGTAACTACAGGGTGTTAACTTAAATGCGATACATACCTACCTACTTTAAGGGTTACCTCGAACCATCAAACTGAACTACTTTTACTATGGGACCAACGTTGAAATCGCTAAAAAAACGTATCTCTTAGTCACATCATACAATAAATAAATATAAAAACCTTATCTACAGGGTGAAATCGATATCATTAGCATCCTTTTTAAACGAAGAGTCTACCCATCAAACTGAACAACTTTTAAAAGCTGATTTTCTTTTGCTCCGATCGGTTGGCATATAAAAAGTTGTTCAGTTTGATGGTTAGACTCTTAGTTTAAAAGATACTAACGATATCAATTTCACCCTGCTAGCTACCTATACTATAAGCAATATTTAGAAACTTGCCATACTATGCATATGGGTCATGTAGTTTGTGATATAAGTACATCGTTCTACCGACAGTAACACGAATTATCATTAAGAGATCCGAGTAGGTGTAAAATGTATAAGTCACCCACGGGAAGACATGCATGTGGTTGTGTCAACCCTAGGTATATCCTAAGCTGAAACTAAATCAGGCAGGGCTGTAGCTAGTAGTAGTAAAGGGTAGGGTATTGAAAGATTAAGGTAGGGTGGAAGGAAAAGGCTACAGTAATTGGGACATCGAATTGAAAATATTTTTTGGGACCTTCAACTGAACCATGATTGGACTGCGTGCGAACCACAACTTTTAACATATTCGGTATTGCACCATTCATTTGACAGACGTACACCTGTCCGTCTCGTGAAGCGAAGCGAGGCTGCGTAGCGGAGAAACGGAGAAATATTAACCAACAGGATTGCATAATATCTCTGCTCCTGGTTTATTGGTTAATATTTCTCCGTTTCTATGCTCCGCAGCCTCGTTCCGCTTCAGTGGACAGGCACCCTTAGAGCCGTTTGCAACAGATTGCTCAAATGTTAAAGGCTGTAAATGCAAAGTGAATAAGTGAAGGTTAGCGAGATACGGAATTAAATTGCAATGTGATTAGAACTGAAATTGGATTAGGATTGAACTTCGATGTTTTAAAGCGCAATCGCCTTCCAGATCGGGCCGTAAAAAGACAAAATGTATTTTCTGTTTTGGTGTGCAATAAAATATAATTTAATTGAAATACGCAATGAGGCCCGCATGCGTCCCGCAGGCCACAAGTTTGTCATGCCTATGATAGAGGTTATTAATAAAGCCCCATGAAGGAACCTTGTTATGTACCTACGCGTTGTGTAACTGTTAAGTCGTTTCTATTACTTAGACCTACCACATACATACATACGGAATTGCGAATCAGAATTGTGATTTTGTATAGGATTTGACACCGCCGCAATTCCGAACGGAATTATGAAGCGGGAAAATTCATGCGAATCGTAACCGTAATTCGAAATTCCGTATGTGTGTGGTGGACCATAAAATTTAATTTTAGAGAAGGTAAATCACATTTATTGGTATATCTTTATATTATACTAGAGGACCTCGGCGAACCCTTAAAATCTTCCCGACACACTTGGCCGTTTTTTATAGCCTATGTTAATCACTGATAATGTAGCATTCTAATGGTGAAAGAATTATTCAGATCGGTCCAGTAGTTTCGGAGCCTATTCATTACAAACAAACAAACAAAAAATCAAATCTTTCCTCTGTATCCTAATATTAGTATATTCTATTCTATTCTATATTTTAAAAAATGGCTGCCATCTTGGGTATGTGATGATTTTGCCAATGTCGAGTTTTTATAGCAAAAGTGCTTGACGTTGTACGGTTATATTGATATTTTGGTGACTTCAAGGGTTGTTCTTATAAAAGAACAATATCCTGAGCCACCACTGGAGTTCCACTGTGGACCGGGGATGGGGCAACCGACACGACCACCCAATAGCAGAGCCACAGAGCAACTCTCTAATATTAGTATAGGATACATATATAGATAATTCTAATGTCCGTGTGCATGTCACTGAACTACTCCTAAACGGGTAGACTGATTTTAATGATTTCTTTTTGTGTGTTTGAGTGGGTCTCTCTCTCGATTGTAAATTTAAAAATAAATCAGTTCTATTCTATTCTATTTAGATTGAACTCGTAGGTGACGCTGCAATCGGGCTCTATGGGGAAGCTCGTTGTATTTAGGCTAAGAATAAGAATGTATAGAAATGTAAATCAAGCTTAAAATGTGGCACCAAAAAAACTGTACCGTGTTCTAAATTTGTTCTTTAAAATCTGTACCTTGCCACCAAAACTTATGCGACATGGTCATTTATCATTAGGTGCCAAAATTATGTCGATTTTGTTTGGAGTTACTCTTCTATAGTTATTCTTATTCTTTAGTATGTAGGTACACACGTATTTATATACTTAACCGTTACTTGTCAGTATTTCCTCCCCGGCTTTCGGAACAACAAAAAACTGCTGTTGCATACATTTGAGTCGATTTGGTATTGCAGTTGCTCTGAACGGTTTGCTCTTATAGTAAAAAATGACAGTTTGATGGGTAGAGTACCTATGTTGTTTAATGGTTAATGATACTTTTCCTTAGATCCTGTATAATATAACCTACCTGGGTACAGAATATGTTTACTTTTGTATTTCCTGAAGAAAGTCAGAGCTATTCTAATAAAACCGACCAAGTGCGAGTCGCACTTCCTGCGCAGGTAGCCCTTTTATGCCTAAAGATTTTGTTTTTGCATTGAAGGCATTTCAAGAACTTTGCCGGCAATTATACCTAACCTTCCTACTTATAGGTTTTCATGCAACTGAACAGGCCCCCTTACCTCCCCACAGTCACTTGAGTAGATCCCTAGAGGACAAGCTCTCTAACAACGTCGAAAATGCATACTTATTCCATTGACGTACTATAGAGGAGAGACACCGAGACTGAATTTTTTATATCACGCATATAAGCTAATTGGTGCAATAACCTTACTTTACACACCGCGACACTGCTCCCAGTATGCGCCCCGCACTGCGGATTTGGTGTACAGATTTTGTTCGCCTTGTCTGCTCTATACAGGTATTATTACTTTATACCTGCCTCCGTAGTTTAATGGTTAAGAGCATTGAGCTCTTTACACGGAGGTCGTGGGTTCAATTCCCACAGGGGACACCTAGTGATAGGTCACTTTGTGCGTTTTTCCCCTGTTGGTTTGGCCATTGCAGGCTGAATCACCTGATTGTCTGAAAGGAAAGATAATTCCGTGCTTCGGATGGCACGTTAAGTCTTTGGTCCCGGCTACTATCTCTGGAGGTAGGTAGTCGTCGTTACATAAAAACCACGTCAAGGGCCATAAGGCGGTCTGAAAAAACTCTGACACCATCACACCAGGGCTTGCCCACACCATAAGAAGAACACTCTATACATTCTTAATTAGTTGATAAGACTATTGAAACTTCTTAATAGTTTCTACTCTAAAGACCATTTATTGAAACGTAAATTGATAGTTATAAGTATATATAAAATGTATATGTGGATGCTTGTAAATGGCAAATGGTTTGTTATTCTAAATACACTACATTGTAAAAGAGGCTGTTAGCATCCCGACTAATATAAAATAAATTAAAATAAAATAAATATGCTGACACTTTTGTAAGGGGATGATCAGACCATCAGACTGAACAGCTTTCTCTATGGGACCACCATCGTAATCGCTTAAAAAAAGTTTTGCCATACATTTGGCTCGAGTAGGATTGTAGTTTTGTATGAAAGAGCAAATTTTTTTTTCGTGATTTCGATGTTGGTGCTATAGAGAAAGTTGTTCAATTTGATGGTCTGATCATCCCATTAAAAAATTGTCAGCATAGGGTGAGTTCAGAACATGAAACTAAACAACTTTCCCTAAGGAACATGGGTCGAAAAACGTCCCAAACCATCAAACTGAACAACTTTCACTATGGAGCCAACTCCAGGAGGCACAATCAATTCGCCACCCGTTGTTTTGCAAATCCATTTATTTTTGCCGACAAAGTACGTAGTAAACGGATTTCAACCTTATAAGTTTACAATAAAATATAGATTACCATAACAAAAACGTGATTATTCTTAGGACATGGATTACGTGTAGAATAGTAAAAAGTAGTAGTCTTGTAAAATTTCATTTACATTTCGTACGTAAGTAGATACTAGTAGATTAACTTGCTAGACCAAGGTAATATTTTTCTTCTTATTCTTATGTCTTTTACTAACCATATCGTCACCTCCAAGGTAAAAAGTCTAACGCGCCATTTGGCCCAAATTGAGTTATATATATCATTGGAATCAGCTGATTTTTCTCCGTCGATCTGTCTAGGTTTCGTAGAGATCTAAGCACTTTTTTGGCGCTTCAGAATTGTGAAAACCCCCTAAATTTGGATGACAAATGACTGAACCGACGCTTTTTTCCACCTTTTCTACGTTAGTAAGTTTACCTTATCGATATTTTTTAGTTGGTGGTTGGTTAGTCATTTGCGATTTTTTAAATTTATCTTATGTTGGCGCTTTAGAACTTTGTGCATACCAATAATCTTGAGTGTTATGTAGCTTAGTAAATCGTGCCCACCCTGTGTTGAATTTTTAGATACGATTAGTATTATTCTTAAACTGATAAGATTACATTCAAATACGTTTAGTGAATAGTCCACAATACATTTAGCATTCTTCTGGCATATTATCCATTTTAAACCACTCAAAAAGTAATGATTGAATATGGTTAGTAAAAGACATAAGAATAAGAAGAAAAATATTACCTTGGTCTAGCAAGTTAATCTACTAGTATCTACTTACGTACGAAATGTAAATGAAATTTTACAAGACTACTACTTTTTACTATTCTACACGTAATCCATGTCCTAAGAATAATCACGTTTTTGTTATGGTAATCTATATTTTATTGTAAACTTATAAGGTTGAAATCCGTTTACTACGTACTTTGTCGGCAAAAATAAATGGATTTGCAAAACAACGGGTGGCGAATTGATTGTGCCTCCTGGAGTTGGCTCCATAGTGAAAGTTGTTCAGTTTGATGGTTTGGGACGTTTTTCGACCCATGTTCCTTAGGGAAAGTTGTTTAGTTTCATGTTCTGAACTCACCCTATGCTGACAATTTTTTAATGGGATGATCAGACCATCAAATTGAACAACTTTCTCTATAGCACCAACATCGAAATCACGAAAAAAAAATTTGCTCTTTCATACAAAACTACAATCCTACTCGAGCCAAATGTATGGCAAAACTTTTTTTAAGCGATTACGATGGTGGTCCCATAGAGAAAGCTGTTCAGTCTGATGGTCTGATCATCCCCTTACAAAAGTGTCAGCATATTTATTTTATTTTAATTTATTTTATATTAGTCGGGATGCTAACAGCCTCTTTTACAATGTAGTGTATTTAGAATAACAAACCATTTGCCATTTACAAGCATCCACATATCGACGGCTTAGTGGAATAAAACCGCAATCGACAAATCCTGTTTTTCCAGGAAAAAATAAAACGTGAAATCACTTCATATCTTCAAAAGTACGCAGAGTATGAAAATTATTTATATGTCAAAAGATGTGTTATTTTTTTCCCAAGCAGCCATATAAGTTCGTATTGGTGAATTCTTCACCTGATCTGAAAGAAATCATAAAAACGACATTGCTGTATCTCGTAGTGGTATTACTTTCCGAAAGCGCGCCATTGCGACTTTATTCACGGAACATTTTTTAAAGTTTGTTTCAGCAATAGTCGCATACAATTTTATTCCATGAACAATATTTATAAAATTATTTCAGTAATTGCATATTACTGTAAAAAAAATTTAATGGCAATTTTTTTTTTTTTTCAAGTTTGAATTTTAACTCAATTTACTTTTGAAACGTCCTAAAATTAAGTAAAATAATTATTTATTGCGGACTAAAACCCAAAGATTGTTAGTAAGAAGATTAGTGACAGTTTCTACTTAGTTTAAGTAAGTACCATCATAAGTAAAATTAATATAATTTATATGGCCCAATCGCGTGTCGATGTTTTGTATAAGACAGTAAAACTGAACAGCAATGATTTTCAGGACGCTGATGTTGTCACTGGTAGGTAGTAGGAGAGGGGGGGGGGGGGCTGTAAAAACTTAATAAAAGGGAGTGTCTCCGCTGCGTCTCCGGCCGCGGTAATTTGGTTGCCAGTTCTGGTTATGAATATTTTGGAGGAAAAGGGAAGATCTTCCACGGGCTAGTTGGAATGCCCGGGACCGCGGTCCAACAGTTCTTAGTTGGATGTTGTATATATGCAAAGTCTCTTGATTACTTCGATAGTGCGATTCAGGACTCGCCATATGATTGGTTGTTATTCGTAATGAGCTGTGATGCGTTGGACAGATCCATATTGTGATTGGCCGTCTTCTGTGTGACATGCTAGGTCGCACGCGCTGACCTAGATAAATCTCTGTTTACATCGACTCGATCGATGTGTTCGGCATTGTTGCTTAGTCAGCTCTCGTAGCTCCGCTACAAATATCAGTGCCGGCGCTGGTTGCCGAGTTAGCTGTCGGCGCCGTCAGCCGAGTTAACCGAGTTAAGTGTCGGCGGCAGCACTGGTTGCCGAACTAGCTCCCGGCGCCAAACTGTTCTTTAAATGGGCTTAAAGAGTATAGTTTGGACCACAGATCCGACTCAGTTGGTTAGGTTAGCGAGGAACAACCGTAGGCAGTGACGAGCATGTTAGGGTTACTGTTGACTACAGCCCACGAGCCAAACGAGCGAAGCGAGCGTGCTGTGGAGATTCCGGCAAGTGCTAGAACTGAATTGGTACCTTCGACCTAAAGCGTTTCCGTTTACGAGTTCTACATCATGCGCACATATAAAGTAGGGGTCAAGTAGGAACCTACAAGTTTTAAAATGTTCGAAGTCTTCGTCCGGTTACCGAGTTAGGTAGGTGCTGGCGGCACCGGTTGCCGCGCTAGCTGCCGGCGCCGACTGTTGCTTTGGATGCTGGCCCTGGCAGAATCCTATAAACCTTCTGCCACAGGCTGCCATTTTTAGTGCCGGCTTAGTTGGCAGCCGTTATTCACAATCTTGGCTGCCTACAGTACCTATTATCAACTATCGGTTCCCAATGGCGTTATTTTTGAAATTCCGTAATCAAAAAGCTTGACGCTCCTTTAAGTGCATAGATGATGTCATTAAGAAGTGCGTAGCACCCTCAATCGGCGAAAGTGCATGAAAGATGTATGAATGTGATTGAGGCTAAAGAGGTGTGTCAGAGTCGTAGCGTGTGGCGGTCCGTGGTAGAGATCGCCTACCATCATGGGACAATGGCGAGAGCTTATGTATTTATGATTAAGATGTTATTATATTGTAAATTATAATTTTAATCTAACCGAATGAAATGATGATTCTCTCTTCCAATTTACAATAAATTTCATATTCACCTCCATTACCTATTCAGCCGAAACACGTCCGCTGCTGGACATAGGCCTCCCACAAGGATCGCAAAAACGACCGATCTTATGCTGCCCTTATCCAACAGGTTCCCGCCACATTCATCAGGTCGTCGGATGACCTTGTGATAGGGCTGTGCCTTCCGGTACGCGGTCGCCACTCTAGAGCTCTTCGGCCCCATCTGTTCTACGCCTATTGCTGCTTGAGTTTAGCAATTCTTCGGGCTACCTTGGTTCTTCTACGAATCTCATTTCTGATTCGATCTAGCAGGGAAACTCCCAGCATAACCCTCTCTATTGCTCTCTGAGTGACTTTTAGACCTTTCGGCTAGGCTTAGGCTTTAGGGTATTAGGCTTTCGGGTATTAGGCTTTCGGGTATTAGGCTTTTAGTGAGCGATTGTGTCGCCTCACCTCGGGGAATATAGTTGTGAGCACATGCTATCCTGATAATATACGAATCCAAAAAAATTACAAATCATTGACTAATAGGTAGATGAAACAACTCTGTCGAGACCTCCGCTTCTAGATTCCTAGTAGACAAAGTTGTATTCATCATCATCATCATCATCTCAGCCGATGGACGTCCACTGCTGGACATAGGCCTCCCCCAAGGATCGCCATAACGACTGGTCCTGCGTTTCCCGCCGCCTTCACCAGGTCGTCATTCCACCGTCCTACCCACGCTGCGCTTTCCGGTACGCGGCCGCCACTCGAATGAATTCAATTCAAAGTTGTATAACGTTATGCAATACAACCTGCATAATTTCTACTCGCTTTCGCACCACCAAAGAGCATCCTCAGGAGTTGGACCGACGAACGTTTGAAACAGAGTTGTTACTCCACCGATCGTCCAGGTCTGGGAGGGCCGGGTCCAACATTGTCACCTACATACATACCTAGGTATTTAGAAGCGGAGGTCTAGACACAGTCGTGTCATCTACCTATTAGTCATGAATTTCCGCAAAGTATCGCCGGATCCAATTAATTATTGCATTGACGTGAATATTTTGTTTTGAGTGTCTCAGTTCCGTATGTCATCACTGGCAGTAAACTCTGGTCAAAGATACGGTAAGGTACTTTCGTTTTGAGACAGAGAGTGCGGTATCTACGACGAGAATATATTAAGGATCTTCCCGAACGTGGCCCAGTCGTATTTAATTCTACGTTTGACCCCATTCTCGATATTGAACCTACCTTACTTACCTACCTGAACAGTTTGTCCCAGTTTTACATGATCGTCAACAACTTCGAACACAGAGTGTCCGATCTTGGCAGGAGTGGATAGAACATGATATTTGACATGATTTTCGTCTTGTCCATGTTGTTTTTAAATCAAATCATTCGGAGGCTCTGCTAAGGCCATGGAGTATTCTACAGAAGACCTAAATAGTCTCAGCTATGGGCAATGAGCTCTATATCGTAGGCAAACGAAAGGTTAGTGATGTTCTCGCCAATAGTGTTGATACAAAGACATTTCCAGTTCTTTAAGGGCTCGTCTGCACAGCGATTTTTATTCACGCGAATGATTTGAATGTGATAACATAGGATGACTTTCGACAGGACACTTATGTCAAGACACTAAATACAAAAATTGCTTGTTGCACGCGTCTTCCTATGTGAAAGTAGGGTGTGGGTGGTCGTTTTAGCGATAAAAAGCATAGGAAACGCGTGAAACAAAAAATGTTGGTGCTTAATTTCTTGACATAAGAGTCTTGTCAGAAAGTCATCCTATGTTATCACATTCACATCCTTCGCTAAATAAAAATCGCTGTGCGGACGAGCCCTAAAACGTCTATCAGTGCAACGTCGATCAGTTTCGGAGAAATTACGTCTCCCTTGCAACACATCCTCAATAATACAATATTATATGTTTTAAATTCTGATACTGCAGTCGGACTGAAATAGTGGCGTTTTTCACTTCGATGTACCAGTAACCAACTGGACGTTGCTGGAGAGACTGCATTACAGCCTAGGGGGCCTAGATAAAGAATCTTTCGTTTAGCGTTAACGACAGTAGAAACCAATTTTATGGGACTGTAGAAAAAATGAAAGCAAAGAGAAAAAGGCCCAGACAACATGCAGTTTTTGGCAGTTGCTGTCGACAGTGAGTGTTTCGTTTTGAACGCTTCGTGTCGATCGACCAGACCTTGCAGATAACGCTAGAAAATGGTGGGCGGCGAGAATTTGACAGCGAATTCAAATTATAATTTGTTTTTAAATCGAACAGGGTATCATTATTAAAAATAAGAGTGAATGATTTAGTGAATTAAACGCTAACCAAAAAGAGGATTACCTTTTTTTCTCTAATAAGTGATTGTCAATAATTTGCGACGTTGTCTAGCATTCTGACATTTTTCTATCGTCAATAACGCTGCGGCGTTGGCGTATGTAGAATCAGAAGCGTGCACTTTGTCTAGGCCCCCACGTCTTGTTCAGACTTTCTACGAAGCTTTCAATTTGATCGAGTCCACCAACGCTAAGCAAAGAGGCAGGTTATACTCTTCGGTCCTCAGTATAAGTTGCTAAAGCCTTTTCGGGAGGCTGGATGTCATCGAACCTGTGCGCAAGACAGTTCGTAATGAATCTCGATAATACCCTTTAATAATCAGCGTATTATCGTCCTTTTTGAAGATTGATTATTGTTTCTCAATAAAGAATGCCTAAAATAAAAAAGCTTTATTTATATAATATTGTTAGGAGGGCGCCACGGAACTGTAAAAGGACGATTGATGATTATTTCTATCTTTGCAATTTGATTTCTGGCGTAATTGCTAATAATCGTTATCCGCTAATAATCGAATGGCTTGAATCGATGCGAAAGAAAAGCTGGATCGTATGCTCGAGTTGTGATCAGATTTATGGAAAGATCGGCGCATCCCTAGCTTTAAGTCTTATAAATCGTCAGCGTTTTAATTCTCTTTGGTACTTTATTGATGATGATGATGATAATTATTGATTGATTGTTTGAGTTCCTATAAACAAATTTCTAAAATCGCAGTAGATAGGTACCTACAATCTCTCAGCCTGCGTTCTGTACGAATCGATATAAACGTTACAGTTGTCGCGGAAGGAAACCCAGCCTGTCTAAGGCTGCTCTACCACCAGAAATGTGCAAGGAAGCAAAACGGTGCGCGAGGAAAAATTCCTAGCCTCGTTTTGCTCTGGTAAAAAAAGGCTAAGCAAAGCGAGGTGAGCGATACCGTGTGCCCAGTCAATAGACTGCTATCGATAACCAATTGAGACGCGAGGGACGTGCAGCCGCCCGCGCCTCTTCTCCCCATCATACCTCACCCCACCTTCATATCTAAAATGAGTCAGCAACACAAATCCTCGCACTTTTTCACAGCTTCGCCACACATCCTCGCACAGCTAATCTCTCTACACACATCTCTCTGGTAGAAACGCCCAAACCATTTCATAGCTCCAGTGCATTCCTCGCACCACTCATCTTCCTAGCAAAAATCTCTGGTGGAAAAGCAGCCATCTTAATTTGTAACTAGAATGACTTTTGTAATAAAGCTTGACAATTGAGCATTTGCACACATCTGCAATAAGTCTGCAACATTATTGACTGTTATGTTATTTTATTTAACCAAAGTTCTTATTATAAACTACAGAGTTTCATCCTTTATACATTTGTTAGGTGGTTTTCTTAGCCAGAATGTATTTTATTGGGTCGGAACTTTACGATTTTTTTAATCTTGTGGCGAATGTAGAAGATGAACTAACTATGAATTTTGACTATTGGTAGGTATTCAATCATAGGCTGTCATAGTTTTAGGCATATTTTTAACCTCGCTCTATATTTTAAATTTTTATTTTATCGGTTAGCAATAGCTACAACAAATTTTCAATTAAAATGAATGGTGGTTTGACATATTTTTCTTTTAGTTTTTGAGTGTGTGGCTGTTCATCATCGAGCAAAGAAAACTAAATTCAGTTTTATAAACCATTTTATAGTTATATTTTAAGATGCTACTCATAATACTGACCAGTCCACCGACCTTACAATGGTATTGTGGTATAATCATAGCGCGGAAATTTAGGAAAAGGCCAGGGTCACTATTCGTCGTAAAAATAATTAGTGTAACAAAGATATAAATAGATATCTTGTTGCGTTGGAATATAAGATAGTACGGCAACAAGTCATTGCACGTGAATATTTTAATAATCTTTTGATGGTAATGAACATTGCTGTAGGATTCTTTTGCTGCCATAAAACAGCAATGTCGATAAACGTTATAATATTTCCAAAATAAGTCATACAATATACATTGCCGTAATAACCTAAAATGAAATTTCCCTGGAATACAACCGCAATATACATTGCCGTAATAACCTAAAATAAAAGTTCCCTGGAATAAAACCGCAATATCCATTGACGAAATCAACACTTTAAAACTAACCACGTAAAGTACAGTGCCTTTAAAACTTATAGAATGTTTATGATGGAATAAAATTGCCATAGCGTTAACCGTAAAATATTTCTAAAATAAGTCATGCAATATACATTGCCATGATAAACTAAATGAAGTTTCCCTGGAATAAAATCGCAATATCCATTAAGGAAATAAATATTTCAAGACTAATGTAGTAAAATACAATGCCTTCAAGAACTTTTGGATTATTAGATAAATAAGCACCATGTTTTTGTTGTTTCATCGCAATCAATAAACAAAGACCTATCAGTTCACTGTATAACATAGGCCTCCTCTCTATTTTAATTGCATACCATTTTAAATAGGTACGTTGTATTATTAAACATTGCAATGGGCACATCTAGGATGATTTTGTGGGAATTAAACTGCAATAATTAGGGAGGAAAGACAGATAATTAAAAAGTCGTGGTGGTCCAGGAACCTACTTACCTACTGTCCATTATAAGTGGTGGCGGGCTTACTGTCACACTGGACAGAGTTTCTCTGAATATCTCTGACTACCCCCTTGGGGAACATAGTCGTGAGCATATGCTTATGCAAACTTCAATAAGGATAACCGTAAAACATTTCTAAAATACTACTTCAACTAGTGAAACCTCGATGTTCTAAGGTTTCAGAATATCTCTGACTAGGGGGACATAGTCGTGATCATATGCTTTATGCTTATACTATTTCCAACATAGGTCCGAAAATAAACATTGCTGTTTTAAACTAAAATGAAAGTTCCCTGGAATAAGGTCGCAATATACATTAACGATATTAACTTGATAAATATTTTAGCAATGAACATAATGTTTATATTCCAGAATTTTTTGTCTACGATCGTCCGAGAATAAAGTATCAATATACATTACACGTTTATCTAAGTCAGCGAATATTCGTCAGAATAATCTGAAAAAAATTCACAAGGTGTATTAGGGTCCATAGATACCGAAACAAGCTTAATCGGAAAACAACCACTATGGCGATTGCGGTTTTATTCCACTAAGCCGTCGATATACATTTTATATATACTTATAACTATCAATTTACGTTTCAATAAATGGTCTTTAGAGTAGAAACTATTAAGAAGTTTCAATAGTCTTATCAACTAATTAAGAATGTATAGAGTGTTCTTCTTATGGTGTGGGCAAGCCCTGGTGTGATGGTGTCAGAGTTTTTTCAGACCGCCTTATGGCCCTTGACGTGGTTTTTATGTAACGACGACTACCTACCTCCAGAGATAGTAGCCGGGACCAAAGACTTAACGTGCCATCCGAAGCACGGAATTATCTTTCCTTTCAGACAATCAGGTGATTCAGCCTGCAATGGCCAAACCAACAGGGGAAAAACGCACAAAGTGACCTATCACTAGGTGTCCCCTGTGGGAATTGAACCCACGACCTCCGTGTAAAGAGCTCAATGCTCTTAACCATTAAACTACGGAGGCAGGTATAAAGTAATAATACCTGTATAGAGCAGACAAGGCGAACAAAATCTGTACACCAAATCCGCAGTGCGGGGCGCATACTGGGAGCAGTGTCGCGGTGTGTAAAGTAAGGTTATTGCACCAATTAGCTTATATGCGTGATATAAAAAATTCAGTCTCGGTGTCTCTCCTCTATAGTACGTCAATGGAATAAGTATGCATTTTCGACGTTGTTAGAGAGCTTGTCCTCTAGGGATCTACTCAAGTGACTGTGGGGAGGTAAGGGGGCCTGTTCAGTTGCATGAAAACCTATAAGTAGGAAGGTTAGGTATAATTGCCGGCAAAGTTCTTGAAATGCCTTCAATGCAAAAACAAAATCTTTAGGCATAAAAGGGCTACCTGCGCAGGAAGTGCGACTCGCACTTGGTCGGTTTTATTAGAATAGCTCTGACTTTCTTCAGGAAATACAAAAGTAAACATATTCTGTACCCAGGTAGGTTATATTATACAGGATCTAAGGAAAAGTATCATTAACCATTAAACAACATAGGTACTCTACCCATCAAACTGTCATTTTTTACTATAAGAGCAAACCGTTCAGAGCAACTGCAATACCAAATCGACTCAAATGTATGCAACAGCAGTTTTTTGTTGTTCCGAAAGCCGGGGAGGAAATACTGACAAGTAACGGTTAAGTATATAAATACGTGTGTACCTACATACTAAAGAATAAGAATAACTATAGAAGAGTAACTCCAAACAAAATCGACATAATTTTGGCACCTAATGATAAATGACCATGTCGCATAAGTTTTGGTGGCAAGGTACAGATTTTAAAGAACAAATTTAGAACACGGTACAGTTTTTTTGGTGCCACATTTTAAGCTTGATTTACATTTCTATACATTCTTATTCTTAGCCTAAATACAACGAGCTTCCCCATAGAGCCCGATTGCAGCGTCACCTACGAGTTCAATCTAAATAGAATAGAATAGAACTGATTTATTTTTAAATTTACAATCGAGAGAGAGACCCACTCAAACACACAAAAAGAAATCATTAAAATCAGTCTACCCGTTTAGGAGTAGTTCAGTGACATGCACACGGACATTAGAATTATCTATATATGTATCCTATACTAATATTAGAGAGTTGCTCTGTGGCTCTGCTATTGGGTGGTCGTGTCGGTTGCCCCATCCCCGGTCCACAGTGGAACTCCAGTGGTGGCTCAGGATATTGTTCTTTTATAAGAACAACCCTTGAAGTCACCAAAATATCAATATAACCGTACAACGTCAAGCACTTTTGCTATAAAAACTCGACATTGGCAAAATCATCACATACCCAAGATGGCAGCCATTTTTTAAAATATAGAATAGAATAGAATATACTAATATTAGGATACAGAGGAAAGATTTGATTTTTTGTTTGTTTGTTTGTAATGAATAGGCTCCGAAACTACTGGACCGATCTGAATAATTCTTTCACCATTAGAATGCTACATTATCAGTGATTAACATAGGCTATAAAAAACGGCCAAGTGTGTCGGGAAGATTTTAAGGGTTCGCCGAGGTCCTCTAGTATAATATAAAGATATACCAATAAATGTGATTTACCTTCTCTAAAATTAAATTTTATGGTCCACCACACACATACGGAATTTCGAATTACGGTTACGATTCGCATGAATTTTCCCGCTTCATAATTCCGTTCGGAATTGCGGCGGTGTCAAATCCTATACAAAATCACAATTCTGATTCGCAATTCCGTATGTATGTATGTGGTAGGTCTAAGTAATAGAAACGACTTAACAGTTACACAACGCGTAGGTACATAACAAGGTTCCTTCATGGGGCTTTATTAATAACCTCTATCATAGGCATGACAAACTTGTGGCCTGCGGGACGCATGCGGGCCTCATTGCGTATTTCAATTAAATTATATTTTATTGCACACCAAAACAGAAAATACATTTTGTCTTTTTACGGCCCGATCTGGAAGGCGATTGCGCTTTAAAACATCGAAGTTCAATCCTAATCCAATTTCAGTTCTAATCACATTGCAATTTAATTCCGTATCTCGCTAACCTTCACTTATTCACTTTGCATTTACAGCCTTTAACATTTGAGCAATCTGTTGCAAACGGCTCTAAGGGTGCCTGTCCACTGAAGCGGAACGAGGCTGCGGAGCATAGAAACGGAGAAATATTAACCAATAAACCAGGAGCAGAGATATTATGCAATCCTGTTGGTTAATATTTCTCCGTTTCTCCGCTACGCAGCCTCGCTTCGCTTCACGAGACGGACAGGTGTACGTCTGTCAAATGAATGGTGCAATACCGAATATGTTAAAAGTTGTGGTTCGCACGCAGTCCAATCATGGTTCAGTTGAAGGTCCCAAAAAATATTTTCAATTCGATGTCCCAATTACTGTAGCCTTTTCCTTCCACCCTACCTTAATCTTTCAATACCCTACCCTTTACTACTACTAGCTACAGCCCTGCCTGATTTAGTTTCAGCTTAGGATATACCTAGGGTTGACACAACCACATGCATGTCTTCCCGTGGGTGACTTATACATTTTACACCTACTCGGATCTCTTAATGATAATTCGTGTTACTGTCGGTAGAACGATGTACTTATATCACAAACTACATGACCCATATGCATAGTATGGCAAGTTTCTAAATATTGCTTATAGTATAGGTAGCTAGCAGGGTGAAATTGATATCGTTAGTATCTTTTAAACTAAGAGTCTAACCATCAAACTGAACAACTTTTTATATGCCAACCGATCGGAGCAAAAGAAAATCAGCTTTTAAAAGTTGTTCAGTTTGATGGGTAGACTCTTCGTTTAAAAAGGATGCTAATGATATCGATTTCACCCTGTAGATAAGGTTTTTATATTTATTTATTGTATGATGTGACTAAGAGATACGTTTTTTTAGCGATTTCAACGTTGGTCCCATAGTAAAAGTAGTTCAGTTTGATGGTTCGAGGTAACCCTTAAAGTAGGTAGGTATGTATCGCATTTAAGTTAACACCCTGTAGTTACCTAATATAAAGTTAAAGTTAAAGAAAGTTTAACTTTAAGTAAGTAAGTATAGTTTTAACCTTACTAGACGACTGAATCCTGTGTTTAGCGGTCTCCGGTTGGGCCTCCAAACGAACAGTGCAGGTGTGGTGCCGCTGCAGACAGGCTAGGCCAGAAAGGACTTTCTTGCCGGAGAAGTGCCGGTCGCGTCCCGCGCCATACTGCTCTGAATGACGTTATTCGTCGGGCTCTTGCCTCAGTGAACATTTGGGCAAAGGCTGAACCAAATGGCACGCACGCAAATATCCGCACTGATGGCAGGAGGCCCGGCGGGTTAACGCTTAATCCTTGGTGACAGGGGAGAAACCAGGTATGAGATGTGACCTTTGTGGACACGCTAACCTCGTCTCACCTCCAGGCCACTTTCGTGGACTCCCTAACCTCGTCTCACCTCTAGGCCACTTCCGAGAGCGCTGATGCTGCTGCGGGCGCTGAAATCCTGAAGTGTCGACAGTAACGCGATCTGACCGGCAGCTACAATATTATTCACGCCAATGGGTTTTGCGACGCTAGGTCCTTGGGGCCCACAGGCTAAAGCGATTATTGCAGACCTATTGGGGCGTCTCAATGAGATCTCTGGTGGCCGCAGAGCTGGCAGCTCCTTGCAATAATCAGCCTCACCATCCAGAGGGAGAAGGATTCTAGCCTGTTGGAAACTGTGTCTTATGGCGACGCTATGGAGTGTGTGTGTTATAATTTGTAATTTTTATGTTTAGTTTGTTCTTTTTTGTAATATTTTTCTAATAAATTAGGTAAGTTAAAAACTAAGGTAATTCCTAATAACAAATTCATAGGGATAGGTATTAATTTGGTTTCTTCTTATTCCATAAATAAAAGCATGTCACAAAATGCTGTGATTTGTTTACCCGACTGCCCCAGGAGGGTTATGTTTTTCGAGTGTATGTAAAGTATATATGTTGCATGTCCATTTCGTAAAAAAATGATTATCCGCTCCATGCCGCAATTGTTAGTTTACAAGTTGTTAAATTCAATAAAGGATTTTTTTTGGTATTTTATTTTATGTCATGATTGTTTTACCTCCAAATACGATTTTCATAATATTTAGATCGTTACTAAATGGGATATGAAATCATAAAAAATTGCTAAGATAGTAAAGGCCACGATAAAAATCCAGGCGTTTACATTTATGGCTATGTTTAGATAAAATTAGGGCTCTATTAATTATAAAAAGAGATTGTTTATGCCAAGATATTATGTCCTTATTTCAGCTGTCTGGGGTCGTATACGATAAACGCCATAGGCAGAAACAGGATAGGTATAGACTAAAGAATACATAGGTACATGCATTACAATTATACAATTTGTAATTGTTAATTGAATTACTTTACAACAATTACACGTAATTAGTAATTGAAATCTACAATTATATTTTGTAACTGAAGTCTAAAATTATATTAATTATATTTCGGTAACTAATTTTTTTTTTTCCAACACTTACATAATTATACTGTACGACAACATTAACGCTAACAACGTTTTTCCCTTAATATAAGCTGGCTAGTTAGTTAGAATACCAATAATATTCTTGAAGGAGAATTTACTGTTAGTATAATTAAACTTCACAAAAACGTCTAGTTAGTCTTTGTCACTGAAGCTAAAAGTCTGCTTAGTGTTTTTCACATAATCTAAACATTTAATTGCTGCCTTTTAAGTATTTTGCAACAGTTTAATCATCTAAGATTTGGTTATTAAGTTTTGTATGCAGTCTGATAAGAAACTAAATATGTGCGCTTAGTAGAATGCTAACAAGTTCAGTTTACTTCAAAACCTCAATAAGTCGTTTGAAAACTTTGCTTTTGTACTGAATGTTAACGGTTAGTCTTTTTACCTTACCGCATTTTCTAGTCGAATCGAAGACAAATGTCTCAAGCGACACTTTTCTTCTAAACCAGCTTATTTAGCTGACATCGATAGATGTCATAACATAGCTCGCATAATTGGCTTTCATACAGTCTAAGAAATTCAAGAATGTCTTTACCAGGAAGAAAGATATGATTTTTTTTCGTAAAAAAAAAACTTTAAACCGCTCTACTGTAAAATGGTGAAATGGCGCGTTAGACTTTTTACCTTGGAGGTGACGATATTGAGTTTCCATGCCTCTCCGCAACGTGCAACCGACGCTCTTCTGCAATACTTAAGTATTACCATGCATCACAGAAGAAATATCCACATTGCACTAGCTGTGCCCAAAGTGCCTGTCCAATGTCACAGAATAGATAATAGTATACACGATGTTACATAAGTAAGAATAAATTTTTAAAACTCTTAAGGGGGTTGTTTAGACCGTCAAACTGAACAACTTTCTCTATGGGACCAACGTCGAAATCGCGAAAAAAAAACGGATATCCCATACATATTTTAGCTCGAGTCGATTTGTAGAGTAGGTATACAACATAAATTATTTTTTTCCTGATTTCGATATTGGTCCCATAGTGAAAGTTGTTGAGTTTGATGGTCTAAACCAAACAAATGTTTATTTGTATTTTTGTAACAACTTGTATACATCGACCTAAGTATATAGGTAGGTACCTAATTCTATATACCAGTGTGACAGACACTAAGTCAGTCGGCACTTCTAATGGACGGTGAATACAAAGCTCCGGCCGCGATGGCAACTGAGTTTCGCAACCAGTGGTCAAAAATTAAAGTACTTTCGTGCTACGTAACCAACTGGTTACGTATTCGTAACGTTGGGTAGTTACGAAGACGATTTTCTATTCATGCAATACCTATACAGGGTGAAATTGATATCATTAGCATCCTTTTAAACTAAGAGTCTAGCCATCAAACTGAACAAATTTTACTATGGGAGCAAACCGATCGGAGCAAAATAAAAATCTGTTGTTGCATACATTTGAGTCGAGTAGGCGTTGAACTTTAGTATGGGACAGCAGATTTTTTTTTGCTCCGATCATCGGTTTGCTCCCATAGTAAAAGTTGTTCAGTTTTATGGGTAGACTCTTAGTTTAAAAGGATGCTATTGATATCAATTTCACCCTGTACATACACCTCGTATTAAGGCACCTTAATGCACAAAGGTTTCTTCAAGATGTTTTCTTCACTGAATTAAGACCGACGGACAGACAAACTCCCAGCGATTTTTTTTTGTGACATTGTACTAAAATAAAAATGTGAAACTAGGTACTGAAGAACTTGCGGTCGTTATCGTATCGAACGTTGCACCAGAAGTAACCGCGAATACCGGAGAAAACGAAAACGAAAACACAACACTTGAAAAAGATTAATTTAGAACAAAATTAGTAAGGGAAGTTCACCAAGCCCTGGGAATTACTTACTTTGAGTTTCCTTTGAAACCGCAATGAATTTAATTAAAGAAAATGTAAGAGAAGTTGGAATAACAAATATATTTATTACGCTTTCATAAGAAAAACAAGTGGTTCTGAAAGGTAGGTAATAGACACTAAACCTGCAAAACCGTTGGCTCAGAACTACGATGATGTCAATGATGAATGACTGATGATAATTGCGAAGGCGGCGCAAATAATGTAAAAAAAAATTTATGTGACAGGACAGGACATTATGGCGGAGGCTTATTCCCTGCAGAGAGACGACAAAAGGTGAATTATGTATATTGGAAGGTTCCTTGATCCCAGATACTGCTAATAGATAAAAATATTCGTTAAGCCGATGCGATGGCGATGGATGTGTGGCATATTGAAAACCTTGAGTATGTAAAAGTCTACTACGAAATTCGCTTCATCAATCCACCCTGAATTCGTATGGTTTATATTGGAGAAAGATTCTCAACCTCATTTTTGCAAGCAGGTACCTATCCTTGCTATGGTTATTAAGCTGATGATAATAATGAAAGAATAAATTATAGCCTTACCTGACAACACTCCACATTCGGATCTGGATACTCCTCAACTTGCTCAAAGACATCTCTGACTCCATAATATACAACTCTATTCGTTCCCCTTGTTCCTTCGAATCAACGGTTTGGCTCTCATTTCTCCTAAAGGGGTTCAGCTCTTTGTAGCTGCAATTTAAAGTCCAGATTAGCTTGTTGCGCCTGCCTCACAGAGACTGTTGTTGTTTCCATTTAACGACCTTAGTGATTGACTGTGGAGAAAATAATTGTGGAGAATACACGTTGGGTGTCCCCATTGGTCCAAGCGGATTGCCCGATCAACTCCGGTCATTGTAGTCATACAGGGTAGAAAACCGAGAGTCATTTTAAAGTAAACTTCCTACTGGTCAAATTGACCCCACAATTCGATCGGACAGTCAGGGAAAAACCTTGCATTTGATTTTGGAAGGATTATACAGAGTATACTAGATGAGGATAGTAGAAGAAACTTTTCTCTGAAAAACTACAGAAAACTTCAGATTAGAAACAACGGAATTTGGACGTAAGAGTTTTCAATCGTTTCAAAACTTTCAAGATTTGGTAAATGTAACAGAGATATTTCGTTCTACAATAAGACTTTTAATTGCAGATATAGTAGATTACACACCGAGGACAGGAAAGTAAGAAAGGTGTCAGATCTCATGTAGGTAATCATCACATCATCAGTGTCTCATGTGATCTGAGGCTTTCTTGTTTACTGTCCAAGGTTAGTATACTATTTTTCTCCTTTACGGAGGTGGAAAGCGACAAACTTCGTTTAGCGCAGCGGGACGAAAATTGACGCTTGCCGTCCGGAGGGGAGAACTTAATTAATTCCTCTTTGAATCGGAGCAATAGCATGACAGTGAAGCCTTTTGAAGTAGCTAGGACTTCAAAGCGGTAAACTAGTTTCACAGTTTTCTCTGAATCTGTCATATACAGCGACCGGGCGCTTGAATGGACATGCATGCATGACTTACGGACCCATTTATTTAAGAGGATAGGCGTAATTTGGAGAATAGGTAAATTTTTCGACTGTATACGTATTTATCAGATCCGCCCCACCCATACACCCCGCCGACTAGAGTGCGAAAGAGACAACTGCAGCTCGGACCGATTTTAAATACTTTTAAAAAATCGACGAAATCAGCATTTCGTATTCCCCGGTTGTCTCCTCCAAAAATAAACCTATTTTAATAAATCTTTTAAAAATAAGTTTTCCTTTTTTTTTTGTTTATATTCGTCAAATTTGCTGTCTGAAAACGGGCGGTAAAATGGGTCATGTTCGAAGGTCCCTTAGTTCTTACAGTAATTAATTATGCAAAAAAGCAAAACGTAGGGACATGGTGACATAGATTGTATGGTATAAAAGTATTTGCTCTAGTGTTATTATCCAGGGAGAAAACAGGGGAAATCGTTTGTATGGAGAAAACTATACTCGTCTATCCTCTTAACGGGTGAAACTTTGACTTTAGTTGTATTTTTAAAACAGCTTGCTTACATTTTCTAAGATTCAAAGAATGTTATTTCTTCCGGGAAATACTTTTCTTATGACACACGCGCCAACAATTGACGAATGACGACCAACATTAAGGATTTCGTAGACAGAAGACGGTTACGCAGTCACGCAAACTGCGTTACCTTTAAAAAGAGTTCTTAACTTTGATTAAATGGAACTCGGAGCCAGCTCCGCTTGAACTTTTCCCTAGATAACGTCCCATAAATTATCAGGCCAATCCATAATTCAGCCACAGATTATTTAATAGTTACTTTGTAACAGATACTGCACTCTCCAGATGTCGCTTGCCAACTGCGACGATCGAGGAAATAAAAAGCACCTTATGCCAATGCACGACAGCCTATGGTATCTCATGCAAAACTCGGTGCCGTAGACTGTCAAACGCGAGTGACGGGACACTGGTTCAGTTTTCACTTAAAAAAGCAGATATCAATTTCCACTTACAAATCGATGATGTCATTCAAAACCCTGAACTCTTCAAATATATTTTCAGCCTTCAAATATTGCACTGTAGATTCTAAATGCTCCAGTCCAAAGGCTTCATATTGATCGAAGCGGTTGAATTTCTGTTCGCTCTCAGCTTTGATGTAGTTGACAAAAGTGAGAGCTAAGTACAATCCTTCCATAGACTTGATAAGTTCATAGCAAGCCGATAATTGCCTGCAAGAAACAAGTTTTAAAAATATAAATATCCGAAAAAATATTCGACCATATTTACAGAACGCTAGAAGCAATCAAGTACGTGTTGTGGCTCGCACTTGGCCGGTTTTCGCCATGCACTTAAATTTTATTATTATTATGTGTCTTACGATCCGTAATCACGGGCAATTAAGTCCCGGACCTTTGGAAGGCGTGCATGGAGCCGAAGCCAACATGTAGAGGCCCGTTCAGAAGACAAGTTAATCTAAATGTAAGGGATACACATGGCGGATACCATCTCCGAGCGCACAACATGATACACACGGGGATGGTCCCCGCCAGGTGCAAAGACTATTGGAGTCCGGCGCTATGGCCGTGATGGAAAAATAAGGTCTTGGGCTATAGAGGTGAAAGTTGGATGGATGGATACTGGCTGGGCTATGGGAGGAGACTAACGGACGCCTGCCATGACAACTAGTCTCAAAATTGTAAATAGGGCAGGCGGTGACTCGCCAATATTATATCAGCCGTCGGTGTCCCATTGTTGGGCAAAGGCCTCCCTCCGCTCTCTCCATGCATCCCTGTTTATTAAACGTTTAGTAATAATGTTATCGTTTTATATTGCTAGACGCCGTTAAACTGCGTGAAGCATGAATGTAAATTTCAAGTACTTTGTCCACACAAATTTGTCTGTAAAAGTATTAGCAAATAAATACATCAAATACAAATAAAGTCCTTCTTATGCTGACACTTTTTTAAGGAGATGATCAGAGCATCGACTAAACAATCTTTCTCTATGGGACTAACATCGAAATCGCGAAAAATAAAAACAGTGTTCCATACAAAACTGAAATTCCTACTCGACCCAAATGTATGGGACAGCTGATTTATTTCCTATATAGTATCTATAAGTATAGTAGGATCTTTCTTAATATGCTGACACTTTTTAAGGGGAAATCATCCCCTTAATTCAGTTTTGTATGGAACACTGTTTTTATTTTTCGCGATTTCGATGTTAGTCCCATAGAGAAATATTGTTTAGTCGATGGTCTGATCATCTCCTATATAGTATCTATAAGTATAGTAGGATCTTTCTTAATATGCTGACACTTTTTAAGGGGAAATCATCCCCTTAATTCAGTTTTGTATGGAACACTGTTTTTATTTATCGCGATTTCGATGTTAGTCCCATAGAGAAATATTTTTTAGTCGATGGTCTGATCATCTCCTATATAGTATCTATAAGTATAGTAGGATCTTTCTTAATATGCTGACACTTTTTAAGGGGATGATTTATTACTATAAGTATTATTATACTTTCATTCTTTTTAGGGTTCCTTACACTAAGGGTGAAACGGACGGACGGATAGCCAGGCTTACGAATAGGGTTACGTAGTAACTTATTATTGCTTATAAACCCGGCTTAAGCCTGGCTGTTCATCCGTCCGAGCTTCAGAGGGCTGTATCTTCTGAACCGTAATAGGAAGCCAGTTAAAATTATCAGAAAATATGTAATATCACTAATAATAAAAAAAACATTAAGTAAACATTTAAAGGGGGTCCTAATAATACAAGAAACTCGTTTTTCTCATCGTTTTATCTTCTCGCTCCGTCGTAAAAACGATAGTACGGTCAGCATCAGAGAAATGTAACCCCCTTGCGCTTATAAAGATTTTGATAGAGGGGTCAGGTTTCTCTGATGCTGACTGTACAATACAAGCGTCAAACTTAGTGTGATTATAGTGCAAACTCTACAGTATAACAACAAATAATAAAAACTGGCAAAGTGTGAGTCGGTCTCGTGCTAAGGGACTCAGAATAAAGACATTTTTTTGGTAAGGTAACATATTATAAAGTTTCAGCATATTAGAAAGGAATCTGTATACTTACAGGGAGTTTCATAAGTAAGAATAAACTTTTGAAACTCTTAACTTACTTCTTGTTTAGACCGTCAAACTGAACAACTTTCTCTATGGGACCAACATCGAAATCACGAAAAAAAATTTTGATATCCCATACATATTTTAGCTCTAGTCGATTTGTAGAGTATGGAACATCAATTTTTTTTTTCGCGATTTCGATATTGGTCCCATCGTGAAAGTTGTTCAGTTTGATGGTCTACACCACCCTTAAAGGTTTATTTGTATTTTTGTAACACGTATTTTCTTTCGCATTTGTATTTTTTTTATATATTTTTAGAATTTGAGTCTGTCGCAACTTTACCTCCACAGTGAAGAAGTGGTAGATTTGACGTGATTAGTTACATGCTGCAGCAGGATCGTGTAAATGTCTTCGTACACCGTCATCCTCTTCTGGAATTGATTCTTGAAGTCTCTGAAAATGTTAAATATTTTATTCAAGACAAAAGCTCACTCACTCGCTCGAGGGTCATCCCCAAGCAGCCATCGTCTCGGCAATTCTAACCAAATTGCTGCTTTGGCTCTCTAGTGATTTTTTTTAACCCAATATAGGTTTAGGTACTGCATGGAATAGAGTTAAATATAACACCTTGGATATACTTTGCTGTCCATCCATTGCTCCATCCTTTTCTGTCACTCAGGAACGTCATTTGCTAGAGCATATAAGACAGACGGAACGCGACCGCGCGCGATTGTACGATAGCAAAAATGCGATGCGGTGCTATTAAATGAGGTTCAACCCTTCGATCAAAATAAAATTAATGGATAGGCCTTACGCAAACATTTCAAACCAGAAAAATGAGGCAAAAAAAATGAAAGGTTTACTTGTCACTTGTATGCAAGTGCCCTAGATTTGACAGATAATGGCGCTAGTTTGTATGGACCAAGTGCACCAGTAGTGTGCTTCAACTTAGGCCTCACTTCAGGCCTATCCATTCATTTTATTTTGATCTAAGGTTCAACCCTTATATCAACTATATAGATTGTAAAGTAAAAGAATCATTAACCTTTAAACCACATACTCTACACATCAAACTGAACAACATTTACTATGGGAGCAAACCGATCAGAACAAAAAAAATCTGCTGTCCCATACATTTGAGTCGAGTAGGTATTGCAGTTTAGTATGGGACAGCAGATTTTTTTGTTGTTCTGATTGGTTGCTCCCATAGTAAAAGTTGTTCAGTTTGATGGGTAGAGTATACAAGTTGTTACAAACATACAAATAAACCTTTAAGGGGGTGGTTTAGACCATCAAACTGAACAACAAAATTGATGTTCCATAGGTACTCTACAAATCGACTGGAGCTAAAATATGTATGGGATTTCATTTTTTTTTCGCGATTTCGATGTTGTTCCCATAGAGAAAGTGGTTCAGTTTGACGGTCTAAACAACCCCCTTAAGAGTTTTAAAAATGTATTCTTACTTATGAAACACCCTGTATACAGGGTCCTTCTTAATATGCTGACACTTTTTTAAGGGGATGTTCAGACCATCAAACTGAACAACTTTCTCTATGGGTCCAACATCGAAAACGCGAAAAAAAAATCAGCTGTCCCATACATTTGGCTCGAGTAGGTTTGCAGTTTTGTATGGAAGAGCTGATTTTTTTTTCGCGATTTCGATGTTGGCCCCATAGAGAAAGTTGTTCAGTTTGACGGTCTGATCATCCTCTTAAAAAAGTGTCAGCATATTAAGTTTGACCCTATATATGGTTTAAAGATTAATGATTCTTTTCCTTACCTACACCCTGTATACTATTACATATTCTGTGACTATGGTTATGTTATGTGGATTTGATAGCCATTGAATCGGGTAGTTACACAATAAGACCCCTGACAGCATGTGACGTCACTTAGCAACCGGATGTGAACCTCGGCTTGAGGTTTTGTTGGGTCTACGGGGGGGGAAGGTGCGTTGGTCAAATATACGTTATAGGTAAGTGTGTTTTTTTAATGTAGGTATGTTTGCTGTTGTGGGTATGTATGCAGTAACATGAACAACCTGACCAACTCGAACAACATGAATAACTTGGTCAACTCGGATGACATTGAACAACTTGGTCAACTCGGATAACATGAACAACTTGGTAAAGTTGCGTTTAGTGGCGAGATGTCACCTAACCCGTCAGTTTTGGGTAGATCTGATCTGGCCCTTTTTCATTGAACACACAATCTAAAAACTGTTTGCTAACAACAAGAAACAAGTCAAGCTTTTGACTTTGTAAGTGCTCACTAACTTGCATCTACCAAATCGCACTGGGCAAGCGAAGTGGAGTATGGTATGGACCACTAACTCTTACCAATAGCTGCCTTATCTTACCTACCTTTGATTTAATTATGTCAAGATAGAACCTCACGCTTATAACGTACTGAAAAATTGTGCGTGAGGCATCATTCAACTTATCTGTGTGCGTGTATATGTATACTGTTTACGGACTTTAGATTTTAAATGAATCGGGACCGTTTCGGTCCGAACTTCATTGTAACAGAGTTGACATTGGAACGAAAACGTTCACGCAATTCGGTATGTCAAGTTTTTTTTTGGAGGTCTAAATCGAAAACCATTTCGAGATAATTGTCTCAATAATCATATTTTCTATGTCAGAGATTTTAAAATGAAAGGATTACAGATATTTTTAATAAAATAACGTCGTTTTTCGGTCTACGGGTGACGTCAATCGCTGCCCCTGCAAACTCCTTGGTAAACATAAAATCAACTTAAAGTTACTTGTACATTAGGAAAAAAATACTTTCACAATGACAGAATTTGACATTTGATGTTGCCGTATCTGTTTCCAAAAAAGAATTAGAAAGAGGAGGCATGTGATTTTTTTTTAATAGGTATATCAGTAGTTTTTCTCTATGGAGTTCGAATTATTTTCTTTCCACCAATTTTGCACTTGGAGATTACAGATCAAAATAATTTAAAAATTAAATTTATGTTGATAAACTCGACGAATCGCAATAAAAATGAAATAGGTGTCTTAAAATTATGTCTTCTATCCGTAAAAAATATAAAATGAAGCAAAAAAAAAACTTGACATACCGAATTGCAAAGTTCGAAAGTCCGAGTAGACATGATGATAGGTTTAGTGCTATTTCATCTCGAGGTTGTTTTTTTCGACGCGTTCGTAACTTTGACTGTCTATCGTGACATATCAAAGAGTAACTTCTTGCCTAAGATTGATAATTAATACAAAATTATCATGCAGGCGCCGTTTAGTTTATTGAGTTTGTCTAAATGAACCTACATTATTTCCAAATTGTTTAAATAGCTATATTATTCAATCTAAAGGTATGTAGAACTATACAGGGTGTAAGGGACAGCCCTCCGCAGACTGAAACGGTGAACTCATACCATCAAACTGAACAACTTTCACTATGAAGCCTACCTCAGGAAACGTGAAAAAAATGTACTGTCCCATACATTTGAGTCGGGTAGGTACGGCAGTTTTGTATGGGACAGCTGATTTTTTTTCGCGTTTCCTGAGGTAGGCTCCATAGTGAAAGTTGTTCAGTTTGTTGGTCTGAGTTCACCTTTTCAGTTTACGGAGGGCTGTCTCTTACACCCTGTATAACAGATATTACCTATGCTATGCTCAAAGTTCAGAAAAGCGAAAATCAATAAAGTTATTAACTAACGAAAACGTAGTGATTCTATTATCTTTGACGAAAACCGAACAATGTATTTTTAATTTCTGTAAAATGGCGCTGGCGTTATTAAATGAACCAGTAATAAAAGTACAAGGAAACTAGGATCCAAGGAGATTGAACAAAGCTTCTACCAAGAAGTTATTATACTTATTATTCCGATACGAAAATAGCACAGAAAATTGCATGAAAACTTTATCAACATTTTTCTTTCTATTATCACCCTGGCTGAATTATGTCGAAACAAATCAACGAAGAGAATTAAAAAACAGGCCAAGTATGAGACGGGACTCGGGAAATTTGTAGTGTTCCATAGTCGGATACCTAGGTACTATTACTACCAGTTTTTTTAAATAGATTTTAAATTGTTACGTTACACAATAGGGTACTTAATCCAAGATAAGATAATGCCAACTTAATCATTCTCAGTCGTCGTTAGTGAGTTTTTCGAAAAAAAATAATAGTTTTCATAAAAAACACAAATCGAAAAAAATTTGTATTTTTAGACTCGCATTTTCATAAAGATTTCAATTGATATATTATCAGTATCACACACGATAAAGTAAAAAAGTGTTGTGTTAACCTGTTAAAAAAGTTCTGACTCCCAAAAATACGGACTTCTTTGCGTCATTTATTTAATTACGCCTTATTGGGCCATTTATTGCTATAAGCTATGACATGTTTCATCATTCCCAAGTATAATACGTAGAAAAACGCGTGTGAAAAATGGACGGACGTCGGACAGACACACCCGAGGTGATTCCATACCTGAGTTTTTGGTTTTGCCAATTTTGTTATGGAACTCTAATATTTTCTTTTATTTTTTCAAATGGCGTTACAATAGGTATTTTGGGCCAATTATGCCCGTTATAATAACTGACAAAATATGGACACATAATTCGAATCCATGCCATGGACTATACAGGGTGAAATTGATTTTAGCCATAGTAAACCGATCGAAGCAAAAAAAATCTGCTGTTCCATACTAAACAACTGCAACGCCTACTAGACTCAAAAGTATGCAACAGCAGATTTTTATTTTGCTCCATTTGCTCCCACGGACCTGAAAAAAAAACAGACTCTAATCTCGTCTAATCACGAGTAACACATTTATTTTTGTGTGCATCTGTCACGCGGTACAAAATGGTGGCGGGTTGTAGGACTACGCCTAGAATTGGTGCATCTGCGTGAGTGTAGGTCCCTTGTAGAACAAACGAATATGTAGGACCTTAGATGCTTCACATCTTTTTAGTGTCACATTACGTCCGACTTTTTTCAGGTCCGTGTTTGCTCCCATATTAAAAGTTGTTCAGTTTGAAATATGTATAAGCATAGCATAAGCATACGCTCACGACTATATTCCCCAAGGGGGTAGTCAGAGATATTCTGAAACCTCAGAACATCCACGATTCACCAGTAGTACCGAAACTCTGTCCAGTGTGACGGGGGGTGAGGGTGAGCCCGTCGCCACTAATAATGGACAGTGGGTACAATACATGCTTCGAAATTGAAGCATGCAGGTTTCCTCACGATGTTTTCCATCACCGAAAAGCCAGTGGTGTTACAAATCGTACATAAATTCCGAAAAACTCATTGGTACGAGTCGGCGTCGTGGACGGGGATCGAACCATCGCCTCCTGCACGGCAGGCAAGGTTACTCGCCACTGGACCACCACGGCCTATATATTTATAGGTACCTACTATTACCTATTATGTGGCCATGGTTTGTTGTAAAGAGAATGGAAGTTTGTTGTGTACGTAAAGTAATATAAATTCTTGTGTTTACGCATTGTTTCTGTTTTCCTGCAGAAACAGCACGTTATATATTGTTGTTCCCTGTTTTCTTGCTGGTTAAATGAAAAGGTGAATAGGTAGGTTTCAGAAGGTGCCTACTCACTTGAAAACATAGTGCGAAAGTACTTATGCCATTTGATATTCTTGCAAAGAAAATCTTCGACGAAAGTTTTGAATATTGGAACCGCATAACTTTTTAAATTCTTATTCTCATTCCATCGAAGTATCTATCTAGATCTAGTCCTTATGTAATTTATGTCATAAAAACGAAAACGGCTTGAATCGCGAGACTTGCGTGGAACGGTTTTGTTATAAAGAAAGTTTATAACAGGGATCGTGAACCTTTTTGCATCAGCTTCAAAATATTTATGTAAATAACATTTTTCGTGCCCAAACCAAAACTTGCCACAAAATAAAAATATGTATTCCACAACCACATTTCGTCATTATATTATCCTCAATACTACGTATCATTAAATATCTAGTTAAAGCCTGGACTAGGAAAATAAAAAACCACGCCATGTAGCGGAAAATCATTGGAACCAATGTTTCTACTAAAACATTGTAAGAACAATGTAGTATTTACCTTTAATTAAAGGTTATAGTCGATTGTAGCGCCCCCAAAGTAGGTATTTTATTTTTCTGGGCAGGCTTTAAAGGACAAGACTACTAATATTCTGGAACTTTGATTGGGATAGGTAAGATAAAACAGTTTATACTTTGAAAAACATGTTTGCCATTCATTAGTGTCACGCAGCCAACTGTGCCACGACATTATTGTCGTGTCAAATTATAATAGAGAGCTAGCCTAAATATAACACTGTCACAGAAGCCTTATTAGAGTTATCTGCTTTTTCTACTCTCACGAAAAGAACGGTCTGTTAGAAAGAGGGAACTAAACGGCAAATAAGTATTACCTAGTGTATGTTATTAGTTTATAACAAAACCACGTGCCAACATTCTTTCGCGTTACACCTGCGGCACGCCAACAGAACAAAAACTCAGCTTCGCTTTAGACAGAGATATAAATAAAAAATGTGCTAATTTGAATCTGCTGGGTCACTAACCATTGTGAAAGTTATCCTTTGCTTTGTCCTTTATTAAAAGTAGCACGTAGGATTCACGTTGCAGGGTTTGCCCCGAACTCTTGTCTCTCGCATGGTGTTCGCGCGGTTCGCGTTTAAGCCTGCCACGAGGCTCCACAATCCGTCTCAGTTGTTCTTACTCAGAAACAATCCTCGAGATTGGATAGACACTCCCTCAAACCACTTGACATTGGCGGAAATGCGGTGCTAACGCACAAGCAATTTAAGAAGTCCATAATTATAATATATAAAAAAAAAAGTAGCACGTAGGTGCAGCCTGCGTGCCACTAATAAGGCTGTGTAATATCTTCTCAATACATTTCGATCGACAAAATGGTCATAATAAGTCACTATGAGTCTATGACAATTTAATGAAGATTCAGTTAAAAGAATTAAGTATTAAGGTTGAATTTAAATAGATTAGTTATTTTTTTGGTCACGCTTGTTTTCGACCAAAATAGTCCTCATAGTCCTATTTCTATTGGTTTTCTTTTCTGTGGTTATCTTTTCACGCGTGCCAGTGGTTCGCAACCGCTAGTCTGTAATAATCTCATTTGTGGACTTTGTGGGAGACTTGTTCGAAAGTCATTTCTGACAAAGTTTAATGGAATTCCGCCCTTATGGCATGCTATTATAAGGAGAAATTTCCTTATTATGAATGCTAAACAATTTTATGAAGCCTCCTGACTGCCTATAGAAAGTTTTATTGTACCATCTCTTAGTTGGAGGAGTCGGGCGATAAAAGACAATGGTGGAGTAGATGTTTAGCTAAGCCTTTAATTCGGAATTGAATTTGTTTTTTATTCTATTGTTTTCTAATAAAGCCAAATGATGATCCTTTTAGATTAGGTTTTGAGAATGTTAAGAATTGTTTTCCACGAAAGAGTTTAACTTGATCGAAAATGATTAGGAGTCAATTTACCGTTCAGTGACGCCCTCATCACAATATTAAAGATTCTCCATAACGAAAACCGAAACGAACCGATCCGAAAAGTGAATAGTGAACTTAAAAGCAAATTTTAAAGAATTACTTTTCTAGGTTCAAAACATGGGCCGTTCTTTTTTATTCTTTTCTCGAAGTAAATATGTAGGTATATTTAAAAATATAAAAGTATTTAATAAAAATAGCTTTAAGGCTTTTGTAGTAAGTTGGAGTCACACTTATTCAATTTAGGTACCTATATATATTTTGATGAGGGCGCTACCGAAGTAAATGGACTCTTAACGGAACGGTATCGCGGATGCTTTAGAGATATTTCGTAGTTGAACTTACAAACTTGAAGGGGTGGCCCATTGGCATGGCCAGCCGCCAATTTTTTTTAATGCGCTGAATCCAGCACCAGAATCCTTTATAGATCTCTATGGGATACGTAGATTGTCAACCAATTTTTTGTATGCATAATAGCCTAAGATCCGGCCGTAAATTTATGCACCTATATTTGTTTGGTGAACGAAATGTGATTTAAGTTAAAATACAGGGGTTCATACAACGCCGCCGGGTTGCCTAGCAAAATCTTGCCGCTAGTACCTTTACCATGATGATTTAGGGTACCATTTTTTCCACCTATCTGTTTCGAAAGGAATTCGGTATGTCAAGTTTTTTTTTGTCTTCATTTTTATATTTTTTACGGACATAAGACATAATTTTAAGATACCTATTTCATTCTTATTGCGATTCATCGAGTTTATCAATATAAATTTAATTTTTAAATTATTTTGATCTGTAATCTCTAAGTGCAAAAATGGTGGAAAGAAAATAATTCGAACTCCATGGAGAAAAACTACATACAGCTGTATTTAAAAAAATTAAAACCTGCCTCTCTTTCTAACTCTATGCTGGAAAAAGATACGGCAACATCAAATGTCAAATTCTGACATTGTGAAAGTATTTTTTTTTCTTAATGGCCGGTTATTTTATGTTGATTTTATGTTTACCAAGGAGTTCAGAGGTATGCCAGTGACGTCACTGCACGGACCGAAAAACGACGTTATTTTATTAAAAATATCTGTAATCCTTTCATTTTAAAATCTCTGACATAGAAAATATGATTATTGAGACAATTATCTCGAAATGGTTTTCAATTCAGCCCTCCAAAAAAAAACTTGACATACCGAATTGAGGTGCCATCTGAAGAAGACCAATCTAAAGAACTGGAAAAACTAGCGTTGCCACCTCTCAATCTGCCGCAACGCCCGCAATTCTAGGGTTGCGGACTTCTTTGAACCTGGCAACCCTAGAGTTGCGATAGGCTGAGAGGTGGCAACCCTAGTTTTTCCAGTTCATTACATCAGTATCCTCCAGATGGCAACTCAATTCTTTCCCAAACAGATAAGTGGAAAAAATTGTACCATAAATCATCATGGTAAAGATACTTGCGGCAAGATTTTGCTAGGCAACCCGGCGGCGTTGTTTAAACCCCTGTATAAATAAACATTCACTTAAATCACATTTCGTTCACCAAACATAAATTTCATAAATTTGCGGTTGGATATAGATCACAAATATATAATATCTTTTAAACCGCGCGGTGATGTTACGACAAAATGACATTTTCTTGATCATAGTAATACCACAGAGTACTTACTATACAACGTGTTAATGAATAAGCGCAAAACATCATACACCCCAACTGATTTATAACAAAATAATAAGATTGAAACAATAATTTCATTATTATGATAGTTAAAATTTAAAGTTATTCGCATTCTAAGTTTTGAGGCAAAAACAAATTTAAAATTCTTGTTTTGGTAGTAAATAGGGTGCCCGTGCGGTGGTTTGAGATCGAGTTCAGAAAATTTTAAATTTTAAAAACAAATTATTAAAAAAAAAATGAAAAAAAAAAACCTATTTTGAAACCATGATAATTCGATTCTGCTCTCGATTCTAAACAAATTACTTTCTAGTTTTGCGTAAATTCATTAACACGTTGTATAGGGTCCTTCTTAATATGCTGACACTTTTTTAAGGGGATGATCAGACCATCAAACTGAACAACTTTCTCTGTGGGACCTACATCGAAATCGCGAAAAATCGGCTGTGCCATACAAAACTGCAAACCTACTCGAGCCAAATTATGGGACAGCAGATTTTTATTTCGTGATTTCGATTGGCGGCGTAGGCGTAGCCAAGTAATCATTTTGCCAAGTAATCTGACCATAACCACAGAATAGGTAATATTATGGACGCCGGATCTAGTACAAAAAAATGTCCGAGACTAAGGCCGGATTCGACAAAACGCGAGTAACTTTTATTCTTAGATTAAGTCCGTCCTTGTCATGTGACTTGAGTGTCGTTCTGTAATACCACAATAAGTTTCAGGATGGAATGACGTGTCAAGTAGTAAGCCACACCCTATTTTACCCACTGCATAAGAAACATTTAGGGTCGATTCAGACCAGAAAAGCATCGAAGAGCATTCGCCCACAGCGGCAATCCCGTCACCAGTTAATAAAGATCAATTTTTTTTGGAGGGATACGGGCAGCGCGCCGCCCGTATGAATCGACCCTTAGTCCCTTAGTAGCCCGTGCGACACCCACGGGAAAAATTGGAGTGGTCCATTCTAAGCCGGAACCACACGGCTCAAGAGAGGAGACAAGACAACGGCAAAAAAATGCTGCTGTCACATTTGAGTCGAGTCGGTAGAGTCGGTCGGGTCGGTACTCCAGTTTTGTATAAAACAACATAGGTACCAATTTTTTATTTTTTCTCCTTAATAGCTTCATTTATAGTGAAAGTTGTTCAGTTTGACGATCTAAACTACCCCTTTAAATATTACTACGGTATATCGGTGCACGTTTTGGAGAGCGATTTTTGAATCTCATACGGTGAGCTCAGCAGTTGAAAATGTCAAAATTACTATGGTGATACGCATCTTTCTACTGCTGATTGGACTCTTAAAAATCGCACACCTGAAGTATGATTTTTAAGAGTCCAATCAGAAGTAGAAAGATGCATATCTCCATAGTTATTTAGACATTTTTAACAGCTGAGCTCAGGGAATGAGATTCAAAAATCGCACTCCAGTTCTAACGATTGTTTAATGTTCTGTGGTAAGCTATTGCATCTGCACTGCCTGCCGGGCAAAGTCAGCTTTGCATAGACCCTCTGGGCATAGTTTGCGAAGACAATTAATTAGAGGATTGTTAACTATCCGATTTATAATAGTACGGAGTTACGGAGTCAAGTCTGCTGAAATAGCGATGCGGTGGGCGATATTAAATTAGGTATTTCATTTATTTTGCCCAATTTCAACTGAGTTTTGTTTATTTTGCGAGCTCTGTGTTCAAGGCTTTTACTTCAGTGGTACCTACAGAGAACCTCATTATTTTTGTTATTTCAAATAAGGATGCCTTTTGTACACTCGCTCGTGTATGTAAATTGTTGTTGTTTGTGTATTTTGGTGTGCAAATAATATAATATTAATGTAATGTTAAGGCTGTGGTTGTATGTAAAGGTACAGTTTTGTAAATAGAAATTACAAAAAGTAGAAAGAATTTTCGTTTTGACGATGATGTTTAGAATACAATAAATGTTATTTAAAAAAAAATACTCACTTGGCGTTCATAAAATCCTCCCTGAAACGGCTGCATGCGATAAAAAGTAATATATTTTCGAATCAGTCGTACCTAACAGAATGTTCCAATAAGATGTAATCATGAATGTAATCAATAATTTTAACTCAAACTTAAACAACACAAAGTTGAAAAACGAATGTGTTGATCCACCACACTACATCAGACATTAAAAAAAATAACTGAAAATAGTACAATGTTACTTCTAACTGTGCCTATAATATCCTTTAAAAAATTATACAAAAAAAATACAATATTCTTATTTTAAATACATAAAAGTTATTTGATTTGATCATCTAAACTACACCTGGGAAGTCCAGTGATCTAAAAAAATCCCTGTATCATTAGTACCTAAGAATAGAAGATAATAAAGTTACAGGGTGTTCAATGTGTCACGCATTTAGTGTTACATTATGCTTCAGACCACCCAACAGAACAAATTTTTCTATAGGACCATAATTGAAATCACAAAGAAAAAAAATCTGCTGGTGTCGATTAGCCCTTGACAACAAATTTTTTTACCGCTATGTATTGGCATAGGTGTCCCATAGTAAGAGTTGTTCAGTTTGTTGCTCTGAACCACCAAAGTAGGTTTGTAACGCATTTAAGAGGAAAGGCTAGTGCCGTTTAGTCCATAAAAACGTATTCCCCTGGATATACTAGAGCAACATGCCTCTGTCTCTGCCATGTCCCTATGACGAAAAATTTTTCAATTTTTATTTTTCAAAAATCGTTCAAAAACAATAAAAAGAAAACATACAGATTACATACGATTATAATACCCAAAGTATTTCACAAATTAATATAAAAAATATTAATAATCAGTATAGTTTTGGAGGAGGAAAAATGGGAATACGAGATTTTGTATTCTTTGATTTTATGTAAGTAACATCAGCCCGAGCTGCATTTGTCACTTTCGCACTTGTAGCTCGGTGTCTCGGGAGTAGCGCAACAGCAATTAATCTGTTAAAAGCCTATACTTCAAACTCGCAGACCGCCTTTCCTCTTAAGTTTACAAAACTAAATTTTTAAATAGCACGTTTTCATAGCAGACGCGACCTATTTGCATTTAGAGTTTTCATTTTATACGAGAGTGATCCTACCTGCTATAAAATGTCATATCACTTTACTTTAAGCTGCACTTACTATAGTCTGGCTTTATGTAGATCCCCAAGAAATGACTGCGGTAGCTCTTCCAGCCGTAAGTTTGTCGCAGAAAAAGCACGCTCGATTTTCGACCTAAAAGCAGTAAAAGGATTGATAAGATAAAAGTTCAAATTCGTACGGCGCTCCATATAAAACGAAGTTTCGTCCGAGTTTAAATATTTAGTAATTATAAAAAAAAAACTTTTTTTTTTTTTTATATTTAGTCCATAAAAATGTTTTTAACACAATTAAGAAACCAATATCTGTGCTTTGCATTTGTCCGATTTCATATGAGTACTAGATGATAGCGGCGACCTTCCCGACACGCACTTGGCCGTTTTTTTAGCCTATATTCATCACGGATAACGTTGCATTCTAATGGTGAAAGAATTATTCAGATCCTAGGTATCGCTAGAACAATGCAGTGGCGTCTACCCACATTAGCCTCAAGCCAGGTACTGGCAAAAGGACAGAAAGTTGTGCAGGATAAAAAGTGTCGTTCTCTCGTTTGAGTCGCAGAGGAAGCGGAGTTAGTTTAGGTCATACATGGGCAACCCGCGGCCCGCGGGCCGGATGCGGCCCGCCCCGGATTTTGATCCGGCCCGCGAAGGATTTTAATATCGCACGCGAAACCTAAATTTTATCGGTTCACGCTAATAACAGAATGATAGCCATTCTTCTTACTACTACTAGATTCAGGCGACGAAACGGAAACTTTTATCGTAAAAGATGTCCATCTTCTTATGCTCCTGTTCTTACGATCTTCTTTTGTGCACTTTTTATATATAAGATTGCAGTGTGTACACACAACGTTGATTATCTTGTTTCTCAAGATCAAACGTAGGTACACACGGCGACACATCAAGCTACGCAAAACTAAAATATGCTATCCACGCGTAGGTAGAGTAATGCATAACGTCGCGCGGCCAGCTTATGTTTGTTTTGCGTAGCTTGATGTGTTGCCGTGTGTACATACTTAATCAAATACGATAATAGAGGGTGTAAGGGACAGCCCTCCGCAGACTGAACCGATAAACTCAGACCATCAAACTGAACAAGAACACCTTTCACTATGGAGCCTACCTCAAGAATCGCGAAAAAAATCAGTTGTTTCATACAAAACTGCTGTACATACCCGACTCAAATGTATGAAACAGCTGACGTACGCTCCATAGTGAAAGTTGTTCAGTTTGATGGTCTGAGTTCACCATTTCAGTCTGTGGAGGGCTGTCACTTACACCTTGTAAACCGATTGATGTAACTTTGATAAGTAGTTCACTTTTTGTACATTTGTATAAAACCGACCGTTTTTTTTCACAACTATTATCTACGGCCCGCGACTTAGTTAACATCCTAAAGATTGGCCCGCGACTTTCCAAAGGTTGCCCATCCCTGGTTTAGGTTAACACAGTTGCACTCCCTCGTTCTTATGCTGCTGAATCTGATGGTTTGTTAAACCGCTACGAACAGGTCGAAATCGGTAGCCTGTCAATTCAATTCAATTCAATTATACTTTATTGCACACCAAAACAGAACATACATTTGAACACAGATAAAGAATCTGTCCCTGTCCTGCCTGTGCACATCAGAGATGTTGACAATATCGCCTCATACAACATAAATCTACGGGTCGGTGCTATACAGGGTGAAATTGATATCATTAGCATCCTTTTAAACTTAGAGTCTATACCCATCAAACTGAACAACTTTTACTATGGGAGCAAACTAATCGGAGCAAAAAAAAAATCCGCTGTCCCATACTAAACTGCACCCGCCGCCGCTGCTTAGACGACTCAAAGTATGGGACAGCAGAATTTTTTTTTTGCTCCGACTGGTTTGCTCCCATAGTAAAAGTTGTTCAGTTTGATGGGTAGACTTTTAGTTTAAAAGGATGCTAATGATATAAATTTCACCCTGTATAAAGTCTAACACCATACCTAGCAAGTTAATATTGAAATTTGAAAGTTAATAAAGCAAGTTATTGAAAGTTTTTTTTAATTTCCGACGGGTTTGCGCTTGGCTTTATAGTCTAGGATGTAAGAGTGAACACAAAGCTAACGCTCGCCTAGAAAATGCTCAAGTATTTTTTTTGTAATGTATTTGTGACTACATTACCTAAAAACTCCTACTGAATCGATAGCTGAACAACAATTTGAAATGCTTTTTCAGCACCGACTCTTGAACCTGATGAAAAAAATGTTCAAAAATTGTATTTTAATCTTACTATTTAACGTATTTAACATCGGTACATACATACGTAAGACTCTTGACTAGAAGGCAGTATATTGAAGAACCCACTGTTGCATTTATTTAATACATCAATTTTATAATGACAAGACAGGCATCGCACCGCTTTCGCAACGAGACAGTTGAATGTGTTAGGTTCTAGGATATATAACAAAATAAATAATAAGCTTAATATCTACCCTTTGAGTAAAATGGAAGTTAACTTCAAGGTTACAAATTGGTTACAAAGTTTAAACTACACTGAAACGGAATACCTCCTCAAATGCTGATCTTATTTACTTCAAATCGTGCCATCTTTCACTCACACACACACACACACACACACAACACACACACACACACACACGCACAGACACCCCCACACACACATACACAAAAACTCACTCATACTATGTAGGTACATAATTACTATATTTAGCATTATACTATTTAGTTATATTATACATTTTATATTATATTTTAGATTCAAAATTAATCAACTTGCACATATCCTACTTGCTGATTATAAATTGTATGTAACAAATCGCCCGGAAGAATCACTGACTCTTAGGTAACAAGGCCTTTTAGGTCCCGTCTAAGAATCAGGGATACAAAAATTGTCTACTCGCAACTTATTAAATTTTGTCTCTATTTACTAGTTAATTATAAGGCATATTGTAATCCTCTTACTTTGAGTCTAATAAATATTTTTATTATTATATGTCTTACGATCCGTAATCACGGGCAATTAAGTCCCGGACCTTTGGAAGGCGTGCATGGAGCCGAAGCCAACATGTAGAGGCCCGTTCAAAAGACAAGTTAATCTAAATGTAAGGGATACACATGGCGGATACCATCTCCGAGCGCACAACATGATACACACGGGGATGGTCCCCGCCAGGTGCAAAGACTATTGGAGTCCGGCGCTATGGCCGTGATGGAAAAATAAGGTCTTGGGCTATAGAGGTGAAAGTTGGATGGATGGATACTGGGCTATGGGAGGAGACTAACGGACGCCTGCCATGACAACTAGTCTCAAAATTGTAAATAGGGCAGGCGGTGACTCGCCAACTCGTCGAGTGGGCCCCATAAAACGGCCGCACGCACAAAGTGCGACAATGGGGCAACATCCCATTGAGCGGCTAAAGGTTGTCGAGAGGTGCGGCACCGGTTTCACCATCGCGGGGTTTACCCCCGTGAGCGGGTTTCCCCGTTATTACGCCATTACGTGCAATACACTTCCAACCTGGAGCATAGGTTCTTTGCTCTTGCGATTCCACTCTGGACGGCCAATGAAGGCAAGCCAGAGGTAGGGGGGTGTGTTACTGTCTGTATGTGTTTATTATTATTATTATTTATATTTTTTGATTTTCTCCCTTTTTAGAGGGGTGGTAAGAATCTCGATCACGCGGGCCTTAGCCAAGCGTGACCGAGGAAGAGATAGTAGAAGAAGTAAGAAATTTTCTCGTGACGCGACATGTGTTCAGGATAACTGCTTTCTGTAAGGTGTATAGGGTGTGTGATGGCATTTCTAACAATGATAGGCTATTGTTTAGTGTCTTTGGGATTACGCCTGTAGACGATAGCACTATTGGGACTATATGTACTGTATTTGCTCTCCACTGCGTTCTGATCTCTATTGCAAGGTCCTGGTATTTTGCTAGTTTTTCTGAAATTGTTGTCTGCAAGTTGTGAGTGTTAGGGATTGCAATATCGATCAGGTAAACTGTTTTCGTGCCTTTATCATATACTGTTATGTCTGGTCTATTGAAGTGAATGGTTTTGTCGGTGATTATTGTTCTATCCCAATATAGTTTGTATTTATTATCTTCCAGGACTGTCATCGGTTTATATTTATAATATGTAGTCTTTTTATCAATAAATTTGTATTTATAAGCAAGATGTTGGTGTACAATGGCGGCAACCTGGTCATGTCGGTGTTTATAATCTGATTGAACCAGAGTTTTACAAGCTCCGGTAATGTGTTGGATAGTTTCTGATGCGCTATTACAATGTCTGCAGAGATCTGTTTGTCGATCAAGGTCTTTGGTGATATATTTTTTGTAATTGCGTGTTGCTATGACCTGGTCTTGTATGGCTATCATAAAAGCCTCTGTCTCCGGAAACAATTCTCCTCTTCTGAGCCACTCGTTCGACGCTCGAATGTCGACGTGTGCCTGACTCAGGTCGGCCTTGTGTCTTCCGTGCAGAGACTTTTGTGCCCAGCTGTTGTGTTTCTGCTGCTTATCTGTGATGTGTTCGTTCTTTTGCTTATCGGTGTCATGTAAGTTGAGAGGTGTAAGTTTGGTGTCCGATTGAGAAACATAATTGTGTAGTTGAGACTGTTCAGCTTTAGCATGGAAATATTTTCGTAGTGTGTTAATTTGTTTATTGTGTAAATTTTCTATATCTATAATTCCTCTTCCTCCTTCTTGACGTGGTAGTGTGAGTCTTTGTGTGCATGTTTTGGGGTGATGTTTTCTATGTTTAGTCATATGTGTGTTGATGATACGTTGTAATTTTTGTAGATCTGTCTTAGACCAGTTTATTATTCCAAATGAGTAAGTTAGTACCGGTATAGCGAACGTGTTGATAGCTTTAATACTATTTCGTGAATTTAGATGGGACCTAAGAATAAGATTTAATCTATGTTTGAATGTTTTTGTGAGTTGCGATTTAGTTTCCTTTTGCTGAATTTGCCGGGCTTGATGAAAACCAAGATATTTGTAGGTGCTGTTTTCATCTAAGGGTTCTATTTGATCGCCGTTATTAAGAGTATAGCTGCTTTTATCTATTTTACCTCTAGTGATGGAGTTCGTTTTGCACTTATCAATGCCAAACTGCATACATATATCTTGTGAGAAACTTTGCGTTATATCTGCTAACATAAATAGTTCGTTCTTGTTTGTGGCATACAGCTTAATATCATCCATGTACATTAAATGCGTGAGTGTATTCCGAGAACTGCTATTGATAGTATATCCGGATGGGTCCTGATTTAATAAAAATGATAATGGGTTGAGAGCCAAGCAGAACCAGAGTGGGCTTAAAGCATCTCCCTGAAAGATGCCTCGCTGTATTTGAATCGGATCAGTAGTTGTTGAGTGTTCATGCTTGGGTTTTAGTACAGTTTGCCACTTTTCCATTGCAGATCGTAGGAATGCTGTTATTGTTGGGTGTATTTTGTAGTGATGTAGAACAAATATAAGCCAATCGTGTGGCACTGAATCATACGCTTTACGATAGTCAATGTACATGGAGTGCAAGTTCTTCTTCTTTCTTAGTGCTTCTTTCATGACGACAGCATCAATGGTAAGTTGTTCTTTACAACCTTGACTATTTTTTCTACATCCTTTCTGCTGCTCGGCTAAAATATTGTATTGAGACAGGTGAGAATAAATAACTTCACTAATGCATGCTGTTAATATTTTATATATGGTTTGGAGGCAGGTAATCGGTCTATATTTTGCAGGGTTCGTGGTGTCTTTGTCTTTCGGTAGCAGGTAAGTAACTCCATTTGTTAGATATTCTGGCATTGTGTTAGGCGATTGTATGAAATCGTTGATGTGGTTGTGGATGTAAGGATAGGTGCATGTAAACTTTTTATACCAGTAATTATGTATGTTATCTGATCCGGGTGATTTCCAGTTATGAGTACGCTTGATGACTTCTATGAAAATGTCTACGGGAATGAATTCAAATTGCATTTCAGGAGTGTCTTGTGTCTCTTTTTCAATGTTGTGTAACCAGTCGGCACCTTGATTATACTGGGCAGGACTTTCCCAGATGTCTGCCCAAAATCTGCGCATCACATCTGGGGGCGGCGTTTGATTTTCATTCGTTGTGGCTTGATGACTGGTTAGTTTTCTGTAAAAAGTCTTTTCTGCATTTGAAAAAAGAGCATTTTGTTTCTTGCGGTCTGTGCATTTCCGGTATCGTCTTAGTCTATTGGCTGCTGCATTAAGTTTCTGTTTGAGTGTGTCTAAAAAATGTTCTAATTCTGAGTTCGCGTTTTCGTATTGTGCGTGGGTGCGATATTTAATTTTAATATTTTCTACTGCTGCTGTTATTGTAGGGCTTCTGTTGCCTGCCATGTATTGTGTTAAACGGCCTATGTCTGATCTTAAATTATTTATTTTGTTTTCTAATCTTCTTTGCCAAGCTGGCTTACGTTGATTACTTCTAGTTGGGGTTCTACTACATTCAATCTTGCTACCATTGCATATTGCAGCGGTATAAGCTGCTGCGTATATTACTGTATGAAGTGAATTGAAATCCTGATCTGTGTTGATATGTTTCGGAATTATGTTTTTATTTAAGTGATCTACTATAGCTGCAAATTTTCTAGACGTCCTTTGTTTCGGAATATTAGGTCTTGAAATCGGGTCAGAGTTTTTGAATCGTTCTAGGCACGCTTGAAACTGTTCTTCAATTTTTTCTATGTTTCTATCAGATCTATTTGGAGCCCTAACTGTAGCATTGGGTTCTTCATCTGCGTTAGGCCCTTGGTAAACTTCTTCTAATTCTTCAGCTATTGTTTCTAGTCCTGTTAAACTACCATGAATCTGCGATTCATTCTGTTCTTGTCTGATCTCCTGTAACTGAAGCTCTATTTCAATCTCACGTTTTATTTGCTTAATTTTTTCCTGTGGTAATAATTTATTTCTAATTATTACCCTCATTTGATCTGACAGACGTTGTTCGGATATGTTTGACAGCAGTGGATAGTTTTCCATAAATTTTACGTATAATTTTTTCCTGTATCCTACCATATTAGTCTCTAATTCAGTTACTTCAAAGTAACATCGCATGACATGTTCATTTAAATCATCAGACCAGGTCATTCTGCTTGTCGTCGGTTCGGTGTTAGGGGTTTGGGCTACTTGTGCGTGTTGTGTACTGGGAATGAATATTTGTTGTGAGTTATCAGTGTTAGGTTCTTGATTCACCTGTAGGTATGTTTCAACTTCTAATTGTATTGCGTCAAATGTATCTTTGTTAAGCATTTTATTGTTTATAATGGCTCTCCTTTGATCTCCTATTCTTTGTCTGGAAACATCCATCTGCGGAAATTTATGACAAAATTCCTTATGGAGGCTGTCCAAGTAACCTCGTTTCTTTTTTCCTAAGTTAGAAGTGATAAGATATGTGCGCCAAATAAACTTATTCATATCTTCCGTCCATGTTTTTCGCGCACTGGCGGAGGAATCGGTAGTGGGCGCAGTATTGGTGGCATCTGCCTCCTGCGCAACATCTACCGAACTCGGGGATGAACTAGATTCACGCGATTCTGTTCGTAGTTCAAAGGGGTGGGGTGATGAGTTGGGTGACGGGTACACACTATTAGATGATGATACTGATGATGATGATGACATCGATGTTGATGATGATGATGATGACATCGATGTTGATTTTGATCGCGTGTCCAGATGGCATCTGGAACGCGACCTTAGATTGTAGGTTTTTGTTGTTTTTTTATTTTCAAAGAATTCCATATTGAATCTTTTAAATAAAGGAAATAATGATCGCCACCTGCAGAGCCTCTTACAGGTGGAAGGCATATAGTTAAGACGGGGCATTGCCCTGGCCCCGAATGGACCGTTAACGACCGACGTATGTTTATTCACCCCCGGCCATCCAGCAGCAATCTTCCGCACGGTGCCTCACACGTTGAGCTTGGGTGTTGGGACCGTTGGTTAGGGATGGGTAGCCATGGTGATATTGGCGTAAATTTGTTCCTCCCATACTGGGGTGATGTCAAGATGTTCAGACCAAATAGAGTATCACCATCCCCGTAAGCCCCCCTACCACGGCAAGGTGGTCCCATAGGGGGGTATTATTATTATTATTATAATAGCAACTGTACCAAAGCGTAATGATCTACCTAAAGAAAAATGACCAACTCAGAAAATGTTTTGACAAGAAAAAGACAACATTATAATAATGACGCCGTGCATTCTAGAAAGAGACCTAGTTCGCCTAAATGAAGATTTCAGGATGGAATATGTCTAGTCACCCACAAAAACACTGCATAAGATACCCTTTATCCCTTAGTTGCCTACTATGACACCATATTCCGCCTGGCATCAGTAAAGCTTTGTCAAAATGATAAATTCTAACAAAATTAGCTGAAACTATTTTAAGGGGATGATTAGACCATCAAACTTCTTCTTATCGTGTGGGCAGCAAGCCCTGGTGAGCCCAGATTTTCAAACCGCCTGCATCTGATGTGGTTTTGTGAATTTTGTGTTGTAACTGCAATTTACTCTAGAGACAGCAATTTACGATCGAAATTGCGAAAAAAAATCTGCTGTCCCAAATATTTGGGTTGAGTGGGTTGCACTTTGCAGTTTTGTGCGTCAGTTGTACTGGTCCGGGTCTACACCAGTAATATACGACTCTCTAACCATCAGGCACATCTTAATATATTGCTTCAAACAAAAGGAATCATAATTATAAAGTAACTATCGTTAAAACATTACAAACTTCAAAGTTAGAAGTTGCAAAGCACAGACAATTATGTTAACTAGTATTTTGAGGGAGGGAATTTAGTTCATTCAAATTATCATGTAAACAAAGGGAGATTAGCAATATCTCAGTCGAAATTGACGAATATTTCATTAGAAAATTAAAATTCATCAAATATTGTAATAATGCAAAAATGGCGGAAAATTGAGTTAGCAGAAAACAGCTGATACATCAGTGATGCTTTGTGTAGTATAAATAGTTTAAAAATTTATTCGCTAGGAGGCGCGGAGCAAATTCATCAAGCAAAAATAGGCGTTATGATAGAGTATTAGAGTCTTATGAGCGTGATTAGTCCATAAGTAATTGACACTTTTGACACATGCGCACTAGGTAATTATTTTGGTTCGGCGGGTTTTGTATAGCGTACCCACGCTGCGCAAAAAAGTTCTAAAAAGATGATATGTGAAGTTGGCGCGAGGTGAATTTCCTCTAGCAAAAATGAATCTTATGTCAGGGGAAGATAGCTTAATTCACTAAGTTTGGGCCTTAGATAGTTCGCGCATCAGGCTGTTTGCCTATTTAATTAAGAAGCTAAAATTAAGCATAGAAGTTCATGCAATTTCCACCTTTAATTGGAAGTAAATAAAGATTGATGAGGGAAAATGTAAATAGTTTTTCAAATTGGTACGGGTTATTGGGAAGACAAGATTACCATATAAGGAGACGTTTTCTTGTATGAATTCAAGGGAAAACTAGTAGATTGAAAGAAAGCCTTATAATTATAAAGTTAAGGATCAATTTTCATTGTTCAAAAAAACCATCGCCACCATCGTCACCTTAGTCAGCATCGCCATCGTCGCCTCCATCGACATAGTGAAGCGAGTATAAATAGGCTCGATTTGGCGGGAGCGGGGCTTTTTTCCGAGAAACCGGCTACGAGTGAACATCTCTTACTAACTTGTAATTTTATTCAGAATTTATTTAGTTATTTCCTTGAGTTTTGATTGGAGTTTAATTTAATTTGTAGAAATCTAGTAGCTCGTAGCTGAATTTACATGACGAAGTAGTTCATGGGCTGGCTCGGCAGTTTCAAAAGATATTTACCAATATCTTAACCTGATTGATCGAGACTATATCAGGCGCCATTCTTTACCAACACAGTGGCAAAGTCTCCTAGGTCAAGCGAAGCCCGCCTCGTGAGTCGATTGGGAACTTGTCGAAGAGGGATCAGGCCGTTCTAGGCGCCAAAAGACTCATAAGGAAGTCCTTGACTTAGTCCCTAACCTATATATATATTTCACTCACCCTTATATTACTCACCTGGAGACTCTCACGATCTCTAAGCTCCGGCTGTGTGAGAGTGTCCAAAAACACAAGTCTTTAGGAAAATAGGAACACAAGAGTTGACTTACTCGCACATCTAACTTAGTTATTTAGGAGGTTTCTTCCCTAGACAACACGGGTCCAAACCTTACATTACACACAACACTTAACTTAAATGTGAGGTACGGGCCTCTAGTTTTGTAATACACTAAGTTGCAGCAGCTAGGCTAATGTTAGACAAATATAGGTAATAGATTTTTAGGGAACCGAGCGGTTCTTAGGCTTTACTTAGCGTTAGAATGTTTGTTGGCGGAAGAAATGTCTGAGTTTCCTCCATAGCAAATGAGTTTCAAGGGTCGCACTCCAGGTTTACAAATAGGTATGATAAGTAAATTCAGTAGGATTTAATTACTTATTCCAGAAACTTGAATTATACGATTATTCTGTAGAGGTTTTCAGTAGAACCTAGGAATGATATTCATAAAATTAAAGCAAATTAAATTTTATGATAAATCTTTATTTCAAAGAAGGAAATGACATTACAAATAGAAATCAGTGAATAGGAGACAAAATCAAAGTTATAATTCAATATAATATTGTCCAAACAAAATAAGTTCAATCTAAATTTATTGTTTCCTTATAATTATGGGAATTTGAGTTTCTTATCATATTACTTTGGTATGAGTTGGTGGAACTTTAGGATATAGCGCCTAGTGCCCTCTAGTCAGAAAAATAAATGATTATGGTACATAATAAGTTTTGCAGATTTATATCAGAGTCAAATAAATAAAAGTCTTATCATACTATTCACATGAAAGAGAGAACTTCCTTTCAATGGACCAAGGTTCTATTCATTCAGTTAAATGTCATACTGTTTCCCAAAACTAAAGATTTCTGTTTATATTGTCATGCTAGTTTTATGTATACTAAATGATAATGATGTAGATTCTCAGGGTAGGAACTTTTACTTTGATTTACTTATTTGTAAACAAAGTTGAACTTTTGAACTGGTTTATAAAAGAAAAGGTTTTAAAAGGGAAATTTCATTTATAGGGAATATTCTGTAAAGTCTGACTAATATAAAAACTTAATAGAAACCAGTCTATTTGAAAATCCCTCTTGTCCATTGTTTGACAAGCTACTGACACACTGACTAAGAAATGACTTTAAAATTTACAAGTCTCAAACATCCCTTACTAAACTTGACTTACCTGACTAAGACACAATATCTCGGGAAAAGTTTGGAGGAGGGCTGACCAGTTTGGAGACGAGGCCCACTGAAGCTAGAAATATTCTAGCAGGAGGAAATACCAAATAAAATAACTCCTGAGAGCGGAATGGCGGGGCTCTCTTCTATACCAAACGAAACAATTATTCTTCTATACCAAACGAAACAATTATTCTTCTATACCAAACGAAACAATCATTCTTTTATACTTTATTGCATTCCCAAGTAAAAAACAAAACATAGAAATAAATTTATATTTTAATAGGTTAGGAAATCTAACACCCTGTATAAGTAAATTGGTAGAGAAATCTAAGTTAAGAAAAGGTCTATAGCTATAGAGGTATTTCATTAGGTTGACTTCAGCGCTTAGTAACGGAGAGTTGAAAGTTGCATTTATTGATAATAACTTTATAATCATAGTCAGAAATAAGTTTATAGGCTAGAAAGTTAGGTATTACTATCTGTTATACGTTTGTATTAAGATTAGGTAGTTCTGGATCTCTGTTTGTTAGAATACTAGATAAATCTCAAGTCTGTCGCACCTAGGTTACTATTATACGGTTCACAATGTAGTCTCCTGATTTCACTAGACGATCAATACTGGCCAAGTTAACGTCTTCAGCTCAAAAATGGGATCATAAATAAGGTTATGTATAGTTCATAAGTTAGGCTAAGTTAAGTTAAGTTAATAGGTAGGGATTTTCTATACACTTTTGGTAGCGACCAGTTGGTTAATTAGTTTAGGTAGATAGGCATTTTCGGTATGTAGGTGCCGAATGCCCAGGATTATAAAATTAGTTTTAAATCGTTTACATTAGGTGCCCCGAATAGGATAAGTAGGGTATCGTTTACATTGGTGCCGTGACCAGGATAGGATTTAAGATTTATTTTTACTTTTGATTCGCTAAGTCCACAGGATTTTACAATAGACTAGGTCAAGTTTTATTCTATATTTTGTAAACAAAAGATAGGTTTTGAATTACAAACGTATGATCCATTTTGAGTTGAAATCATAGCCTTTTTAGGCTTACATTGTTGCCGTGAGAGAGGATAGCAGATTTCGAGATTTAGGTATTCTGAGAGATTTAGAAAAGGTTTGGTTAGAAATGCAGTTAAATAATTAGTTTATTTAGTTAGGAATATGCTTTAATTTTGATCACATAGAATAGATGTTTACATGAGGTTATATAGGCATATGATTGGGAATTTCACTTAGAAGGTTATCACTGTTCACTAGATATTTAGGAGCACTTTGGTTTTTACGTTACGCAGTTTACGCACTGTTACTTTGCTACACCAGGGTTATTTGCACTAGATGAAGCGACGTTTTGTAGAGATTTCTGCTTCCGAGTGGATAGTTGCTGGAACGAGGACAGTTTGGAGTATTGTCAATATCTTCTTTTCTTCCTTTTAGTAGCGTAGTTTGAAATGAAGTTCAGGAGTTTGAGACGCCTTGGTGTGTCTTGAGGAAAGCAGCACTCAGCAGCAGATAAGTGTGTTGAAATGCGTTAGGAGGTTCTTTCGAGTAGCGATTACAGGAACTTCGGTTCGAGAGTTTTTAGGTTGTAATGTTCTTAAATGTCTTGTATACTTCTTCTTTGATACCGTAGCGAAGGAAGTATAGAAAATCTGAGTTTAGACGCCCGCTCTGACGCTTTCTTCATTAACAAGCCAGGTTAGGTAGTCAGTCATGTTTCTTCTTTTCAATTTCGAATTTCGATTTGTTCTTGATGTTTTCTTTTCCTTTTTTGTGATAACGTAGCAAAGATGTAAATGAGTTCTTCGTTAGCGTTTGGAAAAATTTTCTGCAAATCGGCCATGTTGTGTAGAAAAAAAAAAAAAATAACTGACTGACGGAAGTAGTAGGTAAATTTTGACAGGTAAGAATGCCGTGATCTTATTGGTTGATTGCACAGAAGTTAGAAAGAAGCTAATTACGTTCATTGGCTAATATAGGCTAGCGACATTTTTCTATGATTAGGAAGTTTGTCAATATACATATTTTTTAAGCTAAAACTAGAATTCAGGTTTTTAAATTATTATTTGGATTATGCCTAAATTAAAATTAAATCAAATCATTATTTGTGATTAGAAATCTAACATCCAAATGTCTCAGAATGATTTTTATGGTTAATAAAGTATAAAAGTTGATTACTGGAGTAAAAATCAGTGTTGCCGTTTCTTGAAAAATAAGTCGCTAGATTTTAAGGATATGGTACGTTAAGAATCCGATAGGGGTCGCTAAACGTTTGAATTAAATTTATAAGAAAGTGCGAGGGAAACAAAATATGGCTTTATTACAGAATTAAATGAACGATTAACTAATTAGGGTCCCGAATTAATTATTTTGTAGTTTATCTGTAATAATGACTAATTTTAGCTTTATAATAAATTGTGATTTTGATTTTCTTGATTAGGATTGACTTATATTATTACTATTTCGATTATATTTATTTAGGAGCTCCAGCAGTGGATACGCTATACATGAAAGCAAAATTTGACATAACTACCTACTAGCGAGATTTAGAAGTAAAACTATATTACAAGTAAAATTTTGTAAAATTAGTACTAATAACAAGGGAACAATATAAAGCATAACATAATGCATTTATTAATGAGAAACAATGTCGTTAAAAGCCGTTAGATATAGTTAATTTTATATTTAAGGTAAAGTGTACGTAATTTATAAAAAAAGGGGTAACTAAGCCGCAAATAAATCCCTCACTAAAATGGTAACACTGTAGAGAATTGATTTTGGTTCGAAGTTAGAAGGTTAGAGAACTAGATGGAGCTAAGTGTCTCAAATGTAATTCGTAAGATTATTTTAAAATCAAATTTACATAGATTGCATTTGTTTGAATAAGTTAATATTTATGCTAGATAGATAAAATAGGTAGTTCACTTATTTTATAATGGGAATAGAGAGTAAAAACGGAAATTTTAGTATTTCTTTCGCTAGTACTTATAGATCGTTTCGCAAATTAGGTCGGTAGATGGCGTTAGTAGGTTCAATCGGTAATTAGATAGGATTCGTAAAATCGAGTTTGTAATACCTACCTATTTGGGTTTCCTAGAACAAGTCTAGTTAACTAGTTAATAGTAGTAATAGTGTTTTTCTTATTAAGGCAATAGATTTCGAATAGTGTAACATTTGCCATTCACCTTGTATGATTTAAATTATTGCCGGGAAACGAGTAAGAAAATGATTTTTCAACTTATTTTATTTAAATTATAGTTTTGACGGAGTGGAATTGTACAAAAAATTAAAATTTATTGTAGTTAAGTATTTTAGAATGATAAAATGAAATGAGATTTTATGTTTACATAATTTTGGAAAGAAAATAGACACAAAATTTGTGTTTACGCCCTTAAGGTGAAATAAAGCTAAGTTAGACAACCTTGTAGGATGAATGCGATTTTAGTTCAGTACAGTGGACCTACGAGACAAAGTGGAACTCGATGTTCTCACTTAAAAGTCGTGTTGAAATATTATCATCAAAGTAATGTAAAAGAAAAGGAATACATAATTATTGAAAATTAATTAAGTCAGAATTATTTTAAAATAGTAAGATGACTAAGGGATAAAGTCTCAAATGAATTAAACTCGGGGGGAAGGGTGTTTTGTTGATAGTTACTTCTTTTGTTTTGGTAGTAACTTGTTTTAGTACTTATTTCAAAACCTACCTAAATGTAGTATTGAAGTGGGAAATTTCTTATTAGGTAAATATCAAATAATTTAGAAATTATGGTTAGCTACAATCTAAAACTGAAATGGTAAATAGTGGTAACACCAAGAGCGTTATAAATTAAAGCTTTATTTAGTCAGATAACTAATAATAATGCTAGTGAGATCAGGTTATATAAATAAAAGAGAGGCACAAACAATGTATATAGGTATATTAGATATAGTCAAACCATAGAAAGTATATGTCTAGAATGAACATCAAGCTTCTACCGTACGGGACAAAACGGGCCAACTTTCTTGGGTTGGTGTGCTTGAGGCGTCATAGAAATTGTGTCTGTGTGCGTGTGTAAAAATATTCACTTTGCTAAAATTTCTTTATAAGGTGGAAAGCATGTAGCTAATTGATAGTTATTACAGGTTTTAGTTAAGTATTGTTAGTTCAGATGCAGATTTGACCTCGAATACTTCCGCGAAATTGTTAGTTTAAATTGATCCTAGTTAAGAAGGAGATGTAGGAACTTAGTCCCTTTCTATCCAACTCGAAGCTAGTAGTAGGTACCTACCCGAGAATAGCGTAGGTAGAATATCAATCGTAAGAAAGCGAAAGAGTGATAGATATAGAATCTAGAACAAGATAAATGAAGAATATTATTTAGAGATAGGAAATAACTGTATAATATAGCAATAAGTAAAACTAAAAACTATAAAATTTAATTAAATAAGCGCGAGTAGGTAGTTGTCAAGCGAAAGATAGGTAGACAATGCGTCCGCAGGTAGTAACCGTGCGTTCGAGCGGCTGGATGTACGCGGGACGAAGCTCGAGGAGGGGGACGCTCCGACCGGTAGAAACTTCGATGCAATGGTGTATGGTCCAAGTTGCTAGCGTGCAACTACTTTTGAATAAGTTAGGGCTTGGTCCAAGTAGTAGCGGACTGTCGTTACACTAGTATAGGGTTCTCTAGACTAAAGTATTGGTTCAGTATTCTAACACTCGAGGTTGTTGACTGCAATAGGATTCTATAGCATCATGTATCTCATGTCATGAATCCCTAATTATACTAGTCAGGTTTTTACACATTGTTGTGTTTGTACATTTCTAGCAGTAGATGGGTTATTAAAATTTATTTAGGTGGATAAATATTATTATTAAAAAAAATATATTATTAGTCTAGTACTTTCACACATTTGAGGTAATGTTTGCTTTTTAAAATAATTATACTTTTATATTTTGTTATTAATTTAGTTGTTAAGTAGGGATGTCCAATGGTCAATCATACGTAAAGAGTCGAAAATAGAGGGGGAAGCGAGTTTCGGACTTCTCTGTCTGCACTTCATAACATCTAGGCAGAAGACATTGTGGAGATGTTTTATAGGGTTGTCAATAAGTAATAAGAGCCAAAGTCAGTTCTGAGGGTGGTAAAATGCAGGAGCATTGAGGTGACATTTAACTTATAAAAGAAAGAGAGATTAAGGGTAGGGGGGAAGTGTGTCTGCCAGGACGTAGGTTGTTTGGTGAAGGGAACGTATTCAGCGAGAATTGTCTAATATTCTTAATATAAAGATTTATAGGTTATCGGATAATTTTATCATCTGTAATAGTAGGTTTTAACTGTAATAGTTGATAGAAGAAGAGAAAAAAAAATTACTTAGCGAGTCAATTATGCAAGGGGTGACGCGCTTGCCTCTGATGATCTTACCTGTTTTGTCCATCTTAAAATTTAATTAGTAAAAAAAAAAAGTTTGTTTTCTGATTTAACTTTGAGTTAAAAGCGTGGTTATTCTTTCATTATATAACTGTCATTTTGTTGAGTCATTGGGTTGTTGTGAGAAATTTTGGGAACTTCCCTATCAATAGATTTATTTTCACTATGGTTAAGTTAGGAAAGGACTAGTCGTCGCGTCGTGGCGATTTTTGGGGGGGCCTTGGTGTCTGGCAGTGGACGTAAGTCGTCTGAGGTGATGATGATGATGATGGTTAGGTTAAAAATACATTAAATACATAAGCATTAAAATAGATTAAAAATACTAAGGGGTCGCGATGTCATTATCTTTTCAAATAAAAACAGTAATAATATAAACCTAGAACTTAGAACTAAATAAATTTAAAATAAATATCAAACCACAAGTAAACAGGAAATCGCGGAAGATTAGATTCTTTAGGCTTATTTCATTTACATTTTAGGAAAACTAAAGTTCAATCTGTCAAAGTCAGACTGAAAAGGTTAGATTCAAGTAAAGAATTTTATTAGTAAATAATACTAAATAAAAATGTGGCTTAATTTAGAGTTTTTGAACGATAACATTTAAGTAACATGTGAGTGATGGTGACAAGAGTTATTCGGTTTTGGAGTAGTTGAGAATGGGGAAAGGAAATGTTCGAATTTCAAAAGGAATTTAATCGTTATTATAACTTGATTTAGAACTTCTTTTACGCGGTTATGGTAATTTATAATTTTATCTTTTCGTGTCATTGATCTGTTGATTTTATTTTGGATTTGAACTGGTGTATGAACTAAATGAAAGTGTATGTTAAAGGCAGAATGATTAAGCGTGCATATTAAAAAAAAAAAAAAAAACATTGGTATGAGGAAAGAGGGCCATTTGGAATTAACAGAAGTGAAGGTCATGGAAATTAGGTTATTGATATTCAAACTTGGACACACTACACTATACAAAAAGATTTCTTGTGTAGATCTAATAGGAGGGTCTTAGTTGTCGCGACAGTTGTTTTCAATGGCTGGGACGATGATTAAGATTAGTAGTTGGTTTCAGTAGAGAATACTGTCCACAAGGAAGCTTTTACTCCACTGGTAGGATATGCAAATACGAGAACACTCTACACTCTCCAAACTATTAATGATTACAGTGGTTGATGGAAAGTGTCAGATAGGGTATTTAATATTCAAACGATGGTTTTCAGTCTAACGACGATGATGATCTGGATGGTGGTAGATTGTATTATGGAGTTCTATTAAATTGAAAAATAGAATCTGATGGAATGACATAGTACACAATTCATTCTGAGTGACTAGCCTCACAAACTAGTTTCTACACATGAACCAGATTTTCTAGTGAAAGCTGCTAATTGATCCTGAATGTTATGTTATGATTTGAAACTTTTCTCACTGATGGAATTGTTTCTCGGCTTGGTATTTTAAATACACACCACACTGAGAACATTTCAAGGAAGAATATTAATAAACTATTTTACAGTTAATATATTAAGTTAAAATTGACTCCGGTTGAAATTTGAATTTTAAATACATACCTGCGTAAATTTTGGGGGAAGAATGTACTGGTCCGGGTCTACACCAGTAATATACGACTCTCTAACCATCAGGCACATCTTAATATATTGCTTCAAACAAAAGGAATCATAATTATAAAGTAACTATCGTTAAAACATTACAAACTTCAAAGTTAGAAGTTGCAAAGCACAGACAATTATGTTAACTAGTATTTTGAGGGAGGGAATTTAGTTCATTCAAATTATCATGTAAACAAAGGGAGATTAGCAATATCTCAGTCGAAATTGACGAATATTTCATTAGAAAATTAAAATTCATCAAATATTGTAATAATGCAAAAATGGCGGAAAATTGAGTTAGCAGAAAACAGCTGATACATGTAACGTTCCCTACCTACTTAAACAACACACTAGTTTGTACCGAACCCCGTTCACTGAACAGACCTGTGACACATCCTGGATTCACGGCACCTAATTGTAACAATCCCTAGCTAACTTAACTTAAACTATACTGGTCACCCGAGGACCTAATTGTAACTAACCTATCTTGGGCTTACGGAACCCACTTGTAACTACTTATACTTATCTATTTAGAACTATTAACTAAAACACTACTTCATGATATCAGACTTTAAAATTTCTTAAACCTAAACCTAAACTTAGAACATACTTAAAACTAAGAATTGGCCAGAATACCTATGTGATCGTCTATGACCCTACATTATGTGGTAGTAACTCAGTTTCTTTTAGAAGAACTTAGTAACTTAGACCTTATCAGCAATGAACCAGAAATAAACCTAACCAGATTAACTCTAACCCTATCAATATAGATAAATAGAACTGAATCAATTATGTAGGTATGTAAGAAAATGGTAAGCATAACTGTTTTAGACAACAATGTGATTGTTTTTTATGGGGAACCTCTACCAGAAGCCGGGTACAGAAACTATCTGAGAAGAATATTACTTAAACACTTATGTTTTGAATGTTATTAGGTATATAGTAGGCATGAAGATAGGATTACTGATATTTCCAGCATTATCTTTTGTAGAGTAGCGTATCCGATCCTTTTTGGTACAGAAATTGGCTACAAGGCTGCGTCTTGCTCACCTTAAGACAACTAAAATCATCAGAACCTCGAGTTAACTTTACAAGAGGATTATTATTATGTTAGTATTTTTACTTCGTGGATTAGAACATTTTATGTGAAGTTTGTAAATAAAATCCTTCTCAAATACTTTCTTTGGATGAGGAATGGCTTATTATTTTATTATATTAAGCAATGATTCTACCACCACTTCGCAAGGACCTATCTGCAGAGAAGATGTGGCCAGAAACTCTACAGTGATACTCAACTATTCATCAACTTTATTCAGTAAGTATTAATTACTATGTAAGAGGGCAATATTTAACTTATTGGTCTTAGTCAGTTAGTCAATGTCATTTAAACAGTTAAGGTAAATAAAATTAGAAGATAACCATCAATAAATTATGATTTTACAACAAACAAATTCGAATTTACTCTCTTTATGCTTATAATTCTCTATCAACTTATGATACAGTAGAAACCTAGACTGATGTCAATTCTTTGTACATAATCTAACCAAAGCACAATTCTATTAGGAACCTAGTTCAGTAGATAAGATGTTCTTTAAATAAGATAAATCTTTTCTTCCTATCTTTAATAAGAATAAGAAATTATGAATTTCCTATGAAAACCTACAATATTTTTCCCTTAACAATCTAGTAAGTTCCTATCCTATCCTAGTTCTATTTTTACAATAAAACGCGATTCCTACAATCTAACCAATGTCTAAATATTTTCCTATTCTAAAGAAGTATCCCTAAGGTTTGAAACTCTCCGGTTTAAGAGAAATTCCGCAAGACTAGAGGTAGGCCTCACATTTACATTTAAACGTGTAGGTGTGTTATGTAAGATTTCCGAGGTGCAATGGAAATCTTCGAACTAAACTGGAAAGCGAAGCGAGGATGGAGCCTCTAGAGTACCTAAATCTATTCCAGGTGTGTTGTTCATATTACGGCAGCAAAGCCATAAGTTGTAATATGAACGGGTCCCTATTGGCAAGTGTTAAATTACAGGGACTAAATTTCGCACTCCAGATGCAAAGTTCCCAGCCCCCTAAAGGACGCCATTCCACTTCTCACGGAAAGCTACCGGAAAACAATTACATCCAGATTACGAAACTTAGGAGGCTTTAAATCGTTATGTTGGCAAAGAACGATTGCTGGCACGCCCCAAAACCGAGCCCGTCTCCGAAAAGACGTTGGAAGTTATCGACAGTCAGTCCATAACCCACAAAACCTCGTTTGTGTACCACATGATTATTCAACTTCAACCTCACAACCAAACAATGACCCCCCATTTAAAATTAAATAGCAAAAATATGAAATTCCCAGAATTTACCCCAAAATAAGTTAAGAAAATGATTTTAAATTTAAATTCCAATACAAACACTTTACTAATGACTCTAAATCAAATAAACTCCCCAAAAGAACTTTAAAATAAAAATAATATCAAATCACAAACCGGCAGCGTGTGAGCTCAAAGAAAGAATATTGTTGAATGATCCCGTCCACTATCGAACCTCCCTATTTATTCAAATTCCCCGCTGACGCTAATAAGGTCATTGATTCTAACGATACCAACACTACCATTGACGCCAACTCTCGGACATTCAAAATTGACTCTCAATCAATGGAAATAAGGTCGTGCTAAATTAGATCTGACATGACAACATTGACACCGATATTTGGACAATCAAAATTGACTCTTAATTAATGGAAATAAGGTCGTGCTAAATTCGATCTGACATAATCCACCAATGACGCCAATACTTGGGACATTCAAAATGGACTCTTAGTAAATGGAAATAAGGTTGTGTCAAGTTAGATCCGTAGGTACTAAACTTAGTCAACGATAAATGATCTCTATGTTTATAGGATTAAAGTTGTTCGGATTTTTCTTGCTAGATTGGAAATATTGGAAGTAATTTGAACTAGAATGCATACAACTTTGACCATGCGGCTTTCCCTCTTATTTTATTTATTTAAAGATTTTGTTTGTTAAAGTTAATTTCTACTATTAGAATGAAGTGCTTAGAGATTATAACTAACTGATGTTATATTTGTGAACCGGAACGAATAACTATAGATTAGTGATCGTTACAGATCAACCCCAGAAAGTTTCTGCAGGTGAACCGAAAGAAAGTTGAACCGTCTTTCACAAATATGAAACAAAAGTTTATCAGTGCTTCGCCTCAAAGTTTTTTTTTTTTTTTTTTTTTTGTGTGGTGTGTATTTAATAGACCAAAGAAGAAATAATTCCATCAGTGGGAAAAGTCACAAATTTCATAACATAAAATTCAAGATCAATTAGCAGCTTTCACTAGGATCATCTGGTTCATGTGTAGAAACTAGGTTGTGAGGCTAGTCAACTAGAAGAATTATGTACTCTGTCAATCCATCGGATTCAATTTTTCAATCTTATAGATTTCCACAATACATCCTACCACCAACCAAATCCCCATCTAAGTTAGACCATTAAACATCGTTTGAATTACATGTACCCTATCTGAAACTTTCCACCAACCACTGCAATTATTAATTGTTTGGAGAGTGTGTAGTGGTCGCCCAGAAGAAATAGTTGCTGCCGGTAGAGTATGAGATTTCCTTAACTACCAGTTCAAACTGAATTCTCTCCTTTTTTTTTTCTCTCTAACCTAGCTCCAATTCATTAAGGAATCTCGTTGTGTGTATGTGTATGTGAGTCCTCAAGACAAAGCGTAAATAAACTTATTCCATGACTATTAAATCTGGTACACTGCTAAAGCCCAGTAAAAATATAATTGAAGACATTCCATACTCACATATTCTTTCCTTTCATTTCTCCACAAAGTACAAGTGCAAAACAGATATTATTCATCCTTCCTCAAGCTCAGATTCATTCGACGTTAGCAATGCAACAGTTCACAGCCACGAAATTTATATAATTTCACTAAAGTTACAACTTTTTCGGTAAAAGAATTCCAACAATTTGCAAAGTAAACAAAACTTTACGTCAAAACTTATCCCCCAACTTTTTTTTTTTTTCTTCCTTTCGGGAAGGCAATAGTAAAACAGCCATTACAGCCGTTGATTTTAGATATTATTTTTTCTCTTGAACACAACCTTATACCAAGGAAGTTTTAAACGCGAATTGATCCGAATCAAATAGGAACGCCTATCTTAATCTAAACCATAAACAAAAAATTTGCCCCCCTTTTTTATCTATCATGAAGTTATTTTAAAATATTTTTGTCCGAAGTCAAAGTCAAAGTCTTCTTAAAAGAGAGAGAAATGATGATGATGATGATGGTGTGATCTATAATGGTTCTGAAGGAACTCATATAACGCTATCCCTGTTTATCTGTTGTTGCAACACCATACGCACTTCTAACTAATAAATCTAATTAACACGCCATATTAAAATTTATTACAAGCATTGTAAAAACAATCTCAAATTTTACAAACAATTTATAAATATAAAAGACTGGCTCAAAAGAAAGGAATCCAGTGCTGTAAAAATTAAAAATAACCCGAAACCATAGACCATCGTGGTAAATTTTTTTTCTGTAAGTAAACAAAAATGGCTGTCAGAAAACTTTCTGTTAAAGTAAAATATTTTAAAACTCGTTGTTTCTTTTGAAAGTATCACCAAAGCAGTGAAAATTCCGACAAAATGTTCCTAAATGTACCGCGGATAAATGTGAAGACACCCGGATTATTGTTATATCGGTAAGTACATACCTAAATCAATTGTTTAACTGTTTTTCATCACATATTATGTGCTGAAGTTGCAATGAGCTGTTCATTCATATCTGCCGAAGAACCGACAAACGGTGGAGCGCCAGAGTTTCAAGTGGAGGCTGCGATCTAGTAGGTAAACGCAGTGTGGACGCTTGTTGCCCACCGGACTGACGACGACTTAAAAACTAGTGAGGAGTGACTGGATGACTAAAACCGAAGACAGAGTCTTGCGGAGTGCCCCGGGAGAGGCCCATGTTCAGCAGTGACCGATGTCAGGCCGATGATGATGAATTAATTTTCTTTTTAGCTTAAATTAATTTGATTACAAGTTATTTACATTATGTGTATATTGCTATTTACAGAATAAAGAGAATGCAACCATGAATCTAGCATAGCATAATCCTTGAATAAAAGATGCGGAGCGGAGACCATGCGCTGCCAGAACTAGTTGTGAAAACAGAAGAATCTAAAGTATCACCGGAGACTGACTAACCCCAGTATCTCTAAGGCTCCTTAAAAGGTTAGTATCTCATAAAACAGTACTATACATTAAATTCACCTGATTGTCTGAAAAGAAAGACGACTCCGCGCTCCCGACGGCACACCAAGCCGCTTGTCCCGGTGACTATCCCTGGTAGCAGTTGCCTATAACCTATGTCACAGGCCGCGAGATAGAACAGAAAAACTCTGACACCAGAGTCTGCTCCCTACTGCCCACATGATACGAAGAATCCTAGCGTACCGTACGGTTCACCCATTCCCTGCCAGTATTTGGCCCTGCGTCCCCGCTTAAATTAATGTCGATATTTTAACTGAAAGTAATCCTTAACATCTATCAATAAAGTACATGTCATATGAATTGTCATATGAAAATAGCGACATCGACATAATAAAAAAATAATTATTATGAATTATTGTAGGTACAAGAAGTTTAAATTATATAAAGAATAATAATTATGTCAATTGTTTCAGACTCATGAATCCAACGTACCAGCTAACTTCAAACCTGAGTTGTACCTATAACCATGGAAATTAAGAAATCATAGACGGAGAGATTGAAACATGATGACATGGATGTTGAACTACCCTTTAGATTAATATGATTCCTATATTACAATCTACATTGATAATATTACACCTGCATATGTTTTTAAATGTATAACTACCTACTTCTAATTACTTAAATTTATTTAAATCTGATGATTGAAATCATAATACCTACACTACATGTAAGTATATCTGTTAGTTCGAATTATCACTACCTACAGATAACAAAATCGGTGACGAGAAATTTGTCAAAACGAAATCAAATTTGAATTGCCTTAATTTTAAACTTTTATTATTATTTTCTGTTTAGCAAGTAATTATAAGGCACCAGTTAATTGGAATATGCTATCTTTCAAAGATCCTTTCATTTGATGTGATAACTTTTTAACTTTCAAAACTGAATTCATACAAATCATTTGTGAGTAAAAGTAGGTACTTAAACACATAACATCGGTTTAGAACAACAGAACAAATTACATAGGAAATAATGAACTCTCATATAATTACGAATGCTTTTGCAATAAATATGAATGTATGTGTGCAACCCTGTCATACAGTAGTTTATCAAATGTCGGATCAACACTGTAACACCGAAGTCTAGTTAATATCGATGAAAATTTTCCTAGATAGGTAGGTATTAACTTTGAGAAAATATCAATTAAAATTAATATATAAGGAGGTATAACTTATTTACCCTAATTTAAAGTGAATAGAAATAATAATTAAATGAAATAAAGTAACCCTGTTATCTATGTAAATAAATAGCTTAAATTAAATGATTTACAATATGTTTCTTTGTTTGTATCCTGTTTTGTTTGAAACCTGTGTTGTCCCACTGCTGGGCAAACAATATAAAATAGGTAAATTTAGAATAAAGGATTAAATGAAATTATGTTTATTTAATGAATAAGGCTAACATTCATTTCATTAACCTAATTAACTACCTGATCATTTATATTGTAAATCCTGTTAACCAATATCTTTATAATACCTACCACTGCTGAAGAATCCATTTTTATTATATTGCCGACTTATTACCAGTAATAAGTAGGTAAGTAAGTGACTTACCTATCTATCCCACTTTTTATTTACTTTTTACAAATCCAGACTCGTATCAAAAAGTCAATTCTAAATGATTTCCTACTTATTAAAGTTGGCTCTACTTAACTTATTAAAATCAAAACCTTAGGTAGTTAGATACCCCTTTGTTTATGGAATCTTAATGATTTTTATTTTAGAATCCATAAAAGAAAAGCTGAATCTAGTAATTGATTTCTACACTCGCTCAACCTCGTAATATATTCTAAGATGCTTCTATTCAAATTACTATGAAAGAATAACAAAGAAGGATAAACATGTATCTTAATAAAACTTGATGACACCATGTTAAAACTTAATGTAAGTTTAGATACTTTCAATTAAATTCACTTCAATTAATTAATTTTAAGGAATAAGTTAGTGTAGTTACTTACTTATTACAAAATATGTAAGTATTAGGTATATTTTTTCTTTCACACAACAATCCCTAATCCTCATTTGTTAGAATAACATGCCTACTAAAGCTACTTAGTGATGTTTTTAATCCTCGTGATAATACATTGTAAACATATGATTTTCCATTAAAAGAAAATCCTCCTATACTTTCTGCTATCCTCGGAAACGTTTCAGCTATCATGAACTTATTAATCTCTCTAGCATCCAATAGAATTCTTATTTGCCTTAGATGAACCACAGTGGTTCTCCTATCTACTCCAATAACCTAACTCCTATAATTTAAGAAAAGCCTTGGTTTAATATCGCTTTTGAATTAACCAAGGTAATCTTCCATTTACCTACTTAAAAGTCATTTCATCTTCATAGATTTATACTGTCCTAGGACAGTGTGACCAATTTTCTTCTACTTCCTTCCTAAGTAAGTAGGTACCTACTATCTATCTACCTATTTTTTTTATAATAATATCACTTTCTTGTGTAAATAGCATAGCATAAGCATATGCTCACGACTACACTCCCCGAGGGAGCAGTCAGAGACAGTCCGAAACCTCAGAACATCCGCACCTCACCAGCACCGAAACTTTCCAGTGCGACGAGGAGTGAGCCCGTCGTCATTCTATGTAAATAAATAAGCTATTTACAACTTACACAAGCTATTCGATAAGCAACAATTAAACTTATTCAATTTATTATACCTAACAACCCCCCATGTTTACAAGTTCATTAGTCTAAAATTAAGACTCTAAATAGATTGAATTGAGAGTAAATACTCTCAACCCCTCATTCTTACATCTCTTTACTAGGTAGGTACCTTGTCACATTATAATGGCCTATCAGTACCTTTACTAATTTATTATAGAATAAAATAGAATCTTTGCTGACCTAAACAACATAACTACAACCCCCCTTTTCCTATACTTCTAACACTATATCACTGGTACATAGTCTTTTGACTTTCAACCCCTCATTCTTACATCTCTTTACTAGGTAGGTACGTTGTCACTTTATAGTGGCCAATCCGTAAGTACTTTTACAATTCTATTATGGAATCTTAGCTGAACTAAACGTCATAGTTACCTACAACCCCCCTTTTCTATACTTCCAACACTCTATCGTTGGTATATAGTCTTTTGACTTTCAACCCCTCGTTCTTATATCTCTTTACTAGGTAGATACGTTGTCACCTTGTCACATTACAGTGGCCAATCAGCAAGTACCTTTATAATTCTGTTATAGAATCTTAGCTGACCTAAACATACAACCCCCCTTCTTCTATACTTCTGACACTCTATCGTTGGTAAATATTCACCATTACTTCTAGCTGCCTGCACACAAGCTTTAAGAATGGTACTTCAGTTTTCCTATTAGCTGATTTACCTATGTAATAAATACTACAATAATTTTTCCTTGTCCTAATAATCTTCATGTTACTTTCTAAATCCTTATCTTCAAAATGCTACTAAGTCCTATACTTCATTCCATATAAGAGCGAAAAGATTCTCCAACTCATATTAAGCTTTCCGGCAAATTCTGATAAGCAAATCAAATTTACCTATCAAAACGTTTTACTATCCGACATTATCCTAAAGCTACTAAAGCTGCTCTAAGATGTGTTTCAAATCTCTGTTTCTGTAATCCAAAACAGCCCTAAAATTTCATTGCTATTTGGGATAAAGTAAGCATTATATTCTCTTTCCTAGCTTTACCTACAACCTGTTTGTTTCAAGCTCCAAAATTTAGGTATGCAAATCTACTTCTCATATCAATTTTGATATTTTGCTAATCCAATTATTTATTCTAGAATTATTATAAAACAGTGGCAATAATATTCAAAACTAAGATTCAAAACTTCAAAAGATGAGCGCGCCCATAAAAAGCACTACAGAGCCATCTAGCGGCGGCTCAGGTAATCTGTCAAACAAATCTATCGCATGTATTGTGGCGTCATCTGACGATGCGGCTTTAAAACTAATTAGCGGAAGCAATAATTTCTAAGATAGAATGTTTTAATATCCAAATAATTTTAATTTATTAAACTAACTTCAAAAATGATTAATAAATTGTCCTAGATTTGTTTGTGAATTTATAGACCTTAAAACTCACGTTTTTTTTTGCAATTAAATCCTCAACGATTGTTTTACCTATTAATCATAACATGGACTTAATATTTTTCAATATTGAATATAAGTAAAAGTAACCTAGGAAAATGATTGTAAAAATAACATTTAAATTTTTAATGTTATGTTTTTATAACCTCGACATAAGATTAGACAATTAAACTAAATAAGACTTGATTTTGGGAAACGAGTGAGTGACGGACGCTAACGGCGGCCATTCACTTTTTTCTTTGATCCAAACGCTTTACGCTCCTAAGCACGAAACCATTTTCTTCGTGAAATAATAGCTGTGCTCGCATCCCAGCCGGCCCTAAGAAAACAATTGAACAAACAATGGACATCGGACGACAGCGCAATCGCAGGAGTTGAAACGCTAATACAGAAGTTACATCTATCTCGCCAGTTGGCTTCTCTCATCGAAAAACGAAAAATGGATCCTGGAAAACCTGGAACGGGGGAGATGCTACATGTACACCAGAATAACCAGCATCTTCAAGAATATACAATGAATTTCTCTACAAATGACTATACCTAACCTCAACCAAACACAACTACGAAGATGATTAGATTTTATCATTACGCCGAACTCTTCTCAAAAAATAGAAAAAGTGATTAGTTTCCCAAAAGTGTCTTAGCAAAAACCCTGCCTAGCTAGCTTAGAAAAGTGCAAAGTGAAACTTCAAAAATGAGTGAACGCCTAATTATTTTTAAGCAGTGCTATTTAACTAACAGGTACAACTATTTACGGTCTATTTTACTGTGAAAATTAAACCTTCTATTCTCGAATTGTCGTCCTTTATTTATCTACCTATAACTTAGCTTATTTAACCTATTCTAGTCATTGCAAATAGTCCATTCTAAGCTCTTCTTTCCATTTCACTTGGCAACAAATTGTGGCAGAGCCACTTTTAAACAACAAACATACATAATAACCTCACGACCTATGCAATAAGGGATTAACAGAGACCATAGATCTCCTCTAGCTATCCTAAATCTTATGTTCTAGTACTAAATTGTATTATTCTATTCATGAAGTAGGAAGTGTAATGAAGTGGCAAGTGATTTTGATCACCTACTGATACATACAATACAATAATATACTGCCAATCAAATTATAACATAATTTGATATCCTAGGTCTAAGGCACCAAATTGTAACCAATTTGTAGCCTAGATTCGAATTCTGGTTATGCGGTACAAAAATGTACTGCATTCTTATCCTGGTCACGGCACCAAATTGTAACGTTCCCTACCTACTTAAACAACACACTAGTTTGTACCGAACCCCGTTCACTGAACAGACCTGTGACACATCCTGGATTCACGGCACCTAATTGTAACAATCCCTAGCTAACTTAACTTAAACTATACTGGTCACCCGAGGACCTAATTGTAACTAACCTATCTTGGGCTTACGGAACCCACTTGTAACTACTTATACTTATCTATTTAGAACTATTAACTAAAACACTACTTCATGATATCAGACTTTAAAATTTCTTAAACCTAAACCTAAACTTAGAACATACTTAAAACTAAGAATTGGCCAGAATACCTATGTGATCGTCTATGACCCTACATTATGTGGTAGTAACTCAGTTTCTTTTAGAAGAACTTAGTAACTTAGACCTTATCAGCAATGAACCAGAAATAAACCTAACCAGATTAACTCTAACCCTATCAATATAGATAAATAGAACTGAATCAATTATGTAGGTATGTAAGAAAATGGTAAGCATAACTGTTTTAGACAACAATGTGATTGTTTTTTATGGGGAACCTCTACCAGAAGCCGGGTACAGAAACTATCTGAGAAGAATATTACTTAAACACTTATGTTTTGAATGTTATTAGGTATATAGTAGGCATGAAGATAGGATTACTGATATTTCCAGCATTATCTTTTGTAGAGTAGCGTATCCGATCCTTTTTGGTACAGAAATTGGCTACAAGGCTGCGTCTTGCTCACCTTAAGACAACTAAAATCATCAGAACCTCGAGTTAACTTTACAAGAGGATTATTATTATGTTAGTATTTTTACTTCGTGGATTAGAACATTTTATGTGAAGTTTGTAAATAAAATCCTTCTCAAATACTTTCTTTGGATGAGGAATGGCTTATTATTTTATTATATTAAGCAATGATTCTACCACCACTTCGCAAGGACCTATCTGCAGAGAAGATGTGGCCAGAAACTCTACAGTGATACTCAACTATTCATCAACTTTATTCAGTAAGTATTAATTACTATGTAAGAGGGCAATATTTAACTTATTGGTCTTAGTCAGTTAGTCAATGTCATTTAAACAGTTAAGGTAAATAAAATTAGAAGATAACCATCAATAAATTATGATTTTACAACAAACAAATTCGAATTTACTCTCTTTATGCTTATAATTCTCTATCAACTTATGATACAGTAGAAACCTAGACTGATGTCAATTCTTTGTACATAATCTAACCAAAGCACAATTCTATTAGGAACCTAGTTCAGTAGATAAGATGTTCTTTAAATAAGATAAATCTTTTCTTCCTATCTTTAATAAGAATAAGAAATTATGAATTTCCTATGAAAACCTACAATATTTTTCCCTTAACAATCTAGTAAGTTCCTATCCTATCCTAGTTCTATTTTTACAATAAAACGCGATTCCTACAATCTAACCAATGTCTAAATATTTTCCTATTCTAAAGAAGTATCCCTAAGGTTTGAAACTCTCCGGTTTAAGAGAAATTCCGCAAGACTAGAGGTAGGCCTCACATTTACATTTAAACGTGTAGGTGTGTTATGTAAGATTTCCGAGGTGCAATGGAAATCTTCGAACTAAACTGGAAAGCGAAGCGAGGATGGAGCCTCTAGAGTACCTAAATCTATTCCAGGTGTGTTGTTCATATTACGGCAGCAAAGCCATAAGTTGTAATATGAACGGGTCCCTATTGGCAAGTGTTAAATTACAGGGACTAAATTTCGCACTCCAGATGCAAAGTTCCCAGCCCCCTAAAGGACGCCATTCCACTTCTCACGGAAAGCTACCGGAAAACAATTACATCCAGATTACGAAACTTAGGAGGCTTTAAATCGTTATGTTGGCAAAGAACGATTGCTGGCACGCCCCAAAACCGAGCCCGTCTCCGAAAAGACGTTGGAAGTTATCGACAGTCAGTCCATAACCCACAAAACCTCGTTTGTGTACCACATGATTATTCAACTTCAACCTCACAACCAAACAATGACCCCCCATTTAAAATTAAATAGCAAAAATATGAAATTCCCAGAATTTACCCCAAAATAAGTTAAGAAAATGATTTTAAATTTAAATTCCAATACAAACACTTTACTAATGACTCTAAATCAAATAAACTCCCCAAAAGAACTTTAAAATAAAAATAATATCAAATCACAAACCGGCAGCGTGTGAGCTCAAAGAAAGAATATTGTTGAATGATCCCGTCCACTATCGAACCTCCCTATTTATTCAAATTCCCCGCTGACGCTAATAAGGTCATTGATTCTAACGATACCAACACTACCATTGACGCCAACTCTCGGACATTCAAAATTGACTCTCAATCAATGGAAATAAGGTCGTGCTAAATTAGATCTGACATGACAACATTGACACCGATATTTGGACAATCAAAATTGACTCTTAATTAATGGAAATAAGGTCGTGCTAAATTCGATCTGACATAATCCACCAATGACGCCAATACTTGGGACATTCAAAATGGACTCTTAGTAAATGGAAATAAGGTTGTGTCAAGTTAGATCCGTAGGTACTAAACTTAGTCAACGATAAATGATCTCTATGTTTATAGGATTAAAGTTGTTCGGATTTTTCTTGCTAGATTGGAAATATTGGAAGTAATTTGAACTAGAATGCATACAACTTTGACCATGCGGCTTTCCCTCTTATTTTATTTATTTAAAGATTTTGTTTGTTAAAGTTAATTTCTACTATTAGAATGAAGTGCTTAGAGATTATAACTAACTGATGTTATATTTGTGAACCGGAACGAATAACTATAGATTAGTGATCGTTACATACATCAGTGATGCTTTGTGTAGTATAAATAGTTTAAAAATTTATTCGCTAGGAGGCGCGGAGCAAATTCATCAAGCAAAAATAGGCGTTATGATAGAGTATTAGAGTCTTATGAGCGTGATTAGTCCATAAGTAATTGACACTTTTGACACATGCGCACTAGGTAATTATTTTGGTTCGGCGGGTTTTGTATAGCGTACCCACGCTGCGCAAAAAAGTTCTAAAAAGATGATATGTGAAGTTGGCGCGAGGTGAATTTCCTCTAGCAAAAATGAATCTTATGTCAGGGGAAGATAGCTTAATTCACTAAGTTTGGGCCTTAGATAGTTCGCGCATCAGGCTGTTTGCCTATTTAATTAAGAAGCTAAAATTAAGCATAGAAGTTCATGCAATTTCCACCTTTAATTGGAAGTAAATAAAGATTGATGAGGGAAAATGTAAATAGTTTTTCAAATTGGTACGGGTTATTGGGAAGACAAGATTACCATATAAGGAGACGTTTTCTTGTATGAATTCAAGGGAAAACTAGTAGATTGAAAGAAAGCCTTATAATTATAAAGTTAAGGATCAATTTTCATTGTTCAAAAAAACCATCGCCACCATCGTCACCTTAGTCAGCATCGCCATCGTCGCCTCCATCGACATAGTGAAGCGAGTATAAATAGGCTCGATTTGGCGGGAGCGGGGCTTTTTTCCGAGAAACCGGCTACGAGTGAACATCTCTTACTAACTTGTAATTTTATTCAGAATTTATTTAGTTATTTCCTTGAGTTTTGATTGGAGTTTAATTTAATTTGTAGAAATCTAGTAGCTCGTAGCTGAATTTACATGACGAAGTAGTTCATGGGCTGGCTCGGCAGTTTCAAAAGATATTTACCAATATCTTAACCTGATTGATCGAGACTATATCAGGCGCCATTCTTTACCAACACAGTGGCAAAGTCTCCTAGGTCAAGCGAAGCCCGCCTCGTGAGTCGATTGGGAACTTGTCGAAGAGGGATCAGGCCGTTCTAGGCGCCAAAAGACTCATAAGGAAGTCCTTGACTTAGTCCCTAACCTATATATATATTTCACTCACCCTTATATTACTCACCTGGAGACTCTCACGATCTCTAAGCTCCGGCTGTGTGAGAGTGTCCAAAAACACAAGTCTTTAGGAAAATAGGAACACAAGAGTTGACTTACTCGCACATCTAACTTAGTTATTTAGGAGGTTTCTTCCCTAGACAACACGGGTCCAAACCTTACATTACACACAACACTTAACTTAAATGTGAGGTACGGGCCTCTAGTTTTGTAATACACTAAGTTGCAGCAGCTAGGCTAATGTTAGACAAATATAGGTAATAGATTTTTAGGGAACCGAGCGGTTCTTAGGCTTTACTTAGCGTTAGAATGTTTGTTGGCGGAAGAAATGTCTGAGTTTCCTCCATAGCAAATGAGTTTCAAGGGTCGCACTCCAGGTTTACAAATAGGTATGATAAGTAAATTCAGTAGGATTTAATTACTTATTCCAGAAACTTGAATTATACGATTATTCTGTAGAGGTTTTCAGTAGAACCTAGGAATGATATTCATAAAATTAAAGCAAATTAAATTTTATGATAAATCTTTATTTCAAAGAAGGAAATGACATTACAAATAGAAATCAGTGAATAGGAGACAAAATCAAAGTTATAATTCAATATAATATTGTCCAAACAAAATAAGTTCAATCTAAATTTATTGTTTCCTTATAATTATGGGAATTTGAGTTTCTTATCATATTACTTTGGTATGAGTTGGTGGAACTTTAGGATATAGCGCCTAGTGCCCTCTAGTCAGAAAAATAAATGATTATGGTACATAATAAGTTTTGCAGATTTATATCAGAGTCAAATAAATAAAAGTCTTATCATACTATTCACATGAAAGAGAGAACTTCCTTTCAATGGACCAAGGTTCTATTCATTCAGTTAAATGTCATACTGTTTCCCAAAACTAAAGATTTCTGTTTATATTGTCATGCTAGTTTTATGTATACTAAATGATAATGATGTAGATTCTCAGGGTAGGAACTTTTACTTTGATTTACTTATTTGTAAACAAAGTTGAACTTTTGAACTGGTTTATAAAAGAAAAGGTTTTAAAAGGGAAATTTCATTTATAGGGAATATTCTGTAAAGTCTGACTAATATAAAAACTTAATAGAAACCAGTCTATTTGAAAATCCCTCTTGTCCATTGTTTGACAAGCTACTGACACACTGACTAAGAAATGACTTTAAAATTTACAAGTCTCAAACATCCCTTACTAAACTTGACTTACCTGACTAAGACACAATATCTCGGGAAAAGTTTGGAGGAGGGCTGACCAGTTTGGAGACGAGGCCCACTGAAGCTAGAAATATTCTAGCAGGAGGAAATACCAAATAAAATAACTCCTGAGAGCGGAATGGCGGGGCTCTCTTCTATACCAAACGAAACAATTATTCTTCTATACCAAACGAAACAATTATTCTTCTATACCAAACGAAACAATCATTCTTTTATACTTTATTGCATTCCCAAGTAAAAAACAAAACATAGAAATAAATTTATATTTTAATAGGTTAGGAAATCTAACACCCTGTATAAGTAAATTGGTAGAGAAATCTAAGTTAAGAAAAGGTCTATAGCTATAGAGGTATTTCATTAGGTTGACTTCAGCGCTTAGTAACGGAGAGTTGAAAGTTGCATTTATTGATAATAACTTTATAATCATAGTCAGAAATAAGTTTATAGGCTAGAAAGTTAGGTATTACTATCTGTTATACGTTTGTATTAAGATTAGGTAGTTCTGGATCTCTGTTTGTTAGAATACTAGATAAATCTCAAGTCTGTCGCACCTAGGTTACTATTATACGGTTCACAATGTAGTCTCCTGATTTCACTAGACGATCAATACTGGCCAAGTTAACGTCTTCAGCTCAAAAATGGGATCATAAATAAGGTTATGTATAGTTCATAAGTTAGGCTAAGTTAAGTTAAGTTAATAGGTAGGGATTTTCTATACACTTTTGGTAGCGACCAGTTGGTTAATTAGTTTAGGTAGATAGGCATTTTCGGTATGTAGGTGCCGAATGCCCAGGATTATAAAATTAGTTTTAAATCGTTTACATTAGGTGCCCCGAATAGGATAAGTAGGGTATCGTTTACACAGTTATTAGTTATTCAGTTTTGCGTTAAATTTTTAACACTTTACAAACAAAGATCAACAATATTCTAGTGACCCGAGTACCTGTTATCCCAACAAAATTTTGTGTAATGAAGCTGAATACCAGTTGAGCTACACCGTTTGGTTTGTTCTACATTACAAAGTCATATGAATTAAGCAAGATTGAAACGTATCACTGGTAAATAAGAGTTTCAATCGGGTACTTCTTAAATAGCCTAACGGTAGCAGCCTAAACCACTAAGCCGACCAAAATCGATCTCTGAGCCTTCAGAGCTTATTAGACTTCGAAGGCGCTTTATTAGATTCCTCTCGAATGAAATTGGAAGTTGAAATGAAAACTATGCGTTGGGGAACGCAATGTAATATACATATACCTAAGGACTTACAAAGCAGTTTTAAAAGACATACTGACTTCATAAGAATTAGAACCTGTGAATAAACTTGGCGACCACGTGCGCATACATTCGAATTCTTTTGTTTTTACCTGTTTAATTAAAACTAGTGTTTTCCCGCGACTTTGTCCGCACAAATTATATACCAGATTTCATAAGCTATCAAACAAAAAAAGTTTCATCAAAATCGGTTCAGTAGTTTTTGCGTGATGCGCGAACAAATAAACTTGTCAATAGATGGCGCCACACGTCATTTAAATCGCGCTATCGAGTGTTATTTGAGTTTATATGAAGTGAACCGCAACTTTTTTTACGATTAGATTCTGACTTCGTAAGAATTAGAACCTGTAAAAGAATTCGAATGTATAAATAAACACTTTCACAATTCACAGGCTGTGAATAAACTTGGCGAGCACGTGCGTGTAACTATACAGGGTGTTTCATAAGTAACAATAAATATTTAAAACTCTTAAGGGGGTTGTTTAGACCGTCAAACTGAACAACTTTCTCTATGGGACCAAAATCAAAATCGCAAAAAAAAAATTTGATTTCCCATACATATTTTAGCTCTAGTCGATTTGTAGAGTATGGAACATCAATTTTTTTTTCGCGTTATCGATATTGGTCCCATACTGAAAGTTGTTCAGTTTGATGGTCCACACCACCACCTTAAAGGTTTATTTGTACTTTTGTAACACCTTGTATACATTCGAATTCTTTTGTTTTTACCTTTTTAATTAAAATGCTGTCAATGCAGAAAACAATGGGCTTTGAGCAATGGTTAAGAGCATTGGGCTCTGAACACGGAGGTCGTAGGTTCGATTCCCACGGGGGACACCTATAGTGATATGTCACTTTATGTATTTTTCTCCAGTTGGTTAGGGCATTGCAGGCTGAATTACCTGACTGTCTGAAAAGAAAAATGATTCCGTGCTTCGGATGGCACGTTAATTCGTTGGTTCTGGCTATACTATCTCTAAAGATATAGTAGTCATTACATAAAAACCACGTCGGAGGCAATAAGGCGGTCTGAAAAAACTCTGACCCTTGCTTGCTGCCCACACGATAAAGAAGAGAAAGAAGAATGTGCTTCAAACGCAAATGCACGTACTTGTACGTGTGAGGTTATATAACATACTTACACAAGAAAAGAGACACTTTAATACTTTTTACCAGAAAAATAAACATAAAAAGTCATTGACTCCTCTCTACCAATGCACTAATTATACGAAATCGAAACGTAAAAAAACTTTCGGACTTCATGTATTCGGATGTGTGTAATTCGGACTTCCGTTACGGACCCATGTAAAGCCTGACCAGGAATATAAATTGGGGGCGCTGCAATCGACAGTCACCTTTTATGTTAGTGTTCCCAGTACAAAAATTAGTTCCAATGATTTTCCGCAACATGGCGAGGTTTTTTATTTTCCTGGTCAGGCTTTACCGTTTTGCAAAATACGGTTCTACTGTAGTTGATCAAATTATCTTGTTAAAGGGCCGTATTGACAAGTGCTGCCCGCAAATACCTCCGATACAGCAAAGTGCTGCGGTCATGCGGCACGCAGTAATTATTGTGCTATTGTGTCATATCTGATATATATTGCAGACAATAGTGGAATTGATTTTGAATCCTGGTTGGTTGGCAGATCAACACGTATATTTGTTTTTTATTATGTTGAAACATTCCGAAATATCATCAACCGATTTGATTATTTCTCCTTTGGGTTAATCACCATCTCAGCCGATTGACGTCCACTGCTGGACATGCCTCCCCCAAGGATCGCCACAACGACCGGTCCTGCGCTGCTCTCATCCAACGGCATTCCGCCGTCTGCACCTGGTCCACCTTGTGGGGGCCTACCCAGGCTGCTCTTTTCGGTACGCAGTCGAGAATTCTTCGGGAGAGGGTATAGATATACCTATAAAATAAACCCGTAACGCCAAAATGTTGTCTGCCCCATGTCGTCCTATAAATCTATGAAGGTTTCTGCGAATCGACGACGACGGAGCGTTAATATCCCTGTCCCGTCGATCCCTTGCCAAACGGACAAGCACAGAAAAGGACAGAAGGTGACTAGGACTAGCGAGCACTCTTATAGCCAATCGCCTACAAAAACACAGCATGCTTTCTTTCCTAATCTTTGATACTCCGAAGTCCAAAAAGCTTTCATCGATGCTTATAGCAGTTTATCGCTGGACTTAGAGTCCCATTTTATCTTCGTTCCTTTAGCGGTAATAAGTGTGAAATTTTATGTATATCGCTTCATCGCTCTGTGGCCGTAGTATGATACGCACGATAAGGCGTATTTCACGCTTTTTTTTTCTCGTTAGTTCGCCCAAAAATAGAAAAAGAACTAGGCGATAGCGATACATCACGCTGCCATACTACGGCTGCAGTTCTAGTGAACAGGCAGCCTTGCCTACATAAAATCAACATGATAGACGTTATTAGATTCTTCTAAAAACGAATTGAGCGAGGCGGCTTCGTATTATTACAAATTCCTTTAGTCTCTAAGATCACCCTCGTTCTGTTTAACGAGGACTAGAACATGTACGGACACTTTTGGACTTTGTGGGTCCTTTTTCTTTATAAAATAGCTGTAGGAATTTTGTAGTATACAGTGTCCTTCTTATATGCTAACACTTTTTTAAGTGCAAGACCAGTGTGTGCCAGCTAGCCCCCCACACTACAGCTGTTTTTGTTCGCGATTGTGATGTTGGTCCCATTGAGAAAGTTGTTCAGTTAACAAACAGGGGTTGGGTCTTGCCCTTAAAAGAGTGTTAGCATTTAAGAAGAACGCTGTATACTACAAAATTCCTACAGCTAACTTCTGTCTATGTGTGTGGGGGACTAGGCACACACTACACAGCTCTCCCATACATTTGGCTCAGCAGATTTTTTATTCGCGATTTCGATGTTTGTGCTATAAAGAAAGTTGTTCAGTTTGACGGTCTGATCTGATCATCCCCTTAAAAAAGTGTCAATATATTAAAAAGGACCCTCTATTAACATTTTTATTATAGGCTTTCTTTATTGAGACATCTTTAATATTGTGATGTGATGAGGACGCCCTTGGTTCAAGGGAGCTTTCATTTCAACGTATATATTTTGTCTTTCATCCGTTCAAAATGTTGTGTTGGAAAAAGTCCGTTCGTAACCCTAGAAATGTCCAGAAAATGATAAGCTCAGAATTAGGATGTGATACCTCCGAAATTCTGAACCAGGAATGTCCAGGAAATTCTTTAGGTACCTGACACCCCTAATCGTATCTGTGGCGGTTTCCCATACAGATTCGGGTGCGTCCCGTTTCGTATAATAACATTTGGTATAATATAATTGTCATAACGTTCAAATGATATAATGAACCTAAGAAATACTAACTAAGAGCATAATATTGAAATAACATAACATTTATTTATTCTAATTGTTATTTCCTATAACTTTAACATATCTAATGTTGAATAATACTAACGATTACTAAATATAAAACTTGCATGATATAACAATCATTTGATGTTATTTTATGAGACATAACGATCTCTTGATAAATTGCTCCAAAGATATAAAATTTAATTAAAACGAAAATATTTTTTAAACCATTATATAACGAGTAAATTGCCTTCTAAACTACAGGATATGTTAATTTAGGTAGTGTGTCCACGTAGAGAGCGATTGAAGTCTTGGAATCCACGTAGAGAACGAAACATGTGTCACATGCATGCTGCATTTGTGCGTGCATGCATGCTTGCGTGCATGCTTGCTTGCATATGTGCTTGCTTGCATGCTTGCTTGCATGAGTGCTTGCTTGCATGATTGCTTGGATGCATGTTGGGGGGGTGCAGGGGGGCGGATGCCCCCTGCCTGAGAAAAACAAACAGATGTTTGAAAAATTCTAGGTTAGGTTAGGTTAGAACATGTTACACACTTAGCGGAGCGAGCGAAGCGAGCGGAGCATCAACATGCTTGCCTGCATGCTGCATGCTTGCTTGCTTGCTGCATGTTTCTTTGCTCGCTGCATGCTTGTTTGTTCGCTGCATGCTTGCCTGCTTGTAGCTTGGGGGGCAGAAAGGTAGGTAGCTTCAACACTATAGGTTAGGTTAGGTTCAGTATGTATTGTAACCACTTAGAGAGCGGTCCTATTTTTGACATTTATAAAGATCAATGTCAAGGTCGGTGATCTTTACGTGGTCCTCCGCATACCGCTTCCGACTCATTTGGTTATTTATTATTTTTAATAATTGGATATGTAGTTTCTTTTTAAATTAGGCAGGCGTTTTAAAATTTTATATTAGGAGTATTGATTATTAGACATTCTAAAATTAGATAACATAAATGTTATATGTTTTAAACATTATGCTTTATAGATTGTATAACATGTGATGGTTATACTTAAGGTTCATTATATCCTATGAGTATTATACTTTATCAAATTATAGGTCTTAAATTTATATCTAACGTTTATTATAGCAAGTGTCCAGTATTTCAAACAAAATTATAGAAAAAGAAGTTATATTTCCTAAACTATAGATACTTTGTATTTATATCGAATATTACTTACCCTACAGATTCAGCAGATAAGTGCGAGAGAGTGCCTATGCTTAGCGTGCTCGCTGCAATATTCATACGTGACTGCTGTTTTAACAGGATATTCCTGATAAAGCGCTCCATACAAAACGAAGTACCTACGTCCTAGTTTGAACATTTAGTCATTAAAGTAGAAAAAAATTTAGTTTTCTCAAACATGCTTCAAAATTTGAGCATTATTTTGACATCCTTCTTCGAGATAAATCGAAATTGCAGTACTGGCCAAATACATGCGAACAGCGGCCGGCAAAAGTTGTATGAAAATCCATATCTGTCATGGTTTAGCGGCCAAATAAATTACCTACACAGTAAACTCATATCTGTCGTGTAAATTAAAAATGGAAAGATCTTTTACTCCGAAACATGGCAACCAAGGAAGTAACTTAATTTCGAACTGGCTTGCAAATAGAAAGCAGTATAATGAAAAAAAAAACGAATGAACACTTTAACCACAGATTAATAATACGTTACTAGCAAAAATTATTGTGGTTCGTCATAGATTTTGAAAAGTTGATAGATTTAAATTTCCGCGCATTGTTTGAGAAAAGCACTATACAAGCCTTGGCCACAACACAACTAGGCATTGATGGACTTACACGTTCGTCCATCAATGCCTCTTTTGCTGGCCGCTGCAGTAATGTACTATAACACAATCTAGAAACCATATCTGTGTCGGTACCATGTCAGACTTCCGTTAAAATATTGTTTCAACGTTACCGTTGACTCATATTATTCCATACAAATCCTAAATTAGAAATATATTTTCACGTAAATCTGTCAAAATACAGAGATTCTATTCTAGATCGTGTTTAAAAATTGTCATTGACTTTAATTGGTCAATCAATATCGATGTGGCGCTCTCGGGCGCTAAGCGGTCGTTGTAATTGAATTCAAATATGAATTATATCGTCTTCATCGTCTGAAAAGGGAATTAACACTTACTTATCTAGTGGATCCTGAACCTGTGAGAACATGTATTTGACGAGGAGGTGCCGCTCGTCCTGAAGGTCCACTATCGTCTCCCCGAGGGACAGCGTAGTTCGCATCTGTAAACAAACAAACAAGGTTAAAATTTAAATCGGAATAAATCAAAACAAGTTATTTACTTGTTTGTTTTACAAGCGGTGCTTGTCCATTCTCTTTGGGGTGCTTCTGGCAATCAATCTGAACAACTTTCACAATGGAATCAACACAATTTGAATAAAAATCTGATGTTCCATAACTGGCAATATCTACTCGACTATACAATATCACTATGAGAACGTCGTGTTCACGTGCCCTCTAATGTCCGAGCACAGACTGAATCAGAGTGCTATAAATCTTCTCCAAGAAGATAGGCATTTTAGCCACATGAGAGCTTATTATCCTCTTCCAGCTTCCTGGAGCTTACCGCCAACAAGGCGTTGCACTTATTCCTACACAGACTACATACTCTACCTTTGTCTTTACATTATTTATTTATTTATTTATTTATTTACCAGATACATGAATTGACACGACTTAAATAATACATCACATAAACCAAAAGTGATTTTTAGGTGACATAAAAAATTCTGCTGCAGTCTGTCACTGTTTGTCTTGTGTTGTTAAAATGAAATAGGTAACAGAGTTATCTATCTATTTTTTTAGGGTGAATTTGATATCATTAGCATCCTTTTAAACTAAGAGTCTACCCATCAAACTGAACGACTTTTACTATGGGAGCAAACCGATCGGAGCAAAAGAAATCTGTTGTTGCATACATTTGAGTCGAGTAAGTAGGCATTGCAGTTTAGTATGGAACAGCAGATTTTTTGTTGCTCCGATCGGTTTGCTACCATAGTAAAAGTTGTTCAGTTTGATGAGTAGACTCTTAGTTTAAAAGGATGCTAATGATATCAATTTCATCCTGTATATCTAACAACGGAGTTGAAACAGTCGCCATGTGGCTGAAATCGGTCAGGAACAATACATTTGCACCTACTCGACTCAAAGTAATGTATTATGGAACAGCTGATTTAAATATTCGCCACTTCTGTAACACCTTGTACAAGTTCAAGCGGAGAGCGACTGAATTAGGAACTTCGTGGATAGTTTTGTGGCGCACCTTTGGGAGAGGTCTTGTTCAGCGGTAGGCGAAGACCGGCTGATAATTATGATGATAAGGTAAGGATAACAAAACAGAACTGATCAATATAGTGTAAGGGCTTTTGAAATTAGTAAAATCTTTTCAAATCCTTAATAGGTTGCATAATAAAAAATCACTTTTGGTTTATTTGATGTATTATTTAAATGTCAATTCATGTCTCGAAAACTAACGAGGTGTTGTGAATTTTAAAATGTTACTTTTAAAAAAATTTTTGTTCATCTTCCAGTTAGGTACCTACATAAACATTCTAAAGAACACTTAGCCCAACTTACGCCAACCTGGGTTAGCAATAAACTCCAGGTTAAGTTGGTAACCCATGATTTTTTGTATAGAAAAATAACTGAAAGAGCCATTTTATCCGGAGTTAATTGCTAACCCGTGGTTGGCGCAAGTGGGCCTTAAAGGATTAGAAGTAACTTTTTACACACCTTGTTCAAGTAGGTACGTAGTTAGGTACATGTAATATGATGCTCCAGATACTTCCTATACCACATTACGATTCTGGGATACGTTTTTCGTCTCATTCACATTCAAACATCATTCCCCACTTAGGAGTCCATCTCATGAGAAGTTCAGTAATCTGATTAGGGTAAGTTCTCCTCAGTCAGACGCCCTCAGGCTCAGACGATTCTCTCGACTCGAATGTAATTCGATCGATATAGGTTCAAAAACAAGGTGATTTTTTATGAACGTGTTGCCAACCTTCTGGGCCTTGCCCTTGGGAATGGTATAAATATGTTATTTAATGATAATAGAAGTACTGTCTTGTCTCCCTTTTACTTTTGATTTAACGAGATTGTCGGTAATAAATGTTCACTTGAAAAATTACCTTAAGTACCTATTAGTCCGAAAAAGTGTGAAAGAGAAAGTTAACATTATTACATAGGTTATACTTTTATCGCTGCGTGGGTAAAGGCTCAAGAAAAGTGATTTATTTTAAAAGCTTTGCAAAAATAATAGGCAGTTATTTCTACAATATCTCATTAACTCGAGACTCGAGATTCAAAAAGTCGAGATTCAGAAACAATCTAGAAACTAATCTATATGTGTTTGTATGAAGGGTATGAAGTCAGATTTTCGTTCAAATGTATAGCGTGACATAGTCAATATTAATACGTGTCATAAACGCTAGCAATCCCAGTAGCTTATCTATGCCTGACACGATCATACATAAAAAGTTGTAATTTTCGCAGAATGTGCGTTATTATGGCGGATTTGCTAACAAGTAATAAAAATGACAAAAAGCCAAAAATTAAGGGGTGTCTTCATACAAGAAACTAATTTTTATCAATGCTTTTTCTTCTCGCTCTATCGTAAAAACGGTATTAATTCAAACTTGGTGTGATTATAGAAAAAACTCTAAAGTATAAAAACAAATCATAAAAACCGGCCAAGTGTGAGTCGGTCTCGACGAGCTAAAGGTCCCGGAGGAAAAAAAATGTTTTGCAAGTTAAGGGTATATTATTCGAAGCGCGCTCCATACAAACGTACTATGGTGATATTTTCAATACTAACCAATTAAAGTCAATTAAATTTTGCAGAAACAATCTAAAAACAAATTTCTATGCTCGTATGGAGTCAGATTTTCGTTAAAATGTTAGCAAGTTGCAAGTTACAGTGCCTCAAAGATTTCCGTACAAATCTTAAATTAATCCTAGCATTGAAACTGTATATTTTAACGAAAATCTGACTCTATAGAAGCATAGAGATTTGTTTCTAGATTGTTTCTGCAAAATTTCATTGAATTTAATTGGTTAGTTTTGAAACAGAGTTTCGGTACTACTGGTGAAACGTGGATGTTCTGAGATTTCAGAATATCTCTGACTACCCCCTCGGGGAATATAGTCGTGAGCATATGCTATGCTATGCTATGCATGCTAGTTTTGAAAATATCACCATAGTACGTTTGTATGCAGCGCGCATTTTCGCTCTCGGAATAATATTCTCTTAATAGTTGTTTGGTGTGGTTGTGTGGTGAGGAACCCTCGGTGCGCGAGGAGCCCGACTCGCATCTGTCCGGTTTTTAGGGTTCCGAAGTCAACAAGGAACCCTTATAGTTTCGCCATGTCCGTCCGTCCGTCCGTCCGTCCGTCTGTCCGCGGCTTAGCTCAGAGACGCTTAGTACTAGAAAGCTGTTGGCATGGGTACACATATTAATCACGCCGAGAAATTGGTAAAATAAAATTTTGAAAAAAAATTTTTTTTAGGGTACCTCCCCTACCCGTGAAGTGGGGATGCAATTTTTTGTTCTCGTCTATCCCATGGTGTGGGGTATCGTTGGATAGGTCTTTTAAAAATACGGTGGGTGTGGGAAAACCATTTTTCGATTTAGGGATCCGTTAGCGAAATATTAAGCTTTAAGGTGCTAATTTTTGTTAGAGTCGAGTGTCCCCCCCCCTCTGCCAGCTAAACGGTTGTTTCTAGATATGTGAAAAAATTCATGGCAGTAGTGTATATAATGAAATTAAAAGGAAAACTATCACCGCTAAGTTAGCTTTACAAGTTAACGAGTAATAGTCGACCAACTTAAAAAATGTACTTTTTAGACTTTATTAGCCGTCAAACCGTAGTATAAAACAAAAAGCCCCCTTCTAAGTTCGTATATTGTGACGGGCAACTACGGAACCCTACCCTGCGCGTGGCCCGACACGCACTTAGCCAGTTTTTTATTTGTATAGAAAAAGATCGGTGCTAACCTGTAAAAGGTCGAAGCAAATGGAGCAAAGGTCAAAAAAAATCTCGTTTTCCGACCCATGTTCTTCAGGGGAAGTTGTTTAATTTAATTTTCGGAATAGTACATCCTTACATTTTTTAAGTACCTAGGTAATAAAAAAAATTATGGTGTAAGTATAATAGAATATAAAAGAAAACTACATACATAACATGTACAAATCACACGTTCGCAACATACTTATTGCAATTTTCCACAAATCCCCGACCGATTAAACAAATGGATTACAGTACAGAGATTATATCGTTAATTACATAATTAATTGATGTTGTTGGAACTGCCAATTAGGAACCTATATAGCTATAAATTGATTAATTAAAAACGAAATGAGTGCCTATACAGCACCCCGCAGAGAACGAAGAAATTTAAACTGATAGGATTTCAAAGAAAAATTCATGTGGTTCCCGCTTAAGCGCGTTCACACACGATGACGGACTGACGGAGCAGCAAACGTCAGTCCGTCATTTGTGAAGCAAGGAGTTGTATGAAACCGCACGTAGAAGCACACACGGTGACGCATTGACGCACCAGGTGGGGTTCTATGGACTGACATCTGCCGCTCCGTCAGTGCGTCATCGTGAACGCACTAAAATAGACCACCCTATTTCTTCCAGTGGGTGAGAATGGAGCAACTAAGAGATAGTTGTAGAGTTCGTATTTATTGGCGAAAGGGTATCACCACTTAACAAGGAATTTCATCTTGAAACCTGAATAGGCTTTGAGACTACAACTTCAAGATTCACATCTTTTTTTTTATTATTCATGGGTTTGCTCTTGACCTCTATCTAGTCCTCAGAACAAAGATAGGGTCGAAGATGTAGCGAGCTACCCAGAAGTACACTGGCACTCCTGCACACTGACGGAACGCAGCAAGCTGCTTGGCGCCAGACTCCGGCAGGAGGGTGGTCGCGAGCCAGGCGGCTCCTTGCGGAGCCTACCACACCGCTGTGGGGGATCGTTCAGCCCCCACAAACTTGGTAGCCTGTGATGTCGTTGCCCGGGGTGGACCGCTAGGAGGTAGATCCCCAATCACCCCAAGTTGTAGCAATATTTCTGACCACTTCGAAATCGAATAGATATAGTCTTGTGTGGAGATGGATATGAAAAACTTTCTATCCTAAAATGAAACTTATTTTGCTTGGCTGAAACCGGTGGCAAAAGGTTTTATTGAAGCTTTTTGGCAATAATTATTTGACCTGTTCAGCTTTTAGAGCGTTGTAATTGTTAACTGAAAATCTTCAAATAGATATTGAAACTGAGCCAACTTCAACAAAAGCTTTCCAAGCTTTTAGGGTGTTTACAAAATAAACCTGAAAACTGTTTCTTTAGAATCTGTAACTGAATAACTTTTATGTAGAGTAGTCAATACATATCAACTTACCACGTTTATTGGTCAGTCAATTTATTTATCACATAAGGTGAAAATAAATCAGCTGTTCCATAGAAACTATCAATAGCTATTCGACCAAAATGTATAAAATAGCAGTTTTTGTTTGCTATTTCAAAGTTGGTCTCATAGTAAAAGTTGTTCAATTTGATAGTCCGAAGACTCCGAAGCATCCATAAAGTATAAACGCATTTAAGTTTATACCCTGTACACGTAAATACGGGATAAATCTGCCTTCTTTTTATGTTGTCTCGGTTTTTAGACGTTGCAGCATGTTTTTTTTTCTTTATTTTAAGGGGCTACCTGCCGGTTTTGGGTAACTTTGTAACCATTTTAGCATGCATATGCTCACGACTATATTCCCCGAGGGGGTAGTCAGAGATATTCTGAAACCTCAGAACATCCACGTTTCATCAGTAGTACCGAAACTCTATCCAGTGTGACAGGGGGTGAGCCCGTCGCCACTGACATTGCCATTTTATTCATTGACTATTGCACTTTTTGAGCTGAAAAATAAACGGAACCATCTACAGGATATGAGAAGTGATGTAGTTTTTCTAGAAATCGATTTTAATGAATAAAACCGAAGCAAAGGGACTCTAAAGTCACCCCTTTTTTTCCAGTTGTAACCATTTTATTCTTTCATTTTAAATCGGAAGAAAATGAAAATTTAAACTATTGTTCACAATACAATTTAGAATAATGTGGTTTTCTTACTTTTTAGAAATTAATAAAACATCATCTAATTTTTCAAAGAAAACAGCTAAATTCTGACCGGAGCCTCGCGCTCGTTCGCATCGATTAGTATGGAGAGTCGTGGTCTAGGGCAGATACGCCTTAACTACTTACCTCTACCGTATTATGTTATTACATGTAGAATTTAGACAACTTTAACCAGTTCACTAAGACCAGAAGTACTGCATTGTCACTACTGCTTGTTTAACAAACATTGGACCAAATTTTCCCAGTTTCTTTTTGTAAAAAAAAAAACAAGCTGAATAAAGGTTTGTAAACTTTTGAAAACGTGAGCAGAACCTGAGAGCAGGACAAAGCTTTGTGTCGGTCGGTCGCATGGTGGCGAAACCGTACAATATCAAGTTTCCACATCGAGTCTGTTTATTGCAATAAAGGTCTTATTACAACATCCGTTATTTTCCTGGAGGCTATAATAAGAATAAGAAAAATAAAGTGTTCTGATGAAATATAATTTTATAATGAACTAGCGACCCGTATACACTTCGCTCGGATACACAAAACCTTCCAGAAGAAATTATCTAAATAAACGGTTCTCGATCTTTTTTTTGGCGACGGAACCCTTTCTTTATAATGGTTTGGTTGATTTATGTTAATTCTTATTTCTTGAATGAAAATCATACATAAAAATTGGTACATACTTTGCATAACACTGTGACTATTATGTAAATTGATATTTTTTTTTTCATATAATGGCAGACTAATCACATCGTAACACTGATGGCAATGGCAAAATATGGAGGAGGCTTATGCCCTTTGTCTTTGACTATATGAGGACTGGTAACGCGTGTAATTCTACTAACAAACATTTCTGCCACTTTTTGCGGGGGGCGACTTAACATGCAATCCGCAACTTTGGATTTTATTCCCCATAACTTTAGATTCTAATTTTGAATGTTGAAAATCATGAAAAGTAGTCTCGTGTGAACCCCAAACGTTCTAAGTTCGAAATTATTGTTTCGCTATTATATGCTGTCTCGTTTAGTGATAAGGTATAAAATTTAATGTCAATGCACATGATCAATTGATCTTATACCGTGGCAGAGGGGAAATGCTACTGCAAGGCGAGTCCTTATAATAAATAGTCAAAGCCTGCAGTGGGTAGATACAGGCTGAAAATGATGATGATGATGAACACTGTTCTCATCTCTTCTAACTGTAACCTTAGTTTGGGATCCCTCTATGTGGGAGTCATCATCATATCAGCCGCTAAACGTCCACTGCTGGACATAGGCCTCCCCAAAAATGGGGGGATTTGCCATAATCGCCACGCTTGGCAGGCGGGTTGGCGATCGCAGTTGGATTGAATGTGTGTACTCAGAGGATGCTGCTGCCCATCCTCCGGTAGATCCCTTAGTCGCCTTTTACGACACCCACGGGAGGAAATGGGATGGTGCTACTCTTAGCCGACACCACACGGACAATTGTGGGAGTACACTCCTCGTTCTTGGCCAGTTATTTATTTGAGACAAGACCTGATATACTTCGCTCTTTAGATTCATGTTATTTCCGTGGAGCCTTGGAAGGGCCCACATCTGTAGTATAAGTAGTATGGCTTCTCTGAATAATAGTAAAGATAAAAAGTACTAAAAAAGTTAGGTATAGCCTGTAGAATGTAGAAAGGGCAAAGGCCTCTCACGAATAAGCGTGAGAAGGAGTGGGCCATACTTCACCACGCGGGCCCAGTGCGTGTTGGTGCAGGAGGCAAGTTAGTGGTCACCTTGTTTTCAGAGAATTTTCAATAGGCCTCTGACCTGGCCTAACGAATAGTTACAAACGACATCTAACGGAACTATCCAAGACCAACTGCTTAACGTGCCTTCCGAAGTATGGAAACGCTCGTGATGAAATACCACTAAACGGTCACCCATCCAAAGACTGACCGGACCTGACGTTGCTTAACTTCGGTGATTGTTTCCAATAGCGAAGCTCCACTACGCCAACGAGCGGTACTACTATGTAACTAAACGCAGAGACACAGGTACAGAGGGCCTACCATGAGTTTTCACCGTACTTTACTAGGTACTGTAGTTACGTCGCCAATTCGTATGACAGAAATTTGTTCTCAACGTAACCACTAGGAGCGCTGTACGAAATTCAATACATAATTGGTGACGTAACTACAGTAGTAAAGTACGGTGAAAACTCATGGTAGGCCCCCAGATAGGCACAAATAGCGACAGTTTAAAACTATTTAGAAAGCTAAGCTAAAAACTAAAATATTCTCGCTTTTGAATATCAAATGTTTCATTGCGAAAACCGACGAGACCTATCCTCTTAAATAGACGTAACAGTGACTGTTAACTCAGCGAAAAATGAACCATAACTCAATAGAATTTAATTCTATATTCATTTGTATCCTCATCAAGCTCAGAGGTTTAACATTCGTAATAATTCAGGTATTTCCTGCAACGCCCGCCCCGGTACAGTCGGCAACGGAAGTACCACTAGTGAACTCGATTGCCAATTTGCAATTCACAAAAAGCATAGAGCTTAGAATAGAGAGCAACGTAGATTTTACATTTGCTACTGGGTGTAATAAAAAGCAGTCCTACTAGTGATTACCCAGCATTCTTAGGTAAAAAAAACGAGAAATCCGTTAATTTGTATTGTACAAAGATCGATGACTGAACATGAACTCACCATTGGGTGCGCAGGTGACAGGTGCGTTACGCACCGATTATCTCATAAAGTTAATATGATTATCTATAAAAATACTCCATTACACAGATTTCGTGAAATAAGCTATTTTCGAGCTTATAATGTTGGCATAAGAGTTCTGTCATGACCCTCTCAATGCATTAATCTTCTATCTATAAGTACATCTATGATATATACATAATAATAAATGGTAAACGCTTTTCGTGGATGCGTGGATGTAAGTACATAAAAGATATTTGCAAAAATATTAACTGAAGGCGAATAGGACACGTAATGGAATGCATTAGGACTATATCTACCATTTTTGTCTGTATGTGTGTGCACGCATCACTTAAAAACGATTAAACCAATAAGGATCGAGTTTTCACAAAAGTATAGGACTTAGTTTGGGTTAGCACATAGACTTATTTCATCGCAATCGGTTCATTCAATCAAAAGTTATGAGTATTTAAAGTCAGTAGTTCGCGCGTAGGTACGAAGCCGCGGGCTATCGCCCAGCGCAACGGTCGAACGAGATTGATTAATCGAGATTAGTTCATGTAAAATACTGAACTGTTAATGTTTTTCTCTGCACTAATATTTTCAGGCCTCAATAGGCCTCTGACATGCTTGGCTTAAGGAAAGGTGCCGCCGACATCCTATCAAAACAAATGTTCTAAAAACTGGTTGTAGTTTGGGCTCAAATAGTACCTAGTTGTGTCTATAAATTAAATCCTTAAAATTCAAAGATCTCAATCTATATGAACGATCTGTATTATTGATACATCACGACCAGACCATAGACCGAAGAAATTACCATCACGGTCCAATCGGTCCATCAATTCACTATTAAAATACTACACACACTCACTATACGATCAATAAATAATTATCAGGAGGATATCAGTTGGACCGCAATATTTAATTTCCTAGGTTTAGCGATACAAAATAAATACTAATTTCTCCCCTCCGGACGGAAAGCGCCGCAATTGTCGTCCCGCTGCGCTAAACAAAGGTGCCGCTATCCAGCTCCGTCCAGGAGAAAAATAGTAAACTAACCTCGGACAGTAAATAAGAAAGCCTCAGATCACATGTTTGTTGATTACAGAAACTCAGATTACATGAGATCTTGAGACCTTTCTTACTTTCCTGTCCTCGGTGTGTAATTTACTATAGTTGGTACCGAGCGTCCGCCTTTCCCTGCTTTCTTAAACTTATTTTAATACGGTAAAACTTATTTCATTATGGTCTTCGCTGTTAGATCCTTTTTTTAGATCCAATACTCACCAATAGAGTACATGCAATTGTATATATTTTTGAGTACATGCAATTTGCCTGACTTTGCCTGTGGATTGTCAGATTTCCGCTATAATAAGTTTCTATGCTAGGATCAATTTAGGATTTTTATGGAAATCTTTGAGCCACTGTAACTTGGAAACTATGCAGCATTTTAACGAAAATCTGATAAAATTCGGTACAGACACAAGAGATTAATTTTTAGATCGTATTTCAAAAACTTAATTGACTTTAATTAAACTTGGTTTGTATGGAGCGTGCTAACCATTGTATTTTCGATCGTTAGGTAAATGTGAAAAGCCTAAAACGTGTCGTGGGAATGTAGAGGGATCAGTAACGACCTTGTGTGGGTAGGCACGATACGCCTACCCTTCTCGATTTACAGTAATATATTGAGGCGACCTTACTTATCATTTTTTATGTATTTGGGGATAATGCAGATCAGACCAACCTTTACAAGCGGCGAGACTGCGGCAAAACGTTCTATCCCAAAGTTTTTGTTTTATACGGCAACTTTTGCATTATTTTGGACACTACATAGATAGATAGATAAATCATTTATTTGCATAAGTAACACAGTTCAAAAGTTTACAAAACAACAATACAACGAAACATCAAAACATGTAATATATTGTATGCTACAGCAGCAAATAGGTCCCAGCTCAACATAGACCTTGCCCAAAAGCAGGGTGTTGATTTTCAGATGAAACCGTTTAGTACCTAGTAGTTAGACGCAGCAACCATACAAATAAGTAGGTGTAAGTTTAAATGAAATATAGTTATGGAAGAAAGTGTAAACAAAAGAAAGAATAAATAATACTATTTATCGGTCATTCTCCGAGCAGGTTTTTTTGCGCGTCCTGGCTTATAAGACACACAAAAACTGTAATTTTCGCATGTTTGATATTTTTTAACATTATAAGGGGTCTACAGCTAGGTGTACACGAGATTTTATGCACGTAATTTAAAAACTACTGGTTGAAATAAATTTTTCAAACCCCGTTCTCTAATTTCACCGACGTGTCCCTTTGCCGAAATCATTTACAAAAATCATTCTCCTCGCTAAATTCTAAGAATTATATCAGTTTACTCCTATGATATTTAAAGCACATTAGATAAGTATACCACACAAAAAATATGAGTCGTATGAACCAGATCGTTTCCGAGATGTAAAATGTTTTTACCTTGTCCTGAGTTAAACTCTAATTTCACCGACACGACAAATACTTGTGCATACAACACCATATAAAAGTTTGTGGAACATCACTATCGCTTGATCGGCTAGCTCTTAGGGTCTCGCAGGCGCTCAAGCAAAACAGTAATGTGTATGCTGCATAGATTAGCGACTACGAACGTATTTACCTAATTTCACCGTCGATGGTTTTCGATTTTCCTAATTTCATCTTGCTCATTTTAAAATTTACGTGGCTAAGTTTGAGTTCTGTAATTAATTCTAGGGAAAAAGGGTGCCAGCCTTAACATGCTGTTATACCCTGTTAACTGTTTTTATCCTATGATAAAGAGCTATTTGCAAAAAATCACGAGTTCCTAATTTCGACCACCTAATTTCACCGACGAACTTGACTGTGAAATTAGAATCTATCGACTGACTTGTTGATAGTCGGTAGTCTCAGCCTACCCCCATGGGAGATTGGTGTGAGCTTATGTATGTATGTATGTATTATTAAAAAAGGAATAATAAAAGTTATCATCATCAGCTCCCGATAGACGTCCACTGCTGAATATCTGTAATATAAATGTATGACGAATTTATAACGATTAATATAAAGAAATTGTAACATGTAAAAATTATAAAAAATTAGTAAAATTTCTAATAAAAATGGAGCAAAACCTAATTTCACCGTAGCCTGTCTAATTTCACAGTCGCGCAAATATTTCAAACCTCAATATCTCTGCAACTGCTAAGTCAAATTAAGTCCCACTTGGACTAAATAGTTTATAATTGGATACTCTTTTATATGATACCGATACTGACACAAAATAATAAAGAAAAAAAAACGACGGTGAAATTAGCCTGAGAACGCCGATCCTGAGAATGGCCGTTATATTATATTAATTCGTTTTGTGATGGTCCCACCGTTGGCACGATTCGATTCAAACCTACATTCGCAGAACTACTGCAAGGTGTCGCGTCGAATCGAACTCCACCGGCACTGTGTTGAGTTGAGCCAAGAGTTTATTCTCTTTGGTCAAGTTCCATTGTACCGTAACCTTACGCGTATCGCCTGGCAGCGGGAAAGAGATAAATAATTAAAGCATGGGTATTTATCGTTTCCTACGGAGGTGATCTGTTACGTAGTAACACAGAAATCTGTGCTTATACTGTGACACCAGACAAAGATCATATTGAAGTATTTAATAAACAGATAATTATATTAATAATTCGATTTCCTGCTTTCCTTTTAAATGTCATCTCTGCGCCAAAGAGCGAATTGCAGTTTGCTGTTTGCAGTAAGCCACTGACGACTTGAAATCTTTAAAAGTAGAAAATAGTCAGTTTTTCCTAGTTACAGTTTCTGTTCGGACCACAGAACTGATTGAATTATAAAACAACAATCAAACGATTGCAAACGCAGACAGAACCCGTTTGGAACCCATATTTTTTTAATTTATTTTTCTTTCGTGTCACTGTAGAATGCTATATCTTGTTAGTTCTGAAAGCAGCCACGTCTACAGCATTCTGCACTCCCGCACGACACAATAGTGTTGGAGATAACTCGAGTCCACTTGCACTTTCAGGCAACATACATTGTCATGGTCTCAAATGTAAAGCTACTGGCTTTTTAAAGGAAATAACACAACATTGGCACTGAACTTGCATCTATGACCGAAGTGAGATTAGTACCCAGGTCCTCTGGTTTGGCATTCCGGCGTGGTAACCATTACAAATACCCCGGGCGGCACTTTACTAGGGGCGGCAACTATGATTGATTAAGCACTGTGTATAACCAATTCGTAGAGCAGAGAGAAGTCGCTCTCTTAGTTTCTGTTTTAATTACTGTACCTGCACATAATCCTCAAGAGTTCTGAACACAGATAAGACGTGTTGCTAAAAAATTTGAGCTTGCTTCGCTCGATCCATAGCTTTTTCTTAGGTTGTTTTGTATGTAAAAAGCTTTGGTTCCAACCGATTCATATTCAGGAGAAAAATCGAGCTCGCTTCGCTCGCTCTAAGTTTCTATTTTTGCATAAATGAATCAAAATGTGTCTGACCACAACCTGAATAGTTGTGCTACAAAATTTCGAGCTCGCTGCGCTCGCTCCGTTATTTTGTGTGTAGTAGGTCTTCTAATAAAATAAATGGGTGACAAAATCGGTCTGTGCCCCGCCCGGGCGACAGAAACCCACGCTACATCACTGAATGGATTCGATTCCAAAAGAAGTCTTCAAGAAAAGACTAGCACGATTTTTCTACTTCTTACTTTAACAATGTCATGGCTAGCATTTTTAATGTAGGATGCTTTAGTAGACTCTTCAAAAAGAAACGGCAGACGTCAAAACAAAGTGGAGTACCTATACAGGGTCCAACTTAATATGCTGACACTTTTTTAAGCGGATGATCAGACCATCAAACTTAACAATTTTCTCTATGGGACCACTCACAGAATAGATAATACTTAACAAAAGACGCCCCCCCCCTCCCCCCCCCCCCCCGCCCGAGACAAAAAATTTTCAATCTTTAATTTGCTGTAACATGTTTATAATCAATAATATTAGATAATACTTAGTACTAACAGTACTGCAGTGCTCAGCCGTAAACTACGGTCTAGCGCATAATGTGGTCGACTGCCACGCACGTTTTAACGCAAAACTTTTTGAAAGGATCGTAAAACCCGCCCAGTTTGGCCCAGTCCCAAGCTAGGTTCATTTCTATTTTTGTTCTCTTCACACTAACCGTATTCCATCCTTTCTACAACCTCTGTGCTACAACTATTATACAACTTTAATACGGCAATGTTGGAAATTGAAACACATCTTCTCTTCTCTAAATAGTGTAAAATAAAGTCGTTTTTCGTGTCCGTCTGTTTACATTGATATCATTAGCCCCTTTTAAACTAAAAGTCTACCCATCAAACTGAACAACTTTTAATATGGGAGCCAACCAATCTGAGCAAAAAGAAAATCAGCTGTTCCATACTAAACTGCAATGCCTACTCGACTCAAATGTATGCAACAGCAGATTTTTGTTCTTCGATCTGTTTGCCCTCATAGTAAAAGTCGTCCAGTTTGATGGGTAGACTCTTAGTTATAATAAAGAGAATGTCGCCATGTGTAGGTATGTTTAAACCACGCAACTTACTTATATTGTAGATCCCACCCGGGCGAAGCTGGGGCGGGTCGCTAGTTGAAAATAAACCTGAAAAAATACCTACTTGGCAATGGCATACGATAGGAAGACGCATCCGTTCTCCGAAACCAATAAAAATAATATCCTATTTTGTCTGTTCGTTCGAACATCTTACGAAAACTAAGTTTGATGAGATTGTGTACGAGTAAGAAAGCCTATGATGCAACCTTAAAGCTGCTGCGTTTCCACCAGAGATGTGCAAGGTAGCGAGGCGGTGAGCGAGGAAACAAGCCGCCAATAGCGCGCTCACTCGATCACGTCATTGGGAAATTGAAGTACTCTCATTGGCCTGAACATACTTCTTCCTTGCCTGCAGGATACAACTAACATCATCCACATAACAAGACTTACCTCTGCGTGTAGATATAGCGACGCGTCCAGCGTCTGCGACGCTGCGCCATCGGACTGCAGTTCTGTATGATCAACGCAGCGTGCGGCACGAAGCACAGAACCAACATCTGCACCATGAACATCCTTCGTCCTTCATCATCTACATAACATGTCTTACCTCTGCGTGTAGATATAGCAACGCGTCCAGCGTCTGCGACAGCTGCGCCATCGCACTGCAGTTCTGTAGAATCAATGCAGCGTGCGGCACGAAGCACAGCACCAACATCTGCACCATGAACATTCTTCCTTGCCTGCAGGATACAACTAACATCATCCACATAACAAGTCTTACCTCTACGTGTAGATATAGCGACGCGTCCAGCGTCTGCGACAGCTGCGCCATCGGACTGCAGTTCTGTATGATAAACGTAGCGTGCGGCACGAAGCACAGCACCAACACCTGCACCATGAACATACTTCTTCCTTGACTGCAGGATACAACTAACATCATCCACATAACAAGTCTTACCTCTACGTGTAGATATAGCGACGCGTCCAGCGTCTGCGACAGCTGCGCCATCGGACTGCAGTTCTGTATGATAAACGTAGCGTGCGGCACGAAGCACAGCACCAACACCTGCACCATGAACATACTTCTTCCTTGCCTGCAGGATACAACTAACATCATCCACATAACAAGTCTTACCTCTACGTGTAGATATAGCGACGCGTCCAGCGTCTGCGACAGCTGCGCCATCGGACTGCAGTTCTGTATGATAAACGTAGCGTGCGGCACGAAGCACAGCACCAACACCTGCACCATGAACATACTTCTTCCTTGACTGCAGGATACAACTAACATCATCCACATAACAAGTCTTACCTCTGCGTGTAGATATAGCGACGCGTCCAGCGTCTGCGACAGCTGCGCCATCGGACTGCAGTTCTGTATGATCAACGCAGCGTGCGGCACGAAGCACAGCACCAACATCTGCACCATGAACATACTTCTTCCTTGCCTGCAGGATACAACTAACATCATCCACATAACAAGTCTTACCTCTGCGTGTAGATATAGCGACGCGTCCAGCGTCTGCGACAGCTGCGCCATCGGACTGCAGTTCTGTATGATCAACGCAGCGTGCGGCACGAAGCACAGCACCAACATCTGCACCATGAACATCCTTCGTCCTTCATCATCTACATAACAAGTCTTACCTCTGCGTGTAGATATAGCGACGCGTCCAGCGTCTGCGACAGCTGCGCCATCGCACTGCAGTTCTGTATGATCAACGCAGCGTGCGGCACGAAGCACAGCACCAACATCTGCACCATGAACATTCTTCGTCCTTGCCTGCAGAACATAATTTAAAAACATGACTGACATGTCGGCATAACATTTTTTTCGTGCTGTCCCATTCCAAGCACGGAGAAAATAGTAGATTACACACCGAGGACAGGAAAGTAAGAAAGGTCTTAGATCTCATGTTATTACTGTCCGAGGTTAGTATACTATTTTTCTCCACGACGGAGGTGGAAAGCGACTACTTCGTTTTTTTTTCTAAACAGCAAATTAATTGTTGTTTCTAGTTTCAGTAAACAGATTTTTGTCACACCACAGCTAAGTACCAGAATTATTATTTTAGGGTAATTAATGCATACGTGCATTCTGTCAGTCTTAATATGCTTACGATTTTTTAAGAGGATGATAAGACCATCAAACTAAAAAATTTTCTTTATATAACAATTTTCTTTATTTATCTTTATAATTTTCTTTATACTTTTGCAATACCTCTGGATCATGTTGTCAAAAAATTTTATTTTTTATTTTTATGGCATGGTATGGCACTAACACGAAAATATACAAAAAGCTGTCCTATACCAGTCATAGCCTGATCATCCCCTTAAAATAAAGAAGGGCGCTGTAGACACAGAGGATCTCTGTGCTGTAGTAAATAATATAAAAGATATCGTTAATTTTTAGTTTAACTACATAAGCCAAACTAGCGCCAATGCTGAATAACATTATTAGTAAAATTCGCCTTTGTGATTGTTAAGTTCATGCTAAAGTTTAACTTTGTACGGGTTTTAACCGCGTTTGTAATTGTTGAGTTTCCAATGTTATCTTTATCTTAAATTAATGACCGTACTGGCCGAGTAACTTTCAAAATTGTTTTATTTGTTTGTTTCACGACCATCGTTGCCCGACGGCCCGACAGCACAGTCTGTAGTGAACCTGCCTGCTGTGCCGGGGGTCGCGGGTTCGAATCCCGTAAGGGACAAATATTTGTATGACGAATATGAATATTTGTACCCGAGTCATGGATGTTTGTATCTATATATGTATTCTATATCGTTGTCTAGTTATCATAATACAAGTCCAGGCTAGATTCTGGAACTTTAAATGTGACTAGATAATTTGTGTGACATGTCCAAGATATTTATTATTTATTATTATTATTATCGTTCTTACCATACCCTATGAATCCGTTATCAATACCACAAAGTACTATATCAATACTTACAATAGGGTTGCTTGCACCAAAAAAATCCCTAATATTATAAATGCGAATGTACGTTTTTTGTTACGCTTTCACATAAGAGGATAGACGAGTACAGTTTTCTCCATACAAACGTATTCCCTTGTTTTCTCCCTGGATAATAACACTAGAGCAAATATTTTTTACCATACAATCTATGTCACCTCTGCCATGTCCCTATGTTTCGATTTTTTTTATTAATTAATTACTGTAAGAACTAGGGACCTTCGAAAATGACCCGTTTTAACGCCCGTTTTCAGACATCCAGTAAACAAATTTGACGAATATCAAAAAAAGCAAAACGTACGGACATAGCCAAAGTCTTTCTCATATTCTTTTTGGAAGAATTATTAAAATCGGTTTAGTTTTTAAGGAGAAAACAAGGGAATACGAAATGCTGATTTCGTAGATTTTTTGTATGTAAAATCGGTCCGAGCTGCAGTTGTCTCTTTCGCACTCTAGTCGGCGGGGCGTATCTCATAAATAGGTACATACGTATACAATCGAAAAAGTGACCTATTCTCCAAATTAGCATTTCAGCCCGCCTATCCTCTTAACCGATTTTTAAAATTTTTTCATCATTAGAATGCTACAATATCCCTGAGTAACATAGGGTCATAGGCTATATAAAACAGGCCAAGTGTGTGTCGGGAAACAACATACACGTATGCGCGGCACACAGATCCGGCACTTTATAGAACGTTTTTGAATATCGAAATGGCATCTGCACATGTGCACTTTGTGCAAACTGTCCATGACATTGCGTGTAGGGTTGAAAGCAATTATTAGTATACACAAAATATCAAATATTAGGAGGTATATAATTGTGACCTCTACCTAGGTACCTAATATTAGTCATCATCATCATTATCATCAGCCTATCATCGTCCACTGCTGGACATAGGCCTCTCCCAAGGCGCGCCACAAAACTCTGTCCTCGGCCTTCCTCATCCAGTCGCTCCCCGCTACTTTTTTTAGGTCGTCTGTCCAGCGGGCAGCAGGGCGTCCCACACTACGCCTACCAGTTCGCGGTCTCCACTCTAGAACTCTGACACCCCATCGGTTGTCAGTAATATTAGTAGATAGCACTTATCAGACTTTACTTGATTGTTTTGTTATATCTAATTCTTGTAGATGTCATTGAAATAAATAACATTTTCCCTCTGGACGGAAAGCGCCAATTTTCGTCCCGCTGAGCTAAACGAAGTTGCCGCTTTCCACCGCCCGTCGAGGAGAAAAAGTACACTAACCTCGGGCAGTAAATAAGAAAGCCTCAGATCACATGTTTGTTGACCTCGGCTTCGACAATTAGATGAAATCTGAGGCCTTTCTTACTTTCCTGCCCTCGGTGTGTAATCCACTAATTCTCGTATTTTGCGAATCTGGTATTTTGTGGATCTTGTACCTATAGTGTTCCGAAGGCATAGTTTTACTAAGCTGATTGTTTTCAGGAATTCGGAGAAATAGTTTTGAGACATAATCGCATCAGATCCATTATGATTGTACGGGCGTAAGTAGGTCTAGGTAGGTACCACATACCTATTATCCAAAGATGTTTTGGTCTGCGCTGCGTCCAAAAAAATCTTTGCTAAATAATAGGTAAAAGGTACATAGGTACGCCCGTAGATAGGTAGGTACTTGAACTAGGTTTTAAAGAAGCTGTGTTCTTACCCAGAAATCACGGACTTTAAAGAAATACGGACCGAATATTGCACTAAAAAGATGTGTAGAATGCAAGGTAATACAATCTCGTTTGTTCTACAAGGGACCTACACTCACACAGATGCACTAGCTCTAGGCGCAGGTCCTACAACCCGTCACCACTATGTACCGCGTGACAGCACGCACACAAAAGAAATGGGTGCTTCACTCATGATTAGACGAGATTACGTCTGGTTCTTCTTTTAAGTCTGTGCCAGAAATTGCCTTTTTATACTTGACAATTTAATCCTATAAGCATGCTGCTTCGTCATTATTTTGTGTAAACTCTTCTTAAGAAGAAAACCCAACGAAAACAGTGTAGGAATATTAAACACTCAGTTATAAATTGGCTGTGCGCTCTGCCGGCTCTGCCGTTAAAAGTATTAGGGAAACTTATTAGTTTTGTTAATTACAAACTACAAACACAAACCCACGAGTAACGTGCTTTTCGGAGTAATCAGAAACTTTGCAACAACTCTCAACTCATGTAAACGATAAAAAGTTGTGAAAATGCACAGCAATTAAATCAAAGATGAATTTTTCTGCATACCTAGGTACTAGGTACGGGTACGTATTTGAATGTCAAAAATAAAAATAAATAAAATTTAAATATCTAAGGTTAAAATTTAGTTGCAATTTAATCTTCTTATCGTGTGGGGCATCAACCCCTGGTGTCGGAGTTCACTCAAAGAAATCCTTAACTAAAGTTTGTTAAATGTAACTGAACTTTAGTGACTACCGAACTTTTTTGTAAAACATAATCAAACATTTGGTTATAAATAGCCAATTGTTTAGCTGTTTTAACCAAATGTTTGATTATGTTTTACAAAACAGTTCGGTAAGTAAGTTATAGCCTGTAGAATCCCACTGCAGGGCAAAGGCCTCCTCTCACGAATAAGGGTGAGACGGAGCGGGCCAGTAGTAGGGATTCGCCGGTTCTGGACCACTTGCTCTGGGCCAATCACAGGGCTCCTTTGGGTCGGCCGTTTTTGCACCACGCGAATTAAAAGCGCGAATTAAATTAATTGGACCGCTATAAAGTTTATCCGCGGTTGATATCAAAGTAATTCGCGGTATCGATTAAATTGATTCGCGTTTTCAATTAAATTGCTCTATTAATGTAGTAGTAGGGATTCGCCGGTTCTGGACCGCTATAAAGTTTATCCGCGGTTGATATCAAACTAATTCGTGGTATCGATTCAGTTGATCCGCGTTTTCAATTAAATTGCTCGATTAATGTAGTAGTAGGGATTCGCCGGTTCTGGACCGAGGTCTGGGCCAATCGGAGGTGGTTATTTCGATGAAATTAATACTTTGTGGTTTTTATATCACATTTATTAGAGAAACAAATTCAGGGTGGTCCTCGTGATGTTACCTGCGTGAGATTTTTGGAAAGCGGCAAAAGACAAAGAGGTGATCTATTGTTAAATGGTACTTTAAGACCGTCCCTTACAAAAAACCGACTCATGAAAGAGGCTGGGTACTATTGTATATTGATAATAAAAGCGTGGTGTTTACAACGTTTATTGTTTAATGGTGTTTTAAGACCATCTTGGGCAATAACGTACAAGTTTTAACAAGAAATCTACTTATTAAGTGTCTAAATAAAATGCATGTTTGTGCAGGTTATTTATTGTTCAATCCTGCAGATTGCGAATAATGTTATTTTTAAAATGAAACTGGTTTTTTAGATATAAAAATTTATTTAAAAAATATAGTTTTCAACATTTCAGATATCAGTAAATCATTATACAAAGTGTCATCATCTGAAAACATTTTAAGAAAGTTAGACATCGAGATACCCTTATATCTAAAGTGAATGTACACTAAACAATATAAACCACAAACTGAACTTAAATAGTTTTGTATTACTTTACTATTGTAAATACTTCTTTTCGTATTTCTCTCCAAAAACGTAGCATGATAACCAGTTGGCTTTCGACCAAAAGAATCAAAATATTCGCCAACACCGTCCACATTTATAAAAATAGCGATCCAATGAGAACCAGGTTTTGTATCAGGATCCAAATTACTTATCAGATAACATGGTAAATGAACCCGTACTGGTATTCGATTGGCTGCAAAAACATTAAATTCCAGGCGCGAATCAACTTTTTTCATACATTTTTGAATATCTTGTGTATTCATTGTACCCATTCAAAACAAATTATTAACATTTATTTACTAAATATTCGAAGCTTACATCAGTGATGATAAACGCTAATTAAAAAATATATAGTGGTGTTTGGCATTTATATTTATTTTACACTTAACTATTGTAGTCTATAATAACATCACGGTTTTTATTTATTTCAATAACACTGTCAAATTCAGCGTATATCATACAGTTTACAGTTGTTGCAAGAGATTTATCGAATCGAACTTCCAATCGAACGCTACCACGTTTTATTATATTCCAATGTGAATGTGCGTTTGCACATAAATCAGGAGTCATATCAAAAGCCATTAAACAATATCCATTTGCAAAACTTTCTTTCGAGATTGAATTTCCCTCATTCAGGAAATGAATACCTGTTCCTGAGAATAAAGTGTGATATGCACTTGTAAACACATCAGTACTAAAAGATGTTTGTAATGTTTTTGATGGTATTTGATGGCCGTCTACATATAAGCTAAATAAATTAACACCGTGATTACTAAAGTTAAAGGGATTTGTATTAAGGCTACCATTGAATGCTCCATTATTTACGAACCCAACTACACATCGCTTAGGTACTTGACCCAGGAATATAATATATTGTCTATAGCTTTTCCTTGAATTCCTGCTGGAATTGTTAATACTTTTACTTCTGCACGTGTAATGGGATATTTTGCAGTTGTGGTGGCTAATACTTTTTCATGAGCAAGTAATATTGATGGGTTTATTCTAGCTTTGCGCATTATGAGAGAAGCTGTAGAAATGTGAACGTTGAATTTAGTATCTACCGATGCACACATGAGATTGAAAGTTTCTTTAGTACGTACTAATTTCACACGCAATTCCACACCGTTAATTAAAAACTTTTCTTGATTAAATATATCTGCATGTAAATGTCCAATCATTTCAATTGTGTTACTTTCCTTTGCAATGTTTTGTCTTTTCGTAAATCCTTTGTTTGTAGCGTCACATGAATCCATGTTCCCCGCTGTATCTTCATACCACAACCCGCAAGTAAGATGAGACTCTTTAGCAGCTGGACCATAATTAAGTAAAGTCTGTGGATTATATCAAATTACTAATAAAAACGCAGTGATCGAAGACGGTCTGAACGTTCTGTATTTCTTTTGATAACACCGCATGGACTTGCACAAACGTGTTTTTTCCTTAAGTCTACATTAGGAACCGTTTCTTTCTCATTATGCAAACAATGGGTGGATACCTGTCTGTTGTTATCTGTTAAAATAGGTACCTGGTATTAAATGTCTTGTCCAACCTTTTTTTTTTGTTTTTCGTAAAAGAGATGCCGCTCTTTTGTTGTGTCCCTTTATTTAAATGAAATATTATTTCTTTAAAAGTGCAAGATGCATGTTTGTGCAGGTTCGTTTTTAATCATGTCGGTGCAGGTTTTTGCTGTTTTGTTTAACGCGCATCTTTTTTTTCTCCATTGTCTTCGTTCTATAAAAGCGGACTTCGTTCCAAACAGATGCATCAGTTTACCCTACGCAGTTCTGTTAACAACAGTGGTTCTTCAAAGTTATAGTAAAGTTATCTTGTACAGTGTGAGTGAGTGAGCCAGATTGAAAAATGGATGTAAGTATTTTGATTTAATTCACTTATCTTATTTATTTTCTATTGTGTGTTCTGTGTTTTTTATCTTTAATTATGTTTTCATCGTATTACTTGTTGTGAATATTCTTAGTCAGTTATTGATGTTTCGTTCTTGGTAGTTGTAACATTGTTTCTGACCACCCTGAAGGGGATTACAGTTGAGAGTACATGTATGTATGTCTAGTACTCTTAGTACATTGGTTAGGGCTAGGTGGTGCTTAGTGAAATATCTAAGAATATTTAATTTATTGTTTAATGTATTGTTTCAGTTTTCGGAAAATACTTTCAAACAATATTATTACGCAACCCCCGAAGCGAGTGATGAGGAGGGAACGCTTGCTGGCAAAGTAAAGCAAGCAATTGCAAAGAAGAGATCTGCCAACGACATAGACGGATTTTTCGAAAAACAGAAAAAGAAGTTGAAGTTAAAAAAGAAGTCATCGAGTGTGGCCCGAAGCTCTTCCGGAGCCGGAGGAGTGGCGTATATAACATCCAACAATGACGAAGGAGCAGATGCATCTCACCTCGTTAAAATAGAAATATACGATTTAAATAGAATTAAAAACGTTGTGCCATCGGAGCAATGGAAACTAGCTGATGTTCGAGTAAAATATTATGCAGATTGCGAAGAGGATAAACATCTTCAAAGTGCTCGCGATGTAATATTCAATATTACAAAATTATTAGCATCGAAGCAGGACTGTTCGAATTATTTCATAGACAATGACAAGAGTAATAAGAAATATAGTGACTGAAGTGATAAGAAATAGTGACTGAAGTGTTTTTTTATTTAGTTTTAATATTAAGTTCTTATAATTATTGTGTATTATTTTCTTAAACAAAACATCACCATGGACATTTTGAATTGTGATGACTACGATCTTCAACTCAACCAGCTTTGTGAAGATGTTGAAAGAGAGTACAACGAAGACAATCAACTGTACAAAGTATGTGAAAATCTGAGTCAACATCAGTACAACACGTGAGTATTATTTTTTAACTTGTTGTAACGTGTAATTCAAGTACCTGCTATAATTTTTTGTTATAAGACACCCCAAAACCCTTCTAAAGGATGTGGTTGGGGAGCTTTTAAGTATTTAAACAGGGGGTTCTCTGTCATTGAACTCATTCGTCTTGTGACTCTCGTACTTGTATTTCAATTTGTACAAAAATGTTTTCAATTCATCAAAATACTAGATTAGCTCCACATGAGATTGCAACGCTAAGCAAATCTTTAATATTAAATAAAATGCATAGTTCAATACGGATGTGGTATATTGAAAACGTGTTACCTATCTCGATGTTAAACGACCCAGATATAGTACCATATTTTACTCCATGTAATGGACATAATAATATGGAAACTAAAAATGAACCACCAACTGATGAAATAGATGGAGTTATGATAATGCAGGCGTATTGCCTAACCTGTCAAAAAGAGTTCCGTCAGTATCTAAACCATATAATTTTCATGATTTAAGTATACACTAAACTCATAAATATACTCATGATAATTTTTATTTTACAGATCTTCGCAAGACGGAGGAGGATTAAAGAGACAAACAACGACTTCGGAGATAGAAGAGTGCCCACCGACAAAGAAGAAATATGGACCTTCGACTTCACGTTACGATGAAACTACACCGCCGCAAGCGTCGGAGACTAATGTAAGTACAGAAAATAATGATAAAATTGAATGTTCTGTGTGTCATGCGCGTGTGTCAAGGAAATATTTTGTAAACCATTTAAAGAGCAACAAACACAAAAACAATGTGTTAACGTCTGATAGGGAATTTTCTAACGTACAGTTAATCGAAAGCGTATTCGGAAATAGAGTTGTTACTTATAGAATATTACCTGATAGTGTCCAAACATTTGAAACACCGGAACTGTTTTTACAAAATGTTAAAGACCGAATATTTAAATTATTAGATCGTTCAATGATTGATCAAGTTGTCATTAAAGTTAATCTGATTCTTAATGCGAATTTTACTCAAGAAACAAAACAGCTAAATAACACGTTTGATTTTCAAATGAGTAATTATGTTGTTTCTACTGGTGATGATAAAAATATTATTTTTTCATTACTTAGTAATGAAATTTTAAACAAATTATCAAATTTTGAGAGGAAAGATAGTGGGTGGAGTTTAGTTAAAATAAATCATGTAGATCTGAACATCAACAAATTTAACCCATTATGTGGTTCGTCATACATCGACTTACCAGTAGACATAAAAAATAAAAAAGCCGTGATTAATGTACAAAATAAGGACCATGAATGCTTTCGTTGGGCTGTATTATCCGGATTATATGAGCCAAAAGATAATAAACATACTAACAGGGTAAGTTCTTACACGATCCATAAAAATAAATTGAAATTTGGAAATCTTCCTTTCCCAATCAAAATAAGTGATGTTTATAAATTTGAAAAACTGAATGATATGAGTATTAATGTTTTTGGTCTAGATTATAATTCCGGCAGTAAAAAACACAGCATTGTGGGTCCATTACACTTTACAAAATGTAGGAAAACTATCCATTTAAATTTATTATACATAACCGAAGGTAACAGAGGACATTATTGTTATATCAAAAATTTATCTCGATTGGTATCTAACCAATTAACGTCATCAGAACATGCACTCCATATTTGTGATGGGTGTTTATTACATTTTTCATCACTTAACAAATTAGTGAAGCATCAGGAAAATGATTGTTTTCATGTATGCACAAATTTACCCTCCCCACAAGATACAAAGAAAAATTGGTTTGATGAATTGACCCCCTCCAGCCAAATTTCTTTCAATAATTATGAACGTAAATTACGACTACCGTTTGTTGTATATGCCGATTTCGAAGCATTTTTAAACCCAATTCAAACATGTTCTGACAACCCAAATAAATCGTCAACTACTAATGTTCAAAAACATGAAATGTACAGTTTTGGGTACTATATCAAGTGTTCTTATAATGATTCCCTATCAACTTACAGAACTTATACAGGTAAAGATTGTGAGCAAACCTTCATGAAATTAATTAAAAATGACTTAGAAATCATTTGCAAAAAAAATTTGGTTAAACCTCCATTACCTTTAACAAAGGAAAATAATGCTAACATCGCACAAAGTACTGTTTGTTTTATTTGCACGCAAAATTTAAATGATAATTCTACGATTTCATACAATTGGCATACTGGTTTATATGAAGGAGTTGCTCATCCTTCTTGTTGTGAAAAATACAGAGCACCTAATTTCATACCAATATTTTTCCACAACTTAAGCAACTATGACGCTCATTTCATAGTGCATGGACTAAGTTTTGAAGATGGTGACATAGAAGTTATCCCTGAGAACAAAGAGAAATATATTTCTTTTTCAAAAAAATTGCACATTAATAATCGTTCAATGACGTTGAGGTTTCTTGATTCATTTAAATTTATGTCTAGCAGCCTTGACAAATTAGCTAAAAATCTAACATCCCCACAATTCAATGAATTGAAATTAATTTTCCCATACGAAGAAGACTTTAAAAGATTAATACGTAAAGGTGTTTATCCATATGAATTCATGACATCATTTGAATCATTAAAATTAACTTCACTCCCCCCTCGCGATAAATTCTTTAGTTCTCTGACAGATAATCACATATCAGAAAACGATTATGAACATGCTATTGATGTGTGGAATCATTTTGGATGTCAGAACATGGGTGATTATTCCGATTTGTACTTAAAAACAGACGTATTATTATTAACTGATGTGTTTGAAAATTTTAGAAACGTTTGTCTTACAACATATGGATTAGATCCTGCTCATTATTACACAGCACCAGGATTAAGTTGGGATGCCATGTTGATTATCACTAAAATTGAATTAGAACTTTTAACTGACATTGATAAAATAGCTTTCATCGCAAATAACATCCGGGGTGGTATATCACAATGCAGTAATAGATATGCAAAAGCTAATAATAAATTTATGCCAGAATATGATCGAAACACTCCTTCTTCATTTCTCATGTACCTAGATGCAAATAATCTTTACGGTTGGGCTATGTCTCAATGCCTTCCGACTGGCAAATTTGAATGGGTTGATGTAAAAACAGATTACAATGTTTCGAACGATGCTGAACACGGTTTTATTTTGGAAGTTGATTTAGAATACCCCAGCGATTTACATGACTATCACTCTGACTTACCATTCTGTCCTGAAAATGTATGTTTAGGGAACACGAAAGAAAAAAAATTGATTCCTAATTTAAATAAAAAAACAAACTATGTCATTCATTATAGAAATCTAAAACAGTGCTTAGGAAAGGGATTACGCTTGCTTAAAATCCATAGAATTCTGAAATTCGAACAATCAGCGTGGTTAAATAGTTATATAGATCTTAATACTCGCATGCGTTCGTTAGCATCTTCTGAATTTGATAAAGATTTTTATAAACTGATGAATAATTCGGTATTTGGTAAAACGATGGAAAATGTAACGAAGCGAGTTGACGTTAAATTATTGAATCACTGGCAAAATCGTGGTAAAACTCAAGGGGTTCAATCTTTAATAGCTAGACCCGAATTCCACAGTTTATCATTATTTTCTGATAATTTAGTTGCAGTACAGTTGAATAAAACAAAAGTCTTGTACAACAAACCAATTTACCTGGGTTTTTGTATTTTAGATTTATCAAAAACTTTAATGTATCAATTTCATTATGATTTTATGAAAACGAAATTTCATGAAAACCTTAAACTGCTTTACACAGATACTGACAGTTTAGTGTATCAAATTTTTACAGAAAACTTTTATCACGACATAAAACCAGATCTTAACTTGTATTTTGATACATCGGATTATCCCCTTAACAACGAATATGGCTTACCATTATTAAACAAAAAGCGATTAGGTTTTTTCAAAGATGAAAACAACGGACACATTTTTAAGGAGTTTGTGGGTCTCCGATCTAAAATGTATGCAATAGATGTTCAAGATAATAACATTATTGCTAAAGCAAAAGGCGTTAATAAATGTGTTACTAAAAAGTTTTGCCTCGATGATTATAAAAAGTGTTTATTTGAAAAGAATATTCAACGTTGTGAAATGTTGCGATTCAAATCAATAAAGCACATAATATTTACTCAAAAAATTACTAAAATATCACTCTCACACAACGATACAAAACGATATTTATTAGACAATTCTACTGATACTCTTGCGTGGGGTCATTATAGGATATTAAAAACGTCACCTACCGCGGAATCAATCAACTGAAAAACCTTGATACAAAATAAACACACAGAACAAACAATGGTATTATTAGTTTCTGTACAATTATAGAAGTGTATGTCATTTGCCATTCGATGTATTTTATGTATCTTTTTAGAGATTTTCTTTTAGAATATAATAGCTATCCATTGTTCTTTTAATAATATTGTAATAGTTAAAATGCATGTTTTTAAATATCTAGCATTATTATGTAAATAAATGTAGAAGTAGTTCTTTGTAGAATTTAAGTTGTAAAATAAACAATTCATGAATAATTATTAATTTCTTTTTATTTTCATTATTCTTTCACCTGCTTTCTTTATAAGTAAGAATTTTGTTTAAAATGAATCATTCAAAACTTACTCGTCTTCAAATCAACACACAGTAAATTATTTTAATATGATTCATTTTTGTCATCCTTTCACAACTATTGTAGCGGGGCCAAGTGGTTGTGGAAAAACTAAATTTGTGACAAATTTTCTAAACTATTGCAAAAAAATATGTGACGTTGAATTTCATGAAATAATATGGTGTTATGATGAAATGCAACCACTTTATAATCTAGAAAAAGTTAATTATAATCAAGGTATTCCAGATTTGAATATGATTGATGGGAAGAAACCTAGACTTATAATAATTGATGATCTTATGAGAGAATCAGATGGTCGTATTGTCGATATTTTTACTAAAGGTAGTCATCACAGGAACCTGAGTGTATTTTATATTACTCAAAACTTATTCCATCAAGGTAAAGGTCAACGAGATATTTCTTTGAATTCTAGCTACATAATTTATTTTAAAAACCCGAGAGATAGAACACAAATAAGATATTTAGCTCGTCAAGTTAATCCTGACAATTCAAAATTTGTTGAAGAGGCATATAAAGATTCAACTACGGAAGCTCACGGGTATATGATGATCGATCTGAAACAAAATACTGATGATATGTATCGTTTTAAAACTAAAATCTTTCCATTTGATAACTACTGTATAGTTTATATTCCAAAGAGGGGGTATAAATATGATGTTCATCGACATATTTCATTCAGTTCTAAATAATGTCAGAACAGGAAACAACTAATCACAATTTCCTGAAAGCATTAAATACGTTAAAGTCAGAATACCGCGAAGCATTGTTAGAAGTTTGTAGCGACGAAGAAATAAAATATTTTTGTGAATGCATTTTGAAAACATTTGAAAATAAAATTAATATAAAGGAGACCAAGGAATCTATTATTAGTATCTGTAAACTGAACTGTTTTTTCTCAAGTGATATTAAATAGAAATCAATCAAAAAAGAACAGTATAAAATAATGATTGGAAGAGTAAAGACGCATCATGGACTATTAAAAGCACTTCTTAATCTCAAACCCAAATATCGAGACGCATTATTAAAAATTTTAGGAGAAGACGAAATAAACTGCATAAGTGAGTGTATATTTAACGTTTTAAAGGGCAAAGTACCGTTAAAAGATAAAGATAAATCTATACTGAAGAAACACAAGAACGTTCTTAGAAAGTTAATATCCAAAGGTGAAAACAAAACTAGGAAACGTTTAATAGTTCAGAAGGGTGGTGCGTTTCTGCCTATCATATTAGGAGCAGTTCTTTCTACATTAATAAATACAATAACCAAGTAAAATGGAGAATACAAAGAAAATGATACTTGTTGATCCAAGTGTAATAGAAAATCTGAAAAAAAAGGAGAATTCTAGTGATGACACTCTTTCACGGTTGGATCAGGAAATGGATAAAATTATAAGTAGTAAATTGGATGATCGTGAAAAATGGTCTTTATACTATCAAACACTTCAAAGATATTTTCACTTTAGTGATCAAAACAAATTACCATTAAAATTATCGATAGTTAATGATGTTGTCAATGAAATAAAACACGAGAAAGTTGATGCACAAACACAAACCGAACCAGTAGAAAAAGAGGTTTCTTCAGAAGAAGATGTGTTGCACGTATACAATCATGCTTATTTGCTAAGATTAATACCGAAAACATTCAAGCAAAAGGGTCAATTTTTATTAGATTGCATTTTAAAAAATCCAGATAAAATCAAATGGGATGATAAAGGTACAATTGTTATTAACAATAAAACTATTCCTAACAGTAATATTGTCGATTTAATTAACGACATATTAAGACAATTAAAAAGACCAAAACCTTTAGCGTGGGAAGAATTTGCGAAAACTTTGATTGATATTGGGGTTCCCTTGTCATGTATTGGTAATCGTGAGACCCAAGAATACCTTAAAAACTATACTATAGAGAACTTAAAGGAGACTCCAACACGTACACCAACATCGTCTAGAGCTAAAGAAAAAAGAAGAATCGATTGGGAAAGATGGACACCCTATTGAATATAGAAGATATTTATTATGATGTTGCTCACCCAGCGGGGTACGGCAGCGTTAACAAACTTACTGAATCTATGAAAGGTAAAATGAACAAAAAGCAAGTACAAGATTGGCTTCGATCGCAAGAAACATATACATTGCATAAACCAGTGCATAGAAAATTTCCTAGGAATAAATATATTTTGTCTAATTTTAATGAACTTTGGCAAGCTGATCTGAGTGACATGCGAACATATTGTCAATATAATGATGGTTTTAAATATATTCTGTGTGTTATTGATGTCTTCAGTAAATATGCTTTCGCAAGGCCACTGAAGAAAAAGAATTCAGAAACAATTAAAACATGCTTCGAAAGTATATTTGCTGAAGCAAAAGCTACTCCTAGACATATACAATCAGATAAAGGCACTGAGTTTGTTTCAAAAGACGTAAAACAATATTTTAAAAGTCATAATATTAATTACTACACTACGAACAATCCTGATATAAAGGCCAGTATTGTAGAAAGATTCCAAAGAACCCTTAAAATGAAAATGTGGCGCTATTTTACTCATAAAAATACGTATCGATATGTGAGTATCTTGCAAGATTTACTTAATTCATATAATCACAGTTATCATTCAAGCATAAAAATGAGTCCATGTGATGTTAATTCTAGCAATATTATGACCGTCTGGTGCAACTTGTATGATAGACCAAAAAATCGAAATAATATCATGGAATCTCCAAAATTAGGTGTCGGTGATCATGTTAGAATTACTAAATATAAACATATTTTTCAGAAAGGATACGAAACAAACTGGAGTGATGAACTATTTGTAGTATCTTCCATAATTAATAGAAAACCTAAGGTAGTATATACCCTGAAAGACCTGCAAAATGAGCCTATCATAGGAACTTTTTATGAAAAAGAATTGCAAAAAGTATCATATGACCCCACCATTGCATACAAAATTGATAAAATCCTGCGCACTCGCTATTCAGGCAACAGAAAGGAATTGTTAGTTAAGTGGAAAGGTTATCCTGACAAGTTTAATAGTTGGATACGCGCATCAGCATTAGAAAAATATGATTGAAGATAGTTTCTACATAACTTTGCTAAGTAATAGTTCAATGTCATATTTTCCTGATAATGTAACGGCAAATTTTTTTACAAAATTACCTAAAACAATCAAATTAGAGGGAGAATGGGTGGTTGGGCTGGTGGAATGTCACTATCCATGCACAATTTTAAACGTTCAAGATCACGAGAATGTCATATACGTTAAGAAAAAGGAACGTGTACCAAACGAATCTAATGAAGATCTTCGGAGCACAGTGGACTACAAATCCCATATACCTGCTACAAACTATGATAGCATCGACAATTTTTTAAGTGCTTTCAATGAGAATAGCTTAATCAAAGATAAAGTAACATTTCAATATGATGAAATATCAAAACTTGTAAAGGTAACAGCATTGAAAAAAAATATAAGTAGCATCATACTTACCTCTCGACTTAGCTTACAACTCGGCTTTGAACCAAACACAAATCTTATTCACAGTGGTATTGGAAAATATCCTGTAAATTTGTATCTAGGTTTGCCATCGCAACTTTTTATTTATTCTGATATAATTCAACCACAAATAGTTGGAGATGTCATGGCATTCTTATTAAGAATAATTCCATTAGATCCTTCCAAATACACATATGGTGCATATAAAATGAACACATTCTCCCCTGCTCATTATGTACCTGTAATGCGCAGAGAGTTTGATATCATAGAAATAGATATAAGAACATGTATAGGTGAAAGGGTACCATTTCAATTTGGAACTTCATCAATTAAACTACATTTTAAACGAGTAAAGTGAATAAAAACTATATTATAATGACTTGTCCATATGAAAGTTATTATACTCATCAAGCTGGTTCAGGAGTTGGAATTATATATAAAGGCGCGCCTCATCAACGTGGTCATGGTATTGGAAGTTTCCTAGGGGGACTATTCAGATCAGTGTTCCCACTTTTACAAAGTGGTGCTAAATTTGTTGGAAAAGAAGCATTAAACGCTGGCATGGGTCTATTATCAGATATGGTCAGTGCACGCCCTTTAGATGAATCTATCAAATCGCGTTTGAAAACTGTTAGTTCAAACTTAAAAAGAAAGGCAGATGAAAAAATTGATTCACTCATGTCTGGTTCAGGTTATAAAATTGTCAGACCAAGTAAGAAGCTTATCACTCTATCGAAAGCATCACAGCGAAGAGGTGTTCAAAAAATACGAAGGAAGAACGTTACCGATATTTTTTCTAAAATAAAATAAAATATTATGTCGTTTTTACACAACCACTCTTGTGAGTGTATCAAATCAGAGCTAGACCTATTTGCACTACCATCAACACAAACCAGCATTGAAAGTGGACAGTGGCTTCATTATAGCCCTATATCATCATTAAGTGATGATGGACCCATTGAATTTTTGGTACCAGGCTCTGGTGATGATTACATCGATTTGTCTCATACTCTTCTTCATATAAAAGCTAAAATAGTAAACCAAGATTCAACCTCCATTGCTGCAGCAACCGCAGTAGCACCTGTAAATAATTGGTTACATTCACTTTTTAATCAGGTGGATATTTACATGAACCAAAAACTTGTGTCTCCACCAAATAATACTTACGCATATCGTGCATACATAGAGACTTTACTTAATTATGGTCCAGCTGCTAAAGAGTCTCATCTTACTTGCGGGTTGTGGTGGTATGAAGATACAGCGGGGAACATGGATTCATGTGACGCTACAAACAAAGGATTTACGAAAAGACAAAACATTGCAAAGGAAAGTAACACAATTGAAATGATTGGACATTTACATGCAGATATATTTAATCAAGAAAAGTTTTTAATTAACGGTGTGGAATTGCGTGTGAAATTAGTACGTACTAAAGAAACTTTCAATCTCATGTGTGCATCGGTAGATACTAAATTCAACGTTCACATTTCTACAGCTTCTCTCATAATGCGCAAAGCTAGAATAAACCCATCAATATTACTTGCTCATGAAAAAGTATTAGCCACCACAACTGCAAAATATCCCATTACACGTGCAGAAGTAAAAGTATTAACAATTCCAGCAGGAATTCAAGGAAAAGCTATAGACAATATATTCCTGGGTCAAGTACCTAAGCGATGTGTAGTTGGGTTCGTAAATAATGGAGCATTCAATGGTAGCCTTAATACAAATCCCTTTAACTTTAGTAATCACGGTGTTAATTTATTTAGCTTATATGTAGACGGCCATCAAATACCATCAAAAACATTACAAACATCTTTTAGTACTGATGTGTTTACAAGTGCATATCACACTTTATTCTCAGGAACAGGTATTCATTTCCTGAATGAGGGAAATTCAATCTCGAAAGAAAGTTTTGCAAATGGATATTGTTTAATGGCTTTTGATATGACTCCTGATTTATGTGCAAACGCACATTCACATTGGAATATAATAAAACGTGGTAGCGTTCGATTGGAAGTTCGATTCGATAAATCTCTTGCAACAACTGTAAACTGTATGATATACGCTGAATTTGACAGTGTTATTGAAATAAATAAAAACCGTGATGTTATTATAGACTACAATAGTTAAGTGTAAAATAAATATAAATGCCAAACACCACTATATATTTTTTAATTAGCGTTTATCATCACTGATGTAAGCTTCGAATATTTAGTAAATAAATGTTAATAATTTGTTTTGAATGGGTACAATGAATACACAAGATATTCAAAAATGTATGAAAAAAGTTGATTCGCGCCTGGAATTTAATGTTTTTGCAGCCAATCGAATACCAGTACGGGTTCATTTACCATGTTATCTGATAAGTAATTTGGATCCTGATACAAAACCTGGTTCTCATTGGATCGCTATTTTTATAAATGTGGACGGTGTTGGCGAATATTTTGATTCTTTTGGTCGAAAGCCAACTGGTTATCATGCTACGTTTTTGGAGAGAAATACGAAAAGAAGTATTTACAATAGTAAAGTAATACAAAACTATTTAAGTTCAGTTTGTGGTTTATATTGTTTAGTGTACATTCACTTTAGATATAAGGGTATCTCGATGTCTAACTTTCTTAAAATGTTTTCAGATGATGACACTTTGTATAATGATTTACTGATATCTGAAATGTTGAAAACTATATTTTTTAAATAAATTTTTATATCTAAAAAACCAGTTTCATTTTAAAAATAACATTATTCGCAATCTGCAGGATTGAACAATAAATAACCTGCACAAACATGCATTTTATTTAGACACTTAATAAGTAGATTTCTTGTTAAAACTTGTACGTTATTGCCCAAGATGGTCTTAAAACACCATTAAACAATAAACGTTGTAAACACCACGCTTTTATTATCAATATACAATAGTACCCAGCCTCTTTCATGAGTCGGTTTTTTGTAAGGGACGGTCTTAAAGTACCATTTAACAATAGATCACCTCTTTGTCTTTTGCCGCTTTCCAAAAATCTCACGCAGGTAACATCACGAGGACCACCCTGAATTTGTTTCTCTAATAAATGTGATATAAAAACCACAAAGTATTAATTTCATCGAAATAACCACCTCCGATTGGCCCAGACCTCGGTCCAGAACCGGCGAATCCCTACTACTACATTAATCGAGCAATTTAATTGAAAACGCGGATCAACTGAATCGATACCACGAATTAGTTTGATATCAACCGCGGATAAACTTTATAGCGGTCCAGAACCGGCGAATCCCTACTACTACATTAATAGAGCAATTTAATTGAAAACGCGAATCAATTTAATCGATACCGCGAATTACTTTGATATCAACCGCGGATAAACTTTATAGCGGTCCAATTAATTTAATTCGCGCTTTTAATTCGCGTGGTGCAAAAACGGCCGACCCAAAGGAGCCCTGTGATTGGCCCAGAGCAAGTGGTCCAGAACCGGCGAATCCCTACTACTACATTAATCGAGCAATTTAATTGAAAACGCGGATCAACTGAATCGATACCACGAATTAGTTTGATATCAACCGCGGATAAACTTTATAGCGGTCCAGAACCGGCGAATCCCTACTACTACATTAATAGAGCAATTTAATTGAAAACGCGAATCAATTTAATCGATACCGCGAATTACTTTGATATCAACCGCGGATAAACTTTATAGCGGTCCAATTAATTTAATTCGCGCTTTTAATTCGCGTGGTGCAAAAACGGCCGACCCAAAGGAGCCCTGTGATTGGCCCAGAGCAAGTGGTCCAGAACCGGCGAATCCCTACTACTCGGGCCATACTCCACCACGCGGGCCCAGTGCGTGTTGGTGGAGGCAAGTTAGTGGTCATCTTGCTGTCAGAGAATTTTAAAGCCGCCAATAGGCCTCTGACCTGGCTTAACAGTTCGGTAGTCACTAAAATTTGGTTGTATTTAACAAAACATTTTTTTCTATGTTTTTTCAGACCGCCTTAAGGCAAGTAGTACTTATTGCTCTTGGCGTTTAGGTCTTTGTTCACTGAGAAGATTTTTTGAAATACAACCTTTTCATCGACACGTGACGCTTTCAACCCCGGTGCGCGGCGTATATGTATTGTGTTCTGTAGCGTATTGTTCCATACCCACTAATGAGCGTTTTTACTTACTAAAAAAACTCGACAGATTTCATCGCTCCATGGAGAAGTGTGCCAAGTCACGTAATTGGTATACTTGCTATTTCTATGACCAAGGCATGTTCACCTGTAGCATAGGTTTTAATTACCCACCACAGGCACCAGCGATCCACAACCAAAGAATTCTGTGTACTTCTAGCACTTCGATAAAGTTATATGTCAAGATTGACAGTCGGAGATACGAAAGCGTCGAAAAAAATTGGAACCAGTACTGGTTCCTAAACCCTATACACGCACACATACATAATTTGTATGGCGCCTCACGCACACCAACCTATGAAACTTGGCCCCTTTTGTTTTATACGGGATATTCGTGGGGCTCATTCTAGACATATACTTTTTCTAAGTTCTAGCATATGATTTACTACAATGTTACATTTTGGTTTGTGATGAGAAATAAACTTTTTTTTTTTATTATTATTTATATTTTTAAAGGCCAATGTATTTGGAACGGAAACCATTTTTAAAATGATTCGCCAAAATGCCATTTACATATACTTTGGCATATTTTTCGTCTTGATTTACGCGTTTGGTTTGACCTTTAGTTTATCACCTACAAAAACACAGGGAAAATGCATTGTATGATATGGAAATACGTCGCGTTGCTGACGGACGCGAGCGCTGAAAGCGACACGTCGGAAAGTTCTAAAGAATCGATTTATTTTTGCTAAAAGTGTGATTATAATGGTGGTGGAACTTTGTAGGTATAGCTATACGGATATCGGGAAGCCCGCCAGTTTTTTTCTTCTTTTTAACTAAATCTTTGTAAAATGTAATAAAGCATAAAAATGTTGGGAAACCTAAATAAACAAGCTTAATTTTATTAAAATCTTACACAGCGTTGACCGACCCACCCACGCTACTGTTAAAATTAAAATTGACATAGCCACGAGGTGTTTTACGAGCACAGATATAATAAATACTGTGCAACGTTACACATATAAATATTTTTTTATTAACCTATTACCATAAGAATATTATGCCTATTACGTCTCATTGTTGGGCAAAGCAAATGTCTCCCCCAAGCTTTTCCAGCCTTCTCTATCCCGTACTGTTGCCATGCTGCTTCGTGGGTATCCAGGCCGTCGCGCCATCTTTTTCTTGGTCTGCCCTGGCCCTCCATCATCGGGTTCCCATTGGGACGCGACCGTTGCCCACCGCTCTATATGCATATGCGACAAACATGTCCGGCCCAGTCCCACTTCAGTTTTGCGGCCTTAACGAATGCATCAGCGATTGGGTCTTGGAGCGCAGAGTGGTGTTCCTGATACGGTCGATCCTTCTGACACCTAATATGCTGCGTTCCATTGCTCTTTGGCAAACTTTGTCAAACGTTATACTAGCATAGTATATTTACTATCTGATACCGACAGACTCGGATCTTGCGACGTGACGCTTTCAGCGTCGCGTATTTCCTTTCAGGAAATCATGCAAAACATTTCCCACGTGACGGTGAAAACGCCACATCGCGTCGGGAAAGGCTCAAGTTGGCGGGAAGATCTGGATGACATGTTTGGGGGAAACATTTGTAAAACAAAGGGACAAGAAAGGTTGTTTAAAAAATCTGTATAGGTACCACCCGTGTCACACCCGGGCTAGACACTTCATAAAAACCGTTGAAAGAGAAGGCTCTAGAAGGAAGCACGTGTCTTGTCATATCAGTAAGAGATGCACATAGCAAATTCACTCTAGTTATAAAAGGAGACCGCTATTTATTGCTGTCCTTATCGACGTATCCACTTTTTTGTACTTCGGCCATCTGACTCCAAAATGTCACTTCATATAAATTGTATGGGACAACCACCTGACTCCGAGATGTCACTTCATATAATTCGCTATCTCATACCCGGTTACACTGATATTCGGTCTAGTAGCGTAAGCGAAAAAAAATTCGTCTATGATAAAAACGGACTGGCACTGACAATAAGAGCACATGGTATACTGTGAGTTCGAGTGAAAGAGGACCTAACCCAATATATGATTAGAAAAGAGAACCCACTCGTGGCAACATTATGCATCCACCTTATGTCAAATTGAAAGCTACCTAACTCCATCTAAGTTCCAGTCCAGTTATTAAACCTATACTATACATACCTACTTATATCTACTCATACGGATACTATATATTATGGTTTTGAATGCTAGTTTTCGTTCAATCCCGCACCGATCCAGTTAAATTTCAGTGTCCCTACTATTCCTGTAATCTGTTTATTGGTTAGAGAACAACAGAAACTCCAGAACATCACTAAATCGGAACGAAATTGAACGAAAACTACAAACACGTAGGTACATTACACAAATATGCAACCATCTTGTGAATTTGGCAATTTGACATTAACATAGATAGACCATAAAATCTTTTTTTTTCGTAATTTGCAGAACTGAATACTAGATGGCTGCACTTTCTATGCAAACTACATTGAAAATACCTGCCAAAGGCGATTGTCTTCCCACTGACTTAACCAATGCACTGGTACCTACTGTTGGGGTGAGGACAAAATTTGTGGGGGCAGGGAGGGTCCGTACAGTACCCTTTCTTAATCCTAGCCAGTGTTTAGCTACAGAAATAGCCAAAAAAAACGAAAAATTTCCAGACAATTTTCCACCCCATTTTCACGCAATTAGGGATTGACTTTCGAAAGTAGAAGCCAAGAGAAACGTGCCGAATATCGTGTCTGTAGGCTTTACAGTTCGATATTTTGTGATCAGTCAGCGGGTGAGGGTATTTCACTTTGTATATGCGCCTTTTTAATACAGGGTGTTAGACTTGACGTTGCCAATGCTGAAGAGGGTTATTACGAAATCAATTTGGAATTACAGGAGCCTGAAATGTTTTAATTTCATAGCGGCAGAGTGCCAAACGGTAAAGGACGGGACAAAACAGTTACCACTACGTTCAATTTAATATTCATTCAGTGCATTCACAAATTGGACGTGGTGTTAGGTAGATATCATGGTTGCAACAGAGTGGCATGCGATTATGTAATTAGTGTCCAACCGAAGCTTTAAGGGGCTACCTCCTAGTTTTACCATAAAATAGGGTAAATTTGTAACAATTTTATTTATTAACTATGGCACTTTTTGAGCTGAAAAATAAACTAAACCATCTACACGATATACCTAAGAAGTGATCTGGTTTTTCTAGAAAAAACCGAAGAAAAGGGAATTTATAGTCCAGTTTTTTCCAGTTGTAATCATTTTACTCTTACATTTTTAATTGGAAGAAAATGAAAATTTATAGAGTCGCGTGGCTGAGGGGGTAACAAGTAGACGTTTCGTCGGCTTGCGATTTTGACAGCCACGTGGCTCCGCCGTTATGGCGGTTTCGAGTGTGTGTTTTTGTTTAAAAATCTTATTACCGTACAATATCTAATAAATATATCTTCAACACTTGACACTGGCGAAATCTAACAAGGAAACGCCATTAAATAAAAATAGAATAGAAAATTTATAATTTTGTTCACAACATAATTATGATGTGGTTTTCTAACTTTTTCGAAATTAATGAAAAATCATCTCATTTTTCAAAGAAAACCGCTAAATTATGGGGTTCGTATCGCGGAATGACCTATAAAGCAAAATGTACTACGCATCAAAACGTCCTAAAAGCAAAATGACCTATTATCATATCGACCTAAAAGCAAAACGACCTGACCAGAGCCACGCGCACGTTCGCATCATCGATTAGTATGGAGATGGAGAGTCGTGGTTCCGGGATGATACGCCTTAAGGTGCAAGGGGTACAACGGGGTTCTGAAGTTTCCGAAATCCACGAGAACGAAGTCGCGGGCAAAAGCTAATATTGATGTTAGTACATTATATAAGGTTAAGTTAATTTAAACTTACGGTGCTCAGACTTGGTCTTTGACCGAACATCAGAAATCCAGTCTCAAGATTTGCCAACGAGCTATGGAGCGCAGCATTTTAGGTGTAAAATTAACCGATCGGGTGCGAAACACAGATCTGCGCTCCAAAACTGGTATAGCGGACGTAGGCCTAAAAACAGCTCTGCTAAAGTGGGATTGGGCTGGACATATCTGCCGAATGCACCCGGAGAGGTGGACCAAGATGGCCACAGAATGGGTTCCACAAGACGGTTGCCGACGTCGAGGAAGACCCAAGAGAAGATGGAGCGACGACTTGAATACCTTCCTGAACGGTTGGCCTGATTTCGCGTTGCATAGGGAAGATTGGAGGAAAAGAGGGGAGGCCTTTGCCCAGCAGTGGGACACAAAATAGGCTATATAAAAAAAAAAAAAAAAAAAAAAAAAGTAAATTTAATTAGTTGGCGAAACTTAAGAAACGCATTTGGTATCTGTTACAATTGCGGGGTATGACCCCGCTCGATCATATGATTCTGAGGTCAAGTGTTCTATACGCACTGCGCGTACCTTACGTACGATTTACAAAATAACGAAACAATACAAAATATGCGACTTACACGATATTGCATTGTTTCGCACTTTGCAAGTGAACTCTTGGTCGCATACAACAACACCCAGTAGTCGGGTAACCCTAATTTAGGGAGGGAAGTAGGACTCGGAGTCAGTGGGTTAACACGGGTAATTTGATAACCCACGTGTAGGATAATACACTTCGCATCGGGTTTGAAAGGCACGCACGTTTCACGGTGATTCGGTAGATGTCGGCTTTCTGTTCCTGCTAGTCTAAATATAGTGTCATCATCTTATTGATGCTCTTGTCGGTGGAGTAGTTGCCAATCCTATCTCTTTTCCGCTAGTGTATTGAGTTCCTGATACTGATACGTCACGACATCAGCTTTTTCCTTCACTTGTGCTAGATATCTTTGTCAAGGTTTTCCTCTGCCTCTTTTCCCCTCTATTTTCCTTTCCAATATAGTTTTAAAGAAATTTTCATGTCGTATCAAGTGTCCAACCATTTTTCCTCTCTTAGATTATTTATCTTTTCTTCATTTGTTATTCGTTCTGTCCAATTTATTCTCCTCTTCTCCTCCAACACCAAATCTCAAAAGCTTCCAGCCTGTCTCGATCTCGTTTAGTCAATGTCCACGTCTCGCTACCTTACAGTGCAATGATCCAGATGTGCCTAAATATTTTTTTTACTAGCCTTTTTCACACCCCACTGATGGGCAAAGGGGAGGCCTTTTGGCCTTTTTTCCCTATACTTTAAATATTATTTTCGAATTTTTCTTGATGTTAGTGCGTTCACACACGATGACGCATTGACGCAGCGGCAGACGTCAGTCCGTCATTTGTGAAGCAAGGAGTTGTATGAAACCGCACGTAGAAGTGGTTCTATGGACTGACATCTGCTGCTCCGTCAGTGCGTCATCGTGTGTGAACGCACTTAGTAGTAGCTACAGTGGAATGAACTATATTTGTGACAAGTTTCATCAAAAAACGTCCAGCCATTTTCAGCCCGGGATAGGGACTCTAATGCGATGTTTGTATGGATCGTTGTTTGTCATTCAATTACACTGAAATGTCATCATCAATTTTGATGAAACTTAGACATTGATATAACTCCATGGCCTAGATTAACACATAGAATACAAATTGCATGTTAAGTCAGACAAAGTGGCGGGATAAGCTAGTGTTTCTAAATAGGAGCCACCATTCCTCATCGTCTCTAAAAAAACTGATAAAGGAAAATATGGAAACCAATTTCGCTTCAAATATCAATCGCAATGCCAACTTTCTCACTAGTTCACTCTATGCAAAAACAGGCCAAGTGCGAGCCTCACCGCCAGCCTAGAGTTCCAAGAATATCATGTTTTTTTTTTTCGGAACATAATTGTTGACAGTACAGCCAATTGTACTAGTATTTATTATGTGCCTTATGTGGTACAGCACAAGATGATGATGACGTATTTCTAGTCGATTTCGACTACGGCGACTGCAAATCTGTATAGAAAAGCAGTTAGGTCAGGACGCCGAACGGCGACACATCAAGCTAAATAAAACCAATATAAACTGGCCGCGCGACGTTATACATTACTCTACCTACGCGCGGCCAGCTTATTTTAGCTTGGCGTGCTAAACACAGATGCACCACTCTCTCGTACTAACCCTCCTCCTATGTCTGATGGAACGAGGATCGATACGATCAGATGTAAGAACAGTATGATCATATTATACTGTTATCATATTATACTGTTTGTTTGAAAAACATGTCAAATGATCTGTCAAATAGGTAAAAGAACTAATTTCATCATCATCTCAGCCGATGGACGTCCACTGCTGGAAAGGATCCCAAGGCGTTATGGCGGTCTGCCAAGGATCGCCATAACGACCGGTCCTGCGCTGCCTTCATCCAACGGGTTCCCACCGCCTTCGCCAGGTCGTCGGTCCACCTAAGTCAATAGTTAAAAAATACTACCTAACAAATGTCAATGTATCGAGTTAAAGTGACCTCGCCACACCTCATATAAACCATATGTGGTTTTCGTAGGGTGGCTATGTATGATAAGATGTATTATTTTTGTTTTAGTTAAATAAATAAAAAAAAAAAAAAAAAAAAAAAAACCTATCCACGCTCCATCCAATTCGATTTCGTTCAGAACCTTTTGGTACGGAACCTTAAAAAAATAAAGAGCGTGTAAATTCAAGAGCAACTTTTCATGAGAGAGCAAACAAGTCTATTTATTAGGATTGCAGCAACATTCTTTTCAGTTTTCATTTAGCTGAGCGAACAAAGTAACTTTTTGCCACGGCAACCTAATTAGGTAGGTACCTAATAATAGCTGGTGCCCCGCAACTCGCCGCCTGCGTTTACATTTAAAAAATATTTTATTCCGATCGTATGTGAAGTCTACCAACTAGGTACGCGTGTTGGAGAGAATTGCACTCTTGTTCCCTACAGTGGGACGTTAAGAGGTTTCCCTGACCGAACCACCTTGACTCTTTCAGAGCTGTCTCACCTCTACTAAACTACGTAATTTTAGTAGGTATACCTACCTATTTGTGACTGGCTTGTCCTTCATTATGTCACTGTGGTGCCTTCCAATCCAAGGAAATCACATTCCAAAAACATAAGAATTCGCACCAAATTTAACAATTATCTAATTAACTCAATTTTAGATCTTAATATTGTCTACACAAAGGTGTAGATCTCAAGTAAAATGACTTCAACTGAAAAAGTAGATGCATATAATTACAGATTTTTTCCAATATAAACACAGGTTTCATATGTATTTTATAGAAAAATAAGAAATATGATCTATAACAAATAAAGCCGAGATATTGTCAATATTAACCAATTAGTCAATAAAATTTTGCAGAAACAATATAGAAACAAATCTCTGTGGCGAATTATCGCCTTTTGTATTAACATAATCTTAGTCGTACGTACATCACTATTTTGTTACTGTCGTAGGACATCACTAATTCTTTCGCTGTCATTTTGAAAGATTAGACACTTCCGTTTCCGGCAGAATATCCTTTGTACCCGGCGTTTGTATCTCTAGCGAATATTATTGCGCTTGAAGTCACCAAAATATCAATATAACCGTACAACGTCAAGCACTTTTGCTATAAAAACTCGACATTGGCAAAATCATCATTAACCAAAGATGGCAGCCATTTTTTTAAAAATAGAATAGAATATTATTGCAGATTGTGAACAATACAGTGCTACGACTATCAATTGCCGTTTGATTTCAATGAACACAAACATATCTACACGGGAGGAGTGAGAAAGGCCTCCCAAATTGGTGACCCTTTCCACAGCCTCGCACGTGTTCCTACGAGATGATACAGTCCGCCGTCCATTACAGGCGCCTTATACTGGCCCGCATCAGGTGTTAGAGCGTTCCAGAGATGGGAAAACTATTACTATCAGCGTCAAGGGTAGAACGGTCGTTGTGAGTGTAGACCGAGTAAAGCCAGCTTACATTGAGCCCGAGCTGCCTCTGCCTAATCAGGTGACACCACCTGCTCGGCAATCGCAGCCGCCCCCTCAGCAAACGAAAGCATCTGGTAACCAACCTCCACCGTCTGCTCAGCAATTGCAGCCATCAGCTCAGCAAACCCAGCCTCCTACCCAGCAACAATCGCTGTCAAAAACACACACAACTCGATCGGGTAGACGAGTGAGATTCAAAAAGTTTAATGACTATGTCGTTATTTAGCCTCTCAGTTTATTTTTTCGTTTGTTTCTTGGTTTCCCTCACTCCGTGGGGGGGTGGTGTGGCGAATTATCGCCTTTTGTATTAACATAATCTTAGTCGTACGTACATCACTATTTTGTTACTGTCGTAGGACATCACTAATTCTTTCGCTGTCATTTTGACAGATTAGACACTTCCGTTTCCGGCAGAATATCCTTTGTACCCGGCGTTTGTATCTCTAGCGAATATTATTGCAGATTGTGAACAATACAGTGCTACGACTATCAATTGCCGTTTGATTTCAATGAACACAAACATATCTACACGGGAGGAGTGAGAAAGGCCTCCCAAATCTCTATGCTTGCATGGAGTCAGATTTTCGTTAAAATATACAGTTTCAATGCTAGGATTAATTTAAGATTTGTATGGAAATCTTTGAGGCACTGTAACTTTAAAACTATACATTTTGACTCCATACAAGCATTTGTTTCTAGATTGTTTCTTACTTTTTCGTGATAAATAAAAAATCATCTAATTTTTCAAAGAAATCGGCTAAATTCTGACCGGAGCCACGCCTGCCTAACAGACATACAACGCGACTTCAAGGACATTGTTAATAAAACGGTTTTTACAATAATCCAGCGACGGATATAGGTACCACAGAGTACTATAATTGTAGGTACTAACGTGGTGGCAGGATTGATGTGTAGACAGCCCACTTTGACGGAGACCAGCTGTGGGTCGTTCCTGTCCGAGGGTGTGGTGCAGTGGGACGAACAGTTCTCCACCCTCAGGGTCTTGGACGTCATCCTGTTGGAAACAGTATCTTGAGTATACAGGGTACAACAGAAATAAATCCTTAATTGTTCCAAACAACAGTCAAAAATGGAGTACAAAATGAAGTGTTTGTTTGAAAACGAAGGGGTGCAAGTAGAGATCGAGCTTCCCCGAGTGACGTATTGAACCCCGCAAACGTATACGTCCTGAGCAACCAGGAAGCCTAACGCTGGTTAGCAAATCTCTTCATCACGATGGCAAGTCGAACTCACAAACAGCCAATCAGGCCAGTCTCAAAACCAGCTTTCGTGATCTCGATAAATATCGAAGTGTTGGTGTAAGTTGAAAGATGATGTAGTAACTAGGAGCGAGATGGGTATGCTTAGATGGTTTGGTCACGGAGAGAGAATGAATGAAAGAAGGCTTACGAATGAAATATATGAAGCAAAGGTGAGCGAGCGGAAGTGTTGAGAGAGGCCAATCCGTGGAAAACATACCATAATCAAATCAATTATCTTTTCCTAAAAGGACAAGTGCGCGCCACCCTCAATCGACGAAAGTGCTTGAAAAGAGGTATGTATGAGAATGAAGCTAAGAGGTGTGTCCGAGTCGTAGCGTGTGGCGGTCCGCGTGGTCTCTGTCTACTCCCACGGGACAATGGCGCGTGTGCTTATGTAATGTATGTATTCTAGCAGGATAAGTCAGAGATCCTCTCTGAACGCTGCGAACTCCTATGTTTACAAAAGACCCATCGGGAAACCAGCTAAAGCAGGCCACGATTACTGGACTGACGCTTATCGCCGCTATCTGTCACCCGAAGCAATGTGGGGATTGTATGTGAGATGTGTATGTCTCATGTCTCGTGCATGTGAGGGTGATTGTGTACGTGAGCAAAATGTAGTATGTAGTTAAATCATGCGGACTGCGGTGTTGCAATAGCTTCCTATTTACAACAGAGGATTATTTTAATATGGACAATAAGTTCTCCGTACCCTCCGGTACAGGTAAATGGATAGAAACTCGAAATAATTTAAATATATCAGACGTCCGTCCCTCCATTGCAAGCAGCAATTGGAAACGCTTGGCTATAGTAAGCCAACACCAGAGATAATATTTTAAGGTAGAGTTGAAGACCAGCAAAATCACTAATTAAATAGCAGTACAATAATAATTTGAGGAACCTAAAAAACGATGACCTACGAGTAGTTTGCTTTCAGCAAAAATTTTGAATATATAAAATTCTTGGCTTTCAGTTATTATAAAACTTGAAAATGAATGCTTCAGATAGTCTTTGATTATACCTATTGATTAACCTACTAGGTACGTGGTAAGAACAAGAACCCGATATAGCCTCTCTCCTCCACCATTAAACCTCCTGGTTTTACCATGAAATTGTGTAACTTTGTAACCATTTTATTGATTAACTATGGAACTTTTTGAGCTGAAAAATAAACTGAACCATCTACACGATATGAGAAGTGATGTGGTTTTTCCAGAAATCGATTTTAATAAATAAAACCGAAGAAAAGAGAATTTAAAGTCACCTCTTTTTTTCCAGTTGTAACAATTTTTTACTGTTACATTTTTAATCGGAAGAAAATGAATGTTTACAATATTGTACAATATTGTATATTTTATTTATTACGAAAAAGTAAGATAACCACATCATTTTAAATTGTATTGTACAATTTGATGGTTATCTTACTTTTTCGTATAATAAATAAAAAATATTCAAATTTTTCAAAGGAATCGGCTAAATTCTGACCTGAGCCACGCGCTCGTTCGCATCGATTAGTATGGAGAGTCGTGGGCCCATGATGATAAGCCTCAAGAAAATAGATATAATTTATGCGTTATTAATAGCGCAATAAAGTGCAACTACGCAACGATCTGTCCTGTGGTGCAACTGCCAACAACCTTGTTGTCAGTACACAAGTCAAACAGAATCCGTCTGCCTACCGCAACGTCAACACTCAACAGACACAAAACGAGCGAACAATTTTTCATGCGGAAAAACGGGAGGGTATTCCGCCACTATTCATTCTGCTTCTTCATGTTCAAAATGGAAGCAAAAACCGGCAGTGCTTGCGCAATTAGTATTCATCCCTTACGAAGCCGCGAAGTAAAATTTGTTTACCGAAGTTTATTTTTATGTGCAAGAGAAATTAAAAGCGCTTCATTAGCGCTTTTATCAAGATTACTTAATAACGAAAACCCGATATGAAAAAGTACTACTCCAACTTACTACAAAAGCCTAAAAAAACTTCTAAGGTTTTAAGGGAATGATCAGACCATCAAACTGAACAACTTTCTCTATGGGACCAACATCGCACAATAAAAATCAGCTGTCAACATTTGGCTCGAGTAGGTTGGCAGTTTTGTATGGGACAACTGATTTTTTTTTCGCGATTTCGATGTTGGTCCGATAGAGAAAGTTGTTCAGTTTGATGATCTGATCATTCCCTGAAAAAAGTGTCAGCATATTAAGTAGGATCCTTTATGTTCTAAGTGGATGTACAGTCAGCAGCAAAGAGATGTATGCACTTTTACTACGTCGTAGTATAAAGATCTTTTGCATGAGGAGGCATACATCTTTTTGCTGCTGACTGTACCTAAAAGTGGCCGTTTTGTCTGTTTTCTTTGTTTGATTGAATCGCAACTGAATTTAACGATTGAAGCTATAACTATCCCCTCGGGGAATTATAGTACTGAGCATATGCGTATAATAATGTGCACAACAACGTTTTTATTAATACAAAAATCAACAACACAAATAAACATAGGGGACATAATGATCTAGGTATATTCTTTTACATATAAAATTGTATCCCTATATGATCAGAAACCAACAGGGAAATTAAATATTCGATCAGAAATGCAGGATCCTAGCGGAGGCATTTTAAAATTAACATAGGTATTACACTGCTTTCCAATACGACTATCTTATGATGTAAACAAAAACCAAATTAAATATTTACTTCTCCAGAAATCAAACACTCCAATCTCGCAAGTCTCGTCGCTATGCGCTAGTCGGCATGAGCCTGAAACCTTTCGATCAAAGTGAAATGAACTTCACGCGAACATTTCAAACGAGAAAAATAAGTTTGCAATTGCTAGTCAATATTGCCAAATTGCTGCTCTCAAACGGTGAATGAAAACATCGTGAGGAAACCTGCATACGCTGTAGAAATATTCTGATGCATATTGTGTAGTCTACCAATCCGCATAGGGCACGCGTGGTGGACTTACGGCCATACTAGGGACGGAATGCGGTTCCGGTACACGGTACCAGTACCGTAAAAATGTAACGGTACCGTAATGCTGTAAAGGTTAGGCATAACTGTACCGTTATCTTATAGACTTTGACCGTATCGTAAAACCGTAACGGTACCGTAATGCTATAAAGGTACCGTACCGTTATCTTATAAAGGTACCGTACCGTTATCTTATAAAGGTATACGTACGTAATGAAAAACGCGGCTGGCCATTGTTGCTGCCACGTAGCGAATGAAACGAATTGAAGCACTGAAGCATGGTAGAAGCGCGGCGTGGCAATTAATCAAAGAAAACCTTTATTCATAAAGGTTAGGTACCGGTATTTAAGAATACCGTTTATTTTCCGGTACAGTAATTTATTTCGGTATTGAAATTTTTCTTTAACCAGAATTTATCTGTATGACGTCATACCGTTAAATAAATATACCTTAATTTTTCGGTAATTCAGTCCCTGGCCCATACACCCTCCATTAGGATAGGCTGCAGGGCAGTGGGACGTATACAGGGTAAATTTTATATCACTGCTGATAACTTCAGCATGTATTCTACTCATCAAACTGAACAAATTTAACCTGTATAAGATTAAAAAGCAATACATAAAAGTGCATTCATAAAAATGCACTGTAAATAAAAATAAAAACGAATGAAAATTGTAGCAAAAGAATTGGCGTCTGCATTAATAATTGCGTATTGTGCTAAAACAATAACCGCTGATTTTCAGCTTCCAACCTACATAAACAATATGCTCAATACCTACATAAATAATGTAATATGTTCCTACTATCTCATTCACGTCGCATTCATAACTTATTTCTTTAATACAGACCAAAATCCCAAAGATTGGTAACACTTCAGAACGTTTTCGCATAGAAAAAAGAAACTGTAACTACCTACATACCTACGTATTATACAGGGTGTAGCAAAACACCCCATCAAACTGAACAACTTTCACTATGAAGCCAACTTCGAAATCGCGAAAAAAATTACAGCTGTTTCATAAAATACTGCATTACTAACTCTACTCAAATGTTGACAGCAGATTCGATTCGAGATTTCGATCTTGGCTCTAAAGTGAAATTTATTCAGTTTAATGGTCAGAATCACCCCCTTAAGTATTACTAGGATGTTTTGTTACACCCTGTTTAATCGCATTTAAACGAGAGAAACAACGAAATAAAGAACAGTCGCCATCAGATAAGATAAGATAAGATAAATATTCTTTATTTGCACACCAAAAATACAAAAAAACAACAACAATATACACGAACAAGAAGCGGCAAAAGGCGGCCTTATCACTAAAAGTGATTTCTTCCAGACAACCAGTGGATGGAAGAAGTCTTACATGAGATAAGTGATATGCTATGATCAGATATATCATAGCAAACAAGGTGGTCAAATATTTCTAAACAGTTCAAATTTTCAATAATTTCTTGATTTCTTTATACATAGGTAACCAATCAGAAATGTAGGTATTCTACATATATCTGATGGCGACTGTACCAAATGTGAAATGAATTGATTTAAGACTTGACTGTTGTCTGGAAGAAATCACTTTTAGTGATAAGGCCGCCTTTTGCTTCTTGTTCATGTATATTGTTGTTGTTTTTTATGTAATTTGGTGTGCAAATAATAGTTATATGTTATGCTAGGCTGCAAAGTTGCTTTTTGGCGCGAGTACTTGTATTGAAACCTGAGCAAGCGAAGGATTCTAGGATTGAACCACGAGCTCAGCGAAGGTTTCAAAGGTACGAGATGCAGAATAACTTTTCAGCCGAGCGAAACACAAATTTTCACCTCACAACAGCGAGGAAAAAAAGTGAAAGAGTGAGTGAGTGTCGCTAGCTCAGGTTTCAATACAAGTACTCGCGCCAAAAAGCAACTTTGCAGCCTAGCATAACAAATAACTATTATTGTATATAATATCTTATCTTACGATTTTTTCCTTTCTGTCCCTCCCTGTACAACCCTTTCATAGCAAAGCTTTAGACGACCCCGAAAGGTATTATAGTCGTGAGTTTAACCTACCTATGTATTTTTATTTCTCCTTATCGGGGACAAATTCCTACATTCGTCAATTGTCGTAAGAACAGTATGGAACATAAAGTGGATAACTCCGGAAATTCGAAAATTGTCGACATTATGAATTTATGCATACGCATCAATTATGCTCATTACTGTATTCCCCAAAGCGAGAGCCAGATGTATTGTAAATTAGGTAGTTAAATTGAAATACACCGTGTTCCGAAGTTCAGAATATTCGCAAAAATAATTTTTCATTTTAGTGTTCCGTACCAAAATTAGCAAAACGGAACACTTATGGCATCACCTCGGTGTCTGTCCTTCTGTCACAGGTATTTTTCTCAGAGACCGTAAGACAAAGGAAGCTGAAACTTGGTACATAGCGATTAACGGTCCAATGACATAAATAAAGTCAAAAAAGCTTAATGTTCATATACAGGGTGAAATGGATATCATTAGCATCCTTTTAAACTAAGAGCCACCAAACTAAACAACTTTTAGTATGGGAGCAAACATCGTTCTAGGAGCAAACCGATCAGAGCAAAAAAAAATCTACTTTTCCATACTAAATTGCAATTACTTACTACTCGATTCAAATGTATGCAACAGCAGATTTTTTTTTTTTTGCACAGATCGGTTTGCTCCCATAAGTCCCATAGTAAAAGTTGTGCAGTTTGATGGGTAGACTCTTCGTTTAAAAGGATGCTAATGATATCAATTTCGAGTTGCTTTGTGGGTCTGCTATTGGGCGGTCACGTGCGCGTCGGTTGCCCCATCCCCGGCCTACAGTGGAACTCCAGTGGTGGCTCAGGATATTGTTCTTTTATAAGAACAACCCTTGAAGTCACCAAAATATCAATATACCCGTACAACGTCAAGCACTTTTGCTATAAAAACTCGACATTGGCAAAATCATCATTAACCAAAGATGGCAGCCATATTTTTAAAAATAGAATAGAATAGATATCAATTTCAATTTGTTGAGGGTGAGGGGCAGTTCTGGAGGACAGAAATAAAAATAAAAAATGTTTTTCTTCAATATCGTATCACAATCACATGAAGCTTATTTAAAAAAATAAGATTGTAAAAATATATTATAAATTGTTTTTTTTTTTGACATATTTCAATAAACTCCGATAAACTGCTGTCTCCATGGATATTTCAAAAACTAGAGCCATGTAAAATCTAAAGAAAATCATGAACATCAGAAATAAGGTGCAGATGGCGGAAAAGCTAACAGTTGGAACTAACTTGAATGGTTATACCACAAAAGCACTACCAGTGTAATATGATCTTCAGTTACATTGAGCCTACATACTTAGTAAACTAAGTATCATTTTATACTGGTTATCACCTACGTACGACCCATGTAAAACAACCATGTAGTACCTACGGAACACTAATTGCCTTAGTCCCGATCGCACTTCTAACCCCCAACCCCCGAAAGGGATTATGGTCTATTGAAGTTACATTTCTGTAAAAACGTTTCCGTTTCCGTATCGTTTTCGTTTCGGATAAGACAATATTGGAATGGAGTAAACACTATTGACATTTTTTTTTATTTTAGGTTATGGTTTTAAGACAATCCTATTGGAATAGAGTATAATACTATTGACTGAGACGACAATTGGCTGAAATTACAAAACTATTAAGATCTGAGATAATAATAAAAGGTCCCATTTCCTACAAACATGTTATGATTCCCTTCCCTGGCCATTTCAGTTGAATAAACTAGAGCAAGGTGAAATTGTGAACCTGGTAAACAATTTTATGTCTTACGACTTTGGAAAAAGGTTCTTGAATAGTTTGCAACATATTCCACTCATGTCATCTATCATGTAAAGTATGGCACCTTTTGTCATCTTCTTGACTAAATTGTTACTCTTTGCTATTTTCGGCTTCTTCGACATCGGCCCATTAGCTCAGTTGGTTAGAGCGTCGTGCTAATAACGCGAAGGTCGCGGGTTCGATCCCCTCATGGGCCACTTTTTTTTTTAACCTTTTATGTTTTTTTTAGGATTTCGTAGTCAAACAAGGAACCCTTATACTCTGGATTGACTAACCACTGGATTGAGCTGCACAAACCACGCGTCCTTTCTACCGACCGCCATTTCAGGACCGCCGCAGGACAGTTTCAAATTATCTAGTACGTGGAATCCGGTGGTAAAGATGGGTATAAGTGCTTCACCTTCGTACCCTCGGTCGGACAAGTGTAGGAGTGACACAGTGAGTGTAGTTTGTCGTGCTGAACCAAGTGTGTCGTTCATAGAGGTAAGTATATGTATACTCTAAGGTGTCGTTAAATATTACGAACCGAGAAAAAAGTTACGATGACTTTCGAGTGAGTTCCGATAGTGGTCGGAGCAAACGAAGAAAAATGAGGGTAGACAGATTTGTCTGCTCTTAAAAATCTACCTGCAGTTCTACAGTCATCCCGTGATCATGGCAGTTCGAACACTACCGAAATATCGGGAACTCCGAAATAAATAAAAACGCGGTAAGAACCCGTTATAATGATTAACTTTACCATATACCCTGTGCTTATACTTTGGTACCTGCCTCAATTACTCCCTTATTTTTACACCTACCTATAAGGCATGAAGACAAATAACAGTTACCTAAAAACTAAACAGAAATATGGTAGGAAGAAACACATTTTTTCCACACATACAACGAAAAGGCATTCGTAAAAAAAACATATTCTTGTATTATATGAATTAAACACACTATAGAAACTAAGGTTCTGTTATGCAGTTTGGCATAAATGATGTAGGTATTGTGTAATGTACTGTGTTTTGTGAGAAAATAAATCTTAACTATTATAAAACCGTAAAATCATGAGGAATAAAAAAGTAGCGGTTCTTTTCATATAAATTCAAATAACATTCGATAGCGCGATTTAAAAACGTGCAGCGCCATCTATTGACAAAATTGTTAGTTTGTTTGTTTGTTCGCACATCACGCAAAAACTACTGAACCGTTTTAGATGAAACTTTTTTTGTTTGATAGCTTATGATCTGACTTAAAATCTGGTATATAATTTGTGCGGACGAAGTCGCGGGAAAACACTAGTAATAAATAAAAAAGGTCGGCCTCGTACATCACGAATTCCGTAACGGAAGTCTGATTCGGAATTTTGTACGGGTTTGATGCCTCCGTAATTCCGAATGGAATTCTGCAGGGAGCAAATCCATACGAAATCCTAATTCCTCCCGAAATAAGTCCACATTTGTATAAGTACGTGGCGGGCCTAAGTTGTTTATAAAGCTTCTATCTCGAGATATTTGCGCATAAATTATTTCTAAGCTCAAAGTCAACAATAAGGCCAGGCCAGATAAACTTTTCAAGTGGCAGTCTCGAGCATAAACGCTCGTTGGCGTAGTGGAGTTTCGGTATTGGAAACGATCACCGAAGTTAAGCAACGTCAGGTCCGGTCAGTCTTTAGATGGGTGACCGTTTAGTGGTATTTCATCTCGAGCGTTTCCATGCTTCGGAAGGCACGTTAAGCAGTTGGTCTCGAATCGAATAGTTCCGTCAGATGGCGTTGTAACTATTCGTTAAGTCAGGTCAGAGGCCTATTGAGACGGCTTAAAAATTCTGACAGCAAGTTGACCACTACCTTGCCTCCACCAACACGCACTGGGCCCGCGTGGTGGAGTATGGCCCCTCCCTATCTCCCTTATTCGTGAGAGGAGGCGGAACCACGTTTCTGTTAATAATTGTGAATCTAAAGTTAAATCGTAGATAATTTTATGAAATATACTGACACTACGAGTACTTCATTAATTTATCCACAATTTCACGTTAGACTCAGAATTATAGACAATACACGAATTTTTGCCAGCGAATAGTCTCCAAAAAACATCCAAGGTTTCATTTGACAACTCATGTTTGTTGCTCTATTCCTGTAAGGAATAATACCTTTATGACGTGTGCCGAACAATCTTACAACGTGCGTTCAGCTAAGATAGGATATGAGTTAAGATCGTATAATTCAAATTCCGACCGAATTCGGCAATATCGACAGTGGAAATTTCAAATGTCGTAAGGGACAAACCCCTACTTTTGAGTAGAGCCAAAAAACAAAATTTTGGCAAAAAAACATCATAACTTCTTTATTTTCTTTCCTATTAAGGTGATTTCCAGACAGATAGTTTTAAAATTACTTCATCTATAGAATACTATTGATCAAACCTGGATTAGCACAATAGTTTAGAAGTTAGTGTCCCTTACACAATAGAATTTTTGAACAGATGTCCTTTACACAACCGAATTTTTGAAGAGATGTCCGTTACGACGTGGAAAAAATTTCGATTTACAATAAATCTATTTTACGCCCTACCACACCCTACGCTTAATCATAATAATTTTGTTGTAACTGCCTACCAGTCTTGTCCACTCCTATAATTGTATGTCGTAAAGCTATTATAAAAAAATAAAAGGAAGTTACAATAAAAAATGTCGATCCAATCAAAGAGATTATTGCTATGTCAGAGACAAATTTCTGATCAGCAACTGTTCAGTTTAGTTTTGCTTGTCCTTAATCACTGTTTTTACCGGTATTTGACACGTTTTCTTTATAAGAACCATTTATATAACCGAAACATTTTCTACAGGGTTCAACTTAATATGCTGACAGTTTTTTACAGGGATGATCAGATCTTCAAACTGAACATCTTTCTCTATGGGACCAATTTTCAAATCGCGAAAAAAATATCAGCTGTCCCATACATTTGGCTCGAGTAGGTTTGCACTTTAGTATGAAACAGCTGATTTGATCCCATAGAGAAAGTTGCTCAGTTTGAAGGTCGGATAAACCCCTTAAAAAAGTGTCAGCATAATAAGAAGGACCCTATATGTTCGACGCCATTATTGTTGTTACGGCCTACTGTACACCTATCTCCCTAGCTGCCCTGACCTAGCGGCGCTGTGTCAGAAAGGAAACTAAAAACTGACAAAACGGTGATTCATAACCCGCTAAATGACATTAAGTCTAGCTTGTTATAGCCGTATTGAAGAACGCAAAGCGCTGATACAATGCGACGATCGTTCGATCAGCCGGCTAAATTTTGATCCGCCGTAATACGAAACGGCTCGTTTTAGACGGCTAGCTGTTATGTCTTCTTATACCTCTATTCCTCGAGGAAAACCCTCTGCTACGTCCTGGAGGGCGCATGACACAGGGCACAGGCTAAAATGCGATAGATATCGAGTGGTTTATGGTGGCCGTTACCTATGTAATGCAGCTAATAAGTTTTACAAACCAACTGCGAGATATTCACGAGTCTAACCCTTCCCTGCTCAAAAGTCCTCAAAATGCTAGCCAAATTGCTCCTCGGGATGGCCAAAATAATTTTTTTGTACCAAGTATGTACCTATTTACTCTTAGCGAAGATCAACTCACTTGGCTTTCATACGCTGTCCTTTCTCCCGAATGAAGCCATTGGCATCAACACCCCAATAGCCTCCCGTCTCAAAGGCGACTGGAACAAAATCATAAACCTACTCCAGGTTGGTAGTTCCACCCGCTAAAGGGGCACCGAACGTGTATATATACTGGTCTCGTTCCAAACCAGACAACCGCCTTTTTGCCAAGATAATGACGCTTACCATCGATGCGGCTAAAACCCAGGGGCTCCAGGATACACAACACGTCTACAGACACAAGCGCATGGCGAATTATGTAATTTAAGGATATACTTATATTCCAGCACAACGCTGACATCTTAATTTATGACAACACTTTTCTCCACCCAACACTACAAATATATTGGGACTAGCCTACCTTGCAATCTGGATGTAAGACTGAGGCAACTTTCAAAGAATCATTGTAGAGCAGCTTTCCCAAAATAAAGGAAGGGAGAGAGTACCTACAACCAAATTAGCGTATGACTCCGGCTCCATACTATCACTTTTTTAAGCGGAAAACATTAGCACCAACAGCTCTACTCACAAACAGTGACAAAGACAGTCTTGCCGCGATATCATCCCTGCTTGCACGGCCAAGTTTTCAGGGCGCTTAGCGTTTGGAGAAGAGGTTGCAGTTGCAGTTGCGGTGGTGGTTATGGCAGAGTTGAAAGCTTTGGAATATCTGTGTACGCTCATTTATTTGGGAATTTCCACCTTGTTTTATACAAAACGGCGGTTCCCTATTCGTCTGTAAACCTCCGACTTCCGAGTAAACTGTTCATGTGGGTATCCCCACTACCTACGTGCGCCCAGCTTATTATGGGTTTGCGTTGCTTGATGTGTCGCCGTGTGAACCGACGGTACTGACTGAACAACTTTCTCTAAGAAACGTGTAGGAAAGTAGCAAAAAAAAATTGGGTTTTTCACACAAATGTTCGATCAGCCGATTATCGAATATTTGTATGAAAAGTTTATTTTTGGAACTTTCCCTTCTTCCTTTGCGAAAGTTATTCAGTATCATGGGTACAATCACCCTTTAAATTAATGCACCGTGCATAACAATAAACAGTTGTCTAAATAATGTTGCCGAACCATGGTGCATACGAAAGCTAGCTTTTTTAACAAAACATACTAAGCAAAAGGTAAATTGTTTTGTGTAATTTTATTGGAACCTGGAACCTGAAATTTGAATATTTATTATAAATTCTTTGATTATAGAACTTTTTAAATAGCTTTTCAACATTTAATTTTAGAGTGAACTAGACTGGCAGGTCAGTTACACCAAAATAATTACGATTATTCATAGGGTGTACAATATTTTTTATTAAAATCACAATTTTTTTAACGTCGTAACGGACACGTGTTCCAAAATTATATGGTTTAGGGACCTAATCTTCTAAACTATTATCCTAAGCGAGATTCAATCAATAGTTTGCTACAAATAAAGAAATTCGAAAACAATTTGTCTAGAAATCATTACAATAGCAACAAAAATTTTAAAGTTATAACGTTTTTAGGCAATATTTTGTTTTTGGTTCTTCTGTAAAACATACAAGTTTATTGCCGAAGTGTAAGTTTACTACCGAAATATCGGGAATATAGATATCAAAAACGCGGTAAAACCCCCTTTTAAATGTTTAATTTTAGTTTAAATAAGAACCGTTGTCATGACTTTCTACAACAACTTTAAAATTATTTGTGAAAATAACGTCGTAAAGGACATACTGTATTCAAATTATTTGTGAACATCACGTCGTAGAGGACGTAATGTAAATAGCTTGTTGCAACATTTTAAAATATTTTACCAGAATTTTTGTTGTAAAGGACATAATGAAATAATTTTTGCTACTTACGACAATGTTTATCAAACATTTTAAATTACGCTTTCAGACGATAATGTCGTAAAGGACATAGGGTAATAATGTGTTGCTACTTACAACAATATTCATTCAAAGTTTGAACTATATTTTAAAATAATTTTATGTTGTAAAGGAATTTTATTTTTTTGAATGTGGGTTACAACGTTTTAAGGCAGGTAATTATAAAGACTTACGACGTTGCATAAAACTATATTACAGTTTGAACCTAAAATTTGACCTATACGACATAAATTTTTAATATTTTTGTCACTTACTACAAAATGATGGTCCTCGTATCTCCTTTATTTGAAGAGATATCAAAATTTTAAATACACAGATCGATAGAGGAAAAAATTCTGAGTTCAGTGGTATATTCAGTGGACTTACGACAAAATGTCCCTTACGACATTTGAAATTTCCACTGTCGATATCTTTATTGCAGGCAATATTCGTGACAATATTAAGTATTCTGTGACATGTTTCCCCCCCTTCAAACGCGTCGCTTCGCAATGAGATGAGTAGGTATTTCATATCCTTACCTTATCATCCTTTTAAACTAAGAGCCTACCCATCAAACTGAACAACTTCTACTATGGGACAAACAGATCGGAGCAAAAAAAATCTGCTGTTCCATACTAATTATAAACTGCAATGCCTACTCGACTCACACAAGTCGTGCTATGGAAGCTGGGTCTAGGACAAAATTCTCGAAAAAAGTGTCCGAGACTAATCTACACAAACCTAATTACGTGTATAGTAATATAATCATTGAAAATTGCGTAATTTTTACCCTAGAATTTTTACCCCATCGAGGCAAGGCGTGCACCGCGCGCGCTCGCGTGCGCGTCTTCGTCCGTTCAAACAAAGACTGTCGCGTAATTAGGTCTCTTTATACGTTTTAGTCTCTTTTGGTTCGGATACTTTTGAGCGCGGACCCTTCGTCCATAATGCCTATGATTGCCTATGATTTTTGAAAGTTGCATATCTCCATAGTAATTTTGCGAATGCGTTTCAAAAATCGCACTCCAGATCACTATTTTGGAAGGACCTTTTGAATAAATGAGTGAAATCTCGATGTCAACTTCTGCGATCGCAACAAGTAGGTACGCAGCATTAATTAAAGCGCTCTCGTGCTTACCCTCCTAAATCTGATGGAACGGGAAACTGAAAGGAATCAGAGGTGGTGTCAGATGCAGTGTGTATTGTATACCGTTGCCGCGTATGGTGTTCAGCTTACCAACAACCACAGATAACCCCCAGTAGATTCCGCATACAGGGCCGCCGACGCGCGCCAAACATCTATGATTGATCACTGATGTAAGCAAGTCAGTGATCACGCCACTTCAGTACCGACCAAGTATTGGATCCGTGAACACATAAATAAAAAATAAAAATCACCTACATATTACGATTTTCTGAGCATAAACTTTCAGTTTGTGCTATAAAATGGTGTGGGAAAAACTCTTGGACATCCAGCTACGAGAAAGATGGCATTACATTAATTAATTTTCATTATTTTGTTTGGTTTGCGGAGTTCAAGTTATAGTGGGCGGTACAATGGTTGCCTTTACAAAATTTCAGCTCACGTTGATGTCTTTTTGAAATGGTCCCTTTCTCTCATTAGTTAATTTGGTAAATCTATCACTTTCGTGCATTGACACGTGTAATGCTAGTGTTGTTCGTCTCTGCATTCGGGCCGGTATCGATATTTTTATAATATGCCATATTATTACAAAGCATTTTTAGGCGAGGATTTTAAAACGGTAGTATTACATGTTAGGCACATTGACACGTGATATAATATAGTTTTATCATTTACCTACTTACAAATTTTGTTTCTTATTTTATTGTTATCTTAATCTTATCAATTTTACAAATAATTTATAAATACAAAAGTATGGATGGATGGATGTACTTATGATTATCACTCAATATCGATAAAGCGACTGAACGGATTCAGATGATACTCGGAACAGTAATCATAGGCTACTTTTCACATTATCTGATTCTCACGGAAGAACCATTTATCGTATCGGAAAACAAGAATATAAATCAAGATCTATATTTATACTATAATACTATAAAGATTAGATTTTTTGTGTGTTTGTGTCAAGAAAACTCAAAAACTACTGGACGTATTAAAAAATTGTTCCAATAATGGAAATCTGCATTTGTTAGCGACTAGCGAGTAACACAGACTATGTTTTAATTTTAAATTCCTGAGGGAAAAGCTTTTTAGTCACAGATGGAACCGCGAGGCGGAAGCTAGTTCGTTATTATACATTATAGGATCCTTCTTAAAATGATGATACTTTTTTAAGGGGATCATCACCGTCAAACTGAACAACTTTCTCTATGGCACCAAAATCGAAATCAAGAAAAAAAGTCTACTCTTCCATACAAAACTGCAAACCTACTCAAGCCAAATGTATGGGACATCTGATTTTTTTTCGCGATTTCGATGTTGGTCCCATAGTGAAAGTTGTTCAGTTTGATGGTCTGATCATCCCCTTAAAAAAGTGTCAGCATATTAAGAAGGACCCTGTATAATACGCTATCTGTACATCTGTGCACGTAGTGTCATTCTGAATTAAAGAGGAATAATAGTAATTTTTTTAAGAATCGAATAAGTTTATTGTTGTGTAATATTAGTAATTTAATCACCTGCCTTAGGATGAATAATCATGGCAAAATTTGTCGATATTTTTTATACACTGCACTGTCGCATCACTAGTGTACACGCTCGGAGTAGTGCGACCTTGAAATGGCCAATCATGTTGCATTTGTTTCGTGCCCCGCTACCCGCACCTACCACCAAAAATGGTGACTTCGGGCCTGTACAAAATTGTCATCATGCGGTATCTATCTGTGCCAACAACCAACCTAGACGGGTGAAGTAAGAGGACTAATTCCTTCAGGCATCGACATCATCTCTGATGCCTTCACCTGTGGCTGCCGGTTACACAGGGTCCAACTTAATATACCTACGGACAGTTTTGTATGAGAATGATCAGACCAATAAACTGAACAACTTTCTCTATGTGGTGACAAGTTCCCATAATACCTACAAAAAGTAGAGTATGAATCAGCGTTTTCTATGATGGAATGAAACATCAGTATCGGTTGACAGACGAGCATTACAAATGCCAAACATACACCAAAAAAAATTTTTTTATATCAACGAAATAAGTTTGGAAGAACAGTTTTTTTTGTGTAGACCGCCAGATATATCTGAGTTTGAAAGTAGAGTACGCGGTACTTGAAAAGTTTGGCCACCCCTGGCATATAGAATTAACCCATAAATCGTCGCCTTAGAGTCACACCTCGGGAATAAAATCTTGGTATTTTTTTATTATTACGTTTCTGGAAAGAAAATCTCAAAGAGCATGTCCTGATTCCACTCAAAAAATTATCGGATACTCGCACGCAATGCCATCTATAGCGTGTAATAAGAACATCGCAAATACTCCCGAACTTACAAACATGTCATAGGCCCACAGACTTAGGCCGCGGTTTTTTCTCCCTCCTGAAAAATTTTCTCTTTTGCACTTACGAGCTCTTCACTCTAAGGCGTCAAACAAAAAATGAAAAAAATTCTGGAAGAGATTTTACAATTTCTTATATTTTAAATTACCGTACTGTACCACGGACCTGAAAGAAATACCTACGTACCGAGTATTGCACTAAAAAGATATGAAGCATGCAAGGTAATACAATCTCGTTTGTTCTACAAGGGACCAACACTCACACAAATGCACTAGCTCTAGGCGCAGGTCCGATAACCAGTCACCTTATGTACCGTGTGACAGCACGCACACAAAAGAAATGGGTGCTTCACTCATGATTAGCTGACATTACGTCTGCTGTAACCGGACGATCGATGCAATGAGCCAATGAAATTTATTTCTTCATGGGCTATGCGCCCACTGATTCTACGATATTTAATCTTATTTCGCCAACCAATAATTTGAGTTTTAGCATGCCTGACCTAAGGCGGAGTGAAGCCTTAGCAATGGGTAAACTTTACCTAATTAAAACCGTGACTCGCGTCTCGGTAACAAACGTGTTAGCTGTTGTCGTAATTAAGTTACTCATAAGGAGACTTGTTAATATGTTAATTAACACGATAATTAGAATTTCTAGTCTATTATATTTTAATTAATTATTAAAAGCAGGGCCTCGCTTTTAGTGATAAGACCGCCCTTTGTACCCTTCTCATTCTTGTTTTAAATTGTATTTTTTTTTCTATTCTTGGTGTGCGAATAATAGTTATTTGTTATGCTAGGCTGCAAAGTTGCTTTTTGGCGCGAGTACTTTTATTGAAACCCTAGCAAGCGAAGGATTCTAGGATTGAACCACGAGCGAAGCGAGTGGTCAAATAATAGAATCCTGAGCGTTTAGCGAAGGTTTCAAAGGTACGAGACGCAGAATAACTTTGCAGCCGAGCGAAACACATAATTTTTCACCTCAAAACAGCGAGGAAAAAAAGTGAATTGCTAAAAAGAACATTTCAAAAAGTTTTTATTTTCGTGCTGGCCAGTGTCATGAAATAGTAATTAAGCATTTTCAGTGCATTGGCGGTATACAAAAATATTGAATAGACAGATTCGAATTTCAAAAACTCTTTCCACGCTAGCGGATAAAATTCACTTTTGCACTCAGATTTCGAATGATAAACATAATCTTTCCGAGCTTGTGAGGTGAAAAGAATATTTATCTTATCTTATCTTATCTCTACCCGGACATCCGAACTTCGCAATTGCGTGAACGTTTTCGTTCCAATGTCAACCCTATTACAATGAAGTTCGGACCGAAACGGTCGCGATATGATATCGAAAATCGAACAGGGCCAGGCTTCCCCCACGTTGAATTAGTGTCTTTTCAGGGAAAAAGTAAGTGTGTGGGTGCGTTGTGTTGTGTATTTTGGTGTGCAAATCTGTCTCTTTTAATTAATATGCTCTCTTTTAATAAATAATAATAAAATAAAAGAGTTCCGTGACTGACTGAACGACAGACACAACGTACAGCCCAAACCGCTGAAGATAGAAACTGAAACGAATAGTCGAAACATAAGGCCGTGTTCAGAATGAATGAATGAAAAAATGCATTGCTTGCAATTTCAGTCTTATGACACGATAATAAATCTCGTATTGTATTTTGGGGGAGCACCCGCGCCCGCCCCGCTCTCGCTCCGCACCCGCCCCGCCTCCGCCCCGCGCACGCCACGCAGCCTGTGCGGGGCGGGCGCGGGTGCTCCTCCAAAATACAATACGAGATTTATTATCGTGTCATAAGACTGAAATTCCAAGCAAACGCGGCCTTAGGGTGCGTCCAAACCAACCGTGCAGCTCGCGCGTCCACATCTGACAAACGCGCCGCGAATGCGCCGTTCGCGAGCCGCTCGTGAGCAGTATGTTCGTCGCGTTCGTCAGATGTGCACGCACCCTAAGATAAACCGTCGAATTTCCGCTCCGTTTTAGTTCGAAAGCTTAGTTTATATGGTTCAACATACGTGATGGATGACGTAACAAACAACCGGACAAACACTTTCGGATTTTATAGTCTCGTGAATTAACGAAACTGAAAACTTGTATCTCGTTCTCGCAGGTTGTTGGTGTGCACAAAATAAATACTGGTTTATCGGTTCCTGACAAGTTCCCAATAGTATTTTCAGTAACTTCGTTAGACTCATAATAAGTATGCGATTTTATGTGAATACTTTAGAGACTAAAGTAGTAAAGAAAATTTTTTTCTTACCAACTTTTTATAAAGAACTAGGTACCTACTACCTACTTAAGACGCTGTTATCCCGTCGAGGCCGTTTTTTGAACACGAACGAAAGTGTTTTAAACTGTGTTTTAAAGTCTGAAATTAAATTATGTCTTATTTAAGGATCAGGCGGATGGGTGACTGTTCTCAATTACACGATTAGATTAAGTTTACTAGATAGAAAAACATCCCAAAGGGGTAACTTCCCATACAAAAAGGGGTAACTTTTTGTTATGTTTTTTCAATACTATGATTAAACTGCTGATATTTAACTTTTTATTCTTGTACTTAACTAAATACATTAAATATTTCTAGTGAACTCCGAAGAATTTTTAGCTTAGAAACACCCATGAGCAACGATATTGATGAAAAACACGTTTTTTTGCGATCCTGCTTTCTATTGGAGCGGGATGGCTAATTGTAAACTTATGCTTGCAAGAAAGAGACGCTTGCACTGGGATAACCTAGCCTTAAATGATTGTAATTTCATAATTTCAAAGAATATGTGATTCGTTATTATGGCGGACACAAAAGTCAAACTTGGTGTGACTGTAATCTCAAACTTATAAATCGCACTCCTGGAGTGCGATTTTTGAATCTTATTCGGTGAGCTCAGCAGTTGAAAATGTCAAAATTACTATGGAGATACGCGTCTTTCTACTGCTGATTTGACTTTCAAAAATGGCACTCCTGAAGAACGATTTTTGAAAATCAAATCAGCAGTAAAACGATGCATATCTCCATAATAATTTTGACATTTTAAACTGCTGAGCTCACAGAATGACATTCAAAAATCGCACTCCTGGGCGGAATTAAGATTTCGCATGGATTTTCCCCAGAAATCCGTTCGGAATCACAGAGGCATTAACAATCAACAATACCTATATAAACTCACGACCGTAATCCCTTCGGGATAAACTACAAACCCATACTATTCCGTTACTGAATTCCGGATGTATTACTATGTGGCCGACCTAAGACCTATTAGCAAAACAGAGTAGTAAACGACATAGCGGAAATTGTGTGGACTTTGCTGTCAACCTATGGCATGATAAAATATGATGAATTGTGCCGATCTGACATCCACCACCACCTAATCTAAAAACAATCCAGTATTTTTATTCTGACTAGGAATTTTCTTGTGGAATATAGTGGACAGTTTTTCAAGAGGATGATCAGACCATCAAACTGTATAACTTTTATAATAGACCGAAAAAAATCAACTACAGCAAACATTTTTTTTTACGTAGCCTCTTCAATGTCCCTCTGCTGGGCCAAGGCCTCCCCTTTTACTCTCCAATCCTCTCTGTTGTGTGCAACTTCTGGCCAACTCTCCAAGAAGGCATCCATGTTATCTCTCCACCTTTTTCTCGGTCTACCTCGACGCCGGTGACCATCCTGGGGAACCCAGTCTGTGCAACTTATTCGACCAACTGCAACTGCAAACTTATTCGACCAAAATTTATGGCGTTTTTTTTTTGACCATTCAGTTTTATGGTCTACTCATTTCCTTAAAAATCGTCATCATATTCAGAAGTTCATTCTGCTTGTACTTAAACTACTTATACATTCTATATACAGGATTGATAGGGTAAACAGAAGCATTACTTTAAGGGGAGATTATACCAGGGTTCGAAATTATCAAGATAATTATTTTCTTTGATAATTATCATGATAATTATCGGATAATTATCAGATAATTATCGGATAATTATCCAAGCTAATTCTTAGTTTTGAGAGGAATTTCTAACAAAAAGTTCTAAAAATGCTGTTTTTGCTTTAATACAAGTTTAATACACTCTTATCCAGACCAAACAGCACCTAGTCTTTGACGTTATAGTATCTCATCACAATGAATAACAAATAATTAAGAAAAACAACAGAAACTAGTGAGAAAAATGATTTCATGTTTGTGAGCTCCTTTTTTAGCGAAAACTATGATCGGAAATACATGGTGTGACATTGCTAGCTCAAGCTTTGTTGTGTTTCCATTCAATTTTATAATTATCAAGATAATTATCAACGTATAATTATCAAGATAATTATCATGATAATTATCGTGATAATTATCAATGATAATTATCACTTCGAACCCTGGATTATACCCATGTTACTGAATAACTTTCCCTAAGGAAACTATGGGAAATTCACGAAAAAAATGTTTGACTTTCCATCCTAAATGCAAATTTGTAGGTATGAGAAGTCGAAATTTTTTTTGCGAATTTCCTATTGTTTCTTAGGGAAACTTGTTCAGTATCATTGGTACAATCACCCCCTACGAACAACACCCTAACACCACGTTTAACCAACACGCACTGGGCCCGCGTGGTGGAGTATGGCCCACTCCCTCTCACCCTTATTCGTGAGAGGAGGCCTTTGCCCTGCAGTGGGATTCTACACAGGCTATAACTTACTTTTTACCCTAACACCCTGTATTCTGTGATTCAGTGTAGTTAGGTACTTAAATCGTAATAAGACAGTCCTACTAGAATGAGATATTTACACGTGTCTCACAGAGCGTGTAATTTAGTGAATATTTTCCTTGAAATGTAGGGAAAGAAGACGCCTTGCATTTTTAAAACTAATGCGGCCTCTTGCTTGTATTTTATTTGTGTGTTTATTTGTTCTGAAAATGTACCAAGAAAGTTTGTACAAATACTCGTATGTATTCTAGGTACGATACATAGGTAGGTACTATAAGGGGGTGCTTCAGACCCTCAAAAACCTTTCACTAGTGGAACAAATATTGAAACCACAAAAAAACATGTCTTTACATTTGGCTCGAGCAACCACCAACATTTTCTATAGAATATTTCCTTCTCAATTTCGTTATTTTTTGTTCCATAGTTGTTTGGACGTTTTGGGTTTTTAATATGACGTTGTAATGTAACTAGTAGGTAGGTAGGTAGATAGATACTTATATTAGGCTTTTTATCAGAAGTCTAACGTGGCCTTACTATAGCGTCCCTACCCTACCTATACTCCATTCCAAATAGCAAAAAATTTTAAGGATATTCTGAATTACAGAAACAGATTTCAAACACTTACACTCACTTATTCTTAAAACAGCTTAATTAGTCGGATAGTAGGTAGGTATATCATTCTGATTAATAAATTATAATTGCTAATCATAATCGGCCAGAAAGCAAAATAAGAATCATAAAATCTCGTCGTCCTTATTTGTAATGGAAAGTCGTGCCTACATCAAAGGTCTACACATGGTGTTGTGTAAGTGTAGACCTACGAATAATAATGTATAGGAGTGTAAATAAAGCTTAATAAGTGGCACCAAAAAAAGTGTACCGTGTTCTTAATTTGTTCTTTAAAAACTGTACCTAGCCGCCAAAACTCATACAACATGTCATTTTTCATTGGGTTAGTCTTCTATAGTTGGTTACTCTTCTATAGTTATTCTTATTCGTAGGTGTAGACAGTTCGGTAAATTAGGTACTAAACAACTTTCACCGAGGGACCCAAAGGGAAATTCGCAAAAAAGAAAAAAACAATCATACCGTTCGATCAGCATTTAGGGCCTGTTTCACCACTTCTGGGTAAGTTCTTGTTAGCTTATCCGACAGATAGTTTGACTTATTTTGTATGAAATTATGTCAAAATATCTGTCGGATAAGCTAACAAGAACTTATCCAGAAGTGGTGAAACAGGCCCTTAGTCTGTCAAGACGAGATATTTTTTGCTAATTTTCTACTTAAGTATATCTTGGGGAAAGTTGTTCAGAATCATCAGTGAGATTTTCGAAAGTCACAGGTTTAAATCACCAGTAGAAAATGACGTCCCTAAACAGTATAAAAGTTTATGTATTAATTCGGTCATGGTCACTTCTTGAGAGCAATTTCCCTTAACTACTCTGCCGATACACTTACTGTTGCTAAAACAGTAATGCCTAAAATCATGCCCGAAGATCCGTTTCGATTTCAATTGTCACATCAAAGGTCCTACTAAATTATAAGCAAATTGAAACATCTGTCCCATCCCAGCCAGTAGGTATCATTTTGGGTAAACAAAACAAGACTAAAGTGAAAATTGGAAACAATTTATCTTCTTACTACGTGATTTCGACATCGAAATAAACTAAACTTAATTGCAAACTTACCTTTTGTCTGTCTTTATTAGTGTTCCTAACACGCTTTTACGTTTTCATTTTAACAGTCCCGGGCGAAGTATTTAGTCTCAATTTAAGCCACATTTAAAAACAAAATAACTGCACTAACGTTGTTTTTAGAAATAAAATAGTTTTGATAAATAGTTTTTACAGAGTCTTTTGTTTATCGAGTTTATGTAACAGGTGGTACTCCGGTCTAAAAGTGTATCGATGTTTTAAGCACAAGCGCCTGTTACGAACGCTAGAGCAATACTGCCGGGTGAATGAATATGGCGCAGCCTCTTTGCAGGGGCTTGAACTAAGAATACAACCGGACACGCAAGTTTTGACGGGGTGACCTTAAACTGTAAAACAAACTCTACGTGATAGTCTAAAAAGATTTTAAGACATGTCGTTAGAAAACAATTTAATGTTTCTACTAAATAGATAGAATAACAATTTCATCTTAAATACCTTCCTAGGGACCTACCTACTTAAGAGGATAGACGAGTACAGTTTTCTCCATACAAACGTATTCCCCTGTTTTCTCCATTGCATTTATTAGTTACTGTAAGAACTAGGGACCTTCGAAAATGACAAATTTTACCGTATTTTTTGTAGATAAAATCGGTCCTAGCTGCAGTTGTCTCTTTCGCTTTCTAGACGGTAGAGTGAATTGTGGGGCGGATCGTACAAATATGTATACGGTTGGAAAAGTGACCTATTCTCAAAATTAGCATTTCAGCCCGAACGTGTTATTGGTTACCACACATAACCTGCATAACCAGAAGACAACACAAACGACAGAAGACAGGTATAGGTAGGTAGGTACTGTAATTTTTAACTATATAAAACATTTTTAAATATCTCACATGAATGAGAATTGTCACCCAAAACAAAATGTTAAAGAATCAAATCAAGAATAAAACCTGCCTACAGAAATACCAAAATAATATGAAAAAAGCTTCTTAGGATCGAAGTAAGTAACTATTATATGCTATAAGACAATGTAAAAGAATATAAAAATAGTAAATACCTACTTAGGTATAAGTAATACTTACCTACTTTACTTAATTAAGTGCAGCTTAGTTTTACTAGCTTACTTTGGTACAAATTACATTAAAACTTTGCAAAAATGGACGCATGTGGGTAGGTATATTCCTACTATCTAGGTAATACACGGATTTGTTGCTCAACTAGTTGTGTCACTAATTGGCTCATCATCATTACCAGTATGACCGCCGTGGGCATTGACTTCTACTCTACTGGACGAAGGGTCCGCGCTCAAAAGTGTCCGAACCAAAAGAGACCTAAAACGTATAAAGAGACCTAATTACGCGACAGTCTTTGTCTGAACGGTCGACGACGCGCACGAAAGCGCGCGCGGTGCACGCCTTGGCGCGTTGAGTTAAAAACTACGCAAGCAAAATGAAAAAGAATTTCAGCATTTTCAATGATTATATTTCTATGGTACTTAGATTTATGTAGGCTAGTCTCGGACACTTTTTTCTATAATTTTTTAATAGACCCAGCGTCCATAGTATTCTACGTCAATGGCCGTGGGCCATGAACTCATGATATCGTAGCTATCTCGACAAAAGTTGTAGCAAGGCTCAATTTGAAAGGATATAAATAAGAAAGATGGCAAGGTGACACCTTTTCACGCTTGGGAACGAACAAAATCTGTAAGCAACACAGAAACGGTAGTTTTATTGTCCCATACCTATCTTTATCACACTGTAGGTTTTACTACCGACTTTACGGCTTTACACTGTGTTTTTTCGGATCTTATATATTCGACAAGCCACTCAGAACACCGAAACACTCTGTCATCACTATCTCTTGTCTACTGTTATAAAACTGGAACTGAAGTGTGTCTGTAGCCTCTGTAGGTGTTCGCGCGATTCGCGTTTCAGCCTGCCACGAGGCTCCACAATCCTTCTCAGTTGTTCTTACTCAAAAACAATCCTCGAGATTGGATAGATACTCCCTCCAACCACTTGACATTGGCGGAAATGCGGACAAGCAAGAAGTCCATTAATTATAAATTTAAAAAAAAGGTACATTGAAGACATTTTAAAAGTTATGATGTGGTTTCTAGGTGTCCCCAACTCCAAATAACTACGTAACAATTTTTTTTGATTTTTTTGTCTGTCTGTTTATTTGTTTGTTCGCGCATCATGCGAAAACTACTGGACCAATCTTGATGAATCTTTTTGTATCATAGGTATCATTTATCTATTTATCTATTATCTTTATTATGATGACGGAAACCCGTACGAACCATAAACATTATAATCTTAACTATTATAAAACCGTAAATTCATAAGGAATAAAAAGTTGCGGTTCTCTTCATATAAATTCAAATAACATTCGATAGCGCGATTTAAAAACGTTCAGCGCCATCTATTGACAAAATTGTTAGTTTGTTTGTTTGTTCGCGCATCACGCAAAAACTACTGAACCGATTTTGATGAAACTTTTTTTGTTTGATAGCTTATGATCTGACTTAAAATCTGGTATATAATTTGTGCGGACGAAGTCGCGGGAAAACACTAGTTTATCTATATATCTATAACGTCACGCCTCTTTCCCAATGGGGTAGGCAGAGTCTAGAGCGCGCTATCTAGTACGATCCTTACATGATATCTATTTTGCGTTATATTAAGTTTATGGTAAAAACAAAACAAATACCTAGTATTTAAGCTAAAGTTAATCATTGTAACGGGTTCTTACCACGTTTTTATAACGAATAAACGCTATAGGTACCTATATAATTTAATATATGAAAATACGCGCTGCATACAAACGTACTATGGTGATATTTTTAATACTAACCAATTAAAGTCAATGAAATTTTGCAGAAACTATCTAGAAACAAACCTCTATGCTTGTATGGAGTCAGATTTTCGTTAAAATATACAGTTTCAATGCTAGGTTTAGTTTAAGTTTTGTATGGAAATTTTTGAGGCACTGCAACTTTAAACTATACATTTTAACAAAAATCTGACTCCATACAAGCATAGAAATTTGTTTCTAGATTGTTTCTGCAATATTTCACTGACTTTAATTGGTTAGTGTTGAAAATATCACCATAGTACGTTTGTATGGAGCGCGTTCCGAATGTTAACTCTCAAAACCGAGTATTTACTTAGTTACCTACACGTAGGTACCAACATTGTCTTGCTTCAAATGAGATTCTCAATATTCAATTATCAGAAAGGAATTCAATCGCGCTCGATGATCACAAATTCTTCAAAGTTTATTTTAGGAAACTGCCAAAATTACGGTTAAACGATCTCGGTAGCATTAATAAAATGAAGATAAAGTAACGCCAATTTCGTGAAAGCTTCTATAAGACCGGTCCTCTACAAAAACATCCTTTCGCGAGCATTAAGGGTATATTATTCGGAGTGCGCTTCATACAAACGTACTATGGTGATATTTTCAATACTAACCAATTAAAGTCAATGAAATTTTTCAGAAACAATCTAGAAACAAATTTCTATGCTTGTATGGAGTCAGATTTTCGTTAAAATGTATAGTTTTCAAGTTACAGTGCCTCAAAGATTTCCATACAAATCTTAAATTAATCCTAGCATTGAAACTGTATATTTTAACGAAAATCTGACTCTATAGGAGCATAGAGATTTGTTTCTAGATTATTTCTGCAAAATTTTATTGACATTAATTCATTAAATTTCGTTAAAATCATCGTATTGAAAATATCACCATAGTACGTTTGTATGCAGCGCGCATTTTCGCTCTCGGAATAATATTCTCTTAAATGCTCAGGGCCCCTAGACAAAGTATCTTTCGATTAGACAACATAAAAATGTATGGACTTGACGTATGGTGACGAAAGCAAACGTAAAATGTTTCGATCGCCAATGTCAAATCCATACATTTTCTACTAGCTTCAACGCCAATAGAATGTCACTTTGTCTAGGGGGCAGAAGTGAGAAAGTAAGTAAGTGTTCTACGGCACTCGTTAATTTATCCGTTTTTTTCATGCTGTAGCTTACGGGGACCTCCGAAACGAGACGACATGTATGGTGCCTTTAGAACATATTTTTCTATCTCTTATAGCGTTAGGGTAAACTGTTGGATTAGGTACTTTAAGGGGTAATTGTACCCATGACATTAAACAACTTTCCCAGATAAACCCATACGAAGTAGGTACGCAAAACAAATCGATTTTTCATACAAACGTTTAGAGTATCGAGTGCCCATGCCTAACATTTTTTTTTTTGCAAATTTCCTTTAGGTTTCTTTGAAAAAGTTGTTCAATATCATGGGTATAATCACCCCTTAAAGTAACGCAACTGTTTACCCTAGCCACCCTGTAGTTTCCTAGGACCCCATACTAACTCATTTCACTGTGGCACCCCCAGGAGCTCGATTGCGCTAGTTAAAAACATCTAAGTTCTATTTTTATCTAATTTCAGTTCTAATCACATTGCAATCCAATTACCTACTATTCAACTGTGCTGAATTCCGCATAGCGCTAAACTCTAGTCAAAACGTCTCTAACGGCTGTCAAGAGCAGTACCGCGATTAGCTCAATACCAAATGTGTCAAAAGTTTTGGTTCGTACGTAGTCCAATCACGGTTCAATCACGTTTACCGCGATTGCAGCCCTGTATAAACTGCCGCGGGAGGGTTAGTATGTTGTTTTATGTATAATGTATCGTTGCCATCCATTTCACAAACATTCTCTGTCCACTAATGGGCTTTTTATCCTCATTAACACTGTTTTAATCAAAGTGAAACAAGGTTCTTTTCAACCAACATGAAAAAGAAGGGCAAATAAGATAGGTACGTTATCATAGATTTGTTACACCACTTGGCTTTTCGGTGAAGGAGGAAACCTGCATGCTTCAATTTCGAGGCGTGTATTGTACCCACTGTCCATTATAAGTGGCGACGGGCTCACCCCCCGTCACACTGGACAGAGTTTCCCTAATATACAGAAAAATCCAAGTAAACTCATAAAACATGGAAACTGTTTTGGATGATTGTATCTTCATAAGATTCACAAAAAGTATTTCACTCTGAATATATATATATATATATATAGGGTCCAACTTAATATGCTGACACTTTTTTAAGGGGATGTTCAGACCATCATACTGAACAACTTTCTCTATGGGACCAACATCGAAATCGCGAAAAAAAAATCAGCTCATCCATACAAAACTGCAAACATACTCGAGCCAAATGTATGGGACAGCTGATTTTTTTTTCGCGATTTTGATGTTGGTCCCATAGAGAAAGTTGTTCAGTTTGATGGTCTGATCATCCCCTTAAAAAAGTGTCAGCATATTAAGTAGGACCCTGTATATAATATATAATTTATTTCTCTCCACATACAATAATAATACAACAAGTTGTTTAGGTATATAGGGTCCTTCTTAATATGCTGACACTTTTTTAAGAGGATGATCAGACCATCAAATTGAACAACTTTTTCTATGGGACCAACTTCGAAATCGCGAAAAAAAATCAGCTGTCCCATACTTTTGGCCCGAGTCTGTTTGCAGTTTTGTATGGGACAGTAGATTTTTTTTTCTCGATTTCGATGTTGGTCCCATAGAGAAAGTTGTTCCGTTTGATGGTCTGATCATCCCCTTAAAAAAATGTCAGCATATTTAGTTGGATCCTGTATATGAACTAGTTAACAATATTCACGACTTTTTTTCACAAAAAAATTCACAAATCGACTCGACACGACATAGATAGGTAGGTAGGTACATCACACGACAGTCTTGGTTTCAAAGTATGAATGGAAAGTCGACCTTACGAATATAAAACGAAATTGTGATGCAGGTCTGCATCGAATCAACACAGGACCGTGATAAATGGCGCAATAACTGTTCAATAAATGCCTTCAATTATAAGTCATCTTTTTGCGTTGGTTAAAAAGTAGGCCTACTGGTTTCAGCTGTTAGTGGATTTAGGCTGATTTGATGATTTGATTGATACAATTTTTATACCATGAATACTGAATACTCCATCTGAAGGGTCCTTCTTAGTGCGTTCACACACGATGATGCACTGACGCATGCGGCAGATGTCAGTCCATAGAACCACACCCGGTGCGTCAATGCGTCACCGCCGTGTGTGCTTCTACGTGCGTTTTCATACAAGTCCTTGCTTCACAAATGACGGACTGACGTTTCCTGCTCCGTCAGTGCGTCATCGTGTGTGAACGCACTTAATACGCGGACACTTTTTTAAGGGGATGATCAAACTATCAAACTGAAAATCTTTCTCTATGGAACCAACATCTAAATCGCGAAAAAACAGCTGTCCCGCAGATTTGGCTCAAGTAAGTTTGCAGTTTTGTATGGAACAGCAGATTTTTTTCGCGATTTCGACTTTGGTGTGCCATAGAGAAAGTTGTTCAGTTTGACTATCTGATTATCGCCTTCGAAAAGTGTCAGCACTTAATATGCTGTACAAGAACCAAGAGTAAAGACCCTGTACTTATATGAATTATGAACCAGCAGATTTTTTTTCGCCTTTTCGTGTTGTTGTTCTGATTAATTGTGTGAATCACCCCATTTAACATACGATTGCGTTACATATCGAACAGGTTGCTCCAGGTCATAAAAACTGAAAAACTTTTATAGAAATCCATATCAAAATATTAAAAATGTACGAAACATTTGATAACTTTTTTGCAATATCAAAGGTCTCATAGTAAAAGTTGTTCAGTTTGATGGTCTGAAGCACCCTGTTGGATACGAAACGCATTTAATTTTACACCCTGTATACCTAATCTATCCTAATCTACACAATGGTGTTTCATAAGTAAAAATAAATATTTAAAACTCTTAAGTTGTTTAGACCGTCAAACCGAAAAATTTTCTCTATAGGACCAACATCAAAAGCGTGAAAAAAAAAACGGATATCCCATACATATTTTATTTTAGCTCTAGTCGATTTGTAAAGTATAGAACATCATTTTTTTTTTTCGCGATTTCGATATTGGTCCCATAGTGAAAGTTGTTCAGTTCGATGGTCTAAACCACCCCCTTAAAGGTTTATTTGTAGTTTTGTAACACCTTGTATAGGTACAGCCATCATCAGAGAAACCGGACCCCTCTTCTATCTGCTGTTGCATACATTTGAGTCGAGTAGGCATTGCAGTTTAGTATGGAACAGCTGATTTTGTTTGTTCTCCGATCGGTTTGCTCCCATAGTAAAAGTTGTTCAGTTTGATGGGAAGACTCTTAGTTTAAAAGGATGCTTATGATATCAATTTCACCATGTATGCCTACAGGTACAGCAGCAGCATGGTGATTAGTTCATTACACCCATGATACTGAACAACTTTCCCTAATGAACAAAGGTATAAAGGGTGAAATTGATATCATTAGCATCCTTTTAAACTAAGAGTCTACTCATCAAACTGAACAACTTTTAATATGGGAGCAAACCAATCGGAGCAAAAAAAAATCAGCTGTCCCATACATTTGAGTCACGTAGGCAATGGCGGCGGGTTCAGTTTAGTATGGGACAGCAGATTTTTTTTTGCTCCGATTGGTTTGCTCCCATAGCAAAAGTTGAACAGTTTGATGAGTAGACTCTTAGTTTAAAAGGATGCTAATGATATCAATTTCACCCTGTAATTACGAGTTTACAAAAAATGTTTTTGACTTTTAGTACAAACTTTCGATGAGCTAGATTGCATTCAGGTATTATGGTATAAAACTTTTTGGGTGTCTTAGGAAAGTTGTTGAGTATCATGAATAACCCTTTAAAATAATGAAACTGTTTACCCTAACACCCTGTATATTATCTTCGGGGTTTGATTTCTCTGATGCGCCGACCTTACACACATCCTATTGAAACTTCACGCGTCACTACCTCATTATTGTTGGTGACAGATGAACGGACACGGAATCCATTCCATATGTGTACGTTCCCTACGGGACACTAAAAAAAGAAAAATAATGTTATGTCGTTCGTTGTCCTTCCGAAAGATTGCTTTGTGCGTAGCGTCGTAACAAACTTCCTACCTACTTACCTACCTATAGATATACTTTTACTATCTATTTATACAATCCTCAGTCATACAGAGCGATTTTTACCCGACTGCGCCAGAAGGAGGGTTATGTTTTTGAATAGTGAGATTCAAAATTATGACCGAAAGAATATACAAACTTCAAACTGACTCGACGAGTTCAACGATGACTTTCGAAAATCGCACTGATTGTAATTTAAAGCATTTTCCTTGGTTTTGTATCGATTCGACCATCATCATCATATCCGCTTATTGACGTCCACTGCTGGACATAGGCCTCCCCCAAGGATCGCTACAACGACCGGTCCTGCGCTGCCCTCATCCAACGGGTTCCAAGCTCTCATCCAACGGGTTCCCGCCGCCTTTACCAGGAGTGCGATTTTTGAATCTCATTCGGTGAGCTCAGCAGTTGTAAATGTCAAAATTACTATGGAGATATGCATCTTTCTACTGCTGAGTTGACTTTCAAAAATCATACTACAGGAGTGCGATTTTTGAAAGTCAAATCAGCAGTAAAAAGATGCGTATCTCCATAGTAATTTTGACATTTTCACCTGCTGAGCTCACCGAATGACTTTAAAAAATCGCACTCCAAGTCGTCAGTCCACATGTGGGCGGCCTGCCTACGCTGGGCTTTCCAATGCGAGGCAGCCACTAGAGAACTCTTCGGTACCCATCAGTTTTCGGTTCTGCGATGCTAGCAATGTGCCCCGCCCATTGCCACTTTAGTTTAGCAATTCTTTGGGCTATGTCGGTTACTATGGTTCTTCTGCGAATCTCTTCATTTCTGATTCGATTGCATTGCCCTTTGGTTGGTTTAAAGACTTTTTATGAGCGACCACGTTTTAGTACCATGTTCAAAGACTTTCGTCTTGCTTGAGACACTGTGGTATAGACGGGAAGATACTACGATTACGTTTTAATTTTACACACTGTACAGGGTGTAACAAAACACCCTAGTAATACTTAAAGGGGTGTTTCAGCCCATGAAAATGAACAACTTTCGCTATGGAGCCAACTTTGAAATCGCGAAAAAAAAATCAACTGTCCCATACATTTTAGTGGAGTCGGTACTGCGGTTTTGTAGGTAGTGAAAGGTGTTCAGTTTCATGATCTGAAGCTCCCCCTTAAGTATTACTAGGGTGTTTTTGTTACACCCTGTATATTGATTTATACAGGGTGCAAAATTAAATGCAATTAAACCGAGTACCTACTTCAACCCTAAAACTGATAAATTTGCATTATGGAGCCAATAAAAGTTAGGTCGTTGTTTAATATCCTACCTATTTTATAAATGATTCATTGTAACGGCAGTTTTAAAGCACCTTTCAACAAAATTAATTTATCATTGTACAATTTATGCCCATTTCATTCTGTTTTATACGTTTATGAAACCAATTTAATAATTCACATGGCTATACCGAGCACTCGGGTCAGTTAAATGATTAATTGTATTCCGCCTAAATCATTTAAGGCGAGGTGTTTCCATTAGCGCCTCGTTTCAGATTGTTTGATTATTAACAAGTTAAATATAACCAATTGAAATTTGGTAAAGTACTATCATATTCCTGCACTCGTCCCATTATTTGGAGTCGCCGGCGCAAATTTAGTCTTCCTCCATTGTTCTCTTTTAGCAACAAATCTAGTCATTGATAGAAAAGATTCTCCGAACAATCTCATCGGAGACAAGAGGAATGACAAACTGAGGTTTTTGGCCGGTAGGAGTCCGGCACTATCTGGGTCTTCCTTCCCAGATGTCCATGATGGATTTTCCTCTTTTTGTCACATGTAAAAAAAAAAAACAATTGATATCTAAAGACCGCCTGTTTTCAAACAAACTAAGCTGTTACATATAAAAGCGACGCTAAAACCATATCGCACCGCTCACTGTAGACTCTACAGTGTGTAGAGCCCTATCCCACCGCCGCCCCAAACTTATACTGTGCCCAGGAAACTGGAAAAGGTATTGTTATCTTATCCTAACTATTATAAAACTGTAAATTCATGAGGAATAAAAAAGTAGCGATTCACTTCATATAAACTCAAATAACACTCGATAGCGCGATTTAAATGACTTTTGACAAAATTTTTAGTTTGTTTGTTTGTTCGCGCATCACGCAAAAACTACTGAACAGATTTTGATGAAACTTTTTTTGTTTGATAGCTTATGATCTGACTTAAAATCTGGTATATAATTTGTGCGGACGAAGTCGCGGGAAAACACTAGTAGTATTATATAATCTGTGTCTAAGCGCACAATCCTTTTCAACTTTCTCACAATCCACCTTTCTTTGGTCGTCCTCTCTTCATTCAGGGCTTATGCTACTGGGCTCCAAGAAAACGTACCTCAGAGCTGCAAAATATTTTATTAAATAAAATGAAATGCTATACTAAAAATATCTGCTGTTATTTAAAATCGTTTTGAAAGCCCGAGTGGAATAGATATAAGTATGGACTTTTCAGTTTTGAGTAAAATTGGTATTGGAGCCCAGTGGCATACCTAAGCCCAATGCAGCCATCCACATTTCTATTTAACATTCTTCTAGTAATATTACACTCATCTGTCCTCGTCCAGTGAACTCTAAAGTAGAGGATGAGATAGAGGACACAAAAATATTTTATCAGGATTAATTTACATAATCCTCTAGTCTGCCCGCAGGCTTTAAACGTAGGTATAAGCAAAAGTAGGGCTTCGCCTCTATTATACAAGGTCCTTTTTAAGGAGATTATTAGACCATCAAACTGAACTGCTTTCTCTACGGGACCAACATCGAAATCGCGGATAAAAAATCTGCAGTCCCATGCACACATTTGGCTCAAGTAGGTTTGCAGTTTTGTATGAAACATCAGATGTTCTTTCGCGATTTTGATGTTGGTGATATAGCAAAAGTGGTTCAGTTTGACGGTCTGATCATCCCCTTAAAAAAGTATCAGCATATTAAGAAGGACCCTGTATGTGCCATAAAGGTATTATACCAGGAATAGAGGAACATACAACTGAGTGAGCGAGATGTACCTAGCGGCACTACTGTACTGTACTGTATAATAGAAAGAGATACGTGACGCGAGGCAATTGGACCGTTTTTTAGTCACTAATTAATTTTTACAATTCGGTTTCCGTGAATAATTGCGAATCTAAAGTGAAATCGTAGATAATTTTATGAAATATACTGACACTACTTCATTAATTTATCCACAATTTCACGTTAGACTCAGAATTATAGACAATATTCGAATTTTTGCCTGCGAATAGTCTCCAAAAAAGGTTTCATTTGACAACTCATGTTTATTGCTCTATTCCTGTAAGGTAAGTATTAAGTATAATACCTTTATGGTATATGCAGTGTTATGAGAAACAAAAAATGTGAAGAATAAACCGGCCGGCCTACTTGTGGCTGTCGGTCCTGTCACCTGCCCGAGTAGTATAAGAGATAAGCGTACTTTTGGTAACCATCAGCTGCAAGGCTGATCCAGTAATCTTAAGGTGTACTGTAGAACATATCTGTGATGGGGATGGAAAGCAAAGCATGGCATGGCATTGTCTGGTAGATAGGGACCAGGTCGGCCTGCATAACTCCAGTTGGTTTAGGAGTTCAAAGGTCTATACTTGCTAAAAATGAAATTTCATGAATATATGCAGGTATTATTGTAGTATGCACTGTGAACAATACATACTACCTACATAGCTTTGTGAACAATACAAAAACTGACGTAGTCCGTCAGTCGGTTCAGGAAATACAGCCGTTCAAAGAGCCAACTGACAAAACATGTCAGTTTTTGTACTATTCGCATACCTACAGTGCAATATGCACATACTTTTTTAGCAACTATACCAGACTTTTACACGGCTGTAACTACTAAACCGACTGGAGTTATGCAGGCAGACCTGGTCCCTATCTAAACTCTACACCCTGTGTGAATACTGAATCAGCCTTGCAGCTGATGGTTACCAAATGTACGGTTATCTCTTATACTAGAACCTTAATGCGAATAACAGATTTATTTTTGTAGTTTCGTCTTGTTTGGGCATAAAACTGGTTGTACCGTTTGTTTATCATATTTTAGTCTTGACTCCATAACGTAGTGGGGAAACAGTTTGGTTTCCGCTATTATTACCAACGAACTTTAAAGTAAACATTATTGTTAAAATTGGCAACGATAGTAGTAATTTTTAGAGGTCAGCATTTTGTTTACGTTCTTCCACTACACCTTCCAAGAGCCCACTGCAAGTTTTCTACAGTATATGTTTAGGAAATTATACATAATGCTAGTCATCATTATTTTTTTTATTTTTTTATTATACATAATGTTAGGACATCGTTTAAGAGTCACGATAATAAAAAGGGTTGCGATTCCGAACCTAATTTTTATTTTTTATCTATTTGGGGGTTTGGACCTTGACAGGCTTACACCTGTGGCACTTGTGGGCCTAGAAACACCGAGCATAGCTCTCTCCTTAGCTCGCTGAGCGACCATGAATTTATGAACTAGCCCTATCGTCAGGGTCCACGTTTCCGCACCATAGTAGGTCATCACTGGCAAAACGCACTGATTGAACACCTTCGTTTTGAGGCATTGTGGTAGGGCCGAGGAGAAGATATGACGTAGTTTCCCGAAAGCAGCCCATCCTAGCTGGATACGCCTAGCGGCCTCCTTGTCGAAGTTGTTTCTTCTGTATATACACAGACAGAAATATAGTAGGTAGATACCTACTCTCTTAGATCAAAATAAAATGAATGGATAGGCCTTACGCGAATATTTCAAACAAGAAAAATGAGGCAAAACAAATGAAAGGTTTACTTCAAATTTGTATGCAAGTGCCCTAGATTTGACAGATAATGGCGCTAGTTTGTATGGACCAAGTGCACCAGTAGTTTGCTTCAACTTACCTCGCTTTAGGCCTATCCATTAATTTTATTTTGATCTAAGCCTACTCTGTGGTTTAACCCTTTAACAAAATTCTTAAAACCAAACTTTACCTTATTAACTAAATTAGTACCAACAGTACCTAACCTACACCTTTTATTATACGGTAAAGTACAGTAAAATATAGTACAGTAAGTAGAAAGTAAGGTGTACAAAAAGCTAGCCCCAAACAAAACAAAACTAACTAACTAAGCACAGCTTGGAACTTGGGGGACCCGCTGCATTAGCATCTTGCAAAAATTTTATATACTATTCAGATTGTAATTTTATTTCTAACCCGCGACTTCGTCCGCATAAATTATATAGGGTAAAAGCGCCTAAAGTCCGCAGTCTGAACTATTTTCGTCCATAAATTATTTCATATTTGACATGTAACAATTATTTTCGCTCTAAAGTATACCTTATTATATCCTCTTTACGTGTTACCAAAATTACGTCGATCGGTCACAGCATACAAATACAATCGAGGTTGGAATGGCGACGAGTGTGGAAAAGTCTGCAATACCATGTTTTTACGGGTAAAATCACTATGCAAATGGGATGTATTTTTGGGAAATGTGATTTCTATCAATTTTAGCATTTTTGTGGGTTGCTGACATTTGTTAAAGTTAATTTATAAACCATTTAATGATATCAAGACCTAATTTTATACTTAATATCATTAGTTTTTGAAATAATAGGGGGGCCGGAGTTCGGGTATAAAATTCTCGTTAAAACCTTAAGTCGGCATACGTGGCCAGCTTTAGGCAATCGACCTAAATGAACAAATCTTAAGGTCGGCATTAGTAATAAACGAATATTACTTTAGTATATAATTATATCAGCATAAAACAATATCTGAAATTGTATATTGTTAATTTGAAAATATTTTATAATATCCTTACCTGATATTATAAACTTAATTAATTATTGAGATAACTAAAGCTGTTTATCGTTATTAAGAAGGATACCTACACTGTACACGAAAATCCACCAAAAATAAAAATAATAGCCTTAAAAATAAGTTCTAGTTAAAAAAGAGTTATAATATTTAAGTACGTTCTATTGCTTAATTTGGTTACCAATTTATTCTTGAGACCACCCATAGTTAGTCCTTTAGAAATACATATGCCGGCTTTAAGAAAAATACTTACCGGAATTAGGGCTAGACCTGCCGACTTTGGGGAAAATTTGTGTCTTTCGATTTAAACCTTAATAACTCAGCAATAAACTGTATTTTGGCTTGTTTTTGGCTTTAATTCTAAAGATTATGAACCACTTCGCAATTTAAAAAAGAATCTTGAAAGCTAGGCCTTACGTAGCAAAATTGTTAAACGTTTGAAATCTCAAAATGGCTTAAGGTGCCGGCTTTAGGGCATTTTACCCTACCAGATTTTAAGTCAGATATACCTAAGCTATCAAACAAAACAAGTTTCATAAAAATCGGTTCAGTAGTTTTTGCGTGATGTGCGAACAAACAAACAAACAAATTTGTCAATAGATGGCGCCACACGTCATTTCCCAACAAACATTTTAGTGCTTACGGCAGCCTTATTTTAGAGCTCTTAGTATTATATATGGTATATAAGAACTCCAATAGCAACATTCGACTCTACAGTGGGGTTAGTTATAAATAACTAAATCTTTCAGAGGAATAACAGTAATAAAGAAAAAAAATATAACTTAAGATGGTAGCATGGGGTTTATCGAAACCATTGTATAACTTATTCTTATAGCTTTAAGAGGCACAAACCAATAAAAGTAATTGTAAGGTGTCTACTAACACTTACTAACGGCTGATATTCTACTACTGAGGTAGTAAAATGTCTTGTAACACCTTGAGGCTTACCTTAATAGCTTCAAGAAGTATTAAACGCTGTGAGTGATTTTCAGGTGTGTACTAACACTTACTACCGACTGGTATTCTACTACTGAGTTAGTAAAATGTCTTGTAACACCTTGAGGCTTACCCTAATAGCTTCAAGAAGTATTAAACGCTGTAAGTGATTTTCAGGTGTGTACTAACACTTACTACCGACTGATATTCTTACAAAGAGTTAGATAAATACTTTGTACCACCTAAAAAGTTTTGTCGAGCCTTAAGAGTTAGTAAGAAACCTATAAGCATCTAAGAAGTGTTGATTATAAGTCATATAGAGCTAGATTCTGCAAGAGTTAGAATCCACCTTTAAATCATTGCAGGCTCTATAATGGAGTTTATCGGTCAACCATAAGTAATATTGTGGTGTTTATAAAAGCTTGTATACAGCAGCAAACATTATGTGCAAATTTTATAACTCTTCATTATCACTTTAAGTTGAGTAATAGGATTTAAGTCACTTAACCTAACCTCAAAAACTATAGTTTGTTGTGTATCAAGAGCAACCAACTAAAATACGACAGGGTTCCGTACAACAGCAAATTATCTCTGATTTTGAATATCCTCTAATCTGTGACGATCTGTTACCTCGCAGTAGTTCAAACAACTCGGATAACGAACAAGAAAGTGAATACTGGAAAAATGAAAATTTAAAAATCATTTACACGAACATGGGCTCTACAAAAAAATAAAGCCAAGCCGCTTTATAAGATTTGCTTTTATTTTAAATAAGATATTTTAGCCTAACTAACTAACATTCTTATGTGAAATTGGCCGATTCTTTTTTATTTTCAGGAGACGGTTTTACTCTCTCTTCTTTTTAGATATTCTTACGATTTTCGTTTTTGGGATGTTTTCTCGATCTGAAGATTACTGTTAGATAATCTACCTACTTGGCTCATTACTTTTATCTTTATTTTTGGTTTTTTTAATGTATTTTCTTTATGTTGTAGGTACTGAGTTAGTCACTTCCATTGTATCTATTGTCATTTTCTTATCCTCATTTTGTTCTCTTTCTATTTTTTTGATTGCTGCAACGTTTCTGCATCTTTGATCGTCTTCTTCATTTTCTTTTGAATCTATTGTAATTTTCTCAATATTGTCTACTACTTTGTTAGGCTCAAATAATTGTTTGAGTGTACTTTATTCTCTTTGTCAATGTCTGTTTCTTTCTCCGCTTCTTGATCTTTTTCTTCTGGGTTATTTTCTGAAATTGGATTTTGTTCAAAAATTCAATTTCCTTTTCCGCTTCTTGATCTTTTTCTTCTGGGTTATTTTCTATAATTTTATTTTCTTTGACGATGTCACTGTCCTTTTCCGCTCCTCTTACTGAAATAACAGGGGAAGTTTTGTAAATAACGAAAAAAATACTCACCCTAAGTTCGTAAAATTAAATAATTTAATAAATAAAAGGTAAATAAGTAGGTATTAGTGCAAAGTATAAGAACTTTTTCATATGAATAGGTAACAATATACGTACTAATATTTCAACATTTAAAAAAAACTACTTTCTTATGTCATTCTTTGTATGTGCAATTGTTTATCAACTTTTTTGTATTTAGAAAATATGTTGACAGCAATGACAGCTAATATTATTATTACAAAATTATACATAATACTTGGATTTTAAATCATTCACTGAAATGTGATATATAAAGGGTTTTCTTCAAACGATAACAGAACCCAAAAAATTATCGGCTTGCAGCTCCGCGTAGAACTATTAACCAAGTTAAACCTATAAACTCTTTGTTTTTTCACTTTTATAAACATGTTTTAGAACTTCCAGTGCCATACAAGTGCTTACTTTCAGTATTAAATCACTACGGGAGGAATAACAGAGTTATCAGGATCCTTAAGTAATTAAAATTAAGACGCCATTTAATAAAGATAACCTATAAAAATTATGAATGAAAAAACTTATTTAAATGTTACTGGTCCACTTATTTACTTACATTGTTCATAATTTTCAATTAAAATGTCTAAAGGTGGTATCAGGAATTGATAAATACGATAAATAAAGAAAAAAAAAATTTCGTGCCGTAATTTTTTAAATAATTTTATCATCAAAAGTAGTTATTTTTAAGGCGTTTCAAAAATGAGATGAAAACTAGTATATTTTGTTACCGTAAACTTACCGTCGCATGAGATTTAATACATAGAACACTCAGTAATCTTAAACACTTTGACTTACCTTAATAATTTTATTATTATACAACACCATGAAATGAATATGCGTACTGAAAAATATTATCACTATAGACTTTAACAAGAACGTAAATATGTATGAAAACAGTTTACATATTTAGCGCTTTCGGTGAAATTGATTGCTACTAAATAAGTCCGATATATTCTTAAGTTATATATAGGTTACAAGAAGTAACCATGTGTAACGAAAAAAGTAATTAAAGTGATATCTATAACTTGTTTACTACTTTAGCTTGCAGTTATAACCTGTGTATAGCTTATAAAACACTTGAAGTGGTAATCACTGCTGCAATAGCACTGATCTAACTCTTCTTAATCACTCATTTATCACTACACTATAACCATTAAGTCACTCCAAGCTATAGTACGAACAGACCCAAACCAGGGTTATAAGAGACGTATAGCACGCTCTAGCACCCAATTGTTAGCGCCTTTACAGAACCTTTGGTTCTTAAAATTCTTTTAAGCAGCTCATGTATCACTGATTCTTATAACCAAAATGTTAGTTGGGTTAAATCGCGCTATCGAGTGTTATTTGAGTTTATATGAAGTGAACCACTACTTTTTCCCCTCTGATTTTTACGATTTTATAATAGTTAAGATGTACCTAATTCTTTTTATTTCTGGATTTAATTTAATAAGCGCTCTTTACAGACGAGCGACAATTTGCGGTCACAGAGGTTGGTCAAAATACCGATTGCTCTCAAACGGTGAAGGAAAACATCGCAAAGAAACCTGCAAGTTTATTTTTTTTATTTAAAAGAAAATCCCATGCGTATTTGAATTTAATTATATCACGAAGTTCTTCTTTTTAGTCTGTGATCACGAAGACAACCTCTGAGCTCTCTTACAGAAGAGCGACGTTTTGCGGCCGCCGTGGGTCGCAGAAGGTTGCGCTCATAGACGTTACTGGGACCGCAAAGTGTCGCTCGTCTGAAAAGCGCTCAGAGGTTCTCTTCGTGAAATAATGAAATTCAAATACGGATCGGATTTTCATAAAAAAAATAAAAATGTAACAAGCAGGTTTCCTTACGATGTTCTTCGCCGTTTGAGAGTAAACGTCCGTCATCATCATCATCATCAGCCTATCATCGTCCACTGCTGAACATAGGCCTCTCCCAAGGCGCGCCACAAAACTCTGTCCTCGGCCTTCCTCATCCAGTCGCTCCCCGCTACTTTTTTTAGGTCGTCTGTCCAGCTGCAAGCAGGGCGTCCCACGCCTACCAGTTCGCGGTCTCCACTCTAGAACTCTGACACCCCATCGGTTGTCAGTTCTTCGGCAGATATGACCAGCCCATTGCCACTTCAGCTTGCTAATTTTCTGAGCTATGTCAGCCACTTTAGTTCTGTGACGAATCACTTCATTTCTAATGTGATCCCTCAGAGAAACACCGAGCATAGCTCTCTCCATAGCTCGCTGAGCGACCTTGAATTGATGAACTAGTCCAAGTGGAGAGTAGACGTCCGTATGGATTGGAAATTGGAACCCGGACTGTAGGGTACATTTACATTTAACTCTGCGGTTTACCAACAAAGGGTTAATTTCTTTCCATATATCTAGGTATAGCTGAACTTTTTTTATTTTACTGTAGGCTATGTCAGCTTTAGGCCTATAACAAGCTTTACAGGCCAACTTTTTAATAATAATTAATAATTGATTTTTTTATTCAAATAACCATGATTCATTTTGTTAGTAACATCCTTATACAAGGTGTTTCATAAGTAAGAATACATTTTTGAAACTCTTAAGGGGGTTGTTAAGACCGTCAAACTGAACAACTTTCTCTATGGGACCAACATCGAAATCGCGAAAAAAATAATTTCATATCCCTATACATAAATATTTTTTTTCGCGATTTCGATATTGGTCCCATAGTGAAAGTTGTTCAGTTTGATGGTCTACACCACCCCCTTAAAGGTTTATTTTTATTTTTGTAACACCATGTATAAACTATGTTACTAGGTTTTAATGGCAGATTTACATAATACAATACAATGAAATTAAATTAGATACAATTAAATTCCATTAAATTCAAATACATTCTAATCAATTAAATATGCAGGTAAATCAGACGATTATTAGTTTTGAGAGAGGTGCACCCTACAACAATGACCCAAGTACGGCCCGTCCAGTCTGTCGGCGATCATCGCCAGGATGCTGTTGGAGCTGTTTTAGGCCAATAACAAGGGAACTGGGTAGGTTTTATAAGTACACTCGGATCCAACGTTTAGAACCTGTAAGTTTAACAACCGTTAAAGCTTGAACCTAAGGTCATTCACCTCATCATTACCATAAGATTTATTATTTAAACCTGATACTGGCAAGTGACATACTCTCCTAATCGATGTCCCCCGAATCAAGCCATTTTCGTTCTTATAACGTAGATTTAAAAGTATTCCTGTGGAGCTTCTTATGCGAAGCTAACTCTAGGGTTGTCACCTGATCTCTAAAAAAGTGTTGTGCTCTACTATGGGTCAACATCATTATTGTCACTATGCATACTTTTTAATAAGAGTAACGATAAAACCAGAATAAAATTCTATGGATTAAAATCACAAAGGTTACCTAGCTATTTTAGCGTTTTCCTGTTTGCATTTAGTTTATTTTTCTAGACAAAACTAGCGTACCTCTATGTTCCAACTCTCACAATAGATTTGATTATTTAGAGGTAGAAGTGGAACAAAAATAGAAATACAAACTTTGTTTGCTGAAAGTATGGACTTTATATTTTTGTGGTGGGTATAGGGGTGATATGGGTGTGGTGGGGTTTGGTTTGCGATAAACATACGACACTACAAGAGAAACGGGACAATCAAGTACCATAATTAATTTTATGTAAACAAAAAGATGTTTGGTCCCGGGTCCGAATAGCGCTAATGATAGCCAACGTCCGAAAGGAGATGGCGCCACAAGAAGAAGAAAATAAATATTTAAAATATATTTAAAATTGTATGGACACATTGGCGGCGCATTGGTGGCCACCTGTGTGGACACATTGGCGGCGTCCCATATCAACGCCACTTCCTCAGAGGCGTTTATTTGCTAACATCGGAGAGGGATACATTTTTATGCCATGTGGGGTAGAAACCCTAGGTCCATGGGGACCACAAGCAAAGCAGCTCATTAAAGAGCTGTCCACACGCCTGGTAGAGAGAGAGCACAGGTGACAAGAGAGCTGGCAGCTTCCTCCGGCAGCGGATAAACTTAGCAATCCAGAGGGGGAATGCTGCCAGCGTCCTGGGTACGGCGCCCCAAGGCGAGGCCTTAAATGAGGTGTTTTGTGTATAGGGTTTTTATTTTCTTTATTCGTCGTATTATTTTTTTACCTATTTTTATGTTATGTTATGTAAAGCAAATTATGTTAATAATAAAAGACTCAATATACTATTTAGCAAAATCATTAAGTATAACAAGTCCAAGTGAACAGCTGACGCCCAAAAAACGCTAAAGAAGTTCAGTTCAGATGTATCTCTCATGCATGGGCTCCCTCCCTGAAACCTTTAGATAAGGTCGTCTTGTCACCTTGTTTAGGAATTCGAACCGGATTTTAGTACACAAGAAAGTATATTTTAGCGTGGTTCATGGTGGGTTATCAAGAGGTGGCAGCCCTAACTATAGCGGAACCTTAACCACTCTTCAAACAGTTTATCACGGAAATTCGAATCGCGCGCACATCTTCAATAATGTTAATTTTACTATCGATTTTATTAGTGACAGCTTCGGCATTCGATTTCGATGACGATTTTTTCGATGAAGAAATCTCGAATCCTATAGTGAGGGTGCACCATGGAACGCTCGAAGGGTTGTGGAAGGAATCAACAAAAGGGCGGTCTTATGCAAGTTTCGAAGGTATCCCGTTCGCAAAACCACCGATTGGAAAGGATAGATTTCAGGTACCTACCTACTTTGAATCTCTTTTGTAGTCAAAATTTCATAGAACACGGGCATGAAAATTGGACAAAAACAGAGTTGAAAATAAGTCACTATTGTTTCCGCTAACTTTCAGGAAACATTCCTTTTAAATCAAATGAAGATAAAGTTACTAAAGCATAAATTTGCATTAAAAAGTCTCTAAAGCATTGCGCAAAGTTTTAGAAACATAAAATTATTTGATTTAATTCTTCTTTCTATTCTCTTCAAGTTTGTTTTAGTTTTTGACCAACCAGACGTGAAATTTTTAATCGTGAGATTGAACTTCACGATTCAACATTATTATTATTTAGACGGTTTGCTAAATTCGGCGTTTTCTCGTGGTCGTACCATTTTGTCCTACTAGTAGGTCCACCAGGGACACCTATTTCTGATGGTCCTACTGACGTGCTGTGAATCAAAAATGTACCTCCTGTGTATAGAAAATCGGCCAAGTTCGAGTTGATCGGCCAAGTGCGAGTCGTAATATCGTGCCCTAAAAGGCTACTAAGCATTGAGAAGTACCAGGAGAGCACAAGAGTACAAGAGATATTGTCCACCATATTCTATTGTGATATCCTACTCCTACTTAATGCTAGTATTATTTAAATATGAAATAGCAATGCCGGAAAGTGGCGTCATTTTTTTTATTTTTTTTTTTGAGCGTCCACCAACCACTCCTTGTTTTTATGGAAGATATTGATGTGCTGAACAAAACAAAGTATTACAATCATACCTCTACATGCAGTACCAACGGAGATATAAAGGTCTGAAATGTCAGAGCATGAGGGGCATGCTCCAGTCACAGTTCACAGTACTAGAATTCTGACATTTCAGACCTTTATATCTCCGTCGGTACTGCATGTAGAGGTATGATTGAAATACTTTGTTTTGTTCAGCACATCAATATCTTCCATAAAAACAAGGAGTGGTTGGTGGACGCTCAAAAAAATATAATACTTAAAAAAAATGACGCCACTCGCCCATACTAAATCGGCATTGCCATTTGTGAAAATGTTTGTATTGTGACTAGGTAGGTACATATGTAAACTTATGGTGTCCCTAATGGAGGAAGACGACATATTGCGCCGACCCCAAATAATGGGATAAGGGCAGGAAGAAGAAGGTGTCCCTACATAGCCAACATTATACTAAAATTGCAAAAAGTCTTGTAATTTTTTAAAGGTTTATGGAACATTTTTTTTGTATTTTTTAAGGCATACTTGCTTTATAGGAGGTTACTTTAACTTGTGAACAATTTAAAAAAAAAACATCGAGAAACTTCTTGAATGTTCTTTCTGATTTCGAAAATATTGGCTGCGATTTGGATCTTATCTATTAATACGAATATAACCGAAGCCGTAAGCCAAATCCTATTCTGAGCGTTCACGGACTTGTACGGCTTGTACCGTTCTTTCGGATTAGTGGCCTCGATAATAAAGGACTCAGTTTGAGGTCAGAACAACTCGCGAAAGCCGGTGAGCCATAGTAAAATGAGCCGTAGAACCTTAGCTTACTGATGTTTACACCTGCCTTCGTGAGATATCTGCATCAATATTTCTGTGAACTGCTGTGAACGTTATTTGTTTAGGTACCAGCTTTTCTCCGCAGCTCCGCCCGCCGCATACAAATCAATTTCGGAATAGAATGCAGTCTTCCAAACCAATTGATATCTAAAGACCGCCTGTTTTCAAACAAACTAAGCTGTTACATATAAAAGCGAAGCTAAAACCATATCGCACCGCTCACTGTAGACTCTACAGTGTGTAGAGCCCTATCCCGCCGCCGCCCCAAACTTATACTGTGCCCAGGAAACTGGCAAAGGTATTGTTATCTTATCCTAACTATTATAAAACCGTAAAATCGTGAAGAATAAAAAAGTAGCGGTTCACTTCATATAAACTCAAATAACACTCGATAGCGCGATTTGAATGACGTGCAGCGCCATCTATTGACAAAATTGTTTGTTTGTTTGTTTGTTCGCGCATCACGCAAAAACTACTGAACCCATTTTGATGAAACTTTTTTGTTTGATAGCTTATGATCTGACTTAAAATCTGGTAGGTACCTACTTATATAATTTGTGCGGACGAAGTCGCGGGAAAACACTAGTTAAAACTTAAATATATATTTGTTTTCGGGCCTTCAGGAAAAATCTTCTGAAGTTCTGACAATCTTTATTATTGAGGTTCACCCGACTGAATTATTGTGAAAGCTCGCTGCCGCCTAAGAGCGTTCACACACGATGACGCATGACGGAGCGGCTTGCGGCTGCGTCAGTGCGGGGAATCGTTGCTGCAGTCGCAGTGATGTCCGTCAGTGCGACTTGCAGTCCGTCAGAACGACGTCACTGCGGCAATGGTGTTGCGAGATATGGAATAATTATCCTAGATCTGCGATATTTTTGAGTAGCATGATTGACTACAATATTTTATTATTTTATTATTACACGTAACGGATCGTTACCTTACCCGGGGTAACCATGTTGACGGTAAATTTTTCAACGGGTTAAGAGCCTACCGAGCCTATTGTGCTGCCCCCAATCGTATTTTTTTTATTTCTGTACAATTAAATAACATTTCCAAAAAACAAGAATGTCACATTGTAGTCCTGATTGACTTTCAATTTATCGAAACATTGCGGATTATTATGTTTTATGCTTGTAGCTATTATCGTTAAAACTGCAACTGGCGGTTTTATAGTAGACTAGTGTTTTCCCGCGACTTCGTCCGCACAAATTATATACCAGATTTTAGGTCAGATCATAAGCTATCAAAAAAAAAAAGTTTCATCTAAATCGGTTCAGTAGTTTTTGCGTGATGCGCGAACAAACAAACAAACACACTATTTTGTCAATAGATGGCGCTGCACGTCATTTAAATCGCGCTATCGAGTGTCATTTGAATTTATATGAAGTGAACAGCTACTTTTTTGTTCCTTATGGTTTTACGGTTTTATAATAGTAAAGATTACACACCGAGGACAGGAAAGTAAGAAAGGTCTCAGATCTCATGTAATGAGGTTTTCTTATTTTTTGTCCGAGGTTAGTATACTATTTTTCTCCTCGACGGAGGTGGAAAGCGACAACTTTGTTTAGCGCAGCGTTGCAAAAATTGACGCTTTCTGTCCGGAGGGGAGAAAATAGTAGATTACACACCGAGGACAGGAAAGGTCTCAGAGCTCATGTAATTGTTGACCTCGGCCTTAACATGTGATCTGAGGCTTTCTTACTCGGACAGTAAGTCCTAGGTTAGTATACAATTTTTCTTCTCGACAGAGGTGGAAAGCGGAAACTTCGTTGAGCGTTCTCCCCTCCAGACGGAAAGCGTCAATTTTCGTCCCGCTGCGCTAAACAAAGATGTCGCTTGCCACCTCCGTCGAGGAGAAAAATATTAAAGTAAAATAGCTTACGCAGTGGAAAAATCGAAATATAATTTTCTTGACAGTAACAACATTATGGAAACCATTACATAGATCTAAAGTATGTCTCGAGGATATATAAACAAAAGATGTGACAACACTTTACTAGATGTGCCACCTTAACATTCACTCCTCTTTTTCAATCCAGGCTCTTCACAAAGCTTTATTAGGTTTCTTTTGATTTGCTTTATCAGATTCTTTTGATTTTTAGTACCCATCTTAACATTCACTCCTCTTTTTCAATCCAAGCTCTTCACAAATGCTTTACTAGGTTTCTTTTGACTTTTAATACCCTTTGCATAGTGGTGCTTTTCTTTTCTTTGGGTGAGTCTTCAGCTCCAAAGTCAGATTTTCATTTAATGTCTTTATTTCACGACTGATCGCTTCGATCCACTTATCCTTTTCAGGACTACGCAAGGATTCACGATATGAAGATGGTTCAAGTACAGATATTATGGCTTCATTAACGGATTGCTCAAAATGTAATCTCTCAGGAGGTTTAATCTAACTTCGATCACGAAACTGTCGCCCGCTTAATTCTGCGTCTAGCATGACTTCATTTTGTTGTGTTACGTCATTGCCATTTGTCTCATCTTCTTCAATCGACTGAAAATCAATTTCGCTTTCGATAAGGTCTCCGGGTATCTTAGCTCTAGGTCTCTCTCCAAATTTCTACCTATGGCACTGAGAACAAATTTCTTTGAATTTTTGGTATGTAATCGTTCGTCAAGGTAATCAGCTCCTTGTGGCAGGTTATGTCAGCTTCGAGTTGTATAGAACCTTTTCCAATAGCTTCAATAGCATCTCCATTTGCCGTCATAACTCTATGAGAATTCTCAAAGTACTCAAAGGACTAAAATGAATCTTCTCTATTGGTAACATGAGTGGTGGCACCATTGTCTACGTACCAAGAGTCTTTCTCTGCATTCTTATCACCACAGGCTGGGGCTAAGCCTGCCATCATCGCTACATTTGTGGGTTACTTTGGAGGTTTGGGAGGTCTACCATCCACTATCCACTTTTTGCAGGATTTGACTTTATGAAACCCTTCCTTGCAATAATTGCATAATTTGTTCTTATTTGCATTGTTTTTACCTTTCGCAAAATGCTTTTCACCTCGTAGAACAAGAAGTTCACTGCTGCTTCCGCCTTCATCCAAATTTTTCTGGTTAAGCGACCTTTCTTAATTGAATAGCTGAGTAGTCAGGTTTTCTATTATATGATCACTTACAGACATTAAAGCCCAACTGGATTTGAAGTTAAAGTACTCGTCAGGCAGGGAATCCATAACTTTACATAATTATCAACAGCATCTCCGGTAATCTGCATTGTTCTTGTTTAGTCATGATCAGATTTACTTCATGCCATAGATTTTTAACTGCAGTTAAGTGATTTCCCATGTCATGTGAGGGGTCATGCTTGTATCCAAAGAATTGCATGCATACATCATAGAAACGATCCTTAGATACTCTTTCATAAAGCCGGTTAAGTTCCTCTCAAGCTTCTTTTGCTAAAGCGCATTAGGTACTTTGGTAAGCATCTTTTCGGTCATATTAGAGGTGAACAGTAAAAGGCTGTGCTTTCGATTCGCTGGTAAGCATTATAGGGACATTAATAGAACCGAAGCATCGTTATCAGTTTTGTATTTCGACAACTCTTCCGGTTTAGCATCTTTACTTGAATATATTGGCTTTTTGAGGATCCCTTCTACAGCGTCGAGTGCTCCGGTGTGGGTTCTCAGCAGCATCAATATTTGAAATTTCCAAGATGACCAGTTATTTCCGCCGAACGGTCGAATTTCGAGTTTAACATTTGTCGACATATTTCCACTATTTCGAACCTTTATTCTTTCGGAATAACTTTTGCCAAACTCACGGCTTCGAATTTTCACTGTTATTAACGAATTTTAACGTTCTACTACCATATTAAAGTAAAATAGCTTACGCAGTGGAAAAATCGAAATATAATTTTCTTGACAGTAACAATACCAATCACCATGGAAACCATAACATAGATCTAAAGTACGTCGAGGATATATAAACACAAGACGTGACAACACTTTACTAGATGTGCCACCTTAACAAAAAATAGTTTACAAAAATAATCTACTATAACAAGGAATCGGTTTTATTGTTCATTTTTCTCTAACATCAAATAATATTTATGTTGCGTTTCGAGTGAAACACCTATTAGTCCGATCATTTTAGGGTTTGACCCTGACAGTAATTCATCTATCGCTGAAACTTTGCAGTGTGATAAAGTGAAGTATAAAGATTACGGTTGACAAAATTTCTAGGATTTTTTTTTGTTGGAAGTTAGGTTTTTGTACGTAAACATAAAAATCACTTATAGCTCTCGGCGGAAAACTGTTCCATCCGAAATTCCTTTGGTATATGCCAGTATATACTATTTACCATAGATATGTAACGGTATCTATGAATATTTCGATTTAAGGAAGGGAGAATCAAAAAAATACAGTTTTTAATCCATAACTTTTTCAGGAATATTAGTCCATCTATTTTTGACTTTTTGTCAGTATTAATATCTTTACTTATATCGTCTTGCACAATTATCTAGAATATTTTCGTTTTCGATCATAGTTTTATGATTTTTGGGCAAATAAATTACTTCGGAAAACTGTTCCATCCGTTTTTATTAATTTACAAGTTACAGTACACTCTAATAAAACAGGGCTCATAAGAATCTAGAAAAATTTCGCCCTTATTATTATTTTTTTCAATAATTTTCGTCCCACCCGTGCAAAGCCGCCATTTACGAGCGCCATTTACGATATTATTTGACTACAAGACAGATTGTGTGAAGACCTTTAAAACGAGCCCAAACTCGGGTATATTCGACCAAAAACTCGGCATGAAAGACCATTTTAAAGATTTAGCCGACATTTTGTCCGCCATCTTGAAAAACGTAAACATTTCGTATCTTTTGAACGAAAGCTCCGATCGGGACGGGGTTTTTTGCATTAGGTGAAGCGCGAATGGGCCTCTCTGATAGAGAACGTAAAATGTGAAAGAATGTATAAAATGTACGATATTATTTGACCACAAGACAGATTGTGCGAAGACCTTTAAAACGAGCCCCAACTCGGGTATATTCGACCAAAAACTGGGCATGAATGACCATTTTAAAGATTTAGCCGACATTTTGTTTGGGCTCGTTTTAAAGGTCTTCGCACAATCTGTCTTGTGGTCAAATAATATCGTACATTTTATACATTCTTTCACATTTTACGTTCTCTATCAGAGAGGCCCATTCGCGCTTCACCTAACGCAAAAAACCCCGTCATGATCGGAGTTTTCGTTCAAAAGATACGAAATGTTTACGTTTTTTCAAGATGGCGGTCAAAATGTCGGCTAAATCTTTAAAATGGTCTTTCATGCCGAGTTTTTGGTCGAATATACCCGAGTTTGGGCTCGTTTTAAAGGTCTTCACACAATCTGTCTTGTAGTCAAATAATATCGTAAATGGCGCTCGTAAATGGCGGCCTTGCACGGGTGGGACGAAAATTATTGAAAAAAATAATAATAAGGGCGAAATTTTTCTAGATTCTTATGAGCCCTATTTTATTAGAGTGTACTGTAACTTGTAAATTAATAAAAACGGATGGAACAGTTTTCCGAAGTAATTTATTTGCCCAAAAATCATAAAACTATGATCGAATACGAAAATATTCTAGATAATTGTGCAAGACGATATAAGTAAAGATATTAATACTGACAAAAAGTCAAAAATAGATGGACTAATATTCCTGAAAAAGTTATGGATTAAAAACTGTATTTTTTTGATTCTCCCTTCCTTAAATCGAAATATTCATAGATACCGTTACATATCTATGGTAAATAGTATATACTGGCATATACCAAAGGAATTTCGGATGGAACAGTTTTCCGCCGAGAGCTATAAGTGATTTTTATGTTTACGTACAAAAACCTAACTTCCAACAAAAAAAAATCCTAGATATTTTGTCAACCGTAATCTTTATACTTCACTTTATCACACTGCAAAGTTTCAGCGATGGATGAATTATTGTTAGGGTGTCCATACAAGGATACGCTAAAATGATCGGACTATATATATTTCATAATGGGGCAACAGATTGTAAAATTACTCGAAATTAGCAGAAATTTCGGCCATCTAAGGTGTATCTGCTGGCAACTTTACGCGCGTCACTGCGTCACCCGTGTGCCATACCATGCGACAGCGCCGCAGTGACGGACTGCAGTGCGACTGTCGCACGTTTCCCGCATTGACGCGCGGCAATGCGGCTCCGCATGCGTCACTGCATTGACGCGCGTCAATGCAGCAAACGTGCGACAGTCGCACTGCAGTCCGTCACTGCGGCGCTGTCGCATGGTATGGCACACGGGTGACGCAGTGACGCGCGTAAAGTTGCCAGCAGATACACCTTAGATGGCCGAAAGTTCTGCTATTTTTGTTGTAGATTTTCGTAGTTTTTGTTTTGAATGATAGATTATTGTAGATTTTGGTAAATTTTCGTTCTTTTTGTAGTTTTTGGTAGATTTTGGTAGTTTTTGATTCTTTTGGTAAATTTTGGTCGTTTTTGTCATTTGTTGGTAGATAATGGTAGTATAGTATGTGGTAATTTCTGGTTCGTTTGGTAGATTTTGATAGTTTTCTAACCGATTGCTTCCAAAATCGATATCTGCACGCATCTGACGTCAGAATTCAGAAAAGAGGCTGCCATCTTGAACTTTTTTGTTTCTCAACCGATTGCTTTCAAAATCGATATTTGGGGGTTTCTAAGGACACCGAACACGAATCCGCAGTCAAAAATTCAGAAAAGTGACCGCCATCTTGAACTTCTTTGTTTCTCAACCGATTGCTTTCAAAATCGATATTTGGGGGTTTCTAAGGACACCGAACACGAATCCGCAGTCAAAAATTCAGAAAAGTGGTCGCCATCTTGAACTTTTTTGTTTTTACACCGATTGCTTCCAAAATCGATATCTGGGGGTTTCTAAGGACACCGAACACGAATCTGCAGTCAAAAATTCAGAAAAGTGAAAGCAATCGGTTGAGAAACAAAAAAGTTCAAGATGGCGGTCACTTTTCTGAATTTTTGACTGCGGATTCATGTTCGGTGTCCATAGAAACCCCCAGATATCGATTTTGGAAGCAATCGGTTTAAAAACCAAAAAGTTCAAGATGGCGGTCACTTTTCTGAATTTTTGACTTCGGATTCGTGTTCGGTGACCTTAGATGCACAAGAGGCTTTCTGATTTCTGCTCTAAATTTAATATATTAAAAACAGAACAAAATGGATTCCAAAAAGGTAAATCCACATCCTTAGCATGCTTTACGTTGATGAACAATGTACTTAGGAGCCTTAATGCCATGCAACATGTCACAGTCCTCTTTTTTGACATGTCTAAGGCCTTTGACTTCGTTGTTCATGATATACTGCTCAAGAAGCTGGAAAGGTATGGTATTCGAGGTCCCGCTCTCTCATGGCTTGAATCATATTTGCGAAACAGGCACCAACGAGTCGAACTTTCTGGCATCAATAGCGAAGGCAAAAATGTGTCTACTTTTACCTCTTGTCTAAGACATAACAAATTTGGCGTTCCGCAAGGAAGCGTACTTGGACCTTTATTATTTATTTTGTACATAAATGACTTGCCTAATGTAACAAATAACCAATGTATCTTATTTGCCGATGACATTTCAGTTATTGTAACATCTAGTACTGACAACCTAAATAAATATGAATCTGACATTAATAATACTATAAAATCTATAATTGAATGGCTTGACATGAATAATTTGAATGTAAATCTTGATAAAACTAATTATGTACAATTTATAACAAAAGGACGTAAACAAATTGATATTAATGTAAATTATAATGGACAGTTTTTGACTAGAACTGATGAAGTGACATTTCTAGGAATTTTATTAGATAAAGATGTAAATTTTGGTAAACATATAAAAAAAGTTTGTGGAAAAGTAAATCGCTTTGTATACGTTCTCCGTAGACTGAGAAGACTGGTATCGCAGAAACTAGCGATGACAGCCTACCACGGATACGTAGCATCCGTCCTCAGATACGGCCTTATAATTTGGGGAAATGGTCTAGACATTAAGAAAGCCTTCATATCACAAAAAAAGTGTATTAGAGCAATATGTGGTATTGGTCCTAGAGATACTTGTAAACCACATTTCAAGAGACTAGGAATCTTAACGCTTCCCTGCATGTACATTTTTGAAATTATCAAATTTGTTATTCAGCATCCAGAATTTTTCAAAACAGCTGGAAACGTCCGTTATAGAAACCTAAGACGACCTAATGACCTTGTTTTTGAAAACCGATCTAGAATTAAGTTGTATAAAAAGAATTGCCATTGTATGTGTATTAAGATATTTAACAAAATACCAGATGGAATAAGAACATTGCCAAATAAATTACTATTAAAAGAATTGTATAAGTGGTTGATTGACAGTAGTTTTTATGACTTGAATGAATTCTTTGCATTATAATTAGATCTCACTTATATTATTAATAATTAAATGAATATTTGCATGCCACATAATTTAGCTGGATAGAAGAAACTTTGTACCTACCTATTGTTATATCACCTTACTGTACCTACCTATTCAACGCAAATAAATGATTTCAATTTCAATTTTCAATTTAGAAACCCCCAGACATTGATTTTGAAAGCAATCGGTGTAAAAACAAAAAAGTTCAAGATGGCGACCACTTTTCTGAATTTTTGACTGCGGATTCATGTTCGGTGTCCATAGAAACCCCCAAATATCGATTTTGGAAGCAATCGGTTTAAAAACCAAAAGTTCAAGATGGCGGTCATTTTTCTGAATTTTTGACTGCGGATTCGTGTTCGGTGTCCTTAGAAACCCCCAAATATCGATTATGAAAGCAATCGGTTGAGAAACAAAAAAGTTCAAGATGGCGGTCACTTTTCTGAATTCTTGACTGCGGATTCATGTTCGGTGTCCATAGAAACCCCCAGATATCGATTTTGGAAGCAATCGGTGTAAAATCAAAAAAGTTCAAGATGTCAACCACTTTTCTGAATTTTTGACTGCGGATTCGGGTTCGGTGTCCATAGAAACCCCCAGATATCGATTTTGGAAGCAATCGGTGTAAAAACAAAAAAGTTCAAGATGGCGGTCTCTTTTCTGAATTTTTTACTGCGGATTCGTGTTCGGTGACCTTAGAAACCCTCAAATATCGATTTTGGAAGCAATCGGTGTAAAAACAAAAAAGTTCAAGATGGCGACCACTTTTCTTAATTTTTGACTTCGGATTCGTGTTCGGTGTCCTTAGAAACCCCCAAATATCGATTTTGAAAGCAATCGGTTGAGAAACAAAAAAGTTCAAGATGGCGACCATTTTTCTGAATTTTTGACTGCGGATTCATGTTCGGTGTCCATAGAAACCCCCAAATATCGATTTTGGAAGCAATCGGTTTAAAAACCAAAAAGTTCAAGATGGCGGTCATTTTTCTGAATTTTTGACTGCGGATTCGTGTTCTGTGACCTTAGAAACCCTCAAATATCGATTTTGAAAGCAATCGGTTGAGAAACAAAAAAGTTCAAGATGGCGGTCACTTTTCTGAATTTTTGACTGCGGATTCGTGTTCGGTGACCTTAGAAACCCTCAAATATCGATTTTGGAAGCAATCGGTGTAAAAACAAAAAAGTTCAAGATGGCGACCACTTTTCTGAATTTTTGACTGCGGATTCATGTTCGGTGTCCATAGAAACCCCCAGATATCGATTTTTGAAGCAATCGGTGTAAAAACAAAAAAGTTAAAGATGGCGGTCACTTTTCTGAATTTTTGACTGCGGATTCGTGTTCGGAGACTGCAGAAACCCCCAGATATCGACTTAGAAAACAATCGGTTGAAAAACAAAAAAGTTAAGATAGCGGCCACTTTTCTGAATTATGACTTTGGATTCTCGTGTTCGGTGTCCTTAGGAATCCTCAGATATAATACATTTGGAAAGAAATCGGTTAGGAAACAAAAAAGTTCAAAAAGGCAGCCAATCCGCTTGTAAAATTAACCGTAAACTCGGTTACCCCAGTTATGATAATAGTAGATTACACACCGAGGATAGGAAAGTAAGAAAGGTCTCAGATCTCATGTACCTAATTGTAGCTGAGGTCAACAAACATGTGATCTGAGGCTTTCTTATTTACTGTCTGAGGTTAGTATACTATTCTTCTCCTCGACGAAGGTGGAAAGCGACAACTTCGTTTAGCGCAGCGGGAAAATTGACGCTTATATCGCTACTTGAAAACGTTCCGTTACGTGTATATTAAAATAATCAATCGAAATGTTGTATCGCATTCACTCAAAAATATCGCAGATTAGGATAATTATTCCATATCTCGCAACACCATTGCCGCAGTGACGTCGTTCTGACGGACTGCAAGTCGCACTGACGGACATCACTGCGACTGCAGCAACGATTCCCCGCACTGACGCAGCCGCAAGCCGCTCCGTCATGCGTCATCGTGTGTGAACGTGCCCAGGAAACTGGCAAAGGTATTGTTATGCTTGCATAAATGTATTGACAATTTAGTGTTTGTATCAGGAAGCTGGCAAATGTATTGTCTGTCTGTGCCCGACCCGACCGAATCGTTCGTCAGCTTTACGGAGTCACGTCATCAGCAAAATAACAATAGTGTCCAAAACCAAAGAGAATGGAATGCACTGTCTACCTTCGAAATCCAAATTAGTATGAAGCTAGGGCATTCTAGGGCATTTCATACAATCACGATTTTTTTTTGTGTGTCGCGGCCATAAAGTTACTAATAGAGTGACTGATAGCTTTGAAAGCGAGATGTTCCTAGCGGCACCACTGTATAATAGAAAGAGATACGTGACGCAAGGCAAAAGAACCGTTTTTGGGGATCTTTCCAATTGGGGTTAAAATTCGGTTTCCGTGAATCTTTGCGATTCGAAAATTGAAATCGCAGATAATTTTGCGAAATATAATGATACCATTTCATTATTATATCCAAGATTTCACGTTAGACTCAGGATTATAGACAGTGCTCGAATTTTTTTCTGCCGATAGTCTCCTGAAAATATCCAAAAACGGTTTTATTTGACAACTCATGTCATGTCAGTTCCTCTACTGCTGTAAGCTTAGATCAAAATAAAATTAATGGATAGGCCTAAAGCGCGGGAAGTTGAAGCAAACTACTGGTGCACTTGGTACATACAAACTAGCGCCATTATCTGTCAAATCTAGGGCACTTGCATACAAATTTGAAGTAAACCTTTCATTTGTTTTGCCTCATTTTTCTGGATTGAAATGTTCGCGTAAGGCCCCATTCCATCCATTCATTTTATTTTGATCGAAGGCTGTAAGGTATAATAATTTAATGGTCGCGACCCGCTGTCCAAAACATGACTGGCAGCCAAGATGTTTCGAATCCTCTATAGTGGACCACAGACTGCCCAACAAGCGGTGAAACATGATAATACTCCTTGGTGGTCGGTAATGATCGTTCTTCTCCGTAGTTGTTTTTAGTGACGTTAACTTTGTCCCTTTCTAATGTATGTCTAGGCATGACGTCACTCAATTGTCGTTCATGTCGTTGTGACGTCATTGGAATAGAAGAGACACACGTACAATTGGAAATATCGACGACGGAGACGAACGTCAATTTTCTTGTATCAATGCTTGTAAGGAGGAGTGCTATCCTTTATGATTTAAATCCATGCTGGCAGCCGACAGTGAGCCCGGCATCCCTGATTGACCGTATAGCTCTGACAGGCGGGTGGTGATGCTGATGACAGACCGTCTTCTCGTCTCGTTAAATAACAAGTGGCCTTTTAGTGCTTTTTCACACGTCCCAGGAAACATTTAATTACAGGCGAGATTTAATACCGCTTTAGGCGCTTTATTAGATTTTACATAATCCTTAAAACAATTACGTCGTAAATTATGCCAGCTTTAATGTCTCTTTTGATTTGGACCGCTATAGCCTTTGCAAGGACTTTGACTACATTTGTTTTTGTTCAAATACGCCACTCTGTATTTTGTGTTTAATTTATGATCAAATATTAGCTGTCCCATACCTACATTTAGGATTGCATTTTTGAATGGGATTGTTGATTTTTTTCGTAATTTTGACATTGATCCCGCCGAAAAAGTAGTTCAGTTTCATTAAATCCCCTGACGCCTTAGCAAAACGTGGGCAAATTAGCAATGTTCCCAATTAAAAAAAAAAAACGGATGCGTCCAGTAGTCTTCGATATTTACAATAAACCGTTATCAAAGACGCCTCGTGATTTGAAAGTCACCCCATTTTACCGGTACAGTGTCAATAGATTGTACTTCTGGTGGAATATCACCTCCTTCCGGCTTCAAAACGACCTCGATTCCATACGGCGGTGTATAAGTACAGAAGTGCGATTTTTGAACAACATACGATGAACTCGGCAGTAGAAAGATGCATAATCTCCATAGTAATTTTGACATTTTCTACTGCTGATTTCAACGTGTGATGTTCAAAAATCGCACTCCTGGAACCTTCTCAATATGATCACGGTTTTAAGGGTGTGACTAGACCATCAAGCTGAACAACTTTGAAGCAGACAAATGTCGGAAATCGAATTCTAAATAGTATCTCTTAGATTATCAAGATAGACAGTCAAAGCTACGAAAGCGTCGAAAAAAATAGGAACCAGTACTGGTTCCAAAACCCTATACATATACACGCACACATACATAATTAGTATGGCGCCTCACGCAGACCAACCTATGAAAGTTAGCCCCTTTTGTTTTATACGGAACAAGTGTAAGGCTCATTCTAGACATATACTTTTTCTAAGTAGTATCTATAGAAAGCCAACTTTCTGCAGAGAGAGTTAAAGCCCAAAAGCAATCATTACAAATACGAGGTGTTACAAAAATACAAATAAACATTTAAGGGTTGTTTAGACCATCAAACTGAACTACTTTCGACCAATATCGAAATCGCGAAAAAAAAACTGATGTCCCATAGGTACTAAACTACAAATCTACTCGAGCTATGTAAGGGATAGCTGATTTTTTTTTCGCGATTTCGTTGTTGGTCCCATAGTTAAAGTTGTTCATTTTGATGGTCTAAACCACCCCCTTTAAAACTTCATAGGCATCCTTTGCTTTTATACATTGACTTTAGGCATTTTGCTTCATAGGCATGGTACATTTTAGGTACTTCGCTCATAAGGGAATGTTTATTTTTACTTTTGTAACACCCTGTAGTGTAGGTATACCTAAGCCCATTAGCCATTAGTGTAGATTTACCATAGAGGTATTATACCAGGAATAGAGGAACATTCAGCTGAGAGAGCGAGATGTACCTAGCGGCACCACTGTATAATAGAAAGAGATACGTGACGCTAGGCAATAGGGCCGTTTTTTTAGTCTCCAATTAATTTTTACAATTCGGTTTCCGTGAATAATTGCGAATCTAAAGTGAAATCGTAGATAATTTTATGAAATATACTGACACTACTTCATTAATTTATCCACAACTTCACGTTAGACTCAGAATTATAGACAATATTCGAAATTTTGCCTGCGAATAGTCTCCAAAAAACATCCAAAAAAGGTTTCATTTGACAACTCATGTTTGTTGCTCTATTCCTGGTATAATACCTCTATGAGATTTACTTAAGTCATCCAGATAATACCATAAATTCCTCCCCTACGTAAGATATCTTAGATAAGGACCCAAGGGTCAGCTGCCCTCATTAAACTGTTTGTTTACTTGATGACGTGTCAGCTTCTGTGGCCTTTATTAAAAGGCCGAGTTCAAGCCAATGTGAACCCTATCACAAAGGAGTAAGGGTGTTAGTTTTAATTAATGGTTCGACCGTTGTCCTTTCTAATATGTTATTTTGTCGTCATATTGGGCTAGCCCTTGAGAAAGTGATCTTTGACATCGTCCTAATCACTAAAGCTATATTATATTATAATGGTGTTTACGAAATAAGTGGATATCCTGAGTTTTCAGAATATCTCTGACTCCCCCTCGGGTAATAAGGTCGTGAGCATAATATGCTATGCTATGCTTTACGAAATAAACTGTGATATATAGTATACAGATACACAGGACGAAATAAAAAGAGTTCCGTTTTTTGACAATATGGCAAAGGAACTCGTTTTCAGGTTTTGCGTTAATTATGTTAACCTTTAAATATAAACCGTGCTTCTGTTGTAAATCTTCACAAACGTTTCCATTTCTATCATTTTTCAGGATACGTTTTTCTGAGTGAAACCATCTCGAAAATGTTTTTTTTTTCCAAATATTTATGTACAAAAACCACGTCACAGGCCGTATGTGGTCTGAACAAACTCTGACACCAGTAGGCCTACCATGAGTTTACACTGTAGTAAACTACAGTAGAACTACTGTAGTAAACTACAGTTTTTGTATTGAATTTCGTACAGCGCTCCTAGTGGTTGCGTTGAGAACTAATTCTGTCATAGAAAATTGGCGCCGTAACTACAGTAGTAACGTACAGTGAAAACTCGTGGTAGGGCCTCAGGGCTTGCTGCTAACGCGATAAGAAGAAGATTTATGTGAATTTTCAATATATAGCGCATCAAAGTTGAACTAATTGTTTGAAAGAATTTCAACACTGCTGCCGATAAATTCAAGGGACACTCAACTCATTCGATTATAAAGCTAAATAAGTATAAAAAGTGGTTCGTTATGTTCCACAGACAATTTCATATTGAACAGCACATTTTACAGAATACTTAGGTACCTATAAATGATTATATTCATTATATAGGTAGGTACGGTGTAAACCATCAAACTGAACCACTTTCACTATGGGACCAGTGACCAGTGTGACCAACGTTGAAATCGCAAAGAAAAAATTAAAACCATTGACGTTTTACCCCCTTAAGATTGTAAGTTTACTTTACACCCTGTATATAATCTGGACGAATGCTAGTGATCCAAAAAAACCGTTATTTTATAAAACTGTGATTACTCCCGGGAATGCTCTGAGTATAATTATATTTATTATAGGTACCTACAGATTTTCAGTAGCAGTTTCCTTCCCACGAGAAAACTCCGTCCAATTATTTTATTAGAACGAAAAATATTTTGTCGTAAATTTTAATCCGTACCCAATTAGTATTTTAAACAAAACCTTCTCTAATTGTAACGTTCCGGACGATGACGTCCATAAACCCGGACCCCGGACGGAGTTCTAATAAAACTTGTTATGTGTTTGAGTTTCTATTTTTAAAACCGGCGAAGTATAATACGAACTTGCGTAATTAATTTCCGTTCTAAAAAAAAGTTTTTCTTTGTTTGACTTTCGATGTTTGCTCTGTAGGTTTAGTATGTTACGCACGACATAGCGACAAAGCGAGAAATCCGTCACGGGCGCTCGTTTTTGTATTTGTAAAGTAACACAGACGAAAGCATATCTCGATTTTTTTACGTTTAATCCTAACCTTATACTTCATTCCATATACGGATGAAAAGATATTCCTATTCCTGTTTAGTTTTCTGGCCAGTGGCGGATTTGCCCTAAGGCCCAGGAGTGCGATTTTTTAATCACATTCGGTGAGCTCAGCAGTTGAAAATGTCAAAATTACTAAGGAGATACGTATCTTTCTACTGCTGATTTGACTTTCAAAAATCATACATCAGGAATGCAATTTTTGAAAGACAAATCATACTTCAGGAGTGCGATTTTTGAAAGTCAAATCAGCAGTAGTAAGATACGTATCTCCATGGCAATTTTGATATTTTCAACTGCTGAGCTCACCGAAATGAGATTCAAAAATCGCTCTCCAGTAGGCCTGGTGAAAATTCACTGATGAAAACAAGAAATATCTCAAAGTATCTAAGTACCTAAATATTTTAAAGACTCGCACACATAATTTTAATTTCAGAATCAATTTTGATAAAAGTTGACAATAAAGTAAAAATTTGGTGTGATGGTTGCTGAGAAAGTGGCGGCTTGTAGGTACTTATTACATGGCCTGGGGCCTAGGGCGGCCAAGACTGCAAATCTGCCACTGTTTCTGGCCAATTCTGATTATCAAATAAGTAAAGTTTATTTTTCACCTCACAAGCTCGGAAAGATTCTGTTGATCATTCGAAATCTGAGTGCAAAAGTGCATTTTATCCGCTAGAGTGGAAAGAGTTTTTGAAATTCGAATCTGTCTATTCAATATTTTTTTATACTACCAATCATGACACTGGCCAGCACGAAAAAAAAACTTTTTAAAATGTTCTTTTTAGCAATTCACTTTTTTTCCTTGCTGTTGTCTAAGCTGTTGTGAGGTGAAAAGTTGTGTGTTTCGCTCGGCTGCAAAGTTATTCTGCGTCTCGTACCTTTGAAACCTTCGCTGAGCTCAGGATTCGATACAAGTAATCGCGCCAAAAAGCAACTTTGCAGCCTAGCATAACAAATAACAGAAAGATACGAGTATACTTTTAACTACTATCCGACATAATTATCTTACATTATTAAAGTTGTTCTAAGTATAAGTGAGAGTAATTGATTCAAATCTCTATATCTGTAATTCAAAATAGCTTTAAGGGTAGGTATATTATTCGGAGCGCGCTCCATACGAACGTACTATGGTGATATTTTCAATACTAACCAATTAAAGACAATGAAATTTTGCAGAAACAATCTAGAAACAAATTTCTATGCTTGTATGGAGTCAGATTTTCGTTAAAATGTATAGTTTTCAAGTTACAGTGCCTCAAAGATTTCCATACAAATCTTAAATTAATCCTAGCATTGAAACTGTATATTTTAACGAAAATCTGACTCCATAGAAGCATAGAGATTTGTTTCTAGATTGTTTCTGCAAAATTTCATTGACTTTAATTGGTTTGTATTGAAAATATCACCATAGAACGTTTGTATGCAGCGCGTATTTTCGCTCTCGGAATAAAATTATCTTAAAACTTCGTTGCTATTTGGAATAGGTTCCTGTCGATGTCGAGCCCTGTTAGAAATTATTTTAGAAAAATCCGGATTTTCCCGGACCGGATGACACCGATGATATTTAGGTTAATAGTCTAATATAACAACTAGTATAACAAGCTTCATAACTGCTTTCCTATTAAAATTCTTACGAAGACGAAGTATTCTAGTATTAAAAACGTGACAAGCTTGAAGGAGCTTAGCTCTTCACGGCGAGTATTTGAAGCCGACTAATGAATATTCGATGTTAAATTACAATACAATGCTCGCATTTATTAAGAGAACAAGAGTTTACACGCGACTTTGTCCGCACCAATTCTACAGTATAAGGAAAAGTATCATTAACCTTTAAGTGCGTTCACTCACCATGACGCATTGACGCAGCGGCAGACGTCGGTCCGTCATTTGTGAAGCAAGGAGTTGTAAGAAACCGCACGTAGAAGCACACACGGTGACGCATAGACGCACCGGGTGTGGTTCTATATGGACTGACATCTGCCGATCCGTCATTGCGTCATCGTGTGTGAACGCACTAAACCACATATCTACCCATCAAACTGAACAAATTTTACTATGGGAACAAAATTATCGGAGCAAAAAAAATCAGCTGTCCCATACCTACTTGACTCAAATGTATGCAACAGCAGATTTTTTTTTTGCTCTGATCGGTTTGCTCCGATAGTAAAAGTTGTTCAGTTTGATGGGAAGAGTATGTGGTTTAAAAAGGAACATGGTGAGTTGCTCTGTGGCTCTGCTATTGGGTGGTCGTGTCGGTTGCCCCATCCCCGGTCCACAGTGGAACTCCAGTGGTGGCTCAGGATATTGTTCTTTTATAAGAACAACCCTTGAAGTCACCAAAATATCAATATAACCGTACAACGTCAAGCACTTTTGCTATAAAAACTCGACATTGGCAAAATCATCACATACCCAAGATGGCAGCCATTTTTTAAAATATAGAATAGAATAGGAACATGGTATGGTGATTTTTATTGAAGGTTAATGATACTTTTCCTTACATCCTATATAGGTAGGTTTCCACCAGATTTTAAGTCAGAACATGTATTCATCATCAGCTATCAAACAAACAATTTTCATCAAAATTCGTTCAGTAGTTTATGCGTGATGCTCGAACTTGAACAAACAGACAGACCATAACTCTAAATAATGTTGATTTGGAGTCTTAAACACCTTATAGTAGATTACACACATACAGACAGGAAAATGCCGTGGTCAACAAACATGTGATCTGAGGCTTTCTTATTTTTCTGTCCAAGTTTTTTATTTTTTTTGTTAAATTTTTTATGTTGGGGCTTTCAACCCTGAGGTTATGTCAGCCCCGTCGTGCCTTAACCTTGAGACTTTACACAACAATGAAAAGAAAACCTAACACTTCCTAACGAAAACTACAACTTTTCTCCTCGAGGGAGGTGGAATGCAGCTACTTCGTTTAGCGCAGCAACTATAAATATATCGTTATTTTTTTCTTGTAAATATCTTCAATTTACAGACACACTTCTGTTACAGTTTTTATAATAGTTTAGACTAGTAGATGATAATTGACCAGTGATGATTCCTTAACGATCAACCAGCTGACTTTTTTCGTAATTTGGTATAATCCCGGTCCGATAAGACCGGCTTAGCCGAACTAAAAAGTTTAAGTAATTTCATCACAAATCCAGCAAAATTAGATTCCAAAACACTGCAGGCAGGCTTTTTTTCAGTGTCAGTTGAGCAGGACCCTACTCGTATTGTGTGTGTGACGTCACACAATCGAACTAAATTCACTCGAGTTGTTAGTCATATTGAGTACGGCTCGGCGCCAAGGTATGGCGGCGTCTGCAAACTAAGTACTATTTATTCTATGACGGGGTGCAAAAAAATAGGCTTCCTCAAGCTAGATTATGTTACCTTTGGCGGGAAAAAGCACACTAGCCGCGACTTGGAGGCCGATTGCGCTAATTTAAAACTCCCAAGTTCAATCCTAATCCAATTTCAGTTCTAATCACATTGCAATCCAATTACTATTCAACTCGTATCGCGCTAAACATGACTTATTTACTATGTGACTGACAGCATTTAACGTCCGAGGGATCTGCCAAAACGGCTCTAACGGCTGTCAAATGAAAAGCACAATACCGAAAGTGTTAAAAATTGTGGTTCGCACGTGGTCCAATCATGGTTCAGTTGCGATTTGTTTAGCACGATTGCTCTCCAGTTTGTTCCCTCGGAAAGTTTTTCCCCAAGACATGAACTGCCCAGGCCGATTTGGGGGTCTTTAACCTTATCTCGAACTCTTACCTGGCTTCGAACCCAAGTCGGCCGGAATAAGGAGAACCTGTCCATATGGGGTTTTATCGATGGGTCAGACCTTCGGCGTCATGTGGTAATATATTTTGGCCTTCCTGCCTGCAAACTTGCACGCGAATAGAGATTATGGACGCAGCCGTTCGCTAAATCCGAGTGGTAAAATACTGGGCTGAAATATAAAATGCCATCGACTCGAAGAAGAAAAAGTAGAAAGTAGTTCACACGCTTCCATCCAAAACTACATTCAAGGGGCACGAACACGAGCACAAGCGTGTAAATAGGGTGCTCGCCTCTGCATGTCTGTTTGTGTATGTAAAGCTTGATTGGCCGGCTGACGTGCGCCAGCCTGTGTGACGTTCTACTTCCCGGGCTGCTTGCCAATGCCAGGCCGCGTCTGAATGCACCATTAGGTCTATCCACACACATACATCATTGCCGTTTCCGGGACAGACGTGACAGGACCGGGAGAAGCCGATGTTCAGCAGTGGACTATGACAAGCTGATGTCAGCTGATGGCATCAATAGTCATCATCATCATTGAAACTAAGACAAAGCCAGTCAACTCCTACTCAAGTACTAGAGCCAATCATAGTCATGATATACAAAAGCATCTTTTTCTTATTGTGTGGGCAAGCACTGGAGTCAGAGTTTATTCAAACCGCCCTACGGCCTCTGACGTGGTTTTTATGTAACGATTACTACCAGGGACCAACGGCTTAACGTGCCACCCGAAGTACGGAATCATCTTTATTTTCAAACAATCAGGTGAATTCAGTCTGCAATGTCCTAGCCAACTGGGGAAAAACGCACAAAGTGACATATTATTGCCCCCGTGGGACTCGAAACCCACGACCTCCGTGTCAAGAGCCCAAATGCCCTTAACCATTAAACCACGGATGCAGTATAATCAAGCATAATTATTCATGTTCATAAATTGTAAAGCAAAGCATTTTTCCCCTGTGCATCAACAAAACCTCATCAAAGGCCTTTCCTTCCTATCCTTCCTTCCGGTCCCTTGGTCCTTTGAAGTGTTGTAATCTTCCTTAGAGCTTATCCCCTTGTGCTAGAGACGGGAGTAGGTACAGTCGCCGTTCTTGATCTGCTATAAATGTAGAGCTATTTGATTCTTTGTTAATTCTTAAGCAAAGTCTTAATTTGAATGTTTTAATTCTGCATAGTATAAAATGTGTCATACAAGCATCTTATTTAACAAACTAACAATTTAGTGCAGGAAGAGTAGCATATTTTGGAGGCAAAATTTGTACATCAATGAAACTTTGTTTTTTATCTTTATCTTGGCACTAGAAACAGGATCTGCAGAGTTCACAAAAAATTTAGGGGTCCTACCTGTTCCAGAGGGTATGGGTAGGGTGCACAATACCTTTTCTGGAAGAGATTTGGCGTATTTTTGAGCGCTAATAACTTCGGTCTGGATAGTAATGCTCTTTTAGGACAGCATTTGGTTGTCACTCTTATAAAATTTACCCAACTTCAGATTTCTAGGACTCCAAGAAGTACCTGTTAGGTTTTGATGATCAACGGTGAGAGAATGAAGAAATCAACGAAGATTGCGTATTAATAAAATCTAAAGTAGCAGGGCTATAAATATGAAATTGACTACGTTTTATAAAAGTGTTAACCACATGCTGCCCTGAAAATTTGAGCTCACAACTACTATCCAGACCGAAGTTATGAGCGGTCAAAAATACGCCAAATATCTTAGAGAAAAGGTACGGTAGTGCGCCGGAACAAGGTCCTATTTGCATGGGGATGGTCTCATTCGATTCAGCGCAAAAAATTACAGAAAATAATACCTCAGTCGCCTAGTTTGTAAAATGAACATTTTCCAAAATGCAATTTTCCAAGGTGCAAACGGGACCCTATTACCATCGAACAAATATTATTACTAAGCCTATTCGTTGTCCGTCCGTATTACCTTTTTAGGTCTGTCACTTTTGAACCGTAATAGCTAGATAGTTGAAATTTTTACAGAATATGTGTTATTGCAGCGCATTTGTTAACAAATAATAAAAATGACAAAAGTTATGGAGTTGTTAAAAATTAAGGGGTGTGTTTAGAAACTAGTTTTATCGACATTTTTCACGTATGTATACGCGAGGCCAGCTTATTTTGGTTTTGTATAGATAGCTTGATGTGTCGCCGTGTGTACAAGTTAGAAATGCACTGTATCAAACACAGACTTAAAAGAAGAACCAGACGTAATCTCGTCTAATCATGAGTGATTAATTAATTACCCATTTCTTTTGTGTGCGCCCTGTCACACGGTACATAAGGTGACGGGTTGTAGGACCTGCGCCTAGAGCTAGTGCATCTGTGTGAGTGTAGGTCCCTTGTATAACAAACGAGATTGTATCACCTTGCATGCTTCACATCTTTTTAGTGCAATATTCGGTCCGTATTTCTTTCAAGTCCGTGGTATCAAATAACTAATTATATATTTTTGAAAGAACAGCATAAATGGGGCAGAGCCTCAGCATTACTGCTGTTTTCAGTAGCTGCATTGCGTTTTATCTAAATCTATCTACGTATCTATTACAGGAACCACAGCCACTGGAACCATGGGTCGGTGTTCTGAACGCAACCAGACCTCTCACCCACTGCCTCCAGTTCGATCCCCTGCTCTCAGAAAATGAAGGTATGTGAAACAGAAACACTTTCTCATCAATGAATCATATCATATCAGCCGCATATACAGGGTGAAATTGATATCATTAGCATCCTTTTAAACAGAGTCTACCCATCAAACTGAACAACTTTTACTATAGGAGCAAATCAATCGGAGCAAAAAAAAAAATCTGCTGTTTCATACATTTGAGTTGTGTAGGCAGCGGCGGCGGGTGCAGTTTAGTATGGGACAGCTGATTTTTTTTTGCTCCGATTGTTTTGCTCCCATAGTAAAAGTTGTTCAGTTTGATGGGTAGACTCTTAGTTTAAAAGGATGCTAATGATATCAATTAATTTCAATCTGCATATAATTCTTTGCCTATACTTTGCGTAATCTGATTTTTCATCCCTCCGGACGTAAAGCGTCAATTATCGTCCCGCTGCGCTAAACGAAGTTGTCGCTTTCACCTCCGTCGAGTAGAAAAATAGTATAACTAACCTCGGACAGGAAAGTAAGAAAGCCTCAGATCTCATGCTTCGCCTCGGTCAACAAAAATGTGATCTGAGACCTTTCTTACTTTCCTATCCTCGGTGTGTAATCTACTATTATAGACTCGTGCGTGATACGCCTCTATGTGTTCGCTGCTAGTGCCTGGCCCAAGAACCTATCCTTTACACTCAGTTGCAGAAACGCTCATTAGAATTAATCATCCATTAAATCTTTTGCAGTCACTTTTTGTCTTGTTGACGTAGTAAAAGCTAGCAAGAGTCACGTTGCAGGGCTTGCCCCTTACACTTGTCTCTCGCGTGGTGTTCACGCGGTTCGCGTTTCAGCCTGCCACGAGGCTCCACAATCCTTCTCAGTTGTTCTTACTCAAAAACAATCCTCGAGATTGGATAGATACTCCCAAACCACTTGACATTGGCGGAAATGCGGTGCTAACGCACAGGCAAGAAGTGCATTAGGTACTTAATTATAAATTTAAAAAAAAAAGCTAGCAAGATGTTTAATGGATGATTAACTTTAATGAGCGTTTCTGCAACTGAGTGAATGTCTTACAAGTACGAGCTTTTTGTATTCACACAGTTACGCCGCTGGTTCTGAAAGAGATAAGAATTAATTATCCCTGTTCTAACCAGCTCGGTCTACTTTAAAAATAACATATTCACATTCTTCATCTGAACCGTGTAGTTTTCCCATCATTTATGCATTCAATACAGACCCTAGTCTAGATTGCACATTGCACTCGTTCTGTATTCAATTATGTATTTTATTTAGCATACGGAGAATCTGTAGCGAGGTCATTCACTCACATCTTACTATTCAATAAGCAATAAAATACTTACTACTTAACATAAGTAGATAGTAAGGATTTAGTAGGTACCTATCTACTTTATATTGATATCGTAAAGTCGATCAGAACGCTGGAGACGATAGAAAGTCGCGTTATCTGATGTCTCGGGCTATCAAGGCCTAGCATGATGTGCGACAACGTTGTCGAAATATGAATGTGTCGAAAATCATTTAATAGAAAACCATAAATTTATAGGTACCGTGTTAGTTTGCTACAACTATTTAACATGATACAACTATATAAGACAGAGTATTCAACAAAAATAAAAAGATCACTCACGACGCGTTGGACAGAAAACAATAAACATAAATTTTAGGGGACATACCTACCTAATGTACAGGTTGTATGGAAAATTATCATTAATCGTCACAGAACTAAAGTGGCTGACATAGCTCAGAAAATTAGCAAGCTGAAATGGCAATGGGCTGGTCATATCTGCCGAAGAACTGACAACCGATGGGGTGTCAGAGTACTAGAGTGGAGACCGCGAACTGGTAGTCGTAGTGTGGGACGCCCTGCTGCACGCTGGACAGACTACCTAAAAAAAGTAGCGGGGAGCGACTGGATGAGGAAGGCCGAGGACAGAGTTTTGTGGCGCGCCTTGGGAGAGCAGCAGTGGACTATGATAGGCTGATGATGATGATGATGAAGTGTGCGAGGTGTCAAAGAATTTTATACAACCAATTCTAAAATTTGATTCTTTTGCCTCCTTCGGCTCGTTCGCCTCTGATAAATATGCGGGAAGAGGTCATTTTTCCGAAGTCGTAGAGGGGCAGCTCTATGCGCATGAGATCGGGTGTAATGTAAAAGACATGACTTCAGACCAAGTTATTTGGCGCGCAGTAACATATTATTTGGTCAAAGATAAGATTTGTGTGCATGGTACTTTTACTCTGGAATTGAATTTGGCTCTCAAGAGTCTTGGAGTGTCGACGTGGGTAGCGTGTAAATAGTGAAATAGATTCGGTGGTTTATTATTTGAATAGATATGCTCTAGACTTTATCTAGCACACATCAAATTATAATATATTTTACGCGTATTCCAAGGATATACAAGGTGTTACAAAAATATAAATAAACCTTTAAGGGGGTGGTGTAGACCATCAAACTGAACAACTTTCACTATGGGACCAAAATCGAAATCGCGAAAAAAAAAAAAGATGTTCTATACTCTACAAATCGACTAGAGCTAAAATATATGTATAGATAGATAGATAGATAGATAGATAACTCATTTATTTCATCAGAACAATACAGGACAAACTGTGACAGACAAAGGCAGTAGGTAACATGTATGGGACATTAATTTTTTTTTTGCTATTTGATGTTGGTCCCATAGAGAAAGTTGTTCAGTTTGACGGTCTAAACAACCCCCTTAAGAGTTTTAAAAATTTATTCTTACTAATGAAACACCTTGTATACAATGATCTAAACTTAATAACTAAGTAGGTGCCTTTTGCCACCGTTACATTTGGAAAGTAACTTATTTAAAGTAGGGATTCTGGATTCTCTAGGTTTGAATTTTTTTGGGTAGTAGTGTATAAATTTTCTGTAACCAAAACTTTTTTCTTAGCTCGTTTCCAATCAATCAAATCAGCCCATAAGAGCCCACTGCTGGGCACAGCGCTTTTCATTGCGCCACTCCTCACGGTCCTGTGCCAATCTGATCCATCTCTGAACCGCATCCCTTACAATGTTTTCTGACCAACGCATCGAAACACGGTCTACCCACGGACCTCCTTCATTTAGACTAAGAGATAAGTGTACTTTTTGCAACCATCAGCAGCAAGGCTGATTCAGTGTTTATGTGGTGTAGAGCATCTGTGTGATGGGGATGGACCAGGTCTGCCTGCATAACTTCAGTCGGTTTAGGAGTTACAGACGTTTAAAGGTCTGGAAAAAAATTACGATCCACAGCAAGGCTGATCGTATGATATTATTGTAGTATGCACTGTAGCTATGCGAAAAGTACAAAAACTGACATGAACTGCCAGTCGGTTTAGGAGATACAGCCGTTCAAAGGTCAGACCTTTGAACGTCAGTAACTCCAAAACCGACTGATGAACCATGTCAGTTTTTATACTGTTCACATGGCTACAGTGCATACTACAATAATATCATACGATCAGCCCTGCAGCTGTTCGTAATTTTTTTCCACACCTTTAAAAGTCTGTAACTCCTAAACCGACTGAAGTTATGCAGGCAGACCTGGTCCATTCCCATCACAGAGATGCTCTACACCACATAAACACTGAATCGGCCTTGCTGCTGATGGTTGCAAAAAGTACACTTATCTCTTATAATAATTCTCTTGGCCACCATTCCGATACTTGGTCCACCGTCTCGACTTTATCTTTGACTTTATCTCCAAATATGTTTATTCCTCGATTATTCGAATATGTAGCATGCCATGCACGACTATGTACTAAAAAAAGGAATACCGTCATGCTCATTTAGGCATGCGAAAAGTAACAAAGAAACAAGCACATCTCAATCTTTCTCGTTTTCTCGAAGGTGGCATGCTAGGCCCACTGGTACAGATTAATGTTTTTTTTTAAATATAATTAATGGACTTCTTGCTTGTGCGTTAGCACCGCATTTCCGCGAATGTCAAGTGGTTTGAGGTCTCGAGGATTGTTTTATAAGAACAACTGAGAAGGATTGTGGAGCCTCGTGGCAGGCTGAAACGCAAACCGCGCCAACATCACGCGAGAGACAAGTGTTCGGGGCAAACCCTGCAACGTGACTCCCCAGATTAACGTTACTACACTAGTAAAAATACCCAAATAATTAATGTCACTGATCCAAAGTAAAATATTAATCACCATATCCCCTGAATAAAGCTGGTTGGCTTATATAGTTCTAATACTCGTAGTTAGTTCAGAAAACGATTAAATTTCAGCTTCGTTTTCGGAATCACCTTAGGGAATTACACATCTGTCGCCAAATCAATCGATTTGAAATAAAATTGTAAGAAAGGTAAACTTATTTCCCATCGTGGCAACTACACTTGACTTCCGTATATTCGTGTGACTTTGTGGACCTCGGGAGGCATGACCTCAATATTCGTTGTTCAAGACACAGTTCAATTCACTCGCTGCAAGTCTATTCAGTTTATCGTAAGACAACGATTTTATACAATGTGTAGATACACAGTGCAACATTTTTTTATGGTTATCTATTTTAAATACTTATAATACAGGGTGTAAGGAATAGTATCATTAACCTTTAAACCACGTACTCTGTCCATCAAACTGAACAACTTTTACTATGTGAGAAAACCTTACGGTAGTTGATTGGCCTGATTTCCCAGAAGTGTTATTTTTGAATCTTGAGATTCGAAATCATATCATAACCAAATGAATGATTTCAACGTGTGACTTTCAAAAATATCACTTCTTGGTGCGCCAGACGAACTTATTATGTATGTTTCACTCGCACCGCAGGCTCTTTCCTTGCACCCCACCCCTTGCACACTTCATATTTGTATCAAAAGTCAATTATTTTAGTGAATCAGGTAAGTACACAACTTCACAAGTCAAATGTTATTCTACGGAGTATCATTCGCTTCTAGATATTGTTTTCGATATTTTCCGTAAATCTATGCAAATCTATATACCTACATATTGATACAAACAGAAGAAACGATAAAAACGGCTAGCTAATTTCCAAAGAGATTTCTTGGATCTGCAACGGTGACTTTATGACTGCAGCAAAACAAAGCACTGAATTATTTATTGACGTGTAAATTTATCGCTCTCAGTTATTGGTAGTCTGGTGCAATATATTCGATTCATATGACAGATAAATGCCGCGAGCAAATCTCACATCACTTGTCGATCTGCCACGATAATATTCCGCAATAATATTCCCGGCATATTTCCTGTATAGGCTGATTATGAACTGATAAAAAAGGACTGACAGTACAACGTGTAAAATTTAATGCGTTACATATTAAACGCTGTAACGCTAAAGTGTAAAAGTTTTGCATTTTGATCTAGGAGCTATTGAGATTTTCAGTCAGTCAGATGTTCTTGTGGGGCAAAACAAACAAGCAAGCAACTAATTTGTTTTTTTGTTTGATCGCATTGTTGTTGCGGACCGCATTTAAGTTTACATAACTCAGCATGAACCTATACACTCAGTTATATCGCTTTTTTAGCTTTAAAAAACGGCGACTCGAATCCTCGAGACTGTCTTATCTTATCGACTAAGCTTTGAAACCCGCGTAACTTCGTCCAGAGTCAAGACTACCTACGCCGCGTGCGCTTGTGCTTTAAAAGCGCTGCAATATCACCTAGTTGGAAAATTGCTAGTTTCAAAGAGACCTTATGAAGCACTAGTCTTATTAAAATTCAGCAAATCTCACCAATGTAATATCCATCACACTATTTTATTCAATTGGGTTATGGACATTGGGCATTAAATAGTATGCGAGCAAGGAATCATGCTCATGACTGTATTTCCCGTTGGATAGTCAGAGATATCAAGCTAAGATATAGTAGCAACTACCAAGATCTATGGATATTTATTAAATATGAACGCAATGTTCCCACGGGGGTAAACTAAAAAATATGAAATACTCGTAAGTGTATCGAAAGGTTCTATATTTTATTCAGGGGTGGCTATGCTTAAGAGGATATAATTCGGAGCGCGCTCCATACAAACGTACCTACTATGGTGATTTCTATGCTTGTATCGATTACATTTTCGTTAAAATGTATAGTTTTAAAGTTACAGTGCCTCAAAGATTTCCATATGAATCCTGGCATTGAAACTGTATATTTTAACGAAAATCTGACTCCATACAAGCATATAGAGATTTTGTTTCTAGATTGTTTCTGCAAAATTTCATTCGGAGCGGGCTCCGAATTATATCCCCTTATAAGGTTAAGTGTAGAATTTTCTACACCAACACGTGCGTCCAGTTTTTTTTTCTTTTTTTTTCTGCCTAAGACATTTGTCTTAGGGCATGATTCAGATAAGTGTTTTGAACGCGAGTGGCTCAGTAGGGTCGAAAAGGTATAGATTTTGACATACTTATAGGAGTTCTAACTCATATTTGAAAATCGTCGTCTCTGAATCCCATCCTTAGTATTAGAACCAATACCTATCTCCAGCTTTTTGAGTTTGAACATCAAACTTAAGCTAGTATATAAAATCACCCGGCTCACCTCTCCAATCACTATCAATAGGTACAGTTCGTAAGTTGGAATCAAAATGTAGGCAAACAAAGGCCAGAGGATCAATAACACAGAAACAAAATAATATAATTTTATTCAGCCACACGACACCGACCTGCATTAATTTTGTAACCAATATCTCGTTAATAACTCACAAAATATATATCGGAAATGTTTTATTATAAACAAAATATAATAAATCATTCGTTTTATTCCAACGACGACGTTGGATTTAACCGCTGCGCACCACTGAAATATTATATGAAATTATTATTGTGAATGTGAATTTGAAACACGTTTGTTTTGTGCAATATAAATATTTAGGTACCTACACTTTCTTTTTTACTGTGTGATAAAATTATGCTCTTCGAAGATATTCAGAAAAACATATCTAAAGAAATAGCCACATAAGAATATTAAGTAGGTAGGTAGGTACTATTAGGTAATTGAATACGATTTTATTCAACATTTAGCCTATCTATCTATCTATCGGACTATTCAAATCTTATGACCTAATCGAATTTTCGCCCACTTCCTGTTACTTAATTGATTAAGTACTTAACACACATTTCTTCAGTTCCATTTACAATATGTAAGTACTAACAATATTCGCGTAAAAATACTGACACACTTCGTTTTTTTTTTAGAAAAATAATGGTAGGCGCTACGAATAAAGAAATTAATATGGAAATATAATTCACGTCAAAAAATTACCCCAAGAACTTTGGTGTACACCACGCAAGCGCGCAAGACTCAATCATTATGGCGACTCCAATTACGGCGTTTGCCGCCAAAACTCATGGTGCCAAAAAATAAGGAGATTTTGTTCGGAGTTATCGTTCCATATTTATTTCTTTATTCGTAGGGTAGGGGTGAGAGAAGGCCTTTGTCCTGCAGTGGGATCCTACTTAAAGTAGTAGGCTCTAACTTTTTTATAATCTGTTACAGGAAAAGAGGACTGCCTGTACCTGAACGTGTACACTCGTAAGCTGGACGCGGACGCCCTGCTGCCGGTGGTGGTGTTCATCCACGGAGGCGCCTTCATGTACGGGGTGGGCGCCGTGTACACCCCCGTCCACCTCATGGACAGGGACCTGGTCGTCGTCACCATGAACTACAGGCTGGGGCCTTTCGGTATGTCCTCAATATGCACTATATTTCTAGGGTAAAGAACCCTAATATACTGAACAACTTTCTCTGGAACCAACGTCGAAATCGCGAAAAAATCCTGAGCGGCACAAAATGTATGGGGCAGCAGATTTTTTTATTCTCTATTTCATTGTTAGTCCTATAGATAATGTTGTTCAGTTTGACGGTTTGATCGTCAGACAGATGGACGAGGAGTTGCAACAACTTTAGTTTTTTTCCAACCTTATCAAATAACACATCAAGTGACGACGAAGCGCCCAGAACCGTAGGTGCCTATGAAAGAACTCAGCTACCAGCCTAAGGGCACCCAGAAGGGATAGTCCTTGATATAGTGTAGAACGTTGCTGATGGGACTACTCGCGGTACCGGGCGATATTAGTAACTGATACCGCGCGCAAAGCCAAGGTTCTGGAGCGTCATCTCACGCGTCAAGTCGTGATCTCTGAGCGTGATGAAAAGTGTGAACTTACCTGAACTAGTCATCATCATCATCATATCAGCCGATAAACGTCCACTGCTGGACATAGGCCTCCCCAAAAATGGGGGGATTTGCCATAATTGCCACGCTTGGCAGGCGGGTTGGCGATCGCAGTTGGATTGAATGTGTGTACTCAGAGGATGCTGCTGCCTATTATCCGGTAGATCCCTTAGTCGCCTTTTACGACACCCACCGGGAGGAAATTGGATGGTGCTACTCTTAGCCGACACCACACGGCCTGCCACACAGCCTGATCTAGTTGCGCACCATAATGTTAAGGACTGTGGAAGTAAATGAGACTTATCTGAAGTCAGATCTAATCGTTCTATAGTCTAGACTCTAGACCCTCCTACACCTCAACTCAAACGTGTGCCGTAGTTAAGAAAAAACTGTATGCTAGTTTTTTAGGAGTTGTTATATTGGAAAATTGGAACAGAACATCACATTACGAATGTTTTAACTTGTTAATATTTGATTGCAACATTTGCAACGAACTGTAACAAATACGAGTAAGTGAGTACGGTTGGCAATAACAATTGCTCTACTTAACTTTGTAAAACTAACAATGGAAACTAATGAATGCTTATAACTATGAACTCCAGTGGCTCAGTTAACTTAACATGCAGTATTCTTTAGGTTATCGAATGTTAGTTAAAAATAAACATGAATCTTTGATGGCGCCACGTAGGTAGGGTGAAGCATTTCGGCTCGGTGGCTAAATTGGTAAAAGCAATTCCGCCGGTTTGGGTGATTGCGGGTTCTGATGAAGTCTCCGGTAAGAAAACTTTTTTTTTTCAATCTTTATTTTATTTGAATTATCTTTAATAATAAAAATATGGAAAATAGACCTAGGTCGCTGAAAATGCTATAACGACGTGCATAGAAAAAGACCTAGGTTACTAAAATTATAATGTTATGTATACAAGTTCTGAAACCCACTTGTACAGAAATACAAAGGTATAGTTAGCGGGCGGGCTTAGTTGGCGGTGGTAGCTTAAAAAAGTATTTTCGTTTAATAAGTGTGCTTCAGGCTCCTATATTGAATAAATGATTTTGAATTGAATTTGAATTGAATTGAATTGAATTGAATTGAATATAATTTTATGATTGAATAATCTCGAACAAAACCGTATTTTCCGAGCGGTCGTAGGCGCTATTGATTCGACGATTATACGGGATCTCTCGGGCTTTCAATAAAGACGATGTTTTAGTCTAGTGCTCCACTTAGACCTTGCTGCAATGTGTCATGTATGTGTCGGACGACGCACAGTGTAGGTCCGTTAAATGAGCGTAGTTTTTGAGACGGAAAGAATGTTCTTCTTCTTATCGTGTGGGCAGCAAGCCCTGGTGTCAGAGTTTATTCAAACCGCCTTGCGGCCTCTGACGTGATTTTTTAATTAAACGACAACTACCACCAGATATACCACCCGAAGCACGGAATCATCTTTCTTTTCAGACAATAAGGTGATTCAACTTGCAATGGCGAAAAATGCACAAAGTGACATATCACTTGGTGTCCGCCTTGGGAATCGAACCCACGACCTCCGTGTCAAGAGCCCAATCACAGATTACTTAATAGTTACGACCGTAAAAGATACTGCACATAACCCAGTTTCGCGCGCTTTTTCGAATTTCGAACTTTGCGCTTCAGGAACGAAAACTAAAATGCGCCTTATGTCAATGAGCGACAGCCTGCATCTCGGAAGATGCACGTGACGTCACGACTTCATCGCAGATGTCAAACGGAAGTGACGAGGCACTGGCCCAATGCTTTTAACCATTAATTAGACCACGGAGGCAGCGGCACGGGAAGAATAAACCCACAGAATAGGGGCCTTATTGTGTAACTACCCGATTATATCGATCTCAAATCGACAAATGGTTTGTTTTGGCAGTTCTTAGCGATTCTAAATAAAAATAAAATAAAAATAGCCTTTTATTTCCAACACTAAAAGTATTAAAGTAATTAAGTAAGTACATCTTTTAACATGCAGGAACAATTATTATTTTTTTGTTTCTTTATGTAATATAAATATTAAATCATAAAAAGTTGCCACAATAACAATAATAATTCTAATAAAGCATTCAATTTAAATTAAATAAATCTTAATACATTCTAATTCCTATTTTCATTAATATTATTATCACTGTTAACTAGTTATGTCTCTCATCATTGTTTGAACAACTTTCTATATGGCACCAACATCGAAATCGCGAAAAAAAAATCTGCTATTCCATGCAAAACTGTAAACCTGGAACAAACCAAATCTATGGGGCAGCAGTTTTTTTTTTAAATTGAATTGAAATTGAAAAAGTTTTATTGTGCAAACAGACAGGTGGTTTTCGCCATTTCTATGTTGGTTCGTATAGAAAGTTGCTCGGTTTGATGGCCTGATCATCCAGTCAGCATATTAAAAAGGACCCTGTATGATAATTATTCCTATAACCGGGGATATTGTTCCAAAGTGTAGATGCAGTTAATTTTGTTGCTAACTGTACCTACACTATCTCATTCAGTAATTTATTATTCTGTTGTCGGATAAGAAAGCTATTTTTCTAACAAGTTCGTAAACAGTATTTGTTATCGTCCAAAAATACAACTAAGTTTTCTATCGTTGTTATTTTTGTAGTAGGTACAAACAAACAAAAAATAGAAAAGTAAATAACCTTCACGAAGCCGTAGATGAAGCTAACAAGAAAGACCCGCTCACAAAACCAATCAGAATTTTGAGGTATACAAAATATTCCTCTATAAATCATTGTTATTATTATCACTAGTATTTTGTGTCTATTAATATAGACACAAAATATAATACAATATCGAAAGACATACCTACCTACCTACTGAACAACTTTTGCTATGGGAGCAAGACTGTCAGCGCAAAAAAGAATCTGCTGTCACATTTGAGTCGTTTTAGTTACGTTTGCAGTTTACAAGCAGCAAAATCTGGTACTATAAAAGACCTGAGAACGTTTTAGAGCGTGCTAATTAGTGTTCATGATTAGCACTATAATGGTGTTGTAAACGTCTAGAGAACCCCAAAAAGGCCCTAGTTTTATCACTAATTTATTCTATAAACATTACATAAAGGCTCTCACGGTGATAAATCTACTACTATTAAAGTAACCGAAAAACGTTTATAGTGCTATTTTGCACCGTAATCGATTCTGTTTCGCTATCCTAAGTACGAAAGCGCTTAACTAACAAAACAAATTTCGGTATGTGAATAATATGCTTTTTTTATGTCATTCGCCATTGCTTAACGTAACATGTATTACCTAATAAAAAGGACATACTACAAAACATCCATGGACCGTAACTCTGCCGTAACTTTCACTTGCGAAAATAATTGTATCGATAAAATCACTATGCTGATTTCAAATTTGACAATGCGCCCTCATAATTTTCGTGTTTTAATAAAATGTAAATTAATAAAACAAGGAATTGTCCCGACTATGGCTGTTATAGTACACATTGGCTACAGCCGTGCTGCTAATGTGCTATCATTGCAGAAAACAGCAGCCATGACAGTATACCACCATTTATGAATTACCAGTGATATAATTGGTACTCAAAAGTTAGTTACAGATCTAATTAGTTCTTAAATCGTTAATTTTAGTACTTTTATGTCACGCTTTAGTCTCGTAGCAGTACCACAAACTCAATTATAAAGCAATTTAAGCCATTTATGTTCATTAGCAACGGCACCAGGAGTAGCTATGGTACTATTTAGTACTATAGAGGAGTTTTCGTGACTTTCACAGAACTGTCCCCATAACGGTGTGGAGGGAGCTTTTAAGAAGCTAAAACATTACGTAATGGTCGTGTAAGGTTAATTTATAGTGCAATTTGATCCTATAATAGGGTTTTCGATATAGCTTCAATACTAGTACTGTAATAACAATTTTGACTCATTATTAGTGCAAAATAGATACATAAAAGTGTCAGTAAGGTTGTCTATAGTACTAAATAGTACCATATCCGCTTTTTTCATATCGATTACAGTGCAACACTTTAAAGGTTCTTTTGTATGGTCCTGTAAGCGTTCTAAGAGTTGAACTATAGAACTTAAATGCTCTTTAATCTTATAGAATCAAAGCGCTCTTTTAAAAACCTTTATAGTACAAGCAGTCATAATGGTTACCATTATAGGCGTACTATATCACTATTTGGTGATAAAACGCTTAGGTTATACAGCCTTCTGCTACTTGGGATATTTAGTACTGAACAGCTGATTTCTTTTTTGCGCTGACAGGTTTGGTAAAAGATGATCAGTTTGATGGGAGTATGTGGTTTAAAGGTTAATGATACTTTACCCTCCAACCTATATTACATACATAAATTTTTTTTGACCTTGTCTCCTGTAAAGAAAGTTGTTCAGTTTGATGGTCTCTAAATATTACTAGAGTGTTTTGTACCACCTTTAATATGCTTTCCTCATATAGTCACTCCGTTTTGTAGCGCGCTTTCGGAGAGGCACAGCAGTAGAAGACAGCATAGACAGAGATATTATATTCAGAGTTCATTAATAATTTTCATTAAGTATATTTAGGTTTTATTAGGTGGATGATGATGATGTTTATTGTTTTGTTAGCAATTTAATACTAATCACATTAATCCACGAAATGATTTATCTATTGTTGACCTCGGAAAGCACCGAAACGCTTCCAAGGTTTATTCAACTTGCTTTGTCTTCGTGAGTTTCGAATTTCCAAAGGCTACTTTGGAAACATGATCGGCGGCAACGCGGGGCGCTTGGACCAAATGAATGAGATCAATTTGTGTACAATCTTCCTTTTTTTTTAATCTAAGTACACTGTAGATGTAGATACCAAATACAAAAGCTAAATAGTCTTTCTATTTTCTTTTAACTTCACGCGATTAACCCAAACCAAAGAATATACAGGGTACAACTTAATATGCTGAAATTTTTTAAGGGGATGATCAGACCATCAAACTGAACAACTTTCTCAATGGGACCAACATTAAAATCGCAAATAAAAATCAGCTGTCCCATACATTTAGCTCGAGTAGGTTTGCAGTTTTGTATGGAACAGAAGATTGTTCTTTCTTGCGATTTCGATGTTGGTCCCAAAGAGAAAGTTGTTCTGTTTGACGGTCTGATCATTCCCTTAAAAAGTGTCAGCATATTAAGAAGGAACATGTACAGTAGAATGATTACAGCGATTTCTTTTACCTACAGTGTTGTTTCTAAAGTTTTTTAATACGTGCTTGAATAGACGAAGTGTTAATTAAATTAAAACAGATGCTCTCAGCTTGGATGTGCTCAAAGTGCACAAAGCACAAAGTCAGCAAGTTGTCGCTACTTTGGGATGAAAAGCGTAATCCCTTCTTTAGCGTCCATTTAGGAAATTGGTGCTTTACGACATAGTTTATGTACTTACTTCAGTTTGCTTGGTATACTTCGTTTAATACCTTGGCAATAAAACCGAGGCACGTTTTCAACAATTATTTCTGTGTTCCTGTAGCTATTCACGTTTTTTACAATACAGTGCTGGTAGAGCACAATTAAGGCGTTTTACAAAACAACAAATAAAAAACCGCTTAGAAAATGTGTATGGCTGCGCGTTGCGGAGAAGTATTTGAGAGGAATATCCGCGTCGCGTCGGGTGGACTCATGACAATAACACACACAATACACCCTCTCTCAGACCTGTGTCCTGCAGTGGGACGTAAATAGGCTGATGATGATGACAATAAACAAACCTGGTTTAACAAATTTTATGAAGGTGACCTTAATTACACGCTGGGCACCGAGGGATGACGAATATCTTAATGGTGCGTTTCACTCCATTCTCGGTATTTTCCTGTGTCCTTTATGCTACGTTTATTCCGAGAACGCAAATGTGCGATGCATACAAACGAAGTCTGGTGATATTTTCAATACTATCCAATTAAAGGCAATGCAATTTTCAAAAACAATCTAGAAACTAATCTCTATGTTCGTATGAAGTCAGATTTTCGTAAAAATATACATTTTTAATGCTAGGTCTAATTTAACATTTGTATGGAAATCTTTGAGGCACAGTCACTTTAAAACTATACATTTTAACGAAAATCTGACTTGATACAAACATAGAGATTAGTTTCTAGATTGTTTCTGAAAAATTTCATTGACTTTAATTGGTTGGTATTGAAAATATAACCAGACTACTTTTTGTATGGAGCGCGCCAACGGTAATATTTATACCCTTAGTACACTGTGCTTAGGGCTCGTCCGCATAGCGATTTTTATTCGCGCGAATGATGTGACATAGGATGACTTTTGACAGGACACTTATGTCAAGACAATAAGGACGAAAATTGCTTGTTGCAGGTGTCTTCCTATGTGAAAGTAGGGCGTGTGAGGTCGTTTTAGTGGTAAACAGCATAGGAAGACGCGTGAAACAAACAATTTTCGTACTTAGTGTCTTGACATATAAGAGTCTTGTCAGAAGTCATCCTACGTTATCACATTCACATCATTCGCGCGAATAAAAATCGCTGTGCGGACGAGCCCTTAAGAGTCTATTTATATACCCAACAAACTGAACAACTTTTACTATGGGCAATAATGGGTGCAAACCGAACGGAGCAAAAAAAATCAGCTGTTGCATACATTTGAGTCAAGTAGGCATTGCAGTTTAAGACGTAATAGTAGGTGGAAATACCTCGGAGGCATCTTTTATTTTTCATTTTACGACTAGATTTATACCATTTACCGAAACTAAAGTCATACCTCAGTATTTTTGGATAGTTCATCTAGTGAAATCATCAACTGAATACACGATTGGAATTACTTCACTCGATAGAAAATCGTCACAATGATGACGTATTTTCATGCATTTTTAAACATTTTTCTCGTTTTAGATGAACTTAAAATAGTTTCCGATTGTTGGTATTTATACTCACATATTCACCATTAGTTTAACTGGTGCAATCATAAAAAAAATCTAGAAACAGTACTTTGGTTAGTTGTTTTTAATCGAAAATACGGCTCACGCACACACTTTTCGGAGCGCTCGGCAATCGCGTTTCTCATAGAAAATATTCATCGGGACCTATGGCCCCTTAATGTTACAGTTGATTTTTTTGCTCCGTAGGTCCAAATACAACTGTCATCTCAAGATATTCATGCTTACAGAACTAAAACCGTTACAGGTTTCCTCAGCACCGGTGACGAGGCAATCCCAGGCAATGCAGGCCTAAAGGACCAGGCCTTCGCCCTCAAATGGATCCAGCAAAACATCAAGAGGTTCGGTGGGAACCCTGCCAGCGTCACACTGACTGGCAACTCGGCTGGTGCTGCGTGTGTCCACTACCACTACCTCTCACCTATATCCAGAGGTATTGTTCCAATATAGCATAGCCGCATATTAAGATGCTCCCCATAGGTAAACGCAGGGCCGGGAAATATTTTGCTGGTTTTTAGAAGATATCTTCTCGTTATTTGAAAGACATACGAACTCATGAAAAATTACCAATGGTCTCCAACATCTCGGCTTTATTTGCTATAAAGTATATTTCTTATTTTTCTATAAAATACATATTTTCAAACCTGTGTTCAAAGGATATTGGAAAAAATCGGTATTGTGTGCATCTACTTTATAAGTTGATGTCACTTTTACTTGCGATACACATTGTGTAGACAATATTAAGATCTAAAAATGCTATGAAGAATTTTTTTAAGACCAATATTTAATGAGTTAATTAGATAATTGTAAAATTTGGTGCAAATTCTTATGATTTTCGAATTTGATTTCCTTGGATTAGAAGGCACCACAGTGACATAATGAAGGACAAACCAAGTCAAACATAGTTATACCTACAAAAATGACTTAGTTTAGTAGAGGTGAGGCGGCTCTGAAAGGGTCAAGTTCGGTCAGGGAAACCTCTTAATGAATCGTTGCATAGCTTAATGCGCACGACATCGACATAGCGAGAAGACCGTCAACCATAGAGTCACGAAAACAGAGGCATTTCGGTTTCTTGGATGCGCTGTAGTAAACTGATTATAACTACATCCAACTAAAGATTGAAGGTGTTAGTGGTGGAACTCGAACTCGCAACCTCTTTCAATATGCAGCCTAAACAGATTGCAGAACGCAGGAGGACTTTGCAGGATTCAAGACCAAGCCACCGCAAAATGTTTCAATTATATTAGGTATATTAGGTTTACCCACCCAGCTTATGTCTAATTCTATAGGTACCTAGGTAAAGCATCTAATCAAAGATGCTATTTGGTCTTCGCAAATATCATCTATGCATCTAATAATAGATATTAATGTAAGTGTTTGACAAATACCGGGACAGTATTGTCTCAGTATTCACAATTATCAGAGACATAATTAATAGGTCTACCGATTAGAAGCAATCATCTTCGAGTCTTGGAGTAATTAATAATAACTGGGGCGTCTAGATACGCAACTTTACTTTGAAATACGTGCTCACTTTTTGTCGCGTCTTTAGTTCGCGTTTAAATCAGATGACGAGGCCTATTTAAATTAGATCGTGTCACGTTATCAAGCGATCTAATTTAGAAAGGCATTTCATAAAATCAAATTAGAAGAACACTTTGGACCGCGGTCCCGGGCATTCTAAAAGCCCGTTTTCGTCCACACATTTATCAACAAATTGTAGTACTTATCTAACACATGGACATAAACAGGCAAGAACAATAGAAATCCTATATAGGGTCTTTCTTAATATGCTGACACTTTTTTAAGGGGATGATCAGTCCATCAAACTGAACAACTTTCTCTATGGGACCAAAATCGAAATCGTGAAAAAAAAACAGCTGTCGCATACATTTGGCTCGAGTAGGTTTGTAGTTTTGTATGAACGAGCTGATTTTTTTCGCGATTTCGATGTTCCATAGATAAAGTTGTTCAGTTTGCTGGTCTGATCATCCCCTTAAAAATGTGTCAGTATATTGAGAAGGACCCTGTATACAATTACTTAAAGGATATCTTATCCCTACATTTTTCGCAGGTACATTCCACCGAGGTATAGCTCTCAGTGGATCAGCCTTCGCTCCTTGGGCTCACACCCTCAATCCAGCGGAAAAGGCAAAGCGATTCGCTGCGAACCTGAGCTGCCCAATCACCAGCAGCCAGGCGATGCTGGAGTGCCTCAACGAAGCTCCTGGAGAAGATATCCTTATGGCATCTACTATGTTTGTAAGTTTTGGTGTTTTACTAACTTTAATCAACTTCAAATATTAATGTTCTCTTCTTACGTATGGTCTATAGGTACATACTGTTATTCAACTATCAGGGCCGATTTTTTACCAGTTAAGAATTTTCGAGAAGAATTTTCGAGTGTAGTTGGGGTAAGTTCGGATGGCATTCATAAAAAGTTGGCAATTAATTTTTTCCTCAAAATCTATATCAGCTAGCGTAGGTAATAAAAAAAAGTTGGAACTGATATAATCAATAAACAACTTATCAGAAAAATATTTTCATGTTTGCTTAGATTTAACGACTGCTGTGTTACGGGAGTTTAGACATACATGGGTAGAAATACATGGGAAAGATCGGACGATGTTGGGGAAAGAAAGAACGGACTACCCTCTAAAATCACTCATGTGGCTAAGAACACAAGGTTTATAAAAAGAAAACATCCGATCTTATACTTCGTTATTTTGTTTTGAGCGTCCAATCTTACCCAGCCATAACAAAAGATCGACATGACGAAATCACTGAAGGGAGAAGAAAAAATAGGCGTCTCGCGCTATGATGCCAGTATCAAAAAATAACCACAGAATCGGTAGATATTTAATATTTACGTTCTTACCCCATTCACGATCTTACCCCAAGGAAGAGCATAACCTCTCTGTTTTATGGGTTTGCTGGAAGAATCTCTATTTGCATTCGTTGGTTACTATCGTAGCTTGAATGCGTATCTTTGAGACTTAGATTGCCTCTCGTGTGACTAGAAGTCATTATTATGCTATTTCAGAATTGGAAGTTAGATCTGTTCTCACCATTCACGCCATCAGTTGAAGGTCCTGGAGTGAAGAACCCCTTCCTAACTCAGCATCCATACCAGGCTTCCAAAGCTGGTGCCATGCTGGACGCTCCTCTCATTGTTACCGTAACTTCAGAGGAAGGACTATATCCTGCTGCTGGTAAGGATATTTTACCTTTGATTCATCATCATCAGTAGTAGCAGGTAATTTGTATCGACGCGATAGTCCAACGCATGCCCAATGCTGGTTGATAGACTTCACATACGAATCGGAATTTCTTCGTCAACGAATACCTACAGGTTTCCTAACGTTGTTTTCCTCCACCGTTTGAGAGCAGTCGGATGGTGAAAAGTTTGCTGACAAATTAAAAACAAAATAATATGAATCCAATGAAATTCATATTCATATTAAAGGTCTGAAGTGCGATTTTTGAAAGACACCGGCTGAGTAAAATGGCCGATATTCACCGATTTACCAAAGTTCGCATTTTTTAATAATTTTAATAATCGCAATTTTACCTGTGACTAAATGATCATACCCATGAGTTCAATACGAGTGCCCCTTCCCACTCGTATTAAAAACTCATAGGTGTAAGAAGGCTTTTGTATGAGATTTAAAAACCGTTCAAACTCACCGGTGATATTTAAAAATCGCACCCCTGATCTAAAAGTATGTTAAAATAGATAAATATCGAGGCAAAGCACAAGCTAGGTGGCTGGCAGCAAAACATCAATACCATTTTGGATAGCTAAACTTATTCCTTGGGCATAATAGCTGACAATTCTAGTGACAATATTGTTCTCCAGCCACCCGTAGCATCAAAATAGGCGCTTCAAGAGACATCTAGAGCATCGATCATATTTCCATGAAATAAATATTTCAATTCGTTTGACATGTGTTACGTGGAACGCTTTTGTACTGCGCGACAGTAGCAAAGTGATAAAATATTCTGTCTAGCTTTAAAACATATTAAACATGCCTACACCTGTCGTCTCTTTATGGAGTGCAGCATTCTCCATTTATCCTTTTCTATAAGAGGAGTTTTTAGCTCTATAGCGGAACGTTTGTAGGATGGGTATGAATGTTGATGAAAAATTATGTCTAAAAATGTGTGGTACCTCTTTGATTAAATTAAAATAACGGAAGATTTTGAAGAATTGAAGGCTATTTAACTAAATAGCCCCCATCGTCTAATGTACTTAATAGCAATACGAGCGGCATTGCGTGCTTTGATAAAGTATATGTCAAGATTGACAGTCGAAGATACGAAAGCGTCGAAAAAAATTGGAACCAGTACTGGTTCCTAAACCCTATACATATACACGCACACATACATAATTTGTAGGGCGCCTCACGCACACCAACCTATGAAACTTAGCCCCTTTTGTTTTATACGGAATATTAGTGAGGCTCATTCTAGACATATACTTTTTCTAAGATTGCGTGATTGAAATACTTTTATGATTTTAGGCGGAATAAAGGTATACCACAATGCCTTCGTGTGCTTTTACTCGTTGTACAAATCGTCAAAAAATTAAAACAAATCACAAGTAAGATTCATGAGAAACAGGTACATTTTTTACGTAATGCAAGAACATCTCTTACGAAGTTACGAACCTATCTTCCGGTTTTTTTATGTAATCAAAGGACTGGAAGCCACTCTGTCGCTCGTTTTATCTCGATTGTATGTGCTCAAACAGAAAGAGAACTAAAGCGCGACAGCTCTATGTCGCGCTCCATGCTGGACCATCAGTACCAAATCTATATTCATGACTATATTCCCCGAATTCCCCGAGGGGATAGTGGATATTCTGATTCTTTGTATTTCTGTTTCCAGTTTTCCAAAGAGAACCATATCTTCTGGACGACTTAGAACAACAATGGGTAGAAGGAGCCAGCGATATCTTCCATTTCTATGACTCCTACTTACCCCTGGAACGAAGAGAAAGTGTGGCAGCTAAGATAAGGGAACATTACCTTGGAGATGACATCGTCAGTTTGGAGTCTTACCCTAAATTGCTTCAGGTAACGTAATACCGTAGGAAGGGTTGTATGAATAAACACGTGAAGTAAACAAATGTCTCATGTAGGTACTGAGAGTTTCAAGAACATCACAACACAAATATTGCCAAGCCGACGCAGCTTTATGAAGTGTGTCGACCCACTGAATACCGGCCCAGCGCAAGCGCGGTGTACTCTTTGGCGACAAAAAGTGTCCCTCCCAACTCCATTTGTGCCGCCGTCTGAGAGCCGCGCCTGGACATGTCTTGCCTTGGGCGACCTGGAAGTCGTTAAACCGACTTCGAACCCAGGTCGGTCGCAGTAAGGACAACATGTTCAGGTGGGGATTCTCGGATGCGCAAAATGAGAGTTGCTTGTGTGGAGCTCCACAAACGATGGCCCATCTCACATCGTGCCCTGCGTGCCCTAACACCTGTACGCAGGAGGAGCTCATGACCGCTAGCGACGGTGCAGTATCGGTTGCCCACTTCTGGCAAGGTACTATTGAGCGACTTTGTTCAAAATTTGAAGTCGACACGATAAGAAGAAGAAGACAAATATAATGTTATGGCACAGAGTTATGGTCTCGAGTGAAACTAATAATTCTGAGTTTGAGAAAAAGGCTTTCAAGTTCATGCGCTGGCTCATTATTTATGGTTCGCTAACATTTATATATTCGTTATTTATTTATTTATTTATTTCTTAAGGGTATATTATTCGGAGCGCGCTCCATACAAACGTACTATGGTGATATTTTCAATACTAACCAATTAAAGTCAATTAAATTTTGCAGAAACAATCTAGAAACAAATTTCTATGCTTGTATAGAGTCAGATTTTCGTTAAAATTTATAGTTTTCAAGTTACAGTGCCTCAAAGATTTCCATACAAATCTTAAATTAATCCTAGCATTGAAACTGTATATTTAAACGAAAATCAGACTCTATAGAAGCATAGAAATTTGTGTCTAGACTGTTTCTGCAAAATTTCATTGACTTTAATTGGTTAGTATTGAAAATATCACCATAGTACGTTTGTATGCAGCGCGCATTTTGGCTCTCGGAATAATATTCTCTTAAGGCATACACAACAGAATACATTCATTACAGTGCTAAATTACAAGGCTAATACAGAATAGTTATTCTTTACTATTATATTATTTTGTAACATTCATTTTCTACACTGGACTTTTTTCCTTGCTGGCAAATATCTTCCCATTCAATTTCATGATAAGGTGGCTTATTGTGTAGGTAACTAATCGATCAAATCGGTATCAAATCGACAAGGAGACTGTAAAAACGTAGTGATTACTATAATAGTTCAGTGGGAGACAGTTCTTTTTGTTTAAAAGATGTGTGTTGCACAACACACCTTCCGACGCAGTGGTAGATTCAAAAACATGACGTCAAAAAGTTATCTATGTGATATTATTTTGAATAAACAATTTTCATTTGATTTGAATTGGTTCTGCTTCATAATATTTAATTAATTTCAGGAAATGTATATATTATTACAATTGACCAGAACAGATATAAACGTTACCAATTTTGTATTCGATATAATCGGAAGCTTAAACAATAGGGCTACAAAATTAAAATTCCTCATAGCCAAAACACAGTTTGGCGAAATATTGCATGTTAATTATTTTCAAAAATATTTACTTCTTTGAATAAATGCTTATTGATGGATTGCCGACGAGAAAAAGCCCCAGGGTAATCAGTATGCTCAGCACGATCACCTCTTTATGCAGGCTGTCAGCGACCGCAACTTCTTGGTGAATATGGGCAAATTGGCACAGATCCACGCTAGCAAGTCCAGTCAACCTGTCTACATGTATCGCTACAGCTTCAGGGGAGAGAAGAGTTTCACCATGGCGCTTGCGTGGACCTTCCAGGACTATGGTACGTGCAATAATTAACGTTCGCTCGAAGCACGCTGGCAAGTCCAGTCAACTTGTCTACATGTATCGCTACAGCTTCAGAGGAGAGAAGAGTTTCACCATGGCGCTTACGTGGAGCTTTCAGGACTATGGTATGTGCAATAATTAACGTTCGCTCGAAGCACGCTGGCAAGTCCAGTCACCCTGTCTCCATGTATCGCTACAGCTTCAGGGGAGAGAAGAGTTTCACCATGGCGCTTACGTGGAGCTTCCAGGGCTATGGTACGTGCAATAATTAATGTTCGCTCGAGCACGCTCGCAAGTCCAGTCATCCTGTCCACATGTATCGCTACAGCTTTAGGGGAGAGAAGAGTTTCACACTTCCAGGACTATGGTACGTGCAATAATTAATGTTCGCTCGAAGCACGCTAGCAAGTCCAGTCAACCTGTCTCCATGTATCGCTACAGCTTCAGAGGAGAGAAGAGTTTCACCATGGCGCTTACGTGGAGCTTCCAGGACTATGGTACGTGCAATAATTAATGTTCGCTCGAAGCACGCTGGCAAGTCCAGTCACCCTGTCTCTATGTATCGCTACAGCTTCAGGGGAGAGAAGAGTTTCACCATGGCGCTTACGTGGAGCTTCCAGGATTATGGTACGTGCAATAATTAACGTTCGCTCGAAGCACGCTGGCAAGTCCAGTCACCCTGTCTCCATGTATCGCTACAGCTTCAGAGGAGAGAAGAGTTTCACCATGGCGCTTACGTGGAGCTTCCAGGACTATGGTACGTGCAATAAATTAATGTTCGCTTTGAAGCACGCTCGCAAGTCTAGACAACCACCTGTCAATGTCATGTCGAACTAATGGAACAGTGAGTCACGTTGCAGGGTTTGCCTCGAACACTTGTCTCTCGCGTGGTGTTCGCGCGGTTCGCGTCTCAGCCTGCCACGAGGCTCCAAAATCCTTCTCAGTTGTTCTTACTCACTGACACTGTCGAAATCTAACAAGGAAACGCCATTAAATAAAAATAGAATAGAATAGAATAGAATGGAACAGCATTTTTCCCAAATTAGGCGCATTGAAGTACAGTCAGCATCAAAAGTATCTAAGCATCTCCGGTGTTCAGAAACATCTGAACAATTACACGAAAATAAACCCTATTTCCTACTAGATACCATTTGGTTTTCAACTTAACAAATAATAACATGACAGATAAATTAATTTTATTTCTTTGCGAGTTGAAATAAGGATTGCTATCGTAAAGTTGTTCAGATATTTATGAACACTTAACATGCTTAGAATGAGATGCTTTTGATGCTGACTGTACTATTACAATTACTCAATGATTAGGCGTTATGTTTTTAATATTGGTGTAGGTAAATACGTGATTGGAAGAAAATGACATACCGTTAGTAGGTACGGTCAGCATCAGAGAAATCGAACCCCCTTCCGCTTATAAAGATTAAGATAGAGTGGACACGTTTCTCTGAAGCTGACTGTACCTTCTAACTATTGCGCTGACCCGATAATGAGAAAAGGGCAAGAATGTCTTTATCGTACACACAGATACATTGTACTATAGAGAATAAGGACATTGTACCTTCATTGCACAAACGATAAACTTATCCGTGAAAAGATAATAACCTATACGTTATTATTTGTTCGTAGCCTATACGTTCAGGTGTAAACAGACCCGCAAATCAAAACTTTCACCATTGAGCCAAATCGAAATCGCGAAAATTAATAATGGATTTTATCGTACACTAGTACGCCCTATTTTCGACTTTGAACAAAAATATCTCGCGATAGAAGCATTATAACTACTTAAAAAGTAGAACCTGGGTGCTTTGTTCCATTTTACAAGACCTATTGGACGAAAGTGTAAGGGTTCCTTCTTTGACTACTGAACCCTAAAAACATCCTCTAATAATTATACAGGGTGTAAGGAAAAGTATCATTAACTGTAAGAAAAATTGAGGCAATAAATGACTTTTTAATTTAATTTAATTTAACCTTTGAACCACATAGAGATGGTAGTAGTAGAGGGTAGAGCCCTCTACAACTCCCATGGGTAGAATATTTGGTTTGAAGGTTAATGAATGATACTTTTCCTTACACCCTGTATAATAGATACTACTGTCTTATCTGAATAGAGTTTCCAACTAATCCTAAATTACATAACCAACCTTGGTAACTTATTACAACTGTCGTGTAGCTTAAATAATTTAACCAATCGTTTTCCAGGAGTCTGCCACGGCGACGACATGTTGCACATCTTCCAGCTACCTTTCATGAGCATGAAGAAGCCTGATGACGTCAAAATAACTGAAGAACTTGTTGACATGATCTATAGTTTTTCTGTGACTGGGTAAGTCTCGTCACTATCACTACATATCACTATCACTACATTTATACAATATGTTTCATAAGTAACAATAAATATTTAAAACTGTTAAGGGGGTTGTTTAGACCGTCAAACTGAACAACTTTCTCTATTGGACCAACATAGAAAACGCGAAAAAAAAAATTATATCCCATACATAATTTTAGCTCTAGTCGATTTGTAGAGTATAGAACATCAAATTTTTTTTCGCGATTTCGATGTTGGTCCCAAAATGAAAGTGTTCAGCTTGATGGTCTAAATAAACAACCCTCTTAACATTTTTAAAAGTTAATTTTTACTTTTGTAACACCCTGTATAAAATTCTCGTCTACTACATACAATCCTCGGTCGCGGTGTTTGTAACAAAACTCCTCCGAAACGGCATGACCAATTCTTATGAAATTTTGTGTGTATATATTCAGTACATAGGTCTGAGAATAGGACGTAAACGTAGGATAGGTGTTGGGTAGGTGTCGGGTAGGTGTAGGGTAGGTGTAGGGTAGGGGTTGGGTAGGTGTTGGGTAGGTGTTGGGTAGGAGTAGGGGTAGGTGATGGGTAGGTGTAGGGTAGGTGTAGGGTAGGAAAAATGGCAGGACAACGTCTGCTGGGTCAGCTAGTAATGTAGAGAATCTCACGGCCGTCAGGTCACCGAGAATATAGCGATAGCAGCCATATCTAATGTGTCAATTAGTACATAATTATTATAAACAATCGATGGTTATGAGCTTATGCTACGCTAAATAAAGAATTCGAGCTACATGCTCTAACACTGGACAGTCGATGCTAAAAAGTTATCGACAAAATGTAAGAACATGCTTGCTCGACTTAGCAAGGCCACTACCGTAGCCCCAGTTGTTTTATAATTATACTAGTGTTTTCCCGCGACTTCGTCCGCACAAATTATATACCAGATTTTAAGTCAGATCATAAGCTATCAAACAAAAAAAGTTTCATCAAAATCGGTTTAGTAGTTTTTGCGTGATGCGCGAACAAACAAATAAACAAACAAACAAACACACAAACAAACAGACGGACCAAATTTCTAAAAAAGGTTGATTTCGAGTCAGGGATACCTAAAAACCATATCGTAATCTTTTTTTTGTAAATATCTTCAATGTACAGACACACTTCAGTTACAGTTTTATAATAGTTTAGATTAGATTAGATTTGAGCATATCTATCTCAACATTTTTCACACTGAATTCATTTGCATGTATATCAAAATGTACATAAAATTATGGCTTGTCAAAGGCCCTCCACCGTTTAGACTTAATCCAGACCACATCAAAGCTTAAAAAATTTAGATGTGCATCGCTGCTCATAGAACCCAACCAACCAAAACACTATACCAATTCTTTTAGGATGTTAACCGTCCTTTCATTGCAACGTGGGATAGGTACATTCTTTTACCTCCAAAATGAACCCCAAGTGTATAAACGTTTGGGCACAACTAAAATAACGCTCCGTAGCAACTGGACAGATTCTCAACTGGACAGATTCTCAGCTGGACAGATTAGCAACTGGACAGAGTACAGTCGTGAAATAAACGTCATATTCGCAAAAATGTATGCGCCATTATACATTGTGTACATGAGTCAAAAATGGGTTGATCTAACTATTTTAAGATGATTTTAAGCTAGGTACATGGTTATTTGTTACAGGGTACCAAAATTGACTCAAGAGGGTCCAGAATGGCTGCCAGTGTCTCCAAACTCCTCAACATTGGACTACTTGGAGATATCCTCACCCACGAAGCTTGAAATGAAATCCAGCTCAGATTTTGGGCAAAGATCATTCTGGGATAGCCTTGGCTTTGAAGAATCATAAATTCATACAATACATTAGTTTGTAAGGTAAAGAAGTGGTATTGTCGAAGACTTACAATACCTACTGATTAGGTAGGTACTGACGTAAACAAATATAGGTCATTGACCAAGAATTTTTCGCTATTATAGGTACTTAAAATAGACGAACATCTATCTTTTTGACGCGTGACCACAGATTAATGTGTGGCGTGACTGGAATAATTATTTTATAAACGCACTGTTTACCTAACACCTTCTCGCATTGAAGAAGCAAACCAAAATAACATTATGTACTTGGTTCTATAGATAGGTATAGTTATATTTAACAATCTGTCAAAGAAGAACAATCTGTAAAAAGTCAGTAACAGTCAGTAATAAAAAGAATAAAAATTATAAGTAAGAGTTAGGGCATCTTTGTTTCTCTTTGTTTGAGTGAGTGTAGTTTGGTCACAGTGCAAAATGGTCACACTGTATAATGAGTGCAATTTAGTCACAACTGAATGTTCAATTTATTTAGTAATAATAAATAGTGCAATTTGGTCACAGGCCTATTTGTTTTAAATTTTTAAGTGCAAATTCGTCTTAAGAGTTATCCTGACTCTGTCGGCACTTGTGGTTTAAGGCTGTATTCTGCCTTCCTCGCCAGGTTCGTCTATTAAGGGCCATAATAGTTAGTTATTAGACTTATTAGTTGATAAGTAACTTCGACAAATTAAATTGTGCATTTATTATTTATTAATTGTTTTAGTGTAAGACTGAAATAAAAATTTACTTTTGTGAAATGATTTATTTATTAATTATATTTATCAAATTGCATTCTCAATTATATTTATCAAATCCAACCAAAGTACAGTAGGTAAGGTCAGCAACTAATTTAACATACCTACAAATTAGCTAAATACCTACCTACAATAGATTGGTAAGGTTGAGGCTAGCTGTAGGCTGTAGGTAATAAAAAAAAACATAAAATTTATACAAACTTACCAAAATGTATGCATTATAAAACAAATAGGTATGCCAGATATCTGTTTACTAACACAAACCCATTATCGCTTAACAACCACAGATTATAGACCTAGTTGATAACGCAAACTAACATCAACGAGCCGTTTAAAACAGTTTACTAAAAACCGGCGCGAGCGCACGTCGCGTCACCCATCGGTATTCTATAATTAAAAATGTCAGCTTTGAGGTTATTTCTGTTTCTATTCGTTGTCGCCTTGGCTTCAACCCAAGAGCTGAATCCCATAGTGAGGATTGTCCATGGAGTGCTGCAAGGAAGGTGGAGGGTGTCGACAGGTGGACGGCCTTATGCTAGCTTCGAGGGGGTCCCGTATGCTAGGCCGCCGGTCGGGAAGTACAGGTTTAGGGTAAGTAAGAGAAGTACCTACCTACTGATAGTAAAATAAGTTTTTGGCTGGTTTATGAAATGTCCAGTTTTCTGATGATGTCCATTCGTATATTATATATCTTCATTCCAATGGGATTGTTTCTTTACCTCAAAATGAAAATATGGAGTGTTTTGCTATTGTAAATTGAGGAAGGTCATAATGTAGGTAGGTATTGATTAGGTATTATAATTATGATGCATTTCCCAAGTATTATCAAAAGATGTAAAAATTTCGTGGATGCTGCTAATTGCCTGTCTTTTGGTTACCCTACCAAATAAAAGTGATTTTTGTCACCGAGCCTCCAGTGCTATTTTTTTTTTAATTTGTTAAGTATATTATACCAACATACCAACAACACTAAGTACAACCAACAAGAACCCAACCAACAAACAACAACAACATCTACTATACAGGGTCCAACTTAATATGCTGACACTCTTTTAAGGGGATGATCAGACCGTCAAACTGAACAACTTTCTCTGTGGCACCAACATCGAAATCGCGAAAAAAACAGCTGTCCCATAATTATACAACGTGTTAATGAATAAGCGCAAAACCTCATACACCCCAACTGATTCATAACAAAATAATAAGATTGAAACAATAATTTAATTATTTTTATAGTTAAAATTTAAAGTTATTCGCATTTTAAGTTTTGAGGCAAAAATGATTTGCCATCATTTCAGCAATGAATGAAAGCGCTAACGTGCTCGTGGATACATTTTAAGAATCTTGTTTTAGTTTTAAGTAGGGTGATTGTGCCCGAGCAGTGGGTTGAGATCGAGATCAGTAAATTTTAAATTTTACAAACAAATTATTAAAAAATTACCTATATTGAAACCGTGATAATTCGATTTTGCTCTCGATTCGAAACAAACTACTTTCTAGTTTTGCGTTAATTCATTAACACGTTGTATTATGTATTTGGCTCGAGTAGGTTTGCAGTTTTGTATAGAACAGATGTTTTTTTTTTTTCGCGATTTCGATGTTGGTCCCATAGAGAAAGTTGTTCAGTTTGATGGTCTAATCATCCCCTTAAAAAAGTGTCAGCATATTAAGGACCCTGTATAGGTACATTTCCAAAAAACAAGATGACAATCTTGTAATTTGTAGAAAAAGTATTAAGTAATCGTTTTTTTTTTTAAATACGATTTAGTGCAGCATTGGAGACAAGGTGACCTCTTAAAACTACATAAAATCTTTACTGCTAATTAATTACCAATAATGAAACCACATTTTATCGTTAGATAGGTACATAGTTACAAAGTTTCTGGTAATTTGTATCACATTTTATGGTTAGATCGTTAAAATCTTGTTTTATGTACTTACTTATATAAGTCTTATAAAAATTTTCCTGATGTCTCTTAATGTTCCAATTAATCTTGGTCATCCTATTCGTACTATAATTATGTACCATTCGACCAATGAAAATAAATATCCTGGACATTGTCACACAAATTATTTATTCACATAATACTAGGTACTACTACTAGGTACTACTACTACTAGGTACATAATACTGGTAGGTAGGTACCAAAATCTAATCTAACCAGGAGTGCGATTTATTAATCTCATTCGGTGAGCTCAGCAGTTGTAAATGTCAAAATTACAAATGGAGATACATATATCTTTCTACTGCTAATTTGGCTTTCAAAAATCAAGGGCGTAACAAACGGACGCTATAATATACAGCGCAGTACAGCGCAGTATAGCGCTATACTGCGCTCTAGAGTACGGTATAGCGCTATACTGCGCTCTATAGCGCAGTACTGCGCTATAGAGCGCAGTATAGCGCTATAACGCGTGTGCATCGAGATGGCGGGATCAAATCTTCGTTTCAAAATTTGGCCTGTCGGTAACATAGTACTCCATTCAGCTGTCCCATACATTTGGGTCGAGTAGGATTCCAGCTTTGTCTTCTTCTTCTTATCTTGTGGACAAGCCCTGGTGTCAGAGTTTATTCATAACCGTCTTACGGCCTCGTGACGTAGTTTTTATGTAACGACTACTACCACCAGAGATAGTAGCTGGGACCAAAGGCTTAACGTGCCACCCGAAGCATGGAATCATCTTTTTTTTCAGACAATCAGGTGAATTCAGACTGCAATGTCCTAACAAACTGGGGAAAAACGCACAAAGTGAAAAATCACTAGGTGCCTCCTGTGGGAATCGAACCCACGACCTCCGTGTCAAGAGCCTAAGCTCTTAACCATTGGACGACGGAGCTTTGTATGGAACAGCTGATTTGTTTTTTTTGTAATTTTGATGTTAGTCCCATAAAGTTTTTCAGTTCGATGATCCGATCAACCCCTTAAAATCCGTCTGAGAGAGTTAGGCGTAAATAATTATTATCTATTTTGATTATATTGGAAAACCAACAACAGTATATTACAGAATTTACAAGAGTATGAAACAGCATTTTGTAATTGAATTAATAATTGAACAAAAGTAATTTCATTACTTGTAATTTCAATTAAGTAATTGGAATTACCTAAGTAGTTTTATTGTTAATACAATAACATTTATTTTAGTATAATTAAAATTACACAATTAAATACCGAACATCCATCATCCACCTTCAAACATCAAATGGCTAATGCAATCATTATTTACTTTCAAAAAGCATTCATTTATAATCGGAACCAAAAAAGTAATCAATCAGTCAATCAAATCAGCCCATATCAAACCACTGCTGGGAAAAGGCCTCCTTTTTTTACTGTGCCACTCCTCACGGTCCTGTGCCAATCTGATCCATGGCTGACCCGCAAACCTTACAATGTCAGCCAAAATAGTAAATGAGCAAACAATTTGAATTAACAATAATTACAATCTAAACTTGAATGATAGCTTATGATCTGATATCTGACTTAAAATCTGGTATATAATTTGTGCGGACGAAGTCGCGGGTTAACTCTAGCTACTAATAAAAATTGTATTTGTTAATTTAATTACCTTTCAATAATTACGAGTATATGATGATGATGATGATGATGAATTACGAGTAATTAATTACATCTTACAATTTTATTAGTAGTTAATTACAATTTGCCCAACACTGGTAGGTACTATGTTACTGAAAAGATACATTTTGAATCAAAGATTTTGATCCTGCCGCCTCGATGCTCACAATTTATCAATGGAATGACTAACATAGTACTCCCTAGTGATGTGCCGAGACAGGTTGGACTTGAGTTCGGATTCGAATACCTTTACAATAATGCGCTTTCGTAATAATGCGAGTACACTATATGCGAAATAAATATTCGGATTCACAATAATCAAGTAGGTACTAACAGTTAGCACTTACATAAATTGCAACTTTAATTTCTTATCTCTTGTCGAAAAACGACTATATTAAGTAAGAGTAGGTTTATACAGGCTGTATGGTTGAGTGTGTTACCTACATACTTGATGGGGTGTTTCAGACCATAAAACTTAACAACTTTTACTATGGTACCAACTTTGAAATCGCGAGAAAAAAATCTATTTCGTACATTTTGGTAGAGTAGCTATTGTCATTTTCTATGAATGACATTTGCTGTTTTTCGCGATTTCTTTGTTGGCTCCATAGAAAAAATCGCGAAAAAAAATCCTACATTTTGGTCGAGTAGCTATTGACATTTTCTATGAATGACATTTGCTGTTTTTCGCGATTTCTTTATTGGCTCCATAGAAAAAGTTTCTCAGTTTGATGGTTGCTCAGAATGGACTTGAATACTCGAGTAGGTACCAATTTGATTCTTCTTTCAATGAGGTTACCAAAGAAATAAGAAAATTGTTATCGAATAAATTAATATTAATATCCGAATACTAAAAATAGTCGTCTCGGCACATCACTAGTACTACAATGGCGGCGAGAATGGCGGCGAGCACAAAGGACTCGGCCACGCCGCAGTCCGCCGCACGCACACACGCCACCGTAGAGTCAACTCCACGTGGAAGACCACTTCTTGATACTTTTAAAATTTTTTTCTTGAGCAAGTACTTTGTTTAGCAACGTAGCTTATTTATCATTTTAGATAGGTATTAAAATGTAACTTAAATTAACATAAAACATCTTATTTTAATTCGTAAATCATTGATTTTATTTAAGTCTGTTGTTTGTGCTCGAGCGTCACGCAAAAACAACTGGACCAATATTATTCACGATGTAAATTTAAATGCTTTACATTTATCAGATGGTCGTGCCTCAGACCATCAAACTGAACAACTTTCACTAGTTTGGTCCTATGGGGTACTATGGTTCACTATGGTGAACATTGTTTAATTGTATAACGTTGGTCCAGTTGATTTTGCGTGACGCTCGAGTACAAACAACAGACAAAAAATATCAATTGATTTATCAGCAACAATCAGGGATTTTTAATTAAAAGTTAACGTATTATGTTTTTCAAAGTTAAATTTTAATACATAAGTATCAAATAATAAACAATTTACTTTGCCAAACAAAATACTTACAAAAAATTACAAGTATCAAGATCGATAATTTGCCGTTTGCGTCTGTGTGCGTGAGTGCGGTGGCAGCTTGCGCGTGTATGAATACAATTTTATACAGGCTGTTCAATTAAATGAGTTATATGGGTTCATGGGATGGGATGAAAATCAAACCAGGTGGTTTGATTGATTCCTTTTATCTGATCGTATGCCGCCAATCAATGCAAAGGTGCCCGCGCCTTAACTGGTTCGCGTGAAAGGTCTACCTATCTTAAAAAATTACAATGATAAAGTAGATCCTACTTAGTTGTTTGATTTGATTTTCCTAATAAAGACCAAAATTAAAAAAATATACCTACCTACCAAAAGATTTTTTTTTTGTGTTCCGAAACTTTTAGGGGTGGTTCAGACCATCAAACTGAACAACTTTTACTATGGGATCAAACCTGCAATCGCAAAGAAAAAAATCGGCTGTTCCATACTAAACTGCAAAGCCTCCTAAACTCAAATGTATGAGACAGGCAATTTTTTTTGCTTAAATTAGTTGTTGAGACACTATTACTCATATAAAATTTGTTGTTTAACATTATAATAATAAACTGGTAAGTAATATTAGTCCGCCTATTCAATAAATAAGTTGATTAATTAAATAAATCAGGACGGTTGTAAAACATCCTGTATCTATGCGACGTAATATACCAAGCAGTATAGCGCAGTATAGCGCTATACTGCGCTATACTGCCCGGTATCTTTCAGATGGCAATAGCCCCCTCTCACTCGCACAAGAACGGGACGTGCTCATGCAAGGTTTCGTGCGTTAGAAGAGTTCAACCTCGGCGGTATCGCGCTATACTGCGCTCTATAGCGCAGTATAGCGCTATACTGCGCTATACCGTACTCTAGAGCGCAGTATAGCGCTATACTGCGCTGTACTGCGCTGTATATTATAGCGTCCGTTTGTTACGCCCTTCATACCTACTTCAGGACTGCGATTTTTGAAAGTCAAAATCAGCAGTAGAAAGCTCCATTGAAAATATAGTTGAATTCGAAAAAAAAAACGGATTTAGCTGATTACATTTACGGAATGTCTAGGTAGGTAAAAGTTTTCTTGGGGAAAGTTGTGCAGTATCATGGGTACAATCACCCCTTAAAGTAATGCAACTGTTTACCCTAACACCCTTTAGAATACAAATACAGGGTTACCTCGAAGACAGTGCGCAAATTTTACGTATATAAAGGTCATTGAAAATAAAAAGACACGTATTTTTTATTTTATCATGTCTCATACAAACATATTGAAATAGAGTGACAAAAGAGTTCCAAAGATAACAGAAAAAATGCCTGAACTCTGATTAGGGTCTTACTATATATAGTAATGAGGGTTGGGGTTGACATCCATGGCGCTTTGGACGATTATATTTTTAGATTATATTTATGGCTGATTATAAAGAAAGAAATCCGATTGTTAAATCCCGGCCGAGATTCATAGGAATCCGAAGACGAAACCACAAAAAAAAACACAAAAAAAATAGTTTTTTTACCTGGAATGTGTTCTGTTAACGATACTGATTGCATGGAAGAAAAATGCGCACTGTCTTCGAGGTAACCCTGTATAGATAGAAACATACATATGACTCTGATTCATGATCCATGATGTTATAGACTAAGAGATAAGTGTACTTTTTGCAACCATCAGCAGCAAGGCTGATTCAGTGTTTATGTGGTGTAGAGCATCTGTGTGATGGGGATGGACCAGGTCTGCCTGCATAACTTCAGTCGGTTTAGGAGTTACAGACGTTTAAAGGTCTGGAAAAAAATTACGATCCACAGCAAGGCTGATCGTATGATATTATTGTAGTATGCACTGTAGCTATGCGAAAAGTACAAAAACTGACATGAACTGCCAGTCGGTTTAGGAGATACAGCCGTTCAAAGGTCAGACCTTTGAACGTCAGTAACTCCGAAACCGATTATTATAACACTTTATTGCACACAAAAACATAAAAATATACAAAGTTGAGAAAACATGTACAAAGGGCGAGCTTATCTCTGAAGAGATTTCTTCCAGCAGACCCGCAAAAGAGACAGTTAATAATTACAAGGCAAACTTATTGTGTACAAACAAACAATAAATAAATATATTATACAATATACAACCTACAAAATACAATATATATCAGAATAAATATTATATATATATATATATATATCACTTAAGGTAGAGAAAGATAGTGCTCTTTCGTTCTCTTTTTAAATATTGCAATAGACTTTGAGTCGCGAATGTCGGCGGGGAGTGAGTTCCATAACCGAGCAGCATGGATGGTGAAGGAGTAGGAGTAGAAGTCGGTGGAGTGGGATGGGATACTAAGTTGGGTACGGACGTGGGATCGGCAAGGTTTGTCAGGAGGGCGGGAGAAGGAGAAACGTTCTCGGAGATAGTTAGGATATGAAGGGTTGTGAAGGATGTTGTAAAGGAGACAAAGGATGTGGACATTCCTACGATCGCGTACGGGGAGCCATTTCAACTGGGCCCGAAACTCGGACACGTGGTCATACTTCCGCAGACCGAAAATGAAACGTATGCCCAAGTTCTGTAGTCTTTCCAACTTGTTATTTAACTCCTCGGTGGCATCGAGACAACAGACATCCGCGTAGTCGATGATAGGGAGGATTAGGGATTGGGCTAAGAGGATTTTGGTGTTGATGGGAAGAAAATTTTGAAGTCGTTTGAGGGAGTGGAAGGAGTAGTGCACTTTTTTACTGATCTGGTTGAAGTGGTCCGCCCATGACAGGTTAGAATCGAACATGACACCGAGATTTTTAGCGGACTTACTGTAGGGAATAGTGATATGGTTGTAACTAACAGGTGAAACAAGGGACAGATCGACGCGGCTACGCATCCTTGTGCTACCGATGACCAAACACTGCGACTTGGAGGGGTTAACCATCAGACCATTGGACTGAGCCCAGGTATAGATACGCTCCAAGTCAACATTTATCGCATCGATAGCGTCACTGATGTTATCGGGTTTGAAATGCCGGTAAATTTGAAGGTCATCAGCATACAAATGATAGTTGGATGATATAATGACAGTGATGGTATTAATAAAAACTGAGAAGAGAAGAGGAGAAAGAACACCACCTTGAGGCACGCCTGCAGTGAGATCGCACCAATCAGATGAAATCCCGCCAGAGCGGATACACTGCGAGCGGCCTCGGAGATAAGAGAGAAACCAAGAGATAACTGGTGGAGAAATGTTGAGAGATTGAAGAATACCTAAGAGAACATCGAAGTCAACAGAGTTGAAAGCACTGCTGAAATCGAGAAGTATGAGGATAGTGAGCATTTTATTCTCCATAGCCAGTCGGATGTCATCAGAAACTTTTACAAGTGCAGATACAGTGCTGTGCCCTGGGCGGAAACCAGATTGGAACGAGTTCAATAATTTGTTGCATCGGAGGAAGGAAGACAGTTGTTTCTGAACAATAAGCTCTAATACCTTGGAAAGAAAAGGAAGTATAGAGATGGGGCGGAATTGAGAGAAAGAAGTAGGGTTACTGGATTTTGGCAGAGGAACAACTAGAGCTAGTTTCCATGCCGAGGGAAAGGAACTGGAGGACAAGGAGAAATTAAAGATGTGTGTGAGGATTGGAAGTACTTCAGGAAGGATGAGGGAGATCATACGAGAGGATATCGTGTCATGACCCTCGGCGGTAGAGGAGATGGAAAGGATATGCTTCCTAACATCAAGCTCGGTTACTGCAGAAAAAGATAGAGGGGGACATGTAGGCATTGGTAGTTTGGAAAGTTCCAGAAGTGTTTTTGATTTGACAGAGGGATCAATGTTAAATGGAAGTGAAGAGAAATGTTTATTAAGAGCAGTGAGGTCAAGAGAAATGGGGGAAGAATCAGAAGATTTACCAATGCCTAAGGATTTAAGAAACCGCCATACCTGTGCAGGGTCTGAGACACTTACAGATTTATGGATATGAAGTCTCCTGGCATCCCTGCACATACGGTTACAACGGTTACGAAGCATCTTGAAACGATCGCGATTGGTGTCAGAAGGACAACGCAGGTATTTCCTTTTCGCCCTATTCCGCAGCGCCATAATATTCTTGATCTCGTCCGTAAGCCACGGAGCCGGCACATGCTTGACCTTAACCTTTTTTATTGGAGCATGGACATCAAATAAGCTAAGGAAAATGTTGTTAAATAAAGATATTTTGGCGTCCATACTGTCAGCACTAAGAACAGGTCCCCAATCGGTGCCACTTGCATCCAGACGCAGAGCCGATTCATTAATATTTTTAAAGCTGCGAAGGGAACGGTAAATGGGCTTGCGTTTTGGAGGGCGCACCTTGTAAGACAAATAGACTAGGTCGTGGTAAGAAAAGCAGGCCGGCTGTTGGCCGAATGTTGATACGTTTTGTGGAGTCGAGACAATCATCAGGTCTAGGAGAGATGGAGTTTTATTTGGGAGGTGATGAGTGGTTGAAAGAGGTAGAACGTGAAGGTTGACAGACGAAAGCAAAGAGAGTAGATTGTGCGTACGAGAATCGTTTTTGACCAAACAAGTGTTGAAATCACCGAGAAGAAGGACATGTTCGTAAAGGGGGCAAAATTGGTGGAGTAAGGATTCTAAAGTGGAAAAGTAATTGATATGCATATTAGGACTGTAAAAGACAGCTAGGAGAATTTTAGTATGGCGCAGGGAAACTTCAAGAAAAAGGTGTTCAGACGAACCGGAATAAAGCGAAGGTGACACGCTGATAACAGAATGTGGGATATCGGTTCTAAGATATATAGCTACGCCGCCACACCCCACACCAACACGATCGTTTCTGATGAGCTTGAAGCCAGGAAGTGCGTATTGGGTAGATGGGAGAGAAGGTTTTAGGAAAGACTCAGAAATCAAAATAGCATCAACATTTGAGTTACTAAAAGTTGCAAGTAAGTCAGAGTAGTGGCCAGGAACGCTTTGGGCGTTAATGTGAACGATATTGAAATTGAAAGAGAAACTGGAGAAAACAGAAGAGAGATAATCGGATAAGGAGTCAGTAGTGGAAGTGTCACTCCCATCCGCACTAATAAAATCATCAGACGACGAAGAGCAGGAAAAGAAACTATTATTTGGATCGGCGTGATCATCATACATTATAAATAATAATAAATGTATACCTATAAAACTAAATATAATAAATATGCCTAAAAACAACTACAAAAGTACTACAAATCGAGCACAGAAAGCACTGTACTCGCCGTGCGTGTGGAAGAAAAATATTCAGTAACTAATACACAATACACAATTTAACAGAAAACAAAAATGAGAGAAAACAAAGAAAAAAAAACATTCAACAGTAACACTATACAAAATACAATCAGTAAGGGAACACGAAAAAGGAACGAAAACATAAAATTCGATATTTCACAGAAAAATTAACATTAAAATTGAGCGAAATTTGGTGAGAAATTTTGGAAATTTTAAAAACGTTAGTTCCACTGCAATGACATTTACACATTTCTAAACGAATACCAATATGTCAAAGTGTTGTCAAAAGCGAAAATTTACGTGACAGGGCAACAATAGCAAATAAATTTTGAAAAGAAATCGTTTAAAACTAAATAAAAAGAAATTTTGGGTGAACTACCTGCAAAGCCAGACGACAAAAAACAAATGAAACACTGCTAAATTAGAAAGTCGTGGCTAAAAGGCAGAAAAGTGAAAAGCGAAAGGTTGAAAAACAGTGAAGCTATTTCTTCCTCGTGGCCCTGATAGGCCTCGCAACGGGCTTCGCTGCGGACTTAGGAGGCTTGCCTTCGTTCTGCGCGCTCTTCAGCTGGGGCGGCTCGTTCTGGGAGTCACTCACTTGACCCGGAAACTTCGCTATGAGCAACTCCAAATCAGACTGCGACTCCACTTTACGACGGCTCTTGTCCGGCAGCAGGATGTTGATCTTGCCGTCAGCCGACCAGCAGCGATTGACTCCGAAGTGCATGCGTCCAGCCATGAACACTTGATGCCTAGTCCGGGTCAGGAACTCCGACAAAGTGAATCCGGACCCCTTCAGCAATGACTTGCTATCCCACACCTCACGTCGATGCTGCACCATGTGGAATCTGAGCAGGATGGGCCGTGGCTTTGATGTATTAGAGCCAAGGCGGTGGCACATTTCAAAATCATCGGGAGTGACCTCTGGCATTTTCATTTTGTCGGATATTATCTGAGCGGCTACTTTGTGGGTTCTCTCATCCTTATCCTCTGGGACCCCATGCAGGAGCAGAACCTTCCGCCTCAGATAGGTCTCATGCCGATCCAGACCGAGCGACAGTAGCTCAACTTGGCTCTTAAGGGTGGAGAGACTATCCCACATAAATGATTTAAACTCGGCGAACTCACTTGAAAGTGCTGCAATATCAGGCGAGGATGTTGATGAAGATGCAGTGGCCTTTACGAGACGTTCTTCGTATGCATTCATCCGCGATTCAAAGATCTTTGAGAACTCGGCGAGACTTGATGTGATGTCCATAGTGATGTGTGTGAACCGTGCTTATAATGAACAAGCATCACTGGCAGGCGAGTACAGGTGCTTAATTAGTTGAATGTACTAATACATGTATACTATTAATGTATATTTCTATTTTATTTAAAATAAATTTTGAAGAGCAAAAATTTTCGTGTGCACACAATTTCGTAGCCTACCGCCAAAAAAAAAGACCGACTGATGAACCATGTCAGTTTTTGTACTGTTCACATGGCTACAGTGCATACTACAATAATATCATACGATCAGCCCTGCAGCTGTTCGTAATTTTTTTCCAGACCTTTAAACGTCTGTAACTCCTAAACCGACTGAAGTTATGCAGGCAGACCTGGTCCATCCCCATCACAGAGATGCTCTACACCACATAAACACTGAATCAGCCTTGCTGCTGATGGTTGCAAAAAGTACACTTATCTCTTATAATATTAAGATGGGGGCATAATACACATATCGATGAGTTTGCTTTAGAATGAAATTCATCAGTTCAACTCTCACTTTTATTTAACCATTGAGCTATAATGTACCTACTAGAGGTGACACGAAACAAAGTGTCATGCGCCACATACGGGTAGAAACGTCGGAGTGCGGGGGTGAAAGAGTTTATGGGACAGCGAGTAATGAAGTACAGGCAGCGTCTTTTCTGCAAAACTTAATGCTTTTACAGCCCCTCTAGCATGCCACCGCCGAGAAAACGACAAAAATCGAGACGTGCCTCCGTCTTTATTATTTTACGTACGCCAAAAAGAGCGCGCATGACGTTTTTCTCGTTTAAACGCTTTGTCGTGGGTGGCATGCTAGCCGTGCAGGAGAGATAGACTTGTCGCGTGATAATAGGCCTCACACAAAAATACTGCAGAAGGGTGCCTGTCCACTTAAGCTCTTATCCTGTAGTCGCCTCGTACGACATCCACAGCATCCACTCTATTCTAAGCCTCAACCAATCGTCCTTTTCTGAGTTATTAGTATTCATAATTTATTTAACCAAAATGAAATACAGTACCTACCGTACCTACTTGACCTACCTAGTACCTCTAGTCCTCTACCCACGTCCAATTTAGGTAGGTATACTTAATATTAGTTCGAGAAATACTAGGATAAAATAAATATAAGCTTATTTTTGTGTTCTTTTGATATCTATTACCTAATTACCTGCCTAAAACGGAGAATTATTTCTATAAGTAGGATTGTTCTATGAAAAAACTCATTTGAGCTACTAGAAAATGGTTGAACCACGCAGATCTGTGTTTTATATGTCAAGGCATTGTTTTTTATTTTCATTGATTTACCCATGTGTTTACAATAGTACCTACATACACACAATAACAGCATAATATATAACATCAATTAAGGCTTAATGTCTAACTGCACAACCTATTACCTACAGGTAAATAACATATGCAGAATGACTTGCCATCGACTCGATAGAAAAGACCACATGCACATTATTACTAATAGGTGACATCAAAAATAATTAAAATCAAATCAAAGTACCTACCTATAATAGGTCCACCTCGCTGAGGTAAAAGACCGGTTATTTTGTTTATCAGATTATTTCTAAGTACATACCTAGTACTTATGTAATTGGACTACACTACATCTATTCCGGGTAGAAAAATATCCCAAGACAGATTCAAATTGAGCTTGTCTATCAAAACACAGAGGCGCTCGAGAAGAATACCAATAAAAGTCCATCCTCATCCGTAGGTGTACGTATCTACTGCGATCGACATTGCTAAGCTTTGCCTCGAAAAATCTAATTAAAAGAGATTATCCCTATACAAGAGGATTAAAATACTGAGATCCAATCAACGGACTTAACAGATAAAAATTTCCTTAAAGCGTATCATCATGGGACCACGACTCTCCATACTAATCGATGCGAACGAGCGCGTGGCTCCGGTCAGAAGTAAGCCGTCTTCTTTGAAAAATGAGATGATTTTTTATTAATTTCGAAAAAGTAAGAAAACCACATCAATCTAAATTGTCTTGTGAACAATATTGTAAATTTTCGTTATCTTCCGATTAAAAATGTAAGCGTAAAAATGGTTACTACTGGAAAAAAAGGGATGACTTTAGATTACATTTTCTTCGGTTTTATTCATTAAAATCTCTCTCATATCTCTTCTTATATCGTGTAAATGGTTCAGTTTATTTTTCAGCTCAAAAAGTGCCATAGTTAATTAATTAATGAGTATAGTTAACGTATATATGTAATTTATGTAATGTATACGAATAGTTAATGAATATAGTTAATAATAATAATAGTTAATGAATAAAATGGTTACAAAGTTACCCAATTTCATGGTAAAACCATTAGGTAGCCCCTTAAATAAAACAGATGCCCTTGACCTGTAAAGATTACAATAGCAGCATAAACATATGCTCACGACTATATTCCCCGAGGGGGTAGTCAGAGATATTCTGAAACCTCAGAACATCCACGTTTCACCAGGAGTACCGAAACTCTGTCCAGTGTGACGGGGGGTGAGCCCGTCGCCACTTATAATGGACAGTGGGTACAATACATGCCTCAAAATTGAAGCATGCAGGTTTCCTCACGATGTTTTCCTTCGCCGAAAAGCCAGTGGTGTTACAAATCGTACATAAATTCCGAAAAACTCATTGGTACGAGTCGGCCTGGACGTGGATCGAACCATCGCCTCCTGCACGGCAGGCAAGGTTACTCGCCACTGGACCACCACGGCTTTTTACAATATTATAGGTCAAGCAGATTCAGCAGTCGCATACAAATTCAGTTCATTAAGCGTCACGTGTCGATTTAAGAAGTGGAATAATTAATTTCATAATTTTATCAAAGTCATCAGACTGTCGGCAGACAAAATGTAAAATATACTTACAAATCTTTAGAAAGACGCCATATAATGCTTTGGTTGCCTCGTCCTTTAAATTAGTTTATTAACACAGGCCTTAATCGCAGGCCCTAGCACACACCGCATGAAAGATATATCGCTGTAGCTTCTTTTGTCTATTCGGACCAAAGAGCTATGCAAAATTGTTGTTTTGTACGGCCACGCTTACATACATACATGTATATAGAGATACGGGAGGGTCACAGATTGAACTTACGCCAAATTGAGCCCGTAACTTTCGTCTAAGGGTAACAGGAAATCAGGTTTCTGTCCCAAAAGAGTCTTTGAATCTGCTTTATCAGAAATCGACACACTGATTGATCTTTGGTTCGCCTCAAACAGATCCTCAAATCGAACCAAAGTCGCTGAATTCCAATTATCATCTAAGGTGGTAATGGTAAGGCTAGGGTTAGAACAATTAGACTGAAGAGGTAGTCATCCTTACGTCAACCAAAACAAGACCCGTGTACGCTCATCACATCGTGAAATTAACCGCAACGGTCGGTCAATTACGACCAATTAATATCGACAAAACACAAAGGCTACATTTCATGCGCCTCCAAACATGAGAGACAAATGAACGATACCGATGCAATGATTGTCCTACTCACTGTTTCGAAGTTCGATAATATCGTAGTCGTCTTAGCATCAATCAATCAAATCAGTCCACATCAACGTACGCCTTCCTTTTATTGCGCCATTCCTCATAGTCCTGTGCTAATCCGAATCAGCAGTGCGATTTTTGAAAATCATACGAGCGGTTCGGCAGTAGAAAGATGCATAATCTCCATAGTAATTCTGACATTTTCTACTGCCGAACCGCTCGTATGATTTTCAAAAATCGCACTACAGTGCACACTCGTCACCCTTATGTCATCGGACCAACCAAACCGATCCGACACGATCCGGTAGACGTAATGTGGGACTTCCCTCAGCTCGCATGACTGACGATCTGAGTCAGGTCATGTGGTTTTGAGGCTTTGCTACTATGAATATGTAAGGCAGTGGACGATGATGAAATGAATAATTTATTTGATAGGCTGATGTCTGTTACCTACTTATCTCGGTGGATTCCCTGTTTCACTTCTACTTGAAATGCGAATTCCAATATTCTAATAGAGCTGGAAGTTGGCTGCAATTGAAGCTCTTCGGACCTTGAAAGCAGAATTTTATATGGATTGACAAAATTTTATTGGCAGTGCTGCCTATCAGCGGCGAATTCCACGTTTTGAGATATGGGGAAACAAATACGGCTGATGAGAAATGGCCAACACATCATAGTAGCCGATAGACGTCCACTGCTGGACATAATTATGCCTCCCCAAGAATCGCCACAACCACTGGTTCTGCTGCCTGCTGCCTTCACCAGGTCGTCGGTATACCTTGTGGGGCCTTCCCACGCTGCGGTACACGGTGGCCACTCAGCACCACCGGCCATCGATTCTGCGAGTAATGTGTCCTACTCTGGTTCTTCTGCGAATAGCCAAATCTAGGAGATAAAATGTTGAAGTTTCTTTTCCTAACGAAAGATTTTCGTAGAGTCAGCACCAAAAGAGAAGGAATTTAAAAATTATTCTTGGCAGCTCTGCTTTTCGGGTTGGCAACTAGTTGTAATTGTCCGGTGCAAGTTGATGCTAGCAGATTTATTGGCCATTCTATTCAGAGTTCGAATTGTTTCAGCAAAATTGCACCTAAAGCTGTGCACGTGATATATTATGCATGTTTTAAACTACCTACATACATCGTGTTAAATTAAAGCAAAACCTAAAAACCGTTTGTTCTAGAGTAGACGAATCGATAACTGCACATGTATCGTTAGATTTATTCATTCAGGCATTTAAGGTACACGCACTTTTTTATACGAGTTTTTTGTTTTGTTTAATCTTGTGCTTTCTGTTATGTTAAAACTAAATAAATTAATACCTTTAGTTAGACTGAACATTGCAAGTCTTTTACTAGGGTACCTACTACTTAAATTGCATTATGGGAAAAATACATCCCTGTTTTTAATAGGCGTGGTTGCTCAGTCGGTAGTGAACCTGCCTGCTGTGCAGAGGGTTGCGGGTTCGAATCCCGTAAGCGACAAATATTTGTATGATGAATATCAATATTTGTACCCGAGTCATGGATGTTTGTATCTATATCGATCGTTGTCTAGTCATCATAATAGATTCAGGCTAGATTCTGCCACTTTAAATGTGACCTACATAATTTGTATGACAAAATGTCCAAGATATTTATTATTTAATAGGTAGGTACACCTATAAGTATGCTGAAGATAATCATTTTGTTTTATCAATAAAGTAAATATTAATTTGTTCTAGGAACCACAAAAGCTGAAGCCATGGCCAGGAGTGTGGGATGCAACGAAGCCCCTGCCAGCCTGCCTGCAGTACGAACCATTCGAAAATAATGTCGTAGGTCAGCACATCGACTTAAAAATTAAACATTCCTAAACCTCCTTTACATTTCTAGAGATAGGTAGGGTAGGTACACAAGACAAAGAACATTACATAGTCATCCAATTTGAAATGTAGGTGTATTGTACACAGGGTCCTTCTTAATATGCTGACACTTTGTTAAGGGGATGTTCAGACCATCAAACTGAACAACTTTCTCTATGGGACCAACATCGAAATCGCGAAAAAAAAATCTGTTGTCCCATACATTTGGCTCGAGTAGGTTTGCAGTTTTGTATGGAAGAGATGATTTTTTTTTCGCGATTTCGTTGTTGGTCCCATAGAGAAAGTTGTTCAGTTTGACGGTCTGATCATCCTCATAAAAAAGTGTCAGCATATTAAGTAAGTTGGACCCTATAAGTAGGTACTTATGTGATTTTTTTTAAGAGTTTTCAAATTTTCTGTTGTGGTTCAGACTATCAAACTAAACAACTTTAACTATGGGAGTACAAATACAAATACAAATTCAAATATATTTATTCAATAAATTCGGTTCGGATACATGCGGTATGAGTGATAGTGTTGGGCACAGCTCTAGGCACAACACGCAGGTTGGAGTAAAAGTAACATAGCAAAAAAAATCACCATGTGTGCCCAATGCGGATTGGTAGAGTGGACTACCCACACTCATCATAATTTCTTCTTCATGAATATTGCGTTCGAGTCGCGTGGCTAAGGGGGTCCCAAGTGGACGCGTTCGGCTTGCGATTTAAGAGAATTTTATTCCGAGAGCGAAAATGCGCGCTGCATACAAACGTACTATGGTGATATTTTCAATACTAACCAATTAAAGTCAATGAAATTTAGCAGAAACAATCTAGAAACAAATCTCTATGGTTGTATGGAGTCAGATTTTCGTTAAGATATCTTATACAGTTTCAATTTTAGGATTAATTTAAGTTTTGTATGGAAATCTTTGAGGCACTGCAACTTTAAAACTATACATTTTAACGAAAATCGGACTCCATACAAGCATATAAATTTGTTACTAAATTGTGTCTACAAAATTTCATTGACTTTAATTGGTTAGTATTGAAAATATCATCATAGTACCTACGTTTGTATGGAGCGCGCTCCGAATTATATCCACCGTTTTATGGCGGTTTCGAGTGTAGGTATGTTTTTGTTTAAAAACGGGGCTTTGACATCGCCATATCATATTACCGTACTATATCTAATAAATATATCTTCAACACTTGACACTGGCGAAATCTAACAGGGAAAAATAGAATATTGCGTTCCTGTATGAAATAGATTATCATGCTTTTCATGGCTTTAATTTTCTGAAGAACCATTTATGAATACCGCAAAATTATGGTTTTCAACATTTCCATTAACAAGATGATTATGGAAATTGCCAAGGCTTCTCTTTGAAGACGACCGGCTTTGTTTACCTGCTAGTAACGAATTCAAATATTGAATCAATCTTTAAGTATAATATGTATGTTAATGAATGAAGGCCTTGAAACAAAAATAGATTATCATAAACTGTTTGTTATTGTCAATACATAAGTAAGTGATAACTTGATGGATATAACACAAAGTACTCGTACCTAACTACCAAAAACCCAAATAGTTGCACTTTTATTTAAGACATTAGCGTTATAAATTATTTTTTACGCGAATGGCCAAATTTTGAAAAAGTTAAGAGGATTATAACCGTTAGCGCGCTCCATACAAACAAAGTTTAATATTGGATAGGCTAAGACCCCTTGCTAACGAGCCGGTTTCTACCCGGTCCGGCGCCAAATCGGCGCCGGCTAAGCTTGTTCACGAGCCGGCGTCGCGTCGTTAAAAACCTTCATAGTGTCCCATACATACCTAAATGACGACCGGACGTAGGTCCGGTTTAAAACCGTGTAGCCCCGGCGGCAAACCGGCTCGTTAACAAGGGGCCTTAAGAGAAGGAAGGCGGTCCGTGGGTAGACCACGGATGCGTTGGTCAGACGACATTGTAAGGGTTACGGGTCAGAGATGGATCAGACTGGCACAAGACCGTGAGGACGCTGGAGTAATGCAATAAAAAGGAGGCCTATACCCAGCAGTGGGTAGCTGCCCAACAAACATTTTAGTGCTTACGGCAGCCTTATTTTAGAGCTCTTAGTATTATATATGGTATATAAGAACTCCAATAGCAACATTCGACTCTACAGTGGGGTTAGTTATAAATAATTAAATCTTTCAGAGGAATAACAGTAATAAAGAAAAAAAATATAACTTAAGATGGTAGCATGGGGTTTATCGAAACCATTGTATAACTTATTCTTATAGCTTTAAGAGGCACAAACCAATAAAAGTAATTGTAAGGTGTCTACTAACACTTACTAACGGCTGATATTCTACTACTGAGGTAGTAAAATGTCTTGTAACACCTTGAGGCTTACCTTAATAGCTTCAAGAAGTATTAAACGCTGTGAGTGATTTTCAGGTGTGTACTAACACTTACTACCGACTGGTATTCTACTACTGAGTTAGTAAAATGTCTTGTAACACCTTGAGGCTTACCCTAATAGCTTCAAGAAGTATTAAACGCTGTAAGTGATTTTCAGGTGTGTACTAACACTTACTACCGACTGATATTCTTACAAAGAGTTAGATAAATACTTTGTACCACCTAAAAAGTTTTGTCGAGCCTTAAGAGTTAGTAAGAAACCTATAAGCATCTAAGAAGTGTTGATTATAAGTCATATAGAGCTAGATTCTGCAAGAGTTAGAATCCACCTTAAAATCATTGCAGGCTCTATAATGGAGTTTATCGGTCAACCATAAGTAATATTGTGGTGTTTATAAAAGCTTGTATACAGCAGCAAACATTATGTGCAAATTTTATAACTCTTCATTATCACTTTAAGTTGAGTAATAGGATTTAAGTCACTTAACCTAACCTCAAAAACTATAGTTTGTTGTGTATCAAGAGCAACCAACTAAAATACGACAGGGTTCCGTACAACAGCAAATTATCTCTGATTTTGAATATCCTCTAATCTGTGACGATCTGTTACCTCGCAGTAGTTCAAACAACTCGGATAACGAACAAGAAAGTGAATACTGGAAAAATGAAAATTTAATAATCATTTACACGAACATGGGCTCTACAAAAAAATAAAGCCAAGCCGCTTTATAAGATTTGCTTTTATTTTAAATAAGATATTTTAGCCTAACTAACTAACATTCTTATGTGAAATTGGCCGATTCTTTTTTATTTTCAGGAGACGGTTTTACTCTCTCTTCTTTTTAGATATTCTTACGATTTTCGTTTTTGGGATGTTTTTCTCGATCTGAAGATTACTGTTAGATAATGTTCTTGGCTCATTACTTTTATCTTTATTTTTGGTTTTTTTAATGTATTTTCTTTATGTTGTAGGTACTGAGTTAGTCACTTCCATTGTATCTATTGTAATTTTCTTATCCTCATTTTGTTCTCTTTCTATTTTTTTGATTGCTGCAACGTTTCTGCATCTTTGATCGTCTTCTTCATTTTCTTTTGAATCTATTGTAATTTTCTCAATATTGTCTACTACTTTGTTAGGCTCAAATAATTGTTTGAGTGTACTTCATTCTCTTTGTCAATGTCTGTTTCTTTCTCCGCTTCTTGATCTTTTTCTTCTGGGTTATTTTCTGAAATTGGATTTTGTTCAAAAATTCAATTTCCTTTTCCGCTTCTTGATCTTTTTCTTCTGGGTTATTTTCTATAATTTTATTTTCTTTGACGATGCCACTGTCCTTTTCCGCTCCTCTTACTGAAATAACAGGGGAAGTTTTGTAAATAACGAAAAAAATACTCACCCTAAGTTCGTAAAATTAAATAATTTAATAAGTAAAAGGTAAATAAGTAGGTATTAGTGCAAAGTATAAGAACTTTTTCATATGAATAGGTAACAATATACGTACTAATTTTTCAACATTTAAAAAAAACTACTTTCTTATGTCATTCTTTGTATGTGCAATTGTTTATCAACTTTTTTGTATTTAGAAAGTATGTTGACAGCAATGACAGCTAATATTATTATTACAAAATTATACATAATACTTGGATTTTAAATCATTCACTGAAATGTGATATATAAAGGGTTTTCTTCAAACGATAACAGAACCCAAAAAATTATCAGCTTGCAGCTCCGCGTAGAACTATTAACCAAGTTAAACCTATAAACTCTTTGTTTTTTCACTTTTATAAACATGTTTTAGAACTTCCAGTGCCATACAAGTGCTTACTTTCAGTATTAAATCACTACGGGAGGAATAACAGAGTTATCAGGATCCTTAAGTAATTAAAACTAAGACGCCATTTAATAAAGATAACCTATAAAAATTATGAATGAAAAAACTTATTTAAATGTTATTGGTCCACTTATTTACTTACATTGTTCATAATTTTCAATTAAAATGTCTAAAGGTGGTATCAGGAATTGATAAATACGATAAATAAAGAAAAAAAAAATTTCGTGCCGTAATTTTTTAAATAATTTTATCATCAGAAGTAGTTTATTTTTAAGGCGTTTCAAAAATGAGATGAAAACTAGTATATTTTGTTACCGTAAACTTACCGTCGCATGAGATTTAATACATAGAACACTCAGTAATCTTAAACACTTTGACTTACCTTAATAATTTTATTATTATACAACACCATGAAATGAATATGCGTACTGAAAAATATTATCACTATTGACTTTAACAAGAACGTAAATATGTATGAAAACAGTTTACATATTTAGCGCTTTCGGTGAAATTGATTGCTACTAAATAAGTCCGATATATTCTTAAGTTATATATAGGTTACAAGAAGTAACCATGTGTAACGAAAAAAGTAATTAAAGTGATATCTATAACTTGTTTACTACTTTAGCTTGCAGTTATAACCTGTGTATAGCTTATAAAACACTTGAAGTGGTAATCACTGCTGCAATAGCACTGATCTAACTCTTCTTAATCACTCATTTATCACTACACTATAACCATTAAGTCACTCCAAGCTATAGTACGAACAGACCCAAACCAGGGTTATAAGAGACGTATAGCACGCTCTAGCACCCAATTGTTAGCGCCTTTACAGAACCTTTGGTTCTTAAAATTCTTTTAAGCAGCTCATGTATCACTGATTCTTATAACCAAAATGTAAGTTGGGTGTGGACTGATTTGATTGATTGATTCAATTCAAATCATTCAATCAGTTCAATCACAGACATTTTTTAAACACTATCTAATCATAATATGATTATATTATTTTTGATTAGATTATATTATAATCATAATCGTAATTTATTCGTAATATTCATTACCGTTACAAATCTAGAGAAACTAATCTCTGTGCCTTTGGTTTTTAGCATGTAGGTATCTTATAATAGTTTCAAAGTTACAGTGGCTCAAAAATTTATATACAAAACTTGAAATAAAATAGCATTGACACTTTAGTTTCAACGAGAAAATGTGACAAACCATAGGCACAGCACAGAGATTATAGTATCTCTAGATCGTGTTTAACCCTTAAACAGGCCTTGGCCACCATATTTAAATTCAATAATGAACCTTATTGTAAGTTTTTAGTAGGTACATTGTCAGTTACTTTTATGTGGTCGATAAATCGTACTATGCCTGTTTAAGGGTTAAAGAATTTCATTGAGTTTAATTGGTTCATATAGAAAATAATATGATCTATCCTCGTTTGTATGCAGCGCGCACGGCACTTTGCAAGTAGGTACTATCCTCTTAAGAATATTTATTACCTACTCTATTGCTGTACAGTCGAGCACAGAACATTATCACACACTACCGCTCCGTCAATGCGTCATCTTGAAATCGCTTACTTGCAACACCCTACCATAGGGTTGTGCTCGGCGGTCGCGACATAGCTCCGCACACCACGCGAGCATAGACCCGCTGCGATCGCTGAGCGCAACCACTTTTACACTCAGTTACAGAAACGCTCATTAAAGTTAATCCTCCATTTAATCTCTTGCTGTAACTTTTTGTCTTGTTGACGTTGTAAAAGCTAGCAAGAGATCTAATGGAGGATTAAATTAACTTTAATGAGCGTTTCTGTAACTGAGTTTGTATATTATAAATGATGCTATATGACATTCCATTTCTAGGTAGCGAAAACTGTCTCTTCCTGAACGTGCATACGCCGCGACCGAACATAGGCGCCAACCTTCCAGTCGTGGTGTTCATCCACGGAGGAGCCTTCATGTACGGATCGGGCTCCCTGTACGATGCCTCTAACCTCATGGATCGAGACATGGTCGTCGTAACGCTGAACTATAGACTGGGGCCACTGGGTAAGATTAATTGTTAGCTACTCGTATTCATCATCAAGCAAGATAAAGCTAACTTTACGGCACCTATTTGGAGGGCTATGCCTGCTGCATTCGTATCGACCTCTCGGTCACGTCGGAAAAGAATTTAGGTATGATGAAAGTTCTACAAATCCCACGATATATAGACTCCATTCCAAATGGCAACGAAGTTTTAAGGCTATTGAATTGCAGAAACAGATATTTGAAACACACTGCCTTTGGGAACAGCTTTGTACCGTCCAAGATATGTCGGATATTACATATCTTTTTGATATATAAATTATATTTGCTAATCAGAATTGGCCACAAAGCTAAATAGTAATCGGAAATTCTTTTCCTCCTTATAATGAAATGAAGTATAGAGGGAATGATCTCAAGATCTTATTTCACGCTGACTGATGTCGTCAATTCCTCATATCGTAAGATCATCACTTCCAACAGGAAGTACACAATTTAGGAAAGATTCGAAATTCCGTACAATGAGAAGAAAAAGTTAAAGTTACGTTATTTTAGAATCGGAAAGCTGATCAGATTGTCGGTTGTATGCAGGCCCGCGCCGGGAGTGAGAGTTGAGGGCGTGCCTGCACAGGAGCTGTTCTTTCAAGGCTTGCAAACAGGAAAATCCTCATCGAGCTCATTATTACGTCATAACCACGGTATCAAAGCGCAGACCACGTTTAGGCAGACGACCACTTTTAACCGACAACCTGTTAAAACAATGACATTAATGTCGTTGTATTAAAAGGCTAGGGTAACTATTCCCTTTTCGTGGTAATACACATACGAAGCAAAATTACGTTTTAATTGATATTAGGGTGTGCTTAGTTTGATTTGACTAGCCTTACACGATCAAAGAATACGTGTTTTCCTCCACAGGCTTCCTGAGCACCGGTGACGAAGTTGCCCCAGGCAACGCTGGCCTGAAGGACCAGAGCTTCGCCCTCAAATGGGTCAAGGACAACATTATGATGTTCGGCGGCAACCCTGACAGCGTCACGCTTACAGGGTGCTCCGCGGGTGGCGCTAGTGTGCACTACCATTATTTGTCACCTTTGTCCAAAGGTAAGAGATCTGACACATGATTAGTCACTATCATTCACAATACAAGCAATTTTTGAGTTTTGACCGTGGATGTTGTTGTAACTGCACCGCAACTACGTCGCAACTGAACTGCCGCGACGTCGCAACTGAATTAACTCTATTTTTATTGAGAGTTATCTCCGCAACTCCGGTCTCAGAAATATCGCGGCAAGACGCTGTTATACCGTCGAGGCCGTTTTTTGAACACAAACGAAAGTGTTTTAAACTGTGTTTTAAAGTCTGAAATTCAATTATGTCTTATTTAAGGATCGGGCGGATGGGCGACTGTTCTCAATAACACGATTAGATTAAGTTTACTCGATAGAAAAAAATCCCAAAGTTACCCCTTTTTGTTATGTTTTTTCAATACTATCTGCTGATATTTAACTTTTTATTCTTGTACTTAACTAAACACATTAAATATTTCTAGTGAACTCAGGAGAAGTTTTAGCTTAGAAACTCCCATGAGCAAAGATATTGACGAAAAACACGTTTTTTTGCGATCCTGCTTTCAATTGGAGCGGGATGGCTAATTGTAAACTTATGCTTGCAAGAAAGAGACGCTTGCAGTGGGATAACCTATTAGCCTTAAGGGGATTACAAACGATGACGCATTGACGGAGCGAGCAAGGAGTTGTATGAAACCGCACGTAGAAGCACACACGTTGCGTCAATCCGGCAGAAGTGCGGCGATACCTCGGCGATACCCCGACGATATCAACGCCTACGCTCAAAAATGGCTTGTGTGCCTAATAGGGCCTTTAATATGCTTAAAATGAGCCTTGCCAAACCTTTATCTATGGCCTTGCCACAAAAGATGGTTGCTATAGTTAGTATAGTTAGTTGTAGCAAAGAAAGTCACTGACTTGCCCTAGTTTTTGTAGCAAATTCGTGAGTTTATATTTTAAAAAGGTAATGAAGACGAATGAAGGAATGAAAAAATATCAGTCTGTAAAAAGTTTTTACCGAACGATATCGAATTGCGTCTCAAACAAAATCAAAACATCTTATTACCTACCAAAGGAAAACCGGCCAAGAGTGAGTCAGACTCATGCACCGAATGACGGTTCCGTACCATCAATATTTGTGTGGTGTACCCATGGTGTACCCTTAGATCAAAATAAAATGAATGGATAGGCCTTACGCGAACATTTCAAACCAGAAAAATGAGGCAAGACAAATGAAAGGTTTACTTCAAATTTGTATGCAAGTGCCCTAGATTTGACAGATTGGCGCTAGTTTGTATGGACCAAGTGCACCAGTAGTTTGCTTCAACTTACAGCGCTTTAGACCTATCCATTAATTTTATTTTGATCTAAGGGTGTACCAAAGAGAACCTGTTTTCTTGCATTCAGTTCGATATTTTCGTTTTAAATCTTTATTGGCCAGGCCATAGGTGTATAACTTGGAATTCTTTTTGATTTTTCACTTTAACCACACTTTTATCTATTGACGCTTGTATCTCTATTTATTACCGTTTTTACGATAAAGCAAAAAAAATACTTACCTTTAGGTACGGAACCCTAAAAAGAAAAAAAATCTAATATTAGTTGTTCAATATTATGAACATAAAAGAAAAAAAAAAGAAAATGTCAACAAAAAGGCTGCCCTTCAATTCTCTCAGAAATGAAAGGATCAAAGGAAAATTCTTTGCCTTTTTTTCGTACTTTGATACAATATTTTAACGTGATGATGGGTATCATCTTACCCGGAATAATTTTCATCAGAATACAGCGTCTTTAGTAAAACGTTTTCATTCAAAGCATTTTTAGAAATTTTCTAATTTAGTACCCTCCTAAGAGGTGGTCGACTAGACAGAGAAAGTTGTTCAATGTGACGGTCTGATCATCCCCTTAAGAGCCTACCGATCCTATTGTGCTGCCCCCAATCGTTTTTTTTTTATTTCTTAACAATTAAACAATATTTACAAAAAACAAGAATGTCACATTGTAGTCCTGATTGGTTTTCAGTTTATCGAAACATTACGGAATATTATGTTTTATGCTTGTAGCTATTATCTTTAAAACCGCCAAAAGTGGCTACTTTTGGCGGTTTTAAATATAATAACTACAATCATTATAAAAACAAATCAGCAGTGACCCGATAAATTGAAAACTACAATGACTACAATGTGACATTCTTGTTTTTTGGAAATATTGTTTAATTGTTAAGAAATTTAAAAAAATACGATTGGGAGAGCACAATAGGCTCGGTGCAGCCTTAAAAAAGTGTCAGCATATTAAGAAGGAAACCAGCATCGCAATTGCGAAAAAAATCTGCTGTCCCATACATTTGGGGCTGTTTTGGAATTGGATGTATGCAATAATGGTCTGCTTCACCTCATTTCGTTTGGCCATACACATAAAATTATGTGTTGCATGCATGGCATTTCTAGTCAAGACATAATTTTTTGTTTACAAAATCGGGTTCCTTACAGTTCAAGGAATCCAAATAAAAAAAATCGTTTAAATGGAACAGATTTTGGTCATTTTCGGACATATAGGCCCTTTTGGCTTAGTAAGGCAGCATATAGGTACATCATCATAGTTACAGCCCTGTATAGGTAACCTGTATTGAACGGTGTATGGAAATCAATTCAATTGATTTCAATACCGTCCAATACCTACTTGGAGATATTTAGCAAGTATAAATGCATACATTGTGATGTCCCTAGGTACAGTTCAGCCACAAGTAGACAGATTTTTCTATTGTGGTCCAATGGAACAAAATATAACAACTTCTTTCAATATTCATTGTGCGACAAAAGGCGGAAAGAGGGCTGCAAGTGCAAAAACAAACGAACCATTGTATATTTGCACTTTGCCGTTTTCTTTGTAAAAATCTACCGAGTGCTTCTAGGAAAACGCAATAACGTAAACATTGCGTTTATAAAGTTTTTTTTAACTATTAAGTATATGTGTTTGCTCTTGACCTCAATCTAGTCCAAGGACAAAGATGGAGTCGAAGATGTAGCGCAGGATGGCAGTATCAATATCAAACATGTCTCGGTTTAAAGCTACTAAGTAAATTATTAGTTAATTAGTGTAGCAATTCTTTGGGATATGTTAGCTTATCTGGTTCTCCTGTGAATCTCTTAATTTTTGCTCGAAATGTGAAAAATATGAAACGAAATTCGATTCCGCAGGGAAACTCTGAGCGTAGCTCTCCTTTGCCCTCAAAATTACAATTACTCATGAATATAGGTACCTAACTTTTGAGTGAAACAAAGTCTTCATGAGATTAACAATGAAACCTAAGTGCTAACACATTGTAAGAAAGTTAATATTTAAATGGATAGATAATACGGACAATGCACCGAAGTAAACAATGCAGATTTATCTGAGCAAACCATAATACAGAACAAACCGAATTATCTCGCGATAAACACGCTTGCAGCTGCAAAATGTATTTAATCCCAATTACCTAGATGGATAGGTAAATAACATCTACTAGAGGTACTTACTCAGAAATGTGTAAAGAGTAGTTTGTAGTACCTACCTACTCGTATGAATACTCAACACGAATGGATGATTTTTTTTGTTCTTCCTTCGATCAACAATATAGAACTAGATAACGGGTCGCATACAAAATCAAAGAGAAATTATGTCCTCGTGAATATACAACATTTTTTGTTAACGAACCGAGAAAACAGTCCGAATACATTATAATTTCGACCTCAAAGCAACCATAATTCCTAGTAATTTAAAAAAGGAACACTGCGGCATTGCGAGACGTGCTTACGATGGCTTTGTTCGAACGCAACTAATTCAAAATAAGACCTCACTCCAATAGTGAGGCGTTTTTTGCCGGGACATGTTTTGAGCGCTGACGCGTTATCTAGTTGGATATTGTTGATCGAAGTGTTCTTCAGATTCCTTCAGGAATAATGCCAGACTAATTGACAGTGTATGCACCTTTACCGCAGTGGCGGATACAGGGGGGGGGGCCAGGGGGCCATGGCCCCCCCCACGAACCTCTGAATTTTGAGGCCGAGTAAAGAAATGAGCTCTCTTAATTTCTTTTAATCTTAATATGTGGCCCGAGTTGGCCGATGGGCCCCCCCCAACATGAAATCCTGGATCCGCCCCTGCTTTACCGCCGAGTAGGTCCTATTTTAATTAGAAGCGTTTCGAAACAATGGAACTCATCAAAAGACAACGGAAAATTATCTGATATTAAAACAAAGGCTTCATTTCGATGTAACGTACCCCTAGCGTAATATCTTGAGTTGAACTTATTACCGACACTGTGGCCAAACTTAAGCCCAAAAAATTTCAGCTAGCTACCAGGAGTGCGATTTTTGAATCTCATTCGGTGAGCTCAGCAGTTGAAAATGTCAGAATTACTATGGAGATACGCATCTTTCTACTGCTGATTTGACTTTCAAAAATCGCACTCCTGAAGTATGATTTTTGAGAGTCAAATCAGCAGTAGAAAGACGCTTATCTCCATAGTAATTTGGACATTTTCAACTGCTGAGCTCACCGAATGGTCTCGAATTTAATACTTAAAACCGCCTAAGATTATCTAACCGCAGTACCGCTAAGTAATCCATCAGTTAACACCTAATCAGTAGGTCTACCATGAGTTTTCACCGTTCTTTACTATTGTAGTAACGTCACCAATTTTGTATTGAATTTCGTACAGCGCTCCTAGTGGTTACGTTGAGAACTAATTTCTGTCATACGAATTGGCGACGTAACTACAGTAGTAAAGTACAGTGAAAACTCATGGTAGCTCTGCAGGCTAGATTCGTATACTAATTATTTATAAGATGTAGATAATTTTACCTAATTGTCCAAACGTGTACCTATGTACTGTGGACACAACGTGCTAATTTAGACCGCATATAATCTACATATCGATTTTGTAGAAACGGTTTACATGCTTATAGATGTCGTTCAACCCTTAGATCAAAATAAAATGAATGGATAGGCCTGAAGTGCGGTAAGTTGAAGCACACTACTGGTGCACTTGGTCCATACAAACTAGCGCCATTATCTGTCAAATTTAGGGCACTTGCATACAAGTGACAAGTAAACCTTTCATTTGTTTTACCTCATTTTTCTGGTTTGAAATGTTCGCGTAAGGCCTATCCATTAATTTTATTTTGATCGAAGGTTCAACCACCCACCAGGCAGTTTGCCTACAAATAGACAACCCGCTTCGACCGCCATGCCATCGACATTCTGTCATTTCATGAACCTGCCATTGCCATCATGCTGTCTATCGAAGTGTCCGTTCATTATAATTCGCGACCATTATTCTGCGTACGATTTCGACGTTTGGAATTGGAAGGCGCAGCAAAATATCTACGTTTGATTCTTGACTTGGGGGACAGAAACAGTCCTAGATTTGTCAATAGGCCGTGTCTAGGGGCGGCAGCGTCCTAGGGGCGGTATCGTCCTAGGAGCGGCAGCGTCCTAGGGGCGGCAGATTTCAGAGTACGCTCACTCGATTTCAGACGATAAAACTTAACCCTCGGTGCGCGTGTAGTCCGACTCGCACTTGGCCGGTTTTTTACTGTGGGGACTTGCCATAGATGTCAACACCCACAAGTTATAGCGAAGAAGCTAACAGATGGCGATACCGTCGCGCTCAGAAATATGCTCCATACAAAGACAACGTTCACCGTAAATACGTAACTCGTAACCTACTACAAATAAGGTTCACAATCGAATGCGAGACATAAATCGCGCAAGAGAAATAATCACAGAGATTTGATATATATACAAGGTCCAACTAAGAACTGTTGGACCACGGCCGGTCCCCAGGCTTCACACTAAGCCTGGTGGAAGATCTTCCCTTTTCAATGGAGGAACATTCCCAGATAGCACCTCCATAACTGAATATTCGCTATAAGATCTAACTTTGAGGCACAATTTATAATCTGTACCTACCCTACTATTTCCAAGGACTGAAAATCCGCCGCAGAAAATCCGCAGTCTACCTACATACATTTAGATAGGTTTTCAGGTATCGCGTTTATTATTCATCGGCACGTTAGATATGTAAAACCTAAGTACCTACTTACTGTTTATTTGTTTACTGAAACTTTGTTGTTTCAGCAGAAATAATTTGAATTCCTATGTGAATTTAGAAATCGGCATTTGGTTCTTGTTGATTTCAATATACAGGGTGGTCCAAAAGTCATGGATCAAACCAAAAAGGTCAAGTAAGTTGTGGTCCTATTGTTCATGGTTCAAAAGTTATGGATACTTTTTGTTTTTTTCATAATATCGCAGTGCGCAAAAATTTGGCTTCTTTTTTTTATCAGGAGGCTTAAGGAAGATTTGCCTTTCCTGGAATACGTACATTTGTTGAGCTAGCTTACATGGATGGGTCAAATAATAAAACAAATTTAGTGCAAAGGTTTAGGTCTAACAACAATTTTCCTCGGTTTTCAAGCGACTCTCACGGGAAAAAAACGTACTACAAAAAGATTAACACTTATTACAATATTTTTTTTTAGATATTTCATACAGATTCTTTAAAGATATGAATCACTTGGTTATTCCTAGATATTAATTTAAATTAATATGTAAATATGTAATCTTTTGAACATAAACGGGTCGTGATTTTTCAATTTCCTAAATTTTTAATTTCATCGTTTTCCTTGGCTTTAAAAACGATTTTCTTTCAACCTTCGAATAATGATCGGTTATCCAAGCCTCCTAAAGGTAAATCAATCTAAAATAAAATAACAAATAATTAACAATTCCTTTATTTGACGGAAATTACAGCTGGTATCCAAAGTTTCTACCCCTCATTCTCAAACACTGTCCGCATCGACGAATGAAATTGCTATAAAGTAAGTACGAAATAATCTCTGGTATTATTTCTCCCGGACACATTTTTGAAAGCCCCGCTCGTTCGCCCCAGATTCCGACCTTCAAACTAAGTAGTACAAGTCCGGGGAAACCCGGACGCATGGCAGCCCTACTACCACTACTGGTGCGATCTATCATTCACGTATCCGCTCTAAGGTCTGAATGTGCATAACATGTATGTGTACTTACAATAAATCTGTTATCGTACGTAAATTTTCTGATTCGATCTAAATGACATTAAAATTGGAAAAACTGAACTTTTATAGAACCACAGAGTTACTTACTTTTTTGATTCCTTTTGAAAATTCTACTGAAACCATTGACCTCACTGAAACTAACTCTTCGATCTCTACTTGTCACCGATTTTCCGAAAAGACATTTCCTTCCCGTTTCGCATACAAAACTGGTAAATTTTAATTTTCTTCTTCTTATCGTGTGGGGAAGCCCTGGTGTCAGAGTTTTTTCAGACCGCCTTACGGCCTCTCAGAGATAGTAATAGCCGGGACCAACAGCTTAACGTGCCATCCGAAGCACGGAATCATCTTTCTTTTCGGACAATCAGGTGATTCAGCCTGCAATGTCCTACCTAACTGGGGAAAAACGCACAAAGTGACATATCATATCATATCACTAGGTGTCCCCCGTGGGAATCGAACCCACGACCCAGCCCAATGCTCTTAACCATTAGACCACGGAGGCAGTTATTTAATTTTAATTTAATAAGAAATCCCACTGCAGAAAAGGATAATTTCCATTTCATTGGTAAGTATGATATTCCTCCTGTTTTGTGTATAATTTTAGCTATCATACTCTTTGTATTTGTTCTTTGATTATACTCATTCGTTAGATGCGCAACGATTTAAAACGAATACAGTTCGTCACGTGGGCAATGTCTGCTAGCTGCGGCTATGCCTAGGGAAAATCCGTAGCTACGCCAAAAGAAACACTCACTTACAGGCAGGCAAACGATAATGCGTATGTGTTAGAAAACTGCTCGTCAGAGGCGTAGTCACGACGGAAAAACCACCCTTTCACGCATCTGGGAGGTACGACAGAAACACCGAAGTAAATCTCATAAGACAATATGCTTCAATACCACAGACATGGGGGCGAGTCTAAGTACGTCTGTTTCTAACACGATCAGACCACTTGTACATACGAGTATCTCAGACACTTCAAGAAGGACCGGTCGAGTCGTAGTGAGAGTATGTGAATTATAATCATGTCTCCGTATAGAACAAGCCATGGCGCAATGTTTTAATTCTATTGGATTAACCCAAATACCTACAACTTCAAAAATATTCAAGTTACATATACAGGGTAAATTTTGTACCACTGCGGATAACTTCAGCATGTATTCTACTCATCAAACTGAACAACTTTCACTATGGAGCCATTTCGCAATCACGAAAAAAAAATCTGCTGTCCCATAGAAAACTGCATTACCTATTCGATTCAAATGTATGGGACAGCGTTTTTCGGGGCAAACCCTGCAACGTGACTCCCTACCTACCGTATTCCCTTTCGAGGTAGCCAGAAGCTTAACTAAAATCACTTCCTGTAGACGTTTATTAAAAGTACAATAATGTTATGTGCTATTATTATTATTAGTGTTGGGCTATTGCAAGCAAGGGTCGTTAATGTAACACTTGGACCATCGCTGGTCCTTTGTGTTCGCCTCAAACTCACCCATATTTTACGCATACCTCCGAACTTGTGGTATTTTCTTTTCATTCTCGGGAATGCAGGTTTCCTCACGATGTTTTCCTTCACCGCCGAGCTAGTAAATGATAAATACAACCGTACATAATTTCCGAGGAACTTAGTGGTACAGGCCAGGAATCGAACCGCCGCCTGATGATTGAGGCGCAAGTTCTCTTCCGTATGGGCTATCATCGCTCTATTATGTGCTAACCACGGACCTGAAAAAAAGACGGACGTAATGTGACACTAAAAAGATGTGAAGCATGCAAGGTCCTACATTTTCGTTTATTCTAGAAGGGACCTACACTCACACAGATGCACTAGCTCTAGGCGCAGGTCCGACACCCGTCACCATTATGTACCGCGTGACAGCACGCACACAAAAGAAATGGGTGCTTCACTCGTGATTAGACGAGATTACGTCCGTCTTTTTTTCAGGTCCATGGTGCTAACACAATAAAGCACCGCGTAGTGTGTTCATTACCGAGTATTACATCAATTAATTGTCTTTATTGCACACTTAACTGCAGACACACAATATTTGGTACACAATTAACTCAGCTGTGCCCCTTGTGTGGGTACGAGTGGGTACAATATGGGCACAGTGAAAATACATAAAGCACCTAATTATGTTGTTTACGCAATCATAAAGGATGTATATTGGGTACTCGTAATTATATTAAAACTGCCACCCTTTTCCCTGCACCGTTAATAAATATACTATGTTAATTAATGTACTATGTATAAATCTTAGACAAGTTAATAATTACCTACATCATCATCATCATCATCATCATCATGATCATCATACGGGGCGATAAAAATGTACCTATCAACGCAAAACCATAAAACGATTTCAAGTCTGACCAGAAAAATCGGCCAAGAGCGTGTCGCCCGTGATAGGGTTCCGTACTCATTATATGACAAGTATACAACGTAAATTGATGCAGAGCATACAGACAGAATGGATGAAAGTAGGTAGGCAGGAGTTTTTGTTTAACTATGGATCCCTAAAAACCTGCTCGGCGGAAGGCTAGAACGATTTAACCACCGTTCTAGGCGGAAGGGCATTATAATCGGGTAATAAATCAACCGACGAATAACTAACATAGAGTAACTATAATGTCAATATTACGAAATTAATTCCAATGATTTACCGCGACATGACGAGGTTTTTTATTTATTTTTCTGGTCACAGAAAGAGAACAGAACAACCCAAAATCTTACTAACACTAATCTCTGGAAGTACACTACCGTAAAGAAAAGTCCCAGTCAAATCAAACAACAAAATAATACTTACTTATTGAATCTTCCTTCACAGGTAAATTCGACCGAGGAATAGCATTCAGCGGATCAGCGTTCACATCGTGGACGCACGCGGTGAAGCCAGCCCGGAAGGCGAAGACCCTGGCTTCAATAGTCGGCTGCCCCACCACCTCCAGCAGGGACCTGGTCGACTGCCTGCGGTACAGGCCTGCCGAAGTTATTGTCAACGCACAGATCGAGATGTTTGTGAGTACTTACTTCGTCTCCGGGTTCCTATCTATTATCTACTGAAAGTTTGCAACCAGTTCTCTAACTAAACAGCTCATCGACGCTGGCAATGTCTGTCTAAGGCAGTGCTGCCAAGTTAGGCGATTTATCGCCTTTTAGGCTACATCAGGGGGTCTATCGGCGACCAAAAAATACGATTGGCGGTCGCCATTTAGGCTATATTCAAAAATAAAATAGGCGATTTTAGGCTATATTAAGAAAAATAGGCTATTTTGGGTAATTTTAGGCTATTTTAAGAAAAATCTCAATTATAATATTTACTTATCGTAAGTAAAACAATATGATATGATATATTTATAGTAGACTGTATTAACTGTACACTGTAGTAACACAGTTAACGTAAGTGTGTGTTATGCGGTAGAGCTGTGAGTAGAGATTGCAGATGTACAAAAAATATATTTTTGTGTCACGAGCAGCCAATATAGCATTTATTTTGGCCAACTTGCGGTATTTTTAGGCGACTTTAGGCTACTTTGCCCGAGATTTTTGGCGATTCAGACTGGCTGGGACTTGGCAACACTGGTCTAAGGCTTCAGGTTCGCGTGGCACTTCTTGGTCTTTTGACCTCTACTTTGCCCATTATTAGTCTGAAGCTGCTGGTATCGCTCGTTCCTCGATATATGACCAAGGTAGGCGACTTTACTGCCGGGACTTTTTGACTCACAGAACTAGAACTTACACATTGGTTGAACCTATATCAGTTTCATGGGTCGAACACAATCTAATTCAAAGAATTCTCCGGAAACACCACATTTCCATGGCTTCTAGTTTCTGGAGTACCTATCGACTAATTGTATCGCTGGTATTAATCGGACAAAGGCATGACATCTATCGATGTGTACATTATTTACTGTCACGATTAAATAACTCGGTGGCGCTTTGTGGAGAGGTATGGACTCTTAACCATGAGGTCCGGGTTCAAATCTGCACGGACAACATGCCACGTACCAATGAGTTTTTCTAACCTAGGTATGTACGTATTACCGTCTGCTCTCAAACGGTGAAGGAAAACATCGTGGGGAAACCTGCATATACAAAAGAAGATATTCTGATGCGTATGTGAAGTCTACCAATCCGCATTGGGCACGCGTGGTGGACTAACGCCCAAACACCCTCCTAGAAGGTAGGCCTGTGCCTTGCCAGTGGGACGTATATAGGATGATGATGATTAAATAACTACCCGGACTATGCCACTTCTATTTGGAAGACCCTAATACGAAATTAATGATCATGCGATCACCCAGAATACGAAACGATAGTCATTGTGATTTCCAATGATAGTCCAATCATTTTAGGGTTTGACCCTAACAATAATAAAATTCATCTATCGCTGAAACTTTGCAGTGTGATAAAGTAAAGTATACAGATTATTTACAAATAATCGATTGTTGACAAATAATCTAGGAGCGGAAAAAATTTAACCTAGATTATTTTGTCAACCGTAATCTGTATACTTTACTTTAACACACTGCAAAGTTTCAGCGATAGATGAATTATTGTTAGGGCGTCCATACAAGGAAACTCTAAAATGACTGGACTATGAGATAAAAATAGCGAGATTATGTTGTTGCCTCTCTCGTTAAGTTTCTCGTTAGTTCCTCATACTCTTAATAATTGAATACGTGCTTTATATCCAATACGTGGTGATTAGTGGTGTTTATCATTATTATAGTGAACAGGGTCATAATGACACATGTTATCTTTGCTTGTTTATCGGGATTTAGGTAGTTTAGTAGGTAATTAGTTCTAAATATCCATGACACGACTAATAGTTGTAGAAATTCCAGCTGATCTTTCGTACGAAGTTTTCAAAATGGTCAGATTTGAAAGCGCCAATAATGGCAAAAAATAGGTAATGTTTGTAAACCTTTTCCAATATTAGAACATAATGCCTAGGTAAAAACGCTCTAATACCGGTTCAAATCCAATTGATAAGTACATTGTTACAAAGATAGTTATGTAGTTAGATGAGACACAGCACAAACAAATACCTACCTATGACAATGGCGCTTACGATAATCTTCTACGTCCGTTGATCACATACCTAATTAATTCTTAATCCAATCGAAGGATACTTGGCGTAAACTGCACTCCAATTAAATGCCTAAGTACTAAGTACTAGTACGGCAATGAAAGCACAATACCATCTTAAGGGCGCAACACACGGCCGCTATAATATGTTGCTGTACTCTTCTAACGCACGCAAGATACTTATCGCTTCCTCTCACTCGCACGCAGAAAAGAGGCGTGCTTATGTAATTTTGCGTACGTAAGAAGAGTACAGCAACAAATTATAGCGCTCGAACCACTGATCCAATCATACGAACTAAGGGCTCTTACTGCTGACATGGTGTCCCATCCCATACAAATGAAATTTTAGTTTAAAAATTGCAATATATGGCGTTATGGTATCGATTTGTAATTAATGTTTACGTAAACGTGTAAATTGTTACTAAAAGTACATGATCTGACTAAAAAAAAATCTCATGAGCCTCGGAAAATCAAGCAATTTACTTTGCCCGAAGACTGCCCGAGTTACGGCAGTCGCGTTTCATTGTTTGACGTTGGGCATCTGTACTGTATAGTATTATATAATCTGTGCTGCTGACTAGAGGTAGGTCCTTGTTACAGCTTCATTATAGTATAAGAGATAAGTGTACTCTTTGCAACCATCAGTAGAAAGGCTGATTCAGTGTTTATGGGGTTAGAGCATCTCTGTGATGGGGATGGACCAGGTCTGCCTGCATAACTTCGGTCGGTTTATGAGTTACAGACGTTTAAAGGTCAGTAAAAAATTAACGATCAGCTGCAAGGCTCGTATGATATTATTGTAGTATGCACTGTAGCTATGTGAACAGTACAAAAACTGACATGGTTCATCAGACTGTTTAGGAGTTACAGCCGTGCAAAGGTCCGACCTTTGAACGGCTGTATCTCCTAAACCGAATGGCAGTTCATGTCACAGTCGCTGTCACTGGAAGATCTTAACCGTTCTGTGAAACCAAACGTTTCACAACTCGTTTCAACCCACATCGTGAATTTAATTAAACTCTTGTAAACGTCGCCAATCAATGTCATAAAGGCCGCCTTTTGTACCCTTCTCATTAATGTGAACTATTCAGATCTTTTAGCATTACCTACATTATTTTCACTTTATTGTATACAGAGACACAATAAATAGTTGAGAAAACAATTACAAAGGGCGAGCTTATCTCTGCCGAGATTTCTAAGTCTTCGTTCTCAAACCACTTTCTTGTCCAGGACTGGAAGGTGCATATGTTCACACCGTTCACTCCAACGGCAGAAGCGCCAGGTGTGAGAGACGCCTTTCTGCAGCAGTACCCGTACCACGCTGCCCAGGCTGGTGCCATGCACAAGATCCCACTTATCACCTCCGTGACTTCAGAGGAAGGACTCTATCCTGCTGCTAGTAAGAATAAGAACGATAATTTCTACACCCGTATTCTTAGTTGATCCTCGAGATTTCTTCCACCAAAAGTGTCCTCGAGTAGAGTTTCGTCAGTTGAGTCAAGTAAAAGAGGAGGAAAGCTCGCGACCTACACATAGTTTTGCGTAAAGTAATATTTCCTCGACTCGAACCCATTGGAAGAATCTCATGATTGTGACTGTAAATTTATACAGTACTAGTGTTTTCCCGCGACTTCGTCCGCACAAATTGTATACCAGATTTTAAGTCAGATCATAAGCTATCCAACAAAACAGTTTCATCAAAATCGGTTTAGTAGTTTTTGCGTGATGCGCGAACAAACAAATTGTCAGATCATAAGCTTCCAACAAAAAAAGTTTCATCAAAATCGGTTCAGTAGTTCAATGCGGTGTCAATAGATGGCGCTGCACGTCATTTAAATCGCGCTATCGAGTGTTATTTGAGTTATATGAAGTGAACCCCTACTTTTCTGTTCCTCACGATTTTTACGGTTTTATAATACCTAGTTAAGATAAGATTCGAGGATGAGTTTAGGAATTTTTTAACTTGTAGTTGAGTCGAGGACTCGAGGCAGAGTTCGAGGAAGTGACTGTAATACAGGTGTTAATCTTTATCGCTAGAAAAACAAGAAATATCGTGTGGATCTGACTTAGCATAGCCACTAATAGCCAGAATATTTAACCTTATTGAAATTTTACTCATTTCTTGAACTCAGTATCGTTCATCACAACAAACTTCACAATTCCAGTGTACCAACGAGACCCGAACATCCTAACTGAGCTGAACACCAACTGGGATCACCTGGCCAGCAATATCTTCGAGTACAACGACACCTTACCTCTAGAGCTCCGTCCAGCGGTGGCTGCTAAGATCAGGCAACGATACCTCGCAGGGAAGGCGATCGACCAGAGTACCTTCCCTCAGTTAGTTCAGGTAAGGTCTAAGGATTATGATGCGAAATAGTTAGATTAGAGTTATGACGGCACGCGCTACCTCGAAGGGAAGATGGTCGATCAGAAATCATCACCTCAGTTTAAAAATGGTGTAGTACCTTTCTATGGTTAAAATTACTTTCAAACGCATTTTCTCGATTTCCACACATTTATTCATCTTCTTCTTATCGAGTTGGCTGCAAGCCCTGGTGTCAGAGTTTATTCAAACCGCCTTACGGCCTCTGACGTGGTTTTTATGTAACGACTACTACCACCAGAGATAGTAGCCGGGACCAACAGCTTAACGTGCCATCCGAAGAACGGAATCATCTTTCTTTTCAGACAATCAGGTGACTCAGCCTGCAATGTCCTAACCAACTGGGGAAAAACGCACAAAGTGACATTTCACTAGGTGCCCCCCGTGGGAAACGAACTCACGACCTCCGTGTCATTGTATTTATTCATAAATAAATAGGTACGATTGTAATGATTTAAAAGAAGATAATTATTATACTTTTTAAGCAATCGAAATTCTTAAAATACAACAGGCTTTTTGAAGTCCCTAAATATAATAATAATCTCATAGATAAATGCTGCGGGGCGCAGCGAAGACCAAATAGAGTAATAATTACTACACTTAATAAGTAGGTATTAGTCCTACCTACTTACTAAAGCCATCTATTAATTTTTGATAACGTCTCATTTACGGTAGTAATTACTAATTATAGTACTCTGAGGTCTCATTGAATAAAAAGAACATGGCAACAAAGTAGGTTAGGTACCTAGGTAAGTACTATGTATTGTGATCCTGACTACCAAATTAACGTTTTACGGGTGCTATAGACGAGAGAACTGTGAGAATAAAGACCTATAAAACCCGGCGGGTAATTTGGTGTACCGTTAGGTAGGTACTTACCATTATTAAAAACAAGGCCCCTTGGTCAGATTAGTTTGTGCTACTCTTCTTACAATTTAGTTTAGTAATTGAGAGCGTCTTAGTTTAGTAACCGACTGCTCTCAAACGGAAAGAAGAAGAAGAAGGAGTCAAGGAAGACATCGCGAGGAAATACGCTGAAGGAGAAATTCCGAGGCGTACCAAAACCGCATGCGTGGTGGACTAACACCCATACATCCTCCATCCAGGTAGGCCTGTGTCATGAAGGAGGTATACAGGCTGTAACAAAACAACCTAAGTAGTAGAGGGGATTCAGACCATTAGGTAACTAGAACAACTTACATTATGGAGCGTAGAAAGAGAAGGAATTAGAAGAAAGCACGCGTCTTGTCAGTAAGAGATGCACATAGCAAATTCACTCTAGTTAAAAAAGGAGATCGCTACTTTTGCTGTCTTTATCGACGTAGCCTCTTTTTTGTTCTACGACGGCTGTCTGACTCCGGAGTCAGACATCTATTTTCATACAAATTGTATAGGATTTTATGACTATCGCTGTCTCATACGCGGTTACACTGATGATGTTACGTCTATCAGCGTAAGCGAAAAATACTTCGCCTATGCTATGGAGCCAATTTCGAAATAGCGAAAAGAATATCTGCTTTCCTTTCGGTCCTACTGAGTGTAGTCTTAGATCATGAACACATCCATGCATAATTACTCATGACTATATTCCCCGAGGGAGTAGTCAGAGATATTCTGAAACCTCAGAACATCCACGTTTCACTTAGGACCGAAACGCTGTCTAGTGTTTCGGGGAGTGAGCCCGTCGCCACTTGATGGACTGGGTACAATACACGCAGATTACGAACAATGAAGATATAATCTACCCAAGTAACAAAATGTGGTCTTGTAGTGGTTCCGAAGCCAGGCCTATAAGAGGCTAGTAAAAGTTTATAACGACGGAAAAGGGCCCATTTTATAGGCGTACTTTTGGTAATAAAACACTCATAGTAGACTTGGCGAGCACCATTTAGACCAATAATACACTTATAGTTGGACTACGCAGAACTGTCTGCTCCCGCGAAGCGAACTATGAGCATCTAATAGAACCAGACATCAACGATTTAAGCCCATAATACACTTATAGTTAGACTCCAGAGAACCATTTGCTCCCGCGAAGCTCACTATGAGCATTTAATAGAATCAGGCAGGCCTGTAACGTGCTCTGCGCTTCTATTACTAGCTATTTCAAACATTTGTGAATTGTGTTGTGTTGTGTTGTAAGATTGAGGAGAAAAATAAACAAATACTAAAAGAAAAGTTCATCTATTTTATTTATATCAAATGTATTAACAAGTACTTGGCTCGGTATATTATACGTGCATACGTGTTTGCACGGCAAACGCATAAGTATTTTCGGTGAAGTGTATTGTGTTTTAAATCTCAATTTTTGTTCGCCTTTTGAACACGGCGTATTTACTAAGTTGTTTTTAAAAATAATATTGAATTAAGAGCATTGTCGCGCCATATTGTGACGAATTAGGGTTCCACTTAACACTTCAATATATCTCAACGATTTTATCAAACTTTTGTTTTATTTAAAAACAGTAATTATTTATTAAGTATAATCAAAATATATAAATTGTCTTTAAATTTGATGGAAAATCCATATTCGCCATAAATATTATTATGAATTAGGGTCAAAATGGCCGTGAAGATGCTATAAATATTAAAAGCAATTGTTTTCTTATATGGACTTAACGAAGATATCTTTGGACACTAATAGTTTTACAAGAAACCTTTATTATAGAAAGTAAGACTATAACAGCATTCGAGAGTCAACAATAATACCAAGTACACTTACTCTTAGAAGAAACCACTGTAGAACTAATTCACTTATTATTGGCACATAAAGTTGACTTATACACCCCTATAAGGTCAAGTAACAAGTGCAAATGGTTCTAGAGTTTTTAGTTCTATAAATTACTATTACTAGCGTATGACACTTATAGCGGATTTATAATTACTTCTTGTAGGCGATTATAAGTGCAACTTACTGGAGCAAGTTTTCTCAAGTGTATTTACACTTTTACAACACTTTTATAGGCCACTAGTGTTTTCCCGCGACTTCGTCCGCACAAATTATATACCAGATTTTAAGTCAGATCATAAGCTATCAAACAAAAAAAGTTTCATCAAAATCGGTTCAGTAGTTTTTGCGTGATGTGCGAACAAACAAACAAACTAACAATTTTGTCAATAGATGGCGCTGCACGTTTTTAAATCGCGCTATCGAATGTTATTTGAATTTATATGAAGAGAACCGCTCATTTTTTATTCCTCATAATTTTACGGTTTTATAATAGTTAAGATTTTAGCCTTTACTGCGCCTGTAATTTCGTTCTATACACGACTATAAGTCAACTTATAAGAACAGGTGTACTATAAACCCAAACGAACTCCGTGTAACCTGTTATAAGCTTGGTAGTAAAACCTGGAACCACTAAGAGAGAGTTACTAGTGCTGTAAGCCTGTAAACTGCGCACTACAGGAGAACTTTGTTACTTGGGTAAGTATAGTGGCAAATACACAGTAGCCACACGAGGACATCATTTCCATCCTCTGTAGCCTACAGGCTGTAGGGCTAGCATGCAACACTCAACAAAGCGATAAAACAAGAAAACCGTCACCCGCCAGGGCCATTTCGGCATAAAGTAACACATCTCGATTTTTCTCGTTTGTCGGGATTGGGATGGCCCACGGCAGGCCAACTGCATATGACCGAATACCTAGCGGCGGCGTAGGGTAGAATACTGGACAGTTTCTCGTTCAAAACACACAAGAAGATAATGATTATATTTCGCGTTACTCGTGCAGAAAATAACAGAGTTAATTTTCTGTCCCTCATCGGGAATCGCCTTTGATATGGCTTAATTATGTTTTCAGTAGTATGATTGTTTTGCGAAACGATTAAATAGTTTAACGTTTAATTTCAGTTTTCCAAAGTATAATTCCCTATTTCGGCGACACGCTTGATATCGGCATAGATATGTACGGGACGACCCGGTTGGCGTAATGGTTACCACGCCGGACTGCCAAACCAAGGTTCCTGGGTTCGAATCCCGGTTCGGTCATGGATGTTATATGTTTGTGCCGTTGTTGTATGGTTCCCATAGTTCCCATAACCAAAAGCCTATGGGATCATTACAATCATTCAAATGAGCGTTATTTATTATATTTAATTTATTTATTTAATTTATTTATTTATTTACTCTACAGAATATTCTATTCTGTTCCAAGCCTGCGGGTGTAGAGTTATACAGGGTGTTAGGGTAAACAGTTGCAATACTTTAAGGGGTGGTTATACCCATGATATTGAACAACTTTCCCCAAGAAACTTATAGGAAATTCTCAAAAAATGTATAGGTAGGTACTCGTACCTACTAAAAATGCAACCAGCTGATTGAACGTTTGTATGAAAAGTCGAAATTTTTTTTGCGAATTTCCTACGGGTTTCTTAGGGAAAGTTGTTCAGTATCGTGGGTACAATCACCCCTTAAAGTAATAAGATAAGATAGGTAAGTAAGATAAATATTCTTTATTTGCACACCAAAAATACAAAAAAACAACAACAATATACCTACACGAACAAGAAGGGTACAAAAGGCGGCCTCATCACTAAAAGTGATTCCTTCCATACAACCAGTGGATGGAAGAAGTCTTACATGAGATAAATGCTACGGCGGTGTACTAGTAATGCAACTGTTTACCCTAACACTCTGTAGACATACAGTACGGACACTCCCTGCCCACACCAATTCTGACCTCACCCCCACTTGGTAGGCAGCTGTGCTGAAAATGTAGGCATTGGTGTATTCCTGTCTCGCTCGCACTCACTGAGTATATCGCACATGCTAAAGTATACCTTCTTATAAATTTTTCACAATTCTAGGAAATTAAGTTAAGTGTCCAAGGTGTGGCTGTAGTCCCTATTATTGGCCTTTTACATCTTAGATAGGTAACTCTTGGCGGCACTCCCGCTCACGCTGCTACAATTACTCATGCCCTCTCGCTCGCACCACTACGCGTGCCTTATGGTGTTATGTAAATCATTGCATAACCTGTGGCGACACGTTTCACGCCTACTTTGCACTTCTAGCATAGCATATACTCACGACTATATTCCCCGAGGGGGTAGTCAGAGATATTCTGAAAACCTCAGAACATATCCACGTTTCACCAGCAGTACTTTGCACTTCTAACCCATCATAACGTTCTGTGGTCCATTCCAAATGGCATGGCATCTGAATTCGAAGAAATTAATTTGAATCAGAGAAATAGACATTTGAATGAAACGTTTTACCTATGTCAGGTCTAACGGCTTTAATAATGTCCAAGATATAATATTATGATTTATGTTGAATATCATATTTTCAGAAAACATAATATTGGAATTGCTGAAAAAACATATTTCGAAACTATTTAAGTAAATTGCTTTTGAAGATTAATAAAAATAGTGTTCGTCTTCAGTTAAGTTAAGTAGGTATCTATTTACTCAGTAAAAAAACTGTATAAATAACAGACTTAGGTATGAGATCCCGTCTCTGAGATCTGTGTGGCAGATTATGTATATGCGCTATACCTGTAAGTAAGACCTTATTGTACCATATTCTTGCAAATAAATGAGTTCTATTCTATTTTATTCTATTCTCGTTATAGATATTTCTTAAGAGTGTTTGTTCTTACTTCAATTTCGCCAGACTTCAATCTACGGATTAAAATTGTCTTCTAGAGAATGTTTAAATACGCCAATTAATTGCTTCTCAATACGATTTAACTGCTCGCAACCCGACTTTAAGACAGCAATAGGTAGACAGTGGGTGGTTTAATAATGTCGCGTCTTTGATAGTTCAAGGGTTAATATAATATTGGTATTAGACTTCTCACTCCTTCACACTCCAGTGCTACGTGTCATATGAAAGAGAAATAGGCGCGACTTGACTATGTTGCGTTGCCATGCTAGGCCACAGGTCCAGACAAGCATTTTTCTGGAGACAGTCTACGTGCCACCCATAAATAACAGGCCCCTACGTGATAACGTGACGTAAGTAATCACGAAGCAAGTGTACACCGTCACAATGTTTTATGACCACAGAATAAATAATAAGTATTACTACTCTAACATGACCACGCGACAAAGAGCTAACTCGCCTTAAGAGGACCTTGACTCTTTCAGAGCAGGTATACTTATTTTTGACTGACTTGTCCTTCATTATTTCACTGTGGTGCCTTCTTATCCAATGAAATCTATACGTTCAATCTATCTATACAACTACTTGCTTCACAAATGACGGACTGACGTCTACCGCTACGTCATCGTTTGTGATCCCACTAAGCCAGCTAACATAGACGTGCGACTATCTTAGAAACAAAATGTTTAAATATGAGCTTCCTTTTGCCATCGATTTTCCAAACTTCATGCGATGAAAAACTGTGGAAAAACCATTGAAGCTGCTATGGCTACGTTTATCTACCATCCAGTATAATCATTTCGTCGAGGACAATAATAAATGGAGAGACTTGCTTTAGATTCGTTTGTATCCACTATTCCCAGGGTACCTTACCTACTCTACGGTTCAATCATTAATTAGGCAGGTACAACACCTAAAGTTACCCTTACTGCGAACATTTGATTAAACATACATACAAGGTGTTACAAAAATACAAATAAAAATTTAAGGGGGTGGTTTAGACCATCAAACTGAACAAATTTCACTATGGGACCAATATCGAAAACGCGAAAAAAAAAATTATGTTCTATACTCTACAAATCGACTAGAGCTAAAATATGTATGGGATTTAAAATTATTTTCAATTATTAACCTACTAAAATGTCCAGTTTTTCTTTGGCTTTTTGTCAATGAAATTACATGAACTATCTAACTAAATTATATTCGGACGCAATCGCACAACGCAGGGAAATCAGGGCAAACTCTACAAATTTTGATGACATTTACAGGGTTAAAAATTCGATGGAAAGTTAATCAATATGCAGTAATGTCCGACAAAGATTCCCATCTGTCCAGCCTTGTAAAAGCCCCAATATAAAAAAATGCATCAAGAAATAAATAAAAACGTAGTATGCCGGTGCACAAAGCCCGCGTGCCACTGACATGGTCGATATACCATGTCTGTTCAAAAATTCGTCCAGAAAAAGGTCATATATGACCATTTTAGGAAGATTCAGTCATAAAACATGTAAAGAAAGTAGAATTTCGTTTTTTTATTTTTATGGTCACTCTAGTTCGCGAACTAAATAGTCCTCATGCGATTTCTTCTGGTTTTTTGTGTTTTTTTCTGTGGTCATATTATACAGCTGTGCATGTATCCGTAGCAGTGCGGAATCATCTAACTACTTCCATGGAATGAAGCGTATGTTTTTATGCAATTTATTTTGCAGGCTCTCGGAGACCGTCTGTTTGTGGTGGACGTGGGCAAACTGGCGCAGACCCACGCGGCCAAGTCTGGCCAGCCGGTGTATGTGTACCGATACACATTCCGCGGTGACTACAGCTTGAGCAACATGATGGCCAACAACAGAAACAATTACGGTAAGTGCTCTTACAGATGACGTCGTATATTAATACAGGGTGTTTCATAAGTAAGAATAAATTTTTAAAACTCTTAAGGGGGTTGTTAAGACCGTCAAACTGAACAACTTTCTCAATGGGACCAACATCGAAATCGCGAAAAAAAATCTGCTGTTCCATATAAAACAGAAAACCTACTTGAGCCAAAATGTATGGGACCGCTGATTTTTTTCGCGATTTCGATGTTGGTCCCATATCGAAAGTGTTCAAAAAAAAAAGGTTTAAAAAAGTTTCAGCATATTAAGAAAAAAAAAGGTTTAAAAAAGTTTCAGCATATTAAGAAAAAAAAAAGGTTTAAAAAAGTTTCAGCATATTAAGAAAACAAAAGGTTTAAAAAAGTTTCAGCATATATTAAGAAAAAAAAAGGTTTAAAAAAGTTTCAGCATATTAAGAAGGGACACTGTATTTGTGCTTCTGTTACCTACTCCACGCAGCTATACATGTATTGGATCTAATAAGATTACTTATTAATGATATATCAATCGAATAAGATCAAATCAAGCCACTACTCATAGGCCTACTTTTCATTGCGAAATCTGATGCATTCCTGACCCACATTATAATATTGCTCATTGCCCAAAGTGTTAAAAATCTATAGGTAAGTAGGTACTATTTATAGGTAAGGTTTTCTAGAGATGTTTAATTAATATGCAATAGTATTCAACAATCTGATTATGTTATTGAAACTTGTACAAACAAACAGTAAAATATGAAAATTCATAAGGAAAATTCTTAAACTTGCTTAATCTAACTTTCTAGACTACATTTTGTGAGTTCATTTTTCCACTCATAAAATTCTCAGAAGGGGGAACGTAATGAACCTGTAGTTCTAGGGGGATTTTCTTTTACAATGTATGAAATGCCTATACCTATAGAAGGAAATTTGAAAGCCTTTCGCTCGTAAAAACCAGGGTTGTTATAAGGAATCTAAGGATATATCTTAGGGATCTAATAGTGATTCGTTTTTCCAACGTTGTTGGTATAAAAGAAGGCAGGTATGTAGGTAAATAAAACACAAATGAAAGGAGGAGTTTGCAGACGATCTCTTATGTAAGCTAGTTATAAATAAAATAGAGAACTGTTTCTGTTGATAATCGAACTACCTTACATAAAAGTTAATTAAACTTGTAGACTGTCAAGATACCTATTAGGTTTTGAAATAACAAGCTTTTTTCTATTGTAAATAAACTGAAAATACTTTTCTAGAGTTAATAAAGTTTCAACAGTACCTACATAACATAACTCGTATTTGCACACCAAGAATAGACAAATACAATTCAATTCAATTCAATTCAAATAGCCTTTATTTCTGAACGTAATTTCCATTTACAATACTCATAGTTAAATTATTTCATTTTCATTTACAATTAAATTACTTATTTTTAAACATTTATAATTAATGATTCGAAAAATTTTTTTTTACTTATATAGTTACATGCAGTTATTCTAATACAATTATCAAATAAGATTTCGCGATTCGGTGTAATTATAAATCTATAAAGTCTGTTAGTTCAGAGTGCCTTTCGGCAAAGGCCTCCTCCAGGGCCTTCCACTGTCTTCTGTCTAGGGCTACACGACGCCATAATGGACCGGCTGTTAATTTAATTTCGTCCTCCCATCGTTTGAACGGCCTACCTCTTTCTCTTTTTCCGTCTCTGGGGTACCAATTTGTCACAGTTTGACAAATACAATTACCTACCTATACATACGCTGCGTCTACAAGTAGTTTTCGAAGCTTGATAGACTTTCGTTCAATCGCTACCTACCCCGCATCATCATCAGCCTATATACGTCCAACAGCGGACCCGGGCTCGCCCAGGCCTTACCCTTAGGGCGGGTGGGTATATGGGCGTTATTCCGCCAACGCATGCTAACTTATTATTATTAGGTACCCACCTATTTTAGTATTTTGATAGTGACTTTTTAACTTATGTAGGTACACACGGCGACACACCAAGCTACCCAAAACCAAAATAAGCTAGCCGTGCGTATGAAGAGTACCTACCTATAATGTATAACGTCGCGCGGCCAGCTTATATGTTTGGTTTGCGTAGCTTGATGTGTCGCCGTGTGTTCAATACTACCAAGTGCTCCCAAAAACTCTTTTCAATTTTATTTTCAACGATATAGATCGGGCGGCGGTGACGAAGTCATATACCCATCGAGCTCATGAATAATTCAGTTTTCATGCAATAGTTTACTATTAGGAGATGCGAAAAAACTTGGTCGGCCGACCCCTATCCTGGTGGGTTTTGCGCAGGAGGGTGACTAGTAACCTCTCTGAGACGACACTAATTACCCATCGAGCTCATGGACAAAATTATGCTTATCCGATTGGTTTCAGTTAGTGTAACGAAGTACACTCGGTCGTCCGCCGGATATCCTGGCAGGTGGTGCTGGCCAACCAAAAATGGTGGTCAAATTTTGGAGTACTTCTCACCCATCGAGCTCATGGATGAAATGTATGCCAAATCAGAGGTTAGACCTTCACCTTCAATATTTCATCGGTCGTCCTGGCCAAAGCCTGGTGGTTTCTGGCGGCCAACCAGATTTATCTGTCAAAGTAAGATCATGCGTTTCCACGTTCATCCAATTAAATACATTATTAACCTGATATATGCAGTTCTTTTAGCATGAACGTGAACGGTTCTATGGTTTAAAAGTACTTATTACAAAAAAAACTTAAAAATAAAAATATGTTTTGAAACGCGGCGATTTAAAAAAAAAATTTTTTTTCTTCATAACTCCGTCATTTCTAAACTGGTTTGGTTGATTGCTTTATCGATCAAAAGAGTGTATTGCAGAGTTCATCCTATCAAAATTTGGTGAGGATCTGAAGAAGCGTTTCGAAGATGTACAATGTTTTAAGAGGGTCAGATTTTACTACAAAAAATACCAAACGAATTTTATTCTTTTGCGAAAATAACCTTCGAGTTCTATTTATTTTTCTTTCTGAAATAAAATCTGTTCTCTTAAGAGGTGCCTATATAAGAAAATAAACTAGTAATCACCGCGGCGTTGCTTTCGAAAATTGTAGTTGTAAAAAAATGTTTTGTCAAGTCAAAGCTAGCTATGTTTATGTGGATGATCTAATTTAGTACATAATATATCAGTTCTAACATTATTCGCTGAAACTGTATTAAAGGGATGATCACACGACCAAACTGAACAACTCTTATTATGGGTCCAACATCGAAATCGCTAAAATAAACAGCTGTCGTATACAAAACTGCAAACCTAACTCGACTGGAATCTGAATGTATGAGACAGCTGGTTTTTTAGCGATTTCGATGTGGGTCCATCCGTGGGTGGGATAATCACCCTCCTGCGCAAAACCCACCAGGATAGGGGTCGGCCGACCAAGTTTTTTCGCATCTCCTAATAGTAAACTATTGCATGAAAACTGAATTATTCATGAGCTCGATGGGTATATGACTTCGTCACCGCCGCCCGATCTAATACATAATATGAAGTAGGTATACTTAAAGATAAAAATATTCTTGTTTTGCTCTATCTTTACTTCTATCACGGACCTGAAAGAAATACTCGGTAGTATTGCATTAAAAATGCATGCAAGGTAATACAATCTCGTTTGTTCTACAAGGGACCTACACTCACACAGATGCACTAGCTCTAGGCGCAGGTCCGACAACCCGTCACCTTATGTACCGCGTGACAGCACGCACACAAAAGAAATGGGTGCTTCACTCATGAATAGATGACGTTACGTCTGGTTCTTCTTTTTAGTCTGTGACTTCTTTGGACTTCTTCTATTATCTTTAAGTATATTATCTTATCTTATCTGTCTTTGTTAGCTAGAAACGTTTAAAGAACTATGTAAAATAAACTTAACTCTTTATGGACTGCCCAAGGTGTAGCGTAATAATCTTCTGTAGTGGACTAACCCATGTCACATTCTTGTCAGTTGTAGTAGGTACATTGGTTTTAGATAGGTAAGTATAATTTTATTTGTGCCCAGATTGAAACTCAACGAGTTTTGCTGCTCACTGTACCTAATTGCTTTCTGCGACCATTGTATTCAACGTGCATACAAATCACTCCTAGAACGCTGCAGTAACGTAACGTATAGTATCTCAGACCCTTTGACACCCGAAATACGTCATTAAGAGAACCAACCATCCCCTTGCTAATACAAACGTTCTGGCAAATTTACGGGCACTACCCCAACACTATCTATGTTGCTATTGAATGCAGCAGACGTAGGTAATTGCATTGATGTGGTTAAGAGAATATTATTCCGAGAGCGAAAATGCGCGCTGCATACAAACGTACTATGGTGATATTTTCAATACTAACCAATTAAAGTCAATGAAATTTTGCAGAAACAATCTAGAATCAAATTTCTATGCTTCTATACTATAGAGTCAGATTTTCGTTAAAATATTCAGTTTCAATGCTAGGATTAATTTAAGATTTGTATGGAAATCTTTGAGGCACTGTAACTTGAAAACTATACATTTTAACGAAAATCTGACTCCATACAAGCATAGAAATTTGTTTTTAGATTGTTTCTGCAAAATTTCATTGACTTTGAATTGGTTATAGTATAGAAAATATCACCATAGTATGTTTGTATGGAGCGCGCTCCGAATAATATACCCTTAAGTCTCTTCGTAATGAGTAGATAAAGATCGCACTAACTTAACGGCCCGACAGCACAGTCTGTAGTGAACCTGCCTGCTGTTCCGGGGGTCGCGGGTTCGAATCCCGTAAGGGACAAATATTTGTATGACGAATATGAATATTTGTACCCGAGTCATGGATGTTTGTATCTATATATGTATTCTATATCGTTGTCTAGTTATCATAATACAAGTCCAGGCTAGATTCTGGAACTTTAAATGTGACTAGATAATTTGTGTGACATGTCCAAGATATTTATTTATTATTTATTTATTTATTTATTAACTTTTGCCTGCTGCTTCGTCCTTGAAGACACGCTAGAATTGTTATCCTTATATAGGTCTTATTTATTAATTCAGAACGTAGGATCTGATTCTACAGCTCGGCAAAAAAGAGTTTGAGGTGGTGACAGGTGAAACTAATTATTATTTTAGTAGTTAGTGCGTTCACACACGATGACGCATTGACGCAGCGGCAGACGTCAGTCAGTCATTTGTGAAGCAAGGAGTTGTATGAAACCGCACGAAGAAGCACACACGGACCCATTGACGTACCGGGTATGGTTCTATGAACGCACTATGGTACCTATGGTCTTGCCAGGGTATCCTGTGTGCTATTTTCATCCAAACCTACGTCGTAGGTCAGCGACAAACGGGCCGCAGTGCGCACGACTCAAACGTTGAGTCAGAATTGTATAGCATTCCACAGTGTTAGCACTGCGCTGCGTAGGTATGCGCGATTGGGTCACTAACATCCTAACTTTCATGTTTATAATTATACCTACCTATACTATGAATAGAATAATTTCATAGGGCTACTAGAGACTAAAAAACTATCGTTCAAGACAGGTTCACGAGGAGGGTTCTTGTAACCGTGCGAAGCCTGGGCGGGTCGCTAGTATAGTACCTAATATAATGATTATTTTGGCAGGTGTGAGCCACGCTGACGACATATTCCACATCTTCAAGTTCCCTGGCCTGTTGTCGAACGCAGCGGAGGATACGAAGATGACAGAAACCCTCGTGGACATGGTTTACAGCTACGCTATAAACGGGTAAATAAACGCAATCGAAGTTTGGATTTTAATAATTATAATAACGTCTCATCTTAAGTATAATGAAGTTTACTGAAGAGAAACTCGGAAGAGAAAGATCGGATGTAAACATCCGTCATTTTTTTTTCTTTTTACTGTAGCTATCATAATGCGTGTTATATGCCTGGAACAATTCGGTATGTCAAGTTTTTTTTTGGAGGGCTGAATCGAAAACCGTTTCGAGATAATTGTCTCAATAATCATATTTTCTATGTCAGAGATTTTAAAATGAAAGGATTACAGATATTTTTAATAAAATAACGTCGTTTTTCGGTCCGTCCAGTGACGTCACTGGCATACCTGTGAACTCCTTGGTAAACATAAAATTAACTTATATTAACTGACCATTAAGAAAAAAAAATACATTCACAATGTCAGAATTTGACATTTGATGTTGCCGTATCTGTTTCCAGCATAGAGTTAGAAAGAGGAGGCAGGTTTTAATTTTTTTAAATATAGCAGTAGGTAGTTTTTCTCCATGGAGTTCGAATTATTTTCTCTCCACCATTTTTGCACTTGGAGATTACAGATCAAAATAATTTAAAAATTAAATTTATATTGATAAACTCGATGAATCGCAATAAGAATGAAATAGGTGTCTTAAAATTATGTCTTCTATCCGTAAAAAATATAAAAATGATGACCAAAAAAACTTGACATAACGAATTTGATAATGCAGATGGTTAGGATTTAAATTACGCATTAATAGTCATTAATAGCATATACACCGAGGGCAGAAAAGAGAAAGGTCTCAGGAGTGCGATTTTTTAATGTCAAAATTAGTCTTTCAAAAATCGCACTCCAGATCTCAAGATCTCTGGCTTTCTTATTTACTGCCCGAGGTTAGTATACTATTTTTCTCCTCGGCGGAGGTGGAAAGCGGCAACTTCGTTTAGCGCAGCGGGATGAAAATGTTCGCTTTCCGTCCGGAGGGGAGAAAAGTAAGTAGGTATTCGATTAGTAGTTAAACTTTGACCAAGGCTGTATTAAAACGGAGAAAAATACCCTAGAAGTTCATCATCATCATCAGCCTATACTTACCTATTACGTAGGTACGTTCTTCTGAATTGCACAGACCTCTTACTTAGAACGATTTAACCTCTTACGAATAAGGCGGAGAGCTAGATAGTAGGCCAAAATCCACCATACAGGCCCAATGCGCCTTGGTGCAGGCAAGTTAATATAGTGCCTAATAATAATGATCAACTTGCTTGCTGTCAAAATATTCTCAAACCGCCTTAGTGCAAAGTTACACCGCAATCTGACGGCACTTTCTGGGACCAACTAACTGCTTGACGTGCCTCGCGTCACCCATTCATACACTGACCGAAATGGGCGGTGTGCTTCATTGGGAAAAAATTACATCTATAGGGTAAAAAAACTGGCCCCTCAGACCCAATGTCTGGCTGGATACATACTTGTTTGTACTATAGTAATTTATGGGAAAGCAGATTTTTTTCCTTGCGATTTCGATTTCGTCCCATAGAGAAAGTTGTTCAGTGTCATGGTGCCTATTAAACTTTAACGTGCATATTAAAATTGGACACCATTTAAAATAACAGATAATTTAAGAGGATAGGCAGGCTGAAATGCTAATTTGGAGAATAGGTCACTTTTCCGACTTTATAGATATTTGTTCGATCCGCCTCATCCGCCCCACCCATACACCCTACCGACTAGAGTGCGAAAGAGACAACTGCAGCTCGGACCAATTTTATCTACATAAAATCGACGAAAACAGTATTTCGTATTCCCCTATTTCCTCCTCCAAAACTAAACCGATTTTAATAGGTAATTCTTTCAAGAATAATAATAAGAAAGGCTTTGGTTTATTTTTTGCTTTTTTGTTCATATTCGTCAAATTTGTTTGCTGGATGTCTGAAAATTTTTCGAAGGTCCCCAGTTCATACAGTAATTAATTAATGCAAAAAAGCAAACCATAGGGACATAGCAGAGGTAACATAGATTGAGTGGTAAACAAATTTTTGCTCTAGTGCATTATCCAGGGAGGAAACGTATTCCCCATACGTTGGTATGGAAAAACTGTACTCGCCTGTCCTCTTAAGCAGCGAATTGGCGGCACTTGCGCTCATGGCAGTAGAAATAAGCGGGCAGGCATCCGGGCAGGTAGGTATTTCCCAGCCAGTAATGTTTCATCAAGGACATAAAATCAGTGCAAACATTAAACACGCCACGTGTAAATTTACGCGTGCCGCCTGTGACGTGTTCACAATGTTTGTTCCCAGTATATAATCACGGAACCCTATGCAACTCAAGTAGGTTAAACTCAAGCACGTATCCAGGGGGGGGGATAGGTGGGATTTATCCCCCCCCGAAATCCTAATATTTGTATGGAACAGTGGTCACACCTATACCTTTTTCGACATTTTTCATTGAAAATCCCCCCCCGAAATTGAATGTCCCCCCCCGAACTCAAAGTCTGGATACGTGCTTGGTTAAACTAGGTAGGTATAGGTGCCTGGAATCAGGGCCGTACGTAGCTTAATTTTTACCTGAATTTAAGGTAGGGCATAGAAATATCAAGACAAGGCGGAAAGGAAAGGCTACACCTTATTGGGACTTCCTGGAGTGACAGTAATTTTGACATTTTCAGCTACTGAGCTCGCCGAATGAGATCCAAAAATCGCACTCCAGTTTAGTAGGTCAGCGGTTCCCGAATCCGTAAGAGGCTCTCAGGGGTTCCGCGAAAATTCAAGATTTCGATGGGTTTTTTCTAGTCTAGCTACTAGATACTGTAAATAAAGTCAAATTATACTTACAAGATGCGAACACCAAGCCAAAAAGCCTTAGTATGGTGTGATTTCAGGTAAGAAAAAAAAATGTGTCAGTTAAGTATATTACTTCTTACTTGAGGTAAGCAAGCACGTATCCAGACTTTTGTTTCGGGGGGGACATTAAAATTTCGGGGGGGGATATTCATAGAAAAACAATGAAAAAGTAAGTGCTGTAGCCGCTATTCCATACAAATATTCGGATTTCGGGGGGGCATAAATCCCACCTATCCCCCCCCCCCCCCTGGATACGTGCCTGGAGGTAAGGTTCCGCCCAAAAACAGTGAACCAAAAAGGGTTCCGTAGCCAAAAGAATTCGGGAACCGCTGTAGTAGGTAGGTAACTAGGTAAGTAGGTACCTACTTTTTGAGGAATTTTTCACAACAAGACTCAAAAAGGGTGATGTCAGGGCCATCTTTGCGCATATGAGCCATTGCATTGGGGAAAAATCATGCCCTTATTTCCAACTTCCATTCTATTCTGTCTAGGCCATATTTATCTTAAAGTGCCCAGGGCTCCAAATCGCTCGCCTGTGTAAAATATATCGTTTGTTAAAAAACACCATTCGAAAGCTTGAGTGAGCAATCCGAGCTATAAATTTCATAGTAGGTACTAGGCGACTTAACCCTTCAACTCCCGTGGTCGCGATATCGCCCAATATCCATTGTTATCTTACACCGGGATGCAAGAATTAAAATTTAACTCAAACCAGAGCTAACCCACAGAATTCTCTCAATTCGGCCAGGGTACCTAAGCTCGTGTCCCGCGTTTGTACCCATTGTAAAGCCCCACGCACGATGCACCCCTCCCCCCTAACTACGGCCCTGCCTATAATACCTACAACATCAAAGATTTCCTTGTTACCTTGCCGAAAACGTGATTTATTTATTTACTTTTCCAGCGTCCCGAAATTGTCGAACCAAGGACAGGCGTGGCAGCCCATCACACCCGGGTCTCCAGAGCTGAACTACATGGAAATATCATCGCCTACCACGACCGAAATGAAGTCCAGCACTGACTTTGGTCAGAAATCATTCTGGGACAGCTTGGGTTTCATAGAGAATGAAAAGTACCATCCGATGTACATTAAGGATGAATTGTAGGCGCTATCTTCATGTTACATTGCATTTTATTTTTGGGACAGTTAACTACAGATTGTGATTTTATTGAAGAAAATAACGTTATAACTACTTAGGTAATACCTACTTACTTAAAAGTGCATTGCCATACAAAAAGCGAAAAACCTGCATAGGTACCTACCGAATATATTATAATGGTATAATTATTTGCTTACAGTCCTTATTATGGTAGGTACCTAAGGTTCGCATTCAAACGTTAGACAAATCACTTTTTCACCTCACAAGCTCGGAAAGATTCTGTTCATCATTCGAAATCCGAGTGCAAAAGTGCGTTTTATCCGCTAGCGTGGAAAGAGTTTTTGAAATTCGAATCTGTCTATTCACTATTTTTCTATACCGCAAAGTCCGCCAATCCACTGAAAATGCTTAATAACTATTTCATGTCACTGGCCAGCACAGACCACCTGTGCTGGCCAGCGACTTCCTCGCTGCTGCGAGGTGAAAAGTTGTGTGTTTCGCTCGGCTGCAAAGTTATTCTGCATCTCGTACCTTTGAAACCTTCGCTGAGTTCAGGACTCTATTATGTGAACCACTCGCTTCGCTCGTGGTTCAATCCTAGAATCCTTCGCTTGCTCAGGTTTCAATATAAGTACTCGCGCCAAAAAGCAACTTTGCAGCCTAGCATAACAAATAACTATTTCAAGTCCTGTTGGTATCTTATAAGTCAAGAGTAGGTATACAGGGTGAAATTGATATCATTTTCACCCGGCCCTGAGTTTACCTATGGGGAGCCTCTTAATTAGATACGATGTTAATTATCAATCTCACAGAATTTATTCAATTGTTTATCTAGTAAACAAGTAAGTAAGTATATTAATATGTATAAGTAACTGTAGGTATGAGTGTAAATTATATAATCTGTGCTTATGTTAATTTTTTAATGTTCTTTATTTTTTTTTATTACTCCTACTTAAATCCAATTTGAAATAAATATTTTGCATTAATTATTGTTTTTTCATACCTCTGCAGTAATTTATTAATCATGCTTATGTCATAGGTATCCATATTTTTTAACACATACCACATACCACCTATGCCAGCTTCCTAGAAATAATCTATTGGCGACCCAAAGAGGACTTTGGCCTCCGAAACGAGAGAGCGCCACTTTTGCTGCTGGCTGGCTTGAAACTCACGCAGGTCAACCTACGCTAAAGGGGCCCATTCACTACAGTCCGAACGCTAATATCGAATCGTGAATGTTGTCGCAGTCCTGCATGGCATCCAACAACCTTGAGCAAAATGTATGAAACTGAGTCTGCAGTCCTACACGTCGGACTGCAGTGAATGGAATACCTAGGCATCGCCGCATGCCACCCCTGAGAAAACTATAAAAATCGAGATGTGCCTCCATCTTTGTTATTTTACGTAGGTATGCCAAAAAAAGCGCGCATGAAGTTTTTCTCTTTTTGTCGCTTCATCGTGGGTGGCATGCTGTGCTGTAGCGACTCACCAAAATAAAAACACAAAATTAAAATATAATTTTAATAAAACAACACACCAATTATAAATAATAGCTATCATTTTATGCTAAAAAACATAATAATAAATGAGCACAAACAATCCCTTGGCAATCAACCTTAATTATAAAGTTCAGCTATACTATTAATAGGTAATTATCAAAGTGAGGAGTTTCTAAAGCCCCTGGGGTCTGAAAAGGTAGTGTCAATTCAAGTACTTTCTCGATTATGTAATGATTACATCCTTTCAACACTAGTGATTGCATAGCGAGCGTAGTCAACCACGCAACGCACTCGCGGCGACCTCACAACGTACTCGCCGCGACTTCACAACGCACTTGCGGCGACTTCACAACGTACTCGCCGCGAATTCACAACGCACTGGCGACTTAGCAACGTCAGCAACGTGCTCGCGTCGCTGGAAATTGCTAGTGAGAAAGGACTATCTATACATACTTATAAAACAGATCCATGACTGACTGACAGACAACGCACATCTATTAAACTGATACTACCTATTCTTACCTATTCCTACTATTGTACAAACCATGACACCAAAAATATTTACAACTAAAATTAAACTTTTAAAAAGCGATTTATATGCAAATTTGATCGATATTTTAAAGTAAAATAGCCCATGGACCTAAAATTAATAGCTAAATAAAAAAAGGTTACAATCAAATGTGCATACAAAAAGGTAACAATTTAGAATGAGGGTAGAAAAGACGAACTTATTAATTATAAGTCGATTATTATAATAAGTCAAAGAATCGCGTGGCGAGTGGGTTCACGGACGGTTGTGTATATTGTATGCATTCCGGCTAAATACGAGGCTCCACCATTTTTTATTAGCTCAAATGTGTTTTTGTTTATAAAACAATACTTATTCCAAAACACACTCAATATTGGCAGCACAAGGACAACAATTTAAAAAATATATAAGTCGAAAATTACAGTCTCTCTCTTTTTTAAGTTGATTAAAAATTTAGAAAGTAATTAAATTAGAAATTAGGTAAAATTAGGCATTCCTAAGTTGGAATTTGGAGCCCTTTAGCATTGTCTCCATTTGTTCCATTATAATAATCATACTTCTTATGTGGAAATGCAAAATAATTGGTTAAAACAAACCTTGACGCCAGTCAATGGAGTACAAACAAAAAATGCAAATTAGAATTGAAAAACAAATGATTATGTCATTAAAGCTTGTTCTGAACAAGTCGTGAAATGAGAAGAACAACAATAGATTCAGCCTTGGAATTTAATAAACAAATAATTATAAAAATTTTGTCTTTTTTAAGCAGCCATCACACTACTCTAAATTCAAATCATGATTTGGGCAATGATTGCTTGCTTTGATCACCACGCTTTTAAAATTTAGAGAGTATGAATGACTGCTTTAAAAAGTTTTTTAAAAGTTATAAGCACCAATCTAATTTTCGTAAGCAATAGAGTGGCACTTGTTTACAAATTACAAAAATAGTTTATGTGCACATTAAATATAGGATTTCGATTGTGAATGACAACATTGCATGTTAAAATTTTATTAATGACATACTTCCCTCCATACAAGATTGGAAAGATATTCCAAATCAGAGCAAATAATTGCAATGTTTTCCAGAAAGAATGCTATATTTTTAACATTACTAAAGCCATTCTAAGAAGATGATTGAGTGTTTTAAATCTGTTTCTATAATGCAAAATAAGCAAAGATTACACTGTTCTGAGTTCAGACTTCTGCTTGCTTTGATGACACTTAAAAAATTGAGAGAGCTGATCAGTATCTGACGTGGTATTTTTGAGTCACACATCCAAATCAGCAGTAGAAAATGTCAAGAGATTATGCATCTTTCTACTGCTGATTTGATCATGTGACTTTCAAAAATCACACTCCTGAATTCAGAGCAGTGAAATCTCTGCTTAAGCTTAACATTTTATTGTTATCTGTAACAATGTATAAGGTGCATTTAAAACACAGATTATTTCCTAATCATTTAATTACAATGGAATTCAAGATTTCATCATAAATATGACTCAGAAATTATGTCACCGCTAATAACGAAATCCTTTCTGATAAACAATCTTGAAGTATCTACGTGTTGAAGACCTTATTGAAGTCTAGTAAAGGACAATAGCATGTGTTCGAAAATAGCTTTTCATAACCACGGAATAGAGTTTAAAACACATTATTCATCTTTCTTATCGCCGCCGGCGACCGTAATCTTCTTCTGAAGCTTGCTGTGTTCCTCGGCAAGCCTGTCATACTCCCTGTTCAAGCTCTCCGCTTGTGATTTCACCGCCTCCTTATCCTTCTTCTCCTTAGAAAGGTCCCTCTCTAATTGTGAGACTTTGGTTTTGAGTTCGTCAACTTCTTTCTTCGTGTCGTCGTCGCTAGCTCCCTGCTTCGCCAGCATTGCTCTAGCGGCGACAGACGCACTCTGCGCCTGACGGAGGTTAGCCTCCGACTGCGCAAGTAAAGTAGCCAGCTGCGAAATCATTTGCACTAGCCGACGAATCACGATCAGCAAAAACAGAGCGAAACCAGAAATGTAGAAGTTTCTTTGGGCGCGGAATAATCGCATGTTACCTTGCATCTCTGCGTCCAGATGTTGGTGTTCCGCCGGGTCCATGTTCGAGTACTTCTGCATCTCGCGGATAGCATCAAGTAGGCATAGTACCAGCACTCCAATCAGAATCATAAAGTAAATAGATGCTTGACCACTTATGTAAGCCAGAAACTTGGATCTGAAGAACTTCTGCCATTTTGAAGGACTAGCGATCGGCAAGCTTAGAAGCAGCACGAAGGCTATTTCGGCGTACAGAAACGTCGCGATTATGGTCCACTGTAGACTCATGGTGCAACTTTGTTATTGTTTTACACTGTTAAAAACGCGTGCCGCGGGCTGTGACGATTTACTGACCGGTCAAACAGCCGATTGTTATATAAATACTGTCTTTAGAATGATGGAATAATGTGAAAATGCACAATTGAATAGGAATAACGGTGACTCATTAAAATGACGATGACGGATTCCAAAAGTCAAAGACCGAATGACATGAGACGCGTACCAATAACCTTCAAAATTTCAGAACGATTCCTTTACGTTTCGTTTTATACATAGCTTGCATTTCAATAGGCATGTTTCAAATTTAATTCATAACAAAACTATTAAAGTCCAAATCAAACTTTATTCGAAAATGTTGATAGAATAGATTAATTAAATACTATCTAAGGAATACTATCTTCTTTGTTTTGTTCTAAAATAATTTCGAAAAATCTATACGGAAATAATTTTTGCGTAGAATGAAAAATTACGCAGTAGATGTTAAAAATTAAAAAAGCTGCTGTTGTCTTCTGTAGAAATTCAACAGCTCTCTGAAGAAAGCAAGAAGAGCAAAATTATTTTATTTCCAATTTCATTCCATCTCTGTCTTTCACAGCATTTTGTCACAAAATTAATCACATAAATTTTCACAATTTTCACATCAACTGTCAGCTTCGTGGAGTGACGTCATTTATTTCTTTGCAACAAAACGAAAAATCGAATAAAATTAACAAATAAAGTTCTAATAAGACTCAAAAATTAATCGAAATAACCATGGCTGATCCCAAATATGAAAATCTACCAGGAATAGTAAGTATCTTTACAGTTATGGATAATTATTGATTCATAATTTGTGCTGAAATTCAAATGAATTTTCATTATTCCAGGCATACGATCAGCCTGATGTCTATGAGACGGGTGATTTGCCCGAGGCAGACCAACTGGAGGCCTACGAGGAGGAAGAGAACGAATGCATTGAACAATTACACCTGTCTGTGAAGGACAGCTTCAATAAATTCAAAGGGAAGTTTTTGACTGGAGCAATCGATTTCTCTGACAGACTGAGCAGAAAAACTAGGATTGGGTACAGGTATGGCTTTTAACTAATCATGAACACCATTTAAAAGCAAAACATTTTTTAGGTTAACTTTAGAATGTCTAAAACCCATCATCATCAGCCCAATAAACCCCATTCCTGGGTACATATTCGACCATAAAACTAGGTACCAGCCTCATGTTAGCATTTTGCCTCATGCACTGTTTGCCGGCTACTCTACAATTTGAATTATACAATCTCTCAATTCTTTATTTAACTTCCCCTACCTAGCATAGCATATGCCACAACTATATTCCCCAAGGGGGTAGTCAGAGATATTCTCAAAACTCAGAACATCCACGTTTCACTGTATGTAATGTTTAACTAAGTGAGCCCATTGCCGCTTACCTACGATTCGGAGATATTTAACAGCCTGCAGCTGTAATATGGCAGCATGCTATTGTGCCTTCACTCTTTTTTCTATTTACGAGTGAATGAGATAAAAGGTGTGATATAGCCTTATCACATGCATAATGCAACGGCATCTGCATGGGTAGCATGCAACCGTGATACAGTGCTATCACACCTTCGCTCTCTTTGTATTTGCGTGCGAACAAACGAGATAAGTGTCGCATGCTACCAGTGCTGGCACTACATATTTCTATCGTCTAGAGCTGGAGAATGGGAGCTGGCAGCGGAGGGAGAACCGGAGAGTCCACTGGAACGCTACAACAGACTGCGCTGTGAATTCTCTGAGCTACTGGAACAGGTCGCTGAACAACAAAACAAAGCTACAGAAAGTGAAAAGGTATGAATACTTTAATTTAACTTTTTAAGTTTCAATCATAAAAAAATAAATAAATGATTTATCTATCTATCTATCATAAAGGTATTATACCAGCTGACAGCTGAGAGAGTGAGATGTACCTAGCGGCACCACTGTTAATAGAAAAAGATATGTGACCAATGAGTTTTTCTAACTTATGTACGTATTACCGACTGCTCTCAAACGGTGAAGGAAAACATCGTGAGGAAACCTGCATATGCAGAAGAAGAAATTATGATGCATATGTGAAGTCTACCAATCCGCATTGGGCACGCGTGGTAGACTAACGCCCAAACACCCTCCTAGAGGGTAGGCCTGTGCCCTGCAGTGGGACGTAATATAGGCTGATGATGATGATGAAGCTAAGTATGTTCCGAATCATGCATCTCTTACACAAGAAAGCACACTATTTTTTTAATGTCAATTCAATTCAATTTTTGTTTAATGGCATCCAATGTGTTATCACAATTCAGCCAACGTCTCGTTATGTGGAGAGTATATATGAAAATGATCAGTATTAATTAATTAAGTAGAAAGAATGGCAGTTTTGCCAATGTAAGTAGTTTAGAGTCTCAAGTGATTGTTTTAAGGTTAAAACACAAAAGAGTTCACAAAATGGCCGACCCGCATGGCCAGAAAAATCCACGGCCACGCGAAGTCTATTTTAATGTCTATGGACTGTAGGTTTACATACCTTTTATGATTAAGTTATCTAAACTATTATAAATCTGTAACTGAAGTGTGTCTGTACATTGAAGATATTTACAAGAAAAAGATAAAGATATGGTTTTTAGGGATCCCTGACTTCAAATCAACCTTTTTTATTTAGAAATGTTGTCTGTCTGTTTGTTTGTTTGTTTGTGTTTGTTCGCGCATCACGCAAAAACTACTGAACCGATTTTGATGAAACTTTTTGTTTGATAGCTTATGATCTGACTTAACATCTGGTATATAATTTGTGCGGACGAAGTCGCGGGTAAACACTAGTATTTTAATAAATCCTTCCCATTTTAAATTCATCCATCTGTTTGTTTGTGATATTGTGATAGCATCTTTTTCTGCCCAGTGATGTTATTTACAACATTTTATTTAAATGTTACAGGAAGAGTTTTCTAAATTGGCCGCTCAAATAAATACGACGAAGAAACTCCTCGAAGAATTGAAACTGGATGAAGGAGAGCAGACTGACCCTAAGGCTGACAAATTAAAGTAAACCAACAGTATTTTATAAAAAAAGCTTGCAAAAATAATAAGTAATAGACATTCAGTGATTATCTTTTGAACCACCACATTTCCCTACCATTTACATGATATCACAAAAATTGTCTTGCATGTACACACGGCGACACATCATGTTACGCACCCTATATACCCATAACTACACTACGTACAAGACACAAAATAGTGCGGTAGAGAGCCTGCATAGACGTGGCTGCCGGCGCGGGCGCAGCGTGCCGTGAGACGAAACAACAACAACATACCACACTCTCTCGCACGATTCACTGCGTTCAACTTCTAATAGTACAAAGTCCAAACAGGGTAACCGGACCTGTCGCCGTGTGTACACATTATTATAACACAGATTTTGTAACATGTCAGTATCACTAATATGATGTAATTAAAGCCCACTGCCGCATTTGTGTCTTTATAAGCTAATCTCAGAAACTTGTATTTTTTTTCTTGTCGTGATAAGCCTGGATATTAGATCTGCATTCCAGGCACATTCCAGCATAATCTCAGAAACTAATGCAGGAATTCGGTACGGTTTTTACTAATAGATAGACTGATTCACGAAGAAGGTTTACCAGTCTGAATCCGGGACAGGTTGTAAGTAGTTTTATAATTTATTTCCCATCTTTGCAGAGAGCATCTGTCGACGACTATAACTAATAAGAGAACGGGTGAAGTGGTGACCGCACGTTTGAAGTTAAAACCTGAAGTTAACCTGGCACAGACCACTAGGATAGCTCAGCTGGAATACAGGTTAAAAACTATATTTTTTGAAAGAAACATACATCAATTTGACCATTCTTATATGATCTTATGCACGATTTAGACCTGAAAAGACTTTGCCCAAACCCGTTTCGCATAAAAAATTGGTAAGAATATCAATTTTATAAGAAATCCCGCTGCAGAAGAGGATAATTTCTATTTCATCGGGAAGTATGATATTCCTCTTGTTTTGTGTATAATTTTAGCTATCATAACTCTTTGTGTTTGTTCTTTGAATATACTCATTTAGTTGCGCAACGATTTGAAACAAATACAGTTCGTCACATGCGCAATGTCTTTTTGTCACAGACTTTTTCTCAAGGCCAAATTGAAATTTATTCAATTTATGAAAAAAATCGTTTATTAGTCAAATCCCAAATGTAAAGTCAATATTCAGATCTCAGCTTATGAAATTGCGTGCTGTTCCATCCACTGTTTTGGAAATTTTTCCTAGAAAAATGTCTGCATTAAATTTCTAACCTAATGGGTGCTTTATTCCCAAATGATGGAGGGAGGTGAAAGCGTAATAAAATTCTTCTGTCGAATTGATGGCATCTCAAGAATTTGCAACCCAGTCTCTAGAGCCTTGCTTTTCCCTGGATATGCTTGACATATCAGGGGTTCAGTACGTCACTCTGGGGGCACTCTTTGTGCACTCTAAATAAGAATAATGACTAATGAATGAAAAACAATTTTACAATTACAAGTTACGGATTAATTGTATTTACGTGAATGTATTTCAATGTTCAGGTTACATAAGCTAGAGCAAGCGGCAGGCGTAAGAGACGAGGAGGCATTCCGAAGACTTCAGGCAGCCACTGGAAAGGTTAATCTTTTTTTATTTCGGATTACTTGATTCATATTATGCCTGTTACACACTCACGCGGGAGACAGGCCGAAGCAGATCTACGTTTTTGTAAGCAGAAAGGATAAATTATTCAAAAAACGTGTTTTGTTAAATATATCTCTTGGCTCAGGAGAATATTTCCCCATTGGAGGAACCACAGATTACCCCTATTAGATACCGCATGATGAAAATTTCGTTCAGGCCCGAAGTCATCATTTTTACCGGTAGGTGCGGGTAGCAGGGCACGAAATAATGCAACATGATTGGCCATTTCAAGGTCGCACTATTCCGATCTCGCTCTATCCCGTTGCTTATATCAGTGCAAAATCATAGATGTGTGGTGCGCGTCGGCGGCCCTGTATGCGGTATCTACTGGAGGTGATCTGTGGGAGGAACTAACAAAGTGACAACCTGTTTGCACAATACAACTTTTTTCAATTTCAAGTCTCGTCTTCAAACACACCTTACTTAATATTTTTGAACTGGTACCCAGGCGACCCTGTGTGGCGCGGCGGCGTCCCTCGCGGAGCAGGCGGCGCTCTTGCGGCCCGGCGAGCTGGCTGCGGCGGAGGCCCGAGTGACGTCACTACTCACCAACGTCGAAGCTCTGAAGGCGGCCGCGAAGCCCGACCCGGAGCTCGACGCTAAGGTTTGTTTGTACTACTTTACTATTATAATAGCTGAATACCCTACGAATGGTATGCTATGGCTATACTAGTAAATTCCCATACCAGTCTTCTACATAATTAAAAAGTGAATGTCGAAAAATCCTCTGCTAGCGCCTAAACCACAGTATAAGAAACGGTATCTAATGCTACATACAGTACGGACACTCCCCGCCTCCCATTAATTTTCTTCTCCCCATTGCCTCTTGGCAGACGCAAACAACAATAGGCGTTAGAGTATATTTTTCATTTACGTTTTTTTACCTTACGTTCAAGGTGTGCCTAAATTCTGACTCATAATTAAGTAACCAACCATGAATGACTGACGGACGTAATTATGAATGGAATCATCCAAAATTGGTCGCCGAATTGTGAAGTCGTACGTTTTGAAGAAAACAATAATTATGGCTTTATAAAATAGTTTGATTTCGGAGTGGGTTTTTTAGACTACAAAAAAAATTACAGTTCACTATGCTCTTTTGGATAAACTTTTATTTAATACTTTAATTACCGATAGTTAGTTAAATAGGTTCATATCTTCCTTTGCAGGTGAATGAGCTGTACAAACTATTGAAGCAGATAGATGGAATATCACATTCAGAGATCTTAGAACGCATGGAGGCGCTGGAAGCTCTGCATAATCAAGGTAAGGGACAGCAACGATCGTTTTCGAACCGTTTTAGTGTTACACAAAATCTAGATGCAAAATTTTTGTCAACAGATTGATAATTTAGTATCGGACGGAACGAGACTTGAATCCGCTACGACGATACTTGCCATACATCAACTACAACATGTTAATATTTGATGTTGATGTTGGCTGTAAATTCTTAAACTACGGACGAAAGTCTGAAATAAACGAATTGTATTATTTTCATGTATTTTATCGTGTTTCAGCGAGTAACTTCGGCAAATCGCTCACGGAACTCGAAAACCTCCAGAGCACAATCGCGAGCGGGGTCCAGAACAACAAGGAGCTACTGCAGGGCGTGCAGGAGGTGTTCGCGCACAACGTGGACAGCCTGCAGCGGGAGATCAAGAAGCTGGACGAGAGGATCGGCAAGATGGCCAGCGCGTGATGAGGCCGCGGTGCTATCGCTTTTATTGCCTGCTCAAAGTTAAGCGAAACCTTGCAAAACTAGCCCTCGTATTAGAGGTTCGTTACAAAACGTTTAAAAATCACTCAGTTAATTCCATAGAACAAAAGTAACAAAACCATATGAAGATATACATAAGACTCCCTGAGTGATAATTTTTACACATTAAGAAATGGACTGTAGATAGGGCTCTATCGCGCGTGAGTTTCAAGCAAATCGTGTACTCACAGACGTTATAATATAGTTCTGTGCGTGTGCCCTAGGACATGGTACGCGATTTAGCTCTGTCGCGCCACCCTTCAAATGAAGCAGTCCACATGAAACTGTACCAGAGCAGGTCGCCGGACGTCACCTATGTATGAGATTAGCATAGCGATTAATATGATCTGCCTTTTTACGAATTGCCACATATTTGTCGGCGGCAAAGCTCTCTGGGCACATTTGTGGCAATTCGTGTAATTGTTAGATCATCTGGAGCTCTAGCTGTTAGAATCTTTGATGATCTCGTATCATGCTAGTCTTTCGACAAGGTTTTGCTTAGGTTTGATCGGTGCTTTATTCATGGAGCTCATGTTTTATTTTGTCAGTGTATTTTTACAATGGCTTGCAATAAACTTTTTATTTCCTAGCCAATGTCAAGAAATACCCTACTGGGGGCTTTCAGTGGACAAATACTCTTTATTTTAATTTATATTAAAAGGGCTAATTACAAGAGCTCCATTAGCAAAAATGAACATAGAATATCAATGAATTTAATATTTAAAACCAAACACATACCATGTACTTAGCAGTATGCAAAGGTTACCACAATCTATTGTCATTTATAATTCGCTCATCTTGTGTAGTATAGGATCCAACAGTAAAATGTTTATCCTCATGTTTCACCTAAACTGTAACCTAGCTATCCCGAAAAAAGGTTTTCCTAAGTGTTACGACATATCTTGCGGAGCGTTCCCCGCCGAACGTTCGGTTCAATACGAGTCTACTAGGAAAAATGGCGCATATTGGTGTGTCGCCGGTATAGGAAAAGCTTTGCACGCGTATTCAACCGAACGTTTGGCGCCGTACGTTCCGCCGATGTGTCGCAACACTAATTGCAAGCTTTTATTGTAATCGCCGCATTGAAACATCTTTCTGCCGGATCTTATACTATTCAATTACGTGCGAAAACTAATCAAGCCATGTTCATATGAACTATGAAATAAATGTTCTCAATATTAACACCATTTGAACCAACAAGTCTTTTGCATTATAACGAATGCTGCCATCACTGCATCATAAAAACGTTTCCATTATTTTCACATGAACAATGTTTCGAATAGACTGTTTAATACTTTGAAAGCGTATCAAGTTATAAACAACTTTTGTATTTAATTCACAGCTTAAAACATTAAGTTTAGACTGCGTAAGAATTAAGATTATTAAAAATATAATTTATTTAATAAAGCAATTTATGTAGCTACTGGGTAGTTTTATTTGTTCGTCTTTTTAGCGGATTGTTACTGCGTTTTTTAATATTTCGACATAGCTACAACCACTGCCAAGATCACGGATGACACCGTTAAAATTATTAACTTTAGCTTAGCTTAGCTTTAACTTGGTAAATTTTGACCTACGAATAAAGAAAATTTTGACGACCCGGTTGGTGTAATGGTTGCCACGCCAGACTGCCAAACCAGGGTAATGGGTTCGAATCCTGGTTCAGCCACCAATATTATGTTTGCGTCGTTGTTTTATGGTTGCCATAGCAAAAAGCTTACTTGAGCCAAGACTTACACGAGATCATTACAATGTATGTGCCTGTGAGCGTCAAAAATAAACGCAGCGGCCCACGCGGTTTGCCCGCCATGGAAAACCATGTAGCATGGTATTGATTTTAGTAGATACAGATCGCGCGCGGACGTCCACTTTTAAGGCTAGGACATCTAAACTGAAAAACGCGACGCATTTCACTAGCGTAAAAGCCCAATACACATCCAAGCGAATAAAATGTCGATTACTTGCTAGGACGACGTGAAATTCCGCCGCGTTTTTATTACGCGATTTGTCTTGTCCCTCCTTACGCAGCGATGTAGCAGACTGAATTTTTGTTCGCTGAACAGAAATGACCGTTATATAGAATTATTTCAGATGGACATTTTGTCCGCCATCTGCGTTACCTCCTAGACTTCCATGCTGTCTTTAGTGATTAATTGTTCAGTGTACTGTCTATTATCTCGGCCAATGTAGACCAGACCATGACCGGACCATGTGTCCAGTGGACAAAAAATATAGGTCTGCTAATCCTTTAAGGAATAGTAGATAACACACCAAGGGCAGAAAAGTAAAAATGGTTTCGCCTCTGTCAACAAACAAGTGATCTGAAGCATTCTTATTTACTGCCCGAGGTTAGTATACTATTATTCTCCTCAACGGAGGTGGAAAGCCGCAACTTCGTTTAGTGCAGCCGGACGAAAATTGATGCTTTCCGTCTGGACGGAGGGGAGAAAAAAACTTAAAAGCCATGCAACAAAGTAACTACTTATGTTGTTCATCAAATGAAACGACTGTATGATTACTGACGTAACATTTATTTTTTTAAAACCTTAGAACCTAAGCTTCTGGAAGAACCACTTGTTCTTGCCGCTCTTGTATCTCTCCTCGAATCTGACCCTCGTGTTGAAACGGAGCTTCTTGCGCTTGGCGGGGTCCTTCAGGTCCTTTGCACTGAACTTCTCAAAGCTGAAGTCAACTGAGTAACGGGTTGGCATGAGATGGTTGTAGTTGACGACCTGGAAACAACAGAATAGTCTCCATTATATAAAAAGTCATCTGAAGTTATAGGTATTACATACTCGCAAATGCCAAAGGCACTGAAGGGCAAAATAAACATACATACAGTCCATGAGTACTTAGAATAGGATTTGGCTGTCGGGTAAAATCAGTTATATTCGAATAATCGATAAGATCGCAGCCAATATAGTAGATTACACACCGAGGATAGGAAAGTAAGAAAGGTCTCAGATCTCATATAATAAAACATGTGATCTGAGGCTTTCTTATTACTGTCTGAGGTTAGTGTATACTATTTTTCTCCACGACTGAGGTGGAAAGCGGCAACTTCGTTTAGCGCAGCGGGACAAAAATTGACGCTTTCCGGCTGGAGGGGGAAAACAATCTTTTTGAAATTAGAAAAAGTAAATAGGAGAATTGGCAAAAAAAAAGAAAATACATTACATTACCCTGTCCATAAAAAATTATCGAACACAGAACATTTTTTATTTTCGTAATGTCATCTGCACATGAACACTTTGTGTAAACTGTCCATGGCATTGCGTGTAGGGTTTGTAAGACCGCGCTTTGTGTTTAACATCATATACATTTCACTACTTATTATTGTTTGTCCTGTTATTAAAAAAGTTTTTGAGCTAAAGAATTACCGAAAATGTTAATTTTGTGTAAATTTTCAAAGTTTTTTTGCACTGAAAAGACACTATTTTATGTAGTAAAAAAATACTATGGGTGTGACTGCAATCCCTTGCTCGGCTCCCCTCAAGTGTACCCAGAAAGTGTGAGGAGAGGTGGGGTATCTGAAGTCGGAGAGGACGGGGAGTGGCCTTTCCGTATGTAGAACTAGTACTATTACTTATTCAGCCAGCACCATGGGTACCTTTGGGCGGGATTTGGTGCGGGGCGGTTTATTTGATTAGATTAAGTTGTTTGACGACGCATGTGCGGACTTATTTATTGTAATGACAATGCTTGTTGCAGAATACTCCCGTAATTGTGGGCCGACGACGCTACTTCTGGCAGAAAATTAATATTTTTAGTGTGGCATGCTTGTGACGAAACGTGTTGTGGATTATTTCCTATGTACCCAGTATTACTTATTCTGTGGTGACGGTATGTGGACTGCAGATAAGAATTTAATAATGAACACTAGGAAATGGGAACATTAAAATAGCATCAGTCCTGTGCTAACATTGAAAGTAAAATAATTTGCCAAAACAGCTTGGAATGTACTATCTCAGCATTCCTCAAGGGCATAGATACCATCCTGTCTGAAAGGGATAATCAATGCATACGTCAATCAAAATCCCATTTGTGAAAATTCTTAGCAACCAGATGCACAATTAGGCCACAACTTGGACACAGCTGACATTTCATATAAATGAGAAAATTTTGAAAGAAGAGTTAAGCATGTGCGATACTGAACAAGTGCGAGCGAGACAAGAGTACACATTTGCTTAAGAGGTACCACGATTCAACTAGAGGTAAAAAGTTGGTGGGAGGCAGGGAGTGTCCATACTGTATTAGTACTAGATACCTACTCTTTCTTATAATCTTTCCAAAACAAAAGTTAGGGATCGGGCAGACCCAGGAAAGCATCACATGATGATTTGGATAACTGTAGATAGGTAGGTAAGCCTGATTTCTAACAGAAATCACAGATTATTTATGGAGAAATGTTCTCATTTTTAGTACAATAAGTAACAGTTGTAAATATCATTGTCCAAGACCAAAGAAAGTTAACCTCTCAGGGACCACCCCTTCCCGAAAAAAATTTGGCTCTCAGCCCCAGCACCTACCAGCAAATTCGACCGCGCGCGTGGCGGCACCAGTGGTCGCGAAGAAATCGATCAAATTCTCCATATTTCGTTACCAATTCAAGTTGTGTTATGTTTCTTTCGCTGCCTACACTCATTTAGATTGTAGAAATAAACATCAAATTTACTACATTACTGAATAAACAGAGAAACAATGAAAAAAATACGGCGCGGGAGGGCCGCGACTCTATTCTATTCTTAGTTAATGGCGTTTCCTTGTTAGATTTCGCCAGTGTCAAGTTATTTGAGGGAGTGTCTATCCAATCTCGAGGATTGTTTTTGAGTAAGAACAACTGAGAAGGATTTTGGAGCCTCGTGGCAGGCTGAGACGCGAACCGCGCGAACACCACGCGAGACAAGTGTTCGAGGCAAACCCCGCAACGTGACTCCGGGCCGCGACTCCTTACGAAACATTTTTCAATAAAAGTGTCAAATTCAATGTTTGTTTACATTTTGTACCTTTTTAATGTTGCCAGTTAAATTATTTATGGATTGAAACCAAGAAAATTGACCATTTTTAAAAGATTTTATTCAAAAAGGGCCGTCAAGCCCCGACACATCCCTACAAAATCTACAACGAGTCACTTGAAACGCTTGTTGCCCTTCACTAATGGCTCGCTCCTATAGGTTCAATATATCATTAGAAAGGTAATTTCATAAGGTCTTATATCGTAAAACCTTCCAAAAAGAAATAAACCTTAACTCCTCATGATAAGCCTTAATTTAGGACGAGTCGAGCGCAAAAAAAGTTCGAACGTTGAAGTTCGACTGAGGCTTGACAAAATCAAAAATAGCACTTCCAATTCGAACGTTGACGTTCGATGCGTCCTTGAGAGGTTAAGAAACTATAATCAGTGTACCACTGTAGGCAATAGAGGCAAAATTAGCCTTATCAACTTATTTTGATAACTTACATTAGCTTGATTCGCCAATGTATCCATCCACATCCACCATCAAATAGGAGTAATTTACATCTTATAGCTTGTGACTTAGATATAAAACTGATGATTTTAAACCATAGCACAGACTTCCAAATCTGTGATACCTAGTAATTATGCACCATGATCATATGGAATGATAACATTATAAGGTTATAATTAAGTAAACATTACGAAAACTCACCTTGACGAAGGGCTTGACTTTGGAACGCTTGTGGATTTTGTTTTTGCCCATCCTCTTGTGAACTTTCCTTGGGTACCTGTCGATGCCGGCGACGAAAGCGTGGCCGTAGGGCTTGTCTGACGTGCCTTCGTCGTAGTTTTTAACGACGATGGCCTTGCGACCCGCGTACCGGCCACTGAGGACCAGCACCACCTTCCCAGGCTTCATAATCTTACCCATCTTGGATGGATCTGCGGGCAACAAAACTAACCTTCAAAAATAGTTTCAAGTGTTGTTTTTACTCTAATAAAAGGTGTGAATACGTCGAAACTAGCGTGGGTGAACTGTGTCTTGTACGTTTCGAGCTCAATTAGCAATGAAACTTAGTAAAATGTAAGATATCCACTGTAAACTGAATGAATAACATTGAACACAACTTCGGTTTTCCAGTTAAAGTTTTAAGGTGCCGTAAGAAATATTTACGTTAATACACGACACAGATGTTATATTTTACGACGGTGATAATTTCCACCTTAAATATTCCCTTTTGTCACAGATTTTTAAAGATTATTTTTATAAAAATTCACGAAACTCACATTCGCTCTTTACGTCAAGAAAAAAAGACACGGTGTTGCCACTTCAAATAAATCATTGAATTTGACAGACTACGTCAAGACGTCAAACAAAAGCGGTGGTGTGAGGTCGGTTTTTTTCCGACAAGTTCCGGTTTTTTTATCGACATGCATTTTGCTCACCACTATTTTCAAATCGACGCGTTTTTTTGTCTTCGAAATTCCAAGTTTAAAGTCAAAGAAAGAAACAGAAAATCTATCCATCTCATTTTATTATATCATTGAAATCTATTTGTAGGGTAATTTGAACATATTCATCCTCGTATTCATCATCATCAGCCCGATAAAGCCCACTGCTGGGTATAGGCCTCTTCATTTTCACACCAACCAGAACGTATCCTCGTATTATTTCAATTAAATTATGTAAACGCCTGCAAAAAGTGTAAATCCCTAGTAGATCCAATGCGCCTATGTTCCCCTTTATACCCTAATTTCTGTTATTTGGTCCATTGTTCTAATATACTTATATTACTCTTTGGTCCATTGCCTCACCCTATTTCGAGAGTCCTTTACCCGTCGTGGGATCCTACAGTTGTGATCAGCATAGCTAGCATGCCGCAGTGATACAGCGCTATCACACCTTAGCTCTCTTTCTATTTGCGTGCGAACGAACGATATAAAAGACGTGATACAGCCATATCACGTGTAGCATACTACGAGTGCTGAGTCATATAATATGCTACACATTTTTAAATCCACAAACATGCATAAGTACATATTTTGCATCACATCGTAAAATGTTATTGAAAAGTAGTTAAAACAAATGAAACACAAACTTGATTAATTGAGTTTAATATCAATAAAATAAGAAAATTATTTACACAAATTTTATCAAAATACAAAAATAAAACACTGTCACATACATATAGGTAATAACGACTTTTGAGGAGGTACTACAAATATACACATTAGTCTTAAACAAAAGTAACAGCGCAGCTGTTCGATACCTATAGTACTAAACTGTACAATGCCGTTTCATGACTTCAGCCAGGATCAGAAAAGAGGCTCTCAAACGCCCACTGGGCACACTGCATTCCTTAAGAGGATATAATTCGGAGCGCGCTCCATACAAACGTACTACGGTGATATTTTCAATACTAACCAATTAAAGTCAATTAAATTTTGCAGAAACTAGAAACAAATTTCTATGCTTGTATGGTGTCAGATTTTCGTTACAATGTATAGTTTTAAAGTTACAGTGCATCAAAGATTTTCATACAAATCTTAAATTAATCATAGCATTGAAACTGTATATTTTAATGAAAATCTGACTCCATACAAGCATAGAGATTTGTTTCTAGATTGTTTCTGCAAAATTTCATTGACTTTAATTGGTTAGTATTGAAAATATCACCACAGTACGTTTGTATGGAGCGCGCTCCGAATTATATCCCCTTAAGTACCCTTTAAGCATGCGATTTATCGAAGGCTTACCATCATGGCCAATTCGCAAAGGCGGGTGGAAGTGGAACGGAGGAGCACGCGCTCCGTATTGACCGAGACCGGGTTTGCAATAGATATCAACCGTTACACTTGCGATTAGGCTAACTGGCGATTTGACGTTAAGAAAGTCTGCGATAAATTGCAGATCTAAAGCCTGCTTTAGGGTCTATAATGGGGAACGATTTAAGATAATAAATAAATATCAAGAGCGGCGCGCAGTTTCGGTGCATTAGCATATTGAACTTCTGTAATCAACAGTTCAGAGATCAAGATATAATTTCAGGTGAGAGGATAAATAATAGAGTTACCTCGTTTCACCTAATAATATTTTTCCCCTCAACTGAACAATAACTTATCTGACAGACAAGCTACCAAGAACATATCCAGAGGTGGCGAAACAGGCAATTGGACTTGAATTATGGCGATTAAATAAAATACGTCAGTACCTAATCTATAGACACAAATGAGATATCATGTAGGATCGTTTAATGTTGCAAGTAAACGAAATTAGTTCTAATGATTTTCCGCAACATGGCTATTGTTATTTTTCTGCAGGCCTAGCAGGACACGCACGACAAAGTGTTAAAACGAGAAAGCCTCATGCACTCTCGTTTTGACATACTTAAGTAAAGTAACAAAGTCGGAGGCACGTGTCTAATTTCACTATAAAACAAACAAATATATTATCATATATCGTTCCTCTGAACAGACCAACAGCAAAAACATTTTTTTGGCTAAGACAAAAGTGATAAATCAACATTGATACACTAATTACCTCGTTTTGTATAACAAGGGGTCACATTCAAGACAGAAGTCACAAATCACATTTTAGATTTCAATTTTATAAGTACCAAAATCTTTTGAGAACATAATAAATTAATTAACTTAATGAATCTTTTAATACTGTGTACTTAATTGAAAATGGACCTTAGACAGTGTGACCTAGCTACGTTTTTTCCTCTATATTTTTATTAGATTAACAGTTCGTCGATAAAACAATACCGTCTAAGAGACTTTCGTCTTAAGGTCCCTTTTTGGACGACTACATTTTATCTGTCTTCAATGGACCCCAAGCAATAGACTTTCAGACATAAACTATTATTTTCTTTAACAAATACTTCTAACAAACAACATGTTTCGATCATCGTTTCACCTAACTGAGCATCTATTAACACGTTTAAATTTACAAAATACCTACAAATTATCGACACATGAGCTTTGCGTTTGTGTGAGTGACACATTTTGATACATTCGATAACCCACACCACCACGCACACACACACAGCAATTCAGCACAGAATATTTAATAGTACTACATACATACAGTATATGGCCACACCCTGCCCCTCACTAACTTTAGACACCGCACCTCACCCCGCACTTGAAGGAAGGTTTTAGTAGCGAGGGCAATGTGCAGACACATACAGGCGACTAGGGTTTATTACGACACATTGGTCGACGGTGATCGACGATTTGTATAGACAAACCGTCGATTTTCAACAAAAAGCTCGTTAGTATGGGACGCCTTTCGCCACGGTTGATGCGAAAGGATGCGTACGGCGGCGGCTTTCCATTATAAATCGAATCGTGCTTTTTGTATGGACAAACCGTCGATCGCCGTCGATCAATGTGTCGATCGTAACCCTAGTGAAGGCTCGTGTTAACGCCATCTTGTTTTTTTTTTGTGTAGTGTCGTAATTGTTCTATGGCGTGTTCACTCACACAGACGCAAAGCGCATCTCTCGATAATTTGACCGTAATCACGTGTCATTAAGTACGCACCATATCAAAACTAATATGCCGTTACATTACAGGCTCATTTTCAAACTAAAAATATTGTTTTGGTAAACGCATAGACAAATTAAACTAAAAGACATTGAATACTTTTTATCATACGAAAATATTCAGCAATATTGGACATAAGACGTGTATTGGGTAAACATATTTTCATTCGTTGGATGGCCAGTACTGACGTATACCTTATTATACCATTTATATGTAACTTCATTTAATATTTAGCCATCGTTAGGAGTCTATTAAGTCAATTTGCCTATGGGTAATCGGAATGTGAAAATAAAGGAAGTCTAGAAAAGTTAACAAGTTAACAATAGGCCGATATTAAAATTCTTAATAAGAGCTTCTATGAAATGAAACAAAACTTCGATTGGAACAATCGAGTTGTATCTTTAGATGAAACTAAAAAGGGAAGATGCGTTACTTATACGTGCTATGACGATATTAAAAACACATTAGTCTTGGCTATTCTATTACAAACTAGATTGTTAAAAAACAACCGGGGTCGAAAGTGCAGACTTCAATATAATGGTACAACACTCACCTTGCTTTCTAAACTGAGTCCACTTACTGAGTAAACTTATAGCGCGTTACCACAAAAAAAGTTAAACCAGGCTTGAACCTTACTTAGGCTACAAAAACCCCAGTGTATCACATGTGATACGCGACACGTTGTACAATCACCTGGATTTGCATGTAACTAATTACAATTTTTAACTTTTTGTGATAAACATGAGTACAGAACAGACAATACCTCGCCACACCGCTGTTTTGCACAACTGCCAAGCCCAAACTACATTAATTTGACCTTTCACATTTTCGATTATTTACATTTAATTCAAAAGTGACCACGTACATTTAGGCACTGCATAATATGCACCTTCCCTTTCTTGTTCAATCTAAGGTTACATAGTTACTTTTAAGGGAATTCCTTTTAAGGTTAAACATAAAAAAAATCGTTCTTTCACAATTAAACTTAACTCTCGCAGCTGATATGTAAATACAAAACCTAATATATTGCAGTAGTAACTGGCACCAAAAACAGTGATGTACACATAGTATATCCACAGAGAATGCTATTTATTATTTTTATTACATATTTTTATACAAAATTGTCCTTAAAATTTCTTTTACATTTATTTACATAGTTTACCTTCTTATATAGAAGACGTTTGTTTAATTCTAAAACATATCAAGTGATCGTCAAGGCTAAACTATGACTGCTGCCATAAAGGGGTGCTATTGTGTTATTATATTACCATATTCGATCGATATCAAATCTAAAGTTCTTGCCGATTCTGCTTCTTAATATTCCGTTATCCGTAGTCATAAATATACATACCGATATTTCATCAATCGTTGATAAAAAAACTTACACAACCCTACAGGTATCGAAATTTTTTTGCTGCGCACAAAAATAGAACCTTGTTTCCTACTCGTTAAAGATGGTTTTGGAGTGTAATATCAAAACACTGTCGTCATAATTAGTGTTTTGTGGCATCTTCCCATTTCCAAGCTATAACGAACTTTCAAAATGTTTTAATTTAATACAGTGTTACAGAAGTGGTGGTCCAAAATGGACGAGGGAGTAGTGGAGATCAATTCCAACTATTTTGGCCAAAAACACATAGGTCCGGAAATAAACGGTTCAAAAGCTACAACGAATTTTCAAGTTTTTGAGAAAAAGTTTACTGGCCACTACAAAAATACTGATTTAAAAAAACTGAATGAATCATTTCCAACTTTTAATTTTAATTTCATGTTCCATAAAAGTACCTTTGTAACGCGACCATTTTCAATAAAATCACAAACTTGTATGATAAGCAGGAGACGATTTTGTGACAGACTATCGTTTCGTTTTCGTTTCTTGAAAACAATTGTCTGACTTTAGAAGCTGCTCGTTTAATGTATTTGTTTATTTACGAATAATTTCCATTTAAGTAATTAATATTAAACCTATTTATAGGCTCCATCCATTTGTCCAGTTTCTATTTAGTAATACAAGCATGACCTCTGTTTAGCTTTTAAAGAAATAAAAAAAACGCTAATTAATTCGAACAATCAGATCAGAACATTACAAAACTTGCTCCAAATTATAAGCAATATTTCAATATCAAGCATGTTCTTTAAATAAACTAACGACAATTGGGGGAAGTCTTACTTAAGAAAACTTAATTGAAACTTGCGAAACGCGTTGTAAATAAGGTTTATTTTTAGCTAACCAAGGATCAAAATTAACATTCTATGATAACTTGTCAATCACTTGATATATTTTACTTATTTAATATATAGTTTATTATAATTACAAACGATAAATATGTATGTAAACTTTATTTACATGGTTATTTTGAAATTGTTAACGACTTTCATTAAATATTGTCCCGTGCGACTTTTTCAATTAATTTGTATGCCTTCTGGAGATTCCAATTTACGATATCTAACAGCCAAAAAATAAAAATAGACGAGAGCGTACGGTACCTATAAATGCACAAGAAAAATTGTGGGGCTAATATTTGTTCACAAGAAAAATTGTGGGGCTAATATTTGTTCACAAGAAAAATTGTGGGGGTAATATTTCTTCGCAAGAATATCGTAAGTTTGTTTTCCACTTTTTATATTCATGACTTCATGATTAATTTTCATGACGGTTGCCTTCTCTTTCTTAAAAAGAAACATTAGACTCTGCATTTGTAAGATTAGGAAGTCCATATTCAGGAATCCTGGCGATCTAAGCAAGAAAAATATTTATTCTAAATCTTATTATTGTTTTCACCCCCCGTCACACTGGACAGTTTCGGTACTACTGGTGAAACGTGGATGTTCCGAGGTTTCAGAATATCTCTGACTACCCCCTCGGGGAATATAGTCGTGAGCATATGCTTATTATTGTTTTTGATGTGGCCACCATACGCTCTTTCATATGAAAGAAAATTTAGTATAGGAAACGAAAAAACACGGCATGCTAAGCTATCTGCTCTACAGAATATTTGGCACAATTTTCTTACAAAGTTAATTTTCGACTATTCTTCCTTCAACAAGGAATAAAAAAGTATAAAATCAACTTTGTATTAATCAAAATCCCTTGCAGCAGTCGCAGAGAAATTTACAACTAAAATTACAATTGAAGCAGATTAAAGAATCAGTCAATTCCCGTCACTTCGTGTTTAAACCTAAATTAAAACATACAACAGCTTGCTAGCTCCAAGAACACTTTATATATATATTTATACAATAGTTGAGACACTCTTGTGTTGATACAATATCTATTATTATGTCATCTCGGAATCACAACACTGGGGGACTATGTACACTCTTTCAACAACAAATTCACAGTTAAATATAATTCAACGATACACAAATATACATACATAGAAAACTCTTATTACACCTTACGAGCAATAACCCGAGTCTTAATGTTAAACGTTATATCTCTATACACAATCACTCGACCATCCGTACCGTATGGCGTGAGGATACAAAATGCTGGTCATTCATAGACTCATTAATAATTTACAAAGTACTAACCGAAATGATTCTATCTCACACAAAAGTCACACTCCCGTGTTCAATCAGTGATCATTGTGCGTTTATTATATTTATAAAAGAATCAACATTTCAATAAGTTTCTTTGGAATCACACGTGGTCCGCCCGCCAGCGCGGCGGATCGGAAGAAAATTAATACGTCACAACATCTAAGAAAACGATTCGAAGGTTCGGTACTAAACGATATATTTTGATACTAACCTATCGTGAAAATAGGGAGTCAAAGTAACAGTAAAACTATCGACGCAACGTCTCGATAACGTCGAGGTAACATCGGAAGTGAACACATAGTAGAATGCTTAGTTAAACCTAAATATAAACTAAACGGATGTCAAATGCGTCGCCGGTCGCGAGGCGGCGGGGCGGGCAGGGATGGCACGACACGACCGCGTCCGGTCGATCCGTACCGTATGAGGTCACCGAACTCACTGAGGTCGAAGCTCGGCGTTCAGACGGAGATCTCGTAGTTGCAGTCGTAGACGGAGGCGCGGTCGGGTGGCTCGACGACCGGCGCGCGCGCGTCCAGCTGGTCCTGCACCTCGAGCGCGCGCACGAAGGAGAGCGGGCGCGCGGGGCGGGGCGGGTGCGGCGGGGGCTGGGGGCGCCGGCGCGGCAGCGGCGACGCCTGCGGGGGGAACACGGGCACGCCGCCGCGCGGGGGGTGCGGGTGCGGGTGCGGAGCGCGCTCCGCCCACAGGTAGTTGCCGCGCTGCGGCGACGCGGCCAGCTCGCGGATGTCGTCCGCGGTGGGGCGGTGCGGCGCGGGCGGCGCCTCGGCGCGTAGCAGCTCCCCCTCGGACAGAAACCGGCGCTGCGGGGACGCTCGCCCGCCGGCGACGCCGATGAAGTCCGGCCGGCGCGGCTGGGTCGGCGTGCCCGGGTTGGACCTGTGCGCGGCGCTCACGTCAGGGGTTTAATCGCGCGAGCTCGTCCGAGCCCTCGCTATCGTTATCGTACGGCCTACGGACAGAAGGAGAAGGGAGCTGCGGGGCGAAGCGTTTGCACGTGCGAGCGCGCGGCGCCGCCGCACGACCGACTCCTCCGTTCAGAACTTGCACTTACTGTCTATTGTCCTCGTTTATGTACAAATTGCAAAACTAGCTACTATCAAAAACTGGGTGCTATAAAATACAAATAATTTACGAATGAATAGAAAATTTATTCGACAGATCAGTATCGACATAATCAAAACATGTGTTTAACTTTTGGAAAAATTTCAAACAAAAACACTACACATCTAAAAACAAAAACATCCATATCGAATTTCTTTCCAAAAATGAAACATAAAATTCAGTCATTTTGTATTATTCATTCACAAAGGCATTGTACTAGCGATAACAAAAGGCGTGTTTCATCACATTACAGACGCGGTGTTCTGAACCGGGCGAGGTCGGCCGGCGGCGAGCCTTCTTGCGGGGGTCATGCGAACGCCACATGCCTCTATACAACATGTCACACTAGTATACACACTACTACTACTGCAAGCCACTCTGCTATACAATACATTCCGTGTGCTGATGAAATAAAGCAATCTTGATACTCTACCTTTTTTCTAGGTGGAGAAGCAAGCTCTAAAAATCTATACCATTACTATATGCTTCATGCCATTATTGGAAATAAATCCAAAAAGTGTCAACAGCAAGTTTACTTCAAAATTTTTAATTCTTTTATTCAATTATTGATGTTGTTTGTATGTCAATGATTTATGCTGTATGAACGGTTGAAGTGTCTGATTATTATCCATTATATTTGAGACAATATTAGACTTTAACTTTTTATACGTAATTAAAAATTTAATAAAACACGAAAAATAAATTATTTAGGGCCTGTTTCACCACTTCTGAATAAGTCCTTGTTAGCTTATCCGACATATATTTTGCCATAATTTCATACAAAATATGTCAAACTATCTGTCGGATAAGCTAACAAGAACTTACCCAGAAGTGGTGAAACAGGCCCTTACACTTACTTTCTTTCATCAACTAAAAATGCAATAACCCTAAGCGCTAGCGCGACTATCATATACAATGGCTTAAAATTGTAGATGAATAAATGAGAAATTCCAACGACACTTGTCAGAACAAATAAGGCGTTGTCCTAATTAGCCGTAGGTCGCGCAAGCGTGCGACGACCGCATCGCTCCCATCCGTCATCGAACGCACAAACGCGCAATCAAACATACTAATATTCATAGTGTCCTAATTGGCTTGGAAAAAGGACAAAGTAGGAGTACTTTGGAGGAAAAGGGAAGATGTTCCACGGGCTTGTTGGAATGCCCGGGACCGCGGTCCGATTGTTCTTAGTCGGATGTTGTATTTATGTAAACTCTCTCGAGGCTCTTGACAACTTTGATTGTGTGATTTAGGGCTCACCATATTATTGGTTAATATTCTGCCTATTAGTTATTATTACTTGAGACGTGCTATGACGCGTTGGACAGATTTATCTTGTAATTCGAAGCACTGTGTCGCAGGCCCGGACTGGCCCTAGGGCGTACCGGGCAAATGCCCGGTGGGCCGCGGCTCTGGTGGGCCGGTTGCCGCTCTGGACGGCCGGCCCATCGCCTTTGGATACCGGTCCACGCCTAAGAGCGGCAGGTAAAGGGGGCGCCAAAATCAAGTGTTTGAAATAAAAGTATTACAACAAATTCACAATATTGCAAAAAATCTCGTTCTCGCTCTTGGTCTTATATATTATTGCTGTCATCACATTATATTGCAGTGAAATCTCGAGCTCGCTTCGCTCGCAATTGGTCTTAGATAGTATTGCTGTCATCACATTATATTGCAGTGAAATCTCGAGCTCGCTTCGCTCGCTCTTGGTCTTAGATCGTATTGCTGTCATCACATTATATTGCAGTGAAATCTCGAGCTCGCTTCGCTCGCTCTTGGTCTTAGATCGTATTGCTGTCATCACATTATATTGCAGTGAAATCTCGAACTCGCTTCGCTCGCTCTTGGTCTTAGATCGTATTGCTGTCATCACATTATATTGCAGTGAAATCTCGAGCTCGCTTCGCTCGCTCTTGGTCTTAGATCGTATTGCTGTCATCACATTATATTGCAGTGAAATCTCGAACTCGCTTCGCTCGCTCTTGGTCTTAGATCGTATTGCTGTCATCACATTATATTGGAGTGAAATCTCGAGCTCGCTTCACTCGCAATTCGTCTTAGATAGTACTGCTGTCATCACATTATATTGCAGTGAAATCTCGAGCTCGCTTCGCTCGCTCTTGGTCTTAGATCGTATTGCTGTCATCACATTATATTGCAGTGAAATCTCGAGCTCGCTTCGCTCGCAATTCGTCTTAGATAGTACTGCTGTCATCACATGGGTGCTTCAGACCATGAAACTAAATAACTTTAACTATGGAGCCATCATCGAAATCGCGAAAAAAAACAGCTGTCCCATACAAAACTACTGTACCGTTGGGAGGGCCGACTGTCTCTAAAATGCCCGGGCCGATTTCAGGTCCCAGTCCGGCACTGCTGTGTCGCATGCGCTGGCCTAGATTTGTTTTTTACATCAACTTGATCGATGACATTTTTGCTTGGTCAGCACTCTCGTATCGCGTGATTACTCGAACTCCATTTAGGACACTCAATTGAGATTGGTATGTTTGATAGCGAGTTCGTGCGATAGGTGACGCATCGCACGCTCGCGCGAATGATGCCGAATGGCAAGTCAGGACGACGCCTAAATGCAAAATGAAAATGAACTCCGCTCTTAGCTTCATGAGAATGGGCTGAAAATAAACAAATTCCTTTACCAAAGACAAGTAAATGATCATAAATCGACCATAGGCAATTGAAGATAGCCGTTTGTATAGTGGGTCGCGCTACGCCTTCGGTCCATTTTGTCACAACAGCTTGCAAATAAAAATATACATAGTTGTTTAGTATTTTGTTACAGGCGATGTAGCCAAGTCATTATGCCTGCTTATACTGCATTTACTGCCAAATGATATCGCTATAAACAACATTTTAATAAGTTTTTGAGCGTAGGCGATTTCGCAACTGCACCGCTGCGACGTCGTTATTGAATCGCCGAGATTTTAACTGAACACCACCAGCGATATCGCGACGATATCGTTCCGTCAACGCCTTCGCTCAAAAATAGCTTATGTGATATGGCTCTGAAAGTAGATCTTTTTTATATTGACATTGAATATGGCAACGAAAACTTGTGTAGAAAATAATTTTGGATATAATAGTACATTATCTTGCTTTATATGTCATCAGTAGTCTATTAAAATGTAAAAGCTTTTATTTCTGCCAATAATTACGTTAGATAAATACATTACTATCCCAAAAAGAAAATTAAAATCCGATTTCATTATTTTATCCCCTCATAGGGTCATGCCTGACTACATGCCTGTTGGGTATCTAATAATTTCTGTTTTTGAGTCATTATTTAAAAGACAATCAAATAATTAACAATATATTCATAGCGAATAGTATGTAAGTACATTAATAACATTACAACAGAAATTAAAAGGCACAATACATCAATTAAATAAAAGATCTCGCACGCATTGGTGATATTTAATAAAAACATGCTAATAATATAAATTGTTTGTACAAAATAAATCATAATCAAAACGCAATGCTGTTTTATATTCCATTTTAAATAGCATTACGTTTTGATGATAAAAAAAAGCTGTACCTAAGTTAAACTCCAAATATAATAATAGAAGAAAAGAAGAAATAATTTAGCCAATTCAGTGAATTATATCCTTCATAATAAACCTGTTTAAAAGGTAATATATTCATCAAAATTTTTAGCAAATCAACCACAACTGTGCAGGCATAAGAATCAAATTGTATTTACAAATCACAATAAAGGGTTGGCGGAATTTATTATTCACTTCATAAAATACTATTCAACAAATTGTTAGTTAGTTTTAGAACTATAATGCGACAGGTAATCAATGCCAGTTAATTTACGTATAGAATTTGTATGTACAGAGTAGCCATTTGTATGTATTTTTAAAGATTTTTTATAAAGCAGGCACTACTCTCGAGACAAATTATCGTCAGAAAACACCCCAAGGAAATCAGTACACTTACGAGGCTGCGGGATTAAAAAATTGTGCCCATATTCACAGGATATATGCAGGAATATAGTTTAAAACGTGATTCGATTTTTGGTTTTATTTGTAAAACACTTTCATTAATTTAGCCCTACCACCATTATACATTTATTTCCCCTATACACTCACTAAAATAATTATTATTACCCCACTATAAATAATTAATATTACCCCACTATATATAATTAATATTACCCCGACCAAAATAATTAATATTACTCCCACTAAATATTAATCACGCATCCCTCACTACGCATTAATTAATGCCAACCCTACTATAAATTTTCGTTGACCCCCAAAAATTATTAATGACCCATACCCCACTACGTATTGCTCTTCATATTCCACTTCTCATCAATGATTCCCACCCCAGCCTCATTTAGGACCCCCTACCCCACTATAATTAATAACCACTAACCCATGAATTATCGAAAACGAAATTTTAAAATATTGTATAAAAATTAAAGAAATCGTTTTAGTACGACAACGTTTACAATTTTAATTAGGATAAATAGCGATTAAAAAAATCCTATTATTAATGCCAATAAACCGAATAGTAAATTCCACCAGCCCGTTATATAAATAAAATACACACAATACTAAACAGAATGTGTTTACGAATTACCGTTGACACGATGGCTCTATGCGTTAGGTCCACCTGACGCGTAGGTAGGCGGTAAACGATCACACTTTTATACATTTTTCAACATTTCATCGTAGTACGACCACAAATACTAACTAAAAATCGGATAAAAATATTGATAAAGAGAAATAGGAGAATGTGCAGGCAATTCCTGTGTCGGACCTTTTCTTTCTTTCTTAGGTCGTCTGTCTCTTTCAGAAGAAGAGAGCACGCGCAACAATAGGGTGCAATTTGGGGGTACAATAGGGTGTACCCTGTATAAAGGATGTTGTAAAATTGTGTAGTCACTTTTTGAAGTTGGTAAATTTTATATGTTGATTCGTTTCACACAAAGCGGTCGCATTTTTGGAAAAACTTATTTATGCATGTGCTCACAAGTAGTTATATTTGTGGTCGCACTACAAATCATACTTCGACGATGAACTTTAAAGAACCGCCCGCCAGGAGGCGCCACTAAACACGTGAGGTATTGATAATAATGTTCTAGATTTAAATACAGCTTCCTCACGTCCCAGTCGCGCCATCTAGTGACGGTTGGTATTAATTCATCGATAAAGGATGCAATATGCAAGGGTATCCATATAATCTTGCAGGTTTCAGGATTAGTGGGGTAGTGAGATGTTTAATTGTGTTAATAGTTGTGTTGCATGAAAACCCAAGTTTTAATTAAAATTAGTGTAGCGAGAATTTGCTTAGGATTATTAGTTTACGCAACCAAACACCTCTGATGACGTCACAAGTTTGCTTCCATTTGATCAGTTTTGTTTTTAGATTAAACTTTGGTGAGAATAAGAAAAACCGCCCAAACTATTACATCTATTTTAATACCCCACGACCTAACCTTTTTATGCAACATTTTTAGTACCAACAATACTAAGATAAGCTAAGGCTAGGCTAGAAAGTTTAGACCTGCTACTACCTCAGAACAATTAAATTTAAAAAGCCTCCCTAATATTTTCTGTAGCTCTAAACACCCCCTTTTAATTGGTTTTAGTATTCTAGACGTCATTACGAGTCTCTCCAGATCTATCTACTTAGAATTGCACTAAGACGGCCAATGATTTCATTATTTCAGCGTTTCCATTGTTACATTTATGCTCTGTTTTTTTATATTGATAAAAATGGAATGTAAAGGACGATGCGGCATCGATCGGTACTTATTCAAACGGTGACTAGGTTTTAAAAATATATCTTCGTAGTCGTTTCACAGAGATCAAGACCATTTTTGTTAGGACAGTATCTTTCTTCTAATTATAAATTCTAATTTGCAGCCAATAATATCAAAATATTTCTTCAGTCAGGATTTAGGCTTGGTTAGGCTAAGTTAACTCAAATATTGGCTATATTCAACTATGGTCATCACTCATATCACACTATCATCATAGAACGGAAACTAATGACAATGAGTAGAGATAAGTCATTGTTTTTTTATCGAGTATTGAAGCTATCGATACGTTTTAGCTGTGATATGCTCGCTACGACTCTGCCTAGAGACTTATGTCTAGCTCTTATGAGCTAGATTGACCCGGCCCTATTCCGGACGTCATCCTGTACGAGATTAGTATGGCTTTCACCTAACCCAACTGTTATAAAGAAATTACCAAAGCGGCCTAGTGCGTAATCCCATAGATTTGGAGGTTACTATTCTAAGTTACAAAAAGGCGATGTAAGCAAATCTTGTGACTAAGCGAACGTACACCAAAGACAATAAGTTCCGACACATAATGTTATCCCAAACAAAACGTCACCGACATGTGAATGCAAACCATTGTACATGCAAATCAAAATGTCTAACACTCCATGTAATCAAAAACATAGAAGCAATGCAGTTTTAAGTGTGGATAAGGGAGTTTGAGATTGACAAGTTAGTAGGGAATGCGTCTAAAAAGTTAAAGTTCAATTTAGACTTAGGAAGAAACCTTGACCCTTGGACGTAGTCGATTTTCCCACAAAACTACATGGCTGAGAGATAGGGTTGCCATGCCTTAGTCTTTTTCACTATCGATCACGTGGGTGGGTTGGCTTTCAAGTCTGGTTGCACGCCTTGATTTAATTTTATTTAGAACAATCGCAAAAAAAATTGGTAATTGAAATTAATTGTTAAAATTATTTATTAAGTCTTATTAAAGTATATGGAAAGAAACTTATATCTCACTATTATTTAATCATAATTATTAAATTCCAAATCCGACAAGTACCTTTTCTTCACAACATAATTATCTTTATAATAGATCAATAACTTTTTAGACGACTAAGATACTAAGTACACACGGCGACAGATCAAGCTACCCATAGTAGAACTATATATCCATGAACATAGAGTTCAACTATGGGTAGATTGATCTGTCGCCGTGTGTAAATTAGAAACTTGTCAAAATACTATAGTAATGTGATGGGAACAGGCCATGATAAGATGGGAAATCATATAAATACCTATTAAATTTTGTATGGGAAATATTCGAATCTTCATTTGTAATCGCCAATAAGTTTGTAAATTCATCTAATAACATGTAAGCACAGTGTGATGGTTGAGGAGTGAACACCCAACACTTAGTAAGGTAACAATTACAAATAAACAACATATAAGTTAAATACAATGTTTATAGTGGCGACTGAGAGATAACTTCTAGATACTATATAACAGATACATCACTTCCTTTGTTCCTTCCTTAGAAAACGATAAATTGACAACATTTAATTTTAGGAAAGGTACCAAAATAAGAAAACCATTTGGAGATTATGTGATTCAAAGCTTATATCAAAATTATCAGATTTTTCTATTCATTATTTCTAGAGTTATTTGAAAAATACTGAAAAATATAATAGAGGTTGAATGAGATTTTATTCCTTTGCCTGCTTGGCTTTTCTATTGTATTTGACAGTTTTTATTTTTAATGTCATTGAGGCCAAGGTATCTTAGCAATAAAGCCTACGTTTTTCAGAAAATTTTTAAGTAAATTAAAAATAGAAATATCAATCAATTTTAAAATCGAAAAAATATGTATCTCATATTTTTTAAGCTAAAGTTAATCATTATAACGGGTTCTTACCGCGTTTTTATTTATTTTGGAGTTCCCGTTATTTCGGCAGTGTTACAACTGCCATGATCACTGCCCGTTATAATGATTAACTTTAGCTTAATTAATAACCGCGTAACTCTTTTTTTTTTTTTTTCTTTTCTCCTATTTTTATATTTTTCATTAAAAAGGTGGTTAAAAAAATGAAATGTTGTCAATTCCACGCCTTATTTCCCTACCAGACGGCACGCGCAAAAACGTATCTAATGGACCTTGACTCGGCGTTGTTATTACTTCGTACAGCGCGCAACGTATGCAACGTTGCCGGCGCGAGTGGCAGAAATCAAGCAAACGCATCGCCGAGTGACGGACGCTCTTCGACTTCGAAATTGCATCTAAAGAATATTGACAAACGATTCCGAAGTATAATTTGAGGTATACCTAAAACCTCTCGGAATATGTGATCTGAAAGTGTGTCTGTTACGTCTTAATCTCAAAACGATTGAACCGATTGCAATAATATTTTACGGAGTCAATAGTGTTAAATAAAAAAGGACTTATGCTACGTTTTATCGCGAAAACAAAACGAATTACGTGTATATTCAAAAGTTCATTCAAATTATCACATCAAATAATGCTTATTTTTTTAAACTTAGTTTACACTTGCATATCTCTTTCTAGAGAGAATAAGACGGTTCGTTGTCAAGTCCGGGCTAGACTCTGGTATTTTCAATGGGACCAGATAATCTAAGTGACAATGTCCAACATGTTTTTATGCTCAATGGAAAGCAACAATAGTAGATTACACACCGAGGGCAGGAAAGTAAGAAAGGTCTCAGATCTCATTATAATTGTTGAGCGAGGCGAAGCGAAGAAGAATACTATTTTTCTCCTCGACGGAGGTGGAAAGCGGCAACATCGTTTAGCGCAGCGGGACAAATATACGCTTTCCGTCCGGAGGGGAGATTATTTCAAATATTCTTCCACATCCCCAAGCGAGAAACTTACACCGAGACCCGTCCCATAAACATTTTTTACTCATTAAAAAGTAAATTCGACGGTATAAAACAACGGTCAATGCCCAAAATACTGTAACCTACAATTTCACCACTTAACGACCCCATCGAGTACCTCTCAACCGCCACTACGCAGCCAACCCAACATACCTCCGCACGGGGCTGCTGACGGCGAGCGGCGTGGGCACCCCCAGCGCCTTGATCCGCTGCTGCATGGTGGGGGAGGGCCGCGCGCCCCCGTTCGACCCCGCGTCGTACCTGAGCGGCTCCATCACCACCCGGTAGCCTGACGTCGTTGTGCCGTGGCTGCAATGTTCGGGCAAACATATTTCAGGTCATGTTTCTTTAAGGCGGTCAATGATAATAAAATAGGTTTAGGTCGCCCACATAAGGATCTTTACATTTTATAGACGGCGACGGACTCATCCCCCGTGACACTGGACAGAGTTTCGGTACTACTGGTGAATCGAGGATGTTCTGATGTTTCAGAATATCTCTGACTACATCCTCGGGGAATATAGTCGTGCTCATAATTATGCTATTTTATAGATGTTATTTAATTATTATTGTACAAGCGTTTTTATTTTATTTACTAATAACGTAATAACTCAACAGATGCACTGTAGGCGAGTCAAACAAAACGATGGGCAAAGGAATGGAGTCCATACAGCCAGCCTAGTCAGACGTCGTTTCTGCTTTTTTTGCTAATTATTAGTAAATAATTAAATATTTCATTAAAAGACTTGGTTCGTTTTTTTAATTTCCTTTTTGCTCTTCTAGTGTTCCGTACTAAAATTGTCAAAACGGAGCGAGCACTTATGGAATCACCTGGGTGTCTGTCCGTCCGTTTGTTATAGGCATTGATATATTTAGATTGGCACGGTACTATGGCACCATCTAGCGAGCGACCCCCAAGAAAATCTTTGATTAAATTCATTGATTTGCGGGTTCAAAGACAGAGTAGTCGCTGCTGTAGATCCTAGTTTACACGAGATAAAAGAGTGGGAAAGTGTGGGCCTTATGCCCGGATTTACAAAGTTGTCGTTCCACTCACCTGGTATTCCTAGAAAGAGGACTCAGCCTCGGATAATGGTGCGGCCTAGGCGGCAGATGATGGTGCGGTTCCGCGGGTGGGAACAGGTTGGCGGAGGAGCCCCTCCTCTGCATGGAGGGGGGCGTGGGCTCACAGTCCGCGCTCTGCGATGCCCCCGGCCCTTCCATCTCGCCCTCGTGTTCCTCACGACCGGGCGAGAGCTGCGGATTAATTTGTAGGGGGGTTTGGATGATGTTTAGCGCTATTGTGTTGGTAAATGAGGTGTTGGTTTAAAATTGTGAAGGATTATAGGGCTGCAGTTGAAGGAATATTCTTGGGAACTTGAATCCGCACAAATGACATACGATAAAAAGGGCTAAGAAATACATTTATATGCAGGGTCTTGGTCTTAACTGCTTAGGTAATTAGTATCACTCTAAGGATATTCTGAGTTCCGACATTTGATGCATATTTAAATTACACCACAAATATATTTTAATTTATTTATTCAGTTTCATTTATTGGTTCTTTCTTTCATGCCAATATATTAATGAGTAAGAAACCAGCAGGTAATTCAGAAAGAATTCATTACGTTGATGAAATGTTTGGTTATAGATTCTGGAGGAACGGTTTTCATCTTTTTTATAAATCATCGCAAAATATATATGCAACTGCACTTGCTGTTAACAGTTAACTGTGAACAGATGGTCTCCTTTGCCTATCAGGGCTATAATCTTTGAATAGCTGTTCCTATGTAATAAGGACCAATCTCCATTTTTGGTGCGGAAAAAAAGGTTATTGTATTCTTACGGATGCAGAATAGAAAATTATGAGAAAAGATGTTATCAAGAGTGCAAGTATAGTACAAAGAGAGATGGCTAAATGTGTTAAAAGGTACAATATGAATACATTCACATGGTTTTGATGAATGAAAGTTTAGTAGTTTATAAAAATTATAATATAACAATACATAGAACGTTAGTAATAATACCATAATACTAATACGTATTGTCCTTATGGTATAGATATTGAATAAAAACTAACTGTAACTGTAACTAAAGATTAGTTTATTAAAATACTCTCCTATTAAACAAAAGCAAACAAAGTCCAGTGTTACTTGCGATATTTCGATACCACTTTTTAAATTATGGGGTTTTTAATTACTTATTACGTTTTGAAATCGCTGAGGTTGGTACTAACAGGTTTCATTAATACTACATCTACTTCTTTAGGTATTGTATTTGGACTGAGACGTAAGAGAACTACCGGTCAAACGGGGCGACTTTAATGATAACTCCAAATTGCAACGTGATTGTAAATTGCTCTGCGAAAACAGAACGCAGCCTTATATTCTTTTTTTTGTGTTGGCATTATTGATAGTTCGTCCATTTTTAACCAAATTTTCAAGGCAGTAACATGAGGCCGAGTGGTTAAAATAATTGGATAAAGTTTGTAGTAAATATTCGCAGAAAAAAGTACATGAAAAAATGCTAATTAAAAATATGATTCTTTTAAGTTAAAGGCTTCATCATTATTTCCAGTGATTCTGCCAAAGTTAGTGTTGAAAGGAACGTTTTTTAATTTAAAAAACATTGGTATATACGGAGATGATAAATGATATCGATGTTATTTTAACAGATTCGACTATAATTTTTAAAGGTTTTCGAATTATCGAAGTACCACCGCATAATATCAGTTTTAAATACTTATTATAAGAAGTAGAGAGCCAGACATATCATGTCTTCAATTCACTTGTTTTTAATAATAAAAACGTGCGAATGCAAATATCGAACTTGTGACAGTGAATTGAAGGTATGTAATCGATTGCTCTACGAAGCGTGAACTAGATGAAGTTATTTCTACTGCGTTTTGATAGTGGTAAAGCATTTTGAACTCTAATGAAGCATGATTATATGGTATTTCTAAGCTTGAGTAAGAGTTACATATGACAGAACATAGTGAATTTTATGCCAATGAAATATTAAACTGTGTCAGTGCTTATTAGAAATCGTATTTGAAAAGCGGGCGAACTAATTGTTGATCGAATCATTTAGAATAGTGTGACAAAGTTTAACAGTTCACAGACATGTCCAGATGCAGCTAGACTGGATAAAATATAATAGTGTACGAAATGATATAAATGAAAGGTATATATTACATATGAAATTAAACGTATTCTTATGTCATTTGGACAAAGCTTTTCTGGATATTCTTGACTTCTTTGAACTTATGCAGACGTTGACAATTTTACGAGCACGGGTACGTGCAAGAATGCGGGCACGTGCACGGGTACGCTCTTGCAATATTTTAGATTTGTGTTTACTCTTCCTTTCTACATCTTGCGCACCGATCAGACCAGCTTTCAGACACAACACAACCTTATCACAACCAGGTCGGTCTCGATGCCCTGGGCTAATGCCCTCGTCCCATTATGTCCATTTGAAATACGTCAATCCAATAGACCATTATACCCAAATGTAACATGTTACAAATATGTTCGGCTAGAGTCGAGCATGTCATATTTACCCGCATCGTTCATACATAAGTCCATATTTTCTTGACACTGTTACCACATTATGACCACGTTTGTGCTAATTTAATACATAAAATAAATTTGCACCATTCTGGTTAGAGGAACATTATACAGGGTGAAATTGATATCATTAGCATCCTTTTAAACTAAGAGTCTACCCATCAAACTGAACAACTTTTACTACACGGGTGCAAACCAAAGCAAAAAAAACCTGCTGTTGCATACATTTGAGTCGAGTTAACTCGAGTAGGCATTGCAGTTTAGTATGGAACAGCAGATTTTTTTTGCTCCGATCGGTTTGCTCCGTAAAAGTTGATCAGTTTGATGGATAGACTCTTTGTTTAAAAGGATGCTAATGATATTTATTTCACCCTGTAGACGCATATATCAATTTGAAGCATTTAGAAAACAACAGGGCCAATCCTTGACCGTTTTAGCATCTCATTTCCTCGTAACATCTCAAAAACGGACCTGAAAACGATAATCTAGCACAGCCCAAGCGTCTGGCTCTCACCTTGTTATAGTGTGCGTGTGCGCCGACGGCCCGGTGCGCGCTGCCGTTGTCCGCCGTGTACGTCTTTACCTGGTGCTGCGTGTCGGTGGCGATGGTCGATATGGCGGACGCGGAGTGAGGGGGCATCGCCTCGCGCCGCTTCTTGCCTCCCTTGTAGATATACTTCGATGGACGAACAAGGCTGTTGGGTGGAACACGCTTCATTGTTAAGTTAGGCTTTTTGTTCAGTATGGTTTATTATTACGGTCGGTTTTGTGGGGTATCTTGGCGATTAACCTTGATAACATTAGGGATTCGTTTATTTTTTTACTTGAAAGATAGTCACGTTACAATACTTTTGACCTTGTTGTAGTTGCAATACGGTTCGCATTTCAAGTAATTTTGACTCGGGAATAATTCAATGTAATTTGATAACGACAGTTTTATACGAGGATGATCAGACCATCAAACTGAACAACTTTCTCTATGGGTCCAACAAATAAATCGCGAAACAAAAATCTGCTGTCTATACATTTGGCTCGGATTGCAGTTTTGTATGGAGCAGCTGATTTTTTTTCGCGATTTAGATTTTGGTCCCATAGAGAAAGTTGTTCAGTTTGACGGTCTGATCATCCCTTTAAAAAAGTGTCAGTATACACCTATACAGGGTGTAGGTGGCAGCCTAGCAAATACTGATACGGTGAACTCTGACCATCAAACTGAACAACTTTCACTATGGAGCCTACCTCAGGAAACGCGAAAAAAATCTGTTGTCCCATACAAAACTGCTGTACCTACCCGACTCAAATATATGGGACAGCAGATTTTTTTAGCATTTCCTGATTTAGGATCTATTGTGAAAGTTGATATATTTGCCAGGCTGTCACTTACACCCTATATATGCAATCTGGGCGCCCCAAAACGCGCATATGCGTCAAAAGACACGAATGTGTGTTAATATGACTATTTAAATATCTATAAACGCACTCTTACCTAGGATACTGCGGCCCAAACTGCGTATAACAGCAGTTGTACCAACAGCCCCTGGAGAAGGGGTTGTAGCCGCCGGTGAACTTGCCGGTGACCTGCTCGTTGGTGGTGCGCCCCCGGGACACCAGCACCATGTGGAAGCCGGTCAGGCCGAATATTGGGATCGCAAGTAGCGCGATTATGCCCATTATTACCATGCTGGTAGGGTTTACATTTAAGAAAACTATTGAAGAACTATGACGTTTTCATGCTGTCACGTTTTTATGGTTTATGAATAAATGAAATGAATGAATAGATAGTATGCAGTGTTTTAAATACAGTAATGTAAATGTGTGTGTGTAAATTTGATTTAAATAAATATAATAATTAAATGTGTTACATACCTAACAAAATAGTTCACACCATCAAACTGAACAACTTTCACTATGGGACCAATGGGAAAAAGCGAAAAACATATTTCCATAGAAAACGTCAAATGGCTACTCGACCCAAATGTATGTAAACAGTAGATTTTTTTTGAAATTTAAATGTTGGTACCATTGTTAAAATTGTTCAGTTTGATGGTCTAAAACATAACTTATACATATTATAATACAGCCTCACTGTAACTTTCAGATACCGCAGTCCCGCGCTTTCTAGGGAGATTTTAGGGGAGCCGAGCAAGAAGCACATACAGCAATAGTGCGCGTGCAAGCGGAATGGAGCGTATGTCGACGCCATCCTGGAGTGCTGGGGGTGTAGTTGCGAATCGTACCGGCTTGACACCGATTCCGATAAAACTAATTAATATTCTTATAGATGAGAACGTAAAAGTCATCGAATACAATATTATTTTTAACTTTTTTAGTTTTGAAGTCGGTTTAAATTTTTGTTTAAAAAAATCAATATAGTTTTTTTTATGTTGTACTAGTGTTTTCCCGCGACTTCGTCCGCACAAATTATATACCAGATTTTAAGTCAGATCATAAGCTATCAAACTAAAAAAGTTTCATCAAAATCGGTTCAGTAGTTTTTGCGTGATGCGCGAACAGCGCGAAAAAACAAACAAACTAACAATTTTGTCAATAGATGGCGCTGCACGTTTTTAAATCGCGCTATCGAATGTTATTTGAATTTATATGAAGAGAACCGCTACTTTTCTATTCCTCATGATTTTACGGTTTTATAATAGTTAAGATTAAAAAGGATACGAAACAATAGGCTCTATCTGCGACAGAGTCTTATTGTAGTTCATGATGAAGTAGAGACTGAGGCCGAATATACTCAGCATGTGTATGGAGAGCGATATTAGGAAGAAGAAGAAAAATCTGTAGTTACGACGCCCGATGCAGTTGTTCACCCACGGGCAGTGGTGGTCAAATGTCTGCGAAACACATTTTAATACAATTAGATACAGGAAGCATCAGAGATGCAGCAGAGATGACAGAATCATGAGGATTCAGGTCGAATCTGCTTGCACCTTCGATCAACAATATCCAACTAGATAACGCGTCAGCGCTCAAAACATGTCCCGGCAAATAACGCCTCACTATTGATTGGAGTGAGGTCTTATTTTGAATTAGTTGCGTTCGAACAAAGCCATCGTAAGCACGTCTCGCAATGCCGCAGTGTTCCTTTTTTAAATTACTAGGAATTATGGTTGCTTTGAGGTCGAAATTATAATGTATTCGGACTGTTTTCTCGGTTCGTTAACAAAACTTGTTGTATATTCACGAGGACAGAATTTCTCTTTGATTTTGTATGCCACCCGTTATCTAGTATTGTTGATCAAAGGCTTGCACGACATAAGTTATAGCCTGTAGAATCCCACTGCAGGGCAAAGGCCTCCTCTCACGAATTAGGGTGAGATGGAGCGGGCCATACTCCTCCACGTGGGCCCAGTGCAGTGGTGGAGGCAAGTTAGTCACCTTGCTGTCAGAGTATTTTCAAACCGCCAATAAGCATCTGACCTGGCTTAACGAATAGTTACAACGCCATCTGACGGAACTATCCGAGAGCAACTGCTTAACGTGCCTTCCGAAGCACGGAAACGCTCGAGATGAAATACCACTAAACGGTCACCCATTCAAAGACTGACCGGACCTGACGTTGCTTAACTTCGGTGATCGTTTCCAATACCGAAGCTCCACAACGCCAACGAGCGCTTCAATGAATACATGTGTAACAAAACACTCTAGTAATACTTAAGGGGGTGCTCCAGCCCATAAACTACGTGCTTCAGCCCATGAAACTGAACCACTTTCACTATGGAGCCAAAGTCGAAATCGCGAAAAAAATAATCTGCTGTCCCATACAAAACTTCTGTACCGACCGAATCGACTAAAATGTATGGGACAGCTGATTTTTTTTCGCGATTTCGAAGTTCAGTTTGATGGTCAAAACACCCCAGTAATACTTAAGGAGGTACTTCACCTCCTATGCTCAAGAAGCGGGGACGATAAAGAACCTTTGCCAATAGTCCTCCATAAGCAAATCTATATAATATCTGTATAACCTTAGGTAGCCCTAAAAGGATTTTTTGTTAAAATAAGGAAAAGAAGATCTCATCCTAGCGCATAATATGTCGTCTCTTCCTTTTCTGCAACTTTGTAAGATAGAGAGATAAATAATGAGAGCATTTTCAGCATGAAACCATGTTTGCACATCGCATAACACCAAACATAATGTTTACATTTATATGAATAAACGTGTTATCTTTATCTATCTAAATCTCAACGATATTAGGTAGTTTTTAAAATGTTTTGTAATTCTAATGCATACTGCTCTAGGTTATCATAGCATCATAAGTTTAAACGTCAAGCAAAACTCACCTCTATGCAGTGATTGCATACGGAACAGTGCGAACAGCGCGGCGGCCTGTAGAACTTGCACGTGACACACCATTTCATCCGCACCGTGATACCATTGATATCCACACTGCGGTATAAAGGCGCTCTAAAATCGTCCTCACGATCCTCGTCAGGTGGAGCTGAAATAAACCATATGGGTATATTAATAGGAGCTTTATTAGTAAACAGTTTGGTTTGACTACAACATTATTTAGTCGCTAAAAGAAAACACCAGCAAAGCTGAGGTGAGACGAGACATGTCCGTCGAAATTTCAGGACATAGTGCGGTTTCAGAGTTTTGATTGGATCAGATTACAGGACCTGTGAACAGTCGATCGTGACAAACGGCACAATAAAAAGGAAGCCTTTACCCCAGCAGAAGGTATACTCAATACTTTATTGCGTTTCACAATGGTATAAAATAGGTGGTGTAATCGTATAATAGTACAACATTATGAACCCTGTTAGGGCACAGCAATTTTGGAAGAGAGGAGGACTTGAATAGGCACAAGTTATCCAAGATTATTATCATTTAAATATTATACATTTATAGTATTTTATTAGTAAGGTATCTACCAGTATTATTATATTTATTTAGGTGGATGTGGGCTGTGGGCTAGTGGGTGGGTGGGTAGGTGGATGTGGGCTGATTCGATTTAGGTGAGGCAGTGAGCGTAATAATCCACCAATGAACCGCTCGTTCCCACGTGATAAGAAAACTGAAGCGTTCCCACTGGTGGATGGCTTTTTAAGCCCTACGCACTTGAATAAATACTCAACAGAGACAAAGTTTCATACAACTACGATAGGTGCACTACAACAAGGTACGGCGATGTGTGCGATGTCGTTCACGGACGAGTTAGACGCCACACGTGGAAAAATCGGCTCGGCCAAGTGGACCATCGATGGGCGTTCGCGTCAGATGATCAATTTGTGTGTTCCGTAGTAGCTTTGTTTCTGTGGGGTATTTACTCTTCAGCCAGAGCCAAGCGAAAATGCGTGGTTTCGTCGTCGCCGCAAAGCATCTTATGGCTTGGCTCCTATTACATACATAATCTACATCACACTATCGATGTTTTCACAAGCAAAAGATCCAGAGAACAAATGGCAAGCCATGATCATCCCCCAGGCATCACTTAGGTACATAATCGCCAGTTTCAAGTCGTAGAGAAGTAGAGAAATCATACTAGGGCTGCAGGAGTTCCACTCCTAACTTCGTTTAATGGTAAAATTTACGGGCCAACGAATTTTGAATAAAATTATATATAGGTAGTAGGTACGGTAACTTGATAAATTACGAATAAGTGTGATTAACTGATAAATAACGAGGAAAAAAGTTTAAATTTATCGCATTTTACAAATTCCACTGCAAAAACAATAGCTTGTTTAATTAGACGCAGCCATTGTAACGTAATATAGTATACAATCAACTTTATGTTGGCTTAGTCTTATAAAAATAGAAACACTATGAAAGTCTTATTAAGGAAATTGTACTTTGTACTCAAACCATGGTTATCTATAATTCAACTTAACAAACTAGGTAATAAAAGTCATATTTGCTTACAGTTTTTTAACCAAAAACATTAAATTGAAATGATTCATGAATGAGTATAAAAACTCAGCAATATCTGCATTGATACGACGTAATCTTAACGTTATGTGATAAGAAAATACATCAATTAAACATGTTCCAAGAAAATAATGTACTATCATTACAATATCAATTAAGAGAAATATCAACAAAATTCAAGTTTCGGATTTTAAGAGGATATACCCGTCAGGGCTCCCGACTGCACTGCATACAAACGAAGTTTGATCCTAATCTCAATATTATTTCATCAATATGTTTTATTGTAGAAGCATGTTGTGATTCTCATTTTCTGTTTTATAAATAAATAATTTTAAATATCTCAATATTAACCAAATACAGTAGATGAAATTTTTTAAAATGATTCAGTAACTTATTTGAGCCTGTAATTTGTCAGATTTCCGTTAAAATATACAGTTTCAACAATGCTAGGATACATTTATAGTAGATTATACACTGAGGGCAGGAAAGTAAGAAAGGTCTCGGATCTCATGTAATTTTGAGGCTTTCTTATTTACTGCCCGAGGTTAGTATACTATTTTTCTCCTCGACGGAGGTGGAAAGCGGCAACTTCGTTTAGCGCAGCGGGACGAAAATTGACGCTTTCCGTCCGGAGGGGAGAAAAGATTTGTTCCTTGAGCTGCTAAAAATATGAAACAAGTATAACGAAAATCTGATGAATCACAGACAATTTAGTTTCTAGACAATGTAGACAGTTTAAAAAATTTCATATATTTTAAATGGGTTATTATTCAAAATAAAAATATACTTCGTTTGTATGGAGCGCGCTAACGGGTATATCCTCTTAAATCGAATGCCCTTCTAACAACTTTTTTTAAAATCATGAACTTGAAATGAACGTCGTTATAGATACGATCAAATCCATACACCTGCTCAAACTTTCAGGTCAAATACAAGCCCGTTTATAGAACCGATTAAATATTCCGTATCCAAAAGAGAAGCTCCGCTAAAGGTTAAAGTAAGACAGAAGGCTGGATATAAATAGATAACGAGCGACCCACTCCTGTTTCAGTCGAGAATACGAGTTAATGAAGCCTTCGCACTTTGTTTCATCGAACCTATCGAATAGGTACCTATTTATAAAGAATACGACCTTTTATTTTATTTAAGGCTTCCGCACATTGAAGCGATTTTATCGAGCGATAATCATCATCATCATCATCATCAGCCTATCATCGTCCACTGCTGAACATATATAGGCCTCTCCCAAGGCGCGCCACAAAACTCTGTCCTTGGCCTTCCTCATCCAGTCGCTCCCCGCTACTTTTTTTAGGTCGTCTGTCCAGCGGGCAGCAGAGCGATAATATCGCTGCGATTTTGCGATAATTGTTTCCAGTACATTTTGTATGGGGACGCGTGCGATCCTACACACTGCCGCGATATTATCGACCTATAATATCGCTGCGATTTTGCGAAAAGAATTTCAGTATTTTCAATGATTATATTACTATACACGTACTTAGGTTTGTGTAGGTTAGTCTCGGACACTTTTTTCGATAATTTTGTACTAGACCCAGCGTTCATAGTATTCTACGTCAATGTAAAAATAGTTCTTAAATAACTTTCCTCTTTTAATAAATGTTTAAGGAAACATCGCATTCATCAATGAACAAGGACACACACAGGCCAATCAATATACCGAAATGAAACACGCAAGTTTTGCTTCCTCGGATACAAAACCGTAACATCTTGTTCACATTTTTAGTCTGTATAATAAGGTTTTGGTGGAATCATCATCATGTTAGTCCACTGCTGGACATAGGCCTCCACCAAGAATCGCCAAAACGACCGGTCCTGCGCTGCCCTCATCCAACAGGTTGCCGCCGCCTTCACCAGGTCGTCGGTCCACCTTGTCGGGCCTACCCATGCTGCGCTTTCCGGTACGCAGTCACCACTTGAGAACACATCGGCCCCGTCGGCCTTTGACTATTTATTATAAGGACTAGGTGCAAAGCGTCGCACCGCCCAGTTAGGTCAACCGAACCAATGAAAAATTCAAGCTATCATAAGGTCATCCATCAATCTACAAGTGGGTTTCACTCACCCAAAGCCCTAGTAGCACATAAGCACATAAACTACAGTACCTGTATAGTGGTACTGTACGGCTACTGTAGAGCTTGTTTGCAACTTGGGAACCCAATGATATCTATCTACTCCCTGCGACCTTAACAAGGTCAGCAATACACAGTATACTTTATTTACGATGCTAAGGGTCTGTTTCACCACTTCTGGATAAGTTCTTAATAGCTCATTATCCGAACAGCTTGTTTGAAATATGAAATATGTCAAATGATCTGATCTGTCAGATAAACTATTCAGAACTTATTCAGAAATAAATAATAAATAAATAAATAAATATCTTGGACACACAAATTATCAGGTCACATTTAAAGTTCCAGAATCTAGACTTGTATAACTAGACAACGATATAGAATACATATATAGATACAAACATCCATGACTCGGGTACAAATATTCATATTCGTCGTACAAATATTTGTCCCTTACGGGATTCGAACCCGCGACCCCCGGCACAGCAGGCAGGTTCACTACAGACTGTGCTGTCGGGCCGTCAACACACGTCACACGCAGAAGTCACACTGACTATAAATAAGACAGTCTGTCTGTCAGCACACGCACGATGAAATTTGGCAGTGTGAAAGCCTGCGTCCTTAAGTCGGACACAGTCATAGAAAGAAATTGCAACAATAATCACAGTAACTAACCTTTTGGAATAACTCCCGGGTCCATGAAAGTGGCCAGTGTAAAATTGGCCAAAACAAAAAACGTTATGACACCTTGATATGCAGGTACCCATGGGTGCCTCTGGAGGTAATACTGACACCTGCAACAAACATTACATTGCTATAGAAAAATATATGATAGGTTGAGATACCTAGTACTCATGTGTTAATGGATATTTCAAGTGCATAAGTTTACACGCTAAACACAGATGCACTCCCTCGTCTCGTCCATACCCTCCTATGTCTGATGGAACGGGAGACCGATACGATCAGAAGTGGGGGCCAGCTGCAATGGCTATGATCATCAGCCACAATTATGTGTAAGACGCCCGAAGGAATTAGAGACGTCGTCGAAGTCGCCGTGCCAGCGTCGGCGCAGCGTCTTTCGAGCGTCGTCGACGTCGCGTCGACGCAGCGCCGACGCTGGCACGACAACGACGCTCGAAAGACGCTAGGTGCTAGGTCTCTTAGGCCGAGATTCAGAGACGATTTTTTTTGGCTTAGTTCGAGCTAAGTAGGGTAGAAATGTATGGATTTTGACATACGGGAGTTCGAACTATGACTTACAAATCGTCTCTGAATCTCGGCCTTAGTCGCCTCTTACGACAATCGATTTGGTTGGTGCTTTTTAAAACCGGACATCACTCAGAACAAATTCTTATACTGTGATAGTGTAGCACGACCATAAAATGGTCATAGAAAAACCTTATTTACAAAATGACATAATACTTTCATGCAAATATCTGTTTTTTTTTTTAAGAATTATAATTAAGTGATAATCAAACATTTGTAGTGACTTGACTAACTGCTAAAGATTACAAGACAACATGTTTAATTAATAGGTAAATAAATGAATCACCTCTGACCACCAAAACCACAAGCACCTAACGATAAATTCTGAGTAATTCATGACAAGTTTCTAAATTATCTCACAGGGTAGAATCAAAACACACGCCCGGCACTCAATAGAGATACTTATAATAGTGATACTAAGAAATAAATAGCGTAGACACACGCCCGCTCCCGCTTGCACGCGTGAGCCTGCTGTTAGTGCTTCTTGCTCAGCTCATCTAAAGTCTCCCCTGAAAGTACGGGGTGAGGTGCGGTATCTGAAGTTAGGAGGGCAGGAAGTGGCTATTCTGTATGTAGTACTATTATCTGTTCTGTGACCAAGGCTAAGCTTGTACACTCGTGGTGGAGAATAGCGCGCTCACCCTCCCTCAATTTTAGGGGTCCATTCACATTAGAAGAGCAGCGGTGTGCAGTGGCCGGAGGAGCATCTTTTACAGAAACCTTATCACTACACTAGAGAATAAATTATGGATTTGAAGCGCTAGAACGGGTAGCGCGGCGCCAACGTTCATATCAATTTGAACATTATACAGTAGTCATAAGATTGCCGTAGAAAATGCTCCTCCTGCTGCTTTTCTGATGTGAAATGACCCTTATTCAAGAGATGAGACTTGTGCCCTGCTGTGAAATTATTATAGGCTGATGTGATAGTAATTACTATCCAATGGTGCTTGCCGTTGTTAAATGAAAAGTTCAGATAATATGGCACCCAAGTTTCAAAGCAAAACAATGAAGTACAAGTTAGGTTGACGATGAACTAAGTGCATAACTTTGTTTTGTAGTTAGTTCTAACAAATAGACTTAGTCTCGAGAACTTAGTTTGCTTGTTTTATCTAAAGTTTACTAAACAACAATAATTATAGTAAGTTTCAAACATAATAAGGGAAATGGGGGAGTAGTTGACAAATCAAACACCAATAGTTGACATGGACATGACATTCGAAAAAATATTGAGTAGGTACATTGTTGGATGTGTCATCAATAAATTAATCAATGTCAACTATAATCCCACTTACGTTTGTTAGTATGAAAATGTATCTTTTCACACAATACAAATACATATTTTTGAAAAAATTTACAGGGGCTAGCAAGTTATCATGAATGTCAATTAGCATGGCATGAGGATGTTGTTATAAATGTGCCTTATACAAGTGTCAATCTGTCGACTATAATTTGGAACACTATTGTTTATTCCGTCAATCGACTCTTAGCGGGACGATAAATAGCCAATTCATTCCCAGTTTTATTTTTCACTCCAAGACAAGCATGGAGGATTATTTCAGATTGATGATTTCGGTAATTATCAGGTGACTTTGTGATTTCTAGGGTTCCATAACCAAAGGGTGCCAACAGGACCCTATTACTAATCCAACCGTCCATCCATCCGTCCTACCTTTATTGTCATTTATTATTTGAGGAGAAATTTTCAAGCTTTTAGTAAACTTTTTGTTGTTATCTACGATAAGAGTTTCTCATTGGCACATACTTTAGTTGTAAATGCTTATTTTTACGCTTAATGAACACATTTAATTACTACAGATCTATTCCTGTACTGTCTATTTAATGTACTGTATAATCTAGACTCGATATTTACATAGTCTAGTTATTTTGTAGAGCAAACAATACAATTATTTAATATTGAGTTAATGTACACACATATGGAATATGTATTTATTATTATGATTGCTGGCCTATCCTATCATCATCATCATCATCATCATCAATTATGTACACTACCTACCTATGATGCACAATAAAAAATATTTAATTTAGCTAAGTGGATTTTATTCGTTTTTTTGTTTTGTTTTTAGTAGTTTTGGTTTTTAACTCTGACACCAGGGCTTGCCCACACGATAAGAAGAAGATTAGTTTTCTTGTTTCAATATTAGGTATTATGTTTTTTAGACACTTATTAAGAGGATTGTGTAGCAGTCTCCATACAAAAAGCTACTACGCTTTTAAACTAAATTTTTTATTTTTTTTACAAAAATGAAGTGACTCAGACAGTTATGTCAGTGAGGAAGTGGGTGAACATGGATGTTCAGAGTTTTCAGAATATCTCTGACCACCCCCTCGGGGAATTTAGTCGTGAGCACATATGAAGTGACTTTAAAGCAAAATCTACACATATAAACCTAGTAATTAGTGTGCTAAAACAAATGAAAACTATTGGTTTCTGTTGTTTTAGTGAGGTAAAAATGTTTTTGCTTTTTGTATGCAGAAGTTTTCACAATCCTCTTAAGTCTAAGTCGATACAGGCTTTTATAATTGACCACAAAATGACCTACTTATAATTCTGTAATGGCTACTATTATAATTTTTTAATTAGATAAGTCAATTCTGTCATACAAGGCTTTGGTGAGCATTTTATTGTACTCTTTAGGAACACATTAAGTTTAATGAGATTGTTTTATGTTTATGTATGTTCACATAAACATAACTTAGAATGGTCTTTCACCGGGCCTAGCCTGTGTCACGAGGAGGGAATGATATAAAAATATTAATATACAATTAAAAAATAAGTCATGAAAATCACTTTTGTATCATGCACCTTCCTATGTGAAACGAATAATTATAATAAACACCTAGCTAGGTAGTTAATAAAAATTACTCAATTACAATTATATTTATATGAGTGGAGTGATTCACACTCAATTAAGTAAACATTTAGGTATATTAAGATAGAGGTTACACTTTATAAGCATATTTCCCGACAAAGTAAAGTCACTCATATTAAAAGGACCATACAGTACAAAATTCACAAATAGCGGCAACAACAGTAAATAAATATACATAAAAAAGCCATAAAAGATGCTATAAAGTCTCACTTTCTGCTGTTTACAATGAAAGTAAGAGGGACACCTAAAAATATTGTTTGCAGACCTTTTTATTTACATAACATATTATTGTTGTTGAATTTTTGTATTTACAAATAAGAATATTTAAAAATCATTATACAAGAATATTTTATAACAAAGTGAGGTAAAATAGAGGTGTACCTAACTCACAATTTACCTCACATTATATTTGAAGTTCATGGACATAATCAAATGATAATGTTGTTGAATCATTTCTATACAAATGAGGAATAAAAAAACCTTTTGTTTACAAATTTGGACATCATTTTGAATTTTGATTTGTCATCAAAGGAGCGTGAAGGAGAACTTCTCCTTCATGTTTACGAGGAAATTCAATGATATGCTAATGTAAATACGATAGCAATAGGCCTGCAGGCATCCCTTGGTATGAGAACCATGTTCTGTGTCAGGACCGAAGCTTCATTTATAGCCTACACGGAGAAGGTACAGACTACCGATACACAAAGTCATGTAGGGCAAAGGTATAGTTCCAAGATATTAATAGCTACAATCCAACAATCTTATGTGAAAGTTGTCAAACCAAAAATGAGATTTGCACTTGATCGACATGTTGTTGTACTTACGGAAAATAAAAAAACAGGGACGTCGTGCCCAAAAGTAATGCCCAGGCGAACGTCGCAGGGATGTATCTCGTCTTGAGGTCGCATTTGGGCATATTGTGTCAGTTTTATTTCGCTAAAAGCAAAATTAACTCGATTTTATTCACTAAAGATCAACATGGCCGCACCTATTAATTTGACAGAAGCAGTGTGGCAGTCAAATTAAATTTAGAGGTGCAATTAATAAATTATCACAATAAAACCGGTAATTAATAAAAGCTTTCCTATGTTCTGCTTTATCGTGCCAAAATATAGAAAAAAATAAGTTAAAAAATTTTCATTTCACAAATGACAAAGCCGACTTCATTGATTTGATTTGTAATTTTCTTTTTGTTAAAAATAAAAGAAACTTTAAAATTTAGAATAACCGGCAAACATCGCAATTATCGATATATATTTCCAGATTTTGATGACCTCCCTATTTTTTTATTTTTTTTTTCCTACTATTGGTCAACGATTCGATGATGTAATGTGATTCGCTGAATCAAAATTTCTTGATGCTAATTGGGTAACGCTTCAGTGCTGTCAATTTTAACAAGTCATGATTGGCTAGCAGTTTTCAATAGTACAGTTCCGCGGATAAAAATGGCCGAGTTGTCTGCATGCTGTATTGCGGTCTTGTGATACTTTTCTCGTAAAACTTTTTCAATTAAACAACGAAGAACTTTTGAGCCCAGTATTAAAACGAAGTTAATCGATCGCAACTTTGTGTATCAAGATGTCGGACGGTAACAGTCCCAGTATGTTGAGTTACCTCCGACAATACAGGTTTCAAAGAAAACCCACTCCAGGACCTAGTGGTTCGGTTACTATTCAAGCATCCTCGTCGAATGCTCGTAAGTGCCGTTTTCTGCTATCGTTAACAATTACATTTGACGTATAACACGCGTGTGAGATACTCTGCCACGAGGAGTTTAGTCCATGTTTCAATGGCCCGATTTCAAGGCCTCGGTTTTTATGGCAGTTTCTTATAAGCACCACACTTCCTTGATCGTAAGTTTCTATGTATTTCTCGTCTAGTACCACGATGTTTAACAGTTTCTTTACATCATATCTCGATAATGTAGATTTCAATAGATCAGCAATATTCAAATAGTGAAAAAATCTATCACTGTAATTAGAAAACAATCTATTTCTTATACGCCAACGTTGATACTTTGTGCAATATTATGTTTTTCTTATGTAATTTGTACATGCAAGAAAGCACAAGTTATGGTACTATTTCAAAATTTCCTTTACACATCAATTATGTTGCTATGCTAACTGCACACCTGTCCAGGAATGCAGAATGTAACCTCTTTGAAAGTATTACCTACCTACCACTTGATCTAAACTTACCACTGCACTTTACAAACTCCCTAATAATAGTTGCATCATTAGTCTTTTTATCCTTTGCCAAGTGTTTCTGTATGCATAATATGAACAAACATATTTAATTAACATAAGTGGCACCTTTATTTTTGAGAGGATCCCTTTGCCCTGCAGTGGGACTATAACTTATGTAACATAACATAAATATTAGAAAGGATATTATAGAATGCTCAAAAGGTTAAGCTGGTCTTGCTTGTGAAAGATTATAATGTAAGAATGAATTAGGACGGGACAGATCAGCGGTTATAGCTGGCAAATATAAAGCTTTTTCATTTCATTTCAAAAGACAAAAAATCTAACTTGAGTATGATTACTGATTGAATCATATTGTAAAAGACAAAAGCTACCATGTCTATTGAGTGAATAATATCATAAAAGTCAAAACCCTTAACTTCATTATTGATTGAGTCATATTGTAAAAGACAAAAAATCTGACTTGATTATTGATTGAATCACATTGTAAAAGATAAAAGACCTAACCTAATTTTTGATTGAATCAATCAAAGACCAATGACAAAACAGATGGAGTACTACTTTCATTGGAATATTCAGTAACTGCAGAGAAAAACATTCTGATAAAATGTTTGCTCCATCCACTTGTCTTGAGTACTTTGTATCATGTGCACCATCCACTTCAACTAATATTGGTCAATATTTGAGAGCAGGGGCACATGATACCAAGAACCCAAGAGAAGTAGAGCAAAATTGTATCATAATGGTACCCTGGGGACAACAAATTTTTTAGTTTTTTATCTCCTTTATATTTTGCAATCAGTTGTTTTTATTTTTATTTTTCGTGGACATTCAGCAAAACGTGTGACATGTATTAATGTTGGCTTGCTTGGTATGCATCCAGTGATGCATCCAAATTTAAGTGTCTAGGGACTGTTACACTCCCATTAGATTGTCCTGTGGTATCTTTGTATCATAACGGGGACAACACATGGAACAAGGGAAGACCACACAAAAGATGGGAAGATGAAATAAAGCTGAGCTTTATCTCTGGCAAGAGTTGTCAGAGATAGGAGACAGTGGAAAATGTAAGAAGTCTTTGTTGATAAGCACACTGAACTATGAGATATTTGTTAGTTACAAACATTTATCAAAACTCAAAGAAATTAAGGACACAGAGGGTTATTGATTTGATGGATAAAAAACGTCCTCTTGATAACGATTTTGATGAAACAGTCAAGGCTGTTGTCTAAAAACAATTATCTTTTTATAGAAACTCAGGTCTTTGTTCAGAGGCACACTGATCTATGAGATATTTGTTAGTTACAAACATTTATTTATAAAAACTCAAAGAAGTTCAATACATAGAAGCCTATTGAATTGACAAATAAAAAAATTCCTCTTGATAATGATTTTGATGAAACAGTCAAGGCTGTTGTCTAAAAACGATTATCTTTTTTATAGAAACTCACATACGAATGCCAGCACCAGCTATGGGCAGCCGAGTGCCTGTAGTGTACAAGCGGATCCGTCTCCAGGACTCTGACTCGGACGACAATCCCTCTCCGGTGAAGAAGCCGGCCGTGACCAGCCTTGTTGGACAGAAGATTGTGGTAGCTTCCAATACCGAGCTGACTGCTGCAGTGAAGGAACGCCGCTTTAGGAACATGCTGGAAATGTTTCCTGAGATATCTCCTATGGTGAGTTTTGTTCAATGGCTTTTGTATTCTGTACCTGCCTACGACAACGCGTCTGCTGTGGCGACGCGCTCACTCCCCATCACACTGGACAGAGGTTCGGTACTATTGTCTCTGCCTACCCCAGTACTGGGACATAGGCGTGAGCATATGTATGTATTATAATTAAAAATCATTCAAACCTATGTAATTGGCTGGCATTCTAAAAGGTGAAAGAAGCGTTGAAATAAAACTAATTCAACCATTGTAGCCATGTCTTGCCGTGTACCCTTATGGTTCCGCCTCATTATCCATGTCTTCTTACCATAAAGTGTCTCACACGATGCTCTGCGGCAATGCAGTGGCGTAGTCATGTATTGTACCCACTGTTCATTATAAGTGGCGATGGGCTCACTCCTCGTTACACTCTAGACTGAGTTTCTGTACTACTTACGAAACGTGGATGTTTTGAGGTTTCAGAATATCTCTGACTACCCCCTTGGTGAATATAGTAGTGAGCATATGCTTATTGTTACTAATTACGCAAAAAAATTCGTTGTTTCAGCTTGTAAAGAACACACTAGTAAAACACGGATGGAATGAAGAGCGTTCACGGGATGAGCTCCTCAAGCATGACCCTGAAAGTGACGACAAGGGACCTTCATCCACCAGCTACTTAGGCTCCCGCCCTGGCTTCTCCGGCCAGAACTCCCATTCCAACGGCTCCGCCACTCTGCGGGTGACCAGCGGGCCGGGGATGAAAGTTGTGGTCCGGAGACCTCAAGACCTGGCCGGCAAAGGTGGGAGGGTGAGGAGAGGTAGCTCCGGCAGTGAAGATGACGACTATGGGGTCAGGAAAGGGAAGGATGATAGGGTATACGATAGGTAAGGATTTACTGTTTATAATTTAGAAAGTAAGTTAGGTGCTTCTTATGAATATGACGCGTGGATTTGTATTTCTTTGCCATACTGACATCCACAGAGAAATGTTTTCATCCTTAAGATAATCCAGATGACAAAAAAAATGTTTTAACTTTTTTTTCCAAACCTATCTATGTTGAGATAGCAGTAGGCTGTAATATCTGTGCTACCTGTCTTGCTCACTTTAAGGATTAGATTAAGTCAGTTTTTGTTGATCCTGGTTTTATAGGACTTCTAATTAAAATACGGAATAAACATGAGTGTCTCATGTTGTGACGAAAAGTCTTATAAGCTAGTTATACTATTAGGAAGGGCACTATATTGTTACTAACAGTGGTGTGAGTTGTCACCACTGTTTATCCTGGTTTACAGATAATGAGAATATCATACACGGTACATACGTCTGTTAAATTAATGGGAATGATGCTTATAGAAACTTCAAGTTACCTTTGATGAATGAAGAAAAGATGGACTGAAAGATTTCAACTCTAAATATTCAAATTTACTTCTTACAGTGATGACTCCGACAACGAAGTGACGGACGACCTAGTGGGCGACAAGCGGAAGGTGTTTGACTTCCTGAACAAGAGTAACTTCAATGAGCTGTCCATGCTCAGCGGGTGCTCGCAGAAGAAGGCCGAGGCTATCATAGCGCAGAGACCTTTTAAGGGCTGGTTGGATATGGTATGGACTCTACCAATATTAATTTTTAAATGTAGTTTATTTTCTTCTTTTTTTTAACCTATTTCGTCCCATTGCTGGGCAAAGGTCTCAAATGTAGTTTTAAATTTAAATTTTGACTAAACACTAAATGCATATCCTATGTCCCATATCCTAAAAGTGGTTAAATCGTTCTAGCCCATATCCCATGTTATATACAAACATAGTAATCTTCTGGGCAAACTAGTCTTGTCACCGAATGCAATGTCTCCCTATAAAAGAGCCACTGGTATCTGTACTGCTACTATTAGAAGATTTAGAAGCATAGAGCATGATAGGGAACTATGAAAGGGACGCGGGCGGTCACAATTTAACAGCGATGGTCGTAGAGACGTAGGTGACAGTCAATCATCCTAGTAATAATAGTAGAAATACTTTGTCTTTAGAAAAAGAGATCATCATAATAAAGGTCCCACTGCAGGGCACAAGCCTATCCTCAGGGAAGGTGAACGCTCGTATCTAACACGGATATAACACCATGTGTACGCAATGTTGATTGATTCACATACCATCAGAATTTCTTCTTCAGCATATGCAGGTTTCCTCATGATGTTTTCCTTCACCGTTTGAGAGCAGTCAATATTTCATTACATAAGTTAGAAAAACTTATTGGTAAATGGCATGCTGTCCGTGCGGATTCGAACCCGCCCTACCTTCAAGGCTTCCGCACATTGCAGCGATTTTATCGAGCGATAATATCGCTGCGATTTTGCGATAATTGTTTCCAGTACATTTTGTATGGGGACGCGCGCGATCCTACACACTGCCGCGATATTATCGAGCGATAATATCGCTGCGACTTTGCGATAATTGTTCTCAGTACATTTTGTATGGGGACGCGCTCGATCCCAAACACTGCCGCGATATTATCGCAACTCTTTCGACTACATTCAGTGGTGGGGCGCATGCGTGACTCGAATCGCGGAATCGCTGCAGTGTGTAAGGTGTCGCGATATCGCTGTCGATAATATCGCTCGATAAAATCGCTCGATAATATCGCTGCAATGTGCGGAGGCCTGCAATCTCTTTAGACCACATTTAGTGGTGGGGCGCACGCGTGACATATCGCTCGATAATATCGCTGCAATATGCGGAGGCCTTCATGATCGAGTGACCACACCTCTCCTCGACCCGCCACCGACGCTCTTGGATAAAAGAGATCAATGCTTTTTGTTAACGTTTATTTTATTTATAAATGCTAATAACAAATCTATCACAACAGGTAGAGAAGTTCAACGCAAACAAGTTAAGCACGGAACTATTGAACAGCACACAAGAGTTACTAGCGACTAGGAACAACATACAGCGGCTCATGAAGAAATGTGTGGGGCTCGCCCAGCAGCTGGAGTCGGCTGTGGCGGCCGGCGCGGGCAGGCTGCAGCAGCCCTCCATCATGGACGAGAGGTGAGTGGCTATGTGTGGGTGCGAGATCAACAAAATACAGCGGCTCATGGAATGTGTGGGGCTCGCCCAGCAGCTGGAGTCGGCTGTGGCGGCCGGCGCGGGCAGGCTGCAGCAGCCCTCCATCATGGACGAGAGGTGAGTGGCTATGTGTGGGTGCGAGATCAACAAAATACAGCGGCTCATGGAATGTGTGGGGCTCGCCCAGCAGCTGGAGTCTGCTGTGGCGGCCGGCGCGGGCAGGCTGCAGCAGCCCTCCATCATAGACGAGAGGTGAGTGGCTATGTGTGGGTACGAGATCAACAAAATACAGCGGCTCATGGAATGTGTGGGGCTCGCCCAGCAGCTGGAGTCGGCTGTGGCGGCCGGCGCGGGCAGGCTGCAGCAGCCCTCCATCATGGACGAGAGGTGAGTGGCTATGTGTGGGTACGAGATCAACAACATACAGCGGCTCATGGAATGTGTGGGGCTCGCCCAGCAGCTGGAGTCGGCTGTGGCGGCCGGCGCGGGCAGGCTGCAGCAGCCCTCCATCATGGACGAGAGGTGAGTGGCTATGTGTGGGTACGAGATCAACAACATACAGCGGCTCATGGAATGTGTGGGGCTCGCCCAGCAGCTGGAGTCGGCTGTGGCGGCTACGCGGGCAGGCTGCAGCAGCCCCCCATCATGGACGAGAGGTGAGTGGCAATCTGTGGATGCGAGATCTGTGGCAGGGGCAGGTCTACACACACAGAACATTATAAGAGGGGTTAGAAATGCAAAGTAGCACTTTTGCTTCGGAGACGGCTGTCGCCACTTGTCTTCCCAGCTCACGCTGCTACAATTACTCATGCCCTCTCGCTCGCACCACGCCGCGTGCCTTATTGTATTATGCAAATTATTGCATAACCTGTGGCGACACGTTCCACGCCTACTTTGCACTTCTAATCCCTCTTATAATGTTCTGTGGTCACACATACTGCTTTTAGTTAAGTGGTATCCGTGTTAGGCCCGGAATCCACTAAAGCGGAGATAGGAAACACCAGAATAGAGATCGCCATTCAAGTCATCTAGTACGATTTCTCTACTTACGCGCGTACAAGAGCGATGTTCGTTCTCCGATAAGCGCAGGAAGAGGTAATTTTTGTATGCAGCGAAGGCGCGTCGCGGGCAGAACAGATATCATACTAGAGCTGTTCTCATAGAGACTGCCTTTGTAAGGTTTAAAACTGTAGAGAAAATGCGGCCTGAAGTCGTACAGTGTTAAAATTAATTATTTAATCTTTAGGGTAGTCTAGGCAAGAGCAAAATTACGCAAGATTTACCAATGTTATCGTATTTCTTCCAGTTTAAAACTAGCACCATACCAACTTGTGGGTCTCAACTGGCTAGCCGTGCTCCACAAGCAGGGCGTGTCCGGTATCCTAGCTGATGAGATGGGTCTAGGCAAGACGGTTCAAGTTATATCCTTCCTTGCTCATCTGAAGGAGACCGGCCAGGCTAGAGGGACCCATCTGATCGTCGTTCCTGCTTCCACGCTTGGTGAGTGTGTTTATTTATTGTACTGTTGTTATTATGAGTTAGTCGCCTTTATGTTTTGATTTATGATCATCCGAATCGTGATTTCGAGGGTTTTCCTCTTTCTATGTAAACCTAGTGTCGGCATCATGACAATGAACAGACCGATTAACATTTCTTTCGCGACGAAATATGTGGAAAACCTGACCAGAAATATAAAAAACCTGGTTTAGGGGCGCTGCAATCGATTATGACCTTTTATGTCAGTTTTCATAGTACAAATATTAGTTCCAATGATTTTCCGCAACATGGCGAGGTTTTTTATTTTCCTGGTCGGGCTTTAACGATCTGTCAGATAAGCTATTAAGAACTTATCCAGAAGTTGTGAAACAGACCCCAAGTAGACTTTAAAGTGAAGTAAAAAGAAAATAGGTTAGTGAACGGTTTTTTAACGTCTCATAATTTTTTGTCTCTAGATAACTGGAGCGGCGAACTACAAAGGTGGTGCCCCTCCCTCCGCGTCAGTAAATACTACGGCCATCCTGAAGAAAGACGACAGCTGCGTATAGAGTACGCTCGCTCTATAGACCAATACGACATCGTTCTTACTACGTGAGTATTTTTATACTAAAATAGAGTGCAAAACACCGCATCGAAATCGGTCTAGTCGTTTCGGCGCTAGGTGGACACGAAACGCGGTTACCACCCTTCTATTTGCGTCGGGGTTCGAAAAGAAATTCTATGTTCATTATCTAAACTATTATAAAACTGTAACTGAAGTGTGTCTGTACACTGAAGATATTTACAAAAAAAAGATTACGATATGGTTTTTAGGTATCCCTGACTCAAAATCAACCTTTTTTAGAAATTTTGTCCGTCTGTTTGTTCGCGCATCACGCAAAAACTACTGAACCGATTTTGATGAAACTTTTTTTTGTTTGATAGCTTATGATCTGACTTAAAATCTGGTATAAAATTTGTCCGGACGTAGTCGCGGGTAAACACTAGTATTTAATAAAGAAGCATATTCAAAAATTAATGACGGCTAAGAGAAATTAATGGAAGAGGATGACACGACCCTAAATAATGGGAAATGGGCAAGATAATGATGATTCATGGATGTTGCTCCCATCGTAATGAAAAAAAAAAGATTTGTTAAATGTAATCATCTCATTCCAGGTACACAATGGTGAACAGCTGCCCCGAAGAGCGCAAGATGTTCCGGATAACGCCCCTACACTACGTCATCTACGACGAAGCTCACATGCTGAAGAACATGTCTACTCAGAGATACGATAATTTACTCAAAATTAAGGTAAACGTTTATTCAGTTTCAATTTAATCAAACCACTATCCTATTACCTAACACTGACCTAACTTATCTCATTCTCTAACGGCTAACCTAATGCAGAAACGTTCATTAGAGTTAATCCTCCATTAAATCTCTTTCTAGCATCTACTACGTCAACGAAACAAAAAATGACAGCAAGATAATTAATGGAGGATAACTTTAATGAGCGTTTCTGCAACTGAGTGTATGACGGACGGATAGTATCTCGAAGGGGTTGCTACCTGTCTGAAGGATAACGCGTGACCTGGTGCTCCACAAGCTGCGCTTTTAATTCTTCATGAGTTTTCGAGCTGAAAGTTTGTCATGCTTCTTCAGGAGGGGGAGGAGAGAGAAAGGGAGACACTACAAGGTGCACTGCCCGATATCTTCAAGCCGTCCAGGCATACACGCAGAGAGCGTTCCCAAAAAACATGACGCCGTTAAATGCTCCTTTGGGCTTTTTATAGCCGACTGACGTCACCAGCCTCAGTCTTCCAGTGTACGTGCGGGCGTATCTTTGTCCGCTCGCATCGTCTGGTTGCGACGAGCTCGACGTTCCTCGATACATTCTAATAACTATCTTGTTGTTTACAGTCTAAACACCGTCTCCTGCTTACCGGTACGCCTCTACAAAACAATCTGCTGGAACTGATGTCGCTGCTGTGCTTCGTGATGCCGCACATGTTCTCCGGCAAGACTGACGACCTCAAGAGTCTGTTCCAGAAGAACGCTGTAAGTGTCGCATACATACATTCAACGTCTATGTGTTGAATCTAATCTTCTAAATATTAGGCTTAGAGATTTTTCCCAATACTCCCATCGGACCATGCCTGAGAATCCGCGGCTTACAGCCTGAGATGTACCAACTAAGGCTACGTTTCCTGTCATGCTAGTTGTGGGATCATATTGCATACTTTCTGTAATGTTGCCTTATGAATGTCACATCGACTTTAGTCAGTCGCACGACACGAAAAGCAGCCATTAATCCTATTGCCTATCGATACGCAGTACTTGGGTTCGAGGATTTCGTGATCAAAACACAACTAAGCCATGAGCACCTCCAAAAGCCCATAAATAAACAAATATCTCTTTCCGCAGAAATACAAAGGGACAAAGAAATCGGAAGGCAACCCAGAAGACGACGTGCCGGCATTCGAGAAGAGTCAGATATCGCAAGCCAAGCGCATCATGAAGCCCTTCGTTCTGCGGCGGCTGAAGGTGGACGTGCTGCAGGATCTGCCGCAGAAGACCAACCACAAAGAGCTCTGCCACATGTCTGAGAGGCAGGAGAGGTTGTACAAGGAACTTTGCGCCGGCTTCGCTGCTAAGGATGGCTCTGTAAGTTACTATAGCGTCTATAGGATGACATGCTCAGGATCTGCCGCAGAAGACCAACCACAAAGGGCTCTGCCACATGTCTGAGAGGCAGGAGAGGTTGTACAAGGAACTATGCGCCGGCTTCGCTGCTAAGGATGGCTCTGTAAGTTACTATAGCGTCTATAGGAAGACATGCTCAGGATCTGCCGCAGAAGACCAACCTCGGTCCAGTGACTGGTAATGAGCCCTATAGTTTTCCTGTAAAAAATTTGACAGACTCCATGAATATGCCCTCAACTCTTGGATTTTTATCCATATGCTATGATAATGTTTAGTATTGTAGAAGTACATATAATATAGGGACAGAATAAGAAAAAGTATGAAACTACATACAGTCACACTTTGCCCCCAATTTCGACCTCACCCCCTCGGTGTTACGGGAGGAGGCAGACAGTAAGCAGTGGTTTATTCCTCTCTCGCTTGCACTCACTCCATTGGGAACACGTCCTTACCTCAGTGCGAGCCCGTTCTACCAAAAATCCTCTCCACTTCCAGATCCACGCAACAACAGAAAACAGCGGCATGGCAATGATGATGGACATGCGAAAACTTGCCAACCACCCGGTCCTACTCCGCTTCCACTACCAGGCAGAAGAATTACGTAAGATAGCGAGCAGGCTCGCGCGGGACCCCGGCTACAAGGAGAAGAACGAGCAGTACCTGTTCGAGGACCTGCTCTGTATGTCAGACTTTCAGATACACAGTCTCGCCCTGCAGCATCATGTGAGTGTGTACAAGTATTATGTCGCTACCACTAAACTAGCAGACAGGAGCTACGTAAGATAGCGGGATATAATAATAACCCACTTAACAACAGCTGTTCCATCTAAAACTGCAAACCTGACCGATTCAGAGAACAGAGACGGTGGCTTTTGCTTTTTGCGATTTCGCTCTTGGTCCTATAGCAAAATATGTGGTTTAGTTTGATGGTCTTATAATCCGCTTAAAAATCTCAGCATAAAAAAGGATCCTCTATTTATGTGTATTGTCAAATGTTGCTCTCAGTAATCTGAATACGCTGACTAATTCGTGTTATACCTAAACTTTTTTTAAACGCCGTTTCATGTTAATTCCGCAGTGCATACGTACCTTCACGCTGCCCGAGCGGTTGATCCTGGACTCCGGCAAGTTCGAGAAGCTGGACGAGATGCTGCCGCGGCTGAAGGCGGCCGGGCACCGCGTGCTGCTGTTCAGCCAGTTCACCATGGTGCTGGACATCCTGGAGCCCTACATGAAGATCCGGAACCACCGCTACCTGCGGCTAGATGGCTCCACCGCCGTCGTTGACAGGTTATTATGCCTACTACTTCTAAGTTCGAGATGCTGCCGCAGCTGAAGGCGGCCGGGCACCGCGTGCTGCTGTTCAGCCAGTTCACCATGGTGCTGGAATCCTGGAGCCCTACATGAAGATCCGCAACCACCGCTACCTGCGGCTGGATGGCTCCACCGCCGTCGTTGACAGGTTGTTATGACTACTACTTCCAAGTAAATCTTGTTTCTGGTGATACTAAAACATTAGGAAATATCTCAAATTGACTAAACACGCAATTTGTCATTTTGACTACTACTCTCGCAATTAGCCAATTTCTGATTTGGATTTCTTCTCAAAGTGGCTAATTAGTCTTTTTACTACTTCTCAAAGTGACTTCCCAGTTAGCCAATTTCTCATTTACGCTCAGTTGCAGAAACGCTCAGTAAAGTTAATCCTCCATTAAATCTCTTGCTGTCACTTTTTGTCTTGTTGACGTAGTAAAAGCTAGCAAGAGATTTAATGGAGGATGAACTTTAATGAACGTTTCTGCAAGTGAGTGCTAAACTTCTTCTTAAAGTGCCTTCTTCCCAGTTAGACATTCTTGTTTTTACTAAAATTTTCATGTTTATACCCCGCCTCAGGGCTCTAGCTATCTCTAAAACACAACAGACTGGCAGACACTTTTACATTTGTAATATTAGTATTGAGTTTACTTCTGTTACTCCTGTAAACCACGAATCCTCCTGCTCCCTGTCCATAAAAGTATGGATTGACAAAATAATGAAATTTAAATTTACAGCATCTTCCCTATTTAAAATAATGTCGTAACATTGCAGACAAGAGCTAATAGACCGGTACAACGTCGAGGACATATTCGTGTTCCTGTTGTCGACGAAGGCGGGCGGGCTCGGCATCAACCTGACGGCCGCCGACACCGTCATCATTCATGACATCGACTTCAACCCCTACAACGACAAACAGGCTGAGGACAGGTCAGTTCTATTTAACTCGTGGACTGTGGCAATTCCAGACACTAAAGGTGCCTTTAGACGTACATTCAATCGCGCAGGATGAGGTCGCTTGCGTGATTGCGTGAGCGAAAAATCGAGCGTATCCTGCAATCGCGTACGCAATCACGTAAGTCTGGCATCGACGCAATCGCGCGCGATTTTTAAGGTTCTGTAGTCAAACAAAGACTATATTATTTTCGTCCATAGATGGCGCTGGACGAAATTTAATCGCGCTATTGCTTTTGAAGATTCTTAAGTTATCTAACCTATGTCAGGATAAGCTTTTCATATTATGACTACGGAACCCTATCATGGGCGAGTCCGACACGCTCTTAGCCGGGCACTTTTTGTCCCATAAGGGACAAAAGTCAGTATAAACTCCCGGTTTTTCAAGAAGAGTAAGGGCCTGTTTCACCACTTCTGAATATGTTCTTGTTAGCTTATTCAGAAGTGGTGAAACAGGTCCTAAGCGATCCATCTATGATTCTATGCGTTTCACATGATGTTTAAAGCCTGTACTGATCCATCTTGTGTGTTGTGTTGCAGATGTCACAGGATGGGTCAGAAACGGCCAGTGACGATATATCGGTTGCTGAGCGCGGGCACCATCGAGGAGGGCATCTACCAGGTCGCGCAGGAGAAACTCAAGTTAGAGAAGCACGTCACCAGTGTTGATGGTAAGATTATTGGTCTTATTGAACAGCTTGGTTATGTTCTCGGTCCCATACAATGACTTTGCTCTATCCAATGAAATCCACGCACCCCATCGGATCGGCTACACCATATCGGCGCAAAGAAATTATTGAGCAGCTTACTGTGAGACCCTTAGGCGCGCCCACATTTGAGAATATGCCTATTTGCAAAAGGTTTCCGAGCTGCATGCCAAGCACGTATCCAGACTTTTGTTTGTGTTCATAGAAAAACAATGAAAAAGGTGCTGTAATCACTTTTCCATACAAATATTCAGAACCTCCCCCACCCCCCCACCCCCCTTGGATAAAAAAGATTAAACGCTCCGTGCTTGAAGTGCTATTGCTGCATGTTTCGATGGGGTATTTAAAGTAGCGAATAAAATACATTTTGCAATCCTTTCGTATGTAGCTCCAAAAAGGCAATCTGATTTACTGTGGAACCGTTGCAGCTTGCTGACGGTAGTAGTAGCGAGCTAGAACTTAGAAATACAGCTGATAGGAAGATAAAAACTTTTAGTAAATAATCCCCTATCTTTATTTACAGAAAACGAGCCAACGGAACAAAAGAATGTAGTTCGACTATTATCAGTTGCCCTCGGTCTGACGTCTCCCAACAAATGATTGGACGCTCAGTGATTGTGCAGTAAAGTGCTGAAATTGTGATGTGACTATCATTGTGACCGTTGAAGTGTTGACCAATGGAACGATCCGTGATATTTAACTGAAGAGACGTTTGAAAGTGACTCTTAAACATTTTGTGGTAGGTTTGAAAGTGTTACAGCTGAAGGTCAGTTTGCGTCGAACTTTTTTGTCCGTGAAAATAAGCCACATGAAACTCCATGACGTTTTCGCAGAGAAAGAAGTCCGTAGTTTATCTAAATTGGGATTTGGGCCCAAGATTGCAGGCACATACATGAAGATTGGGGAAATGTGATATAATCTGATACTGTATCAACGATTTTGTACTCTTGTTATACTTTTGAAATGCTCAGGAATGCTTATGTAGCAAAGTTTAAGGTGCAAAATAGTTTAATCAGATTCTTACTGTGTTATACAGAGTGTAAAAAAACACGCTAGGAATATTTAACGATGGTTTTTTTTTCTACTTTGCCTCCTCAGTGAAAGTTGTTCAGTTTGATTTGAATATTACTAGCTTGTTTTGCTACACCTTGTGTAAATGGAACTTCTGTCGAATAATTAGAAGTGCATTTAAGAATTATTTCTACTTTCCCCAAACAAAAATACGCACAGTAGGTTAGTAGATGTCAAATTGTATAATAATGGAACAATGCACTTTCGTATACCTCCATCGCCTTCCTTTTTACCGTTCAACAAGAATGCTTCCTACGAATTATGATCTTTTTGCAAGCACAGGGACAAATGTGAAACTTTTAATTATCTTATTGTTTTTTGAACAACTACAGGGCTAGCATAATGTCAGTGACAAATCCGAGATATATCCAAAAGATTTTTTGACTTCCTAGACAGTGTGCTTGGTTTATCATGGTAGCACCTGGGCTGGAATATGACTGAACTGATAAAAAGTTTCAATTTTTAATCTGTAACACAGATTCTTGTATGTTTATCTAAGACAAAGCAATTCACTTGGAGCGCAGGCGTGTGACGTCAATTGCTTGGATTCTATGACCTGTTCATAATAATCACAAGTGAAAACAAAATAAGATCTTTCTCCTTCCAATACGTTGGCTGGTGGTGTATAGCTCTCTCTTGCACGCTTTCGAAGCAAGGGTTTTATTAAAGGCATAAGAATAACTAACACAATTTAGAAGTGAAACTTCGCGCTCTTTTTTGGTTATACCAACACAAGATGTTGGCATATAATCAAAGCATTTATACTTTTCTCACTTATGATTAGTTATGATTATTTTTCTGCTGTCAGAATGAGATATTCTGATAGTTTTAACAAGACAACAAAATAACACTTTACGAACGAAGTGACATATTAATTTGGTAGGGAAAGAGACCACGATGGACACTCTCATACATTCAACAGTTCTTTTAAAGCTCTTTCTGTGCTATGTTAACTATTCTGAGGGCTTATCGATGCGTATCATGGCCTTGAACGAATCTTGAGCGAGATGTTCACTTCTAAATAGTGTTTTATTTATTCACATGTTAATTGAGGCTGCACTGAGCCTATTGTGCTGCCCCCAATCGTGTTTTTTTTTATTTCTTAACAATTAAACAATATTTCCAAAAAACAAGAATGTCACATTGTAGTCATTGCTGATTTTCAATTTATCGGGTCACTGCGGATTTGTTTTTATAATTTTTGTAGTTATTATCTTTAGAACCGCCAAAAGTGGCCATATTTGGCGGTTTTAACGATAATAGCTACAAACATAAAACATAATAATCCGTAATGTTTCGATAAATTGAAAGCCAATCAGGACTACAATGTGACATTATGTCTATGTGTACTTGTATTTAACAATTTTTGGAGAAAATAAATAAATGTATTATTATTATTTAGTATTCTTGTTTTTCTGGAAATGTTGTTTAATTGTGTAGAAATAAAAAAATACGATTGAGGGCAGCACAATAGGCTCGGTAGGCTCTTAATGGATTGAAGTTTTGCAATGCAGTTAATCTATTTTGCTACGTTTATAACAGTATGTAATAGAAAATGATGATTATCAAGTATACGTGAATTGAGATACTAAACCTACTTGAATACGAAATCATTGTAAATAGATTTAAGAATTACTATTAGTTAGTTTAAATAAATAATTTGACTGTTAACTGAACAATAATGAAATGGAAAGTTAATTATTTGAAACTGTTTGAATTTAATTAAAGATTTGTATTGTCCGGTCCAGTTGTTTGGTTAGGCCGTCTGCGTCTAAAAGCATCAATTTTATAATAAAGCATTATATCAAATAAATTATGAATGTAATATAAAATGTTATAATCTATCACTTATGGCATGTATTGTACCCACTGTACATTATAAGTGGCGACGGGCTCACCCCCCGTCACACTGGACAGAGTTTCGGTACTACTAGTGAAACGTGGATGTTCTGAGGTTTCAGAATATCTCGTCTCGGGGAATATAGTCGTGAGCATATGCTTATAATCTATCACTTATAACAATTTGGGGATACTACTATGGTCAGATGATCTCTAACGTTAATATTGCAAGCAGTGAGCTCAGAAATTAACATAATAATATCATTGATTTGATTGCAAGTAAATGGAATTAGTTCCAATGAATTTCGTTTTTATTTGTAGTTTTTTATTTAATTTCTGGTTAACTTTTAAATTCCTGAAAGTACCTTGTAAAATTTACTTCGTCACTAGTGGACACTCGTGGTGTGAGTACGAAAGGGAAAAAGCATATGAAGATATGGTATGCTAGAGAGAGATAGATAGACTCCCCGAGTAATTTTTACATGTTTTGAAATGGACTCTAGTCTTCTGATCGTGGGGCAAATAAAACATACCAACATTCACCACAACCATGGTGAATTATTTGTAACTTACACACATAAACTCACCACCGTATTGCCTTTAGGGGTGGTCAGAAACATTGCTGCAACTACCAACTTTATGTAGAATGTAGTTGTCAGCAAATCACACACTTAGCAATTTATGTTTCAGGATGGAATAACGATGGTGATTATTTGAAACTACTTCGTTTGTAAGGGATAGAGTGCTATTTGATGCATAATACATGAATGCAGTGCAATAATTAATAATTATCCAAGAAAATTTTCAGGACTATGATTCGCCTGTGGCCAGAAATTTAAATATTTTTCATGAGTTTTAAGAAAGCTGCATAAACCTTTGAGGCGCGAGGCCCCTAGGACCGCGTGGCCCCTAGGACCGCGAGGCTGTAGGCGGTGGCCCCACACCGCCCAAGCCTTCCGCCGCTTCTTCTATAACAGATTATAAATAAAATATCATAATACAGTTGGTGCTTTTCGACGCCTACGGCTAAATTTTTCACGTTTTTTGTATTCTCCGTAAACTTAAACCACCAAAGTGACAAAGCATAGATTTAGATAGGTTTATTTTTTATTTAGTTATTTATTTAGACGAAAGTTTTGTTAGGTAGTTAATTATTAGTTTAATTTTAGTTTAGAAACATTCCGAAGTTAGATGGCTTATTTACAATTTAAGAAAAGTTACTTACTTTTTATTTGAACCAGTTATATCTATAGACCAACGGATTCCTGAGGTAGCTGCATAGTGTGCCGTGTGGGAGGTGTTTAGGGGGCTACAGTGGCGGGGAGCGGGAAGGTTGTGGTGACTCGATACATTCCTCAGTATTCCTCAGTCGGGAGTCGGGTCATAGCGTAATTATAATAATAGTGGGTGCGCTCAGCGGTCGCGGCGGGTCTATGCTCGGCAAAGACGGTAAGTCGGTACTGGGACACGCTCCCCCCGGCCTCCGCTCACCGCGCTCGATTGACCTGTCGCGACGGCCGAACGTAACCACTAGTTTATTACACTATGCTCGGATGCCCCCCTTCTTGCCCCTCCCGCACCGCTCAGCTACCACAGGACTCGACTTAGTTAAACTGTAAGCCTGTTAACTGCCATTTTCTCGCCACTGTTTACATACGATGCTCATCAGATGAAAATTAAGACACTAGCTATTTTTAAGCGTAGACGTTGACGGAACGATATCGCCGCGATATTGCTGAGATCAGTCAGTGCCGCGGCGATAACGCTCAGTAAAAATACGACGTCGCAGCGATGCAGTTGCCATACAAAAAGCACGTTTAGTATGGGACACCGTCCGCATCCTCCGCCGTCGACACGCGGCGAACGGCGCCGAACGCGTTCCCATTCTAATCGTGTTTTTTTTTGTATGGGCCCGCCGTCGTTCGCTAATCATTATAAGCGTTCGTTCGTCCCTTAATCTTTATAAGCGCAAGGGGGTTAGATGTCTCTAATGCTGAACGTACAGTAGGGACACTCGGAAACTCCCTGCCCCCTCACAATATTGTCCTCATCCCCCTCGGTCGTAAGCGGGAGGTAAACGACAATAACCAGTGGTATAGTCTTTTCTCACTCGCGCTCATCAGTATCGCACGCTTACATCTTGACACTGACAGCCGGTTAGTATGAAGTGTCCACTGTGTGTCCCACCAAAAACGGCGCAGCTCACAGATGCGGCGGGGTACTCTCTACTTGATGCCTTTTATTAGGATCAACACAATTTGTAATTCACTTAAGGGGGCTTTAGACCATCAAACTGAACAACTTTCACAACTGACCCAACATTGAAGTAGCGAAAAAAATATGATGTTCCATAGAAAACGTCAATGACAGCAGATTTTTTTTCATGATTCAATATTGGTCCCGTAGTGAAAGTTGTGTAGGTTGATAGTCTAAAGAACCCTGTTTAATATGTAAAGTATTTAATTTTACACCCTATATACGCCCCACTACAGGGGCAATAATGAACTACCCTCAAGGTGGTTCCTTACCCGTGGTCCACATGACAAGCATGCATGGGCGTTAGTCCACCACGCGTGCTTAATGCGAACTACACATGCGTTACGCATCAAAATTTCTTCTTCGTATGCAGATTTTCACACTATGTATTCCTTCATCATTCTAAGCAGTCGGTACAACAATATGTAATTGTTTTGTAATAATTTTATACAACTAACTATATTGTTTCCGCAAACACTTAGTGCAATTTTAAATGCATTAATTATTTATTTATAATTATATTGGACGGTAGCTTCAATAAATACAATTCACTAGATAGTGCCTAGAATTAATAAAAAGGCTTATATTGTGAAATTATACAAAATGTTTGGTTCTACAGAGAAAAGTGTCAGTATTTCTTTTTTAACTTATTTTTTTAACCAAACATTTTGTATGAATCTCAAATTAGAATGTATAAATGGTATAAATATGAAACATTATTGTAACATAGTTTTATATCCGACAACTTATAAATACGAGTAAATGAATGTTAAATTTTTTTATTTCATGTATTTTTTCTCTTTTTTCAAAGGGCAGAACAGTACTTATTAATTCGATTTATGTGGAAAAAAATGGCGTTAAAATTAAAATAGAAGACTAGTTTTTGGGAGGTAACCATGAGAGAACTGAATATTTTCCGAATAGGGTAATACTATGTAATGAACCCTAACTGAATTTAATACTTTTATGATTATATGATATAAACCAATATTATATGCCCAGCCTGTGTTGAAATTGTACTGTATTAAATATTTTGTCTATTTCCTTGTAATTACTGGTAAATAAAAAGTGAGATTAACCATTATTTATACATGTTTTATTTAGTTTTAAAAATCATGTTTAGTCTTGTGTACGAAAATAGTGGAAAAAAAGTTGGACAAGCCGTCACCTTTCCTCTCGGATCCAATTTTATTTAATTTTTAAGTAGGTATTTATGTTTATTTTATAAAGAATAGGTAAGTACATAAGTATTTGTTTTCTTACGCCTTTTTACAGTTTACCAGATTTATACTTCCTACAAGAACATAACCGTTTCAAGTTCTCTACCACAGTCTGGTTAAAAAATAACTCCAGCGAAGTGTTGTGAATTATTAGTAATCTTCTCTTCTTCTTCCTCCTAGACCATGTCCCATTTACTTGGGGTAGGCCTTCCTTGTCCTTATTCTCCACTGAGCACGGTTTTGTGCTGTGTCGGTGTCGAGCTGAGCTTCTTTAAGGTCTTTTTGGACCGTCGTCCACCAGGTGGCGGGTGGTCTTCCACGAGAACGTTTTGTCGTTGGCAAGCTAGAACGATTTAACCACGTTCTAGTTGGCAAGTCTAGGGCAAGCTTCACCATATGATCATTTGGACGTCGCTGGATGTGACCATAGCACCGTAAGCGTTTTTCTTTAACTTTATCGACTATTGGAGCGACTTTAAAGCTCCCCCTTATGTACTCATTTCGGATTTTGTCCAGCATTGTGACACCCGCTGACCAACGTAGCATGGGCATTTCTGTTGTATGTAGTCTGTCAAGGTGTTGCTTGTTGGATGCCCAACTGTTGTGAATTATTAGTAATAGTAGGTATTATGTGAATAAAACCTTGGACATTTTTTATTCAGTGTAAACTTGTAAATAATTCACTACACTTATTAAAGATTAACTCAATAGTAACAAAAACAAAGTAAATCAAAGATCGTGATTAAATTAAGTATACTTTTTTCTCTACTACTCTACATAATTAGCTTCTTTGCAGCAAATTATCCACAAGTCATTGAATGTGTTAATTCGAGCGGCACCTTCGCCTTTCACTTACGTGACAGTCCAAATAAGCACGTTGCATTGTGATGAGTGGGTAGATAACACTTGGTGCTGTTATTTAGTATCGCTTTTTCACATGGCTTGTAATTATGGCTTCTTATGTCTTGCATAGATGCAGCATGCTCCCAGAAAATACCTTGTGAAAGATACCTACGATGCTATGATTCTGAGGCCTCCGCACATTGCAGCGATATTATCGAGCGATATCGCGACACCTTACACACTGCAGCGATTCCGCGATTCGCGTCACGCATGCGCCCCACCACTGAATGTAGTCAAAAGAGTTGCGATAATATCGCAGCAGTGTGTAGGATCGCGCGCGTCCCCATACAAAATGTACTGGAAACAATTATCGCAAAATCGCAGTGATATTATCGCTCGATAAAATCGCTTCAATGAGCGGAGGCCTTGAATCACTCATTCTAATATTATAGACTACTTTTGCCCGGGACTTCGACCGCGTGGAATTAGAATATCGAAAAATCCTTGCTTATAGTGCCCCGTATCTGTATCCTCCGTAGAACATACTGTGGGGTAAACAGTTGCATTACTGTAAGGGGTGATTGTACCTGATTGTACCCATGGTACTGAACAACTTTCCCTAAGAAACCTATAGGAAATTTTGGATTTATTGATCGTTTGTATGCAAAGTCTATTATTTTTTGCGAATTTCCATTACCTGTTTCTTTGGGGGCGTTGTTCTCGCCCATTAAATTAAAGTAATGAAACTCTACCCTAACACCCGTATTTTCCAATATTTAGGCTGTGTGCTTGTTTGTCAGTCAGCCACGAAATTTTATTTATAAGTAAGTATAGATTTAAAACGCTGAATTTTAATGAATCCAGAGTTCAGCGCAAAATTAGACAGCCTATGTATCTATTGTTATGATGAATTTCTCATTTCATAAAACTAATGACTAAATGTTTTCATACCTACAACTGGAGAACAGAATTTCCCGACACATTTAATATCAGGAATAACTTTAAAGAATGAAGACCAATCATTAATCTAAGGTGAGATTCTTATTTAAGGAAAATGGAAATATTTTACAATCATAAGAAACTGAAAAAAATACGAGTGAGGGCAGTATTGGAGGATAGGAACCACAGAACATTGTAAGAGGGGTTAGAAGTGCAAAGTAGGCTTGGCACGTGTCGCCACAGGTTATGCAATCATTTGCATAACACCATAAGGCGGGCGGAGTGGTGCGAGCGAGAGGGCATGAGTAATTGTAGCAGCGTGAGCGGGAGGGAAGACAAGTGGCGACAACCGTCTCCGAAGCAAAAGCGTTATACTTTTCATTTCTAACCCCTCTTATTAATGTTTTATGTTCTGTGATCGGAACCCTCTTAACCGAGTCGTTTGGTTTACCAATAGTGAAAAATTGTGGACCATATTCAAATGAATTCCATCAAAATGCTTCCTTCCTAACAATCTATTTCCGTGATCGACTGTAAAATCAATTGCAATCGAATAGTGATTGCAACTCACCTCGTATCATGCAACACAGGCTAGAAGGCGCTTAATTATCGTAGTAGGAGGATCTTGCGAGGTTTACGCAACTAAAAATTGCGCTACAATTATATGCATTATGCTTTCTTGACTGTAGCTGTAGATAGAGTTATTATTTCGTAGCTATTTTGATAAATTTACATTATAAAGTACCTAGGAGTAAACTCTACACCACAACCTCCGATAACTGTCTGAATGGATTTTAGACAAGCACGTATCCAGGGGGGGGGGATAGGTGGGATTTATCCCCCCCCCTCATCCGAATATTTTTTCCATGAAAATCCCCCCCCCCCCCCCCCCGAAATTAATTATCCCCCTCCGAACCCAAAGTCTGGATACGAGCTTGATTTTAGACAAGATTGCTGTTGCAATGTTGTGCATCTCACCGTAGAGGTAACTGAAGGGAATCGTAGGGTATGGAAGTAGTAGAGTAGAACTCCCCCCTCAAGTAACAATTATTTGTATCAAACAGCAAAGGATAGTTTAGAACGAGAGGTAGAGATACCTCAAAAAAAGTTCACAGAACTAACTTCAGAGTTGCAGTTGTTTTGTTTGGCAAGGATCAAAACATGGGGATCATTTAAATCTCTGAAACTCTACTTTTAGTGTTTGCGTTGCGCTGGTCAGGCATACACCAGACTCCTTATACACACATACCTACTTCTTAAACCCACACCTAGCTTATGCAAATGTACCTAGATAACTCAACAACGAGTCAGCAACTGCAGGAACCGAGAACAAACACTGATTCAATGGTAAAATAACCGAGTATGTAACACTGTGTTCCAACTACAACACTGTGCCTGCGACTTGTATAGTTATTAACAGTTTTCTTGGCACAGTGTCGGCGATATGGGTGCTTGGAGATGTGGCGGGGCGTGCGTGTGCGCTGCGGCAGTCGGCACACCGCCCGGGCGGGCGCCACACGACCGGAATCTGCGCGAGCGCCGAGCGGCGACGAACAAAAATAATTTCAGTGAAATAAACACGAATTCGCCAACCGCTGCGTACCTAGCACGCGAGCGCATGATTCTGGTAAGTCATTATTATCACTCGTATCTTAATGTTAATCTGTTGAAGCGAATAATAATGAGTACTTCTCCCAGTTCTATATTTAGTGCTGTATTTTTGGACGTTGCAGCGAGGGAGCGTTGCGCTTTTACGCTTTTTCCGCGCTGTAGTTTTTCCGGAGGAAACTTTACCCCGCATTGACACACATTCGTGAACCTATCCATACAGATTTACACACTATGACGTTGTTTCAAACTTCCCATTTAATAACTTACCTAGTGAGTAGGTAAACAACTGAGTGCACTTTGCAATTTTATTTATTTAGCCACGCCCCCAGCTAACAACGGATCTTAACTAATTAGTGCGCGCGATAAAAAATAGATTTTCTTATGTCTGACGCTCCGATGGTCCGTTGGCCTAAATTCCCGACTATCTTTTCAACACTCGCTTCGTTTGACTGACGAATGGGAGAACCACTGTGTTGCTGCATGTAGGTACTTACCTACTTTGAATGAAGACGTCGGACCGAATATTAATCGAATTATCTGAATGAGACCAGCCCGCACTAAGCCCGCCGCGTGGTAGAGTATGGTCCATTCCCTCTTAGAATCATGAAGGAGGCATTTGCCCTGCAGTGAAATCCTACAGGCTATGACAAACTTTTTTATCTGAATGAATACAGAGTTAATTTTTGTGAAAATAAAACATTTCTCAATAAATGTGTAAGAACAGAAGCTACAATTTTTGTTAGGCATTGGTTCTGATCGAACTCTACATCATATCGTGCTAAAGTTTCTTATGATATTTTTTCCGTGCTGTCACAGTTTATGTCTCGTTATTTGCCCTCTGTCCAGTAGGATCCTCTATCTCGATCCACCAGTGGATTGAATAGCACGCTGAAGTTCACTGTGATCCACCATTAGGCTTAGTGGATCCTATGATACTTGCATGTCTTAATATGCTCCACCAGTGGATCGAACAGGATTCAGGGAGTTTGGTAAGATCCACCACTGATTTCAGTGGAACCTGGGATGTAATTTATACCTATATACAGGGTGTTACATAAGTAAGAATATTTTTTTAAAACTCTTAACGGGGTTGTTAAGACCGTCAAACTGAACAACTTTTTCTATGGGACCAACAATCAACATCGAAAAAGCGAAAAAAAAAATCTGATATCCCATACATATTTTAGCTCGAGTCGATTTGTAGAGTATAGAACATAATTTATTTTTTTCGCGATTTCGATATTGGTCCCATAGTGAAAGTTGTTAAGTTTGATGGTCGAAACCACCCCCTTAAATGTTTATTTGTATTTTTGTAACACCTTGTATAGGCTCCAAGAAAGTTGGACCTCTTGTACACGTCTGCTCTCCTGGTACATATGAATATTTTAAATTAGTTTTCATCCTGTGGACACGCTAAGCTAAAGGAACCAGTTGTGCTAGAGTCTATTTCACAACAAGCTATAACATAATTTGCACATCTGTACGACAGATCAAATACAGATACTTACCTACTAATGCTGAACAACTTTCTGAAACTGTATTTATGCAAATAAAACACTTCATTCATTTCACTTCATTTCATTTCATTCATTTCATTTCATTTCATTCTACCTCGCTACAACTTCATGCTACAACTGCACGCTTAAAAAGGTGATCGGTAGTTGTAGCAAAGTTTTTGACCACCCCGAAGGCATGTTGGTGATCTTATACAAGGTATAAGGAAAAGTATCATTAACCTTTAAACTTTAAACCACATACGATACCCATCAAACTGAACAACTTTTACTAGGTGAGCAAACCAGCCAGATCAAAAAAAAATTTGATGTTACATACTAAATACTAAACTGCAATGCCTATTCGACTCAAACGTATATGAAGCAGCATTTTTTTTGTTCTAACAGGTTTGCTCCCATAATAGAAATTGTTTGGTTTGATGGGTAGAGTATTTGGTTTAAAGGTTAATGATACTTTTCCTTACACCCTGAATAATTAGGTACGAATGTAGGTAACACTCACCTAAATCTACATAATACGGACTGGGTTCACGCTTTAATTGCCAATTAATCCCAGCTACGTTTTATTTCGACCTTTCATGCTTCTATTATCTAATTTATCTAGATCAAACACTGTCTAGATCAATTCTAGGCAGGCTAACATCTTTCCTGTGCAACGTTATCTTATCTGAGATTGAAGACGACTCTACTGGGCCTTTTTATAGTCATGCTGATCCGCATGCATTTTGCGTACATAGCTGGCTACATTCGATGTGTCAAAAGGCACCAATTATACTTAGCATGCAACTGGACTGGAAAAGGTCGATTTTCATAGGTCTATAGAAAAAAGTCAAAAAGCATTACATGACCTAACATACCCTGATGCCTGTCTCCCATTGGGGTAATCAGAGATCAAAATCGGAGAAAAAGAAGAATTGAGGTACATTCTCGGACTTTATTGTGTCAATCTATTAAACAATTTAGGTGAGCAGTTTTTTAGCACTAATAACTTTTAACTTTTTTACTTTTTACGTTTGTTACGTTTTTACATTCAAATGTAAATTGCAGTGCCCTTACAGGGCTCATGTTGCGAACTGTTATTACCTGTATAAGATCTATGTACCTACTCCACATGAAGCAATAAATGATTATGATTATGAAAGAAATTCAGAGGATTACACTAGTGAAATACCGAATTCGTTATATTTCAGAATATTTTAGTATCAAGTTAGGTAACAAAGATACCTAGCGAATGGACACAGGCCATTGATTCAGGTCATTCAACTCTCAAACAAGCCGGCAGTTACTGTAATCATTTGTATACGTCTGTTTTTTCAATTTAATACCTGACTGACAGACAGATTTGTTTCGAAGGTAATTTTGTATAAGGGTACTTTTGCTTTAGAAAATCTGATATCATTTTCGATTTTACTTTGACAGTGTTAGTTTGTCCTTAACATAATAGGACATAGGTAGGTAAACATTGTAAGGAAACCCGTCGGGAAGCGGCATTAAGGTCGCTAAGCATCCCACTGAGGTCATGCAGCGATTCCGCCATGACGACAATGTCGTCGGCAAAACGCAGGTGTGAGATGTACTCGCCGTTCACACATATGCCTCGTCCTTTCCAATTGAGCATCTTGAAGACGTCTTCCATCGCATTAGCGAACAGTTTCGGGGAAATAACATCCCCCTGTCTCACTCCTCTTAGCAGTTGGATCGGCTTCGTCTGCTGATCTTGTACTTGAAGAAGAAATTGCGTATGTGTAGTCCACCAATCCGCATTGCATTGTGGACGCGTGGTGGACGGTGCTCATGCCAGAAACCCTAATGCGTAGGTCCCTCAGCCCCTCTAGCATGCCACCGCCGAGAAAACGACAAAAATCGAGACGTGCCTCCATCTTTATTATTTTACGTACCTACGCCAAAAAGAGCGCGCAATGACGTTTTTCTCGTTTAAACGCTTTGTCGTGGATGGCATGCTAGCCGTGCAGGGACGGCTTCCGATTTCTCGACCTTTTTTATTTCTCGAGGCACGAGACGAGAATCCACAGGATTCTCGAGTTGTCCAGATATTTTTTTTTTTTTAAACGATGTTTATTCTTATTTTATAATAAAATTTAAACAAACGTTAATTTCGCTGGCAAATGAGATAAAAGTGGACTATTAGGTGACGTCGTTGGTATACCTACAAGGGTCCTTCTTAATGACATGAATAGATAATAGTAGTATAAGTACTGCGAATTATTATCTATTCCTATGATGCTGACCATCAAACTGGACAACTTTCTCTATGGGACCAACATCGAAATCGAGAAAAAAAATCAGCTGTTTTGTATGGGAAGCTGTTTAAGTTATAGGTACTCGTAGTTATAGTGTTCTTTGAATTGATTTCTCGAGTTCTTGTGTTGTTGAGAAATTGTTATCCATCCACCATAGCACCTCTCATGCCAAACCCTGAATTACCTGGTATACCTACGCTGCTAACTCTGGTATTTGTCAGTGTCAAGTGGATTGGCTAATCTATGCAATGCAAGAACGCACCAGACACTATTGCATTTATTTACAATTTCAGCCAGACGAATTAGCACATTGTTAACTTTTCGCATTCGTTCTATTCCATAATATCGAAGTGTCATCGGTTTGGCATTCAGTTTCAACAACTTGTTCTAGAGTTTTCAAACAGACTGCCGCTTGTATTACAATGTGAATAACCTTTTCGTGTGTTAGACAAGCAATGGAACTGTTTAGCAAAACAATACTATTTTATTAGCATTTGAAAGGTGCGATGCGGTGGTACAAGGTTCGCGAAGCGAGCGATTGACGCGGGCGTATTGTGGGGGAGGCGGAAAAGGCGCGAATTAGGTGATCCGGCCATGACGGGTACAACAATGCAGTCCAGTTTGAATCCACCTGTATTTTAATATGAACTACAAGCAGTAGCAGGTACCTATACATAAACTCACGACAATAATCCCTTTCCGGATGGTCAGAAACTTTGCTTCACCCACCACTTAGTCGGTTGCTGCACTTTGTGCAATTGTAACAAATCTCACCTTTTGCATATAGGTAAGGCTGCAGATTGTGATGTCGTATCAAGTGGTGATAGGCGTTTTTGTGGGCGAAAGACTATAGCCACCTAACGATAGGATAATCTTTCGCAAAAAAAAAACACTTCATGGTCTTGATTGCTTCCTGCGACACCCATCGTCATAATTCTCTTCTCTTGCCCTTATCCAAATATTTGGGGTTGGTGCAAATATCATATCTCTTAGCCATCATTTCAACGCTCACACCTTTTTACACACTCTTTTCTTCGGACTTCCTCTCCGACACCCATGGAAAGTCAGTCATGGATTCATAATAGGTAGGTACTTCGAAATAAATCAGTTTAATTCCTACCGCTACCTACCCAGTTTCGGGAGTCATACTTAATTCATATTCTTATCATCATCATCAGCCTATACAACGTGTTAATGAATTAACGCAAAACCTGAAAACCGTTTGTCCAGACCATCACACTGAACAACTTTTACTATGGGACCAACTCTGAAATCGCAAAAAACAAATCAGCTGTTTCATACTAAACTGCAATGCCTGCTAGACTCAAATATGTATGAGATAGCCGATTTTTTTTTACGAATTCAGTTTTGCTTCCATAGTAAAAGTTGTTCAGTGTGATGGTCTGGACAAACAGTTTTCAGGTTTTGCGTTAATTCATTAACACGTTGTATACGTATACGTCCCACTGCAGGGCACAGGCATTCATATTCTTATACATATGCGTATTGTATCTATTATACAATAGAGATATGTTAAGTATATCATTTAGTTATTGGCACGGTTCATTGAAGAGGAAAGAATTAATGTAATCGCATTCCTTGATGCCATTATAAATGTGATGGTATTACTCATTGAACAATCTATACTTACTTACCTACCTATTTCAACACGACAGGTTCGATAGGTACCTATAGAAAAAATTCCTAAGAATTAGAACAGAAAATCTTAACTTTAATGTATGTTACAAAAATATTTGTTAGTTTCGGATGCTCGACATAGGGAACAATTTGAGAAAACTTCAGCATGTTGAAAGTTTGAATCAAAAACTTTAAGGCCCTCGCACGCACAGTTTATTTAAAAGATACTAAACCCTCGTGGGGTCTTAAAAACGAACTCGGATTCGGAAAACTGTAAACTCAAAAAGAAACTTTTTTTTTATAGATAGGTCTTAGAAAAAGTATATGTCTAGAATGAGCCTCACACTTGTTCCGTATAAAACAAAAGGGGCTAACTTTCTTTAGGTTGGTGTGCGTGAGGTGCCATACTAATTATGTATGTGTGCGTGTATATGTATAGGGTTTTGGAACCAGTGCTGGTTCCTATTTTTTTCGACGCTTTCGTAGCTTTGACTGTCTATCTTGATAATCTAAGAGATAGGTAATCAATTAATTTATGTAAAAATCGAACTAAAAAGTTTATTTTTATCACAAATAAAACATTTACCTAATCTACATAAAATCGCTAAACACTGTCCTGAATATCCCACCGCATTTAGATAAGTGACGAAACTACGGAAAATCCAATCTAAAACTGAAGATTCTTGATTTGAAAATCTTCGAAACTACGTTTTTATTTGTGTCCGGTTTTACACTTGTTTTTTGGTGGTGCTTCCATTTCGAGGTATGTTTTGTATTGTGTCCTGCCCACAGTTCACAAGGGGCCACAACACTGGACAAAGTTTGGGCACGGGCTGCTGTCTGTGGTAGTGAAATGTAGATGTTCTAAATATGGTATATTTAGACTTGGGGAATATAAACGTAGCATAATGCTTATGCCTTTTGGGCTGTACAGATTATCTTGTCTCACGACTCATCCATTATTTACTTTGATTAAAAGTAAAACGTATTTTTTGCGAGACTGGTGGTGGTAGGTAGTAGTAGTAGTAGTCCAACCGATTTCGGTTATGGTGGTAGGTACCGCAATCGCGTTGCAAAAACATCCGTCATTTTTTGCTCTACAGTCAAGTCAAAGAGTCAATGAGTCATCAAGTCAGGTATTTTGTTCCGACGTTTGTATAGGCACATCAAGGTGGCTTCTTAACTGCGCATTTTCTTGGCTCTACTATAATTTTCATGTTTTATGTTCTATTCAAATGAAGCTTCATGTCCATTTGTAGGCAAGTATGCGCTAAGGATCAACTTTTTAAAATGTTGTTTTATTATGGGTCCTCAGGTGTGCAGTGTGTGGTCACAGGTCTTAATCAATTCTGTTGGTATTTGGTAGGCTCACGTCCCATGCCGTGTATTTGGCCTCACTTCAAGCTCAGACCCTTTGTTTTCGCTTTCAAAATTATCGTATATTTTCATAATGAATGACTCACCGCAGGGGGCTTATTTTTGAAATCTTTAAAATGGTACCTACCTATCGCTATTTACCTACGTGCAGTGGTTTTCTATTTTTCTTCCCTAAGTATATACTTTTAAGATTCCGCTTATCTATTAAATAAGTAATTGCAATTCAAAATGTGTAGTACCTAATTACCTATTACTAGATCGCTGTCTTAGTTTTCTGTCCTTATTATTTACGTTACAAGGCTTATAACGATTATAGTGAAATTAGTTCCTGGGCTTTTAAGTAGGTAATAATATAAAAAATAAGTTTTACCTTTTCAAAAATATTCCGTTTGATATGGAAACGAAGATATTACAAATGCAAACAAGATATTGGATCATTTCCATCGTCGATTTATTCTACAAGACCTAGGTACAAAACAAAAGATATCCTGTGCCTAATGACCTAGAACAACGGTAGACTTCATAATACTATGTACACAGATGTCTTATATACAGCATGTAAACTCCACCTTAAATTTATCTAACTTGCTTTACGATTATGATCTTTTTTCTACACTTTTAAAGTTAAATTTTCTATAGCGAAATGAAGAATTATGGCCCATTCAATTGATTGCCTGAGTGTGTCAGACACAGAAGTGTGTTTACTCGGTGATGTCATAGAGCGACGCCTACATTGATTTTTGTTCGCAGTTTTATATTTTATGAGTATTTTGATTCTTTATTTTATTTTTATAAACCTTTGTGTGAAGTTTATTTCAAGGGCGTTCAAAAATATGGTGTGTAAAGCGATGGATTAGTCAGATGCTCTGTTCCGTTTGTTATATAATGTATTATACATTACAAGATTCAATCACCGATGATTTGCTTTCAACGTTTAGGGACTTTCGGCTGGCTTTTCGGTGAAGGAAAACATCGTGAGGAAACCTGCATGCTTCAATTTCGAGGCATGTATTGTACCCACTGTCCATTATAAGTGGCGACGGGCTCACCCCCCATCACACTGGACAGAGTTTCGGTACTACTGGTGAAACGTGGATATTCAGAGGTTTCAGAAGACGGGGAATATAGTCGTGAGCATATGCCTATGCCTTTTAGGGACTTTCCATTGTGTAGCTCCTAAGCGCTTCATTAGATCTTCACTAAATTAAAATTAGACCAACCTGGGGTTCCTACATTCCCAGAACAAAAAGAATCATAGAAATCCGACTGTCGATGTTACCGCGTAACATACAAAAATGATAAACTCAACCATTTTTTGAAGTCGGAAAAAGTGATTCTTGCAATTTTATGTTAATATTTAATGAAAGAAACGGTAACTACAAATGATAATATAAAAAACTCCATATTATGCTCTACCTGCAACTTCACATTTAAAAATAAGTATTTTAGACATTCAATATGTTCAATCTGATCAGGAATTCCGGTTTGGACAACATTCCGAACGGAATAGTTCTGAATTGTGTGTATCAGTGTGGATGGTCGTTGTGTTAAACTCTAATTAAAATCGTTTTTCGAAAAAGTTTTAGCCATATCGAAAAACAAATTATTGCGTTACGTAGTTACGAGTAAAAGTTTTAATTCCTTGTGAGGTAGCAATTAAGTATTATTTTAACAGTCCATAAAATGAAATGCTTTCTCATTTGTTTCAGTGAATCTAATACGAGTGAAGTGAACGAGTTGTCTAGTGCAGAGCACCAATACACGACAGCACAACGAAAGAGCGGTGAGTCATCACATTTATTGACACTTGCTGTAGTCACATTGATTCTAATACGAGTGAAGTGAACGAGTTGTCTAGTGCAGAGGGTCTACCATGAGTTTTCACTGTATTTTACTACTGTAGTTACGTCGCCAATTCGTATGACAGAAATTAGTTCTCAACGTAACCACTAGGGGCGCTGTACGACATTCAATACAAAATTGGTGACGTAACTACAGTCGTAAAGTACGGCGAAAACTCATGGTAGGCCCTCAGAGCACCAATACACGACAGCACAACGAGAAAGCAGTGAGTCATCACATTTATTGACACTTGCCGTAATCACATTGATTCTAATACGAGTGAAGTGAACGAGTTATCTAGTACAGAGCACCAATAAACGACAGCACAACGAGATAGCGGTGAGTCATCACATTTATTGACACTTGCTGTAGTCACATTGATTCTAATACGAGTAAAGTGAACGTTTTATCTAGTGCAGAGCACTAATACACGACAGCACAACGAGACAGCGGTGAGTCATCACATTTATTGACACTTGCTGTAGTCACATTGACTCTAATACGAGTGAAGTGAACGAGTTATCTAGTGCAGAGCACCAATACACGACACCACAACGAGAGAGCGGTGAGTCATCACATTTATTGACACTTGCTGTTCACATTGATTCTAATACGAGTGATGTAAACGAGTTATCTAGTGCAGAGCACCAATACACGACAGCACAACGAGAAGAGAGCGGTGAGTCAACATTTATTGACACTTGCTATACAGTCACATCACTACATACTTAGTATAAAACAAAGTCGATTCCCGCTGTCTGTCCGTCCCTATGTTATGCTAGCCTATGCTTAGATCTTTAAAACTAACGGAACGGATTTTGATGCGGTTTTTTAATAAGTATAGATAGAGTGCTTCAAGAGGAAGGTTTATATGTGCATAGCACGCGTGCGAAGCCGGGGCGGGTCGCTAGTTTAATCTAACTCTCTACAATCTAGAATATAAACAATGTTTATTTTTAAAGAAAAAAAAAACGTGTGTCCAGAAACTCTACCAATCAGTCCAAGCAGTCTATAGCTATATGTCCCATCTCCCGCCAGGAGTTTGACTAACGTAACGACTATCATTGGGGCTATCCGCTGGACCCTGGAAAAACCGCTCTCAGTTCGTTCACACACGATGACGCACTGACGGAGCGGCAGATGTCAGTCCATAGAACCACACCCGGTGCGTCACTGCGTCACCGTGTGTGCTTTTACGTGCGGTTTCATACAACTCCTTGCTTCACAAATGACGGACTGACGTTTGCTGCTCCGTCAGTGCGTCATCGTGTGTGAACGCACTTATTGTGTAGCATCGAGCCATTCACAATTTCACACAGATTCTTAAAGCAAGCAAGTCCTTCCTCTACCAGGTATATCATCATCATCTCAGCCGATAAACGTACACTGCTGGACATAGACCTCCTCCAAGGATCGCCACAACTACCGTCCTGCGTTTGTCTTCCGAACATTTTCCCCTGCAAATTAAATCATTGAATAAAAATAGATAGTCTAAATACGTAAACAGAAGGGTATGTATTACCGTTAGCGCGCTCCATACAAACGTACTATGGTGATATTTTCAATACTAACCAATTAAAGTCAATGAAATTTTGCGGAAACAATCTAGAAACAAATCTCTATGCTTATATGGAGTCAGATTTTCGTTATTTAAAATGTATAGTTTTAAACTTACAGTGCCTCAAAGATTTCCATACAAATCTTAAATTAATCCTAGAAAAAAAACCTGTATATTTTAACGAAAATCGGATTCCATACAAGCATAGAGATTTGTTTCTAGATCGTACCTGCAAAATTTCATTGACTTTAATTGGTTAGTATTGAAAATATCACCACTGTACGTTTGTACGCAGCGCGCATTTTCGCTCTCGGAATAAAATTCTCTTAAATTCGTTAAGTTTTAACATTAAATGTAGAAAGGAAGGAAGCTTAGAACTTAGTAAGTATATCCCACTAGTTAGGTAGTTGTACGTACTTTCTCTCAGAGTGATAGTAACTAGCTATACTTAGTTATATTATAGTCGATGTTGTAGAGTTCAATGCCCTCCAATAGTTTTCATCTGACTCATTCGATTTGTACAGTCAACTACGTTATGCTTAGTTGTAATTCAGTGTTGTTCTTACGTTTTTTAACCGCCAACGCAAAAAGAGGGGTTATATTAGTTTGAGGCTTTTTTCAGTCTGTCTGTATGTGTGTCTGCCTGTGGCACGGTATCTCCCAATAGTGGACCGATTTCGATGAGATATTTTTGTAATAAAAAGCTAATTATGCTACACGTTTCAAGAAATTGTCTTGTGATGCAATGCACCTTGATTTGCGAAAAAATACAAATTCTATCGTCTTAAGTCTTTTAACACTGTCCTTTTCGAATCATCATCATCATCACCCTCCGATTTTCCAATGCTGAGATAGAAATAACGTCTCTTTACCCACATGCTCGCCACAACAATGTCCTAGCGGTAAATTTTCGTCGATGGTTTGGGCATCATAGGCAGCTATGCAATGCATGCGAAGCTTAAAAATAAATTTCTAATACAAACACGTGGTAGACTGTACACAGTACACACTGCTATCATTATAAACATAACGTGCAACTAAAATTCCATCCAAACGCTATAGAGTAAAGCATGCCGGCGTAATTGCTTATTTCCTTTTTTTTCTTCACAGAGGCGACGTAATGTTTTATAAACCGGTTAGCGTTTCAACCGGTTGTAACAACTGTGTGAAACTGCTGAAATATTATGTTTTTGAAGTATTGTTTACACCGGGCTTGCATAGTGACAGGGCATACAAAGGGTGAAATTAAATGAACGCAAATCCTATTTATCGAGGTGACGAATGATACGAAAGAGTGTATAATAAATAAAGAAATATCTTGGACAATGTCACACAAATTATCTAGTCACATTTAAAGTACCAGAATCTAGCCTGGACTTGTATTATGATGACTAGATAACGATATAGAATTATACATATATATATACAAACATCCATGACTCGGGTACAAATATTCACATTCATCATACAAATATTTGTTCCTTACGGGATTCGAACCCGAGACCTTCGGCACAGCAGGCAGGTTCACTACAGACTATGCTATCGGGCTGTCGAAAACATATAAGGATCATCGTAGTAAATGGCGCGCTCTAGTCACTGCCTACTCCGTTGGGGAAGGCGTGCGTGACGCAGGATTGTAGATAGAACTTAAAAACCATTCTTGTGGAGCCATTTTTTTATTATAACTTATGTACGTAATACCGACGACTCTCAAACGTTGAAGGAAACATCGTAAGGAAACCTGCATACGCTGAAGAAGAAATTAACCTACCTATTTAAAGTTCACCAATCCGCATTAGGCACACGTGGTGGACTAACGCCCATACACCCTAGCTGAGGATATGCTTGTGCCCTGCAGTGGGACTTATAAGGTTGATGATGATGGTGATAGGGAATACTAGCAAATGGTAATTCGTAGCGTATTGTAATAAAATGATGATTCGTAGCACAGCGTAGCAAAATGATGATTCGTAGCGTATCGTAGCAAAATGTTGCGCTGTATTGCACACCGGTCGTATAGTCCTTGCATAGCTATAATTTAATGGCGAAGTGAGTTGAACCAGAGTGCTGCCTAGGGATGGGCGATATATATCGTATATAGTTATTGAAACGTATATCACATGAATATCTTAAAATCAGATATTGATGCGTACAGAAACTATATATTTGGTGAAACACTATATTGCCGCACAAACTCGATTCGCCTCGATTTCAAGATATCTGAGATTCATAGATATAGGATATCAAACCGTATCGCATCGCTATACGGGCTAGCGGCTACCAGTTAGGGTGTCGCAACGAGGGTCCCGGTGGACTTAGAAAAATTTTTAACGTTTTCGTATGAGCCATCGACTTAGACGATTTTTCGGGTGAAATTTGTATGGGAAAATTTTCAAAAATCATTTTTTTTTTTATTTTTGCATGCGGAAGGGTGGGTTTCTGGGTACCCCAGGGGTTCGAAAAATTAGCTATTTTTTCGCTAGGATTCACCGTTATCGAGATATTTTATAAATTATGTTTTTAGAAACCTGTTATCTTTATCCAATACCTAACACATAAAAAATATCGATCTGAACCGAGGAAAGCCGAGTGAAAAAAGTATACCAACACCCTGCTAGAGAGTGAAATAGCAATAATTATGCATTCGTACAATATCAAACCTTAAGTTTATACTGACTGATATAGCGTTACTGGATATCGACCGATATCCAATATATAGTTTCAGAATCAGATATTCAATATCAATATATGGTTTCGATTTGATATTACGAAAATTCGATATTACCCATCCCTAGTGCTGCCAAAACTGCTTGAGCTACGGAAAACAAGTACCTAAATCCCGCTCACATCCAGAATTTTTCTATCCTTAGTTCTATAAATAAAAAACCTTACTTATAAATACGAGGAAGTAATCGGTGTTATTTTGTTTCAGATATTAGGGTTCAAAGAGCCACATCGACGAAACGATTCGAGATCGGCGCTGAAGAGTCAATCCTCATTCCTCAGCCCCTCGAAATACTTTTTAAATTCGCTCCGTGACTGTCAGGCACTCAAACCAATCCTGCACTGCTCTTGCATTAGTCGTATTAAAAAAAAACGAAAAAAATCTCGAAAAAAGTAACCCTCTTTCAGTGGCCACGATCGAGGGTTTTAAATAGTGTACATTTTATATATGCATATATAAATTGGAGAAAAGTGATCTCTAACGTGACGTCACAATACCTAAATTGTGATTATAATTTAACTTTTTAATTATTAAAAGCTTCGTCGTTTATTACACGCATTTTTACTATTGCCCGTTTTAAAGTTAGAACTTTGTTTTGTACGTATAATTTATCATCAAATTTGTAAATAAAGAAATAACCAAAATAAGTGTGACATTGCGTAAAAGTAACTATAATACTAGTCATTCATCTAGTGTATTTATTTTGTTAATATTCGATCTTGTAATCGATAGTGAATAGAATTAAAACTAAACTATAGAGCTTCTTGTAATAAAGCCATAATTTAAAATTAAATCATTGAAAAATTAAAAAAAAAAAAAACAATTCGCTGAATATCAGTGCGCAAATAATTACCAAAGAGAAAATTTAGACAACACGCGAACGCATCTGTATTTTTCGTCCGAAAAACGCGGGAATTGCGATCTGTCAATTTAGAAAGGCGCGAAAGCGCGACAGGCACAGATAAGCTAAACATAGAGACGGGATAAAAAACCGGTAAAAGATGCAGACCCAAATAGGAGTAGGCAACGAGTTGCAGCGGAGCTACAGGATGCAGGACTTCGCATCGCCTGGCGTCATCATGAGGGAACGCAGCTTCATAAGGCCGCAGTCGCATCACAACATGCATCATAACCAGGTAAATATAGTAGATCACACACCGAGGGCAGGAAAGTAAGAAAGGTCTCAGATCTCATGTAATTGTTGACCGAGGAGAAGCCGAGGATAACAAACATGAGATTTGAGGCTTTCTTATTTAAGTACTGCCCGAGGTTAGTATATTATTTTTCTCCTCGACGGAGGTGGAAAGCGGCAACTTTGTTTAGCGCAGTGGGACGACAATTGGGCTGCGTTCAGAACCTTTGGGTACGGTTGTTCTTCTCGCTCGCTCTTATTATGGGTAGAACGCTTTTCACCGAGCCTCGGAACGGCGTTAGTGCGAAAAGTTGCACTCGGGGTGCACTCGGGGCGCACTCTGGGCGTAGGTTCTGAACGCACCCCTGACGCTTTCCGGACGGAGGGGAGAAAATGTGGGTGAAAAAGACAAATCTTTAAGGTGCGTTCATACGCGTGCCGCGCAGCCCGGCAAGCTTAGGCAATTCGCTGTACATTGAGGCTTCTATAAAGTTAAGTAGTAACAATCACTTTACAGACCAGTCGATGTACAGCGAATTGCTTAAGCTTGCCGGGCTGCACGGCGTGCATGTAAACCCAGCATTAGCTTCAATTGCTTTCAACATTTTCGCCAACCTTTATTATGATTATGATGTATTTGTCTTTTAAAAAGAGGATTCTTTTAATTTTTCAAATATTATATGTAAGTTTCTTAACGTCTTATGAAATTTGTTCAATTTTGCTAATTAGTAATTAGTGAGATTAATATAAATCTACCCAATTAAAGAAATTGTCTTTTCAGAAAGTCAGACAGCTGTCTGTCTGTAGTGCTCTTAGGAATAATTAATTTATTACTTATTCTTTATAAGTAATAAGTATATTTACCTACATTGATGCATTCTCTATTTTTAAGATGGATTCATGTCATGTTATTGCAAGAGCAACAATTTACTTGCATATTGCCAAATAAAACATTTAAGTATATCTATCTATCTATCTATAACGTCACGCCTCTTTCCCATTGGGGTAGGCAGAGACCAGAGCGCGCCATCTACTACGATCCTTACATACATCCATTTAAGTATAGTATTCCAGTAATGATCTAGTCATTAAAATAATCGTCACACAATAATTCACACAATTTTATTCTTAAATAAATGCATGGCGTCAAAGAAATTTTTGTTTAAATCTGGGGGCACCGTAGTGCCGGGGCGGGGGCGCCAAGATGATCCAAACTAGGTACAGTCAAGAGCACGTCAAGCTAGACACCTTGGACCTTAGAACAAAATAAAATTAATGGATAGGTCTAAAGCGCGGTAAGTTGAAGCAAACTACTGGTGCACTTGGTACATACAAACTAGCGCCATTATCTGTCAAATCTAGGGCACTTGCATACAAATTTGAAGTAAACCTTTCATTTGTTTTGCCTCATTTTTCTGGATTGAAATGTTCGCGTAAGGCCTATCCATTCTATTTATTTTGATCGAAGCCTTGGACTTCGTACTGTTCTTATGGTAAAAAAAACAATATCGCACTTCGATTGTCAAGGTTGATGTGCTCTTGACTGTACCTACCTACTACCTTTTACGAAGTATTTTTCAATACCTATTATTAATCTTAAAAAAAATTTATATACATTTTGACGTAATTACAGCTAAGTTAAAGGTAGTAAAATCAAAGCATGTAAGTAGGTAGTACCACAGCATAACTATATTAGTTATTATGCTGTGGTAGTAGGTACTCATTCTTATACTGTGGCAGTACTATAATGAAATTACAATTAGAGAAAAGTTATAAATCTAACTAAAACACATTGACTTTGATATAAAACATACATAAATAAGCTCACGCCAATGGTGTGGGGGTAGGCAGGCAGAGACCTCGGGCCGCCACACGCTACGACTCTGACACACCTCTTTAGCCTCAATCACATTCATACAGTCTGTCTATAAAGTCTTGGCCAAAAATGAGGGCGCTGTCTCAACGCAAGAACGAATATCAAAATCAAGCATAACCTGGCAACACCACCACGGTAAAATGATCAGTTCCTCAAACATTCATGCTACGACTTTATAGATAGACTATACATCTTTTCATGACTTTAATATCGTTGCTAAAATAATTAATAACTTAGGTAGTTAACCAGATTTTAAAATAACGATTGTAGTCAAATGTCGTTGCATTGAATGCGTGGGCGCATACTGCATAATCCTACACCCACGTGTGATCAACAGCCTTCATTTCATTTCATAACAAATTATCATTCATATTTTTTTTATAGGTACCTATTTAGTTTATAAATTATGTTATTGGGACATGACCTAAACTAGATTTCAATAAATAAGAGCGTAGTCTGAGAATTTGTTTGAAACTTATACTAAGTCATCATCATCATCATCATAGGCCTTGTCATCCTGTTACAGATGATTTAAGCACTGTTGTAGGAGAAGCACTTTTTCATTTCTGTAGGTAGGTACGCAAAAATCGAATCGTCTGTCCCGAGGGCATTTGAGCTAGGTTTGTATGGAACAGCAGATTTTTTTTCGTAAATTCGATACTAATTCCGTTGAGAATAAAAATGAGTGACAGCAGATGCAGAAAAGTGATATTTGGAGCTAAAGTGAGTGGAAGTGTCGGCAGAGGACGCCCTCGTAGGATGTATTCTGATCAAATCGGTTGCGACCTACAAAAAGGGGAGGTTTGGAGTACTCGAAGCCGATGGGCATGTATGAAGAGATGTATGGATGTGGCAAGAGGTATGTAAGGATCGTAGTAGATGGCGCGCCCAGGCTCTACCCCACTGATAAAGAGGGGTGACGTTATAGATAGATAGAATGAAACATCATCTAAGGAATTATAGTATCGAAATCACGAGACTGAAACTGAATACAGTTTGATGGTCTGATCATCCCCTTAAAAAATCTGCATATTAAAGAAAAGAAAGCCCTGTATTTTTTTATTTATTTAGATAGGTACTTAGAAACCTTTTAATACTGCTACGTAGATTTTGCAAGAAACTTATTAAATGTAATACATTATAATGCATTTGAGAAAGTAAACTAATAAGTAGGTGTACCTACCTAACTTAGAATATTGTACGTACTTCCAAGTAATCGATGCAAAAAAATTGAAGAGCAAAGTTTGTAAATTAGCACTACATCATCAGTGCTAATATTAAGAACGTGAAAATGTCTAGGCTATTTGCCTATCTAGAATATTACGTAATTCTTTATTGCTTCTTACGTTCCTATTAGGGGTTAAGCAGAGCCTTGATTTGACGTAGATAGGAAAGAGAGAGGTCTTCTTCTTGTTCATTATTACACAATCTTGTCGATGAAACGATATACGATGAAGCGAGAAACGATGATAAACGAGAAGAGATGAATTAGACACCTATACTTAAGTGAAAATGCTGAGTAGGTATGTAAAAGAGCTGTTGAAGGGTTTCTCGTCACATCTCTATAACCATAACTCTGTTCAAAGTGACGGTAGAGTCTTTTCTCTCTTCTCTTGGGTAATGAATGTTATTTTTATAACAAGCAATAAGATAATATACTTGACATGACTGGTGAGGAAACCTGCATTCCCGAGAATGAAAAGAAAATAGGTAATTACATTAGAATTTACATCTTGTAAATTCTTTTGTGACTCTACCATCGCTTCGAACAATGGTTATAGAGAAGATGCTACCAGAAACTCTACAACAAACAGCTCATTTACCTAGCATTTTTACTTACCTAATCCACAAACATCACGACCATCAGGAAACTTGCTATAACTAATCCGTTGTTGATTCTATTCAGCAAGATTCCATAATAGTGTACAAAGATAGTGATTACCCTATCGTTCCACCCAGAAAAACTCTGCAAATCGTTCCTATCACGCCTATGTCCCACTACTGGGGTAGGCAGAGACAACAGATCGCCACATGCTACGATTCCGACACACATCTCTCTCTCGCCTCCTCAACATCCATAAGTCTCTTCATACAAGTTCGTCGGTTCCGGTACATTTTATTTGGCCCTTCTTCAGTACGCATCCTATTTGGTCAGCGTACGTGCGCCTAGGGCGACCCCTTTCAACCATTCCATTCACACTTGCCTTGTAAATTTCATACGCCGACCTACTTTCGCTTATTACTTCCATCATTTCCACAACATTATAACAGAAATAGGGGTAGTAGGTTTTAAGACTACGTCTCTTAAAAAATATACCACCAGGCACCCCTATGAAGGAATAGGGATGGTCTATTTAAAGACGCAAATTTTCTGAATCATCATTCATCATTTCAGCCTTTTTTATACGTCCACTGCTGGATATAGCCCTCCCCCAAAAGGGAGGTTTTGCCATAATCGCCACGCTTGGCAGGCGGGTTGGCGATCGCAGTTGGGTGTTAATATACTCGTGCTAATTTTCTGAATATCTATCGTTTATTATTCAGTCTAGATCGTTGGAGATCCAGATTCTTGAGAGACAGCCAGTCAGTCTGCCAGTCACGTTTTATTTTCATCTGGGATGAGGCATGAGATCCAGCGCAAATGTTAGCATCATCGACTTATATAAAATAGTCTGACTAATATTCCAGGAAATAATTTATTTCTCTGCCAAAATTATGAATAATAAAGTAAATTTTTTTGTTTTCCAACTAAGTTGCCACGCACTTGGCCCGCGTGGTGGAGTATCCACTCCCTCTCACCCTTATTCGTGAGAGGAGGCCTTTGCCCTGCAGTGGGATTCTACCTACTTTTTTTCTTAAATATTGTACTCGTACAATGTCTATACAGGGTATAAAAAAACACCCTAGTAGCTAATACCATCAAACTGAACAACTTTCATTATGGAGCCAACTTCGAAATCGCGAAAAAAAAAACCGCTCTTTCATACAAAACTGCATTACGACTCGACTCAAATGTATGGGACGGCAGAATTTTTTTCGTGGTTTCGATGTTGGCTCCATAGTGAAAGTTGTTCAGTTTGATGGCCTGAAGCACCCCCTTAAGTATTACTAGGGTGTTTTGTTACACCCTGTAGATTGTATGTTCAACTTGTAGGTAGTTCAAGTTCAACTTCAACTTCAACCTACTTAATAATTCTATGGTTCAATATCGAACAATGACTGACTTTTACGTGTAACTCAAAGATTCATCATCCCTTACATTGACTTATACTCTAGCGAATACATCAGTCCATATAGGGTTCTTCTTAATAAATAGGTTGATGATTTGGGGATGATCAGACCATCAAACCACAGAGTAGGTACTATATAGTACCGTAAGATCTATGGGACTAAAAAAAAGAATCAAACTTCGTTTGTATGGAGCTTGAATATCTTCTATACATCTTATTTTCCATAAATCTACATCGCATGAAACTTGAACTCTGTTGCTGACCGGCTATAATTTGAACCGCAACGCAGAATCGCAGATGCACTCTTCATTTCCATTCCCACAATAATGTGTGGGACAGATCCAAACATGTCGAGTCATGTGATGAATGATGTAGGTAGGTACCTGACCTATATAGGTTAGTATTCTTTGAGATACGGCTGTAGTGGTATTTTAATTATCTTACCAGCAATAAACCATGCGAATAACATGCGAATAAATGAACTGAGAACAGTTTATTTCTAGATAATCTTAGTGCTAGTACTTTGGAATTAAATGTGTATTAATTTTACAGTTTCCGAACAATGGGAAACGGCGGAGTATGATCCTGACCAACGCTAAAGGAAAACCTACGCTGGAGATATACAGACCCCCAGGTATGTCCATAACAGTAGGGAACTAGCTATTCAAGATTTTAAAGACAATCCAAGAGGTGCATTTTTTTTGCCTAAACACCTTTTATCTAGGATAATGCCACAACATCTTGATGCAATTCCAAATTTAGTTCCTCTTCTTTTCATATAAACTTTCATTGCATATTGAAATGAAAACATAATTATTTTCTTCCGTCTAAGGAGATCCAATCAATTTACAGGCAGCATGAGAAAATGCCTGGCTGACTAACGTCACGACGCAATATTGGCGCCAAAATTAAAAATAAACAAACTTCATATTTGGAACGCGTCGACAGTCTCATGTTTGTTGTTGCGATTGTCAAGCGTGTTTTCGGTTTGATGTTTGATGTGTTTTCGGGGATTTGGTAAATAAATGTCTCGGTGTATAGTGAAGCAGTCGCTGGCTCAGCCGGTGTCCGTGGCCCCTGTAGCGACAGTCGCTCAGGTTTCAGTACAGCAGGTCGCGACAACTGTGTCCGTTCCGGCGACAACGGTGTCCGTTCCTGCGACTGTCCCGGCGCAAACTGTGTCCGTTCCGGCGACTGTCCCGGCGCAAACGGTTACAGAAACCCCCGGTTTGTTTACTACACTTATATCAATGTAGAAGCTGGTTAGAGAAACCTTCTAGATTAGTCTTTCGCTGGGCATAATGAGGATCTGTCATTTGGTAGAAGGTGAAGGAGAACAGCATGAGAGCAGGGATGTTTTTGGGCAAACTTAATGAAGGTAGAGTCTGCGGAAGAGGTACCTAGCCCTGTAGTTAAATTAGCGTTAGATAGAACCTATTATAGGTGTAGAATTCTAGGAGGATCCTATGGTTCGGTGGTTAATCCAGTGGTTAACGTCCAAAAATACAGGGTCCAACTTAATAAGCTGACACTTTTTTAAGTGGATGATCAGACCATCAAGCTGAACAACTTTCTCTATGGGACCAACATCGAAATCGCGAAAAAAAAAAAACTGTCTCATACATTTGGCCCGAGTAGGTTTGCAGTTTTGTATGGAACAGCTGATTTTTTTTTCGCGATTTCGATGTTGGTGCCATAGAGAAAGTTGTTCAGTTTGACGGTCTGATCATCCCCTTGAAAAAGTGCTAGCATATTAAGAAGGACCCTATATATTACACGGTCAAGTCATGTGATCGTTCATTAAATTCAGTGGTTCACCGTTTTGTGGTAGATATTCTAGTCGGATACCCCTTGCTTCGCTACGAAATTACCGTAGAAGTCAAGTCCGTGCGTAGAAGTTACAATCTTCCATTCGTTTTGCAACTTTAGGGCACAGACTTAAAATAAGAACCAGACGTAATCTCGTCTAATCATGAGTGATGCACCCATTTCTTTTGTGTGCGTGCTGTCACGCAGTACATAAGGTGACGGGTTGTAGCACCTGCGCCTAGAGCTAGTGCATCTGTGTGAGTGTAGGTCCCTTGTAGAACAATTGAGATTGTATTACCTTGCATGCTTCACATCTTTTTAGTGCAATATTCGGTCCGTATTTCTTTCAAGTCCGTGCTTTAGGGATTGAATTATGAACTACCTACTTCCTTCCGACTTCCTTAGCCAGCATCTTTAAGCCAATAGAGCCACATACGTGCTCATTGCTCATGTTTGCAGCTTTATACTTCTCGAAATGTTGTGAAGAGACAGTACCTAAGTGGATTTGCCTTATACTTAATATGCTGACGGTTTTTAACGATATGATCAGGCCATCAAACTGAACAACTTTCTCTATGGGACCAACATCGAAATCTGGAAAAAAAAACTGTACAAAACTGCAATCCTACTTGTCTTGCTTGTATCCTACGATTTTACAAATATTATAAATTCTTTGCAACAACAATTATGTAATAAATTCAACCTAATTATATTATTATCCAAATTATTGTCAAATTAATGCATGCTTCTAAACTAGAAACTGATAAATGTACCTATTTCTTAAATTTGCTGTGCCCTAATAGGGTATCATATGTGAGACTAAATAGCATTTAAGACCTCATGTACCATATGATTATGCAATAAATATTATGAATTATGAATATATGTATTGAACTATTGACCCAAATGTATTCAGACAGACAGACAGCTGATTTTTTTGCTGCGTATTTGATATTGGTCCCTGAGAAAGTTGTCCAGTTCAATGGTCTAATCATCCTCTTTAAAAAAAACAGTCAGCATATTAAGTTGGACCCTGTAGATTCGACTGCCTAGGGTTCAAGAATCCAGCAGTGCAATTTTTGAAAATCATACGAGCGGTTCGGCAGTACAAAGATGCATAATCTCCATAGAAATTCTGACATTTTCTACTGCCGAACCGCTCGTATGATTTTCAAAAATCGCACTGTAGGAGCCCTTTTCGTTTAACCAGCAGACTGAAGCCTGGGTGTGATGAAAGTTAATAGCGTTGTTTATTGAGGCGCAACTGCTACTCACGCGCTAGGCTGTCACGCACCGCGATCTAGGTTACCTTGTTACTGCTAACCGTTGTTGGTTTGATATTCCGAGTTAGTATCGTATTGTACTAATGATATAGTATCATTTATGATTAACGGTGGTGCATCTACTCTGCAAAATATAGTAACATGAGATTATGCGCATATGTATTGTCAGATTCCGCTTTCGACAGAAATGCGCTGTTTTTTTCTGACGAAATCGGATCGGAATATCCCATTCAAATTTCACTTTCGTTAGAAAACAATATAATGCCATATTATGTTTTTTCTGATGAACCAGGAATCTGACCTTAAGGCTGGATTTAGTGCACAACTGACGCATGGTCAGTGCTGATGGCGGATTAACCAATCAAGGGACACGGTTTATAGACGAATTGCACGGCGCTAATTGGTTAATCCGTCCTCAGCGCTGACCGTCGGTTGTGCAGCCGAATTTCGCGTTCATCAGAAAATCACTAAAATATTACAATTTGATGACTCTTTTCTAACGGATTTTCATGCGATTTTCTTGTCTTGAAATGTACATAAAACAGAGTGAGGCTTCACTTCACCTTCCTCCCACGACACGAGTCTTATAAGAATGTGGTGCGACATCTTAACTATTATAAAACCGTAAATTTTACTATAAAAGTATGTCTTTTCTTCTGAGTGAAAATAGACCTAGACAACCTAGACATAAGCTATGTCTATGACTCGTATTGTGTTTTAAAATTGTACACAAGCTGTAGGTAAATGATGTCATACAGTTGTTATTTATGAATAAGTTGAATAACAGTGTAAACAGGTGTTAATCTATCAGTATATTAATTACTTATGTAATATTATATCTATGTTACTCATATTGATTACATGCACATCGTACGTCCAGGCTCGAAAACTCGCGTAGGTAGAGGTCAAATTAAATTTTTGCAAACTTGCTCGATACAGACTTAAGTTGATATTATTTCCATCCACTTAAACTAAGAGTATACCCATCACAACTTTTACTATGGGAGCAAACCGATCGTAGCAAAAAAAAAAACGTTGTCCCATACTAAACTGCAATGTCTACTCGACTCAATAATATATGAGCAGCATATTTTTTCGATCGCATCGGTTTGCTGAGCAAACTTTGCTACCATAGTAAAAGATGTTCAGTTTGATGGGTATACTCTTATTTTACAAGGATGCCAATGATTTATAATTTCACCCTTTATATGTTATACGTAAACATAAACGTACATTACATACGTTACGTTAACTAACTGATTGTTTAGAGTCTGAAGAATAGATTAAATATTTAACATCGCATCGTTAGTCAGCCAAGCATTGCTTTGTTTTTGTTTAAAAGTTCATTCATCTTTTACAATTCACATAGCTACTAATAAAATTAAAACGCTTTCTAGTCATAAAATATGACAAGTCGCAAGGACTTTTTATTTACTTTAAAAGATGACAACTTCTATAATGTTTCCCATTTTAATATCGAATTGCTAAAATTTTTATTTCGCAATATACTATACCAATAGATAGGTAATTATAATGTACAACATAATATTGTAAAGTTTTATACCTAGTTTGTAGCAATTATCATGTATTCTGGTTTGCTTTTTTAAACATTTCTATTTCCTCACCAATCTCCATCTTATTGTGCCTCTAATCTTAAAGAATCTTGCTATCGTACCTCGTTACTAATATAATTTCTACGAATATAGGATCAAACACGATGTAATCACGTAGGATATATGTGAAAAAAATCCCTTCACTTTCATTATACGAGGCCAGGGTAGCCACGACATTCGTCAAATTCTTGTTTCGTCAAATTCTTGTTTCGTCAAATACTACATTCGTCAAGTCCTTGTTTCGTCAAATTCGCTTTTCGTCAAATCTAAGTACAGTTATGTAGAATAGATGACCGCGGCGATCTTCGTACCGCATTAGAATCTTGCCGACACACACTTGGCCGTTTTTTTAGCCTATGTTCATCACGGATAATGTAGCATTTTGCTTTTGATTTTTTTTTTTTCTATTATAGTTTTCGCAAAAAAGATAAAAAACTGTTAACGGGGACATACTTCACGGCGAGGGGGGGGTGTAGCGTCAGGTGGAGAGGGAGGGAAAGTTGTGCGTTTTGAACACCACACCCAACACACCTTGTTGGTTTTTCCCACACATTGATTACAAAGAATTACTGTACTATACGGCTCCGACGGACGCGAAGGCAGCCGATCGCATGTCGATGGAGCCGGCTAATGTCGCGGAATCCGTCGGCGGCCGTACGGCCGTCGCGGTGACGGACCCATCATACCCCTCTGGTGGTAGGACCCAACCATACCACTATAGTAGTGATTTGACCATCATGTGTACCTGCTGTATGGTAGGTCCACAGGGGCCGTCCGTGGCGACGCGTCTCGGAATGCGAATGGAGACGACCGGGTTTCAATATGCATAAGTTGCATGCAAATATGAACTGTAGGTACCAATAATAAATAATAATTAAATAATAATAATAATGGTAATTCCTGTTTGTTAACAGTTTGTGTCATTTCAATATCCTTTGCCGTATTAAAAAATGCCGTCCGGGCCGGGCCGATGCAAGCCGGTAGGTCAAATCGTACCTAATGGTGAAAGAATTATTCAGATTGGTCCAGAGTAGTTTCCAGCAGTGCGATATTTGAACATCATACGATCAACTGTGCAGTAGAAAGATGCATAATCCCCATAGTAATTTTGACACTTTCAACTGCTCGATTGGACGTGTAATGTTCAAAAATCTCACTTCTGGAGCCTATTCAATACAAACATACCAAACCGTAGAAAGAGAAGGCACTAGAAGGAAGCACGTGTCTTGTCATATTCACTCAGTAAGAGATGCACATAGCAAATTTGCTCTAGTTAAAAAAGGAGATCGCTACCTTATTGCTGTCCTTATCGACGTATCCACTTTTTTGTACTTCGGCCATCTAACTCCAAAATGTCACTTCATATAAATTGTATGGGACAACCACCTGACTCCGAGATGTCACTTCATATAATTCGCTATCTCATACCCGGTTACACTGATATTCGGTCTACTAGCGTAAGCGAAAATTTTTTCGTCTATGTACCAAACAAACAAAAAATCCAATCTTTCCACTTTTTATAATATTAGTATAGACAGGTTGATATGCAGTATGCAATCTCGTTGATTAGGAATGAAACCTCTTTCTATTAAAAGACTAATGAAAAATGAATAAATAAGCTGATTAATATAATGACATTTCTATGTCATTTTATGGCGTCGTATTGTGGTCGTATTGCGAATATCTATTTCTGATCAATGCGAATATCACAATATTATATAAATAAAAAGCAGTAATGGCTTCAAATTCAGCAGGAATTCAAGGGGAATTCACATTGATAAAAAGTAAAAGGGGGAAAGAAAAGCTACTGAGAGCCGGCTATCAATATAATCTAAACACCAAAAATAAAGATGGCTCATCTATATGGAGATGTGTGAAGAGAGATCTCTGCAATGGTAAGTATCCTTCTCACTCGCCCCTTTCCATTGCTATATTTTACTGTATTCAACATCTTAGCCTGCGACTACAAAAATCGGGGGTTTTCCCAGTGAGCAGATTGATGGCCGTTAGTCTGGCCAACAGGACTCGAGTTGAGTTGGTTGTACGACGAGGACAAAGGGGATTTTTTTGACTAGTTGACTAATCTGCTCGTGACATTTAGTAAAGTGCCTACAGTTGAATACAAAAAGGTCGTAATAACTAAGTATTTAAGTAACTAACTAATAAGCTGCGACAAAAAAAATTAACGCCATTGGTCCATATATAGTAAAACAAACCCTTTGAATACTTACTTTTTTTTTCGAGAAAATTTTGTACGTTTTGCATAGTACAATAACAGATAGTTCACTCAACCCGATTTTTTGAAGCGTACCTGAGCATGGAGTAAGACAGGTCTGCCTTTAGTGACTTGTTGTTTGTACCGCTGATTTCGTTCATCTTTTTGTTTTAGGTTCTATAACAGTGAATAGCGACAATAACGGTATAATTCGTGAAAGCAATCATTTATGTGTACCTGATTATGACCAAAATGTTATAGACACTGTTTTAGATAAGTGCAAACAAGAGGTTCAGGAATCATTCGAATCAGTTCCTAAGATTTTCGACCGATGCTTTGAGAAATTAGAAACATCTGACTCGGATGGTTTAGAAATTCCAGATTTTTCATCAAAGGCTGACGCATTATATAAAGCTCGAAAAAAAGTTTTAGGCTTGACTAAAATGCATTATAAATCAATAGATGAGGTCAAGTTTCCAGATATATTAACAAGAAATTTTATGATTCATGAAAATGACGCTGAAAACAACTTTTTTATTTTTGCTACAAGTGATGGTCTGAAACTTTTAGAGGAGACAGATTTCTTTTATGTCGATGGAACTTTCTATGCAACTCCGGACCCATTTTACCAGTTGTTCACATTACACGTTGACACAGGTAGTACCAAGGAAAGCGTTTCCATAGTTCCAGTCGTTTATTGTTTGCTTATGGATAAGCAACAGACCACCTACGAAAAAATATTTACGGTGCTTAAAGATAAAATCAATTTAAATATTCGTTTTTTAAAATGTGATTATGAAATTGCTATAATAAATGCCGTCAAAACAGTCTTCCCACAAGTACAAGTAAAAGGATGTTTTTTCCATTTTTATAAAGCAATATCAAAAAAGGGAAAAGAAATTGGAATGTTACAAGATATTGAGAATGAAAATTCTGATGAAGAACGGAGTCGAAAAAAGGCTCTGGCAAAAGTTGTATGGAACACAATAAATTTGGCTCTTTTGCCTCGGTCATACATACCCGAAGCATGGCTAGGAATTGTTGAAAATGCCCCAGAGTGCGAAGAAACTGAGAAATTTAAGACCTACTTCACAAACCAATGGGTTAAAAAAATTAGTGCGGACATGTGGTGCTGTGCCCAAGAACGTCACAGAACCACAAATGCCTTGGAGCGATGGCACCGTAAATTAAAATCAAAATTAATATCCCATAAAGACAATTTGTTTTTGTTTGTGAAAACATTGAAAAGAGAATCAATTTTTTACAAGAACAAAATTCGGAAAGAAACAATTGGTACTACAACAAAAAAAAGGAGATCAAAAGAACAAATAAAAGATGCTAAAATTGAGAAAATTATTAATGATTTAGTAACGGGTAAAATATCAACTGAAATTTGTTTGAAAAAGTTAGGATGGGCTAAAAACAGAACAGGATAAATTTAAAATTGTAATTGCTTTAGACGCACGAACCTGAAAAAAAGACGGACGTAATGTCACACGAAAAAGATACTGCGGGTTGTGATCTGTAAGACTTTGTTTTTATATTATATCAGTAATTTCGTACCTTACGACAATATCTAAACGGCAATCGGCAATCTTTTTATTAGTAATTAAAAAGTCCCGTGGCTACAGTACCTACTATTATGTACCGCGTGACAGTGCGACAGCACGCATATAAATGGGTGCTTCACTTATGATTAGACAATATTACGTCCGTCTTTTTTTCAGGTCCGTGTTTAGACGTTAGGGTGGTTGCAAAGTTGTCAATTTCATACAAAACGTTGCCGTAGAGTAGAACACTCGTAGACGGTATTAATAAAAGTAATGTTTTATATATGGAAAAATAGCTTAGAAAATCTAGATTGCGTGTATCAAATAATATTTACAATTTATAATATAATTACGAACATAATATGTTGATATTATCAAGATTTGAAATTATTCAGACAAAATTAAAAAGTCTTATATCTTCGTAATTATATTATAAATTGTAAATATTATTTGATACGCGCAATCTAAATTTTCTTAGCTATTTTTCCATACATAAAACATTACTTTTATTAATACCGTCTACGTGTGTTCCACTGCAACGTTTTGTATGAAATTGAAAAATCTGCAACCACCTTGTTAATTCAGTATGTAATTTTTTTTTTTGGGTATGCATTTTATATATTTTATGGATAGGTAGTACCTACAATCTAGCTTTTGTCAGGTCTCTGTCTTATTTTAATTCTTCCACACAACCTACCTATTTTAAGTTTAAATGAGATACTTTTCTGTTATTTTGTTTAATTCCTTTCTTGTCCGTTCTCACTGGTCTTATTTTAAATAAAAAATAATTTAACGAAAAGTAAGGTAAGTTAAATACCTATAATATATAAGGTCTAACAAAATTAGCTGAAACTATTTTAAGGGTATGATCAGACCACGGGACATTTTCACGATTTCGATATTCGTCCCATAGAGAAAGTTGTTCAGTTTGATGGTCTGATCGTAACCTTAAAACAGTTTCAGCTAATTTTGTTAGACCTTGTATATTAATAATATAAACTTTTTGGTTTTTATTTGAAGGCGGTTTTTTGTTAATTAGGTATGTTTTGTGTCGATTAATAAATAATATTTTCAATTATTTTTAGTTTTTTTTTCCTTTTTGTCATTGATTGTCCATAAGCTTAACTAAAGCGGACGTGACGAAAAACGAATTTGACGAAACAAGAACTTGACGAATGTAGTATTTGACGAAACAAGAATTTGACGAAACAAGAATTTGACGAATGTCGTGGCTACCGAGGCCAGTAGTGGGTACCTAATTACAAATATCCCCCTTAGGAGTTTAGCAGACTGATTCTATCTTGGCATAGGCATCTTTCCTATCTCTCTTCTCTTGACGCCACGTTGACCACCAGGTGTCCGCACAGACGGCGTGGCGGGGACCACGGCGACCAGCACCACGACCACGGCTGCCTCGTCGAACAAGCTCAACGTACACGCCAAGGAATTCACGATGGCCAAGCCAGCTGACCTGCACAATAGGTAAGTCTTCCTGAATACACTTTCGCCAAGGACACTAAGTTATTCCAAGCTTGAAATTTTATTCCGTGGTGGAAAACCATTTGTAGATTAACAAAACTTTTACTTACATTACCTAGCGATTTCTCAATTTCAGCGAAGTTACAGCTGAGTTATCTTCGAGAAATCGCAGGTGTGAAATGTCTCGTCCAAAAATGCTTATCAAGTATCTTGATACTTACACTTAGTTGCAGTAACGCTCGTAAGAGTTAATCCTCCATTAAGTCTCTTGCTAGCTTTTACTACGTCAACAAGAAAAAAAGTGACGGCAAGAGATTTAATGGAGGATTAACTGTAAAACTGAGTGTTAATCTTATAAGAAAACCATTAGTGACATAGATTGGTTCTGTCTGTCTGACCAAATAAATGATAAAATTAAGCTAAAAAATCTTTTTTGAAACTAGACAACAAAGACACAATAAATCTGCCAAGACGAGCCATATTTTTTTAACGAAACAGTATTCGTAACTTTCATACTTAAACTTGCATATCTGGCATATTGCGTGTGTCGTTTTGCGTTTCTGGCATTTTGCGTGTCTGGCATTTACAGAAAAAAAAATCGAACTGACATTTTGCGTATCTGCCATTTTGCGATTCTGACATTATGCGTGCAAACCGTCCGGCGGCATTGTTACCACCCGAACATTCTACCCATGACACTAGACTAACCATTCATCGTATTGATGCAACCCTGTTTTAGAATGACGCTGATTGTTGATTGAAGTAAATAATTCCAGTGTACGTGAAAGCGTACTTTTCAGCCTTGAATGTGTTTCAGCGTCAATGAACATCGCCGAAAATAAATAGCGCGTGTGTGTGGTCATGCGCCCGCGCCCGCTTGCCGTCACGCTAGTATAGCAGGATAAACAATGTTACTTGTACTAACTAACATCTCTGTGCTTCTGCTTGCGTTCTTTATTAATTGCAATCAATCGATCATATTGCCATTTGATAGTTATCCTTCTAGTTGTATTTTAAACTTATTAATTTCTTTCTCTCTTGAAATACTGTAGAATGAAATTTGCAACCTAAACTTTGTCTCCCACGCCCGGGAGAGCCAAGAGCCCTGGCAAAAACTTGTCTCCCTCAAGGGGGACACTGGGAGATCCAAAGGCAATTTAGTTGCCAGAACATGCTAGCCTGGGCAAGTTCTGATCCCAACTCAGTCGTGGGCCACCTGGACATTCGAAATTCTAGCCTGTCTAAGGCGTGGTGGCCTTGACTTTGTTAAATGTGGTCATTATGTTTATAAAATTCTGTAGTATGTTCAGCTGTTTACAAGTTAGCTGAATGGTATTGTGTGATGTAATGTATCGAGTGAAGCGTGCCATGGCATGCTTCGTCATCCTGTCTGTCAGTCGTCACTATGGATCGGCATTATGTTGTCGCCGTCCATAAATAGGACTTGCAGAAACCTTGACTTTGTCGCTGAACTTTTACGTTACTGTTTTAACTTTAGTTTCTATCCAAGATAGTGGTTTATGAATCTAAAGATTTTTTTGGTTGATTTAGGATCTACGTTTTAAGATGAATGCCGCACGAAAACTAGCAAGAAATTCTTTAAAGTGGCTTTAGCGGATGATGTGGAAGCTATTTAAAATAGTTATAAATCTTAACACGATGCTGATGACGACGTATTGCTTACAAAATTCACAACTTAGTAAGAAATTCATATAACGGAAGGATCTGATTGTAATAGAGAAATCAGCTTTGTACCGGAAACGTACTGAATGTTTTCGCATAGAGGATGATTTCGGGATGTTTTTCTGGACGACCTCGCCATGTTAGTATGTTCCACATCAAGATCTTCAGCGGTAGTAATCGACGTCGTTGGCTGCGATCCAAATGAGGAACAACAAAAAATGTGCGAGATGTCTTGCTCACCGACGGACGATGCCGCCACCGCGTGGGTGCGATGAGCTAGTATCAATTGTAGCCTCTTCGTTATCACTCCGTTGTTGACTGTAGTGCTGAGGGGACGTGACGCCTGCGCACCGAAACGGGCCGAGCGACGCCTTCGCCCCGCGCAGTGTGCGCGCGCGACGGGACACGCGCGGAGTTCCCGAACGCGAACACAACCGAACCGCAACGAACGCATTCGAACGAACCTAAATCGTATCCTCGATATTTTTGAGTTGAAATCCCAATAGTGCTTCGGGTTATACGTCGACGTATAGCCAACGTTTACGTTTATGTAGTGCTTTCAGATGTTTATTTGGACGACTAGTGGATTCTATTAATAAAGTAGCGATGCTATGAGGGAAATGAAACGTAATTTGCTAGCGACAGATTGCCAAGTTTGCTCTGGGATTCGCGCGCTTGGAGATGATAAATTTTATTGTGGGGCGCAAACAATAGAGAATTTATCTTAAGATAATTAAACAGTGATATGACGGTTGTGAATCTGTGATAGTGATATACTGCTCTCGGTGGTGTTCTCGTGGTCTAGTGCTCTAGTTGACTGAATGGATGTTTGTTTGTGAAAATGGTTCGCGGAAGATTCTCCTCGTCTGATATGTAAGTGCCGGTACTGGACGTGCACATTTTGTTCAGTTCCTGAAACAAATAAAAGTTCCCAATTACTACCTACTTATCATTTGCTGACTCGAGGACATTCATTAAAATTGTCTACCGAAACCTTTATGCTAGAACGATCGTTCTAGCATTTACGACAATGAAATAGGTAGGTACCTACTATGAAATAACTATCCCACAAAGCTCATATTGTTGCATTTGTTCACATTACCTACAATGTTAGTTAGGTATTTAGTGGGTATTTATAATTAGGACTTATGAACATCGATTATTTTCGTTGATTTTTTCTGTGTTAAGATAATTGAACCTTTCCGCGTATACCAGAGGTCGGGCAGAAACCTAATAGGTATTCTAACCTAGCTTTTTGTTAGCTCTCTGTTTTGCTCTCCTTTTAGTTCATAAAAGATAGGTCCTTTTCGAGCTACTTGTAGGTCCTACTTACCTACCTACTTTCGAAATTCATCGATGCTCTTTCATGATAATTGCTTGATGGTTAAAAAGACCACATCGTAAGCTAGGCCATGATATACCTATACTCTATACCTACTTAACCTTCTCTCAAATGAAATTAGATCAGAAAATGTGAATTCCTACCTCTTAAATAGCCTTTATTAGCCTTCTTCGGACCTATTCAATCTAAGCGTTGTTTCACACGCAGGTACCACAACCACACCACATCGCAGCGACAAAAGGTGGTCAAGTAGTGGTTACGTGTGATGTGAATAGTGTCGCTGCAGCTTTTTGCAGTTGTGTTGTGGTACCGACAAAATGTCGTAGTGTCTGCGATTTGGCTGGCTGCTAGTTCTCGGTGTCGCTGATGGTTGCGATGTGGTCGCGGTCGATAATGACGGCAAAATGTGGTCCGTGTAAATTCTATTCCCTTTTCTTCTTATAGCCTTTTTCAACCTTAATGGTGTAAGCTTCCTTCAGTCTATGCCATCCGTCTTTATTTTTTTCCCTCTCTATCCATTTCACACCAGCTGTTCTTTTGATATCGTCATACCAACGCATTTGCGTTCCTCTTGAGCGATTTTCTCCCCATGGGCTCAACTGTAATGGTGTAAGCTTCCTTCAGTCTATGCCATCCGTCTTTATTTTTTTCCCTCTCTATCCATTTCACACCAGCTGTTCTTTTGATATCGTCATACCAACGTATTTGCGTTCCTCTTGAGCGATTTTCTCCCCACGGGCTCCACTTCATTCAAATTCTATTATTCATTTGCAATACAAAATATGCGTCCGCCTACGTATTGTGGTTGTGGTACGTGTGAAACAACCCTAAAATGTGAAAATTACACTCTCATCAAATAGGTGCCTATCCACAATTTTCTCCGTAGATAAGCCTACTGTTGGAAATGCTTCAAGAATACATTGTTTAAATTCATTCTATTCGTATTTCTCGACATGAATTTCTCTTGTACAGTTATTTAGTGTAATCTTCATTTACTAGATTCGCTATTTCTTTAGCTGCATGCATCTAAATAGTTGAATTAACGCAAGCAATCAACTCCTAATTACCTACCTACAATGTGTTTCGTAAATTCATGTAAACATACAGTTTGTTTCAAATGAATCGATAATTTTATCAAATTTGTATTGTAACCACTTGTAGAAATTAAAGGATAAATAATAAATAAATTCTTTATTTCATTTCAATTTAGAGGTATACAAAATGATTGAGTCCCTGACTCCCAAAGTCGGAAAACCGTGTGTTGGGAGACAGTTTCTTCCCCTGTTACAATAGGTAGGTATAATACTATAAACCAACTAAATTACTTAATTAATTACCTACATGATTGATTAATATTATTAATGTGAATATGCTAGGATTTAAATACTTACAAATAGTAGCAACATTCAGAATATGTAATTAACAAATGTATCATGATATCAACAAATTAATATTTTATCATTCAAGATTTATAATACACAAATAATGAACGATCCATTTTAAAACATTCAAGGCAGCAATAGATATGTAGGGTAATTTAATAAAATACAATCGGAATGACTGAATTTTATTAAATTACCCTACATATCTATTGCTGAATGAGGATAGCTTGCCATATAAAGTCTAAAAAAGGAACAAATACCTACTCATTAGATTTAGGGCCTGTTTCACCTCGTCTGAATATTCTTAGGCTCTACTGGCGCAGAGTCGAAGCGAAGCGACGCGAAATAATTCGCCCCGTTGACGCGTGAATTCGCGCGTCGACGCGCGAATCGGCACTTCTGGATTTATGTTCCATAATTCACCGTCAGAAAAAACACTCAGCGCTCCAAGACCCGCATAGCTGATGCAGGTCTTAAGGACGCTAAACTGAAGTGAGACTGGGCCGGACATGTTACCAATATGGGAGCCCGACGATGGAAGCCGGGGCCGAGGCAGCCTAAGAATGTGTCGACGACCTGTATGCCCATGAAGCATAATGGCAACTGATTGCACGAAATAGAGAAGGCTGGAAAATCTAGGGGGAGAACTTTGCCCAACAACGCTTTTGGGACGAAAAAGGTTTATAAAACATCCATAATAGACCGGCGGCCAGCTACAGTCAACTATACCTTACAAAATTAGCGAACTAACTCATTATGCACCTAAAGTAGACTAAAAATAAGTCATAAAAAACTTGGTCTGCCAGGGCGCAGCTTGGCACGTTTTCCGGTGCGATGAAAAATGTGGACCCCAAAAACACCCCATTTTACCTCATCGAATTAATGGATGGAACTTGTCTGTTGGTCTAGTGGCCGATTAGTAAAGCCTAAAAAACCTGGTCTGCCGCCGCCTATCCTGGCAGGTTCATGGGTCCGACTGAATTTAGGGTGCTCCTCGGAGGGTGGATTTTACCTCATCGAATTAATGAATGAAATAAATGCCTAATTATAGTCCTATTAACTATGTTTATATATGCCTTGGTTTGCCTAGGCTCAGCCTGGCAGGTTCCCGGGTATGACTGATTTTACTTACAAAAAATTGTTTAGCCCAACTTCAAAAACCGGTATAAATCTATATATTCTGCGGGAAAATTTGTTGAAGTTAGCTTGTATAAATTAACTAAGATATATTTACACATACAAATATCTCTGAAAGTGGAATTTTAATGGGAAAGGTTAACGGCCCGCGGAAACTAAAAGAGATAGATATGTGGTCCCGAAGGAAAAAATGTCAAAGACCCTGGGCAATTTGACGTCCCGATGTAAAAAAGCCAATATGGAAAATCCAAGATGGTCGACTTGCATTTTCCAAGTCCTCATAACTTGGCTATTGGCTTGGCAGACAATCTAAAGTTGCCATACAAAGCTATAAGACCGATCAAAGTTGACTTTTTCATCTGGTCTTATAGCTTTGTTTGTATGGAAACTTCAGACAGTCTAACTATTACTATGGGTATTAAACATGAACAACATACATGAGAACATGGCAGTATAGAAAATAACCTCGAAATTTAAAACTTTTCAGACGATTTTTTTTTTCTACGGCGTGTTGTGGTCTGTAAGACTTAGGTTTTTAGGGTTCCGAAGTAAACAAGGAACCCTTATAGTTTCGCCAAGTCCGTCCGTCCGTCCATCCGACTGTCCACGGCTTAGCTCAGAGACGCTTAGTACTAGAAAGCTTTAATTTAGCATGGGTACCCATATTAATCACGCCGACAAAGTGGTAAAATAAAATTTTGAAAAATATTTTTTTTAGGGTACCTAAAAAGCTTATTCTGGTGATGTCAAGCTCCACTTGCTCTTGACTGTACCAGCACTACCAGGGAAAAAATATAAATATCTCAAAATACAGAGGCACTATTTAGGGACGACTTATTTAATGGCACTACAGTAATCTTAATTCCCGTCATGTGTACGCTAGCTTGATGTACACCTATTTTTACTATTTTAGGGTACGGTCCCACGGCCTGTATACATGGTGTTACAAAAATACAAATAAACCTTTAAGGGGGTGGTGTAGACCATCAAACTGAACAACTTTCACTATGGGACTCTACAAATCGACTAGAGCTAAAATATGTATGGAATATCATATATTTTTTTCGCCATTTCAATGTTGGTCCCATAGAGAAAGTTGTTCAGTTTGACGGTCTAAACAACCTCCTTAAGAGTTGTAAATATTTATTGTTACTTATGAAACACCCTGTACATATTACGCAAATCGCGCCAAGTCACACGCCGTGGGAACGGTCTCGCCTGTCTTGGCCTGTAGACGCCTGTGGTGTGTATTGTATCCAGATCGCTGTCGGTTCAAAGGGGCGCCTGTCGCTGCCTGTGCAAGCGCGTGGATTGCCGAGCCATTGTCATAGTGCTGTAGCCGGGGGACTTTTAATTACCAAAAAGATTACCGATTGCCGTTTAGAAATTGTTGTAAGGTACTAAATGACTAATATAATAAAACTGGCCAAGTGCGCAGGGTAGGGTTCCGTAGTTGCCACTCATAATATACGAACTTAGAAGGGGGCTTTTTGTTTTATACTACGGTTTAACGGCTAATAAAGTTTAAAAAGTACATTTTTTAAGTTGGTCGACTATTACTCGTTAACTTAGGTACTTAGCGGTGATAGTTTTCCTTTTAATTTCATTATATACACTGCTGTCATGAATTTTTACACATATCCAGAAACAACCGTTTAGCTGGCAGAGGGGGGGGATACTAGACTCTAACAAAAATTTGCACCTTAAAGCTTAATATTTCGCTAACCGATCCGTAAATCGAAAAATGGTTTTACCACACCCACCGTATTTTTAAAAGACCTATCCAACGATACCCCACACTATGGGATAGACGAGAAAAAAAATCGCATCCCCACTTCACGGGTCCCCCTACCCTTGATTTTTTTTAGGTACCCTAAAAAAAATATTTTTCAAAATTTTATTTTACCACTTTGTCGTCGTGATTAATATGTGTACCCATGCTAAATTACAGCTTTCTAGTACTAAGCGTCTCTGAGCTAAGCCGCGGACAGACGGATGGACGGACGGACGGACATGGCGAAACTATAAGGGTTCCTTGTTTACTTTGGAACCCTAAAAACCTAAGTCTTACAGATCACAACACACCGTAGAAAAAAAAAATCGTCTGAAAAGTTTTAAATTTCGAGGTTATTTTCTATACTGCCATGTTCTCATGTATGTTGTTCATGTTTAATACCCATAGTAATAGTTAGACTGTCTGAAGTTTCCATACAAACAAAGCTATAAGACCAGATGAAAAAGTCAACTTTGATCGGTCTTATAGCTTTGTATGGCAACTTTAGATTGTCTGCCAAGCCAATAGCCAAGTTATGAGGACTTGGAAAATGCAAATCGACCATCTTGGATTTTCCATATTGGCTTTTTTACATCGGGACGTCAAATTGCCCAGGGTCTTTGACATTTTTTCCTTCGGGACCACATATCTATCTCTTTTAGTTTCCGCGGGCCGTTAACCTTTCCCATTAAAATTCCACTTTCAGAGATATTTGTATGTGTAAATATATCTTAGTTAATTTATACAAGCTAACTTCAGCAAATTTTCCCGCAGAATCAATAGATTTATACTGGTTTTTGAAGTTGGGCTACACAATTTTTTGTAAGTAAAATCAGTCATACCCGGGAACCTGCCAGGCTGAGCCTAGGCAAACCAAGGCATATGTAAACATAGTTAATAGGGCTATAATTAGGCATTTATTTCATTCATTAATTCGATGAGGTAAAATCCACCCTCCGAGGAGCACCCTAAATTCAGTCGGACCCATGAACCTGCCAGGATAGGCGGCGGCAGACCAGGTTTTTTAGGCTTTACTAATCGGCCTCTAGACCAACAGACAAGTTCCATCCATTAATTCGATGAGGTAAAATGGGGTGTTTTTGGGGTCCACATTTTTCATCGCACCGGAAAACGTGCCAAGCTGCGCCCTGGCAGACCAAGTTTTTTATGACTTATTTTTAGTCTACTTTAGGTGCATAATGAGTTAGTTCGCTAATTTTGTAAGGTATAGTTGACTGTAGCTGGCCGCCGGTCTATAAGCTATTATCATGTAGTTAGGGATTTAGGTGCAATGATTCAAAGGCAATATTGGTATACAATGGCTCCTTGTTTGTTGCCGGTTTTACCAGATACCTAATTTTTTTTTTATATTCGTGGCAGCAGATGTTGGCTGTAAAACTGGACTGTAAATGAATTGATATTACCTACATACTAAGCCTAAATATTATATGCCAGTCGCTCGTGCGTCATGCTCGGTTCGCTTAACTTTGGCCATTCGTTTATATTGTCATTGTCTGTCATTAAGTCGCCCCAAGGTCGTACTGTTATAGAAGCGTCCATTTTGTGCTCATATATTCATTCATAACAATGACTTCATTTGATGGTACTCTGTTCAATTTTCTTCTAATTAATAGCGCCGTTCTGTGGTGAAGGATGTTGAGCAGTGTGAACTCTATTGTTATTCGCTTTAGGTCTAAATTGAGTTGGTACCACATCTGTCCTATTTCCAATGTGAATGTGTGTTTATGGAATTAAACATTTTGAAAAATCTCAAAAGTCATTCCTAAAGGCTATGAAATTTTTGCCAGCAAAACAACCGATTTTGACATCTCGGGGGGTTTCTTATGAATGACAGAAGCTTATAATTTCATGTGGGTCTGCTGTCAGAGTTGATAAAGCAGTTATGCTGATGCTGAACTTGTTTAATAGAAATAGACGTACCTAAATTATTAGATTATGTGTCCACTTGTGTTTTGTGCATAATAGGTAACTAGGTAGGTAGGTTATAATGCACGTAAGACGATCTTGTGATATTCTATGACTCATAAGTAACTACACAGGTGACAGATGCCATTCTTTGGTTTCCATTTCATATTAAATGGTATCTATCAGATTGTTTTGATTGTTTAGCTCTTGCTTCGTAATTTTACCACCAGAAAAACTTTCTCAAAAGATGCTCAAATCAAAGCTTATTACCGGTATTTTCTTATCAGTTTTGCTTAAGTAGGTACTTAAGATTTAAGGTTCACAAAATAGTACTTACCGATTCCTCAAAAACTGCCAACTACAGAAACTTCAGGAGTGCGATATTTGAATCTCATTCGGTGAGCTCAGCAGTTGAAAATGTCAAAATTACTATGGAGATACGCATCTTTCTACTGCTGATTTTACTTTTAAAAGATTTTTGAGAGTAAAATCAACAGAAGAAAGATGCGTATCTCCATAGTAATTTTGACATTTTCAACTGCTGAGCTCACGTGTCCGTGTAGTTAGCAGCCTCACCAACGAATTCGAAGATTTTGACTAGGCCACGATTTAGTACCCAATTAGTACTATTTAGTGCCCAAAGCACAGATTTGGTACTCCTGTATTTCAAAAGATATTTGGGTAACTTACTGAGGCTGCTAGATAGACGTCAAGGTAGCAGTCGCACCGAGAAATACTGTTTATATCAATGTGATTTATATGTCACGATTTAGTACTCATTTAGTACTCCCTATATCCAAAATTTCATTAATATTGATTCAATACAAGCCGAGATATGACAGTGCATTGTTGAGGCTGCTAACTTGACGTTTATTCCAACGATGATTGCAATGAAACGGGTGCACATTTCAAACAGATAAATACATACAGATTTAGTGCTCGATTTGGTGCCTCTTATGATATTTATGAAATGTAGAATTTTCTTTCCTACTTCCCAAAAAAACTATGTAAAGTTCTACATACATTCAATTTTCGGTACAATCATGAACTGAGCTGGCGCACGCGATCATAGCAAGTAGTTCATAGCAATACCGAGAGATGGCGGGATTTTATTTACGTTAATTACGGTGGGTGATGCGAAAACTAGTCGAAGAATTTATTGCTTGATTCAAATGAGTGCAGCCGATGGACTACAACGAGTTTATGATGAACCTTGTTCTATCATAGATGTTTTCAAATTGTCTTTTATGTTTTTGTTTATGTTGTGAACAGGAATGCAATTTTTGAAAGTAACACGTCGATCGAATGATGAATAATCTACATAGTAATTTTTACATTTTCTACTGCTGATTTAAACGAGTGACTTTCAAAAATCGCACTGTAGTGTTTGAAAAGTACTAGTCTCATACATTTGAGTCTAGTAGGCGTTGCAGTTAAGTATGGAACTGCTGATTTTTGTTTGTGATTTCTGGATTGGTCCCATAATAAAAGTTGTTCAGTTTGATGATGAAAGTTTCAAACCACAATGAAATCAATATTTATTGCTTCGCTTTATTTTGGAACGGTAAAAAAAAAATCCAGTACAATAATAGTAGAGTAGATTTAAAAAAGAATAATAGTCTTCCGGACTCATATTACATAGGTACATACTTACGAGATTGAGAAGTATCAGAGTTATACAATTTTAATATCATTTCACTTTTTTGCTTGACAGTACCAACCACAGAATTAAAATAAATTGTAAACCCTATTACTGTTGAATAAAGTCTAAATTTGATTAACGATATCGACGGACCTAAATTACGATTAGTATGTAGAACTTTACATAGTTTTTTTGGGAAGTAGGAAAGAAAATTCTACATTTCATAAATATCATAAGAGGCACCAAATCGAGCACTAAATCTGTATGTATTTATCTGTTTGAAATGTGCACCCGTTTCATTGGAATCATCGTTGGAATAAACGTCAAGTTAGCAGCCTCAACAATGCACTGTCATATCTCGGCTTGTATTGAATCAATATTAATGAAATTTTGGATATAGGGAGTACTAAATGAGTACTAAATCGTGACATATAAATCACATTGATATAAACAGTATTTCTCGGTGCGACTGCTACCTTGACGTCTATCTAGCAGCCTCAGTAAGTAACCCAAATATCTTTTGAAATACAGGAGTACCAAATCTGTGCTTTGGGCACTAAATAGTACTAATTGGGTACTAAATCGTGGCCTAGTCAAAATCTTCGAATTCGTTGGTGAGGCTGCTAACTATACGGACACGAGCTCACCGAATGAGATTCCAAAAACGCACTCCTGATTAGTAAAGAACCTAATTCAAAGGATCTTCTGTGTAAGTTATAGGAGTTAAAAAAAACACTACTTCTACCAGGAGGTAGAAGGAGGTAGGTAGGTCTTACAGGAGTAAGACCACGTTTTATTATAGGTATTTTTAGGATAATATCTAATGAATTCAGGTTTTATCCTGTGCATTAGGTATACACGTTTCACCCTTAATTATACAGTGGTTATGTGACTAAATATAATAAACTCTTAATCTCCAATAACCTTGCCGTCAATTAGTTATTTACTCAGCACCAATAAGTCTGCCACTCGACTGTTTTATTTTTATTTCGACCTCTGTTAGTCCTGATGTCGAAACTTCTAAATTGATGCGCATTCGGCTCTGGCAACCGATCGCGCATATAAATCCAGATTTCCAGGATAGATTGAGATTTAATAGTGATTGCATCTTGAAGGCATCGTAAAATCGAGTCGCGGTATATCGAGAAGTCTTATTCAGATATAAAATGCCTATTTGATGACTGTTTTTGAAAGCGATATGTCGTTACTAACCTTTACCAACCTAAGAATAGCTTGAGTATGATATAAAGCGTGAATAAGCGGTCTTATGATCTGATAGCTATCAGGCTATCCTTTGTTTGCAGTGGATAATTCAAATGCTTTGTGTCTCTTCTGTTTCTTTTGAAATTCGTTCCTATTAACCTCTGTGCTATTAATCTGGGCTCCTTTAGTTACTTCCTTTGTTGACTTTGTAGTCCAATCATTTTAGGGTTTGACCCTAACAATAATTCATCTATCGCTGAAACTTTGCCAAATTGACGATTTCGAATCGATTATTTGACAAATAATCTAAGACCGGAAAAAATTAAACCTTGACTATTTGTCAACCGTAATCTGCATACTTTACTTTATCACACTGCAAAGTTTCAGCGATAGATTAATTATTGTTAGGGTGTACATACAAGGAAACTCTAAAATGACTGGACTATTGATCCTGCTTGAGAGTTAAGTACATTAGTCGGAATGACCGTGTCTTTTAAAGATCACATGTACATATACCTACCAAGCATTATTCAATTAATTTATGGAAATTAATTAATCTAATCTGCAACAACAACAATGATTCTCAACGCCAAATCCAGAAGAGTTCAGAAATCCTGTTGTAAATTATAAAACTTTTATTCAAACAAATATTATATGATACGGATAACTTTTTGTGTCAGTTTTTGTTACTCTACCAGTTTACCGCTCTTTAGCTATAGTTGAGGCCTTAAACTAACAATAGCCAGTGCACACAGGACATGCCACTTGTCCTCAATTCTGCAGCGGCAGCGAGTCATGCAGTCTCGCGACATGATCAGTTGTACTAAACTGAGGTCACGGGACTCTCGTGATTCACTGGAGTGGTCAACATTTGGTCAATTTGTAAGACAGATGATATAAGATGAAGACAGAGCGAGAGGTCGCCGCCGCTGTGGTCGCACAAAGTATTTGCGTGCCATCATCAGTTCGTATGCCATTGCAAAACTATGTATTGTTCGTATGCATTGGCAGGTTTTATTTCGAACTTCCTTATTGTGGCAGACCAGAAAATTAGCGATACTCACAGTGTCTTAGAACACGGAGTAAGGTATCCCTTGGGAAAGGCATCAGGCAATCGGTACAGACAGTCACTGATCGATAATGGATATAACATTTACTGTGAGGCGTTGTTTTATTGTTTCCATGATAAAAAGCCTTGCAGCTTCAGTTTGGGGACATAAAATGCATTGATTGTAAGCATTACCTAAACTATTATAAAACTGTAACTAAAGTGTGTCTGTACATTGAAGATATTTACAAAAAAATGATTACGATATGGTCTTTAGGTATCCCTTACTCGAATTCAACCTTTTTTAGAAATGTTGTCTGTCTGTTTGTTTGTGTGTTTGTTTGTTCGCGCATCACGCAAAAACGACTGAACCGATTTTGATGAAACTTTGTTTTATAGCTTATGATCTGACTTAAAATCTGGTGGTATATAATTTGTGCGGACGAAGTGGCGGGTAAACACTAGTTATTTATATTACTGATTGCAGTCGCTCTTTTCAAGTCTAAGGGCCTGTTTCACCACTTCTGAGTAAGTTCTTGTTAGCTTATCCGACAGATAGTGTGGCATATTTTGTATGAAATTATGTCAAAATATCTGTCGGATAAGCTAACAAGAATTTATTCAGTCGTGGTGAAACAGGCCCTAACTATCCTTTTCGCTAAAATGGTTGGCAATAAGACCTGCTGACTCCATATCGAGCCGCAGCGTGCACTATGTGAGTAGCATATTTGTGACAAACATCATTATTATTCATGAGCTGCGATTATAACAAGCGGTCGCTCGCTGCTCGCAAGCCATTGTCCAGTTTATGGAGTACCAACCTACCTATATCGTCGCAGTAGAACGATGTTTAGTTTCATTTAAATCAAGATTGCATTTGAAATTTCGTCATAGCAAATTGCTTAATGAAGATAATGCGAAAATGTAATGGGTGGTGACCTAGACCTATAATAGGCGGTGGCTCCAGATAGTGACTAATTCGTAAGAGGAAGCTGTTTAGGTTGTGTTATAATTCGTATTATGAATTTCTTGGCTTTGAAGGTACCATTAAGTTCTTCATTAAGGCCTTTATTTCACATTATTATGTCCCTAAGGCGACAGAAACTGTTTGCACAAATAAGGCACCATCTCCAGACTGTTCAGTCTGTTTATCTTTATCCACGTTTAAGTGTAGGTACACACCTGCAGAACTTTCGCGCTCATTCGCGTTATGGCAGATTCGCGTTATGGCAGATTCGCGTTACGGCAGATTCGCGTTAGGGCAGAAGTAAAAGCATGAAGAAAAGTTGGTTGCAAATCAGAGAAGGAAATTTATCTATTAAACAAACGTACCAAACAAATTACCAAAATTACAAAAAATTACAGTAGGTAGCTGTCAAGTGACAGGATCTGTCAAAAGTGACAGGAGCTATCAAAAGTGACAGGATCTGTCAAAAGTGCTGGCCGCAATAGTGCACAAGTGATATTTTTGAAGTCTAGTTTTTTTTTATTTCTATTTAAAAAAAAAAAGTTATAGCCTGTAGAATCCCACTGCAGGGCAAAGGCCTCCTCTCACGAATAAGGGTGAGAGGGAGTGGGCCATACTCCACCACGCGGGTCCAGTGCGTGTTGGTGGAGGCAAGTTAGTGGTCAACTTGCTGTCAGAGAATTTTCAAGCCGCCAATAGGCCTCTGACTTGGCTTAACGAATAGTTACAATGCCATCTGACGGAACTATCCGAGACCAACTGCTTAACGTGCCTTCCGAAGCACGGAAACGCTCGAGATGAAATACCACTAAACGGTCACCCATCCAAAGACTGACCGGACCTGACGTTGCTTAACTTCGGTGATCGTTTCCAATACCGAAGCTCCACTACGCCAACGAGCGCTATAGGTAATTAATTTTATTTGTGTTTATTTATTTATTTTTGCCACGCGTGCGTAGAAAGAGAATCAACTAGAAAAGGCATTAAAATAATAATAGTCACGAAAACGAGACAGCCTTATACGCTAATTACACAGAGTGAATGCGACAAAATCCATGTCGTTTGTCCCTTTCTGCGTATGCGATATTTTTGTTTGCCACAGTTGAAATTGCATACAAAATCTTGCAACTATGGCAAACAAAGGCACGATTTCTCATACATTTTTGTCATATCTCTGTCCCTTTCGAGTGTACGCTGTCAGGAAATCTATAGAATACTCAACCTACGCACGCGTGTCACTTTTGACAGCTTATGTCACCATCTCCTGTTACTTTTGACAGCTCCTGTCACTTTTGACAGATACTGTCACTTTTTAAATTGTTTAAATTTAATGTAATGTAACGTAGCGTAATTTAATTCAATTCAATTCAATTTAATTTAATTTAATTTTGATAGCTTCTGTCACTTTTGACATGTGCTGTCACTTTTGATAGCTCCTGTCACGTTGATTTTTTGCAACTGTAGACGTTTCGTGAAAAACGGTGTCATTATGAAAAAGAGTCATTTGGCGAAGTAGTCATTTTGGTAAAGTATAGCTTGGCAAAAAAGTCATGATCGTGGTGACAGGTGGAACTAAAATTTTAGTATGGTGGTGTTGCCAGGTTATGCGTGATTTTGACGTTCTTGCGTGGAGGCAGCGCCCTCATGTTTTATCACGACTTTTTTGTCAAGCTGTAAACACCTGATGTACCTGATCGATTGTGAATTTTATTGTTGACGACTATTGACTATTACTTCGCTATGACTATTGTTCACGACTGTCCAACTTCTGCCCTAACGCGAATCTGCCTTAACGCGAATGAGCGAACTTTCGGTGCCGAACGTTCGGTTGCATACGCGCGCAACGCTTTTCCCTATACCAATTACACACCAGTACGCGCCATTACGCGCCAATTTTCCTAATAGACGCGTATTCAACCGAACGTTCAGCGCTGAACGTTCCGCAGGTGTTTCCTACACTAATAATGCGATGCGATTGACGTTGACGTTAAGATTACGTCTGTCACTATTTGATCGTGATAAAAAAACTGTACTACCTATGTTAATTTAAAATTAACTGCAAAGCTTGATAATGATACCTAATACTGAATCTGTATTATGAATAATCATGCCAGAAACGAGAGTACATACCTACGTTAGCGTTTTATCAAAATGATTGTCTGCTAACAAGCGGAGAAACTGAGAGTAAAGGTAATATTAACAAAGACGACGTTGACTTTAGTTAATAGTCGTGGTCCGTGAGAACGGCCGAGCTCAAGCACTCTCTCCTTTAGAATCTAGACCGTAACAATTACAGTCAATGCCCACTTTTCTTTCAGCCTCATAAATCTTAGTATTTAATTCTAAAAATGTCTTGCGTTGTTCAGCGCAAATCGCCTTTTGTAAGGGAAAAATAGCATAATTACGGGTTTCTCTAGTCAGAGGAAAATAAAAAATAAAAACAGGCAATAGAGGCGCTGATGATGATATTAAAATTGTTGTAATGACACACTTGTAACTCGGCTTCTTTGAACCTGAACTAAGGCCAGTGTAACGTTTTGATTGCAGGCCAGCGATGGGCGTGGGGTACGCGAGCGTGGGGCTGCAGCACTCGCGCTCGGCGGTGCTGCACGCGCAGGTGCCGCCGCACTACCGGCCCGTGATGCCGGCCAACAGCATGCTGCTCAACAGCACGTCCAGCGGCAACGTGCCGCACCAGGTGAGCCACTCTACACTCGCGCTCGGCGGTGCTGCACGCGCAGGTGCCGCCGCACTACCGGCCCGTGATGCCGGCCAACAGCATGCTGCTCAACAGCACGTCCAGCGGCAACGTGCCGCACCAGGTGAGCCACTCTACACTCGCGCTCGGCGGTGCTGCACGCGCAGGTGCCGCCGCACTACCGGCCCGTGATGCCGGCCAACAGCATGCTGTTCAACACATCTGGAACGAAAAATTTGTTGACATTATTGACACTACATAGCAGCATAAGTGACATCGAACATCAGTCCCATATTAGAACCTCTTCTCGCCAAGTTTAGTTTAGTAGTTCTAAACGACTGACAAATGCTCTCCAGAACTAGTCATACCCTAAAATGTATCCCTTTTTTTGTACGAGGAGCTTCACATTTCATGAGCACTTATACCTGAAAATATAAGCAAATGAAGTCACGCTGTCAATTGAAAAATCAGCATTTGATTATGTTGACAATGAAATTAATAAATTGCAGACTGGACCACGCGTGCACTTCAAACTGAACCCGCAGCAGTCCATCATTCCTGAGAAGAAGAAGTCCCCGCCGGCCTCGCTGAGCAACGGCAACGGCAAGAGCATCCGCCCGCAGTCGTTCACGGCCGGCTTGAAGCGCTCCAAGTCCCTGACCTCGGCTGACACGCTGGCGAGCGGCATGGCTGCCTTGGGGCTTGCGGCTGATGCTGGCGACCTGGGCAGCTTCCCCGCTGAGATTCAAGAGTGCATTGATAAGGCTCTTGAAGGTGAGGGGATTATATTCGCTGTCTAGGGGTTATGTCGTGTAATATTGGTCCAAATCCATTGTATTCTTGACAGATTCGCAATATTTGCGATTGCTCTACCGTAGGCCCTACCTTACAAATCATCGATCGAACGATCGTGTATCAATATCGTGGAAATATGACCTTATGATTAATATGGGTAGTCTCTCTTTCTCTCTCTCTCTGATCAAAAACATAGAAAATCAGCTGTCCTTGGTAAAAACGGAGGCGAAAAGGGTGCTTTATATACGATCGTTGACGACTGAGTTACCATTTCGCCAACAAGATACTAAAATTATGCCCGCGTCACCTAAATTATTCAACGTTCGTCACATGTTGGTTAAGACTAGTCTTAAACCATAATTTTGCTTATTTATAGATAAAATTTGTAGGTAGCAAAGGTTTCTGGCCATCATCCCAAAGTCCCCCTTCAGGTATTGGTGTCTTAAAGAGGAGCAGAGATGTATAAAATCATCCAATCGAATTGCTCAATTATTGATTTTACACATCTCTGATCCGTTTTGGTGGATTCGGGGCCTTACCCTGACTTGGCTTCAAATGTGTATGTTGTCAGACCCTAACGAGGTGTGTGCTCGCACGCTGATGGACGCGGTGGGGCACCTGGTGTCGCGCGCGGTGGAGTCTCCGCGCTACGCGCTGCCGGCCGCGCGCCGCTGCATCGCCGTGGTGGAGCGCGAGCAGGCCGAGACCTTCCTCGAGTCGCTGCTCAACACCTGCCAGCAGTGGTACCACGACCGCGAGAAGGTAATGATTCACTGTCGCCGATGACCTTTCTCTAGTCGCCGCTCAACACCTGACTGCAGTATGGTACCACGACCGTGAGTGAGAAGGTACTACTTATACTGGACCTTGCCGAATCTCGAATCCAGCAGTAACAGATGAATGATGATGTAATATTTCAACAGATAAATAGCTAATATGTAGTATCAATCATTTGCAGCTGCTAGGCGCGGTGGTGGGCGGAGGTCGGCCACGGCTCATGGCTTTCCTGTCGTTCCTGCTGGAGATGTACTGCCAGCTGCGGCGGCGCGCCATACAGCGGCGCAGCGCGAGTGCGCAGCCCGGCCAGGTGCTGCTCACGCTCATCTGCAAGTGCTGCGAGGACTGCATCCGCCAGGCCGTGCCCTCGCCCAGCGACGTGAGTTGTTCATGTTCATGTTCCTGCTGGAGATGTACTGCTAGCTGCGGCGGGGCGCCAATTGCGAAGTTCTGATATCCGGGTAGACCCCCTGTTAAATTTTAAATCTTAATCGGAAGCAGGTAGGTATGGGTAGTTAATTATATTTAGGTACCTACTCTTTAATACAACTTCTTCTAAATCATTAGAAAAAAAATCTTCCTTACAATTGTAATTTTTCAATTGTGATCGTATAATTGTTACTACATATATAACTAATATGTACTATGTATGTATGTATACATATGGACAGAGACGTGGTCGCTCACTCAAGGCCTCATAAAAAGGCTGAAAGTCACCCAAAGGGCAATGGAGAGGGCTATGCTCGGAGTTTCCCTGCGAGATCGGATCAGAAATGAAGAAATCCGCAGAAGAACCAGAGTAGCTGACATAGCCCAAAGAATTGCTAAACTAAAGTGGCAGTGGGCGGGGCACATTGCTCGCAGAACCGATGGCCGATGGGGCCGGAAGGTTTTCGAGTGGCGGCCGCGTACCGGAAAGCGCAGCGTGGGTAGGCCCCCCACACGGTGGACCGACGACCTGGTGAAGGCGGCGGGAAACCGTTAGATGAGGGCAGCGCAGGACCGGTCGTTATGGCGATCCTTGGGGGAGGCCTATGTCCAGCAGTGGACGTCCATCGGCTGAGATGATGATGATGATGAATCGTATAGGTAATTATACTATATGAGTTGTTTGGTACCAAACAACAGACAATGGAACCTATGTCCGTTTCTGACACTACACAACTCTCAGAAGTCAGAACACAACTCATTTGTGAATAAATTAGTCTCCATTCTTCTCTAACAACGCCATCTGTTAGTAAGTACCGTAAACTAATCGAATATAAATTATTTTGGGGAGGTATTTCGTTATTCGATGCGTCCGAGATCCAAGCCACCGAAGTTTGGAGGAAGGTTTTCTCCTTTTTAGATTGTGGCAGAATGTCAAAATTGTCCATGTTCCTGCACTCTGTGAGGTTGTTCTTTTTATTATATAAAACCACCATCTGCATTTTTATTTCAGACGGAGAACCTTTTCTTCGTGCTCACGTACATAGGCCGGGACCTCGAGTCGCAACTCCCCGGCGACCTCGAGCGACTGCTCACCGCAGTCCGCGACGCCTTCCTCAACACGGCCGCAGCGCCATCAATCCGCCGTACACTGCTGCAGCTCATAGAGCTCCACGCCTCGCGCTGGCAGCTACCAGGGTGCGCTGTACTCTACTACTACCCTTCCTCTAAATAGTAAGCGACTGTAACGAGTAAGATTATAGCATCGTCCATGTAATGAAGACTTGTTCTAAGTGTAAATCTTCTAGTGTTTGTGGTAAAGCTGAAGTGCATAGTTCGAAGTGGAAAGCTTTGGACTGATGGCGTTTAGTTGGCGGTAAGTCTAGTTGTTACAGAGGTAGCTTGCGTAAGAAACTATCACTAAATTAGTAATAGTGTTCGATGAGGAAATGTTTAGGGAGTCTGTGTTGTACGCAAGGTTACACACAAGCATTTCTTTCAGTGTTTGAAGTTCATTCGGTTTTCATAGTATCGCGTTAGATGTACAGGTCATTAAAACTTGTCCCGTAGGCATAAAGCTGCCATAAGCTCACTTTATTGTGCCTTTATTCTTATGAAATACACATTGTCACTACTTTCAATATCTAACTAGATTAAATCGCTATTGCTTGTAAATGCTAAGCGAAATATTAGCGCATTGCCAACTAAAAGTCGACCGATATAGCTCTATCTCCTTTTCTTACATAGAAAAGATAAAGACAGAACGCTGTCAGCCGATTTTTAGTAAGCAGTTATTATAAACCATATACCTATTTTGTAAGATAATTGAAAGTGTGAAAATGTAAGTGTAAATTTAACAATAAGGTGTTAGAAAAATTTAGCTTGGTGGTATACTATAAGTAGAGCGATATTATGCCTTGAAAGTATTAAAAAGTACGTGTAAAATAATTAGTTTGGACAAAACGGTGTACGTTACTGTACGACATTCGCATAGTACTTGTTGCATTGTATCTTTTGTCCGGTTTTTATCTAACTCTTATTATTTGCCATCTATGCTGTAGGCCTTAACGTTTTGCTTGTTGTATAAGTTTTCGTTAAATTATAAAGAACTTTTGCTTTGCTTATAAGTAATCGTTCATGTTATTCGTAGAATTAACGCACTCTGGAATTTAGTTTTTTGATGTAACATGATTATGCAACTAATCACTGTACTATTTAAAAAATAATGGGGTTATAAATATCCTTATTTATTCAGCCTAAAGTTTAGTTTGACTGAAGTTGTATAACGTGTAAATGAACTGTTGCAATGTTATTATGCTTGTGATATTATTATAAATTTAAGTTAGTCTCTGACACAGGTCTCTGATTATCTTCTCTCCCCTTCGTCCTAACCAAAGACTGTACTGATGTGGAGATTTTAATTCTTATTTATTAACAAAATAGATATTATATACACTCGATACTTTGTTGAAGCTGGACCAAATTGTATCGTTTTATCTTTCAATCTCTAAACATAAGTGTAATTAAGTTTAGAGCCTGAGATATAACACGTCAGTGGATGATATAATTATAACTTAAGTTCATATTTTAGTTTTAGACTTTTGTGTGATCTTATCAAAACATTAAAGCTGATATTTAAACGTCAGATAAATAATAACGTAATACAAAAAAAATGTTAAAAAGACCAAGAACATTTCGTTAATATTATGCATTCGTAGCAATTTAAGGTAATGGTATGTTTGTAGAAAAATGATAAAACAAAAAAAAAATGGTGCTAACAAAATATTGGTGTATTGTATATTATTTTAATTGAACACGGGCAATAATTGTTCTTGCTGCCGCTGTAATTTTTTACTTACGTAAACCAATAAATTAAATACCTATGTAGAAAATTGTTTTATTTTTTTCTAACTTTTTAACGCAATCACAACAACTTTCTAGATAAATTGGGTCTCGATACAAAACATAAAATAAGGGAAAAACCAGCAATTGTACACATAGGTATACACACATAAACTCACGGGCATAATCCCTTTAGGGGTGATCAGAAACTGTAGGTAATAGTACATTATGATACAAGTTCGGTGAGTTGATAATTACAGCCGAGGCATTATTGCTAGACCGAGCCGCAGGCGAGGTCTACAAGAAAGCTGAGACTGTAATTATCAAAGCGCACGTGTGTCATACGACGTTTTATAACACATTTGCGAGGAAACAAGGAAATAAATAAAACTCGGACATTCATAAACTAATAAATCTTTAAAAAATAGCGATAAAAAAGCGCGCGGAATAAGTTTTACTTGTTCACAAATTAGCGATGCGCGATTTTTTTTTCTTATTTCTTAAGGCAAAGGCACAGAAACAGCCAGTATTAGCCTGACCAGAAAAATAAAAAAACCTCGCTATGTTGCGGAAAATTATTGGAACTAGTTTTCGTACTTGAAACATTGAGATTAAAGGTGATAGTCGATTGCAGCACCCCCAAACCAGGTTTTTCATATTTCTGGTCAGGCTTTAATGTTATTTGTTTTGGTTTCACATAAATGGTTGTAATTTATTTTCAAAATTAATTAAATTAATGAATTAAATGTTTAATTTATTATATATTTTATCTCCCAAAGTTAATTTTATTCATAAAATGTTTACCACTTTTCCGACATAAAAACTCTTTGCTAATATTTAAAAAGTACCTACCGTTCGTTTTAGACGCAACCGTCCGTTTTACTTTAGACTTGGTCGTAATGAGATACATTACGTTAGTGAAATTGGTCAAATAAAAATAAGAGACCCTTTACGAGCATATGTGTTATAAACCAATTTTTAAACGACATAATTACACTACAGGGTGAAATTGATATCATTAGCATCCTTATAAGATCCTTATTATAAACTAAGGCCGGCTTGCACCAAACAGTATTTAGGCTTTAACATGTTTAAATGTATGAGCAGTTTGAAAGACAGAACTATCACTTTAAATACGTTTAAGCCTCAATCATGCCTCAATACTTGTTGGTGCAAGTCAGGCTAAGCCCCACACTTGGGTCAACCTTGATTAGTATATTATACCGATTCTCTTTGACCTGGTAAGCTAATATTTTACATGAACACTACTTCCATCTCCGGGCTCAACACCGCTCCGCTCACACTTCCACCACAGTAAGAAAGAGTAATAGTATATTCCGTTTTAATTGCGCCATAGAAATATGAGAAATTACTTCCGCTCCGCTTACCGTATCCACTGAAGCTGAGCGGAGAGATGATAAAATCATATCTTCTGGATTATCACCTTGAACAAAATCAATACAAAGCCGAATTTTAACGGGAAACGGAAAAATAGGTACCTATATACCTACTTTACCTTGATCCTAAATTTACACGTTCTCTATCTCCACGGTGAGGTTGTCACTCCGCATCAGGTCGTTGGTGCAGTGTTCCATGAAGTCGTACCGCAGGCCGTCGAAGGTTGAGTAGTGCGGGTTGCCCATCACTGCGCACCGAGCCCCGCACGGAACCTGACTGCACGTCCACTCACCGGCCTAGCAGGTGCTGTGGGCGAAGGTTAGGTAGCAGTGTTGCCAACACTGCATTTGGAAAGGGAGCTAGTTGGTTATGAAAAAAGAGCTAAAAAAGAGCTAATTATTTCAGTTAAAAAGAGCTAAATAAAAAAAAACTTTTTTTCGTTTACTCGATGTCATTTTTTGGAATATTACACTTTTCTACATGAATATGATGTAAGCCTTTCTGCAGCTAGTCAAAAAATCAACACATAAACACGAAGGAAACAAAATTGGTTGGGGGAAATCCCGGTATCCTGCAATCCAAATCATAAACTAAAGAGTAATTTCGTCTATGTGTGTGTTTATTCTTCCGACTTCGTTCAAAAATTCGGATACACTGTGATGTGTATCGTACACATCTAAAAATTTGTAAGGAAAACTTAACAAATAATATTTTTTTAAATGTAATGGAATAGAGCTAGAATTTACAAATTTTAGAGCTAAGGAGCTAAAAATGATTTTTTGGAGCTGATTAGTTGAAAATGGAGCTAAATTTAGCTCTAAAAGAGCTGATTTGGCAACACTGACTGTGATGTGTATCGTACACATCTAAAAATTTGAAAGGAAAACTTAACAAATAATATTTTTTTAAATGTAATGGAATAGAGCTAGAATTTACAAATTTTAGAGCTAAGGAGCTAAAAATGATTTTTTGGAGCTGATTAGTTGAAAATGGAGCTAAATTTAGCTCTAAAAGAGCTGATTTGGCAACACTGTTAGGTAGGTTGCGAAGCAAACCTGCAAAACAGCGGTAGCGAAATAATCCAATGAATAGTCGAACAGCGCCATCTTTTATATTAAACAGAAATAAAAATTGCCTCTGTTTCTGTTTGCCTACCATCTGTGAGTGGAATTAGTAACTGGTAGGTTGAAGCTGGTAGGTACCTAATATAATAGATGAACACTAGATGGCGTTTATTTCTGACAGAACCCGTTCAAAACAAACAACGATTTTAGTGATTTTATCAAATAAGTACTGAAAAATCCAATTTTATTATTTAAAAAAAAATGATTTAAAATGTTAAATTATATTTACATTGATAAGTCACAACAATATAATATAGTTAAATTAACAATGAGCGTTTTTCTTTTCTTTTTTAAATTTAGTTCCTAAAAAACTCGACAGATGCGTAGGTTGAGTATTCTATAGATTTCCTGATAGCGTATACTCGAAAGGGACAGAGATATGACAAAAATGTATGAGAAATCGCGCCTTTGTTTGCCATAGTTGCAAGATTTTGTATGCAATTTCAACTGTGGCAAACAAAAATATCGCATACGCAGAAAGGGACAAACGACATGGATTTTGTCGCGTTCACTCTGTGTAATTAGCGTATAAGGCTGTCTCGTTTTCGTGACTATTATTATTTTAATGCCTTTTCTAGTTGATTCTCTTTCTACGGACAGATGGCATGTTTATCGCCCCATAGAGCCGTACGCGAGATCCTGTCAAAATCTTGTCAAGACTGTGCCTGCCTTTTTATTGGAATGCCAAGGGATCGAGCCCATACAGCCGTGTCACGCGTAAAAGTTTATAATTTTCGATTAAAATGATTAGTAAATAATGAAATATGTAATTAAAAGATGCGTTGGCATCTTCATGATCATCTTTTCACTCTTTATTATTTAAAAGAAACACTTTTTGAAATGTTGACGTTTCTTCGTACAGACCGTAGCGCCATCTATCGATCCCCAAGAAAACAAAAAGAAAAACGCTCATTTGGTTGAGGTGTTACTTATTAATAAAACTAGAATCTATACTACAGCACAGATATTATAATACAAGTACTACAGTATGAACGCAACGTAGACGAAGAAAGAAAACCACGAACACAAGAATAATTTTGAGGCAAAAGAACCATGTCAGATTAAGGTAGGAAGCGATGAGAAGCAAACTAAACAATCAACAAGTCAAATAAATAGTATACAAGGCAAAACATAAATCTATAGAAATGCAAGAGAACCGAAATGTATTAAATTTACAATTTTAGTATTTTGAACGCACCCGTAGAAAGAGAATGGATAGAAAAGGCATTAAAATAATAATAGTCGCGAAAACGAGACAGCCTTATACGCTAATCGCATTGAGTGAGCGAGTGAAAATCTATGTTGTCTGTCCCTTTCTGCGTATGCGATATTTTTGTTTGCCATACTTGCAAGTATGCACAAAGTACATTATATATACTGCAAGTATGGCAAACAAATGCTTCCCGCGCACTTGAATTTGATGGTTTTTCTTGAAAAAAAGTGTTTTGAACGTGTTAAGGACTGTGCAAGAGGACTGTGCGATCATATTTCTTGAAATAAAATGGTGTCCTGTAGTGTTCTAGGGTGTAAACATCGCTCAGAACAGAAAAATGAGAACATAACTTATCACGCGTAAGTATTATGTATACAATTCTTGAATTATTTTGCATAAATATGAACTGCACTTCTTTTTCGCGTTCTTAACTAAGATTTATTTGTACTTTTAAGATTAAATCAGGAGTTTTTCTCACTTTTCAATAATTTTATTAGAGGTTAGTATAAGCCGGCTAAGTTGTCTACGTCTGACATCTATATCCTTTCCACTCATGTAATCTATATGATTATAACGAACGAGAATGAGAAAGCATTATTCAAAATCAATTTTATTTGGTTAAATTTGATTGTAAGGTTACCAGCATGTGATCATTTTTTTACCCCAAATATGGGGAATTTTATCGAAGTGTTTGGATTCACAATATTTTTATTAAATAGTAGATAGGTAATTAAACCGATCGGGTGACCGTTTAGTGGTATTTCATCTCGAGCGTTTCCGTGCTTCAGAAGGCACGTTAAGTAGTTGGTCTCGGATAGTTCCGTCAGATGGCGTTGTAATGTAACACACGCACTGGGCGTGGTGGAGGATGGCCCACTCCCTCTCACCCGTGAGAGACCCCTTATTCGTGAGAGGAGGCCTATGCCCTGCAGTGGGATTCTATAGGCTATAACTTACTTTACTTTTAGGTAATTAAAATTATTTATGTAATGTTATTAATTTTGTTCTCAGTTGTCGGGCGCGACTGGCAGAAACAAGTTAAGCGCATCGATGGATGCGCCAAAGTGTTGGTTCTTATCTTTTGATGAAGATTTTTTTGTTTGACAGCTTATGATCTGACTTTAAATCTGGTATATAATTTGTGCGGACGAAGTCGCGGGTAAACACTAGTACCTAAATAAATAAATGTTCAAGCCGTAGCCATAAGTTGTTCTTTTGTGAATGCGATGGAAGCTATCACTTTGTCTATAGGTTTCTCTGTCTACGCTAGACAATGATATTTTGCAAATGATCATAAGGTTTTAACGATTTTTACCTATAGTAAGTAAGTCTATGCAGTTTTTTTTTTAAATTATACCTATTATAAATATTCAAATAAAACTGAAAATGTTTTATTTATTGTTTTATTTCCACCTGTATAATACTCTCAATACAGGGTGTTACATAAGTAAAAATAAATATTTATAACTCTTAAGGGGGTTGTTAAGACCGTCAAACTGAACAACTTTCTCTATGGGATCAACATCGAAATCGCGAAAAAAAATATCTGATATTCCATACATATTTTAGCTCGAGACGATTTGTAGAGTATGGAACATCAATTTTTTTTCGCGATTTCGATATTGGTCCCGTAGTAAAAGTTGGATTGTCTATACCACCGCCTTAAATGTTTATTTGTATTTTTGTGACACCTTGTATAAAGCCTGACCAAAAAAATAAAAAACCCCGCCACGCGGAAATCATTGAAACTAATTTTTCGACTCGAAAAATTTGAATGTCATCAAGGTTATAGTCGATTTTAGCACCCCAAAGCAGGTTTTTTATTTCCCTGGTCAGAAACGCAATTTTTGAAACTCACACGTTGAAAGCAGCAGTAGAAAGATGCACAATCTACATAGTAATTTTGACATTTTCTGCTGATAATTTTGAACGTGTGAGTTTCAAAAATCTCATTTCTGGGCTCTGGCTTTATAAATTCACTTTCTGACATAGGCGAAGTATTTTTCGCTTACGCTGATAGACGGAACATCAGTGTAACCGCGTATGAGACAGCGATAGTCATAAAATCCTATACAATTTGTATGATGACTCCGGAGTCAGACATCCGTCGTAGAACAAAAAGTGGCTACGTCGATAACGACAGCAATAAGTAGCGATCTCCTTTTTTAACTAGAGTGAATTTGCTATGTGCATCTCTTACTGAGTGATATGACAAGACACGTGCTTCCTTCTAGTGCCTTCTCTTTCTACGCTTTCCTATTAGATTAAGTCATAACGTGGCAGCACATGACATCTTGACAAACACAAAAACCGGCCACGGTGACCGAAACAAAAAATGTTTTCTCTTTTTTGTTTACATAAGGTTTAATTCCTAGCTCTATCTTTCAGCGTAAATGAAAAGTTTTAAATCAGAATGTTCACATTACATTTTACATAAATCTGCAGCTTTTTAAGGGTAAAATTTGATACGACTGGTAACCCCAAAATTTTTGGTACTTTATCTCCATCCCTTACGGGTATACGCTATTAGCTGATCTATATTATTATGAATCTATGAACGCACCCTACTTCTGATTGGCCAATCATCACAATCGAATCGACGCCAACTTCACTTTATATAATCTTCGCAACGCGTCTAACTCGCTACAAACTTCATTCATTTTCTTTGTATTGTTTGGTCCGCTCGCTGACGAACTCGTTTCGATTTATAGCGCCACTCCGTGATCTGCGAATAATGTGACCTGTTGATAGTTAAAACATCGTGTCTTGTGCTGTTATCTGTGATAAAAATGACCTGATGCTGTTTGAATATGTGTTTAGTGGTACAAGTTAAGTGTCTCGTGTAAAATGGGTTTGATAACTTCACGGGAGCAAACTATGTTGGACGGGCCGGTCCCTTCGACGAAGAGCAACCATGTACGCCAGCCGTCTACCAGGAATCGTACGAAACCTCCGATGCCGGACCGGGATGAGCTGGAGAGCAGATTCGTCAAAGTTCTGGTAAGTTTTCGAGTGAAGTTTTTATTAGTTGCGGTCGTAATTCGCCGGTGTTTTGTTTACAAACACGAATTTTGTTTACAGAACGTTGCAGTTGTTACTTTTGTTAGGATTGCGACCGTTGCGTCAATACTAACGATTCGTGTTAAAAGATTGGTTATAACCCGGTTTTTGGTACTGAAATGACAGTAACCGGTGCGTGGTTTTCGATTAGAACCAATTGGAAACCATGTTCAAAGATTCAGCATAGAACTACAGATTTTATTTACTGACTCATAGTGATCCAATCCCTCATTGAAATATAAAGCAAAAAAAAAGACAAAATATGAGGAATTGGTGGTCATGGATACAAACAAACCTTTGTTATAGGTACATAAATATTCTCACACTCATCCCTAATGGGGATAACAGAGCTTCAAGAGTGCACCAAAGCATACACCTACACCACTTTTGACTTTGACTAGTTCTATACAGGATGTAAGGAAAAGTATCACCACATACACACTGAACAACTTTTACTATGGGACCAACTTTGATGACGGTATGAAGCACAGCTGTGTGAACTTGGCACCCGACCTTGGAATTTTTTTTTTTAAATATTTTTTTCTAATAGGTATTTGTATGTAGTTGATTGTAGTAGAAACAATTTCGTTTGTAGTAGCTCCAAAAAAAAGATATAGGACTTTGAAAAAAACTCTGCACCCGGTTTTGTCTGAAGCTTAAACTCCATTAAACACATGATATGGAGTGACGGACGTTGCAGGGTTTGCCCCGAACACTTGTCTCTCGCGTGTGGTTCGCGCGGTTCGCGTTTCAGCTTTCCACGAGGCTCCACAATCCTTCTCAGTTGTTCTTTCTCAAAAACAATCTTCGAGATTGGATAGATACTCCCTCAAACCACTTGATATTGGCGGAAATGCGGTGCTAACGCACAAGCATAAAGTCGTAAAATTATAAATAATTAAAAAAAAAACATATGCTATACTGACTATACTCCTTTCGGCCCATACGGACCACTTGTGCCATGAAGTGGGTAGCAGAAAGGCAAATGATAAAAGCTAGGCCATTGTTACATTTATTTATCAACAAAAATACATTTAAATAGAGATAAAACAGAGCAATAGAGCGCTGCACTTCCATATCCTATTTCAACATCTTCCTACAGCAACTTTTATCAAAATCATAGTAAAATTCATCATAATATTCTTTGTAAATGTGTAGCGTATGATAAGAACCAAATGTTTCATTTCCTGTCGCTGTTGTTATCTATTTGTTATGTTTACAGTGTTTTCTGATTGTTTTACTGTGTGTGAATGATATTTATAACTCTATAATTTAAAATACAACATTTTTTAACATTGTGAGGAAACCTGCTTCAATTTCGAGGCATGTATTGTACGGAGGCGACGGGCTCTCCCCCCGTCACACTGGACAGAGTTTCAGTACTACTGGTGAAACGTGGATGTACTGAGGTTTTAGAATATCTATGACTACCCCCTCGGGGAATATAGTCGTGAGTATATGCTTATGCTTATGCTAATTTAAAATAAAAATTCTGTTGATGTTTTTTGATAAACTTTTGCATGGCATAATCAATTAAATGTAAAAATCATTTACTGTCTCAATTGGCAATACAGTTTTTTTTACAATCTAAGTACCTAATAAAGTAGGATATCTTACACAACTGAGACAAAAGGTTGAGGTTCAGATGTGCTGGCACGGGGTTGAACCCGCACAGCGCTGATTTTAAGCGTCTCCCTTCTCTCTTAGGTCTTGAGTGGGAGATGAGGAAATGAGGGCATATGAATTATACAAGTTGGACCCTGTATTACGCCTGTATATGTGTTACCTTGAATGAACATAGATAGTATAAACTTAAACTAACTCAACATATTTAATTAATAATATAAACTAAAGTAACACTCTATTAAAAAAAAATCTAATATTAATTGTATTCAATGTACAACATTGTTAAACAAACAGGGTCGTAATGTAACTGATAACTTTATCTAGAGGTTATTATTGTTGTAATGAAATGTTTTCAATCAATTATAAATATTTGTAGGTACTGGATTACACATTTAATTCTTCTACAGCATTTTTTGCACTAAACTAAACGCAATATAGTGGTTTAGTTTCATAATGCCCAGGTCCAAAATGGCCTTTCCTAGAAAGTGTGCTATTTTTGCTACAAATTAAAAAAATACGTTTTTATACAAAAGTAAAAACGCATTTTGTATCGATTCAAGACATAATACGCTGGTGGGTAACTAGTCAAATTAGCATCTCTTTATCAGACGACAAAACGCGCGCTTTGAATATTTTTTTACTAACAAGTAACTAGTGACATCATCATCAGCATTTCATTACTTTTTATAGTTTATACTGTTATTAAATACAGCACCTATCAAGCTAAAGAATAACTAGAAAAAAAGTTTTGCGGTTTTTTAAACGTTTTTACTGAGAATACCATAAACTGAAATATATTTCAAACATCATTTCTCTTTTAATTCCTATAAGAATCGTACTTAAATGTCTACTCATATAGATAGCTGTATAAACGCTTAGAGCATGCAGTTATCTAACTGCGCAAGACAGGGGCTGCGCCGGCGTCGTTTATCGCGTCACAGAGCCCCCATTGATGAGCAGTCTATTTTTGTACTTTAACTACATAAATACACTGTCTGTTATAGTTTACTACTTATGCCTGTGAGGATGCCATTTTAGAATGGTTACAATATGGTTTTTGTTAAATGAAATTGGCTTGTCAATCTTATGCTGGCACTACACATGGCCTATTTGAAAAATCACAAATGACAATTTATACGTGGTTCCCGGCGTCCATCAGTTTTCGACCGACACACATAAAAGGAGTGAAATAGGCAGATATGCAACCAAAACATCTACTGGGCTCCAGAGGCCGTAGCATGATCCGAGTGAAGGCTTTATAACGCCTTTTATCTCGTTCGCTCGCCCCCGAATAGAAAGAGAGCGATGGCGATAGCGCTATATATCACGGTGCCATACTATGGCCGCAGGCTTGTACAACGTGTTAATGAATTAACCCAAAACTAGAAAGTAGTTTCTTTAGATTTGGGAGCAGAATCGAATTATCATGGTTTCAGGGTGTTGTATGAGGAGACTGGGGGTGCATTTTCTATACTCTGAAATGGTTACCACGCCAGACTGCCCAACCAGGATCCTGGGTTCCATTCCCGGTTCGATCATGGATGTTACATGATTGTAACAAGCCTAGTAGATTACGTTTGGGATCATTACAATGTATGTGCCTGTGATCGTATTTATTGGTTTCAAACGTACGAAACGTTCTTCCAGCTACCGAAAATAGACAACAACTAAAATAAAATAGCAACCATCATAACAGAGGAAGATGTCATTGCGCCAAGGTCCCCTTGTCATGTCTTAATGAGTAAATTACACGAACGAAACTGCTCATCCATGACTCACTCGCTCTTTCTGACCTGCTCGCTTAGAATAGGGTCAATCAAGGGCCTTGACTGCTATTGGGCAAGGCATCATGCCTTTAAATGATTTGCGTCACAAGTCGGAAAAAACCGGTGTGATTATGTTAAAAGTGTTGACAAAACTGTGATTAACTTTTTTCCTACTTAATTGGTTGGTTAAGAATGCAAGAAACTGTTTTGTAGTAGCTTGTTACGTTCGGAATTACAATGCTTTTTGCAGCTGGAGCAGACGTTAAAATGTTCAGTAACTGCGTGCATACATTTCTACAGTTGGGTAGATCTCACATACATACGACCACAATCCTTTTCGTTACCTATAGCCAAAATCTTTGCTACAGCTATTTTTTTTTCTAAAAGCGTCCAGTTTTGGCAAGGCTTGACTTTTAGCAAGTTTGAGTACGTGAGAAATTGCGTGTTAAATATGTGGCTCAAAAAGTTGGTATTTACACATTCACTACTAAAGAAACCTCATCTCTTAATCACGGGGAGTAATGACACCCCATTCTATTCTAAGCCACACTTGACCACAGCTCTCTAAGAGCAAAGCTTCATTTTTCACATTCATATAATAGAATGTCCAAAGTTTTCCTGAACAACTTTTTTCCTTCGATCACATATGAAAATAACTTTCTCTTATAACACCTAGTGTATTAGTAAAATCAAACTAGCACTCTCATCTCACACAGGATGCTAAGTTCAAACCGGCTATTACTTCACAATCAAGAAATACCGGCTTCCTCTTGAATTTTTCTCAAGCGAGCGATTTCCTCGCGTGGCTTTAGCCCAGTACAGGTTTTCTATTAATCATTGCGCCCGCGCCGGTGTGGTATGGACCAGTGGACTCGGCTGCATTCCTGCACCTATGGGGCCACTTCTCCATTGCACGCGATGTTGACGGCTACGGAAGAATGCTGTTGAGATTCCTCTGTGGAAAATTAATATTTTAATTTAACGCTTACTTAGCTATACCGCATTGCAGTAAGACTGTCTTAAGTTGTACATATACAAAAACATAAAAACCTTATTTTAACTTCTTTCATACATAAGTCAAATTAGCCATAAAATACACCCTGTTTCCTATCGCATTATATGTAATGAAGTTATATTATATGTAAGGTACCTATACATGACCTGTATTTCGAAAAAGGTCTCATGGGGTTATTTCCGTACCGAAGCTGAACCCGAGTTTCCACTGAGGAGTACGATATATGTACCATACAACATTGCTTTCAATTTCTCTGATCTACATATCGAAGAACACACGCGCATCGACTTAAAATGTATCCCGTAATGATCCCGTAGAAGAAATCAGGTTGGCTTCATACGCCATGCAGAAAACTGGCTATTCTCGTGGCAAGTTTCGCTAAAATGTTTCAGTGTATTTCTTTTTATCGTGTGGAAACGTCAAATGTTAAAAATCTTCGATTTCCAGTAACGTCATGGTTGAGCAAGACACACGCATTCCATCCAATACACATTTTATTATTGTCGTTTCTTCATAATAGACAGATAGACGTTTCAAATAGGCTCAACCGCGTATAATTTTGTTGAAGCTGTAGTGAATAAATTCACTAACTTCTAATCACACAGTGACTTATTTACGTGACTGGGCCATTATATGAATATAATATGTGTCATCGGAAACAAAATAACAAGAAATATACCTAAATTATTTATATTTTATGTAGTAACAAAACAGGAAAAACTACAAATAGTAGGTTAGGTATCTAATTCATTTTAAACTTACTAACTTTACTAATTTTAAACTTACTAACGCCCTTAGATCAGTTTTGAGGGTGGGCCTGTGTCTCACTCCCAGTAGTGGTGGGAACGATAGAGGCTGATGATGAATGATGAAAAGTTGAATATCAATTTAGTTAATTCCAGTTTTGAACGAACTTCATGAAGCAACTGTAAATACAAATTCACGTTAGAAAGTAAATATAGAAGGAAAATAGCGCTATAGTGGCGCTATACGAGTATATCAGAATAGTATAATAGTTTTTGTTAAATTAAAAAGCTCTTGCTACAAACTATCTTTACGATTTCTACATCCAAAATTAAACGTGAGAACTGAGTCCATCAAACAATATCTTTATTTAATAAATCGCTATGAAACCTTCGATCAAAATAAAATGAATATGAAACTACGCAAGCACGATGCCTGTTATACGCCTGTCTAAAGAAAGAACCCGCAAGTTCGTGAAACGATACTCAATTATCAACAGGGTGTCGATACGCCATTGTTCGCCAAATTAACGCGTGCCACAACGGAACTGTCACGTATCCTACTGTCCCGAGAATGCATCGCTATGGTATGCTATGGTGCACGTAGTGGTTCTCAAAATATGTTTTTTGCGGACATTATATTTATTTAGTTAATGTAAATATAAATGAAAGAACAAGCTTCAAATCTGCAACACGCTTCGTCAAGATGGCACAAGGTTTATTGAAGTAAAACTTCTTTACGCACGCTTAACTTGGGGAGAAAACTGGTGAATGCGTGACGAGAGCGTTACGAACGGCGTTTTCTCGTGGTCCTACTATTTTGTCCTACCAGTAGGACCACCAGGGACACCTATTTCTGTTGGTTCTACTGATGTGCTCTGAATCGAAAATGTACCTCCTGTGTAAAGAAAATCGGCCAAGTTCGAATCGTTAAAGTGTGATCGGGCGAGGCGAATGGAAGCTTTACTTCAGTCGTGTGGTCTCACTCACACACTTTTTTTTTGTAATTTAAATTGTTTCTTTTTTTTATTAGTGGATTGATTGTAGTATTTGTGGTCGTATTTTTCGAGTTCGGGGCTGTAGTAAGTCAAAACCTGTATCACCGCAGCTGCTCATCGCTGATTCGCAATCGTCCCATTATACTTCCCTGTCAATACCTGAAGACTGAATATTCTTGATATCATTGACGTTAATACGTCTTGTCAGATGCTGTGTTTGTAAATTAGCGGATCACACTCGCACAGGAGTTTCATAACAGTATTCGGCTTGTCCTTTCCTTGCTGTATCTACAGCTGGTAGACCCGTTAGTTCATCATTTTAGTATGGATCACAGGGGGCTATTATTATTATTGTTACATTGCAAGCAAGGTTCGTAACAATGCGACCATTGCTAGTCGCCCCAAGCTCACCCATATTTTTACACACCTCCGAACTTATGGTATTTTCTTTTCATTCTCGGGCATGCTACGATATGCGATATTTTCCTTACCGCCGGGCTAGTGATAATAACAAATACAACCGTACATAAATTCCGCAGAACTTAGTGGTACAGGCATAGTGTTCTAATTCAATGGGTACAGGCCAATAATCGAACCGGCGGCGCAACCTCGTGATTGTGTTGCTAGCTCCCCCGAATGGGCTGCCACCGTACCAGAGAGGGCTACAATGCGGGAGCGCTAGTAAGCATATCACAGTTTGAGAACCCCCGATATGGTGCATGTAAGAGACAGACGAACAAATCGGTAATCCGCTCCGGTCGCCGCGACTAATCGCTCTTTGTTGTAAGAACACTGCGGCAATATGTTGGAAACTAAATCGTAATCGAGACGTGTTTATAATGCGTTTATAATACATTGCTCGGTGTATGGTTTAATGATGTCCGGTTTGATGTTTGTTTTAATTAATTGAGTGACTAGGCGAGTAGGTGTGAAGTATTTTATTTTATATACATACATATTCTCACGCCGCGCCCCTGTCTCTCCAGGATATAGGCGAAGACAACCGAACGCTACGATTCTGACTTGACATTTCATGCACGCTCGTCGTCGGTTTCGGGTAGATCCTGATTTCTTTTGCAGGACGTTATGTGTATCACATGTGAGACATGTATAATGTAAAGCTGGCGTTTTCGTCCGCTATTTTGTCAAATGACGTCCCCAGATAATTCGGTAGATATGTTACTCCATATAAAAATCTTCAAACCCCTTTATATCTCGTATAATCCTCGATTCCTCCTGGTTAAGGTGGAAATGGTTTTTCTCCCCTCCGGACGGAAAGCGTCAATTGTCGTCCCGCTGCGCTAAACGAAGTTGTCGCTTTCCACCTCTGTCGAGGAGAAAAATAGTATACTAACCTCGGACAGTAAATAAGAAAGCCTCAGATCACATGTTTGATTATTACATGAGATCTGAGACCTTTCTTACTTTCCTGTCCTCGGTGTGTAATCTACTATTATGCGCATCTAAATGCACACAGAAACTTTAATTATACTGACAAACATCTCCGCTCTGTTTAGGCTTGCTGTTGCCAATGTAAAAAGACCCTAACCGAACAAAATCCAAATCAATTAAAAATCTAAATGAATGTTTACGCCCTTTCATTACTTGGCATTATGCCGCACGAATGTCCACTTTGTAAAAAGACAGCAAACATTTTTAACTTGCAGCATCAATAATGCAACGAGCCAGTGATCATTTATCAGTGCAGTGCTCACTGAATTATGCATGCACGATGATAATTCTCGTCCTCTCTAACGCATCGTGTTACGGAATGTCTGACGCACTTTTTTATGTTTTTTTTTTGTTCGTAAGGCGTTGGGTTAATATCTTTGTTGATGTTATAGGTTTTAGGTTGTTTTGTTTGAATTGGGATTAGAATGGTTTGGTATTGATGACGATGTTATTACATAATCGAATTGTAGAATAATTATAATAGTCTTATTTCATTATTGTTGTTTTTTCTCAAATCAAGATAACCTACCTGAATTAATTTCTTGGTCATTTTGTCGTATTTGTGATATAAAACATTAATTTGCGAGCGTAAAGATGTGACAATACATTTTGTGTGTCATAGAGAAACAATGACAGAAAAAGTGATATGGGGTAAAAAGAAGACTTGAGATAAGTGTTATGAGAAATATTAGATTTGTTCACAAAATAATACAGTAACATAATAATGTATAATAACTACAGTTTTATAAATTATTCTTTACAACTTTTCGCTCATGACTATACTATCAATATTTCACGAAATCGATGTTATGTAGCATCTCTTATTATTCTCTCGATCCGTCTCGTCCGAGACGTACGTATAGAAACAGACAAAGCAAGGATTTAATTTAGTCTTACAGCTTTTTGTTTCGTTTACTACCTATTGGCACGTTTCACTCATAAAACAAAGCTTTATCTCCAATGATTATCTAAGCAATATACTATGAATAATACTCTATACAAACGACTACCACATAAAACTCTCGTTCAAACAATGGGCCCACAATGGCTCGAAGCCAAGTGTGTCGAGCCGGGTGATTGATTCGGAGGATCTACGCCGATGATCAGCGTCATGCCCGTGGCGTGCCCAACGGTACTTCAGGTCGCGGCTGGTTGACTCTACATGACTAATGTTTTAACTCGGTTCTACCTACACCTGTTGGTGGGCTGGGATGGAGCTTGTTTGTGGGCGATACTGGGATTTAGAATAATTTAGACATCATCATTGGCATTTCCATCTGTAAAAGATTATTCATTTCTCAGTTTAACCCAGAAGTAGGTTTGTACATAGGCGTGACGCGTGAGCATGTCTAAATGTATTTGAATAGTTTAGATCAATAGTGACACTTCATCATCATCTTATTTAAGAGCTACGCTCTTGTCTGTTGAGTTCTTGATACGACACGACATTAACCTTTTCCTTCACTTGGGCTAGATAACTCTGTCTGGGTCTTCCTCTGCCTCTTTTCCCCTCTATCTTATTCCCTTCCAGTATGGTTTTAAAGAAACACTTGACTTGTTAAAAAAGTTGTAGTGTATTTCTTGTATGTTAAGTGTTCTGAAGATAGCAAAAGGCTATCTTCTTGATTTTTAGTATATTTGCCCGCGGCTTCGTCTGCGTTGAATTAGTTTTGTTTTCGCGACAAGAGAAGTAAAGTCCTTCTCATCTCTGAAGTCATACATTGCAACTTTTGCCCCTTCTGTATCTGTATGTTTCTTTTAGCAGCAACAAAATTAGTCTACACTCTACTCCAAAGATTTTTCTTGGTCTTTTTTTTTGGTCTATTCTTTCTTCATAATAACACTCTCTGATCAAGGGCTGTGATGGATGGATGGATGAATAACACTCTCTAAATGTCAAACGGTTTCAACATTATTAAGGGTCGGCACTACCTACGGCCCGTTTGACATATCTGTCAAAAGAAAAAGACCGGTGGCCGACAACACTCAACCCTATCTTATAAGATTAATGAACCAATCAATTTGATAGCTTTTGGTAATAAATTTCTTGCAAAAAACTTGGTCGGCTGCAGCGCGCGGCGCAGCTTGGCTGGCATGTTTACTGGTGTGAAGGAAAAAGGGAACCCTACATGGTGACAGAAAATTTTACCTCGTTGAATTAAAGGACGTAACTACTAGTCTGTTGGTCTAGAGTCCAATTAGTAAGGACTAAAAAGTCTGGTCGGCCAACCCTATCCTGGCAAGTTCGTAGGTCCGACCGAATTTAGGGAACCTACTACTCGGAAGGCAGATTTTACCACATTAAATTAATGGTGAATGTTTGGTTGTGCGTGGCAATAATCCTGCAGCATCTGGATTTGCGAGCCGTAGCACACTGTAAGAAAATCGCAATCTAGCGGGATTTAATTCAAAATTCGAACAATGTTATATAGCACGAGCTACGCGTTTTCCACCGTTAATTTGTGCCAATTACGTTTACGATTACGAAGCGATAGTGTTATTTAATTTATTTATTAAAGTGTTTGTGTTTAATACGTAAGTACATTCACATTTTGTTCGATTTATAATAGGCAATTATAGGCAAAAACAACCATTTCTGTTAGGACACGAAATATACTTCGATTTTTTTATATTTTAAATTCATTGGACCCGAAAACACATTATATAGCATTATATAGCGAAGTATGTAAAGCTGATGATTTTAACTTACAGATGTAATTCAAAAATTTTGCGCTTTTTTGCGGCACCAATATATTTTTTTAAATTTTCACTATGGCTATCGAAATAACTAAATTGCAAATTTACAATTTTTTTACATTTTTTAATTACAAAAATATACGAAAATGATTTTATAAAACTATAAGATCACGTATTATAACTTATTTCAATCAAATTAATGAGTTCCGTATCATCAGAATTAAATCCCGCTAGATTGCGATTTTCTTACAGTGTGCGTAGGTCGAAATTGACATTTACAGCAACAGTACAGTACCGTGATGGACCTATAATGTGACTGATCAAAGATCACCCCTGGTGGTAGGATACGATGGGTTCCAGCTAATTAGATCACAGTACTACTAAGGCTTAAAAAAACTTAAAAATTATTATAACAGAACAAATTAAAACTTTTAACAGAATAATTAAATTATTATAAGTTTAATATTATTGGTATTAGCAAACTAAGGGTTTGTAATCTTTTAACATCATAATCATCGTCAGATATAATATTTTAAGCAAGGAATAAAAGTTAATTTTGCAGTAACTGGAACAATTGCCTTCAAAAACATTTGCGCAAAAGGACATCAGTGTGACGACTTTTAGTAGATTTCTTCTTTATTGGTAGATTTAGGGCAAAATTGTTTAGTAGATTTCAGTAGAAATTGGGTATTCGAAAATGTTAATGTATTTAAAAATGCAAGGATTCAGGCTAATAAAATCTAAGCTGGCAATACAAATGGCTGAGAAAACGATTGCAGGGTTTGCAAGTTTTCCGGATCTTCTAGTACATCATCATCATAATCATCAGCCTATACAAGGTGTTACAAAAATACAAATAAACATTTAAGGGGGTAGTTTAGACCATCAAACTCAACAACTTTCACTATAGGACCAATATCGGAATCGCGAAAAAAATTATTTATGTTCTATACTCTACAAATCGACTCGAGCTAAAAATGTATGGGATATCATTTTTTTTTCGCGATTTCGATGTTGGTCCCATAGAGAAAGTTGTTCAGTTTGACGGTCTAAACAACCCCCATATGAGTTTTAAAAATTTATTCTTACTTATGTAACACCCTGTATACGTCTCACTGCAGGGCACAGGCCTTCCTTCTAGGAGGGTGTTTGGGCGTAAGTCCACCACGCATGCCCAAAGCGGATTGGTAGACTTCACACACACATCAGAATTTCTTCGTCTGTATGGTTTCCTCACGATGTTTTCGTTCACCGTTTGAGAGCAGTCGGTAATACGTACATAAGTTAGAAAAACTCATTGGTACGTGGCATGTTATCCGTGCGGATTCGAACGCGGACCTCTTGATTGAGAGTCCATACCTCTCCGCAACGCGCCACCGAACTCACTTCTAGTACAGCAAATATTAATCATATCGCCTAATGTTTTTTTTACAAAAGAGGGCTTCTGAACAGAGTTGGAATTTTGGTACCTAGCACTTTTAATATGTCAAAGGGATTACATGTTTATCGACTTCCAATAATGACGATATACGGGTATGTTTTATATCACTGCGGATAACTTCAGCATGTATCGAACTTCAAAATAGCGAAAATAAATCAGCTGTCCCATACATTTGAGTCGAATATGTAGGTACTGCAGTTTTGTATAGGACAGCTGATTTTTTATTCGCTCTTTTGAAGTTGGCTCCATAGTGAAAGTTGTTCAGTTTGATGAGTAGAATACATGCTGGTGTTATCCGCAGTGATGAAAAATTTCCCGTATATGGACACAATCGGAAATCGATAAACGAGCAATCCCTTTGACATATTAAAAGTGCTACCAAAATTTCTGACTGCTTATGAGACACAGAAAACTGTACTAAATTTAAACTTGCATAGGGACGACCAAATTTAATATTTATTTGAAAATTGAAGCATCCATGTTACAAAGTGATGAAAACCAATAAAAATTATACAAAAATGCGAAAATAACATGTGTAATGATGAGCGTTTAGATAAAATTGATAATATTTTGTTCAAAAACGTGTTTTATATTAAATTGTAACCATCTGTAACGACATAAATATTATTTGGTAGAATTTAAGTAGAATTTGAAACAGGGCTGGTAGATTTTGGTAGATTTCAGCAGTAATTTTCGTTACGCTGAAGGACATTGTGCGACACAAAAACATATAGGTGTTACTTTGTAGCTAAAGTGGGTACATGAATCCAGAAAGGGCACAGCAATATTAACAAGAAGTAATTTTAAAGATAAAAATTAGTTAGTACAATGTCAATAGTTCTTTTGGTTCTTTTGGTAGATTTTGGTAGGTTTTGGTAATTTTTGGTAGAGTTTAGTAATTATTTTTCGTTGTTTCTGGTTTTTTGGTAGTTTTTGGTTAGTTTGGTAGTTTTTCGTTGTTTCTGGTTATTTTGGTAGATTTTCGTAGTTTTTGGTTATTTTGGTAGATTTTTATACTTTTTGGGAATATTTGATAGAGGAATGAAAATTACCAAAAACTACCATAAAAGCAAAAGAGTTCTTGACGGCTTGGCTACGGGGTGGGTTTGTTGACATAATTAAAATATTTGTTTTGCAAAAGAGGTACATTCGAATCGTAAGCGGAATTCAGTCAGTAAGGGTGTCATGCCGATCCTTGTTTACCGACTTTAAATTACTCACTGTGACAGCTTCGTATATCCTGAGATCCTCCGAAATCGTGAGACGATACCCCGTAGTATTCCGTAGCAAGAGATTAAATTTAACTCGCAAAAATAAGCTACTGGTACCAAATTACCGACTAGCATCGATGCTAAGGACTACAAAATAAAGTCGAATACTGTTCTTGTGTATAGTAAAATACCAGATGGCATTAAAGCCGACAAGAAATTTCTGAAGAAGGTTAAAGAATTATTAATCGAACAGTGTCCCTATGACTTTAATTAGTTTCTTCAGTATAAGTAAACAAACAGGCATCAATCTGAGTAGAATAAAATGTGTTGCAGACCGATTATTTGTACCTCAATAGGTTATTATAATTTTTAACTAATCATATTGAACTGATTTTATAACATTTAACTAATTTAATTGTAGTAAGTGAAAGGTGGTAGTTAAGTTATTGTCTGGCACCTATTGTTTAAATCTGTTTTTTTCTTAATGTTTATAAATTATATTGTAGTGTGACTAATAGGTACCTAACCTACCTACAATTTAAGGTAAATAAATAAAATGAAATGAGATGAACCAAAAAGTTACAAATTAACCATAAACTACCAAAAAGTACGAAAATCTACCAAAATAACTTTTTGGTTACTTTTGTACGAAAATTTACCAAAAACTACGGAAAGACTCAAAAACTACCATAAATTACCAAAATAACCAAAAACTACCAAACAGTGCCCGGAAAGTAACTTTTGTGAAATTCCTTTGTGTTGTCTTGTGTCGCGCAATGTCTTTTCGCGCAAAATTCTGTCGTGCAAATGACTTACAAAGTCAATCGTTTGAGTTACCTACTGCGGTACAGAATTCACTCTTATTCCATTCTTATTTAAAACATATCTGACGATGATGATTTCAGATTATCAATCTTTAGTTTGCTAGTAACAATAGTAATAAACTTACAGTTATTCTGTTATAATAATGAGGACAAAAATTAACGAGTAATAGTCGACCAATTTATAAAATGTACTTCTAAGTCCATATATCGTGACGGGCAACTACGGAACCCTACACTGCATGTGGCCCGACACCCACTTGCCCGGTTTTTTATAAGTTACTTTGCCTACTTTAGCTAAAAATTGATTTGTCCATTAATCTTCTAAGACAGGGTTGGGTGTTGCCGGTCACCGGTCTATTCGCAATGATTTCGAACGATTGACGGCCCATAGTAATTTGTATGAAGAAAACGTCCATAAAAATATGTGATTTTTGATAACAAATTGCAAAAAAACTAGAAGTCGTATCGAAAAACTGATTTGTTTAAAGTGTTCTTTGATGTTTTGCCATTGATTAGATATATATTTTGTTGCTTTATTTTGTTTCACTAAATCACAAGACTCGGAACGCGGCAGTGCTATTCTGGAGTTTTTCATGAAATTCTCGATTACTTTCTGATGTAACTACACAGTTTTACTGAAATTTTTTTTGTTCATCTTGTACTTCATCTTTTAAAGAAGCGATGGTATTAATTTTGTTTCTAAATACAGCCATTTACTATCCTCAAAAGTCGGAACGCCGAACCCTGTTTCGCCCGATTAGGGTAGTGCCGACCCTTAAGAAATCTAAACTTTAAACACGCGTAGATTTGAAACAAATTTGAAATAAGCAAAATATTTCATAAGTTAAAGATTTCTGTAACGTTTAGTATATTCGGTGACGCAATCAAATCGTGTTGCTCCCATTCGAGTGTGAGGGCAAAAAGCATAGCCTATTAATTACGGACTTCGCAATAAAGAGCCCGCGTTCATACAAGGTCATGTGTAATTGACACTGACTCATGACTGCAGGAAATAAGGTTATTTATTCACTGACGACACGTTTATAGACTTCTTTTCCTGAGTTAAAAGTAAACTTAAATGCGTTACATAAGTGAGCGAATGCTTCAGACCATCAAACTGAACAACTTTTAGTATGAGACCAACTTTGAAATCTCCAAAAAAAAACTGTTGTTTCATACTGCTGTGCTGTTTTTTTTTGGTCGAGTAGCTATTGACATTTGCTATGAAACATAGTTTTTTTCGCCATTTCATAATTGATCCTGTAGTAAAAGCTGTAAAAGTTGTTCTGGTTGATAGTCTGAACCACCCCTTAAACTTAATGTTTATGTCATTATGTGAAGGATGGTATGTAATGTAAGAAAGGAGTGTGAGCTGAAACGACGGCCAAGCGAGATGAATGGAAGAGGATGACATATTGCGCCGACCCCAAATAATAAATAATAATGGGAAATGGGCAAGAGAATGATGAATGATTTTAGGGACAAAACACAATACTTATATTGGCAAAAACATAATGCAAAGTTGAGGTAAACATGTTTTTAGCTAAGCCAACTAAGCAGATTACCGAGAATGCACAGTTTGGCTAATTGGAGAGGTTCGTGAACTGTGCAATAAACACAATTATGCGCAACCGCACGCGACGACAAATATTTGACCTCCTAGTTTAGCTGACTATAATTTAAGTGCCTAATTATAATTAGACTTTACTTTGGGTTATATCTATTTATTATACAGTAGAATAATAGTTTGAAAACTAAAGGCTGAACGGATTTGGATGTTTGGCACATAATATTATACAAGGTGTTACAAAACTACAAATAAACATTTAAGGGGGTGGTTTAGACCATCAAACTGAACAACTTTCACTATGGGACCAATATCGAAATCGTAAAAAAAAAAATGATGTTCTATACTCTACAAATCGACTCGAGCTAAAATAAATACGCGATTTCGATGTTGGTCCCATAGAGAAAGTTGTTCAGTTTGATGGTCTAAACAACCACCTTAAGCCCCACTTGCGCCAACCTGGGTTAGCAAAAAACTCTAGGTTAAGTTGGTAACCCATGATTTTTTGTATAGAAAAACAACTGAAAGAGCTATTTTATCCGGAGTTAATTGCTAACCCGTGGTTGGCGCAAGTGGGGCTAAGAGTTTTAAAAATTTATTTTTACTTATGTATACAGTGCCCAACTTAATTTGCTGATGTTTTTTAAGAGGATGATCAGACCATCAAACTGAATAACTTTCTCTATGGGACCAACATCGAAATAACGAAAAAAAAAATTGCTGTCTCATACATTTGGCTCAAGTAGGTTTGCAATTTTGTATGGAACAGCTGATTTGATCTGACCAAAAAAACATTTCAGCTGTCCCATACTAAAATCAATACCTACTCGATTCAAACGTATGGGACAGCAGATTTTTTCTTTTTGTTCTGACAGGTTTGCTCTAGTAAAAGTTGTTCAGTTTGATGGGTAGAGTATGTGTTTAAAGGCTAATGATACTTTTCCTTACACCCTGTATAATTCATGTAGGCTATTCTTTTTTAAAGTCAACGCAGACGATGTCGCGGGCAAAAACGAATTAATTAATAGATCATTAAAATATTCTTTACACGCGTGCCGGTTTATTTCTATGGCTGTCCCGCGTATTTTACGCGTTTGCTACATTTACAGCGTACCTACAACTAATCTTTGTAATTAAGGTCCCTTATTGCAATGAAGGTAGAGATTCCAGTAACGTCAACAATAGCAGTTGTTACACCTTTTACTAAACTTCAGATTTCCACAGTTACACTTACGCAATTTCTATTTTACAGAAAACCTAGTAAGTGGTCTAACAGAAATACAGCGATACTTTGCTACAGCTTACCACCTTTTAAGATCGTATTATAAGCAATTTGGATACAGATAAGTACGTTCACACACGATGACGCATTGACGCAGCGGCAGAAGTCAGTCCGTCATTTGTGAAGCAAGGAGTTGTATGAAACCGCACGTGAAGCACACACGGTGACGCATTGACGCACAGGGTGTGGATCTGTGGACTGACATCTGCCGCTCCGTCAGTGCGTCATCGTGTGTGAACGCACTAAATTACAATATGTAATTGGTTAAATAATTTTATTTTGTTATAATCCGCTAGTCGATAACTAGTCAAATCAGCAACCCTTTATCAGACCTTAAAAGGAAGAGAGTATGAATTTTTTTACAAAATAATGTAGGTATAGTGACTTCATCAACATTTCATTGCGTTTTTTACAGTTTATCCTGTTATTAAAAATAGTATTCGAGGAATATCTGAAAATGTGAGTTAGCATGTTTTAATATTACTTAAAACCTTTTTACTGAGATAAAACGAACTCCACACCACTGGCTTTTCGGTGAAGGAAAACATCGTGAGGAAACCTGCATGATTCAGTTTCGAGGCATGTATTGTACCCACTGTCCATTATAAGTGGCGACGGGCCCTGTCACACTGGACAGAGTTTCGGTACTACTGGTGAAACGTGGATGTTCTGAGATTTCAGAATATCCCTCGGGGAATATAGTCGTGAGCATTTGCTTACTTATGCTTATAAAACTAACAAAACTAAAATGTGAGTAAGTTATACTTCGTTAATATGATAAAATTAGTTCTTTCTGAATGTATTTTAGTAGACTGTCCGTACTTAGCTTACCTACGATACCAACTAATGAGTTGTCCTTAATTTGTAGTTAGGGCGATGCACTGCGAGTTGCGACTAGACTGGAAGGTACAAAGGGCAACCTGTTAGTGGTCTGACTGACTGACGAGTTGAATACTTTAAATGTTTTCCTATACTTAGCTCAGTTGTTACGTAGCAAGCATCTAATAGTGCGATACGAAAGAATTAAACATGAAGAACACCAATACAAGGTGTTACAAAAATAAACTTTTAAGGGGGTGGTGTAGACCATCAAACTGAACAACTTTCACTATGGGACCAATAACGAAATCGCGAAAAAAAAAATTTATGTTCTATACTCTACAAATCGACTAGAGCTAAAATATGTATGGGATATGATTTTTTTTTTTCGCGATTTCGATGTTGGTCTCATAGAGAAAGTTGTTCAGTTTGACCGTCTAAATAACCCCCTTAAGAGTTTCAAAATTTTATTGTTACTTATGAAACACCCTGTATACAGGGTCTAACTTAATATGCTGACGGTTTTTTAATAGGATGATCGGACCATGAAACTGAACAACTTTCTCTATGGCACCAATATTGAAATTGGAAAAAAAAAATTTATGTTCTATACTCTACAAATCGACTAGAGCTAAAATATGTATGGGATATGTTTTTTTTTTTTCGCGATTTCGATGTTGGTCTCATAGAGAAAGTTGTTCAGTTTGACCGTCTAAATAACCCCCTTAAGAGTTTCAAAATTTTATTGTTACTTATGAAACACCCTGTATACAGGGTCTAACTTAATATGCTGACGGTTTTTTAATAGGATGATCGGACCATGAAACTGAACAACTTTCTCTATGGCACCAATATTGAAATTGGAAAAAAAAAATCGGCTTTGGTTTGGTCGAGTAGGTAGTTTGAAACGGCTGATTTCTCTTTCCATGGTGCGGGCCAGCCCCAACACCATCCTGAGCATGATAGCGGACAGACTCGACTGTACCCACATTATGCACACTAACAACAGGTTTAAGAAATTGTTACTAACATGCTATGAGTCCCATGGTGCTCGAAATGAAATTATTTTTATATTATTTACAGCTAAGCTAATATTGAAGTCCACGCTTAATTGTAATAAGAAAGAAGATAAAGGCGACTTCTAACATGTCAATCAACTATAATAGTACAAGGTATGTTTCGAACACTTTGTAACTTGATTTTACTTGACTTTAGTCAAATTATTATTATTACCTACACCTAATTATGGTCATTGAATTGAGCTTCATAACCTTCCCCATATTTTTATTACAAAACAAAATATAGATAAGTGCATATACTTAGTACTTACATAAACCTCTAAAAACCACTTTCGTTAAAAACCGTAATCCGTAACAAAATATGATCGAAATTGCTTAAAATTACAGAGTTATTTGCAAGTTGCAGTTACTGGTGCGCGTGCGCCGTGACGGTGACGGCCTAGGCCGAGCGAAGGTCGACTCGTATCAGGTTGTCATATTAAATAAATCTTAATAAAACTGTACATTTTATTCACGTCAACGTTGCTGCAGCAGGTGTCTGCTGTGGAAATGTCACCTGAATTAATGTTCTTTGTTCATCGATGAGGAATGTTATGAGGTTTAAGCTCCGTAGAATTAAAATTAAGCCTATGCTCACGACTATATTCCCCGAGAGCCGACTGGGTTGTCAAACTCAGAACATCCACATTTCACTAGTTCCTAACCTAGTATAGAAACTGTCTAGTAGTGTGACGGGTAGCATGCCCCTCGTCACTACAGTGTTAGCCTGGACGGGGGATCTATTCATCGGCTCCCGCACATCAGGCATGGTTAAGATGGTTATTGGTTACCTACTTATAAAATGATGCTCTTTTCTTGGTCTACGATCTACTTCCATTGTCATTTGGGAGTAGTTCTAGACAAGTTACATTGGAAGCCCATGCGTCTGAGTGGTAATCTTCGATTCGCGTACCGTCAGTTAAAATTGACTGCTCAGAACTCTACAGTACCTTAGACCGGTAACTAAAATGAAGGGTATAAAAATTTAGGCTGTACTGTAGCTGTAGACAGATCTATAAAGTGTGTTACTGTAGCACACCGTTAGTATGACCGGTAACTAAAATGAAGGGTATAAAAATTTAGGCTGTACTGTAGCTGTAGACAGATCTATAAAGTGTGTTACTGTAGCACACCGTTAGTATGACTAGCCTCTAAAAACATTTTTTACGCAACGCAGTACACAACTACTGCACTAGTTTATTATTATCGTGATCAGTGAGCGTGAAATTGTTATAATAGCTATACTAGTAAAAAATGTAACGGCAGTAAGATTTATTAACCAACAATATTAAAAAATATCTTGGACACTGTCACACAAATTATCTAGACACTTTTAAAGTACCAGAAACTAGCCTGGACTTGTATTATGATGACTAGACAATGATATGATATAGAATACATATATATAGATACAAACATCCATGACTCGGGTACAAATATTTGTATTCAACATACAAATATTTGTCCCTTATGGGATTCGAAAAATGTACATTGTCCATTTTCAACGAGTAAAATTTTTTTAGGTTAAAGAAATTATTCATCACGGTCATAGATTTAGTGTTTACTTTTGAACCACGTGGCTAACTAGTTCCTAAACGGAGGTCACATTGTTGATCAATTACTCAATAACTAAACAAACCAGTATCGTTGTGTTCTGTTACACAACGATTGTTTCTGTTGTGCTATTAGGTGTTAAAATTTATGTTTTTCGGATTTATGGGCACAGACGCGGATTCACCGTTGTGGGCATGGTGGGCATGCCATACATTTTGTGAACGTCTCCTTTGCAGAAATGCTTTGTATCGATCTTAAGTGAGTCCACAGTCCAACTTGCACTTAGCCGATTTTGGGGTGGCCGTGCCCACACCTTTTTTGAGGGCTGGATCCGCCCCTGTGTGGACAGAGCTGCATGACAGTGCGTGGTTTGCTTCTTTTGTTGGTTGCCAAGTGGGAGAAGACGCGTCCGTGCTTGAAATCCAACACCACCTTCAACATAAGATGGCACAATAGTGTAGATGCTTCAAACAAGAGATCCGCAACGCACGCACTCAAGTGCAGTGCAGTACACACGGAGAAGATGCACGCGAACGAGGTCTGGCATAATTAACTGACTGACTCCGCTGGCATAGCGACACAAAGTCCGAAACGACAAAACGCCACTTTACCCCCCCATCCTGCGCAACCACTTGCCCGTAGCTTTCTTGAAGCTGAGGCAGGTCTGCCTCCACTACATGTGCAGGGTGGACCCCGCGCTTGTGTGTGTGCGTTGCGGAACGCTTTTTCGAAGCCTCCACACTCTCGTATGCTGTGGCAGTTTAAAAGTGCGACAGTTTACAAAGACATATACTAGGGTGTTACAAAAGTAAAAATAAACATTTAAAACTTTTAAGGGGGTGTTTACACCATCAAACTGAACAACTTTCACTATGTGACCAACATTGAAATCGCGAAAAAATAAATCAGCGATCCCATACATTTAGCTCGACTAGATTTGTAGTTTAGTATGCAACATCAGATTATTTTTTTCGCGATTTTGATATTGGTCCCATAGTGAAAGTTGCACAGTTTGATGGTCTAAACCAACCCCATAAATGTTTTTTTTTATTTATTTATTAAATTAAATGGGTACATGTGTGTCTTCAAAATTACCACGCCAAACTGCACAACAGTTTATCGGCGAAGCGCTCATAACAACACTTAGGTTTGTACCTTATAAGTTATTACTAAATTGCACACTAAACGGAGAGAAAAATATACCTAGAGCTTTGCAATATGTTTGAAATCCATAAATAGATGCGACCATAGCCAGAATTTTAAAAACAATAGGACTATGATTAATGTACTTTTGTAACACCTTGTAAATACACCTAAAAGACAATAACGAAAACTGACTTTTGTAGAGAATCCATTTTAGGTACGCTAAGGCCGCGTCTGTTTTTCTGTACCCAATGTCAGTAGGACAAGACATCCACAAAAGTCCACAAAATCCACAAAAGTCTGGACCTGTAAAAAAGTCCTAATAATAGCTTGAACTCGATTCAATTAATATCAAAACAAGTGTTCATCCAACGTGATAACTTCCCAACTTAGATAACGATTACACTTGTCTTAAAGACAGAGGTCGTTGACTCTCCAAAATGTGACTCATTCCACGCATAACTTATCGAATCATGGAGCTATTTTCCTAATGGGTGGTCTCGTAAATGCACTATGTATTTGTAGTACATTGTGTGCAATGAAAATAGTTAAATATAACCCTTTGTTCAATGAAATAGAGTTGATTCTGTAGTCTGAGAAATGATAGACATTTCTAGATTCATTGATATCTTTAGTACTAATAATTCCGAGTATTACAAGAACATCATTGATAAGTGGTTCGGCGCGTAATTTAAATAAAATAGACTGCTGTATCGCTATAGTCCTCGTGTAGACTCTATGTAGACTACACGATATTGATCTTAGATGTCTAGACTTCTTGATTAAATTGAGAGCCATGAACATCTGATGAAATTAAGCATTCGATACGGCATTTTTAACGAAGAAGTATGAACAGCCTTTTTTGGACCATTTTTTAAAGAACCAGTTTGTCTTGTTTTTTTTTTCGTATACAATTAAGAATAATTGATTGATTGAAGAAGTGTGTCACAAATGTAACAGTTAAACTTTATACCATGTAAATTAAAATACCGTTTTAAGGCACACACATGATAGAATATAATACTCAAAAGGAAATCAATAGATTATGTGTGCTACAGAAAGACAGTGCGAATAACGCTACTGCGAGAGCATGTTTGTGCTACTGACATTAGTGCGAGAGGATGTTTGTGCGATTTACATTAGTGCGACATCATGTTTGTGCGACTAACGCCACGGCGACAGCATGTTTGTCAAGTGCAAATAACGCTATTATAGTGCGACAGCATGTTTGTGCGACTGACATTAGTGCGACACATGTTTGTGCGACTGACATTAGTGCGACAGCATGTTTGTGCGACTAACGCCACGGCGACAGCATGTTTGTCAAGTGCAAATAACGCTATTATAGTGCGACAGCACACTTTTGCGACGAATGTTTTATATAAAAAGGAAAACTGACTCCTCTTCATTCAGATGATGGCCTAAATATAGGTAGTCCTGACATTGAAAGTGCTAGCTCCTAGCATGATTAGAATAACCATAAAAGCGAGGGAATCACATAGAAACAAAGCTTCAAATAAAACCTGACCGAAAACAATTGCCCTTATTCAAGCAGTCATAAATAATGAGCGTATTTCTCCTCCATGTATTTTCGTCTATCTTCACGATAACCCACTTACATAAACATGATTCTAACCGAGGCTTTATTGCTGAGTCACTGTCTACTCACATTTCTTTCCGTTAGGGGAACAAATAACCTATAGCCATAACCTTATGGTGAAGTTGATTTTACTGCGACTTTTTATGGTTTATGCACATCTGTGTTACACGATAAAAATGTCAAATGGTTTTGTTTTTCGCGAAGACATTATTATTCCAGCCACGAGTATGACATTATAAATTATAATCTTGTAAGTTTTAATAGCAAAGTTTATTGCGTTATAGTCTTAGATAAAACAAACAAGGGAAGTATGCAACATGGACATTGGACACACATGAAAATTGTGTTTAGTCCTGGATGATTTTTTTTTCAGTCTTTGGGGTCTATGGGTGCTATTGAAATTCAAACCAGAGACACAATTTATGATTCAACAGTTGTACGAAAACGACAATCTTTGGTTCTACTAGAAGTCCACTGTGATCTGTCGGTTAAATTTCATCGTTGCGTGCAGGTTGCGTGCGCATAGCATGTGCTGGAACTTCAGTCACTTTCTTCGACTTTTTGCTATGACATTCGGAAAAATCCTTGCAAATCTAAAGATAAGTTATTATTATAATATATTAATAAAACGTGAACTGTAAAATAGTAAATGACAATTTAATATTACGGAACGAAAAATTCTAAATCCCGATTTCCCTCCATTCCTACAACTTTACACCACTGATACACCCAGCACTATTGAAACACTATCACATTACAAATACAACGATGCAGAGAGAACCGTAAGCCAGCTGACTGCCTCGCATGACGTCATCACATGTGGCTGCCAGCCCGCGACCTTTTCCTTTTGCTTCCTCCCTTTCTTTGTTGGAGCTGTGACGTTTTGTTGCTTTTGTTGTTGCTAAAGGGTTACAGCTTCGTTTTAACGCTAACTAAAGAATAATTTTAATTATGATTACGTTACGAGTGTTACATCAAATAGCTTTAGCTCTTTATAGTGTTACGTCTACATTTTATATTGTAACTAAATGAACCACAACATTGTCGTTTCTAGTTATTGTGGCTATATGACGGTACTATTATGTATCTGATCGTTCTTTTGAGAATCTGGTATAGCTGGGAACAGGACATTATGAATACAAAATACAATCAGAACCTGATTGTGTCATGTTCCTTTCGTTCTCAGTTGTACCAGGTTCAAAATACCCGATCAGATACACAAAAGTGCAGTCATAGCCATAATATTGGGCTATATTTATTATCTTCCCAGAAGTAAAAAAAAACCTTTTGTTAGCCTGTATCGTGGAAGAAAAGTCGTAATTTGGTGCCTATATAAAAGCTTCAAAAGCGAAAGAAATACGTCAAATGTATAATGTAAATGTACCTAAATAGGTACAATACCTACTAGATTGTGAACGTCTATATCATATCATAGAGCAGCCTGTAATCCAATCTTCGATCATCGATTGAACGTCTGTCGAAGGTTTTTTATTTTTGGCAAAAGGCTTATCGTGCTCAATCCATGTTTTTTCGATTTGTAGAGCACTCGGACTCGCAAGTAAATTGCGACTCGGCGTCCTCTGACAAATTGTTCAACCATTTCGTTGACGTTTCCCGTTCTGGATTTGATTTCGACAGGACTTCTCTATGAAATTGCTGTAGATTTAATCTTGGATCAAAATTACGTTATGTTATCTGGGGTTCTATTGTCTAACTACCCGATTGTATAATGACCCGATCAAATCGAAATGGTGTTTTTTGAACGGTTCTTATCGATGCTGCTTCTCAATATTTAGTTAAATAATATTTAAGGCAATGGATATAATGATTTGAGAAAAAACAATATTACCTACTTCAATATTGTTCCGTAAAAATTTATCGGTAACTTACACGAACTTGTGACGATTTTTATGACAATTTTCGTGCTGTGAGGTTCCGGTTTAGCATGGATCACCTAATTTCTTCCCGTGGGTGTTCTAGTGTACTATGACTATGAGGCGACTAGTGGATACGTTTTCTATGTGCGAAACTAGTGCGATAGGCTAGCCTATCACCACTCAACGCGTCATTCCAGCTTGAAACCTTCAATATTCCAAAAGCATTGCTACAATACAACTGTATGCTTCAAAAAACAATTGGTATTTCACTTCCGCCGAACTTCTGGACTATTCCGAAAGAGATGATGCAAAGATTGTTTTCGGTCTTCTCTGCGGCGTGATGGTTATGAGTTTAAATACGAGTATTCTATAATAGGTATGTTGTAAAGTATCCAATTTCAAAACAAGAGGAGTAGCGTGACGGATCATTATGATGACATGTGATAGTGAATAGTTTTATTTTGCAAGCGTGTGTACGCAACAATGCTATAATGCTGTCACGGTACAGTTTCATTCTGTTATTATGGTGGTTATGCACGCCAGTGTATGATTTAGTTTATTTTGCAACTGATCTTTTATAACTTTCTCCTGGTGGTCGTGTCTATTTCATTTGAGGTCGGGTTTCTAGTGCTCCTGCTTGTTAACATAATTTGCGAGTCTATTTCCTTTGTAATTAGGACGGTTTTCGATTTTATTACTAAATTCTATTAATAGACATCAAACTCAATCGTCAATAAATTAGTCTTTATTTGACAGCAAAACTAAAAGAGATAGAGTACACGAAGCATATTGATTGCTCTAATCAAATCCCCAGTACTTTTTTTTTTTTTTTTTTTATAATAATAACTTACTTTGCGAAGTCACTTGACCATGTTTAGATTAGACCAAATTGCTGCTTCATTTGCTTCTTCAAAAGTGTTATTTTAAACTGCGACGTGGCTCTTAAAATCTGTAGCTGGCTAAAAAAACGATTCATCATCATCAGCCTATCATCGTTGCTACTGATCATAGGAATCTCCCAAGGTACTAAACAAATCAAACTATTGTAATACTAGATTTTTATCTACAAATATCACAATGAAAACTTTATTACATTCAGATAACTGAGATCCATTACGTTAACTATACAAATCGTATAAACTGGTATACGATTTGCATATTTTTCCAACAAATCAATATTTTACCTCAATTAAATATAAACCATTATTGATTATAAACATGTTACAGCCATGTTGTGCTATTTCGAATCAAAAATTTGTCTCGGGCGGGACTTGAACCCACACTCTTCCAACCCGGGGAAACGAGCTAACCAAGACGTGACGTAACAGATTGAAAATTTCGTTCTCTGGTCAGTGGGCTCGGTGGTGTAATTGGTTAGCTAGCACGTTTCCCCGGTTTGGAATAGTGCGGGTTAAAGTCCCGCCCGAGACAAATTTTTCAATCTTTGATTTGATTCAATTAAATATAACTTTGCAATTCATATTTGCAAATGATTGCTACGCTGATTGGTCGTAAGCAGGATGTCATTTCGTTCGCCAGAGACGTGGGCCCTCATTGGTCTCTCTAGTCCATTATCTATTGAGCTAGAACTATCATATGGCGCAGTTAGGTCTCCAATAGGTCCACTATTGATTTCCGACGTTTAATGAGTATGACGCAGTAACGTTATTAATAACCAGTTGATAAGATCCAGTCAAACGAGGAGCCTTAATGCTCATTAGAATTGTAATAATAATAAATAACAATTGTAATTGTTCTATTCGAGTATACTCGCTTAGTTGCTTAATAATAGCAACATAAGTATAAGAGGTATTACAAAACTACAAATAAACGAATCATTCCCTTTACGTCGATCGTCTCCGTACGTCGAGTCTCCCAACAGTGAGTCTCTGAACATCGACTGTCGCTTTTGTCTCCCTACGTCGAGCCGATGAAGATAGCATTTAAGGGGGTGGTGTAGACCATCAAACTGAACAACTTTCACTATGGGACCAATACCGAAATCACGAAAAAAAAAATTATGTTCTATACTCTACAAATCGACTAGAGCTAAAATATGTATGGGATTTAAAATTATTTTTTTCGCGTTTTCGATGTTGGTCCCATAGAGAAAGTTGTTCAGTTTGACGGTCTAAACAAACCCCTTTTGAGTTTTAAAAATTTATTGTTACTTATGAAACACCCTGTATAACTTGAACGAATTAATTGTTAGGGTATAGTACCTAGTAGGGTGACAAGACAATATTTAGATAAATCTGACTGTATTTGCCTTTCCGTATCTTTTTCCCATCGGAAAACGCGTTAGAGGTACTATAGATTACTAAAATAAGTAGTGTACAGTGTGGCACTGTTAATATAATCTACCTTTTTGTTTTTACTTTTATTTTCGTGTGAATTCGAAACACAAATCTTTGGATGTTGCTTACTTAGAACATGACAAAATTACTTTTATTCTAAAAGCATTTTTATCTAATAGTCGCGCCTAATTTAAATAGGTACCCTTCAAATTGTCAGTACAATACACAATGATTAATCATTACATGACTCTATTTGAACATTCATAAAATATACATAATCTTGCGATAATTTCCTTTCTGGTTAGGTATTCAAAAAATCATAGAAACTAGAGTATTCGTTTGTGACAAGATTCCGTGGGTTGAGCTTGAGACCTGTTGAGTTACTTACCGACAGCGACTGAAGGTATACAACATAGGAAGGAAGGTATACCATACAAAAGGACATTTATTAGTATGGGCCCGCCGTCGGATGTGTCTCACTCTACCCTTATTGTTGTTTTAAGGGTCCATGACAAGTCGTACTGGTCGTGGGCTTGGCACTTCCTCTCGACTTTTACTTCCTCTCCATTACTGGTCAGCTCTGCATATCCCTGTCTAATGCGCCTGACGCTGGCGACGTGCTTGGCACTAAACGGCCAATTCGGTTCAATCTGTTAAAGATTCCCAGGAAATTGTAGCAAAATATTTTGGATTACGCCCAAAAAAATAAAAAGTATCCATTCGTCGCCTCCCATATTATGATGATCCACGGGAAAAAACGGCGCGGTCCATTCTAAGCTTGGAACCACTAGGCATCACCAGTTAATACCCACTAAAAATAATTCTGACGGCAAAGGTGAAACATAGTAAAAAGTATATTAGATTACTTCGCAAACCAACTCAGCATCTGAGTCAACACTCATTCACGAGTGTTCGCAGAAAGAGTCTAGTGTTTACATCGCATCGTGCGTATCGATTCATCGTCGATTCGCTAATTTCGATTGTTGCGTGGGCTCAGCGACGTTACGCGTTTAGATATACTGAGTAATAAACTTAAAAATAACTGAATTGTGATCTTTATTTCGTACTGGATAAGGGCATCTTTCGAGTCTATTGACATATTTACAATTAGATAAAACCAAATGGTGCGTAAATTTTGACATACACACACACGTGAATAACACACTTTGAAGGTCATAGTTATCATTTCAATAACGATCAACGATTCATAAAATTTTCTGCATCAATCAGTCTCTCTAATTTTTTCTACCTTGAGCAATATCTGTAGAGGTTGTTATTTTAGACAGTTGGTTGGTTGGTCAAAGGGTGATTGTTAGATACTAAACAACTTTCCCCAAGGAAACAAAGGAAATTCGCAAAAAATTTTCCCTTTTGAGCGAAGTACCTAAAATGCACCATGCCTAAAGTCAGTGTCTAAAAGCACAGCTTAGTATTTTCCAGACAAACGATCAATTTAATTAGTGTGACGAGGCACATTTTTTTTTGCTAATTTGCTTTGGGTTCCAAGGGGAAAGTTGTTCAGTATCATGAGTAGAATCACCCTTTTCAGTTAATTCACTTTGAAGTTTTCTTTGTAATGTCAGTCGTCGAAAGCCCTAAGACAGTAGGTATCTATTTTAGTATCGGGGCAGTGACTCAACTCTTGCGAAACTGTTTACTATTACTTATTGTCCAACATTGTAGATCCTATCTCTCTTTGTTTACGTTAAACTACTGTAAGTTTACATTATTTAATCGAACTCTTGAAAAAAAAACGTTTTATTTATGAATTGAACTTCAAGTAAATTGTTACATTTTATTATAATTAACTTTTGCGTGTGCGTTAGCACTGCATTTGCGCCAATCTCAAGTAGTTGTGGGAGTATCTATCCCAATCTCAGGGATTGTTTTTGATCAAGAACAAGAAGAGATTGCGGAGCCTCGTGGCAGGCAAAAACGCGAACCGCGCGAACACCACGCGAGTCAAGTGATCTTGTCAGAACCTGCAACGTCGATGTCTGAATCCCAATGTCCATGTTAGACTGTCAAATAGATCGCATTGAAACACGTCATATTATTAAATTGCCTCTAAAGTTATCCTTGAAGTGCGGGGTGAGGTGTGGTATCTGAAGTTAGTGAGCGGCAGGGAACATTCTGTATGTCAATATTCATTGTGTAAGAGCGGGTTCGAATCCAATGAGTTTTTCTATCTTGAAAGTACCTATAGGTACGTAAATACCGACTGATCTCAAACGGTGAAGGAAAACAGCATCGTGAGGAAACCTGCAGAGCAGACAGAAGAAGACATTCTGATGCGTATGTAAAGTCAACCAATACGCATTGGGTACGCGTGGTGGACTGACGCCCATACGCTCCTTGAGGGTGGGTATATAGGCCTGTGCCCTGCAGTGGGACATATGTAGGCTGGTAATGATGATGATGAGATAGAACCTACTATATGTATACTACTATCTATTCTGTGGTACGTTTTGTTTGAAATCCAAAGCATGCTCATATTGACGTTTGCAATCGATACCTTTTGTTGACAAGACTCACAAACTGCTATGGCCAGGCGTCAAGTCAATACTTAAGTGCCTTATCGTATCGATTGAGACACCACTCAAAAGTCGATGACTTGCGATAATAGGAATCGTTGACTTCATTGATGGCCACATCGCGTGGCTATACCGCAGTCACTACATCCGACTTCTTCTCTGATCGTGGCAGTCTCTTACAATCCTATATAGTGGGGCTAGTATGCCACGCACTACAAAGCGATAAAACCTGAAAACCGTCATGCGCTCATTTTGGCATGCGTGAAATATGTAAGTATTAAAAACAGAGGCACATCTCGAGTTTTTTCGTTTTGTCGGGAGAGGCATGAGAGGGAAGAACATAAGAGTAAATTTGTGTGTTACAGAAGCTGTTCTAAACACATCCTGCGTACATGACTGCTTTGTAATCGAGAAGTCGCTGTAGTCGAAATCGACTTTTATCATAAGCAACATTCTATTTTTAAAATTGTGGCTCGATTGTGTCAACGATGATTTTTTTGCTAATGTCAAGTAGAGCACAAGTGCTTGCCATTGTTCTGTAAAGTTCTCCACTGTGGCCTCTGTTAATCAAAGGGACACGTGGATATACGCCCCTATGTCAGATTTTTTGACACAAGGTAGCCAACTCCGTGGCTGGGCCCTGAACTAGAATCCCGGAATTCCGGCGAGAGTTGTCAACCCTAGCCATAGCCCATAAACCAGTGAGATCCCATAAGGAGAAGTCTCTGACAAACGCCCAGGTGCAGCGGCCCGTCCTACCTATTGCTTTTCCTCCGTACCTAAGGTTCGTAGTCTTCCAAAGAGATCAGAAGCAGGCAAACATGGTGGTAACCTGACGTAGCACTACAGCTGACATTTTGCTGAATTGCTTCAACTCAGAATCAAGCCCCAATTCATTAGCTTCTGTTGCTCTATGTATTCTGGTCCTTCGAAGCCGCATAGCAATGATTGATGTGATCCCATGGGGCAAAGCAGATTTCCAACAATTTCGCTGGCACTGTTTGTACGCGGGTTCGATTCCCAGAAGACGGGAAGGAAACGGACTTCGTGTTACGACTATTAAAATGTAAAGTGCATCATGAATGCATTTTAGGTGCATATTGTTATTAGCAGTTATTAAAGTCGTGAAAGTTTATTACGGATTTTTTTTTGTTAGTGTCGTAAAATGTTAGTGTTTCTTAAAAAAAGTAATGGTGTAATGATGATGACTGCAATTTTATGTCAAAATAATGCCAACATTTGGGTATGAGAAAGTGTTGACAATATTATTGTTTTTTTTTTCTAAAGAATCGTTGCTAGCCTTGTGATAGCTCTTGTAGTTTATGTAGATTAATTAATGGTCCATTTTAATTAGGGTTCATGAAGCCTTAGTAATATTTCTTATACTTCAAAATCTGCGCACGCCACATCTGTCACTGCTAACATCTATCAAACAAACGCTCCTTATTAACATATGCGTCAGCGCATCTTTTGAAGTAAAACGCATCACACCAGTCCCTTTTATGTTTTGTTTATTAAGTAAATAATACATCGGCTTTTATTTTTGTAATTTTATTTATAGTTTGAATGACAGGGTGCGGTCGGCATGTGATATGGTCATCGAAGGTCGAAGGTCAGTGGCATTGCGCTAGTGACATACTTTGGTTCAACCGATAATCGTTGTATAGAAGGACAGTTAATAAAGGTCATGTAAATAATGGCGAGTTTAATTTCAAAATATAACTATGAGGTTTTGTTTACGTGGGTGACAAAGATGCAGAATTTAAATACAAAATAATTTATTCAATACACGGTATTATAGTCAGATTTAAACTACAAAAACCTTAATCGTCGTTAGAACTACGTGACGGAAAAACATAAATGGACCACCCCAAAAAAATTACTTAGCAATGCAGATTTTGAGTTGCAAAATCTTGCGCCGCCGTCACTTATAATAAGACAGAGCTAGATTACCAAATCATTCCTCGAGTACATCATGAGGAGACCTGCACACGCTGAAGAGGAAATTCTGATGCGTGTGCGAAGTTTACCAATCCGCATTGGGGCTCGCGAGGTGGATTGACGCCTATACACCTTGATGATAGTTCTGTGCTTTGCAGTGGGGCTCACATAGCCCTTAGACCTGATAATAATGATAAGTATGACTAAGCAGACGTACGACTAACCCTTGTCAATCGACCATTCCGAGCCTATTTAGTCGTCCAGTACCGCGTCATTTCAAACACACCGTTTTCCTTTGATTCATTTTGTTCGCCTTACAATCACGAATATTATAATTACTTAGCCGAAAAATGCATAACAATACCATTATTAAGGTTACGAAGTATGCATACAAAGTTCCTTTCTTGGAAAAACTATTCTTTTATTAAAGCGTATAATGAAGTCTGTATGCGACAGGCGTCTCAATAAACTTGCTATGCCCTTTGGGGGTGACCCAGTTTCGCGCCAAAACGCGTTTTTATCGACTTTATTACTTTGTTTACTATGTCGAATGGCTTAATTCTTTTCTTATCATAATACTGCAATACAAGCAGGGATGTAGCCAACTTCGCTATGTCCGGAACACAAACTGTCGGATATCCGATTTCCGTCGCTTCATCTGCGTAAACTCAATTAGAAACTTACGCTCTGAAATGTTTGAAGTTTCACCCCATAGCTCTTCTAGTCTTGGAAACCGTACGTAGTATCGTCAAAGAAAATAAACGCTGTATCGTCGACATCTTCGTCATAGGTACAAGTATAATGCGTTGATTTAGCGGTGCCCAAATTGGTCTTTGAAAGTTGATTGGAATTGACCAATCTTCAAGATCTTTAACTATTCTAAATCATTTGAAATGTATCATATTTGTATCAGAATCTTAAAACAATTACGAAATGCAACCTAATATTATGTTGTGTCCAAACAAAAAACAGCTTTGAATTGTCAATCAATCAAGGTGCATTGCAGCTCGTTAGGTTTTTGCCCAGTTCATGGAGTTTAATCACCTGCCCACGTTGACTCGTTTGACATCATAATGTTATGTGCATTTTTAGGGCTGGGCCGTGTTCAAGCCGCTCCCCTGTAGGGTTTGTCCCATGCAATTTAACGTGTTGTTTTATATTTTCAAGGGTTGTCTTTGGGAATAATTAACATGGCATGAATTTATATGAGAACTAAGCTTTTCGGGGTAAAAAATGCCTTGTCATTTCTCACACAAAAGGCTACCTCTTGCGAATTTCAGGGAAATCGGTTCCCTAGTATACAGGGTGTGAACTGAACTAAACTTAGGGGGTGCTTCAGATCAAGAAACTGAACAACTTTCAATATGGGACCAAAAGTAAAATCGCGAAAAAAAATATTTTATTCATAGAAAAAGTAGACTCGACCCAAATGTATGGAACATCTGACTTTTTTTCGTGATTTCAATGTTGGTCCCGTAGTCACGGTCGTTCAGTTTGATGGCTTGGAGAAGTTCCCCCAAAAGCATGTAACGCATTAAAGTGTACACTCTGTAGATGCCAAGACGTAACAAAACCAGATATTAATTCCTTCTGTTTTATTATATTTATGTAGCTATGAATTGAGTATCGTTCATCTTCAAAATATCGATGTATAAATAGTTTTATTAGATTCGGTCGGAGGGCCCTAGAATCAAAGCGCCTGTTGTATTTGTAACAATAACATGAAGGAATCGCATTTGTCACTGTAGACAGAAATTCTATTTTGCTAAGCCCTTTCCCTCTTGCCTTCCTGATCGCTCTATCGAAGCTGGTGCTTCTCAGCTTTGCGACATAAACAAGACATGCGCTATTATTGACTTCAGTTTTAACTTTGAAACTAAACGTACTAAACTTTTAAACAATTTCTACGATCCAAAAGTTCGGGCGTCGCTTTTTGCTACTTTTTACTACGCGAGATTGAACTGTCATATTCTGGAAAATGGAAGAGAACACTCGACTTTTTTTAAGACTGACTGCAGTAAAGAAGATAAGATCGAAAGAGCACTAAAAGGACGTGGTTTTATAACGAGTAGGTATACCATTCGCTTCTGGGCATTAGATTTCGGTAGTATAATAACTATAACTGCCTTGGCCGCTAGATTGATTTAACTTTTTAACCGACTTCAACAAAAGGAGGAGGTTCTCAATTCGACCCGTATGTTTTTTTTTTTTTTTTTTTGTATGTTTGTTACGCGATTGCACCGCCACTTGTGAATTGATTTTCATGATTCTTATTTTGTTTGGTAGGTCATAATTCCGAGGTGGTCCCACGAAATTGATTCAGCGCTTATTGAAAAAATCTACAAAATAACAAATATGTACACAGATCACGGACTTGAAAAAAATACGGACGTAATGTTACACTAGAAAGATGTGAAGTATAAACGCGTATGAGATAGCGATAGTCATAAAATTCTATACAATTTGTATGAAGCTAGATGTCTGCCTCCGGAGTCAGACAGCCGTCGTCAAACAAAAAAGTGGTTACGTCGATAAGGGCAGCAATAAGTAGCGATCTCCTTTTTTAACTAGAGCGAATTTGCTATGTGCATCTCTTACTGATTGAGTATGACACGACACGTGCTTCTTTCTAGTACTTACCTTCTCTTTCTACGACGCAAACACAATATAATACATGGGTGCTTCACTTATATAATAAAAGGATATTACGCCCGTCTTTTTTTCAGGTCCGTGACACAGATGACGTTTTTGTTTGTCGATTCTCTTCAGGAGTGCGATTTTTAAACATCACACGTTCAAGTCAGCGGTAGAAAATGTCAAAATTACTATGGAGATTATGCATATTTCGTCTTTCTACTGCTAATTCGAACGTGTGATGTTCAAAAATCGCACTCCCGCAATGTTTTGATGGGGACTGTCAAACTATGTTTTTTTTTACTGTCATAACCAAGAATCTTTATATGCCTATATATTTAAAACTTCTTGGTCATACCTGTTGTGTTTAAACGTATAATAACTTTATGGTTTAAACTTCATGGATATAGGTACCGAAACACATAGATTTAATTGATCATGGCGGTCGGAAATGTTCGTCATTTTATGGGTTCCGTAGTCAAACAAGGAAACCTTATACTTTCGTCCATTCTGTCTGTCTGTCTGTATGCCCCGCCTCAATAACTTGCTCATTTTTGCATCTATTGAATCGAAATATGGCATAAAGACAGATAACAGTAACCCAAAAACAGAAATGTTGTACGAAACATGGGTTGGATTTTTTTAAATCGAGTGAGTTGTAGAGCGTACACCGTATCCTTTGCATTGAAGTACTTATAACTGCTTAGTCGAACTAATGTATTTCACTTGGATTTCAACACTGAAAAGTTTGAAATAAAAAAATTTTAACAAAAAATTAAAACCGACTTCAAAACTAAAAAGGTAAAAATAATAATATTGCAGTCGTTGACTTTTGCATTCGAATCTATAAGAACATAAGAACATTAATTTGTTTTATTGGAGTCGGTGTCAAGCCAAGCCAAGCCAAAAAATTACTGAAAGCCCAGTTGCGAATCGTACCGGCTTGACACCGAGTCCGATAAGACAAATTAATGTTCTTATGTTCTTATAGATTCGAATGCAAAAGTCAACGACTGCAATATTATTATTTTTACCTTTATAGTTTTGAAGTCGGTTTTAATTTTTTGTTAAAATTTTTTTATGTTTAGATTGTAACCACAAGACAAAGACTATAATTTCTTCCTGGTAAGATTTTATAGCTCATACAAAAGGTACAAAATAGAGAGTGAGTAACGTAGCTGTGTCACGCTGAAAGCTCGGTTTCAGCCGTGCCCACTTCACAGGCCGACGACCTCGGAAGGGTTGCCTTGTGAGGTGTAATGCGGGAGAGAATAGCGGGCTTTTTGACGTATATCAACACAAAGTAACCGTTAAACTGAGCTCTTAGTGGAAACATGGCCTGCCACATACATCCGGAATTATGAAACGAAATTCTGATTTTGTATGAGTTTTAAGCCTCCGAAATTCCGAACGGAATTCTTGAGGAGGAAATCCATTTGAAATCTCGAATTCCGGATGTATGTGGCGGGCCTAACATAAATATTATAAAAATACCATTGTTTAAGAAATATGTACAATGGTATTTGCAGGGTATTGGTACTACATACAGTGCAGACAGTCCCTGCCACTATCCAACCTTAATTGTTGTAATAATTGTACCTTGACGTTTCTGAATATCTAGGCAAACTTTCAGCTCTTAAATTAGACCAAAATTTCTAGACACTACAGACTGTCGGACTTGACGAATCAATTGTTTCAGACTACGCTATACCATTATATCATTAGTCATTCATTACACTTCCCTTCCTCGATTTATTTCAAGACTTTCAACTTCAACATTATTTATGTCGAAAGAAAGAAATACGGCATATAATATTTATTCTGATATATATTGTATTTTGTAGGTTGTATATTGTATAATATATTTATTTATTGTTTGTTTGTACACAATAAGTTTGCCTTGTAATTATTAACTGTCTCTTTTGCGGGTCTGCTGGAAGAAATCTCTTCAGAGATAAGCTCGCCCTTTGTACATGTTTTCTCAACTTTGTATATTTTTATGTTTTTGTGTGCAATAAAGTGTTATAATTAATTAATTACGGCAATTTGTTTTTCACCTCACAAGCTCGGAAAGAATCTGTTTTACATTCGAAATCTGAGTGCAAAAGTGCATTTTATCAGCTAGCGTGGAAGTTTTTTTCATCCAGCCAGCATTTTTATTGCCGTTATGAGGTGAAAAGTTGTGTTGCGCTCGGCAGCAAAGTTATTCTGCGCCTCGTACCTTTGTAACCTTCGCTGCGCTCTGGTTTCAAAACAAGTACTCGCGCCAAAAAACAACTTTGCAGCCTTGCATCATAACAAATAACTATTCTTGGGTGGGTAAACCTGCACAAGTTGAAGAATAAATTCTGATGCATATGTGCAGTTTATCATTAGACGCGTGTGTGCTGCCCATACCTCCTTGACGATAGCCCTGTGTCCCAGCAGTGCAGGCGATAGAGTCTGATGATGATGTGTATAACACGCCAATAATTTTCTGTAAGTTTCGTATCCAATCCAATGCAATTTTTTTTTTTATTAGGATGGTCGAATAGGTGGTATAGGATGGTCGAAGTGCCAATTCCGGTTCCATGTGCGTTATGTATGAGCACTGTATCTACGAATAAAGAAATCATTATATACTTTTTCAAATGAAGAGATTGGTATTGGTATGGTAGGAGAGAGGTTACCTGTATCAAAATGATTACATATTCAGAAAGCACTTGGTTGCCTTCCAAATTCTCTAAGCAAGCTTCCAGTGCGCATTAGTTATGTAGCTGGATCTAGAGCTGGATCTAGAACAATTTAGCTGGAAAGTCTAACTAAATTATTTATCAGGTATTTTACCCAAGGGACCTTTGTTGAATGTTGGCAACACCTGTCTATTCATTATTTTTAGGGTAAAGTAAAATGTATTTCTCAATCAAGAACGCTAACAATCGATACTGAAGTCTAGTTTATATCCACAATTGCTCCTGACACCTCTTAGATATAATCTACATTAAAGATAATTCAATAAGAGCTAAATTATTCTGATGCACCATGAGGTGTGAAACAACCATTAGAGAGCATTCTTGAAAGCAATCACATTGGAATGTTTACATTAAGAAGAACTTGTATGTTTATGAATATTTTGAATAGGCAAGTGATTGATCACGTTGTTTTATTATTATCTGTCCTGATTGGTCACGTAATGTGGGACCATTTGTCTAGGTTAGGATTAGGATTTCACAATAATTGTCCAGTGTTTTAAACGGGGCGTAAACTTAAATGCTTTACATTCTTGAGACCATCAAACTGAACAACTTTTGCGAACATAAAAGTCACGAAAAAAAAGTTGGTTCTTCCATAGAAAATGTCAATGGCTACTCAACCGAAATGTATAGAACAGCAGTTTTTTCCCGATTTCAATATTGATCCCATAGTGAAAGTTGTTTAGTTTGATGGTCTGAAACGCCCCCTACAATGTAAAATACAATAAAAAATAGTTTTTTTTTTAAATGTACACAAAAGCATAGTAAAAGAAATTAATAGTTATAAGTAGGTATAACAGTAAAGTAATAATTTGAATACATTTTAAAGACACTTCAAACAAGTTTGACATGGGTTTCCACGATAGACTCAGGGCCTGGATTGTGTGGAAACCATTTAAGTTTACCTTGTGTGTGAACTAGCTTACATTCTTAATTTTTTGTTAGTCAGCTTATATCATCAACTAGGTTAAATTCGTTTGGAGCCGAGGGTTAATTTTGGTGTCAAATTAATTGTTTCACGACCCATTCCACTTAGTTCAGTTAGGTTCTGTCTGGAATTCTAGATTAGTTTGTAACAAACACAGTTGTTGATGTTTTTTATACTTGTGTTTTAACTAAATAATGAACGACTTACCCAGAGTATTCAGTATTCACTACACTTCAAGACATTTTCATTAATAAACGGTTTTGATTTTGTTTCAGGTATGTATGCAGAGAACATTATAGTTATGAATGATGTTTGAACTTTGGTTTTTTCGTCTACCTGCTACCTGCAATGTAAGTAGGTACATAATATGCGACCATTTGTCCCCATGCAAACCATAAGCTTTCCAGTGGTCCTGGTTTGGGCCCATGGAATACTGACTAAGCGGAACATTACTTACAATACTACTACTAGGTGTTAATACTGCCTCCGTGGTCTAATGGTTAAGAGCATTGGGCTCTTGACACGGAGGTCGTGGGTTCGATTCCCACGGGGGACACCTAGTGATATATCACTTTGTGCTTTTTTCCCCAGTTGGTTAGGACATTGCAGGTTGAATCATCTGATTGTCTGAAAAGGAAAATGATTCCGTGCTTCGGATGACACGTTAAGCCGTTGGTCCTGGCTACTATCTCTGCTGGTAGTAGTCGTTACATAAAAAACCACGTCAGAGGCCGTAAGGCGGTTTGAATAAACTCTGACACCAGGGCTTGCCCACACGATAAGATGAAGAAGGTGTTAATAACCATAGTTGATATCACAGAACATTATAAGAGAGGTTAGAAGTGCAAAGTAGGCGCGGAACGCGTGCCACAGGTTATGCAATGATTTGCATAACACTCGCGGCGTGGTGCTAGCGAGAGGGCATGAGTAGTTGTAGCAGCGTGAGCGGGAAGACAAGTGGCGACAGTCGTCTCCGAAGCAAAAGCGCTACTTTGCATTTCTAACCTCTCTTATATAATGTTCTGTGGTTGATATCAACTACAGGTCTACAGCAACTGCTTAAGAGGATAGATTCAGTTTTTTCCATACAAACGTATTCCCCTGTTTTCTCCCTGGATAATGACACTAGAGCAAACATTTGTTTACCATCCAATCTATCTAATCTAACTAGGGACCTTTGAAAATGACAAATTTTACAGCCCGTTTTCAGACATCCAGCAAACAAATTTGACGAATATACACAAAAAAATCAAAACGTACAGACATAGCCAAAGTCTTTCTCATATTATTCTTGAAAGAAGTATTAAAATCGGTTTAGTTTTGGAGGAGAGTTTTGCAATTGCGTGAACGTTTTCGTTCCAATGTCAACTCTATTACAATGAAGTTCGGACCGAAACGGTTGCAATATATCGAAAATCTAAACTCCGGGTGCAGGGAATACGAAATGCTGTTTTCGTCGATTTTATGTAGATAAAATCGGTCCTAGCTGCAGCAGTTTCTTTCGCACTCTAGTCGGTGGGGTATATGGGTGGGGCGGATCGGACAAATATGTATACGGTTGGATAAGTAACCTATTCTTCAAATTAGCATTGCAGCCCGTCTATCCTCAGTCAGGATCATGTGTATGGGTTAAACACGCTCCATCCTTACCCTCATGAAGCTGAGAAAGAGGTGCTGCGGGCATCGCCATTAGGAATTAACCGAGTAACCTGGTTCTATCACGATCGATATTTTTCTGTTTTATATGTTTGACTGGGTTACCTTTTGTTTGAAGGGTATGCTTGAAAGTTTAGTGCTGGAAAGCTAGGAATGGTATGCGTTAATGTCATTCACAATTAAAAATGCATTTAAGCAATGACTGTCGTGATATGAAGACTATCAATCCTCATTCACTGCCTCCGTGGTCTAATGGTTAAGAGCATTGGGCTCTTGACACGGAGGTCATGGGTTCGATTCCCACGGGGGGCACCTAGAGAAAAGTCACTTTGTGCGTTTTTCCCCAGTTGGTTAAGACATTGCAGGCTGAGTCACCTGATTGTCTGAAAAGAAAGATGTAGTAGTAGTAGTCGTTACAAAAACCACTTCAGAGGCCGTAAGGCGGTTTGAATAAACTCTGACACCAGGGCTTGCAGCCCACTCGATTAGAAGAAGAATCCTCAATGGGCACGCGTGGTTGACCGACTACTGCTGCGGCACAAGTCTACCCTCATAGTGAAAGCCTGTGAGGGTGTATACGTTATAATTATAACGTACATAGTGGGTAATCCGTACGCAGTTGGCAATCAATACGCAGTAGGGAATCAGTAACCAGAAGGGAATCAATATTCAGTAGGTTGTCAGCACGCAATAGGTAATCTACACGCAGTAGGGAATCTGTACGCAGTAGGGAATCAGTCAGTCAGTACTCACTAGGGAATCGGTACGCAGTAGGGAATCAGTCAGTCAGTACTCAGTAGGGAATCGGTACGCAGTAGAGAATCAGTACGCAGATCAATATGCAGTAGGTTATCAGCACGCAATAGGGAATCAGCACGCAGTAGGGAATCGGTACGCAGTAGGGAATCAGTAAGCAGTAAGGAAGAATGAAGCTAGGGTGATGATAAAATGGCGATCTTACTGATTGAAGTGTTAATCTTCTTCTTTCTTCCTGTCATGCAAAATATTTATCAAATGGTTAGCCCCAGGCTCAAATCATCATGGCTCCCGTCAGCGACTGGAGCGCGCGATGCTTTAAGGCCCCAGGGCAGATTTAAGAATATTGTAGCTTTGAATATACATTGAGGAAATCTTGGGAAGAACATATGGGGTCCTTCTTAATATGCTGACACTTTTTTAAGGGGATGATTAGACCATTAAAGTTCATTTATCATTTATTTATCATTTAAACTGAACAACTTTCTCTATGCGACCTATATCGAAATCGCGAAACAAAAATCTTCTGTGCCATACAAAACTGCAAACCATCTCGAGCCAAATGTATGGTTAGGCCACTGTCGCGTTAGGGTAGGCTTACGCTACAGGTAGGTAGTTAGTTATAAATGAGGTAGGTAGTTAGTTATAAATGAGGCTTACGCTACAGGTAGGTAGTTAGTTATAAATGAGTCCACAAGATTACGTAGAAATAACCTTTAATTTGCCAAATATTAAGCCACCTAGTACACAGAATCACCTAGTACACAGTTTCGCCGTAGTCAGATAGGTAGGTAAGTTAGGTCACTGGCCTCGGTGTTCACGGCTGATGCCGGCGCCGTCGAAGCTTCCAGGATACGCTGGTGGAGCTGTGGGTGCCCACGCAGGTGAGGCCACGTAGGTAGGTAGGTTGCAACCTCGCGCAGCAGTAGGTATGAGTTGAACGGGAACGCGAAGCTCCCCTTAGGTAGGTAGACCGTAGGATATGTCTGTAGGGTCTAACCCCAACGGTGATTTTTTTTCGCGATTTCGATATTGGTCCCATACAGAAAGTTGTTCAGTTTGATGTTCTGATCATCTCCTTAAAAAAGTGTCAGGCATATTAAGTTGGACCCTGTATAAATTAAAAACAACTATACAGATCTGTGGGAATAGGAAATTACTTTACACGCCGCGCCGGAAGGAAATAAAAATAATTAAATTCCAATTTGTACGCCTTAATACTGTGAAAAAGATAACTTTATGGAACGGAAATTAAATGTGAATTAAATAGAACATCATTTCTAAGAAGTAGGCGATAAATATTGAACAGAAGAATTATTTGTACGTAACTTTGATTCCAGGTTTCAGTACAGAAGTGCTATTTTAGAATCGTGTTCAGATTAGTTCTCGACGTTGTACCGTTATAAATATTTGGTGACCTGAAGAATTGTTTTTTGTATTAATAAAAACAGTTTTGTTTGCGTCACCAAACAGTTAGAGCTTCGCTGTAGCTGTAGGCCGGGGAGCACAACGCGACTCTGCATACAATGTTATTCCTAAATAGGTTCGCTTATTACATGTCATAGGTGAGTGTTTCCCGTTGGTCGTATAGAATAGAACTGTCACATGTAATTTGTAGGTTACTTTTAGAGAGATAGATAATAATCTAAGCAAAAAAATTAAAAGACGAAATATTCCATACTAAAGCCATTTCGGTGCATTAAAGTCCGAAGTCACCTAAGCCACTAAAAGCACCGTAGAAACCCAAACAAACGCCAAGTCCCACTTGTCTCCCATTCTGCAACAAGGTGCCTAACGGCTGACCTTTACGTTTTACTACGTCATAAATACACAATACAATAGTCGAAAATATATTTTCCCTATTGAATCCCAAGCACCGACGTTAACAATATCTTAACGACTAGCCACCGGGGAGGTGGGCGTGTAACGGAGCTACAATCGCACCATTATGTCCATACTAGGCTCAGTCGGGCATCGAACCCGCACCCACATGGTTGTCATTACCGATCATGTGATCGCTGAACTGATGTGAGTTATCGCTGACGGATCTAGCCTGAAGACTGAAGACTATTTTAAGATCTGACATGGGGTTTTGTGTTTTGAGATTCACTTCTCTATCGTACCATGTTCCTAACATGATCGTTACAGCGCATATTGAAGTCCCGATTTCTCTGTTGATAGTGGGACGGCCTGTCGTAGGTTCAATTCGCACACAAAGGGGCAAATATTAGTATAATATAGACTAATACTCATACTTAATTTCTTGAAGCCCATTTCTTGGTATAAACTTAGTCGCCTTCGTACGCTACCCGAATAGTGACGGGGCAGCCGTCTTCAAGCTGCAGCAAATTCTTACAAATATGTCCTTATGGGATGCCCGATCTTCGTTATAGTTGTGTGGAAATGCGGTGTTTCACGAATATTTGTTAGTCTACGTAGTGGCCTCTTCATGTTGATCAGCCATGGTATCAACAAGACATGGAAGCAACGATTCGACAGAGTGGTGAGACACTCGTTTTGTGTAAAGTATAAACAAATAGGTACTTAGAATACTTATTTTTTCTAGAGAACCGCCTGTCACCTCATCAAGTCATCAGTGACAAACAATCGAACCATTAAGTTTATGTATGCACGGTGGCCGGGCACCGAACTTGGTGCATGTGTGCGGTGAGCCCTCATGTCTCCTGCGCATCCGGCGCCCGCGCCGACACGCTCTCTGATCTTTCTTTAAGTACTTCTTAATTTGATTCATGATTCTTACTAGTATGGGAAATTTCTTAGAGTTTTGTATGGTCGGTTGAATTTGAGAGTCATGCTGCCTGAACCTCAAATTTCAATACATTCATTCAAGTGTTGTGTGTTTATTTCAGTAAAACATTACCTTTCCATCCCCCAGCAGCGTTCAGCTTATAAGGAAATGTTGAATCGATGCTACGAATAATGACGATGATGACATGTTTTGGTTATGACTAGTGGGTTTCTAGGTAATGATTTGCTGTAGCTATTTAATTTATTGTATTGTACGGATTTTATACTGTGATATGACAACAACCAACCAATTTTATTCACTCTTATTACAGATTAATAATAAGTTACCTCTTATGTTTCAAAGGACCATCGAAGCACCTTTTAAAATTCCAAGCCGTGGTGGTTTCGACATAAAATGGACCACCTCATTTCTTCCCGTCGGTAGGAGGCGACTTAGGTATATTTTTTCTTATGCAGAGTTTCTGTGGGCGAGAACCAAGTGCCTATAACCACTGGGCACGTCAATCTAGCCTGAAACCTTCAGAATGCTAAATGACATTGCTATAACTGCATCCTTCAAGGAAGCTTTAGCAAAGTTTCTGTCCACCCCAACAGGGATTATGGTCGTGAGTCTTCGTATAACTTCCGAAGTCATGCTGTTATTCAAATAGGTTCTTGAATGTGATCTTGTTTCTCTAAATCATTCATAATACCTTTACGTCTTGTTTATGATCATCAAAGCTTTCTATAGTACGGGAGTAAAAGTTTAATGATTCATCATTCTCTTGCCCATTTCCCATTATTTGGGGTCGGCGCAATATGTCATCCTCTTCCATTCATCTCGCTTGGCCGTCGTTTCAGCACTCACTCCTTTCTTACACATATCATCCTTCACACAATCCATCCATCTTTTCTTTGGCCTTCCTCTCCTACCACAGCCATCCACATTCATACTTAACACTCTTCTCGTAACATGAAATTCGTCTCTTCGCATCACATGCCCATACCACGATAATCTATTGCCCTGCAATTTTTCCGTTATAGGTGCTACTTTCAAACTTCCTCTAATATACTCATTCCTAATCCTGTCCATTCTAGTTACACCACACATCCATCTCAATATTCGCATCTCAGCTACATGCAGTCGTTTCTCATCCGTTCCTTTTGTGGCCCAACACTCTGATCCGTACATAACGACAGGTCTTATTATCGTCTTGTATATTTTCCCCTTTAATTTGAGGGGGATTCGAGAGTCGCAGATCGTTCCCGTAACCTGCCGCCACTTCATCCAACCTGAGTTGATTCGGTGCTTCACGTCCCGATCGATCTCTCCATCGTTTTGTATGAGTGAGCCGAGGTACCGGAAGTCGGAGCAGACTGGCAAAGGCACGCCATCAAGGGCAATAGGCATGCAACTGGAGAGACCGCCGAAATCGCAGAACAAACATTCCGTTTTAGTTCTGCTAATTTTCAAGCCAACACTCTCCAGTTTTTGCTTCCATTTTGCCAATCTGCTCTGGACCTCGAGTCCCTCTTCACCAACAAGAACAATGTCGTCGGCAAACAGCATGCACCAGGGTGCCTCTTCCTGTATGTCCGATGTTAAAGCATCCATAATCAACAGGAAGAGGTAAGGACTCAAAGCCGACCCTTGGTGCAAACCTACAGCCACATTGAACTTATCGGTGGTACCAGCAGATGATCGGACGCATGTACTGGATCGGCTGTACATTGCACGAATCAACTCAATGTATTTTCCAGGCAAATTTTTCTTTTTGAGAGCCCACCACAAAACCTCTCTGGGTACACGATCGTATGCCTTCTCGAGGTCAACGAACACCATGTGCAAGTTCTTTTGAGCACGCCTGTATGTTTCACACAGTTGGCGTAGTGAAAAAATAGCGTCCGTTGTTCCCCGACCAGGCATAAACCCAAACTGGTTTTGCGTTATCTCACTCTCCTCTCGCATTCGTTTCTCTACAACCTTCTCCCATACCTTCATACTATGTGACATTAGCTTTATTCCCCTATAATTGTTGCAGTTCTGTAAGTAAAAGTTTAATGATTATGCCAGCATAACCAACACTAGATTTAGCTTGCATTAGATCTACTACTGATATTCCACTCTGAACGAGTGCCGAAGGCCCTCAAAAGCCAAACGAGCACGATTCCGGCATAAAGTCGGCCAACCGAACAGATCTGACATCACGACACGACATCCAAACTGACTGAATATTTACTAATAATACAATTATAATGCAAAACCTGCTTTTGCTTTTGACTGAAAATCTAGCGGGAATGAACGAAGTCCAATAATTATACAGGGTGTTAGGGTTATCTGTATTACTTTATTGTACCCGTGATACTGATTAACTTTCCTTAAGACAAATAAGGAAATTCAAAAAAATTATCCACTTACCATACTAAATGCAATCAGCTGATCGAACGTTTGTATGAAAATTAGAAATTTTTGGATGAATAATTGGTAAAATCACCCCATAAAGTTATGCAACTGTTAACCCTAACAATGTATTAATGAAACTATCAATACCTTTCCATCATATGTATGATGTTAAGCGATTTCGATCGAGAGTAAAAAACCAAAGCCTTTTACTCGGAGCGCGCTCCATACAAACGTACTATGGTGATATTTTCAATACTAACCAATTAAAGTCAATGAAATTTGTAGAAACAATCTAGAAACAAAATTCTATGCTTGTATGGAGTCAGATCTTCGTTAAAATGTATAGTTTACAAGTTACAGTGCCTCTCAAGATTTCCATACAAATCTTAAATTAATCCTAGCATTGAAACTGTATATTTTAACGAAAATCTGACTCCATAGAAGCATAGAGATTTGTTTCTAGATTGTTTCTGCAAAATTTAATTGACTTTAATTGGTTAGTATTGAAAATATCACCATACGAGTAGTACGTTTGTATGCAGCGCGCATTTTCGCTCTCGGAATAAAATTCTCTTAAGTTACTTTCCATGTTTCTAGTTTAATGGTATTGAACCGTATTTTATCGAAGTTATTTCTGCGTAACTGTGAAATTGCTTTGCATAATATGAATTACAACATCACATTGCCTGTGAATTTTTTTAAAAGTTTGCTGGATCTATACTCAAATCCTTTGTTTTATTCATTCAGCAACTAGGAATAAGTAGTTTGATTAAAATAATCAATGTGAATAACAATAACAATCCAATACATAAAAATAAACAGCCTTATTTGAAAACAATTACGACCTTATTCCCCGAGCACTCAACCAGATTGACCTCCACAGTTCCAATGCACGTAAAACTATATTATCCTCTTCCAATGGTCGGATAAGAAACGGGAGGCAAACAACTTCACATTCATGCTTAACTGTAAAAGGCAATTCTGCACGTAAAATGAGCTCGCAATATGATGCGATGTCAAAACGAATAAGGTGCGAGATAAAGATCTCTGGTCATTGAGAAATAAATGCTGGTTGGATTGAGGATTTTGTATTAAGGTTGAGTGAATAATTAAAATGGGCTTTTAGCAAATTATTGATTGCAATGGTTCTTTAGTTCCTTTTTTATATTCTAATCCCATCGATAATTTTTTTTAAACCATATTGGATGGGAAGATAGAGGGAAAGAGAGGTAGAAGAAGACCTAGTCAGAGTTATCTAGCCCAACTCAGCCCAAGTGAAGGAAATAGTTTATGTCGCTTCGTATCAAGACGTATAACTGCCTCCGTGGTCTAATGGTTAGAGCATTGGGCTCTTGACACGGAGGTCGTGGGTTCGATTCCCACGGGGGGCACCTAGTGAAATGTCACTTTGTGCGTTTTTCCCCAGTTGGTTAGGACATTGCAGGCTGAGTCACCTGATTGTCTGAAAAGAAAGATGATTCCGTGCTTCGGATGGCACGTTAAGCTGTTGGTCCCGGCTACTATCACTGGTGGTAGTAGTCGTTACATAAAAACCACGTCAGAGGCCGTAAGGCGGTTTGAATAAACTCTGACACCAGGGCTTTGCAGCCCACTCGATAAGAAGAAGAAGACGTATAACTTCTTGAGTTCTAGACACCAGCGTAGAAAAGACAGGATTGCCGAATACTCCACCAACAAGAGCGTAGCTTTTAAATACGATTATGATGAATCCAATCGAAGTATATAGGTACCTAAGCATAACTAATAGGGGATTAGTGTAGGTTCCAGCAGTGTTGCTTAGATATACAAATTTGTTGAATTTGATTATCAGTTTTCTATTAGCAGCGAGTTGCCCAGTAATCTACGACAAGCCGCACTGGGCCCGTGTTAATCTGTGAACGTGTGGAAAATGGTATGTTCCGTCTAACTCTCACTAGCCTTATGCCCCGCAATATGGGCTGATGTGGTCATTTAATGTTGATGTTTCGAACCATAAAGATAATAGTGAGATATCCGTTACTGAACAATGTTATCAAACCCCTAGAGATTAAAAAACAAACCAAAGGTGACATCATGACAAATCCACAATAACAATAAACTCGATTGTAAAAGGGCATTCGCGTGTGGCTGGTGTTGCAAATCGATGTTGTCGTAGCATCGCGTGAGTCAGCTGCCGGTGCGCGGTGCGCGTGAGCATCGTCCTCGCGATCCTGCAATCTGTCCGGTTTTGCACCGTGTTACTCGCAGCTAATGGCTTAGATGGCCGATTACTCGTTGATTTTATGCAATTCACAGACTGGTTATAATAGGGGTTAAATTAAATTTGTTTCCTGAATATTTAGGGATCAAATTATTGGATAACTCAGCAGCGAGACAGCATCATTCTGGGAATCATATAATATGTAAAATTTTGTACCAATCGTGTTCGTCAGACAAGGATTATTTTTCTGAAAAACGGGATGTGTTTCAGAAAAATTATAATATATGAGTTATGACATAACGACCGTATTCCCTTTCAAAAATTACTGCAGTTGTAGCAAACCTATTTCCACTATTTAGACAACGTAATAAAAGTAACTTTTCTTCCCTCCGGACGGAAAGCGTCAATTTTCGTCCCGCTGCGCTAAACGAAGTTGTCGCTTTCCACCTCCGTCGAGAAGAAAAATAGTATACTAACCTCGGACAGTAAATAAGAAAGCCTCAGATCACAGTTTGTTGACCTGCCGAGGTCAACAATTACATGAGATCTGAGACCTTTCTTACTTTCCTGTCCTCGGTGTGTAATCTACCATTTCCGAATAAAATTTATGAAGAAGAGAATCCTTTTGAAACTTTTCCTTCTTACTGAAGAAAGTTATAAATCTTTCGACATCACCTAAGCAGTTTATAGTTTTCTAGACCTTAGTCTACAAATAATAGTTGAAAACAAACCCTATAATTTCAACTACCCAAAAACCGCAGGATGACGTCACATCCACAATTCCGCAGAAACGTCCATCGAAATACCTATTGTTGTCTGCCGGTGGCCTGCGTGATTAATAACCTTCAGCCCTGTCCGGTCTGCGCAATACTATATTTTTAATAGCTCAAAAATCCTCCACATTGTACTAAAATCGTCTGGTATTTTATATAAACCTAGTAAGGTCGCGAGATTGCCGTATTGGGTTATAGAATGCCGCTGTTTTAGAGGTCTATAGTGGCTAGTAACCTCATCTTTCGTGCAGAGTACAGAATATCAATAAATATCCAGAACATAGACTTTCGTTATAAGGTGTAGAGGGCTGATGCCAGTGGCTGCAGCATCGGTTCGATACGAGCCTAGATTGGACTGCTAGATTTGGAACTACAGTATTCAGATATTCTCTTGGCGTAAATCACAGCGTGAGGAAATCTAGATTCGCTGAAGAACAAATTTTGATGCGCATGTAAAGTCCGCTTACTGGCGTGATGGACTAACCCACTATTGATACTTGACCGTAGTGTAGGCATAATGCACCAGCAATAGTCTGACGAAATGACGACAGTTCTCGAAGCATATTATAGTGAATAGTGATCTTAACGAAAATCGAAATCTTGTATTTGGTGCATTCTTTCGCAGATTGAAGCCACACCTAAAGTGACATATTTCTGAGACAAATGTGTGGGCAGAAGCTGAGGAAGTTAGTCACACGTCTTTGTTATTCAAATTAAGATTTGGCTCCCGAAAGCATAATTTGAAGACGGAATTCCGATCAGTTGCATTAAGATTCACAATATAGGTGCAAAATTTATGCAAAATTTAACAAATTGGTAAAGCCAAATGTTTTGATGTTTCTGACTTATTAAAATATGATATTATAGGGAATATTTCCATGGTTTATTAATGACCGTTTATGGTATGTAAATTTGTCAGCAAATTGCTTGCAAATCCATTATTCTACTAAACGTCAACCGCAATTACTCAGGCTATTTCAAGAGCCATTGACAATCGCATCAAAGAAAGTCTCGCAATCATCGATCAGTATTAAAATACATACGGTATTAATTGCGAAATTATTCTCCAGTCATTCAAATAGCGATCTTAATGTATTCCGTTAGGGTAGAGTTTCAGAGGGTATGTGAGAAATGTCACCTCTGAACCGGGCGGTTGCAGTCACGGCGAGATCTTTATGCGCCGCTCACGACGCCCACCCGCAGTGTCATGCGACCCTGGTATGCGAAACCCTATTGTCATTGTTACCTCGTTGTGTACTTCATCATTTTACCTATAAACTAAGCTAATTTAATGTCTACGGGAAATTTTCTTGTGTTCTATCTTCCAATCGGAGGTGCCAATACAGATGGATCTTCTGAAAATTATGAGAGTGGTTTGGTTTTATACCTTATCACTAAAAGCGACACTTCGAACTTATCACGCTTGGGGTTCACACGACACTGTTTTTTATGATTTTTTCTCCCCTCCGACCGGAAAGCGTCAATTTTCGTCCCGCTGCTGCGCTAAACGAAGTTGCCGCTTTCCACCTCGGTCGAGGAGAAAAATAGTAAGTATACTAACCTCGGACAGTATAGGTAAATAAGAAAGCCTCAGATCAACATTACATGAGATCTGAGACCTTTCTTACTTTCCTGTCCTCGGTGTGTAATCTACTATTAACATTCTAAATTATGATCTAAAGTAATGGAAAAAGTCCAAAGTTGCGGATTTCATGCTACCTCGCCCCCTGCAAAAAGTGGCAGAAAAGTTTGTTAGTGGAATTACACGCGTAAATGGTCCATAAATAAAAAGTCTAAGATGACACCCCTAAAAATACACTCTGTGTCTATAGATTTTTTTCAGAAAGTCTAAAACCTCATGTTGCTCCAGGCCAGTCCTTACAAAGTCGTGATTCGTAACTTTCCTAGTCATGATCTAATCGTGCATGCATCGAGGATGTATCGGGATAGCATCGATCGAGCCTAACTTGTACTCGATCGTAGATAAAACACGTCGAGTGCCTTCTGGGTCGCTGTTTACATTGACACAGAATTCACAAAGGGCGAGGTTATCTCTGCACAGATTTCTTCCAGCAGAACCATGACATTAACCGTGATATTATGTTTAGAGGATATATAACTGCTAGCGCGATGCATAAAACGAAATTGAATCATATTTTCAATAATAACCAATTAAAGTCGATGACATTTTTTAAGCATCTCTGTTTCTGTGGTTCGTCAGATTTCCTGAATTTATTTAGTATTTCTACGGCAATCTTTGACCCACTATTACTTTGAAACTTGAACTATACAATTTAACGAAAATCTGCCAAACCACAGACATAGATATTAGTTTCCAGATCTGGTTTAATCTCATTGAATCACATTGTTACTATTTAAAGTAGAATTAAATTTTGTTTGTCCCATATTATGTTCCCGAGAACGCTGATCGACTTTTAATGCGCTTTCACTGTTGCTTGAGGATATCTCGCAGAAGGATATCCTCTTATAGTACAGTAATTCTATGTATTCAATGTATGGGGATAACAAACAAATTAATAAAGTTTTGAAACTTATGTGGCATGATACCTTTGTGTGTGGTGTTCAAAACTCACAACTCTCCCTCCCCCTCCCCCTGACGCTTCACCCCCCCTCGCCTTGAAGTTTGTCCCCGTTAACAGTTTTTTATCTTTTTTGTAAAAACTATAATAGATACAAAAAAAATGTTTAAGGTACAAATTATCCTCATTAAATTATACACAAAATAAATAATATGCACTTTCTTCATAGGACTTAACCTTTGAGGGCTAGAGGGACGAGAAAGTAACAACATTTCAAAAGTTATGAAATTTGTATGGCGACCCTCGTGAAAGTTGAAGATAAAAATGAAATGTTTCCATATTCTTAATAAGCGACCCCCAATACCCTCGGATACAAATTTTCAGTCGGATCGGTGAACCTTTAAAAGCTGCTTTGGCGTTTGAAATTTCCATTGCAGCCATACATATCTATCATAGTTTCCGCGGGCCGTTGACCTCATCCTTCAGGATTCGACCTTCTGAGGAAGTAGAAATATTCATTTTAACACCAAGACATCCTAATGATGATCCCCAAAATAATTTTACTATACGTTGGTTGAGGGAAACCCGGTGAACAATCCGAGTAGGTATCTATGTACTCTCTATGGAAAGTGGTGGGGATCAACCAGATACCTCCAATTGATCTCCGGGTTCCCCTTTCGGTACAGGGATGAAATTTAGGGATCATCACATGGATGCTTTGGTGATACAGGGAAAACTGACTTCCTCAGAAGGTCGAATCCTGAAGGATGAGGTCAACGGCCCGCGGAAACTATGATAGATATGATGGCTGCCATGGAAATTTCAAACGCCAAAGCAGCTTTTAAAGGTTCACCGATCCGACTGAAAATTTGTATCCGAGGGTATTGGGGGTCGCTTATTAAGAATATGGAAACATTTCATTTTTATCTTCAACTTTCACGAGGGTCGCCATACAAATTTCATAACTTTTGAAATGTTGTTACTTTCTCGTCCCTCTAGCCCTCAAAGGTTAAGTCCTATGAAGAAAGTGCATATCACTCATTTTGTGTAAAATTTAATGAGGATAATTTGTACCTTTGACATTTTTTTTGTATCTATTATAGTTTTTGCAAAAAAGATAAAAAACTGTTAACGGGGACAAACTTCAAGGCGAGGGGGGGTGAAGCGTCAGGTGGAGGGGGAGGGAGGGTTGTGAGTTTTGAACACCACACCCAAAGGTATCATGCCACATAAGTTTCAAAACTTTATTAATTTGTTGGTCTGAAAAACACAGAATTACCGAACTATTAGTTAGATTGAAGGGAGCCAAGAATCGGGACGAGCCGTCATTAAGAGTAAAAAGTTGTTTGCAATATACTTGCTATCTCCAGTACGATCGGCAACGAACGTTAGTAGGTTTGCAATTTTGTATGGAACAGCAGATTTTTTTCGTGATTTCTATGTTGGTCCCGTATAGAGAAAGTTGTTCAGTTAGATTGTCTGATCATCCCCTTTAAAAACGGTCAGTGTAATAGGAAAAATCCTGTGCCTATAGTCCTATAGCACCTATATGTCACAGTATTTCGACAGCAGACGGCTATTGTGATAAGTACGTTATTTCGTGTCATAAATATGTAACTAGGACAGCCTGTCCTGTCACGTTGATTATCTTGAAATTCACGAGTCATTAGTAAAACGGAATAAGATCATCCATCAACAGAGCAATTATACAAACAGCTAACAATCTGGACATCGTCACGCCAACTTGAATGCTTAGAATGGCTTCCACTCTCACGCAACGATTAAAAAGATAATTGTTTATCTGAGATCGACTTAGACTACCTATGTTAGCAGACTTCTAATTAATCGCAACAAAATAACAACGTTCACGAAAAAGAAATCTAAGTAAATTACTCTAATGATCGAGTGTAAATAAAACAATATCAAGCAGATCAGATCTAACTCGGATTCACAATTCGGCGACCATTTTTGATGTAATTTATGAATGACTATGAATGGGTCCATTCATAAGTTATGTCAAATTGTTAGCCGAATTTAGACACTAGAGTTTTGGCCGCGTATTATTATAGCGAGAATAAAATTATTTAAATTAATCATACGAATATATTTTTAATGATACTATAAGAATTATGAGTACTAACTGTTGTTTTTAAACCTTTTTACACACCAAAAGTCCCTTAAAGTACCCTCATAATTCTCTCTATACTTGATGGTTTTCCTGTTTTCCACTACGTACAATCATATTAGAAGTCAATGGCGTAGGTTGTCTATAGTGATCACTGATCCAAGATCACCAATATAAATCTAATTTATTATCTATAGTTTTCGTTCACATTGAATGGATAAAGATGAAGCTGTCACTATAAAGTGAGTAGCCGATTTGTGTCAAAAAGGGCACGTCTGGCTATTCACAACGGCGTGTTGGTGCCTACCCTTATGTACGGGAGTGAATGTTGGGTGTGGAGCAAAAGGAATGAAAGTCGAGTGAATGCAGTGGAAATGCGCTCTTTACGAAGTATGAGTGGTGTTACAGTGACCGACCGAATCAAGAACAGTGTGATAAGAGATCGGTGTAAGTTGAAGGATGATGTGGTAACCAGGATTGAAAGAGGTATGCTTAGGTGGTTCGGTCACGTACAGAGGATGAATGAGAGTAGACTCACTAGGGAGATTTATCGATCCAATATCAGTGGAACAGTCGAGAGAGGGCGTCCGAGGAGAACTTACCACGACCAAATAAATGGTCTTCTCCGAAAAGGACAAGTGCGTAGCACCCTCAACCGACGGAAGTGCATGAAGAGATGTATGAATGTGGATGAGGCGAGAGAAGTGTGTCAGAATCGTAGTGTGTGGCGAGCCGTAGTCTCTGCCTACCCCAGTGGGATAGTGGCGTGAGTATATGTATGTATGTCACTATAAATCTTAATCTAATTATAGTAAAAGAGACATTTGCATCATTTTATTGTGTTTTAGCTATATAATTCTGATTTATGAATCGTTATATTTATAATAGAAAGTCGCTTTTCAGTCTCATTGAAGAATTTATTTGTGTAAATAGAGAAAACGTGGTATAAATACGCAAACTGAACTACCTAATTTCATTTACTTACTCATTATAATATAATTACGACCATATACGACCTACTGCTAGTAGATTGTATTTATCCAACCAATGAGATTTTGCACCAAATTGTAAGGTACTGAATTTATGAATATGCGACAAGGTAATGCATACTAAAATTCAACATTTATCGGGTTCTTAGTACGCTGTTTAATTTTAGTTTTAATGATAACTGCGTAACTCTATCAATGCATATAATTCGTGTAACCTCTTTATTGGGAAAGGGAAGAACCCTCCCCTCTTCTCACAATATTCACAGTGAAACTCCGATAAAAGTCTTCAGGAAGATGTCACGTGCCTTTTAGTCTCTTTACAGTATTTTTGTTCGTTCCTTTTCTTTCCACTACAGCATGAGTGATTGTCATACGATATGGCTCTTGCTAACACGAAAGGAGGGAATTTTTATTATTTGATTAACTATGTCAATAGAAATAAATTTGCGACTCTCATCAAGTTAGCCTCAACTTGCTAGAACTGCACGCTTAAAATGGTAATTCTAATCACCCCAAAAGCGCCCTCCCATTTTGGGGTGATTAGAATTACCATTTTAAGAAAGCAAACTTTTAGCATATTTAAGGTTTCAGGATGAAATGACGTGTCAAGTGGTAGATGGTTATCCTTTTGTCCAAAAATCACAACTTCAGAAACCTTACCGAGCTTATAAACATTTTAGAACAAGGTATTCTCGGAATAATTCACCCTAATTCCTAATGCTAAAGATACTTAATGTTACGTCATCAGATAATTATTCCCTTTCATCAGGTATTTGGTTCTTGACTCAGTCGAAGGTCGCTCTATTTCGGAACGCGAGGTTCGATTCTTTTTGTGGCTTGAATCATTCGAACACTTTAGTGGAGAGGCATTCGTTATCGATGAGTATATTTTTACGCATAACTGAAGCTTAAATTTTAACGGGTTCATACCGCGTTTTTTTTAAATGGTATGTGTTACCGCTACCATGATCACGCGATGAGTAAAACTGATTAATTTTAGTTTAATTGATAACCGCCTAAAGGCCAGGCCACACAGAGGCGGGACTGCGGGAAAGCGGTCCGGGGGCGGACCTGCGGGAAGCGAATATCTCCGGACCAGCGTTTATTTCACTGTTACATACAAACTCGGACATGACCTTTCCACCACACCATACACTACAAAACACACAAAAATCTTCGCTGTTCCGCAGATATTCGCTTCCCGCAGAACCGCCGCCGGCCCGCTTTCCCGCAGGACCGCCTCTGTGTGGCCTGAGCTTTATTCTCAAATCTGTATCAAGCTTTAACTTAATACAGATCGGGCGGATAAGTAAATACTCTACATAGATGTAGCTTCTAAGGAGCGCGAGCGCACAAAATGATCACGTTTTACGCACTCCTCGTCCTCCGGCTGAAAGGATTTGTCTACGGACGCAACACACCGCCCGTGCCGTGCCTGTAGACCCTGTAGTAGTGTAATCGTAGCTCCCAGCAACGCCCATGGCCGAGGTCCGTACCCACTTTGGGTGCCCCCTGGGTCGGTTGCTTAAGCTCTTGCATTTGGTTCGGTAGACCCTTCGAGGTCCCGCCAATAGTCCGCAGTAAAAAGCAGTAAATGCTCCCTGAGCAATGCTGTATTTAGTCACACAAAAAAAAAAAAAAAAAAAAAGTAATCGTAGCGATCCTATGAAGCTTTGCCTCTGTGGGGTATTTAATATTTACTCTGATTTTTTCGGTAGACAGGAGCCCAACGATGGTCCATGGGTCCATCTTCGGTCTGTTTCCACTTACAAATAGTCCAGTTGTAAAAGATTGAATGCCAATCATTACCACTGTCACGTGTGTAATAAAAAGAGTCAAAACTAACACAGATAGTACCCAAATTGCTTCCGCTCTTAAGCAATTATGTTGATTTTTCCCATGCTTAATAACTGTTTGCTTTTTAATCTCCAACCAGTTCGAAACCGTTGACGAGACCTACTATACAAGAACGCACAGTTGTCAATAATTATGAACTACTATCAAAAATTACTAATGGAAATTACTATCGAAAAATGGGCGGTATAAAGTGTTAGATAAGGACTACGCCTATTGGTTTTGATAGAGCTCTGGAAGTCTGGATATTTTACACCCTGAATGTGTACCTGTATGACGTACAAACGCACTGACAAGAATAGGGAGAGGGGTGAGAGAGGAATACCCCATTGCTTACTGTCGTCCACCTCCCGTATCACCGAGAGGAGGTGAGGGCAAATTGGTGGGGGGCAGGGAGTATCCGTACTGCACGTGTACTAGTCATCTGTGACGTTAGCATTATAGAGGGTGGAACAAAACACCCTAGTAATACTTAAGGGGGTGCTTCAGACCATGAAACTGAACAACTTTCAGTATGGAGCCAAATTCGGAATCGCGAAAAAAAACAGCTGTCCCATACATTTGAGTCGAGTCAGTGCTGCAGTTTTGTATGAAACATCAGATTTTATTTTCGCAAATTCGAATTTGGTTCCATAGTGAAAGTTGTTCAGTTTGATGCTCTGAAGCACCCCCTTCAGTATTACTAGGGTGTTTTGTTACACCCTGTACCTATGTACTCTTTCTTATACAGTGCGTATAGGCAATAGGTAGGTACGTTATTGTTAGTTAAGTGAGCATTGTCATTACTTACAACATGTGAGCATGACAAACGAATTCCTTTCATTCATTACAGGAAGCTTCTTGTTTTCAATGGACCGGACTTGAATGGTCATTTTACGTAACCCTGGCACCGTTTGAATACCAATTAATGTTCTATGGCGTGCCAAATGCGAAGTCAGAGGTTGTTAATGTAAAACAATGTCATTGGATCATCGCAGGATCATTTATTTATTCTAATCGTGTGTTTCCTTATTGTTTGTTGTGATTCATTAAAATATGGTTGACGGCCTGGCCCTTTAGATATGGCGTAAACATTTCAATAAACTTTATTCGAGATGACTTTATTATCGTCAGACCCATTATGCTATTCAAGGTTAATGATAGGGCTGTTCTTTATCCATCCATCTCATTGATAGGAATCTGTTAACACTTAACATTTCCTTAATAAAGCTAAATATTGGCAACCATATAAAATTAGACAGATCGCACAATAAAATTGCTACCGGTGTATGATAATCATGATACCTATCATAAGTTCCACTGCAGGGTTACACGTCTATCACGAATGAAGGTGAGAGGGAGAAAGTCATACTCCACTAGAAGCCAACCTGGAATGAGGGATTTTCAGAAAGCCATTAATAAAGAAAAAGTAGTTCCTATTGGCTCGATAGATGGCGTTGACCAGACAGAGGCGAGCGAAATACAAATAAAATAGTAAGAATTTGTGTTTTTAAGTAAGAAGTACGTTTGAGTAGCTGTCAGAAAACTCCTCATTAGCATGGCGTTTTCTAAGCATTAGCATAAAGTATTCGTTACATTTACACATTTTAATTGTATCGATAATAAAGTGAGGAGCATCACTAAAATGCTAAATATAGTATTGTATAGTTTACATAAGAATTCATTCACACTTGAGCCGAAAATAAAAAGTTGACCGTGACTCAGCTTGAAAGGGAAACATTATTTTAGTCGTGGTTTCTCGGAGGTCGCTCTTATTTGGTATTTGTTTTAAACATTTTAACAATAATTTAGGGCCTCAGTTACAGTAACTTCATATTAAAAGTCTGACAAAGTCGTATATAAAGAGATAATAATTATTTATTAGTGCATTAAATTAAATAATGATAAATAACAATAAAATATAACTAACTAACTGTGCTTAGGTGAGACCTTTGCCCAGCAGTTGGGTGAACACAACTAGCTCCATAAAATATTTTCAATAAATGTAACTGGTAATTTATCAAAAATACAAAATTTTACTAATTATTTTTATGAATACATCTAAAAATGGAACGAGTTTTATGAATACCCCCTTGGGGAAAAAGTTGTGAGCATAATATGCTTACGATATAATCATTGACTAGAAATTCATCCTTTGATCAAGGCAGTTTAAATAAAACTCAGGAACACATACAATAACAAACCCGATTAGTTTATCACAGAAAATTCGAATCAAAACTGATATAAAAAGAAAATGTGTCATGAAAGAAAATTCATTCAGCTTCACGAATTCAATCAACTTTTCAATTATGTCTTCAATTTGTCTTTTACCTTCCATTTGAACATAGCAGACATCCAATCTCGACTAATGTACGGAAACGTAAAATTCTCTGTTCACAGTAACAGGACCTCGCGTCCTCGCCTCGTAAACTTATCCCAACATTAAACCTTTTCCGAGTTTCTGAACTCTATTTGCTATTTGGTGATGAATGCTGATGTAAAATAAAAAAATAGACAGCAAAGACATTTTCTTCGTTTATAAAATAACATAACATAACATAAATATTCTTTATTTGCACACCAAAAACATACAGCAATAAAAACATAATTAAAAGAACGTAAGGAACGTAACATACTGTTTTATAAGTATAGATTTGTATACATAGTGCATAGATACGAGATGTAGATTTGATTTGGATAATTTTTGTAAGCCAAAGTCGATCTATTCGTAAGAATCTATTACTAAGGAATTCGTCGTATGGGTACTTAAGTCGTCATTGCAGAATACTGTGTTGTACGATATTAGCCTGTTGGCAAACCTCGTAAATAAAATATTCCTTAATTACACAATCTATAGGTAACGCAACGACAGTTGAGGCGAACAACACAAGCAAAGGTCCTAACTAAAATCATAACCCTCACTAATAATAGTTACTTATTACATGGTGGTTCACTAATTGTTCACTTATGGTGGTTCACCTCATGCAAATAAATGTTGATTTTGACAAAAGGAGGGTTATTATTATGATTTATGTATTGTTCGCCTCAACTCTCGCTGCGTTACCTGTACCATGGTTCCTATATTATTTAGCATTATCTTAAATAGGATAACAGATTTTAGTTTCATAAACTCGTATAGCAAGCATCATTATGCACATAGCATGACTTGCATTTAATTGCTAGCTAATGTACTTATCTCTACTTCCTACAGTCTATCACATAGTAAATTAATGTCAGTGCGATCGATCGATAAACATCTAATTAGAAAGTAGAAAACGTAATTATTCACGGCCCATGGGCAGTTCTAACGGGCATATTAACGTACTCTATAAACTAACTATTATAACCCGTCTGACCAGAAAGCTTCATATGTTTACAAAACGCCGTCTATTGATCTTTTACTGTTAGACAATTTATTTTATATCTCTTTGATTTGTAATCTGTGCTAATCGTTTAACGCGATCCGGTTTGTCTAATACAGTGGTCCTTAACCTATGGGCAATTACCCCTGGGTAATATACTAGAATGTGCGGGTAATTTACCATCGTTTTAACGATCAACTTGCTTCACAGGTGCCTGTTTCACTTTTATCCTGTTTTGATTAGTTACGATGTAGTTCCGGGACAAAAAACACATTTTGCTTTCGTTCTTATGAAAATTGATTAAGTAGTTAACTCTAAAACAGTTTGACCACATTTTAACTCAATAATGAGGGTCAGAACTCGGATCCGCCCAGACGACATGACTTTTCTAACTTATTTACGTAATGAATAGACTGCTCTCAAATGGTGAAGGAAAATATAGCGAGGAAACCTGCATACGCTGAAAAAGAAATTCGTATGCGTATGTGAAGATTATGAAGTCTACTAATCCGCGTTGGGTGCCCATACACCTCCTGATCGCCCGTATCCTTGAGGGTGTAGGCCTGTGCCCTGCAGTGTGATGTAAATAGGTTGATGTTGATGGAAATGGATCTCCAACATACCAAGCAAACGATATGGAAAGCTTCGAAATATGAAGCTGCAGTGCCAAAGACCGAAAAAACGTTGCTTTTATTACATCCCTCATCTCTCTCCACTCGTCCGCCATACAAAAATAAGGAGCACTTAGCGGCTTGCAGCTGTATAAAGAATAGAATAGACAATAAACTATTCTTTGCAAGCCTATAATGCTGGTTAGCAAATATTATCTTCACTTCGACGCGACGCCAAGTCAAACTCAATGGCATGCTAGGCTACTATTCAATTAGTGATCGGACGAACCCAATATTTGCAGTTAGCGCACTATTGGTTTTGATAGAGCTCTGGAAGTCTGGATATTTTACACCCTGAATGTGTACCTGTATGACGTACAAACGCACTGACAAGAATAGGGAGAGGGGTGAGAGAGGAATACCCCATTGCTTACTGTCGTCCACCTCCCGTATCACCGAGAGGAGGTGAGAAAGTCATACTCCACTAGAAGCCAACCTGGAATGAGGGATTTTCAGAAAGCCATTAATAAAGAAAAAGTAGTTCCTATTGGCTCGATAGATGGCGTTGACCAGACAGAGGCGAGCGAAATACAAATAAAATAGTAAGAATTTGTGTTTTTAAGTAAGAAGTACGTTTGAGTAGCTGTCAGAAAACTCCTCATTAGCATGGCGTTTTCTAAGCATTAGCATAAAGTATTCGTTACATTTACACATTTTAATTGTATCGATAATAAAGTGAGGAGCATCACTAAAATGCTAAATATAGTATTGTATAGTTTACATAAGAATTCATTCACACTTGAGCCGAAAATAAAAAGTTGACCGTGACTCAGCTTGAAAGGGAAACATTATTTTAGTCGTGGTTTCTCGGAGGTCGCTCTTATTTGGTATTTGTTTTAAACATTTTAACAATAATTTAGGGCCTCAGTTACAGTAACTTCATATTAAAAGTCTGACAAAGTCGTATATAAAGAGATAATAATTATTTATTAGTGCATTAAATTAAATAATGATAAATAACAATAAAATATAACTAACTAACTGTGCTTAGGTGAGACCTTTGCCCAGCAGTTGGGTGAACACAACTAGCTCCATAAAATATTTTCAATAAATGTAACTGGTAATTTATCAAAAATACAAAATTTTACTAATTATTTTTATGAATACATCTAAAAATGGAACGAGTTTTATGAATACCCCCTTGGGGAAAAAGTTGTGAGCATAATATGCTTACGATATAATCATTGACTAGAAATTCATCCTTTGATCAAGGCAGTTTAAATAAAACTCAGGAACACATACAATAACAAACCCGATTAGTTTATCACAGAAAATTCGAATCAAAACTGATATAAAAAGAAAATGTGTCATGAAAGAAAATTCATTCAGCTTCACGAATTCAATCAACTTTTCAATTATGTCTTCAATTTGTCTTTTACCTTCCATTTGAACATAGCAGACATCCAATCTCGACTAATGTACGGAAACGTAAAATTCTCTGTTCACAGTAACAGGACCTCGCGTCCTCGCCTCGTAAACTTATCCCAACATTAAACCTTTTCCGAGTTTCTGAACTCTATTTGCTATTTGGTGATGAATGCTGATGTAAAATAAAAAAATAGACAGCAAAGACATTTTCTTCGTTTATAAAATAACATAACATAACATAAATATTCTTTATTTGCACACCAAAAACATACAGCAATAAAAACATAATTAAAAGAACGTAAGGAACGTAACATACTGTTTTATAAGTATAGATTTGTATACATAGTGCATAGATACGAGATGTAGATTTGATTTGGATAATTTTTGTAAGCCAAAGTCGATCTATTCGTAAGAATCTATTACTAAGGAATTCGTCGTATGGGTACTTAAGTCGTCATTGCAGAATACTGTGTTGTACGATATTAGCCTGTTGGCAAACCTCGTAAATAAAATATTCCTTAATTACACAATCTATAGGTAACGCAACGACAGTTGAGGCGAACAACACAAGCAAAGGTCCTAACTAAAATCATAACCCTCACTAATAATAGTTACTTATTACATGGTGGTTCACTAATTGTTCACTTATGGTGGTTCACCTCATGCAAATAAATGTTGATTTTGACAAAAGGAGGGTTATTATTATGATTTATGTATTGTTCGCCTCAACTCTCGCTGCGTTACCTGTACCATGGTTCCTATATTATTTAGCATTATCTTAAATAGGATAACAGATTTTAGTTTCATAAACTCGTATAGCAAGCATCATTATGCACATAGCATGACTTGCATTTAATTGCTAGCTAATGTACTTATCTCTACTTCCTACAGTCTATCACATAGTAAATTAATGTCAGTGCGATCGATCGATAAACATCTAATTAGAAAGTAGAAAACGTAATTATTCACGGCCCATGGGCAGTTCTAACGGGCATATTAACGTACTCTATAAACTAACTATTATAACCCGTCTGACCAGAAAGCTTCATATGTTTACAAAACGCCGTCTATTGATCTTTTACTGTTAGACAATTTATTTTATATCTCTTTGATTTGTAATCTGTGCTAATCGTTTAACGCGATCCGGTTTGTCTAATACAGTGGTCCTTAACCTATGGGCAATTACCCCTGGGTAATATACTAGAATGTGCGGGTAATTTACCATCGTTTTAACGATCAACTTGCTTCACAGGTGCCTGTTTCACTTTTATCCTGTTTTGATTAGTTACGATGTAGTTCCGGGACAAAAAACACATTTTGCTTTCGTTCTTATGAAAATTGATTAAGTAGTTAACTCTAAAACAGTTTGACCACATTTTAACTCAATAATGAGGGTCAGAACTCGGATCCGCCCAGACGACATGACTTTTCTAACTTATTTACGTAATGAATAGACTGCTCTCAAATGGTGAAGGAAAATATAGCGAGGAAACCTGCATACGCTGAAAAAGAAATTCGTATGCGTATGTGAAGATTATGAAGTCTACTAATCCGCGTTGGGTGCCCATACACCTCCTGATCGCCCGTATCCTTGAGGGTGTAGGCCTGTGCCCTGCAGTGTGATGTAAATAGGTTGATGTTGATGGAAATGGATCTCCAACATACCAAGCAAACGATATGGAAAGCTTCGAAATATGAAGCTGCAGTGCCAAAGACCGAAAAAACGTTGCTTTTATTACATCCCTCATCTCTCTCCACTCGTCCGCCATACAAAAATAAGGAGCACTTAGCGGCTTGCAGCTGTATAAAGAATAGAATAGACAATAAACTATTCTTTGCAAGCCTATAATGCTGGTTAGCAAATATTATCTTCACTTCGACGCGACGCCAAGTCAAACTCAATGGCATGCCATCGTCTTACAAAGCTGTTTTTATAAGCAATTAACATACCTACTATAAACTTAACATTACATTTGCATATTGCAGGTTGTAAACTATGTAGGGAACAGCAGATTTTTTTTGGCGTGAATCGTCTTTCATTTTGGTGAGAAAGGGGTCACTTGCAAAAACCAAATGTAATTTAACGAAGTATGTTACTAAAAGATCGTAGCACCAACTGGCATTATTCTATATTAGAGGATAGAAATCATTACTCGGTACATGACAGTTCACGTACTCCACTGTGGCTGCGTCCCGTACAGCCTATCCGATTATTGCTGTTTCAATGTTGGTCCTCCCGTAGTAAGTTGTTTAGTATAATGGTCCGAAACACCCCTAAAGTATGTAACCAATTTAAGTGTACACCCTGTATGCCAGGAAGGTTCTTAACGGACAAACGGTAACATACCAATACAAATAGAAAGAATGCCCAAACGCATAAAAACGTTAAATTAAAATTAAATAAATAAACTAGGCTACTATTCAATTAGTGATCGGACGAACCCAATATTTGCAGTTAGCGCACTCTCGGGTCGTTAACCCTAATGATGAACAGTTTTTACTAAACTCTTGGACGATGGTTCAAGTTACTAACTTTGAAGAGAAATCGGGTATTAGTTTTTTCTACTTCTCTAAATTCTCCATCTTCTCTTTGGTTAAATTCGTTGCGGGTTCCAAAATATATTTAAAGTCATCCCCGGGCTCTTTTGACTTCATTGAATCATTGCCTGTGTACCTTTCAAAGCTTCCTGGCCTATGCTGTGAGTGGACCCCAAACATTTGACACTGGTTCAGGAGTTACAGCAGCGGGAATGAGTGAATGAAGTCATGAAAAATTAGTAAACTGGCAAGCTCTACACTCTACAGCGGGTTACAAGGAGTGTGTTTAATGTTGACATGATCTAATCATGTAGCCTTTATGTTCATGAGTCTTACAAAAGTCGCATCTGAGACTAGAAACTCATGGTGCCAGTAGATTTCCAGGATAATGAAAAGATCAGGATTTGTTTCTTTTCTTTTTTATTTGAATCAAGTTTGATGCACTGTTTGTCACCGTAACCATAACATTGATAACCGCCGATTATATTGTGAATTTGTGATAATTGTTTAATCCTTCAGTGGAATATGAAAATGGTACCAACTGCTCATGATTCACGAATTCATTCAAATTGGCACAACCTAGGGCACAACGCATTATAAACGTTCAGTAACGTGTTCTAAAATACGCACTAATATTATCAACAAATCGTTGTAAAAATTCTTTCTTTGGGCCACAACCTGACTACGAAAACGCGTGGGATCACGCCTCAGCATCATAATTGGGCTCGCCATCTATGCTGATGCTATGCTAATGCGGGCTACCACACATTTTGACTTCACAACTTCGACCTTATTTCTCTCAGTATAAGGGCTATGCTATTGCATGCATAAATTGTTAACTCATGTCCTGATTCAAGGGAGATGATTCTTTTACCGAAGCTCCGATAAGGAACGTTGCTTTAATAAGATGGGTAGTTGTAACGATCTGTGTAAGATATCTAAACGAGTCAAGTTAATTTGTTTTCACTTTTCTATTTTTTAATACTTTGTTGCTGACTGTAGATTTGAATTATCATAAGTATTGGTTGAGAAATAACTTTTGAGTCTTTATAAACATTGGTGAGATGAAGTAAGCTTGCCAATTCCCAACACTTGTTTTAATATAGGTTCAAATTGTACTTCTTAGTAGGCGATGTAAACATAATATGGGGAAGTATATGGGGCAGCAGAAGCGGTAACATACTGTGTATGTTCGGCCGTATACTGCAAAATATACTGTTAAGGCCGTAGAATATGTGGTAGTACATAGAACTGGGGCAGTCAGCCTCGATACAACCATTGCTGACTGGGTAATCTTTCCACTACAGCATCAGTGATTGTCATGCCATATAACCCATTCTGATAAGAAAAAATGAAGTGAATCATTTACCATAACATAAACATTCAAATGTGGATATTAGTAGTGAGGTAGGTAAGAGACAGGTAGTGAGGACTTATAACTTTAATTCATAGCAGTATCGTAATTTTTCCAATCGACTAGATATTAGAGAACGTAGTTAGCGGCAGCGACGTAGGGGGAAGCAGCGGCGACGTACGGGGAAGCAGCAGCGACGTACGGGGAAGCAGCAGCGACGTACGGGGAAGCAGCAGAGACGTACGGGGCAGCAACGTACGGAGCAGCAGGGGCTACATACGCGGCAGGGGCCGCAACGTACGCTGCGAGGCCATTGTTGATGCGGTGGTAGTACTGAGAGCTGGAGGCCGTGACGATTGGTGCTGGGGCTGCGGCGATTAGCGGAGCACTGACCAGGGCAGGCTTGGCGGCTGAGAGGGCGACCAGCGCGGAGATGATTACGAAATGCAAAAATTGAATACATAGGTCAATAGTGTAATAGGTACTAATAATACATAGCCTTTCTCTCCTGAAGAATTTTGCGACCAATATTCGGAGGTTTTTATTTACAGTTCCAAGCGCTGCTGCGCTGTGACAATGCTTACAGGGAACTAATTGCGCGTTTACGCAACGACCGTATTCCCTTTCGAAGTGGCCAGAAATACGACTACCTTTTGAAACGTGCAGTTGAAGCACAGTACCTACCTACACAGTTTACAGAGTAAATACAGACAGCATTATTCAGTTAATCTATTTCAGGTTTCAGAATAGAGAAATGTTATCATTGGTGATAGGTAGCTAGTTTTGCAGCTACAAAAACACTACAAAACAAAACCTTAACCCTTATTAGTTCCTTTAGATGTCTAAACACCCATGAGAAGAAATGGGGTAATCTATTGATGGTAATTACAATAGATAATTAATAAAAAAAAGACCAGTACTTACAATCTTCATCATTTTGTTGGATTCAGTTGATTGTTCTGCTGCAAGCACAGGACTCGTACCAACTGCTGCTGCAACTGGACGTTTTATAGTCGACACTCTGACCATGTTGCAATACAGACCCCGCTGGCAGAGTCTCTGACATTGGATGATTCGTGATCTGAATCCTAGCAGAGACCTGATTTAGATCGTTCAGTGGACATCGGTGACTTTACTGTTGAAAACATCTTGAATTGTTAATCTGTACGCGTTTGCAATTTTAAATGAAGACATTCAAAGTTGTCGCAAATACGAAAGGCGTTTATGAAGAGGAAATGTGAACTTATACTACAGGGTATTAGGGTAAACAGTGTCATTACTTAAAGAAGTGATTGTACCAATGATACTGAAGAACTTTCCCTAAGAAACCTGAAGGAAATTAGAAAAAATAAATGTGGACATTCCATATTATAGCAGATTTTTTTTCGAATTTTCCTATAAGGATAGTCACGAAATATTCCTGGAGCGGGAAAAAGAAAACCCTTAATTCTGTGGAATTCCTGGACTTATGCACAACATCATTACTTTATAATTTATTTAAAATATACCATGTTTAATCTTTGAATTTATCATTAATCTTATTAAAAATATCTACAAACCGAAACGAGTTCTAACTAAAATGGTATAGAAAATGGCTTTTCTAAAGTCATCAACTCAGAAGTGTTGTGCAAAAAGCAACATTCTCGCGTATGATCAATGAATGATGTAAGGATGTTACACCGTTCCGAATTCCAAAACATTATCAATACAAAATCTAAACATTGCTAATGAATTAGTCATCGCTCTGTTCCTCATTACAATACAGTAGCACATAGCCTAATCTGACTACTAATGAAGGGCTAGAAAATTAAGCAAACATTCAATTCAAAATCTAAAGCTAAAAGCCGAAGTGCTGTTACATACATCTAGGCTACAACTAGGTGCAGCCGGTAGGTTAGGTTGGGTTAAGGTTATACAGGGTGAAATTGATATCATTAGCATCCCTTTAAATTAGTCCATAGTAAAAGTTGTTCAGTTTGATGGGTAGACTCTTAGTTTAAAAGGGTGCTAATGATATCAGTTTCACCCTGTAATCGGCTAAAACTAGGTGCAACCGCTTTAGCTAGGTGCGATATAGCTTTTATATCGATTAACAAACCTTATCGTAACGTTAATTCTGTTTGTTGCACATTTTTGTGAAATAGGTGTAGGAGTCGCGTGGCTGAGGGGGTCACAAGTAGACGTGTCGTCGGCTTGCAATTTTGACAGCCACGTGGCTCCGCCGTTTTATGGCGGTTTCGAGTGTGTGTTTTTGTTTAAAAACGGGGCTTTGAGATCGCCATATCCTATTACCGTACAATATCTAATAAATATATCCTCAAAACTCAGATTTTGTCGGTGTGCCTTCTGGTGTGCCTCAGGGATCCCACCTCGGACCTCTCTTCTACAACGCTTATATCTTCGATATTTACTCTTGTTTCGACAGTGCCGCTCACTTGCTCTATGCTGACGACACGAAGATATTTATGGCAATCCGTTCTGTATCGGACTGTGTGAAATTACAACATGATCTTAACAACCTTTTCGTTTATTATAACAATAACAGGATCACGGTCAATATTGCAAAGTGTCAATGCATAAGCTTCACGCGCAAAAGATCTGTTATCACATATCAGTATAATTTTAATGGCGTTGCGGTTGAGAGGGTCGAGGTTGTTCGGGACTTGGGAGTGCTCCTGGATAGTCAAATGCATTTTTCTTCGCATATTGAAAGCATAGCTAACAGGGCGTTTCGTAGTCTTGGATTTGTCATGCGCACTTGTAAACCGTTTAATAATTTCATCACCTTTAAAGTCGTTTATTTCGCTTATGTCCGCAGCCTGCTCGAATACGCCAGTCCCGTATGGTCACCGATTTACTCAGTTCATAAAGAGCGCTTAGAACGCATTCAACGCAGATTTCTGAACTTTGTTAACTTTAAACTTAAAATGCCCTCTATTTCTTATTCTGATAACTGTGCACATTTTAATCTGTTACCGCTCGAGAATAGACGAGTAATGATGGACATGTGTCTATTATATGATATATTGAGAGGGCGCCTCGATTGTCCTGATCTTCTGGCTCATATTGCCCTAGCTACACCAAAACGCCGTACTAGGCAAACGCCTCTATTCCATGTTCCTTACCACTGCACTAATTACGGTCAGAACGCGGTGCTCACGCGGCTTGTGCGAACCTATAACAATAGTTTTGATGCTATAGATATATTCACTGGTTCAAAACACTCGTTTAAGAATAAAATCATTGTAGAACTTACTACTGACCCGTAACGAGACCTACTGTATAACCACAGAGGATCCTCTGTGGTATAACAACTCATTTAGTAATCTGACAAGCACCCACTCTTTTCTTTTCATTTCTTGAATCACGTTCTATATTATAACTTGTTACTCACACACGCAGTTATTATATTACACAAACCCTAGTGGTATTACAGATAATATTTCTTTACTGTAATCCCGATCCCAAGAGTTATATCGCAGGGCTAGGTCTACACACAATCACACGCACGGAGCATTGTGGGAGGGGTTGGAAGTGCTCAGTAAGCACTTTTGCTTCGGAGACGGCTATCGATACTTGTCTTCCCGCTCACACCGCTACAACTACTCATGCCCCCTCGCACGCACCACGTTGCGCCCCTTATGGTGTTATGCAAATTATTGCATAACCATGTGGCACGCGTTCTACCCCTACCTTGCACTTCTAGCCTCCCTATAGTGTTCTGTGATTACACGTACTCATCCAGGGGAAAAGATAATTGAAAGGAAGATACATTTCTACATACCTACGTAACTGTAATGTCCGGGGCGTCTATTGCTCGCCTTATACTTTTATCGGACTATGTTCCGATGAGTGGAACATTTGTAATGGGTACCTAAACTTTGTACTTAAAACATTTTTATTTTTCGCTACCTACACGATATAACTTGGTCCGTTTTTATCATTTGTAACTTTGCACACTAGGTATTATGTAACACCGGGTTGTATGTTCACGGAATACAACGTTTCTGTTCATTATACACGTATCTTAAGAAAAATCTGTAATTGGCCTGTGTTATATTTGTTTATATTACATATCTTATAGAATGTTTGTAATAGGCTGTAGATTTTTCTAATAAAATAAAATAAAAATAAAATAAAATAAAACACTTGACACTGGCGAAATCTAACAAGGAAACGCCATTAAATAAAAATAGAATAGAATAGAAATAGGTGTACATAATGTATTATTTAGGCAGTCCAAGGTCTTCTTGTGTCGAGTTGGCATGTCTTTATTTTTCTAGCACAGAATATTTCTACTGGGACACTGCACACGGATTTTGGGTGCCCGGACAAGAAGGACAGGATATTAAATGGGTCTGAGGAGCAACGATGTGTCGAAAATTTTGAACAGAACAAATCTGTAGATTGTAATAATCACGTTTTTCCTATTTAGGAAGCTACTTAGCTTGTGTTTGATTGACTGTATAAAATTACCAATTATTTCCATCGGTTTGTCTTTGGATGGTCTACGCGTTCCCTGTTGTAGGCCTGACAATGAATTAGTCATACCCTGCTTGGAGAGTCGTCCCATTCATTCGAGTTCTAAAACTTGGAGTTGTTTGTCTTCAGTGTCAAACTAACACTGGATAGACTTGTTTTAACTTAGGACCCGTAACTAACAGTTCTTAGGGTTGCCTGATTTTACTTCCTGTATGGTTCTTATATATGTTGTAAGATTATTTTCTCAATAGAAAATGATGTAAAGTCATTGCAACAATTACCAATTGACTATATCCTGTACTAAATTTGCTCACGTGCCAGCTATGTGCGAGGATAACTATGTTAGCCACATGAGAGCTCATCAAAGCCAATAACAGAGTTGAAGCAGTCGCCAAATCGGTCAGGAGCAAAGATTCTAAATGTCCCTGGTCAGGAGCAATATATCCTGTGTTGTATGATTATATGAAGGTCCCGTGTTAAAATGTATTCATTTGACTCATCAAAGAGTACTTACCCCTTTAGAAATGCACAGTAGACTCCAAAACCAAAACAATCATATTTCCATTCATTCATTACAATACAGAAGAAGAAGATTACAATTACAAGAACTTGAATCACATCCAATTAAAATAAACCTTCAAGTTCTAATAATGTTAATGTAATTAACTAGTAGTAATTACATTGTCATTAACTCATTAGAATCTTTGACATCTAAGGCCGAGATTCAGATACTTCTTTTGAGCATTAGCTTCGTCCAATTAGGGTCAAAATGTATGGATTTTGACATACGGGAGTTAGAACCTAGGAGTTCGTTCTTCCTTCGTCGTTGATGGATTTAGTCGAACGTTTCACTGATGAAATACAACCAGCTTCTATTTGCTGATAAGTTAGGCCAGGCGTTTCACCATCACCGCTTTAGTGGATAATGGACCTGTCCAGTCTACGAGTAAGGTGACCAGAGATCGTTTTTGCAATAGGCAACCCTAGTCCCTATGTTTTGGTACCGTTACGAATCTCGCTCTAACTCTAAACCAATATGCTGGGAACTGGTTCAATAGATCCGATTGATACTACACGATTGATCGTTTGAATACACACGAAATGCTACAAAACTTGCCTTTAATGTGGCAGTGAGGTCTTGAGGCATTTACATGCTTATCTTAATTCTTAGGGCGATGACTGGGTACAGTCAGTCTTAACGTCTGCTGATAGACGTTATTATCTTATTTTCCGTATCAGTAAATCGACTTCAAATTTTAAAATGCAATGCATGACAACGTTCTATGCGTTGCGTTGTTAGAATTTAATTTGGTGAATTTTCATTGAACATAAACCTACGAGTATGTCTGTATCTTTCGGGATGATCAGAAACTTTGCTATGCCAAACTTTTAAATCGTGCACAGCAGCAAAGATTTTAACCTTATTTAGGGTATAAGGATTTTTAATTACCAAGTTGTCTCCAGTATGTGGCAGGCAGTTCAATTTAAGAGTAGTTTATTCCGAGAGCGCAAATGCGCGCTGTTTACAAACGTAGTCTGGTGATATTTTCAATACTATCCAATTAAAGTCAATAAAATTTTTCAGAAACAATCTAGAAACGAATTTCTATGTTCGTATGAAGTCAGATTTTCGTTAAAATATACAGTTTTAATGCTAGGATTAATTTAAGATTTGTATGGAAATCTTTGAGGCACTGTAACTTTAAAACTATACATTTTAACGAAAACCTGACTTCATACAAACATAGAGATTAGTCTCTAGATTGTTTCTGAAAAATTTCATTGACTTTAATTGGTTGGTATTGAAAATATATCCAGACTACGTTTGTACGGAGCGCGCCAACGGTAATATACCCTTAATATGGACCTACTGGGCCTTCTGGCGATGGTGGTCGTAACACGATGCTGCTGTTTTAGCGACTAATGATCCTTTTCAAATTACTAAAGACTCGAACTCACGACTAGCCAATCCGGTGCTTTTACTGCAACGTTTTCCACAAGTTAAATGTTAAAATCGGTTGATCGCTTTTTATCTGACTATACCGTCGGGTAACAGGAATGATAATTTTATAATTATGGTGCGCATTTAAGGTTTTTTTATGAAGCCGCAATTGCCGTTTCAAGATTTATTTTTATTGTTTGGTAAAAATGGAATACGTTGCTGCTGTTAATTAGTCGGCATTCAAAGAGAACTAAAAATTAAAATATAGCTTTAAATTAAGAAGAGGTACTCTGTATTTAAAACATAAACAGGTCAACATTCCGAAAAATGTAATCACTTTGATTACAACTGCCATTTACGAGAGTTAGTGTAGTTTGGTCACAGTGAAAAATCGTCACACTGTATAATGAGTGCAATTTCGTCACAACTGAATATTTAATTTATTTATTAATAATAAATAGTGCAATTTGGTCACAGGCCTATTTGTTTATAATTTTTAAGTGCAAATTCGTCATAAGAGGTATAGGTACCTACTAGCTACTGTATTACCTAACTAATATAGTTACATTAGTTAATATTACTTATCAGAGCCGTAAATAAAAATATTTAGTTAGGTAGGTACACGGTGGGCGGTGGCGTATGATGACAATTAAATTAAATTAAATTAAATTAAATTAAATTAAATTGAATTGAATTGAATTGAATCGAATCGAATCGAATCGAATCGAATCGAATCGAATCAAATCTAATCTAATCTAATCTAATCTAATCTAATCAAATTAAATTAAATTAAATTAAATTAAATTAAATTATTATTCTGATTATTGTGATTCACCCAAATCTCCGTAACTACTATTTCGCGAATATACATAATATGTAGGTAGGTAGTACTGGTACCTATTACACATTATTGTAAATAAAAAAATATTCAGCTGATAATGTGTCCTTAGTTAGTTGTGACGAAATTTCACTAAAAAAACCAACAATTTATAAAAATATCGACACCAGTGACCATTTTTCACCAAAATATGTTATTTAAATCTTTTAAATTTAACCTGTGACGATTTTTCACTCAACATATGGGAATCAAAATCTGTGACGAATTTTCACTGTGACCGAACTACACTAACTCATTTACGATCCAATTGAGTACTTATTTCTTTTATTACCTTTTTGTTTCATGGTTCAATAAGCAGGAGGTTTAAATTGACATAAATGTACTAATTTCCATTATTATTTTATTTGTATTCTTCCGCGGTGGTCTCGAACAATAACACTAATCGATGATGTTTTTCAATTCAAAGGATGGAGATGATCGTGAAAATAAAATACAATATCCCTTAAAATACTAGTAATATTATTGGTCACAAAATCACACAATACCTAGGTACTTACTACCTGACAGAATCCCAAAATCATTATTCCCAAAACTGCAACTCTGGATTTTTAATGAAGCTTTTTCTGGGTGAGCGCGTTACATCCTCGGCTTCATCTACACTTTCCATCGGGTGAGCTGAAGCCAAGCGCGAGCAAATTTAGAATAACAAAAACCTTTCAATTTACGAAGTATTTAATAGGTATTTAACCATTTTTAGAGACCGTTATAAATATGTATTCGTGGAGCATCCTTCTTCAGATCATCCATTATCAGGAACTGCAACAACAATTAATCAAAGACCTTTCTAATCTTTCCAGGCATCAATGGATCTACCGCCCGACAAAGCGAAACTGCTGCGGAACTACGACCTGGAGAAGAAATGGGAGATCATCTGCGACCAGGACATGGTGCAGGCGAAGGACTCACCGACACACTACCTCAACAAGCTCAGGACTTATCTGGATCCGAAGGCGTCTAGGAGTCATAGGGTATGAACATATTCTTAATAGCACTAAAAAAAATCTTAGCCCTGGCAATTCTGTCTAAGCTAATTCAAAACGGGCTGCCTGATGCGTAGGAAAGGAAGCCAGTTAAGATGTGTATTATCTATTCAACGACATTAATACACCTTTAAAATAATTTCACTTTGATTGAATTCACGGATTTCATTATTCAGCTTGGCACAGGACCGCGAGGAATGAAGCAGTTAAAAGAATAAAACCCAGTAGCGGGTTGATGTGGGCCATTTTGTGGGCTCATTTGATTCATTTACAATTAATTATAGGAAATTAATTGATGTTAGAGTAGATTACTGAATAACAAGGAAATTGAACATATTGTTCTACATATGACAGTACTAGTAGTACACAGAACATCTTATTAGCAAATTGTTAGTTGCTACATATCGTAGAGGTATTATAGTATTGTAGTTTCTGATTAGTAATGAATCTGGGCCATATTAATCATGATCATCCCACACTAGTCTACTGCTAGATTTTATCTTTACGCGTACAAGCTCTCATTGTTCTCAATCAATTCTAAATTAATATCCTATTATCGAGAAAAGTACCTACTATTGTTAAATTGGGTATTATTTCGTTAATCTTCCAAATTGGCAAGCAAATGAAAGGGCATTTCATTGTTTAGTAAGGACCCTTAACCTCAGAGCCTATTTAATTGGGGACGGTTTGTTTTGCCTTGATTCCTTGTAAGCCTATACCCAAATTTATTATGTCATTATTTCAGTATTTTCTGGAGGACTTGTCTAACCAGATGGCTCGCTCCATATCTAACAATACGGCTACAATCAATGCTACTCTTTCCCGGCTCTCTGACATTAGCCTCCGTATACGCAAATTCTCCTAGTTAGCTTTCTGCATCTCACGCAAATCTTCTTGGACTTCGATCGTCATTCCAATGATATCTGTGTCGAGGAACGAGCTGGAATATGTTCCTAGATTGAAAAGGAAAGATCTTCCCGCAAGGCTAGGTGTGATGCCTGGCCCGGTGGTGTCCCAATGGTTGCTCTGGCAGGCCCTGCGACACAAAAATGTTGAGGCCCGTTACTCTGATTTTCATGTGGGACGTCCTGGTTCCTAGTTTTATCAATAACTGTAGTGAATACATATTACATGGGACCCGCTATCATCCAGGACCCAGTACAGTTGTACCTATAGATTCCTAAAAGGTTCCGTCGTACGGTTTTCTGCACAAGTTGTCTTGCACCGTTCGAACTTCTTCCATTTTCAGCACAAGAACTCATAAATAAATCAGTCGGGCTGTCTCCAGCATAGCTCAATCAGGGTCTACGCAGTACTTACCTATTCCACCGTTCTAACAACATGTAGTCTGTGGTCTCTACGGTATTCCGTGTACCGTGCCTATAAAGCAGGATACCGTTGCGGAGACAATGTGCAATACATCAATGTTAGGGCGATCGATAGCACAGCTCGCTCGAGGAGACAATCGGTAATAATGCCGGTCGGCGCCCGCAGGCATGCCATCTGTTTGCTGCCATGCAAAATATACCATAGTTAACTTTAATTTGTTTATGTTTGCAAAGGAAAAAGGGAATATCGTGAAGAGTTTGAAAAGCTTTTCCGGCCCTCTGAGAAGCTACTCGTAGCTATGCATGTTAAAGAAGGGAATTTTGTAACTTTTTTGAATTTTTATAAATAAATCTGTTATCTTATTTAACTTTTACAAACTTTGTACATTTAGATGAGTTGGTGTCGGTGGAAAAATAGACAGTAGAAACGACGGATAGAGGATGTGTGAAGGATTTCCATGTTTATAAACGTAGATAGCCATGGGACGTTGTTGATAGCGATGCGATGACTGGAAGAACCCCAAACAATGGGATAGGGGCAGGATAGTTTATAACTTTTCAAACGGTGAAAGAAAACATCGTGAGGAAACCTGCATACGCTGAAGAAGAAATTCTGATGCGTAATTGAAGTCTACCAATCGGCACTGGGCACGCGTGGTGGACTAACGACCATACACCCTCCTTGAGCGTAGACCTGTGCTCTGCAATGGGACCTTTATAGGATTTATAGGCAATCACTTTTCTTTAACTGCTTAGATCTTTAATATAATCTATAGTTGCTCAAGCACGTAGTTAAGTACCGCAGAGTTAAAATTGTATACTTACTTTTCACCCGATGTTACTGTACCTATTAAATATATTTATTTAAAAAGAAACACGTTCAAAAAAACTAGCTCATCTAACAGCATCACCATGTTTGAGTGTTTAACGAGATGTTTTCTCAGTCGCCATTCATCTGTCACTCCCATAGGTGTTTTGTGTAACGTGAAAACATCCTGAGACTGATTTAATAATAAATTAAAAATGTCGTACAGCGTACATTCTTAGAGGTGAAATGTTTTTATACTTTGGAACTCATCCTGTGGACACACGGCGTGGCTGTTCGATTGCCTTTTCTCACCTAAATAGATACTTGAGTTCAGGGCAATATACTTTTCACCTCACAAGCTCGGAAAGATTCTGTTTATTATTCGAAATCTGAGTGCAAAAGTGCATTTTATCCGCTAGCGTGGAAAGAGTTTTTGAAATTCGAATCTGTGTATTTAATATTTTTCTATACCGCCTGTCTATTGAATGGCACTGGCCAGAACGAAAAAAACTTTTTAAAATGTTGTTCTCTTTAGCAATTCACTTTTTTTCCTCGCTGTTGTGAGGTGAAAAGTTGTGTGTTTCGCTCGGCTGCAAAGTTATTCTGCGTCTCGTACCTTTGAAACCATCGCTATAAGCTCAGGATTCGATTATTTCAAATCTTTCTATATATTTTCTCGTGGTTCAATCCTAGACTCCTTCGCTTGCTCAGGTTTCAATACAAGTACTCGCGCCAAAAAACAACTTTGCAGCCTAGCATAACAAATAACTATTTTCGGGGTGATGGCTTTAAATAAGATGACTGTGTCCTAACATTCTCAGAAATGTTTGGTAATTGTAATGGTAATTCCCAAATCGATGAGGTGCAGGAAAATTGTCCGTGACCTCATTAAGTGGCATAGTTTAACCAAATTAGTGTAGCATTAATATTTGTCAGGTATTTTACAATGTTATGGTTGGTAATAAAGTGGAGCTAAATGGAATTTTGTTGTTAAAACATGTACCTAATTGAATATTTAATCAGTCGTCTCTGACGAAGAAGTGGAATAATCGATGAATACAATTGAATTGATAGGGTACAGAACAGACAGATTACAAAGGGAAAGGGCGAGCTGGTCGTTAAGAGATTTCATCCAAAGTAACACGTTCATATCCGTCGTATACGTTGTATGTTGTTTGGTCTATGTTGTCTGAAAATTTTTTTTTTTTTTTTTTATCAGCAGTCGACTATGTCAAAATCACTATGGAGATTATGCATCATTCGATCTTTTTTTTACCATGTCATCATCATTTTCTTACCCATTTCCCATTATTTGAGGTCGACGCAATATGTCATCCTCTTCCATTCATCTCTCTTAGCCGTCATTTCAGCACTCACTACTTTCTTACACATCTCATACTTCACACAATCCATCCATCTTTTCTTCGGCCTTCCTCTTCTACCACATTCGTACTTAACTCTACACTCGTCTCATAACATGACAGCGTCGTCTCTCCTTATCACATTTCCATACCACTACAATCTATTACCCTGCAATTTTTCCGTCATAGGTGCTACTTTCAAACTTCCTCTAATATACTCATTCCTAATCCTGTCCTAATACACCACACATCCATCTCAACATTCACATCTCAGCTGCATGCAGTCGTTTCTCATCTGTCCCTTTTGTGGCCCAGCAAGCACTCTGATCCGTATAGTACATACCTATTGTATTATTGTTTGGTCTAAGTTGTCTGGTAAATTAAAAATCTGGACTAGATTCTGGTACTTTAAATAGGACCAGATAATTTGTAATTCCCAATATGACAATACCCAAGATATTTATTTACTCATTGAAATTGAAGCATGTTGGTTTCTTGTCGATGTTTTTACGTTGGCATTTATGTAAATTTTTATATTGTACGTGCGTGCTGCGGACCAAACTGTTGATTCTGTCTGTTATTCTAACACCTTATTCTTCACAGTTTGAACAGTAAAAATATTCTTATTCTCATATCATGGTAACCCTATTCGTATGAGTCATGTAGTGTAGTCAATAGATGCTACTCATAGAAGATGCTCCGTGAGAATTGGTTACGTCAGTTTTCTATTGTATTGATTTGTGTTGCGTGTCGTGTTCGATGATTTTATGTGAGTCAATGACACGTGTTTATACTTGTTACACATCTAGTCGGTATACACTTTTTGTAGGTATGGTTTTTGCATAGGACGTCCATTGTCGGTCTTTTTAATGTTGATAGGAATGACTGATAAGATTTTTCTTATTAACTTCAAATCACAGAGAGAGAGAGAGTTCAAAATCGAGTTGGCTGAAAAACTAGTTAGGTATATAAAACTTCGTTATCTTTACGTATGTATGGGCTGTATAAGATAGATTACTACGGTCTACGAATAAAGAAATACATTATTCGTAGACTACGGTATGGGTACGGTGGGTACGAAGCACTCGTTGGCGTAGTGGAGCTTCGGTATTGGAAACGATCACCGAAGTTAAGCAACGTCAGATCCGGTCAGTCTTTGGATGGGTGACCGTTTAGTGGTATTTCATCTCGAGCGTTTCCTTGCTTCGGAAGGCACGTTAAGCAGTTGGTCTTGGATAGTTCCGTCAGATGGCGTTGTAACTAGTTAAGCCAGGTCAGAGGCCTTTTGGCGGCTTGCGAATTCTCTGACAGCAAGTTGACCACTAACTTGCCTCCACCAACCCGCACTGGGCCGGCGTGGTGGAGTATGGCCCACTCCCTTTCACCCTTATTCGTGAGAGGATGCCTTTGACCTGCAGTGGGATTCTACAGGCTATAACTTACTTACTTACTTACGGTATGGGTAGGTTAGGTGAGTAGTATTGTAGCATTGCCTAGATATCTGGAAGCTGATTAAAGAAATATCAGCACGAGTAATACAAGTTTTTTGAAAATCTGCGTCTTGTAAGCTTTAGGCAATAACCTGTTACGACGACGATTGTTTTGGTGCAGGAACACATATTTAGGTTTCATTCTTAAAATCAAATCGGTTTCGGCGTAGATTGCTTCGGCAACTTGTGAATTTGTGTTAACACCATAAAATATCAATGGTGAAGACTTAAACATAGTGAGTGAGTGCTGCAGGAGAAGCAGTGTGTGCTGAAACTACTACTTTATGTCTTTTGAGCCTGAGATGAATAGAGTATGAACGAAAAAGTATAGATTTTTATTACAATACGGGAGGAAGTCAAACTCTAAAACTTATCGGAATATGTGAGGCTCCTAAGGCGTCATCTAACTCTATGTGTCTCTTTCCGTGGTGAAGGCAGAGAATACGATGTTTATACACCTCTTTAGCTTCATTCACGTCCCAACTATCTCACACGTGCCTGCGACTTATTTTGAGTTTGCGTGTCTCCGAACCACACCTTAATTACAATATTTCGCATCTAACACAGTGAACTTAGACATGACTGTAATTATTATAACCATAACAGGCAATATCTAATTATTCGTGGCCGCATACTCCAAAAGGTCAGGCCGTCGCATAGTTAACAATAAATTACTGACTCATGTTTAGTGATGTCGTGTTCTATACCCGCTGGTACAAGATACATGCGGTTTCAATCTGCGATATTATTTTAAAAAAAACGGTTGTTCCATACAAAACTGTAATCCTACTCGACCTACATTTTTGGGACAGCATTTTCGTTATTTCGATGTTGGTCCCATGGAGAAAGTTATTCAGTTTGATGGTCTGATCATCCCCTTAAGAAAGTAATATTTAGCCATAAGTTGTATACAGGGTGAAATTGATATCATTAGCATCCTTTTAAACTAAGAGTCTACCCATCAAACTGAACAACTTTTACTATGGGAGCAAACCAATCAGAGCAAAAAAAACTGCTGTCCAATACTAAACTGCACCCGCCGACGCTGCCTACACGACTCAAATGTATGGGACAGCATATTTTGTTTTGCTCCGATTGGTTGGTTTGCTCCCATGATAAAAGTTGTTCAGTTTAATGGGTAGACTCTTAGTTTAAAAGGATGCTAATAATATCAATTTCACCCTGTATACAACTTATGGCTAAATATTACTTTCTTAAGGGTGTAAGAAAAAGTATCATTAGCCTTTAAACCACATACTCTACCCATCAAACTGAACTGTATAATGTTGTTAATATCACTTAAGTTATCTTAAATATAAAGGACCCTGTATACTACGAATAAAGAAATAACTATGGAAATATAATTCACGTCAAAAAATGACCCCACGAACTTTGGTGTACACCACGCAAGCGCGCAAGACTCAATCATTATGGCGACTCCAATTACGGCGTTTGCCGCCAAAACTCATGGTGCCAAAAATTAAGGAGATTTTGTTCGGAGTTATCGTTCCATATTTATTTCTTTATTCGTAGCCTGTATACACATTTAAGAAACCGCCAGCATATGAAGACCCCATAAAATTTAATTTCCGATTTCACAATCTAATCCATGCATCATAATTCATAATGTAACAATGAGTGCCTAACCTGAGTAACCTGACGCATCAACCGGTCGTCATAACTCGTGGCATACACAATACGTGGGCGAACAGACACTGTGGGAGATGAAAGGAATGTTTGCTCAACATATAAGGACATGGCCTAATCTTATCGGTACTGTTGTTGTATGTATCTCGGCCGAGGGAGAAAGTTCTTGAGATTCCCATCTTTTTGTTACTTGGAATGGAAAGAATTATTTGGACCACCTAAGAAGGAAGAGAGCAATTAGAACCTGATTTTACTAATAATATGACTGGGAAGCTTGTAAGTGGATACGGGCTGATGATGATTCACATAACGTCTGCATCGCGTAGACTATCAGTATCTTCTTTATGTCAACGGAACGATATAAAGACGATAATTTATTTATGGACACGATTCGGGATCAGTCCACTTATTCAGTTACTCAAGTGTATCAAAATGTTTTAGAAATGGTTTAAACAATAAATTAAACGGTTTTTTATCTACTATTTCAGAAAAGGAAAATGGTGGGCGACTCGACTTCGACCCAGGTCCTCAGGGATCTGGAGATATCATTACGAACCAATCACATAGAGTAAGTATCACATAATATACATTTTTTTACTTTCACAAATAATGTCCGGTTAAGGGTTGAACTACACCAGGCCGCACAGCATCGCATTTTTCCGTCGCTCCATCCTTTTCTGTCACTCAGGAACGTCATTTGCTAGAGCATATAAGATAGAAGGAACGCGATCGCACGCGGCGTGCTGTTCCGTTCCGTCTATCTTATATGCTCGAGCAAATGACGTTCCGGAGTGACAGAAAAGGATGGAGCGACGGAAAAATGCGATGCTGTGCGGCCTGGTGTAGTTCAACCCTAAACCACTGAGGAACACAATCCTCTCACTTGACAAAATAGAAAACTATTATATTTCTTGCAATGTAGCATGAACTTGTCATTTTAATTACAGATCTCATAAAATATTATTTAAAACAATGCTACCTAAAAAAAGTCTTACCTAAAGTTAAACCGAGCTGTCACTAATGACGACCCGGTTGGTGTAATGGTTACCACGCCGGACTGCCAAACCAGGGTCCTGGGTTCGAATCCCGGTTCGGTCATGGATGTTATATGTTCGTGCCGTTGTTGTATGGTTTCCATAATAAAAGCCTTTAGTGCTAGTTTGGGATCATTACAATGTATGTTCCTGTGAGGGTTATTTATTTATTATTTATTATTATACTAATAACAACTTTGAAAACATACAGTAACCACTCAAAAAAAATTGAGTAGGTAATGATAAGAGACTAAGGGCGTGTTTCACCACTTCTGAGTAAGTTCTTGTTAGCTTATCCGACAGATAGTTTGACATACTTAATTTGTATAAAAATTATGTCAAAATATCTGTCGGATAAGCTAACGAGGACTTACTCAGAAGTGGTGAAACAGGCTCTAAACAAAATAACTATAAAGAAAAATCATCGCCAAAAATTCTGTTGATCCTGGTTTCTTAGGAGTGCATCGGAACCGTTGCATTACCAAAAGCAGTTTCCTATAAAGGACGTAAATACTAATTTGCAGATGGGTGAGGGAGTTCCTGAACGAGCAGAACCAAGGGCTGGACGTGCTGATAGACTACCTGAGCTTCAGACTGAGCATGATGAGGCACGAGCAACGCATCGCGCTGGCCAGGAGTCAGTCCAGCGACGGAATTAATCAAGGTACGGGACAGTAAAAAAAATACCAACCATAAACATAATGCATTTAGATGGCCACAGTAGTACCTTTTCGTTAGGGCAAGTTCGTAGGGGTATGTTGGCGGCGGCTTGAAATATCGATACAATACATGCCTCGAAATTGAAGCATGCATACAGGTTTTCTCACGATGATTTCGTTCACTGAAAAGCCACTGGTCATAATTAAATTCCGATAAACTCATTGGTATGAGTCTGCTTGGACGGGGATCGAATCATCGACTACACGGCAGGCATGGTTACTCACCTCTAGACCACAAAAAAATTTAGCCACAAATATGTTCGGAATCCTTGTGACGAGCTCTATAAGGATCGACCATACTTATTCCACACTAATTTACCATTTCGACCTCTTCAGAATGAGATATTCAATAGTGATCAAAGTTTCATGTACAGCTCGTCACAAGGATTCCGGAGACATATACAATCTGTCTGACATTTTCAGAATCTGACATTTAACGACGAATCGGCTGGTGACGACCCGGTTGGTGTGATGGTTACCACGCCGGACTGCCAAACCAGGGTCCTGGGTTCGAATCCCGGTTCGGTCATGGATGTTATATATGTGTGCCGCTGTTGCATGGTTCGCATAACAAAAAGCCTAAGGCTTACTTGGGATCATTACAATGTATGTGCCTGTGAGCGTTATTTATTTATTATTAATCCAACTCAACCTCGCCAGTAAATACTTACCTACTATGTCTTGACAACTATGGCATCGGCAGGCAGCACGGCTTTCATGAACTTAAATTGTTTTATTCTCAAAGTATCAAACCGCTCATTTCCCGAATTCCAGGTGCAAACACAACGACGTCAGACTGCAGCGCGCCGGACAACACCTCGACGCTGAACGCGTCGTGGCGGCGCCGCGCGCGCAGCACCGAGGGGGAGGGCGAGCCCACGGGCAGTCCGACCGCCGCGCGGCGACGCTCCCGGCACGCGGCGCGGCTCAACATGGGCGCCTCCACCGACGACATACACGTCTGCATCATGTGCATGAGGGCTATTATGAACAATAAGGTTAGTTGTTAACATGGACGGAATTATCGGATCATCCTAGCATCTAACAATACAAATTTTTATGACAAAACTAACTCAATATCATTAAAAATCATCCTTGATTGCGGCACGCACTACGTCCGATGTGAATCCGATAAAGAAAAGTCATAAATCATATGTCCATACTTCATTATATATGTCCATGTGATAAATACGAGTATCCATACATTTCTTATAGGTCCGTGATTCCTCGGATACGGATCGGATGTAGTGCGTAGCGCTCTTGGGCATATTTATTGTCTTAAAAGTTATTAGTTCAGAATAAATGCAGCCAGAATTACACTGGATTGCTTCTCCATGAGAAATCCATGTTGGATTTCTTAGGTATAGAATACCGATTGCTGGAAGAGAAGTTATTCTTTAAATTGCGTCGAATACACTTTTCTATCACTGACAGTTCTGATTGATGTGTTGACTAGTTAACACAGACTGTTTTTTTATTTTTTATAATTTAACGTTTAATCTGTTACAAAGTATCCGATTTCGTATTTCTGTTTCCGTAAAAATACTAATAAACTTTTCATTAATTTTCAGTACGGCTTCAACATGGTGATCCAGCATCGTGAAGCGATCAACAGCATAGCCCTCTCCCTCGTGCACCACTCGCTGCGGACGAAGGCGCTTGTCCTCGAGCTGCTGGCCGCGATCTGCCTCGTGAAGGGAGGCCACCAAATCATACTCTCCGCCTTCGATAACTTTAAGGAGGTGGTCGGGGAGCCGAGGCGGTTTCACACCTTAATGGAGTACTTTATGAATTATGATAGCTTTCATATTGAGTTTATGGTGAGTGAGATTTGTTGTTTTAGTGGGAAATCGACCTTGGTCGATATCAAATTGGGTATTTAGAAACGGTTAAAAATAGCCAAATAAAATAAATTTAAATAAATATTTTAGACAGTTTCACACAAATTATCTAGTCACATTTAAAGTTCCAGAAACAAGCCTGGACTTGTATTATGATAACTAAACAACGATATAGAATACATATATAGATACAAACATCCATGACTCGGGTACAAATATTCATATTCAACATACAAATATTTGTCCCTTACGGGATTCGAACCCGCGACCCTCGGCACAGCAGGCAGGTTCACTACAGACTGTGCTATCGGGCCGTCCGACGAGAATGTGTGTATGACAAGATGTATGCATATTTAGAGAATGCAAGAGAACTTCCAAATATTATTGATATAAAATTGAAGATTGGAAAATTATGTATCGGACGGGATTTGAGCCCGCAACCTGCCAATCTGGGGCTTGCTAGCATGCCTCCGCCGTCAGAAGCTGATTGAAGTAAAGCAATTTCTTCAGGATTCTCACACATCTTTGACGCCTAAAATGTGGCTGCCTGTTATAGTCACCGCATGTCACTTCAATTCTGATCATATCAGTCTCCTGTTTCGTCAGATATAGTGGGGTAAGGACGAGAGAGTACATCTGTGTTAGGCGCGTACATTTAATGCACTTTAAAATAATATCCTACGCACCTGACTGGTTTTCTATAAAGATTAGCAGTCGCCTTAGTCGAAATCGCCTAGACTTCATCATCCGGTTTTAGTGGTATAACTGTCTCTGTGTCTGCAGGTGGCGTGCATGCAGTTCGTGAACGTGATAGTGCACTCGGTGGAGCACATGAACTTCAGGGTGCACCTGCAGTACGAGTTCACCGCGCTGAAGCTCGACGACTACCTGGAGAGGCTGCGGCTCTGCGAGAGCGAGGATCTTCAGGTTCATATTATATCTTACTTACATCTACACTAGTACTGGTGGAGCACATGAACTTCGGGGTGCATATCAACTATTATAATATTATCTATCCAACTTGGCGTGTCTGTACATATTTCCCCCACCAAAACAAGTTCCTAATGAAAATTTTTTTTGGTGTTCACAGAATCATATTTGAAATCCTTTTACAATCATTGTTCACGCATCACATAAAAACTAATGAATCAATCCGAATAATATTTTCACATTAGCATAGGGTTTAGCTTTGAGTACCATATGTGATCTCTCTGATGGTCTCTGACTGGGAAAGAGGACGTGGAATATAAAAGATAAGTTGCTGTGTTTTTAGGTGCAAATATCAGCGTATTTGGACAACGTGTTCGACGTGGCTGCCTTGATGGAGGACAGTGAAACCAAAACTGCTGCCCTGGAGAAGGTCAACGAACTGGAAGATGAGTTAGGACATGTAAGCAATAAGCATCCTTTCTTTCTATTACCTAACAAATTTTGATCCCCAATGTTACATTAATTTCAAAATAGCAGTTTTTTTTAATAATTGGTTTTCTTATCCCATTCGCAGCCACTAACGGCACTAGCCGACACATATTATTTGGGGTTTAAGAGCCATTGACGGCTATAGCCGACACCAACTCTATAAAAAATACATGTTTACAATAAATCACGGTGGCTTCTGTGACATTTTTATGTTGTTTCTATTGTGGCTACGAATGGGTTATTAATGTTTCTATAAAGGCATGATGCGGGAATGTTTTCTATCTCATCTTTTAATTTTCAGGCACACGAAAGGTTAGCAGCGTTAGAGCGAGAAGCGATAGCGAAGCTAGGCACCTTGGAGTCTGAATTGGCACAAGTGCGGCAGGAGAGGGACCAGCTGGCTGAGGCGAGGAGACAGGTGGTCGAAGAAGTAAGTCTTTTAGTACTGAAAAAGATGAAGCCGTTTAGTGTCTTCCGGCACCTTAGGATCAGAATACGGTGGTGGGTCTAACCGGGATCAGAGACGAATCAATATGAGTTTTTAGAATCTTACGTACAATCTGTGAATAACTATTGGCTCTTCTGTGAAGAATTCTGCATTTGCTGAAGAAATTATAAGGCCTCGTTCAAGGAGGAGGAAACAAACATACGGCGATGTATAGAGCGTTCACGGAGAAGCGTTTTTGCACGCGTCAAATTGTCATAGAGTTATTGCCCGCCCAACCCGCCGCGCGACGCTCCATGTGTCGCCCGTGTCTCCCTAAACGAGGCCTAATGCAAATTTGGAGGCCGCCAATGCACCTTGGATACGAGAGGAGGACAATTTAAAAAAAAACGGTCTAAGTGAAACATATGGCCCACTCCCTCTCACCCTTATTCGGAGAGGAGGCCTTTGGCCTGCAGTGGGATTCTACAGGCTATAACTAACTAAGTGAAACATAACATCTTCTCACAACAAAAGCATAAAAGAAAACCGAAACTGTGTCACGCAAGAGCAAAAGTGAATAATTTTAAACCTCTTATTTTCTTTGTTACTAAGGCCTCTTGTCAATGTTTTAAGTTTGGACCACCCATATTCCCCATTTAAAACACAAGCATTTAATAATGTTCTTGTATGTTATTTCAGGTATCAACGCTGAGGCGAGCGCAGCAAGACTCCCGGAACCGACAGTCCATGTTGGAGTCCAAGGTTCAGGAGCTGGAGTCGCTGACCAAGTCACTGCCCAGAGGGGCTTCCAGTAAGTTTCCTTATAACTACTGTTTGGACTCATGGCCGTAGAGATGTCAACTTTCAAGGGTGTCAAAAACATGCCTTGCCTTGTTAGCTATCACCTTTTGTCACGTCATTTCAATATTCAACATTCAAAATTAAGTTTTGCGTGCAAAGTTATTATGACTGTAACAGTAACTTTCAACAAACCACTTATCTTGCAGTGGGCGCGATATCAGCGCACCTCTGCAACGGCACAACCAACGGGCACATAACTCCGCCGCTGTCCAACGGCGGGCACCAGCCGCGGTCCCCGCCAGCCCCCGTCCCCCCGCCGCCCGCTCCCCCCGCGCCGCCCGCCCCCGCGGCTCCACCTCCCCCTCCGCCGCCGCCGTTCCTCCCCGCGGTCCCCCCTCCCCCGGCGCCCCCCGCGCCCGGCCTCATGATGCCGCCGCACCACACGGACGCCATGACCATCAAGAGGAAGGTCGACACTAAGTATAAGCTGCCCACGCTGAATTGGATCGCTTTGAAACCTAATCAGGTAGGTTTTAATTACGTCTAGGTCTAAGGAGGTGGATTTTAGATAAGCTGTTAATGGAAGCTCGCGTTCTAATGAATAAAACGATCGAAAACTACACCAGCAAATCTGAATTTCTTTATAAACGAGTGGTTATGTAAAACCTAGAGTAGTGTAGCAAATTACAATGTTTCAATCAAGTTATTTGAAGTACTTACAGCAAAAATTAATCACCCAGCATCAAACATATATTTTGTCAATGAGTGTATAGAATTAATTATACAAAATTTATTATTTTTACAGTCAAATTGCAAATAATACAAAACGGAACGTAATTTCAAACACACATTAGAGCTATGTTCGTGTCTTTGATTTAGTTATTATTAGACGATTATTAGCGAACTACAAGTAATTTTTCTCCCCTCCGGACGGAAAGCGTCAATTTTCGTCCCGCTGCGCTAAATGAAGTTGCCGTTTTCCACCTCCGTCGAGGAGAAAAATAGTCTCGTCTTCGCCTCGGTCAACAATTACATGAGATCTGAGAACTTTCTTACTTTCCTGCCCTCGGTGTGAAATCTACTATAATGTATCCTTACGCTCCAGGTCCGAGGCACAATATTCAACGAGCTAGACGAAGAGCGGCCCCGCAGAAGGATCAACTTCACAGAGTTCGAGGAGAAGTTCCGCATAGGGGGCGCCACTACGGGCGGCTCGGTGGACTCCAGCGATACTGACACGCTCGCCTCGTTCCCGAGCAAGCGCTTCCGCAAACCCGACACTGTGTCACTTCTAGAACACACTCGCCTCAGGAACATAGGTGAGTGACAACTGACAAGTTAAATCTCACCTTTGAATTTCGTATGCGATACAATTTTAGTGGCGTATCTAGACGACGTAAAGCCTGACCAGAAATATAAAAAACCTCGCCATGTTGCGGAAAATTATTGGAACTAATTTTTGTACTTGTACTGTCATAAAGGTTAATGTCGATTGCAGCGCCCCCAATCCAGGTTTTTTATATTTCTGGTCAGGCTTTAATTTAGATGGTTACCGATATTGATAATCAGTTTAGGTAACTAACAAAACACCTGAGGGGGGACTCATCTGGCTCACAATGCACGAATGCACGTTCTCCAATGTTGGAAGTCAGGGACACAAAAATGAATGTTATTGTAACATTTTTGTTTTCTTATAATGGAACCTTCCGATACGACTCGCTACGCTCGGGCGCTAAATTCACGCCGTGCATTAATAGACTTACTTAATCTCTTTATTTTATTGAAAAGTTCTAACTGAAATAGTACCTATATAGGGAAGGAGGCCATTTCAAAACGCGGGACAAGCACGCGGTGAACACGTGTACTATTCAAACCCGAGCGAGGGTCCGTGGTTTTATTTGTCTCTTTTTTCATTGTCTCCTCCCCATAAACATAATTTTTCAAAAGTCCTACACTGAAACAATAGCGAAAATTAATCTTAACTTTTTCTTCACAGCAATATCAAGAAGAAAACTCGACACGCCAGTCGAAAAAGTAATCGCTGCCGTCAACAATCTAGACCTAAAACAACTACCACTAGAAAGCGTCGAGATCCTCCAACGAATGGTCCCTACAGAAGCGGAACAAAAAGCCTACAAGGAATACCTAGCCGACAAGAAACCCATCAACCTACTAACCGAAGAAGACAAATTCCTCATGCAGTTAGCCAAAGTCGAACGAATATCAGCAAAGTTATCCATCATGAGCTACATGGGAAACTTCTTTGACAACATACATTTGATAACACCCCAGATACACGCTATAATTTCTGGTTCTTCGTCAGTAAAATCCTCTCAGAAACTAAGGAATGTTCTAGAAATTATTTTAGCGTTCGGAAACTATTTGAATAGTAGTAAAAGGGGGCCCGCGTATGGGTTCAAGTTACAGTCGCTGGACACGTTGATGGATACTAAATCGACGGATAAGAGAGTGTCGTTGTTGCATTATATAGTCGGTACGATTAGACAGAACTTCCCGGAGTTGATGAACTTTGATACAGAGCTGTTGTATATTGATAAGGCTGCTCAAGGTAAGGATTAATTTAATTGTAATTTTTATAGGTACACTGCCGATAATCAATAGTAAGAACTCATGATGCTTCATTATTGCCACACGCCCCGTCTAGCTCGCACGAGTGCGTGTTATGTATGTGCTTCATGCTCGGCTACCGTCGAAGTGCGGGGTGAGGTGCGGTATCTGAAGTTAGGGAGGGGCAGAGCGTGGTCATTCTGTATGTAGTACCTACTATACTATGACTAGATGCTAGATTTTACTAGTTAGTTTTACTGATTTTACGAGTTGTCTTCTACTGCTATTAAAATCAATCTGCTATCGAAATTTATAAATTATTAGCTTCGAACGTCTTCGTAAGTTTTCTTACTGATAAGACTCGGGCCTTTCCTTGTGTTGAGGGATGTGCTGTAATTTATTACGTGTGCGTGCCCAATGCGGTTTGGTGGACTTCACGTACGCATCATAGTATTTTTTGCTAGTTTCTGTGTTCTGTGATTTTGTGTATTTTCATTTTTGATCCAGTATTTAAGTGTAGTTGCTATTCACACGCTAATGACACACATCATCCCGTAGTATCGCTAGAGAACGTGGTGTCAGACGTGACGGAGCTGGAGCGCGGCATGGAGGCGGTGCGGCGCGAGTGTGACGCGCGCGACACGCACCGCGCCAGCCACGGACACGTGCTGCGCGACTTCCTCAACAACGCCGCCGACAAGCTGCGCCGCCTGCGCGCTGAGACCAAGCACGCGCAGGTCTGTGACCCCACACTAACCCACAGTATCACTAGACTAGACTAGAGCCAGCCACGGACACGTGCTGCGCGACTTCCTCAACAACGCCGCCGACAAGCTGCGCCGCCTGCGCGCTGAGACCAAGCACGCGCAGGTCTGTGACCCCACACTAACCCACAGTATCACTAGACTAGACTAGAGCCAGCCACGGACACGTGCTGCGCGACTTCCTCAACAACGCCGCCGACAAGCTGCGCCGCCTGCGCGCGGAGACCAAGCACGCGCAGGTCTGTGACCCCACACTAACCCACAGTATCACTAGACTAGACTAGAGCCAGCCACGGACACGTGCTGCGCGACTTCCTCAACAACGCCGCCGACAAGCTGCGCCGCCTGCGCGCGGAGACCAAGCACGCGCAGGTCTGTGACCCCACACTAACCCACAGTATCACTAGACTAGACTAGAGCCAGCCACGGACACGTGCTGCGCGACTTCCTCAACAACGCCGCCGACAAGCTGCGACGCCTGCGCGCTGAGACCAAGCACGCGCAGGTCTGTGACCCCACACTAACACACAGTAACAACACTGCTGATAAACTGCGCCGGCTGCGAAGGTGGAAGCACTGACCTAACAGTGGGATGGAAGGAAGCACTGACCTAACAGTGGGATGGAATAAGCTAGAGAAACATTTTGCTGAGCGCTGGGTGAAAGTGGTATAGATTTTCGCCCAGGTTTACGACGTTTATGAGACTAATCGGCCAATGGCGTTCACGCGTCGGCCGCCTCCCTCTTCAAATAGACCCGAATTTGATTTCTGCGAATTTAAGGTAATCGCTCATGTTTCGTTACGCAATCTGTATCTTCAAAGAATCGGCCCAGTTTGTACTATACATACATGTGCAGCGTACACAACGGCAGCATCCCTCCTTATGGGAAGAGGTCCTTTTGGGAAGTGGTCCTTATGAGCCGAAAGGTCTTATTTGCCGGAGATATTTCATTGCGTGCATGCGACTTAGCGCACACACACTCCATGAAGGCTGAAGGCTACTATTATACTATCCCTGTGTTCTGCAGAGGACAAATAGACTAGCAAAGAAGAGTAAAATGTAATAAATGAACATTAACACTAGTGTGTACCGTGCAGGACTCGTTCGCGGCGTGCGTGGAGTACTTCGGCGAGGCGCCGCGGGGCTGCGACGCCAACGCTTTCTTCTCGCTACTCGTCCGGTTCACGAGGGCGTTCAAGGTTTGTTACTACCTCAATAATACATTATAGTACAGTTACAGTACGACCAGGATAATAATTCCCCTCGTCAATCTTCATTTGCGCAGATGGATTAAAATTTCCCGACGGTACTCGAAACCATTTGATAACACAATCAACCTTGTGGCTACTCTGATTGCCGTGCAGTTATGGCGTCGGTCATGCGTCAGGCGCGAAATCAATCGACAAATAGAATTAGATCATTTTTGGCGGGTAACCGTAGAGTATATTGATTGGTTCGCACGGTTTTAATAATAGTCAACTGCGCAAGTACATCCGTAAGCATTAAAAACGTGGTACAACTGTAACTTACCTGGTGACAATCTCGAAAACCTCAAAGAAATAATCACCTCTCTCGTAGCTGCGCTTCACCTTGATCTTCTGTCTGTCGAGTCGATAGCGTGTCAACTTGCCATAGTGCTGAAGAGATTTATCAATCAGCATTAGAAACTCACTGATTGCGCAGGGTGGTACACACGGCGACACATCAGGTTACGCACCCTATATACCCATAACTACACTACGTACAAAACACAAAATAGTTCTGTAGAGAGCCTGCATAGACGCGGCTGCCGGCGCGGGTGCAGCGTGCCGTGGCACAAAACAACAACAACATACCGCACCCTCTCGCACGATTCGCAGCGTTCAACTTCTAATAGTTCAAAGTCCAAACAGGGTAGCCTGAACTGACGCCGTGTGTACATCACTCGGCAGTCACTCGTCGTGCACTCCATGTTAAACCAGTTATAACAATGTTTTTCTATCTCTATGAATCTTGTTCGTTTTTAGCAAGCGGACACAGAGAACGAGCAGCGGCGGCGACTTGAGCAGGCCGCGCAGCAAGCCGACACCGTCGACCCGAACAAGGCTAAGCTGATGCAGAAGAAACAACAGGTTCGCTTCATCGATGTTCCGCTGTTGTGGTGGTGGTTGCGAGTGCAGGGTACACATAACTAGGGGATACGACCGGCTAATAGATGGCGCCACTAATGCGAACAATGGTATTGAGTTATCTCAATAGACAACATTTTAGAAAAGATGCCGAAATTCGAAAACCATTTGGAGATGTAATTTTTTTATCAATTTATTTCTCGTGTTATTTGAAAAATACTAAAAAATTACAAGCTGGGCTGAATGGGTTGAATTTCCTTTGCCTGAATCTAAGGGTGCTTGTCCACTAAAGCGGAGCGAGAGACGAGAAACCGCGGAGAAAGAATAACCAACAAGATTGCATTTTTATGCAATTCTATTGGTTAACATTTCTCCGTTTTTCCGCTCCGCAGCCTCGCTCAGATTATTATTGGTTCCATCTATGCATTGGCGCCATCTATTGAGGTAATAATGGGGACAGGCTAGATTCTTTAGTACACTACATTCGGGAGAAACTATGGAAATACCATTGCACCCTTATACACAAGGTCTCATTAATAATTCACAAGAACTTTTTGCCATTTTGTCAGTATTCACGCTACACATTTTTGTTGTATATATTTATTGATTTCGAATAAAATGTAAATTGAAAGGGCTTTGTAAAAAAGCCCCGAATAGAAAGTACTTTGTGAAAAAGCCCCGAATTAAAAGTTCCTTGTAAAAAAAAGCTTTGAATTAAAAGTACTTTGTAAAAAGCCCGAAATTAAAAGTAGTTTGTAAATAAATTACTTCTCATATTAAGTTCTTTGATGTTTTGCTTGGCTCTGTATAATGCTTCGGTGATGAATGGAGTCATGCAATTTTATGTAGTATTTGCTGCATTTTTTTATTTTTCTCTGTAGTCGGTGGCTCTATACTTTTAACGAAAGTCTATTTACTTACGTTTTCTACTAATGTTTTTGAGTTTTTTGATGTCATTTCTTTTTAATTTACATTCAGTTGCATAAAAACCCATCATAATTTGGCCCTTTGTATTAAAACTTCATCGCGGGTTTATTAATTGAACATTAATTTTCATATAATTAAAAATAATAATAATTTTCACTACTGGTGTTTCATGCAACTCCATTTTTGTTGTATATTTCACTCATAACAAACAATCTTCGGTTTATAGTCATTTTATCATGAATGAAATATGCACAAAATGTATAATTTTGAGGTAACGGTTAGAAACAAGGATTATTTAGGAGTTTCCGCTGCGTTATCGCTCGGTGCTGGTTTTTTAGTTTAAACGATTAATGTGGTAATTCTGTGGTAATGTTCGTGTTCCAAAAAACTTGCTGTGCTATTTTTTCATAAAAACTTGTCCAGCTATACAATAGAAGTATGTACGATGCCGGTGCTAAAATAAAGAAAAATTAAATTTAATTATATTTTCTAACTTTTATGCTTCCTCCACACACTTGCGCGAGCATAGGCAAGCCCGCTGTACATTGACGCTTCCAGAAAGTGTGGAGTTAGCATTATATCACGGCTATTTAAAAAAAATATTTCTCTGCACACAGCTTTTCAGAAATAAGATCTTTATTTGTAAGAAAACAGACGTGCTTTCAATAAAATAAAGTCAACATCCCTGCAAATTACCACACGAATCGTCACAAAACAGTAGCGGTGATGGTAACACCAGTACGAACTCCACAGAGGTTTAACTACGCGGCCGTCAACGCGGGTCTATTGCAGCAACATTTGACCAACTTGCGGCACGGTCTAGAACAACTGTAGATCTAGACAGAGTTCAGACCTAACACGGCTAGGAGTAAGTCGTTGTTCTTAACGGGGCCTATTCATGGAGTGTGTTTTTACTAACAGGGGAGGGGAGGTAGGGTGTTTTGATTGGTGTGTAAAATGTTACGTACAATATTTGGTGGCTTTTGTTTTATGTTACACACAAACCAATAAGCTACAAGATGCCGTATAGCCGGGCACCCGCGGTCGCTGAGCATAAGCAGTAAAACTGCGTACGCATTGCTGCTTACTCGTACAATGCTCCAATTGGTTCGTCCTAGGACATGTCCTTCATTCGTCCATGGGCCTAGCATGCAACCCCCCAGAAAACGACAAAAATCGAGACGTGTCGTCGTGTCGTGTCGCATGACGGTTTTCTCGCTCTGTCGTGCGTGGAATGCTGACCCCACAGGGCACAGGCCTACCCTCAAGGAAACTAAAGAAGGACACGACTTTAAACAAACAAAATAGAGCTCGCTGTCCTCTCCCGCACCCCGCCACCCTTTGACGACTTCGTTCTCGTACAGCAGTCTATGAAAGCGGCGTCTATAGGTTATTGGTCTGTGATTTCAAATAAAACGATAGCGTCATCAACCATAAAAATCCACCAAAATTGAGTGATTTTACACATATCCGCTTTGGTGGATTTCAGGCCTTATAGTTGGAAGTTTTGATAAAAAACTTTTGACCACCCTGAGAAGGAAAGGCATTTTGTATGTATGTGAAAATTTACGTAAAATATTTATATACTTACGACTGTTGCCTAGGGCCTAGGGGATAAATATTTTACGTAAATTATTTTTACATACATACAAAATGCCTTTCCTTCTCAGGGTGGTCCCCTAGGGCCTAGGGGGTACTCAGAGGTGACGTGAAGATCCCATGAAGCCCAATGTACGCGATAATAGTCCATAATGATACAAGTGAGGTGAGCTAAGCTGGTCATCACAGCCGATACTGGATTGCAGCACGAGCCGCAGGCGAGCGGTAAAATTGCCGAGACTATTATGAACAACGCTCACGCCTTTCATTTGACGATTATCAACACACTTGTGAGGACAAAATAATTAATATTTAACAAAAAGGTTTAGACAAATATTTGTGAAAAATGGCACCCATATTTCTTTCTTCCCGCGATGTGCGCCTGTGTTAAACGCAAGTGCGGTAATGTTAAAGTAAAACGCAATACGTGTTTTGTAAACTGCCATATTTCGGCCATCGATTTTCGGCACGTTCGGCTCGGTTACGCATTGTATTTAATTTTACACACTAATTAAAACAATGTTTACGGAAGAATCAGGGGTGACTAATAAATGTTAACAACAAATTGGCATGATGTGGGTTAAGTACTATTTTGATCGTGTGTTTGTAGGGAGATTTTAATTGTTTTAACCGTTCACGCTGTTACGATGCATGCGTTACACGAACTCAGATCATCCATCCATTGTTGAAGGGATTTTTAACAAATTGTGTGAAAGAACTGGAATAAAAAATGTGAATTTCTTCGAATTAACCTTTTCACCGCTACGACAATTACAAAAGCCAGTCAGACGCCAAGCACATTTGCAATATGCTATAAACAATGATATTGTATGTTACTACTGGTTATAAACAAAACATATTATGTTTTGTAGACTAATCAATAATCATAAATATTTTTATTAATGTAAAATATTTATTTGGAAAATATAGCTCAAGAAAACAGTATCTACATACTAACAATAGTATTTCGGAGTTTTTAGACAACGATAGTGTTAAATTAACAAAAAGAGGTTTTTTTTAAAATTCGATGGCGTTGAAAAGGTTAAACGCATGGGGTTTTCGAGTGATTAGCTAGAGGATAGAGAAATAGGCCCCAGTGTTTGTTACACTAGCATCACAGAGATTCAGAGTAATCCTACACAGCACAATACGACACATTCCAATGTGAATAGTCTTTGCCACACTCAGCGTAGGGAAATAAAGGTTTGGTACATTTTTTAGAAACGTGACGTATAAAAGCGTACGCGTATAAATTCCCGAGATTTTGAGATATATTTTAGACCATCTAACCGAACAAATTTGATTATCTTTAAGATAACGTACTGTTTCATTCATAGACCAATCATATATCAGACTAATTAGTAATTAGAGTCGGCCGGCGCCACTTGGCGAAACGCAGCGTGAGTATTTTTCACTGCCAAACCATTTCCGACTTTGCTTGCGTTGAAATAACACCGAAATCAATTGACGCAACCAGTCCCCGAGAGCACCTAAGCGACTTGAGGGGAGAATATGTAGTTTAAAGGTTAATAATAATTTTCCCTTGTATAAATTTTATATTAATTGGGCTCATTTGTTATGGTAGATCAGTTGGATGGTCTGAATTATAAACCTAATTAAAATATTTGAAATAATTGTACCTCAGTATCGTGAGGCCTGTCGGTACGCTTGTTCTTAGGTCTTTTTGTATTACTGTTTGGTTTCATACATTTTCCTAACTATTTATACATTATATCAATATTTAAATATTGTTGTTTCCTTCCAACGCTGCACGATTGCATGGATGTCTAACAGGGAATGTCAAGTTTATACAAACATTTGTTCAGTATTTGATTGATACGCTTTTTGGCAAATTTGAATGTAATTTGTGTTTACTAGTCCAGGCTTTAGCTAGGCATCCATATTGTATATTTAAATAGAATTAATATAAAATAGTTTATTTTCAAGAAATTATATATTCAATTTTCAAAAATGTTGGTATAAATTCAACATACCTACTCGGTTGTTTAATAACACATTAATTTAATTTTAGTTAGAATAACGAAGAAATAGTATTTGCATGTATCATTTGTTTGTTTTCAAATTTACCTAGTTGTCTTGATTTAATTTTCTATGTTATGATCTTCGTTATGATAGGTTATTATTATTATTTGTTAAATTATGGTGCCTAGTTACTGCTTCTAAAACATCACAAAAAGTGTGTTATTGGCAAAGCTTTACTAATACCGTCTCTTAAATACTCTATATTTTTTTATTTAATATAAATTTCTAAATTAATTAGATAAGTGTTGTTAAAAAACTTGAATTCCAGTGCATGAAATCTATTCCTTGATTTATTATTCAATCCTTTATAGAATTTCATTCCAGTACTTAGTATTCCCAATATTAACAACGAAACAATTTCTATAACAAATCATCTCACCAACAGGAGGCTGTAATCAACGAGCTAAAAACGAAGTCACAGGCCGTCGGCGAAAAGAAACTCCTTCACCAAGACGAGGTATACAACGGTGCCCTCGAGGATATTCTCCACGGGCTCCGGAGCGAGCCCTACCGGCGTGCGGACGCCGTCCGAAGGTCCCACAGGCGACGGATCAACTCCCATAGACTCTCCAAAGGTCTGGAGGAACTAGACGTATGATACGAGGACACCAGTCCGCCCGACTCGCCAGTACAAAACGCTGTCAACTCCATCAACGACAGATGCGATAAAAAGAGACGGAAGGACTTGGAAATGGTGCACAAGAAACAGTCTATAGCGATATACAATATCGACGAGAAAATAGATTTTGATCCTTATTACGGTAACGTAAGGAGAGGTAGAGGTTCGTCGTATAAAGTGGCGCCGTCTGAATGCGAGGTGGAGGAGCGCTGCGAGCTTATAAAGTCGACGTACGATGTTATATCGAAATATACGAGAGCTATGTTCGACAAGCAGAACGAAACCGTCGTTTGAACGATGTGCCTATTTTTTATTGTCACTTTGTGCGTATATTACACTTTTTAAGGAGTTGTAAGTTAGGGTTAATCAAAAATGATTAGTTTACTTGAACAGTCCCCCTTATATTGTCAAGTTTTATTATCAATATAAAGTCCAAAATTTTAATGTGATATACGCACAAAAATAAAATTTGATACGCCTACAATTCATTCCATGCTAACAGCAGCAGTATTTTGCTACGAAATATTTACAAAATGTTTTAATTTCTTTTTAAAAAAGCTTAGCTTTTGGTAGTCCATAAATTTGTGTCCATAGCGTTGGGGAATAATGAACCGTACTTCATAGAGTGTAAGGTTGATTTTTAAAGCAGGTTGTCGTCTAAAATAAAACCAGTAACGGATAGGTGACGTCACTATTAATCGCTTTTATCAATCATCTCCTCTCTTCTCTCGCAAGGAAGAAATTATTGGCATCTCTTTTCCACCGCTGTGAGGGAAAGAGAGGATAGAATACTTAGTTGGGGTTCAGAAGTCTGCGTGAATATTTCTTTATAGCTATGGACACTTTAGTCCAGCTAGGAAACGGCCTTGAAATTTTTAAACGCACAGTTTTCGATAATACTTACGTAATTTTTACAATTTAATAATACTATAGGTATTAAATGTAACAGTGTCCTTAAAAATATATAAACACATGTATACATGGTAATTATATGAACCAATGCATTTATAAATTTTTAGCGTTTTTTACCTACCGATAATGTGATAGTTCAAATATGTAATTTTACATTCAATATTGCTTTTAGTAGCTGGAAACGTATTGTATCTGATTTCGTTTATTTTCTCATTAATTATTTTGTAAATAATTTTTTTCTATTTAGTTCCGTTATCCACAAATCTTTATGGCTTGGAGTTGGCTGTTAATTCTAAAACTCCACTCGTAAAATCTATTGAGCTTTATCGGGGGTTTGAAACAGTGATGGTTTAAGTCAAGTATTTAAGCCGAAGTACGAAGGACTTATCCTTCTATCTATCTATCTCATCATCATCATCCACTCTCAATTCGTTTGCGATGCGCTTACATTGATGGACGCATATATGCGGTCTGGGCACCATTGGAAAGTCCGCAAAACGCCTAAATATGCTTACCCCAAATGTGTTAAGAAAACTCGATACAATTACCTATGTGGGACATTGTGGGATTTGAAAAATCTGCCGGCGTAGCATGGCAGCGTGATATAGTGCTATCGCGCATTAGCTCTCTTTTTATTTGCGCACGAACGAACGTGATAAAAGGCGCGATATCGCGCGCATCATGCTTGCGGCCGCTGCAAACAAAAAAACGTAACTTTCAAAAGCTATAAAGGTTCGTGCGTAGCGTATTCTTCAACATGACACAATATTTTAGTTATTTATAGGATCCGATTCCATTTAGATTTAGTTTTCATCCAAATAGTGTTAAGCGGTATGTTGCATTTTAAACAAATCAATGATTCGAAAATTACTTTACGGTGTCTCGAAAATCTCGAATAGTTTTGTTTTGTGAATATGTTTTTTTTACATAATGACTTTGTAAAAGTTCCAATTTGAGACGTCTACACTATAGCATGTATTGTAAATATTGTATTTTTATATGAATATCCATTTACTCAAGACACTTGAGAATAAGCGCATGCGATTTATTATATCGTATATTTATTTATATTCAAGTCTGAAATTGGTAGTTTTGCTAAGTCTTTCATTTAAATTCGAATAAAACGTAATATAATTAGAATTGATAAATAATTTAATATATTTCGATGATTTCGCACTTCGGTTTCTAGAATTTACCGTATTTTAAATCCTAAAAATACTTGGTTAGAAAGATTTGATGATCCTACGTAATTTTTCTTACTTCACGTTTAGAGGTGCTTTAACGCAATTTCGATTAATTTGTTAATTTTAATATTTAATTAATTTGCAGAGTCATGACACAGAAACGACTTAAATAATAAAATTAATGGTTAAATTATTACAGGGTTGTTTTGTATCAAAAGAATGTCTTTTGATTGATTGGGAATATGAGAACACCATGTTTGTATTGTATTCATTATTATTGTAATATCCATTTGTATTTGTGTAAAGTTGTATGTTTCGATGGTAAACACTTGTTTCTAACTACATACTAAAACTTTTTTGTAGTTTGATTGAACTACATGCACTTTTAAGATTCATTTGTCATAAATTTTACTGTATTATGAATAAAATGATTTACAGAAAATGTTATTGAGTAAGGGGTACCCCCCAGAACAGAACGACACTCATATGGAGATCTGTTCTTGAGTATAGATAGAAAAGGATGCAAATACAGTATACATGCATCCTTGTCTATCTTTACTTAAGAAGAGAATGTTTTGTTTTTTTACTTCAGACAACAAGAACAGTATTGAAGCAGACTTGATTATTTTTAAATTTAGTATGTTTTCTGGAGCTTCACAGATTTGGCCATTAGAAAAGTTTCTGTGCTTGTAGTTAGAAACAAGTGACCTATTTAAGTTTATTAGAAGTTTATTGTAGCGTTTTTCTGTATAGTTATTTGTATGTGATGTATACTTGAGAGTTTTAAATTGGGTTTTTATATAAGTTACGTTCATATCGCATGTACGCTAGAGTTAGATATTCAGTATTCAGTGATGCAATAAACAACATACATTTACTGCAATATTAGATTTTTATTTATTTACATAATTTACAATCACTTATATTTTTGTACTAATTTAGTCATTTTTTTTAGGAATGTCTTTCTATTAATTAAAATAAAAGAAAAAAAGAAACAAGTTAAAAGTAAACATAAAAAACAATTTGTACAAAAAGTAATTGAATACTTCACTAAAGACTTTCCCACAACATTTTGCTGATTATGAGTTTGACTAAAAACAACATAAAAATTAATTAATGAAAAAACATGACGATTTGAACCAGTTGATTGACAGGTAGCATTTAGGAGTCCGTAACAAATTAACTAGAGTTCTCAATCTTTCTCGTTTTTCGACTATGACATGCTAGGGCCTTTAGCTTATATGGTCTCAAATGCCTTGCATTATAGACATGGACATTGACTTACCAACTACTGGACATAGGGCCTGAGCTCTAATGTGTCCGAACCAAATAAGAAACAAAACACAAAGAGAAATAATTATTCGTACGCGGCAGTCTTCGTTTGATTGACGGACTACGGGCATTCTGTGCTGTAAGAATTTGTAAAAACTACGCAAGCAATAAAAAAAAAAGTCGTCAGTTTCAGTGTTATTACTTATTAGTTACTAACACATACTTTGGTCTGGGAAACTTTTTTCGATAATTTTGTATTTTGTAATTTGATACAAACATGAAACGAAATTAATTTATTATAAAAATAAATTTTGGAATTTATTGAGTGTTCTTCCCTGAAATTTGGACCTGCAGACTGGTAGAAATTATTCCTTTAGATGTGTAAGTCTGTTTTTTAAGCCTCTTAACACATTGCTGCTCATCTCAAAATATAAAACTTAATAAGCCAGAATTTTGTAAGTTAGTACTAATCAGGTACCAAAATAGCTAGTTTTATGTACCTACATAAATACCATATTATTCAACTTTTCTCATCAAAAATGCTTTTGATTTTCTTCACAATAGTCTCAACTTCGGCCATGGCTCCCACACCGGTGTCTCCGCACATCAAAGTCTTGCTAATAGGACTGATCTCTAAGTGGCCCCATTCTGTCAAGGTTGCTATTTGTTTGGAAGTTATCGGGTGTTCCCACATTCTGGTATTCATTGCAGGACAGAATATCAGGGGTTTCTTCAAGTCCCAGGCCCTTGTTGTGCATGTGAGGAGATTGTCGCAGATGCCCTGAAAGAGGAACGAAAAAAATTTTTACAGTGGGTAATAAATTAATCATGAGATTCCAAATAAGGACGACAAGTTTTCCGATTCCTTTTAGATTTCTGGCCAATTCTGATTACCAAATGTAATTTATTTATTAGATAGATATACTTTCCGACATATCTTGGATGGCACAAAAACTGTTCTAAGAATGAGTTTTTGTAATACAAAATAGCCTGAAAATTTCGTTGCTATTTGGAATGGAGTATAGCTAGATGTTTAAAGCAGCATCTGTTTGGATTGGAAACTAATGTTAGTGGCTGTTTAGGTAAATTCGAGAGTAACAAGGAAAAAATATGGTTTCTAAAAGAAACAGTGCAATGCGTCGCAGCAAGAAAATAGAGGCTAGTTTGTTTAGCAATTTGTTTCTTGGATATAACATTTTAAAGACCCAAACACCAGAAGTTTGACTTTTATCTTTTAACACATGAAAAAATTTCTTGTGTTGTATGTCTGTGTCTGTGCACCATTATAAAGTTAATGAAACATGCATTTGCACTGATGCACTGATGCAATGCATGTTTCAAACACGAAGAAACTTTTTTAATTTTGTGATAATCTAAACTATTATAAAACTGTAACTGAAGTGTGTCTGTACATTGAAGATTACAAAAAAAAGATTACTAAGTATATGGTTTTTAGGTATCCCTGACTTGAAATCAACCTTTTTTAGAAATTTTGTCTGTCTGTTTGTTTGTGTGTTTGTTTGTTTGTTTGTTTGTTCGCGCATCACGCAAAAACTACTGGACCGATTTTGATGAAACTTTTTTGTTTGATAGCTTATGATCTGACTTAAAATCTGGTATATAATTTGTGCAGACGAAGTCGCGGGATAACACTAGTCATAAATAAGATAAGAAGTGTTAAGCATTGATTACATTACCCTATATTCAGGGCCGATTTCTGCATACATTGCTTACTTTGATCGGTGCACTTTAAAATAGAAAACAAATCAGGCAATTTATGCCAAAATCAGCCTTGTAATGTAATTCTTTTCTTGACATGACAATATTGGTTACCATATAAATAGTGTAAACGAACGTTTTTCCAAAGTATTCGGATATTGTTTACCCGTTTTAAGTTTTTTGTTTATTACATGTCTATGCGTCTTAAAAACGGCATAAAAAGGAACAAATAGTACCTGTGACATTTTCGCCAAAGTATTAGCGTCTAAAGGAGCAATGACCATCATGTCGGCCCACTTGCCGAGTTCGATGTGCACCACAGGGTCTCCCCTCTGCTTCCATGCCTGCCACTCTGTGCTGTCATCGTAAACCACGACGCTCGCCGGCAGTTCCGACGAATCGAAGAAATGCTTTGCGTGCTCTGTCACTACCAGATGCACCTGGAGAGAGAACCACGGCTTCATCATTTGTTTACATTGAAATGTTTATTTACGAATTAGAATTCTAACCTCAAAGTTGTATTTCCCGGTATCTAGTTCCAACAGGAGTTTCATAAGGGTTGGAATTTTTATAGAAGCTACACTTCCTGTCGCAGCAATTAATAAATTGTATCTTTTCTTATCCATTGTGAATCCATAAAATATAAATACAGAAAGAGAAACAAATGGGAAAAATGAATGACAGTGACAGAACTGACAGACAGACCATCACCACAGACAGAACACAGATTACTTCAGTGGTGGGACAGTGACCTTATCTGTCAAATTTACGTAGAAAACGACGCCATCTTTTACATTTTCCGGACATAAAACTGACAACCAGGTTCTTCTTCAACACAGTAGATGTCGTTAAAGTGCAAGTATGGGTATTCTACTTTTTTGGGGTAAATTTCCTCTAGTAGGGGGGTACTTTAATATGCTGTTATTTATTGTATATTTGTCAGTAATAAACATGAGCAGAGAGATTTAAAATAAACAAAAACACAAATTATTTGAAATTAAAAAGGACCGTCCCTTAAATGATATGACAGTATATTTATGAAATTACACAATAATATATTCAGCGCAACTGTTGTTATTGAAATAAAAGTATTTGCACACTTTTAAATATTTTTATAAAGCATCTAAGGGTAATTTATACAACAGCATAGTAAATTTGGTCCTAGCTACTGGCAACTCTCATTGTATCAAGATGGCGGAGCTGCGTGTTGCGTGTGGAATGATTGTGTTTTGTTATTTGTGATTCTTCAAAGAATGAGTTCTGTGTCTGCTTCTCGTTTCGAAATGTGACTTTAAAGGATACCTGCAGTGCTAGCATGATACCCCGCGACTTCGAGTCTCTCTATACCATATCTCTATTTCAGCGCGTCTTCGCCTCTGTCTCTACAGTAGCTAACATGATGCCCGCGACTTACGATGACGCGAGCTCTCAACTGTCATTCGTAGACTCTAGTCTACAAATGCGAGCATGATCACCGTTCGGTAGAGTTTGTGGCTCTACGTTTAATTATCTAATCTGTGGTTTAAGCAACGACCTAAGTAAAAGAACGAATGATTTTGGGGCAGCTCTAATCACCGGTTCGGTGATACCCTATTCAAATTGATTGATTTAACCGTATGGTAACCCAGCGAACCCGGGCCGCGACTTCGCTTTCTCTTGGTAGAGTGGCTGACGAGCTGTCAAATCATGCTCACCATCGCGGGATAAATGACAGGCGCGGGTATGGATTTCAAACCCGCAGGCGCGCGTCATGCGACTAATCATGCTAGCACTGCTGTTGTACTTTAAAGAGACATTTCAAAACCGAGGCAGTACCTATATCCATTGAAATAAAGTAATATTAGGCATATATACCTACCTATACCTACGTATATGTAATAGTAATCAGTCAACCGTCCATTGGTTATCTACCAACCAATCAACTGAAGGGGTAATTTGTGATAAGGATAGATGAATTCAATTTGGGTCACCAGAAACCGCGCGAGTAGGTTCTCTTTTCCTTTTGGTATAATTACTATACTCTTTGGATTACTTACTGAGATATGTAGCATGCTAATGAAATTTTCACTTAGTTAGAACAGCTCCGTTGTGGCGCTGCTGTCATCAAGCTAATTTGTAGGTATTTTACAGGTATAATCATCAATACGTCCCTATACAGGGCACAGGCATTTTTGGCGTTAGTCCACCACGCGTGCGTGCCCAATTCGGATTGGTAGGCTTCACATATGCATCAGAATTTCTTCTTCTGCAAATTCAGGTTTCCTCACGATGTGTTCCTTCACCGCTTGAGAGCAGTCGGTAATACGTACATAAGTTAGATAAACTCATTGGTACGTGGCATGTTGTCTATGTGGATTCGAACCAGGACCTCATGTTTGAGAGTCCATAGCTCTCCGCAACGCGCCGCCGAGCTTCAGGTATAATATATACAGTTATTACAGAATGCAAAATAGGGATATTTGACCCTTCGATCAAAATAAAATTAATGGATAGGCCTTACGCGAACATTTCAAACCAGAAAAATGAGGCAAAACAAATGAAAGGTTTACTTGTCACTTGTATGCAAGTGCCCTAGATTTGACAGATAATGGCGCTAGTTTGTATGGACCAAGTGCACCAGTAGTGTGCTTCAACTTACCGCACTTCAGGCCTATCCATTCATTTTATTTTGATCTAAGATTTGACCTAGGAAGAAACTACTCAACGATATTATTATATCATACAATACTACGGAGAAGAATTAGGGCATCTCAAGGATTCTCAACTCAAGCTAAAATACCAGGAAAATCACAAGGTATAAGATTCTGAAGCAACAACACGGCATGACGCAGCGTCCTATCATCATCTAATGATGACGTTACTTGAGGGAAAATTTGACTTCAGCGCCACAACGGAGCTATCGGAACTAAAGCTTGGGCCTGTAACAGACCGACATTTAAAAATTGTACATCGACTCGTCTGTAAAGTGATTGTTACTATTTAACTTTATAGAAGCCTCAATGTACAATCGAAAAGTGTTATTTTTATGGCAACATTGTCAACTGTCAATGTCATTGGTTTGCTTGGCACAAGACTTGGCACCATTGCTCTTGCTGTGTGTATTTGAAATTCGTAAAACAATGGTTTTAGTCTACGGTTTTAGCTTCGATCAAAATAAAATGAGGTTTTAGTGATATTTGTGACATAATTTCATGCGAATTGTGTACCAAACAGTTGCGTAAAGTGACCGACGTAACAGGAATCTCAAATAAATACGACAACAAAACATAAGTTTTGGTTCAAGTTAACTCGTACATGGTTATTTTGGCGGCAACGCGCGAGCTTATGAAATCGACCCTAAATTCATCTTCATCTATCATCCCATCATCAAAATAAAGAATATAAAGAAAAAAAATAACGAATGGCTCAAAAGGACTAGTATCCAGAGCCGTTAAAGACATTATGAGAAAAAAAACCAATGTCATTTCTAAAAAAAAAGTAAAATAAAAAAAGTGAAAAAGTCAGTTAATTTCGTGTCGTGGAGGGGTATACACGCGTTTTTTTGTGAAAATTTCTTTTATTTACGTTTATTAAATTCACAATACTGTGTTATAACTGAATAAGTGTTGTTCTGACATCAAACTAATGTGTTATAATAACAAAATCGAAATGTGTTGTTGAGAAGTGTTGTTATCAAAATAAATATTTTAGTTGTTTACAATGGATGGCAACGCTAAATATTACGAGGGCTGTGGACAAGAGGGGCCTATCCGTTGCATATTTCTGTGTGAATTCCACCCGACAGCCGGGCCAAAGATAACTTGCCAAGTGCCGGAGAATTATATTTCTAAAGATATTTTCGACACTGTCAGTCACTACATCATTCCAAAAGTTCAACTGCAACGATGCACTTTGACAGTGTAAGTTATTTTTACTACCTATGTACTGTACACGCGACGTATTTCCACAGGAATACGCGATAACAATTTTATTAGGTGATGCCGGTAGGTAGGTACTTTGCGAAAGTTATGACAAACTTTTGTTAACAAAGTCAGGGCCGTCTTTATCCGGGGGCAAGGGGTGCTTGGCGCCCCGGCGCAGGGACCTAGGGGGTGCAAGCCGATTGCCTCACATACCATGCATTATTTGCTAGTTTTAAAAATTTTAATTAAATTAATAAATCATTTACTGTCTCACTTAATCCTATCTGTGTCACTGATCCATGCAAGAATCGATTAAAATTCTATTGTGTGAATAAAGCTAAAAATAATGTTTAATACAAACCCACATGTGACGGTCATATTTTTAAACATAAAATTTTCTCTAAAGTTTTTATATTTTTTTACTAAGTCTTATCTCAATCTCCAAATCTCCACAGCACACTCCTCGGGTCCAAGATCCTGGGCTTCCCGGTGAGGATAGACAACAAGAAGTATGCTCGTAACGCATACTACTTCAACCTCTGCTTTGTGTGCGATGCCTGGGCACGGACAGTACATCTTGAGCCCTTAGTCAAGAAACTCACAGAATATTTAGTAAGTTGATAATTTTGTATTTTATGGAATCTTTAAAAAGTTAGTTGGTACTTCTAATAATAAAAAAAGGGAAGCGAATGGCATGATGGTTGTGAGCTTATGTTATGTATGTACGCTTGCAGACATGGCGAGGTAACAGGTACTATTAAGTTCTACGGAATTTATGTACGGTTCCATTTGTCATTATCACTAGTTCGGCAGGAAAACATTGTGAGGAAACCTGTATACCTGAGAACGAAAAGAAAATACCATAAGATTGGAGTTACGAAATGGAATGTGCACGAAACTCCACGACCGTCCGCAAACCCACTCGCCACACGACTTTGTCTCGCGTCTTAAATTTAATTATTATCATCAGCCTATATACGTCCCGCTACAGGGCACAGGCCTACCCTCAGGGAGGGTGGGAGTTAGACCACCACGCGTGCCTAATGCGATTTGGTTGACTTCACACACGCATCAGAATTTCTTCTTCAGCATATGCAGGTTTCTTCTCGATGATTTTCTTCACCAATCAAGAGCAGTCGATATTACGTACATAAGTTAGAATAATTCATTGGCACACACGGCGACAGATCAACATCCCCATAGCCACTAGTAACATTAACATTGTTGCCCATAGCACAGAATGTACAATTATACCTAAGAGTTAAACCCATAGTTGGACTCTTAATTCGTATTAAGAATAATAAAAATTACTTAGAGAAAGCCACACGCCAAACATCTGACATAGTTGTTTCATGTGAATCATGTTTACGAAGCCTTTTAAGCTTTCTTCACGATACAAAAAAGTTGTCAGATCTTTTCCAAGTGATCCTCTTGTCCACCAGTTATCGATGGAGTTAGAAACAGAGTGGCTGTCGAAGCAGTCTATATCGGAGGACGCGAAGGCGCTCGGCGCTTTGATGCGGCAGGTCATGCAGGACATCAACAGTCGGCGCATGTGCACGCTCACAGGTATACCTGAATACATTATTATATGTAATTATAACCTACTAGTACACCGCGGCGAACTTCGTACCGCCTTAGAATCTTACCGACACTCACTTAACCGTTTTTTTTAGTCCAGGTCCAGTAGTTTCGGAGCCTATTCAATACAAACAAAAAAACTAACAAAAAATCTAATCTTTCCTCTTTATAATATTAGTATAGACTATTATATTTATAACCTACAAGAGTTAACAGTCACGCACAAATTAGATACCAGATTTTAAGTCTAATCACAAGCTTACAAACACTGTGTTTCAAAAAACAAAAAGTTTCAACAAAATGGGTCCTGTAGTTTTCGCGTGATGCGCGATCAAACAAACAGACGAAAAAAAATGTAAAAGTTGGTGGTTTGGAGTCAGGGACACCTAAAAACCATATCGTAATATTTTTATTAAATTTACAGACATTTTATACACGTTTTATAATCATTAGCTCTGGGGAAAAGTGGTAGGAATTTCCGCGCACATTTATGACATAAAGGCCAATGGCGTTCGTGAGTTGGCCTGGCCGCCTCCTGCTTCCCACCGCCAAATAGACCAGAATTTGATTTCTTAGCATTCAAGCTCATGTTTCTTGGCGAAATTGAATGCGATGGAAGCGAGATAAGTATAAGTTATCAGGGCCGACCGAAATGGGCTGCCTATACCTCTGGGAAAAAAGCGTAAATGAATTTTATATATTGTACAGCTGAAGTTATTCAGTCCTAGGCCATCTTTCCACTTTGTGCTCTGTACACCGATTTGAATCCAAAAACCATCCTTTTTTATGACTTGAATATAACATTTTCTTCCCTCCGGACGGAAAGCGTCAATTCTCGTCCCGCTGCGCTAAACGAAGTTGTCTTTTTTCACCTCCGTCGAGAAGAAAAATAGTATACTAACCTCGGATAGTAAATAAGAAAGCCTCAGATCACATGTACCTACATGAGATCTGAGACCTTTCTTACTTTCCTGTCCTCGGTGTGTAATCTACTATTATCGTCATTCGTAATTCTCAAGACACTTCTCTTGAGAGGTGTGGTCGTAGTCACTCACTGCCTACCCCCGTGGGATAATGGCGTGTGCATAACTGTGTGTATTTGAATCCGGCATATGGTTTCCACTTTTATTTTTATTTAATAAAAGAGAGCTTGTAGCCTACAAGCTTGTAGGCAAAAGAAATTTCGTACCTAATAAGGTAGAAAAGTTGCCATAGCGACAAGGAAAGCCCGCCTAAAGGCACAAGCAACGCGCCACTGTCAGACGCGGCGACCAGAAGCCAGATGGCTACTATGAAGCGGAAGCGCGCGACGCGCCTTTTTGCTCTTCTGCCTCTAAAGAAAATAACCTGAATTGCGATTTTTGAACATCACACGTTGAAACTAAACATTAGCAGAATCGCTAAGAACTACCAAAAAACACCAAATCGATTTGCTACCGATTGAATCAGGTAGTTACACAATATTAAGACTGGCTGATTGTTGGCTTTTTAGATAGATAGTGCAGCAACTGGAAACACTTCGTCCGCGTATCAAATTCCGTTATTTTTTTTACATTACTCTCCTTTTCGCTGTCAGACGAATATCCTGTTCATATTGGAACGAATGGTGAAGATCGTAGAGTATAGCTGGTTCTAGCAGGCTTGTGTGGCTGTCACTAGTGGCCTGTCTGGGGGTGACCTGACGAAGAAAAAAATATGAAACTCAAGTAAATAACTCAATAACAAACAAAGCAGATCAAACGCCCAATAACAATGGAATTGTTGGCTTTGACAAATAAATAGAATAAAAGGAAAAAAGTAAAGGAATTCCTAGAACTTAATTGAATTAATTTTCTATGAATAGAATATTCCTTTCTACTGTTTATAAATACAAAGCGTTAAAAAATAACACAAAAACTGGAAATATTCCTTTCTACTGTTTATAAATACAAAGCGTTAGAAAAATAACACAAAAACTGGAAATTTTGTGCAAAGTGGATTCGGCGTACTTTGCTGTTCATCTGAAGTATAAGTATAAGAAACAATAATTATATATATATATATATATATAATATATATACAATATATCTATATCAACAACAATATATCTACATTTAATTAATTAATTTGTAGTCATGTAAATATAGTTATAATATGGAAGGTATAGGATTAGTTTTTGTTTTTCTATTGTCTTTCTTTAGGTTAAGTGTTCTATAATGTACCTATATAATTTCTGTTGTTAATAAAAGCTCTTTCCGATTTACTCCATACAAGCAGAAACAATAGGTACTTTCAAACAGAACGAAAATTTTCGTAATTATGTTATTTTTGTGTAGGTACAATAAACAATCTAATATTATAATGCCTGTACTTCGCATGGCCTATTTGACAAATATCACACACACATGACAATCCTTATAGATGTTTTGGTTGCAAATTTGCCTATTACATTCCTTTTATGTGCGTCGGAAACCGATGGGACGCCGGGAAACGCGTACTCGTATTTGTCATGTGTGATATTTGTCAAATAGGCCGTGTGAAATGCCAACATAAGAATCGAAGACACTCCCTGGTCCCCACCGATGTAGACCTCACCATATGAATAGATAATACAGGGTCCAACTTAATATGCTGACACTTTTTTAAGGAGCATCAGACCATCAAATTGAACATCTTTCTCTATGGCCAACATCGAAATCGCGGGAAAAAAATTTGCTGTCCCATACAAAATTGCAAACCGACTTGAGCCAAATGTATGGGACAGTTAAAAAGGACCCTGTATAGTGTACTATTTTTATCTATTCATTCATATGAGCTCACCCCCTTTTTGATGGTACGGGAGGTGAACCACAGTCAGCAGTCGTATATTCCTCTCACAGCATAAATAATAGCATATTATGCTAGTCTCTTGCCAGTCAGTGCGAGCTCGTTTGTATGAAGTGTCCAGGATATGCCTGGCTGAAGCTCTGCTTTCCTTAATCAGAATTCAAACCCAGGACCCTTGGCTTGGCAGTCCGGCGTGGTAACCATTACACCAACATGGACGCCAATTTATTAAATACAAATTAATAATTTTAACTAAGTGGAAATATGTGTTTTGACTAAAACAATACAGTGTTCTCGATACAACCGGTTAGCAAAAAAAATACAATGTGGTTGCTATGCTCAAACCTAACTTATATAATACAACAAATCTAAGGAAAATCATCTTTAATGTTAAGAAAATAGACACTACAACAACTGTAAGACTCATGCGCCTGAAGCAAATTTAAATGAGTATTAAATCAAAGGAACTTGGTCTCTATTGTCTATAAGTGAAGTATTGTAACAGCTGAATAGTTAAACGGTGGGTGAAGGAAACAAAAGCGGTGTGGATAAACCAATAATTGTCAGCTGTACACCTATTTATAATCAACTTTACGTAAACATGTTCAAAATGTTATCGAATGAGTTGTTTTTGTAGTTAATGTTTTTTTGTACAATTTTTTAATTAAATTTAAAAAATCATAATTTCCATCAGTCAGTCTATGAAAATGGCGTGCGTGGCGTATAGGAGTTGTACATCTCGCTCTCTCTTCGGTGCGACAACGACATCCAACCACTCATTGTAGTAGATAGAACTATATACCAAAACCTATTCTGTGGTAGTAGGCCTCGCATGCCGCCCCCGATAAAACGATAAAAATCGAGATGTGCCTCCATCTTTGTTATTTTATGTAGGTATGCGAAAAAAGAGCGCAATCATGACGTTTTCTCGTTGTTTCGCTTTGTCGTGGCCTCGTGAATGCTAGCTGTGCAGTAGGCATCCAACTCATTCCGCCACCTTTTCCGGGGTCTGCCTCGACTTCGACTCCCGCCGTGAGGCACCCATTGCCTGACGAATGATCACACCGCTCGGTGTGTTGTGTATTCGACAACCATATCCAGCCCAGTCCCACTTAAGTTTTCCAAACTTCTCGCGTCCACTGCTGAACATTTTGGCCGCATGGGACTTCAAAACAACAAATACTTAAATTAAATTCTTAAATTTTATTTATGAGAACGTTGCGTAATCGATACAAAAATAATAAGAAGAGCATCAATGGTAATAAACCGGCTGCCTGTGACAGGTTTCCGAATGTGTCGTGAACCCGCGATTCTCTTACCATTTTGTTCGTAGAAAGCATGCTAAAGTCACTTTTTGGAAACGCAAGTCTTCTGTATAACATCCACGCGTCTCCGTCAACGTTCGTTAAGACTCAAAACTGGGGTTTCTTTACTCCATATCCATATTACTTGCCCTTGCAACCCAGAAATACGGTGGCTACTCCAAGAAACGTACGGTAGTTGTATACAGCCACGTGATACATACTGTATAAACGAATCGTGTAGAGCTGCTGTATCTAAATTTTAAAGCAGTCGTGATGGAAATGTTGAATAATGTCTGTCTGTCTTTTTTATACTTTTCATGTTTTAATGCTGTGCATTCCTATAATTTTAAGTATATATTCATGATATTTTGAATGTGATTTAAATTAAATGTTTAATATACAAGGTCTTTGACTGAACATCAAAAATCCAGCCTCAAGATCTGCCAAAGAGCGATGGAGCGCAGTATTTTAGGTGTAAGACTAACCGATCGTGTTAGAAACACTGAACTGCGCTCCAGAACTGGCATAGCGGACGTGGGGCGCAAGACAGCCCAGCTGAAGTGGGACTGGGCCGGACATGTCTGTCGCATGCAGCCCGAAAGATGGGCCAAAATCACCACAGACTGGGTTCCCCAGGATGGTCACCGGCGTCGAGGTAGACCGAGAAAAAGGTGGAGAGATAACATGGATGCCTTCTTGGAGAGTTGGCCAGAAGTTGCACACAACAGAGAGGATTGGAGAGTAAAAGGGGAGGCCTTTGCCCAGCAGTGGGACATTGAAGAGGCTACGTAAAAAAAATATATATATACAAGGTGTTACAAAAATACAAATAAACATTTAAGGGTGGTTTAGTTTAGACTTTAGACCATGAAACTGAACAACTTTCACTATGGGGCCAATATCGAAATCCCGTAAAAAAAATCTGATGTTCCATACTAAACTAAAAATCTTCTCGAGCTAAATGTATGGAATAGCAGTTTTTTTTTCGCAATTTCGATGTTGGTTCCATAGTGAAAGTTGTTCAGTTTGATGGTCCAACCAAACCACCCCCTTAAAAGTTTTAAATGTACCTATATTTTTACTTTTGTAACACCCTGTATAGGGGCCTTCTTAATAATATGCTGACAGATTTATAAGATGATCAGACCATCAAACTGAACAACTTTCTCTATAGGACCAAAGGACGAAATCGCGACAAAAAATCAGCTGTTCCATACAAAGCTGCAAATTCTACTCGACCCCGCCGAAAGGGACAGCAGTTTTATTATTAGCGAATTCGATGTTGGTCCCGTTGAGAAAGTTGTTCAGTTTGATGGTCTGATCCTCCTCTTAAAAAACCATCAGCTTATTAAGTTGGACCCTGTAGGTTCCAACTATCATTACATTAAACAATTCGAATTGATAGTACGAGGTACCACGGTAATTTGTCTATGCAGCACGGCTAGCATGCCACCCACGACAAAGCGTTTAAACGAGAAAAACGTCATGCGCGCTCTTTTTGGCGTACGTAAAATAATAAAGATGGAGGCACGTCTCGATTTTTGTCGTTTTCTCGGCGGTGGCATGCTAGAGGGGCAGGTCACTGACATATACTCTAGCGATAGACAGGCCATGTCATAGAAGCAACATGTTCTACTTGAATGAGGTGGGTGCACCGCATTCATGTTCCCGAGTTCACTTCGTCACTATGGCAATGACAGATCGCAATGTGTCATTTTGTGTTGTTTTGTGTGACATGTTGTTTGTTTGAACGAGCTTTTCTATCGCTAGAGTATATGTCAGTGATGCAGGTAGAATGTGTTGCTTACCTGTCTTCCAGCTTCCACTCATTGTAATGGGTGCCTTACACATTAGGTTTTGCGTCAGTTCCATCAATCATGAATTACGGTGAGTGACGGAATTAATATTTCTATGATATCGATATCATGCAACCATCAGTCACCGCATTACACGGTAGGTTATTTGTCAGTCACAGCCGTGTGGTAAAACTGACAGCAAAACCTACCGTCTAATGGACCCCTTAAAGGAGTATATCAAGGAACGTGACTGTGCCTACGTAATCTACCTATGAACATTTAATTTATCCGTATTATGTCACAATGTAAATACCACGTACCTTTTGAGTGCCAACAGCTATTAAGCGACCTATATTCGTTTTAGAGAGAACAGAATGCCTCAATGAGCCCCCCGTGGCTGGATATTAGTGACCTCAAATGTAGGTCAGAGCAATAGAGTTCTTTTATCGGCTGATTGGTTTAACGAAGGAACTGCGGCTTAAGACATGTATTTGACAAAAATAATACATTTTCCTTAGATTATCAAGATAGACAGTCAAAGCTACGAAAGCGTCGAAAAAAATAGGAACCAGTACTGGTTCCAAAACCCTATACATATACACGCACACATACATAATTAGTATGGCGCCTCACGCACACCAACCTAAGAAAGTTAGCCCCTTTTGTTTTATACGGAACAAGTGTGAGGCTCATTCTAGACATATACTTTTTCTAAGACATTTTCATTTTCTGATCTCGCTATCATAGTTTTCTTTTTATTTTGTGTATTAATTCGAGATTGGTCCAATAATGAAAGTTGTTCAGTTGGATGGTCTGAGTCTGACGCACCTCATTTAATACGTAAAGTTTTACGTTAACATCCTCGCACCCCTCACCCCACACGGTCAATCTCCAAGATGCCAATTCCCACTGAGTGTGGCAGAAAACCTTCCCGTTTTAAAAAAGATAAGAATGCATCCTCGTTCCCATATCAGCTTCTTAATATGCTGACACTTTTTTAAGAGAATGATCAGACCAAACTGAACAACTTTCTCGATGACACCAACATCGAAATCGCGAAAAATAAAACGCAATACAAAACTGCAAACCTACTCGAGCCAAATGAATGGGACAGCTGATTTTTTTTTCGCGATTACGATGTTGGTCCCATAGAGAAAGTTGTTCAGTTTGATGGTCTGATCATCCCTTTAAAAAAGTGTCGGCATATTAAGTTGGACCCTGTATGGTCGTTTTGAACACCACCAATTTGAACTCCTCACGAATGGCAACCGTCCATTCCGATGGCAACCGAATAACCTTGTACAAATTAACATACAAATAGACTTGTTGACTACCAAACCAACCTGATATAGTCATTATGAATACTCGAACCGCAATAATAGTTAACATTTTAATTAATTTGCATTGATATTTAGTTCTGAACGGAAAATAACAAATTAAAATAGTTTTGATAAGAATTTGCTATGCAATACGGGCGCTTCGTGTGGCGATGAATCTTTGACTACTTATATGAGGACTGGTAACGCGTGTAATTCTACTAACAAACATTTCTGCCACTTTTTGCGGGGGGCGAGGTAACATGCAATCCGCAACTTTGGATTTTATTCCCCATAACTTTAGATTCTAATTTTGAATGTTAAAAATATGAAAAGTAGTCTCGTGTGAACCCCAAACGTTCGAAATTATTGTTTCGCAATTATAGGCTGTCTCGTTTAGTGATAAGGTATACAATTTAATGTAAATGCACATGATCAATTGATCTTATACCGTGGCAGAGGGGAAATGCTACCGCAAGGCGAATCCTTATAATAAATAGTCAAAGCGATGAATAGAATTGGGCCTTGGGCATTTTGTTCAGCTTTTTTTGCTTTATTAGCATATGCTCACGACTATATTCCCCGAAGGGGTAGTCAGAGATATTCAGGAACATCAGAACATCCACGTTTCACCAGTAGTACCGAAACTCTGTCCAGTCTGACAGGGGGTGAGCCCGCCCCCCCCTTTATTTTTATTAGATTAAAGATATTTTGCTTTCTAGGGTAGACAGCAAAATATCTTGTAAGTACAGGGTGTAAAATTAAGTGCGTTACATATCGAACAGGGTGCTTCAAACCATCAAACTGAACAACTTTCGATTTTCGCCAACATTTAAATCGCGAAAAATGCTGTTCCATATAAAATGTCAAAACTTATAACTCAGTATGCACAGTAAAGAATTATTGTTTTAGATTTAATAGGTATTCGACCAAAATAGCAGATTTGTTTTCGCGAATTCTAAGTTAGTCCTATAAAGAAAAATATAACGATGACAACCTTAGGTTACTAGTCTGGATAGTGATATAGGCAATTTCATAATAAATCCTAAAACAGACACTCCATAGCGACAGACAGAGATACGATAACGGACCAGACTGCTCGATCGCTCGCTGTACATAATGTATTATCTATGCAGTGGAGAGATTACGTTATCAGCAGGTACATCACTTTCCAGGCTGTGATTACATGATGTTCATTAGTACTTTATTAAATAGGATGTCTGATATGGAACAAGAAGGCCATTCACCATCATCGCATCTGCCTATACAGGGTGTAAGGGACAGCCCTCCGCAAACTGAAACGGTAAACTCGGACCATTAAAACGCGAAAAAAAATCAGCTGTCCCATACATTTGAGTCGGGTAGGTACGGCAGTTTTGCATGGGACAGCTGATTTTTTTTCGTGTACAAATAAACATTAAAGGGGGTTGTTCAGTTTGATGGTCTAAACAACCTCCTTAAGAGTTTTGAATATTTATTTTTACTTATGTAACAACCTGTATACAGGGTGTAAAAACTTAAATGAGTTGCATACCTACTTTACTGGGTGCTTCAGACTATCAGACTGAAAAAAAAACTGGATGGATTCCTAGTCGATTTCGATTACGGCTGTGACTACGGCGACTGCTATTCTATGTTACGCAGGATGTCAATCAAGTGCATAAGTGTACGCGTTAAACCCAAATGCACTTTCTCGTCCTCACCCTAAATCGTTCTAGCCTCATATGTCTTATGGAATGAAAGACCGATATGATCAGAGGTGGGGTTATATGCAATTGCTATAATTCATTTTCAATTTCAATACAACAATGGATTCAGGATGCTGTTGGGACTTGCCTCGATTTTGTGGATCCTCAGAAATGTTTGCTAAGGAAAAAGTGGACTGCTCGCAGGCCATGATTCGCAAAAAAGCAGCGTCTCTGTTACGCTGGGTCCGGGGTAGTGACAATAGCATCCTGAAGGCTATTGTTGAAAGTACGCGATAGTACCAAATTAAGAGTTCCGTTTTTGAAATTTTTTACTAACCATATTTTGATGTCTTTGATGATTTGCTACTAACACTATTGGATCTTTGTAGTCCTTAATAAAAAGTTTATTTTTTTTATTTATAACCGGCAGCCACGCGGTTTGGGCGGCAAAAATGTGTAAGACGCCTGAAGGAACTAATTCCTACAGGTGTCTTAGTTATTAGTCGCCTCTTAGAACACGTCGTAAATGAAACATTAATAAAGGGTCCTCTGTACCTTGTCCACAGTTGGCACGACCACCACCCACCTGACAGTGGTCCGGGTGAACAGCGACCCGGCGCCCGTGAAGGACCACCAGGTGCCCGTGTTCTTATACAGCAGGCACTCGTTCGTCGCAGACCAGTGGGACCTCACCACCAACCAGGTCAGTGGTAATGCTCAATCTTCTCTACAGCGGAACACCTTCCGACGCTATGTGATTTATTTTAAATACAAATTTTTAATTTGATTTGATACGTTTTTAAGACTGTAAGTAACGCTACGCCATCCTTGCATTGTAATACATACATACATACATATATACTCACGCCTGTGTCCCATTGGGGAAGGCAGAGACAATTGATCGCCATCGGCTACGATCCTCTTTACGACATACCTCTTTTGCCTCTTCCACAGTCATAAGTCGTTTCATACACGCTCGTCGGTTTCGGGTACATTTGATCGCCAATTTGGTCTGCATATACGTACGTCGAGGGCATTGTAATGTAACGAAAAAATGTGTTTAGTGAACGCGCCCCTCTTTGACATGTTATAATAAGGATGTGCGATGTGGTAGCGAGGCGGTGAGCGAGGAAAAAAATCGGCCAATGGGACAGCTTCAATTTCCCGATGACGTGATCGAGCGAACTATTGGCGGATTGTTTCCTCGCTCATCGTCTCGCTACCTCGCACATCTCTGGTGAAAACGCAGCCTTGGTGTGCTAATTTTGCACTTCTGACCATTTTGAAATGGAATCCCAAGTAGCACACAAAAGCTCTTAACACTTTAACTGCTCAAGCACGACCTACGTCGTAGATCAGCGACAAATGGGCTGCAACGTTGAGTCAGAATTGTATAGCATTCCACAGTGTTAGCACTGCGCAAGTATCATTGTTTTGAGCTTAGCAGCGAAAGTGTGAACAAGCTGATGTTCAGTAAGTAACTACTTAGATGTATTACTTGGGTCAGTGCTAGTCGAAACAGTTTTTCCAGCGATTTCAGTTCTTTACCTTCTTGCATCTTTTCCCCATTAAATCAAGGCAAAGTTTAAAGAACACTTCGAAGGTATCTCGCTAAATACCTATTAAATGACGCGATACTATTAACGAGTTATCGACTGATCAACAACTCCGTGTGCATTTGTACGGACAGCCGATGAATTTTAATGTATCTCTCACCGTAGTGACAGCTCAGTGGCTCGCATGACACGTGCCAGTTTATTGACGATGATGCGCCTTAAATTATTCATTTTATAGACAGTCTTGTAGTAGACGTGTCTGGAGGAGCTGAATATTGTAGCCCATAAGCACCAGAATACTCGGTGTACGGAAAAGTTATTAACCTTTAAACCACATACTGTACCCATCAAACTGAACAACTTTTATAATGGGAGTAAACCTGTCAGAACAAAACAAAAATTCGTTCCATACGTTTGAGTAGAGTAGGTATTGCAGTTTAGTATGGAAAAGCAGATTTTTTTTTGAGCACCTTTGCTCCCATAGTAGAAGTTGTTCAGTTTGATGGGTAGAGTATGTGGTTTAAAGGTTAATGATACTTTTCCTTACACCCTGTATACAGGGTCTTTACTAATATGCCTCCGGATTATCAGAACAACTCCGAAAGCTATTATACAGGGTGTAAAAAAAAACACTCTAGTAATACTTAAGGGGGTGCTTCAGACCATCAAACTGACGGAGACAACGTCAAATCGAGAAAAAAGGGCTGAAGCAGGTCAGTATGAACCAGCTGTCTTTATTTGTCGCGATTTCGAACTTGGCTCCATATTGAAAGTTGTTCGAAGCAAGTATTACAAGGGTGTTTTGATACACCCTTTATTTTATTTTATTTTTATTTTATTTTATTGTATAGGTACACGTACAGATCACAGTCAAGAAGAAACCATTTTACATTGCAATAAGATATGTTAGAACTAGATTGTAATCCAATTACACATGTACACAGCATCATGTATATGTGAAACTGTTACACATCGATTTTAATTTTCTCTCTAGAGGAAAGCTTATTTGATTCCTAGGAAGCGTAGGCTTTTAAACATCAAAGTTTATTCCCCGGAAGCCTCACTTGGGAGATTTGCTACAGTCAATAATAATATGTATTTTCTGAGATAGTAAATAGTTTTCGAAGCAGACTCGGGGACGATAAAGAGTTCGTTGACTCTGATAAAATGTATTTTAGGAAATCAGACCGATTGGAATGAAAAAACAAAATTTCGCCTATTCTTTTTTTGTTTATTGGCTTAGGCTATTAAACTTTTCTATAAATATTTGTGCTTCTTGTTTGTAATAGTTTAAATATGCCAGGCGGAGGGTTAGCAACACGTTTGGTTGTTTATTTGTTGATACAATAATATTTGCCCACCCATGAAAAACCTATTCTTAAAAGGCATAGGCATAGGCATATGCTCACGTCTATATTCCCCGAGGGGGTAGTCAGAGATATTCTGAAACCTCAGAACATCCACGTTTCACCAGTAGTACCGAAACTCTGTCCAGTGTGACGGGGGGTGAGCCCGTCGCCACTTGTAATGGACAGTGGTGGGTACAATACATGCCTCGAAATTGAAGCATGCAGGTTTCCTCACGATGTTTTCCTTCACCGAAAAGCCAGTGGTGTTACAAATCGTACATAAATTTCGAAAAACTCATTGGTACGAGTCGGCATGGACGGGGATCGAACCATCGCCTTCTGCACGGCAGGCAAGGTTACTCGCCACTGGACCACCACGGCTATTCTTAAAACAAAACAAAAATAATAAAATAAAATAAAAACAAGATTAAAACTAAAAGTTAAAAATACAAACGATATCTTTTTTACATTCGCACTGATAAAAGATCGCATTATTCGATTTTTAATACTGTGCCAGTTGTGTCTAACCGGCTCAATTTTTATTTAAATTAAAGTGTCGGCTTTATTTCTAATGGAATAGAACAACATACAAGCTAGATTAGGATTTCCTATCTTAAAAGTTGTTTTGTCGCAAGGTTAAGTAGGACGTGTTTTACGACCTCTCTGCCCACACCCGAGACTGCCAAATTAGTGCCTAATTTGATAAAATTATATCGTGGTCCTTTTCATTCACATATTTGATACCTATCCGAACTTACGAGTATAATAGGGGAAGTTCTCCAGGAGAATTGATAACTAAACAACTTTCAGAAATTCGTAAGTGTATTTTTAACTTTTCAGACAAATCTTATTTCCGATTTTATTTTTTATTATAAGGATAGATAAAGTCGATGTTTGTTTTGAGAATAACAAAAAGTTATATCAGGTGTTGATCAGTTTCCTTACCAGGGGACCGCGGACATCGAAAAATTAAATAAAATTAAAGCCTGACCTGAAATATAAATAAAAAACCTGGTTTAGGGGCGCTTCAATCGACTATAACCTTTAATGTCAGTGTTCCGAGTACAAAAATTAGTTCCAATGATTTTCCGCAACATGGCGAGATTTGCATGGTTGTAATTTTTTTTTTGTTAAGTTGTAATAAGAATGTCATTGTTGTCAAGGGAGTAGGGACCATCGTTCCTCCTCAGAGTCCACCAATAACAAATGTTTAGGAAAAGTTGATCTAAACAATTATTTACTGCCTGACATAAATAATCTTTAATTTTAAACTAAAAGTAAGTCAAACAAAGTGTTTATTCAAAACAAACATTTATTTATAGTGACCCCGATCGGTGTCTCGTCTAATTAATGGCCCTCCGCTCCGCCCCGAGGCCACTTGCGTACGCGCATGGCAACGCTACTATAAACGACACGTTGCTATTATCATCGTTTATCATGTAAATTGGCGAGGGGCTCACTACCTATCATACCGATACTGGACAGAATTTGGCCACTGTTAGTGAAATGTGTTCTGAATATTGAGGTTGATTTCTACTCTCATTTTCACCAGCTTGCTCTTATTTTCATTTAGGTGTTTTTGAAATTCTATTCTATTCTATTCTATTTGTATTTAATGGCGTTTCCTTGTTAGATTTCGCCAGTGTCAAGTGTTGAAGATATATTTTATTAGATATTGTACGGTAATAGGATATGGCGATCTCAAAGCCCCGTTTTTAAACAAAAACACACACTCGAAACCGCCATAAAACGGCAGAGCCACGTGGCCAATAAAATTACAAGCCGACGAAACGTCTACTTGTTACCCCCTTAGCCACGGGACTCGTTTTTGAAATTAGTGATAATGAAAGCGTTTACATTATGCCATCGGCCATCTGTTTTGTTTCGGCCACCGATGGCCGATGGGGGCTAAGAGTTCTCGAGTGGCGACCGCGTAGCGGAAATAAGGGCAGAGTGGGTTGGACCGACGACCTGTTGAACGCAAGACCGGTTGTTCTGGCGATCCTTGGGGAGGTCTATGTCCAGCAGTGGACGTCTATCGGCTGAGATGTTGATGAAACATTATGCATAAGACAGATACCTCATGCAAACCGATAAATTACTTTTGTGGGGATGTCCATGTCCCACATAACCATAAGTAATTTTGTTAATTAAACAATGAGAATTGCATACAGCCACAAACTCACGACCATGTCCCCGTCTCGGGGTGATCAGAACCTTTGTTACCTACCAATACACCTTTTATACAGTTTGTAGCAATGTATGGACTTATGGTATCTTTGCTTACGAGTCTTACGACTGCCAATTAAAAAGCGAATGTAGAACTTGTCGCAATGTCGTCTGGGCCTATAGACATAAAGTAATATTTCTATTGGCGCAGAGGCTAGTAGAAATGACAGAATGTGTGGCTTTGACATTGGCGATCGAAACATTTTGACGTTTGCTTTCGTCACCATACGTCAAGTCTATATATTTTTTGTTTTCTACTGTCATTAACGCTAATCGGAGGATACTTTTTCTAGGGGCCCTGATAACCTCAAAAGGAAATAAGTCGTGACTGAATAATTCAATTTACAACTACATCCCATGTAGATATCCCATCCCACTTCTTATCTCTGTCTTAACGAGGAGTCTCGCTATAAGGCCAGATGCGCGTACGCATGGCAACGCTGCTATATTGAGGTGCTTTATCAAATTGGTTACTACAGTTTTGACAGAAACTAGAAGGGACGGCACGACATGATACATTTGTTTATTTTTCTCTCCCGCGGTCTCCAGTAACCTTGACTTATCTAACTCAAAAGATAGTGTTGATTTATTTACTGCTTTTATTTTGTTCAAATGCAGATATCCTAAAAATCTTTTTGTTTTAATATCTCTGATTGTCTCTGATTTATTAAACCAGGGTCTTCGGTCATCGTTCACAATAAATATCTTTGATTTCGATAAAAGCATCCCACGAATCCATCCACGAACGTCTCTATTTCCATAGGTTCTCTGGCAGATAGTTGAGGAATAACACAGACTAGCAAATAAATTAATAAAGGATTTAGAATACTAGTTAGCGGCTAAAATTAACAGAAAGACAGATGTTTTTACGTATATCATTATGCATAACAACTATTTATCCATTTGTGGTCTCAAATCTCGGATAGTAACAGTATACGCTTAGTCAAACAGTAGGTACGCGTATATTTAGCACGGCCTTAGATAAAAAAAATGTTGTTGTTGCATTAGCTGAGTGCGTGGGGGCAATGCTAATATCATTGATAAACACGAGTATTATACTAGGTTAGGTATGATATGCTTGGGCAACGCGGATTAATTGGCGATCGCCGTTAAATTTCTTTCAAGCGCATGCTGGGTTAGATTTTTCTTTCAATGAAGAGCCAATATGCTTACAAATCGTAAACAGGAAGAAATTGATATCATTAGCATCCTTTACACAATGCCTACTCGACTCAAATCTTTGCAGCAGCTGTTTTTTTTTGATCCGATCGGTTAAAAGTTATTCAGTTTGATGGGTAGACCCTTACTTTAAAAGGATGCTAATACGACAATACGAGAAAACCGTAATATAAGCGGTCGCTTTCGCATACGAAAACTAACAAAGAACAAGGCACGTCTACTTTTTTGTCGTTTTCTCAGGGCATAACCATAAGCATATGCTCACGACTATATTCCCCAAAGGGGTAGTCAGAGTTATTCTGAAACCTCAGAACATCCACGTTTCACCAGTAGTACCGAAACTCTGTCCAGTGTGACGGGGGGTGAGCCCGTCGCCAGTTATACTAGACAGTGGGTACAATACATGCCTCGAAATTGAAGCATGGAGGTTTCCTCACGAGTTTTCGCAGTATCATCCCCTCACCATATTTCCTTTGTAATTCTTTCACTCTAGGCCCATTTTAGTAGCTCTTCAGTGTACAATATTCTGTATTATTATACATTCGGCACTACGTCTCAATTTGGCCGTCTAACAAGTAGATAACAAGATAATTCGTACGCCAGTAGTGTCCTAAATAAGCGCGGTGATAAATTCATTGTTCCGAGCATGGCCAAGCCTAGTTACCTACATTTTAAAATTTAATGCTTTTGAAATAAGGACACGTCTGTTGGATGGAGTTTTATGCGCATAATAGTTCTATTTCTATGATACTTCAAATCGCTTAGCTTAAACCTTTGTTATTTTAAAAGTACTACATCATACACTTTGTAATGCATATATGTTAAAGTTGAGGACCAATGCTAGGTACTATGTTTAGTGAAAACACGATTCCATATAATTTTCTCGATAGAAAATGATCACTAAGATACCTCCAAATCGTACAATAAACCCAAAGTATTCAAAAACGACTTTAAATTAGACCATGAAACTTCGTATAATAACTAAACTAACTATAAAGCAGGTCCTATGTTTTTTGGATTTTGATAATAACCATTATTTTCTCCGATAAACAACATTATTTAAATTCATGAGCGTAGCATCCATTTTTCACGGGGACTGCCCTGCCTCCCGTCTCCCCGCTCAGTCTGGCTGCGGCTTTCGGACGGGGAACCTGTGTTTCTTGGGCTATTTTATTTTACACTTTCACGAGATCCAATGAAGATCGACTCGTCTATTAAACTATTACTATTTTAAGTTACTAGTTCTGTTTATAATATATTTTGGCACGCGAAAGCTCTCGCGAGCATTGAAATAAAATGTAAATATACGGTATCCAATGACGTTGACGTATAAGCACGTCAAACGGTAGTCACGAAATACCCTTGAAGTACGCAGGCGCCATAGTGTTGCCAAATCAGTATTTCTATAAAAATCCTATATTTCAACGCTGAAAATTCCGTAAATTATCTTTTGTGGTACCAGGCTGTTTATCTTTGCTTTGATGAGGCGTAAGCTAAGCACGAATCCAGACTTTGATGGGGGGGAGGGGGGATACTCATAGCAGCTTTTTTTACTTTTTTGTAACCCACCCTTAGTTTATTAAAGCTCGACCAGAAAAATAAAAAACCTCGCCATGTTGCGGAAAATCATTGGAACTAACTTTTGTACGTGGATCACTGATATTAAGGTTATAGTCGATCGCAGCGCCCCCAAACCAGGTTTTTTATATTTCTGGTCAGGCTTTAGTTGCGCTCAAAGACACCATTTAACTTCTAAAATACTGGAGTGAAAAATCTGAAATTGTTCAGATGCTGTACCAGTTTCGATTTTCTATTGAAAAACTAGATGGCGTTGCAGGAAATTACATCGCGCTATCGTTAGCTTGCAAAGAACAATGGGCAATTTTGTATGGACCCTGGGCCCAGCACTGTAGCACTCGACACCCACCACCCGACACCCACTACCCAACACCCCACACCCACCACCCAACACCCAACACCCACATCCCAAGACCCACATCCCAAGACCCACCATACTCTTTCTTCTACTTTATGAGCATTATTAGGTCAAAAATAAATAATCATTAATAAAGTAATTAATTGAATTTTTAAATGGCTGTAACTTTTTTATTTAAAGGGTCACAGTTATGCTGCCTCTTAATAAAATGTTGGCATTATTCAGGTCTTTAATTTAAAGTAGGTAAGAAAGTGCTACAGTGCTGGGCCCAGTCTGCCTATTGTTCTTCTTATAAGTAAGAGAATCAAAATAATTACTAGTGTTTTCTTATTCTACTTATGCAATGGCTACGGAACCCTATCATGGGCGAGTCCGACACGCCCTTGGCCGGTTTTTATTTTTTACATTTAGGTTCATTTCAGGGAGAAGAATTATAAATTATTTGAAAATCTGTTCATTTGCCGTTGAAATTATTAGATTCGTAGGTGAGGTCAAAAATCCATAGATTTACGGATTTATCCACAAAACTGGCAATTAGCCGTATAAACTAAGATTAAAAACTTTTCGCTTACGCCATATAAACATTATAAAAAATGGCGCAGAATGTTTATTTTCATTGCTAAAGGAAAATCTGTAGGGTAGAATGCCCTATTGCCGGCATTTTAATCCATATTGATTTTCATTTCAAGTCTTTTGAATTTTTTCTTCGTCATCGGGTCAATTTTTTTCAACATACCTACTTAAAAAAAACAAGATTTTCTGCCGAAAATCTGTAAAATATTATATCCCGAAAAGTATCGTACACAGAAGATTTTTTACTATCATTTTAATAGGCTACAAAAACGCATTCAGCACAATGTTTTTGTTACCTACTATCATCATCATCATCAGCCTATTTACGTCCCACTACAGGGCACAGGCCGGTAGGCCTCCTAGAGGGATCCTACTCTAGGAGGGTGATTGGGCGTTAGTCCACCACGCGTGCCGAATGCGGATTGGTAGACTTCACATACGCATACAAATTTCTTCTTCTGCGTATGCAGGTTTCTTCACGATGTTTTCCTTCATCGTTTTGATAAGTGGCGCGGGCGGCATCGTCATCACTCAAACGTCAAAACTCGTTGTAAGATCTGCATCTCTATAACCTTCGCTCTCTTTCTATTTGTGCGTGAACGTACGAGATAAAGACGACCCGGTTGGTGTAATGGTTACCACGCCGGACTTCCAAACCAGGGTCCTGGGTTCGAATCCTGGTTCGGTCATGGATGTTATATGTATGTGCCGTTGTTATACAGGGTGTTTGGTGGTCTTTTGCTATCTAGCCACGCGCAAAAAAAAATTACGCATCACAGATTTTTTTAGGTGAATTTTTTAGGGTTTTTCTGAAAAAAAGTCCGAAAGTCAGCACTTAAGCTTGAATAAAAAGAAAAGTTGTTTGTACAACCTCCAATTTTTTTTTTATTTGACTGTCTGATGTTGTACGGTTCTATCAACATTAAAATAACATGGACGCGACGTCTAGTTTTTTTATATTGACCTCAACTTTATTTGGAAGAAGACAAATAAAATTAACAACACAACTTTGAGTTACAATTAAAAAAAAACTAAAAGCGCTCGAGATCTTCTGATTTGTTAAAAACTTCTCTAGTCTTTCCTCTTTCTAACGGTATGCAATATGCTATGAAAACCGTCCACTAACTTGTTTATTTGCTAATTTTGCGTGTCAGTGCGCGTTCGGCCGATATTAGATATGCAGGATAAAAACTTGTTATTGTTTAAAAAAGAAAACGCTTAATGCAAGAAAATCTTGTTATCTCATTCTCAATGAATGAATAGAATAGAATCATATGATCTGTCTCTCACTTTCATTAGGGTATCGGCAAATGAGCGTTTTTCTTTTCTTTTTTAAATTTAGTTCCTAAAAAACTCGACAGATGACATGTTTATCGCCCCATAGAGCCGTAAGCAAGATCCTGTCAAAATCTGGTCAGGTCTGTGCCTGCCTTTTTTTTTTAAAGTCAAGGCATCGAGCACATTCAGCCATGTTAGGCGTAAAAGTTCAGATTTTTCGTTTAAAATGATTAGTAAATAATGAAATATGTCATTAAAAGATGCGTTGGCATCTTCTTGATCACCTTTTCACTCTTCACTATTTTAGGGTTGAACTACACATGGCCACGCGCGATCGCATTTTTCCGTCGCTCCATCCTTTTCTTTCACTCAGGAACGTCATTTGCTAGAGCATATAAGATAGACGGAACGCGATCGCGTGCGATCGCACTCCGCAGGCAGGCAGATGGAGCGACGGAAAAGTGCGATTCAACAACAAATACGTTAGTCAGCAGAGACGGTTAAATCTCGACTAAGAAAGTTAAACCCACGACGCGAGTTTACTGAGCTCATCATCATAATATCGTATGGCATTTTTTTTATTTTTTTTTTGTCTTCCTGCTTGGATCCAGGGAGGTTTAAATTTCGAGGTCAAGATGTTTTAGCCAGTCTTCCGCTGCCGGGGTTAACCTATGGAGTTCTTCAATACCACCGGGGAAACGGCGTAGGGTGCACTCATTTACCACATGGGTGAGGGTTTGGTCAGGTGCCCCGCAGTCGCACATCGGTGACTCCCTCAGGCCCCACTTGTAGAGGTGAGAGTTGGTCCTTCCATGGTTAGTTCTGAACCGGTTCAGCTTAGCCCAGGTTTTCCGGTCCTTATCAAATCCAGCCGGTTTGACAGTCGAGTCTTGCACGAGGTTTGCATGCTGATGGTCAAAAAGGCTCCAATCTGACCGCCATGCACTATTAATATCGTACTGGGAGTGAATTCGGTCGTCGGTCCAGATAGGTGATCTAGACGGAAGACGGTAAGTGGGAATTGACTCTAGCGTTTTCCTTATAGGCATGGGGATTGCGTGATTCTGTTGGAAGCACTTTTTCCATTCTTTGGCAGCTGCTTTATTCCTGCGTAGCTCCGGTGGAGGGATGTGCGAGAGAACAGGAAGCCATGGCAGTGGGGTTGATTTAATTACTCCCGTAATTAGGCGCATGGCTTCGTTGAGCTGGGTGTCAACTTTGTCTCTATGTGCACTGCGGTACCATACCGGAGCGCAGTATTCCGCAACGGAGTAAACTAGCGCCAGGGCAGAGGTGCGGAGAACAGGAGCTGTAGCGCCCCAGTTTGTTTCGGCCAGGTTTCGGATGATTTTCAGTCCCGTCTTCACCTTTTGTGCAACGTTGTGGAGGTGTTGTCTGTATGTCAGAGTCAGTGAGCGATCTAGAGTTACTCCTAGGTACTTGGGGGTAAAATTATGCTTCACTGATTCTCCACAGAAGGAAACGTTGAGCTTTCGGTTCGCGAGGCAGTTAGTGAGGTGGAAAGATGCGACCTCTGTTTTTGATGGGTTGGGGCAAAGTCGCCACCTGGTGTAATAGTCACCCATGGTTTTTAGGTCTTCAGTGAGAGCTGATTCACCGGATTCAAAAGTCCTGTCCTGGTAGGCCAGAGCCAGGTCGTCTGCGTAACCGAATTTCTGGCACCTGGTGTCCGGCATGTCGCTGGTATATACAAGGTGTTTCATAAGTAACAATAAATTTTTGAAACTCTTAAGGGGGTTGTTAAGACCGTCAAACTGAACAACTTTCTCTATGGGACCAACATCGAAATCGCGAAAAAAATAATTTCATATCCCATACATATTTTAGCTCTAGTCGATTTGTAGAGTATAGAACATAAATTTTTTTTTCCCGATTTCGATATTGGTCCCATAGTGAAAGTTGTTCAGTTTGATGGTCTACACCACCCCCTTAAAGGTTTATTTGTAGTTTTGTAACACCTTGTATATTAAACAGGAGCGGCGCTAAAACCGACCCCTGCGGAAGCCCGTTTTTGAGGAGCCTATATCGGCTACATATCTCCGAGAAAGACTCTGACACAGCGGGGCCCAAGCAAAGCCTTAATGAGGCGAAGTGTTCTCCGGCAAGGAATTATGTTGCTGATCTTACTCAGGAGCCCCCGTCTATCCAAACTGTATCGTAAGCCGCACTTAGATCAACGAAAGCCACCGATGTTTTTAAGCCACTTTGATAACCGGCTTCAATAAGTGAGGTCAGTGCCAGGACCTGATCAGCGCAGCTTCTGTCGCCCCTAAAACCAGCCTGCTCTGATGGGATAGTGGCATCGATGGCAGTATATATTCGATTGTACAGAACACGTTCAAGCAGTTTGTACGTCACAGAGAGGAGGGATATGGGTCTATAACGCATATGATGAAGAGCTGCAGTAGCCATTCTCTGGCTTTACTGAGCTAATTTACCGATACCCTAATGAAAGAAAGAGACAGATCATACGATTCTATTGTGCTAGTGAGATAAAAGGTTTTTCTTGCTTTAAGCGTGTTTTTTTTAAACGATAACAAGTTTTTATCCTGCATATCTATTCTAATATCGGCCGAACGCGCACTGACACGCAAAATTAGCAAATAAACAAAGTTAGTGGACGGTTTTCATAGCATATTGCATATACCGTTAGAAAGAGGAAAGACTAGAGAAGTTTTTAACAAATCAGAAGATCTCGAGCGCTTTTAGTTTTTTTTTAATTGTAACTCAAAGTTGTGTTGATAATTTTATTTGTCTTCTTCCAAATAAAGTTGAGGTCAATATAAAAAAACTAGACGTCGCGTCCATGTTATTTTAATGTTGATAGAACCGTAGAACATCAGATATTCAAATAAAAAATAAATTTGGAGGTTGAACACACAACTTTTCTTTTTATTCAAGCTTAAATGCTGACTCGGACTTTTTTCAGAAAAACCCAAAAAAATTCACCTAAAAAAATGTGTGAAGCAAAATTTTTTTTGGGGTCGTGGCGATAGAGCAAAAGACCTCTTATCCAGCAATTCAATTTGGCCAACGATGCACCAAACACCCTGTATATGGTTCCCATAACAAAACGCCTGAAGCTTACTTGAGATCATTACAATGTATGTGCCTGTGAGCGTTATTTGTTATTTGTTTGTTAAAAAGACATAGACATATTAAATATACTGCATTCCCAAATAAGGACGAAAAGATATTCCGATTCCTGCATAGCTTTCTGGCCAATTCTGATTAGAAAATATGATTTATTTTTGAGGAAGATATACTATCCAACGTATCTTGGACGTTACTGAAGCTGTTCTAAGAATAAGTGAGAGGAAGTGTATCAAATCTCTGTTTTTGTAATTCAAAATGGCCTTAAATTTTCGTTGCTATTTGGAATGGAGTATAGTTATATAAAAAAAATCACTGAAAAGAGAAAAACAAGCCCTTTAATCACTAATCAGCTATAACAACTTTGAGCAAATATAATTTGAATTTTATTGCATGTCCGACCGGTGACCACTATAGTTAGTTTACCCCAAAGAGAAAAATGTAATATAGGATTTGATAAATAATGTGAAGCAAAACATAAAATGGCCACTTGACATCTATGACAGAGATGACTTGTGTGCGAGCGGGATGTTGAACGGGGCGCGGTTCGGGGAAGTGGGGGTGAAATTTGAATTTTAGCTGAAGTATTATAGACTCTTAAATTTCTTTCAAGCGCATGCTGGGTTAGATTTTTCTTTCAATGAAGAGCCAATATGCTTACAAATCGTAAACAGGAAGAAATTGATATCATTAGCATCCTTTACACAATGCCTACTCGACTCAAATCTTTGCAACAGCTGTTTTTTTTTGCTCCGATCGGTTAAAAGTTATTCAGTTTGATGGGTAGACCCTTAGTTTAAAAGGATGCTAATACGACAATACGAGAAAACCGTAATATAAGCGGTCGCTTTCGCATACGAAAACTAACAAAGAACAAGGCACGTCTACTTTTTTGTCGTTTTCTCAGGGCATAACCATAAGCATATGCTCACGACTATATTCCCCAAAGGGGTAGTCAGAGTTATTCTGAAACCTCAGAACATCCACGTTTCACCAGTAGTACCGAAACTCTGTCCAGTGTGACGGGGGGTGAGCCCGTCGCCAGTTATACTAGACAGTGGGTACAATACATGCCTCGAAATTGAAGCATGGAGGTTTCCTCACGAGTTTTCGCAGTATCATCCCCTCACCATATTTCCTTTGTAATTCTTTCACTCTAGGCCCATTTTAGTAGCTCTTCAGTGTACAATATTCTGTATTATTATACATTCGGCACTACGTCTCAATTTGGCCGTCTAACAAGTAGATAACAAGATAATTCGTACGCCAGTAGTGTCCTAAATAAGCGCGGTGATAAATTCATTGTTCCGAGCATGGCCAAGCCTAGTTACCTACATTTTAAAATTTAATGCTTTTGAAATAAGGACACGTCTGTTGGATGGAGTTTTATGCGCATAATAGTTCTATTTCTATGATACTTCAAATCGCTTAGCTTAAACCTTTGTTATTTTAAAAGTACTACATCATACACTTTGTAATGCATATATGTTAAAGTTGAGGACCAATGCTAGGTACTATGTTTAGTGAAAACACGATTCCATATAATTTTCTCGATAGAAAATGATCACTAAGATACCTCCAAATCGTACAATAAACCCAAAGTATTCAAAAACGACTTTAAATTAGACCATGAAACTTCGTATAATAACTAAACTAACTATAAAGCAGGTCCTATGTTTTTTGGATTTTGATAATAACCATTATTTTCTCCGATAAACAACATTATTTAAATTCATGAGCGTAGCATCCATTTTTCACGGGGACTGCCCTGCCTCCCGTCTCCCCGCTCAGTCTGGCTGCGGCTTTCGGACGGGGAACCTGTGTTTCTTGGGCTATTTTATTTTACACTTTCACGAGATCCAATGAAGATCGACTCGTCTATTAAACTATTACTATTTTAAGTTACTAGTTCTGTTTATAATATATTTTGGCACGCGAAAGCTCTCGCGAGCATTGAAATAAAATGTAAATATACGGTATCCAATGACGTTGACGTATAAGCACGTCAAACGGTAGTCACGAAATACCCTTGAAGTACGCAGGCGCCATAGTGTTGCCAAATCAGTATTTCTATAAAAATCCTATATTTCAACGCTGAAAATTCCGTAAATTATCTTTTGTGGTACCAGGCTGTTTATCTTTGCTTTGATGAGGCGTAAGCTAAGCACGAATCCAGACTTTGATGGGGGGGAGGGGGGATACTCATAGCAGCTTTTTTTACTTTTTTGTAACCCACCCTTAGTTTATTAAAGCTCGACCAGAAAAATAAAAAACCTCGCCATGTTGCGGAAAATCATTGGAACTAACTTTTGTACGTGGATCACTGATATTAAGGTTATAGTCGATCGCAGCGCCCCCAAACCAGGTTTTTTATATTTCTGGTCAGGCTTTAGTTGCGCTCAAAGACACCATTTAACTTCTAAAATACTGGAGTGAAAAATCTGAAATTGTTCAGATGCTGTACCAGTTTCGATTTTCTATTGAAAAACTAGATGGCGTTGCAGGAAATTACATCGCGCTATCGTTAGCTTGCAAAGAACAATGGGCAATTTTGTATGGACCCTGGGCCCAGCACTGTAGCACTCGACACCCACCACCCGACACCCACTACCCAACACCCCACACCCACCACCCAACACCCAACACCCACATCCCAAGACCCACATCCCAAGACCCACCATACTCTTTCTTCTACTTTATGAGCATTATTAGGTCAAAAATAAATAATCATTAATAAAGTAATTAATTGAATTTTTAAATGGCTGTAACTTTTTTATTTAAAGGGTCACAGTTATGCTGCCTCTTAATAAAATGTTGGCATTATTCAGGTCTTTAATTTAAAGTAGGTAAGAAAGTGCTACAGTGCTGGGCCCAGTCTGCCTATTGTTCTTCTTATAAGTAAGAGAATCAAAATAATTACTAGTGTTTTCTTATTCTACTTATGCAATGGCTACGGAACCCTATCATGGGCGAGTCCGACACGCCCTTGGCCGGTTTTTATTTTTTACATTTAGGTTCATTTCAGGGAGAAGAATTATAAATTATTTGAAAATCTGTTCATTTGCCGTTGAAATTATTAGATTCGTAGGTGAGGTCAAAAATCCATAGATTTACGGATTTATCCACAAAACTGGCAATTAGCCGTATAAACTAAGATTAAAAACTTTTCGCTTACGCCATATAAACATTATAAAAAATGGCGCAGAATGTTTATTTTCATTGCTAAAGGAAAATCTGTAGGGTAGAATGCCCTATTGCCGGCATTTTAATCCATATTGATTTTCATTTCAAGTCTTTTGAATTTTTTCTTCGTCATCGGGTCAATTTTTTTCAACATACCTACTTAAAAAAAACAAGATTTTCTGCCGAAAATCTGTAAAATATTATATCCCGAAAAGTATCGTACACAGAAGATTTTTTACTATCATTTTAATAGGCTACAAAAACGCATTCAGCACAATGTTTTTGTTACCTACTATCATCATCATCATCAGCCTATTTAACGTCCCACTACAGGGCACAGGCCGGTAGGCCTCCTAGAGGGATCCTACTCTAGGAGGGTGATTGGGCGTTAGTCCACCACGCGTGCCGAATGCGGATTGGTAGACTTCACATACGCATACAAATTTCTTCTTCTGCGTATGCAGGTTTCTTCACGATGTTTTCCTTCATCGTTTTGATAAGTGGCGCGGGCGGCATCGTCATCACTCAAACGTCAAAACTCGTTGTAAGATCTGCATCTCTATAACCTTCGCTCTCTTTCTATTTGTGCGTGAACGTACGAGATAAAGACGACCCGGTTGGTGTAATGGTTACCACGCCGGACTTCCAAACCAGGGTCCTGGGTTCGAATCCTGGTTCGGTCATGGATGTTATATGTATGTGCCGTTGTTATACAGGGTGTTTGGTGGTCTTTTGCTATCTAGCCACGCGCAAAAAAAAATTACGCATCACAGATTTTTTTAGGTGAATTTTTTAGGGTTTTTCTGAAAAAAAGTCCGAAAGTCAGCACTTAAGCTTGAATAAAAAGAAAAGTTGTTTGTACAACCTCCAATTTTTTTTTTATTTGACTGTCTGATGTTGTACGGTTCTATCAACATTAAAATAACATGGACGCGACGTCTAGTTTTTTTATATTGACCTCAACTTTATTTGGAAGAAGACAAATAAAATTAACAACACAACTTTGAGTTACAATTAAAAAAAAACTAAAAGCGCTCGAGATCTTCTGATTTGTTAAAAACTTCTCTAGTCTTTCCTCTTTCTAACGGTATGCAATATGCTATGAAAACCGTCCACTAACTTGTTTATTTGCTAATTTTGCGTGTCAGTGCGCGTTCGGCCGATATTAGATATGCAGGATAAAAACTTGTTATTGTTTAAAAAAGAAAACGCTTAATGCAAGAAAATCTTGTTATCTCATTCTCAATGAATGAATAGAATAGAATCATATGATCTGTCTCTCACTTTCATTAGGGTATCGGCAAATGAGCGTTTTTCTTTTCTTTTTTAAATTTAGTTCCTAAAAAACTCGACAGATGACATGTTTATCGCCCCATAGAGCCGTAAGCAAGATCCTGTCAAAATCTGGTCAGGTCTGTGCCTGCCTTTTTTTTTTAAAGTCAAGGCATCGAGCACATTCAGCCATGTTAGGCGTAAAAGTTCAGATTTTTCGTTTAAAATGATTAGTAAATAATGAAATATGTCATTAAAAGATGCGTTGGCATCTTCTTGATCACCTTTTCACTCTTCACTATTTTAGGGTTGAACTACACATGGCCACGCGCGATCGCATTTTTCCGTCGCTCCATCCTTTTCTTTCACTCAGGAACGTCATTTGCTAGAGCATATAAGATAGACGGAACGCGATCGCGTGCGATCGCACTCCGCAGGCAGGCAGATGGAGCGACGGAAAAGTGCGATTCAACAACAAATACGTTAGTCAGCAGAGACGGTTAAATCTCGACTAAGAAAGTTAAACCCACGACGCGAGTTTACTGAGCTCATCATCATAATATCGTATGGCATTTTTTTTATTTTTTTTTTGTCTTCCTGCTTGGATCCAGGGAGGTTTAAATTTCGAGGTCAAGATGTTTTAGCCAGTCTTCCGCTGCCGGGGTTAACCTATGGAGTTCTTCAATACCACCGGGGAAACGGCGTAGGGTGCACTCATTTACCACATGGGTGAGGGTTTGGTCAGGTGCCCCGCAGTCGCACATCGGTGACTCCCTCAGGCCCCACTTGTAGAGGTGAGAGTTGGTCCTTCCATGGTTAGTTCTGAACCGGTTCAGCTTAGCCCAGGTTTTCCGGTCCTTATCAAATCCAGCCGGTTTGACAGTCGAGTCTTGCACGAGGTTTGCATGCTGATGGTCAAAAAGGCTCCAATCTGACCGCCATGCACTATTAATATCGTACTGGGAGTGAATTCGGTCGTCGGTCCAGATAGGTGATCTAGACGGAAGACGGTAAGTGGGAATTGACTCTAGCGTTTTCCTTATAGGCATGGGGATTGCGTGATTCTGTTGGAAGCACTTTTTCCATTCTTTGGCAGCTGCTTTATTCCTGCGTAGCTCCGGTGGAGGGATGTGCGAGAGAACAGGAAGCCATGGCAGTGGGGTTGATTTAATTACTCCCGTAATTAGGCGCATGGCTTCGTTGAGCTGGGTGTCAACTTTGTCTCTATGTGCACTGCGGTACCATACCGGAGCGCAGTATTCCGCAACGGAGTAAACTAGCGCCAGGGCAGAGGTGCGGAGAACAGGAGCTGTAGCGCCCCAGTTTGTTTCGGCCAGGTTTCGGATGATTTTCAGTCCCGTCTTCACCTTTTGTGCAACGTTGTGGAGGTGTTGTCTGTATGTCAGAGTCAGTGAGCGATCTAGAGTTACTCCTAGGTACTTGGGGGTAAAATTATGCTTCACTGATTCTCCACAGAAGGAAACGTTGAGCTTTCGGTTCGCGAGGCAGTTAGTGAGGTGGAAAGATGCGACCTCTGTTTTTGATGGGTTGGGGCAAAGTCGCCACCTGGTGTAATAGTCACCCATGGTTTTTAGGTCTTCAGTGAGAGCTGATTCACCGGATTCAAAAGTCCTGTCCTGGTAGGCCAGAGCCAGGTCGTCTGCGTAACCGAATTTCTGGCACCTGGTGTCCGGCATGTCGCTGGTATATACAAGGTGTTTCATAAGTAACAATAAATTTTTGAAACTCTTAAGGGGGTTGTTAAGACCGTCAAACTGAACAACTTTCTCTATGGGACCAACATCGAAATCGCGAAAAAAATAATTTCATATCCCATACATATTTTAGCTCTAGTCGATTTGTAGAGTATAGAACATAAATTTTTTTTTCCCGATTTCGATATTGGTCCCATAGTGAAAGTTGTTCAGTTTGATGGTCTACACCACCCCCTTAAAGGTTTATTTGTAGTTTTGTAACACCTTGTATATTAAACAGGAGCGGCGCTAAAACCGACCCCTGCGGAAGCCCGTTTTTGAGGAGCCTATATCGGCTACATATCTCCGAGAAAGACTCTGACACAGCGGGGCCCAAGCAAAGCCTTAATGAGGCGAAGTGTTCTCCGGCAAGGAATTATGTTGCTGATCTTACTCAGGAGCCCCCGTCTATCCAAACTGTATCGTAAGCCGCACTTAGATCAACGAAAGCCACCGATGTTTTTAAGCCACTTTGATAACCGGCTTCAATAAGTGAGGTCAGTGCCAGGACCTGATCAGCGCAGCTTCTGTCGCCCCTAAAACCAGCCTGCTCTGATGGGATAGTGGCATCGATGGCAGTATATATTCGATTGTACAGAACACGTTCAAGCAGTTTGTACGTCACAGAGAGGAGGGATATGGGTCTATAACGCATATGATGAAGAGCTGCAGTAGCCATTCTCTGGCTTTACTGAGCTAATTTACCGATACCCTAATGAAAGAAAGAGACAGATCATACGATTCTATTGTGCTAGTGAGATAAAAGGTTTTTCTTGCTTTAAGCGTGTTTTTTTTAAACGATAACAAGTTTTTATCCTGCATATCTATTCTAATATCGGCCGAACGCGCACTGACACGCAAAATTAGCAAATAAACAAAGTTAGTGGACGGTTTTCATAGCATATTGCATATACCGTTAGAAAGAGGAAAGACTAGAGAAGTTTTTAACAAATCAGAAGATCTCGAGCGCTTTTAGTTTTTTTTTAATTGTAACTCAAAGTTGTGTTGATAATTTTATTTGTCTTCTTCCAAATAAAGTTGAGGTCAATATAAAAAAACTAGACGTCGCGTCCATGTTATTTTAATGTTGATAGAACCGTAGAACATCAGATATTCAAATAAAAAATAAATTTGGAGGTTGAACACACAACTTTTCTTTTTATTCAAGCTTAAATGCTGACTCGGACTTTTTTCAGAAAAACCCAAAAAAATTCACCTAAAAAAATGTGTGAAGCAAAATTTTTTTTGGGGTCGTGGCGATAGAGCAAAAGACCTCTTATCCAGCAATTCAATTTGGCCAACGATGCACCAAACACCCTGTATATGGTTCCCATAACAAAACGCCTGAAGCTTACTTGAGATCATTACAATGTATGTGCCTGTGAGCGTTATTTGTTATTTGTTTGTTAAAAAGACATAGACATATTAAATATACTGCATTCCCAAATAAGGACGAAAAGATATTCCGATTCCTGCATAGCTTTCTGGCCAATTCTGATTAGAAAATATGATTTATTTTTGAGGAAGATATACTATCCAACGTATCTTGGACGTTACTGAAGCTGTTCTAAGAATAAGTGAGAGGAAGTGTATCAAATCTCTGTTTTTGTAATTCAAAATGGCCTTAAATTTTCGTTGCTATTTGGAATGGAGTATAGTTATATAAAAAAAATCACTGAAAAGAGAAAAACAAGCCCTTTAATCACTAATCAGCTATAACAACTTTGAGCAAATATAATTTGAATTTTATTGCATGTCCGACCGGTGACCACTATAGTTAGTTTACCCCAAAGAGAAAAATGTAATATAGGATTTGATAAATAATGTGAAGCAAAACATAAAATGGCCACTTGACATCTATGACAGAGATGACTTGTGTGCGAGCGGGATGTTGAACGGGGCGCGGTTCGGGGAAGTGGGGGTGAAATTTGAATTTTAGCTGAAGTATTATAGACTCTTAAATTTCTTTCAAGCGCATGCTGGGTTAGATTTTTCTTTCAATGAAGAGCCAATATGCTTACAAATCGTAAACAGGAAGAAATTGATATCATTAGCATCCTTTACACAATGCCTACTCGACTCAAATCTTTGCAACAGCTGTTTTTTTTTGCTCCGATCGGTTAAAAGTTATTCAGTTTGATGGGTAGACCCTTAGTTTAAAAGGATGCTAATACGACAATACGAGAAAACCGTAATATAAGCGGTCGCTTTCGCATACGAAAACTAACAAAGAACAAGGCACGTCTACTTTTTTGTCGTTTTCTCAGGGCATAACCATAAGCATATGCTCACGACTATATTCCCCAAAGGGGTAGTCAGAGTTATTCTGAAACCTCAGAACATCCACGTTTCACCAGTAGTACCGAAACTCTGTCCAGTGTGACGGGGGGTGAGCCCGTCGCCAGTTATACTAGACAGTGGGTACAATACATGCCTCGAAATTGAAGCATGGAGGTTTCCTCACGAGTTTTCGCAGTATCATCCCCTCACCATATTTCCTTTGTAATTCTTTAACTCTAGGCCCATTTTAGTAGCTCTTCAGTGTACAATATTCTGTATTATTATACATTCGGCACTACGTCTCAATTTGGCCGTCTAACAAGTAGATAACAAGATAATTCGTACGCCAGTAGTGTCCTAAATAAGCGCGGTGATAAATTCATTGTTCCGAGCATGGCCAAGCCTAGTTTAGTTACCTACATTTTAAAATTTAATGCTTTTGAAATAAGGACACGTCTGTTGGATGGAGTTTTATGCGCATAATAGTTCTATTTCTAAATGTTTTTATTACATTTTTAAATCATAATGCTGTGTTGTTTTGTATCTGTTAGGACCTTGGTTTTGACTTTTAGTTTTTGGTTGTTTTCGATAGAAGATATCAGTAGTGGTATCACCAAGATGTCACAGACTTGATAATGTTACTAAGGTCGGTACTCTAGCGCGCTGACGTGTGCTCGTACTAAATGAGAGCTTGGGCTCATTGCATCGTGCATTGACACGCTCCTACTCGCATCAGTCTGATCCATCAGTAAGATCACGTCAGACTGACCGGGATTATTAAAATATGTGAAAATCCTTCAGTCTGGTCCATCGCAGGCAGTGGGTTAGACGATTAGTTCAACCAGACTGATGGAGAATGAGCGTGTAACACCCAACTAAGAGAATGCGATTTAGGCATGAGTTCTTAAAGTTTTTTTTTTGTTTTTTTTTTATTATTACCTTATTTCTTTTGTTTGTCATCACTAACGTTTCTTACTAATGTAATGTAGCACTCTCTGCTATCATAAATAGTAACTCTACGAAGACGAAGGCAGGTCGTCTATAAATCTTCACTGTGGTATGTACTGACGAGTGATGCGCTGACTGCCTAATCCCCATCTCATCGATGTTGATACTCGAAACTCTTAGATATTTGAAAACAGTTGGATATGACGCAACCTGTCCGGGGTCCTTGAAGCTGGGCGCCGGCGCGGGCGCCGCCATTCGTTATATTTATTCCATGTTGCTTTGCTTGTCAGCTTCGATTGTGTGGTACAAAGTATTTTAATAGATACGCCCTTTTTGATCAAGATTTATTATGCTTTGCGTGGGATTACTGGGATTTTTATTTGGTTTTCGGAGTTCTCTATAAATGTAGCCCATTAAAGTTTGTCTATGTTCATACATTCTTGATGATAATAACATATAGGTACTGGATCTTTCTTAATCTGATGACGGTTTTAAACAAATGGTCGACCATCAAATTGAACAACTTTCTCTAGAGGACCAACATCGAAATCACAAGTAAATAAAATCGGCTGACCAGTTGTATTTAGGTCTAGTAGGTTTGCATTTTTGTATACATGAGCGGATTTTATATTTTGCCATTTCGATGTTGATCCAATGTTGATGAAAGACCCTATATAAAAGATTTTTCTTCCCTCCGGACGGAAAGCGTCAATTGTCGTCCCGCTGCGCTAAAGGAAGTTGTAGCTTTCCCCCTCCGTCGAAGAAAAAAAAAATTATTTAAATTAACAATTAAGTACCTACATGAGATCTGAGACCTTTCTTACTTTCCTGTCCTCGGTGTGTAATCTACTATTTATATGCCGGCAGTTTTAGTTCTCCAACTTTACTATGTTACTGTTACCCGCTACTGCTTGTGCTTAAAACATGCGTATTCTTGGATTAATAGTTAAGTGGCGCTAATGAACTGACCACTTAGTGCAAATTAACATACATTTTCACAAATTATTCGTGCCTGCGTTCTTGTGGTTCGTGCTTGACTTGCGAAATGTACAGGTTCGGTACTTATGCGAAATTATACATTACATTTGAATCTGTTTCAACCTCGTGATTAAGTCAATTGACATTATAATTTATAATCAGTAGTGAATGACAGCGTTGCTGCTTATCGAAACAAGAAGATAATGTCCCTACCTACCTACTACTAGAAACTAGAATTATGATGAGTTTTTTTCATAGGCACACACAATCACACAAGAGTACCTACTACCAAATGTTTGTAGAGGATTTTTTTTACACTTTTTACAACTGGTTGCAAAAATTGACACCCACGGTTGCCTATTGCAACTGCAAGCCTATGGGCGAGCCAATATGCAAATAGCAAGATAATCAGACCATCAAACTGAACAACTTTATCTATGGGACCAACATGCAACGAACGGGGAAAAATTTGCAGTCCCGTGCAATTCGGCTCAAGTATGGCACCAAAATCGAAATCGCGAATACAATATCAGCTGTTCCATACAAAACAACTCGAGCCAAATGTTTTTTTTTTCGCGATTTTGATGTCGGTCCCATAGAGAAAGTTGTTCAGTTTGACGGTCTGGTCATACTCTTAAAAAACTGTCAGCATATTAACAAAGATCCCTGTATTGTTTTGTGAGTACAGGCCAGGAATCAAACCGCCGCGCCGCCGCGCCGCCGCGCCGCCGCGCCTCCTCGTAATTGAGTCGTAAGCTCTCTTATATTACTGTACCATTTATTTTCCCCTCTGGCTTATCAGTGGCTCATCTATAAATATACCTTGACACAAGATCCACTTCCAATTGACGTTATCTAGTCCCACGTGCAACTAAATAGTGCCATTCCTGCGCGAGCCGTGACTCAGAACGACTTACAGACTTTATTATTAGTTGTTTACTTGTCTTGTCTACTCTACACGTGGACATGCAATCGATCTATAGATTAGTGTGCAGCTAATTGATGAAAAGGTGCACTTGTTTTTAGCGTTCTGCAGGGTGCTAAGGGCGGCCAACTCAAGGGGGGCGTAGGGCCGTACACATGGGGAGGAAATTGTTACACACTGAGTTTACAGACCAACAGTTTCCTGACTACAGGCCAGACATATTGTGAAAAAATTTCAAGATCGCTGCGTTCGCTCTAGTTTCTCTTTTTAACCGACTTCAAAAAAGGAGGAGGTTCTCAATTCGACTGTTTTTTTTAAATTGTTTTTTTTTTAGTACTGCATGCATTGAGCGACAGAGTTACAATCACAGTCAAGCCGTACCTATCGCTGAATATAGAGATATAGAGGTAGACTCTCTGGTTTTGCCGCCCGACTTGAAGCTACTTGTATTTTCTGTGTATAACGTTAATATTAGTTAAGTTATAGCTCTAGTATCCCACTGCAGGGCAAAGGGGGAACTAAATCTAAAATATGGGCTAAATCCTACAAATCACGTAGGCCCTGTGCAAATTGCTTGCTTTCAGGTAATTTTTAAGTTGCCATAATCCTTCAAAGGCCTCTGACCTGGCTTATTATACAGGGTGAAATTGATATCATTAGCATCCTTTTAAACCAAAGGTGAGCCCATCAAACTGAACAACTTTTACTATGGGAGCAAAGCGATCCGAAGAAAAACAAGTCCGCTGTTCTATAGAACATTTGAGTTTATTATACTAATACGTACCTACTCGCCTCAAATGTATGAAATTTTTTTGCTCCAATCAGTTTGCTCCTTTAGTAAAAGTTGGTCAGTTTGACGCGTAGACTCTTAGTTTAAAAGGATGCTAATGATATCAATTTCACCCTGTAGTTACACCGCCATCGCCATCTGACGGAACAATTCGGATCCAACTGCTTAACGTGCCTTCCGAAGCACGAAGACACTCTTAAAATGCAGTGAAGATCGCATACATTTCGGTCATTACATTAATTATCTATGCATCACGCTACTCGCACACAAATAGACCGTGTGTATTCCGTTGTATCTCATCCGCTATCAGATAAATCTGCAAGTCGAGTCGTATGCATCGACGTATGCAACGAAAGTCAACGACCGCTCTCAATACTGTTATCAATACATTTGTATCTTTGATAAAGTTATCAGATAGTTGCTAAAGACAAGAGCTAGCGATGTTATTACGTTTGATAAGATAGGGCGCTGTCTAACTTCTTGGGAATTTTCCTTTTGAGACATTGTGGCGGGTTATTGGGGATTTGAGAGGTGATTTCTTAGATTAGCTATTGATATCACCCTTTATTTAAGGTCAATGATATTAGCACATAGAGATATTAAAAGCATCCAAACAGAAGTAGCACACGATACCAAAACTAAAGTGGCACGCGTGAAAATGCTATACAATTTTTACTTGATCCAATAATACTTAAGTAGACATACCCACATATACATACATACTACATATACATACATCCACAATCACACGACCATAATCCTTTTTGGGGTAGTCAGAAACTTCACTACAATACAACTACCAATGAAATTCATAATGACATACCCGAATCCAGAAACTGCCAGAACTAGAATCTGGTGAATCTAGAATACTACCGGATCCATTACCTGTCAAATATAGAATCTGCCGAATCCAGAATCGGACCTACAACAAACGTGTACCTAACAAACAAATGATCTCTCTGTTAAAAAGAAATAAAAATAAACAAACGAAGAAGGCTGGCCCAATTTACATTAACCTGTCTCTATCATCACTCACAAATTCAGTGAACTGTTAAATAGAGTTCAAATTGAAACTAATCACCCGTCGAAGAGCTTAATCTATAATTACCTTTTGATATTTCCTGGTGTTAAAGCGATCATCGTACCGTGTAGCTGATCTATTTTTAGCGCATAGTTTTTTGCGTACGCAACGCATCAATGCAACGCTGGGTTCGATGACAGTAGATCGGGGAAATTGTATTGTTTTTTGTATTATAATTACTAGTTTTTGCCCCCGACTACGTTTCGCAGAGGTTCCCGCAGATATACCATTCTAATAAGCTGTTAAACGGGAAAAATTCCTCAAAATCGGTCTGGTAGTTTTTGTATGATGCTCGAACAAATAAAGAAACAGACAGACAAACAGAAAATCCAACTTGCTACAACCATTTCAGTTCAGTTTTTGTTTATGTTCACCCGGTTGAAAGCATTTAGGGTTCAATGTTAGATTCGATTCTGATAGCCGGTGTAATGTCATTATACAGGGTGTTCATAAGATGCATTGAAGGGGGTGCTTCAGACCGTCAAACTGAACAACTTTCACTATGGGGCCAACATTGAAATCGCGATAAAAATATCAGATGTTTTATGAAAAAACAATTTTTTTTCGTGAAATAGATGGTGGTGGCTCCTTGGAGAAAGTTGTTCAGTTTGATGGTTTGTAGCACCCTGTTTAATTTGTAACTGTACACATATTTCACTGTAATTATAGGGTCCAACTTAATATGCTGACACTTTTTAAGAGGATGATCAGACCGTCTAATTGAAAAACTTTCTGTATGGGACCAACATCGAAATCGCAGAAAAAAAATCAGCTCTTCCATACTAAACTGCAAACCTACTCGAGCCAAATGTATGGGACAGAGGATTTTTTTTTCGCGATTTCGATGTTGGTCCTGTAGAGAAAGTTGTTTAGCTTGATGATCTGAACATCCCCTTAAAAAAGGGTAAATTGTTCAGTCAACATGTACAACCATCTTCAAAAACTTACCAAGGCAAGGCGACCGATCGGCATGAGTTTCGACGCTTGTTTCAGCTCAACTATAGTTTGTTGATCTTGAAACGTGTTATTGCGTTCATCCATATCCATACACGTGTTTCAGTGTTTGTACGATGCATTTTATTTGCGTTCTGTATGTTTGCAATGCATCGACGTTATATGTAAATTGGTGAGCTACCAAGAACTATTTATTGTTTATCTCAATCTTGTTAATGGATTTAGTGTGCTAATTGGTTTTGATTGGATATAATATGCAGGTACATACAATCAACTTTAACATTTTGACGACTTTTTTTCCTTGTTTTTGACATATTTGAGTAATAGATATTGCGGCAGTTAATATGTTTAATTTTAGTTTAAATAATAACCGCGTAACTCTTAAAAACTGAATAAAATAAAACTTATAATGATATTCCCATAATGGAACAATTTTACCAAAATATAAGTTTAAAATGCTGACGGTTTTTAAGGGGACGATCAGACCATCAAACTGAACAACTTTCTCCATGGAATCAAAGTCGAAATCGCGACAAAAAATATCTGCTGTTCCACGTTTCCATACAAAACTGCAAGGTTCGACCCGAATGGATATCCTTTTTTTCCGCGATTTCGATGTTGATCCCATAGGAGAATTAAGGTTTAACTTTTTTGTTTTGAGTATTTTGGTATGACAAGTTGACAGGATACGAGAAAATACCAATTCAGACTAATTCAGAGTTCAAGCAAAAGCCGTGGTGGTCTAGTGGTTAGTTCACACCACTCACACTAACTTTTATACTTGAACTCTTGGTATCGGATAATTAACAGGCCCAAACGCTGTGGAAATCATTGTCATGATAGTTAATATTAAATCAGAACAGAGCGCACGATTTAATGTTCGTACTTGTAACAAGATGATTGCTCTGTCCAGACTTCGATAAGCTCGTAAACAGGTCGCGTTATCATTAATTATTATTTATAGTTCGTTCCAACTGTTGTCAGTTGACTTATGTCGATAAATCTGCTAGAAATATAAGATAACTATGCTTCCAGCCTAGCCTAGTATGATTTTTCTACTTGCGCGGGACTCTGTTGCACGTCTAGTATGGTTTCTCTACACGCGACGCGCCTTCGCTGCATAGAAAATAACCTCATGGGTAGCATGCCACCGTGATACAGCGTTATCTTATCACACCTTCGCTCTCTTTCTATTTGCGCGCAAATGAACGAGATAAAAGACGTGATACAGCCGTATCACGTGTAGCATGCTACGGCTTCTGTTCCTGCGCTTTTCGGAGAGCGCAAGCCGCGCTTGCTGCGACTTTTAGTATGGAAAAAAGCCGAGGCGCGCGCGTGTGGAGAAATCATGCTAGAGGATCTGGTTTCCCTACTACTTGGCGTGGTAATCGCGAGAAGATGTTATTTTCTATTCAGTTATGTACACAACACGCGGCAGAATATCAACCTACCCAGAGTTGAACTCTACAAGGTGTTTCATAAGTAAGAATAAATTTTTGAAACTCTTAAGGGGGTTGTTAAGACCGTCAAACTGAACAACTTTCTCTATGGGACCAAAATCGAAATCGCGAAAAAAATAATTTCATATCCCATACATATTTTAGCTCTAGTCGATTTGTAGAGTATAGAACATAAATATTTTTTTTCGCAAATTCGATATTGGTCCCATAGTAAAAGTTGTTCAGTTTGATGGTCTACACCACCCCCTTAAAGGTTTATTTGTATTTTTGTAACACCTTGTATAGGGTCCTTCTCAATATGCTGCTGACACTTTTTTAAGGGAATGATCAGACCATCAAACTGAACAACTTTCTCTATGGGACCAACCTCGAAATCGCGGCAAACCTACTCGAGCCAAATGTATGGCTGATTTATTTTTCGAGATTTCGATGTTGGTCCCATAGAGAAAGTTGTTTAGTTTGATGATCTGATCATCCCCTTAAAAAAGTGTCAGCATATTAAGATGGACTCTATGTCCATGGACATAGAGTTCAACTATGGGTAGGTTCATATGTCGTTTTATATTCTTACGGCAAACAATCCAACATAACTATTTACACACATAAGAATACAAACCATGTCATAAGAGTAAGACCGTTTAATATTGCAGTTTGCTCTGTACATATCAATGTAAACATGACTAGTTATAAAAGTCACTAGTTTCCTTGTGAGTCGGTTTATTTGCTAGATATTTAACTTGACAGCGTTATAGCACTTGACAACAAGCATGCACGTGGGATTATAGTTCCTGGGGCAGAGATCGTCAACTTGCTTTGCTTTGTTTTTAAATGTTACCACTTACCAATGTTTTTGTTGTTTTGCACTTTGAAAACAATAGACAATTACAAAATATGTATATTAGCTACAGCTGATCCGTATCTTGGAATTCTTATTTGATCTATCAGTTTTTATAATCATTATATACTTTAAGCATGAATATCCATTTAAAATGAGAAAGGGTTAATTTTTGAAATCATTCAGAAACAAATGCAGCGAGTGTTTAGTTAGGTATGTTGGGAATAGTTTTTTTAACCAAGAATAAAAATAGATGAACCTTTTAACATTCCCGCGTGGCGCAATAATTCCGACCTATTTTCAACATAACTAAACATAAATTTCGTTGCATAAAAAGTTATTGTCTCTTATGAAATCTCTTGCTACAAAAGTTTGTTGTAAAGTTTGTAAAATTTTAGATCCTGTCTATCCCATAATATTATCGTGTGTTCTTATGTGTTGTTATTGTCATTATTAACATAATAATGTTACATAAGGTCATAAAAACATCATATCTTTCAAAATAAATAATTCCAGTTAATAACAATTTTGATAATAGTTATTCTTTAAATAATTTATTTCAATTTTATTATCTTTGACAGTGATAAATAGAAATTGAAATTGAAATTGAAAAAGTTTTATTGTGCAAACAGACAGGTGGTACAGTACAGAATGGTTATACATATTACAATAAACATACTTAAAATTAGGGAACTAAAAACCGAAATTTGTTTGCGACAAAAGGGGATCAGCTCAGTGTGTGATAAAAGCCACACCTAATGTTATCGATCTCTCAACATTATGCCTTTCTCACACCAACCGTATAAATAAACAATGAATTTAAATATGCTAATATACATTATTTATACTTGCTGAAGGCCGACTTGCCCGATTAAAATAATATTGCTAAGTTATCGACGCTCTCATTGAAGTCACGGTTGCATTCGATATAATCTTTTCGAGATCTGTCTTGTCTACGAAATTTATGGACACACGGCGACACATCAAGCTACGCAAAACAAACATAATATGTTTGTTTCACGCGTCTTCCTATGCTGTTTACCGCTAAAATGACCACCCACACACCCTACTTTCACATAGGAAGACGCGTGCAACAAGCAATTTTCGTCTTGACATAAGTGTCCTGTCAGAAGTCATCCTATGTTATCACATTCACATCATTCGCGCGAATAAAAATCGCTGTACGGACGAGCCCTAATATGCTCAATATTCGAATACGATATATATATTTCATGGTCATTGGTAACAATGATGTGACCTTCTGCACCACATTGGGACTCTCGATTCCTTATTAGATAGTGGTACAGTCAAGAATGAATAATTATGTTGACGTACCAAATATTTCTTTATCTCATCAACATTATTATATGGATTTTGCCGAATGACGTGCAGTGCTGGACATAGACTTCAGAGATTTCGACAATTATTAACATTTTCCACACACACACATTTTCCAGCTTACATCGAATTACAAACCTAACTAAATAAAAAAGAGCTAGGGTTAATTTGGTGACAAGGACTCTGATTATTACAAAATTTGTTTGCATACGAGTACACTATAGGAAAACAGTGCAGTTAGTGCAATACTTACAAAAATTGCAAGGTAAAGTGGCAATGGGCTGGTCAAATCTGCCGAAGAACTGACAACCGTTGAGGAGTCAGAGTTCAAGAGTGGAGACCATAAGACCAGGCAGGCGTAGTGTTGGACACCCTGCGGCCCGCTGGACAAAAGACCGATAAAAGGTAACGGGGAGCTGGATGAGGAAGACCGAGGACAGAGTTTTGTGGCGCGCCTTAAGAGAGGCCTATGTTGGCACTGCACGATGCAGCACTGGACGATGATAGGCTGATGATGATGAAAGCGTAGAAACTAAATAACATATTATTTACTTAACAAAATTAATCAAATCTTTAGCTCGACTCAGTGGCCAGTGCCGAAATCGATCAAGACACAATCCCGAAGCTACTGTCTCTACTTTTATATCTTACTAGTGTTTTCCCGCGACTTCGTCCGCACAAATTATATACCAGATTTTAAGTCAGATCATAAGCTATCAAACAAAAAAAGTTTCATCAGAATCGGTTCAGTAGTTTTTGCGTGATGCGCGAACAAACAAACAAACAAACACACAAACAAACACACAAACAAACACACAAACAAACAGACAAACAGACAGACAAAATTTCTAAAAAAGGTTGATTTCGAGTCGGGGATATTTAAAAACCATATCGTAATCTTTTTTTTGTAAATATCTTCAATGTACAGACACAGTTCAGTTACAGTTTTATAATAGTTAAGATTAATTTAATTTAATTTTAACTTTGGTTCAGAGTCTATTTAAGTTCCTCTAAATCGGCCTAGGCCCTCCTGTCTCCTTTATTAAGCTGTGGTAACATTTCTAAAATACAATTACGCAGCCGCCTGTACTACTTGTTTACTATGATAGTTCAAACAGGTTTTTTGTTTAATATGCTTTTGATACAGTTAGCGAGTAGAGTACTTAACTTTTTGCATTACGTTTATATTTATAGATCAAAACGGGTCAGTTATTAACTACGGAGTAATCTATGACTAGGTCAGGCTTACCGTTTTCCTAATATAATAGAAAAAAATGTATTTCTTAGTTTAAATACACCAAACCAAATAGTAATAGTAATATTTAAACGGGTGGTTTAGAGTCTAAACCTAATCTAAGTCTTAACTTTAGACCGTCAAACTGAACAACTTTCACTATGGAGACAAAGAATTGAGAAAAAAAATCTGCGTACTCTACTGTCATACATTTGAGTCGAGTAGGTACTGCAGTTTTGTTTGAAACAACAGATTTTATTTTTATGTTGGATCCACACTGAATTTTTATCAGTTTGGTGATCTAACTAAACGTCTAAACCACCCTTTTAAATATTACTAGGGTGTTTTGTTATACCCTGTTTAAATAAAAGATTGTTGATTTTACTGTGCACGGAACTACTTATTTATGTGGACTGGTTACGCGTGTAATTCTACTAACAAACATTTCTGCCACATTTTGCGACATTTTTCTGAAATCCGCCACTTTGGATTTTATTCCCCATAACTTAAGATTCTAATTTTGAATATTAAAAATCATGAAAAGTAGTCTCGTATGAACCCGAAACGTTCTAAGTTCGAAGTTATTGTTTTGCAATTTTAGGCTGTCTCGTTTAGTGAAAAGGTATAAAATTAAATTAAAGATTGAAAAATTTGTCTCGGGCGGGACTTGAACCCACGCTCTTCCAAACCGGGGAAACGTCTAACCAATTACACCACCGAGCCCACTAAAAGGTATAAAATTGAATGTAAATGCACATGATCAATTGTTATTGTACCGTGGCAGAGGGGAAATGCTACCGCAAGGTACAAGGTAACAAACTATTTTTTCGTACTTAGTTTCTTGATATAAGAGTCTTGTCAGAAGTCGTCCTATGTTATCACATTCACATCATTCGCGCGAATAAAAATCGCTGTGCGGACGAGCCCTTTAGGGAGGCTGTACAACGGAACAGAGTGTTATGCATTATGCACCACTAACGAAAGAGAGTTAAAGAAAGTAAAAGTAAAGGGTAAAGTAGACTAAAGTATTGAGTAACTTTTAATTACTAACATAACTTTAAGGGTATATTCTAACTTTCCCTAAAAACGAGAACCCCGAGTCGAAAACCGAGAAATTTTTTTGGACCTTCCGTACAAAAGTGCGGATCGGGCGATCAATTTTATATGGAAGGTCAAAAAAAAATATCTCGTTTTTCGACCCATGTTTCTTAAGTTGTTTAGATTCGTGGTCTAAAGTCACACTAAAAAGTTATGTTAGTAATTAAAAACTAGACTATCTATCAAATTTCATCGAAACTGTAGCATGAAATATCTTCAATAACAATAACAACACTTCGTATAGTAGGTACCTACTTACATAAATAGGTACTTTTATTATTCTTATTTTCCTCCAATAGGTAATCCAGTTTTAACGTAAGTACAGTACCTATATTTAAAATATCAAAACAAGTCGATAAATATATGTTTTTTTTTCATACCAGTTAAAAACAAACGTGACTCGCTTGTTATTCTTCCTTAATTGTATTTACACTACCAGAACAAATTTATATGGCGATACCTACTTTTAGAAGTCATGATAAGTTAGTTTTACGCTAGAAACACGCTGGTAATATTTATAAGTCTTTGCAGTTTTCTTACATTAAGAGGATCATCATCATCATCATCATCTCAGCCGATGGACGTCCACTGCTGGACATAGGCCTCCCCCAAGGATCGCCACAACGACCGGTCCCGCGCCGCCCTCATCCAACGGTCTCCCGCCGCCCTCACCAGGTCGTCGGTCCACCGTGTGGGGGGCCTACCCACGCTGCGCTTTCCGGTACGCGGCCGCCACTCGAGAACCTTCCGGCCCCATCGGCCATCGGTTCTGCGAGCAATGTGCCCCGCCCACTGCCACTTTAGTTTAGCAATTCTTTGGGCTATGTCAGCTACTCTGGTTCTTCTCCGTTATTAAGAGGATAGGCGGGCAGAATTATGCTAATTTGGAGAATAGGTCACTTTTCCGACTGTACTGGTATTTGTCCGATCGGCCCCATCCATACACCCCGCCGACTAGAGTGCGAAAAAGACAACTGCGGCGCAGACCGATTTTATCTTCATAAAATCGTCGAAATCTGCATTTCGTATTCCCCTGTTTCCTCCTCCAAAACTAAATCGATCTTAATAATTATTTCAAGAATAATATGAGAAAGACTTTGTCTATGTCTGTATGTTTTGCTTTTTTTGTTTATATTCGTCGAATTTGTTTGCTGGATGTCTGAAAATGGCGGAAAAATGGTTCATTTTCGAAGGTCCCTACTTCATACAGTAATTAATTCCCTAATAAAAATGGGTGAAGGTTTGTATTAGAATTCCGTAGCAAAGACGTGAAATAACTTAAAACTGTTTAGATTTGAAGAAGTTTTCAATTGTTTTTCATATCAGTATAACACATCCTTTTTAACCGACTTCAACAAAAGGAGGAGGTTCTATCTAATAAGCTCCCATGAGAGGCCACCCACACTAAAACATTTCATCGCAATTAACATTTTATCTATAGGTGTTTAAACAATGCAGATGCATTAGTTATCGTCTCGAGTAACACTGGCTTCTACATGAGAAAAACAGACAATTGTGAGCTCTATTTCTACTGGAATAAAGCTAGGAAAGTGACCACGTGTAAGACAAGACAATACACATTTATTATGTAGATAGGTATTGTTATGCAGATTTCTGAGGATGCTAGATGCCTGTTAATTTTATACTTACATTCTTTCATAATAATATTAAAATATATTTGTTGGAAATCATGTTATGGTTCTATAGAAATCGATTTCTTGGGATTTTGCATTTGTTTTTTATGGAGTTCGAATTTTGCATATATTTTCGGATATTTGTTAATTACGGAAGGCAATATGGCGATGGGAAAAACATTGCCGATTTTGAGTACAACGATTTCTTATTTAAGGGAAGAAGACAGGTACGCAATACAGGGTCCAACTTAATATGCTGACGGTCTTTTAAAAGGATTATCAGACCATCAACAACTTACTCTATGGGACCGAAATCGCGAAAACGAATCAGCTGTCCCATATTTTTGGGTCGAGTAGGATTTCAGTTTTGATTGGAACAACATGAATTTTTTGGTCGATTTCGACGTTGGTCCTATAGAAAAAGTAGGCAGTTCAGTATGACTGTCGGATCATCATGATCGTAATATTTTTAAATGTTTACTTTTTGCGCAGTAAAGGCCTCCGCACATTGCAGCGATATTATCGAGCGATTTTATCTAGCGATATTATCGACACCGATATCGCGACACCTTACACACTGCAGCAATTCCGCGATTCGCGTAACGCATGCACCCCACTACTGAATGTAGTCAAAAGAGTTGCGATAATATCGCGGCAGTGTGTGGGATCGAGCGCGTCCCCATACAAAATGTACTGAGAACAATTATCGCAAAACCGCGATAATATCGCGGCAGTGTGTAGGATCGCGCGCGTCCCCATACAAAATGTACTGGAAACAATTATCGCAAAATCGCAGCGATATTATCGATCGATAAAATCGCTGCAATGAGCGGAGGCCTTAATGCAGTCTCTCGTCCATTTGATGTAAAGGTTCCCCGCAACGGTCAGAGACGTGACACTAACCGTAGCTACACGATGTGGGCATCGGACATTTTAACGATTCCTGCACTCGTAGCATGCTACACCTGATACGGCTGTATCGTCTTTTGTCTCGTTCGTTCGCGCGCAAATAGAAAGAGAGCGAAGGTGCGATAGCGCTGTACCACGGTGGCATGCTGATGAGATTAATCTTACGACACTCGTCTGGATTGGTGCTATTCGGATCTGGATTCCACACGCTACAAAAACAGGACAAAAAGATATAACTAATTGCTAACGAACAAGCACCATTCCTGTGTTTATTATCAACAATTGATCCCGCTGTTAATTATGTTTGTTTTGCACATGCAGTTTATCAAACTATTCACAAGTTGCTCGTTACATTGTGTTGTAGTAATAAATAACCGCACACGTGTATGGGAAATGGAACAAAATATGAGAGACAGCGTGAACTTTGCCAAATACATATTAGAAATAGCTGAAAACGAATTATTCACATCGTCCAAGCATACAGGGTGAAATTGATATCATTAGCATCCTTTTAAACTAAGAGTCTACCCATCAAACTGAACAACTTTCTGAACAACATGGGAGCAAACCAATCGGAGCAAAAAAAAATCTGCTGTCCCATACTAATCTGCACCCGCCGTCGCTGCCTACACGACTCAAATGTATGGGACAGCAGATTTTTTTTTGCTCCGATTGGTTTGCTCCAATAGTAAAAGTTGTTCAGTTTGATAAATAAATAAATAAAATAAATAAATAACGCTCACAGGCACATACATTGTAATGATCCCAAACGAAGCACTAAAGGCTTTTATTATGGAAACCATACAACAACGGCACGAACATAGACTCGATGGGTAGACTCTTAGTTTAAAAGGATGCTAATGATATCAAATTCACCCTGTATAGGTGCCACGCGACTTCACGAGTAAAGATATTGAAAAACTAGGCTTATATTATAGCCCACTGCAGGGCAAAGTCTTATAGAGGTAGCGGGCCGTATGTGGTCCAGGAGAGAAAATAAAATTTCGCAATTAAGTTCACTATTAAAGGTAGGTACTAGGTAGGTAAACATACCAATTTTAGGAAAGTACAAACTCATCTTCCTGTCCATATCCTATTACTTGGGGTCGGCGCAATATGTCGTCTTCCTCCATTCACTTTTACCTGTCATTACATATTAAGAAAAATTAAAAATTACCTACTATACAAGGTGTTACAAAAATACAAATAAACATTTAACATTTTTGGTTTAGACCATCAAACTGAACAACTTTCACTATGGGACCAATATCGAAATCGCCAAAAAAAAAATCTGATGTTCTAAACTACAAATCTACTCGAGCTAAATGCATGGGATAGCAGATTTTTTTTTCCGATTCCGATGTTGGTCCCATAGTGAAAGTTGTTTAGTTTGATGGTCTAAACAACCCCCTTAAAAGTTTTAAATATTTATGTTTACTTTTGTAACACCTGTATTATATTAACATATTTTCTTAAAAGTTTAATGTATTGATCTTTATAAGTTATACATTTTGTGATTAGGGTCGCACTAAGAGTATATTTTCTTTGACTGAATTACAGATAATAAATTGTCGTATAAAAAGTTGATAAAAAGTTATAAAATATTTAATACAAATTTTGTTTGGCCTATTTGCTAACTTTGGAATAAACCTTCCATGACATTTCGAACAAATTCAAGCTTTAGTCCTTTCGCAATATGTCTTCTGGCTATTGTCATTCCAAAAATCGGCATTCACAATTGCGTGGACAACCCCTCACTAATACTTCACTATTTTATTTAAAGCTCAAATCTCATGTTCCTTTATCTTCAATGCAGTGAACAAGCGATTAACATGTCATTTACCTACTATCAGTTCAGTTGAAGTGGCTGCTTACTTTTACAGTGTATATCTATTTGTTGAGAGTACTAAACACTGTATTATTAGCTTATCTGTTTTATTCAGAACTCCAGTCTGCTTGTCCTTGTGAATAATTGTGATACTTCAGCATAAGATGTTGTGCGTCGAAGACTATTTCAACTCCATTGTTGTCGTTGATATCTCAACGTCAAGAGGAGATCCATATTTAATAGAAGTACTCATGTACAATCGACAAGGAGACTTGTCAACACTTAACCTTATTCGTAAAGAAAAAACCGGCCAAAAGCGTATCGGTCACATCTATGATAGGGTTCCGTAGCCATTTAATAATTATTGTTTATCTATTTTTGCGAAAGGCCCAAAACCTAGCCCACAAGCTTTTTTTTCCTACTCTTCCTATCTTCTTTGATTAACTTAGTTGTAGGTTCCTACACTTGGCGAAGCACAGCACAGATTTTTTTTCAATGCCAAACCCAAAATTATGTTCTTGGCCAAACCATCTTCGACTTTACTGCAGTTAAAATAAAATAACATCGAAAATCTATTAACACAACTTTTGCCTCAAGTCGCTTCGATGCTCTCGGGGACTATTAGTTCTGTTGATTGATTTCCGATGTTATTTAAACGCAATCAATTTCGGTAATGGTTTGACAGTGAAAAATGCTCTGCGCTACGCTTCGCCAGGTGTGCGTCGGCCCTAACCCTACCAAATGTCCAACTCATTGCATAAATTCGTACTAAACGTTATTGCGATTGCGTCCAGAAACCAAGCAATCCAGTAGATTGAATCAACACTCATTCACTTAGGTATAGTATTATATAATCTGTGCTTAGGTGAAGGTCCCACGGAGGCAAGGGTTCGGCCGCGGAATGTTACCTGAAACTGTATCGTATTATGTTTGGTCGCCAAATATTTGACGGAACTTTCCTTTTCGCCTCACATTCCGTTCAATGTCGCAAATAAGTGTTAGGTAGGGTATTTTGTTGGTTGATAACATATATCAATTTTGATATTCTTTCTCTAGAACTTAATTCTTCTAATCGGATGAATAAACCCAGAGATAATCTAAAGTTGTGACCTGCCTCAGCTTCGCTCGGGTACACAATCCTTTCTCATGAAACAGTCTGTCGATGAAACCGAATCAAAATCAAATAAAAACCGTATCAAAATCCCTGCAGTAGTTTTAGAGATTAGCCTTTACTGGCCGCCTATTTGGTCCATCGTGGGAGCTCCCTGGTGGTGCTGTTGCGGCTTTGCACGGACCTACTTATACGGACTCCATAGTTTTACCTTTGTCTGTCACTCTGTATTGTTCTGATCAAATAAATGAGTTATCTTATCTATCTATACAGGGTGTAAGAAAAGTATCATTAACCTTTAAACCACAGACTCTACCCATCAAACTGAACAACTTTTACCATGGGAGCAAAACGATCGTAGCAAAAAAAAATCTGCTGTCCCCTTCGATCAACAATATCCAACTAGATAACGCGTCAGCGCTCAAAACATGTCCCGGCAAATAACGCCTCACTATTGGAGTGAGGTCTTATTCTGAATTAGTTCCGTTCGAACAAAGCCAACGTAACCACGTCTCGCAATGCCGCAGTGTTCCTTCAAAAATTACTAGGAATTATGGTTGTTTTGAGGTCGAAATTATAATGCATTCGGACTGTTTTCTCGGTTCGTTAACAAAAAATGTTGTATAATCACGAGGACAGAATTTCTCTTTGATTTTGTATGCGACCCGTTATCTAGTTCTATATTGTTGATCGAAGGCTGTCCCCGATTGCGTTGAGTAGGTATTGCAGTTTAGTATGGGACAGCAGACTTTTTTTTTGCTCTGATCGTTTTGCTCCCTTTAAACCACATACTCTACCCATCAAACTGCACAACATCTACTATGGGAGCAAAGGTGTCAGCTCAAAAAAAAAGTCTGCTGTTCCATACTAAACTACAATACCTACTCTACTCAAACGTATGGAACAACTGATTTTTGTTTTGTTCTGACAGGTTTACTCCCATAGTAAAAGTGGTTCAGTTTGATGCGTAGAGTCTGTGGTTTAATGGTTACTGATACTTTTCCTAACAGCCTGTATAGACAGATAGGACGACAAAAAAGGCGGTCGGGGACCTAAATTTGGAATATATTCGGATTCTCATTTCACTGACTTTTATTGGACGTACGCAATACTTCTCCATATTAAGGAATCTAGTAGGCTTTCTCGAAAAGGAAAAAGCAATTATGTCGTCTTTGCCTCAAAGGCATGTCTGATTTCGTTTGCAAAAAATGCGTACAGTAGTTTGACTTCTGTATGTATTCTCGAGGTTACAAGGACGTAAAGGACTTGACGAATGTAGCATTTGACGAAATAAGAATTTGACGAAACAAGAATTTGGCGAATGTCGTGGCTACCGTTTTGTGGACCACAGAACTTGCCAGCAACATAAAACTTCTACGTTCTTGTATAGTTGGTAGGCATGCCTTTATGGAAGTGCTACTCGGGAATGTTCCTCCATTGAAAAGGGAAGATCTTCCACCAGGCTTAGTGTGAAGCTTGGGGACCGGCCGTGGTTGAACCTTGTATATAATATATCGAATCTCTGTGATTATTTCTCTTGCGCGATTTATGTCTCGCATTCGATTGTGAACCTTATTTGTTACGAGTTACGTATTTACGGTGAACGTTGTCTTTGTATGGAGCATTTTTCTGCGAGCGACGGTATCGCCATCTGTTAGCTTCTTCGCTATTGTGGGTGTTGACATCTATGGCAAGTACCCACTATATATCTCACGCTGCTCGCTTCTTCTCTGGTCGTAGTGGGTTCTCTGTTCTCCGTTTCATCGGGTTCAGAAGGAGGACGAGAGAGTGCATCTGTGCGATGGTCACGCACCCACAAGTGCACCGAAACATGATCGGCACATCGGATTGCTTCTAGCTAGATCATCGGCTTTACCGCCTTACTACATATAGTTAAGCTATTATACAAGGTACCTACGAGTACTTATACTCGTTACGTTAACAAAATAAGCTTATTAATCTTATTTACAAGACCTCTATTAAGCTACAAAGCTGCTTTTATGTTGAATAGAGTTCGTAATTGCTCGGCTAATTTTATTGACTGACTTATCTAATGTAACTAATGAGGTAATGACTTATTTGTCTGATAGTAACTAAATGTTTACTGTCCGATTTACTTTAGTTTGGTTGTATAGGTATAATAATCTTAATTTACTGTCTTTAGCTTTTACGATTATGAACTTTTGATAAAATCTTCAATAGTTGCATACCCAAAGCTCGGTGGCGCGTTGCGGAGAGGTATGAACTCTCAATCATGAGGTCCGGGTTCGAATCCGCACGGAAAACATGCCACGTACCAATGAGTTTTTCTAACTTATGTACGTATTACCGACTGAAACGGTGAAGGAAACATCGTGAGGAAACCTGCATATGCAGAAGAAGAAATTCTGATGCATATGTGATGTCTACCAATCCGCATTGGGCACGCGTGGTGGACTAACGCCCAAACACCCTCCTAGAGGGTAGGCCTGTGCCCTGCAGTGGGACGTATTATAGGCTGATGATGATAATGAGTTGCATACCCAACCCCAACTAGCAAAATAATATTATCGAGAGCATGTTTTTGTTTAAGCTTAAAGTTCTAAGAAAGTTTGACTGTTCATCCCTTTAATATATTGCGGATGTACTATTTTTTTAATTGAGTGTGCGAGGTGACGTCGGTTGGAGTCTTGGCTTTTTAACCAAAACTTTCTACGATAAAGTTCATCGTAATTATGTCGTGTACTAAACGTCTTGGGCGCAACGTCCTACCAGGTATTTGCATAGAATAGAATGCCTGTAACCAAGTCTTGAGTCTTGACTCTTGCCCTTTTTGTTCACGGTTGTATTATAAATATACTCTTTATACACTGCTATGACCTGATCCAATCGTATTAAACTCCGATGTGCGATTTGGTGCAGTTACAATGGCGGATTTTCAGCATTTTGATACAAGGTTTTTCTTGGGATGCTCAGTCAATCACAATGAACTCATGACTCATGACCCGCAACTACGAATCACCTGCACTCGCACTAATTAAAGTAAATACAGGCCTTATGTGACTAATGTCAAAAAAATATGTATAATGTTAAAATCGTGAAAAAATCATCTGTCCTATACATTAAGATTGAGCACGTTGTAGTTTTGGAAAAGCAAATATCTTTTCTGTGTTCAGTTTCTGTGAAGTTCTAAGAGCCCTTCCACACTGGCGTTTTGATCGGCGATTTCTTGTCGGGGCAAGACCGCGAGCGTGCATGCAATGTGAATGAAATTGTCGAGAAATCTCCAAAAAAAAACCTGGCGCTATTTGGAAGGCTTCTAAAGCAGTCCTGCCTACTCCACACATCATAACCTGCACGTTGATTGACTAAGATGCTGAGAATTTAACAGACGCCTTGAATAAAATTGGTTTCAACATTGTTAAATTTTTCTCAAACTTGATCTTTACAAATAACACCGTAGTGAACTAATAATAAAGTTCAATATTGACCGTGTCTCTGCTGAACGAATTTTTTTCTTTATCTTTAACTGCATCGTGTAGTGTTAGAAGAATCTTACGTGCGTGTGAGTGAGATATTAGATGCGCGCGCGCCGTTGTTGCCAAGTGCAAATGGGACAGGCATGCGTGACCGTTAAGGGGCTTCAATGTTTTACGAATAATTAGTTTATATTTTTTCTTTGGATAAAATAAAGCTAATTAACTCCGCTAGCTCAGCGACCGAACGTGAGACTACGCCGCCTTCGAAAAGAGCTAACGCGAGCGCCACTTTTTGCGATCCTGCACAACATAAAGTTTTTTTTATTCGATATTAGCATGAGCTTGGCTTCAGCTCACCTGATGGGATGTGTAGATGAAGCCGAGAATGTAACGCGCGTACCTAGAAAAAGCCTAATTACTTCCTAAACCTTACCCTATCGTTAGCTTGAAGGTAGGACAGGACTCGCCAGATAGCCTCCACTACGTCGCCTCAGTGGTACTTGGAGCGCAGCGTGGGCGTCGCCCTGTAGGTCGACCCAGATATACTACTTATTCTCTTGACATGAAGATTCTCATCCATAGTGTCCAGGGAGCCAAGGCAAATTAATTTGTTAATTCAGTTTTTTATATCCAAGGATATATCAAGATCAAGCGATATGTTTTTGAAAATTTAAAAGACAAATAAGATATTATTTTGTGTAAAGCATTAACGGCCTTAATGGCTAATGGCCATGCAGTAAAAGTCCATTCTCATACTGCAAATTTCCTCTGAACAATATCGCTTTGAAATCGAATCAGCTGATTAAACGTAAGATTTATAATTTCTGAAAATCCAGCATCAAGAGATAAGCGTCGGTTTAGGAGATAGAGCCATTCAAAAGGTGTATCTCCTAAACAGACTGATAGACGATGTCAGTTTTGTACTGTTCGCATAGTTACAGTACAATATTACAATAATACCTGCATATTCATGCAGATTCATTCTTAGCAGCCATACCATAGACCTTTGAACGGTTGTAACTCCAAAACCGACTGGAGTTATGCAGGCAGACCTGGTCCATCCCCATCACAGATATGCTGTACATCGTATGAATACTAAATCAGCCTTGCAGCTGATAGTTACCAAAATGTTTCGTAAGGTTGCGCCTTGATAACTCGTCTCGTTAGCGTTGATTAGTTAGACGCACACACCAGTGAAGGATCATGTTTGAATTACAACGTTTCTTGCTTTAAATTCATTTATAATTACACAAGTTTGCTCCTTGTCTTGCTGGGACAGGGTGCTATTTTGAAATATGATAATAATAGCCAGGGGCTACGAACGACTGGCTTGTATAACCGTGCTGTAATTGTCTACAGTAGAAGTAGAACCACCCCTAAAAACGAATGTTTTCAATTCCCTATGGGAAAAATTTTCCATCAGTAGGTTTCATCCCTCACTTATTTCACAGAGAGCTAAATTGGTACAGTTATTAATTTATACCTAGGCACGACACCTTGTTACTGTATTTAGGTAATCTGGAAGGATACCTTAAATGCTTGCTAATACATTGGAATATTGTTCGATGTAAAAAAAGCCCCAAAATAAGCATGAAGAAATAATAATTATGAATAATAATGATTACTTAATCCCAAAACAATTAAAAACAAATATTTTGGGGCATGCTTGATAGCTTGGTTCATAAGCATTGCATAACGTAACTCGTTATACTCGCAATTATGATGACTTCTATTTTTTAAATCTTTGACGATTTGAATCTGAACCCTCGTGATCAAGTGTGTGTACCTCTCTGAAACGGTCTACAAATATAGACTTGGATCCACAAAATAAAACGTATTTGCCAATGTCCAAAATATTCAAAGTTACACTATGATTGTTGCAGATCCTGCCCTACATCGACGGGTTCAACCACGTATCCAAGATAGCTGCGCTTACTGACGTGGAGATCAGTCTCGTGCGCGCATGCGTACAGAACCTAGTCTACTATGGCGTCGTCACCCTCGTGCCCATCTTCCAATATTGTGCTGTGAGTTGACACCTTTTTTAACGGGAGATAACCCACCACGCAACATGTAAACGTGCGAGAGAGTAACACTAATCACTTTTACAGGCTTGGAACAAAGTGTGCTCGCCATACAAATATTAGCCCTTTGCGGGATTTTATTAGAACTTCGGCTGACGGATGGTTCAGCAGGCGGTTGACTATCGGCCGAGTTACCAACTTGTCATGATGTTATAACGTTTAATTTGCAGGTGTACAGTGCAACTCCGAAGTTAAGACAACTGACACGCTGCGCCGGCTTGCAGCGACAGTGTGCTGAGTTCTGTGCTAGATCATGTAAGTTAGAAAAAAGAGTGTGGCGACGGGCTCACCCCCCGTCACACTGGACAGTGTTTCGGTACTTCTGGTGAAACGTGGATGTTCTGAGGAATATCTCTGACTACCCCCTCGGGGAATATAGTCGTGAGCATATGCTTATGCTCGAAAAAAGAGGAAGCTAAAATCAGGTTATGGACTTTAGTCCACCACGCGTGCCCAATGCGAATTGGTACTGAATTAACACACTATTCTGTGCAAACTAATGAACAGTACCAATAGAATTTGTAATTATTACTGTAAACATCTCAATGAGGACTACATTAATGTTTTCCAGCCCGACAGTTGCCGAAAGTGTCCGATCTATTCCGAATGTACGCCGGCATGACGTACGGCAGCACGGTCCGGGACCTCTGCAGGCGAATGAGGCCGCAGGAGCTCGCCATCAACGAGAGGAAGCTGGTCCTCTTCGGAGTGCTCGAGGGCCTCATCAGGAGGGTGTACAAGGTAATTACCGACAGTTGCCGAAATTGTCCTATCTATTCCGAATGTACGCCGGCATGACGTACGGCAGCACGGTCCGGGACCTGTGCAGGCGGATGAGGCCTCAGGAGCTCGCCATCAACGAGAGGAAGCTGGTCCTCTTCGGGAGTGCTTGAGGGCCTCATCAGGATACATATACAAGGTTATTAAGGTTATTATAGAGCAAAAGGTTATTATAAAGCAAATATGTCAAAATGCGGCCCGCAACTGTCTGCGGATCAATCTAATGGTGTGAACATGCCGCAAAACAGAAAAAAAAACGTTTGAAAAATATGAAATGTACTACTCGTGTGTACTTATTTACATTTCTTAGTCTGCATAGCAGCCCACTTAATCTGCGATCTTTCTTTATGAATTACGCTCACCTATCACTTTGTGTTTGATATGTCTGTTATAAAGTCATAACTAAACTGTTTGTGTCGTAAACTAATTTGAAATAAATTACTCTCCACAAATGAGTTGTTTGTTAATGATATACAGGGTGTAAGGGACAGCCCTCCGCAAACTGAAACGGTGAACTCAGACCGTCAAACTGAACAACTTTCACTATGGAGCCTACCTCAGGAAACACGAAAAAAAATCTGCTGTCCCATACAAAACTGCCGTACCTACCCGACTCAAATGTATGGGACAGCTGATTTTTTTTCGCGTTTCCTGAGGTAGGCTCCATAGTGAAAGTTGCTCAGTTTGATGGTCTGAGTTCACCGTTTCAGTTTGCGGAGGGCTGTCCCTTACACCCTGTATAGTTTAATGAATGCTGAATCCGTGTAGAAATATGAATCATCATTTGGGATTCAATCGGAGTAAGGTGAATCGAGGCAAGTGTGACTTGTGAATTAAAACCGCTCAACGTTATTTTAACTAAACAGTCAACTATCAAACGTTGCACGAATAGTTCGTTATACGTTTGATAGATGACAGTTTAAGTTACAATAACGTTGAGCGGTTTTAATTCACAAGTCACACTTGCCCCCGCGTCACACTTGCCTCGGTTCACCTTACCTACATAATACCGCCTCATTTCGAGCGAGATCTTTCATTAAAATTTCACACTTCTAAATTAATTAATTAACAATGTGGGTTAACATTTCTGATATGATATGAATTTAATTTTTTGGACGTAATTAATTTCTTGAATATTTGACGCACGTCTTTGACATTTATAATAATTAAAGTCAAAGCTTAGCTTCGCAATATGTATAGGTAACATAGGCGAAGTATTTTTCGCTTACGCTGATAGACGAAACATCAGTGTAACCGCGTATGAGACAGCGATAGTCATAAAATCCTATACAATTTGTATGAAAATAGATGTCTGACTCCGGAGTCAGACAGCCGTCGTAGAACAAAAAAGTGGCTACGTCGATAAGGACAGCAATAAGTAGCGATCTCCTTTTTTAACTAGAGCGAATTTGCTATGTGCATCTCTTACTGAGTGATATGACAAGACACGTGCTTCATTCTAGTTCCTTCTCTTTCTACGATAGGTAATCAGTGTCGTTCAAACAATTTCTTAGTTCATATTTGAAGAGTGTCTAGAGTAAAATATGCAAAGTTTGACTTACGTAGATACTTTTGATCATTTAGTTTTATATTATAACTGGTTAATTAAGACGTCTTTGAAAATGTTTAATTATACCTACTAGATAATTCAAACAAGATAATTTTAGTCTCTATGGATTTTAAATTATCTACCTAGTCGTTATCCAGCATAAAATGATGCTTCATTTTTTTTTGTGTTTAAGGTGGTTTCAGAGTAGTCAATTTCATACAAAACTTTGACGCAGAACACGCGTAGATAAAAGTAATATTTTATTTATATGGAAAAATAGTTTAGAGACTCTAGATTGCGCATGTCAAATAACTAATTTGATTGATTGATACACTTCAAAGCTATAATATCGCTGCGAATTTGCGATAATTGTTTCCAGTACATTTTGTATGGGGACGCGCGCGATCCTACACACTGCCGCGATATTATCGAGCGATAATATCGCTGCGATTTTGCGATAATTGTTCTCAGTACATTTTGTATTGGGACGCGCTCGATCCCACACACTGCCGCGATATTATCGCAACTCTTTCCGATATCGCTGTCGATAATATCGCTGCAATGTGCGGAGGCCTTTATATCTTCGTAATTATATTATAAATTGTAAATGTGGTTTGAGACGCGCAATCTAGATTTTCTTAACAATTTTCCATATATAAAATATTACTTTTATTAATACCGTCTACGCGTGTTCTGCGTCAAAGTTTTGTATGGACTGAAACCACCTTAAGGCCCCGGTCTCCCTAAAATCGATGTAGGTACTTGCAGAATTATCCGAAAAGAAAGATTGTAAACAACAATAAGTGAAATACATTTTGCGTTGATTTAGAGTGTGGTCTATGAAGTTATGGAAAAGTCAATTGTGTCTGGAAAGTTAGCCGTTTTTGATACTAATCGACTCAAGTGTTAACGAACCAAATGGCGGAAAAATTTATGTACGAAATGTCAAGATTAAGTAACAAATTAAATACTAATAAAAAGATTTTTTTTTAATAAGGTCGTAATTTTTGCAGTTCCCAATAACCCTGCACAACGAGGACAACGCATCGGTCCGCAGCGAGCACAGCCAGGCGATGGTGCGCACGTACAACGGACTCGCGTGCCTGGACGAGCTGTGCTGCCAGCAGGGCCTCACCGCCGGCCAGCTGGAGGAACAGCTGGAGCGCGACGCTGACGTCGTCTTTATAGTGAAGTGAGTCTGGTGGACTTGTGTCGCGGTTGTTCAGTGAGCCGCTGGTGAGGTTAGGTTTATAAAGATGTATAGGACTTAATAAAGGGGGCACCGAGTCTCCAGTCCTGGCCTCTATAGTATTTTTTTATTTGTTCGCAATTATACATAACATTTTCTAAGAAAAAAATAATTTCACGTTATAGTCACACGGACTTGAAAAAAAGACGGACGTAATCTCGTCTAATCACGAGTGAAGCACCCATTTATATTTGTTTGCGTGCTGACGAACTGTCACGCGGCATATAATGGTAAAGGGTTGTAGGACCTGCGCCTAGAGCTGTGCATCTGTGTGAGTGTAGGTCCCTTGTAGAACAAACGAAAATGTAGGACCTTGCAAGCTTCACATCTTTTTATTTGTGTCACAATACGTCCGTCTTTTTTTCAGGTCCGTTGTAGGCATTTCTGATTTTAAATCATTACGGATTTGTTTTTATAATGTTTGTAGTTATAAAGATTAGTAAAGTAGCTACAAACATAAAACACAGTAGTCTGTTATGTTTCAATAAATCGAAAACGAGCAATGACTACAATGTGAAATTATTATTTTTTGGAAATGTTTAATTGTTTAGAAATAAAAAAAACAATTAAGGGCAGCACTGGAGACTCTGTAGTACCCGGTGCCCTCTTGAGCAGGCACCACACTCTGGCGAGATATTCCAAGGAAAATAAAAACGGTTCAAGACACCGCGAGAACAATAAAGGGTGTCCACTCTTTCTCGTCTGTTCTCGGCGAGATTGTAGTGCCGCCGGGATTTTTCTTGCCTTTCCACACGTTCCGGTCACCGGTTAAATTACGTATGAGTGCTGTCATACAGTCCCATACATTTTGCTTCCAAGCTTGCAACCGGAACTTGTGAAAAGGGATGTAGGTTTTTAGCTGTTATTCTAAAAATTTTGAAGTTGTTGCAGTAGGTTCTTTACCAAACTAACTTCAGATAATTTTTTGACCCGTTACGCAAGTTGGAAAAAGGGTTTAATATTGAGTACACTCCTTATTCTAATTTAATGTTACTTTAATGGATAAACCTTTAGCCAAGAACCGCTACTTTCAATTATTTCATTACCTATCGATTTAATCTACGAATAAGAGAAAGTATAGAAGTGTAAATGAAGCTCAAAAAGTGGCACCAAAAAAATTGTAACGCGTTCTAAATTTGTTCTTTAAAAATTGTAACTAGCCGCCAAAACTCATACAAAATGTAATTTTTCATTGGGTGCCAAAAATGATTTCGATTTTGTTTAGAGTTACTCTTCCATATTTATTCTTATTCGTAGGATTTAATAGAATGCTGTATTGTTATATTTTTCTATGCCAATTTTTTTGTTTATATTTTGACTTGTACATACCTATACATGAATCTTTTATACCTTTATAATAAACATAATGTTCAAAACCTGCTCAATATAAATATTAGTTCTAGCATATTTTTGTACAATAATCTTTACCTATATTATAAAATGTTAAATGTACATAAGTTGTGGATAACGGTGCTATATATTCTTTGTATAATATTTTTTTATAATGTAATCGAATACCCACCGACATTTAATTGTTATTTTAAATATAGTCTCCCATCAAGCAAATAATTCACAATTCTCTTTACTTACCTTTTAGTTTTTATTGAATTTATTTCGAAAGTCATTTTGTTCATATAAGATTTACTTTTATATAAATTCTTGTAATTTGTATTTTGATTGTTGTTTAAGCAGGCACTACATCCTTTCAGGAATTTTCGGCGAGAATTCTCGACAAAAACCCAACCGTCATGACATAACGCCGCGAGAACAATGTACTCGTTCTCGGCCTTTCTCGCCTGTTCTGGGCGATAATGTAGTGCCTGCTTTATATAATATGGTTCATTAGTATATTAAAAAAACGTCAATGCAGTAACTGTTGCCCAAAAATTATTTTATAAGATATTTTAATAAGTTGTAATGTCCAAAACACTTCTAGTGGCATCTAGTCGTGTTAATATATGTATAATGTTCATAGTTATTGTTTACGTATTACTAGTCAACGGTTATGTTATAATTCTGGAATGTCCCGTACACTATGTTTGTAACATTGAGCTATTTATTACTACGTCTCATGGTGGCACTTCACATGTCGTGTTTGGCAAATATCAAACTTGACAAATACGCTTTTCCGGGCGTCTGTCGGTTTTCGACGCACATAAAAGGAGTGGAAGGTGTCACCTTCCACCTGCGTTGTCTGAGATACGTCCTGCGCATAAAGTGGCAAGATCGTGTATCGAATACTGAGGTCCTGCGTCGCGCTGAGGTGTCAGGTATAGAGGCGCTCATTATGAAGTACCAAATGAGGTGGAGTGGACACGTTGTACGCATGGACGATAGCAGACTGCCGAAGGCCGTTTTCTACTCGGAACTTTCGTGTGGAAAGCGTAAGCAAGGCAGACCGTACCTGCGGTACAAAGATGTGCTCAAGCGCCACTTCACTGCTTGCAACATACCAAGCGAACGTTGGGAAAAGCTTGCATCACGGAGACCGGAATGGCGCTTTAACATTAATAGAAGCGTTAAAGATTATGAACGAAAGCGTCTAGAAGAACTTGATGCAAAGCGTCAGATCCGGAAAACTCGACCCAAGCCCTCCTACGTCTACACTTACAATGCCTCCGGGCAACTCTACTGCTCTTCATGTGACCGTATTTTTAAAACAAAGTTTGGTTTTGCGAGTCATGTTAGGGCCTATCATAATTCCGATTTAGTAGTGTAGTAGGTAATGTTTTATTTATTTAAGTATTTAATTAATCTTTTAAATAATAATATAATTTTGTTGTCGAAGTCGCCATAGCCGAACACGGCTAGGAGGACTATATATAAAAGGAGTGATATAATAGGCAAATATGGAACCAAAATATCCAATTTTATATTTTTTTTTTGCCTATATTTGTCATGCGTGATATTTGCCAAATACGCCATGTGAAGTGCCACCATTAGAGGTGTCGTGGCGTCACACTCACCCGCGACTTGCGGCCAGCAGCCGTAGCACGCCGTAGTATGCCAGCGTGATATAGCGCTATCGCGCCTTCGCTCTCTGTCGCGCGACAGAAGGAGATAAAAGACGTGATATAGCCTTATAACGCGCATCATGCTGTGGCCTCTGGAGCGCGGACAGATGAAAGGGATAGCGATTTTCGTAGAAATGTTCGGCGTTATCGCCGCTCCGAATGGGGCAGCGTTGTGACGTGCAGTATCGTCTCTAGTACGTAGTATACTAGCTCGATGGTTTGTAGTTGAAGCTTTGCGACTTGGTTTATTGTTTTGTTTTGGATTATCCCGACTTACTTTATGTTTATTTTATCGAATCATTATATTAAAATGTATAAGAATTACTTTATAATCAATGCATACTTATTGTTGTTATTTTGAGAATATTTGTTAAAAATAAAATAAATGTAAGAGATTATCGCCGTATTGTCGTCATAATTTTAGATTATTTTTATTGAATGCGAATGTGTAAAGTGTATCAATGTTATTTCGTGTTTAAGTGACTCATTAAATATAAGTAATTTTTTTAATTTTGGTGTTTTTCTATAAATCCTCAGTCAGTTATTTGTTTTTATTATCCTGGAGAATGACACTGAAATCTTAAGTGTCACCTGCGGAGCCTACGACGCCGAACATTCGGTTGAATACTACTAGGAAAATTGGTGCCTACTGATGTGTCGCCGGTGTAGGGAAAAGCTTTGAGCGCGTATTCAACCGAACGTTCCGCAGGTGTGTCACTACACTTACAGTAAGTATACTATAATCTTTTTATTTTATTTTTATTTCACAAAATATCATAACAATAATATTCTTTATTGTATCTTCGGCGTGCTTGGCACATATTCGGCTCGGTAAGAATAGAATAAAACAAATAATGGTTTCAAAGACATTACTGCTTTAATACATTCTTATATAACATCATATAAGTTACAAAATACATAAACAGGTATATAGGTAACAAAACACATGACTAGCGTTTCAGAAACAAAAATACAGTTTGTTGGGTGGTATATTATTAGAAAGCAGATGCTCTCAATGCCTCAATTTTCCCTTCGACAAGTTTCATGCAATAGTTATTTGTTATGCTAGGCTGCAAAGTTATTTTTTGGCTCGAGTACTTGTATGTATAGAATAATTTTGCTGCCGAGCGAAACACAACTTTTCACCTCATAACAGCGAGGAAAATGTTAGGTGCAAGCACTGAGTTATATGTATAGAGCGAACATCGCGCTTCATGACGTTGTCCCATTCTATTGATTGCATTGCAATTAGTCACTGTCTCACTGCGGTCACGTGTAGCAGATTGATTGAAAAAAAAAATCTTCATAAATAATTTCGTGCACGAAAATATGCAAAGTTCGCTAAGTTAGCAATATAATAATTGTTTTTCTCACACGTATAGTTTTTACTATCTTTTTATCTGAACTGGCAGTATAGACAAATATTGAATAGAAAGATTCTAATTTTAAAAACTCTTTCCACGCTAGCGGATAAAATGCACTTTTGCACTCAGATTTCGAATGATAAACAGAATCTATCCGAGCTTGTGAGGTGAAAAATATTTTTCCGAACGTACCTACTAAAATGTTTAACCCGACAACCGTCTTATTATATCTTATCGATAAGGTGGCTGTACAAACATACTTTACTTAGCGTTCTTTTAAAAAGTCGGTTTCAGTCACAACACAGACATGGGCTGACATGTCTAATAATAAAAAATTGAGGCATTACAAGCATTTCATAAAAAAACGGTATTCACCTGAGGTTGAAATGTCAATTTGTATAAACAAAACAACATTTTGGCACTGTATAGTGTTATTGTATAGAAGTAAACGCTTCATAAATATAATACTACATGTAGGTAGCTATTGATATCGTAATGGATGTCAAAAATAAATAGTCCTATTTTATATGATATAGTATTCGTTTATGCTCTACCACGTTGAATAGGTAACTTTACAAATATACAGGAAAGTAAACTTAGGTAGAAAGAATCATGACCACTTCCCATACATTCGTTTACCTGTCAATTTTTCTTTGATTTAGTTGAAGTAATTACAGTACTATGTGGTTGATGTATACAATAAATATTGATATAGAAAAACTAAAGGTTAATTCCATTTAGATTGGTAGTAATTTGATTTAATTTGGTAGTGAGGAATAAAAGTAATATCGAAAAAAAAAACTGAGATTATTTGACAGGTAAAAAGTGGACATCATTCTTTAAAATACTAGGATATTTTATTGTGGTTGGTAGCCTTTGGTAGATTTAGTAATTAAAACATAAATTGACTGAGATTAGATAGTTTTTATTATCTTTTGGCTCACAATCAGATCGTCGAACTGACTGCAACTTTAAAATAATTAAACTACCAGGTCTAACAAAATTAGCTGAATCTATTTTAAGAGGAATATCAGACCATCAAACTGAACTACTTTCTCTATGGGACCAATATCGAAATCGCGAAAAAAATGAGCCGTCACATACAAAAATGCAAACTGGACTCAAATGTATGGGACAGTAGTTTTTTTTTCGTGATCTCGATATTGGTCCCATAGAGAAAGTTGTTTAGTTTGATGGTCTGAACATCCCCTTAAAACAGTTTCAGCTATTTTTGTTAGACCTTATACAAGGTGTTACTAAAATACAAATAAACCTTTAAGGGGGTGGTGTAGACCATCAAACTGAACAACTTTCACTATGGGACCAATATCGAAATCGCGAAAAAAAATAAATGATGTTCCATACTCTACAAATAGACTAGAGCTAAAATATGTAATGTTGGTCCCATAGAGAAAGTTGTTCAGTTTGACGGTCTTAACAACAACCTAAGAGTTTTAAATATTTATTGTTACTTATGAAACACTTGTATAGTACATACATTTTCGTATTGGTAATTGGGTGGGAGCAATTGGGTGAAGAAGGTGGAAGGCAGAGTTTTGTGGCGCGCCTGGGGAGAGGCCATATTTTCAGCATTGGGCTATGACAGGCTGTTGATGATTTTATAATTGATTTTTATCTTGAAGAAGAATGGAATATAATAAATATGTATTTTGTAAATACAGCAGTTACGTTATTGTCAATGATTAAAATAGTTTCATGCATATACAGGGTCCAACATAATATGCCGACGATTATCCTTCAAAACCTTCAGCATATTAAGAAAAACCCTGTATACAGGCTGTTATGGTAAACATAAGCATTACTTTAAAGAATTATACCCGTGATACTGAAAAACTTTCCCTAAGAAACCTATAGGAAATGAGCAAAAAACACTTCGAACTTTCCATACTAAATGCTGCTCGACCGATTGAATGAAAAAAATCTTTTTTTTTTTTAATTTATCTTATGTTCTTTAGGGAAAGTTGTTCAGTATTATGCATATAATCTTCCCTTAAGGTGGTTTCAGTACATACAAAACTTTGACGTAGAACACTCGTAGACGGTATTAATAAAAGTAATGATTTATATATTATTATGGAAAAATAGCTTAGAAAATCTAGATTGTGCGTATCAAATAACATTTACAATTTCTATTTTAATTACGAAGATATAAATAAGGCTTTGAAATTTTTTCAATAATTTCTAAGCTTATCTTCGTAATTATAACGCACAGCATTCCAATCAGGTGAATCAAATCTCTGCATACCCGCTATTTTAGTGACACGATCAGAATTTGCTTTTGGCACTGTAGGTTCTTTAATAGAAACAAATAAATCAGCTATATTTTGTGTACTGGGCGCCATTTTCGGAGGACGTAAAAAATGGTCTTGTGACCTTTCGGTAGCGGTTTGAGTAGAGGACGCAGGTATGGCAGTACCTTGTGAGGTTTGAGTTTCAATCGGAATAGTATTTATCGTGGCATATTTAGACTTCAGAATATCATTGACATGACTCACCAATTGTTGGGACAGTAAGTCAAACCTCTGATCCAGATCAGCTTCCTGCGATGTTGAACGCGCAGGGCTCCGCCTCTGACGCTTTTTTGCTGCTGGACTGCAATCCTCACTCTTTGCAGAATCTGTAGAACGGCCACTCGATGACGACGAACTAGAATTACGCGATCTTTTTCGCACCGAATCCCTTTGCACGGGAATTTCTTCATTAATTTTCACAAATTGTCCTTCTCGCGTCGAAACCGTTGGCACGGGATTTTCTTCATTCATCTTTCACGAAATGAACTATTTACGTAACGGATAACCTAACAATAACTATTTTAAACTATTTTAACACGAACTTTCTACTTTAATCTCAAAAGTTTCAAACTTTGCAATCTAACGGATCTTTGCACGGATCGAAAACGACGCCAGTCTATCGCAACTGCATACATGCGAGAAAATATATGAGACGGAGGAGAACTTTGATGGGCGTCTATATTCGTCTCTTTTCTTGACGGTCTCTTTCATGAAATGTCACTTGACGTAATGAGTCTGCGAAACGGTCTCTGTCAAGATAACTTTTGGAAATTATTTAAAATGTTTATTGGGCGAATAAACCTGAATATAAAACTGAAAACACATTTAAATACAGGGTATTCCGTGATATTGCACCATAAAAGCTTAAAATGAAGTACAGGAAATGTGAGATATGCAGTGAAATGTCGGAAAGAAAAGATGGTAAAAAACGTAACATCATAGCAAGATTTTCGCTGGATGAATCTCGGTAAGCATAAATTTATCCTATTTATCAGCCCTGGTTCATATTTAGGCAAAAATGCGATCATTTTAAGTTTGAGAAATGTGTCTTCGTTTTCATAAAGAGCGGAGCGGTATTTGTAAAGTGAGGGATTTGAAGAAATATCGATATCGATATTTTTGATACATACTACATGCATACGCATACGTATGCTCACGACTATGTTCCCCGAGGGGGTAGTCAGAGATATTCTGAAACCTCAGAACATCCATCATACATAAATCATCCATCATATTTTTGATGATAATATGATAAACTTATACACAGGTAGGTATGTTTATTTTCAGATGTAAGAAATGGTTCAAGTTACTGGAAATGAAGACCTAGCGAAAAACTGAACCAATGAGGCGTTTTCCAAGACTAGTAAATCGAAAAGTCAGTAGATGGCAATATAAAAAGTTCAAAGAAACCTGTCAAATTGACAGTAAAAAGTGTTGTTTGTCTATGGTTTGCATCACTCAAATGACGTTTGATAGTGGTGGTGTTGCCAATTGATAATTTTTCACTACCAATATATACGCAATAGCACCGATATTTTTCGTTTATTGTACATAAACGAACATTGACTGCACAAAAAGATAATCAATCTGAAGTATCAAAACGACTCTCATATTAAAACCATAATAATCTTAATAATAAATCAAAAAATTGCTCCCTAAAATTAGGGAATCGAGTAAAACACGTTTCGATCTGACAGCTAAATTGGCACGATTATAACGCCATCCTTCCAATGTCTTTGAACAGTTTATTTTTAAATGAAAACGCCTCATTAAATAGAAGACATGGCTGATGCGGTAGAAAAAATGGGACCAGGAGCGTGACTCTGATGCTGACAAGAACAGTAATATGGATCTGACTCGTGCGGACGAGGACACCGCATTTATAGGAGAAGCCGTATTAGCGATTGAATCAACCCCAAAGTAAAGTACCTTACACGCCATAGATAATGATGACTAGATTTTATCATTTGTCTACTCAGCAACATTGCAACATTGGCAATGAGCACATGCTCATTGCTAGCACGAGAGCATGCTAATTTCGAGCAAAAAAATAATGTTTGTTAGTAGTATGTGTAAACATACTTTGATATAAATTAGCATGCTTATTAGAACCTTGCTCAAAAATGTTGATTTTCGAGCATGCTAGCTACCTGAGGCGCGGGTGTAAGAGGGTGTGCTCTATGCTTTATTAATAAGCACGTGTATACAGTTGAAAAGCATGCTCTTTTAGGAGTATGCAATCTAGTATGCTTATTGCTAGCAAATGTAAATAGTACAGAGCAGCCTCATTTTTAGCATTTTTAACATCTAAAATAGCATGCTTTCTAGCATGCTATTTTAGAGTATGTCTATCTAAAGAAGCCCATTCACAGTAGTCCGTCTTGCAGGACTACAGATATAACTATGAACTGTTTACATTTCATAGCAATAAGCATGCTAGATTGTAACATACTTCTGAATGAGGATGCTTTTCAACTGTAAATACGTGCTTATGAAGCATAGAGCACACTACTTATATTATTCTTAGATCACCCTCTTCCACCCGCGCCTCAGGTAGCATGCTCGAAAATCAACTGCCTACCGATTTTTGAGCAAGGTGATAATTAGCATGCTAATTCTAGCAAAGTATGTTCACACATGCTACTACTTAGCATTTGCTCGAAATTAGCAGGCTCCGTGCTAGTAATGAGCATGGTATAATATGTACCTTTACAATGGCATCAGTCTGTGGTTCTTGTGCTGTGTCTGTTTGATTTCTAAATACTGATTGATTGATTGTGTTAAATTACGAATAAAATTGTTTAAAACGAATACCCGCTTCTCATTTGTAAAAAAAGGTATAACTTATTCAGCCAACCATATGGCCGATTTTTTTTTCTGAAACTATCGACATCTTCAGATTCATAGCACATCACTACTCTACACTTGTCATTTTGTTTTCAAGGTTGGCAACATTTTGCTCTATGTTGGCTTTGGATGGTAGCCTCGAGTTGACGTTTTGTAGGATTATTATGCTTCAAGGAGTCCCGTCTCTTAAATGTAATGATTATATTCTCTTTGAACGACGCAACAATGACAAAAATCTATCATGGCGGCTTGTATGAGACAAGAGTAGTTCTCAGGTAATTCCAGCAGGGGGCGTAGCAAGCGCGGGTCACGTGACGGATAACCACGCCATCTAGCGGAAGCAAACGGAACGAATACGAGGTACTCTCTCATAATGGACTTCGGACGTCTAGGAAACATAATAATAATTTTATTGGAAGGTAAAATTTTATATTAAAAATTGTAAATATTATTTGAGACGCGCAATCTAGATTTTCTAAGCTATTTTTCCATATAAAACATTACTTTTATTAACACCGTCTACGAATGTTCTACGACAAAGTTTTGTATGAAATTGACACCACCACCACCTTAAAGTAATTTACCTATAGTCTGTCTATAAAGTCGTTGCATAAATGTTTGAGGAACTAATCATTTTAGTATGGTGGTGTTGCCAGGTTGTTCTTGATTTTGACGTTCTTGCGTGGAGACAGCGCCCTCATTTTTTGCCAAGACTTTATAGACAGACTGTAACCCAGTTTACCCTAACATCCTGTATAAAATACTATCTAAATTAATGCCGAAATAACACGATCGTATTCTGACGTGCAATGATTTTTTTTAATTACGTCACAGATTTAGGCTGGATTGCACCAAAAAGTATTTAAGCTTAAACATGTTTAAATATGATGCTGTCACTGTCATTTGTATGAGCATTGTGAAAGACAGAACTATCACTAAATACGTTTAGCCGGGCTAAGAGAGTAAAATGATACTTAACTTTTATTCGGCCACGTCATTTCGGCATGGTTTTAGTGAATTATATCGCAGTAACTACAGCAAATTCGAATACCCAATCAACGTGGCGCGAGTACTCCAATACTAATTCGATTAATCGAATCGAAATAATTCGATTTGTGTTCATTAACCGTCTTAATACACATTATTATATGATTTTCACTTAACTTTTTAGACGCATTTTTACACTCAATCAGGCACGCGCAGTTCTGAATTATACCATGTTTAGAATTATACCTTAGTTTATACAAACTATATACAGGGTCCAACTTAATATGCTGACACTTTTTTAAGGGGATGGTCAGACCATCAAACTGAACAACTTTCTCTATGGGACCAACATTGAAATCACGAAAAAAAAGTCTGCTGTCCCATACATTTGGCTCGAGTAGGTTTGCAGTTTTGTATGGAGAGGCAGATTTTTTTTTCGCGATTTCGATGTTGGTGCCATAGAGAAAGTTGTTCAATTTGATGGTCTGATCATCCCCTTAAAAAAGTGTCAGCATATTAAGTAGGACCCTATATGCGAAAAGCCTAATTATAAAGGCACAACACATTTAGTAAATAATCTTGATTTATTGACTCTTATTGATTTGTTTCTCATTGATTGGTAGGCCATAACTTTGATTGGAATTAGAAACAAGTTTTTTTTTAAAACTGTACATTATGCGAAATCTAAATTTAAAAAAAATCTAACTTTTTTATTGTAAGTGACAGCCTATCAAATACTGAAACGGTGAACTCTGACCATCAAACTGAACAACTTTCACTATGGAGCCTACCTCGGGAAACGCGAAAAAAAATTAGTTTTTTTTTTCGCGATTTTGATGTTCGTCCTATGGGACCAAAAGTGAAAGTTGTTCATTTTGATGGACTTATTGGTTTATTTGTATTTTTGTAACACCTTGTACAGGTAACTTTTTAAAACCAAAGTCGAAATTAATTCAAAAAGCCAAAAGTTATCGTATAATATTAAAAAACACGCATAATTCAGAACCTTCATACAACTCTAACCATTTACATAAATACAATATAATGTTATATCTACCAATTGTTGCTATGAATAGCTAATCAGTATCGAGGAATGACCTAATAAATATTTTTTACAGACCTACCGTTTAACAGAGTAGGTGCCTGCGGTAGTAGAGGGGTGCGGGAGCGGGAGGGTGTGAAATATAGTAGATTACACACCGAGAGCAGGAAAGTAAGGTCTCAGATCTCATGTAATGTCATGTCAACAAACATGTGATCTGAGAGGCTTTCTTATTTACTTCCCGAGGTTAGTATACTATTTTTCTCTTCGACGGAGGTCCCGCTGCGCTAAATGAAGTTGCCGCTTTCCGTCCAGAGGGGAGAAATATGATTTAACAGCACTTTCGCGCGCTTTCTTTATACAGGGCCGGGCAGGTTTTTTTTTTTTAAACTTAAATGCTAGACCATCAAACTGAACAACATTTATTATAGGACCAACTTTGAAATCGCGAAAAATATAAGCAGCTATTGATGTTTACTATGGAACAGCCGTTTTTTTTCGCGGTTTCGATGTTAGCTCCATAGTGAAAGAAAGATGTTCAGTTTGATGGTCTGAAACACCCTGATCGATATGCATCAAGCATACATCCCGTATCCGTATACATCCTGGTCTCTGCATTCAATTTTACATCCTGTATAGAGCGACAGTCGACAGTTGTCATAGTTCATACCCTCCCCGCACCGCCTACAACTACCGTAGGCACCTACTCAGTAAAACGCTATAACTGAGGGCCTACCATGAGTTTTCCCTGTACTTTACTACTGTAGTTACGTCGCCAATTAGTATGACAGAAATTAGTTCTCAACGTAACCACTAGGAGCGCTGTACGAAATTCAATACAAAATTGGTGACGTAACTACAGTAGTAAAGTACGGTGAAAACTCATGGTAGACCCTCTGGTAGTTTCCAGGAAATTTTCACAAATTTTTAATCAAAATATAAAAAAGAAACGAACTCGTTACCATCTTAAAAACTCGAAATAATTTTCCTAAAAGACAAATTAAAAGAATAAATTATTAATAATCGATGTAGAAGTAACTAAAGTATAGGTTTTGTAACGTTTCATTACATTTGATTTTGAGACAATGGCTGTTTCGGTTTTTATTATTTCTTTATTTTGTCTAAAGTAAAACATTTTTGTTCATACAACGATCAGTAGGGCACGACAGTACAGCTAGCATGCCGCGCACGACAAAGCGACAAAACGAGAAAACAACCGAGCGCGCCTATTCTGACATGCGTAAAGTAACAAAGGCATATCTAGATTTTCGTTGGGAGTGGCATACCAGGGTCTCAGCAGTTACAACGGTGCACAATTTGTTAAGCGAGCAATGGTCAAATAGGACATTGCCTTAATAAGCCTTTGCCTTGCATTGCCTTTCATTGAGGGAGTATAAGGCCTCGTTCAGGAAGACGCGGGGCGGCAAGCGAGGCGTCGCGCGGCGCATTGGGCGGGCAATAAATCTATGACAATTTGACGCGTGAGACAACGCTTCTCCGTGAACGCTCTATACATCGCCGTATGTTTGTTTTTCCGGCAGCCCGCTCCGCACCCCGCCGCGCCAAACGCCCCGCGTCTCCTTGAACGACCAAGAATTCAAGAATCATGACCATGACATGAATTATCATGATATTGAAGTGCACCTGTTTCATCACATTTGTTTCTCTTGCTTTTTATTAAGCTATGTTATCGAATGATCGTACGGTGCCTTTTTTTGAAATTTGTATGAATCTGTGGGGGTACCCACGTTGAAAATGATGGAAAGAAGAAATAATAAACAACGAACACTGCCTAAATATAACACAACCGATTTATTAACTCTTCATATAGTCACAGGTGATGTCCCTTTTCCTCAATTAAATTGTATAGTTAGAGAGAAAGAGACAAGACAGTAGTTTTCTGGTAACCAACATAAATTAATACTTTGAATAGTAAATTTTTAATGAACTTTTGACCATACTATTGTGACTTTAGGAACGATTTGGAAGTCATAAGGCCAAATACACATGAGATGTACAACCTTCCGTTTTCTCACAATTTATGCATGACGAATAAGGTCGGATCTAGGATATAATTAAAAAAAAAAACAATTTTGGGCGTAAGTTTATACATACGAAAACACTAAATGACATACCGTCGACTCGATAGAATAACACAACAATCATTTTCAAGATATAATACACTTGTTGTTTGGTTTCGTAATATGTAGTAATAAAAATGGATAGAAATATGATCCCTTCCTTAGATGAAAAAAGATAAAAAATATAGCGCTTTCTTCGAGTGTCCAAAAGTGACATTGGTCGTAAGTTAAGATCCGACCTTTTGCGTCCCGCGAAAAGATTTATTTTATAATAGAAGAACGTGAAATTAATAAAAAGAGGTTTTACAATAGTTGCCAGTATAGTCATAATAAAGTCGAAATTTTATATCCTACACTAAGTCTAAGAAAGGAAATTATATTTAGGTATAGCCTAAATGAAAATAAAAACACTGGAAGAAGGCATTTATAGCGACATGCAGGTTGAATGTCCTAGACTTGAGGAAATTATATAAAACAACATTTATTACTATCTGTAAAATCTTATAAGGAGTAGCCGTTTCAATTATCCTATATGCAAAACGCGTTTTACATTTTCTCCTATTTTAGTATTATTGACTTTCGTATAGTGCTCCGTTTATTTTGAGAACTGATTTGCGCTTACAATATGCGCGCCATACGGGTGGGACGTATCATACGAATGATTTTTGAGCGTAGGCTTTGACGGAACGATATCGTCGCGATATCGCCGCTTCTGAGATCAATCAGTGTCGCGGCGGATCCGCGGGGACAACGCTCAGTCAGTCAGTCTGTGCTTAAAAGCGGCGATACACGTGCGATGTCGCGGTGGTGCAGTTGCGATATCGCTCAAAAATCGCATGTGTGCTAGGTCGCTAACTACAGTAGTATACTACAGAGTCAAGTGGTAGGCCCACAGGTGTCAATTGTATTTTAGTGGTAGCATAAGAAACGGCTACCCCTACCGCAAAACGAAGCAGGAACGTTGCCAAAATAGAGATTCACCTATATTCCACATTTAAACATTATTTTAAGGCAAATAATCTACATTTCAGAAAGCTTCCACCTTCGAAACAAACTTCCATACTTACAGCTTTAGTATAATTTATATTTTTACTTATAACTAAGAGACTTTACTAATAAAATGTGGTCCCATGAAAAGTATAGTGAGGGTAGGGAGCGGACACGCGCGTCGTCGCATATTATGCATAAATATTTCTACAGCCCAGAAGGTCCAAGTTGATTTTTCCTATTTTTCAGTACGCGAGATTGAAACTGTCATTGGATTAAGACAAGAGCACATACGACCTTTTGAAAATTTGCTAACTTTGTGATTAAAAGATATAACATAATGTTAAGAAATTAGTGTCACCTGACTCATATGAGTGTTGTGCGGACGTTATAGTTACGCCCAGACCGCATATATTCGTCTATCTATGTATGGGGACATCGCGAACGAATTTACAGTGGGCACTGCAGTGTAGGCAGCGAGACAAGGATAGGTCCTACGCACAACGGCTTAATTACTTGACTAAATCATCACTGGTAAAATATTCTGGCAAATAAATGTGTTCTATTCTGTTTCAAGTTGTAATTGTCAAAATAAACACATTTTATTAGTAAAGACTTACTATATAGATGATGGTTGGTTGGTGTTCAAATTTAGCCCGAGCACATTTCTGAATGTTCGTCCCATGCTGCCACCTGCAAAGATAATAGTTTACAATTTAGATAATGCATTTTAAAACCAAATAATATTACTTTTCTAAGTTTATTATAGTAAATACTATTGTAGATCTATTTCTTATTATGTTTGGAAGTGAATCTTGGGTATGGCAGAAGACGCACGAAAGTAGGATTAACGCTGTGGAAATGCGCTCATTGAGAAGTATGTGTGTTGTAAATGTGATGGACAAATTGAAAAATAGTTTAATTAGAGAACGTTGTGGTCTGAAAGAGGATGTAGTGACAAAGATAGAGAAAGGTATGTTGCGATGGTTTGGTAATATGGAAAGAATGGATGAGAGCAGATTAAATAAATAAATATTAAATATCGCAAAAGAAAAGTTTTATATCCCATACATATTTTAGCTCTAGTCGATTTGTAGAGTATGGAACACCAATTTTTTTTTCGCGATTTCGATATTGGTCCCATAGTGAAAGTTTGAAATAGAAATAGAAATAGAAATATTCTTTATTGTGAATCATAGGTATACATAATTGATGACATTATTACTTTAGGTACAGTTCAGCTATGTTCCGCCACATGGGCATACAATAGTGGGTAGCATTCATGCAATATCATTGAAACATTAATTACTAATAATTGAACAAAATAAACAAAGTTAAACATAATCATTACTCAATGTCAAAACAGTCAAAACTTTACCAAATCTAGGTCATTGCAATAAATCTCAAATGGAAGTATCATCCAGAAATTCATTCAGACTGTAGTAGCATTTAGAATTAAGCAGATCAAAGAGTTTATTCTTAAACACGTTGATTTCAGTTGTATCTCTAATGGGCTTGAGAATTTTATTATAAATATGAGGTGTCCTACAAAACAGACTTTTATGTAGTAAAGCTGTCCTAGAAGGTAACACTGCTAACTTGTCTTGATGCCGCAGACGAGTTCCAAAATTAAATAAGCTGATATTTGATTTTACAAACACAGCACATTCGTAGATGTACATACACGGAAGAGTTAAAATTTTAAGTTTTGAGAAATGAGGCCTACATGATTGTGTTTGTCTCAAATGGCAAATAGCCCGAATGCAACGTTTTTGAGATTTGAAAGCGAAATCTTTGTTTGTAGAGTTTCCCCAAAACATTATGCCATACCTCAAGATAGATGCCACGTATCCGTGGTATGCCGTTATGACAGCTGAACTATCTACTATTTTGCGGAGGTTATACAGTGCATATGAGCCTTGGTTTACTCGTTCACATAGTTGTTCTATGTGGACATTCCAGTTCATTTGGCTGTCTATGTGTAGTCCCAAAAATTTTGCTACGTTTACTTCTTGTATCGGAATTCCGGAATAGTTAATGTCAAGATTGTGCAAATTATTCTGTCTTTGCCTAAAATTCATTATGTTTGTTTTGTCAAAATTTATCCTAAGATTGTTACGATTAAGCCATTGAATTATTGATGTCAGAGAATTATTAATGTCATTACTTAAATTATTTATGTCATTATTTCTGAATAAGATGGTACTATCGTCTGCAAATAGTGTAATATCATGATTGGTTGCTAAGGGCAGGTCATTTATATATATCAGGAACAGTAAGGGTCCCAGTACACTGCCTTGTGGTACACCATATTTTATAGTTCTCTTTTCTGAGGCATATGTTAACTCTTTTTTCGTATGTGAGCATATTTGTGTAATTTGTGTCATCTGCGTCCTCCCAGTAAGATAGGATTTTATAAGTTTGTGAGCATTTCCTCTTGTTGTTCAGTTGTTCAGTGTGATGGTCTACAGCACCCTCTTAAAGGTTTATTTGTATTTTTGTAACACCTTGTATATACATGTGACTTCTATAAGGCGAAGCCGGGCTCACTCTTCTGTGACAACACTGTGCAACACTCGCCTGACAGTCGCGGCTGCAGTACCACTGGTTGGCGCAGCCGGCGCAGACGAACTGCGCGTCGCGGCGCCGGCAGCCCTGGCAGAGCGGAGTGTCGCTCGGCTCCGCGCCGCCCTCGTCGATCACCAGCCGCCCGGACCCCGACCCCGACCCCGCCGGAGACCCGCTCGCTGATCCTTCCGATGCTGCACTCTCCTCGTCATCCTGTAAGATAAGGTTTATGTCTAATAGTTGTGTTTCTTATGACGAAAGTCTATGAACAGTGCGTGTGAGACATGGTAGCTCACCCAAACCCTTATAAAAGGGCTTAAATACACCCAAATGGCACTAGAGAGGGCTATGCTCGGAGTTTCCCTGCGAGATCGAATCAGAAATAAAGAGATTCGCAGAAGAATCCTTTATACTTCTGGTTGTGTCAGCTACTCTTAGCTGACATAGCCCAAAGTATTGCTTAACTAAAGTGGCAATGAAGAGAAGCGTTCTTGAGTGGCGATCGCGTACCGGAAGACGCAGCGTGGGTAAGGCGGCGGGAACCCGTTGGATGAGGGTAATGCTGGACCGGTCTTAGTGGCGATTATTGTGGGAGGCCAGCAGTGGACATCTATCGGCTCAGATGATGATGATTAAATTATGAAAGTATGTTTTGATTCACGTTCTAATCCAGATTAGTAAAATTGAAGGGCCCAGTTGCAGAAGTCCCCAAGTCCAAAAAATAAGTTTTAGAATAGAATAAAAGTCCTTAAAAAGGGCTAGAAATTTTCCATATGCGAAAAGGGTTAAAAAAATGAAACGTTAGTGTATTCATGAATAAATCAACGTATATTTGAGATCAGGCAACAATTTAATAATCACTTAATTTCTCACGTTTGTGATATCAGATCAAAAAGTCCCTAAGTGGACTTAGGGACTTTTGCAACTGCTTGATTCTTTTTATTTTTCAATTTTTCTTTTTTTATAATTGATCACAAGGCGATCGATAAATCTAAAGTTTAAAGTCTAGGTAAATTAACCGTGGTTTGAATTTAAAGATGTTCCTAGATCAACGCGTAAACAAACTCACCAACTGCACAACTTCCTCCGTCTTCTCAGGCTGGGGTTCGGGGGGCGGAGGCGTCGGCTGTACCGGAGTTATTGTGATCTCACCACAATTCTGTAACATTACCTTCACATTAGTCCGCTTACTTCACATTTATTTACAATTTTTGTTATTTGCCTGGAAAGGTATGTCTGTCTTGCTTATGCTCCACATAGTATTAAAGAGAGCAAGCGAGGCATTAATACTTTTCCTAATTTTGCAGGAAACTGTTAAAGACCAGTTCACAAAAGTTTGACAAAGGTCTTGTGTTTTTAATATTATATGATTCTACTTGGTTTTTTAAGTGTTTATTAAGCTTTGAACGTTATTTGAAGCCTAAATTAAATATATTTGAGAGTAGCGAACTTGATTTCCCGGAAACGAGTCGGTTTTACCATAAATACGCGCACTTTTTCCCCTTCCGTCGTGTGATGCCACATCCGGTACGCCAGGCGGGGGAGCCGGCCGTTTGGCGACCTACTTCATTGGCGTCTTGTTTGCCGTAGCGATCGGTTGTGGACAAGTAAGTCCTTACAATTTTATAAAAATTTCAAAAAACAGTTTAAAACGGTGTTACCGTTCGTGTTTTAAAATAATTATTTTTACAGAATGGATAATATGAGGGAAGATCCGGATGAATCATCCGATTCATCTATCAGTTCTTCCTCATCTACGTCGCCATCCCCGTTAAAGGAACCGCCGGTACCGCCGGTCGAGCCCCAAGCCCAACCACCTGCCGCTGGCAGGAAAAGAAAAGCAAAGGAATCTAGTGTGAGGCGCAAAAAACGTCGCGAAACGGACGATGCCATACGTCTGTTGGCAGAACAAGTAAGCGGAATTAAAAATTACATTTCCAGTAGCGTTGCATTCCAACCTACATTTCACTCGAGTGCTTACGTACCAGATCCTAATGATTGTAATAATTTTTCCGATGTCAGTGCAGATGTTAGTGGGGAACTTTATGTTGATAATGAGGAGGCTAACGCCCGATCTGAAAGTGTTTGTACGTTTGATTTACCTTTAAGTACAGTCTTAAAAGAGCCCTCTATTCCCAAGTCTTCCGCAAATCATGTGGAACTACTGAATTCGATTCAACATTTCAATACTCACGATTGGGATAATGTACGTTATGCAGAAGTCCAAAAACAGTACTGTTCATCTCCAGGTTTCACATATTTAGAAACAAATGACGAGATCAAACCGTACGATAAATATAATTCACTAGCACTTATTGAACGTGGTTTTGCCGCGATAACTCACGCTCTTATTAAGCAAAATGAGGCAGTTCATATCGGTTTTAAGTCTTTGATTGAGTGGGCTTCTTTATCGGGGCAGATAACGCCTACGGGTCTTCAGGAAAAAATTAACGATTTGTTTGTGAAGGGTAGTTTTCAAAAAATCAGTAGTGATGTTTTGCAATTAGCGTGCGGCCACAGGGCCGAGATAGTGCAACAAAGACGTGATAATATCTTACGATCTGTCAAGGACCCGTTTCTTAAAGCCAGTTTACGTAAAATTCCGCCAACTTGTGACAATATGTTTCAAAAAGAATCTTTTTCGTCTGCCATTGAAAAAGCTGGTGGTGTAACAAAGTCTTTTTGGCCGCCCCGTGCGCCAACACAAAACAAAGCTGCTGCGCAAGCACAGCCCCAACAGCAGACTCAGGCCCAGCCTAGTTATGCTCATAATTATGCTCAAAACATACCAAATATGTATAATTATAACTATCCACGTCCTAGTTTGATGAACAAAGTGCAACCGCAAGGTTTTGTCAATACTTATAATAATTTTCCAATGCAAGGGCGCGACTATATTCGCCCCTCGCAGAGACAGCCAGCACAATATGTACGGCCCTCCCGACCGAGGCCTAATCGAGACAATCAGTCCTACGATACGTTTCAAAACTATAGAGGACAGGCAAGATTTACAGGCCAGTCTGGTGTGCGAGCACAACTTAAACGAAAATATTGACTCGAGCCCATTCCGAGCAGGCAGATTGCTAGATTTTGTACAACGTTGGCAGGACCTTCAGGCCCCAACACCTTTATTAAAGTTAATTCAAAACTATCGAATACCTTTTTTGGCCAATCCACCATTACTCACTCCAAACTTAGTCAATCATTCCTTGCAAACGCCGGAATCACCAGAAATGAACATAATTATAAATTAGATGTTAGAAACAGAAGTATTGGAGCCTGCCGAGCCCAGCCCAAGCTTCATATCTCAGTTTTTCCTAATTCCGAAAAAAGACCAGACACTTCGGCCGATATTCAACTTAAAAATTTTAAACAGGTACGTAATTGTGAAAAAATTCAGGCTCATAAACATGCACAAAATTGTGAATTTCCTACAACCTCAAGACTGGTTAATCAAAATAGACTTGACCAATGCTTATTTTCATCTGGCCATAGCCAAGACACACAGGTGTTTTCTACGCCTAATTTACAAGCAAAAACTTTATCAAATGACATGTCTGCCCTTCGGGCTCGCGAGTGCGCCACAAGTTTTTGCATCCCTTACGAATTGGGTAGCTCAAATACTTCGAGAAAGAGGGATTCGTATAGCAGTCTATTTAGACGACTTTTTACTGGCCAGTCAGGACCCACACCTTTTACACAGCCAAGCCCGCGAGGCGACTCGAGTTTTGGAATATCTCGGTTGGCAGGTAAATTATGCCAAATCGATTCTGGTTCCACAAAGAACAATGTTGTATCTAGGCATTCTATGGGATCCACACCTGAATCAAAAATCACTGCCTCCTCAGAAATGTCAAGATGTATACAAAAAAGTTTCTTGTCTTCTGAGCAGAAAAACTGCCAATTTGAACGAAATCCAAAGTGTGGTAGGAATTATAAATTTCGCCAGTTTTCCCGTTCCCAGAGGGCGCTTGAACCATCGAGCACTTCTCAGGCATTGTCAGCACCTGTTGCTAAAGAATCCTCGGTATCGGTATCCGATACCAGAGTTGGCCTTGAACGAATTAGAATGGTGGTCGATCCATCTAAAAAACAGTTCTCCGATTCACTACCCCCCAGTGTCCAATTATCTCGTTACCGATGCCTCAGGCATAGCGTGGGGCGCCCTATTGAACAATGTACCACTGTCGGGTCAGTGGACGTCAGAGGAACGGAAGCTGCATTCCAACCAACGAGAAATGTTAGCAATATGGTACGCCCTCCACGGTCACGCTCGTTACCTAGCCGGTTCTTCTCTGTTGATACAGAGCGACAACAGGACAGTGGTTGCGTACATGAGGAACGAAGGAGGGACGAAATCGTTGTCCCTCATGGCGTTAACGTATCAGATCCTAGCATTGTTGGATCGTTTCGAAATTCACGTAGAAATTCATTACCTACCAGGTCGTTACAACGGCGAGGCGGATCACCTGTCACGCTTAACAAGTCCACCGGAATGGCATCTATTGCCCAAGATAACAGCATTAATATTTGCCAAGTTTGGCACACCGGTAATAGACCTATTTGCGTCGGCGATTGCACATGTTGTCCCGTCGTACGGCTCCCTAGACTTAACAGATCAACAGGCTTGTCTTCACGATGCCTTCAGCCAGACCTGGGATTATCCCTTAGCATGGGTGTTCCCTCCACCCTTTCTGATACCTCACGTGCTGAGACACCTCAACACGGCATCGGGAACGTACTTAATAGTCGCCCCGCGGTGGATCAAAGTCTTCTGGAGACCAGATATCAAGAATCGAGCTCTAGGCCCACCGTTTACAATACACAACCTGGCCCAAGTTCTAGTAGATGCAACGACAGGCAACCCACCCCCAATGACCTCGGACCTGATTCTGGAGGTATGGAAATGTGGGGGTGGGCGGAGAGTTTAGAAGGTTGGTCTAGTGAACAGAAACAGCTTTTATTAAAAAGTTGGCGGGATTCTTCGATAAAAACGTACAAAGTAGCATGGCAAAAGTGGTGTTATTGGGCTAAAGATAACAACATATCTTTTTCTAAACCCAACGGTTCTGACCTTGCTAGATTTCTAATAGATTTGCATCAAAAATATGGTTTAGCTTATTCAACTATTCTGGTTTATAAATCTGCAGTGGCTACACTTTGTGATCCAAATGTAAATGTCCGCTTAAGTTCTCACCTTCTCGTTAGACAAGCGTTAAAGTCCATATGTATAGCGAGTGCACAGCCCAAAAAAGTACCTATCTGGGATTCTGATGTCCTAATTAACTGGCTTAGTTGTAATCCACCAAACCATGAACATTTTTATGAATGTTCTGCTCGTGCTGCTATTTTGCTATTATTGTGCTCGGGTCGGCGAGTGCATGACTTAACATTACTGGCTATCGGTAATGACAATTGCAACTGGAATGACGGCTACGTAATTTTCTGGCCAAAATACGGATCAAAGACAGATACAGTTTCAGCACGTCAGTCAGGTTGGCGTATATTGGAAAATAAAGATAATCAATCTTTAGATCCATACTACTGGGTTAAGAGGGTCATAGATTTATCTCAAACTAGGCGTGCTATTTGTGCTATGGATAGTTTGTTTTTGACTACTTGTGGCGTCCCTAAAGCAGCGTCACGTACTAACATTGCTGGTTGGATCAAAAAGGTGTTGATGCAGGCCGGTATCAAGGCGAGCCCTGGTAGTGTACGACCTGCAGTAGCATCCAAAAATTGGGTCCAGAACTGCCCTCTCGATGAAATCCTTGCCAGAGGTAATTGGCGTTCCGAGAACACATTCCTTAAATATTACTGTCGTGAAATTAACACCCCTGCACCGACATCTGCTTCTATTACAACCTTATTCACACCTATCTCTGAGTGAAATGTCCTACCTATCAGGTAATTTAATTCAATTGATGATGTAATTCTATCATTTATTTATTGATGTAATTTCTATGGCGTAATTATTTATGTTGTGGTGATCTATTAATAATTATATTACGTATAACAATTTAATTAATTTGTGTAACTGAATTATTTCTATATAACTATACAAAGTGTTATTATTTGATGATTTCGTGTGATGTTAAAATAAACAAGTTTACATTCAATGAGCTTCTAAGACTATTTATTTCAATACTTACCTAAATACCTACATATCTATTCACATTGGCGTCGTCCTGGTCCACCAGGCGATAACAGACAGGTCTCAAATATATTTAATTTAGGCTTCAAATAACGTTCAAAGCTTAATAGCAGCGTTTTACCTCACAATAAAACGCTTATTAAGCAATAACCTTATTTGAAGCCTAACATTTCAATTCTGCCTGGTGCATAATAGTAACATAGTTGACAATTATTATTTGAGATCCAATGAAGTAGGTCGCCAAACGGCCGGCTCCCCCGCCTGGCGTACCGGATGTGGCATCACACGACGGAAGGGGAAAAAGTGCGCGTATTTATGGTAAAACCGACTCGTTTCCGGGAAATCAAGTTCGCTACTCTCAAATATATTTAATTTAGGCTTCAAATAAGGTTATTGCTTAATAAGCGTTTTATTGTGAGGTAAAACGCTGCTATTAGATTTTTTTTTATAGAAAGAATTTGAACGTAGTTGAAGCAAATATGATAAATGTAAATATGATAATGAAGTGGCATATTATGCTTAGGCTGTAATTATACCATCAAAGACTGAAAGACTAAGTTTTAAGTACATTTACAATTTTATGTATAAAATAAAGACATATTTCACATACATGGGCATACTGGGCTTAGTCCTTCATTCTCCAAATGAGCATTGCCATTCTCTTACAACAAAAATATATCAAATTTTAATTGCAATATGCTTTTTAAAATGTTGAAACAGAAATTGTATCTTTGAACAAAACTGTTTTGGAAAATAGACAAATGTTTTGAGACTGACTATCCTTTCATTTTTGCAAATGGATGGAATATAAAACACGAGGAAGAGGCAAGAGAGAACGACCGAGACAGCAACATTTAACTCGGTGTCACTAATTAGCAAAATCGCAGTCAAAAGGTATCTCCAGAACATATTTATCTGAATATTATTGCAGTAAATTATGATTTTACAGATATTTATAAATAGCACCCGAATCAGAAAAGCTTGTGCTTCACGCACCTACAGCGACCGCTTGTATGATGCTTCTGATCTGTAGGGATAATACTCATGTTGCCAAAAGGTCGGATCTTAACATACGACCAATTTCACTTTTCGACGCTCCAAAAAGCGGTATATTTTCTCTTTTTAGAAACGGTACAGTGCGACTTAAAAATTTGGAAAAATAAACGAGGGCGCTGCCTCCACGCAAGAACGTCAAAATCACGCATAAGCTGGCAAGACCGACCTACAATTTGTACTAAAATATTAAGTTCCTGCTGTCTTTAGTTGCTGTGTTTTCTACTCTTTTATATCGTACTGTACTTCTATTCCCTTTTTCTCCGTAGTCAAACAAGGAACCCTTACAGTTTCGTCCATTCTGTTTGTCTGTCTGTAGCGCCTTGTAATGCAATCAATGACAACATTAAAAAACCTGTTCTGTATATTACGCAAAAATAGTTAGGCAGCTACAATGGGTACGGAACCCTATCATGGCGTGCCTGACTAACTTTGGGCCGGTATTTTTAAAATCTTATGTACCCTTTCTCGTATTTCATATTCCGTCGTTTTGTCTATGAATGCTGGCTGAACCAGTACCAACAAATTAAAAAGCTTTTCACATCCTTAAAAACTAAATTTCGAATTTGGAATGATCGAGGCCAATCAGCACACCAATTAGGTATTTTTTCGTACACATAGATGTGGTACCTTGGCCTGACCGTAAGTTGGCAACGCCGGCGCGCTCTGTTTCCTTTCTGGCGACGTGAGCAGTTTAGCCAACGTCGGGGAGTAACTCTGAGCGGGCGGCGCCTGCGGGAAGGTTGGCAACACCCATTCAACCTCATTTTTTTGATTCTGTACTCTTAGAATATAGATACTGCAGGTTACAGATTTTGAGCAGCTTACTAATTATATTGCTAGGGCGTTATTTAGGAACAAAGCCAGGATAGTAAAATAGAGGGTTGGAGTCATTGACTTAACATCTACTGGACGTCGGGTCCGAGCTCTAAAGAGTCCAAACTAATGACTTGACAAGTGCACTTGACAAGTCTCACGTTATTGTAGGTAGATCGCGTCAAGTCAATGTGGTAAACGATCAATATTCGCTTCAATCAAGTAGACTTGTCAAGTGCACTTGATCGTCTCGGGGACCCATTAAAGAGCATCAAAACGTATAAAGAGAACCAACTACGCGACTGTCTTCGTTTGATCGGCCGACTATGCGCACGCGATAGTAGGGTAAAAACTACGCAAGCAAAATGCAAAAAGAATTTCAGAATTTTTCAATGTTTATATTACTATACACATACTTAGGTTTGTGTAGGTTTGTCTTGTACACTTTTCTCGAGAATTTTTTACTAGACCCGGCGTCCATTATTTTGTATGTCAATGGTTGGAGTGTTGTAAACGGGAGGCAGGAAATTTCGGTCGGAATTTTGACCCAATTTTGTATTATCGCAGGGTCGGGAGCACAGTTTTGCTACCTAAATTTTTTTTACATCGGTCGGCCCCATCGGTCATTTCATAGAAATTCTGCTTGCGGCGCGGATACGTGTGCGATCACCCTTACTACACTTTGACCAATTATTTTTTTACTTAGTTTTTAGTATAGTAAATTAATCTTACTATTCTGGCTTTGCTGACACTAGAATCTAATGCCATAAGTGCGATTTGGTTGAACTAGCTCTAGAAGTAGTACTGCCCTAGCAAAAATATGAAAACTGGAGACATAAACCTCGAGTATGGAGTATCTATATTCTAAGAATGTGCCCTAGCATGACCGCACGAACAAAGTAAGCGTATTACAGTTACTTGATAAAGTTACAACGAGAAATGTATGTCTAGAACGAGAAAACTTTGTCGCGCGCGATATGCTAGAGAGGCTGAATGTACCAAAGGCTGGTGTCACACGTGATCTGCGATGGAGGACATTAACTTCTGCTTATGGCTGACATGTGAGATGGTGTCAGTGAGTGAGATGTGCTAAGTGTGACATCACCCTTAAGCGATTGTCATAAAGATAATTAGAATGCACATAATTTGGATAATAATAGTACGACCACGTTTATTTGCCATTTCGTCAAGCTTCGTTCGCGCAGACAATAAAATGTAATACCCTATAATCAAATAATAATCAACCTTATTTGTACTTCATTATGGTATGAAATTGATTCTCGTACAGTCGCGAAATCAATCGACCAATAGAAACAGGTCTTTTTTGCGCGAAACCGTAGAGTATCCTGATTGGTTTGCGCGGTTTTTAAAATATTCTTCTGAGCAGTAGGTCTAGCATGCCATGCACAAGCGACAAAATGAGAAAACCGTCATTCGCTCTCATTTTGGCATGAGTATAGTAAAGAAAAAGGCGCATTTAGCATATATTAATTAACATGTAGATTTTTCTCGTTTTGTGGGGGATGTCATGCTAGGCTCACTGTTTCATCCTTAAGACTAATAAACGTGGTAATACTGTACTAATAAACATTACAGTTGAGACGAGAAATGAATTGAGCATGAGATTAACCAGGGCAATTATTTTGTGGACATTCTGGGTTCATAACCTGTTAACTGAAAATCCCTAGTTACCGAAGTTACCATCAATGCCCAAATAACACTAACCTTGGTCAAAATGCCGTGTAACAGGGAATTCTGCTGCGTCGCTTGCGTATCCTGACTGGTGGTGACTGGTAGTAACGATATCTCGGGGTATGGCGGCGGCGGTGGCAACCTAGGACTAGTCGATGGCATCCTCTCAGGTTGCTTAGGGACGTGAGCGTCCTCCTGGCTCCTCTCAGGTCGTCTCCTCTCCTGCTTCACGTGGTGCTCCGGTCGGTTGGTGATGGTCTCTACGGGGCGGTTCGGGATGAGGCCGGCGTTGGCTTGCTGCATGTTTGCGAATTGGACGAGGGCGTCTTTGAATATGCTGTTGGGTAAGCCGCCGGCTTGGATCTGTTGGAGGCGCTCTAGCATAGCTTTTTGGTTCTGTAATGTAAGATTTAATGCAGTAAAAGCAGTATTTCGAAGCTCAATTAAAAGGGAAGGGCTCACTTCCACTCACATTGGGCAGAGTTTGGCTACTGCTAGTAAGATGTGGGTATACTGAGTGTGCTTAAGACTTTGACTATTTATTATAAGGACTCGCCTTGTGGTAGCATTTCCCCTCTGCCACGGTATCAGATCAATAAAATTGATCATGTGCATTTACATTAAATTTTATAACACTAAACAAGCAGCCTATAATAATTGCGAAACAATAATTTCGAGTCGTGATCAAACACGTAATATTAATATAGCATTATGTTATGTAATAAAAAAACATCAAAATACATCCTCATTGTTTAAATTTTTGTTACTTGGGAGGAATATGATATTAAATTTCTGGATATTTGACTCCAATTTTCAAATTATTCTATCCTTCAAAGCAAATATTTAAAAAAATCATATTAAATGCAAGTCGGACTAATGCACGGAGGGTTTCGAAGCACTTAACAAAAAACGTTGAAAAAAACATTTTTCTATGTTGGATATTTGTATGTTGGAACCCCTTAATTTTGTATTATTTGTTAGCAATTCCGCCATAATAACGCATATACTGTGAAAATGACAACCGTGTAGCAATTACTGTCTAATAGATACAGCCCTTTAAAAGCAAGAAAAGTGAGTGGAAATACATCTGATGCGTATCATTGTAATGTACCAGACGTATGGTACATACACCTGATAAAATGCACTTTTCAAAAAGTTTCCAACTAATAACAGATCCTAGATATAATAACCTTATACATATAGGTGCATAGCCTAGCCGAGGCTAAGATAGTAAATAATAAATGCTACTACCGCGCCAACTGTCATTGAGAAAAGAGGTCAAGGATTACATAAACGAATTGGAGCATTGACTCGCGCGATCAAGGTCCATGTCGCTATAACGTGGCTCATGAAGTCATATTACTTAAAATACTATTACAATTTGTAGTTTGAACTTTAAATAAGTGGTCATTTGTTTCGAAAAGGTGTCTTTTAAATACTGTATTATGAATGTATGTACATGTTTCTGTTATAAAAATATAGTTGTAACAAGGAATCAGAACAACCCGAAAGGGATTATGTCCGCGTGTTTATAATGAGATGAAATTGCTCAAAGAACAAAAACAAATTAAACGTAGGTACAAGAAATAGAAAAACAATTAGAAACAGAATTACTGTCAGTAGGACAGAGATACCTACAGTCAGTGAAACTGGCAGTAAGCTGCGCGTATGTTGTGTGTATGTATGTATGATTGTACTTTGGGGAGACCTATTTTCATCGAGGACAACTTGAGCAATAAAAAAGTGGAATTCCACTTTCGAGAAAAGTCTGGGAAAAATAGTATCAGTTTTTATGTTGGTCCATAGACTTTCAAACTGTGAAAACCGCATCAAATTCTTATGGTTCAAATTTCTAACCCCACCCCAAAACGGAATATGGTGGCATAAATCGTATGTACATGTGTATAAAAGACGTTTTGTGACGCCGACGTCACGCCTCTTTCCCAGTAGGGTAGGCAGTGCATAAAAACTAATAGTGGTGAAGCTCAGCGGTCTTGACAGGTCAATCGAGCGTGGTGTGGCCGGGAGGAGTGCGTCCTAGCCCCCTCTGCCTGCGCGCGTACATTCAAAGTGAATACAATTTAGGGTACGCCCGTCCCGCACACACCGCGCGATCATAGAACCGCTGCGGCCGGTGAGCTTCACCACTATCAGTTTTTATTACACTATGCTATTACTCTCTATTTCTAAATAAAGACAAGATCATATTTTTCCACCAATACACAATGTAATTAATAAATAAATATCTTGGACAGTGTCACACAAATTATCTAGTCACATTTAAAGTTCCAGAATCTAGCCTGGACTTGTATTATGATAACTAGACAACGATATAGGATACATATATAGATACAAACATCCATGACTCGGGTACAAATATATTCGTCATACAAATATTTGTCCCTTACGGGATTCGAACCCGCGACCCCCGGCACAGCAGGCAGGTTCACTACAGACTGTGCTGTCGGGCCGTCGAATTGTTAGTTGTTAGTTGATCTGTATTAAAAGAATATTCCCTACATTGAAAGGTAGGCTATTTTTTTATTGGTATAATGGAGAAGCTAATTAGTAAATGAAAAAGAAAATGCAACTTACCATATCCAAATTATTGAAAAGCATATTAAGGTTGTTCAAATTATTGAGACCGTCAACCTTTGGCGCGATCGGTCTCGGCGCATTCATCATATTAGGATTCAATATAGACTTCATTCTTCTTCCCCTTCTAGGCGTTATATCCGGATTCCTCTGCCTATAATCTGCTATAATAGACTTAACATCTTTAGTGGGTCCTTGGCGACCCATTGGCATACCAAAACTATTTGTTAACTGTCCGTTCATGTCTCTCGGGAAGCCAGGCATTGGACCAGCCATCATCATAGGCTGATGGAACACAGGTTTTGGCATGGACTGCATATGAGCTGCTTTATCATACGGAGGAGGTAATCCTGACATTGGATTGAAATGAGTCGTGACAGGGTGACTGTTATGCATCGGCTGGATCATTGGATTCATCGTAGACCCAGTCTGTTTGATTGCAAGACCAGATATTTCATCACTTTTATCTATAGCTAAGTTCTTCGCTTGATTCAAGTAGTCGAACGGATCGGTTCGGTCTGAACCGTTGATTTCAGCGGACTTTTCGAATGAAAGCACTTGTTTACGTCTTAGTAGTCGTAATAAGATTTCTTCTTTGACTTTTTTAAGGTGTAATATATTGTTCCATTCATGCTCTTTCTTCTGTGCCAGTTCTCTTAGTGTTTGTATTTCGGCGAGTAATTGTTCGGTGTGCCTTTGTATTTCGTCGATGTTGTTTTTTGTGGCGGTCTGTATGTAGTCGTTGATCATGGTGTCATGTTGGGGGAAGGTTTTCTCTACTTCTTGACAGAGTTTCTTGAGTGGTGACTCTGTGTCTACTTCCTCACTGGCGCGTCGTTTTGTTGGTTGATCTTCCTAAAATGACAGATGATATTAAATATTTAAAAATAAAATACTCGTAAATATGACAGATTTGTAACCATTGTTAATTTACCATACATGCACAATGTTATACAGTTAGACATGTGATATCTGCATTGGGCATGCATGGTAGACTAATGTACAATAATTTCGACAGCATATGCAGGTTTCCTCACAATTCTTTCCTTCACTGATTGAGAGTAGTTGAAATAAGGATTATTCTGAATGTATTTAGAATATCTAACTGCCCTTTTGAGGAAAAGCGAAAAAAAATCAGCTGCAGCAGCAATTTAGTAGAGTATGTACTACTTGGAATGGAACAGTAAATTATTTTTTCGATATTTTCTTGCTCCCTTCAGAAAGTTGTTCAGTTTGACGACTAGAATGCATGGTTAAACTTTCCACACTGACTAAAAATGTATCCTGTCATCATAGGCCTTATTTCATCTAAGTAGATGTTTCAAACACCGATGTTCATGGCTGCATAAGCCAATGCCCCATTTACGGCATTTGTGCTGTGTGTCGGTTGGTGCAGGAAGGAGCATTTTTAACACCTTGTTACTACTATTTAGGTGCTATATTAATTTATTGATAACTATGTACCTTAGCGATATCTCCATTAACAGGCGGCATGCTTGACTTCACTTCCTTTGGTTCCACCTTTTCTTCCACTGGCTCTACTTTCTCCGTAACAACCTCTTTCATTTCCACATCCGTCTCAGGAACTTTCACCTCTTCAGGAACCTTTTCAGGACTTGGCTCTGGCTCTGGGTTGTCTGGTACTGGAATTGGATCCTTAGCTTCTTTTGCAGAAGGTTCTATTTCCTCTGCAGTAGGATCTGGTGTTGGTTCTGGAGTAGGTATTGGTGGGTCATCGTTGGTTGGTTCCGTTGGTTCACTTAATTCATCGGTTGCACTGTTTATTGAGCTGGTGTCTTCTTTTAGAAGTTCCTCTGAAAGATTTAAGGTATGTTTGTATTTAAAAGAAAGATTTTTGGTGCTACTGGCGAAATGTGGATGTTCTGAGTTATCAGAATATCTCTGACTAAAAGAAATAAAGGGAAACCATGTTAAGTTGGGATGATGCTTCTTCTTATCGAGTGTGCTGCAAGCCCTGGTGTCAGAGTTTATTCAAACTGCCTTACGGCCTCTGACGTGGTTTTTATGTAACGACTACTACCACCAGAGATAGTAGCCGGGACCAACAGCTTAACGTGCCATCCAAAGCACGGATGATGCTAATAGGGAGATAGCCTGAGCAGCATGGATGCGGAAGTCGAGGGTGAGAAAGGTATGCAAGTCTCGGGAGGAGGCCTTTATTGGAATACAACTTGTGATAATACCTAAATCACCATCATGATCTTATTTAAGAGCTCTTGTCGGTGGAGTATTCACCAATCTTGTCTCTTTTCCGCTCATATTGTGAGAATGGGTAAACAAATTGTTTTCTATTATTTCTTGTTTGTTTATGGACTTTTCTAAATGTATATCTCATGGAGGTCGTTTTTTTTCGTCTTCGTCTAAGATCAGTCCTTGGGCTATGCACCGATTGGAGTGGCCTATGGAATGCTATAGTTTTTATTAATTGTTATGAATAGAATCTTTATCGCATCACAGTACAGAGCTTCACCACTAGTCGTTTTTATTACACTATGACTAAGACCAAACTAAACATACATAATATACAAGCTTTTGACCCGCAACTTCGGCCGTATGGATTAAGACACCGATGTTCATGGCTGCATAAGCTCACGCTTTACGTAAGGATCGTCCTTTAGAGATCAATTTTCGAAAAATCTTTTCTTAGTGCACCCTGACATCCTCCTTAGAATCCTTTAGCATCCTTTTAAACTAAGAGTCTACCCAGCAAACTGAACAACTTTTACTATGGGAGCAAACCGATCGGAGCAAAAAAAAATCTGCTGTCCAATACTAAACTGCACCCGCCGCCCGCTACCTACGTGACTCAAATGTAAAAGTTGTTCAGTTTGATGGGTAGACAATTAGTTTAAAAGGATGCTAATGATATCAATTTCACCCTGTATATTACAAATTTCATATTTCTATCTTCAGCGGTTTAGGCTGTGCGTTATCTGTCAGTCAGTCACAGAACTCTTATAAAAGTGTAGATATCTTATTCATACATTACAGTGTCCCCGTCCTGAACCCTGAACACTCATTTGCTGTCGACGAAGACCACAAAAGTCTGGGCCAGCATGCTCAAGAACCCACCTAGCGTGACAGTTTATATAACATTCCGGCGGTGTTAGCACCATAAAGGTATTATACCTTACAGGAATAGAGCAACAAACATGAGTTGTCAAATGAAACCGTTTTTGGATGTTTTTTGGAGACTATTCGCAGGCAAAAATTCGAATACTGTCTATAATTCTGAGTCTAACGTGAAATCGTGGATAAATTAATGAAGTAGTGTCGGTATATTTCATAAAAATTATCTACGATTTCACTTTAGATTCGCAATTTATTCACGGAAACCAAATTGTAAAAATTAATAAGTGACTAAAAAATGTTTCTATTGCCTCGCGTCACATATCTCTTTCTATTATACTATTCTATTCTATTTTTTTTAAAAATGGCTGCCATCTTGGGTATTTGATGATTTTGCCAATGTCTAGTTTATGTAGCAAAAGTGCTTGACGTTGTACGGTAATTTATGTATTTGGTGACTTCAAGGATTGTTTTTCGAAAAGAACACTATCTTGAGCTACCACTGGAGCCCCGTTGTAGACCTGGGAGGGGGCAACCAACGATCGACAGGCGACGCGACTGCCCAATAGCAGATCCACAACGTGACTCTTTCTATTATACAGTGGTGCCGCTAGGTACATCTCACTCTCTCAGCTGTATGTTCCTCTATTCCTGGTATAATACCTCTATGGTTTATATCACATTCCAGCGGTGTTAGCACACCGTTGCTTCATATTTTGAGGTATGCAGTAAAATTTTTGCAGTTTGGTTGAGGTTCCTGCTGTTTATCAAAGCCTTACCTTTAATTTTCTCAGACTGCAGTGCTAAACTATCACTATCCTCATTCTGGCTCTCACTCACACTCTCTTCTTTGGCATTTTCAACACAGCTTCCCGCCTTTTCATCAGCATTCGACTCTTTCACCTTCCCGACTTCCTCGTCAATCGCCAACGGATCCACCTCATTTTCGACAGCTTCCGGCAAAGGCACCTCGACCGACGGTTCCTTCGGACACTCCACTGGTTTCACAATTATATCGTTCATGTTTATTTACATATTTCTGATTAACAAAGTCACAGTGTCACCACGCTTCGAGGTTCAATGACTTTCGCATGACCATTCTAACCATAGTAAAATTTATTGGTACAGTACGCATTCGAATTTTTGGTTATTATAGTTGCTTGAAGAAAGTAAACAATTGGAATAGCTAGAATGTTTGCAATTTCATTCCCATATTGGTAATTCACAATGCGCAAAGTGAAGCCGTGAACCCTAGGGTCATTATGGGTAATTTGATAAAAATTACAACTGTATTGTTATTCTCGATACGATATTGCACTTTCCACTAGTTAATTGGTCAAATACTTAATAATTAATTACTTTTGTAATAATTAAAAATTTCTAATTTCTGAAAAAATAATACGGCAGCCCAAAGGACGCAAATCGCACGCAAACTAATGTGTTGCCATACTTCATTTTAACATTTTTAAACTTCTAAACTTTTTATTTGAAATATAATCTGTAGAAGAAGAAATAAAAGTTGATTTATTACAAATCAAAATAAAAATAAACAATTAGGTACATTTATAAATAGTAGACTCAATATAATCTGCGTCTTTTCTCACTTGTCTTAGGCCGAGATTCAGAGACGATTTTTTTAGTCTTAGTTCGAGCTAAGTAGGGTAGAAATGTATGGATTTTGACATACGGGAGTTCGAACTATGACTTACAAATCGTCTCTGAATCTCGGCCTAAAGGAGCCCATTCACAGTAGTCCTACATGTAGTCCTACATGGCTGGATGTGCCCATTCACAGTCGTCCGACAGCTCCATTCACTATCCAGCCATGTAGTCCGACGTGTAGGACTACAAGCCCATACACTGTCATGCAAGCCGTCCTACCATCAGTTCCGTTACGTTTCGTTTCTCACTAGTGTCGGTGTTCTAGCAATCATGATATAAAAAAAAAGAAAATAGCTAATTCGTCAGAGGAATTGCAGTTGCGCCTGTGATAATAGTCTGTGTCGATCATTGTAAAGCTAGTTGTAAAGAAATAATATAAAAAAATGGTGGTCTGCAGTCCCGCGTTCCATTTCACGCTCCTGCTTGTAGCACAGCATGCCATAGACAAGCGGTGGGCGGGGCTTGCAGGACTGGTAGGAGTCGAGCGGCATCCTACACAAGGTCATCGGACGCCTTGTAGGACTACAACACCATTCACTGTCCAATATCGCTGTAGGACTGCAAGACGGACTACTGTGAATGGGGTACTTTAGTGAAGTTAGGTAATTCCGTGGTAATTCATCAATTTTATCATAAATGGCAACAATTTTGTTTTAATTGACAAGTGCCACTTTTTAATTCAAAACCGTAGAAAGAGAAGGAACTAGAAGGAATCACGTGTCTTGTCACATTCACTCAGAAAGAGATGCACATAGCAAATTCACTCTAGTTAAAAAAGGAGATCGCTACTTATTGCTGTCCTTATCGACGTAACCACTTTTTTGTTCTACGACGGCTGTCTGACTCCGGAGTCATCATACAAATTGTATAGGATTTTATGACTATCGCTGTCTCATACGCGGTTATACTGATGTTCCGTCTACCAGCGTAAGCGAAAAATACTTCGCCTATGTTCAAAACAATTTCATGGTTTTTGCGCGGGAAACAAGACGAAACGGGCGGACTTTGTTTCTTAATTTTCTAAATTAGTTTTTCGTGGCTATTGTTGTGATAATGTGGTGGAATTAGTATAATAATGTGCCTTTAATCGAGAACAATATAGTAAAAGTGAGAAATAAAGTAAGGCGCGATTGTTCGATTCGGATTGATATCCCCGCGTAAAACTTCCTTAAACATTGCAATGTGTGCACCACCCTCGCATTTCAATGAGTTAGGTTTAAGGGTTTAAGTTACGATAAACGATAAACTGCTAAAGACTACGGATTCCTGTCAATATTGAAAACTTATTGAAGACATCGGAAAATAGAAACTTGATCTCGGAAATGACACAAGGAAATGACGAAAACCACAGAAATGACATTATTACGGAAAAACGAATATTAACTTGAAATATGAAGACTTGGAAAAAATATAATTTTAACACAGATCAGGCACATAGTGCCTTTTATAATGAATTTATAAAAATAAGATAAAATCAGATTTGGCTGCATGGGCTATGTTCCCTTTGCCTTTCCGCAAGGATAAATGTAACAACAACAACAACAAACAATTTCATTACTTTTAATGAAACTTATTGCTTTTACGTGTGAATAAGAACATGGAACTGCTAAAGAAACACTTCGTATTTATTTAATATTTTTTTCAAATTATTGCTATCTAAGATAAACAGAGATATAAATTGAAATAAACTGCCAACAAACTTCATTATTAAAATTTCCCGCGAAACTGATTAAAATTGCAGCGGAAATGAATTGAATGACGGATACGGATAGTGATAGTGTTGTAAAGACTCTCGATATCTTAGTAAGTTTTCACCAGACACAGCATTTAAAAAGTTTAGTTTTTCCTGCCGTCGTAGCATGTTGCACGTGATACGGCTAAAAAAAGAAAGAGAGTGAAGGCGTGATAGTGTGCTGAACGTTCCATAGTATTACCACTGTATTACCACATTTACCACTATAGTTATACTGTTGCATTACCATAGTGTAATAAAAACTAATAGTGGTGAAACTCAGCGGTCACGACAGGCGGGAAAACATCGTTAGGAAAACCTCCGTAAGCTGCATAGATAGCATGACACCGTGATAAAGTGCTATCACACCTTCGCTCTCTTTCTATTTGCACGTGAACGAACGAGATAAAAGGCGTGATAAAGCCGTATCACGTGTAATATGCTACGAGTGGAGAAGAAGAAATTCTTAGGCGGTGGACTAATGCTTATACCATTTGCACCCTCCTTGAGGCCTGTGCCATACAGTAGGACGTTTATAGGCTGAATCATCAGCCTAGCCAAGCCATAGCTGAGCCATCATCTGATGATGATATTTGAACACATCTTGGAGGTTGACAGCTATGTCTGGCGCCCACCGTGTATCATTTTTTGGGTAGATTTATTTTTACCCAGTACTAAAGAGAGTCTTATATTGTTTCTTATTTTATAGGTATACATTTTATTATCTCATAATTAATAAGATCTTTATTTGTGCGCACGCTGTTTTTACCCAAACACATTTGTTTTTCTCTCACTCAACAGTTTGCTGGAAGAAAACTCTTTTAGAGTTAAGCTCGCATTTGTACATCATGATTTATTGTAAGTTCTCATAATTATGTTGTTTTGTGTACAATAAAGAATCTAAGAGTGCTCATCGAGACGAATAAACTGAGCCCAACTACAAGTTTTCTGCTACTATTATTATAGGAGATCCCTTGCCTACCTTTCGTCTCGTCCAACACTAGGCCCTCCCTATAGCCTAGTCATTTTACGGTTTGAGCCGGGACTAATTAAAAATTGATTTATTTTCAATGTATCATTTATGAGCCAATTTGGTCTTAGAAATATAATAATTATTTAATATAAATTATTAATTATAATTTTATTACAAAAATTAAAAAAAACCTCTTCAGCAACAGCCCAAAATAAAATTGTTTTGTCTTCTAAGACAGCTTTGAAAAAAAAAATTAGATCTTTCTAAGGAATAATCATTGTTTTAAATTTCAATGGCTATTTTCATGGCTCAAAAGTCATTTATAGTTTTGAATTGAATTAATAGGAGTGCATTGGTATTAAAATTATTACGTTTATAGCATTCTGGGAGGTACAATTGTTGTGAAATTTATAAATATTTTTTCAGGTTCTCTTTTGTCACTAACAGTTTAAAAGTAGTAACAGTTTAAAAGTACAAATCAAAATCAAATCAAAATAATTTATTCAATATAGGAGCCTGAAGCACACTTATTAAACGTACCATTTATAATGACTCCCTACTCCTCCTAACAAAACTCCGTAAAATGACTGGGCTACTAGAATATATCGGCCTTTTCTGTGGTTTCTAGCCTTGCGGAAAAATCCCTTGGCAATCCTTTCCCAACCACCTTCCTTTCTGCATGATTTTTTTCCCCAATAAATTGCATCAAGCCAGGCCCGAGGGCGTACCGGGCAAATACCCGGTGGGCCGCCTCTCTGGTGTGCCGGTCGCCCGGCCATCTATTTTCGATAGGCCGGCCTGTTTGAAATTCAATTTTATTACGACTTGACAATATTGCAAAAAAATCTAGTGCTCGCTACGATCGCTCCGTGCTTTGTGTGAAAAGCAGAGTACATACAGAAATTAAGTCAATTTTAGCATAAGCTCCATAATCATGTTAAAATGTAGAAAAATCTCGAGCTCGCTTCGCTTGGTCCTGGTTTTAGTTATCGATCTTTTAACACCCCTTCCCCCTTTTTTCATCTTTCATGTGAAATAAAATGAAAATAAAATATCCTTACTATAAAAAAAAAAATTTAAATAATGCCCTCCCAATCTCGACCAAAATGAAAACACCGAATGTTTTCATTTTTGTCGAGATTGGGAGGGCCGATTGTCTCTAAAATGCCCGGGCCGATTTTAGGTCCTAGTCCGGCACTGCATCAAGCAGCATACGGATTTTTATTCCATATTTGCGAATACTTTCAAATGTTTGTATAGGCTACAGCGAAGAGTAATATAAGTATATTAGAAAAGAGAACCCACTCGTGGCAACATTACGCATCCAGCACTCGTAGTATGCTACACGTGATACGGCTGTATCACGTCTTTTATCTCGTTCGTTCGCACGCAAATAGAAAGAGAGCGAAGGTGTGATAGCGCTGTATCACTGCGGCATGCTAGCTATGCAGCACTGCATAGCTAGCATGCCGTAGTGATACAGCGCTATCACACCTTAGCTCTCTTTCTATTTGCGTGCGAACGAATGAGATAAAAGACGTGATACAGCCGTATCACGTGTAGCATACTACGAGTGCTGGTAGTATGCAACACGTGATACGGCTGTATCACGTCTTTTATCTCGTTCGTTCGCACGCAAATAGAAAGAGAGCGAAGGTGTGATAGCGCTGTATCACTGCGGCATGCTACCTATGCAGCTTATGTCAAATTGAACCCTTTTTTGTAGTTAACGTCACTAAATACTAGATGGCTGCACTTTCTATGCGAACTACATCGAAAATACCCGCCAAAAGGCGATTGTCCCCCACAGATTGGGACACACACATTGGGCTACAGAAACGTGGAAAAAATTCGCGCGTCTTTTAAATCTTAGTGCTGATAGCCCCTAATACTAATGTGTACAGTCCGTGAGCCCTTAGAATAGGATTCGGCTATCGGGTAAAATTCGGTTAATATTCGTAGTTGAGCGTTTCTAAACAACAAATATCTGACGAAAATTTAGTCAAATTTAAAATGTTTTAACTAGGCTTAATGTGTGATTTATTTGATTAAAATAGCGAATATTTTATGGTTTATTGAAAATTTTCAGTATTTTCTAAGGCATGCTTACTTCATAGGACAAGGTACATTTCCTATGGACACATTTTTTGAGAACCACCCATTTACTTGAGTTCAAAAAGATTGTCATTTGCCGTGATCTTGTCTTTCATATGATACATACGAAAACAACCGATTTCACCCGACAGCCGAATCCTATTCTAAGTGTTACCGGACTACTGTACTAATGGTTGTGGTTGATTTATCGATATCTATTCTATAAATTTTTCATTGGCACATCACTAAATGCGACCAAATGAAAAAGCAAATGGCCGATGGCCGACGATACGTCGTTCTAGAAGCCAGATAAAAAGAATCCGATGTAATTCCATGAATTATGCGCTCTTTATGATTATGACTAGCAAAATAAGATTGCAAAAAGACTAAAGAACTAAGATAGCAATATATTGCCGGCATAAAGTCACAGAAACGATCAAAAAATTGAATCTAAAACGAGCCTGTAACACTATTTTAATAATTCGCAAATAGTTATTTTCGTGCCTGTCACGGACGTATGTCCGTTTATTGTTCAGGTAAGTCCTTTTTGTTGTTATTTCTTTACCGTTAGAAGTGTTTGTGGCATTATTTTGACAGATTTTTATGTCTGAATAAGTGCAAAGTGTATGCACGAGTGATTTATTTTTAGCAAATCTCTGTTTTATATCTAGGTACCTACGTGCTAATGCTCTATTATTTTCCACATTACTAAACGTCTGTCTTTATGCTCCATAGAGTTTTAAATGTAAGCAGGTCTCGAATTTTGATGATGGGAAAATACCATGACCCGCATCAGCTGTTCTATGGTTTAACCAAACTTGCCCTAATGTTGTTATGTATGTGTGTTACAGTTGAAGTAATGTGAAGTATTCGACGGGCGGAGCTCCGCCCCAGTTAACCATGGAGAGGACCTACGACAAGCGACACAGCAAACATCACAAAGACAAGCACAAGAAACGTTTGCACAAAAAACACCGGAGCCATTCTAGTGGTACTCATGATCAATCTTATGCTACGGTAAATTCTGTCAAACCGCTCGTGGAGTATTCTGATGTTAGCTCCGAGGACTTGACGGGACCGGAGGCGGGAGAAATCGAGAGCGAGGCGAGCTCGATCGGTCGACATATCGCTGACGACCTCGACAGAACGAGGAAGTCCCACTCGATACGGACTTTTGTCGACAACAAGACAATATCTGTCACGACGACCACAAGCCGTCGGGCTGTCGAGGAATATGCTCTCACACGTGATTCTTCTTCAGCAGCAAGGAAGAGGAACCGGCTCGATTATGTTGAACCAGAGCCAGAGTTCGATGATCACCGATACAAGAAGAAGAAGGAAAAGAAGAAAAAAGAGAAGAAGAAGCGAAAGAAGAAGTCTAAGCATCGATCACGGTCGGCCAGCCTCGAGAGTCTTTCGCCTGATGATAATGTGCCTATGGAGGCCCCCGTAGGGGTGGTGTCTCCACAGAGATACACTCAAGTTCCCGTGAGCGAGTGGGAGAAGGTGTCGTCACCACTGCGCAACGGGTCGTGCTCGCCTGTGTCCCCCACCACACCCCCGATACTGCGCGAGTCGCCGCGCCATCGGGTGCCGCTGAGGGAGCCCTCGCTGCATGCGATACCCTTCTCTCCACATCGAGATTCTCCAGTAGTCAGGTAAGAAATTATATTTCTCACATTTGATTTTTTTATGAAACTGAACTCAAATTCATTATAATTTGATGACCAATTTGACGTGGATACATCCATAGCTATGCCGAAAGTCATTCTAAAAGTTACATCAAAATTGGTCACTGAATTATGAATCAAGAATATAGGTCTTGCATCATTAAGGCTTGGTTACAGACACAACATTTTAGTCAGATTTCATAATTTGATCTGACTAAGCCAACTTTACAATTGAATTTGACCTTAGCACAGAAATTCTTAGGAATTTGACATAATCTAAGCACCAACTTGAACTCAAATAATGTTTCTGAACCTCGGCCTAAATCTTGTCGATTTTTTTGTTTGTTTCTGGTTTCCATGGCATGTATAATCCTAGTTTCTTTGGAAACCAATGCTGTTTAAACTAACCAGCTACTAAACATCTACATTTTAAAATTAATTATTGCAAAATTATTGCATCATGAAAATAGTGCCATGGTAAATGCTATCAATTTAATGTTTTGCTGTTCTTTTGCACACTTAAAATGTAATTACCTATTGTAGAAAAGTTTGTGACCACTTGAAGAGGACTTAGTTTATGTATTTGATCAATCAATAACATCTTATGTTTCCTGTGTCACTTTCCTGTAAATAGAATTTGTAATAATTACTATATTCAATATTATTTTACCCCTTTGATAAGAATAGTTATCTTAGGACCTGTTTCTATTCTATTCTATTTTTATTTAATGGCGTTTCCTTGTTAGATTTCGCCAGTGTCAAGTATTTTGAGGGAGTGTCTATCCAATCTCGAGGATTGTTTTTGAGTAAGAACAACTGAGAAGGATTTTGGAGCCTTGTGGCAGGCTGAGACGCGAACCGCGCGAACACCACAGAGGATTATATTGTACAGAGCAACAGCTTCATAGGAGCTTCGATTACATTAGCCTATTCTTGTAGGGCTGTCTAAAAGGAAATAAATTTAATTGAAGTATGAAGGATAATGTTTTATAATATGTAGGTATACTGTTTTTCTTTTTTGTTGTTGTGGTTTGTTGTGTTATTTATTATTTGTTATTTAGTTGAATAAAATGAGTTAAAATTTAAAAAACGCTGCCGCCCGATCCGCCGCTTTACGCGGGTGACTCAGAAATTGACTTACCTGTCACGATCTTTGGGGTAGGTATATGAAGAAGGAGATGTTTTTGTTTGTGTTCCTCCTCGTATTATTAAAGCACACAGTGCAATTATTAACCATTTCGTTTAATATTATTAAACTACTTTTAAACATGCTCGAGTAAAATGAACAATAATAATATCTCACACTTTAAATTCACATGACATGACGTTCTACAATGACAGTAAAATAATCCATAGACATATGAATATTAACAGAGGTCAGTGGCTCCAATCTCTTTCCGAAAGGAAGAATGGACAATATCTCACACCTTAAATTCACACCCTCGTTACGCCGTAACCACCCAAAGCATAGCCAAAGTGTCCCCTCGGCCTCGTTCGTGAGCCCCGTAGGTGAACGCGCACACAAGCATACTGCGCATGTAGTGATGCGCCGCTTTTGCGAGGTTGTTTGAAGCTGTAACTCTGTACAATATAATCCTCTGTGCGAACACCACGCGAGAGAAGTGTTCGAGGCAAACCCCGCAACGTGACTCCAGGACCTGTTTCACAACTTTTGGATAAGTTCTTGTTAGCTTATCTGACAGCTCGTTTGACATATTTTGTATGAAAAATATGACAAACAAGCTGTCAGATAAGTTAACACTAACTTAAGCTTAACCAAAAGTGGTGATACAGGCCCCTTGCAATATAATGTTCAAAGTGCATAGATTAGTCATAGAATAGATTAGGGGTAGATAGTGCACTCCAATATCGGTCTGAAACTGTAGTTAAATAATTATTTAGCTTTGAATAAATGCTAAATAATGTTTGAATTGGTTAGAGGTTGATTTACATTTTGTTTAATTTGTGCACTTAAATGAAATTACAGGAATGTACATTGTTTTCTACTATTATTCTGGGGACGTGCCATTATTTATGGCACTATTTTAACATCCAGGCCATTTGTCCTTGCTTCATAGTTTATTCAAGTTTGACAGTCTGTTATGATAACTATTCCACCAAGTTGCCAATCATGTTTGAATTATTTTGTGAATTACATTTCTGAAATTACTGGAGATTTTGCAGGCATAAAACATTATAAAGAGGTGCTAATAAATTGGCAGTGAAAATTAAATAGGGTACTCGCAAAAGTATACCATGACCACATGTGAGTCTGCACATGACATGCTGCACATGAATGCAATAAATAATTTTATTCTATTTTGTTTAGTTAAACTAACTTGACATAAAAGACTAACAAACAAATCTATGGAATCACACAAAAAAATACAATTAAACATATTCTTTTTCTCAGTGGTCATAAACTTGCAAAAAGTACCTTTTAAAGTATGCAGACCCTCTAGCATGATTTCTCTACTTACGCGCGACTCTGCCTTTTTTCATACTACCAGTCGCGCGCGAGAAAGGGCAATTTTCTATGCAGCGAAGGCGCGTCGCGCGCGAATAGAGAAATCATGCTAGCCCAACAGCTGTTCACTCATAGCATTTATCAACTCTTCATCCTCAACATCATAAATAATCAATAATTGCTTTCATGTCTACCCAATAGTGACGTAAGGTAATTTTCTAATTTATTACATTTATTTTAACTTTACTACTTTTTATTTTTAGGTTATAGTAGCAAGTTGTGTTTAGCAAAAAATTCTTAGTAAAAAATGTACTAAGGATAAAAAGTGGCATGTTCATATTATGTCAAATTACCATTACATGAGAACATAGGGTGTCTACTGTTTTCACACCAAAGTCGCAAAGTTCGGTTTGGATAAGATTTTGTCGCCGACATGTCGTCGAGTACTCCGCGCGGGTATATGTCGCACAGCAAGGCATTATCCACACCGAGTCCGACATATCGGCGGGTCGGTGACTTCGGTGTGTAGACACTAGTACGCGACTAAAACTATTATAGACTCGACTGTGGACTTACCATGCCAAAAAACAAAAAAATCAAAATTTATTAGCGTGCATCGCGGCTGTCTCGTTTTGTCGCTTTTTCTTGCGTTGCATGCTAGATTATAGATTCAGTTTAGCTCTTGCAACTTTCTCTTTAAGTTTCGTCTTTGTCTATTCTGCAAGATTTTCAAATTAATTCTTTCCACGGTAGAATGCATTATCTTTCCATTTATAGGCACAATGAGATTGTAGGCATGCCCGGTAATAAATAATTATTAGATTTTTAATTAATGGGTATGCTTACAATCAGCATGCTATTTGCATTTTTTAACGTTCATTTGAATCTTAACTATTATAAAACCGTAAAATCATGGGGAATAAAAAAGTAGCGGTTCACTTCATATAAATTCAAATAACAAACGATAGCGCGATTTAAAAACGTGCAGCGCCATCTATTGACAAAATTGTTAGTTTGTTTGTTCGCGCATCACGCAAAAACTACTGAACCGATTTTGATGAAACTTTTTTTGTTTGATAGCTTATGATCTGACTTAAAATCTGGTATATAATTTGTGCGGACGAAGTCGCGGGAAAACACTAGTATACTATAATCATTGATCTATATCCTAAAGCTGGCAATGGTATCGATTCGGTATTGCCACGACTTAACTTAACTAAATTTATTCCTGTCATTTTCTAACATTCGACTAAGAAAAGAGACAGAAAACCAAGAACTGACTTTAGTGCTGTCAAAGTGACGCTACACGCCCAAAAACGACTTAAATAAGATGGCGCATTATGATGCCATCTTATTTTGGGCGTGTAGCGTCGCTTTGACAGCACTAAAGTCAGTTCTTGGTTTTCCGTCTCTTTTCTTAGTCGAATGTTAGAAAATGACAGGAATAAATTTAGTTAAGTTAAGTCGTGGCAATACCGAATCGATACCAGTATCAGTTAAACAGAAATTCACGACTTATTTCAAGGAAATCAATTTAATCTCAACCTTATACGAGTACTAAGGATATAAAGAAAAACCTCAAATTTCGGTCTAAGGTTTAAAGATGGCATCTGTATACTATTGATGTCTCTTATTCTAATGGAAGTTTGTCATAATTGTGAATATTTTGTCAAGTAGCATTGTCTTGCTTCATATTACACATCTACTCCTATACTTGATCTTTGACTGTAATAAAATAAGTCATAGGTTTTGAAATCTGTCATGAAGTTGTGAAGTAATGACTTCATCCATGAGTCGATCATTCGATGAAATCGTATCGTAAATTTGTAAAATATTTCTCATTCCATAAAATTACTGTGACAACAAATGGGTAACAAGAAATGGGTTTGTATTTTAAGCAGGGAATACCCTAGACAATATCTGCAGAATTGTGTACCTGCACTACAGGGTGACATTGATAATCATAAGCATCCTTTTAAAGTAAGGCCTGTCACATACATACGGAATTGCGATTCGCAATTCCGAATGAAAACAGGTTTTTCGTATAGGTTTGAAATTCCGTTCGCAAATCTGGAGGGGGACCTCCATACGAAAACCTGTTTTCATTCGGAATTCCGAATCGCAATTCCGTATGTGTGTGGCAGGTCTTAGATTCTACCCATCAAACTGAACAACTTTCAGATGAGAGCAAAAAAATCTGCTGTTCCATACTAAACTGCTTTGCTCCGATAGTGTTGCTCCATAGTAAAAGTTGTTCAGTTTGATGACTCTTGGTTTAAAAGGGTGCTAATGATATCAATTTCACCCTGTATATTATAATGTTGACGTGGAATTATAGTATATTCCAATAAGATTGCTTCAAATAAAACATAGTAATGAAAAAAAAGTTATAATTACAGAATAAATAATTGATTAGAATGAGTTCTATTTAGAATAGCACTCTACAATTTGATATACAGGGTCCTTCATAATATGCTGTCGGTTTTTTAAGGGTATGCTCAGTCCATCAACCTGAACAACTTGCTTTGTGGGACCAACATCATAATCACGAAAAGAAAAAATCTGCTGTCCCACACATTGGCATGAATCAGAATGTTTTTAAAATCCCGTAAGATATCTAACATTTTTTATTCAAAGACTAAATACGACTTGTTATTTGCTGTAAAACTAGATTTTGACGTATTTTTTTGTGATTGCCACCGCGTTAGAAAAATCCTTTATGTAGATAACGGAACCCGCATATCTCAGTAGAACTTATAAAGTCGTGATGTCTCAATTTGTCGTATAGATAAGTAAATAAATTGTTAGAATGTAGTTATAGTAGATTACACGCCGAGGGCTGGAAAGTAAGAAAGGTCTCAGATCTCGAGTAATCTAAACATGTGATCTGAGGCTCTCTTATTTACTGTCCGAGGTTAGTATACTATTTTTCTCCTCTACAGAGGTGGAAAGCGGCAACTTCGTTTAGCGCAGCGCAGCGGGACGAAAATTTACGCTTTCCGTCCGGAGGGGAGAGATAGTATTTATTATAGTCTTGACTTACTCGGCTTTGTCAAATGCTCTTATCGTAACATCCCTGAGTAACCAACAACGTTCTGTATTTTTTGCAAATATCACATCTAAATGGTCTACTTTTACATTATTTAGACACTCATCTTGAAACAAATGTTTGTTATAATGAGAACATTGTTAAGAAACTTTTTGAATTCTTAAGTAATACCCATAGATAATCAAAGTAGAGTCTAAGTTTGCAACGGATATAAGTTTGCAATGTGATTCTGGTTGAGGAAACCTACGCTGCGGTTTCAAATGTTAATTACATTTTTGAATAATTAATGTTTGATGGTTATTTACATAATTGGGACGTCACAAATTTGGAGTCTACTGATTACTATAGTAATAGTGTATGTATTTAGTAGATATCATTGCTAGACATTATGGTGGGGCTAGCATGGCAGCGCGATGACATAGCAATCGCGCTTTATCTCTCTTTCACTTGGCGCGCAAGAGAGTGAGAGAAAAGGTGCGTGACATCGTTGTAGTTGTACTTTGTATATATTGTTTTGTTTAAAATATTTGTGTGAGTTTCTGGCCGCATTTTCTCTACAACGGAACACCTTCCGACGCGGTGGTAGAGTCAAAACAAAGATGTCAAAAGCAATCAGTGTGATAAATTTTGGACGTTGTCGCGCGGATCATGCTAGGCCTGCGCCCGCGGTATGGTACCTCGATAAACGTTGTATCGCGCCTGTTAACTCATTCGTTCGCGCGCAAAAAGAAGGGAGCTAGGGCGCGACGGACTTTATCGCGCCGCAATGCCGCGTGCGCTGAAGTGTAAATCACAAACTACCTTCAACCTTGTAAATAAAACATAAATTGTTTGTAACAGAAGAAGACAGAAGTCAACGACGCCGCACACGCCCGCTGCCCCGTACCACGACACTGTAACGATAGATTCAGACAACGAACCCGAGTACGACCGACGCAGGGAGTACTACGATCATCCGGTCCAGTCGCCTATCATGATCATATCAGGTACTTAGTAGTGGTTTACCACCTATGAATAAGAATACTACACTACAGACACAGAATAGGTTAGTACATATATAGTTCTACATACAGAACGGCCACTCCCCGCCCTCCTCTGACTTCAGATACCCCACCCCCTCACACTCTCTGGGAAACTTGAGGGAAGCCGAGCGAGGGAATGCAGTCAGGCGCACCCGTAGTATTTGACTACATAAAATTGAGTCTTTTCAGTGCATAAAAAACGTTGAAAAAAATAGCTGAATTCACATTTTCAAGTCTAAGTAAGTCTCATTTTTAAGTCTAGCTCAAATACTATTTTTAATAACAGAACGAACATTGAAAAGTAACGAAATGTAGATGATATTTACATTGAAAAGTAACGAAATGTTCATACGATGCGTGGTAAGTCAACCCTATACACATATGTCAAGGACAATTTGCACCAAGTGCGCATGTGCGAACGCCATCATGTCAAATTCAAAACGTTTGAAGTGCTGGATCTGTGCTACAGACTTAAGCAGTTGATAAAGTGGTATCGTATGAAATTAATATGTTTTGCTTTTGCCGTATGCTAGCACCACTGGAAACCAACATTCTTGGATATTAAAGCATTCATTGTATCGACTGTCCTTGTCCATGTTAAGGGTGGTGTCGCTCGGGCTCACTGCCTGTCACTGGACGGGGTTTGGGCATTCTGATTCTTCTATATTTAGAATATTTCTGACTGGCGTAGTCAGCAATTTAGCCGGGAGCATAATACCGCCTGTCACTGGACGGGGTTTGGGCATTCTGATTCTTCTATATTTAGAATATTTCTGACTGGCGTAGTCAGCAATTTAGCCGGGAGCATAATATGCTTTTGCATATTGCCTGTGTGGTATTCAGCTAAAGGCGACTACACACGAAAGGCCGATGCATCTTCGGGCTGTGTCGGACTTAGGTATGCAGACACTATATTATAAGAGATAAGTGTACTTTTTGCAACCATCAGCAGCAAGGCTGATTCAGTGTTTATGTGGTGTAGAGCATCTATGTGATGGGGATGGACCAGGTCTGCCTGCATAACTTCAGTCGGTTTAGGAGTTACAGACGTTTAAAGATCTGGAAAAAAATTACGTACAGCTGCAGGGCTGATCGTATGATATTATTGTAGTATGCACTGTAGCCATGTGAACACTACAAAAACTGACATGGTTCATCAGTCGGTTTCGGAGTTACTGACGTTCAAAGGTCTGACCTTTGAACGGCTGTATCTCCTAAACCGACTGGCAGTTCATGTCAGTTTTTGTACTTTTCGCATAGCTACAGTGCATACTACAATAATATCATACGATCAGCCCTGCAGCTGTACGTAATTTTTTTCCAGATCTTTAAACGTCTGTAACTCCTAAACCGACTGAAGTTATGCAGACAGACCTGGTCCATCCCCATCACAGAGATGCTCTACACCACATAAACACTGAATCAGCCTTGCTGCTGATGGTTGCAAAAAGTACACTTATCTCTTAAGTAGAATAGCACCAACGCCTCGAGAGACGCGTGTCCTAAAAGGCGACTTGTTTTGGGCTTCATGCCTCGCCAGCATCTTTGATTCCTAATTTAATTTATCTTGTACATGTGTGCTTCGTTGGTTTGGTCATGTGGAGAGGATGAGTGACATCAGATGTACGAAAGAGATATGTGGTGCTAATGTGAGTGGTAGTGTCGGCAGAGGGCGCCCTCGTAGAATGCATTTTGATCAAATTGGTTGTGTCCTACAAAAAGGGCAGGTGCGGAGTACTCGAAACCGATGGGCATATATGAAGAGATATATGGATGTAAATGAGGCAATAGTTATGTAAGGATCGTAGAAGATGGAGTGCTCTGGTCTCTGTATACCCCACTAGGAAAGAGGCGTGACGTTATAGGTAGATAGATAGATGTATGTATCAATGTGTTGTTACAGATTCCCCCGTCCACGAATCGTCTCGAGCGCGCGAGTATAGTCCGCGCCGGCAGCACCGCCGCCGCAGTCCGAGGCGGAGGCATCGCAGTCGTGAGCGAGACCGGCATCGGGACTCCAGACCCGTTCACAGGTTAGTTCTTGTGTTTGTCTTTAGCGATTCATGAAGTGGGTTCCACGTATCAGTAACATTTGTGTGTCAACAGTATACAAGTAACAGTAATAGGTGCGTCCAAAATCGTATCCGCATGCTTATAAGCCTCGCGGTTTTTCACTCTTGTTTCAAATTACAGTAGGTATCATCTAAACCACCCCTGTGAATCGTATTTAAGGCCCAATGGTATGACGAAATACCTTGGAGGCGTCTTTTATTTTTCATTTTACGACTAGATTTATACCATTTACCGAAACTTAAGTCATACCTCAGTATTTTTGGACAGTTTATCTAGTGAAATCATAAACTGAATACACGATTGGAATTACTTCACTCGCATGCATTTTTAAACATTTTTCTCGTTTTAGAACTAAAAATAGTTTCCGATTGTTGGTATTTATACTCACTTAATCACCATTAGTTTATCTAGTGAAATCATAAGAAAAATCTTTAAAATTGCTTTTGTTCATTCTTTTTAAAAGAAAATACGGCACACGCACGCACTTTTCGGAGGTCAGAGCAATCGCGTTTCTCATAGAAAATTTTCGTCGAACCCATGGCCCCTTAAGTAAACGCATCGTGTATAGTTGGTTTCGTTTGCCTTGTTCAGATCGCATAGTCGCAGCTCGCTCAAGCGGCGTCGGTCGGCGTCGCGCGGGCGCCGGCGCGGCTCTACATCGTCCCCGCCGCGGCACCGGCCCCGGCACATAGACGCGTCCAGGGAGAAACACAGGTAACATCACTACATTATTTTACTTTATATTGATTACGCACATCCTATTCCTGCTAGAACCTACGGACGACATGCCATGCCATGCACTAATGAGTCCATCTAACTTATGTACGTAATGCCAACTGCTCTCAAATGGTGAAGAAATTCTGATGCGTTTGTGAAGTCTACCAATCAGCATTGAGCGCGCGTGGTACCATACTCGATGATGTTAGAAAATCTTACAAAACCAATGATATTCGTTTAGTGTAAAACCAAGTACTTAATATGTTGACCACAATACAGCCAGACAGCCAGACAATGCCAGCCAATGCAGTCAGACTAGTTAAAATCATCAAAAGACTAGTTAAAGTCGTTCGCTAGCTTGCACGTTGATGACGTCGAAGCGGCAATGTGGCGGATAATGTATGGGCTTTCGATACAATTACCCCGTTGAAGCTTGGTAATGAGGTATACCCTGCACAGCACTCCACCGCAGAGCTTCAGAACTGTGATGTTATATCAGCCGATAGACGTCCACTGCTGGACATAAGCCTCTCCCAAGGATCACCACAAAGACCGGTCCTGCGCTGCCCTCATCCGACAGGTTCCCGCCGCCTTCACCAGGTCGTCGGTCCACATTGTGGGGTCCTCCCGCGCTGCGCTTTCCGGTACGCGGTCGCCACCCGACAACTCATCGGCCATCGGTTCTGCGAGCAGTGTCCCACGCGAGCGTGTAGCGTGTGTGCGATGTAGATACATACACTGTGCGTCTATTAACGTGTGCGTCTCTTAAAAGAATGTTTTAATACTAATTATACTTGTATTGTTGTAGAAGTAAGCACAACTCGCCCAGCCCGCCTTCAACGGCGCTGCAACGGAAGATAGACTTCAAGGAGAAGATCAGCGATACTAGTCTGTTCGCCGAACTCGTCAAAGATAAACATAAGAGAGCTAAGGTTTGTCATTCATACAATTTGATAGGTTGTTTTGTTTGTTTGATGTGTGGTTCCAGCCTTATAATACACCTCATTTCAACCCTCTTGGTTTTTACAAAAGACAACCGAGGCATAATTTTTTTTTGACGCGATGCCTGCCACCTGTCACCACTTAATATGGAATTCCACCTTGAGAAAACAATCAATCAATTATACTTTATTTTACACCAAAAAACATATTATACAGAGAGTAAACAAACAGGAATTACAGAGGGTAAAATAATAGGCGGGTATAAACAACATACTTAGGCTGGATTTTCACCAGAGCTGTGCGAGGTAGCTAGTGTGAGTGAGAAATAAATACATTAATACCTCGATCGCTCTGTCGCGTCATAAGGAAGTCTAAGCTATTCTATCGGTGGATTTTTTCCTCGCTCACCGCCTCTCTAGCTTTGTAGAAAGCCTATAGGCCCTGAATCTACCAAAGCGGAGCTGAGCGAAGATGTGTAAAATCACCCAATAAAATAGCTTCCATCCATCATAGTGGAGAAAGAACCAATTTCGTTATTTACCCATTAATCTGCTTAGCTTCAGTGGAAATGGTTCAAGTGAAGAGATGTCTCATATACTCACCTTATTTCCATGTATATCATGTACGTTCTCTTATAGAAACTGCAAGAGATCCTGAACCAGAAGGAGGAGGAGTCTCAGGGCGCCATCTCGAGCGCCTCCATCAACAACCCCGAGGTGCTCACCATCGATGAGCTGTCCAGCACTACTTCCGAGAGCGCCGCACAGCCTGCATCTGTGAGTATATTAGTCTAAAGGGACTCGAACCCGTAACCTGCAAATCCGGGGCTAAGCTTTCGTCCAGTTAAGGTACCGGCACTCTTACCGAAAGGTCCCAAAATCTTCAATATCTTATGTCTTGGAATGTGAGCTTTGTTTGTGTGTTACGGCGTTCTACACCACTAGTTTTTAATTAGTAAAGAAACTTTAAGGGTGTACTACTTTCCCCAAGGAACTGGGTCGAAAAACGAAAAAAAAATTTGGACCTCCCATACAAAAGTGCGGATCGACCGATCGATTTTCTATGGGAGGTATAAAAAATTATATTCGTTTTTCGACCCATGTTCCTTAGGGAAAGTTGTTCAGATTTACGGTCTGAATACACCCTTAAAGCTTCGTTACTAATAAAAAACTAGGTGTATACACCACTATGCAATATATTGCATGAATTCTAGTACAGTACGACTAGGGAAATAATACCGCGCGTCAATCTTAGTTTGCGTAGACCCGAGTCACAGTATAAGAAAGAGTATATAGTACTACATACAGTACGGACACTCCCCGCCCCCCACAAATTTTAAACCCCCCCCCCTCTGGCAGGATCGTGGTGTAAAATGATGGCAAACGCGTATTCCTGTATAGCTCAAACTTTATCAGCTTTTAAATATTTCCCATTTGTATGAAATGACAGCTAACCGCCTGGCCCCGGACAGGGCGAACTGCGTATTGAAAAATCGCTTTTCGCGCCGCAGTTCGCACTGTCCCGTGGCCAGACGGTAAGTATCCTAGGTGTGACTTTGTCCTGCAGTGGGAACCTGCAGGTTATAATTTACTAACTAAACTCCTCAGATATCGAAAGAGAACGGTGAGAACTCAACGGATGGACAGAAGGACGTGGTGGACATCCCGATGCCGCAGCCCGGCGCCGGCGAGGAGGAGACCGCGCCGATGCAGCCCCCGCCAGAGTTCGGGGCCTCCGACACCGACCAGCCTAACGGAGAGACCGTCAATAATGGCGCCGAGGTCAGTTGCTTCTATTGTAGTGTAGCTAAAAATTAAATAAAAACTCTTTTATTTATTTTTGACGTTGGATTAGAAAGGGACAAAGCACGGACAATTTTTTTTTAAATATTTCATCCTTTCGGATAGGCAATGGGAACTAGCCCTTACAGCCTGGTCTTTAGTGATACTTTTCTTTGTACTTAAACCTAATCTAACCTACCCTTAATACTTATTGAAATGCGCGGGTGGAACACGCATTCCAATGTTCAAGGGAGTTTTACGCGAGGATCAATCCGAATCAAAGGGGAGCGCCTTCTTTATTTCTCACTTTTACTATATCGTTCTCCATTATTGACACATTATTGAACTAATTCCACCACATTAACACAATAATAGCCACGAAAAACTAATTTAGAAAATTAAGAAACAAAGCCCGTCCGTTCCGTCATGTTTCCCGCGCAAAACTCCAAAGCTCGGACAAAGTTAACGTCACTAAAAACAACTACGGAGAAGAACATTGAGAAGAATATAGATTTAGGGTTGAACTACACATAGCCGCACGCGATCGCCCTTTTCCGTCGCTCCATCCTTTTCTGTCACTCAGGAACGTCATTTGCGAGAGCATATAAGATAGACGGAACGCCGCAGGCAGAAAAGGATGGAGCGACGGAAAAGGGCGATCGCGTGCGGCCATGTGTAGTTCAACCCTTAGCGAAAAGTTTTAAATCTATGTTGAAGAACGATCATTACCGACGTTTCACGTCTTGTTAGGCAGTCTGCACTCCACTATAGAGCATTCGAATCTTCTTGGTTATACCATACCATCCAAACTTCTTGATCGTATAATATTTCCTTATGGAAAAATTTACCGCAAGGCGACCGCAACGCGTGACCGCGACCCACTGGTCTGTATGAAAGCTACCGTCCGGTCGCGCGACTCGATCGATTGCATCCGTCACGTCAGTGCTTGTGAGAGCTTCATATAAATTCATACAGAGCAGTGGGTCGCAGTCCCCGGTTGCGGTTGCGCGTCGCGGTCGCTAGGATCGGAATGCGACCTTCATACTGACGTTGTAAAATTATTAACAAATAGGAGAGAGAAAAAGACTGTACACCAAAACAACGAATCAATTCCTCTACGTAACAACGTGAACATTTTCACAGAAGCCAGTGACAACGCCTCCGATGACGAGCAACTCCGCGCTCCCCCCACTGCCCAAGATGGGGGGCAGCGTGGTCGACGGGGTCTACTACCAGAACGCGCAGCAGCCGCCCCCGCCTAAACCCAAGAGTCTCACCAAGCTACCTATGCCGCCTAACACTCAGGTAATATAGCCTCAGATTACTTTTATTTATGCATACAGGGTGTTAGGGTAAACAGTTACATTACTTTAACAACTTTAAGGGGTGGTTCCTATGACACTTAACAACTTTCCCCAAGAAACCTATAGGAAATTCGCAAGAATTCAAAAATATTGGGTACTGAAGGGGGTTCATTTCAATTTTGTACACAATTTATTATCACGTTCTTTTGGCCCCACAAGAGACCACATCATGGGTCACTGACTGTAAATTGAACCATCTTGACAGCACAGACTTAAAAGAAGAACCAGACGTAATCTCGTCTAATCATGAGTGAAGCACCCATTTCTTTTGTGTGTGTGCTGTCAAAGGTGACGGGTTGTAGGACCTGCGCCTAGAGCTAGTGCATCTGTGTAAGTGTAGGTCGCTTGTAGAACAAACGAGATTGTATTACCTTGGATGCTTCACATCCTTTTTAGTGCAATATTCGGTCCGTATTTCTTTCAAGTCCGTGCTTGACAGCAACTGGTCTACCTTTTAGCAACTCACGTCTAAACTAGCTCCCAACTAAAGGCATCATGTGTTACATTGCAGGTAGAAGACCTGAAGTCGCTTGCCAACGAGAGTCCGCTGAGCACGCCGTCGCCGAGCCCCGTCAAGAGGCCAGAGAAACCAGAGAAACCAAAGAAGACTGGCATCATGAACCTGCCGATGCCTCCTGGTAATTATTTTACTACTATTATTACAGAATAGACAATAGTGTAATGATAGTTCTACATATTAATGGGGCAATGATACCTACGCTAAGGTAAAAGGCGGCAAGTGCTCTCAGATCTCTTAACACACTTGGCCGCATTTTACAATTTATAACGCCAGAATGGAACATCTGTTCTGTATTTGGTTGAATCAATTTATTTTTGGTACTGTTTTATAATGAACAGCGATTTTCTAAATTTTGTTGTATCTCTGAAATTATCTCTTCGTTCGTCGTATTCTTTTGCTAACCTTTGTGTGTTCTTAGTGACTAACTATTTTAAGTTGAAATTGTTTACAAAATCTTACAACTAAGTCAATCAAAGGCCCAATTCTAATACATCTTGTCATATCTCCATTTAATATACGCGCTCAGCTTATCTTGATAATATTTAGTTTACGCTATACACAACGTAAATAACATGATATTATATTATTATAAGAGATAGGTGTACTTTTTGCAACCATCAGCAGGAAGGCTGATTCAGTGTTTATGGGGTGTAGAGCATATCTGGAATGGGGATGGACCAGGTCTGCCTGCATAACGTCAGTCGGTTTAGGAGTTAAAGCCTGACCAGAAATAAAAAAAACCTCGCCATGTTGCGGAAAATCATTGGAACTAATTTTTGTACTTGGAACACTAACATTAAAGGTGACAGTCGATTGCAGCGCCCCCAAATCTGTAGGGCTATTGTGTAAGCTTCCGATTATATCGTTTACAAAATCGATAACGTTTTATGACTGTACTAGCCAATTTTTAAATAATATTTTGTTTCTGTGATCATCGTGTTCATTATCTGAGATAAATTAACTAAATATTAAGAAGCAAAATCGCCAAGAACTGCCAAAACACCGTGTCGATTTGATACCGATTGAATCGGGTATAGTTACACAATAACCCCCCAGGTTTTTTATTTTCCTGGTCAGGCTTTACATACGTTTAAAGGTCATTAAAAAATTGTCGATCAGCTGCAAGGCTGATCGTATAATATTATTGTAGTATGCACTGTAGCTATGTGAACAGTACAAAGACTGACATGGTTCATCAGTCGGTTTAGGAGTTACAGCCGTTCAAAGGTCCGATGTTTGAACGGCTGTAACTCCTTAACCGACTGGCAGTTCATGTCAGTTTTTGTACTGTTCACATAGCTACAGTGCATACTACAATAATATTGATCAGCCTTGCAGCTGATCGTTAATTTTTTACTGACTTTAAACGTCTGTAACTCCTAAACCGACTAACGTTATGCAGGCAGACCTGGTCCATCCCATCACAGATATGCTCTACACCCCATAAACACTGGGGCATCTTCTCTACAACGGAACACCTTCCGAAGCGGTGGTAGAATCAAAAATGACGTCAGAAAGTTATCTATGGGATATTATTTTGAATAAAAATTTTGACTTTGACTTTGACACTGAATCAGCCTTGCTGCTGATAGTTGCAAAAAGTACACTATTTCTTATACTATATGTAATTGACAGTGATACCCGGCTCGGAGGAGCTGAGCGGGGACGAGCTGGACGGTTCCACACCGCCGCCCGCCTCGCGCAGGGACCAGTACTCGCACGTGTTCAGCTCGAGGAAGACGCCCAGGGATAGTAATGTATGCTAGTTTGTTTATTATAATGTATGTAATGGACAGTGATACCCGGCTCGGAGGAGCTGAGCGGGGATGAGCTGGACAGTTCCACACCGCCGCCCGCCTCGCCGGAGAAAATATTGTTCAGTTTGATGGTCTGAGATTGATTGATGATTAAGTTAGATCATGTATGTATTGTTGACTACAGGGTAAAATTGATATCATTAGCATCCTTTTAAACTGAGAGTCTACCCATCAAACTGAACAACTTTTACTAATGGGAGCAAACCAATCGGAGAAAAAAAAATCAGCTATCCCATACATTTGAGTCATGCAGGCAGCGGCGGCGAGTGTAGTTTAGTATGGGACAGATGATTTTTTTAAAAAGTTGTTCAGTTTGATGGATAGACACTTACTTTATAAAAATGATGCTAGTGATATCAATTTCACCCTGTATAGTGTATAATGGTAATCCGCAGAGTTTAGAAGTCTGCATTGTCTATTTTTCTGATAGCTGCCACGCAATTTGATCAAAAGTACGTTTTATTATATTTGATAAAACGGGTTGCAAGTCAGTCTTAGTAATCTCCGATATCATATTTTAGTGTAAAATGTGTCCACACTAAATAAAGCTAATAGATTGTGTGTCGTTTCAGGCAACTTGTAAGTTGAAAAGGCCGCGGATTCTGAAGAGACGCGGCTCCAAATTAGTTCCTGTCGCCACCACCACGCATCACGCGAAGGACTGGGGAGAGAAGTGTGTCGATGGCTTCCAGGTATGTTATTTTATTTTATTTTTATTTTATTCGAAATGCTTACAGCTTACAATCACAATAATAGTTCTGTAAATGCTATGGTACAATCTGACCCATTACAAGTTTTCACCTGTTATTTCGTCATCGTCATTTCAGCTGAAAACGAAAGTCGTCCGCTGCATAGCATTCATTATCTTTACGATCTTATCAACTGAGCCTGAGCAAAAAGCTCTAAGAGGCCAGTTAAAGTATAAAAATTTAATTGTATCGAATAATGCCTCTTAAGATGGCCGTCCATCAGAGATGTGCTTGGTAGCAAAACTAATGAGACAATAATCCACCAATAGCGCGCTCGCTTCATCGCGTCATACGGAATCTGAAGCGATCCTATTGGTGGATTAATTCCTAGCACACTGTCACGCAGGTAGACGGCCAGTCTGATACTCACCTGCAGAAACGCTAATTAAAGTTGACCCTCCATTAAATCTCTTGCTAGCTTTTACTACGTCAGTCAACAAGACAAAAAGTGACAGCAAGATATTTAATGGAGGATTAACTTTAATGAGCGTTTCTGCAACTGAGTGCTAATTATGATTGCAGGAACATTATCTTTAACCAAAAAGCTGTAAGTGTGACTGACTCTATTACACGACATTAATCGTTAATATTTTGCAGGTAATCACCCAAATAGGCGAAGGTACATACGGTCAAGTGTACAAAGCGCGCGACAAGAACACCAACCAACTGGTCGCCCTCAAGAAGGTCCGCCTAGAGAACGAGAAGGAGGGCTTCCCTATCACCGCGGTCAGAGAGATCAAAATCCTTCGGCAGTTGAACCATAAGAACATCGTTAACTTGAGGGAGATCGTCACGGATAAACAGGACGCTTTGGACTTTAGGAAGGTATGTTATACAACGACTTTCATAATTTATGGTTTGACTGACAGGTGGCAAGCATAGTTTTTCCATTTCATTACATCGGTCTCCTTCAGATTAGCCTCATTCACTTCCCAAACAGATAGGTGGAAAAAAATGGTACCATAAATCATCATGGTAAAGGTACTTGCGGCAAGATTTTGCTAGGCAATGGCTGCGTTATATAAACCCCTGTATAAACTTTCACTTAAATCACATTTCGTTCCCCAAACAAATAGGTGCATAATTTTGCAGTCGGATCTTGGTATATAAAATGTAGTCATAGTCATAGTCATAATAGTTTATTGCTTCATGTGGTTACATAAGGTGGACAAATATAAAAATAGAGCGCACATGAACCCTGTAAGGGCACTGCAAACTAAATGTAGTTTTAACTTATTCATTATTAACTTAACTTATTACAATATTTATCTTACCTAATTCATTATTTCTTTACATCTTTATTTTACTGTTACTTACTTACTGTTTTTTGTTTTACTGTTTAAGTTTACAAAGTGAATTATAATCATTTTTTTATTCGATTCTTTATTCTTCATTACACCTTTTGTTTCTTTCTTTCCATTGATATCTTATACATAGTATTTATGTCAATGTTTCTTTCTCAGGATAAAGGATCATTCTACCTAGTATTCGAATACATGGACCACGATCTGATGGGCCTGCTGGAATCAAAGATGGTGGACTTCACGGAGTCGCACAACGCTTCCATCATGCGACAGCTGTTGGATGGCCTCGCCTACTGCCATCGGAAGAGCTTTCTTCACAGAGATATTAAGTGCAGCAATATATTGATGAATAACAAGTGAGTACAAGTGAACTTTAGTTATATAGGGTCCAGGGGATGACCAGACCGTCAAACTCAACAACTTTCTCTTTGGCACTAACATCAAATCGCGAAAAAAACTGTTGTTCCATTCATTTGGCTTGAGTAGTGTGTATGGAACACCTGACTTTTTTCTCGCTATTTCGATGTTGGTGTGTCATAGAGAAAGTTGTTCAGTTTGAAGCTCTGTTAATACCCTTAAAAAAGTTTCAGCAAATTAAGAAAGACCCTATTTATATTTCAGGTGTGTAAATATAAAAATGTAATACAGTTGACTCTTCATCATCATCATCATCAGCCTATCATCGTCCACTGCTGAACATAGGCCTCTCCTAAAGCGCGCCACAAAACCCTGTCCTCGGCCTTCCTCATTCAGTCGCTCTCCGCTACTTTTTTAGGTCGTCTGTCCAGCGGGCAGCAGGGCGTTACTATCATTAAATTAATTTCAATTCAATCTCATTATGCAAGTATAACTTCACAGAGGCGAAGTGAAACTGTGTGACTTCGGTGTAGCGCGGCTATGGTCTGCCGATTATTCAGTTCAAATGCCGGGCTAATGCTTATTCTCCTCTATAACTTTACAGAGGCGAAGTGAAGCTCGGAGACTTCGGTTTAGCTCGCCTATGGTCAGCAGAGGACCGGCAGCGTCCCTACACCAACAAGGTGATCACGCTGTGGTACCGACCGCCAGAGCTGCTGCTAGGAGAGGAGCGCTACGGGCCCGCCGTCGACGTCTGGTCCATGGGCTGCATACTCGGCGAGCTGTTCCTTAAACACCCACTATTTCAGGTAACTTGTGAAGATTCTATCTTATCTACAGGGTGAAATTGATATCATTAGCATCCTTTTAAACTAAGAGTCTACCCATCAAACTGAACAACTTTTATAATGGGAGCAAACCAACCGAGGCAAAAAAAAAACATGTGTCCCATATTAAACTGCACCCGTCGCCGCTGCCTACACGACTCAAATGTATGGAACAGCAGATTTCTTTTTGCTCCGTTTGGTTTCCTCCCATGGAAAAAGTTCTTCAGTTTGATGGGTAGACTCTTAGTTTAAAAGGATGCTAATCATGGAGTACAATCAAAGAGGAGGGGGCGTTATTCATTTCAATAGGCAAGCGTAGCGTGACAACGCGCGGGGGTGAGGGAGCTCTGTGGGGGGGAGCCTGTGTGCGCCATCTAGCGAAGTATAGTGAAATTAGCTCAATCGATGAATTATTCGATACTACCGCTACTCCCCGTAGGTGTCTCTCTAGGATACACTATAGAGACGTGACACTCACTACTCAGCGATAGGTGGCGTTCTAACGAATCATTGAAATTATTTTTACACAAAACACGTGAGCTATAAACATAATAAAGATTTATTTAATCAAGAAACATACGATTAAACATTAACAAATTTGAATTTGAATATAAATAGGAGGAACTTCGATGTTTTAAGAAAAATCAAGTGTCGCCATCTTTTGTCGGGTAGTGTAAGATGGAAATCGGCAGTTATTCTAGAAGTTTCTTAACAAAAACGACATGAAAATTACCAAAAAAATACTTACCTGTGTAATGAAATCGACTCAGTGGCATTACGGTGCTTCTCCGAATAATTTTTACATGTAGGAATGCAACACTTCATCTTTATACGACTAATGTCACGGGTTTATTAAAAAAACGAATATTGTCGAGCAAAACGTGCGCGGAACGACTCGCGCGCCATTCGTAACCGATGGTAGCCGACTGATCGAGTAGGCCCCGCCCCCTCGTGACGTCAGTGCTCCATTAGCATCACGGTGCTCCACTGCTTTCGCCCGGTCCTCTTAGTATCTGGTTCGTGATGCTAATGATATCTATTTCACCCTGTATAGGGATGGGATCTTTTGTGTTGACCCCTACGTATTTATTTCTGCACACTTCAAAAACGTGGTGAATGGCAATACCGTTCATGGGAAGAAAAGTGTAATCTCCCAGTTTTGGATATCTATCTCCAAGGAGGCACTTGCGTTTAGCCGCCAGGACATCGTAGTCACACAGGATGTGTTCCATGGTTCCTACTCTCCGCAAGCTCGGTAGCCTCGGTCCAGGGTGTACTTCATCTTGTGCATCATCGTGCCTATGGCGTAAGGTCCGCTGAGGGCTCCGACGATGGCACGAGCTTGTCAAGTAAAGGTGAAAATTCCGTTAATGTTATATGAAAATCAACTTGGGTCTTGCGCGCGGTATTAGCGGTGATCGCAGTGGCGGGACACAGGCGAAAGTCTGCCAAGGCCCCAACTCCAAATACTATGTTTTCTCCCCTCCGGACGGAAAGCGTCAATTTTCGTCCCTCTGCGCTAAACGAAGTTGCCGCTTTCCACCTCCGTCGAGGAGAAAAATAGTATACTAACCTCGGGCAGTAAATAAGAAAGCCTCATATCACATGTTTGTTGACCGAGGCGAGGCGAGCTGACTTCTGAGACCTTTCTTACTTTCCTGCCCTCGGTGTGTAATCTACTATGACATACATAACATGTTTGATTGCAGGCTAACGTAGAAATGATGCAACTAGAAATGATATCTCGTGTATGCGGCACCCCGGTCCCCGGCGTGTGGCCGAACGTAGTGAACCTGCCTCTGTGGCACACGCTGCGACCCAAGCGCTTCCACAAGCGCTGCGTGCGCGAACAGTTCGCCTTCATGCCGCAGCCGGCGCTCAACCTGCTGGACCGCATGCTCGAGCTCGACCCCGACAAGAGGATCACGGCTGAGGACGCGCTTAAGAGCCCGTGGCTGAAGAACGTCGTTCCTGACCAGTAAGTATCTTTATCTATATAAGGTCAAATTTAATTAGTTGGCGAAACTTAACAAACACATTTGGTATCTGTTACTAAGTACAATTACGTGGTAATGACCCCCCGCTCGATCATATGATTCTGAGGTCAATGTTCGCCCGCCGGCCGCGCACTGCGTACGATCCGAATGATAATTATAATTTTGTTAATCATCAATACCAATTATAAACATTGATAATGCAATCTGTTATCATTAACAGGTGCCCCTGGTTCAGTTTCGCCAACTAATTTAAAATGACCCTATACTTTCACGCCTCTATCCCAGTCGGATAGGCAGAGACTAGGGCACAGGTCCGGCACTCGCGACACAAGGTAACGTTGCCATACGTGCCGTACAAGATAACGTTACTATACGTGCCGTCCCGCTTCCACTCTTGCGCCTCCTATATGTGTTTCTTGCTCGGCTTCCCTAAAGTTACCCCAGAAAGTGGGGTGGGTGCTCTGTGGTAGTACTAGATACTATTTCTTACACTGTGACTAGGGTGCACAACTTCCTTACACGCCTTTTTCGCCTCATTCACATTCCATTCATACATCTTTTTATACATGCTTGTCTCTTTCGAGTACTCCGCACCGCACCTTTCTGAAGGATGCGACAGATTTTATCAGAGTACGTATTACGAGGGCGCTCTTTACCGACACTTTCATTCAAATTACATCTTTCTGTAATAAATAACAAAGGGCGACCTTTTTTTCATGGTGGGCGCCAATCTAAAATGATTTAGAACCCTTGGACTCTGGTCCATTCTCAACACAAGGCCTGGCCACTGAAAATTTGGAGTTCGAGTAGTTTATGCAATTTTATGTAAACCCGTAACAATACGGCCATTGATTTCTCCGGATTTAGCTTCTTGCTAATATTTTCGATATCGATCATCGACAAGTAATGTCATATTTAAGCATAGCATATGCTCACGACTATATTCCCCGAGGGGGTAGTCAGAGATATTCTGAAACCTCAGAACATCCACGTTTCACCAGTAGTACCGAAACTCTGTCCAGTGTGACGGGGGGTGAGCCCGTCGCCACTTGTAATGGACAGTGGGTACGATACATGCCTCGAAATTGAAGTATGCAGGTTTCCTCACGATGTTTTCCATCACCGAAAAGCCAGTGGTGTTACAAATCGTACATAAATTCCGAAAAACTCATTGGTACGAGTCGGCCTGGACGGGGATCGAACCATCGCCTCCTGCACGGCAGGCAAGGTTACTCGCCACTGGACCACCACGGTATAAATATTTCATTCATATTTCTTTCTCGAAATTATTCTAGAAACTACAAGATTAAAATTTACAATAAATCTTTACAGAATGCCAGCTCCAGAACTGCCAACATGGCAAGACTGCCACGAACTGTGGTCCAAACAGCGGCGCCGACAGCAGCGCGAGGCTGACCAGCAAACCAAGCCCAAGTCCTACTTCGGCCCCGACGACAAAGATTTCAAACAGGACTCCAACCAGTCCGACGCCAGCTTCAAAAGTGAAAGTGCTTTCAAACCCACAGAACCTAGCCAAGAGGCCGTCGGCCAAGTGAAATAGCATACGTACAATTATTACGGATATTAGAAACGGTGCTTCGACCAATTGACTTGTGATTTTAAATTTAAGACTTTGCCTGTTGGTATGGCTTCCTGAACACATCATTGGGGTAACGGTAGCTTGGCTATAGTACAGCCAAGTTCAAAAGTCAGATTTTACATAATAAAAAGTAAAAAAAGTAAGGTGCTTTTCTTTCATGTTATTGTCGTCTTTGTTTGCAAATCGTCAAAGATTGAAATCGCGTATGATTTGCCAATACTTTGTTTTACAATGTCCTAATACAGTATGAAATAAATCGTTTATTAAAATTGTGCTATTTATATGTTAAGAAAAATCATTTTAATTCTATACGGTACAGGATTCAAAATCGAATAACAGTCTGATTTAGCAATATTACTCAGCCGTTATGTTCAATGGTGTGTTAATTATTTAAAGAAAAATTCTAGTGGGTACCAAAATTGTAGATGAATAACCAAAGTATTGAAAATAGCGCTAGTTACCTGCCGATTTGATATTGCAGACTAAATTGTAAAATATTGACTGCTCATAAACTTGTAAATATTTTAAACATAATTTGTAAAACTTGCTGAATGACTGACTCAAAATTTTTGTTCTCAAAAAGTGGTGAAGCATGACAGTGTGCTTGTAATTTATCTCCTCTTTAGTTTAGAAAAGGCCAGTTACAATCAAATACAATTTTAAACATAAAATCATGAAAAATTTTCGCTGAGCGAGATTGCTAAAAACGTATCTATAAAAATATAACTGATTAAGTGATTACTATACCTAAATATGCATCATGAATTTGCTGGTCGTCACTCAAAAAATCAAAATACTGTGATTATTTTAAATGGAATTGACATAAGTGTGGTTGGGTTCAAAAGGATATATGTTCATATCTTAATTTCTAGGCTAGTTTTTTTTTTATTGGATCCAAAACTAGTTGGCATTTATATAGAAGTAAGTGATATGTATATTTGTATTTTGTTGTTAATTATTTCGTGAAATACAGAGTTACATCAAGAAAGGCCAAGTACAACGCAGAGCATTTTTCACTGCCAAACTATTATCTACTTTTCCTGCGTTGAAATAACATCGAATATCAATTACGTACCTTTCGCCTCAAGTAGCTTCGATGCTCTCGGTGACTAGTAGTTGTTTTTCGATGTTATTTCAACGCGAGCAAAGTCCATAATGGTTTGGCGGTGAAAAATGTTCTGCGCTGCGCGTGCGCTGTCTCTTAGGCGTACCAGTCGCGAGCTAGGATTGTTCTTTAATAAGTTAATACAATAAAACCCAATGTAAAACGTTAGTGGAAAATGACTCGATACTAAAGTACCGTTCTTTTTCGCATAGTAAAAGTCCACTGTCAGCACTACCACAAAACAAATCAATTTATCTACCGGGTGGTTACTAGAGATCCGCTCGGCTTCGACCGTGTGGTATCTTTTAATATAAATGATACAGGTACATAACAAAACACCCTAGTAATGAAGCACCCCCTTAAGTATTTGTAGGATGTTTTGTGCAAACCTTCCGGAAGAAATTCTCTAACTAAATGATGTTAAAAACCGCATCAAAATCAATTGCGTAGTTTAAAAGACACCATTTAGAAATTAGTGCATATATTTGAAATCCAACAAAACTGGGTAAAATAAAGAAGTTTAATTTCCAATCTGGCAACTCTGTATCTCATGAATTTCTCACAAATATTTAAACTAGCAAAACATTCAATACTGTACATTATAAAACCTAAAAATTAATTTAAGCTGTAAATAAATGTCTATACTAAGATTTATATGTATGGGAGAGTAACAGGAATATTTTTAATTTGTCAAGCATCAACTGTTCCCGTGGTGTATGTATTTTTTTACCAAAATCTGCGAGCGATTGTGATCCAATGAAGTTATTTTATGTGTTTGTACAGTGAATGTTAATGCATTTTAAGACCAATTTTGTGTCTAGCTAGCGGTGTTATATTACAGGAAACGAAAATTGATCTGTTATGTATGTCTAACTGTATTATAAACAAAGTTAATGAATGTCGTCAGACTGCCTACCTATGGCCTATTACATAAATTATATTTACACGAATGTGCATAAGACGGCAACGTTTAAATTAAGATAATTATGTTTAAGCCCCACTAATAAACACACAAGCAATATATCTGTTCGGTCGCGCTAGCTTTTGGTCATTGACCAAGCCCTTACAACCAAATAATAATAATACGGCGGTCACTTCTGATAGGGTCACCAAAATTGTGCTGCGTTGTGAAACTCGGTTGTCGTGACTGTTCAATCGTGTGGTGCGCAGGGGGTGAGCCTTGCCTCGCCTCATTGCCATATCATTATGAGCTTCCTCGTTATTTCTTTTGATCGCGCTGGCCCAGTTTAGGGTTGAAACCACGACTAGTATGGGAACGCGTTCGACGCCGTTCGCCGCGTCGACGGCGGAGGATGCGGGCGTTGTTCCATACTAAACGTGCTTTTTGTGCCCGTCGCCGTCGTCTTCGTCGGTCAATGTGTCTAACCCTTAATTTTTTTTTGCTCTTTGCCTCGCTTGTGCAAAAATAGACAGATATATGACCAAAATAGCACGAGATCAGCCGCCATTTATAAATAGTTTGGTGGCGGGGTTTATATTGGCTTATTATTACCGTTTAAGTTTCAAAACTGCGACGTGTTGGATCGCGGTTACCCACTGGTTTAGAACATTCTCCAGTTTAACGCTTTGAGAGTTCAAATATCGCTCAGTAAGAGCCGGCGCTTTTTGCGCAGCACAGAGCTTTTTTCACTGCCAAACCATCATCGACTTTGCTTGCGTTGAAATAACATCGAAAATCAATTAAAACCTCAAGTCGCTTCGGTGCTCTCTGAGTATAGTAGTTGTGTCTAAATGTGTGTGTGTAAATCTATCAGATTTCGATGTAATTTCAACGCACGCAAAGCCGGTTAATGGTTTGTCCATAAAGGTATTATACCTTACAGGAATAGAGCAACAAACATGAGTTGTCGAATGAAACCTTTTTTGGATGTTTTTTGGAGACTATTCGCAGGCAAAAATTCGAATATTGTCTATAATTCGGAGTCTAACGTGAAATTGTGGATAAATTAATGAAGTAGTGACAGTATATTTCATAAAATTATCTACGATTTCACTTTAGGTTCGCAATTATTCACGGAAACCGAATTGTAAAAAACAATTAGTGACTAAAAACGGTTCTATTGCCTCGCATCACGTATCTCTTTCTATTAAACAGTGGTGCCGCTAGGTAAATATCGCTCACTGAGCTGTATGTTCCTCTATTCCTGGTATAATACCTTTAATGGGTTTGTCAGTGCAAAATATGCGCTGCGCTTCGCCTGGTTTGCGCCGGCTCTAATAATATTTTTTTTGCAATCTTTCATTTCATTAGAATTATAAGTTTGGCACACAATCGGTCGCCAGGCTTCGCACAAAATCAATTATAACTTTGTAATAAAACTTGCATAATTGAACAATTTTCGCTTCCTGAAATGTACTATTTGTAAAGTATTTTTGACTTACAGCATGGAAAGCAAAAGACTTGTATTATATAGGCTAAGATGCGATGCTGTCCTAATATAAATAAACCAGATTTTGGAAAATAAAATATTACTTTCATTTATTACTTTTATACAGGGTGAAATTGATATCATTAGCATCCTTTTAATGTATCTACTAACAAAACTATGGACATTTGTCTGAAATAAATAGATTTTTTTTTTTTTTTTTTAAAGTAAGAGTCTACCTTATCATTTGTTCGTAGGAGTCTACCCATCAAACTGAACAACTTTTACTATAGGAGCAAAACGGTCGGAGTAAAAAAAAAATCTGCTGTCCCACACTAAACTGCACCCGCCCGCCGCCCCGCTGCCTACATGAAATGTATGGGACAGCAGATTTTTTTGCTTCGATTGGTTTGCTCCCATAGTAAAAGTTGTTCAGTTTGATGGGTAGACTCTTAGTTTAAAAGGATGCTAATGATATAAATTTTACCCTGTATATTACTTTCATACACACCAGTAATTTTTTACCGAGAAAGAGAAACTACCTACTTGACAACACTTTACTCTGAACAACTTTCCCTGAGAAACATGGGTCGAAAACCATCGGTCGTTGGGTCATTGGGAAAGTTGTTCAGATTCACGGTCTGAATACACCCTTACGTTTCGTTACTAATTAAAAATTTGTGGTGTATACCGGCGACACATCAGTACGCGCCATTACGCGCAATTTTTCCTAGTAGACGCGTATTCAACCGAAAGTTCGGCGCCGTACGTTCCGCAGGTGTGTCATTAAATTAATTGACGATGCTTATAAAAAGGATGTCTAGAATGAGCCTCACTGTTTTACCGTATAAAACAAAAGGGGCAAAGTTTCATAGGTAGGTGTGCGTGAGGCGCCATACAAATTATGTATGTGTGCGTGTATATGTATAGGGTTTAGGAGCCAGTACTGGTTCCAATTTTTTTCGACGCTTTCGTATCTTCGACTGTCAATCTTGACATATAACTTTATCAAAGTGACGATGTTATGTCAACACAAGCAAAGTCGAAGTTGGCTGTGAGAAATGCTCTTTGTGATTCGCCAATTTTCTTGTTCGTGCTACGAAAGAATATCTCGATTGTGCGTGGTAGCCGATTATAATTTTGCTTTGACTATTTATTACAAGGACTCGCCTTGCGGTAGCATTTCCCCTCTGCCACGGTATAAGATCAATTGATCATGTGCATTTACATAAAATTATATACCTTATCACTAAACGAGACAGCCTATAATTGCTAAACAATAATTTCGAAGTTAGAACGTGGGGTTCACACGAGAGACTACTTTCATGATTTTTAACTTTCAAAATTAGAATCTAAAGTTATGGGGAATAAAATCCAAAGTTGAGGACATTGAGTAATTATGTATAGAGCAGACAACGCGAACAAAATCTGTGCACCATCATGATCAGCAGTGTGGGGCGCGTGCTGGGAGCGTCAGGCTGCGACGAGCGCCTGGCACAGGCTAAGTGGGTTAGAGCGCGTGCACCCTAACGCGTGTTACAAAACATTACTTCTCTGTAGCTTCTCTAGTTAACATAGTACCTCAATGGTTGAGGATTGCATGTTACCTCGCCCCCCACAAAAAGTGGCAGAAATGTTTGTTAGTGGAATTACACCAGTCCTCATATAAGTAGTCAAAGTAATTTTGCGAATAAGCACAGAATATTATAAGAGTACATTGAGAAATGAAAAACCATGTATCAAAATACATTTATTTTAAAATAAAATGACTTTCAAAAAGACTGGCTTATAGTTACTACATACAATAAGGCAGATATTGCCGATATCAAATTTATGGCCCAACTTTTAATAACCTATCATAAATTATCTAATATGGAAAAAACTTAGGTCTTTACTGTAAAACCAATGACTTTTTCTAACTATTATATAAGGCCCCGTGCAGACTATAGAGTCTGAAGCCTAAATATTTTTTTTAGAGGAACAGCAAGTCTCTCTAGTAGTTCCCTTATCGCGCGCAATATCACGACTTCGGTACCTACCTTGAAGAGAGATAGACCAAGGTCGCGTTTGCCGCGACATGAATGAAAAAAAACCGAGTCGGACGCGAATAGAGAAATTAATGGGAACAACACATTAAATACAATTTTACTAGAATAAATACAATTGATTTGATAACTAGGCACCTTCGATTCAGCTAGCTATAAACGGTAAATGTGACAAAAAAAATGCCCTTTTTACAAAAGCGGGTCTAGAATACAGCTTAGAGATAAAATTAAGAATGATACAATACAAGATGTGTCCTTTCTCTGTCAGTTTAAGTTCGCCATTTCATTTTAACATGTATTTAATTAACCAATACCCAGGGACCCAGGTACCTACCATATCTTGACCCCAGTATATTATGAGTATCTAGTAGGTTACCTAGTAGGTGGGACACTCCCTGCCTCCCACCGACTTTTTACCTCACCCCTTCTGGTTGAATCGTGGTTCCTCTTACGTAAATGTCTATTCCTGTCTCGCTCGCACTCACATATTGCACATGCTTAATTCTTTGAATTTTTTCCCATTCAATTCGTATCAAATGACAGCTATCAGCTGACAGTGTCCAAGGCAGAGAAATTAAACCTCTTGTTCTTAGGTCCAAGGTGTGCCTTGACATAGGACGTTGGTGGTGATGAGACCCTGCACGGCTGGCATGCCAGCCACGAAAAAGCGACAAAACGAGAAAAAAGCGCGTTCTTTTTTCATACGTAAAATAACAACTATAGATGCACATCTCGATTATAATTGTTTTCTCGGGGGTGGCATGCTAGGCCTACTGGCATAATCTCGAACTCTCTGCGTTTTATCTCTGGCCGGAAAATAGTTTTCTCTGCACATTTCTTATCTAACGACACCTAATTCGTATGGCATAAAAACTAAGTACTTTGTACGTAAATTGATTTACATTATCACACTTAAATACATACTTACAAAATTAAATGATTTCAATAAAATAGATAAAAATTAACATTTCTTAAAAAAAATCAATAACAGTTGTGAAAGAAAATCAAGAATTTCATAGAGACAAGTCACTGTGTCAGGAAATAAGATTTTTATACAGGGTGACGTGACAGCCTGGCAAATACTGAAACGGTGAATTCAGTCATCAAAAGGACCATTATTTGACAGAAACCTTTAAGGCCTCCGCTCATTGCAGCGCTTTTATCGAGCGATAATATCGCTGTGATTTTGCGATAATTGTTTCCAGTACATTTTGTATGGGGACGCGCGCGATCCTACACACTGCCGCGATATTATCGAGCAATAATATCGCTGCGATTATGCGATAATTGTTCTCAGTACATTTTGTATGGGGACGCGTTCGATCCCACGCACTGCCGCGATATTATCGCAACTCTTTCGACTACATTCAGTGGTGGGCCGCATGCGTGACGCGAATCGCGGAATCGCTGCAGTGTGTAAGGTGTCGCGATATCGCTGTCGATAATATCGCTCGATAAAATCGCTCGATAATATCGCTGCAATGTGCGGAGGCCTTTAAATTCTTGTAGGTAAGTACTTATTTCTTTAGTATGAAGCAGGCTCTCCTATCTTAGTATTTCTCGTTTGAGAATGCGAGGTAATTTAAGTACAATAATATACAAGGTGGATGATTAACTGATAGAGTACTTATACAGTCACATGTCCCTATAAAAGTCATAAAAGACTTCATTAAACAATAATTATAACAATTTGAAGTAGATTGATTAATAGTTTCATATACTTAAATAACTTTTAACATAAAATTTTACATAACTACCTACTGTCGTTGTTTTGTAAAAATTATTAGTTTTACCGTAAAAATACCTAATTTTCAATTTACTTTAAAATACTGATCAATTCATTCATGGCGTTGCTACCTGTAAACAAAAGAAAACACATGGTACATTTCAAAACTTGACGCAAATGTTATTTAGGTACTTAAGTATATTAATACATACAAAACCTAGAGGTAACGTGACCGGTGGCAATTATTAATTTCTTAAGAACGTAAAATAATAAAAAAAAAACTGCCACTACTTTGAGCACTGCTTTAAAACTACCCTTTCCATCAAGAAGATCAAAAGGACAGCTTATGAAGCTACTCAAACTTTGTGAGAGATCATGATTCGAAAAACCCGCAGGTTGGGTGCAATTTTTTACAGACGTCCCATTTTACAGTGGCTCCACATGAAGCACCATGGAGAGGCCCCGCATCGAGCACTTATGCAGAAGCCCCAAGTTGGGCGCCATTTGCGGAGGCCCCATGTCGGGCGCCACATCAAATCTGAAACTTACCACAAGCAAGTTGCCGCTTTTGGCTCGGTGGATGGTCGGCTGCGGACCGTTGGTCACTTCGATGGTGCCGCCCTGCTTGCCGTTTACCAGGTTGTGAGCAATCCTGAAGGAGAAAATATGTGAGACTGAGAATTTTTCGACATTTTAACAGTAAAACCTTTTATGGCAATATACTTACGTCCTGGTGTCCACAATCTCGATAATATCTGGCTTCTTGGTGTAGTCGGTGACGATGGTCAGAGCCTCGATGAGGTGTGACACTGAGATGATCAGGTCACCCTGGAAATTTTAACGCTTTTAGTTTTAATTGCTAGAGAACCAAGGATGAATGTGACATGATGTTTTTTGGCTGGAACGGTCTCGCGATAAAACATACGAATACTACGAATAGTATTGCTAAATAGTTGAATATAGCAGTAATAAAACCCGAGCTTATCTACAAGGTTTCTATCAGCAAACTAATAGTGACAGAGACTTGAAAAAGTAGATAAATTTATATTTTTTTAAATTACCGTACCTTATCCTTCTTCAACTCCTGAGGGATCTTGATCAAGACCAGGTTGTCAGACTCATTGGTGACGACAACTCGTAGCTTGTCAAGTGGCAGCCGGTGTTTGAGTTTGTAGGTCTTGCGTCCAGCCGCGTCCAGGACGTACAACGCCTTGTCGGAGGCGAGGAGAGCCCGCTCCCTGGGCTTGTACCCGCGCCGGTCGTATTTGACTGCTTCGCAGGAGTACTGGGGGATCGGTGATGCCATTATAGGAAAGAAAGTTGTGTTTGACTAAAATTATCACAGCGTAATGACTTTCTCTGATGATGTCTATTTGTTGAGTTGACATCTTATTTTAGGCTTTGATTTTTTAAGTCGACTTCAAAAGTAGGTATTAACTGTATTTTTTGTAATTTCATTCATTTTATTTTATTTGTTAAAAAGTCGAACATTGTGGTACCTATCTGGTATGCTGTGTAGCGACAGCGTAGTCTGCATGTTACCTTTGAACGGATTAAACTAAGGACATTGCGGTCTTAATTTAACATTTTATTATGCAAATAATAACACTATTTTTTTTTTTTTCTTATTTTTGTACTTTGCAGCGTAATGGTGATGAGATGCGGAATGTTGCGGACTTTCGAATTTAGTATGAAATGTCATTTTTCACGGCTAGCGGTTTAAAATTTGTCTGGTCATAGTCAACTCTGCCTGGAACCCCTAAACCAATAAGCTAAAAGTTAAGAATAGTTTGAGTTTGAACATACAATCAGCTCTTCACCAGTAGGCCAAGCCGGTGATGCCATGAAGGTGTTGCGAAGGACCTGCCTCTCTGAGGAGAGCCGCTCATCGACGAAGCGTTCCCTCACGCTGCTGGGGTAACTGTTCTTGTTGCCTGCAAGGATCATTTTGCTTTGAGAAATAATTAAAAATGATACGAGAAGATGAAAGATGAACAACCAAGAGAGTTGGATGCGAGGGAGAGAAAAAGCTGGTGTTCTTTGTGCCTATAGTTCGCAGTTTAGGATAATGTGACAGGCATTAATTTGGTGGCTGACTTGCTGCTAGACAGGGGTATGGGGTACGCATGGGGCACGGGGGGTGTGGGGTCCCATGGGCAAGGCTAATAAGGACTGGAACGGCTTCAAGGCCATTCGGAGTTGTCATCGTCTTTATATTAGCGATTTTCAAGTGTAAACAAGCAAGTGATAGTCGTGACGTCATAAGAAATCCTCCAGATATCAATATAAACTTGTATTCCACTTACCCTTGAAAATGCTCTCAGCCAGAACTTTCAACTGGAACTGCTTCTTGTCAGCATCAGACAATGCAAGCCTGTATTTCCTCGAGAGATGAGCTCGGTGAAGCCTGTGGAGCTCCCGGGAAGCCTCCTGGCAGGTTGCAGGGCAGGTTGGCCAGGTTAGGTCGAGGATCTTGGTCGGCAGCTGCTTGGATAGACGTTTCAGCCAGTGGACCTTCGCGATGCCGAGGAAACGACGGTTTTCTGGTGTTTCTGGCCCGTTGCGGGTGATGAAGCCTGTGGGGAGGAATAACTCAACATTTTAAAGAACTAACAAGTGAATGAATTGCTTTGGAAAACCTTTACGCATTGTTTAAATTCGTTGATTGAAAACACAGCTTAATCTAGAATTAAGACAATGGTTTGTTAGATACATTTAATATCTTACTCGCAAATAGGGTGGAATTTCTCTGAAGCTTTCTATACGAAGCCGTGAGGAGAGGCAAAATTAGATCGGTTAGCGATATGTGGAATTCAAGCAATCTGATTGGTGTGCCCCAGCGCATCACGTCTACATTTCAGTGGCATTTCCGCTGTAAGAGAAAATAGACTTGATACCAGCTTACAGAGCGAGAATAATCTTCTTAAAACGCTTAATAACTAACTTTAGTCCTCCTCACGCTTTATCCGTGAGATGAGGCTTGCATTGGGACGTACAAGTATAAATATACCTAGACCTCTGTCTACGTATGATGAATCAGCCAGAGCAACCATTATTTCTCTCGTGTTTTGAGACGAAAGAAAAAAGAAATAGCTCTGGCAGCTTTAAGATGCCTTATACTTGTTTGTGCAATCTGTATTTTCTCATATTTAACTTATTTGAGTGTGTTTGAATCTAGTTTGAATGAAATATCTCCAATACCTTTGATGAAGGCCCTGATAACCATCGCGGCTTTCTTCCTCCTCTCCTTCAGCCTCTGCGCCAGGAACCTCCTCACCCACTTCTGTATGACGATGGCTGCTTCCCTCATCTTCAGGTACTGCTTCCTCTGCCAGTATCCTCTCCAGCGGCTTTGGATTATGGTCGCGATATCGTTCTTCTTGATCTGGTATGCGTCCTCTGTCTCGAATAGGGTCTTCGGGAAACGGATGAAGATTTTTGTGCTGAAATGATTATGTGAGAAAATAAATGTCGTGCTGGACCTTGTTATATATGGGTTTTCTAGACAGTAGCGAAGTTCCAGAACTAAATCGAGAATCGTATTGTAACAATATGAACGTCAAGATGGTGGGAGCTCTCTTTCTTTTTGCGAGCGAACGAACGACTCAGCAGGCGCGATAAAACGTTTATGGAGACGCCATGCCGCGAGCGCTTGATGGATTTAGAGTTAATAGTAGTAGGTAGTCCCGCCGCCATCATGACATAACAATGACGGGAACTCTGTATGTTACCAAAAAGAAGATTTCTATTCTTAAATAAACTTGAAGCTATCTATTATATTATGGACTTAGTTTGGTGGGTTAGTCATCCTAAAATCACCCAAATATCTTCTTGTTACATGGTCCTTCGAGCCGGATCTTAGTTTATGAGATGTCAATGCACTTACTTGCCCATCCTGTACTCTTCCTTCTCGTAGTTGAGGACTTCCACAAGCTTCTGGACGCCATCTCTCGCCTGCCCGCGGTAGTTCGGCCACGTGTCTGGACTCAGACACTTGTATCTAAACACAAACAAAATGCTATTTAGCTGGCAGATAACTTACAATACAGTTTTTTTGCAATTGCAGTTCTTTATAAAACGAATCTTCCCGTTTTGTCTATCAGTCATTTTAGTCCACTACTGGGCATAATGCTTCTCCTAACAGAAGACACCTCGCTCGGTCATTTACCTACTTCTTTCCTTTTAAACAAATTTAAGATTCATGATAGAATGCCTCGACCTCGCGACTTCCATCTTGCGTGACGATTGAGCCCATGGCTCGGTATGATGTCGCATCGAACAGAGATCAGGGGAGGGAGAGCTTTGCTCGGCAATGGGACTGGGAGAATATTACCTCTCAAGGAAGGCCTCATAAGTCCTTCTGTAAGCGAAGCCGGCACGTCGCACGCGCAGATTCTCCATCAGACCGAGGTATTTCACCTGATGAGACACCAGCTTGTCGTCAAATTGCACTGTGGACAACAAATTATTTATTTTAGTTGTTCACTCCAAAGCATTGACCTTCAGGGAGATCAATAAATAAATGTCTTTGACACACAGATCAGCTTAAGTCCTATTAAAAAGGGGTCCTCCTCCTTACCTACCTTCAAAGGTTTGTTGGTAGTGGAAGCAAAGTATCTGAAGACTTTGAATGAGCGCAATAAAACAATAATTGCCTTGCTTATTTTAGGGGTCGTTTATTTGAGCAAATATTTTCTATTTTTCAGCCGGTATAATATTCTGTGATATGATTAAAACTTACTGGGCGTCTTGAAGTCGTTGGGCTTGATGCACCTGATGTAAGAGGGCTCCTTGCTGCTCAGGATCTTGATCAGGTCGTTCAACGAGTTCTTGAACTGAGTAATGGCTGTGTCTGGACGTTTCTTGCTGTGCACGTTTAGGTCCTAGAAATTAATGGATAGCGATTAGCGTACAAATTATTTCTTGTAGCATTGTAGGTTTATTCAAAATAGTGGTTCGATTAACGCAGATATACTCTCTCGGCCTTACTTACCCAACTGAATCCATGATACGGCATACCGCTTCGATGAGAGGAGATGACAGAAGCAGTGACTTTATCAGGGACCGCGTGTAGGCATCAAAGATTGTTGAATATGCTTGGTTTAGTCACTCTATGACATTTATCTGGATTGGAGCTATTCGAAGTATTTCGAAACAGAACAAAACACGGCAATCGGCTTAGCTTTTTTGTGTGTAGACGAAGTATAAACCCTAAAAAGAGATTGTTGTCTCTCTAGAGTCTATAGCAGTATTATATTATGATCATACCTTGAAACACTTGGCCACGATGGAGTTGCTACTACCAGCCATGAGGGATTGAAGGTCTCTGAAGAGTAGATCGTTGTTCTTCTCCAAGAATGTGCTGACGTTGTATGTCACTTCACCGGCATAGTGGACTAGGCAGAATTCCTGCAAGATGTGACAAGACAATAATTATTTTAGAGTTACGAAAAAATATGGGTGGTTTGTGTGACCGATGAATACCTTCCGATTTTTTCTTCATAAGAGTTCCACCACACATTCAATTCCCACTTCTGTAACTCTTGTAAACCAGGATCAATAGTGGCGACCATTTGCAACACTAGACAATGAAGTCCAGCAAGACCGGGGATGACTCTAACCGCGAAATTCAACTCTTAGATTGTCTCTTCATGGTTGTGAAGATATTTGCCAACCAGCATTTAAAATGCTTGCTGATTGCCCATCATATTATTGGGATAGAAAATTTCTTACATCACGTCCCATAAGCTTCTGGGTCTTGGTGTCAACCTTGCGATGGGACTTGTAATGCTGGTGGCCGTCCAAGTGCTGGTTCAGCTTCTCCAGAAAACTGATGTCGGTCGCATCGCCGGGTCGCAGGCACTCGTCGTCCAGGATCGAGATTATACCTGGAGATGTTTTAACAGAAGAGTAAGCATAAGCCTAAGTCATAGAATAGTATTAGTGTCGGTACTACATCCTAAGAATCTGGTGAAACGTGGATGTTCTGAGGTTTCAGAATATCTCTGACTACCCCCTCGGGGAATATAGTCGTGAGCAAATGCTTATGCTTATGCTACATCCTATAGAATGGATGCTCCCTGACTCTCACGAACTTCAGATACCAGACCTCACCCTGGTATGTTTGTTTGAGGGTAGGAGGTACCTTTAGAGGAGCGGAGCAAGAAGCACATACAGCCGGCGCATGCGAGTAGTACGGTGCGTATGCCGACGCCATCTTATTTCTGTGGCAGTACTTATGACGCATCGTAAGATGAGTGCCAAGGATGTGCCTTAGTGTAACACGACTAGCTGAATAGTGAGATTGGCAGCGTTAGGATGCCTGCCTGGCCCGTGATTTTACAAGTGTCCTCGCGTCGCGATCATTTGTGCAATCGAGCTCGCGCTACAGGCCAGCTTAGTCTGGTTTGAACTCATCATCATCATCGTCCTACCGATGCTTCTGGACACGTCCCGCGCTTTCACATGGGAGCCAAGGGTCCAGACAGGATCGAACTGACGACCAAAAAAGTTCGCGTCAAGAAAGTGCATTTTTTTTTTTTATTTATTTATTATTATTACATAGGTTACAATGAAAACAATGACAATGAATCCCACAAAACCAATTGCTCGGTTTGCATTGATATTTCTGCAGCCACATTTACATGGATCTAGATCTAAAAGTATTGGAACCAACCTCTATGCCTGGCCTCAATGAGGTCGCAGATGACGATGTTGTTGAAGTACTCGACGGGCTCCCACTCGATGCCCTCGCGCAGGTACTCCTCCTGCTCCTGCTTCAGCGTCAGCTGGATGAACAGCTGTTGCAGCTTCTCGTTGCAGAAGTTTATGCAGAACTGCTCGAAACTGGAAATAGCAACGATTTTATTTTTTTGACGACCCGGTTGGTGTAATGGTTACCACGCCGGACTGCCAAACCAGGGTCCTGGGTTCGAATCCCGGTTCGGTCATGGATGTTATATGTTCGTGCCGTTGTTGTATGGTTTCCATAATAAAAGCCTTTAGTGCTAGTTTGGGATCATTACAATGTATGTGCCTGTGAGCGTTATTTATTTATTAGTACCATCCGACGTGTAATAGCGTTCCTACATAGTTAAGTGTTGAGGGCGTGCGAATTGATTGCCATCGGTGTCTGAGGTGCGCAAGCGCAGTGCATCGTCATTACTCGTAGGAATCTTATTAAGTAAAAGGAATTCGAACCCGCGACCGTCAGCACAGCAGGCAGGTTCACTACCGATACTATAGGCCAAGGCGACACGACATTTAATTTTCGGGGGGGGGGGGGGGGATATTCATAGAAAAACAATGAAAAAGTAAGTGCTGTATTCACTTTTCCATACAAATATTCGGATTCGGGGGATAAATCCTTGCCCGCCGCAGCAAATCGGCCAGCCGGCCAAAAGCCCGACGTTGCTGCCGGTGGGCGACCGCACTGTTTCCACCTGATTGTTCGTTTGAATGACACAGTACACCCGAGTTTTCTTCATTCACGAGTTACAACACAGATTCCAGGATTTTTAATCAGACAAGAAAAATATGCAGCTGTTTATATCCTTTTGCCATTAGTTCCATTGACCTGCTTGAATATCCATCAAACATTCAACTCGAAGTGACAGACTGGCAGTGCGAGTTCGAGTTCCGTCCATTATTGAATTTTCCACTAGTTGATTTGAAATGAATTGTTATTGGGTACCTAGACTACCTAGTTACGAGGACAGCGGTCATTGAAATACTTAAACATGTAGGTACACTGTATGATAACACTGATATGATAATATTATAATCAATTCACCTACTTTATGAAAATTGATCGTTATCATTAGGAATATCATCAAACTTATGTATCTACGTCAATAAAACAATCGTGGCAATACAACATGACAATGTAAACTAACAGAGTATTCGGTACCTATCTTTGTGGCGAATTTGTTCGCCGACGATCGTATACCTAGAGATCATGTGCTAATTACCTATAAGAGATAAGCGTTCTTTTGTTAACCATCAGCTGCAAGGCTGATTCAGTATCCATAGGGTGTAGAACTGTAGAGCATCTCTGTGATGGGGATGGACAGAAGAGCGATTTTTGAATCTCATTCGGTGAGCTCAGCAGTCGTAAATGTCAAAATTACTATGGAGATATGCCTATTTCTACTGCGGATTTGACTCTAAAAAATCATACTTCAGGAATGCGATTTTTGAAAGTCACATCAGCTGTAGAAAGATGCGTATCTTATGGAGATACGTAATTTTGAGATTTTACAAATGCTGAGCTCACCGAATGAGATTCCAAAATCGCACTCCTGGTCTGACTCCATAACTCCAGTCGGTTTAGGATACACATACATTACATGTAAATTATTTCTATGTCCATAGCCTCTAGAATGCAGTTTTACAAGTTCCATACAGAATAATTTAAGCAAGAATTTCGTAAAAACATTTTCCTACTCACCTATTCTTAGGGAAAATTTCGAATCCATAAATATCTAAAATTCCTATGACAGATGCCTTCAGATCCCTTTCTTTCGGTGTCAGTGCCGCGTTGAGCCTGGAGACCAGCCAACTGAAGTGCTTGTCGTACATTGCTTTGGCTAGCGCGTCTCTCGCGTATTTAGCCTGCTCCAGGTCTAGTGGTGTGTTGACGACATCCCCTCGTGCCTCGATTGTTCGACTCGTTAGGGCTTCTCGTAGTTTAGTGTGGTCCACTTTTAGGAGCTGAAAGATTTTAGATTGAGGATTAGTGGAAGCGGTTTAGGCTTTAAATGTTCTCAAAGCAGCGAAAGTGTCTTCAACTTTGCTTTATTACTGTTATTTTATTTATATAATGTATATTATATATAATAAATTAAAAAAAAAAATTATGTGACAAGGAAGAAAACAATAGCTTATCTAGGAGGAAACATAAATACCGAATTAATGACATAACACATACTTTATTTACGTACGTTACAAAACTCATTATGGTTCAAATAATGCGGTCTTATCGCTAAAAAGCGAATTCTTCCAGACAACCTTCATCATATCAGCCGATAAACGTCTACTGCTGGACATAGACCTTCCCAAAAATGGGCGGATTTGCCATAATCGCCACGCTTGGCAGGCGGGTTGGCGATCGCAGTTGGATTGAATGTGTGTACTCAAAGGATGCTGCTGCCCATCCTCCGGTAGATCCCTTAGTCGCCTTTTACGACACCCACGGGAGGAAATGGGATGGTGCTACTCTTAGCCGACACCACACGGACAACCTTAGTGTAGAGGAAATACAGGGTGTAAGGGACAGCCCTACGCAAACTGAAATGGCTTCACCATCAAACTGAACAACTTTCCCTATGGAGCCTACCTCAGGTAAATAATCAGCTGTCCCCCTGTCCCATACAAAACTGCCGTACCTACCCGATTCAAATGTATGGGACTATGGGACAGCTGATTTTATTTCGCGTTTCCTGAGGTAGGCTCCATAGTGAAAGTTGTTCACTTTGATGGTCTGAGTTCAACGTTTCAGTTTGCGGAGGGCTGTCCCTTACACGCTTATATCAAAGAACACGTACGGGTCGCTGTTTACTGGGCGGTCAGTTTGATCACCTGAACTACCCCTGAAAATATGGAAATTGATTTAAAAAAACGTCCAGTATAGTCAAGGAAAATTATACGTGATAAACTCCTAAACATGACCCAAATGTATGGAACGGCTAAAAATTTTTTCCCGATCTCATTGTTTGTTCAATAGTGAAAGTTGTTCAGTTTGATGGTCTGATTCACCCCATCTGATACGTAAATGCATTTAATTTTACACCTTAAATGCCTTTCTTAAAGTCGGAATTATTCTCATTTCAAAAATAAATACCTACAGCTGATTTCGTTCATAAACCGCTCGACTCATAAGATTTTTATAAATGTTAATACCTCTTACGTCAATGACCCATTTAACAGAAACGGTAGACAATAGCACTCGCAAATGATGTGTAGACGAAACTATGTACGTATTTACATAAACAATTAGGAACAATGGACCTAGTTAGGAGCCTTGTGATACACTTTACGCTACGAACTATTACCATTCATCTATTAACTGATTTATCAAAACAAAAGATTGTTTAATAAAATTCTAAACGTGCTAGTGAATGTGTAAATGAACTGTGCATAGGTAGATATGTTCACACTCATTATTCTAATATGGGAGAGCAGAGCCTTAGAACCAAGTCACAAACACAATGCGCGGTGCGGTCCCATAGCCTTAGATTATCAAGATAGACAGTCAAAGCTACGAAAGCGTCGAAAAAAATAGGAACCAGTACTGATTCCAAAACCCTATACATATACACGCACACATACATAATTAGTATGGCGCCTCACGCACACCAACCTAAGAAAGTTAGCCCCTTTTGTTTTATACGGAACAAGTGTGAGGCTCATTCTAGACATATACTTTTTCTAAGCCCATAGCGTCGGATTTTTTGTATAAGTATGTAGAATGACGCATTGGAGAAAAAAAAATCAGCTGTTCCATATTTTTGGGTAGAGTTAGGTTTGCAATCTTGTGAGCAACAGCTGAATTTTTTAGCGATTTTTATGTTGGTCCCATACAGATATATTTGTTTTGAAAATTTCATAATTACTATGGAGATACGCATCATTCTACTGCGGATTTGACTCTCCTAAATCGCTCTCGTGAAGTTTGATTTTTGAAAGTCAAATCAGCAGTAAAAATACGCATATCTCCATAGTAATTTTGATATTTTCAACTGCTGAGCTCACCGAATGAGATTCAAAAATCGCACTCCTGTTCATCTTATAAAAAACTATCAGCATTATTACAAAGAAATTATAAAGGATTATAAACAAGGAATAAAATAATAAGGAAAATGTTCTCATTAAGAAGTAGGTACACTCTGTAACGAGTTCTAACAACTAACTTGCTGGTATTTTTAAATAAACTGTCCTGATTTATCCTCCATTTTTTTCCCCAACGGCATCTATAGAGGTTTAGTATACGGCTGTCTAGAAGTAATGTCGATAAGATCGCCTTATTTAGGTAGGTACCTACCTACACAATTTTTATAATCATATTTGTTTTCAAGCCGTGGTGGTCCAGTGGCGGGTAACCTTGTCTGCCGTGCAGGAGGCGATGGTTCGATCCCTGTCCAGGCCGACTCGTACCAATAAATTTACGGAATTTACGTACGATTTGTTTTGACCACTGGTTTTTCGGTGAAGGAAAACATCGTGAAGAAACCGGCATGCTTCAATTTCGAGGCATGTTTGTACCCCTGTCCATTGTAAGCGGCGACGGGCTCACCCCCCGTCACATTGGACAGAGTTTCGGTACTACTGGTGAAACGTGGATGTTCTGAGGTTTCAGAATATCTCTGACTACCCCCTCGGGGAATATAGTCGTGAGCATATGTGTGTGTGTATTTGTTTTCAATGAACGTATTAATAATTACACCCATTGGAAAATTATCGATTTAAATAATCGATTAATTGATTGACTTGGAAAGCTACTGACCTCAGCAACATTTCCACTGTTAGAATCATGCGTCAGTATCTCGGCGTACCCCTTGTCGTTCTGCACAAACTTCACGTTGCCCAGGTGTAGGACGCTGGCCACTATCTCGAAGATCTCCTTCTGCTCTGACTCTCCGATCTCTATCACCTTCATGGCAGCTTGTACTGTGCGGAACTGTTCTGCGTCATTTGTTTTCTGTCCCATTTGTATGTTCTGAAAGAAATATTCTGTTTATTAATGCCATAAAGAAATTACACGCTCCCTTACTCCATGGTTAATGCTGGTATATAAGATAATGGATCATAAGATAGAGCTAGGCAACTGTAACTCCTGTTAACGAGAATCAACAGTAGCGATCACTTGCAGCCCTGGTCAATGAAGTCCGGCGAGCCCAAGAGATTGCCTACTCTAAACTTTAATCTGTCTTATTGGAACTCGCAGTGAAATCAAAGATGGAGGAAGAGGAAATACACAGACATCCTCATATTATAAACGGGATTAGCTGAAGCAAGGCAATTAGTAAACCAGCTCCAGAGATTATCTCTATGGAAAGGTTGAGGACCCGCAAAACCGATATCATGCTGATACTTGATAGGCTAGTAGCAAAGATTTTTTCTCCCCTCCGGACTGAAAGCGTCCATTTTCGTCCCGCTGCGCTAAACGAAGTTGCCGCTTTCTACCTCCGTCGAGGAGAAAAATAGTATACTAACCTCGGGCAGTAAATTTTCTTACTTTCCTGCCCTCGGTGTGTAATCTGCTATTCCCAGCTTCCTGGGATTGATAATTAATCAAGAGAAGTAAAAAAACATTTTGGGAATGTAAAAAAGTTTTTTTTTCTACATAATTTTTTATAAGTCAAATCAATCAAAGAGTTTTCAATACAACAAAGAAATACAGAACAGGCAGCTATCTGTCAGAAAACTTCAATTAAAAAGAAAGCAGTTTTCTTCCTTTTTAGTTTTTATGGCTTTTGATATTTTTTCAGAGACATCTTGCCAGTTTACATAAAAAATATTTATACTTATATTTATATAATTTATATTCTGAAAACCCAAATAATCCCAATAATGACTCTTTGGTGCCTATTTTCCAAACTGAATTAAAATATTTAAAGAATTCGAGATTTTCCTGCAATTTTCCTGGATCGCTGGTGAATTGTAAATTAAAATTATATTATTTCGACTTATAATTAATTCATAGGAATTATCTTGGCAATAAAAAAATTAAAAAATCGGTCCTAAATTGAACAAAAAACGTCTTACCTGTCTATTAGTAGGTAGGTACCAATATGACACGCGCGTTTCGTGTTCTTTGAAGTTAATCTCGAGTTCTCGAGTTGTAGAGACATTTTTTCTCGACTCGACTAAGGCTAGATTTCTCAAGAATTCTCGCTTCGAGAAATTTCGAACTGAAACCCTAATTTGCACGCCTCAGGCATTCGACTGCAGTTTGAAGGGAACAACATCGACAACAACAAATCTCAAAACTTAAGAATTAGCTTGACTTACCGAATCTGTAGTATATTTGTACGCCTCAGGCCTCGACTGAAGTTTCAATTGCTTCAACACTTCCGGGTCTCCCCCAGCCAATAGCTGGTAGAAAATATGGAAGTTCCTTTCTCCTGACATCTGACTAACTACCCTGGACTTCTCCAACAGATAATTGAGGATGTGTCCTCCCTCGGGCGCTCCTTCGTAATTGAACTGAATGTCCATGTATTTGCCAAAACGGCTGGAGTTATCGTTTCTGTTGGTCTTGGCATTTCCAAAGGCTTCGAGAAGGGGGTTGGTTTGGAGTAGCTTATCCTTGACTGTCTCGACATTGCGGAGGTGGTTGGTCCTTGATGCTATGTATTCTAGGACTTTTTTTGAAGCTTCTGTTTTACCGGAACCTGATTCGCCTGTTGGTGGAAGGTAAAGGTTTTCAGTTATGATTACTTTATGATATATTTCTTCTGAAGATGGTTAAATTGGCAAAGCCAAAGTGTAGGAATGGCGTGAAACGTAGTTTTACGATTGTCGTAGGTGTTTTATGTCTGTTTGAACAGACGAGAAAAGCAATAACGAAGTCCAAAAAAAATACAAATCGTTAATGAAGTAGGTGAAGGTGATCGGTTTAAAATACTTAACAAAGAGGTCAATTTACCAAATTTGGTTTTTGGTAGATATTATTATATATCTAAGATTGAATAATTATGTAGAACGCAAGAATAATAGAAATTAAAATTAAATATACTTACGTACCTGAGATCAAAATACATTGCTCTCTATGTTCGTAGACAAGAGATCTGTAAGCGTTGTCTGCTATCGCGAAACTGCAATGGAAAATGTTATGGATTAAGTAATAAAAATTTCCTGAAGCGAATGGAAATGTAAAAGTACAGGGATAGATCAATCAGACTAATCAGATGTGGGATTCAAATATATATTTTTTTGGTACCAAAAAAAACTTTGTATAAAACATACTTATCTATAAGTAGGTAAAAGATTTTGGAGGTCTTTGGCGTTGCTGTATACAGGGTGTTCAGTGTAGACAGTTGTATTTGATTGTACGACTCACGATACTGAACAATTTTCCCAAAGGAACAAAGAGAAATTAGCAATAAAACATTTCGATTTTTCATACACGTTCGATCAGTTGATTGCATTTAGTATGGAAAGTCAAAAGTTTTTTTTGCTACAGGTTTCTTGAGAAACGTTGTGAAAAAAATATAAATTATGATCATCTAGTTATTTATTCTGTTCAAAATGGTTTCAGGTAATTTGTAAAAAAATACTAAGACTAACTTACACATGAGGGGGTGCTTCGAAGAAAGCCTTCTTGTAGTACAGCTTGGCCTTCTCCTCCGTGTAGATCGGCAGGTTCTTGTAGGGGTTGACTGAGATCAACACGTTGCCTATGTACGTCTGGGGACAAAAGTCACTGTTATTCTTCATAAGTCTACAAAAGTCACTTCTTAAAGCTCTAGGAGTCATAGACCTACCTATGAACTATTTAAAACCATTGAGCTATTAGCGCTTTCACACACGACCCATATGACGTGTATGTACTAGAGACACCACGGGTAATAATGTAATGATGAATGCTTGCGGGTACACGGCGCACAGAGAATCCAGCAATTTATTGAGTGAGGTGCGGTGACACCACCCCAGCGTCTTATTAGGACAGCGTATTGAAGTGCTGTTTCCTCTATTATCTACGTATAATACTTAAATGCCTAATACAATCATCTCTCAAAGATAATCGTTTCAAAATTTATCTGATAACGAAAATACGCGTTGCTGTGAAGAAAATACAGTGGGAGAGCTAATTCCGGAGATCCGGTATGTGTTACATCCGCCATTTGTAATGCTCCTTTGCGAAGGTTTCCCTTAAGGTTACGACACATTGATTCGACGGCGATTTCGACGGTTTGTTCAATACAAAAATCACGATTAATATGGGACACCGTTTGCCACGTGTCGTCGAAGCGAAAGAATCAAGGAAAGGACAAGGATTTTGTCAGCACAAGCCATATTGTACGACAATCGCTCATGATGTAGTCAAAAGATTAAGCTAGCTAGTCAGCATTGCTAGTCATCCTCGATTCGACCATTTGGGTAGTCGCCGAGAATGCGCCAGACAAACTCAGGTGCAAGGAAAGAACCTCTCCGAGTGACCCTTAGCATCTGGCCACCTGCATGGTAGGCACTTACATAGATAATGTTCTCGTTGAACCGCTTCCTCAGGTTGTCGATGAAGGCGGCCTCGGAGCGGAAGTCCTCCAGCAGAACGAAGTCCTGGACTCCGACGCGGTCGCGGTGCTGCAGGGAGTGCTCCATCGCCCCCGACACTGACACCGGCCTGCCTAGCCTGCCGACAAGTGCTGCTTGTTAATAATGCATTCAAGTGTTAAGTATGTTGTGAGAATGACAAACTCGAAGTCGTGGGTGTATGGCATACGTGTGTGTGTAGGTCTATAAAACAAGAATAATTTGCAGTTAAAGTTTCAGAACTTCTGGATAAGTTCTTGTTAAGTTATTTGACAGATCATTTGAAATATTTCGTATGAAAGATGTGACAAACGATGTGTCAGATAAGCTATTTGGAGCTTATTCACCACTTCCGAATAAGTCCTTGTTACCTTATCTGACAGCTCATTTGACATATTCTTCATACAAAATGTGTCAAATGAGCTGTCGGATAAGCTAACAAGAACTTATCCGAATGTAGTGAAGCATGCCCTAAATAATGGAAAAATACACCTGAGTAGCACCTGTCAAACTGGGCACCTGGGAATCACAGGTGTTAAAAGTGGGTCATATGACGCATATTGTGACTCACCAGGGTTTGTGATATTGAATAAAACGATACATTCAATCAAAGTTAAATAAAATGCAAACATTTTATGGGCAATTTCAGTAGAATGTGTACCCTGATAAAAAAAAGAGTTCTTAGATGACAGGCAAAAATGTCACCAAACTGACGTCACATTCTCCGGCAAGAATTGAATGAAAACGTTTTCTAATCACAGTTATGATATTTTGCATTGAATAAAACATGACAAACGATATCTAAATAATATCGGATTCGTTTGAAACAGTTCGAGGATCTAAGAAATCTATATAATAATAATAATAACGTCACAAACTTGACTAAGAAAATGGAGACAGCAGCCGACACGAACAAAATACCCTTCTCTCACGAAACTTTGACAAAATGACCTATTTCTAAGATGGCGGCCGTAGTCTTCTTCAGATAATGTTGCTATTTTCAATAAATAATATGAGTTTAGTAATTATTTAGATACAAGTGGGACCGTCACTAAACTGACATGTCCGACCGGTTCAAGTTTAGAGCATTTTTGGAAAATTGATTTTAAGCCTATGTTATTAGAGTTTAAATCTACAAATTTATTTTTTGTGACGACAAAGCAGTACCCAATACGCGCACCAAAACTCTTAACATGTGTTCATAGAAAATATTTCAGTAAATTCGGGTAATTTAAAGGTGGTAAGGGGTGGGACATGCCGAAAACAGTTACTTTGAACATTTTAAATATTTATAATTAATAATTAAAACGTATTTGAACCAAGTTTTCTTATGAATTCATCAATTTAAATACATGTTTTAACGTTTTTATCCCAAAAGTTAGACCTCATATCCATATTTATCTCGCTATTAAATGTTGAATCTGTGGGACAGCCTAAAAATGAGGGGTACACAAAAAAATGAAAATGCCCTTATTCAATAGCTAAGTGGGCAAGTAAATATAACTAAAACCTAAACTAAACTGTTTACTGCTGTATCTTGTCGCTGTAATATGTAACTCTTATAAATAGGGGTTCCGTTCTCGGACGGCAGAGTTTTAAAAACCGGTCAAGCTTAAACTTGCCTAAAGTGTTCTCGATCGCAAAACAGCGTTTTCGTTTTGGAAGACTGAAGCAATAGCCTGTTAGTATTGGGATATCTTATATCTTACCGTGACTGTATTCTAAAAAGTAAGTCTAAATCACTGTAACCCATGCCACTTTAATGTATTAACAAATTGATAACTTTACGGACACTACTGTTCGATATTCACCATGGAACTGACCTGGAATACAATGAATATGCCTTCTAACCCCATAAGTTAATTACTTAATGAGTTAGTAGGTATACTAATTATGTTACTACATTACCTAATGTCCCGACCCCGTTCATTGTAACTAAGTCAGTCTAGTTAATTACAAGTATTTTCTATCTATCTATCTATAACGTCACGCCTCTTTCCCATTGGGGTAGGCAGAGACCAGAGCGCGCCGTCTACTACGATCCTTACATACATCTTTTGCCTCATTCACATCCATACATCTCTTCATACATGCCCGTCGGTTTCGAGTACTCCGCACCTCCCCTTTTTGTAGGACGCAACTGATTTGATCAGAATACGTCCTACGAGGGCGCCCTCTGCCGAAACATCCACTCATTTTAGCTCCATATATCTCTTTCGTACATCTGCTATCACTCTCATCCTCTATATTTATTTCTATATTTATCTATATTTATTTTTTAAGGCAAAAACTAAGTTTTAAACGGACATTAAACTATTTTTAGTGTGTGTACGTTAAGATAAACAAATAAAAACAAAACAAAGAATTAAAAATAAACCATACTAATGAAGGTATTTAGAATACAAAATAAGTGTGAATCGTTTTCCTCAAGCAATAATAATTGAGTAAACAACCATTCGACGTACATTTATAGGTATTACATTTATTTATTTTTTTATTTATTTATTTATTTATTCACAATACAAGTTTACAGCATTAGCCAAAACACTTATATGCTAGGTAGATATAATTAAGAAACAATTCTGCTTTCGATCCTTAACGTTTCATTAAGGAACAACATTCATTATTACATATACAGTAAACATAAAAATTAGGCCAATGTTAACAAGAAAAAAATAAATATATTAAACAAGTGTATCATTTGGCATAAACAAGGCATAAAATCGATTAAATACAGAAAACACTTTTATTAATATTACTTAAAAATAATGATGATCAAATTGTTTTTAAATAAATCATGAATAATTTTCCAAATAACTAGGTAAGCTGTCAACGTTTTGTGACGTGGATAACTAAATGACTAAGCCCAAATCGACTTGATATTTCGCGGAATGTCAACTTTCTTGACATTCAGCGAAATACCATGAGTCCTCAGTCCCATGACATTTCACATGCGACAAAATGTTTGTGGGTTCGAAGACATTCGCTGTTCTGCAAGTACCTATCTGATTGTACAAGATGAACTGGCTTTTTAACCGACTTCAACAAAAGGAGGAGGTTCTCAATTCGACCCGTATGTTTTTTTTTTTTTTTTTTTTTTTTTGTATGTTCTGTGAAAATAACAGGAGAAAACATAATGAGGAAACTCAACTAGTACTTTCTGTAGGATATACAAACGTTTTGGGTAGGTCTCTTTTGAATGATGAGGAATACGATTTTTGGGACATTTTGGTGAAAACAGTAAAATTCAATAAAATGAGAACAGTCTAGAGCGATCGCGTGCTGTTCTCCATTAAGTTGCGTGTCAGTCTTATTGTTTCTCTGATTGAAGCGATTCTATTCCGCTAGCCTTCTGAAATCCGATAAAGTAGAATTTTTTCTGTGCATTTCAAAAATGTTGTCCAGTGGTCATCAATTCTGTGGGTAGGTCCGAACCGGACATCTCTGCTACATTTTCGAGATACCTACTTAGAGATCTACTAAGATATGTCTTTGGGTTGACATACCTACTCAGTGTTAAAAGCCCCAATATAAATAAAAAAAGAATAACATAAAATAAAAGATATAATACTTACTATCTTTACCCTTTAAAAGCGTCATAAATTTTTGTCTTTTTAAGTAGATAATGCCTGGACTGATAAACAATTTATTCGCATAAAAAAAAATAAAAAACACGACTTAATTAACTAAATGTCAAAATCATTAATACGTAGGCTTCGTCACAACAGTAAAACAAGATAAGATAATAGATAGATAATCAGTAGATAATAATAGACTTTTTACAAAAAAGTAGATAATAATTACTTGGTGAATGGACCTATATTATTAAGGTAATATAGGTAACGACGTTGTCTCCATACATAGTGAAAGTTCTTCAGTTTGATGGTCTAAACCACCCCTATGAATATGACTAGGGTGTTTTGATACACCTTGTATAGAAGTTTCTCCAGTTAATGGCTAAAATCTGTCTAACCTTGTACGAAACGAAGTTAAAACTAGGGTGCCCCGATACGATACCGATACCGATACTCTTATAAAAATATCGGCGATACGATACCCATACGCTTATTGAATTCAAAAATGAAGGTAAAATAAATAAAACCACAGTTAATTATTAAATTAATAATAAGAAATATAGACAGGTTGAGATTAGTTAATAGTTTTAGTATTTAAAATAAACATTTAATAAGATTTCGGATTAAAAACAAAGAAAGGAGATTTCGCAAGTCTGATTTCTTGGACAGTGTCACACAAATTGAAATTTGATAATGAACGAGACAACATGCGCGTTTACATAAAATTTATAAAGCGCGAAATTTGAAAAGTATCGTTGAATCGGCCATAAAAATATCGCCGATGCCGATATATCGGCAAACCCGAAGTATCGTCGATATATCGGTATCGGTATCGGATGCATCCCTAGTTAAAACATACATAGCGCAAGCATGCGACTACTATTTCAGTATTAGCTGTGTTGTTACCAAAAAAGTACTCTGGTCAGTCACCCTGCGGTAACATTGCATGCTAAATTAAGACCTAAGGATCTGTGCGCACGGTCGTTACTACGGCTTCTTATCTGTCATTAAAATTTACTAATTATGTAGGAGTTACAAGCTCAGTATTTAGTCGGTTTTAATAGGTAGGTAGGTTTTAATTAGTTACACGGTCGGCTTACGAAAGACAACGTTGATTACTTTAAAAAAAAAAGGAAAATTTCCCTTTGCGACTTTAAGATCTCCTATGCACAGACTTAAAAGAAGAACCAGACGTAATCTCGTCTAATCATGAGTGAAGCACCCATTTCTTTTGTGTGCGTGCTGTAACGCGGTACATAAGGTGACGGTTGTAGGACCTGCGCCTAGAGCTAAAGCATATGTGTGAGTGTAGATCCCTTGTAGAACAAACGAGATTGTATTACCTTGCATGCTTCACATCTTTTTAGTGCAATATTCGGTCCGTATTTCTTTCAAGTCCGTGCTCCTATGTGAAATGTTTTCATAAAAGTCCTCCATAGTCACAACAACACTCCCAAGTCAAAATAACAACAAATTCACGGCTATTCTACGGTTAGAAAAATACTCTTATGTAGGTGGTCCTAAACAGTTGGCAATTTAAAAACTCAATTTCTCAACACTTTTACATTTTGCACATAGGAGATCTTAAAGTCGCAACGACGATTAATGGTAATAGATAGGCCACCACACATTCTAATAACTGTAACTCATGTAAACCAGGATCAACAGAGCCTACTTTTGGACTTTGTCGCATTAAACCCGTAACTGTCAACTGGTCATGATTATATTTCGAGTAGTGTAGTAAGTACCTAAGTAAGATATATTGTGAATATCTAAATATTGAAATGAAAGTGTGGACAAATAGTGTGCCTGTCGCCATTTCACCTATAACCTATTATTACGTGTCGGTCGGTCGGTACTAGGTAAAAAGGTTCTTATAGTGTGATTAGAAAACAAAACAAATTCCAACTTTTATCCTGGCTAAGGTTTATTATTATAAAATATGATTTAACTCCGTATGAACAACAAAGATAAAAGATATAAGACCTATTTTCTACTATGCCAATGCCAATATTGTGCTAGTGTAAGTAAACTTAGAGTTTAAGAGTGCGTTGCGAAACGTTTGTTTGAAGATTTCACACTCTCATGCACTCTGCCCCGAAGTTTTACGCATTATGTATGCAAATGACATCTATTTTTCTGCTTGTTTCATTTCCTAACTTCAAAATTTATTATCAAACGAAAATAACAACTATTTCCATTGTGTCACGTCACAGTTTGTCATGACGATGACACGGGTGAAGTGCATACGGTATATCGGGTCATTATTTCCGCCTAGGCACCTACTTGTTCCATCAAGGAGCAAGCTTCCTTCCCTTGGTTTTCAATACAATAATCATGCAGTAGCGACAATACGTAATATTCATTGTTTCGATACAATCGGTAAAGTTCCAATCGCCACACTTCATAAAACGTTAGAAACTGCGCCTTATAACAAGCGAGTCGATGACAATGTCCATAGTTTGAGCCAGTTTAACAGACAGAGAGAACTAGTAGACAAATGTACGCCTTTCATTTGAAATCTACCAATATATTTGACGGCCCGACAGCACAGTCTGTAGTGAACCTGCCTGCTGTGTCGAGGGTCGCGGGTTCGAATCCCGTAAGGGACAAATATTTGTATGATGAATATGAATATTTGTATCCGAGTCATGGATGTTTGTATCTATATATGTATTCTATATCGTTGTCTAGTTATCATAATACAAGTCCAGGCTAGATTCTGGAACTTTAAATGTGACTAGATAATAGATATATTAGTGTGACAATGTCCAAGATATTTATTTATTATTTTATTTATTTTTAATAGGAACTCGTTCTGTAAACACATGACAGCACATCGTTATGCTATACAAATTAAGCTATATCTAAGTACTTTACGTGGTAGCAGAAAACAGGATATTCCTAGCCCTATCACTTTTCTTATTAATCTATAAATCCTCAATTGCATTGGCGGTTCGCAAATCGCAGCTACCTACCGACCAAAGAAAAAAAAAATCGGAGTGCCTTCGTTAAGCGCGTTTGTGTGGTTCATTTGATTACTGGATCAGTCATCAGGCTAAGGAATGACTCTAATATCAATACTGCTTGATTGTATTACTAAACTTCGGTCATTTCGTCTACGTTCCTTCGTTTATTCGTTTACTGTTGCTAACTGCATTGTAACTTAATATAAAGATTTAGCGTACGTTTGACCTTCATTAGTTAATTAAATATTAGTTAGGTACATGGCTGCTAAAGAAGTTTATTGACCGCATAAACCGAGTAGTTACTTACGAGTAGACAAGTAGTTGTAAATTCTCGATATGACTTCGAGATTCAGTTTCAAAGCTTGAAAGTGCTTGTGGTGATGCGTCGTAGGTAACCTGGCATAGCTACTCATACTGTTAATACTATGTTAAGACATTCAAAGCTTTATAGTAGGTACATACGGCGTCAGCTCAGGCTACCCTGTTTGCACCTTGAACTATTAGAAGTTGAACGCTGCGAATCGTGCGAGAGGATGCGGTATGTTGTTGTTGTTTCGTCTCACGGCACGCTGTGCCCGCGTCGCGTCGGCAGCCGCGTCTATGCAGGCTCTCTACCGCACTATTTTGTGTTTTGTACGTAGTGTAGTTATGGGTATATAGGGTGCGTAACCGGATGTGTCGCCGTGTGTACATCTACCTTTTTTATATAGCAAATTCCTCCACTTATAAAGCAATGAGCAACTCCAAAGAACTAAGATATCAAACAAAATAGCTACTTGTACATAGGTATTCTACAATATCTACAAATTCCATAATTAGGTATTTTACTTTTCTTTAAAAAATATTTTATTTGATAATCTCTAGGTTTCTAGTATAAGACCGGAATATCTCAAAGAACTCACTGCAGCTTCTGCCGGTGACAGTTTATTTGATTGTTTTATCTAGATTGAGGTACACACACACACACAAAATGTTATGAAGAACCCAATTAATTATACAGAAGTTACTAACACAAAGAAGTTTATGTTACTAATTATATGCTCCTCTAGTCCAGATTATTATTGGTTTAAACTGTGTTCTTTGTTCAATAAAAATGGAATAAAATAATTCAAGTACTTATACCTAACGTATAAACCGTAAACCACACCTAAAGAGGCGGTGAGTCAGTCAGTCATTCAGGTCATATATCTTTTTATAACTCTGTCCAGATGACACAATGTGAGCTAAGATACGAGTCAGTTACCTTTATGGGCAAACATTATAACAGAGTTACACCCACAATGCATTAGTAGATAACGTATTATATTACTACTTATATAGATAGCTATAGCTTGGCAAAAAAGTCATGATCGTGGTGACAGGTGGAACTAAAATTTTAGTATGGTGTTGCCAGTTTATACGTGATTTTGACGTTCTTGCGTGGAGGCAGCGCCCTCATGTTTTATCACGACTTTTTTGCCAAGCTGTAGATATTATAATAATCGTATAGTGTATCGTTTAGATTAGAGGATTTTACGATGTCAGCCTATAATTGTTCTTTTCCAAGCAATAAGACAATGTTTACGGACTTTCTATGTAACTTTCCTACTGTTTACCAGAACGATCAGAGTCATCCTCAACGATGCTCACTTGAAAGTGACTCTCAAGTAGGTACCGATAGTGAATTAACAACTAAATCTAATTAAACATTAGAAACTTATTATACAGGGTGTAAATTCAATGTTGGTCCTATAGTGAAAGTTGTCCTGTTTGATGGTCTGAAGCACCCCCTAAAGTACACCCTATGTTACGCGTTTATTTAATTTTCCTCCTCCTCTTCCATAGGCCAGCGCCAGAACCATAAGAATAGTTAAAACTGTTTTAACTATTCTTATGCCAGAACCCCGAAGGCACAACCTAGTAGGTATTACCTACCTACTCTTCTATACGCTAGCCTAGACGCTTCTAGGCTAGCTACCTAGACCTTATCTAAAAGTTTTAAAATCTGTGGTAGGTACATACTCTATCGATAGGCGCCGGTTGAATGAACATAACCGTTACCCATGGCCAAATTGGGACTAACTTTATATGAATCCGTTCGTAGCGTGCAATGAATTTTAATTAGGCTACCTATATCTAAAAAGTAATCCATAGCGGCTATTTTAACAGTCGATTCGAGGATGATATCATGCTTGATACAAACAGTTTTATTTGAAGTTTGTATGGTCGGAGAATGGATAAGTATTGAGTAGAATGGTGGTGGTTGAGGTTGTAAGTAACATTGGCGAATTCCTTTATTTTCTTTTATTTTTTATCGTACTTATATCAATCAGCATTACAATTCACACCTAAATAGCTATGTAAAGCAACAGTTGTGGTCCTGGACACCACTTCAAATTTTTTGAGTTTGTTTTTAAACCTTATCGATCTGTGTTTCTGAATGTAAAATTCGGTGTACTTAGGTTAGTGAAAAGAAAATAAATCGTTGAAGAACTTGAAAGTAAAAACGATTTTAACTTTTAACAGGGTGAAATTGATATCATTAGCATCCTTTTAAATTAAGAGTCTACCCATCAAACTGAACAACTTTTACTATGGGAGCAAACTCATCGGAGCAAAAAAAAAATACTGCTGTCCCATACTAAACTGTATCGCCTACTCGACTCAAATATCCAGACAATACGATGGAGTTTTAAATTCACCGGGTTAACAATTTTTAAACAATCTTAAACATTTAGAAATATTATCGTAATATAGAAATCGATAATATCGACTGTCCCTACATAAAAAATCGAAAATGAATACTATCATTTGCAAAAAAAAAAACAGTAGGTACAGTAAATAAGTAACATACACAAAAAAAGCAGGTGGACTTTAGACACAGTCGAAATATGAAGTTCCTAAAAGTTAGTTTTTTCGAATTATAGCTATAGAGACCACAACGACAAAGTCATGATAATATCGATATCCGAAGTGGCGCTAGCAGGTGACTAATGTAATACCTTATTAGGTAAACAGTACCTATAGACTATTATGCTTACGTTACGACACAATGAAATAAGATCTCCATTGTAGACAGGATCGTGTATCGTATGACACGAACTATTTAGAACAAAGCTTATAAGCCGACCGTGGCGAGCAAGAAACCCGTCCGTACGTAAGGTTACCGTATTGGGTACATTTTTTATAACATACCTACCTACTAACTCTATATAGATTAGATACCTACTACTGTAATAAGAAGTCCTACGATGTAAATAAAAATACTAACAGTATGTGTCAAAATATATAGGGTGTAATGAAAAGTAACATTAACCTTTAAACCACATACTCTACCCATCAAACCGAACAACTTTTATTAGGGAGCAAACCTGTCAGAACAAAAAAAATCTGCTGTCCCTACTCGATGCAAACGTATAGGACAGCAGATTTTTTTAGTTTGTTCTTAGAGGTTAATGATACTTTTCACCTCACAAGCTCGGAAAGGTTCTGTTTAACATTCGAAATCTGAGTGCAAAAAGTGCATTTTATCCGCTAGCGTGGAAAGAGTTTTTGAAATTCGAATCTGTCTATTCAATATTTTTCTATACCGCCAGTCCACTGAAAATGCATTAATAACTATTTCATGTCACTGGCCAGTACTAAAAAAAACTTTTTAAAAATGTTCACATGTTTTCCTCGCTGTTGTGAGGTGAAAAGTTGTGTGTTTCGCTCGGCTGCAAAGTTATTCTGCGTCTCGTACCTATGAAACCTTCGCTATAAGCTCAGGATTCTATTATTTGAACCACGAGCGAAGAGAGCTAGAGAAGCTAGAATCCTTCGCATGCTCAGGTTTCAATACAAGTACTCGGGCCAAAAAACAACTTTGCAGCCTAGCATAACAAATAACTATTTCCTTACACCCTGAATACCAGATTATTGAGATTACGCAATTTAATGTAATTTATGTCTGTCACATAGCAAATTAGCAATGTATCAGCTTTTCTTGACAAATCACTTTCTCTGCTACGTCACTTTCCAGAAATAGTCAGTTTCAGAATTGATGGTCTTGTGCCCTTAATAGTCGTCTCTTTCCTAACTCGTCGGACGCCTAAATACATCTCGCTACAAAATAGTATCTCATTTCTGGTATCTTTGAACAATCAGTGAAGGAAAACTTAGTGAGGAAACCTGCATGGGCGGGGAACAGAATGACCAAGAATCCGCATGAGGCAGCCGGGGTGAGACGCCCATACATCCTCACCATGATCACAGCTTGCAGCTCTTAGTTGGCTGATGTAGTCTATCTTGGCTTGGCTAGGGTATGATAGGCTAACCGATAGAAGCGGATTATTGCGGACGTCGGACGTCCGATAATATTATGCTCAGTGACTGCATTCAGTGACACAGTGCGGAGCGGAAGGTGACAAATCATCCGCACCGCGACAGATGCTTGCCGTTCGCTAGCGAATCTATCATCCGGTTCTCGCGGCCTGATGAATTATACTTTTATACTTAATTCGTAAATTAACTGGAGTGCGAATTTTTTAAGTCACACGTTTAAATCAGCAGTAGAAAATGACTTAAACCGTATAAAGTTTGTGTATTCATTCGGTCAAATTTTGAATCTCACGATTCAAAAATAGCACCCCGAAGCGAAGATAACAACATTACTCTTAGATATTCAATGACATCAGACACCACGGACACTGAGAAAATGTTGATACCTAGCCGAAATTATAAAATGACTTTGCTATGTCAGTGAATAGGTAGGACTATTTTATGATTTTACTTAAATTGTCGTGCATCCGTGGTAATCGATTATTACTGTATGACTACAACATAAAACTATATTACACAAGTAACAGTTAACTTAAGGCGCAAGGCGTAAGGCGGTCTAAAGAACCCTGACACCGGCTTTGCCTACACGATAAGAAGAAGAAGACGGTTACAAACCTCTAGTTAAGTCTTTAATTTGGTACTAACAACATTTTAAGGGTGTAGTGTAGGTATTCAGACAATAAAACTAAACAACTTTCTTTAAGGAATTGGATCGAAAAACGAGAAAATGTTTTTGGTTATTCCATACAAAAGTGCGGATCATCCGATCAATTTTTCTATGGGAAGTTTTTCGACCCATGGGCTGGGCTAGAGTCATCCATGGCGGAATTTAAAAACAAGGTGTAAAGTTTCCTGTCATGGTCATGAAAGTAACTCTTATTTTAGTAATTCTTAGAGTATGGTTGTCTTTTTTCTCAGTGCAGTCGGTTAACAGCCACCTACTAGTAAAAAGACAATTTCTTTTTTTAACTATTCCCACTAGTCACTAGTGGGAAAACGTAATAAGTGGTGATTTCTGGAATAAGCCCCACTTTGAAGCACTGGCGGAATAGACTCTGATCATCATGTCAGCCGACGGACGTCCTGCTGGACAAAGGCCACCCCCAAGGACATCGAGTCTGATGAAATGAAACTCGGTAAAGAAACCACGCACAAAGTGGTTGACAACAGATATAATGTTCGATTTATCTCTATGTCCAAATTGTCCAATCTTATCTCTTTTACTTTCAACGAATGAAATGTGCCGTGTTAGCAAATATGTTGGATTTCATCAGTATCTCGTATTTCGTTTCATGCATAGTGCATTTGTATGTCATCATTTGTATGACGTCACTCTATTAAGTCTAGACGTTAATCGAAGTCAGGGTCAGCGGTAAGCCAGTGGTGATCGGACCACACGATTTTGTTTGAATTTACAATATGATCCTAAAAGTAGTTAAGAGGATAGGCGGGCTGAAATGCTAATTTGGAGAATAGGTCACTTTTCCAACCGTTTACATATTTGTCCAATCCGCCCCACCCATACACCCCACTGACTAGAGTGCGAAAGATTCTACTGCAGCTAGGACCGATTTTATCTACATAAAATCGACGAGAACAGCATTTCGTATTCCCCTGTTTTCTCCTCCAAAACTAAACCGATTTTAATAATTCTTTCAAGAATAATATGAAAAAGACTGGCTATGTCTGTACGTTTTGCTTTTTTTGTTTATATTCGTCAAATTTGTTTGCTGGATGTCTGAACACGGGCTGTAAAATTGGTCATTTCCAAAGGTCCCTAGTTCCTACAGTAATTAATTTATGTAAAAAAAAAAAAACATAGGGACATAGCAGAGGTAACATAGATTAGATGGTAAAAAAATGTTTGCTCTAGTGTCATTATCCAGGGAGAAAACAGGGGAATACGTTTGTATGGAAAAAACCGTACTCGTCTATCCTCTTAAGGTGGTAACATCAGTGATAGGCTATATAGGTATCTAGGTACCTACTATCCAAATACTTACTGTAGGCCTCGCATGCCACCCCCGAGTAAACGATAAAAATCGAGATGTGCCTCCATCCTTACTATTTTACGTACGCCAGAGAGAGCGCGCATGACGATTTTCTCGTTTAAACCCTTTGTCGTGGGTGGCATGCTAGCCCTGCTGGTGTATAAATACGGTTTATTAATAGGATGATCAGACTATCAAACTAAAGAACTTTCACTATGGGACCAACTTCGAAATTGCAACAAATACATGTGGGTCGAGTAAGACTGGATAGTTTTTATAGATCAGCAGATTCCGATGTTGGTCCCATAGAGAAAGTTGTACAGTTTGATGGTCTGATCATTATCATAAATAAACCGTCCTATATGGGTAATATATAATAACGTAAAACCTGAAAAATATTTCTACAGAATCAATAACTGAATAAGTAAGTTGAAGTACCTACCTATTGAATAATTAAGTAAGTGCGTTCACACACGATGACGCACTGACGGAGCAGCAAACGTCAATCCGTCATTTGTGAAGCAAGGAGTTGTATGAAATCGCACGTAGAAGCACACACGGTGACGCATTGACGCACCGGGTGTGGTTCTATGGACTGACATCTGCCGCTCCGTCAGTGCGTCATCGTGTGTGAACGCACTAAATTATTCAATTCATGAAATTCATCTTTTTCCTAAAAGTTTGTGACGATGTTTGTGACTCAATCGAGAATTTATGATGTTTCGCTTTCTTTGAAGTTGAAAAAGAAAAGTGTAAAAAACCGATTGGTTTAATATACCAAACAAATGTTTTTTTTTATCTTTAGTTGTAAAATTTTATTGCTTATGCATTCATTCAACATCTATATAAAACTAAATTATCATCTCGTGATAAATAAAATGTGTTTTATGGGTAAAAATCATAAATAAATAATCAACTTTTTTATGGTGTTGCATTCGTACGAGTTGGTAGTTTACATTGCATGCTACATGCAAGCATAATATAATCTAATAGGGTACCTACATGCTACTTAGGTAGGTACATTAGCGTCTGTCCTAGCACAGAACTTTTATAACTGTCTCAAACAAGAAGCACATATCCAGACTTTTGGTTTCCCCCGAACCAAAAGTCTGGATACGTGCTTGTTTGAGACAGTTATAAAAGTTCTGTATTAAATGTCCCCACGTTTAATTTAATTCTATTCTTTTTAAACATTCATAAAATATAGCCATGGAAGAATTCTTCCGAAGAAAGAAAAGAGAAGAACTCCAGAAAGGTCCGGAGCACCCTGGGCAATGCAAGCCTACTTTTATAATCAGCACAATCATCGTTCACAGCTGAACATAGGCCTCTCCCAAGGCGCTACAAAAGACTATCCTCGACCTTCCTCATCCAGTCACTCTCCGCCACTCGTATCAGGTCGGTCCTGCAGATTAGTTATTCTATACCTGCAGGGCCCGGTAAATATTCGGTGACTGAACCATAGAAAAAATAAGACTGAACCGTGACTGGACTACTACCTATGAAACATAACTTTTTACACATTTGGTCATAGACGAAAAAATTTTCGCTTACGCTAGTAGACCGAATATCAGTGTAACCGGGTATGAGATAGCGAATTATATGAAACGACATCTCGGAGTCAGGTGGTTGTCCCATACAATTTATATGAAGTGACATTTTGGAGTCAGATGGCCGAAGTACAAAAAAGTGGATACGTCGATAAGGACAGCAATAAGTAGCGGTCTCCTTTTTTAACTAGAGCGAATTTGCTATGTGCATCTCTTACTGAGTGATAGGACAAGACACGTGCTTCCTTCTAGTGCTTTCTCTTTCTACGCATTTGGTATTGCGCTAAAGGCGGGCGGTACAGCTCAAGCACAGAGCTCAAGCACAGAGGATTATATTGTACAGAGTTACAGCTTCAAACAAGCTCGCAAAAGCGGCGCATCACTACATGCGCAGTATGATTGTGTGCGCGTTCACCTACGGGGCTCACGAACGAGGCCGAGGGGACACTTTGGCTGTGCTTCGGGTGGTTACGGCGTAACGAGGGTGTGAATTTAATGTGTGAGATATTGTCCATTCTTCCTTTCGGAAAGAGATTGGAGCCACTGACCTCTGTTAATATGAAGATGTCTATGGATTATTTTCTGTTTGATCGTCACTGTCATTGTAGAACGTCATGTGAATTTAATGTGTGAGATACAATCATTTTACTCGAGCACGTTTAAAAGTAGTTTAATAATATTAAACGATGTGTGCTTTAATAATACGAGGAGGAACACAAACATCTCCTTCATCATATACCTTCCCCAAAGATCGTGACAGGTAAGTACATACAATTTTTGAGTCACCCGCGTAAAGCGACGGATCGGGCGGCAACGGTTTTTTAATTTAAACTCATTTTATTCAACTAAATAACAAATAATAAATAACACAACAAACAACAACAGCAAAAAAGAAAAACAATATACCTACTACATATTGTAAAACATTATCCTTCATACTTCAATCAAATTTATTTCCTTTTAGACAGCCCTACAAGAATAGGCTAATGTAATCGAAGCTCCTATGAAGCTGTTACTCTGTACAATCCTCTGTGGCTCAAGACAGCCGTCCGTTTGTGATAGATTTTAGTTTAACTAAGGTTCGCGCTTATATATAACCTGCAGAAGTATAACCTACCCCTTTGCTTGGCGTACGTGGACTACGAGAAAGCCTTTGATTCGATTGAGACTTGGGCTGTACTGCAGTCTCTTCAGCGATGCCAAGTAGACTACCGGTACATCGAGGTGCTGAAATGCTTGTACAAAAACGCCACTATGTCAGTCCGACTACAGGACCAGAACTCGAAACCTATCCTACTCCAGCGAGGTGTGAGGCAGGGAGACGTTATATCTCCGAAACTGTTCACCGCTGCACTGGAAAATGTTTTCAAGGTTCTGGACTGGAAAGAGCTAGGCATAAACATAAATGGCGAGTACATAAGTCACCTTCGGTTTGCCGATGATAAAGTCATCATGGCGGAGACTATGGAAGAGCTCAGTCGAATGCTCGATGATCTTAGCAGAGCCTCCGAACGAGTTGGTCTGAAGATGAACATGGACAAGACAAAGATCATGTCTAATGTCCATGTTGAACCCACTCCTGTAACGATTGGAAACTCTGCGCTCGAAGTTGTTGACGATTATGTTTACCTGGGACAAACTATTCAGTTAGGTAGGTCCAACTTTGAGAAAGAGATCAACCGTCGAATCCAACTCGGCTGGGCAGCGTTCGGGAAGCTACGTAGTATCTTGACGTCCCAAATACCGCAGTGTCTTAAAAAGAAAGTCTACGATCAGTGTGTGTTGCCAGTGATGACATATGGAACAGAGACGTGGTCGCTCACTCAAGGCCTCATAAAAAGGCTGAAAGTCACCCAAAGGGCAATGGAGAGGGCTATGCTCGGAGTTTCCCTGCGAGATCGGATCAGAAATGAAGAAATCCGCAGAAGAACCAGAGTAGCTGACATAGCCCAAAGAATTGCTAAACTAAAGTGGCAGTGGGCGGGGCACATTGCTCGCAGAACCGATGGCCGATGGGGCCGGAAGGTTCTCGAGTGGCGGCCGCGTACCGGAAAGCGCAGCGTGGGTAGGCCCCCAACACGGTGGACCGACGACCTGGTGAAGGCGGCGGGAAACCGTTGGATGAGGGCGGCGCAGGACCGGTCGTTATGGCGATCCTTGGGGGAGGCCTATGTCCAGCAGTGGACGTCCATCGGCTGAGATGATGATGATGATGAAGGTTCGCGCTTAATAATATTCTAACGACATGACAGAAGAAGACCGAGGTGTTAATCTGGAGGCCGATCGCGCTAATCCATTGTATTGTTATTCAAACGCTACCGCAACACAACTTTTGCACAATCGGTATCGCGCTAATCATCTGAAAGCAAGATGAGAACCGCGAGAACCATGTACCCATGCCATGAATGCAACAAATAAATGAATAGGTATGACTATGGGCCTGTTTCACCGCTTCTGAATAAGTTCTTGTTAGCTTATCCGACAGATATTTTGACAAAATTTCATACAAAATATGTCAAACTATCTGTCGGATAAGCTAACAAGAACTTACCCAGAAGTGGTGAAACAGGCCCTTTGAGTCTCAACTTATTCATCACTTAATCGTTACCGCTGTCAATTTAATAGAGTTAGTAAATAAGCTGAATAGTAACTGATTTGCAATTTAATTACAACTGAAATTGAATAAGCCTTTGAACTTCGTCGTTTTTAATTAATGCGATCGGATCCCTGGCAAGTTACTATACGCCTCGCTGATTCCTGTAGGTATTGAGCCAAAAACATTCACATTCGGCAAAAGAAGACACGTGAAATATCAGACCCGTCTACAATACGATTGTTGAATCACCTTGACACTTGAACTTACTAAGGCTTAACTCTTCATATTACACTTCTAATGCGATAATAAACTGTATCACTGTACCACACAGCTCGTATTTGAGTGAATGGGTACAGACAGACAGGCGGACGGCACCGTTATGTTTCATACTAGAGTTCGCCCACGTCTTCAGTCGTGTGGGTGGAACATTTTGCATGTTTTTGACATTCTCATTTTTAATTTTTATTTTTAACATTGAAAATGTTTTTTCGATCGCTTCTGTATAGCATCCAGATTCACAAAAAGTGAAATATCGCCCTGGTGTCGTGAGTTGTAGGGCTACGTGAATGGTGGAAGTCTCAAAAGATGTGTCTCAACGAGTAGTCCTCGTTGAGACACATCTTTTGAGACTTCCACCATTCACGTAGCCCTACAACTCACGACACCAATCTGGATGCTTCAATAGAATTAAAAAAAAAATTTTAAAAGTCAAAAACTTTTTTCGAAAATTGTAAAAGTGTCGAAAAATGTCGCATTTTTTCGGGGTCTTGTCTCACTATATCGCCTATTTCTCGAGAACAAAAACCGATATCGAAAAAATGAAAAAAACCCCTCGGGGTAATGAGTTGGGCTACATTTTGAAAACAACCGGACCTCTCTATCTCTTACGGTCTAGGCTGTGGCTTTTCCTTTATTTAGCGAAATTATTGATAGCGCGGCGCGCTGAAGGCGCGTGGCGTTAAGGCCTGTTACAGAATTAGATAGTTAATTAGAGTAAAGGCATGTTCGTATTTTCATTTAACTATAATACTTTTGATTTAAAATTTCATGTAATATATTTATAATTGTGATTTTATTTCCATACCTATTTAAAATGTTTATTTCTGTTACAATTAATGGTACCCGTGTATTACTAAATTGTATATAAATTTATTGGAAGGAATAATAAAATTTAAGAATAAAAAAAAAATTAAAGTTTAAAAATTAAAATAGGTACTTAATTTTTAAAAAAATGTACTGATTCTGCACTGTGCGAGGGATATTCGCGGTTGAAAGATGAATAAAAACAGGAATAAAAAATTTATTTCTTTTTATTTAATTTAATTACTTACACAAGTTCTTAAGACAGCAAATTGTAAATTGCAAATTGTAAACAATGACCGATCTTTCACCACGGAATAATATAATATAAGTAATCGATTTCACGAAACACAAACCAATTTTGTACCATACATCATCGGATTCGGGTTTAAAAAGTAAGTAAGTGTAGGGTATTTATTTTAAATTGAGCTGATTCAACTTACAACAAAACACACAATAGCAATAATCTAGTCCGGAGTCCGTCTTTGTATCACAAGTGGATCGTAAACTTCGGTACCTTCCTATTTAAATAAGTTTAGAAAAAGATGTAATGCGCACAGCTTAGAGCAAAATAAGTCCATTATACAGGGTGTTTCATAAGTAACAATACATTTTTAAAACTCATAAGGGGGTTGTTAAGACCGTCAAACTGAACAACTTTCTCTATGGGACCAAAATCGAAATCGAGAAAAAAAAAATTTTAAATCCCATACATTTTTTTTAGCTCTAGTCGATTTGTAGAGTATAGAACATAATTTATTTTTTTCGCGATTTCGATATTGGTCCCATAGTGAAAGTTGTTCAGTTCGATGGTCTACACCACCCCCTTAAATGTTTATTTGTAGTTTTGTAACACCTTGTATAAAAAAGAACCATCATAAATAGTAGATTACACACGAGGGTTTTCTTATTTACTGCCCAAGGTTAGTAGGTATAGAAGTAGGTATACTATTTTTCTCCTCGACGGAGGTGGAAAGCGGCAAATTAGTTTAGAGCAGCGGGACGGAAGTTGGCACTTTCCATCCGGAGGGGTGAAAAAAAACCTTACCTACTCTTTGTCGAATTATGGAGATCGATCTTTATACTTGAGTTATTGCAATAAAATTAGGTTGAGTAAGTTATACGATACTAAAAACAAATTAAGTAATCACGAGACTTCTTAAAAAGTCAAGTTAAAATTGATATAATTAAATGAGAAAATTTATTATACTGCGCACAGCTGAGAGCTAAATAAGTCCATTGTATAATAAAGAGCCATCATAAATAGTAGATTACACACCTAAGGCAGGAAAGTATAGAAAGGTCTCAGACCTCATGTAATTGTTGACCGAGGCGAAGCCGAGGTCAACAAACATGTGATCAAGTTAAGTTGCCATAATTAAATGGGAATATTTATGATTTGGTAAGTAGTAAAGCGAAATTTTATGGCTTATGTTATGACATAAGTATTCAGTTGGCATGGAAAATTAAAGGAAAAAGTAGCGTGATTTACAGTTCACATCTGCGGCTGCGCTATGCAGGAGAATATACTAGATATACGAGAAATGTTTAGCAGTTTTTTTTCATTTGGTATTACAAGATAATTTAGTGTAAAGAATAGAAACTTGAATAGATCCTAAACATGGAGAAGAAATTACCTTCGAGTAAATGTATCTGCAATCAAAAAAATTGTAGCTAAATTTGACTGTAAATTATGTTATTTGTACAAATACAAGCCAAACTAATGTTAAAAGCAATGAAAGTGGCGTAAAGACCATTGTTTCTCTGTGAATAGATCAGGAAGCGGTAGAGACTCATATATTGCATGATAATTGTTAAGGTCTCGAAAGGACAGAAGTTATAAATCAATAGTAAGTAGGTATGTTGTTAAAGTAATTTAAGACCATGAAAAAGATGGGACTTTATTGTTCATAGGGTCGCTCATGAACAATATTACAAAAGAATGACTGTGAAAAGGGTGGTACAGTACAGAGTCTGTCGCACGTGTCACAGTTACAAATAAAATAAGTTAAAAATCAATATTTGTTGCATCACGCAATCGACGATGAGTAAATTTTGTTTTGTTTAAGTATTTTGTTATATTTACTTACCTATTTTATTCTTCGCCAATTTCATTTTTGTTGGAAGGGGCATAGAAACTAATACATTTCTTATGAAATGAAATGAAATCTTTATTTTCAATGGTAAACCGATGTGTTTTGAGGAAAGACAGACTGTGTCATTACAAGCCGCTATAATAGCATAATATAATTGTTTTGAGGACTCTGTTCTGCGTTATGGCATTGTGATTTGGGGAAATTGTACAAACATAATATAAACAACATTTTCCTAATACAAAAACGGTGTATTAGGGCTATATTTGGCATTGACCATGAATGATTCATGTCGTCCGTTTTTCATATAAAATATAATATTTTACCAGTGACGTGTTTGTACATATTGGAAGCATGTTTTTTTGTTGTGTTACATAAAAAAATCTATTTACCTATATGTACCTACTCGAAGGATTCGCTCCCAATATAATATGCACAAATTATATAGGTAGGTACCCTAAACCTCCTGTAAAATTGACATTGGTTTCCAAGAATTCGTTTAATGTGTATTGACATTTGCAATAAACTGCCAGATTCTTTTAAAGATAATGATTTAATGACATTTAGAAAGGTCCGATTGTGGCTTTTATAGTATGGCAGAAAATTTTGCATATAAAATTAATACATTTGACAATTTAATTGTATTCTTGACATCTGTACATTAATTATAATCCTGACTACGATCTATGTAAATTAAGACATTTTAATCCTAATCAATAACCGCTAATAACAAGTTTGTAAATTGTACTACTTACCTAATTATAAGTATAACTTGTAACAAAATGTGCGTAACTACACCTGCAAAGGTAGGGTTTGGTGATCCATTCAAAATAATGTGCAAATCTTAGAAAAAGTATATTTCTAGAATGAGCCTCACTGTTTTACCGTATAAACAAAAAGGGGCCAAGTTTCATAGGTTGGTGTGCGTGAGGCGCCATAAAAATTATGTATGTGTGCGTGTATATGTATAGGGTTTAGGAGCCAGTACTGGCTCCAATTTTTTTCGACGCTTTCGTATCTTCGACTGTCAATCTTGACATATAACTTTATCAAAGGTGCAAATATAAATGCCATGTACAACCTTAATTCCACACACAATAAATTACTTACATGGTCTTTCCAAAAATGTATAGTATGAGTAATTTATAGTATGACAGAGGACAGATTTTCTTATAATCAAAAATATCTGTCCTGGACTCCTGATCTTGACGAACAATTTTATAGTATGAGTAATTTATAGTATGACAGATTATAGTATGAGTAATTTATAGTACGATAGAGGACAGATTTTCTTATAATCAAAAATATCTGTTCTGGACTCCTGTTCTTGACGAACAACTGAACTTACTTAAAGACTAAATATCTCGTCCCGTCTTCTCTTCCTATGTCAACATAGGAATAAGTACTTACCTATATTGGAAATCCCAATCTGGAGCGCGATTTTTGAATGTCATCGGTGAGTTTGAACGGTTTTTAAATCTCAAACAAAAGCCACCTCATGCATCTTTCTACTGCTGATTTGACTTTCAAAAATCAGAAGTGCGATATTTGAAAGTCAAATCAGCAGTAGAAAGATGCATATCTCCATAGTAATTTTGAAATTTTCAACTGCTGAGCTCACCAAATGAGATTCAAAAATCGCACTCTATGGTCTATGTTGAGATGGGACCTATTTGCTGCTGTAGCATACAATAAATTACATGTTTGTTCTGTTGATGTTTCCTTGTTTTGTTATTTTGTAAACTTGTGAACTGTATTATTTATGTGTGTGTTACTTTTGCAAATAAATGATTTATCTATCTATCTATCTACTTCTTCATAATCATCAACTCAACACATAATCGACTTCTTCATCATCATACTTCCCACTGCAGGGCCAAGGCCTACCCTCAAGTAGAGTGTAGGAATGCGCGTCAGTCCACCACGTCCATATGAAGTCAATTTATATAGTATACCTACGCATCAGAATTTCTTTTTCAGCGTAGGTATTCAGGTTTAATTCCCCACGATGTTTTCCTTCACTTAGAAAAACTCATTGGTAGGTTCAAGGTAGGTACAAGACATTCCGTCTCCGTGAGGATTCGAACTTGGACTCTCGTGAATCTCGTGATTGAGTGTTTGTGACTGTGACACCTCTCCACAACGCGCCATCAACGTCCATCAAGTTACATTACTTACTACACGCTTAAATATCAAGTTTATGCCTGTGGTAAAGATACTAACGACCCCAAAAGAATCGTCGTGAGTTTAATGCAGTAGGTACAATTGCCAAAAAACAAATCACTTACAACTGCTAAAGTAAATAATAAACAACAAAAAACAATTTTAACGTGATTTTAACACTGCACTAGTTTCATAATTTGCAGAGATGCAATAATTAAAGAGTTACACAACCTAGCTAGACAAAAGGCAAACCGGTGCTCAAATCCTCACATTAATACCTAATTTATATTATGAATGAGTGGTTTTACAACACAATTATGTAAAATACTTATAAGTTTTATGTATGTTTTATTGCATCAATTTGCATTGGCTAAACTATTTCATTGCATTTTATTTCAAAATGTTAGGTTTAACAATGTTTATTTGTAGAAAGGATTAGTTCTGTTTTTATGGGATTCTTTTTACTATGTAAATATCCTATCTTAGCTATATAGGTATACATGTACGTAATCCCGACTACCTACACTGAATAATGGATAAGGAAAACATAGGAAGTGAGGAAACCTGCATACGGTCAATACGGTGAAGAAGGAAATTTTGATCTGTGAAATCCGTAAACCCAAACTGGGCACGTGTGGTGGACTAACGCCCCTTGTGTCAGAATGTATAAGAGCACAACCCCTGCAGCTTCGCCAAGAAGCCTGTGCTCCAATAGTGGGCAAGAAGATGTTGATGATTCAAAATATAAGCAGAGAGACATTCCCAATATATAGCTCTAAGTTAGCTTCTTCTTGTGGTGCCATCTCCAATCGGAGGTGGCTCTCATTAGGGATATTCGGAGCTGCAGACCATTAAATATCAGAGTGTCAGTAGTTGCTATTCTATAGCGCCAGTGTCTATCACATCGATGTGATTGATGTACACATTAAGTAAACTATAACCAGGACAGGATGGAATTAAGTAACATTATATAACGTCACTACGGGGGCCGAGACGCGCCCCTTCTATCGGGTGCGGCGCGACCTACATCCCACATATCGGAAACACGAATGACCGTAAAACATTGCACATTTTTCATACGATGTACTTACACATTTTTAGGAGTGAGCTGTAGTCAAAATCGAGTCGTTGAGATACAAATTGTGACTGTTGTTTTTATTCCTTGAGGGTTAGGAAATTGGGTCAATAGTCTGATGGATGAGTAAAGCAGTAGTTTTTGTCTTGTTTGAACTGCACTTCTGTGATAGCCAAATGTCAGAAACGAGGAAGACAGTTAAATCACTCAATGATTACTTGGTGGTAAATGAGTGCACCCTACGCCGTTTCCCCGGTGGTATTGAAGAGCTCCATAGGTTAACCCCGGCAGCGGAAGACTGGCTAAAACATCTTGACCTCGAAATTTAAACCTCCCTGGATCCAAGCAGGAAGACAAAAATGCCATACGATATGATGATGATTACTTGGTTGGTTGCATGGTAGCTCGGTTTCTGACCATGCAGACAAAAAATACGATCGTGAACTTTTATATCTGTTGGACTAAACGAGATCGAGATATTATGCTGATAATTTTTGAGATCTGGCGTTGAGAGTGGAGAAGATAAGCTGGACAGAACGAATAACAAATGTTAAGGGTATATTATTCGGAGCGCGCTCCATACAAACGTACTATGGTGATATTTTCAATACTAACCAATTAAAGTCAATGAAATTTTGCAGAAACAGTCTAGAAACAAATTTCTATGCTTGTATGGAGTCAGATTTTCGTAAAAATGTATAGTTTTCAAGTTACAGTGCCTCAAATATTTCCATACAAATCTTAAATTAATTCTAGCATTGAAACTGTATATTTTAACGAAAATCTGACTCTATAGAAGCATAGAAATTTGTTTCTAGATTGTTTCTGCAAAATTTCATTGACTTTAATTGGTTAGTATTGAAAATATCACCATAGTACGTTTGTATGCAGCGCGCATTTTCGCTCTCGGAATAATATTCTCTTAAAAATGGTTAAAGAATAGGGATTCTAAAAACAATAGAAAACCGGAGAGAAAAAATATCGATCGATCGAGAAGGAAGGATCGGACCCTTGTTATTGTTACGACACGAAAATGTCTTTAAAACAATATTAGAAGGGAAAATAGATGGGAAGGGAGGTACCTAGATTTATCTGGCACAAGTGAAGAAAAGGATGATGTCGTGTCGTATCAGAAACTCAAGACACTTAACGGGAATGAGACTAGACTGGACTTGGAGAATACTCCACCGACAAGAGGAGAAGCTATAGTTTGTACTTTGTAGGTAGATATAAACAATACCATGTTGTAGGTATACACAACTACAGTAGTCGTATATTTCCCTCATTTCCCATATAAGCCTTCTATATCTGAACCCATGGGAAAGTTGAAATGTTTTCCGCCATTCTCTCACAATTGTCACGTGCGTGTGAATATATTACTTTTTGCTTTATCTATTAATGTTTGCTATTGGTGTGTAAAACATTTCCGACATTTTGAGGGAAAATACTGTTTATCTGTGAATATCGTTTACATGGCAAGAAGCTGCATAATTAATGATCGATGAAGCTACTATTACTTGTTTTTTTAGCGATGGAGCGCAGTAGGTATCGCGTTAGAAACTCGGAACTGCGCTCTAGGACTGGCATAGCGGACGTGGAGTGCATGATAGCTCAGCTGAAGTGGAATTGGGCCGGACATGTCTGCCGCATGCATCGGCCAGAATAACCAAGGACTGGGCTTCCCAGGATGGACGCCGGCTTCGGGGTACACCATAGAGAAATTACACGCTCCTCTTGGTAGAGATGGTGTAACAAAGTGTGCACAGTAACCACCAACCGGGCATGACGTCATCTAGTTTGTACTGCGATTGTTGTATACCATAGAGAAATTATACGCTCCCCTAATGCTTTTTGTCTCCCCTCACCCGTCCCTCACCCCCTTTGTCGGCGACATAATTTTCTATAGAAACAAGCCGATATGCCATCTCCTCTTACTCCATGTGTACCCACACTCAGAAAAAAGTGGAGACAGCCGAGCAAAAAAAATTTTTTTTTTGTGGATGACTTCTTGGAGAATTGTTCACAATAGAGGGAATTGGAGATAGAGAGGGGGGAGGCGATGCCCAGCAGTGGGACTCCGAACAGGCTTGGAATTTTTCATATCTCACAAAATTGCTAAGTACCTCTACGATTCACGAAAGCTTCATGTGATTTCAATAACTACTATTTAAGTTTTATTATGTCTCTGTTAATTTTAATCCACGTCATGCAATATTTTGCATTATTATTTGTTATAATAATGATCTAGGAATCAAATCAACTAAAGTGTAGTTGATAATGATCTTGTATTAGCAATTAGACAAAATCTTTGTCAATGATACGTAAAACGATAAAAAAAAAGATTATAAAACCATTTAATTTTTATTTTCAAATGGCAAGGTAGCCTTGCAGCCATTAAAATTAAAATCTCCTTGCAGCCTTGCAGTTACAGAATAATTTTAAAAAGCTATGATATTATCAGCCAAAAAGATTGAATCAATGCAATTCAAATGCAATCTCCTTGCAGTTACCAAATAATTTAAAAAGTTGGAAAGCTTGGAAACGTGTTGGAAACAGAACAAAACCATTTACTTATATAAAGTTTTTTTACCAACGATATTATTCGTAATCAATAGTAGATTACACACCGAGGACAGGAAAGTAAGAAAGGTCTCAGATCTCATGTAATTGAGGCTCATGGAGGAACATGTGATCTGAGGCTTTCTTATTTACTGTCCGAGGTTAGTATACTATTTTTCTCCTCGACGGAGGTGGAAAGCGACAACTTCGTTTAGCGCAGCGGGACGACAATTGACGCTTTCCGTCCGGAGGTGAGAAAAGATTTTAAAATGCCAGCACAACAATACAGTCAATCGTGGGCGAGAAGGTTATTCTACATTATATCATCATTATTATTTTCCTTTGCCTACAGTTTGCAGTCCTTATAGTCAAGGAAACAAAATATCCTATTGTAGTTTTTGGTTTCTCCACTACGAGTGACCAAGGACGCCAGGTGGTGAGCGCCAAGGCTTTAACCCAAGGTCAAGTGGCTTACGTCACCCAGCGGTAATAGTCGGCATTGGCATTGGGAGACCAGGTCCACCAGGATTTTAGGTAATACGGCCAATCCAAACCGTTACCGATTGAGGTGTGGCAGGGTTCTTGGTCACTTTTTCGATAGCCCCTTGCCCACGTTAATTTCAAATGGGGTAAAAATTGGTGTTATCGATTTCTCGGGAATTCCCGGGAATCAATCCAAATCGGCCGTTTATTGCCACGCCTATGACCATAGTTTCTATAGTGTTTTTTTTTCCCAATCTGTTGAAGTTTCCCTGGAGCCCGGGAATTTAAAACCCTATATAGTAACTAACAATCCTATTCTTTTCCGTGAACCACGCCGGCTATTAATATTCAAAATAAATTCGCTATAATCATTGAGTAATTATGTATAGAGCAGACAACGCGAACAAAATCTGTGCACCATGATCAGCAGTGTGGGGCGCGTGCTGGGAGCGTCAGGCTGCGACGAGCGCCTGGCACAGGCTAAGTGGGTTAGAGCGCGTGCACCCTAACGCGTGTTACAAAACATTACTTCTCGGTAGCTTCTCTAGTTAACATAGTACCTCAATGGCTTTAATCAGTAAAATTAATCTGTCTAAATATTAGCTTTGTAGGTACAACTAAGATCGTATTTATCACCATTGTACATAAGAGTAAGACATTGTTATTGTTGAATTTGTTAAGGAGTATTATTATACTGTTTACTTAGCTGACTAACAGTGACTCATTGTACCTTCTACACATATGTTAAGCATTAAAGGAATACATAAGGCAGCATGCTATTGCAAGGACGGTTTTCATTATCATCTCATTTTTAGCAACGAGTGTCTGTTTCGCAGAAAAGAGAACCAATGAAAAGCGAATTCTTCTGACTGGATTTTTGTAAAATTATCATAGCGACTTAGGCCTTTTGCTTGAACGAAATGTATGAAAAGATATGATATATTGACCATATCAGTGTATGAAGCAAAAACTACCTACGTAGTATGATTTATGACTTGACTATCTCAACGCACTGCAACTTTGACTTTTGGAGTCACGTTGCAGGAATTGACCCAAGCACACGTCTCGCGTGGTTTTCGCGCGTCGCGTTTTTGCCTGCCACGAGGCTCCGCAATCCTCATTTATGTTCTTGAATAAAAACAATCCCTGAGATTGGGATATATACTCCCTTACACTACTTGACACTGGCGGAAATGCAGTGCTAAACAAGTAAAAAGCCATTAATTATAAATAAAAAATAAAAAAAACGTTGACTTTTCTAGCGTAGCGTAAGCGCATCGAACGAGTCATAAACATTCGGTGGTCTCTATGTATGCAAACTCTTAGTTCCATTTACAGGCAAAAGAATTGGTGGACAAAAGAAAAAAAGAAGAAGCAGTGGTGGTCTAGCCGCGACTGAGTAGGTGACCAAGTCATGCAGTAGGCGATAGTTTAGTTTAGGCGATACCTATGTTAGTAGAACGTGATGTATCACTTAGTTAACTTTTAAATACAAATACTTATGTGATTAATCTATCTGTAGGTAGTGTGTTTTATATTTATTTAAAAATAAAAAAAATAAAATTTGTTTATATAGTTACTTACCTAACTAAAAACCTTTTCTTTTTTGCTTATTAATAGGCTTACTAGTAATTTCGTAATTTCAAAACATAATAAAAAGGAATCAGGCAAAAAACAATCCCCGCATACGTAAGTACCTAACTGTTTTCAACGTTTCATATGTAGACAGATTCATGGAGTCCATAATCATATTCAGAATTACCCTTGACCGATATAATTTTAAATAGAAATCATTGTTCATCTATTATCGGTAGACATTTTTTTATATAGACAGCACGGTTCGCCGAAAGATCTTGCAACATGCATCAATTTTATTTTCAGTTGTCATTTACCTATAAAATCAATCATTTGGATGCGTTTGGGTAGGATAGAAAGTGACTACCTACTTTTATACATAAATGGTCAGGACCGGGCAGAATAAATAGGAACAAGGAAAGGGAGAAAGCCTTTATAAATATCCTGCCATTCTTATACTTTGACCCTGCAGTGGGCGGACAGGAGTGCAATTCTCTAAGATAACCCTTCTTGCATCCTTCTAAGTTGTCATAACAACGCATACCGAATTGACAGCTCACCGATGTTTGAGTACATGAACTGATGATGATGATACAATTGTAATCAATCTTAAAATTTGAAAAACTAAACAATTTTTTTTTTAACTCACTTATGTAAACACATATTATTTACCTACTACGCCTCATCGTAGTAGACCTAGTGTTATAGTAGGTTACACACTGAGGAAAGTAAGAAACGTCTCAGATCTCATGTAATTGTTGACCGAGGCGGAGCCGAGCTCAACAAACATGTGATCTGAGGCTTTCTTATTTACTGCCCGAGGTTAGCATACTATATTTCTCCTCGACGGAGGTGGAAAGCGGCAACTTCGTTTAGCGCAGCGGGACGAAAATTGACGCTTTCACTTGCAATAGTTTACAGCCTACACTTAAAATCGTCCATTATAATCGAACATAATCAACTTTTTCTAATTGTTAATTAAGTACGATATATTCATGTGCCAGCTTTTATCGCATGACCTGTGTCCCTATTCCCAGGAAATAGGTACAAAGCGTAATGTCCTTTACTTTTATCGCATTATACGTTTTTATAGGTTAATTTATAGCTGTAGTTTTCCCTGTATTGTGTGTCATTTATTTATAGGTAGGTAGGTACAACGTGTTGAAAAATTAAACCGCAAAATTTTAAAATCGTTTCTCCAGGATCGGTAACGAATTGCACAAAATTTTATATATAGGGGGTTAGGGTAGACCTTCGATCAACAATATACAACTAGATAACGGGTCGCATACAAAATCAAAGAGAAATTCTGTCCTCGTGAATATACAACATTTTTTGTTAACGAACCGAGAAAACAGTCCGAATACATTATAATTTCGACCTCAAAGCAACCATAATTCCTAGTAATTTAAAAAAGGAACACTGCGGCATTGCGAGACGTGCTTACGTTGGCTTTGTTCGAACGCAACTAATTCAAAATAAGACCTCACTCCAATAGTGAGGCGTTATTTGCCGGGACATTTTTTGAGCGCCGACGCGTTATCTAGTTGGATATTGTTGATCGAAGGGGTAGACAGTCATTTTCGGTAATAATGGGTACCTACAATCATCCCCTGAAGTAATGCAACTGTTTTCCGTACCGACCGCAAAATTATGCACCCATTTGTTTGGTGAACGAAATGTGATTTAAGTTAAAGTTTATATAGGGGTTTATACAACGCCGCCAGGTTGCCCAGCAAAATATTGCCGCAAGTGCCTTTACCATGATGATTTATGGTAGGTACAATTTTTTCCACCTATCTGTTTGGGAAGTGCATGAGGTGCCATCTGAAGGAGACCGATGAAAAGAACAGGAAAAACTAGGGTTGCCAACTCTCAGTCTGCCGCAACTCTAGGGTTGCCAGGTTCAAAGAAGTCATTTTTTAAACCCTAGAGTTGCGAACACTTTTTTGTGGCGACGGGCTCACTCCTCATCACTACTAGTGAAACGTGGATGTCCAGAGTGTTCAGAATACTTATCTCACTCGAGTGAGGATAATACATGCATACGTTTTAAATGTAGTTTTATATTACGCAATCCATCTACTTATAATTTATTGTCAAGAATGTTTTGTTATATTGTAATAATAATAAGTGAACTTACCCAACAGAAAATCCCACAGAGCGACATGGCCTCAGGCCAAGCTCTTCAATAAAGATTAAAAAAAAAAAAAAAATGTTTTGTTAAGATAGCATTTTATAAAGGAGGTCGTTGTATCGATAAATATTGGTTCACTCCTTATTAGTTTCTCGAGGCATGACTCAATCTTCAAGACTCTTTGATTGTTCGTTCAATCGAAAATCATTCCTTTTATTTTATTAAAAAACAAAAGTGTGTTTTGACATTTGTTTATTGTTCATCATTCAATGAACGATCTCATAAATATTTGGTCTACTAAAATAAATTGCTCTCAAAACGTCACTTCTAAAAGTTATTTTCAATATTCATGTAAACACTGCACGTCACCACGCTCTTCCATAAAGGCAATATCGCCACACTTCAAACAAAATCGCCATCAAATCTTTTTTTTCATATTTTTTTTTCTTTTTTTTTATATTAGGGCTTTTAACCATGAGGTTATGTCTGCCATGTCAGCTCATCAAATCTTCATATCATTGAATTAGAACACTATGGAAGATGGGTCCACGCTCAAAAGTGTCCGAACCAAAAGAAGGTTAAAATTCAAAAAGAGAGTGACGTCTCTGCCAGTCTTTGTTTGATCGTCCGAGCACGCGCGAGTTCATGATGGCGTGGCGGGTGGTTTTTGCAATTTCAGATTTGCTCCCGTAGTAAAAGTCGTCAGTTTGACAATATGTCTTGTCAAATTGTCAAACTAACGACTTTTACTACGGGAGCAAATCTGAAATTGCAAAAAGAAATCGGCTGTTTCAACATTTGAGTCGAGTATTTCAGTTTAGTATGGAACAACAGATTTTTTTTGTGATTTCCGGTTTGCTTCTACAGAAAAAGTTGTTCAGTTTGATGGTCACCTGCAAATCTGTCGACTCATTTCAATTACAATCGGTTGTGTTGTGAGTGGTCGAGGAGTTACAGGCAGTGGTGGGAATGTATTGTGGTCCTATGAACATTACAAATACGCTGGAAAACTTGCATCTGTGTAATTAATTAATTAAGTAAGGAAAAAAACTGGATTTTTTTTCTTATTGCTGTCTCCCGTTTGAAATGGAGGGAAGTCCGATATTTCTTTTTCCTATCTTCTTTGATTCTGTCCTCTTTGGTTCTGTTCTCTGTCCTCCTCATAAAGTTATTATAACTTACTCCTATCTTCTTTGATTAATTCATTGCGGGTTCAAATAAGGTTCCAATAGACAGATTAGCGTCATACCCCGGGCTCGCTAGACTTCATTGTCTAGTGTTGTGAATGGTCGCCGCTGTTGATCCTGGTTCACAGGAGTTACAGCAATGGGAATGTGTGGTGTGCCTATGCCCGAATAAAAAAAACAACAGGAATGCTTGTAATACGATTAGGTACTGTTTTAATTCTAAACAATGTTGTATTGTGCTATTTTTCATATCGGAAACATAACTGTGTAATTTCTAAGAACTGACTCAGTACGGATTCCGTATAAATTTTTATGACATCATTTTATATTAGAGGTGAGGCTGAGGGTACGAATATTACGGGACTGTTTCTGATTGTCGTGTGGTGTCCGTCTATATCATCAACTCAGACGGGGGTCGTAGATGAGAATTCCATCAGACATCGTCAATATTCTGTAGTCAACATCTCTTAAAATATCCTGCGTCTCATATCCTGCATATAAGTACTCAAAAGATGCAGTCGGGTGCTTTTCTTAGCTTCCTATAATAAAGCAGTCGCTGTACCTAGCCGAGATTGGCTAATGCGAATTTATTAAGTCATTATTTTGTAGAATAGTTTCAGATTTCAGTTAGAGATTTTCATATTCATGGGAAATGGGACCGGGGCCGTAGATTCAAAAATTTTTGTTGTTCACGCTGTCTAATATTTTCATAATTAAGCTAGTTTAGCCTATTAGTCGTAAACTACGGAATTACCTACGAAATAGAGTGTTGTAGTTATACCTACCTACTTAAGTATTTTGGTTAATTTATTTTTTTATTTAGGACGAATTCAAATAGGTTAATCCTCGTAATTTTTTCTTAATCGTCTCCCAACATACTATTTATTACAGGAGCCGAATTCGTAATATTGCTAAAAAAATATTGTAAAAAAAAAAGTGTAGGTAGGTAGGTAGGTAGGTACCTACGTGGGATAAGTTTGAACTGTGTTAAATATTAAGTCTAGATAATCTATCTTTGTGATGTGTCGTTATCTATTGAATTACGATAAGTAAATTTTACAACAGCTGTTTTATCTAAAATTGTCGGTATTTCCAAATGAAACATTCCAATTCCATTCAAAAACTTTTACCCTTTGAACCTGCAGGGATTGATTCATGACAATGACAACCCTAGTCTCATACAGAATAACCAAAAAGTTCCCAGTCATTGACCGAATGCGAATCGAAAATTGAACAAAAAATTGTACTCACCTCAACCCAAAACTCGATTATAAATCGGCAAAGTACATTCCACTCGATGCATCACTGCACGAAAAAGGCACTGTACTTTTACCGCCCGAAAACATGTGCTATTGATTTTTGTTATCACCTTATCAGTTAAAAGATACGTATTTTATTCACTCCCAAACTTCCCAAGACCTAATCTTGGGTAAAATAGGAACAGCACTATCACTTTTGTTTTTTAAAAGAAATTAAAAAGTTACGATTCTTATTTTAAAAGTTTCAAAACTGCCAGTTATGTGCGGCAGAGACAAGGAGTCGGTTCAACCGTTGGCGGTAAACTGGCGTTTATGTTACTACAGTCGACAGGTCAAGTGTGTACCCACGATGCTGTCATCGTTTTGTACACAACAAGGAACGTGTTTCAGACATACTGTGTGGCTCATTGTATTCTATACTTGAGATATCATTCGAACGGAGCTTATACTTACTCATCGTTCCATCACATCAAATTCTTAACTTATATGCAACCAAACTGCAACCTGCAGTGGAGGATCTCCAGCACAGCTAGCATGCCACCCACGACAAAGCGTTTAAACGAGAAAAAAGTTATGCTCGCTCTTTCTGGCATACGTAAAATAATAAGGATGGAGGCACATCTCGATTTTTATCGTTTTCTCGGGGCTGGCATGCGAGGCCTACTGGTGAGGAGTTCTTGGCTAGAAGTGGGGGAATCTTACCTACTAATAGTTCCTTGAAGGATAAGAACGATATGAACAGAAAAGCACCTGTGGAGGGAAATGGTACAGGCTTAGAAAAAGTATATGTCTAGAATGAGCCGTATAAAACAAAAGGGACCAAGTTTCATAGGTTGGTGTGCGTGAGGCGCCATACAATGTGTGCGTGTATATGTATAGGGTTTAGGAGCCAGTACTGGTTCCAATTTTTTTCGACGCTTTCGTATCTCTTCGACTGTCAATCTTGACATATAACTTTATCAAAGGGTAGGTACCTACAGGCAGATATGGGGCGATCAAGCACCAAGACCAAAAATCATAGTCTTCGATAGAAAAGTGCGTTCACACACGATGACGCATTGACGCAGCGGCAGACGTCAGTCTGTCATTTGTGAAGCAAGGAGTTGTATGAAACCGCACTTAGAAGCACACACGGTGACGCATTGACGCACGGGGTGTGGTTCTATGGACTGACATCTGCCGCTCCGTCAGTGCGTCATCGTGTGTGAACGCACAAATGCTAGGTCAAAGGTAGCCGAAACCGACAAGAATGTATCAAAAGGTGTACTGAATCTAGAGGAAGCCAGAGAAGTGTGCCATCGTCTTTGCCTGAGTTTAAGAAAGTATACCTACCTATTGTTTTATTGAGGTTAGTTGATTCAGGCATCTCTATTGAGATGAGACCGAATGTAACGAAATATACAAGGTGTTTCATAAGTAACAATAAATATTTGAAACTCTTTAGGGGGTTGTTTAGACCGTCAAACTGAACAACTTTCTCTATGGGATCAACATCGAAATCTCAAAAAAAAAAAAAACATATCCCATACATATTTTAGCTCTAGTCGATTTGTAGAGTATAGAACATCAATTTTTTTTTTCGCAATTTCGATGTTGGTCCCATAGTGAAAGTTGTCCAGTTTGATGGTCTATACCACCCCCTTAAAGGTTTATTTGTATTTTTGTAACACCTTGTACTGTGCACTATTAAAACCAATGTTTTGCATTCGAAAGAAAATTGATACATACCCTTTAAAAGACATAAATTAATAAACAAATTGTCATTCTTCTAATGGTTAAGAAGCGTAGCTAATGTGAAATGTTAAGGGAATAGTAACTGCGTGATTATGGGGATATAATTCGGAGTGCGCTCCATACAAACGTACTATGGTGATACTTTCAATACTAACCAATTAAAGTCAATGAAATTTTGCAGAAAAAATCTAGAAACAAATCTCTATGCTTGTATGGAGTCAGATTTTCGTTAAAATATTCAGTTTCAATGCTAGGATTAATTTAAGATTTGTATGGAAATCTTTGAGGCATTGTAACTTTAAAACTATACATTTTAACGAAAATCTGACTCTATACAAGCATAGAAATTTGTTTCTAGATTGATTCTGAAAAATTTCATATATCACCATAGTACGTTTGTATGGAGCGCGCTCCGAATTATACCACACATACCTAATAATAATAAGTATTTAATTGTTTTTTTTCGCCTGATGGTATAAACATAACGAAATACACATTCCCATAATAAAACCCAGAATAATAGGTAGCTATAGTGGTTCATTGAGGTAGGTACTATGTTACTATTCTATTAACTCAATGTAGTGGTTAGGTAATTGTTGGCAATATCTTCAACCAACTTTATGAGTCTCACACTCAGTTGCAGAAACGCTCATTAGAGTTAATCCTCCATTAAATCTCTTGCTATCTTTTACTACGTCAACAAGACAAAAAGTGACAGCAAGAGATTTAATGGAGGATTAACTCTGATATTATGAGCGTTTATGCAACTGAGTGATAGACCTTTCTGTTTCAAGATTTAGGTACGTAATGCAGAGTACCTACAGGCTTTCTTGTGTTATCGAAGATTGATCGATTGATTGATAAACTTAGGTATAATATACCTTTTTTCGGTTGCATCTGCCTACCCCAATTAGAGGCAAGGGCGTTTCACCATTTATGTTCATGGTTCGTCGATACCTGTCATTAAGCAAACAGCTTAACAAATATGAGTTTATAAAACGTTGAGTCATTGGACACTTAAGATCAATTTCTGATTGCATCAATAGTGTAGTCAAAGAGTTAGAATTGCTCTTCAATTAAAATTCATTATAGTCTGCAATAGTTGCCACGATATCGTTATACAAGGTGGTGTTACCAGATCCATGATTAAGAATTATCCCAGATTGGCCTCAAAATTATCGTGTTTTTATCGCAAATTCCCAAAACTTACGATAGTTTTGGGAATTTGGGATGTCTCTTATGAGTCTAAAAGAGAGAGAGAACCAAATGGTGTACGAAATTCAATCATTCTTACCTACATTACGTGCTAGTAGGTATTTAATGTTACACATTTAAAGGTAGGTTTCGGGAATCTTAGTACAACTTTTGATTGAAACGACAGAATGAGTAAATACTTATTTCTATCTCAACTTTTCTCATAAGAACTTAAATTTTAGTAATATTTGAACACTGTACCCACAATACTAAACGTGAGTATGATGTACCTATCGTTGGAATTTAATGGAAAATATAGTTGAAAATAGTGATTGGGTACACTGATTCCATTACATTTAAAAATTATCGTGGATTATCGTGGAATTTTTACGAATTATCGTGCGATACCAGATTTTTATTTTCTATCGCATGGCACTCAAAAATATCGTGGATCTAGGATAATTATCGCACGTCTGGGAACACTCCAAACGGAGAAGTTCTAATTTTTTTTGGTTCCTCACACTTTGGTGTAAGTATCCGAAAATACCCCATGTATGCTCCGCGATTTTTTGCAGTTTAAAAGTTATGATGAATTTTAAAATCTTCTACCGGAGCAGCTTAAAACTGTGATAACTTTTTACATAGGAAGAATTTTTTGCTTTTTGTTTTTGAAAAATGATCGTCTGGAAACACCCTTTCAATCAACAACACAACTTCCACAGAAGCATAAAAAAGGGTCGAATGTGAAAATTTTTGGTTTGAGTTGGTCGGAGCAAAATTGTCAAAATTCTCTTAAAGATACAAAATGGATGTTTCATAGGTTGAAACTAACTTCTGTGATAGTTCAACTTACCAAATAAGAAACAAAAAGTGGTACTTAGTTGGCCAACCAACCAAAGTTAGTTCGAAGAAAAATCTGCTAAGAAAAAATTTTGGTTGAAAAACTCGGCGTTTTCTCGTGGTCCTACTATTTTACCACCTATTTCTGTTGGTCCTACTGATGTGCTGTGAATCGAAAATGTACCTCCTGTGTAAATAAAATCGGCCAAGTTCGAGTTGCAATATATCACCAACCGTAACCGCAATACATACTAGTCAAATATCATCAAAAACATTTAAATAAACTGAAATTTAACTATCAGGGAAAAATTTTTTTTAGTGACTAACTCAGGATATTTTTGTGTTATCTTAAAATAGTCTACAACTTACCTAGGTATCAAATATCCATATTTAGGTATGTATCTTAAAAGTTAATATCATTTCGAAGTAAATAATTCTTCAAAGAGATAAGTAGCTTGCGTAAGTGATATTAAATGATAATATTGATTATTGTTGTCGCCAAACGAATCGATAAAGTATACGAGTGTATGATAAATCCTGATAATTGTACAATAATTATCATGATTTTGTATTGAGTTTCAAGGATATTGAGAAAAGTCAATAATTTGAATAAATTGCTGCTGAATGTGCATGTACAATGTATGTTTATGTCAAAATCGTTTTAAAAAAATCCATCTTAGTTTCGAATCTACGGCTTGTTCCTATGTTATTACGTCATATTGTGCTGAAGAAAGCCAACTAGCATTAGAGGCTTGCTGATTGCCCTGGGTTTGCCGGATAGAAAGGGGTTTAGCAGGTACCGACGACGCCACTCGGGGATGCTTGGTTTTATAATTATACAGTACCTATGGTATTAAGCAGGCACTACATTCTCGCCGGGAACAGACGAGAAAGGCCGTGAACGAGAATTGGGATGCCCTTCATTGTTGTCGCGGCGTCGTGAGCCATAGTTATTATCCTTGGAAATTCTTGCCGAGAATTCTCGCCGAGAAGTTCTCGCGAGAATGCAGTGCCTACTTTAAGTTTTTTTTTAATATATGGAATGAACTTACTTAGGCACTTTAAGTGACACTTCTCCACCGCTGGGTCCATCAACGACTTGTACACCATTTGAGGAGTTGTCGACCACATTCACCGAGTCCTCCGCCATTGTTAGATTTTATATACCCGAAATCTAACACAACAGACACCAATTATTACTAACAGTTGACAAAATACTCTTGGCGGCTTTAGGGATTGATAAAAAAGGGGCAATATCAATTAATAATGCTATTTTAATAAGACTTGGTAAAGAAAAACAACTACAGATACCATGCAACAAACAGAAACGTTTGTTGCATGGTATCTGTAGCAAACTTTCTGAACATCCAGAGGTATTATGGTCGTGAGTTTATGTAAGTGTAAGAAATGTATGTATTGGTGTTAATTTGGTGCTATTGATGTAGTATTGGTGCTAATTTCGATGCTGTGAAATCGCCAAGAATATTTTGACTGTTAATTGCAAATAAACTCTGTTTAATCACTCGCGGACTTTAAACAAATTTTTATATGATGACGTAATAAACTTATGTACCGTTTGAACTGAAAAGCGGGGATTAGCTACAAGAAACTGTAGCCAAATGGACGAATGTCCGGCACTTATCTGATATAAATGAAGTGATCCTTTTATCGTAATTATATTATCGTTAATTGCTCGATTCGATTACTATAATTCACATTCTTTTCTTTTACAGTCCGACTGAATTGATTAGATATGGGTTCTGAGTCTACCTTTACCGGGAAAGTATTTTTGTAGCCATTAACATCTCGAAATATGGTTTGGTTGTTAAACAGATTTGGTCTAATGGGTCTAGCTAGAAGTAGGCAATCGTTAAATTTAAGTATAACGATTGTTATTGTTCTGAAATTTATGAAAAACTTAACAAAAGAACTACTGCTGCCATCTAGCGATAGCTGGGGGCAACAGCTAAGTATGTACGGTACGAAAAGATTCTAAATAATATATAAGAATAAGGTGTGGCTTCAGTTTTTTAAGCCGAAGTAAACAGTTATTACATGAAACCTGGATACTTTATGGCACAAAAAACTTGTGGCACTATTTATTTAGTAAGACACAACTGCAGATATATTTTATTTCACTAGTTTTGTTTGAGTCTTTGCTAATTATTATTTGCAGGCGTTTTCAGGTAGCGAGGCGGTGAGCAAGGAAACAATCCGCCAAATGCGCGATCACGTCATTAGGAAATTGAAACACTCTCATTGGTAGATTTTTTCCTCGCTCACCGCCTCGCTACCTCGCACATCTCTGGTGGAAAAGCAGCCTTAAGATAATTTTATTCCGAGAGCGAAAATGCGCGCTGCATACAAACGTACTATGGTGATATTTTCAATACTAATCAATTAAAGTCAATGTAATTTTGCAGGAACAATCTAAAAACAAATCTCTATGCTTGTATGGAGTCAGATTTTTGTTAAAATATACAGTTTTAATTCTAGGATTAATTTAAGATTTGTATGGAAATCTTTGAGGCACTGTAACTTTAAAACTATACATTTTAACGAAAATCTGACTCCATACAAGCATAGAGATTTGTTTCCGTTTGTTTGTTTTGTTTGTATGGAGCGCGCCAACGGTAATATACCCTTAATGCTTTCTTTTGGGATTTGATTTGAGTCTCTAGTAGGAGTAGGGGTAAGAAGAAAAAGAAGTAGGGGTAGTTAGGCTTTAGGTGAGTAGAAGACAAACTACAGTAAGTTTAGAATTTATTTTAAAATTATGAGTGCTTAAGATCTATCTACAAACAACTTATATTGAACAAACAACAATTTTTGTTGTATTAGAAATAGAATACTATTAGGTAGGACGAAATATTCACAGCGGTCCATCTTATAACAGTACTTTTTTACTACACATCGTCTCACGGGGAAAGAAACTATTTCTCATCTGTGCAAGCTCGGGCCACTTATCATCTAAAACATCCAGATCATCCCGCTACCTTTTTCTAGGACGATTTGGACGCCTACAACCATTTTCTGGGATACCATGGCGTAACTATTATATGTGGTGCAGAAAGACATGGGCGGCCCACTCCCATTTTATTCCTAGTCGTTTTCTCCCGAATGTCATCCAGCTATTTGTGTTTTGGAGCGAGCGCGTTCGTGATTTATTCTCCTGTAGGACCTCAGTATAGAACAGAAATGTATGAAACGCTGCGAAGATTCCGTCCTTCAGGTAAGTAGATGAAACAAATGTTATTTACAAGCGCATCGACTATTTTGTACGAACCGCAAAATCATAGTAAATTTATCTTGCAGTAAGTAGTAAAAGGTCAATTTAGAACCGTTGTCATAATTACGTGTATTAACCTTAATAATCTTCTGCCTAAATATCTGCAAATAATTTGCTGTGACAAGGTTCTAAAGTCTAAACACGGTGACAGTGGCCTACATTTCAAATCGATTGATTGTACTTGGCAAAAAAATACCATCATTATTGCTTGCTTGATTTATGAAAATGGCAGAATATTGTTGCAATTCTAACTTAAAACTAAAAAAATCTAAGATGGCGACTTAGTAGTTTCATCTGCCGCTTTAGTAACCTGTTCATTTTCTCTTTCATACAAATAGCTGGTCTGTTGAGTTGTTGATCCTGCCCCTGTCGGTTGACGTTGAGTTTGTCCGTAAGTGCTTGATTGACCGTAGGTGCTCGATTGACCATAAGTGCTGGGCTGACCATAAGTGCTCTGGCGGTCAGCCTGGCCGTATGAAGAGTCTCTGGAAGGCTGGCGGTTGTTTTTGTTGTCGAGTTGATTTACTCCACTGTAAAAATAAGGAAATTGTAATGATTAGAGGTCAAATTACAAGAAGACCAGGAGTTTTTTAATTCTAGAATGTCGTAGTAAAATGTTTTTTTTTTCAAAAAATTCAGGACTACGGCGGTCAATGCTTTATGGTGTAGGCACAGAGACTTAATAAAGCACCCAATGAAAATGTCCACATTTCATTAAACATCGCGAGAAAAGAGGAAACCTGCATCACCTGCATGCATTATATTTCAAGGCACAAGGTGTTACAAAAATACTAATAAACATTTAAGGGGGTGGTTTAGACCATCAAACTGAACAACTTTCACTACTGGGAAAATTATCGAAATCGCGAAAAAAAATCTGATGTTCCATACTAAACTTACTACAATTAATCTACTCGAGCTAAATGTATGGGATAGTAGATTTTTTTTCGCGATTTGAATAGTCAAAGTGGTTCAGTTTGATGGTCTAACTAAACAAGCCCCTTAAAAGTTTTAAATGTTTATTTTTACTTTTGTAACATACTGTACCAATTATATCCAACCGTCTCATTGGACAGAGTGGAACAATAGTAGTGAAATGCCTATATTAATGTTACTAAACAACTTGTTACTTACCTCTGGTCTCTATAAGGTCGGATTCTCTCTCCCACACTATGCCAGCCGCTCGCACTCGGCTGTCCGTAGCTAGCGGTCAAGTCCTGCCGGTACCCAGTGCTCTGTCCGTAGCCGCTGCCCTGTCCGTACCCGGCACTCTGCCCGTACCCAGCACTCTGCCCGTAGCCTGCACTCTGCCCGCCGTAGCCAGCACTCTGCCCGTAGCCAGCATTCTGCCCGCCGTAGCCAGCACTCTGCCCATAGCCGGCACTCTGCCCGTAACCGGCCGAGCCCCGATATTCTAGAGGGTCCCGACTACCGCCCGCGTAACCAGCGCCTGCACTCTGCCAGCCACCTGCACTTTGTTGGGGTCTGGAATTAAAAAAATATGGCATAAGGTACCAATATTTACTTGTGAAATGTGGATCATCATCAGCCTATATACCCTTTGCAGGGCCTACCCTCACAGAGGGTGTATAATGGGCGTCAGTCTACCCTCGCGAGCCCAATGCGGATTTTCTTCTTCAGCATATACAGGGGCTTTTCTTAACATGCTGACGGTTTTTCAAGGGTATGATCATGATCAGACCATCAAACTGAACAACTTTCTCTATGGGACATCCTCTTAAAAATCTGTCAGCATATGGAGAAGAACCCTATACAGGTTTCCTCTTCATCGCGATGATTTCCTTCACAGTTTGAGATCATGAAATGTGGATTTAATTGTATAGTCAGGATATGTTTGACTTCAAAGTCTTCAAACACATTTTAATTCACACAGACTTCGCAGGGCCGTAGCTAGGGGGGGGCATCGTGGGGCAATGCCCTACCTTAAAATTCCAATGCCCTACCTTAAAAATCACCCAACCATTACTTCTTTCCTACATGGGCAACGTCTTTACTATATGGGCAAGTAGGGCAAATTCCCTTACAAAACTGTCAGAATTCTGGTCACAACAAAGTTCCATTGCTGTGAAATTTCGGGCTCGCTTCGCTCGCTCCATCTTCGCTCCGCTCCGCTTCGCTCGCTTCCTCGCGCCTTTAAATTGTTTTTTTAAGTGAACTCGGACTGACACTGTTTTTAGACTTGGTGTGTGAAATTTCGAGCTCGCTTCGCTCGCTCCAGCCTATGATATTATGAGCGTGGGTAGGTTAATGGAACTCATACCATCACCGTTTTGAGCCTTGGAGTTTGAAATGTTGAGTTCGCTCCAGCCTATGATATTGTGCAAATCAAATCAAAATAATTTATTCAATATAGGAGCCTGAAGCACACATAAATTAAACGTCAATTCTTTTTAAGCTACCACCGCTTCGGAATGCCGTATGAGTTACCAACACCGTTTTAAGTCTTGGAGTGTGAAATTTTAAGCTCGCTTTACTCGCTCCAGCCTATGATTATTATGAGCGTAGGTAGGCTAATGGAACACAAATGTCAACACCGTTTTGAGTCTTGGACTGTGAAATTTCGAGATCGCTTCGCTCGCTCCAGCTTATCATATTATGAGCGTAGTTTAGGCTAATGGAACTCATACCAACACCGTTTTGAGTTTAGGAGTGTGAAATTTCGAGCTCACTTCGCTCGCTCCAGCCTATAATATTATGAGCGTAGTTAGGCTAATAGAACTCATACCAACACCGTTTTGAGCCTTGGAGTGTGAAATTTCGAGCTCGCTTCGCTCGCTCCAAGCCTATGATATTACGGGCGTAGGTAGACTAATGGAACGCATACCAACGCCGTTTTGAGTTTTTGAGTGTGAAATTTCGAGCTCGCTTCGCTCGCTCCAGCCTATGATATTACGAGCGTAGGTAGACTAATGGAACGCATACCAACACCGTTTTGAGTTTTTGAGTGTGAAATTTCGAGCTCGCTTCGCTCGCTCCAGCCTATGATCTTACGAGCGTAGGTAGACTAATGGAACGCATACCAAAATAGTTTTGAGTTTTTGAGTGTGAAATTTCGAGCTCGCTTCGCTCGCTCCAGCCTATGATATTAAGAGCGTAGGTAGACTAATGGAACGCATACCAAAATAGTTTTGAGTTTTTGAGTGTGAAATTTCGAGCTCGCTTCGCTCGCTCCAGCCTATGATATTACGAGCGTAGGTAGACTAATGGAACGCATACCAACACCGTTTTGAGTCTTGGAGTGTGAAATTTCGAGCTCGCTTCGCTCGCTCCAGCCTTTGAGTGGTGTTGAAGGGGATAGGTAGGCTAATGGAACTCAGTATCACCATCGTTTTGAGACTTGGTAGGTATGTTTTTTTCTCATCTCATCCAAAAAAACTGCTCTTTGCTTCCGCCCTACCTTAAACCTCCTATGCCCTACCTTGAATCCAGTCCTAGCTACGGCCCTGAGACTTCGCTGTCATCAATGAACTCTGTATGAAAATGAAATAGCCAAATGGTAGCGGGTTGCGGGGCAGGATAGGGCAATTGTACAGTTGTACTATTGTATGCTCGGCGATCGCGGGTGCTAAGCGGGTTCTATTTTTTTATCGAGCATGGACCCACCACAGATTCCCACCGCTGTAACTCATGTAAACCAAACCACTCACAGGGCCAGGAAATCCAGCGAGCCCGAAATGCCCCTTTGGTTTGTGTATTTTTATTACAAAATTTGTTATTCCACTAAACGCGTTGATTATACTATAGTATCACAGACCTATACCTATAGTAGGTATTTAAATACCGCATTTACTCTTCATTCAGTAATTATATTACGCAACCGTTACACACGGAGAGAAATTATGATAACAATACTACCAGAACGTATGGTAAATATCATTCTAGTATAAAGAAACAGAATAAAGTTAAGTGTACCAGATTGACTTTTAACAACAAATACTCGTATTTTAATAAATGCCAGAATATTATAGTTAACACATTTTAGTACACATTACTCAAACCTATTTATAAGTACATTTTTATTATTGTAAAGAGAAACTTTCAATAATTGTAAAGTTTACATCCATATTTTGTTTGTTGTTGCTACCTGTCGATTAAACAATACAATATCTCGGTTGTCTCTAAAATATCGCAAGTAACAACAATTTTATTAGTTGTTTAAATAAGCTAGATTCATATAGTACTGTTTACCAGATTATGTTATCATTAACATAATATAATGTTTTGTGTAACATGAGTATCGTATATCAAACGAAACGTTGTTTACGTTTGCCAAATATATTGCATGGTTTGCTTGAACTTTGGTTAGCAGCACTGACTGGCTGGCCTGGCTGCCATGTTTGTCATTTCATATTTCGGAGCTGTGCGTGCGCGTGTGCTGAGACGTTGGCTGAGATAAATGGTGTGTTAATCAAATATAATAGAGTGTTTGTTCCAAATCAAGTTTGGAAATGGACAAGGATATTGAAAAACTATTAGATAAGTGGCAGTTGGCCGAGTAGCATACCTACGAGTATATTTGCCGGTGAGTTTTATAAAATTTATTTGATGCGCTCTAATAAGACTCAAATAGCTTATGCAACCCATGCTGCATCTAAATTAAAGTGGGACTGGGCCGCCCGCGTCTGCATTATGCCAAACATGTTATGGGCGAAAATCACCACCGAGTGGAAGCCTCCAAGAGACGGCGGCGTGGACGACCAAGGCGGCACACAGAAAATATATTTGGACTTCATCTAAAGCCGGTATTTACTTACTTTTTTACCCTATAACAGCGAAACAAAGAGGAGGGTTATGATTTTGACCATGTTCTTTCATACTCATAAGTCTCATAACGTCTAAACTAATATCATAATTTAAAAAATGAGGTATTTTAATATTTATTATTATTTTATTACAGGATGCACACCTAACTCCTGATCACATCGATGACGCCCTTGATGATATATTAAACGTGATATTCTTGCCCCCGTCCAGCATCATTATCAGCAAGTACTTCAGCAACTACTTCAACCCCAATATTTACAATAATTGATTCACCTACAAGTGCATCAAACGAAGCAATAAATTTTCCATTCAAATATACTGAAATCTAGGCACGGGCAGGGGACATATTGGGAAAGGGACATTATGAACATGAACTTAACGACCGACAAGAGCCAGTTTTTTTGTGATTTTTTAGTAATAAACCCAAAAACATTTTATGTGTTGTTTTATTTAAAACTGTTGTTAACCTTTATATAAAATTGATGTTATTACGTGATTCCAGAAGTTCGCAGGCTTAGCGGGCCCGAGGAGTAAAGTCCCTTCTACGTCGTGCAATTACTTTGTTTACTATTTCTGATAGAAAAAATGCGAGTAATGAGCATTTTTTCTAGGTAGACGAAATGTGAGTAATGAGCATTTTTCTAGATAGACAAAATGTGAGTAATGAGCATTTTTTCTAGATAGACAAAATGTGAGTAATGAGCATTTTTCTAGATAGACAAAATGTGAGTAATGAGCATTTTTTCTAGATAGACAAAATGTGAGTAATGAGCATTTTTCTAGATAGACAAAATGTGAGTAATGAGCATTTTTTCTATAAATAGTAAATAAAGATAGCTTTTCGCAGAAGGTATCTTTTCTTAAGTACGGCTTGTATTACATTACAAGTCTGCTCCAATTGGGACTTTTAAAAAAATGTACATAGTTACCGTTTTGTTAAGAAAAGTCAAAATCTGTCAGTTTAGTCACGAAAATTACATATACATGCAAATTTCGTGACGAAACAGACAGATTTCAACTTTTTTTTTAACAACACGGTAACTATGTAACATATTTTTTTAAAGACCCAATTGTAGCAGACTTGTAATGTAAACTTACTAAATAATGTGAAGCCAAAAATAAAATATTGCTGTAATTACAAAAAAATATAGTAAACTGAACTATATAAAATCTGTTATTATAGTAAACGCAACCATTTGATGTGATAATGGCTAACCAAAATTTTGGTAGTAAACACAAAATAGGTAGTAAAGTGTATAAAATATATAGTTCGATTAAACCTCTACATGGTAATATTTGCATTCGATTTGTAACAGTCACTATAACAATCTATAGTCGCTACTGAAAATCTGGTTATCTCCAAAATAAAGCATGGTGATACGTACGATACAATTCCGTTATATTTAAAATAAAAAGTATGTAATGAATACAAATATGTTTTTGTGTACTATACACAAATTTTAATTATGTGTACCAGTATTATGTTTAACTTTACTAGATATTCTTGTAAGACATTACCAGATTTTTTTAGTAAACTCGACAAAATATATAGGTGTCGTATATATTACATGACAATCTGGTTAAGTTAACTATATTCTGGTTACCTAAACTAGAATTTTCTCTCCGTGGCACTACGTTACACACGACGTACACGCGCCGTAGACGCTGCGCCAGCGCATATGTAAAACCTAATGAATCTGAGTTTGATTTCACACCCAAGCTCTAGGGTACCTACTCTTAGATATTCCGTGATCTAGGTTCTTTCTTCAAAACCCGAAGTTAGTTTAATAATCAAAGTGTGCAAAGTAGGATAGCAGCGATAAGCATAACCAGAAGGTGGCACATCCTGATTGGTCCATATAATTTCGCGCGCTATTATAATGTGTCAACTGCGTAGGTATATCGGTCGGTAAGACTTATAAACCTGGTACTTACTACTGTACGTAAGTATACTCTCGGGGTAGACAAAAACAAAGCGCCCTAAAGCCTGTATATTCACCTCGGATACTGCGGCTGACCCCACGCGGATGCTGCCTCAGGTCTTCCAGAAGCAAAGTAGTAGCCCCTCCCGCCCGCGTCCCACCCCGCCTGCCCTCTGTACGTCTCGTCCCATGGTCTGAAACTGAGAGGATATTACTTTGAAAGTTAGCCGTGGTGGTCACTATTATACTTCGATAATTATAGAGCAAACTCCCTAGAAGATTTGTACCGGCAACCAACGCTTCAGTAAGGTACAAACTCCCTTTCGCCCTTTTAAGTGCGGGGTTTAGAGGCTTTTCCCCGCAATTCAATTGCTCTTTTAAAAGTAGTAGGTATATTAAGTATATGACTTTGGAAAAATCTGATATTGCAAAAGTATAGGGTGAAGTTAAGAACAGGCGGAGCGGAACGGAATATCCGTTAGAGGTTTTCCGTCAAACATGCCAATTTGCAGTGCCATTTGTTGGCATGGGCGGGAGTTACGCCCATACAAAAAAATTGCGGTCTTAATAATGACCGTAATCGAATCATATCTCTAACAATAAACCGGCAAAAACTACGCGAATTACCCGCTCTAGTTAGTTTGGTTCTTCGACCTCTTCAATTTAAAATTCGAACACCCAAACGGTCAACGGCCAGGTTCAACCCGTGTTCAACCAACGGGAAAAAACATGGCGGGCGAAAAAAACAAACACTGTTGCGAATTAATTTCAATTATTTCAACAATCCCATAGCGGTATTGTTACGAGGAACGTGTCAAGATTTTCTTCGCAAATTGGATAATTGTATGGAATTAGTGTTTTATTGAGATAAGCGCCGTGTTTATGTTGTCATTGCTGGAAGGGGTCATCTTGGCAGAGGGCTGAGTCATTTTACCTTCGTAAAATAGCTTATTTAAGGTTTATTCAAAGCAAAGAGAGTTTAGAATCGCGTATTTCTTTGTTTTTGAATTACCAAAATGCCAGACCCGGTCCGACCCCGCCAGTTGGAAGACCCGAACAAAGCCAAGTTATACGTATTACTATATAACGCCTAGGTTCGCCTCCTTCGGCTCCTTTGCCGCGGATAGATATGCATCCACCCTTAGGTCGAAATTTGAGTTCGCTAGTCGTATCGAACACACTCTACAGGTGAAAACCAGATGTCGCCGTTACGTCAAAGAGGACATCATCATCAGGATCCGATTTTAAGAAATGCTTCATTGTATCCTTGAATTGCGAGTGTCAAAATTCCGTAGATTTAGCCTTAATTGGTACAATTTTGATACTTTCGCTTAAAAATTGGTACCACCTCTGTACCAAACAATAACGATTATTATGTTGCCCGCCATTCGTCTGACGTCAGAAGTGAGCATAAGCATATGCTCACGACTATATTCCCCGAGGGGGTAGTCAGAGATCTTCTGAAACCTCAAAACATCCACGTTTCACCAGTAGTACCGAAAACCAGAAAGAAGTTAGGCCGTTCCTATTTGAATTATTGGTTACCTAATTTAGGATATGTTTCAAAATTGTTAAACATGAAAGTTCTACGCAATAAAACACCATCCACAGCATTTGAATGCAAACAATAGATAAAAAAATTACAACCGTTACACTGCTCTAATTCTATGGTAATGCGACCATTGACCATGTATGGATGTTTTATTGAGGGAAAGCGTTTGTTCGACACTTGTTTGTTACCATTTTGTGATGGTATTGTGACAAGTCTTGCAAAATATTGTACTTTATTTGCTATTCTTCCAAAAATAGAATAGAAATGCAGTATTGGATATAGTATAATAACTGGACATCGATATGTCCTTCATAATTTCCATGTGGAGTTATAAAGGGCACATTCGAGATGCAATCTACCTAGTCTTTTCTAAAAAAATCTAGACAGTGTTGCTTTAAACAAAAGGTAGTCATTGCAAACCTCAGATTATAGGAGTTGCAAACATAGAACGTTACAAGCTCTGGCAAATAGATCTCCCCATTTCTTCCCTTTTGGTATCAAAGCTACTATGGGAGAAGATTTCTTTTTCCATGTTTTTGTGGTGATTTCTATCACAAACAGGTGCTGCTCGAATCGTCCAATAAAATGCACTAAAGACGATATTAAACATTTACTTCTTCTAAAACACAACTATCAACTCACCTATCATGAGGACCCCTGCCAGCACTGGGTCCATAGCCACCATAAGCATCATCATAACCGCCTCTACTGTATCCATCGTACTGCTGTCTCCTAGTCCCAGGGTATCCAAGCCCGTCGTACCTCCCTCCATAACCATCGTCCAGGTAAGGATTCCTGTCATAAACCGGCCTTCTTTCCCTGTACGGATCATCGTAGTAAGGCCTGTCATATTGCGGCCTGTCTCTTTGCAAGAATCTGTCATAATAGTCTGGCCTGTATCTATCTCTATCATCGTATCTATTTCTATTCCTGTTCCTGTCTCTGTCTCTCCGACCGCTACTTGGTCTGCCGTCTTTATCGTCATCAGTTCTATTTTTATCATTATCATGCTCATTATCTGTTTCGTTTTTGTTACTGTTCTTTCTGTCGGTATTGTATCGTCTGTCGTCATCATCATCGTCGTCGTTCTTGTTGCGATCGTATCGGTTGCCAGATGTGGGTTTATGAGATCGGCGGTCGTCATCGTATCTATCTCGGTTTGATCTATCGTTATCCCTATCGTCTCTGTCTCGATCATCTCTGTCTCGATCATCGTATCTGTCGTCGTAGCATCTGCCACAACGTCTCTCGTCTGGCCTCGCGTATTCTAATCTATCGTATAAAGGTCTGGCTCCATATCGGTAGTCGTAATAACTTCTTCCTTGGCGGCTGAGGGTTTTTTCTTTTGTGTCTGGGGTTAGGACTGTTGATAAGATGGTTTCGCTTTGCGTTGGAGCCAGGTAGGCTAGGATTGTGAGAAAGGCCTGAAAAAAACAAAGAAAGAGTTATGAGAAAAAACCCTCCTTCTGGTGCAGTCAGGTAGTAAGGACGATATTTTTCTCCTTTTATACCGAAAGTAACCATGAAAAAACATCAAAACAATCGGTCCAGTAGCACCGATCAGTTGGACAGTATCTCATGTGGCCGGCCATACCTTTCTCCGTACCTCTGTAAGATAATGCACATCTATTTTAGGTAGGTGTGGTGGACTGACGTCCATACACTCTCCCTGAGGGTAGGCCTGTGCCCTGCAAGTGGGAAGTAGGTATATAGGCTGATGGTGTTGGATGACCTATGTGTACCAAAACATACATGAGAATAATTTCCTTCCTGTTCTAAGAGCACTTAAAAGATCACAATAGTAATTAGGCTGTGGCCTTCTATTTTTTGTAACAGATTCTGTTCCTATCAAGTACTTCTGTGAGTGACATCACACCTATTGTTTTATAGAGGTCATACACTTAATAAAATTAGAATTTTGTACATTACATTACCTGCATTGTTGTATTTGATAATAACTTTATTGTTTTTTTTATTATGCAAATGATTTGCAAATTTTTCGCTGAGTCCGATAGAGTAGAGGGAAATAATTGTTGGCTGTAGGAGAAAGATTTGATAAAACCAAAACATTACCTTTTGTTAAAGTCGGGGACATTTTTTTGTAAATAATAAAAATTGAAATAAAAATAGTCCGTTTTAGTTGGCACCATGTGAATGATCCTTATTCAGGTTTAGGGGACCCTGGTGAACTGATGCGGTTCACCAGGATCCCCTGAGGGATCGGTCTAGGGGATCCTGGTGGACTAACCACATTCGTCACCGTATTCCAGGTGATTAAAGTGAACCATTGTAAGTCAAACCATTATAGAGTACCTTAGGTACAAAATATTCGTACTTTGAGCTAACTACCAAGTAAAGTCTCTTCTTACCGATAATTATTTACTTATGTACAAATTATTAATAGAAGCGAAGTCTACAAAAAGCGTGGGACGATTTTTTTTGATACGGAAATCCTTGTTTTACATTTTTATTTATAACTTTTTATAGACAGGTACACGGATATATGATGGAAATATTGAATATGTAGGAGAAGTCACCACAACTAGTTTCTCTTACTGAACCGATTCTAAAAATTCTTTAACTAATTAAAAGCTAAACTAATCCTGTGTAATAGGTACACCTACCAGGGTTACGGTAAACAGTTGCATAAGTTTAAGGGGTGATTGTATGGGAACAATACTGAACAAATTTCCCTAAGAAACCTATAGGAAATTAGCAAGAAAATAAGTTGGACTTCAATACTAAATGCAATTAGGTAACTATGTAGTTAGCGGATCGAACTTTTGTATGAAAAGTCGTATTTTTTTTGCGAATTTCCTATAACGTACCTTTCTTTAGAAAGTTGTTCAGTATCATAAGTACAATCACCTCTTCTACTGTTTAACCTATAATTCCCTTTATAAATCATGAAAGTGGACCCTGCGAATTGAGTGCCCATACTTCTCTTCTCCACAATGCACCACCGCAAAGCTCTTTCTGTACGATGTTTTTTTTTTCGGACTACTATACTCTTAAAAGATATACCTATAGGAAAACATCGTGAGGAAACGTACGCTGATGCATACGCTGAAGAGGAAATTCAGATTATGAAGTCTACCAAGCCTCATTCGGGCACGCGTGGTGGAGTGGGTAACGCCCATACACCCTCCTTGAGGGTAATCCTGTTATTCTGTTGGACGTATATAATCAATGATGATGATGATGGTGATATAAATCACATGTCCACGAGGACGAAATCGCGGGCATTGCAGGCTTCTACCAAGTTACTAAGTATAAATCCTACTTAATAATGCTGGTTTTGATGGAAATGATCAGACCACCAAACTGATCAACTTTCTCTATGGGATCAAAGTAGATATCGCGAAATAAAAACCTGTTCCATACAAAATTGCAATCTTACTAGACCCTGCATTTATTTTTCGTGATTTCGATGTTGGTCCCATAGAAATAGTTTTTTTTTTTTTAAGAATTAAAATTTCTTTATTTGTAATAATTCATACAACAGTAATAACACTTAACCTAAAGAAAAGAAAAACAAATAGTAGAATTAACCAAGGGGATAAAGCAGTGTCTTCTGTCGCGGGTGGGGTTTTAAATCGCGAGCGTGATGAAGGACTCGAGGTTTACTCCCGAGCGTAGCGAGGGTGTTAAAAACTTAAATCACGAGCGAAGCGAGGGGATGAATGAAATTCAGTACAATTTTCTTTCCTTGTTTTTAACAGATTAAAAATGACTATTGTTATGTTCGCTTTTTGTGGCAAAGAATGTCACTTTTTTGAGCAAGTGGTACGAAAACTTAGTGATTCAATTTAATGATATGATCATCCTCTTAAAAAGCATATTACCTAAGTTGAACCCTGTAAGTACCTATAGTAGGTATGTACAGTCAGAAGCAAAAAGATGTATGCCTCCTCATGCAAAAGATGTATACACTTTAATACTACGCGTAGTACTAAAGTGTATACATCTTTATACAACGACGTAGTAAAAGTGCATACATCTTTTTGCTGCTGACTGGTACAGTCAGTAGTAACCTAACCATGTTAAAATCCCATCGCATCCAGTAACCTTTCATCTATTGGCCATGGTCGCGCAATTATAAAGCGATTACACACAACGGATGTATACTCGTTATATTATAAGTGCTAAATTAAGACAATAGGTAGTCATTCACTGACTATTTATGTTTTTTTATGAGTCATCATCAGCTTCTATCCACCAGCAGGATGTAAAGCCTCCTCCCTGTTATGCTATGCCTAATTCCCGGTCATGGGGCAGTGATACCAGTATCACAAAGAGGTAGCATTGTGTAACTCCGAATTCAATCGATATCAAATCGTTTATGGTGTTTTTTTAACTGTTTTTCGGGCACGCAAAGGGTGAAAATTCATAAGCCCTCGTTGTCCGTCCGTCCATCCTACGTATTTAGGGCTGTAACTTTCGAACGCTAGTAGCTAGAGAGTTAAAATCTACATATAATGTACATTATTACGGCGGATTTGCTAACAAATAATAAAAATGTCAAAAAGAAAAAAAATAAGGGGGGTCCTCATACGAGAAACTAGTTTTTATCATAGTTTTTTCTTTTTGCTCTTTGATAAAAACGGTAATACGATGATGATCGATGTAATCGGAAAATTACACAATATCCCTCCCCTACAGGGCTTTACTGGCACTCTTCTTGATGCCAACCCACGTTACATGGCTGACTGGATAACAGAATAATCCTTTGCTGAATCTAATTCCGGTAACCGTTTTAAGCTTCAGGAACTCCATCTACTATCACATTGTTTGGCTACGTAGCTTATTAAGATTCACTCGAAATACCAGCCTATGCATGTACCAGCAATGAATGATTCTACAACACCATAAGAATACTATTCTTATGACAATACCTCAAATTAAATTAAAGATTGAAAAATTTGTCTCGGGCGGGACTTGAACCCAATCCAATCCCAATCCCAAAAAAACAAATCCAAAAATCCAATCCCAATTTGTTTCAATCTTTAATTTGATTCGAAATATTACAACATGGCTGTAACATGTTTATAATCAATAATATTTCTACAATACCTAATATAAAATAAAATAAAATAGTTTGTGAAGATCAGTGGGATCATCGATCCTATCCTAACATGAAGCAACTAACGATCGGCTGTGTTGTTGATGCCTTTTGGCTGTGTTGGTCATTTTATGAGTTTATTTAAAACTATAAGTACAGCATTTTTTTTTTCTGCCGATTTCTAGTAGATAAACTTATTTGACTTTTTATTGTTTTTTTTTTAAATCAATAAAAAATAAATAAATTTTTATTGAATATCTGAAAAAATACAAGTGCGTATCCACGACAGGCTTCGTCAAAGAATATTGACGATTGAGAATTGATTGATTGTATTATTTAAAATAATGTTTTTAATTATTTACTTACCAACAAAATAAATTGCTCCATCTTTGATTTAAACAGGTAACCCACCAAAGATCATCCTCCGTTATAAAATTTTACGGTCCTGCATAAAGAACCAGTTTCAACTCCTTTTAAAATAAAATTAAAAAGTATCAAAGAAAAAAGTCCGGACTTTACATTCTTTTTCTTTTGTCTATGTTTCGCAACTCGAATAAAAAAAAGAAATAAAATAAAAAGTTTGGTTTTGAAAAAGGATCGGGTGCGCGCTGTTTGCGCAAGCGCGTACGTCAGACTGGCGAGTCGGGCATGCGCCCTACGCTTATAATAATTATAGCAATTGTTGCTTTTTTGTTTGCCCATCCGTCTGTCACTGCCGAAGGACTGCCAGAGCTGTATTTTGAAGGTTGCTTGGCTATTATTTAATTGATACTTTGCTCAAGTTTAATCTCATAAATAATGTAGAGCATCTTGAAGAAGAAACTGTCTCTAGAGTTGTAAACAGAAACGGAACTTTAAAACCGTATTCTAGGCACTAACTAAGTAACTTAACTTAACTAAGTAACAATTTACTGTCATATTAGAATAGAGTTATTTCATTAATTAATTGACGTTTTAACGTTGTTTTAAGGGTTTTGCCTTTTAGTAGACCTTTGTACAACTAGGGTTTAGTAATAAGTAGGTGATTTTTGCGCAAAGCCGGACATACCTAACCATTGAAAACCTGGATGTTTGGGTTTCAAGCCTGGAAAGATGGGGATCTTTGCTGGACCACAGATTATATAATACTATACAGTACAGATGCCCAACGTCAAACAATGAAACGCGACTGCCGTAACGCGGGCAGTCTTCGGGCAAAGTAAATTGCTTGATTTTCCGAGGCTCATGAGATTTTTTTGTAGTCAGATCATGTACTTTTAGTAACAATTTACACGTTTACGTAAACATTAATTACAAATCGATACCATAACGCCATATATTGCAATTATTAAACTAAAATTTCGTTTGTATGGGATGGGACACCATGGCTGGAATAAAACTGATGATCACTATGTAGTGCATTAAATTAGGTAATTTACGATTAGGTATGACAAGAGTGGGAAATACCTAGCTATAGATCGAATTTTCGCATACGTTAAAATCCTTATCACACCATGTAAATCTTTACATCCTTTAGCCATACGCACAGTGTTCAATTTCGCCTCTGGGTCGGACATTTCCATCCGCCTGTGGGTCGATGGGGAGCAGTATTCTGAACAACAGGAGGAAGAGTATCCACTATCAACAGTTTAGCAGAACCTATCTGTTTGAACTTAATGATATATCAACGTTTTTTCATTTTTAGCTTTATTGCTCTTTAAAATAGACACATTTTACCCTTTTCGAAGTTTCGCTGGAGAAAAAAAATGTACTTAATATTACAGGGTGTTACATAGTAAAAAATAAATATTTAAAACTCTTAAGGGGGTTGTTTAGACCATCAAACTGAACAACTTTCACTATGGGACCAACATCGAAATCACAAAAAAACAAATCAGATATCCCATACATATTTTAGCTAGAGTCGATTTGTAGAGTATAGAACATCATTTTTTTTTCGCGATTTCGATATTGGTCCCATTTGAAAAAATTTCTTTGTCTGTTAAATAAGGATTAGAATCCACCTCCAATTAGAATCTCCAACCTGCGACTGCGGGGCACCTGACCAGACCCTCTCCCATGTGGTAAACGAGTGCACTCTGCCCGGTGGAATCGAAGAACTCCACAGGCTAACCCCGGCAGCGGAAGACTGGCTGAAACACCTCGACCTCGAAATTTAACCCCCTCCCCCCTCGTATCCAAGCAGGAAGACAAAAATGCCATACGATATGATGATGAGAATGTTTATTTACAATAATACAACATAATAAACAAAACTAATTAAAAGCTTCGATCAAAATAAAATGAATGGATAGGCCTTAAGCGAACATTTCAAACCAGAAAAATGAGGCAAAACAAATGAATTTTGATCGAAGATTAAAAGAAACAAAAGTTAAAAAACCTAGGTAAGTAGGTAGGTAGGTATGTCAAAAATTTATTTTTCTCATGGATGAAAATAAACTTGAAAAAAATAGGAAATAAAATAATACTATGTTTTAGTGTTGAAAATGGATTCACTCCTGAGTAAAACCTATTTAGATTAACTTTGAAGACTCCGTGCAAAGCTCGATTCGCCCAGGAGTGCGATTTTTGAATGTCATACGTCGAACTCAGCAGTTGAAAATGTCAAAATTACTATGAAGATATGCATCTTTCTCTACTTCTGATTTGACTGTCAAAAATCATACTTCAGGAGTGCGATTTTTGAAAGTGAGAAGCTTTGAGAGCAGTAGAAACACGCATATCTCCATAGTAATTTTGACATTTTCAAATGCTGAGCTCACCAAATGAGATTCAAAAATCGCACTCCTGGTACTTAATCGTAATAAACACAAATAGGTAAGTAAACAAATTATGTTATCTTATTAAAAATATTGTATAACAAGTGTACGTACGATTGGATTCGGTTCGTTGGTTATCAAAGCCCGTAATAACGTGTCGGGTCGCGGTTCGGTGCCCGTCCGCTTTTCGGTTTAGCTGCTTCGGGTTCGTGTCATTTTGACTGTTTCCATTATCTTACGGTAGGTAGATATATAACACCCTAGTAGAGTAGTACCAGGTTTATAAGTCTTACCGATGTATACTTGCGATCATTTATAATTAATTCGTTCTCGAACAATTGGTGTTCGACTCTACGAATAAAGAAATAATTTTTGAAAGTCAAATCAGCAGTAGAAAGATGCGTATCTCCATAGTAATTTTGACATTTTCAACTGCTGAGCTCACCGAATGAGATTCAAAAATCGCACTCCAGATGATAATATTTTGTGTGACAATATTACACTAAGTACTAGGACATTCGATGCACTGTACTTATTTCTTCTGACTACTTCATCATCATCATCAGCCTATATTACGTCCCACTGCAGGGCACAGTAAGGAGGGTGTTTGGGCGTTAGTCAACCACGCGTGCCCAATGCGGATTGTTAGACTTCACATAAGCATAAGAATTTCTTCTTCTGCATATGCAGGTTTCCTCACGATGTTTCCTTCACCGTTTGAGAGCAGTCGGTAATAGTACATAAGTTAGAAAAACTCATTGTTACGTGGCATGTTTTCCGTGCGGATTCGAACCCGGACCTCATGATTGAGAGTCCATACCTCTCCGCAACGCGCCACCAAGCTCTACTGACTGACTGACTATGACTATACTTATATTAGCTAAATAATTGTAATGGAAACAGTTGGTAATCAGAAACAATGGAGCTTCCTCTTCCTCCTTGCTACGAGGTTCATATGCAGTGAACCTTCTTCCAATTTGCGTTGCTTTTATATTTTTTGTTACGAAAATACATCCTAATTATAGTTTAAAATAGCAACGGACGATGACGGGTTACTTGACATGAACGCTGCAAGAAGCTAATGTAGCCATACCTATCGAAAAGGATAAATCAGACCATTACACAAAACAACTTTATGAAACCAACATCGAAACGCTAAAAAAGAAACAGATTTTCCATACAAAACTGCAATAACTACTCTCCTTAAATGTATGAAATAAACGTTTTTTTCGAGTATGGAAAGGCAATGTTATTTAGTTTTACCTTTAGGTTTCTTAAGGAAAGGTGTTCAGTAGGATTCTGGGTACAGTCACCCCTTAAAATAGCAAACTGTTTACCCTAACACCTTATATTATATAGTTTTTTCTGATTTATTCTGTATTTAATTCGGGACGTCGTCGTTCACAAGCCGTGTTGGTCCAGTGGCGAGTAACCTTGCCTGCCGTGCAGGAGGCGATGGTTTGATCCCCGTCCAGGCCGACTCGTACCAATGAGTTTTTCGGAATTTATGTACGATTTGTAACACCACTGGCTTTTCGGTGAAGGAAAACATCGTGAGGAAACCTGCATGCTTCATTTTCCAGGCATGTATTTGTACCGACTGTCCATTATAAGTGGCGACGGGCTCACCCCCCGTCACAATGGACACAGTTTCGGTACTACTGGCGAAAAGTGGATGGTCTGAGGTTTCAGAATATCTCTGACTACCCCCTCGGGAAAATAGTCTTGAGCATATGCTTATGCTAATTCGTCCATGTCAAGAATAATGTAAGTAGGTAGTAAAATAACATAATGATGGTACGGAACCTCAAACACATATATTGGTTCCGACAGGTAAGTTCAGTAGCCCGCCAAATGAAAAATGACTCCGCGCATTGTGATAGCAAATTGCCTTCAACATACCTATCAAATAATTACACACAATGTGTTATTTATTCGGTTTATTATCAGCTTTTGATAGCGAATTTTCTCATTTGAACGGAAAAAAAATTTAAGAAAAATAATAGGTAGGTATGTATATACCTACTTACCTACCTAAGTACCTACAAAGACACAATATCAAGCTAAACAAAATCTACTTCAACCTACGCGTGGCCAGCTTATTTTGGTTGGATTGATAATTGATATTATGTCGCCCCTCTGATAAGTACCAATTTCTTCAATTTTTTAATCCCCTTAGAGGTCATCGCTTTGCTATACTTACTTACGTACTTACAAATATACATAATTACCTACCTACTTTTTTTTCTTCTTATTAAACAAATACAATTTATTAAATATACACAGAGTTTTATTTTTTTTTATTTTTTTTTATTTTTTTGGACCTCCCATAGAAAATCGAACGACCGATCTGCACTTTTGTATCCACAAAAATTTCTCGTTTTTCGACCCATGTTCCTTAGCTTAGGGAAAGTTGTTCAGATGCACGGTCTGAATACACCCCTAAAGGTTCGTTAATAAAAAATTAGTGGTGTATAGGTTCAAACATCCATGACTCGGGTAAGTACTAAATATTCATATTATATTCATCAAACAAATGTTTGTCCCTTACGTGATTCGAAGCCGCGACCCTCGGCACAGCAGGCAGGCTTCACTACAGGCTGCTATCGGGCCGTCGTCGTCCACTACTTATCTTTTGAAGGATAAATTCTGTAGCAAGGCGGCTTAGGTAGGCATTAAAGGTTTGGACATAAAATCAGTGTTGCCAGATGATAATCTGGCATTCACCCAAATCTCCCTGAAATCCCCCCAAAATTGTAGTGTTTTGAGAAAAAAACCCCCACTAATTGGAAAAACATTTATTTAATCAAATAAAATCAAATAAAATTTGCTCTCCACATACGTCGTCAGGAGTTCCATACATTTTCTCTGAGTAAAATTTTTTTTGACCGTGCCATTCATTATCTTCACCACGGCATCTGTGCCTTGAGAGACCTCATTGGATTTAATCACTGTGTTTTATCAACGTTTTACACTTTGGCAAAGACGGTATTGGCGGGTGGTTGGCGTTAAAAACCGGTTTCACGGTTTTTCAAAAAATCCTCCAAATCCCTCCAAGCCAATTTTTCCCCCCCCCCCTCAGAACCCCCCAAAGGATTTGTCCCCCCAAAAATCCCCCCTTGGTCAAAAAATACCCCCAAATTTGGGGGGAATCCCCCCCATCTGGCAACACTTCGATGAAATATAAGGACTCCAAACGTCAGCTACCAAAGCCCGCCAAAAACTCCTTTATATGATATAAAGGAGTTTTTGGCGGGCTTTGGTAGCTGACGTTTGGAGTCCTTATATTTCATCGAATTTTTATTGTTTATAGTGAGTTTTGGTTCGTAAAATTGGTGTTGTTTTGCGTAACAAAGTGTCGTGCAAGTGAACAATATATAGTTCAGTGAAATATGATGGTGCGTGGGTCGTAAACAGGAAAAGTGTTCCGTGATTTTAGCGCGGTAAAGCGGTCGGTTCACCTCTTTCCTGTGGACTTCTCTGCTTTTCCTGCGTCTTTCGATTGCCTCCAAAAACTCCAAAGAACCATCAAAACGTCGAATACCAACGTTTTAATGTGAAAACAGAAGAAAATTAAAAATAAATTAAGATTTAGCCAAAAGGTCTAGTAACCAGGCTAGTAAATATATTAAAAAAAAAAAAAAAATTAGACCAAATTAGAATGACGATGACGTGTCAATGTCAAGGTAGAGCATCATCTGACAGCACGGAATCAAATTTATATCCTTTTCTGTCACTCAGGAACGTGCGATTCCATGCTGTCGGATGAGGCTCAACCCTAATACTACGTAAGGTACCTACTATCTACGAACAAATAATTTTGTTCGTAGCCTACTATGACACTGTGCGCCTAGAACTTCTAGCACTGCGCTCGTCACAACGCCGCGCGTCAGATGTCGCCGCACCTACATTCCTATCGCCATCTCGCTCGCTATACTCATTACCGCATTTGGCGCATGACGTTTGTTTGTCGTGCCACCTCAAGTACGTATTACATAGGTTAATAGTTCAAAATCCTAAGAGGGATCTTTATTCTGAATAAATAATTAGTCAAAATCCAACATAATTCGCGGTTGCGAACGGATGACAGATGTCGTTTCCCGCCCAAAGTGGTAGTTGTACGCACGCGCGTAACGAGCGGTGACCAACCAGCCAGTCAGTTATGGACGTTGACATTCAAAATGAATCATCATTAAATTATTACGATGACCAACCAAGAAAATTTATTATCAAAAATTCACGTATTACTTAATTCACGTACCTACCTACTGTTATAAAAAAAAAAACACACTATGTTCTGTTGTCTATTGGCAACACTGGTCGTAGCTATGGAAAAACACATAAAATATATCTGTGGTTAAACCATTTAACCCTTAAACAGGCCTTGGCCACCATATTTAAATTCAATAATGAACCTTATTGTAAGTTTTTAGTAGGTACATTGTCAGTTACTTTTATGTGGTCGATAAATCGTACTATGCCTGTTTAAGGGTTAAAGTTGTTTTGTTTTAATGTGAAAAACTAAAAATAACTAGCGATCTAAAACGCTAAGGCTGAGATTCAGAGACGATTTGTAAGTCATAGTTCGAACTCCCGTATGTCAAAATCCATACATTTCGACCCTACTTAGCTCGAGCTAAGACGGAAAAAATCATCTCTGAATCTCGGCCTAAGAGGTCATGGGCCAAGATTTATTTAAAATTGAAACAATTCAACGTAAAACCCAAAAGAATTTAATCGCTGTAATCGGCGATATCAATCTGAAAAAAACAAAATGGATAAGATGGAGTACGTCGAAATACAACGTTTGGAGGGCGAGGAAACATACGCAGCGTGGAAATTCCAACTCACCGTTTTTCTGAAGGCCAATGGATGGCTCCACGTAATAAATAAAAAAGACGAAAAACCAAAAGATAGTGGCAGTGCATCCGAAGACAAAGACACAAAAGAAGATCAACAAACTGATGCAAAAGTGCAAAAATTAATCATGTGCACCATATCTAAGAAACATTTACCGCTAATAATGACGTGTGAAAACGCAAAACAAATGATCGAAAAAATCACATTCATATTTGAAAAATCCAGTGATCAACAAAAGTGCAACTTGCTGCAAAAATTCTTCCAATACCCATTTAATAACAGTCTGGACATGACGAGTAACATCAGTGCTATAGAAAACGTTGCATTTCAACTAAAATCGCTCGGAGAAAAAGTTACAGATAATATGATAATCTCTAAAATACTGTCTACACTACCAGAAACCTACCATAACTTCATAACTGCTTGGGAGTCCGCACCACTTCAAGAAAAAACTCTAAATAACCTAACATCACGCTTGTTGACAGAAGAAGTGAGGTTAAACTGCCAAGAAAGTAAATCAGGTGCGAAAACATGTTTTATCTGTAACAGTAAACAACATTTGGCTATAAATTGCAACAAAAACAAAGGGAAATTTATTAAGAAATGTAGTATTTGCAAGAAAACAAATCACGAAGAAAAAGATTGCTACTTCAAGAAACAATGTAAAATCTGCAAAAAAACCAACCATACTGAGAAAGATTGCTTCTTCAAAGATAAGAACAAGAACAACCAAAGGTCTGCGTTATTAACAATGAATAATGGAAATACCAATACGGGCACAACAGAGTTCATCATAGACTCTGGATGCACCTCGCACATGACTAAAGATAAGAACATATTGAGTGAAAGTAAGAAGAACCATATTGAAATCTATACCGCTAAAAGAAATGATAAGTTAGTATCCGAGAAGTCCGGACAAATAGATACAAAAAACTACTATCTGCAAAATGTGCTGTATGTACCAAACCTAGAGAAAAACCTAATATCAGTAAATGCCTTAACAGAAAATAATGCTGAAGTACTCTTCACCAAACAAAATGTGATAATTAAAAAGAATAACAAAGAAATTATTAGAGGAACAAAAAGTGAAAACGGTTTGTATTCAATACAAATGAAAGTTGATAAAGAAGCTACATATTATGTGAAGAATAATAACAGTGCTCTGGATTGGCATATTAAACTCGGCCATCCTGGTTACCAAACCATACTGGAGTTGATGAAGATGTCTGAAGGTATCGTAATCGAAAAAGATAACCTAAAAAATTTGGATAAAGAATGTGAGATTTGTATAAAAGCGAAACAAACACGTAAACCATTTAACACCATACGTCAAAGGGCTACAAGACCGCTACAAATTATCCACTCAGACGTGTGTGGTCCCGTTGAGGTAAACTCATGGGATAATAAGAAATATATATTAACAGTTTTGGACGACTATACTCATTTTACCAAAGTTTTTCTGATGACGTACAAACATGAAACTGCAGAATATTTAAAGCAATACATACAAGAAGCAGAAAGAGAACTCAATGAAAAAGTGTATAAAATAAGGTGCGATAACGGAGGAGAATATACCAGCAATAGCTTTAAAACTTGGTGCCAAAGTAGAGGCATTGTTTTGGACTACACAATCAAATATAGTCCACAATTAAATGGGAAAGCAGAAAGACTGAATCGCACCATTATTGAAAAAGCAAGAGCTCTTCTATTTGAATCTCAACTGAATATTGAAATGTGGGGTGAAGCTGTACTCACTGCCACCTACATCATAAATAGATTACCAACAAAAACGATGACAATAACACCATTTGAAGCCTGGATGAAGAAGAAACCAAATTTAAATAACATTCAAGTTTTTGGAACTACTGCATACACGAAAAGGCTCGGACACCTTAAAAAGTTTGAGTCAAGATCAGAAAAATTGATTATGGTCGGCTATGCTCAAACTGGCTACCGATTATGGAATCCTGCACGAAGACAAATCGTGTACGAAAGAGATATAACCTTCACAAAGATTGAGAAACCTGAAAAACCTAAAAACAATACTTACCAATTAATAAGACTAGAAGATGAAGAAACCTGGAAGTACAATGGAGAAAGTGACACAGAAGAAGAAGAAGAATATTACACAGATCAAGAGGATAGAGACACTGAGGAACGCCAGGAGGAGATAAATACAGACACTAGCACAGACAATCTTGACAATACAGAAGAAGATGAGGAAGAAAATACAGAAGAAAGTACTAAATCAAAAACACCTGAGAAGACAACACGGTCTGGAAGATCAGTGAAGAAACCAACATACCTGAAAAACTATGTGAGTAATATCGCTTATTGTCTAGTAACAAATACAAATGTACCTAAGACCTATGATGAGGCGATAAAAGACAAAGATTGGAAATCAGCAATAGATAAGGAACTAACAGCCTTAGAAAAGTTAGGAACATGGAAAGAAGAAAAATTACCCGAAAATAAGAAAACAATAGATGCTAAATGGATATTCAAGGAAAAAGAAGATGGAACCAAAAAGGCCAGGTTAGTGGCTCGAGGTTTTCAATTAAAGAGAGATAAACACTCAGAAATTCTATACTCTCCAGTTGCAAGAGCCTCCAGCATAAGAATGTTGATCTCAAAAGCTGTAAATGAAGATCTGCCTATAAGACAACTAGACATTCCAACTGCATTCTTGAACGGAAAGGTAAAATCTGAAGTTTACATAAAACCACCTCAAGGATACATTTTAAAACATAAGAATAAAGTATTGAGACTGAAACGAGCTTTATACGGGTTAGATGAATCACCCTTGTGCTGGAATGAAACAATAGATGAATTTGCTAAAAAGAAAGGATTCAAGAGATCAGAATATGATTACTGTTTGTACCACAAAGAAGACTGCTGGATGATAATTTACATCGATGATATTTTACTGATCGGCAACTATGAACAAATGATAAAAGAATTGAAAATAGAATTTAACGCTAAGGATATGGGAGAGGCTAAGAAGTTTTTAGGGATGGATATTGAACGAGAAAAGGATAAGATAACACTGAAACAAACTAACTTGATAGATAAAATTTTGGACAAATTTAATATGACAAACTGCAACGGAATAAGTACCCCGATGGAAAGAAATTTTAATGTAACATCTGAAAAAGAAAGTGCCGTAGAAGACCATTACAGAGAACTGATTGGAAGCTTACTATATTTGACAATTACTTCAAGACCGGACTTGACATATTCAGTATCTTATCTGAGTAGATACTTGGACAAAGCCAACGACCAGACATGGAAGGCAGGAAAGCGTATATTAAGATATTTGAAAGAAACAAAAGATAAAGGACTTGTATTCAAGAAATCAGATGATAACAACATATATGGTTACTCCGATGCTGACTGGGCTGGCGATAGATCAGACAGAAAAAGCGTTAGTGGAGCGATGATACTACATGGAAGAAATCCAGTCGCCTGGTTCTCCAAGAAACAAATGTGTGTTGCTATATCAACTGCAGAAGCTGAGTACATTGCTGCTGCAATGACAGCGCAAGAGCTTGTTAATTTAAAAGGAATCGGTGAACATCTAAGATGCAAAGGCGAATCGAAGCTCTTGGTAGACAACCAAGGCGCTATCTGCATGACAAAAAGTAACGAAAATTCGAAGAGAGCAAAACACATAGACATCAAATTCCATTTTATTAAGGACCTTATTGCCAAGAAAATTATTAGTATTGACTATGTAAGTTCTAAAAATAATTTTGCTGATGTGTTAACGAAAAGTTTGTGTAAAGAGAGATTTTATAATATCATAAATAATTTCTTGTCTCGAATGTAAAAGTAAACCTTTATAATTTATAGTTTGTAACTTTATAAGTTCATTTTGAGTTCATTGTTGTGTAACGATTTTAAATTTAAAGACTTAAAATTAAACTCGAGGAGGAGTGTTATAAAAAAAAAAACACACTATGTTCTGTTGTCTATTGGCAACACTGGTCGTAGCTATGGAAAAACACATAAAATATATCTGTGGTTAAACCATTTAAAGTTGTTTTGTTTTAATAAGTAACTAAACAAAAATTGGAAACTCAAATGTGAAATTTTTAGATAGATATAGAGATATAGTACCTAGATTACACACCGAGGACAGGAAAGTTTAAGAAAGGTCTCGCCGAGGTCAACAAACATGCGATCTGAGTCTTTCTTATTTGCCCGATGTTAGTATAGGCACTACTTTTCTCCTCGACCGAGGTGGAAAGCGGCAACTTCATTTAGCGCAGCGGGACGAAAATTGACGTTTTCCGTCCGGAGCTTGGAGGGGAGAAAACTCATTTATTTCATCATTACAGGATAAACAGTGAAAGAGAAAGGCAGTATAGGTACCTAACACTATGGAGTCCGTATAAGGAGGTCCGTGCAAAGCTGCAACAGCAACAGGGAGGAGCTCCTGCGACGGACCGGTCAATTTGTAGGTTATATAGGTTAGGTCATAAGAATAATTAATTTAGGTGTTTATTTTGGTATGTATATGTAGGTATTTGAGTTCTAGATATTTCAGCAGTGTTACAACTACCATGATCAAACCAACGGTAAGAGCTCTAAAACCCGTTAAAAATATTTAATTTAGACGACAACAATTACCGCGTAACTTTCAAAAACTGTACCTAATCTATATTTTTACCTCGGCCACAGTCCACAAAAACACTTCAAAAGAAACACTTCGTACTAAACACCTATGTGAGAAGAATTCTACAGCATCATCAGCATATCATCGTCCACTGCTGAACATAGGCCTCTCCCAAGGCGCGCCACAAAACTCTGTCCTGGGCTTTCCTCATCCAGTCGCTCCCCGCAACTTTTTCTAGGTCGTCTGTCCAGCGGGCAGCAGGGCGTCCCACACTACGCGTAGCTACCAGTTCGCGGTCTCCACTCTAGAACTCTGACACCCCATCGGTTGTCAGTTCTTCGGCAGATATGACCAGCCCATTGCCACTTCAGCTTGCTAATTTTCTGAGCTATGTCAGCCACTTTAGTTCTCTGACGTAACACTTCATTTCTGATGTGATCCCTCAGAGAAACACCGAGCATAGCATAATCTTATCTTTTTGTGGGGGCTGGCAAGCCAGCATCACTTCGAACCATTGGGATCTTTTGGGTACTTACCTACTATAATGGGGCTACAAATATTCATATTCATCATACAAATATTTGTCTTTTCCGGGATTCTAACCCGCGACCCTCGGCGCAGCAGGAAAGTTCACTACTGTGCTATCGGGCCGTCAAATATGGCTAATATGACAGCGTCGAAGCTAAAATTTAATCGTATAAAAACAGAAAACTAGACAGCGGTCAATGGGGTAAGGGTAATGACCTCACATGTCACACCCCCGTGTTAGCACCCCCTATAAAAATAACATATTCAATAATTAACGAGTCATTATTTTACACAAAAAACAAAGTAACTACCTATCTACTTTTTACGCGTTGTGCACCTAAATAAATACCTAAGTTCACGTAATATCTGTTAGGTAGGTAGGTACATTGGAAATTCTGACTTGATTCTGTGTATGTTCTGAGTTTTCAGAATATCTCTGACACCCCTCGGGGAAAACTATGCTACGGAGTTCTGACACAATTTAGTGCTAAGATTGTAATATTAAGCAGTGATATTTACAACATTATATACAACTTATGGCTAAATATGGCTATGATTAAGTAATTAAAAATAAAAACTGATGTACAAAAAAGCAAAGAAGAAATGAGCTAGGTACTATATCGAGCACGACTTTCGTTCAACTTACACTAAACAAAAGACGTGCTCAAGGCCGCTGTCCTGCGTGCCCAGGACGCTGGCGACGTTACCTCTTTGGATGGCAATGGATATTCGTTGCCCGAGGTACGCTCCAGGTCTAGACATACCTAGATATAAATAGTATAAGGTAAGGTAAGGTAAGGTGCTTTTATATTTTATATGCAACTCACATACAAATATTTAATTACTCATTCTCTGATTTACCTACTGACTCATCACGAAATCTGAACCTACATTACATACACATATACATACATCCTACAAACTAGAAAGACCCGTATGGAGTGTATGGAAACTAAGAAGGTTAAGTATCTAAGTAGGTACTGTAGCGTATCAGGGGTAGATATCTAGCTATAAGCTTAAGGGGCCATTGGTTCAGACCTAAATCGTTCTAGGTTCAGACGAATATTTTCTGTGAGAAACGCGATTGCCCAGCCCTCCGAAAAGTGCGTGCGTGTGCCGTATTTTCGATTAAAAAGAATTAACATATATCAATTATCATATAGGACCTTGTATTGACAATTTGAGGTTACAAAATGTTTGTTCCAATATCATTCGATTCCACTACAATTTACAAGTGTGAAAGACGATGTGTTTTAATAATTTACGATGCGTAATTCTAAGGGTTACACCGCGGCTTTGCTTGATTATAAATCATTCCCTAAAAACTGCTGCGTCTTGCTTTGTATATTAAGCCAATGGAGGTACCCATATTTACTAATTTAATATACTTATGTACTTACAGATAAATTTCGCGTCAACTCTTACTAAAATTCGATCACTAGGAAGTTTTATTATTATCATCTTTAAGTACTTACCTATATATTTTTTTTGTGGTTCTTCTTAATACCTGATGTCAGAGTTTTGTCATACCGCCCCGCCTTACGGCCTCTGACGTGGTTTTTATTGTATCGACTACTACTACCAGAGGTAGTAGCCGGGACCAACGGCTTAACGTACCATCCGAAGCACGGAATCATCCCAATGCTCTTAACCATTAGACCACGGAGGCAGGCCTACCATCTATTTGATTATAATCAACGCACTCAATTTGACCGAATGTACAATACAACCCCACACACCTCGGCCTCACCATTATAATAAACTTGAAAAACCCCTACATATTGCTTTAACAAACCCTGACTGAAAGCTATTCAGTTCGTGCTTCGCGCCCAATGGTGACGGCCGCCATCTTGTTGAATTTCCCGCTGTTAACAAACAATTTTCCGCGCCATTAAAAAATTTCCATAATTATAACACATATCACATATTTTAATATAGGTAGTGGAGAAATATTAAAGTTTTCAGAGTGGAAAGTGGATTAAGTGATTACAGTAATGATTTTAAGTCATATAAGTTATTGGATGTTCTCTATAAATGGAATTGTCATCGATTATTGTTATGACATCGATTGTCTAAGTGTCTGTTAAATTTGACTCTGATTTTACAATTCAGAAATACCTACGTATTACGGTTTTGTTCTAGTTGTATATGCTAAAAAGAAACTTTTGAAATAAAAGTAAAGTACCAAACTTTCAATTGACAAGCCTGATATCTCGCACCCGCATATTTTACTCAAAATGATTACCTTATCGAAAACGAGGTAGTTCACAATGACATTTACTGCTTTTCAATCGTCAAACGACAACATGTAAACGACAATAAACTTAAAATGTAAATAAACAAGATTTAAAATGGTAAAAAAGAACTATGGCATTAAAAAACCTTCAGTTGCTGCAGCCTCTGAACCCAGAGATGGTTTACCATCACCGGCAAGCTACTCCGATGCGAGCACCTCCTACTGCTCTGTCAAGGAGCATATTATCGAAATCTGCTGAGACTCTGGCAGCTACTACTAGACTTGGTAACTATCTTTTGTTCTTTTGAGTCTGGATTCAAGTGGCACAGCCATTAGTTAGATTGCTTACGCATTTTGGAATTTCACTATGCCTAAGCAATATTATCTTTAAATGTGGCTGCTGTAGCAAACACACCATTACACACTTCCCTGTTTGTTTGTATCCTGTTCCGTACCCATGTGTGTGTAACTGAAAAAAGAGATAGAGAGAGAACGAGTGTAGTAAAACCTAGAGATCTTGACTTCTAACTTTTCGAACATAATCCTATAATTGAGGATAAGTTAGGTACTTTATATCACGAATAAACATTACCAAGAGGATTAATTTTTCTCTATGTCCGTTACAGTTCTAATCTTGGAAGTTTAATTTGATCTTATTTACAACACACATAAATTACTGAAAATAAATAATATAAGTAATTAAGTTCCTTGACTTATTAATTTCACAGAAAGCAAATAAATTTTTTTATGTCACTAATCTACAAAGTTACTCGGAAAAATAACATATATCGGGACTACAAAGTGTAAAGGTTGCCCCTTGTTGGGCGCCATTACACTTAATTGACGCCCAATGCGGTGGTAACAAATTAAAAATGTCAATAGATTCCAGATACCGAAAACATTCACTTCAGTAATAAATATAGTTTTTAACTGTATCAGTTTGAGTTTTGCATTTGATTTCTTTGAATAGTTGTTTTTTGCGGCAAGTCGCTTAAAATTATAATAAAAGGGAACACTTGAAATTATGTACACGTACTTATTTACCTATTTGTTTGAATCGTTATCCGCTAAGACTGCATTCGAGGTTTCTAAGAGAAACATAGTATACTAACCCCGGGCATCAATCTTTGATCAATTACTTGAAATCTTGAGACCTTTCTTACTTTCCTGCCCTCGGTGTGTAATCTACTATAATTTACCTCGCACACGCACTGAACAGAATTTTGGTACTACTGGTGAATCGTGAGCATTATGCTTATGCTTATGCATACGCATGAGCGACACGACACGACAAAAGCGTAAAAGAAGATGAGGATGACGCATGAGTATTAAAAATTTTGCTGTAGCTGCATCCTAAACATCAAAATAAGCTATGATTACTTAATATTAAAATGTAGTCAAGAAGAGTTGGTCATCAAACACACGAACATCATTCTTTGACCCAAAGCCAGTCATACAAATTCGATATTGGCGCGCCAGACTACGTAGTCACCAAAAAGTAATAGTCACGTAGTCATACTATCCACTAGTTTACGTGCAATAGACACGCGGTAGCGCATGCAAATATACTTTGTGCAACGGTGACATCAGTTCCAATACATTACGGTTTGCGATACAATCTGTGTAATTATACCCATTCTGCCGCGTGGTGAAATTTTCGTTGAAAAAACAGATTTTAAATTTCTAGACTGAGTCATTAAAGGGATCGTCCTTGAAAATGATTTAGGTGTTTGTTTCCTTGATTTGCGCTATAGAGTAGCTAGGTACGTTTATTGTTGTAACTTGTACAAACTGCTGATTCCATAGACCAGGAACTATTTCGGGCATCATGCTGTGCAACATTTTATCCATCGCTTTGCCAGCAACGCTCTAAGTAGGTTCATAAGTATCCAAATGAATTCTTTGGACCTTGAGCTCAAGAACTCACGTTAAAGCTTCGACTTTCGATTGTTGATACACACCATAGCTCAGTTGATCCTGCCAAACGCTTCGCCATCCGAGCAGGGATCCCTCCAATCGGTCGGCAGAAGTAACAAAAGACTTCGCAACTTCATTATTGTATATTTCTCATTATACCTATTTTGTAAAAGGGGTAAGTAACTAGGTACTAAACTTTTTGATCATTGTCTAAAAGGTAAAGAAATCCGGACCCGTAAGGCGCGGAGTACAGAACAACCTGGTGCTTGTTTGGTGAAAGGCAACAGTTCTCAAGGACTTCCAGCTCTTGGCAAAAGTTGGGTTGGCAGGGATGATGACAGCATCAAGAGCAGATCCAGGACTGGCAGGTAAGAAACCCAAAGATTTAAAAGAAGTGAGAAGAGCTGAACTTTGTTTAGAGATTTAAATTCAAAGGTAGTCTAGGTTTAAATGACATTTTCACATAATTATCAAACCAACAATGTGCAGGTAATTTTCTTGTGTATCCACCACTCACTCCCGCCACTGTTATTCCTGATCCAGGATCAACTGCGGTGACCACTCACAACACTAAATATCCTAAAGTCCTGCGAGTTGATGACTCTGCATTAATAGCTCGCTGCAGATCCTTTATATAGTTTTTACTTACTGTTTTGGAACTCGTTAAAAATTGTTTAAAGAAGATAGGAAGAAATAATGCACATTCGTTCTAAGATCTGTCGAAAATAAAAAACAAGGATCTGCAGCAAAGACTTGGTGAACGAACATCTAGTGGTGTCGCAATTTTAACGCATATTTTGATAGATCCTATAATTTGTTAAGGCATATGAATCAATAATAATTATATATTCATATGGTTTAAGGCTCCAAAAAGGTGACCCTCACCTGATGTTAACACATGAACATCGGGATAATGGAAGTAGGATAATAAACATATCCTCCCTAAGCCTTTCATCACATAACACAAACGTTGACCCAATCGCAAAGTAGATACAAACATTATAAATAAATAGCTCAATATCACCCAAAGCAACAGAACAATAATTCATAAAACAAATGACGGTAAAAATGCCCGTGGGGCGTGAATGCCGTGATAGCACCGTCATTAATAATGAATAAAACCAATCGGTAATCGGTTGGCAGCCCTGTCTGAGGTTACCGCTTGACCCTTGAAACTTCCGCCAAGTCTCACGCAAACCTTTCTGAGAACTTTTGATTTTACTCGTACCTACCCTCCATGCCGTGTAGTCGTCCTTTTAGTACTTAAATAGTGAATCGTTTGAATTACTGATAGACAAAATCAGAATAAGGCAATTAATAAAGGAACTCAAAATACATGTATCAATGATACAATTGATTTGTAACACCGTGAATTATTCATGGTGACGTACAATTACGCCATTAATTAATCAACTACAATCATTACATTGAAGGACGCTTAAAGACTACTTATAATTAAATAAAAACAGTTAAAACATTTCTTTAGTAAACAGCAGGCCCCTAGTCGGGCGCCATCGCCAGTCAACTTCGAATTGGCGCCCAACGTGGGCTTCAATTCCAACGAATTCCGGAAGGCAATTGAATACATTTACTACTTTGCTAGATTAACGTATATCTATATTCCTATACGCAATATAATTTGAAACAAAAGATTTTTCCACGAAAAATTTTCAGTTTTAACTGAATAAGTAAGTGAGTCAATGCAAATTGAAGCAACACGCGATGTGGTCAGAGCTCCTTAGAACTTACACTTCAGACTTTCGTGAGCCATGACGTAATAATTTGACTCAACGAGCCTAATAGCTGGTGATGATAGTGGGTAGGGTAGACTAAATTCAACAACAGGGTGTTAGGGTAGATTCACATATACATAATAAATAGCATTATTTTAATAGGTGATTTACTCATAATACTGAACAACTTTTCCAAAGAAATAACGGAAAGTTAAAAAAAAAAAATTTTTTTCATACAAACGTCGTATCAGCTGATTGAATTTAGTATGGATAGTTCTTTAATTGGTAATTTCCTAATTTTCCTATAGGTTTCAAGGAAACTTATTTGGTATCATGGGTAAACATAGTGAGTGATTCTATTCTCTTTGATCATGAGTAGGTACAATCAATCCTTAAAGTATCTAATGCAACAGTTTATCTTTGCAACCTGTAACTAGCTCGTGGCGAGAAAAATATTTGTCTTCAATGATTTTCTCATATCCGGATTATTCCGGATTAGACTAAAGTGACTACTTGTTCACAAGTCAGGTTAGGTACCTACCTACGCAGGATATTTTAAGTGCCCGAGTGTGTGCGCTAACTTTGATGGACCCTCGTCCTTTCCCTCCTAAATCTGGAGTGCAATTTTCTAAGCTCGAACATTTGAAACATCGGTGAGCTGTCAATTCGGTATGCGATCTGAAGGATGCAAGAAGGATGTTACCTTAGAGAATCGCACTCCTGATTGAATTGGAAACCTCTATGATCAGAGATGGAGTCGGATGCGGAGACTAACCGATTGCCATACTATGAATTTCTTAAAAGTAAGTAAGTACCTAGGACCTACCTACGTATTTGCTTATTTTAAATCATAAGAAATGTGAAGCCAGTGCGGTGTAGGCTACGAATAAGAATGTATAGAAGTGTAAATCAACCTCAAAAAGTGGCACCAAAAAAAGTGTACCGTGTTCTGAATTTTTTCTTTAAAAACTGTACCTAGCCGCCAAAACTCATACAACATGTCATTTTTCAATGGGTGCCAAAAATTATTTCGATTTTGTTTAGAGCTACTCTTCTATAGTTATTCTTATTCGTAGGGTGTAGGTATACATTCGTCTTATATTGCATAATGTTGCCAATTCAAAGTCATTATTAACCAACAATTAATCTTAAAATGGGGTAAGGTTAAACCGAACTATACAACTTCGATTTAACCCATTCATGTGTTTAATGGATTTCAGTGGCTCTATTTGATCGACTTTTAATAAAGATAGAATTTCACGTATGTTCCATATTATGATTGTAAGTTTACGTAATGATGTCAACAACAAAAAAATAACTTCAACCCAAAATTATACTTAGTCTATAGGTACTGATCAACTTTCCCTAAAAACCTACGGAAAATTAGCAAAAAAATCTTAGGCTTTCCTTCCATACTAAGTGCGTTCACACACACGATGACGCACTGACGGAGCAGCAAACGCTAGTCCGTCATTTGTGAAGCAAGGAGTGTAAGAAACCGCACCTAGAACAAAGAGATTTAAACTTATTACTATAGAGAGGACATCGCGAACTAAATCGTAATCCATGACTTGTTACCTCGAGGTAACAAGTCGTTCTAGTTTGACACGTCCCACTGACATGATGCATTCAATATTGCAAAACAACGGGATGAATAAGTATTTTTGTATGAAAACCTGTCCAATGTCCTCTCTATAAGTAGTAATAATTAAATCTCTTTGACCAGAAGCACACACGGTGACGGATTGACGCACCGACCGCGTACCTATGCTTCTACAGACTGACGTCTGCCACTCCGTCAATGCGTCATCGTGTGTGATCCCACTAAATGTAGTAACAAAATATAAAGGCCTCCGCTCATTGCAGCGATAATATCGAGCGATATTATCGCTGCGATTTTGCGATAATTGTTCTCGGTACATTTTGTATGGGGACGCGCGCGATCCTACACACTGCCGCGATATTATCGCTGCGATTTTGCGATAATTGTTCTCAGTACATTTTGTATGGGGACGCGCTCGATCCCACACACTGCCGCGATATTATCGCAACCTGACGCAATCTCTTTCTACTACATTCAGTGAAGGGCGCATGCGTGACGTGAATCGCGGAATCGCTGCAGTGTGTAAGGTGTCGCGATATCGCTGTCGATAATATCGCTCGATAATATCGCTGCAATGTGCGGAAGCCTTTAATCTTTAACGTCTCAATGAAACGTTTTTCGAAATGGGGAAAGTTGTTCAGGACCTATCATAAGCACGATCACCTTAGATCATAGCATAAATATATGCTCACGACTATATTCCCCCAGGGGGTAGTCAGAGATATTCTGAAACCTCAGAACATCCACGTTTCACCAGAAGGTACCTAGAACCGAAACTCTGTCCAGTGTGACGGGAGGTGAGCCCGTCGCCACTTATAATGGACAGTGTGTACAATACACGCCTCGAAATTGAAGCATGCAGGTTTCCTCACGATGTTTTCCTTCACCGAAAAGCCAGTGGTGTAACAAATCGTATATAAATTCCGAAAAACTCATTGGTACGAGTCGGCTTGGACGGGGATCGAACCATCGCCTCCTGCACGGCAGGCAAGGTTACTCGCCACTGGACCACCACGGCTCTACCTTTGATGAGATGAGAACCTACCTACCTTCTGTGTATTACATAACCAGGGCTTCGAAATTTATATTATACTTTACCTAAGTAGGTTAATAGTTATTAAGAAGTGTGTTATGTATGTCGTAGAGTTTCTGGCCACTTCTTCTCCACATCGATAACACGGTGATACTCGTAGATAGCTTAAAAAAAAAATTGGAATTTAATATGTTCAAACATCTTATAAATATTAAAATATTTTGACTTTTTCTTGACACTTCTTTCCAGCCTGAAACCTTTAAAATGCTAAGTTTCAAGTAATTCGATTCCTTCGTAATTTTTAGCCTTACAAAAAAAAACAAAGCTTAAAATTAAATCCTGTGACCAATTTAGTCCTATAATGCTTCAATGTGGTCAATAAGGCCGAAGCCCTTGACATTTGGCGGCCATATTGGATGGGAACTAAGCACGTGACGTCGCCTGTCAGTCTCCGAAACGCGGGAAACTATTTGAATATTCTACAACCGCTTCAAGAACGATCCAAACAACATTCAATTCAAATAGGTAGGTATGCTTTTAAAAAAAAAACGGCCAATTGCTTCTAAGTTGGACTCGCCCGCACACCGAAGGTGTTCAGTACAGGTTCAGTACCACAAAATTTATAACACAGAACAAATAATACTCCGGGGCCCTTAGAGGGAGCCCGACACACACTTGGCCCGTTTTATTATTTTGTTGGTTTACTCAAACTCCAAATTTTCATAAACGAGATATATTTCTTTTAACAGACGTAATATTTTTTGTATCTAGCACCGACACCGACCACGTCGGAAGGTGTTCCGCTGTAGAGAAGATTCGGCCAGAAACTACAACACACATCTTAGATTAGAGTATTTCTATAATCACACCAAGTTTGACGCTTATATTATAATGTAGGTACCTATTTATTGCAGTTTTTACGATAGAGCAAAAACAAAAAATAACCTTTCGGTTCTCAACAAGAAACTAATTTTTATCGACGTTTTTTCTTCTCGCTCTATAGTAAAAACGGTACTACATACAAGCGTCAAACTTGGTGTGATTATAGAGTAAACTCTACAGTATAACAACAAATAATAAAAACCGGCCAAGTGCGAGTCGGTCGCTTAAGGTACCGAAGAAAAAAAAGTTTATTTCCAAGTCGGTCGCTTAAGGTACCGAAGAAAAAAAAGTTTATTTCCAAGTTAATAATTGTTTGGTTCTGTGGTGGTGTGGTACGGAACCCTCGATGCGCGAGTAGCCCGACTCGCACTTGACCGATTTTATTTATTATAGTTTTTTGTTAGCAAATCCAAAATACTGTAAAAACTTCATACTACCTATTACGGTACGCGACGGACGGGTCGAGCCGGATCTGACAGTACGGAATCGCATTTTTTCACGCTCTATCCTTTTCTATCACTCAGGATTGCGATTTTTGAATCTCATTCGGTGAGCTCAGCAGTTGAAAATGTCAAAATTACTATGTAGATTCGCATCTTTCTACTGCTGTTTTGACTTTCAAAAATAGCTCTCCTTGAGTATGATTTTTGAAAGTCAACTCAGCAGTAGGAAGATGCGTATCTCCATAGCAATTTTGACATTTTCAACTGCTGAGCTCACCGAATGACTTTCAAAAATCGCTCTCCAGGAGCGTCATTTGATAGTCAGGCCACCTAAGAACCTTATCACAATCGTTTGGTACTGACCTTGAAGCAGTGCCGGATTAACCATAGAGACAAAGTAGGCTGCAGCCTATGGGCCCACAGCTGCCAAGGGGCCCCGCGGCTCGGGAGAAAAATAAGTGAAAACTCAAAGATTTAGGCCCACCCCAGACTTAAAAAGAATTACGAAAAATAAGAGACAACTGTATTTTAGTTGCTTCTCTCGTTCCAGGATTAAGATTGCATTACGCAACGTCTTTCTAATATGGTATTAAAACCTCGAGCTTGCTTCGCTTGCTCAATGGTTCAGATCACATTGCGCAACGATTTTATAATATTTCAGTTAAAAATCTTGAGCTCGCTTCGCTTGCTCTTGGTTTTAGATGGTGATGCAATGATCTCATCAGTAGATCCCGCGGCTCGGGAGAAAAATAAGCGAAAACTCAAATATTTAGGCCCACCCCAGACAAAGGAAATATGAAAGTAAGAGACAACTGTATTTCAGTTGATTGCAGTAAAATCTCGTGCTCGCTTCGCTCGTTCCAGAATTTTTATCGCATTACGAAACGTGACTTTATAATATTCTAGTAAAACCTCGAGCTCGCTTTGCTCGCTCTTGGTTTGAGACGGTTGTTGCAATGATGAAAAATTCGAGATCGCTTTGCTCAGTCCAGGATTTAGATCGCATTGCGCAACGACTTTATAATATTAAAAGCTCGAGCTCACTTCAATCGCTCCACATTTTAGTGTTTTTAATGTGTTGTTTGGCTGATGGTTATTTTACTGCGACCATAGGAAAAAATCGTTGCTTCGCCCATGGAGATAGGGGCCCCGGGCCTTGCATTGCCTAGGGGCCTCGGCATGGCTTAATCCGGCCCTGCCTTGAAGCAACATATAACTGCTAAAAGTTTGCTGTGAAAAGGTTCTACGGTGGCCTACAATTGAAATTGGTTGATTATTACTTACCTACATAATAATATTATTTTAAACTAAAGATAATGCTTTCAAGTGTAAAATTTAGGATCCGTAGGTCATAAATATGATTCGTATGAAGTCTGAAAGCGGCCTAAAAGAATGTAAGTAGGTAAGTATAGAAATCTAAATCAAGCTCAAAAAGTGGCACCAAAAAAACTGTACCGTGTTCTACGAATAAGAATAACTATAGAAGAGTAACTCTAAACAAAATCGAAATAATTTTAGGCACCCAATGAAAAATGACATTTTGTATGAGTTTTGGCGGCTAGGTACAGTATTTAGAACACGGTAAGTACCTCTACACTTTTTTTGGTGCCACTTTTAGAGCTTCATTTACACTTCTATACATTCTTATTCGTAGACCGGGTTCTTGTTCTTTAAAAACTGTAACTACCTTGCTGCCAAAACTCATACAATATGTCAGTTATCATAAGGTGCCAAAAATTATGTGGATTTTGTTTAGAGTTACTCTTCTACAGTTATTCTTATTCATAGGGCCTAATAGAACAAAACGATTTTGTCACAATTTTCTTCGATAGGTATATTGAGTCATGCATATTGCATAATATAATATTGTTTACATAGACGTCCATTAGTTGTCCAAGGGTAAGTAGGGGAAAGGTGTACAAGATGATCCCCTTAAGGGAAAATGCTCGTAGTTTAAAAAATATTCGGTTTAATTCTGAAGTTTAAGCGATTAATGATAGCAAGTTTATCTGTCTACCTGTTGTCATACTCAAAATGTTGAATTTAGTGATCTTTCATTATTATATTTAAATTTTTCTAAAACCCTACGAAAGGATCATCTTGGACACCCCGGTGTCCAAGATGATCCCTAGGGTATGGGCAAGATGATCATGCCCCGTTTTAAGGAAAATTATATGTTTTCGTGGAATTAAATTTTATCTCAAAGAACTAGTCTCAAGCTGAGCCAGCCTTCTTAATACTCACAAAATAAGTAATAACAACCATTATTATAATAAAATCAATCGTATAGTGTATAATTTTAGCAAGATTATATAATCTTCTAAAATACCGTACTTAATCTCATACACCCGAGAACAGGATCATCTTGCCCCAATTTCAACTTTTTTAGTCTTTGTTCGATAACATAATTTTTATGCTTTCTGTTGTTGCCATACCATTCAAAATACTAAATAGGGGCATTATATAAAGCCACTTACACAACAATCTTTGTAATTGACTGCCTAGATCAAAAGTTACCTAAGCTTAAAATCAACCCTACCTTAGATCGAAGTCACAAAATTTATGTTTTTTTCCATAAAAATTTACTCGTCTGTCACATCGCCATGACGAATTCACTGATGCGAGGGGGTATCGGGGGCTACGTTTTACCAAACAAAACAACCAGATAGGGTTTATAGTTTCGCTGCAATTGAGAGGGATCATCTTACCTCAAGGGATCATCTCGTACACCTTTCCCCTACTAAGTAGCCAATCGATCCCGTTTGATGTTAGATCGCAGTTTAGTTAGCTGGGTCATTGTTATGATAAAAAATTACAATGTAGTAAATGTCAATTTTGCATGACAAGGGGTTGGTCATTACTCATTAATAACAATACCTACTGCACACACGGACCTGAAAAAAAGACGGATGTAATGTGACACTCAAAAGATGTGAAGCATGCAAGGTCCTACATTTTCGTTTGTTCTACAAGGGACCTACGTCCTACACTCACACAGATGCACTAGCTCTAGGCGCAGGTCCGACACAAAAGAAATGGGTGCTTCACTCGTGCGTGATTAGACGAGATTACGTCCGTCCTTTTTTCAGGTCCGTGACTGCACACAAATAAACTAGCATAACATATCTAGCTACTTACTTATACTTAATAAAATGCTCACTTCGCCGATGGGGTAGTCAAGGATATTCCAGAGTTAATCGAGTAAGGGTATATTACCGTGGCGCGCTCCATACAAACGTACTATGGTGATATTTTCAATATTAACCAATTAAAGTCAATGAAATTTTGCAGAAACAATCTAGAAACAAATCTCTATGCTTGTATGGAGTCAGATTTTCGTGAATATAATGTATAGTTTTAAAGTTATAGTGCCTCTAAGATTTCCATACAAATCTTAAATTAATCCTAGAATTAAAACTGTATATTTTAACGAAAATCTGACTTCATAGAAGCATAGAGATTCGTTACCTACTAGATTGTTTCTCAAAAATTTCATTCACTAGGTATAATTGGATAGTATTGAAAATATCACCATAGTAGGTGTATGCAGCGCACATTTGCGCTCTCGGAATAAACTTCTCTTAAGTTTTCTCCCCTCCGGACGGAAAGCGTCAATTGTCGTCCCGCTGCGCTAAACGAAGTCGTCGCTTTCCACCTCCGTCGAGGAGAAAAATAGTATACTAACCTCGGACAGTAAATTTATAAGAAAGCCTCAGATCACATGTTTGTTGACCTCGGCTTTGCCTCGGTCAACGAGCTTAATCAATTACATGAGATCTGGGACCTTTCTTACTTTCCTGTCCTCGGTATGTAATCTACTATTTATTTATCGTATGGCTGATTCTATTACACTCAAAAATCATAAAATTAAAAATCAAAACACTGAATACAAAAAGAATAACACTAAAAAAAAAGAATAAAAAAAAAAAAATCTAGAGCAGCGAGTCGATCTACTATTATCGGTCTACAGCATGGAATCATTCTTCATTGGGGTAATTTTTTTCAATTTGTAGTAAGTACCTAGGTAGGTCTTTTGTAATTGGTTATTGCTAACGGTTTTTTATAGGGATGATGCTCAAACCATCAAAATGACGAACTTTCTCTATGGTTTCAACATCGATGTCGCGTAAAAAAACATTTGCTGTTCTGATAAAACTGCAAACCTACTCGAACCAAATCTTATGGGACCGCGGCTGATTTTCTTTCGCGATTTCAATGTTGGTCCCACGTAGTCGGTGGCGCGATTCTGAGAGGTATGGGCATCATGGCAGTCCGAATTCGAATCCACACGGACGACATGCCATGTACCAATCAGTTTTTCTAACGCCCATACCCTGCGGTGGGCGTGGCCCTGTTCAGGTTATTTTCTGTGAGAAACGCGATTGCCCAGCCCTCCGAAAAGTGCGTGCGTGTACCGCTTTTTCGATTAAAAAGAATGAACAAAAGTAATTTTTTATATATTTTTTTTATGAATTCACTATAGATAAACTAAATGGTGAAGTTAGTATAAAAATACTTACCAAAAATCTGAAACTATTCTAAGTTCTTCTAAAACGAGAAAAAATATTAAAATTAAGTACATGAAAGAAAATAAGTACGTCGTCTTTGTGACGATTTTCTATCGAGTGAAGTAATTCCAATCGTGTATTCAATGTATATGATATCACTAGCACTAGATAAACTATTCAAGTATATTGAGGTTTGGTTTCGGTAACTTGCATAAATCTAGTCGAAAAATGAAAAATAAAAGATGCCTCTAAGGTACCTATTTGGTCCTACTATTGCGCCTTAAGGGGAAGGCCTGTGCCCTGCAGTGGGACGAAATAGGCTGATGATCATGTTATACATAAGTATAATGTTCACAGCGGCAGCAGCAGAGCGGCCAGCCTCGACCGCAGCACTCGAGGCTCCAGCACCACCCTCAACGCGGACGAGGACAACATCAATGTCGTTGTCAGGTATATTATTATACTTAAATACTTAATAATGCTGACTTTTCAGATTCAGACTATCACAAGGAACCACTTTCTCTAAGGAACCAACACAATATGTCACATGATGAACATGATTTTGTTTACTCATGGTTTACTCGCGAAACGATCAATTTTCAATTGTCCATATGTCTATTTCATCAATTTAATTTGTCCTAATATCTATGAATGAATTGAATGAATTAATGATTTATTTAAACATAAGAACAGCCAAATACAATATCACGAATCGTAGTTAATGCTATGTTTACTATTACACGTTTATTACCTACTAAATAATCCTCTGTGCTACTAATGCACATGGGTGACCGATTTCAAACGAGGGAGTTTCCAGCACCTATCAGCAAGGAAGAACCCTGTGCTAGGTACTAGGTGCTGGCCTATATCAGATGTTCTAGCTATAACGTGACGTGACATACAGTGCGACATAAAAGAGTAGAAAACGGTGACAGCAGGAACTAAATATTTTAGTACAAATTGTAGGTCGGTCTTGCCAGCTTATGCGTGATTTTGACGTTCTTGCGTGGAAGCAGCCATAGAGAAATTACACGCTCCTCTTGGTAGAGATGGTGTAACAAATTGTGCACAGTAACCACCAACTGAGCACTAGTTTGTACTGCGATTGTTGTATACCATAGAGAAATTACACGCTCCCCTAAGCTTTTTGTCTCCCCTCACCCGTCCCTCACCCCCTTTGTCGGCGACATAATTTTCTATAGAAACAAGCCGATATGCCATCTCCTCTTACTCCATGGAAGCAGCGCCCTTATTTATTTTGTACTCTTTTATGTCGCACTGTACCTGGGCGGTTTTTTTTAAAGTTGTCGGTGACGTAATAGGAATTCCACATATATGAATATTTTCGTTTAGCTTCAAAATGCAATTAATTTGATAAAACATGGAACAACCTTTATGAAAATAGTAAATTTTATGAAATATAATGAAGAATTTCGGAAATATTTACATTTCATTTTGTTATTGTTTGTAGGATGTTCCATTACGTCACTAATTTTTAAAAGAGTTTTAGAGAAAACTAGAGGAATTCCGAATTTATTTATTTTATTAATTAAATGTAAAACAAAAACTGTCTTCTAAAAAATATGAATTATTCAGCTCATGAATACAAAACAATAAAATTTTTGACAATAATATTCCCAAACGCTACTTTTGGATACTTTGCAAAACATATTATTCTTCATAAATCAACAAATGCGTAAAATTATTTATAAAAAAAAAATAGAACTAATCTAATAAACCATATTAAACAAAAATCAATACAAATATCTTTGAGATCTGATAATTAATCTTAGAAATTATACCACAGCGATAATAGGACAGTGACGTATAGTGGAACACGAAATGACGTTTAGGAACTATAAGGCAACGTTTAATATGGCACAAAATTCTATTAATACTATTAGGAACTTAGGTCACTATTTATTTAGGTACCTATATAATAAACTTAGGTCAGTCATTTATACTTTAAAAAAACTATATTGCTTGGCTAAGTAAACCTATATAAAATAAATAAAAATTTAGGTGATTAGGCGGTCAAAAATTCTTAAAATAATATTTGAAAAGTCATAACTAGTCAAGTATAAAAAATGGGTATAATTTGGATACCACCTGATATGAGAAAGCTCATAAAAGATAACGATAAGTCTTTCTGTATGAATTGTATTGACATTCGGTTTTTTGGCATTTTGCTCCTTGTGAAATCATCTTTAGGATTCCATTACGTCACTTTTTACTTCCATTCATGTGACCGCAGCGTAATGGAAGTGACGTATCCATGCCAGTTAAACTTTCAGACAAAATTACCAATTAACTATTCATATTTAGGTCAATTTAACTTCAGATTCCAAATAATCATAAATTAACAAGTTTAACATACTAAAAAATATAATAATTAGCTAAACATTACATGGAGAAAAGTAGTCTCGTATGTGGAACAATTTTTTTGAACACCGACAAGGCAACCATTTATTTTCGTTTTTCTGACGAACTGCGCTGTCAAATTTACAAAATGGCAACTACTTTTTTTTTTTTTTTTTTTTAATATATTTACTAGCCTGGTTACTAGACCTTTTGGCTAAATCTTAATTTATTTTTAATTTTCTTCTGTTTTCACATTAAAACGTTGGTATTCGGCGTTTTGATGGTTCTTTGGAGTTTTTGGAGGCAATCGAAAGACGCAGGAAAAGCAGAGAAGTCCACAGGAAAGAGGTGAACCGACCGCTTTACCGCGCTAAAATCACGGAACACTTTTCCTGTTTACGACCCACGCACCATCATATTTCACTGAACTATATATTGTTCACTTGCACGACACTTTGTTACGCAAAACAACACCAATTTTACGAACCAAAACTCACTATAAACAATAAAAATTCGATGAAATATAAGGACTCCAAACGTCAGCTACCAAAGCCCGCCAAAAACTCCCAATGGCAACTACCATAGACTAATAATGTTGCTATCTTTTGGAATCTTTGCCGTAATTGGTAGTATTTTTGTCGGAAGACATAAAAAATGCGGTAGCGTAGGTGGAAATTCCACCATCCGCTATTTTGCAGGACAACATAAAAACGGGTGTTTTTAAATAAATTTCAACGGTAAGTAGTATGTTTTAAGGTTTAAAATTGAAGTTCAGAGCATAATTGACCAGTGCGATACACAAAATACGTTGAACAAATTTTATTAGACCATTATATTCGACTCCGATTTTGACATGGTTGGTGTGGGACATGCCAAAAACGTCGCCCCCGTTTTACTTATTTTGGCATTATTTTATATTTAAGACAGATTCACGCATTATTTTACTGAAAAAGATGAGTTTAAAAGTTACTTATTAATATAATATACATAATATGATAGAAATCTTAATAAATTTCGAATAATAGACTATGAAAGTGACCGGACACTCACTTTTCTCAAGGGACACTTTTAAAAAAAAACGCCCACCTTCCTCTTCCGCCTCATGCCTATCCAGACACCTTTTCATATAAATGCCCGTCGGTTTCGAATACTCCGCACCGCACCTCACCTGTATCTGATTTCACATACCTACACATAAACACATAAGTACATAAACTCTCGACCGTAATTCCCTTTCGGGGTCGTCGGAACCATTGCTACAACTAATAAGTTTCTGTATAAAAGAACGTAGTTGTAGCAATGCTAGCTTACATTTAGCAGTTTCCCTGATTTCAATCCGTACGTAATTATACCGTAATCAGAGTAGGTACCTACGTCTCCATACATATATTACCTAGTACAATAATACATCTCTTTCGTACATCATCTGCTGTAATTCATCCTCTCCCATGACCAAACCAACGAAGCAATAACCTTTCTCTACTCTTCGTCAAAACATAATATTCTTTTAATTTACTACACCCATCTCTATAACTTTGTCCTAATAAGTAGGTACACACGGCGACACATCCAGCTACGCAAAACCAAAATAAGCTGGCTAAGCGACGTTATACATTATTCACCCTACGCGCGACCAGCTTATATTGGTTTTTCGTAACTTGATGTGTCGCTGTGTGTACAGTTAAAGGTTTTTTCTCCTCCAACTTCTATGATGATTTCTTAAGTAATTAACTAAAATCGATATTACGTACCTACTATCGCCCTAGAACTTAAAGACAATTACGATGTCAAAGTGTCCTTGCACGCAGTGTGGGCACGAGGGCGAAGGCATTCGAAGCCTTGACAAAGTGCAAGTTGTAAATATTAATACTTAACATCAAAGTTATGGTTGCTATTGATTTTTTAAATAAAAATAAATAAAGCTAGCATGAAAGTATCGAATGCGTCAACCAATAATGTTCTTTGTAGGTAGGGACTTACAAGTGCTAAACAAGTCAAGCAACCAACGTAAGTTTTACTTATTTTACTTCTTAATTCATACATACCAAAGCCGTGGTGGACCAGTGGCGAGTAACCTTGCCTGCCGTGCAGGAGGCGATGGTTCGATCCCCGTCCAAGCCGATTCGTACCAATGAGTTTTTCGGACTTTATGTACGATTTGTAACAACACCACTGGCTTTTCGGTGAAGGAAAACATCGTGAGGAAACCTGCATGCTTCAATTTCGAGGCATGTATTGTACCCACTGTCCATCTGTCACACTGGACAGAGTTTCGGTACTAGGGTGAAACGTGGATGTTTAGATAAAACTGTAAATTGTTTTGTACGATGCGACGCATAAAATAAATGTGACAATCCGCATGAAATGGTACGTTATGGCGTCGCTTACAACGTGTTTAACTCCTTTGTAAGAGATTTGTAGGTTTGCTTACTTATATAGCTATTAAAGGATAACGCCATGAACTACAAGTGCCTTAATTTTAAAATCAGACCATGTTGTTCCTTTTGACTTTGTGACCGTACTAAATGTCGCATACAGTGCCAGAAGTACTCTGTAATAAAGACGATTCTATAATATTTGTAGCAAAATATAACAACTTTTTTAAATTCACGGTTGTCTGTACTTAGTATTAGACCAAAATAGAAATAGTAATGAAGAGTTTTAGTAAGCAATTTTTTAAAATTCTATTAAATATTCATCGCAATTACTAATTTCGGAGTAGTTACCAGGAAAACAGTTTTCGTTGGTTTAATTTTAAGTTTTACGAAAAACTTTATACTAACAAAACTAAATTTAATTTGGGACATAAAATAATTGGTAGTCTTACCTAATACATAAATAATAACCATTGTCCGTGTTTCGTTTCGGGGTGGTAAGGAAAATATGCTTATTTAAAAACAGTGAAGTGTTTCTTTTATCGTACTTACGGTCTAGTAAATTGGCGCCCAACGTGGGTCTTGTAAATTGGCATCCAACGTGGGTCTACGTCTAGTAAATTAGAGCCTTAACGTCAGTAAACGCAAGTCTAGTAAATTGGCACCCAACGTGGGTCTAGTAAATTAGAGCCTATAACGTCAGTAAACGCGAGTCTAGTAAATTGGGATCACTGCCGTTTGTACGACAGTTGTTTAGCAATTTAAAAAAAAATACACAACGTTCTAAAAACGAGTCATTTCACAAATCATCATTTAGTAGCAATAGGTTTCACAAACCATTTATTTAATTTTGTGATCAGTTGTCAAATTGTCACATTGCGACACACATGCATGTGCATGCCTGCTTGCATGCTGCATGCTTGCTTGCTTGCTGCATGCTTGTGTGTCTGCATGCTTGTGTGCATGCTTGCTTGCATCTTTGCATGTGTGCTTGCTTGCTTGTCTGCATGTTGGGGGTGCAGGGAGGCTGCGCCCCCCGCTCAGGGGGTGCGGGGGTGCGGCCCCCTGCCTGAGAAAAACAAATTGGGGCTTGTCAAATTCTAGGTTAGGTTAGAACATGTATAACACTTAGCGGAGCGAGCGAAGCGAGCGGAGCATCAACATGCTTGCATGCATGTGCATGCCTGCTTGCATGCTGCATGCTTGCTTGCATCTTTGCATGTGTGCTTGCTTGCTTGTCTGCATGTTGGGGGTGCAGGGAGGCTGCGCCCCCCGCTCAGGGGGTGCGGGGGGCGGAAGCCCCCTGCCTGAGAAAAACAAATTGGGGCTTGTCAAATTCTAGGTTAGGTTAGAACATGTATAACACTTAGCGGAGCGAGCGAAGCGAGCGGAGCATCAACATGCTTGCATGCATGTGCATGCCTGCTTGCATGCTGCATGCTTGCTTGCTTGCTGCATGCTTTTGTGTCTGCATGCTTGTGTGCATGCTTGCTTGCATCTTTGCTTGAGTGCATGTTTATTTGCTTGTTGCTTAGGGGGCAGAAAGGTAACATCAAAACTGTAGGTTAGACTAGGTTAGATGAGTTAGTATGTCACATGCATGCTGCATTTTTGCGTGAATGAATGCTTGGTATAGCGTGCATGTATGTTTTATGCATGAAGCACCATAAAAGACGAGTGTTACACCCTCAGTCTTGCGTCAGTCTGGTCCATCAGTCTAGTCACGTCAGACCTAGAACGATCGTCAGACTGACGAAAATTATTAAAATATTTAAAATTAAAGTTTAAAATGAAGTTGCAGCAAGTATAGTAAATGTATTGGAAAAATGGCAAATAACGTTTTGTGATACAAAAAATGATTTATCGTTGTTTGGTTATATGATTTATTTGATAAATGTGAATGTTGTCACATAACTGATGTTGAAATGATTTTTTAATTTTAAACAAAATATAGTTACTTCAATGCATTTGCCAAATGACAACTTTTGATATGTAAACATGTGTGTTAACACCTTTGTTAAAACACTAGTTTGTGAAATGAAACGTTGTTAAACGTTGCTTGAGAAGTGATATTTTGCTTATTGATTTTGTGTCAAACATTAGTGAACCAGTAAATTGGCGCCCAACGTGGGTCTAGTAAATTAGAGCCTATAACGTCAGTAAACGCGAGTCTAGTAAATTGGCGCCCAACGTGGGCCTAGTAAATTGGCGGTGGCCCCAACGTGGGTCTTGTAAATTGGCGCCCAACGTGGGTCGAGTAAATTAGAGCCTATAACGTCAGTAAACGCGAATCTAGTAAATTGGCGCCCAACGTGGGTCTAGTAAATTAGAGCCTATAACGTCAGTAAACGCGAGTCTAGTAAATTGGCGCCCAACGTGGGTCTAGTAAATTAGAGCCTATAACGTCAGTAAACGCGAGTCTAGTAAATTGGCGCCCAACGTGGGTCTAGTAAATTGGTGGTGGCCCCAACGTGGGTCTTGTAAATTGGCACCCAACGTGGGTCTAGTGAATTAGAGCCTAACGTCAGTAAACGCGAGTCTAGTAAATCGGCGCCCAACGTGGGTCTAGTGAATTAGAGCCTAACGTCAGTAAACGCGAGTCTAGTAAATTGGCGCCCAACGTGGGTCTAGTAAATTAGAGCCTATAACGTCAGTAAACGCGAGTCTAGTAAATTGGCGCCCAACGTGGGTCTCATAAATTAGAGCCTTAACGTCATAACGCGAGTCTAGTAAATTGGCGCCCAACGTGGGTCTTATAAATTAGAGCCTTAACGTCATAACGCGAGTCTAGTAAATTGGCGCCCAACGTGGGTCTTATAAATTAGAGCCTTAACGTCAGTAAACGCCAGTTTAGTAAATCAGCGCCCAACGTGCGTCTAGTAAACTGGCACCCATCATGGTTTTACTGGACTGACGAGATTATTAGTGAGAAGTTTTTGTCCAGCAGTTAGAGTATTTCTCTATAAAAATTTTTTTTAAAGTTCATTAAAATTATGAGCAGTTTAACCAACCGTAATACCTAAATAAAGTTTTATCATTGTAGAGTCCGGCCGGTGAACGAGAAGGAACGATCGCTGAGCGAGAGGGAGATGCTGGAATTTCCCGGTAAAGGCCAGGTGGTGGTCCACTGTACCCCCAACCAGAAGCCCAAGGTCTTCTCCTACAATGTCGTCTTTGAGCCTGCTGCTACCCAGGTAATAAAAATATGTTGACTATTGTCACATAAATCGAAATACCCTAATCTAGTATAAAACAAGTAGACGTTACTCGTCTTGGGGGTGGTTATATAATTATAACAGAGCGAGCACCGCAATGTGAAAATGTAAATGGCCGAACGGGTAAAAGGGACGTCGACCGAAAAGGTGGTCATGGCCCTCTTGACCACTCACCTGGACTCGAACCTGATTCTATTAGGACTAGATAACAATATAGAATATTAATTATCCCTTTGTCCTGCAGGAAGACGTCCTAGAATATTCAGGAGTCAAGAGATTGCTGGAGATGGCAGTGGAAGGATTCTCGTGTACAGCATTCTGCTACGGACAAACTGGCAGCGGCAAGACGCATACACTGACAGGCCCACCTGGATTGGTAAGTTATCTCGCTTATACTCTGCGTATGTAGGTAATATTAATAATTAGGTAATATATTTACAATAAGGAGGATCTAAGCGCACTACATTCTGACACGGATAGCCTAGAAGTGGCAACATACTCTCAGAGGCCTGCCTCGATTGGTTTGAATGCTACGTATTGCTAAGTATGGTTAAAAGCTTAGATCACAATAAAATGAATGGATATAATAGGCCTTACGCGAACATTTCAAACCAGAAAATTGAGGCAAAACAAATTAAAGGTTTACTTCAACAAATTTGAAGTAAACCTTTAATTGCCCTAGATTTGACAGATAATGGCGCTAGTTTGTATGGACCAACTGCATAGTAGTTTGCTTCAACTTACCGCGCTGCAGTGGAACGTATATACGCTGATGATGATAAGGATCTAAGTGCACATGACAGCATTCTGCTTAGGCAGTGGCAGGCAACTAGCGGCAAAACGCTTACATTTACCGGCCCACCAGGATTGATACAAGGCCGTAGCTAGTATTTAAAAGTTCCCGGGATTGCGAAAAAAGCATATTCTTAACGTTTTACCACAACCAACATTCACCTACCCTGATTGGTACGTCACCCAGTCTGTAGTAAAGGCAAAGGCAAGAAAGTAGTCAAATTTCTATAAGAATATTTTCAAAGAGCCCCTCAACGAACTATGACTTCCGGAATGGGATATATTGTGCCAGCGCGTTCATGCGGCGCATAATAGGATCTTTCAATCATCCATCAATCTGCGTCATATTCTGTGACCCTGTACTCATTAAATTTTACAGTAAAACCAACAAAACAAAATGTATTGTTTACTGCAACTGTTATCTACATTAAATCAGCTATAAAATGTCGAATAAACAGAGTGTGAACCATAATCGTCGTTGGCCATTAGTTCAAAACACGTAGATCCCCTGATAAGATTCTTATGGCACATGTTTTAGGTCTCAAAATGCTTTAAAACGTATGACTTGGGTTTGAACGATGAGACAGTAAAATGACAAGTTTCCGGCCCGTGGTCAAAGCGATCGATTTTAGGCTTTATACGTGTAGGTAATTTAGTAAACCGTGTCAGTGACTACCGCGGTTTAATATTTGTTTTAAGTATATTATTGGTATTCCATTACATCATTGACGCAACGACAGAATCGTACCTACTACCCACAGTAGTGGTAGGTAGTACAGTGGTTAGTATATACATATTATTATATTATTATACACAGGAAGTAAGTATAGGCACAGTATATGAAAGAATATCTAGTAGGTAGTACATAGTATAGGGCATAGGCAGGCACAGGTAAGGGAAGGCCGAGTTTGCATCATATTATCATTCGGGAAAAATAACTTACAAGAAATTGAGCACCACATTTTTTTTACTTACCTACAACCTGTTATGTAGACTCTACTTTCATCATAGCCCTCCTATGCCCTAAACTTATTCGTCTACAATCCCATAAACTGCTATTTATATGCTGATGGTACTGTTTTAACTACAAGCATGGTTCCTGCCACTGGACCACCTTGGTACGCTATTGAGATGAGGGGGCTGCATTTTAAGGGGGCTATATTTTAAGGGGTCATCGATTAGGCCGCGTTTCCACCTGAGATGTGCGAGGTAGCGAGTTGGTGAGCGAGGAAAAAATCGGCCAATGAGAGTGCTTCAATTTCCCAATGACGTGATCAAGCGAGCGCGCCATTGGCGGAATGTTTCCTCGCTCACCGCCTCGCTACCTCGCACATCTCTGGTGGAAACGCAGCCTTAGGCGGGTGCAGTTCGCGGGCAAAAGCTAGTTGTTTAATAGGTACCAAACACAACAAGGTCAACTTGTCAATTTATATCACCTGTCATTTTGTTTCGAGCTACTGACAGAAATTAATGAATCTCCAAACACTTTTGACTGGCATGTTATAATCGCCACGAATATCAACAAAATGATAACATCCAGCAAAAGCTGCTTGTTTTGGTGAAAATTAAGTAACTATATTTGATTGATTGATTGTTTGTAGTGTAGGCGTGATTTTGTTATAATAACCCTGCATATTTAACAGTATCGGAGTAAATTATAGTTCTGATATAACTAATGCATTAAAATGTTAATGTTAAATTACTAAATAACCTATCAGTTACGTAGGTACACCGATTATGGTAAACTGTCCTAGGAAATATGCATCACAGAATCTCATCGTCACAATCATAATACGTCCCACTGTACGGACCCTCAAGGAGGGTGAGGAGCGAAGGGTGTTTGATACCTATCTATAAATTATTGAATAGGTACATTGATATACATAAGTATATCAAACAATTCACATCAAATTAATCACATTTTAGAGAAAAAATTGCAAATAAAATAAAATATTCAAGTCAAAAGCACAGACTAAAAAGAAGAACCAGACGGAATGTCATCTAATCATGAGTGAAGCACCCATTTCTTTTGTGTGCGTGCTGTCACGCGGTACATAAGGTGACGGGTTGTCGGACCTGCGCCTAGAGCTAGTGCATCTGTGTGAATGTAGGTCCCTTGTAGAACAAACGAGATTGTATTACCTTGCATGCTTCACATCTTTTTAGTGCAATACTCGGTCCGTATTTCTTTCAGGTCCGTGGTCAAAAGCTGCATTATTTACTTCAACCAAACTTCCGTACCAATACCTAATTAGTTTCGAAAACCTAACCTAAGTCATTGAGGTACAATGTTAACTAGAGAAGCTACCGAGAAGTAATGTTTTGTAACACGCGTTAGGGTGCACGCGCTCTAACTCACTTAGCCTGTGTCAGGCGCTCGTCACCCAGCACGCGCCCCACACTGCAGATCATGGTGCAAAGATTTTGTTCGCGTTGTCTGCTCTATACATAATTACTCAATGACCTAAGTTGATATTTTCGTTATTTGCCATCACTGTGTGTCGTATCAAAGGTGTAGTAAACTAAATTTTATTAAGGTAGGTACTAATACTCGTATTATATAGTACTTTACCTAGTTATTTCTTTTGTGCAGGTAGAAAAAGGGTCGAGTCCATACTCCCCCGAACACGGGCTGGTGGTGAGATCGTTCGTGTACCTTTTTCGGCTCATACACGAACGGCCGGAGAGTCACTTCATATTGAAGGCTTCCTTCTTGGAGATTTACAATGAGAAGGTAAATCTATCTACAAGAGTAATTTCCACGGGAACGAAAAAAATGAGTAACGGGAAAAAATACTGCCTAAGGTCCACCCAAATGGATCAATCAGGACAACGGGAACAAAGCGATTGCTTCTTTGTCGTAATCAAATGATTAAGGGATGTTGACCGTCGTGGGCCGATCTTGTCACCACAAAGGTCGCTCAGTCTTGAGGATTATGAAATTGCTCTCGATTTTTAAACTTTACGTTTGAGATTGGAATATACCGGCCCAATACAATAAACTAGCGGTGGTGACTTTTGGTCAATGCTCATCGTCGTTTGAGAGTGAAAACCTCGTAAGGATCAATTCTAGTGAAAATTTTATTTTGATTAAATAAGAAAGAAAAACTCGGTACATGCTCGGAAATCTGTTTTTTGGTTACGCTCTAAAATTTTGTACTTACGAGGTTTTCACTCTCAAGCGACGTCATGTGCTAATTGCTGGAAACGCTAAACTTCATTGTTTAGTGTTGTGAATGGTCTCCGCTGTGCCTACATCCTGATCGTAGGTAATCCAGGAGCTAGTCGTACGCCAATACCCGCATTAAAAGTACTGAGATCGAATTGCTGCTTTCAGTACTGCAATGCTAATAAAGAAGAAAGCTGTGTCATAAGTGCCATCCTTCCAGTTGGTATTCTCTAAAACCATAACTTGTCTATCTTCAAGGTGATAGACCTCCTGAACCCAGGCAGTGCCAGGAAGCCCCTACAAGTGCGCTGGTCCAAGGAGAGCCGTGGCTTCTACGTCGAGAACCTATTCACAGTGGACTGCGAAGAACTAGATGATCTGTTCGCTGTTTTAGAAGAAGGTAAATTTGGTTTGCAAAGTTGTCTTTTTGTGGAAGTTTATAATGGACACACACACTAATAAGAAATGGTTGTGAATCTTACGTACTACTTGCCCAGAAGAAATCAAAACAATTCGGCTTCTTCTTCTTATCGAGTGGGATGCAAAGCCCTGGTGTCAGAGTTTATTCAAACCACCTTACGGCCTCTGACGTGGTTTTTATGTAACGACTACTACCACCAGTGATAGTAGCCGGGACCAACAGCTTAACGTGCCATCCGAAGCACGGAATCATCTTTCTTTTCAGACAATCAGGTGACTCAGCCTGCAATGTCCTAACCAACTGGGGAAAAACGCACAAAGTGACATTTCACTAGGTGCCCCCCGTGGGAATCGAACCCACGACCTCCGCGTGTCAAGAGCCCAATGCTCTAACCATTAGACCACGGAGGCAGTTCGGCTTAAATGTTGGTACTTACAGTACGACCAGGAAAACATTCTGTTTTTGTACCGCTTCTTATGGGACTTTCTACTTCAATGACGAAGCGAAGCCCTATAGTGTTTTCAGTTCTGTGGTGTCAAATAGCACCCATAGAGTATAAGTCTGTCTCAAGGCGTTGCTGATGCGGCACGATGGGAAACGCTAGAGTCAATGAGAATGCAGATCGTTTACCTTTCGAGTTTTCTCATCATTATCAATATCGATTTAAATTGAGCCTCAGAAAGGCAGTAGTCTCAGAATAGCCTGACCGATTGCCAGATATTTGAATGTTTGTTTCACAGGGATGCGAAACCGCGCAGTAGGCTCGCACGCCATGAACGCTAACTCGTCCCGCTCGCACACCGTGCTCTGCGTGCGAGTGCGAAGAGATCTGCGTACTGCAAGGGATGGGCACAATGACGTCACGTGTTCCACTCACGGCAAGATCAACTTCGTGGACTTGGCTGGAAGCGAGCTGACTAAGAAGACGAATAGCTCCGGCAAGACGCTGGAGGAGGCTAATAATATTAATAGGAGTCTTATGGTGTTAGGTAAGAGAGTTTATTTTAGACTGAATATGATTTCTGCGTCTTTAAAACGGTCCTGGTGGAGCAACATGCCCCCTTATCTCGCTGAAGAACACGAGGGAGTAAGATACAATTTAGTGTCCATATCCGGGATCTTACGAAAACCTCAGGTATAGCGGGTACAAATCGCGCAACGAAACATGAGCGATGACCTTGCATGGGCAGAAATAAAATTCGGGTCTATTTGGCCGGGGGAAGCGAAGGCGGCTGACGCGCGAACCCCATTGGCCGATCAGTCGCTTTTTACGTCATCGGTCTGCGCGAGAATCCCTACTACTTTCCCCCAGCGCTCATAATTCGTTGCACGTTCTGTAAGATCTGACTAAATGCCATTACATTCACCTATCCAAGAACTACCACGTCCACACGTCGTAGTCATCATAGATAGTAGTCATCGTAGATCACATCTTATCTTACAGAACGCGCTACGAATCATAAGCGCTGGAGGAAAGTAGTAGGGATTCGGCCAGTGACGCATCACTATCACTAACCCTGTTAACGATAACAATTGACCCCTCCAGGATATTGCATAGCACAACTGAGCGACGGCAGAAAGAAAGGACACATACCGTACCGGGACAGTAAGCTGACCAAACTGTTGGCCGACAGCCTCGCTGGCAACGGAGTCACTCTTATGGTAAGACTTTACTTGTGCTTTACTGTGGACATGAACAATTCATACCCTTCGTTAGTCTAGCTCTTGTAAATTGTAAAGAGAGAGACAATTCTGTGCGCAGTTTCTTTAAATTAGGACTTTGGTTTTTGTAATGATGTAACAAAGATCTGATTGATAGCAGAGATGAGCGTTTCGCTATCTTTTTTCCATTCCTCTGTGTAACTTAGGGTTACCAGGAGCCCGATTAAAACATCGAAGTTCTATTCTTATCAAATTTCAGCTCTAATCACATTGCAATCCAATTACTATTTAACTGTGCTGAATTCCTCTTCGCGCTAAACTCTATGCGTCAAAACGGCTCTAACGGCTGTCAAGACCAGTACCTGTGCCAGTACCGCGATTAGCGGAATACCAAATGTGTCAAAAGTTATGGTTCGTATAGCTTGGCAAAAAGTCATGATCTTGGTGACAGGTGGACCTAAAATTTTAGTATGGTGGTGTTGCCAGATTTTGTCGTTCTTGCGTGGAGGCAGCGCCCTCATTTTTTATCACGACTTTTTTGCCAAGCTGGGGTGCGTTCAGAACCTACGCCCAGAGTGCGCCCAGGGTGCACTCCGAGTGCAACTTTTCGCCCTAACGCCGTTCCGAGGCTCGGTGAAAAGCGTTCTACCCATAAGAGCGAGCGAGAAGAACAACCGCACCCAAAGGTTCTGAACGCAGCCCTGTACGTAGTCCAATCACGGTTCAGTCACCGAATATTTACCGCGATATTGCCAACCAGCAAAAGTTTGTTGTATAGAAGACCATAGAACGTTTTGTAAAAACTAATCGGTGGTCAAATAAAGGGCCAAAGAAGGTGCACCTACAAAGAAAGTGGCGCAATTATATCTCCATTTTGTTTTAAAGTACAACTGTAACGGTGTCAGGCATGACAATTTTGGCCCATACAGTTGATGTAACAGTAACACAATTTCTATTTGGTGACCCGTAACGCTACTAAAGTACCTTTTTGTACTTATAAAGAGTTCATGAATCCATTACTTCACTAATATTTATCATTCATTCATTTTACATTCGTTCACTCAGCTGCAATGTCTCAGTGTTTTTGAAGAGAAAAAGATAATAAAAAAGAGAATACGAAGATATGGTGATGAGTTAGACATTATTTTGTAATTAAATTATTCGTCTCTTACGGGGAAAATGACGTGCGACTGTAATTTTACTGATATACTATGTATGGGTTTACGTCAATATTTTAATGCCCCCCTCGAATTATTGAGTTTTTACTAAAATAATTACGAATTTAAGTCATAAAACATACTTCGAGCTTCCTGAACTCTACTATAGCACTCGTTATGACAAATTACAACCGCCATTACATGAAATTAGGGAGCTTCCTTGTGCATATGTGTGAGTGTGTGTTTTAAAAGAGAAAGGATCTCCGTTTTAGTACTATTTGTGTCATAGAGGGACTATAACAGTTATAAAAAAACAATTCCGTTCTAAAAAAGTGTCTTTGTGATAAGTTTATCACTACGACTAACGCGCGTTTAAAGGTTTTCGTTAACCTTTATATCACAATTAAAGCTACACAAATGTATTTTGAAACTCTGATATATCACCAAATCACTCGTTTGTAGACTTTTTGTGCCCACTATAGTACTATGTACTGTAACGACGATCTAAAAACCCACAATATCACTATATCGCCCTATTCTTGAGTTTTCATCTCCACTATAACGAAAGACCCGTTAAAGTTCGTTCAGAACCTTTATTGCGCAAATCAGGCGCATTAGGGCGACAGTACACACTGTTATAAAGTTCTATAGTTGTATACTACTCACATTGGAGGTTGCTATAACGCCTGACTATAACAGTTATATAAAGTCGCGAAGTAAACCTTTACATCACTTTTTAATCTCCACTATAACGAAAGACCCGTTAAAGTTCGTTCAGAACCTTTATTGCGTAAATCAGGCGTATTAGGGCGACAGTACACACTGTTATAAAGTTCTATAGTTGTATACTACTCACATTGGAGGTTGCTATAACGCCTGACTATAACAGTTATATAAAGTCGCGAAGTAAACCTTTACATCACTTTTTAATAGGTCGTTTTTGCTGTATAAACTTATAGAGCCAAAATGTACTGTCAAACGCTTTTACACAACAACCAGTCACCGCCAAAACCTTTATACATCGTTTACCCAGCTTTTTTGAGATATAAGGTTTGGTTATAGGGCAAAATTGCTGGTTGGCTAGCCGTGTTCCAAACTTAACAAACTACCCACATTCAAGTTGTTTCCTAAAGCCCATCCATCACTTCTATTAATTATTTACAGATAGCTTGTATAGCCCCAACAAAAGCTAATATGTGCGAGACAGTTAACACGCTACGCTATGCAGCTCGCGCCAAGAAAATCAAAACAAAACCGATAGTCAAAATGGTGAGTGTTCTTGATATAAGTCTTTAGAAGGGTAAAACATCCCCTATTCTTCCTCGAACGCGACACAAACTCAAGCCAATCCTTCAGGAAGGCATCCAAGTTGTCTCTCCCATCTTTGCTCAGATCTGCCTCGAAGGCGTTTGTATTCTGCTAAAGCAGTTAGGTACCTAAGCATATGCTCAAGACTATATTCCCCGAGGGGGTAGTCAGAGATATTCTGAAACCTCAGAACATCCATGTGTCACCAGTAGTACCGAAACTCTGTCCAGTGTGACGGGTGTGTCAGTTAGGTACCTACTCAAGTAAAATCATACTTTGTACCTACTGCAGGACGCAAGAGATGCTCTCATATTAAGTTTGAAGAGAGAAGTGGAAGCGCTACAGGCCGAGAACCAGCACCTTCGGACTGCCTTGCATGTACAGTCAGATTACAACGTCGATACTTACAGTGAGTACCATAAAATAATACAACAGTCTTGTAAAGAAGATACACCTCAAGAGGATATGTTGTCCAATGTGAACCCAGGCGAAGATTGAATTATAAGAAGCGATAAACTGGCCAAAACGCAGCAGACATTGTGTAGGTAAACTATATAATGCCTCCGTCAATCTCCGGCCACCAGTACGACTGCCAAGTTTTTAACTTTGCCAAAACCTAGCGTCACGAGGGCGGCTCATAACCAGAAATATACTTTTATAAAGCCATGTCATATTTGTTAAAACTTAAAATATTATAAAGGCACAGCTTGGGACAATCAAGTAGTGGCAGACTTTTCCAACAAGGCCTACTATTTGCCCCGATATTGTACAAATCTGTTCCTACCAGATCAACGCCGCAGCACGCCCACTCAAATCGAACCCAACAAGTTGTTCCAACTTCCCCAATCGGAGCTGGTGGACCTCGTCCAACTGCATATGGAAGAAAACTCGGCTCTGAGGAGGGAAAACAGCGAACTGTTCGGCGTCAGAGACCAGCTCTTGAAGGACCAGGAGTTATTGAGTCGGGAGAACGAAAGGCTCCTAAAGAAACTTGAGGATGTTAATTCGTAAGTAATTTTTAATAACCCGTCACTATCATCATGTAAAATTCACATCCATCCATCCATCCATTCACCCTTCAGTTCCCAAAACTGTACAAATTCACTGGATTCCAGAAAATATCCACATGTATCCCTCCAAGAAAGTTCATCCTGGTAATATACGAGATAGATACAGCGTTGGGAATGAATGAAAGGTCAAAAAGAACCCATTCCCAAAATCCAGCTTCTGTGATGTTATTGTTCTTCCGTAGGCTTCATTCATTTAGTATTGACGACCCGGTTGGTATGTTACCACCCCGGACCAATAACTTACGGACCTGGGTTCGAATACTGATTCTACATGATCTGCACGGCTAGCATGCCACCCACGACAAAGCGTTTAAACGAGAAAAACGTCATGCGCGCTCTTTCTGACATACGTAAAATAATAAGGATAGAGGCACATCTCGATTTATATCGTTTTCTCGGGGGTGGCATGCTAGGCCTACAGGTTGCCATAATAAATTGTGTAGCCTCCAATTTGGTGGTCTGAATAATAGTAGGCAATGTTGATTTTACTTTTCTGACCCTTGCATTTTCATCTCGTGCCTCCTCGCTATCATAGCAACATATGGCACTAAGTAAACATTTCTTCAGTCATTCTATATTTTAATCTGATTGATATTAATGATTTTCCTAGGAAAATGTTTGGACTGAGCTGATGTCCCAAGACCTCAAGGTCAGTTATAGCAAAATAAAATAAATAAAAATGCCTACATGCATGACCTGACACAAACACCATGCAGCTAAGCTATAACAAAATAAAATTTTAAATAAATTACGCATGTCGATGGTATAATTACTAATCTAAAATTCAATAATTTGACGATCAACGTTGACGCTTCATAATTTACCCTCGAAGTTGGTCATCGAATTATGATACTGACTTAAGTGGTTTACTAGTAAACTGTTGATTAACAAGATCATAAATGTATTTGTGAACTCTGCAGCATGTAGATGGCCACTCCCTACGGCTGGCAGTTAAATGTGTGGGTGGCACTACTAATGTAGCTTAATTTGAGCGCCATGACTTTGTTTGTCAACATTTATGAAGTAATCCATATAACTAGTTGCTTAGTTTAAAATTAAAATTAAATTAACACAATAAAATCACTTGTTTTATCAATTTATCGTAGAAGTGGACAAATCTTAATGCCCAATATGCAAATCAAGGCAGTAGCGACTACTCATGCTGTTCATTCAAATCGAGGACACCCAACATACGCGTGCTACACGCAGCGCTACTAGGGAGGTTTATAATTCGGTATGTCAAGTTTTTTTTGGTCGTCATTTTTATATTTTTTACGGATAGAAGACATAATTTTAAGACACCTATTTCATTTTTATTGCGATTCATCGAGTTTATCAATATAAATCAAATTTTTAAATTATTTTAATCTGTAATCTCTAAGTGCAAAAATGGTGGAGAAAAACTACTTACTGCTATATTTAAAAAAATAAAACGTGCCTCCTCTTTCTAACTCTATGCTGGAAACAGATACGGCAACATCAAATGTCAAATTCTGACATTGTGAATGTATTTTTTTTCTTAATGGCCGGGTATTTCAAGTTGATTTTATGTTTAACAAGGAGTTCACAGGTATGCCAGTGACGTCACTGGACGTACTGAAAAACGACGTTATTTTATTAAAAATATTTGTAATCCTTTCATTTTAAAATCTTTGACGTAGAAAATATGATTATTGAGACAATTATCTCGAAATGGTTTTCGATTCAGCCCTCAAAAAAAAAACTTGACATACCGAATTATAAACTGGGATAAAATCACAAAATGCATCCTCGAATGTCCTCTAAGCGCATGTCTGTTGAATGCCACCGAGAACTTTCATTACTGCTAGATAAGTATATCGGGCATAAACTACAAAATGACGTGGACTACGAGACAGAAGTCATAACAATTTGTGTACAATTTCAGTGTGTGCGTCAGGTCCCCCATCATCCCTGCTCGACCGGCGTACTCTGAGGGGTCCACGGAGCCCCCTAACATCTGGAAGAACCCTTCTGCATCATCCGCCAATAGCCTTGCAAGGGGCAGCTAAGTAGCTGGTCTATTCGTAAATACACAACGAATGTTTGATGTAGCACATCGAGTCTTATAAAAGAGGCACCGAGGCAAAGATAAAATTTTGCTGGATTGCGGGATAATCGGAGCTTTCTAATCGATTTACTACCTACCGACAGAAAGTTGGTCGTCTTCAGGCCCTCTTCGGGCTTTATGGCTTTATATTTTAATAAAAAAACAAGGGTGCTTTATTTTTGAAACAACATAAATCCTTTTTTTTTTATCCCTACTAATTAAACTATGTATCGTGGAATTAGCGTGGAATGCAAATATAGCACTCTTGTTATGAATAACAATATTAGGTTTTTGACAATAAAATTAAGAATGTGTAGAAAACTTCCGCTTTCGAGAGCACCATTAGAAAATTGTTTTGTATTATTTCTTTTGGTTTGGATTCAACCCTTTAAAAACCGCGAAATTCTTTTGAAAACCAAAATTCTTAGTAAACAAGACATGCTGACCTTAGAAGACTAATAAAATTCGAAGTTCGTACCATCAAGCAAGTGTTAGGCTAAAGTAAATAAGAATACTATTGCTTGATTAACAAAACAATAGTTTTAAGGACCTGTGCAGACGATAGACCATCCGAGGCCGTCATTGAGTCAGCATGGAGCTGTGGGAGCCATGTTACATACTTTAAAAATTGAAATCTTTCAGATCAGATTTTACTAATCTCGAACTCGTATTTATATAAAATGTCCTACAGAATTGTCTTCGAAAAAATCATATATAAAAAGTTCTTTTCCAAATTTTACTAAACCAAAAATTGTCCTGCAGAACCCTTTTTTTTAATTAATATTATAATCAGTGAAGGCCAAGCTCTTCAATAAAGATTAAAGAAAGAAAAAAAAACGTTTTTGGATGTAGTCTGCTCAGGGCTTGAATAGAAAAGCACAATTTGTTCAGTTTTAGAAATAGCCAATAGGTATTATACTATAAGTGTTGAAAATTGCTTCGCTTTAATCTAGTAATTTAGTCAAATGCCTGTAAATACTATAAATATAATAAAATAACAATAATGTATACAAGTATTTAGTACATATAATTTTTGTAGAGCTGTAAGTAGTACAATTACAAAATGAGTGAATTAAAATTTGTTGAAAATAAAATTTTGACTTGGTTATTTACTTTTTCTACTTGGTGTAGTCTCATTTACTGACACCCCTAATTCTAAATCGTTATTTTTTTACAAGGAATCATGAACTTGGCATATTTCAGCACTGTAAACTTTCAACTGAGCGGTTGATCGAAAGAAGGTTGATGTGTGAAATAAAAAGGCAAGTGTGAATGGAATGGTTGAAAGAGGACACCTTATGCCCGCCTAGGTGACGTACCTACGGTGACCAAATTGGATGCCTACTGAAGAAAGGTCAAGTAAATTGTACCCGGAATCGATGAGCATGTATAAAGAGACTTAGGGATGTTCAGGAGGCGAGAGATGTGTGACAGAATCGTAGCACGTGGCTAATGGCTATCTGCCATCTCTGCCTAGCCTAGTGAGACATAGGCTAGGCGTGAGCAAATTTATGTAAACATTCACTTCACTTAAAACACAAGACACTTACTTACCTAATTGTTTATTATAAAATACTCAATGAACACCACCACTGCCTACCCAACAATACATATCCCATTCCAGTAAGACTTTGAACAGTATAAATAAAAACTGAACTAAATATTTTATTGTCTTTAGAAATGAAACTTAATACAACTGGAATGTCCTGTTAGATAATTTATGAAACTAAGGGCCAGTTTCACCACTTCTGAGTAAGTTCTTGCTAGCTTATCTGACAGGTAGTTTGACGTATTTTGTATAAAAATATCACAGACTACTGTAATACCTAAGTCTGTGAAAAATATGTCAAAATATCTGTCGGATAAGCTAACAAGAACTTACTCATAAGTGGTGAAACAGGCCCTAAAGAAAATAGCATAGCATAATTTGCTAACTACAATATAACCTGACTGCAGTGGTGCCAGTAGACTTTTTATAATCATTCAGCCATGGCGCTGAAATTATACAAAATTTACTTAGGTACAGGATACAACCGAAGTAAAAAAAAATCCACCCAATTAAAAAGTTTTTGTATCCAATTGTAAAATCTGGCAGCTGCCCCATTCCGCGGAGGATCCGGGGATATTTTAAATATTTAATTTTATTACCCGACTGCGCCACGCAAAGGAGGGTAATGTGTTTATTTAGAAACAAGAATAGCTATATTTCATATAGAAAGTATACTTATAGTTTTGAAGTTGATGTTTATTAAACTTCAGAGGTAAAATTACTTAGGATAATCTTGATGGAATGGGATATGTAAATACATTTTTGTAACACTATAACAATTGTTCCAAAACACTTATTAAACCTGAGTTTTCAGTCACTGCACCAAAATGCACACAGTGAATTGGAGGCATGGAAAGTGTTATTGACAATCTACTGCTAGTGTCTCCTGAAGCCGTATTTTTTCCTTTCGTAGAACAAATCAGTCTTGGAGCTTCCCAAGTTGACAATCTTTGGACAGCCGTCTCTCTGCAAAGAAAAATGAGAATTATTTAGTTGGATTTACACATTGACTTACCAACTACTGGACGAAGGGTCTCAAAAGTGTCTGAGCCAAAAGAGAAACAATTATGCCGTGCGGCTGTGCTGCAAGAATTTGTAAAAACGATGCAAGCATAGTAAAAAAAAATGTTATCAGTTACAGTATTTTTAGTTAAATTTAAATTTTTTTTATTTGGTATTTAGAGGGTTCATTTATGTAGGATCATCTGACACTTTTTTGAGAATTTTATATTAGACCCGGATATTACATCCAAAACTTTGTAAATCAATGGATTTAAAGTATAAACTTGAGATAATGCAGTTCTTGCTCTGGACCTTCAGATTTGACTAGTTTAGAAGTCAATGCCGCATTTGTTAGTTACAAGCATGGACTTGAAAACAGAGGGACGTAAACTCGTCTAATCAAGAGTGAAGCACCCATTTATATTTGTGTGCGTGCTGACGAACTGTCACGCGGTCCATAATGTTGGCGGTTTGTAGGACCTGCGCATAGAGCTAGTGCATCTGTGCGAGTATAAGTCCCTTGTAGAACAAACGAAAATGTAGGACCTTGCATGCTTCACATCTCTTTAGTGTCACATTACGTCCATCTTTTTTTCAGGTCCGTGGTTACAAGATGTTGAATTCAATAATAAATTGTTTTTTTTTGTATGAATCTAATCATAGCTGGGCAGTGGGCACCGTTAATCAAATAGTTAACTTCGTTAATCGTTAATCCGCTACAATAAAGCTTCCTTAAACGTTAAAGCGTTACATTTCGGAAGAATTAAAGCAAGTTAATGTTAATCCGTTAATATGTGTAAAATTTCATTTTTATATGGTTACGTTCTCGTCTGAAAGCAAGGCTCGTTTTGGTTTTAAAATGTCTTTACATGTACTAAACATGACTTTTATTATTATTTTTATTTTGGTGTCTTTCGGCCTGAACCTGAACCTGTTTTTCGCGCCGGTGCCGTGCGCTAAATAGTAGGCATTGGATTAACGATTAACGGACTTCTGCATATTAACGGAAGTTAACGTGTCTGTTAATCATAATGTTAACCTGACTAGCCAAGTTAACTTCGTTAATTAACGATTAACGAGTCAATGCCCAGCTATGAATCTAATGAATATAATATGGTAACATGGTGTCAGTCACCTCATCGCGGAAACTTTAATCATAAATAAATCAATGAGCACTCACATCTTTCTCCTGTATAGTACATTCTTTACAATAGTACGCATCGGAGACGCCGGGGCCACCGCAAATGACGCATCTTCCCTGATACGAACCGTAGTTACACTCGTCACAAATACGCACCAGCGTGCATGGACGCACGTACGAGTCACATATCACACATTTACCGTCACATTTCTCGCATAATCTGCCTATAGCTGTGAAAAAAGGTACGAGCAAAACATTAACATTTTACACGTAAAAAAATACGTAAATTTAGGTTTTAAAAGTGAATATTCTTACCAACGCCTGGCTGTTTTCGACAGAAGATCAGATCTGGATGATGCTTAGCCATCTCTGTTGTTTAGTTATGGAATTATTTTAGAAATAATTTGCAAACAATGGGATAACCTCAAAAAACGTCGACGCTTTGCTTGACGTTTATTTTAGAGATGCAGATGCGTTCAAGAAAAGTTATTTCGTGATGGACTAAAAATGAAACTTGGATTCAGCCAAGAAGTTTGGAATCCTGTATAGTGGAGTGCAGACTGCCTAACAAGACGGGAAACATGATAATACTCCTTTGTGGTCGGTAAGGATCGTTCTTCTCCGTAGTTTTTTTTTAGTGACGTTTTTTACGAACTTTGTCCCAGCTCTGTCCCTTTCTAATCCAACGTCAAAAATTGACGTCATTCAATTTTCGTTGAGACATCATTGGATAGAAAGGGACACACGTAAAATTGGAAATATCGATGACGGAGTCGAACGTCAATTCTCTTAGGAAGAGTGGGATCCTTTATGATTCTAGATCCATGGATTCAGCGTATAAATAAACTACCTCCGCGTTTCTAAATCTAGTTTTTCGTTTTATTTAAAAACTAATTAATAATTTTTTTAAGGTACGTGATAATGACAGCAATGAATGAAATGACCACATCAGAAATGAAGTGATTCGTCACAGAACTAAAGTGGCTGACATAGCTCAGAAAATTAGCAAGCTGAAGTGGCAGTGGGCTGGTCATATCTGTCGAAGAACTGACAACCGATGGGGTGTCAGAGTTCTAGAGTGGAGACCGCGAACTGGTAGGCGTAGTGTGGGACGCCCTGCTGCCCGCTGGACAGACGACCTAAAAAAAGTAGCGGGGAGCGACTGGATGAGGAAGGCCGAGGACAGAGTTTTGTGGCGCGCCTTGGGAGAGGCCTATGTCCAGCAGTGGACGATGATAGGCTGATGATGATGATGATGATGATGATGAATGAAATGAGTTGCTAAAAAGAAAATCTTACTTATTGCTTGACAATACATAAAACGTGAACGTATCATTTTCGTTCAGTAACTGAACAAATGTTTCGAATTTTGCAAAACCTTTTCAGGACGTTTCTCCTCGTGTCAAAACTCAAACAGAATTGCTTTTGGTATAATTACTATACTCTTTGCAGAATTGATTGACATTGACACTAAAATACACATGTTGCGTGTTGTTTCTTTACGTTTTTGCTAGTAAAATAATTATTTCACCACTAAAATGGCTGAGGATAATCAAAGTAGTGACGCGGAAAGCCATGTGTCTGAAGAAGAGCAACTACCTGAAGTCACAAATGAGGATGAAGAAGAAGAAACAGTGACGTTCAAAGACTTGGTGAGTTACGGCAATTTTTCGCATATTCAGTTAATTTCATTTGCTGAATTTCTAAAAATACCTACCTCTTTAATATTCATAACCAGAAAATGTCCTCTGTAACCTATACAGTGTCTATTCCATAAAAAAAAAATATGGTAATTCTGACTTTTTAGGTTATAATACATAAGTTGATATAAACATTTTTAATTTTACAGGGTGTAGTAGACGTCTTATGTGAGGCTTGTGCAGAATTAAAATGGAAGAACCCATCTAAAATACAGAAAGAGGCCATTCCGGTGGCCCTGCAAGGCAAAGACATCATAGGACTGGCGGAGACGGGCTCTGGGAAGACTGGGGCCTTCGCCCTGCCCATCCTGCAGGCGCTACTGGAGAACCCACAGAGATACTTCGCTCTAGTACTCACTCCAACCAGAGAATTGGCCTTTCAGATTTCTGAACAGTTTGAAGCACTGGGTAAGGCTCAAAACTCAATAGTTAATTACGTTGTAAAGCAGTCTGCGAGGCAGAAGACTCTAGTACAGACTACTGATCTTCTCACTCTGTAAATGCATGCGTCTTGGAAATAAATGTCTTAAAAAGCTTTTTAACACTTTCACTCGTGCAGTACTAAAATTGATGCCACTTGCAGTTCATTTGCACAGTTGGAACGCCAAGCCAACGTGGGTAACCTCGCGATGACTCGTGCCATAGTTATAAGCAGGGACCGAAAACCGATATAAATTACGGTACAGGTATCGGCATAAAATCGGTAACCTTTACAGTAAATGTTACCTCTATCGCGGTAACCGAGCAAAAAAAAAGTGTTACCTATATCTCGGTTACAGGTATTAATACCGGTAACCTAAATTCCTATGACCTTCAATGGAACAGAATGTGAGTGCCGCCGCGTGCGACCGCGCGAGTGCGGGGAAGGGGTACAAACAAACATTTCTTACTTGTTGGCGGGCGATGAGGCCGCCGGTTTAAGTTTTTACGCTGTGTGTGATACGCAGATATTATGCAAGGATTGACAAAAGATTGAAATGTACCTAATTAATTCTAATCTGTGTATTAAGATTTTGGTAGTTTTTGATTATTTTGGTTCTTTTGATAGTTTTAGGTTTTTTTGGTAGATTTTCGTAGTTTTTGGTTCTTTTGATAGTTTCTAGATTTTTTTGGTAGATTTTCGTAGTTTTTTGGTTCTTTTGGTAGAATTCGGTAAATTTTGGTAGTTTTGGTGGAATTTAGTAAATTTTGGTAGATTTTCATAGTTTTGGGTATAATTTGATAGGTTTTGGTTCTTTTGGTAGAATTTGGTAGTTTTAGATAAATTTTGGTAGTTTTTAGTATAACTTGATAGATTTTCATACTTTTTGGTAGTTTTTGGTACATTTGAGTAGTTTTTGCTTTTTTTTTTGTAGTTTTTGGTAATTTTTGGTTCTTTTGATAGAATTTGGGAGTTTTTGGTATAATTTATAGATTTTCGTACTTTTTGGTACATTTTGGTAGTTTTGAGTTCTTTTGTAGATTTTAGTAGTTTTTGCTTCTATTGGTAATTTTTGGTATAATTTGATATTTTTGGTTCTTTTGGAAGTTTTGGTAGATTCTATCAAATTTGGTAGATTTTGATACTTTTGGTAGAATTTGGTAGTTTTTGGTATAATGTGGTAGATTTTCGGACTTTTTGGTAGTTTTTGGTACTTTTTGGTTCTTTTGGTAGTTTCTGCTATATAATTTGATACATTTTCGTATTTTTTTATAGTTTTTGGTAGGTACCTACATTTTGGTAGTTTTGGGTTCTTTTGGTAGATTTGAGTAGTTTTTGGTTCTTTTGGTAGCCTTTGGTACAATTTGAAAGATTTTCATATTTTTTTTTTTTTATTGATTTAACTCCAAGCTTACTTACTGCTATTACATGAACTACAAATTCGCCAAACTGCAGAACAGTTTGTTGGCGATACGCTCTTAGTTATGATTACATATAAACAGTTTGTACTTGCTAGCGATACACACAGTTTTATTTATTTATATTTTCCTATTAAATTTATACATAAACTCACGACCATAATCCCTTGCGGGGTGGTCAAGAACCTACATGATTTTAAATTTATATTTATAACATTACTTTGTGAACTCACGATCCGTTCAAGATCAGATTCCAGAGTTTAGAACTAACCTTGAACAAATCGAAAGTTGAAAGTGCATAAATGAATGCATGGACACAGGAAGAGAGCTAATTGTCTGCTTAAAAACTAAACAAACAATCAACCCACCCCCCGCGCCAAGCCCGCGCACTTTTTGGAGGATTTTGGTTCTTTTGATAGAGTTTGGTTGATTTTGGTAGTTTTTGATTCTTTTGGTAGTTTTTGGTAGATTCTACCAAATTTGGTTGATTTTCGTGCTTTTTGGTATACTTTTGGTTCTTTTGGAAGTTTTTGGTAGATTCTACCAAATTTGGTAGATTTTGGTACTTTTGGTAGAATTTGGTAGTTTTTGGTATAATTTGGTAGATTTTCGTACCTACTTTTTGGTAGTTTTTGATACATTTTGGTAGTTTTGGGTTCTTTTGGTAGATTTTAGTAGTTTTTGCTTCTTTTGGTAGTTTTTGATATAATTTGATAGATTTTCATACTTGTTGGTAGATTTTGGTTCTTTTGGTAGTTTGGTAAATTTTGGTAGGTTTTGGTATAATGTGATAAATTTTCGTACTTATTGGTAGAATTTGGTACCTATGTTTTTGGTTCTTTTGGAAATGTTTGGTACCAAAAAGTATGTAGGTAAGTAATCTATCAAATTATACCAAAAACAACCAAAAGAAGCAAAAACTACTAAAATCTACCAAAATAACCCAAAACTACCAAAATTTCCCAAAAGCTACCAAAAAGTACGAAAATCTATCAAAAACTACCAAATTCGGTATGTCAAGTTTTTTTTTGTCTTCATTTTTATATTTTTTACGGACAGAAGACATAATTTTAAGATACCTATTTCATTCTTATTGCGATTCATCGAGTTTATCAATATAAATTTAATATTTAAATTATTTTGATCTGTAATCTCTAAGTGCAAAAATGGTGGAGAGAAAATAATTCGAACTCCATGGAGAAAAACTACCTACAGCTGTATTTAAAAAAATTAAAACCTGCCTCCTCTTTCTAACTCTATGCTGGAAACAGATACGGCAACATCAAATGTCAAATTCTGACATTGTGAAAGTATTTTTTTTTCTTAATGGCCGGTTATTTTAAGTTGATTTTATGTTTACCAAGGAGTTCACAGGTATGCCAGTGACGTCACTGCACGGACCGAAAAACGACGTTATTTTATTAAAAATATCTGTAATCCTTTCATTTTAAAATCTCTGGCATAGAAAATATGATTATTGAGACAATTTTCTCGAAATGGTTTTCGATTCAGCCCTCCAAAAAAAAACTTGACATACCGAATTCTACCAAAAACTACCAAATCCTAGCAAAAACCACCAAATTCTACCAAAAGAACCATAAACTACCAAAAAAATCTAAAACTACCAAAATCTAACAAATTCTTCCAAAAACTAAAAAATTCTACCAAAAACTACCAAATTCTACCAAAAACTACCAAATTCTACAAAATTTTACCAAGAGAACCAAAAACTACTAAAACAACCAAAAACTTCACAAAACTACCAAAAACTACAAAAGAACAAAAACTACCAAATTCTACCAAAAACTACCAAATTCTACAAAAAGAACCAAAAACTTTCAAAATCTACCAAATTCTACCAAAAGAAGCAAAAACTACTAAAATCCACCAAAATAACCCAAAACAACCAAAATGTCCCAAAAGCTACCAAAAAGTACGAAATTCTATAAAATTCTACCAAAAACTACCAAAAGTACCAAAAACTACACAAAACTACCAAAAAGTACCAAATTCTACCCTATTCTGCCAAAAGAACAAAAACTAAAAATATCTACCAAATTCTACCAAAAAGAACGAAAAACTACCAAATTCTACCAAAAGAACCAAGCATAATTAGCATAAGCATTATGCTCACGACTGTATTTCCTGAGGGGGTAGTCAGAGATATTCTGAAACCTCAGAACATCCACGCTTCACCAGTAGTACCGAAACGCTGTCCAGTAAAAAAGAAAGTAACAAAATCTACCATAAACAACCAAAAGAACCAAAAACTACCAAATTCTACCAATAGAACCAAAAGAACGAAAACCTACCAAAATATATATTTATATCATAATTTTTTAATAATCAGGATGTTACGTTTACCTAAAATATTATTGTAAATAATGATATAGGTAAATTACAGAACAAGATCTTCATTAAATGTCATTCATTGATCTACATATAAAGCCGGCTTTGGGTACTTTACCCTACCGACCGACCACCACCCGCCATTCGCCCGCGCGGCCTGCGCGTGGCACCCTTTGAGGCTTTGATATTGTGCCGACCGCGATGCCGCCGCGCCGAGCGACAACGGCACGTGTAATGGTCGTAGTATATCGTAAGCTCGAGGTTGTACTCTTCTAACGCACGCAAAATTACACCGCACGTCTCGTTCCTGTATAGGTAATTTTTATTTCGGTTACCGGTAATATAATGGTGGTTTTTTGTATGTTAATTTAGGTTACCTTTAAAAGTACCGGTAAAAATAATAGAGGTTGTAACCAAAAAGTACCGGTATTATCTATACCGGTTTCGGTCCCTGGTTATAAGCACAGGCGAAATGCAATAGAACTATACAATACAATACAATACAAATACATTTATTCAACATTTTTACAAAAGTAAGTACAATTTAATTGCTAATAATAACACTTGTTGACAGTAAAAATGTTGTTCCATGTTATTCAGTGTTACAGTTTACTCATGGTCCTCAAACTAGTAAAGTTTGTAATATGAGGGCCAGTTATATACGTTTACCAGGGAGTTATAGGCCAATTAAGACATATTATTTTGGTTGTAAGGGCTTGGTCAGCGACCAATAGCTACTGCGACCTTTATAGATCTATTGTAGCTCAATTAAGACATAATTTAAAGTTAAACACATATTACACAACGAAAACAAGAACAGGATTACTATGTGGGTAACTGACTCCTATGTGGGTTCTTGGCCCGTTGTGGCCCATTTTTTGCTGATGGGACATCAGCAGTGAAATTGTTAAAAAACATTAGGTGTTGTCGTATATATAATCAATTCACAAACCCTGAAAGGGCACAGCTAAGAAAGAAGTCTAAAGACATTGCCCAATCCCATTTTGCATACAAAACTGGTAAATTTGAATTTTATAAGAAATCTCACTGCAGAATACATAGACTTAAACTCTAGCGATAGACTTGCCCTTTCATAGAAGCAACATGTTCCACTTGAATGAGGTGTACGCACCTGATTGATGTTCCCGAGTTCACTTCGTCACTATGGAAATGACAGACCGCAATGTGTCATTTTGTGTGACATGTTGTTTGTTTGAACGAGCTTGTCTATCGCTAGAGTAATATATCTATGGCAGAAAAGGATAATTTCCATTTCATTGGGAAGTATGATAGTCCTCCTGTTTTGGTATAATTTTAGCTATCATACTCTTTGTATTTATGATTTGAAACAAATACAGTTAGTCACGTGGGCAATGTCTTTTAAGAATATAAATTGAATTTAAATAGGACTAACAATCAGGGCAGAATTATTCCCTGTAGTGGCAATGCAAATGACAAATAGAGGATTATTTTTTCAAGGCTTCTGTCAGCCAAAGTGACAAAGCCAGCTTTGGAGTTCTCTCGTAGTGGTTCAATTTATATCCTACTAAGATTCCCTATTGGTTCATAAACTGCATAGTAAATGTACATATTGTGGGTATCCCACACCATCCTTATTGGTTTAAACGATTAGTCTAAGGCCCCCCTACAAAAAACCAGTATAGGCACTGCTCTGCTTGATAAAGGTTCCGCCAACCAGCAGAGACAAAAGAATTTACAAAAATTAATCAATCTTTCACAGGAGCGAGTATAGGTGTGAAATGCGCTGTCATAGTGGGTGGTATGGACATGGTGGCACAGGCGCTCACTCTGTCGAAGAAGCCACACATCATCATCGCCACGCCAGGACGTCTCGTCGACCACCTCCAGAATACCAAGGGATTCAACTTAAAGGCTTTGAAGTTTCTCGTAAGTTATTTTTCAACAGAGCTATACTCCATTCCAGTTACCCATTGTACCCATGTTACTGAACAACTTTGCCTAAGAAATAAAAAGGAAATTCGATAAAAAAATTTGAGCTTTCATACTAAATCATCATCATCATCACACAAATCAAATCAAATACAAATACAAATCATTTATTTGCCAATAAATAAATAAGTAAATAAATAAATATCTTGGACAGTGTCACACAAAATATCTAGTCACATTTAAAGTACCAGAATCTAGCCTGGACTTGTATTATGATGACTAGACAAATAGGGTAGGTACAGTAAATGTTAGATGTTAATATGATATAATTATTGAGAACTCCTATTTAGCCATCATTAAGAATAGCATGCAAATATTAAATTATCCCTAAAATTAAATTTTGTCATGTTATAGTCATTTCCAAATGATCCTGATTACATTAAAGCTCAGGTACATACATTTAAATGAAAAATAATAATAATAACATCAATGTCACAAATACAATACATCAACAATATAATTCAGTCAAAAAGCTAAGCTATGTATTGATTTACAAATTAGTCTGTTCACAGCCTATATACGTCCCACTGCAGGGCACAGGCCTACCCTCAGGGAGGGTGTATGGGCGTTAGTCCACCACGCGTGCCCAATGCGGATTGGTAGACTTCACATGTGCATCGGAATTTCTTCTTCAGTGTATGCAGGTTTTCCTTCACCGTTTGAGAGCAGTCGGTATTACGTACATACGTTTTTTTTGCTAATTCCTTTAGGTTTCTTTTGGAAATTTGTTCAGTATCATCAGTACAATCACACCTTAAAGTAATGCAACTGTTTACCCTAACCCTGTATAATTATAACTCCACATCTACTGATCAGATTAGAAATCATGTTAAAACTACTTTATAGGTGATGGACGAAGCTGACCGTATCCTGAACATGGACTTCGAGGTGGAAGTAGACAAGATCCTCCGCGCGATACCCCGGGAGCGCCGCACCTACCTGTTCTCAGCCACCATGACCAAGAAGGTCCAGAAGCTGCAGAGAGCCTCACTACAGGACCCCGTCAAAGTGGAGGTCTCCACCAAGTACCAGACTGTGGAGAAACTGCAGCAGTATTATGTGTTTATACCGGTTAAATTTAAGGTTGGTGCTGTCATGGTGTCCTATCCCATACAAATGAAATTTTTGTAAAAAAAATTGCAATATATGGCGTTATGGTATCGATTTGTAATTAATGTTTACGTAAAAGTGTAAATTGTTACTAAAAAATACATGATCTGACTACAAAAAAATCTCATGACCCTCGGAAAATCACGCAATTTACTTTGCCCGAAGACTGCCCGCGTTACGGCAGTCGCGTTCCATTGTTCGACGTTGGGCATCTGTACTGTATAGTATTATATAATCTGTGGTGCTGTCAACTGTGGGTGTTTTAGTTACATTTAGAGCCTGCTTCACCACTTTTGGATATTTAGTAGTTAGCTTATCTGACAGCTCATTTGACATATTTTGAATGAAAAGCTAATATACTAAGAACTTATCCAGAAGGGTTGTTTGCTGGAGGTCATGTTCTTATTTTGTCATGTTCTTGTTTGGTCATGTTCGGCTTTGGTCATATTCTGATTTAGTCATGTTCTGGTTTCGTCATGTTCTGCATTTATCTTCTTCAGCTTACACAGGTTTACTCACGATGTTTTCCGGAACCGAATTGCTAATTGTTTACCTAGTCCACCCGAAGATATAGGTACGATTTTTCACCCCCTCTTGAAAGGAGGTTATTAGTACTTTGTATTTAAAAAAGGGGCATTTTGAGAAAGGGACGTTTTGCGAAAGGGACATTTTGAGAAAGGGACGTTTTGAGAAAGGGACGTTTTGCGAACGAGAGACATTTTGAGAAAGGGACGTTTTGCGAAGATACGCTTTAGAGCAGTCGGTATTACGTACATAAGCCAGAGAAACTAATTGGTATTTACATGGCTTGTCGCAAGTGCGGATTCGAAACTGGACCATCATGATTGCGTGTACGCGGACCTCTCCGCAACGCGTCACGGACGCTTTCCATACGAAGTGCCTGATTCACCACTTTTTAGTATGTCCTTGTTAGCGTATGAAATATCAAACGATCTGTCAGATAAGCCATCAAGAACTTACTAAGACGTGGTGAAATAAGCCCTTAATGTATCTCCCCTCCGGACGGAGAGAGTCAATTTTCGTCCCGCTGCGCTAGGCGAAGTTGCCGCTTTCCACCTCCGTCGAGGAGAAAAATAGTATACTAACCTCGGGCTTACTGCCCGTCTTCGCCTCGGTCAACAATTACATGAGATCTGAGACCTTTCTTACTTTCCTGTCATCGGTGTGTAATCTACTATAATTATAAAGAGGAAAGATTGGATTTTTTGTTTGTTTGTATTGAATAGGCTCCGAAGTCCGAAACTACTGGACCGATCTGAATAATTCTTTCACATTAGAATGCTACATTATTCTTGATGAATATAGGTTTAAAAAAACCGGCCTTGTGTGGGTCGGGAAGATTCTAAGGCGGTACGAATTTATTATTTCTATAGTTTCTTAAATCTAGTATTCGTTTATTTATTATATTTAACCTTTCGCAGGACGTCTACCTAGTGCACATCCTGAACGAGATGTCCGGCAACTCGTTCATAGTGTTCGTGTCGACGTGCGCGAACGCGCTGCGCTGCGCCCTGCTGCTGCGCAACCTGGGCCTGCCCGCCGTGCCGCTCCACGGCCAGATGTCCCAGAACAAGCGGCTGGCCGCCCTCAACAAGTTCAAGAATAAGAGCCGATCCGTTCTCATTTGTACCGATGTCGCTTCCAGGTAAGGAATGGCTGCTCAAGAATTTCAGGTCTAATACAGACACCGCGCGGTATTTTTTGTCCTTGGAAAATACACCCTTTGAAACTGTTAGCACAGTATTACTATTAGGCTTACAGTATGGCAACGCTCTTGATGGCGGGCGACGCCGCCGCCGGTGTAAGTAATTACGTTGTCATGCGCAGTCAATCCCGACACCGATCCGCGCCGCCCGCTTCCACCGCATCCCTCCGTTGCTCTGCGCAATCCGTTGCCGTGCTGTCTAGCGTACTGTAAGGACTATAGTTATACTGTGACGCAAGGGTCTAGCGGAGAACGGTTCGAGCATTTCCCAGTGCTCAATGAAATTTCGTCCTTATCCAATTAAAATAGAGTTGTAAATAGCGTGCTAGCAAACGCCGCCGTCCACTAGGTATAGTACATTACACACCGAGGGCAGGAAAATAAGAAAGGTCTCAGATCTGAGGCCTTCTTATTTACTGCCCGAGGTTAGTTTACTATTTTTCGCCTCGACGGAGGTGTAAAACGGCAACTTCGTTTAGCGCAGCGGGACGAAAATTGACGCTTTCCGTCCGGAGGGGAGAAAAAATTATAACTTGACACTTATATACAACTCTTTCAATTGGATAAGGTCGACATTTCATTGGACACTGGAAAATGATCAAGCAGTTTTTCGCCAGATGTGCGCTGACTGTTCAGAAATATCCGAACACAAACTGCTATAAATCTGATAGCGACTGTATGAAGTTCCATTGATTGCACACTTCGCTCATAATAGCAGGTGTGTACCGGTGTACCCGTATCGTATGTACTATGAATGTGGACCGATTACAAAGATATTCTCCCCTCGTCTAACTGAAAATTGTTTCTGAAATAAAAACTAGTAATGTGTAAAGGGGCTATTACACCTTCCAAAATTCAGATTCTAATTGAGGGACAGAGCTATAGGTTAGAACGAGACGTTGTAAGTACGTCCTATTTTTAATCTATAGCTCTGTCCCTCAATTAGAATCTGAATTTAGAAAGGTATAATAAGCCTTTTAGATACATTTAAAAAAAGTGCATTGTGTGAACCCTCTGAGAGAAAAGCGTGAATTCACCCACTAATCGTCTCGCAGAGGTCTGGACATCCCGCACGTGGACGTGGTGATAAACCTGGACATACCGCTGCACAGCAAGGACTACATACATCGCGTGGGACGCACGGCCAGAGCTGGCAGGGCCGGGAAGGCGATCACTTTCGTTTCACAGGTCTGTTTTGTATCCTCATTTAAAAGACATCATCCGTTTCGGTCCGAAATGTGAAAGTGACGGTAAAAAAAAAACGATATTCTGTTATGACTTGTCCGTCTAAACATTAATTATTATGGCACTAAAGCCTGCCTTTTCATACATTTTCGATGAAATAAGCTTTCGTGCCATGATAATAAATGCTTAGGCGAACAAGTTCTAACTGAACATAGTATTCGTTTTTGTTGGCCGGCACTTTTACATTTGGACCAAAAATGTATGCAACGCGGATGATGTCTTTTGAATCCTTTATGAGTATGTATTGTGTATTATGTTACAGTATGACGTGGAGCTATATCAGCGCATCGAGCAGCTGATCGGCAAGCAGTTGCCGCTGTACAAGGCGGACGAGAGCGAGGTCATGGTGCTCCAGGAGAGGGTGGCCGAAGCCCAGCGGTTGACCAAGATTGTGAGTTCATTATCTGTTATTATACTCTTACATTCCCTCTCTGCTAAGGAAATCAACCGATGAAGTGCATTTACATACAATTTTATTCCTTATCACCAAACAAGACAGCCTATAATTGCGGGTCAATAGCTTCAGTCTCGTGGGGTTCACACGAGACTATTTTTATAATTTTTAAAGATTAAAATTAGAATCTTTAGATTACATTGGAATAAAACCTAAAGTTGCAGATTTCATGATACCTCGTCCTACATTCAACCGAGCTCCAGCAGCCTACTTAACTCCCACATTAGCTGTGGGCTTTGTGCTCAAAGGTACAGGTTGCGCAACGGTTTCTGGCGAAAGTGGTAAGGATTATCGTGCATTTCTATGGCGCTCATACACCGATACGCGACTAGTACATGTACGTGTACATTTAGGATAGAACAGCTAGTGATAAATATTTCTAGAATGCGCGTGAACAACACTGTTTGCCAACTCGGAGCAGGGTTGTTTTTTTTAATACGCATGTCGGCTGGATATCGTAAACCACTGAACCACCCCTAAAAAATTGTCAAATTATTTCTATTACACTCCGTAGAATGCTTGCCAAGGAAGAATATGGCAACACATTGTAACACTTCCTTACCTCGACAGGAAATGAAAGAGTTAGAAGACAAGAAGAGTACTAAAGGCAAGAAGCGTGGCGCGGACTCGGACGACGACACGGAGGAGGCCGCCGGCGTGCGCAGACGCATCCGGGGGAAGCCTGTCAACAAACAGAAGCACGGCGGCAAGAGGAAACGATAAATAAATGATTTTGTACAATGTTTTATTGTCTTTTTTCATGTAATATTAGGGTCAGCGCACACCTTGCGTAGAACTGCTCGATCATGCGCTAGCATGTTCTTTGCAGTCGCGCACTCCTAGCGTTGACGCTACAGTTGACGTAGTGAATTTTGTAGTTGTGTTTACAATATTTGATAGTAGACATTCGATAACAGCTGGGCTGGTGGTGATATGGGCTGGTCATATCTGCCGAAGAACTGACAACCGATGGGGTGTCAGAGTTCTAGATTGGAGACCGCGAACTGGTAGGCGTAGTGTGGGACGCCATGCTGCCCGCTGGACAGACGACCTAAAAAATTTAGCGGGGAGCGACTGGATGAGGAAGGCCGAGGACAGAGTTTTGTGGCGCGCCTTGGGAGAGGCCTATGTTCAGCAGTGGACGATGATAGGCTGATGATGATGATGATGATTCGATAACAGCAATTTAATATAATTATGGTAGACTGGGATTTGGTAATTATTGGGATACCAGCAGAGGAAGAGGAGCAAGAAGAGCACATCAATAAGATGAAAAGAGGACGACAGAAAATTGAAAGAAGAAATGGGCTGAAGCAACCTGGCAAGAGAGATGTACATTTGGGGAATATGTGCTACGATTTAAAGTTCAAGGGACAGTTATTTTATGACTACCATAAAATGGAATATGAACAATTATTTGAAAACCTGCTAAATCTTCTTCGACCTTTTAGATTTTCCTTGTATTTTCAAAAAGAGCTAGATTATTATAATCATCTGTACTAAATTGAAAGCAGCCAAAAGATGCTAGATCTAGTCCGAAGGGGGCCGAGGTGGCAACACTGACGAGCGTATGGACACGGGCGTATGGTCGAACATGCTCGCAGCGAGGATCATACGCGAGCATACTCGAACAGACGCCATAGGGATTTAAGCCCTTGCACGCTATTTTCAACTCTATTTCAATGGGAATAGAGTTCATTATCTAATGAATCAATGAAAACTGCTCACATTACTAACGCATTTTCTAACAGTTTACAGTTTTACGCTAGGTGTGCGCTGACGCTTAGGTAATTCTAGTATCTGACGAAAACGTAGCACGTGTGAGCTCTGCTACAGAGGATCCAATATAAGGTCTAACAAAATTAGCTGAAACTATTTTAAGGGGATGATCAAACCATTTAAACTGAACAACTTTCTCTGTGGGACCAACATAAAATCGCGAAAAAAAACAGCTGTTCCATACAAACCTACTCGACCTAAGTGTATGGGGACCGCAGATTTTTTTTTCGCGATTTCGATATTGGTCCCAAAGAGAAAGTTGTACAGTTTGAGGTTCTGATTATCCCCTTAAAAAAGTTTCACCTAATTTTGTTAGACCTTATATAAGAATTCATAAAACAACAGTTATCCGATTCTCCGAAACTACAGCATTACAAACTAAAACATATCTACTCTATGTCTCATAGTATCATAGTCAAAGACTAGGTAAACGACCAGTTGCTATCCGGTACTTTACACTCACCCAATAATCTTAGATTATCTAGATGGAACGTCGCCTCACAAATTCAAAACAAAAATGGTTCCATTTTTTGACAGATGTGTGCGTGACAGCTGCGTTCTACGCATGTTTAAACCTTTCAGTGTGTGAGTGTTTGGGTTACCAGCAGAATTCCATCTCCCTTAGAATCTGGGAAAATTTTAGTCATCTTTGGGAGTCAACTACACTATACAGGGTGTAAAATTAAATGCGTTGCATATCGAACAGAGTGCTCCAGACCATCAAACTGAACAACTTTCACTATGGAGCCAACATCGAAAGCACGAAATAAATTTGCTGTTCCATAGTTACTCGAAAGGGGAGGCCTAGCCCAGCAATGGGATGAAAGGGGCTAATAAAAAAATAGTTAATCGACCAAAATGTATGAAACAGCTGATTTTTTCGCTATTTCGACCTTGGTCCCATAGAGAAAGGTGTTCAAAGACTGTCATGCACGCGAATTATTATCTCAACAGTGGTTATTAGACATCGGATATTCAGATGCATAATTTACCTAAACTTCATTTTTCACAAGAATAATATGGACGCGTCTTTTTATTTTATGAAGCAATCACAGGATCATTCCGAAGTCCCGGGATTGCTAAAAGATTTATCTATATAAATAAAAAAAACTATTAACTGAAAAGATAAAAACAAGCTTCTTAAATCAGCTATAATAACTTTGTTTGAGCAAATTAATACAATTTGAATGTTATTACTTATTAGGTAGGTAGGTATCGCAAACGGGGACAAAGAAAAATTACCTATTTGTTGGTTATTGGTTTGTCCCCGCCTGCAATACCTACCTACCTAATAAGTAATAACATTCAAATTGTATTAATTTGCTCAAACAAAGTTATTATAGCTGATTTAAGGAGCTTGTTTTTATCTTTTCAGTTAATAGTTTTTTATGCAGTCGGGTTTTTTGTTTTTCTAAATAATTTAGTTTATTTCATACTTTTTAGTCTTGTGTCAAAATGGTTGCATAAAAATACTATAATATATATATATATTATATATATATATTTGGAATCTGCTCTTCACCAGCTTTCATTTGATACCCATATAGTATTTTTTTACGAAAAAAAAATGGATTCTCCCCCCTCTCATTTTTAATTCGCATACGCCATATTAAAATAATGTACCCTATGACACTCTCACGATTTTTACGAATCTAACGACACCTCATACGTTAAAATCCATCAAGCCGTTTAGGCTGTAGCGCGTGCCAAAGAAATAGACATACAAACATACATACATACATACGCTCGAAAAACATAACCCTCCTTCTGTCGCAGTCGGGTAAAAAGTATCGTAGAACTCGGACATTTGAACAACTCGGACAACACGAAAAACTCGGACAACATGAACAACTCTAAATTTGGTCAACTTTATACAATATTGTCTGAGTTGACAGAGTTGTCCGAGTTGACCAAGTTGTTCATGTTATCAGAATTGTTTTGTTGTCGAAAGTACTTAATTGGACAACATGGACAAATTGGACAACCTTATCAAGTCAATTCAGTTGGTCAGGTTGACAAAGTTGTCAGAGTTGTTCATGTTGTGGAATATCATAATGGTGAGGATAAGTGTGACAAAACAGTGCGTATGGCACTATTTTTTTTTAATTAACTTGAAAGGCATAGTTATCTATAGGGTCCTTCTTAATATGCTGACTCTTTTTTAAGGGGATGATCAGACCATTAAACTGAACAACTTTCTCTATGGAACCAACATCGAAATCGCGAAAAAAAAAACTGCCCCTCCATACAAAACTGCAAACCTACTCGAGCCAAATGTATGGGACAGCTGATTTTTTTTTCGCGATTTCGATGTTGGTCCCATAGAGAAAGTTGTTCAGTTTGATGGTCTGATCGTCCCCTTAAATAAGTGTCAGCATATTAAGTTGGACCCTGTATATTCAGTTTCCGTGGAAAAAAAAAATTTTGTTTAGGTAAATATGCATCCGATCTCTAATAATTATGTTCCTTCTCACCACGATAGTTAGTAGAAATAAAGTTCGGAATAAATAAAGACTTAATAAAGTAAATATTTTTTTTTGCTTTTTGGCTGTATGAACGAAACACCTTTGTCTATTAGTTGATAAAAATAGTAATGAAAAAAAACGAAACGACTATTGATCGAGGCATAATGGCGGGAAATTTAGAAAGAAAAATCTGACCACACTTTAAAAATGGCCTATGTAAACAAAGAAAAGTTTTTAAAATTTTCAATCAGCTTATTGTATCTCAAATCATGGTGAAAAATTAATTTATAAGTGTAAAACATGTTAATCTTTTTTTTATTGTGAATATTTTTGTGAATTTGTTACAATTTGATCACGTAAGTCATTTTTTCGGAATTTTTAATCTTGGATTCAGGAGGTCTGTACCGTTTCGCGTCCTGATTGAGACTATTGGAAGGTTTTTGAAAGGAGTACGGTTTTTACCTACTTTTTTTGGGACCATTTCGCCCGCTTGTTGCTCTGTCTATATAGTCTAAGCCAATAATATATAAGTACTCATCTATGCTTTACGCCTTGCGTAAAATGGGAGGGCAATTTCCATGGGGGGCATAATATCTGGGTACCCCTCGTGGAATAGTCTTCAGCATATTATTACTATGCTTTATCTTCATTTGTTTAGTAAAAGAAATATGCTTTAAATAAATGAATACTTGTGAGACACCTCTGGTTTTTCGAATAAAGGGTCCATCTTAACATGCTGACGCTTTTTCAAGTTTCTGTCCCATACATTTGGCTCTAGGAGGTTTGCAGTTTTGTATGGGACAGCTGATTTTTTTTACGCGTTGGTTCCATAGATTCAGTTTGATGGTCTGATCATCCTCTTAAAAAAGTGTCAGCATATTAAGAAGGACCCTGTATATTTCGCACATTTGATGATCTTATGAATCTTTTCAATCTTTGACTATTTTTATTATAAGGTCTCGCCTTGCGGTAGCATTTCCGCTCTGTCACGGTATAAGATCAATTGATCATGTGCATTTACATTAAATTTTATACCTTATCACTAAACGAGACAGCCTATATTGCGAAACAATAATTTCGAACTTAGAACGTTTGGGGTTCACACGAGACAACTTTTCGTGATTTTTAACATTCAAAATTAGAATCTAAAGTTATGGTGAATAAAATCCAAAGTTGCGGATTGCATGTAACCTTTTGCGGGGCAAAAAGTGGCAGAAATGTTTGTTAGTAGAATTACACGTGTTACCAGTCCTCATATAAGTAGTCAAAGTTTTCAATACATAATATACTGAATAAATAATCTGTCTCGATATGGTCTCGATATTAGATCCTTCTCAACCCACCTCATTATATTATTGAATAATAAATGTAACACTAACAGGAAGTTTAAAATGGTGCTTACTGACCACGAATCAATGTCCAGAAGCAACTTTCAAATAAACAAAATGTTAAAATGCTTTCTTACAGTTTATTCTACAATAAAACAGTCATTTCTTTTAATAAAAAAATAAATAAGAAAAAAAAAAGGAAATGCGGAACCCGGCGCACAGCACATGCATAACCCACTACAAAGCTAAGCGTAAGGAAATCACAACATGTTTTAAATTTTTTAATCGTTATTTATTATTTCTATACAAATAGAACTGTACAGATAATTTTTTAAATTATTATTTACCACATTTCATCTGTTCTCACGATAGACTTTTTACAAAAGTGAAAACTATCATCAACTTTACGCACGTAATAAACGAGATCGCGCGCACTTCCGCTTACCTACCGCTTAACTACCGCGCGCCGCGGCGGCGCTCGCCGGCCGCGGGCCGCGGACCGCGGACCGACCGCTGACCGCCGACCGCGCCCGCGGCCCGCCGAGCCGAGTGCAACTATTCTGGGTCGATTATTCACAAACTATTGTCACGCGAATTGGAAAACATGGTACTTGGTGTCACACTGATCATTGTAAGGCATTTACCATCTGGCAGCATAAATCTATTGCGTTAAGATCACAAAATTATAAGCGTTAATATACTCTTTCACCCCGCTGCTAGTCGAACGATACATACAAATAATTTATCACAAAATAAATAAGTACAATTTTATTATAATTACTCGAGCGTATTTTACATTTGTTGGCAGTGTTATATACATGCTCAAATACGCGACTGCTTTTGTTCAAATTAAATGCATAATTAATAAAAGAAAATGTACAGGATCAGCTTAGCTTTCTTCGTAAGAGGTGAAAAAGTGTATTACATAGCGTTCTCTAATGAAATCACACTGGAGATCCTTACTGTAGCTATGTCTGGCCGGGCCCACGCGCGGCGCAGGCGTCCCATACAAACTGGACCGCTAACATAGTTACTTATTTCCAACGAGAGCATCGCACACTGCCGCCACTTAGATAAGGTTCAGAGATCATTTTATCTTTGGAAAAATGTTCTAAAAGTAAGAGAACAGCTTGCGGGGACGCTCGAGACACGCGCGAGTCGGCGCTTAAAATAATTTCAAACTATACCGATGCACTATACAAAAGTTTAAAACAAATGCCCGGGTCGTCCTCGGATGAATTCTATTTTTTATTCGGTATATTGTGACTTTCACTTACGTTAGTAGGCACGCCTTTGCGTTGATACTACGACTAGTATTAAATTTTATAACAACAGTTTGAATACTACATCGCAAGAGGATTATTACCTTCTAGGAACTAAATACCAAAGATAGTTTGTAAGCTGGCAATTTTGTCACCACCTTGAAATCACTTTCACTCAGTTCCAGAAACGCTCATTAAAGTTAATCTTCCATTAAATCTCTTGCTAGCTTTTACAACGTCAGCAAGACAAAAGTGACGGCAATAGATTTAATGTAGGGATTAACTTTAATGAGCGTTGCTGCAACTGAGGGTAGGTTGACAAACGTGCTACTGCTATATATTTCAGAGTTACCACTTTAAATTAAAACACGAATTATAATAGTGAATTTCAACGAAACAACTACTATCATAGGCTTTTAACTAAGTAATATACAAATTTTGTTAGTTATTTGCGTGTAGTATTCAAACAATTGTCGACATTTACTTTAGTTCATGGCACCATTCTTTACAGAACATAAGTTTTGAGATATTACGTCCAACATTTATACATAAACATAATATTTCGAGTTGCGAGCAATAAACACTTACAAATTTGACACTGCTGAAACACCTTTAACATAATCATTCATATAAATAACCAGTAAAATCTCTATAAATAAGAGATTAAATCAAAACATGTTATGTACCGAATGGGCCATAGAGCGATGACGTCAGATCAACCGCCCCTCAAATCAAAAGAACTGTGAGGGCCGAGGAATACCCAGCGGTTGACGAGGAGCCATCACTCACTCCGAGGATGAACCGGGTGCCCTATATCAATATCACATTGGCTTTTTATAATAACAACCAGAACGGTTGAGACGGATCGACAACATAACAGTCAATGCGACCGAGATGCAGGGAATAAGGGGCGAGGGGATTAAAATGCCAATTTTTACACCTTTTGGTAATAGCAAATTCCCTAAACAAAGTGCCAAATAGCTCATTGAGTAGGGAATAGTTTTGTTCCCAATTTCCAAAAGTTATAAAGCATGTCGGTCTGTCTGTCAGTTTGTAGCAGTCTCGGTCACATCCCTGTTACATTGTCGATCCAAGTATAATAGTTAATGCATCACATGATATCTTTCGCTTTCCCGTTCACATGCAAGTTTCGATAAAAATTCGATTTCTCAACAATAATACTTACTGCCAGTAGCTTTTACAAAATTTGTTTATCCTTTATTACAATGATACATTGATTGAGTCCTATCAACTTGATTTTTTATTCAATCACTGACACATGAACCGATTGTTCAATAAAATTTCTTTAAAATACTGTCAAGTAATGGAATTGGTGCGAAGTTGAATCACATTTGTAACGTGTCATTTTAGAGTTCTTGACAGCCTTCGTGGTTGGAGGTAACAGGTTTGAATCCCAGGCTAGATGATAGCACGTTCCACTAGTATGCACTTGTAAGCACTTGTCCAAAACGGTTGCACTGTCACTGTAGCGATGTCACTCACTAACTCGTTCATTTCGTCACTACAGTCGTCCCGCCGCGTCCTAACGAACACACTATCTGCTTAGTTCAAGTCCCGGTCCTCTAAGTACTTATACTCGAACGTGAAGCCCTCTTTTTTACGCTGGCCCCACTTCTCGTAGTCAAAGTAGATGTACGTGCCCTGGAAAGTAAAATTTAAATATTAATTTAATTGAACCATTTTCTCCATAAAGAAGCTTCTTTCATGTCAACCATATCACTATCGCGTGACAATCACTCATGCTATAGATAGTGTAGGTATGCATTAGAGCCCTTTCACACGAGCGATTTTATTTGACGATATCGCCGCGAGTTATTAACCTCCGCGATAACGCCGCGTGCTCGCCGGATCGTATACATAACCTTAGCTTAAGAATTTATAATGTAATAGTTATTAAGTTGTGTTATGTTGTAGAGTTTCTGGCCGATCTTCTCCGTTCCCAAGCGGTGGTAGCTTCAAAAAAAGATTAGACGTTTAATACTTAAGCTCAAAACCATGATCCTCGCGCAGTGCTAAAACTGACGCCCTTCGTAGGTAGTGCGCCCAGTCACGGCTCACCTCGTGGGTCGGCCCGCACAGGCGAAGCTTGACCCCCCTCTTAGGTCGTGCGCACAGACGTAACCATGAAACGATAAACTGGCTCGTCTCGTGGGTCACCCGCGCTTCGTAAGGGTGACTCGCGCGGTAAGTCATAAGCACGACCGAAATGCAATATAACTGACTCGTTACGTGGGTTCTTTAGCACTACGGCCCATTTGTCGCCGGCCTACGCCGTAGGTTGTCAGCAGCGAAAGTGTTAAAAAGTGGGCTACAAGCTCCTATATTGAATAACTGATTTAAGGTTAAGATTAGCCAAACAACAATAGTGTATCAGACGTTTCAGAGTAAGGTGTGCCAGACGAATTCATGTTTTGTCTATAAGGGTAGCCTCTTTCCTTACACCTATTTTCTCTACTAAGAGTAAGTTATAGCCTATAGCAAGTATGATGTGCGTATGGATTGAGGAGCCACATTTGATATTGAAAAAAGGATTCTATGGCCATTTTGTAGGAAATTTGTAGATTTTGTAGGCCCAATCCTGGAATTTGTAGCAAAACTATAGAGAAGTTACATGAACATAAAGGTGGCTCCTCAATCCATAACGTCAGGATTGAGGAGCCACCCTGTATCTCTGAAAGTACGTGATGAATCTTTATGAAAATTTTGTAGGATTTTGTAGGAGTTGGAAAAAGATCCTACAAAAAAAATCAGCTCTCTACGACTAAAACTGAAAAAGTTACAATAGATAATTTGATTGTGGCTCCTCACACCAGATAAATGCCTATAACTACATATGTACGTAACGGAATTCACAACCGATGATGCCAATATTTAGTAGAAATTTCTACTAAATATTGGCGTACTCAAATGTCGCATATCATCAATACCTACAGAGCTACGCGTTTTTTCAATTTTCCATATAAATCCACCATATAGGGTGACCACTAATAAGTTAAATCCTGAGACACATTTTAGTACTATCAAGTTGGTGGCTTATTATGTCCAGAAAAAGAATGCATAAGATTACTTTTCCCTTAGTCGCCTCGTCAAGTACTTACCTACTATTTAGTTCAAATTGTTTTAGCTTCTTAACCGCTTGTTCGTTGTTAATTGATCGTAATTTGATGTAAGCATACATTTTCCTAAAAATGTGTTCTGTGGTATTCAGTGACAAAAAAACTCAGTCGAAATGCAACAAATTTTTAGGTAAGTGTAAATTTCTAAACATGTACTTAAAATTATCAGTACTTACTACTACCTACTATACGATCCTGAAATTAGGTGATGCATTCAGGAAACCACAGACATGTACAATTGTACACATCAAGGTAGGTACTTAACTAGTTTTGAATCATGTTAAGTACTTCATATCTCTTATTTCAAAGGGGATATTACCTTTGGCGCGCTCCATACAAACGAAGTTTGCGTATATCATTAATACTAACTAATTAAAGTCAATGACATTTTTCAGAGACAATATAGAAATAAATCTCTATGCTTGTATGAAGTCAGATTTTCGATAAAATATACAGTTTCATTTCACATTTCAGAATTAATTTAAGATTTGTATGGAAATCTTTGAGGCACTGTAACTTTTAACTATAATCGGACAACATACATTAGTAAGTATTTAAAATATAGCACACTGAGTGTGTGTCAGAATCGAACCTACTGGTAATCTATCGTATATGCATGCATTACCCCAGGGACATAAGCGTGTACAAACTACAAATCTTAAATTTGTATGGAAATCTTTGAGGCACTGTAACTTTTAAATTATAATCGGACAACATACATTAGTTAGTATTTAAAATATGACCGGACTTCGTTTGTATGAAGCGCGCCAAAGGTAATATCCCCTTTGAAATAAGGCGCATCACATACATGTGGAATTGCGATTCGGAATTCCGAATGAAAACAGGTTTTTCGTATGGAGGTACCCCCTCCACATTTGCGAACGGGATTTCAAGCCTATACGAAAACTGGTTTGCATTCGGAATTCCGAATTGCAATTCCGTATGTATGTGATGGGCCTAAGAGATATGAAGTACTTAACATGATTCAAAACTAGTTAAGTACCTACCTTGGTGTGTACAATTGTACATGTCTGTGGTTTCCTGAATGCATCACCTAATTTCAGGATCGTATAGTAGGTAGTAGTAAGTACTGATAATTTTAAGTACAAGTTTAGAAATTTACACTAGTTTTAGTCGTAGAGAGCTAATTTTTTTTGTAGGATCTTTTTTCAACTCCTACAAAATCCTACAAAATTTTCAAAAAGATTCATAACGTACTTTCAGAGATACAGGGTGGCTCCTCAATCCTGATGCGTCAGGATTGAGGAGCCACAATCAAAGTATTGTAGCTTTTTCAGTTTTAGTCGTAGAGAGCTGATTTTTTTTGGAGAATCTTTTTCCAACTCCTACAAAATCCTACAAAATTTTCAAAAATATTCATCACGTACTTTCAGAGATACAGGGTGGCTCCTCAATCCTGACGTTATGGATTGAGGAGCCACCTTTATGTTCATGTAACTTCTCTATACTTTTGCTACAAATTCCAGGATTGGGCCTACAAAATCTACAAATTTCCTACAAAATGGCCATAGAATCCTTTTTTCAATATCAAATGTGGCTCCTCAATCCATACGCACATCAAGTATGTGATATATCTTCTCATCGGTTGATGTAATAAAGTTCAGGGTACGATGGGACTGATATGTACATGCGTATTAAAGTCCCTAATCTATACTACTATTATAAAGAGGAAAGATTAGATTTTTTGCTTGTTTGTATTGAATATGCTCCGAAACTACTGGACCGATCTGAATAATTCTTTCACCATTAGAATGCTACATTATCCGTGATTAACATAGGCTAAAAAAAACGGCCAAGTGTGTGTCGGGAAGATTCTAAGGCGGTACGAAGTTAGCCGCAGTCATCTAGTAAAGAATAATATTTAAAAAAAGAAAACTAGTACAAGCTCACCTGTTCGTACTCCTCATTGATGACCTTGGGCTCCTCGTGCCGCTGGAACCACATCATGTACTTGGTGTGGAAGCGCCAGCTCTGCTTCTTGAGCGCCTTCGCGGCGAGGTACTGCGCCTTCGTGCCCTCCATGTAGTAGAACACGAAGAACAACGTCTCCGTAGACAGCCGCTGGAAGAACTCCACTGAGTCCGAGTGCGGAAGCAGCACCTGCAATGCCATTGTTGTGGTCTTGCTTGAGTTAACATGTTCCAACTTTGTTTTTAGGGATACACAGTGTCCAGAAAGACTAGCATAGCATAGCATATGCTCACGACTATATTCCCCGAGGGTGTAGTCAGAGATATTCTGAAACCTCAGAACATCCACGTTTCACCAGTAGTACCGAAACTCTGTCCAGTGTGACGAGCCCGTCGCCACTTATAATAGAAAGTGGATACAATGCATGCCTCGAAATTGAAGCATGAAGGTTTCCTCACGATGTTATCCTTCACCGAAAGCCAGTGGTGTTACAAATCGTACATAAATTCCGAAAAAACTCACAGAGACTATTTATAAAATAACTAATGCAGTTTGCCATTGGTATTGTATCAGGGAAGCAATGACTTTTTGAAATATTTCTGTGGATGTATTAAATGTTAACACTCTTGACTGGACAATATCGTAAAAGGGAAAAAATATAGAAGAGAAAATGTTTAATTCATTGATGATGTTCACGGCTGTGTTCTGCCACCGCAACGGATTATGTCTATATAGCAAATTGAAGTCATGGCTGTATTCAGTAGGGCACTATAGGTATCTGCTTCCCATAATAGAAATAGACGAGGCAAGGCAAGGCACTATTTAGCGACTTTGTTCAAAGTTTGAAGTCGACACGATAAGAAGAAGAATAGAAATAGTATTATGGGAAGTTACTCCAGTAAAGTTACGGGTCGCTTGTATGGCGAATGTAAATAATTTATAATAGCCGGTTTTTTTCTTTCATATTTTAGATTATAATTCTAGTTATCATTTAGATTGAAAATCCTCCTAAAATGTTTATTAAATAATTAAGCAAAGTAAAAAATATCATGTAAAATTGCCATTTTTCTTTATGCCATTTGTTAAATTTATTTGTATTCTTTTATATTACAAGTAAATCCAACGAAAAATCACCCCGGAACCTTCGTTTTTAAATATGTTAAAATTACGAAAAAATCAATTTTAGTACAAAATTTACACAGTGTATGTAAGCTCATAACCTAAAACAAACAATAAAAATGAAAAAAGAATGAAATCTGACACTCTATAAATAAAAAAATTACATTTTAGTACTAAAAACTAAAAATACGAAATTTAGTGGGATTCGTTAATAAAGTATCTTAATATCATTTGTATAAACGATCTAGCAAAAAAAATTGCTTATTATAAATTATTTCCTTTCGACCCGTATTTTTACTGGACTAAGTATACCATATTTACCTGATTGTAATATAGGGGCGTCTGACAAATATTTCTGGGCAGGTATACCCTCGTCCGTTCAGAGTCGGACGGATGCGGCATGTGGTAGAACGACGCCTCCATCATCTGGAATTGTAGTTGGTGTTCCTGCAAAGTGACACGATAGCATGTTAGTGCTACACTCTGGACACTTCATATAAATGGGCTCGCAATGAAAAGAGGATAAGCACCTGGAGTGAGTGAGTGTGACAGGACTGTACCACAGCTCACTGTCGGTGACGTCGCAACCGAGAGCGGTTGAGGTCGAATCTGGCGGAAGGCAGGGACCTCAATATACCTGCTATAGCGTTGTATATTTGGGTCCGTATCAGAAAGACAATCTAGTAAAATGTCTTTGTGGGGTGAACGACACAAAAGCAAAACGACTTACTAGTAAAACGTAAATATTAAATAATAATTCTTTGTGCCGGTCGCCGGCCAACGACCCCCGGCCGCCGTTCGTCGTCGCGTCGGTCGTATTTACGACGATTTCTTCCTCGGTCGAGCTCAAAATTCGAATCGGAACGCACTACTGACACCCTTGCACATTCACGCACAGAGAGTCAATGTGTCTGTACAGTCAACTGTACAAAGGTTATTTTATTTACTTGTTGGCGTTAGCAATTTAGAGTTTACATTATTAGCACGTATCATTATAATATCAGTTCAATAAACGCACTCAACCACAGCGGTCGTTTCTTTCCAACATTACGCCGCACACACGATCTATCATCAACTTAGCATATAACCGTAGAACCCCTACAGTTTTTGGTCCTACGAACCTACTACGACTTGGTGGTTTCTGTTGGTTCCTAGTGTGTTAGCAATCGGTTGACTGGCCTCCCACAAGCGGGTCTCACCAGTTGATTGAGAAGGTGCTTATAACACACGAAAGAGCCGCAGGAACGCTGAGCCGTAAGGACACAGCATCTACTGACAACTACAGTCCTACATCGAGAACACGAGTCAATCAAGCAGACTCTATTCAAGCAAAGAAGCCACAGGAGCGTCAGTAGCGCTTGGAGCCTTAGATCAAAATAAAATGAATGGATAGGCCTAAAGCGCGGAAAGTTGAAGCAAACTACTGGTGCACTTGGTCCATACAAACTAGCGCCATTATCTCTCAAATCTAGGGCACTTGCATACAAATTTGAAGTAAACCTTTCATTTGTTTTGCCTCATTTTTCTGGTTTGAAATGTTCGCGTAAGGCCTATCCATTCATTTTATTTTGATCTAAGCTTGGAGCGAGCGTTCTCAGATAGTGAACCTTCTGTTGTACTCTTAGATATTCCATGCTTCTGTTACAGTTGGATAATAATGTAGATACTCACAGAGTTGAGTGGTAGCGGCCCCAGAGGTGCCACGCCGAGTAAGGGAGGAATGTGCGCCTGCGCCAGCGGCACCCCGCGCCGCGCGCTCTGCAATCAAACATTCAGTTATATAGTAGACTAGTGTTAACCCGCGACTTCGTCCGCACAAATTATATACCAGATTTTAAGTCAGATCATAAGCTATCAAACAAAAAAAGTTTCATTAAAATCGGTTCAGTAGTTTTTGCGTAATGCGCGAACAAACAAACAAACACACAAACAAACAGACAGACAACATTTCTAAAAAAGGTTGATTTCTAGTCAGGGATACCTAAAAACCATACTGTAATCTTTTTTTTGTAAATACCTTCAATGTACAGACACACTTCAATTACAGTTTTATAATAGTTTAGATTACACACCAAGGTCAGGAAAGTAAGAAAGGTCTCAGATCTCATGTAATTGTTGACCGAGGCGAAGCCGAGACCAACAAACATGTGATCTGAGGCTTTCTTACTTATTCGCCGAGGTTAGTAATACTATTTTTCTCCTCGACGGAGGTAGAAAGCGGCAACTTAGTTTAGCACAGCGGGACGAGAATTGACGCTTTCCGTCCGGAGGGGAGAAAAGTGTATTTATTTCATAATAACTGCATTGCTATGTATGTTCCGGATAGTGACGGAATTAAAAAAAACTGGAAACTAACTTACATACACTCTTGATAGTTGTGAGGGATCATAACCTGTATTTTACGGGAAATTTCAGTAAAGAACCGTTCCCTACATCTAGACACCTTTAAGGCTGGGCCACACCGAGTGCAGCTGCAGAACGGCTGCAAGCCAGTTGTAAACTAGGGAATTATATGCGAGGTGTTACACTAGATGCAGTCCGGCGCAGACGCAGAACAGCTGCGGAACGGTAGCCGCCCGGCTCGGCCCGAATCATACGCTTGCAGCGACGGTGCGGTTGCGGAACGGCAACACAACACTGCCGCGATATTATCGCTGCGATTTTGCGATAATTGTTCTCAGTACATTTTGTATGGGGACGCGCTCGATCCCACACCGCGATATTATCGCAACTCTTTCGACTACATTCAGTGGTGGGGCGCATGCGTGACGCGAATCACGGAATCGCTGCAGTGTGTAAGGTGTCGCGATATCGCTGTCGATAATATCGCTCGATAAAATCGCTGCAACGTGCGGAGGCCTTTAAGCAGATAGTAGTGTACGTACGGTGTCAGACAGCTGTGAGTGGTGCGCGTCGAGCCCCGCGCGCTGTACGGCCTCCTGCGCCATGCTCTTCAGCGAGGCCGTGCCGCCGCCCGCGCCCGCGCCCGCGCGTCCCGCCTCCGTCTCCTCCTGCGCTTGTGCGTGCGCCTGTGCGTGGGCGAGCGCGTGCGCGTGCGCATGCGCCTGCGCCTGCGCGTCCGTCACCGCCGCGCCCGCTCCCGCTCCCGCCCCCGCCGCCGCCGGCAGCGGGAGCGGCGCGAGCAGCGGCGCGGGGGGAAGCGTCGATGTGTTGAGCGCGGGCGTTATTGACGTCTCGCTCACTCTACCACTGAATAACAAATACGAGACACGTTAATAATAATCTACAGTAATAGCTTCAAAATCTACCTGCCGTTCCTCAGTCATCTCGTGTTCAAGGCAATAGTAACACCGCCGTAACATCGGAAACTCAAATACACCAAAACGCGGTAAAAAGGTGTAACTGAAGTTTAATTTATTTATTCAGGATTGCCAAAAGATTATACATGTTAAAAATAAATATCAAAACATTAGCTATTGACTGGATTTTCCGATTTGATCCAATGAGTTTTTTGGAACTTACGTACGACTTGTTACACCACTGACATTTCGTTGAAGGAAAACATTTTGAGGAAACCTGCATTCATTTCGAGAGCTACGTCCCTTGACCTCTCGTCTGTGGAGATTCCAGACACAAAAGATTTGTTATTGTCTTAGTCACGGATCCGTGACATTCACAGACGAAGGGTTGAAGACGATAGCGTTGAAAAGCTTGGGCTTCAGACGTAATGGCTTGGTAACTTAATTGAACGAAAGCGCAGCTCCGGTTTAACAGGTTGCAGGTTCAAGTCCCGTCCGAGACAAATGTTTTAATCTTTAAATTTATTTTCTCTCTACCACTCGGGGACTGCGTCCCAAATGAGCATAAAGAACAGGATAATAATTAAGAAAAGCTTACTTATGGATGTGTATGAGGCAAAAGAGGCTCGTAGGATCGTAGTAGATGGCGCGCCCTGGTCTCGACCTACCCCACTGGGAAAGTGGCGTGACGTTATAGATAGATAGCTTACTTATTGAGGACATGTTGTGGCGTGTGATGCGTGACCAGCGTGGGTCCGTTGACGGTGAGAGGGGAGGAGGCCGTCTCGCTCGCGCTCGCTCCCACCGGCACTGACGAACTCTTCGACGTCTGCAAGTATCAACACTATGTTATTATACCCAAGAATATTAGAATGAAATGGATCCCAATCCTCCTTACAAGCGGTGAAACATGATAATACTCCTTGGTGGTCGGTAATGATCGTTCTTCTCCGTCGTTGTTTTTTGCGACTTTAACTTGGTGCCTTTCTAATCCAACGTCACTCAATTTTCGTTGTTACGTCATTGGATGGAAAGGGACACACATAAAATTTGAAATATTGACGACGGTAAATTTTCTTTGATGACGGAGAAGTACGAAAGAAGATTGAATATTACCGACCGCCATGGCCAATTTTGTTGTTTCAATGCTTGTAAGGAGGAGTGGCATCCTTTATGATTTAAATCCATGTATTATACCATTATTTACTCTTTGAGACCATAGACCAATTAACCTAACAGATAGAATAATAAGAACTGTAGCATAGTATAAGAAAGAGTACTAATACCTACATACAGACATAATGATTCGTACACAAATAACGCGTCACTTTCGTTAACGAATTATAGTCTGACCACAGGGGCTGTATCGCTCCGTAGGTATAGGTGGACCAGAATCTGATGACAAATAGGGAATTTAAATTCTAGAGTAAGCAACACTGGGGTAATTAATGGGGTAAAAGCAGCGCAGAAGTGCTGCAAAAAACATCGAATGAGTTGCGATGCAGCATCGATGCAAACGCGATAAAGCATGGATGCAAACGCAATACAGCCACGATGCAAAACTTTCGTAATATTTGATCAGTTGTTCGTCGACAGCATTTGCCACAACGCACACGCGCGTGTCAGCAAAGTCACGCGATAGACAAACGCGCGTTTTTATCGTAGTCTGTACGGGGCCTATTTTGACTAGACAAATGACAGTTTGATTCTTGTCGACCTATAGATGCGCAGCGAGATGAGCGCAGCGGGCAGAGAAGCTCGCTTCGCTTCTGTAGTAGACTTTCCCGGCGCCTGCTCGGTTTAATTACACCGAACTGTAGACGTCATATGCACATGAGATAAAACATCCAGAGGATGTCGCAACGCAGCGCACCCAATAGGCGGAACCACCCTTGTGGTCAGATTATAGAACTCCAGTTATGATTCTGACCAATCAATAATGAATTAAAATTATTATTTTCAGCTAATCGGTGTCCTTTCCATACCTCTAATGGTTGCTGAATATTTTAGTAAAAAGGAAAGTATGGATTATATATCAGATGCTATATGATTATTTTTTACAAAGAGCAAGTTATGTGAAAACTTACCTGCAAATAAAGAAGTATTATGTATAATATAGAGGTGTACTAACGGGTGGGGGCTGCGTGGGCGGCGGTAGATGCGTGTTCGTGAGCGCCGGCGCACTCGACACCGGACCATTCTCCACTACTTCTGTAACAACACGACATAATAGATAGGTTAGTTTTATTTTATAAAAGCTACATCATACCCCGGATGGGCAGGATGCGTGTTCCGAATACCATCTGCCATTAAATTATTAACCTTTAACACATTTGTGTCTAGACAGCATATATGCGTCCATCTATGTATGGGCGCATCGCGAACGAATCGAGAGTGTGCACTGCGTGAAAATAGAAAGGTAACGAATGTGTTAATTTGATTGAAAAAGCAAAACATGACAAATATATGTAAAAATCACTCGGGAACACAAAATTGTATATGTACAGATTAGATACGTGTTATGATATTAATGTTTCGGTGAATGCAAGAGTCTGCTAGAGACAAATATCTGTACTGGCGATGCCGTTGCATCCCGGAACGCCAGATACTTTGTTAGAATATTATACGCTAATTATAGATTTTATAGTTAAATCAAAGGCAGGAAACATAAATTTGCAATTACGATTTCAACCGACACGAAATGTGCGGTTATTTGACCGAACTTGTACAATACAGAGCATCAAGTTTGCAGTTTCCTTTAAGTTTATTTTAAACTGTGGGCTGTCGAATTTACAGGAGCCGTATGAATTCTCCAAAGTTGTTAATTCAATCATTAATTTCTCAAAAAACAAATAAAGCCTGACCATAAAATTTTGGGGGCGCTAATCATCACAGGCCTTTGCAGATGCGTTGCAGATGATTTAGTGCAGTGCAGATGCAGTGTTTTTGGAGAGGCACTTATTCTTATGGCTGTATGTACAATACCATACTATATAACCTTTGAAGTAGATGTAATAAGAACAAAAATTGCTCCAATGAATAATCATTGGAGAAATCTTTGTTCTTATTACGTCAGGATAACCTGACGTAAGGTGTTTTACTTTTCAGAACATAATTTAATTGTAAAATATTTTCGATTAAAGCTTCAGTAGTAATAAGCATAAGTCAAGTCCCGCCCGAGACAAATCTTTCAATCTTTAATTTAATAAGCATTAAACCAAAAACATAATGTACAAAAAGGAGAGGTTTGTTTGTTCGCTAAAATACTTAAATATTCCTATGTTTTTTAATTGAATAATATACGCTTTAACAGTTATCTAATTCGGTATATCATGTTATGTAAGAAACTGCTAAACTACCAAGTATATCATCACCCTTTCTTAACCACAATGCTTATAAGAAAAAAAAACAATATTTTTCTTACGTCAAAAGAACACATAAATCTTTCAAAGTTTCAACCATAATACGTCACATAAAACAATAAAAACATAATATACCTGTAAGATATAAAAACGACTAAATAAAGACTTGCAAAGCTCTTTCAGGGTCAAATGGTTAACCACGTGCATTTCGCGAGTGAGGTGAGTCACAGCATAGCAGTCAATGACCACTGTCAATGTAACGGTAAACTCGTGCATATTAGTCATTATTGTTTACGATGATATGCGGAAGGATATTAGAATAAAATTATAGGTATTAACCTGCGGTATTGGTTTAACATATTCGTTACAAAAAACAATAACATTGTAGTTGGAATTAGATTCTTGTTTGTAATGTTATACTGATTTGTTTTGCTTGCCTTACCCTACTGCTGGGCAAGGTAAAAGGGCCTTCGCTCGAATTTATTATTTTTACATGTATGCCATGTATGTCGTCGTGGCTTGCGGGGCGACGACAGCTCTGTTGGAGTAGAGCATGCCCAGGATAGGCAGGTCGTGGGTTCGAATCCCGCTCGCCGCCCGACTTTTTCAATCTTTAATTTGATTGGGCCTTCGCTCTTCCACTCACCCCTACAGATTTAGCCACTGATCGAATAGTTACTTAGTTGTCATTACTTTGTTTAGCATATGCATATGCTCATGACTATATTCCTCGAGGGGGTAGTCAGAGATATTCAGAATCATCAGAAAATCCACGGTTTACTAGAACCGAAACTCTATCCTGTGACGGAATTACTATGTTTAACTTTATTAGTCCCTTTGGACATCCACTGGCTTTTCGTTAAAGAACTATCGTGATAATACCTACGGCTACATGCATCAATTCGGTTCGTTTTTTTTTCTTATACAGGGTCCTTTGTAATATGCTGACACTTTTGTAAAGGGATGATCAGACCATCAAACTGAACAACTTTCTCTATGGGACCAACGGTGGTCTGATCTTCCCCTTAAAAAAGTGTCAGCATATTAAAAAGAACCCTATATTGTATATTTTTTAACGGATAGTAGACATCATTTTTAGAAACTGATTTTTGATTGATTTGATTTTACTGAGAATTTTTTTGGCGGTTAATTGAGTCATCAATATAAATCTTAACTATTATAAAACTGTAACTGAAGTGTGTCTGTACATTGAAGATATTTACAAAAAAAAGATTACGATATGGTTTTTAGGTATCCCTGACTCGATCTCAACCTTTTTTAGAAATTTTGTCTGTCTGTTTGTCTGTTTGTTTGTATGTTTGTTTGTTTGTTTGTTCGCGCATCACGCAAAAACTACTGAACCGATTTTGATGAAACTTTTTTTGTTTGATCTGACTTAAAATCTGGTATATGATTTGTGCGGACGAAGTCGCGGGAAAAAATCAATCTAAATTTTTCTCTACATTTCCATTACTAAGAATTCGAAAAGAAAACAAAAAGGAAAAGAAAACAAAAAAAGCGCGTTTACAAGAGTTCGTAACTCAGACTACAACAAGCCACGTGACCACCGCGAAACAATGAAGACACGCGACCAATAATTGTTGCGATTCACTCGCAAATCAGCTCCAAGCATTCACACGGCTTCCACAAACAAAAACAATTATATAACAAGCATTGAACTTCACAAAACCATACAAATAAAGAACTACGCATCACAACATACCGATATGTGATATTACGGGCGAACACCAAACACATGCACACGCCAATCATTTCAATTTTACCATCGTCCATTTTTTATCCGGTATTTTGGGAAAGCATTGTTTTTTTGTTGTTTTTTTTTAATTATTAATTTTTTTAATTCGTTTTAGGCGTAGGTCGCCTTCGATAGAGCCAGGCGACTGAGTGAAGTCGTCGTGTCATGTTGGAGGCGCGCCAATTTCGCGCGATTCGTAAAGTTTGGCGGCGAGCCAATGAGGCATAATGGTATTAGCTAGAGATTGTCGTGCTCCATTCATCGCGGTGATAAGCCGTTTGTTTATTTTGTAAACAATGCCGTACGCGTTATCGCGTTAGGTGTTGTGATAAGGTATTTGTTTTTCCGAGCCTTATGTTGGTATCACGGTAAACGGTGAAGGAGTGGAACTAGATAATAGGTGCGTAATTACAATTAAGACGATAAGAATGTTTTTGTAAAGATTGTTCATGCTATTGTTTATAAACGATGCATTAGTTTTATAATTTAATATTTTGTGGCAGTGGTAGACCTATGCTTGCCATGCCATCTTGGACGCTAAAACTAATTTTCTTCGTCTGCTGAACCTTATTTTTATACAGATAAGGTGAGAAATGTTCATCAATTTTTTCAACATCTTTCATAATCATTACCATCCTTTATTTTCTTGTCAATTTTACTCGTCAGATAATATAAAAGTATAGTCTTTAACTAGAAACTCACCTTCAAGTGTCCTTCAATGTTGGTAGTCCCTTAATATTATGCACTCTAGTCAGACCAGCATAGGTAGCATGACACCGTGATAAAGCGCTATCACACCTGAGGTGATACAGCCGTATCACGTGTAGCATGCTACCAGTGCAGTTCGTGCATGTATGGACAGCAGATATTTTTTTTGGCGATTTTTGGCATGGGGCATGCTACAAGGCCGCATGCTACAATAATTAAAAATATCGCACATTGTGGTAATAATCGTGCGGCATGGCAACACCTTGCGTCATGTTTCAGACTGTCGCAGCTTGTATCCGAACACGATGGATTCCATGCGACATTTTTGGTGCGTCAAAACAGTTTCTAGGTTATGTTTTGTTTGGGAAAGTAAAGATTTTGACGAAATCACACCACTAAATTGACTTGAAGTAATGATTATCGGTCATGGAGTGGAGCAATGAAAAATATTTAGACTTAAGCATGGCTTAGTTCTAAATAAGCTGATGCTAATGTTTGCTTGATCAGCAATATCCTACGGTGTCTATTCCCTAGATCAATCGAGTGTTGTTGGCGATTGTAGCATGTAGCATGCAACATGTAGACGCATGCCTCAATTTGTAGCTTGCCGCACTGTAGCACGATGTTGCTCTGGAGTAAAAGCGCCTTACACCCGTATTCTTAGTTGTTTCCTTGAGGCTTCCTCACTCGAGTCGAGGACGTTTTTGACATTGTCATACAAATTATGTCAAAAACGTCCTCCACTCGAGTGAGGAAATATCCAAAACCCCTTAAAAACCGTCAGCATATTAATAAATACTCTGTAACCGGTATTAGGACAATGTATGTGACTCACCGATATTGTTGATGGGTTTGTGAGGGTTGTGATGGTGCGGCGGACTGGGCGGCGGGGGTTGCTTGCTCGGCGTAGACGCGCCGGACACGCCCGTGTTGTTTATACTGAGGAGGTGAACGGTTATTACTACCTAACTTATTAACATACAACAATATCCTCTTAATGTCAATTGCGGGCATAAAATGTGTTTTATCCCACTGCTGCATGCTGGGAAAAGGTCTCCCCCTTGGGGACATATCTGACAAGAAATTTTTATTCGCAGGCGTTGACGGAAGGGTAGTTTCGTGATATTTATGATTGTCGTGGCGGAATCGCGCCGATAACGCTCCGTCAACGCCCGTGCTGAAAAATCGCGGCGATTCAATTGCGAGGTCGCGGTGCCGTTGCGGCATCTTCTACGCACAAAGATCGCTTGTGTTATAGGTCTTTAAACTCTTTAGCATAAACACATTTAAAAATGATACAATACAGCATATAAAACATCACTTCGGCCCCTCACGAGCGCTGCGTACATTTGGAGAACTCTCGTGCGAAGTGTGTTTCAGTTCTAAAAAGAATATGAAACTGTATGCGTGCCATAAGTTGACATTGATTGTACTGTATTTTCGACGCACATTATGTATGCCAATTATTTCTTGAAGTAGCCACTAGGAGCGCTGCACAAAATTCAATACAAAAATGGGAGTAGAACTGATCTTGCTTCTATTGGTCGTTTTATTTGGCGCTCGACTCAGGGCGACGCGATCGACATGGATTATTTGCACGGCAATCAATTAAACACTTTAAACTAGTAAAAATAAGGTCGATAAATGATTTATGTCTGGGTGAACGAAGATTGACGACACGCCAAATAGTAAACGGTCGTACTGTACTGACCTATTGATGGATGGAGCAGAGTTGTTGAGCAAGGGACTGGCATTAGGCGCGATGCTGATTGCGCTCACGTTCACCGCTCGCAAGGGCAGAGGCTTCACCGGCTGTGGGCAATGTCAGTTGATTGATTAAACCATGTGGATAGTGCGCGCACGAGTTGACTGCCATGAAGATCCGGTTGGTGTGATGGTTACCACGCCGGACTGCTAAACCAGGGTCATGGGTTCGAATTCAGGTTCGGTCATGGATGTTATATGTGTGACCCGTTGTATGGATTCCCATAACAAAAAGCCTGAGGCTTACTTGGGATCATTAGAATGTATGTGTCTGTGAGCGTTATTTATTTATTTATCGGGGCCTGCATCCGCGGCTTGGCAGCGCGATAAAGCGCTATCGCGCCCTAGCTCTCTTTCTTTTCGCGTGCGAACGAACGCTGAAGTAAGTACCCCGCGGGCACACTATGATAACACGAATCCAAAAGCACAGTAAAAGAAAGAGTATCTTAATACTAGCTACAGTACGGACATTCCCTGCCCCCCACCAATTTCTTACCCCTCTGGCAGGATCGTGGCGTAAAATGTAAGCAAACACGTATTCCTGTCTGGCTCGCACTCACTCAGTATCGATGCTTACCTCTTCATTTGTATGAAATGACAGCTAAGTGTCCAAGGTGTGCCCAAAGTTCACACTGAACAACAGCAGGAGCAAAGCTCGGCGGAGCCCTCACCGGGCACTACCGAGATGATGCACAAGATGAAGCTCACCCGAGTGTGCGAGAGTAGGGAACCATGGAACACATCCTGTGTGACCGCCTCGATGTATTGGCGGCTAAACGCATGTGCCTCCTTGAAGATGGATATCCAAAATCTGGACATTGCATGTTTTTTCCCTGAACGGTGCCTTTGTTACCATGTTTTTGATGGGTGAAGAAAATGTCTAGGGATCAAAACAAAAGAGTCCCATTGGGTCGATGTGTCGCTGGCTTGCCAGCCCCCATAATAAGACAAGAAGTACCCCGCGGTACATGAACGTTCACGTACAAGAACGAGCGAAGCTCCGGCAGCTTGGTACAAAGATTGCTGCGCATGTAGTGGTGTACCGCTGCCGCGAACTTGTATGGAGCTGTCTCTCTATAGGATATTTACTCGGTGGCTGCGCTTTGCGCTTTCCTCACAGTGGCAATCAACTAGTGTGCGTACTATATGTTAAAAGCCGATGGCTATAAGAGCACGTTCATTTGACACGAAAACTTCGTGATTAGGAGGAATTTGAATGTTGTTGCCCAGTAAATAGAGTTGACACTTTAAAATAATAAACACGAGAGCATGGCGGACGCCGCAAGTAAGTTTTCGCTTTGTCTGTCTGTACACTAAGGGTGAGAGGGAAGGAATCCACTCGTAGCATGCTACACGTGATACGGCTGTATCACGTCTTTTATCTCGTTCGGTCGCGCGCAAATAGAGAGCGAAGGTGTGATAGCGCTGTATCACGGTGGCATGCTACCCATGCAGATGTAAAATAGTGATAGACTTACTTTCGCTATGACGATTTCATCTTTCTTCTTCTTGTCTACATCTATGGAGTCTGTGGAGTGGTTGTGTATCTCTAACATCGGCGACGTGATGGGACTTGTGCCTGCAAATTACAAAATAAATGTTATTATAAGAAATAGTGTGGTTTCGTTTTGCGGTGTTCTTATCGAACCATATACACTTGTCATTAACCCAGGAAGTCCTACTTCTACCAAGAATTAATCTTCCTAAAATTGTCCGGTTCAGAATAAAATTCTATTATCAAATAAACATTATTTTTTCTTTAAAAATAGCTATGCAGGGATAATGGGGCAACCCTATTTATACATCATCATCAGCCTATATACGTCCCACTGCAGGGCACAGGCCTACCCTCAGGGAGGGTGAATGGGCGTTAGTCCACCACGCGTGCCCAATGCGGATTGGTAGACTTCACATATGCATCAGAATTTCTTCTGCATATGCAGGTTTCCTCACGATGTTTTCCTTCACCGTTTGAGAGCAGTCGGTAATACGTACATAAGTTAGAAAAACTCATTGGTACGCGGCATGTTGTCCGTGCGGATTCGAACCCGGACCTCATGATTGAGAGTCCATAGCTCTCCGCAACGCGCCACCGAGCTCTTAGTATTTATACATAATATTGAATAAAGTATAGGTATACATTTCATTAGGAAACTCAAAAAAGGGAAGATCGACATAAGACGGGATCTTCTTCTCAAATTGGATTTCCCCCATCAGAGGGGTTGATAGTAGCTGACTATGAAATTACCACACATTTAGAATTTGAAGGTTCATTCTGTTATTTTGTCCTTATCTATCTATCTATAACGTCACGCCTCTTTCCCAATGGGGTAGGCAGAGACCAGGGCGCACCATCTACTACGATCCTTACATACCTCTTTTGCCTCATTCACATCCATACATCTCTTCATACATGCCCGTCGGTTTCGATTTTGTCCTTAATTATGGGAAAAATAGATGTTCTAATACCTGAGAGTATACTAGTAGGAGATCCAGGTGAATCATTGCTGTTATTGCTGTCCGTGGTAGCGGAGGAGGGTAACCCTACCCCGCTGAGCTCAATCTCGTCCAGCCCTCGAATGTCGTCATAAATGTAGTCATTCTCCTCGAAGCCGGGATCTTGGGAGGAATCTATGTAATATTCGACGTCTTCTCTTATTCTTTTTATCTGCAAGATGAATGGGTGATTAGTCTTCGCGGTGTTCCCCTAAAAAAATTTTAAAATATATTATTTGACAATTAAAAAACAACAAAATAATAAAGTATAAATATGTAAATAAAAAGTGTTTCTGGTAAAATAATATGCTGTAACAACCAAAAATAATTTTACAGTGTTGTAGCAAGTTTCATAAACGTACATAGGCTCAAGAACGTTATCCCTTTCGTGGTCTGATTGTTTTAAGAGTATACTTGTTTTGGGGGCATAATCATTTAGCAACCAACCTGCAACTTTTAGGGCCTGTTTCACCACTTCTGAGTAAGTTCTTGTTAGCTTATCCGACAGATATTTTGACATAATTTCATACAAAATATGTCAAACTATCTGTCGGATAAGCTAACAAGAACTTATTCAGAAGTGGTGAAACAGGCCCTTAGTAAACTAAAGCTGCAGGTTACAAACTCCCGGATCATTCCGACTGGCGTTTCAACGCCGTCATTACCATGGCTGAACATTTTCATATTTTTTATAAAAACAATTTAATATTTTATAACGCTGCACTGTTATAAAGGGCCAAGAGCACTTATCTATACAGGGGTCTTCTTAATATGCTGACACTTTTTAAGGGGATGATCAGACCATCAAACTGAACAACTTTCTCTATGGGACCAACATCGAAATAGCGAAAAAAATCTGCTGTCCCATACATTTGGCTTGAGTAGGTTTGCAGTTTTGTATGGAACAGCAGATTTTTTTTCGCGATTTTGATGTTAGTCCCATAGAGAAAGTTGTTCAGTTTGACGGTCTGATCATCCCCTTAAAAAAGTGCTAGTATATTAATTAAGAAGGACCCTATATTATATATTTTGTAAATTATTTAGTTTGTAGAAAGGCCTTTGCCGCACAATGGGACAACGACGGCTGATATAATAATAATTTAGTTTGTATTGAGCTATAAATTGACATTGACAGTTGTTTTTATGGCCTTGGTCTAGTCATATCATCTTTGTTTATTTTTCTATTCAATAATTGTTATTTAGCGCCGTTTGTCCTTTGTCCATAGGAATGACGGCGCTAAGGGTTGAACTACATCACGTAGCACCGCATCGCATTTTTCCGTCGCTCCATCCTTTTCTGTTACTCAGGAACGTCATTTGTTAGAGCATATATGATAGACGGAACGCGATCGCACGCGGCGTGCTGTCTTATATGCTCCAGCAAATGACGTTCCCGAGTGACAGAAAAGGATGGAGCGACGGAATAATGCGGTTCCGTGCTGTCTGGTGTAGTTCAATCCTTAAACGCCTGTCGAAATGATCTACGGGAAAATACACTACAAGTATACATCTCTCAACCTATTTGTGGGGTCACTGGTCTTAAGTTAAACAATCTTTTCAAATACCAACCTGTTCAACTTCAACAGACATGTTGTCGAGCATCCGTAGCAGCGTTTCGAGCTTCTTTATGTGGAACCTGTGCTTCTCTAGCTTCAGTTTCAGCTCCTCCATGCGGTCTTGTTTCTCCTTGTCCAGCCGTTTCTTCTTACCAACTAGCAGTGACTCTATTTCAGACTCAAATTGATCAACCTGCAATTGTTTTTAAATATTTTATTGTCACGCATCACTCTTGGTAGTGTAAGGGTTGAACTACATCACATAGCACCGCATCGCATTTTTCCGTCGCTCCATCCTCTTCTGTCACTCAGGAACGTCATTTGCTAGAGCATATAAGATAGACGGAACGCGACTGCGCGCGATAGCACGGCGTCGCGTTCCGTCTATCTTATATGCTCTAGCAAATGACGTTCCTGAGTGACAAAAGGATGGAGCGACGTAAAAATGCGATGCTGTGCTGTGTGGTGTAGTTCAACCCTAAGATGGAATGGCATACAATACAGGATGTAAGAAAAAGTATCATTAACCTTTAAACCAACCATTACTCACCCATCAAACTGAACAAATTATACTATGGGAGAAAAACGAACAGAAGAAAAAAAAATCTGCTGTTCCATATGTTTGCGTCGAGTAGGTATTGCAGTTTAGTATGGGACAGCAGACTTCTTTGTTTACTGATAGATTCGCTCCCATAGTAAAAGTTGTTCAGTTTGATGGGTAGAGTATGTGGTTTAAAAGTTAATGATACTTTTCCTAACACTCTGTATACATGAATGTGACCAAAAAAACCACCACAAAAACACCACCTGAACACCTATTTTCGAATTACCATGAAATTTTAAAAGTATATTCAGATGATGATCCGGTTGGTGTAATGGTTAGCACCGTACTGTCGCCAAACCCGGGTTCAAATCCCGGTTTGGTCATGGATGTTATGTTCACCGTTGTTTTATGGTTTCCATAATAAAAAGCTTACTTGGGTTCATTGCAATTTATGTGCCTGTGAGCGGTAAGTACTTATTTATTTTTATTTAGATAATGAAACTAAGCAACTGTCCCTAAGAAACATGGGTCAACAAATGAGAAAATTATGTGGATCTTTCATAGAAAATCGATCGATCGGCTGATCTGCACTATTGTATGGAAGGTCCAAAAATTTCGATCTTTTTCGACCTATTTTTCAGTATTTGAATACACAATTTAAATGTTCACGGTAATGAAAAAATAGTGGTATAGGCAGCATAGCAATGGACAATTGTACCTTACTAGATCAATATGGCAGAAGTAGGCCACAACTCAGATGGTCTGATGTTGTTTAAAAAGAGATGGACAGTTGCGAGCTCTGCATCAATGATGTTCAGGATAGAGAGAAGTGGAGGAAAGCAGAATCCGCTACTCAGCGGGATAGTAGCTAGATGATGATGGTATTACAAGTGACACGTGACAGATAGAGGGAGTCCTCGTAGGACACACTTACATTCACATCACATCTGAACTGAATATAGATGGTTATTATGGAATATGGAATCTCATAGATCTCTTTGTATTGCTGTTTTGGTTCCTACTATTATCAGATATAAACACTATCTATATGACAAGCTCCAGTGGGTAATAAATGTAAGAATTTTAAGATCTGTTATCAAATTATGTCTATGTCCATTGTTGTGCACTTTTCATAGAACATACAATTCCAGAATATTTAATTGCTACTAGCTGGCAACACCCTTTCACAAAGCGATAGCATTCAAGGGCAGTTTTTGACTGACCGGCTGACCTTGCTAGGAAAACACTAGTATCAGTATTTAGCAGCATATTCCTGTTAATAATTTAACCCTACCTACTATGCACAGTGTGCAATAAGGTGAAAGACCTCATACTCATTCTCCACATTCCGTACGCAAGGACTAATTACAGACGAAACGCATTCGCAATACGTAGTTGTGACTACTTCAACGAATTAAGCACAGAGCATAACTTTGACCTATTCCTTACGAGCAAGGCAACCGTTAAACGCAAAATTGCACAAGCTTACTTTGGCAACACCAGTGACCGTTAGTGATAAACTACAATTACAAGTTAAGATTAATATATTTTCCAATTTATCTGTGTAACAAATGAGACGAGTGGCATATAATATAATTTTAGTTTTAGTTTTTTGCTTTTTAAATGTGGAGATTTTTCAATTGGCGCTTAGATTTATATAAGAATATTTAATAAAATTGTAATGCTGTAAATCTTCCTAAAATAAAATAAATAAAATAAAAAAAAAAAATACATGTTATGCTGGAATTTGTCCAGAATGCAGTTCTAAGAATCAGATTTATTGGACCAGTGAACTGTAACAATAAGCAGCTCAACTGCTGGATGGCTAGCTGCTGCTGGTCGGCTCACCCTTTGTCAAGCAGAGCAATGCGCCTATACAGGTTTGTGGGGCTGACCCTTGCCCTAAATGAATAAAAATTGCCATTAGGCTGGCATCGTCACTATGGGTGACAGAAGCCTTGAAAAAAAGAAAAAAAGAAAAGAGGGCAGTCCACTACCAGACAACAAAGTGCTGGAACACTCTCCCACCACTAATAAAATCGGAAGCATGCAAATTACACAATAGCCCTACTATCTTTAACTGCCTCCGTGGTCTAATGGTTAGAGCATTGGGCTCTTGACACGGAGGTCGTGGGTTCGATTCCCACGGGGGGCACCTAGTGAAATGTCACTTTGTGCGTTTTTCCCCAGTTGGTTAGGACATTGCAGGCTGAGTCACCTGATTGTCTGAAAAGAAAGATGATTCCGTGCTTCGGATGGCACGTTAAGCTGTTGGTCCCGGCTACTATCACTGGTGGTAGTAGTCGTTACATAAAAACCACGTCAGAGGCCGTATGGCGGTTTGAATAAACTCTGACACCAGGGCTTTGCAGCATACTCGATAAGAAGAAGACTATCTTGTTAAGTCCCACAGGTAGGTCTCTACTTTCTCACGTCATCTATAACTGTCCAGCACTAGCCACCACCCAGTTTCTGGCGACCGCGTACCAGAAAGCGCAGCGTGGATTTGCCCCCCCACAAAGTGGATGAGAGCAGCACAGGACCGATCATTGGTGGGTAGGTGCTCGTGGGGAAAATGCAAAAGAGGGCAGCGCAGACCCAGTCGTTTCAGCAATCCTTGGGGGAGGCCTATGTCCAACAGTGGACGTCTATCGACTGAGATCATGATTTGTACCACCATTCAGTTCAAGGTCTACCTACTGGTTGCTAGCAATAAAATAATCAAAACTCACCTGTAAATTAAGTGCGTCAATAGACGAGATTAGCCATGAAGACATTTCCTCTCTCTCCTTCTGCGCGGGGTCGAGCTTCTGGGCAGCCCCGAGCCCTTCTTTAGAGTAAGCCTTCGTTTTAGTCTCACGTTCCACTACTTTGAACCTTTCCATTTGCTGAAAATATTATTATTTGTTAGAACAACGATTATTTATGTAATTGTATGTAGAATGTTGTAAGTAGTCAAATGAAATATTTAATTCAGACTGTTTGCAATGCACAAGCGTCGGTGACTAGTTGCGAAGGGGTATAGACAATCAATAATGGTTTAAATCCACATGGACGACATGTCTTGTACCTGTGACTTTTTCTAAATTTAACTACATAATACAAACTGCTCTTAAACAGTGAAAGAAAACACTGCAAGGAAACCGGGATTTGCTGAAGATGACATTCTGATAAGTTCTAGAAGTCTACCAATGGGTTTTTGGTCACACATGGGACTAACACCCTTCGTCACTTTGGCCTTGGAGGGCAGGCCTGTGCCCTGCAGTGAGATTGAGATGTATGTCCTTTAGGAAAGTATTGTCTACTTCCTATAAAGTCGAATTTTTTAAATTTTGAATATAGGCTGATTATGACACAGTACAAAAATGTATAATGCTCATCAATTAATAGTTAACATGTCTATTCATTTAACGCATTCACTGCCTCCCCCGTAAGCCTAAATAACCCAGGTGCCACTTCAAAACATAGAAAGCTGTGTGCCCCGAACATTTATAGTTGTTAAAAAAAATGCAATGCTTAGTGCCCTTGAACACTTATGCTTGTCCATATAATTCTTATGCTGGGTGCCTCTCGACACGCAGGATTGTCCGGTTTATTCCACTCAGTACCAACGAGTTAGTATGTTAGAGTGTCTTTTGTGGGACAAACCATGAAGTGCTAATAGGAATATACTTGTATTTCCAATAAAAAATGGACACGCAGAGTGGTCGAGAGGCACTACAGGGAGTATGATAGGTGTTACCCATTGTTCCACTATATGTGTCGGGGGCATCCGATAAAAGATAAAGAAACCACTAGAGTTGACGGTGGCAGTGAATGTGTTAAAACAACACAAACATTAGGAATCATTTACAGTATGCAACCTTTTTCTAAATTTAACTACATAATACAAACTGCTCTTAAACAGTGAAGGAAAACACTGCAAGGAAACCGGGATTTGCTGAAGATGACATTCTGACAAGTTCTAGAACCAATGGGTTTTTGGTCACACATGGGACCAACACCCTTCGTCACTTTGGCCTTGGAGGGCAGGCCTGTGCCCTGCAGTGAGATTGAGATGTATGTCCATTAGGAAAGTATTGTGTACCTACTTCCTATAAAGTAGAATTTTTTAAATTTTGAGTATAGGCTGATTATGACACAGTACAAAAAAGTATAATGCTGATCGATTAATAGTTAACATGTCTATTCATTTAAAACAACACAAACATTAGGAATCATTTACAGTATGCAACCTGTACTGTTCCAATGAATCGGCTTAGTATGTTGCTGCAGTGCTTTTAGTTCTGCAGGAAAAGTGGAAGTGTATGTTCTGAACTGAGACGATCCAGACAAACACCTACGTAATTGTTACCTACGACTTACTTGGGGTTAGGAAGGCCTATATTATGAGTTCCAAACAACAATGTCATAATGTCCATGACTAAAAGGGGTATCAAGCTTTGGTTTGTCCATAACTTTATTGATATTGCAACAGTTTTAATTGTTTACTATGACTTATTAAGAATGATTTTTATTATGCCAGTACTGATTTATTGGTTTGGATGCCGTATATTATCTTCTATATGAAACTCACAAAGAATGCCCAGTGACGCTTATTCGTGAGTTGAGGTCAGTGTCCAGCAGTGATATTGATTATGCTGATGGTGACATAGAATGTACTCTCTTAGCTGGTTTTGTTTGACAAGGAATTCTTTTAAATGTGTATTTATTACTTGGCTTGGTTTGCCCCTTGAAAAAAAGACACATAATATCCGACTGACTGTACTGTATGTAACAGAACTAAATTGATTCAACTCCATTAAACTCAGATTCATAGCCTGGCGACCAATCTATCAATGGTGATCATCAAAATTCCTTCTTAATATGCTGACACTTTTTAAGGGGATGATCAGACCATCAAACTGAACAACTTTCTCTATGGGACCAACATTGAAATCGGGAAAAAAAACATCTGCCCCTCCATACAACTGCAAACCTACTCGAGCCAAATGTATGGGACAGCAGATTTTTTTTTCGCGATTTAGAGGTTTGTCCCATAGAGAAAGTTGTTCAGTTTGATGGTCTGATCATCCCCACAAAAAAGTGTCAGCATATTAAGTTGGACCCTGTGTAATATTTGTTTACTGTCTTAAATTGTCTTACTTTTTTTTGTAATTTATACATTTGTACACTCCCCGAGGGTGCTTTGCAGTGGAAAGTATATAGGCTGATGGTAATGATGATTCAAATTTTATATTTTGGTCCTATTAGAGAACACATTAAACTGTTAAATTCAGCTAGGTAAAGTAAATTGTAACAAAACCATAAGGCTAGAATGTTATATTCTCTGGGCAAACGGTCAGGAGCTCAGATAGTTTGGAAAAGCTCATAATCACCGGCTGAATGAAGGGAAAGAGAGGTAGAGGATGCATGCCTATGCGATGGATGGTAAAAGAAATTACCGATACAACACTACAGGCCAGCATACACTGGGCCCAAGATCGAGCGGCCTGGAGAGCTGTGGTGGCACAAGCGGCCCACTATGGTCACATCCTTCAGCCATGAGGTTACGACCAAGAAGAAGAATGTTATAATATCACCTATACTGCATTCCAAATAAGGACGAAAAGATATTCCGATTCCTGTATAGCTTTCTGGCCAATTCTGATTAGCAAATATGATTTACTTATGAGAAAGATATACTATCCAACGCATCTTGGACGTAACTAAAGCTGTTCTAAGAATAAGTGAGAGGAAGTGTTTCAAATCTCTGTTTCTATAATTCAAAATGGCCATAAATTTTCGTTGCTATTTGGAATGGAGTATAGTACTGATATATCTTTCAGGTCTATGACCAGTAGTGTAGTGGCACATATATAACTCTTTAGCTTTAGGATTTTAAAACAATTATGATGATTCTGCCCTCAAAGAATTGTAAATGGGGTGGCTTCAAAACAAAAGATAATCTTCAGAATTTAAATGAAGTTCTTTTTGTGTCAAGCAGATACTGTGAGGCAAGCACATTATTTTGAAAAACTTTTCCCCGATGTTTAGAAAGGAAGAAATCTAAGTTAGGTTAAGTTTTGAACCACTTAATCAAGAGACTGATTAGAATCGAATTATTTTAGGTTATCCAGTAATTAGAGTTCATTATTTGATGTTTCAAGCAAGATTCACAAAATAAACTGTGCTAGAATTCACAGTAACAGAATACCTAAAGAACAAAATGTTTATGCCCATTTTTGAGAAAAAGAAAGTTTAAAACACAATAGCTTTGTTGCTCACCTGTTGAAGGTAGAAGAGAAAACTTATTTTTATTTTTTATTTGGTCACCTTCATTTTATTCTTATTGGATTCTTTTTTAATTATTTTTATTTTTACTTTAGGAAAGTAAATACAAAAATACATAGTGTCCTCTTTCATATGCTAACAGTTTTTAAAGAGATGATCAAACCGTCAAACTACATAAACAACTTTCTTTACGAGCGAGACTAACAACAAAATTGCGAAAATAGTCCCATACATTTGGGTCTACTGGTTGCTTGATGAACAGCTGATTTCTTGTCACGATTTTGATGTCAGACCCATAGACAGTTCTTTAGTTTGATAGTCTATTCAACCCCTTTAAAACCGTCAGCATATTATGGACCCTGTATACTAAAGCTCATTTATGGGGAAAACAACAACAAAAAATTGACAAGAAGAGGCTAGCACAAATGTATCCTGAGTTAGTGCGAGGAAAGAGGAATACACTACTGCTTCCTGTAGTCAACCTCCTGAGACGGGATGAAATCAATATTGGTGACGGGCAGGGAGTTTTCATACTGTATGTAGGTACAGTACCCGGTAATAAACTAAAAAAATGGGCAGGGGTGAGGGGTACGCGCAGTAGCGCTTTCACCTATACGTTTTATTCTGCGCAGTCAAGGTCCTGCTCAAGATGTTTGCCGGCCATTATACTGCAAATCTTTCTTATAATGTGGCTGAGCCTACGGCATACCCCAAAGCGTACATAGAACGAAATTCACACAGACTAGTTAGTTAATTCCCTAATACTGCCAAGCTGTCTGTCAGTTGCATATAATTTAGACTGGACAACATAGCTTAGTTAAATTATGCTCGGCTCTTTCCAAAATAAGTTTCTGTAGGTTTCCGTTGCAGTGCATAGGCTTGCTTTCGTTAAATTGTGATTGCGAATAGACTATACCTTACGCACTTTACAATATCGATAAATATTACTTCCCAGTACATTTAGAAGAAACAGTAACAGAATTTGTCTGTACATTGAAGATATTTACAAGAAAAAGATTACGATATGTTTTTTAGGGATCCCTGACTCCAAATCACCACCACCACCATTGTCCACCATTTGTTACACCACTGGCTTTTCGGTGAAGGAAAACATCGTGAGGAAACCTGCATGCTTCCATTTCGAGGCGTGTATTGTACCCACTGCCCATTATAAGTGGAGACGGGCTCACCCCCCGTCACACTCTGGACAGTGTTTCGGTACTTCTGGTGAAACGTGGTTGTTCTGAGGTTTCAGAATATCTCTGACTACCCCCTCGGGGAATATAGTCGTGAGCATATGCTTATGCCTGACTCCAAATCAACCTTTTTTAGAAATTTTGTCTGTCTGTTTGTTTGTGTGTTTGTTTGTTTGTTCGCTCATCACGCAAAAACTACTGAACTGATTTTGATGAAACTTTTTTGTTTGATAGCTTAAGATCTGACTTAAAATCTGGTATATAATTTGTGCGGACGAAGTAGCGGGTAAACACTAGTAAATAATATTTTTAATTGATAAAACTCACCGTTTCTATAAGTTTCCTATATTCTAAGAGGGTACTCTTATCCTTAATCTCCCCGGAGGCGATCCAGGACTTAATTTGGTCCCGTAGCCTCTGGAGCTTCTTGATCTCCTTCTTGAGGTCTGCCTCATACTTCTCTTTCTGGTTACTATTCGTCGCATTGTGAACCTTCTGCCAAATGTCCTCAAACGTCTCCACGCCCTCCGTTACCTTTTTTAAACACCTGTCTATTTCACCTGCAAGGCAAAGTTAAGGGTATTAAGTGATAATTTTCAGCTGCCGACAAATTTGGATTCTTTATAAACGTTAATTGTTTCTCATTGGGAATACAAGGCATAATAAAAACTGGTGAATGATCAGCTATTAGCAATAACCGAACACCTGTCCCTCTGGCCTCATATGCCGTGAAACTAAGACAACCTAACTTTAACAACATAAAACCAGTTTTTGGAAACAAGTTTTTTGCCAATAATGACACAATGTTGTTTTATCAACAACATGTATGAAGCCCTACGTGTCTCTACTGCACAAACACCTTCAAATAACACATATTCAGACCCAATAGATTATTGACAGAATAACTATGAGAGAAGCTCACAGTCCCCCATAGAACTGTCAAGCGATACCTGCCAACGACTTGCTCAAGGTGTATTCGCAAATTACGAGGATATTCATTCAAAAAGACTTCAACCATCTGTTAGTCTTTAGTACGTGATGCCACCAGGCCGCGATCTGACAATAATGCTCTAGAACACGTACTACATCGGTTGGGGTCAATCAATCTCTAACCTGATAACATGATAAATTACCTTGTAATTTTCTTGTCGCAGCCATAGCTATTTACACATGTGGACGAACGTTCCGTACATATCCTAAACATACAAACTATTTACAGAGAAATGCACAAAAATTATTGATAAACAGACAAACTACACATCTGAAGCTTTGTTCGATTCCAAGATGGCTACCGTCGTTCACCGCTCGAACTGTAAGCGACTGAACGCATCCAGGCTGACCAAGACCAAATAATCCTGCCTCGCGCCTGGAATGGTAATTACCGCTAAGCTTTCATAAATTAATTATGAATAAGTTGTCACTAATAACAACAAACTTCAAATTATCCACAAAATGATTTTAGGACATCGCGTAGACCATCAAGTGCGCAGGCGCAAAATAATAGAGCAAAGCATAGACAAAACTATTTCAAGAAATAAATATTTCATTGATATTTCTCTTCAGGAAGCATTGTAGCATTTTCTGAAAGTTTTATAATATTACATTTAATGAAAATGTCCTGATTAACAAGAAAGGATTTGGATAAAAATTCAATTGTTGAAAAAAACACCTAGAAGTTTTCATATTGCTCAAAGTCCATGATTCCAGTGCAATTTAAAAACAAATTAATGTTTTGTCTATGCTCTTTATTTTAGCTGAGTGAGGTAGTGTCCGAATTGTTCAATAGATGGCGCGGTACAAATATAGTGCTCGCTACTCGTCCCTAGATGTCGTTTTTCTTCCAAAGTTCCTCTACTCACCGCTAGATGGCGTTAACAATTGGTTTATAATTTTTTGATATACCATTTTTACAATTTAATTTACTATTTTTTTTCTTTGAAGCATGGTCAAAATTACTTGATACTTAATTATAATTGTCTCCCGATCTTATATTTACTCGAAAGGCCATTTAATATCATTGTAACGACTAAAATTAATTGTCTATTAATGGCCCCTTTACATTATAGCATCATACAATTTTGTTGTTATTGTTGTTTTATGACATCTTTTAATGTCTTTGTCTCTTGGCTTCGTTTACTAGGCCGTTTTTTCGAACGGTAAATAAGTAGTATAGTAGCGTAATTTTGGACTACTATTTACTAAACTCTACTACTAATAGCCGTGGTGGTCCAGTGGCGAGTAACCTTGCCTGCCATGCAGGAGGCGATGGTTCGATCCCCCCGTCCAAGCCGACTCGTACCAATGAGTTTTTCGGAATTTATGTACGATTTGTTACACTACTGGCTTTTCAGCAGGAATGCAGGAAAACATCGTGAGGAAACTGCATGCTTCAATTTCGAGTCTGTCTATTCAATATTTTTGTATACCGCCAATGCACTGAAAATGCTTAATAACTATTTCATGACACTGGCCAGCACGAAAATAAAAACTTTGTGAAATGTCCTTTTTAGCTATTCACTTTTTTTCCTCGCTGTTGTGAGGTGAAAAATTGTGTGTTTCGCTCGGCTGCAAAGTTATTCTGCGTCTCGTACCTTTTTTAACCTTCGCTAAACGCTCAGGATTCTATTATTTGATTCAATCCTAGATTCCTTCGCTTGCTCAGGTTTCAATAAAAGTACTCGCGCCAAAAAGCAACTTTGCAGCCTAGCATAACAAATAACTATTATTTACCTATCGTAACATAGGTGTAAGGTAATAAATATACCAATATGTTATGTGCATGGTATGTGTGTGTGTGTAAAATTACCCAAATCAAATATTGGCTTTCGTCCGATCACCACCTATTACTATTTACTTTATAATAATATGATTGGTCAAGTTCCAAATTACCTAGTCTTTATTTACCTACTCACTAAAAAGTGCTACTCACTGACAATGCTTATTATGAATGATCCTAGACTAGACTTATAATATTATCCTAAATTGGGATCCCAGCAATTTAGGCAACACACTCGAGTGTGTTGCGTTGCGGCGCGGCCACTTCAGTAGGTCTACCATGAGTTTTCACCGTACTTTACTACTGTAGTTACATCACCAATTTTGTACTGAATGTCGTACAGCGCTCAACAAATTTCTGTCATACGAATTGGCGACGTAACTACAGTAGTAAAGTATAGGGAAAAGTCATGGTAGGCCCTCAGAGATCGTATTTTGACTTTAGAAGTGACAGTAACTAAGACACCGCGCGCACAACTTTTGTTTCCGCGACTAATTTGTCTCTCATAATAGGGTTTGTATGAAAAGTCTCTAAATGCGCGCACTTTCATACAAGCCCATCTAGACTTGATGTTAGTTGCGGAGACAAAAGTTGCTCGTGCGCGCCTAGTCTTAGGGCCTGTTCCACCACTTCTGAACAAGTCCTTGTTAGCTTATCCGACAGATATTTTGACATAATTTCATACAAAATATGTCAAACTATCTGTCGAATAAGCTAACAAGAATTTACCCAGAAGTGGTGAAACAGGCCCTTAGTATTTCCTAACTTACCATTTTCCGCCACGAGTCAGTGGCGGAAAGCACGAAGATTTGTTTGTTTATAAACAAATATAAATAATAGGTAGGTAGGTACCTAAGTAAATTTAGCACATCTGTTGTCGTGACGATGTCTTTAGGCACCCACCATTGGTTCTTATTTACTTATGTACTTACTTGTTTTATATACTTACCGATGTATAAATGAGAACACCTACAAGATTTGTTGAACCTTCTTAGTTTGCAAATCCATTTTCCACTATACAAGGTAGTGACAGCCTAAGCAAATACTGAAACGGTGAACTCAGACCTAGACCCAGACCATCAAACTGAACAACTATCACTATATATTAAGAGAAGTTTATTCCGAGAGCGAAAATGCGCGCTGCACAAACGTAGTCTGGTTATATTTTCAATACTATCCAATTAAAGTCAATGATTCAGAAACAATCTAGAAACTAATCTATAGATTCGTATGAAGTCAGATTTTCGTTAAAATATACAGTTTTAATGCTAGAATTAATTTAAGATTTGTATGGAAATCCTTTTAGGCACTGTAACTTTAAAACTAGGTAAGTCTACATTTTAACGAAAATCTCACTTCATACAAACATAGAGATTAGTTTCTAGATTGTTTCTGAAAAATGTAATTGACTTAATTGGTTAGTTGAAAATTAACCACACTACGTTTGTATGGAGCGTGCCAACGGTAATCCGTTCAGTGCGATTGATCCACAAACAGACCAACTTCCAAACATCGTCACAAACTTTCACATTTATAATATTACTTAGTAGGATAGTAGGATTTATCAATGAACATTGTTCGAGCATTTTCCTGCTAGGTGTGCGCTGACCCTAAGCAATAGCGAAAGTGGCGTCTCAACCGCACCGAGTTATTTGATCTTAGTTGCTAGCTGCAATCGCGGTAAATATTCGGTGATTGAGCCGTGATTGGACTACGTACGAAACATAACTTTTGACACATTAATCGCGGTAGGTACTGTGCTCTCGATCGTTCAGACATGGGCGATGCCGAATTCAGCACAGTTGAATAGTAGTTAATTGGATTGCAATGTGATTAGAAGTGAAATTGGATAAGAATAGATCTTCAATGTTTTAACTTAGCTCAATCGGGCTTCCAGTTCGTCATCTCCACTCACAGATTCGGACTTCGGATTCCCCATCGGTTTTAAGTCGACTTATATTACAATAACCAACCCCGTCCCCCCCGAATAACGTCAATTATTCGATTCAATAGCGAACTATTGTAGCGCTTCTACTAGTAGACTAAGAGATAAGTGTACTTTTTGCAACCATCAGCAGCAAGGCTGATTCAGTGTTTATGTGGTGGAGAGCATCTGTGTGATGGGGATGGACCAGGTCTGCCTGCATAACTTCAGTCGGTTTAGGAGTTACAGACGTTTAAAGGTCTGGAAAAAAATTACGATCCACAGCAAGGCTGATCGTATGATATTATTGTAGTATGCACTGTAGCTATGCGAAAAGTACAAAAACTGACATGAACTGCCAGTCGGTTTAGGAGATACAGCCGTTCAAAGGTCAGACCTTTGAACGTCAGTAACTCCGAAACCGACTGATGAACCATGTCAGTTTTTGTAGTGTTCACATGGCTACAGTGCATACTACAATAATATCATACGATCAGCCCTGCAGCTGTTCATAATTTTTTTCCAGACCTTTAAACGTCTGTAACTCCTAAACCGACTGGAGTTATGCAGGCAGACCTGGTCCATCCCCATCACAGAGATGCTCTCCATCACATAAACACTGAATCAGCCTTGCTGCTGATGGTTGCAAAAAGTACACTTATCTCTTATAATATAGCAGTGGGTAAGTATTTTGTAATAAAATGGAATTTAAATAAATCTAGGTTTGAACATAACAGTTTACAAATGCGTAGCCACTTTCGAAACATTGTTTTTACTCATGCGGGTTGCTTATCAACAAGTTAGTAAATAGGTACATACCTACCTACGTGACGAACAGTTATCCTACTGGCTACTAATTATAAATCTACTCACTATCCCACAAAAATTCGCTGTAGAACCAGGGTAGCAGACATAGTTCGGAGAATTTGCTACAATGAAGTGGCAATCAATCAATCAATCAATCATTTATTTCAAGTAACAAGACTCATAAATGGCTCAATGGGCGACCGCGTACCGGAAGATGGCAGCGTGGCTATACCCCCAAAAGGTGGACCGACTGGTGAAGGAGGTGGGAAATTGGAAATCCGTTGGATGAGGGCAGCGCAGGTCCAGTCGTTGTGGCGATACTTGGGGGAGGCCTATGTCCAGCAGTGGACGTCTATCGGCTGAGATGTTGATGCGATGACTATCACACACATTAACTATACATACAAAAACTCAATACCGCAATCCGTTTTCGGGATGTTCAGTGACGCTACTACAACTACGAAGCGTACTATACCTAGAGTTGCAGAAGGGAATGACGTAGCGTTTTCTGAACACAGAGATTCCCAAATGTAGGTATCAATTGGTTACATAATGGCTAGTTATTCGCTTACAAAACCCTACAAAAATCCTCCCGTGGTTAGTAACTAATCTTCTAGACAACATTTAAAAGAAAAATTGTCTCAAATCATTCATTAAGTAATGTTTTTACCTTTAAAACTAGCACAATGTTTTGTGCTAAAATTTGCCTATCTCGCCCCTCTAAGCACAGAGGGGTAGAAAACAGCCTTACGAAGCGATTTGTTTGCCGTCCACTGCGTCATGTCAGACCAATTAATCATTGTCAAGCTGTGTAAAGGATCTCGTTGGTTCGCCTGCCGACGACATTGCCATCAGCGTTGATTCTCAATTACCATTATCACCACTGGTACCTAAACAGAATCAGACAGACTATGGAATAAACGCTTTAGTTCTATAAGACCCTATGTGACTTCTATACATAAATTAGGGTCGTTCTTAATTAAGTGTATGCTGACGGTTTTTACGAGGATAATCAGATTATCAAAACTGTAGGTAGGTACATCTTTCTCTATGGGACCAACGTCGAAATCGCTAAAAAGAAATCCGCACTGACTTATACAAAACTTAAATCATTCTCGTCTCCTCGACCGCCGATAATTTCCGCATTTTCGACTATTAGCATAGGTATTAGGCTGCGTTTCCACCAGATGTGCGAGGTAGCGAGGAGGTGAGCGAGTAAAAAATCGACCAATGAGAGAGCTTCAATTTCCCAAAGACGTGATCGAGCGAGCGCGCTATTGGCGGATTGTTTCCTCGCTCACCGCCTCGCTACCTCGCACATCTCTGGTTGAAATTCAAGACTATCTGACTCTGACATATCTTGGACGTTACTAAAGCTGTTACCTATGAGAATAAGTGAGAGTGTTTCGTTTCAAATCTCTGTTTCTGGAGTGCGATTTTTGAATCTCATTCGGTGAGCTCAACAGTTGAAAATGTCAAATTTACTATGGAGATACGCATCTTTCTACTGCTAATTTGACATTCAAAAATCGCACTCCTCAAGTGTGATTTTTCAAAGTCAAATCAGCAGTAGAATATGCGTATCTTTATAGTAATTAAGGCCGAGATTCAGAGACGATTTTGTTAGTCTTAGTTCGAGCTAAGTAGGGTAGAAATGTATGGATTTTGACATACGGGAGTTCGAACTATGACTTACAAATCGTCTCTGAATCTCAGCCTAAGACATTTTCTTCTGCTGAGCTCAGAGAATGAGATTCAAAAATCGCACTCCTGTTATTCAAAATAGCCTTAAAATTTGGAATGGAGTATCGTCTGTTGTCTTTTATAACTAGGGTTGCCACCTTTTTTTTGTGCAATTAAAGTACATTGATTATTATAGGTAAGAAAAAAAAGTACATAGTATCAAAATAAAGTATAGGTAATTTATTTTTCTTTATTATTATGTTTAAAAACATATTTTTTATTGCTTTTTGCAGTTTGTATCAAATTTGTATATTCTCTACTAAACAACTGCACAACATCTTTAGTCTATAAGTAATTAAATTAAAATAAATAAGTAATTCATTTTTATCAAATTTTGAGATGCTCTCAGATTCTTTCGTTTTTCTGTTTTGTCGTATCATTTTTTAAGCATTATTTCGGTGTAACATATTCACTATCTATTTGACCCGTTTCACTATCGAAATAACGTTTTGTATTTCGTGTAACAAAACATTCTTACGACTGAACTTGTCAAAATCTCAAAGAAATCAAATTACGCAAAATAAAGTATTTTCGTGTACTTTATTATTCTCATAAAGTATAGAGTACAATTACCTGAAATAACGTACAATACTTTATTATAAAGTACGGGTGGCAACCCTATTTATAACAGTCAGACTGGAAATTAAACCCACCATCTATAGATGATTAAAAATTGATGTAAGTATTAAAAAAAACAAAGCAATATTTACATCCAAATACCTACAAAATGCATGCAACAAGCACGTGTTCCTTTATTTATAGCAACTCATAGTCAATCTATAGTGACAAACAGTAAAAAACAATGCTATATCAACTGATAATATCAGTTGTAAATTACACAATTACATACAATCTAAGTTTGTACGAGGTACAAATGGATTTTGAACAAAACAACTGCAATTTGATTAAGATAAAGTAATCAGATTTTGTTCTAAAAATAACGTTTATCCAACTAACACTTATTTTTATAACAAAATCTGAAAGCAAATTTTGTAGACTGAAAGGGAGACGATTTTTTTTATCGCGTTTCCTGTGTTCGGCTCCATAGTGAAAGTTGTTCAGTTTGTTCACCATTTCAGTTTGCGGAGGGCTCTCCCTTACAACTTGGAGTGCGATTTTTGAATCTCATTCGGTGAGCTCACCAGTTGAAAATGTCAAAATTACTATGGAGATACCTATGCATATTTCCACTGCTCATTCGACTTTCAAAAATTGCACTCCTGTAGTACCTATGATTTTTGAAAGTCAAATCAGCAATAGAAAGATGCATATCTCCATAGTAATTTTGACATTATCAACTGCTGAGCTCACCGAATGAGATTCAAAAATAGCACTCCAGTACAGGGTCCACCTACATTGGCTGTTTTTTAATTGAACAGGATGACCATCAAACTGGACAACTTGTCTATGGGACCAACATCGAAATCGCGAAAAAAATATGTTGTCAGATAGTTAAGAAAGTTGCTGTCTGCTGGTCTGATCACCCCCTTAAATTGTACGAAACGTAGGACATACATAACATACCTAAACGCCTAAACATACATAATAATATGACTTATTTGTACAAAACATTTAAGTATTTTTTTCATACGAATTAAAATGAATAGAGATATTAGGTACCAATAAAATCGAATCCGCAACGCAGGCTTCGTCAAACCTTAATCACATAATATCATCCGCTACAACTTACAAGCTTCGTCAATAGCAGCGTACAATCTTAGATCAAAATAAAATTAATGGATAGGCCTAAAGCTTAGAAAAAGTATATGTCTAGAATGAGCCTCACACTTGTTCCGTATAAAACAAAAGGGGCTAACTTTCTTAGGTTGGTGTGCGTGAGGCGCCATACTAATTATGTATGTGTGCGTGTATATGTATAGGGTTTTGGAACCAGTACTGGTGCCTATTTTTTTCGACGCCTTCGTAGCTTTGACTGTCTATCTTGATAATCTAAGGCCTAAAGCACGGTAAGTTGAAGCAAACTACTGGTAGGTACACTTGGTCCATACAAACTAGCGCCATTATCTGTCAAATCTAGGGCACTGAAGTAAACCTTTCATTTGTTTTGCCTCATTTTTCTGGTTTGAAATGTTCGCGTAAGGCCTATCCATTCATTTTATTTTGATCTAAGCGTACAATATGAAATCCGCATGCATGCTTCGTCAGACTATCACTAACTAAATCTAAAGGCACTGCCCTGCGCAACTCCCGGCCCAAAGGTCCCTAAGATGCTGGCCGCATTGCCCCTCTCTGGCAAGTCTTGCGGGGCCGTCAGCCCGCGCCGCCCCTGACCATGTATGCGCACGGGACAGAACAAAGCCAACATTCTCCTTCGAGTTCTCTCTAATTGCGAGTTTAATATCACGCTATTTCTTATATTCTTAAACTTTGCATGTGACTTGTGTTTTTATTACGATAAAATCAAGATCTAGATATCTTTAGCGCCCCAAAGGCTCCCGAGCGCGGGTCCCCCCTTTAGTCCGCATTCGCTGCCCTATCTCCCTCACAAAGGCCTTGGCATCGACCCCCCAAGGGCCCCCAGTCTCAAAGGCAACTGGAACGAAATCATATCCCTTATTTGTCTGTTTTGTTGTTGTTGAGGATAATAACTTTATCCTAGGTATTTTATAATTGTGTTTTAATTAATTTTGTATGCAATTGTAACACGTTTTATAGTATTATGTAGTAGATATAGGTACGACAATTAAATTTAAATGTTATTATATAGAATGTAACAAAACACACTATTAATACTTACGAGTATTTTATTTTATTTCCTTAATTACTTACACAAAAATACATGGGTGCTTCAGCCCATCAAACTGAACAACTTTCTGCTGAAGGTCTGTGTTTTGCTACACCCTGTAAGTATACTACCTACTTTAGCACTGTCTTATGGAATATTTCTAGATGGTATAAAGATAATTTTGTCAAAATTATAAAAACGAATGTTAATTTATTGCAATCATAAAGTTGCGACAGATAAAAGCAGGACACCTGATTATTTTCTAGACTATGGACAAAATAACAACCTAACTAACATTATTTTGCTTTTAACTCAACCATCGGTAGACATAGGCTTGGCCATTTGTGGTTCCACCTCAGACCTAACTCATTTTTTATAGTTCTGTTATTAAAATTTCTTACATAATTACAATTACTTAATTACATACAGGTGAAGCTAATACAGCGTGTTAAAAAAATAGCATTCAACGCATTCAATAAGAATAAGATGTTCAATTTTCATCTTATGAGTTTTATTCGGACTGAAGATTTATTCGCAAATAAAATTCGTTGCTACTAAAATTTTCGTCGGCAACCCAAATGAAAGTTACTCCAGAATTTTCATTTTAAAAATAATTTTCTTTTCAAGAGCCGTGTTTAATCTTGAAATAACTGTCATCCAGATACCTACCTATATTATTACTCAGAGAACGAGAAGTGACGACGAACTGTGTTGGAATTAACTCCCACTGTCTTTTGAAAAGAAACATATGTTTTGCTGCTCTTATTTCGTTGCTGAAAGCTTTCAGTGACCGCTATGAGTAAAGCCCCGCCCCGGAAGCTCGGAACACGATTCTCCATACTCGATGTGAACGTGGCTCGATCCAAAAATGAGATTAATTATGAGCATAGCATATGCTCACGACTATATTCCCCGAGGGGGTAGTCAGAGATATTCTGAAACCTCAGAACATCCACGTTTCACCAATACCGAAACCGTAGTTAATTTTACGAATTTTCAAAAAACAATAAAACTATATATATGTTGTACCTACTGTGAATTATATTCGACAATGTAAGAATAAAATGGTTACAACTGGGAAAAAGGGACGACTTTTTCTTCACTTTTAATAATTAAAATAGATTTCGACAGAACCAAAGTTACAAAAGAGCCTCTTTTGTTTGAAATTTTTGATCTCGGATTCTATTTCAGAGTATAGTAGATTGTTGAGTGATACCCAACTGGCAAAATTTATTCTTATAAATATCCCAAGAGCATATTTTTTTCAGTCTTATATAACACTTACAGCCTGCTATAAGTGTGGAATTGGGCGCACTTTATAAGTCTATTCACCCTTTGTGTTGCCTTATAATGGTCTTGTGAAGTGTATTTTCAATCTTACAAAACTCTTAAGGATGCTTTTATAATTACAAACAAACTTACAAGTGACTTACAATGGCATGTTTTAAGGGCAATTTCCCTTACAGTCCTCTTACTAGTGCTGCTCTAAGTGTAATATCGCTTGTAGTCCTCTTTGTGATCCCCTAGTAAGAGTGTAATCACAATTCGACAAAGAGGTCTAGTCGCGTGTGTTCTGAAATGTTTTTTGGATTATAATTATTAAGACGCATCAAAAACGTAAGTAATATTTCACTTTTCTATGAAACGTAGTGTGTCTATATTTGCATAATTGTTTATTAGAGTATATATGCGACTGCGGTTGCGAAGTAGATTTTCTCGATTATTTTTAAATTTAAATAATAATATTATCGAAGGGCCTTTTCAAAAACGTGTCTTAAATATTAAAAATTATTTTATTTATTTGTGAAATACATCAAAATGTGGCCATTACCACCAATTATGATTTATAAGTGATTTATCAGAACTAAATAAGAGCAGTACTCTTATTTAAGGCTTTTATCGCACTGGTGAAGTCAAAATAAACCAAATCATTTGGCTACACGGCCATATTGCAGATAAGTATATTTCTTCGGAACGCTCCACTTCTCTTAAACCGCTTCCATTTGAGTAAATCCATCCTTAATAAAAAACAGTTATTTAAGCAAGCTAAATAGGACATCTATTTTCCGCCATCTTGGCCAAACAACTGACACAAGCAGAAAGAGCACTTTTAAGACTCTTTGAACGTGCTACTAGTCTTTAATATGTCGTAGGTAAGATGAATCACACTTATAAGTACTGGTCTTACAACAGGTTTATGAAATGCCCTAATAAGTCATTCACTCTTAATAAATACTTAGTAAAGTATCTTCTAAGATCGAGTGCTCTTGCAAAATGCTTGTATAAGTGTTAATAAAGAATCAAGGGCAATAAGGCTTATAAAATGCGCTTATAATACCACTACTCTTATAAATGTCTTATTACGTTTTCTTATATACGTCTGTAAGAATGTGTTACAAGTATGAAATCACATCATCATCATCAATCACACAAGCAGAAATAATTAGAATAACCGGCAATAGAGATCAGTCACTTTTAAGACTCTTTGAACGTGCTACTAGTCTTTAATATGTCTTAGGTAAGATGAATCACACTTATAAGTACTGGTTTTACAACAGGTTTATGAAATGCCCTAGTAAGTCATTCATTCTTAATAAATACTTAGTAAAGTAACTTCTAAGATCGAGTGCTCTTGCAAAATGTTTGTATAAGTGTTAATAAAGAATCAAGGGCAATAAGGCTTATAAAATGCGCTTATAATACCACTACTCTTATAAATGTCTTATTACGTTTTCTTATATACGTCTGTAAGAATGTGTTACAAGTATGAAATCTCTTATAGCCTAAATAGACTTATAACATGCCATTATAAGGGTTTCACTCTTAATCAGAACACATATAACCCTTATATAAGACTATAGATCTTATAAGCTTTTGTTTGTAAGAGTATTTTGCTAGTTGGTACTGTTTTTCCGATTAGCATTTCCATCGTAAAATTTATAAGACTAAGAAAAAAACTGGGCAATCAGTAGGACTCTAATACTGGTTGGCAAATTTATTCACCTCACCACGAGGATACCCAATCCTTGCTGAGCGCCCTAGCGCGCTGCGTACAAACGAAGATAGATCATAATTATTTTCAATAGGTACCAATTAAAGTCAAGAACATTTTTCAATCGCGATCTAGAACTAATTTCTGTGTTTGTGGTTTGTCGGATTTCCATAAAAATATACAGTTTCAATGCTTGCAATTCTTCCTCGTCTGACTCATTGTCAACAAACGTCTGATGATCGTAGACTGGTCTTATATTATGTACTTACGAACAGTTTATTGATCTCCACTATTGTACACAAATCCACTTTTATTGGGTAAATTCCACGATTCTGTAGACACATGGTTGGAATGAGTCCAATCAAGTCACAGCTATTGATTTAATTTTGTACTCTCTGAAAAGTCCTATGTGTAGGAAGGAGTAAGAGATGCAATTCCAAAATTTTGCAAATAGTACTAAGTATTTTGTTCTTTTTAAATATGGTTAAGTTCTTTATTCGAAGAGTTCATGAATCAATTTTGCTGCTAATTTTATTGCTGTTATAAAGTTTTTGTGGCAGGGAATGCTAAGCTAACTTTCAAAAATCACAATTCAGGAGTGCGATTTTTGAGAGTCAAATCAGCAGTAGAAAGATGCGTATCTCTATAGTAATTTTGACATTTTCAACTGCTGAGCTCACCGAATGAGTTTCAAAAATCGCACTCCTGGTGGTAGGGTTAACTGCAAAATACGGTTTAAACATTGTTTAAGTAAACCTTATTTCTAAGTTTCTTCTTACAAAACCAAGTGGAAAATATGAGGGTGCCCAATTTTACTCTCACAAATTCAGGTATAAACTCTATCGAATGTGTAGCGTAGGTACCTACCGTAGCACTAATTTACCAAATTAGTGCAAAATTAGGGTGAGAGTACTTAATCTAAAAAATTTATAGTACGATTCTGCGTTCTGGAGTGCGATTTTTGAATCTCATTCGGTGAGCTCAGCAGTTGAAATTGTCAAAATTACTATGGAGATACGCATCTTTCTACTGATGTTTTGACTTTCAAAAATCGCTCTCCTTGAGTATGATTTTTGAAAGGCAAATCAGCAGTAGAAAGATGCGTATCTCCACAGTAATTTTGACATTTTCAACTGCTGTGCTCACCGAATGACTTTCAAAAATCGCTCTCCAGGAGTGCGATTTTTGAAACTCATTCGGTGAGCTCAGAAGTTATAAAAGTTAAAATTACTATGGAGATATGCATCTTTCTACTGCTGATTTGACATTCAAAAATCGCACTCCTGAAGTAAGATTTTTGAAAGGCAAATCAGCAGTAGAAAGATGTATATCTCCATAGTAATTTTAACATTTTCAACGGCTGAGCTCACCGAATGAGATTCAAAAATCGCACTCCTGTACCAGCTACGTCCTATGTGGCTTGCACCAAAACGAACCTATAAATAAAATTAAATTTACTTACATTTAGTCAAAGTGAAAAATAAAAAAAAAAATGAACTGCAACATAATAAAGAAAACTAAAAATCACTTGTGAATTACGATCGTATAGAGATAGGAAGTGGTCTATTTGTGATGTTTAACATTTTAACAATGTTAGTAACAACGTAAACAAAACCTATATCATAAATGAACATTTCTCATCGATTTTATATGATTGATGATACGATTAGATCTGGCGCCCGCCCAAATTTTAAATTCACTTTTAGTAAACCACATACCTACATATTATTATCTATGCTGCGTATTATGCTGATTGTCAATAGGTAGGTACTCATCAATACGATTTTATAGCTACTATCGGTGGCAAGTCAAATTCAATGAGTAAAGTACCTAATTAATATAATATTTTAGATTTTAGACTAATCAAAATAGCATAATATTCGGGTGGTGGCAATTCTTCCTTAGTTCATTCTTGCAAAGGGAATAAAACACCACGGTCCAACTGTTTAAGTTGGGTCTTTTGTATTTATACTAAAAGTATCTTGATAACTTCGAATTTTCGATTGTTTGATTTAGCAAAAGTAGAAAGTAGTCTTTTGATAATGTGAATATTTCAATGGGTAAGTACCTACTTGGTCATATTACTCTATTTAATAGCATAATTTTCCCCTAGCTTTTGATGTTGACAGAAGAGGAAGAATAAGTATCAAAATCGCATTACTAAATCTGGTTCCTAAAAGTTTATTTTAAAACTTGTCAGGCGTCAGACCTAGCATTGATCAAAATAGATTTCGATCACAAAAGTATGCGGAAGAAATTGTCTCATTGGATAAAGATCTCTAAAATATTAATTTATACTAAGTAAAGGTATAGGTACTTACCGTAAGTAATTATACAGGGTCCAACTTAATATGCTGACACTTTTTTAAGGGGATGATCAGACCATCAAACTGAACAACTTTCTCTATGGGACCAACATCGAAATCGCGAAAAAAAAATCAGCTGTCCCATACATTTGGCTCGAGTAGGTTTGCAGTTTTGTATGGAGGGGCTGACTTTTTTTTCGCGATTTTGATGTTGGTCTCATAGAGAAACTTGTTCAGTATGATGGTCTGATCATCACCTTAAAAAAGTGTCAGCATATTTAGAAGGACCCTATATAGTAGGTAGGTACTCTGTGGTTATACCTATTAAGTAATATACAACGTGTTAAAGAATTAACGCAAAACTAGAAAGTAGTTTGTTTAGAATCGAGAGCAGAATCGAATTATCATGTTTTCAACATAGGTAATTTTTTTCAAAATATTAATTAATTGTTTGTAAAATTTAAAATTTACTAAAATCGTTCTCAACCAACAGCTTGGGCACTCTCACCCTACTTACTACCAAAACAAGATTCTTAAAAGGTAACCATGAGCATGTTAGCACTTTCATTAATTGCTGAAATGATAGCAAATCATTTTTGCCTCAAAACTTCAAATGCGAATAACTTCAAATTTTAACTATCAAAATAATGAAATTATTGTTTCAATCTAATTATTTCGTTATAAATCAGTTTGGGGTGTATGAGGTTTTGCGCTTATTCATTAACACGTTGTATAAGTAGGTACCTACCTAAGTATAAGACACGGACCTTCGTCCGTGGCATAAGGGTTTTGTTTATACGCAATAGACGACTAAGTGAGTTTAAGTTTAAGAGAATATTATTCCGAGAGCGAAAATGCGCGCTGCATACAAACGTTCTATGCTGATATTTTCAATACTAACCAATTAAAGTCAATGAAATTTTGCAGAAACAATCTAGAAACAAAACTCTATGCTTCTATAGAGTTAGATTTTCGATAAAATATACAGTTTCAATGCTAGGATTAATTTAAGATTTGTATGGAAATCTTTGAGGCACTTTAACTTGAAAACTATACATTTTAACGAAAATCTGACTCCATACAAGCATAGAAATTTGTTTCAAGATCGTTTCTGCAAAATTTCATTGACTTTAATTGATTAGTATTGAAAATATCACCATAGTACGTTTGTATGGAGTGCGCCCCGAATAATATACCCTTAAGAGGGTAAAGTTTCTTTTGCAGTGTCTTTACGCGCAAAAACTTTGCCACCACATCACATGCCATTTTTGGAAGGATATGTACAATGCTGTCCAAGATCTCAACCGGAGCTATTATCCGAGCCCTATACCCCACGGAGGGGTGACAGGAAGAAAAGAAGAAGACGCCCTTTCATCCTAAAACCTTCAATGCTAAAATGAGCTTTGCTATTATGTACTGCACCTTTAAAAATTATAGCTGGTAAGTAGTTGTAGGTATCAACTAACAAGGTTTCGGACCTCCTGTCGGAAGTATGGATGTAGGAAGCAGGAGTGCGATTTTTGAATCTCATTCGGTGAGCTCAGCAGTTGAAAATGTCAAAATTACTATGGTGATACGCATCTTTCTACTGTAAGTTTCTAGTATGATTTTTGAGAGTCCAATCAGCAGTAGAAAGATGCATATCTCGATAGTAATTTTGACATTTTCAACTGCTCAGCTCACCGAATGAGATTCAAAAATCGCACTCCAGGTAGGAAGTTTCAAGGCCGCTCCACATTCACGCTGCGAATCGCGGCTCGAATCGCGGCTCAAATCGCGGCGCGAATCGCGCGTGAACTCTTCTTGGCTCCACATTCGCAGTGTTATCACTACGCAGCTTTCGCGCGTTCGCAGGCTCTTTGACGCGGGCCAAAAACCGACAAAAAGTGGTTAACAAGGCGCGAACCCGCGAAAAATATGTGAATCGGCTCCACATTCACGTTTTCGCGCGTTCGCGCGTGAACTTCGCGCGCGAACGCGTGAATGTGGAGCGGCCATCACACATAAAGGCCGCTCCACATTCGCAGTGCGAATCGCGGCTCGAATCGCGGCTCGAATCGCGGCGCGAATCGCGCGTGAACTCTTCTTGACTCCACATTCGCAGTGTTCACAATTGTGTTCACAGTAGAGTTCGCGCGCTCGACGAATATGGACGACGTTGTTGCTGCGACAGGCTTCTGCTAATTATGTCTATATTCAAAGTAAAAAACACATCAACCAGTTTTAAACTGGTTCCAAGTAAATGCGCTGTAAAAAACATTTTTCTAGTTCATTTGCCCAATTTACGGTCATTTTGAGAATAAAAAATGACAAGAGAGTACGAACACAACTGTTCTCGACGGTGACCTGCACGCAACTGAGTAACGCGCGAATGTGGAGTCTCGCAGCTTTCGCGCGTTCGCAGGCTCTTTGACGCGGGCCAAAAAACCGACAAAAAGTGGTTAACGAGGCGCGAACCCGCGAAAAATATGCGAATCGGCTCCACATTCACGTTTTCGCGCGTTCGCGCGTGAACTTCGCGCGCGAACGCGTGAATGTGGAGCGGCCATAAAACATATATGTAGGTATATATGTAGACGCTGAAATTCACGGATACAGTTTTCTTTCAGTAAAGATGCCTCGCTTCTATCAGTTGTTCGCGAAACGCTGCACTGATAACACGTTTACAAAACAGTCGCTAAAATATCGACAGATCGATTAAATTGAAAGAAAATGTATTAATTTCTTAAATTAATTTAATTTCGTTAAAGGAACTAAGTAGGTATATACCAAACCTATTATGTGGTCAAAGTCTAAAAGGTTCTTATTAGATTTTGGTGTGGAATGAAAAAAAATATTACCTAGAATTATTTAAAAAATAGAACATTTGGGAATGTTTCAGTTTTTTTTACAAAATGTGCCAGTGATTGTGTATTGAACTATTTATGACTACTTAAGAATAATAATAATAAATGAATAAAAGTTTTAGGATGTTACATTAAATTATGGAAAATGGATTTGACTTTACCTATGTGATAATTGAACTGACATAAAATTAATAAAATGAATTCGCATTGGAATCTACAAACATTTGCTCTATGCATTATTTTACTAGGTAAGAAATAAGTTAAGACTTTTTAAATAATATTAAGTACTTACAGATTTTTAAACGAAATATATTTTACTAAACTTGTCATTAATAAATCTAGAATCTAGATTATGTCTACTAATTTTTATCGAGGTGACAAAATATCTCAGACCCAGAAAATATCGCGTCGAACCCACCATACCCCTGGCCCCTGGCCATTATTTAGTAGGTAGGTAGGTAGGGTAGTTAGAGATCTTGTCAGTTTCTCGTAATATTTATTGTTCCAAAATATAAATGTATTTCTTTTAATCTATTACCTGGGTAGATCAACTATTTTTTGTCCTCACGGTACTGTATAAAAAAAGTTTTTATTCCTTTTTTCTTGACATTCATTAATTTTGTGAGATAGATATTGGTATCTAATGATATGATTCTTCTACACACATGTGCATTGCACCATCTGTGTTGAACTAATAGAAGTTTTTGGCGGTTGTCCGATAGACCAAAAAGCGTGGGGACAACGAAATAAAGCGTCCATCGGACAACCGCCAAAATTCAAGTAAAATTCAAGTAATTTTGCAAAACCGTGTGTGTGTTTAAAAAATGCAATCCTTAGTTATTCAACAAACATAAAATTTTGGGGCAAGCAAAACCTGAGCTTGAGCCTGAGCCTGAACATTGAGAAAATTTTATGCAGATGATGGGACTAGGTATGGACAAAAAATAGTTGATCTACCCACCTATGTTCTACTGACCTGGAGTGCGATTTTTGAATCTCATTCGGTGAGCTCATCAGTTGAAAATGTCATAATAACTATAGAGATACGCATCTTTCGACTGCTGATTTGACTTTCAAAAATCGCACTCCGTATGATTTTTGAAATTCAAAACAGCAGTAGAAAGATTCCTATCTCCATATACCTAGTAATTTTGACATTTTCAACTGATCAGCGAATGGGATTTAAAAATCGCACTCCTGAGATTCTGGAAAATGTTCTGCATCATCGTCGTCACTTCAGCCTCCCCCCATTATCCTATTCCTTCCCGGTCCTGTGCTGGAGTGCGATTTTTGAATCTCATTCGGTGAGCTCAGCTGTTAAAAATGTCAAAATAACTACGGAGATACGCATCTTTTCACTGCTGATTTGACTTTAAAAATCGCTCTCCTGTAGTATGATCATGCTTCAGGAGTGCGATTTTTGAAAGTCAAATCAGCAGTAGAAAGATGCATATCTCCATAGTAATTTTGACATTTTCAACAGCTGAGCTCACCGAATGAGATTCAAAAATCGCACTCCTGATCGCACCTAAGTGTTTCCAGCAATATTCGCAATGTATATTACAGTTGAGAACTTTTTAATGTGTTATTTATAGATTTACTTACGCTACATAGGTGTTATCCTAAGCCTTGCATACCAAGTGACTAAGCCATAGCGTAAATAAATATACTTAGACCAAGCTAAGCCATCTATAGTATAGGTACAAATGTCGCGAGCCATACCCTCTTCTCCTGATATTCATTCGTCAATCTGCACAATAAATTGCAATAATTAATAAATAATGAAGTTCAATATCCAATGAGCGTTTTTTTTTTCGTTTCATAGTAGATCGATAGATGACGCTACGGTCTATACGAATCTATGTCAAACACTGAAAAATTATCTTTCCCCGAAATGAGGGTAAAAGTGAAGTGAAAAAAAAACAAAAATCTTTTGGAACATAATGAAACATATTTTTTATGATATTTATCTATATTTCTTATGCTAATTTACTCTTTAAGGTGATACAAGACTACAATTTGACTAAAATAAATATAAAAATCTTTGATCATAAGGCAAAATCTGAAATTGAACTGGCAATAAGAAAACTTGAGCTGTCAAATGTCATTGTCAATCAAACTCGTATCGTAGCATTTACTTTGTCGAGTTTGTTAGTTTACTTCAAACTGCTTTTCTGAAAAACAACAAAAAAAGGACTGTATTTTTGGCTAAGAAAGAAATCGAAAATAATTTCAAAATTTTTTTGATGACGTCTTCCAAATCCGAACCAAAGAGAATTAAATCTCTACGTTTTTAAGTCTATAGGTGACATTGCAGAGGAAGTTTTTGCTTGACAGTTTGTCGTACAGACACTACTGCCATCTATTGAGTTATAAGAAAACGGCATTTAAAAAAAAAAAGAAAAACGCTCATTGAACATACAGCCAGTGATAAAATGAGAAAACGAGAAAGTAGTTTTACGTGACCTATGCACTGATCCTATAATGCACTGATAGAGCGCGCAAAAAGACAAAGTCAGCGGAAATCCCGATTTTTTTTTGTCACTAATGTAAAAGATAGACGGATCATCTCCATCCATACAAACGAAGTTTACTTATTGTTTGGATATAACCAATTAAAGTCGATGAAGTATTTAAACACGGTCTAAAAACTGATCTCAGGTGCCTATGGTTTGTTTGAATTGAATTGAATTGAATTGAACAGTGGCTCAAAACATTCTATACAAATCTTAAATTTTAATCTTAGCATTGAAACTGTATAATTTTAACAGAAATCTGACAAATGACGGGAACCAATATTAGTATCTAGAACGTGTTGATAAATTACTTACTTACCTACATAAAATAAGACATAGTATACTAAGTCACGACTAAGTATAATAATTTATTATACTTCTTTGAGTTCACTGTAACCAACTAACTTAATTAATAGTAGGTACCTCCTAGTAGCAATGTAAAAAGTATAAATTTGGGACACTTTGATATGACACGGCAATTTCTTTAAAACTCTTACTTAATTTCGAAGGGAAAATAGAGGAGAAGAGTGGGAGAGAAAGACATCTCTAACATTGAATTATAATTTATTTAACATATATGAAGACTCTCAGGAGTGCGATTTTTGAATCTCATTCGGTGATAGAGTTGCCAGGTGTCCCGATTTGCGCGGGACGTCCCGATTTTCATGGGGTAGGGGAAGCATCCCGATTTGCACCTGATCGGGACACTAAATGTCCCGATAAATCAAATGCCCCAGGCGACACTTTAATACGGGCGGCAAATTCAGGAAAAATATCGATTGATATATCTCTGTTTATCTCAATTCGTAGAGCGGAGAAAAATAGAGCTCGCTTCGCTCGCTCTAATTATCTGTTTTAATGACTGTGTCTATACACATAATCCTAAAGAGTTCTGACAACAGCTAAAAGATGTGGTGGTGCTAACATTTTCGAGCATGCGTCGCTCAATCCATATTACTTTGAACATGTTTTGTACGTAAAAAGCTCTGGTCCTAACTGATTTGTATTAAGAGGAAAAGTCGAGCTCGCTTCGCTCGCTCTACGTTTCTATTTTTGCATGGATAATTCAAAATATACCACAACGCGATTTTTTAGACAATTAAGATTATTGTCTAAGATTTTCGGTTATGTTAGTGAGTTGGTTTTTGTTGGTTTATTGATATGAATGTAAGTGCGTGCTTGTATTTAAATATTAGAATAAGAATAAGTATATTTTATTGTTCAAACTGTGTACAAAAAGATGTTACAATAAGATGGAATCAACGCAATCAACCTCGTCAATAATTAATTGGGATTCATTGTCATTGTTTTCATTGTAACCTATGTAATAATAATAAATAAATAAATAATAATAATAAATAATAATACTTAAACTAAAATTTTATTGTAATACCTATTTTTTTATTCTACTAGTCCAGTAACTCTGACTAGTTATTATTATGTAGGATTACATTCAGATGTAGGCATTAGTAATTTAAGTTGCAAAACGCACTTAATTTCAAAATACCTTGTTTTTTGTGTCCCGATCTACAACCCTAAATCCCGATTTTTTTAGCTTCTGCCCCGATTTAAAACAAATCGGACCTGGCAACCCTATTCGGTGAGCTCAGCAGTTGAAAATCTCAAAATTACAATCGAGATAGGCATCTTTCTACAGCTGATTTGACTCTCAAAAATCATACTTCGGGAGTGCGTTTTTTGAGAGTCAAAACAGCAGTAGAAAGATGCGTATCTCCATAGTAATTTTGACATTTTCAACTGCTGAGCTCACCGAATGAGATTCAAAAATCGCACTCCAGATCCACAACGGAAACATGGCGAAACTATAAGGGTTCCTTGTCGACTTCGGAACCCTAAAAAACAGCTGTCTCATACATTTGTGGCGTGTAGGTATTGTAGTTTATGATGGAACAGCAGATTTTTTTTGCGCTTACAGTTTTGAGAGTAGGTACGTGGTTTAATTAAAGGTTAATGATACTTTTCCTTACACCCTGAATACGCTCTCATCGATGGAGTATTCGAAAATCCTTGTATCTTGGATACGACACGGCATCATCAACTTTTTCTTTGACTTGTGCTAAATAACTATGTGATGAAGATCTACCTCTCTTCTCCTTCTTTAAAAATTATCAAAATAAGATAATTTGAATAATAATAAAAAAAAGTAAGTTATAGCCTGTAGAATCCCACTGCAGGGCAAAGGCCTCCTCTCACGAATAACGGTGAGAGGGAGTGGGCCATATCCACCACGCGGGCCCAGTGCGTGTTGGTGGAGGCAAGTCAGTGGTCACCTTGCTGTCAGATAATTTTCAAGCCGCCAATAGGCCTCTGACCTGGCTTAACGAATAGTTACAACGCCATCTGACGGAACTATCCGAGACCAACTGCTTAACGTGCCTTCCGAAGCACGGAAACGCTCGAGATGAAATAGTCATAAATACCACTAAACGGTCCATCTAAAGACTGACCGGACCTGACGTTGCTTAATTCGGTGATCGTTTCCAATACCGAAGCTCGACTACGCCGACGAGCGCTTCGAATAAGAATAATAATACTTATACCAGTTAAATAATATAGATCAATGTTAAAGTGCGCAATAGTGCGGCTCGCATCGGAGCAGAGCGGAGGTGTGAATTTAAAATATAAATGATCGTTGACATAACGTGACTGACGGATTAGTGGCTCCATAACTCAATGATAACAATATATATAAAGTGGTTGCCGACTACCTACAAACGTAGGTACTTACCTAGGGGGCGTCCATAAATCACTTGACGTTAATTATCAACGTTAATTAAGGGGTTGGGGTCCTGTATCACTAGTCTTCCATTAGCCTCCAACATGCGTCAACCTAGGTTAAAAATAAACTCCAGGATTGCGCTAAGTCAAAACATCGAAGTTCTATACTTATCCAATTTCAGTTCTAATCACATTGCAACCCAATCAGTATTTCAATTGTGCTGAATTCCGCATCGAGCTAAACTCTATGTAACTGACAGCCCTTACGTCTGAGCGATCTGTCAAAACGGCTCTAACCGCTGTCAAATGCAGTTATCGATTAGCGCAATACCAAATGTGTCAAATTCTGGTACTTACGTAGTCCAATCACGGTTCAATCACCGAATATTTACCGCGATTGTAGCCCAGCATGCCGATTGCACAAATTTAAAACATCCAAGTTCAATCCTAAATAATCCCAATCCAATTTCAGTTCTAATCACATTGCAATCCAATTACTATTCAACTGTGTTTAGTTCCATGTATCGCGCTAATCTTGACTTATTTTCTATGTGACAGACAGCCTTTATACAAGGTGTTACAAAAATACAAATAAACCTTTTACGGGGTGGTATAGACCATCAAACTGAACAATGGGACAACTATGGGACCAACATCTAAAACGCGAAAAAAAAAATTGATGTTCTATACTCTACAAATCGAGCTAAAATATTGGTTCCTATATGAAATTTTTTTTTTGCGATTTCGATGTTGGTCCCATAGAGAAAGTTGTTCAGTTTGACGGTCTAAACAACCCCCTTAAGAGTTTCAAATATTTATTGTTAGAGCCGTGGTGGTCCAGTGGCGAGTAACCTTGCCTGCTGTGCAGAAGGCGATGGTTCGATCCCCGTCCAAGCCGACTCGTACCAATGAGTTTTTCGGAATTTATGTACGATTTGTTACACCACTGGCTTTTCGGTGAAGAAAAACATCGTGAGGAAACCTGCATGCTTCAATTTCGAGGCGTGTATTGTACCCACTGTCCATTATAAGTGGCGACGGGCTCACCCCCCGTCACACTGGACAGAGTTTCGGTACTACTGGTGAAACGTGGATGTTCTGAGGTTTCAGAATATCTCTGACTACCCCCTCGGGGAATATAGTCGTGAGCATATGCTATGCTATGCTGATTGTTACTTATGAAACACCCTGTATAACGTCTGAGCGATATGTCAAAATATCAATACCAAAATGTGTTAAAATTTGTGGTTCGCACAATATGCAGCAATATTTGATTAATACAGGGTGTAAGTAACATAACACCCTAGTAATACTTAAGGGGGTGCTTCAGGCCATCAAACTGAACAGCTTTAACTATGGAGCCAACTTCGAAATCGCGAAAAGAAAATCTGAACGAAGCAAAGAAAGAAGAAAAGCTGTCCCATACATTTTAGTCGAGTCGGTAGTTACAGCAGTTTTGTATGGGACAGCTGATTTGTTTTTCTTGATTGATTGATTTCACTGTGTATGTTTTTAACAATTCAGGAGGTAGACTTTAAGAGAATATTATTCCGAGAGCGAAAATGCGCGCTGCATACAAACGTACTATGGTGATATTTTCAATACTAACCAATTAAAGTCAATGACATTTTGCAGAAACAATCTAGAAACAAATTTCTATGCTTCTATAGAGTCCGATTTTTCGTTAAAATATACAGTTTCAATGCTAAGAATAATATAAGATTTGTATGGAAGTCTTTGAGGCACTGTAACTTGAAAACTATACATTTTAACGAAAATCTGACTCCATACAAGCATAGAAATTTGTTTCTAGATTGTTTCTGCAAAATTTCATTGCCTTTATTTGGTTAGTATTGAAAATATCACCATAGTACGTTTGTATGGAGCGCGCTCGGAATAATATACTTACCCTTAACGTGAATGCAAGCCCTGCTTATAAAAAAGCACTAGCAAGCTTTATTGTTTTCTTTTTAAACGGAACCATTAACCCTGAAGCCGTAACCACCGAAACTCAACACGTTAAATCTAAATGGAATAAAACTGTTCTGTCTTTTATTTGCACACGCAACTTTATTTGCCCACCCATTTGTTCGAGACGTTGAAAAGATGAAAGAGAACACAATACCGAGTCATTGCAGACAACCGGACGGAATAATGTGTGTTATTAAGATTATTTTTGGCATTTAGCCCACTAATTTCCATTATTGCAATTCCTGCTCAGACCAGCGTATACGGTGGCTCAACCACAACAAACATTATGAGTCTGGTGAATCCGGGGTAATGACTTTCGCCTCATAATTTTGGTGATTAAGAATCCCTGAATTTAATTTTTATTTACTTTCTAGAGTGCGATTTTTGAATACCATTCGGTGAGCTCAGCAGTTGAAAATGTCAAAATTACTATGCAGGTACGCATCTTTCTACTGCTGATTTGCCTTTCAAAAATCATACTCAAGGAGAGCGATTTTTAAAAGTCAAAACAGTCACCGAATGAGATTCAAAAATCGCAATCCTGATCGAGTATTTTTAGGAATAACCTACGAATAATTAAAAATTGAGCGGGATTGTCATTGAGTATCATGTTCAGTAACTGAAGGAAGCGGAAACACCACATTTCGGAGCCTACACGCGTGGTTAAATCGTTCTAGCTACACGCCCAGAAAAAAGCTAAGTAAGTAACTCCGGCAGAGCTCGGTGGCGCGTTGCGGAGAGGTATATGGACTCTCAATCATGATTTCCGGGTTCGAATACACACGGAAAACATGCCACGTACCAATGAGTTTTTCTAACTTATGTACCTACGTATTTCCGACTGCTCTCAAACGGTGAAGGAAAACATCGTGAGGAAACCTGTGTATGCAGAAGAAATTCTGATGCATATGTGAAGATTACCAATCCGCATTGGGCACGCGTGGTGGACTTGGAGAGGGTAGGCCTGTGCCCTGCAGTGGGACGTATAAAGGCCGATGATGAAGTAACTCCGGAAAGGAATAGGGTCGTGAGTTTATTCATGTAACTTTACTGAACTAGAAGCCGTATCAACGGGGGGCAAATTACGTCCATCGCAATATTCAACATAATAATACAGTACAGAACACGACAGTATTATGTCGGATAGGATAGGAGGAGATCTACAATCAATCAATGAAGATGGGTGTATTATGTTCCATTATATAGGATAAGTAATATTATGTCATGAAAATAAGCGAGCTAGGCGTGGTGGCGTGTTGCAGAAAGGTATACTTTCAGGCCGAGATTCAGATGTAAGTAACTATATGTCTTTTGATAAAAATGTTCATCTTACTCAAAAGATTTACTTAAAGGTTTACTTAAAGACAAAACGATAGCTGATTAGATAAAAGATTATCAAGCGAAAACACGCGAATTAGGTTGATAAGCGGCAATAAACCGGCTCTTCTGCGGGTGGAGCCTTATTTTAAAACTAAATTTGCTCTTGCTTATTTAATTTGTGTAATGCATATACCAACATGTCGGTTTACGTAATACCGACTCCTCTCAAACGGTGAAGAAAAATATTCTGAGGAAACCTGCATACGCTGAAGAAAAGATTCTAATTCTAATGCATACAATACCTACAAACATAGGATGCATATTTGTAGTCCACCAATCCGCATTAAGCGCTACGAACAAATAATAAGTCAGGAAGCGTAAACGTGAACAAAATGCGTGAGAAATTCGACCCCACAATTCACTACATTGACAAATTATCTCGAGTATTCGAACGAAAGACTCATGCAAACCGGCCAATCAAGCTGCGCTTGTGTGATGCGCTGTACACCGGAAAGCACGGTGATTGGTTTCGGGCGTAACCGATAGCGGCTATTGGTCCGCGCGCCTGCTGCAGTCAACTGCTGTGTCAAATGCATGGACGATTTTATGCATTAAGTGAGAGAGGACAAGTCATTTTAGAAATATTGTATTTTTGCACTTTACTTAATAGTTGAATAAGTAAGTTACAATTTTACTAATATGTTGTACTATTGTGTCGTATCATAAATTAAGATTTATAATCGAATTCGATTCCAATCTAGGTTCTAAATGTTCTAACTACACATTTAGATAGGATAAGTTGTTAAACTTATAATAAAAACGGCGCACCAAGGGTTCTGTACAAACTTGTGTGTAGATTAGATATTTCTTCCAACACAGGATCTAGTTTCCAAGATTTTTCCTTTTTTTTCGTGTAGGTACTTGTCTTTAGTTTTCTTCCAAAATCAGTCCCATTGCTCTAACGAAAATATAAATCGGATTGAAACTCAAACTTATGTAAGTATTTTAAAAGTTAAATCTCCCATACATAGACATACGTCATAGTTAATTCTCTAACTCAAATGTAGGTTACCAATCCGTATTGGGCTCGCGTGGACTAACCCCATACACCCTCTCTGAGGTAAGCCTGTGTCCTGTAGTCGGACGTATATTATAGGCTGTGTGTGGTGGTGATGATGATATAAATACAAAAAACAATTTTCAGATTTTTTACTTTACTTGATCTGCGACACCTTAGATGTTTATTATTGTAGGTCAACAGCAGTACATAAACACAGACAGACTGCCAGACACAGACAAACGGACAACGAAGTGATCTTATAAGGATTAAAATCAATCAAAAAAATAAATCTTTCTTTTTTGTAATTTAGTGTAGGTAGTACTATAGATTATTGCCACTTTATATTCATCATGTCGGAATTACCGACACGTAAGTAAGCTGCTTGAGTTCATGTTGCATAATATTGACCACTATGAATTTAGAATAAATTCGTTTTTAATATGACCACCTTTTTAAGCCCCGCCCTCTCCGGCTTACTTTTCGTGGCGTCATTTTTTATGGACTGTTACGCTTCCTGACTTATTATTTGGCACGCGTAGACTAACGCCCTTACATTACAACCAACCTGAGGGTAGGCCTGTGCAAATACTTGGCCTATGGAAAATAGGTAACCGTTATTCTTTTTCATTTTCATTCTCTAACTAATCTAAAGGCTCACTCAATATTTTTTTCTACTAAATCAGCCGGTGTATAACGAAAAAGAAATAAAAACATCTTGAATAAAATCTTTAAGTAGGGTAAAAGCGCCTAAACCCGGCCCCCGCCTAAAGTCGGCAGTCTGAACTATTGTCGTCCATAAATTATTTCGTATTTCACATGTAACAATTGTTTTTGCTCTAAAGGATACCTTATTTTCTTCTCCTTACGTGTTACCAAAGTTACGTCGATCGGTCACAGCATACAAATACAATCGAGGTTTTAATGGCAACAAGTGCGGAAGAATCTGCAATACCGGGTTTTTTCGGGTAAAATCATTATGCGATCCATTTTTGGGAAATGTGATTTCTATTAATTTTAACATTTTTGTGGGTTGCTGACATTTGTTAAAGCTAATTTATAACCCATTTAATGATATCAACACCAAATTTTACACTTAATATCATTAGTTTTTGAAATAATAGGGGGGCCGGAGTTAGGGTATAAAATTCTCGATAAAACCTTAAGTATACGTGGCCAGCTTTAGGGAATCAACCTAAATGAACAAATCCTAAGGTCGGCATTAGTAATGAACGAGTATTTCTTTAGTATATTATTATACCAGCATAAAACAATATCTGAATTAATTATAAATTGTTCATTTGAACATTTTATAACATCAAGGAACTTAATTAATTACTGAGATTATTAAAGCTCTGCTTATTGTTATTAAGAAGGATACCTTCACTGTAGATGTAAATCCACCAAAAATTAAAAGAAATGGCATTAAAAATAAGTTCTAGTTAAAAAAGAGTTATTGAAATATTTACGTCCTATTGCTTTATTTTTAACCAATTATAGAGAATTGGAGACCACCCGTAGTTAGTCCTTTAGAAATACATATGCCGACTTTAGGAAAAATACTTACCGGGATTAGGGCTAGACCTGCCGACTTTGGGGAAAATTTGTGTCTTTCGATTTAAACCTTAATAACTCAGCAATAAACTGTTTTTTGGCTTGTTTTTGGCTTTAATTCTGAAGATTATGAACCACTTCGCAATTTAAAAAAGAATCTTGAAAGCTGCGGAAATACCAAGTTAAATAGCCAAAGAAAATGTTTTTTAAAAAGTTTTTACCATAAAGTTATTATGGTTACAGTTGCAGAAACACACAATAAAGTTGATCCTCCATTAAATCTCTTGTAGCTTTTACTACGTTAACACGAAAAAAAGTGACAGCAAGAGATTTAATGGAGGTAGGTATACGGGTTTTTACTATTTATTTATTTAAGATTAATCCTTCCTAAGGTTCCTAAACTGTTTTAAAAATAAAATTCCAAAATACAATCATATCTCTAGGATAATCATTCTGCAAATAGAATTTATTTTTGTAACTGAGTCGAGTGGCGATCTTCGATGGATTTGATTTATGACTGTAATAACTTTTATTTATTTTTCCCGACTAGGTATTATATATTTTACGACTAATCGAGAGTGAACGATGTACCTACTGCTTATAGTGTCGGACGCACTCCTATAAAATCATCTGCAAATTCTGAAAAAAAATGTTTTGAAGTTTATAGAGAAAGCTATAGAACGGGCATTCAAATAATAATAGTCGCGAAAACGAGACAGGCTTATACGCTAATAATTACACAGAATGAGCGAGTGAAAAATACTCAATCTAGGTACCTACGTTTGAAGCTTATTTTTCGAGCTTTTGGGTAGCAAGCATACTAGACGAAAAAAAATTCGCAAGAGATTTTGAAATGATGAACAAAGCTTTCAATAATAGGGGGTATCGTGTCACGTTCTTGCATAGACTTTGATACTTAATGAATTTGGCGGGGTATCTACTTTGGTAAGTTACGGTGTATGTATAAACCTAAATGCGTTACTTGGGTACCTACATACTTTATGGGTGCTTCAGACCATTGAACTGAGCAACTATCGCTATGGAACCATAATCAAATCGCCATAAAATTCTGCTGATCCATAGAAAACAGTAGCTATAACTTCTTCTGCCTGCCCTTATCCCATTATTTGGGGTAGGTTCGCCCTGTGGCTGGTAAAATTTCCTTTAAATACCTAGGTAGGTACTTACCAACATAGTAATACCTAGGTCGTATATGCGATCGAGAATACCTACCTTGAAACTTTTACAGCAATTTATGAAGTCTGTGCATTAATTGCAGAATTTATTTCGTATTGTTTTGTTTCATTTTCTGTCAGTCTTAATGAACCATTAAAAATAAACCAAGTAACTACCTATCAATTTATATACCTTAAAGGCTTATTACACTTGTCTAAATTTAGATTCTAATAAGAGGAACAGAGCTATAGGTTAGAACGACACGTTGTAAGTACCTTCTTTATTAACCTATAGCTCTTATTAGAATCTAAATTTAGCCAAGTGTAATAAGCCTTTTAGTCTGTCTCTTGATTTGTAACTTCATTTTATAAAGTAGGTGAGGTGGTGGAACCAACAATAATTGAGTCAGGTAACGGTAACACACTCGATAGGCAATGACTTTTTGAAAAATAAAATTTAACCATTTTGCATGCTATCTCGAAATCAGACGTCGTTATTTTGTGCGAATTCAAATCGCAAAAAAAAATCGCATCAATGAAATTTTCGATTGTTCGGTGTTCACCTGTTCATCCTTTAGTTAAGTTTCATCTCCCATATTGTCCATGAGTCGATGCCATAAGTATTATGATTTCGATCTGTACAGCTAGGTAGGTACCTATAAACATCCTATAAATAAGTAATTAGTTTTTTTATTTATTGGTTGGAGAATCGTTTCTGTTTTCGGCTAGACGTTGAGTTTTGGGACACCCTGTATAGTATACCATTGGCGATAGGCCTTGTCCTCGACATTGGCAACAAATTGAATCTGTAAATACTTACACGGTTTCCCTCAAGACCAAACGCACCCACCTACACTTGACTATATTTTGGCAGATGCCCCGCAATGTTTAATTTGTTGGGATATTTAACTAGCTAGATACCCTTAGTTAGGGCTTCGTCTGCTGATATTTAGTAGGGCATTCGCTACAAAGAGTTGCTCAGAGCAGAGCGCCCCATACGACCCATGCTGGAACTGGCAGGCAGAAAAAGATAGTTAAGTACCTAAATAAATAAAAAAGAACTTTCAAATTGATTATGCTCTTGTAAGAGTTTGTCAGTCTGAAACACCCCTAAACTATGTATAAGTACACATTTGTTTACCTACTTTACGTTTACACCCTGGAGTGCGATATTTGAATCTCATTCGGTGAGCTCAGCTATTGAAAATGTCAAAATTACTACGGAGATACGTCTCTTTTTACTGCTGATTTAACTTTCAAAAATCGCTCTCCCGTAGTAGGATTTTTGAAAGTCAAATCAGCAGTAGAAAGATGCATATCTCCATAGTAATTTTGATATTTTCAACTGCTGAATTCAGCAAATGAGATTCAAAAATCGCACTCCTGATCAATAGGTAAGAATTGTAGGTGAGTTAGGCAGGTATATTATTAAACTGCATCGAATTGAATGGTGAGCCAAATTAAACAGGAAACTTTTGCCTCACATCTGCTGATATTTCAACATATTAATTTTGTCTTGAGTTTGAGCACGAAACGCGAAACGACCTAGGTAGGTAAGTACCTAATAATTTTTGAGAAGCTGTGATCGTTGGTCGTTCATTTGTGTATATAATGTAGGTATGTTATGTGGCAACAGATGTGTATTTCTGGAAGCTAATATTATCTTCAAACATTCAGCGTATGTACAACTGAAAGAAATAATGATCATGTCACGGTTCACTAAGTGGCTCCGTCAATAATCGACTTATATGAAGTCACGATGTCGTTCCAGGGATGTGCCTAGGCCTACCTATATTGAGCACGTTCGTGTCCCTTGACGAACATATTCGTATTCGCGATTTGTGGACATTTTAGCAATGCCAAGACCACAACATACAAGGTGTTACAAAAATACAAATAAACATTTAAGGGGGTGGTTTAGACCATCAAACTGAACAACTTTCACTATGGGAAACATATCAAAATCGCGAAAAAAAAATTGATGTTCCATACTCTACAAATCGACTAGAGCTAAAATTATGTATGGGATATCAGATTTCTTTTTCGCGATTTCGATGTTGGTCCCATAGTGAAAGTTGTTCAGTTTGATGGTCTAAACCACCCCCTTAAATGTTTATTTGTATTTTTGTAACACCTTGTATAATTTAGTGGGTTCTGATCTTGTTTAAGGTTCCGATTGCAAATCTCCAATGAAAATCACCCCAGGAGTGCGATTTTTGAAACTCATTCGCTGAGCTCAGCAGTTGAAAATGTCAAAATTACTATGGAGATATGCATCTTTCTACTGCTAATTTGACTTTCAAAAATCATAGGTACCTACTTCAGGAGTGCGATTTTTGAAAGTCAAATCAGCAGTAGAAAGATGCATATCTCCATTGAAATTTTGACATTTTCGACTGCCTTTCGCACAATTCCGCCCGCAATATCACTATCATACGACAATCAAATGGACAAAATTACATATAGAATTTTCTGAAAATAAACTAGAGTTACCTAGAAACACAAAGGCGGTTTAGGTTACAGTTTATACAGCTGTTTGCCCTCTTTGCCAGTTAAATATTGAAACAATTCCGCAAAGACTCTTGCAAAAGCTAGCTTTTATAAAGCCCCACTTAGGTAATAAAAGAAAGCAAATACAGGTACTTTATTGCTGTGTTCTATCGTCAACACTTAAGCAAATCAAATTATTAATCTGTGACTTAAGTACTTATACCTACTCGAATTAAATATTTTTTTAGGTTGAGCAATTTTTAGAAGGTAGAGAGTTTTGATCGACCTATAATCATATACTTAATAGGTTTAGTCATTAAAATACCTTACCTACATAATATAACTACACAGGGTCCTCCTTAATATGGTGACACTTTTTAAGGGAATGATCAGACCGTCAAACTTAACAACTTTCTCTATGGGACCAAAATCGAAACGCGAAAAAAAATATCTGCGGTTCCATACTAAACTGCAATCCTGTTTGTCCTACTCGTGTATGGGACAGCGTTTTTTTTGCGATTTTGATGTTGGTCCCATTCCCATAGAGAAAGTTATTCAGTTTGATGATGATTCAGATATTCAGTGATTATGGGTATGGGTAGGTGAACACATGAATCTGATCATCCTCTTAAAAAAGTGTCAGCATACCTATTAAGTTGCACCCTATTGTACTTATGTATATGTATTGTGCTTGTAATATGTATAAAATAAATAAATAAATGTTTGTTTATATGGTTAGTTAGTAGGTAGGTTAATATGGGTAGGTGAACACATGAATACGAAATGTAATAAATAACCATGATTTAGCTAAAAAACTACTTTACCTTCAATTTACTACAAGTATTGGTCAGTTTGCTAAACGGCTGTATAACAGCTGTATAACAGCTGTAGTATTCGTAATACGAATACTACGAATTAATAAATTGAAAATTAGCAAAAACTATGCAGAATTTAAAAAATAACGGACGAGAAAAGACATTTAGGCGTAGACCGATTTTAGTAACATTTAGATAATAATTACCTAATTATAATTATAATTATGTAATGTTATATAAATTATGTTATGTTATATAAAGCGCGTAAAGTGTTTGTACAGCCCTACCTGTAACTTGTAAGACACACAGAAAACAGCAATTAAGAAAATTACACACGTGGCAAAATGTTTTTCAGTTTACTCTTTTGATGAATTGACACCGCACCGGCAATATCTGATCGATCTTGACTTGGGGCAAAGAAAATATTATATGCTTGGGGTGAAGTCCACGCCACGAGTTTATAGGAAATAGGTACACTATGGGTACTGGTAGGTCATTCCTTTCAGGGTCGGCGCCCATGGAAAAGACAGTAACCTAGGTACCTATAAAAAAACTATATAATGATGGTGCATAGCAAGATTAGCTAGTCCACAGACCACATGGCTGTGCGATTCCATAAATAAGATCCTAAAAAAAAAGTCCTAAAAAAATCGGTAGATCATTGGATCGATGGGCGGGATCATTGGGTCCTCATCCTTCAACTAATACTGTACCTACTTGCATCCATATTACTATTTTTTATTACTATTACTACTTTTTACCAAAGGTTCCTGACAACAAATAAGTAAAACCTTACAAGAACAATCAAGACAATTTCGTTATTTGTTGTCTCTGAATTGGCTTCCTCGTGACATCAATAGGACAGGTCGTGAACTGGAATAAAGTACCAACATACTGACTGATTAATGTTTTACGTCATCAGAAAGAGAGTTTTGTTCTAGAAAAAAGAACTTTGTTCTCCTCCTAACCTGGACTAGGATCGGAAAATATCGTATTTCAGTCAGGGGCCCTAATTGGTAAAATTGGCCCCTCCCAAAAAGCCTCGAATAAACAAAAACAAACAGATACCTACACGAAAAATACATAAACCTGACTTTGCTTGCTGTGCTCTTTGCTTTCTACCCTATTTCTACCACAATAATCATCATAATCATAATCTTTATTGCATCCTTGAGGTATTACAGGTCTTAAAAATAGGTATAGTACAATCTCAGGGACCCTGTTAGGGCACAGCAATTTTAGCAAACAGTGTTTACAAATATATTATGTCGAATAAATTGAATTAAATTGAAAATAAAATAGGCAACAACAACAATAGAAGACAGCAAATGCCACAAGCGTTACGGGAAACTTTGGTACGGGGCACGGGCTTGGCCCGGGGTGGGTTATTTGATTCGGTTTATACTACTTTGACGAAGCATGTTGCGGGCAGAGTTGACCGTGACGGACCCACCATAACCCTGCCTGGGGGTAGGGTGGGTGGTACTCAACCATACCCCTATACAATCCTAATCCTATATAGGGTCCTTCTTAATATGCTGACGCTTTTTTAAGGGGATGATCAGACCGTCAAACTGAACAACTTTCTCTATGGGACCAACATCGAAATCGCGAAAAAAAAATCTTCTGTCCCATACAAAACTGCAAACCTACTCAAACCAATTGTATGGGACAGCTGATATTTTTTCGCGATTTCAATGTAGGTCCTATAGAGAAAGTTGTTCAGTTTGATGGTCTGATCATCCCTTTAAAAAAGTGTCAGCATATTAAGTTGAAACCCTGTATATTTTAATATATTTAAGTGTTTGACGACGCATGTTGCTTTGGGAGCATTTAAAATATTCAAATGTACTAGGAGAGCAGACGTCTATAAGAGGTCGAATTTCCATGAGGTCCCTACCTAATGACCTCTTGTACACTTTTGCGCTCCTGGTACATCTCAATGCTCAAACGTTACCTACAAGCAGGTACACATGATGGTCACATCACTACTTGCTAGCTTTCAAAAATATCACTTGTGCATTTTTGCGGCCAGCGTGTCTTTTCAAGCAGTAGGACCACGAGGATTTTAAAATCCTACTGCATAGGTAGCATGACACCGTGATAAAGCGCTATCACACCTTCGTTCTCTCTTTCTTGAACGAACGAGATAAAAGGCGTGATACAGCCGTACCACGTGTAACATGCTACGAGTGCTGGTCCTACTAGGGGAACTAAGCGGTAGGACAAACAGTCCGTAACGCAAAATATGCAGGTAATCTCATCATTTAGTCATGAAGATGGCTTCTTGCATTATCGTTATTATCTTTTTACTAAATTAGGTTGGCTTGCGCCAAAATAGTTATTTGTTATGCTAGGCTGCAAAGTTGTTATTTGCCGCGAGTACTTATATTGAAACCTGAGCAAGCGAAGGATTCTAGGATTGAACCACGAGCGAAGCGAGTGGTTCAAATATAGAATCCGGAGCGTAGCGAAGGTTTCAAAGGTACGAGACGCGGAATAATTTTGCAGCCGAGCGAAACACACAACTTTTCACCTCACAACAGCGAGGAAAATGTTAGGTGCAAGCACTGAGTTTAGATGTATAGAGCGAACATCGCGCTTTATGACGTTGTCCCATTCTATTGCGGCTATATTACTCTTGCATTTAGTCACTGTCTCACTGCGGTCACGTCAGTGGTCACGTGTAGCAGTTTGATTGAAATTGTTTGTTTGATCAGCATAAAAAATGTCCTGGTGTGTAGTGTGTACTGAGACACTGCGCAAATAATTCAGGAAATGTAAAGGAATAACTTCTCATAGGTAAACAAGATGAATTAATTATTAAAATGCATTTTAAATAAGTATTATTTTAAATGATGTTTTTATCCCACACTGGAAAAATAATTATATGCAGATGCAAATAAGGACAAATCTATACGTGAAAAAGAGAAGACAAGATATACTGCTACTCAAAGGGATTATATTTAGTTATAATCTCTTTGTTGACACTCAAATAAATTATAGTGAAGGACAAACTTATACGTATAAGGTTATATATAAAAAGAGAAGACTTATATGCACGAATATATGCATAGTTCGTTATGTTAGCAACATAATCTTTTTGTCTTTCTCGCACGTATGGTTTTACTATCTTTTTATCTGGACTCGAATGGATTCGAATTTTAAAAACTCTTTGCACGCTAGCGGATAAAATGCACTTTTGCACTCAGATTTCGAATGATAAACAGAATCTTTCCGAGCTTGTGAGGTGAAATAGTTATTTGTTATGCTAGGCTGCAAAGTTGTTTTTTGGCGCGAGTACTTGTATTGAAACCTGAGCAAGCGAAGGATTCTAGGATTGAACCACGAGCGGAGCGAGTGGTTCAAATAATAGAATCCTGAGCGTAGCGAAGGTTTCAAAGGTACGAGACGCAGAATAATTTTGCAGCCGAGCGAAACACACAACTTTTCACCTCACAACAGCGAGGAAAATGTTAGGTGCAAGCATTAACTTTAGATCATCATCAGATACATCGCGCTTCATGACGTTGTCCCATTCTATTGCGGCGATATAGTACTCTTGCATTTAATCACTGTCTCACTGCGGTCACGTGTAGCAGTTTGATTGAAAAAAAAATTATCAGCATAAAAAATGTCCTGGTGTGTACTGAGACACTGCGCAAATAATTCAAGAAATGTAAGGAAATGTAAAGGAATAACTTCTCATAGGTAAACTTGATCAATTAATTATTAAAAAGCATTTTAAATATTATTTTAAACGATATTGTAATCCCACATACCTACTGGGAAAATAACAAAGAGATTTAAACTTATTACTAAATTAAATCTCTTTGGAAAATAATTATATGCAAATGCAAATAAGGACAAACCCATACGTGAAAAAGAGAAGACAAGAGATATTGCTTTTCAAAGAGATTATGTTTAGGTATAATCTCTTTTTTTTCCACTCAAATAAATTATAGTGAAGGACAAATCTATACGCGAAAAAGAGAAGACAATAATATGCACGAATATAAGTATGCAAAGCTTGTCTGTAAGCAACATAATCTTTTTGTCTTTCTTGCACGTATGGTTTTTACTATCTTTTTATCTGGACTGGCAGAATAGACAAATATTGAATAGAAAGATTCGAATTTTAAAAACTCTTTCCACGCTAGCGGATAAAATGCACTTTTGCACTCAGATTTCGAACGATAAAAATAATCTTTCCGAGCTTGTGAGGTGAAAAATACATTTCGGCTTAAACATGTTTAAATTCTTTAAATATGATGCTTTCACAACTTATTATTTCACTGTCATTAGTATGAGCACTGTGAGGGACAGAATGGATTAAAAGCCTAAATAGGTACCTAACTATTATAGTACCTACCTAGGTACTTTTTGGTGCAAGAATTTGATCCTAGTAAATAAAAAAAATTACGGTTTTAAAAGGTAGCCTACAATTACAATTGGATAACTATACCATTACAATTAAGTATTATGTGCAGAGGCTTATTATTATCAAGAGAAAACGATCGATTGAGAAATAGGATTTAGGAAATTTCCGATACACAAGTGGTTCAGAGTTAAAATCAATAATGCAACAGATAAAACTTGATAAATGCATAACAATCTAAATATAAAATGCTCACAATAATGTGTTTCAAAATGGTACCAACTTATTTACTTAAATGTAATGATGTCATTGTCTACACAAAGGGCTTGGCATGTTGGCAACAAAGTAGTACCTATGCAACAAGACTTGCACAAATAGGTGAATGTGATAAACTCAAACTCAAAATAATTTATATAAGAGGTTGAAGCAAACTGGCAAAGTGGCCGTCGTGGTCCAGTGGCGAGAAAACTTGCCGTGCAGGAGGCGATGGTTCGATCCCCGTCAATGCCGACTCGTACCAATGAGCTTTTCGGAATTTATGTACGAATTATAACACCACTGGCTTTTCGGTGAAGGAAAACATCGTGAGGAAACCTGCATGCTTCAATTTCGAGGCATGTATTGTACCCACTGTCCATTATAAGTGGCGACGGGCTCTCCCCCCGTCACACTGGACAGAGTTTCGGTACTAATGGTGAAACGTGGATGTTCTGCGGTTTCAGAATATCTCTGACTACCCCCTCGGGGAATATAGTCGTCAGCATATGCTTATGATGCTTATATGCTTGAAGCAAACTTATTTAAACAGCAATTCTTTTTTAAAGCTACCACGGCGTCGGAAATCGGATAGGGGTATTGGAGAATAACGAATTCATATTTAAAAAGAAGGACTGCAAGGGCTTGAAAGTTTTCCTGGTATTTTCATTGCGGTACCTACTAGAGGCGACACAGACTAAATTTTTTGTAACAGTCGTTGAGGCTTATTAGCTTATAAGCCAGCCCGCTCGCCGCACGATAATAAACGATATTTGCTCAAACAGTTCTCCGCTAGGTGTGCGCTAACACCACACATACTTCACAAGGAACGCATTTCAACAGCATTCATTTACCTTTCATGCGTCTTCTGCTATACACAGCAAACACTGCCATACATAAGTGTAAGCACCAGCACACTATTGTGTACAGCAAGCAAGGCTCTGTTTAATAAACGCGAACAAGTGACAATTGGCAATGACAATTCAGAGCACATTGCCGAGAATGCTAGGACCTAGAACGATTCGGTTCTAGGCTAGGACACTGCAAGTTTAGCGTCATTAGTCACCAACAAGTACTCTGAATTGTCATTGCCAGTTGTCACTTAAGTCGCGCCATTTGGACACCAATATGCAGGGCATCATTCATTTTGTTTCCCGCTGTCACTCGACTATACACATCACCCTCACATTTCCCGTCTCTAGTAAATATACATCCTAAATAAACAAACTCATTCACTTGTTGTTTAGTTAGTTACTTAATGGAAATAGGGAATCGTCCGAATGCCAATCAATTAAAAGGAAAAGAAAAAACTGTATACCTAGTGATAGAGTTTAGAGTTCGGCACAAGAAGGGAGTCACGCAGGGCAATTAGTAAGTAGTCCCTCCAAAGTGGCCCTTCCCTTGATTAACAAAGCTATAAAGATTTCCATCTAGTATGTGTCAGATCATTAATCAAAAAAGAGGTCTATGAAGTGTCCCGAATCGAGGCCTTCCTTATCACTAGGTTATTCGACCTGTCACTGATAGCAATGTTTTATTGTTGATGTCGTTGTTTGATAATTAACGCTAGAAAAACACGTTAATGTTTCTGTAGGTTTTTAGATCAAAGGATGAAAATGTATAGATAGGTATCGTAGTAGTTTATTCGGTTTTTATAACTTTTAACTTTTAACTGCCTCCGTGGTCGAATGGTTAAGAGCATTGGGCTCTTGACACGGAGGTCGCGGGTTCGATTCCCACGGGGGGCACCTAGTGAAATGTCACTTTGTGCGTTTTTCCCCAGTTGGTTAGGACATTGCAGGCTGAGTCACCTGATTGTCTGAAAAGAAAGACGATTCCGTGCTTCGGATGGCACGTTAAGCTGTTGGTCCCGGCTACTATCTCTGGTGGTAGTAGTCGTTACATAAAAACCACGTCAGAGGCCGTAAGGCGGTTTGAATAAACTCTGACACCAGGGCTGCAGCCCACTCAATAAGAAGAAGATTAGGTTTTTATGCACTTTCCTTTAACTTATTCACATTTTTTCAGTTCCGCCGGTACTGAGCCAGAATGAGAGCAACAAGACTTACCCACGGTCCGTGGAACTTCTCAGGACTAACATCACACACCTATCGGAGACCACACTACGCAAGGCTGGGTACACGCGGCTGGACCTCATTGAACATTTGTTAGTATTTTTTACCCGACTGCGACAGAAGGAGGGTTATGTTTTTCGAGCGTATGTATGTAAGTATGTATGCATGTATGTTTGTATGTCTATTTCTATGGCACGCCCTAAAGTGAAATGGAGTTGAGATACAGGGTGTAACAAAACGCCCTGAACAAATTTCACTATGGAGATAACATCGAAAAAATATAAAAAGTCTTACTATGGTATTTTGTTATATTTCGTATAAAATGCAAGAAGGGATGTATCTAGTAAGAAACTTACTGCATACATGTAGAGGTACACATTTTAGCCTGTGTGTGGGATCGGCGACTATGATTTGCCTATGTCCAAACGAAATCGCTAAAATATAAGTAAATTGAAAAATACCTGTAAGAGAATACTGAATAAAAACAGTTTCTGTGAGTCAACTTAGTTAATTCCCCATTAAGACATTGTAGATAATAGGTAAAACCTTTGCACGGAAAAGTGAATGATAAAATTGATATGAAGGTAACTGTTATGAGTATTTACTTAGGTATATTTGAGTGTGACCTATACGTCATATTTGTTTCACAATCGTCAAATTCTAAGATAATTGTGCCTAGTCGAATATTTAAATGCCTTTGTAGACCACCCTATAACTTATGTGAACCAAAAGCGGCAAAAGCAACCATTTACATCACCACTACCTAGACTAGATGATGTATTCCAACGAGCTGGGGAGATTGTAATACAAACTATCGTACTCTCCCAGCTAACTAAACTCTAACTTGCTCTAACCAAACATCTAAGGGTAGCCTAAGAAACAGTGCTACTGTAAAATCAGACCTTAATTGTGTCGGTTGTCAGTATAATTAATGCTGAGAGCCATATCCTATTGCCTGATGTGTGTCTCAAAATTTTCTACTTTCTCAAATTTTATGATGAAACGTTAATTGTTGCTACTGCTAAGCTTAGAAGCTAGCTACTAGCTACACAGCTTAGTTTATTAGATTAAGCAGTCTTTTGTTTTGTAATGTTTAGTAGCAATAACATATTTTGCTATTCTATTCTAGCCTAAAGAAGAAATTCTGATGCGTATGCTTAGTCCACCTATCCGCATCCGCATTAGGAAAGACTAACAATACTAAAATTATAATTTGTAACAAATGTGTATGTAATTGATTAGTCTATAATATTATCAACGCTTTACAGATCAGTGATGGATGCTCCGAATCTGATCCACGTGGAAGTGGAACATCTGAAGTTGATGCCGAATCTACAGACATTGTGAGTAAACTCTAAACTTTGTGGACTCTACTAAGCTATTCTGTGACCCTACAGAAAAAGAAAGACAAATTAAGCAAGATACCACATTTTCTGAGACATGATTGATGTTTTAAGCTTATCACGACCGTTAATCCCATTCGGGGTGGTCAGAATGATTGTGACCATTACCAAATTAAAAAAATAATTGGTTTGTAAAACCTAGAAATTAAATCGTAGGAAATCAAACAATACTTGTAGCACTGTCCACTTGTGCCAACATCAAAACAGTGTTAATCTTTACGATTACGACTAGAAATAGTTTACTGCAGTTTTAATAGCAAACAAAATAGTTATTTTAATAATATAAAGTAAACATTGTTTGTTCCAGCGTAATATCACAAGCTCCCCGGTTGATACGGCTGGGGAAACTGCCAGTCCTGCCTCATCTACGCATATTGTACGTACGTACTTCTTATTGAATGCCATGATTATAGGTTAAAAAGTTTCCAAAGCTTGGCTTTTCCTATATTGCTGAAAGGTTACCTAAACGTGGAAACCAATAGAGAGGTTTATGTTCAGTCACACTATACTGGACAGGTTTACAATGTTCTGAGTTTACAGAATATCGCTAACTACCACCTCGGGGAATACAGGGTGTAAACTTAAATTACAAACTCTAGGGGAAGCTTCAGGACCATCAAACTAAACAACTTACACAATGGGACCAAAATTGATATCGCGTAAAAAACATCTGCTGTTCCATAAATTTCGATTGAGTCACCAAAAGGGTATTTGTAAAACTCAAATATCGTTTCGAGTCACCACCATGGACGTTTTCTATAGAACAGCTGATTTCGCGATTTTAATATTGGTCCCATAGTGAAAGTTGTTCAGCTTGGTGGTCTGAAGGACAAATTAAGTATGTAATGCGTTATCATTCATGACTATACAGGGTATATACTGAAATGCGTTACTTACATACTTAATTGTCCTGAACATTACGCTGTATGGATGTTCAGTTGTCTTTTTCGTGAATGTGAAATTGAGCGGGTACTTGTTTGATCAATGTACCTAGTGGGAGATTGGGACTAATCCCTTAATATACCAATGTGTTGGATTTGCCGAAGCGGACGCATGCGCGGAGCTGGATTAAGATAATAACACATGATACGATAAGAAAGCGGCGTGCTTTGAAAATTGACAATGTGCCAAAATAATGAGGATGGAATGCGGAATCAAAGGTTGTATTGTTTATCGGGCATAGACCTGCCACTCAATCTCCCACCAATGTTCTATAAATAAATAAAGATAAACAGCGGCGGTCATGCACAACAATAGACCATGAAGTCCAGCGAGTGAGATTCTTATCTGTCTTCTTATCTAACCCACAACGAATTTAGGGTTCTTCGCGAATCCGCGGTATAGTAACTATTCTCCAATCTCCAATAGACTTGCTATTTTTAGAATTGTGGATGGTAAAACGTAACATTGATGTATAGGGATTGAGGACCCAAAGACTGGCCACCAGAGATGTGCAAAGCAGCGAGGAAGTAGAGACACTATTGGAAAACGTTCTCTTTTATCCAGCTTTTACAATATAAAATATATATCGCGATATAAAAATACAACGAATATGTTAACAGCATGGTGACGACATGTGGCCTGGTGGAGGTGCCGAACTTGAGCCACGTGCACGACACCAACCAGACTCACGAGATGCCGTACCTACAGGCCGTGTGAGTACCAACATACAAGTATCGTGCAAACAGCATGGTGACGACGTGCAGCCTGGTGGAGGTGCCCAACCTGAGCCACGTGCACGACAACAACCAGACTCACGAGATGCCGTACCTACAGGCCGTGTGAGTACCAACATACAAGTATCGTGCAAACAGAATGGTGACGACGTGCAGCCTGGTGGAGGTGCCCAACCTGAGCCACGTGCACGACACCAACCAGACTCACGAGATGCCGTACCTGCAGGCCGTGTGAGTACCAACATACAAGTATCGTGCAAACAGCATGGTCACGACGGGCGGCCGAGTGGAGGTGCCGAGTCTGAGCCACGTGCACGACACCAACCAGACTCACGAGATGCCGTACCTGCAGGCCGTGTGAGTACCAACATACAAGTATCGTGCAAACAGCATGGTGACGACGTGCGGCCTGGTGGAGGTGCCCAACCTGAGCCACGTGCACGACACCAACCAGACTCACGAGATGCCGTACCTGCAGGCCGTGTGAGTACCAACATACAAGTATCGTGCAAACAGCATGGTGACGACGTGCGGCCTGGTGGAGGTGCCGAACCTGAGCTACGTGCACGACACCAACCAGACTCACGAGATGCCGTACCTGCAGGCCGTGTGAGTGTCAACATACATACAAATACTCGCGCTACTATCGCACAGGGGTAAGCAGAGACCACGGCTCGACACACACTACGATTCTAACATACTTCTCTCGCCTCATCAACTTTCATACATCTCTTCATGCGCTTCCGGCTGTTGAGTATCAACATGACGCCTTAACCATCGAACTAGTAACAATCACCCTTAGCAATCACCCTATAGATTCTAGAACGATCAATTTCATAGAGAGCGTCGTTGGTGGCGCATTGCGGAGAGGTATTGTCGTTACCTTTGTGTTGTGGATTTTTTTTTAGTGAAGATTTACTTTGAAGCTGTCTATCTAACTAATTAATTAAACTCAAGTTTTGTCTCAACTTCCAGAGACCTGGAAGGCAACCACATAAACAGAATACCAAAACACACGCTGCGGGTGCGCGCCGATCAAGTGTAAGTCCATAGGTACTTACGTTTCTTTATATATTTGTTTACTTTTTATTTGGTTATTCTGTCTTCAGCGGATTAAAAAAAAAATTCTGTCCTTGGGTCTAGAAGGTTTGCAGTTTAGTGTGGAACAGCTGATTTCTTTTTCACGATTTCGATGTTGGTCCCGAAGGAAAAGTTGTTCAGTTTGATGATCCGATCATCTCCTTAAAAACCGGCAGCATATTAAGAAGGATATTATAATTTACATTTCAGCTCGACTTCTTTAGCAATATAAGGACAAGTTGAAAGAAGATGTTGTGACAAGAATAGAGAAGGGTATGCTTCGCTGGTTTGGTCATGTGGAGAGGATGATTGATAGCAGATGTACGAAAGAGATATATGGAGCTAAAATGAGTGGAAGTGTCGGCAGAGGGCGCCCTCGTAGGACGTATTCTGATCAAATCAGTTGCGTCCTACAAAAAGGGGAGGTGCGGAGTACTCGAAACCGACGGACATGTATGAAGAGATGTATGGATGTGAATGAGGCAAAAGATGTATGTAAGCATCGTAGTAGATGGCGCGCTCTGGTTTCTGCCTACCCCACTGGGAAAGAGGCGTGACGTTATAGATAGATAGATAATTTATATTTTCCATTTATTTTCAGAACGCTGAATTATAATTTGCTCACAGAAGTGCAGGCGCATGTGTTCAAAAACGCACAAATCTCGAAGTTGTAAGTGAACCATTTTTGTAAAATATTGTACACAACGACACATTGGTAACATAAACATAAACAAAGCCTAGTCATAATAGATATAATGACACCGATTACTTGAATGTTTCAGGAGTTTCAGAGGAAACGCGAAGTTAAAACGCTTAGACGAGAACGCCTTTGCAGGGAATCTCCTTCTTCGACAATTGTAAGTAAAGTACCCAGTTAAAAATAGTATCTAAATCAAAGAGATACGTTTTTGAGGAAATGCCGTCACCTATAGAACAAAGCACCACTAGATAGCTACTAAGCCACAATCGACTCTTAATAGTTTATTAATAAATTCTTGCAGGGATCTGAGTGGAACAGCCATCACATATCTGCCGACGAAAGGGCTGGAGAAGTTAGAAGTACTGAAAATCGAGAAGACACCGTCTTTGAAATACATTCCTTCTATTTACGAGTTTGAAGTGAGTATACCGTCTACTGAATTCAATCGCACGTCTTGTAGCCTAGACGAGACCCAGTTTTCTCCTGTTGTAGACGATGTCATCCTTGAGACCAAGAGGAGCGTGTAATCTCTCTATGCTTGAGACAAACGAAGTTTGTTTAGTAAAATGTTTTCGAAAAATGCATCGATGTAGGCATAGTGGTTTAATGTAAATTTTTATGGCACACCTAAAGGTCCAATGTTGAGCTTTTAGTAACGTTCACAGAATTAAAAGATGTTAATAAAACTGAGTGACGGGAAAGGGGGAGTGGGGGATTAACTTCTGAAAAGCGGACACTTGGACATGAAAGTTTAATTTAAATAGACCTAGTGACACAAATCCGGCTTTTCCCTAGGCATATAGCTAGGCATACCTATTGCTGTTAGTGCCTTAAGGCTGATTGTAGATTGAGGCGCCCTTACAGTAGCGCGAGGTAGTGGGTTCAATTCCTACGGGGGACACCTAGTGATGTGTCACTTTGTGCGTTTTTCCCCAGTTGGTTAGGACATTGTAGGCTTAATCACCTGATTGTCTGAAAGAAAAGATGATTCCGTGCTTCGGATGGCACGTTAAGCCGTTGGTCCCGGCTACTATCTCTGGTGGCAGTAGTCGTTATACCACCAAAAAACCACGTCGGAGGCCGTAAGGCGGTCTGAAAAAACTCTGACACCAGGGCTTGCCCACACGATAAGAAGATGATAGTAGCGCGGCTGGCTATCAAGTGGGCGCAAATGTATGAAGCTGGTGATTAAGAGTAGCAAGGAAACTAGTTTACTCCGTGATTTTTTTAACACTTTCCCAATTTTCTGGAATGGTTCAGACCATCAAACTGCACAACTTTTACTATGGTAAAATAGACGAATAGTGAAAGTGGACCGTTCGGGAAAGTAGACCGATGGTACCGGAGGGGGGATTAGTAAGGAACAGCTATTTTTTTTCAATTTCGTGTTTGGTCCCATAGTTCACATTTTTCTGTTAGATCTTCTGAACCACCCCTGAAAATTTGGAAAGTGATTAGATACAAAATCACCTAGTATGTTACCCATATGCAGCTTTAAGCCCGAATCTAGCCAGTCTACGAGAATAAACGATTATAAATAAAATAGTAAATGCCCTGTCCGCAGCACTTAGAGAGGGCGCACTTGACGCACCACTTCCACTGCTGCGCGTTCGCCTTCCCGGAGATACACGACCCGGCCCGGCACGCGCTCTACAAGACTCAAGTCACCTTGATGCAGATGGTAAACTAGTTGCTACTATAGTATAGATACTGGTAAATTAGTAGATATACCGATAGAAACAATAATGGTAACGCCAAGCTTTGGTGGAAAATGTTTTGAGAACCAGAAAAATGGAATCATATTTTTGTGGCAAGCACAATAGTGGGAAACTGGTGAATAATGGCTGTAATTTTTTTTATTTAATATCCACCAACGGCCTTAGAGGCCTTGTGGTAACTTGAAAATTGTGAGTTGATATTATCGATTCTTTATCGATTATTTTTTCTGCTAAATAATCACGACACATTTTTTTTTTTCTACAGAAATGTGAAGAGCAAAAAAGGAAAAAATCTCGAAAAAGAAGAACCTTGGACCCTATCAGAGCTATAAATCAGCGAAAATTAACAACTGTTGAAGGATCAAGGTATAATCTTCTTATTACCTATTATGAGTGTATTCCATTTGCGTAGCACAGGACCTTCAAAAGACCCAATAGGGAACACTGATACCTAATTATTGACCGTGATCCACGGCAGTGAAAGAATGAAGAAGACGCGATGAGCCAACCTTAGTTTTCCAAAAATGTTTCACTTTTTTGGAAATCGGATGTTTGGATGGAATCGGATGTTTTACTACGTGCATCGGAATGAACGTTGAGGAATTGGTTCGGAATAGGGTACTATTAGATGGCAGTCTATTTCCACAGAATAGTTAATAGTACCAGTCTATTTGTTAATCTACGTCAGAGGGCAAGGGCAGAGGATAGTTGTCTTGCTTAAGACTACCATACCGTACGTACCTACGCCGTAATCTTTTGGCACACAAAAGACAAAGAATTATATTTGCTCTTCTAGAGATCTAGAGGTGGACTACACAGCGACGACCGTGGAAGACGTAACAGAGTCCGAGGAAGATATATTCGACTCTGGCAGCTTCGAGGATTACGAGCAGGGCTTCCACGACGACCCGATCAACAACACGCACGGCGGAGTCGCCTACATCGTTAATTGCAGGAACTTTAGCATCAGGTAAGCTGGTCTTATCTTATAGGTAGGAAAAGAAACTTATAAAATGGATGTGTCAGAAATCAGGGCAAAAGTTACTATTCACGCTGCGCTAGAAGTAACTAGAAGTAATCATCATTTTAGAAATGCGTTTACTGCTGTACAATGTTTTCTCCTAATATTATTTTCACAAGGATTGATTTTGTGCAACCTGCATTCATCGCCTCTCCGCAATTAGGGGACTGCAACTAACAGAGCATCTGGATTTTTAGTTGCCACTCGAAAACGGCAGCGTAATCTGACTAATCCATTAAGTGTTCCTTTTGTATCAACAATGTCTCTAAAGTTGTAGAAAACATTCTGTGATGACTTTCTTCTTTCCAGACAAAACTACAGAACCTTTAAACTAACAGCCGTTTTATCTTGTTTCAGCCAACGCAAAATAGAGTGCACACCAGCACCGAACGAGTTGAACCCCTGTGAAGATGTGATGGGCTGGTCATGGCTCAGGGTTTGCGTTTGGATCGTAATCGCCGCAGCCGTCGTGGGTAACACTGCAGTTCTTCTGGTCTTACTGACCAACCATGCCGAACTAACCGTGCCGAGGTTCCTGATGTGTCACCTAGCCTTCTCGGACCTTTGCACTGGAGTCTACCTCCTTATGCTAGCGGTCGTCGACCTTAGATCCTTCGGAGAGTTCTTTAATCATGCCTACGATTGGCAGTATGGAGTCGGTTGCAAAATCGCTGGATTCCTCTCAGTTTTCTCTGGACAATTATCAGTATTTACATTAACTATAGTGACTTTAGAACGATGGTTTGCGATTACTTATGCAATTTATTTGGAGAGGCGAATCTCTTTGTCGGCCGCAGCGAAAATAATGATAGGTGGATGGCTGTTTTGTATACTTATGGCTGGTTTTCCGTTAGTTGGCGTATCTGATTACTCATCAACGTCAATTTGCTTGCCTGTAGAAAGCGAGAACGTTGGAGTGGCTGTGTATCAAGGGTCTTTGTTTTTAACCAATGCCATAGCGTGGGTGACCATTGTCATATGCTACGTGCAAATATACAGATCTTTGGGGGGAGGTGGGGAGAAATATGGTGGGCGGGCTGCGGCCGCGGCAGCTGAGAGACGAATAGCGAACAAAATGGCTCTGCTCATCGGTACAGATCTGCTCTGTTGGGCGCCTGTTGCATTTTTCGGCGTCACAGCCTTGGCCGGAGTACCTCTAGTCGATGTCAGTCACGGTAAAGTGTTACTGGTCTTCTTCTATCCCCTGAACGCTTGCGCGAATCCATTCCTCTACGCTATTCTGACAAAGCAGTACCGAAGAGACTTTATGACGCTTATAGCAAGAAGTGGCAGATGCAACTGGTTGGTACAGAAGTACAAATTGGCAGCCACCCCTCCCCCCACTGCCCAGACGAACCCCTCCGCCCCGCACCTGTTGCCGCTAGTCGAATATCAGAAAGGCCAATATCAATCACAGATCAGCAAGGATAATGGAGATTCGGTACAAATGTAGGAAATTTAGCTTTAATTTTACAATTGATATTATTATAAGATTATTTATTACGAACTTTTGTGTTTTATTTAGTCCAAAATTTAAATCTTAAAAATTACATTAATAGGCGATTTTCTTACAGCTAGTTTAAAAGTAGTTCAAAATGCCTCGATAGATGGCGTTTGACATAATATGGGTCCGAAGATAATTTAGCCTGAAAAAAAAGTAGAAAAACATGATTGCCAAACTATCTTTTCATGTTTTTCCTCCTTATTAAAAATATTTTTTAATATCGTCGGTCGGAGTCATTACTGGAACATCTCCAAAATTGATGTGTTTTGGACCAAGTATGTAGAATGATAGAAAATCGAAAGCTCTTTCCGAATCCCTACTGGAACCAAAAACTGCAAAATTTTGATTTGTACCAATAATGATTCCGACCAACGATATATCATTTGTATTTTATTAACAGCAAGGTTGCACATCTATGTCTCTTAACCACGCCATCTATCGAGTCATATGGAACTATTAACTCATTTTAATTGGCTTTCAGAAAACCCCAGATATAAAGATAGATAGAAATAATTCCTTAGTTTATGTTTGTAAATAATCAACTTTATTTAACAAGTGTAGTAAAAATCACATTACCTTAAAAATATTTGAGCAGTCTCTTCCAAACTGCTCAAGATTTTACTATCAATGTATTCCATGAGTAACTTATCACCTTCTAATAACACTTCTTGCTTCATCAATTCACTTATTTCCACATCCATTTTCATAGGATTAATGCAGTAACCGTCCAATTGTCTGAACAGTCTAAGCTTAACATTCCCCAGTTTGTTATTCTCGTTCTTAATATTACAAGAATCGCATATACTGTCTATCGCACGTCCCAAACTCCACTTACGACTTATAAATACCGGTACAGTATCTTTTAAATCGGGGTCTAGAGTAACCGATTCTATATAATCTATGTTTTCTATTTCCTGTATTATTTTGACATCTTTCGCGTCCATGTTTATAGGTTTACCGATGGCAAAGTATACTCTGTCTGATGGTGGGATGGGTTTGGGGCCGATAGCTTTTTGTTTTATCCTCATTAGGTGGATCTTTGATGCGGTTTTGACTTTTGCTGATGATTGCAGAGCTTTCCTTATGTTTTCTGTTATCTGGAAGAAACATGGAGAAATATTTAATACCTAGTTAAGCCCTTTTCTCACATTCCGGTCGCCAGGTAACCCGGCAGTGGAACGTGTGAACGCTTTCATACATTAGTTCATCGTAGTAGTAGTTTCATCTACAGTCTTTATGCTGCCGAATACCTGGCAACAGGAAGGATAGGACAGGAACTGTTGGAAAATATTGAAAAGGCACTTAGTAATAAAATAACATCCATGGTATTCTGCTAAGCTTAAAACAATGATCCTCGCGCAGTGCTAACTCTGTGGAATGCTTTACAATTCTGACTCAACGTTTGAGTCGTGCGCACTGCGCACGTAATAGGTAATGTTTTACCTTTTCCTGCAAATGTTTGTTAGCCTCATGAAACTGCCTCCTCGGTGCTTCAAATTGTTCAATCTTAGCTGCCATCGTCTCCTCATCTATTTCCGGACATGAACTGAAATAAAAACAGAAAAGATTATAAATTTTGAGCATCATAAAATGCCTTTACTAGCCATAAACAAGTGTAATATTACCAATAACCTTAACATTGAACTGTTATGTACAATGTACTATACTCCATTTTAAATAGCAACGAAATTTTAAGGCTATTTTGAATTACAAAAACAGAGATTTAAGACACTTGCTCTCACTTATTCTTAGAACAGCTTTACTTATGTCCAAGATATGTTGGATAGTACATCTTTCTGTTAAATAAATTATATTTACGTATCAGAATTAGCCAGAATGCTATTGCATCATTAATCAATTGTTAATGAACTCAATGACTATTGAAATAGATTTGAAAATAGCATGCAAGAAATAAAGCAAACACGTCACAGGGAAAGGGATATTGTGCACGCTATGTTCAACTCTATTTCAATTACCATTAAGTTAGTTATTAATTGAATAATGAAAACTTCTCTAACAATCTCCACTATGTGTGCCCTTAGAATGATAGCAAGAGTTGATCTAGGGTTGGGTTTAGAATCGTGCGGCACGAATTTAGGGGGGGAGGGGGTTGGGGGGTAGGGTCCCCCAAGTCCACCCCCAAAAGGGGAGGAGGGGGGTGAGGAAACCCACCATTTTTTAAAATTTTGATGTCAAAAAAACCTTGTAGTGGCATTGGCACCGGGCCGTAGAGGAGTGAAGCGGAGCGGCGGAGGCCCGGCCACTTTTTGACAGAAGTAGTAGTGCAATATAGAATCGCGGAGCAAACACATTTCGACTTCACTCTCACCCCCTTTTTTCGGAGGGTGCGGGGGAGGGGATATCCCCCTTCACCCCTTCCTCCCGAACAGTTTGGTTACGAAAAAACATTCATTTTGGGTTATTATAACCTCAAAACCTGTTTTATTTAAAAAAAGGGGGGTTTCCTCACCCATAGGAATAACATCATACTTACGGATGAAACCGATGTTCAATACAGTAATGTTTCCCACACTTGGCACATATCATTTCATGTAGATTTCCTTTCCTACATCCCTTCTCCGAGCACTTGTATATCTTATCATAGTTATCAAGCTTCACCTCCCGAGGTAGGGGTTCTGCATCACATTCACCCGACAGGCAATGCTCGTTGAAGTGAGCGCGACAAAACACTTTGCCGCATTTGCATTGGAGAGGCAGGAAATCGGTCTGGTTGCAGTTTTCGAACTGGCAATGTTCACCGAGCGTTGGGAATTCCATTTTCGAAAGATTATTTATAAACAATGATTTTTAGGTTAGTTTGTATAACCTGTGCAAAGTCTTTATTCTACACGATAAATATTTAAAACACAGGAGAAACGGTAAATCATATTTTTACACACTATACAGAGTATTATTCGGTTTTTTCACAACAAAGAGCGATTAAAATTACGAGTAAACAAACTAACGAAATCTGTTAAATGTCAAACTAATTTTCGTTCAGAATTCAGAAACATTTGGAAAATTGACAGTCATCAGTCATGCCTTCCTTCATAGAGATGCGCTTTTGATAACGAGTATTTGTAATAGTTACATACGCTACGCAGCTAGTATTCGCTAAAGCTTAAAACTAAAATTATAACTCCAAATCAGACTCCAAATCATAGAGGTAGGAATAGAGGAACATACAGCTGAGAGAGCGAGATGTACCTAGCGGCACCACTGTATAATAGAAAGAGATACGTGACGCGAATCAATAGAACCGTTTTTTAGTCACTAATCAATTTTTACAATTCGGGAATCTAAAGTGAAATCGTAGATAATTTTGTGAAATATACTGACACTACTTCATTAATTTATCCACGATTTTACGTTAGACTCAGAATTATAGACAGTATTAGGCCCGGGTCCCACGGCCTGTGTATAGACAAGCCGCGCCACGACGCGCCTCGCCTGTACTCGCCTGTAACACCACGCGCCGACCCGTTCCCACGGCGCCTGTGGCTCGCCATGCCATTCAGTGTTACCATTGCTACGCAAGGGAATGAGCCATTTATTTCTTTTATTTCAAAGCCAAATTATTATATAATATTATAATATCTAAATTGTTACATATTTCATTTCTTGTTGTTTTAATAACTGAAAAACAATCTTTCTTTTCTGAATTATTCTGCAAGAACATAGATTATAAGGAGACCGGAATAAGTGAAAAAAAGAAATACGATAATTGTCGCGTCTTACGTAATCACCGCGGCACACGAAAACTGCATTGGAAAAGATTTGCATGTAATGTATAGAAACAAAACGAACTTTCACGACAAACCGTGCTCTGTAATTTGTCCGTAATAAGAAAATGTAAAATTTCGGCTAATTTATATAAACACAACTGAAATATAAACTACTAAGTTATTAAATATGGCGCAGCGCTAGTCGAGAGAAAAAAAGAGCTAATCTAGTTCCGAAAAGCCGAACTTGGCAACACTGTCGCTGCAATCCACGCACCAACTGTAGCTAGCTTGTAGATAGGGTCCCACGGCATGTGTGTTGTCAATCCACACGCCACGCGCCACGCCGTGGGAACAGAGCGCCTGTCGCGGCCTGCGGTGCGTATTGCTATCCATCGAAAGTCGGTAACTTCAAAGGAAACGCCTGTCGCCGCCTGTACAAGCGCGTGGATTGCCGAGCCAGTCAGGAATAAATCTACCCGATGGGGAGTTTTCTGACAGGTAGTAAAACATAGTTCCAACAAACCGCGATAGATGGCGTTGACGCCAGATGGAGGAGAACAACTCGGACAACATGAACAACTCGGACAACATGGTCAACTGTGACAACATGGTCAACTCAGTCAACATGGACAACATGAACAACTCTTGACAACTCAATTAACTTTGACAAAATCCACCGTTGATCATGTTGACTGAGCTGACCATGCTATTAAGGTTATTCACGTTGTTCAAGTTAACCATGTTGACCAAGTTTGCCATGTTGTCAGAGTTGACTTTGTTGACCATGTTGTCCGAGTTGACCATGTTGTCAGAGTTGACCACGTTGTCCGAGCTGACCATGTTGTCCGAGTTGACCATGTTGTCGGAGTTGACCATGTTGTCAGAGTTGACCATGTTGTCAGAGTTGACCATGTTGTCCGAGTTGAACATTTTGTCCGAGTTGACCATGTTGTCCGAGTTGACCATGTTATCCGATTTGTTCATGTTGTCCGAGTTGACCATGCTATCAGAGTTGTTCTATTTTTTTTTGTTCTGACAGGTTAAAGTTGTTCAGTTTGATGAGTCGAGTATGTAGTTTAAAGCAGTGCGGGCCCCAAGTTAATTTTGATTAATATGAAAAATAATTAACTATTTTAATCTAAAAAGTTGATTAAAAATGAACTAATCTTACACTCAGTTGCAGAAACGCTCATTAAAGTTAATCCTCAATTAAATCTCTTGCTAGCTTTTACAACGTCCACAAGACAATATTACAGCAAGAGATTTAATGGAGGATTAACTTTAATGAGTCTTCCTGCAACTAACACTCAGTTGCAGAAACGCTCACTAAAGTTAATCCTCAATTAAATTAACTTTAATGACCGTTCCTGAAACTAACACTAAGTTGCAGAAACGCTCATTAAAGTTAATCCTCAATTAAATCTCTTGCTAGCTTTTACTACGTCCACAAGACAATATTACAGCAAGAGATTTAATGGAGCATTAACTTTAATGACTGTTCCTGCAACTAACACTCAGTTGCAGAAACGCTAATTAAAGTTAATCCTCAATTAAATCTCTTGCTAGATTTACTACGACCACAAGAAAAATTACAGCAAGAGATTTAATGGAGGATTAACTTTAATGACCGTTCCTGCAACTAACTCAGTTGCAGAAAAGCTCATTAAAGTTAATCCTCCATTAAATCTATTGCTAGGTTTTACTACGTCCACAAGACAAAAAATAACAGAAGAGATTTAATGGATGATTAACTTTAATGACCGTTCCTGCAACTAAAACTCAGTTGCAGAAAGGCTCATTAAAGTTAATCCTCCATTAATTCTCTTGCTGTCACTTTTTGTCTAGTTGACGTAGTAAAAGCTAGCAAGAGATTTAATGGAGGATTAACTTTAACGAGCGTTTCTGCATTTTCATTTCGATTAAAAATGCATAACATAGGCGTAGCAAGGGGGGGGGGTATATCTATAAATCTAGTCATAGTTTTAACCTTGACACTGACAGGGTAGTACTGTAGCCGGGGGACTTTTTAATTACAAAAAAGATTACCGATTGCCGTTTACAAATTATTGTATGGTACTAAATGACTAATATTAAAACCTAAGTCTTACAGATCACAACCCGGCGTAGAAAAAAAATAAAAACATTTAGTCTTAAACTTTTTAACTTTGAGGTTTTCTTTTATTTCTATACTGACATTTTCAAACTAAGGTGAAGAACATGGCAGTATCGAAAATAGCCTCGAAATTTGAAACGTTTCAGACTTATTTTTATTTTTTTTCTACGGCGGGTTGTGATCTGTAAGACTTAGGTTTTTATTATATTAGTCATTTAGTACCTTACAACAATTTCTAAACGGCAATCGGAAATCTTTTTAGTAATTAATAAGTCCCCTGGCTACAGTACTATGTCAATGGCTCGGCAATCCACGCGCTTGCACAGGCGCGGCGACAGGCGCCCCTTTGAAGTTACCGACAGCGATCCGGACACAATACACACCACAGGCGTCTACAGGCCAAGACAGGCGAGACCGTTCCCACGGCGTGTGGCTTGGCGCGATTTGCGTATATACAGGCCGTGGGACCCGAGCCTTAGAATTTTTGCCTGCGAATAGTCTCCAAAAAACATCCAAAAACTGTTTCATTTGACAACTCATGTCACCGACTCTATTCCTATAAGGTATAATAACTTTATGCTCCGAATAATTCATCCAAATATTTTATCAAGAAGTTTATCTAGCGCTGCACTCAATTTGACAGGTAGTATTGGTAACAGAGTATCAAACAGGCAAAATTATGACCATAAAAAAAGCGTTACGGACTGTTTTCGCTTAGTTCCCTAGTAGGACCAACAGGATTTTCAAATCCTTGTTGCAGTTTGTTTATTGTTTGTGACAAAGCTTCCTACTTCATGTCTAGTTTATAACTAAAATGATAACTGCAAATAATTCACAAAGCTTTTTTATTGCGATAAAAACCAAAATAAATAAAGAGGTATTCCTAAAACAATACAAACAACTTATTTAGGTATTTGCTGAACTGTTTTACATCACTTTAGTCATTTTATTCTTAGGGTCAATTCCGATTAGGCTGTTAAATGCTCGAGCATGTTATGACCGCCATTATACGCTTCGATCAAAATAAAATTAATGGATGGGCCTAAAGCGCGTTAAGTTGAAGCAAACTACTGGTGCACTTGTTCCATACAAACTAGCGCCATTATCTGTCAAATCTAGGGCACTTGCATACAAATTTGAAGTAAACCTTTCATTTGTTTTGCCTCATTTTTCTGGTTTGAAATGTTCGCGTAAGGCCTATCCATTCATTTTATTTTGATCTAAGATTATACAACACTTAGCACAAAACGATGCTGCAATCCGCTGGATCTGAATTTTACATTATTTAGCTCCGTTAGAATCGAATAAGGTTGACATTTAATTAAAACAACGAATTAACACTTTTAAAGTGCTCGAGCATTTCTCCGCCTAATCTGAATTAATCCCTATTTTATCAGAACGACACTAGTGCTTACTCCATTTCACAGGTATTGGTAACAGAGTATCAAACAGGTAACAGTTTAAAGCCTGACCAGAAATATAAAAAACCTGGTTTGGGGGCGCTGCAATCGACTATAACCTTTACGATCGGTGTTCCAAGTACAAAAATTAGTTCTAATGATTTGCAAAATTACGAAGTTTAATATTTGGTCGGGCGTTTACATAAGTTTCAGCGTATCGACAGCGGCTAGTAACCGCTCCATTTCTCCTTGTGATTGCGTCAGTTTCTCGGTGTTGCTCTTCTGTACCTCGGCAGGTACTTTAGTGGTATAGTCTTCGGCCGCCATGGCTTGTTGCAGTTTGTTTATTGTTTGTGACAATGTTTCCTTCTTCTTATCTAGTTTGGTCAGCTCCTTCTGGGGGTCGATTAGGCCCTGGAAATAATTTATTAATTTTAATTCTGAGTATAGGCACAGTACAGGGTGTAAGGAAAAGTATAATTAACCTTTAAACCACATAAGTACTCTTCCCATCAAACTGAACAACTTTTACTATGGAGGCAAACCTGTCAGAACAAAACAAAAATCTGTTGTTCCATACGTTTGCGTCGAGTTGGTTAGTTTAGTATGGAACAGCTGATTAAATTTTTTGAACTGACACATTTGTACATTAATATCATTGCATTTGCTCCCATAATGAAGGTTGTTCAGTTTGATGGTTAAAGGCTAATGATAAATTTCTTTACACCCTATACAGGTGAAATTGATATCGTTAGCATCCTTTTAAACTAAGAGTCTACCCATCAAACTGAACAACTTTTACTATGGGAGCAAACCAATCGGAGCAAAAAAAATCTGCTGTTGCATACATTTGAGTCGTGTACGCAGCGGAGGCGGGTGCAGTTTAGTATGGGACAGCAGATTTTTTTTTGCTCCGATTGGTTTGCTGCCATAGTAAAAGTTGTTCAGTTTCATGGGTAGACTCTTAGTTTAAAAGGATGCTAATGATATCAATTTCACCCTGTATAGTAAAGAGTACCTATCTAGCACTATAGGTACATACAGTACTGACACTTGCTCCCCCACCAATTTTAACCTAATCACCTCTGGTAGGAAATGAGGCGATGATACGCCTATCTCACTCGCACTCACTCAGTATCGCAAATGCTTACCTCTTCTTTTAAATCTTTCCCATGTGTATGAAATGACAACTAATTGTCCAAGGTGTGGCCAGGCTATGGCTAGGTGTTGAACTCTATGACACTGATAATAAAGTTGAATGTTACTTGTCTCACCTTGAGAACTAAATGCACTTCGATCTTGTCGGAGACAGTCAGTATGGAGCAGCCGCTCGGCGGGGGTTCGTCTGACAACTCACTGTTAGCCAGCGACTGTACGCTTCGGAACAAACTTTTTAGGGCGTCCACCTGCAAAAGTTATTGTTATTTATAAGATGAACGAAATGGAACGAATGGAGAAAATATTATTAAACTATCTCATTGTAAGAGGCGTTCGATACAAAAGGCAGGCCTCTATAGGTAGTTATAAATCTCGACTGTTATATCATCATCATCAGCCTATATACGTCCCACTGCAGGGCACAGGCCAGGCCTACCCTCTAGGAGGGTGTTTGGGCGTTAGTCCACCACGCGTGCCCAATGCGGATTGGTAGACTTCACATACGCATCAGAATATCTTCTTCTGTATATGCAGGTTTCCCCACGATGTTTTCCTTCACCGTTTGAGAGCAGTCGGTCGGACTGTTATGTCATAGCATAGCATATGCTCAGGACTATATTCCCCGAGGGGTATTCAGAGATATCCTGAAACCTCAGAACATCGACGTTTCACCAGTAGTACCGAAACTCTGTCCAGTGTGACAGGGGGTGAGCCCATCGCCGCTGACTGACGGACTGTTATATACTGACTACAAATATAAAATAGGGGCGCTGCAATCGACTATAGCCTTTAATGTCAGTGTTCCAAGTACAAAAATTTGTTCCAATCATTTTCCGCAACATGGCAATGTTTTTTATGTTTCTGGTCGGGTGTTACAACAAAAATTACGATATTGTTTTTAGGTGTCCCTGACTCCAAATCGATGACGGGCGTGCGGAAGAAGTCTACTAAGCGGGTATACTGCAATCTATACTAATATTATAAAGAGGAAATTTTTTTATTTTTTTATTTGTTTGTATTGAATAGGCTCCGAAACTAATTGACCGATCTCAACAATTCGTTCACCATTAGAATGCTACATTATCCGTGATTAACATAGGCTAAAAACGGCCAAATGTGTGTCGGGAAGATTCTAAGGCGGTGCGAAGTTCACCGCGGTCATCAAGTAGTAAATAAATGAACCTGTAAGTCTGTGGAGATGATGAGGTGCGCGGTGGTCTTCTGCTTGTTGGTGAGGTTGTACTCGGACCGCGTGGACCTTATCAAGTGCACCATCTTAAGCACCGTCTCCACGTCCGATTCCAGCTGTTCACTACGCCACGGCGTCTGACTCTCCTGAGGGAATAATTTGTTTTATCACGGACACAATTTATGAGTGTGAATTGATACTTATTAGAGATTATAATTGTGGGTACTAGGAAATAAGCGTTTGTTGTTGCCACCACTACAGTCTAACGTGCAGTCGAAATATAGCTGTGAATAAATTTATTTCCTCACGAAGAACACTCGTATTATGATTATGACCTATATTTCTATTTCAATATCAGATGAGACAGGAAATTGCTACGATCAGAGGTGAAATCTGATGCGGTAAATCTAAGCGGAGCCGCCTGAAGGATATGCACACACGAAGGTGTCCGTAACCTTCAGGCCGCTACACTTATAGTCGATTACACACCGAGGTCAGGAAAGTAAGAAAGGTCGCCGATGTCAACAAACATGTGGTCTGAGGCTTTCTTATTTACTGCCCGAGGTTAGTATACTATTTTTCTCCTCGACGGAGGTGGAAAGCGGCAACTTCGTTTAGCGCAACGGGACGACAATTGACGCTTTCCGTCCAGAGTGGGAGAAAAATATAATAATAGTGCTGTAATAGTAATATAATAATAGTGCTTCAGTGATTTTTTTATCGACTGTGTCTCTTGGCTTTGCTTTCGCTTGAAAGCTAAATACATAAATCAGATATACGTTCTACTTTCTTTATTAAAAACCATATCCCGAATTTACAAGACGAGTGACAAAATCCGTCTCGTAGGACCAATGAACAGGAATTCCAGATTAGACCATTAATTACATTTTCTAGGCAAAAAAAGAGTGAGGAAAAAATTAGGGCGCAACTTTCTTTGCAAGAACGTGAAAATCACGTTTAACCTGGCAAGACCCCCGTACTAAAATAATTAGTTCCACCTATTACCACGTCAAACTCTCATTTGCCAAGCTGTATGTGGCCGCTCCATATTCTGACATCTGTCAAAAACGGTGCGTTCGTTTCACGGACACGTATATCACCGGTCATCGAAGCAAGCTCGAAATTTCCAGCCATCCTAGAAGAAGCAGAACCCCTTACATCAGGATAGCCAGCGACGGCAATGGACGGGCAGCTGGTATCCTTCCTCGGCAGCCTCTGGTACAACTCCTCGGTGATGAAGGGCATGAAGGGGCTGAGCAGCTTCAGCCCGTACTCCAGCGTCGTGTAGAGAGTAAGCCGATATGAAAACCCTTATCTTAGAAGAAGCAGTAGCCCTTACATCAGGATAGCCAGCGACGGCAATGGACGGGCAGCTGGTGTCTTTCCTCGGCAGCCTCTGGTACAACTCCTCGGTGATGAAGGGCATGAAGGGGCTGAGCAGCTTCAGCCCGTACTCCAGCGTTGTGTAGAGAGTGCGCCGCGCGGCCGCCTTCTGAGAGTCGCTGCCTTGAGCGAATATTGGCTTTAGGTATTCCTGGAGATAAATGTTGAATATTAGTTTTTTTATGTTAGTCTTAGTAAGTTCCGGAGGGAAGAGGTTGGAAGTTCCTTCATTAGAAGGGAATAAGGGTTGAACTACATCAGGAAGCACGGCATCGCATTTTTCCGTCGCTCCATCCTTTTCTGTCACTCAGGAACGTCATTTGTTAGAGCATATAAAATAAACGGAACGCGATCGCACGCAGCGTGCTGTTCCGTTCCGTCTATCTTATATGCTCTAGCAAATGACGTTCCTGAGTGACAGAAAAGGATGGAGCGACGGAAAAATGCGATGCTGTGCTACGTGGTGTAGTTCAACCCTAACAGTCAAAGTGTGACGCATGGGGACTTCAATGGTTATGTAGTGTCACTAGGTGTGAAAGTGTCGACTTTTTTGACTTACAATTTGACAGAGTCAAGGTCGACTAGAGTGGAGGTAAATCTCCAGGAAGCAACTAAGAATTAGGCTGCCTGTCCATTGACGCGGAGATAGGCGGCGGAGCGGAGAAACGGAGAAATATTAACCAATAAGATTGCATAAAATCTCCGCTCAGAGATTTTCCGCCTATCTCGGCGTCAATGGACAGGCACCCTAAGGATGTTAGACTTACCAAGTAAACATCGCACAGGTCGTAGAGCCACAGGTTGTAGCAGTGCGTGGTGGCCTGAGGGAAGTCGTAGCTCGCGAAACCGGAGTTGACCTTCTGCACGGCGAGCGACAGCTTCGATAACATCCACCGGTCCATCGGCGATAACTCCGCGGGCAGCGATGCCAAGTGCACCTGACAATATAAACGTATGGGAAATTAAGATCGAAATACCTTAAGACTAGCGCTCGTTGGCGTAGTGGAGCTTCGGTATTGGAAACGATCACCGTAGTCAAGCAATGTCAGGTCCGGTCAATCTTTGGATGGGTGACCGTTTACTGGCATTTCATCTCGAGCGTTTCCGTGTTTCGGAAGACACGTGAAGCAGTTGGTCTCGGATAGTTCCGTCAGATGGCGTTGTAACTATTCGTTAAGCCAGATCAGAGGCCTATTCAGGCGGCTATAAAATTCTCTGACAGCATGTAGACCTGTGTAATTATTGTTTATTTCTCCATAGAACATTTTTCTGCCGTTGCTATGAGCAGTAAAACGCATCGAATTTATAGCCCATCTGGGCTAGGTCGGGGCCGTCGCGGGGGTCGCGTCGCGATTTAAATGGGAGGTCAAAAAAAATTCTTGTTTTTAGACCCATATTCCTTATGGAAATTTGTTCATATTCACAGTCTGAATACACCCTAATAGTTTCGTTACTATATATAATTAAAAATTATTGGTGTAAAGCCGTGTTCGACTCGCTCTCGGCAGGTTTATAAGTCTGTTAAAAGTGTTTAAAACGGTACTAGGCAGTAACAAACCTCATAGGTGGTGTCCTTAGGGAAGTACATGAGAGCGAACTTGGTGGCGTTCCAGAGCTTGTTGCAGAAGAACCGGTAGCCCTGCACGCGCAGGATGTCCAGGTTCAAGTCCCGGCCCTGCGTCATGGCGCACAGGGCGAACCTACAACGAACGATCCATTTTAGACTACCTATTTATTTCATTACCTGCTATAATATCACTAGTTGCTGCCTTAGGATTAGAATCTTTGAATGAATATGAATCTTTATAATGAGAACCGTGGTTTGGAAATCTTTCCCTGCGTTTGTATATCCAAGAAAATTTCCAAACAAAAGCAGGTCTGTTTCTGGGTGAGCCCGTTACATCCACGCTTCATCTGATGCCAGCCAAGAGCAGGCCCATTTTAGATTTAAAAAAAAACTCTGGTGTTGTCATTACAAATTCTGTCTTTCTGAACATCGCATTTTTCCGTCGCAACAGCACGCCGCGTGCGATCGCGTTCCGTCTATCTTATATGCTCTAGCAAATGACGTTCCTGTGTGACAGAAAAGGATGGAGCGACGGAAAAATGGGATGCTGTGCTACGTGATGTAGTTCAACCCTAAAGATTAATTGTACTTTTCCTTACTCCCCGTATACACAAACACTCACCTCAAGGCATCAGTGCCGCACTCAGGTATACCATTAGGATAGTCCTGCTTCTGCCCCTGCTTGGCCTTCTCCACCTCCTTAGGGTCGAGGTTGGAGTCCACCAGCTGCTCGTGCAGCTGTTCCAAACTGACCCCTCGGACCACGTCCACAGGGTCTATCACGTTGCCTAGAGACTTGGACATCTTGCGCCCGTGAGCGTCCCGTACCATCGGGTGCAGGTATACTTCTCTGGAAGAAACAGACTTGGATCACATCATTGACACTTCATACAAACGGGCTCGCACTGACAAGAAGCTAGCACGTATAATATACGTGCAGCATAGCATGCTGAGCGCGAGTGATAGAGGAATACCGCAAAGCTTGCGTATGCGTATGCAATACAGAGAGGGGGTGAAGTCAAAATTGGTGGGCAGGAAGGAGTGTTACACTCAGTTACAGAAACGCTAATAAGAGTTAATCCTCCATTAAATCTCTTGCTGTCACTTTTTGTCTTGTTCACGTAGTAAAAGCTAGCAAGAGATTTAATTGAGGTTTAACTTTAATGAGCGTTTCTGCAACTGACTGTTAGTATCCTATCTTATATTGTGGTTAGATTAAAATGGGTAGGTATATAATTTATTAATTGGTGAAGCAGCATGAAAATACTCTGGCAAAAAGATAAAAGGCTGATGATGATGAATGACTTCATTCGAAAGAAACTCTAATTTACAGATGTCAGTTTTGTCAATCAGTCAATATTTTGAATGAAATTGAAAGCACTCATCCTATTCACCTAAACATATCACACTCTTTGTTATATCTATGTAGGTATATTTGTGACTTCACTAAGCATTTTTGTCTTTGCCCATATTTCGATCCCCGTCAATATCTTATCCCTTTCACTGGAAACCTCATCAAAGTCATATAATAGTGTGATTGGAGACATGTAAACTTACTTGAAAGGTAGTTTCCCTAACAGCCGTTGTCCGAAGAACACCATCCTCGCAACCCAGAAGAATAAGATGTCGTGTCCAGTTTCCAAGATAGTGCCCGGGTAGAATGCCTGAGAAAATAGCAAAAGTTAAGTATGGCTTAGAGAATATCTAATGTAGCAGTACACCCCTTGTGTCAGACTGTAGTCACATATAAAAAAATGGAACGTTATTTACATAAGAGAAATTGTTCAGTATCATGAGTACAAATCACCCTTTAAAGTAACGCAACTGTCTACAGTTACATCTTGTATATCTTCTGTAGTGTATTGCTGTTGGTTTACCAATAAAATAAATAAATAAAACAGTTCCCTGACTGACTGTCAAGCAATGCACAGCCTAAAGTGCTAAAGATAGAAACATAAAATTTGGAATATAGATTCTACGGAGGATTGGTATGCACTAAGATTGTAGATATTCTAATTTCACGAGGACGAAGTTGCGGGCAAAAAATGGTTGTTGTCTAGTCATCAAAATACAGTCATATACACGTAGGGGTGTATGCAGCCCCCATGTACCAGCACACATGGTGCCGTGACCAGGATCGTCTATTTAAATGATAATTTATTGTAGGAATTAAATAGCTAAGTCCAACTACTGTAAAGGTTGACCATCAAATGCATTCCAAACACTTCTTGAGCACACTTAAGACCCAAGCAGCAACGTTCAGGATAATGATTACTGAAAGGGACTAGACTCTAGTACTTCAGTTGGGACTAGATAATTTGTGTGACAGTGGCTAAGATATTTATCCCCATACCTGTAAGTCGTCAGTCTGATCAGGCCATCCGAATATGGAGAAGGGGAACAAGCCGGACGAGAACCAGGTGTCGAGCACGTCCTCGTCCCTCGCCAGGCGGACGTCCTCCGCCTTCACCTGGAACTTGTCCGCCGCCTTGCGACGCGCCTCCTGCTCAGAGTGCGCCGACACCCATAGCTCCTCGTCTGTCTGTTGAACACCATTTTTTATAAACCAGAAAACTTTTAAAACTATGCCGAGAAAATACAACTTTCCTTATGGAAAATGGGTCGAAATACGAGAAGATAGATCAGTTTATCGGCTTTATCTCGATTTTCGACCCATTCGAAATTTCGACGCATTGGGTTCGGTTTAGAGATTTTTTTAGTATCATTATCATATTGACAATGAAGTTACATACATTGCAACTTAATCGTCAATATGTAACAATGGGAAGAAAAGATTATAACAGTATAAACTTAATAAATCACAAATCTATAAAACATTTGAATACTCAAAGCAACACGGCTCCCGTTCAGTTTGAATAGAATGCGAAAAAGAAACATTAGAAATTCTGCAGGATATACCAAATAAACATTACAACTCTGCTAAATAATATTAAAAACACACACACTTCAGAAACACATGCTCAAAAGGAAAAAAAAATGTATTATTGAACGCAGTTCAGACGGCAAGCTCTTCTGGGATACCTTGTTCTTTTTTGAATAGTCAAGTTTGACAATTATTTTAAACAAGTGATGTTTATTCAATGGTGTGTAAATAAATGCGAAGGGGAAGTAGAGAGCAAATCAGGAGCGCTCTTGTTCGAATGCTACCTCTCTTCTTAGATACAATATTAGTACTTGTTAAGCTTTACGGTTATTTCAATGAGTTTTTAATAAATTCTTTGAACAGTTATTTTAATCTAATGATGTGTAATTAATAGTTTATTAGATTAATTAAAACGGGACAACGCTTACATTATTCTAAACACAGATTTTTTACTTGTCATTAGCTCTCTGTAACTTGATTTTTAAACGTTATCTTTGAAAAAAAAAACACAATATAAACAAACATGCAAATGCTCAAACGAAAGACGTTAGCATGAAATCTGCAATGTGAACAAGACATACTATAGACGGAGCAGAGCGCAGTTCGGTAGCGTGCGCTCTGGTTCGAATGCGCGCGCTCTTCTTGCGTCCCGACCGCGTGCGCCGGCGCCGCGGCGCTGACTTTGTGTTACCTATCGTAGAGTCCTTGGCAGCAGGAAATAAATCACATTCTAATGTTACTACTTAGAGAAAGGCTTAATCATAAATGTTACTTGATGCATATATAATTTATTATGATAGCAATATATTTTGCATACATATTATTAGGTTCAAAAAATAGCGAATACTATTTTAAGTAGATGATTATCTATGGGACCATTGTTGATATCGAAAAAAGTCAGCTGTCCTATATTTACAGTTTTATATGGAACAGCAGATTTTTATTTCGCGATTTCGACGTGGGTCCCATAGAGAAAATTTTTCAGTTTGATGTTCTAATCATCCCCTAGTTCCAGTAATTTTCTTTAGACCTTATTATGTTCAAGAGTATACCTCGAAGTGGGTAGTCAGGGAGCACAGGATGTAAACATAGTGTGTGTGTGTGTGCAACAGCTGTTTCATGCATTTGAATCAACTCGCCATGGAACAAAAGATATTTTTTTCGCTATTTCAATGTCCGTCCAGTTTTGGTCCAGATTGATGGTTTGAAGCACCCATGAGTATGTTACGCATTTAAGTTTACACCCTGTATGTTCTCTTGCTATTCTAAACTTAAGTGGTGGTTAAAGTAAAGATTGTAAAAGTCCGGAGGCGAGCGGGATTCGAACCCACCAGGCACGTATCCAGGGGGGGGGGGGGGATAGGTGGGATTTATCTCTCCCCGAAATCCGAATATTTGTATGGAAAAGTGATTACAGCACATACTTTTTCATTGTTTTTCTATGAATATCCCCCCCCTCCCCCCGAAAATTAAATGTCCCCCCCCCCCCCCGAAACAAAAGTTGGATACGTGCTTGGAACCCACGACCTGCCTATCCGGGGCATGCTCTACTCCAACAGAGCTGTCGGCGCCCCACAAGCCACGACGAAATTGTCAATCTATATCATCGTCTTTCAGGGACGTCAGCGCCATCTACCAGAGTTTTTACAAACTTCTGACTCACAAGTCTAACGTTAATGCTCTGTTGGAGTAGAGCATGCCCCGGATAGGCAGGTCGTGGGCTCGAATCCCGCTCGCCGCCCGTCTTTTTCAATCTTTAATTTGATCAAGCTGACATGGCATACATGTAGAATCAATATTTTTAACTGGCGGTTAAATCAAAACAACGTAGCTTAAAAGACCTACCTCCTGAGTAGGCAAGGTGACCCTGTAAGCAGGGATGCGATGCCCCCACCACAGCTGCCTGGAGATGCACCAGTCCCTGATGTTCTCCATCCAGTGGTACCAGATCTTCTCGTGGACGTCGGGGATTATCTTCAGCTCGCCCGTCTTTACCGCCTTTATCGCCTCAGCCGCCATTTTATCGCAGCGGATGTACCTGAGTGAAGTGGTTTTATGACAAACATGCATTGATAATACAACATACATACATACATAAACTCACGCCTTTTTCCCAGAGGGGTAGGCAGAGATTATGGATCTCCATTTTGGGCGGTTCTGACACACTTCTCTTGCTTCCTCTAAGTCCATACATCTTTTCATACATTCCCGTCGATTTCGGCTGCTTCTAACCTGGCATTTTTTAATGACGTCCTTGATCTGATCTAGGTACGTTCTCCTAGGTCTGCCTATACCAATATTTCCTTTCACGCACGCTTTATATATCTGTTTTGTAAGTCGACTTTCATTCATCCTTTCAATATGTCCAAACCATCGAAGCATTCCCTTCTCTACTTTAATCACTACATCTTCATTCAAACCGCAACGTTCCCTAATGACAGTATTTCTGATTTTATCCTTTATAGTCACGCCACACATCTTGCGTAAAGCCCTCATTTCCACTGCATTTATTCTGCTTTCATTCTTCTGCTGCCACACCCAACTTTCACTCCCATACATCAAAGTCGGAACCAACACACTATTGTGGATAGCCAAACGAGCTTTGGTAGATACATTTTGGCTACCCACAAGTGCGCTGGTGGCACCATTTACTTGCGTTCCCGCTTTTACTCTCTTTTCTATATCCCCGTCACATTTCCCATCCCTAGTGAACATATTTCCCAGATAAACAAACTCCTTTACCTGTTCCAGTATTTCATCCCCAATCTTTATACTGCATCCAGTCATGCATTAATCCCTTTCAAACACCATCACCTTAGTTTTATTAACATTCACTTTCATTCCTTTTTCACTCATACTTGCATCAACAGTGGCTGATAATACAAGGTGTGATAAAACACCCTATTAATATTTAAAGGAGTGGTTCAGATCATCAAACTGAACACCGTTCACGTCAAGACAAAACGAGACAACCTAGAATAAAATCTGCTGTTTCATACAAAACCGCAGCTAAACTCAAATACATGGCAGGTTATTTTTTCGACGCTGTCCTCATAAAGAAAGTTGTCCAGTTTGATGGTCTAAACAACCCCTCTTATTATAATGGTTTTGGTTACACACTGTAAAAATTCATTAGGTAGTTGGCGAAACTTAAGAAACGCATTAGGTATCAATTACTGAGTACAATTACGTGGTAATGACTCTGGCTCCATCATATGATTCTGAGGTCAATGTTCGCCCGCCGGCCGCACACTGCGTACGATACGTACGATAATAATAATTTTGTAAATCATCAATACCAATTATAAACATTGATACAATCTGTTATCATTAACAGGTGCCCTGGTTCAGTTTCGCAAACTAATTTAAAATGACCCTATATAGGGTCCAACTTAATATGCTGACACTTTTTTAAGAGGATGATCAGACCGACAATCTGAATAACTTTCTCTATGGGACCAAAGTCGAAATCGCGAAAAAAAAATCAGCCCTGCCATACAAAACTGCAAACCTACTCGAGCCAAATGTATGGGACAGCAGATTATTTTTTCGCAATTTCGATGTTGGTCCCATAGAGAAAGTTGTTCAGTTTGATGGTCTGAACATCCCCTTAAAAAAGTGTCAGCATATTAAGAAGGACCCTGTATACAGAACCAAATAATACATGGATGAATGTTGTATCAAACGTAATTCTTAGGGAGTTGGTATAGAAAGCGCCTTGAGCAAAAACAATGTCAACTCTTCGAATGATCAATCTACCCCAAGGTAAGCAGTAAAAATTCACCCCACACTCACTACTGCGGCTTCAGCATGGGTCCCACCACGTCCTTGGACCGGCTGCAGAGCGGCACCACCATGCTGTGCTCCTTGGTCCCGCATTACAACCTACCCCAAGGTAAGTAGTAAACAATTCACCTCACACTCACCACTGCGGGTTCAGCATGGGTTCCAGTTCTAGGTTCCACCACGTCCTTGGAGCGGCACCTTCGATCAAAATAAAATGAATGGATAGGCCTTAAGCGAACATTTCAAACCAGAAAAATGAGGCAAAACAAATGAAATTTTTACTTGTCACTTGTATGAAAGTGCCCTAGATTTGACAGATAGGCGCTAGTTTGTATGTACCAAGTGCACCAGTAGTTTGCTTCAACTTACCGCGCTTTAGGCCTATGCATTCATTTTATTTTGATCGAAGAGCGGCACGACCATGCTGTCCTCCTTGGTCTCGCGCTACAATCTACCCCAAGGTAAGCAGAAACAATTCACCCCACACTCACCACTGCGGCTTCAGCATGGGTCCCACCACATCCTTGGAGCGGCTGCAGAGCGGCACGACCATGCTGTGCTCCTTGGTCTCGCGGTACAACCTACCCCAAGGTAAGCAGTAGCAATTCACCCCACACTCACCACTGCGGCTTCAGCATGGTTTCTACCACGTCCTTGGAGCGGCTGCAGAGCGGCACCACCATGCTGTGCTCCTTGGTCTCGCGGTACAACTTACCCCAAGGTAAGTAGTAACAATTCACCCCAAACTCACCACTGCGGCTTCAGCATGGGTTCCACCACGTCCTTGGAGCGGCTGCAGAGCGGCACCACCATGCTGTGCTCCTTGGTCTCGCGGTACAACTTACCCCAAGGTAAGTAGTAACAATTCACCCCAAACTCACCACTGCGGCTTCAGCATGGGTTCCACCACGTCCTTGGAGCGGCTGCAGAGCGGCACCACCATGCTGTGCTCCTTGGTCTCGCGGTACAACTTACCCCAAGGTAAGTAGTAACAATTCACCCCAAACTCACCACTGCGGCTTCAGCATGGGTTCCACCACGTCCTTGGAGCGGCTGCAGAGCGGCACCACCATGCTGTGCTCCTTGGTCTCGCGGTACAACTTACCCCAAGGTAAGTAGTAACAATTCACCCCAAACTCACCACTGCGGCTTCAGCATGGGTTCCACCACGTCCTTGGAGCGGCTGCAGAGCGGCACCACCATGCTGTGCTCCTTGGTCTCGCGGTAGAAACTCACCACAGCGGCTTCAGCATGGGTTCCACCACGTCCTTGGAGCGGCTGCAGAGCGGCACCACCATGCTGTGCTCCTTGGTCTCGCGGTACAACTTACCCCAAGGTAAGTAGTAACAATTCACCCCAAACTCACCACTGCGGCTTCAGCATGGGTTCCACCACGTCCTTGGAGCGGCTGCAGAGCGGCACCACCATGCTGTGCTCCTTGGTCTCGCGGTACAACTTACCACAAGGTAAGTAGTAACAATTCACCCCAAACTCACCACTGCGGCTTCAGCATGGGTTCCACCACGTCCTTGGAGCGGCTGCAGAGCGGCACCACCATGCTGTGCTCCTTGGTCTTGCGGTACAACTTACCCCAAGGTAAGTAGTAACAATTCACCCCACACTCACCACTGCGGCTTCAGCATGGGTTCCACCACGTCCTTGGAGCGGCTGCAGAGCGGCACCACCATGCTGTGCTCCTTGGTCTCGCGGTACAACTTACCCCAAGGTAAGTAGTAACAATTCACCCCAAACTCACCACTGCGGCTTCAGCATGGGTTCCACCACGTCCTTGGAGCGGCTGCAGAGCGGCACCACCATGCTGTGCTCCTTGGTCTCGCGGTACAACTTCAACTCTTCGAGGGTCTTGATGATGTTGCGTCTGACGTCGAATCGACGCATACCCTGCGAAGATGTACATACATACATGTACTCACGCCACTATCCCACAGGGGTAGGCAGAGACTACGGCTCGAAACACACGATTCTGCCTCATCCACTTTCATAAACCTCTTTATACACTTTCGTCGATTTAGCGTGCTACGCACTTGTCCTTTTCGAAGAAGACCATTTATTTGGTGGTGGTAAGTTCTCCTCGGACGACGCCTTCTCTCGACTGTTCCATTCACATTGGTATCGATTCGGTATTGCCACGACTTAACTTAACTAAATTTATTCCTGTCATTTTCTAACATTCGACTAAGAAAAGAGACAGAAAACCTACAACTGACTTTAGTGCTGTCAAAGTGACGCTACACGCCCAAAGGCAGGAATAAATTTAGTTAAGTCGTGGCAATACCGAATCGATACCATTGTATCGATAAATCTCACTAGTGAGTCTACTCTCATTCATCCTCTTGACCGAACCACCTAAGAACTCACAGTACTCTTGCGAAGATGTATTTGTCATTTATGTCCGTAAATTTATCTAGAGTTGGCTTACTAATAGCCTTGCTTTCACTGCTGCTGTATTCTGTTTGCAAAGAAGGAAAGACTAAATTAAGATACTCACAGAGAACTGTGCGCAGTTGTCGAGCATCTTGCCCTCGTCGCTCAGTATGTTGATGAAGGGCAGGTTGTGACGTTTGCCGATCTCGTAGTCGTTGGGGTCGTGCGCCGGAGTTATTTTCACTGCGCCTGTATTACGATACAATAGTAAAAATTGTATTGAGTAATTATGCCTTCCTAATCTAATTTATGTTAAATATGTTAACACTTTCGCTGTTAAGCTCAAAACAATGACACTGTGGAATGCTATACAATTCTGACTCGTGTGAGTCGTTCGCACTGCGGCCCATTTGTCGCTGACCTACGACGTAGGTCGTCAGCATTTAAAGTGTTAATATACCGTGACGAATGGCGCAATGTCAGAGTCAGAGTCAGTGCGCAAGCGCTCAGCGTACGGACGTGTTTATTGCTTACCTGCAGTATATCTATACCTACCTACTCTCGGTGTGCGAATATTAATCATCCATTATGGTGCAGTGTAAAAAGTGTAAGCTTTTCGTATCTATGTCGAAAGATGACATTATTAAATGCAAAGGATCGTGTGAGGCTGTCTATCATAAAAAGTGTGTGCGTAACCTGAGACAATTTCTGCTAAAGGAATTGTGTGAAAAGTGTCATGATGCGGAAAAAAGCCCAGGGAGCAAGCCGAATAACATAGTCATTGATCCTAAGGACACTAGCGTCGAAACCCTGCTATCAGAAGTAAATAAAAAACTTGAAATTATCTACAAGATGGAGAAGAAGCTAGAGGAGTTTGCAGACACAATTGATTTCTATGCAGAACAGTACCAACAAATGACTGAGTTTAAGCATGCTGCAGAGAAAAAAATGACGTCTCTAGAACAAAAGAATATACATCTTGAAAAGTGCAACATTGCACTGGAAGAGAGAGTGTCGTGGTTAGAGCAGAAAGAAAAGGAGAGAAATGTCGAGATAATGGGAGTAGAAAATAAAAAAAATGAAAACTTAAAGCTTGTGGTAACAAAAATTGCCGAAGAATTAAAAGTGAACCCGGAACATATTGAAGAGGTAAAGAGGGTAGGAAAAATAAAACCGGACGAGAAGATGCCCCAACCGGTCGTAGTTACGCTCCGGTCAAAAGACGAGCGTAACAAATGGTTGCAGGCCAGAAAAACTCGACTCACTAACGGAAAGATTTTTGGAAACGATAACGAGAAGCGTATTTATGTCAATGAGGATATCACCAAATTTAAACGTCAGCTATTATGGAATGCGAAAACCCAGCTTAAAGAATCCTATAAGTACATCTGGGTTCAGAATTCTAGTATCTTGGTCAGGAAGAATGATAAAGAAAAGATTCGTAACATTAGATCGGAAAAAGATATTGTTAACTTAAAACAGGAAAGTACCACTATTTAAATAATATGATCGTCAGGCCTAACTAAGGCCGCAAACACACAACCTGATTTCATTACTGTATTAAAATTCGACTTTCCAAGTGAAATCGAGTACCAGAGATATCAAAATACTTGTGAATGGAATGAAAACCTTGAAGAAAATAAAAACTACATAAATATCATACATTTAAACATAAGATCAATTAGAAAGTACTTTAACCAATTTTTAGTATTACTGAAACAATGCAAACACAAAATAGAAATTATTATACTAACTGAGGTTAACATTAAAAAGAGCGAACTACCATTATTTAACATAGAAGGATATAACATACATTCGAATACAAGAGAAAGAACAAAAGGAGGAGGTATAATCATATATTCTAAGAAAACATTAAATTTCAATGCTGAAGCTATAGATACTTCTGCCTCAGAGACGTCTCACGGAAAATTAATACTAAATAGCGAAGTGTTACATATATTGGCTATATACAGACCGCCAGGGAAGAATAAATTACGATTTTTGGAGCAGTTGGAAGTCTTAATAAGCAATATACCTAGATCGGACAACATGATAGTTATTGGAGATGCAAATATCGACTTATTGGGTAACAAATTTAACACAATAAATACTAAGTACAAAAACATCCTGTGTGAACACGGCCTGCAATGTGCGATTCCGAATACGGAGATAACGCGTGAGGCTATAGTGGACGGCGAGACCGAGATGTCGTGCATCGATCATGTATGGGTACGAGAGGGACGGGCACGTAACAAGAATGCATACCTATTAGAATGTTATCTTTCAGATCACCACGTCATTGGTATCGCACTTGATCTCGCTATGGATAGAAACAGGTGTAGTGTTAGTGATAATAAAGTGCGGACAGTTATTAGTAATAAATTAGTGCAACAAAAATTGATCCAGTACGATTGGTCTCAGTTGTTATCGATTAGGTGTCCGGTAAAGTTATATGATGTGATATGTACAGTGTTTGGAAGCATTTATAAGGATAGTAAAATCAACATAGTTGTTCGGAGTAAAAGGGAGACCCAACCATGGGTAAGTAAAGAGTTATACACTATGATTTTACGTCGAGACAATTTGTTTAGAGCTTGGAAAGCTACACCAAAAAATATGAATAAACGGTTAGAATATACGCGATTTCGAAATAAGGTTAATAAACTTATAAATGCTGCCAAAAACAAATATAGGCAAGGGGAAATTAGTAAATGTAATGGGGACTTTAGAAAAATCTGGGCTAACATAAACAATTGGATAGGGAGAACTAAAACGAGTGTGGATAGTATTATTCTTAAGTATCTAGGAAAAAGTGAAAATACGTATAATATATGTACTAACTTTGCGAACACTTTTACAAGAGAAATCCAAGACATAAAACATATTTGCGATAAACAGTTTTTGGACAGAAAATCATATATTCGAGATGTCGATATTTCTTTCAGATATAAAAAAGTAAGTGAGAGTAACATTGAAAAAATTATAGATAGTTTTAGCAGTGAAAAATCACCAGGTTTAGACGAAATCAGGATACAGGATATAAAGTTTATAAAGAAAAAACTTAGCCCAGTATTGGCTGAGTTTGTAAATATGTGCATAACACAGGGCAGCTATCCTAATGAGTTAAAGAAATCAATAATACGACCTATTTTTAAACAGGGCAGTCACATTGAATACACCAATTATAGACCCATTGCAATATTATCAGTCATCAACAAAATTGTAGAAAAGGTAATTATAGGACAAATATCAAATTTTCTGGAAGAGAATAGAGTAATATCAGACTCACAGCACGGGTTTAGAAAGGGGCGTAGTACAGTCACCGCTTTAACACAATTTTCGGATTACATTAATGAGAACTTAAATGAGGGAAAGCAGATTATAGCGCTATTTATCGACTATAAAAAGGCCTTTGATACTCTGGATCACGAGGTTCTTCTCCAGGCTATGAAAGAATGCGGAATACGGGGCCCTACTAACAAGTGGTTCCGGGAGTATTTAACTGGCAGAACCCTCCGTGTTGTTGTCAATGGTACAGAAGGCTGTGAGTCTGATGTGAATCTGGGTGTTCCAACTGGATCGGTTTACGGACCGATAGGATATATAATGCACGTAAATAGTGTATCCAATGTTGTTGGTAGGTGTAGGGTGTATATGTACGCCGATGATATGTGTTTATTGTACGCCTCAACTGACGTAACAGACATACAAAACAACATTCAGTTAGACTTTGAAAACGTAACAAAATGGGCACATGACAACGGTATAATATTAAATTTAAACAAAACTAAGTGCATGCATATACATTCTCCGTACAATAGAAAAGCTAAAAAGATAAATACTAATGAGATTAAAATCGTTGGTCAAACGTATGATTGTCTGCACAAAAAAAAAAGAAATTGCAATTGTGGTAGTTTGGAGTATGTCGAAACATTTAAATATTTAGGTTTGCTAATTGACCGAAACTTTAATTTTAAACCTCATATTAGTGAAGTGTGCGCAAAGTTAAGATCTGTATTGGGGAAATTTTATCATCTAAATAGGGCATTGAATAGGCGGACACTTTATGTTGTTTATCATGCGCTTGCTGACTCATTGCTTAGTTATGGATTGAGCAGTTATGGATGTACATTTGATACATACGTACATGCGATAAAACAGTTGCAGATTCAATTCATGAAAAAATATTTAGTAGATAAAAAAACAAAGCAAAAATGTAATAAAAATTATGATCAACTATTTCCTGTATGTAAGATTATCCCAGTTAAACATAAGGTTGAATACTTAGTGGCCATTAATCAGTACACCTGTGAACATTTTAAAATACCTGTTGAAAATAAATATAATACCAGAAGGGTCAGAGAAGGTAAATTAATTCAACCATCAGCTAAAAACTACTATGGTGAAAGAACCACTAAGTACTTAACTCCGAAAATATTTAACAATATTGACAAACACAGAAACTTTGTAAAATATCCTTAAAAGCTAAACTTAAAAAAACTATTCTTGAATCACTATAATTGATAATAAGTAGGTAAATGTTGTAAACAATCGCTGTTAGTAGGTGTTTCGGTATAGGTAAGATTACAGACTCATTGAATTAAGTTGAGTGTAATGTTTTTTCGCCAACAAACTGTTCTGCAGTTTGGCGAAATATAAAGTAATTTGTACCCTTTGTATTTTTGAAAATTTTAAATAAGTAAATTAAAAAAAAAAAAAAAAAAAAAATGTCGCAGGCCAATGCCCAGCAGTGAGTTAATGTGCGCTGATGTGATTAATTGATATGTGAATATAATTTATGTTGGTTAATCATGAATGAATGTCACTCATCATTCAATCACTCTTCATCACAGTGAAAAGAATATATTTGTTGAGTATATCTTACCAGTTCCAAAAGCCATATCGACGTAGGAGTCAGCTATGACAGGCAGTCTTCTCTTGACAATAGGATGCACCAGATACTTTCCTATCAAGTGCTTATACCTGCCGATGAACAATTGTATTAAATAAATAAATATCTTGGACATTGTCTCACCAATTAAAGTAACAGAATCTAGCCTGGGCCTGCTTCTCGGTGTATTAAATAATCAAATCTTAATTTTAGGAAATGGGTTAAAACTGCTCAAAATGAAGCCAAAGAGTAGAATAAGATCCGGTCAAAGCATATACTGACATAGAAAAGACTGATGTAATGTTAATAGAAACTAAGATTGAAGACAACAAGAAAGTGAGACAGGTCGTCAGCAACAAATGTATGATGTAGGTTCAATGAGGGAAGGATATACTTGTGATCCAGCAGAAGCAGCATACAGACCTGACGTCGTCGGGGTGGACGGCCACGGCGACGTCTCCGAGCATGGTCTCCACACGCGTCGTGGCGACCACCACCTCCTCGCCGGAGCCCTCCGCCTTGTACGCGAAGTGCACTAGCACACCGAACTCTACCTGCGGACAAACGATGTCTTGTTAGGATGCACAGGAATTTAAAATTGTATTGCAGATTTTTTGGGGTCTTTTCCATTGCTGGAGGTTGGCAGTCACCTCTGCATATCTCTCGACAAAACAGGTTTTCAATGCTGGCGATGCTTGTCAAATTCTTCAGGTTCGCGAGCCACTGTATTGCAGCGCTTTTATTTCGATTTCAGAAGGACTTGCGTTGCAAGTTTGTTCACGAGCGGTTTTGAGTTGCTCGCATTCAAGCTTGCCACGAGGCTACTCCATTCTGTATGTTCATAAAACAATCCTTGCAAGTGCAATCCGTGAAGCGTGCGTAAGCACTGCATTGCTTAGAAACAAGCAAACTGCGATTAATTGTGGGCACAAACACAAAAAGGGTCCAGTGGTTCGGTTTTGAGGTAAAGTTAGATTCGGCATCCAGACTAGTCATGCTCATATTGGTTGAAAAGCCGACCACTGGACCCTTTTTGGGTGGACGCCTACAATTTTTAATTAAAAAAATTATTTCTTCATTGCAGTATAAAATTAAGGTTCATTTCTACAAGCTATAACATCTCTTGCCTTTTTAATACTAATAAATCCTCATTAACAACTACAAAGTTGTTTCAAACATGTTCGTATAATGTATGTATTGTTATCTAATAGCAATAAACAATTGTACAATCAATTTACAACTGTTATGATAACGAGATATGATTTATTATCAATTACATCGGAATAAATGTTTATAGACAATGTTATCGTTATCAATAACAGTGAGCACGTGCGTTAAGAGTGGAGTGTGGGTAATTTATTGGTTGTACTATTGATTGAATGAAGTGATTCTAGAGTTTACCTAGGACCTCGTCCGCACAAATTGTTAAGGTGAACCGAGGCAAGTGTGACGCAGGGGTAAGTGTGACTCTTGCGAATTAACACCCCTCAACGTTATTATACCTTGAACCGTCATCTATCAAACTTTGCACGAATAGTTCGTCATGGCCGCTGCACATTCACGCGTTCGCGCGCGAAGTTCACGCGCGAACGCGCGAAAATGTGAATGTGGAGCCGATTCGCATATTTTTCGCGGGTTCGCGCCTTGTTAACCTTTTTTTGTCGGTTTTTGGCCCGCGTCAAAGAGCCTGCGAACGCGCGAAAGCTAACAGAACGATGATGATGCTCGTAGTGATAACACTGCGAATGTGGAGCCAAGAAGAGTTCACTCGCGATTCGCGCCGCGTTTTGAGCCGCGATTCGCAGCGTGAATGTGGAGCGGCCTTTATACGTTTTATAGATGACGGTTCAAGGTATAATAACGTTGAGGGGTGTTAATTCGCAAGAGTCACACTTACCCCCGCGTCACACTTGCCTCGGTTCACCTTACCAGATTTTAAGTCAAATCATAAGCTATCAAACAAAAAAAGTTTCATCAAAATCATTTCAGTAGTTTTTGCGTGTTGCTCGAACAAACATACAGCTTCTAAACTAATTCTAAAAAATTTGATTTGGATTTGTCTAAAAACCATATCGTAATCTTTTTCTTGTAAATATCTTCAATGTACAGTCACACTTCTGTTCCAGTTTTATAATAGTTTAGATTATCGTAGTAGATAAAGTTTCTTATTGTTGCATATCATGTCGGAAACGACTGCAAGAGTAAAGTTAAAAATATATATAATTGTGTACAATACCTTATGATCGTAGCCAGGAATGGACATTAGTGTCCTGCCGGCCAGTTCCACTTTGTCTACTTCGATGTCTGATATAGCGCTCTTCAGTGCGCAAGACCAGTTCACCAATCTGCAAATAAACCAATTATTTAACTCCTGCAATTTTTTACGGTTATAAGCGTACAGGTTCTATACAAATTCATGATCATCAACCTACCACTGCTGAACATAGGCTCCTCCCAAGGCGCACCTTAAAGTTATATCTTCAGCTTTCCTAATTCATTTGACGGAGTAAAAGGAGACGGCGTCCTACAATGTCTGCCGTTCTTGGTCTCCTTTAGAGAACTTGGTCCCCCCATGGCTTACTTTGACACAAAAATGTTCAGAGCTATGCTAGTTGGTATTACTATATTTCTAATGCGATCTCTAGTAGAAACTCTGAACATGCTTCTTTCCATAGCTCAATGAGAAACATTGATGAACCAGTCCAGTCCTATCGTCAAGGTCCACGTTTAACCTTTTGAACGCCAGAGTCATCCAGTCGTGACAACCAATCAACTGCCTGACACACCAGAGTCATCTATTTATCAACTTAATAGTTTGTTCCATGGCGCACAGAGCTCAGTAACTTGAAAGTGACGTAGCGTTCAAAAGGTTAATATTACTGGTAGGATGCACTAGCTAAAAAACGTCGTATTCAGGCACGGTGCTTATGACTATGACTTATAGATATACTCAGTGTTCTAATTAAAGGACCCCTCACTTTGCAAATCCATCGTGAGGGGTCAACTTTACCACCTCTTTTATTGTTATCCAATTGCAATGCTACTGTCACAAAGTGTGTCACGTTACCCGAGCCTAGCTGTGAGTAGGTCCTGTCACGTTACCTGTTAGCGCGGTAGATGTCGCCGTCGGTGTGTAGCCGTATGAAGGCCTCGTTGACGGCGCGGCACATGGAGGGGTCCATGGTGAAGCACACGCGGGACCAGTCGTAGGACGAGCCTAGCTGTGAGTAGGTCCTGTCACGTTACCTGTTAGCGCGGTAGATGTCGCCGTCGGTGTGTAGCCGTATGAAGGCCTCGTTGACGGCGCGGCACATGGAGGGGTCCATGGTGAAGCGCACCCGGGACCAGTCGTAGGACGAGCCTAGCTGTGAGTAGGTCCTGTCACGTTACCTGTTAGCGCGGTAGATGTCGCCGTCGGTGTGTAGCCGTATGAAGGCCTCGTTGACGGCGCGGCACATGGAGGGGTCCATGGTGAAGCGCACGCGGGACCAGTCGTACGAAGAGCCTAGCGAGCGCAGCTGCGAGTAGATCCTGTCGCCTTTCCTGTTAGAGATGGTTAACTTTAGTTACTTGGAATAAGGACGGTTTTTAAATAGATTAATAATGGAAAAGGTCAGGAGAATCTCTTCAGTTTAACTCTTGTACAGACAACATAATTAAATTAAGTATATAGATTAAAAACGAATTTTCTTAATTTGTAGTTGTGCTATTGGTTTTAATGGTAGCTTTCTGTGATAGTAATAATTAGTAATTAAATGACACATACAAACACATGGAATATATACCGTTTTCTACAAGATGTCCGAACATACTAGACAACTAATCAACATACCAGCTAGATAATTGTCTCATTCACACAGCCTACCCTAGTTAGAAAGATATACAGTGCTCTAATGTGTCTTCCCAGAATCTGGCGAGTTCGAAACACGAGAACGCAGATTGTCTTTGTATTAAGTTCATGAGCATAGTGGCATCTGAGAACTATATAGATGGCGTTGATGCAATGCCTATTCATCTCCTTATGCCAATCTTATTTTCGACCATCATGTTAAGTCCAGGCCTATAGAATTGAACTACTAAAGACACTCACTCATTCTTCCAGTCCCAGACGCGTTTGATGAATTCCTCCCTGCCGATGTCGTGCCTGGTCTTCTTCTCCTCGCGCCAGATCTTCTTCTCGACCACTACTTGGGTCGCGATGCCGGCGTGGTCGCACCCTGGGTTCCAGAGCGTGGTGCGGCCGTTCATCCTGAGAAATTAGTTGTAACTAGGAATTAAATGTTTATTGGAGACGTCTTTTTTAATACTAAGCCTATTTTTGTATTCCTTTACATATGTAACAATCATCATTATCTGCCTATAAACGTCCCACTGCAGGGCACAGGCCTACCCTCGATGAGTTATGTCCACCACACCATTGACCTCTTATATAACAGAAGTAGACACACAATCAGCGGTCCAAAAATTGCACATTCAAAAGAGCTCGGAAATTACGTTTCCGAGCTCTTTTGGTCTTAGTACTACGCTGACTCTCCGACTGTAAACATACATAATACGACTAAGTTTAATAATCAAATATGACGTATTAGCGCTCTTACAGACCAGCGACACTTTGCGGTCGCAGAGGGTCGCGCGACAGTTGCGCTCATAGACTTTACGGTCGCGCGACGTCGCGCGACCCTCTGCGACCGCAAAGTGTCGCTGGTCTGTAAGAGCCCTTACAGCATTCATACTTATTTTGTGTGGCTTATAATTTGCCGCTGTTCTGGAGTGCGATTTTTGAAAGTCACACTTTTAAATCAGTAGTAGGAAAGAAGCATTCGAAAGATTTCCTTACAAATTTTGACATTTTCTACTGCAGATTTGAACGTGTGACTTTCAAAAATACTACTCTTGTCATCGTCTTATAGATGACATCTTGTTCCTTTTTCAAAATGCCTTTTTAGAAATAAATTTAATTTTAAAGACATGTAATAGTAGATTGTATCACAAGGGCGTAAAATAATATTTTTAAGGCGAGGGCGCTATTTTGAATCCAGAGCATAGCGAAGGATTCTTGAGTAGAATCCCGAGCGCAGCGAGGGATTCTAAAGTAGAATCCTGAGCGCAGCGAGGGATTCAAAGTATGCCGCCCGAGGAAAAAATAATTTTGCGGCCGAGTGATACACTCTACTTTTCATCCCCCTCTATGAGGAAAATAAATAAAAGGCGCTTCTAGTTTAATATTTGCGTTCGGTCTCTTTGGTCGCGGACCTATGTAGCAAAAATACATGTTCCAAATTCAAAACTCATCATTGCCCGCTGTAAAAGTCTCTTAACAAAAAGTGCAACTTTAGGCGCACTTAAAGAGGACTAAAGTGACACTTTTTGAATAGATGGGATGAAAAAAGTATTTACAACTTTATACCTGGAGTATAAGGTATATGTTCCATTGATACGTATTACGCGAAAAGATTACAGAAAAAAGGCTAGTGATTGAAAACTTTTTGCAGAAGTTTAAAAAGTATGATCAATTCGGACACAAAAATTAGCTAAGATTTTGTATGAGACTGTGAGTCTATAGTATTTCTGGTCAATGCACCCAGAATGCACCACATGTACCTATGCGGATTGGTAGACTTCTCATAGGTACCTATGCATCAGAATTTCTCCTTCAGCGTATGCAGGTTTCCTCACGATGTTTTCCTTCACCGTATGTAACAATCCTATTGCATAATCATAATAAGCATATGCATATGCATTTTGCATTATATTCATATGCCTATTGCATAAATATTTTAAATGTGGAGATTTTTTAATTGTCGTTTATATTTATATAAAGAAGTTTAACAAAATTGTAATGCTGTAAATCTTCCTAAAATAAAATAAATAAATAAAATAAATTGTTTTAGTTGATTATATCATATTCTTAAAAGCTAGAAACCTGGTTGACCTTCTCTTTCACGGAAGAAATCTCTTTAGAGATAAGATCCTTTGCACGCCTATTATGCTCATTGCTTATTGGAGTTTTGGTACTACTATAGTGAAACGCGGGTGTTCTGAGGTTTCAGAATATCTGTCTACCTCTTCGGGGAATATATGCATGCACTTATTGGTCAGTCAGGTTGGTTAGTTGTATAGGTGGTTGCTAGCAGAGTAGAATGACGATACCGAAATTTTTATAGATTTGATTTAATGATCAAGCACGTATCCAGGGGGGGGGGGGGGGGATAGGTGGGACTGATCCCCCCCCGAAATCCGAAAATTTGTATGGAACATTGATCACAGCTATGACTTTTTCATAGTTTTTCATGGAAAATTCCCCCCCGAAATTGGATGTCCCCCCCCGAACCCAAAGTCTGGATACGTGCTTGTTAATGATATTACCTGTGCCACCTGGCGAGGGCATCCTCTACGGCGTTGGTGAGCGCATGCCCGAGATGCAGGGTGCCCGTGACGTTGGGCGGAGGTATCACCATCACAAACTTGCCCTTTGGATTCTGCTCTAGCACTGATTTCCTCTACAATAACAAACACATTTCTTTTAAAAGCAAAGTTAACAAATAAAGGTAATTTGCCTTTAATTTGATAATTATTAAAAAATTTCATATGCATCAAAAAAATTGTTGACCCCCAAAAAAGACATGCAGCGCGTGCGCAAAATAATGTTTTTGGATGATCAACGATTTTTATCTTCATTCTTAAAATTGTCTCTCAGTGCCCATAAATGCATGTACATGTATATCATTTGGGCACTATTATAAAGACCATAAAACAAAATAACTATGTACTAGGACGGCACAAATATGTTGAAGTGTGCAGTTCTGCTGTGCTTATAAAGACTGCAGTAAGTATTTTTAAAGAGAAATAAATTCGGAAGCTTTGATTATGTGATGTGAAGGATTCCAAACTCAAACCCATAAAAAAAATTTTTACTGTGTAGTCTTAATAATACGGCACAGTTGTAGCAAGGTTAAATATTACCATATTTATTGGCCTGTGAATAGAAATCTTATCCGTTCATCATAATTAAATTACACACCCCATATTCTGGCTTGAAGAACCCTTGCTTCTCCCACCAGGCGTACCAGGCGGCTTCCACATACCCCGGGCTGTACGCATCGGGCATCGGCCCCGTAATGTCCTTCTTTTCACCCGGTGCTGTGTTAGCCGTGTAGACTGCAGACTCTTTTGTTTCTTTTACCTTTTTCTGTAAGAATTCAGTTACGTCAGTTTAGGAGGTTGACTAACATTTACACTGGTGTCACTACCAGTGTTAAGACTTGGTTAATAATTTTCTCTCCGTTTCACAGGGTGTTCTGATTGTGGCAGTGTGAAAGTACAAAATTTTCCTTCCTAACCTTCACAAACAGTAAAAGATAAGTATAATTGGTTTCCTAAGCTATTGATCACGACTCCGTCTACAATTTTACATGGACCCTGAAAAAGTATCCTATAGATGTATTAATCCGGAACCAAAAACTATATGTGTGCTAAATTTTAGCCAAATCGGTTCAATCGGTTTTTGTATGATTGAGTGACATACATTGAAACTTTCACATTTACATTGTATAATAAACATTGTATAATGTGAGTGAGAATCTATTAAACATTGGCGGTGAAGGAAAAAATTGTGAGAAAACCTGCATGTGATGTTTCGATTTGCAAATTTCGAGGCATGTATTGTATCTAGTACCTACCATCCATTATTACGGGTTGACTACCCGTCACACTGGACATTTTCGGACTACCAGTGAAATGAGGATGTTCTGAGATTTTATAATATATCAGACTTGCTTCTATTAAAAGTTTCATAGAGTTTGTCTAAATATGTATCACAATCAATTCCAATTGTAATTTTGTGTTACTGTATAGCCCATAATCACATGTTATGACAGTAATTTTGCGCGCAATGAGACAATGATGCAACGTGACTAACAATTGCACCGGTACTTTCACCAACGTGTGGTGAGCTGGTAAATCTAACCTAATATCAACCACCGACTAAGAGGACTTTCCTTTCACTTTTTTTATGCTAATCTAGCGTATTCACCAACGGGAAGTGGATAAACTGATAGATTAATTATTTCTTAATATAATGAGCTGTAAAGATACCAACCTCTGGCTTATCTTTCGGTACAGCTGGCGTGGTATTCTTCTTATCGAGTTTGGCTTGAAGTTTTGCCAACTTTGCAGCTTTCTGCGCTTCTTTTTCCAGCTGTTTGGCAGTTTTCTCCTGGGGCTGGTCCCCGGGGGGAACGTTTTGGGGTTCAGTGTCAGTCATGGTTTTTCAGGGGCTTGAGGAATTAAATTTATTCACCGACAAAAATCGCATTTGCAAGCTCGCGGATCGGATGATGTGGAAAATGACATTGACATTTATAATTATAAAGTTGACGTTTTGTTCGGATATCGGATACGGATACACACGGTTTTCGTTTGAAATCGTGAATAGATAGCTTTATTTTTCAGTGTGACCATATAAATAATTATTTTGGATAATATTGAATAGTAATAATTTTTGAGTAATGGCAACATTATTCTCAGTGTTCCCAGGTCTACTAATTTTAAAGGGGTTCTACTGAATTTGGGGTGTGTGTGACTACTGAAATACAGATTGATTTTCGCAATAGGTAATTTTGTGAAAATCTCTTGATTTTTCTTTACAATCATAAAATGCAACTCTAATTTGCTTTCAATATATTTGTGGCGAGTAGCCGCGCCACTGTTTTGTCTGTGGGTATTAAAACTATTATCCAGAGAGTAGCTTGTTTATGGAAGTTGATAACGGACGGTTGCTAGGCTAGAGTTTTCTGGTGCAATTTATTGTATTCTAAGTTACTGTAATAAAGAAGAGTACGGAAGCACATCGAATCTATCATTCCCATCACTTCATCTCCGGGCGACCCAAAGCTTCCTCCTTAATGGTGACCCAAGATACGACGCGCAGCTCTGACTCCTATCGGCACTAACGCACCCGCCGCTGCGTCTGATCTGATCAACTCGACAACGAAGGGCAGAACAACGAATCAGCAATACACTTTCCTTGGCCAATCGCCGCCCTATCACGTATAGAAGGAAACGGAGTTCCCATTCCAACTACCTACATGCGGCAGTAGAGGAGAGAGACTCATTTTGCTTCAAAATCTGCAACCCTGCCTGCCACACGTTGCCCGCACTCGAAGCACCGAGCTGCCAAATTCAAGATCATCGATAAAATTCATCGCAGTGAAAATTTTCATTCCTCATTTTTTTTTTGTTATTCTCTGAAGTTCATCAATGGTATTGACGGTAGCGCCACCGCCATTGTAGCGGATGTTCTACGACAACTTCGAGCAAGCAAAGCAAGGAGGAACAAACAAACATCCTTTCAACCAAAGAGTACTGTCACCTACCGTGACAGTTGTCCAGAGACAGTTCATTCTTGACTTCAACTTTCATCGGCCCTTGTTTACTTGTTTGTGTCATAACTACGGTTTTTTTTACTACGGTTTTTCGTAATAGCATGTAAAATTTTATTTTATTTCTATTTGTAAAATAGTAGAGCATGGTCCACTAATTAGTTAACCTGTAGCCACATTAACCCCATACGAAGGAAGATTTGTGTTTAATACTTAGCTTAACGTTCATACTTTAATATGGCTCAAAGTAACCCAGACAGGACTGATCCTCCAACCCCACTTTCTCCGGGGAACGATGTTGATGCTGAGGCTGAACAGTTTCACACGGCTTCAGAGGTATACGTCAATAAAATTTCCATTCGCACGCCACCTTTCTGCAAAGATAGGCCCGCCTTGTGGTTTGCTAGTTTAGAGGCGCAATTTTTCATCAACAAGATTACTTCTCAAACGACAAAATTTAATTATGCCGTCTCCCTACTAGACACGAATTGTACTAGGGAGGTGGAAGATATCATCATCAGTCCACCTTATCAGATACTCAAGGACGCAATTATTTCCCGTTTCTCGGAATCCTACGAAGAAAAGATCCGCAGATTACTGGAAAAGGAGCACATGGGAGACAGGAAACCGTCATTTTTCCTGCGGCATCTAAGGTCGCTCGCTGGTCCTAATTTTCCGGACGACCTGTTGAAATCCATATGGTCTAGTCGACTGCCCCGACAGCTTCAGATTGTGTTGGCTGCGCAGCGCCTGCAGAAACTGGGTGAGCTTGCAGAGCTTGCCGATACGCTAATGGAGATTCAATCGCAACCACCGGAGGTATGTGCCGCTGGTTCATCATCACAAGAACCATCTTCCGAACAGAGCAGCCTTCTCGCTCTTCAGAAGCAGGTTGCTGAGCTCACACTTACTGTAGCCTCCCTCGCCGCTCCTGGAACCGAGTTCCGAGGCCGATTTCGTGACCGTAGTTCAAGCCGCAATCGCAATCGTAGTTACTCGCGTCCACGTAATGACCAGTTATGCTGGTATCATGACCGATTTGGTGCGAAAGCAAAGAGGTGTATCAAACCATGTACTTTCACCGAGTCGGGAAACCCGACGAGCGGCCGGTAGTGGCGAATACCGGCTGCTCTACCGCCAGTCGCCGCCTATTCATCACGGACCAGTGCACTAATCAGAAGTATTTGATTGACACGGGTTCTGACATTTGTTGTTTCCCCCGGCGACTAACGAAAGGCCGTTTCACGAGCAGTGGCTATGACCTTAGCGCAGCAAATGGCACATCCATCAAGACCTATGGCAGCATACCCCTTCACCTTGACCTTGGGTTACGCCGGGACTTTCAATGGAACTTTGTTTTAGCCGATGTTAGCACTCCAATCATCGGCTCAGATTTTTTAAGTTATTATAATCTTTTACCGGATTGCAGACACAACCGGATCATCGATGGCACCACTAAACTGTCAGTATCAGCATCTGCGGCCAGAACTTCCCAGGATAGCATTAAGTCCGTGGCCTGTGGCAACTCACCATTCGAAAAACTGCTCGCTGAGTTCCCGGACATCACGCGCCCTCCTGGAATAGACAGAGAAATCAAACACCTTACGGTCCATTACATTAAAACCACTGACGGTCCACCGGTCACCTGCCGACCTCGTCGTCTAGCACCCGACAAACTCCGCATTGCACAGAAAGAGTTTGACGCGATGGTCCGCTCCGGTACTGCAAGGCCATCCAGCAGCTCGTGGTCGTCGCCCCTGCATCTCGTTCCGAAGAAGGACACGACATGGCGACCATGCGGCGACTACAGAGCTCTCAACGCTCGCACTATTCCAGACAATTATCCAGTTCGTCATATAGGGGACTTCTCACATAACCTGGCAGGATCTACTATCTTTAGCACAATAGACCTGGTGAAAGCTTACCAGCAGATTCCAGTCAGCAGCAGTGACATCTGCAAAACAGCCATTATTACACCTTTTGGGCTCTTTGAGTTCCCCTACATGGCATTCGGACTCCGTAACGCAGGCCAAACCTTCCAAAGGTTTATAGACGAGGTGGTGCGAGGTCTCGAGTTTTGTTTCGCATACGTGGACGATATTCTTGTCCACTCTGTGGACAGCACTCAACATGCTAAGCACCTAAGAATCTTATTCGAGCGTTTGCACCAGTATGGGGTTGTGGTCAATCCAGCTAAATGTGTTTTTGGGGCGGCTGAGGTGTCCTTTCTCGGATATCGCATCAATGCACGTGGCACACGCCCACCCGAAGACCGCATCCAAGCGCTGCGAGACTTCCCCCCACCCAAAACTGTGCAAGGCATGCGCCGATTCCTAGGAATGATAAATTTCTACCGCAGCTACATTCCCAACGCGGCCAAGTTCCAGGCGCCGCTTGTGGACGCCGTAACTGCTACGCAGAGTAAAGGTGCAAAACCTTTTCCGTGGACGCCGGAATTGGAGAAGGACTTTGAGGCTTGTAAGACGAGTCTAACGACTGCCACTATGGTGTCTCATCCAGACAGCCACGCTAAGCTTGGCCTCTTTACCGACGCGTCAGGCACTCACATCGGCTCTTGTCTACAGCAACGGCGCAATGATACAGACAGCTGGCAACCTTTGGCTTATTTCAGCAGGAAGTTGAATTCAAAACAGATAGAGTGGCCAACTTATTATCGGGAGCTACTCGCCGTTTATGAGAGCGTTCAACACTTTAGACATATTTTAGAAGTTCAAAACGTGACGATCTACACAGATCACAAACCCCTCATGTATGCTTTTCAGCAGCGGCGAGACAAGCTCCCACCTGCGCAGTTAAATCAGCTCAGTTTTATCAGCCAGTTTACCACGGACGTAGTGCATATAAAAGGAACTGACAATGTAGTGGCAGACGCCATGTCACGCGTGGAGGCAATGTCTTTTACAGACGATTACGATGCTCTCGCAAAGGCACAGGCTGCGGACGAAGAGCTGCAGCAGCTTCGTACGCATTCCTCTCTGAAACTGGCATCATTTCCGGTACCAGGAACAAATATTAATATCACATGTGATACGTCTACGGGGAGGCCCAGACCTTATCTCCCAGTATCTTTTCGTCGAGCGGCGTTTCAAAGGTTTCATAATCTTAGTCACCCTAGCGCGCGTGCAAGCGCTCGCCTGGTGGCTGACCGTTACGTTTGGCCTTTCCTCCGCAAAGACTGCAGCAACTGGGCACGCACGTGCACCGCATGCCAACGCAGCAAGGTATCGCGACACATTTCCTCACCACTGGGCAGTTTCGGTAGTACAGCGGCACGATTCCAGCATGTTCACTTGGATATAATCGGCGCACTGCCCCCATCCAACAATTTCACATACTGTCTTACAGCCGTCGACAGGTTTTCTCGGTGGGCGGAAGTATGGCCGATGTCGAGTATCACTGCAGAGGAGGTGGCTGATACTTTTGTCAATGGCTGGATCTCACGCTTCGGGGTCCCGATTGTTGTCACAACTGACCAGGGACGACAGTTTGAATCGATCCTGTTCTCCCGCTTAATGCAGATTTGCGCAACCAAGAGGATCCGGACAACGAGCTACCACCCTCAAGCTAATGGCATGGTAGAACGCCTTCATCGGCAGCTAAAGGCAGCCCTCATGTGCCACGCCACTAAGTGGAGCCAAGCCTTGCCACTCGTCTTGCTCGGCATCCGCACAGCACTGAAGGAGGACCTACAATGCTCTTCCGCAGAAATCCTGTACGGCGAACCCCTCCGGCTCCCCGGAGAGCTCGTCGTACCTGCATCGGAGACCTATGATAGAAGTCCACAGGACTTTGTGACTCAGTTACGCATCACAATGGCCAGCCTTCGCCCCATTCCAGCGTCCCGTCATGCACAGCCTTCGGCATTCATCCACAAGGATCTGCCGACCGCTACTCATGTTTTCCTGCGGGATGATACTGTGAGAAGACCCCTTCAACCGCCGTACACCGGCCCCTATAAGATCTTGGCTAGAAGCCCTAAGACACTCACTTTGGATGTCAGAGGCAAGAAGCACGAGGTTAGCATCGACCGTGTCAAACCAGCACACCTAGAGGTCGAGTCTGATTCAGCCGCTCCTGCATCGGCGCCCCCTGTAACACCTCCTGTCTCGCCGGTGTTACCAGAACCAGTAGGAACCACGTCCTCTCCTGTTGTTACACGAGCCGGCCGTCGGGTCCGGTTTCGTAATGTTTTAAATTTATAAATGTATCTACGCCATTACAGTGTAGCATAACAGTACGTTTTCTTTTATGGGCACTGTTTGTTTCTCCGTGGGGGGGTGATGTGGCGAGTAGCCGCGCCACTGTTTTGTCTGTGGGTATTAAAACTATTATCCAGAGAGTAGCTTGTTTATGGAAGTTGATAACGGACGGTTGCTAGGCTAGAGTTTTCTGGTGCAATTTATTGTATTCTAAGTTACTGTAATAAAGAAGAGTACGGAAGCACATCGAATCTATCATTCCCATCACTTCATCTCCGGGCGACCCAAAGCTTCCTCCTTATATTGAATACCATCTCCCAGAGCTTTTCCTTTTCTAACACTCTATGAATTTCTATCTCTGGATCATTGCATTGTAAAACGTTAATGTAATACCTACACAAATATTGCATCATTGTAGCAAACATAAACCATGGTGGTCAGGAGGTAAGTAGCCTCGCTTTCTGTGCAGGAGACAATGGTTCGATCCCCAGCCAAGTCGATTCATAACAATGCGTTTTCAGGAGGTTACCTTTTATGATTTGTAACAGCACCTTTTCAATGACGGAACGTGGGGAACCTACATGCTTTAATTTAATTTCAACTTCAAGGCATGTTTTGTGTAGTATCAAAAAAAAATTTGGCGATGGGGTCGATTATCTGTCATACTAACACTGGCATAAATGTCATAATGGTTCGATAAAAAACTCTACTGATTTTTTTCCCCCAATCTCCTGATTTTGTACCTCCATTTCTCCTGATCTAACTGGTAACACTAGACTCCATTTTGTTTTCAGTTCTGCAGCGGCGCGTTGTGGAGTGCTTTTGGTTTTTATTTGAAGATCTTACGAGTAATAATAGATTTGAAGTGTTGTTTTGTTTGTATTTGTCCTACATATCGGCGTGCTCATCATGTCTGATCGAGAGGTGGTATATTTATATCGCATTTGTTGCTTGCTGTTTCCGCGGTCGAGCCGCGTGCTTTATATTTCTAGCTTGTTGCGTTGTATCTTTTGTGACGATTGTATCCTTTGTTGCTTTCAGAGGAGTCGTTCGAGGACCCGCAACGGATCACGGGAGCCTCCGCCGAAGGTGGCCGTGATGTCGCGAGGGCACAGCAGAAGCCGGTCTAGGACGCCGCCCCCGCCAAAAGCCACGGCCAGGAAATACCGCAGCCCGTAAGTATCTCACATTTGTGATAACGACCTTCGACCGTTAATTAGCCTTTTGTATGAGCATTTATCGTCAGAAGTAATTTGCGGAGGTAATTTTGTTGAATTATTTTTATAACCTCGCTTTCAAGGACAAACATAAAAAAATACGGTTGCGCAATGGAGTTTGCAATTTTGTTTTTCCTACCGTCGTGTATTTGCACGCATTTGTCAAGGTCCAAGTGTGTTTAGAATTCAAATTGGGCAATCTTTTTTGTATGCGTAATTTACGGAATGCCTAACATATTAAATCAATAGTGTAGTTTTTGGTTTGATTGATTGATAAAACAGAAACATGCGTCCATGACAACCTACTTGCTTTATCAATAATGTGGCGGGAACTGATAAGCATTCGGTACATATACCTACATACTATATCAACAACTGACCGATGTTTGTGGCAAATTGAAGTAGGTAATTTACTTAATTACAACTGGGTATATACATGGTAAATTGGATTGGCATGCTGATAAAGTTTAATTAAACATGCTGCTCTAAGCAATACATGTTTGAGAGTTGACAATCAAGGATTGTATAATCAATCAAATATTCTTTATTTTACACCAAAATATAAACAGTAAAATACAGAGAAAAATAAAACAAGAGGCACAAAATAAGGCGGTCTTATCGCTAAGAAGCGATTTCTTCCAGACAACCTATAATAGTATTGATCTCTCAAAACAATACTTGATTGTTAAGTGAATTTAGGACTGATTATACATATTTAAAGTGGCGTAGCGTGCCTTGGCGGGGCCCCATATAAACATTTGTTTGGGGGCCCTGAAGGGTAAAAATTTCTCACTAAAGAAAAAAAATGTTTGCATAAAATAAAATATTAATTATTCATCATAATTCACCATTCATTCTTTTGCATCTGTCACTTTTTCCAAAATTTTTACAAACAATTCAAATTAAATATACTCTCCTTGCCTTTTTTCGGCAAACTGATTTATTAAATCATTTATAGTATAGCTGATGAAGAAATTTGGGAAGTTTTTATAAATTTTTAGTTACGCACGTCGGGGGCCATGGGGCCCCGTATAATACATACGGCTGATACGGCGGTAGCTACGCCCCTGCATATTTTTATTATTTATGCTATTATCTATCTCTTCAAATGAGTTTTAGTTTTACTTATGTTATGTTATTATTGTTAGTTATAGGTATGAATGTATGTATGTACAAAAAATTACGGAATAAATAAAGCTTTATAATAAAATAATTATCTATCTCTATGTTTTAAAAATATGAGCAGAGCTGTCCACTGCTCTCTGGAAACCATTGCATAGCAAAATTCCTGGTTACGGGTAACCCTTAGGCAGACATTTTTTTAAGGGGATGATCAGACCGTCATACTGAATAACATCCAAATCAAAATTTCGAAAAAGAAATCAGCTGTTCTATACAAAACTGCAAACATACTTGAGCCAAATGTATGGGACAGCTGACTTTTAAGTTGTTCAGTTTGGTGGTCTGATCATCCCCTTAAGAAACGGTCAGCATTTGAAGAAGGGACTATACTTAAAAACAGAAACTAATTTTTGTATACTGTCATGCACTTCACCTTAGTTCTTACAAGTATGTATGGGACATACTAGTAAGACTGTCTAGAGTTGCCATCAAAGCTATAAGACCAATCAAAATCGACTTTTTTATCTGGTCTTATAGCTTTGTACGGCAACTTCAGACAGTCTCTTTCAGTGGGAATTGACCCTAACTATAGTTAGGCTTCTGTTCTGTTGTCATCTTTAACTAACTCATGCGCACATTCCAGGACTCGTTCGCGCTCGGGCTCGCCCCGGCGCGGATACCGCTCCGCGCGCTACTCCCGCAGTCGGTCCCGCTCGTACTCGCCGCGCGGCTCCTATCGCCGCTCTCACTCGCACAGCCCCATGTCCTCGCGCCGCCGGCACCAGGGTGACCGGGTGAGACTTTTGGTACACAACGCTTTCAGTTTTCCATCACACAGTCGCGGAATTTCACTTGCCTCAATGTCCTGAACTGGCGTAACCATCGTGGTATTCTTTCATGTATCAGTAAGAGTAAAATGATTGTTATTGCTGGTTTGGATTGAAGTTATGATTGGAATAGTTTAATAATGGTTGGTTATTTCTCTTGAAGTAGTTCTATGGCTTTCTGATTAGATAACAGTCAAGTAAATAGTTTGAAAAAATAGTTCTGACTTAAAGTTAAAATGTATTCTTTGATAAGTATTTAAAATAGTTAGTTTCAATTAGTTTTGTTCTTCATTTACATATTTATAAAGTTATTTATGCCATGCATAGCGTAGCAAATAAATCAATACATGACAAACAATGCATGTTCTATTGATAAAACAGCTTGCCTGGCAACACCCTTTTGTTATGTTACGCATGACTACATAAAATAAATAAATTAGTTTGCCACACCATTTTTGAACTTTTTCCTTGTCAATACAGTAAATAAATCAATATCAAACTATATTGGCAGCTACTTGCTTCTAATAAAGTTTATTTTTGAAGTTCCATCACTGTGTGATAAGCACTGCCGTATTACTATATTTTATTGACTTCGTTGTATTTGTATTTTTATGTAGGTACCTATTTGGTTTGTAGAAGTTCATTTCTCCATGTAAAAGTACTACTGATGTAGAATTTTATATTGATGAAGTATTTAGTGAATCAAATGAGTTGTTTTTAACTTATCATGAACTTGCACGATTTAAATGTGAAATATAAGATAATAATTGTATCTCTATGTATGTATGTAAATCTGAAATGCCTTTTTGTGTGAAAAGATACAGAGTAATGTGGTCAGTTCAGAGTTCCAAAACCTTGAACAATATAGATAGGAAGCTGAAATACTGCGCCGACTTCGAGCCGATATCAGAGTTCCAAAACCTTAACACGTCCTGGCTGATGATCTACGTGGTATGTATCGCAATAACCAGTGCCGCGGTGCGCACGACTCGCCTGGTGAGTACGGATTGTATCACATTCTTCGGTGTTAGCACATGTGTCGCGTCGTTGTTGCCTTAGCAGCGAATGTGACATATTGTGGAGACTAAAAATAAAGGAAAAAAGAGGTATGAGAATGAGTCTCGTAGAATTAGAGATCATAGAGAATGTAAGCAGACTGTCCACTTTCTGGAAAGTCTGGGATGCTCGAGGTGGCCAGGGATATTGCAGAGATCATCCAGAAAGTCAGGGATATTATAGAGAACACCCAGAAAGTCAGAAATATTGTAGAGATCACCCAGAAAGTTAGGGATATAGTAGAGATCAATCTGGATCAGGGATATTGTTGAGACCACCCGGAAAGTCAAGGATGTTGAGGGGAAAACATAGAAAGTCAGGGAAAGTTTAATTCCAAATCATTACACCCGGTACATGGCATTAGTCAGGGTTCCAAGTGATAATTATACGTTGATAATTATTAAAATGATTAGAAACACAAAAAGCTTGCACTAGCAACGTCACGCCATGTATTTCAAATCATGGTTCGCGAAAAAAGAAGCTCGGAAACAAAATCATTTTAATACTCAATACTCAATTATATTTATTGCACTCATGTTGTTACAAAAGGTCTTATAGGCTAGTTACGATCAACTGCGAGGGCACTACAATATTTAGGTAGGTAATAATCACAATAATTCATCATTTTTCTCACTGTTTTCTGTTATTTTTATTCTCAATTATTTGTTATTCATTGTGATGAGAAACTATAATGTCAAACTAGGTGCTGTTTGGTCTGGATAACAGTGTATTAAAACAAGTACAGCAAGTTTAGAACATTTTGTTAGAAATTTCTCTCAAAAATAAGAATAAGCTTGGATAATTTTCAAAGAAAATTTGATAATTTCGAACCCTGGCATTAGTTCTACCACAGAGTAGAACATATGCTACAGTGATTTTAGTTTAGCAGCACAGATTTGTCAGATTAGGTCCAGTCTCGGATAGACGATGGAATGAAAGCAAGATACCAGACGCTTACATCACCTCGCTTGTCAACAGGAAAACCCAACTCCGTCCAGATGTCTAGGCATCTTCGGCCTGAGTCTGTACACCACCGAACAGCAGATCAACCACATCTTCGCTAAATTCGGCCCTGTTGAGAAAGTACAAGTCGTCATAGATGCTAAAGTAAGTAATCCTTACGTTTGAAGTATATTCCCTAGAACATATCAAGCTTCGACATCAGAAGCAAGGGGAAAAGTATTGTATACAAAAGGTCAAGCACACTGTCTGCAACAAAGCGAGAAAAATCAGATGTGCCTTTGTCGTCGTCACTTTAAGCAGAGCTTAGTAAGCAACTGAAAAAGAGCTTCTTTCGCTTATTCTGCCTTATCTTGAGCTTCGTTGCAAGCGGCTTAATCAAGGCTTTTCAATCTTCAACAGTTGCGTCACAAGATTAAATTGAAAATTTTGAGTGAAGTCTGTCAATTTGTCTTGTAAATTCTCATTCAATCCTGTCATGTATTGTTTACAAGATCGGTAACATATTATGTATTGACCAGGCAATTTTTAAGTAATTGGTTACTATGATCATCATATCCATCATCTAAACTTGATTAACAAAATATTATAATCAGGTAGTTACATAATAAGACCCATGATTTCTCATCCCACTTCCTATTCATGCAAAAACAAACACAGCAAGATTGATATTTCTTTACCAACACTGCTTCTTCCTTCAGACTGGTCGCTCCCGTGGCTTCTGTTTCGTCTACTACGAGTCTCAGGACGACGCCAAGGTCGCGAAGAACGAGTGCACCGGCATGGAGATAGACGGGCGACGCATCCGCGTCGACTTCTCCATCACGCAGCGCGCCCACACTCCCACGCCTGGCATCTACATGGGCAAACCCACGTATGTATACTGGAGTTTTGTAGTTACTATCTTAAAGGTTGTTGTTTTGATGGCATTTGCACTGTCTATGGAGTGCATGCTACTGACGTAGCAAGTGATTACATTAAGTTTCACATAAAATGCAGACACGCCTTAAGGCAACCTCTATAGGTCATGAAGATAGGTTGGTCTTCTTCTATCTAGCCCAGATTATTGAACTACGAAATTAACGCTAATTACCCCACAAAAATTTGGAATCGCTGACGTTTGCCATCTCAAAAGTAGTCCCCGAAATAGATATGAATAATAAAATTATTCAAATGGAATGAATAATTCGTCGAACTAGATCTGCGTAAAATAGTCACCTCTTGACAACAGAAAATACGCTAATCAAGAAAACTGAAGTAGCTATCAATACAGAAACTTATTGTGATTAAAAATATTGAAAACTTACTTTTTATTTACTTGTCCAATACTTATTTGTTGCCATGAACCATTTGTGTCAGCATCTATTGTTGGTAGATTATCTTCGAGCAGATTTAGAGTGAGCCAGCTACGAGACTAGCTGGCTTACTAAAGGCCTGCTTGTACAAACAAATTTAACTGTTGGTTAAACATACGTTTGTTTACTCAGATGTTTTAAAAGTGAATGTTAATTTGACAGCAGTATAAGCGGTAGAGGTGACAACGGGTACGACAGGCGAGGTGGAGGCCGGGACAGAGAGTGAGTATTGTTTTCTTCGTATAATCTTAGCTATATTACCATGTTTGGTCTATATCGTCTGGCATACAAGGCGACGGAGAAATAGATCGGGACGTGAAGCACCGAATCAACTCAGGATGGATGAAGTGGCGGCAGGTTACGGGAACGATCTGCGATCCCCGAATCAAATTGAAGGGCAAAATATACAAAACCGTAGTAAGACCTGTTGTCATGTACGGTTCAGAGTGTTGGGCCACAAAAGGGACGGATGAGAAACGACTACATGCAGCTGAGATGCGAATGTTGAGATGGATGTGTGGTGTAACTAGAATGGACAAGATAAGGAATGAGTATATTAGTGGAAGTTTGATAGTAGCACCTATGACAGAAAAATTACAGGGTAATAGATTATCGTGGTACGGGCATGTGATGCGAAGAGACGAGTGTCATGTTACGAGACGAGTGTTAAGTATGAATGTGGATGGCTGTGGTAGGAGAGGAAGGCCGAAGAAAAGATGGATGAATTGTGTGAAGGATGATATGTGTAAGAAAGGAGCGACTGCTGAAATGACGGCTAGGAGAGATGAATGGATGAGGATGACATATTGCGCCGACCCCAGATAATGGGAAATGGGCAAGGGAATGATGATGGTCTATATCGTCTGGTCCTTCATTTCAATGACTTGTTGATCATCATTAGGGCTGTTATGTAACATTGTAATCAAATTAATGGGTTTATTGACAATTTCGGATAATTGAAGCTTATGCTACAAAATGGGCAATCCCATTAAAGCTTATTTATTGTTTCTGAGGGATTGAGTATGTCCAAACATATTGACTGTGATGATAATTGATTGATGCATCATTCAACATGAATGTCTCTACCCAGTCTTTAAAAGTGGTATGTGACTATCTATCTTGTACTTGTAGTTACAAGACAACATTTATTCGTAACGTAAAGTAAATGTTAGTTTGACTTCTGCACAAATAATCCTCAGACTGCCTATTCTTTGTGAGGCATACCTATCTGATTCCTTCAGAGCAAAACTTCACATTATAAAACTAACGTAGAGAGCGAAGGCATAGAAGTTAGTTCGTGTTTTGTCCTATTCACTCAATAAGAGGTGTAATAGCAAAATTGATCTAGTTAAAAAATCAATGTCCTTATGGAAGTGACCATAGACTGGGCACATGGGTCCTTCCAAGAAGCTCATATTATCGTTATCTCATATGCGGTTTGCCGGACTTTCTGTCTCCTAACATAAGCGAAACTTCTTGGTCAATGAAAACTAATCTTACCCATTCTTCAACAGCGACTACTACTACCGAGGCGGCGGCGGCGGCGGCGGCGGCGGAGGCGGGTACCGCGAGCGCGACTACTATCACCGCTCGTTCAGGCACCGCTCGCCATCGCCGCACTACCGCCGCTCGCGCCGCTACGAGCGAGAGCGCTCCTACTCGCCCCGTAAGTCTTATTACGAGCGATAGATACGTGTATACTATACTACCTACTGCTTGCTACTCGTGTGGAGGTGCTCCTAGACTAAGTTGTGACTGGAAGCGCTGCGTAATGATCTGGAGTTATGGTAGGGTAATATCACATCGCGGCGCGTATTTTATTTTGATTAGAATTGGACAAGTGAATAACTTTGACATTTACGCGAAATAATTCGATAATGTTTTCAAAAAACAAGTTGTCAGCACATGCTTTGTCAAACAAATGTACATACAGGGTCCAACTTAATATGCTGACACTTTTTTAAGAGGATGATCAGACCATCAAACTGAACATCTTTCACTACGGGACCAACATCGAAATCGCGGAAAAAAATCAGCTGTTCGCGATTTTTTTTTTCGCGATTTCGATGTTGGTGCCATAGAGAAAGTTGTTCAGTTTGATGGTCTGATCATCCTCTTAAAAAAGTGTCGGCATATTAAGAAGGACCCTATACGTTCAAGTATAATTCTCTGCACGTACGCGACGGGCCTTCGCTGCATAGAAAATTACCTGTTCCCCCCCCGCATATCGAAAAGCAAAAGTCGCGCTTCGTTAAAAAAATCAAGTTGTAGTTTCATGTAGTCTTTCATTAAATAAAGTGCTTCAGAAATTCATAGCTAATTTCTTGACAACCGTCCACAACCCAGATTATTACGCCGTGCCTTTAATTAAGCAATATTAAGTTCTATCAGCATTTAGCTAGTAATTTATTAATTGACCCATATTGCGCATTGCTCTGCTGATATGTACAATTTATTTCAAAGAGCACTTTTTTCTTCAATTCAAATGTCAGTGCTATGTTAGTACTTATTTTAAAATTGTGACTGCAATGGAAAAATGTTAGTCACTAGAAAATTAATGAAATATTTGTGATTAGATGTAACTTAGTGAGAAGTTCAAACAGCGGTCGTAGCATGGCAGCGTGGTATAGCACAATCGCGCCTTGACTCTCTTTCTACTTGCGCGCGAACGAAAGAGATAAAAAGCGTGTTATAGGCTATCGCGCGCACTATGCTACGGCCGTAGGAGCATGTGGCTCCATTTTGGTAAATATCTTTCGCGTAAAATTAGTGTTAACATAATCTAACTAATGCCAACTATCCCTTTTATTTGCATATACTTTCATTAATATCAAAATCGCATGGCTTGACTGCTTGTCTTTCCAATACGATACCTACAATAATGCATGTATTTTATATTATTTCATTTCAAAAATATATTTATATAAGTTCATCGAAAGCCTCACTAAGATTTGGAGGTTACCAAAGATTTTGTCTTTAAGACAATATTTTCTCTTAAATTCTGTATTAATACTGATCCAATTAGAATATACTATAGTTCAAATGTTTTGTTGAGTGACTGTTAAGCTTTTTATTTAAGCAACTATCTAAATATGTACGATTTCATTTGTGTGCCAAAGCAACTGTTCGCCTCACCACGGTGCAGTTCACATTTGTGGCACATCTTGATCATTGTGTCCCATTAGTTTCCTTGACTTTTAAGTTCGTAAAATGTTTAATGTTAAGTTTAAAGTCCTATCATTGTAACTTCCTTGTCAAATGTCGGTCACTTTTCTACCAATTTATCGTCGAAAGCGTTTTAATTTGACTACAGATATTGCAGCTGACTATTAAGTTGTGTTTCCAGAATCTAAAAAAAGAACCATTTAGGATAGAAGAAGGATAATTCAATACAAACCTTCAATGTTTTTATTTTGTTTTAATTTACCAATGCTTCGGAAGATTTTGTCTGCAGAAAAGATGCAATTTGAAACTTTTCAATAATAAACACATCTTGTAATGTTCTCATGAATTGATAAAATGGTATATCCCAATAATATTTCCTGTCCAAAGTCTAGGTTAGATTTCGGCGATGGTAACACACCTAAATGGTCGGATGATAAATAAAGCCTGACCAGAAATATAAAAAACCTTGTTTGGGGGCGCGACAATGGACAAAAATCAATGTCAGTGAACAAAGTACACAAATTAGTTCCAATGATGGCGAGGTTTTTTATTTTTCTGGTCAGGTTTCATACTATTGTAACTGAATGATAAATTGGCAGACAAGTGCAACTCGCCAGCTTGCTATCGCTACCGTAACCATTACATGTACAGCGAGCCACAATAGTTACTCCCCTCTTTGACTTTGCAGGTCGTTATTAGTAAGTACCTACGTGACGCTGAGTCCTCTTCAGATATACATTTATATCAACACACCTCTAACAGCAGGCCTTTTGCATTTAACTGTACCTGTACAGGCCGTCTAGTTTTACGATTATTTGTTAATAAATTGCAATTGTGTAAAGACTTCGACCGCTGCAGTCTATGATCAGGTCTCCAGAGAAACTCTTTATGTTTTAGAGGTGATACAAAAGGGTCTAGTTGTAAGTTAGTATGTATTCGCCCTCCTGGGCTTAGTTGCCTCTAGGATGTATAATTAGTTCTAATAAAAGATTTAACACTAAGTCTAATCTTGATTTTGTTTGTTTGAAAAGGTATTGAAACAAGAAGTAAAGGATGAAAAGTTCCTTGAAACTAACTGTTGAAGTTTTGAAAATGTTTGCTTGAAAAAGTCCTTTCGAAATGGCGGTTGCCGAACCCGGACCGGCCGGTGGGTGCCGAAAAGAAACAGTCGGTGCCGAAGCGAAGTTTTCGGAAAAAAAAGTCGAAGCGAAAAGAATATGATCCAAGTGACCCGTTAGGGAGGTAGAAGCTCAAGCTCGCAAGACCTGTACGAAGAGAGAAGTCGCGCGCCTAGATCATATTCTTTATCTTCCGACCCTCAGTAACACGATACAAGCACTAACTGGATCCCCCGCGAGATCCGTAGAACACAGTATAATATATCGTATGTATTTGATAGAGTCGAGTGACGTCATCCATACTATCTAGTGTAGATTTGTTGTGAGCGACTTGTTAATAAACAATAGTTTTTATAATGTCATTCTGGGTCTTCTTCATTTCATCTGGATCTATCCCACCCACACCTTTAATCATCCATTGTATCCTTATGTCTACAAAATAAATGATATTTAGATGTGTAGATAGTTAAATTTATGTAGATGGTTGTAATTAGAACGGCGAAGTTCATCCTGGTGAATAAATTTGCGATATGTAAGTGTATTTCTATATTATATGTATGTAGTAATTACTGTTTATTTCATATTTATGTAGCGGATCAGCGTAAACTTATAGAGGGGACGGAATGAATACTATTCAATTCAACTATATTATTTTTCTCCCCTCCGGACGGAAAGCGTCAATTCTCGTCCCGCTGCGCTAAACGAAGTTGCCGCTTTCCACCTCGGTAGAGGAGAAAAATAGTATACTAACCTCGGACAGTAAATACGAAAGCCTCAGATCACATGTTTGTTGACCTCGGCGAGACCTTTCTTACTTTCCTGTCCTCGGTGTGTAATCTACTATAGACCCGGTCACACCTGGCGAAGTGCAGCGCAGAACGTTTTTCACTACCATTATGGACTTTGTTGGCGTTAATATAACAGATGTTATTACAACGCCAGCAAAGTTCATAATGGTTTGGCAGTGAATAATGCTCTACGGTGCGCTTCGCCACGTATGCATTACAACGCCAGCAAAGTTCATAATGGTTTGGCAATGAATAATGCTCTACGGTGCGCTTCGCCACGTAGCGCCCGCTCATATGAGCGCCAACTAAAAGGACTCTTGAAATGGAACCGTATGACAAGTGCGTTTACGTTGAATATTGATTGTTATCAAAAAGATGACAGCCAACTCTGGAAGTATGCGCTGGATCCTAATAACTAGCTATATATTTTATATAGGGGTATATTAATTCATAGGCATTCAATTAACAAAAAGTCTCACTATCAGGTTTTATTAAAAGTCTTAACAATATCTATGTATAATTATTTCATAAATAGATACCACATACACGACTTGGCACTCCTTCCTATGGCAACCTGACAATCTCTACAATACGACAAAAATAGTCAAAATATACAAATTATAACTTTTATAAAAATAATATTAGCAATAATGGCTGGCAAACTATAAATTGTACAACATTGCATTTGCTTCTCTGGACGCGATTTGAATGATTGACGAATTTGTACATTTACTTAGAGCTACTAAAATATGGCGAGTCAACAAAAGTTACAACATGGAATGTTCTTATAATACTGAAAATAATATTAAAAACAAAAACAAATCTCTCGGGGCCCTGCCACAGCACCAAGGCGCGGCGTCTAGTCGTGAAAAATTCCGGTGCGATCGTATTCTGTTTAGTAGATTTTTGGCCTGATTTCATCCTTCGATCGGGATTACGGGAATCGAGGGCAAATTTCGCCGCCGTCGGGCGCCATGGTTATGTGGCCGGGCTCTTACAGCTACGCAAGCACGATTCATTTATAAACTTAACACTAGCAATTGTTTTGGAAACATATCTTGATACATGGCAAGATTGAGCGTAAAATAGGCAAACAAATTGAAATTGCTTACAGCTACTGGCAAGATTTATGAGCTTGAAAAAGATACTATATTGCAATATTCTCACTACTACACTTTTTGACTAAATGTCTGGACTGGGAATATACGACATGAAAAAAACCATGAACATGTGACAGTCCTGGAAAAGGTATCTAAAAATACGGCCGACTATCTGGAGTGCGATTTTTTTAATCCATATTTTTGACATTTTCTACTGCTGAGCTCGGCAAACGAGTTTCAAAAATCGCACTCTTGGTACCTTTTTCAGGATTGATTTTGACATTAAGTATTCGAAATGATTTTATCAAGTCTTTTAACACAATTTTCTAGTTAAACTACCTACATACAAGTACAATATCAAAAGATACAACGAGTTATTTTTATTTGAAATGGGCTTGCATTTGATCTGTCAAGAGTTGATGAAGCCGAGAATGGTATACGCTTACACAGAAAATGCAAATTCACCGTTACCATGGATCTAAATCATAAAGGATAGCCCTCCTCCTTGTAGCTTGTAGCATTGATACAAGAAAATTTGATGTACGTTTCCGTCGTCGATATTTCCAATTTTACGTGCGTCCCTTTCTATTCCAATGACGTCACAATTACATGAACGACAGTTGAGTGACGTCATGCCTAGACATACATTAGAAAGGGACAAAGTTAACGTCACTAAAAACCACAACGGAGAAGAACGATCATTACCGACCATCAAGGAGTATTATCATGTTTTCCCTCTTGTTAGGCAGTCTGTGCTCCACTATAGAGGATTCCAAACTTCTTGACCGTTACCTAAAAGACACAGATTGTAAATTTTATAAATTACCTAGTTCACACATCTTATGGAGATGGAAATAAGATTTCGTATAATATTGAGGTTTGGCAGAAAAGCAAGCATCTGTTTTCAAACATTCTGCATGCTCTTCTTTTTGTTATCTACTATCTTGGAAACTAGTAACCTATAACAAAAATCAAAATAAAGACAAAATTAATTGAAAAACATTCGGTAAACTTCTAACATGGTATTAAGTAAACTATTTAACAAAAATATACTTTGACATAGCTCTGGACAAAAATGTACTGTTGATTGTTGGCGTGGACATTTTGGCATTAATTTACAACATAGGCTATAATTATTTATACAGGATTATAAATGTCTTGTAAAAGCTGCATCAACGAAAAATTAAGCTTAAATACTCAGCCTATTGGCACAACATTCTTTCCTATACATTCAATTTCCTATAACATTCTAGAATCCCCTAGAAACGACCGCAATACTGGGCCCCTTGACAAAGTATCTTTCGATCAGCGATAACGTAAGTAGAAAACATAAAAATATATGGACTTGACGTATGGTGACGAAAGCAAACGTCAAAATGTTTCGATCGCCAATGTCCATACATTCTGCCCTAGCGTCTACGCCAATAGAAATGTTACTTTGTCTATAGGTTCTGAGTCTATAAAAGGCCGTTGCGACGCATTTATCGCTCGAGTGGTCCTCTACTGGGATGTCAAATTCAAAGATTAAAGCAAATTTTGAATAGCTTCAATAAAATACTCGGGTTCTAGAGGCCTGCGGCCGAAGCATGACGCGTGCGTTAAGGCCATATCACGCCTTTTATTTCGTTCGTTCGCGCGCAAATAGAAAGCATATAGCACCATATCACGCTGCAATGCTACGGCCGCTGGTCTGACATTTATCATACATATAAATTAGTATCTTAAAACTAAAGAAAAATAAAAAACCTTCCCATGTTGCGGAAAACCATTGGAACTAATCTCGTCTACTTGCATCATTGGAGCATTTGGAGCTTCCCCAAAGTAGGTTTTTTATTTTTCAGATCAGCCTCCGTCATCCGAATCTATATCGGAAATTCATCAGAAATTAATAGATAGTCTAAAACTACTAGTAATGGACTAACTGGTCTAAACTATGTGACGCTACAATCGGTTTTACATCAAACAAATAAGACAGCTACCTTGGAATCTCTAGTATTTGGGGTATTATCTAAACGTTTGATTAAAAGCTTTCTCCCCTTCGGACGGAAAGCGTCAATTGTCGTCCCGCTGTCGCTTTCCACCTCCGTCGTGGAGAAAAATAGTATACTAACCTCGGGCAGTAAATAAGAAAGCCTCAGATCACATGTTTGTTGACCTCGGCTTCGCCTACGTCAACAATTACATGAGATCCGAGACCTTTCTTACTTTCCTGTCCTCGGTGTGTAATCTACTATAATAGATGAATACATCTCGAAAAGCGAGGGGAAGGCATTTTATTGCACAAACAAGTGTTAAAGATACAGAGAGCGTGCGGATCCGCGCTCAAATTAAGTGTCTGAACCAAAAGAGCACCAAAACGTATAAGAGAACCAATTACGCGACAGTCTTTGTTTGACCGGCCGACGACGCGAACGCGCGCCGTGCCGCGATGGGGTAAAAACTACGCATGCAAAATTTCAGCATTTTCAATGATATTACGATACACGTACTTAGGTTTGTGTAGGTTAGTTTCGGACACTTTTTTTCGAGAATTTTGTACTAGACCTGACGTCTATTCTTTTGTATATCAATGGCTGTTTCAATATAGATGCAGATAGAGTGTGAGGTCAGCCTACAGCACAGTCGCAGGTAGCAGGTTGTAAGTTACAGTCTACAGCAGCAGCGTGGCGTGGTCGCGGTGCAGGCGGCGGCGCGCGCGCAGGGGCGCGGCGGCGAGGGGGTCGGAGGGCGCGGGGGGGCCGGCCTGCGCGTAGTACAGTACAGTAGCAGGTTGTAGGTTACAGTCTACAGCAGCAGCGTGGCGTGGTCGCGGTGCAGGCGGCGGCGCGCGCGCAGGGGCGCGGCGGCGAGGGGGTCGGAGGGCGCGGGGGGGCCGGCCTGCGCGTAGTACAGTACAGTAGCAGGTTGTAGGTTACAGTCTACAGCAGCAGCGTGGCGTGGTCGCGGTGCAGGCGGCGGCGCGCGCGCAGGGGCGCGGCGGCGAGGGGGTCGGAGGGCGCGGGGGGGCCGGCCTGCGCGTAGTACAGTACAGTAGCAGGTTGTAGGTTACAGTCTACAGCAGCAGCGTGGCGTGGTCGCGGTGCAGGCGGCGGCGCGCGCGCAGGGGCGCGGCGGCGAGGGGGTCGGAGGGCGCGGGGGGGCCGGCCTGCGCGTAGTACAGTACAGTAGCAGGTTGTAGGTTACAGTCTACAGCAGCAGCGTGGCGTGGTCGCGGTGCAGGCGGCGGCGCGCGCGCAGGGGCGCGGCGGCGAGGGGGTCGGAGGGCGCGGGGGGGCCGGCCTGCGCGTAGTACAGTACAGTAGCAGGTTGTAGGTTACAGTCTACAGCAGCAGCGTGGCGTGGTCGCGGTGCAGGCGGCGGCGCGCGCGCAGGGGCGCGGCGGCGAGGGGGTCGGAGGGCGCGGGGGGGCCGGCCTGCGCGTAGTACAGTACAGTAGCAGGTTGTAGGTTACAGTCTACAGCAGCAGCGTGGCGTGGTCGCGGTGCAGGCGGCGGCGCGCGCGCAGGGGCGCGGCGGCGAGGGGGTCGGAGGGCGCGGGGGGGCCGGCCTGCGCGTAGTACAGTACAGTAGCAGGTTGTAGGTTACAGTCTACAGCAGCAGCGTGGCGTGGTCGCGGTGCAGGCGGCGGCGCGCGCGCAGGGGCGCGGCGGCGAGGGGGTCGGAGGGCGCGGGGGGGCCGGCCTGCGCGTAGTACAGTACAGTAGCAGGTTGTAGGTTACAGTCTACAGCAGCAGCGTGGCGTGGTCGCGGTGCAGGCGGCGGCGCGCGCGCAGGGGCGCGGCGGCGAGGGGGTCGGAGGGCGCGGGGGGGCCGGCCTGCGCGTAGTACAGTACAGTAGCAGGTTGTAGGTTACAGTCTACAGCAGCAGCGTGGCGTGGTCGCGGTGCAGGCGGCGGCGCGCGCGCAGGGGCGCGGCGGCGAGGGGGTCGGAGGGCGCGGGGGGGCCGGCCTGCGCGTAGTACAGTACAGTAGCAGGTTGTAGGTTACAGTCTACAGCAGCAGCGTGGCGTGGTCGCGGTGCAGGCGGCGGCGCGCGCGCAGGGGCGCGGCGGCGAGGGGGTCGGAGGGCGCGGGGGGGCCGGCCTGCGCGTAGTACAGTACAGTAGCAGGTTGTAGGTTACAGTCTACAGCAGCAGCGTGGCGTGGTCGCGGTGCAGGCGGCGGCGCGCGCGCAGGGGCGCGGCGGCGAGGGGGTCGGAGGGCGCGGGGGGGCCGGCCTGCCGCGCGCCCGCCTCCGCGTAGTACACCTGCGCGCCGCCGCACGACACGCCCAGCACCACGCTCTCCTCGCTCCTGGAACAACGATCAGTGTCGAGTCGCGCGTTCACTAAATAACTGACCAACGAATATAAATAGTACCGTAAGGCTCGGGACAAACATAAGCGGCGTCGGGTGCGGGCGAGGCGCGGGCGCGGCACCGCTCATATGAATCGTATAGAAGCGGCGACGCCGCCTGTATACAATTCATATGAAACACGAAATGAACGGCGCCTCGCCGGCCGGCACCTCGCTCGCACCCGATGAGCCGCCTAAGAGCGGTTGCGCACTACGTCCGATCCGAATTAGATCCGTCAAAAAAAGTACGGATCCGTCAAACTTTTCTTTTGATTCGGGTCGCACGAAGTGCGCAACCGCTCTAAGGGTCAATTCCCACTAAGAACAGCGACCGGCCGCGCGCAACTTTTTACCTAGAATATTGAACTTTATCTACAGTGAGATTGACGGGATAAAACTGAAACTGAACTGTCATTATGACCTCAAAATAAGCTACCGCGGCCTGGCTACCCGTTCTTCTGTCACCTAAAATAAATTTAGCTATTTTATATATTGATTGAATGTCTCCGCTCCGCTTAGCTTTGGTGGATACCAGGCCTAGGGTCAGAGAAGATCAAGTGGAAAACTATATTCTCATTGATAATTAAATGGTAGGTATTCATGTCCAATTCAAATAGAACGCTAGAACAAATAATTTAATTGCATAAGGAAGTAATTTAACTATAAATGGAAAATTGCACGAGCAGTTTACGCGCCGACTAACAGACAGTAAAACATCAAACCTCAAAATAAACAGCCCCAGTAGGGGTCCAGCGTCAGGTAGCCGTAGTCCGACGGCTCTATGAGGCCTAGCGGTAGAACATCAAACTAACCTCAGTATAAACTCGGATGTCTCGGGGTCGTCCGCGAACTCGTTGTGTATGAGGCCCATGGTGGCGATGTCGAGCGCCGGCCAGGGCCCGCCCTTCTTCACCGTGCCCCAGTCGGGGTCCAGCGTCAGGTAGCTGTAGTCCGTCGGCTCGGCGCCCGCAGGCTGCGGCTCCATACACTTCTGCTCTATGGGGCCTAACGCGTTCAGCGACGTTTCCCACTGTCGACGGAAAGTATGAAATGAGATACATAATTGCTCCTCTTTCTTTCGACCTTATCACGTCAGCGTTACAATAGGAGAACAAGGTTCAGTGTTTCTCAATTGAAAAGGAAAGAACTTCCTCCGTGTTTAACATGTCAGGAAGACAGGAAGTGGTCCAACAGCGTTTGAACATATTGTGGCGTCATCACGTCCGTGATCGGCCTCTTTTTGAACGACTTTACTTCCAGATTGAAGCGGCTCTAAGATGGCTAAAGGACCCGATGTGCGCAATAAATATGCTCCTGCAATCTATACACGACAGCAGCCCTCCGACAAAAATTGTAATTGATGGACGGGCCTTCAGCTCGTCGCATTCGCATTGAAGTCTGAACGTCGCATCAAACGCATGTTTAACGACAGAGTGATGAAGCGCTTGAGGAGGCCAAGCAGAAACAAGAGGCTAACATAGGAAACAGTAAGGAAGTGACGGTAGTAAGGTGTATTAAGTACTAACGAGAGAGTTGATGGTGTCCACGTCGTCGGTGGCGAGCGTGTCCAGCAAGGCCAGCAGGGCCATGTTGTGTAGCCCGCTGACGAACAGCGCACACTTGACCGCGTGCTTACTGTACTCGGGGAGGAGGTCGATGTCCTCGTCCGAATCCGATTCGCTTTCTGAATCTTGTCGTTGCGTTTTTGGTCTGCAAAGAGAATATGTATTTCGGTATAGTTCTAATAAATCTTAACGTCGTCGTAACATTTTTTCTAGTGGGCTAGGTAGACTAGGTAGGGCTTTGATAAGACTAATAAAGTTCAATTCAATTCAAAATAATTTATTCAATATAGGAGCCTGAAGCAAGTAACTAATCTATTAGCCTCTGCGTCCAACTTTAGGGCATAACAGTGATATTATATGTAAACGGTAGGTGTGATTCGTAAACCAATCAGCTAGTACAGTGATTGCTAATGAAGAGAAATGAACAAGATTCAATGCAGTAGCATTGATAAAAATAAACCATAATCATAACAAAAGACATGCCTAGTAGACGTTAATCAGTGGGTCCTATTAAGGCGGTTTAAAAATTCTCTGACACCAAGTTGACTACCATCTTGCTGCCTCCACCTATCCGCACTGAGCCCGCGTGGAGTATGGCCCACTCAATTCGGTATGTCAAGTTTTTTTTTGGAGGGCTGAATCGAAAACCATTTCGAGATAATTGTCTCAATAATAATATTTTCTATATCAGAGATTTTAAAATGAAAGGATTACAGATATTTTTAATAAAATAACGTCGTTTTTCGGTCCGTCCAGTGACGTCACTGGAATACCTGTGAACTCCTTGGTAAACATAAAATCAACTTAAAATAACCGGCACTTAAGAAAAAAAAAATACATTCACAATGTGAGAATCTGACATTTGATGTTGCCGTAGCTGTTTCCAGCATAGAGTTAGAAAGAGGAGGCAGGTTTATTTTTTTAAAATATAGCTGCATGTAGTTTTTCTCCATGGAGTTCGAATTATTTTCTCTCCACCATTTTTGCACTTAGAGATTACAGATCAAAATAATTATCAATTAAATTTATATTGATAAACTAAATGAATCGCGATATTAGAATTGAATAGGATTGATATAAGAATGAAATAGGAGTCTTAAAATTATGTCTTCTATCCGTAAAAAATATAAAAATGGAGACAAAAAAAAACTTGACATACCGAATTTCTCAATTTTTCGTGAGAGGAGGCAATTTGCCCTGCAGGCAGAGAGGCTCCTACAGGCTATAACTTAATTAATGAACAAATTAAGATAAGTATAATCACCTGTCAGAAAAGGTAACCTGTCGTTCGGTGGCAGGCGTGAGGAACTCCCTCAGTTCAAGCGGGGTCATCACCCTACTGCTGTACCCGCTGGACTTGTCGGAGAACGCCAGGTGACTCAGCTTCTCCATCAGCGGTGTCAACTGCACCCCAGTCAACTTCTTCTTGAAGCTCGTCGCTTCTGAGTCCGACCCTATTTGCGAATCTGAACTTTCTGATAACGATTTCAAAGGTAAAGACAGCGATTTTCGTCTGGATTGATCAGTCTGTACTGTTTTAGTCGAGTCCTTGGATACTTTCTTAGGAGTCCGCTGCGGTGATTTCGCTAGGTCCGAGTCAAAGTCTTCAAACTTTTCCAATTCGCATAATTTCATGTTAAACGTGAACATATTGTCTTCTTTCTCTTCCTGTTTCATTCTAGAGTAATGCTGTTCTAGATATTGGTTGAACAGAGAATCTGATATCGCAATACCGTCGTTTCTAAACACTGGGAAGTAAGGGTCGCACATTGTCATGGTTTGTTTGTTTTTATTATAATGTTCAGGTGAAGTCGGGTCTTCCGTGGGAGTTTTTGAACGTTTTAACTTAAATTTGGACGTTGCTCTGTTAGAAATACGTTTGAAAGTCTCTTGTATGTCGGTTACGCTCGCCAGCTTCCTGATAGGTTCTGGCTTGTTGATAAAATGTTCAGCGATACAATTCATGTCTAAGACCATTTTGTTGTCGCGTTTTTCGTTCTCCATGTTCAATTTGGCACAGTTTTCTATGTTTTTTAACACGTCAGGTTCAATTGGTTCCTGTGTTTCGTCTTTGTTGTCCGGGTTTTGGCAGATCGACAGCATGTTGCCGTGGAGTCGTTTAAACTCCACCATGGGAGTTGAGCACACGCTGGTCTGACCTGTGAATACTTTCTCATTCTCCTTTGCATCTTCGTCGAGTGATATTTGAGTTTTGAAGCTAAGGGATAGTTTGTTGGGTCGCTGGCGCGGCTTGTTGGTGAAGGGGACGACGTCGGGCATCGTCGGTGGTTTCCGTTCTTCCGAAGGGTGCTCCTCTCGGCTGGGCGGTGATATCATAGTATGGTCCTCCTCTGGCACGGCGGTGAAGAGCAATGATTTGTCTCGCTTCATGCCCGTTTGAGGGAATTCGCGCATTTTCTCGCGTTCTACTTCTTGATTCTGTAATTTATTTACCAGTTAATCAATCTACTTATAGTACAAGACCCAATCAATGATCGTAGAGCAAACACAAAAAAAAAGTTTGTTAATCAGGAAAGTAAAAGTCCACTTTCTGTTGGGGCAGTTACAACGATGATAAGTGATGTATCCAGGATCCTCAAAATTGGGATCATTAATTTTCCGGTTCGGAACAAGGTCAGTATAGTAGCTTTTATAGTAGCTTCAAAACCTTTGAGAAATTTGCATACATACATTAAGGGTGGACAGAAGCTTTGCTACAATTACCAACCATCTTTAAATAGTTGTGAGCAGATTTTATATTAAGCTTAGCTAGGTGTGACCTTTCGCCATAAAAAAATCCAAAACCATATTCATTAGTCTCCTACGACACCCTCAACTCTAGATCGTTCTAGCCACGACTAAATGGCATAAAAAATACAAGTACCTATTTATTCACCAATACTGGGCCTGCTGCGTAATCCACCATGTATGACCCCTCATTCTTATGCATGCGACGGGGTCTGTATCCTGCAGTGGGAGGAATATAGCCTGATTATGAAGAAATCGTTACACAACTATACCTTTTTAAACCTAGCGATCATCTCCTCTCCGTTCTGGTGGAATTCCTGCATCTTCTCCGACTGTTTCTTCAGCGACTCGTACGTCTTCTTGCCGACGTAGACGACCAGTAGCTGGGCCCCGAGGGGCAGCGGGGTCTCCGTCTCGACGGTCTCGGCTGGAGACTTTATCCGGTATGGGTCCACTACGGTCAGGTAGGATGTCAGGCTCGGGGGCAGTTGGGTTGCTATGATTCTGGAAGAGGGGTTTACTAGTACGCCTAGTTCGGCACTCTTAGGCGCGCGCCAGACAGAAGGGACGTGAGACGAAGACGGGCGCGAAAGCTATCTGTGCGATTTTTGAATCTCATTCGCTGAGCTCAGCAGTTGTAAATGTCAAAATTACAATGGAGATATGCATGTTTCTACTACTGATTTGACTTTCAAAAATCATAGGTACTTCCGGAGTACGATTTTTGAATGTGAAATTTACAGAAGAAAGATGTGTATCTCCATACTAATTTTGACATTTTTAACTGCTGAGCTCACCGAATGAGATTCAAAAATCGCACTCCTGGCACTAACACATTTTGTATGAAACTATCTGCTTTCGAGCCCCGCCCTCTTCTCACGTCCCTTCTGTGTGGCCCACGCCTTAGAGTTTATTTTGTAAGTTAGGTACTATGACAATTTTATAAAGATTTAGATAAGTGACTAATGACAATAAGGTTGAAATTAATTTAACTGGATTTGTTGTTTTTTTTTGGTCAAACTAGTTCTAGAATTATAATAGTCCTTCGGGGTGGTCGGAGAATTGACAAATAAAATAATTTATGGTATAAATAACTTCTAAGAAGCTACTCTATTATTTGTGTCATGTAGTCGGTCGGTGCAAATAAAAATTCGCTTTACTCACTTATTATTATACAGGACGACGCCCCCCAGGACTCCTTTGTTCTTGCGACAGTGCTCCAGTATCTGCATAGACTCCATGTACACTGAGGTAGCGCTCTGCGAACAAATATTTGCTTTAATAGTACTAGTAAAAACATACATTGGCGCCTTGTGCGCTTTACACCATGTTATATACCACTTTTATACATACATACATATACTCACGCCTGTGTCCCATTGTGGTAGGCAAAGACAATTGATCGCCATTGGCTACGATCCTGACATACCACTTTTATAAGGGTTCCGTAACCAAAGGGTAAGCCTAAGATGTCCGACCGTCTCCTAGCTCTAAAGGGCTGTATCGGCTGCATAGCTGGGTGGACACTATGTTCATTAGTTATGAATAATACGCTGCGCGTAAACTGCTGGTACGGCATGTAGGTAGACGACGGAAAGCATTGGTGTAGTTCTCTCTCATTTGCACTTACTCTGTATACATTTGTGCTAGTGTGGTGCTTATACTATGCAGAATATTCGCCTTTCACTAGCAGTGTACAAACTCTGTTAGCATGTACACACGGCGACACATCAAGCTACGCAAAACCAAAATAAGCTGGCCGCACGACGTTAGACGTTATTTACCCTACGTGCGGGCAGTTTATATTGGTTTTGCGTAGCTTGATGTATCGCCGTGTATATGTATAGCTTGGAGTTTTTGGCGGGCTTTGGTAGCTGACGTTTGGAGTCCTCATATTTCATCGAATTTTTATTGTTTATAGTGAGTTTTGGTTCGTAAAATTGGTGTTGTTTTGCGTAACAAAGTGTCGTGCAAGTGAACAATATATAGTTCAGTGAAATATGATGGTGCATGGGTCGTAAACAGGAAAAGTGTTCCGTGATTTTAGCGCGGCAAAGCGGTCGGTTCACCTCTTTCCTGTAGACTTCTCTGCTTTTCCTACGTCTTTCGATTGCCTCCAAAAACTCCAAAGAACCATCAAAACGTCGAATACCAACGTTTTAATGTGAAAACAGAAGAAAAATAAAAATAAAATAAGATTTAGCCAAAAGGTCTAGTAACCAGGCTAGTAACTATATTAAAAAAAAAAAAAAATATATGTATAGCTTGGTGGAAAGAAACATAAAATGATATGTTTTCATGGAAAGTAAATAGGTTGAATTATCTTACTTGCACGATAAGACGCTATGTAAACAAACACTTGATGACTGGACCGATAAGAAAAGGATACCCTGTTCCTTATCTACTGTCCTTCAGTAGTTCAAATACAAACAAGTAATTACATAGTACTTATTTTCATACCATTTAGGTCCGAAATCCTATCGTTAATCGAATCGCAATAGTATTTTCAGAACTATAAAAAACTGGAGAAAATATTGCATATTTATAAGATGTACTCGGCATGCGTTGTAAATGTTTTAATGCAACTTTTTATGTCAGATTATTTGTCGTTTACCACACAACAACATACCAAAGCTTCATCATAATTGGTCAAACTGTGTCGAAGTCTATATCAACATCCACTTCCACTTTAATACACCACAAGCTTTTAATTACTAACACAATTTTGTATTCAGACAATCAAACTAAACAAATTGCCTTAATTCGGATTCCCATAACTTTCTGTTTAAATCGCTGTCAAAAGCGACTAGATAATTATATTCAAATTTCAGCTTATCAGGCCCTTTTTCTTCTCGTTATTTGTATAAACGTCTTTTTTTTTCGTTTTTTAAAAAGATTTCTAATGTATACCTACCTACTATATAATTTTGTATTTTGTGGCTTATAATTATGTTGGGTTATATAATTGGAAAATGTCACTCTTACCAAGTAATATCACAACTACAGTAGCCGATAATTACCTACATTCCTACAATTATCTCTCTGTACTAGCAAATAATTATGTTACCTGCATGTGAAGATTTGTTAATAGCATTTGTAAACTTATATGTTTAACTAAAGATACTATTTGATCTGTAAATCTTCCTGTAAGCAAATAAATAAAATAAATAAATAAAAAACATGGGTCGAAAAACGAGATTTCTTTTTGGATACAAAAGTGCGGATCAGCTGATCGATTTTTATGGGACGTCAAAAATTTCTTTTCGTTTTTCGACCCATGTTTCTTAGGTAAAATGTTGTTACTGGGAAATTAAAAAATAGTGTATATTTAGGAAAACATCTCGTGAGGAAACCTGCATACGCTGAAGAAGAAATTCCGATGCGTTTGTGAAGTCTACCAATCCGCATTGGGCACGCGTGGTGGACTAACGTCCATACACCCTCCATGAGGGTAGGCCTGTGCCCTGCAGTGGGACGTATATAGGCTGTGATGATGGTGATGGTGTATATTTAATTAAGATAACAATTTATGCAAAAACCAACGATTGCATATTCTCGCGAGCAAAAAGATATACCTACGTAAGTAGTGAGACTAGTTAGCTTATTTATTTGCACGATGTTTTTATAAGGAATATACGAGTACCTACGTCAATTACCAGCGCCAGTCAACCGCATTGGATCGGATTCAGATATCCTTTGTACGGATTCTCGGAGAAATTAATTAATTTGCAACGTTTTCTTTTGACGTCATGTACACATGGCGACACATCAACCTATACAAAACCAAAACAAGCTGGCCGCGCGATGTTATACGTTATGTAACATACGGTAGGTCAGTTTATGTTTGTTTTGTATAGCTTGGTCACGCCTTGTGTACAAGGTACGGACTTCTAGGTATGGTTAAGTCTTTTACAGGTCGATTGTACAATGTACAATCAACTTGACCCACTGCCCACATAGTGTAATACATTAATGAGATAACAGTGACGCGCCACATTCCTAGTACGCACGTGAAAGCGATAGAAAAGGTCAAGTCGCCTGCGAGATAATACGCTTTCGCAATACTTTCGTCACTTGTTTGTGAAGATGTTGCGATTAGTTACAGATTTGACGTTAAACTCGACGACGACTCGGTACGACCATAACCACACTTGACGTAGTCAGAAACATTGCTGCAACTAACAACTAGCATACAGCATACAGTTGTAGCAAGGGGGGGTTATACACCAATAATTAACTTCTAATGTTATAAATATGAATACAACACTTATTAATTATTTATATGTTTTGAAGAAAGATTCTGAATAGGTATTTAGGTACTTTTCTAAAACCAGAGTTGTAATCAATAATTAAATATACTTTTTCTTTTTAAACAATCACACAAATAAATATTATTCAAAAAATTATAATTTAATATTAATTATACAAATTGTTATAGGATTATACTTATAGGCTAGTCATTTTAGCGTGTTCAGTTTGGAGGAGGTCGAAGTAATCTTTATGTTTACTTTTAAACCGTAATTGGCATCATTCAGTGATGAAAGTAAAGCCTGAAAAAAATTAGACATAATATTTGTATGGAACATAGAAAAAAAAATTAAAACTCCGGGAAGGCTTGTAACTCATTCAATAATAAACCTATAACGCTTATTTTAATTAGACTTAATAGTGATTTTTGAACATTAAAATTTACATCAAAATTAGAAATGTGTTGTAAGTGGGTTATTCGTTAAAACATATTTTGTCATTTTAATTTTTTTTCTAAGTAAATACAAATATAAATTCCAAGTGTAAAGCGTGTATAGCCTTATAAATAATAGTTTTATTCTATTTTATCATTATTAAAACGATATAACGATATATTCAGCCGTGATTAAAATAACCGAAATCATTATGTAGATAAGAATTTAAATGTATATTTTTCTTTTTAATAACAAGTAGTATATTTATACTAATTATTTTGCATACATATTAAAAACATAAAGTGTGTGTATGTAGTGTTAAAAGGATCGAATATCGACGATGGCTCGCAAGGTGCTCTCGGGGGTGCAGGCGGGGTGGGACGGGCGACGACGTGACCTTAGCATTATCACTCCGCGGCCCGCGCGGCCGGCCGGTGCCCCTGTGCGCTCGCGTCGGCATTACAAAGGCACTGCAACTCAATGCAATCATGCTGTGTTTCTAGCGGCGTTTTGCGGTTAAAGGACCTATTGATAAAAAGATTGGCTGAGGGCCTGTTTCGCCACTTTTTGATATGTTCATGTTAGTTTATCAGAAATCTCATTTGACACATTTTGTATGAAGAATATGTCAAATGAGCTGTCAGATAAGCTAACAAGAACTTATTCCGAAGTGGTGAAACAGGCCCTAAATCTTGTTCGAATACTATCACTATTATGAGATTTATAATAATATCAATGAAGGTTACCACGTCTTGGTTGGCCCAATGATTACCACGCCGGACTGCCAATCCAGACTTAGGTGACATCTCGCCAGTAAAAAATTGGCGAGTTGCCACTCTTTCGAGTCGGTAGGGGTCATGTCGCCTACAACACAGGGCGAGTTGGGTGTTCAGAAAAATGTGAGTTGTCGACCCGCCCGGATTGGTGAATAGGGCAAATTATGAAGGGGGGTACGTAGGTTTGTAAGTATGTATGTAGTTCACTCAATCAGTCAATCAAATATACATTATAGGTAAGTGGTTTTTTTAGGTAGGTATGTATTCAGTTGTGGGTATGTTATGTATGCAGTAACATGAACAACTTGGCAAACTCGAACAACATTAACAACTTGGTCAACTCAGTCAATATAAACAACTAGAACAACTTGGTTAACTCGAACAACTCAGGCAACTTGGTCAACTCGGACAACATAAACAACTTGGTCAACTCGGACAACATGAACAACTTGGTTAACTCAAACAACTTGGACAACTCAGACAACATGAACAACCTGGTCAACCCGGACAACACGAACAACTTAGTCAACTTAACCAACGCAAACAACACGAACAACTTGGTCAACTCGAACAACTTTGTCAACTCAAACAACTTGGTCAAATCAAAAAACTTGGTCAACCCGGACAACATATAAACAACTCTAACTTGGTCAACTTGACCAACTCGAACAACATGGACAACATGCTTGACTCAAACAACTCAGACAACTTGGACAAATCAGCCAACATGAACAACTTAGTCAACTCGGACAACATAAACAACTTGGAAAACTCGAACAACATAAACAACTTAGTCAACTAGAATAACTTGGTCAACTCAGACATCATGCACAACTTGCTCAATTTGTTTATGTTAACCAAGTTGTCCCATGTTATTCGAGTTTTCCGAGCTGATCAAGTTGTAGTAGCCCAAATTGTTTGAGTTGTTCATGTTGTTCGAGTTGTTTATGTTATCCGGGTTGACAAAGTTGTTCGAGTTGACCAAGTTGTTTATGTTGTCCGAGTTGTTTTAGTTGACCAGTTTGTTCGTGTCGTCCGAGATGATCAAGTTGTTCATGTTGTCTGAGTTGTCCAAGTTGTCCGAGTTGTTTGAGTTAACCAAGTTGTTCGAGTTGGCCAAGTTGACCAAGTTAGAGTTGTTTGTGTTGTCCAGGTTGGTTGACCAAGTTGTTTGAGTTGACCAAGTTATTTGAGTTGGCCATGTTGTTCGTGTTCTCCGAGTTGGCCAAGTTGTTCGTGTTGTTCATATTCTCCGAGTTGACCAAGTTATGTGTTGTCCGAGTTGACCAAGTTGTTTATGTTGAGCGTGTTAGCAAAATTGTTCAACTTATCAAGTTGTTCCTGCCTGTCTGAGTTTTCCGTTGACGTTGTTCGAGTTGTGTATGTTGTCCGAGTTAACCATGTTGTTCGAGTTGGCCAAGTTGACCATGTTGTTCATGTTACTGCATAAAGGGTCCAACTTAATATGATGACATTTTTTTAAGGGGATGATCAGACCATCAAACTGAAGAACTTTCTCTATGGGACCAGTATCTATGCACCCTCTCCTCTCCTCTCCCCTCCCCTCCCCTCCCCTCCACGATACAAATTTCACCCGAAAATTCGTCAAAGTCGATGGCTCATACAAAATCGTACAAAATTTTTCCTAAGTCTCGGACCCTTCTTCCGACTATGACTAAATCACTACATAGAACAAGTTTTAAAAATTTTACAAGTCCAGCCCCCATATTAATTTCACTCGAAAATTCGACTACGTCGATGGCTCATACAAAATCTTTCAAAATTTTTCTAAGTCCCAGGTCCATATAAAATTGACGTAAAATTTTTCTAAGTGTGGGACCCTCTTTGCGACACCCTAACCAAACCTCTTAACCAACGTGTACTAAAAGGGCCCTATTACCCTACGACGCGTACAATTTACCTATATCAGACTCTATCATTAGTCATTAAGGTCCGCAACATACTCGTACATACGTAAGTACATATGGAATTTAAAATCAGACTTGTTATTTTCTATAGGATTTGATGCCTCCGTAATTCCGAACAGAATTCTGTAGGGGGAAATCCATACGAAATCGTAACCTGATTCGGGATTTCGTATGTGTGTGACAGGCGTAACAGTAAGAACTAGCAACGTGAAATCAAATTTCAGTATAGGTACCTATACTTAATAAAAGGAACATATTCGGGCTATCTACCTCCTTTTCTATACGGATTGGCACGGGTCAAGTGACGGTTCACGTCTTCGCTCGACACCGCTCCGCCCGCTTCTTTTGAAACTATACTCTAATGCTACCCGCGTAAAGATGATATTGCGCTGCGTACTTTTATTATATTCTTTTAAAATTATTATCTCTGAGAATTTATTTCTAATATTAATATTTACTATTGTGTATTATACTAAATGCAATTATTAAAATAAAATTTTCCGCTTAATAATCCATCTCGAACCATAAATCATGTAAATTACAGATTGAGGTACTGCCTTGGGACATTCATTCTAATATTTAATATATTTTGTTTATAACGTAATATATTAAGTAAATCTCGAGAAACATTTCTCTTAAATATAGAGGTTTAAGCACCATACAACATTTACTAGTTTTGACGCTGCAGTTGTGACTTTAAGCATATGCAATTGATCTAGGCTTTTAATATTTAGATACATAATTAATACCAATTAATTTAATGAACTGTGGAAAACAACAGTGCCATAAATATTATGCATCGGGATTGCTGCAATTAAACGCAAAATTTCAAATTTAGGGCTGTTGCCGACGTAATTATTTTTTAATTTTGTTCCATTTCTTGGAGAGGTTTGTTCTAAGGTAAGATACAGAAAAAAAAATTCAATTCTTAATTACTCCCGGGTCCAACCCTAAAATGACTGGCCTATTAGCTAATATTAACGTAATTATTGATGTATAAAGCACACTATTTTATTGCAAAAACATAATACAGTTGATAACAAAACTATTTACAGTGTTTTCATAAAAAATCCATTGATTTTATTTTAGTGGGGGACAACGATATCACATTTTCCCGATGGCCCCCAGTGGAGGAGTGTCCGGAGGCGAGGGGGACAGCGAGCATTTTTTTCCCGTTGTCCCCCACTGGGGCCGAGACCGTGGGGGATACCGGGAATAACCCGCAAGGGGGGTGCTACAAAAACACTGCATGAGAATCCATATTCCTTACACTCAGTTGCAAAAACGCTCATTAAAGTTAATCCGCCATTAAATCTCTTGCTGTCACTTTTTGTCTTGTTGACATATTAAAAGCTAGCAAGAGATTTAATGGAAGATTAACTTTAATTAGCGTTTCTGCAACAGAGTGTAAGATACGAGACGATATAGACCCGATCGATACCGCACCCACGTACATTGGCTTTTTGACATCGCGAGGAAAACCTACATGCTTCATTGTGCCCACTGTCCATTAACTGGGCTCGCTAACTGTCGCAACGGACAGAGTTTGGGCACTGATACTGAAATGTGGGAATTCTGAATTTGAATATCATTTCATTTTTTATTTAATGGCACTCTGCTTGTAGCAATTTGGCCAGCATCAAGTGGTTTATGTAGTCTCAAGTATTGTTTTGACGAAAACACATGAGAGCTATACTAAATGGCGGAGCTACGTGCAAGCCTAACACAGGCCAATACGCACGCGTCCGCCCTCCGTGAGACTTGCAACGCGACTTCATTTGGAATATCCTTGACTACGACATTGGGGAATGATTAGTGATAAGTATGCTATGATGCTACGCCACAATTAAAAACACGAAATTGTTCCCGTTCACTCTATTTCAACTATTTGCCTACGTTTTATGCAAAGAGGTAATTGATAAATAAATGCCTACATTATGTTAAATAGTAATAAATAAATACAATAATTATCTTAACTAGTAAAGTAGGACACCTAACACTATTGGCAGTAGATTGCATGTCGCACGCGGCACGACGCACGGATGGAATGCCTGCATGCGACATGCGCGATACCCTTGCGTTCTGCAATCTGCATGCTATTATTGAAGGTAAACATAAGGCCGGTGCACGCTAGCCGTGTGAATAGTATTCGTTGTATTTTATTTAGGCACAGATAACAGACATAAAAAGACTGTGTTAAAGAACAAAATATTAAATAGCTAGTCTAATATAAAAAAAAAGCGCAGAAGTTAGCTTTTACATCTATACAGGGTGTAAACTTAAATGCTGTACTTATGGCGGTGCGGTGCTTGAAGACCGTAATATGAAGACTAAACAAATGTTACCAACATTGAATTTTATGGGACCAACATTGAAAAAGCAAAAGAAAAATCTGTTGTTGGGTTGAGTGGCCATAAACGTTTCTTTTGGCCACTGGACAATCTATGGGCGAGCGCGTTACGGGATAATTTTGACCGCATTTTTTTTGTTTCTCCATAAGGGTCTCTCCATGTGTATTTAACACATGTGCTCACAAGGAGGAAAGGGTTATTTATGCTCAGCTGTGGGGCCGACAGAGGTTAACGATGATGATGAGAATATCGCTAATTACATCCTATGAGGGTATAGTCATGGGCATTATGATGTGCTATGTTCTAAATTATGTGACGTTACCTTTGGAAGAGTCAGCATGGGCACGCGTTGGAAGATATGAGCACCGTACTGCAGCACCGGTAGGTACGTCTCGAATACCTGCACAAAAACACGGTTAATTCAATTTTATACACAATCCCCAACATCCGCACCCTGGACAAACATTAAAACCAGCTTCAGATCAAACCAGATACATCTTCTCCACCGAACATTTTGAATTATCTTGAATAGTTAGTGTGCAGATTACCGGAAACCGTTGCAAGACCTAGATTGAAGGAATAAACACATTGACCTCTTATACTAGACCCACAGTGTCATATAAAATCTTAGCAAAATTTGGTCCACATTGAAGCAAAAACCCGCACAAATTAAGTATGCATGCTGTTGGTTGTTACTATTGTATTTGATTCATAAACATAGTCGTATTTCGCTTGTTAACTGTCATCTAGTACAAAAAAGAGCTCATCTGAGCTCTATTGGTTGTGCCATTTTTCGAACGTTGATTGTGAGTCTAGTTTTTATATAAGATGTCTATGAATAAACAGGTACGCACGTAAAATAATATTGAACTTTAAAACGTCCACTATAAAACACAAGCCTGGTACAGATTCTCAGCCTGCAATTTAGGTATCTATAGTATCCAATCTACTATTTCTAGGTATCTATTTACTAACGGAATACCCATACATTATGTGTCAAACAAAATTGAACTTTAAAACGTCGACAATAAAACACAAACCTGGTACAGTTTCTCAGCCAGTCGCTTCGGGTCGTCGATCTGCGTGGCAAGAGCCTGCAGGTCTCCGTGGTACACCTTGATCATGGACGTGAGGAGGTTGGCGCGGTTCTTCAGCACCCAGTCGGGTATGTTGCGGTCGCTGCCTATCGCCTGCGGGAGAAAGGGTCTTATTGATGGGTAATAGAGTGTTGTTTTGCGTTGCGTTGCGAATGTTTTTGATGGAATAATACACAGGAACCTTAACATTTCGAACCTAGTCAAGAATCCGTAAAAGATCCGCTGCTAAGCTCAAAACAATGAGATTCGCGCAGACTGTGGAATGCTATACAATTCTGACTCAAGGTGAGAGTCATGCGCACGGCGGCCCATATGTCGCTGACCTACCAGGTAGGTCGTCACCAGTTAAAGTGTTAAAAGTCAATTCCAGCCCCTCTGACGTTTCCTGCACACGTTTGCGCGAGCCTAGGCAAGCCCGCTGTACATCGACTCGTCTGTAAAGTGATTGTTACTAGTTTACTTTATAGAAGCGTCAATGTACAGCGGGATGGCACGCTAGCTCACGCAAGCGTGTGGAGGAAGCATAATATGATTTCTCCAGTAGCACACGATGCGTCTACGCTACATAAAGAATTACCACTTGCCGCTCTTGTCACGGAGCGAACTTCGCGCTTGCCGAGACGAATAGTGTGAAAAAAATCCGAGTCGCGTGCAAGTAGAACCATCATACTAGACTGGAAGGTTTAACATAAAGGCTGGAAGATAGCCTCGCAATCCAAAATAAAAAATCCAGGACCAACCTAACTTCGCTAAAACATAATGAACATAATACTAACCAGTATGTACCTGCCGTACTCTCTGATGATGAACTTGCCGCTCTGCAGCGTGATGGCGACCGGCTGCGAGAACAGAGACTTGACGCAGTGCGCCGTGCCTACAACCTGATACAAATAGTAACTTACAACAAATGTAGCACTTAAATTGTGATTTTATAGTTGAGAGCAATAAATTAAGTATAACAGCCGGCAAACATCGTGAGCAAGACCTTAAAATTGTAGGAGAAACACTACTACTGCGCATAAAAATTTTCAAGTAGTTGCGATCGTGTGGAGGAGCATATGCGCTTCCGCACACGACCGATTTGTTGGTCCGAGAGTCGGACTGACTCAGACTTTTGTCCATACTGAAAAACAAAGTCGGTCCTACACCCGGTCCTAAAATTCGGTCATACGCGGGAAGCGCTAAGACATTTAAAACAATTTCCCGAAGTTGAGACCTAGATCGATTTCTTGGCCCGAAAAAACGCCCAACCTCATAAAGTTCATTGAAATAAACCCAAGTGTAACTGCTGGTATTGCAAATCCATGTTGCATTTATATCAGGTTTAGATAGAATGTAATATGTATTGCAGTCATCCTTGTAAATAACGAATACAGTGTCCAAACACGAAAATCTTCACACAATTAGTTTATGTTAAGACCAGAAATACCAGTAACTTTTTTAAATGTATTCCAAAGATATGAAACTGGTTTGTTAGTTTAGTAACTTTGGACAGAATCTACTTGTTAGTATAAACATGGCACCTGGAGCTTTCTAATTGCTGGCTTCTTTTGGTTATTGCATAATGATTTCGTAGTTTTTCGAAGAAATAACTACCTTAATGGTGCATCGTAATTAATGAAACAGTATGAAATTATGTTTTGGTGCTTAGTAAAATAGGTTTTTTTTAATTAATTTTAGGTATCATATATTAAATTGAAGCAATATTTAATATTATTAAATATTGACTTGACTTTTTCAAATGAAATGTGGATATTTTGAATATAATATTTTAGAATGTTACTGAATAATTATTTCTTTATGTTAAAACTCTCTTTATAAAATCGTCAAGAATAAAAAGTATAAAATCCTGGCCACCCATATTGTATACATCTCATGTTCCAGTGTGCATAGGGAGCTACAATTAGCATTTGCAGTAGCATAGGGACAATCGGAGAAAAGGGGAGGCCTTTTGCCCAGTGGGACACAATTCAGACTAAATAAAAAAAACGTATTCTCATAATCAACATAATCATAGTCAATATACCATTGCATATTTTATATACTTTCATTGTGGTATCAAGATAATTTCAACAGTACCTATCCACTGAGATGCCTTGCTTGATAGATGCATAAATACTATCAATCATTTGTCATAGTGGGTAAATATTAATACAGACAGTGAATATTCACTGTTGAAGTTATATAACTTCAATGCTTCATACCTGCCCCGCGAGAGCATGCCGCTGTGTGTCGGACACCCATCCCGGATGGAAGTAGAGCACCGCATCGATGGGGTCATCCTCCTCCGATGTACAGCATTGGGTGTCGTAGACAAACACTATCATCATTTCCCTGTGAGACAATTAATTTGATGTTGGATGTGTGTGCTTCAAGCTTTGATAAGTTATATGTCAAGACAGTCAAAGCTACGAAAGCATTGATAAAAATTGAAACCAGGTATGGCCGCTAAATCCTATCCACATACATAATATACACAAACAGATAAGTTTCATGATGCCTCACACACATCAACCAGAAAGTGGGCCCATTTTTTTGTACGTTTGAAGCATGAGGTTCTATCTTGACAGATAATTACCTAATCAAAGTCTTCAAGCTCCTATATTGAATAAATTATTTCGAGTTTTACTTGAGCCGTCATAAAATGAAGGAGCTTCATTGTAAGCCCGGAGCAGACAACTGATAAGATTGTTGTACGTATAGTGGCCTTTCTGTCTACCCTACTAGAACAACGCTGTAACATTATAATTCAATATAATTTGACTCTTCCTAGGCTTAATCACAGAATATCTAAGAGTACAACAGAAGGTTCACTATCTAAGAACGCTCGCTCCAAGCGCTACTGACACTCGCACATTGACTCTCTGTGTGGGAATTTTAAGGGATGTCTGCGTAAGTACCTACATCCGAGGTATCGACCGAGTGACGGACGATTGACACGTGCGATGCAATAAGCGTGGCACTCGACTGAATGGGTGAGGCCGCGACGTTGCTGCTCGACCGCGTAGGTACAGTTTTATACCTACAGTGCGGAGTGAGACAGGCCTGGCTTAATTCATAAGATTGTTGAATGTAAAGACAGTTGTTTTATTTTCTGTATAAAACAGACCAATTATTGTTTTTGTTGAAAAACTGATAAGAAGAAACCTTTATGTATAATGTATTGTTGTCTATATGAATAAATGAAATGAATATGAAATTTATGGAAGAAAACCAATAATTTTTGGTTGGAGTTTTACGTATATTTATTTTACAAATTGTTTTTAAGTAACTTATTTTAATTAATAAGAAAATATTATATAGATGAAAATTTTATTTTGTAAATCGGCTGGACAATAAAATACAATTGCATTTTCATCAAATCGATACAATGGAAGATATTGCAGGTGTGCGTAGACGTTTAATTAACCGCAAAACTACGTGGGTGACACGATATTGAATTTCTAATCCACTAGATTCTAGATTATAATCGTAAGAGATAAATTTTAACTTACTTTGCCATCTTGAGCTGGTTTCTTACTCGTTGATACAAAAATTACACAGAAACTATACACGGCCACATCTAATTAACTGGAAATACATAAAAACAATACAAATCGATCACAATATTTTTATTTTCGTGTTTTTACAAAATATTTCGACGATCGCCCGTCGTCCGACATTCTCCGCGAATGACAGTTGTTTTTTTTTCTGTGTTGCTAACTGAAAAATATTAAAGATATTTTTCATTGAGTCGTTAAAATTATGTTTTTTTTACAAATTCTTTACCAGTAATATCCATAGACTTAAACTCTGTAATATCCACGCAATATCCACGTAATATCATTGATTTTTACTATTTCCTAATAGAGCTTTTGTCATTTGTCTGATTTAAATTTTAGTATCGTCGTTTGCTTGGTAACTTTTATTTTTATTTTTGGCTACACTAAGTGAAGCATGTTTTTACAATGGTGCCCTAGATGGCGCCACAAAAGCAAACAGAGCGCGAAGTTTGAAAAATAAAGACGCGTACCTAATTGCGTCTTTTTTATTTAGCCAAAGATTTTGATTGGTGCAGCGAAGACCAAACAAAATCTAAGTTGTATTTAGCATTCAGTAGACCGATGCACTTTCGTCCATTCTGTGTGTCTATATACCCCACCTCCATTACACCCTCATTTTTGCTCCATCCCATCCCCCATAGAACAAAACGGGGCGCGGCGGGGGTTGAAAAAAAACATGGCTTCCTCCATAGTGATACAATTCGGAGCGCGCTCCATACAAACGAAGTCTGGTTATATTTTCGTCAATCAGATTTTTCAGAAACAACCTAGAAACTAATCTCTATGTTTGTACGAAGTTAGATTTTTGATAAAATATACTTACTTACACCAACAGTATTAACTTTAAACGAAGAGATTAGTTTCTAGATTGTTTCTAAAAAAAAATATTGACTTAGCAAAAAAAAATGTTGGTCAAGCATCCTACCTAATTGGATTAAAAACAGAAACTAGGTAAGTATTCAAGAAGCGTGCAAAATTAATTATTTTCATATGCTTAAGACGCTGTTATACCGTCGAGGCCGTTTTTTGAACAAGAACGAAAGTGTTTTAAACTGTGTTTTAAAGTCTGAAATTAAATTATGTCTTATTTAAGGATCGGGCGGATGGGCGACTGTTCTCAATTACACGATTAGATTAAGTTTACTAGATAGAAAAAAATCCCAAAGTTACCCCTTTTTGTTATGTTTTTTCAATACTATGATTAAACTGCTGATACATATTTAACTTTTTATTCTTGTACTTAACTAAATACATTAAATATTTCTAGTGAACTCAGGAGAAGTTTTAGCTTAGAAACTCCCATGAGCAAAGATATTGACGAAAAACACGTTTTTTTGCGATCCTGCTTTCAATTGGAGCGGGATGGCTAATTGTAAACTTATGCTTGCAAGAAAGAGACGCTTGCACTGGGATAACCTAGCCTTAAAGACGGCGCGGCGCGAGCGGCGGTGGCGGTGATCGATCGGTCTATGCTGACATCCGTTTCCGATTGAACTGTTACTTTGATGTAGCGACCGGACATGCGGTGAATACCATTCAATAAAATAATTGCTTTACCACGTACAAACGTCCATTCTAACTTCATCATTATGATCTCGTTGATTATCTTCATCTTAATGATAGTTAGCCGTGGTGGTCCAGTGGCGAGTAACCTTGCCTGCCGTGCAGGAGGTGACGGTTCGATTCTCGTCCAGGCCAACTCGTACCAATGAGTTTTTCGTAATTTATGTACGATTTGTAACACCACAGACTTTTCGGTGAAGGAAAACATCGTGAGGGAACTTTTAAATTTAAGCTGGGTACCTACAAGATATGGGCCTACCATGACATGTGACATAAAAATATGCTGCACCTTAGAGACCCCCCACACTAGCGTCTTTCGAGCGTCGTCGTCGTGCCAGCTTCGGCGCAGCGTCGTCGATGCGACGACGACGCGGGTCGGAAGCAGGTCGTCCCATTCGCAACTCGTCACACATTCTGAACTCGTTCCATTCGCATCTTGTCCCTTCGCAGCTCGTCCGATTCGCAGCTCTTCCGCCGCCGTCTCGCCGCGCACACAAGCGTCTTTCGAGCGTCGTGCCAGCGTCCGCACTGCGTCGTCTCTAAAGCGCAGCATATTTTCGTATCACATAATATCATGGTAGGCCCATACCTTGTAGGTACCCAGCAAAAGTTAGTACCTACAGAGTACTATAACAAACATACATAAAGTATTCCTCATAAATGTAATTTACAATTTACCCCAAGTTCAGTGACTCCAGAATTCCTCACACTGGTTGGTACTTGGTACACACGTCACGACCCTCAAGTATGAATCACACGACATGTTTGTCCTCGGACAGGACCGGAGATATCTACTCCCGAGTGCATAGAATAATAAACAGCCATGCTTAGATTTCATTAGAAATATCTGGAATTATTTGCTGGGGAAATTGTTTCTTTTACTACTCTGGTAAGTTGGACAGAACGCGAACGGATAAGAAATTAAGAATGGTTAAAGAAAAGAGAAATATTTTAAAAACTAATGAAAACCGGAATGGAAGAATGATCGGACACATGATACGAAAAGACCCAGACAGAGTTATCTAGCCCAAGTGAAGGTAAGGAAGGCTTGAATTTTCTCCGCTCTACAAATAGGTTTTAGATGGAGTCACGTTGAAGGGTTTGCCCCGAACACTTGTCTCTCGCGTGGTGTTCGCGTGGTTCGCGTTTCAGCCTGCCACGAGGCTCCAGAATCCTTCTCAGTTGTTCTTACTCAAAAACCATTCTCGAGATTGGATAGACACTCCCTCAAATCACTTGACATTGGCGGAAATGCGGTGCTAACGTACAAGCGAGAAGTCCATTAATTATAAATAAATAGGTTTTAGATAGAGCTAAATCAATCTATATTTTTCCCGAATTTGCCGCCGCCGCCCCTAGTAAAATGCCACCAGGAGCATGTACAATACTGCGCTTCGTCGACAATTAAACTTGCTTCATTGAAAATTAAACGCTCGCTACCTTTTTAAACTGCACTAGTTACTAGGTCCCTTCTCTTGCCTAGATGTAGCCTTCACGTGTTCTAGTTCATACGTGGCTGTGCCTGTGGTTGCCTTCACCACGGGGCAGACAAAAAGGTCTGATATGTTGTGGAATGCTGCCCCACTGGGCACGCCTACTATATTCTATGTAGGTTTCAGAAAATTAAAAGGTGATTTGGTTGTAAAATTTAATTACTTACTTAAACAAAATATAGATTTTGCATTTTACTTCAAGTATTTGAGACGAGTTTTTTGTTTACTTTATAAGACGTTTCTTTCTAGTGGACTTTCTTATTTTTGCCGCTATTTTGACATGATCCGTACTTTTCTCCCCTCCGGACGGAAAGCGTCTATTTTCGTCCCGCTCTGCGCTAAACGAAGTTGCCGCTTTCCACCTCCGTCGAGGAGAAAAATAGTATACTAACCTCGGGCAGTAAATAAGAAAACCTCAGATCACATGTTTGTGGACCGAGGCGAAAGACCTTTCTTACTTTCCTGCCCTCGGAGTGTAATCTACTATAAATCCTTGATCCAGGAAAAACTTCTAGGTGAATTTATTACAGACTATAGAAACATATTTCTACAAAAAATTTACCTTAGGATCTTGTAATAAAAAGGAGAGGTTTAAATAACCGAAGAAGTCTCGTTTGGTATCGATTTATAAGATCAAGCACTAGTTAAGTATGCACTTTATTGTATAAGTAAGTTTTTTTTTAAAGTTTTAACCATTTTTAACAAAAGACAACGATGAAAAGGTTACTTGAATCACGATGATTCAGATTGAGGTCGATTACAGGTCGAGTGACCACTTTTGAAAATAGTGGTTCAAAAATTGCAACAATAGTATTTGCGGAAATCGAATTTGACGTAGGTTACATCGGCTGGCCCGCGTTACGTAAAACTTTTGCTTAATTACAAGTCGCATACAACGTAAGGTCGTAGAAAGTGAATCGACTCGTGTGAACCGTCAAAAAAAGACCGCCATCTTGGCAGTCTGTGGCGCGCACTCCGCGCAAGTCGTCGCTTCCCGCCGAAACATTGAAAATTCGAACTTCGAACGCGAAACTTTTTAAATAGTCAAAGTGTGTGTTAACGGCCAGTGCCAATAGTTGGAGGTTTTTAAAGTGTACCGATTACATTTTTACTGTGATGTGGTGAAATTAAGTGAAAGAAACTATTGTTTCAAAAGAAAAGTCGTGAAGGATTTTCAGCAGACATTAATGTATTTCTGAATACTTTTCAAAATGGGAAACTCCGATAGGAGAAAGTTTATTGATGCATTTTTGAGAATGGTAAGAATTTTTTCTGATTATTTTTATGACCCCTAATATTAATTTTATTAAGTACTTACTTAAACATTTTTGACACATCTAAAAACATTTTTTAAGTCATTAATTCGAATGAAAGTAACTAAAAATTACGCATAAATATTAATGTTAAGTATTAACGTAATGTCATAAGACTCATAACAGGTTATTATAAAGCTATTACCATACCTGTTATTGGGTAACAGTCAGAATATCATCGCATTTCTCAAGGCTGACGAAAGTGCCCATTTTATATCCGTTAAATAACCAACTAGTTAATAATTTAATCGATACATAATCGAGTATATTCTCGTTGAGAATTTCACTCGGTTGCAGATTTCTCTGTTTGATTATGCGGAGGAAAATGATTTTACATTTTTAGTATTGGTAAGTGCCTATAAGTAGTAGGATATTTTTAGCAGAGGTATAACCCAATTTAGAGAGCTGTCCTGCTAGCTCAGCTAGTCTGTTACGCTACAAGGACCAAATCTAAAGATTTAAGACCCAAATACCTATGTAATAGGTATTAAACATGGTATTTCACTGAAATAATTGCCATAGTGAAGGTATTCTGATGCTCATGCGCATCTTCAAAGGGTAATAAAACCAATAAGTGGATAATGTGGATGTGTTCTGGGTAATAAAATACCATACTTACTTAAATCAATACTGGTACCTACGTAATGTTTTTTTCGGCACGAAAAGAAGCTAGCTCGACGCTACAGTAGACATGATAGCACCAGAAGGTAAAAGCGAATATGGAGGATAGGAGAAAATACCCTAAACTGATAACTGGCACCTACCAAATGTTTATTTTCGCAAGAAAAGAAGAAGCTAACTCGAGGCTACGTCACGCATGTTAGCGTGAATGCGGAGGAAAGGAGACGTATGGAGTCTTAGAGCTGTCACACACGATGACACACTAACGGAGTAGCAGACGTCTGTCCGTCATTTTTGAAGCAAGGAGTTGTAAGAAACCGCACGGTGCAGTCATCGTGTGTGATCCCACTTTGATTATGAGGAACGACCTTTTTAGTTCCATTCTTGTTCTGTTGAGTTGACCATGTTGTCAGAGTTGTCCAAGTGGACACGGTTGTACTGTGGACCTAGGTGAGCTAAGGGAAAAAAATATTGCCCGCCTCGGACCAGCCAGATGTACCACGTGAAAGAACCGGTTATTTTACCATACCCTATACAAGGTGTTACAAAACTACAAATAAACATTTAAGGGGGTGGTGTAGACCATCAAACTGAACAACTTTCACTATGGGACCAATACCGAAATCGCGAAAAAAAAAAATTATGTTCTATACTCTACAAATCGACTAGAGCTAAAATATGTATGGGATTTAAAATTATTTTTTTCACGATTTCGATGTTGGTCCCATAGATAAAGTTGTTCCAGTAAAGATTACAGAGTCACTAGGTTCCTCGTCTGCTGTGGCCGAGACAATACTACAAGAGAATGTAAATGCCTGCACTTCCGAATTCAGATTTACGCATGTTGACCCTGATACAATTGTTAAAATTTATAAAAAGTTTAATCTCAAAAACTCTGAAGATATATGGGGTATGTCGGTTAAGTTGTTTGGATCTGTCATTGGTGTCCTGTCACCTTACTTGGCATCAATATTTAACATCTGCATCGATCAAGGTACTTTTCCCGATCTTATGAAACACTAGCTGTGCCCGCGACTTCGTACGCGCAGAGAAGTTCTTAATAATATTAAGAGAAAGAAAAAAATAATAAGAAATGCAAAGAAAGAGAAATAAATAGAAATTTTGAAAAAAAGTAAAGAAAGAAATAAAGAATAAAAATATCGCATTATATTGCCATCATTGCCATCAAATTAAAACATAAAGTAGAATCTCCATACATTTCTCAAAACTACATCTAAATTGTTTGATAAGTACTTACAAACACTAATTTTAAATCAGAACATGCAGGCAGTACGCCTGCAGCATCAGGACTGAGTAATAGGAACCCGAAAAACAATGTTTCTTCTTAACCCAACAAATTAACAATTATTAGAAATCTGTAGATTATTAAATCACACACACACACCCCTACACAGTTACTCATTCTTAGTTTATGTTGACAATACCCTACGGAGTACTTACTCTGTAGGGTAAGTAGCCGTGAAGAGAACTCTGCTTGATCCTAATAATCTAATTCAAAATCGGCAAATCCTAAGTCTCATGGCTTAGACAGTCAGGACCCCTGCAGCATCAACACTGAAGAGTTGGAACCCAATGTTATTTTTTTTGTAATGTTAATTAGTGTTAACAAAAAAGTATTTCCAGTATGTATTATGTAGGTACGTTACCAGATAGTATTCTCAGTTATTGCTTTGTTTCTGACCCCCCCTGAGAAGGGAAATATGGTCGTGAGGTTATGTATCTATCTATATGTAATTAGGTAGTGTAGGTACATAAAAAAGGATAGGTACTGTAACTGCATGTTTTACAAAAACAGTGTCAAGTATCATCAACCTGTCATTGTCCTCTGTTGAGCATAGGACTCTCCCAAGGCGCGTCACGATACTATCCTCGGCCTTCCTCGTACAGTCGCTCCGAGCTACCACGATACATAGTACTTCACACTACCATGGTATATAGTACTCCACGCCTTACGGACTGGCCAATGGCCATGGGACAGGGCGAACTGCGGCGCGAAAACCGATTTTTCAATACACTGAGTGTTGTGTCCGTCGCGTAGGCGAATTGAAAAATCGCTTTTTGCGCTGCAGTTCGCCCTCAGATTCAGGTTCGTCAATTTTAGATTTGACTGAAATGTCCGGGGTTTTTGACGTATTTATCCGGCAACGGCGATTTGGCAGTGGCAACCCTAGCCCGGAAGGACCCAAAGAGGGTCACATTTCCTCTCCCAAAGTCGACGCGCAATTTCAGCAATGAAGCTTTTAGCTTCGGCTCCCCATGCACCTGTGGTCTTGACGGTGACATGAACTAAGAGATATTGACGCTTCAAAGCTGAGTACCGGACTCTCTTTTTTGTGGCAGTAAGATCTGCGGCTGCTCCAGGTGTCCGCGACGTGCGACTGAGGTCTGGCGGAGAAGGTGCTTACGCATGTAGTGTGCCACAGGAGGCACTTGCTTTTCTGCCAGGACACCAAAGCTAGGCCGTAGGCCGTCCGTCGGTCTTTTGAAATACACATACACAGAATAGGCACATAAAGTATGATAAGTACAATTCGATTTGTGTAATTTGTACACTTGGAGCAGTTGGAGTACTAACTTTCATTTACTCAACCTCTGTGAGTAAATTTTTAAATATTTATAACTTTTGATTGTGTAAACCGATTCCGATGAAATAAAGCCTATAATGTTAATCCAAACTTCATCCATAAATCAGATTCCCCTATGTATGCACTTGCGGATGAAAATGTGATATTTCCATTAAAAAAATAAAAACAAAAAGTTCTGCACTAAGATTCGAAACCATCAACTCGTGTTTGAAAGTCTGACCATATACCAATTACGCTACTGAGCTTTCTGAAGAAAGCGTTGAAAAAATCAATTAGTATTTACCATAATGAATCTTCGCAAATGCATAAACGCGCAGACCACTGACTTTAAATACTCATAACTTCTGTTTGAATTAACTGATTGCGATGAAATAAAGCACAATTGTGGATCCAAATAAAGCCCTATTCTTTTGTGAAAACCGTATTTAAATCGGTTGAGTAGATTTTGTGTGACGCGTACATTAAATTCAGTGCCGCTCGCGACTTTGTCTAAATACTTATAACTTTTGATTCAATTAACCGATTGCGATGAAATAAAGCCTACACGTGAATCCAAACTAAGCCCTATATTTATGTGAAAACGACATCCAAATCGGCTCAGTAGTTTTTAAGTTATGCGTGAATTAAATTCAGTGGCGCTCGCGACTTTTTCTTTAATTACTCATAACTTTTGATTGAATAAACCGATTGCGATGATACATAGCCTATATTTTAATCTAAGCCATCCCCTACACTTCAGTGAAAACCCCATCCAAATCGGTTCAGTGGTTTTTAAGTGATGCGCGAACAAACAAACAGACAAACAGACAAACAGACAAAAATTCTAAAAATGGTCTTAATGTATTCCATTACGTATCCTAAACACCCCCAATTATTTTTTTTGTAAATATCTTCAATGTACATCATCGCCAAGTTTAGAATTTTATTATATGTATAGATAGTAAAGTCGTACCTCTCTTTAAATCAGGCAATAGACATGATCCCAACAATTATAGACCTGTCTCAATTTTACCAGTTCTCAGCAAGGTTTTTGAAAAGATTATTCTCAATCAAATGCTGTCTCATTTCAATCTAAATAAACTGCTGCATGATCAGCAGTTCGGGTTTACCAAAGGACGCTCGACTACAGACGCAGGTGTTACTCTGATTCAGCACATATTCAACGCTTGGGAGGAGCACCAAAATGCGATAGGCGTCTTTTGCGATCTTTCCAAAGCATTTGATTGCGTTGATCATAAAACTTTGCTGTTAAAACTAAAACATTACGGAATTAGTGGTAGAGCTCTTGATTTGATGGACTCCTACTTAAAAAACAGAGTCCGAAAAGTGCTAGTGAATGGATCTAAATCATCTGGATCACATGTGCAAACAGGCGTGCCACAGGGTTCAATCTTGGGCCCGTTCCTTTTTTTGGTCTACATAAATGATTTGCCACATATGGTACAAAACTTGTCGAACATAGTATTATTTGCTGACGATACTTCTCTGATTTTTAAAGTAAATAGGAAGGACCAAGAACTTGACGACGTAAATGATACCCTTCAACAAGTTTTGAACTGGTTTAACGCAAATAATCTCGCACTTAATGCAAAAAAAACGAAATGTAAAAAATTTGTTTTGCCGAACGTACCAATTGTAGATAATCAAGTAATTTTAAACAGGAATAGTCTAGATTTTGTTGATAATACAGTGTTTTTGGGAATAACGATTGACTCTAGGCTGCAATGGGGTTCCCACATTGAAACTCTGGCTGGTAGGCTAAGTTCTGCGGCATATGCAGTCAGAAAAATTAAACAACTAACTGATATTAAAACTGCCAGACTCGTATATTTCAGTTACTTTCATAGTATCATGTCCTATGGTATTTTATTGTGGGGTCGTGCTGCAGACATTGAGACAATCTTTATCCTACAGAAACGGGCAATTCGAGCAATATATGGTTTGCGCTGTCGTGATTCGCTTCGCGACCTTTTTAAGGAAATTAATATTTTAACAGTTTATGGACAGTTTATTTATGAAAACATTTTATATGTAAGAAAAAATTTGTCTTTGTTTCCAAAAAATTGTGATGTCCATAATTACAACACTCGAAACAAAAATAAACTGATATCTCCGCACTTTCGGCTTAGTAGGGTCAACACGTCTTTCATGGGTCACTGTATACGTTGTTATAATAAAATCCCCGAGACCATTTTGAATCTTTCCGAAAACATGTTTAAAACTAAGATCAAAAATGTTATCTGTAAGAAAGCGTATTATAAACTGGATGATTATTTAAATGATCAAAATGCTTGGGTCTGAGGTCACTAACTTATAGTTTATTTACATTACTGTAAAGTATCAACTATTTTATTAGATAGACTATGTATTATTGTATACATAACAGTAGCTTAAGAATTTATATTGTAATAGTTTTAAGTCGTGTTATGTTGTAGAGTTTCTGGCCGCATCTTCTCTACAGCGACAACACGTTCCGACGCGGTGGTAGCTTAAAAAAGATTTGACGTTTAATAAGTGTGCTTCAAGCTCCTATATTGAATAAATTATATTGACTTTGACTTTGACTTTGTTCAGTTTGGCGGTCTAAACAACCCCCTTATGAGTTTCAAAAATTTATTGTTACTTATGAAACACCCTGTATAGGTCACAACACTATACGATTGTATAGGGGTACGGTTGAGTCCCACCCTACCCCCTGGGGTATGGTTGAGTTCCACCCTACCCCAGGGGTATGGCCAGGGGTATGGTGGGTTCGTCACGTTCAGGTCATAGAGTTAGACTATCGTGGTGAAGAGATTTGGCAATCGGCATTAGATGCTTGTTTATTGTCCAGGTTGTGCCGGACGTATCGCAGGTTCATTACATTATCACAGTAAATGAAAAAGTATCTAGTACTACATACAGAACGGACACTCCCTGCCGGTGCGTGCACTCACTCAGTATCACACATACCTCTTCTTTAAATGTTCCCATTTGTATGAAATGACCAAATGACTATGGGTCTAAGGTGTGACGTTATTCAGAAGGCTTTCTTGTTCCACATTGAAAGTCTCATTGGAAAGCATTCAATGTTAAAAACCAAAACAGCTGCTCAAATGTTTAAAACAAGGTAAGTTGTCTGTACGATCCCACAGCAGGATTAAGTCCTCCCCTCACGAATAAGTGCGTTCACACACGATGACGCATTGACGCAGTGGCAGACGTCAGTCCGTCATTTGTGAAGCAAGGAGTTGTATGAAACCGCACGTAAAAGTAAGTAAGTAAGTTATAGCCTGTAGAGTCCCACTGCAGGGCAAAGGCCTCCTCTCACGAATAAGGGTGAGAGGGAGTGGGCCATACTCCACCACGCGGGCCCAGTGCGTGTTGGTGGAGGCAACTTAGTGGTCACCTTGCTGTCAGAGAACTTTCAAGCCGCCAATAGGCCTCTGACTTGGCTTAACGAATAGTTACAACGCCATCTGACGGAACTATCCGAGACCAACTGCTTAACGTGCCTTCTGAAGCACGGAAACGCTCGAGATGAATACCACTAAACGGTCACCCATCCAAAGACTGACCGGACCTGACGTTGCTTAACTTCGGTGATCGTGAGCGAAACCGCACGTAGAAGGCTTTAATTTGATTCGATATAGCACAGCATCATGGCCGTAACATGTTTTTAATCAATAATTTTTCAAACAATCGTCAACTATCGTATAAGGGTTGAACTACATCAGAAAGCACGGCAAAGCACGGCGACGTTCCGTCTATCTTATATGCTCTAACAAATGACGTTCCTGAGTGACAGAAAAGGATGGAGCGACGTAAAAATGCGATGCTGTGCTACGTGGTGTAGTTCAACCCTAACTGTACTTATACCTAAACTTGCGAAGAAAATAGTTTGAAAGTGTGTAGGTACTTATAATTTGTAAACCATTTTCTTGGCAGAATTAGAAGTAATTAAAATAGCTTTATAAAATGTCGTAGAGCATGTATAATTAGGACATAAAATATTGACGCCATTAATGACATTTTAATAATGTCGAAAAATATTTAGCATTCTTTTTTTTGTTACATTCACTTTGTCGTGATGGGTATAAAATGTATAATTTTTGTTTTAATTATAATGTTGACATTTTATTTCTAGTTTATCAAGTCTATTATCATAGCGTTAAGCAGGCAATAAGTGAAAATGTTCAATTTCTGGTATTTTTGAACTGTCGACTTCCAAGTTTTAAGCTGTAGGTAGACAGGTACTTACGTATCAGGTTTTTATATTAAATTATTAATGTAAAATTAATATTAATCATCATTATCTGCCTCTATTCCAGTATTGGATATTATTATAATGTAAATTAATATAGGTACTTACTTAAAATTGGGATTTAATGGACACTTTTGGTATATAGGTAGGACCAGAAGCGACCTTTTAAGATAATCTTTTTTTCCCACATGTTAGTTATTTTGTACTTTTATAGTCTTGTTCGTTTCTAGATAATACATTTTAATCTTCGTAATTATGTTACTTATTAAAAAAAACGTTAAATTAATTAATAAAATATTAGGTTACAATATAAGACTTTGGATGGCCGACATAATAATATTTTTAAGATAACTTTTGTTTCCCTTGGCGTATGTAATAAAAAAAGTTAAAATCACGTACTAAAAGTATTTTTCATCCCATCTATTCAAAAAGTGTCACTTTAGTCCTCTTTAAGTGCGCCTAAAGTAGCACTTTTTGTTAAGAGACTTTTACAGCGGGCAATGATGAGTTTTGAATTTGGAACATGTATTTTTGCTACATAGGTCCGCGACCAAAGAGACCGAACGCAAATATTAAACTAGAAGCGCCTTTTATTTATTTTCCTCATAGAGGGGGATGAAAAGTAGAGTGTATCACTCGGCCGCAAAATTATTTTTTCCTCGGGCGGCATACTTTGAATCCCTCGCTGCGCTCAGGATTCTACTTTAGAATCCCTCGCTGCGCTCGGGATTCTACTCAAGAATCCTTCGCTATGCTCTGGATTCAAAATAGCGCCCTCGCCTTAAAAATATTATTTTACGCCCTTGTGATACAATCTACTATTTAGTACGTGATTTTAACTCTTTATATTCTTTTAAGGTATCAATTATTTCCTACCAGTTAAGCGTACCTACCGTTATCATAAATACTTTTTATATGAAAACCAAAAATATGAGACAACTATTGGAGTGGACAATCATATAAAATTTAATTATTTAATTAGTAGTTAATGTAAATGTACATTTATTAGATAATTCCTTTAGCATAATTAAACCTCAAATAAAGACAACTATTTAAATGGTAAATAAACTAGAAGGGTATAAAAGGCCATTACCAGGGCTTATAAAATTAATAAAATAAAATATAAGTTAATTCCATTATGCCGAGAGACAAAATATAAAAAAAAATTGCGCTACCTACTTACTCGTTTCAAACACAATTGACACATTTTTCTCCTATAAAGTTTACGAGAAAAGTAAAATACCTACTTACAATACAAGAACATATTATTTATTCTTACATCGAAAATATACAAAAATAGCAACGTGAAGCCATCATGAAGAAAACAAAAAGGGTACTTGAATATCGCTACATCTCGCTACATTCCGTAGTCTTCTTTGTGTTCATACAAAAGAGTTCAACGCGAGACACACTGGAAAGCTCGGTGTATTTATTTCTTCAAGGTAATATTTGGTCAGCAAAGCCTTGTAGAAAAATGTTATGCGTTTTATAGCGAAATATCCGGACTACTCTAATGAAGGGTTGGTGTCAAGCAAAGAGAAGTGAACCGAAGTATTGCATCACTCTCGAAGTATGGGCGAATTAATTATATTAAGAGAATATTATTCCGAGAGCGAAAATGCGCGCTGCATACAAACGTACTATGGTGATATTTTCAATACAAACCAATTAAAGTCAATGAAATTTTGCAGAAACAATCTAGAAACAAATTTCTATGCTTAGATAGAGTCAGATTTTCTTTAAAATATACAGTTTCAATGCTAGGATTAATTTAAGATTTGTGTGGAAATCTTTGAGGCACTGTAACTTGAAAACTATACATTTTAACGAAAATCTGGCTCCATACAAGCATAAAAATTTGTTTCTAGATTGTTTCTGCAAAATTAAATTGACTTTAATTGGTTAGTATTGAAAATATCACCATAGTACGTTTGTATGGAGCGCGCTCCGAATAATATACCCTTAACAGTACAAGTACAAACGACGTTTGATTACGTTTAGTAATGTCATTTTTAGACACTCTGCCTCGAGTAGGGGCTTTAGAGGGCATTTTTTACCTATAAGTAGGTTAGTGCTTTGTTTCGTTTTTTCTATCCGATATGTTATTTTATTATTGTTTTTATTATAAATATGATATGATTTATTCTAGAAACCAATATCTAATGTGCTATAGCTTTAATGCTATTTAAGATTTGTATGAAAAACTTTGAGCCACGAGAAATTTGTAACGAAATATATATTAAAGGAAATCTGAAAATGTTTCACAGATATTGGTTTCTAGATCTTGTCTAAAAAATATCATTGATTTTAATTTATTATTGCCCATCCCATAATATAACCAAACCTTTTTTGTTACGGATCATGCTTATTTAAATAAAAAAAAAGTCTAGTCTATCTCAAATCTAGGGAAGTATGTCGTTTTCTTCTATGCCTACTGATGTATCTCTATCTAAGTTTCCATAACTTATCATGCCTATCTGACATCCCAGACAGTTCACCTAGTTCCAATATTAATTTATAGAGAAACTGCAGTATTCTCAAGCTGTATGACTATGTTAGTCTCTATAGGTACCTATAACGTTCCAAATTAAAGATTGAACATGGCTGTAACATGTTTATAATCAATAATATTGGAACAGGGTGTGCCATCTATATTGTATGAATCCAAGTTGTAATATTTGGCTTGCAAGTTGGTTGGTTGTAATACTGCCAGTAGATGGCGCGCACGTCCCCTTAAGACGCAACAGATTGAAAATTTCGTTCTCTGGGTTGTAGCCTCGGTGGTGTAATTGGTTAGCACGTTTCCCCGGTTTGGAAGAGCGTGGGTTCAAGTCCCGCCCGAGACAAATTTTTCAATCTTTAATTTGATTCGAAATAGCACAACATGGCTGTAACATGTTTAAAATCAATAATACCTATAACGTTCTCTGTAGGCACAACCACGTCTACCATACACTATGTGTATACAGGCCGGGGCGTCCTTGGCATCGCCTGCGCACATTCCCTCGCCCAGACACGACATCGCAGATTCCGGCTCTTCTCGTACCTACCTATAGTCAATAACACCACTGTTTATTATACAGTTTATATATCTTAATATGCTGACACTTTTTAAGGGGATGATCAGACCATCAAACTGAACAACTTTCTCTATGGAACCAACATCGAAATCGCGAAAAAAAATTAGCTGTCCCATGCTTGGCTTCAGTAGGTTTGCAGTTTTATATGGAAGAGCTGATTTTTTTTTCGCGATTTCGATGTTGGTCCCATAGAGAAAGTTTTTCATTTCCATGGTCTGATCATCCCCTTAAAAAAGTGTCAGCATATTAAGAAGGACCCTATATGTAAATTGAAAATTCTCTGACACCTAGTTGACCACTAATTTGCCTCCGCATACACGCGTGGTGGAGTATGACGACCCTCTCACCCAGCAGTGGGATCCAAAAGGCTACGACTTACTTACCTAATTACCCATCATCCCTTTCCGGGTGTTCAGAAACGTTTTTACAACCACCAATCATGGTTTTTAGTAGTTTCCAACACGTGATGGTTCACTTTCAGCACATTCAAGGACTCAGTACGAGTCCCGTAGCAGGGTTTGCCCCGAACACCTTGTCTATCGCGTGGTGTTCGCGCGGTTCGCGTTTCAGCCTGCCACGAGGCTCCACAATCCATCTCAGTTGTGTTCTTACTCAAAAACAATCCTCGAGATTGGATAGATAGCATCAAACCAATTGACACTGGCGGAAATTTGGTGCTAACACACAAGCAAGAATTCAATTTATTATAAATAGAAAGGACTCAGTAAACGTCTCGTGGTAGTAGTCGTTACATAAAAACCACGTCAGAGGCCGTAAGGCGGTTTGAATAAACTCTGACACCAGGGCTTTGCAGCCCACTCGATAAGAAGAAGTAAACGTCTTTCGCCGAAAAAACACTGCTAAAGAAATCGTATCCCTTAGTCTCCTCTTATAATACCCACGAAAAGAACAGAATGATCTATTCTTTAACCACCTGGCTAGCAAATACAAATGGCTACACTGAAAAAATGTTTTGTTTGATATAACCCAACTTTAGTGACTACCGAACTATTTTGTAGCACATAATCAAACATTTGGTTATAAATAGCTAAACAATTGTCTATTTATAGAATTTTATTATTTTTACATGTATGCCATTTAATCAAATTAAAGCTAGGGCGGCGAGCGGGATTCGAACCCACTACCTGCCTATCCGGGGCATGCTATACTCCAACAGAGCTGTCGTCGCCCCGCAAGCCACGGCGAAATTTTCAATCTATATATTTTATCGTCTGAACGTCAGCGCCATCTACCAGAGTTATACAAACTACTGTCTATTTATAACCAAAATGTTTGGTAGTCACTAAAGTTTGGTTATATCTAAAAAATCATTTTTTTCAGTGTAGAATAATAATGTTGATGTCTATTGTATGAAATATAAAGACTTGGGCACGCTTCTGGCTCTCACTTCTAACAATATCTCTTTACATCATAATAATAAGCATGAATGAATACACAGCTTTGATTCTATTAACTTTATATAATGGAAGAAAGCTCGCTATTATATTATGATTATAACTTGTTCTGTTTAGGTTTTAGATTTCTGAATGGATTCATTAAGACTGAGAATCTTATATTTGTTGGTTTACGTAATAGGCTTTGTGAATGTGGAATTAGAGAGTTAAAAAAATCCTTTAGAAATCTATAACTATACGGTGTTACAAAAGTAAAACTGTTAAGGGGCTGTTTACACCATGAAACTGAACAACTTTCACTATGTGACCAAGATCGAAATCGCGAAAAATAAATCAGCTATCCCATTTAGCTCGAGTAGATTTTTAGTTTAGTAATGGAACACCAGACTTTTTCGCGATTTCTATATTGGCCCCATAGTGATAGTTGTTCAGTTTGATGGTCTAAACCACACCCTTAAATGTGTATTTGTAGTTTTGTAACATCTTGTATCTGTACGTTTCTAGCCGGCTGTGTGAAAAAATAATCATTCCTTTTACTTACAAAAATTAGAGCGTTCACACACGATGACGCATGACGGAGCGGCTTGCGGCTGCGTCAGTGCGGGGAATCGTTGCTGCAGTCGCAGTGATGTCCGTCAGTGCGACTTGCAGTCCGTCAGAACGACGTCACTGCGGCAATGGTGTTGATATGGAATAATTATCCTAGATCTGCGATATTTTTGAGTAGCATGATTGACTACAATATTTTATTATTTTATTATTACACGTAACGGATCGTTACCTTACCCGGGGTAACCATGTTGACGGTAAATTTTTCAACGGGTTAAGAGCCTACCGAGCCTATTGTGCTGCCCCCAATCGTATTTTTTTTATTTCTGTACAATTAAATAACATTTCCAAAAAACAAGATTGTCACATTGTAGTCCTGATTGGCTTTCAATTTATCGAAACATTACGGATTATTATGTTTTATGCTTGTAGCTATTATTGTTAAAACTGCAACTGGCGGTTTTATAGTAGACTAGTGTTTTCCCGCGACTTCGTCCGCACAAATTATATACCAGATTTTAGGTCAGATCATAAGCTATCAACAAACACAATCTAAATCGGTTCAGTAGTTTTTGCGTGATGCGCGAACAAACAAACAAACACACTATTTTGTCAATAGATGGCGCTGCACGTCATTTAAATCGCGCTTTCTCCTCGACGGAGGTGGAAAGCGACAACTTTGTTTAGCGCAGCGTTGCAAAAATTGACGCTTTCTGTCCGGAGGGGAGAAAATAGTAGATTACACACCGAGGACAGAAAAGGTCTCAGAGCTCATGTAATTGTTGACCTCGGCCTTAACATGTGATCTGAGGCTTTCTTACTCGGACAGTAAGTCCTAGGTTAGTATACAATTTTTCTTCTCGACAGAGGTGGAAAGCGGAAACTTCGTTTAGCGTTCTCCCCTCCAAACGGAAAGCGTCAATTTTCGTCCCGCTGCGCTAAACAAAGATGTCGCTTGCCACCTCCGTCGAGGAGAAAAATATTAAAATAAAATAGCTTACGCAGTGGAAAAATCTAAATATAATTTTCTTGACAGTAACAACATTATGGAAACCATTACATAGATCTAAAGTGTGTCTCGAGGATATATAAACACAAGATGTGACAACACTTTACTAGATGTGCCACCTTAACAAAAAATAGTTTACAAAAATAATCTACTTGAACAAGGAATCGGTTTTATTATTTATTTTTCTCTAACAGCAAATTATATTTATGTTGCGTTTCGAGTGAAACACCTACCTATATATTTTTCATAATGGGGCAACAGATTGTAAAATTACTCGAAATTAGCAGAAATTTCGGCCATCTAAGGTATATATGCTGGCAACTTTACGCGCGTCACTGCGTCACCCGTGTGCCATACCATGCGACAGAGCCGCAGTGACGGACTGCAGTGCGACTGTCGCACGTTTGCTGCATTGACGCGCGTCAATGCAGTGACGCATGCGGAGCCGCATTGCCGCGCGTCAATGCGGGAAACGTGCGACAGTCGCACTGCAGTCCGTCACTGCGGCGCTGTCGCATGGTATGGCACACGGGTGACGCAGTGACGCGCGTAAAGTTGCCAGCAGATACACCTTAGATGGCCGAAAGTTCTGCTATTTTTGTTGTAGATTTTCGTAGTTTTTGTTTTGAATGATAGATTATTGTAGATTTTGGTAAATTTTCGTTCTTTTTGTAGTTTTTGGTAGATTTTGGTAGTTTTTGATTCTTTTGTTAAATTTTGGTCGTTTTTGTCATTTGTTGGTAGATAATGGTAATATAGTATGTGGTAATTTCTGGTTCGTTGGGTAGATTTTGGTAGTTTTCTAACCGATTGCTTCCAAAATCGATATCTGCACGAATCTGACGTCAGAATTCAGAAAAGAGGCTGCCATCTTGAACTTTTTTGTTTCTCAACCGATTGCTTTCAAAACCGATATCTGGGGGTTTCTATGGACACCGAACACGAATCCGCAGTCGAAAATTCAGAAAAGTGACCGCCATCTTGAACTTTTTTGTTTCTCAACCGATTGCTTTAAAAATCGATATTTGGGGGTTTCTAAGGACACCGAACACGAATCCGCAGTCAAAAATTCAGAAAAGTGGCCGCCATCTTGAACTTTTTTGTTTCTCAACCGATTGCTTTCAAAATCGATATTTGGGGGTTTCTAAGGACACCGAACACGAATCCGCAGTCAAAAATTCAGAAAAGTGACCGCCATCTTGAACTTTTTTGTTTCTCAACCGATTGCTTTCAAAATCGATATTTGGGGGTTTCTAAGGACACCGAACACGAATCCGCAGTCAAAAATTCAGAAAAGTGACCGCCATCTTGAACATTTTTTGTTTCTCAACCGATTGCTTTCAAAATCGATATTTGGGGGTTTCTAAGGACACCGAACACGAATCCGCAGTCAAAAATTCAGAAAAGTGACCGCCATCTTGAACTTTTTTGTTTCTCAACCGATTGCTTTCAAAATCGATATTTGGGGGTTTCTAAGGACACCGAACACGAAACCGAAGTCAAAAATTCAGAAAAGTGGTCGCCATCTTGAACTTTTTTGTTTTTACACCGATTGCTTCCAAAATCGATATTTGGGGGTTTCTAAGGACACCGAACACGAATCCGCAGTCAAAAATTCAGAAAAGTGACCGCCATCTTGAACTTTTTTGTTTTTACACCGATTGCTTCCAAAATCGATATTTGAGGGTTTCTTAGGACACCGAACACGAATCCGCAGTCAAAAATTCAGAAAAGTGACCGCCATCTTGAACTTTTTTGTTTCTCAACCGATTGCTTTAAAAATCGATATTTGGGGGTTTCTAAGGACACCGAACACGAATCCGCAGTCAAAAATTCAGAAAAGTGGCCGCCATCTTGAACTTTTTTGTTTCTCAACCGATTGCTTTCAAAATCGATATTTAGGGGTTTCTAAGGACACCGAACACGAATCCGCAGTCAAAAATTCAGAAAAGTGACCGCCATCTTGAACTTTTTTGTTTCTCAACCGATTGCTTTCAAAATCGATATTTGGGGGTTTCTAAGGACACCGAACACGAATCCGAAGTCAAAAATTCAGAAAAGTGGTCGCCATCTTGAACTTTTTTGTTTTTACACAGATTGCTTCCAAAATCGATATTTGGGGGTTTCTAAGGACACCGAACACGAATCCGCAGTCAAAAATTCAGAAAAGTGGTCGCCATCTTGAACTTTTTTGTTTTTACACAGATTGCTTCCAAAATCGATATTTGGGGGTTTCTAAGGACACCGAACACGAATCCGCAGTCAAAAATTCAGAAAAGTGGTCGCCATCTTGAACTTTTTTGTTTTTACACCGATTGCTTCCAAAATCGATATTTGGGGGTTTCTAAGGACACCGAACACGAATCCGCAGTCAAAAATTCAGAAAAGTGACCGCCATCTTGAACTTTTTTGTTTTTACACGGATTGCTTCCAAAATCAATATTTGGGGGCTGAATTTTTGACTGCGGATTATTATTCGGTGTCCTTAGAAACCCCCAAATATCGATTTTGAAAGCAATCGGTTGAGAAACAAAAAAGTTCAAGATGACGGTCACTTTTCTGAATTTTTGACTGCGGATTCATGTTCAGTGTCCATAGAAACCCCCAGATATCGATTTTGGAAGCAATCGGTTTAAAAACAAAAAAGTTCAAGATGGCGGTACTTTTCTGTATTTTTGACTGCGGATTCGTGTTCGGTGTCCATAGAAACCCCCAGATATCGATTTTGGAAGCAATCGGTGTAAAAACAAAAAATTTCAAGATGGCGGTCACTTTTCTGAATTTTTGACTTCGGATTCGTGTTCGGTGTCCTTAGAAACCCCCAAATATCGATTATGAAAGCAATCGGTTGAGAAACAAAAAAGTTCAAGATGGCGGTCACTTTTCTGAATTTTTGACTGCGGATTCGTGTTCGGTGTCCTTAGAAACCCCCAGACATTGATTTTGAAAGCAATCGGTGTAAAAACAAAAAAGTTCAAGATGGCGACCACTTTTCTGAATTTTTGACTGCGGATTCATGTTCGGTGTCCATAGAAACCCCCAGATATCGATTTTGGAAGCAATCGGTGTAAAAACAAAAAAGTTCAAGATGGCGGTCACTTTTCTGAATTTTTGACTGCGGATTCATGTTCGGTGTCCATAGAAACCCCCAGATATCGACTTAGAAAGCAATCGGTTGAAAAACAAAAAAGTTAAGATAGCGGCCACTTTTCTGAATTATGACTTTGGATTCTCGTGTTCGGTGTCCTTAGGAATCCTCAGATACATTTGGAAAGAAATGGGTAAGGAAACAAAAAAGTTCAAAAAGGCAGCCACTCCGCTTGTAAAATTAACCGTAAACTCTGTTACCCCAGTTATGATAATAGTAGATTACACACCGAGGATAGGAAAGTAAGAAAGGTCTCAAATCTCATGTACCTAATTGTAGCTGAGGTCAACAAACATGTGATCTGAGGGTTTCTTATTTACTGTCTGAGGTTAGTATACTATTCTTCTCCTGGACGAAGGTGGAAAGCGACAACTTCGTTTAGCGCAGCGGGACGAAAATTGACGCTTATATCGCTACTTGAAAACGTTCCGTTACGTGAATATTAAAATAATCAATCGTAATGTTGTATCGCATTCACTCAAAAATATAGCAGATCTAGGATAATTATTGCATGTCTGGCAACACCATTGCCGCAGTGACGTCGTTCTGACGGACTGCAAGTCGCACTGACGGACATCACTGCGACTGCAGCAACGATTCCCCGCACTGACGCAGCCGCAAGCCGCTCCGTCATGCGTCATCGTGTGTGAACGCTCTTATTGTCAATTAATAATTACTGCTGACCATTCCAAGAAGAAATACGGTAGTGATGCAGGAAATGTGTTTGGTTAAGTACATATTGATACTGTTCTATCGGCGCAGAATATAGTTAGAAAGCGCAAACCGGTGTTTTTCTAGTTACATTGGCACTAGGTATTTCATAACATTTTATAAGTCGTCGTCTAATATTAAATTGTGTACAAACTAGACATTTGATGATTCGATTTTTTTCGCAAGACCTTTTCGAATATGTTTTGTAATATTATAAAGTACCTAGTGTCAACGTTATACACTTGACTTGTCCACGTAATTTACAAAACAAACAAGATTTTATTTGGTCTTTGCTGCTTGCTTATTCGTATTGGGTAGAATGGCAAATAGGGACGAGATTAACTAAATTATAGCCAGGAAGTTAGGTATTGTTGTCCATGATTATAGCTTACGTATACTTAATAACGTTTTTAATAGCTGAAGCTTTTAATATAAAGAATAGTAGGCTAGGCACAGGAAGCTGGAAATTGGTATATATAAAATATATAATAACCTTTTGTCGCGCTTAACAACTAGCTTGACTTCGTCTATAGTCCGTAGTGTAACTAATTCCCTCCTTTTGAGGTAAATTTCATTTTTTAGGTTGAAGCAAATGGTTCAAAGTAAAGCAGTGGGATCCAAATCGGAAATTGCCGATTTTTAATGACAATCCTACTGCTCTATGTAAAAAATGATATCTATTATGAACTTGGAGTAGGTCACGTATTTGTTTCGGGGGGGGGGGGGGACATTTAATTTTCGAGGGGGGGGAAGGATATTCATAGAAAAACAATGAAAAAGTAAGTGCTGTAATCACTTTTCCATACAAATATTCGGATTTCGGGGGGGGGGGGGGGGATAAATCCCACCTATCCCCCCTCCTGGATACGTGCCTGGTAGGTATGTTCAAAAGATTCATTTAAATTATTAAAATAATGTTGTGAACGAGTAACTTATCTGCTGTAGAAGGGTATAATGTTGGTATAATTAAGCAGTTTGCTCAAGGGTGTGGCCAGCTCGCAATGTCAACCGGCTCGCTGAGGAATTCCTGGTGACGACTTATTGGCTTATTAATCTTAATATTATTTGTAAAATTTGAATTATTGCCGTTGTCAATAGTGTCGGACAAGGCTTTTTTTATTTAGCTATTAATTAGTTAAGTACCTACCTCTGCTTGTAGCGTCAACCACGTAAAATTAGTTTTAAAAAGTTCTTATCTTCAATACTTCCCTTGTAGCAACACTTACTTTGAAATATAATAGTTAATTGCGATAGCCTGGCCTTTGGCCTTTTCAGACTTCACGTACCACCACTCTACCAAATTGGATTTGAATTAAGTAGGTACTTAACTAATAATTTTATCAATTTCCCGTGAAAAATACTTGTGCTTAGTGAAAATTCTATTAAAATAAGTCGCAGCGTGCTATTTTTTTAGAAGGAATTTCGCAAGTTATAATTTGTATTAGACAGGTAAAGTACCTACTTGAATCTACGAATAAGAATAACTATAGAAGAGTAAGGGCCTGTTTCACCACATCTGAGTAAGTTCTTGCTAGCTTATCCGACAGATAGTTTGACGTATTTTGTATGAAAATTTGTCAAAATATCTGTCGGATAAGCTAACAAGAACTTACTCATAAGTGGTGAAACAGGCCCTAACTCTAAACGAAATCGAATTTTTTTTTGGCACCCAATGAAAAATTACATGTTGTATGAGTTTTTGCGGCTAGGTACAGTTTTTAAAGAACAAATTTAGAACACGATACACTTTTTTTGGAGCCACTTTTTGAGCTTCATTTACACTTCTATACATTCTTATTCGTAGACTTGAATGCCATAAAATTTGATTTTTATCCCACAGTGCTTTACACGTTACAACTACAAAACAGACGGCATATAAATAAAAAAATTTTGCTTTTTCAATTACTTACTTATATAGATACAAAATCTATTAGGTACACCTTATAATGGCTTATAACTTGTCATCGGTAGCAATAACTTGCTCGTCTTGATCATTATTTCTGTTGTCAATTCGTTTCGGCCTATAAAAAAACAGCCTAAAGCCAAGATGTTTAAACAGAAGAACTTTGCATTGATCGTAAAAATAAAAGGCGTACCAGTTTTCCTTGGCTGACCTTTTACAAGATAAAGAATTCGAGGTCAAAAAAACGACAAAATGACAAATGTATTAAAAAGAAGAATTGAGCAAACAAGTAAGAAAAACGTTTATTAATTAATGCGTTCTTTTTTTTAAGAAAAAAGAGAACAAAACGGAATTTGTGTGACGTTTTGGGACCAGTAATTATATTGGCTAGTAGCCCAAATAAGAAAGAAGAAATGAATTATGAAATTGCAAATTAATTTCATTTGAATTATTAAAACATTTTAAAGTATGTTTTTAACTTAAATTTTTAGCTATTTGAATCCATCATTATAATAGGAATTGTGAGTAGAGGGAATGCAAAACTAAAGTTATAAGAAAATATCTTAGAAGGATCTAACAAACAGACGAGGCAAGATTCAAATTATCTCATTTAAAATCGAATTGGCTTCAACTCTCACTGCTTGCGCTGTCGTTTCTCTATCAAATCAATAAATTAGTGACGATATTTAAATCAATTTCAATCACAGACGGAGCTGCTGTGCTTGGTTGATTTAGTTTATAGCTTAGCCAGCCGTTATGTAACATTATATATTACTTCATAGACAAACTTATAAGATGAGTTGCTTCAAGAAAAAAGATAAATTAAAAGATTAGCAAGAGTCGTAGATTGGATCGATCGAAATGGGGAAAAGATTAGTCTAACTGGATTATCATAGCAATAAAAATCGATCGACGTTCAAACTCTTTGTGGTAATAGAATATAACAATGTTCTTGGTTGTTATTTTCAATACTATCCAATTAAAGTTAATGTAATTTTTCAGAAACAATCTTGAAACTAATCTCTATGTTCGTATGAAGTCAGATTTTCGTTAAAATATACAGTTTTAATGCAAGGATCTTATTATCTTAATTTATCATTTATATGGAAATCTTTGAGGCACTGTAACTATACATTTTAACGAAAATCTGACTTGATACGAACATAGAGATTTGTTTCTAGATTGTTTCTGAAAAAATTCATTGACTTTAATTTGATTAGTATTGAAAATATCACCAGACTACGTTTGTATGAAGCGCGCCTTACCCATTATATTTGTTGTTATTAGAACACATTATCCAAGGCTAAAAATGGTTTTCAAGATTGTGAATAGCAATTATAGTAGACTTAAAAACAAACAAACCAATTTTCTAATTAAATTTAACATAAAATTTCGGCACAAGGTACTATAAACCTTCTCATAACATAAGATAACTAAACTGCCATTGTCTATTGTATTCTACTGAAGGTTCTAATTCCACCTTCATGATATATTGAGGGTTAATTACAAAAGAAGAATACCTTTTTTAGTAGAGGTTTGGTAGAGCAGCAAAACCCTGAAAACTATTTCTTCAAAATCGATTTAATTTAGCAATATGTTATCTATCTTCTATCTATTTATATTTAGTGACTGACTGACTGAGAGACAACGCACAGCCTAAACCGCTGAAGCCGCTGAGGATTATATACTCTACCTAGATTGTACGGAGAATATAGGAAGTATTTTACTTGTTCTTCTTTTAAATCTGTGGTATTTTGTTGATATTTCTATCTCACGCGACAGTGTCGCGGGCAAAAGCTAGTAAAGAGATACTTAATCTGTGTTTTTTTAATACTTATTGGACGCCTGGTTCCTAATTTGTGAGAAAAAATCGTTTGCAAAGATGTTATTAAAAATATGCGCAATATTGTCCAAAAAGCCTCTAGCTTTAGTATTCAAATCGACTCCCATACATTCAAGGTACCTCGTCGCTACGAATCGAGATATTGTCCATTGTTCAACGTCTTAGATCCTCTGATACGTTAGATTCATGTGAAACAAGGGATACAGACGGACCGGACATCCTAATTGGATTGTACATTGATATATCTAACGCTATTTTAGTTTGGCCGTGTGATTCCGGCTTAACATAAACCGCCCCATTTCTTTTATAATTAACCCTCAAAACTTAGAAAAAGTATATGTCTAGAATGAGCCTCACACTTGTTCCGTATAAAACAAAAGGGGCTAACTTTCTTAGGTTGGTGTGCGTGAGGCGCCATACTAATTATGTATGTGTACGTGTATATGTATAGGGTTTTGGAACCAGTACTGGTTCCTATTTTTTTCGACGCTTTCGTAGCTTTGACTGTCTATCTTGATAATCTAAGCCTCAAAATATCATGAATGCGTTGGTGGCGTATTGTGGAGAGGTAAAACTACTCAATTCTGAGGGTCCGGGTTCGAATCCGCATCGACGACATGCTATGTGCCAATGAGTTTTCTAACTTATCACTGCTCTCGAACAGTGAAGGAAAACATTGTGAGGAAACCTGCATACGCTGAAGAAAAAATTCGGATGCGCATGTGAAGTCTATCAATCCATATGGAGCCGCGTGGTGGACTAACGCCCATTTACCTTCCTTGAGGGTAGGCCTGTGGCCTGCAGAGTGACGTATACTGATTATAATGTGTTACCGTGGGCACGCCTTGGACACTGTCAGCTAATAGCTGTCATTTCATAGAAATGGGAAAAATGGAAAAGAAGAGTTACGAATGTGCGAAACAGCAGCCTGCGAGCGAGATAGGAATACGCATTTGCTTAAGAGGAACCACGATTCAACCAGAGGGGGTGAGATAAGAAGATGGTGGGAGGCTGGGAGTGTCCGTACTGTATGTCGTACTAGATACTCTTTCTTATACTGTGCCGTGGGTGCCGTTGACTACTTATATGAGGACTGGTAACGCGTGTAAATCTACTAACAAACATTTCTGACACTTTTTGCGGGGGGCTAGGTAACATGAAATCCGCAACTATGGATTTTATTCCCCATAACTTTAGTTTCTCATTTTGAATGTTAATAATCATGAAAAGTAGTATCGTTTGAACCCCAAACGTTCTAAGTTCGAATTTATTGTTTCGCAATTATAGGCTGTCTCGTTTAGTGATAAGGTATAAAATTGAATGTAATGCACATGATCAATTGTTCTTATACCGACCGTGGCAGAGGGGAAATGCTACCGCAAGGCTAGTCCTTATAATAAACAGTCAAAGCAACGAAGACACTTTCCCTATAAATCCTTTCTCACCGGTGCCGCGTAGTCCCAGCAAAGCCCATTGATGAGGTCCGTATCCATTAGGGGTGCGTGCGTGCATTCACTGGTTCGTTAGACCTACCAGGGCGCTTCGTCGTCACTGGTGTGGTCCCCCCATAGTCCGCAGTAACAAGCTGTCGTTGCTCTCTGAGCAGTGCTGTATTAATACACAAAAAAACACCTATAAATCCTGCTATCAATGCACGCACGTTATAGCAATGTTTCGTCGTGATTTTATAAACACGTATTTTAGTTTCGGAAGATTAATTAGTTATTCCAATGCCTTCTATTTTATGCGCGTGATTGCGTGAGTGTTATAAACTGCATAATTTTCTTACGTTCTAATATGTTAGTTAAGGTTTAATAAAGTCGATGAGAATGCGGAGAAATTGATAATGCTATCTAGGAACTAGAAATCAGAATTAGGGTTATCTGTTATTTGCCGATCCAGGATCGATTAGATCGCTAGAATAAGATACCTCTAAATATTCTTTGACCACTATTTTCCTTCTTTTTCTTTAGGATCGTGAGGATTCCTAAAATATTACCTATCATAGTTTCTCTACCTACGATCTACATCTACATGGTGAAATTAAAATCATTGGCATCCTATTTAAAATAAGACTCTACCCATCAAACTGAACAACTTTTACTGTGGGGGCAAACCTTAAACCATCACCATCATGTAGGGTAGGATCCGTTTTGAATATTGTTTATTTTGATGATAAAAATATATATTATAGAGTCTTTACTTTATACACTAGTAAGTATTTCTAATCCAATATTGCATTATTGCATCATCACCAGCTTTTCTCAACTAAATACACTGTTGATTCTTCCATAAAACAAATACTTCTAAGACGTTAAACTTCAAGTCGAATACAAAGTAGGACGAGCAAACATTACGTTTTTACATTTACCTCGCAATTCTAAAATAATCTCCGTCTTAGGTAATGAATTTTGCAATAACCACATTGCGGAGCAATTATTTACCTATAAATATTAGGAGTTTAGGAGAGGAACATCAAATAAAAGTTGTGTGAAATCTCATTTAACACGTGTATTTGATTCGAAACATTATTGTTCCGTATAGTATGAAAAGGACGGAAGTGATTATAGTACCTCTACGAGTCATCATCATCATCATCATATCAGCCGATAAACGTCAACTGCTGGACATAGGCCTCCCCAAAAATGGGGGGATTTGCCATAATCGCCACGCTTGGCAGGCGGGTTGGCGATCGCAGTTGGATTGAATGTGTGTACTCAGAGGATGCTGCTGCCCATCCTCCGGTTGATCCCTTAGTCGCCTTTTACGACACCCACGGGAGGAAATGGGAGTACTCTGTAATAAAGGTGAACTTTGCTGCAACTGCGCCAGCTTAGTAGCTAATTGTAGCTAAGGCTTCTGACCACCCCGAAAGGGATCATGGTCTTGAGTTTTTACATGTTTATATGCGTCTTACAAACTTGATCTTTCCATACATTTAGGATTTGTAGGTATAGACTTCGATGATCGAAGGGTATAGAAATCTTTGAGTCACGGTAACGGATCTGACAAGGTATATTGACATTGACACAGAAATTAGTTTCTAGATTGTGTTATTTTTTTACATTAATTAAATAGGTACACACGTCGACACATCGGGCTACGCAAAACAAACATAAGCTGGCCGCGCGATGTTATGCATTACTCTACCTACGAGCGGCCAGCTTATTTTGGTTTTGCGTAGCTTAATGTGTCGCCGTGTGTACCTACTAAATGTCCACATTAGGAAATAATTCGTTTTATTTATAGCGCTTTGTCATTCAAAGTCCATTTTTAGAACGGTATATTAAGGTAAAACTTTTTTTTTAATCCTATTTAAACTGATAATTCAAAACCAACTCACTGACTTAACAACGATCTGAATCACACCCAATTTCGTACTAGCGTAACTGTGCGGTTGTGATCTGGGTAATCTAGACGTAAGCAGGCTTTTGTGGTTTCGTTACTACTGTGATTTAGTGCTTATTATTATAATGGAGGCTTAATACTCGTATTTTAGGTCTTTGGTGATAAGTAGTCGAAGAATCTTGTATAACTAACTTGGGTTATTGTAGACTATACTCCGACGACCCTGGTGGTTTGATGGTTAACAAACCAGAGTAGCTATACATCTATAGGGTCCTTCTTAATATGCTGACACTTTTTTAACGGGATGATCGGACCATCAAACTGAACAACTTTCTCTATGGGACCAACATCGAAATCGCGAAAAAAAAATCAGCTGTCCCATACATTTGGCTCATGTTGGTTTGCAATTTAGTATGAAACAGCCAATTTTTTTTCGCGATTTCGTTGTTGGTTCCATAGAGAAAGTTGTTCAGCTTCATGGTCTGACCATCCCCGTAAAAAAGTGTCAGCATATTAAGTTGGACCCTGTACATATCAGGTACATCTTCTCTACCGCGAAACACCTTCAGACTGTACGCAGTGATATACAGGATGTTAGGGTAAACAGTTGCATTACTTTATATACAGGGTGTTTCATAAGTAACAATAAATGTTTAAAACTCTTAAGGGTTTGTTTAGACCGTCAAACTGAGCAACTTTCTCTATGGGACCAACATCGAATTGCGAAAAAAAATGTGATATCCCATACACATTTTAGCTCTAGTCGATTTGTAGAGTATGGAACATCTATATTATGATCCTAAACAACTTTCCCTAAGAAAGCTATAGGAAATTAGCAAATCATATTTTGATACTAAATGCGATCAGTTGACTGGACATTTCTATGAAAAGTTGATTCATGAAGTTGGCTCCGTAGTGAAAGTTGTTCAGTTTGATGGTCTGAAGCATAGCTATGAGTGTAGCGAAGACGAAAAATTCTTTGACTAGTATTATGTAGGTAGTGCTGGACGTCGTCCGGTAGACAGACCCAGGTTTCGCTTGATAGACCATAGGTCACCAAGGATCTCGAGATGCTGGTGGTAGTGGTGGAAATAACCGTGTTCCCTGAAACTTTTCCCGTAAAACTTCTTAATTCCTTCTAAGGCTGACTTGACTCAAAATACCGCTAACGGCAGATCTGTTCCAATTCTTCAAATCTGCACCGCAATCCTATAATCATACCACTCACGTACCGTGATCGAATTAGCACCAGCCGTCGAAATGGCAGCTAGTTAGAGGCGAAAGCTCGTAATTTTCGCAATTTGGGTCGTAATGCTGGAAGATAAACACCTTGGTGCTCCGTGATGGTTTCCGTGTGTCGTGCGTGCAACAGAATAGGTATCCTATCAGATAAAAAGCGTCATACAAGCTCATTGCGACCAGTACATGCATACTAACATTTTTAGTTTGGTCTGCAAGGATTTTTTTTTACTAGTCCAATTAATCCCACTGCTGGGCAAAGGCCTCCCCTTTAATCCTCCAACCATGTCCTGGGCATGCTCTGGCCACGCATTATCGAGAGCATCCAGATCGTCCCGCCACCTCTTCCTAGGACGACCTGGACGCCGACGACCGTTTTCTGGGATCCAGGCGGCGTAACAATTCTTGCCCACCTTTCCTGGTGCCAGATATGGCCGCCCCAATCCTACTTTAATCTGGCTGTTTTTTCTTCAACATCGGCTATTCCTGTTTTGGAGCGCAGTGTAGTGTTTCTGACATGATCCATTCTTTTAACACCTAGTATACTACGCTCCATTGCGCTCGTGCAAACCTTGAGTTTGGACTTTTGGCAGAAAGTAAGTTTATGTTTTCTAAATTCTAACTGCGGAACGGAAATACGAGTATAAACACGAAGTTTAGTCTATCGTTTTTTAGTGGCCATTTCACCTAACAGGTATGTACTTGATCAACTGTTTAAATCCGAGTTGTCAGAATAGTCACGATTCCCTTAAAAATAAAATTAATCTTGAACGAAAATATCAGTGAACCCAAGCGTGGAAACTATTATGAAACAACTTTCTTATGGTTCGTAATGTTTAATACCTTACCTAGGTATATATTTAAATAATTGTATAACATCATTGCATAGTCAATACTTTGACTACAATAAAAAAAACCTACTTTGATTACCTACTAAATCTATAACAAAGACTTTGTAATGGTAATCGAATTACCATATTCTAGGTGTAAGATGAAAAAGAATTACAAATTGCCATTTACGTATTAAAAGAAAAATTTATCTTTTTTAATTGACATTATATGGTGCCCATACTTTTTTTGGACTCACTAGCCAGTTTTGGCTATATGTTTAGCGTAAAAACTTTTTACTCTTTTAGAAAAATAAAATTCCTGTAAAGGCGAGCTATTCACCATTAACATTTTTGAAGATAAGGCGTGGTATTCATTGCGTACGTATTGAAATACGAGTATTTATACCCAATGTGATACGAGATACATTTAAATGTCTTTGCAGAATTCCCTCACGTTTCAGCCGAAAGTATAGGTACCTGTCTGAATAAAAACTAACATCCTTTTAGCAAATAAAAACAGATTTAAGCAATCATCCTGCAACACGATGCAATCGGCATTAGTGATTTACTCAACAAGTATATAAATATATCCGAGAAAGTGCAACGTGATTCGTTTGCTGATCATTTCTTTCACTTTTCACTCGCTATTTTTGCAACAATCATTGTTTTAGACGATTTCTAAAAAATACTTGGTTCCTTGTTTAATTTTGATCGTTATCTGACACGATTTAATAGATTTTTAAGATCGGAAGAGCGGCTCTTGTACTTTAACGGACAAATATTAGCGATAGCATCTATGATATCTTAGAGATAAATTGCTCGAAATGCTTAAGTACCTATAAAAACAAAAAGTATTCAATCAGGCCATCTGGCCACTGAACTCGAGCTTTTTCGATTGCTTACTGCTTTGTCTCTGGAAACATCCGCGTATTTGACGAAACAAGGACTTGACGAATGTAGTATTTGACGAAACAAGAATTTGACGAAACAAGGACTTGACGAATGTAGTATTTGACGAAATAAGAATTTGACGAAACAAGAATTTGACGAATGTCGTGGCTACCTTATCGTGTAAAGTGTAATCATATTTTGTCATAAAACATTCATATGTATTATGGTTCAATTAAATTTCTTTATTTCGTTTGCTTGTCTTCATACAAATGGGAAAAACTGTCAATGAGAGGAAATTATATGGCAATAAGAGGTTTGGCATGTGCCATACTGCGAGTGAGATAGGCATACAACATTGCCTACTATTTTATGCCACACTATCCTACAAGAGGGTATCTCATGCACAAGAAGCATAAATTGTTTTTATTTCACGCACTTTCGGATAATTTTCTTTGCATAAAACCTGCACTGACCAAACTTTAATGACGAATTAACTCACTCTTAAAGCCTTAAGGGTATATTACCGTTAGCGCGCTCCATACAAATGTAGTCTGGTTATATTTTCAATACTAACCAATTAAAGTCAATGATTTTTTTCAGAACAATGTAGAAACAAATCTCTATGTTCGTATGAAGTTAGATTTTCGTTAAAAAGTATAGTTTTAAAGTTACAGTGCCTCAAAGATTTCCATATATATTTTAACGAAAATCTGACTTCATACGAACATAGAGATTAGTTTCTAGATTGTTTCTGAAAAATTTCATTGACTTTAATTGAATAGCATTGAAAATATCACCAGACTACGTTTGTATGCAGCGCGCATTTGCGCTCTCGGAATAAACGTCATCCTATCGCATCGGTACCTACATGAAGAATAACTTCAAGATTACAACATCCATATCATATCGTACAAAGTGAAACTAGATTCGCTAAACAATAACTAGGCATTTTGCTAAAAGTCAAAGTCGTGGCTTGTGCTCTCAACTTTGACATTCTGTCTGACTAACCGACTGCATTCTCTGTTGAGAACTTGAGACCGAGGAGATTTTATTTTATACATTATATTTAGGGGCTTGAACACAGAATGCTAAAATAGTTAGGGTCCGTGTCCCGTCCATTAATTGGGTAGTTCTTCGTTCCGGCATTCTCCGTGTAATTTTCGTGGCGCATTTTATTTTTAAGATTTTTAGATAAATAAGGTCAAAATATGAAAGTAGCTGACAATACAAGTCAATTCATCAATTGCGCACTTAAATATGACTGTTACTTTCAGTAGAATTCAATTTTCAAATTTTTGGTGCCACGAAAATTACTAAGCCGTCCACGAAAATTATGCATACATTTTGCATTGTGTTTTTATGTCTTGGAGGCCTTTGCCCTGCAGTGGGATTCTACGGGCTATAACTTACTTATTTACTTACTTATTTTAATGTCTAAACAGCAAAATTTTGTGAATAAATTATTTACATTACAATGGCTAAACCTGCCAAGCTAGCTTTTTCACTATTTAGTAAAGTTCCTGGATTGATTGTACAGTGTACACATAAAAAATAAAGAGTGTTAAGAGGTAATAAGTTTCACCTAAGTTGACAGATTTTTTGTGAATGTATTCGTACCTACATTTCTATAAAAATTTGCATTTGCTGAGACGAAACCTAGCGACACTGTGTTAAATCCTTTCTTACTCACACATGTCACCTTTCACACAAAGTAGTGAAACGCATACGCATACGTACGCATTCAATTTTCTATCTCTTTTGTTGGGAGAGAAATGACAATCATGTACGAGACAAGATGGAGAACTGGCCCTGAAGAGCTGGGATCGGCTTTGACCTGACCGACATGGGCCCTCCTAGTACTAACTAATAGGTTGCCGTAATTCTGTCTAAGTAGATCAAGGATAGCACTTTAGAGGTGAAACGAAGTAGCAATGGACTTGTGGTTTTGAAGGTGCCTGTGAATGGAGTGAAGACCTATTTATTAAGTGGATATTCGGCATAAGATGGTTGTTGTGACAATAATTTGTCGTTAAAATGAAGGGGCGTCCCGATTTTAGTAATGATGCCCTGTAACGTTACAGTCAAAAGAAATCCCACTAAAATGAGGACTTTTTGTCATCGATGACGCCTGAGAAAGTCCATAAAGCTCTTCGCTCTTCTGCGAAACCGGATGGTCCCGAGGTGTCCATTGGAGCCTGGTATGTTAAGGAAGAGCAAAACTTAATGGAGAGTGAATACTATGTTTTGTTGTCTTCAAAGGCAATGCTTTTTTGCAAACGAATCAAATTTATCATTAACAATTTTGGTAAAACCTGCGAATGTCTCGCACGTCCGAAATTTTACGAGTCGTTCTCCTGATCCAAAAAAACCTACAACATGAGGACACACTGCTTCAACTATCAGAGTCACCTGAACAAAGGCTCGTCATTACTAATATAAGGAAATTTTGTTGGGTTCCTGAACCTATAATGGTAAAAAGGATAGGTACTTCATGGCGTTGTCATTTTCTACTCGAGTTTACAACATAGTGCCCGCACCGCCGTGAAGCAATGAGTTCGTTACGCACCCATCGCGAGCTCGCTATGCCGCAACGCGGTGAGTAAGTTGACCGATCATCTCGTTCGCAACACGTTCGTAAATCACCAGTATGATAATTATAGCCGTAAAGCCAGAGTTCCTCAAAGCTCTATCTTGTTCATGAAGTTTGTTCAGAAGATTGAGTAATCCTCCGTTTTCATCAACGACATCTCGCGTCTCTGGCATGTTACGATACGATATCTGTCTTCGCAGACTCTGCGCTGCCCCTTGCTTCTCCGCTAGAACTTGTGTACCTATTCTTGTTTCCAAGCCGCCGCCAGGTTACAAAAATGGAGAGTAAAATCAGATGAAAAAACGTAGCTGGGTTCTTTCGGAGCTGATAGGGAGGGAGGTCAGGATATTCGGTCGTATAATCCTTATAGTACCTGCCTCTAATGGTTAAGAGCATTAGGCTCTTAGGTCGTGGGTTCGATTCCCACGGGGAACACCTATCGTTTTTCCCCGCCCAATTCGACGCTTGACCTCAGTCTCGAAATTTGACTTACCTAACTGCATAATATTGTTTACTATCTTCTTTAACCTAAGGTTGTCTGGAAGAAATAGCTTATTAGTAGTCAGACCGCATTATTTTGTGCCTCTTGTATTTTCTCTCCGTATTTTTTCTGCTTGTGTTTTTGTGTGAATAAATTATATGTTATTTGATTTGAAAGTTGGTTCCTGGTGTATTAGTTGTTAACAAAGTCAAGCACAGATTTTCCGATCCTAACAGGAGAGTAGGTAGAACATGGACAGGACATGATCCTCGTCTAGTCAATGTTCATTTTCAAACCATCGCTCATCAAAGGCTTTCTCATAGTCCACGAATGCTGAAGTCTTTTTGGAACCCAGCTTGTTCGGGAAGCTGATTCTTATGCCATCGTTTATCATTCGTTTGTTATCATTAGCGAGCTGAAGTTGGAATGGGCTGGTTATAAATATTATCTATAATGTCAATGAACTGATGATGGGGGAATGAAAATGAATTGGAGAGTCATGATAAGAGAATGGAGACCATGCCCGAGCTACCATAGTATATAGTAGGATGCCGCCCTACCGCCCACTACTTGAACTGAAGATCTGAGACAGATAGCAGGCAGAGACTGAGTGAGGATGGTCATAGATATAATTATTTTCTATCACACCGTTAGTTAGGGAACCGGCTTTGTTTTTACCCGTAAGACCACCACATATTCCACCACTGTAACTCTGTAAACCAGGATCAACAGCGGCGACCACTCATATAACAATAGACACTGAAGTCCAGCGAGCCCAGGGGATGACTCTTTAGCTTGCGACCCGCAATTAATTTAGTTAGCTACAGAAGTAGGAAAAATAAGTATCGGACTTCCCTGCATTACAAACAGGAAACATCAATAACAAAACCATGGCTATTATTAAGCCAGCTCCAGAGATAATTTTATGGCAGAGTTGAAGGCCCTTTCGCAATAGCACCAATGAAACACCATTATAAAACCAAAAGAAGAAAATAAACCTAATTAAATATTATGACCTAGTTTGCTTTCAAATATATTAGATAAGTATGGCAAAAACATCTGAACGCACCGAAGCCGAAGTAATCCCTAATTGCATCAAGATCTGGGACACCTAATAAGGGACACCAGAAAAGGATTTTATTGAGTCAAGCATGGTCTGGCAATCGCCGTGCCAAAGTTCGCATTCCCATTGAATATGATGGGCGGTCTGTTCTAAATCGGGTTCTGGGACATGGCTGTTCACATGTCTGAACGTCCAAAGGGTTCAATTGCCTATGTGCTAAATAATAAGAAGGTCAATATGCATCGGGTCACCTTTATGTGTACCTTTACTTTAAAAATATAAGAGCTTTCCCTTAAAGCTTTGGGGGGTGGTTGGGGATCTACCTCCTAGCGGTCCACCCCGGGCAACGCCACCACAGACTACCAAGTTTGTGGTGACGGCTGAACGATCCCCCACAGCGGTGGTAGGCTCCGCAAGGAGCCGCCTGGTTTGCGCCCACCCTCCTGCTGGAGTCTGACGCAAAGCAGATTGCTGCGTTCCGTCGGTGTGCAGGAGTGCCAGTGCTATTGCGGAATGGGAGAAAGTCATTTGCGCTGTTTGGAACCGGTCTTGGTCTCTGAGCAACACTGTACCGGGAAACTCATTCTGGAGGTTAGCGGGATCTGAAGAACGGTGACATTCGTTGGCCGACCGAAGTTAGTAGGGGCCCAAGTAGTGCGTTAGCCACGTGTGAAAGGCTGCCCCAAATAAATAGCGAAAAATCCCGCAAAGCCCCACCGTGCCAGTTGGCGACTGGAAGGGAGGGCCCGGTGGCATTTGCGGGGGGGTTCGGGCGTCCCCGCAATCTCCAAGTGAGTTTCCCATCAGTCAGTCGAGCTCAAGAGGTCCATCAGGGTATCTGAGGAGCGTCTTGACTTTCTTCCCACGTCTCCACCATTCACTACAAAATTATGAATCGAAAAGTGAAAAAGAAGAAAAAGGTTACACAACGGCTGCACTTCTCCCACTCAAAGTGCACCTCAGTAACATACGAGGTTTGTACTCAAATATCGATCCGGTCCACCACCACCTTGAGACTGAAAGGCCACACCTGTTCTTTTTAACGGAGACGCAGATAGCAACCCCGTCTGATACGGCGCACCTTAACTACCCAGGATACTCGTTGGATCATAAGTTCAAAAAGCGAAAATCCGTGTCGATCTGCTCTCCTCCTGATGACAGCCCTATAGGCACGAGGCGAGTCTGGCTATACGGATCGGCAGATTGGGATGAGATGCGAGACTTTGTTGCGTCTTATCTGTGGCGGCAAGTGTGTTTTTCTTCGATTGACCCAGCCTGTTCTGCTGTTGCGGTTGCGGATGTGATTCGGCAGGAATGGAATATTATATTCCATTCTCCGACATCGCACTCGGTCACAAAGCCCAACGATGGTACAATGCGGATTGTGCTCGCGCTGAGGCTCGAAACGAATCCGCCTACCAAGCATGGGTCCAAGCTCGCGACCGCAAAGTTAGAGCACGAAGGGTCCGCGCAAAGAAGAGGGCCTTAAATTCTGCCGCCAAGTCCTGCAAACGGGTGATCCGGAAGGCTCGATTCGATCATGTCAGTCACATTGGAGCCAGACTGGCATTCTACCCCTCTGGTAGTAAACAGTTCTGGTCGCTTTCAAAATCGGTCTAGATCAATTTCTGCCGTCCCACTTTGCCTCGCATGAAGAAACATGATGGGTCGCTGGCTCACTCCACAACTGAGGAAGATAATTTATGTGCTTTTCTGTTTGCGAGCAATTCACGTCTGAAAGCTGGTGCCAAACAGCCACCAACCATCCCACGTTGTGATTCTTCGATGCCGGATCACAATACACACGAAAGAGGTCCGCAGAGCATTGCGTAGTCTGGATGTGAATAAGGCAAATGGTCCTGATGGCATACCTGCAAGAGTGCTGTGATATTGTACGCCTGACTTGTCTCCTGTTTTAACACGCCTATATCGCCTCTCTCTCAGAAAAAGAACGGTGCCAAAATCCTGGAAGCTTGCGAATGTGCAACCGGTTCCCAAGAAGGGCAGTCGTGCCGACCCCTGCAACTACCGTCCTATAATAGCCATCACTTCCATTCTCTGTAAAGTCATGGAAAGAGTACTTAACAGTAAGTTGCTGACATACCTAGAAGATAATGATCTACTCAGTGATCGTCAATATGGCTTTTGCCGGGGGCACTCGGCTGGGGATCTTCTTGTGTATGTCACGCATTGCTGGGGTGAGGCCATCGAGAAACACGGTTTAGCACTAGCTGTGTCATCTCGAAGGCCTTTGACAGGGTATGGCACGTAGTTTGCTGAGCAAGCTTCCTGCTTATGGCATCCCCGCTGATCTCAGCAGCTGGATATCTGATTTCTTGAGTGAACGGTAGATTAGAGTTGTCATTGACAGCTGCTCTTCTGACCTCATGGCAATTGATGCTGGGGTTCCTCAGGGGTCTGTTCTCTCTGCGACACTATTCCTGCTACACATCAATGACCTCCTTGTGTCAGGTATTGTTGGGTATGCAGATGACAGTACTGTCACAGAGAGATATCTATCCGGCGTTGGGGCCAGCGGGGATGAAATACGCGGCCATGGTGGAGCGGACAAACTTAAGTTTCAAGTCAATTGACTTAAAGTCTTGTCTCGCAGTGAGGTGACAAAAATCTAGTCGACTTCAATGCCACCAAAACTCAGGCTTGTCTGTTCACCGCCAAAAGGAGCGTTCAATCGGACTCCTACTTTCTGGGGTACATCTGTCCCTGTTTCCGACAGTCTTGAGCTTCTGGGCATGAGGTTGACTACGAAACTCAACTTTGGCGCTGATATCGAGTCTAAGGCTCAAACTGCAGCCAAAAAGCTGGGCATCTTAAACAAGTTGAAACGGTACTTCACTCCCTGCTTCCTGGTGCTTCCTGGACAGCTCTTAATGTTGTATAAAGCTCAGGTCCGATCGTGTATGGAGTATTGCTGCCACATGTGGGATGGCTCAGCTAAGAATCAACTAGACGCTCTCGACTCGGTTGAACGCAGTGCCAGGAGGCTCATTGGTGACAGTAAGCTGGTAGAAACCAAGCTTCATAGCCTAGCCCACCGCCGCAGAGTAGCCTGCTTGTCGGTCTTCTACAGATTGTACATCGGTGAGTGTGCACAAGAGCTGCATGAGCTCATCCCGACGTCTCCTTTCTACTATCGGACTTCCAGACGCACCGCGGGATACCACCCCTTCTTGCTTTATATCCCACGTATACGCACTAAGCTACGATTCAGCGGATCAAAATGCGCTATGATGATTACTCTTACTACTCCGTCATCAAATAAACTTTTCTTTAGTCAGTCAGTTAGTCACGGAACTCTTTTATAAGACAAGTATGATAAGTAAAATGCCATGTCAGTTTGATAATCATTATATGGTACTTTGAAGAGACAGATTTCAATTTTAAACTACCATTTCGACAAATAAAGTATAATAGACATTTAAACAATCGATCAATTACCCAAATTCACAAAGAAATTCTATATTTCATGATTAAATTCACTCAAAACAGGTGGGTTATAATTTTCGTGGTAAGAATAGTAAGTTTCGTGGACAGCATTCCACGAAAATTACGGCACGAAAATTACGATTTTTGACTATTTTTACAATTTACTCCTCATTTATCATTTAATTTCAAAGGATCAATACCTTAGGAAAATCTCGCCTATATTAGCACTTCTAAAAGTTAACAATAATAAAAAACAATGCATCCTTTCTATTTAATACAGTGACCACGAAACTTACCTAAATAGGTGAAAAAAAAGTTGATTCCGGAGATAAGCTTTTATATCTTAATACACATTGTATATAGCCTCAAATTGCATTAAATATTGAATTCTGGGATAGATTTCCGTGTCTGTTAAAACAATAAACTTACTAATAGGTTGTAATTTGTATACATACGAAGCGTTTAAACCTGCGCTCCCAGAAATCATGAAATCGTGTGACCAACACATATTGGCTTCTAAATCTTAAACAATCTTTTAAATCTAAAAATAGAAATAAGAAATGAATAAAATAACTCTGGACAATTATTTTGATATGCAAAACTTATATGTAACACAATAAACTAAAAAGTTATATGCGATTGTTTTACGCGAGAGGAGCGTGGGACACTCGAAGAATAGCCAAATTCACCCCGTTTTCAATGTTCGGACGAAGTTTTAAGTTATTAGTTTTATTTATTTTGATGAAATAATTAGTGTTCCAGATAGATTAATAAATGATGAAACGTATACAATGTGTTTGAATGCTGTATCTTTCATATCTTAGGATTTATAGCCGTGTGACCACCATTTTCGAGGTTTCAAATAATGACCAAATTACAAACACACCTACATCACGTCTAAAAAAGTTAAAAAAAAAAACAGGATAAAACTACTTATTTATCCTGTTTTGATTCACATTCAACAATAATTCAGTCTTTATAAATATTTTGTCAGCAATACAATTTAAACAAATTACTACTTTAACACAATATTAATTGGGTACCTAATTGATTCACAATGCAAATTTAAGTAGTGGCCATTGGCAAGGTCACAGACAGGTACAGAGAATGTCAACTTTGACATTATAAGAACATCGCTGATTGGTCAAGACAAAGAAGACGAGTTCTGAATTAAAATACGAATTTAAAAATAGTCAAGCAGATGGCAACAATACTGGTTTGAAATATTACCAGGAAATAAATAAAAAAGCTGTTTTCTTTATGAAGTTGTTCGAGAGCTTTTTATTTTAAAAAGTAATTTTTCATCCCATCTATTCAAAAAGTGTCACTTTAGTCCTCTTTAAGTGCGCCTAAAGTTGTACTTTTTGTTAAGAGACTTTCACAGCGGGCAATAATGAGTTTTGAATTTGGAACATGTATTGTTGCTACATAGGTCAGCGACCAAAGAGATCGAACGCAAATATTATATTAAAAAGTTACTAGCAGGTAAGACGGGCGACACGCCGCGCCGCCGAAAAAACAAAAACAAATGAAAAAAGCGGGAACTTATTGTCTTGTCCTCTCTGTTCAAAGATTGTTCAATTTTAAAACGTAATTTTCAAAAAAACGTAATTTTCAAAAATGAGTTCCTCGAGTAGAATGTATTAGAAATGATGCAAAAAATGTGACACTCAATTTGTTACCGACAAAATCCAGAGAAATATATCTAAAAACCTATGACAATTTCGTCGTATGGAAAAATGCAAAAGGCGCGAAGACTTTTTCGGAAACTGTATTTTTGGCTTATTTTCAAGAATTAGCCCAATCTAAGCAACCTTCTACTCTTTGGAGTACGTACTCAATGCTGAAATCTACAGTCAGTACCAATAACGACATTAAAATCGAAAAATATTCAAATTTAATCGCATATTTGAAGAGACTGTCTGAAGGACACAAATCGAAGAAATCGAAAGTGTTTTCCGGCCAAAATGTGGAGACTTTCTTGAATGAGGCACCAGATAAAGACTTTCTCGCCATAAAAGTGAGTATCTATTTAATAATTTTATTGTGTAAACAGATTAGTGAAGTACCTTTAACAGCAGTGTTATAAATAAAATGTGTTATGTTTCCTGTACCTACTTGTCTAATTCACATTCTGTTTTGTTTGTTACAGGTGGCTTTAATTTTCGGGATACATGGAGCTTGTCGTGGTAACGAACTACTAAAATTAACGGTCGATGATATCGAAAAGCACTCAGAGCAGTTACTGTTAGTAAAGTTGACAGAAACAAAAACCAAAATAGATCGTTCTTTTACCATATGCGGAGAGTACAAAGGTATTGTAGACAAATACCAGAACCTGCGTCCTTCTGACATAAAAACCAATCGGTTTTTCATTCGATATCAAAATGGCAAGTGCTTCAGACAAGCTATTGGCAAAAATAAAATTTCTAGCATGCCGCAAGAAATTGCTAGCTATTTGAAGTTGCCCGATACCAAGCTTTATACAGGGCATTGTTTCCGACGAACCTCCGCTACTCTTTTAGCTGATTCTGGAGCGGATCTGTCGATACTAAAACGCCATGGAGGATGGAAATCCACAACAGTCGCAGAAGGCTACATAGAAGACTCCGTCGAAAATAAGGCAAAAACAAGCAACCGTATCGTTGAAGGTATAAAATTACGCACTTCAGCTAATCCACCTCCATTGTCACCGCGCCCATCAACCTCACAACAAAACGAACACATTTCAGATATGCCAGATGCTATTACAAACACCCAAACTGTAAATACATCTACAACAATATCTGTCCCTAATAAAACGGTGACAATAAATTTTCATAACTGTGAAAATGTGTCTAATATAAATATACAATTTTAGTTGTTACTTTATTTGTTGTAGTTGTTCTAATCTTTCAAATGTTTTTAATATTATAATCTTTAAATGTACCTAGAAGCGCCTTTTATTTATTTTCCTCATAGACGGGGATGAAAAGTAGAGTGTATCACTCGGCCGCAAAATTATTTTTTCCTCGGGCGGCATACTTTGAATCCCTCGCTGCGCTCAGGATTCTACTTTAGAATCCCTCGCTGCGCTCGGGATTCTACTCAAGAATCCTTCGCTATGCTCTGGATTCAAAATAGCGCCCTCGCCTTAAAAATATTATTTTACGCCCTTGTGATACAATCTACTATTTCATGTTTTTTTACTTTTTTTTACTTGAAATGTTAAGACTTGAAGGTTAAAATATTCCAAACAATTATTCTGAAATGTAATTCCGTTATCGCATCGCATCGCCGTCATGAAATTACCTCCTATCCAAATTATTATAAGGGGGCGTCGTAATTTTTCAGCAATATAACGACTTGAGCCTAATCTCACGACCTCTCACCAAGGGGGAGAGGGGGTCAAAAAAATCACCAAAATCAATCCCCTAAGCCGGGTCAACTACGACACATTATTACTCGTGGTCAACGACATTAGGAAACAATTAATGGCATTAGTAAACAAGAATTATACTATCTTATGTAACGTGTGCAATCTACAATGAATAAATGAATGAATCCTCAACCAAAATTATGCCGAATAATTTCTAATCTCACCAAAAGTGAATTTAATAATAAATGTAGATAGGATCAATTTATTGTCCATAGTCATCGGTAAAATAAAATAATACATACAAATAACACGGATGATTATGCAGGGTTTCGTAACTCGTTGGTACCAACGGAGAAAGCATCGCGTTACTTGGCGTTACGTTTGGTATGTCTTGTGCACAGAAAACAGCAAATAACATCGTGTGCCATACTACCTATAACTACATTGTGATTATGCGCATGAAAGTAGATATTATTTGCGATTTCATGGTTTGATTTGTATTTAGTATATTTACCTCATGGCACGAAAAAACATACGCAAATCTACGTAAACATAGGGTGTTAGGGTAAACGTGTAAACGGTAACGTATCCTTTGTGCCGGGTACGACTCATGACGGAGGGATTGATTAGAGTGTTATTTTTATTGTTTATTGTTAGGGTAAACAATTGCATTACTTAAAGAGGTGATAGACCCATAACCCAGAACAATTTTTCCTATGAAACCTACAGGAAATAAGCCAACAAAATGTTGGACTTTCCATACTAAATGCAAAAAGCTGGTCGAACGTTTGTATGAAAGGGATTTTTTTTTGCGTATTTTCCTTTGTTCCTTTCGAAAAGTTGTTTAGTATAATGAGTACAATCACCCATTAAAGTAATGCAACTGTCAACCCTTGTTATAAGGAGTTTTATTTTTGACATTCACACGTTCTTGTTCTTCGTATCGTAAGACGCAAATGTCAAATTCTATTGGATAATAGATATTTTCGTATTACGAATTAGAATGTGTGGTATTTTAAAACAGATTTTTCTAATAAAATAAAATAAAAAAAATAAGAACTCTTGGCTCTTTGCGTGTCATAAAATATTAGGCTGGAAAATTTTAGAATGACATACCTAACATCGACTCGATACTTACAAGAAGAAGATTATGAACTCTTGGTCGCATAGCTTATCTGGAGTACCAAAAGACTGGCACCTGCTACATCCCTTGATACTGGACCACTGGTACGGACATATTATTTAGTGTAATAAAAAATTTCATTGTTTTGTGTCGTTACTTCTTGAAAGTCTGGGACCGACGGCCTGAGACTCGTAGTTGGTAGCAAATGAGGAAGACCAAGGAAGGACTAGGGGTTTTGCGCCTTCCCAATTTTTGACAATTGCGTAACCGAATTCTGATTAGGAATCGTCTATGGATTTGCTTCCTCCAGAATTCCGTTCGGAATTACGGAGACATCAAATCCTATACAAAATCCTATGTGGCGACCCAGTCGATAGAAAAGGCCTGCTGTAGTCAACAGTAAAAATTTCGGTTTTATAAGTGAAATTGTAAATAGGCCGGCAGATAATTTCACTCTTTATTTTGCCAGTTATTAGATTACCGGCAGGGCAATAAGGCGAGTAGACCGACACGGCTATTGGATCTTGTGGTGCGCACTGACACGCTCCAACAAACCGTAATTGACTGTGTGACTTGTTTTTAAGTTTGGTTTTAAATTAACTTGCTCCTTATTGTCACGGTTCCGGTGAATGGGTTTCATTTAGAATAATATTAAAAATTCAGGATGCAACGACGAGTCTTGTAGTCTTAGTGCGTTCACACACGGTGACGCATTAACGCAACGGGTGTGGTTCTATGGTGGTTCTATGGACTGACATCTGCCGCTCCGTCAGTGCTTTTTCGTGTGTGAACGCACTTTGGTGGTATTTTCACCTACCTCTACAGATTGGTCTTAACCTTAGCTTAAGAATTTATATTGTAATAGCTGTGGTAATACTAGTAGTATAAACCGTATTAAGTTGTAGAGTTTCTGGCCACATCTTCTTTAAAGCGACAACACGTTCCGCCGCGGTGGTAACTTCACAAACATAAAATCCTCCTGGACAGGAAAATTTGACGTTATAACTTACGGTAGTATATAGTACTCTGTGGTATAATAAGTGGGCTTCCAACCTTACAAAGAAACTTACATTTTAAATTAATAAACCAATCAAATCAAATTAATCGATGACTCCAAAATCGTCGGTAGGGAAAGGTACTGTCAGCATCAGAGAAATCTACCGTCTTGCGTTTATAAAGATTTAGATAGAGGGGTTGAAGGCTTCCGCACATTGCAGCGATATTATCGACAGCGATATCGGGACACCGTACACACTGCAGCGATTCCGCGATTCGCGTCACGCATGCGCCCTTCACTGAAAGTAGTAGAAAGAGATTGCGTCAGGTTGCGATAATATCGCGGCAGTGTGTGGGATCGAGCGCGTCCCCATACAAAATGTACTGAGAACAATTATCGCAAAATGGCAGCGATATTATCGCTCGATAATATCGCAAAATCGCAGCGATAATATATATCGCTGCAATGAGCGGAGGCCTTAAGGCTTCCGCACATTGCAGCGATATTATCGAGCGATATTATCGACAGCGATATCGCGACACCTTACACACTGCAGCGATTCCGCGATTCGCGTCACGCATGCGCCCTTCACTGAATGTAGTAGAAAGAGATTGCGTCAGGTTGCGATAATATCGCGGCAGTGTGTGGGATCGCGCGCGTCCCCATACAAAATGTACTGAGAACAATTATCGCAAAATCGCAGCGATAATATCGCTGCAATGAGCGGAGGCCTTTAAGTTTCTCCGTTTCTCTGATAATGACTGTACTTCAGCTAGGTCCTAGTGTTTCTCTGAGAACTCTTCCACAACAACGTCGCGTGCCAATTCGTTGCGGCCACCAAGTTACATAAGTTGTTTTGTTGATTCGGAAATTCTTCGAATTATAAAACAAGTTTAAATGTAATTCTCTCCACTTTTAGGCTGGTTTTAGTGCTTGACTGACGGCTGGTGTATAGAAAATCCATCAGCTTCAGCACAACACTAAACGGCGTTCCTTGTATTAATAGCGATAGCTTCGCCCGACCGACGTCGGTGCTAGCTAACCGTTGGTCGAGCAGTAAAACAAGCCTTATATTTATCACAAAAAATCTTATAATAAATAGGTACCAGCTAGCCTTTTTGTTCAAGGCTACTAATACAAATTTATTAAAATTTTAGTACTTAATAGGAAAGAAGACATTTCGTCGCGATTAGGCTCACCTTGATATACCTACTTATTTTTAAATTAATTATTTGGTTTGGTTAACTGGTTTTAACGATAAAACTATGAAATCGAAATAACTAGATTCAGCTTCTCAACCCGGTTCTTTCCACGCAATGGATGACAAGTTTTTTCAAAGTCTACTTCTATCACCTCAATCAAAGCCTTCAAATTAATGCCTTCGCGTAATAAAATAAAAACAACGACATTTTATAATCGAGTTCGTTAGGTAGTTTTTTACTTTATTGGAATAGAATTTCCATAAATATTGTTGATGACACGAATCATAATTTTATGAAAGTTTTACGTTACGTAAGCATAATATCGAATTGCGTATGTCATGAGCTTGAACTAAAGGCCAGTCACAAACGCATATACATATTATGATTAAATAATACGTCACCCATTCAAAACCGCATCTCTACCAGTTCAGCGATCAAACCGCGATCTGTTTGATTTGAATCAATTGAATAAGATGTATTACAACGAATCAATCAATGTCAATGAAAACATGTACAATATTGGTACAAATGTATTAAATTTATTAAATCAAGTTGTAGGTACGTCGTCGGATAGAAAATCGACGCAAGCGCACATGACCTCTGACTTGCGTGTAAACGTGAAAGTGAAGTTGCAGTGGATGGTCTGAGAACGATATACGATAATGTTGCTGTCGTTTTTATAATTAACATTATCGTTATATTATTGAGCTATGTTCTCTTTGTTGAAGTCATTAAATACTGCATTCTCTTGAAGTTCGACAAGAATAAACAAATTTCCCAAAGGAATACCTACAAGGGAAATTCATACAAACGTTCGATCCACTAATTACATTTAGTATGGAAAGTACAAAAATGTGTTTCCTTCTTTACCAAAGTTTCCTTGGGAAAGTTGTTCAGTATCATGGGTACAATCACCCCCTAAGAGTAATTGCAACTGTTTACCATAACACCCAGTAGAGGTAATCGCTACTGTACATCTACTAGATGTAGAGTTTGTGTGCTACTTGGGAGTGCAACTCGAAGAAAAACCGCAGGTTTTTAATTTGAAAAATTTGATTCCAATTTAAGCACTTATCCTGTTGCTTAAATGTGTAATATCTCAGGAGCTCTAATTTAAGCGCTCTTCAATATGGCACAACTCACCTGTTCGAGGGGGTTCCATGGGGTCGGACCTCCAATGTGAATGTGGTGTTGCACCACAGACTATAGCCCATCTCATATCCTGCCTTTCCTGCCCTGACACTTAAATGCGAGCTTATGGACGTTGTCGGCAGTTCTATTTGTGTGGCAAAATACAGAGCTGGAAATTTTTTAAATGACTTGCCATCAACTCTATAGAGGAAGATCTCCAATAGAATAATTTGTTTGAATTTTTGCGCTCCTAAAATAACTTTAGTTTATACTGATTGCATCTATAGCTATGAAGTGTAAACTCGCCCAGCATAACTCTAAAGAATTTCAGGGGAGTTACCACCCAGCGACCTTTGTATTGTAACTAGCGGAGGCATGTTGACCTCTGCCGTGCGGCAGCACGTGAAAGTGAATAGCTTGCAAAATGTCTGACCGGCACTAAACGAAACTAAACTATTATGTTCCGGACGTTAACGGAAGAACCAACGTTCTGTTATGAAATTTTTGTGACTTGGAGGAATAAGGCTAAAAACTTGAAGAGGAAAGGAAATAGTTCGTTAATACAACGAACGTTTTTATCGAGGAATTGCACTAAAGAATTATTGACGAAGGAAACAACAAAACAAGGTTTTTGTAACGCCCTTTTAAGAAACTTGATTACAAAAATGACAGAACAAAATACTGAACAGTATTTTATAGCTCAGGAACCAGTGGTATTTCAATTGGCAAAATGCCAGCGTCTCCGGACGACCAGACCTGAAGGGTCGTCGAGGAACTAACTAAAGAGCTCAGTCTAATAGCACAAATAAAAATATTCTGTCGAAAGATGCACAAACAATCTAACGGTTCAATAGTTTTACTACAATATAAACTGACACAGTTTTGAATAAAATTGATTTGTAACGAAACTTAATCAACGGTCAATTGTTTTTCATTCCTCTCCGATCAGCTGTGAAAAGTTGATTGGTTTACAACAGCGGAGTAATCTATTCAGTTTTTATGACATTATTGTAATCGGTTTGAGATGAAATATTGGGGTTCCTCAAAGCAATAAGGCCCATCACATACATGCGGAATTACGATTCTGAATTCCGAATGCAAACCGGTTTTTCGTATAGGTTTGAAATCCCGTTCGCAAATCTGGAGTGCGATTTTTGAATCTCATTCGGTGAGCTCAGCTGTTGAAAATGTCAAAATTAATACGGAGTTACGCATCTTTTTACTGCTGATTTGACTTTAAAAAATCACTCTCCTGTAATATGATTTTTGAAAGTCAACTCAGCAGTAGAAAGATGCGTATCTCTATAGTTATTTTGACATTTTCAACTGCTGAGCTCACCGAATGAGATTCAAATATCGCACTCCTGGAGAACATCCATACGAAAACCGGTTTGCATTCGGAATTCCGAATCGTAATTCCGCATGTATGTGATGGGCCTAAGAAGTTATTTGTGTTTTTTCGCATCTTTATTAGTTCAACTCCGAATAGCATATAATATAAACGTATACCTACATAGTCAGGTCAACTCTTTTATGTACTGTTTAAATTCACTGCATCTACCATCTCTGATCGGAGTAGTTTTCCGCATTCTGGTTTGGTGTTGGATATCAAAGTAGCGTACTGTATTAGTTCGTAGCTCCGGCCAACCTACTACAAACGTCATAACCTAAATTCTAAAGAAATTCCGCGAAAACATTAACGTTAAGTTACGTAAGTTAAGGGGTCCTGTAGGGCCAAATGTTACAAAACTGCTAACAAACTGTTACGGTAAGAAATTAACGTTCCTATGTTAACTGTTAACTGGTGAAATTTTGTGTTAAACTGATTGACGCAAGCGTAATGCATTGCGATTTCCACTTGTGAGAAAAGATCAACAGGTAGACGATGAAGTCTACAATTTTTATTATTTTGTTTGTCAGACAACGGTACAAACTTAATTATTTACAGGCCCATACAATTATAAACATCATTACTAAACATGACACTCCCTATGGTTTTTTCCCGATTATGAGCACAGTGCCTTAAATGAAAGATGCCACATTGTACAGAAGCAGATTGCCTACAATGTATCATAACTTAAACGAGTGGCAAAATGGCCTCTTCGACTTATGGGCAATTGGGCATAAGTTGGTAGGTAGTTGGTGGGTACTGGTTGATAATGATGATGATGATGATAATGATAACTTGTAGATAACTTGGAGATTTGTGATTAGCTTACAGTTATTTAAGGATGTGTTTATTTTGTAATCAATGCTGTAAATCTTCCTAAGAATAATAAAATAAAAAATAAAAATACATTAAAACTATCACACCAGCCGGTTTATTGGCTATAGCGTCCTAAAGGACATGGATTGCTGAGAAAAGCAACAATCTAGCCAAAAAGCAATAACTCACCACAGCTTAATTTTGTTAAGATAAGAATAAAGTTGCTACTTTTTACAACCAACTTTTTGTTAATAAAAATGAGCTGTTGTTTTAAATGGATTCATTCAACTTCTCCGATAGAGCTGAACAATTAAAACTATAAACCAGGAAATGTACTGTTAAACTGCAGGTGGTGATTGTAGTAAAGATAAAATAATTACAACGGCATTCCTACTAACTCATTTAACGGACTACGGAGAGAAACGTAATTTCTGGACCGTAATCATATCGCATCTTCGTCACTTTTCGTAATTAACCATGTTGAAACATATTCAGCTAAGGACATCTCGGGTATCTAAGGTAACATTGGTGACACGAAACGAAAGTATCAAAACTAATCGTAACTAATTAGTCATACATACCTAAATAAAAATATGAAAGTATATAAAATAAAACGAAGCATCTAATCGAAGCATAGTATTTGGAGAGTAGCAGCATAATATGTACCTCATTTAATTTTACTAGTCTATGTCATCCCATTGCTGGTCAAAGACCTCTTAAATCTTTAAACCATCTCTGGGCAAGCTGTGGCTTTCCATCGAAGGCATTCTAAATCGTCACGCCACTTCTTAGGACGACCTGGAAGCCGACGTCCACTATCTGGGATCACTTAAAATTAGGTACTTACTCTTAATAACACTTATTATACGTCACATCTTTTTTAAACTACCACCGCATCGGAACGTGTTGTCGCCTTAGTGAAGATGCGGCCAGAAACTACCAGAGCGTAACAATTAGTTTGTTAATTTTTTGACAGACATGGCCGGCCCGCTTCCACTTTAATCTAGCAGCTAGAAAACAGCAAGACTCTAGCTGTTTTCTCCCCAACGTCGGCAATTTGTGTTTTGTTTAAAGCCTGACCAGGAATATAAAAAAACCTGGAAAGGGGGCGCTGCGATGTTCCAAGTAAAAAAATTAGTTCCAATGATTTTCCGCATCATGGCGAGGTTTTTTATTTTTCTAGTTAGGCTTTAAATCAGACTTTGCTGCGTTCCATGATAGGCTAAACCAATGGGAAAAATAGCTACCAGCTCTCTTGTCATCACTCATTCATCATAGACACAAAAAAGCTGTTTTTATGCGTTTACTCAGGAAGGTATTGTTATCATGTGGTTATCATAGAAATCCATGCGTTTACTTTTATTTCAAATTATTTCACAAGCCAATCAAACCTGCCAGCATTCATACCACCACTACTGCATCCCACAGCGTCTAATGAACGCAGTTTGCAGTTTTCCATTACAATTGCGTTCGCGAATTCGTAACAAGAAAGAATCGAAATCCAGGCCAATGCTTTGTGCATTTAATAACATCTAAATTGCAATATTACTAGATAATAACGTTTAAAATTACAAAGGAAGTGTCAGTTACTTAACGGTTGCCATAGACAAACTTGTCTGCCATTCATTAATTGACAATAGTTTCAAGGAAGACTATCACGGATGTGCTCGATTTAAGTTTAAAACAAAGCAGTTAGAAGAATTATCAAATACGCATTAACAAAAACATGTAAGTATGAAATAGTATGTAAGTATTCAAATCTAAATATTACGGAAAACTGAATACATCTAAATATTACGGAAATTTTAGAAACTGTGAACAAAAACTTATATAAAAGTCTACTGTAGAAATAAAAAGAAACATAATTTTGTAACGAAATTATTTGAACGAATCGACAACCCTAAGTCCGTACAAAGAATATTGTTTCTTAGAATGCAGAAGTCGATAACCTGTTGGTGAATAACAAACACTTCGTTAGTTAAACATTTTAAGAAAAAAAAAATCCTCTTGAGACTCTGATTACATTACTCAAATGGGAAAACTGACCTATAGTAACTTGCCGCCTTTTTTTTTATTTTAATTTCGCTGAAATAGTATTATCCTACCTATAGAAATAATGATTCGTCATTTCATAGAGTCCTTCTTAATTATTTGCTGAAGGTTTTCTAAGGCTATCAGACCCTAAAACTGAACAATTTTCTATATAGGGACAACATCAAAATAGTGAAAACAAAATCCGTGTCCTGTCCCAAGTTTATGACGATGACGCATTGACAGAGCGGCAGACGTCAGTCCGCGTCATTTGTGAAGCAAGGAGTTGTAAGAAACCGCACGTAGAAGCACACACGGTGACGGATTGACGCACCGTGTGTGCTTCTACGTGCGGTTTCATACAACTCCTTGCTTCACAAATGACGGACTGACGTCTGCCGCTCTGTCATGCGTCATCGTGTGTGATCGCACTAAGTGAACTCTTGTGTGCGTGCGTTGCGGAAAGTTCTCACACTCGTACACTCTGTGACCAAACTGAACTGATGAAACTCAAAGAACCGCTTCTAAAGCATTCCTTGGACCACATATCATAGTTTTGTAACGCGGCCTGCATAGTGATGTCCCGATACCATTAGCAACACTTTGTTACGCAACTGTGAACCTTATAGCAAGGGCTTACGGTTGGGCAATACTTCGCGGAAGACTGTTGCAATGGTCAGTGGAACCTAAATCCTTATTTGAATGATTACTACAAGCTAAACGCTGCAAGTAATTGGACCTCAGACGAGTTCGAGTTTAGAACCAAGATGTATAGATTCCTAGTAGGACAGCGTGTAATTTCTCTATGGTTCCTAGCTATTATGACAAACAAGAACGTGAACTCAAGACCTTTTTTAAGTCTGAGAGTACTACCGTTAATATGTTTAATTGTAGTTTACCTGCATGTGAAGATTTGTTAATAGTATTTGTAAACTTATATGTTTAACTAAAGATATTATTTGATCTGTAAATCTTCCTGTAAGCAAATAAATAAATAAAATAAATATTTTGGTGGTTATGCAGAAAATCTATATCCTTAACTAAGAATATTAACTAACTCAAAATAAAACCTTTTCTGAGCATGCAACGGTTAACCTTACCTTTTGATATATTTAGGCCCAAAGGTATAACGCGTAAATAGTTTCTAATTTTTAACCGACTTCAACAAAAAAGGAGGAGGTTCTCAATTCGAAAAGTATGTTTTTTTTAATGCAAATGATTCGTAGGTAAATTATTAAATAAGTACAAATGTTCACGACTAACGCCCCCGAGGAGGCAATCAGATATTCTGAAAACTCAGAACAACCACGTTTCACTAGTTGTACTGAAACTCTGTCCATTAAATTAAGGGGACAACATTTTAAAACTTAAGGGAATATAATTCGAAGCGTGCTCCATACAAACGAAGCTTGGTTATGTTTTCAATACTAACCAATTAAAGTCAATGAATTTAAGAAAACTAATTAAGAAACTAACCTCTATCAAAATCGGAAAATCTGACTTCACACATCAATCAGTCCGATTTTCGTTAAAAAGTATAAAAAGTTTTAAAGTTACAGCCTCCAAGATTGCCATACAAATCTTAAATTAATTCTAGCATTCAAACTGTATATTTTAACGAAAATCTGACTCCATACAAGATTAGTTTCTATTTTTCTATTAAATTGCATTTAATTTAATTGTTTAGTATTGAAAATATCACCAGACTTCGTTTGTATGCAGCGCGCATTATTCCGAGAGCGAAAATGCGCGCTGCATACAAACGTACTATGGTGATATTTTCAATACTAACCAATTAAAGTCAATGAAATTTTGCAGAAACAATCTAGAAACAAATCTCTATGCTTCTATAGAGTCAGATTTTCGTTCAAATATACAGTTTCAATAATGCTAGGATTAACTTAAGATTTGTATGGAAATCTTTGAGGCACTATAACATGAAAACTTTAACGAAAATCTGACTCCATACAAGCAAAGAAATTTGTTTCTAGATTGTTTCTGCAAAATTTCATTGACTTTAATTGGTTAGTATTGAAAATATCACCATAGTACGTTTGTATGGAGCGCGCTCCGAGATATCTTAAGAATTATAACACTTTGGAACTTCGGTGGCGCCATCAGCTATACCCAGGAAAATAACTGGAGAATGCGTATTAATTCTGCGACCTAAAACATTTTAATGTTAATTACCCAAGCTGGAACTCACAGTAGGCCATCTCAGATTAGCACGAGACTCGCTTCGCTTGATTAAATGATTGAAGCTTCATTCAACCACGTCTATCTCGCTCCATCAAGCATTAAACTTAAGAGAACTTCATCTAAGCAAAGATAATTATCAAGTTAATTTACACGTGTCAAGTAAAAGAGATGTAAAATGACGTATAATGTTGTATAAAGGTTGTATAGAAAGCGGTATTTGCTTGTTGTATGACGTAAGTGAGTAGAGGGCGTGCCGGCTGTGATGAGCGCGCCTACGCACTTTCCATTTTCAAAATTGACAGGTCCTGGTAGGGTGCGTTCCATTGTTTGGGATTTATTTAACATCGAACGAATTATTTTTAACCACCGCCCGACGCAAAAACTGGGATGTTACCTAGAAGGTTGGATGGTATAGAGACTATATTGTCTAGGAATTATAGGTACATTAAAATAAAATAAATAAATAAATCACTTTTATTTCAGGTAAACACCCATATGTACACTTTTAATATACACAGTAGTATATTAAAGTAAAAATTAATTACAAATTAAATTAAATTAGGATTAGAATTAGATTAATAATTGTCATAAAATTATGTCATACTTTTTACATTACATTACATTACATTAGCATTTAGCATTTATTTTATCCATCTGAGCAGAACCGTTTATATAGTCATCGTCGTATTATAGTGCTTTGATACAGAGTAAATGGTGCGAAACACTTCCGTCACAATCACATTTTTACTTTCCGTCAGTCTAGTATGAAATGAGGTCTTATGCCTTCTCATGACAGCAAAGAAGTCGTCGACCCTGCTTTCAGCAAACATGCCAGACGCACTACACCGCCAGGGCAGGTTGAGCATGGCCCGGAACGCGTTATTGTATTGTACACGAAGAGAGTTGTACGCTCTCTTCGTGTACCCGTACCACAGTTGGCTGGTGTAGAACGCCTGACAGTAGGCCTTAAACAGGGTCACTTTGACTTGCCGGGAACAGTGGCTGAACCTTCTGGCCAGCATGTTACTTCTACGAGCGATACCTCTCCTCTGTCTTTCCAAGTCATTATCATCCTTTAAGTTATCTGATATTATATGCCCTAGGTATTTGAATTCATTCACAATTTTGAGAGTAGTACCACACAGAATTATAGGCAAGACAACTTCCGGGCCTTTACCACATCTGAAAACCATAACTTCCGTTTTACTTACATTGTATGTCAAATGGTGTTCATTCGCATATTTTTCACAAACTTTAATAAACATTATGTTTGACAGATCTGTCTGTGTGTCTGCCTGTCTATGGCTACCGAGCGGCAAAAGGGATGGACCTATTTCGTTGCGATTTTTTAAAATCTAACTGCAAACTACCTCTTTAAGTGCGTTCACACACGATGACGCACTGACGGAGCGGCAGATGTCAATCCATAGAACCACACCCGGTGCGTCAATGCGTTACCGTGTGTGCTTCTACGTGCGGTTTCATACAACTCCTTGCTTCACAAATGACGGACCGACGTTTGCTGCTCCGTCAGTGCGTCATCGTGTGTCAAAGTTTCAGCGAAAGATGAATTATTGTTAGGGTGTCCATACAAGGAAACTCTAAAATGATTGGACTAAACCACGTACCTCAAATTTTTATTTATTAACTTAAAAAAAATGAAGGAGGTTTTTCATTAACTAATTAGTTCTTTTGTTTGTTTCAGGTATGTCTACTGAGATAATCTGTTGACTCTACAATATTGATGATGCGAATTCTAACGAGCGAGGATGAAGTCACTTAAGTATATTATGCTCACGACTACGTTCCCCGAGTAGGTAGTCAGATATATTCTACTAGCATATTTTCTTATACTGTATCCATCCATACTCTGTTTAGCACAAGTTAGTGCGTTTACACACGATGACGCACTGACGGAGCGGCAGATGTCAGTCCATAGAACCAGACCCGGTGCGTTAATGCGTCACCGTGTGTGCTTCTACAGCTTGGCTAAAAAGAGTAGAAATTAAATGAGGGCGCTGCCTCCATGCAAGAACGTCAAAATCACGCATAACCTGGCAACACCACCATACTCTAATTTTAGTTCCACCTGTCACTACGTTCATGACTTTATGGCCAAGCTATACGTGCGGTTTCATACAACTCCTTGCTTCACAAATGACGGACTGACGTTTGCTGCTCCGTCAGTGCGTCATCGTGAGTGAACATTCGGTACTTATAGATATTCAGGGTGTTACAAAACACCCTAAGAAACATTTAAAGGGGTAGTTTAGACCATCATAGTTAGATCATAGTGAACAACTTTCACTACAGAGCCATAAACAAAAACTCGAAAACTGCTCTTTTATACAGAACTGCAATACCAACTCGATTCAAATGTATGGGACAGCTGATGTTTTCTATTTTTTACGGTATTATCTCGATAGTGAAAGTTGTTCAGTTTGGTGGTATAATAATAATAATAAACAACCAATAGGGTATTTTGTTCTTAAGCGTGCCATTTCTTGGTTTTGTTACACCTGTAGAGTCATTTGTGAAAAACAGGGTTTTAAAAGCTTTCTGTTTACATCTTAAGACATCTATATTGCAGCAGAATATTTATTTCTGTTAAATTTATCATAAACTTTATAGTTAACTCGTAAAATGAGTTTTAATGATGCGCTTTCTATCCTTTCTGTTAACATAGCCCAGCAATAGTAGCATTTAATTGAAATGGCTTAATTTCCTACTATTAACTAATTGCGTATTGGCTGTTGAATACAGTGTCTTTATAAACGGGGCTGGGTGGTGACTTTGGCTTGTCGAATTGGAAAAAAACATATTTCTTGTATGGGGATTTACCTTCATTTTGTACTTTTTATTATAATTTGATAGCAAATAACGCATATTCTGTGAAATTTTCAACTGTGTCTAGCTATTAGATAGATCCGTTTAGAGGTAGGACAGACAGACGGACGGTCGTAGGGATAGCGCAAAGCTTAGGAACATTGGCACCCTTTGATTACGGAGCCCTAAAAACAACAACGAAATATCGTTGAGTAATTATGTCTGCTGGTCTAATGGTTAAGAGCATTGGGCTCTTGTCACGGATGTCGTGGGTTCGATTCCCACGGGGGGCACCTAGTGAAATGTCACTTTGTGCGTTTTTCCCCAGTTGGTTAGGACATTGCAGTCTGAGTCACCTGATTGTCTGAAAAGAAAGATGATTCCGTGCTTCGGATGGCACGTTAAGCTGTTGGTCCCGGCTACTATCTCTGGTGGTAGTAGTCGTTACATAAAAACCACGTCGGAGGCCGTAAGGCGGTTTGAATAAACTCTGACACCAGGGCTTGCAGCCCACTCGATAAGAAGAAGCGCGCTTCATTACGCTGTCCCATTCAACTGTGGCGATGTAGCCACACTTACTTAGTAAATTGCTATCGATATCTCTTTCACTCGCCTGCACTCGTCATATTTTTCACGTGGTGCATGCATCACGTTTGTTTCTATACGTACTCGTAGTATATGTACATAACAAGTAAATAATAGTTTAATGCGAAATGTGTGACTATTTTGTTAAACCACTGCGGTAGGAACGCAATACGAGTAAACTAATAACAGTAACGATTTCGATTACTTTACAGTTCAATTACCTCACCAACTAGATAATTGTCTCTAATCACGAATATTTCCTATTGATTTATAATCCACGCATTTTGTTGGTAGAAACCGTGTGAAACTAAATAAATTTAGAATATACCACTCCGTTTAATAAATAATTATAAATATCTTGGAAATTGTCACACACATATTCTTATCTAGTCACATTTAAAGTTTGAAGCGCTCGTCGGCGTAGTGGAGCTTCGGTATTGGAAACGATCACCGATGTTAAGCAACGTCAGGTTCGGTCAGCCTTTGGATGGGTGACAGTTTAGTGGTATTTCATCTCGAGCGTTTCCGTGCTTCGGACGGCACGTTAAGCAGTTTGTCTCGGATAGTTCCATCAGATGGCGTTGCAACTATTCGTGGCGGCTTGAAAATTCTTTGACAGCAAGTTGACCACAAACTTGCCTCCACGCCTCCACCAACTCGCACATGGGTCCGCGTGGTGAAGTATGGCCCACTCCTTCTCACAATGATTTGTGACAGGAGGCCTTTGCCCTGCAGTGGGATTTTACAGGATATAACTTACTTATTTAAAGATTTTAAAGTATCTGAAGCCTACCTAGTAAATACTCCTTGGTGGTCGTGGTCGGTAATGATCGTTCTTTTCCGTCGCGTCATTGTTTTTTGTGACGTTAACTTTGTCCCTTTCTAATTTCTAATCCAACGTCAAAAATGTTAGCTCCTCTCCTGTCATTTTCGTAACTACGCCATTGGATAGAAAGGGAAACACCTAAAATTGGAATTATCGACGACGCCATTGCCAATTTTCTTGTTTCAATGCTTGTAAGGAGGAGTGGCATCCTTTATGATTTAAATCCATAACATTCATTCACCCACAAAAAACCCTGCATAAAGAAACTCAAATCTATTTGACGCTGACCTAAAGTACTATAATTTTTATAGCAATATTTAACAGTAATCATAATGAAGTTATCGTGAATGAATCACAGCTACCTGCGTGCGAAAAATACATTTTGCAATAATTCTGTTCTGTTGTAATGCTGGCAGTTTGCACTGTGTTCTATTGTCTATGCCGATGCCGTGTCGAGTTCTCATTTTGAAATTTTTAGATGACTCGGAACGTTCTATATATTTGAGTTTTAAAAACGGCGGAATCATCACCAATGTTATAGATCTATCATCAATCATCACAGACAAACATTTACTGGTCTAGCCATATTTGTCTATGGGTCTAGCCTACACAGGGTGTAACAAAACACCCTATAGTCATACTTATGGGGGTGCTTCAGCCTATGAAACTGAATAACTTTCTCTATAGAGCCAACTTCGAAATCGCAGAAAAAATCATCTGTCCCATAGAAAACTGCAGTACCTACCGACTAGGGACTCGACTAAAATGTATGGGACAGCTGTTTTTTTTTTCGCGATTTCGAAATTGGCTCCGTAGTGAAAGTTGTTCAGTCTGATGGTCTAAAGCGCACCCTTAAGTATTACTAGGGTGTTTTGTTCCACCCTGTATATGTCAAGCAAGATAGAGCCTCACGCTTCTAAGGAAATAAAACAAATGGACCAACTTTTTTATGTTGGTGTACGTAAGGCGTCACAAACTTATCTCGATAGGGTGAAAATATATTGATAGGGTGCATATACCCTATACTTGGGTGATATTTTATTCAACGCGTTCGTATTTTCAACTCTCTATCTTGTCTGTAGGTTACTTTACTACCAAAAGTGCGATTTTTGAACATGATACGATCAACTCGGCAGTAGAAAGATGCATAATCTCCATAGTAATTTTGACATTTTCTCCTGCCGAGATGATCGTATGATGTTCAAAAATCGCACTTCAGATACGCAGACGACCAAAATTCTTGGACTAAACATCGATGGGCCTAACAAATAATCTATTTCTAAAGAAATTAATTGAAATGAGAAACACCTTTGAGTACGTACGGTTATAATAATAGCCATACTATTGAGTAATCTGTGGCCATACCACATATTCTCATGCAATGTAACTCCTTAGACCCTATGTAACTCATGTAAACCAGTATCAACAACCACTCACAACACAACACTAGACAATGAAGTCCAGCGAACCAGAGGGATGACTAATCTATCTTGGAACCTGCAATGAATTTAATCAAAGAAGATAGGAATAGTAAAAACATTGCAAAACTTGTAAATTTATTTAATCCTTGATCTATTCAAAGTCAAGAGGTTATGCTTCGTTTTGTTTTTAAATTATCGTTTTATATTATTTAAAACCAACTTTTTAGGCTTCAAGGCTATAATCATTATTCAACCGTTAACTAGGAAACGATTGTGAGTCTAAGAAACGATTTATTGCAACATAACCTACATGTTAGAACTACACAAATAGATGGGTCGTCTTAACCCTGACCGGTGCTTATGCAAAAACTTGATGCCTTGTGCTATATTTAATAGAATTTAGATTGCCGTGTGGTGTTTGGCTTAGAATAAATAGCAGCTCTAGGGGTGACTATAACCTTCTGGCCAATAGTCAACGTCTGTGATTCTGGCTAGATTCTATAGGCACACGTTCTAGGAATCACAGATGTTGACTCTAGACGCTAGAGGTTAGAGTCACCTGCATCCCAGTTCTTTTCTGATCTTAGCAGTTTCCCATGCCATAAAATTTAGGCAGGGATGCTTTTTTATTTAGCGATTGTGCACCTAAAAGTCTTTTTAATCAAACAATCACTGTAGTGGTCGTCGTAGGTCGCTCATAAAAAGGCGGAAAGTCACCAAAAGGGAAATGGAGATGGCTAGTTTCCCTGCGAGAACGAATCAGAAATGAGATTCCCAGAAGAACCAGTAACCGACATAGCCCCAAGAATTGCTAAACTAAAGTGGCAATGAGCGGGGCACATTGCTCGCAGAACCGATGGCCGATGAGGCCGAAGAGTTCTCGAGTGGCGATCGCTTACCGGAAAGCACAGCGTGGCTAGGCCCCCCATAGGGTGGACCGACGACCTGGTGATAGCGGCGTTAACCCGTTGGTTGAGAGCAGCGAGGGCCGGTCGTTGTAGCGATCCTTATTGGAGGAGGCCAGCAGCGTCTATCGCCGGATATGGTGGGTGATGATGATGAATCACTGTATTCGGTATTGGATATGAGTAATTATTATCATCATCAGCGTCTATTGTACGTACACTACTGGACACAAACGTATTACTCTCTTGGTAAGGTATATATATGGGCGGTAGTCCATCACGCGTAGAGCGCCCTATTTTTGTAACCACAAAAGAAGAATAGGTGAGGATCAGTATGTCGGGAGAGCATATTATCTGGGTCGGTTTGGTCAACTTGCAGTAGGTCGACCCAGGTATCGCTGGCTGGAGCAACGATGTGTGGGCTGACCTACGTGAGCTTCAAGCCAGCTACTGACAACAGGTTGCGCAGGACCGGGCAAAGTGGCATTCATTCATTTCGGAGGCCAAACCCACTTTGGGTCGCTGATTGAGTATAGTTGTACCTGTTTTTATGTTACTATATTATGGTTTATCTATCTATCAATATTTTTGTGAAGTACCGGTATGTAATTACTTATTAATTTCTTCATTCACTTCAATTCCCCTAGGGCCATAGTTATCCGCTAGTTAGAATAGTTTTATAGCGTAGTAATGAAAGTGAGAGTGGATCGGAACCGGACCTGCGCCTGCGCACGCGACGCGCGACAGGTTGTCGTCTGGTGAACGGTGTTCCTATGGCAGCAGGTGTTAAACGATTTTGGGCTCTATTGTTTGAGGTGTACGGTCGTTAGGGGCTTTTTGAATTGATATGTTTAGTCATACATGCCATAGTACCTACATGTGTATGGAACAAGGTGATTCGTTTTAATAATTTTATTTGTTGACTTTGACAAGTAAATTAAATAATTAAAACATCAGGCTCGTTTTCATCTTTTGTGTTTGCCCTTAGGTACATGTAGGTATTGCATATTATGCTCACGTCCACTATCCCTTTCCGGGTGGTGGTCTTTCATATATCAGAAGGACCCGTTAAGTCTCGAGCGGTTCCAATGTCCCATTCTTTGGAATTAGAACGGCCTGTATACTCCTGTCAAATGGCCTAACAACTAGGAAATACTCCCCAAACCAAGTATTTTGAAAAATAAAACTCTTTTCTGCTCACTCCCTGTTTGTGCAGAACCTGGTATTTAGTCTGAAATGCTCTCTCTAAGAAATAGACCCTCAGGCTGATTGTGCGGCTTGTGCACTATTTTATTTCAATTATTAATAATGTCAGCATCAGTCAGTTCACACCTCTAAGGTCAAAGCGTGATATTATTCGTAGCTCGTAACTAATTAATCACAGTGTTAATCCGTCTGTGTGTCTGTCAAACGGTAACAAGAGCTGCTGTTCAAGGTCAGACGGACTGACTGATTGACACGATCTAGTTTATATAAATAGTTTATATTATAGGGCCTGTTTCACCACTATTGAGTAAAACTGAAACAGGCCCGTAATATTGAAATTGTTGCTATCTTATACTTACATAAGATTGCAACCAAGAATAGAAAAGAAAAACATACTTATTTAGACAAGATTCAGTCTACGAAAAAAGTTATGATCCCTCTTAGAAAACTTACTGTTTATTCCGTGTAGAAATATGCAAAAATGTCTGTTGATTTTCTACTAAACCTATCCGCTATGTAGACGAAGAAATAGGATTAATTACATAAAATTATCTCAAAATACTTGCCACGTTACTTTCGGTAGTGCGAATTGGGAAAGATTTGCTCTTCTGATAAAAATGTACCTACACTACAAATAGGTAAAACAACATTTTTGCTATAGGCTGCCAAGGGATTAATTTCCACAGTCGGTGCAAACCATATTTTTTCACGGGAATATTTTACTAAACCCTAAATGTATGCATGTTTATTGCAACGGGATTTTGGAATAAAACGTTCAGACTGCATTGCTAGGCCAAATATGGCAAGTCGGCAAGATAAAAGATTAAGACCGGTTCATCGATTCTTCACGGTGCTGTGTAGTCAGAGATGAGGTTACGAAACTACGCCTGTCGAAGACATAGGCACATTATGATTTATGCATACAATGTACCAACAGACATTCCAAGAATTGATAGTTATTCAGAACTTCTGAGTTTAACATTCTTTATGAATATTTTTCTCCTGGTGTTCCATAGAACGTCATATACTCGTACCTTTATTGACCTTTAATACCATTTAAGGCCTCCGCATATTGCAGCGATATTATCGAGCGATATGTCACGCATGCGCCCAACCACTAAATGTGGTCGAAAGAGATTGCGTCGGAACATAATCGCAGCGATATTATCGCTCGATAAGTCGAGGCAGTGTGTAGGATCGCGCGCGTCCCCATACAAAATGTACTGGAAACAATTATCGCAAAATCGCAGCGATATTATCGCTCGATAAAATCGCTGCAATGTGCGGAAGCCTTTACTCCAAGTGTCATATAAAATCTTAGTAATATTTTGTCCTAATTGACACAAATAATCCACAAAAATCGAGTAGTTATGTATTTTTTTTCATTAAAAAAAACGGGCATAGGCCCACCACACATTCCCACCACATCCTGTGACCCAGGATCAACAGCGGCGACTATTCACAACACTATTATAGAGTAGGTAATGTATGCTGTTGGATGGCAGTATAATACTAGTACGTTGTTTTGATTAATAAACTTTTCTCCTCTCCGGACGGAAAGCGTCAATTTTCATCCCGCTGCGCTAAAAGAAGTTGTCACTTTCCACCTCCGTCGGGGAGAAAAATAGTATACAAACCTCGGGCAGTAAATAGGAAAGCCTCAGATCACAATTACATGATATCTGAGATCTTTCTTACTTTCCTGCCCTCGGTGTGTAATCTACTATAGTATGTTTACATATTTGGTATGTTTACTGTCGGCTAGTCAGCAAAAGAACTCTTTTGGCTCTGCCATGTTCAGTTTAACGCCTATGTAGGATCTTTCATAATGCTGACACTTTTTTAAGGGGATGATCAGACTATCAAACTGAACAACTTTCTCTATGGCACCAACATCGATATATCGCGAAAAAAAACTGCTCTCCCAAGCATTTGCATTTGCATTTGTCTCAAGTAGGCTTACAGTTTTGAATGGAACATCAGACTTTTTTTTCAGGATTTCGATGTTGGAGTCGTAGAGAAAGTTGTTCAGTTTGATGGTCTGATCATGATCTTTAAAAAGTGTCAGCATATTAAGAACGACACTGTACACACAATTCATCAGATAATAAAATGCTGGATCAGCTCAGCTGTTCGAGAGTAGCTTTATCTTCAATGTCAACAAGTAAATACGCATAGTAATATAACCATAACACAAAATATACCACGGGTTCTCACGCATTACTCGAAGCGAACGACATCGATACTGTTTCGACACGCCGCGTGAGTTCGCTTGATCCACTATGTGCACAGTTGTCATGCTTGGCGGTGTGATGACAAAGTGCGTTTATCTTCATAGCTATGTTTTTATAGGTCGCCGGTATCGGTATAGGGAAAAGCATTGCACGCGTATTCAACCGAACGCTCGGTGCCGTACGTTCCGCAGATATGTCGCTACACTAATAAGGCAGGCTATAAAGTTTGCAATTAGACATCCCGCTTCAATTTAAAGCAGGATCGCAAAAAAACGTATTTTTCATCAATATCTTTTCTCTTGGAGAAACACCACATTCTGCGAATTTGTCTATAAATATTTAATGTACTTATTTAGTTAAGTACAAAAATATAAATTTAAATATCAGTAGTTTAATCATAATATTGAAAAAACATAACAAAAAGGGAAGGGGTAACTTTGGGATATTTTTAATCGAGTCAAGTTTATTAGATCTTTTAACCGATTATGACTTTGACGAGAGTAGATTCTTATCTTAGACACATATTATTATATTTTTTTCAGAATTTATAATTCTTTCTGTCTCAGATGGGTTTAAAAAACTCAAAAACGCGGATAACCTAGCCTTAATTAATTAATTTAACTATGAAGTATGTTGAAGCAAAGAGAGTTTGTTCTAATTATTTAATCTCTATGCATGTAATCTACGTACTTTTGTCAATAGAGAATGACAAGTGTCAGAAAATATATCTTGTGAAAAACATGTGAAAAACTGTGTGTGTTTTTTTGACTGTTCCTCTAAATGTAAATCTCTTCATTAGGTACACTTTTCCTCTGAATGTAAATCTCTTCATTAGGTTATGGGCAACCAGCAACGCTAAATAACCATGGCGGATACTGGAAATGGGAGTATTGTGAGCACAGTCAATGCGAATGAGAGATCGCAATCTTCTCAAGGAGGTAACATGAGCTCGGGCCTACCAGCTATGACAAAGCTTGATGGTAGCGCTGATTACAACACATGGAAGTTCATGATGGAACTTTACCTAATCCACGAAGATCTGTGGGAGTATACGACGACAACACCAGCAGTAAGTGATGCACCAGGCTGGAGGAGAGACCAAAAAGCTAGAGCAAAAATCTGCTTAATGGTGATGCCACACTGTTTAGTGCATGTTCGTCAGGCAAAGTCAGCAAAAGAGGCATGGGATGCCCTAAAGGCTGCCTTTGAAGATAAGGGCCTAAATAATCGTTGCAGACTTCTGTCGAAATTGGTGAGCCAGAAACTGGAACAATTTACTACAGTGAGAGACTACGTAACGGCCATGATGTCAGTAGCACAGCAGCTTCGTGATCTTGGCAAGGAGGTAGACGATGAGCTACTCGCAGCCTTAATGTTACAGGGATTGACAGAGGCTTTCCAACCCATGAGGCTAGCAATAGAGAACACAAATATAGAATTAACCATGGATTACGTCAAAATGAAACTGTTTCAAATGGAAGACTCATATCAAGCATGCTCTAGTGCCGCATCGAATGCACTCCAAGCTAAAAGCAAATGTCAGAGAGACAAGCGGCCGCAGAGAAGTACGAACATAGCTCGTCCGATGAAATGCTTCATCTGCGATGGGCCGCACAAAGCAAAGGACTGTCCAAAGAACCCGAAGCCAAAAAAGGAAGCTTTGACGGCGTGGGCGATGGCGACTTCAGGACAACAAGGACCCGGAGAGTGGATCCTCGATTCTGGAGCATCCAACCACATGACCAACAGAAAAGAGTGGCTAACGGACATTAAAAAATTAGATAAAAAAGTAGAAGTAGCTTGTGCAAATGGAGAAAGGGTCTATAGTGAGGCAGTAGGTAATGTGATTAATTATGAAACGGGAATTTCAATTAAAAATGTCCTGTATGTACCTGGGTTAGAAGCAAACCTTTTGAGTGTGAGCACAATTGTAAGCAGAGAACTAGTTGTTGTGTTTGACAAATCAGGCTTCAAGATTATGAAAGCAGATGGATGTAAGGTTACTGGTGATGTTTTACATGCAGGCACTGTAGAGAATGGTGTGTATAAAATACAATATTGTTCACAGGAAGTGGCTTTAACTTCAACCTCTTCTGATCAAATAATATTGTGGCACAGGCGTTTAGGACATCTAGGCGTACGTAACCTTACTCTGCTAAAGGATAAAATGGCGAAAGGGGTAAGTTTTTCCAGCACAAGTTCTAAGCTAGAGTGCGAAGCATGTGTAATGGGAAAACAGACAAAACAGCCATTTACAAAGAGTAGTGTCAGCAGGGCTAAGGAGGTCTTGGAGCTAGTCCATACAGACGTGTGTGGACCTATGAGTGAGAAGTCGTACGGAGGGTTACGATACTTTCTTACTTTCATTGATGACCTCACCAGGAAAACTTTTGTTTACTTTCTACGAACAAAAGGAGAGGTGTTTGAGAAATTTACTGAATTTGTAAAGTTGACGGAGCGTCAAACTGGGAAAAAGTTAAAAATCATCAGATCAGACAATGGCAAAGAGTTTGTCAATACGCAAATGAATGAGTTCTGCAAAGATAGGGGAATCCGTCATCAGCTGACAGTAGAATATACACCCGAACAAAATGGAGTTGCTGAGCGAGCAAATAGAACCATCATGGATAAAGCGAGAACTATGCTAGAGGAAGCAAATTTGAGCAGACAGCTGTGGGCTGAGGCAGTTAATACTGCAGTTTATTTGAAGAATAGATCACCCACAATAGCCGTGAAGAATATGACGCCAGAAGAGGCATGGACTGGAAAAAAGGTAGACCTCAGCCCCCTCAGAGTCTTCGGGTGCAAGGCTTTTCTACACATTCCAGACCAAAAGCGCAAGAAGTGGGATCCAAAGAGCAAAGAATTGGTTCTTGTTGGATACTGCACTGAAACAAAGGGCTACCGCCTGTTTGATCCAATCACAACGGAAATACATAAGGGCAGAGACGTCGTATTTTTTGAAAATGCTACATATGGGAGTAAACATGAAACACCTGTTGATAAAGCTGATCCTCCGAAAGAGATAGTCATAGAACTGGAAAGAGTTCCAGAAATACATCAATATGGAGTTCCGGAGAGGAATGCCCCACATGAACAACATCAGAAGGATGCTGAAGCTGAATGTCTTTCAAACGAGATTATTGACGATGACGTGTGGGCAACATCTGATGAGAGAGAGGAGTCAGATACAGAAGACTACCTGCCAGCTCATGAGAATGAGTTGCCGGCCAGGAGATACCCTTTACGCGAAAGGAAAGCAAAGCAGCTTCCAGACTTTGTGACTTACCAAGCTGCCAATGCATCCCAAGATCCCTTAACAATTCGAGATGCATTATCCAGAGAGGATGGAGAGGAGTGGAAGGTCGCAATTAAGGAGGAGCTAGATGCCCTCAAGAATAACAAAACATGGACGCTGGTGAAACCACCAAGATCGTGCAACATCGTTGATTCAAAATGGTTATTCAGAATCAAAGAAGAGGCGGGGGGAAAGACTCGCTATAAGGCACGACTAGTTGCGAGAGGTTTTAGTCAACGAAGAGGCGTTGATTACTTTGACACGTTTTCACCAGTTGTGAGGCATAGCTCACTGAGAGTTTTGATGGCTCTAGCAGCTAAAATGGGATTAAACATCGACCAAATGGATGTCAAAACGGCATTTCTAAATGGTGATCTAAGTGAAGTCGTTTACATGAAACAACCAGAGGGCTTCGAGGTAAAAGGCAAAGAGGATCACGTCTGTCTGTTACAAAAGTCGCTGTATGGTCTGAAGCAGGCTCCACGAGCGTGGAACGCGAAGCTACACTCTGAGCTAATAAGACTAGAGTTCAGAAGATCGGAGAATGAGCCATGCGTCTACACGCGATCAAAGAATGACAAGTTGATCATCATTGCGGTCTATGTAGACGATATTTTAATCTTTTGGAACGACAAGCTAGAGATGCTTAAGGTCAAGAGAGACCTGAAATCCAGTTTTGAGATGAAGGATCTTGGCAAAGCTGAACTAATGCTGGGAATCCATATCATACAAGATGCTAAAGGGATAAAGCTACACCAAGAGAACTATGTGAAAAAGCTCCTAAAAGCATACAATATGGAAGAGTGCAAACCAGTTGCTACTCCGGCTGTAATAGGCCAAAGGCTAGAGAAGCCTACAGATGCCAGAAAGCCAAATGATAAGATACCTTATCGAGCGCTGATAGGTTCACTAATGTACCTGGCGGTATGTACCCGGCCGGACATAGCTCATGTGGTAAATTACCTGAGCCAATTCAATAAGTGCTACGAAGAGCAACATTGGGTAGCAGCAAAAAGGGTCCTTCGATACCTCAAAGGTACAAAGAGTCTTGGCTTGAGATACTCAAGGGAGAAACGCCAAGAAATCGAAGCATACGCTGATGCTGATTACGCAGGAGACAGCGATAGGCGGTCGTATTCGGGCTCGGTGTTCCTTATTCAAGGAGGAGCTGTGTCGTGGCAGAGCACAAAGCAACGCACAGTGGCTCTTAGTACAGCTGAGGCTGAATATGTTTCGTTATCAGAGGCAACTAAGGAAGCTGTATTCCTTAGGCGCTTTTTAGAGGAGATGACTGGCCAAGAGAAGCAAAAGGCTTTAACCGTTTTTTCAGACAGCCAGTCAGCAATAGCTATTGCTAATAATCCAGTGCATCACCAGCGTACAAAACATGTAGATGTCAGATACCATTTTGTACGTAATGCGGTTGAGTCAGGCCTTATAAGGTTGGAGTATCGGGCAACTGAAAGAATGGTTGCAGATGCTCTAACCAAATCTTTGCCGAGAGGCAAATTTGAGTGGTGTGTGAATGCTATGGGATTGTGTGTGTGATGAGTAAGATGAGATGTGAAGTATGCAGTATTTTTTGTGTATGCATGAGATTAAGGAGGAGTGTTGAAGCAAAGAGAGTTTGTTCTAATTATTTAATCTCTATGCATGTAATCTACGTACTTTTGTCAATAGAGAATGACAAGTGTCAGAAAATATATCTTGTGAAAAACATGTGAAAAACTGTGTGTGTTTTTTTGACTGTTCCTCTAAATGTAAATCTCTTCATTAGGTACACTTTTCCTCTGAATGTAAATCTCTTCATTAAAGTACCTCGTGCTTTCAGTCGTTTTATCCTTCGCTTTGATGCGAAGACGGTGCTTTAACATTTCGAAAACACATTTTTATTCCCATAACGTACTAGGTACCTTTTCTGTTTTGCCTAACACTTGAACTAACGATTTCTATCACACGTATGTTTACATTCGATTTAGTATTCTATCACAATAGCTTAGAATTCCAAATCTTTCGACACATAAACTTGACCTACCAAGAATCTCGTGTCACGCTCACACGTGCGAGAATCAAGTGCGAATTTAAATCCAAGTACTTTCGAAATTGCGACCTTTAGTAGTAACCTTTACATTACATTACATTGCTATCTGTGGTTTGGATGTCAATTTGAATTTAGATTCTAATTTTAAACGTGTAGAGGTGATGAAATGTTGAATACTTGGTTATTCGTAGGGTTGGAGAATGAAATTCGGCATGAAACAGAATGGTGTGGTCATTATAATCATATTGAATGGGGTGGTTTAGACGTCTAGGACAAGATTTCTTATGCAGTGTTTTTGTAGGCCCCTTGTTATCACTTGACGCGTCATTCCCATTCTGAAACCATATAAATAAAAAAAATATAATTAATGGACTACTTGCCGGTGCGTCAGCACCTCATTTCCGCCAGTGTCAAGTGGTTTGAGGGAGTGTCTATCCAATCTTGAGGATTGTTTTTGAGTAAGAACACAACTGAGAAGGATTGCGGAGCCTCGTGGCAGGCTGAAACGCGAACCGCGCGAACACCACGAGAAAGACAAGTGTTCGGGGCAAAGCCTGCCTAAAGTTCACCTTGTCACAATAATAATTGTATTACAAACCTTAAGCTTCAAGGAAACATAAATATGCAAATTAGTATTATGTGACAGGGTCCTACACTACAATACGGTGGTCTAAATTTCAAATTTTTTGACTATTATGGGTCCTTCTTAACATGCTGATAGTTTTTATATCTAATAGTCGATGTCCCAAGGGGATGCGATGATCAGACCATCAAACTGAACACTTCTTTTTGGGACCAACGTCGAAATAGCGAAAAAAATTCAACTGTTCCATAAAAAACTGCAATCCGACTCGAACAGAATATTTGGGACAGCTGATTAACTTTTTCATGATTTCGACGTTGGTCCCGTAGAGATAGTTGTTCAGTTTGATGGGCTGATATTCCCCTTAACCGTCAGCATATCACCTTGTATAGTTAAGTTAGTAGTTGTAGCAATGTTTCTGCCACCCCCGAAAGGGATTTCACCTCTTTAAAGTATTAGTAGATTACACACCGAGGGCAGGAAAGTAAGAAAGGTCTCAGATCTCATGTAATTCAACTTCGTTAAGCGCAGCGGGACGACAATTGACGCTTTCCGTCCAGGAGTGCGATTTTTGAATCTCATTCGATGAATTCAGCAGTTGAAAATGTCAAAATTACACTGGAGATTCGCATCTTTCTCCAGCTGATTTGACTTTAAAAAATCGCACTCCTGAAGTATGATTTTTGAAAGTCAAATCAGCAGTAGAAAGATGCGTATCTCCATCGTAATTTTGACATTTTCAACTGCTGAGCTCATCGAATGAGATTCAAAAATTTCACTCCAGGGGGGAGAAAATTAATATATTTACGTATGAATAAACGTATAGAAAGTAGGTGTAATAATAACATCAGATCTAAATAACTTGTTACATAATAGATATCAAACAGTTAATAGCTAATCGATACGGCAGGTGGAACATTAATAAAGTAGGTGTATATTATTTACGTTTCAATAAAGCTTCCGCATTATTGACGGCATTGAAGGCTAAATAACTTCGTTTTTGCTAACTGTAATTAAGTATTGTGTTACAAATAATAATTATGTTATATTTAAATAAGGGTGATGTTGATTTATTCATTATTATGATTTATTTTAATCTTAACTTATCTAACAATATTGAAAATCTGTTATAGGTACCTATTATTCAGTTTGAATTGATCTGAGTTCAAGCCTTGATTAGTCTATTTCGTTATTGCAAATCTTCTATCATCATTCTTCTTCTTCTATCTTCTTCACTTTTAGTGATAAGGCCGCCTTTTGTACCCTTCTTGTTCGTGTATATTGTTGTTGTTTTTTTTTTTTTTTTTTTGTATTTTTGGTGTGCAAATAAAGAATATTTATCTTTATCTTATCTATCACTACCTACAATTGACTTCTTTTTCATGCATATCAATTTTAAACTTTGTAGATTGAAAGGAAACCAGCAAAAGCATAATCTACATCTTCGCGATGTACATAAAGATATTGAAATCTGTTCGATTAATATAGTAAGTATGGTAAAGATGTAGGCATGCTATCAATCACTAAAATTGTTTACTTGTCTCATAAACATAAACATGTGTTAGTGAACAAAATTGTATATGATGACAAAAAGGCAAAGGTCGACATGGCAGACGGGAATACCGGGTACCGCTGTTATTCTGACCTAGCCATACTTTAGAGCCATCATCATCATCATTAGCTCGAATCCACCCACTGCAGGGCATAAGCCTCCCCAATTTGCTATCTTTCTCGGTCCTGTGCCACTTAGAATTATGGTGCGCCTTTCTCAATCATATATGTATCAAGCTATCAATTTAATTTAAAAAAATTTATAACATCTTTCAGGGTACCAATCAACAATCCTGTACCTAAGTACGAAATGTCTTTACATTATTCCACTCCTCTTTCGTTGAATTCGATTTAAAATTAACTACATATAAGATAATACATAACAAAACATTTAGCTGGTCAGTTAGCGCGGCGTTACACAGCGCAGCTCGGTCGGATGTTCGCTGCGCGCGCGCAAGTGACGCGTTGCGCCAGACCCGCTCCACTTACCAACGACGCTCTGTTTCTGACACGCTAAGGAATTCCTCTTGTTGGCTGGGCCATTCTTTTCACTTTATTTTAGTAAGTCAACCAATATCTCCTGCAATAGCAGCGAACATTTACCTACAGCATTCTATAAGGTCAAATTTAATCAGTTGGCGAAAGTTAACAAACGCATTTGGTATCTGATACTATACTAAGCACAATTACGTGGTAATGACACCCCGCTCGATCATATAATTCTGAGGTCAATGTTCGCCCGCCGACTGCGTACGATACGTACGATAATAATAATTTTTATAAATCATCACCTACCGATTATAAACATTGATAATGCAATCTGTTATCATTAACAAGTGCCCTGGTTGAGTTTCGCCAACTAAGTAGTCAGCTATGTGCAAGGAACACTGTTTTTTACGATGATTATAATAAAGATGCTTAGATCATTAATGTCTTTATAGGACGCCGGTTATACAATATACAGGATGACATGGAGGTTGATCTTACCCATCAAATTGTACAACTTTTACGGTAGGAGCACATATTTTGAGTCGTGTAGGCATTGCAGTTCAGGGGTGCGATTTTTGAATGTCATCGGTGAGTTTGAACGTTTTTAAAATCTCATACAAAAGCGTTCTCATGCATCTTTCTACTGCTTATTTGACTTTAAAAAATCGTACTCCTGAATTATGATTTTTGGAAGTCAAATCAGCAGTAGAAAGATGCGTATCTCCATAGTAATTTTGACATTTTCAACTGCTGAGCTAGCCGAATGAGATTCAAAAATCGCTCTCCTGTATGAAATAGCTTATTATTTTTGCGATTTCAGACTTTATCTCATACCTACTAAAAGTTGTGCAGTTGAATAGGTAGTCTTAGTTAAAAAGGATGCCAATTTAATTATGTCAATTCGGACTTTGTTCTTTCGTTCTATCCTTCCATCCCATAGATCCAGCCAGCTACAAACTATCTGACATTCTTCTTTTTGAAATTCGTGCCCAATGTTCGTGCATTTCGTTATGAAATAATTTTCCTAGTCCACTCTGTTTTTCTTACTCATAATATTTATTTATTTATTTATTTATTGGTATATGACAATACAATGTTGTAGATTAATAAGATAATTGTAGTAAAACATCATGAAGAATCTCCCTGTGTTTTATGATTCTCAGTATATACAGATACTTATACTTAGGTAGGTATATGCTGCACTAATCTTACGTCTCTCGCGTCCGATCATTTTGTATAATTTGCAGAAGGCGGAATTTGTTCATTAGAGAACGATTTTCGAACTATTTCTGTCTGATGGCAACAGATTAGCTCAGAATTTCACAAATTAAACTAATCAATCATAATATAGATTACAAAGTCCTACATGTGAATGAAGCAATAACATGCTTACACTCAGTTGCAGACGCTCATTAAAGTTAATCCTCCATTAAATCTCTTGCTAGCTTTTACTACGTCAACTAGACAAAAAGTGATATCAAGATATTTAATGGAGGATTAACTTTAAAGAGCGTTTCTGTAACTGAGTGTTAATCCTTAATAACTTTAGAGACATTTTTCAATCCAGGAGTGTGATTCTTGAAAGTCACACGTTCAAATCAGCAGTAGAAAATGTCAAAAGTACTATGGAGACTATGCATAATTTGATCATGTTTCTGACAGTGTGAGATTCAAAAATAGAGCACTTCTGGTGGTATTTTGTATACTAAATTAGGATATTGCATTGACCTGGGCACAGATTATTAGTGACCTAGGTCTTTTTCTATGCACGACGTTTTTCGTTTTAGAATGTTGCTCCTCTTCTTTTCAAGACAATTTCTGAGTAAGCTATGTTCTAGGTAGGTCATAAAATTAATTTATCAAATTTAACAATTCTTTCCTATTAGCAAAAGTACGTTTTTACTCACATCAACGTTTTTAATTTCTATATTTTTCTTCTCTTCCTTGCTTCGGAAGGCACGTTAAGCTGTTGGTCTCGGATATTTACGTCAGATGATGGTGTAACTATTCGTTAAGCCAGGTCAGAGGCCTATTGGCGGCTTGAAAATTCTCTGACAGCAAGTTGACCACTAAACTGCCTCCACCAACCCGCACTGGGCCCGCGTGGTGGAGTATGGCCACTCCCTCTCACCCTTATTCGTGAGAGGAGGCCTTTGCCCTGCAGTGGGATCCTACAGGCTATAACTTTTTAACTTTATATTGCTCTTAGCTTTAGCTTAGCCAGGGTCACAATGGTTTATATTTTCACTCGTCTCCGTAACCGCATTATAATTTTCAGCTGTACTTGTTTAAAGATTCGGACGTACAGTTCCATAAAGCATGCAATGCAAATCAGCATCACCAGAAAATTGTATTTTAAACCTAAACTATTAAGTCATAAAACACGTCGTTCGAGAGATAAAGAGTATGACGGTAGACAAATTGTGATGGGATTAGTCTCGGCAATTTAATGGTAATCAAGTCTATTGCCGCTGTGAACACCATCGTTATCGGTTGCACAATGAAATGTATTATACTCGTAGGGCAATAATTTATTTTGAAAACCACATATACTCGTATGAGTGGGTCTTAACCTTTTCTGAACCTTTACTGAAGAATGAGGCTACCCTATTGAGGCTTCTTATTCTTATGCCTATTAACACTTATTGTATAACAATACATGGACTATGTCGTCAAAACCTACGAAACAATGATTGAATGATTTTTTTACTACGACTTCCTACTAATACTACTTTTTTAGAAAAGCTGCCAGTTGTGCTAAACACACACATACTTATATGGAACATGAAAACGATACTGTCAGAGGTCGAATACAGTGGCTACAACCGGCAGGGTACATACCTACAAGGTGAAGGCATCAGAGATGTTTATGAAACTATAACCCAGGTAGCATGCTGATGTAGAGGACAAAAGAATAACAACATTCTGAGGTAAATTTTATATCTATTATACCTATTAAAACCGCTGGTCTCAAGTTGGAAGAAAAACAAAATATACCACCAATAAGTGCTCTAATTTAGTTTCTCTTTAAAATTGGTGCTCAACGTGGTATTACCATCTTAATGTTACTACGTCTTGACTTTCAGAAGAGTATAGGCTGGTGTGGAGAGTTAGAGCGAAATCTAGATCAACTGCATGTCAATTATATTATTTCACGTGCCACCTGTGGCATTAGTGCCAGTTTGGTCTACCTTTATTATACAATATGTGTTACAAAACTACAAATAAACATTTAAGGGGGTGGTGTAGACCATCAAACTGAACAACTTTCACTATGGGACCAATATCGAAATCGCGAAAAAATAAATTTATCTTCTATACTCTACAAATCGACTAGAGCTAAAATATGTATGGGATTTAAAATAATTTTTTTCTCGATTTCGATGTTGGTCCCATAGAGAAAGTTGTTCAGTTTGACGGTCTAAACAACCCCCTTATGAGTTTTAAAAATTTATTGTTACTTATGAAACACCCTGTATAGTATAAGAGATAGACGTACTTTTTGTTATCATCAGCTGCAAGGCTTATTCAGTATTCATAGTGTGTAGAGCATCTCTGTGATGGGGATGGACCAGGTCTGTCTGCATAACTCCAGTCGGTTTAGTAGTTACAGCCGTTTAAAGGTCAGTAAAAAATTAACGATCAGCTGCAAGGCTGATCATAGGATATCATTGTAATATGCAGTGTAGCTATGCGAACAGTGCAAAAACTGATATGATCTGTCTGTCGGTTTAGGAGATACAACCGTTTGACCTTTAAACGCCTGTAACTTCTAAACCGACTGTAGTTATGTAGGCAGACTTGCATGGGTAGCATGCCACCGTGATACAACGCTATCACACCTTCGCTCTCTTTCTATTTTCGCGCGAACGAACGAGATAAAAGACGTGATACAGCCGTATCACGTATAGTATGCTACGGCTTCTAGTCGATCCCCATCACAGAGATGTTCTGCCCCCTATGAATACTGAATCAGCCCTACAGCTGATGATAACAAAAAGTACATCTATCTCTTGAAACAATATGAATGAATGGACTAGCAGTAGCATTCATAGTCGAGAAACACGCGATGTTTTCGACACAGAGCAATGCCCTACTATGCATACACTATTGCAGTTGTCTTCGCTTAAGATAGTGATGGGAAATAATCGCTGCTCCAGATATTCGAGTGCTTACAATTTGTTTGAGACACTTCTTAAGATCCGAAGTGGTACAAGGTCGAATGTCAAAACTATAACATTTATTATATCGTTATGTTTTTTCTCACGGTAGTTGAAGTAGTTGGTAAGAAAACCAACTGTAAGAAAAAGACGTAGTATTTCATCCTGTATACAATTCATTAGTAACCCATACAGGGAAATTTTTAGGGACGAAAAAATTATAACTACCATTAGCAGTATTTATTAATAAGTATACATAAATCGAAAATTCTTGAAGATTTCGAAACTAGATCCAAATACTTCAAGTTGGACAAGATTTGCACTTCAAGTCTTTCAATCACTTTTGAAGGCTTTCAATTCAAACCATTTTCATACTTAAAACCTGTGAAATAAGACTGATTTGCTATGTGGTCTGTAGAATAGTTTAAACCGGTCGGTAACCGAAGGTGATTAATTTGGTAATTTTTCTCAATTCATTAAACGTATTGCTTAATGATAGAACGTTCATACATAGCTATCATTCTGATATAGTTGTCGTGACCCCTACGTGTGGTAAACGGCTCGGATAATACTCATAGGTTTCCACCGGGTGTGATCCTGGGCAACACTTCTGATATTTATCTATCCTTGTCGGCCTCCACTTCAAGTGGCACCAGGATATTTTAAAGCGACTTCTCTTTCGTTTACCTGTTGGGTGCAATTCTAAGGATGTTTTGGATGGATGATTCCTTCTCAATCCATGCCTTGCGACTGTCGCTTCTTAAACAAGTCTTTAATCAGACAAGGTACAAACTGTTAGGACATGGGACAAAATAGTGACTGTGAACATTACTTTAAATTAACATCTGGTACTTAATCTTTGTGACATAGAGGTTATTTTGTGACCTCGATAGATTGTTGTTGCAATTTTTCCGCCCACACCCATATTGAGGATCTTCCACATCCGGATCATCTTGACAAATGATATACGTGTGGAAGTCGAATACCCTAAATCCAACTACAGTACAAACAATTTAAATGTTTAGCGTTCTTAGAGCTTTCATAAATGCGTAACTCTCAAAGATTGTATTTAACAAATATTAATCGTTACCAGAATATTAAATATTATGTAATTATTCTGTCATTCACAGAGATTTCTGCAACTTCCTTAAAAGCAAACAAATTGATATTCATGGCAAAACTTTATTATAATTTAACGACTGACGAATGCTCTCAGTATGGTCTCATTTACCAACGTTATATGAAAATAAATCAATACGTTAAAGCGTATTGCATTCTAGATTCTACATACTTGCCCTGAGAATGAAGAATGCAGATACAGTGCCGGATTAGCCTTTTAAATGGCAAAAGTTTGAACATTAAGCAACTGGGATAAACGGCTAGTGTACCTATTCAATAATTAAATTTAACATGTGTGCGGTAATAATGATAGATGAGTCATTGTCCAAAGCGAGAAGGTCAAACAAAGTATGGATGGATTTTGTAAATCATCTTTCACATTTTGTAAGAGCGCTGAAGGAATGGTTCAATCAGACTACCAAATTGAATAACTTTTACTTTGGAGGCGCAAATAAAAGTCGAACATGCATGCTCAAAGCTGATTGAAAGTTTTTATGAACAACGAAAAAAAATCAATACGCTAAGACCTTATTGAGTTTTACTCATTTTGTAAAAACTTTATTACTCGTAGAAACATAACACTTTGCTATCTTTTTATTACTTTGAGTTGTGGTCAGTTGAATACATGTCTGTGCGAGCTGGTCGTAGATTTCACGGATTCTTGTACCGTCTGTGGTACAGCGGTGTTGTAATTGCAGACGGCTACTAACTCGCAACCATGACGAATGCAGGTGAGCTGCGTTTGTGCACTGTAAACAGTTTTAGGAAATACTAATTTCAAATATTTTTGATTTTAAACATGTTACAGCCATGTTCTCTGGGTAGTGTGGTCGAGTCATCGGGTCCGTAACGCAAGTCCGATTTACACATATCCTCGGCAGCGAAATTCGATAACGCCATTCCCCGGTCTGGAAGAGTGGGGGTTCAAGTTCCGCCTGTGATATAATTTTTAAATCTTTAATTTGATTAGGAAATATGTACTAGTTTACCATTGTAATGTTTACAAGTATAAACCCGTAGCGCCACGTAATGAAGGGTTTGAATTGTATTTTTTTTGGAAAATTGTCCTTGTTATAGTAGTACGAAAGAAGAAGCTTTTTACCCGACTGCGCGACGCAAAGGAAGGGTAATGTGTTTTTGAAATTTTATGGTAAAATGATGAATAAAATGTTAGAAACTTGTTGAAGAGGCATAAAGTTGCATGTCAGGATTGTAGCAGATAACGATCTCTTGAAACCTGTCTATACGAATGGACGAACATGTATGACAATATTTATGTATGTACACCTACACAGTTACGCTAAGTCATCTGCTATTAAATCAAACTTTCTAATTTCCTTAAAAAAACAAGGAAGCTGATAAAACCAGCATAACGACGGAAGCATCAGACCAGTTACGGTAACCAGTATCACATACTGAACCCCGTAACAAACTGAATGTAGTATACGATACTGAACATAGTCAAACCGGACACATGGACCAGTTAGTAAAGATGGACGTGCGTGACGTATACCAGAGACGTAACCAATTGTGCGTAACGCGGAGTGAATTAATTGGGTAATCACAATGATTAGAATTTACACCTTCCGAACCGATAGTAGAGATTAAACGGAAAGTTTATGATTTATAGTTATAACACGCTAAATTGTCTTGTTGGTAAACATGAAAATGTATTAATAGAAATAGAAAATTGTTTTTTTAGCGCGCGCGCATTTGCCCGGTTTAGTCACCGAAGTACACACGACTGCTCAGGCTACCCTGTTTGGACTGTGAACTATTAGAAGTTGAACGCTGCGAATCGTGCGAGAGGGTGCGGTATGTTGTTGTTGTTTCGTCTCACGGCACGCTGCGCCCGCGCCGGCAGCCGCGTCTATGCAGGCTCTCTACCGCACTATTTTGTGTTTTGTACGTAGTGTAGTTATGGGTATATATGGTGCGTAACCTGATGTGTCGCCGTGTGTACAAGTGTATTTGTCTTTGTATGTTACCACTACTGCTTGGAAAGATAGGCAAAAACCATTAGACACGTCTTGGATCTCCAAAAACAGTCTTTTCCAGATTGTAGAATCTAGGTCAACCCAGGAAGGGCGGATGATCTAGATGCTTGGACGACCAGTGACCAGTTTGGCCAAAATAGGAACGAGTTGAAATAAAGGAGAGGCCTTTGCCTAGAGGTGGGACTACCTACATAGGAAAGCGAAATATGTTAGGAAATAGCGTTACACGCATTGTTACAAAAATGAAATGTGACGCACCATGAAAATACAAGCTCTTAGCTCTCAGTTAAGCCAAATTGTTCGTTTTCTTTTATAGAATGCAATTCTAAAACATTTAAGTACATTTGCATGTACTTTTTCTACCATACCATATACTCTCAACAACCAGCTTTCAACCACTAATCCATAGCTTACCTTTCTTTCCATTGTCTCTGGTCAAACGTAAAAATAGTCAAGTATAATCCACTCGTGCGTATTGGACAGAAAGTGAAAAGCCGCTTTCGTAGTAAGAATGTGCCTGGTCCAGGAATCGAACTGGTCTCGTTACGTAACAGATGGCTTACTGAGCCATCGCCTTGTTTGACTTGAAACGTTTTACCTAAGTAAAGGAGTTTGAGAAATTACGAGACACTAACTTACTAAGTTAATGGGTAACGAGTGAATTATTTAAATGTAACTCGTAAATGTAATTTTATAGTCGGGTGTAGGACCAAATTTGTTAAATAAAAACAGGCCGTTTTTAATGTATTTGGGTATTTTACTTTGACAATGTATAAAACCCGCATAGAATAGATACCTAAGTAAACATCTTCGCTTCGTGCGTTCATGTCATGAATTACATATTATTTTATAGGTTGCTTTCAGACCATTATACTGAACAACTTTCTTTATGGAGCCAACATGGAAATCGCGCAATTTTTGATAAAGTATTTCAGTTTGATATTCTAAACTACCCCTTGAATATTGTAACGCTAATAAGTTTACCTACACCCCGTATAAATTCAACGAAGGCCGAGAGTTTGTCGACGTTGTACTGGTCCGGGTCTACACCAGTAATATACGACTCTCTAACCATCAGGCACATCTTAATATATTGCTTCAAACAAAAGGAATCATAATTATAAAGTAACTATCGTTAAAACATTACAAACTTCAAAGTTAGAAGTTGCAAAGCACAGACAATTATGTTAACTAGTATTTTGAGGGAGGGAATTTAGTTCATTCAAATTATCATGTAAACAAAGGGAGATTAGCAATATCTCAGTCGAAATTGACGAATATTTCATTAGAAAATTAAAATTCATCAAATATTGTAATAATGCAAAAATGGCGGAAAATTGAGTTAGCAGAAAACAGCTGATACATCAGTGATGCTTTGTGCGGGGGAAAATAGTTTAAAATTTATTCGCTAGGAGGCGCGGAGCAAATTCATCAAGCAAAAATAGGCGTTATGATAGAGTATTAGAGTCTTATGAGCGTGATTAGTCCATAAGTAATTGACACTTTTGACACATGCGCACTAGGTAATTATTTGGTTCGGCGGGTTTTGTATAGCGTACCCAAGCTGCGCAAAAAAGTTCTAAAAGTTGATATGTGAAGTTGGCGCGAGGTGAATTTCCTCTAGCAAAAATGAATCTTATGTCAGGGGAAGATAGCTTAATTCTGTAAGTTTGGGCCTTAGATAGTTCGCGCATAAGGCTGTTTGCCTATTTAATTAAGAAGCTAAAATTAAGCACAGAAGTTCATGCAATTACCATCTTTAATTGGAAGTAAATAAAGATTGATGAGGGAAAATGTAAATAGTTTTTCAAATTGGTACGGGTTATTGGGAAGACAAGATTACCATATAAGGAGACGTTTTCTTGTATGAATTAGAGGGAGGATTAGAAGGGTGAAAGAAAGCCTTATAATTATAAAGTTAAGGATCAATTTTGATTGTTCACAAACTGACGACACGAACGACAGGAAAGACTAGAACGACCGCGAAGACAGGAACGACCGCGAAGACAAGAACGACCGCTACGACATAGTGAAGCTTACATAAATAGGCTCGGCTTAGAGGGAGGGGGGTCATTCATCAATATTCATTCTTTGAGCTCACACGCTGCCGGTTTGTGACTTGATATTATTTTTATTTCAAAGTTCTTTTGGGGAAGTTTATTCGATTTGAGTCATTAGTAAAGCGTTTGCATTGTAATTTAAATTTAAAATCATTTTCTTTAACTTATTTTGGGGTAAATTCTGAGATTTTCTTATTTTTGTAAATTTAATTTAATTGGGGGGTCATTGTTCGGTTGTGAGGTTGAAGATGAATAATCATGTGGTACACAAACGAGGTTTTGTGGGTTATGGACTGGTCACCTTACGGTGACAACTGACTGTCGATAACTTCCAACGTCTTTTCGGAGACGGGCTCGGTTTCGGGGCGTGCCAGCAATCGTTCTTTACCAACATAACGATTTTTAGCCTCCTAAGTTTCGTAATCTGGATGTAATTGTTTCCCGGTAGCTTTCCGTGAGAAGTGGAATGGCGTCCTTTAGGGGGCTGGGAACTTTGCATCTGGAGTGCGAAATTTAGTCCCTGTAATTTAACACTTGCCAATAGGGACCCGTTCATATCACAACTTATGGCTTCGGCCGTTGATATGGACATTACACTTCTGGAATAGACTTAGGTACACTAGAGGCTCCATCCTCGCTTCGCTTTCCAGTTTAGTTCGAAAAATTTCCTTTACACCGAGGAAATTTTTACATCACACACCTACACGATTACATGTAAATGTGAGGCCTACCTCTAGTCTTGCGGAATTTCCTTACACCGGGAAGTTTCAAACATTAGGGCACTTCTTTAGAATAGGAAAATATTTAGACAATGGTTAGATTTACTAGGGCTTTGTTAGAATAATATAGGTTAGGGTAGGTATTTAACTTTGACTAGAATCAGAGTAGGAACTGAAAGATTTAGACGTTCAGGATTACAAATAGGATTGATAAGTACCTAACTTCAGTAGGATTTCATGAATTATTCCTTAAATTTGAGTTATAAGGTTGTTCAGTAGAAATTTACCAGTAGAAATTGGAGCGATGTTCATATAATTTAAAGCAAATTAAGTTTCATGATAAATCCTGATTTCAAAAAAGTAAATGACATTATAAATAGAAAACAGTGAATAGGTGACAATATCAAAGTTATAATTCAATATAATACTGTCCAAACAAAATAAGTTCAATCTAAATTTATCGTTTCCTTATAATAATGGGAAATTAGAGTTTCTTATCATACCTATTACTTTGTTATGAGTTGGTGGAACTTTGGGATATAGTGCCTAGTGCCCTCTAGTCAGAAAAATAAATGATTATGGTACATAATAAGTTTTACAGATTTATATCAGAGTCAAATAAATAAAGGTTTTATCATACTATTCACATGAAAGAGAGAACTTACTTTCAATGGACCAAGGTTCTATTCATTCAGTTAAATGTCATACTGTTTCTATAAGCTAAAGTTTCTGCTTATATTGTCATGTTAGTTTTATGTATACGTACTTACCTACTAAATGATAATGATGTAGATTCTCAGAATAGGAACTTTACTTTGATTAAATTGTAAACAGGATGAGCTTTTGAACTAGTTTATAAAAGAAAAGATATTAAAAGGGAAATTTTACTAATTAGGGTTTCTTAAAGTCACAACTAATATAGAAATTAAGTCTAAGAATTACTAATAATAACTCGAACTAGAGTCTAAATTAAATAGAAACCAGTCTATTTGAAAATACCTCTTGTCCTTTGTATAAAAAAATACTGACACACTGACAAAGAATTGACTTTAAAATTTACAAGTCTCAACCATCCTTTACTAAACTTGACTTACCTGACTAAGACACAATATCTCGGGAAAAGTTTGGAGGAGGGCTGACCAGTTTGGAGACGAGGCCCACTGAAGCTAGAAATATTCTAGCAGGAGGAAATACCACATAAAATAACTCCTGAGAGCGGAATGGCGGGGCTCTCTTCTATACCAAACGAAACAATCATTCTTCTATACCAAACGAAACAATCATTCTTTTATACTTTCTTGTATTCCAAAGGAAAAAACAAAACAAAGAAATAAACTATATATTTTAATAGGTTAGGAAATCTAACACCCTGTATAAGTAAAATTGGTAGAGAAATCTAAGTTAACTATTTAACACACTGTAGGATAAGAAAAGGTCTTTAGCTATAGAGGTATTTCATTAGATTGACTTCAGCGCGTACTGACGGAGGGTTGTAGGTTACATTTTCTGATAATAACTTCATAATCATAGTCAAAATTAGTATTGCGGGCTAGGAAGTTAGGTATTACTTTCTGATTTATGTTAATATTAAGTTTAGGTAATTCTAGGTCTCTGTTTGTTAGAATATTAGATAAATCTCAAGTCTGTCGCACCTAGGTTACTATTATGCGGTTCACAACGTAGTCTCCTGTTTCACTAGACGATCGATACTGGCCAAGTTAACGTCTTCAACTCAAAAATGGGATCATAAATAAGTTTAGGTATAGTTCATAAGTTAGGCTAAGTTAAGTTAAGTTAATAGGTAGGGATTTTCTGTACTGTTGGCAGCGACCAGTTAGATAATTAGTTTAGGTAGATAGGCATTTTCGGTGCTTAGGTGCTGAAAGTCCCGGATAATTATATTAGATTTAAATTAGTTTTTCATAGGTAGTATAGGATAGGTAGGACATCTTTTACATTAGGTGCCGCGAACAGGAAGTTAGGGGTATCTATTACATTGGTAGACCGCGACTAGGATAGTTAGGGGTATCTGTTACATGAGATGCCGTGACCAGGATAATAGACTTTGTAGACTAGGTCAGGTTTTATTTTATATTTTGTAAACAAAAGATAGGTTTTTTATTACAAACGTATGATCCATTTTGAGTTAAAATAATAGCCTTGTCAGGCTTACATTGTTGCCGTGAGAGAGGATAGCAGATTTCGAGATTTAGGTATTCTGAGAGATTTAGAAAAGGTTTGGTTTGAAATGCAGGTTAAATAATTAGTTTATTTAGTTAGGGATAATTTATGCTTTAATTTTGATCACATAGAATAGATGTTTACATGAGGTTATATAGGCATATGATTGGGAATTTCACTTAGAAGGTTATCACTGTTCACTAGATATTTATGAGCACTTTGGTTTTTACGTTACGCAGTTTACGCACTGTTACTTTGCTACACCAGGGTTATTTGCACTAGATGAAGCGACGTTTTGTAGAGATTTCTGCTTCCGAGTGGATAGTTGCTGGAACGAGAACAGTTTGGAGTATTGTCAATATCTTCTTTTCTTCCTTTTAGTAGCGTAGTTTGAAATGAAGTTCAGGAGTTTGAGACGCCTTGGTGTGTCTTGAGGAAAGCAGCACTCAGCAGCAGATAAGTGTGTTGAAATGCGTTAGGAGGTTCTTTCGAGTAGCGATTACAGGAACTTCGGTTCGAGAGTTTTTAGGTTGTAATGTTCTTAATGTCTTATTTACTCCTTCTTTGATACCGTAGCGAAGGAAGTATAGAAAATCAGAGTTTAGACGCCCGCTCTGACGCTTTCTTCAAGTCAGGTCAGGTATTGAAACCGTGGTATTTCGAGTTTCTTCTTTTCAATTTCGATTTGTTCTTGATGTTTTCTTTTTCTTTTTCGTGATAACGTAGCAAAGATGTAAATGAGTTCTTCGTTAGCGTTTGGAAAAAATTTCTGCAAATCGGCCATGTTGTGTAGAATTTGTAGAAAAAAATAACTGACGGAACGGAAGTAGTAGGTAAATTTTGACAGGTAAAAATGCCGTGATCTTATTGGTTGATTGCATAGAAGTTAGAAAGAAGCTAATTACGTTCATTGGCTAATATAGGCTTGCGACATTTTTCTATGATTAGGAAGTTTGTCAATATACATATTTTTAAAGCTAAAACTAGAATTTAGGTAATTAAATTATTAAATTGGATTATTCCTAAATTAAAATTAAATACAATCGTTATTTGTGATAAGAAATCTAACATCCAAATGTCTCAGAATGATTTTTAATTGAAGTAAGTTGATCACCGGAGTAAAAATTAGTGTTGCCGTTTCTTGAAAAATAAGTCGCTACATTTTAAGGATATGGTACGTTAAGAATCCGATAGGGGTCGCTAAACGTTTGAATTAGATATATAAGAAAGTGCGAGGTAAACAAAACAGTTGATAAAACAAACTGTTTATTAGCTTTATTACAGAATTAAATGAACGATTAACTAATTAGGGTTCCGAATTAATTATTTTGTAGTTTATCATTCTGTAATAGTTACTAATTTTAGCTTGGTAGTAAATTGTGATTTTGATTTTCTTGATTAGGATTGACTTAAATTATGACTATTTAGATTATATTTATTTAGGTGCTCCAGCAGTGGAGACACTATACATGAAAGCAAAATTTTACAATACCTACCTACCTACTAGCGAGATTTAGAAGTAAAACTATATCACAAGTAAAATTTTGTAAAATTAGTACTTATAACAAGGGAACAATTATAAAGCATAACATAATGAATTTATTAATGAGAAACAATTTCGTTAAAAGCGTTAGATATAGCTAATTTTATTTTTAAGGTAAAGTGTACGTAATTTATAAAAAAGGGGTAACTAAGCCGCAAATAAATCCCTCACTAAAATGGTAACACTGTAGAGAATTGATTTTGGTTCGAAGTTAGAAGGTTAGAGAACTAGATGGAGCTAAGTGTCTCAAATCTAATTCTTACGATTATTTTAAAATCAAATTTACATAGATTGCATTTGTTTGAATAAGTTAATATTTATGCTAGATAGATAAAATAGGTAGTTCACTTATTTAATAATGGGAATAGGGAGTAAAAAGCGGAAATTTAAGTATTTCTTTCGTTTCTACCTATAGATCGTTTCGCAAATAAGGTCGGTAGGTGGCGTTAGTAGGTTTAATCGGAAATTAGGCGTGTGTAAAGGATTCGTAAAATCTTGTTTGTAATACCTATTTGGGTTTCCTAGAACAAGTCTATATCTTACTAGTTAATAGTAGTAATAGTGTTTTTCATAATAAGGCAATAGATTTCTTATAGTGTAAAATTTGCCATTCACCTAGTATGATTTAAATTATTACCGGGAAACGAGTAGGAAAATGATTTTTCAACTTATTTTATTTAAATTATAGTTTTGACGGAGTGGAATTATACAAAATTAAACATTACTGTAGTTAAGTATTTTAGAACGATAAAATGAAATGAGATTTTATGTTTACATAATTTTAGAAAGAAATTGGACACAAAATTTGGGTTTACCAACTTTAAGGTGGAATAAAACCAAGTTAGACAACCTTGTAGGATGAATGCGATCTTAGTTCAGTACAGTGGACCTACGAGACAAAGTGGAACTCGATGTTCTCACTAAAAAGTCGTGTTAAAATATTAGCCTCAAGTAATGTCAAATCATAGGAATAATACATAATTATTGAAAGTTTAATTAAGAGAGAATTATTTTAAAATAGTAAGATGACTAAGGGATAAAGTCTCAAATGAATTAAACTCGGGGGGAAGGGTGTTTGCTATGTTTTATTTTATAATAAATTAGGTAGATTTAATAAATAGCATTGTTTAGATAAATTAAAGAGTGTGAAAGAGATTTTGCGGAACATTTAATTATAAATACCTACTTTAGTTGTAACATTTTAGTTAGTTTAAGAAATGAGCTAAATTAAAATTATGTTAATGCTTCTCTTGTTTTTGGTAACTTGTTTTAGTATTTCAAAAGTAAATACAGTAGAGAAGTGGGAAATTTCATAATAGGTAAATATCAAATAATTTAGAAATTAAAATGGTAAATAGTGGTACCTAACAACAAAAGCTTTATAAATTTAATCTTTATTTAGTCAGATAACTAATTAGGTATAATGCTAGTGAGATCAGGTTATAAAAGATAGGCACAAACAATGTAAGTAGGTATATAGGTATAGGTATATTAGATATATTCAAACCATAGAAAAGTATATGTCTAGAATGAACATCACGCTTCTACAGTACAGGACAGAACGGGCCAACTTTCTTGGGTTGGTGTGCTTGAGGCGTCATACAAATTATGTCTGTGTGCGTGTGTAACAATATTCACTTTGCTAAAATCTCTTTATAAGGTGGAAAGCATGTAGCTAATTGAAAGTTATTACAGGTTTTAGTTATTGTTAGTTTAAATTGATCCTAGTTAAGAAGGAGATGTAGGAACTTAGTCCCTTTCTATTCAACTCGAAGCTAGTAGTAGGTACCTACCCGAGAATAGCGTAGAATATCAATCGTATGAAAGCGGAAGAGTGATAGATATAGAGTCTACAACACGATAAATGAAGAATAATATTTAGAGATAGGAAATAACGGTATAATATAGCAATAAGTAAAACTAAAAACTATAACATTTAATTAAATAAGCGCGAGTAGTTGTCAAGCGAAAGATAGGTAGACAATGCGTCCGCAGGTACGTAGTAACGCGTTCGAGCGGCTGGATGTACGCGGGACGAAGCTCGAGGAGGGGGACGCTTCGACCGGTAGAAACTTCGATGCATTGGTGTATGGTCCAAGTTGCTAGCGAGCGACTACTTTTGTATAAGTTAGGGCTTGGTCCAAGTAGTAGCGGATTGTCGTTACACTAGTATAGGGTTCTCTAGACTAAAGTATTGGTTCAGTGTTCTAACACTCTAGGTGGTTGACTGCAATGGGAGTCTGTAGCATAATGTATCTCATGTCATGAATCCCTAATAATACAAGTCAGGTTTTTACACACTATTGTGTTTGTACATTTCCAGTAGGTGGTTGGAATACAAATTTATTTCGGTGGATAAATACTATTATTACAAAAATAATTAGTCTAATACTTTTGCACATTTGAGTTAATGTTTGCTTTTTAAAATAATTATAGTTTTATATTTTGTTATTAATTTAGTTGTTAAGTAGGGATGTCCAATGGTCAATCATGCGTAAGGAGTCGAAAATAGAGGGGGAAGCGAGTTTCGGACTTCTCTGTCAGCACGTCATAACATCTAGGCAGAGGAAACTGTGGAGATGTTTTATAGGGTTGTCAATAAGTAATAAGAGTCAAAGTCAGTTCTGAGAGTGGTAAAAAGCAGGAGCATTGAGGTGACATTTAACTTATAAAAAAATAGAGAGATTAAGGGTAGGGGGGAAGTGCGTCTGCCAGGATGTACGTTGTTTGGTGAAGGGAACGCATTCAGTGAGAGTTGCCTAATATTCTTAATATAATGATTTATAGGTTACCTGTTTTGGTCATCTTAAAATTTAATTAGGTATTGAAAAAAAAAAATCTAGTTTTCTGATTTAACTTTGAGTTAAAAGCGTGGTTATTCTTTCATTATAACTGTCATTTTGTTGAGTCATTGGGTTGTTGCGAGAAATTTTGGGAACTTCCCTATCAATAGATTTATTTTCACTATGGTTAAGTTAGGAAGGGACTAGTCTTCGTGGCGATTCATGGGGGGGCCTGTGTCCGGCAGTGGACGTAAGTCGTCTGAGGTAATGATGATGATGATGGTTTGGTTAAGAATAAGCATTAAAATAGATTAAACAATACTAGGGGGTCGCGATTTCATTATATTTCCAAATAAAAATAATAAAAAAAAAAAAACCTAGAATTTAGAATTAAATAAATTTAAAATAAATATCAAACCACAAGTAAACAGGAAATCACGGAAGATTAGATTGTTTAGGCTTATTTCATTTACCTTTTAGGATAATTAAAGTTCAATCTGTCAAAGTCCGACTAAAAAGATTAGATACAAGTAAAGAATTTTATTAGTAAATAATAATAAATAAAATGTGGCTTAATTTAGAGTTTTTGAACGATAAAATTTAAGTAACATGTGAGTGATGGTGACAAGAGTTATTTAGTTTTGGAATATTCGAGAATGGGGGAAGGAAATGTTCGAATTTCAAAAGGTATTTAATCGTTATTATAACTTGATTTAGAACTTCTTTTACGCGGTTGTGGTAATTTATAATTTTATCTTTTCGTGTCATTGATCTGTTGATTTTATTTTGGATTTGAATTGGTGTGTGAACAAAATGAAAGTATGTGTTGGCAAGCAGAATGTTTAAGCGACATATTTATAAAACCTTATTACAATATTATATATTTTATAATTTATATTATGAAAAAAAAAAAGTATGAGGAAAGAGGGCCATTTGGAATTAACAGAAGTCAAGGTCATGGAAATTAGGTTATTGATATTCAAACTTGGACACACTACACTATACAAAAAGATTTCTTGTGTAGATCTAATAGGAGGGTCTTAGTTGTCGCGACAGTTGTTTTCAATGGCTGGGACGATGATTAAGATTAGTAGTTGGTTTCAGTAGAGAATACTGTCCACAAGGAAGCTTTTACTCCACTGGTAGGATATGAAAATACGAGAACACTCTACACTCTCCAAACTATTAATGATTACAGTGGTTGATGGAAAGTGTCAGATAGGGTATTTAATATTCAAACGATGGTTTTCAGTCTAACGACGATGATGATCTGGATGGTGGTAGATTGTATTATGGAGTTCTATTAAATTGAAAAATAGAATCTGATGGATTGACATAGTACACAATTCATTCTGAGTGACTAGCCTCACAAACTAGTTTCTACACATGAACCAGATTTTCTAGTGAAAGCTGCTAATTGATCCTGAATGTTATGTTATGATTTGAAACTTTTCTCACTGATGGAATTGTTTCTCGGCTTGGTATTTTAAATACACACCACACTGAGAACATTTCAAGGAAGAATATTAATAAACTATTTTACAGTTAATATATTAAGTTAAAATTGACTCCGGTTGAAATTTGAATTTTAAATACATACCTGCGTAAATTTTGGGGGAAGAATGTACTGGTCCGGGTCTACACCAGTAATATACGACTCTCTAACCATCAGGCACATCTTAATATATTGCTTCAAACAAAAGGAATCATAATTATAAAGTAACTATCGTTAAAACATTACAAACTTCAAAGTTAGAAGTTGCAAAGCACAGACAATTATGTTAACTAGTATTTTGAGGGAGGGAATTTAGTTCATTCAAATTATCATGTAAACAAAGGGAGATTAGCAATATCTCAGTCGAAATTGACGAATATTTCATTAGAAAATTAAAATTCATCAAATATTGTAATAATGCAAAAATGGCGGAAAATTGAGTTAGCAGAAAACAGCTGATACATCAGTGATGCTTTGTGCGGGGGAAAATAGTTTAAAATTTATTCGCTAGGAGGCGCGGAGCAAATTCATCAAGCAAAAATAGGCGTTATGATAGAGTATTAGAGTCTTATGAGCGTGATTAGTCCATAAGTAATTGACACTTTTGACACATGCGCACTAGGTAATTATTTGGTTCGGCGGGTTTTGTATAGCGTACCCAAGCTGCGCAAAAAAGTTCTAAAAGTTGATATGTGAAGTTGGCGCGAGGTGAATTTCCTCTAGCAAAAATGAATCTTATGTCAGGGGAAGATAGCTTAATTCTGTAAGTTTGGGCCTTAGATAGTTCGCGCATAAGGCTGTTTGCCTATTTAATTAAGAAGCTAAAATTAAGCACAGAAGTTCATGCAATTACCATCTTTAATTGGAAGTAAATAAAGATTGATGAGGGAAAATGTAAATAGTTTTTCAAATTGGTACGGGTTATTGGGAAGACAAGATTACCATATAAGGAGACGTTTTCTTGTATGAATTAGAGGGAGGATTAGAAGGGTGAAAGAAAGCCTTATAATTATAAAGTTAAGGATCAATTTTGATTGTTCACAAACTGACGACACGAACGACAGGAAAGACTAGAACGACCGCGAAGACAGGAACGACCGCGAAGACAAGAACGACCGCTACGACATAGTGAAGCTTACATAAATAGGCTCGGCTTAGAGGGAGGGGGGTCATTCATCAATATTCATTCTTTGAGCTCACACGCTGCCGGTTTGTGACTTGATATTATTTTTATTTCAAAGTTCTTTTGGGGAAGTTTATTCGATTTGAGTCATTAGTAAAGCGTTTGCATTGTAATTTAAATTTAAAATCATTTTCTTTAACTTATTTTGGGGTAAATTCTGAGATTTTCTTATTTTTGTAAATTTAATTTAATTGGGGGGTCATTGTTCGGTTGTGAGGTTGAAGATGAATAATCATGTGGTACACAAACGAGGTTTTGTGGGTTATGGACTGGTCACCTTACGGTGACAACTGACTGTCGATAACTTCCAACGTCTTTTCGGAGACGGGCTCGGTTTCGGGGCGTGCCAGCAATCGTTCTTTACCAACATAACGATTTTTAGCCTCCTAAGTTTCGTAATCTGGATGTAATTGTTTCCCGGTAGCTTTCCGTGAGAAGTGGAATGGCGTCCTTTAGGGGGCTGGGAACTTTGCATCTGGAGTGCGAAATTTAGTCCCTGTAATTTAACACTTGCCAATAGGGACCCGTTCATATCACAACTTATGGCTTCGGCCGTTGATATGGACATTACACTTCTGGAATAGACTTAGGTACACTAGAGGCTCCATCCTCGCTTCGCTTTCCAGTTTAGTTCGAAAAATTTCCTTTACACCGAGGAAATTTTTACATCACACACCTACACGATTACATGTAAATGTGAGGCCTACCTCTAGTCTTGCGGAATTTCCTTACACCGGGAAGTTTCAAACATTAGGGCACTTCTTTAGAATAGGAAAATATTTAGACAATGGTTAGATTTACTAGGGCTTTGTTAGAATAATATAGGTTAGGGTAGGTATTTAACTTTGACTAGAATCAGAGTAGGAACTGAAAGATTTAGACGTTCAGGATTACAAATAGGATTGATAAGTACCTAACTTCAGTAGGATTTCATGAATTATTCCTTAAATTTGAGTTATAAGGTTGTTCAGTAGAAATTTACCAGTAGAAATTGGAGCGATGTTCATATAATTTAAAGCAAATTAAGTTTCATGATAAATCCTGATTTCAAAAAAGTAAATGACATTATAAATAGAAAACAGTGAATAGGTGACAATATCAAAGTTATAATTCAATATAATACTGTCCAAACAAAATAAGTTCAATCTAAATTTATCGTTTCCTTATAATAATGGGAAATTAGAGTTTCTTATCATACCTATTACTTTGTTATGAGTTGGTGGAACTTTGGGATATAGTGCCTAGTGCCCTCTAGTCAGAAAAATAAATGATTATGGTACATAATAAGTTTTACAGATTTATATCAGAGTCAAATAAATAAAGGTTTTATCATACTATTCACATGAAAGAGAGAACTTACTTTCAATGGACCAAGGTTCTATTCATTCAGTTAAATGTCATACTGTTTCTATAAGCTAAAGTTTCTGCTTATATTGTCATGTTAGTTTTATGTATACGTACTTACCTACTAAATGATAATGATGTAGATTCTCAGAATAGGAACTTTACTTTGATTAAATTGTAAACAGGATGAGCTTTTGAACTAGTTTATAAAAGAAAAGATATTAAAAGGGAAATTTTACTAATTAGGGTTTCTTAAAGTCACAACTAATATAGAAATTAAGTCTAAGAATTACTAATAATAACTCGAACTAGAGTCTAAATTAAATAGAAACCAGTCTATTTGAAAATACCTCTTGTCCTTTGTATAAAAAAATACTGACACACTGACAAAGAATTGACTTTAAAATTTACAAGTCTCAACCATCCTTTACTAAACTTGACTTACCTGACTAAGACACAATATCTCGGGAAAAGTTTGGAGGAGGGCTGACCAGTTTGGAGACGAGGCCCACTGAAGCTAGAAATATTCTAGCAGGAGGAAATACCACATAAAATAACTCCTGAGAGCGGAATGGCGGGGCTCTCTTCTATACCAAACGAAACAATCATTCTTCTATACCAAACGAAACAATCATTCTTTTATACTTTCTTGTATTCCAAAGGAAAAAACAAAACAAAGAAATAAACTATATATTTTAATAGGTTAGGAAATCTAACACCCTGTATAAGTAAAATTGGTAGAGAAATCTAAGTTAACTATTTAACACACTGTAGGATAAGAAAAGGTCTTTAGCTATAGAGGTATTTCATTAGATTGACTTCAGCGCGTACTGACGGAGGGTTGTAGGTTACATTTTCTGATAATAACTTCATAATCATAGTCAAAATTAGTATTGCGGGCTAGGAAGTTAGGTATTACTTTCTGATTTATGTTAATATTAAGTTTAGGTAATTCTAGGTCTCTGTTTGTTAGAATATTAGATAAATCTCAAGTCTGTCGCACCTAGGTTACTATTATGCGGTTCACAACGTAGTCTCCTGTTTCACTAGACGATCGATACTGGCCAAGTTAACGTCTTCAACTCAAAAATGGGATCATAAATAAGTTTAGGTATAGTTCATAAGTTAGGCTAAGTTAAGTTAAGTTAATAGGTAGGGATTTTCTGTACTGTTGGCAGCGACCAGTTAGATAATTAGTTTAGGTAGATAGGCATTTTCGGTGCTTAGGTGCTGAAAGTCCCGGATAATTATATTAGATTTAAATTAGTTTTTCATAGGTAGTATAGGATAGGTAGGACATCTTTTACATTAGGTGCCGCGAACAGGAAGTTAGGGGTATCTATTACATTGGTAGACCGCGACTAGGATAGTTAGGGGTATCTGTTACAACGTGCTTTGGGAACTTTCTATGTTCAGCAGTCATCAACATCATCAGCCCATCATCGTCCACTGCTGAACATAGAGGCCTCTCCCAAGGCGCGCCACATCATCATCATCATCATATCATATGGCATTTTTTTTGTCTTCCTGCTTGGATCCAGGGAGGTTTAGAATAGCCCTGAGAAGGGCTGTTGTTTGGATCCATGGTATAATATCGCAGGGAAAACACCGGGAGATTCGCGAAGAACAGTCCGGTGCGCCAGATGCCCAGATATAGTCAGGAACGTTTAGCGGGAAACAAGTCCGTTGCCCAGGGTGGACCGCGGGGAGGTAGTTCGAGACCAATTCCCACCCCAGGCGCGCCACAAAACTCAGCAGGCGTTCAGCAGTGGCTAATAATAAAACTGATGATTATATTATGTCATAATCACAGACTTAAAAGAAGAACCAGACGGAATGTCATCTAATCATGAGTGAAGCACCCATTTCTTTTGTATGCGTGCTGTCACGCGGTACATAAGGTGACGGGTTGTCGGACCTGCGCCTAGAGCTAGTGCATCTGTGTGAGTGTAGGTCCCTTGTAGAACAAACGAGATTGTATTACCTTGCATGCTTCACAACTTTTTAGTGCAATACTCGGTCCGTATTTCTTTCAGGTCCGTGGTCATAATTTGGTATATTGTGAATTGGTGTGGATTGGTGTGTGGTGTTCTGAGGTTTCAAAATATACCCCCTCTGGAAATATAATCGTGAGCATATGCTTATGCTTATAATTACATCGTTGAAACGATCATAATCACATTCGATCTACCATACCAGTATGACCATCGCCACTTTTATTTATATGGCTGCTATAGCATTATTATATTCTTAGAAGCATTCTAATGTCTCAATTACAGATCTGTTCCCATAAATTACATTTGTACGAGAAAGTTTATGAAAATTGAACTATTTCGTTGTTATACATACCTACATACTCGTGGGAAAAGACTCCATATTGTATCTTATTATGTCATCCATGATAATTTTAGCGTAATTTAGAGTGTACACTCAGTAAGTTTTAATATCTTCACGCTATGTGAACAATGAGGCTAAGTAGTAATTATTTAATGATTATGTGGAGCATGATTAACATTTTGGACTACTTTCTTAGATTTTGTAACACTTTTCTATAGGTAATAGTTACTACTTACTTGCTCTTGGTAAAAACCGATTGCACAATGTTTTCTTCTCAATTATTGAATTTATGTTTTCATTCATGTGCAGATTGCTAATATTTAATGCGTACCTATCGATTATATTTTACCTATTTGGATCAAAAACAATAATTCATCTAAAAAAGAAAAGGTGAATAAAAAATTTAATTCTAAAAACTTTGTCGAAAATGATTCGAAGGGACAAGGAGGTCGAAGGGTTATGATTTAAAAATTATTGAATAAACTTAAACGTCTCTATAAAAAAAAAGGTACTTTCTATAGCTACATCAAATAAAAAAAATTATGACAATAGCCATTAAACCTCTAAAAAACATTTAAAAAAATATAATCTAATGTAATGGCATCTTAAATTTTTTTTTTTTAGCTACAGCGGACAGTCTTTTTAATTAACTGTAAGGAGATTCTATTATTTTCTTTAAAAAAAAAAATCAAAATAAACTCTTCGCTGTTCAAACTTTATAAATTAAATGTTCGGTATCAAAAAAAGTTTTGATAATAGTATATAATAACAAATTAGTAACAAATAAAATCAGCAGAGAAGGACTGTTTTAAAAGACAATCCTTGGAGTTTCATACATGGTGCAATATCCCCAGTCTTGCACCAATATGACATGAAGCAATGATCAACATCTGCGTACGCGCAATCAGGGTAAATAATATACATTAAGGGATAATCTTTTATTATTGGGGTGATTAGTGTTGTTTGTACCTATTAGTAGGTAAGCACTGAGATGATACTTCGTCAATATTACACTTCGACTTGATTAGACATCGACATTTGACGATTTTATACCTTGTCATTATTAATTTTAGACATTAGTCGCCTAAACCGCTGATATTAGTTAATGTACCGCAAAAGCTTATTAACTCTACCAATCAGTGCTACCAATCCCCAAAATGTCAATACATATTGAATAATTTACAATGTTACGATATTGTATTTAGACCCTGGAAGTTTGGGGTTTGGGGTCCAGGGACCCCAAATCACAGAATGTTTATTATTTGTCTGTTTGCTTGTGTTGTGTTGTTAAAACTTCCTTACATACAAAATACGGCCTTTGTTGTAATATGTAACATTGTAAGAAATTTACACGATAAAATTATATAGGTAGTTATAAGCACCATAACAATTTTATGTAACTATTTTCCGTGCTTGGGAAACTTGTACAATACTATGTAGTTTTCGTGTCACGCAAAGTGTATCACTATGGGTTAGTTCATATAAAAATAAAGTTATTGCCTGGTCCAACTATTGGGAATCAACCTTTTCTCATAAAAAGGAGAGAAGTAGTGGGCTATAATAACCCATCGCGCTGACTCGGGTCTTGTTTGAGGAGGCAATGTAGTGACCTACGTCATAATACTTCATCAAACTGAACAACTTTTAGTTTACCTACCTTAATATCTACCTAGAAAATGACCTACTCAGAAATTTTCTTGACAAGAAAAAGACAACATTCTAAAATGACGTACATGGAAAAAGTCCTCCTAAATGGGATTTTATTATGGGAAATAAGATAATTACCTACTTAGACAAGGTTACATCCATAAGTCCTTGCACATGAAGGACTTTATAAAATCTCCGATGACAGAAAAATTACAGGGTACCTAATAGATTATCGTGGTACGGGCATGTGATGCGGAGAGACGAGTGTCATGTTACGAGACGAGTGTTAAGTACCTATGAATGTGGATGGCTGTGGTAGGAGAGGAAGGCCGAAGAAAAGACGGATGAATTGTGTGAAGGATGATATGTGTTAGAAAGGAGTGACTGCTGAAATGACGACTAAGAGAGATGAATGGAAGAGGATTAAATATTGCACCGACCCCAGATAATGGGAAATGGGCAAGGGAATGATGATGATCTACTGTAATGTATACTCATGTTTCACAAATAAATGATGCGTGTGATGATTCGTAGTGTCTCAGCATTGGACCATCAGGCAGCTGCAGTATGAAACAGCAGATTTTTTTCGTGATTTCTATATGGGTCCTGTAGTAAAAGTAGTTCAGTTTGATGGTCTGAATCACCCCCACCAAGGTATGTAGGTATAGTAGATTACACACCGAGGGCAGGAAAGTAAGAAAGGTCTCAGATCTCATGTAATTGTCGACAGAGGCAAAGGTTAGGTCAACAAACATGTCATCTCTGAGGTTTTCCTATTTACTGCCCGAGGTTAGTATACTATCTTTCTCCTGGACAGAGGTGGAAAGCGGCAACTTCATTTAGCGCAGTGGGATGAAAATTGACGCTTTCCGTCCGGAGGGGATAAAATGCATTTAAGTTTATACCCTGTAACATATAATTCACGAGATGCGACACGGTCTGAAGCTAATAGACAAATAATTTTGAAGGCTTTGGACGGCATTGAATAGTACACTGAAACTTCCAAATTATACATAAAACAATACAATACAATATCAATATATAAATTATCATTAATTAACACCCTATTCTTGCCTCCGTACAATTTGTGAAACAAATATTTTTATTTGCTGTCAACTCTTGATTTGCGTCGCGTGATTCAATTATAAACAAATCTAAACTACCGCTACATAAAACTCTCGTAACTCATAACTAAAGCTAGTTTAAAACAGCAAGTAATAAAATATCAATAAACAAAGTCGGCCGAGGTATTAGTATTACCTCACAACATGCCACTAGATCGTTAGTCTTCTATCATCTGAATCTGACACAATCCTAGTGGTTTAATTGCAGCGAACGTGTAATACTGAGATTGGGTCAGTGATACATACTTTATACTTTATTTATATACTACTTTTTTTTTTTTTATATTATTGTATTTATATACTTAGTATTAAATATTATACAGGGTGTTTCATAAGTAACAATAAATTTTTAAAACTCATAAGGGGGTTGTTCAGACCGTCAAACTGAACAACTTTCTCTATGGGACCAACATCGAAATCGCGAAAAAAAAAAATTTATATCCCATACATATTTTAGCTCTAGTCGATTTGTAGAGTATAGAACATAATTTTTTTTTTTCGCGATTTCGATATTGGTCCCATAGTGAAAGTTGTTCAGTTTGATGGTCTACATCACCCCCTTAAATGTTTATTTGTAGTTTTGTAACACCTTGTATACAAGGTGTTTCATAAGTAAGAATAAATTTTTAAAACTCTTAAGGGGGTTGTTTAGACCGTCAAACTGAACAACTTTCTCTATGGGACCAACATCGAAATCGCAAAAAAAAAAATTTGATATCCCATACATATTTTAGCTCTAGTCGATTTGTAGCGTATAGAACATCAATTTTTTTTTTTTGCGATTTCGATATTGGTCCCATAGTGAAAGTTGTTCAGTTTGATGGTCTACACCACCCCCTTAAAGGTTTATTTGTATTTTTGTAACACCTTGTATAAAATTATATCCTACATAGCATTAAATATCATAAAATTGTATCCATAGTCGTGGTGGTCCAGTGGCGAGTAACCTTGCCTGCTGCAGGTGATGGTTCGAACCCCGTCTATATAGGCCGAATCATCCGAATGAGTTTTTCTGAATTAATGTACGATTTGTAACACTACTGGCCTTTCGGTGCAGGAAAACATGGTGAGGAAACCGGCATGTTTCAATTTCGAGGCATGTATTGTACCCATTTTAAATGGCGATGAGCTCACTCGCCATCACACTGGACAGAGTTTCAATGCTACTAAGTGAAACGTAGATGTTCTGAGTTCTCCGAATATCTCTGAGTACCCCCTCGGGAAACATAGTCGTGAGCATATTGCTTATTCTTAAAATTCCTTTATTGTCCAGAACTCCTCTTCCAATTTCTAGAGTTCAAAGTAAAACAAACCAACTGTTATCACAGAAGTAAACCTAACAATACATAACACGTTAAATCTATAATTAAATTATCTAACTGACCGACCCAGCCAAGCTCATCGGTTACGTTAAGCCATTAACCACTTACGTTTACGTAATGGGTTACCGTTATCGGTTATGCTTTTTGTTTGTTAACCACACATTTGTGTTAGAGACTTGTATGGTTAAGGTTCGTTCGCGGATGGATATGTGATATTTGCTAGATATTTGACCTTAATATCTGGTAAAAGTAAAGACAAATAATTGAATAATATGACGTTCGATGATGTATGTTTCGTGTACCACCATCAAAACGGTTCATATTTCAATTAAGCGTCTTATTTAAATAAAATCCCACATTTACCATGACTTTTTAAAATACATCTTGCTTTCAATTGCAATTCAAATCTTGTTGACAATATTCAATATTTTTTAAGGCATGCTTTAGGACAGGGTACTGTTCCTATTGTTTTTTTTTTCAATTGTCTATTATACGATCATGGTGAAGGAAATAATCTTGAGGAAATCTGCATACGCTGAAGAAGAAATTCCGATGCGTATGTGAAGTCTACCAATCCGCATTGGGCACGCCGACGGACTATATTGGTGGACTAACGCCCATACACCGTCCCTGAGGGTAGGCGTGTGCCCAGCAGTAGGACGTATATCGGCTGTGATGATGATGATAAATCGATTTTACCCGACACATGAAGCCAATTTCTTAGTGCAAACGGACTGTAAGTAAACTCATTATTTATGTCTTTTGCTAAAAAACTAAAATCGATTCATTGCAATAATTTTGACTATAATAATATTCAAGTAATTTGTACCCATAGAGCGCCATTGGTGAACAAAAGGTCTACATTAAGTTGTCTAAGACATTAAGTAATGTTAAGTAATGGGTAAATCCTAGTAGATAAACCGGGTTAATTTCGGCTTGATGTGTCACTACACGTAAGTCTTACTTCGTATTTTTGTAAAGGCAACCTATTAGTTGATCGTAGAAAGACTCACGAATGACCTAATTACATACTTCATCATTTGCCAGCACAGGAAGACATAAGACATTCCACATTGCATACTAGTCCACGTTGCATATTCATAGATACAGTTATGAAATACATTGTTCTATTGGTTCATCCACATAGACCTCTCATTCAACTCTTATGTCTTAGCAATAAGTATGATACTGGCTTGTGTCATGGGTCTTCATGTGTGAACAATAACGGACACTGGCCGCTATTCGAAGGCTATTTGGCTAAATAGGGAATGCCCTGGACTGACCTGAATGCATTCTGCATACCAAACGATGTTGTAACTGTAAATTTTTATAAGGTGTTGAGTCATTAAGAAATACATTGGAATAACAGGTTGATATGAGACTGAACACTTTCATCAAAAATATATGTTCCGAAAAAATTCGAACACAAGGCTTAATTAATTGTATGGAGGTATTTTGTATGCATTTAAAATATTGTTCAGTTATCGATACTTTTGAAGTCAGAGCTTTTCAGGATTTGTTTTTAATATTTTTTGTGTTTCTTAAATGTTGTCACACAGATTGTAGTACCAGAAACTAGCCTGGACTTGTATTATGATGACTAGGCAACAATTTAGAATAATATATAATAAAGATCCATGACTCGGGTACAATTATATATTTGCCCCTTGTGGGATTCGAACCTCAGATAGCAGGCAGGTTCACTACCAACTGTGCTTGGAGCCGCAGTGTTAATTTCATCACCCCTTGCTTGTGTTACTACATCGTATCAGACTGACCTTAAGAAAGGTCGATTTTGACTACAATAATGTAGGTCGGTTCTATCTGTTGCTTTTCGACAAGTTAATTATGAGCTCTTAACTAACTTACGTTCTTAGGTTGCCTAAATTTGTACTTATTTATATTATATATTGTAGTATTGAGGGAACGGGCGTTGCTGAGTTTCTTATCACGACGAGGTGGGATGCTCCTTCGTACTAAAAAGGAGATCTTCCTCCAGGTTTTACGGGGTACGAGGGGACCGGGCACGGTACAACTGTTGGTAGTCGGAACTTGTATAAAAGTAAGTGTGTGAAAACTTCGATAGCGCGATTTAGGTTTATGCGTGCCATCGAAGCTTAATGATAAAAGCAAATATTTTCCCTCACGTAATAATTATTCTACTAGCCATACGATACGAAACAGTGAGCTTGTAGTAACATTAATATCATTGATACGAAAGATTTAGGCACAGAGACTGTGGGCGCGTAGCCTGACTACGCTTCATATAAAAGACATCAACGCGCATGCGCGTAGGCATCAAATTCTCAAATGATGCCTAACGCGATAGTTAATGTTGTTCTGTATTGTAAATAATACTGTAACTGCCGATGTTTTAATGTTAACTTGTTTGCAAGGAATTCCCACTTGAAGCGGGAACATGTCTTGCAAACAAAAAGGCTAATTAATCCGACTCTTTGAGCTGTCACACACGATGACGCACTGACGGAGCAGCAAACGTCAGCCCGTCATTTGTGAAGTAAGGAGTTGTACGAAACCGCACTTGGAACACACACGGTGACGCATTGACGCACCGGGTGTGGTTCTATGGACTGACAACTGCCGCTCCGTCAGTGCGTCATCGTGTGTGAACGCACTTTATGGGAGGTCAAAACGCGCATTTTGTATGAAATAATTTCCTAAGTAATACATAGTGCATGCATAATATGCATAGTAGTGACGTTATTAGAACTTGACTGTTATTAAAAATAGTATTCATGCTAAAGAATTTCAGAAAATGAAAGTTTATCATAATTTTCAAAAAGGTTTTTTTACTGCGATTTACGCAGTCAACTACAACTCTACTACTAGCAATTATAATCATCTGTGCTAGTAGTCTAGTAATCGACTTACCCTAGGGGGATAGAGATGGATAGAGACGATCTTTGGATGTCATAAAAAGTAATATTAATCAACTTTATACTACACAAGTCTTAACACCAGCGATAACGACAAAACATATTTTTTCCCATTGCATACAACCGAGTCCGGTCAAACATTGTTGAAACAATCGTTTTCGTTTCAAATTACTTGATTTGACTAAAACTGGGCTAATGAACCCATTGTTAACTTTATGCCACTTACATCTTTACTGTTAAGTAATGGGTTACCTAGGTGTTATCTAAACTAAGACCTAAACTAAGAGTGATTTCACATAAACCGCTCATCAGCATCGCTGCGCGACGTTACCGCGGGGCAAAAACGTTGGAGGAAGTGAGGTACTCTATATATAATTTAGAGTACCTACCTACACCGCTTCTCTTCCCCGCTACACCACCCGTCCCCCGCTATCATCTAGAGTAGTGGTTCCTTACCTTTTTCGACCAAGGACAACAAGTTACCAGAGACTAAAAAGTTTAAGAATCTATGTTTTTAAGACATTTTCTCCTCAATACGAATCTATTTTATAGCCAGAGCTGTTTCGGTAAAAAAACATGTTTTAGGAAATTCAATGGAGCAAAAGAAGCGTGCTCGATATTTTTAGCACCGCAACTTAGCGCTCTTACAGACGAGCGACGCAACCCACGGCGACCGCTAAGTGTCGCTCGTCTGTAAAATCTCATAGCTGTAGTCAGACCTATAGTTTCTTTTATTGGCTATTCTTTGATATGTGCTGGTAAAGTTATACAACTATTTACAATAGCACCCTGTATATTTATCTTGTTACAACTAACTGCCCCAGTTATGTTTTATGTAGAGCCGCCGGAGGCCGCGCGTAGGTAGAGTAATGTATAACGTCGCGCGGCCAGCTTATGTTTGTTTTGCGTAGCTTGATGTGTGTCGCCCTGTGTACTTATAATTTCTTTTCGTTTACGTTATCGAAATAATAGAAGAAAAACAAAACAGGCTGACACATGGTGAGTGGATCAGAGATGTTGACGATGCCTAAAAGAATTAGTTGCCTGAACCACATACAATCTCCCGTCTGGGGGCTATGCGAAGTGCGACATCCACACGGCATGAGATCAATGGAATCGTTCCGGGAAGTGGCTGTTCTTAGTTAGGTATAAGGACAGCAGCGCTGCTAAAATAGCCTAATGTGAAGTCACTCTAACTACCACACCGCACAAGACATGAACGCGTTCAGCGCATAAACATCGTTTATTTTTTCTTAAAGTTAGCAACGTCGTTAACAATAGACAATCGAGAGTGTTTCTTTTGTAATAATGCAGGAAAAACTGTGTTATTTGCATTGTGTCATAACTTTTACTACTTGTTTATTGAACTATTGTTACTGCAGCAGCGTAGCTCTGTCCTGGATGCAAACTGTAGGACTTCTAAGGATCAGGAGAGCGATTTTTAAATCTCATTCGGTGAGCTCAGCAGTTGAAACTATCAAAATTACTATTGAAATACGCATCTTTCTACTGCTGTTTTGACTTTCAAAAATCGCTCTCCTTGAGTATGATTTTTGAAGGGCAAATCAGCAGTAGAAAGATGCATATCTCCATAGTAATTTTGACATTTTCAACTGCTGAGCTCATCGAATGAGATTCAAAAATCGCAATCCTGGAGGAATTAATAGGGACCGCGGAAGAAGAGGGCAAAGGGGACCAAATGCCACCAATTTTACTAACTGGTAAAAAAGGTTTCTCTGTACTATCCTTCATGAAGCTTTGCTATGAAGGGACCAATGAAGTTTGAAGATGTTTTTGTTTGTTTATTGTAGTCTTGGATGATTTACAACTAGATAAAGCCATAACGTGGCCGCACATGAAACAGCAATAGTTTGACTTTTGCATAATAAAAGACTATTTGTTTGTCAACTATTATATAGGATTGACATTTTGATAAACACAAAAACCGGCCACGGTGACAGAAACAAAAAAAAAATGTTTTGTCTTTTTTGTTTACATAAGTTTTCATAACTGGCTATCTCGCTCTCGATTTCTTGGCTCTATCTTTCAGCGTAAGCGAAAAGTTTTAAATCTAATCTATGATTGGAGTCGAATCGAATGTCTCAATTTAAAAAATCTTTCTGGAATTCTTACCTTAAATCCTCTGCTTCTTTTATATCTTACCTTAAGTTATGGTTTCTCCAAAATCTTCTACTTTTTTCTTTAGATGATAAATTGATAATGTATTAATGTGTAATTTTCTCTTGTTCGCAGGACACGACGACATGGCTGACGTTAGCTTTAGCAGTTATCACATTCGCTACACCAGGTGAACATTTACGACTTTACTATTTTTATATTTCTTAACGTTTTAAATTTAATTGGTTTGACTACTTACTTAATGTGTTCAAATTACGAAAGTGTATCAAAATTAACAAATCTTCAATCACAAAGCTATACAGGGACTTTTTTAATGCTGACACTTTTTTAAGGGGATGATCAGACCATCAAACTGAACAACTTTCTCCATGGGACCAACATCGAAATCGCGAAAAAAGAATCTGCTGTCCCATACAAATGGCTCAAGTAGGTTTGCAGTTTTGTATGGAACAGCTGATTGTTTTTTTGCGATCCCCTTAAAAAAGTGTCAGCATATTAAGAAGGACCCTATATATCAAACATCTGAAGCCAGAATAACCCATAAAAACAGGCAGACAGTAACTTCATGCTTACGTTTAACTATCAAGTAATATTTAAATTACGTGCTCCTTTTTCAGTGTAAGTAGCTATCTCTATAATACTATGGACTATGCTGATTGAACCCAACCTTACTATTCTTTTGAGCTTCACCACAGCAACTATACTGCGAAAGTTGCTGCATTTATAAATGCATCATTATGTAGGTACGAGTGTAGTGAGTATGCTACGAGTATGTACAGAGGCCATCGCACCGGCCCGTGGGCGCACCTCCACAATGATGCATTGTCTGAGATCCGCCTCATCCGACATCGCATCGCAGAGCCTTCACACGCCTCGTTTTGTTTGCTATTTATTATTTGTTGCAACCAATACTTATTATTTATTACGCCTTGTTCACGCTCGTCCGTAAATCTACTCTCTCTCAGAAGCTATCGATATTTCATTGTAATGGTCGATTCTACAGTCAGTAGAATGAAAATAAAAATTATGTTAAATTTCTTAGTAAATACGTAAGCATGTACAACCTTTTTTCTTATCAAATACAGACTATGCAAAACTCTTTGGTAATTGTGGTACCTACTAGCCTTATGAAGCAGATTTTTTTTAAAAACGCCATTAGATACCTATTAAAACTATTTTGTTTCCTTTCTGTCATTCGGCCAGTTTTATTAAATTACCTAGACCAAAAAGCTTGTAAACGATGAATATTTTTGATGCGTATCAAATGAAAAATACGAAGTTTAGTAGGTATATGTGTAAACTGTATTTTCAGCGGTCTAATTGTTTAGTTACACTGTATCTATCGCTGTAACGCGATCACCACACTACATTAAAAAGATTTAAGCAATGTCAACATTCGTGCATGGAGCAATGTAATCTCTTTTGTTATACATACTATGATGTTTTGTTATGCTAGGGTTGTGACAAAAATGACAAAATTATAAAAAAGGTAACTGACTACTTACCTCTGAATTTTCCTCCTATAGCAGATAAGAATTAATAGTATAATTTGTCACGAAAGTTCAATATTATGTACCTAAGTACTTATATGTGTGTAAGATTAATTATTTATTATTCATCTTAATCATGTATATGTAGAACTGTTACCTATTCTGTGTCATGGAGAAAGAGAAAATATATTTTTACAATACACAATCCAAGCTTCTTGATCATAATAATAATTCAACGCCATGAAAGAAGTTCCGTGTCAAAATGTTGTTGCCAAACAAACACTTTTTTTCGATTTCTAGAGAATTTAACTAAAAATTTAAAAATGTATCTAGTAAGGTAGGTACTCTAGCTAGAAGTATTTAAGTGCAATCAGATTTTCGAAAACATTTAAAATCTACAAGCTTAAAGTAAACAAATTATAAAAAACATGAAAACGGTTTCGTGTCTAGAGAATCTTTAGCTAAACTATAATTTTATTCGAATACGCCAAGAAAAAAATTTCAGTCGAATTCAGCGCAATTCCTGCCAACATTGGAAGCGTTTATAATATAGCGTCTTATAATCAAATTACTCATCAATTTGTTTTCAATTACACGCTATTTTTGTTCCAGTTTCACGATGAAACTTTTAAATCGAAAACTGTTTTATTTCGCTCACAAACTGATAATAATTACATTTTTTGGCAAAAATTTAAGCAAAACATCTCTGTAACCAAATGTCAGTTTGCGTAACAAAATTAGATACACTAATAAAACGCTATTTCGCCTTGTTCGTCTGTCTCTGAGAAGGAAGTCACATTTAATGCAATAGGTTGACCTTTTTGGATGTTGGAACCTAAAACTTTTGTAATGGTTTTATTATTGTCAATTTGTTCCGTGTAGCATATCGATGCCGTAATAATATCATGTAACAAACATTGTAACAAAACATAAATTAAAATTTTAAATATTATTGATTATAAACATGTTACAGCCATGTTGTGCTATTTCGAATCAAATTAAAGATTGCAAAATTAAGTCTCGGGCGGGACCTGAACTCGCACACTTCCAATCCAGGGAAGTGCGTTATCCAATTTCGCCACCGAGTCGACTAACCAGAGAACAAAATTACAATTCCAAAATAAAATTTCCTAATGCTCTTGTTCAAGAGGGTACCGAGTACCGAGCCTATTTTGAGGCACAGTGCCTCAAAGATTTCCATACAAATCTTAAATTAACCCTAGCATTAAAACTGTATATTTTAACGAAAATCTGACTTCATACAAACATAGAGATTAGTTTCTAGATTGTTACTGAAAAATTTTAATTGACTTGAAAATATTACCAGACTGCGTTTGTATGGAACGCGCCAACGGTAATATACCCTTAAATTATATGATAACGATGATCTATTAAGGTCTTCACAACAACGGGAGCTAAATATGTAGCGCGATATTGTAAAGTCAAACTTTTACTATTCCAACGCATGCGTGCGTTGCCATTTTCCTCTTAATTACTCCCATATGAATGAAACGAGGTCAAATAAACTTACGACCGAATTATTTCAGCGTAGTCAAAAACATTGCTACTGCCAGCTATCAACTACTTGTGGTGCAGTTTAGCATGGCAATATTTAATTTTACTATATTAAAGGTTTCAGGATAGAATAACGTGTCCAGTAGTGATGGGCTAGCCATTTGCCTACACTCTGCATAACACCGGTGTCCTCAACATTTTAATTAACCACCACCTTCTCTTGCAGCCCTAACCAGCGAGCCCCGAGTGGTATGCTACTACACGAACTGGTCGGTCTACCGGCCCGGCACGGCCAAGTTCAACCCTCAGAACATCAACCCCTACCTGTGCACGCATCTCATCTACGCCTTCGGGGGCTTCACTAAGGACAACACGCTAAAACCCTTCGACAAGTACCAGGATATTGAGAAAGGTTAGTTTTGCAATACAAATAGAGGTAGAAGTTTTTCAAAGTTAACTTGATGTTGGCTTACAACCTTGATTTTTTCAACGTTTACTATGTTCTGATCGGTTTGCTCCCATAGTAAACGTTGTCCAGTTTTATGGGTAGAGAATGTGGTTTAAAGGTTAATTATACTTTTCCTAACAACCTGTATACATATTCTTACGACTGTCTACCTTTGGGGTAGGCAGACACAACAGATCGTCACCTACTAAAATCTTGACATCTCTATCGCTTCCCCAACTTTCATCTTATCTTAATCTATTCTATTCTATTCTTAATTAATGGCGTTTCCTTGTTAGATTTCGCCAGTGTCAAGTGTTGAGGATATACTCATTAGATATTGTACGGTACAATAGGATATGGCGATCTCAAAGCCCCGTTTTTAAACAAAAACACACTAGAAACCGCCATAAAACGGCGGAGCCACGTGGCTGTCAAAATCGCAAGCCGACGAGACGTCCTCTTGCCACCCCCTCAGCCACGTCACTCCTTATCTTAATCTTAACTATTATAAAACCGTAAAATCATAACTTTTTTTTTTATTTTTTTTTTTATTATAAAATAAAATCATGAGGAATAAAAAAGTTGCGGTTCTCTTCATATAAATTCAAATAACATTCGATAGCGCGATTTAAAAACGTGCAGCGCCATCTATTGACAATATTGTTAGTTTGTTTGTTTGTTCGCGCATCACGCAAAAACTACTGAACCGATTTTGATGACACTTTTTTTGTTCGATAGCTTATGATCTGACTTAAAATCTGGTATATAATTTGTGCGGACGAAGTCGCGGGAAAACACTAGTAGATTATAATATGAGAACTAAAAACAAAAGAAAGTTAACAGTTTTATTGTACCCAAGTGTGTTAACGATAGCTTAGTACCTACTTTGGACTAGAATTTAGATCATACCGTGGGTTGACATCCCGTTCGCCACCACAATTTTCTAAATCTTGAATTTAATCGAAGTAAAATGATTTCTAAACTACAATTGGTAAACCCACATTCAAACATAATAATTTTTGAGAATGCTTGACAAAGAAACATGTACCCTGCAGGTGGATACGCCAAGTTCACCGGTCTGAAGACGTACAACAAGAACCTGAAGACGATGCTGGCCATCGGGGGCTGGAACGAGGGCTCCAGCCGGTTCTCCCCCATGGTCGCCTCCAAGGAACGCAGGAAGGAGTTTGTCAGGAATGCTATCAAGGTATATTGATCGTGATTGAAGTAAAATATGAATCCTATAGTGAATTGCAGAAAGAGTACCTACATAAACTAATTAATGGAAAACCTGAAAAACTTTCTATTAAATCTTGACTGAAACTTGACGGAATCTGTTACCTACATTCCATGTTACCTACGAAGCCTACTACTGAATAACATTTGATCGTGATGGTGTTATGGATTTTTTTGACAATCGGTCTAAGATTGTTATGGATTTAAAAAAAAAACTGAAATTTAACAACCATTCTAATATGCCGCGGTGATTTGTATGAAAAACATTTGGCCAGTAACCAAGCAGTGATGCACACAGTTGGAAACGTTATGATATCACGATTTAGAAACATCATTCAAATACTTACGTTACAACAAAGGAAAGTCAGCGAACTAACATATTTGCAATATTACCTACTCTCAGCACAATAAGTCATTATATCTGCGACTGACCTCACACACCAAGTCATGAAAAAACATATTATAACCGAGTTTATTGCCCTCATTTACGTCATTCAGCTTTTGCAAGTAAACACATCAGATTTTATATGAGTAAAGCTTACACTTTCCCCCATTAAGTGTATTACAGGGCGCTCGATGATCATGCCTTTCCATACATACGTGTAATAGTAAATAAGAACCGTGCTTAGGTAAAATGATAGGTATTTCTTTGAGCGTAACGGTCATTTATTATTGCTTCAGTGATTCCACTTAAGTTTGATGGTTTCGCGGAAGTGTTCCTTTGAAATTAAGTTTCTTGAGATATGTTTTATTTCTATCTTCATTGCCGTAAGAGAAAGGTACAATTATAAGTTAAAGTGGATATCGTAACAATATATAGAGACTACAAGTAGAAGATGAAAATCACCGTTACCATCTGTGGCTTAGAATTACCTTAAGTGATACATCACTCAATGCAAAAGATTTTACGGTCTGGAGGCCAACAAGCTGATCATGACCAATTATCTATTTAGTACCTATATGAACTACTACTACCTGTACCTATACAGGGTGTTACAAAAGTAAAAATAAACATTTAAAACTCTTAAGGGGTTTGTTTAGACCATCAAACTGAACAACTTTCACTATAGGACCAACATCGAAATCGCGAAAAAAAAAATCTGCTATCCCATGGAACATCAGATTTTTTTTCGCGATTTCGATATTGGTCCTATAGTAAAAGTTGTTCAGTTTGATCGTCTAAACCACCCCCTTCAATGTTTATTTGTATTTTTGTAACACCTTGTACTAATAAAAGAGCTAGGTACTTTTTGCATAAAATTTCATATCAGCTTATGTACCAACCCTACCTTTTTATGAACTTGAATCTATGGCTCAGACTCAGAGTGAGCCATGTAACTTGCGTAATCATCACCCCAAAGACAAAAAAGTCCAACAACAGTAAATAACCCCCTATTCTCCACAGTTCCTCAGACAAAACCGCTTCGACGGTCTCGACCTCGACTGGGAATACCCTGCCTTCCGCGACGGAGGCAAGCCGAAGGACCGCGACAACTACGCCAAGCTCGTCAGGGAGCTTCGTGAGGAATTCGACCGGGAGTCCGAGAAGACTGGGAGGCCGAGACTGCTGCTTACCATGGCCGTGCCCGCTGGTATCGAGTACATACAGAAGGGATTCGATGTAAAGACACTGAACCGGTAAGTTGTGATTATTGACGTATTTGTTTAAGGCTGAGCATACTTATAGGTAATTGGAACCATAACCATTTGGCTCCTAAACCCTATACATATACACGCACACATACATAATTTGTATGGCGCCTCACGCACACCAACCTATGAAACTTGGCCCCTTTTGTTTTATACCATAAAACAGTGAGGCTCATTCTAGACATATACTTTTTCTAAGCCTATTGCATTGTTTACATACTATAAGGCCGAGCGTAATAGGTGCCTAAGTCGTCGAGTTGTGGAAAATGAGCCCGCTCAACCAATACCAATACCAAAAAAGGCCGAGCGAGTTACATGTAAGGCCGAGAAGACTAGGAGGCCGCTACTGCTCCTCAATCTCACTCTTTATCTTGATATTTCCATTAAATTTCTTTTGAAAAATTCTATATTCTTATTAGTACCTCTACCACATCTTAACCTTTAATATTTACTTATTTTCCCACAAACCAAAACAAATAAGTAATAGGCTAACCAAATTACACACGTATGTAAATATATATAATCGCATGGGCAACTTGTGAAATTACAAGTCACGTTGCCTAATTTTATATAATTCAATGTCATATTGCCTAATGTTTGCTAGATTAGCGTACAAGTGATAAAATAGTAGCGTTTTGTATTTGCCAATACCATAGTTGCTGCCAAAATTAAATTATAGAAGATACCGGAGCGGAGGAGTTATTAATGTTCCACCATGAATATTCTGTGTCAGTAATTTGCATAAGCCTTTGACTATTTATCATAAGGACTTGCCCTGCGGTAGCATTTCCCCTTTACCACGGTATAAGATCAATTTGATCATGTGCGTTTACATTCAATTTTATACCTTATCACTAAACGAAACAGCCTATAATTGCGTAACAATAATTTCGAACTTAGAACGTTTGGGGTTCACACGAGACTACTTTTCATGATTTTTAACATTCAAAATTAGAATCTAAAGTTATGGGGAATAAAATCCAAAGCTGCGGATTTCACGTTACCTCGCACCCCGCAAAAAGTGACAGAAATGTTTGTTAGTAGAATTACACGAGTTACTAGTCCTCATATAAGTATAGTCAAAGGCATAATTCAGAGAGAATATGCAAAGCAAAACTTAGAACTTGTCACAGCAAACAACATTATTTTGCAGAAATGTTTCTTAGCATTAGGGTGAAGTTTACAGGAGATTATGAGAAGGTTCATAGCAGGAGTGCGATTTTTGAATCTCATTCGCTGAGCTCAGCAGTTGAAAACGTCAAAATTACTATGGAGATACGCATCTTTCTACTGCTGATTAGCCTTTCAAAAATCATACTCAAGGAGAGCGATTTTTGAAAGTCGAAACAGCAGTAGAAAGATGCGTATCTCCATAGTAATTTTGACATTTTCAACTGCTGAATTCACCGAATGAGATTCAAAAATCGCCTTCCAGTTCGTAGCTTATAAATTGCAAATTCAAGAACGCGGCACCTTAGTTCAAATCACTAAATTCTTTGTCCGCTCATCACTTATAGCCTACACCTCTAGAACTCTTCGATTCGTATGCATCAAATAAGAATGTCGCACAACGAGGAATGTTAATAAACCTGGTGCAGACACCTTCTTGACTTAAACAAGTACCAGCTCGTCGGCGCCCGTTGACTTTGACTCATTTACATTAATTTGGCATCAACTTGTTTGTCAGAAATTGCAATTCATTTGCTTAATCGATAATTCGATACACAATTTAAGTTTAAACAAGCAATAACTCGTTTTGTTAATTGTGTTGTTGCAATATGGCAAAATGGCACCAAAAAAGAAGAGATTCTAAGGCAGTCTCAAAGTCGAAGCATAACATTAAGTACTTTAACGAACATAAAACTAATTAACTACTCAAATTTACCATTCCGTTTCTCAGTTTATAAATATCCAATGTTATGACTGAATCACACAGAAATGAGAAATTGCATTACTTATGACGTTCCATTGACTAATGGGTTTTTCGGACCGCGGTATTTTACACAGTTTCCAACACAAGCACCTTAACTAGTTCTTCCCAGTTCACCGGTTTCGGAAAAATAAGGGCCTGTTTCACCACTTCCGAATAAGTTCTTGCTAGCTTATCCGACAGCTCATTTGACATATTTTGTATGAAGAACAAGAACTTATCCAAATGTGGTGAAACAGGCCCTAAGAGCACTACAATTTTAAATTCCCATCGATAAAAGCATCAACCTCCAAGTGACACATATATTCTATGAATAGGATGCTCGTAGTTAGATAATAATTGGCTATTAATTTTCGGCACGACATGACATTCGATGACTCAACTCAGCTGAGCTAAACACATGTTAGGACACCTCACGGTGTTGTAAGCAGCTGATCCGAAGGTACCGGCAGAGACAATGGACTTAATGCTGTGAATATACAATGGGATTGCCATACTTCTCAATTAGTAGGGTGAGTATACATTACTTGTGTCAAATAAGGAAACGTGATATAAGAAACATTATGACGACAGCCCTTTATCTTAGACATAAGCCCAAGGTAATTTTACTAGAAATAATATATTTACTTCAGTAATTCTAATTCGAATGGGTCTAATAAATAAGTAGGTTTTCCTTATTATGGTGTAACACATAATGGATTCAATGCATAATGGAGTCTCAAAAACTATTAAGTTAGACGATCGTTATTACTTATTACAGGGCGTCTATGTCATTTCGTGTAGGTACACTGCTACCAAACTAAACTCCATTCCAAATAGCAACGAAATTTTAAGGCTATTTTGAATGACATAAATAGAGATTTGAAACACTATTCTTATTAGAACAGCAGCGTTAGTAACCTCCAAGATAATTTCGGATAATAACTAGTTATATCTTTGTGATAACAAAATATATTGGCTAATCAGAACTGGCTAGATGCTAGATAGCTAAATAGAAATCGAAATATATTTTCATCCTTATAGGGAATGAAGTATGTATATTAATATTGTAAAGATAAAAAATATGTAAAATGTCAAATGTAATGTTACCATGTGGCTTTAGCAAAGGTGCCTGCACCTGCAATGTTCGGTAGCGTAAAATTCAGCACGCTGCATCGATTCGCTACTAAAATGTCAGATCTTTATTTTTTTTTTAACATAACGACTAAACAGAGAGTTCAATCAATCCCAAGCCCAAGGCCAATCAATAACCTACTTATATTTGTAAAATCTTCAAACTATTATCCTATTTTATCATCATGACGTGGCCAACACGTTCATTCAAAACAATGTAAATTTTAGAATATTCGTCTAATCAGCGTCTCCGCTCTGTTTGCTATGTGTTTCGGAAACATCTTTGTCCAAGCTTCTTATTTGTCTATGTTGCGCAATATTACAAGTTTACAATGGAGAATTAAGAAATATGAGGAAACGACGATTTACATTGTGATCTATGAATTTGATGAATTTTTATGTTAGCTTGATGTTACAACATTTTTAGACAGTGGGAATTTTGATGATTTTCCATTGTGTAGTGTTTCAATCATATTCAATATTTTATCTTCTGTTAACAGCTTCAGATATCAGAAACTTCAAGGCATAAGGGCGTATGAAACCGCGTTATAATTAAATAAAAACAAAATTGGTTTCTAGAACAATGCTTTAATTTATGTCTTCTTTCTCCTCTTCCAAACCGTCTATTTGGCCGGCCATTTTCACCCCTTTAAGCAATGCAAAACTCAGATCAACATTTAAGTTGTCTCTCCATCCATCCTCTTGCCTGCCTTGGTATCTCACCAGCGGATTTAAAAAACCTAATTAAGTTAACAAAAACCACAATAACATAAGAACTTCGGCTACTATTCACGACCATCGATCATCGCATCGCTCCATAATTACAGATGCCATAATGTCAGCTTCTCATACCTTGACCTTTCGAAATGAATCGACGATGTCCATCGGATGGTTGTAAGGAAGTTGGTAAAATATTTACTGGTGTTTGTTGACGGAATATATTATGCGTGACAAATTATTCCTTTAATTAAAGACATTTTAAAATAGAAAATTATATGTTATTATTTAATTCATTGTCATTACCACTGACATAAACTCTAGCGATAGACTGTCGTCATTACTATAATACGAGTACCTTAAAAATCTTATCAAATGTCAACCCTAAGTTTAAAAAAGGTTTGTAGGTACCTAAAACAAAAGATAGTATCTAATGTAGGTTTGTGTGTAGGTTTGCTAGAACGAGTCAGGGACACTAGACGAGTTTTTACAGAAAGAAGTAAAATGAAAAATTACAGGTCATAATGATGGAAATAACAATAAAAGTAAGAACAAGATAATTGAGGTACTCCTTCATAGCCTCCCGGGAGGGACTATAGGGATATAGTCCTTAAAAATCAAAATTTTTCAAGAACGCACAATATTACAACATGATCCTCTGTCCAACAGGTACCTGGACTGGATGAATTTGCTGACCTACGACTACCATTCGGCCTTCGAGCCGGCAGTCAACCACCACGCCCCGCTCTACCCCCTGGAGGAACCCAACGAGTACAGCGTCGATAGCGAACTTAACATTGTAAGTATTGATGTCATTAATGCGTACCTAATGATATCTAAAAAGAGAACCCTATAACTTTCCGAGAAACCAAAACCTACACGAATCCGGGGCTATCAACGACAGCGTTCATCAGTTCGAAAGCAAGAGTAAACAGAATAAGAGACGGGCTGCGCTATTTATGTCGCAAAATAAAATAAAAACCTACATACAATCTACTCGATAGAAGATGGTTGTCAATCCGCGGATATCATAGCATGCCCATTATACAAGGTGTTACAAAAATACAAATAAACCTTTAAGGGGGTGGTGTAGACCATCAAACTGAACAACTTTCACTATGGGACCAATATCGAAATCAAGAAAAAAAAAATTGATGTTCCAAACTCTACAAATCGACTAGAGCTAAAATATGTATGGGATATCAAATTTTTTTTTTCGCGATTTGATGTTGGTCCCATAGAGAAAGTTGTTCAGTTTTACGGTCTAAACAACCCCCTTAAGAGTTTTAAAAATTTATTCTTACTTATGAAACACCTTGTATATACCTACGACCAACCATTGACTTACCAACAATGCCACCAACACTCTTACTATCTCACTCTTAGTATCTATAGTCAAGTTGACATTGTGTGACAATGTCCAATATATTTTATATATTATTATTATTTATTATTATCCTACCCTTCCTATCCCGTTGTATCTTATTGATACACAAAATAGCATCGACTTGATCAATACAACAACGCTAAAAAGTTCGTTTTGTGCTTTGGGAACTGTTAGTCTTTGAGCTGGGCTTCAATCATCACACTAAGTACCTATATAAGGTCACTATTAGGAATACCTGAATATTAAATCCTCGTCCTCCAATGTCTATGGATCTCTCTTATTCGGTCTTTAAGGTGTACCCAGTAACCTTACATCTATATTATATCGTCCACAGGATTACACAATAAAGTTTTACTTGGAGAGCGGCGCAGACCGCGACAAGCTGGTGCTTGGTATCCCGACGTACGGACGATCGTACACGCTGTTCAATGCTGATGCTGTGGAGATAGGCTCTCCCGCCGACGGCCCCGGGGAGCAGGGGGACGCTACCAGGGAGAAGGGATACTTGGCGTATTATGAGGTAAAGCCACAATATTATAGTACCTAGGTGAAACTGTGACTTGTGACGGAAATATCATTAGTTGATTTCGTTCCGTTGTCCGCTACCGGAATTGGTTTCGATACTTTATCATTCCGCTTGAAATATGGCATTCTAGCGGCGTGCGGCTGCAGTATGGCAGCCTGGCATAGCGCTATTGCTCTATTTCTATTTGTGCATGAACGAACAAGATAAATATAGCTTTATCACGTGCATCATGCTACAGCCACTGGTATTTTAATCCGATATTCATAATGGAAATGGTTTTTTGTTGTTTGATTGAGGTTATTTCACCAACTTATATAAATGTACTATCAAATCGATTAACATTTTCTCAGTCACTTGTTGGGCGCCACTTTCATATTGGCGCCCAACAAGGGTTTGCTATTTTTAAACACTAAACTGTACCGTCACTTATTTTTTGCCCAGACGGGCCGGGGGGGTGGACAGAGAATCTTCATTATAAAAATTTTAAAAGCGTCCTACCTCTGTATAAAATACTCATATTCAGCTTTTAAATTCTTCTTACCCAGATCTGCGATGCCCTCAAGCCAAAGACCAAGAAGCGTAGAGCTATAGATGATGATTCAGAGGAGGTATCCGAGGAGGAGGAGGACGAGGAAGATCTTCCGTGGTCGGTGATGCACCCCAACCCCAGTGCCATGGGTCCCGTGGCGTACAGGGGCAACCAGTGGGTGGGATATGACGACGCTGATATAGTCAAGAAGAAGGCCGAGTATGTAGCTGAGAATGGTCTCGGAGGTGAGTGAAGAGGATCTAGATTTAAGTACATAATGGCTGTGTTGCTCTTTCTCGAGGAAGTGAACAAAATGTGATGCGAACAACGTGGCAAAATGGGTATGGCATGCTGGAATAAACACGATGATTAGGTATATCAATAATATTTAGAAGATTGCATTTACAGGCACTTATTTACAAATGATAATCTTACGAACACTTGCGCCCTGTTCGACTTTGTGTTAAAGTTTGTCGTATGAGGTGACTAGGAGATATAGTGGATGACACTCTGAGGGCAGGAAAGTAAGAAAGGTCTCAGATCTCATGTAATTGTTGTAAACAAACATGTGATCTGAGGCTTTCTTATTTACTGCCTGAGGTTAGTATACTATTTTTCTCCTCGACGGAGGTGGAAAGCGGCAACTTCGTTTAGTGCAGCAGGACGAAAATTAATGCTTTCCGTCCGGAGGGGAGAAAAGGTTTTTTTTCACACTGTTTCAGTGAGGTCCCATGTATTCCTATAATTACCCGCTTAATATATAATTTGGTATTAGTCGCAAAGTCTCTGTCTACCGCGAGCGTTTATAAATATAATGCGTATCTACTTAAATACTAAACGGTGTAATTTGACAGGTATAATGTTCTGGTCGATCGACAACGACGACTTCCGCGGCACCTGTCACGGCAAACCCTACCCACTCATCGAGGCCGCCAAGGAAGCTTACATCGTCAAGCTCGGGTAAGCTACCATTAAGTTATTTCAATGAAAATATAAATAGGTATACCTATCGTAAATAGGTAGTTTGGTTGTCTTGACACGTCCGATTGCCAATATATTTATAGCCGAGCTATGTACTGGAGTACGATTTTTGAATCTCATTCGGTGAGCTCAGCTGTTGAAAATGTCAAAAGTACTACGGAGATACGCATCTTTTTACTGCTGATTTGACTTTCAAAAATCGATCTCCTGTATATAGTATGATTTTTGAAAGTTAACTCAGCAGTAGAAAGATGCATATCTCCATAGTTATTTTGACATTTTCAACTGCTGAGCTCACTGAATGAGATTCAAAAATCGCACTCCAGGATGGCTAGTATACCAAACACGACAATGCGACAAAACGATAAAATGGTTATGCGCGCTCATTTTGGCTTTACGTAACACACACACAGACAGAGGCAAACCTCGATCTTTCTAGTTTTCTCGGGGGCAGCATGCTAGGCTGGTCCCATAGGATGTTCTATAATGACGAAGATGATTACTTCAATCTTAATTCTCATGTTCAGAATTTATGTCATTTTCTCTAATACATTTTACAGACACGTCATTTTTCACTCTGTCCTGTCCATCTATCCATCTTTTCATAGGTTTTCCTCTCCCCCTGTGCAATGATTGGTCAGTTATGATATGGTAATTTTTTTCCAGATCGACGGACAACGCGATAGTGACGGACAGGCCTCGGTCGACCACCTCCCGGAGCAGCAGCAAGAGAAGGAACCGACCCCGCCCCAGCACCACCACGGCCAAGCCTTCCACCACCAAGTAAGTACCGAACGATCTTCAAACAGCGGGGTGCTATTAGCAACTACCTGAGTCGATCGGTTAGGTGCAGTACCGCGTGCTTTAAATCAAGTCTGCTGTAGATAAGAATTTTTTTGGTAAAATTGAGCCACATTATAATTTTCGGAATCCTTGACGATATACGATCACTAGTTTTTAATTAAACTTTAAGGCGTATCAGCCGTGGACCACTCTCCTCTCACTCACACTCCATACTAATCGATGAGAAAGAGCGCGTGGCTCCGGTCAGAATTTTGCTGTTTTCTTTGAAAAATTCGATGATTTTTTATTAATTTCGAAAAAGTAAAAAAACCACATCATTCTAAATTGTATTGTGAACAAATATAGTAAATTTTCATTTTGTTCCGTTTAAAAATGTAAGAGTAAAATGGTTACAACTGGAAAAAAAGGGATGACTTTAGAGTCCCTTTTCTTCGGTTTTATTCATTAAAATCGATTTCTAGAAAAACCACATCACTTCTCATATCCTGTAGATGGTTCAGTTTAAATTTCAGCTCAAAAAGTGCCATAGTTAATGAATAAAATTGTTACAAAATTACCCAAAACCGGCAGGTAGCCCCTTAAGGATGTATTCAGTTCGTTAATCTGAATAACTTTCCAAAGGAACATGGGTCGAAAAATTAGACATATGTTTGGTCTTCCCATACAAAAGTGCGGATCGGCCGATCGATTTTCTATGGGAGGTACAAAAAAATTTTGATTTTTCAGATTCACGGTCTGAAATTCTGAATACACCCTTAAAGTTTCGTTACTCACTAAAAACTCGTGGTGTATAAGAATCGACCATACTAATTACACTCTTGTTTACCATTTCAACCTCTTCTGAATTATACATTATAATAAGCATCAAGCGCCCCCAGATGTCCGCAGGGCTGTGGCAGGTTCCTCAGAGAGAGCCAAAATGATGGACGACTCACGACATCCCATGCACGGCTTCATTCCTGCGCCGCAAAGGTTGCCAAGCCGACGCAGCTTTATGAAGTGTGTCGATCCACTAAATACTGGCCCAGCGCAAGCGAGGTGTACTCTTTGGCGACAAAAAGTGTCCCTCCCAACTCCATTTGTGCCGCCGTCTGAGAGCCTCCCGCCTGGACATGACTTGCCTTGGGCGACCTGGAAGTCGTTAAACCGACTTCGAACCCAGGTCGGTCGCAGTAAGGACAACATGTTCAGGTGGGGATTCTCGGATGCGCAAAATGTGAGTTGCTTGTGTGGAGCTCCACAAACGATGGCCCATCTCACATCGTGCCCTGCGTGCCCTAACACCTGTACGCAGGAGGAGCTCATGACCGCTAGCGGCGGTGCAGTATCGGTTGCCCACTTCTGGCAAGGTACTATTTAGCGACTTTGTTCAAAATTTGAAGTCGACACGATAAGAAGAATAAGCATCAAAATTTCCTTATAGAAATATGTGAAATTCAACTCCGCTAAAAAAATACTTACTGCGGTCTCGATAGCTGCTAAGATGTGCGATTCCGATAATTTTAGTGGTTATTGTATAGGGTTCTTAATAATCGTCATTTGCCTGTTCGTAGTATGAAATTAGGTAAAATTACGCTTTTTCCTCAGCGCACTCTGTTTATAATATGTGTGGGATTCACAAACTAAACACCCTAAACGCCTTTCTGTTTTGTCAGAGCAATATTGTAAAACAGTACGGACTTTGCCTAAGGCTAACTTTCCAACAGAGATATAATATGCGGGGTAGCGAGCGAGCTTCTTTTCGCGTGGAAAAAATCTACCAAGCTCTCACTCGATCGCGTCATGTCATAAGGAAATTCGTCTCTGGAAACTGCCTCCGTGGTCTAACGGTTAAGAGCATTGGGCTCTTGACACGGAGGTCGTGGGTTCGATTCCCACGGGGGGCACCTAGTGAAATGTCACTTTGTGCGTTTTTCCCCAGTTGGTTAGGACATTGCAGGCTGAGTCACCTGATTGTCTGAAAAGAAAGATTATTTCGTGCTTCGGATGGCACGTTAAACTGTTGGTCCAGGCTACTATCTCTGGTGGTAGTAGTCGTTACATAAAAACCACGTCAGACTCCGTAAGGCGGTTTGAATAAACTCTGACACCAGGGCTTGCAGCCCACTCGATAAGAAGAAGAAGAATAAGGAAATTGAAGCCTAAGCCTGTCGATCTGTCTACATTGTTGGATATTTTCCTTACGTCCCTCGTTATAAGCATATTCCGTGTTAGTTGGTAATACAATTATAATAATTCTTACTTATTGCAGGTCTAGTAAACGCAAGAGCAGTTCATCACTCAGCAGCACCACTCCATCGTGGAACGTCACTCCCGAACCACCAACCACTCCCGATCCAGGCTCTGGTAAGACAATACTACAACTCATTGCTCTGATCCTCCTCGAGTGACGTACTGAACCCTCGATACGTCCGGCGCACCCTGAACAATCGGCAAGGCAAGCCTCTAAACAAGCTGGTTGGCAAATCTCTTCACCTCGTGGTGAAGTGATTGGGTGCGTGGCAAGTCAATCTCAATGACATAATTTACATACCGATTTGAACTTGTGCCATATTGATATGTATAATGTCCTATTTTGCTACGATACGAAAGGATCGAGGATGTATTCAAAACATACAAAGCTGCTACCACGAAATTCGATCGTCGATATTCTGTGGCGGTTTTCGATGATTTTGGTACTACAACCACTTTTAATCCGCAATTGCGAACTCAATACGTGTTTGCATAGATAGATGTCTACTATTACTTACATAAAGTATTTATAGGGCACCCTAATGGTTACCTATCGTACTTTCGAAAAAGAGTTTTCCGAATTTTAGTTCTCCGAAATCGTTACACTTTTTATTGTTTCACTTTTTTTTTGTTTCCCCGAAATATTATTCGCCATATTTTAAAGAGCCAGATTTTTTATTGTCCTTTTTTTCTTCTAACCAATGAATCAACATTCTGTAACACAGTTTTCCGAAGTAATGTAAGTCAGATAATTTACTTTTTCGAATATTTGTTTTTCCGTACAGTCACTTTTCCGTAGAAATATTTAACCTAACCTATCCTAGAATTTTAAAAACACCAGTTTGTTTTTCTCAGGCAGGGGGCGTCCACCCCTTGCACCTTCAACATACATATAAGCAAGCAAGCAAGCATGCAGCAAGCATTTTGATGCTCCGCTCGCTTCGCTCGCTCCGCTAAGTATTTTACATGTTCTAACCTAACCTAACCTACAATTTTAAAACCACCAGTTTGTTTTTCTCAGGCAGGGGGCTTCCGCCCCCCGCACCCCCCTCGCGGGGGGCGCAGCCCCCCTGCACCCCCCAACATGCATACAAGCAAGCAAGCAATATGCAAGCAAACATGCAGCAAGCATGCAGCAAGCAAGCAAGTAAGCATGCAGCAAACATTTTGATGCTCTGCTCGCTTCGCTCGCTCCGCTAAGTGTTTTACATGTTCTAGCCTAACCTAACCTACAATTTTAAAACCTCCAGTTTGTTTTTCTCAGGCAGGGGGCTTCCGCCCCCCGCACCCCCCAACATGCATACAAGCTAGCAAGCAACAAGCAAGCAAGCATGCAGCAAGCAAGCAAGCAAGCAGCATGCTTGCAAGCATGTTAGTGCTATAATCCTGGTATCATGTATCTACTAGGTAATTATTACAGAAAACTTTACTGTGTTGTGTCCTAGTCATACTATGGAAGAAGTTGCTTCTACATTTTAAAACTTCGAACCCAGAAGACCGTTGTCAAAAGAAAAAAAATGATTATGAAATTCTGATTTTAAATTTTCTGGAAAATTATACTTCTGTCAAGTCTTTATAAGGAGTAACAAATGTATGTGTAACAAAATATCTGTCACTAGAAAATTCTATAAACCGTTTTCGAACAACTGAAATTCGGTCAGTGAAATTTCGAAAGTAAGATAGGTTACCCACCCTAATACTTGGAATATAGCAAGTTTTTTCCCCTGATACCTATTTCAGTGTTGGCTCCATAGTGAAAGTTGTTCAGTTTGATGGTGTCAGTTTGATGGTGTGAAGAATCCCTTAAATATGTAAAGCAAATAAGTTTACACTTTTTACCTGTTTGAAGCCAAATTAATCTTCTTAATTTACATTTTTTGGTAGGTAGCTTATTACTAATTTACTTAACTGACATAAAAATAATGTGTTTGCAGACTTCAAGTGCAAAGACGAAGGGTTCTTCCAGCACCCGCGCGACTGCAAGAAGTACTTCTGGTGCCTCGACTCCGGTCCCTCCAACCTCGGCATCGTCGCTCACCAGTTCACTTGTCCTTCCGGTAAGTTTTGACAGGTTCAGTCACTAGCATAGTGCAGAAAATACAGGGTGTTAGTGAACTTGCCATACTAAATGCAATGAGCGGATCGAACGTTTACTGTATGGTATTAAAAGTTGTTTGTTTTTACTCAGGTTCCTTGGGAAAAGTTGTTCTGTTCAGTATCATGAGTACAATAACCCTTTAAAGTAGTTAATGCAAAAATTAAAGTAGGTAATCTACACTTGCACTTGAATCTTTGATGTGCTCTCTAGAAAAAGTGAGTTGTAATGTTATTATATTGACGATTTTGAAGAGGATGATCAGACAATAGATCTGAACAACTTTTTCTATGGGACCAACATCGAAATCGCGAAAAAGAAATCAGCTGTCCCATACATATTGGTGATTTTTTTTTGTGGCGATTTCGACCGTTGCGTTGTCCAATATAGAAAATTCTTCAGTTTGATGGTCTGATAGTCCCCTTAAAAAACAGTCAGCACATTAAGAAGGACCCTGTATACAGAAGATTAATAAAAATTACGTGAATACGGAAAGCGTCAATTGTCATCCCGGTGCGCTAAACGAAGTTGCCGCTTTCCACCTCAGTCGAGGAGAAAAATAGTATACTAACCTCGGGCAGTAAATAAGAAAGCCTCAGATCACATTGCATGAGATCTGTACGTGTACCTCTCTTACTTTCCTGCCCTCGGTGTGTAAATCTACTATAACATTCATAGAGTTCATTTGTGTAAATAAATTAAAAACCTATCCATTTGTTTGCAGGTCTATTTTTCAACAAAGCAGCCGACTCGTGCGACTTCGCGCGTAACGTGCTCTGCAAGATGCCGGCCGCCACCACGAAGGCGCCGACCACCCGCGCCACGACGACCACCACCACCGTCACCACCACCACCACCAGGAGACCCATCAAACTTAGCACCAAGAGCTCCTCGCTGTTCAGAACTACGAGCACCACCACTCCTGAGCCTGAGGTAGTTTTTTTTTTATTTCGGTTTGCTTTTGACCTCAATGTAGTCCTCAGGGCAAAGATGGGGTTGAAGATGTAGCAAGCTTACCCAAAAGAAGCCTATTCTAATTAAAGATTAAAAAAGTCGGGCGGCGAGCGGGATTCGAACCCACGACCTGCCTATCCGGGGCATGCTCCACTCCATCAGAGCTGTCGTCGCCCCGCAAGCCACGACGAAATTTTCCCGAAGCCTATTCACTCGTACTTTAAAGTAATTCGGGTTGTAAGCGTTCGGAAATACTGATTACTGACGCAGGGAGGGCATTCCACTCCTTGGCTGTGCGCATTATAAAAGATTCTGAAAGGCGCTTAGTGCGCATATGTGGGTACGACCAGGAAAATAGCTCCGCTCGTCAGTCTTCGTTTGAGCAGAGCAGACCCGAGCATAAAAGCATAGCATATGCTCACGACTATATTCCCCGAGAGGATAGTCAGAGATACGTCCCGTCCGAGTCCCCGTCAAAACCTGATTTAGTAGGAATCAAAGGGTGCATAGTTGGATAGCAGCGAAAAAGGCGCAAAAACAATAAGCCAATAGCGACAGGGGATTGAAGGTGGCATATCCATGATTGGTCATTATAATTTTGCGCGCTCTACTAAATTTTTTCAACATTCCCACCGAAACTATTGTAGAAAGCTACAGTATCAACTCATATGGTACCATTGGTACCCTTAAATAAAACCCTACAGTTCGTGGTCTCCATTCAAGAGATTTTATTATAAAAGCATATTAAAGAAGGTCTTCATCTTGTAAAATGATTGCAGATTGAAGAAGAATACGAAGACGATCTGATAGAAGACACGGCGGACATAGACGCTGAAGACCCTAGGGTTATCAAGGAACTTATCGACCTCATCAAGAAAGTTGGTAAGTAAACTTTCAACACTCCACTTACTGTATTTTATATAACAAACCATAAATAAAACACATATTTTTAATTATTTATAAATAAATGGCCTTTTGCCAGCGCACTGCATATTTCTGATAATGTCGAGTGGATTCTAGAAGTATCGTAATCTCAAGGGAACAAAAACGCATTTTATACGACCCAGTTGCAGTAGGGTTACCAGGCCGGACTGTCAAACCAGGGTCCAGGGTTTGCATCCGCGTTCGGCATGGACTTTATACTATGTTTGTGCCATTGTTGTATGGTTTCCTTAAAATAAAGCCTAGTAGCTTAACTTTGGATCATTACAATGTATGTGTGCCTGTGCGCTTTATTTATTTATTTGAGGCAGTACAAAATGGTTGTGCTACGTGGCCAGCCAGAATGCTACGATTGACACAACCGTTCGTAAAAAAATGTACTCCCTTGTATACTTTATGACTCTAAACTAAATATAAGCACTCGATACATTATAGAAGACTATTGTATTCATAGACTGAATATCCTCAGGTGGAGTGGAGCAACTGGAGAAGCACTTACACCTGTCGGAGACATCTGTAAGCACGGACGGAGCGGTCACCACGACGCCCTCCTCCTTCAACAAGAAACTGTACCAGAAGGTGTTGGAGAGGACGCGCAGTAGGACCAAGTAAGCGTTTCCTTTAGTAGTGTAACATCAGATCGATGTAGGCCGTGCCCACCCCAGAATTGCCAGGTGTCCACCCCAGGATGTTGGGTTATCAAAGCCACAATTCTAGGGTGGACATGAAATAAATAATGTACGGCCGAGGAATCAATATAAGTGTTAGTAACAATAAGCCATAAGAAACTATATTTAGCTAAAAAACGAACAGCTTTCTGACCACAACCGAGTAGATAGTCGTGCTAAGAATTCCAGCTCTCGCTTGTTTCGCTCGCTCTCGAATTTTGATATAGGCAGGTATTCTCTATACAGGGTGTTTCATAAGTAACAATCAATATTTAAAACTCTTAAGGGGATTGTTTAGACCGTCAAACTGAACAACTTTCTCTATGGGACCAACATCGAAATAGCAAAAAAAAATTATTTCATATCCCATACATATTTTAGCTCTAGCCGATTTGTAGAGTATGGAACATCAATTTTTTTTTCGCGATTTCGATTTTGGTCCCATAGTGAAAGTTGTTCAGTTTGATGGTCTATACCACCCCCTTAAAGGTTTATTTGTATTTTTGTAACACCTTGTATAGGGATAGAGAGCTACAAATTCCGTCTATGCCCAGAGTGGCCGAAATCTACGCTACGCCACTGGGAGCCAGGAAATGACACTAGATACGCCAATGAATCTAACCACCTAATTATCTGTCCCAGGTTGACCGGGAACAGTTTGACTGACACACTCTCACAGAATGTTCGTCGAGGACCCCAGAATGCTGGACTGGAAGCTACTTCTGACAAAGATAAACTGTTGAGGAGAGATAGACCACAGTAAGTTATATTTTTTTTTAATTTTCACGTAGGTAGTTCGAATTTTCGGTGAAGGAAAACATCGTGAGGAAACCTGCATGCTTCAATTTCGAGGCATGTATTGTACCCACTGTCCATTATAAGTTGCGACGGGCTCACCCCCTGTCACACTGGACAGAGTTTCGGTACTGCTGGTGAAACGTGGATGTTCTGAGGTTTCAGAATATCTCTGACTACCCCCTCGAGGAATATAGTCGTGAGCATATGCTATGCTAGTTCGAATTTTTCCATAGATCGGCAATGAAAGAAAAACAGTGCGAGAAAATCTTCATGCTTTGATTTTGAGGCGTGCCGCGCTATACGCGTGATACGATACCTATTAAATAATTGTAGCAATGTTTCTAGTCAGTCTAAAAAGAAAAAAGTCCTGGGTAAGTCTCGACTTAACATGTATGGAATGGATTATAACTAATATTGATTTTTCGAATACCTATTGGATATATTCACAAAATAAACGATTTTGATCAACTGTATTGAAGATAATCTAAGTGTGAGGGCAAGTTTACCACCTGGAGTGCGATTTTTGAATCTCATTCGGTGAGCTCAGCAGTTGAAAAATCTCTCTCAAAAGTCATACTTCAGGAGCGCGATTTTTTGAAGTCAAATCAGCAGTAGAAAGATGCGTATCTCCATAGTAATTTTGACATTTTCAACTGCTGAGCTCACTGAATGAGATTCAAAAATCGCACTCCTGGAGAAAGAAAACATGGTTTCGAAATAGGAGTGGTATTTTTGAAAGTCATACGTAGAATTGGGCACTAGAAAAGGTCAAAATTACTATGGAGATATGCATCTTTCTAATGCTGATTTGACTTTCGAAAATCATACTCCAGGAGTATGACCCTTTCAAAAATACCATCCTGATCGCATTCAATTCTGGAGAAACCACAGGGAGAAACCCAGGACCAACCAACGGTTGTAGTTATATCACATGATTAAATAACTGAACACATTGGAAGCTTCATACAAGCGGGACGCCGAGCCGGAGACCGCCGCTAAACTCGTAAACACGCCATTTTGATCCATAAAATAATGGAATACAACTTTTTTCGCGAGTCTAGCGTTGCGCGCGCTTTAAGAATATTGACTTTGAGTCGTATTTATTCATATGGTTATACCACCGCAGATAGTAAAGTGTAAAGTACGAGTATTCGACATATTCTAAAAACTATTAAATCATCCAGGTACACAACAATAAACCGCGCTCGGCCTTCAACGACCGCCCCAGAACCAGAAGAAGAAGAGTCAGAAGAAGAAGTAGAAGAAGTGCCACAACAGCTGTTCCGCTCGAGAGCCGTGGAGTCTACGTCCAGGGTCGCTACTACTGCCAAGCCGCTGCAGTATGTCAACATACGCAGGGCGAGACCGACTACTGTCACTACGGACACCGCTGATGATACTGCATCTAGGTAAAGATTTTTTCAATGTACCTTTAGTGTTTCATAAGAAGATTTGTAACGACGGACGTTGACATCATTAGGAATTATAATTATATAAAGTAAAGAATATCTAGTTTGACAGTTACATAGGATTTCCCAAAACTGAATGTTAAGCCGAAACAAGAGATAGGAAGTTCTTCGTTTTAGAAATTTTGTAATTTTTAACAGTGTGAAAATCGTGGCCATGCTTCATCAAACGTCGATTTTTTTCTTATTTTTCCCTAAACAGTTATAAACTGGCCTGTCTCCTGTTTTCGACTTGACGTTGATTTTTGAGACATCCTGTATAACGACCTAGATATATGCAAGGAGCACAGGGCGGAGCAAGGGGGTTTCGTATTAGGAGACGCTTGATGACGATAGAGTTGAAGGAAGTAACATAATTTGATTTCAGATTCAATGCCTTACCAATATTTTTTAACAGTATGATTAATTTCGGAAAAAGAAATCATTAATCCAACTTATAGATCCCAATATCACACACGATAGGTTTTATACAACTACTAAACCCTACAACCCAATAATTTTTTCTTACAGAAACGCTCTATTCGAGCGTTCGGAAACGTACGTGACAGTATCAGATTCGCCCAGCCCCAAGACACTGGACATCGTCCTCCCAGCCCGGGACAACATTCCCGAATACGTGACCATTCGAAGACAGCGACCTACCACTGAAGAGCCTACGACTGCCCAGTAAGTTAAATTATAAATACTTCTTTTCCTCTGATATTATTTTCTTCTAACGATATTATACGTTATAATTTGCAAGATTTGAATCTCAGTTGATGACTTAAGAGATATCCAAGAGATAATAATCGTATCGTATGGCATGAGATAATCATTTGCCAGAAGCAGGAATCCTGATATATTTATTATTCCTTCCCATTGATGTGCAAGGGTTTCCTTCTTATTGCGCCATTTTGCACGGTAATATGCTAATCTTATTTAATGAGAACCTCACCCGCACAATATCACACTCTTTCTTCGTTTTTCCCTTCCCCGGTAACCTTTGCGTGACGTTTGTTCGATAATGACATATCGTTTGGACTTCATATTTAGTATTTACCTCGTTTTCCAGATACCAAAACACAGAGCCAGAAGAAGAATCGCAAGAAACAGCTTTAGAAAGAGAAATCTCCTCCCCAGCATCTCAACCTCAATACACGTCTATAATCAGATCACGTTCCACCACAACCACTGTTTCCACTCCCGAAGAGATCACCCCAGAGCCCACCACTGTCCTTGCTGTCCAAATATCCTCCCTGTTGAACTCCGCTAGCTCCTCTGAAGTTGAAGAAGCTGATACTACAGTAGAGGCTGAGATTACGACTACAAGCACAACTTCACGACCGACGACCACGACCACGACTACAACGACAACCCCCGCCCCTCCGCCCACTTCCCCGCTCCGCCAGGTACTCCGACGTCGAGGAACTACAACAACTTCCACCACAACTCCAGCGACAGTTTCCTCAACGCAGGTGAGTTCAAGGAATTATTCTTTCGTACGCCGCCGCCGCCCTCTTTCACAACCAAACGAAATATCGGACTCAGATAATTCGGAAAATTCTAGAACTATAAGGTCTACTACTCCTGATAGTAGGGAAGTTGATGGTAAAAATAGGGAAACCGGATTGCCCAGGAGATTCAGAAGCAGATACCAGATTCAAGCTGAAGATTCTGTAGCTGACGCAGCGTCTCCTGTGTCGAGAGGAAGTTACAAGGCAAATTTAAATCAAGATGAAGTACTGTCATTAACACCTGTGGATGTGGACGAAGAAATACCACAATTTGTTCAAAGGCCAAGTTTTAGTCAAAGAAGCGAAAGGCGGTTCCGAGGTAGAACGTCGACTACGGCAGCGGAGCCGAGCAGAGTTGAGGACAGTGAAGTATCAGCAGCAACTGTTGAAGTCAGACGTCCTAACATTGTGCCACGAGGCCGTGGAAGGTTCAGTCTTAAAACAACACCTGCAGATCTAGAAACCACTGTAGCTACTGAAACCACTCCGAGTCAAAAACGACCGACCTTTTCTAGATTTACACCTCGCCCGTTTGCGAGAGCCACTACTGCATCAACCACAGCTGAAGACAACGTCGAAGAGGATGATGAACCTATAACCACTCAGAGAATTGTACCACGTTTGCCGTTTGGTAGGTTCAGGCCGTCTACAACAACTGCCGCTCCTACTGCATCGCCTTTGCTCGTTAGACGATTACCTTTCCCATCCCGCCTATCTACTACTACACCACAAACTCTGACCAGTGAACTGGATGACAATGAACCAGAAGAAAATAATGACGAGATTTCTTTATCAGAAAGTGCTATTGAAGAGAAAGAACACATAGAAAATATCGATGACATAGAAGAAGAGCCACAGAAACGTCGTATTGTTATAAAAAAGCTCAGAGTTTCATCCAGTTCCCCAGCAGACGATACAAGTCCAACTGAAGCAGTCCCAATCACTGATGATAATGGGAAAAGGAAGTTTAGGATAATAAGGCGACGACCGACCACTTCTACAACAGAATCATTAGAAACCAGTTCAGTCTCCACTGAAGCTCCATCTTCGACGCCACATAGAATCCGTAAAATTATCAGGAAAAAACTGAGACCTGCAGAAGATGAACCCGCAATCATAGGCAAATCAATCGGTTCACTAAATACTGCTTTAAAGGACACGACAACTGAAATTGTAGCTAACTATGGCGAAAGATCAAGACCAACACCTCTAGCATCCACTGAAGCACCCACTACACTCTCGACTGAACAGAAATCTGAACAAGTAACAGAATCCGTAGAATTAAATAGTAAAGAAGGAGCAGAGCAAGATACAGAAACAGAACAGGATAAAATTGAGAAGACCAAAGAAGAAGATAAAAGGGAGAATAATACAACAGACACTAAAGAACAGGAAGAAGAAATATCTACGGAAAAATCAAACGACAATTCTGAAAACGACACAAAACCAGAAGTAGCTATCGAAACGGAACAAAAAGCAATAGACTTATCAGAAACCAAAGAGGAATCCACCTCCGTAGAACCAGTCCCTACAGAACCAGCAGTAGATGAATCAGAAGAACCTGAAACCACCACAACCAGTACTACTCAACTAACATCACCATCTACACGGAGCAGGTTGCCTTATAGACCACCGAAACGAAAATTGTATACTTCCACAACAGAAACAGTACCGACAAGTAGTCGAACCTATAGTCGCAGATACAATCCTGGTTCATACACAAGTCCAGCTACAGTTGGTAAAGCTTCAGACTCTAACGTCAGACAAGCAGTGACCAGAAGACCGTTGTTTTCGTCTAGAACCTACACAAGGAGACCGTTTACTACAGCAAGAACTACTAAGAAAGTGGAAGAAGAAGAGTATTCTGATGAGGAAATTCTTGACGAAGAACCAGAAAATGAGCAAGTGTTTGTACCAAACAGTCAATTGTACACAAGAAGGCCAAACCTAGACGATGAAGAGGAGGAAGAAGAGAACTTTTCTGAAGAGGAAAATGACGATGAATCTGAGGAGGAACAATCTATAAATAGATTCCCATCGTCCAGGAAACCAATATTCAAACCAAGAGTAGTCAACTCTAACACCTTTAGAACCACGACATCTACTACTGAGATACCTAAGAGACTCGGCAGTCAAAACAGAACATCAATCTACAGCAAATTTGGAGGTAGCAAATCTGGAAATGACACAAAAATTCGCGTACAGAACGTTCCAGTAGGATACAGCAGTCCTTTAGCGGCTAAATCTAAAATCAATGATACCAATCAAAAGAAAGAAACTGTAGCCGACAATGACTCTGAAGAAGGTATATCTACAACAAATGCTTCTACTGATGAAACTGAAACGACCACTGAAGATGACGATTATCTGTCAATGACCGAATCTGGCACAACAATAACAGACAACACTGATGCTTCTGATGATTCCTTATCAACGAATACGTTGGACAGTGAGGCAGTCACAGCAGAAATGGAATTCGATGACAGTACCGACGATTACTTAGAATATACTGAAGGAACTACGAACTATCCGACTACCCAATATTCTACAACAAACGCTCAAACTGAATCTGAAGTTAAAACTACTTACAACGATCGTATCACTACAACCGACACTCAAACTACTCAAACTACTACAAACACCGAAGCAAGCGTTGAAATTACCACTACAGAATTATTACCTACCACAACTACTACTACTACAACGCAAGCACCAATAATCAAAACACAATTCAACAAATTGTTCTCAGTGAGCAGAGTTGTTGAGGTAAACTCTAAATTAGATAAACATCGTCTGAATAAAAACAATGAAACAACACTAATTGAAGAAGGAAAAATTATGGTAGAGACAAAGCCAAGAGTAGACGAAATCGGTGAAGTAAGTAGATTCAGTTTAATTAAAATATACGAAGATGAAATACCTATTTATTTAACTAAATTAGGTCACGTGTATCCAGTAGAAAACCCGCCCGACAATCTTATACGTATTGACGAAGCTAGAAATGCTAGAGCATTAGTGAATTTCGCGGATGCTCCTAGAGAAAACCTTATTGCCTCTGAAAGTATGAACGAAGCTTATAGGCATATTGTCAACTCTGTCAGTAGCCAACCTAAAGATGATGGACCCAAAGTGGAGCACATACAGAATGATGGTTTCTTGAGATATATCAATGACGATAAAAAGGTTGACAAATCAGAAGAAGAGCAATCATATCCTTCTCAATGGAACTTCGTCCCAGCTGCCTACGAAAATGAGAAAAACAGAGCAGCTAAAAGTTTCGAAATCATCACACCGAGGAGTATGCTTACAGAGCCATCAACATTACCATTAGAAGCTTTATTCAAAACTGAAAATCCAGTGATGGCTAGAAAAGTTGGCGGAAACGGGCCTAACCAGCCATTTGTAGTATACTCAGCCTCAGTTCCTACACAGAAAGAAGATGGTAATATAGTAAAGTTAGAAGTATTGAAGCCTGAAACAGGCCGCAGTATTATAACTTTTGCTAAAGGCCAAGAATTCCACGGACCACCTATTGAACAAGCTACCGTCAAATATCCGATAAACATTTCTGTCGTACCTCAAACAACTGAAACAACTACTACAACTAGTACAACAACTACGGAAGCAACTACAACAAGTCCTATAATAGAACTTTTGACTACAGCAGCTCCTACTACATTGACTACTGAACAGACAACTGTAGTGACTACCACAGAAGCGGCTACAACTGAGATAGTCACGGAAGAAGTGACTACTGTAAAATCTCTATATGACGCCAAAAGAAAATTCGCTTTTCCGAGAAGACCAATCATCAAGCCAGCAAATATAACCAGGCCTGCTCCGCGAACAGTCAAAAAAATTAACGGCTCAGTTTCCGCTAATTCGTACCAAAAATTAAACAAAACAGCAAGTTTCAGCGTAAACAAGAATAGGTTTTCACCAAACAGAGCTCAAAATGTACCAGTCGATATTAGAAAGAAAGCAAATACTTCCAAAATTGCTTCAAAAACCTTCACCACAGAAGCACCCAGATCGACGACGGAAAGAAAACTTTATTTCAAGCCAATAAGACCTAATCTAAGACCGTCATTTGTGCCAAGGAGGAACACAACGCCTTCACCACAAGTTACAGGAGATACTTAGGAAAGCTTCGTGCAAATCATAGTGATGCAGTTTTCACTGGTTCAATCCGGTTTCTCAGGCCATAATTATCTATACGACTGATTATTAAAATTAAACTTCTTAATACTTCAATGAGATTTATAAAAAAGGGATAAAAGGGCAGGGATAACAATTTGTTTAGAGCTCTTTGCACATTTCTCTGAGTCCGAATATTTCTAAACAATTTGCATTATATGCTTATACAAAAATGACTTTACAAATATGTTAATTCTATTTCTGTGTATATAGAACTCAACAGTTTCATTGTAGTCATATTTTTAGAGATTTCATAGCTTTAACTTAGGGTAGGTTTAACGGAAGTTTTTTTGTACCAAAAAATGTATATTATATTATGTTAGTTCGTTTTGGTATGGCAAAGACTTTCAATTACAAATTGTCATAGATTTATGGTTAGAATATAATTATTTAAACATTTTTATACAGTACTTAATTATAATAATTAACGTTACCATTTCTTTAAATGTACATAAAATGAAGGATCGGGCATTTTGTAATATTGACAAAAAAATAATTGTATTGTAACATTCAGAGAAATAAAAGGTTTGTAATAAAATTATAAGTGAAATATTCATACAATTTATTTTTCGATTTTGCACCAAGTTTTAGTTTTAAGACGGAATGGGATAGAAACAGCGTTTATAGAAAAATGGCTTTACAAAACCCATAATTTTAATTTGTGTGCTCAATTCCACTGAAGAGAGAAGACAGAATATGGGATTTCAAAAAAGGTAAGTGACTACTTGTATTCAACTATAAATAATCGCGTAACAAACATACAAAAAAAAACATACGGGTCGAATTGAGAACCTCCTCCTTTTGTTGAGGTCGGTTAAAAAAGGTGACCAAACATGACCCATAATAGAGCAATTTGACATAGAGCGGCACAAATTAAATCAACCCAACTTAAACCCAACCCAGCTAGCAAGATAGGATGATCAGGGATGCGATTTTTGAATATCATTCGCTGAGCTCAGAAATAGAAAATGTCAAAATTACTACGGAGATTCTCATCTTTCTACTGCGGATTTGACTCTCAAAAATCTCTCTTCTGTAGTATGATTTTTGAAAGTCCAATAGGCAGTAAAAAGATGCATATTATCTCCATAGTAATTTTGACATTTTCAACTGCTGAGCTCACCGAATGAGACTCAAAAATCACCCTCCAGACCGAAAACTTGTTCACAAACTTGAAAATTTCATATTTAATGATGTGCTATAACAATAGACCAAGTAATCAGCCTTATTGACACTACTTTCCTCATATAGTTATATAAAGAAACTTTCATTAATTATCAGCTAATTAAATTACCAATTGAAAACACAGTAATTACAACAAAAAGGTAATAAGCACTTACTTTCTCATTTCCACATCATTATTGTGCGACTTCTTATAGGCGTGTTTGACAATAGACAATCATTTTATCGTCATTTTGCAAACAATCGGTTCACAAATAAAACTTTTCCCACTGATGGGTGGGACAGAGTCATTGTAGCGCTTACTGTTTTACTGTTTTTTTTTATAATAAAATCAATCAATTGCTTGGACATATTGCGCAAAGGTCATTATCGTAAACAACAGATTATTTAGATCCTTGCATGATTTAATAATCAGGCAGGTCCCGACAGTCACAGGGCTACGCGGTGTCTTTATTATTAACTAACATACTAGGTAGCTGTTGCCTGCAACTACGTCTGCGTTGTCATTTTGAAATGATCGTTCAATCAATGCTGAAACAAGTTATTATATAATTATGTTTAATATGCATTCTCATCCTCATACTCCTAACCAACGATTTTTTTTGGTCTTCGCTGTAACTTGAGAAATGATGGGTTCCCCATACAAACTTTCATACCCTATTTCACCCAATTCAGCTTTTTTTTTTACAAAAGATAGCCTATGTGCAGTGCCGGATTAACCATAGAGACAAAGTAGGCTCCAGCCTATGGGCCCAGCGCCGCCAAGGGGCCCCGCGGCTCGGAAGAAAAATAAGTGAAAACTCAAAGATTTAGGCCCACCACAGACCGAAAAGGAATTATGAAACACACAACTAAAATACACTTGTCTCATATTTTTCATAATAGCGAAGCGAGCTGGAGATTTCACTGCAATTATTGCAGTAAAATGTAGATAACATTACGAAACGCGACTTCATAATATTGTAGTTAAACCTCGAGCTCGCTTCGCTCGCTCCTCATTTTAGTGTTTTTATTATATTGTATGATTGGTGGTTATTTTACTGCGACCGTAGGAAAAAATCATTGCGATATATAGGGGCCCCGGGACTTGCATTGCCTAGGGGCCTCTGCATGGCTTAATCCGGCTCTGCCTATGTGTCCTTCCTTGATTAGATTAGATTAGATTAATTTATTTGACATTATAATATGACACATTGTTACATAAATATTTTACATAAAATGTCCATTCATAGCATGATCGTCAAATTGTATTATACATTTATGAGATTAACAATGTCAAAAAATCTTGGATACAATATATCTTCTTGCCAAATTTTATATAAATGTATTCAGCAGTTGAGGCGTGAAAAGGTAACAGACAAATGGAAAGAGCTACCTTCACAGTTATAATAAATTAGTATGGATTAAAAGTTACATACCTAGCAATATCGCGATGCTAACGAAATTATTTGCTGGAGGAAGAGACTGAAGTATTGTAAATATTCATAACATCATCATCATCACTACCTGTCCAATGTGACAGGAAGTGTAGACACAATACCCGTCGCAAAATCGAAGCATATACCTAGTTTTCCTCACAATGCGACGTTTTCCTTCACTGAATAGCTAGCCAATAACCACAAATACTCTGAAAGGTCACACACAGATATGAAGCCGCTTGTAACTGCAACTCCTGGAGAAACCTTTCAGCAACGTTACAACGTTGTACTCATTCTAACACGAATTGACTTACAATAAATAACATTTAATCAATAGGTACTACGTGCAGATTTTGAATTCTTTTGTACTTCATGTCCCTTTCTGTTTCTTACACTTACCCAATCAATCACGCACTCGTGCATGATCTCTATTGTTGAATTTTGGTCTAGGTACATGTCTACGTTTATTTGATCAAAATAGCCTGTTTTGTAACCGTTAATTTTGCAAAACAAGACTTTCGTTTTCAATAATGGGAAGTGTGTAGGTAGAGGTTTTTATATACCTACTATAAGTGGGATAACACACGACGCACTGGCGGAGCAGCAGACGTCAGTCCGTCATTTATGAAGCAAGGATTGACGCACCGTGTGTGCTTCTACGTGTGGTTTCATACAACTCCTACACATGGCACATGTGAGAGAGATAAAATAGAACACGTTTATTTGCCAAAATAGTACAAAAGGCTGTATGATCCTATCAAAGCGCAAAGCTTTCCTAAACAAGTTAATTTTAAACAATCAATGTGCAGTGCCCTGCGTTATATATTTGAATACCTTCCTAAGCAACGTTTTAATAAAGCGCTGATTAGAATAATTTCGTTTATGGTTAACAACTTAATTTAATGATATAGCAATGACCCACATCGGACCTACTATATCCACCATATATGGAACTAATCTAGAATCTAGACCCTGACAAATGCCCTTCACTTTTACGTGTATGGTATACCTATTAAAATTTAACTAATACCAAATTCTAGAGACAAATGCGTGGTCACTGTTCAATCAAGTTATTAACCTGACAGATAAATTAAAATGTAATAGAGTAGCGGCAAGAATAGCAACATTTATCGTAAATATGAATGAAAACATAGTGAGGAAACCTGCATACGTTGAAGAAGAAATTCCGATGCGTATGTGAAGTCTACCAATCCGCGTTGGGCACGCGTGGTGGACTAACGCCCATACTATCCCAGACGGTAGGCCTGTGCCCTGCATAGGGACGTATAGATGATGTGATTATTTATATTGGTTGAAAATAAAACAACGTTTCTATTTTGATCGTTTATTAATCTGTAGACCAACGATTTTATTTGGAGCTACGCTGTAGATATTGTATAATCATACAAACGTGAAACAAGCTTTTAACTTATTAATTATTAAAAGTATATAAAAGAAACATTTGCGATTCCCATGGCTCTGAACCTCAGGTATCAACAATATCTCTAAACATTTTTGTCCTAATAATGAATATAAAAAAGTTTTAAATAACATTAATCAATAATATCTAGGAACCAAAATCGTACACTTCAATCGGAATTTTGAGACACTTAGTATAATAATCACTTCAGCCATTTAAACGTAAAACATATAAATCTAAAGGCCACTAAACAAATAAATAAACAGAAACGATTTAGTTTAATATTATACCAAATATAAATTGATTCTCTTAATTAATAAGATTGAAATGTATTTGACCGTTTAACATTGGGTCGACGGAACGATTTGTTTTTCTTTTGTTAATCGAAGAAATAATAAAAAAATCTCCAGAAAAATTGGGCGATAAAAAAAGCTTTTGGTTTTGATAATTGACAAACCCTCTGTAGACGTTGTTAGTTGGACTAACTTAACTTGAACTGAATACTTGTTTATTACGAAAGACTTCAATTCCATTGCTATTTCTATATCACGAAAACAAAATCACCTCAATTTTTCAAAACAAACCGCAATCTATCGAAGTCGTGAACACCAGATGCGCAGAAGTCGTGACTTTCGTGATATGTCTGCCTAACAAATACATAAGTTCATAGTAAAGTTACGCTGCATTTGATGCAACTGCAGTTGCACTCTCATTCGTTACGATTCAAATAAGTACCTACATATAAAATAAGGTTTTACATTCATTAGAGAAAAAAACATAAGCATATGTATCTATCAAAAAAACTTTTTGATTTAAAAAAATCACCCTCATTCTAATAATACGTACTTATGTAATTTTTTAACGATATTCTTGTTTTTTGCTTTATGTGATAGGGTTTAAGAGTAGACCAAAATACGTCTGCAAAAAAATATGCATAGAAAGGTAGCTACTTCAAGTTAATTTAAACGATACTTAATAAAACTAAAATCTCACTTGAAAAATATAAAAGATGTATATTTTAGAAAAAGTGTATTTATTGAGACACGGCGGATTAGAATTAGGGCGTCTAAATGGTAACAATTGATGGGTCGATCGAATAGGTACGGTCGTGGTCGGTTGGTCTTTGTGTACTATCGCGAACTTTTCCGCCCGGTCACTTCAGTTTTATTTCGCATAATTTCACGCATAATTTTTTGTTCGGAAACTATTCATTCATTGGTCTATTCATCAACAGGCATCTATTCATAAAAACTGCCTCCGTGGTCTAATGGTTAGAGCATTGGGCTCTTGACACGAAGGTCGTGGGTTCGATTCCCACGGGGGGCACCTAGTGAAATGTCACTTTGTGCGTTGTTCCCCAGTTGGTTAGGACATTGCAGGCTGAGTCACTTGATTGTCTGAAAAGAAAGATGATTCCGTGCTTCAGATGGCACGTTAAACTGTTGGTCCCGGCCACTATCACTGGTGGTAGTAGTCGTTACATAAAAACCACGTCAGAGGCCGTAAGGCGGTTTGAATAAACTCTGACACCAGGGCTTTGCAGCCAACTCGATAAGAAGAAGATCAACAGGCTATGGGGGGCTAGACAGCGCTTATATTTTTTAGTATGCAAGCAAAAATTACTCTAGTGGTGATCAGGCATAAAAGTCCACGATTGTACGTGATAAGTGGTTATTAAAAAAAAGGGCGATTCGACGTTTAAAACCGAAGCTCTCTTCTAGATCCATAATCGTTTTCCGAAATAGATATTAAAAATAATGAAAATCAAAACTATTACCTACTAGCCATTTTAGTCACACGTGGCTTAAATCGGCACCACCAATAGAGATAATTATGCATGATTCAGATTACTATGTCATGCATGGTGCATGGTTCACAAACAGAATGGCTAGATAAGAGCGCTTACAGACCAGCGACAGTTGGTTTGCGACAGCTCGCGACAGCGGTCGCCGACAGTCGCGCGACGGTCGCGCGACGTCGCGCGACTGTCGCGCGACCCTCTGCGACCCTCGGCGACCGTCTGTCGCAAGCTGTCGCCGACAGTCGCCGACAGTCGCCGACAGTCGCCGACAGTCGCGCGACCCTCCGCGACCGATGACAACGCGCCGTCATTTGTATAGTCTGAGAGCGCAAGACCACAAACTACCACACCGCACTCAACCCCACCCCCCACTCAACCCCCCCACTCACCCCCCCCACCCTCCTCGACCCCCCACTTGACCTCCCCTCGACCCCCCACTTGACCTCCCCTCGACCCCCGACTCGACGCCCCACTCACCCCCCTCGACCCCCCACTCAATCCCCCCTCTCGACCCCCCACTCGACCCCCACTCACACCCCGCTGGCGGACACCCTGGTCCTGGTTTCAGAGTTAGTTTTATCGGAGACCCTTATAAAAGTAATTGTGTCATTTTAATTACTCAATTACTGTAATTGAATTAACAATTACTTGAGTAATTCAGTATGTACCTATATCAGACGATTATGAAGATGATGATGATGAAGATGATGATGATGATGATGATGATGATGATGATGATGACGATGATGATGATGATGATGATGATATCAGACTTGTCTTTAGTTTGTTGGCTTGTTATTGGTAACAATAACAATAAACTTGTAACCGCCGTTATACAATAAATATTAAACCTCTCAAGAACAACATCTGACTCTCAGACTATAAATGACGATGACGTAACGGTCGCCGAGGGTCGCGGAGGGTCGCGCGGCGTCGCGCGACGTCGCGCGACCGTCGGCGACAGCTTGCGACAGACGGTCGCGGAGGGTCGTGCGACGGTCGCGCGACGTCGCACGACCGTCGCCGACTGTCGGCGACCGCTGTCGCAAACTGTCGTAAACAAACTGTCGCTGGTCTGTAAGAGCCCTAAACCTTCGTAAATACAAAATACAAAGACTCTCAAATCAAATGGGTTCAAACTGATAAAAATAGTGTTAAATATAAATCGTCTCATTCACGACTTCTAATTCGCACACGCACATCATTCTTCAGAAGCTGAATATTAACGTTCATACAATTGTCATCTCTAATAATTATGTTTTTATAAGAGCTTTGATTTGAGACTTAACTGAAATAGTAATTACGCAACATAATCGGTGTTGATGTCGATATGTCGGTCGTAGGTCACAAATCACAATCCCACCCGGTGATTACGATTCCAATGGTACGATTGATGCGGTACCACATTAATTCTGCGCGTGAGCGTGTACATGCTATTTCATAATCGCGCAGAGATTTTGTTTATGTTTTTGGGCATAGCTGCTGGCTTCTTAAACTTCTCAGGTGTATTTCATACGTAATACAACCAAGATTCGTATTCGTTTTCTGGTTGGTTTGAAAGTTATAATCTATTTGCTACAACTGCCTAGCTTTCAGGCTATTAATTATTTGAGGCAAAGTTTTTTGCTTGATTTATTTGTTTTGCATATCATTGTAAAACATAATTTAAAATTCCAAAATTGAATCATTCACAGGCCTTTACATCAGTTGCAAATGATTTAAGCAGTGTTATTGGAGAGGCACTTTTTCTCATGGCTACAAACTCTATATTATTACACTACTGGGATATCCTGAAGTGCGATTTTTGAAACTCATTCGGTGAGCTCAGCAGTGGAAAATGTCAAAAATACGCATCTTTCTACTCCTATTTGACTCTCAAAAATCGCACTCCTGAAGTATAGAGATAAGTATGGAGATATGCATCTTTCTACTTCTGATTTCCTTTAAAAAATCATACTCGTAAAAGATGCGTATCTCCGTAGTAATTTTGACATTTACAACTGCTGAGCTCACCGAATGAGATTCAAAAATCGCACTCCTGTTGCTATATTTAGAATATTTATGACAACCTCATGGAATATAGTCGTGATCATGTGTGCTTATGCCGGCGCTATAGCGCGGTTATAACCGCTAGCTTCCAAATATCTAATTCATTGATATTTAGTTTCTGTATTTTTATTTTTTTACTACTTTATTTTCTTTTCTACTTACATATTGTGAACATGTCCGTTAATGTCCGTACCTACCACTAATATAATATACTGTCGTAAATTTTTGTGAAGAGAAAATAAACTTTTTTTTTATTATTGACTTTTCTTCTCTTCCTTTCATTTTGCTAACCGTACTCAATTAGTTTAAAACATATGCGGATGGTATCATCGTGTTGCGTAGGTCGTGCGACCCACTTCCAGGGCCGGTTAGGGCATCACCAACTCGGTTTCTTACATTACCTTAAATACTATCTTATGGCATTCGTACATAGAGTTCAAATCGTTCTGCCTTCGTATGATATTAGGTATAAAAGATCCAAGATGTGACTTGAGTCTAGATGTTATAGGTGAATTTATGTATATGAAAATGTAACTAGTTTGTATCTTTCTCAATACCTTAGGAATTAACCTATTAGGGGTTTCTATGAGATAGTATCAGATCAGCCCAATACCGCCACCAAAGCCCTTAACTTTTTAACGGAGAAGGAAATGTTTTTAGTTTTAAAGTAGGTACAATTAAGTAAGTACAATTATAAGTATTTTCAAATCAAGAATCCAGATAGAACTCAGTGGCGATGTTGGGCCGACACACGCATGATTTTTGAATCTTGGTCCCACCAATCTTGTCATACCTATTACAATATACAGGGTGTAAACTTAAATGCGTTACATATCAAACAGGTGACCGCGGTCAAGTTTAAGTTTGACGCGTCAAACCATCAAACCACCGATTCAGACCATCAAACTGAACAACTTTGACTAAGAAGCCAAAATCGGAAGCGCGAAAAAATCTGCTGTTTCATAGAAAATGACAATAGCTACTCAACTAAAATGTATGAAATAGCTGATATTTTTCTCGCGGTTTCAAAAGACAATGCGGGTTTTGTATGGAAGGTTGGCGCTTTATTTTTCGACGTTGTTTTTAGCGCGGCCATCAACCAAACTTGAATATTTTAGTTCAGTATAAAGTACCAAGCAAAACTTGGTCCAGGACAGCTGATTTTTTTTCGCGATTTCGATGTTGTTCCCATAGAGAAAGTTGTTCAGTTTGATGGTCTGAACATCCCCTTAAAAAAGTGTCAGCATATTAAGAAGGACCCTGTATATAAAGGTTTGAAGTTGAAAATATATTCATTAATTCGGACTGAGTTTAGAGATCTATAACTTGTCATAATGTTTTGTTTGTAACTTTATTCTGAACTATAATATTCAAGTTTGATTGATGGCAGCGCTGATAAGGGGAGGGGAAAAGAAAAAAGGCGCCAATTTTAATCATTGGCTTTTGGTGTCATAGTAAAAGTTGTTCAATGATGGTCTGGAGAACCCCATCAAGTACTCGTATGTAACGTTAAGTTTACATCCTTTATACAAGTCTATAGATGGAAATGATCACAAACAAGCAAACAAACAAGCTGTGATTGATATCCATAAATGCGCTATCCAATGAGTCACTGATTGCATACGTGCCTGTGTATAAAGCTGCAAGTTGACACACTTTAGCTTTTATGTACCACAAGTCTTTGTGCAGCTGCATTAATCATTCGTTGCATTATTGCATTTCTTGTCCCGACGCTTTTGTGTCTCTGAAAGGGTTTAGAAACTACGGGAGTGAAGATTAGGATATGGATGCTGTGGACACTATTCATCTATTATCTTACAATTCTCAAGTTTACCTTATGGTTTACCTACGTTAGGCTCTATTCTCCCATAAATTGTTGTTTGTATTACAATGTGTGTATTTTCTATGTACCTACTTAACACTTAATGGAGAAATAAATTATGCTATTTCCACTGTATCACGCTACCATACTACGGCCGCAGATAAGGCTATATCGCGACTTTTATCTCGTTCGTTCGCGCACAAATAGAAAGAGCGAATAGCATACTATGGCCGCAAATTTTGTTCATAAAAAGTAAAATGTTATATAGTGCTATCTGCACCGCACATTATTATGTTACGGTAGTATATTAGTACTCTGTGTTATTATTAAAAGCAGCATGAAATAGGCACTAAAAAAATGTTATGCGTCGAGTTTCATACTCTCTTTTTGGTGTACAAAAAGTTTTCCATGTCTAACCTAATTGCGTTCACACAAGATGACGCACTGACGGAGCGGCGAGATGTCAGTCCATAGTACCACATCCGATGCGTCAATGCGTCACCGCGTGTGCTTCTACGTGCGGTTTCATACAACTCCTTGCCTTGCTTCACAAATGACGGACTGACGTTTGCTGCTCCGTCAGTGCGTTATCGTGTGTGAACGCACTAACTGCGCCAACTCATTTAAAACCTTTGCAAAGCTAAACAAAGTTACCACTTCATTTCAGAGTTAATATTACAGATTCAAACTTTCCATACAAACGACTTCAACGCGAGTGCATTAATTGAATCTAACAGTGTAATGGATTTAGGATAATAGGACTGGGGATAATCAAGTAAACACGCAAATTGACTTGGTTTATTTTACAATTCCAGATTTAGTTCTCTTCCCTTTTTATTTTATAATGTCTTCTGCACTCTTGGAGGGCTGTTCAGGTTGACAATAAGCGCCACATCAAGTCTTCATCTCGCAGTAGTTATCTGAAACAAAAAAGACATTAATTTAAATAACTGGTTGTTACAATTCTACATGCGGACTCCAATTGGATAGGTTATTTAGTCGCAATAACTTTAGGGATCTCCCCTCCAAAAGCATAACACGGTTCATGAAGTCCGTGGGCCTAGGAAATGACATAGGTCAAGGGTGACAGCTACGATACAACTAGCCAGGAGTGCGATTTTTTAATCTCATTCGGTGAGCTCAGCATTTTAAACTGCTGAGCTCACTGAATGAGATTCAAAAATCGCACTCCAGGTTGCGGTAACCAACGGTCAGTAACCAAGCCCTATCAACCAAATAATAATAATAGGTTATTTGTTTTATATTCTGCTTTGTAAAAGATCTTTATTCACAATAGACTTGCACTTGCTTCAAATGAATAAGTTTATTTGTACCAAAGCCTCGTAGTGGGTTGGATAGGTACAAATGATGATGATGATTGTAATAATGCGCGTATCTGTAAATAGAAGAAACAATTCCTCTATACTACAATATTGACAATGACGATATGAAATTCTCTATCCAAACTAGAGCTTCACAACATTCCCTCAACAAATGATGTAACAAAATCGACCTTCTAAAGCATGGCATGGCGAACATAAAAACAAAATGAGCTAAAAATAAAATCGATAGTTAACGACCTAAACTCAATGACGTAACGCAAAAAGAAACGTTAGATAATTTACGGCTAAGTAGATAAACTCTCAGAGAAAGCGGTTTTCTCCGGTCGGACGCTGCGGTGCGCGGGCGCCGCCGTCGGCTTCGATCGAGAGTCAATATTGTTTTTGCTGCGTAAACGTAGTGGATATCGCAAGTCATGAAGATGAGCATGCTATTGTTGATTGACGTTTAATGAAAAAGATTGTCTTATTCCAGAAATCGTTTGAAAGTTATTCAGCAATCGGTTGTTTTTGCGACTGCGATTTTTGAATCTCATTCGTTGAATTCAGCTGTTGAAATAGTAATGGAGATACGCAGCTGTCTACTGCTGATTTGACTATCAAAAATCGCAATCCTGAAGTATGTTTTGTGAAAGTCAAATAAATCACCAGTAGAAAGATGCATAAATCTCCATAGTAATTTAGACATTTTCAACTGCTGAGCTCAGTGAATGAAGGAATATAAAAAACCAACCGATTGCTTTCAAAAATCGCACTCCAGAACTAAATAAAAAAGATGGTTCCTAACTCTACTACGAATGTAGGAAAATTGAACATGTTTATATCCAAACAAGGAGACGCGAAGCGCTGCTCCGATTTATCATAATGAAATTAGCACATTGCTTGCACACACCTTGACTCTTAGATTTAGGTATGCATTGACTATAATTTGTATGCTTGAAAATTATAACTTAGTTATATCAGAGACGCCACCCAGAAAATAAGTCATGAATGTATGTACTTATTTTGAATTCATGCTTTCCCAGTGTTCTTTCAATAACGAACGTATAACAATCAATGTTGTCTTACGTTTCCGAATCTGCTACTCCTTTTTGGATGTACAGTCGGTCAAAAAGTCTACCACTTCATTCTTGTTTTGAATTAGAATTGAATATATTTCTATCACAATATTGTCATTAGCTAAGATCCTGCGTTCTAAGAAAACCAATCATTTATCTAAGGCTAGGAAACTTTGTAAATTGTAAAAATTGGTATGCAACTTCCTTGGCCGTCTCTGTTCCAAAATCAGTAGGTATACAATCTAGAAGAATTGATTTATTGTAAAAAATATACACTATAATGAACGATTCGTTGTCATTTCTCCAGTCAGATCAAGACAAATTTATATGACCTATAAGTTACAAAACTTCCTACAATGACTAATGTAGTTTTTATCTCGTTCATTACACACGTACCTACCGCGCAGGCGCGTCGTTGTATGTTGACTCAACTGATTGGTACTCAATGCTCACACCTCAACTCAAGTTGCACAAGTAGTTATAATAAGTAGTATAGTGAACATAGCAACCTACAGCCTCTCAATAAGGTTTGATTGTTTTAGGATTGTGTAGGCTTTAACAGAAATTTGTTTGAGTCACATTTGTGTGGTTAGGAAAATAAATAGAGATTACGACAGCATCTAGAAAAACGTTATCCGTGTAACGATGCCTTTTAGTTATCATAACATAAATATTCTTTATTTGAACACCAAAAACATACAACAACAAAAACAGAATAAAAAGAACGTTTAGTTAGTTTTATTTTTATTTTATTTGTATAAATAAAATTTGTATAATCATTCTGTGATCAAATTATCATGGCAGTTGTTATTGTGATAAGTACTTACATCCGTAAATCGGGAACCTAAATAATAATAAGCCATTCGGGCGAAGGTAAGATGTATATGTTTATTTATTTATTTTTAGATTATTTTAATTTTTTTGTTTTACTAAAAATGTAAAAAAAATTAACAAATGGCTGCCACATCGCGATCTGCATCTATATGACGGACAAACTCTTTAACAAAATATGTGCTAAGGTGGTTTAATTAAACTACATTCCAAAGTAGTTCCGGAATCCCGCATTTAACAACCACTTACGCAATGTCATTAAAAACTAAACCGAAATCAATAAGGAAAAGCAAATTAAGTCGTTTTAATAGAAAGCTAATTTGCAAATAGCTCGTTACATAAGACAGTCTCAGAATATGCGCCTTATGTAAATACGTTCAAGATCAGCGCGAATTCATGTAAGAACTGAACAGGTTGGCCACGCCCTGTGTACAGTCAACCAAGAAAGTGTTCTATCAGTTTTGACAAAATTCCTAACGCAACTGTACCCTGCCCCCTCTCATTCTCTGACCCATGTAAATCTTCGAAGTGCTCATATAACATGCTCATGTTTGCGTCGTACGTAACCTGTCCTGCCACCCTTTGCCTAAGGCCTGACCTTATTGTGTGTAGTAAGTGTAAGTGGTATTTTTGAAAGTCACACGTTCAAATCAGCAGCAGAAATGGTCAAAATTACTATGGAGATTATGCATCATTCATGATTTTGAAAATGTGAGATTCAAAAATAGCACTTCAGGAGTCAGAGTGACTAGGAATGGTACGGTATTCAAAAGGGTTACAGCATAAAAGGGTTAAAGCATAAAAGGGTTACACTATAACTTATAGTTTGCGTGTAACCCTTTTATAAGGTTAAAATTTGAATATCATAGATTCAAATAAAAAAAATCGCTTTCGTAGTCATTGATATTAAAATAGAGTAGATGAGTTTAAATGAAGAGAATGCCATTAAATCTTAAGGTGCTTGACCAATTTGTTAACAGACTGTACGGCGTGCGCAGGCGCAGCTATAGTGAGATCAGAGTTATAGATTCCAATCGATCAAGCCTACACGTTACGTGTCAAACTGTTTGTGCAGTCATATTGAATAGTATTTACAATGGCATACTAAATTCTCAATAAGACGAATCAGTTGATACTGACAAATTATTCAAAAGGAAGCTTTTGTTTGTGATTCTTTTCATAAAATTGTTTCTGAAGTGTCGTCACTATAAAACAGCTTTAGAACACAGAAATAATTCAATAGAATTGATGTCATTGAATTCCAACAGCATTTATCTTCCTTCAGCGAATAAAAGATAGTAATTGTAGCAATTTTTCCAGCCACCCTGAAAGGAATTATGATTGTGAGTTTCAGGATAATCAAATCCATGGCTCAATAAACTAATCCTTATTACAAGGAGATTCTTTTGGGGTAGTCAGAAACATTGATATACAATTGCCAGCAAAGAAACATAAAAATACACAAGAAAATAGAGTCAAACTATCATCTACCCAGTGATACTTAGCTCTATGATAGCATACTAAAAGGTACTTGAAACCCCATTAATACCCATAAATGTAAATACAATACAAACAGGCAATGGGCCAAGGCTTCAGTCCGACCTACGACTACGTGTGTCGACACCCGCGCATGCGTGATGCGATACTCCTATTATCATTGCTATAATGCTGTTCGTCTTGTGAAAGTAGACATTGCATTGATAAGACAAAGTTGAAGTTCTATTATAAATCGGTGTAAAACGGACGTTGATAGATTTTGATTTGATAGCACAGTCTGTAGTGAATCTGTCTGCTTTGCCGAGGTCGCGGTTGCGGGTTCGAATCCCGTAAGGGACAAATATTTGTATGATGAATGTGGATATTTGTCACCGAGTCATGGATGTTTGTATTGTATCTATATATGTATTATATATCATTGTCTAGTCATCATAATACAAGTCCAGGCTAGATTCTGGTACTTTAAATGTGACTAGATTATTTGTGTGACATTGTCCAAGATACAATACATACAATATAAGAGAATATATTCATCAGGGTGCCTGCGTGATGCGATACTCCTATTATCATTGCTATAATGCTGTTCGTCGTGTGAAAGTAGACAATGCATTTCTATTATAAATCAGTGTAAAACGGATATTGATCGATTTTGATTTGATAGCACAGTCTGTAGTGAACCTGTCTGCTTTGCCGAGGTCGCGGTTGCGGGTTCGAATCCCGTAAGGGACAAATATTTGTATGATGAATGTGGATATTTGTCACCGAGTCATGGATGTTTGTATTGTATCTATATATGTATTATATATCATTGTCTAGTCATCATAATACAAGTCCAGGCTAGATTCTGGTACTTTAAATGTGACTAGATTATTTGTGTGACATTGTCCAAGATATTCGAGAACTTCCAAAATGAAGTATTCCGCATTTATGTTTATACATACAATTTAAGAGAATATATTCATCAGGGTGCCTGAGGGCGCTGCATGTAAACGAAGTTTCGTCTTATTTTCGTCTATTTCGTCGTAGTTTTTGATGCCAGGATTAATTTAGGATTTGAATGGAAATCTTTGAGCCATGGTAACTTTGAAACATAGTAAACTTAAACGTCTCTTAAAATAACCATAGATAAGTCTCTGAAAGATCGTTAATAAAATAATAACTAATTGCTTACAAACGTATTCCAGAACAAAATAGTATTTCCATTGTGTTTTTGTGCAGCCATACCTACTCTGCAGTGCAATGCACGGATTGGTGCAAACAAGTTAGTGTCTAATCAGCTAGATAGATAATTACCTAAATGCAAAGAGGCCAGCATTAGCAATTCACCAAGCTCATTGCGAATCAATTATTTAGCTCAAAGTGGACTTTAGCATTACAACACAAAGACCACGATCAAATTAGCATATTTAGTTAACGTGATAAAAACCACAGGTTGGTTTCACGGTCAGGTGTTCGAGTTTAAATATTGCGCAGTTTTTAGTGGTCAACTGCGTCACATTTTTAACAGAAATAAATGTAGATTAGGTAGGACTAAGAATTGTATATTTAATATTATCTTCTGGTTAGTACCTAATAATATTTTTCATAACACGCTAATGCGTACTGAAATAAGGTTCAGAAATCCACAAACATTAATGAATGTGCATATAAAGTGGTTGTGTCTCTTTCGTGGTGGGTAGAATTCTAGACACAACTGCTGACCACTGTTTAAGGATAACATTGTAAAAATTGAGAATTTTTAAGCTTCCAAAAACTACGCCACTAGCTTTCGTGAGCGGAGAGTAACTTGCAATCTGCCTATCCAAAGTACTTATAGCATATATAGCATATCTGAGGCATGCTTTATATTTAATCAATTCATCGAATTATCTCTACCTGTGCTACTGAATTTAGCAATAGATAAGTACGTAGGTAAGTTCCGAACATTTTTCCCATTGTTCCTCATAAGAGAGGGTACATAACTACCATTCAGCTTAACTATTACGTGCAAAAATAAATACCAATCAAAGATTCCATACCAGTCTCTCGAGCACTTGCTATTCAGAGTGTACAGTGACCTTTAACTCGATCCTCGAGTCTGGGAAACCGATAGTAAGCCGATCACGATGCGAAGCTACCTAGTAGGTAGGCTGGTTGAGTGTATATCTGACGTTGTACATGTTAAATAGTTTTGAATCTGGAATTTTGTAAGTTGCCGATGATGGATAAAACGAAATATACAGGGTGTTAGGGTAAACAGTTGCATTACTTTAAGGGGTGATTGTACCCATGATACTGAACAACTTTTCAAAAGACACCTACAGGAAATTCGCAAAAAAAGACAAATTTTCACACAAAAGTTCGATCATCTGATTGCATTTAGTTTGGGAAGTCATTTATTTTTTAACGGATTCCTATATGTTTCTTAGTGAAAGTTGTTCAGTATCATGGATACAATCACCCCTTAAAATAATGAAACTGCTTACCTTAACACCCAGTAAATTAATAACGCTTAAAGGCACATACACAGTTCTGAAAGCAGACAATGACACAAACATGCAAAATCGATGACCCAGGAATCGGGTACCTTGAGCAGACAGCGAGCATGACTGAAACCAGGACCCAAGACCCTCCCAAAACTAAAACGTAGTCGTTAATGAAACGTAAACTCACTTATTCAAGAACGTACCTATTATTTCATTATTGATTCGATATTCCTTTTTTGACAGCAGGTACTTTAGTTGGAATTTTCAGAACTTACAAACAATCAAGAGCAATTTACATGAAAATGTTAGATCAAATTGTACGAAATAAAAGTGTTACCTATCTAAATGGTTATCTATGTTACCGTAAATAGATTTCAATTATTATACAGGGTGTTACAAAAATACAAATAAACCTTTCAGGGGCCACCCCCTTAAACCATCAAACTTAACAACTTTCACTATGGGACCAATAACGAAATCGCGAAAAAAAAATTGATGTTCCATACTCTACAAATCGACTAGAGCTAAAATATGTATAGGATATCAATTTTTATTTTTCGCGATTTCGATGTTGGTCCCATAGAGAAAGTTGTTCAGTTTGACGGTCTAAACAACCCCCTTAAGAGTTTTAAATATTCATTGTTACTTATGAAACACCCTGTATACTAAGGGATGAAATATCTTATGCAGTATTTTTTGTGGGAAAAAGGTAAAAGGACAAATCACCAATTGACACTTCACACCGTACTGAAATCTTAAAAATGCTAAATTTAAATGTTCCTAGACCTGAAAAGGTAATCGGTAGATGTAGCAAAGTTTCTGACCACCCTAAATGGGAGTACTGTCACTAGTCTGTATATGTATGTAGGTATGTAGCTGAGCTCACCATTGCATATTTAAAGTTTCAGCGTGGAACGAAGTGTCAAGTGGTTGGGTGCCTGTTGCCAGTAAAAAAACTCTAAAAGAAACCTTTCCAACAAATACGCGATTGTTTAGACGTTTTCTATAGTGCAATGACGCTATGAATATATCTAGCAAAGTCAACATTACAAATTGTCTAATGAAAAAGAAGCTTCATATGAAAGACCTTTGATAAAGTTATATGTCAAGATTGACAGTCGAAGATACGAAAGCGTCGAAAAGAATTGGAACCAGTACTGGTTCCTAAACCCTATACATATATACGCACACATACATAATTTGTATGGTGCCTCACGCACACCAACCTTTGAAACTTGGCCCCTTTTGTTGTATACGGTATATTCGTGAGGCTCATTTTAGACATATACTTTTTCTAAGTAAAAGACATCAACGCGAGCTACAATATTTATACTTAGTAATAAAATTCCATCAAAACAAAATTATTTAAATATTCTTAAAATATAACATCACGAACATTTTAATCAATATTATTATAGTGTTTCACCATAAATCAAATTTATTTTTTTACGTATCCACCTGACCAAACGACATTGAAACACGTATATTAGCTTTAAAAAAAAATGGACAACTTATAGCCTAATTTATACTACGACAACCTGCTAGTATCTTTAAATCCTTATTACCTAAATGTATATATTTGCCACAGAATACCTCGACGGCTTTAAAATTCCATACAAGTACGAACAGAAGAGGCTAGTTTACCTTGAATTCTGAAACGATACCTGTACGTACCTGCTATTAATACCTATTATTTATACGTATTATTATACCTACACGAACATCCCACGGTATACCTACACGTGTGGTAGGTATTTTGTAATATCAAACAGGTTTTATATGCCGAGGATTTTATCTTAATTATTTTATTGACGGGTTTTCACGTATTGTTTTGTTTTTTAATATATTTATTGATGAGCCCTAAACATGAAGATTATCAAACTAAAAACACGGTATTCTTTTTAAATTGGAATATATCAATCAAACACATTTTCAATCTGTAATTTGATTAAAGTAAGGTTTGAATTTCAGCCGTGTGTTTTGAACTTAGAATGGACCACCCCGTATCTTCACGTGGGTGTCCAACGAGGCGACTAGCAACCTATCACTACTAGAGACGTCATTCCTTTCTGAAAACTTCAATATTCTAAAAGTGAGCTTTTCTGTGCGCTTCAGAAGACGCCTTTAAATAGATTATGTTACCTAGTATGGAATGGTACCATATTTCTATGGAATTTTATACTAAAACGACATAATTTGGTATGAAACGCAAGGAAACCCGAGCTTAATGCTCACCGGTCGCTATTTATAATATGTCGCAAAGAAAAATGTTCGCATAGCTTTTTAGTTGACATGTGGCCAGGTGCATGCGTACAAAAACTAACGTTAGACATACATAGCTAATGTTTCCTGCCAATTAAGTTGTTATGTCTGTATCCTACGCTAAACATGATCATTTTTTATTCTGATCTTTTGCTCTTACGCCGATTGTATGCTCTTGCACAAAACGATGCAAAACAAATGCAACTGACTCTACTAGATCTCAAGTACCTATTAGATTACCTATAGAAGTACCAATTAGGCTTCAATACAAATGACGATAAGCTTATCGTCATTGTATTGAAGCCTAATTGAAGCAACCTCATCAATGCATTGTTAAACCACCCCGAAATATCTTTTACAGGCGGATATTGCCATCTTTTGACGTTACAACCAAGTTGTTTAACATATCCAAATTTGATGTGATTTAGATTAAAAGCTATAAATTACCTACTATTTCTCCTCTCCGGACGGAAAGCGTCAATTTTCGTCCCGCTGCGCTAAACGATGTTGCCGCTTTTTACCTCCGTCGAGGAGTAAAATAGTATACTAACCTCGGGCAATAAATAAGAAAGCTTCGCAGATCACGTGTTTGTTGCAAAAATTACATGAGATCTGAGACCTTTCTTACTTTCCTAACCCCGGGTGTATAATCTACATAAGTATCTAAAAGTAAAGCTTCTATGAATTACTTTCATCGAAGCCTATAAGTTTGCGTTTCTATTGAGGCACATTCTGAAGTCATATGTACCTTAGCTACCTAGAACCGTATATTAAGGCAACCTAAAATATTCTGATAGGAAGTTTACCACAGAACTATTACGTCCTACAGTTAGGACTTATATGTATACAGATGATGGTTGGCGCTTGAGCCGCTCTCCGCTCCGCTCATCACACCGCCCTGACCCTCGTCGCCGTCACGCGCGTTTTCCTCACAAACCGACCGTGTCCGTCTGTCTGTCACGACTCAGCTAATTATTTATATTAATAAATTCAATTATGATTTCACCTGTTATCTTCCATCTTCATTCAAATGCGCTGCATTTAAATTAATTAACTCAATTTTGTTATATATGTATGTTTTTGGTGCGTAAAAGAATATTTATGTAACGTTTTTGAAAAATTTACTTGTTATGTTATGTACTTACGAATGTATAAGAGAACATTTTCGAAAAATTAAATATGGCAGCTAAACTACCAACAAGCAACTACCTTTTAAGTATGAAGTATGCTGATGTTCTTGGTGTTGTGTTGTGCCATTTGATGCTAACATTTTGAACTAGTTGATGTTAGTAACGCTCATTAGAGTTAATCCTCCATTAAATCTCTTGCTAGCTTTTACAACGTCAACAAGACAAAAAGTGACAGCAAGAGATTTAATGGAGGATTAACTTTAATGGGCGTTTCTGCAACTGAGTATTTATGGCTTAACTCCAATATTTTTAAATAAAGAATGAAACATTTAATAAATCAAATAGAATACAAAATACCAACGTTAAAGGTACTTTAAAATGTAATCTACGGAAATTTCTAAAATTCTCATATTACTGAAGTCGTAAATCTAATAGTTGGCAATATTACCTTGTATGTAATAGATTCCAGTCCAGTACGTTTTATACCGCAGGCTAACCACAAAGGTAAATAAGCTAGGAAATAATGATTTAGCCATGTCCATGAGGCCAATATTAACTCATTCTGCCTTCTGGGTAATTGCTAATTTTATGTGATTAAAGAAATTTCAATAAAAAAGTGTGCTTTTATTTGTCGTTTTATTTATTAAAAATCCCACCAATACAAAAATGAGTTTTTAAAATTATTATAACAGATATCCATAAACATCTGCCAATTTAATTTATTGGTTTAAAAGTGTATGCAAATATAATTGAAACGAATTAAATAATAATGCATTTACTATTTAAGTATATGTATTTATATATGCACAAATATGTAAAGAACTTCCTACTGATGTAAACTTGGTGTGTACGACAACATTCCGATAGCATGACTACAAAGACACTGTTGAGATTCAATAACTCGAATTCCTTTGCTTACAATAAAAAAAAAAGATTTACTAACCTTTTTTTTTGTCCACAGAACATAAAACGTCCCAATTTCCTGAGACGCACTAAAGCGACGTCTCCTCCCGACTTTGCCGACCCATCCGACACGGAGCCGACATCCAATACGACCACTGACACATCAGAAGTCGACACCACAACCCCAACCCCAACCACAACCACGATAACGAACAAATTCACAAGACGCGGTGGTTCAAAGTTCAAGTCCCGAACTCAGAATGAGGTGAAAAAAGACGCGGGAAAATCGGAGCTGGAAATTCGACGGCGGCCATCTTTGAGCGGCGGCGCGGCGCGCAGTGAGCGACCGGTGCGCAACTTCGTGCGCAGAAGGATTGGTGGGGCGAACGGTGAGTCCGGTTTTGATACTTGTATTTTCTGCGGTTAGCGTTTGCAGCTTTGTGTGTGGAAAGCTGGGGAAAACGAACACCTTTGACATTCGATCTCGAAACTACTCTGCCATCAGTTACGTTCATATTTAATGGGCTTGATGATCCGGATGAGCTCTATTAAGTAGATTTAGATTTAGATTTAGATTTATTTGCAGTAAGTATGGTATTTACAGGTATAAAATAATAAATAAGGTATCTCACACTTAGCCAAAACATAGGCATGCAAAATCTTAAAAAACACAACATTAAATTAAACAATAAAATCAGTCAGCTTGTAAACGTCAAACCCCAATATAACATCATTTCACTTATACAATACCAACTCAATGGGGTTGATCCAAATATTCTTTGATAGAGTAGAAATTTTTCTCCATCAACCATTTCCTTAGGGAATTTAAAAATCTCTTATAGGGTACATTCTTGATTTCATTCGGTAATTTATTGTAAATCGATAGACACATTGAGTATGAATTCTTAAGATAACGCGCAGATTTCGGAACATTACCATGAGCCATGGGCGTACCCAGGGGGGGGCAGGGGGGGGCAGCTGCCCCCCCCTGGAATCGGCCTAACCTGCCTTCCGTACGTGAGAATTCTGGTCAAAGCGACGTCATGTCACTGAAAAATTTCGAGCTCGCTTCGCTCGCTCTGATTTCTGTTCGTTATGGCACTGTTATGTCGGCCAAATTCTGGTCCAGTTACGTTGTATTATTCATAAATTTCGAACTCATTTCGCTCGCTCTGGTTTCTATACTACTATAGCAGCATTGCTTGCTATAGACAGACATGGTAGTCTGTGATGAGAAATTTTGAGATCTCTTCGCTCACTTTGCTCGCTCCAGAATTGGGTGAAAACTCGCTTCGCTCGCTCTAGGTTTTGGATCGTATATCTTTTCATAGTGTAGTTAAATCTTGAGCTTGCTTTTAGGCCGTAAAAAACTCGAGCTCGCTTCGCTCGCTCCAGGATTTAAAACTTATAATACTGATCTCACTATATTGCAGTAAAATCTCGAGCTCGCTTCGCTCGCTTTTGGCTAGACACTCCAGAATTCGTTGAATTGTCGAGCTCGCTTCGCTCGCTCCTGGCTACGATTGTATCACAAAGACCTAGATGCATTGCAGTAAAATCTCGAGCTCACTTAGCTTCGCTCGCTCTAGAATTCAGCGAAATTTCGAACTCGCTTCGCTCGCTCTAGGTTTTGGGTCCTATATGTTTTTATGGTGAAGTAAATTCTCGAGTTTGCTTTGCTCGTTCGAGCTTTTAGGTCGTAAAAAACTCGAGCTCGCTTCGCTCGCTCCAGGATTTAAAACTTATTTCACTGATCTCACTATATTGCAGTAAAATTTCGAGCTCGCTTCGCTCGCTCCAGTATTTAAAACTTATTACACTGATCTCACTATATTGCATTAAAATCTCGAGCTCGCTTCTGGCTAGACACATTGCAGTAAAATCTCGAGCTCACTTTGCTCGCTCCAGAATTTGGTGAATTGTCGAGCTCGCTTCGCTCGCTCCTGGCTACGATTGTACCACAAAGACCTAGATGCATTGCAGTAAAATCTCGAGCTCACTTAGCTTCGCACACTCCAGAATTCAGTGAAATTTCGAGCTCGCTTCGCTCGCTCTAGGTTTTGGTTCCTATATGTTTTTATGGTGAAGTAAATTCTCGAGTTTGCTTTGCTCGTTCCAGATTTTAGGTCGTCAAAAACTGGAGCTCGCCCAGACTTGCCCCCCCCAAGACCAAAAGCTGGGTACGCCCATGCCATGAGCTAATTTACTACGGTGTCTTGTGCTTCTTGGATACACATCCTTTGCCGTTTTGAACAGATCAAGATGTTCTTTCACAAATTTAGCTATTTCAAGTATATACAGACATGGGAGAGGAAGGATATTTGACCTTTTAAATAATGGCCTGCAGGAAACGTAAGGTGCCACTCCGTATAAAGCACGGACGCATTTCTTTTGTGCTATAAATGCTTGGTACATATTAGTGCTGTTTCCCCAAATTATAAGGCCGTATCTAAGAATCGACTCTACGTATGCATGATATGTAATAACAGCAGCACTTAAATAAGCAGTTTTAACTATTTTATGCAGAGCAAAAGAAAGGCTATTGATTTTTTTGCATACCTTTGTCACTTGTTCTTTCCAATCAAGTGATTTATCGATAATTAGTCCTAAAAATGTCACACTGTTAGCCTTGTTAAGAATTTGTCCGTCATAGTTTATATTTAATTGCTCATTATAACTATTAAAATTAATGTAATGTGATTTTCCTATATTTAATTGTAAATTGTTTCGTCTAAGCCATGTCATTACTATTTTTATCTCGTTATTTATGTCATTTTCATGTTTATTTAGAGTTATATGAGTATATGAGATTCTCTTACATTTGCTCGTAAGTACTTTTTAGTTGCACAAGGCAAGGTTTTCGTTTGGTAGTAATTTGATACCGTCAACAGCAACACCGAGCTACTGAAATCGACGTCTTTGCATGGAGATATTAAGAGCTGTCACACACGATGACGCATTGACGGAGCGGCAGACGTCAGTCCGTGATTTGTGAAACAAGGAGTTGTAAGAAACCGCACGTAGAAGCACACACGGTGCGTCAATCCGTCACCCTATGTGCTTCTACGTGCGGTTTCTTACAACTCCTTGATTCACAAATGACGGACTGACGTCTGCCGCTCCGTCAGTGCGTCATCGTGTGTGATCCCACTAATGAATTTAGGAAAAACGAGGCAAATCTGTGTACTGTGAGGATAGTAACAAATGGCGATCTGTTATTGAACGTTAGAGTCCTTCACATCATCAAACTGAACAACTTTAGCGACAAAAATGTTGTGGTCCATAGAAAATTACAATGGATACTCCAGCCTGTGTAGGAATGCAGATTTTTTCCGCGATTTGGTTTTTGGCTCCATAGTGCAAGTTTTTCAATTTGATGGTCTGAATAAGGTCTGAAGCCCAACAGCACATCAGCAGGTCACGATGATAAATCCCTGCATCCTCTACCTGATATTTGAGGCTGGCTATTAAGTATATAGGTAGGTACCAATTTAAAGAAAACCACCATGACGATCACTCACAATCATAGTTGACACTAAATTAAACTCGTGACCATAAATCTATAGGAAATAAATTAAAATTTTACCTTCAATCCTGCGTCAGGGTCAGTAAAGTTGGAGTTATTTAAATGACATCACAAACCAGTAGTAAACAGAGTAGGTAGCTAGTAGTTTATCGTATTTACTTAATCGAATCTGGAGAGTATTTTGTCACACAGATGACACTACCAGCAGCGTCTATAACGTAGAAAAAGAGAAGGTACTAGAAGGAAGCACGTGTCTTGTCATATTCACTCAGTAAGAGATGCACATAGCAAATTCGCTCTAGACAAAAAAAGGTTATCGCTACTTATTACTGTCCTTATCGACGTATCCACTTTTTTGTTCTACGACGACGGCTGTCTGACTCCGGAGTCAGACAGCCAGCTTCATACAAATTGTAAGTATAGGATTTTATTACTATCGCTATATCATACGCGGTTAGTGGTTACACTGATGTTCCGTCTACCAGCGTAAGCGAAAAATTTTCTTAGTTTATGGTCTATAAGTTCTGAAGAGCTTTAGAAGAGAATTCGATGCCTAGGATAGACATAAATATACTTAGGTACTAGTATTTTTTGTATATTTGTATATTTTGATTTGTTCAAAAGATGTGTCTTTTAGAGTTTCTGAAGTATGATTTTTGAGGGTCAAATCAGCAGTAGAGAGACGTCCATAGTAATTTTGACATTTTTAACTGCTGAGCTCACCGAATGAGATTCAAAAATCGCTCTCCTGAACGCATCTTCTCTACAATGGAACACCTATCGACGCGGTCGGTGGTAGAGTCATAAAAAATGACGCTAAAAAGCTATTTTTAAATCGTTCTAGTATTTATGTGAGTGTGAGTTTGAAATAGAAAACTTTTACTCAAGTAAGAAAATTGACCAGGAGTGCGATTTTTGAATCTCATTCGGTGAGCTCAGCAGTTGAAAATATCGAAATTGCTATGGAGATATGCATCTTTCTCCGGCTGATTTGATTTTAAAAAAATCATAATTCAGGAGTGCGATTTTTAAAGTCAAATTAGCAGTAGAAAGATCTCCATAGTAATTTTGATATTTTCAACTGCTGAATTCAGTGAATGAGATTCAAAAATCGCTCTCCAGCACTCGTAGTATGCTACACGTGATACGGCTGTATCACGTCTTTTATCTCGTTCGTTCGCACGCAAATAAAAAGAGAGCTAAGGTGTGATAGCGCTGTATCACTGCGGCATGCTAGCTATGCAGATGTGGAAACTGTTTGATCTAAGTACCATTATTTAATAATTCTTGTGTCAAAAGTTTCATCACATAAAGGAAACTCGGAATGCATAGGGAAGGTGTTACAAAAATACAAATAAACATTTAAGGGGGTGGTTTAGACCATCAAACATAACAACTTTCTTTATGGCACCAACAACAAAATAGCGACAAAAAATCAGCTGTTCCATATGAAACTGCAAACCTACTTGAGCCAAAAGTATGGGACAGCTGATTTTACTTTCGCGATTTTGATGTGGGTCCCATAGAGAAAGTTGTTCAGTTTGACGGTCATCCCCTTAAAAAAGTGTGAGCATATTAAGAAGGACCCTGTATAGTTTCATCCAACACCTATTAGCCCTTAGTAAATATGTTGGAATGCGTTAAATATTATCATTAATTAAGACATACTCGTACACACCTTGATTGATGCACACTGCCACACATCCTTGGCATACCGCACTCGGATAAAACAAACACATTATAAATATTATTTTCCTGCTTCCAAAAAGAGAACATAATTCCAGTTTTTAATGACATCGTGCACTTAAGATAACCTAGACATTTGGCAGGAGGGCATTATACTTAAAGGAGAAACCCTGCGACCTGACGAAGGCTGGACCGCTTGTCAATGGAACGATAATTGTACGTCAGTCGCGATAAACAAGTGCTTGGAAGGTAAAATTCTTGGACTCGCTCTTATTTGCATATAAACCAGTTTCTTCGCTAAGTGAAACGCCTTGGAGTACAAATCTCTACAATTAGAGAGCACCTTAACATCGCCATCAGCCAACCTAATACTGGAAATGAACATAGGGCCTCTGTCGAAGATATTTAAATTATATTCTTAATAATAGGTGTGTTTCTCAAATCTTTACCTACTATAGTAGATTACACACAGAGGACAGGAAAGTAAGAAAGGTCTCAGATCTCGTGTGATCGATTACTATGGAGATACGCATCTTCCTGATTTGCCTTTTAAAAATGATACCTACTCAAGGAGAGCGATTTTTGAAAGTCAAATCAGCAGTAGAAAGATGCGTATCTCCATAGTAATTTTGACATTTTCAACTGCTGAGCTCACCTGAGATTCAAAAATCGCACTCCTGATCATCCCCTTAAAAAAGAACCATATTAAGGACCTTATAAATGTCCCTAAATGCTTCCTAAATAGAAGATTCATCCATACTTCGCGTTCATGTCACGGGGAACAAGTTTTTCATATTTTATACATTAAGGGCCTGTTTCACCACTTCTGAATAAGTTCTTGTTAGCTTATCCGACAGATATTTTGACATAATTTCATACAAAATATGTCAAACTATCTGTCGGATAAGCTAACAAGAACTTACACAGAAGTGGTGAAACAGGCCCTAAGGATGGTAACATGAACACTATTATTACAATCTTTTTGCGCCACTTCATTATAAAATGAAATGGCCGCTTCATGTACCACTCACCGGTTTCGGGTACATTTCTAGATAGCTTAAAATTATAGTGTAAAAGTAGTATAATGCATAAATAATAATAGGTACAAGACATTGTACAAGAGCAACGATAACTGTCAATGTTCCACGGAGCGCGGAAGAACATAATTATACCGAATTATTCAAATTGACGAATGTTAAACTAGGTAACGTAATATGGAACGGAAATCATGTAATATTATGTAAGATGTGTAACAGAAAATTTGCTTTAGTTCGATTTTATTTTACGACATTACGAACATTAATTTATTTTATGTTTGTAGTAAAATCATCAAATCGTAAAACAAATAAGGACGCTTCATTTCAAAAATAAATAAAAGATTTGACCGTTCAGTTTGGTTAAAAACTGCGAATTTATAAAGTGTGCAAATGAACTCTTGCTACAAATTTCCCTTACGGACTGTTGGTCCTACCGCTTACCCGCTTAGTTCCCCTAGTAGGACCAGGGATGCGATTTTTGAATCTCATTCGGTGAGCTCGGCAGTTGAAAATGACAAAATTACTCTGGCGATATATGCATCTTTTTACTGCTGATTTGACTTTGAAAAATTAAACTTTAGGAGTGCGATTTTTTAAAGTCAAATCAGCAGTAGAAAGATGCGTATCTCCAGAGTAATTTTGAAATTTTCAACTGCTGAGCTCACCGAATGAGATTCAAAAATAGGGCGCCAGTAGGATTTTCAAATCCTCATGTTCCTACAGCTATACAATTTTAATATGAAAACAAGAGGTTTTTTAACTATGCATTAATATTATTTAAGTATCTCTATGTGGCATAAAATGGTAAAACAAAACAACCTAATCAATTCCCAGGTTATTAATTAATCTGGGATCAAAACATATAAGTATCAAGACAATTTTGTAGTTGTTTTTTTTTCGGACTAAAATAAAAACGACATTTTCAAACACGTTAAATGTGAAGATCACAAAACTGGATTGGGTCTCGATATTTCGAGGTAAGGGTCCTTGACTTACCTACCTCATCACAAATCAAGGTAATTTCCTTCATTTACTCATTTATAAGGAAATTGATAATTTTGTGACAATGCAAGGTTTTTTACTATGCGTTCATTAATTTAAATGATTTAATTAAATATTTTTTTCCGTCTTATTCGAATACATAGGTGAATTGATTTGTATTATTTGCTTGATACTATTGTGTCTTTAAAATATTGTCAAATGTTTTTAATTGTGATGCTGTCACTGTCATTAGTAGGTACGAGCAGTGTAAAAGACAGAGCGATCACTAAATACGTTAAAGCTAAGCTAAGCCAGCCAAAGTGAGTGTATTTAAAAAATCGAAGGTAGTGCCGACCTGTTGATAAAAAAAAGCTTGGAAGTCCGGTATCATAAAATCTGAAGCTATATAATTTACTAGTGTTTTCCCGCGATTTCGTCCGCACAAATTATATACCAGATTTTAAGTTAGATTATTAGCTATCAAACAAAAAAGTTTCATCAAAATCGGTTCAGTAGTTTTTGCGTGTTGCGCGAACAAACAAACAAACAGACAGAGAAAATTTCTAAAAAAGGTTGATTTCGAGTCAGGGGTACCTAAAAACCATATCGTAATCTTTTTTTGGTAAATATCTTCAATGTACAGACACACTTCAGTTACAGTTTTATAATAGTTTAGATATACAGGGTCCTTCTTAATATGCTGACACTTTTTTAAGGGGATGTTCAGACCATCAAACTGAACAACTTTCTCTATGGGACCAACATCGAAATCGCGAAAAAAAAATCAGCTGTCCCATACATTTGGCTCGAGAAGGTTTGCAGTTTTGTATGGAAGAGCTAATTTTTTTTTTCGCGATTTCGATGTTGGTCCCATAGAGAAAGTTGTTCAGTTTGACTGTCTGATCATCCTCTTAAAAAAGTGTCAGCATATTAAGTTGGACCCTATATAACTTAGACAATAACACATTAAAAATTGATAATACAGAGGTAACTTCTCAAAGTAACTTCTTATTCAAATAACTTTCTATTTAATGAAATAGAACCATCAATAAGCGATAGATACTAAAGACCGATGACCGATGCATTGCAAAACCAGAGCAATCGCAAACGTTTCACATTCATTACCAACCATTAACGAACAAACTATTTGGAAAATGTTGACATCTATTGCTAGAAACACTTGGAACGGTCAAGCTATTAATATGGACAACGGTTTATAACAAATCGTTGTGTGACAAATTTGTAATGTACCTAGCTACGTTCTCACGCGAAACGTTTATCGGTTAACAAGAATTTAGCAATTTTTTACAACGGTTGCAGTATTTGAAACATTTTTATAGTTTTGCACATACGTTTGTAATTTTAGTGTTTCTTTATAGGTAGTAAAACGGTAGTTTTTGGTTTTGTCATTGTGTCAGTTGATAGAATTTAGCGATTTTCTTTAGTTTGGACGATTTGATGGGCGACTATTATTATAGAAGTTGTTTATTTTATTTATTAGGCACATAAAACAGACGTATAAAATCAGCTCAACATTAACTTTTTAAATATTATGATTCTTCTAATCAACTTTTAAATTTTAAATGTTTTACTTTCGAAAAATTCTTGAATTCGATGTAATCATCCTTACTCTGAGGATGTAACATAATATATTTATTATTCAATAGTTATAATTTTTTTATATAAAAATAAACCATATTAATTTGGACATCCACTCATTACATATTTCTATAGTTTATCGAAAACAACCTATAGAACGTGATTTGACGATACCTCATTAATTTGCTAAAACCAGTCCCTACATTAACATTTTGTTCTTTTATCAATCTTTTAATATTTCGTTTATTCGTAGCCGGATACTAAATGGCCACGACACGTCCCCTGCACGCTCAAATAGGCTGATAGAAGCTGTTGTATCAAATGGCTGGCCTCTCAGTTTTTAAACCATGAGATGGCATTTGATTAAAGGAAGCTACTACATAGTCCTTTTTCAACCTGGAGTCTCAATAATATAAACCTTGGATGGGATTACGATTTAAAGAGAGCTGCACAGGAGTCCGTTTTCAACCTGCAGTGCGATTTTTGAATCTCATTCGCTGAGCTCAGCAGTTGAAAATGTCAAAATTACTATGGAGATACGCATCTTTCTACTGCTGATAAGACTTTAAAAAATTGCACTCCTGAAGTATGATTTTTGAAAGTCAAATCAACAGTAAAAAGATGCGTATCTCCATAGTAATTTTGACTTTATCAACTGCCGAGCTCACCGAATGAGATTCAAAAATCTCACTCCTGGTTTCCCAGTGTTTTCAACCACTGGCGTTATTCATCAAACTAAAACAATACAAAAAAGTATGAGCAAACTAAACGAACCGTACAAAATTCATCAGGGTCATATCAATCAGGTGTATTAGACACGGCTTGCTAAATGTTAAAACAATGGATTCGTTTGGTTGTTCTAACATCGCTCATCTTCGTACTAGTATCAATTGTTTACTGTGTCGAAATGTAAACAACGTTTAACAAACTAAGGTTTTTCTAGATTTTTCATTGAGTTGCTTCTCTATTAAATACCTAGCCGATGTAAGAAGGATATAGAAGATCAATTAATCAGCCCACGTACAACTCACTGCTGGGCATTGGCCTCACTACAGGGTGAAATTGATATCATTAGCATCCTTTTAAACTAAGAGTCTACCCATCAAACTGAACAACTTTTACTATGGGAGCAAACCAATCGAAGCAAAAAAAAAAGTATATAGGGTCCTTCTTGATATGCTGACACTTTATAAGGGGATGATCAGACCATCTAACTGAACAACTTTCTCTATGGGACCAACATCGAAATCGCAAAAAAATCTACTGTTCCATACAAAACTGCAAACCTACTCGAGCCAAATGTATGGGACAGCAGATTTTTTTTTCGCGATTTCAATAATGGTCCCATAGAGATAGATGTTTAGTTTGATGGTCTGGCCATCCCCTTAAAAAGTGTTAGCATATTAAGTTGCATATTGCACCATTAATCACGGTCATGTGCTTATCTGGTCCAGTTCGAACCCGTTACCCTCAATATGTCATCAGACAAAACGTGCTGGTGGTCTGCCTACTGACCTCCGTCCCTCTCTTGTCTTGGCCACCACTCTGATACATCATCATCTGATGATGTATCAGAGTGGTGTACAAATGTACAAACTGAGAAATTGTACCTATTGCTCGTAATTCTCTGATACTGACTTGGTCCACCGACCATCTTCCCGTCTAGCCAAGTGTCCTGTCTGTCATCAAAGTCAAAGTCAAAGTCAATATAATTTATTCAATATAGGAGCTTGAAGCACACTTATTAAACGTCAAATCTTTTTTAAGCTACCACCGCGTCGGAACGTGTTGTCGCTGTAGAGAAGATGCGGCAAGAAACTCTACGACATAACACGACTTAAAACTATTAAGTACAATATAAATTCTTAAGCTACGGTTATGTATACAATAAAACATAGTATATCTAATAAAACAGTTGATACTATACAGTAATGTAACGAAGCTTAACTTTTTTATTTCCTATTATTTGTCACACAAACTCAACTAATCAGTATCACAAACAAGAGAAATTCACCGTCGCTAATTAGCACTTAACAACAGTTAAACATGCGTGTAAATTCAGCTGCTTTCAGAACAAGTAAATAGATAGAAACAATAGTAAACTCTCACAGTTGTGTTGTGTAACGTTAAGTAAGGTGGCAGTGAATGAAGTGACCCAGAACTTTCTCGCTGTAAACATACGGGTTCCGATACGATCGTAGATCGGCTTGTACTTATAGGCATAGACATGAGAATGAAATAGAATTGTTAAGCGTTCGTTTCTAAAAATGTTAAACTTGCATTGTGGTAAAAAGCCTAAGAAATCTGTCCTGGGTATGGTAAATCAAATTGTTTGCTCCTGGAGTGCGATTTTTGAATCCATTCGATGAGCTCAGCAGTTGAAAATGTCAAAATTACTATGGAGATACGCATCTTTCTACTGCTGTTTTGACTCTCAAAAATCGCACTCCTGGAGAACGATTTTGACATTTTCAACTGCTGAGCTCATCGAATGAGAATCAAAAATCGCACTCCTGTTGCGGGTAAACATATTTCGGCTAGGTAGGTACTTTGGTGAACAAGCAATCTATCAAATATATTTAATACGAGATACATTTTGGTATCTGTTCACAGATTTATTTACTTTATAATCTTACTAGTGTTTTCCCGCCACTTCGTCCGCACAAATTATATACCAGATTTTAAGTCAGATCATAAGCTATCAAACAAAAAAAGTTTCATCAAAATCGGTTCAGTGGTTTTTGTGTGATGCGCGAACAAACAAACAAACTAACAATTTTGTCAATAGATGGCGCTGCACGTTTTTAAATCGCGCTATCGAATGTTATTTGAATTTATTTGAAGAGAACCGCTACTTTTTTATTCCTCATGATTTTACCAGTGTTGCCAGAAGGTTACTTTTGTAACCTTTTAGGTGATTTTTAGCCCTGTCAGGTTACTTTTAGGTTACACGATTCAAAAGGTTACTTTTAGGTGACTTTTCGGAATTTGTATAATCAATCATATTTTTCCATGAAACGGAATACTTTTTCATATTTTTTGCACTGTTTTATAACGCAAAAACGTTCGTAACGTAGCGTGCGACTCTTAAAAACACGTTTTTCTCCGTTTTTTTTTCTGTCGCACTAATGTATGTACCAAATCACGAATGATCGCTCGATCAATCAATCGGATAAAAATGGAACTTGAAATGGAAAACACTACCGAATGTTTTACATTTCTGAAAGTCAATGGAACCAACATCTGTCGATCAACTTTTAACACCTTATTACTGGAACAAAATATGAAAGGTTACTTTTCACACCAAAAGGTTACTTTTTAATCGAATTCCGGTTACTTTTGAAAGATCCGGCTGGCAACACTGGATTTTACGGTTTTATAATAGTTAAGATTTAAGGAAAATTTTTACAATTTTTTAACCACAATCAACAAGAAACTTTATGTCCTTCTGATTCTGCGAATCAATTTCACAATTTTCTACATAGACATAACTTATGTCTTAATCATTATTGCAACTTGCCCTGCCCATAATTGCTCATATCCAACTGTACAATTTACGTTATGCGACAAGATGTCGGTGAAAGCAGTCGGTCAAGTGTAGCCACCGGGTAGGTATCGAGTCGAGCTGATGTAGCGCTTTCATTATATTTATGTAATCGTGCTATACTGTCACTCGGCTAGTGTCGTTTAATTAGATAACCGATGTTGAATCAATTGGCGATACTTGATTGGTGAGCTTTCAAGTTATGGAGTGGTAGGTATCCATTGGTATTGGTATGTTATATTCGTCTGGCAAAATTGTTTGAAGAATTTAGTGAATCACTTTCCTATTGTGCTATGAGTAGATTACCTACAGGTACTATGTCCTATACTTTAATGACTGACTACTAGTGCATTTCAAATTTTTTGTATAATCTTTATATTTATAACTTTCTTTGCTCATATTTAAAAAATATTTCTTCGGGCATGTTGAATCGTTGGCAGAATATGAAGAAAACCATAATAGATCCCGGTCTTTACTATATAGCACACCGAGTCGGTTAATTAAACTAGCGACTGACGATGCGTGACTTGTATATTTTTAGTTCACAGCGCTATATTAAAACCGAACTTAAATGAAGCGACACATCTGCGGAACGTACGGCGCCGAACGTTTGGTTGAATACGCGCGCCATGCTTTTTGCTATACCAGCGACACACCAGACGCACCAGTACGAACCATTTTTCCTAGTAGACGCGTATTCAACGAACGTTCGGCGCCGTACGTTCCGCAGATGTGTCGCTACACTAACAGAATATCCGATATAAAGGTTGTAAAATTAAAATAAATTTAAAAACCTAGTTACATATCGAACAGGGTGCTTCAACCATAAAATTGAACAACTTTTACTATGGGAGCACCATGTTCGCTATGTAACACATTTAAGAGGATAGACGAGTACAGTTTTCTCCATACAAACGTATTCCCCTGTTTTCTCCAACACTAGAGCAAAAATTTTTTTACCATACTACTTTGTCACCTCTGCCATGTCCCTATGTTTTGATTTTTTTGATTAAGGGTCGGCACTACCTACGGCCCGTTTGACATATCTGTCAAAAGAAATAGACCGGTGGCCGACAACACTCAACCCTATCTTATAAGATTAATGAACAAATCAATTTGATAGCTTTTGGTAATGAATTTCTTGCAAAAAACTTGGTCGGCTGCAGCGCGCGGCGCAGCTTGGCTGGCATGTTTACTGGTGTGAAGGAAAAAGTGAACCCTACCTGGTGACACAACATTTTACCTCGTTGAATTAAAGGACGTAACTAGTCTGTTGGTCTAGAGGCCAATTAGTAAGGACTAAAAAGTCTGGTCGGCCGACCCTATCCTGGCAGGTTCGTAGGTCCGACCGAATTTAGGGTACCTACTACCCGGAAGGCAGATTTTACCACATTAAATTAATGTTGAATGTTTGGTTGTGCGTGGCAATACTCCTGCAGCATCTGGATTTGAGAGTCGTAGGTCAAAATTGATATTTACAGCAACAGTACAGTACCGTGCGTGATGGACCTATAATGTGACTGATCAAAGATCACCCCTGGTGGTAGGATAGGATGGGTTCCAACTAATTAGATCACAGTATTACTAAGGCTTAAAAAAACTTAAAATTATTATAACAGAACAAATTAAAACTTTTTACGAAATAAATAAATTATTATAAGTTTAGGTATTAGCAAACTAAGGGTTTGTAATCTTTTATCATCATAATCATCGTCAGATATAATATTTTAAGCACGGAATAAAAGTAAATTTGCAGTAGGTAACTGGAACGATTGCCTTCAAAAACATTTGCGCAAAAGGACATCAGTGTGACCACTTTTAGTAGATTTCTTCTTTATTGGTAGATTTAGGGCAAAATTGTTTAGTAGATTTTAGTAGAAATTGGGTATTCGAAAATTTTATGTATTTAAAAATGCAAGGATTCCGTCTAATCTAAGCTGGCAATGCAAATGGCTGAGAAAACGATTGCAGGGTTTGCAAGTTTTCCGTAACTTCTAGTACATCATCATCATAATCATCAGCCTATATACGTCCCACTGCAGGGCACAGGCCTACCTTCTAGGAGGGTGTTTGGGCGTTAGTCCACCACGCGTGCCCGATGCGGATTGGTAGACTACACATAATATACATCAGAATTTCTTCGTCTGCATATGCAGATTTCCTCACGATGTTTTCGTTCACCATTTGAGAGCAGTCGGTAATACGGAGGTCGGAGTGTCGGTCGGGCGGTAAGTTAGAAAAACTCATTGGTACGTGGCATGTTGTCCGTGCGGATTCGAACTCGGACCTCTTGATTGAGAGTCCTCTCCGCAACGCGCCACCGAACTCACTTCTAGTACAGCAAATATGAATCATATCGCCTAATGTTGTTTTTTTTACAAAAGAGGGCTTCTGAACAGAGTTGAAATTTTGGTACCTAGCACTTTTAATATGTCAAAGGCATTGCATGCATGTTTATTGACTTCCAATAATGTCGATATACGGGTATATTTCATATCACAGCGGATAACTTCAGCATGTATCGAACTTCAAAATAGCGAAAATAAATCAGCTGTCCCATACATTTGAGTCGAATATGTAGGTAGGTACTGCAGTTTTGTATAGGACAGCAGATTTTTTTTTTCGCTCTTTTGAAGTTGGCTCCATAGTGAAAGTTGTTCAGTTTGATGAGTAGAATACATGCTGGAGTTATCCGCAGTGATAAAAAATTACCCGTATATCGACACAATCGGAAGTCGATAAACGTGCAATCCGTTTGACATTATTAAAAGTGCTACCAAAATTTCGGATTCTGCTTATGAGACACAGAAAACTGTACTAAATTTAAACTTGCATATGGACGACCTAATTTAATAATTATTTGAAAATTGAAGCATCCATGTTACAAAGTGATAAAAACCAATAAAAATTATACAAAAATGCGAAAATAACATGTGTAATGATGAGCGTTTAGATAAAATTAATAATATTTTGTACAAAAACGTGTTTTATATTAAATTTAGACCATCTGTAACGACATAAATATTATTTGGTAGAATTTAAGTAGAATTTGAAACAGGACTGGTAGATTTTGGTAGATTTCAGCAGTAATTTTAGTCACGCTGAAGGACATTGTGCGACACAAGAACATATTATAGGTGTTACTTAGTAGCTAAAGTGGGTACCTACATGAATTCTGAAAGGGCACAGCAATATTAACAAGAAGTAATTTTAAAGATAATTTTTTTTTATTATTTTACATGTACCTATACCATGTTAGCTTAATCAAATTAAAGATTGAAAAAGTCGGGCGGCGAGCGGGATTCGAACCCACGACCTGCCTATCAGGGGCATGCTCTACTCCAACAGAGCTGTCGTCGCCCCGCAAGCCACGGCGAAATTTTCAATCTATATATTTTATCGTCTTAAAGGGACGTCAGCGCCATCTACCAGAGTTATACAAACTACTGCTTACCAAAAACTACCATAAAAACAAAAGAGTTCTTGACGGCTTGGCTACGGGGTGGGTCTGTTGACATAAATAAAATATAAAATTTGTTTTACAAAAGAGGTGCATTCGAATCGTAAGCGGAATTCAGTCAGTAAGGGTGTCATGCCGATCCTTGTTTACCGACTTTAAATTACTCACTGTGACAGCTTTGTATATATCCTCGATCTGTGCAAAATCGTGAGACGATACCCCGTAGTATTCCGTAGCAAGAGATTAAATGTAACTCGCAAAAATGAGTTACTGGTACCAAATTACCGACTAGCATCGATGAAAAGGACTACAAAATAAAGTCGAATACTGTTCTTGTGTATAGTAAAATACCAGATGACATTAAAGCCGACAAGAAATTTCTGAAGAAGGTAAAAGAATTATTAATCGAACAGTGTCCCTATGACTTTAATTAGTTTCTTCAGTATAAGTAAACAAACATCTGAGTAGAAAAAAATGTGTTGCAGGTTGCAGATCGATTATTTGTACCTCAATAAGGTTATTATAATTTTTAACTAATCACATTGAACTGACTTTATAACATTTAACTAATTTAATTGTAGTGTGGGGACTTGCCATAGTTGTCAACACCCACAAGTTATAGCAAAGAAGCTAACAGATGGCGATACCGTCGCGCTCAGAAATATGCTCCATACAAAGACAACGTTCACCGTAAAATACGTAACTCGTTACCTACTATAAATAAGGTTCACAATCGAATGCGAGACATAAATCGCGCAAGAGAAATAATCACAGAGATTCGATATATATACAAGGTCCAACTAAGAACTGTTGGACCACGGCCGGTCCCCAGGCTTCACACTAAGCCTGGTGGAAGATCTTCCCTTTTCAATGGAGGAACATTCCCAAGTACCACCTCCATAGTAGTACTGAAACTACTGAAAGGTGGTAGTTAAGTTATTGTCTGGCACCTATTGTTTAAATCTGTTTTTTTCTTAATGTTTATAAATTTTTGTTGTAGTGTGACTAATAGGTACTCTGTAGGTACTTACCATCTGTAACTTATGTATCTACCTACAATTTAAGGTAAATAAATGAAATGAAATGAGATGAACCAAAAAGTACCAAATTAACCATAAACTACCAAAAAGTACGAAAAATTACAAAAATAACAATAATCTACCAAAAAGTACGAAAATCTACCAAAATAATAATAATCTACCAAAAAGTACGAAAATCTACCAAAATAACTTTTTGGTTACTTTTGTACGAAAATTTACCAAAAACTACCGAAAGACTCAAAAACTACCTTAAATTACCAAAATAACCAAAAACTACCAAACAGTGACCGGACAGTAACTTTTGTGAAATTCCTTTGTGTTTTCTTGTATCGCGCAATGTCTTTTCGCGCAAAATTCTGTCGTGCAAATGACTTTCGAAGTCAATCGTTTGAGTCACCTACTACGGTACAGAATTCACTCTTATTCCATTCTTATTTAAAACATATCTGACGATGATGATGAAGATTTCAGATTATCAATCCTTAGTTTGCTAGTAACAATAGTAATAAACTTACAGTTATTCTAATATAATAAAGGAGACAAAAATTTACCGTAATAGTCGACCAATTTATAAAATGCACTTCTAAGTCCACATATTATCGTGACTGGCAACTACGGAACCCTACACTGCATGTGGCCCGACACCCACTTGCCCGGTTTTTTATAAGTTACTTTGCCTACTTTAGCTAAAAATGGAATTGTTCATTAATCTTCTAAGACAGGGTTGGGTGTTGCCGGTCACCGGACTATTCGCAATGATTTCGAACGATTGACGGCCCATAGTAATTTGTATGAAGAAAACGTCCAAAAAAATATGTGATTTTTGGTAACAAATTGCAAAAAAACTAGAAGTCGTATCGAAAAACTGATTTGTTTAAAGTGTTCTTTGATGTTTTGCCATTGATTATAAATATATTTTGTTGTTTTATTTTGTTTCACTAAATCACAGGACTCGGAACGCGGCAGTGCTATTCTAGAGTTTTTCATGAAATTCTCGATTACTTTCTGATGTAACTACACAATTTTACTGAAATTTTTTTTGTTCATCTTGTACTTCATCTTTTAGAGAAGCGATGGTCTTAATTTTGTTTCTAAATATAGCTATTTACTATCCTCAAAAGTCGGAACGCCGAACCCTGTTTTGCCCGATTAGGGTAGTGCCGACCCTTAATTAATTACTGCAAGAACTAGGGACCTTCGAAAATGACCCATTTTACCGCCCGTTTTCAGACACCCAGTAAACAAATTCGACGAATATAAACAAAAAAAACAAAACGTACGGACTTAGCCAAAGTCTTTCTCATATTATTTTTGAAATGATTATTAAATTAGGTTTAGTTTTGGAGGAGAAAACAGGGGAATACGAAATGCTGATTTTGTCGATTATTTGTATATAAAATCGGTCCAAGCTGCAGTTGTCTCTTTCACACACTAGTCGGCGGGGTTTATGGGTGGGGCGGATCTGATAAATACGTATACATTCGGAAATGTGACCTATTCTCCAAATTAGCATTTCAGCCCGCCTATCCTCTTAAATGTACACCCTGTATAGTGCCATTATCAATAGCGGAGACTTTTGTACTCGATCACTAAAACACTTCAGACACGATACAACATTTTTAAAACCGTTTCCTACCGACACGCACTCGTATTATTTTCCAAACTATTCGTGAAAGTATCGACTATTTTCACATTCAGTTGAACAGTTAGCGCCGTGTTTAGTTAATTGGAGTTCGTTGAACCGGCCACAATGGCTGTTAACCTTTGACCTGCGGCTCAGAGTTAATAAATGGAGAGTTAATACGGTGAACTTGGAAATGCAACACTATGTAAAAATATTAAAAACATATATCATAAACAAAGAGTAATCACCAAATATTGGACCATCTTGCAGCCAGGACTATATTATTGTATGGTTTTACGTACCTAAGGGTTTTTTTCAGATAGAATATGGATACTGAAAATTTTCTTTATTACTTTTTTAGAAATTGTTTTGATAACACTGATGTGAAATAAATTTTTGATTATATTTAACAATATATGAAATAAAGTGCTTAAAATTTACTATTAGAGCGAGAGGCTAAGAAATAAGAAAAATAATAATAATACGGATAAGAAATGTGACGTCATAACCTCGTATTTGCATACAAATCATGATAACGTGTCATACAAACACTTTTGCATGAAAGAGATAGAAGATGATAAAAAACGTTTTTCAATCGCTTGTAACTTATTTGTTTTATAATCGATTGTTATTTCGTTTGAAAATTTTGCTATAAAATTTTGCCTTATTTTTAAATTCGTTATAAAATATGAATTTCCAGGATCAGTCATCATCCCAATTTTCAATAACGTCAAATTCACCTTTGCATTTTAGATAGGAAGAGATATAAGGCTTTAAATAACTCTCTAATGAACGTAAAAGTCGGAGGGCAATTTGGCATTTAGCTAATTACTAACAACAGATTATTTTTTGCGCACCAGGTAATCAATTGTAAATTCTAATTCGATTGGATTCTTGACGGTAACATTTCTTATGACACAAACCCAGGTGGGTCACATGCGATACACACCTTCAACACCCCTGATATCCTGTCTATTTTGACATGAGCTCTTCAGATTCAAATTAATTAAACTGATGCTAATTGCTACACCTACATACTTAAAAAGTAAGTTTTTGACCACAAAGCATTGAGTTTAGGGTATGGTTTAGGGTGTCTTTTCACCACATAATATTATTAGGTATCCAATATTGGTTATTCAAAACTCACAACATCAGTTTTCTTTATTCCGCTTATTACTGTTATAACGCATTTATAAACATCACTAAGATGTTGAAACTAAAGTTAAATAAACATTTAACAGGGACTGCTTTTTTTTATTATTATATGAGTTCTCGATAATGTTCAGATGGTCACCACACCACGTAACTCTCAAAGAGTGTCACCAATTTCATTTATAAATATTTACGAAACGATCTGCCAGATAACATCAAAATAATGCCACCGCGTTTAAGAATTCGTAGTGTTGCAATTTCTCACCATGGCGTGAACAATGGACTCGCCCATGGCATCATAATATTCATATTTTAAAATCGCAGTAAATATTGCCAAATTTCGTCACGTGTGTCGCGCGGTGCGTGGGAAAATGACCCATTTTCTAATTGTATTAAACTCTTTTATAGCTTGTCCCACGCTCTTGTTGAAATCACCATTCATATGGTACCCATTTTCTCTGTTTTCCGTTGGGAAATGTATGTGTTAAAATGGCGCTTGAATTTCGGTTGTTGAACTTTGTGTGTAAAAGTCGATGATGAGAGAAAGTAGTTTCGGTTTTGATAGTTATTGCGTCGTGATTGCGCAAAAATGGAGCTGATAATTAGCAGTCAATAAAAATTCGTGAGAGACTCATTAATTTTTTTCAGCAGTTTTTGATTCGAATACCTATCTGTATCTGTGTGTATGTAGCTAATAGTTACATAAGCATTTTTCTTTATTATTGGTAATGTTAAAGTGTAAAATCGATGTACCTTTATGTAAGTAGGATATAATTTGTTGGTTGGTTGGTACGAAGGAAGAATGTTTTTTTAATTAAGCCTGTTTTGTGTCCCACTCCTGGGCAAAGGCCTCCCCTCTTTTCATTGATAAAACTTACATAGTCTTTAAATCTAGAGCTGAGCCTAGATTTTAATTTATAACCGAAACATATAAGAACCTATAGTTGCAACATTTTAGTTCCCACATATCATTGTGAAACGTATCGGTGGTAGAAACGAGATCGAATCAATCGTTCTACGCATAACACCGAATGATCCGAAGTAATAGTAAGCAATCGAACAAGCGTGTGCTTGTTGTTTGACTTGTGTCGCAACGTGTCATTTCATGTTCATGCTAAGCTTGTTGACTTGGTGTTGACACTACTTGGAGCACTGATTTGTTCAGTGATATTGTATAGGTACCTACATAAACCTCTGCTGTCATATAACACCCTACAAACATTTTCGAGTCAATCAGAAGCTTTTTAGTTTAAGTTACTTGTCACTAGGTACTTACTTACTAATGAAGCAGTATAGTCTATATAAGACCAATAGAGATATATATCACCTGTATGATAGAGTGGTCATTTACCCTATTAAACTCTTTATATGTAGTACATACCTACCTATAGTGTGAATTGTGTGCCTCTGGTTTTGAGTGCTCATCTTGCTATGTTGTCATAATATGTTTTTAATCGTCAAGACGTCCTCTGAATTAACTCGAGAGAAAATACTGCCAAAAGCGGTCACCGGCTCCGATTTGAAAACGTTACCACCTCACAACTACATTGCTTCTATGATCGCTAAGAACGCCGTAAAAGATTCATACAGTACAGACCTATCCATGATATTTACGATTGCCAAAGCACCTACTATCTCGTGAACAGGATTATCGCTCTCCAGAATGCAGAGCGATAAAAATAAGTTTCAGAAACCTTGGTCTCACGAACATCCATCATCAATGGGCTAAGTTTCTCACCGCAAACGTTTACAAGCCGCAAATGACGCGGTTTTTGCTAAATCACAGTTTTCACTACCCACTCGTGATCGTCGAGATCATTAGTATTTTACGCAATATTTGATGATTCGCGTTGAATATTAATTTTATCATTCTTAACTGTGAGAACGTAATGTCATATCGTAGTCCAATCATTTTAGGGTTTGACCCTGCCAGTAATTCCTCTATCGCTGAAACTTTGCAGTGTGATAAAGTAAAGCATACAGATTACGGTTGACAAATAATCTAGGTTTCGTTTTTTCCGGTCCTAGATTATTTGTCAACCTTAATCTGTATACTTTACTTTATTACACTGCAAAGTTTCAGCGATAGAGGAATTATTGTTAGTGTCCATACAAGGAAACTCTAAAATGATTGGACTATCGTAGTTTTTAGCCGATTCGTTTTAAGTCGCCGAGAGCGTTCCTTAGATCACGAACTTAAAACCATGGGTGGTCATAAACATTGCTACAACTTTACTACCAAAAGTATTGCATGCAGTTGTAGCAAGGTGTGGCTGTAATCTATAACATTACAGCTTGGCAAAAAAGTCCTGATAAAAAATGAGGGCTGCCTCCACGCAAAAACGTTAAAATCACGCATAACCTGGCAACACCGCCATACTAAAATTTTAGTTCCACCTGTCTCCACGATCATTACTTTTTTGTCAAGTTATACATAAAAGCTAATAATTATTCCTCTCGCTCAATCACTATCTCATAGCGAATGCTCCAAAATTCGCTTACAACTTATAATTACTTACTAACAAAGTGTATTGCTGTTCTGAATTGTTTTTTTATTGATTTATTAATGTGAAATGTAATATATTATGGGTCATGTTATCCGAAGTAAAATTATTTTTTTTATTTTTTTTTATTTTATTATATATCCTCACAGGTGAGAGTCTCACAGCTTTTCGGTGCCTACATTGACATTTTTTTTTTAATTCGACCCTTTAATGTGCTAAAATAGTGGTGCAAGCAGTAGTGGTAGATTGCATGGGAATTTCATAACGAAGTACATGGAATCCAACTAGTGTACCTAACAATGACAAAATGCGTAATCTTTTATCAGTAGGTACGATTGTGCATTCAGTACCCACTCTCAATTGGATGGACACATAAACATAAGTAAACAAATTAAAAAAATATGTGCTTCATGGTGTTAGGGAGATAATCAAAGTATTTGGAATATTACCCGATTACCATCGGATTCATGCCGGACAAAGATACACATTTCAAAGTCGATGGTCAATAAAGCCGGATATTTGTTAGTTAAATTTGACCCTGCCATGAAATAGACCTCTAGTTCACCTTAGCAAACAACGGGCAGACGTTTGTGAATGATACATTGTTTCTTGCGAGATAACGAACGTTTCGAATAGTTAACCACACAACCCCAGTGTATATCCGTTCATTACACGGTGTGTGCTCTACAATGTGTTCCTCTTGGCTTTGTTTGATATGTGCCGGATGCTTTGGCAACTCAATCATCGACCGGATCCACTGCAGGGTAAAAGTCTCATTCATCATCAGTAGCAGTAGGATATTATTGTCGAAGTTTCCAATCAAATGATATAACTTTATGTATCTGTGACTGCACTAGGCACAAAATTCCGATCATCAAGTTCATTGTCTAAAATTTTGTAACTAAATAAAAAGAAATAGGATATTCAAGAAATGACATAAAACATTATGACGATTTGATACTGATCCCTGCACCTCTGATCTGGCTTCATCAATATAACACCGCCAGCACGGCACGGGGCCAACTACTCGAACGTGCCTTTCGAACCACGAAGCACACGAAAATATGAATCCGTAGGTAATTAGTTTAATTAAAATTTACCGTCTCAATAATTTCAACTCTTCTTTCTACTAAAATCTCGTAAACTTATACGAGATACTACAAACGTGCTACGAATAACTACACTTCTGTTCGTAAAACATTAATCTATGTCACTTTATATGTATTTACTATGTCCCCAATTTATCGTGTGTTCATACTAAATTTATTGCGTAATTATTTGCAAGGATTTATATGAGTATATTTCACAACTTGTACGAACATATCTCATTACACTACAAGCTTACCTGAACACGCAATCTTCGGTTAAAAATGTCGCTAAATGGAATTAAATTTACGCGTAATTATATCGTTTGAAACCTCCGCCACTCGTCCCAGAATGCTGGGCAATAAGCAAGAGCACTAGGGCAAAAAGTTAATCAACTATATTCGTATACATGAACCATCTTAGGAATGTTAATATTAGGTTACATTATTAAAACAATATAGTCAAGATGTATTTTTGAATGGAGTTCTTCCAGAAAATCGTAGCTTTGTCTACAAGTTTTAAAAAAATTGTTAATATACTGTAAGATCCCACTGCGAATAAAAGGATTTCTTACTAAAGTGGGCGAGGATTTGCCCATTCACTAGCATGTTGGTCCAGAGCATATCGTTAGTGGAAGCAAGATCTCTTAAAGTATTTTAAATTCACTCCAAGAACGACACCGCATATCTAATAACAAGGGAATAAAAGATAATTTAAGATAGTGTGTAGGCACTTGTAGGTAAAATATGTCCCATCGTGGAAAAAAATAATGTATACCGAACCCATAATACTTAGGTACCTATTCATCTCAAAACAAACTCGTTTGTTTAAAGACCATTATGCGGCCTGAGGTAGTAGAAGATAAGATACACAAAGATAAGCATAATTAATAATGTGTAACAACACCTACAAAGTTGTTTATGATGAACATTAAAGTTATAAAGAAGTTAATCCTATTAAACCAAGCTGAGATGTAGGTTAATATTTAACACTGCTTGTATGTTTATCTGTTCTTTATATTCTAATTTCAATGTCAAGGTACTCCTTTATATTCCATTTTGAGTAGGCAGTTAGCCTTTAGGCTGTTGATTTATGGAGCAACAGAGACTAGCGAAACATATAAGAGCATCTGTGAGACGTCTTTAATGTTGATTTTAAATATAAAGATTATATTTCATTAACCACCTTCATTAACCAACAACATTTTAATTCGACGTTTGGATTTCAAATACAACCACTAACTTATTTACAAAAAAGGTTACAGGTTTCAGGAGCAGTATGTAAACTAACAAATGCACTCTCTCCTCTTTACCCCCCCATAATTACATGGAACGGGAAACCGATACGATCAGTAAGGTTATTGTGTAAATTTCCGATTATATCGTTTGCGGTCACTAAGCTATTACACGTTTGCAGCCTCGTGTGTCCCATTCGAATAAATTGGGCATACTACAAAGTTGTTCGAAAAACTGTATCTGCTTTGAAAACTCCTCAATAAAATCACGAGATTAACTTAACATTTCCTCCACAGCAACATCATCAGTATCCCCACCAGCCTCATCAACAACAGTGGCGCCACAGTCACGACGACCGTTCCGCGTGGCCAGCCGCCGGCGACCACTCACAGCTACCACCAGCACCACCACCACCACTACCACTACGGAGGGTACCACCGCTGCGCTGATCAGTGAGGAGTCGCTTCAGGATATTACCGATATTGGTATGTTCATTTCTGTAGTTCCAGGGAAAATTTAGGTTGTGTGAAAACTTTATAGACCAAGACACATACCACGGATTACATAAGACTAACATTACTTTTCAATGTTCATTAAATGTAGGTACTTACCTACTACCTACACGAAAAAATGCCTGCTAAATGGGTTTTCCATGTTTTATCTTCGGTTTGACTGGTATATTCTAAAAGTCAGAACCACAATATCGTGAAACCGTTTTGAAAGCTTCGATCAAGAATGAAAAACTAGATACACAATAAAATTTCCAAAAATGGCAGTTTCAAACCTTCAAACGAATATCTGAGGGCAGTTTCGTCTTAGTATTGCTTCATCTCGCTGACAGTTAACATTTTCTTAGACTCCATCGAAGATCCATCATACACCGGCCGAGCAGCCAAAACCCCTCAACCGCCTCGAAGACCGCTAGTTCTCAAAGAGGGCTCGGTGGACCAGAACCCGTCGGCGACCAACGAGGACGAGAGGAAGCGGCAGAGCAAGAAGTACAGCTCCTCCTTCAAGCAGAACCAGCTCGATGAGGTGCTGAAGAGGGGCAAGGACGACGGTGTCACTACTGAGGGGACCAGGACCACTGTCGATGGTAAGTGAGAAGAAACATCGTATTTATATACTTTTGGATTAGGAACAACATTTTCAGAGAAATTTTCTTCAGATGAGGAACAGAAATTCAAGGATATTTTAAGTGGCATATACCTACCTACCAACAAGTTTATCTGATTATTGCATGCCTAATCCCCGCCGTGAAATTTATTTATCTATATTTATATGAAGAAATATTTTGTGGATGTTCTTAGTTTTAAGAATATCTCTTACTAACCCTTCGGTCCTGACATCCGCATGCATGCATGCATGAAATGTACTAACCACAATAGGTAGTCTACCAACCCTATCATACATTCCCTCTTTCGAGTCGGAAACATTGTTTCCTTTCGCAAAAAACCTTGCAAAAATCACCTTAATCCTAATGTGACCTAATACAAAAAAGGATTGGTCTATTGAATATACCATTTTGCCTTACTGTGCTCACTGTGCTGCGCTGTGTGTGCTGTGCTGTGTTACTCAGCTTAGATAGAATAGAGTTTATATTATATCGAAGCTGAGAATACATAAGTACCACAGTACCTAAAGTACCATTAAAAAATTTAATGATCGCCTACACCTAATCTCAATAAATGATTAATAAAAAGGTAAAAGGTTTAACACCCGTCTAACCTAACCTCAAATGTTTCCACAGATTTCAGCGCCGAAACAGCTTTAGCCATAGCAGCCCACCAACTCTTAGCTGCGCCAATACCAAACATACCAAACTACGACGAAGACGTCAAACCCAAGAAATCCACCACCCAACAATACAAATACAACACACACACCGAAGAATACACGGACACCAAAACTCCTTACGACGAATACTCGAGCACCCCTATCTACAAAACCACAAGTCAAGACTACGTTCAAACTGGATCTGTTTACACCAATCTTCCTTTCGATAGTCCGAGAACAACTACCTTCGTAGCTCCAAAATCTTCAATCTACCCAAGCACATTCACCTCTAAAGTATCAAGACCTTCAGGGTTTTCTACTCCAAATCTCTTAACTTCAAGTCCTACAGTACCAAGTCCAGGTCCTTCAACTGACAGGTATCTGTCTTCGAGTGAGAAGCTGATACCAGTACCGGTTGAAGACTACGGGTACTCAACGGGCGGCTATTCGAGTATAAATAGTGAACCTTCTTATTTCACGAGGGAATATTTACTGGAGTCACCGGTCACTAAGACGTATGACGGTGAGTGATATTCTATTCTTAGGGTTCTTTTGGTTCTCTTCGCTTTATCACAAACTAACAAATATTTCAACTACTAAAAAATACTTTAATTACTAACAAATACTTCATCTACTGACAAATACTTTATCTGCTAACTACTTTAACTAGGTACTAACAAATACTCAAACTACTAAAAAATACTTTAACTACCAATAAATACTTTAACAAGGTACTAACAAATACTTAAACTACTAACAAATAAGACGGGGTTGTAACTATTTTGTTTAGTTATGTAACTTATTATAAACTAGGTAATACAATTTTACTCCAGATATTTTGTAACGCTAAAGTAAGATCCCACTGCAGGCAAAGCCTTCTTCAAAACTCCACCATTCCTAACTTGACCTCCTATTTCCTGCAGTTGGACTATAATCTGATGTTGAAGTTACAGCCCTTCCCCTCTCAACTCTACCACCTTATTTCAGACGAATACCAATACCTATCACCAGTCACGACACCACAGAGTCCACAAACCACAAGAAAACTAAAAAAGACAGTGCAAAGAAGGATCTCAACCACAGTCCCTCCCACATTGGCTGCCTACGTGCCTCCTGTGTCCTCGCCTCGGCCGAGAAAAGTGCCTGCGAGAGGTATGTTACAATTTGATATAGGTTAAGAATGCTAGAGTACATCTGCATCATCAATACCTGCAGTGCTAGCATGACTGATTTTTTAATTAGACAGTTATACAAGGTGTTACAAAAATACAAATAAACATTTTTAATTTTTAGACCATCAAACTGAAGAACTTTCACTATGGGACCAATATCGAAATCGCGAAAAAAAAATTATGTTCCAATACTCTACAAATCGACTCGAGCTAAAATATGTATGGGATATCAGATTTATTTTTTCTCGATTTCGATGTTGGTCTCATAGAGAAAGTTGTTCAGTTTGACGGTCTACTCTTAAGGGGGTTGCCCTTAAGAGTTTTAAATATTTATTGTTACTTATGTAACACCCTGTATTGTCGAAATTTACCGTGAGCGTTTTTACTAGTAACATTCTATACATATGGACTCACCACCTGATACAATCATATCTAAAAGTCAAAATTGTTTATTCAAATAATATCACATACTTAGATAACTTTCTGACGTCATGTTTTTGAATCTACCACCGCGTCGGAAGGGTTTCCGTTGCAGAGAACAACACAATTCTTTTAAACAAAAAAAAATATACAAAGTACAATTACAAAAATACTATTTTAATTACATAGTGTACTCGTAACATTGTCAAGACCAGACATTTAGGTCATTCAAATAATCATCGAGTACTATAATATCAAAACCCAAAAATGGCACGTCTCTGTCACCTAAGTATGCTTCAGTTGTGCTCTGCTGCCATACATTGCTGCTGACATACCAGTCCTTTTAAAGGCCTCGGTCACTAAGAAGTAATGTAAAACAATCAAGCACACTTTTGACAGACGTCCCGTTAACAGTGCACTGATGTGATGCGAAGTCCTTATGCATAGAATGTCATCGGTTTTCACTATCATTTTCCGGTTTTTTTCTCCATATTCCAATCAGCCATTCCACCAAACTTTTCTTCCTACAGTGCCAGCAAGAAAGCCATTCGAAAAGGTACCCTACGTGAAGGTGGCTAAGGACGCGAACAGAACGTTCAGGCCCGTCGATAACTACGACTACTACGACGAGGGAGACGAGAAGTTCGCAGAGAAGTACGAAGATGGCACCAAGGTTATTCTTCACGGTAAAGGTTAGTTGAGAGATGGAACATTGTTATTTTATATGTTTGTATCAATCAGTATAAAGTTTCTTTGTGTTTTTTCTTGGCTCCCTCTGAATCCGACTTTACGGTGAAACAGGAATTCTCGATGTGGGTAAAACACACCGTCTCCGCTGGCTTGTAGGCAGAATAGAATGGATGAGGATCGGCATGTCAGGAGATTATATCTGGGACGAGCTAGGTACCTACTCGCCAACGTCCTGTGTGTCGCCCCAAGTATCGCTGGAGCGACGTAGTTAGTGACCTATGTGAGCTCCAAGACAACTACTGGAGATATGTTTTGCAGGATCGGGAAAAGCGTTCTCTCGTTTCGCAGAGAAAGACCCACTTTAGGTCGCTGAGTGACGAATTGTAATGATCACTAGGTAAATATTGCCCGACCGCGACCTCCTTATATGCGCTGAGTGCTGACACTAAAGAATTCAAGACGAGGGAGCGCATACCCAACGCACACACTTTTGCTCTTGCAGTAATCCTGCTTATTCTCCCCTTTTCGTTATAAAACAGTCACTGTAACCGAAATAAGTATTATCTCGGATGCAGCTACAAGTCTAAACCTTCTGCCCGCAGGTTCGATCGAGTGCCTCGACATAGGTAACTTCCCGCACCCGACGTCGTGCAAGAAGTTCATATCGTGCGCACGGCTGGAGAACGGGTCGCTGCTCGGCTGGGAGTACGTCTGCCCGAAGGGGCTCAGCTTTGACCCTGTCGGGGGCATCTGCAACTGGTCGGCGGGGCTGGGCTGCGATGAGAAGGACATCGCGTAGGGCACCAACACATCATCATCTGGATTTTCATCTATAAAAGATGATTCAAGCAACGTCTTGGCGGCACTTACGCGGTACCTAATAAAGTTGTTTCAATCATACTTGCTTCTTTTCTACTTCAAGCGTTGCAACCAATAGCTAAAAATTGTTTATATAAAAGTTGTAGGTCTCGACTCTACCACCGCTTTGGAAGGTGTAACATTGGAGATGAGATGCGGCCAAAAACATACACTTTAGTTCCTTTTCGCTCATAAAAGTCGCATAAAAAAAGTTTTTTGTTCAAAAGATCCTTTTTTGCCATGTACCAATGAGTAAAGAACAGTCTATAATGTCCTCGCAAGTATGATTGAACCACTATACAGTTTTTGTGTAACAATTGACAATAATCTAACAAAATGTTCTTTAATAGGCAATAGTTAAAGTTCAAATTGTTACTTTACAAAAAAAAAATTAAAACGACTGTCAATTGATTCTTACAAGAACTCATATTCGATTTTGAGTCTTCCAGTTCTTTATGATATAAGTTAAATTTGAATGGTGAACAAAATTGTATGTTTATTAGGAACAAAATATGTAAAAATTCGCGAAGAAAATCTTTGTGATATTTTGTGTCGATGACTGAATTAAAGAATTGTATTTAACTTGTGTAGTGAGCTAAGCTTAGAAATATCGGAATGTTTTATTAGAAAATACTCAAAAATGTAGACTATTGTTTGAAAACCAAAACAGTCCATTATTTCTTTAGCTTTTAGTAAAAATTTATTCTAAGTCAAAATATGTAAATTAACTTGAAATTTTTACTTATTTTATAATATTGCAAATTATTTCTAGGTATAACCAGAAATCCTTTTTTACAACATTCTTTTATTTAAAAAAAGGTATTGTCTGCTCCAAATGTTGGTTCTTGGCCATGGATTTATTTCATTCTAATACTCTTGTTCTTGGCTTACAGTCACAGACTAATTAGAAATCTGTCTTTCGAACCAATGAATAACTTTTTTAAATATTTTTACAGTCCTTGGTAAACATCTTGAAAAATGGGCGGGGGCTATAAGGTATGCGCAGCGCAGTAGTTCTTTCGCCTACTAATTTTGTTCTGGGCAGTCAAGATCTTGCTCAAGATGTTTGCCGGCCATTATACCAAAAGCTTTTAAAGTTTCCTGTTTAGTTTATGTTAATCTTGTAAAAAAAACACTGCCACTTTTATACTCGATTAGATTAAGAGGTAATTATTACATCAACTCAATGAGGCAAATGCACTTTACAGAGAAAAAAGAGAAATTGTGAAAATATTTCTAAACGTGCCTTAATTATTTTTACAATCATAGTTTTAAGAATATTTTTTGTAAATTTATAATTAAGACAAATAAACGAAAAAATAACGTATTTTATTGTTGTTTATCTATTGTAATGTGCATAAGTTATAGCTAGCTAGCATCAACATTTCACATTAATTTATTAGCACAGCAAACAATTTGAGGACTCCACTCAATGAAATTTGAAAAATAGCGTGCAAGAGCTGACGCGATCATACAACACAGGGATATATCTCTTGCATGCTAGTTTCAACTATGTTTTAATTGAAACTTTGAAAAATGCGATGCTGTGCTGCCTGGTGTAGTTCAACCCTAACAAATACTGAAACTGAATTTAGACAATCAAACAGATTAAACTTTCACTATGGAGCCAAGAAACGCAAAAAAAAAAACTGCTCCATACAAAACACCTACTTGACTTTCCTGAGTGAAGCTCCATAGTGAAAGTTGTTTAGTTTGATGGTGCGAATTTACCGTTTCAGTTTCTTTCTTTCTTTCTTTCAATTTACTCTTCCTTAGCCCTTAATGATTTTGATACCGTTAAACTCGTTAACAAAAAACACCAATCACTATAAACAATATATTTTACAACGTCCTCTTGCTAATATTAACGTAACCGATCCCGACGCATGTCATCTTGATCTTGTGCGCGGGCGCAGGCTGGTCGTCGTCAGAGTCCGAGTCGTTGTCGTCCGCAGCTGAACGCTCGACGCCGAGCTTGAACATTACACCGAAGAACTCCTTCAGGTGCTGGAGGAACGTGATCGTGTAGTCTGATAGGGGGCCAACCTGGATGAACAATCAAACAAATATAAACCCTGACCAAAGAAATAAAAACCTTTACTGTTGGTGAGGAACTGTAAAAGTTGACTCACGCTACACCGAGCCGGGTTCAAGCCGAGAGTCGGCTTTAGCACGGTCTACTAATAGTACATATATTTTGGATGGACACACTCACGCTACACCGAGCGGCAACCGAGCCAGGGCCGGGCCAGGCCGGGTCGGTTGCCTACGGCCGACGCTCGGCTCGGACCCGGCACGGTGTAACCATAGTCATCCTTTAGTTGCAGAAATTTTTTATTTTTAATGTTCCGTACCAAAATTGGCAAAACGGAACACTTATGGAATCAGCTCGTTGTCTGTCCGTCCGTCCTTCCGTCCGTCTGTCACAGGCATTTTTCTCAGAGACCGTAAGACATAGGAAGTTGAAACTCGGTACAGATACAGCAATTGCTGGTCCAATATAGTAAATGAATTAAAAAAGCTAAATTTTTATATTGGGGGGGCAATTTGGGGAGACCGAAAGGGTAAATAAAAAAAAAATTTGTTTTTTTAAGTTTCCCTTTGAAACTTTGTTGAACTAAATTTTTCTATAAACACAGAAAAACTGCTGTACCCCAGAATATTAAAAACCAGAGTAATGTAAAATCCGGAAAAAATCATGAGCGTTAGAAATAAGGTGTAGTGGGCGGGAAAATTATTAGGTTGGCAGTAACTTGGTTAGTTTTGAATCAATACCCAAAACTAACACCAGTGTCTACAACAACTACTACTAACAACAGTGTACTTACTATGCACTCGCTGACGTCTTTCTGTCCGAGCGCCATCCAGAGCGCGACCAGCCACTGGAAGGAGGAGTCGACGGCACCGCCGCGGTATATCTCGTCTAGTAATCGCTGGGCACATTCTCTGCCTATGTCTTCTGGTAAAGATATCTCTCCTGTACCACCTTCTAATGATTTCTAAGAAAAAAAATATTATATTTGTCTTAAAATATGGGACAGTATAAAATTTTAATAGAAAGTTAAATCTTCAGGGTCAATTCCCAATTTCCCACTGAAAGAGCAACGGCCTAAAGCGCGCGCACTTTTACCATATTGAACTTTATCTATTGTGAGTATTTCTGAGATAAAATAAAATAAGAATTGAGGTGACAGAGAGTAGGCATGTAGGCGTGCCACGGCGCTGTTGAACTGTCATTATATTCCGTCAATTCATCTTATCTCACTGTAGACACACAATAGTTAATAGTATTATAGTTCTACATACAGAGCGGCCACTCCCCGCCGCCCTCTGACTTCAGATACCGCACCTCCCCTCACACTCTCTGGGAAACTTGAGGGAAGCAGAGCAAGGGAATGCAGTCAGGCGCGCGCACCCGTTGGATTTGACTACATAAAATTCAGTCTTTGCCGTGCATAAAAACGTTGAATAATAAAACTAAATTCACATTTTCAGTAATTCTTTAGTTCAAATACTATTTTTAATAACAGGTCGAACAAAAAAAAGTAATGAAATGTAGATGATTTTTTATACGTGGTAAGTCAAATTTGCACCAAGTGCGCATGTGCGAACGTCATCATGTCAAATCCAAAACGTTGTTTGAAGTGCCGGACCTGTGCTGTAGATAAAGTTCAATATGCTAGGTAAAATGCCGCTCGCTCTCGGTCGCTCTCTTTCAGTGGGAATTGACTGTTATTGTCACAAGAAATAAAAGAAAAATCTTTTTGTATTTTTGTGTTAGTGTGTGTGTTTTTCCACTTATCCATTTTACACAGTAATTTTAATTTTTTGCTAACTTAAAAAGTAAAAGGTGGCATACTGAGGGCTCTAGCAGTTCAACTCACAGCCTCAGAGCAGTAGAAAGTCTTCTGATCGGTCTCGGCGACGAGGCTGATTCCGAACCCTGGACTCTTGCCCGCGTTGGAGCCGCGGCACTGGTCCGTGTTTATGTACACGTCCGGCAGGAACTTTAACATCACCTGTGGGGGCACATACAATTTTATGTCATTGTCATGACATTATACTTGTTGTTTATACATATAAACAACACAGAATGGGTGTTATACATAAGACATGTGGATAGTTAAAGATAAAACAAGCATGCAGGGTGAACCGATGACCAGAAGTCCTACCATGAGTTTTCACCTTACTTTACTACTGTAGTTATGTCACCACTTTTGTATTGAATTTCGTACAGCGCTTCTAGTGTTTCATTTTCCACCTCCTACTGTTGTGTTGTGTTGAGTGTCGAGAACTAATTTCTGCCGTACGAATCGGCAACGTAACTACAGTAGTAAAGAACAGTGAAAACTCATGGTAGGCTCTCTGGTAAAGATGGCGGAAACGGGTTGGATGAGGTCAGCTGAGACGATGATGATGATGATGATGAGATTTTTTCACATGGTTGGTCTGAGATTACGATACTCCCAAAACCTATTCTATACAGAAATGCAGTGCTTAGACACAAGCAAAAGGCCATCTCTTCATAAATAACAAAATGAAGACATAAACATAAGGCATATGCACGACTATATTCCCCGAGGGGGTAGTCAGAGATATTCTGAAAACTCGGAATATCCATGTTTGACTAGTAATACCAAACGAATCTCTGTTTAGTACACACGGCGACACATCAAGCTACGCAGAACCAAAATAAGCTGGCCGCGCGTAGATAGTAATGTATAACGTCGAGCTGCCAGCTTATATTGGTTTTGCGTAGCTTGATGTGTCGCCGTGTGTACATTGCGATTGTGTTGGCAATCTTCAATCTTCAGTAGCGCCATCTACCGCCGTCTTAAGGATTAATAATGGCCTACTAACGCCATCTATCAGCCAGTCATTGACAACAGTTGAAGCAGCGCCCTCTGTAATACAACCTGTGATCCGACCAATCAGCATCGAGAGCCCCTCCAGTCAGTTCCCGGTAAACTGGAGAATGAAAAAAAAGGCGCGCTGCCTATTCTACCTTCGTATTTTACAGGGATTTATTCATGTAAAGATTAAGTGTAAAATTTAAAGGATTTGTATAATATTCGTTTCAATAAATTAATATGGTTACTTCTATATACTGTGTTCAGCTTTTTAATAGTTTTATATCATTCTAGGGTATTGTTAAAAATTGCGAGCCCGTTGCCACTTACAATCGACAGTGGGTACAAGAAATGCCTTGAAATTGGAACATGTAGGTTTCCTCACGCACAATGTTTTCCTTCACCAAAAATCCAGTGGTGTTACAATAAGAAATGCACATTATTAGTTACAACTCACCCCCTTGGCGGCCTCGACGACCCTGTTGGCCATCGTTGGTGACACCCTCAGCGCGTACACGACGCCCCGGATCCTCTTCACGAGCCCCCACGCACCCCACTGCAGCGGCCGCAGGTGTCTGCGCACTGGACATTTGAATACCAGCTCACCGCCGCCTAGGGGTGGCGCTCCTGGGAATTTTTTATTTAGATTAATTTGATTTCGTTAGGTCTTGCGAACTCCGCAGTTGAGGCACACCCTGGAAACTTGATATGAATGGGTTTGAGTGCTAGTGAGAGGAATACACCACCGAGAGTAGGTCATATCATCACGGAATATCTAAGAATACAACGGAAGGTTCACTATCTAAGAACGCTCACTCCAAGCGCGACTGCCACTGGCACATTGACTCTCTGTGGGTGAATGTAATGTACACATTGACTCTCTGTGGGTGAATGTCATGCACACATTGACTATCTGTGCGTGAATAGGGAATTGTAGAAAGGGCGTTCACAAAAGATCAGCGATGGTCGAAGTGGCACAGGCGCAAGTCTGTTGAGGCCCCATTAACTCAATAATAATAATAATAAGGGATATCAGCAATGCAAGATTGGAACAAGGAGAGTCACGTTGCAGGAATTGACCCGAGCACACGTCTCGCGTGGTTTTCGCGCGTCGCGTTTTTGCCTTTTTATTTTTTTTTATTTCTTTATTTCAGATTCTTACATCTAAGTTTACAAATTTTAATATCGCCAAACTGCTAAGTAGTTTGTAGGCGTTGCACTCTTTAATCACATTTTTTACTTAAATGCTATTTTTTTGCTATCAAAGCTGTATGAAATTAAATTAAGTTAACCTAACATACACTGTTTTAATTGTTTCTTTAAGGTTTGTTTACATTTTATTTTGTGCTCCTCTAATAAGATCGGATATTTGTTACATACTTTTGGAATTAAATACTGTCTCGTTCTCTCTCCATAGTAGTTAAGCGCCCTTGTCTGACTAAGTTTCCCCTGTCCCTTAGCTCTAGTATTATATCTATGACATACTTTACTCTTAAAGTCTTTTGTGTAATTTATTTATTTATTTATTTATTTAAGGACTGCCAACAAAGTATGCACTATTACATTTTGGATACATTTTAACTTAATAATAAAGTGCTACTTCCCTTACAGGCTGTCACAGCATACATTGTAGCTTAAGTATACAATACGAAAATTAAAATTATACAATGTTAAGTCTTACCGCTATAGAAAATGTGGGTACCTACACAAATTAAATTAGTTGATAGTTACATTTATTTTACGCCTAATTAGGTACCTACCTACGTTCGGTTAAGTTTAAGATAATTGTTTAGGTACGTCGAGCACGGAAGAACGATAGTTTACATAATTAGGATTATGTAATATGTTTCTATAGCTAGTAAGTATTCTATTTTTCTGTCTATAGGTAATAGTTTGCACTCCGAAAACATCTCATTATAATCGTATTTGTACTTTTCTTTGGTTTTTTTATCTACTAACATTTTTAAAAATCTTACTTGTAACTTCTTAATTTCTTCTAAGTACGACTTAAATGTTAAGCCATAGCAACTCAGTCCATAACTCACCAATGACTCTGCCAATGCATAGTAAACCATGTACAGGGTGCGCCTATTTACTATATTCTTAAGATGATAAAATTTTCCGAGTATTGATCTCAATCTGTTACAAACACTATTAACCTGTAGCTTCCAATTGAAGCTATTTTCTATAATTAAACCTAAATATTTAATATTTTGTACATATTGCAGACTCTGACAAGCACATGTAGTCTTGTCTTTGTGTAAACATTCATACGAGTGTCCGATAATTTTTATTAGCTCCGGTGTTGTCATCCTTGCTGCTACACTATAGGGTGAATGTATATGCATACATTTAGTCTTGCTATTGTTTAGTATGATGCCGTTATCATGGGCCCATTTCGTAATATTGTCAAAATCATCTTGTAATTTCTGTTTTATTTTGATTACGTCTCTATCGGATAACAGTAAACATGTGTCGTCTGCATACATAAACACCCTGCAGTGTTTCACTACGTTCACCATGCTGTTGACGTGCATGATGTACCCTACCGGGCCATACACGGAGCCAGTAGGCACGCCGAGAGAGACGGCGGCGTCCGCCCCCGTCGTGCCCGCCACCACCGTGCTCAGCGTCCGGCTACTTAGGTAGCTGCGAAGGAACCTATTGGTAGGGCCACTAACACCGCACTCATCCATGGCTTGAAGCAGTTGGCTGTGATCCAGGGTGTCAAAAGCCTTTTTAAAGTCTATAAACAAAGCCAGAATCTGTTTCCCGTTGTTCAGCTCATTATTGACATAATCATTAAATTGCGTTAGGGCGGTATTTGTGCTCCTCCCTTCTCGAAAACCATGTTGACAGTCTGTTATGATACAGTTAGTTTCCAAAAAATTACTTATCTGACTTATTACTACTTTCTCTACTATTTTATTGATTACAGATAAAATTGCTACTGGTCTATAGTTTGTATAGTCAAGGTGACAACCCTGTTTGTATATAGGTCTTATCATGGCTTTTTTTAACTCGTCAGGGTAGATCCCCACTGAAATACACAAATTAATAAATTTTGCAAGCACTACACTCACTTCTTCCTTTACAGACTTCAAATCCTGAACCCTAATTTGATCGCACCCGGGAGCCTTACTACATGCTAGACTCTCAATAATTTTTTCTACCTTTTTAGGATGCACTTTAACAAATCTGAATGATACTTGACTATCTTTTACATATGAACTCCTTTCCAAAAACTTTTGATTACAGTTATGTTTTATTCTTTCTATTTCCTGAGTAAATATGTTAGCAAATTTAGTACAAATATTATACATATTATCTGTTCTACCCAAATATTTCTTAATTACCTCATCTATTGTTGTTTTTTTTCTACCTGTCCAGTTATTTATATAAGCCCAAATCTTTCTATAGTCTCCATTACATTCACTTAACAAATTTTGCCTGTATTTATTTTTTTCAGAATTTATTGTTTTATTAACTTTATTTCTATATCTTGTATATTCTAGTCTGCTTGTTTAGTTATTCATATTAGTTGGATCCGCTTTCCATATTCGAAATAACTCATTTCTTCTGCTCATCATACACAGTAACCTATTATTTACCCATGGCTGCGTTACTCTTTTATTCTGATTAACCCTTTTATTAACTAAACACTCAGAGTAAATACCACCGAAAACAGAGCACAGTTTCTTATACATTAAAGCCGGACAATTTAATTGTAATACTTGCTGCCATTCGACACTACAAAGTTTTTCTCGAACCAACTTATTATTTAACACAAACCTAGCTGTACTATTGTTTTTACCCGCCCCGTATATTGTTGTTGCGCATTCCAATCGTGCGCCTATCATACGGTGGTCCGACAGGTTGCATGCGAAAGTGTGAGCGGTAACGAACTTCGCTTCACTCGCAGATCTTATCCATACGTGGTCGATGCACGACGACTGCAGTCGACCGTCCACTATCGCTTCCCGTGTTATCTCAGTAGTAGGTATGACGCATTGCAGGCCGCGGTCACACAGGGTGGTTTTATACTTGTTTATAGTAGCACTTTCTTCCATCATGTTCAGGTTAACGTCTCCTATGACGATAATCTCTTCTCTATTTGATATACTTTTCAGCATTAAATCTAATTGGTCTATAAAATGAATCTTGTTTTTCTTCGGGGGTCTGTATGTAGCAATTATATGCACTGTGCGGGTTTCTAATATAAGTTTTCCATGTATAGCTTCCACTGCCGCTGTAACGATGTTATCTGCTTCAAAATTAAAATTATTTTTTACATAAATCAATATTCCTCCTCCTTTTCTACCTTTTCTAGTATTTTCATAAGTATTATATCCTTCAATAATGTAAAATGGCAACTCTACAGCATTTATATTAATTTCCGTTAGTACTAAAATATCTATCCTGCTATTGCATGCTTTTAATAATACCTGTAGTTGATTGAACTGTTTTCTCAATGAGCGTATATTCAAATGTACTATGTCTATTTCTGTATTTATGTTTTTTTTATTAATATGGTTACTCCAACTATCCAAGCTCACATATCTCATAAAATCACATTCCTGTTCTTCCATTATGTTATCGAATTTTATTTGTAAAGAGAATCGCGTAGTGTGAACCGCTTCTTACACTTCGTTTGTTACTTTGGGTCATTTTTTTTATTTATGAGCTGTAGTAAACGCTGAATATCTTCTTCACATTTAATTACATGAATTTTTTTCTCAGTTTCGTTAGCCTTTACCAAAATTCGTGAATTTTGTATCCATATGTAGTTATATGACGGCTTAAGCTCTTTTTTTGCTATCCAGAACAGCTGTCGCAGGTACTTGCATAGATCATCATTTATGTAGATCTTTTTCTCACTATTATCCCCATATACCTGTCCATTCGTGAGATGCTGCCTACGTTGTTTAATCCATTGTTCTCGCGCCGTTTTAGTGCGCAGTGTGATTATCACGGGCTGCGGTCGGAGTTTGTCCTCTCCCGGTTTTTCTAAACCTACCCTCTTTACTTCTTCTATATCGCTGGGGTTCAACTCCAGCTTTGTTGCTAATGTATGTACTACAGTTTGCAGATTTTCATTCCCTCTCTTCTCCAAGCCCATTATCTCAACATTTTTCTGTTTTTCGTTTTGTTCTAATTCAATAACTCTCTCCTCAAGTGCTTTATTGCACTTTTCTAGGTGAACGTTCTTTTGCTCTAAGTTTTTCAATTTCTTTTCTGCTTGCTGCTTAAACTCGAACATTTCCTGATATTTTTCGGCGTAAAATTCAACCGTGTTCTTAATATCTTCCAAATTCTTCTCCATCTTGTACATCACCTCTAGTTTTTTGTTTACCTGGGCTAGTATATTTTCCACAGATTTCCCTGGGTCTATCTTAATAGCAGATGGTTGTTCAGGTGGCTTCTCGGTATCTTCGTGGTAGTCCTCCCACTGCGACTTAGGTGAACCGCCTTTATAGCAGTCCTCGCAGCATTCTCTTTGAAGAAAACACTTCGGGTTCTTCACACATTTCTTGTGAAACACACCACTGCATTCCCCTTTGCACTTTAGCACTTCATCCTTATTCACAGATAAAAACAGCCTACATTTCTTGCACTGCACCATTGTAGCACAATTTCCTATGACTAGGCTACGTTGTATAGTTTATGTATGCGGTTAACTGTTCGTAAGCAAATATTAGCGATATCCGTACGTCCGTGCGTCGAGCGCGCTTACGCCGAACTGAACACCTGCCACGAGGCTCCGCAATCCTCAATCTCTTCTTGTTCTTGAACAAAAACAATCCCTGAGATTGGGATAGATACTCCCATAAATTACACTTGACACTGGCAGAAATGCGGTGCTACGCACAAGCAAAAAGTCATTAATTATAAATAAAAAAAAAAGATTAGAACAAGCGAAGTACCTACATCTGTACCACAGAGGATTGTACTAAGGTCACGGTTGCGATGCAATGAGCGCGTGGCACTCGACTGAATTAGGCCGCGACGTCGTGGCGCGACCGCGTAGGTACATTTTTATACCTACAGTGCAGAGTGAGACAGGCCTGGTACGGGGATAGTGAGTGTCCATATAATATAGGATCCTTGCTAATATGCTGACGGTTTTTTAAGATGATCAGACTAACAAACTGACCAACAAGCAGATTTTTTTCTCAAAATAGATGTTGGTCTCCTGGAGAAAATTGTTCAGTTTCATGGTCTGATAATCGTCTTAAAAACTGTCAGAATATTAAGTACGACCCTGTAAGTAGTACTTTTTTTTTCCATCTACTTGACTATGGGACAATGAAGTCACACAATTTAGAATTTGCACACCAATAAACAGAAAAATATACAATTTATAACAGCCATATATGGAAAGAAGCTACCTAAATAGCAAACAACAAATAAAACAGAACTGACCTCTCCTAACAACTTTAAGCTCCAGACCATCGTCGACTAATATAAACTTCAGCAGTATAGGCAGCGCGGCGGTCTTGATCTTATCCACGGACACGTCCAGGTCGCTGTGTGTGACGCCCTGCAGGACTGCGTTCAGGGGCTCCTTGCAGAAAGGCCCCAGTGCAAGTAATACTTCTAGGTAATAGCCTGTGAAGTAAAAACAATTTTTATGAGCTTGGTAAATTCTGTGTTTGCTTTTAAATATGATAAACTTGCCAAGTACTTGTCAGATACATCCATGAGAGGGTTCTGTAACAATTGTCTTAGGTATATGTTTAACTATTTTTGCTCTGTCTTTGTCCATTTAAATAACAATAGATTACTCTAAGACAGTTCGAGAAGAGTTTTTTTCTGGCACTGATTGTAATTCACATTTCTGATCTGTTTTATAAATGGTTATTATCTTTATTTATTTATTTATTTATTACAGCCTTTATTGTTAAAGAGATAAAGGTTACATTTCATTACATACTTATTTCTGCTACTTTACAATTCTTTTGCATTATATTTGTTATATTATGTAAGTACACTTAATTTTTCACTAATCTTCTGACTCAACTTCTTCTTCAACTTGTCTTCCGACATAGGCCTCTTCCAGAGACTTCCACACCCATCTATCCCTCGCTTGCCGCTACCATTCTCCTCCCGCATGGTTATTATTATTTATATTTATTTATGCCATATTGTTTCAATAGGTGCAAAAATTAAGGGAGTAAATTGAGGAAGGGCATTCAGACGGACAGACAGAATGGACGAAAGAATAAGGGATCTTTTGTATGACTATGGAACCCTGGTCAGAGTGTATTCTTAGTGGGTTCTTTTGTAGAGTTTTCTGGACAAAGGGGTAGGTTGATTAAATAAAACCACTACTATTTTGGTATCTAGATAGCTACATTAGTCGATAAAGTATATGAGCCTCATGAAAACAAAACAGGCCAACTTTCTCAGGTTGGTGTGCGTGAGGGGTCATACAAAATTATCTCTGTGTGTGTGTATATGTATAGGGTTTAGTGTCTTCTCTTGCTAGCTTTTACTGCATCAAAAAGACAAAAAGTGACAACAAGAGATTTAATGGACGATTAACTCTGATGAGCATTTCTGCAACTGAGTGTGAGACATCTAAAATAATGAACATTACTAACCTATACCCCTCTGGGTACAACAGCTATGTGACACTTGCCCCCCGATCAATAACCCCGGCTGATAATACAAGCAGGTCCCCGTCTCACTGAGCTCCACCCTCGTGCCATTCGTCACCTTGTCCAGCAACCTGATCAGATTCACTTCATACTCCTTCAAGCCTGGGTCGTCGTGCGTACTTCGGATCTCCTCTATTTTGATCGTGCGGCCGCTTAATGTGGATAAGAGGAGTCGTTGGCGGAAAAAATTGCTTCCCTTATATATTAGGAGGTCGTTCGCGACGACTGCTGGCATTTTTGTTTTGATTTAGAACAATTTTTTTGAAGAAAACTGTGTGTTGAATAATGAATTTTGTAAACAATCGGCATTCGGCACGTGTGTTGTGACATTGACAGAAGCTGTACGTTTATAGAGGATGATACAAGCTAATGTACTTTGTGAATTCACCTTTTTTAGATGACTTTGTAAATGCCTAATACTGTTCGTTTTATTTATCGTAGTTTGGGTTAGTCGTTGCTACTTTGCTACTTAAAAAATTGTATCATTGCAGCAAGATTAAAATAATCAAGGCAAACCATTGAGTAATTATGTATAGAGCAGACAACGCGAACAAAATCTGTGATTTTGGAATCTAGCGTTTTTTTTTTTTTTTCAGTTTTAGCGCATACCTAATCAATTTTTTTGAAGTGGCAGCCCTGATAAGAATTTAATGTGAAAGAGTTTTTGGCGGGCTTTGGTAGCTGACGTTTGGAGTCCTCATATTTCATCGAATTTTTATTGTTTATAGTGAGTTTTGGTTCGTAAAATTGGTGTTGTTTTGCGTAACAAATTGTCGTGCAAGTGAACAATATATAGTTCAGTGAAATATGATGGTGCATGGGTCGTAAACAGGAAAAGTTTTCCGTGATTTTAGCGCGGCAAAGCGGTCGGTTCACCTCTTTCCTGTGGACTTCTCTGCTTTTCCTGCGTCTTTCAATCGTCTCCAAAAACTCCAAAGAACCATCAAAACGTCAAATACCAACGTTTTAATGTGAAAACAGTAGAAATATAAAAATAAAATAAGATTTAGCCAAAAGGTCTAATAACCAGGCTAGTAAATAAATTAAAAAAAAAAAAATTGTATGTGAAAACAGCCGCAGTGATACAGCCGTAGAAAGAGCAAGTAATAGAACGAAGAACGTGTTTTGTCTCATTTACTCATTGAGGGATGCATAATACAAATTCACTCTAGTTAAAAAAGGAGATCGCTACCTTATTGCTGTCCTTATTGACGTAGCCATATTTTTGCTCTAGCCTCTATGGTCTGACATCGGAGTCAGACGGAGTCAGACAACAAAAATTTCATAAAAATGTTTGTTGCTTTATATTTCGATGAATAGTTATTTCGTAATAATTTAATTCATTGCAATTTGTTGCGAGTGGGTGACTTTAAGTTCACAACATGGTAGCGTGCAGCGTTTTAGGATGCAAGAGCCGCACTGAACGATGCAAAGAAAATATTTCATACCACGGGTATGTTAACATTAATTCACGTTTTATTGCAGGAAACATTAATAATAAAACGCATTTTAATAGTTTCATTCATCGGGCAAGTGTTAAAGACAATAATTTAAAAGTTAAAGCTAAATTTTGTGATTTGTAATCTCAATAAGGGTGGTCAGATGTCATATTAAAATTACCCTGTTTCCACCTTGAAAATAAGGTACACCAAGGGCTGTGCCAAGGGTAAGCCGGAAGAGGTTTCATGAGGTATTTTGTAACCGCTAGTTAAACGTAGTTAAGCATACCATACCATGGATAGCTGTCATTGCCTCAGGGTTAAAAGCTCCAACAAAAAACAGCATTAAAAATAGAAGTCGGTTAACTAAAGCTGGCGCGTGCCACACATTTACGCAATGCCTTTGTCTCACTGCACGCAGAATGTCTCATCAAACTCATTTGTATGTGTCTGTGAACGTGCCAGCAGCTTTAGTTAGGTTAACCTGTAAAACATACCATGATAGATGTCGTTGACGTGAGTTGAATCCTTAACGCTAACAAGAACTTATTCAGAAGTGGTGAAACATGCCCTTAGAGTATTTATTTATTCTACTAACAAACTTATCTGCCACTTTTTGGTAGCATGAGGTATGTATGTTTGAGGCAGCATGAAATCCGCAACTTTGGACTTTATTCCATTACTTTAGATTTTAATTTTGAATGTTAAAATTCATGAAAAACTGTGTCGTGTGAACCCCAAACGCGATAGCTTCGAAATTATTGTTCCGCAATTAAAGGCTGTTTAGTGATAGATAAGGTATAAAATTGTATGTAAATGCGTAAGATTGTTTGATCTGGCACGTTGGCAGAGGGGAAATGCTAAGGCGAGGCGGTTCCTATATAAATCGTCTAAGGTTGGATCATAAAGAATAGTTAGTGAGGTTTTTTTTATGTCTGTTTGTCTATTCGTTTGATTGTTTGTGTGTTTGTTTGTTTGTTCGAGCATCACGTAAAAACTACTTTACCAATTTTTTCGTATAGGTAGGGTGAGGAGTTGTAGCTTTTTTGCGTTTTTAAGTGATGTATTTTTTCTTCAGTTTTCCAAGCGACGAATATTTTAAAAATATATGGGTCTTCGCAACTGGCAGACTCAATTGGTCACCTACTATAAATTCGCGTATTTGAAGAACATCTGTTTATTGAAAATATACGTATGAGAGAAATGGAATACAGTGACACTCCAACACGGTATATAAAGGTAAATTCAATACGTCGGTAGATAGTACCTACACAAGTAGATAATTATAATAGTCAAAGTAGGTATATCTAGTTTAGCTAGGAAAGAGTATAGGTCATTTATTATTTGTAAACTGGAAGACTAAGGCCACTTCTGAATAAGTTCTTGTTAGGTTATCCGACAGATATTTTGACATTATTTCATACAAAATATGTCAAACTATCTGTCGTATAAGCTAACGAGAACTTACCCAGAATTGGTGAAACAGGCCCTAAGGCATTGTCCTAATTGGGCAATGTCGGTAAAGCTGGTTAGATTCTTTATTAAATAATGTTAGGTAGCATTGCTTTCTTTTTTTAGTTCTAGTAATGTTTTCGAGATGATTGTTTTCATACAAGAAGCGAAAACCAGTTTACCTACTTAAGCCTACTAAAAATCAGGTTCGGGTTTCGATCTCATTTGATTCTGTTCACCTTAAACTAGGTTACTTTACCTACCATACACTAAATGTTGGCTCCCTGCAAATTGTTCAATGTAATTGATGCTTAAGTTCGAGCTAAGTAGGGTCGAAATGTATGGATTTTGACATTTAACTGTAGGTTTTAGCAAGGTCTTACAATTATAGTACAGAATATGAGCCTCTATAGCTTACCAGAAAAGGTGTGTATCATATCTTACATTAAAATATGATAATGTTCTATAAGTTAACAACATAATTTATGATTTGATACAAATAAATAACTTTATTAAAATGTATTCTCGTTATTATAATGACACAACAGGTAACAATAAATTGAAAATTGCATATTGCATAATGTGCTATTATTATGTTCTTCTACTTCTTATCGAGTGGGCTGCAAGCCCTGCCCCTCTAGCATGCCAACGCCGAGAAAACGACAAAAATCGAGACGTGCCTCCATCTTTATTATTTTACGTACGCCAAAAAGAGCGCGCATGACGTTTTTCTCGTTTAAACGCTTTGTCGTGGGTGGCATGCTAGCCGTGCTGGTGTCAGAGTTTATTCAAACCGCCTTAAGGCCTCTGACGTGGTTTTTATGTAACGACTACTACCACCAGAGATAGTAGCTGGGACCAACAGTTTAACGTGCGATCCGAAGCACGGAATCATCTTTCTTTTCAGACAATCAGGTGACTCAGCCTGCAATGTCCTAACCAACTGGGGAAAAACGCACAGTGACATTTCACTAGGTGCCCCCCGTGGGAATCGAACCCACGACCTCCGTGTCAAGAGCCCAATGCTCTTAACCATTAGACCACGGAGGCGAATTATGTTCAATGGGTACCAGCCCGTCTAGTATGATTTCTCTACTAGCGTGCCGACTCTATTTTTTCCATACTAAGTACTTGTCGCAGCTAGCGCGACGCTCTGAAAAGCGCGAGAACAGCAGTGCGAATTTTGAAAGTCACACGTTCAAATCAGCAGTAGAAAGACGCATAATGTCCATAGTAATTTTAACATTTTCTACTGCTGTTTACAGCGAGTTACGGGTGTCTTTCAAAAATCGCACTACAGGGGCTATAGACAAGGTAACATTTCTTTTGGCGTAGACGCTAGTAGAAATGACAGAATGTATGGATTTGACATTGGCGATCAAAACATTTTGACGTTTTCTTTCTCCACCATACGTCAAGTCCATACGTTTTTTTTTTTTTCTACTGTCGTTAATGCTAATCGAAAGTACTTTTTCTAGAGGCCCTGGTTATTTTCTAAGCAGCCGAAGGCGCGGTGCGCACATGTAGTGAAATCGTACTAGACTCAAAGGACTGTAAGTATTCACCCTACGAGCGGCGCGGGAATCTCATTCGGTGAATTCAGCAGTTGTAAATGTCTTTATAGTGTGGATTTGACTTTTAAAAATCGCTATGCATGATTAATGATTTTTGAAAGTCAAATCAGCAGTAGAAAGATGCATATCTCCAAAGTAATTTTGACATTTTCAACTGCTGAGCTCACCGAATGAGATTCAAAAATCGCACTTGTGTACACACACGCCGTGTGTACATAATATAGCATAGTTCATTTACCCATTTTTATGGGAGTTTGATTTCCTATGGTATCACTGGATGAAATTATCGCTGTCTCATACGCGGTTACACTGATGTTCCGTCTATCAGCGTAAGCGAAATACTTGGCCTATGGATACAGCGCTATCACATCTTAGCTCTCTTTCTATTTGCGTGCTAATAAACGAGATAAAAGACGTGATACAGCCGTATCACGTGCAGCATACTACGAGTGCAGAAGATAAATCAGTGGTGGGACAGTGGCCTTATCTGTCAAATTTACATAGAAAACGACGCCATCTTTTACATTTTCCGGACATAAAACTGACAACCAGGTTCTTCTTCAACACAGTAGATGTCGTTAAAGTGCAAGTATGGGTATTCTACTTTTTTGGGGTAAATTTCCTCTAGTAGGGGGGTACTTTAATATGCTGTTATTTATTGTATATTTGTCAGTTGTTATAGTAATAAACATGAGTAGAGAGATAAATATTAAAAAAACAAAAACACAAATTATTTGAAATTAAAAAGGACCGTCCCTTAAACGCTATGACAGTATATTTATGAAATTACACAATAATATATTCAGCGCAACTGTTGTTATTGAAATAAAAGTATTTGCACACTTTCAAATATTTTTTATAAAGCATCTAAGGGTAATTTATACAACAGCATAGTAAATTTGGTCCTAGCTACTGGCAACTCTCATTGTATCAAGATGGCGGAGCTGCGTGTTGCGTGTGGAATGATTGTGTTTTGTTATTTGTGATTCTTCAAAGAATGAGTTCTGTGTCTGCTTCTCGTTTCGAAATGTGACTTTAAAGTACTTTAAAGAGACATTTCAAAACCGAGGCAGTACCTATATCCATTGAAATAAAGTAATATTAGGCATATATACCTACCTATACCTACGTATATGTATAGTAATCAGTCAACCGTCCATTGGTTATCTACCAACCAATCAACTGAAGGGGTAATTTGTGATAAGGATAGATGATTTCAATTTGGGTCACCAGAAACCGCGCGAGTAGGTTCTCTTTTCCTTTTGGTATAATTACTATACTCTTTGAGATAAATTGAAAGGTGCGTTCATACGCGTGCCGCGCAGCCCGGCAAGCTTAGGCAATACAGTGTACATTGAGGCTTCTATAAAGTTAAGTAGTAACAATCACTTTAACAGACGAGTCGATGTATAGCGAATTGCCTAAGCTTGCCGGGCTGCACGGCGTGCATGTAAACCCAGCAGAAAAGAAAATAAGATTTAGCCAAAAGGTCTAGTAACCAGGGACCAGGGCTGCGTTCAGAACCTTTGGGTGCGGTTGTCCTTCTCGCTCGCTCTTATGGGTAATACGCTTTTCACCGAGCCTCAGAACGGCGTTAGGGCGAAAAGTTGCACTCGGAGTGCACTCTGGGCGCACTCTGGGCGTAGGTTCTGAACGCACCCCAGGCTAGTAAATATTTGAAAAAAAAAAAAATTGACAGTTTTCTGTCAAAACAAGTTTTCACGCTTCGAGTGTTTTGATTTCCAAAAACTGAATTTTATAAAGAATAAGTTGATAAAAACATTCCTGAAACGATTGAATCATGAAAGTAGCAGTCGGCGACGTCGTCCTACCAGGAGATCACTGTGAAGAAATCATAATAATCGGCGAAAAAAGTAAGGTTATCCTCGGGCCAGGACTCCGCAAGGAAATCAACCAGATATACATTACCAAAGCCGGAGTGTTGAGAAAGAAGGCGCCAAACACATACTGGGTTGACAATCATCAGAAGCGATACGTTCCTTCAAGAGGGGAGAATGTAATCGGCGTTGTTGTGCAGAAAGCTGGCGACATATTCCGAGTAGACGTCGGGGGCAGCTGCAGCGCATCTTTATCCTACCTCTCTTTCGAAGGGGCCACGAAGAAAAACCGACCAGAAGTTCAAGTAGGAGACGTGATATACGCAAAAATGCTGGTCGCTAGCAAAGATATGGAACCTGAGCTAGTCTGTGTGGACTCGCATGGTAAAAAGGGTCGTTTAGGCGTCTTAAACGATGGCTTCGTCTTCAAATGCTCTCTGAATCTTATCAGAAAGATTTTGAACCCTATGTGCCCACTGTTAGAGTCTTTGAAGAATGAATGGCCGTTTGAATTGGCCGCTGGAATGAACGGCAGGATCTGGATAAAAGCGAACACAATGAGGGAGACTATAGCTGTAGGTAATGCTATATTAGGGTCGGAATACTTGAGTGACAATGAAATCAAGAGTATATGTTCAAATATTGCTAGTATATTGGCTGGGCATGTGTCATAGGATGGAAATAGTGTATTTTGTATTTTAATGTATTGTGATAAGTTGTATAATAAATATTTGTGTTTTTACATTATAGCCTTATTTTTGTTATCACCACCTTTATTATTTAACCTCACTGGCCTCACTGGAACGTAAACGTACCAGGGAGCCGCCATCTTAAATTTATCCTAAATTGAATCTTTTGTGCTCGAAACTATGGTTTATTTTCTTTGAAATGTTCTACGGATATAAGACCTTATAAAATTCCCTTTCCAACGATATATGAACCAATGGGAGAGAGTGAATGCCCGGCTCATAGGAATCCATTTTGAAAAAGCTTATTTTTCATCTTGAGATTTTGTGCCTCCCGCCAGGGAGTATTATATTCTTTGTTTTGTGCTCATAAGTGGATGTGTAGTCAAATTTTTTGTTTCATTCTAATAGCTCAACTATTCCAGTTACTGAAATAAAAAAACGCATTCGAATTGATAAACAAATAAAGGAACAGGAACGTTTTTTCTGAACGAAAACAGTCGCGCGGCTCGCAAACACGTGGTGCTTGTATATCCATATTCTGCATACTATGCTGTTATGCCATATTTGCTCCATTTGCTCATTTCCACTTATTTGTTTGTTCTGTTTCCGGCCCATATATGAGTCAACCCAAAGTCCTCAAAACATGCATAAGAGTCGGTTTTCCTTAATCAGGATTCAGGATTAGTTTTCATTAGGGCTCGTCCGCACAGCGATTTTTATTCGCGCGAATGATGTGAATGTGATAACATAGGATGACTTCTGACAAGACTCATAAGTCAAGATACTAAGTACGAAAATTGTTTGTTTCACGCGTCTTCCTATGCTGTTTACCGCTAAAACGACCTCCCACACCCTACTTTTCACATCGGAAGACGCGTGCAACAAACAATTTTCGTACTTATCGTCTTGACATAAGTGTCCTGTTAGAAGTCATCCTATGTTATCACATTCACATCATTCGCGCGAATAAAAAACGCTGTGCGGACGAGCCCTTAAACAATTGATAATGAACTCAATGACGATTGAAATGGAGTTGAAAATAGCCTGCAAAAGATCCCTGTCCCTGTGACATGTTCACAATATTTCTTGCACGCTATTTTAAAATCTATTTCAATAGTCATTGAGTTCATTAATGAAAACTGCTTGAACAGTTCTCCGCTAAGTGTGCGCTGACCTTTATGCATCAGGAAGCAGGAGTGTGATAATCAACGTGATAATCACATGTTTATCACACCATGGTGAAATTCTTCGATCTACGTACGGTAAAATAAATAAACTACATTGCCGAAATTACGGCAGAGCCTCTAGCATTATTTCTCTAATTACGCGCGCTCGGCCTTTTTCCATGCGCGACTGAAATGCGCACGATGAAGAGGTAATTTTCCATGCAGCGCGTGAATAGAGATTTATTCACCTGTAATCCATGCAATAAAATATTTGATTTGAGAAATCATACTAGGGCTGCAGGTGTGTTTCTGTTCTGCACTTAGTAAGGTCCCACACATAACTGCGACGTCGCATCGCATCGCAAATATAATCTGTGATGCGATGCGTGCAATAATCATACATAAGTCATTGTAATAAGACTAATAAGTCATCAAGCGCTGCGATGCGACGTCGCAATTATGTGTGGGTGCGTTAAATGGGGTAATTTTTTTCATATTCTAAAGGGAGAAACAATAAAACAGCAAATAACAGTGATGGGAGATTTATTTTGGCAAATGCAACTAACCTAATCATTTCGAAATCTCAATACATTATGTAAATCTATAATGACTGCGTCCGACCTTGTCTGTACCTATTGAATAAATATTTATAATTATACAATTGATATAATTATACAATTGATCAAGCGTGAGCCACATCCACTTTATATACACATCACTGTGGCACTGCGTCACTTCAGCATTTATTATTATTAATTTACAACAACTAACTATCAAGTTAATAGGAGTTGAGTGACCAGAATAATTTAATTATTATTTAACAATAATTTAGTTAGTAAATAAATTAACAATTATCAGCTGCTATTTTCAAGTTATTGTTAATGTTAAAATGAGTACCACTTACACTAGGAGGCGCCACTTAAATAGGGTAGTGGCAGATCGAAAAAAATGCTACATTCAACAGTCTACAGGTCGGACTAAAGCTGGCGCGGCGCGTTCTCAGACACACACGAATGCGTTTTTCCTGTCACTGCGTCCGTGATTTGACAAAGATAGTAACTTTTCACTATGCATGCAGTAAGACAAAAGCATTGCGTAAATGTGTGGCATGCGCCAGCTTAAGTTAACCGACCTGTTTCTAGTGTATCATATAGTGTACACGACTCATTCACTCCACGTGTCCTTGTACAGTATATGGTACATTAATTTATCATTTTCAGGATTGTGAGTGTCAAACAGTTTAAACTTTAGCACTCACAACAAAAATTTTAAAGGTTTGACAAACTCCACCCCACAATTAAATAGCGCCAACTAGTCATGGTAAACCTAATAGCCTTAACAATTATTTTACATGATTACAATTATGTCTTTAATAGAGTTATATTATTAAGAGATTTTGTGACCAAAGTCACCTCTGCAGTAAGATGTATTAATATTTGAGACAATTTAAATAATGAATCTAGATATAAGACAAATTCTGTTCTTTAAATCACGTGATAAGGAGAATTTGTCTTTAAATTACTCTAAATAGAGAATAAAATCGAAGTATCCAATTTTAACCAGGCAGACCTAGAAAGCCTCTTTATAAACATTATAGTGGTAACTTTTAAAAATACTATTTAGAAATAGGACTCATTTTTATCCTGCCGAATTTTCCGACATAAACTTAAAATATTATTGACCAGTAGGCCTAGCATAGCACCCGCGATAAAACGACAAGAATAGAACTGTGCCTTTGTCTTTGTTACTTTGACAAGGTTTGACATGGTGATGGAAGAAAAACATATTCAAGAAAACCTATGCTTCAATATCGAGGCGTTTAAAAAATGCAGTCCTATTTCGTAAACCGATACACAAACAAATGTACTTATAATTCGTAATAGTAACTATAAAGTTAAACAATACTCCAACAACCTACCACGAGGAATGTTCACATATTTACAGGGCACTCTATGTGCTATGATGTTTTTGATTATATTTTTGACTTGCCAAATAGTTGAAGTAGGTACAGATTAGAAATAATGAATTAAATTTAATGTGTTACCAGATGAACGCGGGTCCCTCAAGCCGCGTGATAATTTATTAACGCCTAAAATGATTATAATATTTATTAGTTAACGAAAAGCTTCAGATTAAAACATTGTTAAATTTTCAAGTATTGACGTATCAATCAAAAGGAAAAACTCTTAATTATTTTCGATACTAATTCCTTACAAAATAAATGCACTGATTTTATTACGTTTCGGGCATCCGATTTTACAAAGAAAGAAGTCAGACTCAGAACTACTAAGGCCCTGAGCAGACCATGTATAATTTGGGGCCTAGGTATACATCTGTGGTAAATGCCAGACAGACAGAGGTAGCGTTTTTGATCGCTGCGTCTTCGCGGCAAAGTGTCCGTCGTCTCCGTTGGGCCTAAAGGGACAGTATAGTTCTACTTACGGCTATTCCCTGCCCACAGTAATGGCTCCCAGAAGAGTTTTCGCTACTTGGTGGACACTTTGTTCAGTCAGTTAAATTAAAGGTATGGAACAGTATAAGTCACAGAAAATAGATTCAGTCGCATGAGGACTGTTTAATTCGAGAAAAAAAATATTTTTATAAACTAGTGAATCTTTATAAAAATATTATAGTGACTTATGACTTTTTTTGACTGAACGAAATGAAACTATAATGCGCCGAACTATGCATATTATAGGGGTGGAGCCATGTGCTCTCTTCTGTTGTATAAGTTGTTAAAACATAATAAAAATCAATGCATCCACACACGATCCGTATCAACATCTCAACACTATACATTATTTACATATCAACAAAGCAGTCAACGCTCACGTTTAAATACGAAAATATAATTTAAACCTATCGATTAAACAGAGATCAAGACTTTACTTATTTATTACTCATTATAAGATATAAGTGAGGTTAGCATGGCAGCGCGACAAAGCAAAGCGCCTTACCTGTCATACACTTAGCGCGTAACAGAGCGAGAAAAGGCGCGGGATTACGTTGCAGCCCTCATCATGCTAGGTCCTCAGTATTGTTTGTCGGAACAGGGAGAGAATTGTGATTGTAATAAGAATTGTAATTTTAATTGAAAGAAAATATACCAACATTTTTTTTACAATTAAGAATTTTAATTTTTTCCCAATGATGATTGACGGATGATTTTATATTTATCTAGTCTGATTTTACATTACATTTGCGTAGAGGCCCGATCGACGTGTTTTTTTACTTCGAAAATCAGATATTATAGCGAATATAAATTCTGTTTACAGGCATCATTCTCGGCTTCTTAATCCACCCTATTTTTGCGCCCGCCCCGTAGCGTAGTAGGGAGTTCAATGATATGGTTTCTAGAGTGTTTTTGTGTACGAAAGATTATGTAACATCGTGGAATTTTCCACCTGATCACTTTAAAAAAATAGCGTAATTTATTGTTTGGAAACTATTCATTCATTGATCAATAGAGCGGGGCTAGACAGCGCATCTATTTTTAGTATGCAAGCAAAAATGAGCTTAGTGGTGATCAGGCGGTAAATTCCGCGATAGTACATGGGCGTACCCAGAAGGGGCAGTGGAGGGCAGCTTTGTCCCCTTCCCCCCAAATCTGTCCCAAACCACCCTGCCTCCCGTAAACTTAGCTGATTAATTAGGTACATTGTACACCCACAGGAAATTGGCATAGACATCGCATGGCATTGGCAGCTTGGTATAGACATCGCTGCGCATGTAGTGGTACCGCCGCCGCAAACGTGTATGAAGCTATACAGGTTGAAATTGACATCATTAGCATCCTTTTAAACTAAGAGTCTACCCATCAAACTGAACTACTTTTACTATGGAATCAAACCGATTGGAGAAAAAAAATTTTTCTGTTGCATACATTTAAGTTGAGTAGGCATTGTAGTTTAGTATGGAACAGCTGATTTAATTTTTGCTCCGATCGGTTTGCTCCCATGGTAAAAGTTATTCAGTTTGATGGATAGACTCTTAATATAAAATGATGCTAATGATATCAATTTCACCCTGTATATGTAGCTGGATATCTACTCGGTGATTTAGGCCGTCCATGGTTATCTATAGTAAGGATCTTTCATGTTTTTTTAGTATGAAAAGACGATACGATACGTAGAATAAGGTATAAGTAATATGTTTTTCTCCCCTCCGAACGGAAAGCGTCGTCCCGCTGCGCTAAACGAAGTTGCCGCTTTCCACCTCTGTCGAGGAGAAAAATAGTATACTAACCTCGGACAGTAAATAAGAAAGGTCTCAGATCTCATGTTATTGTTGACCGAGGCGAAGCCAATACCAAGATCTGAGACCTTTCTTACTTTCCTGTCCTCGGTGTGTAATCTACTATATTTAGCTTTTACATAAAACTGATAACAATAAGTAGCAATGACCCGTCTGTTACATTGATTAAAAAAATATCGTTAAAAATTATAATTATTGCACAAATCGGGAAGACAAATTGAATACTTAAATAAAAAATTCATTTAACATAATATAATACTATTTTTTGTTTAAAATATCAAATGATTTTTCGAAATACCGTTATTAAGTTCTTAAAAAATTAAATAAAAACTACATACAGAATGTAATCTCTTCCCAATTTGTTAAAAAGCGCTTATTTTGACATTATTGCAACTATAGCTGTATGTTACCTTTAAATTGATAGACTTATCAATAGAGCTAAGGCCCTATGCACACGACGTATTTTCAACGCGCAGACGAAGCGCGATTACGGCACTTTAGAGGTAAAAAAAACGGATTGTTGCATTATTATTTTCGTGTTAGTTTTTCTACGATTGTGTTTCTGTATTTTATTGTCCAGGTATCCAGTATAGCTTTACTTAGGTCTTTTCTCGTGTAGGTGTTCAGGCACAAGGGACATTCTAGCAGATTTACCATGTACTGGATAGAGTCGCCGCAATCACACTGCGTTAGGCCAGTAACCCTGTAGCCCCAATATCGCATAAATGTTGTTTGCAACGTTGCATTTGTATAGGTACAAACGCGCATACGATATAGACGCACGCGAGAAGCGTGTCGGCGTCGCACGCAACTGTGTACTATCTGTGATCGTTTCCTGCGCGTATAAAATACGCAGTGTACATAGGCTCTAACAATACTAATCTCACCACCATTATTGGCGGCGGCGCGTCGGCATCGCTTTTGTTTGTAATCGACTACCAGGGGTCGAAATTATCAAGATAATGATTTTCTTTGATAATTATCATGATAATTATCCAAGCTGATTCTTAGTTTTGAAAGGAATTTCTAACGAAAAGTTCTAAAATTGACGATCTCGACATACCATAAGGTCCTTCTTAATATGCCGATGGTTTTTCACTTCGTAGATCCCGTAATTAAGAAGAACAATAGACATCTTTTGTTCATCTGACTCCGGGTCTCATCGAATCGAACTTTCACTAGGAGCCGAAAGGTTAAGAGGATGATGAGACCATCAAATTTAACAACTTTCTCCACGGCACCAATGTAGAAATGGCGAAAAAAATATCTGCTGTTCCATAGGTACAAAATTGCATTCCTAACCGATCCAAATGTATGGGACAACAGTTTTTTTTCGTGATTTCGATGTTGGTCCCAAAGAGAAAGTTGTTAAATTTGATCGTCTGATCATCCTCTTAGAAAACTGTCAACAAATTAAGTTGGACCCCGTATATCGGTATAACAGATCATCCCATTGTGATAATGTATGAATAGTTGGCGCGCAATGTGACGTTTACCTTCACGCTAACTCAGCGGAGAGGATGAGCAGAACCCACTTACTAAGGCCGCACAGTGAGTGCGCCCGAGCGCCGTTCTCAGAAGACGGAGTCTGCGGAGCGGGACAGATGTACGGGATGCGAGGGAGAGCGCGCTAGTCGCTTGCGCGGCAGTTTCTGCAGCGTGGAGAGCAGGTGGGGGAAGTCGGGCCTCTCGTTCGCTCGGTATGACCAGCAGAGCATTAGGATGTCCTGGAGAAGAGAGTTTAATTGAACAATCACAAAGCACTCACTGCAAAATATGTTTTTGCTCCTAAGAGCATCAGCGCGGCGGCGCGTTGCGGAGAGGTATGGACTATGGATACACCATCATGAGGGGGTTCGACTCCGCACGGACGACATGCCATGTACCAATGACTATGAGTTTTTCTAACTTATGTACGTAATACCGAATGCTTTCAAACGTCTGAATAAAGAAATTATGGTGCGTATGTACAGTCAGCAGCAAAAAGATGTATGCCTCCTCATGCAAAAGATGTATACACTTTAGTACTACGCGTATTACTAAAGTGGATACATCTTTATACTACGACGTAGTAAAAGTGCATACATCTCTTTGCTGCTGACTGTACTATGTAGTCCACCAATCCGCATCGGACACGTGTGGAGGACTAATGCCCATACATCCTCCTTGGGGAAGACCTGTGCCCTGATGCAGTGAGACATATATAGGCTGATGATAATGATGATGTCCCCCCAAAACTGCCCAAGAAATTCTTTTTTTTTGACTTCATTTATGTATTTCGGCCATATGCTAAACTATATAATAATAATAATAATAAGCCCGCAGGGCAGCTTGTGGCGAGCTGTTGGTGATTGTCGACACCACGGACCCGATTCTCCAGAGGGCCCGGATTGATTTGGCCCTCACCTCCTGTCTTGCCTTAATCGGCCGGCCAGGAGTGGAGTCGCAAGAGCGGAACCTATGCTCCAGGTTGGAAGTGTAAAATGTCATAACGCCGGGGCCTGCTGACTGGTGCGCTTAGCACCGGGAACCGGCACCCGCAGACTCACCTCTCTACAACCTTAGCCGCTCACTAGATGTTGCTGCCTTGTCGCTCCTTGCGAGCGGTCGTTTTGGGGGGCCCATCAAATGAGTTGGCAAGTCACCGTCTGCCATTTTTGACAAACTTAGAGACATTTGTTACGGCAGGCGTCCAGAGTCTCTCCGCAATAACCCAGATTTCCCAGTCCACCCAGTTCACCCCCATAACCCGAGTAGTTTTTGTCCTTTCTACAATAGTCTCTGCACCGAACGTGGTATGTCTTCTGGTGCATTTGCATAATGCATTCAGAGATAGACCACGGTTGGTGCATCCCATTGCATTTAGATAAAAGTGTCTCAAAGGGGCCTCTACGTGTTGGACCTGTGTCCCCATGCAAGCCTTCCAAAGGTCCGGGCTACGGCCCGTGAAATACCGTAAGAGATACAATAATAATAATAATCATTTATTTCAGACTTTTTTGTCCATAATGTGTTAGTAACAAGGTTCACTTATAACTATGTAAAATGCTAAAATGCCTATAATATGCTAAATATATCTAGCGGCCTCTCGAGAAAAAGCGTGTCATATATGAACGGACGGACGGACAAAACCAAGATGATCCCATAAGTGTTATGCTTTGCCTTGGTGATCCAATTAGGATCAGAACAAACTATTGCTCGTCATGTATTTTACTATCCACCGTGAGGACAGGTCTGCGTCCAAGTAAGGACTTATAGAGGAAGGACTAATGATGTAAGGTTACCTTGATGTCCCTGGAGGCCTGCATGTTGGCGAGGGCTTGCTTGACACCCTTGCCGACCTGCCAGATGATCGCCTCGGGCGGCTGCGCCTTGAAGGGGAACTCAGTGCATAGTAGCTCGTACCACACCGTGCTGCAAACATTCAAACTCTTTAAAACTAGCCAGGAAGAAATAGCTTGAGGACTATTTAGCTGAAAAACTAGCGTAACCAAAAAATCTGATCGAATTAAATCATCTTCAGAATCTTCATAAAATTATCAGTAATTTAATGTAGAAGAAAAGTTGAAGCAGAGATGGGCAGGACACTTGGCTAGACTCCAAGATGGCCGGCGGACCAAGGCATTATCAGAGTGGTGGCCAAGAGAGGGGCGGAGGTCAGTAGGCAGACCACCAGCACGTTGGTCCAATGACATTGTCCGGATGACAAGCTCGCATTGGATCAGATTAGCACAGGACCGTGAGGAATGGCACAATAAATCAGTAGCGCGCGGATTTCACCTGCATACTACTTCTATAATCCCAGAAGAGAGCCGCTTTCTCTCTTCTGTGATGGTACCCCACCTGGACAAGCGACATTTGATGTTTCATTATACTTTGAAGACTTGACGTTGAACTCGGGCGCCAGTGTATGTATGTGACGGGATGTACTCACCCGAACGCGTACACGTCGGTCGCCTTGCTGAAGGGCAGGTGCAGCGAGGCGTGGGGCCGCAGCGCGCGGATCAGCTCGGGCGCCAGGTAGCACAGCCAGCCCGGCGGGATGCCCAGGCTGTCCCCGCGGGCACTAATGGAAAATATTACATTTGTATAAAAAGATTGACTATCTATGAGCATATGCTCACGATTCCCCTGAGGGGTAGACAGATTACCCTGAAAGCTCAGAATATTAGATTGACTATAGTCGTTGGCATATTATATCAAAAGTAGCCGAACCAGACGAGAAGGTATGGATCTGTCAGAAGCAAAATAAGTATGTCAAGACGAGCCTCCATCTACAATCGCTGCCAGGCGTTTTTGTGACAATTTTGTAGTGGACGAGATCCCAACCCGCTACCTGCATATCATAAGCATTCTTTAAACCAACGAAATTATCATTTACTTGCAATAAACATCTTTCATGTCAGCATGACAATCAATAACGTAGTGACCGCCACGGAGTCGTGCAATCCTCAAGGTCTTTTTGTATCTAAAAAATTCGGACTAGGCCCAAGTGTAATATCGCCCGTGTCGCGCTTATTCGTGGGATGAGACTTGTGCCCTGCGGGACGTATATACGTGATAATACTGACTTGTTTCCGAAGCAGAGCTTGGTGACGCTGAAGAGACCGAAGTCGGTGATGACGACCTTGCCGTTCTCCAGGAATATGTTCTTCGTCTTGAGGTCCTTGTGGATGATGCCGCGGGCGTGCAGGTACCCCATACCCTGCAATTTATATTGTAACATGTAAAACATGTCGTAAAAGGACAAAATGGAGACAGCTATGCCCAAGCATGATTCGACCTCGCAGGGAAACTCCAAAGTTTCCCTGCGAGGTCGAATCAGAAATTAGATTCGCAGAAGAACCAGGATAACCAACATTGCCCGAAGAATTTCTTAACTAAAGTGGCAATGTGTGCACATTGCTCTTCAGATGGAGCCCGCTAGTTCTCGAGTGGCCCCCACAAGGTGGACCGACGACCTGAGGTGCGTCCCGAATTACGCCGACAAATCGCTGTCAGCGCGATAAATGTCGTTCGAATTGATTTAAGCGCGTCCATAATAGAAAACGTGACATCATTCATGATGTCACTACCGACGCCATCTTGCAATAACAGTGCTCACGGCTCGTAGCGTTAGCACTGTGAGTGAGTTGTCAAAAGTGACGTTGGACAGTTGTGTTGTAGTAAATTTTAGAGCGAATTTTCAAGTGTTTTGCTGCGTACAATTTTGGTTTGTTTAGGTCTCGATTTAGGTTTCTTTTAGTAGTATTGTTTGATTGTGTTCTAAAAAAGACGTTTAAAAGTTTAATAACGGTTAGTAATGAAGAAAATAATAGATATATTTGAATGTCGTGATGTGAACGGAGTGAGCGCGATATCTAGCGTTCCGAATTGGTAGAACGATATCAGCGCTATTTTTATGAATCGGAATGTACCGCTGGTGAAGAACGGCTTTCGGCTGATATGATGATAATGACAACATGAATAAACAGATGTCGTATGCCTATGCACACGCGCCTTATTCAGTCCCAAGTTTAAACAGTAGACGCACCTGTGAGATCTGTTGAGCGACGATGACGCTCTTGTTGGCTGTGAACTTGTCCTTGCGCAGGTGGATGTGTGTGTAGAGGGTCATGCCCTTGCAGAGTGACGTCACTATGGCCAGTCGAGGCGGTTTCATGCAAGCGCCCATGAAGAGGACCAGGTTCTCGTGTCGCGTCTTGCGGAACGTTGCCACCTGGTGGATAAAATATTATAATACACAGAGTGCAATTGATATCACTAGCATCCTTTTAAACTGAGAGTCTACCCATCAAACTGAACAACTTTTACTATGAGAGCAAACAGATCGGAGCAAATAAAAACAGCTGTTCCATACTAAACTGCAATGCCTACTGGACTAAAATGTATGAAACAGCAGATTTTTTTTCTATCTGATCATTTTACTCCCATAGTAAAAGTTGTTCAGTTTGATGGGTAAACTCTTAGTTTAATACGATGCTAATGATATCAATTTCACTCTTTAGTTAATTGCTAATGAAACACCGATTGGAATAGGAAAGGGAGATAGGACGATTTGCAGGAAAAATTAAGTAGCACCACCTAGCAATACAACAGTGCACAACTGCCTTTAGACTACCTAATGGTCAAGAGCGTTGGACTCTTGACACGAAGGTCGTGGGATCGATTCCACGGGGCACACATATGTCCCTTTGTGCGTTTTCCCCCAGTTGGTTAGGACATAGCAGGCTGAATCGCCTGATTGACTGAAAAGAAAGATGATTCCTTGCTTCGGATGGCCCATTAAGCCGTTGGTCCCGGATACTATCTCTGCATGGCTAGCATGGCAGCTTGATATAGCGCTATCACACCTTCGCTCTATTTGCGTGCGTACGAACGAGATAAAAGGCGTGATACAGCCGTATCTCGTGCAACATGCTACGCCTTCTGGTGGTAGTAGTTGTTACATAAAAAACCACGTCAGAGGCCGTAAGGCGGTCTGAAAAAACTCTGACCCCAGGGCTTGCTGCCCACACGATAAGATGAAGTGCACATACCTCGTGCTTGAACGTGTCTAGAGGTACCGCGTCGTCGCTGAGGGACTGCACGTGCAGCAGCTTGACGGCCACGGCGCCGTGCCAGCTGCCGCGGTAGACCGTGCCGAACCGCCCCGTGCCTATCACCTCGAACAGCTTCAGCTCGTCGTACGGAATGTCCCACTCCTTCATTGATAGCTGCAGACAAAATTGTACATTATTATTATTGTTGGCTGGGTTATTTCAAGCATGGTTCGTTATATTATGTAACACTGCGACCATGGCTAGTCCATTGTGTTCGCCTCAAGCTCACACATAAAAAAATATATATATATTCTCGGGTATGCAGATTTCCTCACGATGGTTTTTTTCCTTTACGGCCGAGCTAGTGATAATGATAAATACAACCGTAGATAAATTTCGTAGAACTTAATGGTAGAGGCCAGGAATCGAACCGCTGCCTCATTACTAAATCGCTAGCTTTCTTCCATATGGATCATCGATCTAATCTAATGGTACATTAGTGGAATAGTTTATAACATTGAAGTTCAAGCTTCGAAGCCGATAACGTCCGTAAAAAAGATATTTTTATGTAAGTATCTTAGTAAAATACAAAATACATCGTTCTTCGTGCAGATCTGCACCACAGCGTCAACAGGTTATAGGACACTTGGCTTCTAGAGTGCAATCATCGGTTGAAACATCGGCGAGCTGTCAATTCGGTATGCGTTGTGTCAAACTTAATAGGAAATCTTCGACGATCTGAAGGATGCCAGAATGATGTTACCTTAGAGAATTGCACTCCTGTTCTGCATACCAATAAATTATACTGTATGGATGCAAAGACCCCATTGTCGTGTCGTACCAAGTGTCCGATCATTTGCAAAAAAGAGATTTGGGCAACATCTAGTTTGTAATAAATAAACGAGCACTAACTTCCTCAAACAGTCTCTTCCTGTACAAAACAGCGTTCATTTTAACTAAAACCACGTCAATTCGTGTGCAACTTGCAGCGGGAATGAATCACTTTCCGAACATTATGCTCAACCGGGACAGTGTTATCGGCAGGGCATGACGTTGCTATCGGAGGCGACCTACGCTGATTTATTACAAACTTGCAACTTTGTTTGGTGTTCTTTGAAACTAGACTTTAAGTTTAGACTTTAAATAAAAGATAATTAGGGCCTGTTTCACCACTTCTGAATAAGTTCTTGTTAGCTTATCCGACAGATATTTTGACATAATTTCATACAAAATATGCCACACTATCTGTCGGATAAGCTAACAAGAACTCACCCAGAAGTGGTGAAACAGGCCCTTATAATTGTATACCTTTTTGTTTTAGCGTATAGCTTTTGTTTCATTACTAAGCGATTACGATTACGATTTCGATTAATTCCCTAAATAACCGTCGATTACGATTATTTCAAATCCATACTCAATACACTAGGTTCTTTTAAATAAACATTGACCTCTTTCTGGTCAATGTAAATAAAGCATATTTTCAAATGATGTATGTAGGTATAAATAAATAAATAATAAATAAGTTTTGTAAGTTGTCTAATCTCATTCTACCTATAATTTTTTTTTTTATTTATAATTAATGGACTTCTTGCTTGTGCGCTAGCACCGCATTTCCGCCAATGTCAAGTGGTTTGAGGGAGTATCTATCCTATCTCGAGCATTGTTTTTGAGTAAGAACACAACTGAGATGAAGATGGATTGCGGAGCCTCGTGGCAGGCTGAAACGCGAACCGCGCGAACACCACGAGAAAGACGAGTGTTCGGGGCAAACCCTGCAACGTGACTCTTTTTGGTTTTTATTAAACCGGCAGTAGAAAACGGCCTCTCTGAGGCAACGCATGATGGTTAGAGGTGTTAGATATTGTTTACACGTTTATAAAGTGCGTTACATTCAATTAAATTCTGATACAATTTTATTTAATTATCTAATAGTAATCGTTAAATAACCGCAAAGATAATCGTCGATTTCGATTAATCGGTAACTGCCGATTACGATTAATCGAAATCGTAATCGTTTCATCACTACTCGAGACCTAGTTTACAGATAACGGACCAAAATATGTTAAAAATGGAATGTATAATGACAAACTCGATGAATCTCTCCACCGCCGTCGGCTAAAGCTAATAATATTATAATTATAATTTAATGTACACACGGCGACACATCAGGTTACGCACCCTATATACCCATAACTACACTACGTACAAAACACGGCATAGTGCGGTAGAGAGCCTGCATAGACGCGGCTGCCGGCGCGGGCGCAGCGTGCCGTGAGACGAACAACAACATACCGCACCCTCTCGCACGATTCGCAGCGTTCAACTTCTAATAGTTCAAAGTCCAAACAGGGTAGCCTGAGCAGTCGTCGTGTGTACATCTTACCTTATCACTGTATTATTATCTGTGTGAGAGAACAAATAAAGTATTTTTGTAATATACTCACGCTGTTCTGCCTCGGCCACCTCGCGTCGTGCTTGTTGCCCAGGTCGAGCGAGTCCGTGCGCACGCAGCTGCTGTCCGTCGAGCCGGACCCGCTGAGCGACACCCGCGAACCGTCTGCAACGATCACTTGAGATATAACCACTGGTTACACAAAAGTTAATACGTGTAACAGAAAAATCGCTAGTATAAGACTAGGCGCGCACGAGCAACTTTTGTCTCTGCAACTAATAGGGGTTGTATGAAAAGTCTCGTCGTAACATGCGCGCACTTTCATACAAGCCCATAGACTTGATGTGAGAGACAAATTAATTGCGGGAAGAAAAGTTGCTCGTGTGCGTCTAGTCTAAGATTTACGGGCGCACTGGGGTGCCTATAGGGTTGAGACACATTGACCCACGGTGAACGAAGGTGGGCCCATACAAAAAGCACGTTTAGTATGGGACGCCGTCCGCATTCTCCACCATCGACGCTTCGAACGGCGCCGAAAGCGTTCCCAAACGAATCCTGGTATTTTGTATCAGCCCGCCGTCGGTCAATGTGTTTCAACCTTTGGTTGGATCTCATATTTGGGTACAATCTCATTCAAACTTGGATAGTATTAGGCCATGTGAGTGATTATTAATCAATAATCATAAAACAACCCCTATTAAATTATTCTATTCGTTCATGTCGTAGATATTAGGTAGCAAGTATTTTACTGTACCGCTACGTTTTATACAAAACTAAAAACACAAATCTGTCAAAGCACAGTGCTAACATGAAGCAAAAATAGCATTTACTACAAATTCCAGGTGTAAACATTAAGGCCGAATTCAACCAAACTTAGATTTATAGAAGAGTAACTATACAAGGAAAAATTTTTCTTTTGGTGTTTACACACACCGTACTAAAAAAGAACGAATGTATAATTCACCTAAAGAAAGAGGTCGTTGTATCCGTACTTATTGCAATGTGAGGTTATACAGTTTTAACCGAGCCTCGTGGCAGGCTGAAACGCGAACCGCACGAGCAACACGCGACAGACGAGTGTTCGGGGCAAACACAGCAACGTGACTCAGGTTTCTTTTTATTACATTTTTTTTGTTATGTGACATTGACATTTCATTTAGATTAGGGTTGGTAAAACGCAAAATCAGTTTACACTTTAGTAACTGGCGACATAATCTAAAAATAAAATGTACTCGCGTTTGGTCGAATCGGGCCTAAACTAACTAACTCGATGTTGGACGCACCCCTGAAATGTGTAACGCACTTAAGTTGGCACAGGTGTAGTAGAACAGTATTTACCACTTTTGACGCTAGCTGTGAGGTCCTCCTTATGATCGGCTACTCTGGCGGGCGACTGTACCGCCGACGTGTGGTTCGGACTTGACACCGGTGGCTTTACTTCTGTATACGAACAAATAATACGTATCCACTATAACATTAACGTTCGAGATACTTCGAAAAAGCCGTGGTGATCCAGTGGCGAGTGACCTTGCCTGTCGTGCAGGAGGCGATGGTTCGATTCCCGTCCAGACCGACTAGTAACAATGAGTTTTTCGGAATTTATGTACGATTTGTAACACCACTGGCTTTTCGGTGAAGGAAAACAGCGTGAGGAAACCTGCATGCTTCAATTTCGAGTCATGTATTGTACCCACTGTCCATTACAAGTGGCGACGGGCTTACTCCCCTTCACACGGAAAGAGTTTGGGTACTAGTGAAACGTGGATGTTCCGAGGTTTCAGAATATCTCTGACAACGCCCTCAGGGAATATAGTCGTGAGCATATGCTATGCTATGAGATAGTTCGTTGGCATAGTGTATTATTTGAGTATAGGGCTGTTACAAGCCGAGGCTTATGGCACTGCGACCATTGTTGGAATATTGTGTTTGCCCAATCCGTCCTGTAGGCCTACCATGCGTTTTCACTGTACTCTACTACTCTGTAGTTATGTCGCCAATTTCGTATGACAGAATTTCGTATGGCTCTCAACGTAACCACTAGGAGCGCTGTAAAAAAATTCAATACAAAATCCACAGTAGTCAGCCCACAGTAAAAATTAATAATGGTAGGTAATTAAAAATGAAAAACAGAGGTCAAGCAACATCGGGTCCAGTCAGTCCTTTGGATTGGCTACTGTTTCAGTGGTATTTCATATCGAGTGCTCTTCAAGGCACATTATGCTGTTCTGGGTAGATCAGTCAAATGGGGAGGTAAAAGTGATCAGTCAAATGGGGAGGTAAAAGTAAATATTCATAAAATCTGATCGGTCACTGCTTGAAAATCTCTGACAGCAAGTTGACTAAGCCCATGGAGTAAGACTATACCACACTTGCGTGAACATGGGTTAGCAAATAATTCCAGATTCAGTTGGTAATCCGTATATGGTAGACTAAGGGCCTGTTTCTCCACTTCCTGATAAGAGTCAAGTATATGCAACAGATAAATAGACCACTATTCTATCATGTATTTGCTATTTCTCTTTTAGATAGGCTCTGAAATCAAGATGGTGAAACAGGGCCTAAGAATAGCACCAGCCCAGACGCAGCTAACAACACTTTCAGACATCGTCAACAAAAGTAACTCACCGGGGAAGTGGAACTGTTGTTTAGTGGGCAGGTTGTGGTGGTGGTGATGATGGTGGGGGGTGTGGGGCGCGGGCGGCGCGGGGGAGGACGGCGTCGAGCTGTTGCATGACGACGTGTTGGACGACGAGTCGGGGCCGCCCTGCGGAGGAACATCGCTTGTTAGATAGTGCTATTGAGAGCATTATATAGGTTCTTTCTTAATATGCTGACACTTTTTTAAGGGGATGTACAGCCCATCAAACTGAACAACTTTCTCTATGGCACCACGTCGAAATCGCGAAAATCAGCCCCTCCATACAAAACTGCAAACCTACTCGAGACAAATGTATGAGACGGCTGATTTTGTTCCGCGATTTCGATGTTGGTCCCATAGAGAAAGTTGTACAGTTTGATGGTCTGCTCATCCCCTTAAAAAAGTATCAGCATATTAAGGTGGACCCTGTATTTTCAAAATTCATCATTCTCTTGCCCATTTCTTCCATTCATCTCTCTCAGCCTTCATTCTTACACATATCATCCTTCACACAATCCGGTGTGTATTTCTCTAAAAGAAAACAATTCACTTTAATAGAGAATACATCTAATTGTAAGTAAGCAGTAGACAATGCAAGAGCATGGTGTCCTATCCCATACAAGTGAAATTTCAGTTCAAAACAATGGCAATAGATGGCGTTATGGTATCGATTTGTAATTAATGTTTACGTAAAAGTGAAAATTGTATACTAAAAATACATGATCTGACTACAAAAAAATCTCATGAGTCTCGGAAAATCAAGCAATGACTTTGTTCATCAAATTCACATTTTTTATTAAATTAAAATTTGTTCTCATCCTACCCTCTGGCGGCAATAATTGGTATCACGTGGATCGTTGTGAATTGATATGATTGACGACTTTGTAGTGTTTATTCTGCGTGCTGATAGATGGCACTACCACATCAATACATACTTTGCGTTGTCGAGGAGAAAAATAGTATACTAACCTCGGGCAGTAAATAAGAAAGCCGCAAATCGTGTGCGTCAGAACCGCGGGTGTACTCCACCTATTGCGAAGTAATCTATATAAATAAAAGGTACCTGCTGTGTACCTCTGTGTACCTTTCTTAAAATTCTATGTACCTAACCATGAAAGAAGCTATGCATAAAATAAGGTACACCGCCACCATGCCATCCTGACGTCAGGGTGGCGGGAGTACCGATAAACGATAAACAAACTTCAACAAACTATTTACTACCATTTGGTACCTATTGTGTACCTGTAGAAAAATGCATAAATGACTGCTTATAACGTTCTTTCGTGTTTCAAATGACAATTAATCATATTATAACATACATTCATAACATAATAATAAACCCAAAATAAAACAATACTTAAAAATCAACATTACATAAGTTTTAATTGAAAATAAGAATAAAACTTCTTTAACTCATAACATCACATTTTATTTCTGACCATATACAATACAACGCAATGAGCGATCATTTGTCGGGCTTAGTGTTATAGTACTATAGCCACGGGACATTTTAATTACCTAAAAGATTACCGATTGCCGTTTAGTTATTACCTAACCTAAAGTTGCCATACAAAGCTATAAGACCGATCAAAGTTGACTTTTTCATCTGGTCTTATAGCTTTGTATGGCAACTTTAGACATTCTTACTATTACGTATGGGTATTGAGCTCAGTTGAAAAACATGACAGTATAGAAAAAAATTGTAATCTCGAAATTTAAAAATCTTGTACATTTTTTTTTTCTCCCCTCCGGACGGAAAGCGTCAATTGTCGTCCCACTGCGCTCAACGAAGTCGTCGCTTTCCACCTCCGTCGAGGAGAAAAATAGTACACTAACCTCTACACCTATACATGAAATCTGAGACTTTCCTTACTTTCCTGTCCTCGGTGTGTAATCTACTATTTTTAACCGACTTCAACAAGAGGATCAGTTTCTCAATTCGACCCGTATGATTTTTTTTTTAATGTTTGTTACGCGATTACTCCGCCAATTGTGAATTGATTTTGATGATTCTTATTTTGTTTGGTAGGTCATACTTCCGAGGTGGTCCCACGAAATAGATTCAGCGCTTGTTGAAAAAATCGACAAAATAACAAATATGTAAAAAAGACGGACGTAATGTTACACTAGAAAGATGTGAAGCATGCAAGGTCCTACAATTTCGTTTGTTCTGGGCCTACACTCACACAGATGCACCAGTTCTAGGCGCAGGTCCTGCAACCCGCCGTCATTATGTACCCCGCGACGGTGCGACAGCACGCACACCATAGACTAAGATTTTTTTTAAATTACTATATTGGTAGACGGAACATCAGATCAGTGTAACCGCGTATGAGATAGCGATACTGTTGTACTGCTTCTTGGTCATACTGTTGTGTTTAAACGTATAATAACTTTATAGTTAAACTTCATGGATATAGGTACCGAACACAAGAGTCTGTGGTACCGAAACACATAGATTTAATTGATCATAGCGGCGGTCGGTAATGTTCGTCGTTTTTAGGATTCCGTAGTCAAACAAGAAACCCTTTCCACTTTCGTCCATTCTGTCTGTCTGTGTGTCTGTATGCCCGCCTCATTAACTCGCTCATTTTTGCATCTTTTGAATCGAAATATGGCATAAAGATAACAGTAACCCAAAAACAGAAATGTTGTACGAAAGATGGATTGGATTTTTTTTAAATCGAGTGAGGTGTAGAGCTAATGTATTTCACCTAGATTTCAACACAAAAAATTTTGAAATACAATTTTTTTAACAAAAAATTAAAACTGACATCAAAACTAAAAAGGTAAAAATAATAATATTGCAGTCGTTGACTTTTACAGTCGCATCTATAAGAACATTAATTTGTTTTATTGGAGTCGGTGTCAAGCCAAGCCAAGCCAAAAAATTACTGCAAGCCCGCGAATCGTACCAGCTTCACACCGATGCCGATAAGACAAATTAATGTTCTTATAGATGCGAATGTAAAAGTCAACGACTACAATATTATTATTTTTACCTTTGTAGTTTAGAAGTCGGTTTAAATTTTTTGTTAAAATTTTTTTTTCGTTACTGCGGGTTGTGTTGTGACTTGTGATCTGTAAGACTTAAGTTTTTATGTTAGTAATTTTGCACCATACAATAATAACTAACCGACAGTACTATAACACGAAGCCCGACAAATGATCGCTCATTGCGTTGTATTGTATATGGTCAGAAATAAAATGTTATGTTATGAGTTAAAGAAGTTTTTATTTTTATTTTCAATTAAAACTTATGTAATGTTGATTTTTAAGTATTGTTTTATTTTGGGTTTATTATTATGTTATGAATGTATGTTATAATATGATTAATCGTCGTTTGAAACACGAAAGAACGTTATAAGTAGTCATTTAAGCCTTATTAAAGTATCCGATTTTTTTTATTAATATACTCGGTTAGGTTAACAATTTTTTCTGACAGATGCATTTTTCTACAGGTACATAATAGGTACCAAATGGTAGTAAATAGTTTGTTGAAGTTTGTTTATCGTTTATCGGTACACCCGCCATCCTGACGACAGGGTGGCGGGTGTACCTTATTTTATGCATATCTCCTTTCATGGTTAGATACACAGAATTTTAAGAAAGGTACACAGAGGTACACAACAGGTACATTTTATTTATATAGATTACTTCGTAATAGGTGGAGTACACCCGCGGTTCTGACGCACACCGAAATCACATTTGTTTGTTGACCACGGCTTCGCCTTTGACGACGCGACGTTGCCGCTTTGTGCGGACGCCAGGTTCACACCGCACCGTAAGCGCCGAATAAAATATTGTACTTATGTTATTTATGAGTACTTACCTACCTAATGGTCATTCTTTTAATAAAATCAAGAATTGATGAGATCCACTCCATAGAGTGCGATTTTTGAATCTCATTCGATGAATTCAGCAGTTGAAAATGTCAAAATTTCTATGGAGATATGCATCTTTCCACTGCTGATTTGAGTTTCAAAAATCTCACTCCTGAAGTATGATTTTTGAAAGTCAAATCAGCAGTAGAAAGATGCATATCTTCATAGTAATTTTGACATTTGCTACTGCTGAGTTCGACGTATGACATTCAAAAATCGCACTCCTGATTACGGTTGACAAATCACCTAGTTTTTTTTTCGGTCCTAGATTATTTTTACCCGACTGCGACAGAAGGAGGGTTATGTTTTTCGAGCGTATGTATGTATGTATGTATGTATGTATGTATGTATGTATGTATGTATGTATGTATGTTTGTATGTCTATTTCTTTGGCACGCCCTACAGCCTAAACAGCTTGATGGATTATAACATATGAGGTGTCGTTACATTCGTAAAAATCGTGAGAGTGACATAGGGTACATTATTTTAATATGGCGTATGCGAATTAAAAAAGAGAGGGGGGAGAATCCAATTTTTTTCGTAAAAAAATACAATATGGGTATCAAATGAAAGCTGGTGAAGAGCAGATTCCAATTATATATATATATTATAGTATTTTTATGCAACCATTTTGACACAAGACTAAAAAGTATGAAATAAACTAAATTATTTAGAAAAACAAAAAACCCGACTGCATAAAAAACTATTAACTGAAAAGATAAAAACAAGCTCCTTAAATCAGCTATAATAACTTTGCTTGGGCAAATTAATACAATTTGAATGTTATTACTTATTAGGTAGGTATTGCAGGCGGGGACAAACCAATAACCAACAAATAGGTTATTTTTCTTTGTCCCCGTTTTTGTCAATCGTAATCTGTATAGGTACCTACTTTACTTTATCACACTGCAAAGTTTCAGCGATAGATGAAATTATTATTACGGTCAAACCCTAAAATGATTGGACTAGGAGTGGAAAGAAAGAATTATAATACTTGCAGGCGCAACGCAAATCGATACAATTTTTACGTAAGCTCAACTTGCTTCCGAAACAATATACTCTAGCCATAGGTAGGTATGTACAGAGTGCCCTGGCGCAATGACAGCGATGTGCCGGCGCACCCCGGAGTCCGCCCCGGCCGGTACCGATATATTACACGATTTCCGCGCCATTTCTCATTCACTCGCTCAACACTACCGCCATCTATTGGAATAACGCTTTACTACTAAAGGCGTGGGCTTGGTGCGGACAAAACGAACACGTTACACGAACTTCATGGATCACTAGATGGCGTTAGTAAATACGGTTGTCCGCTACTGAGAAAATGTGCCCGAACAGTTGCCCGAGTTACGGCAGTCGCGTTCCATTGTTTGACGTTGGGCATCTGTACTGTATAGTATTATCTAATCTGTGGCAAGAGTGTAGCATGGATACAGTGTTCTTATCTAGTTAAATATAATAAACTTGATTTTTAAAGTGTTAAACATTAAGGAATGAAGGTACTTGTGTAAATATTCGAGAAACAGAGAATCGATGATTAGTAGTTGTACATGGGTCTTATTACATAATCAGATCACAGTTGCTCTCCATCCATCTTTTCGCCGGCCTTCTTCTCCTACCACAGCCATCCACATTCATACTTAACACTCGTCTCGTTCTAAATATGAATGTGGATGTGTATGAAAAGAAAAGATAGACGCTTATAACAGTATGCTGGGCCTAGTAGCAGTTGGTCCAATACTTATTTTGTCCAATAAGCAGAGCCTCTATACACATTTCGTCAAAGACGCATTTGGTGTAAGGTGTGTGTTAATGTAATGTTTACGTACGGAGTATGTGTGAGGCTGCGGCGGGGCGTGGGGTCTGCGACGCGTCAGGGAGGAGAGGAACCCGGCGCGCGAGGACACCGGCGACGTGCAGTAGTTGTTCCAACCTGGTGGTACATCACCGACACATTTAGTAACTACATTTTTACTAGATAGTTTTCATTACACACACACAGGAAGTAAAAGGAAGGATGCCTTAAACTCACCATCTTTGTGGTATTTCTCTTTGAAGGCGACCACGAACTCTGGAGGAAGTCCGCACGACGGAGGAACTTTACTTTCACAGTCTCTGCAAACAAAGGACACGTTCAACGAACAAATAAACAAACCGAAAACTTGCTTCTGTCTCCTTGGATGAGTTCAGCAGCACTGTGGTCGGTGCACCCAGGGCCCTATTTAATAAACGTGATAAGTGACAATTGACAATTCAAATTAAGAGTACATTTCTGGTTACTAATGACGCTAAAATTGCAGTATGTAACTTTCTCCTAGCATTCTCTGCCGTTTATGTACTCTGAATTGTCATTGTCAACTGTCACGTTTATTAAACAGGGCCCTGGGCGTTTATCAGTTACTTTTCCTTGCGGGATGAATACTGTCCATGCTTTGGAAGGCATTAAGACGATTATGATATCACTTCGTCCGCGTGAATTATCGAATATCGAAAAATCCTTTTTTTGTTCACCCCTACATCCTCCGTACTCCGTAGAATCTACAGCCTAAACGGCTGAAGATATAAACATGAAATTTGGAATATAGTAGCATAGCTTAGGATAGCATAACGCTCAGGACTATATTCCCCGAGAGGGTAGGATATTTCCCGAGATATTCTGAAACCTCAGAAGATCCACGTTTCACCAGTAGAATTTTGAATATAGTGTATTCCAAATTTCATGTTTATGCTGTGCGTTGTCTGTCTGTCTGTCAGTTAGTTACGGAACTCTTTTATAGGTATTGAGTTTGAGTTTGACTCCTTGCACTTAGCGGTGCGCTATGTCTATACTATACTGTACTATCTACGAATAAGAATGTATAGAAGTGTAAGGGTTGAACTACACATGGCCGCACCGGCGTGCGATCGCACGCGATCGCGTTCCGTCTATCTTATATGCTCTCGAAAATGACGTTCCTGAGTGACAGAAAAGGATGGAGCGACGGAAAAGGGCGATCGCGTGAGGCCATGTGTAGTTCAACCCTAAATGAAGCTCAAAAAGTGGCACCAAAAAAAGTGTACCGTGTTCTAAATTTGTTCTTTAAAAATTCCTAGCCGCCAAAACTCATACAACATGTAATTTTTCATTGGGTGCCAAAAATTATTTCGATTTTGTTTAGAGTTACTCTTCTATAGTTATTCTTATTCGTAGTGTACTATACATTATACAAGGAGCTCAGCTCACCTATGACACTTGAACTTGCACTCCTTGCACTTAAGGCCGGGTCCGAACAGCATCTGCTTCTCGCAGTAGTCGCAGGTGGATATCATGTTGAATATCTTGGTGAAACGATGCGCTATGTCGTGCGCCATGCAGCGACCCACTGGCGTCCGAGGGGATCGGGGAGCGGTGGTAGCTGTCGATGATTGCTGGGGAAATAACATATATTCTTAAGTAATATACTTTTTGATTAATGTTGATATTAAATTTTAAATATTGTTTAAAAAGACTAATTAGCATAAAAAAAATATAAAAAAAAATTTATTTAACAATATACACATACAATATGTTTTAGATTTACACTTTACATATTTAAGAATATTGTACAGTTTGTTAGTGTGGGTACATTGCTAAGAGGTTAAAAATATTGTACGATTTCCTGTGGTCCCCAGACGAAGCAACATTGCAATCATGTCAAAATTGATGCATACTATAGTCTGGCCACAAGGGCTGTACCGCTCATTCGATACGACATAGCTCTGGATGTTTTATCTCATGTGCGTATTATATCATCGTGAAAGCATCGCGACGAAAGCTACATACGCCAGAGAAGAAATTCAGATGCGTATGTGAAGTCTACCAATCCTAACGAACGTATATCCTCATAATAATATAGAATCTTCATTTGCAGTAAGTATGTAAGTAAGGTAGGCCTGTGCCCTGCAGTGGGAAGTTTATAGACTGATGATAATGTGCGTATGACGTACACAGTCCGGTGCAAATAAATCGAGTAGCCGTCGCGAAAGTCTACGAAGGAATGGGAGAGCGGAGCGGGCTTTTCTTTTCTGTCCCCATTTACTTCCTGTCAGATCTAGACGCTATAACAAAAGACTCACGACATTGTTGTGGTGCGCGAGGTTGTGGTTGTGGTTGTTGTTGTTGGACGGGCACGGGCACGGGCACGGGCACGGGCGGTGTAGCGGCGTGGAGTCCGGCTCGGGGTCGTGGGGCGGGGGCGAGGCGGGGGGGCTCGTCTCCGCACCCACGGCCGACGACTGACTGTTGTCACTGCAAAGAACAACAATAATGTTATTTATTTACGATCTTTGTATTATAAGATAACTTAAATACGTTTTATCTGCACACCGAAACAGACAAATACAGTTATAAACAAGTATCATAAGATGGAACATGGCCATCCACTCGACATACAAGATGTATTTACCTGAGATCCGAGGCGTCAGGTCTAACTGACAGCTGTGATTCATGGGACCTGGATTTTGTGAGCGGCACTTCTGGAGCTGGCAGGTGGGCGTTCTGTTTCCGAACCACCAGCGGTGTTGTGTTCGCCTTGCCTACTGCAAATAAGATTATCAATTGGTTGCGATAAAATTATTAATAATTTAACATGTTTGTTATCCCAAACCCGTAGGTCCTTTTTAATATCTGACACTTGTTAAGGAAATGAGCAGATCATCAAATTTTAAAACTTTTTCTATAGCACCAACATCGAAATCGCGAAAAAAAATCTGTTGTTCCATACAAAACTGCAAACCTACTCCATCCAAATGGGACAGCAGATATTTTTACGCGATTTCGATTTTGGTCCCATAGATAAAGAAAGTTGTTCAGTTTAATGGTCTGATCGTCCCCTTAAAAAGTGTCAGCAATTAAGAAGGACCCTGCGTTGTATTTTTTTAATATAATGACGGTTTTTAAGTGGACGATAAGACCTAGTTCTTTTATGGCGTTTAGGAATTGACCTCCTATACTAGACCCACAATGTCATATAAAATCTTAGCAAATTTTTGTGCACATTGACGCAAAAAACCGCACAAATTAAGTATGCATGCTGCTGGTTGTAACTAATACGTTGTATTTGATTCATAAACATAGTCTTATTTCGCTTGTTAACTGTCAGCTAGTACAAAAAAGAGCTCATCCGAGCTCTTTTGGTTGTGTCATTTTTCGAACGTTATTAAAAAAAATATCACAATCAAAACTCATACTTCACATTAAATTCCAGTTGGGTACAAATAACATACAATCTCTTGTTTGTATATAAGATGTCTATGCGTTTAGGTATGCAATTTAGTAAAGAACTGTAATTTTTTTCGCAATTTCGTTGTTAGTCCCATAGAGAAATTTATTCAGTATGATGGTTTGATCATGCTTTTCAAAATTCATAACAATTTTTTTTAAATTGCTTTAAATGTAAGTATATAGCATTGTGTTAAAATTATGCTTTAAAACTTAACAGAATGTTATAGCAAATATTATATGGCCAATAAATTCCACATCTGGGGATAGTATAGTGGTGACGTACCCTTCCTGCCCTGAGGAGTGCCGTGGTGGGAGTCGGAACCGTCGGGCAGCTCGCCGCGAGACAACCGAGCGCGACATCGAGGGGAACCTCGCCCGTGTCGCTCCCACGAGTCCCAGTACAGTTGCATCTCTACCCCGCCTTCCCCTCGCGCTAGAGCCTCTGTGGACAAAAGCATAAGTTAGTTAACTTAAGGCCCAATGGTAGGACGAAATACCTTGGAGGCGTCTTTTATTTTTAATTTTACGACTAGATTTATACCATTTACCGAAACTAAAGTCATACCTCAGTATTTTTGGATAGTTTATCTAGTGAAATCATAAACTGAATACACGATTGGAATTACTTCACTCGATAGAAAATCGTCACAAAGATGACGTATTTTCATAAATTTTTAAACATTTTTATCGTGTTAGAAGAACTTAAAATAGTTTCCGATTGTGTTGGTATTTATACTCACATATTCACCATTAGTTTATCTAGTGAAATCATAAAAAAAATCTTTAAAAAGTGCTTTTGTTCATTCTTTTTAATCGAAAATACGGCACACGCAGGCACTTTTCGGAGGGCCGGGCAATCGCGTTTCTCATAGAAAATCTTTGTCGAAACCCATGGCCCCTTAAGATAATCATGACGAAATACTCAAAGAAGTCATTTAATCTAACTAAATACAAGGTGTAACCAAAATACAAATAAACATTTAAGGGAGTGGTTTAGACCGTCAAACTGAACAACTTTCACTGTGGGACCAACATTGAAATCGCGAAAAAAAAAAGCGGATGTTCCATACTAAACTACAAATCTACTCGAGCTAAATGTATGGGACAGCAGATTTTTATTTTCGCGATTTCGATGTTGGTCGCATAGTGAAAATTGTTCAGTTTGATGGTCTAAACTACTCCCTTAAAAGTTTTACATAATTATTTTTACTTTTGTAACACCCTGTATAATCTAGCTGATACCCGCAATTTCGTCCATGTGGACATGTTATTTACATAGCCCGAGAGCGTAGCTTCTATTAGTGAATGAATGGCATTTATTTGCCTACAAGAAAAATAGATTACTCTTGTCTACTCATTAAAAAGTGTTAAAGTAAAACTAAATTCGAATCTTTTCTATCCCAATTTATTGGACACTCTTTTACAGGGAGACCTCCCCGCGGACCACTTTCAGGGCTCTAACGGACCACCTGTGGTCCTCCAGTTAGGAACTACTAGTATCGACTGATTCCGAATATCCACATTTTACTAACTATGTTCTGTGTGATAGGTAGTGAGCCTGTCGCCGATTGTAAATACAATACAAGCCTCGAAATTAAAGCAGGAAAATCAACAGGTTTCCTGTCTATGTTTTCCTTCACCGAAAAGCCATTAAATTTACAATTCGTACAGTATTACGGTGTGTGACTTAAGTGATACGATATGTTTGGTGTTGAGACGTAATAATGTATAAATTATCTCTTATACAATAGCTTATGTCTAACTAACTTAAGGCTACGTGTTTTGGGAGGCTAGACACACTACAAACGATAAACTTAATACCATAAATGTCCAAATGGACATGTTTGGTAGCTTACGAAATCCTTCAGCTCCTATCTATAAATATCTCTCGACATATAATTATTATATGCATACATATAATAAATAAAAATTGTAAACTTGGTGTAGATGTGTATTGACGATATTTGTAAAAATAGGGATATTTAGAATACGTAATAGAATTCATAGAGAAAATTTGTAGAAATTTAGTCTGTTTATTTGTTGTGCAGGCATCACTTTCTTCTTATCGAGTGGGCTGCAAAGCCCTGGTGTCAGAGTTTATTCAAACCGCCTTACGGCCTCTGACGTGGTTTTTATGTAACGACTACTACCACCAGTGATAGTAGCCGGGACCAACAGCTTAACGTGCCATCCGAAGCACGGAATCATCTTTCTTTTTCAGACAATCAGGTGACTCAGCCAGCAATGTCCTAACCAACTGGGGAAAAACGCACAAAGTGACATTTCAATCGAACCCACGACCTCCGTGTCAAGAGCCCAATGCTCTAACCATTAGACCACGGAGGCATCACTTAAAAACGAGTAAACCGATTTGGATGAGCTTTTCACGAAAGCAGGCTTTATTTCATCGCAATCGATGATCGATCTAATCAAAAGTTATGAGTATATCAAGTCAGTGATCAGCGCGTACCAAGTCACGGTAGCCACTAGAGTAAGAGACTAATCTTCATGAAATTGTCAAAGTGTCTTATGCCCTTTTCTTGCACGTCTAGTATGATTTCTCTACACGCGTGCGACGCGCCTTCGCTGCATACAAAATAACCTTCTCGAACTTTTCGGAGCGCAAGCCGCGCTTGCCGTGACTTATAGTATGGAAAAAAGCCGAGTCACGCGCGGGTAGAGAAATCATGCTAGACGTGCAGAACATATATGGGGCACGCGGGCTCGACCTACACGCGACTCCTACTAAAGCGGGTTCTCCTGTGGTATCAGTATCACGTACCGGTGTAGGAGCGCAGCCGCTGCATGGCGCGGCACAGCCGGCGCACCTCCTCGTCGCGCGCGCCGGCCAGCAGCGCGCGCAGCTCGTGGTCCGACCGCTCGCGCAGCGCCTCCAGCGTCTGTGTCCGCGAACATATCGCCTGCGGATACGACACGAGACATTAGTACGAAGAGATAGTAGTAGCAATAGATAATAGTATGCATAGTTCTACCACAGCATAAGAAAGACTATCTAGTACTACATTACAGTGTACGGACACTCCGTGCCCCCCACCAATTTGTAACCTCACCCACTCTGGCCGGATCGTGGCGTAAATGTAAGCAAATGTATATTTCTGCCTCGCTAGCACTCAGTATCGCACATGCTTACCTCTTCTATTTTTTTTCCATTTGTATGAAATGAGAGCTAAGTGTCTAATGTGGTGTGATTCTACACAGAACAGCCAGACTTCAGTTCAGATACAGCCCGCCTGCCTCACGCTTTTTGGGTACACTTTAGGGGAGTCGAGCAAGAAGCAGGTATGGTAAGCGCACTTCGTTTAGCAGTGAGTTAAGTATCTTAAGACCGTTCTATGAAATGCCAGGGTGTGATACTAGCACTGAGGTGCACGAAAAAAAGACCAAGTGACGTTCTGAATCCGCGATACGTCCGCGCACTCTTGCAATTGGCAAGTATCTAATTCTGATCTCTTCACCATGATATCAAGTCAAAGTCAATAACATTCCGTTAACAGGATATTATAATAGTAATTCATTTAAAAAACTAGCTTGGTATATCACAGTTTCCTCATCACATAGCTGTGATCTCCAGCTGGCTGCTTACATTAACAGTTATAACATGAACTTACGTCAATAGCCTCCTGACTGAGTCCAACCACACGCAGCCACTGCGCCAAGCTCGGTATGTCGCCCAGTTCCCGTTGTATCTCATCACTGAACATAGCCTTGTTGACCAGCTGGCGAGAGAAGTGCTTCACCAGCTTGCCCTGAGGATAAACATTACAATTTAATAATAATCACAGGCCTAACACGAATATGGTAGAGAGGGAAGCAAGTTAGTGACTAACTTTACTATACTCCATTCCAAATAGCAACGAAAATTTAAGGCAATTTTTAATTACAGAAACAGAGATTTGGGACACTTAGGGCCTGTTTCACCACTTCTGGGTAAGTTCTTGTTAGCTTATCCGACAGATAGTTTGACATATTTTGTATGAAATTATGTCAAAATATCTGTCGGATAAGCTAACAAGAACTTATTCAGAAGTGGTGAAACAGGCCCTTACTCTCACCTAATCTTAGAATAGTTTTAGTAACGTCCAAGATATGTGGGATAGTACATCTTTCTGATAAATTAATTTAATTTGCTTGTCAGAATTGGCGAGAAAATCTAAATAGGAATCGGAAAATCTCGTCGTCCTTATTTGGAATGCATACTGCATACTGAATAAAACTGCACTTTTTAACCTTTGGTGTAATTTTAAGGTCTAGGATCGGAACGTCGACTATCACCCTGCTTAATATCTTTTGACCACACCATCTACCAAATCTCGCAACATACTTTCTGATTTATATTCTGTTTAAGTGTCATTTTGTATTGACTATGTCGTAGGGTCAATGAAGTAAGCTGAGTGAAAAGAATTTCTATAAAGCCCTAGTACTATACATTCATTCTACTAAGATTACTTTATAATATAAGTAAACGTAAAATTGATAATACCTAGGATAAATAAATAAATTGATTGTCTTTGTTTATCAAATGAAGAACATTGTAAGTATCGGAAACTATTTAAAACAACTAGACAATTATTAAAAGTCATGAATCATTTAACACTATTGTTTCCAATGAGTAGATAATTGTTTTATTATGACTGTTGCAATTACTGTGATTTGTTTGTAAACTTACTTATCAGTACTGTTTATTTGCAATCAAGTGCATTATTCACCTTTCAGCAATGCCAATTTTAGACTACAATGAAGGGACTGATTTATTAGAAAAACAGTCAGGAATGCAGTATATTTTTTAATGCATAAACACATATGGGATGAAAAAGGCTAATAAAAAAAAGACATGTAGAGTCATGTCATCTCAGAATACCCTCCTCAATCTAATGCTTCCTCCACACTCTTGCGCGCGCTTTAGGCAAACTCACTGTACTATCGCGGACTTTTCCGCATGGCTACCCAATGAATAAATAGTTTCCAAACAATAAATTATATGCGAAATTAAGTGGGAAATGTAGAATGCTCCTTTTTACTCAGGGTTAGTTGAGGTTGAAGTATATAATAAAACACAGATAATTATAGTCTTCACTAGTGAATGTGGCTAAGCGCACGTCCGCACGGCACGGTCAGTGAGTGAACTGAGTGAATACCGAGCGAATGCACGATAGACATTGACCATAGACCGTGCCTGCCGATAGATGGCGTTACCGGCGCTTTCCACACTAACTACTCTTTATTGCTGTACACTACATCCCTTTCTTGTTTTAATTTAATTTATATTTTTACTCGAATCTACCACCGCTTCGGAAGGTATACCCATGGAGAAGAAGCGGCGCAAGAAACTCCACTTCGACTTATTTCTTAAACAATATTTACAATGCGTGTTGATGTTTATCAATGTTATTACATCAAACAAATTACTAATCATTTATTGAGACTAATTTGTTTACAGAAAATAGATATATCAAATATTGATCTGAAATTTCCGAACACCAAATTCAACGATACACAATATCTAAGGAATTTTCAAACTCATAATCATTTACTCATTCACTTTAACATTTCAGTTATTTGTTACTTCTGTTCTACACTATCCCATCCTTGTCAAAAAAAATGTTTTTTCTATTGATGTTCAGTAATTAAAGTATACCTTGTTTTATAATAATTCTAAGGTACTTTAATGTTAACATAATAATATCCAATGTTTAGTTGTTCATGAAATAAATAATTGCAGTTGAATAAATTCACAACTTCAAATAAATTCTTAATCACCACGATATAGGTAGGTATTTATCCAAAATTAAATACAGAAATAAATATTAAGTTCTCACCTTTGACTTGCCAACTAAGTACGTCAATGTGAGTATTGGTATGTCATAACAAAAGTTTAGTAAGAAACAGTACCATTCATGAATGAGTAACCTTTTAAGTTATCCTAATCTTTATCACAAATTTTTTTCTAGGTTTTTGTGGTTTTAGATTAATCTTCAGAAATATTATTAGTAACCAATACGACTATTCATGGCTGTTCTCAGAAATATTGAATATGTTTAAATTTGATTTGTATTATACCTGCATGAATGCTTATATAACTTTGACTAACAACAATTATTGGTCTATTTCGTTGACAGCTATACCCGCTATGTTCAGTAGTTACCTTTAGTTATCTAGTAGACTAGACTAGTTCTATGAAATCAGCTTTTCAATTTAATGAATTAGTTTAAATAGGTTCTATTTTACTCAACCCAATACAAATAAACTGTTGCTAAACATAATCGCAATTGAATGCTCTTTTCTTTGACCCACTTTAATGTTGTTCTTTGACAGCGATCAAATCACTTGAAAGTTTCGCAATTTAATGCGCAGTCGCAATTGAATGCTCTTTGACCTAATTTAATGTTGTTCTTTGACAGCGATCAAATCACTTGAAAGTTTCGCAATTTAATGCGCAGTCGCAATTGAATGCTCTTTGACCCAATTTAATGCAGTTCTTTGACAGTGTCGCAATTACTTAACAGATTCGCAATTTAATGCGCATTCCTCATTTTCTTCTCCTAGTTCCCCGAGTTCCCCTCGGGGGACCTTGTCCCGCTCCTGTCGGGGCCTTCGGCCGAATGCCCCGTCCATAGTGAGGTGAGTTTTGACTAAAACCTATTCATCTATTTCCCCTTTGGTCTGTAAAAGATCTACCCCATTAGGTATGCTATGCTTCGGTTATTCCTGAAATTGGATTGAATTCTTTGTAGATGAAAGGAGGCTTGTCATTATGACACCATTTGGTACGTCGTTCCGTCCATAAACCCAAAATACAAAAGAAGTCTATTAGCATACTACAACAGTATGCCAGACTAGAAACCTGAGATTTTATTCCGCCATCTTTGTACTCATGAAGATTGTTGTAGTAAAGGGTCTGATGGTAGCTTACCCTATGAAGCAGTTATTTTGTCTAAAACATCTATTCAGTCACTAAAGCAGTACCCAAAAATAGTTTTATAAATCGGCATAACAATTACTGCCGTGTAACAATGATTAACTTATTATAGTTAATTACTTCTATACATACATTCCTTTTTACAAACAAATCATTATCGCATAATATCAACTTCCAGTAGAGAAAAACTATATTATAATGTTATTTAGTAGTTAAAATGTCTCTCGGTCATTGAATTACTTATTTGTAATCAGAATTCCTATGAAGCATTAAGTGACGAGATGAGATGAGACCATTTCAAAACTCTTAGCATAATATGCCGTCAAGCCCAACTTAAGAACTAAAGCAAGTATTGTTGATCCGTCGCCTTGGCACTCGTCCTGTTAGAGGCTGGTTAACTTGTGACATCCCAGAACAGTAGAACTCAGATCTGAGAACAAATTTTCGAAGCATTATTATTGGTCGGCTATAATTTCTGAATCAGAAAGACTAATACCGACTTATAAAATTACAAGTGTATATTTTTACAAGAAGGTGTGTCCTTTGAAATCACTTGTTGCTAACATAAAATGCAACCCGCAATTTAATGCATTTTGCAATTATATGCACCCGATGCTCAGGACTTCAGAATCCCAGTACCTTATACGGTTGCTATTTAGAACTGTTAGTAGTTTTGTATAGTATTGGCATTGGTAGGTATCCTTGTTTAGTCAGTCAAATGATGACCAGAACGAAATCATACTTGTTTTAAAGAAAATAGTAGTCGAAAAGCAAATACAAAACTATCCACTCAACATAATTAATTGACCGAATGTCCTCGCATCATAAATAACCCAATAAGCAGAGGAAGACGCATGTCGTTTTTTTTGTGAATGTAAATTGTTATGAACCATATCTACATAATTCTCAAGAAACGATTTATAAGATACTTTCTTCTGCAATTGTTGGTAAATAAATGATTTTATCATTATTATATAGGTATGCCAACAAAACCATACTCGGACCAGATATTTGCATGTTTGGACATCTCTAGTTACCTTCAGCGAGATCACGATCGTGAGCATTATGCTGTCCATTATAATATGTGCCCAACTTCCTTCGTCTTTATCGACGCAAACAAACCACACATATTTTAGTTCTACTTTCAAATATACAAAGGGAACGCTCATGAAATATAAACAGATTCTACGTTATGTTTTCAGTATTTCATAATTTCTTCGGTTAACAAAACGTATCAAGAATAAGTATACAGAATTAAGCCAAATTTATAAACGATCAAAATATCAAGTACGTAGGAATACTCCACACTGCACACTGAGATAGTCAGTTCCATGTGATGTTCTTCCGTTTTTATTACTAGCTGGGTCCCCCATGCTCCGCTGACATACACAACCTTCCACATCCGTTTCCACACCTCCAGGCATAGAATCATGAAGAGCAAACCCTTCCTAAGCTAGGACGGATTTAACAATTAAGCCTATGTAGGTCTTACTTATAGTCCTAGAGATATGCTGAGGTGACCACACAATATATGAAAGTAAGAGAAGTTGCCTTTTTGTGAATAATTGTCTGATTTAACATCCTTAATCCTTGCTCAAATAGCCGAAGAGACTAATTAGTTTCAGCTGGGGCCATTGCATCCATATGATTGTGACCGTAATATCAATGTTGCAAAGATAAGATCAACGTAAGGTCACTGAATTGAATTTCAACTTAATAAAGTATAGGATACGACAAACAAGTTCCGTTAACAAATTATGTCGGTACAATAGTACCGTCTGTCCGTCTGTCTGTCAATAGACAGAACAGATAAGAAGTTCCCGTTATATCATTTAAGTATAATCTGAACCCTTACATAAGTTTAATTTCCCTCGGTTCGAAGCATTTTAACGAATCAGAGAATGTTATGTTGGATATGGGTAATATATGGATATGTGTTATGGACTTGTGAAATTATAATAATTATCTCAAACTAACTCATTAACTAGTACCATCAAATAAGCTTCTAACGTGTTGTACCTATCTTGTTATAGTCTACACGCAGAATGTCCAGTAAGTAAAACATTCAAAATTTTTGTTATGTTGCGAATTCAGAATGTTCGTTACGCCGAATGTTCGTTCCCGAATGTTCGTTGCCGAATGTTCGTTGCCGAATGTTCGTTGCCGAATGTTCGTTGCCGAATGTTCGTTGCCGAATGTTCGTTACACCGAATGTGCAATGCGTATAATGTTCGGTACGCAAAATACTTAATGCGCAGAATGTTCAATTCTACGCCAAACGGGTACCCATTATATCATAAACATCGTTGACCATTACAAACTGTTAACCAAGACAAATGCGTCACTATAGGTATAAAAACTATTGGAGTAAACTCGCTTGGCATATTATCTTGGTTAGGTAACTAATCCTGTTCGTTTCGAATCTAGACCCTATTCGTAATGCGTGTGATTTGGGTACCTATTAGGCCAGAATGACGGACTACAAGCATGCATTAGCATATTTATGCTCACGACTGCACTCCCCGAGGGGGCAGCCAGAGACACTCCGAAACCCCAGGACACCCACTCCCCACCAGCACCGAAACACCGTCCAGCGCGACGGGGAGGGAGCCCGCCGCCACTATGCCATGGACTATGAATGAGGCCATTTTATATTTGCGGAATGCTTTGAATAAATTATTTCTATTGTTCAAAGTAATAAGGAATGATTGCGTGACCTTAAAGATTGATGTCCACAGCAGGCGTTCGTATGTTCATCCTAGGCGCCGTCACGTGTTGTCCCACACCTTCCTATTGTCTGGGTCTCCCCTCTTTCCTCCAGCATTCGACGGTCGACATGTGGGAAAAGAAATACAGTATGTAGATAATTCCAAATAAATCGATTTAAAAGCAGGACAGAAAACTGTTTTTACTTTTCTTTTGAAATACATTTGAAACACTGTGTAACTGTAGTCAACAACAAAACAACGCTAGCAGAAACCGTCTTCAATTTTGTTGCAAATAAATATCACGCTCAGCTTTCTTAACTGGATGAACAGTTAACATTTTGCATCCAATATTTACCGTCTTTGCAGCAATTTTCCTATTTTATTTTTACACTTCGTTTTCAAACGGTTCCGTTTGAATTTTTAAATTTTTCAACACTCAACAAACTGATAGTCACTTTACTCACGTGAATTTCGAATCCCGTCGTCGCCAATGTAGAATGCTCCTTTTTACTCAGGGTTAGTTGAGGTTGAAGTATATAATAAAACACAGATAATTATAGTCTTCACTAGTGAATGTGGCTAAGCGCACGTCCGCACGGCACGGTCAGTGAGTGAACTGAGTGAATACCGAGCGAATGCACGATAGACATTGACCATAGACCGTGCCTGCCGATAGATGGCGTTACCGGCGCTTTCCACACTAACTACTCTTTATTGCTGTACACTACAGGAAAAAAAATTGATCAGGCGGAAAAGTCCGCGTAGTACAATGAGGTTTCTAAAGGAGGTTTATAAAGTAAACTAGTAACAATCACTTTACAGACAAGTCAGCAGTCAGCTAGCTTGCCTAGGCTTGCAAATTTAAAATTGTTAATTTAAATATTACAATATTTTTTTTAAATTATTTCTTTAAAATTTGTTAATTTTGATGAGACATTTAAGTTTACTTTACACACTGTGCTTGCAGGCATGCCTTCCCAGTGTCCAGCTGCCTCTACTTGGTCACTAAGCCATAAGTTATCCCAAATGTATTGTATAAAGATGCCAATGCATTTTCATTACTAAACAGAAGCCTTGTTTAGGGCCTAACTATTTCATACATCTAAAGTTGTATACCTCACAAAAGATTTTGTCATTGGTATTCTGATCAACCTATCTATGTTTATATTGGGACATCATTGTTTGATATTAAAGAGGTGTCAATATCAGTAGCATAGTTACATTAGCATTCAATTGACTCATTAATATTATGTATGTTACATCTATTTGCTTATGTTTATGGTTTACTTGAGATTGTTCCATCTAAGTCCATGATTCAAACCATTATTAACCAAAGATGCAAAAATGAAGATTGTAGACTTACGTAGGACTAGCTTGTGCCTGTGATTTCGTTATGGAAATCGATTTTTAAAGACACTCAACAAGCAATGAAATTTCGAAAGAGCTACTACGCTTGTGTTTCTATGAGAGAGATCACATCGACTAAGTGTATTTAGTTGTAATTTAACTAATGTACCTATCAATGCATTATTATAACTTATACAGGGTGAAAGGTACAGCCCTCTGCAGACTGAAACGGTGAACTTAGACATACAAACTTTAACTATGGAGCATACCTCAGGAAGCGCGACTGTTTCATACAAAACTGCTGTTTTTTTCGTGTTTCCTTAACTCAGAAAACATATTGAAAATTGTTCAGTTTGATGGTCAGAGTTCACTGTTTCCGTTTGCAGAGGCCTATCCCTTACACCAGTGGCGTGCACTCAGGGTAGACACAAATACAGTAAAACCCTAATAATTTCTAAACTAAAAGCATTTTGTTTACTAAATGACTTTTATAATGTTTAAATACAGGTAGTTAAGCAATTAAAAGTCATTTAGTAAACAAAATGCTTTTAGTTTAGAAATATTAGGGTTTTACTGTATTTGTGCCTACCCTGAGTGCACACCACTGCCTTACACCCTGTATACATAACTAAGACCAAATGTGAACGGTGAAGGAAAACATCATCAAGAAACCTGTATATGCTGAAGAGGAAAAAGTCCAGCGATCCACATTGGACTAAAATTCAAAATAATATCACATAGATAGCTTTTTGACTCTACCACCACGTCAGAAGGTATTTTGCAGTGTAGAGAAGATGCGGCCAGAAATTCTCCAGATGGACTACTGCCCATACTCCCTCCTTGGGAAAAGGCCTGTGCCCTACAGTGGGAAGAATACTGACGATGATAATAATGAACTTTAAACTATCACTATTTATACAGCATATTTTTGCATAAGTTTATTGACCTAATCAAAACACAAAAGGCTACAAAGAGTTTATCTAAAATGATTATGTCAGTGTAACATAATCTAATGCGAGATGATATTGTATAATCTTATCTATTGACAAGTGGGTGATCAAATTCCTTGCATCACTGGATCTACAAACAATCTCAACTCTCTCTAGAGGAATGCTCTGTCTAATTAGAAAGTCTAATTACCATTACTCATGAGTCTCAGTCACGAATGTATCTGTTACAAGACGTTTTATGGATACTGATAATTTTGTTTGCAGAAGCAAAATTTCAGTAAATCTTTGAACTTTTTTTTTTAAGAATGTGAATAGAATACGATAAATGCGAGATCCCAGTGCACGAGTACGTTCTACGGCAATGAACTGTCCGGCTTCGAGGCAGACCTTGAGCGAAGTCCTTGAATCCCGGGGACTCGCGATACGTTCAAGGGCATGTTTCCCTAGCTAGTACCCGCAACGTAAGGCGCCCTGTGACCTTACCTCCAGGGTCCGGATCTCCTGCTGCGTCAGCTCCGCGCTCGTCGAACATTGCGTCCTCAAACCCTCGAGCCTATCAGCTGAAACGTCAATCATAGTCTGGATAGTCCGGATCATCTGAATGGCATCACGAGCTTTTATTTCGTACTCGCCCTCTGCATCCATTACTAATATCACAGCACTTTACACAATCCACTAATAACTACTTATAAGTATAAAACACTTTATTCATTTTATAAAAATGAATTTACAAAACATTGCAGGTGTTGTATTGCCGATAAAGCGGCCATATCCGAAGAAAATCTATATTCTTGTCTATGATATGCTGGCTGTCTACGACAAATAGCGAGATTTTTGACAGTTCATTCTTGTCTGACCATGCTAGGCCTAGCGACAAAATTTGTCTATGGTGAGACAAAACTCGAACATGAATGGAAAGCTTTATTTTTTGCCTTTCAGTTGGTAGCACTGAAAAATGACATTTGAAAATATTGAAAAAAAAAATTAATTAGTCTATGACTTTTATCAATGAAGAGAGGACGTTTGTTGTGAGATTTGTTTCCTATTATTTCGCCTTCCGTCGTTTAATTAATTCTGTGTAATGTAACTAACTAGATAGGAAATAAATCTTTTTTACTTTACACTAGATAGTGCACGAGAATTTTTTTCCTAAGGTGTCTAGATGTAGGTATAAAAATGTATATCGAGCATTTATTGTTGCCTGTGATCTTTCTTGGTATAAAAGGTAAATACTAATTAATTTGAGCTGTGGTATAAAAAGTTCGGACTTTGAGCGGTGGTGGGTATGATATATGAACTGTTGTTGTAGTTTTCCCATGGGTGCTGTCGGAGGAAGTGGAAATCCGGGAGATTGGCGTGGACAAGGGTACGAATGTGACCGTTCCGTGCGGTGGACTGCTCAAGTTGCCCTCCGCCAACGTGCAGTGGGTACACAGGGGCAACCGAACTCATCATGAAGTCCTGGTAAGTGTTATACAACTATTGTCCAACTGAAAATAATTAAAAAATCGTTTCTAATAAGATTCCAGTATGTTTATCTTGTTGCCTGTTCCTGACAAAAGTAACAATTTAAATCTAGTTTTGATTAAATTAACAATTACATACCACAGATTAATGTAGATAAAATATCATAATTTTTCGACTTTTTAAAATGATAACTTATTATAATATAATAACATTTGCTGTATTGCAAAGGCACTAGAAGTAGAATACAAAATAAAATAATTTAATCTTTATCAATTTTTTATTATTTGTGATTATACCTGATTTTATTATACCTTACATGATTTCCTGTCTAAAAACATGAATCAGAAAATTAGGAATATTTAAAAAAAACCGAATCAGTTGTTCTTAAGTGATTCGCTTACAAACGAACAGCATTTAATTTTTATTTAAATAGACTATCCTCTTCTTCTTGCCACCAGGTGTAGTCAAGGCCAAATAACTCATGTCTTTATTTTAACTTTAAAATTTTTATTAAATACAAAACAAAAAACATGTGTAAAAAGTTACTTTTCAGTCTACTTATTCTGAAAACAAATTCTTTTAAATAAATTTACCTTTCTCTAAAAGTACTTCATGTTAAGCTAAAGTTAATAATTTTAAAAGAATAACAATTCTTATCGCGTTTTTATTTATTTGGAGTTCCGGATATTCATGATGGATGGATGGATGGAATTCTTGATGTTGTTTCTAATTTTTTCAAGGGTTCTGTCACCCGTAGTCACAATGCCAGTTTCAAAAGTTCAAAACAATTTTGAAATAAACTAGGGCAAGGGACAGCTCCACAAACCAGTGTAGGCTCAATCTTAGATCAAAATAAAATTGATCTAAGGGCTCAATGCTCTGCTTGACAGATCTTCTCTTACCATAAAATAAGTAATGAATATTAGATTGATTAACCTTGAAGCTATATTAAAAGACAATAATGTTAATTTGGTTTAACAAAGCCTATGTTGCGAATTCCAGTAAAACAATCAAACTAGCCCACATCAACCCACTGCTGGGCATAAGCCTCCTTTTTATTATGCCACTCCTCACAGTCCTGTGGTAATCTGATCCATACCGATTCGAATATCCAGTTAATCCTTTCGAAAAATACCTTATTTATTTTTATCTTTTAAATAAGGTCAAGGGGCAGACAAAGATGTAGCATGTTATGCTTATGTGTTATGTTATGTTATAGCACATCTTTAAGAGCCGACGCTATGTATAATTTTGTTGCAAATTGTGCTAGTCCATAAACTAAACAATGATGCTCTGGTTCAGTGGAAACCTTTGTAATATTGATCTCGATATAAAATCCAATATACATCTCATTTCAATGCTGGTGATACCTTTACTCTTACCCGGAGCTTCAAGTGCTTCTCCATTTATTCCAGTCATTTCAGACGAAATTGCAGATACCAGGTCTTTCGATATTTGATACAAGGTCTCTTCTGTTTTTGAATTATGTGTAACATTTAGTTGCTTTTAATGAGTTGTCTAGGTGCTTTAGAACTTTGTAAGACCGGTTTATCATTTTCTCACCAAACTGCAAATTACCTATCTTTTTCTTGAAATCAAGAACTGCTGAAATTCCAGCAGATGTCAGACTGATCTGTAACTGTAATAAAAATTTATTAAACATTATTATAGGATTAGAAAAAATCACTCACTAAACTTCAGAGTTTACTCACACTAATAAATCCAGCAAAAAATACTAAAATTTTAATCCAGGTCCATTTTGTTTTTCCAATGTATTGAAAATCAAATTTTCAAATGGTTTGATTCTTGGTGCAAAAATTTTCATGTAAATGAGCTTTTACTTTTTTATAGTGCATGCTAAATTAACTAACTATTACCTAAACAAATAACTATGAAATAGAGGCTTAAAACATATTTAGCCAACAAAAGAATTAAACATGCCCATCCTTCGTTTACTATGTTCGATTCTATGGTAGGCATAAAGTGGTTGATACTGATAGTTTCTACTCTCAGCCATAACTATAACCTCTGGTTTTTCGACAGGCTCTTCATTTTCAACTATAGTGATTTCACTTCTTTTATCGAGTACACTGTTTTTGATGTGGAGCGGTTTGATGCCATCATCTGGTATATTTACTTGTTCTTCAAGTTCATCAGATTTATGAACCACGTTCAAAGAACTAACCTGCACTAATATAATGGTTATTAAAAACACTGCGTTCAACATGGTCAGTTATTAATAGGTGTGATATGGAAATAATTGTGCTCTTATATGCATGAAAGTACTCTCTGCAGTATGTTAATTTAATAATGGGCATAGCATTCTGTTAACACAATCCCAGTAATTAACATGATACTGTGTATTGTCATAGAATGTACTAGACGTAATTGGAGTTTGTTTTTATTTTAAGAAACTACTAGAGTTTCCCCGTGACTTCGAAATAAATAAAATCTACTTAAGAGAACATGTTTCATAAAAATTCTGAATTTATATTAGAAACATTTTAATCTACCGCTACTGCGGAATACCATATTCTATTCACATGTAAAGCATTATTTATTTAGCTGATACAGCTGTGTCTTAAATATTTAACAATAGTTCCAAAATTCTGAATATTTCATTTCATTAAAATCAAATAATAGTTTAGTACTTGCATTGTTACTGAAAAAACAAAACATTTTAAATACTTGGTTTTTCTTTATTGCTACGTTAGATACCAGGAGTAAATTAGTGATGTTCTCTACATTTGAATTAATAAAGTCATTAATTTTAAACTGACTAAGGTGTCCACTGCTTGTGTTGTGGGAGTATCTCTTCTCTCCTAATCTGGAAGATTGGTTTTGAGCAAAAAACAGTTGAGAAGAGATGGTAGAGCCTCGTGGCAAGCTCGCACGTGAACCGCGGGAACACCCGCAATGGACAGAACCGCTCACGGCAAAACTTGCTAGATTTTTTTTTTTCAATAGTAAATTTTAGTTAAATCTACCAGAATTAAATTTGTAACTAAAAATTTTCAAGTAAAGTCTGCTATTTTCTAGTAAAATACCTAGACTAATAGATATTTTTCTCCGTGAAAATTTCTGTTCATCCCGAACGGGATTATTATGGTCGTCAGTTTCCACAAAGCAATTAAAAGAACCCAAAGACATATCAGTAGACAAAGTTCCGACTATCGAATTAATAATGAAGGGTATCCATCACGGGCCATCTGTTCGGCTATAAATAGACATTTGTCAAAATGAAGACATTGACCAATTTGTTTTACGAGCGTCAACGGCGCGGCGCGGCTGCCTTCCCACAACCTCGCTGTTATTTCGCCAAATTGAAAGCGTCAATTAATGGCTATAATGGGTCTAACCCATGTATGTATACTGGACTATTCAAACAATCATTTACTCAACATGTCAACCTAATAGGTATTATCTTTGTAAAGTTATTTTTAAGAGGATTGCCGTCTGGTGCGCTCCATACAAAAGAAGTTTAATTATATTTCGGATATTTACCAATTAAAGTCAATGTAATTTTCACGATCTTGAAACTAGTCTCTACCTGTAGTTTGTCAGATTTTCGTTAAAATGCATAGTTTCAATTTAAAGTTACAGTGGCTCAACGATTTTCATACAAATCTTAAATTAATTCTTGTATTGATACTGCGTTTTTTAACGAAATTCTGACAAACCTAAGGCACAGAGATTAGTATCAGGATAGTGTTAAAATTTCATTAATTGGTTAGTATTGAAAATAGGATCTAACTTCGTTTACTGCGATCTTGAGAGTCTGACTCCACGTCGATAGTTTGTACCTATGGCTGTATAGAAGATATTTTGTAATATAATAATTGTTAACTTCAATGCTTGATCAGCTCAGCTAGCTGGCCTGACCAGACAGTGCGTTGATCAGGCGCGTAGCTACCGCCGTATCTGCCGTATCAATTATACGGGGCCCCCGACGTGCTTAAGACGTAATAGTAGGTGGAAATACCTCGGAGGCATCTTTTATTTTTCATTTTACGACTAGATTTATACCGTTTACCGAAACTAAAGTCATACCTCAGTATTTTTGGATAGTTCATCTAGTGAAATCATCAACTGAATACACGATTGGAATTACTTCACTCGTTAGAAAATCGTCACAAAGATGACGTATTTTCGTGCATTTTTAAACATTTTTCTCGGTTTAGAAGAACTTAAAATAGTTTCCGATTGTTGGTATTTATACTCACATATTCACCATTAGTTTAACTAGTGCAATCATAAATAAAATCTAGAAAAAGTACTTTGGTTAGTTGTTTTTAATCGAAAATACGGCTCACGCACACACTTTTCGGAGCGCTCGGCAATCGCGTTTCTCATACAAAATATTCGTCGGGACCTATGGCCCCTTAAGCAAAAATTAATAAAAACTTCCAAATTTTCTTCATCAGCTGTAAATGATATAAATAAGTCTGTTTGCCGAAAAAAAGGCAAAGAGTGTTATTTAATTTGAATTGTTTGTAAAAATTTTGGAAAAAGTGACGGATAGATAATTATAATGAATAAATATTTCTTTTAATTTTATGCAAACATTTTTTTTCTTTTGTGAGTAATCTTTACCCTTCATAAGGGTATCATCAAACAAATTTTTATACGGGGCCCCGCCAAGGCACGCTACGCCACTGGCGTTGATTATTATGATTATCAACGAATGAATACCAGTTGTCGCCAGATCGAACCAGCTACTAACTCGGCACCTAATGGTTTGACACGTTTCGAAGCAACTGCTGAGACTTAGTGACTATTCGTGATTCTTGTTAATTTGGATGGAGACTCTTAATTGTTTGTTCATTCAAGAGCAAGAAAAGTAAAAGCCATGATCGAGTGATCCGGGAGGTCGTAATAGACTACCCTACTAAACCATGTGATAGTCTTATTAGATGACAAACGGTTTCTTGCAGTGTTTTTGTGGAAAAGTTAGTCCCTATCACCACTTGACACTTCTTGAAACTTTAACCCATCACCCATGGATTGCTACAATTCCCTACCGAACATGTGTGTCCATCTAGGCCAGACGCAGGAATATTGTCAAAGTCGTAATATTATTAATTTCCTTGTAACATTACAAGTCCGGATTATTGTCAATCGAGTCCGTTCTCACAATATTACAGGACTCACATTAATATTGATAATCTTACTAAGATTATTATAATCCGGACAATTGTAATGTTACTAGGAAAATTATAATCTTGCTGCGACATATTGATTGCCATTGTGGATTTATGAACGGGTGAATTGACACGTTAAACACGCATCTGTGGCCAGTCGATCATGTGGATTGAAGCGTTAAGCCTGATGTGGCACAAATACTGCCAAATAGAACTGCGCTGCCCTCGACCAACTTGTTATGATAGCGAAAAAACAAATATAAAGTATAACGGTTGATTTTGAGAGGTTTTCAGAGCAAATCACATTAAAGATAGAATGAGAGATTCGATGACTCTTAGTGTAATTTGATGTCGAAAGAGCAATTAATGTATGGAAACGTAAATTAATAAATCTGAAATCTCTAATAAATTGGTTCCATATAAAAGCATAACAAGTCATCTACAAGGCAGTTGTTGGTAAATTAAATAAAAAATTTATCAATATTCGAGTACCATAGTCAGACTCTCCACATTTGACTAGCATTGGCCAAACACTGTCCTGTATGGAAGGTAGTGAGTTGCCACTTTCAATAAATAGTGAAAACAATAGACGCCTTAAAATTAAAGCTATAGGTTTCATCGCATGCAACGTTTTCCTTCACAGAAAAACCAGTAGAGTTGTTATAAATCTGATGTCGGCTTGGGCGGTTTTATAAGCTCAGAACCAAAATAAAATAGGTACCACCTAATCCTGAATTTATCTTTATTTTTTCTTTGCGGTTTATGTAACTATCAGTGAATCTGTATAACTACAATTTTAGATAACAAAGACTTCTTATTTCGGCTTTTCGTCCAACCATTGTACATAAACCCACTCGCTTGTTTCGCAATTCTTCTCGGATTACATCTACAAACAAACTTAGGGTTGAACTACACATGGCCGCACGCGATCGCACTTTTCCGTCGCTCCATCCTTTTCTGTCACTCAGGAACGTCATTTGCTAGAGCATATAAAATAGACGGAACGCGATCGCGTGCGGCCATGTGTAGTTCAACCCTTAACGTCTATCTACCGTTGGGGTAGGCAGAGGCGGCATTGGGGTAGGATTAATATCTTTGTACATCAAAAGAAAGTCCCCTTTCCATCGCCTATTATGTTTTCTTATATACTTAGTTACCTACGTATACACTACGATCCATTGAACGATTTATATGTCAAGATGGAAGTGTGGTGCAACTAAAATAGACAGGGTATGTCACGATATATAACAAGAAGAATTCTAAGTACGAATGTGGATGCATTAGAGGTGAATTGTGTGAAAGATACACATTTGTAAGAAAGGAGTAGGTCGTCCAGAAAGTCTGGTGGCGACCAATATATTGTGTGATAGATTGACTATGATACCTATATATTATTAAATGATGGGTTGATTGTACCCATGGAACTGAACAACTTTCCTTAAGAAACCTACAAAATATCCGCAACAATCGTCTTTTCATACACTCTTGCGAATTTCCTATAGGTTTCTTAAGGGAAGTTGTTCAGTATCATGAGTGTACAATCACCCCTTAAAGTAATGCCTTAAGTAAAGTTTACCCTAACACCTTGTATAAGCCAATGATTTGATGATGAACGATTCTCATCCTTGGATTATTTTTAAACAACGCTGTTCTTGTCCTTATTCAGTAGCACATGTATAAATCGTTGAAATCCAATCCCATCAGATAGTCCCACGGACTGGATGTGGTCAATCTAACAACCGCTCATACAAGTAATTATGTTATTTTTCACTTTGTAACTACGTGACAAGGTCAGACGAGTTATTGCTCGTCTCTGGTAGCTCGCTCTGGTTCGGTGCGATACGATCCGCGTTGTTCGGGTGCAGTGCTTCCAATTATACATAGTTTGTTGGCGTAGGTCATAGCTTAATTGACTGCATGCTTATTTTCACATTAATCAATTATAGTAGATTACACACCGAGGACAGGAAAGTAAGAAGGTCTCTGAGGCTTTCTTATTTACTGTCCGAGGTTAGTATACTATTTTTCTCCTCGACGGAGGTGGAAAGCGACAACTTCGTTTAGCGCAGCGGGACGACAATTGACGTTTTCCGTCCGGAGGAGAGAAAAATATATTTAACGCCAAAGTAAGCAGCAATCGTATGGCCCTCTGTGGTTTGGCGGTCCTTGGTCTAATCTAGGCGCTTTCCTAATGTGGAGTTGTTTTTACGTCGTGTATTAAGACGTAATAGTAGGTGGAAATACCTCGGAGGCATCTTTTATTTTTCATTTTACGACTAGATTTATACCATTTACCGAAACTAAAGTCATACCTCAGTATTTTTGGATAGTTCATCTAGTGAAATCATCAACTGAATACACGATTGGAATTACTTCACTCGATAGAAAATCGTCACAAAGATGACGTATTTTCATGCATTTTCAAACATTTTTCTCGTTTTAGAAGAACTTAAAATAGTTTCCGATTGTTGGTATTTATACTCACATATTCACCATTAGTTTAACTGGTGCAATCATAAAAAAAATCTAGAAAAAGTACTTTGGTTAGTTGTTTTTAATCGAAAATACGGCTCGCGCACACACTTTTCGGAGCGCTCGGCAATCGCGTTTCTCATAGAAAATATTCGTCGGGACCTATGGCCCCTTAAGGCGACTATCCTATCTATCCTAGGCGGGCTGAAATGCTAATTTGGAGAACAGTTATCTTTTCCGACTATATATACATATTTATCCTATCCGCCCCACCCGTACACCCCACCGACTAGAGTGCGAAAGAGACAACTGCAGCTCGGACCAATTTTATCTACATAAAACGAAAACAGCATTTCGTATTCCCCTGTTTCCTCCTCCAAAACTAAACTGATTTTAATAATTCTTTCAGGAATAATATGAGAAAGACTTTGCGATGTTTTGCTTTTTTTGTTTATATTCGTGAAATTTGTTTGCTGGATGTCTCAAAACGGGCGGTAAAATTGGTAATTTACGAAGGTCGCTAGTTCATACATTAATTAATTAATGCAAAAAAGAAAAACATAGGGACATAGCAGAGGCAACATAGATTGTATTGTAAAAAATGTTTGCTCTCGTGTCATTATCCAGGTAGAAAACAGAGGAATATGTTTGTATGGAAAAAACGGTCCTCGCCTATCCTCTTAACCTTGAAGGCTCAAATATGATAAGGGCCAGTGCAGACGACAGTCCGTGTCAGACTTTAAACGAACAGTCTAGACATACAAAAAGTGTACGCTCGGTCTAAAGAACCATTTGTTATAAATAGATGCCTAAAGTGTTGTAAATACAGGGTGTTAGGGTAAACAGTTGCATTACTTTTAGGGGTGATTGTACCCATGGTACTGAACAACTTTCCCTAAGAAACCTATAGGAAAATCTAAAAAAAAAGTCTTTTCATACAAAAATTCGATCAGCTGATTGTATTTATAATTAATATAATTTGCGAATATCCTATTAGTTTTCTAAGGGAAAGTTGTTCGGTATCATGGGTAAAATCGCCGCTAACAAGTAATGAAACGGTTTACCCTAACACCGTGTATATCTCTGGTCCCCCGAAAATATTCGTTCGTTTCCTAAATGCGTATTTGCATATTTTCAACAGACTTTAGGAACAAAGAGCTTTTCTGTTTGACCTGTATGTATAACCGATTTACTAATATTTTTACTTTGATATTTTATTATTTATACAACGACGCTACAATACCTCGGTCGCTAGTAAAAGTTGTACGTCTAGAAACCTTACAAGATCGCGTCGCACTTGTTTTGTTTTGTTTATTGAACAGAGAAAGGCCAGTTTATCTGAATCACTGTAGAGTCTCTGTTCGAACCAGTCTAGTCTAGACGACCAGCCTGGAGTCTGTAAAGTTTTTGTACGACTTGTCTCGTCTGCAATATTTTTCCACAACACAATTTTCAAACAGTAGCAGCTTCGCTTCAAGTATTTCGCATTCATCAAGTGATCTATGATCGCTGTCATCTAGCGTAAGGAATTTTGTCGATCACTTAGACTTGTGTCGATCTCGGTACTGCTAGATAACTGTATTATGATTTTTACGTTGCAACTTGTACTGTCCTTGTTCCTTCCTTCACTGTTTTGATTGAATTAATTTTCGTTTCCTGCAATTTAGTATAATCCATACATAAACACTAAACAGGCTGTTACATATTTCTCCCGCTTTCTGTATGCAGGGTGAAATTGATATCATTACATTAGCATCCTTTTAAACTAAGAATCTACCCATCAAACTGGACAACTTTTACTAGGGGAGCAAATAGATCGGAGCAGAAACAAAACTGCTGTTGCATACATTTGAATCGAGCAGTCATTACAGTTTAGTATGGAACAGCAGATTTTTTTTTGCTCCGTTCGGTTTGCTCCCATAGTAAAAGTTGTTCAGTTTGATGGGTAGACTCTTAATTTAAAAGGTTGCTTATATATATATGATAAAAAAGTAAGTAAGTTATAGCCTGTAGAATCCCACTGCAGGGCAAAGGCCTCCTCTCACGAATAAGGGTGAGAGGGAGTGGGCCATACTCCACCACGCGGGCCCAGTGCGTGTTGGTGGAGGCAAGTTAGTGGTCACCTTGCTGTCAGAGAATTTTCAAGCCGCCAATAGGCCTCTGACTTGGCTTAACGAATAGTTACAACGCCATTTGACGGAACTATCCGAGACCAACTGCTTAACGTGCCTTCCGAAGCACGGAAACGCTCGAGATGAAATACCACTAAACGGTCACCCATCCAAAGACTGACCGGACCTGACGTTGCTTAACTTCGGTGATCGTTTCCAATACCGAAGCTCCACTACGCCAACGAGCGCTTATATGATAAAGTAAAAATAATTTATTTCACTCAAAACTTATTACATTTAAATTTGAGGTCTTCCCTTAGAGCAATTTGAGAATGCTCGTATGGGAATGCCTCGCTACTTCCTTAATTATAACTCTTAGATTGAGACATGCCAAAAATGTATAACTAATGTTTAAATATTTAATTAACAAACGATGGATAACAAAAGTATCTAAAAGATATAAAATTAAAATAAATGTAATGTGCGTGTGAGTACCCTGTATTCATACATCTTGTCACTGTGTGTCCTCGTTGGTTTTAATTGTTTCTGATCTGACATGACCTAATGAGATCTGATCTCTTATTTGGTTTAGATACATTTCCATTCTCTCCATGACCAGGAAAATTAGTCCATTCGACAATCTTCGTTTGCGCAGATGAGACCAGAGTCCCCGTCAAAAGAAATCATTTAGTAATTAAAAATCAATCATGCTCATAGCAAATAGCGGCAAGGGATTTTAGGCGCGAACGTGGCATATCCTGATAGGTAAATATCATTTCAATTTGTCAACTGCGCAGGTCTATCGGTATCTTAACTATTATAAAACTGTAACTGAACTGTGTCTGTACATTGAAGATATTTACAAAAAAAAGATTACGATATGGGTTTTAGGTATCCCCGACTCGAAATCAACCTTATTTAGAAATTTTGTCGGTCTGTTTGTCTGTTTGTTTGTTTGATCGCGCATCACGCAAAAACTACTGAACCGATTTTGATGAATTTTTGTTTGTTTGATAGCTTATGATCTGACTTAAAATCTGGTATATAATTTGTGCGGACGAAGTCGCGGGAAAACACTAGTGACTTATAAACTTGGTATTACTAACTATAACACTTGGTCTTCAGCGCCCTAGCTTGAGAACAAAATACTAAGTTTTTATTTCGAATGTTGGCATTTCAGATTTTTATTTTAGCCTTTTTAAAGTCTGTTTAACATGGTATTCAGCTTTCGGCATTTCATTTCTTGGTTGACTTTATGTGACAGCATAAACCCTGCATAAATTCGTCTGATGAATAGTCGGATTTCATAACTTTTCCTGACTGAAGCTAGAATAATTCATAGCGATTTTTTTCTGTGAAGCTCATTGCTTTTTATTCATATGTAAAATAATTTTTAGATTTTATATCCACGAAGACAATCTACAATACGTTGTCGTCTTGTATAGATACAATACATTGTCTAAATCATCAATACATTACAATTACATTGTGGGTACAATACTTTGACATATTACCTATATTTTGTTTCAATAGGAATAATAGGTATACGTTCAAATAAAAATGCAAAATGCGTGGTCCACCACGAAGAAATCGAACAGGGTTTTTAGCAGTTTCGAGTGACTTCATAGCGAAAGTAGTGATAGAAAAGGAAAAGTAAAGACTTAAGACGCTGTTATCCCGTCGAGGCCGTTTTTTGAACACGAACGAAAGTGTTTTAAACTGTGTTTTAAAGTCTGAAATTAAATTATGTCTTATTTAAGGATCGGGCGAATGGGCGACTGTTCCCAATTACACGATTAGATTAAGTTTACTAGATAGAAAAACATCCCAAAGTTACCCCTTTTTGTTATGTTTTTTCAATACTATGATTAAACTGCTGATATTTAACTTTTTATTCTTGTACTTAACTAAATACATTAAATATTTCTAGTGAACTCAGAAGAATTTTTAGCTTAGAAACTCCCATGAGCAAAGATATTGACGAAAAACACGTTTTTTTGCGATCCTGCTTTCAATTGGAGCGGGATGGCTAATTGTAAACTTATTCTTGCAAGAAAGAGACGCTTGCACTGGGATAACCTAGCCTTAAATGAAACTATAGTTTAAATCGTCCGTAACGGAAGCAGAGACTATGCATCATTATAAAATGTACATACATTCTTAGAACTTAACAGTTCCACGTTTGTGCAGTCAAAGCAACGCATTACCATCTGAATACACCCCCTTATTAGTGCACAAACAACACAAATGACGTACTGTGGACACAATGACATGCATTAGAGCACGAACCCAATGCAGATGCACGATGACAGACAGTATCGAAACCAAGCCCACGTGACCGACACGTCTCCTGAAGATCGTTGGGAATAGGGAATCCAATCCCGCACTAAAAACGCGATCCCGCATGCCTGCGGGATTGAGGTCAGTAATCCCGCGGATCCCGCGGGACTTGCGGGATTGAGTTTTTTTTTACTTTTTTTTTGTTTTAAGTAGTAAAAATGAGATTAGGAGAAGTAAATTAAAATATAATTACAAAGTAGTTTTATTACTCATTGCTATTAATCAACGAGGCGTTTTCCAAGACTAGTAAATCGAAAAATCACTAGATGGCTATTTTAAAATTACTCCTAAAGTATGATTTCAATTCCAAAAAAAATTCCAAAATTCATTTTTAAAGGATGACCTTCAGTTTTTCTATGATTGCATCAAGTCTGACAGGTGATGTTGCCAATGGATAAATTGTTCACTACCAATAAATACGCCATAGCAACGAAAATGTTAGTTTTTTCTATGTAAAATGAACATTAACTGCACAAAAATTCGATTAATTGAAAGTATCAAAAGGTCTTTCACACGATAACCTTCATGATCCTATTAACGAAGTAACAAGTTGCGCCCTAAAATTACGAAATCAAAAAAAAAAACACAACACTTTCGGTCTGACAGGTAAATTGGTACGATTGTAACGCCATCCTTCCAGTGTCATTGAACCATTTTTTTTAAATATTAAAACGCCTCATTGAATAATCGTAAAATCAGCTTATTTTTTCTGATAATACTTTCAAAGAAATGATAGGTAATACTTGAACTGACATTGTTCCAAATTCCGATACAGGATTCACACAGCACAAAATATAAATTCAAGGTAGCTGTAATTTAAGTTAAAAACTGAAAACATTTTTATTCCATTCTAATTCTATAGAAAAGTTGTTAAATAACTTATTGATAAGGCTGTTGTGCTGGGGTCTTACAAAAAAGTAGAACGTCGTCTGAGCCCATTTTTAGGGTTCCGTAGTCAAACAAGGAACCCTTATACTTCCGTCAATTCCATCCGTCTGTCCGTCTGTCTATCTGTTTGCATGAAGATAGAACAGTAACCCAAAAACAGAAATGAGGTAGATAAGAAGAAAAAAAATTTTGTCGACCCATCGATCCCATACAACAAAAAGGGGGTTGAAAAAAAAACTTTTTTGATATAACGAGTGAGGTGTCTTTGGATAAATATTGTCAAATGGAACAAAACTTTCATAAAAACTAAATCGCTGTAATGCTTCTGTATCGCAATCTCTGAGCTCAAAGTCAAAATTGTCTCTTACGTATGATAACAATTAAAAGATTAATACTTTTCTTCTTATTCGAATCATGTAATGACTACGGAACCCTATCATGGGCGACACCGACACTCTTTATACCGATTTTTCTTAAAAGAAATGCAATCCCGCAAACGTGCGGGATCCCGCATGAGTAATCCCGCATTTTTGATCCCGCAAAAAAGGTGCGGGATTGGATTCCCTAGTTGGGAATCAAGGAAATTCTTCTGCAATTCACTGCAGAGAAATGTTAATTGTAGAGATAATTTAGGGAGACCTAGATCCAAAACTGGTCATCAATTGGCTGCAATAATGAAACAAAAACACAAAAGCTCCCCGAGGCACTATGAAGCGCGCTCAGGGTTGCCTGACGTATGAAGTTCCTCGTACAAATGCGAGATTCGGGGTCTCTCGTACGAGGTACGAGGTTGCTGTCAGCCTCGTACAAATTGTACGAGGTTTTATGGAAATATAATATACTAGTGTTTACCCGCGACTTCGTCCGCACAAATTATATACCAGATTTTAAGTCAGATCATAAGCTATCAAACAAAAAAAGTTTCATCAAAATCGGTTCAGTAGTTTTTGCGTGATGCGCGAACAAACAAACAAACAAACAAACAAACAGACAAACAGATGGACAAAATTTCTAAAAAGGTTGATTTCGAGTCAGGGATACCTAAAACCCATATAGTAATCATTTTTTTGTAAATATCTTCAATGTACAGACACTCTTCAGTTACAGTTTTATAATAGTTTATTTAAAAAGGTTGATTTCGAGTCAGGGATACCTAAAACCCATATCGTAATAATTTTTTTGTAAATATCTGCAATGTACAGACACACTTCAGTTACAGTTTTATCATAGTTTAGATTCCATTGCAACCGTCGTTTTGTAGAATAAAATGAATATCGAATCCATCAAAAACTATCAGATGTTTATATTTTGCCGTTAAACACTCAAGAAACCGATCATTTCTTAGATTTGTTTCTCGTTTTAGCTGCTCTTATCTTTCTTTTCTGTTTTTTTATTAAAAAAAAAATGTTTGCTCTATGAAACGTTTAAAATTAAAATGTGTTATATGCCGAATTCTTAGTTTTTTCACATTTTAGATTTTGTACGAGGAAAAAATCAACCTGTCAACCCTGGGCGCTCTTATACCGTATCGCTATTGTTTGATTGATGGATTGTACCACGAGCCTAGCTTTTAGCTTGTATTGTTAAGCTATAAATGCGTCATAACGGCATGCATCGCAGTAGCAGGTGTGTCGGGAAAATTTATTATTTGTTACATGGCTGTTTCGCTGTCATGATTACCACTACAAAGAAAAAACAAAATCAAATAGATTTGTAACATTATCAAGGAAGGTCAAATAGTTTCTTCGCGTTATTTATGGACACAAGTCACCGACAATTACATTTAAACGTAAAATAATTATAAATCAATACTATAAACGTTATATTTAATGATTTAATAGGAATACTCATTAAAAATGAACATTATAATATAGCAATGTTTTCGCACATGTCCATCCAGGCGAATCACGAGTGGACAAGAGGAAAAGTGCCACTCATGGAAACCGAATATCGTACTTGAAAATACATTACCCTCCTTCTGGGTCAGTCGGGTAAAAAGTTAACATAATGAGCGTTTTTCTTTTATTTTTTAAATTTAGTTTCTAAAAAACTCGACAGATGGCATGTTTATCGCTCCATAGAGCCGTCCGCGAGATCCTGTCAAAATCTTGTCAAGACTGTGCCTGCCTTTTTTTTGGAAGGCCAAGGGATCGAGCCCATACAACCAAGTAAGGCGTAAAAATATAGAATTTTCGATTAAAATTTTTAGTAAACAATGAAATATGCCATCAAAAGATGCGTCGGCATCTTCTTGGTCACCTTTTCCCTCTTTATTATTTTAAAGAAACACTTTTTGAAATTTTGACGTTTTGTCGTACAGACCGTAGCGCCATCTATCGATCCCCTAGAAAACTAAAAGAAAAACGCTCATTGCACTAGAAAGCAGAGCGTGCATAAAAGTACTTAAGAATTAGGTAGGTAGTGGATTATACTGGGATATTTTTAGAAAACAATCTTATTTCCCATGGAAGCTAAAGTTTGCTTCTTCTTTCATACATACAAACCTTTGAATATTCCGTTTTGGTTTTGGTCAAAAACTTTCTCTACCTCCGCAGGTAGAGTCGTAGCAAGATTTTCACCCTTTCGTTTCTACCCTTTAATCTGCGTAAACATAGCAATGAAGCTTTATAACTGAAAGTTTACTGATTCCTAAACATCACTACATAACTGTTTAATAGTTAGTCAAAAAACGAATTTTAATTAATTCTTCTCCAAGTCGTCTGTCATACGAATCGTCCCTGTATGCCTCCCTCTCTATTTCATAAGGAGTCGACTATAAATTCAATCCACTCATGTCCCCCTAACCACTAGACTGAGAAAAGTTAAATTTTACGGGCAATTCCTCCACGATGTAGACATCAGCTGAAAAATAATTTGTAACTTCTTGGGGGAAGGAAAATTCGCTGAATAGGCTTGAGTTCTTTAGAAATGAGCGATACGCACCGCAGTACTGACTTATACAAGGTGTTACAAAACTACAAATAAACATTTAAGGGCGTGGTGTAGACCATCAAACTGAACAACTTTCACTATGGGACCAATATCGAAATCGCGAATAAAAAAAATTATGTTCTATAGGTACTCTACAAATCGACTAGAGCTAAAATATGTATGGGATATGAAATTATTTTTTTTGCGATTTCGATGTTGGTCCCATAGAGAAAGTTGTTCAGTTTGACGGTCTTAACAACCCCCTTAAGAGTTTCAAAAATTTATTGTTACTTATGAAACACCTTGTATAATTTAACCACTTTTATTTTGCCATAGGTGTACGAAATAGAACGATTTAATGTACGAATCTTTAGAGATATGGTTCTTTTTAGGGTTCCGTACCCAAAGGGTGAAAACGGGACCCTATTACTAAGCCTACGTTGTCCGTCCGTCCGTGATTTTACGCCCCTCCCTTCTCCCTAAGGTCTTGAGTGGGAGATGAGGAAATGAGGGCAGATGAATAATACATATGCTCTAACCATCTAAATCTAACACAGGTATTATAAGCTTACGCTGTTCATGTATAGCTTTACGTATCGCCGTGTATACAATTCAATTTGGCATAAAGGTAGCATGAAGTATGATGATGAAACAAAGGACATAGGCCACTTTTATCCCAAAAACAAAAGGAATTCTACTCTGGTGTAGCCGCAGGCAGATGCTATGGTAGTCCAATCATTTTAGGGTTTGACCATAACAATAATTAATCTATCGCTGAAACTTTGCAGTGTGATAAAGTAGAGTATACAGATTACGGTTGACAAATAATCTAGGACCGGAAAAAATTAAACCTAGATTATTTGTCAACCGTAATCTGCACATTTTACTTTATCACACTGCAAAGTTTCAGCGATAGATGAATTATTGTTAGGGTGTCCATACAAGGAAACTCTAAAATGACTGGACTATGGGTAATAATATACAAATTAATGAGTCATCACGCTTCACCCCACACCCCTAGAAGGGTGACGTTTTAGGTACGTCTTCCGTCGCGCATCCGCTAAGGGTACGGATTTCCCTGAATTCAAGGGGATTAGCGGAAAACCCCATAATGTGATCGTTAGTCCTATACAATACATGATACAGATGTTCTTTATTTTGTACGAAACACAGAAATACCGTAAAAGGTAAAAAAAACTGGCAAAAGCAAAAGGTTTCTCTTTTATTTATTTACTAGCGACCCGCACCGGCTTCGCACGGGTGCAATGCACATATAAACCTTCCTTCCGGAAACGCTCATTAAAGTTAATCCTCCATTAGATCTCTTGCTACCTTTTACTACGTCAACGTAGTGTGTGTGTAGTGTTTCTGCAACTGAGCGTCAATTAACTTATTTAAAAAAAAAATCATCAAAGTCCGTTGCGTAGTTTTGAGCAGCATATATAATGTCTAACAAAATTAGGTGAAACTTTTTAATGGGATGATCAGACCATCAAACTGAACAACTTTCTCTATGGGACCAATATCGAAATCGCGTTTCATAGAGAAAGTTGTTCAGTTTGATGGTCTGATCATCCACTTAAAATAGTTTCACCTAATTTTGTTAGACCTTATATATGGACAGACAGACAGCGGGAAGCGACTTTGTTTTATACTGTGTAGTGATTTACCTAAGTATAGAGGTCATTCCATCCTGAAATCTGAGTAGCTTTGCAAGTTTGTTAATGGGCAATGCGTCGCGTATTGAGTTCTCTCCGGCTTTCACGTGGCTCTACTATTTTGTATTAGCTCAAATGTGTATTTCTAAATGAAACAATCTTTGACATTACGATACTCCCAATACTCACTCGTCATTGGCGCAATTGCAGAGCTAGACGCAACCAAAATTAGGATTATAATAAAGCTAATTAATAAAACATGAAAGCCCAATTTCCCATTATTGTCGAAATGAATCTCTTCTCATTTAGAAAATAAATCGTCTGAACCAAGTCTGAACAATCGAAGCCATTGGGAGGAAAATAAGGGTAGGTACAGTTAAAAGAATCGATATTTCAATTAACCCCAATGATCTGTTTCCTGCCCACCCCCTCCTCGTAAAACTAACTCGGACACCATCCCTGTAATGAAGGCAAAGGCGCGGTCTTGACCAGAGGGGGATGGAGGTGTTAAGTTTCACAGGGCGAGTTAAACTAAAGTGGGGCTATAGGAATTCAGTAACTGTAACAGCTATGATATTTCAGCTGGAACATCATTAAGACGTAATAGTAGGTGGAAATTCCCCCGAGGCATCTTTTATTTTTCATTTTACGACTAGATTTATACCATTTACCGAAACTAAAGTCATACCTCAGTATTTTTGGATATTTCATCTAGTGCAATCATCAACTGAATACACGATTGGAATTACTTCACTCGATAGAAAATCGTCACAAAGATGACGTATTTTCATGCATTTCTAAACATTTTTCTCGGTTTAGAAGAACTTAAAATAGTTTCCGATTGTTGGTATTTATACTCACATATTCACCATTAGTTTAACTAGTGCAATCATAAATAAAATCTAGAAAAAATACTTTGGTTAGTTGTTTTTAATCGAAAATACGGCTCACGCACACACTTTTCGGAGCGCTCGGCAATCGCGTTTCTCATAGAAAATATTCGTCTGGACCTATGGCCCCTTAAGTAAACAGGTCTCTCGATTGTTTCGTATAGGGGCTGTGATCCAAATGCTCTGTTCATCCAGTAGGTCCAACTATTATTTCCGTTGGACTAGGAACCCTCCTTTTCCTTTAATGAGCCTTTTCGCGCTACCGACGAACTTGTATGAAGCGAAACCGACGAAGTAGTTAGATCTAGAATCTAGAACAACACATGAGTGTTTTGTATCCCACTACTAGTTTATCCGCACGGCTTTATTCCTATTTCATTAGTTGCGGAAAACATTTTCCTTTATTCATCAAGATACATTGCTATTAATTGCTAGGGGAAGTGGAAACATTTACTCATATCATATTATAACATGTTTTTTTTTTCATTCTGAATTTTGTATGTAGCTTTTTCCTTTCACAATTCTAAAACAAAATTCCATAAACGCTGCTCTTTTAAAGAAACAGGAAAAGGAAATGCTTAAAATTTACGATGAAAGCACGTTTGCAATTTAAAATTGTATAAAAGTGCGGCTCTTACAAATCGCGTAATAAAGCACCGGATTACCGTCGACGGAATTAAACGAAGGTGCGAGATTTTATCACATGGAGAGAAGACTTGGTTAGTTGCTGCATGGCTAGCAGGCCAACCACGAAAAAGCGAGAAAAACGTAATGCGCGCTCTTTTTGGCATACGTATAATAAAAAGATGGACTCATATCTCGAGTTATATCGTTTTCCCAGGGGTAGCATGCGAGGCCTACTGCGGCCGTAGTAAGAAAGCGCGATACAGCGCTATCGCGCCTTAGCTTTCTTTGTATTTGCGCGCGAACGAACGAGAAGCCGCGACAAAGCCACCATCGTGCTACGGCTGTTGGTCATAATTTCGTATCATTCGCGAGAGACTCGTTTGCGTACTGGAGCTTTGATATTATAAATGATCATCGATGTTGAGCAACGACCGGTCCGGTCAGACTTTGGATGGGTGACCGTTTTAGTGGCATTTCATCTCGGAAGCCTCCGTTCTTTGGAAAGCACGTCAAGTTGGTCCCTGATTGTGCCGTTAAACGGTGTACCTACTCATATATACCGTTGTTTTAAATAAAATATAAGGTCCTTCTTAATTTTCTGATGGTTTTTAAGGGGACCCAAATGTTAAGGACAACTTTTTTTTGCTATTTCGATTTTCGTCCCATAGAGAAAATTGTTAAGTTTGATTCTGATCTGATTTTGGTCTGATCATTTCCTTCAAAACCGTCAGCTTATCAAGAAGGACCCTGTAAATCAATGCTGATAAAGTAAAAAACGTAAATAGAAAATAAAAATTACATCTGAACGCTGACTCCCACAATTTTCCATCATCAATCACCTACATTTTATAGTTTTTCAGCCGTTTGCCTACGAGTTGGACCTGACTCACGCCGCTATTCACTAGCTTTACGGCATAACTTCAGGGGGTGCATAGCATTAAAGGGGGCGCGCAAAGGACGTCGCCCCTTTCAAATTCTGACTCATATGTTTAAGGTGTACCGCGGTGTTTGTCATAAGCGGTTGCGGGTGTTAAATCAAAATTTCAAAGGTAGGTACATTATTTCTGTTGTTATAAATAACAATTTAGAAGTTCCTGACTTGTAATCCAGATTTGTAACTAGATACTATTAGACTGAAACTCTCTGGACACTGGTGAATACATTTAATGGACTTTTCCTCGATAATTATATAAAACATATTGGAGCGGTTCAGAATTGCGTACGCGCGTCACACGGAGCCGAGGCGGAAGTGCGCCGGCTGTCAGATTGACAGCAGACCAAGGGGCAATCCATAGAGCACGTAGAGGGGTCTGCCAAAAACCACTTGTCCGCTAACAATACTTAAAGATGATACTAAGATAAGATAAGATTATTTATCCCTAGCGGAATCTGTCGCTCTCCGTCGCAGCTCTACACTACCTACCTACTAACTAACTACCTATGGGTTTCGCGACAAACTTTATGTTGTGTTTTTTTGGGCAATACCTAGGTTAGTTTGCCTAACCACCTACATGCTACTATGTACAAAACTTTCAATATGTTAAAAGATATTGCCCACTTGACGAACTGTATTCGTTTCAAATCCTTGCGCAACTAACGAATGAGTATAATCAAAGAATAAATATAAAGAGTATGATAGCTAAAATTTTCCACAAAACAGGAGGAATATCATACTTCCCAATGAAATGGAAATTATCCTTTTCTGCAGTGGGATTTCTTATAAAATTTTAATTTACCAGTTTTGTATGCGAAACGGGATTGGGCAATTTCTTTTGAATCTTTTTACATTTGCAGTTCTAGTTGGTGGTGGCGGGGTTTCTGCGGCCAACTCGAACCACCTTTTCCTGTTTTCGGGATATTATTCTTCTTTAGAAATAGAAATCTAGTTTTCTTATTTCCACAATGCAGCATGATTTTTTTTTCATCGCTTTCGCTTCCTGCTTGCACCACAACCAGCTCATAAAGTATATTTATCTTCGCCTAGCATTGACTGCCGACTGTAAAGTGAGACAGTGCTGGCAGTCAAACTTATTTCATTACGGATTGATCGACGAATCTAGACTGTAACCTATGTTACATTAAATGCTAGGACTTGTGTGAATGGTGCCACCGATCGGAGGTGAAACTATTTCAATTGGAAATCTCGATTGCAGCACGCAGCCTTATACACCGGTGGATGAATTTCAATTCGATCTTCTGTGAACCTCGTCTGGGTTTGTTCCTTTGATTTTCTGTAGACCGGTTCTATTCCACCCTAGAACGATGGTTAAATCGTTCTAGATTCCACCTTATAGTTATAAGTTTAAGGCTGCGTATTGGTTCTTTAGGTAAAGATGAAATAACAATGGCAAGTCTCTCGTGGTAGGTGGTAGGGATTGCAAAATAAAGGTTTGAAAGTCTGCAACCGTTTGCTCTATTGTTTACGTGTTTACGCAGAGTTCGTCCGCGTCGCTTTGTTTTTTTTTCATCACCAAGCTCACACTAAAAGCAAAAGACATCATCGGCGTTTCATACATTTTTGGTCCAAATATGAAAGTGTGCCAACAAAAGTGCTATATTCTGTTAAAACTAAAAGCATTTATTGTTATGGCATGAAGGCTGTAGCTGTAAGTTTTATTTCATCGAAAATTTATGAAAAGGCAGATTTTTCGAACCCAAATAAAAATAAGGACCCTACAGTTTTGGTGCCATAAAAAAATGTTTAGACGGACATGTCCTTACAGAATATCCCATACATGTTTTTTTTTGGCCGGCACTTTCACGTTTTGGGAAAAATTCGATTCTTTTAACTGTACAAGGATTACATAGAACTTCATGGTACAATACAATGCAAGCGAGGAATTCGTAACGCTTCGTGATTGAGACGTATGCTCTCTTCCAGGGTATCATCGAAGTACGTGAAATTCGGATCAATAATTTAATCAACTTAAAAGCGTAACGTGTGTCTTTCTGTTGTTGGCAAAGGTTTCCCGCCAAGCTCATGGGATGATACTGTTTTTATTCATATTATGTTGATAGCATTTTTGGCTCCTAACATATTGCCTAACAAACGGCCCATAAGGTCACCCTTTTCGTGGTTGATAGAAATTATAAACTGTTATGACTCTTACGAACATCAAAATCAAATAATTTAACGCAGATCCGTTTCTCAAACATTTTAATCAAACAACTGCAAAAGTCAATTATAAAACAATTGATTTAATCTGCAACTTTTCAATTGACTCGCTCTCAATTTGCAGATTGGGCTGTCATATCTTAAATTGTGAAATGAGAGATGAAATGATGAACGAGCTCGCGGAATTTTAGCTTCTATTTAACTTTCATTTCATTCGTATCTCAAACAAGCTTCGAAGGCTGCGAAACGTATGTTAATATTTATACAGGACATCTATTACTGCTTCTATATCTTCTATACCTACTTAGTTTTTATCAGTAGGTACTTCCTTATAAATTACTAGTGTTTTCCCGCGACTTCGTCCGCACAAATTATATACCAGATTTTAAGTCAGATCATAAGCTATCAAACAAACAAACAAACAAATAAACAAACACACAAACAAACAGACAAACAGACAGACATACAGACAAAATTCCTAAAAAAGGTTGATTTCTAGTCAGGGATACCTAAAAACCATATCGTAATCTTTTTTTATAAATATCTTAAATGTACAGACACACTTCAGTTACAGTTTTATAATAGTTTAGACATCCTGTTTGTACAAAAACAGGACGTTCATTATTCATACTAATTTATCATCTCTAGTTATTTGCAGACAAAAACATTGATGGATAATATTATTAATGGATGTACAACTAAAAATACACTAAAAACAGGAAAAAGGTTTTCTTATTCATCATCATCATCATCCGGCTAAAGTGTCGGTAGCTTAATTTGATGAAAGCACAGCCTCGGATCGACAGGTTACGGGTTCGAGTCCCATCCAACACACAATTCTTTAATCTTTATTTATCCCTCAATATTTTCCAATTACTTAAACAGTTTATTCCTTGAGTTAAAAAACTGTGCACTCAAACTGACAAACTAATAATCGAAGCAATAAATACACTTCGGGCGGTCACTCTGCGTTCTCGAAACTTCACAATCCGCACAATGATGGCAATAAACGTCCAAATGGCCAATTTATCATCAGGTAACGACAGTGGGAAGTTTTGAGTGACGGCAATTGCGAATGTGGGAAGCTTTTCATGAGGAACATTTACTGAAACGAATTCTGTTGAGACTATTATAGATTGTTTTGAAGTTGCCTTTGACTTCTGTGAGAAAACCAATTGCATATCCTTTTTGACGGTCAACGTATCTGCCATTTTTTTACTTTAAATACAATTACGAGTTCATCTATCAATATCTTAGGACCAACTGAAGCGCAACCAGAATTCAAAAACGTTTACCTAACTAAACGCTATATGTTGCTTAACTTCGATGGACTGAAACTCCCACCACGTTACGAGCACAACTTCTCATGAAAAAACCTTCACATCACTCTTAGATCTTCTAGTAATTAACCTCTATTCTTACCAGATAAGGAGACTCTTGTAAAGTGCTAGACGCTTGAGCTTGACACTAACGTTAGAAATGTCCCTAACGACTTCGATAAGCTAAAAATAAGACAGATTATCCGCTGCTATGAGCGAGATTATGAGACGGGTATTCTGCGAGAATCGACCTCCGCTTGGGTTAATATCGGAGCTGGAAAATATTCTGAACGCGTTACAGGGGCAAATATCTTTGAGACAGACTCTGGGAATTCTATTTTTCGGAGGGCACAGGGATCAAGGTTAGGTTTGCTTTTATTTGTACGATTTATATCAAACGTACGACTTTAAGCTCAGGCCACACACAGGCGGTACCGGAGGCGGGATTTTTTGTAATGTACGAGTTTATATGGACCCTGCCACACAGAAATCCGGGCCGGGAGCGGCGCGGCGCGGTGCGGTACCGGGAAGAACGCTATGACAACCAGGCGGCCGCGACGCGCCGCTGTATTCCATTGTAGTCAATGCGAGGTGTCACACAGAGCGGTGCGGGCGCGTCGGTCGCGGTCCGGAGGCGGTATTTACCGCGCTGTCATTTTGTATTTTATGGATGGCCGCTTTCGATGTCACACCGGCCGTCTCCGCGCCGCTACCGCGCCGCCACCGCGCCGCGCGGACCCTGTGTGGCAGGGCCCGGAATGCTTTCGCTTCCCGCAGATCCGCCGCCGGCCCTCTTTCCCGCAGGATCGCCTCTGTGTGGCCTGAGCTTTAATCATGTTTAGTTACTCACCGTGTGGTTCCGTCCATATTATTTCTTGCAGTGTTATACCTATTCGGTTACTACTATATACGGTTACGGACTAGGCACCTATCACAACTCGGGTATTGACTTGACGGCCCGATAGCTCAGTCTTTACTGAGTCTGCTGTGCTGCACCGAGGGTCGCGGGTTCGAATCTCACAAGGGGCAAATATTTAGATGGGGAATAGGAATATAGGATGTTTGGATCTATATTACAAGGACATAAGATATAACCACGCGTACCCAATGCGGATTGGTAGACTTCACATTCGCATCGGAATTTCTTCTTCAGCGAATGCAGATTTCCTTACGATGTTTTCCTTCACCGTTTGAGAGCAGTCGGTAATTACGTACATAAGTTAAAACTTTGGACTGGACTGGACTGGACTGGACTGGACTTTTCCACCTGATCACTTATTTTTTTTTTTCGACCAATCTCGCTCATAATTTATTGCTTGGAATCTATTCATTCATCAATAGGGCAGAGCTAGACAGCGCTTTTATTTTTTTGTATGCAAGCAAAAACGAGCCAAGCCAAAGTCCGCCATAGTACACATGGCGACACAACAACCTTTAAACATGGACACATAGTTCAACTATGGGTAAGTTCATCTGTCGCCGTGTGTACACAACACCAGGCGCAAACTTAAGTTAAATTGAATCTCTTGTATTTTCCTATCAGTCGGCTACGGATTTCTCTAGAGAGGTCGCTCTAGGAGATCTTATTTAACGCGTCCTTCCTTATTCAGCAGAGCGTTGACTTTTGAATTCGAGATTTATTTACCCTGCCGTCTGTTGACATGTACTGTTTAGTTTATTATCCTCTCATCTCGTTAGCATTCGCACTGGAAATATAGAAAAAACGCTTATTTGCATTAAAATCAAATGAAAGACGAAATATCTAAAAAAAAACGGTCAAGTGCGAGTCTCGCACACCGAGGGTTCCGTACCACACCACCGGGACCTTTAGCGCGAGACCGTTGGCCGGTTTTTAGGGTTCCGTTTTTAGGGTTCCGAAGTCAACAAGGAACCCTTATAGTTTCGCCATGTCCGTCCGTCCGTCCGTCTGTCCGCGGCTTAGCTCAGAGACGCTTAGTACAAGAAAGCTGTAATTTGGCATGGGTACACATATTAATCACGCCGAGAAAGTGGTAAAATAAAATTTTGAAAAATATTTTTTTTTAGGGTACCTCCCCTACCCGTGAAGTGGGGACGCAATTTTTTTTTCTCGTCTATCCCATGGTGTGGGGTATCGTTGGATAGGTCTTTTAAAAATACGGTGGGTGTGGGAAAACCATTTTTCGATTTAGGGATCCGTTAGCGAAATATTAAGCTTTAAGGTGCTAATTTTTGTTAGAGTCGAGTGTCCCCCCCCTCTGCCAGCTAAACGGTTGTTTCTAGATATGTGAAAAAATTCATGGCAGTAGTGTATATAATGAAATTAAAAGGAAAACTATCACCGCTAAGTTAGCTTTACAAGTTAACGAGTAATAGTCGACCATCTTAAAAAAGTACTTTTTAGACTTTATTAGCCGTCAAACCGTAGTATAAAACAAAAAGCCCCCTTCTAAGTTCGTATATTGTGACGGGCAACTACGAAACCCTACCCTGCGCGTGGCCCGACACGCACTTGGCCAGTTTTTATTATTTGTTGTTATACTGTAGAGTTTGCTCTATAATCACAACAAGTTTGACGCTTGTATGTATTACTGTTTTTAGAGCTAGAAGAAAAAAAGTTTCTTTTATTAAAGGCCCCCCCTCCCCCCTTAATTTTTAACAACGTAATACCGAGGTCTCAAACGATGTTTCCTTCACCGACCTCGGCATCTCGGTATTACTATCTATCTATAACGTCACGCCTCTTTCCCAATGGGGTAGGCAGAGACCAGGGCGCGCCATCTTCTACGATCCTTACATACCTCTTTTGCCTCATTCACATCCATACATCTCTTCATACATGCCAGTCGGTTTCGAGTACTCCGCACCTCCCCTTTTTGTAGGACGCAACGGATTTGATCAGAATACGTCCTACGAGGGCGCCCTCTGTCGACACTTCCACTCATTTTAGCTCCATATATCTCTTTCGTACATCTGCTATCACTCATCCTCTCCACATGACCAAACCAACGAAGCATACCCTTCTCTATTCTTGTCACAACATCTTCCTTCAATTTACATCGATCTCTAATCACACAATTTCTCACTCTATATCTCAGCGTAACTCCACACATACTTCGCAAGGAACGCATTTCAACAGCATTAATCTCGGTATTACATCGTGAGGAAACCTGCGTACGCTGAAGAAGAAATGTGAAATCTATCAATCCGCAACGGGCACGGGTGGTGAACTGACGCCCATACAGCCTTGAGAGTAGGCCTGTGCCCTCCAGTGGGACGTTTATAGGCTGATGATGATACCCCGTGAAATATTCTTGAGCATAATGTTTTACCAGTTATTTCGGCACTGATGTTGTCTTCAAATCACCTTTCTCCCCAAGTTGTTTAAAGCCAAGCTTTCTTGAAGCTATCGATCGCCGCCCAAGGCTACAAGGCCGCAGCACCTACATTATTCAATACCTCCTAAACTGTGCGTCTATAAATTACGGTTTACCTGCAACCTGTACATTTACAGGGTGTACATTAAAATTTGTGCGTTACACACTAAAGGGTATTATTAATGGTCTTACAAAGAACAGTTTCTTCTCTCGTTTCTATACCTCATATGAAGGTAGATGAGGAAGGCCGTAGATAAAGTTTTGTGATGCGGTTCGGCCAATGTACAGCAAGTGGACCATGACCAGCTGATGATGATGATACGTAATGCGCTCGAAAGGCTTAGGCGCAAAATGACGACTTCGCAAAATGTCAACCATTCGCACAAGGTCCACTTCGCACAAAGTCTATTTCGCAAAACGTCGTCTACGTCCATTCATCTCTTTCAGTGGTCATTTCAGCGCACACTCCTTTTTTACACATGTCATCTTTCACACAATCCATTCATCTTTTCTTTGGTCGTCCTCTTTTCATGTACATTCACATTTAACACTCGTCTTGTAATATGACACTCCTCTCTTCTCATCACATGCCCATACCACGACAATAAAACCCTATTTCATAAAACTACCATCAACATCATTTCGAGGCTCGCGATTTTGTCTGCGTTACTAATCCAAAATACAATTCGAAATCAGTTCAACTGTTCCCTTTCGGCCATTAAAGGACCACTTCCCACAAGGACCACCCCCAAAAGGACCACTCCCAAAAGGACCACTTCCCAAAAGGACCACTACCAAAAGGACCACTTCCCAAAAAAGACCACTTCCCATAAGGACCACTTCCCAAAAGGACCACTCCCAAAAGGACCACTTCCCAAAAGCCCTCCGGAACCGCGAGGCACAAACATCTTAACTATTACATTTGTAATTTTAGTTGAATGTTTATTAGGTTCGTGATGAGGCGATAGGAGCACGAATAGTAGGTGTGTCCTCGTTCTCCTACCAGTAGGAGAATTCATTAGGAGCAGGGAATTTAAACAAATGTTTTATATACAACATCCAGATCCATCTCGTACATAAACATAACGCACGTATGTAACGCAAATGTACACCCTTTATGCCTTGCAGCGTTGGCGTGTAGCTACTGCTAAACGTAGATATTAGGTATACGTAGGTATAGCTAATAATAATATTGTGACACGTGCCTGGGAGTACTTTGGGCACTATAATCCTCTGTGCTTTGGGTACTTGCGTGGGTAAGTGTATTGTTTCTGTCGTGTCCCTTACCAATCGGCTGATGTGATTTCTTTCAGGGATACATTGTTTTCTATATGTTATGTAACGTTGTAGGTAATCTGTTTTGTATTCATTGATGCTCTCTAGGTTCAATGTCTTGGGTTTTTTATTGAACGAAAAAAATGTAAACAGAAAAATGTGCCACCATTTTATGGATCAATAGGTTATTTGTTCACTATGTAGAATGTCAGTCTTTTCCCTTGGTTTTATTATTTTGTTCCTACTTTATAACCTATACTTCTGCGGAAAAGTTTAAATCGGTTGTGACTAACATCTTTGAATAGTAAATATTTTTTCTTTTCTATAGGAAATTGCCATTACTTTCTATCTCTCTCTTCTTCTTCTCACCTGACGAGAATGTTAAAACGCGCGAAACAGCTAGATATGCCTGTCGTTCTGTCCTAAACTAGAATTTACTTATTGAACTCCACGGGTCATACTAACCAAAGATTTTCTACAGTTTGCCGGTCATAATAAACCGAAATCAAAAGCTCCTACCCCATCTGAAATTACAATAAGTTCCCGAGCGTCCCCTGGGATTCGTTTATTAAAACAAGCCCTAGTGCAGTCAGAGCAGAACCTGAAGAAACCATAGATAATATCGATCCACTCCGCAAAGGAGTAAATTGAAGTGACACGCTTAATTCACCACGAAATGATTGTTCCAGCTGGACGGCAGCCTGCTGCTCCTGCAGCTGGACGTCGACGACGCAGGACTCTACGAGTGCGGGGTGGAGAACGAGACCGCGTTCGTGGACAGGGTCAACCTTACTGTCAGAAGTGAGTATGCTAATCATTTCGTTCAGCTAAGATCATTTGTGGTAATGTTCTGGTGATTCCACCCGATGGTAGAATTCCTAAACAGTATACCAAAAGGCGACCGCGTACCGGAAAGTGTAGCGTGGGCAGGCCCATAAGGGCACAGGGATGAGGGCAGCGCAAGACTGCTCGTTGTGGTGGTCCTTGGGGGAAGCCTATATCCAGCAGTGGACGTATATCGGCTGAGATGATGATGATGATGATACCAAAAGGGTTCGCAACTTCGCGTTGAATAAGATTGGCACAGGACTGAGGAATGGCACAATAAAAGGAAGGCAACAGTGGGTTGATGTGGAGTCATTTGATTGATTGATTAAAAACAGAAGGTGTTTTCATCGATCACCGCTACCAAATCCGCTGCGTAGTCCCAGCCACCCCCTATGCAGTATCCCTTTTGGGTGCCCTTTATAGGACGGTTGCTTCAGTTCATTCACTGGTACTGGTATACTTGACTTATCAGGACGCTTCGGTGTCAATGGTGAGGACCCTCCATTTTCTGCAGTGATAAGTAGCAGATGCTCATGACAAGCGCTGAATTTGTCACCATTTTAGGTGCCCTTAGGCCGGTTGTTTAAGTTGTATCACTGGTTCGGTTACCCAATCAGGACGCTTCCTCTTCGGGGGTGTGGTTCCCTCCATGACCCGCAGTAAAAAGCACCAGGTGCCTGTGTCTGGCAATGCTGTATGACTAAGTCAAAAAAAGATCCAAGAGGTATAGCCGTCATACATTTTGGATCTTTTTTGTTGACTCCGTCAGGCACAGGCACCTGGTAAAAGTAGATGCAGATGCAGCCAAAATACCGTCAAAGAACAGGCGACGTCAGAAAAACCTACAGAGCGACATGGCCTCAGGCCAAGCTCTACAATAAAGATTAAAAAAAAAAATTTGCCTACTTTTAGAGCGGTTTTGAAAATTATGTTTCCATCTCCATCCATACATTGCATAGGTATATGCATATATCAAATGTATTTAAGTATATTGGACTACTATACGGCAACTGTTCTATACACACAAATAAAGCGCGTCCCGGGGCCAGCTTCCAGTAAATAAGAACCATAAGTACTTCAATATAGCCGGATGCCCTGCGGGCGGTACTCCGTTTTCCTCCCAGAGAATATAGATGTTGTATTATTATGGTTTAATAAGTACAATTTAGTCTTTTAAAAAAAGAAATAAGCTTCGCCACAATGAAATAAAACAGAAGATTCCGACGTATAAAAAGAATATGCTGTTTTCTTAGTACTTGTAATTTTGATACTTCTTGTAGCGGAGCTACGAGAGCTGACTAAGCAACAATGCCGAACACAGCGATCGAGACGATGTAAACAGAGATCTATCTAGGTCAGAGCATGCGACCTAGCACGTCACACAGAAGACGGCCAATCACAATATGGATCTGTCCAACGCATCACAGCTCATTACGAATAACAACCAATCATATGGCGAGTCCTGAATCGCACTATCGAAGTTATCAAGAGACTTTGCATATATACAACATCCAACTAAGAACTGTTGGACCGCGGTCCCGGGCATTCCAACTAGCCCGTGGAAGATCTTCCCTTTTCCTCCAAACTTCTTATGTTCACGTAACTACAGAAATATAGTGCACGTTTTTTATGGTTCCGTAGTAAAAGCAAGGAACCCGTATAATTTCGTCCATTCTGTCCGTCTGTATGCCCCGCCTCAATTATTCCCTCATTTTTGCACCCATAGAAACAATAGTTAAATAATGCTTTCGTAACCATAATTCGCCGAAACCAACTAATCAGAGTGCCTTCCAAAACACGGAGGCGCTCGACAGCCGGTCACCCATCCAAATACTGCCCAAACAGTGCCAAAAGTGATCTTTTCCTCTATAAATCAACGAACGCATTATACAACAATGTTTATAAAATAGCAGTAGTTTATTTTACGACTATTTTACAAGTCAACAAAAAACCTCAATTCAATGTTGTATTGTGTAAGAACTTAACTACAGGAAAACGGTTTGAAAACATTTCATTGACAATCACTGTAACGATCCTTTTCTGTCACCGGTGAGTCCGGTCCGGTGGCCATCGGACAAATGGATCTATTTCTCGGCAACAAATCACTACCAAGGGTATTCTGACTAGTTCATCATGGTTATTAGGCGAAAAAAGATTTTAAAAACTCTTGTTACTGAGTCTGACGTCGTGCCATCCCTTAAAAAAGTCGAACTCAACGACATGCTACCGACTGAACATCAGAAGAAGCAGCACAAATATCACACAATAAATATATCAACATTTTCACTGAAAACCTACGCAAAAGGGTGTACTCTTATACAGGGTGTAACAAAACACCCCAGTAATACTTAAGGGGGTGCTTCAGACCATCAAACTGAACAACTATGGAGCAAACTACGAAATCGCGAAAAAAAAGTCAGTTGTCCCATACATTTTAGTCGAGTCGTCGTCACAGCAGTTTTGTATGGAACAGCCGATTTTTTTTCGCTTTTTCGAAGTTGGCTCCATTGTGATAGTTGTTCAGTTTCATAGGCTGAAGCACCCCCTTAAGTATTACTAGGGTTACACACTGTATATTCTGTGGCCAGGTTTTCAGTACCATTCAAGTACAATTAAACAGCTTTTCCTGTAGTTACAGCAAGACAAAATTTTTCCGCAGCTTTTAATGTCGTTTTTAACAAATCTGAAGGCTAGGTTTAAATAATATCGTCCGTGAATAATCATCAGTCACACTTATATTTTTATCAAAGTATAACGACTCGATAACATTTTCTGTTTTGTTGATTTTACTTATGTTGTTGAACAATAATCCAGACAGAGAAAGACAGGAAAATTGATCGTCCGCGTTTCTAGAGTGTTTTGTCATTGAATCCATTTATTTATGTTGTTGTTTGTGTTCAAATAGCTTCGATTGTGTGGCTAATAGCTTCGCGTTCCATGTAGGCGGTTCAATCCCTGCCTCTATAAGACAAGTACGAATAAGTTTTTAGGAACTTGTGTAAGACTTGCCTCGAAACCCGATACTGGTGCAGACCTGACATAGGATTGCTCGAGCTCGCTTCGCTCGCTCCTCGTTTTAGATTATATGCGACAACTTAGTTTCTCAGCAGTAAAATCTCGAGCTGGCTTCGCTTGCTCCAGGATTTAGAACGCATTGCGCAACCAATCGAATATTTCAGTAAGAGTTATATTTTCAGTAAGTTTTATAGAGCCGTGGTGGTCTAGTGGCGAGTAACCTTGCCTGCCGTGCAGGAGGCGATGGTTCGATCCCCGTCCAAGCCGACTCGTATCAATGAGTTTTTCGGAATTTATGTTCGATTTGTAACACCACTGGCTTTTCGGTGAAGGAAAACATCGTGAGGAAACCTGCATGCTTCAATTTCGAGGCATGTATTGTACCCACTGTCCATTTAAAGTGGCGACGGGCTCACCCCCCGTCACACTGGACAGAGTTTCGGTACTACTGGTGAAACGTGGATGTTCTGAGATTTCAGAATATCTCTGACCACCCCCTCGGGGAATATAGTCGTGAGCATATGCTTATGCTTATGCTATGCTTATGCTTTATAGATTGTACTGCTGTGGACTCATCATATTGCAATAAAATATCGAACTCTCTTCGCTTGCTCGAGTTTTATATCATATTTCGACAAAATAATCTTACAATTTTTTTTTCGCACTTTTATGCATCATCATCATCATCTTATTTAAGAGCTTCGCTCTTGTTGGTGGAGTATTCACCGATCCAATCCTGTCTCTTTTCCGCTAGTGTCTTTGATACGACACGACATCGACCTTTTCCTCCACTTGGTTACTTCTATACGGAACTCTAAAATGATAATGCTCACCCTAACAACATCACTAGGTAGCTGCAGACGACAGCTCACTGAAGGTCGACTAATGACCGTCATTATATTATCGACCGCTCTAACTTGACCCCTCCCTATCTGCATACGATTTTCCCTTTGGCCGTATTGCGTAACTGCATTTAATCCATTTCGTGATGAAAATTCCGAATGTAGTGTATCATGTTACGTAAAATCATGTTGCTTTTAGTTGATTCTACTCAAAATGGTTGTAAAATTCAGTTTTGTAATAAACTTATATTATAAATATCATCATCATAGCGGTGTCCTGTAGTGGGACGCATATAGGTCCTTATATATTATTATTTATTATGTGATGTAAAATGTATTTCTTATTTCAATACCTACAGATCAAATACATTCATTTAGGATTACACTTTCACGCTTTTATACTTTTCCAAATCCTTTTCTAATTATGGCAATTTATCCTAAAATGGACATAGTAACGATTGAAAATAACAAACTAATTAGTGCCGATTGTGGCCTTAATTGTGAAGAGCGTAGACCTCTATGTGTCCTATTCACCCATCTGGATCAGGGGCCAGAGTTCAGTCACATGTATTTCACTAGTCTCAAATAGGTCATTATATTTTTGTGACGACGACGCGGGTCTGCGACTTCGTACGAGCAAACCACTGACATGACTCTCAATCCCTGTTTTATTTGCACACGGCTTGGTGGCTGGAAGAAGTGTTTCTCCACAAACTCTGAATTGCCTGGACCTGGGACTTGAACCCTCATGAAGTGCCTCATCATTCATGGGATAACCTATTACCCCTTTCTACAATTGCACTCTTTAAGACGACTGCCAAGCAGGCAGTCTCCATACAAAAAGCGAAAACGTTTTTAAAGCCTGACCAGGAAAATAAAAAACCTGGTTTGGGGGCGCTGCAATCGACTGTCACCTTTAATGTTAGTGTTCTAAGTACAAAAATTAGTTCCAATGATTTTCCGCAACATGGCGAGGTTTTTTTATTTTCCTGGTCAGGCTTTACCTAATAACCCTGTAGAAATCTATGGTTTTGGTCTTATCGGATTCATGTCCTATACCTAGGTTTATTAAACTACAGGTACAGGATTTGAATCCAATCTAAAGGTTATGATTTTACTTTATAAAAAATGTTTTTTATGACATAAATGATTTTACATTTTACTACATATGCAAACATATATCCCTCCCTAAGGCTGCGTTTCCATCAGAGATGTGCGAGGTAGCGAGGCGGTGTGCGAGGAAAAAATTGGCCAATGAGAGTGCTCCAATTTCGCAATGAGGTGATCGAGCGAGCGCGCTATTGGCGGATTGTTTCCTCGCTCTCTATCTCTGGTGGAAACGCAGCCTTAGGATGGTAGGTAGGCCGTGAAGTATTTAGGCAGTTTTGACCTATGCAAAGATTGAAATAAGTATCCATATCTACAAACCTGTCCTATAAAATCAGAAGCGAGAAACCTTAAGGGTATATTACCGTTGGCGCGCTCCATACAAACGTACTATGGTGATATTTTCAATAATAACCAATTCAAGTCAATGAAATTTTGCAGAAACAATCTAGAAACAAATCTCTATTCTTGTATAGAGTCCGATTTTCGTTCGAAGTGCCTCAAAGATTTCCATACAAATCATTGAATTCATCATTCCCTTGCCCATTTCCCATTATCTGGGGTCGGCGCAATATGTCATCCTCTTCCATTCATCTCTCCTAGCCGTCATTTCAGCAGTCACTCCTTTCTTACACATGTCATCCTTCACACAATTCATCCATCTTTTCTTCGGCCTTCCTCTCCTACCACAGCCATCCACATTCATACTTAACACTCGTCTCGTAACATGACACTCGTCTCTTCGCATCACATGCCCGTACCACGATAATCTATTACCCTGTAATTTTTCTGTCATAGGTGCTACTTTCAAACTTCCTCTAATAAACTCATTCCTTATCTTGTCCATTCTAGTTACACCACACATCCATCTCAACATTCGCATCTCAGCTGCATGTAGTCGTTTCTCATCCGTCCCTTTTGTGGCCCAACACTCTGAACCGTACATGACAACAGGTCTTACTACGGTTTTGTATATTTTGCCTTTCAATTTGAGGGGGATTCGGGGATCGCAGATCGTTCCCGTAACCTGCCGCCACTTCATCCATCCTGAGTTGATTCGGTGCTTCACGTCCCGATCTATTTCTCCGTTGCCTTGTATGAGTGACCCGAGGTACCGGAAGTCGGAGCAGACTGGTAAGGGCACGCCATCAAGGGCAATAGGCACACAACTGGAGAGGCCGCCGAAATCGCAGAACAAACATTCAGTTTTTGTTCTGCTAATTTTCAAGCCAACATTCTCCAGTGTTTGCTGCCATACAAATCTTGAATTAATCCTAGAATTAAAACTGTATATTTTAACGAAAATCTGACTTCATACAAGCGTAGAGTTTCTTCCTAGATTGTTTCTGAAAATTTTCATTGACTTTAATTGGTTAATATTGAAAATATCACGATAGTACGTTTGTATGCAGCTCGGAATAAAATTCTCTTAAGTTGGTCCCTGCCTGCAGTAATGTTTCTAACTTCCCAGACAGGGAACATGGTCATAATATGCTTGCACGTATGTAAACATTTCACGTGTAGAACAACGTGAAGTCCGTAGGGTACGTTGTTTGTTCGTAAGGTAGGTACGGTAGATCGTGGCACGATGGCGACCTGTGATTTACGCGGAGCTGTTTATTTACTGCGGACTCGGAGACGTAATTATTGTTTGCGCGGGCTGTGTCTCGTGCACTGGTTGCTTTGTTTGTTTAGTTGTAATTAGATGTGTTTATAACTACACTAGCTTTACTGCAGCTTCGCCTGCGTAAAATTCCTTTTGGTTTTGAAATTAACAGTAGCCAGGATATGACTTTTGCTTTGATCAAAGATATACGAGTTTCTACAGGGTGAAATTGATATCATTAGCATCCTTTTAAACTAAGAGTCTACCCATCAAACTGAACATCTTTTACTATGGGAGCAAACCAATCGGAGCAAAAAAAATCAGCATATAACTTTAAAAAAACGCATTCTACACAGGTTTTATATCTTAAAATCGTTTTGGAATTGGTAACTGAACAATGTTTGATATGTAATATACTCGTGTTGACTATCTTTAAAGCATTTTTTTTTATCACAATACGAAGATTTTCTTATTTCCAATAACATGAGTATAACATTCTAAACAAATAATATGTTTTTCATGTTTTGCGTTGATACAAAAAAATAAAAGCCTCCGGGCACTGTACCTGCACCGAATATTTATGAAGGCAATAAGGCCTCTCACATGATCGCGCTAAACTACAGCCAGTTACGTAGCTGCTCGTAGCTGCTTTAATTTCATATAACGATTTACTGAAACTCGTCTCGACACATAGATGAATCTAGGACTCTTATTAGTTCAAATAATGTATGATGATACTAGAGATTCTTTAGTTTTTCTTGTTAATTTTATAAGCATCAGCATAAGCATAAGCATATGCTCACGACTATATTCCCCGAGGGGGTAGTCAGAGATATCCTGAAACCTCAGAACATCCACGTTTCACCAGTAGTACCGAAATTCTGTCCAGTGTGACGGAAAGTGGGGGTGTGTGTGTGTGTGTGTGTGTTAATTTTATGAACATGCTTATATCCAAGACAGATTTTCATTGCGGATTCCGCTACTAATTAGATTCATCCCGCCTAGTGGTCGCCGCTTTTGATCCTGATTAAAGGAGTTACAGTGATGGGAACGTATGGTGGGCGTATGCCAGAAAAAAATGACACTGACTCCACAGAAAGAAGAGGAAAAACTGAGAGGCGATGTTCAATGTTCATACAGAAACATTCACACAGGTTCTTAAGCAGAAAACCATTCTTTTACCACGCATTTGACTTCCCATAATGTTCCCTTGTGACATAGCCTTACGGACAAAAAGCACATAAAATTGTTCCCGTGAAAATATCTAGAGAAGTTGGCGTAATAAATACATTATATGAACAAATTACAGTTCTACTCTACCGTTAACTTTATGCAAAGTTTTTCAGCTTAAAGCCATGATTCGTAGCAAGTGCTGAACGGCTGGTTGATAAAATCAATATCATTGCATTACCGAACTAGTGAACAGTTTTAAATACCTACAAGTACATTAGCAAAGTGACCCAGTGTTGGTTTACAAAGCCGGATTTAATATATCCCAATATTGCCGTTTTGGCACGTTCCGTATTACTTGTGGTCTCATACTGAGTGTGTTTAATCTTACAGGCTGTTACAGATATTGTATCTCATGAAGGCGGATGAGCCGTGGCATAGTGAGCCGTAGAGACTGAGGGATAAAGTTTCTTTTTTAATGTTTTCTTTGATGAAAGGCTAACCACCTACCAGCACTAGAAACGCCGCCCCACTGATAATATAAAAATACTCATGTCAAACAGATTTGAAAAAACGAATGGTAGAAGATATTTTGACTAAATTATGATAATGGATTCCTAGTCAATTTCGACTACGGCGACTGCAAGCGCATGATATTTTGAAGTGCATAAATGTACGCGCTAAACACTGATGAACTCTGTCGTCCTTACTGTCCTATGTCTGATGGAATGGGAGACCGATACGATCAGGGGTGGCGTCAGTTACAGTGGCTATAACCGGCAGCCACCGGTTTGGGCGTCAAAACTGTGTAAGATGCCTGAAGGAATTTGTCTCCTCTTGAGACACCCGACTGGGTTTGGTCACAGATTACTAGTTACTATCGTAACAGATACATACTTCAAGAACTTATTGTCACGGATGCTGCCAAACGTCAAAAGGCTCCAGTACCTTAAAGGTAACAGTCTCCGTGCAACCGCTCGGGTGCGGTCCCTTAATTCAAGACGTCCTGGGTTCGACACCTCAACCCGATAAATTTTTTTTTAGATTTTAATGTTGTTTAGGAATGTTCTTGAAGAGAGAGGGAGAAGGAATATTATAAACCTCAAATTCCCACGCTTTAATCCAGACGGTACGCGCAAAAATGTATATGACGAAGCTCGACTCGGCGTTGTTATTACTTCATACAAGCTTCATACAGCGAGTGGCAGAAATCAAGCAAGCGTATCACTTACGATGCGAAGAAATGTAGGTGCTTATCTCGGTACCTACGGCTTAGTGACGGAGGCCTGGTTTGGTGATATAGGACGTCGGATACCACAAGGCACCTTCGATCCATCATCATCATCATCATCAGCCAATATTATACGTCCCACTGTAGCCCACCTACCCTCTAGTAGGGTGTTTTTAGGCGTTAGTCCACCACGCGTGCCCAATCAGGATTGGTAGACTTCACGTATGCATCAGAATTTCTTCTTCTGCATATGCAGGTTATTCCTCACGATGTTTCCTTCACCGTTTAAGAGCTGTCGTAGACCTTCGATGAATGAATAATATTGTACCCTTCTTGTTCGTGTATGTTGTTGTTGTTTTTGTGTATTTTTGGTGTGCAAATAAAGAATATTTATCTTATTGTTCCTTTCTTCTGTTCCAGCCGAGCCACCTCCCCTAGTAAACGTGACGGTCCACGCGTCCACGATCCTTGCCCTCATCCTGTGGAACGTTGCTGGCGACGGAGGGCACCCCATCATAGACTTCACGGCACAGTACCGGTCAGCGAGGCCCGTCGACGGCGCCATTGAAGACTGGCGACCTATCAGTCCGAACCACATCAGTCCTAACTCGGTAATACTGTCTTAGATACCGTAGCTCTTGCTTCTTGGATCATACACTTTACAGCAAGACTTTCTAAACAGTGGGGTGCGTCTCCCTTTGGGGGGCGTAGTAATATCGTAGGGTGGAGGGTTTGCATTTTGTAAACAAACATCAATTTCACTTTAATTCCACTCACTAATTCACGCATTAATTTAGTCACTTATTTACCCATTCGTTCATTGTTCACACTCAGCAGGTGTCAGTTTGTGCGTTTGTTTATCATATAGAATGATGGAAAAAAAGCTTTTAGTGCCGCATGAATATAACCTTTAGCTATATCTAGAAGATTGTCGAGCCATCACCCACTCAACAGACCCGTTCGGATATACCTAGAAGACTGGTCTGCGTAGAAGACTAACCTTTGGTCGAGGTATAAAACGAATTCCTAACTTGGTAATACAACAGCATAACTCGAATATAGTTATGCTCTGGTAATACTGCCTGCCTGCCTAGATACATCTCTCTTGTTTCCAACGATACATATGTCTCTTGTCGCCTACGAGGCGATTCAGATTATCCATAGGCATTACAATCCAGTACAGTACGTCCATTTTTTCGAGGGTGAATATGCTAGTTTAAATAAGTAGTGTAGGGCGTGTTTCACCACTTCTAGATACGTTTTTAATATCTTATCTGACACATCGTTTGACGTATTTTTTATACGAAATATGACAAACGTTACTAGAAAGCTGTTAAGACCTTATCCAGAAGTGGTGAAACAGGCCCTAAATCTCAATAATATCAAGGTATACGTGAACGTATTCCAGCGCCAGATAGACGTGTACCACCTGGACACGAACGCGTCGTACTGGTTCCGGGTGTGGGCCAACAACGTGCTGGGGCCCGGCCCACCGGTGGAGGTGCTCGCCACCACGCTCTTCAGCGACCAGGAGGCAGGTCTGTGGATTACAACTCATTGTGCTTCCTACTCCTACTAGTCCAATCATTTTAGGGTTTGACCCTAACAATAATTCATTTATCGCTGAAACTTTGCAGTGTGATAAAGTAAAGTATACAGATTACGGTTGACAAATAATCTAGGTTTAATTTTTTCCGGTCCTAGATTATTTGTCAACCGTAATCTGTATACTTTACTTTATCACACTGCAAAGTTTCAGTGATAGATGAATTATTGTTAGGGTGTCCTACAAGGAAACTCTAAAATGACTGGACTATACCGCGAGTTGACACTGTAGAGTTCAACAGTCGCTTTTACGAGCATTTTGTAGTGTCAGAATGAGTTTTCAGATCAGAAATCTAAACTATTATAAAACTGTAACTGAAGTGTGTCTGTACATTGAAGATATTTACAAAAAAAAGATTACGATATGGTTTTTAGGTATCCCTGACTCCAAATCAACCTTTTTTAGAAATTTTGTCTATCTGTTTGTTTGTGTGTTTGTTTGTTCGCGCATCACGCCAAAACTACTGAACCGATTTTAATCAAACTTTTTTGTTTTATAGCTTATGATCTGACTTAAAATCTGGTATATAATTTGTGCAGACGAAGTCGCGGGTAAACACTAGTTTTGAATAAAAACATTCAGTATAAATGTAACATTATCTTGTGCATAATAACATTAAAACTACATTTTCTAATAGGCGATACTAGGAGCTCTGTAAGAGCTATAATAGGGACTCAAACTACTGTTGCATACTACAGTGTTAACTTGTGCCTTTATACAGGGTGTAAATGACAGCCTAGCAAATACTGAAACGGTGAACTCAGACTATCAAACTGAACAATTTTCACTATGGAGCCTACCTCACGCGAAACGCGAAAAAAAACACCTGTCCCATACAAAACTGCTGTGACTGTATATTTTGCCATTTTTCGAAACAGTGCTGGTCTTTATCTGGATCCTTGTGTTTCCTAATCCTTGTCTTTTGCTATTTCCCATCATTCGGACACAGCAGTAGGCTGCAGATATTCGTACCAATTCTTGATTTCATAATCAGCGTTGATTATTGATTGCAATGGAACACTAATGCAAATAACTGTGCCCACAATACAGTTTTTGAGAGTAACGCGGTTATTAATTAAGCTAAAGTTAATCATTGTAACGGGTTCTTACAGCGTTTTTATTTATTTGGAGTTCCCGATATTTCGGCAGTGTTACAACTGCCATGATCACGGGATGACTGTAGAACTGCAGGTAGATTTTTAAGAGCAGACAAATCTGTCTACCCTCATTCTTCTTCGTTTGCTCCGACCACTATCGGAACTCACTCGAAAGTCATCGTCACTTTTTTCTAAAAACGGTAAAAACGCGGTAAGAATCCGTTACAACGATTAACTTTAGCTTAACTGTGGTAACGCCCGCAGAGCTGTACAAGCGGTTCCTGGAGGGCGCGGAGACGTTCGACACGCGCACGTGGCTCGCGGCGGTGTGCGTGGTGATGGGCACGCTGGCCGTGCTCGCCGCCGGCACCTGCGCCGTGCTCTGCCGCGAGTGGCGCCGCGACGCCGACGGTGAGCGAGACACCCCATAGCACGGGCCGTTGCCTCGCCTGTACTTTCTGTTCGACTGACTGCTGTCGACCTAGTGCGGGCTACCCTACCTCTACTGACTGCTGAGTTTGTGTGGGCTGCACCATAACACGCGCCGATACCCCGCCTCTACTTTATGTTCTACTAGATCTGCTGAGTTGTGTCGACCGAATAGGCGCCCCTACCATACCTCTACTGAGTTCGTTCGTAGGCTGTTCTACAGAGTTCTACTGATGTTCTACTTATTGCTCTGTGGGCTACGCCACAGCAAGCGCCACTACCCTACCTCTACTGAGTTTGTTTGTGTATACCAGCGGTTCCCGAATGGTGTTCCGCGGAACCCTGGGGTTCCGTAAGAGGCTTTCAGGGGTTCCGCGAAGATTCAAGATTTCGATGTTTTTTTACACGTAAAATAAATTGAGGAGTTGGCTGAATGATGCACCAGACCTCCGCATCCCATTGTCAGACATAAAACCTGACTTCAATGTTATTTCAAGGAAAACTATGAAAAGATGTCATTCATCACATGGGTACCTAAGTTAAGTAAATAGCTTTTTGTTCTATACTAAACTAAATAAATATTTTATCATAAAAAGTCCTCATACAGTCAAATTATACTTACAAAACGCGAACACCAAGCCAAAAAGCCTCAGTATGGTGTGACTTCACGTAAAAAAAACAATGTTCCTTCAGTTAGTTTACTGTTTACTTGAGCTAAAGTTCCGCCCAAAAACGGTAAACCAAAAAGGGTTCCGTAGGCTAAAGAATTCGGGAACCGCTGGTGTAGACCGTTCAGTGCTCTTTGGGTTCGCCCCATAGCACGCACCAATAATCACCCTCTACTTTTGGTTCTTCCGAGTAATGTCAATCAAGTGCTTTATGAGCCGCCCCACAGCTCGTGTCTTTAAGTTAACTCCGAACGATACTGTATAGGTATACAGGGTCCTTCTTAATATGCTGACACTTTTTTAAGAGGATGATCTGACCATCAAATTGAACAACTTTCTCTATGGGACCAACATCGAAATAGCAGAAAAAATATCAGCCGTCCCATACATTTGGCTCGAGTAGGTTTTCAATTTTGTATGGAAGATCAGAATTTTTTTTCGCGATTTCGATGTTTGTCTCATAGAAATAGTTGTTCAGTTTGATGGTCTCATCATCCCCTTAAAAAAGTGTCAGCATATTAAGAATGACCCTGTATACATTATGAAAATATGAAGATGCAAACGAGTCATTAATATATTTGATAGGTATTGCCCATGTAAAAATGGCATCACCAAAATATCTTTATTTCCACTTCAGACATGAATAGGGTGTGTTGGTAGTGGCTATAAATTCGAGTATTTTTTCCCTCGTAATTAATTTAATACGGCGTTAATATGTGCTAAAAGTTATGCGCGAGCGCAATAGATCAAAGTAAATGGTCCACAGTATTACGACTAGATAATAAAACATATATTATACTTACATAAAAATAAAACTGGAATTGAAACATCTTAGAACAAAAAATGTATAATAAAAATCAAGTCAAATAGACTTTGAATTGAATATTATTAAGATAAGTCGTTCCATTTAATTAATAGTAGTTTTCAATACGCTTACATTTTAAACAAACAATTTAAGTATTGTTAAGGAAAATATATTTACAAGCACTATTTAAGAAAACTTTGCACCGCTTCGATATGATAGATCGTTTTTTTAACATATATCTTTCTTTTAATAGATCAAATATTTGATAAACTCACTGAGTATAAAAAAACAAGAGTAAGGAGCAAGTGATCGGATAGTGTGTCAAAATGTCGTGAAAATATTATAAAGTGTTCTTTCACGAATATTTAACTGATGTTATTTTTATTGTTATTGTACTTATTTAAATATCCGTAACTATTCAAATTCTCTAGGCAAAGGTCTATAAGATGAAACATGGTGTTTCACTCGTATTGTTAATACATTTTCTCCCCTCCGGACGGAAAGCGCCAATTGTCGTCCCGCTGCGCTAAACGAATTTGCCGCTTTCCACCTCGGTCGAGGAGAAAAATAGTATACTAACCTCGGACAGTAAATAAGGAAGCCTCAGATCACATGTTTGTTGAGCGAATCAACAATTACATGAGATCTGAGACCTTTCTTACTTTCCTGTCCTCGGTGTGTAATCTACTAAAACCACAACTTTTTGTAGCCGCGAAAATATGCCGTGTTATTTGACAGCAGGTTCTGTTTACCATGTATATCCGTGGCGCCATCTGCAACTTTTGCGTAACAAAAAATGTTTTCAAATGAGGTTTTTGCAGAGCCATTAAACTCGCACTCACTCCGCTTCAATAACAATCGTTTATTAAATAAAACACACTGACTAACATATAATACCTACTCCTTTTTTGAAGTCAGTTAAAAATAGTATCATATACGGTCATTTTTAATTAGTTGGCGAAACTCAACCTCACTTATTAATGATAACAGATTGCATTATCATGTTTATAATTGGTATTGATGATTTACAAAATTATTATTATCGTACGTATCGTACGCAGTGCGCGGCCGGCGGGCGAACATTGACCTCAGAATCATATGATCGAGCGGGGGGCCATTAATTGTGCTTAGTAACAGATACCAAATGCGTTTGTTAAGTTTTGCCAACTAATTAAATTTAACCTTATAGACATCTTTCTGAAGCCATTTATGTGATACTACCACCGCTTTGTCGGAAGGTGTTATTGTGATTGTGTGAGAAGATCCTTATCGAGTGACGTACTGAACCATTGATGCTTCTGGCGCAGCCTGAGCAATCAGCAAGCCGTTTAATGCTGTTTGCCAAATGCTAAGTCTAACTCAGTTTTTTTTTGTGTGACTAATACAGCATTGCTCAGGGAGAATTTACTTCTTTTTACTGCGGACTATTGGCGGGACCTCGAAGGGTACCGAGCCAAGTGCAAGAGCTTAAGCACAGATTATATAATACTATACAGTACAGATGCCCAACGTCAAACAATGGAACGCGACTGCCGTAACTCGGGCAGTCTTCGGGCAAAGTAAATTGCTTGATTTTCCGAGGCTCATGAGATTTTTTTGTAGTCAGATCATGTACTTTTAGTAACAATTTACACGTTTATGTAAACATTAATTACAAATCGATACCATAACGCCATATATTGCAATTTTTAAACTAAAATTTAATTTGTATGGGATGGGACACCATGGCTTAAGCAACTTGCCCAAGGGGCACCCAAAATGGGTACACCTACGGCGTAGGGGTAGTGGGGATCGGTGAGATCTAACTCAAAGACATGTCATCGACTCGACAGAAGAAATCCGCTTGCTTGCTCCTTCCTTTGTGTCTTATATTCAGATGATCAAATATAATTTAATTTACAGGTATAGTGCCAAGTTTTGATGTCGTACATATTATTAAAAACCTTCCGATTTAAAGTTAGCTAGCATTATATAAAACGAGTGCAAAATAAAAAAAAATATTAGTACCTATTTTTAGATATATACGCTTCAAGTTACTCCGCGGTTGGTGCTAAGCATTGATAATATACTTTTTAATATTAAATAATGAAAAACCAAAAAGCAATCGATATAATATCTCTCCAATAGTTACCTACAGCTGTTATTTCGAAAGTATTTGATAGTTTTAACTTTTATTAATTAGCCATCGTTTTTACATTCCTTTAAACTGTCTTGGGATTGAAATAACACAAATTCCGTGATAAACTTCGATCAAAGTAAAATGAAGTGTAAAAAAAAAGCACAGTAATGTCATAGAGGTGACTTTTCTTTTATGAACACAAACTGAAATTGGTTTGAACGCATATTACAAAAATTATGCCCGTCTTTTAAAAATTACTGCTTTATTTGTATATAAATATATAATGTAATATATTAATTTTAAGACATTTTCTTTACCCATGTATAAGGTCTAACAAAATTAGGTGAAACTATTTTAAGGGGATGATCAGACCATCAAACTGAACACCTTTCTCTATGGGACCAATACCGAAATCGCGAATAAAAAATCTGCAGCCCCATACATTTAGGTCGAGTAAGTTTGTATGGAACAGCTGATTTTTTTTTCGCGATTTCGATATTGGTCCCATAGAGAAAGTTGTTCAGTTTGATGGTCTGATCATCCCCTTAAAATAGTTTCAGCTAATTTTGTTAGACCTTATATATTTGGCATGTCACAATATGTTATCAAGAAACTAACCTATGAAATAAAATCATTGGTTTTTTGACAGAAAGTTACCTAATTTTTAATGGAATTGAATTTAAATCCCAAGACAATTGAAGTTATAATATAAAATACGGACTAACGTTACTACTGGACGTCAATTAATAAAATAGAAACGTAACTAATAATTTAAATGATTCAGTAGTACAATTTTTAAATCAAACTTAGTATTATCCCTAATTATTTAGAAAAATTCCATTAGTTCTTTATTATAGGCCGGACCTTATGAATGCAATGTCTAACAAAATTGATGATTCATCAACAAAACTAAGGATGTTTATATTAAAGTTGCATCGTACTAAGAAACGAATCCAAAAGAGACACATCCTCTAATATTTCTTACTGATTTCTTAATGCGTCCCGGCTAAACATCCTTGCCATAGTCGGAAAAAAACTACCAAATGCATGGCCCACTCTATTTGTCAATTAATTTTGTATTTAAAGAACTTAATGAAAACTACTTAGCCCTAATGATAGCCATCAACCTCCGATAGGAGATGGCACCACAAGAAGAAGATTATTTATAACTATAGCTAACACTACTTCTCTTGCAGACGCATGTATAGGGAGGGACGCACTGGCGGAAATTACGCAGTAGTAATTTAGGCGATTACTTGAAAAATTCTGCCGAATCATGCTAATATATGAAAAACCATTTCACGCGTAATTTACGTCGCGTTATTTCGGCAGATGTGTTTCTACTCTAATTGGTAAGAAGCATACCCAGGTAGGCTGAGGCGTCGAATCCCGAACCCCCCTTGATTTATCAATCTTAAATTTGAATCATCAATTTCGATTGACGTTATAGCTTCACGGCATTCCATTACTTAGTTCGTACGTTCGTACAAAAAGTATAAGTCCATAATATAGCAGATAGGATAAGCAAGACGCTAGGTTTAATATTACTTCGTTTAAAATTCAAATTACTTAGTAGTAATTACGGTTCGGTATATAACGATAAGTAAATAACTTACAGTGTCTTTCTTCATTAATCCCGACCCTTTCAAGGGTGAACTTATATTAAAAAAAAACAGTTCGTCTTAACAAATACCGATTAATAAAGAAGCAAATCACACACGCTTACTAAGATAAGTATAAGCTTATACTCAGCATTATATGCTACGCGGATTATCAGAGATATTGTAAATACTTGTTCCTAAAATCCACGTTTCACTAGTAGCGGTGCCCAAACTCAGATTTTAGGCAATAGGATACCTTTATAACTTTTTTTCGTATGATTTTGACTTATAAATTCAGGCTTGAATAAGTCGGGATTGACAATATAGACCTTATAATATGCAAAATGAGATAGATTTTAGAATTTTCGAAAGCTTTATTGCTTTTAGTATACGAAGTTTCTTGCCATAATAAAGTTTTGCCATTATATTTACGAACTGTCACTTCGGCACATTTCCGACCAAAACTGTACAATTAATATAATTCTTATGACGACCTTAGGACCACTTCTAATAATCTCGGACCACTAAAGCTATTATAAATCTTTCTAAATAAATAAATAAAGCAATTTTAGCGTAAGGCGTTAAATTAAAGAATTTATCATAATAATAATAAATATAAATTAAAGCATGAAATGCACTATATTAATATTAGGCACTACTATGTAAAGGAGTAAAAGAGAAAAGATAACATGAATTTCCAGTGGAACTGATACACCAAAATCAAAAGGAACACACATTATACAACAGGTATATTGAAAATTATACTTGGTAAATACAAAATATTATACAAGATGTGAAAAATTTAAGCATAATCTATAAACAGTGGCAGTAGCATAACAGCTTGATATAGCGTTATCGCGCGCAACATGCTACAGCCGCTGTTTGTCCGGAATGTATCAAGGAAATACATTTGATAATTGTAACATTATAGAACTTGCAAAATGTATTTTGTCTTTTCATACCAATTGGTAGTGTTGTCGTTATTCGAATGAGTATGGAAAGACGGAAGTAATTTTCGTATTTCAAATATTATAATATTTTATTTATTTTTTATTCCTTGTTCCAATTTTTATAGTAACGTATCAAGTCTTGTTCAGTTATAGATTATATACAAATTATTTCCTAGTTTTGCGTTAAATTGTATAAATGAACATGAACATTTTATATAGCATACTATTTCAATAAATAGTTATATATTTTTACGCCAGTAGATATATAGATTTTTTTCTATTTAGTCAACTCTTATGAAACAAGAGGCTTGGCATATAGAGCTCTTAAGCAAATTTTACTATTTTATAGCAGTCTGGTGGATTTCATACTATTCTTTGTTATTTAGTATGGTATCCATCATTTAGCAAATATTAAGGTTTCATTATAAGAAATTTATCAAAATTTTTGCTTATCTAGTTTTACAATAGACATTCGCTCCAAATTTTTTATAAAAATATTCAAAATCCTTTAACAACGTAGAGGGGCTATTTCTCTTGCTTGATTTTACCAAAAATAGTTTATAAACAAAAAGGTAAAATTCGATTTTTGATTCAATTACGCATAAGAAATCCTTCCTCCTTACGCATGTTTCTTGCATTATCTTAAAAAAAATACTTAAGGACCGCTGTATTTGCTAATTTTTATTCATTCGTAATTTTTTCTTCTTTCCCCTCTATCGCACTCGCTTGGAACGCACGCTTGGACGACGGGGCTGCACACTAACAAACACACACACATACATGGTGACGGTATGTATACCTACTAACCCTACGTATCCCGACCCGTCCGACCGTAGATTACGGAGAAGATCAAGACGTTATGGAACTAGTGCCTAACATTATCCTGAACCCTGGCTTCATGGAGATAGACCCCCCTATCCGCGCCAGGGACATCTACGCTGCGTCAATTGTCAGGTCGACAGCATGTCCCGGCCCCGGGAAGCCGAGGCGTGTCTGATTCTCGTCCATTCTTAACCTTAGAATATTCTATCGAACCGATTCTGGTCTTATCTCATGATTTTAATAAACAAACCTGTTAAACAAGGAGTTCAAGGAGACGCTGGGTGTCAGGCGCCGCGGTGTGCGGAGCTGGCTGCCGGAAACACAAACATACGGCGATGTATAGAGCGTTCACGGAGAAGCGTTTTCGCACGCGTCATATTGTCATAGATATATTGCCCGCCCAACGCGCCGCGCGACGTCCCGCGTCTCTCAGAACGAGGCCTTAAACGTATCATTATGTGACCACATCTGACATGCGTATCACATGTGATACGCCAGGGTTTATATCGTTAACAGTATTTTAAAAAAGGAGAAGGTTATTGGGAATGCATCAAATGAATTAAATGTCATCATTCGTAACTGAAGGGTAAAGATGGACATATCATTGTGCAAAAATAAACCTTTTTATTTTTGTGTTATATGCAAAAATGTATTTTAAATCGGTGCGATAGAATGTTCTTTAGGTTGTATGTAATGCAAGCTTATGCGCTCGATTACGACTTTAATTGATAAGAATGAGTATTGCATTTTGTTTCCCAATAGCTCGTCTTTTTGATAGTGTGAAGATGGAAAATGAATCTTATAGATGTTCATTTAATGGTGATATTGGCCTGATTGCTATTTGGGAAACAAAGTCTGATGCAGTTAGCTTATATTATAACCTTATTGAGAGAGATCATTCCTAGTATTGTAAGCGTTTTAAATTGTGTGGGGTTGCCAACGCTGGTTTTTAGTAAAAGTAGTAGTTTTTCAACATTAAAATTTCCTCTTCATATGCTTGCATTTACTTTTGATAATAATGTTATACACAGATATGTAAGTCTGAAAACTGACGCTTTATTTAATATTTCTGGCAACCCCTGACGCGATGTACTTTTGGATAATATTGCTTACTGTTCTAAAGTTGTTAATGTTACTAGCTGTAATAATTGTAATTTTTATTATATTTTTTGCAATATTAGAAAATATTTTTATAACGAGATCTCATGTAATTTAAGACATCTGATATTTGATTGAAAAGATTCAGCCATTTTATTTTTAATTGTGATTTTAAACTGTGATTTATTTCGATTCGTTCAATATTTTTATTTCACGAAATAATTATTTTTTATAATGTAAGTGTATATAATTATTTTAAATATATATACATATAAATATCATTTGGAGACTGGTGCGAAGGTATAGTATAATATGATAGACTTTAGCATAGTAAATGGTACAAGTATAGCTTTGAGATAGCGTCGACACGCTTCGTAAAGTATAGCTTAAGTAATGCTATAGTAGGTACACAACGCTTTAATAAAAAAGCTATCACGATGTTATTAACAGACAATATGGTAGTGAATATTAATATTGTTATATGCATGGTAATATAAAATATAAATGAATACATGTGACACTTGAAGGCAATGACGCAGATAGTTGACAGTATATCGAGATTTAGACAAATGAGTTTACTTGGTAGAATATTATAAGGGTATTAAGGCGTTAAGGGTGTGATTCTACTCATCAATCCAGACAACTTTTACATTGCGGTAATTTCAAGATTTTCAAATAATTAACAGAAAAATACAGTTCTCAGCTGCAAATTCACAGTTACACTTATAGTAAGATTAATTTAGTTCTAAGATATTAATCATACCCTTCGATTGATATTCGTGTAATATTAAACCCAATATAATGAATATATTATACAGTATTGAATATAAAAGTTGTTGTAGTGTAGAGTATTATTTTTGTATTCAACGTGTATGCATATCAGGGGAGCCTTAGGATATAAAGAAGAGATGACATATAAAAGAGAAAAATAATATTGACTTACCCTTCCTTCGAAATCTTTTACGCTTAGCACGGGTTTTTCAAAATACTCCGATATTTTGTACCGAAAATAAGTATTTTATTCTTTTTTGCGTGTCAATGGTTCTACGACTATGTTCCTTATTATTTTAGCCTGCATAACATATGCTCAAGACTGTATTCCACAAGGGGGTAGTCAGAGATATTCTAAAAACTCGGAACATCCATCCATCCACATGCATCCTATTATTTTATTGGCCAGGTATTCGGAGAGCTTGATAGCGTCAGATTTAGCCGTTGGATTTTACCGTATTTATCTATAAATTCACACCTCTTTCCCAGTGTCGAAAGCAGAGACGAGAGCACTCTGATTTTAAAAATTACTCACCTTTTTGGCCTTACACACCCATACCATTCACGCCTCACGCGCTTTCATTTTATACATGCCTGCTGGTTTCAGGTATTCCTCACATAAAAATTCATTTGCGGGTTTTGCGCGTGACGAGATTCTTTGGTTGATCCCTTTTACGTCGACTTTACTACTTTTAGTAATGGATAACGCTAAATGAGAAAATTGTAAGGCATTTAATTTATTGACAATTTCACCTCATTCATGTCCATACATTTTTTAATCTGAATAAACGCGTGCTAAGTGTTCGTCTTGTTCTTCCTTTCTCAATGAGCTCATTGCCTTTCTGTGTATTCACTACCTAACAATTAATCTGTCTACATCTTATGCATTGTTTGTGATTGGTGATATTTTATTTACATAATGTTAGTATTAATTGGACGCAGTTTAGCAAAAAAGATCCAACCCACTATGGGGTCTATAGTGGGTTGGATCTTTTTTGCTAAACTGCGTCCAATTATTCTTATATTTTCAGAGAATTGACTGTTTTATACTTTTTGGACATAGAGGTCAGTTTACAAAATTAAGTTTTTGTTAAATGGAATAGTTACTTCACTGTCGAAATTTGATTTCACCAGTCAGTAAGAACATTTCATCTCATTCCTGGAGAGCGATTTTTGAAACTCACACTTTCAAATCAGCAGTAGAAAATGTCAAAATTACTCTGGAGATACGCATCTTTCTACTGCTGATTTGACTTTCAAAAATCGCGCTCCTGGAGTATGATTTTTGAAAGTCAAATCAGCTGTAGAAAGATGCATATCTCCATAGCAATTTTGACATTTTCAACTGCTGAGCTCAGTGAATGAGTTTCTAAAATCGCACTCCAGTATAGTCAGTTAAATCCAGTAGAAAATGACACCATGAGCATCATACGCAATATCCATTATCCAAGGGGTTAGGTTAGGCTTTCACTAGCAGTGCCAAAACTGTGACAGGTATAGCTCGTCCCCAGTTTTTTTTCATGGTACCATTACAACATACGGAATCCCAAAACATGTTCCGAATTCTGAGTTGTTTACGTTTGATACACAAAAAAATATATCACCAATCACAAACCGAAAAAATCTAATAATTCCTAATACTGCGTTGTGCTTGCTATAAAAAAAGTAGATATAAAATTAATTATTTATAACAGTAAATAGATATATTACTAATTATAACTAACACTGTCCGTCTCGCAGATTGTATATGTGCTAATGTGTCAATTATATGTATTTTCATGTCTTATCTAAATGTGTGTGCACCGCTGTCTTGTCTTTACTTCGAGCACTTGTGTCTTAGCAACTAAGCGACATTTTATATTGGGTGTGGAGACCTATTCATATTAAAATCACATGGTTCATTTATCTTTAATATATATGCTATCTAATGATGAACATCTGTGATTTAATTTAGCTATGTGCACGAAACTAGCGCCTTCTAGCGCATTACGAACCCGTGCATTATTTTTACATAAAAAAAAAAGTAATAACTAAAGAACGAGCAAAATTTTTTACGTAGCCTGTGCAATGTCCCACTGGTCGGCAAAGGTCTCCTCTTTTACTCTCCAATCCTCTCTGTTGTGTGCAATTTCTAGCCAACTCTCCAAGATGGCATCCATGTTGTCTCTCCACCTTTTTCTGGGTCTACCCCGACACCGGTGACCATCCTGGTCCCAGTCTGGTGATTTTGGCCCAAGATGGCGCAATATTATCTATACTAAAAAGTTATAATATCTAACTAGCGAATCCCCGTTCTTCGCTACGAAATCCTCATACAAACTTTCGCCCCTGTTTTCACACATTTGGGGGGTTGACTTGTGAAAAGTATTTTTTAAGTGAGCACCTAGATGCCAACATCCACGCCAAATTGTATGTTGGTAGTCTTTTTAGTTTTGGAGCTCTCTTGTTGTATGTGGATTTGCATATAAAGCAAAGAAAATTTGATACAGCTTTTGGGAGACGTACCTATGTATCGTGTGATTTTATATGCATCTGTTCTCTTTCATCCGCCATTGCACTACTGCAGTCTTCTCATTCTCATGAACTTCCTTGATAAATAATTATTTTTGTATGAAGAACGCGAGAGGGCGATAATATTATAATATTGTTTAATACGAATGTTGATATGGCAACAGGTGTTGGATCGATATTAGAATCTTGAAACCCATATTTGAGCCTGAAAAGCTACAGTTGTGCTTGTATAGAGATTAAATTTAAAACCAGTATTATTGTATAAAAGTACCATTGAAAGAAATCAATCTGAGTATGTTATAGAAAGAACAATACTACAGATACTATTTAACAGAGTAGGCGCCTGCGGCAGTGGAGCGGTGCGGGGGGTGTGAAATTTGACGTAACAGCACTTTGGCGCGCTTTATTCGTATTGAACCGTAGAAAGAGAAGGAACTGGAAGAAAGGACGTGTCTTGTCATATCACTCAGTAAGAGATGCACATAGCAAATTCGCTCTAGTTAAAAAAGGAGATCGCTACTTATTGCTGTCCTTATCGACGTAGCCACTTTTTTGTTCTACGACGGCTGTCTGACTCCGGAGTCAGACATCTATTTTCATACAAATTGTATAGGATTTTATGACTATCGCTGTCTCGTACGCGGTTACACTGATGTTACGTCTATCAGCGTAAGCGAAAAATACTTCGCCTATGTATTGAACTATACTGCCGTGATACGGTTATAAGCGGCTTTGTGATTATGACAGATCGATGTGACACGTCCACTTTTACGGATATAACTGCTACGATTTAGAGATGTGACACGTCCACTTTTACTGTATAACTGCTAATACTAGTATCTTACTAGCTACCAATATAATAATAGTAGCCGTGTTTGATAGGCTTATATCCGTTTGCTAAGTCACTAATTTAATAGTAGATTGTATCACAAGGGCGTAAAATAATATTTTTAAGGCGAGGGCGCTATTTTGAATCCAGAGCATAGCGAAGGATTCTTGAGTAGAATCCCGAGCGCAGCGAGGGATTCTAAAGTAGAATCCTGAGCGCAGCGAGGGATTCAAAGTATGCCGCCCGAGGAAAAAATAATTTTGCGGCCGAGTGATACACTCTACTTTTCATCCCCCTCTATGAGGAAAATAAATAAAAGGCGCTTCTAGTTTAATATTTGCGTTCGGTCTCTTTGGTCGCGGACCTATGTAGCAAAAATACATGTTCCAAATTCAAAACTCATCATTGCCCGCTGTAAAAGTCTCTTAACAAAAAGTGCAACTTTAGGCGCACTTAAAGAGGACTAAAGTGACACTTTTTGAATAGATGGGATGAAAAAATAGTTACGATCCTGTTTTTTATGTCACAGACCTAGTGAAAATGCAGTCATGTTAAACCTTGCGCGAGCAGCATTCACCGCAGCGTTTAAGTATTTGAAAAATATCGACATTTCGCCGTTACCCGACTACGACTACCGTTACCGACCGTAAGTCGCCCTCGCCGGTTTAAAAACTCGTCATCCGACCAGATGGCCTACCATGAGTTTTCACCGTACTTTACTACTGTAATTACGTCGCCAATTCGTATGACAGAAATTAGTTCCCAACGTAACCAATAGGAGCGCTGTACGAAATTCAATACAAAATTGGTGACGTAACTACAGTATTAAAGTAAGGTGAAAACTCATGGTAGACCTTCTGTCATCCATCGGTCATCACTCATTACAAAGCTATGTTGGACGGACTACACTAAAGTCGATAGAAGTCATATTTCACACCCTCCCGCACCGCTCCATTATTGACATAGCAGTAATCTACTTACGGCTTTTTATAGTACTTTTACAGCAACCAACAAAATGTTACTAAAATAACGTTCATCGAACTAATAGTTTTCATGATCTGACATAACGAATATTTCCCAACCCGTCCTGTAATCTAAAGCAAGTCAATGTCGTAGCGTCGCATAGTAATTGCCTACGCCGCGCTACGACACTACGAGGTTACTACGGAATGCGTAGCCAGTAGATTGTCAGCCTTGGGTGTATTGTAAAGCGTAAAGTTGGCTTGTAGATAAAATATTTTTTAGATTAGATAGTTGAGGATATTCAAGCATAAACCGGCTGTGCTTGTGACTGGTTAGATACAGCGTTTAATGACGTTTTGATGCAACATTTATTTAACTTGTAATACCGACAAGACGTCCCGGGAAATTCAATTGACAACCCTAAAAACGGAGTTACGTTTGGTTACGTAAAGAAAACCGCTTCACCAAACTGAAGGTCTAGCATGCCGCTCACGACAAAACGAGAAAGATCGAGATATGCCTATCGAAGATCGAAAAGCGAAATCGAGCGCATGATGGCATAACCTTGTTTTATCGCTTTATTGCGCGTAGCATGCCACCACCGAAAAACGAAAAAATCGAATGTGCGTCTGTCTTTGTCACTTTGCGTATGCGGATGCAAGCACATGACGCGTTTCTCGTTTTTTAGCTTTTTCGCGCCTGTCATGCTAGCCCTACTGGCAATTAAGAATGCAACTTTTTCAATTATATTTTCATAAATTAATAGAGCTTAATATTATTTTCAAGTTCACTTATGCCGTGCCGGTTATTCCGAATCGAGTTGCCCGAAAAGGAAATCGTGTAAGGGCATAAGTAGGTATGTTCATGGGCGGCACATACCACTTTGTGAGTGATTCTCCAACGGCGTTGCCGCTGCTTGATTTGTCGCGAACTAACTCTCGTGAATGTACCTAAGCCCTAAATGTAAATGTTGCATCAGCGCGTATCTTATCAAATTAGTTGTAAGTAGAGCTAAGGGTTGTACTAGCATAGCATAGATGTTTGAACGCTAGCGTAGTCGGCACGTGTTAGGTATGCGAGAGTCAAGACTGGGGCGTCGCTTGAGAGGGTGCGGATTATTTAAATAACATCGCAGTTTTTTTACAAAGGTGTACTATTGCCTATTTCTTAGGGCATCAGTTTTCCTAGTACGATTTCCATATTCGCGCGCGACGCGTCTTCGCTGCATACAAAAGGACCTCTGCTCGCGCTTTTCATAGAACGAAATCCACTCTTGCCGCGACGACGACGACGCTTAGTATGGAAAAAAGCCGAGTCGCAAGTAGAGAAATCATACTAGTCGGGCTAGTCTAGAGCGTCTAACGTGGTTTCTCTACTCGCTGGTGACTCGACCTTTTTCCACCACACTACACGTCAGAGAGCGAGACATTTTCCCGCTTTTCAGAGTCTCATTTTAGGTAGCGAAGTCACGTCGCGCGTGAGTAGAGATACTACAAGGGCTTATTTATGGGAAAAGAGATATCGACACGTTGTTTTTTTTTGCGATTTCAATGTTGCTTTGATCATTTGAATGGTCAGTGAAAAAAAGTATTTTATTCAATTTTGTTCACAATATGGATGCCGATGTCCTTTATTTGAACAGCCTATTCGGTTAATATAACAATATAAACCGTCAAGCAGTGTTTCCAAAGTATTATTAATTGCATGAGAAACAGTGGCAAACAGTATGAGCATTGTGCATTTCTGAATGTTTAGCTTGGATATTATCATATCACTATACAAAAACCCACCCTCAAAAGTTCAGGTATGAATGATCGAAGAACACAATATTGTGCCTATAATGTACATCGTATGTTCTTGTTCACAACCAATATAGTAAGCAAGCAGTTTCGATACAATGCTCACTAATCAACTATAAAGTAATCTATGACATATACAGCAGGGCGGCTGGGAGACGAGATGCATATTTTGTATTAAAACACTTTTATGGGCGTTTGACCGTTCCGTACGATCACAAATTGTAATGTATCCACTGCTTGGTTAGTGTATTGGGGTTTAGGTCTATGCAAGATGTTTGCGGCAAATAATACACCAAAGAATATTTGGTAGTGTTTTAAATAATCGGTGAACATGCATCTATGTGGCGAAGATGATTTTTGGATTCTGTTTGTTAGTGTAATTGAACCCCATACATGTATGCGAAAGTTTTTAGAAACTTCTACACTCTTGTACACTGTGATTTTATTATATCGCGCGGCCGGTCGTCTAGCATGGGCGCACAGAAAACATAATAAATATTTGCGGTAAACATCTTGCGCCTTTACTATTTTATTAATGCTAATGTAATATAATTTTAGATGTTATGACACGCATTATGGTAAACGCTTTATTTGCTTTGCACTTAATTTTTTCACCGCATGTGTTTTACTAAAATCGAATCTAGTTTGTTAGCACAAACGTCAACAAAATTAAATCATCTTTTTTTCAGTGGAATCGATGTGAAATTCATGTTACATTGTCTCTTTTACGTGCTGTCCTTTTCGCTCTTATGGTCTAAGCTGGTAGGTTTATTTTCTCGATTGCGTTAAGTTTTAAGACTCAATGCTATTGTATGAGTGTTTAATTTTGATTGTCTATTCGAATAACTTGTAAAATTAAAAAGGGTAGCTCAAACATTAGCTCCTTGAGATGTTACGTCTCTTTTGCGTACATGGTCAAGGAACTGTTGACAAAGCGAGATAGGTCGATGGGGTCCATATTCGGCGTCAAGCGTGCGATATGGCTTTCTCATTTTCTCGCCTTTGTCTTGTGACTTATGCAATACCGCTGCCCTATATACAGGCTGTATAGACAGTTTCATTGATGTACTTAAAGGATTATTGTACTCATGATACTGAACAAATTTCCCCACAGAACATATTATAGAAAATTCGCAAAATAAATGTTTTTTGTGAATCTCCCTTAGCTTCTTACTTGGGGAAAGTTGTTCAAACTGTCAAAACTTACACCCTGTAGAGGAAGCGGGCGACTACCCACTGTCTTTCTGAGTGTGCAATTGTAGCGAATCTCAGATTTTCTTTATAAAACTTTCTGTAAATTATATATTCAAATAGGCAGTACCTATTAAAAAAAATTCGACCTCAAAATCTTTAAAAATTAGATGCGTAAAGGCGAGTAAAATTTTTAAACTACCCTATTGAAATATACTATACAAGTTATTGGAATAGATAGCAAAATATTGTTTTTACAGTAATTATACTTTAGAGTAAGGTCGCCTTTCTAAGCACGTCCATTGTCGAGGGCAGCAGCTGATTGTCTTTATTTCGCAATAATTATCTTTACAATGTGTTTTACCAAAAATATTATAGGTATTCATTCATTGGCAATATTATTTATTAGGTATCTAATTTTAAGTCTACTTTAGATGTTTTATACTAAAATGAACGCTGGAAAATATATTTGCTTGGTTATATATTATGAAAATATACCAAAACTGTAATAAGTAGGAATTTAGATTTTTTTTTTGAAATATCAATCGACTATTAAGTATCAAATCAATTTGTATTTTTATGGAATTTTTTTGCTCTGATAAGTTTGCTCCCATAGAAACATTTTATAGTTTGATGGGATGAGTATGTGATTTAAAGGTTAATTAGACTTTTCCTAACATCCTGTAATGTAGGATGTACTCTTGTAGGTAGGTACTCAACGCACGCAACAAACTTATATCTTCCTCTCACTTGCACAGAAATGAGACAAGCTCGTGTCATTTCGCTTGCGTTGGAAGAGTACAACCTCATGTTTAAGGTGTAGCGCTTTACAGATTGTAAGAAGACCAATTCTGAAAACTGAACGGAACGGAACGTACCCATCAATATGAACAACAAAACCAAATTCGCCATACGCATAAATAAATATTAACAACGTTTACTACTCGTATAGTACTAACAAAGAAATAAAAAAACAATTATTGTGCTCCATACATTTTACGCGGTAGTAAGTGTTTAATTTTAGTGTTTTTTTTTGAGCTCAAACAAACTCAAAATAATTTATTCAATATAGGAGCTTGAAGGACACTTATTAAACGACAATTCTTTACGCGGTAGGTAGGTATTAAATTTTACTTTTTTTTGAGCTCTCTTAGTTGTTGATCCGATAGTAAAAGTTGTTGATATTGATGGGAATTTTCACCCCTTTCTTTTCGGCAGCGAGCCTCTTACGCCAACCAATTTAGTTCACTTTTACAATTTCCCAAAGGAAACAGAATACTGACTTACTCAAATAAATCGATACAGTATAACTTTATAATAGTTATTTAATCGTTTGTCCCGTCTCAGTATACAATACTTAGTTATAATGTAATAATTTTACTTATCATCACAAAATACTGTTTTCACAACATTGCATACATTGCACACTAAAATCCGCGAGTTTTTATTTTCCAATTTACAATGTATTTTTATAAATAAAAATTAGTTTGGAGAACTTTATGTGAAAAGTGTGAGTCGCTTTAGTTCTTTATAAAAAGACCATCATAAAATGGATGTCTTGTTTTTGATATCTATCTAGAACTTTTGTCGTATTCAACAAAATTTAAAGTACCTATTTCTTTATTTCTCTGCCATTTATGTTATTTTAAACCTTCATTAAGTCGAATCACCGTGATGATCACCCAAGACTACAAAAAAGAATTTGGAAAATCGTTTTATTCCTCAAGGGAAATATTTCTATTTCGTGGTTAGATAATGACGTCAATCTTTTTTTTCAATCAGTACAACTCACAATTTTAGTTTGCAATGAATACACTTTGCGCACAATATTTTTATTCCGACAAATAATCTGCTGATGACTTAAATTAAAATGTTTTTGTAACTTGTGTACTTTCTTATTACGAAAATTTCTATTTTATATAACAGACTGATTAACTAAAAAGTGATTTGACCCAATCTTGTGTATTTAATATGTATATTTTATTGATATTAGCTTAAGAATCTCATTGGAATTCCAAAAAAAATATGTGCAATAAAAAAATATTTTTTATTTATTTTACATTAAGGATTTAGGTTATTGTTATCTTTACGTTTGTGACATCAACATAATAGAAAATACGCTTGTATTTCTCATCGTGAATAAGTTGTATTTTGTAAGAGTTTATTTTATTGATTGTACTTTAATTTAGAAAAGAATCGCTGCTAATGTGATGCCCGTTCTAGGTACAATAATTAAAACCGTTGTTGTATTGTTGGAAATCATTCCCATTAATATTACATTTTACACATAAATAACGTATTTTATTTACAAATATTTTCCTCTAATACTGTGGCGTGATACTGTCCAACTCTGCATTCAGCACCTGAAAAAAAATATATATGTACCATGTATCACGTACGCATAATATGGGAGCAAACCTGTAAGCGCATAAAAAAATGCTGTTCCATACTAAACTGCAATGCATCCTCGACTCAAACTTGATCGAAGATTCAAACGTATGGAACAGCAGATTTTTTTTGCTCTGACATGTTTCCTCCCATAATAAAACTTGTTCAGCTCTACCCGAGTATGTGGTTTAAAGATTGATAGATACCCAGCACGGCTAGCATGCCACCCACGACAAAGCGTTTAAACGAGAAAAACGTCATGCGCGCTCTTTCTGGCATACGTAAAATAATAAGGATGGAGGCACATCTCGATTTTTATCGTTTTCTCGAGGGTGGCATGCGAGCCCTACTGATAGTAGTGCAAACTTCTATCGTAGGAATGTTTTGAGTACTTTAATCAATTGAACACCTTCATGTCTAGGCTCTCGAGAGCGTCTTCCAGGTCGATCAGCGCCGGGTCGTCGGGCGTGAAAACTCGGCACTCCTCCTCGAAGAACCTCTCCATCTTCAGCTTCAACTCCTCGTTGTAGGCCCGCTTCTGACGGACCACTACTTTGTCCTCCAGCTCCGTGAGATCCGACGACGAGTTCTGGAAACTGAAGGAAACATGTAAGTTAGGGTATCTACGATTACTTCCTACCTACTTATTTATTTATTTTATTGGAAAACCAACAGCAATACAATACAGTAGTCACAAGAGTATAAAGCAGAAAGCCAATAACAGGTTTTCACTGATAGATACAGGAATAGTCGTTTAAAAAACGCACATAAGTCAGCACATCTTACGTAGATAAAACACAAAGCATTGCAAAATACAAGAAAATAACAATAACCCCTACACTTCATCAGTAAAAAAATCTCGTCTTAACATTAACCTCCTTGTCGATTCGACGCTAGAGTTAAAGAGATCAATATTATACATACTACATCATGATCATCATCACAGCATACGTCCCACTGCAGGGCACAGGCCTACCCTCAGGGAGGGTGTATGGGCGATAGTCCACCGCGCGTGCCCAATGCGGATTGCTAGACTTAACATGCGCATCGGAATTTCTTCTTCAGCTTCAGCGTATGCAGGTTTCCTCACTATGTTTTCCTTCGCCGTTTGAGAGCAGTCGGTATACGTAGGTACATAAGTTAGAAAAACTCATTGGAACATGGCATGTGGTCCGTGCGGATTCGAACCCGGTCCTCAAGATTGAATTTCCATAGCTCTACGCAATGCGCCACCGACGGCGACGCTCTACATACATACTAAATGAAGAAAAATTCTGTCGTGTATGTGAAGTCTACCAATCCGCATTGAGCACGCGTGGTGCCCAATGCCCATAAACCATCCCTGAGTGTAGGCCTGTGCCCTGCAGTGGGACATATAAGTACAAGGTGTTTCATAAGTAAAAATAAATATTTAAAACTCTTAAGGGGGTTTAGACCGTCAAACTGAACAACTTTCTTTATGGGATCAACATCGAAATCGCGAAAAAAAAAACTGATATCCCATACATATTTTAGCTCTAGTCGATTTGAAGAGTATGGAACATCTTTTTTTTTCGCGATTTCGATATTGGTCCCATAGTGAAAGTTGTTCAGTTTGATGGTCTAAACCAGCCCTTAAATGTTTATTTGTATTTTTGTAACACCTTGTATAGGCTGATGATGATGAATGCGAACCTTAAAAGCTATTTGTTAACTGTATGAGTATATATTTGTAAACTCAAAACCTTTCGACTGACCTGTGAAGCGAAGCCAAGTAGCCAGGAGGAAACGCGGCTAGAGCAGCCTTCATGTGGTCAAAGGGATCACTGAAACTTCTATGCTTGAACTGAAAGGAAAACAGTTGGGTGGTATGAGACTATCAGTGGTGGTTCCATAAGAAATATGAAAAGGTACGACTGTATTTAAAGCTGCTTTACATTACGCAACCGGTCGCACACAAACTGAAGTCATAAGAATAGTTAATAACTGTATGAAGTACAGTTTCAAACTCATTTATCGTTGTCGCGCGCTCTATACAAACGATGTTTGGTTATATTTTTAATACTAACCAATTAAATTCAATGACATTTTTCAGAAACAATCTGGAAACTAATCGCTATGCTTGTGTTTAGTCAGATTTACGTTGAAATATACAGTTTCAATGCTAGGTTTAATTTAAGATTTGTATGGAGATCTTTCAGGCACTGTAACTTTAAAACTATAAATTTTAACGAAAATGTGACTGAATACAAGCATAGATATTAGTTCATAGATTGTTTCTGAAAAATGTCATTGACTTTAATTGTTCAGTATTAAAAATATATCCAAACTTCGTTTGTATGGAGCGCACAGCGGCTATATCCCCTTAATATCAAACTAACCGGTCGATCCTTCGATATGCCTACCTCAAAATGCATGCAATCGATCGGTTGCGAAATGCAAAAATGCATAAAATTAAGCCTCATTATTATAACGGTTAAACTTACCCTTCTATACCTCTCATAATCAATCTCAGAGTCGGTCATAGCGCGTGACAGTGGAATACTGGAATCTGTGCTGATGCTCCTAGCATCGCACTCTCCGAGACTGTCGGAGACAAAGCTCTCAGTCCTGACCGAAAGGGACTCGTCGTAATCAGGTTCCAGAGGTCCCTCCCAGACGTATGGAGCCAGCTTAATGTCATCAGGTAACTCTAGGTCGTTCACCATTTCGGAACGGTTATTTGGTATCGAAGCTAGGAAGGTTTCGAACATTTTCATTTCTGGTCAGTTCCTACCTAGGTAAAAAAAATTCGATGAAGTTGTGAACACTCAAAATCTTTTCAGTTAACGATAATTATGAATTCACCTCGGTGTCTGTCCGTCCGCCTGTTTTATTAAGCAATTATAATAGTATCATTAATGGAGAAATAATAAATACATACATACATACATAAGCTCAGTCCACTGTCCCATGGGGGTAGGCAGAGACCACGGACCGCCACACGCTACGAGTCTGACACTCCTCTTTAGCCTCATTCACATTCATACATCTCTTCATGCACTTCCGTCGATTGAAGGTGCTACGCACTTGTCCTTTTCGGAAAAGATCATTGATTTGATCATGGTATGTTTTCCTCGGACGGCCTTCCCAACACTTCCGCTTACCTTTGGTTAAAATTTAATTCGCTCTATGTGACCGAAGCATACCCCTTTCAATCCTTGTTACTACTTATATCATATTTCAACTTACACCAATCCCTTATATCACACTGTTCTTGATTCGATCAACCAAAGTAACACCACACATACTTCGTAAGGAGCGCATTTCAACTGCTTGCACTCGAGTTTCGTTCCTTTTATTCCATATGTACACAAACAAAATTACCAACTACGGGCACTTCACGATCAATCGTAAAAATTTTAAAACATGGAAATTGGGGACCTTAATCATATCAAAAGCACGAGTTAGTTGTACCTATAGAGGTAGGAATAGAGGAACATACAGCTGAGAGAGCGAGATAGTACCTAGCGGCACCACTGTATAATAGAAAGAGATACGTGACGTGAATCAATAGGACCGTTTTTTAGTCACCAATCAATTTTTACAATTCGGTTTTCGTGAATAATTGGGAATCTAAAGTGAAATCGTAGATAATTTTGTGAAATATACTGACACTACTTCATAAATTTATCCACGATTTTAAGTTAGACTCAGAATTATAGACAGTATTAGAATTTTTGCCTGCGAATAGTCTCCAAAAAAAATCCAAAAACTGTGTCATTTGACAACTCATGTCACCGACTCTATTCCTGTAAGGTATAATAACTTTATGGTTGTACCTATCTACAAAAGTACCTATCGCTTTTCCTACTCTATCCCGTTTTTTTAAAACGACTAATAAGCTAGCTTACTCAATCTGATGAAATAGTACCTACCTAGATACAACAATTTAAAAGGTCCTTTATGACTAATGTAAAAGGAACCATTAAAACGACAATCGCGTCTTCGGTCACGTAGACCGAACTCAAGACTGTCTCTAAGCTGAGTAAGAGGCGAAGCTCGTTGTGAAAGAATACCCAAAGTTTTGTCGATACGTGATGCCTCGCAACTCACAACCTAAGCAAGCAACTTAATACGTCTGTTGCGAAATACTATTTAGCATTTAAATCTACTGAAATCTACATTCCATTAAATAGCGACAAAAAAGACTAGTATTCATGGGAAAATAAGCCAAACCAGCCTTTCTATAGCATAGAATAGAAGGTTAGAAGGCCTTGCTGTATGTTTTTGGGGTGCAAATAAATAATATTTATGTTAAGTTATGTTATCAGGTCATACAGGGTCCAACTTATAATATGCTGACACTTTTTTAACGGGATGTACTCGTACAGACCATCAAACTAAACCACTTTCTCTATGGGACCAAAATCGAAATCGCGAAAATGTTGATCCCATAGAGAAAGTTGTTCAGTTTGATGGTCTGATCATCCCCTTAAAAAAGTGTCAGCTATATATGTCTCACTGCAGGGCACAGGCCAGTCAGGCAGTGTGTATGAGCGTTACTCCACCAGTTCCACCACGCGTGCCCAATACCGATTGGTACCTGGTTTATACTACTTGGAAATCCTACTGAATCCCCTAGTGGTACCAAGCAATGGAACCAACATTCCGTAAGGCTTTAGATACAATTGTAGAAATTCTAAATTTTCACGCCTTACACAACATAAAAGCAAAGGTAGTCGTTGATTTACTTATTCTCCATGTTTTATAATGGCGTCTAAATTAAAGGGTCACCGTGGCATTCAGCATTCTATAACATAACCTTGGGCCTTTGTAACGTAAGGGAAAAATCCTTTAGAATAATCTTATTAGAACACTATGATTTGACCTTGGCGCTATGTTATAGTGACAAAGAACACGTGCCTGCGTTCACCTCTACATTACCTCTGCATACAATGTAATACGTGTTGTCCTCACCACAGACTAGGTAGAGATGCATCCTCACGCTCATTATCCCTGATGGGAAGAGCAGAACCTAAGATTACCAGCAAACATTATTGAAAAAATTGGCATTATGTACAAGTTGTCATGAACTTCCCTCATACATATTCAACATGATCCAGAGTAAACCCGGGAAGCTACGGCTCGGCAGCGGTTCGATCCCGGACCCGCGCTAAATGATTTTTATCCTATGTGCAGTATTCAATTTACAGCATATCGTCATAGCGTAATCTTCCTATTATAGAGCGTAATTGTGACGTACTGACATTTATTTAACCTGTTGGTTTGACTGATCTCTAATCGTCACCTGAACAAATGAATGACGTCCTTCACGTTTGATGTTGGATAATTATTATAGTGTCTGCTGATCGGTGTCGTTGTCCTTTGCACATTAATTTCATTTCACTGCCATGTTATGTACTTATTGCCTACATAATTCTTATACGTAGGTAATATAACTGTAGATTCAGAGTATTTAGTTCGTTTGTCAAGTACCGTACCTACGTTAAAACTGTAGTCTACTAGTAGTTTTTACTAGGTTTTTACACACCGAAATCATTGGACCAATTTTAGGTAGGTTCTCTTGTCTTGAGGTCTCCCTATTGAGATCCTACGTTATTTTGGGGTTATCACTTTTTTTTAGAGTTTCTTTTTCTTCTTGAAACCTTAATACTTACCTAACATTGAGCCTTGCTGCATGCAAGACATGCTGGTAGTTGTAGCAATGTTTCTGACCACCACAATATTTATGGTCGCGAGTTTATGTATGTATGTTTGTAAGTACATGTGGCATCTAATTACTTATTCTCCAGGACACTCGTCCCTGGGTCGGCATCGCCATGTGCGGAAAATTACTGGAACACATTTTTGTAAATAGGTAAGTAGGTTGTTCGAACTTGCAATTAAGTAATACTTAGGTACTAATTAGTAATTACTTACGTAAGTTGGAACCTTGGAACATTGTGATTGTAATTGAGGCGCCCCCAAAGTTATATTTATGGTCAGGCTCTACTTTAATTTGACATTTTCTATTTCGATTGAACAGTAAAAAATGAGCAAAAAACGATCCTCAAAACGGTGATTACCTACCAACTCTTCCTTAACGTTAGTTTTGTAGTTAACTGAATAGTTCTGACCAACCCGAAAGGAAATATGGTCGTGAGTATATGAATATAAACGTAGCTGTAACTACTTAGACATACCTATGACTACGTACCTATGACAAAGTGGTAGAGTTAAAATAAATAATGTAATAGAGGTGCGCCACCGTATCCGAACTCAATAATCGGGCGTCTATCCAAACCCAGAACGTCACAGCGGCACAGGAATACATTTTTAGTTCCTACTAGACATGTTTACGTTCCCAGTTCAATGGCAAAGTGCCCGGAGCGAAGCCCTAGGCGCCCAGTTGTTGCTGTGACGTTGCACCGAAACAATCGTAACGAGCGCTTCGCCCTTGCACTTGAATTGCTGCCGATAACTGCGCACAAATCTGTGCGACCAATTTTGAGTCCAAATAGTGGTTTGTGTCGTGTTTTCTTAGTTTTAAAAGTGTGAAACTTGTGACCAGTGTTAGTTGAAGATTCTAAACAGGAAGCCACGGTCACGTCATCAATGCATAACGGACAGGATGGTCCACAAGTAGTTAATCCATAACTTGCACAACATCAGCTGATATCTCGACAGTAACGTCGCGCCGGCCTCAGTCATGTCCCGATAGCGCCCGCAGATGGATGTCGCTAACGGATCCCCCTCGCTGCGGCTGCGCGGCGGGGTCGTCAGCAATAGTGACAGCAAAAAACATGAGTTAAATCTGTGCACCAGTGTTATGTCCCCGGAAACCCAGCGGCTGCTGCCTCCGACGACGGAAACTATAATGACGAAGCCGTTTCCTATACGAGGTAACTAGCTAACTAGTGTTCGGTAGACAGATTATAGACTAAAAATACAGCGGACTTGCGGCGGAGTGACAGCTGCGTTTATCCCATTCCCGCGTAATAGAAAGAAAGAATGTAACAGTCCGGTTGCACACAATCCGTGGAGTCGCTCGCCCTTGGCCCTTCGAGCAGGATTAACGATTTTAGGGGACTCTTTTTTGTAAAACTTTTATTTATTTATTTTGTCTATGTAATTCAGTTTTAGTATAAAAGAATTAGGATAATTTATTCTGTTGTTCACTGACATTATTAAGTTTATGCGTTTTTTTTAAGTTACCTTGAACATTGAATTAGAATTTAGAATAGTTCTCTGTCATAAACAAGTAACTTTAATGAATTTTCTTTGTTGCGAAGTCATAAACACTTATAATTATTGTTTTAATATGTGTATATGCACATATATTACATACACGTCTTGGTATTTAGGTACACAAACAGGTAACTGTGCAATAAGACAAACCAGTCAATCAGACAGTCATTAAGTTAATTTCGTGTCATTACGTTTACTTTGTGTTAAAACAAAAGTTTTAATAATGGTGAATGAGTACTAAAATAACGACTTAATAACATGTAGTTTTTTTAAATACTTACTTATAGTAACTTATAACTTAGAAGTAAAGTACTTAAAAGTAAGTAGGTACTATACCTATCTAACTTACTTATAAGTAAGATAGATAGGTATCTACCTACGTAATTTTAGTAGGTAAGTACCTAATTTAACTTCAACGACTATGGGATGGGGCGATCAATAAGAAGGGTCCATTTTGCATATCGTTAGGTCTTACCTTATAATATTAAAGAAGTAACTAGTAGTAGTAGTCTTAGTAGTAGTGTAGTGCAAGTAAGCTTACCTATATATTTACTGTTGTGACAGTTAAATATCTACATTGGTGATTATTTTCGACCTTTACCTACGTAACGACAAAGATATCAAATAGATAGATACATATATAAATAAAAAGTGTTAGTGGCCATGTAGGAACGCAAATACACAATCGGTAGGTAGATAGGTACCTACCTACTCTTAACCAAAAATACGGTGTACTTATAGCATGTTCGAAAAGAACTTCGTTAAAATTACAAATTGTAATTCCAAGATAACGGAATCATGTGATCGCATTGGGTCACATTCAATCGATTCACGAATGAATCTGTAATCCATCTGCCAGATTAACATTCATTAACAATTGAGTAGAGTCAACAAATTGGATTCAATTATATTGGATAACTACCGAGGTACCTAAATTTATGATTCGTACATTTTTTGATAATTACCATTAATATTTCAAATTAAATTAAGAAGATTTCTTTTGTTATGATTCGCAGAATTAGGAACAATACTTCTACACATAAAATTGCAGATAAAACAATTCCATGTGTAAAGGACGACCTTATCTCTAAAGAGATTTCTTCCAGCTGACCTGCAAAAGGACAGTTAGTTAGTTTATTCAAGCGTGACTCTACAATTATCTTCAGTTTTAATTCGTTTTGAAATACGTTACCAAATTTTCAGTTAAGTACCTACGTATTTTTAAGGGTGATAAAGCAGGACTACCTCCCCCTTCATATTTTATGTCATACTTACCTGTAAGAATTTTTTAACTAACTTATTTAAAGTTGAAGCTGAATAGTGCATTTCCTAACTAAATGCTAAGATTTGTTTTCAATGGTTAATCCGATTATTAGTAGCCTAATCTCAAATACTTACGTTTGATGCACTTGCCTGACTTAGGTGTCTAAGTTATTTATTTACAATAGATGACAAATCATGAAGTGAATCATTCATACCAGAACCAAACCGGATTTAACTGCTAGATTTTATGACGAACAAATTCGATACTAAGTAATACACATTTTTAATGTATTCCGAGTGTGTTTGTTTGAATTTAGGATCATTGCTGTCTGAGAATGATTTGGCCATCGGCACCTAAAACGCAACGTAGATAGTGATTATTCTTTACGTTGCGGCACCGCCCTCTGCTATAAGCAGGATGGGAGCTATTAGTTAGCTACAATACCACCACGGCTTTATGAGGCAAAATCTAAGATGAGAAACCCCCATTGTGATAGTCACACTATTACGTTCATCGAGAAGGACAACAGTTATCAGAAATTTAATATTTAGATATGAATAAAAGATATTTACATAGTGATACCTATGTATGAGTAAAAATTCGTAACGAGACAAACAAAACAATCTGTCAGCTCAAGACTCAAGTCACTCGCGCTGGTAACCTTGACCCATAGAACGTAAATCAACACATCTACAATATTATGCAGACACACGAATAGATATACACGTGCGAATTCTGGTAGATTTTATAAAATCCTACTAGGTTTATTATGGAAATGGAACATACCTATTAATAAACTTATCCTGATCCACCCCTTTGGGAGGGTCAGAAACTGCATCTTTTTTACTTTGATAGTACCTAGCTTTGATAGGAGAAAGATTGATATCATATTTCGATGGGGCAAAATATATAAAATCGCAATCGAAACAATCTAGAAACTAATTTCTAAGTTCGTATGAAGTCAGATTTTCGTTAAAATATACACTTTTAATGCTAGGCTTATTTTAATATTTGTATGGAAATCTTTTAGGCACTGTAACTTTAAAACTATACATTTTAACGAAAATCTGACTGCACACAAACATAGAAATTAATTTCTAGATTGTTTCTGAAAAATTTCGTTGACTTTAATTGGTTAGGATTGAAAATATAACCAGACTAAGTTCGTATGGAGCGCGCCAACGGTAATATACCCTTAAAACAGCAGCGTAGTACTATGTCTTTTAAACAAAAATCATAATGCAAGCGAACACACGTAGCAACGAAAAAAAAAAGTGTTGTAGGTATTTTTAAACTAAACTCTTTTATTTATGAGTCGCTCTGCGCTGACGGGAACTACTCGTTTCGTATAATAAATCCCCTGATATAACGCCAATGCTTACAGTCTAAGGTTGATAATCGTGTATTCCGAAGGACATAGTACGTAAAGCAACGGTGATAATGCGACTAAAATCACGATCGACGCGCGTGCTCCATTCGAGATAAAACCGCAAACAAATTGTGTTAACGATTAATTACCAGCTTGATTAATTGCAGCGAACAATGAATTACATAATCAATACACTCACGACTGTATTCCTTTTCGGACTGTTCAGAATCATTTATGCAACCAGAAAAACCGCTCTAGGCACTCATTCCATGTCTAGGCGCATTTTTATTTACGAGTACGTTTCAGAAATTATTAAGAAATATTAATAAATTATCAATAGACCGTGGCCACAGTACCTACCTATAAAGGCCTGTTTCACCACTTCTGGAAAAGTCATTGTTAGCTTAACAACTGATAATTATCAGTCATATACCTAAGCTAACAATGACTTTTCCAGAAGTGGTGAAACAGGCCCTTAGAGTAAGCCAAAAAAACTCAACCCTGTAAATATCTTACCATACAACACCGGATTGTTATTTAAGTATGTATATTGTTTTCTGGGGTAAGAATATCCGATTCCTACCCCCATGACAGAATTAATTTTATATAAATATCATCATCAGCCTATATAGGGTCCTTCTTAATATGCTGACACTTTTTAAGGGGACAATCAGACCATCAAACTGAACAACTTTCTCTAGGGACCAACATCGAAATCGCAAAAGAATTTTTTTTCGCGATTTCAATGTTGGTCCAAGAGATAGAGTTGTTCAGTTTGATGGTCTGATCATCCCCTTCAAAAAGTGTCAGCATATTAAGTTGGACCCTGTATACGTCCCACTGCAGGGCACAGGCCTACCCTCTAGGAGGGTGTTTGGGCGTTCGCGTTAGTCCACCACGCGTGCACAATGCGGATTGGTAGACTTCACATATGCATCAGAATTTCTTCTTCTGATGCAGGTTTCCTCACGATGTTTTCCTTTACCGTTTGAGAGCAGTCGGTAATATGTAATAAGTTAGAAAAACTCATTGGTACGTGGTATGGCATGTTGTCGGTGTGGAGTTATATTTGCAGTTTAGTATGGAGCAGCAGATTTTTTTGTTGCTCAGATCTGTTAGCTCCCATAGTAAAAGTTGTTCAATTTGATGGTTAGACTCTTAGTTTAAAAGGATGCTAATGATATAAATTTCACCTCCTGTATAACCTTTATTATGCGTGATGTAATTTGTTTTAATACTTAAAATCATATGAAGAATCAAGGGGTTATCTCGGATAGAAATATTAGAGATTCAATAAAATAAGAAAAAAAAACATAATAACTAACGAAATGCCCCATATATTATCAACTCTGTGATCAATCTTTATCTTCATCACTATTCAACATTATTTATGTTTATTATTATATTATTGTCTGTACAAATGTTATCTTTGTCTTTAAGATAACAGTTTGTCGTCTTTTTAATAGAGGCAATAACTTTTCAGATTAGTCCGGGAGTTTTTTAATAACATTCACTGGCATACAACGAAAACGTCATTTAATGGCAACCTTACATAATCTTAATGATAATAAAACAGTCGAGGCCACTGTACACTTACACTGTAATTTATTTATTGAAAGAAAAGTGACAAAAGATTTGAACAATTGAACTTCCAAAAACCATTGGAGGTTTATCCGGAAGTGCAACAAAAACAGTACAGTTGCATCAATCAGATGACTAGTAGGTAGAGTACTTATACATCCATACAAAGATTTACTAACTTCGTTAGATAGGTATACTTAAAAAAGTAAATTGTTAGAAAAAAGGAACTATAAATCTATACGAACTTATAAAATTTCTGATATAAAGTTTAAAAGGTACATACATTATAACTACGCAGTAAACTAATAACAAAAAGTTTCTAAACAAGTCTACACAATAATCAGGGTTAGTTTAAACAAAGTTATTCACATCCACCCACAGTTACTCGTTACATTTTTGTTGTTAGAGTAGGTATACAAAATGCTAATGATATCAATTTCACCCTATATAGCCTAATCCGAGCAGTGGTGATTTTCTAGAGTAATGTAACCACCCTAAAAGGGATTATACGTCGCTACCTAACTATACCTACTATATCCGTTTTCCTTTCCTCGAAATTAGTTGTTCGTTGCAAGTAACTAGTTTGTTTTCGTAATGAATTACGATGAAAGAGTTTAAAATTTTCAAACAATTGTTCTTACATCGCGCCGAAATACCAGGGCCAAACATAATCAATTACGCTAAACACAACAGCGTACCTACTGGAATTCGTTCATAACTTTGCTCGCATAAAAATAGGTTACCCACCTAACGAAAATACAGTGTAATTTTAATGACTAAATCTATCTTGCTAGATAGATATTTGTCTCAGCCTTATAAACCATTTATAAGGCTGGAGACAAATATCTATCTAGCAACTATAGACCAATTTCACTTTTGAGCACTCTATCCAAAATTATCGAAAAAATTGTAAACAAAAGACTGATGGGTTACCTAGAGGCAAATAATCTTCTATCTAAAAACCAGTATGGATTCAGAACTGGCCTGTCTACGGACGATGCTGTACTGAAGTTGACCTCTAATATATCGAGATATCTTGACAAGGGCGAAAAATGCATAGGAATCTTTTTAGATCTGCAAAAAGCTTTTGACACAGTGTCAACGCCTATCCTCTTGAGCCGCCTCGAGAGTCTAGGCGTTAGAGGTGTTCCACTTGAATGGATCCGGAGTTATCTGGATGGAAGGAAGCAGCGTGTCCGAGTGGACAACTATATAAGCAACGAGGCAACGTGTACTTATGGCGTTCCCCAAGGCAGTACACTGGGACCTTCACTGTTTCTTGTTTATATTAACCAGTTGTGCAACATTGCACTCGACAACGCTGAAGTCACTATGTTTGCAGATGATACAGTACTTCTGTTTCACGGTAAAAATTGGAATACATTAAAAAACACAACAGAACAAGGACTTAGTAAAGTAACCGCATGGCTAGAAGACAGTCTACTATCTCTAAATGCAACCAAATCTAAATATCTTTGTTTTAATATAACTGCACGCTCTAACCCAAAACTTAATTTTCAAATCAAGATTCACACACACCCATGTAACAGAAGTATGAACTGTTCAAGGAACCTCTGCTCATGTTTGGAACTCACTAAAGTCGACAAAATTAAATACCTAGGAGTCGTAATAGATGACAAACTAAAATGGACACCCCATATTGCAGCTGTAACCAGTAGGACCCGTAGACTATTATACATTTTTAAAACTTTGCGTCAATTCGCCGACTTTAATTTGCTCATAAATACCTATAATGCTCTCTGCCAATGTATTATTAATTATTGTATTTGTTCTTGGGGTGGGGCTCACAAAACTCATATGCTTGAAGTGGAAAGGGCTCAACGAGCTGTCTTAAAAGTTATGTTGCATCTACCTGTAAGATATCCCACTACCGTAGTTTATGAGAAGACTAAAGTGTTGAGTGTACGTCAACTCTTTATTTTTCAATGCTTGAGGAGGTATCACAGACAAATTGTACCAACCCTTCCAACCAGAAACAAGAGACTGGACAGGTGCCCAATCCCACGAACCAGAACTGCGTTTGCTGATAGACACTATGACAATATAGCTGCACGACTGTATAACAAAGCAAACGATAAAGAGTCTATAAAAAAATACAGCAACCACCAGGTAAAAAGTAAACTGTACACATGGTTGAAACAATTTGACTACGAGAACACAGAGCGTTTACTAACCGTCCTGCACTAATAATGTGAACCCAAACCAACATCCATCCATCGTACAGACACAAACTACCAATTCGAAACTACAAACACATAACCACATTCCTTCGCAAAGATCTCGCCATATACGCAACATCCACTCATCGCCATTCCTGCATGCACACACACACACACACACACCCCGACATTCATATGAACCGTAACACATGCATTAGGCTTTAATTAAGTTTGTAACTAATTAAGTTTTATTTTTATTTAAAATTTTTTATATTGTTTGATTCTCTCTTTTTAAAAAAAAAAACTTTTTTTTCAATGTCGTTCTTACTAATGGAATGTAAATACGGGAAGGAACTGATTCCGGACACACAGTTTACTAGTTTAGGAATCAGGGCTACACCGAATTGAATCATTTAGTAATTCAATAAAGTTTATTTTATTTTATTTATTTTTATTTTATCTCTAGGCCCAGTTTCTACTGTTATCCCTTTTCAATAGGTATGAAACTGTGAAACGAACTAAACTTTTCATTTCAAGGATCTGTAATCCTATCTATCTTAAAACAAACGTTTAAAGGTTCACATAACGTAACTTTCACAAAGTGTTCATAAAAACCGAAAAACCTATTTAGAATCGATCACTGTCTTTTCACAATATTCCTAGGTAAGGTCTTAGATCAAAACCAAATTGGTAAGGTATGTTCTAGGTACTCGTATTTCATTCTAAGTTCTACTCTTCTAACAACTCTGTGATTCCGTTGTATTAAAATCACATTGTTTTTCCACAATCCAAATATTATCTGCTCATTTCGGCTCTACTAACAACATTGTTGAGTTAATTAATTAACACTATTGTCTACGGAATTGAAATGTAAATTTACGTCAGTTGACGATACATTTTGTGTTTAGTCAATAATAAGAAGCACGCTCTTTTGTCGTGTTAACCTACCATTATCTTACAGATACCATTTTAAAACTGTAAAGAGCTGACTGCATAACAGTTCAGTTCACACCTAGAACATATAAAAACTTGAGGTACTGGCATTGTATAGAGCGTCTTTTTTCTCTCTATTCATGTCAAATATGTAAGTATAATATAAGATTATTTCCCCATATAAGTGATTTCATCTATTGATGTAATTAGTTATTACCCCACTCTATCAAATTCTCTGTTTCCAATAAGAGAATCGAAGTACTTGTAACAAGTATCAAGGCAGAGACACAAAAATAGCACTTTTATCGACTTTTTTGCCACGAGCCAACGCAATGTTATTCGCGAACTATCTACATTACCTACACAAAGTAAAATAGTGGAGGTCGTTACTCTAACTATAAAAACAATATCGCTAATCGATTAATGTTGTTCATAGTTGAAAGCAGTCACTTATCGACGCAGCGTGAAGAAAAGGATCTACCTGTAAACCACTTCCAATTTTAGGTGCTTTTAGCATATTCAGTATTAAGGTGTAAGAAAGCTAGATACTTACCTACTTAATTATATCAACCATTGCTATCCTACTGTGAGGCAAAGACTTCCTTCTGCTATTCCATAGAGTCCACTCTGGGCAAGTGCCTACCCCGCGATCCCTGGAGTTCCCTAGTTGCTGCCAGATCACTAACCGATAACCAATATTACCGATGAATACAATTAAGGCCTCCGCTCATTGCAGCGATAATATCGCTGCGATTTTGCGATAATTGTTCTCAGTACATTTTGTATGGGGACGCGCTCGATCCCACACACTGCCGCGATATTATCGCAACCTGACGCAATCTCTTTCTACTACATTCAGGAGTGTGCGCATGCGTGACGCGAATAGCGGAATCGCTGCAGTGTGTAAGGTGTCGCGATATCGCTGTCGATAATATCGCTGTCGATAATATCGCTGCAATGTGCGGAAGCCTTTATATTCCGAAAATCAAACGATAATTACTGATTATAAATATTTAATACTTACAAAAGTAACCATCAGCTTTTTTGGTATTATAAAAAGAACAAGGGGCCTAATTAAGGGGCCTAACTAACCTAACCGTTAACCTAACTAACCTAGCCTATGTTAATAGGCTTAGATCAAAATAAATTGTACTGCCTTGTCAGGTAGACGAACTTCCCCCGTTGATGCACTTGCCCCATCTAAGTTCTAAGTCAATTTATAGCTAGGTAAATAACTTAACGATGACTAAAATTGCTAGCAATAAAAGTACTTCTTCGTGAAGCAAGGGGATTAGGTACCTCGATTCCATTATCAAATAAATAAAATCTTGAAGTTTATTACTTTGGACGACATTAATATCAACTTTCTTATTATAATGCAGAGTTCTGTTGACAGTACCTTCCTACTATGAATACTTGTAACTAATGCCAGTTAACTACAAAGGTTATCGATATCGCTAATTAGAAACATGTGTCATGTGACTATCATTATAAACAGATAGTTGGGTATGTACTACCTACAGACAGTCTTTTACATTACAACTTTACAACGCTCTCCTTTATATACTTTTTTATCAATTCATGTTAGAAATTGACTCTTTATTCGTAGATTCTGGTACCTACTTACCTATATCACATGAAAACAAATATTTTTATAAAAGAAACAGGGTTCGATGATATTACAACTCATTCGGTGAGCTCATCAGTTGAAAATTATAAAATTACTATGGAGTTATGCATCTTTCTACTGCTGATTTGACTTTCAAAAATCATACTACAGGAGAGCGATTTTTGAAAGTCAAATCCGCAGTAAAAAAAGATGCGTATCTCTGTAGTAATTTAGACATTTTCAACTGCTGAGCTCACCGAATGAGATTCAAAAATCGACTCCCTGGAGTGCGATTTTTGAATCTCATTCGGTGAGCTCAGCAGTTGGAAAAGTCTAAATTACTATGGAGATACGCATCTGTCTACTGCTGATTTGACTTTGAATAATCACACTCCTGGATTGTGATTTTTGAGAGTCAAATCAGCAGTAGAAAGATGCATATCCCTAGAGTAATTTTGACATCTAACACTGCTGAGCTCACCGAATGAGATTCAAAAATCGCACTCCTGAACGGACTTTCAACAACAAAATCGCGAAAAAAATCTGCTGTTCCAAACAAAATTGTTCTCGAGCCAAATGTACCTATGGGACAGCAGATTTTTTTTTTCGCGATTCCTATGCTGGTCCCATAGAGAAAGTTGTTCAGTTTGATGATCTGATCATCCCCTTAAAAAAATGTCGGGATTTTAAGAAGGACCAGGAGTGCGATTTTTGAAAGTCACGCGTTGAATAAGAAGGACTCTGTATAGCAAAAAAAACTGTGACTCACACACAGCATTATGTCAAGAGTGTTTGTTTATTGTTATAATGTAGGTAGGTACCATTGATAGTAAATGTTAGGTAGGTAGGTACATTATTATTCATCATCTTTTCCGTGTAGAGGGACGATTTATACGATGATGATGATGACTAACCTATAAGCTGTTGACAAATCAAACAGTCTTACAATTCCTAAAATAAATACTTAGATAAATAAAATAAAAATGCGGCCATTTAAGACGGTATGATCCGGTCGAGTCCGCGCCGAGCTCACTACTTCACGAACGAAACATAACCAGTGTTTTAAAGTCTGAAAACAAATAATTTCTTATTTAAGATAGGAGATCGCTCTCAATAACACGATTAGATTAAGTTTGTTAGATAGAAAAACTTCCCAAAGTTAACACTTTTGTTATGTTTTTTCAATGTTATGATTAAACTGCTGATATTGAACTTTTTATTAAGTAAATATTTCTCGCCAAATTCGCTGCATTTTGATCTTAGAAACACAAGAACTTTCAAATAACGAGAAGATAACTTCTAAAAACCAGCAAAATATGCGGCCCTGCTTTTACCTATGGGGAGCGTCTTAAGAGGATAGGCGGTCTGAAATGCTAATTTGGAGAATAGGTCACTTTTCCGACTATTTGTCCGATCCGCCCCACCCATACACCCCGCTGACTAGAGTGCGAAAGAGACAACTGCAGCTCGGACCAATTTTATCTAAATAAAATCGACGAAAACAGCATTTCGTATTCCCCTGATTCCTCCTCCAAAACTAAACCGATTTTAATCATTCTTTCAAGAATAATATGAGAAAAACTTTGGCTGTCTGTATTTCTTGCTTTTATTGTTTATATTCATCAAATTTGTTTGGCGAATGTCTGAAAACGGGTGGTAAAATTGGTCATTTTCGAAGGTCCCTAGTTCATACAGTAATTAATTAATGCAAAAAAGCAAAACATAGGGACATAGCAGAGGTAACATAGATTGAATGGTAAATAAATTTTTGCTCTTGTCATTATCCAGGAAGGAAACAGGGGAATACGTTTGTATGGAAAAAACGGTACTCGCTTATCCTCTTATTCTATTCTATATTTTAAAAAATGGCTGCTATCTTGGGTATGTGATGATTTTGCCAATGTCGAGTTTTTATAGCAAAAGTGCTTGACGTTGTACGGTTATATTGATATTTTGGAGACTTCAAGGGTTGTTCTTATAAAAGAACAATATCCTGAGCCACCACTGGAGTTCCACTGTGGACCGGGGATGGGGCAACCGACGCGTACGTGCGACCACCCAATAGCAGAGCCACAGAGCAACTCCCTTATCCTCTTAATGCGGTGCGTGTAGGGTAAAATCTGCTATGCGGCGGCGCATAGCATAGTAGCGTGGGTGATACCGTGTAGGCTGCAATTTCCTCCTTGATTACATTACACACGATTCATCTCCACTCTCCACGTTGTAATTTAGTGCATTCACCTCTGGATACAGAAGAGTAGGTAGTAATACCTACAAATATCATTAAACTTATATCTAACTAAACCTAGACAGGTATACCTAGCCTATACCCATAGAAAATCAAAAAGAATAAAGTATTTCTTAAGGCGCGTAATGACTATAAATGTATTTTTTTTACTATGAACCATTTCTAAACAATGTTATTTTATATTTATGTTGTCATGGATGCTGTAGGTGTACCTACTAATTTGAATAAAATAAAAATAAATACTAAGTAAATAAATGCGATTATTATCAAAAGGTCGTACCTATAGGACTATACAGGGTCCAACTTAATATGCTGACACTTTTTTAAGGGGATGATCAGACCATCAAACTGAACAACTTTCTACATAGAGAAAGGACCCATAGGCCCCATAGGACCTAAATCGAAATCGAGAAAAAAAAATCAGCTGTCCCATACAAAACTGTAAACTGACTCGAGTCAAATGTATGGGACAGCTGATTTTTTTTCGCGATTTTGATGTTGGTCCCATAGAGAAAGTTGTTCAATTTGATCATCTCGAGTCTGATCATCCTCTTAAAAAAGTGTCAGCATATTAAGAAGGACCTTATACCCTACAAGATGTTACCTATCGGCTCAAATTCTGAAAACAATTTAACTAACTACCTACTTACCTATAACTATAACACACCTAGGTATAAGTATAGAAAGAAATGTTTTTTTTGTTTTTTTTTTGTTTTTTTTTTTTTTACCTGTTTTGTCCCACTGCTGGGCAAAGGTCTCCCCTAAACTCTTCCACGTCCAAACAATCATGATAAGAAATCCCATACCAAGGCCCCGAGTTCCCGGCGGCTCCAGTTGCTGCTCCGGCGATGACGGATTTTTTTTTAATCGCGATTTTTTTTACTCTTCATTCAAACTTGAAAGCCGATATGGTACCTACCTAACCGACCGTGGCATTGAAAAGTCTTCAATTGTTCAAAATGTGATCCGGTTATGTTTCAGTTCAGTTCAGTTTCGGTTAAATAAAATTAGTAAGTATCTACCTACACCAAATAGATTAAGTATGTAAGACATTTAAGTTCTTAATTGAATTAATTAAACGCATTTCATTTCATCGATTCTGTATAATTGAGGATAATAAAATAAAGTAGGAAAAGACAAGAATTTGCTGAGAAAAAAACCCACAAGCATAGACTTATATATGCATCGTTGCACACACGATATTTTATCACAACATCCTAACATTTACCTAGGTATCTTGCTTGACGTGATAGCATCGTGCCTACCTCACTATGCTTTATGATGCTATTTTGCTATCTGCTATACCTAATCTAATTTACGAAACCATGTAGCGTGCGTAACCAATGAATGTTTTTTTTTCTTCTAGAGCTCAGCAGTTGAAAATGTCAAAATTACAATGGAGATACGCATCTTTCTGCTGCTGATTTGACTCCAAAAAATCATGCTTTTTTTTAAAGATTTTATCTATTAGAGAGATTGATCACTATAGAAACCAAAAATCGAAAATTTACTCTTTATACACTAACACATAGTCCTACAAAGTCACTTTTCTGATAAGCGTTGTAATTTTTGCTTGTCCCCAAAAATCCTGAACGGTTGCCAATTTACACCGACAGAATGTCAATACCATGAATGAAAGTAAAGAGCAGTGGGTGGGACGCTCCAATTTAATTCGCACTTCGCAACCGATGACGACATCAACCGTGACATTGTCACTTCGTTTCGACACGTAATTCGTCAACTCCATTCCAAATAGCAAAGAAAATTTAAGGCAATTTTTTAATTACACAAACAGAGATTTGAAACACTTACTCTCACGTATTCTTAGAACAGCTTTAGTAACGTCCAAGATAATTATGTCGGATACTTAGTATATTTTTATGATAAACTAGTGTTTACCCGCGACTTCGTCCGCACACATTATATACCAGATTTAAAGTCAGATCATAAGCTATCAAACACAAAAAGTTTCATCAAAATCGGTACAGTAGTTTTTGCGTGATGCGCGAACAAACAAACAAACACACAAACAAACAGACGGACAAAATTTCTAAAAAAGGTTGATTTCGAGTCAGGATACCGATGAACCGATGAAACCATATCGTCATTTTTTTTTGTAATTATCGTCAATGTACAGCTACAGACACAACTTCAGTTACAGTTTTGTAATAGTTAAGATAAATCATATTAATTGCTAATCAGAATTGGCCAGAAAGTGAAACAGGAATCGGAAAATCTCGTCGTCCTTATTTGGAATGAAGTATACCTCTTCAGTTTGGAAAAACTGAATAAATATGATTTTGTTGATCGATTTGAACAACTCTAAGGGGAAAGGAAAAACATATTTTTTTAAGAAAATCTGTTCTTCCGTATTTGTATAGAGCAAGCTATTTTTATCTAACTGAAATGTGGAAAGTTGATCAGTTCGTTCCCTTATAAACACCTTTCAAAAGTTTAAAAGTGGTTTTAAATTTTAAAGTGGCGATAGTGTCAGTGCAGGTAGCGCCTTAACAAATAAAATCGTAGGTACGGGAAAATAGAATAACTTACTTAAGTACCTAAGTACTTGGTTTGACTTGTTAGTTTATCGTCTTACATAAAGGTTATCTCGACCACGTTCCATACCTAAATATACCTACATAAGACTAACACAGCGTGATAAATTAATTACGCATTTTCTCTCATCGAAATAACTTAAGAGAATATTATTCCGAGAGCGAAAATGCGCGCTGCATACAAACGTACTATGGTGATATTTTCAATACTAACCAATTAAAGTTAATGATATTTTGCAGAAACAATCTAGAAACAAATCTCTATGCTTCTATAGAGTCCGATTTTCGTTAAAATATACAGTTTCAATGCTAGGATTAATTTAAGATTTGTATGGAAATCTTTGTGGCACTATAACTTGAAAACTATACATTTTAACGAAAAACTGACTCCATACAAGCATAGAAATTTGTTTCTAGACTATTTCTGCAAAATTTCATTGACTTCAATTGGTTAGTATTGAAAATATCACCATAGTACGTTTGTATGGAGCGCGCTCCGAATAATATACCCTTAAGTGGATAGGCGAGTATTTTTTCCATACAAAAGTATTCCCCTGCTTCCTCCCTGGATAATGACACTAGAGCAACAATTTTCTTACCATACAATCTAACTACGTTTCCTCTGCTATGTCCCTATGTTTTGCTTTTTTGCATTAATTAATTACTGTATGAACTATACTCCATTCCAAATAGCAACGTAATTTTAAGGCCGTTTTGAATTAAGTACAGAAACAGTGATTTGAAATACTTCCTCTGACTTTTTCTTACAACAGCTTTAGTGGCGTCCAAGATATGTAGGATAGTATATCTTTCTCATACTTACCTAATCATATTATGATAATCAGAATTGGCCAAAAAGCTATGGGTACCTAATTTGGAATGAAGTATAGGGACCTTCGAAAACATAGACAGTACTTTAGTACATTGATGTCGTTCCAATTTTACCGCCCGTTTTCAGACATCCAGCAAATATGTAAATAGTCCGAACGGGAAAGGTGGCCTATCCTCCAAATTAGCATTTCAGCCCGCCTATCCTGTTAAGTAGATTCTTAATCTGAAATTAGGTAAGTAAATAAATCATTTTTACTGATAGGTAATGGTATAACCAATAAAGAGCTTTATTCAAAAAAGACAAAGTGCGTATCCACGAGTAAGTAAGTAGGTACTTAGGTATAAGTAATAATTTACCATAATGGATAAAGTCATGATTTGTATTCCTGTTGTATTTATAGGTATTTCCTAAGGGTATTTCATAGGGTTCAAGAGGTGTAGGTCCTACCCTTAGATGTCCTACCTAACTCCTAGGCTAGACAGCAGGGCCAGGCAGGCTAGGCTATTACTTTACTCTACATTTAGGGCCAATTTCGGCATGCATTGCTTGCCTTGATCGCTACACTCTAAAATAGTGAGAACAAGTAAGGCAGTTGTATGCCGAAATCGGCTTTGCATGTTGGGCTAATTTTGGGTAATGTATTCGCAGCATAACTTCTAACAAAATTCTTCCCGCGCAAAAACAAGGAATGTTCATTACTAAGTACCTAATATCTTTCACCTGCCTAGATTCTTTTGCATCTTCAATGTTTTATTTTAAATACGTACAAAAACACATTGTAAACAAAAGTTAAATGAGTATGCGTTCCTTACTCGCTTTGTTTTCAAAATATCTTTTAGTTATTATTCACCGTGATAAGCAGCAGACTTGTTGGTAATGAAAATTGCAAACACCAACGTATCATGAAATGAACGTATACCTTGTCTATGGCGAGAGTAGCTGTCAATGTCAAATAAACGTCACATCCGTCCGTCCGTCACCGTCAGTCAAACGAATTGATTTCGCTGTAAAGGGTGTCGATCATATAAATTCAAATAAAATCTGTAGTTTCATATTGTTTTAAGTTATAAACTAGAAAATATTTAACCATGTCTACGGAGGACAATCGTGCCGAAGGCTGGAAATATTTAAACAAGCAGTTCTTCGGTGATGGTTCGTACAAAATTCTTGTTTTATAAAATCAGGTTTTATGGATTAACACGTATTGTGTAGTCGCTATCAAACTATTAGACGTTCAGCAGACAGGAACAGACACCCACGTCATCGTCTGAGGGATAATTACGAAGTTCCGCCGTTAAATTCGACCGCAAACTGACGAATTAAATCTCGTCTTTAGAATCCAGTTCGTTGTGTTTTAACTGACGATCACGTCCTAAGAACGTGTGATACCGGTCTGCTATACGTAAACCTGACCCCGACAATCGGTTCCGATTACCAGTTAGCTAACAGCTTGCATAAATTACAGACTATGGAACAATGGTTAGTGAGAGTAACAACATACCAAAGCTAGAATCATATGCAGGAAAGTTTCGAGTTCGCACGACAGATAAGAATGTTCTCTAATGAAGCGCTATCTCTGCGATATGAGGTTAATGTTGTCGCCCTATCAAGCTTGTATAAACATAATAAAATAATGATCTATTGATTATAAAAGGTGCATGTTTTTAAAAGTATCTAATTTCACATAGTTGGGGTTGCAATTAGATTTAATGAAACGAGGTATACATACATAACATAACATAACTATTCTTTATTTGCACACCAATTATAACATACAGCAACAAAAGAGAATGTAAGGGTACAAATAGTGGTCTTATCACTAAACGCGATTTCTACACACATACACATATAATATACATTAATATGGATGCCTTCTCACCCTAAAAATTGGGTTGCCCTGTCAGACTGAAACAGCATCAAATTTTCCATTAAGGTGTAATAGTAGTTGGAAATACCTTGGAGGCATCTTTTATTTTTCATTTTACGACTAGATTTATACCATTTACCGAAACTAAAGTCATACCTCAGTATTTTTGGATAGTTTATCTAGTGAAATCATAAACTGAATACACAATTGGAATTACGTCACTCGATAGAAAATCGTCACAAAGATGACGTATTTTCATGAATTTTTAAACATTTTTCTTGTTTTAGAAGAACTTAAAATAGTTTCCGATTTTTTGCATTTATGCTCACCTATTCACCATTAGTTTAACTAGTGAAATCATAAAAAAAATCTAGAAAAAGTACTTTGGTTAGTTCTTGTTAATCGAAAATACGGCTCACGCACACACTTTTCGGAGCGCTGGGCAATCGTGTTTCTCATAGAAAATATTCGTGGGGACGTATTGCCCCTTAAAATTAAATGAAAGAATATATATATAGTACCCATTTTAATATGCTGACACTTTTTTAAGACCGTCAAACTGAACAACTTTCTCGATGGCACCAACATCGGAACCCCAAAAAAATTACCTTGCACCTTTTCATGTCCAAACCTATTAGAGCCTATTTTCAAACCTATTAGAGCCAAATGTATGGGACAGCAGATTTTGCAGTTTTGGTCCCATAGAGAACGTTGATCGGTTTGATGGTCTGATCATCCTCTTAAAAAAGTGTCAGCATTTTATGAAGGACCCTGTATATAAATACTCACACACACACGCATATACAACTATAAATCAAATGGACATAATATCCTAAACTGAAATATTATCCTTTGACATTTTTATTTTTATGTAATGTACTTCCTTACTTGTAATTATGAATTTGATAATATGAAATAAATGATTCTATTCTATTCTATTAACTAGAACTATCCCTTAAAATGATTCATAAATTATGAAATATTCCATTTAAATCTTTTTGAGTATCTTTTCCCTCTTTATTATTAAAAAAAAAACACATTTTAAAATGTTGACCTTTATTCGCAAAGACAGTAAGTGCCTACGAATAAGAGAATAAATATGGAAGAATAACTCCAAACAAAATCGAAATCATTTTTGGCACCCCATGAAAAATGACATTTTGTATGAGTTTTGGCGGCGAGTTACAATTTTTAAAGAACAAATTTAGAACGCGTTACAATTTTTTTGGTGCCACTTTTTGAGCTTCATTTATACTTCTATACATTCTCTTATTCGTAGGTAAGTGCCATCTATCGATCCCCTTGAAAATCACTGGAAATAACGCCCATAAAAAGCATGTCCATGTCAATATTAAGAAAACATGTTAATCAAAAATAATGTTAATGTTTATGTTTGTTATGTAAATCATTCGAAGTACCTAATTGTAAACACAGCTGATGACGTAGGAAATAATATAACGCTTAGATTAATCACCAGTATGGTTGTCCTGAAGGCCTCTACCAAACTTCTCCAATATGTTCTATCTTTTACATTTATTCCCCAACCCTTTGGAAAATCATCCTCCCACTCAGAGATTTGTGCTTACCGTTCGGCAGCTCTTCATACTGAGGGCTGTGGTGTCTACACATTGCACCACCATCACATCTAATGTGTACCCTGCACTGCTTGCCAAAAGAGTGTACTTTGTGCCTTTGCCCAAAATTAACACTGCTTTTGCGAGTCACATTCCGCGTTTTCTACATCCCCGGATATACAAGAGAGTTAGTAAACTTCTTGATGTAAAAACATTGTCAGTACACCGTGCAAAGATCATGATTAAGATCTGGCTGCAGACTTTGACTTAAGATGAAACTGAAGACTTAATCAAGGATATAGCTTAACACACAAGGCAAATACATACGCACACATTTGTTTGAATTGTAAAAAAAATCATTTTACTCGGTTTATTGTTAAGGATATCCAATCGTAGACCTCACATACCAGGCTTGCCTCGTTTTTAGTCTTAGCTTAAAAAGGCTAGAGGGGCAGTTTTCTTTTATATGTTCACTAAGTCTAATTCTTCTTCTGTCATTTTTAAGAATGAGAGATTTCCTGTCAATCTAATTGGCCATTGTGTGCGTACTTGAACATAGATTTGTATGCAGGTCATTGCGGGATTGTTCAAACGTTGCTAAGCGATTGATGTATGATCGCGCGACCGATGGCCAATTAGGACGACACCTTAGAGGCTTACTGATTCCCCGGGCTCTGCCGGATGTATCTGGGGTTCATACTAAACTGTATTTTATTATTTCATTTAATGAAGGATTATTCCACTTTCTAGAGTGACATTTTTTATAAACGAAATCTGGAGTGCGATTTTTGGATCTCATTCGGTGAGCTCAGCTGTTGAAAATGTCAAAATTACAATGGAGGTACGCATCTTTTTACTGCTGATTTGACTTTCAAAAATCGCTCTCCTATAGTATGATTTTTGAAAGTCAAATCAGCAGTAAAAAGATGCGTATCTCCGTAGTAATTTTGACATTTACAACGGCTGAGCTCACCGAATGACATTCAAAAATCACACTCCTGATCTAAAATATGTGGTGACTGCAAAAGTTGTTTGTCGATAAAAACACTATCTTGAGCAATGCTTCGTTGTACGCTGAGGCGCAACCGATGCGCGACCTCCCAATAACAGACCTATAACGTGACTCCCAAGAAAATGTCAAGAAATCGTATAATTCATGCACTTCAGACAGAAAGTTTTTGTGGGAGTGGATATTGTAACCACCTTAAAAGGTTGTATGTTTATTTTATGTATTTTAACTGGATGTGATGTTATTAACATAATGAAACACTTATCATTTCTTGGCATAGATAGAAGTAATCATGGCCAATATCAAATACATAATAAGAAGTCATATTATAAACAATTTTACATTGTTTTACATAGTGCATACATTGTTGTTATTTAATGTCCTATGGCACAGATATTACATACATACATAAATATGCTCACGCCTATGTCCCACTACTGGGGTAGGCAGAGACCACAGATCAACATCCATAAGTCTCTCCATACAAGCTCGTTGGTTCCAGGTACATTTTATTTGGCCCTTCTTCAGTACGCATCCGATTTGGTCAGATATTTACGTACTACTAACCTATAGTATCTTCAGGCAGCGGGTCTGAGTCTCTTCCCTGATAAAATTTAGATTTAATATATTTCGGTGGTTTAGTATCCTTTTCTCTTTTCTTTTAGCTTCGTGTGAACTCTATGATTTCCTGATCCTTTCCTTTCTCCTTCACATACCAGTGAAGTATGTTGTTGGCGTACGTAAAAAGATTATTTATATAATGATGTTATATGAATTATATAAATATGGTTACCTATTTTAAATTAGTTCGGGAAACTAATCCAGGGCACTTAAAGATAACAGATTGCATTATCAATGTTTATGATGTTATTGACGGTTAACAAAACTATTATTATTATCGTGCGTAAGGCTGCAGTGCGCGGGACGCGGGTGGACATTGGCCTCAGAATAATATGATCGGGCGGTGGGTCATTAGCACGCAATTGTACTTAGTAACAGATACCAAATGCATTTGTTAAGTTTCGCCGACTAATTAAATTTAACCATTGAGTTACCAACTACCTGGACGTAGGGTCTGCGCTCAAAAGTGTCCGAACCAAAAGAGTACCAATACGTATAAAGAGAATCAATTGCGCGACAGTCTTCGTTTGATCAGCAGAGTACGCGCACGCGAGCGCACGCCGCTGTGGGGAAAAAGCTACGCAAGCAAAATGAAAAAGAATTTCAGCATTTTCAATGTTTTTAAGTAGTTGGTTTATCTATACACGTACTTAGGTTTGTGTAGATTAGTCTCGGGAACTTTTTTCGATAATTTTTTACTAGACTCGACATCATAATTTTGTATATCAATGGATTTAACCTTATATATTTTCATGATTGCAGGAGAGAGAGCGAACTACGTGAACATCCCGCACGTGATCGCCATGGTGGGGCTCCCGGCGCGGGGCAAGACCTACATCTCCAAGAAACTCTCCCGCTACCTGAACTGGATAGGAATCAATACCAGGGGTTAGTAGTTAGGTACTAGATTTAGATTTTTGTATTATTTTGTTGTTGATTAGTTTTTGCTTGTACTGCCAATGTCTCAATCGCTGAACTATCAACTAAATAAGTGTGTTAACTTTGTATAAGATCATCAAAAGACATTGCGCACGTGAAAAACTGTATTTGTTTCAAATCGTTGCGCAACTAACGAATGAGTATAATCAAAGAACAAATACAAAGAGTATGATAGCTAATATTATACACAAAACAGGAGGAATATCATACTTCCCAATGAAATGGAAATTATCCTTTTCTGCAGTGGAATTTCTTATAAAATTCAAATTTACCAGTTTTGTATGCGAAACGGGATTGGGCACTGTCTTTTCTCAAATAAATATTGAGTTATTTATTTTCGAGATTCAATGTAATCTTTATTACGCTAGCGACGGCTGCAGTGGCACAGAAGAAAGCCTGTCAAGGCCCCCAACCCCAAATAAAATAGAGACTCGTTATATAAAAACCGTCAGCTCTTCTTCTTATCGAGTGGTCTGCAAAGCCCTGGTGTCAGAGTTTATTCAAACCGCCTTGCGGCCTCTGACGTGGTTTTTATGTAACGACTACTACCACCAGTGATAGTAGCCGGGACCAACGGCCTAACGGCTTAACCGTCAGCTAATAAGAGTCAAAACACACCAACCCATAATCAAATACTCCTCTACTCTACTTTGTTACCAATAATGTAGTCTCGAGTTATAATCAACTATATCACCCAGCAGTATTCAACCTGGGCGAGTACAGACGGCACGCGACCACCGCCTACACCAGCCACGAGTTCTTCAGAGCCGACAACCAGGAGGCGATGGCTATCAGACAACGGTGCGCACTGGACGCTCTCCACGACGTCTGCGAGTGGCTCGTCAAGGGAGGTGAGGTCGCGGTGAGTGATATTAGACTCTAGTTCTATAGAATTAGGGTAGGATCTACACCAGCCACGAGTTCTTCAGAGCTGACATCCCCCGAGGTCACTGGATTTCATTGTTTAGTATTGTAAGTGCTCGCCGCTGTTGATCCAGTCCCTCTACCCCTCTAGTATCGTTTCTCTTCTCGACTCGACAAGCGCGACTTTCGCTCTCTGAAAAGCGTGGGAAGAAATCTTATCTTTATAGTAAAGTCGTATCACACGTGGTTAGAGAAATCATACTGGGAACACACCACTCTAACTGCTGTAGGGCAGGCCTATAGGGGGAGGGCCTGTTTTTTTTAATCAAATTTATCTTTTGCAATCTGTCGTCAAAACGTGTGACGTGTATTAATGTTGGATTGCTTGGTGATGCATCCAAATTGTACTGTCTAGGAACCGTTACACTCCCAGTAGATTGTCCTGTGGTATCTATTTCTTAATTCGGCTTGTCTGAGTCTCTTCCCTCATTAGATTTTGAGGTAATTATATTTGGGTGGTTTAGTATCATTTTCTGGTAACTTCGTGTGAATTCTACTATTTCCTCCTTCACGTAGCGAACATTAAGGTCATGGTGGAGTCCTATGTCTGTTGAATATGTTCTTATGCTCATTCTATCGTATCGTCAGGTATTCGACGCCACAAACTCAACGATGGATAGGCGGCGGATGATCCGCGACATCGTCGTGCACAAGATGGGCTTCAAGCTGTTCTTCGTCGAGTCCATATGTGACGACCCCAGGATTATAGAACAAAATATTATGGTGAGTGCCAGAGAATTGTCTACTTTAGTACTATAATGAATATATATACTATATGACTTAGAACGAGATAGATATAGATTAATTCGCACCCGATTTTGCACCCGTTGACTACCGCATATGATTGATTTTAAATTACTAAATGACTTAGTGTTTTAACGGGGACTTTAGATTTCTCAATCAAGAAAACCTAATATAAAAAACGTTATCCTCCTTCTGGCGCTGTCAGGTAAAAAGTGCAATACCAACTTAAATAGAAAAGCCTAAAATAAAAGCTATTTTATACAATACTCACGCTTCTTCTTCACACACCAATTCGTGCACATACCCTGCATAGTTTTCTATGTTGTAAACTTTATTGAACAATTAATAAAAATTTTCCAGGAAGTAAAAGTAAGCAGCCCTGACTACACGAACATCCAAAACACAGACAACGTCCTAAACGACTTCCTCCTACGGATAGAGCATTACAAAGAGAAGTACGAGCCCCTGGACGAGAGCCTGGAGTCAGAGTACAGCTTCATGAAGATCTACGACACCGGCGAGAAGGTCGTCGTGCACAAACACGAGGGACACATACAGAGCAGGATCGTGTACTATCTCATGAACATACACATCGTGCCGAGGACTATCTACTTGACTAGGGTAAGTGTTCGATCAATAGATGGCGCTAGGTCGTCGTGCACAAACACGAGGGCCACATACAGAGCTGGATCGTGTACTATCTCATGAACATACTCATCGTGCCGAGGACTATTTACTTGACTAGGGTAAGTGTTCGATCAATAGATGGCGCTAGTAACACCCGAGGGCCAGAAGGTCGTCGTGCACAAACACGAGGGTCACATACAGAGCAGGATCGTGTACTATCTCATGAACATACACATCGTGCCGAGGACCATCTACTTGACTAGGGTAAGTGTTCGATCAATAGATGGCGCTAGTAATACGCGAGCTAAATTTGGTGTAACAAAATACCCTAGTAATACTTAAAAGGGTGCTTCAGCTTCAGTCTATCAAACTGAACAACTTTCACTTTCATTTCCGACTCCATACCGAAAACATAATTTGTAATTATCTTTTCCAAATGACATTGCCCACGTGACGAACTGTATTCGTTTCAAATCGTTGCGCAACTAACGAATGAGTATAATCAAAGAATAAATACAAAACACGAGGAATATCATACTTCCCAATGGAATGGAAATTATCATTTTCTGTAGTGGGATTTCATATAAAATTCAAATTCAATTTTACCAGTTTTGTATGCGAAACGGGATTGGGCAATGTCTTTTCCCAGTTAACCTACATACATACATACATACATATCTCACGCCTATGTCACACTACTGGGGTAGGCAGAGACAATAGATCGCCACATGCTACGATTCTGACACACGTCTTTCGCCTCCTCAACATTCATAAGTCTCTTCATACATGCTCGTCCCAGTTAACCTAGTATTCAACTAATAGTAGATTACACACCGAGGGCAGGAAAGTAAGAAAGGTCTCAGATCTCATATGCCGAGGTCAACAAACATGTGATCTGAGGCTTTCTTATTTACTGCCCGAGGTTAGTATATTATTTTTCTCCTCGACGGAGGTGGAAAGCGGCAACTTCGTTTAGCGCGGCGGGACGAAAATTGACACTTTCCGTCCGGAGGGGAGAAGACACTATTATATTCTTGTTTCATCACAAACAGGACCTACTAAGAGTAACCGTTTAATTGCAGCACGGTGAGAGCTTACACAACATAGTGGGTCGCATAGGGGGTGACAGCGAACTGTCTGCGCGCGGCAAGCAGTACGCCGGCGCGCTGTCGGGCTTCATAGAGCAGCAGCAGATCCCGGGCCTGCGCGTGTGGACCTCGTGGATGCGCCGCGCCATACAGACCGTGAAGGACGTCAAGGCGCCTCAGGAGAGGTGGAAGGCGCTCAATGAGATCGATGCCGTGAGTTTGTTAAATATCTGCTTTTGCCTGTGCCTTAGTCCGCTCCCGCCATCGTTTCGAGATAGATCGTCTATCTTAAGCATGTAACATATTTAATTTTACACCCTGTAAAGCTCGCCTAGTATGATTTATCTACTTTCCCAGGACTCAACTTCTTTCCATACTATTCGTCGCATAATACATGTCGGTGTCAATGTTGAATGGTTTCCATAATTAAAAACCTAGTTACTAGGCTTTTAATTATGGCCTAGTAGCTTACGTTTGGGATTATAACAATGTACTATGTCTCTATGACTTATTTTAATTTATTAATCAACAAACAATAACCTCCCCAGGGAATATGCGAAGAGATGACGTACGCGGAAATACAACAGAAATACCCGTCGGACTTCAACGCGCGGGACGCTAACAAGTTCGCGTACAGGTACCCGCGCGGCGAGAGCTACGAGGACCTGGTGGCGCGGCTCGAGCCCGTCATCATGGAGCTGGAGCGGCAGGGCAACGTGCTCGTCGTGTCCCACCAGGCCGTCATGAGGTGCCTGCTCGCATACTTCCTCGACAAGTCCGCCGGTTAGTCACTATCTGTTATCCTTCAGTATCTACACATTGGACAACTGTGGACATCTTCTGTATCATTAGTATACAAGAAGGATAAGGAGAGTCTATACCTCCTTAGAATAAAACTAAAGCATCAGGAATACAAGGTCCTTCTTAATATGCTGACACTTTTTTAGGGGAATGATCAGATCGTCAAACTGAACAACTTTCTCTATGGGGCGAACGTCGAAATCGCGAAAAAATATCTGTTGTCTCATACAAAACTGCCAACCTAACTCGACCCGAATGTTCCGAATGACTCTGGGACAGCAGTTTTTTTTTTTCGCGTTTTTGATGTTGGTCCCATAGAGTCCCATAAATTGTTCAGTTTGATGGTCTGATCATCCCCTTAAAAAGTGTCATCATATTAAGAAGGACCCTGTATAGATGGTCTTTGGACATCTTCATCAGTGGTCTACTACAAGGGTGAGAAGGAGATTACCTATTGAGCTCGTCATTATGTAGCGACAGAATAACTATCTTCAACCAAGTCGTTATGAAGTGTCTGCAAAGTAAATGATGAAAGATTTCTATGTTGGCTCCTTATTATTCAGTTTGATGGTCTAAACTTAGACCAATTTAGACTCTAAAGCAGCCCCTAAAATATGTACAAATTTACACCCCGAATAATGATCGAATTATCATATCAGCCGATAGACGACCGCTGCTGCGCATAAGCCTCTCCTAAGGATCGTCACAACGACCCTCTGCCCTCATCCAACGTGTTCCCGTCGCCTGCACCAGGGCGTCGGTCCACCTTGTAGAAGCTCACTGTCTATCCACAGTACGCGGTCGCCACTCTAGAACTCTTCGGCCCCATCAGCCATCTGTTCTAAGAGCAATGTTCCCCGCCCATTGCCACCTTCGCAATTCTTCGGGCTATGTCTGCTCCCCTGGTTCTTCTGCGAGTCACTAAGAATACTTAAGGTTGAACTACACCACGTAGCACAGCATCGCATTTTTCCGTCGCTCCATCCTTTTCTGTCACTCGGGAACGTCATATAAGATAGACGGAACGCGATAGCACGCGGCGTGCTGTTCCGTGCTGTTCCGTTCCGTCTATCTTATATGCTCTAGCAAATGACGTTCCTGAGTGACAGAAAAGGATGGAGTGACGGAAAAATGCGATGCTGTGCTGCCTGGTGTAGTTCAATCCTTAGGCCTATTAATATTGATGTAATCAAGTAGCATATTTGTCGTGCAGAGGAGCTGCCGTACCTGCACGTGCCTCTACACACGGTGATCAAGCTGACGCCGGTCGCGTACGGGTGTCGCGAGGAACACATCTCGCTCTCCGTCGCCGCGGTGGACACGCACCGCCCCAAGCCTTCTGTGAGTACCGAGTACAGTGTTTATTAACATAATCTGTTCCAAGGATAGAATCATAAAGGATGCCACTCCTTACAAGCATGGAAACAAGAAAATTGGCTATGACGGGCGGTCGGTAATATTCAATCTTCTTTCGTAAGTCTCCGTCGTCGATATTTTTAACGTTTTTGTGTCCCATTCTATCAAATAAGGTCGTCATATATGACAGTGACAGGAGCTAAAATTGTTACCGTTGGATTAGAGGGACAGAAAAAACGTGAAAACAACGACGGGAAATTACGAAAGAAGAACGATCATTATCGACCACCAAGTAGTATTATCATGTTTCACCGCTTGTTAGGCAGTCTGTATTCCAAGGTACTCGTATAGGACAATACCAATACCTACCAATAAAAATACCTATGCCAGCTTCCTGGTCTGTTCCTGGTTAATCAAAGAGCACCACTACGTGACGCGGACCACAGCACGGTTTTAGTAGTAACAGCGGACGTCCGCCGCAGTGCAGCGGTGGCGCGTTTTGCGGGGTTTACACGGGTCGATTTTCGCCGTGCGGCAAGTCACTAGTCGCATCGCCTGTCCAAGCCGAATCGCCACCCCATTTACACGAGTCGATGAAAATCGCGGGTGGATAGTTCATTTTGCATCAATATGTCGATCGGCACAGTCACACTGCGTACTAGCATTGAAATTGTTCGACAGCAGTTTGAGCAAGTGATCGCCTGCGACTGAGCATTTACATCGTCGATTTTACTCACCAGCCGCATGCGGCCGGTTGCCGCGCTGCAAAAGTCGGATACTGGTCTACTTTGTAGCTTGCGGCTTTAGTCACCTGCGGCCTAGCCGAATTGCCATTTAGACGGTCGATTTTCGCCGTGCGGCTTTAGTAACCCGTGTAAACCCCGCATTGGGGATCGATGTCACTGGCGTACCTAGGTTGAACGTGTACCGGACCGGATGCGACGTGGACGGAAACATGCATGCCTTTTGTGCCGATCCGAATATGCCGAAAAAAAACGTGATATAAAGTGAAATCTCTTGCAAAAACACACACCACACAAACACACTGACAACACACACGCACACAATCTAATCATTTTATGGTCAAATCCACTAGTAATCGACACTTTAAAATTGTAAAATTTCAATTAAACTGTTGGTTTTCAAACTACGAGAACATTGTAATTTGAAAGCCTTTATCGAATGAATCTCTACTACGAAAAATGTTTATTTTTAAACTGTATATACATTCAAGATATCTACAAAAAAAGTTATAATATGGATTTTAGGTGTCAATGACTCTAAACCACCAGTTTTTGTTTATTTTTTCTGTCTATTAGCACTATTAGTGTACGCGCATCACACCTACTGGACCGTTTTTGATGTTTTTTTTTGTGTTTATAAGAGTTTCGGTACTACTGGTGAAACGTGGATGTTCTGAGATTTCAGAATATCTCTGACTATCCCCTCGGGGAATATAGTCGTGAGCGTATGCGTATGCTTTATAAGATTATGATTAGATTGTGCGCGTAAACTCTAGTAATAAAATAAAATTAAAAAACAGGACTACAATTCGAATCATAAAAAATCGGCTTCGGAGGCAAATTTCTCCTCTTGCTTACACATCCACGCACTTATTTCCTATTTCTTATCACACTTTTCTTACGCAAGAATTTTGTATCTTTATGTCAATAATATATAGATTGAAAAAACAAATAAATTTTTTCGCTTTCGTTGTATGAACTAAAGGACAGTGGGCAGCAGTGGTCCAAGAGCACCCCCATAAGTGGCATACTACGTTTGAAAGGGGGTTTAATATAGAACATTTTTTTATATGCGGCACCAATATCTGTTCGAGAGAAAAAAAGATACAGGGTGTTTTGTTTAGCTGTTTTTCGTACAAATGTTGACATTTTATCGCTATTTTTATCTGCTGCTTGAATTCCATGTTGCATATGGATAGTATTATAGATTTTTTATTATTATTAATGCAAAAAACTCTTTAGCCCTTAGCATCTCGTAAACTGAAAACAAGAAAATCGTTATTCCATCTTGAAATTGCCATTATAGTACACGTGAGTCTTCTTACTGTTGCACGCTTAATAATCACTTTTAGTAGTTTTAGCTAAGTGTCTGATAACGAAAGAGATAACACCTTTCGGGACCAAAAGTCAAAATGATTTCTTCCTAAAATTACAACGCAAAAAATACAACACCCTGTATCTTCTTTTTTCCCGAAAATATTTTTATGCTCTTTGTACACACCATGTACGTTAGGGTATCCTATAACTGTCCCTACCTGTTCCACAACGGGGGGCTCTTGGACCAGTGGCCATACATTTTTGCCCAGTGCCCTTTCTTTATTTAAATGTTTTTTATTTTTAATCTGACAGGAAAACGAAGAACAATGATGCATCGAACGGAACGTACGCATTGAATGACGCATGCGAAATAGTTTAAAACTAGACTTTAGTACAATAGAATAGAATAGACAATAGCATGAGAACACGAGGAAACAAAATTTTTAAAAGAAAATTCTCACGGTATGTGGCCAGAAACATTTAAAGCTTTTTTTTTTTTTGTTAAATGTGCATGATTTCAAATGGTCACAGTTTGATGTCATATGAGATGGCTATACGTAAACTCGCTTTGGTTAAAACGGGATGGAAAATTGTCTTTTTATGGTTGTTGGTTTTATTGAGTTTTTATTTTCGTTTAGTTTACCGGTGTTGGGAAATAGAAGTTTTGTGTTATTGTGTATTTATTCGTTTAGATCGTAGATACTGTTCGTCATATGAGAGCGATCGATCGTGTTTACGATTGATAATTGACTTGTTTGAGAGTACAAAAAGTTACATAATTAAAATAGTTTATTTATGTAGGATCTGTAACGATCCAAAGTTTAATTTAATGTTACTTGAAATTATATAAGTATTATATTAGTTGTAGTATTTTCTGTTTTAGGGTTTGATTTTGTTTACATCTTAATACTCTCCTTTTGAAACATATTATAGCTTCCAGCATTTATAAAAAGGCACCAAAATCATTTTATTCTCCCAGAAAACAAAGTAAACCTTACCAAATACATAATATTTATATAGTGCAGGTCCGATCTCAGTTCGTAAATATAAATAAAAGGATCAGTAGCTATACTCCATATATTTTTTCATGTTAACAATTATTTTTTCTGCTTTATCTTCAGGAGTGTGATTTTTGGAACTCATTCGCTGAGCTCAGCTGTTAGAAATGTCAAAATTACTATTGAGATATGCATCTTTCTGCTGCTGATTTGACTTTTAAATCGCACTACTGGATTGTGATTTTTGATAGTCAAATCAGCGGTAGAAAGATGCATAATATCCATAGTAATTCTGAAAATGTTATTTTCAACTGCTGAGCTCAGCGAATGAGTTTCAAAAAATCTCACTCCAGAGAGCTTTTTTATTATTTCAATAAGCCTTCTCACACAAAAAATTGCTCAAATACTACAGTTATAAAAAAAGCGATAGTAGCTTAGCATTAGTACAGCTTTATGCATACGCCCACTGACATATACTCTAGCGATAGACAAGCTCATTCAAACAAACAACAAGTTACACAAAATGACACATTGCGGTCTGTCATTACCATAGTGACGAAGTGAACTCGGGAACATCAATGCGGTGCGCCCACCACATTCAAGAGGAACATGTTGCTTCTATGAAAGGGTCTGTCTATCGCTAGAATGTAAGTCAATGCATACGCCTAATGCCATTAATTAACGCGTTACATCGATATTCCACCTATTCTTTGTAACCATACTTTCAGCAAATAAAGTTTCTATTGTATTCTATTATTAAAGAGAACGTTTTTTTTCTTCATACAATTAAATATAATTAACGCGTTAATATGACATTAGGCGTTAGTGAGGCTCTTGCATTACAATAATTTTTCTCTACACCACTCTACGACTGGAATGACAGGTATCAACGGCGATTGTCAAGCATTATCGGACTCTCTTACTTACAGAACTATGAAGAGAGATGTCAAGATTTCCTTGCTTTCTCAATGAGAGAAAGAGAGGCATTCATCGTCTTGTTACGTTTTAAGACTTCAATCACTGATAATAGGAGTCAAGATTTATGAAAGTCACACGTTCTTATTCTTATACGGAACAAACATTATGGAATTTATGCATTATTCGTATAGGAATTAGGATGTGTAGCTTTCTAAAATAGCCGCAATAACACTCTTGGAGTGCAATTTTTGAAACTCGCCTGTTTTAATCAGCAGTATATAGAAAGATCCTAATCTCCATAGGAATTTTGACATTTTCTACTGCTGATTTCAACGTGTGACTTATAAAAATCGCACTACTTCTCTTGACTTGACCCTCTGAACCATAGGCAATTTTTAACTTTTTAATTTTACATCCGCAGGTGATACCAGCGCCGCTCATCAAAGCACCCGTCCCACCACTCCTTAACGGCGATTTAAAAGAACAGAAAGATGAAAGTAAAGCGCATTAAATACAACTTTTAGTACCTAGTAACTAGTAAAGCAAAAGTATGAAAATAATTATCGACAAAGAAAAATAATGTTAATATAATCTTTTTTTTTTGTGAGCCTTGGATGAATGCTTTCATACCTTTGCCTCATTTTAAGGACATCTTGTAAAAATTTTATGACCAATGAGTACTTTATAGGTATGAACGAGATATAAAACAAATATGTAGCTAGCTGTGGTCTGCAATGTACTGTCGGGACCTGTTTCAACGCTTATAGTCTGTCTATAAAGTCGTGGCATGAATGTTTGAGGAACTAATCATTTTAGTATGGTGGTGTTGCCAGGTTATTCTTGATTTTGACGTTCTTGCGTGGAGACAGCGCCCTAATTTTTTGCCAAGACTTTATAGACAGACTTTAGTAAGTTCTTGTTATCTCGTCTGAGATCGTTTGACATATCTTTCATACAAAATATGTCAAACTATCTGATGGAGAAAGTCCGCGGGTTCGAACCGACTTTCTTTCTTTACCAGGTGGATCTGATTAGGTGGCTGATGAAAACACTGATTTTAGGTTCTGAAGTGAGTTTTAATTTCGTACTTTCACGATACAAAATACTTTCTTAATTATTAATACAAATTCCTTTCGTCCTTTGTGACGTAATGCCACAGAGGATTGTACAGAGTAACAGCTTCATAGGAGCTTCGATTACATTAGCCTATTCTTGTAGGGCTGTCTAAAAGGATATAAATTTGATTGAAGTATGAAGGATAATGTTTTACAATATGTAGTAGGTATATTGTTTTTCTTTTTTGTTGTTGTTGTTTGTTGTGTTATTTATTATTTGTTATTTAGTTGAATAAAATGAGTTTAAATTAAAAAACCGTTGCCGCCCGATCCGTCGCTTTACGCGGGTGACTCAAAAATTGTATGTAGGTACTTACCTGTCACGATCTTTGGGGAAGGTATATGATGAAGGAGATGTTTGTGTTCCTCCTCGTATTATTAAAGCACACAGTGCAATAATTAACCATTTCGTTTAATATTATTAAACTACTTTTAAACGTGCTCGAGTAAAATGAACGATAGGTATCTCACACATTAAATTCACATGACGTTCTACAATGACAGTGACGATCAAACAGAAAATAATCCATAGACATCTTGATATTAACAGAGGTCAGTGGCTCCAATCTCTTTCCGAAAGGAAGAATGGACAATATCTCACACATTAAATTCACACCCTCGTTACGCCGTAACCACCCGAAGCACAGCCAAAGTGTCCCCTCGGCCTCGTTCGTGAGCCCCGTAGGTGAACGCGCACACAATCATACTGCGCATGTAGTGATGCGCCGCTTTTGCGAGCTTGTTTGAAGCTGTAACTCTGTACAATATAATCCTCTGTGGTAATGCTAGTGAATAATTGATATAATATAATGCAAATCAGATTCAACAGGCTAGCAACATTAAAAATCGTAGGTTACATAGATAGTTCTGTTACATCTCAATAGATGGCGTTAGCTGCCACTTCTGAGCAATTGAAATAGTAAAAACATGTGAATTTGCGTGAACACTATCTTTCAGATAAGCTAACAAGAACTTATAAGTGTTGAAACAGGCCCTAGGTCTGATTAGTTAGTTTATAATGAGGTCATTTTTAAGCGGCAAAATTGGCCGCCATGGGATCCGCGTTTTCTCGGTAAAATTTTGTCAATTTCATCGTCCAAAACGATTTCCTACTTACCTGTTAACATATATTTACAGGTCTAAAATTACCCATGTAAACTAACTTTTCAGGTAGAGTGTATGGCCAAGGATGTCGATGAATTTGAGACTGATGCTTAAAGTGAAGATAGATTTTGTAAAATAAAGCCATGTAAAGAATAAATTGTGTAAAGAAATTGCAAATGTTAAAAAATTGGCCATTTATAACTTACTGCTCAGAGAGAGCGCGGGAACACACATTTCGATGAACATGGTTGAAATAACAATCGCCGTGTCATAAAAAAAATATGGAGTCGGTGTCACAATATACAAATAGCCCCTTCTAAAAATGTCGAGTTATCACGCAATGTGACAATTCTGCAGGGTATAACAAAACACCCTAGTAACATTTAAAGGGGTGATTTAAGGCTGGGCCACACAGAGTGCGGCTGCGGGCCGGAACGGAACGGCGACGGACAGCTGCAGAACAGCTCGTGTCACACAGAGCCTGCAGTTGCCGTTCTGCAGCCGATCCGTCGCTGTTTCGAGCTGCAGCAGTTTAATGTCGCTTTCAAAATCACAATAGCAGCAGTTCTAATTCATCTTTCGGAAGCTCTCCCGACGAAGAAGATTTGTTGGTTTTACTCTGTGCCGCGGAGCCAGAAAACAAGAATAATAAATCAATTATTGTATACAAATACAACTGTCATGCAGCGACCAGCCCGCAACTATTCCGCAGACACACGCACAGCTCTGTGAGACATCTAGTATGGAGCGCTAAACAATTCAACCGCCGCACGTTGCGCTGTTGCCGTTCCGAAACGGGCCCGTCGCTGCAAGCGTTGTGATTCGGGCCGAGCCGGGCGGCTACCGTTCCGCAGCTGTTCCTCAGCTGCGCCGGACTGCATCTAGTGTGACACCTCGCATATAATTCCATAGTTTACAACTGCTGCCGGTCTGCAGCCGTTCTGCAGCTGCACTCTGTATGGCCCTGCCTTTAGACCAACTGAAAAACTTTCACAATTGAGACAAAATCGAGAATACATTAAAATAACAGATGTTTCATACAAAACTGCAGTAGGTACCTACTCTACTGAACTGTATGGGACAGCTGGTTTTTACTCGACTTTGTCTCCATATTGAAATTTGTTAGGTATGATTGTCTAAAACACAACTTTAAATACTACTTAGGGTGTTTTGTTACACCTTGTTGTTCAGTTTGATGGTCTACGCCACCCCCTTAAAGGTTTTTTTGTATTTTTGTAACACCTTGTATAGAATTCGGGTAATACTATTTGCAGTTAGACACATATTTTATCAGGCCCTCCAAACCCTACCTTTTCAGGTGTACATACATTTACAAATAGAAAGAAAAGTTAAATCTCAAACAATAATACATCAAACTAAAAAAAATTCATAATTAAAATTATTAACTTTAAAATGTCAATGAAATTGGAATAGTTGTAATTGTAATAATGCCAATGAAAAAGAACTGCCGTAGGTACTTATTCGACTCTTTTTTTTATTTCTATGTTGGCTCCATAGTAAAATTTGTTCAGTTTGATGAGTAGAATACATGCTGAAGTTATCCGCAGTGATATAAAATTTACCCGGTATTGTAATAGGTAGATACACGATTGTATCGAGATCTCCGCTTCTAAATATCTAGCAGACAAAGCTGTATTACATGCTAGTTAGCATGACCCTGTGATACAGCGCTATCACACCTTCGCTCTCTTTCTATTTGGGCGCGAACGTTCGAGATAAAATACGTGATACGGCCGTATCACGTGTAGCATGCTACGTGTGCTGATTTAATTAACTAGTAGGTACACGTGACGCGCCCCCTTTGTAAATATTATCATATTCGAAATGTGTGTTTACGCGCGTATATATTTTTATATGCTATCTCGTTTTGTCCACTTTCTCCATTCAATCATATTGATTATACGTATATTTAACTATACATAAATAGTGTTTTTTTACAAAGTGGCTATGTATATTAAATGTAATATTGTATCTAATTGTTAATTTAATATTTTAAATATAAGTTTAATTTAAGTGGGTTTTTGATGTTTTATTTCGAATATTCATAAAATATGAACTAAAAAACAACACACTCTTAGAAAAAGTATATGTCTAGAATGAGCCTCACACTTGTTCCGTATAAAACAAAAGGGGCTAACTTTCTTAGGTTGGTGTGCGTGAGGCGCCATACAAAATATGTATGTGTGCGTGTATATGTATAGGGTTTAGGAACCAGTACTGCCTAGCTAGCATGCCGCAGTGATACAGCGCTATCACACCGTAGCTCTCTTTCTATTTGCGTGCGAACGAACGAGATAAAAGACGTGATACAGCCGTATCACGTGCAGCATACTACGAGTGCTGGTTCCTATTTTTTTCGACGCTTTCGTAGCTTTGACTGTCTATCTTGATAATCTAAGAACACACTATACGTTGCGGCGAAGCGGTGTTGGATTTTTAACCGACTTCAACAAAAGGAGGAGGTTCTCAATTCGACCCGTATGTTTTTTTTTTGTATGTTTGTTACGCGATTACTCCGCCAATTGTTATATGAAAAACTCCCACGTCGTACGAATTGGGCATACTCTGAACACTATGTTAAAAAATCGGCCAAGTTCGAGTCGAACTCGCACACGGATGGGTTCCATACCACCTTACAATATTAACAAAAAAAATATTTTTCACCGGGATTGTTAACGCAATCCCGACAGACACGCCCGTTTTTATTATTTGTTGTTAAACTTCCCTGGTTAAACTGTAGAGTTTGCACTACAATCATACCAAGCTTGAAGATTGTATGTATTACCGTTTATACGATAGAGCAAGAAGATAAAACGTTGAAAAAAAATTACTAGTTTCTTGTATGGGGATGACAAAGCTAAATTTAGTTGGACGACGAGTATAGATGGAGGCTCCCTCTCCACATTTGCGAACGGGATTTCAAGCCCACTGAGCAAGTAATCACTATGTTCAAGCCTATACGAAAACCGGTTTGCATTCGGAATTCCGAATTGCAATTCCGTATGTATATGATGGGTCTAAGGCCGAGATTCAGAGACGATTTGTAAGTCATAGTTCGAACTCCCGTATGTCAAAATCCATACATTCCGACCCTACTAAGATGGAGCTAAGACGGAAAAAATCGTCTCTGAATCTCGGCCTAAGTGCAAGTGTGAAAGCTAATCAATAGGATCTTTAAATCTTTGAAACTATGCAACGGATTTTGATGCGGTTTTTTTTAATAGATAGAGTGATTCAAGAGGAAGGTTTATATGTGCATTGCATCCGTGCGAAGCCGGGGCGGGTCGCTAGTCAACTATAAAGTACCCATCTTGATTCCGAAAGCTTGAAAAATTCAGCTTTGATTAAGGATTAGGAAAAAAAAAAGATTTACAAAAGTTCGAAAATCCTATCTTATGCTGCGTTCACATGCACGCCGTGCAGCCCGGCAAGCTTAGGTAATTCGCTGTACATTGAGGCTTCTATAAAGTTAAATAGTAACAATCACTTTACAGACGAGTCGATGTACAGCGAATTGCCTAAGCTTGCCGGACTGCACGGCGTGCATGTGAACCCAGCATAAGATAGGATTTTCGAACTTTTGTAAATCTTTTTTTTTTCCTAATCCTTAATCAAAGCTGAATTTTTCAAGCTTTCGGAATCAAGATGGGTACTTTATAGTTGACTAGCGACCCGCCCCGGCTTCGCACGGATGCAATGCACATATAAACCTTCCTCTTGAATCACTCTATCTATTAAAAAAAACCGCATCAAAATCCGTTGCATAGTTTCAAAGATTTAAGCATACAAAGGGACATAGGGACAGAGAAAGCGACTTTGTTTTATACTATGTAGTGATTTAGTTACCACACACACTTCGCTCCACTTTGGTGAATTCGGGCCTGTAGCAAGATTGCTGCGTAGCGACATCTATTGTGGAGAAGTCGAAACAATGTAACAGCGCCATCTGCTGGCGAATAGTTACAATAATTGAAATTGGCTTCCACTGTAGCAGTGATTCACTAGATGGCGTTAGTGGTTTAAAATAAAGCCAGAGTGGGTGGAATATTTTAAAATATTCATAGTCAAGTCTGTGGTCAAGTTCTACTTTTAGTTACATAAATGTGTGTACGAGTCATGTATGTACGAGTACAATACCCTAAGAGGAAGGAGATTCTTAATAATTTGAACGCCTGATATTTAAAAAAAAAAAATTTAAATTTGAATTAAATTGTGGTTTTTATACACTCGAATATTATACCTACCTACCCAATGTTTCTAAGTACATAATTTATACTTACCAATTATTATACATAATACATAAGTCTTCTTACGCATTTCGAACTGAAAGATATTTAGAATTTTGATTCCATTCGCGATATTGATTTGATGATTGCCATTCAAACCCATGCAAATTGTATACGTGCTGCATACGATGACCTAAATAGAACGCGTTACACAAAATACCTAGGTAGGCGCGGTCCGCGGTAGATAACGTCCAGTTCGACACATCATACATAACATAACGCGAGCAATCAATAAAATACGTACTTGGTCATTGTACCTATACTGCCCGGCACGATGCCTACCTGCCTGCAACGAACGGGCGCCTAGTTTTCACGGATCTAGGAAACAGTTTGGAGTACCTACCTTCCTAAATTATTATACCTACTACGATTATGTTGTTTTCCCTACTTTATCCGCAGTTTATTTTACTTGATATAATATTGCAAACTTAGATAAATTATATGTCTAGATTGAACTACTTATACGCTTCTACCGTATAAAACAAAAGTGGCCAAATTTCTTAGATTTGTGTGCGTCAGGCATCATACAACTTATCTCTGTGTGCGAGCAACACGGTTTATCACCGAGAGTTCGGTGAGATTTTTTTTGACGCGTTCGTAGTTTCGGCTGTCTAGAGACATAACTAATACTTATAGGTTACCTACCTAAAAAAGGAGTGACGTGGCTGAGGGGGTGGCAAGAGGACGTTTCGTGCGTCGGCTTGCGATTTTGACAGCCACGTGGCTCCGCCGTTTTATGGCGGTTTCTAGTGTGTTTTTGTTTAAAAACGGGGCTTTGAGATCGCCATATCCTATTGTACCGTACAATATCTAATGAGTATATCCTCAACACTTGACACTGGCGAAATCTAACAAGGAAACGCCATTAATTAAGAATAGAATACCTAAAAAACTTATCAAAGGTTGCAAACGAGATAATGAGTTAGCTTCAAAGATAACATGTTTTATCTCTAACCTATTCATGTTTCTTTTTTAACGAGAAACTCTTATACATTTTTACATATAATGTAAATAGGAACGAGTGGAAGAGCAAGGGACCTTTTCCCAGTAGTGGGATGAAGAAGGCTAATAAGTTACATTTTTTTTACAACAAACGTGCTGGTTAAAGGTGTAACAGAACACCCTAGTGTAATATTAATTAAGTAAAAAATAGTATATTATGAGCACTCAAAAATACACCGAATCTCTTCGACAAAAAAGTTCGGTAGTGCGCGGCTTTATTTTTGGCTCGTCTTGGCCGGGGGCACTGCCGTGCCCCCAGATAATATTAAAAGGGGTGGTTTTGACCAGAAAAAAAATGTCCATCAGTATTCGGCTGTATCACACCTTCGCTCTCTTTCTATTTGCACGCGAGCGAACGAGACAAAAGACGTGCATGCTACGAGTGTGGATCATGATAATATTGAATGTGTAATAGGCCCATCAATACTTGTGATACGCGCGATCCTTGGATCACGATAATATTGATGTGTGTAATATGCCCCATTGTCATCTATCGCCAGTATGTTGAACTGCGTTTGACTAGCTGTCAGAAATCCTCATTAGCACACCGTGTAAACTCACGTGTAAACGATCGCGTGCCGTACTTTTTTAATAATTGATCTGCAGTGCGATTTTTGAAAATCATACGAGAGGTTCGGCCATAGGCCAAGTATTTCGCTTACGCTGATAGACGGAACATCAGTGTAACCGCGTATGAGACAGCGATAGTCATAAAATCCTATACAATTTGTATGAAAATAGATGTCTGACTCCGGAGTCAGACAGCCGTCGTAGAACAAAAAAGTGGCTACGTCGATAAGGACAGCAATAAGTAGCGATCTCCTTTTTTAACTAGAGCGAATTTGCTGTGTGCATCTCTTACTGAGTGATATGACAAGACATGTGCTTCGTTCTAGTTCCTTCTCTTTCTACGGGTTCGGCAATAGAAAGATGCATAATCTCCATAGTAATTCTGACATTTTCTACTGCCGAACCGCTCGTATGATGTACAAAAATCGCACTACTGAGGGCGTCGCAGAATTCGCACCGCAAAGTTGTCATCGTCTAAACCTGCCTTAATAGCTGCAAAAGAAGATTATTATGATTTCCAATTTTAATTTTATCGATTACAATATCGATTTGTCAAAGTCTCTATTTGATGAATTTGATGATCTGTTGTCTATGGATCTCAGCTGTCCATTGACATTTCGAGCTACGATACGAAACGTATTTCACGAAAAGAATTGTGTATTTTAGTTAATTTATAGAATACAATCGTATTGTTACATAATTGTTTTCCTTGAGAAAATTATGCGTTAGACTCGATAAGTGCTTTTAAAATATATTTAAAATGTAGCGTTGGGTTATGTCGGAAAATAGAAAAAATTGTGTCAATTTGGCAAAGATGGTTTCTACTTTGAATTTAGAAGAAAAATATAACAGAGGTGCGCCATATTTTATAAATATTGTGACAAATTATTATCTTTTGAAGTGAAATTAAAAGGTTTCTAGATTTCTAAACATCTTCCTGTATTACAGTTCGGAGAAATTTCTGTTTTTATTTGGATATTCAAGATCATGGACTGGCCCGGTCTATTTCACGTAGGCTACAAGATATGGGATTGGTAAGTTTCATTCATTGTTGTGTTTTTGCCGCCAAAATGATTAAATCTTTACAAAAAAAATATAGAATACGTAGCATTGTGTACAATTTTTGGTTATGTGTAAATGTAATCAAACCAAGTTCAATATCCTCTAAATTGGTCTATGAACCCAAATGAATAGACATCTTGCTTTTGGTCGTATTATCTACATTCCGTTATACGAAGAAAACCTAAATTGAGACCACATTGAGACTAAGGCCCATTACATACATGCGGAATTGCGATTCGGAATTCCGAATGCAAACCGGATTTCATATGGAGCTTCCCCCTCCAGATTTGCGAACGGGATTTCAAACCTATACGAAAAACCGGTTTGCATTCGGAATTCCGAATCGCAATTCCGCATGTATGTGATGGGCCTTAGTACGCTTGTTGATTTCGATAAACAAGCAGTTTTTGTAAAGCATTACCTAAAACATCAACTTGAAAAATAAAGGAAAGTTGAGGAAAATTATATTTTTTTTTTACCTTAGTCTTGCTCCGTTAAAAAAATTATGAATGTCACAACGTGAAACGGAATGTTTTAAAACTGGCCAATAGGAAATCTTTCCCCTTCCGTTGAACGACACGACAGCGCCTCTAGTGACCAAAACAAAAACTAACGCGAAATATCTCCATCTTGTGTGACAGATTAGTGTTTGTTGTTATATTTTCGATTTTCACTAGCAAATGTGGATAAATGTTAATAAAAAGTGTCTCAATCGTCGCATTATCAACTTAGGCATTCGTTTTACATCGAGTGAACCAGTCAATTTCAGAACACATTGTAATTTGAAGCAATTCTAGTGGAGTGACGAAGTCCCCGTCTCAGTGACTAGTATATAGTTACTTATTTTTGTGATAAGCGGAGCGCGGGGGCCTCGCGGATAGCTTTTGTGTAAGTATATATGTTCTGCAATGACCACATGTACGAACCGAAACAGCGATCATGTCAGAAATGTGTAGAAAACAGTTTGAAACTGTGTTGTTCGAGGGCTGTAGCTAGCGTTCGATTTTAGGTCATCTTTTGTACTGTCGCGTTTGGGCTGCCGCCGCAACGCGAAATGCAGCGGGCCGAGGCCGCTCGGTGCGTTCTCTCACGCTGCGTTGCACTACATCCATTTTAAAAGCTGTTTGAAATGTAGTTTTCTTTGGGCTACGCGTGTGTATGCTTTAATTTTTGACAGTTGATATGGCTTTTTGTCTTCAAGGGGTTATAGTTCTTAAGGTGAACTCTCTAAGGATGATAATTGTATGCGTCTGTCGGTGTGATATTTTTTGCGCGGGAGGGTTGGCGCGAGTGGAGCGATGGCGCGATGCGACGGCCGGCGGCGTCGGCTGTATTCTGCCGACTTGCCGACCGTTTCAAGGAAAACCTCCATGATATGGCCGTCCGCCGTGCCTGTGCCGCGTCGATAACTCGCTCGGTTACGACACGCGTTCATCCATGCCATGCCCTAATGCTAACAAACAACTACATTTATGTCACTCTTTCTATCACCTTGTGTTAGAGAAAGATAGCAAGCACAAGTTAAAAGTTAATCTGTTGCTTATTTTGTGTCCCATGTGTAAAAAACTTGCCTTAGATAACTGTATTTCAAAGAAGTCAAAGTCAGCAATTACCAACATACTTGTTTTGCAACATGCATTCTACTTTAGGTCAGACTAATGCTGACTTTCACATTATTTAGGTATGCACGTATATACCTATACCTACTTGTACATATCAACAAATACTGCATTGATTGACAGTTCTTATAAGAATTGCCAATTTAAAAAAACGACAATTTTTTTTTTGTCTGGCAACACTAGTAACATGAATTTTTATTTTAGTACTTGCTAAATTTAATGCAAATTAAATTAAATAAGCTTAGATCAAAGTAACATTAATTAACGAATTGACTAAGATACTAAGTAGGTAGCTATTATACAGATAATTGATAAATTATGTACTAAATCTTCATTAAAATCTTAAGATTTCGTCCAAACAAATAGGTATGTTAAACATATGAAGCTCAGAATCAGAAGTTTAAAAATCTCAAATCAATTCCATTGTTTGTTTATCTTTGTGCAGAGGGCAAGGGGCAGATGCTATAAGTTTCTGTTTCAATGATTATTTAACTTTTTTGTCAAGGTGAACTATTCTTACACTTTATATTCACTTACATGAGAAGAAATTAAAAAAAGTTTTAACAAACATTTTATGAGACAAAAAATGTAAACAAAAACTTCACAAAAAAGTTAAGCTTGTGAAGGAGTCGCGTTGTAGGTCTGCTATAGGGTAGTCTTATCGCAAGTTGATTGTTGGTTGCCCCCTCCCCGGCCTACAACGAAGCTCCAGTGGTAGCTCAAGTGTTCTTTTCGAAAAACAATCCTTGAAGTCACCAAAATACATAAGTTACCGTACAACGTCAAGCACTCTTGCTACAAAAACTAGACATTGGCAAAATCATCACATACCCAAGATGGCAGCCATTTTTTAAAATATAGAATAGAATAGAATAAGCTTGTGAATTTGTAACAGATATGAGACGACATTTCAAATAAAACATTAATAGGTACCTAGTGCCTTGGACAAACAACATAGTCTATCAAAGTTAATCCTGGATTTTTTTAATATTGGATAACTTCACCATGTATTCTACTCATCAAACTGAACAACTTTTAGTACGGAGCCAACTTCGAAATCGCTAAAAAAGAATCAGCTGTGACAAAACTGCAGTATTTATTCAACTCAAATGATACAGCATTTCGAAGTCACTTCCATAGTGAAATCAACGTTGTTCAGTTTGATACATACATACATACATATTCTCACGCCTGTCTCCCACTGGGGTAGGCAGAGACAACGGAACGCCACTTGCTACGATCCTGACAAACCTCTTAGCTTCCTCCACATTCATTAGCCCTTTCATGCATGCTTGTCGGTTTCGGGTAGATCTGACCTGGCCCTTTTTAAGCACGTCACCAATTTGGTCCGTTCAGTTTGATGAGTAGATTAAATAGGGAAGTTATCTGCTCTGATAGAGAATGTACCCTGTGTGAATTTTAAACAACAATTTAAGATAATACATGTGTTGCAAAGACAAATTGGTTTACCAATCGTTTTTCCTTGCACCAGTAACACATAACTAAACGTTACAGCAACAGGAAGTATTCCTAACGGGCCGGGTGACACACATAGTGCGGGACGGAGCCCGGGCGCCGCCGAGATGTAACGCGGTGCGCTCGCGCGCCGATGCCATGCTCGAGCGGGTGCGGCCAAACCATCTGCCCACCCACCCGCACCTAGTCCAGCTTTCTGTTCAGAAGGTATACCTAACTACGCTCCTGCTAATAATTTGGGGTGATACTTAATTAAAATACATGCAGTAAGTACAACTGCCTTGATTATGGGAAAGTGTAATGTTTGATTCTGGCTAAAAAATATCTTGTATGTAACTCAAAAATTTTTAATAACTTTATGCTAGATACTTCAATGAAATTGTAACCAAAATAAATAAAAACATTATTTATAACAACTTGTACATTTTAACTTACAACGCTCTAAGCAAATGTGTGATGTATTTGTGCCCAGTACAAATAGGTTTGTCATGGGTTCTATGCTTGCCCAATTTAGTAAATAAATAACATAATTATTGGCTAATATTGCATGCCATGAAACTAATTAATAATTATTTACCTACTCTCAGAACTATATCTTTTCCACTAACATTTTAGTATAACTAATTAATATCTAACTTTCTTCTTATTCATATATATATTTTACATCATATTTATTAATCTTTCAGGCTATAAGTCTATTGGATAAACTGTATGACACATTCTTCACGGCACCGCGCAAAGCGCATGTCAGGGTCTTCAGTAAACATTTTATCAAGATTGAGTTTTTGGACAAGTATGCACCTCTATACAAATTCAATCTTATCTCCTGACTTTTGTCACGCATCAGACTTATGACCCCTACTCTTTATTTCTAGAGTTTGCAGACCGGTTTTCAAGGAATTTGATGAATGGCCGGAGATCTCTCTAGAACCTGACCCGCCAAAAGAGAAGAAAAAAGAATCACCAGCTAACCAAATACCTAACGATATCAATCAGAATCACCAAAACACTGCAGGTCAGAAGTAAGTACCTCGTTACCGAACGCGACGTATGAAACGATTCATTCTTGAATTCTAATAGTGTTCCGTTTACAGAATGACAAGAAAAAGTCGTCCTCGAATCAAAGAGAGAGAGGAAAAGGAGGTGAAGGGAGGTTACTGTGAGATGTGCAACACTGACTACTTAGACGCCGCGCTGCACCGCCGCTCGCCGCACCACCTCGCCTTCGTGCGCGACCATACCAACTTCCTCGCGCTGGACTCCCTCATCGGCGCCGGCGCCGACGTCACCACCTTCCTGGACAAAGCCACCTCCATCAACGGCGAGAGACGATCTCTACGGAACATGTGCAACGGTGATGTTGAACCCAAAAGTAAACGGTCCAAGCGGTCACAGTCACCCGATTCCACGGTCAACGGCAACGATAGCCCTAAACGCAACGGGTTGGACGACGAGAAGAAACATAACACGAGGTGCAGTAAAAAAGCAACGGAACTAGAAGATCGCCAGTATTATAAAGTTGTCGGTGTCAGTACAAAGTTGAGGTCTAGCGGGGGCTTCGCGTCCAAGAGGAAGGAATCTCCGCCGGCGTGTAACGGAACGAAGCCTCTAGTAGTTAAGTTCAGGAAAGTGAGACGTTCAGAGTTATCAGTACTTAGCGACGAGGCTGAACAATTCATGTTTCCTAAGCGAGCCAGTTCGACGAGCTCGACGTCCTCCGACGAAGACGAGAAGGAGGAAGTTCTATCTCCTAAACGTAGGACCCCACCGGAGCCTGCTATAGTAACGGAAAGGCGACGATTAGCGCGCCCTCTGGCTCTTAAAGAGGAGTCGTCTGAAGAGGACTCTTGGCCGGAAGATAATAGGAGACGAAAGAGACGAGCACCCCCGGCTGTCAAACGAGGACGGAGAGTACCACTGAAACCACCTGTCACAGAACCAGCTCCCGAGCCTGAACCTGAGCCGGACCCCGACCCGGTGCCACCACCCGAACCAGTAGAAGAACCCCAACCTGAGGGTGAAGTCAGCCCGCTGAGGGAGGAACCTTCAGAGAAGTGCATGAAGTGGGAAGATGGCAAGTTGAAGTATACGCCGGCTGTGGAGCAGCTGGAGTTTGCTTTTGAGTCTGTCCCTCAAAGCGAGCCCTGGTTCGAAACCTTCAAACGTCAAGATCAGGATAAAATCCTCACCAGAAATGTGCCACAATATTTTGGTAAGATTTTATTCTTTAACTGTAAAATAAACTGATATCAGTGTTTTGGTTTACTTATCTCTTGTTTTCTTTGTTACAGCGCTATACTCCAAGTCACCAAAGCTACCATACGAAATAGGTCAATTACCACCCCTAAAGCCAAACTGTTGTCCGCTAAGTGACTTAGTAAAGCGAGAGGAGAAGCCCGGGCCCTCCCGGTCTTACGGCACGCGAGGTATGAAGAAACAGAAGATAAGGAAACGAACCGCCGCCGTCATAGCCCTTGAGAGCCATCCGAGGAAGTCGCCTAGAGAACACGCGTCCACTCTAGCCATCTTAGGCTCTGCTGGTTTGCTGCACAGGCGGAGAAACGACGACGCCAAGTCAACAGCTTCCGAGGACACAATCAGTGACACCCAGAGTAATGTTAAGTTAGAACCCGTCATTTCGGAAACTCAAGAAGCATCCGAACGACTACAGCAGTTCTTTTCTGAAGTCTTCGAGGACGCGGCCGAGTTCGAAATATCCGAAGAAGCGATGGAAGGTGAAGCGGCTGTTACGACGTCTACTAACGTTCCCGACGTGTCGAGCTTAGTCTCAGAGTGCGAGGACTGCGACATCATTCGCAATGAGATCAAGGAGGGAGTGGAAGCCCGCGCGAGAGGCCGCCGGGGCAAGTTCAAGAAGAAGAACCGAACCGGCTGGCCGAACAAGAAGAAACCCAAGAAAGGTTCCCGCAACAACAGCGTGGAGTCCGAAACTAAAGCTGAAAGTAGCCTGGACCGCTCGTCGGCGGAGCCTCCCGACGACGACACGACTCAAGACACCATCAGCGAGGAGGATCCGACCGTATCTGAGACTGAGAACGACAAAACCGTTCAAGAAGAGGAATCCCAGGACAACACTCTTGTAGAGAAATCTGATTCGGACGACTCGCAAGAGAAATGTGAGCCGATGGACGTAGAAGAGACTCCGAAAGAAGAGATAAAGAAGCCAAAGGAAAGGAAGAGGACGCCGCGGTCGTCTGCGTCGGAAACCGACCGAGAGGACAAGGAGGAGAGGAGGAAGAAGAAGCGAGCTCTGGCGGGGCTGTTGCTGCAGCCGGTGGTGCGCGTGGCGCGCGTGGACCCCAACGCGGCGCGCCGCCTGCGCTCCGCCGGCAAGCAGCGCTCCAGCCGCTTCAGATAGCGGCGGAGGCTCGCCGTGTCCGCGAGCGTCTGACCCGACGCCTAGCCAGCGGACCAAGAGTCAGCGCACATCTAGCGGGAAAATGCTCGACCAGTTTTTATTGATAAATTAATAATTAACTCTATGGATGACAATTGAAACAAATACTCTAGAAAATCTACGGATTTTTGTATGGAGCAGGTTGCATTAATTGCACTTTAGGGGATTCTTTTGGAATATAGTAGATACATACCTATAAAACATAAATTATCAAAAATCCCCGGTTTTTTATGAACAAAAAATGGAAAACTGGTGATTTTGTACAGGACGGCTTCGCTCAATACGTTTTACTTATAACAATAATAATCCCCGGTTAATATCGTAAATTTGAGTAGATATTTAATATTTTGTAAGTCTTAAAAAATTCTAACCTCAAAACTTAATTATTTACTGTTTGTTTGTACACATTAAATTTGCCTTGTGATTATTAACTGTCTATTTTGCTGGTATGCTGGAAGAAATATCTTTAGAAATAAGCTTGCCCTTTGTACATCTATATCGTTTTTAGGTATTTCTCAGGTTCCTGAGCCTGTATAACCACGAAATCTAGAAAAAAGTGTTGTAAACTAATACAGATATACGTTCAAACACAATTTACTAGAGTGTCTTTAATGCAATCTCAAACCGTATTTTTCCCCGACTAAAAGTTGGAAATAGCGTGTTAAGCGGGATTTACACGGGTAGATTTTCGCCGTGCGGATGAGTGCGATTGAAACACAACTAACTACCTGTGTTTCAAGTCTTCTGTGTACTTTAAATCGTACCTAGCCGCACTGCGAAAATCGACCCGTGTAAATATCGCATTAGAGTGTACCTGTCGTGTGTTCTAGCACGCTATTTCCAGCTCTATTTCAATTGTCTTAGAGTTCATTATCAATTTATCAGTGTAAATAGCTCAAGCATTTTTCCGCTAGATGTGCGCTGACCCTAACCCAGCGAGGTTATAGATCTGTACGTTTAAATGTCCTCTTTCTATATTATGAAATGAATTAAACAAACTTTAATTGGATTTAGTAATGAATTCGACACTGGTCTCGTTTGTAATTTATTGAATGTATTGAACGTTTTCCTGTAATATAGGAAGATAACATACGATTGAACAATATTAGTAGTTGTGATCTCCATAGTTATCAAAGTGTAGTTGAGAGAAGTAATGTTACTTTGATTCAAAAGACGGAAGTTGACTTTTGATTGTAGTTATTTATTTTGTAGATACTGTCTTATTTCTAAGCTGTTAACGGATATTGTAATGTTATACATTTTGCCAGCATGCATGGCTCTCCGAAACCTTCTAAATGTGCTGACATGATTACTTGCACGCTTGGAGCGGTGTTACTACCCTTGAAGACCAGAAGGAATCCATTGTCCGGTTCAAAAATTTTATCAAAATTCTACAGCGTTTGACGACGCACCGTCAAGTCAGATATTTTTAGTCATTTTTCGACCAAACATGTAATGTGTTCAGAACACGATAATGGAGGCCCTGGTTTGAACGGGTTTTTTAAACTTTTGTTAAAGTTAACTGAAAGAACAGTATTTAAGTTTTTTTTTTAGAGGAAAGTAATATATCTCGAGGCTCGAAACTTCGGATCTATGTTGTATATAGACTTGTAATATATTTAAACATTTTGTCGGACTGTCTGTCTGTAGCATGTGTGTGTATGTACAGTGCGGTGCATTTAGGTGTTGCGAGCTTAGTCTGTATATAAATGTTACGTATGCTTAGAATATGGACTTTTCTTTTTATCTGATGATACGTTTTGTGAGAAGTTTCATCAATAAAGTTGTATAAAATGATTATTCACATCTTTCGTTTTATTTTTACAATCTATCCGTTACCTGAGCCACATGATATACAGGGTCGATTATAATATGCCGACACTTTTTTAAACGGATGATCAGACCATCAAACTGAACAACTTTCTCTATGGGACCAACATCGAAATAGCGAAAAAAAAAAATCTTTCCCATACATTTGGCTCAAGAGGTTTGCAGTTTTGTATGAAACAGCAGATTTTTTTTTCGCGATATCGACGTTGGTGCCATTAGCCATAGAGAAATTTTGTTTAAAGTTTGACGGTCTGATGATCCCTACGAATAAGTAGGTCAGCATACTAGATGGACTAACCCTATTAAAAGCTTCGATCAAAATAAAATGAATGGATAGGCCTTACGCGAACATTTCAAACCAGAAAAATGAGGCAAAACAAATGAAAGGTTTACTTCAAATTTGTATGGAAGTGCCCTAGATTTGACAGATAATGGCGCTAGTTTGTATGGACCAAGTGCACCAGTAGTTTGCTTCAACCACGCATCAACTTATCGCGCTTTAGGCCTATCCATGAATTTTATTTTGATCTAAGATTAAAAGGACCCTATATAACAGCAAGAAAAATCACTCTAAACTCAAAATGCTCTCTAAACTCTGCAGCAGCCTGGTTAAAATTACATTTTTATTTACAAATGCAATTTGAACTACGACAAGCTTCTGCCCGTATATTAAACTGTAGTCTTTGACTTGTACCTCAAACTTAGTAATAGATACTCTTTCTTATACTATGGTAATGTTGTACCTTGAACTTCTAGTATTGTAAAATTACATCAGGAGTGCGATTTTTGAATCTCATTTGCTGAGCTCAGCAGTTGAAAATGTCAAAATTACTAAGGAGATAAGCATCTTTCTACTGCTGTTTTATCTTTCAAAAATTATAATTCAGGAGTGCGATTTTTGAAAGTCAAATCAGCAGTAGAAATATGCATATCTCTCCATAGTATTTTTGACATTTTCAACTGCTGAGCTCACCGAATGAGTTTCAAAAATCGCTCTCCTGATACAGAATGATACAAATCATGTTAAAGATTACGTTGTTTATTGAACAAGTTTATTCATCAATCAAAATGAAAAGCAAATCTATTCTAACAGGAATATAATTAAAAACAGAATTTAATTTACACTTTATACATCAACTCCAGTGGATGTTCAGCCGTTCGCATTGTTCGTTCTTATTAGAATAACATAATAAATGTGAACTAAAAACTAAGCTGAAATTCAAAATATCTTAGCCCAACAAGTAAAAAAAAAATTGGCAATTTTTCTACTGTTTCTATCTAAAATGAGAAATGTTTGTGTAGTTGGGGCTAAGATTTTCGTGAATTCACAGCACTACTGTTGGTTTTATTCGTAGACATCCTCTTTGTCGGCAATGTATTGGATAATATCTTTCGGTCTAAGCAGCCTCTCTGCATCTCCATCAGGGATTTCAAATCCAAATTCATCTTCCATCGCCATGATGACCTCTACATGATCGAGGGAGTCCAAACCCAGATCAGTCATGAAATGTGAGTCTAGAGTCAACTGAAATAAAGAAGAAAAATATTGTTAAAATGTGTTGTAATCAAAATTCTGTAGGCTGGTGCAGTGCAGAAGTTTGGATGTAGGTATCTCACATTGAAAATAATCGTTGTAGAATGTTTTTACTGTAACATGGATTGATGTACATTGCATGCTTTGCATAAAGTTACATTATTTTTTGAAACCTATCAAATGTAGCCAGTAATATGGACAAAAAGATGTTTCCATCAATAAGTGGATTTTCATAAATATGACAGTAAAAACATGAATGTTGGAAATACTTAATATTTAACATCAACATCATCAGTCTTATTTAAGAGCTACGTTCTTGTCGGTCGGTTGTTGTACCAAAATACAAGATCACTAAAAGCGACCTGAATTTTTTAACACAATTTTGATACCACACTGTTTTTACAAGTGTTTTTTTTCATTCTTTATTTATATGGGGGCTTTTAACCCTGAGGTTTTCATTCCCATCGTGCCTAAACCTAGAGCCCCTACAAAACAATGAAAACCTAACACTTCCCAACTATAATAAAATTTAACTCTACTAATATTAATAAAAAGGTACACCATTTTAGCCTCTCCCGATGTAGGGGCAGCTAAAATTGTGACAAAAGAGCACAAAAAGTTTAGTTTCAAACTATCACAGTAAAAGCCTCTGCGATTGATTCCAGATTTTCTAATGCAATTTTGATACCACTGCTATATGAAAGTGTTTACAGATTTAGAAAAAATAGGTAGGCTACCTTGTCAGCAGCGACTTTGTCATAAAGCTGAAGAACTAGGCAAACCCTACTTGTAATAAGGTCAAGCGTGAGTGGGGGCCCGCCACTGTAGTTGCGGACATCAACTTTCTGGCTCTGAAACAAAATTGAGGAAAATAGTAAATTGTCTATACCTGACAAGAGCCCAGTTTGTCGTAGGCCTTGCACACTTTCAGCACTCGCTCCTCAATTTCCTGCGGCGAGGGTTTAGAACACTGCGCTCCTGAGGAGTACTGTCGTAGGCGGAGGGACACCTAAACAGTTTTTACTAGTTATACACATTTGTTATGCAATAACGTTTTGAGGTTATTAGATATACCAAATGAAGACAAAATTATATTTGTGGGTCTAATGGCAAATATTTCAATTTCTTGCCTACTTTAGAGAGAATAAAGAGCGAGAAAATGATAAGTGATAGGAAATTATCACGTTGTGTTGACTGACAAAAACCTTACCCCATTTTGAAGATTGTAGTTATTGTAAACGTTTACGGCGGTTTTTACTGTGTGGTACTTTTGCTGCAGGACCACAGAAGACAGCCGGCATACGACCGGTGTTTTGTACGTTGTGGATTTTCGTAATAATCCATTGAAAGCACTTCGAAACAGATTCGAGGCAGCCATTTTTCCAACTTCAAATAAAATCCATAGACTAAATGACAACGATAGAGCAACGCATAGACTAAAGACTCACCAAAGAAATCGATTTCAGCAGCCGTAGCATGTTACGCGTGATACGGCTAATCCGTAGAAAGAGAATCAACTAGAAAAGGCATTAAAATAATAATAGTCACGAAAATGAGACAGCCTTATACGCTAATTACACAGAGTGAATGCGACAAAATCCATGTCGTTTGTCCCTTTCTGCGTATGCGATATTTTTGTTTGCCACAGTTGAAATTGCATACAAAATCTTGCAACTATGGCAAACAAAGGCACGATTTCTCATACATTTTTGTCATATCTCTGTCCCTTTCGAGTATACGCTGTCAGGAAATCTATAGAATACTCAACCTACGGGCTAATCACGCCTTTTATCTCGTTCGTTCGCGCGCAAATAGAAAGAGAGCCAAGTCGCGATAGAGCTGTATCACGCTGCCATACTACAACGCAGAGAGGCTAGTATGCCAACCCACGATACCGACATTTAACACATCCATCAGTCAAATTAAGTCTTTTGTCTCGTTCGTTCGCATGCGAATTTAAAGAGAGCGGAAGCGTGATAGCGCTATATCACACTATCGTGGGTTGGCATACTAGCCCGTAGATTTTACTATCATGATTTAGCGTGGGCAATAGGGGTTAAAAGAAAAACTAAATTTTGTCTGTGACACGCTGTCAGTTGTCTGTCATTGTCAACTTGTGTGGACGAGAGTACGTACATATGTTGGAAATGGATTTATTGTTTTCAATCAATTAGATATCGCAAAAATGGGTAACGCTGACACAAAATTAAACTTTCGGAAAGCTGTAGTCCAGCTGACATCCAAGACACAGGTAAGTTTCACCCTTCTCATTATAAATGAAGATTCAAAGTGCGTCATACTAAAAGAATTGATTTATTTCAGCCTATTGACGCGACAGATGAGAGTTTCTGGGACCAGTTCTGGTCGGAGAGCGTGACTAACGTGCAGGATGTGTTCGCGCTGGTGCCCGGGGCCGAGATCCGGGCGTTGCGCGAGGAGTCTCCTAACAACCTGGCCACACTCGTGTACAAGGCTGTCGAGAAGCTGGTGAAGACTGTGGACAGCAGCTGTAGGACCCAGCGGGAGCAGCAGACCGGTATGTGTGCATGTTAAATTGTAGAAACTATCCTTAAGTGTTAGGATCCATGACAGGAGGTATGATCAATTTTTGGTACCAAGACATATTAAATTTCACTAGGTAGGAGCGACCCAAAATGAACAAGGATGCTACCTACTAAAAAAATTTGTATTTTGACATATCAAACATGTAATTTTTAGGAATATGTTATGTATGCTTCAATTTCGAGGTGTGTATTGTACCCACTGTCCATTATAAGTGGCGATGGGCTCACCCCCCGTCACACTGGACAGAGTTTCGGTTCTACTGGTGAAACATGGATGTTCTGAGGTTTCAGAATATCTCTGACTACCCCCTCGGGGAATATAGTCGTGAGCATATGCTATGTTATGTACTTAAATAAGGCACCAATGAGGCATCTTCCAAAGTTAAAAGAAATCAGTAGATGGCAATAGTCTTTGACTACTTGTATGTGGACTAGTTATGCGTGTAAGTGATTAGGTATAAAATTGAATTTAAATGCACAGGATCAAGTGTTCTTATATTGTGGCAGAGGGCAAATGCTACCGCAAGGCTAGTCCTTATAATAAATAGTCAAAGGCAATAGTCAATTTGAAAAAAACTTGTCTATCTAAAGATTAGGAGAAAAGGCTGTCTATGACCTTTAAACCACTCATTCTCTTGCCCATTTCCAATTATTTTATAGTATGTATAGTGTTATGTGCTGATCCTTTATTCAACACTATCTATACATGTATAACTAGTGTGTATTAAATAAAGCATTGTTTGACATCAAACAGCACTGAACTGCGCTCGGCTGCTGACGCGGGTGCTGCCCTACATGCTGGAGGAGCCGGAGTGGCACAGTTTCTTCTGGTCCTCGCTGCCGGCCGCCGCTGAGAACGAGTCCGCGCCGCTTGCACAGTCTCTCATCAATGCTATTTGTGTGAGTGCTGTTGCACGGGTGCTAGCTTAAATGTCCTCCTATGAGAGAGAACACCTTTGTACTGTAGAATTAGCATGCTCTCCAAATAGACAAAACGTCTGGGATACCATTCTATTCTATTCTTTTTTTTTTAAAATGGCTGCCATCTTGGGTATTTGATGATTTTGCCAATGTCTAGTTTAGGTAGCAAAAGTGCTTGACGTTGTACGGTAATTTATGTATTTGGTGACTTCAAGGATTGTTTTTCGAAAAGAACACTATCTTGAGCCACCATTGGAGCCCCGTTGTAGACCTGGGAGGGGGCAACCAACGATCGACGGGCGACGCGACCGCCCAATAGCAGATCCACAACGTGACTCCTGGGATACCATAATAAATTTTATAATGTATCACTTTTATTTACTAAAAGATTTAACATTGGTCCGATAGTAAAGTTTGATGGTCTGAAGCACCCTGTTTAATATAGCACTTAATGTTACACCCTGTATAAAAGTTTATTAAACAAAGAAATGAAATATGTAAAAACAGTGACATATTCTGTTTACAGGACCTGCTATTCTGTCCAGACTTCACAGTGACCAGCACTAAAAGATCGGGACCGGTGAGTATTGATCCACTGATAGTAAGTATGATGCTATCTTATCTATCTGCCTTGTTGTAGTGTCAGTTCATTTATTACTAGAGTTCCCGTCATCGTAGCGAAATAAATGATAAAGGCCAGATTTTAAGTCAAAACATAAGCTTTGAAACCAATGGTTTTATCAAAATTGGTCCATAAGTTTTCGCGTAATGCACGAACAAACAAACAGACAGACAAATAAATCAAAAAAAAAATTATTTGGAATCAGGGACACCTTAAAACCATATCATAACTTTTTTTGTAAATATCTTCAATGTACAGACACACTTCTGTTACAGTTTAATAATAATAGAGATTCATTATTAGATAGTGTCATAGTGATAATTAGACTGAAAAAAAACTTTATTATTTTTTATTTTAATCTAATCACAAACACACTGATTTAAAAATACATGATTTATGTGTTTTTTCAGTTTAATATTCGTTGTTTATTTCATAGTTTGCGAGCTTAAAACATTATATGCATGACATGATCTGAATTCAGGTTTTAGTTCAGCACTGGGGGCTCTAGGAATCTTACATGAGAACACTTTTGTTCATGTACAGTTTTGGCGTGAAACGCACCATGACAGAGATGTGGGACTTTTAATACTAAAGTAACATTTGAACCCCAGACTACCTAATAAAACTGGAAGGGTAAAGCGATGTTTGGTTCTTGCTCTGTAGTTAAAAAGGCTGGTATTGACACGCTTCTGCAGTAATAAAGAGTCTAGTTTCATTCAGTACAGTACCTACATGTGAGTTTTGTTCAATTTTATTCAACAATACGATCATAGATTTTTTCAAAAAAATCGAGTTATTTTAATAATGATTTAAATCAACTTTATTTAAATCTTTCAACCCTGCCTACGACGTTAAAGCGGCGGCTTATGCACAGCAATAAGACCTTAAATTTGGTCAAGGACAACATCGACGCATGCACGGCATGCAATAGGTACATAATGCATGAAACAAACTGCAAGAACTTCCGGCAGTTTGATACGATGCAAGACTAACATGATAATAGGTACCACAGTTTAACGGGCGTAGGTACACAGGAAGCGACACATGCTGGTATCTAATACTGCTGATAAAACATTGTCATCTACCTTTTTTTTACGAATCTATAAATAAATACAAACATACATTGACAATATGTAACTTTTTTAAATTATCTTCAATGTACAGTTCTGTCACATATATTCCTATTCTATTCTGTGCTTCTGGTACAGTTTTATAATAGTGTAAACCAATAAACATAGTAATTAAAAAACCTCTTCCTGAGAGCTTAAGAAGGGCCAGGTCAGATCTACCCGAAACCGACGAGCATGCATGAAAGGACTAATGAATGTGGAGGAAGCTAGGGAGGTTTGTCAGGATCGTAGCAAGTGGCGTTCCGATGTTTCTGCCTACCCCAGTGGGAGACAGGCGTGAGAATATGTATGTATGTATGAGTTCTTTTTAGGGTTCCGTACCCAAAGGGTGAACGCGGGACCCTATTCATAAGCCTTAGGGCTGTATCTTTTGAACCGTTCTATCCGTCCGTTGTATCGTTATAGTCAGATAGTTGACAGACAGAATGTGCGTTATTATAGCGGATTTGCCAACAAGTAATAGAAATTACTATAAGTTAAAAATTCAGGAGGGTCATACAAGAATCTCGTTTTATAAACTTTTTTTCTTCTCGCTCTATCGTAAAAACGGTAATACATACAAGCGTCAAACTTTGTGTGATTATAGAGCAAACTCTATAGTATAACAACAAATAATAAAAACCGGCCAAGTGTGAGTCGGTTTCGCGCTAAAGGTCCCGAAGAAAACAAAACTGTTTCTTGTAAGATAATATTATGTTGTGTGGAGTTGTGGTACGCAGGGTTCGAAAGGATAATTATCAATGATAATTATCACGATAATTATCATGATAATAACAGGTTGATAATTATCAATTGATAATAACAAAAAATTGCGCCCGTGAAATAGAACTATATTCTAAGTATCCAAACGTGTATTTCCGCACTTGATGCGTGTATCCGAACGCACGTCTAGCCGCGACACGGGAATTCCCCCAATTCACAAAAAATGTCAGTTGGTGTTACGTAAAGCCAAGTGAACTCGAATGTTAATCTGTCAAATCTGACGAACACCGATTTCACTTTAATTAATGACATTAATGTTGATTTGTATTGTATTATGTTATATAAAAAAATTAAACATATATTTTTAGTTTGTTTTGAGACAATAAACCATCGATATTTCTTATGAAACAATTTAACAAATGATATTTTAATAATGGTGATAATTATCGGATAATTCTCCGATAATTATCGGATAATTATCATGGCTCGTTATTATCTTGATAATTTCGAACCCTGGTGGTACGGAACCCTTCGGTGCGCGAGTAGCCCGACTCGCACTAGACCGGTTTTTAATTTCAGTTAATTAAAGGAGGACGCATATTTATCCGCGGCAAACGAGCGGAAGGAGGCGAAAAAATGAATTTTAGAATTCTTTGTTTGAAATTCTATGACACCTGCACAGCTAGCATGCCAGCCACGAAAAAGCGTTTAAACGAGAAAAACGTCGTGCGCGCTCTTTCTGGCATACGTAAAATAATAAGGATGGAGGCACATCTCGACTTTTATTGTTTTCTCGGGGGTGACATGCGAGCCCTAAGGCACACTTATCCGCGGCGAATCGTCATTTAGAATTAAAAGGAAGTTCGCCTCCTTCGCCGCATATAAAAATGCGTCCACCCAGGCACGTATCCAGGGGGGGGATAGGTGGGATTTATCCCCCCCCGAAATCCGAATATTCGTATGGGAAAGTGGCTACAGCACTTACTTTTTATTTTTTTTTCTATGAACATCCCCCCCCCTCCCGAAATTTAAATGTCGTCCCCCCCCGAAACAATAGTCTGGATACGTGCTTGCGTCCACCCTTAAGGCGTTGGTAAAGTTTCAACCATACCGTAACTAATCCTACAGGAGCGTGCAGAAGAGCTGTCATCGCTAGACAGCTGCGAGTACATCTGGGCGGGCGGAGTGGGCTTCGCGCGGTCCCCGGCGCGGGTCGCCACACACGAGGCTGCGAGAGCTGAACTACTGCGTCTGCTGCTCACCTGCTTCAGTGAGACCGTCTACAAGCCGGCCCACCTCGCCTGCGCGCACCACAACAAGTGGATCGCGTTAGTGTTTCTACTCTCTTTCCTAGCATTGCATAGCATATACCATGTGTATTCACATTTCCCTAGTGGTGTCCAAATTATACCAAAAACGAGTCGTAAATTTGAAAACAATTCACTCGGTATTGAAGCATGTAGGGTTTCATCACAATTATTTTCGTTCACGAGAATGCCAGTGGTGCTAGAAATCATACGTAAGTTTCTCAAAACTCGTTGGCACATCAATTAACACATTAAAAATACCCTACCTTTTCATATTTAAAGTAACTTAAAAACTATTAAAGTAAGAACATACTAAGATGACATCAAATGATTACAGATACCTGACTAGCCCGGACAACCGTCACGCCCTGCCCCTCTTCACGTCGCTCCTCAACACAGTCTGTTCGTACGACCCCGTCGGGCTGGGTCTGCCGTACAACCACCTGTTGTTCGCGGACACCCTCGAGCCGCTCGTCGAGGTGTGTATTATAAAGTGACTGCCTCTTCACGTCGCTCAACACAGTCTGTTTGTACGACCCCGTCGGGCTGGGTCTGCCGTACAACCACCTGTTGTTCGCGGACACCCTCGAGCCGCTCGTCGAGGTGTGTATTATAAAGTGACTGCCTCTTCACGTCGCTCAACACAGTCCGTTTGTACGACCCCGTCGGGCTGGGTCTGCCGTACAACCACCTGTTGTTCGCGGACACCCTCGAGCCGCTCGTCGAGGTGTGTAATATAAACTGACTGCCTCTTCATGTCGCTCAACACAGTCTATTCGTACGACCCCGTCGGGCTGGGTCTGCCGTACAACCACCTGTTGTTCGCGGACACCCTCGAGCCCCTCGTCGAGGTGTGTATTATAAACTGGCTGTCTCTTCACGTCGCTCAACACAGTCTGTTCGTACGATCCCGTCTGGCTGGGTCTGCCGTACGACCACCTGTTGTTCGCGGACACCCTCGAGCCCTCGAGCTCGTCGAGGTGTGTAATATAAACTGACTGCCTCTTCACGTCGCTCAACACAGTCTGTTCGTACGACCCCGTCGGGCTGGGTCTGCCGTACGAATTAATTGGAGTATGAAGAAATTTACGCAATCTGCGGGTTTAATTCAATTAGTGCCTCTTCCGCCAGCTTGGATTGGCACTCTAAGTTAAACCCATATTCTTAACCCATGATTTTTTGTTTAGTATAAGAACTGACAGAGCTATTATACCCGGAGTTTATTGCTAACCCAGGTTGACACAAGTCTTCATTCAACTTTGAATATATCTTGCAGGTGGCGCTGCAGATTCTCATAGTGACGTTAGATCACGACACCAGCAACGCGCTGAACGAAGAAGCCGACGAGGTAAGCCCTTAAATAAAGTTGATATCTTGAAAACTGCTAGACTAATTTCCACATAGCCACAGTTATATAATACTATACAGTACAGATGCCCAACGTCAAACAATGGAACGCGACTGCCGTAACGCGGGCAGTCTTCGGGCAAAGTAAATTGCTTGATTTTCCGAGGCTCATGAGATTTTTTTGTAGTCATATATCATGTATTTTTAGTAACAATTTACACTTTTACGTAAACATTAATTACAAATCGATACCATAACGCCATATATTGCCATTTTTTAACAAAAATTTTATTTGTATGGGATAGGACACCATGACATAGCTAACGTTCTCGCAACAATTTGCATTCACTTACTAATAACCGTATCGAAATCAGTCCATCTGTTTGAGAGCTGTGATGCCACAGATAGACAAAGGTTTAAAACTTATAACCCACGTCTTTTGCCGTTTCGCGTCGGAGGTTATAAAGGACTGTGAGTTTTGGCTACATTTTGCTTATCAACTAGCTTATTTCACTAGTCGGCATACCGCTTGCGGAGAGTCCGCGTCGCGTGCGACGTAACTACCAATACTCCATTCCAAATAGCTACGAAATTTTGCATTTTTTGTCGGACAGCCAGCAGTCGTTGAAAGGTCCGTCTTTTTGTCATAATAATGTCTATGATCCCCACTGCGCTCGGCCTGCGGTCTCGCTTTGCATGCAGATTGACCCCGGAGACCAGACCCTCTAGCATGATTTCTCAACACGCGCTTTTTTCCATACAACGCGGCTTGCGCTCTTCGAAAACCGCAGGAACTGGCTATTTTGTATGCAGCGAAGGCGCGGCGTGCGCGTGTAGAGAAATCATACTAGACGTGCTGGTCCACCAGGTTCGCTCCTACGCGGAGCAGTCATCGGCTAACTAAACCGCAATGTTGCAGAGCCTCCCCGACAACCTGTTCATAAACTACCTGTCGCGCATCCACCGCGACGAGGACTTCCACTTCATCCTGCGCGGGGTGACGCGCCTCCTCAACAACCCGCTGGCGCAGACCTACCTGCCCAACTCCGCCAAGAAGGTCATGCTGCATCAGGAGCTGTTGGTGCTGTTTTGGAAGATGTGCGATTATAATAAGGTTTGTTTTTATACTGGGTGATTTTTTAAACACTTTCCAACTTGAAAATGAACAACTTTTTGAAGGGAGCAAACCTGAAATCGTAAATTAAATAGCTGTTTCATACATTGATTTTATTTTTTCGATTTCATGTTTGCTCCCATAGTAAAAGTTGAACAGTATTGAATATGAATTGATAATAATAGTACACTATAGAAATGAACATAAAGCAACGCGCGCTCCTGACGTAAGGAGTACGCATACGCCATACTTTCCCCTCTGCCAAAGTCCCACCCCCGCGACGGCCCCGACCTAGCCCAGATGGGCTTTAAATTCGATGCGTTTTACTGCTATTTTCATAACAACGGTCCCCCCCGCAAAAAATGGCAGAAAAATGTTCTATGGAGAAATAAACAATACTTACTCCTCTCCAAACGAATGTCTCGCGTTGAATGTGAAAATACTCATACAAATGTCAAGAAAAGCCTACCAATCTCGTATTGGTTTAACCATAGTTTCGCTTCTATAGTGTACTATTCTTATCTATTCATATGATAATGGTCTACACCACCACTGAAATTGTAGAAACTGTTTACAAAGTCATCTATTATACAACCTGGAATGTGATTGCCTCTCGCTTCCCCCTTCGCCTCAGTACGGACGTAATAATCGCGTCAGTACGGTTAGCATCATCGTTGTCGATACGCGTCTCGATAATTTGGTCCACACTGTTTCACAACGTACAGTGCGACATAAAAGAGTAGAAAATAAATGAGGGCGCTGCCTCCACGCAAGAACGTCAAAATCACGCATAAGCTGGCAAGACCGACCTACAATTTGTACTGAAATATTTAGTTCCTGCTGTCACCGTTTTCTAATCTTTTATGTCGCACTGTACCAGTCCGCAGATAAAAGTGAAAGTGCTCATTGAAATAAATGATTTTGTATTTTTTGTATAGATATAAGTTACCGACCCTAGGTGCAAAGTAAATGTGACCGAGTTGTGCGCGTGTAATCTCACGATCATAGTCCTTCTAGGAGTAGTAGTTAGAATAACCAACAAATGGAAATGTTTGTACAATATCAAAATTTTTTTGTTTTCAGAAATTCATGTACTACGTATTAAAGAGCAGCGATGTTTTAGAAGTGTTGGTGCCTATCTTATACCATTTGAACGACTCACGCGCTGATCAATGTAAGTGTCAAAGGGTGATTATCTTAATAAATATATTCAGGAGTAAGAAATATTACGATTGAAAACAATCGCTGTGAGGAGAAAAATTGTACCCTAGTGGATAGTATACATATGCCATCTTGAAACTTTGGCCACCTTTATCCAGTTGGAGGCTTTTCCTTAGTTTAACATTGCTTCATTTGATTAAAAAAGTAGCGACATTTGTTGAACTGATATTGGTGGTCATTAGTTACAGGTAAATAGTCCTATAAATGACCTTAGACTCGATTCAATCCAAAACCAACTTTACGAACCAGTCTCAACAATCAATCTCCCTTGCAGCCCGCGTCGGTCTCATGCACATAGGCGTGTTCATCCTGCTCCTCCTGTCCGGGGAGCGTAACTTCGGCGTGCGGCTGAACAAGCCCTACACCGCCACCATCCCGATGGACATCCCCGTGTTCACGGGCACCCACGCCGACCTGCTGGTGGTGGTGTTCCACAAGATCGTCACCACCGGGCATCAGAGGCTGCAGCCGCTGTTCGACTGCTTGCTTACCGTGCTTGTTAATGGTAATGTTAATGTTCATCATCATCTCGGCCGATGGATGTCCACTGCTGGACTTAGGCCTCTCCCAAGGACAGCCACAACGGCCGATTAATGTTATCCTTATTGAAATAATTGTATCAAAAATGTGAAACGTAGTTTTTGCATTTGGTAATAAGTTCATGATTGACCTAAGTTGGTTGCCTTTATATTTTGTTTGCCTTTTTTAGGAGGTCTAATTGTTAATATCTTGTTTTCTTGTTCGCAGTCTCACCGTACCTAAAGACTCTATCGATGGTGGCGTCGACAAAGCTGCTGCATCTGCTGGAAGCGTTCAGCACGCCGTGGTTCCTGTTCTCACAGCCGCATCATCATCACCTCGTGTTCCTGCTGCTAGAGATGTTCAACAACATGATACAGTACCAGTTCGACGGTATGAAACCCCGGTCTGTTCTGTATATCAGATGTGCTGCACCTGCTGGAAGCGTTCAGCACGCCGTGGTTCCTGTTCTCACAGCCGCATTATCATCACCTCGTGTTCCTGCTGCTAGAGATGTTCAACAACATGATACAGTACCAGTTCGACGGTATGTAACCCCGGTCTGTTCTGTATATCAGATGTGCTGCACCTGCTGGAAGCGTTCAGCACGCCGTGGTTCCTGTTCTCACAGCCGCATTATCATCACCTCGTGTTCCTGCTGCTAGAGATGTTCAACAACATGATACAGTACCAGTTCGACGGTATGTAACACCGGTCTGTTCTGTATATCAGATGTGCTGCACCTGCTGGAAGCGTTCATCAAGCGTGGTACATCTGCGGTGATGGCATAAAATTGTATTACGTTTTAGTTTGTTTACGTTAATATAGGTTAACTGAGAACACTTTTTTCGTGAATTCCGTATTAGACGCGCCGTCCATTACTAGCTACGGAAATTCTGTAAATGACAATGTTTTTGAAGTCAATAATCACACCTTTAAGAAGAGGCTAGCACATGTATGCTGAGCGAGTGCGAGTGGGAGAGAATTGCACCAATGATGCTTACTGTCGTCCACCTCCCGTACAGGTTGGTTAACTAAAGCTGGCGCGTTCACAGACACACACAAATACGTTTTTCCTGTCACTGGCTTCCTGTGTACCATATTCTGACAAATAAATGTGTTCTATTCTATTCTATTCTACTGCGTCCGTGCTTGATAGAGATAGAGAAACTTTTTATAATGCGTGCAGTGAGAATGCGTAAATGTGCGGCACGCGCCAGCTTTAGTTAACCCAGGTCGGTTAAGTGGGAGAGATCAAATTCTGTGGGTTGCAGTGCCATCTATTGAGTTTATTAAACACTTTTTGTACAATCTATTTTTTCAATGTGGTCCGCAGGTAATTCGAACCTGGTGTACACAATAATACGCAAGCGCGGCGTGTTCCACAACCTGGCGAACCTCCCGCACGAACACACGGCCATCGCGCGCTCGCTCGCCGCCGGCCAGGGCCGCACGCGCGCCAACAACGTGCTGCCCAGGTAACTTATCGTCAGGTAGTCATCGTCGTATCACCGTCAGCCTATTAACTTCGTGTCAAGTGCATGGTGGGTGGGGAGTCCCCACTGGGCACAGTAAAATCAATCGCAGCGCACGGTGTGACAGAAATGTGAACAACGCCTGGACAAGTGTCCAATTTGCTTGAATTAATGCAAATCCACACACTTACCCAGCACCAAATCTCTACTGTAAATACTACTTTTAAAATTTGGCATGAATTCTCTTGGCCTCCTAGAAGCTGACTACTAAAGGAACTTCACTGTTAAAGGGGTGAAAGTTTCGTAGCGAAGAACGGGGATCCAGCTAGTTAGGTATTATAATATTTTTGGTATCGATAATGTCTACCATTTATTTAAAAATTAACTATATGACAAAACATAACTTATACTGCGACGGAGCGATAACTACATTTGGTGCTAATTTGGCCGATAAATAAATGCGGAATATGTGTTGGGGATCGGGGAGAATCGGCCTGGGATGAGCCTGTAGCGTCTGTAGACGACGATGTGCTTCCAAGATGTTTGTTTTGGCGTGTGGTTTGTATGTGAAACTAACAGTAAAGTGTCTGTCCTGTAGGTCGACGAGCGCGGAGTCCGTGGCGGAGACGCCGATGGAAGGATCGCGGCCCGCGCAGCCCGCCGAGCCGGGCACCCTCAACCCCACCCTGCCTGACACGCCTGGTCTGGATTATTACTTAGTTACTCACCTACTTAGTTTATAATAAATTTTATATCACTGCGGATAACTTCAGCATGTACGAGTATTCTAATCATCAAACTGAACAACTTTTACTATGGAGTCAACATCGCGAATAAAAACAGCTGTCCCATACATTTGTGTCGAATAGGTACTGCAGTTTTGTATTGGGACAGCTGTTTTTTTTTTCGCGATCTCGAAGTTGGCCCCGTAGTGTAAGTTGTTCAGTTTGATGAGTAGAATACATGCTGAAGTTATCCGCAGTGATATACAATTTACCCCGTATACCACCGATCAAATATAATAACTACGAGTAGGGATACCCACATGAACATTTTATTCCGCGAGTTACCAACAAATAGGGAACTGCCGTTTTGTATACAAGGTGTTTCATAAGTAACAATAAATTTTTAAAACTCTTAAGGGGGTTGTTTAGACCGTCAAACTGAACAACTTTCTCTATGGGACCAACATCGAAATCGCGAAAAAAAATATCTCATATCCCATACATATTTTAGCTCTAGTCGATTTGTAGAGTATAGAACAATTTTTTTTTTTCGCGATTTCGATATTGGTCCCATAGTGAAAGTTCTTCAGTTTGATGGTCTACACCACCCCCTTAAAGGTTTATTTGTAGTTTTGTAACACCTTGTATAGCATGGGGTAAATGCCCAAAGAAATCGCGTCGGAGTCACCAGTTTACTTATGAATAACTAGATTTGGGCACAACTAGATGCGCCATTTAATGTTTTTCTCCCCTCCGGACGGAAAGCGTCAATTGTCGTCCCGCTGTGCTAAACGAAGTTGTCGCTTTCCACCTCCGTCGAGGAGAAAAATAGTATACTAACTTCGGACAGTAAATAAGAAAGCCTCAGATCACATGTTGTTGACCTCGGTCAACAATTACATGAGATCTGAGACCTTTCTTACTTACATGTCCTCGGTGTGTACTATAAATAGTCAAATGTCCGAATTTTTAGTGTCAGCATGATAAAGCAATACTAAAACAAAAGTGACCTCTGTCAAATATTCGTTTGAGATAGGAGTTTCGTTTTCATTTTAGGAGCGTTGATTGTGTATCTAGTTTTTATTCATGATCTAAGGCGTATAGCCTACAGAAGGAGCCGAGGCGCGGGCGCGCGCCTTTGCGACCTTGACATACGGTCGGTAATTGTATATCATACCAATCTGAGCGAATCCGAGCGGCGCTCGGATTTATTCTTGGTATACAATTATCGATCGAATGTCAAGGTCGCCAAGGCGCGCCCGGGCCTCGACGCCGCCTAGACTCCTTCTGTATGCGATACGCTTAAGATCCATTCAGTTATAAGTGGCAGCAAATCAATATGTCCAAATAACCTCTTCCAGCGATCGCCGCTATGACGGAGCGAGAATCAGCGCATCCCCCCTCCCAGCCGGCCGTCAGTAGCGACCAGCTGTTGCCCACGCGCAGCGGCGGAGACGGCCAGGACAAGCCCGAGCCAGAGACTGACGACGACACCGAGAAACGGACCGTGGCCCATGTGAGTACAGTCTATATTGCTTCACAGTGTTACAGTACCGACCAGTGCTGCCCACGCGCAGCGGCGTGGACGGCCAGGACAAGCCCGAGCCAGAGACTGACGACGACACCGAGAAACGGACCGTGGCTCATGTGAGTACAGTCTATATTGCTTCACAGTGTAACAGTAGCGACCAGTGCTGCCCACGCGCAGCGGCGGAGACGGCCAGGACAAGCCCGAGCCAGAGACCGACGACGACACCGAGAAACGGACCGTGGCTCATGTGAGTACAGTCTATATTGCTTCACAGTGTAACAGTAGCGACCAGTGCTGCCCACGCGCAGCGGCGGAGACGGCCAGGACAAGCCCGAGCCAGAGACCGACGACGACACCGAGAAACGGACCGTGGCTCATGTGAGTACAGTCTATATTGCTTCACAGTGTAACAGTAGCGACCAGTGCTGCCCACGCGCAGCGGCGGAGACGGCCAGGACAAGCCCGAGCCAGAGACCGACGACGACACCGAGAAACGGACCGTGGCCCATGTGAGTACAGTCTATATTGCTTCACAGTGTAACAGTAGCGACCAGTGCTGCCCACGCGCAGCGGCGGAGACTGCCAGGACAAGCCCGAGACTGACGACGACACCGAGAAACGGTCCGTTTCCATGTGAGTACAGTCTATATTGCTCTGCTACTAGGAACATATTTGCTCGCTAGCAGTATAATCTATTTCACAAAGGAAGGTGCGGGGAAAAAATCAATTTCCGCACTAATAATGTTAGCATAACGCACAGAAGAGAGAACTCTGTTCCACCTTAATAAATAGATATCGTTTAATTGTAAATTGAAAGTGGATCTCCATTTCTCACAACTTCTCTTGCTTCCTCCAGATTCGTACACCTTTTCGGTTCTCGGTTTTCGGTTTCGGCTACTTTGATACTGAAGCTAATAGAGCCAGACAATAAAAAAAACTTGGTTTGGGGCCGCTACAATCGTATATAACCTGTAATGTTAATGCTGCAAGTGTGTTAAAGAAAAATGATTCCGTGCTTCGGATGGCACGTTAAGCTGTTGGTCCCGGCTACTATCTCTGGTGGTAGTAGTCGTTACATAAAAACCACGTCAGAGGCCGTAAGGCGGTTTGAATAAACTCTGACACCAGGGCTTCCAGCCCACTAGATAAGAAGAATGCTGCAAGTGCAAAAATTTGTTCTAGTAGTTTTCCGCAACATGGCGAGCTGTATCATTTTTGTGTGCTGGCTCTTGTTTTGTAAACAATGTAATTGTTTGCAGAGAGACAGTATAAGACTGCGGCCGGAGCCGGGCGGCGGCGGGGGAGGGGGAGGGGGGGAGTGGAGGCCGACGGGGGAGTGGGTCTCCAGCTGGAGGGGCAAGCTGCCGCTGCAGACCATCATGCGGCTGCTGCAGGTGCTCGTGCCGCAGGTCGAGAAGATCTGCATCGACAAGTACGTAGCTCGTAGCTGCCATCATTGTGCAACATACCTTGAACATACAGGTCGGTTAACTAAAGCTGACGCGTTCACAGACGCACACAAATGCGTTTTTCCTGTCACTGCGTCCGTGCTTGACAGAGATAGAAAAACTATTCTTTATGCGTGCAGTGAGACAAAGGCATTGCGTAAGTGTGTGGCACGCACCAGCTTTAGTTAACCGACCTGTACCATACGAATAAGTTGTTCTTATTCGTAGCCTGTACCACGTTTACAAGTCTGGCGGATGTTCCTGCACAGTTAACCACGCGAACCAATCGGCACGCTCTACGGTTCTGCGACTAAAACTACTTGCTTCTATTGGTCGATAGATTTGGCGCTAAATTCATTAGCCTTTTCATCGCCATTGTAATGAAACAATGGTTTCACCGACGCCAAGCAACAAACTACACATAAAAATAAGAAATTCATAACCATAACCATCCATCCATAATTATATGTTATGGATAGGTGGGTACCTTACTGTGCTGGCTGGATAGGTACTGAAATAATAAATTTCAGGAATCGAAGATGTAATAAAATGTTAAAATAAAAGAGATAGAAAATACAAAGTAATCTAGGTATATTTGTAAAAAAATATGACCAAAATTTTGACTCTATATTATGATGTCGTTGACGGTGAAAAGATTAATGAACGACGCGATCGACAGTCGGTCACTAGTCTGCACGGCAATCAATTCCACACTTTAAACTAGTAAACATTTGGTTGGTTGATTATTTTATTAATGGTTTCGTATATCATCGAGAAATGTTTGTCCCTGTCTGAACGAACGAATACTGACGACATGACAAATAAACGTGATCGTACTGTCCTGTCACTACACTCATCATCATTGGCCTTTCCATCTATAAATAAAATATGATTTAAGCAGCGTCTTGACGGCACTTAAGCTCGTGACTAAAAAGCCCGATACGAGAGCGACAGGTACGGGCGCATGTACGTCAAGTTAAATTAGAGTTTGCAGTGTCAGTTGGGTTTGCAAGTCGATCATGCCTCCTTTCCAGCCAAGGAAACAAACCACGCCCTATCGTGCTCGGCTCTTGCCTCCGCTAAATGTTTCCTCCACAAGTCACGGTTCACAGCGAGATCTGCTGGTCGATTGAGAACGTGGACATGTCTCACTTTACGCAGTCCTTAGGGCTTGTCCGGACAGCGATTTTTTTTCGCGCGATTTTATTTTCGCTATTCTGTAACATACGCCTCTTTTCACAAAGGATGACTTCTGACAGGACTCTTATGTCAAGGCACTAAGTACGAAAGTTGCTTGTTTCACGCGTCTTCCTATGTTGAACGGATTATAGATGTATTCGCACATACGGAAAAAATCCGGAGCTTTGTTGCAAAACTGCGGTTTTTTTCCGCGGTATTGTGCATCACGATGGCGGGATCAAATCTTCTATTCAAAATTTGGCATATCGGTAACGTAGTACCTACTCCATTCAACTGTCCCATATATTTTGGTCGTGTAGGATTGCAGCTTTGTATGGAACAACCATTTTTTTTAATCTTGATGTTGGTCCCATAAAGATTTTCAGTTCGATGGTCTGATCAACCACTTAAAATCCACTGCCTGACGGGCAGTGTTGCGCGTAATTGATTAGGTACAGTTCGTACTTTAATTAATAATTGAACGAAAGTAATTAAGGATGTTTTGTCCTCGACACGTTGGAAAGCTGGCATTATCCTCACCCTATATAAAAGAATGTAAAAAATATTATACCGCAGTCGTAAAGCTCGCTGGACCCTTGTAACAGAGTAAAAAATATACCTCTTCTTATAAAAAGCGAAAATATTTGGTGAGGATAATGACAGCGTTCAAACGCTGAGGAGTAACACCCTTGAATTACTTGTAATTAATTGAATTATTAGTAATTGAAATAATACAACTAATTTTGTAAGGCTCTCCTATAAAACAAACCAAAAAAGTTATTGAGAAATTACTTTTCAATAATTATTAGTAATTTTTAATTAAAGTCTACAATTACAATTAGTAATTGGTAATTAGTAGTTAATCGTATTTTGCCCAACACTGGTGTCTACTATGGTATGTTACCGATAAGATAAATTTTGAATCGAGGATTTTGATCCTGCCGTCTTGATGCCCACACTCTATCAATGGAACACACAACAAAGCAAGCCGCGCGCCGCCGCCGCCGGCCGCTCTCACGCACACATACGCAACCGTATTGAGTGAACTCTACAGTCATGATACCTACTTGATACTTGAATTTTTTTTTGAAAACGTCTACTTGGGTAAGTACTTTTTTTGGTAAAGTAATTTATTTATCATTTAAATCTAAACTATAATAAAACTGTAACTGAAGTGTGTCTGTACGCACGGAGACAGATCAATCTACTCTTAGTTGGACCTTATGTCCATAAACATAGAGTTCAACAATGGGTAGGTTGATCTGTTGCCGTGTGTACATTGAAGATATTTACAAAAAAAAAGATTACGATTTGGTTTTTAGGTATCCCTGACTCGAAAAAAAACCTTTTTTAGAAATTTTGTCTGTCTGTTTGTTTGTTTGTTCGCGCATCACGCAAAAACTACTGAACCGATTTTGATAAAACTTGTTTTGTTTGATAAAACTTTCAAACAAAACAAGTTTTATCATAAACATGATCTGACTTAAAATCTGGTATACAGGGTGTAAGTGACAGCCTAGCAAATACTGAAACGATGAACTGAGGCCATCAAACTGAACAATTTCCACTTTGTGCTTTCCTCAGGAGACGCGAAAAAAATCAGCTGTCCCATACATTTGAGTCGGGTAGGTACAGCAGTTTTGTATGGGACAGCAGATTTTTTTTCGCGTCTCCTGAGGAAAGCTCATAGTGGAAGTTTTTCAGTTTGATGGTCTCAGTTCACCGTTTCAGTATTTGCTAGGCTGTCACTTACGACCTGTACAATTTCTGCGGACGAAGTCGCGGGTAAACAATAGTAGGTACTAAAATGCAACATAAATAAACATAGAACGTTGACTTTTAGTGTATAATCCCTGATTTTAATTGATAAATCAACAATTTTATTTTTTGCTTTTATTTGTGCTCGAACTTCACGTAAAATCTACTGAACCAATGTTATACCTACAAGGTGTAAAATTAAACAATCAGGGTATTTTAATTAATAGTTTACGTTTTATGTTTATTTAAGTTAAATTTTAATACCTATAGCCCAGTCATTTTACGCAGTTTTGTTAGAAGGGGTAGGGAGTAATTAAGAATGGTACTTTTAATCTGTAACCGGTACCATTTAGTGACAAAAAGACTATGTGAAAACTTATTTAAAAAAAATTCACTACGTAACATAGAAATCAAAATTGTACTTTATTGGCTTTTAATTTAATAACATTAATACCGATGCACTCATTTTAATTAGACTCAACAATGTAAATGAGTTTTGAGCAATAAAAAGTCATTTAATAATAAAAAATTAGTTATTCCTTAGAAAATACAAATGTATTTTTCAAAACTTTCCAAGTAGACGAAAATATTTACACGGTGTTTTAAGTGTGTATAATGGTAAAGCCTTTAAAATGTGAAAAAAAAATTACCGTAATTTTTTTTTAGAACGAGATAGACACAATTTTTTAAATTTTGGGTTGTTGCTGACGCGATTTTTTTTTATTTTTGCATATTTCTATGCTCAAATTGGCTCTTAAATGATATACCGAAAAAAATATCAATTCTTAATTAGTCCCGGCTCAAACCGTAAAATGATTGGGCTACTATTCGAAATGATTAATAAATTACTTTTCCAAACAAAGTACTTAAAATAGTTACAAAAAAAAAATACAAGTATCAAGTTGTCTTGTTCACTGTTACTTGCTATACTCCGTTCAGGAATTAGAGCGACAAAATGTAAACAAAGAAACGTCACTGTCAAAGTGACATTACGTGGTCAGAAACCTTTGGTACATTTTTTAAGAATACAATTATGTCGGCACGGCATTTAATAAATTGCGTTGGCATTAAAAATTTATTGTCTATCTATAAATAATAAAAACAATCGTGACAATTTGAATGCAATTTTTAAATTATGTTATGTAGCCCGCTACTCTGTCTGTGTGGGCTTTTTGTACAATACGTAGCATCCGCGCATAGCGTACGGACTCAGACGAAGGTATTAAACAATCAAGAGATGCGTTTACAAAATAAAAAATGTTTTTCTTTACGAACTTAGTTAGAACGAACCAAAGGTCTCAAATATCTGATTGTTGCCAGACCACGAAATAAAATATTTACAGTCACACTTTCATTTAATCTAAAATAAATTATATCTTGTGTATTTTTTAATTATATTCCATACAAAATTAACATATCATTTGTCGTAAGCCTTGGCGAGTAGAGTCGATAATTTACTGTTATTCATTCCGGAGATAAGTTTTCTTCCATCTCGAGATGATATTTTCTACACTGGTATCATCATTGTTTACATTTTGTCGCTCTAATTCCTGAATGGAGTATAGCTAGAGGTGAACGACCAAACATGCGATTTTTTTCCGGCAGTGCGGCTAGGCTACTTTCTGGCTCCGGAAAATAATTCGCGCGAATTTATTTCGCGCGATTAAAATTCGCTATGCGGACAAGCCCTTAAAGCGAAGACGTGGTCTCCCGACACTTCTCTTGGCATGCGCTACTTGACCGCGAAGGACGTGATCGTACTGTCCTGTCCCTAAACTACTAACAACATAATTCTGCATCCCGCAGAGGGCTGACGGACGAGTCAGAGATCCTGCGGTTCCTGCAGCACGGCACTCTGGTGGGACTACTGCCCGTGCCGCACCCCATCCTCATCCGCAAGTACCAGGCCAACGCGGGCACCGCCGCCTGGTTCCGCACCTACATGTGGGGCGTCATATATATACGGTACATAAACACACATTTGGCTCTTCTAAAATGTAGTATTATGCATAAGCATGATATTTTAAGGAGATGATGAGATCAATCCAGTCTCTTTTCCTCAATACAAGTGTCCACGATATCAACCTTTTCTTTCAAATCAAATCAAATCAAAATAGTTTATTGCTTTCATGTGTTAATACAGATATCATGAGGGGTTTGCAGTACACCTGTTTTAGATACATATTACGAATACTCTACCGACAAGAGCTGAATATCTGACCATCAAACCACCTTATATGAGACTCAACACTGAAATCGCGAAAAATAATTAGCTGTTCAATACAAAACTGCAAACCTTCTCGACCCAAATGTATGGGACAGCAGATAGTGTCATATAGAAAGTTGTTCAGGTTGATGGTCTGATCATCTCATTGAAAACCATCAGATAAAGAAGTACCCTGTATACTACTCGTATAATTCTATGTTGGTCCCATTAAGAAAGTTGTTCAGTTAGATGGAGTGATCATCCCCTTAAAATAATTTCAGCTAATTTCGTTAGACCCTACAAGACAAGCCAGCGATCCGATTAGATTCCTTATTTTAATAACACTTTCACTGCTGACGACCGGTGTAGGTCGGCGACAAATGGGCCGCAGTGCTAAAGAACCCACGTAACGAGTAAGTTATATTGCATTTCGGCTGTGCTTATGACTTACCGCGCGAGTCACCGACAACCTTACGCCTGCGCGGGTGACCCACGAGACGAGCCAGTTTATCGTTTCACGGTTACGACTGTGCGCACGACCTACGAGGGGGGTCTAGCTTCGCCTGTGCTCATGACCTACAGTGTGAGTCACCCAAACCGCCTGTGCGGGCTGAACCACGAGGTGAGCCGCTTTGGTCGTTTTACGTTACGACTGTGCGCACGCCCTACGTGGGTCGTCAGTTTTAGCACATTTTGAGCTTAGCAGCGAAAGTGTTAACTATTGTGCTGTATGTACCAATTTTTAAGCAAATATTGTGTGTTGCAGTAACGTGGACCCGCCGATCTGGTACGACACCGACGTGAAACTGTTCGAGATCCAGCGAGTGTGAGCTACCACCGAGTTCAGACGACCAGCGCATCTACATGACAGTGACCTCCTAGCACTTACCTATGCAATACCGTGCCCGAGATCAGACCTAGGCCGTAACTTGCCATCTGTCCTACCTAATAAGCTTTGTTCTATTCACCACATAGCGGCTCTGGTTAAAAAAAGGACATCGCTACCATATCCATATTTTTGAACTACGGCTGGGCACAGCAGCTCATATTATATTTGGTATTCGTGTGGACAGTTGCATTACTCGCGCGAATGATGTGAATGTGATAACATAGGATGACTTCTGACAGGACACTTATGTCAAGACAATAAGTACGAAAAATGCTTGTCGCACGCGTCTTCCTATGTGAAAGTAGGGTGTGGGAGGTCGTTTTAACGGTAAACAGCATAGGAAGACGCGTGAAACAAACAATTTTCGTGCTTAGTTTCTTGACATAAGAGTCTTGCCAGAAGTCATCCTATGTTATCACATTCACATCATTCGCGCGAATAAAAATCGCTGTGCGGACGAGCCCTATTACGCGGTTACGCTTAGGTACTGTCGTCCAATGGGCCTGAATCGTAGGTAAGATCTACTTTGTAGTTACATTATTTTGCCAAAGTTTAATGCATTTATTAAAAGATCAATGTAATTATGCTGTGACGTCAATGCACTTAGATTTTACTCGTTTAAAATGTATTTTTTTACATTATTGTGTTATCATACTTTTCTTTGGGCCGTACTCGAACCACTGTAAATTTGTGATCTTATTTACACCATTTCACATTCCAAAAATATTTTTCTAAAGAAAATTTAATTACGTGACGGATGACATTATAAAACAGAGTAGAACAGGTGTGCGAAGCGAGGGCGAAATAAGCCCATAGGTACATTATGGATTTCAGCATTACGTTAGTAAAAAAACAATATTAAATTACCTGCAACTGCAACCAAGGAGACAAAATGTCAATTTTTTTTCGTTTGTTGTAAAATATCTTTTATCAGTTGTAAGTTACACCATGTAGGTTCCCGCTGCACGGCAAAGGCTGCCTCTCACGAGGGTAAGAGGGAGTGGGTCATACTCCACCACGCGGGCCCAGTGCGGGTTGGTGGAGGCAAGTTAGTGGTCAACTTGCTGTCAGATAATTACCAAGCCGCCGCCTCTGACCTAACTTAACGGCTTATTCAGAAGGCGTCACAAGTTCACAACTGAACAACTTATGAACATTTTCGTTATAACAACTGCATGGCTGGCATGTTGCACGTGATACAGCTATATAACGCCTTTTGTCCCGTTCGTTCGCGCGCAGATAGAAAGAGAGCGAAGGCATGATAGCGCTATATCACGCTGCCATGCTAGCCATCCAATAGGTGATGAAAATGTTCATAAGTCGTTCAGTTGTGAACTTATGACGCCCTTTTAATGCACAGATGTTTGCTGTTAAATATACAATATTGGCATCTTAAACAAACTGACAGAAATATAGATTGTATTATATATATATTACCATAAAGTATGGGTATTTCGTTCTTTAGTTATACAAGTTCTTATCATTTTTAAGTTACCGCACGATACTAATATTCTAAACCTTATTGATTAGAAAAATCGAAATATATTTTTCTTTGATCACTTGCCTCTGTAAATTAGCTATTAATTATATAAGCACTAATGAAAATACGTATCGTTTTGGCATTTAAATATTAACATATAGGGTCACCATACTGTTTGTTCCAGATCCAGGGACAATTTGTATAAAAGAAAGTATCCCTGAGTCCTAGGGCCACAAGCAGCTATACCATACTGTTTGTTCCAGATCCAGGGACAATTTGTATAAAAGAAATTATCCCTGGGTCCTAGGGCCACAAGCAGCTATGTAAATGTCAATAAAAATATTAATCTTTTATCACAGACGGTAGCTATAAAGTTATAGCGCAGTTACATGCAGTTATGCGCAGTTATAAACAGACTAGGATGTGTTATTCTAACGCACGCAAGATGCTAATCGCTTCCTCCCACTTAAACGGGATCATGAATTTATATGTCACTATGTCAAGTTAGAAAAATTCATTCTAGGCTTTACCATACTGTGCTATAACTTGTAGCTGTTGTCACCTTTATTCTTGAAGTTATGTATTGATAAAATGTAGGTTTTTTGCGAGAGAAGATATGACTCATCGAATGTGTTTTTCACGGATAAAAACAATATTAGCTTCACGGGCGGCATGGCATGGCACCGTGGAAAAACTTTTATCGCGCCTTTTATCCCCGCCACCAAGGCGGTATCTACGGAAAGTAACATAAAAGGCGTGATAAACTTTATCGCGCCTCCATCGCCATGCCGGACCAATCTGAAGTGACACAAGGGGTTCAGTCTTAGAAATCTCTGGCGAAATATCTTGTTGGTAGAGGGTCAATTTCTCATGCAACGATTCTTATGAGTGTTGTCTGTGTTATTTTTATATTTTAACTGGTTTTCAACAATACATAATTGACATCTAGTCATATCTGTCGATACTTCTATTTGTTGGAATTGTAATGTTTGTGAAAGAGGCTGTTTTATTCTTATTTTACTAGCAGTATATTATCTTCGTTTATTGATGGGCGTATTGCCAAATAGGGGTAATTTAGCTCAATGCTATGGTCGACCATGAAACTAATATAAATGTTCATTATTTTTGTCATCTGTTTCATATTGCTAATCATTCTTCAGTGATAATTAATATAAGATTTCTATCAGCCTTTTTTCCGCGCTGCGTAATTAATATCTCAATTATTATAACAGTTGCACATTCCTAATTTTTTATTTAAACTTTTTATGGAGATGATAGTCAATTTTCAACTAATTCCTAGTGGTTAGTATCATTTCCACCATCGGCCTGTCCTTAATTGTCTGAATGTTTATCCCAGATATTTAGTATACTTAGATATAATAGATATTTAATTTTATCGATTTATTTTCAAGTACCACATAGAATTTAGTTAAAAATGTGTTTTATGTTGTTGTCTTATGAAATCTGAATGGATTATGTGTAATTTAGAGTAAATCTATTTATTTTAAATCATTTATGTACTTAATGTTATTCGATTGGAAAATATATGAAGATATGAGCTTGAATTCCGTTTAATTTGCATAAAATGAAAATTGTTAGTCTTAGCGACGGTTTATACAGAAGAGACGTGTGGCGGTGGCGGATAATCTAAGTAACACAATATAAACCTTATAGTACATAACGCATAGCGTCGTTTTTGTCGTAAAGGAGAATCGAAAGGCGACCTCACCTGGAGGCGCGGTCGTAATTCTCCAAACGACGCTATGCTACGTACTATAAGGTTTATATTGTGTTACTTTGACTATCTACCTATTATTATGGTTGCAGCAAATTTTTAGTTTCTACATTGGAACGGAATATGTCGCCGCGAGATTTGACCCTACTGCTGGTTTCGGAGATATAAAACAATGGGGCACAGTTATAATATGTTTATTCGAACCAAGCGTCTGATACAAAAGACGAATCCATCGAGTCCCTTCTATAAAAGGTACCATATAAAAAAATATCGTCGGGTAACCAACAAACAGCCAACAAATGCAAATTTTAAATTAAATACATCACATTAAGTTATTGACTAGACCTTATGTATAATCTAAATCTTCGATTGTTTCGTCACTATTTAATAATAAATTAAATTGTTATTATAATAAAATAGGGATGGCACAATAATCGCAGAAAAGTTTTGTGCTTTAAAGTAGTGAGGACATTTTTTCCCTAGTTCTTTTTTTTCTTCTTCCTTTTTATGCATTTTACTGGCATGAAATCGCCTTTTTATTACATCCATCCGTTTCTGATCAAGCCATTTACTATCAAAAACATGCTTTCTAATATATATTTCGTTTCGGTTAACAAATTTATTTATCCCCACTAACTTTTCGCGGTTTATTTCCCACCCTTAACCTGTCGTATGCCGGGAAATACAGACACAATAGAAGTCAATTATTTTCGTAGCGCGGTTCCGCGTTCTGGCATACGAGAGGTTAATAAAGTGACGTGGCAACATTCGAAGTAAATTAAAAATAATCGTAATTTTAAACTAAAACAAAATAACACGGCAAGTTAACAACTATAGTGCCTATAGTTTAAAAGAAGTATATTTAAAAAGGGCGTGGCTACCTCACCCCCCACTCTTCAGTCAAGCCACCTGTTAACTTGCCTTCTCACTTACCCTTACTGTCTCTCTCTTTAAAATGGACCCAACATTGAGTACCATTCAATTTACATTCTTAACTCTATAAATAAAAATGAGATCATATGGAGTATTAAAATTAATAGGCCATCTAATATCTACCTTCTCTTTCACGTACACGTGGTTTGTTTCACGTGTGACAAAGACATTGAGATTTCTTCCCTCCCTCCTGAGTTTTATACATTGAGATTACTTATAAATTATTTCTAATCTATACACTGGACGACATAACTATGTTTACACGTCTCTACACACAGTATGTTACAAAAATTTGTCAGACAACTTTTATAACATGCTGTATAAAGCTTTAAAAGTCAATAACATATATTGGGGTTTAAAATAATGCCCTCTGCATTAAACATGGATACAAAACTAGTTAGTAATATCTAGAACGTTTTGTTCGATTTAATGAACACCGCATTATTTATATTTACAATTTTACATTTCACATAGCGTGATGTCGGCCGTTTAGGCCTGGTTACATGCCATTTAAGAACCTTTCGACGTTGCAAAGTTGACTTTAAATATGTTGCTTTAGAGCTTAAATCTGCTAAGCAATTTCTAAGCTAGTAACAGTAAAATGGTACACAGTTTTGCTTATTATCGGTCTTAATTAGGTTTTATACTAAGTTCACCTTCATATGTCATGGCCAACATCCAAGACTCGGAAACTACGCAGTGAGCTATTCTGCCGATTATAAATCAGCTTACCCCGTAAGCTTAATAGAAAGAGCACCTATGCACCGCATAGATGTCCTTCCAGAAAAAACAACTTTATACAAGCTCGCGGCGGCGGCGGCCGATCCACCCCTAATGCACAGCGTGCGGTATACGTGAATGTGCACGTACGGAAGTAAGTATAGAAATATCGCTGTGCATGCTTAGATCAAAGTAACATTGATAGATAGGCCTAAAGCGCGTTAAGTTGAAGCACACAACTAGGGCAATTGGTTCATATACCAACTAGCACAATTGTCCGTCACAACTAGGGCAATTGGGTACAAATTTAAAGTATACCATTCATTTGTTTTGACTCATTTTTCTGGTTGGAAATGTTCACGTAAGGCCTATCCATTAATTTTACTTTGATTTAAGTGTGCATGTAGGGGTGTACTGGCCGTCGCTCGCCGCGCGAGCTTGTATGAAACTGTTTTTCTGGTCGGATATCTATTCTGTGACTTGTGTGGAATGCTTTCATACCGGGAAGACAAATCATATAATGGTATCTTTTTCCAAGTTACCGTTTTGTTATTTAGTTGTCTAATAATGTTCCGACTTTATGCTTTATCATGAAGACATACGGTATGTTTTTCCTCGACAACAATATGTCGGATTTAGTTCAGTCTCCACAGTCAAATCACTTTGGTTTACGGATGTGCGAGTGTTCAGTTTTGACCAAGCATTTTAAGCTATTTATTGAAGCATGTCAAAAGGTCCATAGTGGTCCAAATCTCAATACAGAGACATAAATTTGTCCTATAACATAATTTCGTGCTAAATAATGTCGTTTATGAGATTAACATAGTACATAATCATCAATCACATACATTGCTCAATAGAAAACACATTACATTATCTATTTCTAAAATGTAAGCTGTATGGTACGTAATCAAATTAAAGCCTGACCAGAAATATAAAAAACCTCGCCATGTTGCGGAAAATGTTTGGAACTAATTTTTGTACTTGGAACACTGTCATTAAAGGTTAATGTCGATTGCAGCGCCCCCAAACCAGGTTTTTTAAATTTCTGGTCGGGCTTTAAATAATGATAAATCTCAGAAAACTTAAATTATATAGATAATTATTATAGAAAACTCCGACACCCAGAATTCCCAGTACCATGTACCCAGAATTGTAATTGTAAATTACAATTGTAACGTTTGTTGAATAGGGCCCAGGGCTTGCCCACACGATAAGAAGATTGAAACCTGAAAAATGTAACACTCTCGCAAACTCGCCGTGTTGCGAAAAATCATTGAAACTAACTTCGTCTACTAATAGACGTTGTCGATTGTAGCGCCCCCAGAGCAGATTTTAATTTTCTGTTTATTTCACAGCATAGTTTTTTTAAATAATACTTTTTTGTCAGTACATTCATGACAAACTGTTAAAAATTAATATAATGTTTTTCCCTTCTCATTATTCCCTGCATTTTCTGTTGAGCTCTGTAGTTTTGAAATAAGTATAGTACATAAATAAGTTAGCCAATTTACATGGACTTTTGGTACCCTTTTGGTCCATGCTTTTTATCATACAATTTTAAATTCAAGTTACATTTTGAACGGTATAATACAACACATCCATACAACGGATATAACCAACAGATATTCAGTTTTACTCAACAATTTGGAAGATTTCATTCAATCATGAACAATCATACATCTTGACAATTGTTTAAAAATTTGTAATGGCTTTGTAATGGCGCGTAGGTACAGTCAAGAGCACGTCAAGCTAGACACCTTGGACTTCGTACTGTTCTTATGGCGTTTGTATTAAGAAACAATATCGCACTTCGATTGTCAAGGTTGATGTGCTCTTGACTGTACTGGTGTGTCGCCGGTATAGGGAAAAGCGTTGCGCGCGTATTCAGCCGAACGTTCGGAGCGGAACGTTCCGCAGGTGTGTCCCACACTTAAGGCGGTACCTAACACAAGAACACCACTGACACTTGCAATCACTCTGGATTGTCATTGATTTGATTTTAAAAACGAAGTCTAACAACTACGTAATAACTTATTAAAAATATCAAACATGTTTTACGGTTGTAGAAAATATAACTAATTATCTATTGTAGAATGTTGCAAAAATATTTTACCCATGTAATTATATACCAAGATCCGACCGCAAAATTATGCACCTATTTGTTTGGTGAACGAAATGTGATTTAAGTGTAAGTTTATACATTACTTTATATCGGTCTCCTTCAGATGGCATCTCATTTACTTCCCAAACAGATTGGTGAAAAAAATTGTACCATAAATCATCATGGTAAAGGTACTTGCGGAAAAATTTTGCTTAGGCAACCCGGCGGCGTTGTATGAATGAACCCCTGTATAAACTTTCACTATCAAATCTTTCATCACACAAATATGTGCTTAAATTTACGGACGGATCTTAGGCTATAATGTCGCTAAGTGACTTTCGACTCTTCAAATAATTGTTAAATTAATGATATCACTAGTCACATATGTTAGCACTTTTAGGATTAATTTTTACTCAGTCGGCCAATTAATATTCATTATAATTATGTATTTGAATCGTTATTTTGGTTTTGACAACACTGAAGATCAAGTCATTCGGCGAATACACAGAAAGCACTTTAACAGTTTCGAATAAGGTCTATAATCATCCGCATCAGCGTCTGCGCTATTTCGTTGTTTCTGGACAGTAAGCGATGAAAACAAAAACGCAAAGCAACCGCTTTATATTGATGACGTCAATTACTAGTCACGCATCACGGCAATCGAAATAATTTAAGGCTCGGTTTATATAGAAGAGACGTGTGGCGGTGGCGGATAGTCAAAGTAACACAATGTAAACCTTATAGTAACGTAGCATAGCGTCGTTTGGAGAATTAAGGAGTAAATTGGCAGCCGACCGCATGCAGCAGCAGCATACGACGTGTCGGATCCGACACGTCGGAGCGACGCGTCGCTCCGACACGTCGGAGGGGTATGAATTAGAACCCGACCGCACGCAGCAGCAGCATACAGCAGCTGCAAACAGTGTTGCCGACTTAGGGTATTTTTTGGGGTAAAGTGACACATTAAATTACGACCGTGCTCCCCTTTGGGATACTCAGAATCCTTGTTACAAACATCAGTGATCTTAGTAGCCTGGTTCCTTTTCACCTTTTTAGGGTTCCGTGCCCAAAGAGTGAAAGCGGAATCTTTGTCCGTTCGTCCTACCTATTTAGGACTGTAACTTTTGAACCGTAATAGCTAGAAATAATAAAAACGACAACATGTATCAAATTAAGGGGGATCCTCATACAAAAAACAATTTTTTTTTAAAGTTTTTAGGGTTCCGTAGTCTTAGTTACTTTACTTCTAAAGTGCTGGAGTACAAAAATCTTAAAATGTTATAAGTACTAGATTACATACCGAAGGCAGAAAAGATATTTATTTAGAAAATAGCGGTTTATAAGATCTTCGATCAATTTAATTAATTGAAAATAGGATAAACTTTGTTTGTATGCAGCGCGCTCGGGCGCGCTGGCAGGAATATCATTTTAAACTCAAAAATAGCTGTTTATAAGATCTTCGATCAATTTAATTCATTGAAATTAGGATGAAACTTCGTTTGTATGCAGCGCGCTCGGGCGCGCTGGCAGGAATATAATCTTAAACTCAAAAATAGCTGTTTATAAGATCTTCGATCAATTTAATTCATTGAAATTAGGATGAAACTTCGTTTGCATGCATCGCGCTCGTGCGCGCTGGCAGGAATATCATCTTAAACTCAAAAATAGCTGTTTATAAGATCTTCGATCAATTTAATGCGAAACTATCGTGTTTATACAGGGTCAAACTTAATATGCTGAAACTTTTTTAAGGGGATGATCAGACCATCAAACTGAACAACTTTCTCTATGAGCCCAACATAAAAAAACCGCGAAAAAATAACAGCTGTCCCATACATTTGGCTCGAGTAGGTTTGCACTTTTGTATGGGACAGCAGTTTTTTTTTCTCGCGATTTCGATGTTAGTGCCATAGAGAAAGTTGTTCAGTTTGATGGTCTGATCATACCCTTAAAAAAGTGTTACCATATTAAGAAGGATCCTATATAATATTTGAACACTGTTTTACCCAATACCGAACGCCCGTATGATGTACCTAGGTATCGTTGGAATTTAACGGAAAATGTGGTTGAAAATAGTGATTTCATTAAATTAAATATTATAGTGGAATTTGTATGGATTATCGTGCTTTACCCGACTTTTAATTTCTATCGCATGCCACAAAATAAATTCGTGAATTTAGGATAATTATCGCATGCCTGGCAGCACTCGACGACACTACTGGTGTGCGGTCGAGGCTCGACCGCATACAGCATGTCGCATGCTTCGTGTCGGATGCTTCGAAGGGTATTTCATAGAACTACATACAAACCAGTAGTGTCGGCGCGACACGTCGTATGCTGCTGCTGTATGCGGTCGGCTGTTAACCGGCACCTTTACGCCCGCGACGTCGCCTGGAGGCGCGGCGCGATACTCCTTTACAACAAAAACGACGCTATGCTACGTACTATAAGGTTTATATTGTGTTACATTGACTATCCGCCACCTCCACATGTCTCTTCTGTATAAAACGCGCCTAAGATTAAACTAAAGAAAATTTTGTGAAGTTACATTAATGTTTACATGCCAAGATTATTCTAATGAAATGAAATAGACTGTACAGAAGTCTACAGATGACACTATCCTACCTACGGTATAAGTAATGGCCGACTGTAACATAACGACTTACCAAGCTAATAATCCGTGTGCGTAGTATATCCATTATAAGTCCGTTTAGGAGCTAACTACCCGGTGAGGCAGGAATTTACGAGTTGTTTGGGCAAGGGGTTATATTCTAGGGTTGACTATGTCCAGTAGATTTGAGCAAAGAAGTATTGTATTACGGTTAATCCCCCTTTTACCACCTGGGTGATCATAGGTGACTGATTTGCGTCCTATTATCAACTGACGAGTAGATCACCCAGGTGATGAAATTCGATTCGACTTCCAAACAATTCCTACTGGTATCCCTAAATCACCTGTAAATTCCAGGTGATTAAAGGCGACTTGACATCATCAATGTTGGTGTCCCCAAATAACGTATAGTCAAGCACGTATCCAGAATGAGGAAGGGGGGGATGTCCCGAATCAATCAGGATGCTCTACGATTACCTACGCGAGAAAAATGACCTGCTTTTATTGGTCGATAGATTTGGCGCCTGACCGACGCGTCGGCTATTGGACTGCATGGCAATCAATTTAACTCTTTAAGGTAGTATTCATTAGGTTCATTATATCATCAATGGTTTCGAGTAGCGTCCGGAAATGTTAGCAGTTGTCTGCGCGAACGAAGATTGACAAGGCGTCAAATAAACGCTGGAATTTCGGTATGGTCAGCCGTCAGAGGCAAAGGTTGAGCTAGGAAGATATAGATTCTTCGTTTTCTTGTTCTGCTCTGCACGGCTAGCATGCCACCGACGACAAAGCGTTTAAACGAGAAAAACGTCATGCGTGCTCTTTCTGGCATACGTCAAAAAATAAGGATGGAGGCACATCTCGATTTTAAACGTTTTCTCGGGGGTGGCATGCGAGACCTACTGGACATATATTATAATAGGTAGGTATTGAGATGAAAAGATGATAATTCGATGTCCAAGTAATCGGCCTAATCGGGAGGGCAATTTTTAGGAACTCTGACTCTGCGGTATGTTTGTCTGACGGAAAGAAATGACCCTTAGGCGCCGGCCTGTCTCACTGTAAACATTTTCCATAAGGAGACCCGGTCAGAAGAGTAAAGAGATAAATTTCGTGCCGAAAACGCGATGGTTGAGTCAAAAATGACGTCAGAGAGCTATCCATGTGATAATATATTGAATAAAATTTGTGTTTGTGTCAGACCAGAATTTACCGAATTTACCCATAGAAAGAACCCCAAATACCTTAACTAACTCATTAAATAATAAATTCCTGGCTCACGGGTGTGTCCAGCTAGCTGAGGGCGCTGTAGGCGGGCGGGCTGGCGTCGGGCGCGGCGGAGGGGGGGGCGCAGGCCGGGGCTCGCTCGCGGCCCGGCAGCAGCACCGCGATGTGGTAGGGCGGCGGCGCCTCGCCAGACACCTCGCGGTTGTGCTGCAGCAGCGTCGTGAGCGATATGTCGTCCGACGGCTCCGAGGGCAGCGCCTGATAGCGATTAGGTAATTTTTAATCGTGTTACAGATATATGTTGACGGATTTTTTAAGAGCGGACCATTAGACTATAGTAGATTACACACCGAGGACCGAGTAAGAAAGGACTCAGATCTCATTCGCCTCGGTCAACAAACATGTGATCTGAGGCTTTCTTATTTACTGTCCGAGGTTAGTATATTATTTTTCGGACGGAGGTGGAAAGCGACAACTTCGTTTAGCACAGAGGGACGAAATTTGACGCTTTCCATCCGAAGGGGAGAAAAACCACTTTCTCTATGAAACCAACATTCTCTTCCTGTCACCCCGGGGTAAAGGGCTCTCTATCGGTTGGGATCTTAAGCACTGTAGATATACGTACGATGGACTCGACTCGGTCGCGGCTCCGGCGCGCGGTGGAGGAGACGCGGTCGGGCTGCATGAGGGCGGGCGGCGCGCGCGAGCGGCACAGCGACAGCGCGCACGTGACGCCGCACACGCATGCCACGGCCACGCACACCACGCTCGCCTCCCCCCCCGCCGCGCTCGAGTCACGCGCCACCTGCGTTGGAAGTCAAGGGTGAAGAATGCAAAAAGTATTGGGACTAACAAAAGATCCCACTGGGTCGTTGCTGGCTAGCCAGCCCCCACAACAAGGTAAGAGATAACATAAGCAGTGAAGTGAACCTCATTACGTCCCCTGCTCTGAACCAGCCTGTGCTGATGACAGTCAATAAAGCAAAATCTAGAGCCAGATTCATGCTATCGGAGTTTTTAAATGCAGTAATAAGCATAAGCATATGCTCACGACTATATTCCCCGAGGGGGTAGTCAGAGATATTCTGAAACCTCAGAACATCCACGTTTCACCAGTAGTACCGAAATTCTGTCCAGTGTGACGGGGGGTGAGCCCGTCGCCACTTATAATGGACAGTGCCTAGAAATTGAAGCATGCAGGTTTCCTCACGATGTGAATGCAGTAATACTAGTCAAAATGCTGATGTTGCTGTTGGTTTTCCAATAAAATAAATAAATGTTGGGATTCTAAATTTAGAGCTGGTCATCCCTGGTTGTACCGATAGCTCTTGGAGTTATTTACCAATGTGAACTGTAGCAACCCCGAGGTTAGCTACAATTTAAACAAAAAGACATATTCGATATAGCTAGGTATATCGTTTAGCCTTCAGTCTTATTGGGTTGTTACAGCAACATCTGCTTAGTATTGGACATAGGTAGTAGGTAGGTATCTCGTATTTTTGTTGTCTTAAAATCAATCTCAACTCCAAGCCAAGTACCATGCTGTTTGCATTGGACCATTTGACCCTAAAATATCACATTGACACAGTCATGCTGAAACACTTGCAAATGTGAAGTACTGTGCACCATTCTTCATCACAAATGACTTTAGAAGGTTCAGGTTCTTATTACGAGAATTTTATAAAAAATACACATAGTTAAATACAGCATAGTGATTGTACAAAATTAATGAAAAATCCAACACGTCAACTCACCTGTCGATCGAAATAGTACTTAGCACCGGCTAGAAACAGAGTAGCCAGCGCGAAAGAGACGAGCATGCCGAACTTGAGGTGTGGAGCCATCATGGGGGACTGGTGGAGGCCGAGCGCGGCCGTGCGGAGCAGCGTGTCGGGCGTCACGCTGCGCGCGGCGGCCAGGCTCGCGATGGTGGGCTGCGGCGGCTCGGGCGGGATCTCCACGTACAGGCTCGGCTCCTCGTTCTGACGCCGCGACGTGTGCACTGCCGGCACTGGGGGCTGCCTGTTGACGGGTTATTACAGAAGGCAGATTTAGACAGGGTCAGTGCACAAGTCAGTTGCGGGGGGCGCCGACTGACTTCTATATATTCATATGCGAATTTACAAGTCAGCGCTGACTTCCCGCCACTGTACTGACTTGAAATCAATTTATACGGGGTTTTTTTCGGGTCAGCGCTGACTTGTCTCGATTTCGGCGCCAGTCACTGACCCTGTCTAAATCTGCCTTTAGAGACAAGTAAATTCTCAACTGCAATGCTGTGTGATGCTGTTTATGTGTAATGTAGATAGAGTAGGTGTACCTCTATGTATAAAAGAATCTATCTAAAAATGTTCTTGACAGTCGTTGTTTGTGGTACCTGAACTGCTGAACATGAAATCACAATCTATACTTATAAAACAGTTCTGTGACTGACTGACAGACAACGCACAGCCTGAACCACTGAAGATAGAAACATGAAATTTAGAAAACATATTCTACAGGCCATGAAGGAGTGCACTAAGAAAGGATTTGTCGAAACTTCGAAATCCACGCGAACGAAGGCGCGGGCAGGTTTCCTTTCTCCGTTGATCGCTACAAGTTTCGATTATTTAGTAACATGCTTTGAAGCAGTAGAGCTCAGAGCAAAACATATTTTCTACACCGTCACTATTTACAACCGTACTTCATTGCACACCTAACTCAAATCTAGATTAGTCAAGTGGACTGGCGACTTACCCATTATGCCTGTGAGTGCTGCGGTGAATGCGGCGCGGGGGGCAGTCGACGGCGGCGAAGCGATGTACGGGCGCCGCCATGCCCTTGCGCCCGCCCGAACACGGCCGCGTGCGCACCCGCCCCACACCTGCACCACATCGTGTATTGCAGTACGTACTACGTACAGAACCTCTAGTCCTCCAACCATCTCAGTGCTGGGCATGCTCTGGCCACGCATCATCGATAGCATCCAGATCGTCCCGCCACCCCTTAATAGGACGACCTGAACGCCGATGACCTTTTTCTGGGATCCAGGGCGTGACAATTCTTACCCACCTTTCCTGATGCATCCGACAGACATGGCCGGCCCAATCCCACTTTTATCTGGCGGTTTTTTTCCCCACATCGGCTATTCGTGTTTTGGAGCGCAGTGCTGACAATTATTTAAGGGGATGACCAGACCATCATACTGAACAACTTTCACTAAGGGGCCCAATGTCGAGATCGCGAAAAAGGATCAGCTGTTCCATAAAAAAAACTGCAATCTTATTAGACCCAAATATATGTATAACAGCAGATTTTTTTCGTGATTTTGATGTTGGTCCCTTAGAGAAAGTTCAGTTTGATGGTCTGAGTATCCCTTTAAAAAACCATCAGCATCAAGCAAGGACCCTGTATAATCTAAGGTAAAACTTCTCTACCAACACCAATGACAATTATTACCTACTTCACAAAAGGAGAAGGTTCTCAACTTTCCAATAACTTTGGCCTTTCTTAACCGATTTGGATGATTCTTTTTTAAACAAAATTTTAACTGTCTTCAAGACTGAAAACATTCAAAATAATAATGCAACTATATCTTATTTAATTTGCATCTATAAGGACATTCATAAAACAAATGAATTGTTGTCAAGCCAAACCTAGAAAATTACTTCAAGCCCAGTCATACCCTCTGGATCAATGCTCTGGATAGAGACTCTATTCAGTTGCATCAACATGGGTTAGCAATTACTTTTGGTTGAATATTTTCACTGCAGAGTTTGAAAATGGCTTAAGGCTGGGCCACACAGAGTGCAGCTGCAGAACGGTTGCAGGCCGGCAGCAGTTGTAAACTATGGAATTATGTGTGAGGTGTCACACAGCGGCTACCGTTCCGCAGCTGTTCCGCAGCGCCGGACTGCATCTAGTGTGACACCTCACATATAATTCCATAGTTTACAACTGCTGCCGGTCTGCAGCTGCACTCTGTGTGGCCCAGCCTTTAATTGTTTATTAACAGTGAAAGTTATAAACCTCTAAATGCTGAAGTTGATGTGTAGCACATAAGTTTTCTCATTTAGTTTTCCTTCATCAAAAAATCCTAGAAGTAGAAACCTAAACTAGGTAGGTACTTTAAGATATTTGGCATTCACTAAATTAAATTTACTCTCTGTTGAGAGTTAAAACGTGTTGCTTTCGTTGCTGTTGTATCTTTGATCTTAATCTTCAATGAAAAATTGTTTCCAGATCTTTACATTTTAATCAGCTATAAAGCCAAGAAAAAGCTACATTATATCAGAAGAGAGATACATACCAGAAGACAATGAGGAGGGAACGCGGTGGCGCCCGGTGTAAGCGCACTGACTGCGTTTGTCGATCCAGAAATGCATGGGTACTACTGTACGGTGCTGTCCTAAGAAGTAAGAACAACCACTAGCTCGCTCAACTGAACACCACCAACACTTTCAACACCATCACTTTAACTTCTACGAGCTAAAACATTCAATACCATCTTCTATTTGGTTAAGAATCATGTTGAATGAATGTAAGACGAGAAAAATATGTTTTCATTATTAGAAATAATTTTCACATCTGAGAATATATTTTGTGAATTAATGAAACTAAAACACTTTCTAATTACAATCTCATTGCTAGTTAAATGTAAATTGTCGCTGAAATAATTTCAGGAATAAATCCGTTCAGCATTTTCCAGCAGCTTTTCACTCGATTGACAGCCATTAGTGGGCGGGGCGCAAAACGCCTTGCGCGCGAATGGTCAACATCCAGTTCTGCCAACATTGATTTAATAATTTTCCCAATCGATACTTCATGGATAGGGGATAGGGACCAAAGACTACAGGGACCGTAGAAAGAAAGAGAATTTTTTCGCCATAAGTCCCTGTATTATTATGAATCTATGACAGGGACTTATGGCGAAAAAAAAGGCGAAAAGAAAATCGACTGCCTAGGAAAAAAAGAATCTCGTCTAGCGGAAAAACCAATTTGAAATTAATTTCAACATTTTTATTTCCAAATAATTTGGAGCTTTTTTGTGAACTTGTTGATTATTTAAAATGTTTGGTATATTTAGTATAAAACTATTATTGTTAAAAGTGCATTTCCGGGTGCATCATGGGTGCATTGAAGAAAAAAATAAGAAAGAAAGCATTTCCAATGAAGAAAAAAAGGAATATACTTCTTTTCTTGTTTGTTTCTTGTTTTCAAATACCTACTATAATTTTAGTACCTATTTGAAAACACAATTAATAGGTTTATAATGAATGAGCGTTTTTCTTTTCTTTTTTAAATTTAGTTCCTAAAAAACTCGACAGATGGCATGTTTATCGCACATAGAGCCGTACGCGAGATCCTGTCAAAATCTTGTCAAGACTGAGCCTGCCTTTTTATTGGAATGCCAAGGGATCGAGCCCATACAGCCATGTCAGGCGTAAAACTTTCGAATTTTCGATTAAAATGATTAATAAATAATGAAATATGTCATTAAAAGATGCGTTGGCAACTTCTTGATCATCTTTTCACTCTTTATTATTTTAAAGAAACACTTTTTGAAATGTTGACGTTTCTTCGCACTGACCGTAGCGCCATCTATCGATCCCCAAGAAAACAAAAAGAAAAACGCTCATTAGTCAAGGTGCAATTACATTACTCAATTTGCAGGGAGCCAACATCTAGTGTAGGGTAGTGTAAATGCGTGTTGGCGCTCTCTCCCTACATGTAGGGAGGTCGGGCCGTCCCGACCGCCCTGCGTGCGATTTTTTGGTTGTGTCGGGCAATGTAAATGCATTTAGGGCGGTTAGGGTGCGATTTCTGGCTAACAGTCCGCGCGCGGCAAGCGTCGCGAGCGGACGTGTGTCTCGAGTAAACTCGAGTTTAACGTATGACATAGCGTAAACAAAGTAACATACGATTATTATTTGTAATGTAGTAGTAAATAGTCGTTCTCTGCTTTATTAACTAAATCAAAAAAGTAGGTTATGTATGTTACTTTACTTAGGTGATTGATTAAAAAAAATACTCTATCGATTATAGTGATTCTCGAAATAACATTTAAGTACTTATGTTTTAAAAATGAATAATCTTATTTTGTAATTAAATTTAACTATAAAATTTTTATAATATTTTTAAATTACGTTTATAAGTACTTCAGAGATTATTCTTATCATTTTTAAGCTTAGTAGACTAAACAATACTTAAAATAATAAGATTGACATAATTATTTCATTCATAAATGCTCTAGAATCAATAAAACTGGAGATGTTTCCTCGGCGACGTCCAAACGTGGACTGGCGGCTGCCGCCGCAGGGCCCTACAAATTGGGTAATGTAAATGGTAGACCCTGCACCCTACATATTGGCTTCCCTTGATGTTGGTCCCTGCAAATTGGGCAATGTAATTGATGCTTTAAAAATAAAAGGAAATTAATTTCAAAATTACCGCCACTAGAGAGAGATCGAGATATTTCCGGAAAATTCTTACTACGCTCGTTCAGAAACAGTGAAACATGTGTATTTTTTCGGATTTAATACTGTTTTAAAAAATTTGTTTAGGTATTGCTTATATTATTATCTCTACTATCAACAGTAAATAAAGGTTTTCCAGGAAGTTGGCATCAGTTGGCATAGGTATTGCGGTTTCTAATTTAATGTTTTGATGTATGAATTCATTTCAGAACGAAACCTAATACTTACACTTGCGCAATGTCCATACAACACAAACGCTTATCACTGCTTAGGAATGTTGACGTTTCTATCGGTTTACGCTGGTGTAGAGCGTGTCAAATAATAAAAAATTCTTTTTGCGTCCTATAGAACAATAGCTTCTGTGGTATATAAACGATGCCAAAGCTGCCAACCTAGCTAGTAATTTTAACTGGACCGTTGACTGTGTTGACGTGTTTACTGTTTGATATTTTTTGTTGCTGTTTTTGTGGTGAACGTAGTAAAGATTTGTGTTCAAAATTTTAACAATGTCGTCTTTTCGATCCCGTAAAGCGAAATCAAGTGATCATGAGCGGCGTGCTAAGCCGTACTGTCAGTGTTGGAACAAAGGAACGCCATTAGCTTGGCGGCAGTTGAATACCTGCTGCTCTTGTGGTGAAGACTACGAAGGTATGTGCGTAAAACTTTCTTTTATATCATTAGCCAACTCGTTTTTTATGTAACCGACAAAAACTTTACTCTATACATATGGAATGTATGTTTAGGAAGTCGGAAATCAGCATAGGCGAAGTATTTTTCGCGTACGCTGGGAAAACAGCTGATAATAATATGTGTGGTGACAGCTGACAATTTTTATGTGGCATGCTTTAGTACAGCCAGTTTTTAAATCCTGTTTCATAATTTCCTAACTGACTTATATAATATGAATCTTGATCGAACAAAACATCGAACATCTAAGTTAAAGAACACAAATTAAGTTAATACCAGATTTTAAATCATATCTTAAGCTATCAACGAAAAAAAGTTTAAATCACAATCGGTTTAGTAGTTTTTGCGTGATGCTCGCACCAAAGAGATTTAAACTAAGTAGTAATAATTAAATCTCTTTGGCTCGCACAAACATACAAACAAACAAACCTACCTGGAATAGAGCAACAAACATGAGTTGTCAAATGAAACCATTGTTGGATGTTTTTTGGAGACTATTCGCAGGCAAAAATTCGAATACTGTCTATAATTCAGAGTCTAACGTGAAATTGTGGATAAATTAATGAAGTAGCGTCAGTACATTTCATAAAATTATCTACGATTTCACTTTAGAAGGATTTTATGACTATCGCTGTCTCATATGCGGTTACTCTGATGTTCCGTCTACCAGCGTAAGCGAAAAACACTTTGCCTATGCCTTATGTAAACAAAAAAAAATGTTTTTTCGGTCACTGTGGCCGTTTTTTGTGTTTGGCAAGATGTAAATCCTATTGAATGTTTGCCAAACAAAATCAACTTTTCGTATGCATATGTGCCGAATTTGCTGCCCCTAATAAGGTACCGCCGCCTGGGGTTTTTCCACCCCCCCTCACTATGCTACTGTTACTATGTAACAGATAGAAGATAAGAAGGCTAGAAGGGAAGACAGCTGGAAGATCAAGGGATCAAGGCAAGCGCTTGCATGAAGTTGCTTTACTGTATACTTCTTTTCAGTGCTTGAAGTCATAAAGCATTTATTACCATAACCATCATATCCATTATTATTTCCGTATGGTGAAACTGGCCTGGAAAAATTTTGGATGACATGCCATCGATAGAAGACCAAACAATGTCAAGAACTTTTGCTATTCAAACAGGATATTGTCAAAATCCTCAACACTAAAATGGAGACATAATTTATAGATTAGGTAGTGTAGAATAAACTTTACCTGCCTTTAACACATTCACTGCCACCGTCAACTCTAGTGGTTTCTTTATCTTTTATCGGATGCCCCCGACACATATAGTGGAACAATGGGTAACACCTATCATACTCCCAGTGCCTCTCGACCACTCTGCGTGTCCATTTTTTATTGGAAATACAAGTATATTCCTATTAGCACTTCATGGTTTGTCCCACAAAAGACACTCTAACATACTAACTCGTTGGTACTGAGTGGAATAAACCGGACAATCCTGCGTGTCGAGAGGCACCCAGCGTAAGAATTATATGGACAAGCATAAGTGTTCAAGGGCACTAAGCATTGCATTTTTTTGAACAACTATAAATGTTCGGGGCACACAGCTTTCTATGTTTTGAAGTGGCACCTGGGTTATTTAGGCTTACGGGGAGGCAGTGAATGCGTTAAATGCCATACGATATGATGATGATGACCCAAATAATTTCAGAAAGTGAATGGAAATGGGAGAAGCCGCAAGAAAGTGGTTCGAGCTGGGTGGTGGTGAGCGAGGACCTGAAGCAGGTGACGTTCCATCCGTTCTACAGCTCGGGCACAGCCGCCGCCAAGGGGGACTCCCCTCTCAAACTCAACCACCACTACTACTGGGAAGTCAAGATGCTTTCAGAGACCTATGGGACAGACATTGTAAGTAATCATAATGCATTATCATATTGTTTTTACGACACATATGGTTACAGGAAAATAATTCCGATTGTCCATCTTCGTTAGCGCAGAAATGGACTAACATTTCCCGATGGTAGTCGAAACCATTTGATAATGTAATGAACCTTCTGGTTACTCTGTTAAAGACGGAAATTGATTGCCGTACTGTGAATTGACCGAATGTAGATTGCGTCGGTCATGCGTCAGGCGCGAAATCAATCGAAAAGACCAATAGAAGCAGATAATTTTTAGCGCCCAACCGTATACGAGTTTCGTGATTGGTTCGCGTGGTTTTAATAATAGTTAACTGTAGGTATACTTCAAGAGAGCTTTTACAGCCATCCCCGACGAACGACGAACTAAAACGCGCCTTATGTCAATGCGCGATTAGACTGTATCGTGAGCGATACGCGGCGTCACAGGTAAGTACTTATTACAGCTGTCAAACGCGAGTGCTAGTGCACTGGTTACGATCCCAAACAAGCTACTAGGCCTAGAACGTTCTAGTACTAGGCTTTTTAATATGGAACTCATACGATTATGACACAAACGTTCAACAGCCATGACAGAACCGGGATTCGAACCCAGAACCTCTGATTTGGCAGGCCGGCGAAGTAGCCACTACACCAAGTGGGTTGTTACAAGTGAAATTGTCCAATTGTTCAATTGGTAAACTTCACATATGCATCAGAATTTCTTCTTCAGCATATGCAGGTATCGTCATGATGTTTTGCTTCACCGTTTGAGAGCTGTCAGTATTACGTACATAGAATAAAAAACTCATTGTTACATGGCTTGTGGTCCGTGCGGATTCGAACCCAGTCCCTCATGATTGAGTATCGATACCTCTCCGCAACGCCAACGACGACACTATATAAATAATAAAATGTGCATTTATTAAACTATAGCATTCATTCATCTTCAGGTAGTCATTGTTATTATTGTATTGAAAGTACCAATATTTAATTAATACAGAAAAAAATACAATAAAAGGTTACCTGTGTTGTCAAGGTCCATATTACAGGGTTAAACTTAATACCCCATTAAGAAGTAGGTATTACTTATCTTAATCAATAATAATCTATCAATCAATACTTAATTCATTACTTAATTATGATAGATAATTAAAGTTTTTATCATATAAATATTGGTCACGGTTTTGTTTTGATACCATAAAAATTTTTTTTTATTTAATCTTTCGCCAGAAACAGCTAAAATGTTTTTCTAACACTCAGATGCGCTCATTAAAGATAATCCTTCATTAAATCTCTTACTGACACTTTTTGTCTTGTTGACATAGTAAGGGCTGGCAAGAGATTTAATGGAGGATTAACTCTAATGAGCGTTTCTGCAACTGAGCGTTATTTAGTCGCCTATTGTAAACCATGTATGGACTGACTGCTAATTTGTATTATTAATATTTTTGATTGTCAATAAGACAACAGATTGAAGTAGGTAACACCTCTTATCTCAAACTACATGCAAGTGTGGCATGCTTCTCTAGCATAGATAACAATTTGCACTTTAACTACAATATACTACCTACTACTTTTTTATTATCACCGGGTATGTAGTTTGAATAACATACTTATAATTTGTAACGAAACTTTAAGGGTGTATTCAAACCGTGAATCTGAAAATTGTTCCCAAGGAACAAAAACGAGAATTTTTTTTTGACTATCTATCTATCTATAACGTCACGCCTCTTTCCCAATGGGGTAGGCAGAGACCAGAGCGCGCCATCTACTACGATCCTTACAAATCTCTTTTGCTTCATTCACATCCATACATCTCTACTCTCTCATACATGCCCGTCGGTTTCGAGTACTCCGCACCTCCCCTTTTTGTAGGACGCAACTGATTTGATCAGAATACGTCCTACGAGGGCGCCCTCTGCCGACACTTCCACTCACTTTTTTTTTGACCTCCAATCTTCTTCTTATCGTGTGGGCTGCAAAGCCCTGGTGTCAGAGTTTATTCAAACCGCCTTACGGCCTCTGACGTGGTTTTTATGTAACGACTACTACCACCAGTGATAGTAGCCGGGACCAACAGCTTAACGTGCCATATTTGACCTCCAATAAAAAAAGCGGATTGGCCGATCGATTTTTTATGGGAGGTTCAAAAATTTTTCTCATTTTTTGACCCATGTTCCTTAGGAAAAACTGTGCATATTCAAGGTCTGAATACACCCTTAAAGTTTCATTACTAATTTAAAACAAGTGGTGTATAGCGCTATCGCGCCTTCGCTTTCTTTCTATTTGTGCGCAACGAACGAGATAAAGCCTTATAACGCGCATCAAGCTACGGCCTCTGAACATACAAGTCGTTGCTTCTTCCCTTTTTTTTATTTATCTATGGTTTTATCTTTTTTTTTTCTTATTACCAAATAACTACGAAAAGATACCAACTACATATAAATACATACAACTACTTATACTTCGCTCTACCGATAACCCGAGTCAAATTTCTTCCGTCTGGCAAATTGCCCCAATGTCGACGATTTGGCTTTACATACCTACAATCTTTGAAAACAAATTCTTCGTAAAAACAATATGTAAGTACCTATGTTATATACGCAGTGGGTGGATTGTTCTATTTTCTTTTCAAATTCGAATAGTCTGTACCTACGTTGTATTAAAAACATGTATACGTGTCAATTAGTCAACTCAACTTGTGTAAACCAATTTAGGTTACGGGTTACGCTTACGAGTACAAGGTGTTTTACGTTTCATCCCCATAGGTAAACGCAGGGCCGAGCCATATTTTGCTGGTTATTAGAAGCTATCTTCTCGTTATTTGATAGACATACAAATTATAAAAGTGTAGCAAAGATGTTCAACATCTCGTTTTTTTTTTCTATCGATCATATTTCTTATTTTTCTATAAAATACATATGAAACCTGTGTTCAAAGGAAAGCCTACATATAGGAAAAAATGAGTATTAAGTGCATCCATTTTTTAAGTTGAAGTCACGTTACACACACACCTTTGTGTAGACAATATTAAGATCTAAAATTGCAATTGTTAATATTTTTTTAAGACCAATATCTAATGAGTTAAATTTGGTGCGAATTCTTATCATTTTAGAATGTGATTTAGTTGGATTAGAAGGCATCACAGTGACATAATGAAGGACAAGCCAGTCAACAATAGGTATATATTTGGGTCTGAGGAGATTTCCACAGAGTAATCCTCCCATTCTAGGCTCGCAAGACTTAATTGTTTAGTATCTGTGGAGTAGTAACCCCTTAGATCTGGTAAGTAGTTGGAGTAGTGATAACATTTTCAATGTCGTTAAATGTCAAGTTATTTTATACAATAGTACTAGATCGACGATAACCTATATTAAAAGATGGATATGAACTAATTATTAGTACATTATCTAGTACTTATCTATTATATTATGTAAAACTATGCAGTTGTGGGGACTTGCCTTAGATGTCAACACCCACAAGTTATAGCAAAGAAGCTAACAGATGGCGATACCGTCGCGCTCAGAAATATGCTCCATACAAAGACAACGTTCACCGTAAAATACGTAACTCGTAACCTACTACAAATAAGGTTTACAATCGAATGCGAGACATAAATCGCGCAAGAGAAATAATCACAGAGATTCGATATATATACAAGGTCCAACTAAGAACTGTAGGACCACGGCCGGTCCCCAGGCATCACACCTAGCCTGGCGGAAGTACTTCCCTTTTCTATGGAGGAACATTCCCAAGTACCACCTCCATACAGTAATATTATAATTATATTGATGATTGACAAGGATGAGAATGTAATGTTTCTGTTCCAATACCTAAACTATATCTATGTTGAGGACTACGTGGTATATTTAAATTCTAGTACGAAGGATATTATTTTTTAAGTTCATGAGTATGTATGAATGCATATTAATAATGATTATCATGTGAAATACAGTTATCGCTTTTGCTCACTATTGTAAAAACTCCAATGAACAATTTCTTTTTTCCGGGGTTCCAAGACGATGTGGGATTTCAGTCCATCTTTCGGGGTACATACAGACATCAGAGGCCCACTCCCATTTTAGTTTGGCGCTAGTTTTCCCGAAGCAATGCTCCGTCACTCGCGTTTGACAACTGCGATAAGTACCTACGGTACGGTGTCTTGTATCTCATGACTACTCATGAAACACTGGCTGCCGCGCATTGACATAAGGCGCATTTTAGTTCGTCGTTCCTAAAGCGCAATTCTGAAATTCGAAAAAGCGCGTGAATTCCGGAGAGGGCGGTAACTATGGAATAATTTGTGCCGTAAGATAGGATAAGCAGGACTCAAATGGACAAACATTTACAAGAAAACACGAATTTCAGATGGTAGGCATCGGCACGGATAAAGTGGACGTAGCTGCAGCCCAGTTCCAATTCACTTCCCTCCTCGGTCAGGACGCTGAGTCGTACGGCCTCTCTTACACCGGCGCCCTGCGTCACAATGCGACAGTGGAACGAGACGGCGTCGGCTTCTGCCGCGGCAGCATCGTCGGTGTGAGGGTCGACCTGTGGCATGGCACGCTCGAGTTCTACCTCAATAGGAAACCACAAGGTAACAAAATTATAGCATTGAGACAACTAACAATGCTAGAAAAACACATGCATGATGTTTGTTGCATGAAGCCAGAAAAATGAAACACCTCGCCATGTTTGCAGAAAACTATTGGAACTAGGCCCAAAGTAAAAAAAAGGTAAGTTATAGCCTATAGAATCCCACTGCAGGGCAAAGGCCTCCGCTCACGAATAAGGGTGAGAGGGAGTGGGCCATACTCCACCATGCGGGCCCAGTGCGTGTTTGTGGAGGCAAGGTAGTGGTCAACTTGCTGTCAGAGAATTTTCAAGCCGCCTCAATAGGCCTCTGACCTGGCTTAACGAATAGTTACAACGCCATCTGACGAAACTATCCGAGACCAACTGCTTAACGTGCCTTCTGAAGCACGGAAACGCTCGAGATGAAATACCACTAAACTGTCACCCATCCAAAGACTGACCGGACCTGACGTTGCTTAACTTCGGTGATCGTTTCCAATACCGAAGCTCCAAGAGCGAGGCCCAAAGTAGGTTTTTTATTTTACTGGTAGTGCTTTATAAGACAGACATAACAAAACAGGTACTCAGGAGATATTTAAGTGCATGAGTGTGTGCGCTAAACACAGATGCACCCTTTTATCCTTACCCTCCAGATCAGATGGAACGACTAGGAATAAAGGTGAGGTTGGACGCAGTAATTCTAATCGGTAGACTCACGATATATTCCTAGAGATAGACGTATTTTCGGTAACTATCGCTAGAAAGGCTGATTCAGCATTAATCGCAGTCTGCAACAGTTTGCACCGTACTAGGATATTTTTAAGTAAGTAATTATTTGTTTCTGTGATCATCATATCCATTGTCTGAAATTAATTAACTAAATATTTAAGAAGCAGAATCGCTAAGCACTGCCAAAAACACCATGTTGATTTGATGGATTTGATTGAATCGGGTAGTTAAGTTACGCAATAAGACCACTGGTTGGTGTTGTTCGCAACCAACAACACAAAACTCATTATAAATTGGCATAGCATAGCATATGCTCACGACTATATTCCCCGAGGGGGTAGTCAGAGATATTCTGAAACCTCAGAACATCCACGTTTCACGAGTAGTACCGAAAACTCTGTCCAGTGTGACGGGGGGTGAGCCCGTCGCCACTTATAATGGACAGTGGGTACAATACATGCCTCGAAATTGAAGCATGCAGGTTTCCTTACGATGTTTTCCTTCACCGAAAAGCCAGTGGTGTTACAAATCGCACATAAATTCCGAAAAACTCATTGGTACGAGTCGGCCTGGACGGGGATTGAACCATCGCCTCCTGCACGGCAGGCAAGGTTACTCGCCACTGGACCACTACGGCTTTTATAAATTAGTAATATAAAAAAACAAGTATTTAATATGTATAATTCCTCTCTCATATCATAAAATAGTTACTAACGAGACAAATAATATAGTAAACAATTAATAAACAATCATCATACACTATGAGTTCAAACTGATTAGATGGATATACTTATTATTTAAATTGTATGCATTATTTACTTAAATACCTATTTGTAGTAAAATGTATATCTATGTTAATCAAATACAGTTCACATTTGATTAACGTTAAAGAGTAAGCTAATTAAGATATTAGTAATTTGTCGAAAATGAGTCAGAAATGTCGAAACACACGGACCTGAAAGAAATACGGACCGAGTATTGCACTAAAAAGATGTGAAGCATGCAAGGTAATACGATCTCGTTTGTTCTACAAGGGACCTACACTCGCACAGATGCACTAGCTCTAGGCGCAGGTCCGACAACCCGTCACCTTATGTACCGCGTGACAGCACGCACACAAAAGAAATGGGTGCTTCACTCATGATTAGATGACATTACGTCTGGTTCTTCTTTTTAGTCTGTGTCGAAACATTAATATTTTTACATTTGCTCACTACAGGGTGTAACAGAATGGGGTAGTAATATTTAAAGGGGTCATTTAGACCATAAAATAAACAACTTTCACTATTAGTAGTAGTCTCTAGTTTCACGAGCAGTAATTTTTTAAGTTAGGTGTTATTGCAGAGAGAGAAGATGCGGCCTGAATCTCTTCATGCTTTCTTACTGGACCCCTAACCCCTACGTCCTCTGTATAATATACAGGTGGACCCTGTATATATACCTACAGGGTCCAACTTAATATGCTGACACTTTTTTAAGAGGATGATCAGACCATCAAACTGAACAACTTTCTATATGGGACCAACATCGAAATCGCGAAAAAAAATCAACTGTCCCATACATTTGGCTCGAGTAGGTTAGCAGTATTGTATGGAAGGGCTGGATTTATGTTTTCGCGATTTCAATGTTGGAGCCATAGAGAAAGTTGTTCAGTTTGATGGTCTGATCATCCCCTTAAAAAAGTGTCGGCATATTAAGAAGGACCCTGTATAATATGCTGACGGTTTTTTCAAGAGGATGATCAGACCATCAAACTTAACAACTTTCACTATGGGACCAACAGCGAAGAAAAATCTGATGTCCCATACATTTTGGTCGAGGAGGATTGCAGTTTTGTATGGAACAGCAGATTTTTTTTTTTCGCGATTTCAACGTTGGTCTCATAGCGAAAGTTGTTCAGTACAATTTACACAAAAAATTTATCGTCATGTCGCAACGCCAATATCTTTTATTCTTGTGCCAAAAACCTATAAGTATTTGTCCTACTGTCTATATATACCAATAGGTTATTGAATGTAGTGCACCGATAGCATATCTATTATCTATATATCACAATAGGTGTTCGAGATTCACTTTATGTAGATTAGACTGTGATTACTAATAGTTGTAAATTATTTATAGATTAACCAATTTAGAATACACTTCATTTGAATAATGCAAGAAAACTTTCAACTTATGCTGTAGTTGGCCACATTATTAGCTAATAGCCACTTCTCATACACAAAGTTCGGTGTATAAAAGGTCAGAGAAACAGCGTTTTTAGATGTTCAGCGATATTCATAAATCTGTTAGGTTGAATGCGTTTTACAATTTCAAGAAAAAGAGACCAAAGTGATTTCAGTGTTCCGCTTCTTAAACTTTGATAACCCGAAATAACCCTCCTTCTAGCGCAAACGGGTAAAATCCAAAAAATTCTACACATTATTCTTTTTTAAAGACTGTTTGTTAGAATTGCCTCCAAAAGTATATCTCACAATTATTTTATTATCCACTATACTTCATTCCAAATAAGGACGATTTCTATTTTGTTTTGTGGCCAATTCTGATTAGTATATTTTATTTATCAGAAAGATATATTATCAGATACAACTTGGACGTTGCTAAAGCTGTAGAGTTGTCTAAGAATAAGCCAGAGTAAGTGTTTCTAATCCCTATTTCTGTAATTCAAATAGCCTTAAACTTTCATTGCTATTTGGAATTAAGAATATCTGACTCGTCACGACAGACGTTGTCCTGTATGACTTTATTCGGACTATTTAAAAAATAGGCAAATTCAAAGTCCAGCCGTTCTCAAGTGATGCGCTTACCGACGAACAACGTTTAATTTTAATCTAAAACACGAAAAAAATGTACGCCGCTTTATTAAAATGAACCATCGCATTTCCAGGCATATCGTTCTACAACCTCCGCAGCCACAAGGGCCTATTCCCCATGATCTGCTCGACGGCCGCGCAGTCCTCCATGCGGCTCATCTACGCGTCCTCGTGGAAGGCGTCCCTCCTGGTCGACGCGGCCAAGGTCCTGGCCGCCGGCGTCCGCGATAAGATGAGGCTACCGCCCGGCTTGTGGTATAGCTTGAAGAACCAGTTCTGGATGACAATGCCTTCGGAAGGTTAGTCTAGCAGTTTTTTTGTATTCTCTATTTTTTTATAATGGGGCTTTTTACCTTTTTTTAAAGCTTTATGTCCAGGGTTCGAAGTGATAATTATTAAGACGCTGTTATACCGTCGTGGCCGTTTTTTGAACAAGAACGAAGTGTTTTAAACTGTGTTTTAAAGTCTGAAATTAAATTATGTCTTATTTAAGGATCGGGCGGATGGGCGACTGTTCTCAATTACACGATTAGATTAAGTTTACTAGATAGAAAAAAATCCCAAAGTTACCCCTTTTTGTTATGTTTTTTCAATACTATGATTAAACTGCTGATATTTAACTTTTTATTCTTGTACTTAACTAAATACATTAAATATTTCTAGTGAACTCAGGAGAAGTTTTAGCTTAGAAACTCCCATGAGCAAAGATATTGACGAAAAACACGTTTTTTTGCGATCCTGCTTTCAATTGGAGCGGGATGGCTAATTGTAAACTTATGCTTGCAAGAAAGAGACGCTTGCACTGGAATAACCTAGCCTTAATTGAAAAAACAAAAAGCTTGCGTAAGCATTGTCAGGCCATGTATATCTGATCATGATCCGTGAAAAAAGAAGCTCACAATCATAAAATAATTTTTCTCACTGTTTTCTGTCTTTTATCTCAATTATTGGTTATTCATTGTGATGAGAAACGAAAATGTCGAAGACTATGAGCTGGTTGGTCTGGATAAGAGTGTATTAAAACAAAAACAGCAATTTTAGAACTTTTAGTTATAAATGTTACTCAAAATTAAGTATCGGCTTGGATAATTATCTGATAATGATCAGATAATTATCAAAGAAAATAATTATCTTGATAATTTCGAACCCTGTTTATGTCAGCTTTATTTGTTTATTACTACAGGATGTTAGGGTAAACTGGTGCATTACTTTAAGGGGTGATTGTACCTATGATACTCAAAAAAAGAACGAAGGGAAATTCGTAAAAAAATACAAAATTTTCGTGCAAACATACGATCAGCTGATTGCATTTAGTATGCAAAGTGCAACATTTTTTTGGGCTATTTCCTATAAGTTCCTTTGGGAAAGTTGTTCAGTATAATAGGTATCACCCTACGAGCATATACCCCTATAGAGACGTAATACATGCGAATTTAAAAGAAAACAATTCTGTCAACTAGCTGCGGTGCGGGGGGGACGGAAATGCTCCGAAGTACTACGAAGTCTATTCGAAACAATGACGGAAAACAAAGGCGTTGCGAAATATATAAGTGACAAGTCACTGATGAGTTGACAGAGTTGGGTCGCCTTATATTACGTCTCTATAGGGGTATGTACTCGTAGGTATCACCCCATAAAGTAATGCAAATGTTTACCCTAACACCCTGCATAGACAACTAAAGACTGGCAGGTAGCTTGGATCGATACACAACTAGGTTTTAAGATAAGATAAGATAAATATTCTTTATTTGCACACCAAGAATAGAAAAAATACAATTTAAAACAAGAATGAGAAGGGTACAAAGGGCGGTCTTATCACTAAAAGCGATTTCTTCCAGACAACCATTGAATGGAAGAACTGTTTACAGGTTTTGGTTTTAAGTACCGCTTCATGGTCTATCAATCAGTGTAACCGACAAAATCTAAAAGATTATTTATTTTAAAAGTTCATTGTCGCTTTTCTTTCCAAATTGTTATTTTGTTACCATAATAACAAATAGTGATAGCGGCCACGTGATAGCGGCGACTGAATCACGCTGGCCCAATTTTAAATTAACTTATAGTAACATTTATCAGAAGGTTACTATTATCTAGAGGTTGCCTCAGGGTTATTATTGTAACCTCGCTACTATCATTCCGTGTCTGTTAATAGTTCAACTATTGTAAATGAACAGGACATTATAAGAGGGGTCAGAAATGCAAAGTAGCACTTTTGCTTCGGAGACGGCTGTCGCCACTTGTCTTCCCGCTCACGCTGCTACAATTACTCATGCCCTCTCGCTCGCACCACGCCGCGTGCCTTATGGTGTTATGCAAATTATTGCATAACCTGTGGCGACACGTTCCACGCCTACTTTGCACTTCTAACCCATCTTATAATGTTCTGTGATTGCATTCATGTCGCTGCGCTCACCCTCGCCCCCGTTTTCGATGTTGCGATTTCGATGTTGGTCCCATAGAGAAAGTTGTTTAGTTTGATGGTCTGATCATCCTCTTAAAAAAGTGTCAGCATATATTAAGTTGGACCCTGTATAATAGCTGGTTTAGTATGCTCTCTTCGTAGACTTGTGCATGGACTGTTCGTTGTAGCCAAAACGGAATGAGCAAACTTGAAAACATAATTCATAAGTTGTAGATTGCTAGGCCGCCGACAGTATAAATATTCAGGAAATAATATAAATTCACGACGTAGTATTTCTGAAGCATTATACATTCGATCAGACAATGGAATATATGCGTTAATTGAATTACAATATAGGTGAATGAACATTCAGTCCCAGCAATACCTTATGCCGAGGTCCTTACCCCGTCTGAGTGCCCTTAGGCGACCGGATGCTTCAGTTCTTTGACTGATATGGTTGACCTATCAGGCAGGGCGCTTCGACGTCACTGATGTGGTCCCATTGCCCGCTGAAATAAGCAGTAATGCTCCATAGGTGATAGAGAAAAAAAGATCCTTTACTTAACTTGTTTTGTCTCTTTTATCTAAAAAGACTATGATTACAAAATGATTCTACCCCACATATTTATCAGTAGACAGTTAAAAATAAATTTAAAATAGACAAGATAACACGCCGGTCGTTGCCGTGTCATTGAACTGTAACAGTAACAAAACACAGTCACCTACTTACGTTAATTACTACACTTGTATTCTAATTTACGTTTTTATTTAGGACAGACGCATGCTTAATGGTCTAGTTAGGAAGAAATCGTATGAATCACAGTGTAAATTGACACAAGTACGTAAACGTCGCAATCATATTTTTTCTCCCCTCCGGACGGAAAGCGTCAATTTTCGTCCCGCTGCGCTAAACGAAGTTGTCGTTTTCCAACTCCGTCGAGGAGAAAAATAGTATACTAACCTCGGACTGTTAATAAGAAAGCCTCAGATCACATATTTGTTGAACAATTACATGAGATCTGGGACCTTTCTTAGTTTTCTGCCCTCGGTGTGTAATCTAATATTTATTCTCAAAGATGAATAAAAAAAATTCAGGATTGTGTACGCTACACAGATGCACTCTCCGTCCTTATTCTTCTGAATACGATAGAACAGGAAACTCATACGATCAGAGGCGTCCAATGTATAAACTCAACCCTTTGATTAAATTAAAATAACGGAAGATTAGTTACGTTCTTGCCTTGCGAACTCGAACAATGGATCTGCTTTTCATGTACTTACGAGGGAAAAATAATGCCGTGTGTTTCGTTTTTTTCTTTTTGAATGTACAACGAATAAAAGCACAGGAAGGCATTGTGGTACCTTTATTCCGGTTAAAATCTAAAAAGTATCTCAATCACGCAATGCCGCTCGTATTGCAACTAAGTAAATTAGGCGACGGGGGCTAAATTTATGCGTTCCATGTGCTACAGGCCAGTCTCCTATCTTCCGCTATTTTAAATTAACCAAAGACTCAACCGTGAAGATGTTGATGATGCTTGAAAGACACCGTCTTAAACCACACTGGCATGCCCGTAATGATTGCACCGCAGAGGAAGCCCACACGGGCGGCGCAGCGGTGTATTTCATATGTTTTCTTCCTTAGGACGCTCCGGCGGCGTCGCATCTCTTTTCATCTCACCGTGTGACATATCCTTATTGTAGAGTGTAGAACGACGCATCTTGTGACTTCGAGCTTAAGGGTGCCTGTCCATTGACGCGGAGATAGGCGGCGAAGCGGAGAAACTGAGTTTTATTAAACAATAAGATTGCAAGAAATGTCGGAGCTGAGATTTTATGCAATCTTATTGGATAGTAAAACTCCTAAATAAAGCTCTTACGACACCCGTCTGGGTTATTGCTATTCCACGCTGCAACATTATAAAGACACTATACCGCCTAATAAATGTAGATTAAATGTTAAAGGACATTTATTGAATGAACCTTATCTTTATTTACTTATTGTTTTCAGTTTAAAATTGATTATTAAACAAAAAAATGTTTTCTTTTCCAGGTTGCATCTTGGACGACGATAAAAAAGAAGATAACATGGAAATAGAACCAGTACCTTTATTCCCTAGTGTGGTAAGTACATTCAACTATACCATCTACCTCATGTTAATAAAGTCAACAATCCTTTATCACGCACATCTTTGTTTTTAAAAACAAAGCCTTGTATTATTAAAGTGCGCATAAAGTTTCAAAAAACACTTCAGTATCTGTTAATCACATGATTATAAAGTAAGCCCTTTCGCGCAGATAAAGTGCTTTGGGTTTGAGCTTTCGGGCCATCGAATGTAATGATTATTAAATTTAATATTAGTTGAAAGTTGTTTAGGGAAACAATTTCAGTCGCCCATTCCATTGATTGATCCTTATAGCGCAGCGTTAGATTTTACGGCAAATTCCTCCTTAAGGTGGTTGGAGAGCTGTCGATTTCATAAAAAACGTTGTCGTATAACACTCGTAGACGGTGTTAATAAAAGTAATGTTTTATATATGGAAAAATAGCTTAGAAAATCTAGTTTGCGCATATCAAATAATATTTACAATTTGTAATATAATTACGAAAATAGTTTGAAATTTTGTATGAATAATTTCAAAGCGTGATATCTTCGTAATAATATTATAAATTGTAAATATTATTTGATATGCGCAAACTAGATTTTCTAAGCTATTTTTCCATATATAAAACATTACTTATATTAACACCGTCTACGAGTGTTATACGACAACGTTTTGTATGGACGGAAACCACCTTAAAGCATGAAACATCCTCAAAATTACTCGATTTACAGGCCGGTTAACTAAAGCTGGCGCGTTCACAGACACACACAAATGCGTTTTCCTGTCACTGCGTCCGTGCTTGATAGAGATAGAGAAACTTTTAATTATGCATGCAGTGAGACAAAGGCATTGCGTAAATGTGTGGCACGCGCCAGCTTTAGTTAATCGACCTGTAATACTTCATTTCCACTGTACAAAAGTTTAGGATGGGTATCGATTAGCCTAGTACCTGTAGATTTAATAAGTCTATTGTTTCGGAACCGGTCAAAACTACTCCGATTTTCATGATAATCTAAAATACTGCAACCTTTATAGTTTAAAAATTGACGCTCTTAGGCCCGATTTGACCAAACGCGAGTAAATTTTATTCTTAGATTAAGTCGCCGGTTACTATAGAGTGAATTTTGCGTTTTAACAACCCTAATCTAAATGAAATGTCAATGTCACATAATTAAAAAAAATATAATAAAAAAGAAACCTACCAAATTAAAACTGTATAACCTCACATTGCAATAAATACGAATACAACTACCTCTTTCTTTAGGTGAACTATACATTCGTTCTTTTTAGTACGGGTGTGTAAACACAAAAGTAAAATTGTTTAATAGTTACTCTTCTATAAATATAAGTTTGGTCGAATTCGGCCTTAGTCATGTAAAAAGTCGTAAACCAAAAAATGTACATTTTTAAGAAAAATGCTCTACAACTTGAGAATTCATTTAAAAACAGGACATGCTCTTTACATTGAGGCATTTAATTGACCTTTGTGGTAGATAATATTTGCGCGCTCCATACAAACGAAGTTTGATTCAATTTTGAATACCTATTAACCAATTAAATTCAATATTTTTTTTAACACGATCCCGAAACGAATATCCTTGACTGTGGTTTGACAGATTTCCGTTATATTATATACCTAGTTTCAAAGTTACACTGGAACAAAGAAAAGAATTAAAAAACTACGTTGAAGTATTTTTAAATTACCAACATTTAATTTTTTTTAAATCAAAATCGGAGTAGTTTTAACGGGTTCCGAAGAGAATACCTTTAGGTATTCCGCTAGATGTTGCATCCTCTCCCACAGCCACTGTCCACGGGTATGAAGCGGCGTCACTGGCAGATGATGACGCTGCCAGCTTGCGTGCGAGATGACGCGTGACCAGCGTTTAGTGCTAGCTTGGCTTGAGACCCTGACGAAGTTTGAGCTTGAAGGTGGATATGATCTGAAATATAAGGTCTATTAAAATTATGTGAAACTATTTTAAGGGGATGATCAGACCGTCAAACTGAACAACTTTATGGGACCAATATCGAAATCGCGAATAAAAAATCAGCTGTTCAATACAAACCTACTCGACCCAAATGTATGGGACCGCAGATTTTTAATTCGCGTTTTCGATAATGGTCCCTTAGAAAAAGTTGTTTAGTTTGATGGTCTGATCATCACCTTAAAATAGTTTCAGCTAATTTTGTTAGACCTTATATAGGGATTGGAACATGCGTTTCTTTTAAGGGGATGATTAGACCATCAAACTGAGCAACTTTGTCTATGGGACCAAATTGATAAAACCGAAAAAAAAAGGCTTTTCCATACAAAACTGCTACTCGACTCGAATGTATGAAACACCTAATTTTTTCGCGATTTCGATGTTAGTCCCATAGAGAAATTTATTCAAATCATTTTACTGTAGTTTACCCCAAAATATAACAGTTATTCAGTTTTATGGTCTGATCATCACCCTAAAATGAACGCATCAAACATAATAATATCAGTCCGCAAGGAAAAGTCTGGCGTTATTTTATATTTAATTTGTTCTTTATTGGTCATAAAATAGCAAATTTCTTGAATAAGCAACAAAGAAGTAAAATTTTACAGCTATTGAGTTATTAGACAAATATGTTTAAAAAAAATCGTTTATTCTTATATCATATCAATAAATCGCTTATATTAGTTAGAGATTGGTATCGATTCGGTATTGTTACGACTTAACTTAACTAAATTTATTCCTGTCACTTTCTAACATTCGACTAAGAAAAGAGACAGAAAACCAAGAACTGACTTTAGTGCTGTCAAAGTGACGCTACACGCCCAAAAACGACTTAAATAAGATGGCGTGCATTATGATGCCATCTTATTTTAGGCGTGTAGCGTCACTTTGACAGCACTAAAGTCAGTTCTTGGTTTTCTGTCTCTTTTCTTAGTCGAATGTTAGAAAATGACAGGTATAAATTTAGTTAAGTTAAGTCGTGGCAATACCGAATCGATACCAATACCGATACAACCTTCTTGCTGATGATATTTTTAGTCGGACTTGTTTATTTAAGGCTAGGTATAGATCACGGGGTACATAGTTATAAATTAAAAGGTATTTGCGCGGCGTGAGACACTCCACTTTAACAGGCACTGTCTTAAGCACGGAATACATACTCTTAAGGGTCAAACAGCAGCCGTGCGTCACCTTTGCCCATTTGACCCTTAAGTGAGACGTTGTGACATCTTGAAGCCAAGCTGTAGTTAAGTATTTATTAGACTGTTGTAAGTCTTTATTAGTCAACATTATCAATAATTTGTTTTGTTTTGTGACGTAATAATGAATGGATGTATCAAATACTAGCCAATGCATTTTAATTATATCATACATGTTTATGTCTTACGAACTTATGTCAGAAGCATCGCTATAACTTCAGGCAATGTGGTGGTCAGGTTTAAGTATCCATATGATAGTAGAATTAATAAAAAACGTCGTAAATTCTTCTTTTTTTATTTTAGATCAGTGGCCTAAAAAGGAGTAAAATCGCAGATTGACGCATGCCAAAATGAGCACATGACTGCTTTCTCGTTATTTCGTGCGTGGTATGTTAGCCCTTCAGGTCAGATATATGCAGATAAACATTTCATTTCATTGTTTAAAAAATATTAATTTTCATGTAATTTTCTTGGATATTGCTCACTTTTCAATTTTGTATGAAAAAAAAGTAGAAAACATCAAAAAGTGTTTATTTAAAAACGATTACCGATCTGGTATAAAGGTTTGTTTTGTACACATAAACCTTGTTAGCATAGTTGACGACTGATCATAACTATATTCCCTGAAGAGGTAGTCGTGGATTATTATAGCAATGCCCAAACTATTGCGAAGTATTGATATTCTAAACAAACATATCATTTGGTTAGTATAGTACAGTAGTTAAGTGTGATGTATTCAAATTTTGTTTTTTGCCCGCTTCCTCACAATACGTATCTTAGAATTTTTGTTAATTTTACTAAGCACTTCTTTTTAACAACTATCCCTATCCCTATTGTTAGGCTCAATTCACGCCGAAATGGTAGCGGTCGGCAGCGAAACCGCGACTAGTTAAAAATGCGCTGTTGTGCCCGTTTGCGGGTGGTTAAAATTGTAATTCGAAATAATAAGTACCTAACGCCCGACCACAAAAATTAACAACCTCGTCATGTTGCGAAAAATCAATGGAACTAATTTTTGCACTTTTGCAGGTTTTTTATATTTCTGGTCAGGCTTTAACAGAATAATGGTTTGTTTATTTTTAAGACTGTAAGTTGTTAAAAGTTTGTTAAGACTGTAATGTGTTGACTGAATGTGAAATATGGAGATTTTAATAAATAAATTAATATTAAATAAAATATCTGTGATAGATGCCTTGTTTTATTAATGTCAGGGTTTCTTTGTTCCCGTTAAAACATTATGATGTTATTATATTCAATACTTTCCTAATACGAGGCTTTGCTTTCACTAAAATTAATGTACTTAAGTTATTTATCAAGGCCCAATGCAGGCTACAGACTTGTGTGTAAATAGTATGGAATATTTTTATCTATTTAATTTTATCTTCGCTTGCTATAGATAGTCTGCTTTGGACCTTATGTTTGATACAGCATTGCCATTTACCTTCGCGCTAATATATTTCATAATTTTCTAATTAAACATAATTTTTAATGCCTTTTCACTAGCTTTTCACCATGTTTCCACACGTTCCGCCGGGTGTGGCCGGGCTGTGAATGTATGAGCCTGCCGATTTAATTGTAAAAGCTTTCATACATGCCCATACACTTCGAATCCGGCATAGCGTCAGATCACCGGCGACCGGAATGAGTGCATAGGCACTTTACTTAGACAAAAGCATGAAAATACCAACTCTGTCATTCCCTTTGCACATTTGCCGGTACCGGGTAGCCGGTGCCGTACATACCAAAGAGAATGTAACTCACTACTTTATAAGAGTTGGGAGTTCCATACTATAAACGGGTCGTGACCGATATCCAGAATGTTTGAAACGTGTGCTAACGTTCAAAGGCATTTATTGGCGTCAGTGCACGTCTCATATAACATCCTTTTTTTGTTAGATAGTTGCGCGAGTCTGGCTAAGGCGCGGTTTATAACGAAGAGACGTGTGGCGGTGGCGGACGTTGACTGGAGGCGCGGCGCGATTCTCCTTTACGACAAAAACGGAGCTATGCGTCGATAAGGTTTATAATTGTGTTGCTTTGACTATCCGCCACCGCCTCACGTCTCTTCTGTATAAACCACGCCTTAGGAGTCTGGTCTGGTACAGACAGACAATCCGCGCCCGACCACCCGACTTTAAGGCCTCCGCACATTGCAGCGATATTATCGACAGCGATATCGCGACACCTTACACACTGCAGCGATTCCTCGATTCGCGTCACGCATGCGCCCCAACACTGAATGTAGTCGACAGAGTTGCGATAATATCGCGGCAGTGTGTGGGATCGAGCGCGTCCCCATACAAAATGTACTGAGAACAATTATCGCAAAATCGCAGCGATATTATCGCTTGATAATATCGCGGCAGTGTGTAGGATCGCGAGCGTCCCCATACAAAATGTACTGGAAACAATTATCGCAAAATCGCTGCGATATTATCGCTCGATAAAATCGCTGCAATGAGCGGAGGCCTTTATCATAGTACATAGTACGGTCAACATTAAAAGTTGATGTGCATTTGGCCAAGCCAAGCACCAATATTAAGAAGAGTTCATAAACTTTTGATACTGACTACTGACCAATACATACCTATCTAAATATAAATTACGTAGAAAAAGTTAGACCTACCAAGAGTCTGTTTCACCAGTTCTGAATAAGTTCTTGATAGCTTATTTGACAGATTTTTTCATACAAAATAATGTCAAACGAGCTGTCAGATAAGCTAACAAGAACGTGTACAAAAGTGGTGAAACAGCCCCTAAGTCTATAAAATATTCTATCGTCTGCACTAGACATTACGACTCAATAGTCAATGTTATAAAATCTAATTTCAGCTTAGCGAAGTCCTGCCAAGTCCCTTCATGAACGGCTTCTACGTGGACAGCGTAGACAGAGACTACAGGATCGTCGTGTGGGAGTGACCAGGACAGCAGATGAATGAACATGATCAATCATTCACTACTTTTGAGTAAACCAGGCCCTTAGATACTAGGCCCAACAATCGTAGACCCCAAAAATAGATTTGATTCTATTTACAAATTATAGATAGAAAAAAAAAAAGTAGTCGAATTGAGAACCTCCTCCTTTTTTGAAGTCTGTTCAAAAATATTCAACTAAAAAATATGGTTTTAATACCTATCATGTTGCCAACCTTGTTAAATGTACTTCCTATATTGGTCAAATCAGCAACTCTTTATCAAACATTTGTTTGTCATGTAGTAGTTCTAGTTCTAGCATAATAGTTCAATAAAGTACCATTAAGTACCTGTGTGCTCCCTGCCAAGGCCGAATCGCGTGGCAGCTAAATTGCCCGTATAAAGGCCGAAAGCACGATCGCAAATCCGGTCTCGGCCAATAGGGAGCGCGCACTGCTCCCCTCCAAACATTTTTGCGATTCGGCCTTGATAGAAAGCAGCTATAAGTTGCCCGTCTTATTTGTGCTTTATGATTAGATATAGGGTCCGGGTTCGAATTCGCACGGACGACATAAGGGTGCGTCCACATCTGGCGAACGCGCCGCGAATACGCAACTCGCGAGCCGATCGCGAGCGGCTTGTGCAATATACATACTAATCTATGGGCTTGTGAACGGCGCGCGAGATGCGTGGTTGCATTTTATGCTCGTGCGTCGCTACTGCGCAGCTCGCGCGGCGTTCGCGAGCCGCGTGCGAGCGAACTGTGCATTCGCGACGCGTTCATCAGATGTGGATGCACCCTACTTACCAATGAGTTTTTCTATCTTATACATTGTAACTACCAAGCATAAATTGCACAGTACACAATACTGCTTGCTCTCAAACGGTGAAGGAAAACATCGTGACGATATGTGACGCATGGTGGACTAACGCCATAGATAAACTACTATTTACTAACGCCAATACACCCTCCTTGACGGGCTGTGCCCTGTAGTGGGACGTGACGTTTATAGGCTGATGATGATGATGTAGATGTACCCGTTTTTAATTGATAGTTTTGTACCTTAGACCAATCTAAGCTTAGACCTTCGATCAAAATAAAATGAATGGATAGGCCTAAAGCGCGGTAAGTTGAAGCAAACTACTGGTGCACTTGGTACATACAAACTAGCGCCATTATCTGTCAAATCTAGGGCACTTTCATACAAGTGACAAGTAAAAATTTCATTTGTTTTGCCTCATTTTTCTGGTTTGAATGCCTATCCATTCATTTTATTTTGATCGAAGCCTTAGACTATATTTTGTACATATTTAATTATATGAGTGTCCCAAAAAGTAATAAAAAATATGAAATAAAATTAAATCTTTGTGATAGATGCTACTAAAAAAGTTCTTAATATACCTTCTAATTTATTCAGGAGTATTTTTAATATATAATTATTATATTTACGCGTTGTTTTATTTTCCCTCCTCTTGGTAAACTAACTGAACCATAGGCGAAGTATTTTTCGCTTACGCTGATAGACGTAACATCAGTGTAACCGCGTATGAGACAGCGATAGTCATAAAATCTTATACAATTTGTATGAAAATAGATGTCTGACTCCGGAGTCAGACAGCCGTCGTAGAACAAAAAAGTGGCTACGTCGATAAGGACAGCAATAAGTAGCGATCTCCTTTTTTAACTAGAGCGAATTTGCTATGTGCATCTCTTACTGAGTATATGACAAGACACGTGCTTTCTTCTAGTTCCTTCTCTTTCTACGAACTGAACTGTCCCATTTCCGGTTTTCCTATAATTTTCCGCTCTATCATTCACTCACCGGTCAGTCTCAGTCGGCCCCATTGGCCAACCAACTGTCAAGTCAAGCGAGAATTGAAACATTCGTCTCGTTCCGTTCGTTTTGTTTCGTTCATTCATTCATTCATCAGTCACTTTGCGACGTGTGTTGGACGAAGTTCTGTGAATAGTTTTCGAGTTAAAAAAATCTTTAAATTGGAAAAGTAAGACGAAATCAAGCCTAAACAACGTACCATTTCTCCAGCGGTTCAATTTTTACCGCTTCCTAGGTCCGAAACATTATTAGGAAAAGTGTAATTCGCCTGATTCCAAGTGTCCTACTTGTCGGCTGGTATTAATTTACTAGGAATTTACATCGCTAGCTTGGAAAATGACTCATGAGGTAAGTGCTTTAACGTTTCTATCCTATAATTACCAGTGATATAGTAAATCGTGGATATTTCGAGGGGTTCTGATGATAATCATGCTCAATGCGGAAGGGAATGGCAAAGGAAACATATCCCATTCAGCCACCAAATGATTAGGAAAATTCGAAATGCAAGGGCGCCAGTGACCTTAAACTTCAAAACGACGCAACAAGTGCAAGAATAACTAACTGCACTTCTTATTGATGCATCAAAGTGCACTGAATAGTTCACTAAAATATCTGATTCAAAATCACAAGTCCCAAGGGGATATTCCAAACTTTATAGTAAATTCCACCATATAGCATAGGCATGAATTTGGGGGAGGTTGGGTGGGGGGATAGGGGGGTCCCCACATGCTCACCCTAAAAGGAAAAAGAGCGGAAACCTCACCTTTTTTTTGGGAAGAGTGCAGGTGTGCGCATCTAACTCAGTCGGTTAGGTTAGCGACGGGCATATTAGATATCTTGCGATTGCGACAGCGCTGATATCGTTCTACCAATTCGGAACGCTAGATATCGCGCTCACACCGATCACATCACAAAATTCAAATGTTTCTATTATTTTCTTCATCACTAACTAACCGTTATTAAACTTTGATTCATCTTTTTTAGAACATAACAGATTATTTCAATCTTTTCAATACTCTCACTATTGTTGCCTAAAGAATATAGTATAAAAATTTGCACGATAAAAACCAATTCAATTCTACTAAACAGCGCGTACCAACTGTTGTGGGAGTGGCCAACTTCAATGCTGCAGAAGATGCAGCCGCTCTGCGAGGCGCCATGAAGGGCCTGGGCACGGACGAGCAGGCCATCATCGACATCCTCACGTCCCGCTCCAACGCCCAGCGCCAGGCCATCTCCAAGGCCTTCACCCAGGAGTATGGAAGAGTAAGTTACTAGAAATGTTGACAGCTAATTTGCCTCCATCAATCCGTACTGGGTATGCATGGCAGTCTGGCCAATTCCCGCTCATCTTTTGTATGGAACAGCAGATTGTTTAGTTTGAGATAGAGAACTGTCAGCACTCAGCAGTAATATGCTGACGTTGTTAGGACAAAAAAGACATTTACAACTTGCCTAACGCAAATTCAGAAGGCCGTAGTTGCAGCTTTTTTCTGAACAGACCTAATTTAACTTGAGAGTATGATAGCCATGTTACTATGGAAAGACAAATATTTACGCTTAAGCATGTTTAAATATGATGTTGTCACTGTCATCAGTATGAGCATTGTGAGAGAGAGATAGATCATCACTGCTACAGCCTAAAAACACGTTGGTGCAAGTGCAAGCCTGTATATCAAGTATTAGAAATGTAAATCAAGATCAAAAAGTGGCTCCAAAAAAACTGTACCGTATTCTAAATTTGTTCTTTAAAAACTGTACCTTGCCGCCAAAACTCATACAAAATGTTTTTCATTAGGTGCCAAAAATTATGTGGATTTTGTTTAGAGTTAGGGTTGAACCACAGAGGATGTTGAACTACACCACACAACACAGCATCGCGCCGCGTGCGATCGCGTTCCGTCTATCTTATATGCTCCTGCGTTCCTGAGTGACAGAAAAGGATGGAGCGACGGAAAAATGTGATGCTGTGCTGTGTGGTGTAGTTCAACCCTTACTCTTCTATAGTTATTCTTATTCGTAGAATCAAGCACAAGATGTCAATCTCATAAGATAACGTAAAGAGAAACATAATCACCATAAACATATTTCTTACCTGTTCAACTCAACAAGGAAATGACTCATTAAAAAAAATCACCTTACCCAACCTTATTGGACCTTATTCCTAAGAGATAAAGCTTAAACAAAGATGACAGTATCAGTGGGGCACTGTACCTTGGTAATTTACTATGAAGGTTACATGTCATGGACTTTTTGTTCACTAACCTATTGAGAATTAGGCTACATGGACAATGGGAGCATTTTCAATCTTATAGCAAAGGAATAGAATTAGTTTTTGCGCACACACTTTTTGGGTTGAGTAATTAAGGGGACATAATCATAATTTTTTAAATTTCAAGCATTATGTTAAAGCAGTAAGGTCTATTCATGGGTAAAACAATGGTGTACCTACAAGCTTCAATTTCGAGGCGTATTATGTCTACTATTGAGTGATAAACCGTGTCGGTATACACGCACACAGATATAAGTTGTGTGGCGCCTCACGCACACCAACCTAATTAAGTTGGCCACTTTTGTTTTATACAGAAGAAGCGGAGGCTCTATCTAGACATACAGGTTTCTTCTTAATATGCTGACACTTTTTTAAGGGGATTATCAGACCATCAAACTGAACAACTTGGAAGACCAGATATTTGGACCAACATCGAAATCACGAAAAAAAAATCTGGTCTTCCATACAAAACTGCAAACCTACTCGAGCAAAATGTATGGGACAGCAGATTTTTTTTTCGCGATTTCAATGTTGGTCCCATAGAGAAAGTTGTTCAGTTTGATGGTCTGATCATCCTCTTAAAAAAGTGTCAGCATATTAAGTTGAACCCTATACTTTATCTAAGAGTCGAAGTTGTTAAAATAAGTTTGTTCCAATTTCACGTCTCATCCATTCAAATTTCAAAGAATCACTGTGAAATTTTGCATGCAGAAAGGATGTAGCTTCGAGATTATTGAATTCGAGGCGGACGAATATTAATTAAACCATAAATTTTCTTTTACCGTTCTCAACATTTTAACCCTTTCATCCAGGATATAATCGAGGACCTAAAGTCAGAGCTCGGGGGTAACTTCGAGAACCTGATCGTGGCGCTGATGATGCCGCCCGAGGAGTACCTCTGCAAGGAGCTGCACCACGCCATGGAGGGCATGGGCACCCACGAGGACGTCCTCATCGAGATCCTCTGCACCAGGCCGAAGAAAGACATCGCTGCCATCGTCGACGCTTACGAGCGAAGTGAGTATAGTTTAGGCTTCTCTTTTCAGAGAGTTAGCATCCGCTGTGTTAAACAGATCAAAAATTTAAATTGCTAGGGGTCCATCATCAGTTGGTTTTAAAAGTCTTCAACAGTCTGCATACAACATAATAATAACAATTCTATTGATCAAAACTGTATCATCTACGAGTCATTATTATTGATTACTGCATTACATTGTAGCTTGGCCTTGCGTGCACAAGTTATTGCATATTTAATGTCGTAGGTCGTGTGGTGCATGTCAATGTTTCATACCATTACTGCATAAAAAAATAACATCATACAACATAACATCTGTTCTGCGCTTAGCCTGGTGTGCCGGCTGTTACGTAGAATGTAGAAACTATTGTTTTGATGACAGTTTCTATTTAATTCGCTAAACTTGCAAGTTCACCCGCTACTTTACTTATGAGAGTGTAAAGGCCTCCGCTCATTGCAGCGATATTATCGCTGCGATTTTGCGATAATTGTTCTCAGTACATTTTGTATGGGGACGCGCGCGATCCTACACACTGCCGCGATATTATCGAGCGATAATATCGCTGCGATTTTGCGATAAAAGTTCTCAGTACATTTTGTATGGGGACGCGCTCGATCCCACACACTGCCGCGATATTATCGCAACCTGACGCAATCTCTTTCTACTACATTCAGTGAAGGGCGCATGCGTGACGCGAATCGCTGCAGTGTGTAAGGTGTCGCGATATCGCTGTCGATAATATCGCTGCAATGTGCGGAAGCCTTAAATCAAACTGTTACACAACACGAACGGAACAAGAACGGTACAAATAGTATAATCCAAACAAGTGTCGCTTGCTCTTCGATTGTAATTATTTGGCTACATTCCAAACTCTCATTTACGAATTTTTGTTTACGAATCAAAAACTTTAAAACGGGATTTACAACAGAAAAAGGGCAGTAAATTCTACCCTATTTTCCTTTATTTACAGTTGATTTTATATGTATAAAATACTTTGACTACTTATATGAGGACTGGTAACGCGTGTAATTCTACTAACAAAAATGCAAACATGCAATCCACAACCATTGAGTAATTATGTATAGAGCAGACAACGCGAACAAAATCTGTGCACCATGATCAGCAGTGTGGGGCGCGTGCTGGGAGCGTCAGGCTGCGACGAGCGCCTGGCACTGGCTAAGTGGGTTAGAGCGCGTGCACCCTAACGCGTGTTACAAAACATTACTTCTCGGTAGCTTCTCTAGTTAACATAGTACCTCAATGCCCGCAACTTTGGATTTTATTCCCCATAACTTTAGATTCTAATTTTGAAAGTTAAAAATCATGAAAAGTAGTCTCGTGTGAACCCCAAACGTTCTAAGTTCGAAATTATTGTTTTGAAATTATAGGCTGTCTCCTAGGCTGTCTCGTTTAGTGATAAGGTATAAAATTTTATGTAAATGCACATGATCAATTGATCTTATACCGTGGCAGAGGGGAAATGCTACCGCAAGGCGAGTCCTTATAATAAATAGTCAAAGATAAAATACCACATCCGTTGTTCAGATCATTGGGTAATGAAATATCTGAACGTCAGGGTCTCCCTTTCATTTACTTTAACGAATGAAGAACTTTATATGTTTCTGGTCACCAATAGATTGCCAATAGACCTATACTATACCGTCCAAACTTCTTGTGGTCACCGCTCACCGCGATTATTTGAGAGAACGTTTTTTTAGGAATGTATCAAGAATCAAGATGCCAGACTTTTATGAATACAATGACCTGAGATACAAGCATTGACCTAGAAGTTGCCCTTTATGTTTTCTACCAAAACTGTACAACTATACAGGGTGTTTCATAAGTAAGAATACATTTTTAAAACTCTTAATGGCGTTGTTTAGACCGTCGAACTGAACAATTTTCTCTATGGGACCAAAATCGAAATCGTGAAAAAAAAATTTGATATCCCATACATATTTTAGCTCTAGTCGATTTGTAGAGTATGGAACATCCAATTTTTTTTCGATATTGGTCCCATAGACCTATTCTGTGACGATATCCAAGCGATATCCTAATCGGGTCAATAGTTTGTATGGTTTGATATACAAAATATACATTACATAAACATTTTAGCGCGGCATCAGACATTCCGGCGCCAAAACCACGCCTAGGGCAGGCCCCTTCGCTACGCGCATGGACATTACAACAGACGTCGTCACAGTTATATCGATTTAACGAACAATTTGTCTACAAATATATTCTGTTTATTATTTATCGAATTGAAAATCCATTGTCGAGCTTGTAAGATATGACTAGGGGCGGCATGCGATAATGCTTAAAGTACAATTCAATTTCATAATCGTTGATTTACTTACAGAAACCCGTACCTGTACGGGAAAATGAACAAAAGCGACACCCTTTAAAAAAAGTTAGTTGATAGGTATACACAAGATATAGCAGAAATTTATAGCACAACAAAAACAGATATATAAAATTTAAAACAGGAATGAGAAGGGTAGAAGATTCGATCTTAAAACTATTTCTTCTAGACAACCATTGGATTGGAGCATGGTCTCTGAAAGCTCTGAAAACGGTCGTCAGTATACATTTGTATACAATCGTAGCAAGGTTTTACCTCTTCTATGAAATTGAAGTGTTACCGGGGCAATGTATGCACAAGCGAGTCAGATTTTAAGAGGAGGAGGAGGAAGAGGAGGCTGAAATGCTAACTTGGAGAATAGGTAACTTTTCCGACTGTATACGTATTTATCAGATCCATACACTCCGCCGACTAGAGTGCGAAAGAGACAACTGCAGCTCGGACCGATTTTATATACAAAAAAATCTACGAAATCAGCATTTCGTATTCTCCTCCAAAACTAAACCAATTTTAATAATTCTTTCAAAAATAATATGAGAAAGACTTTGGGGCTATGTCCGTATGTTTTGCGTTTTTTGTTTATATTCGTCTTTGTTTACTGGATGTCTGAAAGCGGGCGGTGAAATTGGTCATTTTCGAAGGTACCTTGTTCATACAGTAATTAATTAATGCAAAATAGTAAAATAGGGACATGGCAGATGTGACATAGATTGTATGGTAAAACAATATTTGCTCTAGTTACATTATCCAGGGAGAAAACAGGGGAATACGTTTGTATGGAGAAAACTGTACCCTTAATGTATCTGCGTTAAATGCCTCATTTCGTCGGCAGTGTACGACCGCCCCCTGGCCGAGCACATGTGTTCGGAGACATCCGGCCACTTCCGCCGTCTGCTCACCCTCGTGGTCATCGTAAGTACTTCTATGTGGGGCATGCCTTGCAGCGGGGCCGAGAAGAACGATGTACGATAATGTCGGGATCGTTTCCATACAAAAAGTTTACGATTACGTGTGCTACTGTGTAAGATGCTTATTGATAGATCGATATAGAATCGATGTGTTTCTTGGTGGTTATTGATGATTCTGGTTCCCCTGGTGGAACAATTTTCCCCGAGGAACATGGGTAGAAAAATGAAAAAAAAGTTCTCGTTTTTCGACCCATGTTCCTTAGGGTAAGTTGTTCAGATTCACGGTCTGAATACACCCTTAAAGTTTCGTTACTAATTAAAAATGAGTGGTGTATAAAGCCAAAACATTAATTTAATAACAAATATCAAAGCATGGGCACTCCTAGTGTAATTTTAATCTCTGACTACCCATTCCCTGTGGGAACATAGTGGTCCACATTTAAAACTCACCATTACAGCTTATCAAAACGTAGGTACAACATTTTGTACCAATGTTTTAATAAGCTATTGAAACGACAACGATATTATCGTAAACCGTAACTTAGTAGCATAGTTGACTGCAGTAGTATGCATGAATGAAATCGTATCAATTGATGGACTTTATAAGTATAGATATGTTATGTTGTTGAAGCTATTGTGTTATTATTAATGTTGAATATTTAAAAATCCATTACGTTAATTACGTGTTCTACTAAACTAGAAAAGGCAACGAACGATGAAATAATATGTGTGTTTGTGTGTCGCTTAAGCTAAACCAGAATTATTTCCCCTTTGCAGGTTCGTAAAATGCGAATGTTTTTTCTAGTCCACTTCTGATCTTTGAGTTACTTTTTGGGGATAATTGTGCGGTGATGTTCTTACGCTCAGTTGCAAAAACGCTTATTAGAGTTAATCCTAAATTAAATCTCTTGCTAGCTTTTACTACGTCAACGAGACAAAAAGTGACAGCAAGAGAAATAATGGAGGATTAACTCTTATGAGCGTTGACAAGACCACTAACAAATGATAAAATTAAGCTAAGTTAATATTAACATAAATCTGCCTGTTTATATGAAAGCTTTGGCTGTTTTCAGTTGCACATTAAAACTAATTAATCTAATGTTGTAAATAAAATTGTATGTTTCCTGGAACCAAATTTTAATATAGTGTACGAGAGTGTGGATACTTCATGCAGAAGTTCCGCAACTCACGCACACATGTGCGGGGTTCACTTACGCTAACACACAGACGTGGTAGGCGAGCTAAGATTGACTTTCTATGCGGTTTCGACTTAGAATGGACCACATCATTTCTTCCAATGGGCGATTTATAAGGATTTACTTCTGTTTCAGATAGATTAATTTGGTGGTCAAAATGCTAAGTCACCTATCATAAAAGCTGAATAAGAACCACGATTGATTATTGCCTAAAAATGTGGTTGGTAGTTGCAGCAAGGTTTCCGACCATACCCCTAAGGTGTGGATGTATTTTCTAAGTGAGTGCCGAACTTGTGTGCGTGTGTTTACGGAACGCGTTTGAAGCTTCCACACTGTCGTGCACTCTGTTTTTAATTGAATGTGATAAAACTGATAAAGGCGCTCCCTTGTGCGATGAGTCAGAGGGCCGGGGGTGGTTGGGTGGTTGGGGTGGCGGCACTATTTCTTTTACTTTCGCTTTCGCTTAGGTTCTACTTTGGATGAGTGGCGTCAGTTTTATTAGTAGTCTTTTGTGTATTTTTTTATTGATACTATTCTGTAACAAGATATTAGGTCTTCTTTCCCTCTATTTTTAGTGTTCCGTACTGAAATTGCCAAAAAGGAACACTATATTTAAAAATATCATTACGTAAGGAAAAGTATCATCCACATACTCTACCCATCAAACTGAACAACTTTTACTATGGGAGCAAACATGTCAGGATAAAAAAAACTGATATTCCATTTGTTTAAGTCAAGTAGGCATTGTATAGGGGAAAATTTTGGGAAGACGAATGCCTGGTAGAAGATGTGAATGGTTCGATATGAACACCACCTCACTGTTCAGGGCTGCAGTCTCCAGGGTCCGAATAGCACTAATGATAGCCAACCTCCGATAGGAGATGGCACCACAGGAAGAAGAAGGCATTGTATAGTATGGAACAGCAGATTTTTTTTGTACTGGCAGGGTTGCTCTCATAGTAAAAGTTGTTCAGTTTAATGGATAGAGTATGTGGTTTAAAGGTTAATGATACTTTTCCTTACACCCTGTATAGGTGAGTACTTCATTGCATGTATCCAAAACAATGTGACAATTCGTACGATTACGATGAAACTTTCGTTGGTTGTTGTGCAAATTACAGCGAAGGTTTATGACAAAAAAATGCCGCATTAGTACGCTAGAGGTACGCATAACAACTCAAAATCAACAAGGTGCAAATTTACGGCACGGAGACAAACAAAATTTCCACCTCATTAAAGCTACGTTAAAACAACTGACGGCCACTCGTCCAAGCTAAACAAACAGAGCACTACCACTCTGTTGATGTCAGTCTGTCCACCAGGGCTCCCGCGACGAGGAGGCGGGCGTGGACCCGGCGCGGGCTCAGGAGTCGGCCCAGCAGCTCTACGACGCCGGGGAGGCCAAGTGGGGCACTGACGAGGAGGTCTTCAACAGGGTGCGTGACTACATAAGATAATACTGTTATTATGTTGTACCACTCTTCGATCAAAGTAAAATTAACGCGAACATTTCAAACCAGAAAAATAAGGCAAAACAAATGACAGGTATATAAAAGGTCTAACAAAATTAGGTGTAACTATTTTAAGGGGATGATCTGACCATCAAACTGAACAACTTTATCTATGGGACATTTTACATATGGGACATCTGCGGTCCCATACATTTAGGTCGAGTAGGTTTGTATGGAACAGCTGATTTTTTTTCCCATGTCCCATAGAGAAAGTTGTTCAGTTTGATGGTCTGATCATCCCCTTAAAATAGTTTCACCTAATTTTGTTAGACCTTATACTTCAAAATTGTACCGAGATGACAGACAAGTGTGCCCGTTTGTATGGACCAAGTGTACCAGTAGTGTGCTTCAACTTAACGCTCTCTGGGCCTATCCATTAATTTTACTTTGATTGAAGGTTCCACTCTGATCTGGGAGTGAATGAAAAACTTTGAATTAATCTGCTGCTTATGAATAAATGTGTTATTTATCTATCTATTGTCCCGTGTAAATAATAAAAGTCTACAGAAACAGTACTCCAGCCCGTCTAGTATGACTCCTCTACAAGCGCGCCACGCTTCTCATGAAGCCAACGTCGCGAGAACTAGTATGGAAAATATCCCAGTCGCGCGCAAGTAGAGAAATCATTCTAGGAGGGCTGGCATGGCAGCGCGACATAGCAAAGTCGCATCTTATCTCTTTTTCACTCGGCGCGTAAAGGAGCAAGAAAAAGGCGAGGGATAACGAACGACCACGTCCATCGTAATTTAATTTAATTGGTTTGCCAACAAGCTAATATCGCATAATATTAGATGTTATACTCATGATCATTACTTTATCCAAGTAGAACCAATTACAGGCAAAGATAAATGAATGACTGATGGCAGGTGATGGCCCACGAGAGCTTCGCGCAGCTGCGGCTGATATTCGAGGAGTACAAGAAGCTGTCGGGCCGTACCATCGAGCAGGCCATCAAGGCAGAGATCGGCGGGGAGCTGGCCCTCGCGCTGAGCGCTTTAGGTATACTATGCATTGAGTTAAAGACACGAGCGAAACAGTCAGGGACACGGTTACAGTGTTTTTGTGAAAGTGTAAAGCTATGGCCTATAAATATAATAAGAACATACTAGTATGGACTATCTAAAAAAGCATAAAGAAACTAGTTAGCAAATCTTCCAAAATATCAGCGACCACCATTGTTTGAGCTGACTATTTACGTCTTGTTAACTAATTGGCAACTCTGATGACGCGCATCTGAATTTAATTGTGCAGCTGTATCAACAACCGAGATGGTAAGTAACATGCAGCAGTCATCAGGCAGGCGGCATGTTTGTAAGGCTTCATATGAAGTGTTTTAGTGTGCGAAAAACTAACTTGTCAGATTATATCAGACCGCTTAAGATCGGTTCATAATGAGCTATTCTCACGGATGTCTTACCACCGTCAACTTTTTCAAGCAATATAAAAACCAGGTTAATACTATATGAAATAAGTTAATTTATTCCAAGAAACAAAAACCCAGGAAAATAAATAACACAATAACAACAGCGAAAAATAAAAGATTACATAATGTCAATATACTCGTACCCATATGTGCAGACAAATATCCGCTATAAGATTCTTCAACACTGAATAAAATAATAAAATATTAGGCCACGTCAGAGGCCGTAAGGCGGTTTCAATATAATAGGTGTCAGAGTCACCAGGGCTTGCCCACACGATAAGGAGAAGAAGGGTATAAATGCCACACGTCTACAATTCGTGCGGCAGTATGGTAGACTACAAAACTGCATAGTAGTATGTATAGTATACCTATTAACATTGTAATGTCGTGTCAACAACCCACTACGATCACGATGCAAATTATAACAATTGAGTCAAACCTCAAGAGACGAGTCGCACCGCGTTCAATTGAGAGGAAGACTCCAATTACCCGACGCTTTCGTATGAATAGTTTGGGCAATGATGTAACTTCAACTATTGCAGTTTGATGTGGGGAAAACCCAATAGAATTTATTTTTAACTATTACACCACGGACTTGAAAGAAATACGGACCGAATACTGCACTAAAAAGATGTGAAACATGCAAGGTAATACAATCTCGTTTGTTATACAAGGGACCTACACTCACACATATGCACTTGCTCTAGGCGCAGGTGCTACAACCCGTCACATGCACTTACACATGCTTCATCAAAAAATGACGAAAAAATGCAGTTGAGTATGTGAATGCGTGTATGAATGGTTGGACCATACCTATGCCACCTACTTGGATTGGATCAAGGAGGAAGGACCTGTATAATCTCTTTGGGTTGGACGATGTATTCTTAAAGTTGTTTGCTTTTTCTTATAATTATAAAGGCTTAATGATTTTAGTAGATTAACTAATGCGCTGTGACACAAATGAAAAAACCAGAAGGACAAAATTTTTTTTTTCGTTTTGGACTAATCAAATTAATCCACATCTTCACCAAATTAATCAATCGACCCTTAAACCTACCTTTATTTACCTTTCATTAGTTGACTATCCGGATGGATGGCTTTATGGTGTTTTCACGACGCTTTATTGCATTTTCTGACACAAGGCTTTTATTACGAGAATCACGAAGACAGCTCGATAGAGGATATAAACGATATAATTAGAATCTATTGAGCCTCGTATAATATCTAGAGAATATCGAAGATTAGTCTTAAGCCAAAAGTCCTAAGCTGAGTTTGAATAAGTGTTCTAATTATACGAATACGTAAATACTTATGTAGGTATTTGTTTTATTTTACAGATATTGGGAATATGGCTTCTTTTGTAAAGTTACTAAAATTGTATGTAAATGTGAATACTAAAGGTACATCTTTGCTCTTCCTTTAGTGTAGATTTTTACAAAGTAACGGTAGTTTTTTGAAGACCTGACGCATATCTCTAAGGGCACACGACGACGAGCCGTCCGCGAATTTCTGTTGTCTATGAAAATTGCCCTAAAGATATCATTGATGAAGTATGCGATACTTTATAAAGTTTCATAAGGGCATAGAATAACAAGGGTTTGTTATTGGCCAACTTTATTTGAGTTTAGTTCACGGTTACACTCGGTCAATGTTACACTATGTAATTCAATATTTGTACTTTGTATATTTAAGAAGTGTGTTGTAGAGTTTCTGGCCGCATCTTCTCTACAACGGAACACCTTCCGAAGCGGTGGTAGAATCAAAAATGACGTCAGAAAGTTATCTATGTGATATTATTTTGAATAAAAAAATTTTGAGTTTTTTGAGTTCAATACTTTTTTGCGAATTCAGGTGTGCTCTGTATAAGGCGGCCTTAGCATTATTTATCATTTTCCAACTTCACAGCCAAATAAAACTAACCGTCCAACCAAACCTACCCACAGTGGAATGCGTGGAAAACCCCGCGGCGTGGTTCGCGACGCGCCTCCGCGACGCGATGCAAGGCATCGGCACCGCGGACCGCACCCTCATCCGCGTCATCGTATCTCGCTCTGAGATAGACCTCGCCACCATCAAAATCGAATACGAACGTCTATACGATAAGACCCTGGAAAGCGAAGTGCGGGTACGTAATATTACACGCTTTATTTTCAGTGGAATGCGTGCAAAACACCGGCGCTTGGTTCGCTGAGCGCTTGAAGTCTGCTGTAGACGGCATCGGCACGGATGAGAACGCTCTGACGAGGATCATAGTGAACCGCTCCGAGATAGATCTGGGGACGGTGAAGGCCGCGTTCGAGGCCTTGTATGATAAGACGCTAGAGAGTGCGATCACGGTACGTCGGTGGTGGATGTTGGTAGTGTTTACTATACCTGTGGATCTAGACGATTTTAAAGTTTGCTTTGTAGCTGTGGCCCAAAATATGACGTTCGTTGTTAAGTGAATTTCTTAAATAGATCAATTTACTTGGGGTTGAAATCCAATCTAGCTGATACGAACTGGGCTCGCGTGGTCGAGCATGTCTCGCTTCATCACACCCGTGATCATGAGATTAGACCAAAATACTTGTCATATATATAAATAATAATAAAGAAACAGAAGTAAACGAAACGGAACGAAAGTTTCTTTAAACTTAAGACACGAATGTGGCGAATGAATTAATCATAAAATAAAGAAAACGTTGAGTTGGAGCTATAAGTTGTCTAGATTTATCTTCACAATGTTGTTAGTACTTGTTCCGTTTTATGCTGAGTTAAACTTAACTCAATATTATTAAATATTTAAAGAGTTAATTGGATCATATTATATTGATATTTCTTTATCCTAATATACAACATACCTACAATCTGAAAGCTCATAATGCCAAGCACAAAATCACTAATCAAAATGCGAAATTCCCACAGAATTAAATTGTCCAGTAAAAACCAGTCAACAGTTACCTACAGTGATATTACTGTGTTTTCTTGTGTTTAATAAACTTTTGAAAGTGGAATAGATTTGTATAATTCAATTATGATTTAATTAAAAATAAGCACTGATATGACGCTGGTTGTAAAAAAAAAGTTTTAACTTTCTAAAAAGGGCCGCAAAAAAATCACGTTTGGGATAAATACTACCAACATTCAAGCCTATCTAAAATCTGGTCTCCGGCACAGCTTACTATTATAAGTACATTATAAAAGCATGAAAGTAATACATCTACTTATGCATGAAAATTGCTATAATTATTCAAAATTACGCTTTCAATGTCATCTAGATGCTCGTTATGCAAGGTGTTACAAAAATACAAATAAACCTTTAAGGGGGTGGTGTAGACCATCAAACTGAACAACTTTCAGTATGGGACCAATATCGAAATAGCGAAAAAAAAATTGATGTTCCATACTCTACAAATCGACTAGAGCTAAAATATGTATGGGATATCAAATTTATTTTTTTGCGATTTCGATGTTGGTCCCATAGAGAAAGTTGTTCAGTTTGACGGTCCAAACAACCCCCTTAAAAGTTTTAAATATTTATTGTTACTTATGAAACACCCTGTATATTACTTTTATGTTATTGTTATGTATTATAATTATATTCTCTACTTTTGTTCGCTATTCATGGTGACTGGATTAGGAGGTAACGTTGGTTATTTTAATAAATTACTTGAAGCTTAGCCGTGTTTAGTTTTTTGAAGGGCAGGGTACTTGCAAGTTTTACGACACTTGCGACAGTTATTAGACTTTTTGTCGTGTTTACTCCACACGGGCCAGGCAGTTTTGGATTACAGTGCACATTGCAGGATAAGTCGGTTTACTGCGTTTACGTTCGCGAAAAAAAAAGTATCAGTATTAGAGGCAGGTGCCTTTCTATATGAAGCTGTCCGTAAGTCCGAAGATAAAATTGCCGGCGGCTGCCCGGTGCCGCAGCGCTATTTTTGAATCGTGATATTCGAAATCATGACCGAATGATACACAAACTTCACACTGTTTAGGTCATTTTCTACTGCCTACTGCAAATTTCAACGCGTGACTCAAACATCACACTCCTGAGAGCTTTTTGTCTGTCAAACATAAGATGGCTGATGTTGCCGAAGAGTTCTCAAGTGGCGAACGCGTCCCGGATGGCGCAGCGTGGTACGGCCTAGGGTAGGGCCGACACCGATTTGCTGAAACCATGAATACAATACCTACGTAGATTGAAAAAAAAATCGTTCTCTGGGTAGTGGGCTCGGTGGTGTAATTGGTTAGCACGTTTCCCCGGTTTGGAAGAGCGTGGGTTCAAGTCCCGCCCGAGACAAATTTTTCAATCTTTTTTTGGTTCCTACGTATCTTACTCCAACGAACAATATTTCATATTTGACCAAGAAAACTATAGTTTTCTTGATTTCGCTCCATCTCATTCTTTATATATGCCGGTTATAATAATGTAATCCACGTGCTTGCATTTGCAACATATTTAAAGCACATCAAGTAAATAACCCACACGAACTCAATACATTTGCCTCAATACTAATGTTGTCGCCTTTCTCTTCCCGCACGCCGTCGCATGCGCATCGAACAACGCCACCTGTTGACCGAAATTGGAACTAACCGATGCCTTGACGCGACCCGCCAGCAGGGGGAGACCTCCGGCGACTACAAGAGGGCTCTCGTGGCGCTCATCGGACCCGCGGCCTAAGATGAGACCACTCCTCCGTGTTGAAGAATTGCTGTTGTATTTGGTATTGTAAGAATAAGTGTGTTATAATATTCAAATTGGAATCTTAGATCTAATACACATCAATCTCAAAACTACGCAAAATCACAACTTGGAAATGTTTGTCGAAATTTTCGAAAAAAATGTGTTTTCTTAGAGGCTGTAGGAATATCGAAATGACAACTTTTAATTGATATTGTTAGTTTTACGAAACGCTACAATTCATGTACTTTGGCAGCTATTTTTATTTGATAGCTTCGGCCATTATTGATAATGCACGAAATAACACTCGAATGTTTTAATGCTTTTTTTAGGTAGCTGTAGTATATTTTATTGGTAAGGATGATGGGTTTAATATAGTCCCACGGTAAAAAAAAACATAAATGTGAGTTATAACCGAAATGTCGTGCCTAAATCACTGTATAAGAAAGAGTATGGTACAACATACCTAAATAAAATGTTGTATTTAGAAGTTTTACTTTCAAAGTTTATCTAGATAGGTATCGTTCCTGTGAAAATCCGTTTTCGAACAACAAAATACGCGAAGTTCGATCGCCCAAGTACTATATTGATTATTGGAGATACTCTTAAGTATACAATTTTAAATCTAGTGTATTGATTTTAAAAATAATATACAAACTTTAGGTAGAGTAGCCTGCAAAACTGCCAGACAGATATCTACGAAATATTTATTCGGTCAATTATTTTAAAAGCATAGCTTAGATACGAGAAAATATTTATTGATGTTCTGGAAATGTAAGCGAATATTATCTACATTCCTGCCTCAGAGGTCCCTTTGTATTTTTTTTTAGTTTTAATTTTGTATGTTAATTGACATAATAAATAGAAATGTTTTAAATAATTGAAGTCTTTGTTATTTTCCACATTATAGGATACCTAAAATACATTCGGAGGCAAAACTAACCGCCCACTTACGTTTACTCAATTTCTTCAAAATGCATTTTTGTAATTTAATTCGTGTCCGTATAGCTAGCGTACACATGAAAGGGATCAGGCTAGGATTAGTGTCAAAAAAGAGTGCCTAATTAGTACCTAGGTCAAATAAATAGTGCCTCTATACTTTACGAGATATCGATTTTTTTTTACCTGGCGTCAAGGTAGCGTACACATTTTGTGTGGCTAAAACAGCTTGCATTGCAGCAACGATTTTACACTCAAAAAATAGTGCTCAAATAGTGCCCTACCAAAATCTCATGAGGCTATAGGTCTTCAGGGTCCGGCCGGAGATATAAATAAGTCTTTTGAATAATACACGGAGCTGGCGTTGCGCTAGCGTACACACGAGTTCACACAATAGTTCTTACAGATGGAGACGTTTCTTTGTATAAAAACTATATCAAATAAATAGTTCTTGAAATAGTGCCTCTGCCAGTACTAATATTTTAAGTAAAAGTGTATTGAAATATAATATCAACAATAAACAATCAATGCAAAGTTCTACGTAAAAATGTATTGGCAGTTCAAAGGTGTGAAATCGCGTATAACACACAAAAAAGAACTCTATTAACTCCTAATTACTAATAAGCTAACTAGAAACTCGCTTGAATGAAAATAACGCGCCATCTCTCGGTATGAGATTTTTTAGGCAGGAGGTTAATTAGGCACTATTTATTTGTACTAATCCTAGCGCAATCCCTTTCATGTGTACGCTGGCTATACGGACACTTTAATTCTTTTTACAATATTGAATTGTAAGCCTTTTAGAAAATAAAGGTATCATAAATCAATGTTATATTTAAGGCAAAATATAAATATTTGTGAATTTTCTGTTGTTTGAGACGGGTGGCGGTTAAATGTGTCCCTGAGTGTATTTAGTTATGTTGAAATAAAACAAATAAAATCATCGTAAAACTTATTTATTTACATGCTTCACGCACGTAACAGCAGCCATTCACAATCAAACTTGATCTAATATTGATAACATTTCATAAAATACTCGTAAATACGTAGTCAAGCTGAGTATGTATGAAAATAAATTTAAGTCCGCGCACACACTCGTAACTGTTACTTTATAATACTAGTTACTTTGGGTAGCAGTTACGTCGTGCACGCGCCTGACACGTCGCGACAACAAACATGCTATTCTAATCTCATCAAAATAACTATTTAGAGTGGCATATTAGATATGTTTGATAAATTTTGTTGTGATGTTCCAGTATACAAGCATTTTTAATTCGATAACATCTTTACATATATTTATATTCAAAATAAAAACCCTGGCAACATCGGCAAACGCAAGTTAATATTTACAAATCGATCACAATTCACATATATCTGCAATGACTTTTACTGTAGCGCGTTTTTCATACAAAAAAAACTTTAAAATTTGATTCCTTGGTCCTTTTCAGGCATTTAAAAAGTTGATCTTTAGGGCTCAAATTTTATGTTTTGTTTGCGTGAAGAGCGCAATACTCTTAATAAAATTCCATACATAATTCAAACATTGCACATCATACAATTAACTATAATAACCTAAAATATAAACGCTAAAGCGACACAAAAATTAAGATAATAATAACTGCTAAGATTTACAAGAGTATATAACATAGAAAAGAAAATTATAATGAGGAACGTTAAGCTCTTAGATATAGTCTGTACAATCATAAGAATAACTAATACACTGTAGAAGTATAACTACGCGCGCCGTTTGGTTACATACCAACACGAGACCGGCCTATCGGTAGTCGTATCTTGAACTTTGTCGTATCTGGCGCGGGAGTTTCACTTCTTCATAGTCTATTAGTTATTCTTATGGTACAATAAATCATAAATTTAGTATATACTGGCGTATACAGAAGTGAGCATCGAAATATGGCTCATAACTTCGTCGACTCTGTGGCATGAACCCAAGATATGGGATAAGGGCGTCCGCCAAACGCAGCTTTGGCGCTATGGGCTAGCTAGGGGTGAGGTGATATTGATAATTATCGGATTTCTCATAAATGCCCATAGTAACTTTATATCTAAACGCAAGAAATTAATTAAGTATAGTACCTATATTAGTCTCCGCGAAAATAATAAAAAATAACGAACTAGTCCAAATATCACTAGGAAAGAAGAGCGACAAAGGGAGAATAGTTCTGTCTCTGTCAGTTTTTTTGTCACTCGTACATTGTCCATCTAGTATATACTAATTTTATGTCACAAACTGGTCTAGATTTAAATTATAACCAGCAGATTTAAGGGTGAGGCTTCATTTCTTATATTTGTGCTTTCGACGGTAATTTTATACTCTTAAAATACTTTTTTTTATTTACTATTGTGCATGTTTCCTTACTTTATGAATAATAGACACGAAGACAGCTATATTGTATAATTTTTACACGTTTATGTGAAATGAAACCTCTACGCATGTAGGTAAATGATGCATGCGTATCAGAAAACTGTTTATACAGGGTGTTCGGGTAAACAGTTGCATTACTTTAAGGGTGATTATACCCATGATACTGAACAACTTTCCCTACGGAACCTATAGGAAAATCGAGATTTTTTTTTCGACTTTTCATACAGATCAGCTGATTGAATCTAGTATGAAAAAACCTTTTTTTTTTTTTTTTTGCTAATTTCCTATAGTGTTCTTTGGGAAAGTTGTTCAGTATCATGGGTACAATCACCCCTTAAAGTAATGCAACTGTTTACCCTCTATATATTTGTAATGAAATTTCGCTAAATACTTTATTTTCATAGATAATTATCCGCAGTCAAATAATAAGAATTAGAAATAATCGACTCGTCAATTCAAAAATTCCTACGATCAGGCAAAAAGGATTCTTTTTGGCTTACAATGGCAGTACGTCCTGACTAAACCCAGCCGGTTTAAACTCAAATTCCCTCGTCCCGATCACATTAAAGCGAAGATTGAAGTATTTTTAAACTAAAAAAGTTTATTATTGTGCTATTTACCGATGGATTTTATCTAGACTATTAACAATAAGTATACAAGATATTAAGTAGGTATTAACACTTCAACTAATCAAAACAGAATCGAAACAAAAAAAACATTTAATATAAACTCTTTGCAATTCACAACTTTTTAAACAAACTCTGAAATTGGTACAACACTGGGTTTGTAAAATATGAAATGATTGTCGTTGACTCGAGTTTGTAAAAAAATATTGTGAATTTAAAAAAGTTGTTTCTAAATGCATTTATATACCCATTTTTGTTTAATTACCAACTAAATGTGAAGGGTGTTTTCAGATAATGAAACTAAACAACTTTCCCTAAGGAACATGGGTCGAAAAACGAGAATAATGTTTATACCTCATAGAAAGTCGATCGGCTGATCCGCATGGAAGGTCCAAAAAGTTAAGTTTCACTATCTGAATAAACCCTTAACACTTTCACTGCTGACGACCTACGGGGTAGGTCGGCGACAAATGGGCCGCAGTGCTGAAAAACCCACGTAGCGAGCCGGTTCAATTGCATTTCGCCAGTGCTCATGACCTACCGCGCGAGTCACCGATTACGTTACGCCTGTGCGCGGTGACTCGCGGAGTGAGCCACAAAAAATTTTCCACGCGCGTCACCGTTTACCTTACGCCTGTGCGGTTGACCTACGTCGTGAGCCAATGCGTCATCTATAACCATTAAGTATGAAGAGCAGATTATTGTTCTTGCTATTTCATGTTTGCTCCCATTGTAAAAGTTGTTCAGTTTGATAGTCTGAACCGCCCCTAAAAATTTGGAAAGTGTTTACAAAATCACTACTAGGGTGATATGACTATGATAAAATGACTATATTTCCCTACTAAATGTATGGGAATTTAATTTTGCCTTTTCTGAGAGTTCTAATAAGGGTTGAAATACACATGGCCGCACGCGATCGCATTTTTCCGTCGCTCCATCCTTTTCTGTCACTCAGGAACGTCATTTGCTAGACGGAATATAAGATAGACGGAACGCGATCGCGTGCGATCCATGTGTAGTTCAACCCTAACTCGACCTCGGTTGACCCCATAGGGGCTTATGTTCTTTATCAGTAAGAGGATCGAATGGGATAAAACAAAGTTTTGTGAAAATTTCCGTTTTTCTCGATGACTAATTTTTTTTCAATATCTGCGAATGCAGAAGTAAAATGCTCCAAAAGAAAGGGTTAGTCTCTTAAGAACGTTTTCTTTTGCTTTTTAGCTGCCCTTCGTGTCCCATCTTAACTTTCCATTCTAAATATTGTTATACAGGGTGTAAGGAAAAGTATCATTAACCTTTTAACCACATACTCTACCCATCAAACTGAACAACTTTTATTATGGGAGCAAACCTGTCATAACAAAAAAAAAGTCAGCTTTTGTAATGATTGAGTCGAGTAGATATTGCAGTTTAGTATGGAACAGCAGATTTTTTTTTGTTCTGTCAAATTTGCTCCCATAGTAAAAGTTGTTCAGTTTGATGGGTAGAGTATTTGGTTTAAAGGTTAATGATACTTTGTCTTACACCCTGTGGTGATTATGTAAACACTTTACGAAAGACTATGTCCAAAACCAGGCGTAAATTGCGTCGTCAATGCGTCATCACCAATCAAATGACGTCTGACCCTCGGGGCGAGCCGCGCGCACTAGAGAAATGTAAACAAAGACTCTCTAGGGGAGTCAAAAGCACCACAGAATGTAAGAAGCTGTCCTACCCGGCGAGCCGCTCGCATCTTGGTGAGGTGAACGCTGACCTACCTGGTGGGACAGTGGGCACTGGCGTAATGTCTCTGCTGACGCGCGGCGTAGGTCGCCCGCACCCGCAGTACGTTGAACGTTTATTAATTACGACTGTGCGCACGACCTACCAGTAGAGTCAATCTTAGCACAGCGCCAGGATCATTGTTTTGAGCTCAACAGCGAAAGTGTTAAACTGTTGGTAATTTAAAAAAAAATAGGGGATTCATTCGACAGTTCTTAGTTCATTTATCAATATAATATATGGTTCAATGCACAAAGACTCGCCCCACTTTGTATTTTTCTAACACAAGATCGATAAGAACAAACAGTTGGGGCGCTGTTTCGTAAATTAATCAATCTGAGCCTTGAGTAGGTCTAAACAGTATCATCTGATCCAAACTCTGTCGGTTAACAGCTAATAATATAACTTATCTCGTCGGCATAGTTTCCAATCCAGCAGTAAGTGTGTGGGCGGGAGCGGCCGCGGCCGGTGACTGCTGACGGCTGGCTCTGGTCTGGTCGGGGCGTCGTTCAGTCGTTAGGGCTGAAGAACTTCGCCTGGAGCTCCTCCAGGGGCAGCACCTGCTCGTCGCCCAGCGTCGGCTGCTGCTCCGTTTTGGACTGCTCTCTGAGGTCTGCAGAGAAAGAATTTCGTAAATAATACTTACAAAAGCCGGCCAAGAGAGTGTCGGACTCGCCCTTAGGCTGTCTAAGACTTAATTTATGGGTGATTAGTTCCATTTTGCCTGCAGGTATACGGCATAGCTAACTGAGGGGCTCTTGTTTGTGAGAGGCCTTTGTCCTTTTTATACCTGATTATAATTAAAAGTTCTACAATATACGATAGACCAAAAACAAGGCAAGTTGGAACGAGCGACAGTTTCGTAATAATTATTGTCATTAGACGTTAGTGTGGCCTGGGTATGTGTGTGACGTAGTAGTATATAGCAGTAAGTATACGCACCGTGCCAGAGCTGCAGCAGCCTCGAGTAGTGGTCGGCGCGGTCGTGCCGCTTGAGCTGCGTGAACACGTGCACCAGCCCCCGGTAGTCGTACTCCAGCCCGGAGTAACGCTCCCCGAACAGCTTCAGACCTAAGACAACAATATTAGTTTCAGCAATAAAGTACAAGTCTACACAAAACACAAACCGAGACACACAGAGGGCAGGAAAGTAAGAAAGGTCTCAGATCACATGTAATTGTTGGTCGAGCCGAAGCAGAGGTCAACAAACATGTGATCTGGGGATTTCTTAATTACTGCCCAAGGTGTGTCTACTATTTTTCTCCTCGACGGAGGCAGAAAGTGGCAACTTCGTTTAGCACAGCGGGACGAAAGTTGACGCTTTCCGCCCGGAGTGGAGAAAAATACGTTGTAGTCAGACAACAGTCTGTACTGTACTCAGTCCCACCTCGTAGTATATAATATAATGGGTACACTCACTGATGGATATAGATCTGAGGTACAGTTTCTCAGCCGCGCAGTGCATGCCCATGTGGTAGTTGTATAGTGAGGCGAGATGCCCGATGCTCAGTCCCACCTCGTAGTCCTCTGGTCCTAGTAACTCCTCTTTTATCGCTATCGCTTTCAGGTGCATCGTCTCTGCGTCCTGTAGGTGAAGGATGGAAGATCAAATTAGTTAAGGTTTATAGTAGGGCTCAGCATTGGAGGTTGAAAGGTGGCTAGCCTTTCCCTACAGAATATATTCAGCATGTCCATTCCCTGTCCCTCCCTAACTTCAGATAACTCGCCTCACCCTGCTTTCCGAGGCGATTTTAGAAGAAACGAAAAAGAAACATACATCAGGCACGCGGATGTGTTTTTTCATAAAGAAAACCATGAGATAACGATACTTCCACAACTCGCTCGGCATTGGCAGAATGCAGCTTAGACACAAGCAAAAGGCCATTTATGTGCCTAATAAATAAATCAATCAATTATGACCCAAACACGCATAAACGGAGCGTATTTAGACGAAATTTGGCACAAAAAAAGGATCTCTGCGCCCGCGGCATGATGGCGCGATAAAGCGCTATCGCGCCCTAGCTCCTTTTCTTTTTGCGCGCGAGCGAACGAGTTAGCAGGCGCGATAAAACGTTTATCGAGGTACCATGCCGCGGGCGCTGGATTATCATAGGATACTTTTTAAAGTCAACGCAGACGAAGTTGCGGGCAAAAGCTCTTTATAAATAGCTCCTTTATATTGTTCATTACAAGTGAGACAATAACCTGAAACTTCTGCATGCTCTGGTAGAGCCTGCCCAGGTTGCCGTAGTGCTTGGCCGTCTGCACGTTCTTCTCGCCGAACGCCATCATGGAGAGCGCGAGCGCCGCCTTGTGCAGCGACTCCGACTCCTCCAGCAGCGTCGGCTCTGTCGGGGAGAGGCCACTCGTTGCTCACAGTGTATTGACAAGGCATACAGGGTGTAACAAAACTACCTAGTAATACAGGGGGTGCTTCAGCCCATTAAACTGAACAACTTTCACTATGGAGCCAACTTCGAAATCTGCTGTGCCATACAAAACTGCTGTACCGACTCGACTAAAATGTATGGGACGGCTGTTTTTTTTGTCGATTCCGAAGTTTGCTCCATAGAGAAAGTTGTTCAGTTTGATGGCCTGAAGCACCCCTTAAGTATTACTAGGATGTTTTGTTACAGCCTGTAGACACTTCAAGGGTCCGGATTCGAATCCGCACGTACGACATGCCATGCACCAATGAAATTTTCTAACTTATGTATGTAATACAGACTGCTCTCAAACGGTGAAGGAAAACGTCGTGAGGAAACCTGCATATGTGAGAACATGATTTAAAAAATGTATTAGTATCATTTGTCCCATGGGACTAGTGGGACATAATCATCCCACCTGTCCCATCATGGGACTGGGTCAATGGGACTAGTAGGACAGACAGCACTCATTGGGCACGCGTGGTGGACTGACGCCCATGAGGATAGGCATATGCCCGGTAGTGATAATGACATTCGTTACCCCTCCTAGTGGTGTTCGGGCCGGACACCTGCCGGACAGTCCGGCTTCGGCAAGAGCACCAACCGACGGTTGTCATGGACGTAATTCAGAATCAGGAATTTAATTTTTCTGCATTGTAGGGTCCTACTATAGAACACTTAATTTTCTTTCAAAGCTTTACCAGGTTTTAAAAAATCTATACCTACTATGAAATTTTCGCTAAAATTATATACAAGTATATTAATTTTCACTTCTTCGATTTTCGAAAAGAGTCCGCGCAAGGATTTTTTTCTTTCGTTAACTAAGACGTGAAAGGAATTTTCTCTAATAAATTTTGTTGTGTAGTAATTTTTTAGAACCTGGTTCGGCTTTCATCAAATTGTCATCTATTACCACTCATATCCTGCCCGGCGGGCGTGTCCAGCGCTATCTCCTCTAATATCAGCGCCTTCACGCGCTTCGCTGACGCCAGTAGCAGGTGGTCTGGGGGTACTAGGTTCTGCGGATAATAAGTTAAAATACATTGTAACATTGAACAATATAATACAATTGAAATACTACTCATATTTAAAAGTAGTGCCGCCCGCGACTTCGCACGCGCTGACAATTGTAATGTAACATCTCATAACTTTTGATAGATCCCATTGCGGTGAAATATAAATTAAATGTTATTCCAAATTAAGCCCCCCATGCTTTCATGAATACCTCATTATCATTGGTGCAGTAGTTTTTATGTGATGCATGCACAAACGGAGGTAAATATCTATAAATAGTCTTAATTGAAACTTATCCTTCATCCCCCTAAATCTGAGTTCGTCAGGCATCTCTCTGGACAGTTAGCCTCGATACTACCAGCCATGGCTAATCTTTCCAATACAGCATGGAATGAAAGAAATTTAACCTTGTCATTTAAAAAAGACTGCACAAATTATAATATAAAAGAAACATACTTAATAAAGTTTTAAATGACTTTTTCTGAGTCAACTGAGCTGCCAGAAAGGTTAGCCAGAAAACGGGACAATATGCATCCCGCACACATTTATCGCGGGACGCATTCTCAAAGGGTAGAAACGAACGTCCCGCCTCTCGCGGGATGGTTGGCAACCCTACTTATAAACCTGGTACAACTGTACCTCTATGATCCTGATGGCGCGCTCGGCGTGGTCCCTCGCCTTGTAGAACCTCCCGGAGGAGTACTCCAGTACGTAGAGCGCGTAGGCGAGGTCCTCCTGCGCCGTCGCCACGTGGAGGCTGCTGCGTCCGAACACGCGCCGCAGAGTTGTTAGCGCCTCCTGAAACCACGCACATAAATACATTCAATAAATTACGCGTATACGTTGTTCTTATTCGAAACAAGGTTTATGGATTGTATAATGAGGAGGTAAGGGCCGAGTGCGCTCGGATGAGTCTTAGAATACAGGGTTCGGTTTAGAAGGGATCATTATCTTATCTATCTTATCGTATCTTGTTGTGGGGGCTGACAAGCCAGCAACACTTCGACCCATTGGGATCTTTTGTGTTAGCCGCAATACTTTTTGCTTTCTTCACCCTTCAAATACATGGTTAATGAAAGAGGCAATGTCAGCGAGGGGAAAACCTAAGATCTCCCGGTTTTGGGTATCCATCTCCAATGAGGCACATGCGGTTTTGCCACCCCTGAAAATAAGGAAAGCATTTTAAAAATAGCATAGCATAAACGTACGTCGTAGACGGCGACGCTGTGGTTGATGGAGTCTATGTTGAGCAGGTAGAAGCCGTAGTCGAGCAGCGCGGCGGCGTAGCGCGGGTGGTGCGGCCCGAAGGCCCTGCGCGCCAGAGCCACGGCCTGCCGCACGAGCAGCCCCGCCGCGGAGAACCGGCGCTTCACCACGCACGCCTTGCCGCACGCGCGCAGCACCTCGATCGTTATCCTGCATGAGACAGACACTCATTGTTAAAATTATTGACGCTTACAGGTACAGGTTTTTTATTCTAGAAATCGGACAATAACAGTATTATAGCACCCATGACTAAATCGAGATGCAACCTCAAAACCTCTGATTTCATCTGATAGTCATGGTAACCATTAGACCAACCATTACATCAATAAAACTCTAAATTCTGCAAACAAATGGTTCATGAAAACAAACCATTCAAACAAATTTTGTTTCGGATACGTCGCAATACTTTTATATTATAGTATAAGTAAGATATTTTATCAAATTAAAGATAGATAGATAGCACTGTAGTCGCAGCGCACGAAGAACAGCGCGCTGAACTCCTTGCAGACAGATGTACTATGTACAGTACTCACTTGGCGGGCGTGTGAGGCGTCAGCAGGCTGAGCGCGCGCATGCTCCACGCGTGGGCGGCGCTGTAGTCGCAGCGCACGAAGAACAGCGCGCTGAACTCCTTGCAGACAGATGTACTATGTACAGTACTCACTTGGCGGGCGTGTGAGGCGTCAGCAGGCTGAGCGCGCGCATGCTCCACGCGTGGGCGGCGCTGTAGTCGCAGCGCACGAAGAACAGCGCGCTGAACTCCTTGCAGACAGATGTACTATGTACAGTACTCACTTGGCGGGCGTGTGAGGCGTCAGCAGGCTGAGCGCGCGCATGCTCCACGCGTGGGCGGCGCTGTAGTCGCATCGCACGAAGAACAGCGCGCTGAACTCCTTGCAGACAGATGTACTATGTACAGTACTCACTTGGCGGGCGTGTGAGGCGTCAGCAGGCTGAGCGCGCGCATGCTCCACGCGTGGGCGGCGCTGTAGTCGCATCGCACGAAGAACAGCGCGCTGAACTCCTTGCAGACGCGCGCCACCAGTGCGCTCGCGCCCCAAGACCCGCAGCCCCGCACCGATCCCACGGGGCCCTCACTAGCACTGCAATCACAAGTTACATTACGTTAGAACATACAGCTATACTAACTGCTCTCAAACAGTGAAGGAAAACATTGAGAGGAAACCTGCATTGAACCTTAGGAGATAGCCCATAAATAATAAAAATGTAATGTGTAATAAAACAAAAGGATGCAGTTATCAATCAGACTCACGTGTCATCAACCTCCAGGTCGTCAGTCTGTAGAGCCTTATCGCAGGAGTCTGCAATCGCGAAGGGACCCTCGGGGAGGTCCGCCGTGACGTCATCGGGCAGCCCCAGCAGCTGCAGCGCCAGCGCGTACGTCTCCGCCGCCGCCGGGAAGCAGCAGTACGCCGATTGTGTGTTTAGTAGCCTGCAAATTGTGCATTTGGACATATTACATAATTTTTCTCCCCTCCGGACGGAAAGCGTCAATTGTCGTCCCGCTGCGCTAAACGAAGTTGTCGCTTTCCACCTCCATCGAGGAGAAAAATAGTATACTAACCTCGGACAGTAAATAAGAAAGCCTCAGATCACATGTTTGTTGACCGAGGCGGCCTCGGCTTCGCCTCGGTCAACAATTACATGAGATCTGAGACCTTTCTTACTTTCCTGTCCTCGGTGTGTAATCTGCCTGAGCTAAGCGGTTAAGCAAAGGTAGAGCTAAACTAAAATCCACTAATAGAAACTACTCTCTTTTATTGTTTTGTTTGATTTTAGGGTTATACTCTGGATAAAAAAACATTTTTAAGGAGTGCCAATGAGTCCGATCAGTTTTACCTATTCAGTAAAACCTTTTGCGATCGTCGATCCCTCGAAAGAGAATTAAAAAAAACATCGAACTGGCCAGCGGCCCAAACTACATTAGTTCTTGATCTCCACTCCGAAACTCGCCTATTCCATTGGTCACTTTTATGGCCCACCAGTTATTAACTTCTAATGTTTTTTTCTGATAATTTTAGTACTTTTAGAAGAATTAGTTTATAACTCCTATATCCTACGAGATTTAGATCTGATTTTTTTATTAGACATCAATAGTATGGCTCTTAATATTGAAAAGTTAAAATTGAACCCCAATAACTGACTATATAGAAATAAAAAATAAAAAACGAGAGACAATAAAATGTATAATTTCGTCATTAACATAAATGTTTGAGAACTTTTGTAATGTGTATAAAATACCTCGTTTATTGTTTTATAATACTAAATTGAGAAAAAAGAAAAAAACCGGATTATTTGGAAGTTATAGCGATATTTATGAAAAAAAAAAAAAATTATAACTCAATATTAAGAAGAATTAAGAAGACTTGACGCACGGGAGTTCTACTCTGAGTTTCAAAATGATTAACACTAACGATTACACGAATAAAACGACCATGACCGCTTTTCAGGTCAAAAAACATACTGTGCACCGCCAAGACGTACCCCGGACACTCAAAACTTTGACAAGTTTGCGGAAACTTGGACGGATGGCAGTGCTTGTTAGAGAAGTCGACAAATTTCATTTCTGAGGGCCTACCATGAGTTTTCTCGGTACTTTACTATTGTAGTTACGTCGCCAATTCGTATGACAGAAATTAGTTCTCAACGTAACCACTAGGAGCGCTGTACGAAATTCAATACAAAATTGGTGACGTAACTACAGTAGTAAAGTACGGTGAATACTCATGGTAGACCTACTGCTCTGAAATTTCTTCTACCGATCAGAATGAAAATTTTACATGATAACATGTTAGAACATACCTATGACAACATTCAAGTGTGAGTCGTTTGTAGTGTGTAGTCTGTGGCTGCGCTTGGCAGAGGTCTCGGCACCGCAGCAGCACTCGCTGCGCGTCCGCGTACCACCCCGCCTCGTTCAGAAATCCACCTGCAACACCAACATTTGTAAACGTTACTACATTATTATGGTAACGGAGTATTTGTTGATGAATACACACTTATCGCCGCTTTATACGACATTTCTTCTTGAAACAATACCTGATAAATGATTTCTTAGGCATTGTTTCAAGAAGTGCTTGCGCGCTCTTGACCTCTAAATTGAAGCAACAGGAATATTGGACACCTGATTGCCTGTTGTGGTATCCACCCACCCTGTGCTTGAGATATTAGGATCACTTGAACGACAGACCTAGGACAGACCCCTTGGGACACGTTTATTTTTATGCGTAAAAATATTCTGCAGGTGAATAATGAATATTGCTATAACTGCACGATAGCATATTAGTTATTCTATGACGTTAGTTAGTAGTAAAGGTACCTAGTCAGATGCAGTACGTTTTTATTGTGTTGTGTATTTATGGTTCACATTAGTAGATTTGAAGATTTTAACTTGAAAATACCGTTTTAAAAATGTTAGGATTTGAAGGAAAAGTTAATCTGACATTTATGCAACAAAATTACGAGTATGAACATAAATGTATGTATGATGTCTACTATGTGGTCATTAAGAACGTGATTACAATACATATTAATACAAAATGGTCTCAACTACGTTTGATACCGACCCCTTTGGTATGAGTACAGTGACGGGTGCTAATTACAATTTGACATTAACCAGTTACTATGTCAGCTATTAGAGATGACTCGCTGCAGACGTTGGCTTGGTGCCCGTCATACTAACATTCCCGCGATACCTCCGCTTCGTGCAACGGTCAAACTATAGCTAGGTTGACATCATACTAAATAAACCTTATGCTTTTGAGCTGCATCAGATCCGAATCCAAGAAATAGCGGGTCATCGAAAAAGTTATGGAGATTTTACCACTGGTTCATTATTTCGTGTTTATTTTCATGCTTTGTATGTTTTTTTTTAGCAAATTGGAATTGGCAAAACTCGTACTAATCCTGCTTCAAAAGACCTAGACATTAATTCTTTAAACAAACATTTTTCGGCTGCATCAACATTAGATGATCTTACCAAGGCTAATACTCTAAACAATCTTTCTTCACAGCCAACTCCTAAGTTCTCTTCCTTTTCTTTTTGTCAATTTACTGATTGTGATGTTAAGAGGAACATCATCTCCATCGCCTCGAATGCCGTCGGAGGTGACAAGGTTAGCCGTAATATGATCATTCCTCTCCTTGATTCCCTTGCTCCTATAATCACCAAGATCTTCAACAGATCTATTTCCTCTTCCACCTTTCCCAAGATCTGGAAAGATGCTGAAGTAATTCCTTTACCTAAAAAGAGTAACCCATCCACCTTCTCCGAATATCGCCCTATTTCCATTCTTCCTTTTATGTCTAAAGTCCTTGAACGTTTAGTCCATAGGCAACTCAGTCTTTTCCTATGGTTTCAAAAAACCACCTCCTTAATCCCTATCAGTCTGGTTTCCGACCTGGTCATAGTACGGTTACAGCTCTTGTTAAAATCTCCGACGACATTCGTTTTGGAATGGAAAACAAACAACTTACCGTTCTAACATTGCTGGATTTCAGCAACGCTTTTAATAATGTTGATTTTGATATCTTGTTAGGACTCTTACGTACTCTTAACATATCTCCAACGGTAATTGACTGGTTTCATAGTTACCTGTTTGGGCGCCGGCAGCGTATAAAGGTTGAAGACACCTTTTCTTCGTGGTGTGATACCTCTGCAGGCGTGCCGCAGGGTGGCGTGCTATCTGCCCTCTTGTTTGCTCTTTTCATTAACTCCATCACCTCTCAACTCACTTCCTCCTACCACTTGTATGCAGATGATCTTCAGATATATTCACAGTCGTGTATGGATAACATCTCTCAAGCCATTGACGACACCAATGATGACTTAAACCGTATTCGTGACTGGAGCTTATCTTATGGCCTTAAGGTAAATCCTAACAAGACCCAAGTTATCGTCATAGGGAGTCCATGGTTTACATCGAGGCTTCCTCTTGACCAGTTACCTCCAGTAGTACTCGATGGTATACGTATACCTTACAGTACTACTGTTAAAAACTTGGGAATTATGTTTGATAACACGCTCTCCTGGGGCCCTCAGGTTGCTGAAGTTAGTAGGAGGATGTTTGCTGCTTACAGTTCTTTGAAACGACTACGGAATTTTCTACCCACTAGCACCAAAATTGCGCTTGCACAATCCCTCCTATTACCCATCCTAGACTACGCTGACTCCTGCTACCTTGACCTGACTGTAGAGCTACTTAATAAACTCGAGCGACTTCAAAACCTTTGCATTAGGTTCATTTATGGCCTGCGTAAGTACGATCATGTGTCGGAATTCCGCGCTCGACTTAAGTGGCTCCCGATCAAACGTCGTAGGGAAGCTCACATCCTTAACCTTCTCTACTCCGTCCTCTTCAATCCCATGACTCCTAATTACCTCAAGGAACGCTTTGTTTTCAGTTCCTCCACCACTGGTCGTCATCTGCGTTCCTCTGAAAACCTCTCCCTCAATATTCCCATCCACTCCACTAACTTTTACACCCATTCCTTCTCCGTTCATGCCGTTCGGCTTTGGAACTTGTTGCCAGAGTCCATCAGACGTGCACCTTCCTTGAATGTTTTTAAGTCGAAAGTTAAGTCTCATTTCCTCGATCACTGACCCTCTTATCTTTTTTTCGTAAGTAAATTTTTTCCTATGTCTGTGGTTCATTTTTCCTATCGTGTTTTGTTGTGTAGTACGCGTATTTATGTATGATGTTTGTGTATGTATATTTATGTGTGTATATATATATATATGCCTATCTATTACGTATATTTGTATTATTTATAATAGGTTTATTGTGTATACTTGCTTTTTGTTTTATTTACTGATAACTGCTCCTTTTTGACCATTTTTCTGGAAACACCGCCTACCTTTCTTCGTTCACCGTTTCCTCTACCCTAAGGTTGTCTGGAAGAAATCGCTTCTTAGCGATAAGACCGCCTTATTTTTGTGCCTACTGTTTTTTCTTTCTGTATTTTACTGTTTGTATTTTGGTGTAAAATAAAGTATATTTGATTTGATTGATTGATTTTTAGATTTAGACAGAGGCCGCAAGATCACGTTTTCAACTTACTATGCCAGGTTCGTTACAAACAAAATGCCGGTTGGCCTTTTCTAGAGAGTTCGGGATAAATCTTTTTTTTCTAAGATAAAATGTCACCTCCTTCCTCAGACTTCAAGGATATGTTATAATCTGCAGAGAGAAATCTAGCCCGTAAATCTTTACGAGAGAAACCTGACCCTAAATAGATAGAGGTATCAGGTTTCTCTGAAGCTGACTGTACTAAACCTGGCGAGGGACCCCCTAAAATAAAATCCTGGATCCACTCTTGCAAGGAACCTATCCTAAATATAGGACATTCCGAATATTTACTGTCGATTACTTGGAGCCGTGTTCTACCACCGCCTGCAATAGAAACTAACGTTCGGGAGTGCACTCACCGAGCCTAAGACCGAGGTGTATGAGAGCGTCCTTGGACTGTGTGTTGGCGTCGCACCTCGCCAGGTACCCGCTGGCGAGCTCTGTCGACAACTTGGAGCCGTGTTCTATCACCGCCTGCAATACAAACAGATTTCTTGTTTAAATATATGACAAAAGTTCTCTTTTTGTGGAAGTGATATACGCGTGGCAATATACTGGGCTTACTGAATATAAATGACAATACGATCCACTCGACAGAAGTAGAGAAGACACTTGGAAAATGAAATGGGGGGGCCATATCATATCACATATCCACTGAACCCGTATCCATCAAACGCAAGATCGAGATCGCAAGGTGGTTTATAACCACTGAGATATTATGTTCTACGTACTAGAGGCAACACGACAAACAGTCATGCGCCACATGCGAGGAGTGAGCGCGGGCGGCACCGCCGCGTAATAAAGTGCAGTGTCTCATCTAGTACGTAAGCTTTATGATTATAACATTTTCTTATTTCTTTTTCTAGGTCTTCCACTTCTCTAAAATGAAATAACTCAAAACTACAAATAATGTCAAATAATGTTTGATATGATTCCAGCTAAGAATAGTAAATCCCGTTTCTTCACATGAGTATCGTACGAGGTGACTGCGGTATTAGGTTTCTAATACAAAGTTTTTTGTGGGCGAACCTATCACGAACACGTTCGTAATAGCATGTTTCCATATGTTAATAACACAGACGAAGAAGAACACATGTTTTAAACTAACACAAGACTTTCTAAACAATAAAGTATCCAAGTATTATTACAAAACAATATCCAGCATTCAAGCTATTACGTCAAAACGTGAACACTTTCATTAAAACGTTTGCAACGGATGCACTCACGCTACCCGACGAGAGACAGAAAATGACGTAAAACCGACGGCTTATGTCATAGTCGACGGTCACATATACGATCAACATAGCAACTATTACAAATCAAGCCATATTAATACTTATAAATTAGCTCATAAGAGTTAAATCATGTACGTTCTTATTGTGTAAAGTTGTCTCGCGTCTCGTGGGCACATGAATGAGTGCAACTGCAAAGTACAGGCGCCGCTGTTAACATATTGCTTATGTAAATATGTTATGCCTATTGGTACTTTATGAATCTTGAAAACACGGCCAGCAGTAGCTGTACAAGATCAAACCTACAAAGAATATTGTGCATGTTAGCCACATGACTCATGAGAGACCATTAATGCCAACAATTGAGTTAGTTAGTTAGTTCTCGAAACTGGAAATCGGTCAGAAGGACATATTAGTTATAACTATATCGTTGTCTAGTTATCATAATACAAGTCCAGGCTAGATTCTGGAACTTTAAATGTGACTAAATAATTTGTGTGACACTGTCCAAGATATTTATTATTATTATTTATTATAACTAGATCTGGAGTTCGTTTAATTTGTATTATGGTTGGGGGCATAGTACGTTTACTTATTACAAGAATCAAACTAATCATCAACAACAATAAAGTAGAAAGTGCTATACTTTAGATTAGATTATTCTAAAACTATAACAATGTAGTTTATAGGTGTAGCAAAGTTTCTGTTTACCCCAGTGGCATAGGCGTGAGCGATCAACTATATTTCTATTCTATGTAAGTATGTATGAAATTCGAAACGTTATACATCAAATCATATCCTATTCAGTTGTTGTTTAGCACAAATAATTACAATAGTTCTGTCAGAGTATAACAGGGCCAGTGTGATCGATCACAATTCGCTCGAATAACCACCCCACCTAAGATCAATTGGATACATTTTACATATCAAGAGGAACGCACTCCGCGCCGCTCATTCTTACACCGATGAAAATGACATTGAAGCAGCAATACTCGTATCATTTATACCTGATAAACATTATCAAATCTTGCATAAACTCTACCGCCTACGTAGGCCAACATTTTCGTAACTTGTTTACGTTTCCAAAACGATTCTATGTCAATGACCTAAAAGTTAGTCGTAAAATCGTAATCTATGAATTCAATTATGAAAATAAAATGTAGATGGGAAAGAAATGCCGCGTTCGTTCCGGCTTAGAACAGCCCACGAACAGACTAAACCATTTATTTGACAAATTGGTAAGAGACGACGTGGAATAAGTTTTCTGAATTTACGTATAATAATAATATTATAGGAAAAGAGCATAAACTCAATAATCCCATTCGTGGTGACCAGAAACATTGCTACAATTACCACCCGAACCCATAAAGTAAAGTAAAACCAGTAAAGACCTACAAACATCAATTATTTTATTAAATATTAATTATTATGTTACATAATGCAGTAAGTATAAGCGTATGATGGATTGATGTACCAGGCCTAGCATGCCAGAGTTGCCACCCCCACCGAAACGAGAAATATCGAGATGTGCCTGTCTTTGTTACGCTTGCCACAATAAGTTTTGTCGTGCGTGGCACGCTAGCCTAACAGGGTATAAGACCTGGCCACTATTTCCGATCCTACGCAACCTCTTGTCAGTAGCTGGCTTGAAGCTCACGTAGATAAGCCTCCACTACGTCACTCCTGCGCTACCTGGGGCCTGGGGCCTCCATTGGGTGTCGGCCAGCAGGTCGACCCGGATATAAAGCTGGTGTAATGTGTATCTAGAACAAGGAGCAGTAGGTCACCTGGAAGCACTGTAGAAGCCTCAGCTGAGCGCCGGAGAAGCGCAGCCTCTCGAAAGTGTCCAGCTCGGAGAGCTCCGCCCCCAGGATGCATAGCCTCTTCTCCTGCAGCATCTGTAAACAAGGAGAGGACATTCATTTAATATGGAAGAAACACATGTAATAACTTCATTTCCGTTCTTCAACAAGGTATGGAAGGTTTTTTGAGGGGATTTGGACCCTGTAAAGGGTCTACACAGGGACCTAATACAGGATCTAACGTTATTGCTGACGGCTTTTTAAGAGGATGATCTGACCATCAAACTGAACAACATTCTCTATACTATGGGACCAACACGTCGAAATCGAGAAAAAATTATCTGCCGTCCCAACATTTGGCTCGAGTAGGTTTACAGATTTTAATGGAACAGCTGACATTTTTTCGCGATTTCGATGTTCGAGTTGGTGCGATGGAGATCGAGTTTCCCCTTAAAAAACCGTATATAAGCATATTAAGAATACGATAAGTTTTGATTAATAAATGCCTGGCTAGGTCGCAATGTAGCGATCGTAAAGACAATATTTAAAATATGCACTTTGTATAATATGCATTTTTTTTTCATGCCAGCACCGTGACTTCCCGGTCCTGGATTGTGACATCCTTATGTCATGTTGGGCCATATATGTACAATACATGTAGACGTAGTCTCATCAATTCACTAGAAAGAAATAACACATGTTTCACCTGCACGTAGTTAGTGTACCTAAGGTGGAGTCTTGTAATGTAATTGCAACTATCTGGTTAATTGCAATTTACATAATCGAACAAATAAGAATCACGATTCAGTTCTTCTCTCACTAGCTACATGTCTAGTCATCTAGAAGGCAGGTATTGGTATAAAGAGAAGAACTGAATCGTGATTATTATAAGTGCAATTGCTCCATTGTTGCAATTACAAGACTCCACCTTAGTAGAAGTTATTTTAGAAACCGTAATGATTAACTTATTGTTTAAAATGTAAATAATACCTACTTTTCGACAATGTATCTATCATGTTACAAGAGGTATACAGTAACACCCCGAAGCATTGATTAAAAGTGCAACAATTCACAACAAAGTGTGACCTATAACGCATATGCAAGCGGAAGCGACCGCTCTGAACTGTGTGTTTGTAATAAAACGCAATTTTGTATGTCAACGAACGCGGCCGATGCATAAAATTATACATTGTAATGGAGTGTTTTAATTCAATACGGTGTGGGGTACAAGTTGAAAGCTTTGTGTTTTTCTTCTTACAGTTAAATTTTTGAACAGGAACAATTTTGTTCCGGAAAAGAAAGTTTTACGCCTCAACCAATCCAATTAGGTATGCAGATGGGGGCCATTGAGGTACTATATTAGCCTTATTGACGCAAACTTTTTATGATGAAACTGAAACCAATTTCCAAGCGACGAAGCGAAATACAATAAGAGAATAACATAAGAGTACTGTATACTACGAGGTAAACTTTTATTATATAGTAACACAACACTCGAATGAATAAATTAATAAAATATTTACACAAATCAGAATATAATATATAGATATAGATAGTCAAAGTAACACAATATAAACCTTATAGTACGTAGCATAGCGTCGTTTTTGTCGTAAAGGAGAATCGCCAATAATTCACAAGTAATTCTCCAAACGACGCTATGCTACGTACTATAAGGTTTATATTGTGTTACTTCGACTACCCGCCACCGCCACACGCCTCTTTTGAACAAACCGCGCCTAAAATGAGCTAACTTAGAAAAATAAGAGTCGATCAGTACGTGTAAGCTAATTTGTCGATTGTCGACCAAAGAATACTACTCGGTGCAGCTACCGCTTCAGCTCATCGCTCGAGCCGTTCCCAACGCAGGGACATTGTCCGCTCTGCCGATAACAGACCCACAAATGTAGACACAGCACGGTCTTCAGTTTACTTTTTAACAACCCCGCCCGTGACGTCATCGTCCCTCCAATGTTTGCGGCCAATGTTTACTTTGAAGCTGACCGTTCAAATATTTTGCAAGCCTTTATATTAGTCGGCGCTTTATTGCATATCTTGGAAGGAAATCTTTTATTTTTTTAGGATAAGTCTTTGTAACAGAAAACATATCTCAAGTATTTAGGATGAGGATACTAAACGGTTGGAATCTGCTTGTTTGAAAGGCTTAACTTTGGAGAAATTATTCGTGGACCTGCAAAGTTGTATAATTTGTAAACACGAGTTAAGCTATTTCCCAAACGTCATCCCCTAGGTATTTGTATAGTTTTGGCTTAGCCTTGATGAGTCAGTCAATCATGGCAGTTGTTATTATAAACTGATCTCAATTATATTATAATAAACCTTCAATCTTCACAGACCCTGCAACTCATATTACAAAGTCAGTTTTCCTCATTGTTAATAATCCACATGGCAATGATAACCGTAATTCCCTTATAATTACTCAAAGTTAAAAGTTCGTTCTTGTTTTTTTGGTGATTGAACCAGTACGCGAACCAAATACATACGAACAGTATACTTAATTATATCGTATGTAACTCTGTACTCATTTCTAAACTATAAACACTATCTAAATTGGTAATTACAATTGATAGGGATTTTGTAAATAAAACTGAACCTTTTGTGTATTTAATGAACGGTCAAATGATAGTAATGGTCGTCTGGTCCAATCAATTGATCCAATCACATCGGAGTATAGTGTGGTATAGTCACGGGACGGCATGGAATTGTAAGAAGGACAACGTTATTTTAACTTAGAATCTTTATAAAAATAACTAACCGGTACGAAAACGACCGCTTGACACTGGTGTAATGCTGAGGAGTTGAATCTAGATAAGCTAAGCTTCGTCAATTCGTCATCGCTTACAATCAGGACTTCAGGGCCTATAGACAAAGTAACATTGCTATTGACGTAGACGCTACTAGAAATGACAGAATGTATGGATTTGACATTGGGGATCGAAACATTTTAACGTTTGCTTTCGTCACCATTCGTCAAGTCCATACATTTCTATGTTTTCTACTGTCGTTAACGCTAATCAAAGATACATTGTATATAGGCCCAGGGGTCTCGTTGTGTAACTGCCCGATTCAACGACATGGCTCTCTCTGGCATTTCTTAGCGATTCTGCTTCTTAATATTTAATTCATGGTCAGACAATGGATATAATATTATGATGATCACAGAAACAACATGTTACTTAAAAATTGCTTAGTACAATCATAATACGGCACCGATTTTGTAAAGTGTTAAACGATATAATCTTGCGACTCCAGGATTTATTTAAGTTAAAGCTAATGCCCAAACGTGTTATTCCTGTCCTATCTACAGGTGAAGTTATCCCGGTTCCTTAGAATAAGTTACAGATAATGATCAGTTATATCAGGCTGGCTCACTGGGTTTTACCAGAAAACAACAGCTGCAATGATATTTATTTTTTCCTGTTATCTTTTGGCTAACCTTTCCAGTCTGCGACTTTGTTCTTTCTTGGCTCTTGCGATCAGCTCCGTATCAACTTCTTTGTTATCTTCTGCCGAGTCGATGGCATTGCGGATCGTGGTGAACTGATTTCAACATTAGAGCCTTGCTGATAGCCCAGCTTCTTTTTATAGTGCAATTATTCAAAATGAAAATCTTTTGTGATCCGAAAAGATCAGAACATGTCCTGGTAAAAGAATTGTGCGATCTGCAGTAATAACTCTTTTGCCCCTAAGTTAGTTTATGATCAAACGTCAATTTATTATAAATATAAAAGTATATCAATATCATAATCGAAAAGTAAAGCTGTGATGTTTAATATCCTTTTAGAACTTTTGTTACTTAACGTTTAAAACTCTAGATTGATTTTGATGTAACGTTCAATAAATACTGGGTGATTTTGTGATCACTTTCTAACTTTTCAGGAGGCTTAGACTAGAACATCAAACTGAATATCTTTTACTTTGTAAGCAAACCTGAAATTGCAAAAAAAACACTGTTCCATACTAAATAGCAAATGCCTAGCAGACTCGAAAGTATGAAGCAGCTGATTTGTTTTACTCTAGAACGATTTAATATGTTCGCATACACCTTCGCGTAACATAGTGTATCTCCCAAGGGCCAGTGGCACGGTGTCGGGCGGTGTTAACACCCGGCACGTTAACCGTATGTAGCCGTTTAACAAACTAATTATGATGCTAATTATCAGTGTTAATAGCCCACGGTACGCTAAGTGCCTCCATAAAAATTAAATGTTGTGCGTTTATTGTCAGTTTTATTTGGCGACGCGACGCTTGTTTTCATTTACGACGGTGTCTCGTTACTTTGTTAACCGGGTTACTTCTTGTGGGGTTATAAAGTTACCTTCTTACTCATTTCTAACTATTGTTTTTGGTGTCCATTTTTATTTAGGATGTATTTGCATGGAATATGGAAGCGGAATAAAATGAGCTAAGCTAAGTAGGTATCCTGAACCAGGTTAAGGTAAAGTACTTCACGCCTGTACAGCTTCTTATTCTCTACAAAGCCCAAGTGCGATCTTGCAAGGAGTACTGCAGTCACCTCTGGAACGGCTCTGGACGCACTGGACTCAGTTGAGCGTCGAGCCAAGAGACTCATCGGCGATGACGCACTCGTCAAGGCTATGTTACATAGTCTGGAACATCAGCTTTGTGAACTTGGCACCCGACATTGGAATGGAAGTTTGGTTTGGTTGCTTGGTGTCGGTGTTTTATCGGTTACACTTCGGCGAATGTGTCCAGGAGCTTCATGATCTGATTCCACCATCCCCCTTCCTCCAACGTACGACAAGATAGTGCGAGACTGCATCCATATGTAGTCGACCTTCCAACAATCCGCACAAAAAGGTTCGCATTCTCCGGTCCGGTTTATAATGAGAACCGGTAAGATTTCGTTTGGAACTCTCTCCCTACGTCTTCCAAAGCAAATACAATCAGGATATTTTTAAAAGAACAGTTAATATGCTTTTTCTGGGTTAGCGCGCTACATCCTCGGCTTCATCTACCGTTTCCATCAGGTGAGCTGAAGCAAAGCGCAAGATGAAGCAAGATGGGTTGATCAAGATCATCCCCTTAAAAAACTGTCCGCATATTAAAAAAAGTAAGTAAGTAAGTTGTAGCCTGTAGAATCCCACTGCAGGGCAAAGGCCTCCTCTGACGAATAAGGGTGAGAGGGAGTGGGCCATACTCCCACTGTCCGCATATTAAGCAACTTTTTAATACAGAAATAGGATAGAGTATGTAGGATACGTATGTTTCATTCACGCCTCCAAAGACAATGAAAATCCAAACGTTTTTGTACTTTACATCCGACCATAGAAAAGTAAACAGTGACGTATTCAAGAAATTAAACCATCATCGACTTGTATCAAACATCGCACACATCTTCAGTTATACACATATTTACACAGTTGTTATACAGTCATAGGTAGTATCTATGTATTTATGTATGTATTGTATATTGCCGTCACACAAGCCGTACAATGTTGAGGCATCAGCCACTTACATTGTTGCTTAATTGATAATGGTACCAGTTTGTAAAATATCTACATAATGACAGGACAGGGCAAGCATACTGAATAATAACATGGACTTAAACTAGATAAGGGCACTAACGTGGAAACTAGTACTCCTGGTTATATCAGCTCAGGGAGTCTGACGGTAAACGAAGACCTTCAAACTGAACAAATTACAGCCACACAGCTTAAAAAATTAGCTTAAAATCAGCTTAAAATGACTTTACCAACCCGACTCAAATGTATTGACAGCCATGTCAATAGGAGTTCAGTTGAAGATTTGAATAGCAATGGCTGAATAACCGCATAACTCGACGAATCGCTAGTTCTGTGTAATCTCGGTAGTTTTCTATTAAGCTGTGGTCTGTTTGCGATGAAGGCCCTCCTGTGCTTATATATAAAACAGTGGAATTTTTTTCTCGTTTCCTGTGTAAAGGTTGAACTACACGACACAGCACAGCATCCCATTTTTCAGTCGCTCCATCCTTTTCTGTCACTCAGGAACGTCATTTGCTGGAGCATATAAGATAGACGGAACGTGATGGCGCGCGACAGCACGCTGCTCCAGCAAATGACGTTCCTGAGTGACAGAAAAGGATGAAGCGACGGAAAAATGCGATGCTGTGCTGTGTGGTGTAGTTCAACCCTTAGGCTCCATTCCGTTCAGTTTGATGGGTCTGAGTTCACCGTTTTCAGTCTGTGGAGGGCTGTCCCTTACACCCTGTATACAGGTGTCAGTATTAAGAAGAACCTGTACACCTAATTGATACAACGATTACAACTTTGAAAATAAATATAATTTTAATTAAAGTTCGCCGCCGCGTTTTTTTTTGATCTTATAGGCTTATCACAGAAACTGCTGTAGGGATTTTCATACGGTTTTCACTAATAGAAAGATTCACGAGCAAGGTTTTTTCAAGAAATATTCCAGCGATAACGCGGCGATATAGTTCATTCAAATCCTAATCTCGAAAAACACGGATATTTGGAGTGTTTCAATCACACAGTTTTCACGCACAACAATACTTTCCCCGACTGTGAGCACGTGCAGTTCCCTTCGATCAACATATTTATTATAGGCCCCGCCCATTTTTTTTGTAACCTGAATGTCAACTATTGTCAAAGAAAGGAGCTCTACTTTAAATAATTAAATGTACATTTTCTACGTTTAACAATGGACAATACCATGCATTATGGACGAGTCAATCAATCAGGACAAACCTTATTAAGTATTTTTATAATTTGTGTACCTACTGTTTCACTTTTAGTTTCATTCAACTTTGCGTAATCCGAGAAACGTATGAACCAGTTCAAGAAACCGAACACTCATCGAAATATTTTATTAATGAATACCATTCTGTAACAAATATATCTGCTCATTACGCGCTTCTCGAAGAACGTAAACGTTTGCATAAAAACGGCTAAAACACTCTTTTAGTGTGTGAGTATTATGGTAACTAGTAATCTTTGGAATAACTGTCGTAAGATTAATTTAAATGTTTCTTCTGTTCTAAGTTTCAGAGCTCGCAAAACGTAGTACGTTCATTGAAGATCCATCAACAAATTATATAAAATTGTAATTACCTGGTAAAATAGCTTTGTGGAAGTGAAAGCAATCAGTAGGGCTAGCTAGCATGCCAGCCTGGCATTGCCAAGCATGACAAAGCGGTGAGAAAGCCGTCATGCGCGCTCATAAGAGACAGAGACACATCTCATTTAGTCGGGGATGGCATGCAGGAAACACAACAAATTTTACAGACACTGAAAAAAAAACAACCAAACCCTAAAATTTTCGAACTTACAATAAAATACTTGACAATAAAGGAAATGCACTCCGATAGCTCCCAGAAACCATATTACCTTGCATGTCTATGGGCAGTGAGGCGAGGGCGGTTGAAGATAGACTTGGTTATACCAGGTACCTAAGAATTGATGGCAATTGGCAACTAATAAACTCAATATCGTTTACGCACACATTGCCAACTAGTGGACTTACTATGTAGCTAAATTGTAAAGTACTCGTAGGTTTCCAAGCGGACAGCAATGGCCGTAAACAAGTCGTAAAAAATTAAATGATCTGATCAATTGATTCGTTTAAAAGCATCGTGGTATTAGACATGGGTTGTAAATCAGTGGCCACTAACTCAACACTATACAAGTCCAGCAGTAGGTAAACGTACTACATTAAATAAATATCTTCGACATTGTCATCGTAGTATGTAGCAGAATCTAGTCAGTACCCAAGTATCGAGACACATCAAACTACGCAAAAATAAGCTGGCCGCGCTATCAAAAGTGACAGCACCTGTCAAAAGTGACAGAAGCAATCAAATTAAATTAAATTGAATTAAATAAAATGTAGTGTAATGTAACGTAACTTAACTTAATTTAGTTAATTAATTACTTAATTAAATTAAATTAAGTAACATTACATTAAATTAAAACAATTTAAAAAGTGACAGTAGCTGTCAAAAGTGACAAGAGCTGTCAAAAGTAACAGGAGATGGTGACAGTAGCTGTCAAAAGTGACATGAGATGGTGACAGGAGCTGTCAAAAGTGACACGCGTGGCAATAACAAAATTACAAACAATTATTAATATAATGCAAATTAAAATAGACAAAAAAAACTAGTAAAATTAATTCAAATAATTCATATGAAAAATAATTAAATTAAAAAAAAAAAAAAAACTAGCCTTAAAAAAAATATCACTTGTGCACTATTGCGGCCAGCACTTTTGACAGATTCTGTCACTTTTGACAGATCCTGTCACTTTTGACAGATCCTGTCACTTGACAGCTACTGTAATTTTTTGTAATTTAGGTATTTTGTTTGGTACGTTTGTTTAATAACATCCTACACCGATTTGCAACCAACTTTTCTTCATGCTTTCACGCGAATCTGCCATAACGCGAATCTGCCATAATGCGAATGAGCGGGAATCAATCCCGCTAATCTCAACACACAGGAAGTAGCGTAGGTAGGCAGTTAGAGCCACTACACTACAGCGTACCTGGCTGCATCAGAGGGCTCAGTTTGGAGGAACATTAAAGTGCTTATTCCATCGCAATGAGCGTTTTTCTATTGGTTCGATAGATGGCACTACGGTCTGTGCGAATAAAGGTCAACATTTCAAAAAGTGTTATTTACGAAACATTTTATTTTAATCGAAAACTGTTTACGTCTGACACGGTTGTAAGTATAGGCTCGATCCCTCGGCCTTTACAAAAAAGGAGCGATAAAAATGTCATCGATCGAGTTTTTTAGGAACTATATTTAAAAAATAAAAGAAAAACGCTCATTGGTTCGGATATGTTAAAGTTTTCAAGTAAGTGTTTCCATAGTGTTTCAGTGGTCTGCGCGGACGCAGTCGCAGGCTCCGCTAGTTCAATATAAAATAATATAAGAACGAAGTCTTTGTTAAGCAGACATCACAATGGATTAAAATTATAAAACACTGAACAATCGACTATTCAAATTCAATGAATATTGAGAAGAATTACCAGACAGTTAAAAACATACACCCACGTTCAATGAATATGATTATGGTATAGGCTATTTCTTTATTCGTAGAGTATAGGTATCAAACGATACATACATAATAGACCGTATTTTATAGGGATAGACAGGGAAATTGCTACAGCTATCAACTTGTAGAAGTTTGCAGTACAGCACGGAATGATGAGAATGTGACAAGTGGTGATAGGTGACTGGCCCTCCTCATAAATAATATAAAAAAACAATACCGAAGATAAATGTGAACAATCAATGAATTATTAACATTATTTTACCCACATAGTCATAACCAAAATAACGCTTATTTGTAGGTAATTTTTTGAATATACCAACCACATAATAGCAGATTACACACCGAGGGCAGGAAAGTAAGAAAGGTCTCAGATCTCATTATCTCATGATCTGAGGCTTTCTTATTTACTGCCCGAGGTTAGTATACGATTTTTCTCCACGACGGAGGTGGAAAGCGGCAACTTCGTTTAGCGCAGCGGGACGAAAATGGTCGCTTTCCGTCCGGAGGGGAGAAAAATAACATTATGCACGATTATCTCCCCATTATTTGTGTAAGTCATTATGGAAATGAAGATTACATTTACCTACAATCAATTTATTTTTCAGTATGTATAAATTTGAGTTTAATTACAGTAAATTAGCATATTTACCTTAGTACCGAATGAGTCATTCCCAAATTAGTATAACATGCATAAATGAGGTTATAAATGTATATTTTTTAAGCGACGTGTTTTTATGTGATTTAACTAGGTATTTATTTTATTTATTACACCCCGTCACACTGGACAGAGTTTCGGTATTACTAGTGAAACGTGGATGATCTGAGTTTTCAGAATATCTCTGTCTACCCCCTCGGGGAACATAGTTTTCCGTCGCTCCATCCTTTTCTGTCACTCAGGAACGTCATTTGCTAGAGCATATAAGATAGACGGAACGGAACAGCACGCCGCGTGCGATCGCGTTCCGTCGGACGCGGCGACGGAAAAATGCGATGCCGTGCTACGTGGTGTAGTTCAACCCTTATACTTTATTTTATTAAAACGGTTCTTAGTTCATTTGTAAACATAATTCTTTTCAATTAGACACTAAAGAACGAAACAATTAAAACTTAGCAGAACGCAGTCGATCGCCCCATTAGTTCCCCATCGCACCATGGCATGGCCGACGCGATCGGTGTCGTGTCGACGGACGGACATTCAATGCCACCATAGCATCAATGTAATGCTATCGATCCGTGCCATCTGTTGCATCCATCGGTTGCATTCTAGATACGCATCGTGCATAGCTGAGATCAACATACATTGTTGATACTTTGTTTTTATGCTCTGTATACTTTGTACTTCGTATGATTTTAAGTCCTTGCACCAAAAGATGCAGAAGTCTAACTTAATATGTTGATGGTTTTTTAAGAGGATGATCAGACCATCAAACTGAACATCTTTCTCTATGGGACAAACATCGAAATCGCGAAAAAAAAACAGCTGTCATTTGGTTTTGTCCGAAACAACCGTTTTCGCTGTGTTGATGTTGGCCTGCTCAAGATGTAGGAGAATAAGTATACACAACGATCCTAGCATTGTTCTACTCGTATGTCTGAACAGAATGGATCAACGACCTTTACCGCTCATCTGCCCTTAAGTCGCAGTTCGATACAGAACAAAAAGCCGCGGCCGGAGCGAGCTATGCATATTAATGATTTATATCGAACTAAATAAAGCTTTCGACTACAAGGTCGACGCCGTTCGCCAAGTGTCGGTACACCGTAGAACATAGGTTAAACTCTGAAATTTTCTTAGTATTTCGTAGTATACTTTTTGCACTTGGTTTTTGTAAAGGTTCTAATTATTTCACCTGATGTCCCAGAAGGCAACCTTGAGGGACACCCAACATAATTTTGCAACCCAACTAAGTCATAAGAAAAGGGGATCATATAAACGGATCATAATTAAATATCACAATTGCAATCACGTGCTGTCGAAATACTTAAAGTGAACTATACTTTGAATTGCACTTGGACCAGTTGTACGAGTAGCAAAGTTTCACGTTTACGTTTTACGTTTATATGCCTATCTGAATGTTTGAGATAGTTAGAATTACATTACATATTAAAAACTGGATTTGCTGCAACTATGTTGTCTTCGCCAATCTGCCATGGGCACCTGTCTTCAACCGGTAATAAAACGATAAACAAATCATTCGACAACTCAAGTCTTATAACAACTGTCTCGTGTACAAGCTGTGTTGAGAGGTATACGAGTCACCTTTGTTTTGATTTATTTCTGTATCGTGCCGGTAAATGTTGAACCTAGAGTCGACGGGTACTTGCACTCATTGTTTCTATTGTTGTTTAAAATTAGACTTAATTGTTGTCATGTTTTGTATAATTCCACTTTGACACTAGTTTATTTTTCAACATTCATTGCAGTTTGATATACATATCTGTAATAAAAACAAGTGGACACACAGGAAGGACACGACACAAAAAAGCGTACACTACTAGACAAAAACTAGAAACAACATGTGGGCAGGACATGCCTTTCGTTACGAAGGTTTCTTTAAGGGTTATTTTTAGCCTAAATGGAGTAACCAATTAATAGAATTTTATTCCGAGAGCGAAAATGCGCGCTGCATACAAACGTACTATGGTGATTTTTTCAATACTAACCAATTAAAGTCAATGAAATTTTGCAGGAACGATCTAGAAACAAATCTTTATGCTTGCATGGAGTCAGATTTTCGTTAAAATATACAGTTTCAATGCTAGGATTAATTTAAGATTTGTATGGAAATCTTTGAGGCACTGTAACTTTAAAACTATACATTTTAACGAAAATCTGACTCCATACAAGCATAGAAATTTGATTCTAGATTGTTTCTGCAAAATTTCACTGACTTTAATTGGTTAGTATTGTAAATATCACCATAGTACGTTTGTATGGAGCGCGCCAACGGTAATATACCCTTAAAGAACGAAGACGTTATCGTCCATATTTGTGTTGCTTAGAGTATGTATAAGCAAGCTTGTTTATACATATTCAAAGGTTGCGAGCGAGCGTTAAGTTATGTTACTCTTTAATCTTCATTATTAACACACATAATCTTCATCTTACAGGTACTGAACTGTCCTGTAGTGCCATTCTAGATGGCAGGCCTTATTTTTGCGACTTCAAGTTTAAAAGGATGTTCTCTTGTTTAGGAAATTGTAAAATCCAGAGTATTCAATAAATCTATCGAATAAACGTTATTTCACACCGAAACATCGCAACATTATCGGTCAATGGAGCTGTGGTTAAAGTAAAGCTACAGGGGTTCAAAAAGAAACACAGGTGTTGACTCATTAGGAAGCAGGTCAATAACCTCGAAACAGAAGTCGATTGCAACATATACATACTTAGTTTGCACACGTGTGACCACCGTAGTTAAATAGTTGGGCATTGGGCAACTATTGTATAGAAAACACATTTGAATATGGTGATCGGTACGGTACGGTGATGGGGATATTGTTTGTGAGTTGAGAAGGTTTTTAAAGAAATTCTTTTGTTCACTAGTGGATCCGGCTGCTGCTCCAATTAAACGCCCATTGGCTCATGGAGGTTGGTGTCTTAGCAGTGTTTGTTGGATTCTTAATTAGTTATTCTTTTGGTCTTACAGTAATGTTAGGCCTCATTGCAAGCGAATACGGAAGAGAGCTAGCAACTCAATCAAGAGGCGGCGGTTCGATTCCTGGCCTGTACCACTAATTTCTACGGAATTTATGTACGGTTATATTTAACATTATCACTAGCTCGACGGTGAAGGAAAACATCGTAAGGAAACCTGCATACCCGAGAATAATAAAAAAATTAGTTCGGATGTATGTGTAAAATATGGGTGAGCTCTTGGGGCGAACACAAAAGATCAGCGATGGTCGCAGTGGTACATAACGAACCTTGCTTGCAATAGCCCAGCCAACAATAATAAATAGGCCTCATTAGGTTCAGCTTACGAGCCGAGCGATATGCCCAGTCTACTCTTAACCTTTTTTTTCACTTTGACACAATACTGTTCTATTCTATTTTTATTTAATGGCGTTTCCTTGTTAGATTTCGCCAGTGACAAGTAGTTTGAGGGAGTGTCTATCCAATCTCGAGGATTGTTTTTGAGTAAGAACAACTGAGAAGGATTTTGGGACCTCGTGGCAGGCTGAGACGCGAACCGCGCGAACACCACGCGAGAGACAAGTGTTCGAGGCAAACCCTGCAACGTGACTCGACACAATACTGTATCTGCGGCATGTTTAAAACATATCTTTTAAAAACTAAAATAAGGCAATTTTGGTTAGACGTCAGAAGTTCCTTCTACTGTGTTTAAGATAATAACCGCGGAAACGTGAATGAAAAGACCTAGTTTGGATCATTACCAAATTGGGATCTCAGTCAGAAGCGTGTGGTCGATGTTGGCTCGACTGTTGTATTTAATTATTTGAAACTATTAAAAAAAATCAAATGAAATTTTCGTGAAGTTTAATTTAGCTGCAAATCGATAAAACTATTACTAACATAGGGTGTAAGATGACATTTATGTACTTACTAATAAAAAAATTATGGAACTAGGAACTTGTTTTCCGAAATAAATAAATTGAATTGAATTGCAGGTTGCAGCAATAACCTTAAAAGAGCGTCTAGACATTCGCGTCTTGCAAAACAGGTCATCGGCCGAACACGGCTGGCATTCATCTCCCCGGATGTCAAGTTCCTTCCAAAAGACCAATTTGTCTTGGATCAACAAAGTCTACGTGCAGCAATTGCCATACAACCTTGAACGAGCGTTCAGTTCAGGCTTCTCGAAGCAGGTCAACGGCCGCTGGTCGTGTGGCAGTCATCTTCACGGATGACAAGAGACTGCTTTCAATAGACCAATTCGTCTTGAATCGCCGCCGCGGGCAGAAGCAAATAATGGAGACTGGTGAGTAATTTGTTGAGTAACATATCTCGTGTCAATTGTATGTACTCTTATCTACCTTTGACTGAGAGATTCGGAGTCTCTGGTAAATGAAACTATTTAGTCGATGTAAATAGAAAAAGATATTGCCGGGACGTTGGCTTAGAATTTCTTGTCATCCCATGCGTTTAGTACGAGGCGGCGATGCAGACATACCTACAATATCTGTTCTGTTTTAGTGAAATGAACCTTGCTACAACTGCACACATCTCCTTTCGTATCAGCATGTGGGATGCCAATCATTCATGCTGTAATTAAAAGATTAGCCAACCAGCAATGGTCTTATCGAGGCCCAGGCATTGCCTCGTCACTCCCGTTTGACAGCTGCGATGAAGTCGTGACGTCACGTGCATCTTCCAAGATGCAGGCTGTCGCTCATTGACATAAGGCGCATTTTAGTTTTCGTTCCTGAAGCGCAAAGTTCGAAATTCGAAAAAGCGAGCGAAACCGGGTTGAGTGCAGTATCTGTTACGGTAGTAACTATTAAGGGGCCATAGGTCCCGACGAATATTTTCTATGAGAAACGCGATTGCCGAGCGCTCCGAAAAGTGTGTGCGTGAGCCGTATTTTCGATTAAAAAAAAATAACTAACCAAAGTACTTTTTCTAGATTTTATTTATGATTGCACTAGTTAAACTAATGGTGAATATGTGAGTATAAATACCAACAATCGGGAACTATTTAAATTTCTTCTAAACCGTGAAAAATGTTTAAAAATGCATGAACGATTTTCTATCGAGTGAAGTAGTTCCAATCGTGTATTCAGTTGATGATTTCACTAGATAAACTATCCAAAAATACTGAGGTATGACTTTAGTTTCGGTAAATGGTATAAATCTAGTCGTAAAATGAAAAATAAAACATGCCTCCGAGGTATTTCCACCTACTATTACGTCTTAAGTAATCTGTGGCCCAGGGTGCGTCAGACGAACTTAGGTATCGTCACTCGGGGAGGCTTTTTACTTTGGAGGCACTTAGATGTGCTCAATATAACAGAGGATTCAAATTTCTCTCGAATGCAAAACTGTCTATAATTTCATTTACATTTAGTCAACTATTAGCAGCATAATGTAATATAACACCGTTAGTATGATAAAGTACACGTTAAAATTAGTAAACAGATCATTTAACAATGATTGATATGGAAAGATTGCGTTTCGCAACGATAACACTGCTTGAATCATCTTACTGCTAGCGCCTGCGCCCGCGTCTCCATGACGTCAACCGTAAAGCAAATTAATAAAACAATGAAAAAGCGTCTGTTGAATTAATTTCAAAGGCTTGATTACAAAATGCAATATTCTGATGATGTGTGATGTCTACCAATGCGCATTGGGCACTCGTGGTGGACTAACCGCTCATAGAGCCTTGAAGGTAGGCATGTGACCTGCAGTCACAGATTACCTCCAATAGATACCGCATACAGAGCCGCCGACGCGCACCACACATCTATGATTTTGCACTGATATAAGCAACGGGATAGCGCTAGATCAGAATAGTGCGACCTTGAAATGGCCAATCATGTTTATTATAAGAGATAAGTGTACTTTTTGCAACCATCAGCAGCAAAGCTGATTCAGTGATTACGGGGTGTAGAGCATCTCTGTGATGGGGATGGACCAGGTCTGCCTGCATAACGTCAGTTGGTTTAGGAGTTATAGACATTTGAAGGTCAGTAAAAAATTAACGATCAGCTGCAAGGCTGATCGTATGATATTATTGTAGTATGCACTGTAGCTATGTGAACAGTATAAAAACTGACATGTTCTTCAGTCGGTTTAGGAGTTACAGCCGTTCAAAGGTCCGACCTTTGAACTGCTGTAACTCCTAAACCGGCTGGCAGTTGATGTCAGTTTTTGTACTGTTTACATAGCTACAGTGCATACTACAATAATATCGTATGATTAGCCTTTCAGCTGATCGTTAATTTTTTACTGACCTTTGAACGTCTGTAACTCCTAAACCGACTGACGTTATGCAGGCAGACCAGGTCCATCCCCATCACAGAGGATGCTCTACACCCCATAAACACTGAATCAGCCTTGCTACTGATGGTTGCAAAAAGTACACTTATCTCTTATACTAGTTGCATTATTTCGTGCCCCGCTACCCGCACCTACCGCCAAAAATGGTGACTTCGGGCCTGTACGAAATTTTCATCATGCGGTATCTATTGGGGGTATTCTGTGCCTGCAGTGAAAAGTATCTGATGAATTATGATGATTCATTAATGAAACACTTACACTCAGTTGCAGAAACGCTCATTAAAGTCCTCCATTAAATCTCTTGCTGTCACTTTTTGTCTCGTTGACGTAGTAAAAGCTAACAAGAAATTTAATGGAAGATTAACTTAAATGAGCGTTTCTGCAACTGAGTTTTAATCTTCTAAAATAGAATGCAGTTTTTCTTCGATATCGACCAGAGTAAACAAAAATGGAGGGAAGAATATTTTAATTTATGTGGAGTATCGTGAACTTGTATGAGCTAACTCCGTCATACTTCATGTTGTCTTCCAAACGATTCTAGTACGGTTAGATACAGTCCCGTCAAAGAATAGCTATTGTGTATGACACGCCAGAATTTTCTTTTCGGTATTGCTCTCTACAAGCAGCCTTCCAGAACCATTTTTAATACTTTTGCAATATGATATGACGTTCTGCTCTACGCAATTTATGCCCATACGTAGAGCTTGCTTGATTTAGGTAACCCCCTAAAATAAAATTTGCAAACAATAATTTGAAAATACTCAGATAGAATACCAATTTGCTATTAACTTAGAATACTGAAACGTTACGTTTTACCAATAATGATTTAGTAGATGAGGAAGTTATGCTACGATTACGATCGATTCTAAATTCTAGAACCATCACGATACCTACCTGTAATGTACGTGTTAGTAATGTGTACGGGTTTACCTGTTACTTGATATACGATTATTATTATTTTGGGTACGGTGGGCTATTTGCAAGCCGTCGAGTAACTCTTAAGTAATCTGTGACCGTGGCTTTGAAACACGGTGACCTGTGCTGGTCTATGTGCTCGCCCATATTTTGTTTTACACATGCCTGACTGAACTAAGGGTTTTCTTTTCGTTTTTGAGTATACTCATAGGCCAGTTTACTCATATTTTTCCTTCACCGCTGAACTAGTGACAAATACAATCAATCAATCGAATGTACTTTATTACAACAACATAAAAGAACAACATTTACAACTGTACATACATTTCGTAGAACTTAGTGGTATAGGCCAGTAATAATCGAGCCGCTGCCTCATGAAGAAGCAAGCTGAAGAAGCAATCGCAAGCTCTCTTCCGTATAGGCTATCACCGCTCCTTCGATACGATGCTTGAAGGAACATATCTGATGCCTTCACCGTGTGGCTGTAAATCCCTGTTCAGAAACTATAACTACCAACCATCTTTTATAAGAGCTATCACATTATTTTAGGCTTCGAACAACCGAGCCACTGCGGTCGCAGACACTGCTGTAGCGAGTGACGGCGACAAGTGTGCGACGCGTCCCTACAAAATGTATGAAAAAGCGTATGTGCCTGCTTGTAGCTGGCCACCGGTGGCTGTTTGAGCTTAGCCTTAATTTCAAGGATAACTATGATAATGTTTATGGGCCGGTCTTCGCCTATGTCGACATTTTTGCATAAATTCCCAGCGTCTCCATGCAAAGGTCCGGCTCGGTAAGCGAACGGTCTCAATATCGGTCTGTGATTGTATCTGTGTTAACTTTGTTAGTAATCCTAAATCTGAATAAATAAATAAATAAATAAATATATCTCGCTTCTTGCCCACAAACAAACGGATAACACAACTGATACAAGGTTACTTACTTCCCTAATGGTTATAAATTACAGTTAATGTGGACGTTTAATGTAACGACGTATTTTCGCGGTTTACTACATATACATAAACATTTAACCATATACTCTTTCTGGGTGGTCGAAATGTTTCTAAAACTACAAACCTACCTACCTACATACATAAAATAACCTTTTTTTCAGGATGGTCAGAAATCTTGCTACAATTGACATATTTTTTTAAGCTAAGTTTTGTATGATTTTTTTTTCGCGATTTCGATTTTGGTGCCACACAGAAAGTTGTTCAGTTTGACGGTCTGATCATCCCTTTAAAAAGTGTCAACATATTAAGAAAGACAAATAGTACCGTTCAGGTTAAAGTATTCTAACAATACCCTCCCGTTTCATATTATAATCTCTGAGCTAATTAACATTCTCGTTGTAAACATCATCATCATTAGACTGTCATTATCTCTTCAGTCCGGCTACCCTCTCAATGACTATTAGTCGCATAAACTATATACAAACTCTAAGCAATAATTTGCCGCAAACATTCAAAGACTTCAAAGCAATTAACTCGAACACAGTTGACATCCGGCGCATCACAAACAAACATGAGCATTGAGCATTGCAAAAACGTGAAGTGTGCAAGCAGGGTACCGGGTTACCGCAAAGCCTAGAAGCGTAGCCTAGCCTAGCCCACACTTTGTGGTACTTGACACACATAGTTCACTTTACTAGCAGAACATTAAATAATTTACTAAACATTATAGTGTTGGGCGAAGCTAATGAGCTGGATTGATTACTTAGCCGTATAAGCCTGTTTACGTATAAGTAAGGGCCGTATCACACGAGCGATTTTTGAGCGTAGCGTAGACGTTGACGGTACGGCATATTACGGTAGTATACGATATTTCTGAGATCAATCAATCAGTGTTGCGGCGGAATCGCGGCGAAAACGCGCAGTCAACTCCTGTGCTTAAAAATCGCATCGATCCAATAGCGACGCGACGTCACGTAAATTTAATCTAAATGAATGAATTCTTGAATATGAATATTTGTACCTGGGTCATGGATGTTTGTATCTTGTATTCTATATCGTTGTCTAGTCATCATGATACAAGTCCAGGCTAGTTTCTGGTACTTTAAATGTGACTAGATGATTTGTGTGACAATGTCCAAGATATTTATTTATTTACTAGTGTTTTCCCGCGACTTCGTCCGCACAAATTATATACCAGATTTTAAGTCAGGTCATAAGCTATCAAACAAAGAAAGTTTCATCAAAATCGGTTAAGTAGTTTTTGCGTGATGCGCGAACAAACAAACAAACACACAATTTTGTCAATAGATGGCGCTGCACGTTTTTAAATCGCGCTATAGATATGTAATTTGACTTTATATGAAGTGAACCGCTACTTTTTTATTCCTTATGATTTTACGGTTTTATAATAGTTAAGATTTATTTAATTCTAAACTGCCTATTTCGACTAAAGCGACTTTATGAGAAACGCCGTCAAGTACGTAGGATATTTGAAGTGCATAGTGTGTGCGCTAAACACATGCACTTTCTCGTCCTTACCATACCACCTAGAAAACCAAAAGAAAAACGCTCATTGCTAACCGCAGGTTTTACCGTACAAATAATGAAGTCTGTCTGTTTATGCCCTAAGCACTTGTTTATGTAACACAGCACAGGTACGTACTGGAACCTAATTGGTGGAGAAACTGACCGATTTGGGACGAGATGCGGAAAAAAGAAGTTTTCTACTCCGTATATGGTGCGAGTACTGAATTTTCTAAAAGCAAATGTGAAGAGAATGACGTTTTTCTTAACGCAACGATATCTCGGATATCTACGGACTCAATTCACTACCTAAACTACATCGTAATCGTAATAAGCCTTTAGATAACATTGAACAAGCGTTACAATTCAACCAAACAAACTTACAACGAATCGATTTTTAAAAATACCCAAAGATTATTAAAGGTAGACTAATTATATTTAAAATACTTTTTCTCCCCTCCCCGGTCGGAAAGCGTAAATTTTCGTCCCGCTGCGATAAACGAAGTTGCCGCTTTCCACCTCGGTCGAGGAGAAAAATAGTATACTAACCTCGGGCAATAAATAAGAAAGCCTCAGAGCTCAAGATCTGGGACCTTTCTTACTTTCCTGCCCTTTCCTGCGTGTGTAATCTACTAAAGGGTGAAATTGATATCATTAGCATACTTTTAAACAAAGAGTCTACCCATCAAACTGAACAACTTTTACTATGGGAGCAAAAAAAATCGGAACAAAAAAAAATCTGCTGTCCCATACATTTGAGTCGTGTAGGCAGCGGCGGCGGCCAGTTTAGTATGGGACAGGGACAGCAGATTTTTTTTGCTCCGTTTGGTTTACTCCTATAGTAAAAGTTATTCACCCTGTATATCTTACTAAGATTAAAAATGTGCATGTTTGGATGTTTAAATGTTCGTCACTCAATCGCGCATAACCGGCTGATCAGATTTAGACAAAATTTGGAATTATTACCGGCACGCCGCTTTCTTCATTTGACACACAGATAGAAAATGTTCTGGATTACCTAACACATAGGATACTTTTTAAACGCAGACGAAGTCGCGGGCAAAAGGTAGTTGTTAATATAATACCAATTTTATTAAATTACAATATGAAAATCTTAACATTTACCGAACGAATACCAACACAAATAAAAATAAATTACTTTCGCAAATATAATTTCTGTCGTGTGACGAAAAAAAAAACAGATAAAACAAAATTGAAATTATCCTTATGTATTTTTTTAAACAATTTTATTTTATAACTTTAAATGACTTTTCCTGATCTTAAGAGGAAAATATGGGACAAATATTTAGAATCACATTGCCCTAGATCCAAGCATTCGATTGAATTGAACTGGACGAAACGCGAACACATGCACAAACGCATAAACAATTCAAATAGGAGCGTACGGTCGTTTCGTTATCGCGCGTCTCTAATCGAATGCACCAGTGAAATAGGTCACTGCTCTTGCAATGCTCTTGTTTCCTAGTACTAACAGGTTAGAAGCTACTTACACTATATTTAATAACATTTCAGTTGATACTTACATAGAAGGCTACTTTATCATGGTCATTATACTTTTAGGCATTTTGCGTTCATAGACGAATTAGAAATTAGAGACTCCGCTCAAGAAGGATTTCCCACATCCTCCCTCAACCCACAGCTGGGCATAGGCCTCCTTTTTATCACCCTCGGCCTTTTTTTTTTTTTTTTATCCTTTTTGGGTTCAGACATGGATGATATATGTTCGTGCCGTTGTTGTATGGTTTCCATAATAAAACCCTTTAGTGCTAGTTTGGGATCATTACAATGTATGTGCCTATGTGCCTGTAAGCGTTTATTGCGCCACTCCTCACGATCTTGTGCCAATCTGATCCATGTCTGACCCGCAACCCTAACAATGTCGTCTGACCAACGCATCGGTGGTCTACCCACAGACCTCTTTCCTTCTCTTGGCCACCATTCCGATAATGCCTTGGTCCAGCGGCCATCTTCCCTTATACCCAAATGTCTCACCAATCTCCACTTCAACTTTGTAATCCGGTCTCCAACGTCGTCGATCTTCGTTCGAAGGATTTCTACGTTGGGTACATGGTCCACAAGCGATATGCCCAGCATGCGCTCCATGGCTCTTTGTGAGACTTTTATTTGGTGCATTTTTTGCCTAGTTAGCGTCACTTAGATAAGTTCGTATATACTTTCATTTTTGATCTGTATACTTTCGTCACAGTATTGGCCAGCGCGCGGCACCTTTAAACTATTCTACTCACGCTTGTTTTGAATATTTCTTATGCCAATTTCTAATAATTAGACTTGTTCAAGAATGGAGGTCGATTGTATAGATACTCGTAGATACTAGATATAACTTAATTACCTATATAGATAGCGAGATAATAAATCGTGCTGTGTTTACCCGAAACAGATGGTTTATTGAGCAACATGATAATGTTGGAAACGGTTACATACCTAATATAAGATCGTTCTATTAAAACGACCTTTGTAACGGGCTTTATAAGAATATTTCTAAGAATTTAATTACAGAAATTGACGAATTACAACAAAACCAGTAGGACGAATAGCACTTTACGAATTTAAGTTTTCACCCTGTATACAGGGGTCCTTGCTGTGATGTCTGTTTTTAAGGGGATGGTGATGGTGAGACTATCAAACTGAACAACTTTCGCGATGGGACCCTGACGATGACGACACCAACAACGACATCGCGAAAAAAATATCATCAGCTGTCCATTTGACTCGAGTAGATTTTGAGTTTTAATTTTTTTTTCTAATTTAATACTTGTTTGTGCTCACGACTATTTATGTACACAAAATGTTCATAACGGTATAAATATTTAATCAAAACAGTTTATAATTTATTTTCTCCCCTCCGGCCGGAAAGCGTCAATTTTCGTCCCGCTGCGCTAAACGAAGTTGCCGCTTTCCACCTCGGTCACCTTTCCACATGTTTGTTTACCTCGGCTTCGCCTCGGTCCACAATTACATGGCATCTGAGGCCTTTCTTACTTTCCTGTCCTCGGTGTGCAATCTACTATAATATTCTCAACTGAGAATACTGTTTTGAATAACTTCGCAGCAGCATTTTACTGTCAATTAAATGAAACATTTTACTTTCTTAACCAATATCATCTTTTATTTCTCTACAAGACGAAACTGACTCTGTTGGTGTTAATACAATAGTATTATCTTCTTCTTATCGTGTGGGCAAGCCCTGGTGTCAGAGTTTATTCAAACCGCCTTTCGGCCTCTGACGTGGTTTTTTATGTAACGACTACTACCAGAGATAGTAGCCGGGACCACCGGCTTAACGTGCCCTCCGAAGCACGGAATCATTTTCCTTTTCATACAATCAGGTGATTCAGCCTGCAATGTCCTAGCCAACTGGGGAAAAACGCACAAAGTGATATATCACTATCACTAGGTAGATGTCCCCCGTGGGAATCGAACCCACGACCTTCGACCACGACCACGGAGGCAGTTATGTATAATTATCATCTAATACCTTACCCAATATCTGCAGTCTGAACCACCAGCTCTGTCACTGACATTTCTAACCCCGTCTTACCTGTAAACAAAGCAATTAAACTTCAAACTAAAAGTCAATTTTAGCGTAAATATAAGGTTCTTTTAATCTATTTTAATCGATTTTTTTTTTTTTTTTTTTTTTTTATTATTGATGGGTTTGCTCTTGACCCCAATCTAGTCCTCAGGACAAAGATGGGGCCGAAGATGTAGCGAGCTTACCCAGAAGTGCACTGGCACTCCTGCACACTGACGGAACGCAGCAAGCTGCTTGGCGCCAGACTCCGGCAGGAGGGTGGTCGCGAGCCAGGCGGCTCCTTGCGGAGCCTACCACACCGCGTGGGGGATCGTTCAGCCGCCACCACAAACTTGGTAGCTTGTGATGCCGTTGCCCGGGGTTGCCCAAGCACTATTCTCGGACTTTCGATTTTCGATATATCGTAGCCGTTTCTGTCCGAACTTCGTTAGAATAGAGTGGACATTAGAAAGAAAACATTCACGCAATTGCGAAAATAGAATTTAGTGGTAGATCCTCTGTCTTCGCTCGATCAATATTCGATGCCGAGATCTACGATGCAAATTTGTTTGATGTAACAGCATATCACACGTTGATCGATGAAAATTTAGGTCTAGTCAATTTTATGTCGATGTAAACTCGGTGGTACACTAACACCCAAACTAAACTTTAGGGCATAAACGATTTAAAAAAATCAAGTTTGATGATTTTGCATCAAACATTAACAAATGAAGGTTTTTATCTTTGTTTTTATTAGCTGTACGGGGATCGAACTCGCACCTCTGCATGGAAGGCTACGTGCCACTATACAACCAAGGCTTTACAAGGACCTCTATTTAAGACGCTGTTATCCCGTCGATGCCGTTTTTTGAACACGAACGAAAGTGTTTTAAACTGTGTTTTAAAGTCTGAAATTAAATTATGTCTTTTTAAGGATCGGGCGGATGGGCGACTGTTATCAATTACACGATTAGATTAAGTTTACTAGATAGAAAAACATCCCAAAGTTACCCCTTTTTGTTATGTTTTTTCAATACTATGATTAAACTGCTGATATTTAACTTTTTAATCCTGTACTTAACTAAATACATTAAATATTTCTGGTGAACTCGGAAGAATTTTTAGCTTAGAAACTCCCATGAGCAAAGATATTGACGAAAAACACGTTTTTTTTGCGATCCTGCTTTCAATTGGAGCGGGATGGCTAATTGTAAACTTATGCTTGCAAGAAAGAGAAGCTTGCACTGGGATAACCTAGCCTTAAATAAAAGAGTCCCTACTAAAATATCAGTACTTAAACGTCAACTCCTTCAAGATAAATTGTTATGAACATGAACTACGTCCAGCGTGGTAATCTTAAATTACTATACTTAATTGTGGCCCTGTCCATATCGATGTAAAGCTGTCAACTCTATAACAATGTGCATAAGGTTTAATGTTTATGAAGGACTGACGGCGTCATCAATATAAATATGTCTTGCATTTTAAAACAACATTCTTTCATTACTTGTGATAGCTTGGAAACAAGTTGTATAGCTGTTTAAAGTCGGGGCAAAGGCTAGACAATACTATTTTAGTAACATTTAAGCAGAAATTGTATGTTTCTAGCACATAAGACAGTTTTTTCTGTTATTTTAAAACGCATCCTCTCAGGCTACATTGGGTGGGCTTGGGTAAACAGCTTGTTCTTCATATTGCGTAGAATAAAGAAATTAAATACGTAAGTATGGAACAGCTGATTTGTTATCGCGATTTAAATGTTGGACCTGTAGTAAAAGTTGTTTATTGTTGTGGTCTGAAGCAAATCCTTTGTCGAATCCACCGCGCATTTACGTTTACACCCCGTACGTTCACTTTGACTACTTATTATAAGGACTAGCCTTGCGGTAGCATTTCCCTCTGCCACGGTATAAGAACAATTGATCATGTGCATTTACCTTAAATTTTATACCTTATCACTAAACGAGACAGCCAATAATAAGAGGGTTTGGGGCCTGTGCCACTTAGATCATCGCTGGTCCTTTGTGATCGCCCTTTTTATAGTTCCCTACCAATTCCTACTGCGGCCAGAAATCATAGTAGGTTTTTGATCGAGACGGTTTGTATCTTATCTGGTGTCAATACCTGCCTTCCCAGATGAGTACTGCGTTTGTACATCAGGGGGCCACAGTCACATAGGAGGTGCAGAAGAGTTTCCATCTCCTTGCAGAATCTACCTACAGCCGGTCGTCTCACTTAATATCAGTGTGTGCATGTGCTTGTTTAATTTGCAGTGGCCTGTGAGTGACCTTACTATTGTACAGATTTGATCCTTGCTGAGGGCAAGGAGACTGTTTGCAAGTTTGCGATTGCAGCCTTTGATAAGTGCAAGGGAGATAGATTTCTCTGATGCAGACCCTGCGGTCCTGACACACGTCTTGGACGTTAACCACACGTGTCCAATTCACCTCGCGTCACTACTAAATGCGATAGTAAACAAAACAAATCTAAACAGGTAAATTGACGAACGCAACGATAACGATAGCCTGCCGATAAAAGGTCGGCGAGTTTACGTAAGCCGGGGGAAAGTGAAACCTGGCACTCGAGCCAATCCGTACCGCGCGTTAAGGCGATGACGGACGTATTGGCACCGAATCGCAGTGGTATCTGTATAGTTCATATGCTTCGAACGAATCTATTCGGAATTGGTCGTTAAGGGGATATAATTCAGAGCGCGGTCCATACAAACGAAGGCTGTTTATATTTTTAATACTAACCAATTCAAGTCAATGCAATTTTTCAGAAACTATCTAGAAATTAATCTATATTATAGTATTGTGTCAGATTTTCGGTAAAATATATTGAAGATAAGTAAATATTGTTACTTGTAACTCCTGCGGATTCCCCTAAATGTAACCGATTGAAAACCGACAAACCTGTGACCAATGATGAAATGATCTATGCAATTGTGAATTCTGTTGAACATTTAGCTTCAAAAAACGACGTAAAAAAACTAGAGGGTTACATTATTTATTTTAAAGGTGATATTAATTACAGTATGATTGAGGTTCGTACTTCGTTAGGTTTCTTTTGGGTTTAGCAGTGTAAACCAATTAAAAGTCACGTTTCCTTCGAGCTTGGGTTGGGTATTGATTGCTTGATTAGGCAATCAATCGCTATACTGCACAAAACAAAACAAATTAATTTACACATTTTGCGCAACCTATGGAACGGAAGGAATGGGTGGATTTCCACGTTCAAGGATGGAATATATCCTTGAACTTTAACCAAACACAATATATAAACAATTGTCATCGGGCACAAATGGTCTGCTGGGGTCTGACTAGTTAAATTAAAACTACAGGGTGAAATTGATATCACTAGCATCCTTTTAAACCGAGTCTATCCTTCAAACTGAACAACTTTTAATAAGGGAGCAAACCGATCGGAGCAGAAAAAATATCTGCTGTTCCATACTAAACTGCAATACTTGACTCAAATGTATGTAACAGCTGATTTTCTTTTTGCTGCAATCGGTTTGCTCCCATAGTAAAAGTTGTTCAGTTTGATGGGTAGACTCTTAGTTTAAAAGGATGCTAATGATATCAATTGCACCCTGTATATTGGAAGGAAAAGACGAAAGAGAGGTTGATGTGTCGCATTAGGAACTCTAGGAACTGGCGGAAAAGAAACTGGATTGGCGAATTGGCCGACAAGAGTGCAGCTCTTAGATAACGACGACGATGACATGGAATGTTCAACCAATAATGTAATAATAGATCGAAACAAAAACGTGACCGCAGTGCTGCCCCTTAACACGTGTGTAGGTGAAATTCACCTTGAAAAGCGAAAGGCCGTAGTCGCATGCATCCGACAGCTCACTACAATCTATACTCTACCTACAGCTACAGATGATGGGAGACTTTCCAAGCTTTGTGACGCACAAACTGATCATTATTTGCTGCTGATTTACAAATATGAGCACATGCGAAGGGTATATTGAAGTACATGAGTGTGGGCCGACTCGTACCAATGAGTTTTTCGGAATTTATGTACGATTTGTAACACCACTGGCTTTTCGGTGAAGGAAAACATCGTGAGGAAACCTGCATGCTTCAATTTCGAGGCATGTTTTGTACCCACTGTCCATTATAAGTGGCGACGGGCTCACCACCCGTCACACTCGACAGAGCTTCGGTACTACTGGTGAAACGTGGATGTTCTGAGGTTTCAGAATATCTCTGACTATCCCCTCGGGGAATATAGCCGTGAGCATATGCTTATGCTTATGAGTGTGTGCGCTAAATACAGATGCTCTCTCTATTCTCCTAAAATGTAATGGAACGAGAGACTGCTATCTGCTATGACCAGACCTACATGTGGTAGGATGCAGTGACTCCTGGTGGCCAGGCGCAAGATGCTGGCATCGGAGACGTTGACGAAGCCGCCGACGAACTAATAAATTGCACCGTTTTCCTTAGTATATGAGTGATGCTGATCTTAGGTTATACCACAGTACGATATACGCCTTCTATTTACGCAGTAACTTATGTGAAGAAATTAAACTCCGAAAGACTTTAGAATACTTTTGTAATTTATTAAATTTTACTTTTTACAATTTCACTGAATTTAATTAAAATTATTCTAGAATTACAACTATTCACTTTGAGTGTCCGCCGAGAACTGGAGAACTGCCCGTTCGATACCTTTTGCACCACTTCCACCGTTTTCCCTCCATTTTTCAGTGCGCTGTACCAACGAAACGGCACAAAAGTCAATATTGCCACCTTAAGCATATATTTAAACGATTCTGACACAAATTTGAACGGCTCTGGATACAAGTCATTTTAAGCCATTCGTTGGTTATTTTTCAGTTAATTTGAATGTCATAGAATATTAAATGTGTTGCTAGTACAAACACTAAGATTTAGTAACAAAATATCACGAATCACGACATTCGGCCATCCGATTCTGTGCAACCTCCTGGTGCACAGCTACCCAACAGTCAGTTCTCATTACCATTTAGTCAAAATTATTCAAAATAATCCATACAAATGAAAATATGTTTCAATTCCGAGATCGTACAACCCAAGTCCATTAGTGCATAGTAGACCTGAGTCACACAATCCCAACACCAAAACATGAGGAAAACTAAAGTTTTTCTTTATATAAATCATTTCAGAACATGTTTTTCAAAATCGCTCATTGAAAGTACCTAATATTTATTTTTTTAATCTTGTAAATGTGTGTTTATTTTTTTAATGTTGTAATGTGTTATGACTGCAGAGAAGATGCGGCCAGAAACTCTACAGCAACACAATGTTTAGCACTTAAACATGCAGTTACAAGATCACGACCAGACTTATGTAAACTTAATTATTTAAGAATGACAGCTGGTACACAAAAAGTAGGTACTTGAAAGTTTAGTTTTTAGAGATTATTTTAGAGAATGATTTCTTAAATCTTCTTACTGGCTCTTACATTAGTTAATCTGTTATCTTATGTAAATTTTAATTAACATTATGTAATAATTACATGATCAAATCACGACATTTGGCAGTTTACACTAATATCAATATTTATCAACTTGAATGATTGTGAACGTTGCTGCAGCTCTAACAGAGGCAGCTCTTATAAGTGAGATCTTCCTTGTCTAATGATTTATTTGGAAATAGTACATTCTGAACCCATCCATTTTAGACGAAGAAGTTTAGTATTTAAAATTAAGAAGGTATTCAAAGTTTTAGTTGAACGCTTGAAACATAATAAATGGTAACACTTGATTTTAATTCTATTTGCTGCTACAACGTTCTCAATTTTACTACATTTTGATGCTTCTTATGTTTATACAGTAAATACTCTATCTGCACACGAAAACATACCGGTTCTGTTTATACTGTTTTTTTTTATTAAATCAATATCCATCATTAACCGGTAATCAATCAAAACAGTTGTTTATTAAATACAAAAGTACGATAGCCGGGTCAGTCATTGTGTACAAATATTTAGCATTTAACAGGAAGCGCATAGCGTATTATCATAGTTGAATACATGAACATTACAATACCATACCACACCATATGACGCAATAAATGAATTATTAACTGAATTATATATTTCGTAAATTCATTTTTTTTTATAAATTGACAGATAACATGAGTATTTGCTTATTTATATTTACTTAATCAGAAGAACTGTATTATAAAATATCCATCGATTAAATCTGATAGTCGCACAGTAAGACAGCTGATAATGAATCTTGTCTTGAGCTCAGTGTAATATACTGTAATTTCCATCAGCTAGTTAACTGTCAGTAGGTCTACCGCGAGTCCACACTGAAGTATACTATAGTACTGCAGTATTTACTGTAGTTTACTAGTTTTTGTATTTAATTTCGTAAACTAGTTTCGAGAACTAATTCTGTCATTCAAAATTGGCGCCGCAACTACAGTGAAGACTCATGGCAAGCCCACTGCGATGCCTTACGCCTTTCGCACAGCCCAGCTCAAGTATGAAACAGTTGAAGTATACAGTTGCAAAATATTGTGTAATTTGTGAAAATATACCAATAATAAAGATAATGAAATAAAATTGATTAAAACTCGAATCTATATCTACAATAGCAGCATTTAAAAAATAGATTGTTATACTTAATTGATTTTGTAAGTATTACAATTTACAGCTTTGTACCTCTATACTCATTTCCAAACAAAGTAGACTAGAGCTTTATCCCCATTTTGAACGACAAAAATAGATTCTATTTCAATTCTTAGAACGGCTTTACCAACGTTAAAGTAATGAAATAATTATAATTATTGTGAAGTAAATTGCATGGTAGTGTTCTTTTTAAAATAAACAAATCAACGGCACTTACTAGATGGCGTTGTCAAACTCATCGAGTAAGCATTTGTTACGATTACCCAAAATTTTAAGTTATTATCGCTAGTGAATTAATAATTACGATACTAAAACTTCTAAGATTCTTATAAAATTATTATGGTGACTACTACAACCAACCCCATCTAGCGAATTTGCTCAAAACAATCATGGAAATAGACTAGTCTCATCGTTAGAACAAAATCTATAACGAACAAACGGAACATCTGTACATTGTGAAATGGAACGAAGTACGATAATTAATTTCATGAGTGCCCACTTATTATAACACCTACGCCTAACCTAAGTAAAAGTCTTTAGCGAAATAAGTCGAAATTTAGCGATCCTAGATACCTAACACTAAATAAATAAATGATTCATTGAATGTAGGTATCTCAACCCATTTGACCAGAAGAAAATATGCTTCTACCTTTTATTTTGGTTCAACATCTAGAGTACTGGGTTTTTGTCATAATGGAAATGGAAACCATATAAGTACCTTGAAAGCTTGCCCTACTTGATCGTTAATGTTAAGGCTAGGTTATCCGCGCTTTTTTTTTTTTAATACTGAATAATCTGATTAAACTGCTGATATTTAACTTGTTATTTTTGTACTTAATTAAATACATTTAATATTTCTAGACATAATCGCAAAAGTTTTTAGAGCTTAGATACACTCGGATAAAAAGATTATGATGAAAAATACGTTTTTTTTTTTTTTTTTTTTTTTTTGCGATCCTGCTTTCATTTGAAGCGGGATGGCTAAATGCAAACTTATGCTTGTAAGACAAAGACGCTTGCACTCGGATAACCGGCCCCCAACCAGTGAAAAACCAAGCAGTACTCGCGATAAGGCACAACTAACTAAATGCAGGTGCGTTTATTTAGTTCACAAAATCCGGGTCTAAAATTGCAAAATAGCTATCTAAAAGAGATGAAAAGGCGACCTCTTGTCTTCTAAAAGCTATAACTGCACACTGATGTTCTGATTTTATTCAATTATTCGACAAACAAAGCTATCTACAGCCATTATATAAACAACAAATTTAATATACCTACCTACTGAATTTACCTAGCGGTTTCCTGGAGGAAATCTCGAATAATCTAATAAAACTCGTAAAATAAAGAATCTGTTATGATTCATTAGAATAACATCAATAATATCCTACAAGTACATTGTCTAATAATTTATTTTACCATCCAACAATTGCTTATCAAGTATCTAGAAATACTATTAAGGATTTAATTTTATTGTCTGTGTGACAGAACAAATAAAGTGTTTCAAATATAAAATAAGTATCTTGAAATTAAGACAAATCTTATGGAAGTCGAAATTTGCTGCAGTTCTGTAGTGAACATTTCGGAAGATAATTAGCATAAACATGACTGATCTCAGACTCCTATGACGGCACGTAGTAACATCTCTGTCAGCGAAGGCGATGTCCGCGTCCATCAGATTCACCATTACCTCGGAATAAAAATATGCATTAAGAAAAGTAATTAAACTAACGATAACTTGGAAGATTACATTGCTACAATGTGCGACAATAAATTCTTAATATCTCTCAACATCTCGCAATATCTCGTAACATCTCGCAATATCTCGCAACATAATCTCAAAAATAATTATTAAACCTCAGAATATTAGCCCGCTAGGTGTGCGAGAATAAATTTGATGTCTCGGAACACTTAATAAAATATTACTTCGCTAAATGTGCGAAAGTAATTCTATCTCTCCGAATCGTTAAAGCTTGGAATATTAGCTCGCTAAATATGAATTAGTAAATTAAGTCTCTCATAATATTTGAAGACATATTATCAGTACTTAAAAAAATGTTTCTGTTAAAGACAATGAAACAAAATACAAGGCCTCTTGTAAGTTTCAATCTCAAACTTGAGTATTACTAGACAACTTTCAATTTATGAGGGCACAGACTTATTTATGTATTTGAGAAAAAATATATATATGTATTTTGCGTACCAGTTTTCTCATAAAACAATAGTCCAAATTGACTTTAATCACCCAGTATCAAAATATTCAAGCAGTTTCTAAATTTTTAACAATAGCACAAAATATTAATATCTCACTTGTTTATTGTCGACTTTACCTGATTTTATTTTATGTCATTTATAAACAGGTAAATTTTTCTTAATACCAGATCAGAACATCACGTACCAGAAATTGTCACAGACAAGGCAAGTTTTCACGAAATATTTCGAATAGCGGCATGTTATCAGTGTGCCGCCTAGATTTAATTGGAAATACTAGTATCATTAATTTTGTAAGTTTGTATTAAAGTTAAAATAAAATTCACTGAACACGACTGTAAATAAAGGCTGCACGGACCGTGCTGATGATGACACAATTTATCGACCATTCGACACAATAAAGTGTATTTGCATAGCATATGCTCACGACTATGTTTCCCGAGGGGGTAGTTAGAGATACTCTGAAACCTCAGAACATCCACTCATGAAAGCTATTTCTTGGTACAAATAATGCCAATATAAAAAAGTTTGCTCCTATACAATCTATACACAGGTATGCAGTACTAACAACGATTTTAATTAATGCAAATCTGACTTCTTAAAAACTGATCTTTTAAACCTTGTAAAAAATACTAAAACAAAAATAATATTGATTTATGAACAAATGGCCCGAATAATGTGATACACCTGCAAGTCTAGCATGACCCGCCACTCGCGCGCGACGCGTCTTTACTCCGCAGAAAATAAACAGTTTCCACGCTTTTGGGAGAGAAAAAGTCGCGCTTTCCGCGACAAGTAGTATGGAATAAAGCACAGTCGCGCGCAAGAAGAGAAATCATGCCAGAGTGTCTGGTCATACATGCAAAAGCGATGGACTCACATGGTCCAAATTATGTGACACACCTGGCCACCATACATATAAAACGATGGACATACTTAGCCCAAACTATGTGACACACTTGGCCACCATGCATATAAAAATATAAAATATTTGAATTCGATTTGTCCACATGACTGACTATGCTAGTGATTTCAAAAATTATGACATCATTTAATCTGAGACTTATTTTCTTTAAGTACCGATCAATGTAGGTAGAAAAATATATCAATTAACAAAATCATAAAATAGTTGTAAGCAATTTAGCTCGAATACTGTTTTATCGCACAATAGCATTATCAAGGAGTAGCCTTGACCAAATGGTCATTATACGATCACACAGCATCGTTTCAATACCAGATAGACGCTGTCAAGGAGTAGCCCTGACCGAACGCTAGTCTGGCGAATGATAAAATGCTTACAATTTTAAATTCGGTGGTTAACGGTTTATGAATACTTCGGAGCACAATGTCAGGGAGTTGCCCTGACCTAATGGTCTCCGAAATAAAATCAGACTTAACATTGTCATGGGGTAGCCTGACCAAATGATAAATCCAATGTTTAACCGTTAACCGTCACGACAAATTCCATAAAATCCACGAGAAAAATTAATAACTCAGTAGGTACTTTAAAGAAAATAATAATCTTTCAATAGCCAAAGAATATCAGTGGACTTTGACCGAATTCACATACCTTGAGGGCTGAAGGTCTGGTTCCCGCTGCTGAAGTGTGAAGAAATTAAACTCCGAAAGACTTTAGAATACTTTTGTAATTTATTAAATTTTACTTTTTACAATTTCACTGAATTTAATTAAAATTATTCTAGAATTACAACTATTCACTTTGAGTGTCCGCCGAGAACTGGAGAACTGCCCGTTCGATACCTTTTGCACCACTTCCACCGTTTTCCCTCCATTTTTCAGTGCGCTGTACCAACGAAACGGCACAAAAGTCAATATTGCCACCTTAAGCATATATTTAAACGATTCTGACACAAATTTGAACGGCTCTGGATACAAGTCATTTTAAGCCATTCGTTGGTTATTTTTCAGTTAATTTGAATGTCATAGAATATTAAATGTGTTGCTAGTACAAACACTAAGATTTAGTAACAAAATATCACGAATCACGACACTTATTATTAATCTGTGCTTCTATACAGGATTTTAGGAAAAGTTTCAGTAACCTTTAAACCACATACTCTACCCATCAAACCGAACAACTTTTACTATGGGAGCAATTTTTTTGCTCTGATCGTTTTGCTCCCATAGTCAAAGTTGTTCAGTTTGATGGGTATAGTCTGTGGTTTAAAGGTTAATGATACTTTTCCTTACACCCTGTATAGTTTCGTACAAACATAAACTCACGCCCTTTTCGCGGAGGGGTAAGCAGATAGATACTATGGATTTTCTTAGGACGGTTCAGACACACTTCTCTTGCTTCCTCTAGGTCCATAAATCTTATAATACATTCCCATCGATTTCGCCTACTTTTAACCTGTCATTTTTTAATGTAGTCCCTGATCTGGTCTAGCTAGGTACGTCCTTCTAGGTCTGCCTCTACCGTTATTTCCTTCCATACACGCCTTAAAACATATTTCATTCTTATGCTGTGCCTTGCACCTTGCAGTGAATGCATACGGGTTCTGTTTAATTATGTATCTACCTAAAGCATTATAAGTAGCATAATATTAGATCTTGAAAAGACTTGGTAGGATCTGATATTAAACTGAAAAAAAGTAAGCAATGACAATTTGTGTAAACATACATACATACATACATAAGCTCACGCCATTGTCCCATGGGGGTAGGCAGAGACCACGGACCGCCACACGCTACGACTCTGACACACCTCTTTAGCCTCATTCACATTCATACATCTCTTCATGCACTTCCGTCGATTGAGGGTGCTACGCACTTGTCCTTTTCGGAAAAGATCATTGATTTGATCATGGTATGTTTTCCTCGGACGGCCTCTCCCAACACTTCCGCTCACCTTTGCTTGATAAATTTCATTCGTTAGTCTTCTTTCATTCATTCTCTCTACGTGACCGAACCATCTAAGCATACCCCTTTCAATCCTTGTTACTATATCATACTTCAACTTACACCATTCCCTTATCACACAGTTCTTGATTCGATCAACCAAAGTAATACCACACATACTTCGTAAGGAGCGCATTTCAACTGCATTCACTCTACTTTCATTCCTTTTATTCCATACCCAACATTCACTCCCATATTTGTGTAAACATATTTGTGTAAACATGTGTCAAGAAAACTTGTGTGCAATTTTATTTGCATTTTTAGCCTTCAAAGATGATATGAATGATGGAAGTATGATTCACAATTAAAATTCATACTCTAATTATTTGTTTAGTATATTTTTTTCAATAATGTGAATAGATACTGAGTCAGGCTTGTTAAATACATTCATCCATGAATATACATGATTATATTAGTCATGCCAGGTTTTCCAACTAGCTAGGTGACATTGTTTTACCTGACAGAGCGTCCTGTCCTGCCTGATAGACAAATTTATTCGATATAATGTGTTTTCTAGAATAGTAGGTATTTAAGTCTTAAATAAATATTTTCCCATAAAAAATTAATTGGTAAATTCAAAAGATATGTAGATCAGAATGTGTAAGCAGAACCTTATTAAGATACCCCTTCACGCTAATCATTAATTAATTTTTAATTTAATTAAACGATTTTGTACGAATTTGTATTTAAAAATTAATAGCCCAATGGCGTATATTAAGAGGACTATGTTCAGTATTGGACCAGTCAGAGCTGTTGATCATTAATAATACACACGTGACACAAGTAAAATAATTCACACATTACTTTATACTTACTTGACTATGACTTAGGACTTCATCGGTCCATACATGTATGAGAGATGAGATGAATTGAGAGTGGACACTGACGGAAAAGGTCACGAATGTGTTAATAATAATAACATTGTCAGATTCTGAGGGAATCTAGACACACGGACAAAGAAGTCTCATCAAAAAGGTCCTCAGAACATCCACGTTTCACCAGTAGTACCGATATTTTTCAGTTATAAATAATAAAGTAATGCAAAGCTATTCCAGTAATTACATTAATGAAGTAAAAAAAAAGTAGCTCAAGTATTTTATCGATAATTATAATAATTTTATTACTTCAAGATCGTGTCGAATTTGATTTTATCGAATATTCTGACCTATAAAATTAATAAAATTTAATGGGTGCGTTTTTCAAAGATACTGTATTTTCCTTGACTAGGTACATCATATCCATGGGATACGGAATGACCTTCTCTTGCTTCGCATCCTTTCGATGTGGTGAACGTCATCCCATATCGTGCTTATTACATGGACAAATCGACGTCCATTGCCGTCAAGTGCGTCTTGACCTCAATTAAGTATAATTTAAATGACATGTTCCATTGGAAAGTCAGCATGTAGTACATTAACATCTCCAAATACCGTTAATACTTACAATAGGTACGTATTAACATGTTATTTGGGACAATATTCGGTCAATACAAAGCGATTTGTGACTCATACATGTTTTGTTCGAGAGAGCATTGCCTTCTGGCGGTTAATTTATTAATTCCTATGTATATTAATGTGTTTCGTGTGGTTCCGCCTTAGAATGAACCACACCTTTTTCCCGTGGTTGTTTTACAAGGCGATTAAGGGATGAATGAAAGGCTAGCGTCCTATCACCCCTTGACATGTCATATTTAACATGTTGCTGCAAGCCAGCTGCAGGCCGGCAGCAGTTCTAAACTGTGGAATTATATGTGAGGTGTCACACTGCGGCTACCGTTCCGCAGCTGTTCCGCAGCCGCGCCTGACTGCATCTAGTGTGACACCTCGCATATAATTCCATAGTTTACAACTGCTGCCGGCCTGCAGCCGTTCTGCAGCTGCACTCTGTGTGGCCCAGCCTTTAGGAATCAGTCATTGAAATCAAAATCAGTTTATACTACTTCAAAAGCAAAACAGGTCTGATGCAAATTGGAGACGTAACGAAACGAATGACCTATAGGTACAACATGACATGCAACAATTCAGATATAACTGGACACTTTCAACAGTACAAAGTATGGTCGGCAACTAAAGTTGTTTGACTGTTCAAATAATAATAATAGACCAGGAAATTGATTTGAAAATACTTTAACAGAAGGATGATCACTGACTTAACTAACTCAGCTGGCTCAGCGACCCAAACAGTGAGTCTTGGCGTCCGAAAAGAGAGAGCGCCACTTTTCCCGATCCTTCGCATCATCTCGCCAGTACAGCTACTAGCCAGCGCGTAGCGAATAGGTCAGACTCCACTGCGTCATTCCAGCGATACTTGAGGCGACTCACTAGACATCGACCAGTAGGTCGACCCAGATGCTCTCAGGACATGATCCTCACCCATTCATTCTGTGTGGCCAAGCAAGCAGTGTGCATTTATTTCGCTGATGATATTTGTGGAACGCCAGGAATTATTCTCCTCTCCGCGACCAGAAGTTTGTGCTATAAAGTGTCCTTCTTAATATGTTGACAGTTTTTTAAGGGGATGACCAGACATTCAAACTGAAGAACTTTCTCTATGGCACCAACATCGAATTCGCGAAAAAAAAACAGATGTCCAATACATTTGGTTCGAGTAGGTTTGCAGTTTTTTATGCAACATCTGTTTTTTATTTGGCGATTTTAGATGTTGGTCCCATCCCATAGAGAAAGTTGTTCAGTTTGATGGTCTGGTCATCCCCTAAAAACTGTCAGCATATTAAGAAGGATTCTGTATAAAGGAATGGGGGAGGACAAGTTGCTTCCAAGTGGATAAGTATCCACACTAAGCCTGCGTGGAGGAGTCATATTATATTTTTTATGGTTCTTTTCATTAAGCCACCCGTATTTTTCTCACTGTATTGTTGTTTGTGTGAAATAAAGAATATATTAATTAAAATTTTATTTATTCCGAGGACAGTGAACTCAAATCCTTGAAGAGTCCTTAAGCTTCTTCTTTTGTAAACAAAAACGGGGTTTACCTCTACATCAGCTCCGCAACACAAGGTTATTTTATTTTGCAAACAATTTGATAAAAATAATTTTAAACAAATTTTAACAATGTTTAGGTTAGGAGTTTGATTCGATAACTAATCATAGGTGCTTATTTGTTTCTTTCCTTACAGGTAATGGTACCTAACTAAAGTTCGTTCCATATACCATATAAGATTAGAAAGAAATTGCAATTCCTATTTAGCTTTCCGGCCTATTCCCATTAGCTATTACAGTATTATCGTTGTCTAGCCATCATAATACAAGTCTACACTAGACCCTGGTACTTTGATCGGAACTGGAGGATCTATGGGACAATGTCCAAGATATTTATCAAAACATTTAGAAATACATTCTATTCATCATAACTTGGGCGTTATTAAAGCCGTTCCGAACAGAAGAGAGTATTGAATCTGTTCATGCGATTCAAAATAGTATTACAATTCTAAATATTATCGGAAACAATGGATACGTTTACCAATATGGAAAGCAATGACTAAGCAGGAAGGTGCAAACATGATATGATACTATTATTATAGTTCTGACTTCTAGAATCTAGATTCTTGGAACTGCAGGTAAGGTAAACGGTATTCGTATACTGCGATAGCAAATACGACGATCAGAACTGTATTTTTGTTCAAATTACGTGCATTTATGGTTCGCGACCTCAAAATTGAAGCAAGGTAACAATGTAATAAACAAAGCGAATCATTTGCAGGGAGAAAGGAGGAAAACTCGTGAATATAAAACTTACGAGATCCGATTCCAGTTATTGATAATGGGGATCGACTCAAACGGTTAACGGTTTATACAACGTGTTAATGAATAAGCGCAAAACCTCATACACCCCAACTGATTTATAACAAAATAATTAGATTTAAAGAATAATTCATTATAATAGCATTTTAAGTTTTGAGGCAAATTTGATTTGTTATCATTTCAGCAATGAATGAAAGCGCTAGCATGCTCATAGATACATTTTAAGACTCTTGTTTTGGTAGTAAGTAGGGTGGTGTGCCCGTTCGGTGGTTGAGATCGAGTTCAGTAAATTTTAAATTTTAAAAACAAATTATTTAATATTTTGAAAAAAAATTACCTATGTTGAAACCATGATAATTCGATTCTGCTCTCGATTCTAAACAAACCGTTGTATAGCTCGAAATAACCACACAAGTAGGTCAGGATACCAATTGTAAGGAGTTTAATATAATAATGGTTAAGTTCCACTTTTTGGTAAATAAATGTGTTATCATTCTCATCTAACTAAAGATAATATCTGGAGTTGAATTTGCCATTTCCTATTCGATGCCGGTAGATTATTAGAGTCATCCTCGGATTTGCTGGACTTCATTGTCTAGTGCCTTCATTGTAGTTGCTGGCGTTGCCGCTTGTATCTTATCTTGTTGTGGGGGCTGGCAAGCCAGCAATACTTCGACCCAGTGGAATATTGTGTTAGCCCCAATGCTTGTTGCTTTCTCCAACCTTCAAATACATGGTCAAGTACAGGGTTGTCGCTGTTAATACTGGTTGACAACAGCTACAGTGATTGGGTCTACGTCCAAAAAGAGATATTTCCTGAAGCTCATAGGGGCGAAATGACACAAATACTTGACACTACTAACTTTCGGTGACTAAAAACTTTGTGAGGAAAGGAAGCCAACTAGCTACACTTTTGACAATATGGTTATATTGCTCTTAAAGAGCACGAAAGTGAAACTGAGAAGCAACCACAAACGTAGGTACAACAGACAAAATGATGAGAAACATGTACGGCTGAAAGAAGTACCGTTGTACGCAATAACAGCGTCTGGGGCGCATCGTACGACTATTTACTGTTACATTCTGATTAAGACTACATAACTTTAGCTTGACTGCTTATTTGAAATAACTATACCAAGTTTCAGTCTCCTGCCTATCGTTCTTTAGGAAAACCGCGTGTGACAGAAAGACAGACATAAATGACCGTAAGTCATTCTACAATAGGTACAACAATTTTTTTTTACATTTTGTAATGTATGTTTTTTTTAAATAATTAACTAAGGTAAATCGTCTTAAATTTTGGTACGGAACACAAAATTATTCTCATAGACAACCTATACATAAAAAATGTTTTTACACTTGTTTTAAAGGCCTGGACTAAAGTACCAAAGACGTAATTTTAATGTCCAAATCACTAATAAATTGTTGCAGTTGAAAATAAACAATAATAATTAATTATAGGCCCATCATATCGAACATTTAAATCGCAAACTAACGTCTAGTTCTGATTTTTTAATATGTTGTTAGGACCACTACCAGTAGCGTATATCCAAGTTTGCAGCTTCGTAAGACCTGTGCTAACTTTGCAGCACTCGAAAAACCATCCCGTTTTTTGGTTTTTTGCTTACATCTCGAATTCTATAAGTCGGATAGAAAAGGTTTCTAGGTACAAATTAAACCTGATAAAATTTCCTACAAAACCAGTAGTACGTATTTGTCTCATAGGACTTATCCTTTGAAAGCTACAGGACCAAGAAAGCAATAGCATTTTAAAAATTATGAAATTAGTATGGCAACCCTCATGAAAGTTGAAGATAAAAAGAAAATGATTTCATATTCCTAATCAGCGACCCCGAAAATTTCCGGATACAAATTTTCGGCGGATTCGGTGAACCTATAAAATCTGCTTTGGCGTTTTAAATTTCCATGGCAGCCATCTTGGATTTTGCAATTTTTGATTTTTTTTTACCGCCAACCAAATCTGACCAAGGTCCTCTATGCATTTGTTCAAGGTCCACAACCCTATCTGTCGTAGTTTCCACGGGCCGTTGACATCATCCGTCAGGAATCGATCTTCCGAAGAAGTCAAAGTTTTCCCTATATCACCAGAGCATCCATATGATGATCCCTAAATGTCATCCTTGTACCGTAGGGGGAACCCGCAGCTCAAATAGGAGGTATCTGGTCGATCCCCACTTTGCATAGATAAGTAGATCCCGGACCCGGATAATTGTTCGCCGAGTTCCCCCAAACCAACGCATAGTAAAATAATTTCCGAGATCATAATAAGGATACCCTGGTGATAAAAGGAATTTTTCGACTTCCTCAGAAGGTTGACTCCTGATGGATAAGGTCAACAGCCCCCGGAAACTATGAAAGATAAGGCTATGGATCTTGAAGAAATGTATAGAAGACCTTGGTCAGATTTGGATGGCGGTAAAAAAAATCCAAAATTGCGAAATCCAAGATGGCTGCCATGGAAATTTAAAACGCCAAAGCAGCTGTTAAAGGTTCACCGAATCAGCTGCAAATTTGTATCCGGGGATTTTCGGGGTCGCTGATTAAGAATACGAAAACATTTTCTTTTTATCTTCAACTTTCATGAGGGTTGCCATACTAATTTCATAATTTTTAAAATGCTATTTCTTTCTTGGCCCTGTAGCTATCAAAGGATAAGTCCTATGAGACAAGTACATAATACTTGTTTTGTAGGAAATTTTATCAGGTTTAATTTGTACCTAGAAACCTTTTCTATACGACTTATAGAATTCGAGATGTAAGCAAAAAACCAAAAAACGGGATGGTTTTTCGAGTGCTGCAAAGTTAGCACAGGTCTTACGAAGCTGCAAACTTGGATATACGCTACTGGTAGTGGTCCTAACAACATATTAAAAACTCAGAACTAGACGTTAGTTTGTTATTTTAGCGATTTTTTGTGTAAGATATGACCGGCCTATTAGTGGTGTTTTTGTTTCGGGCCCACGCGTCACACTGAACGGTTTTGATTTCTAGTGAAACGTGGATGTTCCCGAGTTTTCAGAATGTCTCACTACCCCTTCGGAGAATATGGTCATAAGCATATGCATGTATGTATTAGTGACTTTGTTTAAAAATACAATTTAAAGGGTGAGGCGGAATGGGGCATTTTCTACCACGCTGCTTTGGTGAAGGATTTGGATAATTTAAACAAATTCTATTGAATGAAAGACTGGATTATCTCTTAACAATTTTGCACTTCCTCATACCGAATAATGCATAGTGACATAACAATTCAATTGCAAACTAAACTTATCAACCGTAGACACAATTTATCGTAAACAATTCAACAAAATACGCAAACAGATTCGATACCGTCGATCAAATAATAGACTTTCGTTCGCAAACAATACCAAAACGCACTCGAAATGCGACTTTATCTCTATGAAGATAAACGCTTTGTTATTACGAAACTAGCTGCTCACATGGCCCGGCTGGTTCGCCTTCACCTAAAAATGCTAATCGTTTAGCGGTACCGCAGCCGGCAAGTGCGGATTTCTAACGGTAAAGGACTGCTAGTATTTCTATTTATCTAACAAATAACACGTAACATAGAAATCTGATACCTACTTGAAATGTAGGAGTGCTCATGGATTGGACAATTCGGATCTGCAAACAATTTGATTGTGCAGGACATGTGAGGACAGCACAGACCGGGTTATTCGCGCGTATCTATCTATGAAAACTGTAGATGTAAGTTTTATTTCATCAAAAATTCATGAAAAGGCAGATTTTTCAAACCTTAATAAAACCAAGGAAAATTGTGTCATACAAAAAAAAAGCTGCTACAGACTAGTTCTAACCATAAACATAATAATACTACTCTGTTTATGGTTCTAACAGAATATAGCCTTTGCTAATTTCATCGAAAAAGTACCAAAAGTCAGATATTTCGAACCCAAATAAAACCAAGGACGACGGACCTACAGATTTGGTGCCGCAATGTGATATATATGGGTTTGCTCTTGACTATTGACCTCAATCTAGTCCTCAGGATAAAGATGGGGTCGAAGATGGCCGGCACTTTCACGATGATATCTCTAAGCGACCAAATCCGATGATATCTTTACTTTAGTCCCTCATAGTCATCATCGTCAGCCTGTCATCGTCAACTGCTGCCTCTGCCAAGACACGCCGCAAACTGTCATCGACCTTACTCACGGCTGACGTGACGTCTGGAAACAACATGTATCCCGTTCAATGTCTGTTCTCCTTTAGGTTGTCATTATTGTTTACTTTTAGATTATGCTGTTTCTAATGTAGAATTTAATTATGCCTATAATGCTCGGAAAGTAACTTAAAGTTTTGACCCCATCATTCAGAGAGAAAAAAATGGAACAATTTATGAGTCATTCTTCCAGTTCGTGAGCAAATCATTCAAACGTGCTTTAATTTTCTGCCTATGTACAACTCGAGTTATTCAAACACTTAAACGTCGGTAATGTGGAACGACAAACAGCTAAATGTTGTTCGTAAGTGGCTATTGACATTAATTTTATCAACTGTTAACCACGCCTGGCCGGTAGTGGATCAAGTGGATGGATTACTTACGCGCTTAGATTATCAAGATAGACAGTCAAAGCTACGAAAGCGTCGAAAAAAATAGGAACCAGTACTGGTTCCAAAACCCTATACATATACACGCACACATACATAATTTGTATGGCGCCTCACGCACACCAACCTAAGAAAGTTAGCCCCTTTTGTTTTATACGGAACAAGTGTGAGGCTCATTCTAGACATATACTTTTTCTAAGCTTACACGCAATACTTTTTTTTTGAGTAATTCTTTGTTTTTTAATTTGTGTCGAGTACTGCTGATTGACAATAGGCCGGATATTCCGAATAAAGTCAGAAATATAGTCTATCGAATCCCACTGCAGGGCAAAGGCATGTTCTGCATACATAGAATAAGAATAGAATACTACTACTTGCTTGAAATATGGTACATTTATGATCCTACATAGGTACTAAAGTATTGTCCAACATGCCAACATGTATGCTAGCTGTATATTTAAAATAAAATATCTGCGACTTCAAGGCAGAGTTACTCTAAATATACATTCTACTTGCAACGCCCAAACTATCAGTATGACAGGACATAAGTTCGTCGCCACTTTCAATGGACAGTGGGTGGAAAACACACGCCTCGAAATTGAAGCTTGCAGGTATCCTCACGATATTTTCCATCATAGAAAAGCCAGTGTTGTTACAAATTGTACATATTAAGTAATTAATTATTCGCTTCAGCCTAGGGAGGCAAGACACGGGAGGCAAGGCTACTCGCCACTAGACCACCATAACTTGTTGTCAGTAAATACAAATGAAAAACCACTTATTGTTTGACAGCTTTGACAGCCTATCTCCACGAAAAAGAGGCGTGATTAACATGATTCTCAAATCACACCAGTAATTAAGTACTCAGTCAGCTTAGATAAGATACTTTCGTTTGTTGGTGCTGGCTGCAGCGTGGTAGAGGCGTGGTGCTTACGTCAATCCTGATACTGTATCCTCACCTGTCTGATATACTATCAGATCAGATTATTTCGACACTCCCCAGGAATAACATTGTTACTCAATTTCTAGATGTGTCGCATCAACGCATTACACATTTAAATAGAGCCACAATTCAAATCAGGAATAATCGAGCAATAATTATATTCAATCTTATACAATCAATCATTTACTTGGCTTAAATGTGGTCCATCCATGATCATCCTAGATGTGCTCTCCTGCAAAATAGGTGAGGTACACTGTTATTTTTAGGGAGTGTCGATTTTAGATGGGATGTTGAAAAGTTTCTGGCCGCATTTTCTCTTCAGCTGTAACATTTCTGATGCGGTGGGACTGGTGGGAGATTGATACAAATTATAAAAATTACTGCGCGCTTTGTAGACCAAGGCTATGGGCCCATCACACATTCCTACCGCTGTAATTTCTGTAAACCAGGATCCACACCGCTGAGCGGTCGCAACACTAGACAATAAAGTCTAGCGAGCCCGGGGATTGAGTCTAATCTGTCTTGATACCCGCAATGAATTTAATCAACGATAAGAAAAAGTCCAAAAGCTAGTGTTGGCACCGTAAAGATACCTGTAATGTCGGGGAGGCGTGTCGCTTACGTGATTTCGAGTGATTGCAAACAATAAAGTCAGCACCGATAAGATCCTATCAGCTCCTGGTGCTGCCGCAGCGTGCTAGAGGCGTGGTGCTTACGTCTAAATGACATATCAACATTTTGTTAAGTTTTGGATTACTTTTAAAATTACAATGTGACAGAAGGCCAAATTAATACAATTTTATTAAAAATGCGGGGCCGCCGTGCGGCATATTTGCATTCATGTTTAAGTTCCAAATTCAGTTTTTTTTACGCTATTATGTGACCAAAGTTCGCAGCAGACGTAATAACTTTCTCATTCCGTTAGTGAAATGGGATCAGTGTTTAAAGAAATCTATCAGTATTCATTGGGTGCGAACACTTTCGATACAAGGCGACGCGGCGCGGGCGCACGACTCACGAGTGACCAGACGCCACCTTTCACGTCAAAGCGAAAGGAAAGGATGTTTAAAATTACCGGTTACGAACTCTCTTGGTGTCGATTATTTTGGAACCTTTTGGCGGTTATTCATGTTTGCTGTCACCACTTGCCTCGTTTTTCCACTGTTTTTCGTATTCTAAAGATGCAAAATTATGTGGAACTTGCTACCACTACTTACATGCTATAAACCCTATCCAGATAAATAGGGAGATCTCTTTCACAAACATGTAAAATAATCATCAAAATCAGTGCAGAAGAAAAACAGAGTTGTTAAATCACGAATATGCATCTCGGATTAGACAGTGTCAAACGTGACGACTCCCTTTTTTAAGTCAGTTCAAAAGTTGCTGGAAATATTCTCTCCCTTTGAGGAAATTCAGTGGAGATTTTATAAATTTACTTATTTATACCCAACTCTTTATCTCATTTGGGTAAGCAGAGACATCTGATCGCCATCTGTTACGATCCTGACACAACATTTTACCTCTTCAACATTAAAGGCTGAGCAGTCCGGTGCGGCTGCGGAACAGCTGCGGAACGGTAGCCGCAGTGTGACACCTCGCATATGATTCCATAGTTTACAACTGCTGCCGGTCTGCAGCCGGCCTGCACCCGTTCTGCAGCTGCACTCTGTGTGGCCCAGCCTTTATTCCTCTCTTCTTACCCAATACCTTTTCTTTCAGGCCCATAACACATTCTTTATCTCTCCCATTTGACATTTTTGCTCAGTACCCCAATTCATTCGATGCGCCCGTACATGCGGTCTGGGCTCCGCTATAAAATCCGTATATGCATTAAAGCTCAGGCCACACAGAGGCGGTCCTGCGGGAAAGCGGGCCGGTGGCGTTTCTGCGGGAAGCGAAAGCGTTCCGGGGTCTGCCACACAGGGTTCGCGCGGTGCGGTGGCGGCGCGGTAGCGGCGCGGAGGCGGCCGGTGTGACATCAAAAGCGGCCATCCATAAAATACAAAATGACAGCGCGGTAAATACCGCCTCCGGACCGCGACGCGCCGCCACCGCTCTGTGTGACACCTCGCATTGACTACAATGGAATACAGAGGCCGCCGCCGCTTCCGCGACGCCCCCGGCACGCCACCGCGCCGCCTCCGGCCCGCGTCGCCGCCGCCTGGTTGTCATAGCGTTCTGACCGGTACGGCGCCGCGCCGCACCGCTACCGGCCCGGATTTCTGTGTGGCAGGGTCCATATAAAGTCGTACATTACAAAAAATCCATCATGTTTGAATTGAGCTTTAGGGGCACAAAATTGTTGTGTGCCCCCTATTCTATGTATGATATAACATTTAAAATTCTGACGAAGCATGTTACTGACTGCCGGCTGTTGTATTATGCTTGACGAACCTATTGACAATTGCATTGTATCATTGTCATGCAATAGAAGTATATTAGGTAACAATTGCTACACTTCTATGTAGTATCAGTATCTTCAATTACTATCAGGCGCCTGTTTCATAAACCTGACAATTCTTATTTACAATGACAATTCAGGGTACATTGCTGGTTACTTATGGCGCTAAACAACATGTAACTTTCTTAGTTATGTTTATGTCTTAAATTGTCATTGTAAATTACAACAGTCAGAGACCAGAGAAGTTATTTTCATCCAGAAATCAACATAAGTAGTAACATGTTAAACAACAGTTCATAATGTAGGCATTTCAATGTCAACTAGTCACCAAAATAAATATCTGACATTGAATGTAGTCTGCAGAGCTCACATATTTGTTAAAATAGACAATTTTGCAAACACTCAATCACTAATTAGTAAAAAAAGTACACATTTAACTTGTGTAAAAAAAATCTAAAAGCTAATACTAAATTGTACCAACTAAAACAATAGGCAGCCATTACAAGATCCATCCAGATCATGATCCAGATTTTTTTTTTTCATATTTCATAACATGCTATCGTTCTAGATTCTTATGAGCAGTTCCTATGTATGTATATCAATGGTTCATATCAGGCTACCATCCTTTGGTCACTACAAGTCATAGCTTATCCCAAATGTGTCATCATTTTAGACACCTTATTTGCAACGTTCACTCAGAGGCAAAGCAAATTTATTTAAGTGCTGGGTGATTCAAATTATTAGTGTAATGTGTTGGATCGATAGATTACAAGATTATTAGATCCGTTTACAAGGAGTCATGTTGCAGGCCTGTTATTAGGTGAAAGCATGCCGGTTCCTGCTCTCCGGCCTGCAACGAAGCTCCACCATTTTATGGTAGCTTCATTGTCTGTTTTGTGCATAAAACAATCCTTGAAGTCACCAAATCCTTATTACAAACATCAAGCACTATTTTAAACTAGACACTGGCAAAAACATCAACCCTAAGATGTTGCCACAATTTTAAGATTAGAATAGAATCAGTTCACAAATATCTCAATCTTTTCATATACAGCATAATCCACTGTGACTGCCATAGTTGTTATTTGTAGTGTGATTTCTGACCACCCAGAAAGGTATTATGAATGAAATTTTAATGTATCAGTGTCACTAGCTACCACCGGTTCTTTTTCTTCCTAAAATCCATAAACATTACTTCATTGATCCTTTATTTCTGGTCTATTTAAAATGCCAAGCAACAATTATTTGAATTCTTCTAGACATCGATTCTAGCAGAGGTAGAGATAAAAGTATGTTATCGGGTACAAAACAATCAAAACCAGCTATCAGATATTTACCTATACTGCGGATTGATAAATTGATAGTCTTGATAATTTGGTTGTTTAAATTTCCTTTCCTTATCTATAATATTACAGCATGTAAGTGTAGACAGTTTCCTTACTATTAAGAGGATAGGCGGGCTGAAATGCTAATTTGGAGATCACTTTTCAGACTGTATACATATTTGTCCGATCCGTCCCGGACACTCCACCGACTAGAGTGCGAAAGAGACAACTGCAGCTCGGACCAATTTTATCTACATCAAATCGACTAAAACAGCATTTCGTATTGTGTTTCCATCCCCAAAACTAAACCAATTTTAATAATTCTTTCAAGAATAATATGAGAAAGACTTTGGCTATGTATGTTTTGCTTTTTTTGATTATATTTGTCAAATTTGTTTGCTGGATGTCTGAAAACGGGTGGTAAAATTGGTCATTTTTGAAGGTCCCTAGTTCATACAGTAATTAATTAATGCAAAAAAGTAAATATAGGGACATATCAGAGGTAATATATATAGATTGTATGGTAAAAAAAATATTTTAAATTGTGCTGTTTTCTTAAATTTAATTACATTTTAGATAAAACAAACTTTTCATTGACAATAATAAAAAGTCCCTGTACATTATTTAGAAGGCAGTAAACTCATAAAACGCATGATACATCAGTTAGCACTCTTGTAAACAATGTATTTTTATGTTTTATATCGGTGCTATATTATATTGTTAGTCCACACATGCCAGGCACATTGAGGGAGGACAAAATATAGCACCAATGTAAGGTCACCTTTATGTTTTGCAGAAAAAGTTATGCAGACTGTTACCTTTATTTTGTTACGTAAAAAACCGGATATATTTAGGACGAAATGCTAATAAGTTTTCCAAGATATTCGACATAGAAATTGGTGTAGGTAATTCCATAACAAAAAAAATCATAAGGTACTACGAATAAGAATAACTATTATAAGAGTAACTCTAGCGATGTTACCAAAAGGCATTTATTTGACGACACTACAAGCCATTTCAATAGCTCTAACTTTACGCATATTTCTGATAAAGCATCTAAACTCGTCTGTTTCGTAACAAAGACTCGTGGAGTCGTGACTCGTGGCCGAGATGACGACTGAGTTCCCATACACGCACAGATCAGTGAAAGTGACTAAAATAGTTACGCTTCTCATTAAAGTTCACGGTCAACTGCAAATATCAATCGAATATGTATGTTACGTGCCTCTATCGATTGAGACGATCTTTCTGATAACACTGTAGCATACAGCAGCAGACTTTTGTAACGGTATTTCAGTTGCCAGACTGTTTTTAAGATAAGAACCAGAGGTGAACTTACCTTGTAATAAACATCCATGAGGACACTATCCGGCAGCGATCGCAATTCATTCCTCTCGCACTTGGACTTCTGCACATAGTTCACTAAATTCGTCAAGCACAGCTCATATAAACTATCGGGTATTTTCTTTGCGCGCACCGACACCGACGCGTCAGCCATTTTGGCGAGATAAAATAGAACTCGCTTCATTTTGGTTCGCGACCTGTCAGCTGCTATCGATTCGTGCGTAGTTCACAGCATTGATTTCTTTGCTGTTATTGGTCAATTTTTTAAGCTTATTTGTAAGATTCGTTTCTATTGGTTGTTATATTCTTTCGAAGACGAATTCTTTGAGAGTGGTGTTCCTTTTCTCCCATATGGGAAATGTCAAGTGATAAGAAACAAAACAAGTGTTGTGTGAAAGAAGTAAATATAAATTCTCATGTTGACTTTATAAGCAGCTGATTAGAGCTTGGATTAGGGGAGCGAGTGTCTGCGTGTCAGCTGGCCGACGGTCTCGCGCGGGAGACTTGAGCGAAAAAAAGTTTGCAGCGCGTTTTATACAAGCGAGCGCATGCGTCAACTCCATTATCTTTATTTACTTATAAGCTAGTGACTTGCACAGACATTATAATCCTCTAACTTGCCTTGCCTGTGAATTTTTATCTTTATGATAAAAGTTCACATGCGGGCAGCATGATCAACTTTATTGCATAATAAAGTTGCACACGGTCATGTAGGAACTCATAACAGGGCCGTAGCTAGAACTGAATGTAAGGTAGGGCTTCGGAACTTTTAGGGCTTAAAGACAACCGCTTAAGGGACTTATTACTTAATTTAGCCCTGCCTTTGCAGAAAGCATCATAGCACTGCCTGCATACACTCATAAAAACTAAGCGAGCGCAGCGAGCTCGTCATTTATACACCAATACTTAAAACAGTATGGTGCTAGTTTTATTAGCCTATGTGTTAAGTTTTACGACGCGCAACACGTTCTAAATAAAACCAAAAGCAAGCTAAGTGAACTCAAGATTAAATCCTGTCACCCCTTGCTACTCCTATGCCAGACATAGCTCTGTTGATTCGCTTATCAAAATCAATAAGCTGGAGCGAGTGACGCGAGCTCGAGATTACCTCGATATCGACGGCCCGATAGCACAGTCTGTAGTGAACCTGCCTGCTATGCCGAGGGTCACGGGTTCAAATCCCGTCAGGGACAAATATTTGTATTATGAATATGAATATTTGTACCCGAGTCATGGATGTTTGTATCTATGTATGTATTCGATATCGTTGTCTAGTTGTCATAATAAAAGTCCAGGCTAGTTTCTGGTACTTACTTTAAATGTGACTAGATAATTTGCATTTATTTTATTTATTTCTGAGTTTATTTCACATCGCTTGCGTTTTGGGGCCCCGTCTGATCATACGAGCCGCTATGGCATTTGATTGCCCCACGATTTTTTTAATTTACCGCGATTACACTTGCAGTAGTTCGGGCCCGATTTCGGCATACATTGCCGGATTAGTTGTCTCTTATTTTAAAGTAGCGATCAAAGCAAGCAATGTATGCCGAAATCAGCCCTAAATGTAATCGCTGCTTTACGTTATAAAACCGATCGCATGCAATCTTCAGTACATCGCTGCGTGCGCGTGTTGTCTCAATTTTACATCAATAATAACCGGTCGATGTACTGCAAATTGCTAAGGTTGTTAAATGCCACACCAGCTTAACCTTTCCTCCAGGGCCCAAACATAACAATTGTATTTTACAATGACAATTCCGGGTACATTGCTGATAATGTTAGGACACTGTTACCTGTTGCATGTTTAGCGTCATTGGTAATCAGCAATATAGCGCGAATTGTCATGGATTAATTAAATAGGGCCTAAAACGTAGCGATTCCATTCTCTTTGATAGGGCCCAGGTCTAGAGATGCTAGAGGATGGTTGAGAAAATAAAGCTAAAAAAAAAAAGAATTGAATATTTTTATTCAGACATTTTTAAACTAATAATATTTTAACACTAATCTGTTAAACAAACAAACAACCACGTCGCGTGTTACTAAACTAATATTTTTAAAGCTGTCCTAGGGCAAAATAAATGCTCCTTTCCGACTTACATTCCATTACATTCTGATGTAAATTCGTCAAAATAAAAACAATATTCAACATTGAGACGAATTTTTACTAGTAGGTAACTCTGATTCAAAAAAGGGTAAGTAAAGTTACAAAATTATACAGTAAAATTTGGTACATTCGCCTACAGCTTTATGTATAAAACTATTAAATAAATGTTTCACTAGGTTTCCATACATGCTTGTAGGCTGCAGCCGACCGTACCGTGGCAGTGACAGCTGACACCAGTCACAAATAATAAGCAAAAGTGGCCAGCCACTAAAATTCAATCTTTGGTTTGGCATATCCTTGTAAAAAATATTCGTAAAGGAATCTTAGTACGAGAATCTGTATTCAGCCTGTAGGTTTCCAATCCAAGACTGTTAATCTAAAATCAACTGTAACCTACACATTCAAAGTCTAATATCCAGAGTTACCTACATCTCTACATAGAGAAAACTATTATTTTCCAATAGTGAATTTGGAGATGCCCTCAAGCAAGTTGATGTAAGAGGTGTGCTCGTACGCAGTGCTGAAGTCTGATAGCTTCTGTACGAAGTCGTTGCTGATGCCTTTCTCCTCGAGGAGGTTCATTAGGAGGTCGTAGAGGTACTGGAAATAAGAAAAGACTTGTTAGGTAAAATGAAAAAAAATTGTGGCATCTCCCTTTTTACAGAGAATGTGCGCCAAAACTGAAGGATCGCCTGCCGCGTGCGATCGCACGCGTTCGCGTTCCGTCTATCTTATATGCTCTAGCAAATGACGTTCCTGAGTGACAGTAAAGGATGGAGCGACGGAAAAGGGCGATCGCGTGCGGCCATGTGTAGTTCAACCCTTAACCACTTCTAGGTTGTATAATACGGGGTGGAAACTTAAATTGGTTACGTACTTAAGGGGGTTCGGACCATCAATCTGAACAACTTTTACTATGAGAAAAATAATCATCTGTACCATAGAAAATGTCAATAGCTACTCTACCAAAATGTATGAAAAAGCTGGATTTTTTTTCGGGATTTCATTGTTGGCCCTACACCATGGTAAAAGTCAACACCCCTTTAAGTATGTAACGTATTTAAGTAAACACCCTCTATAGTATCGATAAGAGATCTTTTTGAATTACAAATTTTCATTCCATACAAACTCGAAAACCATGGCACATGACCGTTTTATGAAAAGCCATTTTTTTAAACCACTCTTTATACGTTTCGTATCTTCGAAAGAAAATTTTGGAATTCTTAGAAAATCATTTAACACCACCTAATAATTTTTTTCTTACTTAAAAATGTGGCACTTCAATGAATATCTCCCATACATCATGGAAAGATCAACTTCACATCAGTGCGTCAATTTCCCCCGTTTTTGGCACCTGACTACTACATGTGTTATAGAATCAAGTGTGGCGAAATAAACGGGGTGGAAAAACTACTTTGGTTTGTATGGCCCGGGATCGAACCATGGACTCTTCGATACAGAGTAGGCGGGTGCGACCACAAGACCATGGTGTGCGTCGGGATAGTTGTCAAAATAGTGGTATGGGTTTGTCGAAATGACGTAGCGGCGGCGCTAGCGCATATACTGGGGAGTGCTAGGTATTTATGAATTTGTTTCCTATACGAAAGCGGACTAAACTGTATGGAATTTAGTCGTACATTAATTAGAAAGCGTAAAATAAAAATGTTGGTGTCTGATAGTGATTAAATATTTGTTTGTACCATCATCATCATCAGCCTTTCTATACAGGTTGTTAGGAAAAGTGCAATAATCAGAGCAAAAATTTTTTTTTGTTCTGATTGTTTTGCTCGCATAGTCAAAGTTGTTCAGTTTGATAGGTAGAGTATGGGGTTTAAATGTTAATGATACTTTTCCTTACACCCTGTATACGTCCCACTGCAGGGCACAGGCCTACCCTCTGTTTGGGCGTTAGTCCACCACGCGAGCCCATTGCGGATTGGTGGACTTCAAATACGCATCAGAATTTCTTCTTCAACGTATGCAGGTTTCTCACAATGTTTTCCTTCACAGTTTGAGACCAGTCGATAATACGTACTTAAGTTAGAACATTGGTACTTTGGCATATCGTCCGCGCGGATTCGAACCCAGACCTCTAGATTGAGTGTCCATTCCATACCCCTCCACAACGCACCACCGAGACGCTCTTTTGAATATTGAGATAATTATAACCGCTTGCATCCCGGCTTTATTAAACAACTAGTGTTTTCCCGCGACTTCGTCCGCACAAATTATATACCAGATTTTAAATCAGATCATAAGCTATCAAACAAAAAAAGTTTCATCAAAATCGGTTCAGTAGTTTTTGCGTGATGTGCGAACAAACAAACAAACTAACAATTTTGTCAATAGATGGCGCTGCACGTCATTTAAATCGCGCTATCGAGTATTATTTGATTTTATATGAAGTAAACCTCTACTTTTTTGTTCCTCATGATTTTACGGTTTTATAATAGTTATTAAGATAGATATCGGACGACGCCTTATCACGCCGACTTCACCAAAAAATCACGTCGGAAACATCAAAATGTTAATTGATAATATTGATAATGGATGACTTTATTATAGCCTACTTAATAATTTGCTACAAGTCATTTTAAATGTAGATAAACGCTAATCAGCCTAGCAAGCCACCCCCGACAAAACGAGAAAAATCGAGACCTGTCTACAGGTCCGGCACTCTATAGAACGTTTTTTAATATCGAAATGGCGTCTGCACATGCGCACTTTGTACAAACTGGCCATGACACTGCGTGTACGTAGGTAGGGTTGAAAGCCGCGCTTTGCATTTTACTTCATCTGTTCATCTCCATTTCGACACTTTAATTGTTCGTTCAGTTATTAAAAATAGGGAGTCACGTTGCAGGGTTTGCCTCGAACACTTGTCTCTCGCGTGGTGTTCGCGCGGTTCGCGTCTCAGCCTGCCACGAGACTCCTAAATCCTTCTCAGTTGTTCTTACTCAAAAACAATCCTCGAGATTGGATAGACACTCCCTCAAATAACTTGACACTGGCGAAATCTAACAAGGAAACGGCATTAAATAAAAATAGAATAGAATATTAAAAATAGTATTTGAGCTAAAGACTTACTGAAAATGTGAATTTAGCGTTATTTATCAACGTTTTTAATGCACTGAAAAAAAGACTCAATTTCATGTAGTCAAATCCATTGGGTGCGCGCGCCTGACTGCATTGCCTTGCTCGACTTCCCTAAATCCCCCAAATCAGAATATTTGTATGGAAAAGTGATTACAGCACTTACTTTTTAAATGTTTTTCTATGAATACCCCAGCTCAAACCATTGTGACGTTTTTTTGGATTTAGAGATATCCAACAAAACGTTTAATTGTAAAGTGACATACCAAATATAACGAACGGTCCTGCGTGGCCCTCGTACAACGGCTACGTTGCGTAATGTGTGACATTGTTTATTTTTTTTTGCTATTTCGATGTTGGTCCCATAGAGAAAGTTGTTCAGTTTGATGGTCTGATCATCCCCTTAAAAAAGTGTCAGCATATTAAGAAGGACCCTGTATAAAAGTGTACTTACGCCATCGAGCACGTCGCCAGCGACCGCATAGACCTTGTCGTTCCACTCCCCCTTGTACAGCGTGATCTCGTCGATGCCGAAAATGTCGTCTGTAAGTTAACAAGCCCTATGTTAGTTTAGTATTCACAACGGGGTGCGGGCATATGATGCGATCAATCACAAATAAATGGACAAAAGAAATAACAGAGTGGTAACCAACACTCGGGCTCAGTTAGGATTATTATGGTTATTATGTCCTGTGTTCACGAATAAATAATTTTGTAATTTGTAATTTTATGTAGCATGAAGGGCCCCGGCGCAATTGGCAGCCTGGCTGCGGCAGCCAATCCGATATAAGAGACTCATTGGCACACTAGACGCACAAGAATTGCTTACTGTGCGGCTGCTTAGAACGCGCATGATTGCACTGCAGTTAATGAGGGATTTTCAGAAAGCCATTAAAAAAGTAGTTCCTAATGACTCGATAGATGGCGTTGCCGAGACAGGGGCGAGCGACCTTGCAGATAGTAAAATAGAAATAAAATAGCAAGAATTTTTGTTTTTAAGTAAGCAGCAAAATATGAGCATATATTTCATCAACGGATGCGCCTGACTCAGTGACATGAATTTTTGTTTATTTTTTAGCCTAAAATGTTCGTTTTCGGACCCCTCTCTGGTCAACGCCATCTAACGCCGGTGTGATGAACTACGTTTGAGTAGCTGTCAGAAAACTCCTCATTGGTTTCGCGCAACAGCGAGACAAGGCGAATCTATGTAGTTCTATCTTCAGTTCAGTTCTAAAGGTGTTATTACATTTGGCTAAATTTAGATACTAACAAGAGGGACAGAGCTATAGGTTAGAACGTGACGTTGTAAGTGCTTCCCGTTCTAACCTATAGCTCTGTCCCTCTTGTTAGAATCTAAATTTAGCCAAGTGTAATAACACCTTAACACCGCGCACTTTTCGTAGCAATCGGACGGATTTTATGTTCCGAAAAGAAATTCTCAATGAATTGGCTGCTTGATATTTCGGCTGCCGCACGCAGCTAGGCTGCCTAGTGCGCGTGGAGCCTAAATAAGGATATGTCTCATATTTTTATGCAGAAACAAGACATTGGTCCAGTAACTGGATGTGAATACGAGTTAATGTACCCTGCAGTTGGCGCTAGAATTCATCGTGTTGAGATGAAACTAGTGTGGCGATGTGTGCAGGGATGATAGCTTTTGATGTGTAACAAGGAACTGACGGATTTATTCCACCTTGGATTTATTTATACCCCATTTAGTTAATTGTGAACCCTGTGACACAAAAATAACTTATTTAATAGTATGGATTAAATACGACAACAATACATAGAAAGTTAAACAGAAACTTTGGCTCCAATCACGAACAGAGCACCTGGTTTCGCCTGAATAGAAGTAGCATGTATGTGCAGCCCCTGATATGGTTGTGTAGCCTTATCTTCTCGTACATTGACAAAAAGGTTCATAAGTCACTTTAACAATTCAATAAAGATTTCATCGAGTCAAGTTGCAGGGTTTGCCCCGAACACATGTCTCTCGCGTGGTGTTCGCGCGTTTCGCGTTTCAGCCTGCCACGAGGCTCCACAATCCTTCTCAGTTGTTCTTACTCAAAAACAATCCTCTAGATTGGATAGATACTCCCTCAAACCACTTGACATTGTGCGGAAATGCGGTGCTAACGCACAAGCAAGAAGTCCATTAATTATAAATAAAAAAAAAGATTTAATTGTCATCATTGAACAAAATCCATTAGTTCTCTGTGGCTACAACAATCAAGCTGATAACCGAAAGTATGATTCACTTTTTATTACTGACTAGAGTTTACCCGCAACTTTTGTCCACAAATTATATCAGTACCTACCAGATTTTAAGTCAGATCATAAATTCATAAGCCATCAAACAAAAAAAGTTTAATCAAAATCGTTTCAGTAGTTTTCGCGTGATGCTGTTTCAAACAAACAGAGAGATAAAAATTTCAAAAAAAGGTTGATTTGGAGTCTGGGATACCTAAAAACCAAATCGTAATCTTTTTCATGTATCTTCAATGTACAGACACACTTCTGTTACATTTGTATAATAGTTAAGACAACAATGAACTTACTATACTCCTCAGCGTTGGTGGAGGGGGGGTCCTGTAGGAACGAGCAGGTGAAGCCGAGCGTGGTGTCGCCGCGCACCACATCCACCTCGAACTGCGGCTTGGAGCGCATCTCGGCGAACTCCTGCTTGTCCGGCTGCACGTCGCCTTCCAGGTCGTCAGAGTCCACCGTGTGGTTCACGTTGAATGTGATGTTTATTCTGTTTGGTTTGGAGAGGGTTATTTGAGTTGTAAAGAATCAGAGGCGGCAATCAGACCAAATCTTTGTTTTCAATCAATCAAATATGAGACCTTTGTGAACTCATCAGTGTCTCAATAAACAGTTGTAAGTTGTATATTTATATTCACTTATATAATGGTAAAAGGGTACGATGGGACTAACATGTACAATAGGTACAAAAGTCCCTTAAAAAAAAGAATAAAAAAAAAAGAATACAATTTTTAATATAATCAAGTCTTTATTATAACACAATAATTAAAACAGAAGAGTCTGAAAGTATTGTTTTTTCTGTTTTTGCGTGCAAATATATTTACGTAAAAGAGCCCACTTAAGGGGGTTGCAGAGGGAGTTGCTCTACACTAGATGGCACTCGGGAGCATTATTCCTGATTTTATCACATTTTATTTTATATCTCGTAATTTCAATCAATCGGTGGGCAACGATCGCGACACAATGGGAGCCCGATGATGGAAGCCGGGGCCGGGGCAGACCAAGAAAAAGATGGCGCGACGACCTGGATGCCCACGAAGCAGAATGGCAACTGTTGGCACGGGATAGAGAAGGCTGGAAAAGTTTGGGGGAGACCTTTGCCCAACAATGGGACGAAATAGGTTAATAAAAAAATAAAAAAAAAATTTCAATCAAAATTTTCAATTATGCGGGCACTTGTGTTTATGTTTTACTGATCTAGCTACAAGTTATAGTAATTTTATTGTTCATACGAATTTGATATACATTTTAATTTTAATCAATTTCATACAAAACTTTGACGTATAACATTCGTAGACGGTATTAACAAAAGTAATATTTTATTATATGGAAAAATAGTTAAGAAAATCAAGATTACGCATCTCAAATAACATTTGCAATTTATAACATAATTACGAAGATATAAAATAAAATGTGATAAAATCAGGAATGATGCTCCCGAGCGCCATCTAGTGTAGTGCAACTCCCTCTGCAACCCCCTTAATCAAAACCAATGGTGTGCAAAACAAAATCAAACAAAGAATCTTGAATGTTAAGAATATAATAATCAGCATCCTCACGTTTCATCCTTCAGCGTCTTGCTGAGCACAACCTCGGCTCCGTCCCCCTTCACAACAAAGCCGTCCACCTCGCTCGGCAGCAACTTCACCTTCTGTGACTTGCGTTCAGCTACTATCTCCTCCGTTAGAAATTCCACCAGTTCTTTCTCACCTGATTTAAGGTTACAGTTAAGATAATACTATCAGTTATCAATAGAAGTTTTTGATTTGGTTATACTTTTAAATGGGAATTAATCAGTATATCAATACCAGTAGAACTGTCATAAGAAAATTTTATAGATAAAAAACTATGCATTGTTTAATTAACAAAATTTCAAAAAACAATAAGATAGTTACATATGAATAGTTCTGATCTTGTGTTGTGTTTTGTGATTTCTATAGATAACTTAAATTTGTGAAAAAATAACATTTTTGTTGTGGTGATTATGGTTTTTATTAAGACAATCCTATTGGAATGGAATATAAAACGATTGTATCATATTTTATGAAGAAACGGGACAGTGGTCCACATTTCTGGATGTGAATATGATTTGATATCCCCTGCAGATGGCGCTAGGTGTCTTCATGTGTCAAAGAACCTAGTGTGGTGAAATATGCAGGGTAACATTAAAAGCTTTATTTAGTTGGTTGGTGGTGTTCAATGGTTTCAGCTTGCATTTGTCCACACTACTGGGGTACAATCCTGCCTGCCCTCAAGGAGGTGCATGGGTGTTAGTCCACCACACATGCCCAATGCAGGTTGGTGGTGGTTTGCCACTACAGCAGGGCTTGGCTTGGTGTTTTATTGGTTTATAGCAGTAAATTATTACGAAAAAAAAGGCTAGACATCAAATTCTCTATAAATTTTAAACTACAACTTATTTATTAATGATAGTCAGTTTAAAAAAAAATATAAATATCACACGGGGATTCGATCTGACTCTAGCATACATTATCTTCCTAATCTTCCTATGCGTCTTCTCTTTCGTATTAGCAACCCAAGTGTTTTTCACATGTTATGAAACGGACCCTGTATAAGGGCATTTTTCCGTCGCTCCATCGCGTGCGTTCGCGTTCCGTCTATCTTATATGCTCTAGCAAAAGACGTTCCTGAGTGACAGAAAAGGATGGAGCGACGGAAAAATGTGATGCGGTGCTGTGTGATGTATTTCAACCCTAAAACCAAAGATGCTTTTGAAAAGCAACATTTTGTGGCACAAGCAATGTTACAAGTAGCTAATAGGTAAAGCATACATCAAGATGGGCTGGTTGAAGTGTCCCGCCCACCGTAACATTTTTCAATCTTTCCTTATATTTTCTACTAATGGAACCTAACAGAACTAAACTTTTACAGAATTAAATCAGGATACCAAAGTCTAATTTAGGAGTTTGGAGAACTTACCGAGGAGTTAGGGAAATAGGAAGGAATAACGGACTCACCAAGGGCTTTGGGTTTATCAGGATGGGCTTCTCTATCTAGCAAAAACATTGACAAACATTAATTAGGGTTAAAGATCAGGAACTACATTTTGGCAATGATTTATAAGCGTGGTGCAATCGACATAACCTCAAAATTTATCAATGAAAATGTACCTTTTGTATGAAGAGCTTTGAGGCCACAACCGCAGCTGCAGGCGTTGGAATGGTTGTGGAGGAGACTGGAGCCCGCAATAGGGCCATCCAACCTCTTGGAGCAGCTCATATGCCATATTCCTCGAGTGAAATCACGTTTCACAGGGGCCTGGGGGCGCGACACCAGAGCACTAGATATGCTCGAATGTTTCACGCAACTCTGTATAACACGGTGCGCCGTCCTTACAATTCCGTTCATTGTTAATATTTTAAATTATTTGCTTCACTTATTGAAAAAGAATAATGATTTCAAAAAAAATTTACTCCTCGGTCAGCGCACCGGCGTTAAATTATTGCCAGTAGTAAAAAATCTACGAAAAAGAAGTGTCAATAACCCTGTAAGCTTTTGTAAAGTAGCTAGTATCGTACTAGTTACCTCAGATTTTTTTTGAAAACCGGTAATATTTTTGTTTAGCACGTCCCTGAATTAAAAAAAACAAAAGTCACCAGTGCTGCCACTTTAGCGCTTTTCGCGCTAGATCTAGCGCTTTTTTTGTATGTTTAGCGCCTTATCTGAGAATGTAACGCCCCTAGCGCAGAATCTAGCGCTTTTTTAACTTTTTACAAAGGAACGGTATTCGTGTTTGAATATGCCGTATTTCGGGTTTTGTGACCAAAATATTATAAATATTGATAGTTTCGGAAAGACTGATAAGACTATTTAGAGAACTTTAAACGACCATTTACGGGAGAAGAGTTTAGCGCTGAATCTAGCGCTTTTTTGACCCGTGATTTTTTTTAATCTAGTTTTTTTTTCAGTTTTAGCGCCGAATCGATTTTTTGAGATGGCAGCCCTGAATGTCACTGTCACTGTCACGTGGACTTTTTGGCGGGCTTTGGTAGCTGACGTTTGGAGTCCTCATATTTCATCGAATTTTTATTGTTTATAGTGAGTTTTGGTTCGTAAAATTGGTGTTGTTTTGCGTAACAAAGTGTCGTGCAAGTGAACAATATATAGTTCAGTGAAATATGATGGTGCATGGGTCGTAAACAGGAAAAGTGTTCCGTGATTTTAGCGCGGTAAAGCGGTCGGTTCACCTCTTTCCTGTGGACTTCTCTGCTTTTCCTGCGTCTTTCGATTGTCTCCAAAAACTCCAAAGAACCATCAAAACGTCGAATACCAACGTTTTAATGTGAAAACAGAAGAAATATAAAAATTAAATAAGATTTAGCCAAAAGGTCTAGTAACCAGGCTAGTAAATAAATTGGAAAAAAAAAAAAAAAAAAATCACTGTCACGTGGTTTTTTGGCGGGCTTTGGTAGCTGACGTTTGGAGTCCTTATATTTCATCCAATTTTTATTGTTTATAGTGAGTTTTGGTTCGTAAAATTGGTGTTGTTTTGTGTAACAAAGTGTCGTGCAAGTGAACAATGTATAGTTCAGTGAAATATGATGGTGCATGGGTCGTAAACAGGAAAAGTGTTCCGTGATTTTAGCGCGGCAAAGCGGTCGGTTCACCTCTTTCCTGTGGACTTCTCTGCTTTTCCTGCGTCTTTCGATTGCCTCCAAAAACTCCAAAGAACCATCAAAACGTCGAATACCAACGTTTTAATGTGAAAACAGAAGAAAATTAAAAATAAATTAAGATTTAGCCAAAAGGTCTAGTAACCAGGCTAGTAAATAAAAAAAAAAAAATCACTGTCAGTGTCACGGTCACGTTCACGTGTGTAAATTTCCGTGCGTGGAATACCTATTGGACAGCTTTTATTTTCGAATATTCTTCCTATTCCAACCTAATAATATGAAGAATATGGCTAATAAAAAACGTAAACTGGAATCTGATTCCAACGCACAAAAGTCGTCGCCAGTCGAAGTAATCATCGAAGACTTAACTTCTCATCCAATTTGTTTTCACGGCCCAACGCTGCTTTTTTCGAGTGAAAAAGGGCGATATTTTGCTTGTTCCTCATGCAGAAACAAAAAGGACTGCACAGTGCATATAGACGAGGAAGACTGGAAGAAGGAGAACGTTAGGAAACGTAACGAGAAGTACTACAAATTGATTCCAAAGGTTGATAAGGTTGCCGCTTGGAAGAACTTAAATGAGGTTAGTTTTAAACATTTATTTTGAACACCCGGTTGGTGAAATGGTTACCACGCCGGACTGCCAAACCAGGGTCGTGGGCTCGAATCCCGGTTTGGTCATGGATGTTATATGTTCGTGCCGTTGTTGTATGCAAGCACGTATCCAGACTTTTGTTTCGGGGGGGGACATTTAATTTTCGGGGGGGGATATTCATAGAAAAACACTGAAAAAGTATGTGCTGTAATCACTTTTCCATACAAAAATTCGGATTTCGGGGGGGGGATAAATCCCACCTATCCCCCCCCCTGGATACGTGCCTGGTTGTATGGTTTGCATAATAAAAAGCCTTTAGTGCTTGCTTGGGATCATTACAATGTATGTGCCTGTGAGCGTTATTATTGTATTGTTATTTATTACAGCAATACAAATAGGCAGAGGCCGTGGTGGTCCAGTGGCGAGTAACCTTGCCTGCCGTGCAGGAGGCGATGGTTCGATCCTCGTCCAGGCAGACTCGTACCAATGAGTTTTTCGGAATTTATGTACGATTTGTAACACCACTGGCTTTTCGGTGAAGGAAAACATCGTGAGGAAACCTGCATGCTTTAATTTCGAGGCATGTATTGTACCCACTGTCCATTATAAGTGGCGACGGGCTCACCCCCCGTCACACTGGACAGAGTTTCAGTACTACTGGTGAAAAGTGGATGTTCTGAGATTTCAGAATATCTCTGACTTCCCCTTTCGGGGAATATAGTCGTGAGCATATGTATGTATACAAATATAAACCACATCCACGGAGTCACGTTGCAGGAATTGACCCGAGCACATGTCTCGCGTGGTTTTCGCGCGTCGCGTTTTTGCCTGCCACGAGGCTCCGCAATCCTCAATCTCTTCTTGTTCTTGAACAAAAACAATCCCTGAGATTGGGATAGATACTCCCATAAATTACACTTGACACTGGCAGAAATGCGGTGCTACGCACAAGCAAAACGCCATTAATTATAAATTAAAAAAAAAAAACACATCCAAACCATAAGGGGAAATAATTGGAGAGATTTAAAAGAAAAGCTCCACCATATTATCTTATTTTGTGTCAGCGTGAGCAATCATAATCAGCCTGTTGAAGGATGTTGTGGTTACTTACAGATGATTAATGAGAGTAGACTCACTAGGGAGATTTATCAATCTAATGTGAGTGGGACAGTCGAGAGAGGGCGTCCGAGGAGAACTTTCCAATGGTCTTCTCCAAAAAGACAAGTACGTAGCACCGTCAACCGTCGGAAGTGCATGAAGGGATGTATGAAAGTGGATGAGGCGAGAGAAGTATGTCAGAATCGTATTGTGTGGAGATTCTCTGCCTACCCCTGTGAGATAGTGGAGTGAGTATATGTGTGTATACAGGGTCCTTCTTAATATGCTGACACTTTTTTAAGGGGATGTTCAGACCGTCAAACTGAACAACTTTCTCTATGGGACCAACATCAAAATCGCGAAAAAAAAATCAGCTGTCCAATACATTTGGTTCGAGTAGGTTTGCAGTTTTGTATGGAAGAGCTGATTTTTTTTTCGCGATTTCTATTTTGGTCCCATAGAGAAAGTTGTTCAGTTTGACGGTCTGATCATCCTCTTAAAAAAGTGTCAGCATATTATGTTGGACCCTATATGTATGTATTGCATTAGGCTAAGGATAAAAAATGAATTCTATGTAACATAAACATTATTCCAGGTTAAATCGCGTCACTACGCAGACAGAGCGTACTGTGAAACATGCAGAGAGCTCTACATAGTGTCGCAGACACGTAAACACAACAAAGACCACAAAGTTGTCACTCCGCTGACCGATGAGCAGTTGGCCCGGCCCTCCTCCTGGCTGCCGACGCTGGAGAACGATGCAGTGGAGGCTCAGTACATGTTCACGAAGAAATCTGTCGGGACTGTGCTGGGGATATTGAAGAATAATAACATAAAGTGAGTTTTATGTTTATTAACTATGTATTTTATGTTACAACGAAAGACTAAACTAAGCTATATTTAAATTAGACTTGTTGCAAATAGGCGTGAAATTTTAGAACTTATAGTCAAGCAGGTAAGACAGGCAGGCAGGCAAGTCTTATTGGCTGATTGTAAAGCACAATAAGCCTATAAGATGTCTTACCTATTTGTGTACGAAAAAAAAAATGTTGACCCGAAACCGATTAGCATGCATGAAAGGACTAATGAATGAAAAGGAAACTAGAGAGGTTTGTCAGGATCGTAGCAGGTGACGATCCGTTGTCTCTGCCTACCCCAGTGGGAGACAGGCGTGATAATATGGATGTGGTAAAAAAAACTGTTATCAAACGGTAAAGGAAAACATTGTGACGAAATCTGCATACACTGAACAAGAAAATCTGTGTGTATGTGAAGACTGTGAAGTCAAATAATGCAATGGTCACAGTTGGTGGTCTAACGCCTGTTATATAATGTATTTAGGAATTTTATTAGAAATCAAAAACTCTCGTAGATTGTGACAGAATGACAGAACTATTTTTATTTCTTTTCTAATGGCTATCATATTATACAACATCTTCCTTCTTAAAACGAAATTAAAATAAAACATAATATATATTAACGGAAAAGAAAACTTAAGAGAAACTGTAGCGAGCAGGGGATCGAACAACTCTTCCCGAAGTTGTGACAACAACTCTTTCATTCATTTTTCCCTTATCTCCCTTTCTCTTCAATTATTAACAATTTACAATATTCGGCTTCAACCATTACCGAATTTCCATTTTTTCATACACGAATTTCATTCACACCATACACCTTTACCATGAGAGTATGCCTTAGCCCTTCAATCATGAGCTGAAAATACCACTTAAAAAAACAATTACAACTTATCTAGATTTTCTTAGAAATGAAATGTTTCAATATCATATAAAAGATAGTTTTAGGCTTTTTTGTTAATTGGTGTTGCACTTTTTATTTTAGGTTTTTATGATTGAGAAAAATTAAAATTTTGTGGTTATGCCATGCGTCTGATGTAGTAAAAAGTCTCTTAAACATACAATGATTTTTCTCCAGGAATATAATCTGTATCGGCACACCCTCCATCCATGAAGCAGCCCAACTCTCCCCGGACTACAACTCGATCCTGCTGGACTACGACACCCGCCACCACTTGTTCAATCCTCCGAACAAGTTCTTATGGTACAACATGTTTAACGACTACTTATTCAATGGTAACGATGATGAGAAGGTGCTGAAGAAGTTCATTAAGAACTCAAAGTAAGTAACTAAAACAGATTAGTTCTAAAATATTTTATCAGCATGATCCTAATAAAATTTGTGAAAAATATAAGTGCTGAGTTCTATTTGTAAGTGGGTATACATTGAATTGAAAGAAAAAAAGAAAGAGAAAATCATTATTGGAGGAATGTTGTAAGAGTCTTCTGAGAATATATTCTACAGATTAATAACTCAAATAGAATTCAGCACTGTCCCAAGAAAACTAATTCACAAAAATGTATTTAAATTAAAATAACAAAAAATTCGAAACACAGGCTTTGTCAATGGCAACACACAAGATACAATCCGCATGTAACCTTCGTCAGACTATCACTAACTAAACTAAAAAAAAAAAAAAAATGTATTGAAATTATCTTAGATATAGTAACAATGTAGCAATGTTTAGTGTGGTTTGAGTAAAAGAAATTAATATATTGTATTGCATTTATAATCTTCATTATCTAATTTCTTATTTTCCAGAGATGGTGGGCTATGTGTAGTAATGGACCCACCATTCGGTGGCCGCATTGAGCCTTTAGTCCACACACTACAGGAGCTGTCAGCTAACTACAGGAAAGTGTGTGAAAAACCAGATGGAGAAACTATACCCGTCATATGGGCATTCCCTTATTTCTCAGAGTCTTATATCAGGAATATGATGCCGGAGGTCAAAATGCATGATTACCAGGTATTTAATGATACTTTATAAATATCTCTTTATTTATTTGGGAGAGGTTGTCCGAGGAAAACATACCACGATCAAATCAATGGTCTTTTCCGAAAAGGACGCTACGCACTTGTAGCACCCTCAATCGAGTGCATGAAGAGATGTATGAATGTGAATGAGGCTAAAGAGGTGTGTCAGATTCGTAGCGTGTGGCGGTCCGTGGTCTCTGCCTACCCCCATGGGACAATGGCGTGAGCTTATGTATGTATATGTATGTATTTTTTTATTTTAATACTTTTTTGTATCCAATAGTGCTTTTGCTTGGCTTCCGCTCACCTGATTGGAAGTGTAGATGAAGTTGAGGATGTAAGGCGCTCACCCAGAATAAAGCTATTGAATCATCTTTTAAAATATATCCTGCGGTCGTAGTATGGCGGCGTGATATAGCGCTATCGCGCCTTAGCTCTCTTTCTATTTGCGCGCGCACGAACGAGATAAGAGGTGTGATAGCCGTATCACGCGCAACATGCTACGGCTTCTGATTTTATTTGATACTAGTGTTTTCCCGCAACTTCGTCCGCACAAATTATATACCAGATTTTAAGTCAGATCATAAGCTATCAAACAAAAAAAGATTCATCAAAATCGGTTCAGTAGTTTTTGCGTGATGCGCGAACAAACAAACAAACAAACTTGTCAATAGATGGTGTCTTTATGATGAGTTTATATGAAGTGAACCGCAACTTTTTTATTCCTCGTGATTTTTACGATTTTATAATAGTTAAGATACTACAATCAGAAGATCTCTAGACATCATTTGATGCGCAACATGCGAAGTCACGATGACGGCAAGCATAAAAACACTGATGTCTAAATTAGCCCCAATAACCAGCTTAGTTAATTTTTGTTTTTACATTTTCCTTTAATTGGGGAAAATACAAACCTAACTAAACAGATAAGGCAGAGAAAGAGGCATGCCACCAATAGCGCAATCACTCATGCCTGCTGCCTCGCTCATCTCTTTGAAAACCGTCACGCGCGCTCATTTTGGCATGCCTAAAGTGAAAAAAGACAGCATAGTATATTTTCTCGTATTTTCGGGGGCCCCATGCTACGCCTACTAATTATATGCTGCTATAAGCATTTTAATTATTATTTAAAATTTGACTTCTCTTACAGATTGAGTACGAAAACCACAAAAAATACCAAAATACCAAAGGACGTAAACACGGCTCCCCAGTCCGTTTATTCACTAACCTCCCTCTGCATACCATCAACCTATCAAACGATAAGAACTACAAGTTATGTGACAAATGCAAATACTGGGTGTCTGTAACCAACAACCATTGTAACAAGTGCAAGGAGTGTATGAGTAAGAACGGGATGACGTACAAACATTGCAACGCTTGTAAGAGATGCGTTAAGCCGACGTTCTTCCATTGCAAGGAGTGTGACAGGTGCTGTCTGGAGAGGGGGCATGTCTGCGGGGTTGTGGTGGAGTCACAGGTTAGTAATTATTTGGTAGCTCTAAGATTCAATGGTTATGAGAAAATGAGCATTGAGAAAAAGTGTATCGTTAAAGCCTGACCAGAATAATGAAACACCTCGCCATGTTGCAGAAAATCATTGGATCTAATTTTTGTACTTGAAACATTGTCATTAAAGACGAAGTCGATTGTATTTATTTTTCTGGTCAATTAAATACGTTACTTAGATATGACCATCACACTGAAAAACTTTCACAATGGAGTCAACGTTGTCAATGTCTAGCCTATGCATAACCGTTTTTTTTTTCGCGACTTCATTGTTGTGTCCAAAGTGAGAGCTGTTCTAATCGTCTAGTATAAAGTATGTAACGCATTTAAATACATCCTGTTTTTACATATTTGATTTTGATTATGATAGAATTTTATTGATGATAGACGTTGAAGCGCTCGTTGGCGTAGTGTAGCTTTGGTATTGGAAACGATCACCGAAGTTAAGCAACATCAGATCCGGTCAGTCATAGGATGGGTGACCGTTTAGTGGTATTTCATCTCGAGCGTTTCCGTGCTTCGGAAGGCACGTTAAGCTGTTGGTCTCGGATAGTTCCGTCAGATGGCGTTGTAACAGAGGCCTATTAAGGCGGCTTGAAAATTATCTGACAGCAAGTTGACCACTAACTTGCCTCCACCAACACGCACTGGGCCCGCGTGGTGGAGTATGGCCCACTCCCTCTCACCCTTATTCGTGAGAGGAGGCCTTTGCCCTGCAGTGGGATTCTAGAGGCTTAACTCAGACGTTGAAAAAGAATATCAAAAATTATAAGGTTATTCCCGGTATCCCCCACGGTCTCGGCCCCAGTGGGGGACAACGGGAAAAAAATGCTCGCTGTCCCCCGGCCTCCACCACTGGGGGCCATCGGGAAAATATGTTATCATTGTCCCCCACTAAAATAAAATCAATGGATTTTTAATGAAAACACTGTAAATAGTTTTGTTATCAACTGTATTATGTTTTTGCAATAAAATAGTGTGCTTTATACATCAATAATTAACTTATAATGTTATAAATTTTGAATACAACACTTACTAATTATTTATATGTTTTCAAGAAAGATTCTGAATATGTATTTTGTTTCTGATGTACTTAAGATTCTGATGTACTGTTATATGTATTTAGGTACTTTTCTAAAACCTGCGTTGTAATCAATAATTAACTATACTTTTTCTTTTTAAACAATTACACAGATCAATATTAATAATAAAAATGAACATTTTCTCATTGAGTAATTATGTATAGAGCAGACAACGCGAACAAAATCTGTGCACCATGATCAGCAGTGCGGGGCGCGTGCTGGGAGCGTCAGGCTGCGACGAGCGCCTGGCAAAGGCTAAGTGGGTTAGAGCGCGTGCACCCTAACGCGTGTTACAAAACATTACTTCTCGGTAGCTTCTCTAGTTAACATAGTACATCAATGCATTTTCTAAAGTTATTACGTTACGACATGCGAAGTAAAAATATCAAAATATTTGTTTTTATTTCATTCATTTACGTTAAATGAATACGAAAATAGATTAGTATTGTGATTTAGATACCTACAACAAATATATATATAAAACAAATATTTTGATATTTTTACTTCGCAAATCGTAACGTAATAACTTTAGAAAATGTTCATTTTTATTAATATTGATCTGTGTGATTGTTTAAAAAGAAAAAGTATATTTAATTATTGATTACAACGCAGGTTTTAGAAAAGTACCTAAATACATATTCAGTATCTTTCTTGAAAACATATAAATAATTAGTAAGTGTTGTATTCAAAATTTATAACATTATAAGTTAATTATTGATGTATAAAGCCCACTATTTTATTGCAAAAACATAATACAGTTGATAACAAAACTATTTACAGTGTTTTCATTAAAAATCCATTGATTTTATTTTAGTGGGGGACAATGATAACATATTTTCCCGATGGCCCCCAGTGGTGGAGGCCGGGGGACAGCGAGCATTTTTTTCCCGTTGTCCCCCACTGAGGCCGGGACCGGGAATAACCCAAAATTATAGGGATATTTTTTACGCGAATTAATGTTATTTAAATAATTTCTTCCAGTCCTGCTTCAACTGCCGAGAGAAAGGACACAAGAAGTCGTCATGTCCCCAACTACAGGGTGCAGGTGGAAAGACTAAAGATGGGGGAATCAAGAAGAAAAGGAAACATGCTTGATCATGTAACTTTATTAGAAAATAAATCATTATAAAACATACACTTATTGTTTGATTACATATCTACTTAAAATAACACACGATTTGTTGATTACAATTTACAAGATACATGAATTATAATCATTATAAAATCAAAGTGAATCTAATACTTTGATCACTATTGAAGGCCTCCGCACATTGCAGCGATATTATCGACAGCGATATCGCGACACCTTACACACTGCAGCGATTCCGCGATTCGCGTCACGCATGCGCATGCGCCCCACCACTGAATGTAGTCGAAAGAGTTGCAATAATATCGCGGCAGTGTGTGGGATCGAGCGCGTCCCCATACAAAATGTACTGAGAATAATTATCGCAAAATCGCAGCGATATTATCGCTCAATAATATCGCGGCAGTGAGTAGGATCGCGCGCGTCCCCATACAAAATGACTGGAAATAATTATCGCAAAATCGCAGCGAATATCGCTCGATAAAATCGCTGCAATGAGCGGAGGCCTTGAACTAGATCTCATGTAAAACCTGTTATTTTTTTGAGTGATGAATGATATGCGATATGACACCACAGTGTATACTCTGATATTAATACACTTTTGGCCATTTTTGGAGCGTTGATTGTGTATCTAGTTTTTAATTAGTAATCAAAGGTCTAATATATCAAATGTACAAAATTATCCTTACGCGCTAGAATTGTATAACTCTACAGCGACAACACGTTCCGACGCGGTGGTAGCTTAAAAAAGTATTGACGTTTAATAAGTGTGCTTCAGGCTCCTATATTGAATAAATGATTTGAATTGAATTGAATTGAATTGACTAAATTAATTGTAGAAAATTGTGGATCCCGAGATGTGTGCTAATATAGTGCAGACTATCTTCTTGAATACGGAATTAAACAGCACTGAAACAAATTAGAAGAATATGTTAATAATATAGAGATTCGTTTTTAGATTGTTTCTGAAAAAAATCGTTGACTATAAAGTTGAATATATAACGTCAAACTTAGTGTGATTATAGTGCGAACTCTAAAATAAAACAAATGATAAAAACGTGAGTCGGTGTCGGTCTTGCGCTTAGGTTCCAAGTATCTTACGATTAGCGTTAACCCATTTGAACAGTAGAAAACATAAAAATGTATGGACTTGATGTATGGTGGAGAAAGCAAACATCGAAATGTTTCGATCGCCAATGTCAAATCCATACATTCTGTCATTTCTACTAGCGTCTACGCCAATAGAAATGTTACTTTGTCTACATATAGGCCCTGAACTGAATGAAAGAAAAAGTGTTTTGTTAAAGGCCGGTTTTTCTTATTTTCGTAAGGGGTATGTAGTCTTCTGGGTAATTTGATATCCTGGTGTAGGGGGCCGGTACTCACTTGACATTGATCCTATTGAGAAGCTGCTGGGTGTCCTCGTAGCGGGCCTCCACCCGGGCGCTCTGCTCCATCCAGCTCTGTCTGACGGCCGTCCACCGCTCTATGTGAGATGAGAGCAGTTGCTCACGGCTTGGTAGAGGGCCTGCGCCCTGTTGATTATAAGTTATTTTTATATTAAATACTAATAATATCAACGTTTTATTTACCACAACAAAGGTAAGGGATTCAAGAGATCTGTGGAAAAAAGTGTCACTCTTACAAACAAGGTTGGTATTGGTATTGTCGTGTCGTGACTTCAGCAAACCCAAAAACGATCCAACTTAGCTCAACTTTTTTTACCTACATTCTTATTTATCAGTTATCATCACAGGCAAAATTATAAGTTTCTAGAGTCGTTACATATTATAAATAAAAAAAGTTTCTAGGAAGGGAAAAGAAAGAGAAGGGAGGACAGAGGATGTTTCTAGTTAGATGATTTGGGCAAATCACCATTAAATAAATAAAAAAAAACGGGGACAAAGAAAAATGACCTATTTGTTGGTTATTGGTTTGTCCCCGCCTGCAATACCTACCTACCTAATAAGTAATAACATTCAAATTGTATTAATTTGCTCAAACAAAGTTATTATAGCTGATTTAAGGAGCTTGTTTTTATCTTTTCAGTTAATAGTTTTTTATGCAGCCGGGTTTTTTGTTTTTCTAAATAATTTAGTTTATTTCATACTTTTTAGTCTTGTGTCAAAATGGTTGCATAAAAATACTATAATATATATATATTTGGAATCTGCTCTTCACCAGCTTTCATTTGATACCCATATTGTATTTTTTTACGAAAAAAAATGGATTCTCCCCCCTCTCTTTTTTAATTCGCATACGCCATATTAAAATAATGTACCCTATGACACTCTCACGATTTTTACGAATCTAACGACACCTAATACGTTAAAATCCATCAAGCCGTTTAGGCTGTAGCGCGTGCCAAAGAAATAGACATACAAACATACATACATACGCTCGAAAAACATAACCCTCCTTCTGTCGCATACGGGTAAAAAGATAAAATTCTTTTATTTGAAAAAAGTTAGGAGTGCGATTTTTGAATCTCATTTGCTGAGCTCAGCGGTTGAAAATGTCCAAATTATTGTGGAGATATGCATTTTCTAATCCTGATTTTACTTTCAAAAATAGCACTCTTGGCGTATGATTTTTTAAAGTCAAATCAGCAGTAGAAAGATACATATCTACATAGTAATTTTGGCGATCAATTGTCTCTGCCTACCCCAATGGGACACAGGCGTGATTATATGTAGTAATTTTGACGTTTACAACTGCTGAGCTCACCGAATGAGATTCAAAAATCGCACTCCTGTTCTCATACTCAAAAACTGGTTTCATATTTTCTTTAAAATATCTCAACACAAATTCAAGATACCTACTCACCACGCAAGAAACACAAAAAAAACACAGGATTTGAGCATACTAACATAATTCAATTTGATGTTTTCCTTGCTCCGCTGCTCCTGATCAGGCAACAGCTTGGGTATCCTGGACACAGGGGGACCCACTGGCCCCGGGAGATCCACGCTCTCATCCGTCGGCTCTGGGTCTAAGTACTTCTTTCTGAAGGAACAAACAAGATGAGTTAATAACCGTTTTTGGGAATAATAAATATTTACATAAATGCATAGTCCATGATGGACACATCACACAGATTATCTAGTCAATCTAGGCCCTTTGAAAGTACCACAATCTAGCCTGAACTTTTATAAAGATAACAATATAGAATACATATATTAGATACAAACATCTTGAGAATCTGCCACCCTTGGTCCAGCAGGCAGGTTAACTACCAACTGGGCTAGTGGCCGTCAATATAATATAGTTACTATTTTTAATTGAAGGGAACTAAGGGATAACATCATTTGCATTAACAGTTTATCCTAAAACCTGAAGTAAGCCAAAAGCAAATGTTGCTATGGCAGCAAACTCAATATGACTTGCTACTACTGAACTTACTGTTGTAATTCTGAATATGCTTTAACCCATTCGTAGCCACAATAGAAACAACAACAAAATGTCACAGAAGCCACCGTGATTTATTGTAAACATGTATTTTTTATAGAGTTTGTGTCGTCTACAGCCGTCAATGGCTCTTAAACCCCAAATAATATGTGTCGCGGCAGTTACGTTAGTGGCTGCGAATGGGTTAAAATATTGAATCTTTTGTTCTACAACTGCAAAAACAATCTTTTTAAGCATGCTTTAAAGCACCTTTAGCATTTTGAAGGGAATATTAGTTAAGGTTTCTTACCCAAACTTGCTATAATCAGCTTTAGGTTGATTAGTGATCCATGCCCTGCAGATAGGATAGAGCGGGGAGTCCTCGTCGAACTGAGACAGGTCCACGCTTCTGTCAAACAGTTTCAACACGTAGGATTGTCTCTGGGGTGACCGCTTCCTGCGAGGCCTCTCGTCCTCGTCCGACGTGTCTCTCCTCTCTCTGCGTTCAAGACTTGTGAACCTGATGGAATTTAAGTATTCAGACAATGGAGAACTAGGGATGTCAGTCTTTTTTGTGGATGTATTTGAAAAGAGGCAGGATTTGTGGCATAACTACTGGCAGGCAAAATGCCGGGGACCCCAGGCCTTATATTTGAGAGAAATTTGGGACTCGCGTTGTGGATCTGCTATTGGGTAGTCGCGTCGCTCGTCGATTGTTGGTTGCCCCCTCCCAGGTCTACAACGGGGCTCCAGTGGTGGCTCAAGATAGTGTTCTTTTCGAAAAACAATCCTTGAAGTCACCAAATACATAAATTACCCTACAACGTCAAGCACTTTTGCTACATAAACTAGACATAGGCAAAATCATCAAATACCCAAGATGGCAGCCATTTTATTAAAAGTAGAATAGAAAACAGTTCGATACAAAACAGCAAACAAGTAGGTTTGCTGTTCTGTATGGAACAACTGATTTTTTTTCTCGATTTCGATTTTGGTCCCATTTGGAAAGTTGTTTAGTTTGATGGTCTGATCATCCCCTTCAAAACTGTCAGCATATTAAGAAGGACCCTGTATAGATGGATGTTGTCATAGACATTCATTGAAATGTAATATAGGTAATATTATAGTTTCCAAGTGTGATGGCCTGCAATCTGCGTGTAAAGCAAGTGATTACAAAGCTTTAGATTTCCATGTTATTCGTAATAGATCTTATTTCTTAAAATTAATAAGATGAAACTCTGACCAAATGGTCAAATCAAAATTTGGTATACAAGGTGTAGACCATCAAACTGAACAACTTTCACTATGGGACCAATATCGAAATCGCGAAAAAAAAAAATGTTCTATACTCTACAAATCGACTAGAGCTAAAATATGTATGGGATATCAAATAATTTATTTGGGGTTTCGATGTTGGTCCCATAGAGAAAGTTGTTCAGTTTGACGGTCTAAACAACCCCCTTAAGAGTTTTAAATATTTATTGTTACTTATGAAACACCCTGTATACAGACACGGACCTGAAAAAAAAATGATGTAATCTGGTCTCTAATCACAAGTGAAGCACCCATTTATTTTTGAGTGCGTGCTGACGCACTGTACCAAGTGGTGGCGGGTTGTAGGACCTGCGCCTAGAACTGGTGCTTCTGTGTGAGTGTAGGTCCCTTGTAGAACAAACAAATATGTAGGACCTTGCATGCTTCACATCTTTTTAGTGTCACATTACGTTTGCCTTTTTTTCAAGTCTGTGTATACGTAATGGCTCTATTCTATTTAAAAAAAAAAATGGCTGCCATCTTGATGATTTTGCCAATGTCTAGTTTATGTAGCAAAAGTGCTTGACGTTGTACGGTAATTTATGTATTTGTTGACTTCAAGGATTGTTTTTCGAAAAGAACACTATCTTGAGCCACCACTGGAGCCCCGTTGTAGACCTGGGAGGGGGCAACCAACGATCGACAGGCGACGCGACCGCCCAATAGCAGATCCATAACGTGACTCCAATGGCTCTACAGCTTTTACCTTCAAACTTACCTGTCTCGTTTAAAGGGAGTTTGATCAATAGACGTGTCGGATTCTTCTCCGATCGGCTCCAGGGCGTCCAGCAGAGCACCTTTGAGCCGCCCCCGAGGTGTTATAACTTCTTTATTACCTAAAAATTTGATTTCTTTCTAAAAATGCTTCCATGTTCATTCAGAAAATTATTACGGATTGATTTATAATCAAAGGTAACCTAACCTACCTCTGTCTTCGTCTATCATATATTTGTTTGGTGTCGACTTTTTCTTCATAGGCGTTAATAATCTCCTCCTTTTAGGCATTGTGTTAAGAAAAATTAATTAATTGAAACAAAACAATTTCGGCAATCGAAATAATGGAATCGAAAATTCAAATGATTTTTGACAGTTAGTGTTGCTCCGATACCCACAAAATAAGATTACCGATAATTACGGTTTATCACATTCCGATACAAAATACTAGTTAGCTATAAATTTACTTTCACGATACACATTACGTTCTATGTCATTTATGGGTACGCTTTTGTTTTCTGTCATTCATTTGTTTCAAAATCATTCACTCTTTTGCTAAATGTCAAGTCAAACTATCGCACGGAAATAGCGACAAAAGAGAATTTTACAAGGCCTACGAAACAATTTTTGCACGTTGTTGGTAATTACGGAAAATCTAATATTCGATTCATGTGTTATAAATTATAATGCGCGCAACGGCTCATTACGAACACGATGCCGACGGTACGTAAAACAAATCTTGGGATCATTCATCTCCTTTCAGCAAAGAAAACAGATTATTTACGCAATTAATATAAGCGGTTTCCAGATTTTGAGCTAAAGTACAGTTTCAGCATCTTCATTACAGTCCTAAGTTTACCTAGAACCGAATAGTTGAAGTGCTATTGTGAATTTAAAATATGTGAAAGTTTGCCATTATGAATAAATAATAAGATATTTGTGATTCTCAATTTGATAGCCTTCTATACGATTTCGGAACTCTCTAATAACTTTCTTCTACTATGCTTCGACTATCGAACAATCTTCATGCCGTTCTTAGAAAAACTATGTCTAGAATGAGCCTCACTGTTTTACCGTATAAAACAAAAGGGGCCAAGTTTCATATGTTGGTGTGCGTGAGGCGCCATACAAATTATGTATGTGTGCGTGTATATGTATAGGGTTTAGGAGCCAGTACTGGTTCCAATTTTTTTGGACGCTTTCGTATCTTCGACTGTCAATCTTGACATATAACTTTATCAAAGATTCCGTACTTTCTTTTTGCAAAGTATTCAACATATTTTTTCAGGATCAAAGTTTATACCAGCAACGCAGCGACCAGATGGTACTTGGCGTAAGCCGAGACGAGTAAGAGACGGATACGTGCCTCAAGAGGAAGTACCTCTGTACGAAAGCAAAGGAAAACAATTTAAAGCTCGACAGAACACTGGCTTACCTGTTGGATTGACTCCGGAGATTGTTGCCGAGGCCCAGAAGTCGAAGAAGAATCATGGTAACACTATACAGCCTATACCCGGCATGATTATCAATGTGGAGAAGAAGAAGAAGAAAAGGAAGGCAGGTCTGTATCTGTTATGAAAAACTATATATCATTTTGTCTCCTCACACAGTCTGTGGAATCAAATTAACTACATTCATGCACCCTGACACAAGTATGTGTGCATACTATAAAGGTATTATAACAGGAATAGAAGAACTGACAGCTGTCAGAGTGGATGTACCTAGCGGCACCACTGTATAATAGAAAGAGATACATGACCCGAGGCAATAGAACCGTTTTTTTAGTCACTTATTGATTTTTACAATTCGGTTTCCGTGAATAATTGTGAATCTAAAGTGAAATCGTAGATAATTTTATGAAATATACTGACACTACTTCATTAATTTATCCACAATTTCACGTTAGACTCTGAATTATAGACAGTATTCGAATTTTTGCCTGCGAATAGTCTCCAAAAAACATCCAAAAATGGTTTCTTTGACAACTCATGTTTGTTGCTCTATTCCTGTAAGGTATAATACCTTTATGGTGCATACAGACTGCATATCGTCGGTAGTTTGTAGAAAGGGCAACATTTATCTATTTAGTTAGAACGGTGGCCCATTTCTCTATAGATTATTATAAGCGACGTACCTAAAAGACCACGGGAACAGGGCAATTTTCAATTGGTGTAATGGTGAATATCAACTATAAAAACCGTAATTGAAACTTAAAAACTCCTGTACAATTATTTAAATGGCGCTTCCACTCTTTCTACAAAACACCAATGATATATGGGTCCATACGTTTATGGAACTTTCTTCTTAGTCGTAATCTCATGGCTAAGGGATGTAAACCACCGTGGGCTTGTGTCACCACAGCTCTCCGGGTCGCTCAATCGGCCCCCTGAATGCTTGTCTCAGTAATGTCCTTTGCCACTTTGATCCATTTCGTAAGTTTTCAAACAGTTTTCTCATTTTGCCATGCATGGCATGGCCCTACAGATCATCAGAAATTATATTTGTGTTTATAAATGAAATAGTGTGCATACATAACGGTTGTTCTTCCTCGTAGTATTCATTATTCTTAGATCTATTTCTCCTAAACGTAGATTTGATATACAGTGCATATTCAAATAATGATTCTTCCTTTTAAGGTGTTGATGAAGCTGCAGACAAACTTGCCAAATGTGAAATATCCGAACCCACCTCAAGTAGTCCCTCGTCATCATCTCTAAGCAGCAATTCAGCCCCAACAGACCCCGCGAAAAGACTCAAAAACCTACGAAAGAAACTCAGAGACATCGAGACACTTGAAGAGAAAATAAAAATAGGGGCACTTAAAACCCCCGATAAGGACCAAAAAGAAAAAATGTCCAAAAAAAGTGAAATAGTACAGGAAATAGGTGTTTTAGAAATACTGGTTTCGGAATAACTACACCTCTATGAATTTTTTATGCAATTTAAAATAAAATCTTATTCTTATTTTAATAACTGTGTTGTTTGTGACCGTGCGAAGTGAATTGTGTTTTCTTTTTAATTAATTATAAATTATTTACAACTAACATGGTTTAATTTTATTTTGGTTTTCACCGAGAGGTGTTTGATTATAAAAATTACGGAATAGATGATAACCCCTGATATGTTTTCTAAAGGTTAAAAATCACTATGACCATTTAAAGTAAATTCTGTCATAAGACATAGGCAGATAAGGTTGAATTTAATTTGATTAGTTTTTTATTACGCTAGTTCTCGAACTAAGTAGTGCTCATGTGATTTCTACCGGTTCTTTTTTCTGAGACAGAGAAATAAATGAATGAGAATGTATTGTGTAGCCTGGTATAATCCTACTGCAGGGCAGTGCCTAATAATGATTTGGTCCATTCAAGGTGGGTCCATGTGTGCGATTTTTGAATCTCATTTGGTGAGCTCAGCTGTTGAAAATGTCAAAATTACTCTGGAGATACGCATCTTTCTACTGCTGATTTGACTCTCAAAAATCGCTCTCCTGTAGTATGATTTTTGAAAGTCAAATCAGCAGTAGAAAGATGCAATTTCCTTAGAAATTTGACATTCACAACTGCTGAATTCAGCGAATGAGATTCAAAAATCGCACTCCATGAGGCAGAATAACATGTTATACTAGATAAGTGTTTCCCAAATAAGTAAAACATTGAAAATATATATTTATATTTTAATCAATATAAAACACATGGACATGAGATAATGGTTCCATACATAATATTCGAATTTAACTTAAACTGAGGAATGAATGTCTACAATTCCAATTGAGCACATCTGGTCTAAATAATACAAATTTAACTGAAAACAGTTATATACAACCAAGTACCTAATACAGTGATGAAAAGTCACATATCATCAGGGAATTGTATGAAAAATTATATTGTATGTAGCTATCAGTAAAATAAGAATGTGCATTTGAAAAAACACTAATTTTGTTTTTTATGATTTGAACTAAAAATATTTGAGAGTAATTAAGGAGAATATTTGTAGCCTACAAAGGCTACAAACACATACTATAGAGTTGATAAATATCAAACATGGTAAGTCAGACCACAGGGAAGTCCCTTGATAAACTCAATAAAAATAATGTTTGTTGAGTTTAAAGGGTCTTTCCTGAGGTGGGACTTAGTGGGCTTTATTCAAAACCGTTGGGTGCGGTAGTTTTTCTGCTCTTATGGATAGAACGATTTTTACCAAGGCTCGGAATGCACTCGGGGTGCACCTAGGGCGTGGGTTCGGAATGCAGCCCTGGTGTTTGATATTTACAGATTAATTTGGAAACTACACGAACTAGTTGTTCAAATAGTAAAAGAACTTATTGTTACAGTGAAGTGGATCTTGTAAAAAATTCGCAATAAGATGACAAACTAACGTGCCAATATTTATTGAAGGCATAGGTTACAATATCATCAAAAATATATTTTTTCACATATTCGAGATTATTACTAAATAAATATCCAAATATTTGGTTTCTATGAAGCATGACGATGTTAATAACTTCTCTTTGAGGTAAATCTTGAATTTTATGATCTGCAACCAAAAGAAATATACTATGAAATAAATGCATAGGGATGGGCGATATATATCGTATATAGTTATTGAAACGTATATCACATGAATATCTTAAAATCAGATATTGATGCGTACAGAAACTATATATTTGGTGAAACACTATATTGCCGCACAAACTCGATTCGCCTCGATTTCAAGATATCTGAGATTCATAGATATAGGATATCAAACCGTATCGCATCGCTATACGGGCTAGCGGCTACCAGTTAGGGTGTCGCAACGAGGGTCCCACACTTAGAAAAATTTTACGCTAATTTTATATGGAGCTGGACTTAGAAAAATTTTTAACGATTTCGTATGAGCCATCGACTTAGACGATTTTTCGGGTGAAATTTGTATGGGGGCTGGACTTGAAAAATTTTCAAAAATCATTTTTTTTTTTATTTTTGCATGCGGAAGGGTGGGTTTCTGGGTACCCCAGGGGTTCGAAAAATTAGCTATTTTTTCGCTAGGATTCACCGTTATCGAGATATTTTATAAATTATGTTTTTAGAAACCTGTTATCTTTATCCAATACCTAACACATAAAAAATATCGATCTGAACCGAGGAAAGCCGAGTGAAAAAAGTATACCAACACCCTGCTAGAGAGTGAAATAGCAATAATTATGCATTCGTACAATATCAAACCTTAAGTTTATACTGACTGATATAGCGTTACTGGATATCGACCGATATCCAATATATAGTTTCAGAATCAGATATTCAATATCAATATATGGTTTCGATTTGATATTACGAAAATTCGATATTACCCATCCCTATAAATGCAATGAAATTCGTCGAAAAAAATGAGGGTACAATGGAACAAACAGTATTGAATCAAGGCTAATTGGTACTCACATGATTGCATTATATGAATTCGTTCCTCGCTTTCTGCCTCGCGTAGTTGCCCAGACACGCGAGGATGCCTATCACAGCGATTCCTAGACCTAATACCGTGGCCATAAAGTCACCAAAGTCATATCCATGGGCAGCTTCAACGTTGGTCACTGCGAGTAAAGCGAACAAGAATACACACAGCTTAAATTCCATTTTTATTACGATTTTACAGCACAATTTAAAATTTTTATTCAACTATTTGCTATTTGTTTTGGTACACGACACGATGACATGACATGTGTGATTTGTGAGTGGTTGGTTTGGTATTTTTCCAATAAAACCGGTTTAGTACCGGTTTTCGTAGTGATTATTTGCTTTCATGATTCCGATATGCAGTGCTACATAGGCCAAGTATTTCTATGACCATTAATTATTATTGTGTGCTAGCAACATTTACTTAATTTTTAAATTGATTCGTTCAATCCAGTGATGCCAACTTAGCAACTTTATAGCTAGATCTAGCAATTTTCGGAGGTCTGGCAGCTACAAATTTGTAAATCTTGTAGCTAAACTTTTTAGCTACTTTTTCTAGCAACTATTGGGATTGAGAGTTTTTCAAAGCCGGAGCCATAAAATGAACGAAAATGGAGCGAGAAATAAGGGCAAACCATGAAAATAGCTAAATATTTGATTTGATTTTCCTTTGTACTATATTTCACTCTCGTTCTTACTTGTTTTTTTGTTCTGGAAGCAGTCGGAAACACTGTTGGTTTTGTCTTTACATCTGTTTTTACGTCCGATACATACATTTTTCAATCTTAACTCTATAGAATGAGCAAAAACATGGCTATTACATGATAATAACCCATAATATTTTGAGAAATTAAAATAAATTTCAAAATTTGGCGTTGTTTTAATCGATTTTGATGTTTAGCTACTTCTAGCTACTTTTATAGGAAAGAAAATTGGGCAATCTAGCAACTTTTCGTGAACTACCTAGCTACAGCCCTAACATACCAGTTGGCAACACTGGTTCAATCGTTCATTCATTCACTCATTTTCACTTGTCATTTTCGGTGATTATTTGTGGTTTGTCGATATTTATTTCTTTCGTTTTTATTCTAGAAAAAGTAATAGTTTCTTCAAAACCCAACACCGAAATGAGCGAATTACATCGCGAAAAAACATCGCACTTTATCGCATGATAACAAACGTCTGAGAACCAAACAAACGCCTAACCTTACCTCTTGTTATGAGAATCGGTTGATCGTTGCGGTTTTATTGGTTTTTAGTGGATTTGAGGGGGTGAAGATGAGTTACAACTCTGGTGGGAGTGGCGGGAAGGGGTTCGGGTTCGCGGGGTTCACGATGCCGAAGCGGAACCCCTCAAATGTGTCGTTGCATGCGGTGCCACCTCCGTCGACTCCGATGCACGCAGTCCCGCCGCCGTCCGGCCTCTCTAAGCAGGGGTACTCGACGATGACCGCGATAACGCAGAACGCAGTGACTGGCAACTGGGGGACGCTTGGCAAGAAACGCTCTAAAACTGAGGACGAGTAAGTTTGCACAGTAATTGAACAGTGGGCATCATCATCATCATCATCGTTTTTACAATAAATAAATAATCACACAAATTATCTAGTCACATTTAACCTTTGACGTCCCGGTCACGCAAAATGTTAAACTGCTCTGCAGCCCGAGGTCCGCCTGCCGTCGAAAACTGGTGTGCACGATACACAATTGTGTGTACACCAATGGACAGCTTGTATCCTTGCGTGTTCACTTAACAGTCTATAAAAGTGAAAATAATCCCTAGAGTAAAGAAATAAAGTACAGAATGGCTTAGAGTCATAGGTCGCGATATCGCGACTTCGGGACGTAGAGGATCGAAATCAGCTGACCGGATATCGCGACTTCAAAGGTTTAAGTACCAGAAACTAGCCTGGACTTGTATTATGATAACTAGACAACGATATAGCATACATATATAGATACAAACATCCATGACTCGGGTACAAATATTCATATTTATCATACAAATATTTGTCCCTTACGGGATTCGAACCCGCGACCTTCGGCACAGCAGGCATGTTCACTACAGACTGTGCTGTCGGGCCGTCAATGTACACAATGTATTATAGTTTGTCCTTTCCTTATCACGGGACATAACGAGTCCTGCACTCCTAGCATGTTACACGTGATACGGCTGTATCACATCTTTTATCTCGTTCACGCACAAACAGAAAGAGAGTGAAGGTGTGATAGTTCTATATCACGCTGTCATGCTACCTATGCTGGACCTTTGGAAGGTGTGTGTGGTGCCGAAGCCAACACGTTAGAGGCCGTTTAGACAATTTGCTCAAAAAGGTGATGTGACATGGACTGGTGGCTATCTCTGAATACTCAATGGAAGTGTATCCAACGATAGTACCTGTCAGTGTAGGACTATTGCAAAGAATGGCATAGCATAGCATAGCATAGCATATGCTCACGACTATATTCCCCGAGGGGGTAGTCAGAGATATTATGAAATGTCAGAACATCCACGTTTCACCAGTAGTACCGAAACTCTGTCCAGTGTGACGGGGGTGAGCCTGTCGCCACTTATAATGGACAGTGGGTACAATACATGCCTCGAAATTGAAGCATGCAGGTTTCCTCACGATGTTTTCCTTTACCGAAAAGCCAGTGGTGTTACAAATCATACATAAATTCCGAAAAACTCATTGGTACAAGCCGGCCTGGACGGGGATCGAACCATCGCCTCCTGCATGGCAGGCAAGGTTACTCGCCACTGGACCACCACGGCTTGCAAGGAATGGAATGAAAGAAATCTGGGCTATAGGGTTGGGGTGCTAGTGGGCTAGGTAATTTGGTTATGGGACGGACTATGGTGCCTGCCTGGCCAACGTATGTATAAACATGGAGAAAATGGCAGACAGTGACTCACCTACTCAAACCGAATGGGCCCCGAAAAAAGGCCGCTCACCGTATTATTATTATTGGATACGGTGCAGTACTCACCAAACGGAGACTTGCGGAGTAGGACGTGTTCCACTTGTTGGTGAAATGTGTCCGGCACGAGCGGTCTCGGGAGACACTGATGGTAAAATGAACAGACTTAATGTTGGAACGTTCCACTCAATTTTGGCATCACCAGAGTCGGAGGCTGCAAGGAGCTTGTTCACCTTTGTGAACTCAATAGTTGTAAGTTGTATACAGGGTGTCCTAAAACTCAATGTCAAGCTGAAAACAGGAGATAGGTGAGTTTATGGGAAAAATACAAAAAAAATCTAAGTTTGATAGTTTTCGAGATTTGGTCATTTTTTTAACAATTGTAAAATCACCACCTTGCTCTCAACTTTTGGATGTATTAATGATAAGACTTGTTACGAAATCCTGAATAACCTTGTCAGTGGAAAAAATAAAGGATTAGTTCCATGTCTTTTGGGGGTGGACTTGACCCCCTACCCCCCCCTCTCCCCCCCTAAATTACTCCTGCGGTAAAATTTTCTTCCATGTCAACTTGTCAACAGACTACTACACCCTGTACAAAAAAAGTATGGCGCTAACCTGGCAAGTCATTTCAAAAGTTCACCTTTAAAATTTTTTTTTTTTTTTTTCACCTTTTTAATAAAGTTATCAAAATGGAATGGGGGGGACGTCTGCCACCTGAGACCACACAAATGCCGCTCTCGGCTTTGAGTTAACAGTCGCTATGACCAATAATGGCCATGATGATGATGATTATGGTGATGATGATGTGATGATGATGATGATGTGATTATGATGATAATGATGATGGTGATGGTTGGTGGTGATGATGGTGATGATTTTGAGATCTTTTGTGTGCAGAGAGAGGAGGATTGCAGTGGTGGTTAGGGTAGAGAAGTGAAAGGTTTTTAAACTCTGTACTGATTTATTTGGGCATTTGGCCCTGGTTATATACAAATTGGTGGTTCCGTATATGTAGGTACAAACTGAATAGTAAAAGAACATGTGGGTATCCTCACAGGTGATATCAAATTAAAACATACAGAACACAGTCTAATTAGAATTGTTTATATTATATTTTTATTTAAAGTAATAACGACATTTACAATATAGATATCTTAACATAAACACTATAAAATTAAAATCTAAATAATACCTAACCTAAAGAAAGAAAAACAAAACTAATACCTACTATAAATAAAAAACATCTTCTAAATTGCAAGAATTGTTTTGCTTTCTAGATATTTTGACGACGACGAGGAGCCTCCGACACCGGCTCTGGCGTACATCCCCGCTCCTGGAAGCCCTAGCTATGAAGCTTCTAGTTCTAAGGTACCTATGTGGTTTTATTTCAAACAACACAAATTAAATAAAAATCTTTGATTATTGTCATTATCTATTACCAATCTGGGCTCTTAATTATTGCCATGCCTTAAGCTCAGGCCACACAAAGGCGGTCCTGCGAGAAACGAAAGCGTTCCGGGGCCTGCCACACAGGGTCCACGCTGCGCGGTGGCGGCGCGGAGGCGGTGGGTGTGACATCGAAAGCGACCATTCATTAAATACAAAATGACAGCGCGGTAAATACCGCCACCAGACCGCGACGCGCCCGCCATGCCACCGCTCTGTGTGACACCTCGCATTGACTACTGTGGGGAAGTCTGCGTACTGTATGTAGCACTAGATACTCTATCTTATACTGTACTATAGTCTGTTCAGGGAGTCGATGTGGTATGGCGCTATCTCTGTCCCACATTTGCATACAAATGATAGGGGACAACAAATGTGACTGCCCCGCCCATAGGCTTGAACAACCGGTTTAAAGTTATAAGGCGTGTTCATACTGTTTATTCATGATCCTTGAAAAATATTTTTTTTTAGCGGTAGCTTATTCGAAATTATACATTTGATATAATTAAATGAAAACATTTAGTAACAAACAAAGGTATTTTTTTTTATCGCAACTGTAATACTTATGTAATAATTAAAGATCAAAATGTAGCAATAAATTCTAATTAAGTAAAATGTTATAAAATAAACTAACAATAAATTAAATAGCTTTATAGGTTTAAGCGGAATTATAAATGAAAAATAAATAAAACGTAAAAAGGTACAACAGTCCGATAAACAAGTCAGGTCAAAGATTCACAACAATCACAATTAGGAGTACGTAAGAGACGTCTGAACGGCACGAAGCGCATGAACAGACTAAAAATGTGAACGCGGCCTATGCGCCTTATCTTCGGCCAATCATGGGCGAGATCAATTTTTCGGTACCACATCGACTCCCTGAACAGACTATAATAGATACTCTTTCTTATACTGACCCACCACACCATTATGGCCAATTATCTGACCCATATTTATAACGAACTTTTTAACGGACCATTCCACAGGCGGACGATGAGGAAGATCCTCTGGACGCTTACATGGCCGGCTTAGAGCAGCAGGCAGCCAAGGACCTGGTCACCAGCAAGGAGAATGAGAAGAAGGGCGACAGCGGGAGGGGAACGAGGGGGGATATCGATGAATTGGACGACGAGGAGAGCTATTATAAGTACGTGGACATTTGCAATAAATAATTATTAAAATTTATATAGGGTAAACAGGGTAGTTAGTTAGTTATAGCCTATAGAATTCCACTGCAGGGCAAAGGCCTCCTCTCACGAATAAGGGTGAGAGGGAGCGAGCCATACTCCACCACGCGGGCCCAGTGCGGGTTGGTGGAGGCAAGTTAGTGGTCAACTTGCTGTCAGAGAATTTTCAAGCCGCCTCAATAAGCCTCTGACCTGGCTTAACGAATAGTTACAACGCCATCTGACGGAACTATCCGAGACCAACTGCTTAACGTGCCTTCTGAACAGGGTAGTAACCTATAGGAAATTCTCAAAAAAAGTTACTACTTTTCATACAAAAGTTCAACAACAACCTGATTGCATTTAATATGGAAAGTACAAATTATTTTTTGCGAATTTCCTTCAGTTTTCTTTGGGAAAGTTGTTCAGTATCATGGGTACAATCACCCCTTAAAGTAATGCAACTGTTTACCATAACACCCTGTAGTTCTGTCATGTAATTTTCCCATAATGTCTGCACGTCACGTCAAGCTGACATTATGCAAAAGACTTGCAGACATTTTGGGAAAAATACATTTTAGGAAAACTGACATTTCAGGCGTGAGCCGTCAAATCTTTACAGTACTTCAAGGAAAATAATGGGCATCGACCTACGAATAAGAGAAGCATCGACTAACTTCGTGTTCCCGAAGATGATCGACCGAAACTAGGCAGTATTGTATAATGATATAGAGCTGCTTTTACGATTATTTCCGATGTTTTCCGATACCCATTATTTTCCTTGAAGTACTGTACAAGGAAGCTGTTTTGAAATAAGAATGTCTGGTTTTAAAAATATTAGTGTACTTGTAGACATACACTCAGTTGCAGAAACGCTCATTAAAGTTAATCCTCCTTTAAATCTCTTGCTGTCACTTTTTGTCTTGTTGACGTAGTAAAAGCTAGCAAGAGATTTAATGGAGGATTAACTTTAAGTAAGTTCTGCAACTGAGACAGATAGACAATTTTTTGTGTTTATATAATAGATGTTTGATTTAAAATATTAAGGGCCTGCTTTACCACACCTGGATATGTTCTTAAGGTAGTTGCAGAGTTGTCAATTTCATACAAAACTTTGTCGTATTTGATAATTCCAAAGCTTGATATCTTCGTAATTATATTATAAATTGTAAATATTATTTGATACGCGCAATCTAGATTTTCTAAGCTATTTTTCCATATTTAAAACATTACTTTTATTAATACCGTCTATGAGTGTTCTACGACAAAGTTTTGTATGAAATTGACAACTCTGCAACCACCTTAAAATCTTATTCAGAAGTGGTAAAACATCCCTAAATAAATTTATAAATACATTTTCAAGTACGTGAATAATAATTGGACATTGCTTTTGTATCAATAACTGAATAGAACAAGTATTGTAAGAACAGAATTCAATGAGAAAATGTCACGAAATAAAAACTAAAATGCACCTTAACTCACAGGTACATGGAAGACAATCCCCTAACAAACGCAGATGACGGTTCAGACCAAGAGATAGAATACGACGAAGATGGCAACCCTCTAGCACCCCCAAAGAAGAAGTTCATAGACCCTCTACCCCCCATAGACCATTCAGAGATAGTGTACGAACCCTTTGAGAAGAACTTCTATACTCCGCACGAGGATATTGATAGTTTAGACCATAACCAAGTTGAGGAATTGAAGAAGAATTTAGGAGTTAAGGTTTGTAGATCGAAATCCTACTAATATTGTAAACTAGTGTTTTCCCGCGACTTCGTCCGCACAAATTAACCAGATAATACACCAGATTTTAAGTCAGATCATAAGCTGTCAAACAAAAAAAGTTTCAAACAGACAGACAAAATTTCTAAAAAAGGTTGATTTCGAGTCAGGGATACTTAAAAACGTAATAGTAATCTTTTTTTTGTAAATATCTTTAATGTACAGACACACTTCAGTTACAGTTTTATAATAGTTTAGATACAGTTTTATAATTTTTTAGACTAGTTTAGATTAGATATGACTGATGATGTCATGTGATGCCGTTATTCCTCTGTGATTTGGGTACCTTCCGAATTCATCCAGCGATTCGTCCGATCCGGCGCGGATGAGTATGCGAGGTTTCATAGGAATTCATAAAACGAATTCTAAAATTCGGTCCTTTCGCCTCATTCGGCGCGTTCGCCGCGGCCAGGCATGCGATCACCTTTAACAGAGAATTGTATCTCGTTCACACAGTGTGTATACGTATAGTAGTAGCACAGATTAATAGTTACTTCGAAACAGATACAGCACTTCCTTAGAAAACGATAAGTTTTCACGCTTTAATCATTTACTGCCAGACGAGACGGTACGCGCGAAAATGTATCTAATAGAGCTTGACTCAGCGTTGTTATTGCTTCGTACAGCGCGCGACGTATGCGATGTTGCCGTCTGGAGCGAGTGGCTGAATTCATACAACGCTAAAGTGTTGGTAAAGCCTGACCAGAAATATAAAAAAACCTGGTTTGGGAGCGCTGCAATCGACTTTAACCTTTAATGTCAGTATTCCAAGTACAAAAATTAGTTGCAATGATTTTCCGCAACATGGCGAGGTTTTTATATTTCTGGTCGGGCTTTACTTAGTTTATCTCGGTTCCTACGGCCGAGTGACGGAGACCAAGTAGGAAAGAGATATTATTGTCTGGTTTGTTCACTTCAACGTGAATATCATTTATACAATATTTTTTTTATTATTGATGGATTTGCTCTTCACCCCTATCTAGTCCTCAGGACAAAGATGGGGTCGAAGATGTAGCGAGCTTCGAGCTTGAAGCACACTTATTAAATGTCAAATTCTTTTTTAAAGCTACCACCGCATCGGATGTCACTATGCTATGAAAGCATTCGATTTCTGACAATTATTATAGAGAGGAATGATTTGATTTTTTGTTTCTTTGTTTGTATTGAATAGGCTCCGAAACTACTGGACCGATCTGAATAATTCTTTCACCATTAGAATGCTACATTATCCGTGAAAAACGGCCAAGTTTGTGTCGGGAAGATTCTAAGGCGGTACGAAGTTCGCCGTGGTCATCTAGTTTCTGATAAGTGAATGGTTTGTGTGCACAGATTACAGGTCCGGACCCCCCGAAGCCTGTGAGCAGCTTCGCCCACCTCGGCTTCGATGAGCAGCTGATGAAGGCCATCAGACGCTCGGAGTACTCCCAACCAACCCCCATACAGGCCGCCGGGGTGCCCGCCGCTCTGTCCGGCAGGGATATCATTGGTAATTTATTTTAAGGTGGTTGGAGAGCTGTCAATTTCATACAAAACTCTGTCGTAGAACACCTCGTAGACGGTGTTTATAAAAGTAATGTTTTATATATGAAAAAAAAATAGCTTAGAAAATCTAGATTGCGCGTATCAAATAATATTTACAATTAATAATATAATTACGAAGATAGGAGTATATAATATATATATAAGGCTAATAATAATATAAGGCTTTGATTTCCAAGATTGATATCATCGTAATTATATTACTTATTAATTATTACAAAAGCTAGTCTCAATATAAATCTTTAAGGGTAAAATTGAAATCATTGTCATCCTTTGAAACTAACACCCGTATTCTTAGTTGTTTTCTTGAGGCTTCCTCACTCGAGTAGAGGACGTTTTTGACATTTTGTCATACAAGTTATATCAAAAACGTCCTCCACTCGAGTGAGGAAATGTCAAGAAAACAACTAAGAATACCGGTGTAAGACTTTACTTATCAAACTGTTATCTTCATTAATAAGAGCAAGAAAGAACTTCGAAGTAACCTGCCTTCTGTTTTGTTCTTTCTTTCATATTTAATCTGTACATTATCGATATGTAAGGATGATAATGTAAAGCTTCTGTTCAAATAAACTATTTCTGTTTCTGTCATACAGTTTCACATCAGCTTATCAATTTGCTTTACAAACATTTAATTTTTTTTCCAGGTATCGCACGGACGGGGTCTGGTAAAACCGCGGCGTTCCTATGGCCTCTGCTGGTGCACATCATGGACCAGAAGGAGCTCAAGCCTGGAGACGGACCCATTGGTCTCATACTAGCGCCTACCAGAGAATTGGCACAACAGGTACCGTTTTATTAATCTACACTTAATTATATTAGTGTTTAAGTCTGAATACAAGCTTTTAAAGACAACAAGTTTCATTTTCATCAAAATCTGTCCAGTAGCTTTTGCGTGATGTTCGAAGGGCTCTATTCGGCGTTTTGGAGTCAGGAACACCTAAACCATATCGTGACCATTTTTTTTATAAATATTTTCAATGTCACAGACACTTCTGTTACAGTTTTATAATAGTAGAGATTCTAAGTTTCCCGTGAGCCCGTCGCCACTTGTAATGGACAGTGGGTACAATACATGCCTCGAAATTTGAAGCGTGCAGGTTTCCTCACAATGTTTTCCTTCACCGAAAAGCCAGTGTTACAAATCGTACATAAATTCAGAAAATCTCATTGGTGCGAGTCGGCCTGAACGGGGATTGAACCATCGCCTCCTGCACGGCAGGCAAGGTTACTCGCCACTGGACCACCACGGTTATCACCACGGTAGCTTGATAAGCAAGTAGCTTTGTTAAAATGTTGATGTGTATTTGTTCAGATTTATATGGAAGCGAAGAAATTCGGGAAGGTGTACAACATAAGATGCGTGTGCTGCTATGGTGGCGGCTCCAAGTGGGAGCAGACCAAAGCTTTGGAAGGTAAAGCAAACCTCTACCACAGGTCCGGTATGTTTTAGAATTTCGAAATGGCGTCTGCACATGCGCACTTTGTACAAACTGGCCATGACACTGCGTGTAGGTAGGGTTGAAAGCCGCGCTTTGCATTTTACGTCATCTACATTTCGATACTTTTATTGTTCCTTCTGTTATTTAAAATAGTATTTGAGCTAAAGAATTACTGAAAATGTCAATGTAGCTTTATTTTTCAACGTTGAAAATGCACTGAAAAGACAATTTTATGTAGTCAAATCCAACGGCAGCGCGCGCCTGACTACATTCCCTTGCTCGTCTCTCCTAAAGTGTCCCCAGAAAGTGTTAGGTGAGGTAGGGTATCTGAAGTTAGAGGGTGGCGGGCGGGGGAGTGGCCGTTCTGTACGTAGAACTTATATTACATATTCTGTGCCTCTACAAAACAAACTGTCACACAATTTAAATATAAATAAATATTACAATGTGTGGAGTACTACTCAGGTGTACTACTTGGAATGACCTCTATTGAAAAGGGAAGATTTTCTGCCAGGCTAGGTGTGATGCCTGTGGACCGGCCGTGGTCCAACAGTTCTTAGTCGGACCTTGTATATCGAATCTCTGTGATTATTTCTCTTGTGCGATTTATCTCTTGCATTCGATTGTGAACTTTACTTGTTACCTTTATCGTTTTGTCCACTTTTATGGACGACCTGGTGAAGGCGGTGGGACTCCGTTGGATGAGGGCAGCCCAGGACCGGTCGTTACGGGGCGATCCTTTGGGGGAGGCCTATGTCCAGCAGTAGACCTCCATCGGCTGTGATGATGATGACTAAAACTTGATTGTTAGGTGGTGGAGCGGAGATAATAGTGGGCACGCCCGGCAGGGTGATAGACCTGATCAAGTGCAAGGCGACCAACCTGCAGAGGGTCACCTACCTGGTGCTGGACGAAGCCGACAGAATGTTCGACATGGGATTCGGTAAGCACGTTTTGTCTTTTAAATCTTTTCTCCCCTCCGGACGGAAAGCGTCAATTTTCGTCCCGCAAGCGCTAAACGAAGTTGCTGCTTTCCACCTCCATCGAGGAGAAATATAGTATACTAACCTCGGGCAGTAAATAAGAAAGCCTCAGATCACATGTTTGTTTTACAATTAAGTACATGAGATCTGAGACCTTTCTTACTTTTCTGCCCTCGGTGTGTAATCTATATAACCATTGACTTACACTCTAGCGATAGACAGGCGTTTTCATAGAAGCAACATGATCCCGAGTTCACTTCGTCACTATGACAATGACAGACTCCAATGTGTTATTTTGTGTTGTTTTGTGTGACATGTTGTTTGTTTGAACGAGCTTGTCTATCGCTAGAGTAGTATGTCAGTGACTATAACAATAGCGTAAGAATAAATAATGCATTATTTCGCGCGCCGTTGGTTATATCAACACGAGTCAGCAGGCTTACGATAAGTCTACTGGCTCGTGATTCGTGATTTGATCTTGACTTAATTCTTGTTTTGAGTCGATGACATGTCATTTTAAATCTTTCCAGCTCAGTTAGTCGTGTGACGAAATAGTCACACGGATAGCATTATCGGCGCTATACACGAGCTACATTCTAAAATTACTGATTATCAACATGTAAGCCATGTTGCGCTATTTCAAATCAAATGAGGTATTTTCAGAAAGCCATTAAAAAAGAAAAAGTAGTTCCTAATGGCTCGATAGATGGCATTGACGAGACAGAGGCGAGCGACCTTGCAGATGATAAATTACAAATAAAATAGTAAGAATTTGTATTTTTAATTAAGCAGCAAATGAGCATATATTTCGTCAACGGATGCGTCTGACTCAGTGAAATGCATTTTTGTTTACTTTTAGCCTAAAATTTTCGTCTTCGGACCCCGCTCTGGTCAACGCTATCTATCGCCGGTTTGATGAACTACGTTTTAGTAGCTGTCAGAAAACACCTCATTAAAGATTTAAAAATGTAGTCTCAGACGGTACTTGAACCTTGAACCTTGAGCTGTGTTCGGATGAAATGGCTTGGTATCTTAATACGACGAAATTACGTCCATTTAAGTTGTGTTGCATGTAGATGGTGCCAGGTCCCTTAGATATGAAACTGTTGAAGAAAATAGTATAGGTTGAATCACGTAAAAAGAACGCTACGGTCAAATTCTGTAGCAGATGATTTATCTTTATTTATCCCTACCGGAAGGATATTAATTCCTTTTATTTATGTTATAATAAGTTAAAATTAATTTATATTGTAAAACCTCGCAACACGTACCATCAAATAGACCGCTTGTTTGTTTAGAAATTTGACTGTAGGTAGCGCTCTTTTTCCGTGTTTTGAACTATGTCTTACAGGGTGTAACAAAACATCCTAGTAATACTTAAGGGGGTGCTTGAAACCATTAAATGATTTTGCGATATGGAAGTTAGCTCAATAGTTAAAGTTCAGTTTGATGGTCTGAAGCACCCCCTTGTGTATTACTAGGGTGTTTTGTTACATCCTGTATATCTCAGATGGTTCCCTTCGCTCGTGCTATACGTCAGTTTATCCGTGCAGAGCCGCAGGTGCGTTCTATCTGCGCGCACGTGCGGCCCGAGCGGCAGGCGCTGCTGTTCTCCGCCACGTTCCCGCGCCGCGTGGAGCGCCTCGCGCGCGACGCGCTGCACGACCCCGTGCGCGTGCAGCACGGAGCCGCCGGCGAGGCCTGCGACCTCGTCGCGCAGCACGTCAGGTGAGGTGACCGTGCCACGTGCGCGTGCAGCACGGAGCCGCCGGCGAGGCCTGCGACCTCGTCGCGCAGCACGTCAGGTGAGGTGACCGTGCCACGTGCGCGTGCAGCACGGAGCCGCCGGCGAGGCCTGCGACCTCGTCGCGCAGCACGTCAGGTGAGGTGACCGTGCCACGTGCGCGTGCAGCACGGAGCCGCCGGCGAGGCCTGCGACCTCGTCGCGCAGCACGTCAGGTGAGGTGACCGTGCCACGTGCGCGTGCAGCACGGAGCCGCCGGCGAGGCCTGCGACCTCGTCGCGCAGCACGTCAGGTGAGGTGACCGTGCCACGTGCGCGTGCAGCACGGAGCCGCCGGCGAGGCCTGCGACCTCGTCGCGCAGCACGTCAGGTGAGGTGACCGTGCCACGTGCGCGTGCAGCACGGAGCCGCCGGCGAGGCCTGCGACCTCGTCGCGCAGCACGTCAGGTGAGGTGACCGTGCCACGTGCGCGTGCAGCACGGAGCCGCCGGCGAGGCCTGCGACCTCGTCGCGCAGCACGTCAGGTGAGGTGACCGTGCCACGTGCGCGTGCAGCACGGAGCCGCCGGCGAGGCCTGCGACCTCGTCGCGCAGCACGTCAGGTGAGGTGACCGTGCCACGTGCGCGTGCAGCACGGAGCCGCCGGCGAGGCCTGCGACCTCGTCGCGCAGCACGTCAGGTGAGGTGACCGTGCCACGTGCGCGTGCAGCACGGAGCCGCCGGCGAGGCCTGCGACCTCGTCGCGCAGCACGTCAGGTGAGGTGACCGTGCCACGTGCGCGTGCAGCACGGAGCCGCCGGCGAGGCCTGCGACCTCGTCGCGCAGCACGTCAGGTGAGGTGACCGTGCCACGTGCGCGTGCAGCACGGAGCCGCCGGCGAGGCCTGCGACCTCGTCGCGCAGCACGTCAGGTGAGGTGACCGTGCCACGTGCGCGTGCAGCACGGAGCCGCCGGCGAGGCCTGCGACCTCGTCGCGCAGCACGTCAGGTGAGGTGACCGTGCCACGTGCGCGTGCAGCACGGAGCCGCCGGCGAGGCCTGCGACCTCGTCGCGCAGCACGTCAGGTGAGGTGACCGTGCCACGTGCGCGTGCAGCACGGAGCCGCCGGCGAGGCCTGCGACCTCGTCGCGCAGCACGTCAGGTGAGGTGACCGTGCCACGTGCGCGTGCAGCACGGAGCCGCCGGCGAGGCCTGCGACCTCGTCGCGCAGCACGTCAGGTGAGGTGACCGTGCCACGTGCGCGTGCAGCACGGAGCCGCCGGCGAGGCCTGCGACCTCGTCGCGCAGCACGTCAGGTGAGGTGACCGTGCCACGTGCGCGTGCAGCACGGAGCCGCCGGCGAGGCCTGCGACCTCGTCGCGCAGCACGTCAGGTGAGGTGACCGTGCCACGTGCGCGTGCAGCACGGAGCCGCCGGCGAGGCCTGCGACCTCGTCGCGCAGCACGTCAGGTGAGGTGACCGTGCCACGTGCGCGTGCAGCACGGAGCCGCCGGCGAGGCCTGCGACCTCGTCGCGCAGCACGTCAGGTGAGGTGACCGTGCCACGTGCGCGTGCAGCACGGAGCCGCCGGCGAGGCCTGCGACCTCGTCGCGCAGCACGTCAGGTGAGGTGACCGTGCCACGTGCGCGTGCAGCACGGAGCCGCCGGCGAGGCCTGCGACCTCGTCGCGCAGCACGTCAGGTGAGGTGACCGTGCCACGTGCGCGTGCAGCACGGAGCCGCCGGCGAGGCCTGCGACCTCGTCGCGCAGCACGTCAGGTGAGGTGACCGTGCCACGTGCGCGTGCAGCACGGAGCCGCCGGCGAGGCCTGCGACCTCGTCGCGCAGCACGTCAGGTGAGGTGACCGTGCCACGTGCGCGTGCAGCACGGAGCCGCCGGCGAGGCCTGCGACCTCGTCGCGCAGCACGTCAGGTGAGGTGACCGTGCCACGTGCGCGTGCAGCACGGAGCCGCCGGCGAGGCCTGCGACCTCGTCGCGCAGCACGTCAGGTGAGGTGACCGTGCCACGTGCGCGTGCAGCACGGAGCCGCCGGCGAGGCCTGCGACCTCGTCGCGCAGCACGTCAGGTGAGGTGACCGTGCCACGTGCGCGTGCAGCACGGAGCCGCCGGCGAGGCCTGCGACCTCGTCGCGCAGCACGTCAGGTGAGGTGACCGTGCCACGTGCGCGTGCAGCACGGAGCCGCCGGCGAGGCCTGCGACCTCGTCGCGCAGCACGTCAGGTGAGGTGACCGTCAGGCGCCGCTGTTCTGTGCCACGTGCCCGCGGAGTGTGGAGCTACTGCCAAAAACCATAATAGATTTTGATACCGATTGAAACGGGTAGTTACGCAATAAGACCCCAGATTAAGAACCCTATCGCAAAAGTACAAATTATTTTTCTCCCCTCCGGACGGAAAGCGTCAATACTCGTCCCGCTGCGCTAAACGAAGTTGCCGCTTTCCACCTCCGTTGAGGAGAAAAATAGTAAACTAACCTCGGGCGGTAAATTAGAAAGCCTCAGATCTTATGTAATTCGGTATGTCATGTTTTTTTTGGTCTTCATTTTTATATTTTTATGTTTTTATGTAATATTTTTTTACAGAATATTCCATAAACCCGAAGAGAAATGGCCATGGCTACTCAAGAATTTAGTCGAATTTTTGTCAGCTGGCAGCATTTTGATATTCGTTACGAAAAAGGTAAGCATTAATTATGATAATAGCTAATATGATATATATTTTGAATAATTGAGTTCTTCAATGAAGGCCTCTCAATGGTGTAGCGTAGATTACTGCCACCAGGAGCAGAGACCCAATTTGTCAAACCCAAAGTGGACTCAAACGAATATCCGAGTGCACTTCTCTTGAGTGGTTTAGGGGCGTCTTTTGAGCGTGAGTTGAGTCTAAGTAGGGTGGAATATGTACGGATTTCGATATACGGGATAAAATATACAGAGCTCTGTCGCACTTAAGAGGCCATACGTCCTGGAATTACCTGGGAAGGATCCTGTCTCTTATTTTTCGCTTTTCTACAAGATTTATACAAGTAAGAATTTAGAAAAGTTAAGAAACTAACACATTTAAAACATTATTTTCTCAAACTATCGACCTCGCAACCGTTGCGACCTAACTTACCGACCGACCTTACTTGCAATCGTTTTAACTGAAATTTTACTTAACATTATTTTCTCAAACTAGAATAACTTGCAATCGTTTTTAATTACAGGAATTTACTAAACGTTATTTTCTCAAACATCGTTTTTAATTACTGGAATGTTACTCACATATTCACTATTAGTATTTATCTAGTAAACTCGTATAAATATAACTTTTATTAATTCTTTTTAATCGAAAATACGTCACACGAGGGTTTTGCAATCGCGTTTCAGATAGAAAATATTCTCCTGAACCTTATGGCCCCTAAATAAGCGGTATACTCTGATGATATAATAATTAAATAATAAAACTTCCAGCTGGAGGCGGAACAAACCGCTGCTAACCTCGGCGTGCAACAATACGACGCGCTACTGCTCCACGGAGACATGGAGCAGGCTGACAGGAACAAAGTGATCACCGCCTTCAAGAGACAGGAGTCCAATATATTGGTCGCCACTGACGTCGCCGGTATGTATCACAAATGTACCGGAACAAACCGCTGCTAACCTCGGCGTGCAACAATACGACGCGCTACTGCTCCACGGAGACATGGAGCAGGCTGACAGGAACAAAGTGATCACCGCCTTCAAGAGACAGGAGTCCAATATATTGGTCGCCACTGACGTCGCCGGTATGTATCACAAATGTACCGGAACAAACCGCTGCTAACCTCGGCGTGCAACAATACGACGCGCTACTGCTCCACGGAGACATGGAGCAGGCTGACAGGAACAAAGTGATCACCGCCTTCAAGAGACAGGAGTCCAATATATTGGTCGCCACTGACGTCGCCGGTATGTATCACAAATGTACCGGAACAAACCGCTGCTAACCTCGGCGTGCACCAATACGACGCGCTACTGCTCCACGGAGACATGGAGCAGGCTGACAGGAACAAAGTGATCACCGCCTTCAAGAGACAGGAGTCCAATATATTGGTCGCCACTGACGTCGCCGGTATGTATCACAAATGTACCGGAACAAACCGCTGCTAACCTCGGCGTGCAACAATACGACGCGCTACTGCTCCACGGAGACATGGAGCAGGCTGACAGGAACAAAGTGATCACCGCCTTCAAGAGACAGGAGTCCAATATATTGGTCGCCACTGACGTCGCCGGTATGTATCACAAATGTACCGGAACAAACCGCTGCTAACCTCGGCGTGCAACAATACGACGCGCTACTGCTCCACGGAGACATGGAGCAGGCTGACAGGAACAAAGTGATCACCGCCTTCAAGAGACAGGAGTCCAATATATTGGTCGCCACTGACGTCGCCGGTATGTATCACAAATGTACCGGAACAAACCGCTGCTAACCTCGGCGTGCAACAATACGACGCGCTACTGCTCCACGGAGACATGGAGCAGGCTGACAGGAACAAAGTGATCACCGCCTTCAAGAGACAGGAGTCCAATATATTGGTCGCCACTGACGTCGCCGGTATGTATCACAAATGTACCGGAACAAACCGCTGCTAACCTCGGCGTGCAACAATACGACGCGCTACTGCTCCACGGAGACATGGAGCAGGCTGACAGGAACAAAGTGATCACCGCCTTCAAGAGACAGGAGTCCAATATATTGGTCGCCACTGACGTCGCCGGTATAAACCGTTCAAATATACCGTTCCGTTCTCTGTTTGTTAATTTTGCATTGATTAAATTTGGGCGATTTTCTGGGATCGCTGAGTGACGACACAGAACTGCCAATCTATATCGATCGAACTTTCAAAACGTTGTTCCTTAAAAAGAGTGAAAAGATAACCAAAAAGATGCAATCGTATTTTTATGTGATATTTAATTATTTACGAATTATAACACAAGGCTGAAGGTCTCCAATCCTTGGCCTACCACCATAAATTCCGTGGTACTTGGTGGTCCAGGAATCAAAACTGACGCCTCCTGTTAGAGTCGTAAGCTCTCTTCCGCATAAGTAATCACCGCTTTCTCCCGTTATCTTGCAGCGCGAGGGCTGGATATCCCTCACATCCGCACAGTGATCAACTACACGGTGGCGCGGGACATAGACACGCACACGCACCGCGTGGGACGCACGGGGCGCGCCGGCGTGCGCGGCGACGCCTACACGCTGCTCTGCAGGGACAAGGACAAGGAGTTCGCGGGCCACCTGCTGAGGAACCTGGAGGGCGTCCAGCAGGTATGTGCAGACAGTGATCAGTAGATCACTGACTCACCTACATACGTGTAGTAACACATTGTGCGGGGCGAAGCGTAAAAGCTGATCTGTAAAGACAAGGACAAGGAGTTCACACAGTAACGCATTTAAGTTTTGCACCCTGTATAATACCTACATATTTGTTATTTTGTAACATAACCGTGCCCGCCGTACAAGAGGCGATGGTTCGATCCCTGTCCAAGCCGACTCGTACCAATGAGTTTTTCGGAATGAATGTAGGATTTGTAACACCACTGGCTTTTCGGTGAAGGAAAACATCGTGAGGAAACCTGCATGCTTCAATTTCGAGGCGTGTATTGTACCCACTGTCAATTATAAGTGGCGACGGGCTCACTACCCGTCACACTGGACAGAGTTTCGGTACTACTGGTGGATGTTCTGAGCTTTCAGAATATCTCTGACTACCCCCTCGGGGAATATAGTCGTGAGCATATGCTTATGCTATGCTATGCTTATGCTATGTTTTTATGTACTAATGTTAATGTATGATTTATAACGTCGACAGGAAATCCCGGAAGAACTAATGAACCTCGCCATGCAGTCGTCTTGGTTCCGCAAGTCTCGCTTCAAGAAGGGCAAGGGGAAGAACTTGAACATAGGCGGCTGTGGGCTGGGGTAAATCTATCAATCATTAACTTTTATTTCTCTTGTAAATACAGCGTAGGCACACGTAGGTATCAAAACTATTGACTGTTTGGATTAAGTTTGAGTTCAAATACTTCTAGTAACGGATAACGGAAGCGCTCCTCAAATTAACACTGTTATAATACAGTAACCAGAAGTGTGTATGTACATTGCGGATATTTACCAAAAAAAGGTTACTCTGATTCAAAATCACATATTTTTGGATTTTTCGTTTGTTTGTCAAAACCAATTTCGATGAAGCTTTTTGTGTTTGAAAAGCTTATAATTAGAGATACAAACTGGTATATTTTATCACGCTTCGATGAAGCGAGCCGGTGCGGATGAACGGTCGTTGTTTATAAAATGTTCAAATGTTCGCCTTCGGTTTCTTTGATCTTCTTTGATCGGTTTCCCATTCCATCAAGGTTCAAGAGGGTTAGGTGGATAGTGTGTTTGGTTTAGCGCACACATTATAACGCACTTATTTGAATAAACTGTCTTAATAAACAGGTACAAAGAGCGGCCAGGTCTACCAGCACATAACGACGAGGCAGCCAGCGTGGCAGTGGAGAAGGGCGGACCAGCTACCGATAGACTGTCCTCTCTGAAACAGGCGTTCAGGTCTCAGTACAACCAGGTCAGTTGTCTTGTTATTAGGTGCCTTTAGACGGACATTAAACCGCGCCCGAAAGGGCGAGCAGTATCCTGCAATCGCGCGTGATAATTTAATTTTCGTGCTGGAACGATTGACTTACCAACTAGGTACTGGACGTAGGGTCCAAGCTCAAGAGATCCCATTCAAATACAAAATCGTTTTCAGTTCACGGCATCATCAGACCATTCATGGGAGCAGACCCTGGACTCGATACAACCCGGAGTCAACGCACCAGCGTCCCAACCAGAAGAGAAGCCGGAGAGAGTCAGGAAGAGTGGCAAGAGGAGTCGGTGGGAGTAGGAGAGACATTACATTAAGTAGCTATTCGATTATAATGTTTGAATCAAAGGGATTGGTATAACTGAGATGTATCTAAGTATAAACAAATTAGCTCGTACAGCAGGCATGTCAAACTGAAATTCACTGGTGGGCGAAATGCATAACGATAGTAGAATCAGTGGGCCGCAAAAGAACATAAAGAAATAAAACTCATTGCATCTATCGTAGTCGTAGATCAGGACGATTAAAGCAGGACAGTACCTACTTATATTGCAAGGGCTAAATTTTCAGGACCCTTGTATAAAACGCTACATACCATATAAAACGGGAGCGAGCGAAGCGAGCTCGAAATTTTTTACATCATGATTAATGCATGACTCAATGCTGTGGTAATACGGGAATACACATCCGATTTACCATCCGATTGTCTGATCCGATAGTATATAAGTCCCTGTCTCTCCCATCACCAAGGAGAGGGCCCGAAGCATCAGGCAATAGTATAATGTCTGAAGATTCCGTCCCTCTCCTTTCTGAATGAAGGGAGAGGGACTTATATACTATCTGATCAGACTATCGGATAGTAAATCGGATGTGTATTCCCAGGCTAAATGTTATATTCGATTGTAGTGCCTCCAAACCAGGTTCTTTTCTCTGGTCAGGTTTCGATGATAGCCATCCTCCGATAGGAGATGGCACCTCGAGATGAATGTCAGGCTTTACGTGAAATGGTATGGTCTTTTCTGTTCTAAACCACATGCAAACATTTTGTCACGGGGTTAATTTCTCTAAGGGTATATCGGATCGGACGGACGTCCGCTAGTCCTTATTTTACTGATTGTAACAAAATGCCAAAACACAGTGTCTTATATGCAATAAACATATGTTGGAATATTATATGTTTATAAATGATGCTAGTTAGGTACTCATTGACGATATAATTTTTAATTTCAACAGCAGTTATTTTCCTCACAAAGCAATGATTGTAATACCATACGATAAGCGTAAGCATAATTATGCTATCGACTATATTCCCCGAGGACTAGTCAGAGACATTCTGAAACCTCAGAACATCCTTGTTTCACTAGTAGTGCCGAAACTCTGTCCAGTGTGACGGGGAGCGAGCCCGTCGCCACTCGTAATGGACAGTAGGTATCACAGAACATTATAAGAGGGGGTAGAAATGCAAAGTAGTGCTTTTGCTTTGGAGACGGCTGTCGACACTTGTCTTCCCGCTTACGCTGCTACAATTACTCGTGCCTTCTCGCTCGCACCACGCCACCGCGCGCCTCATGCAAATCATTGCATAACCTGTGGCGACACGTTCCACGCCTACTTTGCACTTCTAACCCCTGTTATAATGTTCTGTGGTAGGTATAATACATGCCTCGAAATTTAAGCACGCAAGTTTCCTCGCGATGTTTTCCTTCACCGAAAAGCCAGTGGTGTTACAAATCGTAGATAAATTCTGAATAACTCAACGGTACGTGTCGGCTTGGACGTGGATCGAACCATCTCCTCTTGCCCGGCAGGCAAAGTTTCTCGCCACTGGACCACCACCACGGTTTTTTTTCATATATTTTTTACTACTTACGTCTTGCGAATTGATTTGCAATCTCAGTTAAAAAGAGGTAGTAGACAAGTGAATACTGCTTCTCGTTCTTTGGTAAACTGGACTATAGCCAGACAAGTTGGTGTGAGAGTTTAAACTTTCTACTATTGCTGAAAGGCAACCCTAGCACTCTGACCGAGAGTAGGCATTGATTTCAAGGACACAGCCTAGTTGCTCTACTGCTCCGTCTGTCTGTACCTGAGCCAAACGTCTGTGCTCCGCGGCGGCTAAAACTATTTATATGGACAAGTTACGCGTGTAATTCTACTAACAAACTTTACTGCAACTTTTTGCGAGGGGCGAGGTAGCATGAAATCCGCAACTTTGAATTAAATTAAATTAAAAATTATTTATTTGTCTCATAGGCATTAGGTACAACATGAAAATTTGTCACAGTAAAAGTAATATTGCACAATGATAACAAAAAGGTCAAGGACTCAGCATGGGAGACGGGGATCCGGCTACCGCTGTTATTCTGTCCTAGCCAACTTAGAGCTAAATCACTTTCTACATTATATAAAATGTTACTAAAAAAAAAAATAGAATATTGAGAAAGGAATTACACGTACTCATCTATATACAATTGAGATGTTTGAAAAACAGAAAAATAATAACAAAAAGATATAAATTGTCCTTTGGACTTTATTCCATTACTTTAGATTCTAATTTTGAATGTTAAATATCATAAAAAATGCGTAATTTAATCTTGCACGCCACGAGGCGGGTCCTATATAAATCGTCTAAGGCGGCAGGCCTCCGTCTCTCGACCGTTACAATTGCCTACACTTTCGGCCACCGCCGGCACTGGTCTCGCTTGTCGATTGCCACGAGCGCAAGTGAGAGCGCCGAACAAAATTTCGCAGCGAGAATGAGACGTAGACAATGCGTAGGAATTTATCGTGTGATGTATCGGAGTGATGTATCTGTTAAGCTCTTTAGTAATCTGTGCCCGCCGGACGGTCGTGCGCGAACTTGTCTGACTACAGTGTTTGTCTATGATAAGTCGGTCTTGACCCTAATCCTACGCAGGGAAACCCGCGTGTGATACACCAACACCACTAGTTTTTAATTAATAACGAAACTTTATGGGTGTATTCAGACCGTGAATCTGATAATCTGAACAACTTTCCCTAAGGAACATCGGTCGAAAAACGAGAATTTTTTTTGGACCTCCCATAGAAAATCGATCGGCCGATCAGCACTTTTGTATAGGAAACCAAATTTTTTTATCGTTTTTCGACCCATGTTCCTTGGGGAATATTGTTCAGATTCACGGTCTGAATACACCCTTAATGTTTCGTTACAAATTAAAACTGGTGTATAAGTTATTATAATCATTCTCTAATTATTGGATTGTTTTAATCTTTAAGTCGTATTTTGTCTTAAGTAATAATAATAAATAAACGATAAACTGCATGTAAAAATGTACATTTAAGTTTATAGCGTTAAAGTTTAGTCTTAAATAAATACCATTGTGTTTTAAATTAATTTTTTATAAAATTTGTATGGAGTCCTTAATGATGGATTAAATAAATAAATTCGTGTAATAACTATTAGAAGGGTGTTTGAAATATTATCATTAACATAAAATGAAATAAAAATGTAATTTTTTTTAACGTTTTAATTAGTGATGTGATGAGATTTATTCGAGGTAGCCTGTTTTGGGAATGGACACCTAGAAACTAATGGAACTAATGTTTGGAAATAATTTACTTTTAAAAAAGAATTAATAATTAGCATAAGCATTATGCTCACGACTATATTCCTCGAGGGGGTAGTCAGAGTTGTTCTAAATAGCCTACCTCACCTGCCTGTACCATTCTGGACGTCAAAATTTCACAGAGAAAATTTGTGATTTGTTTTTAATTTTTGTCTGAAGATTAATCTAATTGTTTAAAATAAATGCGGCCCCAAGGTGCAAAGGCTGCTTTTCCACCAGAGATGTGCGAGGTAGCGAGGTGGTGAGCGAGGAAATAATCGGCCAATTCCCAGTGCTTCAATTTCCCAATGACGTGATCGAGCGAGCGCTCACCACCTCTCTACCTCGCACATCTCTGGTGGAAACGCAGCCTTGAAGTAGCCGTTCATTCCCAGTAGTTCTACTGAATAGTTCTACCGTAGAACTAATGGGACTTTTTCCCCCCACTAGTTCTACTTTTAAATGCACCACCGAATAGTGGAACTAGTGGGAACATTACTTCTCAGTAGTTCTACTACATTGTAGCTACTGGTTAGCTATGTCTTTTATAATTGTAAGCTATTACACGATTTTATAAGCCCCAAATAAAGCGTGGTGTATTGCATTGTATCTTGTCTCACTAATTATGCAATGATTTTCAACTTTATGTAAATAGAAAATAAAGTGCTATCAAAATTAATTTTTGTTTCATTTATTGGTTGGCTTATGGAAGTTTGCGGCTTGTAGGAAAATTTGAGTTCCCGTTAAAAGACGTAGAACCACAAAATTAGGAGTACTTCCTCGTGGACCCACTAATTTGTCCCACTGGTGGGTCCACGAGGAAACCTTGTCCCCTGTGGACCCACTACTACGTTCCGGTGCAAAAAATAAGAATTCGTTATCCGACTTTAAAGGACAAGCCATAACGGAATTTTAACCATAAAAAAAATACAAATAAAATTTATTATAAATAAAAATTAAATAAAAATTAAGTAAATAAATTAAAATATGAAATTAAATTAATTCATTTAAATAAATAAATTATTTATTTTAATTCATTTAAATAGTTTAATTATTATAATTAATTGATTAACCTAATTTAATTTTTAAATTTTAAATTTTTTTTAATTTCTATTTTCTTATAATTAATTTTAATTGTATTTTTTATTTTTTTATGGTTAAAATTCCGTTGTGGTTTGTCCTTTAAAGTCGGATAACGAATTGTTTTTTTTGCAACGGAACGTAGTAGTGGGTCCACGAGGAAGTACCGAAAATTAGCTGAAACTATTTCAAGGGGATTATCAGACCATCAAACTGAACAACTTTCTCTATGGGACCAATATCGAAACAGCGAAAAAAAAATCCGCTGTTCCTTTAAGTCTGTGTGTTCCATACTTTTGTATAGAGTTATGTTTGCCTGCAGTGGCTTTGTTTTGTATGGGAAAGCTGATGTTTTTTTTCGCGATTTCGATATTGGTCGCATAGAGATAGTTGTTTAGTTTTTATGGATCATCCCCTTAAATACCATGTTTCAGAAAAATTTTAAGACCTTATAAAGAAGGTTAGGTACAGATTTTAACTTCAAACCGAAACCTAAAGAATCTACATTTTATTAAGTCGGTTAAAATTAACGGAAAGTGTTTGTTTAACGTTGAATTTGTTGTATATTCACAAATTAAGTACCTACCTAACTACCAACCACAAACTAATTCTATTCTATTCTATTTTTAAAAAAATGGCTGCCATCTTGGGTATTTGATGATTTTGCCAATGTCTAGTTTATGTAGCAAAAGTGCTTGACGTTGTACGGTAATTTATGTATTTGGTGACTTCAAGGATCGTTTTTCGAAAAGAACACTATCTTGAGCCACCACTGGAGCCCCGTTGTAGACCTGGGAGGGGGCAACCAACGATCGACAGGCGACGCGACCGCCCAATAGCAGATCAACAACGTGACTCCCACAAACTAATAAGAGAACTACCTATCAGTATAAGTACATTTTAATCAGTCGGTCGGTAGGTATATCCAGAAATACATTCAAGTTCGAAGAATATTTAATTGGGAATTTCACTAAAGTAATTAATAATGATATAAATTACGTATTATCTAAATATGTCGGTAAATACTTGTTTTATCAAAACGTAAACGTCATACTTAATCGTAACAATAGGTAATGTTGTTACCTACTGCTACTGTTTGGTAAAACCTCAGAATACAGAATAAACCAGAAACCGAATCAGAATCTATTAAATAGATTAGGATTTTTTTTTTTGAGTAAGTAATTAATTAATGTTTGAAGAGCGGGCGATGCGGTGTTGTGACATTTTTTTTGGACACAGCTCGCTGCGTAGGTAGGTACAAATGTAATCGAACACTTCATAATTCATAATAATTTATTGCATTATATGGTTACATTAGATCTTATGAATAGGTACAGTTAAAGCACACACATAAAACCTTCTTCTGGTTTATTCTGTATTCTGAGGGTAAAACGGAACACATCACCTCGTCTCTGTCCGTTCATCTGTCACAGGCATTTTAGGCATAACTAGGCAGAGACCGAAGCATGCAAGGTAATACAATCTCGTTTGTTCTACAAGGGACCTACACTCACACAGATGCACTTGCTCTAGGCGCAGGTCCGACAACCCGTCACCTTATGTACCGCGTGACAGCACGCACACAAAAGAAATGGGTGCTTCACTCATGATTAGATGACATGACATATTGGATGTCTGTGCATGACATTAAGTCTGGTTCTTCTTTTTATTCTGTGATGGGGAAGTAATTAATTTTAAAATTTTAAAGCCTATGAAAATGCGGGACCAAACATATTTTTTAATAAAATATTTTTCAACAATCTTTTCAAAGGACTCAAAAATATTGCTATCCCAACTTGCATTTCAAAAAATATTGCCATATAGTGTAGGTTGGTATATAAGTCCTAACTACATATAAGTAGTTAAGCATAGCTAGCATGCCGCAGTGATACAGCGCTATCACATCTTAGCTCTCTTTCTATTTGCGTGCGAACGAACGAGATAAAACACGTGATACAGCCGTATCACGTGTAGCATACTACGAGTGCTGGTCAGGTTGGGTAAGTGAAACATACTTTATTTTTTCTTTTAGAATATACTTTATTATATTCGTTTCGTATTGAAGATCAATTAATATTATATGTAACATAAATTTTACAAAAACGATACGTCGGTTTTTTAAAGAATTCTGAATATTTTCCGTTACACACTCGCACTAGCAAATATTGTTTTTGACATTCGTAGTTTTTGACAGACTTAATATTTTGAAATGCTTTATCTCTTCACTCAAGCATAGTAGCGACATCTCTGTTTTATATCCGGAACCATAATAACAAAAACACCTACATCACTAAGTAAAAGCTCAAATTATTGAAGATATTTGAATGTGTCCCACATGCCCCGGTGTTTCACTTACCCACACGGGTTACCTACGTAACATCTAAACATGTTTGGACGAAACATGTTTCACCGAACACCTTTGATCTAATGCACTATTCAACGAAGTAATGTTTCATCTATGTAACGTTTCCGCTATAGCACGTTTCATCTAATGTAACGTTTTATCTAATTTTCAATTTCTAGTTGCTTTGGATGGTAGGGGGGGTGGGGGGGTGGGGGATGTAAGCAGGTACGTGTGTATGTATATGTGTATGTATGTATGTATTTGCATATGTGCGTACCTACTACCTACGTACGTAGGAAGGCAGGTGGTAGGTAGATAGGTAGGTACGTATGTATGTATGTATGTATGTATGTATGTATGTATATGTGTATGTATGTATTTGCGTATGTGCGTACGTACGTAGGTCGGCAGGTACGTAGGTACGTATGTATGTATGTATGTATGTAAGTACGTATGTACGTACGTACGTACGTACGTACGTATGTACGTATGCACGTATGTACGTATGTACGTAGGTAAGTAGGTATCTTCGAGAACAGAACAATCAAATACCATCCACCCTTACTTACTTACTAACTTACTAACTTACTTACCTACTAACTTACTAACTTACTAACTCACAAACTTACTAACTTACTAACTTACTAACTTACTAACTTACTAACTTACTAACTTACTAACTTACTAACTTACTAACTTACTAACTTACTAACTTAATAACTTACTAACTTACTAACTTACTAACTTACTAACTTACTAACTTATAACTTACTTACTTACTTACCTTACTTGCCTTACTTGCCTTACTTTCTTATTGACTACATACCTACATGCATAGGTACGTAGTACGTACATACACACATAGAAACATACAAATATTCTTACTACAAACAACTTATTTTGTTACTTACTTAATAATTGCTTACACACATACATACATACAAACATGCATACATACATACATACATAAACATATACATACCTACATACATACCTACATACATACATACATACAAACATACATACGTACCTACCTATCTACCTACCACCTGCCTTCCTACGTACGTAGGTAGTAGGTACGCACATACGCAAATACATACATACATACACATATACATACATACATAATATACATACACACGTACCTGCTTACATCCCCCACCCCCCCACCCCCCCCCTACCATCCAAAACAACTAGAAATTGAAAATTAGATGAAACGTTACATTAGATGAAACGTGCTATAGCGGAAACGTTACATAGATGAAACATTACTTCGTTGAATAGTGCATTAGATCAAAGGTGTTCGGTGAAACATGTTTCGTCCAAACATGTTTAGATGTTACGTAGGTAACCCTACCCACACTGACCTTATTAAATCTTTAAAAAAACATGAACATTAGAAATAATGTGTAGATGGCGTGAAAATATTCATCTGGCAGTACAGAACACTAATTGTCTGAGTCCTGACACGCACATAGCCAGTTTTTTAGGGTAGTCATCTGGGGTTTTCTCTGTTGGGATAGCACCACAGGTTATCGTATCGACCCCTTTCAACCATGATAACGATATTTAATAAAATACCTACCCATTCCCTGTTTGAATTCAATATAAATACTAGTTAGTGTGATTAAGAATATAGTAGTCCATTTTGGAACATAAGTGCGCGCTCTCGTTATTTTCGTATAGGTGCGTGTTGAACGTAATCTACCTATCAAAAATGCGATTAATTGTGACTGTAATATTATTTATTAAAGTATTTGACGTTATCGGACATACGCTGCATCAGAACGCTGCTTTTAAAAGAGAAGGGGAACCCGGGGACAATTTCGACTTGCCAACTCTTCGATTAGATTGTTTCTATTTAATATCAAGAAACAAAGAAGACAACTTTACTTACATAATTTCAAATCCATATATTGCAGAAATAAAGAATGGCATCTTACTACCCAAGGATGAAGGTATAATTGAAATAATTATCAAGGACGAGCATAAGAACAAACAACATTTTTTAATTTTTAGAATTATCGAAAAATCACCCGATAGTTTTGATCAAATCATACAGAAGTGGAAAGATATTTTATTGGGAGAACGTTACTATGACTCAACTGACTCCTTAATGTCTAACATCCAAAAAAAAGCGGATACGGAAGTATCCGATTTGTGGCAAAGAATGAATAAAGAAGAACACCGATCAAATCTTTGGGATGTAACTGGAAAACCACTGACGTTAACTGCACATATGACTTTAGAATTCAAAAGACTATATAAATTAGCAGCGGCTGTAATGAATAAATACTCGTGTCACTATTTAAATAGAAATCTTCTAATTGACACAATATCAGGATTGGAGTGGATGAGACTGAACAAATACAACGCTGAAGTAAGAACCTACGGAGATTGGTGGGATTGGGAAATCGGATCGCCAAAACATATTCTAAATAGTTTAATTATGCTCTATCCAATATTATCAGACGAGGAAATTTCACCATATCTTAATGAAATCGACAGTTCTATCCCGGATCCAAAATATATGTACAACAGCGTAGAGCCTAAATACAATCACACAGCCACTGGTGAAAATCTGGTGAACTTGAGAAAAATTGAGATTTTACAGAATGCCCTTAGAAGAGAGGAAAAAGGTATTAATGATGCAATAGAGGCTGTGAAGAAAGTCTTTCGATTTGTGACGGAAGGAGACGGTTTTTACGCAGACGGTTCGTTCTTGCAATACAAAAACATTCCTAGCACTGGAACACATGGCTTCATTGTACTATGCGGTGTGTCCGATATATTGTCACTAATTCACTTAACGCAATATGCGATAGTTGGGGAGGAAATCGACAAAGTTTTCACTTGGATCAATGAAGCATTTGCACCCTTAATTTATAATGGGATGTTCATGGATATGGTTAGAGAAAGATCTATTTCTAGAGAATTTGATTATTCAATAGACAGTGCCAAAATATTTCATGCTGTTATGAATATTGCTGAATTATCAACTGAAAAGCAAGCTACAGTTTATAAGAAGATGGTTAAGCAATGGATTGCGAATGATTTCATGAACCGTTTAACCAACTATCGAGATCTATTCTTAGCTAGAAAAATTCAAGGTGATTCTAGCATTGGAACAGATGGTACATTAGGAACGATGCTCAAAAACTATGCAGTGATGAATCGGGTAGTTTATAGAAATGCGGAGAAAGGTTTCGCGTTAGGAATCAGCATGTCTTCTCGACGAATTTACCGGTACGATGTATACAATGGTGAAAACAAACATGGTTGGTTCGCAGGAGATGGTATGGTATATCTATATAATGGTGACTTGCAGCAGTTTAATGATAACTTCTGGGCTACCGTTGATCCTTATCGCTTACCAGGAATTACGGTAGAGAAAGTCAGACGAGCAGACTGTATTTATTACGAGGGTACTTCGACAGATTTTGTTGGTGGATCAATTTTAGACGATCAGACGGGAATGGTTGCGATGGACTTCGTTAATCATAAGTCTATTGTTTCCGCACGTAAATCATGGACAGTTTTACAAAATGAAATAATAGCTTTGGGGTCTGGAATCAAAAATACCGGCATGAACGTTGTAGAAACAATATTTGAAAATCGTAAATTGAATAAAGATATTCAGTACAAGCTATACATTAATGGAAATGAAGTAGATATTTCAGAGCCTTTCGAGGAAAGAGTAGATAACATTAATAGTATTTATTTAGAGTCAAGAGAAGATTCAACTCAGTCCATTGGTTATATTTTACTTACACCGCAACAGCTAACTATAAAAGTAGAAAACAGAGAAGGCGCGTGGAGTGATATTAATGACGGAGAAAGTACAAAGTTGATTACCAGAAAGTACCTAACTATTTGGAAGACACATAGTGAAGAAATTAATGATTATAATTATGTAATTTATCCATCGATTTCGTGGAAAGAATTCAACCTAGTAAAGCCAGTATTTTTACTGGAAAATACTGAATATATTCATGCGGTGGCAGACGATGAAGGGAATTTAGGAGTCACAATATTTGAACAAGGAAACTACATTATTTTTGACATGATAATCACACAGCCAATGGTTCTAGTTAAAAAAGAATTTGCAAATAACGTAACAATAGCTGTAGCGGATCCTACCGGGTACCGAGTTACTACATATAATATCAAACTGATAGATAAGAACTATGAAATAGCTACTATGGATGAAAATGTGGAAGCAGTCTTAAAAGACGGGGTTTGGTTAATAAATATTGATACATCAGGAAAGTTAGGACAGAGTAGCATTATTTCATTCACAAACTGGAGGCACTGGAGCAACGAAAATTTTTACGTGTAAAGAGATTATGAATGTTTTGTTCACTTTTATGTATTGTGTACTGTTTTAAATGAATAAAGTTTTATCTTATCTTATCTTAAATGAAAAAAAAACCTAGATTATAATTTATAAACCACAATTATTTTAATAGTAGGGCCTCTTGCTCTACTCACTCTTGCTCGCTCGCTCGCAAAAACTGGAGCCATAAAGTAAACTTTAACTATTCTAGAAATAGAGCTAACAATATGCGATTCGTATGTCGAACATATTGTCGAAACAATGGTTTACAGAATACAGAATGTTAGTCTAGTAATGAGTAATTTCTTGAAAATGTTTTTAGTTTTTTGACTTTCCTCTCTGCTGTCGAAATTAAAGCGTGTGGTGATAAAATATCGTGTTTACTGTGCGTTTAATACAGAATAGTTTTTATGCTAATTACTAAGGTGTTATTAGTATCGTATAACGTAGGTACTCGTTGCAGTTCCACATTTCAATGTGCTTATTTACATTTCTTGATGAATGCACTTTTCTGACTGTCACCTGTCTCATGTTTTATTGGTTTTACTTATAAACGATACAAGCAACATACAATCCCATTTGCAAACTTAGATGTTGAAATTTCATGTCACTTTTTCTTCAAGAGACACATTATGGCAAAGAAAATATATACATTATGGTACAAGTGTGTAATGTTGGTGATTACGGCTGAGGCGCCATTGAGCGCGCGATTGAAACGAGCCGAGGGCGGTAATCATCAATAGGTGTACCATACGCGTGTATCATACGACGTTTTTCAACGCACTTATTGTGAAGAAAATAATACTAAAAGATCATACAAAATACGTCAAACTATCTGTCGGATAAGCTAGCAAGAACTTACTCAGAAGTGGTTGTACTATTGAACAACGCGGGTTTTTCAGGATTTTTATTTTGCTTTTTATTCGATGACAGTCACGTAAGAATTGATAGTTTCGTCGTCCAACATCTGCATTGGCTGGCCGCGTCTCATCACCGCTATCTCCAGGTTCTTCTGTCCAGATTGCATAACCTCCAGGAGTGCACGGATAGCAAGCTTCACTGCTCCCTTTTCAGCGGCAACCTCTTCAGCAGTGTAATTCTTCTCCAAGAATTCTCTGACAGTTTTAGCCGATCGCCCCGTCGCATTTGCCTTCCACTCGTAGTAGGTAAATACCAGAAGGCTCGGTTTGGAATAAATGTGGCAGACCATCATAGTCGAACCCTCCGATCAAGCATGAAATACCGAACGGCCGACGTCCATTGCTTTGAGTATACTTTTGTTTCATGCCAGCAATGTACCTCGTTATGTATTCTAAGGTGACCGGATCTTCTACGGTCAGTTTGTGGGACTGGCATTCGATTTGTGCTCTGTTTATGAGGACGCGAGCGTCGGCCTTGAGACCCGCGAACGTCATCACGACATGGTCATCGAGTAGACAGATTTTTCTTACAGTTCTTTCTTCTTGCAGCTTAGCCACAGGCTTCTTCTCAACACCTAATACTACTACATCGCCTCCTCTAACACCGACTGCGGTAGAACATTTGCGCACGGCTTCTTTTGCGTATTTCACTTGCAGTAATTGACCGTCTGGTGAAAATATTGTAATAGATCTATCGTAACGTGCCGACATTTTATCTTTTCAATGCAAAACTAGAATAAATTCAATGAATTCCGCAATCGGCTTCTTTCTTTCAAATTTTTTGTCCGACAGCTCATTTGACATTTCTTCAAATATAATCATACTATTATACAGAATGTAATCAAATCAAAATAGTTCTCTTATTAGTTTGTGATCTTTGTGATACAAAATATTTCAAATGAGCTGTCGGAACAGCTAACTTATTCTGAAGCAAAGAGATTTAACTTATTACTACTTAAGTAATAACTAATAAGTTTAAATATCTTTGTTTGGAAGTGATGAAACATGCCCTAAATATCATTTTTAACAAGTTTATTGTAATTTTGTTCACTAGGCAAGTCCCTAGTTACCGAAAATAAAATATTTTTTTAAATACCTACCTCTTATGGTCCGTGCCTCATAAACGAAATAATCAGGTTGCGTACTCTTAGAGTATAATTTCCAACCTGTATACTCCCTGGAGGAGCTAGGATGTCAAGAGTAGTTATTCTCACCTCACGCAAAATAGGCGCCTCAGTCGTCGAGTTGCGGAAAATGAGCCCGCTCAACCAATACCAAAATACCAGTACCACCCTGTATACAATGAATGCTTATTTTCCTTAAACGTTGTTGTGTAAATTAATTACTTCACGAGTTAACATTTTGTTTTAAAGTTACTTGAAAACTGCTAAACAAATTTTCATGAAACAAAGCTAAGAACACTTCCGTAAAAATTAGCTTTCTATTAAAAAAAACCGCATCGAAATCGGTCCACCCGTTTGGGAGCTACGATGCCACAGATAGACAGACCGACAGACAGACAGACCGACATAGGCGTCAAACTTATAACACCCCTCTTTTTGCGTCGGGGGTTAAAAAAGTAAAAGAAACCGCCAACTTGTCAGTTTAATCAGAATTACAACAGCGGCAGTGATAGAATAGCGTGAACCGATGGGTGTTAATGGTTAACTCAAGTTTAATTCATTCCGCTAACTGCCGTGCCGCACGGCATCCATTGCCACTGAGGTATGTGTTCTGCGGTATAGAATATGAATAGCAAAGCTGTCCAGGATATTTTTAATTGCATACGTCAATTTTTTACGCTATCACAAATACACTATCGCAACATAGGCAAGGTCCTACCCTTATGAACGATTGAGCGGGAACCGATACTATCAGAGGTGGGGTAGGGTTGGATGCTGTAAGGGATATTTAAGCAAGCAGTACAGTTTTCCATAGTCACGTCTCTTACGTAGCTTAATGAGTAATGACTCAGGTAGTTAAGACGTAATAGTAGGTGGAAATACCTCGGAGGCATCTTTTATTTTTCATTTTACGACTAGATTTATACCATTTACCGAAACTAAAGTCATACCTCAGTATTTTTGGATAGTTCATCTAGTGAAATCATCAACTGAATACACGATTGGAACTACTTCACTCGATAGAAAATCGTCACAAAGATGACGTATTTTCATGCATTTTTAAACATTTTTCTCGGTTTAGAAGAACTTAAAATGGTTTCCGATTGTTGGTATTTATACTCACATATTCACCATTAGTTTAACTAGTGCAATCATAAATAAAATCTAGAAAAAGTACTTTGGTTAGTTGTTTTTAACCGAAAATACGGCTCACGCACACACTTTTCGGAGCGCTCGGCAATCGCGTTTCTCATAGAAAATATTCGTCGGGACCTATGGCCCCTTAAGCACGTAGCTAACAATGTATAATCTGTACTGCCCAGGGTTACCAGATGGGAAGACTAGAATGTCTGGGCAAAATATCAAAAAGTCGGGATTTTGGGATTATGGTCGGGACAAGTAAATATTACGAAATATAAATTACTCTTACTCAGAGCTATTCGTATGAGCGTAGCATTGAATTTTTCCCAGGGGAGGCCAGGCCCAGGTTAGGTCGTTGCAGTAAAATCTAAAACCTGGAGCGAGCGAAGCGAGTTCGAGTTTTGTACGACTGAAAATCCAGAACGTGCAAAGCAAGCTCGAGATTTCGCTTCACTATGAAAACTTATAGGATCCAAAACCTAGAGCGAGCGAAGCGAGCTCGAGATTTCACTTAAATCTGAAGCGTGCGAAGCTAAGTGAGCTCGAAATTTTACCGCATTGTGTCTAGGTCCTTATGACTCAATCGTAGCCAGGAGCGAGCGAAGCGAGATCGACATTTTACTGTAATATATTGAAACCAGTGTATTAAGATTTAAATCCTGAAGTGAGCAAAGCGAGGGATTCTGGGGTGGCCCGTTTTTCGGGACATTTTGTATTTTTTCGGGACTCTGGACATCATACGAAATGTCGGGACAATCCCGACGAATCCCGACCATCTGGCAACCCTAGTACTGCCTCTAATAAAGACGTTCCTTTCTAAAACTACTCTCACTCCTCCCGATCCGATATCGTTTTATATATGTATAAAATCTATATGTGGATGCTTGTAAATGGCTGATGGTTTTTATTTAAGTATTATTTTGTAAAAGAGGCTGTTAGCATCCCGAACAATATAAAATAAAATAAAATCCAGTCGGCCTACAACGCACCACCAAAACGCAGTGGCTATAACCGGCGGAAGTTTCACGGTGAGGGCTGAATAAGTGCGTTCACACACGATGACGCACTGACGGAGCGGCAGATGTCAGTCCATAGAACCACACCCGGTGCGTCAATGCGTCACCTCTTACGCTGGTTGGCAACCTGGTTCCTCACCACACAGCAAGTCGAACTCTATGACATGCCATCGAATCGACGGAAGAAGAGTTTTGTAGATTCAATGCAAAAGGTTTTTAATTTTTGCGTTTATTTTGTTAATTAACACCATTTCTATCATACTACGTAACAGTTAAAGCTCTCTAAACGAAGCTCTTTGTCTAAGTTAATACGCTACATAACAACTTGGCAACTAACACGGCAAAGTATTTAGACCGCTCTAGATTAGTTTCCATGTTACGTACATTCGAAATGAAAATGAAATGGAGTCTCAAATTGCACGGTAGTCGTGTAAACATACAAGTGGATATTTCAATCGTGCACGCGATGCATGAAGTGCGAAAATTGAAGGGTTCAAGCGAGCAAAGAAAGTTATACTTAATCGCTTAAAGCCGGCTGGTATTAGGCACGTGCCATATTCCACTCTTCTTACCAAACATTTTCAAAGAGGTTTTCGGTCTTCTATCGAGCCGATGGCATATCAGTAGGTAGTGTCTATAAAGCTCCATTCGCGTGTACCTATAGGTCGGGCAGAGAGTGGTAGAAGACTACCAGTAATTCAAAGCCTTAGTATTGGGTAGGCCCCCACAAGGTCGACTGACGACCTGGAGAAGGCGGTGGGAACCCGTTGGATGAGGGCAGCGCAGGACCGGTCATTATGGCGTTCCTTAGGGGAGGTTTATGTCCAGCAGTGGACGTCCATCGGCTGAGATGATGATGATGACCTAACCTAATGCATGCTTCGAAATTTGATAAGATTTCTTCATTGTAACAGATTCTACCTTTCTATTCTATTCTATTTTTATTTAATGGCGTTTCCTTGTTAGATTTCGCCAGTGTCAAGTGTTGAAGATATATTTATTAGATATTGTACGGTAATAGGATATGGCGATCTCAAAGCCCCGTTTTTAAACAAAAACACACACTCGAAACCGCCATAAAACGGCGGAGCCGCGTGGCCAATAAAATCCCCCTTAGCCACGAGACTCCATTCTACCTTTCTACCCTTTAGACTTTAAAACAAAATGACGCGTTCACGCGCATAAAACGTAAAACGTATGTTTCCAACAAAGGTGCAGCGCAAGAAAAGTAGTCGTATTCACTCGGCGTGCAGTACAGAGGTAGGTTTAATCAGGCGCCTGGCACCGTCTCTAAGTCTCCGTTATAAACTTATAAGGGCAGCTATACAATACAGGGTGTAAGGAAAAGTATCATTAACCTTTAAACCAGAAACTCTACCGATCAAACTGAACAACTTTTACTATGGGAGCAAACCTGTCAGAACAAAAAAAATATGCTGTTCCATAATAAAGTCCATCATCATCATTCATCATTTTCAGCCTGTATCTACCCACTGCAGGGCATAAGCCTCCTCCATATTTTGCCATTCTTCTCGGTCCTGTGCCAGTCGCATCCAGGTCTTGCCTGTACTTTTCCAGATGTCGTCAACCCACCTGGCTGCCGGACGACCCACTTCTCTTTTACCTAATCTCGGGCTTTACTCCACCTGCCATACTAAACTGCAATAGGTACTTACTCGACTCAAACGTATGGAGCAGCACATTTTTTTCGAGATGAAGTCATTATGTTCTGTTTAAACTCTATGCCGATTTCTACCGGCCTAATCGAGTGCGTGTGAAACAGACCTAGGGTTATAAGTTACGTAAGTTTCTGGCGTGGCGTCTTCACTTCGCTTCAGCAACGATTTTGTAAAATTGCCTTTTTCGTTTCAATTTATTAAATTACTTAGTAGTTTTTGTTGATATGCCAAAAAGTCTTGAATGGATAGGTAACAAAGTAAAAACCGGCCAATTGCGAATCGGACTAGCGTACAGAGGGTTTTGTAATACAATATTACTAAGTTTGGTGCTTGTCTGTATAACAGTTTTTACGATAGAGCAAAAACAGACAACGTTAAAAACACGTTTTTGTATGGGGTTCCTTGATTATTTAGTTTTTAATAGGTAGCTAATAACACGATTTTGTCGAGACCTCCGCTCCTAAATACCTAGTAGACAAAGTTGTATTAGGTACGTTATGCAATACAACCTGCCCACCAAATAACTTCTACTCTACACGTGCAGACATGGATTTGTCAATAGGCCATAATAGGCCGTGGCCTAGGGGCGGCAGCGTCCTAGGGGCGGCGGCAGATTTCATTGCCAAAATTATTATATTAGAAAGGTACATGGGCCGGCGGAAATAAAGTGGCCTACACTTATAAATAACTAGTGTTTTCCCGCGACTTCGTCCGCACATATGATATACCAGATTTTAAGTCAGATCAAACAAAAAAAGTTTCATAAAAATCGGTTCAGTAGTTTTTGCGTGATGCGCGAACAAACAAACAAACAAACAAACAAACAGACAGACAAAATTTCTAAAAAAGGTTGATTTCGAGTCAGGGATACCTAAAAACCATATGGTTCTTATGGTATCTTTTTTTTGTAAATATCTTCAATGTACAGACACACTTCAGTTACAGTTTTATAATAGTTTAGATATTAGATATAAATCCGGCACTGTACACGTGTTTCGCTCCACCAAGGAGCATAGATATTCCGATTCCTGTATAGCTTCTTCTTCTTATATTCTTTTTAATCCTGATTACCAAATATGATTTATTTAAGTATGAGAAAGATATAGTATCCTGTCTATATCTTGGACGTTACTAAAGCGGTTCTAAGAATAAATAAGTGAGAGGAAGAGTTTTAAATTCTCTGTTTCTATAATTCAAAATAGCATTAAAATTTTGTTGCTATTTGGAATGGAGTATAGTTACACATGCATAAGTAATCTATGTTGAGTACCTATACATTATAACGATAAGAAAGATTATCAGATTAGATAAATAACCTGCCTAAATATTTGTAGGCACAGCTTTTAGTAAATACACCGTTTATCCATTAGGGATAAAAAGTTTAGGCACCTTATATAATGTGATATTTATCACATTATATAAGGTGCCTATCTATTTGTACAAGGGCAAGGTTGTTTGTTACCTACCTAAATATAATACAACTGTAACAGAAGTGTGTCTGTACATTGAAGATTATTAAGTAGGTAAGTAGGTACAAGAAAAGATTACGATATTTTATGCTTTTTAGGTGACTCTGACTCCGAATCTACAATTTTTATGTTGTTTGCCTGTCTGTTTGTCTTTTGTGTTTGCCGCCATTTATGTTTTCTATGGATCAGCAGATTTTTATGTCTCGATAACAATGTTGGCTACCTAGTTAAAAAAAAAATCTGATACTTATCCCATATTTTAGCTCGAGTCGATTTGAAGAGTATGGAACATCATTTTTTTTCGCGATTTCGATATTGGTCCCATAGTGAAAAAGTCCCCCCAGTGTGAAGTGAAATGTGTGAATTTTTTAAAACCTTGTATAAATTCTTAGTACTTACCTACTTATAGTACTGATGGCATTCTTTGGAGGAGGCTTTTACCCTAAGGGGGTCCAAACATAAATAAATAAGTACCTACCTACCTACCTACCTATTACGAAATTCGAATTAATAAGATGATAAATGAATGAAACTGAAAAATGTATGTACACAAATAAAACTATTTATTGTAATGTTTAAAAATGTATTTACTTTCCGTCCATACAAAACGTTGTCGTATAACACTCGTAGACGGTGTTAATAAAAGTAATGTTTTATATATGGAAAAATAGCTTAGAAAATTATTCATACAACATTTCAAACCCTTATATCTTCGTAATTATATTACAAATTGTAAATATTATTTGATTTGCGCAAACTAGATTTTCTAAGCTATTTTTCCATATATAAAATATTACTTTTATTAACACCGTCTACGAGTGTTATACGACAACGTTTTTTAAGAAATTGACAGCTCTCCAACCACCTTAATTAACTAACTATGAAATCTCAATTATTATTGTAAGTAATTAAATTTGTATGGAACATAGTAACTCGATGGATTAATAAAGCTTTTTGATTTGATAGTAGAAAAGTCTCACATCTCATGTAATTGTTTGTCAACAAACTGAGGCTTTCTTATTTACTGTCCGAGGTTAGTACCTATACTATTTTTCTACTCGACGGAGGTGGAAAGCGGTAGGTAACGTCGTTTAGCGCAGCGGGACGAAAATTGAAGCTTTCCGTTCCGAGGGGAGAAAAGTAAGTATCTGTATTTTTTAGATATGTGAACGACAACGTTTAAGGTTAACCTTTTAGATAGGTAGGTATTTATCTAAGTATTTAATGCAAAACGCCCCTCCCTAGTCCTATACAACACAAACAATGTTAAAATACTTCCAAAGTTATGTGTTTACAACGTCCCTAATAGCTTTTTAATTCCAGCGTGCCACATTCAAAGCTGCAAGATAAAAAGTTTCCGAGCGTTTCGAAGGAACTGATAACAAAACTATTTCTCCAGACGCGGTACACTGGCGGGCAAGGTTACAGGACACACAATAAGTGTTGGTTTGTTTATAGTAGATTACATACCTACCGAGGGCAGGAAAGTAAGAAAGGACTCAGATCTCACGTAATTGTTGACCGAGGCGAAGCCGAGGTCAATAAACATGTGATCTGAGGCTTTCTTATTTACTGCCCGAGGTTAGTAGGTATACTATTTTTCTCCTTGACCGAGGTGGAAAGCGGCAACTTTGTTTAGCGCAGCGGGACGAAAATTGACGCTTTCCGTCCGGAGGGGAGAAATAAATATTTAAAGCATCGAGAATGTCATAGAAATTAGACTTGAAATATTTGTCATGCATTAAATCCATAAAAAATAGGGCTGAAAATGGAAAATTTTCTATAAAATTCGACTATTTTTTCTCTTATGAAAACTGAGAAATGTATGAAAAAAATCAAGAATCAACCCGTTTGGTCAGACAATCTTTTGCAGCAGGTAGGTACCTACCTAGGTAGGTACTTAGACGGGTTTGATTTAGGTTCAGTTTAGCACAGGACCGTGACAAAAATGCAATAAAAAGGAGGCCTAGGATAGGAAGTGGAATGCCCCAAATGCTTTTTTTTTTTTCATCCGTTTTCCATTCATCGTGTAATACTATTTTCACCTCCACGGATTTATGGAACACTTTAGAAAAAAAATGTGTTTAAATTAATTAGGTATTAATTTAAACACATTTTTTTTCTGGAAGCGATAAGTAGGTAAATATTTTTGTCAATCTGAACATGATCTGTACAAACACGCGATACATCAATATGACGTTTTTATACTTGAACCTTTTTATCTCACCTTGAAACGTAAAAAATTTTTTACCAACCAATAAACTACTACTTAAACCTAATTAGTTTTAATACAATGACTCATCCAGCAAAATGATAAACCTCTCAACAACCACGCCAGTGTATCACAACTCACAAGTTTTAACTAACAATGGATGAACTAAACGCTACTTCCGTAGCAACATGATGTAAACGCAAACGCTTGTTTTCCACGCTTTGATGCGGCTGTATGGCCGAGTGCCAGTGCTTGTGATTAAAAAAAGTTTAATTAAAAGTTTTGCGCGCGGGAAAGTTTTAGTCGCTTATTATTTGGAAAAAAGTGAAATATTTTTGTTTTTCTCTCCGCTATTTCATTTGGATTTGTTCGTAATTGTGTTTTGAAAGATTTAGTAAGGTGAGTTTATTATTACCATTGAATTTCCCGCCCACAATTTGTAAACCTTTTTCAAGCCTTTTTCAAAATGTCTTGTAAAGTTGTAACCTATACTGCATTCCAAATAAGGACGAAAAGATATTCCGATTCCTGTATAGCTTTCTGGCCAATTCTGATTAGCAAATATGATTTAGCTATTTATGAGAAAGATATACTATCCAACGTATCGTGGACGTTACTAAAGCTGTTCTAAGAATAAGTAAGACTAGTAAGAGGAAGTCTGAGGAAGTGTTTCAAATCTCTGTTTCTGTAATTCAAAAGGGCATAAAATATTCGTTGCTATTTGGAATGGAGTAGGATATTAGTAGTACCTGCCTACCTATCTATTAGCTAAGCTATCGCCCGCGACTTCGACCGCGTTTTACATAGATTCATCCCGTTATAAAAGGTGTTACAAAAATACAAATAAACCAATAAATTAGACCATCAAACTGAACAACTTTCACTAAGATCAAAATCGCGAAAAAAATCTGATGTTACTAAACTATACAAATCGCGATTTCGATGTTGGTCCCATAGTAAAAGTTGTTCAGTTTGATGTTCTAAACAACTCCCTTAAAAGTTGTAAATGTTTTTTTTTTAAATTAATTATTATTGCAGTTTTTAAGTTAAGTTTCCAACAAAAACTAAAGGAATTTCTTATAGAGAGATGCTTTTATTCCCTGCAGGAGTTTTTTGATTGTGTAAAGTAGGTAGCCGTGTAGTTAGATTAGAAAATATATAATATTATAATACAAATACAGTTAAATAAAGTTGTAAAGAAATAATGGATTAGATAAGATAAATATTGTAATAAGTTAAGATAATAATGAATAAGTTACAACTACATTTACATTTAGTTTGCAGTGCCCTTACAGGGTTCATGTGCGCTCTATTTTTGTATTTGAACATCTTATGTAACCACATGAAGCAATAAACTATTATGACTATGACTATGACTAAGTTGTAGGCAACCAACAGAGAAAACTGTATTAAAATAGGTGCAGTAAATTTAGCTTGATGTCGCGAACAAAAATTCATGCTTGCAGTTCAATTAAGAAGCATAACAAGATAGAAAGGACGTGAACAGAATAGACCGAAAGGAAAATGAAATGAATTTCCGCTCACATATATTTTTCACTGTGAAGTCGTATTAGAAAGATTGAAACGAATGGAACGGAATTTCCGTAGCGGATTTTCCTTTCTGTCCAATATGGAATGTAATTTTCTAGACATTTTACAGACATCACACTTTTCCGGGCTCGGATTGGTTTAAATTAATTAGCTATTGGATAACTTACGCCATTGTGTTTTTAAGTCCAGTTGGAATTAAATTGTTCATATAATTTAGTATGAGTAGTTTTTAAGGATTTTTCTGCAGCAAGAAATGTTTTAACTAAAACGTAGGTATATAGGTACTTAAGACGCTGTTATCCGGTCGAGGCCGTTTTTTGAACACGAACGAAAGTGTTTTAAACTGTGTTTTTCAAGTCTGAAAACCAATTATGTCTTATTTAAGGATCTGGCTGATAGGCGACCGTTCTCAATTATACGATTAGATTAAGTTTAAACGATAGAAAAAAATCCCAAAGTTACCCCTTTTTGTTATGTTTTTTCAATACTATGATTAAACTGCTGATATTTAACTTTTTATTCTTGTACTTAACTAAATACATTAAATATTTCTAGTGAACTCCGTAGAATAATGAGCTTAGAAACACCAATGAGCAAAGATATTAATGAAAAACACGTTTTTTTGCGATCCTGCTTTCAATTGGAGCGGGATGGCTAATTGCAAACTTATGCTTGCAAAAAAGAGACGCTTGCACTTGGATAACCTGGCCTCAACCTTTGAACTCCTACGGACGCCTTATTATTGAAATGCCAATTTAATTGTTTATTTATAGTTAAGTACCTTAAAGCCGGATACAAGTTACAAGATCTTTTTCAGTGCAAATTGTCCCAGCAATGTTTCTGACCGCCCCGAAAGGGAAAACGGTCGTGAGTTTATGTACCGTAAACACGAAGTACGTTAACATGCCTCGAAATTAAAGAAAGGTTTCCTCACGATGTTTTCGTTCCATCACCGAAGTCTGTGGTTTGTTCAAGCAATATCCCTTCTTATACTTATATAGTTTTATCGAATTGACAAAATACGCATGCCTATATAACGCGCGCAAGTACATGGCGAGGCAGAGCTGTGTTCTAGTTACTAGGGACCTACTAGGGCCTAGTAGGTCAACCATGCCAAAGACCTAAGGTCATTCAGAAGGGGTAAGGGCGATGTTGGGACTATGCATACGCGGCGGATTTGGTAGTGGGGACCGAACGTCATCCTACCGACATTGGGGTAGGTACCTACTAGAGCTAGAGCGACACTCTGACTAAAATTTTTGTAACACTCGTTGAGGCGAACTAGCTCAACACGATGGGGCTCCCGCGCCCGGTGGGCGCCCCGTACTGCTGATCGTGGTGCACTGATTTTGTTCACGCTGTCTGTCTATACCTTTGAATAAATATAGAGGTCTATACATAATTATTCAATGTCTACCGTGCCATATTTGTAAAGAATAGATGACCGTACTTCTCCAATGAAAAACTTTATAATCAAATTGCTATTAAGGATATTGTTCATTTGCCAGCTAATCAACAAAATATCCTTTCATTTCCATCAGAAAAACAAACTTTTTGTAACAATTAGGCACGTCACAGACGAGCGAGCGCTGGCCTTCCGCCATTGACAATGAAGTTTACAAATAACATGTCATTGAGTGGTGGCGATTGTATTTATGGTAATTAGGTGTGTTTATGTTATGGAAAAACTCATTTTCATAGGTTTAAAGTTACACATCGATGTCAGCGCACCCATATTTAGACAGGTCATGAATCTAGTAGGTATTCTCACCGTCTGCTGACGTGCTGTTCTAATAAAACACAAGCTGGAAACTCGAAAGTGAGATGTTGATTGATGTTAATGATGTCAAATTAGCGAAGCAAATGTACCTACCAAGATATTTATTTAAGAAACAACACGTAAACAAAACTGTAGAAGAACAAATTTCGAGTTTATGTTCAAGTTTAGAGTTTTGTGCTTTATACAGGCTGTAACAAAACACCTTATGTCCCTAAAAACACTTCGAAATAAATCTTATTCGCTGATTATATCTGTCGCTTGAACATCATCCACTAAAAGAACTGGGGTAATCTGTTCTAAGTCTTAGTTTTTGTTCCTAACTAACTGAAACTACAATTTTCTAAAATAAATCCTAACTTTGACCTTAGTTAAAGATATCAGTATTTTGACTTTCTACTCAATATATTTACGAAAATATTTTATACGTTCGCAAAAATTTCTTTCCCAAAAACAGTGACGTTCATAATTACAATACTTACAAGAAATAAAAATAAATTAGTGTTCACACATTTTAGACTCGGTAAGGTCAACACATCTTTCATGGGGCACTGTATACGCTATTATAATAAGATGCCAGAGGATATTCTAAACTTGCCAGACAAAAAGTTTAAATCCCATGTTAAACAAGTCCTCTGTAAAATTCTGCCGCATCTTCTCTACAACGGAACACCTTCTATTATATGTTATAGCTATGTGATATTATTTTGTTATTAATCTTTATTTAATTTAAAAAAAACAATGACGCATAAGACGTGCAACTAACAAAATATTTACCTAGAATCTTGTCTTCGTATTCTCAAAGTCTCATAGAACAATGTTACTCCAAATTCTCAAGATAATACAATTCAATACAATCCATTGTAAAATCAACCTTCACGGTCATTTATGCACAACACACAGGGATTATGCTGACCATAAACTTGGCATGGATTGTGCTAAAAATGATTTGCCAACCAGCTTTATAGTAGAGGCATAGATGAGCTACTATGTTAGAGGCTTGCTTGCTTGTATGATAGCCCAGGTTACAGCATACCTGGGGGGGGGGGGGGTCTTATTGTTTAAAGCTACCTGATTCAATCGGTATCAAATCGACATCGTGTATTTTTTAGCAGAAGTGCGATTTTTGAAAATTGCGCTCCTAGCGAGTATGATTTTTGAAAGGCAAATCAGCAGTAGAAAGATGCATAGATAAGCGCCATAGTAATTGTGAAATTTTCTACTGCTGAGCTCAGAGAATGAGTTTTAAAAATCGCACTTCTGAACTCTGAAGCACCACCGCGCGCCGCTTTAAGAGGATATAATTCGGAGCACGCTCCATACAAACGTACTATGGTGATATTTTCAATACTAACCAAAAAAACTCAATGAAATTTTTTAGAATCAATCTAGTAACAAATTTCTATGCTTCTATAGAGTCAGATTTTCGTTAAAATGTATAGTTTTCAAGTTAGAGTGCCTCAAAGATTTCCATACAAATCTTAATTTAATCCTAGCATTGAAACTGTATATTTTAACGAAAATCTGACTCCATACAAGCATAGAGATTTGTTTCTAGATTGAATCTAAAAAAAAATCACCATAGTACGTTTGTATGGAGCGCGCTCCGAATTATATCCCCTTAAACAACTATAACATATTTAAGTGTTTGTTACTAACGTCCCAGTTATTTAAGTCTGTTACTAAATATGGAAGTAAAAGTAAAACATTTTAATAACTTTTTTTTAATATAAGCCGTATTTAATATGTCACAACTTTTTGTTAACCCTCTGTACAAGGTGTTACAAAAATACAAATAAACCTTTAAGGGGGTGGTTTAGACCATCAAACTGAACAACTTTCACTATAGGACCAATACCGAAATCGCGAAAAAAAAAATCATGTTCCATACTATCTACAAATCGGCTAGAGCTAAAATATATTATATGATATATAAATTATTTTTTTCGCGATTTTGATGTTGGTCCCATAGAGAAAGTTGTTCAGTTTGACGGTCTAAACAAAAAACAAACTTAAGAGTTTTATAAATTTATTGTTATTGTTACTTATGAAACACCCTGTATAATCTCGATGCTGTTATAATATTATTCAAATTTGTTTGTTCAGTTTGTCTGGTGTTTTCTTTAAGGGGCTACCTGCCGGTTTTGGGTAATTTTGTAACCATTTTATTCATTAACTATGGCACTTTTTGAGCTGAAATTTAAACTGAACCATCTACAGGATATGAGAAGTGATGTGGTTTTTCTAGAAATCGATTTTAATGAATAAAACCGAAGAAAAGGGACTCTAAAGACACCCCTTTTTTTCCGGTTGTAACCATTTTACTCTTACATTTTTAATCGGAACAAAATGAAAATTAACTATATTGTTCCCAATACAATTTAAAATGATGTGGTTTTTTTACTTTTTCGAAATTAATAAAAAATCATCGAATTTTTCAAAGAAAACAGCAAAATTCTGACCGGAGCCACGCGCTCTTTCTCATCGATTAGTATGGAGTGTGAGTGAGAGGAGAGTGGTCCACGGCTGATACGCCTTAATAAGTACTCCTAGCAGTAAACAAAGTTGTTTTTTCCGGTACCTATCTGAAGTTTCTTAGAAAAAGCTTTTGCTGTATAATCGAATAGGTATGTACATTAATCTTGTTTGTAGAGGATCTTGCTTTTATCTATTTTGTAGATTCAGTTAGTCTCTGAGAGATGTTATCTTTCGATTTCTAAGTAGGAACCTACTGCGATTTAGTGCAGAGGCAGAGTGGAGAAAAACAATCTGATTTTATAACCTACTATATAATTATACAAGGTGTAAAATTAAATACGTTCCAAACTAAATGCTTCAGGCCATCAAACTGAACAACTTTCACTATGGAGACAAAAAAAAACACGTCTGTTCCATAAAAATACGCTAACGGTAACTCTACCTAAATGTATGGAGTAGATTTTTTTTAAGCCTGTCCAATTCCAATTCCAATTTTGGTTTTATGGCTGCACCGTTATTTACGGTGATTCTGCCAATGTCAGTGTTGGAAGATACAAGGTATATATTATATTTATATATATTATTATAACAATTTTGACGATGAATCCCGTTGAATATCTGAAAAAGAGGGAGGACAAACAACAAATTACACATTGCCACCACCATAATACTGACATGAAAAATATTAAATTGTATGTAATATTAACCACCACCATATATAAATAAATACACACATACATACAAACACACACACATACATAACTCAACTCAGATAAAGGGGCCAAGTCTGCGAATCACACAACAATATTATGCAACTCACAAACCCGACCCCTCCTCCCAGAATCAGTTCTCTCCAAGAACACTATCACATTAGGAGAGTATTCTTAGAGAGAAATGCAATTTATCATTAAAAATTTAGCTAGAGAGTATACTAAAGGGGTATGAACATGACATAACAAATAATTGACATTAATTGGCCTAGGGAGATCCTTCGGTAAAATATCATGTAAATCCACTTTGATACGAGGACAGCTAAAAAATATATGCTCAACAGATCCTTCCGCCAGACCACATTCACAAAGTGATTGATCTCGGACCCTAATTTTCGCCAGAAATACAGGGGAGCAAATATGGCCCAACCTTAGGCGAATAATGGTAGAAGTTATCAATTTTGGTATTTTTTGGTGAAGGAAAAACCAGGGCTTTGTGGGCAAAGAAGGCTGTAAGTTACCGAAATGTCGACCTTTAATAATTCTAATCTTTTGCCACGATTCTTCCCATTTTTCTAATAATTGCAGTCTGACAGAACACCGAAGATCAGAAGCGAAGCATTCACTATAATCCAAAGACCCACTAGAAATGGCGTCTTTGGCACATCTATCGGCCATTTCATTGCCGGAAATACCCTTGTGACTCGGAATCCACGCAAAAGTAACATCTAAACCCATTTTATGACATTCAAATAATTTTTCTCTTATTTTAAATATGATTTTAAAGTTAGATTTGGATCTAAATGGGGGTTTAATTAAAAGATGGAGGCAACTCAAGCTATCCGTAAGGATTAATGATTTATTACGATTGTGAGATATAACATATAATATAGCCTCTAAGATAGCAATAGCTTCTCCGGAGAAGACAGAACATTGAGGTGGACATTTGAAATTAAGGATAACGTTATCTTTAGGAATCCAGACTGCTGCACCAACGCAGCCGGTCGGATTTAATTTTGAGGCATCAGTGTATATAGTAAACCACTCCTGCCAGTTGCTGTTAAAAGTTTGTAGGAACTGATTATTAGCCTCCGTTGAGCATTTATAGATGCCGAAATCAAGTAAGATTGAAGGTTGGAAAGTCAGAGCTTTAAGCCTGTCAGTATTCCTTTTATTATTTGTATTTGAATTATTCGAAGTATTACTGCTGTATCCTCGATTTCTTACCGAGGTACATGTTGCTATTAAATAATAGGTATGTATTTTTTTCCATTATCTTATAACCTTACAAGTTTACAAGATAAGCAACTCGGTCATTTGACTAACAATAAGCCTATAATTTACCTGCGACGGTCACACTGAAAAAAATGTTTATTAAATATAATCAAACTTTTGTGACGTCTCCCAACTGTTTTGTAGCATACAATCATACATTTGGTAATGAATAACAAAAAGTTTTGATATTAATATTGCATTTAAATTGCAAAACCAAACGTTTATTCATGTGCTACAAAATAGGTTGGAAGTGTTTTAAGGAAAAAAAAACGAGTGTGTTTTATTAGACCATACGACTGAAGACAAACTACTAGTATTTGTATTCAAAAATGTTTTAGTGTCACTTACGTTATCCTTATCTCCCATAGAAAATCACAACTAATTACAGAAAATAACTCTTCTACATGTCCACTCACGGTCACCTGTGCGCATGACCGGCGACACATAATGCCACTTCCGCCGGAAGCCGGACAATCGGCGCCATTTTGATCTCGCCCCAACATTATGTTGTGCGTCCGCGCACCGTTGATAATCGATGTTACACAATCAATATCATTGTAAAATGCTCTTAATGGTGTATTCTATTTTGTTCTTTCAATGGCTTTTAAATTCTAAACGCGACGTAAACAACTTAGGTGCTTCTATGTAACGGAGCACCTTCGAGACGACGCGACGTGGTAAAGTCAAAAAAGACGTCAACATTTGATATTCTGATATTATATCGTAAGCATAAGCATATTGTTACAAGCGTTTCCTCCACAACCACTACACGTCTAGAATATTATACCTACTCACATCTATCCATCTATTTTTGTATAACGTAAAGTAACAAAGTTATAAGTATAGTTGTATTTTAAATATCTGGAGAAGCATTCTAGCGGGCGGGACTATTAGCCCGACCCGAGTGTAGACTGTTTTTGTACGCGCACGGCGACAGATGTGCTAGCGAAATTATTGTAATACTAAATATAAACAAATGATCGAAGATCCAGTTTTTATTTAAACAATCCCGTCGCATCATGCTCACGACTATATTCCCCGAGGGGGTAGTCAGAGATATTCTGAAACCTCAGAACATCCACGTTTCACTAGCAGTACCGAGACTCTGTCCTGTGTGACGGGTGAGCCCGTTGCCACTTATAATGGACAGTGGTACAATACATGCCTCGAAATTGAAGCATGTAGGTTTCCTCACAATATTATACAGGGTGTTACATAAGTAAGAATACATTTTTAAAACTCTTAAGGGGGTTGTTTAGCCCGTCAAACTGAACAACTTTCTCTATGGGACCAACATCGAAAACGCCAGAAAAAAAATCTGATATCCCATACATATTTTAGCTCGAGTCGATTTGTAGAGTATAGAACAATTTTTTTTTTTCGCGATTTCGATACTGGTCCCATAGTATTTTTATTCAATAAATAACTTAAGACAACTTATGCGATATTTACAACATTATATACAACTTATGACTAAATATGGCTATGATTAAAAATAAAAACTGATACAAAAAAAAAGGGAAAGAACAAATGAGCCACTATATCGAGCACGACTTCCGTTCAACTTACACTAAACAGAAGACGTGCTCGAGGCCGCTGTCCTGCGGGAGGGTGCCCAGGACGCTGGCGGCGTTACCTCTTTGGATGGCAATAGATATTCGTTGCCCGAGGTACGCGCCAGCCCTTCGGTCACCGGACACCTCTACCAAGCGCGACGACAACTCTTTAAAAAGCTGTATATTTGTAGCTATGGGCTCAGCAGCATCAGCTCTCGGCGAGGTTCCCGGCGGAGACCTGCGGCTTCCAGCGTCAGGGCTGAAGTTCTCCATCAACCAGCTCAGAGTACTCAACTCTCATGTGGACACACTCTGTGAGGAGGATCAGAAAGGTTAGTTTATGTACTTAGCATTGCTGATTAGACGTTGTAATGGGCTGGTAGAAAGCCGGTCTCAACTTTTTAATTTAATGGGACGAGTTATTTATTTATACAGGGTGTAAAAACACTCTAGTATTATTTAAAGGGGTTTAAACTATAGAAAACATTAAAATCTGCTGTTTAACATAAAACTATGCAGTACCGACCGACTCGACTCAAATGAATAGGACAGCAGTTTTTTTTTTTTCGACTTTGTCTCCACAGTGAAAGTTATTCAGATGAGATGGCGATCCTTGGGGGAGGCCTATGTCCAGCAGTGGACGTCCAACGGCTGAGATGATGATGATGTCTCTCATTACGTTTTACTCGCTAGAGTACAGGTATAATGTCAGTGTGTTTTACGTCTATCTTACTAGATCTTTTATGGATCTACATAGATTGATCGGGAGTCACGTGGCTAGAGGGCTCTCGAGTAGACGTCAATTCGTTCGGCTCGCGATTCAAGTGGCCACGCGGCTCCGCCATTTTATGGCAATTTCGAGTGTGTGTGTTTTGTTTAAAAACAGGGCTTTGAGATCGCCATCATACCTAATAAATATATCTTCAACACTTGACTGGCGAAATCTAACAACGAAACGCCATTAAAAAAAAATGAATAGATGGATCGAATCAAATGTATGAAAAAAGAATCTGACGGCACTCGAGCCAATTCGAGCTTTGCTTTAGTCCAACTATAAACATTACTGTGACATAACAGGATCAATTGGATCACTAGGAAGAACTGATGATGAGTCTTGCCTCCAGGTCGGATATCGACGGAGATGGAGAGCGCAGTGGAGAGCCTGGTGCAGCGGATAGTGGACGGCGCCGGCCAGAGGGACCCTCGCTTCAGGTGCTGTCATCTCATCGCCTTACACCGGGGGAAGAGGGTAGGTACCTATTGGGGTATTTTTTTATCACAATCGCGATTTCAGGTTTACTCCCATGTAAAAAGTTGTTCAGTTTGATGGTCTGAACTACCCCTGAAAATTTACTTCACGGACTGTTGCTTGAATCTGTGTTCGGGAGTGATCTATTTCAGGAAGTTTCTGCTAGCTGAAAAATGTTGAAAAAAATACCAAACACAAATACCTATAATCATGTCATAAACACAACTCGTTCCACAAGAACTTGTAATTTCTCGACATTTTTAATTTCTCGGGTCTCGAGAATTCTCGAAGGCAATTTTCCCGGGAATTCCTGAGAATCAAGAAATTTCTTATTCAAAGAAAAAAGCAAAACAACATGTTATTTTCAGAATTTGCGCTTTACAAACGAAATCAATTTTTGTGGTATACAAACAATTATTTCCCACGATAGAGTTAAAATTTGTATCATCCAGTCTTCCCTCAAGCCTCCAAAAACCTATTTTGGTAAAACGGTAAAACCAAACGGACGACTCCCGAGTGAGGTATCAAGGCTAGGCTGTCATCCGCTACAAACTTACTGCCCCTTTGTGTAGCAGTTATATTATGTTCTGGCCACGGACCTGAAAAAAAGACGGACGTAATGTGACACTAAAAAGATGTGAAGCATGCAAGGTCCAACATTTTCGTTTGTTCTACCAGGGACTCACACAGATGCACTAGCTCTAGGCGCAGGTCCTACATCCGTCACCATTATGTACCGCGTGACAGCACGCACACAAAAGAAATGGGTGCTTCACTCGTGATTAGACGAGATTACGTCCGTCTTTTTTGCAGGTCCGTGGTTCTGGCATGAATTCATGACTCTGTGCTCATTTTATCACGTCAATGTTTTATTTTACTTCAGATATAGAGAGATTGCGAATTTGTTTAGGTGCTCTTAGCATCAGAAGTGGGATTGACGCCACGCCACGCCACGGTGGGGTGGGCCACGTTAATGCACGATCTCACTACTGTATTTCCTAAGCGGTTGTAGGAAACTTTCGGTTTTAGTGGACAGTAGGTGCCAGCAGTGGACACAATAGAACAATCGAAATTGAAGCGTAGGTTATCCTCATAAATAACACATTAGGATAACCTTACTGAAAAGCCAATGGTGGCACAAATCCTACATAAGTTGAGCTTATTCAGGATAGTATCAAATGACCTCCCCTTGCACATGAATGAATTCGAATATTTACGAGTAGGTAGGTGGTATTTCAATCAATCAAATCAAGGTTATAATCGTCTATTCGTGTCGTATCTGGAACTCAAGGAACTGGCGGAATAGAGACTGGATTGGCAAATAATCCACCGAAAACAGCCTAGATCTTAATTAATAAGAAGATGACGATGAATCAATCCAGGCCACATTAACTCGCTGTGGGCAATTGGGCATATGCCTTCTTTTGTTTGTGCCATACCTCACGGTTCTGTCCCTATCTGATCAATTTCTGATCCGCAACTCTTACAATATCGTCTGAATAACGTGTTGGTGGTCTGCTTGCTAACCTGACGTCCTTCTCTCCCTTGGCCACCATTCCAATACTGCCTTGGTGTACCGGTCGTCTTCCCTTCTATTCATCATCACAGCCTATACTATGTCCCACTGTAGAGCACAGACCTACCCCCAGGGAGGGTGTATGGGCGTTAGTCCACCACGCATGCCCAATGCGGATTGGTAGACTTCACATTACGCATCGGGATTTCTTCTTCTGCTTATGCAGGTTTCCTCACGATGTTCTCCTTCACCGTTTGAGAGCAATCGGTATTATGTACTTAATTTAGAAAAACTCATTTGGTACATGTAATCCGAGCGGATTCGACCCTGGACCTCAAGATTGAGTTTCCATAGCTCTCCACAACGCGCCACCAACGCTCTCAATTCCCTTCTATTTGTTATTCTTTTCCCTGCAGATGCGCTCTCGATCTTTAGAATACCTGGTGACCCTGGACTCTCTGCCAGCTTTGAACAGCAACGGAGACTGTCATCTCCAGGACGGTCCAGTCGGCTACGGGAAGGTCAGGCTGACAGGACGCGAAGCTGACAAGTGGGAGGAGTTCCTGACTCCCTCGGGATATCTATGCAGGTACATTTACTAATTATTAATTTGGAGTACCGCCCTCTTGAGTACCATCCTGGATTCCCACTGTACAGACAATTTAGGTCTTTTTGACCCTCATTTTAATGGTCATGGGCTTAGCGATTTTGAAGACCATATTCTAATTCACAATTTAACCAACTTGATTGATCTGAAGGATCTACTTTAAAACACTACAAAATAGATTTAGAAACTGTGTGAGCATGTCATAATATGATGCGAGATGCGTATAAGAGCATCGATCAAATATTACGTAAGAGCAACGACACCGTATTGCACCGAGTGCTGAGTTTCCTCAGACATAGAGATCACAAGAGCGAAGAAACTTCGAACAAACGTTCCGTTCCGAAATGCACGTACACAGTCACGGTTATTTGTGCCTTATTTTCTCTGTGTGCTGGTGTTATCGAATCTACGCTTCTAAGAAGTTTCAACATTCTTGTCGTGTTTGTGGAACTTTGCCGCTGGTATTACTAGTATTAGGCTGTTGTTTATATTGTTGGGTGTCGACAGGGACAAGGTGGTGGAGCGGTGGGTGGAGCTGATAGCGCGGTGCGCGGGCGCGCGCGGGGGGGGAGGCTCGCGCGTGCTGAGCGCGCGCGCCGCGCTGCGGGCGAGGCCCTACGAGTACTGCTACCTGGAGCGAGGTGAGCTGTTGTTGTTCATACTGTTGTTAGTGCCGGGTGTCGTGTAGACACAAGGTGGTGGAGCTGAGCGCGCGGGCGAGGCCCTACGAGTACTGCTACCTGGAGCGAGGTGAGCTGTTGTTGTTCATACTGTTGTTAGTGCCGGGTGTCGTGTAGACACAAGTTGTTTAGTTTCATCTTACGGTAGTATGTAGTACTCTGTGGTTTCATTGTCTGAACATACCAAAATAAAATAAAAAAATGTTAGTATATAAAATATTGTTAGTAATTAAAAACTAGTAGTGTTTATCAAAGAGATAAAATAGTTCTAGATGTTTATAATTTGTACAAGGTTGTTCTTAAGGCTTCGTGTTCATTTGCGTACAAGTTGTGGAGTTTTAACTTTGTTTTAATTAATGAACTCCTACACACGGTATCGCGGGGAATCTTATAAGTTATCGCTATTCCTCCACTCCCGTGGCCCAGTTTGAAGTGAGTTCTGAAACTATTTCACGACAAAACACGATTATCTTTACAGGAGGATGTAAGCCTTACGTGAACATTTCAAACCAGAAAAATGAGGCAAAACAAATGAAAGGTACCTTCAAATTTGTATGCAAGTGCCCTAAATTTTACAGATATTGGCGCTAGTTTGTATGGACCAAGGCCTATCCATTAATTTTATTTTGATCTAAGGATGTAAAGCCCGAGCAGAAATATAAAAAACCTGGCCATGTTGCGGAAAATCATTGGCACAAATTTTTGTACTTCGAACACTAACATTAAAGGTGACAGTCGATTGCAGCGCCCCCAAAACAGTTTTTTTTATATTCCTGGTCAGGCTTTAAGTCGATTATTAACTAAAAAAGTATAATACGTCTTCGTTAGATAATAATTGGAATTTGTTTTGACTTGTGGTCGTTGTGTTTACGGGCTTTGAGTCAGCGCAGAACTGGTTAATTTTCAATTTTCAACTGGATTGGATAAGAACGACATTTTATTGAGTAAGTACTGGGAAATGCTCGAAATAGTTTTCCGCTAGAAGTGCGTTGACCCTTAGACAACTCGTTACTTTCCGTAGGTTTCTTTCGATAAGACTACTAAGGGGTTTGGGTTTCTTTTGAATTCCTTTTAAGTTCAATTTGTAAACCAAGTTTAGTTATTTTTTAATTCCAGAAAAGAGAACAAGCCAGTGCTGTTCTGTATGTGAAACATTAGGGGATTAATAGAAAAATTATAAGCTTTATTTGCGATCTTATGGCGAAAACTTTTTACAAATGCACTTAAAAATTATGTAGTTGAAACGCAGAGTACTATAATTACGTTGAATTGCAATTTCATGTTCCAAACTACCCCTATTATAATACTAACAACTACAATATGATTAATACTCTAGGAAATCTACATATTTTTGTATGGATTAGGTTGCATTAATTGCACTTTAGGGGATTCTTTTGGAATATAGTAGATACATACCTGAATAACATAAATTCTCAATAATCCCCGATTTGTTTATTTTTATTATTTAATAATTAAGACATTTACAAATCATTAAATTTAGGCATGAACACAAAATGGAAAACTGGTGATTTTTTACAGGACGGCTTCGCTCAATACGATTTACTTATAACAATAATAATCCCCGGTTAATACAGTAAATTTGAGTAGATAGGTATTTAATATTTTGTAAGTAGGTATTCAGAAATTATAACCTCAAAACTTAATTATTTACTGTTTGTTTGTACACATTAAATTTGCCTTGTGATAATTAACTGTCTCTTTTGCTGGTAATTGGTATGCTGGAAGAAATATCTATATCCAAAGAAATAAGCTTGTCCTTTGTACATTTATATAGATTTTTAGGTATTTCTCAGGGTCCTGAGCCTGTATAACCACTAAATCTCGAAAAACGTTTTTTTTTTTTTTTTTTTAATTAAAAATGGGCTTGCGCTTGGCTTCATTATTCGCTATTCATTATTGGCTTCGTTATAAATTAATACAGATATACGTTCAAAAACAATTTACTAAAGTGTCTTTAATGCAATCTCAAACCGTATTTTTCCGCGACTATTAAAACAACCCTTATTTCACTCCCCAATAAATAACTTCACCCAAAACCTCCCATTAAGTTGATTGACGTTTTCCAGAAATCCAATCAAAAAGTCCATCGGTAGGAACTCGCGAATTATAAATCCCTTTAAAGGCCGACAGTTGGCACAATAACGAGTTCGAATCCCTACGGACGTAACATTTTGTGAAATGACCTCGCTGTGACGTTTGATACGTGTTTAAGCTGTGTTTTAAGCTTCGTTTATAAGTTATTAGGTAGGATGAATGTTGGTTTTTGATGCTTGATGGTTGAGATGTTTTGCAGTCAGATTTTGTCGCTGATTCTTATGTTATGGTTCCATTAGATAGCGTGACGATATGCTTTCCTAGCTTCGCGTTTGAAGGCGTGGGAGTGCACCATAGTTTCTACCCAGATGATGAGGAACTGACACAAAATTGCGGTTACATTGACAACTTCAATGTCTACTGGTTGGTAGAAATAGAACATTTTGACAAAACAACAAATTTTATAAACTACATTAGATCCAAAAAAGTAACTATATCAAACTCCATCCCCCAGGGCAGCGTACTAGGATGTATACTCTTTCTAGTATATATAAATGATATCCCTAAGATCCTTGATAATAAATGTGTCCTGTATGCAGACGATATATCCGTCATCTTCCCAAGTCAGAACATCCAGGAACTATATAGTCAGCTAACAGTATCGCTTAACCTTATAACGCAGTGGCTTACAGAACATAATCTACAACTCAACCTTACAAAAACAAAATTAATACAATTCATGCCAAGACAAAAAACACCTTTAAACATTAACTTTGTGTACGAAGATAAAAGCATAGAAACCGCAAATTCTTCTAATCTGTTAGGCGTTGAATTTGATACAAATATAAACTGGAAAAAACATGTGGACAATATAGCAGGGAAATTAGCAAGATTTACGTATGCATTCTATGAATTAAAGAAAACCACAGATTTGAAAACTGCAATTTGCGCGTATTATGCGTATGTGCACGCACGACTAAGCTATGCAATAATCTTGTGGGGGAATAGTGTGGACGTCGAAAAGCTTTTTATACTACAAAAGAGGTGTGTTAGGATTTTAGTAAACATTACAGAGATGGAAAGTTGTAGACCACACTTCGTAAAATTAAAGATCCTAACCTTGACTTCTCTGTACATCTTAGAAATTTGCAACTATGTCAAAAAACACCCAAACCTTTACACAAAGGCAAACGATCTATATTCCCGCAACCTTAGACAAAGAGATGGATTAGCGATACCATTTACAAAAATGCATTTCGTTAGTTCAGGTACATACCATATGTCAATTAAAATTTATAATAAATTACCTTCAAATATAAGAAATATTGAAAAACAATCAGGTTTCCAACAAAAACTAAAGGAATTTCTTATAGAGAGATGCTTTTATTCCCTGCAGGAGTTTTTTGATTGTGTAAAGTAGGAAGCCGTGTAGTTAGATTAGAAAATATATATTATTATAATACAAATACAGTAAAATAAAGTTGTAAAGAAATAATGGATTAGATAAGATAAATATTGTAATAAGTTAAGTTAATAATGAATAAGTTACAACTACACTTACATTTAGTTTGCAGTGCCCTTACAGGGTTCATGTGCGCTCTATTTTTATATTTGAACACCTTATGTAACCACATGAAGCAATAAACTATTATGACTATGACTATGACTATGACTGGTCTACATGACCAAATGTATGTAATAGCAGATTTTTTCGTAATATCAATGTTGGTCACGTAGTGGCGATGGGCTCACCCCCCGTCACACTGGACAGAGTTTCGGTACTACTGGTGAAACGTGGATGTTCTGAGGTTTCAGAATATCTCTGACTACCCCCTCGGGGAATATAGTCGTGAGCATATATGTATGTATACGTATGTGTCACGTAGTAAAAGTACCCTCTAAAATTTGACTACGCCTCAAATCAACTGTTGCTGTTGGCGTACTAATCCCGTCAAGCGCTTATAAAAACCCGACGCAATGCACAGACGTCTGAGACGCTGGAGTTTGACTAGATAACAATTTGCACTCTGACTGACCCTTTAAGTTGTAATCTCAAACAGATGGTACAAGGTCTTAAACTGTACCCCTTTCCCAACAGCATCTCCTCCACAATCCGCAACAGAAAAACGCCTTGCCATAGTGGAGGGAGCCGCATGGGTGATGGTGCGAGTTGGTGCTGGCGAGGCAGAAGCCAAGCTGATGCTCGGAGCCAGGGTCGAGGGCTGCAACGCTGCGGCGTATACTAGCAGAATTCCGCTGACTCATCCGCTGGCGTTGCTGCATTATACTGCTGCTCAGGGGGTATGTTTATATTATAAATGTATAGAAGGAAGAACATCTTACCAAGATATCTCCCTTGAGTGACACCAAAAAAGGGTCGGAGTCTGACGGGGAAATTTTCAGGGTTTTATCTTTAATATTAAAGAATAGTCAATTAATATTAAAAACTTAAGAGGTTTATGAGATGAAAGGCCAGGATGCCACGCATGACAAAGCGACAAAAAAAAGGAAATCGCCATGCGAGCTCGCTTTCGCATACGCAAAGTAACAAAGACAGGCACGTTTCGATCTTTCTCGTTTTCGCGGAGGTGGCATGTTAGAGGGGCTGTTATGAGCTGGAGTAAGTATACGTATACGAAGAAGAAACTGCATCCAGTCAGTGCTCGATTCCCAAAGATATCTTATCTCACAAAAACACATACTTCCTCTTTTCTCCAGGTTTTAAACTGACCTGTAACCTAAACTAAATCTGTGTTCAGGGCTACTACGCTGTCGCAGTTGGTCCACCATCCTCAATAGTGTGTGCTGAACGAGCGTCCACCTGGCAATTCTGGCATCCAGCGCTGGAAGCAACCCTGGACGCCCATAGCTCTGATTGGTCTACCGTGGCAAGGATCGGAGGCGCTCTGAATGCTCTGATTGACAGGATGAGAGAAGGGGCTTATCAGGTAAGATTTCTAGCAATGTTCAGTGGTGTAGCTAGGCGACCAAAGGCCTCGGAAATATATAAGTTTCAATGTTTGCTATTAATATTATTTGATGCGTCATTCCTATTATGTAGATTTTAACAGGTTCAAGGTGAACGTTGCATTACAATTGCACCGCTAAAAGGGTAGTCGTAGAAATGTTTCTGATCACCACAATGTTATCGTAATCTATATAAGAGCACAAAATGGGTCCCAGAATTGTCACAGAAGGCTTCACGCAACGACCGAAACAGGCGCGCCCACATATAGACGCATACACACGGCGACACATCAAGCTACACAAAACCAATTCCAAATAAAAAAAAACCAAAAACCAAATTCACTGCCCGCGCGAAGTTTATACATTACTCTAAATTATATGGTGCAGTTTATTTTGCTTTTGCGTAGGTTATTGATGTGTCGCCATTTTATTTTTATTTTATTTTTATTTTATTTATTTGGCGCAGTAACAAAGTACAAACTGATACATCGATTTTAAACATAATACAAATTAAATTACATCTAATTTGCACCTCAATAATGACTGCGCACAGCATTCTAATTTATTCATACGAATTTACTACATTTGTTGAATGAAACTTTTAAACATAAGAGTTAGGTAGGTATATGAATACATGAATACATTAATAATGTTATTTTACGAGAAAATTAAAGAAAATTGTTACATACTAAAAACGAATGCAAAACACTATAATTCTTGGCGCATCAGCAGCTTAACAGAGCTTGCGTACTGTCCTGGGCTTTGATGGAATATCAAGGCTCTTACAAAGATCATTATATAACCGGCACATGCGAATCAAAGGACTATTATAAGATACATTGATGGTGGTACTAGGGATAGAAAACAAATGTTGTCTACGAGTGGATCTAATGTTAGGTCTAAGCGAAACGTAGCGAAGAATATCCGTGTCCAGCTTAGAGTTTACTATTTTATATAACGTTATCAAGTCATTGATTTGACGCCTCGACTGCAATGAATCCAAATTAAATTTACTCAGCCTATCGCTGTAGGTAGGCAAAGAGCGTCTTAGACCGAACTTAAAGGATAGCATACGAAGAAACCGCCTTTGAACCGACTCAAGCATTTCCTTGTGTATATCATAGAAAGGTGACCAGATAACACTGCCGTACTCAATTATGCTTCGGACTAAAGATACATAAAGAGTTAGAATGGAGCTAGATCTTTTAAATGGTCGTGTGGTCCGCAAGACGAATCCTAAAGATTTTTTTGCCTTTAATGCTACAGAGTCGAAATGTGCACGAAATGAGTACTCTGAGTCCAACCAGATACCCAAGTCCCTTACGACATTAACTCGATCCAAAGGTGTTTGGTTGATATGATAATGAAAATCGATTTTATTAATTTTCCTAGTGAAGGTGATACTTTGGCATTTTCCTACGTTGAGGGACATATTATTGTTCAAACACCACGCTGCAATCGTATCTACGTCAGACTGCAATAGATCACAGTCATGAATTGATACAATTCTACGGAATATTTTGATGTCATCCGCATAAGCAAGACGTTCACACTTAAGCGATCCCAATAGGTCATTAATGAATATTAGAAATAGAAGAGGGCCGAGATTAGACCCTTGTGGGACTCCTGATTCTGCAACAAATGGTCGCGACTCATATCCGTGCAATGTGACCAATTGAGAACGGTTCAGCAAATAAGCCCGAAGCCATCGTAAGAGAGAACCGTGTATTCCGAGATGTTCTGCCTTGATACAGAGAATATTGTGGTCAACTCTGTCAAACGCCTTCGAAAAGTCTGTATATATGGCATCAGTTTGACCTCTTTCATTGAAAGTCGTACTCAAGTAATGTGAATATGACAGCAGATTCGTAACCGTTGACCGAGATTGTATAAAGCCGTGTTGGTATGGGCTAATAGAGCCAATGACATGATCGTAAATATATTTATAAACAAGACTTTCGAATAATTTTGAAAAACAACTTAGAATGCTGATGGGTCGGTAGTTTGAGACATCTTTTTTATTGCCTGTTTTATGTAATGGTACAATTTTAGATATTTTCCATAAATCTGGAAAACAACCCCCGTTCAAAGATTTGTTGAAAATTATACCTAGTGGTTTCACCAAGCAAGTAGAACAGCGTTTTACAAAAATTGGGGGGATCCCATCAAAACCGGCTCCCTTATGTGTATCCAATTTTTTGAGAGCAGATTCAATCATTTTATCGGAGATATCTATTCTAGACAAAACACCGCTAGATTGAGGGAAATCAGGAGTGTAAGTAGTCGGTTGATTGTTGCGGTAGACACTAGAGAAAAACTTTGCAAACATATCAGCGATGCCGGAACCATTATCAGCTGAATCGTTACCGTAAAACATTTGACTTGGGTAACAGCTAGTCACTTTTTTTGATTTTGTGTATCTCCAAAAAGCCTTAACGTCCGATTTGAGGCTGTCCTCGATTCGAGAAATATAAGACTCAAAGCATACATCCAAAGCAGTCTTAGCTCTGGCTCTGAGCAAACAATATGTATCATAATCGCGGGGGTTATGGTATCTAATGTGTTTGCGGTGGTACCTATCTTTTTCTTTAAATATTTTAATTAAAGATTGAGAAAACCATTTGGGGTATATCGCTTTCCTACCCTTTGCTTTTGGTGTATGCTTTTCTATTATAACCCATAAAATGTCATAGAATATATGCACGAATTCATTACAATCCAGATCACTGTATTGATCCCAGTCAATCTTCTCCAGTTCCTCTGTACAAGCACTGTAATCAGACTTCCAGAACAAGAAATTCAGAGGTATTATCTCTTTTAATATGCTCAGCTTGCTGCACCGTAAGATAATTTGTATTGGGGGATGATGTACATCTGTGCGACTGATTTCGGGACACCCGCTGACAGTGCACGAGAGACCGTTATCAGTAAGTACTAAGTCCAGAATTCTGTTCAGGTAGTTTGGCACATAATTTTGCTGAATCAATTGAGTTGATCCCATAAACTCGCTTAAGGAGGCCGATTTAGGTTCACTGAAACTAACAGCTACGCCGGTCCTACTCATGCCCCAGTCGATGTCAAATAAATTAAAATCTCCCACTATAACGGTTTTATCTTCGGAAGCTTGTGAAATAATATTCAAACTATTATCAAGAAATTCCGAGTAATGATCAATGCTAAGATACGACGGCAGATATGTGACACATAAATTAACCCAATGATTTTGGCATCTGAATCGAACCCATAAATCCTCCACGCTGGACTGCCATTCAGGCTTGCACTCCGACATTATACTGTTTTTGATAGCTATTAGTACTCCTCCACCACGACCGGGCTTTTTATACCTTTTTTTAAATATCAAAGAACGATCCCTGCGGTAGACAGTGTAGCGTTCATCAATAAACTCGGCACTGTGCACGGTTCCATCAATCCACGTTTCGCTTAGACAAATTACATCGAAATTATTACATAATACTGATTTATATACATCTAGAAGTTTAGTGTTCATGCCACGGACATTTTGATAATAAATTGATATGGGTTGGGAAGCCATTTCTAAATAAGTAAGACAATTTGATTTTACGCAGACTACACAGACATGTGTACATACAGGCAATCTCGCATCAAGTCAGTAGATTAATTTAGCGGCCGTGCTCCTCTATGTGTACGTACGCCTTTTTTGCTCGTTGGGGCATATTTTTTGTGGTTATAGTCAGTACATAGCACAGGTACATAGCTTCTTTGATCTTAGCGTTTTCCCGATCCACAAAGTCAAAAAGGTGCACGGGAGACATCTGTGCTTTAACTTTTGTTATGATGAGAAATCATCACCATAATAATATTTTTATTATTACTCAGGGAACTCTTCGAGTGCTGAGTCGATATGCAGCAAGTTGTGCTCTTCGACGTCGTCTGGATAGATGTGTCGCATACTTACAGCCAGCAGCGAGGTGCTGTGTGTCTTCGCATGCTTCTCATCACCTCCTGCTGGTCTTGGACTCGTAAGTAAAACCATTCCAGTTATTGTTCGTCATCATCATCTCAGCCGATGGATGTCCATCCACTGTTGAACATATACCTCGGACAAGGATCGCCACAATGACCGGTCCTCATCCAACGGGTTCAGATAACGTAGTCTAACGTAGGTAATTGTCCTTTTCTCAGTATGCATGTATGCAAAAGATTGTCAATGTCTTCTCGTTTTACTCTACTACACTGATTCCAATGTTTTACAGAGATGTTGTGTTGCGTATACATACAGATAATTTTTTGCCCCGAAATCTTCCTTACCTAGCTTGCTTTGCCATAAAAAGGTTCAGAATCTGTTATCGATTCAGAACAGTCACTAGAACAGTAGACTTTGGAAACCGCAATCAAAAGAAAGCGTATCGTTTGATCGTAGCGTTGATAGTATCAATACCAATTATCCATGGGTATTCCTTTAATAATTTTTGATAGTATCTCTATTAATTCGCAGGTTGCTATACCTCTGTGAGCGCGGAGGCCCAGCAGGCTACGTGTATACGACGGAGCGCGGGTCTTTAGTACGACGCGGTGCTAGAGACGCGGAGTGGGACAGCGACGCGGCTTGCGTCAGGAGCTGCTTGTTACAGCTGCACCAGGTCGCCGGTGAGTGACGTACTGTCGGTATACAGTGCCGTGTATACTGCAAGTCTTAGAGCCTGCCGTGTACCAGACTAACAGTGTAGTTGGTTGCTTGAGACTAAATATTCAAGTTTTCAAGGATAGATTGGAGTTTTCTCCTCCAAAGTAATCTTTGCAATATCAAGAGTTAAATATGTCAGTAGCATTCTGCCTTCCCCGTTTCCAAAGTAATTACAAAAACATACACAAGCTTTATTCTATATCGTACAGGTGAAGACATACCACCGACGCCATCAGAATCACTCGAGATAGCACTCTTCAGTAGATGGGAGAACTTGAATAGAGAATGCAAGGCTTCAGCGGGGACTGTACCGAATTACAGCAGGAGACAGCTCCGGTACATCTGGAGGGTGGCCAGCGAGCTTATGAAGTGCAAGAACTTGGTTGTTATTGTGAGTACTGTTGTACTAGTTGGTGATAAGCTAACAAATTTGCTGGGGTAAACGAAATAACATTGGTAGTTTTAAAAGTTGCCAGTGATTTACCAGATGACATTGATCAAAATCTACCTCTCCTAAAAGTCGAAACAAAGAATTCCAGCGCACATGGTCTTAAACCACGAAGACTATAAGTACTGAAAAAAGTGAAACAATCATTTTCCCTCGTGTTTTGTAGCGGTCAACACTCGATATTTTTCTTTCTAGAAAGAGATAAGAATACCCAATTATCATGCATCCTATACTCTCACCAGGAAAACCACAGTAACTTCCGCGCTAACCTCATCCAAGCGACGTCACAGCACCATGAAGCTATCGAGGACCTCATACATATCCTCGCCATCATGCTGGACCAGGCAAGAGACCTGTACCTGAACAATTTTCACACTAGAGGATTGGAGTTTGATAGAGAGCTGTCTGCTTACAGGTTAGAGCGTAGGATAGTTCTTCCATATCATGGATTATCACTGACCAAAAAGTTCGGTTCCAAGTGAGGTGCGTCAGAAAGTAATTAAGGATCTAATCTACATCCTCGACATTCACAGTCCGTATCGTGGCGGTCTGAAACCCTGCAACAATCACCAACTGTACAGTGCAATTGTAGCAATCTTAGAATATATTAGGGTATGTAATGGAGGAATAAGATGAAATGCTGTCAAATTGAAAATCGAAGATCGTCCGCCAGGCTAGGTGGGATATGCCTGTAGAATGGCCTTGGTCTGATAAAAACCATCAGACCAAGGCCATTCTACTCAGAACTAGGGATCAAGGTCATATCGTGTGAAAACATATATAGCGCGATTTAGGTCAAAAGTTTTGTTTCTTTTGCTCGTGATACGTTGAGTTCACTTGCCCAAATGTGGCCAAAAAATGCTGCGTTTCCTTTAGGCTCTTCCTACAACTTTTTACGCACAAAAAATGTAACAGGTCAAAGAAATGGAACAAGCTGAAGGACTACTACGACGCGTCGTCGGCTTGCCTCATCGACGCCGTGAGAAGAGATCCTGACCTTCGCAACGAGAACTTGAGTGACCATCTGCACGTTATGAAACTTATCCTCAACTGGCTTTACAAAGGTCGGTTCACATGTTCACATCGACCCACTTGTTAAACACATGCCTTCTTTTTGTACTGAACCGTTTGCCATGGTTCTTCGCTATCCATTGCAGATTCTTGTCAAGTCAAGACAATGTCTGCCTACTGCTATTGTCCCCCTCTTGGCTATCAATCTGATACTCTGTTTGTCACTGTGACTATGTCCAAGACATTTATTTTTATTTGATACTGCCGTTTTCACCAACCGTCTTCCTTTCTAGCTAAATATCACACACATCTTCGACGTTACTTCTAATGAGGACACTGTTTCGTTCTTTTTATTGTGTTTATGAATTTTTGCGGCGGAAAATGCAATGTTCCTTCCAATAATCATCTTTAGTCGACATTCTACCAGATTTTCTTTGATAATTTTCTTCTTATCCATCCCCATGAATAATCCTTTACATGTCAGCTTTTCCATCACAACTAGAACTCTCAAACTTCCTAACTTATTCCTTGTCCCAAACACCTAATTATTAATATTTATCATTCCACAGGCTTAAAAGAAGATAAGAAATACCTCGGACCAGTCTTGAAGCCGTATTTAGAAGAACTATTCACCAGATCTCTCGAAAACTCCTGGTTCCTGGAAGACTTTGACGGGAAGAAATGTGAGGAAGAGTTCGAGGGTCTGAAGGAGTACTGCGGTGGGGTCCACGATGGTACCATAGAGCCATGCATGGGTCTCCTGGATGTTGCCAAGAAGCTGGCCTGGGCGAAGGCCGTGGTGGACTTTGTGGACAGATTTCGTCATATTGGTAAGTGTTTTTGACTCAGTTTTATAAGGGTGGCAAGGATGAAAATTGACTACTGGTTGAACCTTCTGCAAAAGTTATCATAAAATCTCCATAGTCAAGAAGTTGATTTGAGTTTCTAGTTGCGTTTTGATAGATTTAAGGCCTCCGCTCATTGCAGCGATTTTATCGAGCGATAATATCGCTGCGATTTTGCAATAATTGTTTCCAGTACATTTTGTATGGGGACGCGCTCGATCCCACACACTGCCGCGATATTATCGCAACTCTTTCGACTACATTCAGTGGTGGGGCGCATGCGTGACGCGAATCGCGGAATCGCTGCAGTGTGTAAGGTGTCGCGATATCGCTGTCGATAATATCGATCGATAATATCGCTGCAATAAATAAATATCTTGGACAGTGTCACACAAATTATCTAGTCACATTTAAAGTTCCAGAATCTAGCCTGGACTTGTATTATGATAACTAGACAACGATATAGAATACATATATAGATACAAACATCCATGACTCGGGTACAAATATTCATATTCGTCATACAAATATTTGTCCCTTACGGGATTCGAACCCGCGACCCCCGGCACAGCAGGCAGGTTCACTACAGACTGTGCTGTCGGGCCGTCAAATATCGCTGCAATGTGCGGAGGCCTTTTAGAAGTTTAGCACACAGGTTTAGTGGTTGTTTGTTGTTGTTTGTGGGCACTACGTCAGAGTTTGGGCACTGCTAGTGAAATTTGAATATTCTAAATATTATTATTATGTATATGAAGCTATCTAATTTCCAAGGCTACCAATAAAGTAGCAAAATCTAAACGTTTTCAGTAAAAAGCTTTCAGCGGAATTTAGGTCTAGACGAGATTAATTTCAGATAGGTAGTCCTTTGTGAAATTCCGGCGACTTCGCAGGGATACTTTGTTAAAGTAATTGAATATTTTAGAGTTCTATGTATAAACAATATATAATGTAACGGTGGTGTAGTGGCAAGCAGCCTGGCCTTCCTGTAGGAGGCTGTGCCTTGGTGGAGGAGGTTTCAGTTCGATCCCCGTCCACGGAATCTCGTTCAAATGAGCTTTTAGGAACTGTACGATTTTTAACACCGCTTGGCTTTTTGGTGAAGAAAACATAGTGATCGAATCGCGAAAAAAAAAAGCTTTCCCATACATTTAGCTCGGGTAGGTTTACAGTTTCGTATGGAATATATATTTTTTTGCGATTTCGATGTTGATGCCATTGAGAAAGTTGTTGAGTTTGATGATATGATCATACCCCTAAAAAAGGTGTCAGCATATTAAGTAGGACCCATATACTTACACATAAATTCACGACTATAATTCGTGTTGAGGTGGTCTGAAGCTTAAAGCTGTATTAGCCTAGACTACACGTCATTCCAGCCGCTGGAATGATGTGTAGGGGTTAGTCTTTCGCCCACAGTAACACTGCATAAGAAACATTATCCCTTAGTAGCCTCATACTTTTATGGAACTAAATGGAATGGTCCATTCTAAGTCAGAACCACCAAATAGTTTACTAACATTTAAACTCACAAAGGATAATTTCACAGCAGTTTTGCTTTGCAACCGAATAAGTAAACATCTGTGATGTGACCACGATACGTAGAGCTCCAGAATAGCTTGTTATCAGCATATTTAGTGGATGGAAGTGAAGTTTAGAGATCATCTTGGACTGGTTTAAAGTTAATGCTAGTCGTATCTGGGATGACATGGATGTAGAGAAACTAAAAGAGCCCTCACTAACTTCCGATACCGTTCTTTACGCGATTTACTTAGAAAGTGTGGCGATATCACCACAGAGAATGGGAAAGCGTTGTGATATGCAGTGTTAATTCTAGTACGTAGTGTATTATAGTTCAATATAATCAAGTATAGGTAGCTCGGTGGCGCGTTGCGGAGAGGTATGGACTCTCAATCAAGAGGTCCGGGTTCGAATCCGCACGGACAACATGCCACGTACCAATGAGTTTTTTCTAACTTATGTACGTATTACCGACAGCTCTCAAACGGTGAAGGAAAACATCGTGAGGAAACCTGCATACGGAGAAGAAGAAATTCTGATGCATATGTGAAGTCTACCTATCCGCATTGGGCACGCGTGGTGGACTAACGCCTAAACACCCTCCTAGAGGGTAGGCCTGTGCCCTGCAGTGGGACGTATATAGGCTGATGATGATGATAATCAAGTTCCGTTGTACGCAAGATGTGCCTCAGATTTATACTACCACGTAATGTGTCAAATACGACACACGTGATGAAAAATTGTAACGGCTCATTCATCATCTTAAATCATGGATAAATAAATGTCTTCAATATAATTGCAGTCGAAAGACTTCTTTTGAACATAAGGCATTCCCCGGATATTTCCACAACTGTAGGTATTGATTTTTTTACCGGTCATCCATAGTGGGGGAGCGTGTCATTTTTCTGTGGGCACACCACAAATTCCCACGACTTTGTGTAGACCTGGATTTGCAGCAGTGACCTCTTACAACATGATGAAATCCAGTGACATTTTATAGCGCTTTTCAATCAATTGGCACTTCCAAACAAGTTAGTTTAATTCCTTGTATCGGAAACTACAATATGGAGCCGTGGCAAGCCGTGGCGACTTGTAAATCCTTGCTTAACCCTCCATAATGGATCAGGCTAAAACCTTTACTTACTGCCTGTTTATATTATCGATCGAGTACAAACTTTCTTAACATAGGAAACCCATTGGAAAGTTGGAACCATCGGTGTGTCAGTCTACTGCACGTTATCTATGTAGGTAAATTGTAAATATTGGGAGATTTGAATTTCTGTCTGTTTATCAGTTTGTCTATCTGTTGATGCACGTATCTCTCAAAACTGCTCCACCATTAAGGATGGGGTTTGCAGAAAAGTATAGGAGAAGCATTTAACATAACATAGAATATTCTTTATTTGCACACCAAAAACATGCAGCAATAAAACAGAATAAAAAGAACGTAAGGGTAACGCAGTTCGTTTTCATTTTATTGCAATCGGCACTCGTTCCAAAGATCCTCTATTTTTAAAGGCTTATTACACACCTTCCTAAATTCGGATCTAATTGAGGGACAGAGCTATAGATTAGAACGGGACGTTGTAAGTACCTATGTCCTTTTTTAATCTATAGGTCTGTCCCTCAATTAGAATCTGAATTTAGGAAGGTGTCATAGCCCCTTTAGTGCGTTCACACACGATGACGCACTGACGGAGCGGCAGACGTCAGTCCATAGAACCACACCCGGTGCGTCAATGCGTCACCGTGTGTGCTTCTACGTGCGGTTTCATACAACTCCTTGCTTCACAAATGACGGACTGACGTCTGTCGCTCTGTGAATGCGTCATCGTGTGTGAATGCACTTAGTTGGGTGTTTACCGTATCAAATATACGTATAGAAAACACCTACCTACATACTTACTCATTATTACAAGAATTTTAAAACAGCTCTCAGTTTTCAGTCAATATATTCCACTGCACAATAACTCAAAGTTTTACGTCGGAACATAAAAGTTGGAACGCTTCAAGGGAACGAGAACAAAATGTTTGCGAGCTTACACTGGCAGACAATGTAGGCAGGCACAGCTAGGTACACTCAAACAAATAGAATTTTTAATAAACCCACTGTTTTGGAGCTCACGTTTCCAGTTTACTTGTTTGAGTGACTGTGGCTGTGGCGTTCTTTGTGCTATTTTGTGAATGTTTTACCTCTAAAGTATGATATTCCTTGTCTTGTGGCTTCTTACAAAGAACTAGAGTCGAAGGAATTTAAAAAAAATTTGAAATCATGGCTTGTGGAGAGGGGTTTCTATAGCGTAAGAGAATTTCTAGAGCATGAATAGCAAAATGTTAATCTTTATTTTTGTTTCGTTAATTTAAATCTAATTGTTATTATTCAAATTATTGTAAATTTTATTTAATGTTTAAACGGCAATCATAGATTGAATTTGTTATTACAACTCTTGACATAATAAATTTAGATTGTAAGACTTTGTGTAAATGCCTGCAAAGGTAGGCTTCAGTGAGACTAATCACTGCAAAACTTCTGCTAAAGCTTGTACCTGAATCCATACACAATAAATTTCATTCATTCATTCATTTCATTCATTCATTCATTTCATTCATTCATTCATTTCATTCATTCATTCATTCATTCATTCATTTCATTCATTCATTCATTCTTTTTCTTGTGGTGCCATCTCCTATCGGAGGTTAGCTATCATTAGGGCTATTCGGACTGTAACCGGAGTTTAGATTTTCGATATATCGCGACCGCCACCATTTAAGGGTATATTACCGTTGGCGCGCTCCATACAAACGTAGTCTGGTTATATTTTCAATTAAAGTCAGTGACATTTTTTAGAAACAATCTAGAAACTAATCTCTAAGTTAGTTTTAAAGTTAGTGCCTCAAAGATTTCCATACAAATCTTAAAAATTAATCCTAGCATTAAAACTGTATATTTTAACAAAAATCTGATCTCCATACGAACATAGAGATTAGTTTCTAGATTGTTTCTGAAAAAAAATTTCATTGACTTTAATAGGATAGTATTGAAAATATCACCAGACTTCGTTTGAATGCAGCGCGCATTTGCGGTCTCTAAATAAACTTCTCTTAAAACCGATGCCATAGAATAACTATGCCACACGGCTTTTGTTTGAAAATAGTAGATTACACACCAAGGGCAGGAAAGTAAGAAAGGTCTCAGATCTCATGTAATTGTTGACCGAGGCGAAGCTGACGTTAACAAACCTGTGATCTGAGGCTTTCTTATCTGCCCGAGGTTAGTATACTATTTTTCTCCTCGTCGGAGGTGGAAAGCGGCAACTTCGTTTAGGAGGGGAGAAAATAATATATATCCATACACGTATAATATCTACAGAGTGTTAGGTACCCATGATACAGCACAACTTTCCCTAAGTACCTTTAGTAAGTCTAGTCATCTAAACATAAGTGCCAATATATTCTAAACAACGTCTAAACAAAGAGTACCCAAGTTAACACAATTCTGCCAAGTCTCGGACGCATAATGTATTTTTTATTACATTTCTCCTTCAGTATTATTTCATGGAATAACAATAAAAGAGTGATTAAGTACTTCGGCCCTCCGCCGAAATAAATCATTTGGCAATTAGTCTCCCTTGTTGCTGAGTTTGCAGTAAATGGTTCGATGCAAGGTTCAAATCGGTTTAAGAAGCTATTACTGAAAGATATTGAGGACGGATTGATGATTAAAGAAATGATTGGGAAAGACGAAAAATTAATAAAATAGTGTAGTAGATTTTCGTCTTTAATAGCCCCTAAATATTATTTGTATTTTGCAACACTGTATTTTTATCGGGTCGTACTCCAATACGCCAGATCGAATGCGAAAAGACCGGATAACGTGTTCCCGGAACACTCTCGTAGTTTATGAAAAGATAACGATAGCCCTACAGACCGTAAGAGGAATCCTAAGAAAGTCCTTGATCTTAGTACAGGCTGAACCTTACACGATAGTTCAAAATCTTGAACATTACTTATTTGACTACATTCAATTATTTTATTATTATCCTTTCAATAAAAAATGGTTAGAAAATAACGCTAAACTCCCATTTTCATTGAGTTTTTAGCTTGAATACTATTTTTAATAATACCAAGATAAAATAAACTTTAAAAAGTAATGAAATGTTTCATACAACGCACGTTTTGACGTCCGATAAAGAGTAGATGATTTGACTAGTTGTCTAGAAGCCTGACCTAAAGCAGGCACTTCATTCTCGCCAAGAATAGACGAGAAAGACCGAGAACGAGAGTGTGGATGCCGTAGAAAGAGAAGGAACTAGAAGAAAGCACGTGTCTTGTCATATCAGTAAGAGATGCACAAAGCAAATTCGCTCTAGTTAAAAAAGGAGATCGCTACTTATTGCTGTCCTTATCGAAGTAACCACTTTTTTGTTCCACGACGGCTGTCTGACTCCGGAGTCAGACATCTATTTTCATACAAATTGTATAGGATTTTATGACTATCGCTGTCTCATACGCGGTTACACTGATGTTACGTCTATCAGCGTAAGCGAAAAATACTTCGCCTATGGTGGATGCCCTTCATAGTTCTCGTAGCATCGTGAGGCCTAGTAATTTTCCTTGAAAGTTCACACCGAGAATTCTCGCCGAGAAGTTCTCGCGAGAGTGTAGTGCCTGCTTAAGGGTCGGCACTACCTACGGCCCGTTTGACATATCTGTCAAAAGAAAAAGACCGGTGGCCGACAACACTCAACCCTATCTTATAAGATTAATGAACAAATCAATTTGATAGCTTTTGGTAATACTTTTCTTGCAAAAAACTTGGTCGGCTGCAGCGCGCGACAGCTTGGCTGGCATCTTACTGGTGTGAAGGAAAAAGTGAACACTACCTGGTGACACAACATTTTACCTCGTTGAATTAAAGGACGTAACTAGTCTGTTGGTCTAGAGTCCAATTAGTAAGGACTACCTAAAAAGTCTGGTCGGCCGACCCTATCCTGGCAGGGTCGTAGGTCCGACCGAATTTAGGGTACCTACTACTCGGAAGGCAGATTTTACCACATTAAATTAATGTTGAATGTTTGGTTGTGCGTGGCAATCATCCTGCAGCATTTGGATTTGAGAGCCGTAGGTCGAAATTGACATTTACAGCAACAGTACAGTACCGTGATGGACCTATAATGTGACTGATCAAAGATCACCCCTGGTGGTAGGATGGGATGGGTTCTAGCTAATTAGATCACAGTATTACTAAGGCTTAAAAAAACTTAAAATTATTATAACAGAACAAATTAAAACTTTTAACAGAATAATGAAATAATTATAAGTTTAATATTATTGGTATTAGCAAACTTAATTTTGCAGTAACTGGAACGATTGCCTTCAAAAACATTTGCGCAAAAGGACATCAGTGTGACGACTTTTAGTAGATTTCTTCTTTATTGGTAGATTTAGGGCAAAATTGTTTAGTAGATTTTAGTAGAAATTGGGTATTCGAAAATGTTAATGTATTTAAAAATGCAAGGATTCAGGCTAATAAAATCTAAGCTGGCAATACAAATGGCTGAGAAAACGATTGCAGGGTTTGCAAGTTTTCCGGAACTTCTAGTACATCATCATCATAATCATCAGCCTATACAAGGTGTTACAAAAATACAAATAAACATTTAAGGGGGTGGTTTGATGGTCTACATCAAACTCAACAACTTTCACTATGGGACCAATATCGAAATCGCGAAAAATATAATTTATGTTCTATACTCTACAAATCGACTCGAGCTAAAAATCTATGGGGTATCAGATTTTTTTTTCGCGATTTTGATGTTGGTCCCATAGAGAAAGTTGTTCAGTTTGACGGTCTAAACAACCCCCTTAAGAGTTTTAAAAATGTATTCTTACTTTTGTAACACCCTGTATACGTCCCACTGCAAGGCACAGGCCTACCTTCTAGGAGGGTGTTTGGGCGTAAGTCCACCACGCATGCCCAAAGCGGATTGGTAGACTTCACATATACATCTGAATTTCTTCGTCTGCATTATGCAGGTTTCCTCGCGATGTTTTCGTTCACCCTTTGAGAGCAGTCGATAATACGTACATAAGTTAGAAAAACTCATTGGTTCGTGGCATGTTGTCCGTGCGGATTCGAACGCGGACCTCTTGATTGAGAGTCCATACCTCTCCGCAATGCGCCACCGAACTCACTTCTAGTACATCAAATATTAATCATATCGCCTAATGTTATTTTTTTTTACAAAAGAGGGCTTCTAAACAGAGTTGGAATTTTGGTACCTAGCACTTTTAATATGTCAAAGAGATTACATGTTTATCGACTTCCAATAATGTCGATATACGGGTATATTTTATATCACTGCGGATAACTTCAGCATGTATCGAACTTCAAAATAGCGAAAATAAATCAGCTGTTCCATACATTTGAGTCGAATATGTAGGTACTGCAGTTTTGTATAGGACAGCTGATTTTTTTTTCGCTCTTTTGTAGTTGGCTCCATAGTGAAAGTTGTTCAGTTTGATGAGTAGAATACATGCTGGTGTTATCCGCAGTGATAAAAAATTACCCGTATATGGACACAATCGGAAGTCGATAAACGTGCAATCCCTTTGACATAATTAAAAGTGCTACCAAAATTTCTGACTCTGCTTATGAGACACAGAAAACTGTACTAAATTTAAACTTGCGTAGGGACGACCAAATTTAATATTTATTTGAAAATTGAAGCATCCATGTTACAAAGTGATGAAAACCAATAAAAATTATACAAAAATGCGAAAATAACATGTGTAATGATGAGCGTTTAGATAAAATTGATAATATTTTGTTCAAAAACGTGTTTTATATTAAATTTTAACCATCTGTAACGACATTAATATTATTTGGTAGAATTTAAGTAGAATTTGAAACAGGGCTGGTAGATTTTGGTAAATTTCAGCAGTAATTTTCGTCACGCTGAAGGACATTGTGCGACACAAGAACATTATAAGTAGGTGTTACTTAGTAGCTAAAGTGGGTACATGAATCCTGAAAGGGCACAGCAATATTAACAAGAAGTAATTTTAAAGAAAAAAATTAGTACAATGTCAATAGTTCTTTAGGTTTTTTTGGTAGTTTTTGGTTCTTTTGGTAGGTTTTGGTAATTATTGGTAGCTTAGTAATTATTTTTTTGTTGTTTCTGGTTTTTTGGTAGTTTTTGGTTAGTTTGGTAGTTTTTCGTTGTTTCTGGTTATTTTGGTAGATTTTCGTAGTTTTTGGTTATTTTGGTAGATTTTTATACTTTTTGGAAATATTTGATAGAAGAATGAAAATTACCAAAAACTACCATAAAAACAAAAGATTTCTTGACGGCTTGGCTACGGGGTGGGTTTTTTGACATAAATAAAATATATGTTTTGCAAAAGAGGTACCTACATTCGAATCGTAAGCGGAATTCAGTCAGTAAGGGTGTCATGCCGATCCTTGTTTACCGACTTTAAATTACTCACTGTGACAGCTTCGTATATCCTCGATCTGTGCGAAATCGTGAGACGATACCCCGTAGTATTCCGTAGCAAGAGATTAAATTTAACTCGCAAAAATGAGCTTCTGGTACCAAATTACCGACTAGCATCGATGCTAAGGACTACAAAATAAAGTCGAATACTGTTCTTGTGTATAGTAAAATACCAGATGACATTAAAGCCGACAAGAAATTTCTGAAGAAGGTTAAAGAATTATTAATCGAACAGTGTCCCTATGACTTTAATTAGTTTCTTCAGTATAAGTAAACAAACAGGCATCAATCTGAGTAGAAAAAAATGTGTTGCAGACCGATTATTTGTACCTCAATAGGTTATTATAATTTTTAACTAATCACATTTAACTGATTTTATAACATTTAACTAATTTAATTGTAGTAAGTGAAAGGTGGTAGTTAAGTTATTGTCTGGCACCTATTGTTTAAATCTGTTTTTTTCTTAATGTTTATAAATTATATTGTAGTGTGACTAATAGGTACTCTGTACTTACCATCTGTAACTTATGTACCTACCTACAATTTAAGGTAAATAAATAAAATGAAATGAGATGAACCAAATGTAACAAATTAACCATAAACTACCAAAAAGTACGAAAAATTACCAAAATAACAATAATCTACCAAAAAGTACGAAAATCTACCAAAAAAAACAGAAACTACCAAAATAACCAAAAATTACTACCGAAAAGTACGAAAATCTACCAAAATAACTTTTTGGTTACTTTTGTACGAAAATTTACCAAAAACTACCGAAAGACTCAAAACTACCATAAATTACAAAAATAACCAAAAACTACCAAACAGTGCCCGGAAAGTAACTTTTGTGAAATTCCTTTGTGTTGTCTTGTGTCGCGCAATGTCTTTTCGCGCAAAATTCTGTCGTGCAAATGACTTACAAAGTCAATCGTTTGAGTTACCTACTGCGGTACAGAATTCACTCTTATTTAAAACATATCTGACGATGATGATGATGATTTCAGATTATCAATCCTTAGTTTGCTAGTAACAATAGTAATAAACTTACAGTTATTCTGTTATAATAACGAGTAATAGTCGACCAATTTATAAAATGTACTTCTAAGTCCACATACGTGACGGGCAACTACGGAACCCTCCACTGCATGTGGCCCGACACCCACTTGCCCGGTTTTTTATAAGTTACTTTGCCTACTTTAGCTACAGATGGATTTGTTCATTAATCTTCTAAGACAGGGTTGGGTGTTGCCGGTCACCGGTCTATTTGCAATGATTTCGAACGATTGACGGCCCATAGTAATTTGTATGAAGAAAACATCCAAAAAAATATGTGATTTTTGGTAACAAATTGCAAAAAAACTAGAAGTCGTATCGAAAAACTGATTTGTTTAAAGTGTTCTTTGATGTTTTGCCATTGATTAGAAATATATTTTGTTGTTTTATTTTGTTTCACTAAATCACAGGACTCGGAACGCGGCAGTGCTATTCTGGAGTTTTTCATGAAATTCTCGATTACTTTCTGATGTAATTACACAATTTTACTGAAATTTTTTTTGTTCATCTTGTACTTCATCTTTTAAAGAAGCGATGGTATTAATTTTGTTTCTAAATATAGCTATTTACTATCCTCAAAAGTCGGAACGCCGAACCCTGTTTTGCCCGATTAGGGTAGTGCCGACCCTTAAGGAGATTTGTTCTAAATTAGTAGCTTACTCTAAAAAAAAAACAAGGGGTGGGGGCAAGTTAGGGGATCAACTTGTGTGACATGGCATAATGAATAGGTACCTATAAGTTACCACCATCTTTGCAGCAGAAAAATCGCCTTGTTCTTTAAATGTGAAAGGATTAAGTCTTTCGACGGTCATAGTTCGTATGATATCATTCAGCATTAAAATAACCACAAGTGTGACCACATTTGGTAGATTACTAAGTTGAAATATCTTTATTGTTTCACCATCTCAGTTTATTTGAACAATTTTTAGTTCCTGTAGCGGCGTTTTGGCGGAGAGGAGCTATTGGAATTTAAAGAATAAGAATAAGAATAAGAATAAGAATAAGAATAAGAATAACTTTATTGTTAGAACTGGTACAATAAGGTCTTAATAATAGTTACATGAACAAGCAGCTCTTACCTATTTCAGGCATACAATACAAATGTTTTACAATATTACAAAATTTGAACGCAAAATTAAAACTTATGAGATATTTACGTCATCTTTGGATAGGTACATTGCATTTAAAAGCAAAGAACCACTGAACAATTAATCACTATGTTTTACAAATAACGCTTTAACTACCAAAAAATACACTCAATTTCAATAAAATAAATAATAAAATTGTAATGTCATAAATTCGTCAAAATGTCAGATAATAAATACAATTGGCAATAAACACAACACACTCAATTTCAATTATAATGTTAAAAATGTCAAAAGGTCCGATAACAAAATAAACAATAAAATCACAATGAAATATTACAATTTACTTAACAGCATTTACATATGTGGTCGTTTTATCATAAAATTCCTCTAAGCTATAAAATACATTTTCAATTAGCCAGATTTTCAGTATTTTTTTAAAACTTATATCATTTAAACATTTAATATTTTTTGGAACCCCATTATAAATTCTCACCGCCATTACATATGTACTTTTGTCATAAATCATGCAATTTATGCGTGGTAAAACAAGACGGTCTTTGTCTCTGACATTTCTGGAGTGAATATCTGAAACTTTCTTAAAGTAAGCCTTGTGCTGACGTACAAAAACGCAAACTTCCAATATATAAATACCAGTCAGTGTCAAAAAGCCTTTTTCTTTAAATAATGTTCTAAGGGACTCTTCATTTGGCAAACTAAAAATTATTCTCAGACACCGTTTTTGCATTGTAAAAGTTTTCTTTACGTCTACAGAATTTCCCCAGAAAAGGATTCCGTACAATAATAAGGGGTATACATTTCCGTAATATGCATTTGTTGCAACTTCGATTGATGAGACATCGACTAACACAGAAAGAGCATAGCAACAGGAGCAAAGTTTACTATTAAGTTTATCTATATGGTTTTTCCAGGGTAACCTATCTTACTTTCGAAATTTCACTGACCGAATTTCAGTTGTTCGAAAACGGTTTATAGAATTTTCTAGTGACAGATATTTTGTTACACATACATTTGTTACTCCTTATAAAGACTTGACAGAAGTATCATTTTCCAGAAAATTTAAAATCAGAATTTCATAATCATTTTTTTTCTTTTGACAACGGTCTTCTGGGTTCGAAGTTTTAAAATGTAGAAGCAACTTCTTCCAAAGTATGACTAGGACACTGACACAACACAGTAAAGTTTTCTGTAATAATTACCTAGTAGATACATGATACCAGGATTATAGCACCAACATGCTTGCTAGCATGCTGCTTGCTTGCTTGTTGCTTGCTTGTATGCATGTTAGGGGGACCGGTGCGAGGGGAAGCCCCCTGCCTGAGAAAAACAAACCGGTGGTTTTAAAAATGTTGGTTAGGTTAGGTTAGGACATTTAGCGGAGCGATCAAAATGCTTGCTGCATGCTTGCTTGCTTGCTGCATGCATGCTGCATGCTTGCTGCATGTTTGCTTGCATGTTGCTTGGTTGCTTGTATGCATGTTGGGGGGTGCAGGGGGGCTGCGCCCCCCGCTAGGGGGGTGCGGGGGGCGTAAGCCCCCTGCCTGAGAAAAACAACCTGGTAGTTTTAAAATTGTAGGTTAGGTTAGGTTAGAACATGTAAAACACTTAGCGGAGCGAGCGAAGCGAGCGGAGCATCAAAATGCTTGCTGCATGCTTGCTTGCTTGCTGCATGTTTGCTTGCTTGCTGCATGCTTGCTTGCTTGCTGCATGCTAGCTTGCTTGCTGCATGCTTGCTTGTTTGCTTATAATGTATGTTGAAGGTGCGAGAGGTGGACGCCCCCTGCCTGAAAAAAACCATCTGGTGTTTTTAAAATTCTAGGATAGGTTAGGTTAAATATTTCTGCGGAAATGTGACTGTACGGAAAAACAAATATTCGAAAAAGTTAATTATCTGACTTACATTACTTCGGAAAACTGTGTTACAGAATTTTGATCCATTGGTTAAAAGAAAAAAAGGACAATAAAAAATCTGGCTTTTTAAAATATGGCGAATAATATTTCGGGGAAACAAAAAAAAAGGGAAACAATAAAAAGTATAACGATTTCGGAGAACTAAAATTCGGAAAACTATTTTTCGAAAGTACGATAGGTAACCTTTTTCCAGTTTAGGTGTTTGTCAATAGTGACACCTAGGAAACCAATATCATTAACTTCATCAATTTCAGTGTTATTGTAATGTAATTTTAAGTCTAGATCCTGTTGCATGTAGTTTCTAAATTGCATCAATTTTGTTTTATTTAAGTTAACTTTTAAATTTATAGTTTCTAGCCAAGTAGTCAATTTTTCAAGAGTATTAGCTATTTCCTTTTCAAATATTTTTGTATTACTTCCATCGTTCACAAATAAAATGGTAGCATCATCTGCGAACATTACACATAAATGATTAGTCAAATTTGGCAATTCATTTACATATATTAAGAAGAGAAGTGGGCCGAGTACACTTCCCTGAGGCACACCTATCTGATTGGGTTTAAACGATGACTTTACTTCTTCAATTGATTTGGTTATCTTATTGTATTTTGATAGTATTAGTGCTTGACTTCTATTCTTTAAGTATGACTGGATAAGCTCATTTGCGACTCCTCTAACACCAAGGTTATCAAGTTGACGCATCAGGATCGAGTGAACTACACAGTCAAACGCTTTTGACATGTCTAGGAAAAGAGCGGCACAGCGTTTTTTATTATTAACGGATTCCCATAACTTCGAGAAAAAAGTAAAAATAGCCAAGGATGTTGATCTCTCTTTACGAAAACCGAACTGATTTTGGCTAAGTATATTGCGATTATCCAGAAAATTTATAATCCTATTGTAAATTGCTTTTTCTAATATCTTGGAAAAACTAGAAAGTAATGCGATAGGCCTATAATTGTTAGGCTCATTGTCTCTTTGTCTCATTGGCTCATTGTCAGGCTAAAAACTTCAAAATAAACGAAAACGTCGAAATAAGGGCTGAAAGGCTTACTGTTCTGTGGGGCTGAACCACAAATACCCAAACCGCATTGAATTGTCCCACCAGCCACCAGTTTGTAACGAACGCATTTGTCTGATGTCGGCCCTGACACGGATGTGTGGTTAGACCCTTATTCACATATCCACAATTCATTTAAGTTCCGTGCCAAGTACCTATTTGTATACTTACCACATTAGATTTTGTTAGATATAGCAATAAAGAAATTGAAATTAAATTTTAATTATCGTTACATAAAAGTAAATAAGTTATCTTCAACTACTTAATTGGGTCGAACTGCTACAAAAACATTATTTTTAGTTTTATCTTCTCTTAAAAAAAACAGAAGAACATAAGGCGAAACTAACATTTTCAGTATAATTCTTTAGCTGGACTACTATTTTTCTAAATACCAGCAGAAACTATGAAATGTATGAATTAAATGTTATTTATTTTTACATGTATGCCATGTTAGCTTAATCAAATTAAAGATTGAAAAAGTCGGGCGGCGAGCGGGATTCGAACCCACGACCTGCCTATCCGGGGCATGTTAGATTGAAAATTTCGCCGTGGCTTGCGGGGCGACGAAAGCTCTGTTGGAGTAGAGCATGCCCCGGATAGGCAGGTCGTGGGTTCGAATCCCGCTCGCCGCCCGACTTTTTCAATCTTTAATTTGATGTATGAATTATATTGATTTTTTTTTGCGTTTCCCCAGAAAATAATTCCAAATCGTAAAAAAGATCCCACTAATCCGTGATAATGCAGTATAACTGGAGATTGCATAACAATTTTTTGAAGTCCCATGATTCCCATCTCACTTCATCTCATGTCATACTGAACGCATTGATACCAGATAACATATAAAAGAGATGACTTGTGCCAAAATCGTATTTAAGCGACTTTTTGTCGATTCGCCGATCTACTAGTTCATTAGAGAGGCAATATATTTCTCACCAACCAAACCAACCACCAAATCACCATACTAATGAAGTTATTTCTCCTTTAGATTTCCGTCTAGTATTCCCAACTGGAGATGGCATGGCGATTTCATACCCAATCAAGCTGCCCTCGCGTCGAGAGCACAGCTCTGCTCGAATCCTAACCTTAAGCCGACGGGATAAGGCTGAAGCTAAGCTGAGGCTGGCTAGAAGATGCGTGCTGGGAGCTTTTACAGCTGCTCTGGTCGGGGACAGATGGTAAGCTCATTTTGATATGAGTAAAAGTAACTTTAAATAGCTGCGCTCGTTGGCGTAGTGGAGCTTCGGTATTGGAAACGATCACCGAAGTTAAGCAACGTCAGGTCCGGTCAGTCTTTGGATAGGTGACCGTTTAGTGGTATTTAATCTCGAGCGTTTCCGTGCTTCGGAAGGCACTTTAAGCAGTTGGTCTCGGATAGTTCCGTCAGATGGCGTTGTAACTATTTGTTAAGCCAGGTCAGAAGCCTATTGGCGGCTTGAAAATACTCTGACAGCAAGGTGACCACTAACTTGCCTCCACCAACACGCACTGGGCCCGCGTGGTGGAGTATAGCCCGCTCACTCTCACCCTTATTCGTGAGAGGAGGCCTTTGCCCTGCAGTGGGATTTTATAGGCTATAAATGAACTTTAAAATATTAGTGTCCAGCTTAGAAAAGCATATATGGGTAAGAGGCACATCGTCCACATTTCTGATGTCTGTGTCGCAGCCAAATTGCAGAATTCGCCACATTACATAACGGCTAGCCGTTTACAATATAAGGTGGCCTACGTAATCAAGTTGCATTGCAAGGTGTTAACGAAATAAAAACAGTGGATAAATAATAAAATTAAGTTACCTACTGTTTTCACGTTCACGTTTTCACATTTTGTACCCGTATTTGACACGTTTTCTTTATTAGAACCATTAATATTCTATAGTCGACTCTCTTTTTTTTAATGTTAGGTAGACAGCACCGCTAGTGTTAGAAATTGTAACTAAAAACTGATAAAGCGGCGATTCATGACCCGCTAAAATTACCTACATTACACCTAGCGTGTTTTAGCCGTATTGAAGAATGCGAAGAATACATTGCGGCGGATGTTCGATCTGCAGTGTTACATTCCGACTAAACGCTAATCCGCCGTAAGGCAAAACGGCTAGCCGTTATGTAATTCGGCGAATTCTACAATTTGGTTGCGATATCCTTCGATCAAAATAAAATGAAAGGATAGGCCTTACGTTTATTCTCTTATTCGTAGGCCTTACGTGAACATTTCAAACCAGAAAAATGAGGCAAAACAAATGAAAGGTTTACTTCAAATTTGTATGCAAGTGCCCTAGATTTGACAGATAATGGCGCTAGTTTGTATGGACCAAGTGCACCAGTAGTGTGCTTCAACTTAACGCGCTTTGGGCCTATCCATACGATATCTACACCGTGTGGTAGCCGGTTATGGTCACTGCATCCGATCTCACCTCTGATCTGTGTGTGTCTGTTTGTCATAATGATATCCTATAACTATTCTGTAATAGTCAGCCCTAAATAACTATCGTCAAGTAAGCGAACGTCCCTTATCTCGTTTCCACATTGAGGCTATCTCGTCAGTGCATGCCGGAGCGATGATTTGCTTCACTTAGATAATAGTAGCGTGGAGGGTACATTAGCTACGATTAGATCTTAGTATGAAAGGGTGTTCATTGATAAACTTCCTCAAGATTATGTTGAGCCATGTGGTTTGTAGGCTACAGAATAGATTATAGTACATTTCTGCAGTGGCCAGCAAAAGAGGCATTTTTGGACGAACGTGTAAATGTGGGCCGAGGCGAAGCCGAGGCACACATACGTAAGTCCATCAATGCCTTGTTGTGGCCAGGGCTTGTATAGTGCTTTTCTCAAACAATGCGCGGAAATTAAAATCAATAAACTTTTCAAAATCAATGACGAACAAAAATTATTTTTCCTGCGTTAAAGCTAATAACATAATATTAATCTGTGGTTAAAGTGTTCATCTGTTTTTTTTTATTATAAAACTTTCTATTTGCAAGCCAGCTTTGGTTGCCATGTTTCGGAGTAAAAGATCGTTCCATTTTTAATTTTATTACACGACAGTTTTATGAGTTTACTATGTAATTTATTTGGCCGCTAAACCACGACAGATATGGATTTTCACACAACTTTTGCCGGCCGCTGCTCGCGTGTATTTGGCCAGTACAGCAATTTCGACTTATCTCGAAGAAGGTTGTTAAAATAATGCTCAAATTTCCAAGCATGTTTGAGAAAACATAGTTTTACGTGCATATTGTAAGATGCGTTAAGGTTTTTATTTCTGTTTTGTAGACAAGTCTCATTGGTTCTATTTGTAGTTGTGAACACGGAGAAGAATGCAGATTTAAAACCTCTCAGACCCCGTAATATAAAGAACTCACGGCGATACATTAATAAGCAAAACTAACATAAGCTGGCCGCGCGACCATATATACATTAGGTACTCTACCTACGCGCGGATTTTGGTTTTGCGTAGCTTGATGTGTCGCCGTGTGTACAATGGAAATGTTTTATTTACTGATCTACGGATCGGTCGCCTTAGCCTAAAGGTAGTATGTTGTTAAAAATAAAGTACCAAAACTTAAGAAATCCACAGGGCAGTTATGTTAGCTACAGACGCTTAAAAATTTTGGTACTGTTCTGGGAGACTATAGAAAAGTCTACCTGGAGATACACATTTTTAAAGATATTCGTGTCAGTCTAGAGTATATGTCAGTGGTGTCAGTCTAATAAGTAACATTTTTATAGATTTATAACTGAAACCACAGCTTATCATCCCAGTACTTACTCTGAAAATAACCCGAGAATTATTTACCACAATTTTAACAAACCACCGCGAAGAATCAATACGCTAACATTTGATCTGAACCAAATCAAATCTGGTTCCCAAAAGCAAGCAAAAACGCGGTGAAAAGCTAGACCCATTGTAATGTTAGTAAAACCAACCAAGTTTATAGAGGCACGTCAGTCAAAGTTCATACCCACTTAAATATTGATCAAGGTCCGTTCAGATTTGCGAGTGAATAATTTACGTTGGTCCTTCCGGCCGGATAAAAAGCCAAGGAGCCGGGTGATTAATGGACTTTCGATTCTAACGTTTATTGTTAACGGGTCTACGTGAAATTTATTTGTGATGGGCTTTAGAATCAATGTCGGGGGGCGCTGATATACAGGGTGTACATTTATGTGCGTTTATGGGTTGCTTCAGGCCATCAAACTGAACAAAATTTTACTATGTAAGTACCACGGACCTGAAAAAAAGACGGACGTAATCTCGTCTAATCACGAGTGAAGCACCCATTTCTTTTGTGTGCGTGCTGTCACGCGGTACATAATGGTGACGGATGTAGGACCTGCGCCTAGAGCTAGTGCATCTGTGTGAGTGTAGGTCCCATGTAGAACAAACAAAAATGTTGGACCTTGCATGCTTCACATCTTTTTAGTGTCACATTACGTCCGTCTTTTTTTCAGGTCCGTGGTAAGTACCCACTAATATTTAATTTAACACTTTATTATACACATTACATTACAGAACAAACACATAAAGTAGACATGTACAAAGAGCGAGCTTATCTCTAAAGAGATTTCTTCCAGCAGACCGGTAACAGAGATAGTTCTAAAGTGTCAGGCAGACAAGCACAAATGATAAAAACTATAAAGATTATGTAGCGTTTTTTATTGAACAGCTGTTTTTTGTTCGTGATTTTGATGTTGGCTCCACAGTGAAAGTTGTTCAGTTTGATAGTCTGAAGCACCCCGTTTAATACACCCTGGAAATGTTTTCATTTTCTTTTGTATTTTGTATGTACCCAACATCTTTGTAGGTAATAGATTGTAAAAGTAATAGGTAACCTAACATACTGTAGGTATTTAGCATGTTCATTAAACAGTTGGTCGTGAGCACAGATTACCCCCAATAGATTCCGCATACAGGGCCGCCGACGCGCGCCAAACATCTATGATCAGGGATCAATCCCTGATGTAAGCAAGTCACTGATCACGCCACTTCAGTACCGACCAAGTATTGGATCCGTGAACACACAAATAAAAAATAAAAATCACCTACTTAATACGATTTTCTGAGCATAAACTTTCAGTTTGTGCTATAAAATGGTGTGGGAAAAACTCTTGGACATCCAGCTACGAGAAAGATGGTATTTTATTAATTAATTTTCATTATTTTGTTTGGTTTGCGGAGTTCAAGTTATAGTGGGCGGTACAATGGTTGCCTCTACAAAATTTCAGCTCACGTTGATGTCTTTTTGAAATGGTCCCTTTCTCTCATTAGTAAATTTGGTAAATCTATCACTTTCGTACATTGACACGTGCAATGCTAGTGTTGTTCGTCTCTGCATTCGGGCCGGTATCGATATTTTTATAATATGCCATATTATTACAAAGCATTTTTAGGCGAGGATTTTAAAACGGTAGTATTACATGTTAGGCACATTGACACGTGCTATAATAGTGTTCTTCTCCTATGCGTACTGACCGCTATCGATAGTTTTATCATTTACCTACTTACAAATGTTGTTTCTTATTTTATTGTTATCTTAATCTTATCAATTTTACAAATATTATAAATACAAAAGTATGGATGGATGGATGTTCTTATGATTATCACTCAATATCTATAAAGCAACTGAACGGATTCAGATGATACTCGGGACAGTGATCATAGGCTACTTTTCACATTATCAGATTCTCACGGAAGAACCATTTATCGTATCGGAAAACAAGAATATAAATCAAGATCTATATTTATACTATAATACTATAAAAGGAAAGATTAGATTTTTTGTGTGTTTGTGTCAAGAAAACTCAAAAACTACTGGACCTATTAAAAAATTGTTCCAATAATGGAAATCTGCATTTGTTAGCGACTAGCGAGTGACTAGAACGACAGACTATGTTTTAATTTTAAATTCCTGAGGGAAAAGCTTTTAGTCAGAGATGGAACCGCGAGGCGGAAGCTAGTTCGTTATTATACATTATAGGATCCTTCTTAAAATGATGATACTTTTTTAAGGGGATCATCACCGTCAAACTGAACAACTTTCTCTATGGCACCAAAATCGAAATCACCAAAAAAAATCTACTCTTCCATACAAAACTGCAAACCTACTCAAGCCAAATGTATGGGACATCTGTCGCATCTGTGCTGTGTGATGTTGGTCCCATAGTGAAAGTTGTTCAGTTTGATGGTCTGATCATCCCCTTAAAAAAGTGTCAGCATATTCAGAAGGACCCTGTATAATACGCTATCTGTACATCTGAGCACGTAGTGTCATTCTGAATTAAAGAGGAATAATAGTAATTTTTTTAAGAATCGAATAAGTTTATTGTTGTGTAATATTAGTAATTTAATCACCTGCCTTAGGATGAATAATCATGGCAAAATTTATCGATATTTTTTATACACTGTCGCATCACTAGTGTACACGCTCGGAGTAGTGCGACCTTGAAATGGCCAATCATGTTGAATTTGTTTCGTGCCCCGCTACCCGCACCTACCACCAAAAATGGTGACTTCGGGCCTGTACAAAATTGTCATCATGCGGTATCTACTGGGGGTTATCTGTGGTCGTGAGATACCTTTCTTAGGATAGGTCACCATATTTCATTCTATACAGGGTGTAAGTGACAGCGACAGTGACGGAAACGGTGAACTCAGACCATCAAATTGAACAACTTTCACTATGGAGCCTACCTCAGGAAACGCGACAAAAAGCTGCTGTCCCATACAAAACTGCTGTACCTACCCGACCGACATAAATGTATGGGACAGCTGATTTTTTTTCGCGTTTCCTGAGGTATGCTCCTTAGTGAAAGTTGATCAATTTGATGGTCCGAGTTCACCGTTTCAGTATTTGCTAGGCTGTCACTTACAGATACTATACTATAAAGGTATAGTATAGTATCACTTTAATTTATAATCTTGATACATTGGTGCGCTGTGGCGACGAGCTCACTGCTTGTCAGTTTGGTCACTGTAAGTGTATGGAGCATATTCAGTATATGGTACAATCACAGACTCCTGAATACTCTCGGGGAATAGTCATGAAGGCTGTACCTAATTATACAATACATGTAAACAATAATCTTTGTTATACGTAGGTAATAGCGTAACTTTAAACAACAGCTTACACACGCACCCAGAAAACATTAATATCATTAAACACACCAGCCTTGGCAGCGTATAATCCACAACCGTTTAATTATTTCGAACACGTCCCGGCGAAGTTTGGTAGACAACGATCAATCTCCCCCGCCCTTACAAAACTTGCTTAACTTTTTTATTGCAACTTCTGCTTTGATGTCCTGATTTTGTTACTTGACTGTTTTGTTCGTCTTGCTCTGTTTGTTTACCGAATACCTAATTAATGTTCGTATGTTTCTGGAATTTCATTGAGTTGTTTAACTCATCATATTCCTTCCTTTATGGATTTATTACCCTTTTCCGTAGCCCAAAACCCAAAGGAATAATGCGTGAAAGTTCCGAAGAAATCCTCACCAGCGTCAAATCAGGGAACTACTGGCGCAATAACACCAAACCTGACATCATCCCGTCTACCTCAATCCAAGAAATCAACTCTCTAGACCTCCCAAAGATCAGGAGATCACGAAGAAACAGACCGGCGACGTCTTACGGCTTTCCAGAAATATCCATCACCAATGACACGAAGACCATGAGAAGGAAATATCACACGCTGAAGAGTCTGGTATATACGGAGCCGGTGGAAAGTGTGAGGGAGATGAGGAGAAGACCGCGGTCTGCTGGGTCTACTGTCAGGAATAAGGAGGCGTTGAGTAGACCCAGTCTTTTGGAGACCTTGGACTTCATCAATAGTGTCAAAGATGCTTTGTGCGGTGAGTTCTCTTTTGAGATCATTGGTTCTAGATTTAAGAATTATAAGTGAAATCAGAAAGGTTCGGTTCAGGTATAAGGAAAAGAGCACACATTTTGGAAGTCTGATGGTCCTTAAAGTTTTCATAAAACTAAGCAATTACTAAAAGCAACAGCAATTTTTATTGATCTCATTAATGTGCACCAACAATCCCAATTTTCAGCTTTAGCATCCAGTCGAGTCGTTGCTAGATATCTAGCTTTCCCAGATTGTTGATTGATAAAGATCTGAAAAGACTAAGCAAAATGATGGATTGTGTGAAAGATGATGTGAAAGAAAGGAGTGAGCGTTGAATTGATGGAAAGTAGAGACGGTTGGAAGAAGGAGACTTAAATCGCAACCGACCTCAAACAGTGAAATGTGTGACAAGAGAATGATAAAGTGTAAATTGTTGACCAGTGGAAGAATCAGGGGCATCGGATGCGGAAGATATAGCGTGGTCGCTGGAGGAGGAGTGGCTCGTGGGGCAGACGGCGCCTCTGAATCTACTCACGACGCGCTGCGGAACTCTCGCGCTGCACCTTGCACTCGCAGACCTACCGCCCGCGCTGCTGCGAGCCGGCAGGGTCACTGTGAGTACACTACTCAAGATATAGCGTGGTCGCTGGAGGAGGAGTGGCCCGTGGGGCAGACCTATGCCCAGTTTAGTCTGTGATGGACATTGGTCGCGGATTGTCAACGCTTACCGACGGTACAAACGAGAGACGACACAGAATATGGACAGTTTATGTATCAGCGGTCACGACTGGTCAATCGACCTGGACGTCGGTGTAAGGGTGTTACCTCCACTTACTAAGAACAATTATAGGAATGAGGTCCCGGGTATTCCAACAGTCTTTGCAAATTCTTCCTTTTTTTCTCCGATAGAACATCCACAATAACCGGCCGTGTTTTCACTGCTTCTGTCGAGTTGATAGCATGTCATAAAGTTTCATTTGCCATCGTTTGTCAACCAGCATTAGAGGCTTGCTTATTTCCCATGGTGTACCGGACATAGCGGGGGTTGAGTACGTTACTTGAGGAGGCCCTTCGTGCATAGACTCTATTAAACTTGTCAATATTTGCAGCTGTTACAGGAGCTGTGTTCGTGGTTGGGAGACAGCAGTGAGGGTGCTTTATTTGCGCTGCATCGACTTGCACGAGCTGCAAGATCCAGAAGCAGTGAGAGGTCTACCAGGTTAGCTGGTCTTCTATATATTTCAGTCATCATTAGTCTGTCATCCTCCGCTGCTGTATATTTATAAATTACTCTATGTAATACACCTCTACGAGCTTGACATCTTTCATCATCATCACACTTTGGTTTTCCTCGTTTAGCAGCATCGAGGAATATGTCCCGCTAGATCTACGATCTAATAGGCACCTGTCTTAGGTCGTCGATTTAATGCGACATATTTAATCATGAATTAGTTTTTATAACATGTTTTCAGCAAACATGCGAAGTGACGTTCTGCCTTCCAAAAGGGTAAACTCAGGTTGGGACTGGGTTGAGAGAATACGTCTTTGAACAAGTGTGAAGAACAGATCTCGCTTCGAACAGAGCCGTCGATCAATGTGTCGTAACCCAAAAGATTGTTCTAAAGTAACCTATCATATTAGTTCGAATACGTTTACTTACTATTAAGATTCGGCCCTAATCACCAGGGTCACATAAAAAAATGGACCAGCACTATCCAAGCCTAGAATTAAAAATGAAAGCAAGTTATACTAAACGCACAGCCATAATCCTTTTAGTGGTAATCACATTTTTTTTCCTTCGGGGTAGACTTGGTTGCCTGGAAGAAATTGCTTTTTAGCGATAAGACTGCCTTAATTTGTTTCTCTTGTATCTTCTCTTTGTATTATTAGGCTGTTTATGTTTTGGTGTAAAATTTCAATTAAAGTTATTGATCTAAATTGATTTCTCATTTCCTTATTGACGTTGAATAAATTGCTTTAAATCGGATTGTATTTATCAGCTCCTGGCGGCTTCCGGAAGCTGAAGGCATAGCAACGGAATCTCCACAGAAGTACAGACTGCGACCCCCTGACTACATGTCAGGGGATGAAGCCCCGCAACCACCACCCTTACCGAGACGCTCCAGCAAAGATAAACAGGTAAAATACATTGCCCAATCCCGTTTCGCATACAAAACTGGTAAATTTAAATTTGAATTTTATAAGAAATCCCATTGCAGAAAAGGATAATTTCCATTTCATTGGGAAGTATGATATTCCTCCTGTTTTGTGTATAATTTTAGTTATCATACTCTTTGTATTTTTATTTTGTTCTTTGATTATACTCATTCGTTAGTTACGTAAAGATTTGAAACGAATACAGCTCATCACGTGGGAAAGGTCTTTTGTTACAATCACTATCACTAGAGGTACCTACAGCAATCTCCACAGAAGTACAGACTGCAGCTCCTTGATTTTCATGTAACTTGACTGAGAGGTCATAAACTGTAACTTTATTTCGTAGTCATGTCTGTATGTAGCGGTGAAGGAAACATCGTGAGGAAACCTGGATACGCTGGAGAAGAAATTCTGATGCGTATGTGAAGTCCACCATTCTGCATTGGGCACATTTGGTAGACTAATTCAACACTTGGGACTCTTTGGCTATTACTTCACATGAATGGGAAATATGTGGTTTAAGTGCGTTCACATACGATGACGCATTGACGCAGCGGCAGACGTCAGTCCGTCATTTGTGAAGCAAGGAGTTGTATGAAACCACGCGTAGAAGCACACACGGTGACGCATTGATGCACCGGGTGTGGTTCTACGGACTGACATCTGCCGCTCCGTCAGTGCGTCATCGTGTGTGAACGCTCTAAAGGTTAATGATACTTTTCCTTACACCCGTATAGTAGGTACTGTGAGAGGGCGTATCTCGGTAGATTGAATAAAATATTTTAAATTGGTTAATATGGTCTTCTGAGAGAGCATTCCAGACGTTTCAAATTTGACTCCCAAAAACATCGAAGCCAATCCAGTCAATGCTTTTATATATACTTACAATCTCTTACACACTCATACTTCTTTCTATAATTTGTCTTAACATTGACGTTAACAGGTACTTTTTTTCACAGATAACAAAACGCTACACCGACTACCAACCCCCGAAAAGGCTACAAGACCTAGAACAACATCTAGACTACCTAGAACACGTAAACTCCCGCCTAAATCTACAAAACCAAAACCAAGAGTACACCGGCATCATAAACCCTATATACGACATTAAAATGCCTAAAGACAAATTTAGAGTCAAAAGATCCAAGTCCTTAGGCCGAAGTTTTAACACTAAAAATCTAGGTCTCGAAGTAACTAGGTACAACATAACTTTAGGTCATAGAAGTGGTAAAAGAACTAATGACGTGGTAACAGCAATTAATGGGATGTCGGGCGAGACGGGCTTAGAGGCTAAAAGTAATTTCTTCCAAAGATATAGTACTGCTAATGTGGTTGGTGATTCGTATAGGATTAGTAGGGCTACTATTGATTGAGTTTCTGCTTAGCCTTTAGAGCATACATATTTCGTTTATGTCTAATATATTTATTCTATTTCTATTTTTAAAATATGGCTGCCATCTTGGTTTGTGATGATTTTGCCAATGTCGAGTTTTTGTAGCAAAAGTGCTTGACGTTGTACGGTTATGAAGATATTTTGGTGACTTCAAGGGTTGTTCTTACAAAAAAGAACACTATCTTGAGCCACCACTGGAGCCCCGCTGTCGAGCTGGGAGGGGGAAACCGACGAGCGACACGCGACACGCGACCAGCCACTAGCAGATCGACAACGCGACTCCCTAATATATTTATATTACCCTCAGATCAATTAATACAAGTAGATAACTTCTTGATGACGTCACACCGTACTACCCAAAACGTCAAACTGACTCCTAAAGACCTCTATCCATACTGCCAAATAAGAAAGTCACTTTTATCTATCTACGATGGCAACATTGGGAACCCTTTTCAATTTGGTCGCCTATCATTGCTCGAAAGTACCGTCGCGGTTCATTGGCAAGAATTGTCATTTAAAAAAGAAATCTGAAGAAATTAGTGAAGTGGTAGTGACTTTAATATAAAGAGAATCTCCTATATTGTGCGCGGGTGCAGATCGCATTCAGGAAACAAGGAAAACTCGGGCGAAAATATCAGATTCTACAAGTGTACCTAGGTAACATTTTCTCGAGTAAATAAACCAGAAAGTGTAAAGTCCGATTTTCCCATGGCTTAATTAATAAAAATAAGATAGTTTTGAAGATTTTGGACTTAAATAAAGCACGAAAATGGAACCAATTAGATTTTGAGGTTAAAGCATTTGACAGCGTTTGACAGAGGTTTGACAGATAGGGGCTGTAGGCTGCTTGGAATCGACATGTTGATAAAAATACTGCCATCTTGTTTTTTCACACGTTATGTTGTATTTGCGCAACCAAGATAGCATTACTATCGTAGGTTCTTGCTAATTAACTGGAGGCCTTGATATTACCTCAAAAAAGTCATGATCGTGGTGACAGGTGGAACTAAATTTTTTTTTTTTCAATTTATTTACTAGCCTGGTTACTAGACCTTTTGGCTAAATCTTATTTTATTTTTATATTTCTTCTGTTTTCACATTAAAACGTTGGTATTCGACGTTTTGATGGTTCTTTGGAGTTTTTGGAGACAATCGAAAGACGCAGGAAACGCAGAGAAGTCCACAGGAAAGAGGTGAACCGACCACTTTGCCGCGCTAAAATCACGGAACACTTTTCCTGTTTACGACCCATGCACCATCATATTTCACTGAACTATATATTGTTCACTTGCACGACACTTTGTTACGCAAAACAACACCAATTTTACGAACCAAAACTCACTATAAACAATAAAAATTCGATCAAATATGAGGACTCCAAACGTCATCAGCTACCAAAGCCCGCCAAAAACTCAACAAAAATTTTAGTATGGTGGTGTTGCCAGGTTATGCGTGATTTTGACGTTTAATTGCGTGGAGGCAGCGCCCTCATTTTTTATCAGGATTTTTTTTCCAAGCTGTACTATAGGATGCATACTTTTACCATTAGCACAAACAAACAATTATAAAAAAAAGCTTTTGCCCGCGACTTCGTCTGCGTTGTCTTTAAAAAGTAATATATATCTCTGGACTAAGAACGTATAGAAGAACATGTTTTTCTAAACCATAGATTTAAAACTTTTAGCTTTCTAAACTGAATCAAAATCCGTTCAACTGTTTGTGTAATTGAGTTACGAACATCAAAATATCCAAACCCTAGATAAAGTATATGTCTAGATAGAGGCCTCACGTTTGCCTCACAAAAGTGGCCAACTTTCTTAGGTTGATGTGCGAGAGTCGTCATACAACTTATCTCTGTGTGCGTGTATACCGACACGATTTATCACCCATGAGTTTTATGATATTTTTTTCGACGCGTTCGTAGCCTCGACTGTCTATCTTGACGTATAATTTATCAAATATTAAAAAATTCACATTTATAATATTTTATCACCTCCGGACGGAAAGCGTCAATTGTCTTCCCGATGCGCTAAACGAAGTTGTCGCTTTTCACCTCCGTCGAGGAGAAATATAGTATACTAACGACAGTAAATAAGAAAGCCTCAGATCACATGTTTGTTGACCTCGGCGAATTACATGAGATCTGAGACCTTTCTTACTTTCCTGTCCTCTCGGTGTGTAATCTACTATAGCAGGAGTAGAATAGTAGGATTAGAAAGATTAGAAGGATGAAATGAAATATTTCACCACTTTACCTAGAGAGGTTAACAAAAATTTAAGAAAATTGTATGACTACTTTTAATACTTTCATCTAGCTAAGCAGCCGAGTCACTAGATTGGGTATTATTTAGAAGGTTCCGAACTTTAATGCCCATCGGGTATTGAACCTTTTAAAATTATTATACTTTTAACCATTTTATTTGTATTTTATTTAATAAAAACTTACGGGTGATCAACCTGCTGTTTCATTTTATACAATGAGCTCTGAGTACATTACCTATAAGTAGTGTACCACAGAATAGATAATATTGTATTTTTCTCCCCTCCGGACGGAAAGCGTCAATTTTCGTCCCGCTGCGCTAAACGAAGTTGCCGCTTTCTACCTACGTCGAGGAGAAAAATATTATACTAACCTCGGGCAGTAAACTCAAACTCAATTTTTATTATTCAAAATAATATCATATAGATAACTTTCTGACGTCATTTTTGATTCTACCACCGCTTCGGAAGGTGTTCCGTTGTAGAGAAGATGCGGCCAGAAACTCTACAGTAAATAAGAAAGCCTCAGATCAAATGTTTGTTAACAAGAGACATTTCTTACTTTCCTGCCCTCGGTGTGTAATCTACTATTAGGGTTGAACTACACCACACAGCACAGCATCGCATTTTTCCGTCGCTCCATCCTTTTCTGTCACTCGGGAACGTCATTTGCTAGAGCATCACGCCGCGTGCTATATGCTATCTTATATGCTCCAGCAAATGACGTTCCTGTAGTTCAACCCTTAGTCTTAGGACGATTTTAGCAGGCACGCGTGTTCTAGCGGGGCGACTTGGCGCGGGTGCTTGTATACTAGTACCTTCAACCTTGTTGCCTATATGCCACTTGTTTATGTGGCAGTACTATTAAAATATCGTGAAAACGTCGCATATGCCCGACGCATAGCAAAAATTACTACCAAATGGACATCAAGATGCTGAACTCTTAAGCCCATTTAGACAGGCACATTTCTTTTACGAAGTAAATTTTGGATTCGACTTCTTTGCGATGTCAACCTGACTTGTACCGAAAGCCAAATACACTAAACAAGCAGTATCTAGGGGTGCAAAAAGAGCCTCTCCCATTGAGGAATCCTGAGTCCATCTGACGCACCCTGGGCAGCCTCGATACTACCATTGCTGACTGGCTAATCGTAAAGCGCTTCGCATACAGGAGTCGAGGCGGCGTCGAGACACGGGCGCGCGCCTTTGTTACCTTGACATACGGTCGGTAATTGTTGATCATACCAAACCAAGCCAAAGGTCGCCAACTCGACTCGACTTCTTCTGTATGCGCTTTACACTACAGCAGCAAATAATTTGCATGTAGGTACAGTTAGTTACCTAATGCCAAGGTAAGCTCATCAAAGCGAACATAATACGTTAGTTCATTTTCGTACCACTTGCTCAAAAAAGTGACATTCTATGCCACAAAAAGCGAACATAACAATAGTCATTATTAACCTTTTAAAAACAGGGAAAGAAAGTTACGTACTGAATTTCATTCACCCCTAGGGAGAGAATGTGATTTAAATTTGGAACTGAACTACATCTGTGTTTACACCATTGAGTTTGTATATAAAGCATTATACTTCTTTTGTAAAAGGAATACGCATTTATTTTTATGAAATATCTCGATAACGGTGAATACTTGCGAAAAAATAACCATTTTTTCGAACCCCTAGGTTACCCATAAACCGACCCTTCCGCATGCAAAAATAAAAAAAAAAATCATTAAAAAAACCGACGAGGCCGTATGAGCTTGATGCCTTTGCAAACAAAAATGTAACTCTCTCTATCAATAATTGGACCAATGTTTCGAATGTTAAGTTTTACTTTTAATTGTCATTATTTTTAATAAATGCTTATCTCATATTATTATTGTGTTAATTTTTTCGCAAATGGTACGAAAAGTAGAGTATTTTCCTCGGAGATAAAGCTGTCTTAGTCTTGGGTGAGTTTAAATCCCTCGCTAAACTCAGGACTCGTCTTAAAACCCTTGCTTCGCTCGTGATTTAAGTTTTTAACACCCTCGCTACGCTCGGGAGTAAACCTCGAGTCCTTCATCACGCTCGCGATTTAAAACCCCACCCGCGACAGAAGACACTGCTTTATCCCCTTGGTTAATAATCTACTATTACAATCTGTAGCATTTTTAACCTGCAATATTTAAGGCGCGTTGAGCGCGAGTAGATAAATCATACTAAAGGGGCTGGTGACTGTAGTGCTTGAAGTGTGTATTGCGCCTAAAGGTCGCAATTTCAAAGTTTTGAGAAGTCTCTCAAAGTCCCTTTATCTGTCCTTTACAATTTGTTCACAACTTTGTCCCAACTTTCCATAGAGTTCAATACTCGGTTTCACGAGGTATCTACACTGCACGAAGTGGTTTAAATGGTGTGTGAATACGACCTTAGATCAAAGATAGGGTAATCAGGGTACGATTTCGGATCTAGAGTAGAAGGTAAATACTCGTATAACCTACTTAGTAGTTTTTGGATATTTCAAGATGAGAAAATTAAACACAAATCATTAAAAACATTTGTGGTTTGGTTTTTTTATCTAATGCATTAAAGGGTTAACTCGTATAAGGACAATACGTAGGTAAAACGACATTGTACCTTAGAATACTCGGAAGGACCTATATGAATAAAGACCTATACCTACTACGAAAAAAGTTAGTCTACACCAATCAGATTTTTATTTGACCAAAATAAAAAAGGAAGTTTTGTTTTCGATCCGTACGCACAGAAAAACATTTCACTTCAACAGTTTAAAAAAATACAGAGGAAACCTATAGGTACTTACCACTTTTTTTGTGGAAAAAAAGGAAGAATCATACGAATTACAATTTTTTATTGTTGTCTCCGGATTTCAAAATCACCAGTAAAATTCAGAAATCGCTTCAACTGTGCGGTGCGGTGTGCCAGCCCCTTACAGAATAAAATCCATCAAAAGACATTCGATACTGAAACTTCAGTTCAAATAAAGGTGAAGTATCTCCCTCTTATAATATCGAGTTTCAAGGCGGCGAGGTTTCATAACGTTCGTGGAAAACAATACTAAATGCGTGCGGTAAATACCTAGCTGGGTTTATTTATTTATAGAATGAAATGGAAAAGAAAATCTCTTCAGATAATAAGCTTTACTACAACATGCACATCTATATCATAGTAGAGTATCCAGTCTAGTACTAATAACTATATACCATATTCTCCAAAGTCAGAGATATTCTGAAAAATGAGAACATCCACGTTTCACTAGTAGTACCTACAGAAACTCTGTCCAGTGTGACGGTGGGGTAGTGTCTTCGTCTATACATGCATCGAAATTGAAGCACGTAGATTTACTAACGATGTTTTCCTTCACCGAAAAGACAGCAAATGGGACGATGAATTTAGCCTAGTTTTGTAATTCGTTCCAAGATATAAATTTCCAGGATCAGTCATCATCACAATTCGTGCATAAATTTTAGGAACTAATTGATACAAGTCTTTATGGACGGGGGTCGAACCATCACCTCTTGCACGGCAGGTATGGTTATTCGCCGCTAGACCACCAGTCACGGCCCCTCGTTTCTAATAAGGAGGAAGCTTTGGGTCGCCCGGAGATGAAGTGATGGGAATGATAGATTCGATGTGCTTCCGTACTCTTCTTTATTACAGTAACTTAGAATACAATAAATTGCACCAGAAAACTCTAGCCTAGCAACAGTCCGTTATCAACTTCCATAAACAAGCTACTCTCTGGATAATAGTTTTAATACCCACAGACAAAACAGTGGCGCGGCTACTCGCCACATCACCCCCCCACGGAGAAACAAACAGTGCCCATAAAAGAAAACGTACTGTTATGCTACACTGTAATGGCGTAGATACATTTATAAATTTAAAACATTACGAAACCGGACCCGACGGCCGGCTCGTGTAACAACAGGAGAGGACGTGGTTCCTACTGGTTCTGGTAACACCGGCGAGACAGGAGGTGTTACAGGGGGCGCCGATGCAGGAGCGGCTGAATCAGACTCGACCTCTAGGTGTGCTGGTTTGACACGGTCGATGCTAACCTCGTGCTTCTTGCCTCTGACATCCAAAGTGAGTGTCTTTGGGCTTCTGGCCAAGATCTTATAGGGGCCGGTGTACGGCGGTTGAAGGGGTCTTCTCACAGTATCATCCCGCAGGAAAACATGAGTAGCGGTCGGCAGGTCCTTGTGGATGAATGCCGAAGGCTGTGCATGACGGGACGCTGGAATGGGGCGAAGACTGGCCATTGTGATGCGTAACTGAGTCACAAAGTCCTGTGGACTTCTATCATAGGTCTCCGATGCAGGTACGACGAGCTCTCCGGGGAGCCGGAGGGGTTCGCCGTACAAGATTTCTGCGGAAGAGCATTGCAAGTCCTCCTTCAATGCTGTGCGGATGCCGAGCAAGACGAGCGGCAAGGCTTGGCTCCACTTGGTGGCGTGGCACATGAGGGCTGCCTTTAGCTGACGATGAAGGCGCTCTACCATGCCATTGGCTTGAGGGTGGTAGCTCGTCGTCCGGATCTTCTTGGTCGCGCAAACCTGCATTAAGCGGGAGAACAGGACCGATTCAAACTGTCGTCCCTGGTCAGTTGTAACAACAAGCGGGACCCCGAAACGTGAGATCCAGCCGTTGACAAAGGTATCGGCCACCTCCTCTGCAGTGATGCTTGACATCGGCCATACTTCCGCCCACCGAGAAAACCTGTCAACAGCTGTAAGACAGTATGTGAAATTGTTGGAGCAGGGCAGTGCGCCGATTATATCCAAGTGAACATGCTGGAATCGTGCTGCTGTACTACCGAAACTGCCCAGTGGTGAGGAAATGTGTCGCGATACCTTGCTGCGTTGGCATGAGGTGCATGTGCGCGCCCAGTTGCTGCAGTCTTTGCGGAGGAAAGGCCAAACGTAACGGTCAGCCACCAGGCGAGCGCTTGCACGCGCGCTAGGGTGACTAAGATTATGAAACCTTTGAAACGCGGCTCGACGAAAAGATACTGGAAGATAAGCGTCTGGGCCTCCCCGTAGACGTATCACATGTAATATTAATATTTGTTCTTGGTACAGGAAATGATGCTAATTTCAGAGAGGAATGCGTGCGTAACTGCTGAAGCTCTTCGTCCGCAGCCTGTGCTTTCGCGAGAGCATCGTAATCGTCTGTAAAAGACATTGCCTCCACGCGTGACATGGCGTCTGCCACTACATTGTCAGTTCCTTTTATATGCACTACGTCTGTGGTAAACTGGCTGATAAAACTGAGCTGATTTAACTGCGCAGGTGGGAGCTTGTCCCGCCGCTGCTGAAAAGCATACATGAGGGGTTTGTGATCTGTGTAGATCGTCACGTTTTGAACTTCTAAAATATGTCTAAAGTGTTGAACGCTCTCATAAACGGCGAGTAGCTCCCGATAATAAGTTGGCCACTCTATCTGTTTTGGATTCAACTTCCTGCTGAAATAAGCCAAAGGTTGCCAGCTATCTGTATCATTGCGCCGTTGCTGTAGACAAGAGCCGATGTGAGTGCCTGACGCGTCGGTAAAGAGGCCAAGCTTAGCGTGGCTGTCCGGATGAGACACCATAGTGGCAGTCGTTAGACTCGTCTTACAAGCCTCAAAGTCCTTCTCCAATTTCGGCGTCCACGGAAAAGGTTTTGCACCTTTACTCTGCGTAGCAGTTACGGCGTCCACAAGCGGCGCCTGGAACTTGGCCGCGTTGGGAATGTAGCTGCGGTAGAAATTTATCATTCCTAGGAATCGGCGCATGCCTTGCACAGTTTTGGGTGGGGGGAAGTCTCGCAGCGCTTGGATGCGGTCTTCGGGTGGGCGTGTGCCACGTGCATTGATGCGATATCCGAGAAAGGACACCTCAGCCGCCCCAAAAACACATTTAGCTGGATTGACCACAACCCCATAATGGTGCAAACGCTCGAATAAGATTCTTAGGTGCTTAGCATGTTGAGTGCTGTCCACAGAGTGGACAAGAATATCGTCCACGTATGCGAAACAAAACTCGAGACCTCGCACCACCTCGTCTATAAACCTTTGGAAGGTTTGGCCTGCGTTACGGAGTCCGAATGCCATGTAGGGGAACTCAAAGAGCCCAAAAGGTGTAATAATGGCTGTTTTGCAGATGTCACTGCTGCTGACTGGAATCTGCTGGTAAGCTTTCACCAGGTCTATTGTGCTAAAGATAGTAGATCCTGCCAGGTTATGTGAGAAGTCCCCTATATGACGAACTGGATAATTGTCTGGAATAGTGCGAGCGTTGAGAGCTCTGTAGTCGCCGCATGGTCGCCATGTCGTGTCCTTCTTCGGAACGAGATGCAGGGGCGACGACCACGAGCTGCTGGATGGCCTTGCAGTACCGGAGCGGACCATCGCGTCAAACTCTTTCTGTGCAATGCGGAGTTTGTCGGGTGCTAGACGACGAGGTCGGCAGGTGACCGGTGGACCGTCAGTGGTTTTAATGTAATGGACCGTAAGGTGTTTGATTTCTCTGTCTATTCCAGGAGGGCGCGTGATGTCCGGGAACTCAGCGAGCAGTTTTTCGAATGGTGAGTTGCCACAGGCCACGGACTTAATGCTATCCTGGGAAGTTCTGGCCGCAGATGCTGATACTGACAGTTTAGTGGTGCCATCGATGATCCGGTTGTGTCTGCAATCCGGTAAAAGATTATAATAACTTAAAAAATCTGAGCCGATGATTGAAGTGCTAACATCGGCTAAAACAAAGTTCCATTGAAAGTCCCGGCGTAACCCAAGGTCAAGGTGAAGGGGTATGCTGCCATAGGTCTTGATGGATGTGCCATTTGCTGCGCTAAGGTCATAGCCACTGCTCGTGAAACGGCCTTTCGTTAGTCGCCGGGGGAAACAACAAATGTCAGAACCCGTGTCAATCAAATACTTCTGATTAGTGCACTGGTCCGTGATGAATAGGCGGCGACTGGCGGTAGAGCAGCCGGTATTCGCCACTACCGGCCGCTCGTCGGGTTTCCCGACTCGGTGAAAGTACATGGTTTGATACACCTCTTTGCTTTCGCACCAAATCGGTCATGATACCAGCATAACTGGTCATTACGTGGACGCGAGTAACTACGATTGCGATTGCGGCTTGAACTACGGTCACGAAATCGGCCTCGGAACTCGGTTCCAGGAGCGGCGAGGGAGGCTACAGTAAGTGTGAGCTCAGCAACCTGCTTCTGAAGAGCGAGAAGGCTGCTCTGTTCGGAAGATGGTTCTTGTGATGATGAACCAGCGGCACATACCTCCGTTGGTTGCGATTGAATCTCCATTAGCGTATCGGCAAGCTCTGCAAGCTCACCCAGTTTCTGCAGGCGCTGCGCAGCCAACACAATCTGAAGCTGTCGGGGCAGTCGACTAGACCATATGGATTTCAACAGGTCGTCCGGAAAATTAGGACCAGCGAGCGACCTTAGATGCCGCAGGAAAAATGACGGTTTCCTGTCTCCCATGTGCTCCTTTTCCAGTAATCTGCGGATTTTTTCTTCGTAGGATTCCGAGAAACGGGAAATAATTGCGTCCTTGAGTATCTGATAAGGTGTGTGCACAGGTGGACTGATGATGATATCTTCCACCTCCCTAGTACAATTCGTGTCTAGTAGGGAGACGGCATAATTAAATTTTGTCGTTTGAGAAGTAATCTTGTTGAAGAAAAATTGCGCCTCTAAACTAGCAAACCACAAGGCGGGCCTATCTTTGCAGAAAGGTGGCGTGCGAATGGAAATTTTATTGACGTATACCTCTGAAGCCGTGTGAAACTGTTCAGCCTCAGCATCAACATCGTTCCCCGGAGAAAGTGGGGTTGGAGGATCAGTCCTGTCTAATATAAATGTATCTACATATTTAGAAGTTTTACGTTTTGTCTATAATTTGAGTGGGCTATTGCAAGTAAGCTTCGTATAACACTGCGACCATTACTAGTCTATTATGTTCGCCCCAAGCTCTCTCATATTTTTACACATACCTCCGAACTTACGGTACTTTCTTTTCATTCTCGGGTATGCAGGTTTCCTTACGATGTTTTCCTTCACTGCCCAACTGGAGATAATGACAAATACAACCATACATAAATTCCGTAGAACTTAGTGGTACAGGACAGGAATCGAATCTGCATCTAGTTTGACACCTCGCATATAATTCCATAGTTTACAACTGCTGCCGGCCACCAGCCGGCCTGTAGCCGTTCTGAAGCTGCACTCTATGTGGCCCAGCCTTTAGTGTTTCAAATCTCTGTTTCATTAATTAAAAATCGCCTTAAATTTTCGTTGTTATTTGGAATGGAGTATAGGCTATCACTACTCTAACGTTTTGCCTATATACTTACTAGTACTATTCCAATACTGTATAACTAGAATTGTTCAATGTTGTCAATGTTAGTGTGTATTCAATTGACATAAAGCATTTTCCACTTTATTTACATGAAAAAATATTAGTATTAAGAGTTGGTACGTAGAATGTCAGGTCATTGTTACATTGTGTGGCAATCAGGAGCAATTTGCCAATAGGAATGATAGCCGGGTGCCAAGGTCACGATGATTGGCAGGAAGGGCGGCTGAATGCTCTTCTAATGGTTCTGTTGACTGCTGCTGGCAAATTATCGGCCACTTGAACGACACGACAGCTTTTTAAAGACGCTCGCCCATAATATGTGCTGGGCCGGGCCACATACAAATTCGTGAATATAGCAATGATCTTCAACATCTCGGCTCTCATTATTTGCTATGAAGCATATTTCTTATTTTTCTTTTAAATACATAATATGAAACCTGTGTTCAAAGGAAGCCTAAATATTTGAAAAAGTATGTATTATGGGCATCTACTTTATAAGTTGAAGTCACTTTTACTTGCGACACAATCTAAAAATGCTGTGAAGTAAATTTTTATTATCACCATGCATATTCTTATGATTTTTTTATTTGATTTCCTTGGATTGACACCACAGTGACATAATTAAGGAAAAGCCATGCAAAAATTGGTGTACCTACTAAAATGACGTAATTTAGTCGAGGTGAGGCGGCTCTGAAAGAGTCAAGGTAGTTCGGTCGGGGATACCTCTTAAGAGTTTACTATAAGGACGTGTGGTTCCGGCTTAGAATGAACCACCCCAAAAGGAATCTTAAAGCTTATAATTACGTATAATTACCGTGATGATACGCTATGATTTGAAAGCTAATTGCATGCTAAGGGTATGATAATTTGAGGGTGAAATTATGAGAGAGTATAGATTATCTTACGGGCATTACCGCTCTTGAAACTTTACACTCAATTATTATTATACAGTGTGAAATTGATATCATTAGCATCCCTTTAAACTAAGAGAGTCTCCCACTAAACTGAACAACTTGTACTACCACGAGCAAACGAGCACTTTTACGAGCAAACCGATCAAAGAAAAAAAAATCTGCCGTTCCATACTAAACTGCAATGCCTACGCGACTCAAATGTATGCAACAGCTGATTTTTTTTTGCTCCGATCGTTTTGTTCCCATAGTAAGTGCGTTCACACACGATGACGCACTGACGGAGCGGCAGATGTCAGTCCATAGAACCACACCCGGTGCGTCAATGCGTCACCGTGTGTGCTTCTACGTGCGGTTTCATACAACTCCTTGCTTCAAAAATAACGGACTGACGTGTGCTGCTCCGTCAGTGCGTCATTGTGTGTGAACGCATTAAAAGTGGTTCAGTTTGATGGGTAGACTCTTAGCATCCTTTTAGCTAATGATACTAGTAATGAATGATATCAATTTCACCCTGTATACTTTTCTTTTAATCAAAGGCTTAAATTGCTTGACTTGGGGGAATAGAATAAAATCCCCCTGGGTTCTGGACTCACGTTTCACAGCTGCGATAAGTATCTACGGCACCGCGTATCTCATGCGATACAGGCTGTCGCGCATTGATATAAGGCGCATTTTAATAAAATCGATTACAGTATTATCTATTGAATAATTTGTGGACGTACTCTGAACAAACCGTTTACGTCTAACAAGATGGTATGGTTTGGAGGCGGAAATGTATGAAGGGATGTTTGGATGAGGAAAGAAGTAGGTTCCTAGTATCTTTGTACCCCTCAGTGAAAGAGGCGTGCCGTCTTACAGGGTGTAACAAAACACCCTAGTAATACTGAAGGGGGTGCTTCAGACCATCAAACTGAACAACTTTCACTATGGAGCCAACTTCGAAATCGCGAAAAAAATATCATTTGTCCCCATACATTTTAGTCGAGTCGGTACAGCAGTTTTGTATGGGACAGCTGTTATTTTTTTCGCGATTTCGGAGTTGGCTCCATAGTGAAAGTTGTTCAGTTTGATGGGCTGAAGCACCCCCTTAAGTATTAGGTACTTGGGTGTTTTGTGACGCCCTGTAGATTTAGATAGATAGATTCACAAATAAACAATTCAAATGTTTATAGCTACCCCAGAAACCAAGTTAGTTTTAAATGTAATTTTCCAATACAATTCCTACTCTATTTACAAACTTTCAAAGTTTAGTTTGCAATGTAAAACAAACTTCACTATGCATTACTACGCGGCTACGTTGCTACGAGCTACGCGCGTAGCTCGTAGCACTTTGATGTTAATTGGATGCACCTAACGTAAAGGATTCATGTAAATTATGTGACATACTCATTCATACATTAGACCAACGTGTAAGAGTAAGAGAGAAGTATGGTATTTAATGGCATAAACATAAGTGCGAAAGAGACAGCGAAATATAAAATATCGTTAACCGATTTGGAATATCTCGAACGAAGGTGAACAGACTCGAATCAAAGCGGATTAAACCAGTCGAGTCAATTTACAACCATCATTTATTGGGTTTGTCCATAGACATTATAGCTTGTGGAACGGACTAACAGAAATGTGATAAATGACACGAAAAAGATACTTGTGGCCAGAAACGCGTTAGCATATCTTTGGAACAGATAGATCATTCATATTACAAGGTAAGTACGGGGCTGGTATGGTAAGGTAATGGCAAGGTAAGTATGGCTACTTTATAATATCTTGGACAATATTGAACACTTTAAAATTGCTACTGGAAATAAATTTCCAATAGCAATTTGCTTTACATGTTTTTGGGTCGAATAAGATCGATGATTTTCCGAGATATTGAAAGGTATACTTACGCCACTCTAAGATAAAGTATATAAGTAATAAATAAATTAATAAATAACGCTCACAGGCACATACATTGTAACGATCCCAAGTAAGCCTCAGGCTTTTTGTTATGGGAACCATACAACAACGGCACACACATATAACATCCATGACCGAACCGGGATTCGAACTCAGGACCCTGGTTTGGCAGTCCGGCATGGTAACCATCACACCAACCGGGTCGTCAATATAGAGTATGTCCGGTATGTCTAGATAGAGTCTCCCACTTCTACCGTATAAAACGAAAGTGGCCAACTTTCTTAGGTTGGTGTGCGAGAGGCGCCACACAACTTATATCTGTGTGCGTGTATACCGACACGGTTTATCACTCAAGAGTTCCCTAATTTTTTTTTGACGCGTTTGTAGCTTCGAATGTCAATCTTAATAACTTATCATCAAAGACGCAGGCTGCGTTTCCACCAGAGATGTGCGAGGTAGCGAGGCGGTGAGCGAGGAAACAATCCGCCAATAGCGAGCTCGCTCGATCACGTCATTGTGAAATTGAAGCACTCCCATTGGTCGATTTGTTCCTTGCTCACCGCCTCGCTACCTCGCACATCTCTGGTGGAAACGCAGCTTTACCCAGTAGATGCAATTGTCCTAATCAGTCCTCGTCGTAAATCAAATAACGAAAGTTTATGCCAGCCAGCAGCTAGAATAATAAAGTCTGTGGGTATGTCAGTGAAATCGAAGTTATTTATCTGTCAGTTAAATGAGCAATCATTATCTGGCGACAACCGGCGGCGTGCGGCGGTCGTAGGCGGCAAATTGATCCTGTGGACGCCCCTACCGTTTGTGTGTGTTCTGGAATATTCTTTTTTCATTGAACCGTTGAACTTACGTTTTTCTAACTTATATACGTAGCACCGACTGTTGAACGGTAAAGTAAAACATCGTGAGAAAACCTGCACAGAGCACACGCTGAAGAAGAAATTCAGATGCGTATGTGAAGACTACCAATCCGCATTGGGCACGCGTGGTGGACTAACGCCCATACACCCTCCATGAGGGTAGGTCTGTGCCCTGCAGTGGGACGAATATGGGCTGTGATGATTGAGCCGTTTCGTTTCATGAAACAAAAGATCAAATCTCTGTTACAAAAAATCTTTTCCGACGCGATTTTCTTGATTTTCGAGTTTTAGGGACACGTTATTTAATTATAAAATATACGATCGTCGCGATTTGAATGAAGTTTTCTCAATTTGAGTAAATAAATTATACCTATAGTTTTAGGCAGTTGATCTACGGATTTTTTTCTATTACGTCAGCACTGAAGTCGAAAATATGGGAGAGGATCAAGTAAATAAATTGGACGGGTGATGTCCAGTTAGTCTTTATAGGTGCCAGGTACAGACTATTCGCGCAAAGTTGGTGCGACCCGACGACGACGACGACCCGGTTGGTGTAATGGTTACCACGCCGGACTGCCAAACCAGGGTCCTGGGTTCGAATCCCAGTTCGGTCATGGATGTTATATGTTCGTGCCGTTGTTGTATGGTTTCCATAATAAAAGCCTTTAGTGCTTAGTTTGGGATCATTACAATGTATGTGCCTGTGAGCGTTATTTATTTATATTTAAAGTTCTCCCTTTCTATAGGGCTACCATAAGCAAAATGTGTTAGAAACTACAGTAGTAAAGTACAGTGTCAATTCATGGTAAGCGAACGGTGTGACGAACGGATGAGTTGATGGTATGAGAGTCGATGGTAGAGGTGTTACAAAAGACACGTGTAGCGCGATAGGTAATGTGTGGAAATGAATCATTATACAGGCACTATGTGATGCATGCGCCGCTGGAAAAGCACCACTGTAATGTTCACTCCAACGTGAGTTGCGATATTCGTTAACATACAAATTTTGTGTGTGTCGTGTGATGCTTGCTTAAAATGGACCACCCCTATTCTAATCGTAGGTGTCGAACGAAGCGACTAAGAGATTAAAGCTTATGCAGTGTTTATGTGGGCAAAAAAATTTAAAAAAAAAAAGTTGGTAAAAGAACAATTATTAAAAAAAAAAAAGGAATCATTCTATTTAGACCTGTGTCAATCGATCATTTTTCGTAACCCGGGTCGATCATGACCCACTTGTATAGTGATCGGGTTAAAATGACTCGATCTTTTCGATCATTTGGGTCACAGTTCATTTGTACGACTGACAGAATGACGAATGCTATGCTGAGCAGGTTATTGCTAATAGCAATAGCAATTTGCTATACTAATTGAACTTGAATAAAGCACGATGATCTTAAACGCGCGTCATGGGTGCAACTAATTCGAAAAATTCAAAAATCACCCGATCGACAGGTCGCGAACCGCGGGCGCGGGTCACCCGGGTCACCCCATCAACCCGGTTTATTTCACTCACAAGAAAGAGTGCGAGCGAACAAACATGGTTTTTAAGTAAACGAAAGAGATAGACACGTTTTGTTTGTTACGTCTTATTCAATTGACAACAAAGACTCGATCATTTTGTAAGCAAGCAATTAGTTACGGTAACAATATAAGAATAAAGAGCAATTTGGTTTGCTTTGTAATCGGGTTAAATGATTGAATCTTTTAAAGACCCGTGATTCGATGACTCGTTTACAGGTTGCGATCGAATCAAAACGATTCTATTCAGAATCTTAAATTGCTAAATGATAGCATTGCTACAACTACATTTTTAAACAAAAGGTAGTTGTAGCGATGTTTTGACCCCGAAAGGGATTACGGTCGTGAGTTTATATACGAAATAAAATCAAAATAGTTTATTGCTTGCATGTATTAATTACAGATAGTATGAGGGGTTTGCAGTACAGCATGAGACCTTTTTGGGTATAGCAACATAAGTAACTTAATTACTAAGTTTACAATCGTATTCTTAAATCTAATCAAATTTACATTGTTTCCATTTAAACATTTCTATTAAAAAAAAATATAGCCTGTAGAATCCCACTGCAGGGCAAAGACCTCCTCTCACGAATAAGGGTGAGAGGGAGTGGGCCATACTCCACCACGCGTGCCCAGTGCGTGTTGGTGGAGGCAAGTTAGTGGTCACCTTGCTGTCAGATAATTTTCAAGCCGCCAATAGGCTTCTGACCCGGCTTAACGAATAGTTACAACGCCACCTGACGGAATTATCCGAGACCAACTGCTTAGCGTGCCTTCCGAAGCACGGAAACGCTCGAGATGAAATACCACTAAACGGTCACCCATCCAAAGACTGACCGGACCTGACGTTGCTTAACTTCGTTGATCGTTTCCAATACCGAAGCTCCACTACGCCAACGATTATAATATAATTTATCACCATCTTGACTCCAATTTTAACCGTTTGTTTCTTAGGTGTAAGTTATCTTAGTCTAAGGTGTAAGCTTGAGAGTGATGTTTATAATTTACTACCGGCTTCGCACGGGTGCAATGCACATATAAACCTTCCTCTTGAATCACTCTATCTATTAAAAAAAACCGGATCAAAATCCGTTGCGTAGTTTTAAAGATCTAAGCATACATAGGGACAGACAGACAGCGGGAAGCGACTTTGTTTTATACTATGTAATAACCTGAAAGAGCTTTCAAGTAAAGATATGCGGATTTTGATAAATTTCGGTAATATTTGCTAATGTAACACATTTTTTTGATGTATACTTTACCAATAACCGTGATGGCTTTCAAAGGAGTACAGTTAGCTTTAATAATTTGATTCGTTTCTGGCAATAAAATAGTTATTTGTATTGTAAATTAAACTTGTTAAAAACTTTGATAATTATTCAGTTTTGGCTAAGGATATAGAAGCCTCTAGTTTTGACAGCATAACGTCAATTTAGGTGTTCTTATTCGTAAGTGAAGCTTTCGTTTACACATTATTTATATTATACTTACCTACCTACGTTTATACATAATATTACTCACATTCATACAGTTTTGTTGTTGTATAAAATTCAAAAATAGTTGATACTAACAGAAATATGGATGTAAAGTCTGAAATAAAGAATTTATATTCTTATTTTAAATATTTTTCTTGTTCTCAAATACTATTAATTTACTTAATCTATCTCCAATATTGTACATGTATGTATTTAGATAACTTATGGAAACTAATAGTAGGTTACGAACCCTTTCAGTCCGACAGGCATTGAATAATGACATAGATTATCGCTTCCCAAACTGTGAGCGTATAGTCGAGGCAAGTTTTAGAATATATTATAGTGGGTTACGACTTTTGGAGTTCCTTGCCCAAAGGGCGTAAATATGTTCTATTTGTCATGTTGTCCGTCAGTCATACACTTTTAGCCCAGCTTACTAGTGTAGCAAAATCGATAATACTACACTGTAAGCACTTTATCTCGTCGTCGAAAAGGCTACAACTTTATACAGGGTGAAATTGATATCATTAGCTTCCTTTTAAACTAAGAGTCTACCCATCAAACTGAACAACTTTTACTATGAGAGCAAACCAATCGAAGCAAAAAACAAATCTGCTGTCCCATACATTTGAGTCGTGTAGGCAGCGGCGCGGCCGCGTGTGCAGTTTAGTATGGGACTGCAGATTTTTTTTGCTCCGATTGGTTTGGAAGGAAGAGGTTGAGGAGTTGTTGGTTGGAGGTTGTCTGGAAGAAATTGCTTTTTAGCGATAAGACCGCCTATTTTTGTATCTTCTGTATTTCTTGTTTGTTTACTCTCTTTTGGTGTAAAATAAAGTATAATTAATTTTTTGATTGAGAATATGCTAGCTTAGGATATACAAACAAAAATTAATTACTTACCTGTATTTGGGATATCATTAACCAACAATTTTTAAAAACATGGTCTAGAAATCTCTGTGCCTATGGTTTGTTAGATTTTCGTTAAATTTATAGTTTCAATTACAGTAGCTCAAAGCATCCAAACTGTATATTTTAACGAAAACTTGACAGAGCATATAATTTCTCTATGGAAAAACCACAGGCACATAGATTGTGTTTAAAAATGCATTGGCTAATTACAGGGAAGGGTATCACAATTTTTTTAGTCAACTCAACATTGCCAACCTAAAGTTTCCACGGATAAATATAACCAATAACTCCGATCAAGGTAAGTGCCCGACTTCTACAAGTCCAGGTAGGGATCAGGGTCAACGAAGGTCAAGATGGAGGCCAGTAAACAGCATTATGTTGTTGACTAGAGATTTATAACTAGAGTCAAGACTCGAGATTCTCATACTACTTAAATATACGAATTGCCAGAACAAAAGCAACAAAAACGTCAACAGAAAAATTATGAAGCTTAGCTCATTGTCGATTTAAATTCCACAGTTTTATGAAATAGTGTATGGAGTCGCGTTGTCGATCTGCTATAGTAGGGCAGTCACGTTTGTTGGTTGCCCCTTCCCAGCTCGACAGCGGGGCTCCAGTGGTGGCTCAAGATAGTGTTCTTTTATAAGAACAACCCTTGAAGTCACCAAAATATCAATATAACCGTACAACGTCAAGCACTTTTGCTATAAAAACTCGACATTGGCAAAATCATCATTAACCAAAGATGGCAGCCATTTTTTTTTAAATTGAATAGAATAGAAATAGTGTATGTGTGTGCATTATATTCTCTCGTCCCTACTCTCCAGAATCTGATGATAGGAGTAACTGCTAAGATCAGAGAAGGGTAGAGATGTGGTTACTCCAACCAGGGATTCTTAACCTTTTTGCAGTAGCATTCAAGATTTCATAAATATCATGGACTACTTTCAATTTTTTTAACATGTAATAATAGTAACCTAAATATTTCGAAACAATGCAATAATCGTTAAGAAATCAATATACTTAAATAAAGACTTAGGCTGGCTTACACCAAAAAGTATTTAGGCTTAAACAATGTGAACCGATGGCCGACGGGGCCGATAGGTTCTCGAGTGGCGACCTGGTACTGGAAAGCGCAGCGTGGGTAGGCCCTTCACAAGGTGGACCGACGACCTGGTGAAGGCGGCGGGAACCTGTTGGATGAGAACAGCGCAGGACCGGTCGTTATGGCGATCCTTGGGGGAGGCCTATGTCCAGCAGTGGACGTCCATCGGCTGAGATGATGATGATGTTTAAATACGATGCTGTCACTGTCATTTTTATGAGCAGTGTGACAGATATAGCATAGCATAGCATTATGCTCACGACTATATTCCCCGAGGGGGTAGTCAGAGATATTCTGAAACCTCAGAACATCCACGTTTCACCAGTAGTACTGAAAACTCTGTCCAGTGTGACAGGGGGTGAGCCCGTCGCCACTTTTCCTTCACCGAAAAGCCAGTGGTGTTACAAATCTTACATAAATTCCGAAAAACTCATTGGTACGAGTCGGCCTGGACGGGGATCGAACCATCGCCTCCTGCATGGCAGGCAAGGCTACTCGCCACTGGACCACCACGGCTTTTTAGACAGATATAACTTTCACTAAATAAGTTTAAGACAAGATACTGTTTGTTGGTGCAAGCCGGACTAGGGTTGTAAAACAGTTTTACAATCTTAGATGTTTACGAATTACCTGTCTCCAGAAATTCGTTTAGCTGTCCATCCAAATGGAAAATAATTCTTTAGCTAAACCATAGAGTACGCTAAACGTACTAAACTGATTTAGGTTAAAACCATTCACACTTTACGATTCAATGGCTCTCAATCCAAATACCTAGGTACTCTACTACTTTATTATAATCAGTTTTAGGAATCTGGAGAAACATTTCAGGGCCAGAATGTTAAAGTAAAGTAAGAAAGGTCAACAAATATGTGATCTGACGCTTTCTTATTTACTGTCCGAGGTTAGTATACTATTTTTCTCCTCGACGGAGGTGGAAAGCGACAAATTCGTTTAGCGCAGCGGGACGACAATTGACGCTTTCCGTCCGGAGGGGAGAAAAATATTTTCAAAGCAATTTCAATTGCAAAGTCTATACGGTGTAAATTGAAATGCGTTACAAATTAAAGGGGAAGCTTGAAATCATTAAACTCGTCAACTTTCAGGAACCAACATCCAAATTGAAAAAAAAATTAACTGTTCCATACATTTGGGTTTTGTTGCCACTTGGTGTCTACGACCATGGATCAACGAATAATTTTTTTCTCCATTTCGAAATTGGCTCTAGAACTTTTCCCGGCTTATGCACGACAACCCACCAAAGTTTTATCGCAATCGGACGAATGGTTTAGGACAGACAGATAGACAGACTTTGATTTTTAATAAAAACATAAATCTCTCCGTAACAGCCGTGGTGGTCCAGTGGCGAGTAACCTTGCGTGCCGTTTCGATCCCCGTCCAGGGAATTTATGTACGATTTTTAACACCACTGGCTTTTCGGTGAAGGAAAACATAGTGAGGAAACCTGCATGCTTCAATTTCGAGGCATGTATTGTACCCACTGTCCATTATAAGTGGTGACGAGCTCACCCCCGTCACACTGGACAGAGTTTCGGTACTACTGGTGAAAAGTGGATGTTCTGAGATTTCAGAATATCTCTGACTCGCGGAATATAGTCGTGAGCATAATGCTAAATCTCTCCAAAATAGGCCAGTCATTTTAGGGTTTGACCCGGGAGTAATTAAGAATTGAATTTTTTTTTCTGTATCTTAGCTTAGAACAAACCTCTCCAAGAAATGGAACAAAATAAAAAAAAAATCACGTCGGCAACAGCCCTAAATTTGAAATTTTGCGTTTAATTGCAGCAATCCCGATGCATAATATTTATGGCACTGTTGTTTTGCACAGTTCATTAAATTAATTGGTATTAATTATGTATCTAAATATTAAAAGCCTAGATCAATTGCATATGCTTAAAGTCACAACTGCAGCGTCAAAACTAGTAAATGTTGTATGGTGCTTAAACCTCTATATTTAAGAGAAATGTTTCTCGAGATTTACTTAATATATTACGTTATAAACAGAATATATTAAATATTAGAATGAATGTCCCAAGGCAGTACCTCAATCTGTAATTTACATGATTTATGGTTCGAGATGGATTATTAAGCGGAAAATTTTATTTTAATAATTGCATTTAGTATAATACACAATAGTAAATATTAATATTAGAAATAAATTCTCAGAGATAATAATTTTAAAAGAATATAATAAAAGTACGCAGCGCAATATCATCTTTACGCGGGTAGCATTAGAGTATAGTTTCAAAAGAAGCGGGCGCAGCGGTGTCGAGCGAAGACGTGAACCGTCACTTGACCCGTGCCAATCCGTTTGGAAAAGGAGGTAGATATCCCGAATATGTTCCTTTTATTAAGTATAGGTACCTATACTGAAATTTGATTTCACGTGGCTAGTTCTTACTGTTACGCCTGTCACACACATACGAAATCCCGAATCAGGTTACGATTTCGTATGGATTTCCCCCTACAGAATTCTGTTCGGAATTACAGAGGCATCAAATCCTATAGAAAATAACAAGTCTGATTTTAAATTCCATATGTACTTACGTATGTAGGAGTATGTTGCGGACCTTAATGACTAATGATAGAGTCTGATATAGGTAAATTGTACGCGTCGTAGGGTAATAGGGCCCCTTTAGTACACGTTGGTTAAGAGGTTTGGTTAGGGTGTCGCAAAGAGGGTCCCACAACTTCGAAAAATTTTACGCTAATTTTATATGGACCTGGGACTTAGAAAAATTTTGAACGATTTTGTATGAGCCATCGACTTCGTCGAATTTTCGAGTGAAATTAGTATGGGGGCTGGACTTGTAAAATTTTTAAAACTTGATCCGGGCTATCTATCGTAGTTTCTGCGGGCACTATATTTTGACTTTATTAGGTATACCTACTCTGAATTTATTATATTTTGACATTATTATACTTGAACTATATTTTGACATTATTATACTCCGACATTATTACACTTCGACATTATTATATTTTGACATTATTATACTTCGACATTATTAAATGTTGACTTTATTATACTTCGTCATTATTACACTTCGACTTTATTAGACTTCGACATTTGAAATTTTTATACCTTGTCATTATTCATTTTAGACATTAGACGACTAAATCGTTTTTTGTAGTGTCGGAAGAAGGGTCCGAGACTTAGAAAAATTTTGAACGATTTTGTATGAGCCATCGACTTAGACGAATTTTCGGGTGAATTTTTGTATGGGGGCTGGACTTGTAAAATTTTTCAAAATGATTATATTTTTTATTTTCGCATGCGGAAGGGTAGGTTTAGGGTTGCCCTAGGTTTTCGAAAAATTAACTATTTTTTCGCTAGGATGCACCGTTATCGAGATATTTAATAAATTATGTTTTTTAATAATTTTAGCATTTTTTTTTATTTTTTTCTATGGATTCGTGAAATGGCTACAGAGTCGTGAAAGGCCTAATTCTTGAAATGCCTAATGCAATTGGCCATTTCGCGAACTCAGTTGGTTAGGTTAGCGAGGAGCGATGCGACGAGCATGTTAGGTTTCTTGCGACCAAAGCGCACGAGCCGAGCGAGCGGAGCGAGCGGTGCCGCGGCAGCGGTCGGTGAGTGCCAGAACCGAATTGCTACTGTTTAACCAGTCTACCCAAAAACATTCCCTTTAATTAGACCCTTCATTTCATGTTCAAAGTCAAGGTCATTGACCTTGAGGGTCAGCAGAGGTCACGCGTCGTGACAATTGAAACCGGTAAACAAAGCAACCAAATTATGTTCAAGGTCAAGGTCAATTACCTTGAAGGTCACCAGAGGTCACGCGTGGTGACAATTGAAACCTGTAAACAAAAGCAACCATTTCATGTTTAAGGTCAAGGTCATTGGCCTTGAAGGTGTTCCCCCCCCCCTAATACTCCCACATCCCCCGGATCCCGAATGTTACTTTTGGCGATTGTTTTTTGTTGAAAATTTTCTAAGTCCTATTTTTGTATGGGACCCTCTTTGCGACACCCCGACCAGAGGTTTCCCTGAGCGAACGACCAGTCAAGGTCTTCAGAGCCGCCTCACCTCTACTAAACTACATCATCTTAGTAGGTATACCTATTTTTGACTGGCTTGTGCACACGGCGTCAGCTCAGGCTACCCTGTTTAGACTTTGAACTATTAGAAGTTGAACGCTGCGAATCGTGCGAGAGGGTGCGGTATGTTGTTGTTGTTTCGTCTCACGGCAGGCTGCGCCCGCGCCGGCAGCCGCGTCTATGCAGGCTCTCTACCTCACTATTATGTGTTTTGTACGTAGTGTAGTTATGGGTATTAGGGTGCGTAACATGATGTGTCACCGTGTGTACTTCATTATGTCACTGTGGTGCCTTCTAATCCAAGGAAATCACATTCTAAAATCATAAGAATTCGTACCAAATTTAACAATTATCTATTTAACTCATTAAATATTGGTATTTTTGTTTTATTTAAATAGCTATTTTAGATCTTAGTATTGTCTACACAAAGGAGTGTGTCTCAACCTCAAGTAAAAGTGACTTCAACTTAAAAAGTAGATACACATGAAACATATTTTTTTACAATATTTAGACTTTCCTTTGAACACAGGTTTTATTATGTATTTTATTTATAGAAAAATAAGAAATATGATCTATAGCAGATAAAACCGAGATGTTGAACATCATTGCTACACTTTTCAATAATTTTTATGTCTTTCAAATAACGAGAAGATAGCTTCTCAAAACCAGCAAAATATGGCCCAGCCCTGCGTTTACCTATGAGGAGCGTCTTAATAGGCTCCCCATAGGTAATAACTTGGTCAACCCGGACAACATAAACAACTCTTAACTTGGTCAACTTGGACAACTCAGACAACATGAACAACTTGGTCAACTCGGGCAACATGAACAACTTGGTTGACTCGGACAACATAAACAACTTGGTCAACTCGGACAACATGAATAACTTGGTCAACTCAAACAACTTGGTCAACCCAGACAAGATAAACAACCGTTACTTGGTCAACTTGGCCAACTCGAACAACTTGGTTAACTCAAACAACTCAGACAACTTGGACAACTCAGACAACATGAACAACTTGATCATCTCGGACGACACGAACAAACTGGTCAACTAAAACAACTCGGACAACATAAACAACTTGGTCAACTCGAACAACTTTGTCAACCCGGATAACATAAACAACTCGAACAACATGAACAACTCAAACAACTTGGCCAGCTCGTACAACTTGATCAGCTCGGAAAACTCGAATAACATGGGACAACTTGGTTAACATAAACAAATTGAGCAAGTTATGCATGATGTCTGAGTTGACCAAGTTATTCTAGTTGACTAAGTTGTTTATGTTGTTCGAGTTTACCAAGTTGTTTATGTTGTCCGAGTTGACTAAGTTGTTCATGTTGGCTGATTTGTCCAAGTTGTCTGAGTTGTTTGAGTTAACCAAGTTGTCCATGTTGTTCGAGTTGGCCAAGTTGACCAAGTCAGAGTTGTTTATGTTGTCCGGGTTGACCAAGTTTTTTGATTTGACCAAGTTGTTTGAGTTGACAAAGTTGTTCGAGTTGACCAAGTTGTTCATGTTGTCCGGGTTGACCAAATTGTTCATGTTTTCTGAGTTGTCCAAGTTGTATGAGTTGTTTGAGTTAAGAAAGTTGTCCATGTTGTTCGAGTTGGTCAAGTTGACCAAGTTAGAGTTGTTTATGTTGTCCGGGTTGACCAAGTTTTTTGATTTGACCAAGTTGTTTGAGTTGACAAAGTTGTTCGAGTTGACCAAGTTGTTCGTGTTGTTTGCGTTGGTTAAGTTGACCAAGTTTTTCGTGTTGTCTGGGTTGACCAAGTTGTTCATGTTGTCTGAGTTGTCCAAGTTGTTTGAGTTGTTTGAGTTAACCAAGTTGTTCATGTTGTCCGAGTTGACCAAGTTGTTTATGTTGTCCGAGTTGACCAAGTTGCCTGAGTGGTTCGAGTTAACCAAGTTGTTCTAGTTGTTTATATTGACTGAGTTGACCAAGTTGTTAATGTTGTTCGAGTTTGCCAAGTTGTTCATGTTACTGCATACATAACATACCCACAACTGAATACATACCTAAAAAAAACACTTACCTATAATGTATATTTGATTGACTGATTGAGTGAACTACATACATACTTACAAACCTACGTACCATTCACCAATCCGGGCGGGTCGACCACTCCCATTTTTCTGAACACCCAACTCGCCCTGTGTTGAAAGCGACATGACCCCTACCGACTCGAAAGAGTGGCAACTGGCAACTCGCCTTGAGGCGAGATTTTTTTACTGGCAAGATGTCACCTAAGTCTGGATTGGCAGTCCGGCGTGGTAATCATTGGGCCAACCGAGTCGTGGTAACCTTCATGGATATTATTATAAATCTCATAATAGTGATAGTATTCGAACAAGATTTAGGGCCTGTAGGGCTATTGTGTAAGCTTCCGATTATATCGTTTACAAAATCGATAACGTTTTATGACTGTACTAGACAATTTTTAAATAATATTTAGTTTCTGTGATCATCGTGTTCATTATCTGAGATAAATTAACTAAATATTAAGAAGCAAAATCGCCAAGAACTGCCAAAACACCGTGTCGATTTGATACCGATTGAATCGTGTATAGTTACACAATAACCCCCCTGTTTCACCACTTTCGGAATAAGTTCTTGTTAGCTTATCCGACAGCTCATTTGACACATTCTTCATACAAAATGTGTCAAATGAGATTTCTGATAAACTAACATAAACATATCAAAAAGTGGCGAAACAGGCCCTCAGCCAATCTTTTTATCAATAGGTCCTTTAAAAGCAAAACGCCGCTAAAAACACAGCATGATCGCATTGGGTTGCAGTGCCGACGCGAGCGCACAAGGGCACCGGCCGGCCGCGCGGGCCGCGCTAAGGTCACGTCGTCGCCCGTCCCACCCCGCCTGCACCCCCGAGAGCACCTTGCGAGCCATCGTCGATATTCGATCCTTTTAACAATACATACATACACTTTATGTTTTTAATATGTATGCAAAATAATTAGTATAAATATACTACGTGTTATTAAAAAGAAAAATATACATTTAAATTATTATCTACATAATGATTTCGGTTATTTTAATCACGGCTGAATATATCGTTATATCGTTTTAATAATGATAAAATAGAATAAAACTATTATTTATAGGGCTATACACGCTTTACACTTGGAATTTATATTTGTATCTACTTAGAAAAAAAATAAAATGACTAAATATTTTTTTACGAATAATCCACTTACAACACATTTCTAATTTTGATGTAAATTTTAATGTTCAAAAATCACTATTAAGTCTAATTAAAATAAGCGTTATAGATTTATTATTGAATGAGTTACAAGCCTTCCGGAAGTTTTAATTTTTTTTTCTATGTTCCATACAAATATTTTGTCTAATTTTTTTTCAGGCTTTACTTTCTTCACTAAATGATACCAATTACGGTTTAAAAGTAAACATAAAGATTACTTCGACCTCCTCCAAACTGAACACGCTAAAATGACTGGCCTAAAAAATCCTAATTATTTAGGGTGGAGTTACGTTATCACATGCGCTGCCAGTGTATTTTCAATCCGCCTCATACTCTTGCATACAGAAAAGGGCATTTATTTTCTCCCCTCCAGACGGTAAACGTCAATTGTCGCCCCGCTGCCCTAAACGAAGTTGCCGCTTTCCACCTCCGCCGAGGAGAAAAATAGTATACTAAACTCGGGCAGTAAATAAGAAAGCCTCAGATCAAATAAAATACTACATACGGCATAAATTAAATTACAAATGACTAAAATAAAAACATAATCGAAAATCGATTTACAAAAGAACACGTCAAAAATACCTTTAAAAAAATTCGAACGTGCCTAGACAACAAATCGAGTGGATTATATGCACTTAGTTCTCAGTTGCCGTCCCTTTTCTTTATACGGTCAAATAGTCACCCTCTCACTCAACTTTTCCGGTTCACGCTTGCGCAATGAGGTTTTTCCCGAAAGATGTGGGCCGGTCGAAGCTGCGTAGGGTGAAATTATTTCGTGGGTTTAAAACGTGATTTTCTCTAAAAGTTATAATAGCATTTTAATACACATTTTTATTACTTAGCTAATTTCGATTTGCTTTTGTTATATTGTTGATTAAAATTATTGTGGTTTATTTTGTTTTATTCATTATAATTGTTGTATGTTTCTTTAGTATTTGTTTAATAAATCTTTTTTAGTATGCAAAATTGTAATTTCTAGAAGAAAACATACACGGAACATGCGAGAATCGAAGCAGAAACTATTCTAATTTGTAACAATAGTTACGCAAGAGGGGAGGCGCAGTCTATGAAGCTTCGAGCGGCGTTCGGGCCAGAGTCAGCCTCCGGACCCCGCGAGATATCCCGGGTTTGCAAGCGGGAACGACCTCACACAATAAAATCCCGGTTTCTTCTCGAAAATAACCCAAAAGTCAACGGAAATAACCTAAAAAGACAACTTGCGACATTAAAAAAATAAAATGGAGTTCCCGCGTTCGAATAAAATTTAAATTATTTAAATTTGGAACGCCTAATCTCATTGAAGCGGCCAGTGTGTGATTGATGTAGAATAGAACCTTGGTGTTAGTGAGCTTTTAAAAAGCTAGAGGTGTTTTGCAGACGTTTTAAATTTTGAATAAAGAATTTTAGATGACTGTGATTGCTTTCGGTGACATTGTTTTTGAAGCTATGAAGAATTTTAAGGTAAGCATGCCCGTTATTGCACAAAATTAAGTTTTTAATTATTAGATTGCTTATTATAGGATATACTAACTGCGAATTGCGCAAAGCCTTATTGCGATTTTATATTCAATTTTATTGTGCAGTGGGAAAATATTGAATAAATCATACTTATCCCTTATCCTTATATAGGTAGTGCCACTTTTTTATTGACTCCGGTAGGTACTTAATGGGGTCTGATTTTAAACAAATATTTATGTAGTGTTTTTTCTTTTACCTTTTTATTCCATTCCGATTTAATAAAAGTTGTTAAAATGAAAAAAAAAAAAATTTATCATTATTATGTTTAGAAAATTCTTGATAACCAGGGACCTACCTACCGTCTGTGTTTTGTTGAGTCTTTTTGTTTTCTCGTCTTCATTTTCTTGCAATAAGTATAAATAAACCTATCATATTTATGCAAAAGTTTAAATTTGATATTTAGGTTTAATGTTGACAATGGAAAACAAACTAGTATTTAGATAACATCACCTCGGTGTCTATTCGTCCGTCCGTTTGTCTGTCACAAACTTTTTTCACAGACACCGCTAAAAAATATATGAAAAAACCTATACTTGCATACAATAGGTAGGTTCTAGATTTAAACTTTACATATTCAAGAGACATATGAATATTGGTGAAATCACATTCAAAAAGCCAAAAAAAGCTTGATTTCTTTTTTGGAGTACAGTTCTTCGGGGAAAAGGATAAAGAAAAACAGATTTCTTTGGTATCCATTGAAAGTTTAGGTAAGTATATGAAAATGCGAGTCTAATCGTATTTTTTCAATTTTTTTCATGGAAGCTCGTCATCTTATTTTAAGAGCTACGCTCTCGTCTTTGACAGTCCTTTCTTCTTTCTGCAGGCCTCATACCCTTTAAACTCGGTCTATGAGATGATCGGTTTTGTCGAAACTTCAAAGAAATAGAGTTTACATTAAAAAATGTTCTGATAGATCGAAAATTGAAAGTTCGAGACCACCTGATACGACACGACTCCTTCACCTAGCTGTTTATCGGAAGCATTCCACATACATCACCCAAAGTATTCTAAACCAAAGTAGGCTACCTACTTTGTTTGAAACTGAGTACTACAACAAGTCAGATTAAACGAAGGATACATGGGCTAAAGGGGTGAAGCTCTCCTTCCTTAAATAAGTAGCCGAACTTAAAATGAGTTAAGAGGAATAGCTCGACGAAACAAACCCTAGGCCCGTCTCAATAAAAACCGGTCAGGTGTGAGTCGGGCTACTCGCGCACCGAGAGGTCGGTCCACACCAGCACCACACTCACACAACATATTAACTTAGAAAAAGTATTTTTCTCCGGGACCTTTAGCGCGACACCGACTCACACTTGGCCGGTTTTTATTATTTGTTGTAATACTGTAGAGTTTATGCTATATGACACCAAGTTTGACGCTTGTATATATTACCGTTTTTACGATAGAGCGAGAAGAAAAAACATTGATAAAAACTAGTTTTTTATACGATTTTTAACTTTATGACATTTTAATTATTTGTTAACAAATCTGCCGCAATAACGCATATGACGAGTCACGTTGCAGGGTTTGCCCCGAACACTCGTCTTTCGCGTGGTGTTCGCGCGGTTCGCGTTTCAGCCTGCCACGAGGCTCCGCAATGCTTCTCAGTTGTGTTCTTACTCAAAAACAATCCTCGAAATTGGATAGATACTCACTTGACATCAGCCGAAATGCCGTGCTAACGCACAAGCAAGAAGTCCATAATTATAAATAAGAAAAAAAAATGCATATGTCATGAAAATCTAGCTATTAACGGTTCAAAAGTTACAGCCCTAAATAGGTAGGACGGACGGACGGACGGACAACGTAGGCTTAGTAATAGGGTCCCGTTTTCACCCTTTGGGTACGGAACCCTATAAATAAAAGTTCTATCCACCTCTGTTCGAGGGCTGGTTCGAGGTGATAAATCCTAGGTCCATTTCCACTTACCAAAGTACCAGTCTTAGAAAAAGTATATGTCTAGAATGAGCCTCACACTTGTTCCGTATAAAACAAAAGGGGCTAACTTTCTTAGGTTGGTGTGCGTGAGGCGCCATACTAATTATGTATGTGTGCGTGTATATGTATAGGGTTTTGGAACCAGTACTGGTTCCTATTTTTTCGACGCTTTCGTAGCTTTGACTGTCTATCTTGATAATCTAAGGTACCAGTATCTGGGCCGATCGAGCTAAATAAATGTCCGCCGAATCGTTTTACTCACCCGCTAGCGCAACCACAGAATAAAAACTAGTACTCGCTACCAAAGACTTAAAAGAAGAACCAGACGTAATCTCGTCTAATCATGAGTGAAGCACCCATTTCTTTTGTGTGCATGCCGCGGTACATAAGGTGACGGGTTGTAGCACCTGCGCATAGAGCTAGTGCATATGTGTGAGTGTAGGTCCCTTGTAGAACAAAGGAGATTGTATTACCTTGCATGCTTCACACCTTTTTAGTGCAATATTAGGTCCGTATTTCTTTCAAGTCCGTGACCGCTACACAACTTTTTAATCTTATTTTTTATTTTAACACTAACACTTGGACAAAATACGATGAAAACGACAAGATTTACAAGCTTTTAAACACTGTTTTCGGCATGAAACTGTAAATCAGCCCACAGTTTACGAAACAAAGCCACTGTGCCATAATATTTCGTTGTTGTAACTCCATCGTGCTGGTATTAGTATGCTAACAACGTGGGACAGGACGAGTGTTATCCCTTCTCTATGCTTTCATGCCGCTGGAGAGCCTTTTATTTACGAATTGTTCGTTTTGTTTCTTTGAAAGTCTTTGTTAGGTATTCAAAATACAATAGGAACCCCTTTTGCGGGCGGGTAGACTATCCTAGAACTACCTACTAAAAACTAGTAACTATACAGGGTGTTAGATTAAACAGTTGCATTACTTTAAGGGGTGATTATAATTAATAATATAATTTTTTTTCTACTTTTCATACAAACGTTTGATCAGCTGATTGCATTTAGTAATCATAATCTGTTTACCCTAACACCCTGTATACCTTTCGTTCTATAAAAAAATAAAAATAAAAATAATTTATTTCGAGCAACATGGGACTCATAGCGTGTTAGTTAACAATATCTTGAACCTAAGTGTTAGTATTTACCAAGTGTGAGGGACAGCCTGGTAAATACTAAAATGGGGTATATAGACCATCAAACTGACCAACTTTCACTATGGAGCCTACCTCACGAGACGAACAAAATTAAAACACCAAGAGTAGTCGAAGGAGGCTAACTAATTCCCTTCCTAGAAGATCTGCCGAACGCCCAAGACATGTCAATTATACGGAACATACAAACTATAGAAAAACTATTATACGAACTATAAATAACTATACTATTATATTAACTATAAATAACTATCATTTGTACAACCTTGGACATTTTGTGAAAAGAAAAATGAAACGGTCCACGCATCGTTGTGACAGTAATACAATATATCCGATTCCAATAACCTCTACATCCTACCTACTTTCACACTGAACTAAATCAGACGTCAGTTCACCCCAGATCCCCCATTTCTTTAGCAAATAACGTGGACTCCGCTGTTTTTTCCTCAAAAAGGAAAAAACACTCGAACGAGAGACAAATGAGAGACTTTTGTTGTGACTTTAAGACGAATTACTTTGTTACTGTACAGTATTTTACGGTAATAGCATAAGCATATGCTCACGACTATATTCCCTGAGGGGGTAGTCAGAGACATTCTGAAACCTCAGAACATCCACGTTTCACGAGTAGTACCGAAACTCTGTCCAGTGTGACGGGGGGTGAGCCCGTCGCCACTTATAATGGACAGTGGGTACAATACATGCCTCGAAATTGAAGCATGCAGGTTTCCTCACGATGTTTTCCTTCACCGAAAAGCCAGTGGTGTTAAAAATCGTACATAAATTCCGAAAAACTCATTGGTACGAGTCGGCCTGGACGGGGATCGAACCATCGCCTCCTGCACGGCAGGAAAGGTTACTCGCCACTGGACCACCACGGCTACGGAGCTTACGGTAATATAAAAACAAATAAATATGCTTACGACTGTATTTACCCAGGGTACGCTTACGACGGTATCAGAGATATTCATTACTTGCGGTTTGTTAGGGTTTTTATCTCTGATTTTAAAATGCATTTCGATGAATTGCGAAATACTTTAAAATGCGCATTTTGCATCTAACCTTTTTTAATATATTATGATAGTTTGAAAGACTAACAGAATGCCTTTTAAGAGACCTCATAACCAAGTTAACAAGTATTCTTTTTAATCCCGCTATCCTCTCCTATCCTACTAATCTTATTAAATGTGCCAGTATGACGATGTTCGTATGTATGTGGCTCAATCACGCGTAAACGGATTTGGATGAAATTTGGCACACAGAGTCACAGATAGAATATTTTTTCACGTAGGATACTATTTTAGAGTTAAAGTGAATTAAGCAACGGGAAAAGTTATTAAATTATGCCGTTTCGCATTTCTGCCAATGTTGAATGGGGTTTCGGAGTATCGTAATCTAAAGGATTGGTTGATGAACAAAAACGCATTTTGAGTAATACAAAATGGCAGAGCCTCGTGGCCAGCCAGAGAGTGCGCTTCGACCGTCTGCGAACACACTCGCCACGTGGCTATATCTATTCCTCCCATCGTATTAACGCTACGAAAACGTCTACTTTTGAAACCTAGTACTCAAGCATAAAGTCGTATAAGCATCGAACGAATATTTAACCTCAATCTTCCTGCCTAGGCTCCAATTTTAATAAACGTCAATCGACCTGTTAATTAACGCTCCAAGTTGCACCTAAATATATTCAGAGGGGAGGATCCCAAGTTATAAGTGAGTTAGCCAGCGTCTGCGGGGGATTTCCCTAGACGCCTGCCGCTGTGCTGTTTAGTAGGTACTTCAAGTTATCTAACCTAGTGTTTGAGTCCGTCAAACACCGTCAAATGTATTCCGACCTATTATTGTGTTTCCGGAAATAAATCCATTTTGTCATTGGGGTCGAGCATTCCCCGATCCTGTCTCTTATTGCAAGTAGGAACTTTGACTTCGGGACACGACACGACTCCGATCTTTTCGTCCTTCTGTCGAGTCCATGGACATTGAGTTAGGCTTGCCATCGTTGTGAAGAGATTTGCAAACCATAGGCTTGCTGATCGGATGACGTATCAGGGGTTCAGAAAACAGATGTTGTTCTAACTTACAAATCCCTTCAGTATCTACGTCTCTTCGTTTATCATCTCATTCACGTTGAGCTATGTGCTACTAATAGCTTTATCAAGATCTTCCTTTAGCTTTCCGGTTTTTAATTGTTTCAAAAAGTTTCTTTGAAGAACATATTTATTTATTATTCGGTATGTCCAACTTATCCCCAACATTCTTTCCAACTGTGTTCCTATAGTTCAGTCAATAGTCCACCAAGCAGTGAAAATTTAGATGCAGAGCTTGATTAGGCGTTTCCAAGTCGTAGCTTTTCCAAAATTCTGCTAAAATTCTGCGAAGATTGTATTTTCCAAAAGTATAAGAAGCTATTTAAAAGCATTTGATTTACCTCTTATATCCTATACAGTATACAGTCCTCGGACCCCGTCCCATTTACATAACCCTCAGGGGTTGACAACAGTTTTTTATGGGCGCACTATAAATTCAGGGGTTCGCAACCAGCTGGCGAGCTGTCCGCGGTTTTTATACCCTTACGTCACTCGAACAATATTATGAAATTCCCCTTTTTACGGAATTTTTCTCGGAAATATTCAATAAAGTTGTTACTTTATCAATTTATCATAGTCCGGTTTGGTCATTGCTTTGTTGTTAGAAAGGGTAGTATCGCATTACAGGGATGAATAATATCTGTCAATCTCTTCCGGAGTATGAAATATAAACATTTTTTCGTTAGCCCATATCATCCCACTACTGCTGGCTTGCCCATGAAAGCTCTGGCATCTTGTCATAGAAAACATCCAGATCATCCCGCTACCTCTTCCTAGGACGACCTGGACGACGACGACCATTTTCTGGGATCCAGGGTGAATATGTTTCTGGGATAGATCAAAATCAAATCAAACGTCATTCCATCCTATTTCAGTGCGCTATGTATATGTTTTAGCATGTAGGTAAGTGTTTTGGAACTTGTTCTGTAAATTTACTTGTAATTTTAATAATAAATAAATAAATAAAATAGGGTATCAACATGAAGGCCTCCGCACATTGCAGCGATATTATCGAGCGATTTTATCGAGCGATATTATCGACAGCGATATCGCGACACCTTACACACTGCAGCGATTCCGCGATTCGCTTCACGCATGCGCCCCACCACTGAATGTAGTCGAAAGAGTTGCGATAATATCGCGGCAGTGTGTGGGATCGAGCGCGTCCCCATATAAAATGTACTGAGAACAATTATCGCAAAATCGCAGCGATATTATCGCTCGATAATATCGCGGCAGTGTGTAGGATCGCGCGCGTCCCCATACAAAATGTATTGGAAACAATTATCGCAAAATCGCAGCGGTATTATCCCTGCAATGAGCGGAGGCCTTAAATGCTTTATGGAGTGTTTCAGACCATCAATCGGAACAACTTTTACTATTGAGCCAGCATCAAAATCGAGAAAATAATTAGCTGTATAAATAGTTACTCGACCAAAATGTATGACACGGTGACTTTTTTTTCGCTATTTCGATGTTAGTGAAAGTTGTTCAGTTTGATGGTCTGAAAACCGTCTTTGGTATGTAATGCATTAAATTTTACACCCTGTATATGAGATTTCTGAACTCCTCGAAAGGAATAAGTTTGAGGCGAATTCATGCATGTATGTATGAAATTACACCATCCTGTATTTTAGACCTACTTGTGTCCTTTCAGATTTACACGTTACTTACGAGCTATATACAAGGTGTTACAAAACTACAAATAAACATTTAAGGGGGTGGTGTAGACCATCAAACTGAACAACTTTCACTATGGGACCAATATCGAAATCGAGAAAAAAATAAATTATGTTCTATACTCTACAAATCGACTAGAGCTAAAATATGTATGGGATTTAAAATAATTTTTTTCTCGATTTCGATGTTGGTCCCATAGAGAAAGTTGTTCAGTTTGATGGTCTAAACAACCCCCTTATGAGTTTTAAAAATTTATTGTTACTTATGAAACACCTTGTACTTACACCCAACCATATTCTCACACTCCGCTAGAATTTCTTTTTCTTTTTCTGGTTAATGGCCGGTTGCTTAAATGTCTGGCACTGAAATTCTGCCAATGTCAAGCATTAGTGTAATCTCAAGTTTTGTTTTATGGTCAAAAACATATATTATAAGAGATTCACAAAATAGCGGAGCCACGTGCAAGCCGGATAGCAGCCACAACGCGACGCTCGAGACCGCCCACCTTCAGACTTGCAGTGCGAATCCCTCCGCTAGAATTACTGGGTTAAGTGCCCTAAGTCTTGTAATTTTCAAACTATTAGGTACAATCATCGCATATCATCCACGCCTGGAAACCTAAAAATTTTGCAATTTAAACTAAATGGGTAAACAATTTAAACACAATTCAAACTAAGTCAAAACTAATTAATAGAGAGGAGAACTTATGATATATTAAAAGGCAACTAACTAACTGCCTCCGTGGTCTAATGGTTGAGCATTGGGCTCTTGACACGGAGGTCGTGGGTTCCATTGCCACGGGGGACACCTAGTGATATGTCACTTTGAGAGTATTTCCCCAGTTGGTTAAGACATTGCAGGCTAAATGACCTGATTGCCTGAAAAGAAAGATGATTCCGTGCTTCGGATGGCACGTTAAGCCGTTGGTCGCAGCTACTATCTCTGTTGGTATTAGTAAGCATAAGCATATGCTCACAACTATATTCCCCGAAGGGGTAGTCAGAGATATTCTGAAACCTCAGAACATCCACGTTTCACCAGTAGTACCGAAACTATGTCCAGTGTGACGGGGGGTGAGCCCGTCGCAACTTATAATGGACAGTGGGTACAATACATGCCTCGAAATTGAAGCATGCAGGTTTCCTCACGATGTTTTCCTTCACCGAAAAGTCAGTGGTGTTACAAATCGAACATAAATTCCGAAAAACTCATTGGTATTAGTTGTTTGTACTTGGTATTAGTTGTTACATAAAAACCACGTCAGAGGCCGTAAGGTGGTCTGAAAATACTCTGACACCTCGGCTTGGTGCCCACACGATTAGAAGAAGAATAGGCAACTAAAAGCTAAAAAAAGAAAGAATGAAATGCTATTCTAGGAGCCCTCCACGATCCTGCCAAACCTGAAATAAATTAAAGATTATTATCATAGGTATTATAAACCATAATATTAGCATGTTCTTACAATAACGCCCACTGCCATTATTGGATGAAAAAAGAGACAAAATTACCTTTATACTTTTATGAGCTTTTGCATTGATTTTTCACATGCTTTACATCGAATGAGATTAGCATAAACATTATTTTTAGTGTTCTTTAACGTGACTGAAAAAAGCCAAGCCAAGCAACAAAAATTTTATGGAAAACAAACAATAAAAACAAAATACATGTTCTACAAAAAATTTGGGCATATTAAGCCAATGTGTATACAGGTTTTTAGGAGAAAACGTTCCATCAAATTATGATTAAATACCGAAGATTTTTTTTTGTCTTCGCTGCGCCCCGAAAATTTTTTTTGTTAACAACATAAGATGACCCGTGCATACGAGTAACTATTCTTCATTCTTCTTTTCGATATTCGCCATATTCCTCAGATCGTCCATTTCGAGTATCTGGCCACCTCTGTCGCGCTGGTTGATGCTCTCTTTAGATCCTCCTCTCCACAATTGTGTCCTTGTGCGTCCTTGTAGGTTTATTGTAGTCCGCATATACATAACACATTGGATAGATAACGTATGCAAAGTTAAGCTGTGATCCCTGAGCCTGGTCGGTGAGGGTCAGCATTAGTATTACTTAACATTTAGATACAAAATCAGATCCGGTTTGGCCCATCTGACTATTATTGGAGAGGTAAAGTGACGATTTGCTCAGGTACCAACTAGGTATGGTATGTGACGTAAAGATTGCAATTCGGAAGGTAGATTCAAGTCAATGAAAACTTCATTTTTGACTGTACTTTACACCTGCCAAACTCATACGGAATTCCGAATCAGAATTACGATTTTGTAAAGATAACGCGCTCCGTAATTAATGAATGAAATGAATAACGCCTGCCACAGACATACGGGATTCCGAGACATCAAATCCTATACAAAATCACAATTATGATTTGGAATTCCGGATGACAAAAAACAGATATGCTCTCTCTCGTTCTCTCCTGAATCTAAACGAATTTAATCCTTGTCTGTATTGGTGTATAACAAACACCACGCAGCTAAGATTTAGATTAAATGTAAATTATCACAACAACTAAGTAAATAAGTTATCGCCCGAAGAAGCACTGCAGAATTGCAAGGCAAAGCATTTGCTTGGTAAATTGATAACAAAGATCACACAAGCAACACTAATTAGTAATTACCCGAGTTCTACTTGCGCATGGCTTGATAAAATAACATCAGGACTCTGTGAGCATGCAATAAGGTAGATATTTGTTTAACGTTTGATTTTCCTGGCGTGCTAAAATAAAAATGTACCTTTACCGTTGAGAGTACGACGCGGGGATTTTTAACACCATTAAAAGCTGATCTTCAACAGCTTTGCTTGTGAAAGAAACTTACGTTTTTTTTTATTTTGCTTGCAACGTACAAACTACTGTAGTGCAATTTTTGAAAACAGCAGACGAAAATTGTCAAAGGTACTATGGAGATTGGAGATTATGCATCGTCCGAACATGATTTTGAATCTCACAGTCAAAAAGAGCATTTCTGAATTCTCTACAAAGTAGCACTTTCCGACGCGGTGGTAGAGTCAAAACATGACGTCAAAAACACATTACCCTTTCTTCTGCGTAGCGCAGTCGGGTAAAAAGCTATCTGTCGATACTTTGAAATTCCGTTCCGGGACATGGCTGTTCACATGTCTGAACGTCCAAAGGGTTGTAACTATCAAAATGTATAAAATTTCTGTTTCCATTAATGGATATAATTGGAATTGGCTTTCTAAGCTATCAAAACTTGTAATATTATGTGTTATGCCGTTCGTAAGTGTCCAAAAAATTAATAATTTTTATTGTGTCCCGAATAGTGCAGATTAGGATGTTTCGGTCTATTCAAAATACAATAGGCTCTCTCAAATAGAAGAATGTTTATTCAACATTTTCTGCATTAACATTTTCATTACATTTACTTCAGTGGTCTGCACGTACCTTTGAATTCGCTAACTAGTTTAAAATATTAGGTAGCTCAGCAGCCTTCCTTGAAAATTCATGAGCTCATTCCAAATTCTACCTCTGAGGATGCACCCAGTTAAATGTCAAAGCGTAGTTGCTAATAGCAAAGCTGAAACTAGATTTATTTGTTTGTGACTGGCAAATGCATCAAATGTACCTGTAATGCAGTTATGAAGAGCAGCGTGGCGTATATACGTCGAGATACTAGGAGAGGAGAGTTGATGAAGTTATTCTGGACAAGAACACCCCACATGAGTAAATACCTCACACAGAGAAAACTTCGCAATCTATGGGAGACAATAGCGAGCGCGTTACGTGATCATTTTGCGCGCTCCTGGTCCAACAGAGATAATGCTTTTAGCGCACAAGTGATCACGTGACGCGCTTGTCCAATGTCTCCCATAGATTGTCCACTAGCGCGATTGTTTGAAGCTTCCTATATGAGGTATTAACTTATGTGACAAGACTGGACTCGGATAAATTTAAAAAGGTCTTATGGTTGTTTGAAAAAGACTTCACTGCAAGTAACTCTGAGGTACGTAGTACTCTTTCTTACTGAGGGTAAATACATACTTACGTAATGTAGAGTTTCCCGTCCTAAGATACTGTCTTAAAACCTTCTGATAAATATGGAGATCTTTTCGCGATTTACTCAAAAACACATGACATAATCTAGGTGTGGTCAGAAACATTGCTAGAACTACCAGCTATCTATTTCATGCAGTTCTCACTGAATATCATACCAGTGTTCGATCACAGAGGCTGATTATGGTTGGTGACTTCGAGAGCTTCGTTGGTGTGCACTCAGATGTGCTATGTAGCCTATCTTGGCTATTAAACTGCCAGATAACCTCCCTTTTTTATAGTCAGTTAAAGAAGTTGGTTAAAAAATTTGCGATTGCCGATGCTTAATACTATACCTAAAATCGGATATTTTGAAGAACAAACTTTTTTCTTACCAAAATTGCGGCAAAAGTATAGGCCTAGATTTTTTTCTAGATATGTCTGATTTCAGAATCCATTCTAGAATTCAGTCAGACCTATCCTTTTCACAAAATCTTGCAAAACTTTCAAACTTAGGAGTCTCTTGCCTAAACCTTAAGTCGAAGTTATACAGACGAAAATATCTTGATTCAGGGGTCTTGTAGAACTGGCAATAGTTTGATCCGATATGTCTACCGTTAGAGATCCCGTGGGATGGTCCTATTGCCAAAACGGATAAGTGCGCTGTTTGCCGAAGTAATGTAGCCTAATGTTGTGCAAAGATCTTTTGTAGTACTCGTGTTTTTCTTCGAAACGAGGCGCCTCGGCATAGTGAAACTTTGATGTTCAAAACTAAGGTCAAAGGCCTATCAAGGTGGCTTGCAAATACTTTGCCAGTCAGATGACCTTGCCTTGCTTCTACTACCGGGCCTACAATGTGGAGGATACGCTTATAGTATTGTGGTGGTGGTAAAATAATCCTTGAGGTCACAAAATGTTTATTACAAGTCAAGGAATTTTGCTATTTAAACCTTCGATCAAAATAAAATGAATGGATAGGCCTAAAGCGCGGTAAGTTGAAGCAAACTACTGGTGCACTTGGTACATACAAACTAGCGCCATTATCTGTCAAATCTAGGGCACTTTCATACAAGTGACAAGTAAAAATTTCATTTGTTTTGCCTCATTTTTCTGGTTTGAAATGTTCGCCTTTTATTTTGATCGAAGATTTAAACTAGATATTGGCAAAATCATCAACAGTACGATGAAACACAATTTTTAGGTTAGAATAAAAACTTTTTAAACATTTTCTTGTTTTATTTGGGGCGTGCATACCTAAACTAACGCTTGACCTACTCAGAAAACGTCTTGAAAAGAAAAAGATTTAACATTCTAAAACGACGTGCAGAGAAAAAGAACTAGGCAGCCGTGCGTGCTTCAGACCATCAAAATGAACAGCTATGGGACCAAAACAGAAATCGGCAAAAACATATTATCTTCTTAACTATTATAAAACTGTAACTGAACTGTGTCTGTACATTGAAGATATTTACAAAAAAAAGATTACGATATGGTTTTTAAATATCCCCGACTCGAAATCAACCTTTTTTAGAAATGTCTGTTTGTCTGTTTGTTTGTGTGTTTGTTTGTGTGTTTGTTTGTTTGTTCGCGCATCACGCAAAAACTACTGAACCGATTTTGATGAAACTTTTTTTGTTTGATAGCTTATGATCTGACTTAAAATCTGGTATATAATTTGTGCGGACGAAGTCGCGGGAAAACACTAGTATTATATATTATGGTTACATTTGGCTCGAATCGTATTATTATCATCCATCATAGACGTTTTCTATGGATCATACATTTTTTAGAGTACCTTCGTATCTGTCGCGATTTTTATATTGGCTCCATAGATAAAAGTTGTTCAGTTTGATGGACTGAACCACCCGTTATTAACTTTACAAAGAAAATAAGGTAAAACAAAATTAACATGATCAATTTGTAACTAGGTAGCAGATATCAATTACCGTCAGAATCACTTTGAAGCCTCGTTGTTGTCTCGTTAGGCAATTTGTGCAATGCCCCGGGGAAATACTCTGCCTGTAACATAGTGTTTACGTTGTTGTAAAGTAAGGGAGCGTCTGACTTTTATTTTGAAAGTGAAAAATATAAGTAGGCTACAAAATACAATAAATTCTACTCCTTTGGGATATATAGTGTTAAGTCGGTATGATCCGGTCGAGGGCCGCGCTCACTAGTTTTTTTAACACGAACGAAACATTAAAAACAGTTTTTTAAAGTCTGAAAACAATTTATGTCTTATTTAAGGATCTGGCGGATAGGCGATCGCTCTCAATAACACGATTATATTAAGTTCTAATCTAGTACATAGTAGATAGCTGCTGCCCCTTTTTGTTATGTTTTTATTTCAATATTATGATTAAACTGCTGATATTTAACTTTTGTTGTTGTACTAAATACATTGTCCAATAGAAAAGATATTGATGAAAAATACGTTTTTTGCTATCCTGTTTTCAATTGAAGCGGGATGACTAATTGCAATCTTATGATTGTAAGAAAGAGACTCTTACACTCGGATAAGGCATTAAGGGTATATTATTCGGAGCGCGCTCCATACAAACGTACTATGGTGATATTTTCAATACTAACCAATTAAAGTCAATGAAATTTTGCAGAAACAATCTAGAAACAAATTTCTATGCTTGTATGGAGTCAGATTTTCGTTAAAATGTATAGTTTTCAAGTTACAGTGCCTCAAAGATTTCCATACAAATCTTAAATTAATCCTAGCATTGAAACTATATATTTTAACGAAAATCTGACTCTATAGAAGCATAGAAATTTGTTTCTAGATTGTTTCTGCAAAATTTCATTGACTTTAATTGGTTAGTATTGAAAATATCACCATAGTACGTTTGTATGCAGCGCGCATTTTCGCTCTCGGAATAATATTCTCTTAAGATGCACCCTGAATACTTCAATCAAACGGGCTCACACTGACAAAAAGAGGATGGCACATATTGTATGCTGAGTGAGTGTGATTGAGAGAGGAGGTACACCGCTTACTGTCGTCCATCTACCGTACCATCGAGACTCGAGAGGGTGAGAGTGATCGGAGCTAAAATAAAATCAGGTGTCCCAATTTCCATACTAAACTACTCGACTCAAATGTATGCAACAGCATATTTTTTTGCTCCGATCGGTTTGTTCCTATAATAAAAGCTTAGACTATAAATAAAAGTAAGAAAAGGATGCCATGTATAAGGCCCGTCTCAGACACGCGCTATAATATGTTGCTGTACTCTTCTTACGCACGAAAAATTACATAAGCACGTCTCTTTCCTGCGCGCGAGTGAGAGGAAGCGATTAGCAACTTGCATGCGTTAGAAGAGTACAGCAACATATTATAGCGGCCGTGTGTTGCGCGCTTAACGTTCGGAGGCGTTCAAATGGATCGCCAAGGGATAGAGATGGGCGACGAGAAATGATTCGTTCGGTTAATTTATAAGAACGGTGCGTGGTTGGAGATATATCGATTAATCTTGACGTACAGTACCCTGAAGTTCATGCTTCGGAACCGTTCGGGTTTAATGTGATTAGCAAACTTCAAAATTTGTTGATTATCGACTACGAACAGTTCGCCAACTATAGATAAGATTAAGTACCTATTTACTATGAAGCGCTCGTTGGCGTAGTGGAGCTTCGGTGTTGGAAACGATCACCGAAGTTAAGCAACGTCAGGTTCGGTCAGTCTTTGGATGGGTGACCGTTTAGTGGTATTTCATCTCGAGCGTTTCCGTGCTTCGGAAGGCGCGTTAAGCAGTTGGTCTCGGATAGTTTCGTCCGATGGCGTTGTAACTATTCGTTAAGCCAGGTCAGAGGCCTATTAAGGCGGCTTGAAAAATTCTCTGACAGCAAGTTGACCACTAACTTGCCTCTACCAACACGCACTGGGCCCGCGTGGTGGAGTATGGCCCACTCCCTCTCACCCTTATTCGTGAGAGGAGGCCTTTGCCCTGCAGTGGGATTCTACATATACCTTACCTATTTTCTATACAGGGTGTAAAATTAAATGCGTTATATATCGAACAGGGCGCTTCAGACCATCAAACTAAACAACTTTCGAAATCGCGATAAATATCTGCTGTTCCATAGAAAATGTCAATAGCTACTCGACCAAAATGTATGAAACAGCATATTTTTTTGGCGATGTCACTGGTCCCATAGTAAAAGTTGTTCAGTTTGATGGTCTGAAGGCTCTTTGATATGTAACGTATTTAACTTTAAAACTCGCGTTACACATTCTTTACATTTCAAGTGAATTAAAAACATACAAATTTTAATTAACAGCAGTTGTTAATCAAAATGTACATTTATGTGGCTAATTCAAATGTGAAACGTTTTTTTCAAAATGAAAAATAAAAAAGAGGAATTTACGTTTAAATTTAATTAGACTCGAAACATAAAGTTCAAGCGAATTTTTTATTTTTTGTCTGAAATAATTACCTATGTATCTCCACTTTCGTACTTTATGAAATTAGAATGAGAAAAATTAAAAAATAGCACATTTGGCCACTGACAGAAAAATAATCTTAGATTTCATATTGCATTTAAAATACCTACCTAATTAGATAATTTACAACAAAAAATCGCGAGGAAACCTGCATGCTTCAATTTCGAGGCATGTACTGACCCACTGTCCATTATAAGTGGCGACGGGCTCACCCCCTGTCACACTGGACAGAGTTTTCGGTACTACTGGTGAAACGTGGATGTTCTGAGGTTTCAGAATATTTCTGACTCGGGGAATATAGTCGTGAGCATATGCTTTGCTATGCTTGATGCAACCTTAAAGAAAAAAAAACAACAAGAATTGTATTTTGCAATACCTATGACTACAATTTGAATTAAATTTTGAACAAATTATTCACTAAAGGCAACTCTATAATAGTTTTTTGTCGACAATAGCCCAACTCTATTCGTAGTTCGTACATATACATAATAACGTCCAATTTGTCATTTTCGGACTGGACATTGTTTTGCCAGCACATTTCATATCATCGATGCGGGGAAACAATATATTCCCCCCATAAATGTGGGCGAAATAAACATCTTTATGGTTAGGTAAATGTTACTTATAGAAACAAGGATAAAAAGTGAATGTGAATATCATGGTTTTAATACGGGTATCAACAAGTTGTATTATTATAATTAAATACATAATATAAAGTATTTAGAGATTCAGGGTTGAATTTACAGATAGGTGTCTGTGGTTGAATTAGGAGACTCATTACGGTTGGCAAAAACAATTGAGAAAGAATCCATATAGTCTAGTCATCTAGTACGACTCCCACGAACGGGAAGAAATGGATTGTTTGGATTAGATCCTAGTTGGAAACCATTACGGCAATCTCGATTGTTTCAATAATGCTTAGTATCAACCAATCAACAGTAGATAATACAACCTGCGTTACCGTTTATTAACCATTTATGAATAAAACAGAAGACTATTTACTTAAAGTCTTCCTCATTAAAATGAGGAACAATCAACAGTTATTCTTTGTCGTTAATAATAAAGCATACTTATTTCCTTTCCAAGTACTTCAATAGTTTCTCTTTTATTTTCAGATCAAGCGGAACAAAAACTCGGACTGACTGCAAGAAAAACTGGAACAGAATAGAATGACTTTACAACTCAAAACAACTATGAAAACTTGACTCGAACTACAAAATGACGAACGTTAAATTAAAACTTATGTTTTTCCTTCTCAATGCTCTTCTTACAGCCGACATTGTGCACGCTCGGCCCTACTCGTATAACACTACTGATATAGTTATAAAATTTAACAATACAGACTTCCATTTACCCGTAGATTCTAACTCTGACACCCTCACAGTCGCTCATGAGGATGAAACACCAGAACAAACTAACAGAAACTCGAACGATCACATGGAAGCCATCATGACAGCTGAACAAGACAGAGATAAAGATTTGTCTAAAAAATTTATGAAAGAACAAGCGAATCCAGAAAAATCTGACCAGAAAGTAAACATTCAAATGGAAGCTATCATGAACGCTGAAAAGGACCGAGACCAGGAGCTGTCAAAGAAGACAATGAAAGAACATATAATGCCAGAGGTACCTAAAAAAGACGTAGCCTCTGTAGAAAAACAATTAAACATATCAAGTTCTCTTTTAGAAGATATTATCGATTCAGAAACAGACAGAGAGGAAACTTTAACGGACATACTTTTTAGACAAGACGCTGATTTGGTTGCAGCTCCAAGATTCGAGTTTCTAATCGCTGCTAAAATCAACGAAACGGACGTTAAACATAATATTTCAAATACCAAGGGAGGTAAAAGTGATAATAGTATAGATAATAGTAACAGGAACAGTAGTGATGTGCTGAAAAAAGTGGAATACGTAGAATTAGTAGAACTGCTTAAATCTAAAGCGGGTGAAAACAATAGTGCCTACAGTTTAGGTAATATCACTGGACACGAGGTTGACGATGATCTTGCGCCGGATACAAGTGAGTATACCACAAATAGAATTAAAAATAAAAGTTTGTAGATAGGGAACCAGCGGTAAAACGAAGGTATTCTCAATTTGAACGTAAACGTATAACAGATACTTTTTGTTTAGTCCTCAATGCAACAAATAACTTTGTACAAAGCTACCTACCTAGTTACATGTTTAGCAATGCTGACGTTCAAAGTCTGCAATAATACCTAGTTCACTGAGGACTTTGCGAAATCTGCATGCACAATGTTGAAAATAGACGGTTATTGCTGGCTGATATTTTCGCGTAGGTATTCATTTTTGTTAGTGAGTTTTGTTCTACGATCGCCGTCGCTCGGTGATTTTCTTGGAGATTTTTGAATTTCGGGCTTTTCTATATTGCGCCTTTTTCACGTTGGTTCGCGAGCAAATAGAAAGAGGGCTAAGGCGCGAGAGATATCATATGATTAATGGCTATATAACGCCTATACTGCGCCGGCAGGATGTGTTAAATACAAGAATCTTTGACCCTCTAAAGTCTGCCAACCCTTCAGCTGAAATACCTTTTCCCAAACAATAATTCTATTGACCTTTTTGACCTTGTCAAATACAGATAAGTAATATTTACCGATTCAAGTCTCGGTGTGTTTTACGTGAATATGGTTAGAAGCAGCACAGAATTTACCAACGGGCAATCCGATCAGGCTTTGTGACGGATCCCTGATAAATTTAAATTAGATTTATCTTTCTGTTAACTTTATTTATTTAACCGGGTATGTGTGCTATACCGTTTATCTCGTAAATGTAAGTTCTGTAAAGTCAAATCCTAAACAAACAATTTATTGATCTTTACATTGATGATTGCCTCACACATAAACATGGCTATGAGTGTTAAACATGTCTTGTAAACCAACATTAAGGGTATATTACCGTTGGCGCGCTCCATACAAACAAAGTCTGGTGATATTTTCAATACTAACCAATTAAAGTCAATGACATTTTCCAGAAACAATCTAGAAACTAATCTCTATGTTTGCATGAGGTCCGATTTTCGTTAAAATTTATAGTTTTAAAGTAACAGTGCCTCAAAGAATCCATACAAATCTTAAATTAAATTAAAATTTAATATTTTATCGAAAATCTGACTTCATACAAACAAAGAGATTAGTTTCTAGATTGTTTCTGAAAAATTTCTTTCAATTGGACAGTATTGAAAATATGACTTCGTTTGTATCTATGCAGCGCGCATTTGCGCTCTCGGAATAAACTTCTCTACCCCTAAAGCCCTAAAGAGTTAATAAGGTCAGCTCCTGAGTTCACGACTCACTGAATATTTTATCTAAATATTATGACTGAAGTGTGTATTGTTCAGAGTTACAAAGTCAACATCAGCAAATCCAACTGAAGAAGCCAGGAAAACTATCGAATTTTACAAAAATGTTCGTATATAGAACAACACCTGAAAGGCTGTTGTGTAATTTTCCGATTAGGTATAACTTTTATAAGATCGAGCGGTACCTAAAGTATTAATGATTATATTAGGCAAAGGTATGTTTTGTTTCTGTGATCATCAAATCCATTATCTCTGAAATTAATTAACAAAATATTAAGACGCTGTTAACCGGTCGAGGCCGTTTTTTGAAGACGAACGAAAGTGTTTTAAACTGTGTTTTAAAGTCTGAAAACCAATTATGTCTTATTTAAGGATCTAGCTGATAGGCGACCGTTCTCAATTACACGATTAGATTAAGTTTAATAGATAGAAAAAAATCCCAAAGTTACCCCTTTTTGTTATGTTTTTTCATTACTATGATTAAACTGCTGATATTTAACTTTTTATTCTTGTACTTAACTAAATACATTAAATATTTCTAGTGAACTCCGTAGAATTTTGAGCTTAGAAACATCCATGAGCAAAGATATTGATGAAAAACACGTTTTTTTGCGATCCTGCTTACAATTGGAGCGGAATGGCTAATTGCAAACTTATGCTTGCAAGAAAGAGACGCTTGCACTTGGATAACCTGGCCTTAAAGCTCAGGCCACACAGAGGCGGTCCTGTGGGAAAGCGGGCCAGCGGCGGTTCTGCGGGAAGCGAATATCTGCGGACCAGCGATGATTTTTGTGTGTTTTGTAGTGTATGGTGTGGTGGAAAGGTCATGTCCGAGTTTGTATGGCCCCTGTAACAGAGAAATAAGCGCTGGTCCGGAGATATTCGCTTCCCGCAGGTCCGCCCCCGGACCGCTTTCCCGCAGTCCGGCCTCTGTGTGGCCTGATGACCTTAAGAAGCAGAATCGCCAAGAACTGCCAAAAACACCATGTTGATTTGAGACCGATTGTATCGAGTAGTCAATAAGACCCTTAGCGCTTTTCACACACGATGATGTGCGCGGTGCGTCAATCGCTCACCGTGTGTGCTTCTACGCGCGGCGGTGCTTCACAAATGACGGTCTGACGTCTGCCGCTCCGTCAATGCGTCATCGTGTGTGATGGTGATCCCACTAAACTGGTGTCAAAGCTGGAACTAGCAGCAATAGAGACTATATTTTCGAGTCACGTTGCAGGGTTTGCCTCGAACACTTGTCTCTCGCGTGGTGTTCGCGCGGTTCGCGTCTCAGCCTGCCACGAGGCTCCAAAATCCTTCTCAGTTATTCTTACTCAAAAACAATCCTCGAGATTGGATAGACACTCCCTCAAATAACTTGACACTGGCGAAATCTAACAAGGAAACGCCATTAAATAAAAATAGAATAGAATAGACTATATTTTCGTTTGTTCATGTAGAAGATCCGTGGTGGAACTAATGAGACTTTTCCCCACTAGTTTCCCCACGGATCTAAATACTATAATTTTATCTACCCTCTGCAGAGAGCGCTAGTGGGCACATGACCTGTCGTAGTTCTATCCATGTTCGCAGGCTTCACTGACATGCAGACCCTACTTCTGGCGTGCATCGGGACGCTGCTGCCGCTGCTGGCTGTACTGTTCGCTACTCTATTCATCAGGTTAGTTTGAAATGGTAATGAAATTAGAACCAAAATTTAACGTTTTAAGGCCCCAAAATATCTTGGAGGCATGTTTTATTTTTCATTTTTCGACTACATTTATACAATTTGCCGAATCAAAAGTCATACCTAAGTATTCTTGGATAGTTTATCTAGTGAAAAATTGTTATCGTTGTCTTAATGAACAAGTTAGTATAACATAACAATCGGAAACTATTTTTAGTTCTTCTAAAACGAGAGAAATGTTTAAAAATACATGAAAATACGTCATCTTTGTGACAATTTTCTATCGAGTGAAGTAATTCCAATCGTGTATTCAATGTATGAACTAGTAGAATCATTTTTTTAAACATTTTTCTCGTTTTAGAAGAACTTAAAATAGTTTCCGATTGTTGGTTTAGCATGCGGATTATGACAGTAGGTACACACGGCGACACATCATAAGCTACGCAAAACCAATATAAGCTCGACGCGCGTAGGTAGAGTAACGTATAACGTCGCGCGGCTAGCTTATGTTGGTTTTGCGTAGCTTGATGTGTCGCTGTGTGTACATAGAATCATTTTTATTCCGTATTTACGCGAGCAAAGCCTAGCAATACAAATAAATATCAGCCCAAAACCAGCGATGGCTTGATGCCAAACTATGTAGCAATTTTAGCCGGAAGTGCTCAGTCACTTCCGTTTAGTGCAGTGAACATTTTACACCTCTTAATTTGACTTCACTTCTGAGTGAGGTTAGGTTCACGATGCGGTGGTTAAATTTTAAAGATAAATACAGCATAGTAAATAAGTACAAAGGCGACCACATCTCTGAAGAAATGTCTTCCAGCGGACCCGTGAAAGGCAGATAGTTTACAAAGTGAGACAGGCATTGTGTACACACTTCTAATTTCAATATGAATAAAATCGTTTGATAAAATAAACCTTTTTATGGAAGAAAGAATAAAAGCCCATACCTAATGTACATAAACCCGACTAGCATGTAATGTAAGGTACATGTAACCCTTCGGCGTTTTTTGCACTTAAAGAACATACGTTTTCAATTTCATTATCGTGCGCCCGCGGCTCGCCTCGACACGTCCTCCGACTGTCATAAAAATAATTTAATTCACCACTCTTATTCAGAAAACTTGAAAAGGCATATTATTATGCAGGTCTCTGGCATATCTTCTATCTCACCCTGTAAGTGCATTCACACACGATGACGCACTGACGGAGCGGCAGATGTCAATCCATAGAACCACACTCGGTGCGTCAACGCGTCACCGTGAGTGCTTCTACGTGCGGTTACATACAACTCCTTGCTTCACAAATGACTGACTGACGTTTGCTGCTCCGTCACTGCGTCATCGTGTGTGAACGCGCTAAGGTTGATACTTTTTTTCCTAACTCCCTGTATAATGTGCATCCTTTGCCGTGGACCCTAGACTAGAAGGTTTCATCAGGTTGGAATGACAAGTCAAGTGGTGATAGTGGCTGCCTTTATATAAAATAAAAGCAGTACCTGGACGGATCGACCTTTGCTCGGCGTCTTCTAAGTTAATCTAGATAAGTTTAATTCATCCCAAAGAAAATCAATTTCACACAAAAAATTACACCTGGCTTTACAACTAGGAGCATAGATATTTCAGCCTACTAAAAAAAGCTTTGGAAAATAAATGAAAGAAAATAAATTGGTTTTTGTGTTAAAACCGATTTTTCAGGAATGTCACACACGATGACGCACTGACGGAGCAGCAGACGTCAGTCCGCACGTAGAAGCACACACGGTGCATCAATCCGCACCGTGTGTGCTTCTACGTGCGGTTTCATACAACTCCTTGCTTCACAAATGACGGACTGACGTCTGCTGGTCCGTGAATGCGTCATCGTGTGTGCTCTAACCTGCTACTTAAAGTATAAGAAACTTATCCCTTAGTCACCCCGTACGTACGAGTCTAGGGTGGTTCAACCACACGCACACCATGGTAGTGCATGTAAATTATACTTGTACTACCGCTTTAGGATTCAAATGCATCAGAGTGAAGGCATCCTCATTTCTTGGCGTCTTCAAGAATAAGGCACGAAGCTTTCATGAAACAGTAATAGTTTAGATAGATAATGTGATGAAGATGATGATGTCCACAGATGCCTGTACAAGCGCTGGTGCCTCAAGCCCGCTGCCGTGTCGGAGTCAGACAGCAGCGAGAAGCAGGACGACAACCATCAGCAGGTAAATACATAGTTTTAATAATCATGAGCCCCTGTTGACTTCCTACTAGGTACCTACTGGGTTACAGACCGCGCATGGTATGGGCATTGGTCAATGCTGATTGGTAAACATATTAAACACGCTACGGCAGCGCAAGATATGCCATACCTAATTAATAAATAATAAATAAATAAATATCTTGGACATTGTTACACAAATTATCTAATCACGTTTAAAGTACCAGAAACTAGCCTGGAGTGCGATTTTTGAATCTCATTCGGTGAGCTCAGCTGTTGAAAATGTCAAAATTACTATGGAGATATACGCATCTTTCTACTGCTGATTTGACTTTAAAAATCGCACTCCTTCAGTACGATTTTTGGAAATCAACTCAGCAGTAGAAAGATGTATATCTCCATGGTTATTTTGACATTTTCAACTGCTGAGCTCACCGAATTAGATTCAAAAATCGCACTCCTGGACTTGTATTATGATGACTAGACAACGATATAGAAAGATAAAAACATCCATGACTCGGGTACAAAATATAAAAATTCTTGTCCCTTACGGGATTCGAAATCGTACTTATGACCAGTGGGATTCTCGATGCCGTCCACACGCAGAATGTGCCTTATGTAACACGTTCAAAACGTTATTATCGACTGTCGTGGTAGAGTAGCTCAATCCGTCTTACCCTACTTGGTTAAAAGGAAGTTTTCCCTCAGAAGTGAGCTATAATTTGCTAGTAATAGAAGTAATAGGGTTTCTATTTAAAGTGTTATGTGTTTTTATATTAGAATAAAATGATAATAACAACGTTATCATTTACAAAATCAGCTTCAAACCAAACTTTGCTAATGGACAAAGCGCCTGATGATAAACTGTGAGCAAATCAAAGAGGCACCATTGCTCAGTTTGATTTAGCAGGCCATTTATGACATTTAGAAAAGTTAGTACAGAGTTTCGGTACTACTGGTGAAACGTGGATTTTCTGAGGTTTCAGAATATCTCTGACTACCCCCTCGGGGATTATAGTCGTGAGCATATGCTAGTACAGAATAGAATAAATACTAGTACCCGTACCAGGGTGGGGGTGAAGGTTTGTATGGAAGTTTCGTAGAGAAACACGAGAAATTCTGCTAGAAAATAAACAAATAAGACATATCAACGAGCGTAATCTTCGTCCCTCACGCAAAATATAAGATGTTTGCGAGGTATCTTGCTCGAGTTTAATTTATAATACTTAATTAATATTTACAGAATAAACATTGTGTTCATTATGTACAATCTTAGCATTATTTACGTTATTTATCCATATATTCAGGATCTTGTCAACGCGTCCTCCCCCGGGGTCTATAAATCCGAGGGCACTGCCGCACCTCGTTAGGTCTCCTGTGTTAATAAATAATATCCCTATATTGGGGCCTCTGCCACTTAAAAGATACTAGATTTTGCTCACGGCTTCACTTGTCTAACTTTTGTAACTTTTTCTGGGTGCCTCTACATTAAAGCCCGACCAGAAAAATAAAAAACCTCGCCATGTTCCGGAAAATCAATAGAACTAATTTTTGTACTTACTTGGAAAACTGACCCCAATCTAGGTTTTTATATTTCTGGTCAGGCTTTACTTTACATTCTTGTTTTTGACTAGATACTTTGTCAATCTATTGATATATAAATGTTCTTTTTCTCCCCTCCGGACGGAAAGCGCCAATTTTCGTCCCGCTGCGCTAAACGAAGTTGCCGCTTTCCACCTCCGTCGAGGAGAAAAATAGTATAGGTACTAACCTCGGGCAGTAAATAAGAAAGCCTCAGATCAGATCACATGTTTGTTGACCCATTACATGAGATCTGAGACCTTTCTTACTTTCCTGCCCTCGTTGTGTAATCTACTATATTCATAGAAGTGAGCCTTGCTAAATATAGTTGGTGATAGTCTTAGAGATGCTCTAAGGTGATAGTAGCATGGGACTATGGTCAAATGTTTAAATAAATCAATAAATATTTTAGACATTGCAACAAAAATTATCGGGTCCCATTTTAAAGTACCAGAATCTGGTAGGTACTCAAATCTTTCAGTTCAAACTTGTAGATAACCCAACGATATAAAGGGTGTTAGGGTAAACAGTTGCATTACTTTAAGGGGTGATTGTACCCATGATACTGAACAACTTTACCGAAGAAACCTATAGGAAATTCGCAATTTTTTTTCTACTTTTATACAAACGTTCGATCAGCTGGTTGCATTTAGTACCTATGGTTTTTTTTTTTGAGAATTCCTATGTGTTTCTTAGGGAAAGTTGTTTAGTTTAGTTTATCATAGGTACAGTTCAACCACCCCTTAAAGTAATGCAACTGTTTAACTTCACACCCTTTAGAATACGCTTCATCCAGATAAGTACAAACATGTATTTTTTCAAACCAAACACTACATTGGATTTGATAAAATAAAACGTTGTGTTTTATGATTGTACCTACCTATAAATATTATACATCATCATCATCATATCAGCCGAAAAACGTCCACTGCTGGACATAGGCCTCCCCAAAAATGGGGGGATTTGCCATAATCGCCACGCTTGGCAGGCGGGTTGGCGATCGCAGTTGGATTGAATGTGTGTATTCAGAGGCTGCTGCTGCCCATCCTCCGGTAGATCCCTTAGTCGCCTTTTACGACACCCACGGGAGGAAATGGGATATATTAACATATCACGACGGAAATAACGACTTTAAGGTTTTTGAAAAAAATTTATGTTTGGATTTGCAATGAATGTAGAAACAAGAACAGAGTCCACGTTGAAAGAATTCCGTCAATTGAATATCTTTCTGAATAAGTCTTGCTACTCCTTTGTTAGACGATGGTTGAAAAAGCACTAAGTATTACAAGCAAAAATGCCCTTTATTACAAAAGGGATACAGCAAAATCACAGTCGACATCATAGTTGGTTATATTTTACCTGAAATGAAACTCTAACTCTCAGCACTAAGGATGGATTTTGATTGTAAGTGTTCCAAATCTGGCATTTCTATAGTAAATTGAACAAAAGTCGTTTTGATCGTTTATTTTACTGTCTGTAGCTGTAGGAATAATAGGGAAATTGAATGTAACTCTGTCTATGTTAGACTGTCCAATTATGTTAATTAGAAATCATAAATAACATGATTTATCATCATCATCAGCCTATCATTATGCATTGCTGAACGTAGGACCTGGTGCGTTACAAAACGCTATCCTTGGGCCGGTTTCACCACTTTAGGATAAGTTCTTGTTAGCTTATCCGACAGAACTTATTCGGAAGTGGTGAAGAAGGCCCTTAGCCTTCCTTATCTAGTCGCTCTCCGCCACATTCCTAGGTCGTTTGTCCGGTACCGCAGGGCGTCCCACACTACGCCTGCCAGTTCGTCTCCACTCTAGACCACAAACTTCCCATCCGTTGTCAGTTCTTCGGCAGATATTACCAGCGTTCTGCCACTTCTGCTTGCTAATTATCAGAGCTATGCTGTCAACCACTTTAGTTCTCTGACATATCACCTCATTCCTATTGTGATCTCTCAGAAAACACCGAGCATAGCTTTCTCCATATATAGTTTGCTGATCGACTTTGAATCCCAAGATTTAGTCCTATGTCGTCGTCACTGGAAACAATGCATGCCACAATTAGGAAGATTTACAGTAGTCAATCGTTAATAAATTCAAAAGTATTTAATTATTTTAAACTCTATCGCTTAGGTCTCTACGTTAACTAGCCGTTTTGGATATAAATAGGAACATTCGTTTTGCACACACAAACAACCTCTCACCCTAAACGCATATACCTTCTCCGTTCCTTCGTGGGTAAAAAGACTGAAGCTAAAAAGCTCTTGCCGAATTTCCAGTCGTCCTATCCTTCTAGTACATACTTCCGAATAACGATTGCCTTCACCGGTGCAACACACATACACACACTTACACGCACACACTAACGGATATTCACATAAAGCCATTTGTATGTGTGAACCTATACGTAGACATTAACTTGCATTCGATGCGGTAATGTCCAATCGATGAAAGTTATGTCAACGTTTGATTTTTAAACAAAAAAAGAAAAACAGTTTGTAAAATACCTTACTACAGTCTTAGATCAAAATAAATGAATGGATAGGCCTTACGCCAACATTTCAAACCAGAAAAATGAGGCAAAACCAATGAAAGGTTTACTTCAAATTTGTATGCAAGTGCCCTAGATTTGACAATAATGGCGCTAGTTTGTATGGACCAAGTGCACCAGTAGTTTGCTTCAACTTACCGCGTTTTAGGCCTATCCATTAATTTTATTTTGATCTAAGACTACAGTGCTATTTTTGAATCTCACACATTCTTAGTTTACGGAAGTATCAAAATAAATTCGTAGGCTTCGTAGGTATATGAATTTGAAAGTTTTAGATTAAGTAATAACATCTGATTGTCATCGCTACTGCAGCCAATTTAAAGTTGTATTGGACTGGCCACGTGTACGGTCTGCCGCATGCCAAATGGCTGATCAAAACCATCAACCAACTGTATAAATGGACGCAGTTCCGCAAAAAAGATCCAACCCACTATAGAGCCCATAGTGGGTTGGATCGTTTTTGCGGAACTGCGTCCAAATAGACCACCACGCGTGCCCAATGCGGATTGGTAGACTTCACAAACGCATCGGAATTTCTTCTTCAGCGAATGCAGGTTTCCTCACAGTGTTTTCCTTCACCTTTTGAGAGCAGTCGGTATTACGTTCACAATTTAGAAAAATTAAAGTACCTACACCAATGAAGCACTAAATGATTAATTATGAATTATGAACTCATTGCTAAATGGCATGTGGTCCGTGCGGAATCGAACCTGGACCTCAAGATTGAGTTTCCATAGCTCTCCACAACGAGCCACCGACGATGATCGACTGATTCTTGACTGATGGAAACGTTTAAATTATTGGTCACTCTATTCCAGCTAGCAATTTAGAAACCTAATTCATTTACTACAATGAATTACTCCAGTTTTGTAGTTGAACATACTGGCCATGATTTGACGTGATCACACATACATAAACTCGTGACCATAATCCCTTTTGGCGTGGTAAGAATTTTTGCTATCACTACAAACTGTCTAGCATACAGTTTTAGCAGAGCTCTCTTTTAGCATACTAAGCCCCACTTGCGCCAACCTGGGTTAGCAATAAACTCCAGGTTAAGTTGGTAACCCATGACTTTTTGTATAGAAAAACAACTGAAAGAGCTATTTTATCCGGAGGTAATTGCTAACCCGTGGTTGGCGCAAGTGGGGCTTAAGGATTCAAGATCAAAATTACGTACAAGGTGGTAATAAGTTGGCTAGCCTTTCGCCTGCAAATATACTGCATAAAAAACCCTTATACCTTCGTCGTCTCATACGACACCCGTGGGAAGAAAAAGGAAAGCAAAAGTGATAAAATATTGAAAACCTCTGCTTCTTTGAGCGTGCGAAGTGTAACATACAAATTATTGCCAAAATTTCCCTTTACCCTTCCCACCAGTGCGCTTGTGTGCCGATGCGCAAGAGCAGCCACGTTTTACTAGCGTATTTACACGTGTGTGTGTGCGCGTGTGTGTGTTAGTTAGCCGGTTTCCAGTAGGTACTGTAATGTTGTGAATAGTTTTAATACATGTGTAGGTTTGGTAAGAAATTTTTGGGGTTACTTTTTGCGGTCGAGAAAAGTACCTAAGTAGATAGTTTTTTTGTTGGTATGTTGTATCAGAGTTGTTCGATAGCGTTATGGTTATTAGTTTGAAATAACGATGATGTAGAAGGCATTTTATCTTGAGATATGTTAGAGTTTGATTTGAAATGGTTCTCTTAATTTTCGCGTAAGTATGAAATTCTGCCCAGCCCCTCTAGCATGCCACCGCCGAGAAATCGACAAAAATCGAGACGTGCTTCCATCTTTATTATTTTACGTTCGCCAAAAAGAGCGCGCATGACGTTTTTCTCGTTTAAACGCTTTGTCGTGGGTGGCATGCTAGCCGGGCTGGAGTGCGATTTTTGAATCTCATTCTGCTGTCTGTCAAATTCAGTCTAACACATGGTTTTACATAAATAAATTCGCAGACTTTTCTCTTCGCAATTGTAGATTCGATTCTATACTTACCATAACTTCTGCTTCTTACCTGTAGTCCGTAGACGTACCACCTACGATATGTTTTTTTTTATTATTATTTCAGATAAATAGTTACAAAATAAATTGTGCTCCGTTTGGCATAGTCTCTCATGACAATGTAGAGAAAGTAGTATTTTTAATTCTTCGGCCATTTTTACACGAATTTCAGATCAATCTCCAAACTCCGAAAAAGAAACCAAAAACGTCATACTAACATTTATACCCTTTACCTTAGATTATAACTTCATAATTCTTTTTCGTATCGGATAATTTTGAAATTAAAGTTTGTATGTAGTAGACATGTACAAGGTCTGCGGTGTATTAGTGCGTTCACACACGATTGACGCACGACGGACCAGCAAACGTCAGTCCGTCATTTGTGAAGCAAGGAGTAGTATGAAACCCACGTAGAAGCACACACGGTGACGCATTGACGCACCGGGTGTGGTTCTATGGACTGACATCTGCCGCTCCGTCAGTGCGTCATCGTGTGTGAAAAGAACTTAGAACTAAAAGAAATAGGAGGAAGTAAGTCCTTTTAGTTTTTGTGTCATCTGTGTTACTGTTTGAAGATGTCGAAAGTTTTAGAAACTAGGGAAGACGGTGGGAAGGCATGGGGGGGGGGGGGGGGGGATAGACTGTGTCTGCAGGAGTCGGCACCCCCCATGTTGTGAACTTGTGACTAGCTGTTTGGGAACGGACAATGTCGTAAAGTTTTGTTAGTTGACGTTTGGTTTGAGATACAAAACAAGTTTCAACATGCAAGTAGCTCGTGGTTACTATACGATCTATCTATCCATGTATTATCTATCTATCTGGCTGTTTCATACATATTAAAACAGTTCCGCGACTGACTGACAGACAAAGCATAGATTAAACCACTGAAAGTAGAAACATGAAATTTGGAATAACTTTTAAAGAGGAGCCTACATCCTTAATCATGTTGGGGTTTTTCTCCCTTCCGAAAGCGTCAACATTCGTCCTTCTGCGCTAAACGAAGTTGCCGCTTTCCGCCTCCGTCGAGGAGAACAATAGTATACTAACCTCGGGCAGTAAATAAGAAAGGCTTAGATCACATGTTTGTTTACCTCGGATTTGCGTTGGTCAAGAATTACCATTCTTACTTTCCTGACCTCGGTGTGTAATCTACTATTTCGAAAATCAATCCCTAAAGGGGTGAAGTTTACCGAAGTCCACGCGGACGAAATCGCAGGCAAAAGCTATTGTAAACTGGGTGAAACACTTTCAGAGGTGGTTCAGACAATAGAACTGAACAATACTACGGGAGAAAACCTGAAATCGGAAAAAAAATCGGATGTTTCATACATTTGAGTCGAGTTTTTTTTTTTTTTTTTTCATGTTTTTGTTTCTATAAAAAATTAATACCAGTATAGTTACGTTCGTTTTATCGTAAAAAGCAGGGTGTAACCCAGTAGATTACACACCGAGGGCAGGAAAGTAAGAAAGGTCTCAGATAACATACAATTTTTCTCCTCGACCGAGGTGGATAGCTGCAACTTCATTTAGCGCAGCGGGACTAAAATTGACGCTTTCCGTCCGGAGGGGAGAAAATACCTTATTTTAGGGAAGACAAAGGTCTGAAGCACCCGCCAAAACTTAGAAACATTGAAAGAACTGAACAACTTTCACTATGGAGTCGACATCGAAATCGCGAAAAACAAGGATCTGCTTTTCTTTACAATTGGTTCAAGTAGGTAGCCAGTGATCAGTGCCAGTTGCCAGTAGAGTTTTTTAAAATCTAGCTATTGACGATTTCAAAATTATTATTTCCTCGCGGTTTCGATGTTGACCCGATATTCGGGCTTTGGAGGGGCAAAGCAGGCAGAAGCAGAAGACGCATTTTCAATGATAAATGAAAATTCGCTGGAAAAACTAATTCTAGAAGCTGTAAGTCTTGAAAGTGCTTTGTTCTTGAAAGAAGGGGCTTTCGTAACAAACGCTCCCGCAACGAATGCTCGTAAAGCAAAGCATTCAAAGCGAATACTCCCAGTTAATACCGTCCTATAAGCTTTTTACCCTTTAGTAGCCTCTGTTGATCCTTTAAAATAACTCAGTAAGCACTTGTATGCTAATGATTTATGAACATTTTCCCATTTCACACAAAACGAATGCCAACTGAGTCACAAATAACATTTGCACCATTGTCTTGCCCACCATACATCCGTAACCCGAATTTAGTACCACTAACTTATATTTTACCATTTAAAAAGCCAATTAGAATTAAAATTTCGTCCTTATTTCTTGACTCACAAGATGTAGAGTTGCTGTTGTTACAGTGAAATTAAGTTTGTAGAAATACATAAAGATTTTCGGTCATGAAAATGATTTAGGTACAATTTTCAACTGTATATTTATTACTGTAAGGTCGAAGGATAATGTTATGTAAGTGCAAATGTTAAGTTTGTAGAAAAACCACAGAATCTTTGTTACTGGTGGTTTGCTAACGGTAATTCAGGTTTGGAAAGGTACCCTATGTGAGAGCTTTTCGTATAGGCACGTGAATTGTAAAGATTTATGTTGCTAACTACGTGATTTATTGACTTTTTCAAAAAGTTCTTAATTTTGAAAGCCAAAGTTCAGAATGGTGTCGTCATGTGCGGACAATTCCAAGCTGAATCGAATAAACAATGTTCAGGATATTTTCAGTAGTTTATACCGAGTTTATTTCGTTATTAATTAATCATACGTCCTTTTCAAACAATTTTATTACGTACACAAGACGGTTGCCGACGTCGAGGAAGACCCAAAAGAAGATAGAGTGACGGTTTTTATACCTTCCTGAACGGTTGGCCCGATTTCGCGTTGTATAGGGAGGATTGGAGGAAAAGAGGGGAGACCTTTGCCAAGCAGTGGGACACAAAATAGACCATAAAAAAATCAAAAATTTTAAACCACCGAAATCTCGCTTTTAGGTCCAATAAACAAACTCTGCCCTTTAAATTGGTCCTCGCGGTGAACTGAACACTTTTACCAAATAAAATACAATTTGCTTCGTATCGAATAAATTTTGGTTAGAGCTCCTGCCTTTAAAGTCCCCTGAGACGACTCTAGTTACAATGAAGTAAGCAACAAAGTAGCTTGTTACACGTGGCTTTGTTATACTAAGAGAGGTCGTATCGTTTCGTCGGTGTAATGAGAGAAAGCCACAGTGGCCGTTTCCGAGAAATGGAACTGAGGTTAAAGTTAGTGAATTACGATTATTTTAGGGCTTTCGTTAGGTTTTTAGCACATAAGTAAGTTATAGCCTGTGTATACTGTAAGGCAAAGGCCTCCTCTCACGAATAAGTTTAAGAGAGTGCGCGCTTGCTTATTGGTGGAGGCAACATAGTGGTCAACTTGCTGTCAGGTAATTTTTCAGCCACCTTAACAGTAGCCCTCTGACCTGGATAAATTAATAGTTAGTTACATATCCACCTGATAAAACTGTCCGGCATAAACTGCATAACGAACTTTCCGAAGCATAGAGACATATAAATCGTTCTAGATAGAGACCGAATAGACACTTGACTTCTTGAGTCAAATTAGTGTATTACCTTAGGCGCGCTCCATACAAACGAAGTCTGGTTATATTTTCAATACTTACCAATTAAACAAGTAGGTCATCATCATCATCATTAGCCTATATACGTCCCACTGCAGGGCACAGGCCTACCCTCTAGGAGGGTGTTTGTGCGTTAGTCCACCACGCGTGCCCAATGCGGATTGGTAGACTTCACATAGGCATCAGAATTTCTTCTTCTGCATATGCAATTATGCAGGTTTCCTCACGACGTTTTCTTGTTTTATAGTTAGGTTAGCCCCGACAACGCGTGGGGCATACGCAATTACGCAAATACGCGAAACTTCTTAGAAGTTTCCTCACTTGTGTTTTATCCACTTTTCCGAAATTTTTTGTGTTTATTTAGTTTGGTTCGTAAACCTTCAAAATAAACAAACAGCCTCAATTATCAGTGACGTAACAACGGCTTAATAAGATAAACAAAACAACTCTTTACCCTGTCGCGCGCAGGTGTTCGCTATTCAATTATAATTACAAGCAAGGAAGGAAATTAAATAGCTTACGCTGAATATTGTTGCTATTCAAGAGTAAATTGTATTCAATTACCTACTACTGAACTGTAAATTAAGTTATTCATTGATTTTAGTATCAGCTTATACAGCATACATACATAATATACGAGTACTTACCTACAGGGTGGAATCTTAAAGGCCTCCGCTCATTGCAGCGATATTATCGCTGCGATTTTGCGATAATTGTTCTTAGTACATTTTGTATGGGGACGCGCTCGATCCTACACACTGCCGCGATATTATCGAGCGATAATATCGCTGCGATTTTGCGATAATTGTTCTCAGTACATTTTGTATGGGGACGCGCTCGATCCCACACACTGCCGCGATATTATTGCAACCTGACGCAATCTCTTTCTACTACATTCAGTGAAGGGCGCATGCATGACGCGAATCGTGGAATCGCTGCAGTGTGTATAAGGTGTCGCGATATCGCTGTCGATAATATCGCTCGATAATATCGCTGCAATGTGCGGAAGCCTTAAATGATTTACATATTTTAAAGTGCTTCATATCATCAAACTGAATAACATGCACTATGGAGCCAACATCTAAGATACGAAAAAAATTGCTTGCTCCCTTAGCCTTACAAAAAATCACATCATGTATACCGTCCTTAATAATCTGATGATGTTTTAAGATCTGTAGTCAAATAAAGAACCCTTATACTGTCGCCTATTCTGTCTGTCTGTATGCCCAACCTCCATTTTTGACCATTTTTGCACGTATTGAAACCGAAGACGAGATAAAATCAAATTTTTGACCCTCCTATTTGACAGACAGACTTACTGGAACCCTCCCTCCGTCTCACCCTTATTCGTGAGAGGAGGCCTTTGCCCTGCAGTGGGATTCTACAGGCTATAACTTACTTTCTTACAGACTTATGTACTGTGTATTTGACTTCCCATAAAAAAAACGTAAAAGCGGATGATGTAGGGTAATCAGTGCTAGAAAAAAATGGCTACGGAACCTTATCATAGACGTGTCCTACACACTCTTGTCCTGTTTTGCACAGTAAGAGCTGTCATACACGATGACGCACTGACGGAGCAGCAGACGTCAGTCCGTCATTTGCCGCGCGTAGAAGTGGTGACGGATTGACGCACCGTGTGTGGTTCTACGTGCGGTTTCATACAACGCCTTGCTTCACAAATGACGGACAGACGTCTGCCGCTCCGTCAATGCGTCATCGTGTGTGATCCCACTAACTCCGGCAATGATTTTCCGACAAATCGCGTCCACCAGCTACCATGTAAAATACCCAGCTTTTTGTGGAGAATTGAGGAAAAATCAATTTTTTCTCGAGTCGGTTGATCTTCGGTTGCGTAGTGTCATCAGTCGCCATGCTTAGGGTCGGTGTACCTTCACAAAGAGGACGAATCAATGCCCTCGACTTGAGATGAGGCACCGATGGGTTATGGCCATGGATTAAGATTTTAGTTTATGATTTTGATGTATAGACAGTCAAGTTACGAGTACCTACGAGTATACAGGGTGAAATTGATATCATTAGCATCCTTATATACTAAGAGTCTACCCATCAAATTATGGGAGCAAAGCGATTGGAGCAAAAAAAAAAAATGGCTATTGCATACATTTGAGCAGATTTTTTTTTGGCACTGATCTGTTTGCTCCTATAGTAAAAGTTGTTCTGTTTGATAGACTCTTAGTTTAAAAGGATGTGATATCAATTTCACCATGTAATTATTAATAACAAGTAAAGGTAGGTTTAAAGGTAGGTTGTCCTAGTCCGTCACACTGGACAGAGTTTCGCTACACTGGTGAAACGTGGATGTTCTGAGGTTTCAGAATATCTCTGACTACCCCCTCGGGGATTATAGTCGTGAGCATATGCTATGCTTGTTTATGATATCTTTGGTCCACGACTTCGTCTTGCGTTGTCTTAAAAAAGTATCCTATTGGTACTTTTTTAATCCAAAACATGTTCTATCTGTGAAATTTTGATTAAATTCAAATGCGTGAATGAGTCACGAACACTCAAGCATGATCACATTTTAGTAGGATAATTTCACTAGAAAACTCTGTTCTGTGTGACATTTAGTGAGCCCGTCACCACTTTTAATCGTAAAGCGTCACGGCTCCCGTTGACGATAGACACAGTTGAAACAACAACACGCCTAGTAAACGAAGCACGGTTTCCTCACCCGTTCATTCCCAGTAATTCTACTGAATAGTTCTACCGTAGAACTAATGGGACTTTTTTTTCCCACTAGTTCTACTTTTAAATGCTCCACCGAATAGTGGAACTAGTGGGAACATTACTTCTCAGTAGTTCTACAGGTATTCTGTCACCAAAAAGCCAGTGGTAGAAACTTTTAAACTCTAGTTTCTTTGGTCCAAATAAAGTGACGTGAAAGTATATAATTTTGGCGTATCCCCTACGTATCGTCCGGTCCGGATCAGAATGCCTTCCGGGTCGTCCGGCCGTCCGGGGACCGGGCCTCGCGTCCGCGATCCTTCGATAATCCGTCGACACATCGATGTAGCGTCTGCACAAAAAATACCATGAGGAAAACTGTGTTGATATGTTTTTGTTGGTTTTGCAGGGAAAAGAGTACCTAATCTTGTTTTTGTTATTCAAATATCATAGAATACCTACATAACCCATTCCGTAGTTCCATTTTGGGTGTACATACATTTTACTACAATAATAGGAACAACGAAATGACTTAACAAAAAACCGTAATAATACGTATACGGTTGTGTAGTGGATTTTAGGCCATTTATTGAAATGTGAAGATTGCTCACTACCTGTCACACTGGGCAGACTTTGGGCATTGTTAGTGAAATACGGATATTATGTAAGTAAATCTCGGGCGGTAAATTATAATACTCACATAATTTCAAATATTGATTATAAACATGTAACAGCCATGTTGTGCTATTATCGAATCAAATAAAATATTGAAAAATTATGTCTCGGGCTGGGACTTGAACCCGCACTCTTCCAAACCGAGGAATTGCGTTCTCTGGGTTGTGGGCTCGGTGGCGAAATTGGAACGAAATGAAATTCCCCGGTTTGGAACAGTGCGGGTTCAAGTCCCGCCCGAGACATAATTTTTCAATCTTTTATTTGATTCGATAATAGCACAACACGACTGTAACATGTTTATAATCAATATTTGAAATTATGTAAGTATTATAATTTATACAGGGTGTTTCATAAGTAACAATAAATTTTTAAAACTCATAAGGGGGTTGTTTAGACCGTCAAACTGAACAACTTTTTCTATGGGACCGACATCGAAATCGCGAAAAAAATAATTTTATATCCCATACATATTTTAGCTCTAGTCGATTTGTAGAGTATAGAACATAATTTTTTTTTTTCGCCATTTCGATATTGGTCCCATAGTGAAAGTTGTTCAGTTTGATGGTCTACACCAGTCACCACCCCCTTAAATGTTTATTTGTAGTTTTGTAACACCATGTATAATAGATTATGACTCGAATTTTACCGGGGTTAGACTAATTCATAGTATTCTGTGATAATCTGATAATATCATATACATGTACGTGTGTTTAGAGTTTAGAGTTATCCCTCTATCTAGACATAATATTATACTTAGTCCTGAGCATAATAGTATGCTGTTATAGGTAAGTTCTTATGTTTTTGACTCTCAGCATAGGTTGTTTCAGTGATCTACTGGTCCAGTCAAAGTCAAAGTCAAAGTCAAAATTTTTATTCAAAATAATATCACATAGATAACTTTTTGACGTCATTTTTGATTCTACCACCGCTTTGGAAGGTGTTCCGTTGTAGAGAAGATGCGGCCAGAAACTCGTGATAATAATTAAAACTTTGTGATAATATTGTTCATATTCAATCTCATACTTCGATAAAGTCCTTGTTAACGCATAAAGCCTGTCTGTCTGTCGGTACGTAGGTACCAATAAGCCCCGGGGCTCACCTCACTCGTTAAAGCACATAATTTACCGTTTTCACAAATTCCACTCGGAAACCAAAGGGTTAAATTTACTCTTTATTACCACGACTGAATTTTGAAACCGCAAGGAAATATTACTATTTAGTAAACAGGGCATGGCCCCACTTGCGTCAACCTGGGTTCGCAATAAACTCCAGGTTAAGTTGGTAACCCATGATTTTTTGTATAGAAAAACAACTGAAAGAGCTATTTTATTCGGAGTTAATTGCTAACCCGTGGTTGGCGCAAGTGGGGCTTAAGGGGGTTGTTATGTTTAGTATGTATGTTTAGACCATCAAACTGAAAAACTTTCACTATGGGACCAGATTCGAAATCGCGAAAAAAATAACAGATATCCCATACATATTTTAGCTAGAGTCGATTTGTAGAGTATAGAACATCAATTTTTTTTGTCGCGATTTCGATATTGGTCTCATAGTGAAAGTTGTTCAGTTTGATGGTCTAAACCACCCCCTTCAATGTTTATTTGTATTTTTGTAACACCGTGTCCATGGTTTTTACGTGTCCTTGACTCCAAATATATAATACCAAAAATAAAAAAAAAACAAAAAACCCGACTGCATAAAAAACTATTAACTGAAAAGATAAAAACAAGCTCCTTAAATCAGCTATAATAACTTTGGGCAAATTAATACAATTTGAATGTTATTACTTATTAGGTAGGTATCGCAAACGGGGACAAAGAAAAATGACCTATTTGTTGGTTATTGGTTTGTCCCCGCCTGCAATACCTACCTAATAAGTAATAACATTCAAATTGTATTAATTTGCCCAAGCAAAGTTATTATAGCTGATTTAAGGAGCTTGTTTTTATCTTTTCAGTTAATAGTTTTTTATGCAGTCGGGTTTTTTGTTTTTCTAAATAATTTAGTTTATTTCATACTTTTTAGTCTTGTGTCAAAATGGTTGAATAAAAATACTATAATATATATATAATTGGAATCTGCTCTTCACCAGCTTTCATTTGATACCCATATTGTATTTATTTACGAAAAAAATTTGATTCTCCCCTCTCTCTTTTTTAATTCACATATGCCATATTAAAATAATATACCCTATGTCACTCTCACAATTTTTACAAATCTAACGACACCTCATATGTTAAAATCCATCAAGCCGTTTAGGCTGTAGGGCGTGCCAAAGAAATAGACATACAAACATACATACATACATACATACATACATACATACATACATACATACATACATACATACATACATACATACGCTCGAAAAACATAACCCTCCTTCTGTCGCAGTCGGGTACAAATAAAAAAAATTCAAACCATTTTTTTTTAGAAAAAACGAATTTATGACAAATTAGAGCCATTTGCAGAAAATACTGTTTTGGTTTTTCTTTTTCAGTTAGTAAAAGGCTTCCAACAATATTTGTAATCATTTTGAGTTTTTTTTTTATTACGTGGAAAGTTTTGACCATGTTTATTGTTATTTATGATGTTTATGAAATTTTATGTTTTTTTAAATGAGAATATTTATAGTAGATTACACACCGAGGACAGGAAAGTAAGAAAGGTCTCAGATCTCATGTAACAAACATGTGATCTGAGGCTTTCTTATTTACTGTCCGTGGTTAGTATACCTACTATTTTTCTTCTCGACGGAGGTGGAAAGGATAACTTCGTTTAGCGCAGCGGGACGAGAATTGAGGGAACCGTTTCCGTCCGGAGGGAAGAAAAAACATTTATGCAGCTATTTTTGTCTCTGAATAAATGAAATTGAAATGAATTGAATTAAGTAGCAGGCAACAAAATTGCTACAAACCATTTTAACATAAAATGTGAAAGATGTTGGGAACTTCAGGGAATAATATCACTTCAGGATATTTGCGTAATGGACCTTTGATCTCTTGAGTTGGGAATATTATTGAAACAGTACGTCTAAGTATTGTATATAAGTGATGAATGCGTGTATTATAATGTGATCGGGAAAGGTATTTTCGCAGATGTGAAGCATGCAAGGTCCTACATTTTCGTTTGTTCTACAAGGGACCTACACTCACACAGATGCACTAGCTCTAGGCGCAGGTCCGACACCCGTCACCATTATGTACCGCGTGACAGCACGCACACAAAAGAAATGGGTGCTTCACTTGTGATTAGACGAGATTACGTCCGTCTTTTTTTCAGGTCCGTGGTGGTGTTATGTAGAACTCGTTGCAATAAAAATTACTAGTTCATGATCATGACACATATTAGGTACGATGACGAACGTATAAGGAGTTTTCAGTCGTACTGCCTCCGTGGTCTGATGGTTAAGAGCATTGGGCTCTTGACACGGAGGTCGTGGGTTCGATTCCCACGGGGGGCACCTAGTGAAATGTCACTTTGTGCATTTTTCCCCAGTTGGTTAGGACATTGCAGGCTGAATCACCTGATTGTCTGAAAAGAAAGATGATTCCGTGCTTCGGATGGCACGTTAAGCTGTTGATCCCGGCTACAGCTATCTCTGGTGGAAGTAGTCGTTACATAAAAAAACCACGTCAGAGGCCGTAAGGCGGTTTGAATAAACTCTGACACCAGGGCTTGCAGCCCACTCGATAAGAGAGAGAGTCGGGAGTAGCCATTTTTGCCATGTTTTCTATAGATTTTTTGTTGTCATTTCTATGTTGGCTCGTTAGTGAAAGGTATTCAGTTTGATGTTCTGAAGAACCCCGTATAATATGTAATGCATACAATTTTACACCCTGTTTATTTTACGAAGATATTTCACGGCGGTTTTGACCACCCTGAAAGAGTGTATGGTAGGTGTATGGTCGTGATTTTGTGTATGTATTTCTCATAAAACCTTTTTTTTAAAGCATTATACAACAATAATACCAACTAACATCTCAATTTTCGTAAGCGATCAGCGCAAATGATAATTTGAAACTTCCAAAACATAAAACGCATTCATATAAGGACTAAACCAAAAACCTAACTCATCAAAAACTCATAAACGCATCTGCGCTTAGGGCAAGCGAGGGGGTGCGGGATGGCAAGGGGGAGGGGGCTGCGCCGGCGCATGCAGCCGTTGCCAAAAATCTAGTCAAACTGGCTTGCTATAGTGCAATGTACTGGCGATGAATGTGAGGTTTGGGACAGAAGTGCAGTAGAGATATTTTATCATCACAATTATTCGTATGCAAGATATATTAGGATACTTCCAGGCTCTTCATAGTATGGTGTTAATCGTGGTTTACAGAAGTTACAGTGGTAGGGTATAAAAGAGCAATACCAGGCCTACTCTCTGAGGAGTTTGTACCTGTTGGCTTGTCCATTACAGAGAATGGACCACTGTTCATCACAATGGCTTAGTGTGGGTTGTCGGTAAGTTAGTTACCCTGGCTGTTCGCGTATTTTGAAGCTGTTAAAATAGGGTTTCTCTCTGACTAACGAATTGTCATCTATTGGCAATATCAGAAACCAACAGTTTAACTTACCCGTAAATATATTATATACAACATCATCATCATCTCAGCCGATGGACGTCCACTGCTGGACTTAGGCCTCCCTCAAGGATCGCCATAACGACCGGTCCTGCGCTGCCCTCATCCAACGGTTTCCCGCCGCCTTCACCAGGTCGTCGGTCCACCGTGTGGGGGGCCTACCCACGCTGCGCTTTCCGGTACGCGGCCGCCACTCGAGAACCTTCCGGCCCCATCGGCCATCGGTTCTGCGAGCAATGTGCCCCGCCCACTGCCACTTTAGTTTACACCTTTTCGGGGTGGTCAGAAGCCCTATTGCAACTACTAACTACTTATAACCACAACTTACGTTAGGAGTTAAATTATTTATTAAAAAAACCTTCGAAAGAATTTACAAAGTGCGTCTCCACAGCTTTCTTTGTGCAGTCGTTAGATAGTCATACAACAAGAGTAGGTGCATCTAAAAAGTGCAACTCGATTGCAAGAGGCTGGGGGAGGGCTAAAAAAAATAAAACCCGGCCGAATTCGGCGCGGGCGTCGACCGGGCAACGACCTCGCCCGGTCTAAGTTGAGACCTAAGTTGGAACCTAGATTTTTTTAAGGTGAATTTGATGAATTTTTTTATATTGGTCGTTAATTGATGGGCGGTTGAGCTGTTTTTATTTCGACTGATAAAAGGTATTCAGAGTTCAACTGTAATTATAATTTTTTGTTAGTAGGTAATGAATCTTGGTTGGTTTTTGAACTCGTTTAGGATTATTTTAAGTTAGTGACTGTTTAATGAAGGGATTATTTAAAAAAGACCTCTCATGGCTTTTAGAAATGAACTAAACGTAGTAACTATTTGGTTTCTCGAAAATGCTGCTTACAATTTCGGTAAGGTTTAACCTATGGATTTTAAAGTAACCTGCGTATTTTTGGGTCAATAAGTCTATCTGACGTGCTGACGCGTAGATGTGACGAAACTTTGGATAGCTTGGATGCATGTCTTCCATGTGTAAATGTATTCTTATCTACAATTTTTCTGGCCGGATCTTCTCTACAGCGACAACACGTTCCGACGCGGTGGTAGCTTAAAAAAGAATTGACGTTTAATAAGTGTGCTTCAGGCTCCTATATTGAATAAATGATTTTGAATTGAATTGAATTGAAATGTGAAAAACATTTTGCAGAAATCGTCGGTAGCTCGTTGCGGAGAGGTATGGACAGAACACTCAATCACTAGAGAACGGGTTTGAATTCGCTCGTACGGCATGCTATATACCAATGAATTTCTCTAACTCATTAGAAAGACCGCTCTCAAACGGTAGGACAACATCATGAGGAAGTTTCAGGGTGGAATGACATGTCAAATGACTATTACAGTAGCTGGCCTTTCACCCACAAAAAACACGAGAAAAACCTTATAGTCGCCTAGTATGACACCCGTGGGAAGAAGGGGGATGGTATGAAGTTTCAACTACAACGCATATATCATGAAAAGAAAAATAGTCAAACAAGCGGAAAACTTGTAGGTAACTATGAGGATTGGTATGGGGAGATAAAAATCTTGGATAACCCGTAGTTAAAAACGAAAACTGTAGAGTTGGCAGCCCTATGCCGGACCCAAAGATCGGAGCACAAAGGAGCGAGCACTATTTGCTTCGGTGCGTTTTTGGGGAGCGCTAATGAGTCTCGCATTGACGAATCGTTCACCTTCACCCACGTATGTGTTGTACGAGTGTATTATAGGTGTACTTATGTTTGTTCTAGGTCCTTTTAAATAATTGCGGAGTACGGTCAGAATATTATTAGAGTACTACAGTCGCGGTCGACTTTCTGTCAGAAATCACACCATGAAACTAATCACCATTTAAGCATTTTTATCATCATCATCTGCTTATATACGTCCCAGTGCCGGGTTCAGGCGTTAGTCCACCACTCGTGCCCAATGCAAATTGGTAGACTTCACATAACTACGCATTAGAATTTCTTCTTTAGCGTATGCAGGTTTCCACACGATGTTTTCCTTCAGCGTTTAAGAATTCGGTATTAGTACCTCCATAAGATAGAAAAACTCATTGGAATGGCATTGCGATCCGTGCGGATTCGAATTCGGGCCCTGATGATTGAGTGTCCGACGTCCGTACCCTCTCTACAACGCGCCACAAGACGCTCGCTCTAAGCATTTATACTTACAATCATTTAAGTTGTTTTAAATGTGGCATAAATTCAGAATATCCACAATTTACTCGCATTGCCCAGCCTCTTTCCAGTGAGTGTGACCACAATTCGCCGCTAGCCTTACTAAACAAAGTAACTAACATCAAGGTGATTTTACAGGACAAGCTTTTTTCGGTTGAGCGCTACGTATAAATTGTCAGTTACGTCACCTTTCAAAATGTGTTTTCTCGGTAACGCTCGAAGATACAGATACGTCAATTAGACCGATCGATGCGTCTTGGAAAATGGATTCGCCCGCAAAATAATTAATAAATCAGTTACGCCAAAAATGTCAGATACGTCTTTTAGTAAGGCTAGCGACGAATTGATCCATTGAACGGAATAAACGCCTCGGAATGTGTGTAGGATTCTACACGATGTTTTCCTTTATAAAAACCAGAGGTGTTACGAATTGTACAAAAGTCCCTAAAACTGATTGGTACAAGTCGGCTTGGGCGGGGATTTAATTGTCTTGTCACCTCTTGCACGGAAGGCGGGGTCTTTTGTAAAAAGGCTATAACTCGAAGATGGTGGGTTCGACGCCTGGTGTTGACAATATTACGTTACGTAATTAAATGTTGTTGGTATTATTTTGTAGTCGTAGCAGGTACGTTATATTTTATTTTGTTTAAAAGATCCCTAACACCTTCCGACGTGGTAAGGTAAAGTCAAAACAGATGCCAAAAAGTTAGCGATCTACAAGGTGTTTCATAAGTAACAATAAATTTTTAAAACTCTTAAGGGGGTTGTTTAGACCGTCAAACTGAACAACTTTCTCTATGGGACCAACATCGAAATCGCGAAAAAAAAAATCTCATATCCCATACATATTTTAGCTCTAGTCGATTTGTAGAGTATAGAAAATAAATATTTTTTTTCGTGATTTCGATATTGGTCCCATAGTGAAAGTTGTTCAGTTTGATGGTCTACACAACCCCTTTAAAGGTTTATTTGTAGTTTTGTAACACCTTGTATACAGGGTAAATTTTATATCACTGCGGATAACTTCAGCATGTATTCTACTCATCAAACTGAACAACTTTCACTATGGAGCAAACTTCGAAATCGCGAAAAAAAATCAGCTGTCCCATACAAAACTGCAGTACCTACTTAGGGTAGGCTATTTGACTCAAATGTATGGAATTTTTTTTTTTGCGATTTCGAAGTTGGTTCCATAGTGAAGGTTGTTCAGTTTGATGAGTAGAATACAAGCTGAAGATATCCGCAGGATATAAAATTTACCCTGTATGAGATGTGATATCATTTCGAATAAGTTTTTGAATTTCGTATTTTTTTTTTCTTTTGACTCTCCATAAGACCATGACTATCTAGTTATCTAGTTAGGTACTTAATTATCTTTACACTGTATTTCCTTTTCTTAAAAGTACCTAACTTTTCTTTCCCCAGCTAAAGTCACCAGCGGAGGACGGAAGCGGGGGTGAGGTTGCGGAGAACGGGGAGGGGCCGCCTTCCAACGGCTCCATCTTCACCATGACCCTGAAGAACAACCACCTGATCGTGGAGACCGAGGAGAGGAATGTCAGTATACCTACATCCTATTAGTATTATAAATGGGAAAGTTTAGACGTTTGGATTATTGTGACTCAATGTGTGACTCAGTGTGAGCCTGTCACACAATTGAACGGATTTGGACAAGCACGTATCCAGGGGATATGTGGGATGGAACAGTGATTACAGCTATAATTTTTTCACAGTTTTTTGATGAACCATGCATGCAGCATGCACCATGGATATCAATACCTTTTCCAGCTTCTTCATTACCACATATTTTGGTTGCTACTTTTAAAAAGTCACATTACATAAAAACAGTTTTTCCTACTAAAAGAAAGAAGGATTCTTTTATACCTTTGATTAAGTTATGGGTTCCAAGCTTAGACTATTTATATGTATATGGAAAAGTTACGCGTGTAATTCTACTATTAACAAACATTTCTGCCACTTTTTGCGGGGGGCGAGGTAGCATGAAATCCACAACTTTGGACTTTATTCCATTACTTTCGATTCTAATTTTGAATGAGAAACAGTGTCGTGTGAACCCCAAACGTGATAAGTTTGAAATTATTGTTCCGCTATTATAGGCAGTCGCGTTTAGTGATAAAGTATGAAATTGTATGTAAATCTGTACGATTTCTTGTTCTTGTAAGTTGGCAGAGGGGAAATTCTAACGCGAGGCACCGTATATAAATCATCTAAGTTTCCAAGTCATATAGAAGTCATCCTCTGGGCTCGCTGGACCTCATTGTCTTGTGTTGAGAGTCACTACTGGCCATCCTGGTTTATAGAATTTACAGTGGTGGCCACTCTATATACCTACCTACTTGATTAAAAATTTATGTAGTTACTAGTAACTTGATGTAATAACCAACAACATCTTTAAGCTTTTAATTACAAAGTCCTCAACGATTGTTAAATTTAGTAACGGCGTTTCCCCGGGATCATGGCGGTCGTATCTCGTACCACTGATGAAATATCGGGAACTCAAATAATTACATTTGAATAATATTACGTCTGGCTTTTATTCCCTCGCTTACGTGAATTTTTATTCTTTCTTTGAATTAATTTACCTTGTACGTCTTTATGTAACAGCAGGTATTTTTATTTATTTTCCTAACAGAGAGTTTGCCGTGTCTAGTTGGTAAATATAATATCAAAGACATTTTCTGTTTTATTTACCTAATACTTAATCATTTTTGTCCACTATCACTGGTTTTGCTCACTACCTATCACTCTGATTGGACATTGGACACTGTATGGACTATGATAATGATGATGATTCTTGTATTTGAGACGTGCCCTTCTTTGTGGGATAACGAAACAATGAGAATAACAATTTACTAACAAAACACGACTTCACTCTAGTCATCTAGTGAATCTAAAGGCATTCTGATCATGATAATATTGATACGTATAAATATCAATACTTGTGATACGTGTGATACTAGGATCACGATAATATTGATCAATGTAATATGCCCCAATAATACTTATACCTAATAATTTTTTATCACTTACAAATAAACTTATATTTTCCAGGATATCACCAAAAACGGACGCGAAACAAAAATGAAGTATTCTCCAGACAACGATGGCATATTCGTGGTGGAAGTCCAGCAGTCCACAGCCTACAGACCCAACAACAAATCTCTACAGAACTCCCCACCCCACGACCCTCAGATCTCCACAAACCAGGCTCTGATCCACCGCGTACCTGAAGAGTTAGAAAAGAAACACCTAGAAGAAGACAGCGAGAGAAGCAGTGAGAAGTTCGATAGAGAAAGAGCTCTGGCTCTATCAAGCACTGGTTTATCCATTTCAGATTTAAGCATGTCTTCAATCGGCTCTCATAACGTAAGCTACTCATATGGCAGCCAGATGGGCTATGAGCAAGGTCCTTTCGGGTATCCAGTCTACGCTGGCTATGACATTACCAAAGAAGACAGCAGTGATGGTATTATACACGACAATTCCCAAGAACCTTTGATTAGCAAAACCCCTACAGACCCCTACAAGCCTGTAGTCACAGCAGCTATCTTCAAACAGGATTCCATCATCGGTAGCGATGCCCTTCAAGGTCCCGGCTATTGCATCGAAGGTTCAAGTGATGGACCTTTGCTATCCGATGTCCAAGCAAGAGAAGTCAGTCTCCAAAACTTACACGACAAGCGAGAGAAGAAATTAGAGAACGGTGTCGCTGTACCTATTTCTGAAAAGATAGAAAGTCCGAAAAAACCTTTGAATAGAGCAGACAGTTTACCTGTGCGGTTAGAGGAAGAGAAACCTCCAGTTGTAGACAAGAATCACACGATGGATATTATTAAAGAGAATGAGGCAAAAGTTGAAGTTCCTTCTAAAGATGCTTTGAAAGGCAAAAGGGCATCGCTACCTACAATAAGAGCCGATGTTTACGAGACTGTCAAGGACGTTATTTTACCATCTGGGTCTCCCAAATTTGAGAAGCTGATGAATGACAGTTCACCAGGTGACAACAACTTCGATGTTCCGCCGATGATCACTATCACGGAAGAGAGCGAGTCTGGAAAGTCTGATAGTACCAGTTAATCAATTTCTAGAAGATTCTTTAAATTATATCGATTGTATATAGATTCTAAGCGACAATGTGATTAGATTGGAGAGATGTTCAAGAGTTTTGGATGGGATGTTGATGTGCGGTCGCAGTATGGGTTCAGCGTAGTGGTTTTGCTCATTTACCTTTTAGCAGGTAAATTTTGTAAAATATATTTTACTCATTTGAGTTCATCAGCGACAGAGATTTTTCTGCTGTTGAAGCCCTTTATTCTATTGCATGTTTCCGTTTCCTGTATGTTTGTTTGTTGGCAATGAAACTCTGACTCTTTTCTTTCGGGTCACATTTGTTTTCCTTGTCTTATATGGATGGAAGAGAATAATATCCTGTATTTTCAATTACTTTCTTTACTTACACAAGGACTTAATTATGTTCTTTCATCTTTTGTTTTCATTGTCTATTAGCTGATATTGCGATCGCACGGCTAAGCGCTCTTACAGACTAGCGACACTTTGCGGTCGCAGAGTGTCGCACGACGTCGCGCGACAGTTGCTCTCATAGACTTTACGGTCGCGTGACGTCGCGCGACCCTCTGCGACCGCAAAGTGTCGCTGGTCTGTAAGAGCCCTAAGGGGTAAATTTTGTAAATTCTACATAGTGTTGTAGTTACAGTGTCGTAAGCTTCAGTGTTGCCCATCATGTTACATTATATGTTGTAAGCATTTCGTTCAAGTTTACTATTACTGTTACATTTTAGCTGCCACAGATTATCACGCCAATGTTTGTGTAAAATTGCACCTTGTTAAAGATAACGATCGCATTTTAAGGCTATTGTGAATCACAGGAACAGAGATTTTGAATGCCACCCATATTCTCAGTCATTACCTCGATCTCTGCCTCTCGACTTAACCTCAGTCGAGGAATTCTTTGTCTCATCTTCGACATCTGCATTCTTAGTCAAAATCTCTAGGAACCTTCCCTGGGATTGAGTGTAGGAATTTTTAGTAATTGTGGAATACTGCAGTCTATTCTTCTGGTAGTTTAGAATATTATTCCGTTTTTTTTGAGTCGGATATTATTCTACCCGAAACAATGCTTCAGCGGCGTCTTCGTATCTCGGGAGACCTTAAGCTCGACCCATCGTGTGGTACCTTGACTCTTCCACACATTCAAGACTTGACAGTTTCTTGATTTGAGGAAATTTTGGACAACCAAAAAAAATTTCATTGAGTGTTTCAGTGGAGTTGAAGAAATTTCGAGGAAGTGAATACAAACGTAACACTAATCTTCCAATCACTAGAGGAGATCAAGCCTTGATATCCTCTGTTCTTGGAATGAGTTGAGATAAATGATGTCAAATAACATAATTATCATCTTTATGAAAAAAAACATGATAATCGCTAATGACAAGTAGCCAGATAGTTAAATTGGCACTGGAATCTTTACTGCCGTGATTTTTTTGTTTAATAATTTTTGTATTACCTGTGAGCGTATAGTTCGATGATAATCTGTGGAAGTTAATGGTAGTTCTATCCATATGTTAACTGTTTGTGTGTTGGTTAGCTACAAGTGCAAATATATGCATACACTTCGAGGAACACAAGAATAAATATGTGAAAATGACTACGTCGTATGATACTTTACATCAAATATTAACAGTTTATATATAAATAAAAAGATAAAGAAACTATCCGATCTCGATCTATCTCGGTCTCCTGATGTTCTGAAAAAACAAAGGAGTTATCTATCTATCTATCTAAAATTTGACGGTCAAGTTATAAAACTTCCTTTGCCTCGACTTTTGCTTGTGTTTCGGTTTTTTTTTATTCGTATGAAAGAAAAAAAAATCCTCTTAATTTGAGAATGGTTTTCAATTGTTGATTTGTTTTCGATTGTGTTCAAACCAGTGAACGACTTGTTCAAACGGTTTTTGGAACTCTTTACTGGAATACCTAGCATAATGCGTCATATGTACTCTTTCATTATCATGAAATCTGTGCAAATAAAATATCTCTTTGCTGCAAAAGTAACTCATCGATTACTTAGATAAACAAAATCCAGACTGGATGTAAAGTATGCATATATTTATACTAACTGTTTCATAGATTCGTCGTGGCCAAATTAGTTGTTAACCGCATAGAAATAAGAACTACTTGAATTCGCTATTATAAATAAAATTTGTGAAAAATCATTTTGTTATAAATAGAAATGGAATTGAATTATTAATAGGTAGGTATATTATTATGTATGATAGAGAATCGATTTGGAAAATTTTGACATCTCTACTGTATTCCCCTGATTAGATTTATTGTCAGCATTGAACCAATTTTGATGAAAATTTATAAAAAGAAAGGATCGGATTTTGAGATGGTTTAAAATTAGAATCTATTTTTTATTCCCATCTGATTTAATTAATGAAAAATATTTAGGTACTATGCACACGGCGACTTTTTGTAGCAATGACGCGTTTTCCAAGGGCAGCAATAATAAAAATCTGCAGATGGCGTTAGTAGATTTAACAAAAAACCTGTCAATTTGATGGTTAAAATCAAGGCCTCCAATTAATTAGCAAGAGCCTACGATAGTAATGCTATCTTGGTTGCGCAAATACAACATAACGTGTGAAAAAACAAGATGGCAGTATTTTTATCAACATGTCGATTCCAAGCAGCCTACAGCCCCTATCTGTCAAACCTCTGTCAAACGCTGTCAAATGCTATAACCTCAAAATCAAATTGGTTCCATTTTCGTGCTTTATTTAAGTCCAAAATCTACAAAACTATCTTATTGTTATTAATTAAGCCATGGGACAATCGTACTTTACACTTTCTGGTTTATTTACTCGAGAAAATGTTACCTATGTACTCACTTGTGGAATTGTGATATTTTCGCCCGAGTTTTCCTTGTTTCCTGAATGCGATCTGCACCCGCGCACAATACAGGACATTCTCTTTATATTAAAGTCACCACCACTTCACTAATTTCTTCAGATTTCTTTTTTAAATGACAATTCTTGCCAATGAACCGCGACGGTACTTTCGAGCAATGATACGCGACCAAATTAAAAACGGTTCCCAATGTTGCCATCGTAGATAGATAAAAGTGACTTTCTTATTTGGCAGTATGGATAGAGGTCTTTAGGAGTCAGTTTGACGTTTTGGGTAGTACGGTGTGACGTCATCAAGAAGTTATCTACTTGTATTAATTGATCTGAGGTTAAAATGGTTGGTTGTCCATGGTTTGTTTATTGACTGACATTACATTTCCTGGTGTTGCCACGTTGCCAGTAGATAAACAGCTAATTGAAGCCTGACCAGAAAAATTAAATACCTCGCCATCATAGGAACTAATTTTTGTCCTTGAAACATTGTAATTAAAAGTATCAATACATTTTCACATCGTAACCATTAAAATCTAATGAATTAACAAACTTCTCCCTAAATAAAAACGCCTCATTTTATCGCTACAACTTTATAATTTCTGTAACAAACGCGATGTAGTCGCATGTTTACATCGATACTCAGTCGCGACTCAAACGCCGCGAAAAGTCGAGGTGTGCAGAGCTCCTTAAGACCTTGTAGGGCTATAATTATTGTGTAAGTTTCCGATTAAATCGTTTACAAGATCGTTTCGTATTATGACTGTACGAGGCAATTTTTATGTAATATTTTGTTTCTGTGAACATCATAATTCAATGTCTGAAATTAATATTAAGCACGGACTTGAACAAAAGACGGACGTAGTCTCGTCTAATCACGAGTGAAGCACCCATTTATATTTGTGTGCGTGCTGTCGAACTGTCACGCGGTATATAATGGTGGCGGGTTGTAGGACCTGCGCGCGCCTAGAGCTAGTGCATCTGTGTGATTGTAGGTCTCTTGTAGGACAAAGGAAAACGTAGGACCTTGCATGCTTCACATCTTTTTAGTGTCACATTACGTCCGTCTTTTTTTCAGGTCTGTGATATGAAGCGGAACTGCCAAAAACACCATGGCGTTTGAAACCAATTGAATCGGGTATTTACACAAGACCCAGATGATTTTGTCTTCATAATAATGAAATTAAGAAAACTTGTTATTTTAAAAACCAATTAAGAATATTCAAGATGTTCATTTGTATAGTTAGTGCCGTCCGTTTAAAACGAAAATATTATGTGCCAAGCAAAATCTTTATTCCATTGTAATAATAAGGATTGTTTTTTAAGAGACTATGTAATAAACTTTATAATTATTGTTTTACTACAAACCTGTCTTCAATGATCCTTCAGTTTTCTACCTCCATGAACAAATGCTGTTTTGGAGACTTATACAGTTTTACGTGTTGAGGTATGACAGTATTTTTATGTCAACGGTATGTAAAATGTTCTAATTAATAGGCTACTTGACAACTAGTCAAATCAGCTACTCGTTATCAGACGTCAAACCGTACGCTTTGTATGAACTTTGTACTAAAAACTGAATTATGACGTCATTCATCAACATTTCATTACTTTTTAAAGTTTATTTTGTTATTAAAGATAATGGCGTCATAATTATACGAAATCAATAAATTATTGGGATTATTATTGTGACGACGTCTTTTACATTCAATTCGGTATGTCAAGTTTTTTTTTGGAGGGCTGAATCGAAAACCATTTCGAGATAATTGTCTCAATAGTCATATTTTCTACGTCAAAGATTTTAAAATGAAAGGATTACAAATATTTTAAATAAAATAACCTCGTTTTTCGGTACGCTCAGTGACGTCACTGGCATACCTGTGAACTCCTTGTTAAACATAAAATCAACTTGAAATACCATGCCATTAAGAAAAAAAATACATTCACAACAATGTCAGAATTTGACATTTGATGTTGCCGTATCTGTTTCCAGCATAGAGTTAGAAAGAGGAGGCACGTTTTTTTTTTTTTTTTTAATATAGCAGTAGGTAGTGTTTCTCCATGGAGTTCGAATTATTTTTTCTCCACCATTTTTGCACTTAAAGATTACAGATCAAAATAATTTAAAAATTAAATTTATATTGATAAACTCGATGAATCGCAATAAAAATGAAATAGGTGTCTTAAAATTATGTCTTCTATCCGTAAAAAATATAAAAATGACGACCAAAAAAAACTTGACATACCGAATTGTGACTCTTACACCGTTAACATAAACAATTTATTGAACATTTTCATGCGACATCTATAAACAGAAGTTTTACAACTTGTTTTTTGGAAAAATTATTGTTATTTCTCTTTAAATTGTCTAAGCACAAAATATGTTAAAAGTCTCTGCTTTAAAAATGTTTTAATTAAAGACAGAACGGAGAACAAAATTGAAAAGTTACTACTATTATTAAAATAAAATAAAAATATTTACCAATATGTCTTATTTGCAATTTGCATAACTAATTTGATATTTTGTTAATAGTTACTTTTATAAAATAAAAATCTAAAGTTATTTGCAAAGTAGACTTGCGTTTTATTTTAATTGTTAAGGGGATAGTCCTTGCAGAGCGCCCGAGCGCGCTGCATTCAAACGAAGTTAGATTCTATTTTCAATATTAACCAATTAAGGCCAACGAAATTTTTGAACAAGACATAAATATTAATATCTGTGCCTGTGGCCTGTCAAATTTCCGTTAAAATATTAATTTTCAATGCTAGGATAATTTATGATTTGTATGGAAATCTTTGAGACGTAATTATGAAAATATGCATTTTAACAAAAATTTGACAGACCACAGGCACAGAAATTTGTTTATAGATTGTTTTTACAAAGTTTTATTGCCTTGAATTGGTTAATACCTAAAACATAAGTAATTGAACTTAGTTTGTATGAAGCGCGCTAACTAATGGTTATTTTCTCTTAATTCAAGTCTACCTCACTGGTAGGCAAATTTTCTTTCGCCCACAAAGGAAATGAATTCAATTTAAACTGGATGGGTCCTGGGATTTAATCCTTTTATCATTGATTACTTTTATAAAACTGTAACTGAAGTGTGTCTGTACATTGAAGATAATAATTTACAAAAAAAGATTAAGTACGATATGGTTTTTAGGTATCCCTGACTCGAAATCAACCTTTCTTAGAAATTTTGTGTGTCTGTTTGTTTCTGTGTTTGTTTGTTTGTTCGCGCATCACGTAAAAACTACTAAACCGATTTTGATGAAACTTTTTTTAAGCTATCAAGCTTATAGTCTGACTTAAAATCTGGTACTTATATAATTTGTGCAGACGATGTCGCGGGTAAACACTAGTCATTGATATTATTATTATTTTATATCTGGAAAGTAGTTTCAAGACTCTGATATTTTAACAGTATTACCACAGCGTAACGTAAAATGTTACGATTTCGTATTGCGAGTGGTGACATCTGTATTAAGATACTTACCAATTAACCTAAAATTACAATTTATTCAAGCAACCCCCACTCCAAAATAAACTGAAAACCCATTGGGAAAAATAATCCACTACAGGTAGTTCTGGAAAATTTTCATAGATGGCAGCACTATGAAGTTGCTGGTAACAGAGGCATCTGTGGGGTGGTGAAAGAATCAGTGAAGTGTAATGTAACTCGAATAGGGAAGCTTTCGGGAAGCTGACTGAGAAAGCTTTGCTTATAATGTTTGTAAATTTTCTATAAGTTCTTGAAACCTTGGTGTGATGGTGTTGTGCTCAAACTAGAATAGTTAGTTCTTAATTAAATAATTCCAAATTATAGAAATTGATAATTTTATCCTTTTTTAAGGCGTCAGATTTCAAATACGATAGATAAGAAAGAAATACAGGTAGGAGCAAATAATGCTGCCTTCGTTTATTTTTAGGGTAGTCGGAAACTAGAACTAGAAGTTAGGGTATTTGATATCTACAACTACGGCAAACTTCCAACCGCGTTTGTTAGCATTCAGTTTGATCTGGGTTCAATTCTAGGAAATTTAATTTTTAGAAATAGGATGACTACTTATTTGAAAATGTTACATAAAATTCTTCAAGATTATATTTTTATAAAGTTGTTTTAGTATGTAGGATCCCTTGGCTGATCAAAAACATCCTTACACTAAATGGGCGGGCCCACCGCTGGCTAAGGAGTCTAAAACCTAAGGGTTTGTTTCACCACTTCTGAATATGTTCTTTTTAGCTTATCCGACAGATATTTTGACATAATTTCAAACAAAATATGTCAAACTATCTGTCGGATACGCTAACAAGAACTTACCCAGAAGTGGTGAAACAGGCCCTAAGATACTCGTAGGTAATTACCTATCTTGGTGTTAAATATATTTTCAAACCAAAATCTTGGCTTGACTTGTGAATAAAAATAAAAGTTAGTTTTTTCTGCACTTTACTTTATTCTCCATGTGTCCAAAGTGTATACCGTACAAGGAACATAGGTTCATGTGGCCCCAAGAACCAGAAAAACGCAACCAAAGACGCGAGCTTAAAAAAATAATCAGATGAAAAAGTCGGCATTACATCGTCACAAACATTACAACTACCCTTATCTCGCTATTGATTCACTGCGGATAATTGAGTACACGCGTGTCACCCCCCACCCCTCACCCCCCACCCCACCATTACCCCCCACACACGCGTCGCACCTCATTTGATTACAACGGAAAAAGCGTCGAAAAATCGAGTAGACGCGATGCAGTAATCGAGCCGTTACCATAGCAACCGATATTAACGCAGGGAGGTACACACATAAATAGATTCGCACATAATACGTCCGATTCCACACACGCCACCCTCAACCCCCCTCATTTTTGTACAGTGTTAAAAAGCCTAAAACCTCCCGCCCCAGTTTAAACACCCCCGGGCCATGCAGATTAGCTAAAACTACGCATTTTTTACCCCACTCCAGGGGGATCTTTTTTCTCGTTTTCCCCTCCCCGCTAACTACCGAAATGTGGGTTCTTGGGGGAATGAGAGGGCACGGAAAAGTTTGTGTTTTAAATATGTCCGAAGGCACGCATTAAAACGGTTTGCGAAATACGAAATACGAATCATTAGTACGGAACCCTTTGGCCGTGTTGCCGGGCCAAATGTTTTATGTTATATAACACCGGGTTTTGGACAGGCTCCAAGCTGTTATGATTAAGGGCCTTAGTAACTAAATGTCATTAGTAATAAAGGATTTCATTTATCACCTGCTTTTGTTAATAATACCTTATTACGAAGTTCTCAGAAAAGGAAAAGTGCGTAGCGCTATCAACCAACGGAAGTGCATGAAGAGATGTATGTTTGTGGATGAGGCAAAATAAGTGGTCTGAAGTCTGAACGCGTGTCGATTATACTATAAGGTAACAAAATTAGCTGAAACTGTTTTAAGGGGAGTATCAGACCATCAAACCGAATTCACCACTTTCTCTATGGGCCCAATATCAAAAACGCGAATAAAAAATCTGTCGTCCCATTCATTCGGGTCGAGTTAGGTTGGCAGTTTTGTATGGGACAGCTGTTTTTTTTTCGCGAGTTTGATATTCTTCCCATAGAGAAAGTTGTTCGGTCCCCTCGCTCCCCTTAAAATAGTTTCAGCTAATTTTGTTAGACCTTATACATACACACCAAAAGAAGGCTTTAGATTGTTTGACGTAATTCCACTAGTTTTAATAAACCTAAGCTTTTGAGGCGGGGTCAAAGTACTCCGATAATCATTTTTGCACCAATCCTTCAGGATCCACCCTTGACCTCTTAGTGGTTAAGTACTATGCGTTACCCCTGTCAATTATATGGTGGTTGCAGAGTTAACGAATCCGCCGTAATAACGCACATTCCGTGAAAATTTCAACTATGTAGCTATTATTGTGCAAAAGTTACAGCCCTCAATAGGTAGGTCGGATGGACGGACGAACGGACGGACAACGTAGGCTTAGTATTAGGGTCCCATTTTCACTCTTTGGGTACGGAACCCTAAAAACTAAATAAAGGCACTAACCTCGCAAATGCCAACTGATGAACGTAATCTAACACAAACGGTAGGGTTAAAAAAGGGCCAACCCCGTACCCGTACGTTATTATTTCTCAATTTATTAGTTTCAGAATCCCTCTCTAATTCCTGCAGGAGTACCTACTCACTCTTGCTGGGTTTTATTTTCAAAACGTTTTTAGATAAGGGTCGGTGGTGGTGGCGTAAGTGTTAGGAGATACGCGAATTTAGTGTCCAATAGTTTCAATTCTGATGGGTAAATTATTGGTAATTTTCAAGGCATATTTTTCGTAATACTTTTCTCTTTTCGAACGGGTCTATATATCTAGGCAACGCCGCCGCCGCCGTCCGTCCGTCTCTCTGTCTGTACATACAAACATCAACCTTGGTGTAAATTTACTGCAAACTCTATTGAACTCTATTGAGACGGGTTTTATTAATGTACGCGCTTTTACCCACGACTTCGTCCGCACAAATTATATACCAGATTTGAAGTTAAATCATAAGCGTCGAAACAAACAAGTTTCATCAAAAGCGGTTCAGCAGTTTTTGCGTGATGACTATTGATGACAAAGAAACAAACAGAAATCTAAAAAAAAAATATTTGGAGTCAGGGACACTTAAAAACCATACCTATCGTAATCTTTTTCTTGTCTTTAATGTACAGACCATAGAGAAATTACGCGCTACCCTAAGGTACACACGGCGACACATCAGGTTACGCACCCTATATACCCATAACCACGCTACGTACAAAACACAAAATAGTGCGGTAGAGAGCCTGCATAGACAAGGATGCCGGCGCGGGCGTGCCGTGAGACGAAACAACAACAAAATACCGCACCCTCTCGCACGATTCGCAGCGTTCAACTTCTAATAGTTCAAAGTCCAAACAGGGTAGCCTGAGCAGACGCCGTGTGTACATACACATTATTTTTTACATGTTTTAATAGTTTGTATATGGTTTAGATAGAAATCATTAAACATTAAACTAACAAAATTAGCTGAAACTATTTTAACAACTTTCGACAAAGAAATGTGCTGTCCCATACATTTGAGTCGAGTTATGTTTGGAGTTCAGTTTTGTCCTGCTAACGACACGGTAGTACCGCCAAGACAAGCAAAAAAGGAGGTATAAATTACCCGCTACCTCTTGTACCTTGTGCATCAGATCTGAAGCTCGGATGTATGGCGATCGATGTCACCCCGAGGCGTCGTTTGGTTCGCCAATAATGTTTTTTTGTACGGGATTCCTTTATATATGAGAGCTTGTAAGTGAATTATCAGTTTTGCAGGAATTCGGGTTAAATACTTATGTTTTTACTGGATGGATAAAGCTTCTTCGAAGCTGCGTCTACGCTTGTATTATTTGCTCGTATACAAGGTGTTTCATAAGTAACAATAAATTTTTGAAACTCATAAGGGGGTTGTTTAGACCGTCAAACTGAACAACTTTCTCTATGGGACCAACATCGAATTCGCGAAAAAAATAATTTTAAATCCCATACATATTTTAGCTCTAGTCGATTTGTAGAGTATAGAAAATAATTTTTTTTTTTCGCGATTTCGATATTGGTCCCATAGTGAAAGTTGATCAGTTTGATGGTCTACACCACCCCCTTAAATGTTTATTTGTAGTTTTGTAACACCTTGTATATATTCGTTTTTTTATACGCTTGCTTGAACATGTTGTCGGCAAAAGATCCACCAAAATATACGGGGACAAAAAAGTAGCTTTTTAACTGGGTAGTCCGACTAGAATTTAACAATATTTTTTTTTTCTTTCCTTTATTAATTTTTTCTTTGATTTCGATTAAGCTCCATAGTGAAAGTTGTTCAGTTTGATATCTGAAGCATCCTCTTACTCTCTTTAACGTATTCTAGTATTTTTTGTAGTGTAGGATATGTCCTTACATTTAAACATTAAATACCTACTCGTAAGTACTCATTATCCCTAATTGGGAGAAAAAATATATCGTGACAACAAAAGCGTTACTGCGAGGAAATGTAATACAATGTCAACATTTGTTCATATGATGATAAAGTGAATGTGAATGGAATAGTTGAAAGGGGTCGCCCTAGGCGCACGTACGCTGACCAAATCGGATGCGTACTGAAGAAGGGCCAAATAAAATGTACCCGGAAACGACGAGCTTGTATGAAGAGACTTATGAATGTTGAGGAAGCGAAAGATGTGTGTCAGAATCGTAGCTTGTGGTAATCTATTGTCTCTGCCTACCCCAGTAGTGGGACATAGACGTGAGCATATGTATGTATGTATGTATGATAAAGATTCACGTCAAATTAACAAGTCTCAAATATTCGCTTCCCTGATTTAAAACCAAAATCGTTTTACGCAAACGACACATAATATATGTACATCTGAATCGAATTAGCAACCTCCGTCCACTTTCGCGTATTTGTTCAGGCTACCCTCCCACGGGGGGTCAAAGAGGGGTTCAACCCCCGCGGTCCATCGAAAAAACCCTTTTTAAAGTGAAAAGTTAGAAAACAGCGGTTCCTACCGCCCGTTTTATGTGTTTTAACTCTATTTACTAAACATTGTAGGTATTTATGTAATAAGTACTCGTATATGTAAACCCTTTATCCGGGTGACCTTGCGTGACTTGACACGTGTAAAATGAAAGGGAAGATAGGAAAAGTCTGTTAAAGGAACAGATTAGAAATATGATTCCAGATAAAAAGTGTTAATGTGTGGTGGCGAGTAAAATTTGTTTTTTAGCATAGCATATGCTTACGACTATATTCCCCGAAGGGGTAGTCAGAGATATTCTGAAACCTCAGATCATCCACGTTTCATCAGTAGTACCGAAACTCTGTCCAGTGTGACAGGGGGTGAGCACGTCGCCACTTATAATGGACAGTATAGGTAGAATACATTCATGCCTCGAAATTGAAGCATTCAGGCATTTGTTTTTTAATAAGTGCAATAACAACTGTATGATTATCACACTCAATCTCTTTTTTTGACGGGATCCCGAAAAGAGAGTTTTTCAATGGTTAAAGTTAATTTTTTTTTCTTGAATAATACTTATTTGATTTGTTAACGTCTTACGTCTTGTAATTTATGGTTAAAAGCTAGTTGATGCCATTGATCTCATTTGCGAGCGAAGCTAACAGTTTGTTTCAATTTAATTGTAAATAAAATAAGAATAAACTATGTTTTATTAAATAAAATAAAAAGAAGAAACCTCGATAAATCCTGGTCAAATAGGTAGAGAAATCAGAAACCGTAGTCTCCTCATGAATAAGGACTGTACCTACTCCACCCACAGACTTAAAAGAAGAACCAGACGGAATGTCATCTAATCATGAGTGAAGCACCCATTTCTTTTGTGTGCGTGCTGTCACGCGGTCATAAGCATAAGGTGACGGGGTGTCGGACCTGCGCCTAAAGCTAGTGCATCTGTGTGAGTGTAGGTCCCTTGTAGAACAAACGAGATTGTATTACCTTGGATGCTTCACATCTTTTTAGTGCAATACTCTGTCCGTATTTCTTTCAGGTCCGTGACTCCACCACGCTCGCCCAGTGCGGATCGGTGGAGGCAAGTTAGTGGTCAAACTGCTGTCAGGGAATTTTCAAGGCATCTTATTTGACTTCTCACCTTTTCTTTGGTTTGGTTGTACCGGAGGGTCTTTTGCGATTGACTGACTGACCGGGCCTGTCATTGGCGTTCCAAATTCCCTCTACACCAACGATCATAATTAAACCTTAAGTGTTAAATTCCTAAACGGATTTATAATGGGATAATAAAGTATGAAGTTTATTATTTGAAACATGTTCAGTACTTAAAAAGGTAAAAACAAAATTTTATGGACCCTGTATATTACTCAAGGCTAAGCACGACTCGGATGTCCTAACCTCAACTATAAATATACTAGGGGTGGTACCTGCTCCTTCTTGTAAGGTTATTTTTGCTTTCGTAATGAACTTTTTTCCAGCAAAGAGCGTTTTTCTTTTGGTTTTCTAGGGGGCCGAGAGATGATTTGATTTTTAGAAGGTCTAAATTTCAAAAAGTTTTTCTTTAAAATAATCAAGAGGAAAAAGATGATATAAAATATGCTGACGCATCTTTTGAGGAATATTTCATTTCTGTTTACGTCTTACATGGTTTGTATGGGCCTAAGTAAAAGGCAGGCATAGTCTTGACATGATTTTGACAGGTTATCGCGAACGCCTCTATGGAGCGATAAACAAGCCATCTTTTTATTAGTAACAGTTTTTTAGGAACTAAATTTAAAAAAGCAAAGAAAAACACTAATTTTCATGGCCATCGCTAGATAGCGTCAGAGAGCTGCGTCAATCTCAATCTAAACCATAAAGTAACAACATTTTATATTGCATTCCTACCTGGGAAGCTTAGCATGGAAGGAACTTCTCAAAAAATGTGTAACCCTTAAAAAATGTGTGCCGATGTGTAAAACATTTCAAATTATTTGCTCAAGTTGTAGAATTTTACTGGAATTTTGTTAGGGTAAGTGTTAATAAATAAAACGGTTCTATCAAATAATTAGGTACCACCGGTGTTTATCAATGAGGAACTTTTAAGGTTTTTATGTTTTTCCGATTATAATGACGCTTTTACTTAAAATTTAAAAAATGTTAACCTGTTCTTACCGCATTTTCACGTTGTGTTCCCGATATTTTACCTACTGCTTTTTTGATTGATGAATTTGTACTGTTCATAATAGTTTATCCAAATTCATGAAACATTTTGGAGGTTTTTCGAAAGTACTCAAAATGATTAGATTTAAATAATTTAACGTTTAATTCAATTCGTTGTGAATAAGCTACTGTTAAAATTATTGATAGGTTACATCTAAGTGAGTTCACACACGATGACGCACTGACGGAGCGGCAGATGTCAGTCCATAGAACCACACCCGGTGCGTCAATTCGTCACCGTGTGTGCTTCTACGTGCTGTTTCATACAACTCCTTGCTTCACAAATGACGGACTGATGTCTGTCGCTGCGTCAATCGTCATCGTGTGTGAACGCACTTAGGATTAAGTACATCGTTTTGTATACACTTCATAGTAAGTGTATCTAAATATTTTGTATAGAATCAATTAATGAATAGCGTTGCTACTACTATGATTAGTAACTTTCTTAGAAATACCTGCCTCCCCCTCGGTGAATATAGAGTCGTGATGTTCCAGATGATGTCCAGATGACATAAAATTTAAAATTTTTGAAGCAAGGAGTTGTAAGAAACCGCACGTAAAAGCACACACGGATTGACGCACCATAATGTGCTTCTACGTGCGGTTTCATACCACTCCTTTCTTCACAAATGACGGACTGACGTCTGCCGTGCCGCTCCATCAATGCGTCATCGTGTGTGAAAGCGCAAGACGTTAAAATATAACTCAGTGTAGATAATTATATAAAGTTTTTAAATGCGTTTTTTTTAACCTTCAGTTATTATCTATCACGTCCGCCACCATGCGGTCAACGCTGCCAGATCCACCAACCAGCGAAAACAATCGCTGTAATAGGCTGTTTTTCCTTAGAAAGGACGACCTTAAAGAGTTCTGCAGTTTTCACAAAATTGCAGCCCTATAGGTCGGAGAGCTGCGAGGTCATCGGCCTAGGCACACCCAAAATTCGAAAGCACTAAAAAACTTTTTCAAAATGGCGGGCATAAGACCTGTTACCCATGTAACATTACTCTATGTCAGGGGTCGCAAACATTTTTCTTTGAGCTTTAATTTGTTACCTTACGTTAATTATGTTAGTATTTAATCAAATAATAAGAATGAAATCAGTTTAGTTTTTTGGTATTGAAGACTTTGATAAGAAGACCTTGAAGATTGTTTGGTTTTCAATTAGTTATGAACCGATTTCGATTTAGATTAATCTTAATCGGCGATTATAGGTATTTAGCGATTAATTGAAATCGACGATTATCTTTGCGATTATTTAACGATTACTATTAGTTAGTTAAATATACTTTTCTCCAAATTTTAGTGAATGTAACGCACTTCATAAACATGTAGAAAAGTTGTCACGCCTTAAATTATAATTCGTTTACTTTATTTAGGGTTGGGACAAAAAGAAAACACATTTTATTCAATAAAGTTGTTGTTGATTAACTTTAACTGCCTACACTGAGTATACTTTACGCCTTGAGAATAAGAGACCTTTTGGTTGCAGTGTGATCGTTCAAGCTGTAGGTATCTATCTTACTTCTTTTAGCTAAATTATAAAATAAATATGTAGGTACAATTGTGTAGATGTAATTAAATATTTTAACGGATTCTTATCAAGGGTTTCATCTGTATTCATCATTTTTTGATCGTGGCAGTTATTATAATTGTGATCTTCTGACCATGTTTAAACCTCTGTTAAAAAAGACATGAACAAACAAAGTAACAAAACGTGAATACATAGGTACCTAGGTAATAAGCGATCATTCTCAAAATGTTGGCGAGCCCTGCCCCGAATCTACTCCTTAGAACAAGTTGCATTTCACCCGGCACTCACACACAGCCACACGCATACACACACACGCACATCAATGCATATTTCTGCTCTTATGCACTAATATGCACCTGTGTAGGGCAAGGAACGAATTCGGGACTAGTATCGCGTATAACTGGTTTGGACTGGTTAGAAGTTGCTCAGAGCGGTTATAGCTAGCTTTTTAGCAACCCCTTTTAAGGTTGACAAGTTTTAATGTCAAATGAAGTCAATTTGCTGCATGGATCGTTGTTAAGTTGCTTTTTAACGTCGATATTTTCGATGTTATCTCGTTGGTTTTACGTTTTAATTTTGGAACTTAAGAGGCATGCCATTATTCATTATTAGTTATTGTTGAAGCCTTTAACATTTCGTAATCAAGTGAAGCTATTAGTACCTTCACACTACATAGTAGCTAGCTATAGCTTTTATAAGGTTACCTATCGTACTTTCGAAAAATAGTTTTCCGAATTTTAGTTCTCCGAAATCGTTATACTTTTTATTGTTTCCCTTTTTTTTTTGTTTCCCCGAAATATTATTCGCCATATTTTAAAAAGCCATATTTTTTTTTGTCCTTTTTTTCTTTTAACCAATGGATCAAAATTCTGTAAAACAGTTTTCTGAAGTAATGTAAGTCAGATAATTTACTTTTTCGAATATTTGTTTTTCCGTACAGTCACATTTCCGCAGAAATATTTAACCTAAGGTTAGGTTAGGATAGGTATCCTAGAATTTTAAAAACACCAGACGTTTTTTTTCAGGCAGGGGGCGTCCACCTCTCGCACCTTCAAAATACATTATAAGCAAACAAGCAAGCATGCACGAAGCAATCTAGCATGCAGCAAGCAAGCAAGCATGCAGCAAGCAAGCAAACATGCAGCAAGCAAGCAAGCATGCAGCAAGCATTTTGATGCTCCGCTCGCTTCGCTCGCTCCGCTAAGTGTTTTACATGTTCTAACCTAACCTAACCTACAATTTTAAAACCACCAGGTTGTTTTTCTCAGGCAGGGGGCTTACGCCCCCCGCACCCCCCTAGCGGGGGGCGCAGCCCCCCTGCACCCCCCAACATGCATACAAGCAAGCAAGCAACATGCAAGCATACATGCAGCATGCATGCAGCAAGCATTTTGATGCTCTGCTCGCTTCGCTCGCTCCGCTAAGTGTTTTACATGTTCTAACCTAACCTAACCTACATTTTTAAAACCACCGGTTTGTTTTTCTCAGGCAGGGGGCTTCCCCCCGCACCGGCCCCCCTAACATGCATACAAGCAAGCAACAAGCAAGCAAGCAAGCAAGCAGCATGCTAGCAAGCATGTTGGTGCTATAATCCTGGTATCATGTATCTACTAGGTAATTATTACAGAAAACTTTACTGTGTTGTGTCCTAGTCATACTATGGAAGAAGTTGCTTCTACATTTTAAAACTTCGAACCCAGAAGACCGTTGTCAAAAGAAAAAAAATGATTGTGAAATTCTGATTTTAAATTTTCTGGAAAATGATACTTCTGTCAAGTCTTTATAAGGAGTAACAAATGTATGTGTAACAAAATATCTGTCACTTGAAACTTCTATAAACCGTTTTCGAACAACTGAAATTCGGTCAGTGAAATTTCGAAAGTAAGATAGGTTACCCTTTTATAAGCTACACGAAGTTGGTAATTACCATAGAGTAAGTTAGTTACCAACAAGAAGTTTGGAATGCCTACAATTGAGGACTGCCTAACAAGCGGTATTGGTGGTCGGTAATGATCGTTCATTTCCGTCTCGTCGTTGTTTTTTATGACGTTAACTTTGTCTTTTTCTAATCCAACGTCAAAAATGTTAGCTCCTCTCCGGTCATTTTCGTAACTACGTCATTGGAAAGAAAGGGAAACACCTAAAATTGGAAATATCGACGACGCCATTGCCAATTTTCTTTTTTCAATGGAGTGGCATCCTCCAACCAACATGGTTTTACGATGTACCGGCCTCCTTAGAAGATGCTGTTGGCCCTCAACAAACTTTATTTGAACAGTGGCAAAATGGACCCAAACGACTAAATTCTGTACAGGTATCAAGGTCATAATAATTTTAAACAAGATAGTACAGTGAAACTTGGTTAAGTGGGACCTGGATAAGTGAGAAACCTCCATAGCTGGAACTCATGCTGAGGTCCCGACACTTTAGCCCTGAATTACCTCTGTTAGTGGGATAAAGCAAACCTCTATTAACTGAGATTCGTTCTTTCGATTTTATCGTCATAGTTACCTCTATAATTGAGACAGCGAGTATATTTTACCTCTTTTACTGAGACTATATTTTAAAGAATACTTTTCTACCTCTTAACTCTGTAACTGAGATAATACCAATCTATCACCTCTTTAACTCACACTATTTGTTTCCTAATTTTTAGTCTAACCGCTTATTCCGCACTTGGCTCATTTTGTGCCTCAATGATCTCCAGGTTTAGTTTTTTTTATTTTGCTATCATCCGGGTGTTTATTTGAAAAATTGTTCCGAAATGAAGGGTCAAATCTTTATCATTACGTGAAAAACTTAAAGTTAATATCCGTTTATGAAAGTGGGAAAACAAGCGATGATGTTTGTGTCGAATTTAATGTGCCAAAATTTAGTCTTTGCCGAATCATTCAAGATAAAGATAAAATTCAGTCGCAGTATTCTGAATGACAAGGAAAACTAAAACGTGTACGTTTATTATAGAACAGTGTTTGCTATCATGGGTACCTATGTTGTCTTTTGTTTACATAATACGTTATTTTTATTTAATAATCGCACCTCTATAACTGAAATAACCTCTACTCTTACCTCTATTAGTGGAACCCTCTGTAAATGAGACAGATATTTATTTATACCTGGATATCTGAGACACTGGGTAAGTGGAATACCTCTTTAAGTGAGACAAATTTGCAGGTCCCTTAATGTCCCACTTATCCAGGTTTCACTGTATATTATAGGGTCCTTTTTAATATGCTAACACTTTTTTAAGGGGATGATCAGACCATCAAACTGAAAAACTTTCTCTATGGGACCTACATCTCGCTAGTGTAGTTGTCCATTTTGATAGTTTGAAACACCGCAATAAAAGTTATCTGTAGGTATGTAGGTATACAAATAATATAACAATTACTATACATCACACCTGTGAATTCATTTTACATTCAGAACATGTAATTATGTATTGAATAGATTGTAAACGATTTGATGCAAATTTTTATCTGTCCGCACATTTTCATTACAAATGCGTTTTATCTGCGAGCAATGTTTAGTACAACTGCAGATCTATTTTTAAAATTCCTCACATTATAATCGTAATTAGTATTTGAAAATATCAATATAAGTATGAATAAAGATGTGAGTCTATTACTAAGCCGGCTTTTAGATTCGAATATTACGTACCTGAATTAATTTGTACTACGTAAAGTCGTAGTGGCCTAGTAGTCACATCCGCACTCAGTACAGAAGGGTTCTAATTTAACTCCTATCCCAGCGTGGTTCAATGAACCTTTAAGTTGACCTTAGAACGTTGAATAGGTTTAAGGGATGATATGATTGATGCGATTTCCACACGCAGCGCTTTTAGCCACGTTGCCAACGCGAGGACCATCATCATCAGCCTATCATCGTCCACTGCTGAACATAGGCCTCTCCGAACGCACGCCACAAAACTATCCTCGGCCTTCCTTATCCGTTCGCTCCCCTACCTGTCTCAGGTCGTCGGTCCAGCGGGCCGCAGGGTACACACTACGCCTGCCAGTTCGTGGTCTCCATTCTAGAATAAAGACTCCCCATCGGTCGTCAGTTCTTCAGAAAATATGACCAGCTCTAAATAAAATGTTTTGACTTTGACTTTCATCATCACAGCCTATATTACGAGTATATACGTCCCACTGCAGGGCACAGGCCTGTCTTTGACTTTGCCCATTACTTATCATCAGCCTTTATGAACGTATAAGTCTCACTAATGGGCAGTTAGAACAGCATGAGTGATTGTCTTATGCGATATAGCTCATGCTAACACAAAAGAAGACTAAATGCGTTCACACACGATGACGCATTGACGCAGCGGCAGACGTCAGCCCGTCATTTGTGAAGCAAAGAGTTGTATAAAACCGCACGTAGAAGCACACACGGTGACGCATTGACGCACTGGGTGTGGATCTATGGACTGACATTTGCCGCTTCGTCAGTGTGTCATCGTGTGTGAACGCACTAAGATTGCAGGGGATTGGGGGTGTACTTAGTCCTCCACGTGTGCCCAAGGCGGATTTGTAGACTTATTTCTTCGTCAGCGTACGCAGGTTTCCTCACGATGTTTTCCATCACCGTTTGAGAGCAGTCGGTAACTACGTACTTTGCCTATTTCCAGCTTGCAATCAGAGCTATGTCAACTATTTCAGCCCTATTTATGATTAAAATCGTAACCCCACAAAAAACAGCAATCACTTTATTTTAAAACTTTCTAAGTTAAAAAACTATAGTTAATTCATTTCTAACGGTGCAAAGGAGTGCAAGAGCGTGTTTTGTATGCAACTATAGTTTACTGCTTACGCTCTGATTGCATTGTTCAATCTTGTCTGTGGGAATTATAACATGTTTCTTTTTTAGAAATTGTAAAAGTTTTTTTTGTTTTTGGTGGAAAGTTATTGCGTGTGCACACACACTTAGCGAAATGCATGCAAACTGTTATAAAACTGTAATAGAAGTGCGTCTCTTCATTGAAGATATATTATAAAAAAAAGGTTAAGAAATTGTTGTCCTAGAATCAGATTTTTTTTTGTTCTGACAGGTTTGCTCCCATAGTAAAAGTTGATCAGTTGGATGAGTAGAGAATGTGGTTTAGAGCTTAATGATACTTTTCCTTACAGGGTGTTACAAAAATACAAATAAACATTTTAGAGGGTGGTTTAGACCATCAAACTGAACAACTTTCACTATAGGACCAATATCGAAATCGCGAAAAAAAAAAGATGTGCTATCTACAAATTGACTCGAGCTAAAATATATATATGTACCTATGGGATATCAGTTTTTTTTTAAATATCGAACAAGATCCCGCATATACAAAAAAAGAGTGAATGATTGAGTAATCGGAGAGCAGATTAGCTTTTTTTCTCTAAAAATAAGCAATCGTCAATAATTATCGATAACGCTGCTACGTTGAAGTTTGTAGAATAAGAAGCGTGTGCACTTTGTCTAGGCCGTCAGGATTATAAGTGTTCTTCGGTCTAGGCCCCCAGATATGTTGACGATGGATGCTTGAAGAAACTAATGGTTCTTTACAACACCCATCTGAGTGGCATGTACCTAATACAGAATGAAATGGTGTCCTTCATACATTGGTAGGTACGCCCCAAGAGAATTGATCAGACCTTTGAATGATCTCAGATTACAAAGAAAATTTGTCACCAGTCACCTTATTAGGCTTATGACCTGGCTTGACACCGCCATGTAACAGGACAGGACTATCCGAGACTGCTAAAGGTGAGAATTGGCAAGTTAGAAGTCAACTTGCCTTCACCAGTTCGCATTGAGTTTGCATAGTGGAGTTGGTACCTATGGCTCACTCCTTCAAGAGGATTCCTGTGCATTAGGACGTATGCATATAACCTGATGACGATGATGATGATGAAACGATAAGTACATCCGCAGACAACGATAATACTAGTATAAAATAAAATACATAATTATATGCCGTCGTTTTTCTACGCACTTTCGCGCACGCTCACATACACAAAACCGCGGGTACGGACGCTACCGCAACGCACACACTCCCACCACCAATAAATAGATTGAACTAAACGGTGAAATTTAAAAAAGGAACAAAACGAACGAATCGCGCTCGCACACATTGACGTTAAATGCAACCCAATCATTATATTGTGTTGCTTATTTTTAAGCTTTGTGTTGGTGGTATAACGTTGAATATTGAATGGAGGAGCAGGATTGTAGAACTAGCAAGTTAACACATTATGCATGCGTTGGAAATCCACGCGCACAAAGATACATTTTTTGACTGTAAGAACACCGAATTTTCTTCTCGTGTGCGCGCTTTTGTAAAAGTGTGAGAATAAATGCATTATTTTTGCATCTGTATTGTATCGAAACTTTTTTATGTGTGTTATTTTGTGTGTATTCTCGCTGTCCACATGATGGATTCGCGTTTGTATTTGTGTCTTTTTTTGTTTTTTTCTGCCTCGAACACACATTGGGCCGGGTAAGCAGTGAAAAAATAATTTTAACTGGCACAGCAGAGCGTGTTTAATTTTCGTTCTCTCTGTCCTGCGTGGAATGGAACGTCATTACGTTTTAAATTACGAACGTCGGTTGTTTTTTTATTTATTCGGTTTTTAATTCGCATTGTTTGTTTTAAATCGAACGGGATAGCTGGTGGCCAGTTGGTTCCTGATTTATACCTCGTATTGGGTAATCTGTAGGCAGAGTAAATGGCTGTATACCTATAATCATCTACTCTATGTTCTACAGGTTTACAACTCTACCAATACCTATAATTATTTATATACTCTATATGTACAAAGCCGTGGTGATCCAGTGGCGAGTAACCTTGCCTGCCGTGCAGGAGGCGATGGTTCGATCCCCGCCGAAGGCCGACTCGTACCAATGAGTTTTTCGGAATTTATGTACGATTTGTAACACCACTGGCTTTTCGGTGAAGGAAAACATCGTGAGGAAACCTGCATGCTTCAATTTCGTGGCATGTATGGTACCCACTGTCCATTACAAGTGGCGACGGGCTCACCCCCCGTAACTCTGGACAGAGTTTCGGTACTACTGGTGAAACGTGGATGTTCTGAGCTTTCAGAAAATCTCTGACTACCCCCTCGGGGAATATAGTCGTGAGCATATGCTATGCTATGCCATCGAAGTTGAAATGAAGTTGTTAAAAAGCACTTGTGCTTGACAGTTGTACCTACGTTTTTGTAATGTAAATTGTTCCTTCACTGTGTCCTCTGCTAATCAGAAGGACCAGGATTAAAAGCCCACCCCGTGCCAAGTTATTCGTCGTAAGCCTGTGAGGTCACACAAGGGTAAGTTGCTGACAAACGCCAAGGATGTAACAGCCCATACCCACTGCTATTCTCTCCAGACTCATCTAAAGAAACCAAAAGCAGGAACACGTGGATGCTACCTGACCTAGCTTCCCATGTGGCGATTGGAAGAACAATTGGCTGTCAAGAAGGGAAGATGAGTCTACGGACTAAGGCAGTATCAGAGTGGAAGCCATTGGAAGAACTAAGGTCTGTAAAAAGGGCCTCTACCCGGACATTCGAACTTCGCAATTGCGTGAACGTTTTCGTTCCAATGTCAACTCTATTACAATTAAGTTCGGAGTTTTCGACCGTAACGGTCGCGATATATCGAAAATCTAAAGTAGGGTACAGGGCCAGAGCACCAGCACATTGGTCTGACTCCGACGGCATTGTAATGTAAGTGCGTTCACACACGATGACGCATTGACGCAGCGGCAGACGTCAGTCCGTCATTTGTGAAGCAAGGAGTTGTATGAAACCGCACGTAGAAGCACATACGGTGACGCATTGACGCACCGGGTGTGGTTCTATGGACTGACATCTGCCGCTCCGTCAGTGCGTCATCCTGTGTGAACGCACTAAGAGTGTTGCAATTGATCAGGTGCCTATTTCATAAACATAGCAATAGTAATTAACTATGGAAATTCAAGATGCATATAACTAGTTACTTATGGCGTTAAACAACATAGTTATATCCTAATCCTAAGATTCTTATCATAGTGATGTAAGTATCTCAAATTGTCATGTAAATTACAATTGTCATGTTTATGAAATAGGCCCCAGTTTAGCAAAAAGTCGTGACAAGTGGCATAATTAGAAGATATTACATGTCCAGCAGTGTGTTAATGTAGGTGGACCCAACACATAATGAAGCCCTCTACGCAATTTTAAACATACTTACTTCTATAAATTAAGTGCTATAAACGCTTGCCCATTCCCCCTTATCAGTTTAATCCTTCCACAACTTTATTACCAACAATTACGTCTACAATTAACATAACACTACACAGATAAACACTTTAACCTCACAAGTTTAACCCTCAGACCGCATCTCAATAAACCCGTGTTCCGACTACAATATGTTAACCCCTTTTCAAAACCCAAGCATTCCCGATCCCATAGGAGACGTCGGGCGACCGCGGTAACCTTGAATACGTCTTAACTATCAATAGAGCTTCACGTACGACAGAGATGGGGATAGTCGCGTAGGGAGGTGACGATGTGTAAGGTGATTCAGTGAGGTGCAACAGATCTTTGAAGAAGTCTTTTAGGTTTGTGTGTTGATTAAAGTTAATTATTTGAGTTTCATTCTTGAGAGAAGACAACGTTTCGAACAAGGGATTACTTTATTATTTTGGATGACTGCGTTCAGTTGCAGAAAAGTTCATTAAAGTTAATCCTCCATTAAATCTCTTGCTGTCACTTTTCGTCTTGTTGACGTAGTAAAAGCTAGCAAGAGATTTATTGGTAGATTAACTTTAATGCGCTTTTCTGCAACTGAGTGTAAGTATTACATTGCCGCACGCATTGCATTATGGATAGAAGAATTTAATCAATAATGGAAAGGGTGGAAATATCAGAACTCTTGAGAATTCATATTTTCTAATAAAATTCCTAAATTGTTTCATAGATAGAGTAAGATAAAAGTTGAAAAACAATAAATGAACTAAATTTTACGACTGATAAAAGGAAAGACAAACTTTTTAAGCATTAAATTCGCCGCTTATGGAAACCTAAACGATTCAAAGAGCCATCCAACTCAAAAGAGCCGCGCTCAAACGAGTCAAATCACCACAAAAGACGGCCAGCTCGAACCCTAGTTGCATGTGGGTGAAAGAGAAGGAACAATAACATAAGAAAGGCAAGGTCGCCGGGCAGTGGGTCAGCACGTCTAGCCGTCGTCTAGCACGCACACTACATGCCGTGTAGTGATTGCAGAAAAATACTAGAAGTAGACTAAAATAATTTTCTTTTGATGTTACACCTTATGATTCTGGCGCGTATAAGAAAGAGTGCTACCTATGTACACACAGCGACACATCAAGCTACACAAAACCATCTACTTGGATGAAGTTAGGCCCATGATGATGATCTCATCCTCTGTCTGTGGTGCGAGAGGTGGTTGAAAGTATGCCATTGGTGTGTCCGCTCTCCCTCGCACTCACTCGGCATACATGTGCCAGTCTCTTCATCTCAGTGTGAGCGATGTATGAAGCATCCTGTGTGTGGCTTAGAATGGAATCACCATTTCATCTCATGGATGTCATACGATGCAGCTAAGGAATAATGCTTTAAATGCAGTGTTTTTGTAGAAAAGTCCAGCTATCACCACTATTGCCACCATAGAATGACATTCTATCCTGACACCTTAAGAATAATATGAATCATGTTATAATTTTAGCCTTATAGTTGTAGCAAGGCTTCGGACCACCCAGAAAGGCAATAGGAAAGTAAATAGATGCATTATGGTCGTGTGTTTATATAATTTGATATTCCATAAGACCATCACCACGCATCACGGCGGTGCACGGTGGCTTGTTACGATTATGAGGGTTCAGGTACGAATTCCATCTAGGAACAGCCATGCCATGTACAAACGATTTTTTTTAAACTCTATACGCACAGACTGCTCTCAAACAGTGAAGAAAACATGCGAGGAAGCCTGCATGTGCCTGAGAAGAAATTCTGAAGCGTATGTGAAGTCTACCAATACGCATTGGTTGCTCGAGGTGATTAAACGCCCATATTCATAGCCTCTAACATCTCTACAGCATTCCACTTCTAATATAAATACTCTAGGATTCAGCCTTTGACTGTTACGTGGGTACTACTTAAACTAAAGTTATTTAAACTCAAGTTAATGTAGTTTTAATCATGGCAATCGTAACACTGTCAAAATATCGAGAACTCAAAGAATGTGGCATTCCTATATACGCCCGACTGCAGGCCACAGGTCCCACTGCAGGGCACAGGCATCAAGGATGTATGGGCGTTCGTGATGTGGCATTAGAATAATTTAAAGTATTCTATCCACCTAGTTCAAACCGAAGGAGAGCTAAGGAGAGGAGAGCTGGGGTCTATCTTGTAGATTAAAGATTATTAGGTTTCGATGGAAGGAAACTGGAAGGGAAGGTAAAAGAAGCAAAGCAACAAGCAGCAAGAAGCTTGGGAAAGAGAAGCAGAGGAAGACCCAGACAGAGTTATCTAGCACAAGTGAAGGAAAAGGTTGATGCCGTGTCGTATCAAGAACTCAATACACTAGCGTCACTCCTGTCTCTAGAAAAGATACAGGATTGGCGAATACTCCTCCGACGAAAGTGTAGCTCTTAAATAAGTTGATGATGATGAGGTTTCGATGACTATTGACAAATGATATTTAAGTTTTACTCTATTCTTATCGTGTGGGCAAGCCCTGGTGTCAGAGTTTATTCAAACCGGACTCTGACGTGGTTTTTATGTAACGACTACTACCAGAGATAGTATACTGAAAAAAATGTTTTGTTAAATACATCCAAACTTTAGTGACTACCGAACTGTTTTGTAAAACATAATCAAACATTTGGTTAAAACAGCTAAACAATTGGCTATTTATAACCAAATGTTTGATTATGTTTTACAAAACAGTTCGGTAGTCAGTTCAGTTACATTTAACAAACATTTAGTTAAAGATTTCTTTGAGTGTAGCCGGGACCAACGGCTTAACGTGCCGTCCGAAGCACGGAATCATCTTTCTTTTCAGACAATCAGGTGGATTCAGCCTGAAATGTCCTAACCAACTGAGGAAAAACGCACAAAGTGACATTTCACTAGGGGTCCCCCATGGGAATCGAACCCACGACCTCCGTGTCAAGAGTCCAATGCTCTTAACTATTAGACCACGGAGGCAACAAGTTTAACTAAAACACTCCAATTCAGCTATCAAAATAATCGAACATCCAAAACTCCCATTTCTCAACATAATAAACTTAATTTTCCCACCGTACACTATGAGGGAACTAGTTAAGGATACGCACGCACACACACGCCATGCTATTGACACGCCTCGTCGTGTGTGCGGTCAAGAATGTACGATAGTTCGCCTTTTGAAGGTTAAAGACGGGGTGGAGGGTGAATGCGGGTTTATTTTCAAAATACGAGCTTTATTTCTGTCTTTTGTTCTATTTTATAAGAGACTATGTATGGGTATTTATTAGGTTCCACATGATTCTGATTGAACTTTTAGTACGCTCACACATGATGACGCATTGACGCAGTGGCAGACGTCAGTCCGTCATTTGTGAAGCAAGGAGTTGTATGAAACCGCACGTAGAAGCACACACGGTGACGCATTGACGCACCGGGTTTGGTTCTATGAACTGACATCTGTCGCTCCGTCAGTGCGTCATCGTGTGTGAACGCACTTAGAGATAGAATAAGAATGGTTTTATTAGAGATGCAAGGAAAAGTATCAATAATAATATTTAAACCACATACTCTACCAATCAAACTGAACAACTTTTACTGTGGGAGCAAACCTGTCAGAACAAAAAGAAAATCTGCTGTTCCGTGTAAAAGTTTTTCAGTTTGATGGGTAGATAGAGTAGGTATGTGATTTGAAGGTCAATGGTACTTTTCCTACACCCTTTATATTTGAATTTAAATTGATGAAAAGCAAATATTATGTTGAGAATGTGATTTTTCAGATGTTGCCAATGTCCTTTTCAGGGAGGAAAATGTATATAAATTAAAAAATCATGGACATAATTATTGCTGCATACCTAATAGCAAGGATTTTATTTGATCGCGCCGACCAAATAATATAAAATATTTATAAATTGTTGCCTAATAGGTACTAAATAAACATTATATTTGGACAAAAACAATAAGTATAATTATTGTGATACATATTATATCAATTTAAAATCATGACAAAATATTATGTGAGTTTCTATAATTGAAGTCTTCATTCTAAATGTGAAGATTTGTTAAATAGCACCATGAAAGCCTGTAAATGTATATCACAAATATTTAACCTTAGTTTTTAACTATTTTATAATGATACTATTTGATCTATTAATGAAATAAGTAAAATGAGCTTTTGAAAATAACGCTACCTCTTACCTCTACCTTATATTACTCTTGACTTATATTGACTTATATTTTCAGTTATTCTTTAGTTTCAATAAGGAAATAATGTGTAATGTTGTGTGTACAATAGAGTGTTAAATAAAATAAATAATTTTCTACTTCCGGTTTCATAAAATTGTTCTATTTCAAGAGGAAATACAGACATTCTCATGGTATTTAAAAATATCCAGTTTACACAAACAATAGTCTAGACTCTAGATTATTAAAATAGACTCTTATTAAAAAACGAGGTTCCACACAAAAAATAAAAATACATTCAAAGCTTTTCTTCACAACAAATAACTTGTTATGTCGGTCCATCTGTCCTACTTAGATAACAATAAGTTAACTATTTGACCATTTCCGGTTCCGTGTCTAGACGTCCATTGACCTCTAAGGGCGAGGGTGAGTGAGGGTCAGACGAGGGTAGTTTACAGATGAATAGTTTATAAGGGTTGCTCAAGTTTTAACATTTTTGGGTTAGTGTAACTATTTGTAACATTTTATTTGACTGTTTGAAGAATTTTGCGTTTTTTGGTTTTGCTGGATTTTTGTGGAGGTTTTCATCTGCTTATCCCATTTTTTCCCATTTTTGATTACCGATTGCCGTTTAAATATTGTTGTAAGGTACTAAATGATTAATATAAAAATCAAAGTAAGTATGTACCTATCAAAACCCACCTTAGAAAAAAAATAAAAAAAAAAATTCTGAAATTTTTAAATTTCGAGTTTATCGTTTTTTTTCTAAACTGTCATGTTCTTCACCTTAGTTCAATACCCATACGTAAAAGTAAGACAATCTAAAGTTGCCATACAAAAGCTATAAGACCAGATGAAAAAGTCAACTTTGATCGGTCTTATAAGGTGAATGACGAAGACCTCAAACTGAAAGACTTTTACTATGGGACCAAATCTGTCAGCGCTAAAAAAATCAGCAAACGTATGAAACAGCAGATTTTTGTTTTGTTCCGACAGGTTGGTGGCTCCCATCGTAAAGTTATTCAGTTTGATGGGTAGAGTATGTAGTTTATAGGTTAATGATACTTTTCCTTACACCCTGTATAGGCTGTGATGATGATGTGTAAGTGGCATTTCTACGTGGTATTTTGGTATCAGAGGTGTGACTTTGCTATGAGAATGTCGGTCTGCCATGCTAGAGCAATGGGCGCACAAACGAGTAGTTCGCAGAACTATTTCCTTCAGGAATAGCACTTCAGTGCTATTTTTAAATCTCACCTAATTAGTAATTCGAATACGGCAATGTTAAAATAACTATGGATCTTAATAATGCATCATTCGCCTACTAATATGACAGTGTGAGATTCAAAAATAGCACTTCTAAATGTTTAGCGTCAATACTAACCAGCAATGTTCCCTGAATTTTCATTGTAAATTACAATTGTCACGTTTACATAGGTCCCAGGCGCCTATTTCATAAACATGACAATTGTAATCTACTATGACAACATATACATTGCTGGCTAACATTATCAGTAATGTATCTCAAATTGTCATTGTAAATTACTCCGTGGTCTAATGATTAAGAACATTGGGCTCGTGACACGGAGGTCGTGGGTTCTATTCCCACGGGGGACTCCTAGTGATCATTCACTTTATGCGTGTTTCCCTAGTTGGTTAGGACATCGCAGCAGGCTGAATCACTTGATTGTCTGAACAGAAAGATGATTCCGTGCTTCGGATGGTACGTTAAACCGTTGGTCCCGGCTATTATCTCTGGTGGTAGTAGTCTTTACATAAAAACGTCGCAGGCCGTATGGCGGTCTGACACCAGGGCTTGCTGCCATCCCGATAAGTGGGATCACAACGATGACGCACTGACGGAGCAGCAGACATCAGTCCGTCATTTGTGAAGCACACACGGTGCGTCAATCCGTCACCGTGTGTGCTTCTACATGCGGTTTCATACAAATCCTTGCTTCACAAATGACGGACTGACAGTCAGGGCGTCATCGTGTGTGACAGTGACAGCTCTAAAAAGATTGTAAATTACTAATTGCAATGTTTATTAAATAGGTCGGTGGGGAATAATGGTTCTACGGACCTAGAATCAGAAGACGCTCTGTTGGATGGCACCCACTTAGTGATCCGATGATCTTGAGGTCGGGAAAAAAAATTTACTTACCTACGGGGTGCACAAAATCTTTTGATTTTGGGGAAGGTTCATTTCATAGACATATTATATATTACTCTAGCTAGAGTTTAAGTCTATGGTTCATTTGGATGCAGTAATTATGATTCTCTGCATGATAAAAAATGGTAGATAAATATTGGTTAGTCATTCTAGTCCACATTATAAGGAAGCCACAGCAAATTGTACTTTATTGCAACCAGTTAACACAATTTAGAGCGAGTGTTGAACTTTAGGAGTCAATACCTCTTCCTCACAAAAATACTACTATAAACATTTTAATGTATGTATGTGTGTATGTTTGTGCACAAATCCCGCTCTGGGATGCGCAGGCGTCGATCTAAAACATTCGTCCGGCCCGATAATGGCGGACGGGGTCAATGCACGACGGTTACATATTTAGAAAAAAATATTTGGCAAATGTTCAGTGCAGTGGTTTGTAGTGGCGTGCAGGGGAAAATGAATAGTATTATTGTGAGGGTGAAAGAAACTAAAGGAAAGTGGAAGAGCTTGTTTGTTGTGGGTCCAAAGTAGACGATGGACCGTCCGTAAAAAAAGAAATATGTAGCAGCAATTCTACACACAATATTTTCCCCGGACGTAGGCCGGTCGGCCGGCCGGTTTCTCCGTATTTATCTGAAAGAGTTTTCATGTCGTCTATTTTCATTGTGTCTGCGTGTGTCATTTAACTCCTGCATGGCTAGCATGGTAGCGTGATATAACGCTATCACGCCTTCGCACTCTTTCTATTTGTGTGCGAACGAACGAGATAAAAAGCGTTATAAAGCTGAATCACGTGTAACATGCTACGCCTTTTGACGAAGGTGGCGGAAACCCGTTGGAAGAGAGCAGCGCAGGACCGGTCGATTTGGCGATCCTTGGTGAGGCCTAAGTCCAGAAGTGGACGTCTCTGTCAGCTGATATGATGGTGATGATAATTTTTGTATTCTATGTACATCCACTCCTGGTTATAATCTATACAACATGCAACAAAATGGGCAACAGTTTCTCTACGTTAATGAGAAAGACAAAGTAACTAGGTAGAAAGTTATTTTTCTACTATTACAAAAAAAATACTTTTTCACCTCACAAGCTCGGAAAGATTCTGTTTATCATTCGAAATCTGAGTGCAAAAATGCATTTTATCCGCTAGCGTGGAAAGAGTTTTTGAAATTCGAATCTGTCTATTCAATATTTTTTTTATACCACCAATCCACTGAATGACACTGGACAGCACGAAAAAAAAAACTTTTTGAAATGTTCTTTTTAGCAATTCATTTTTTTTCCTCGCTGTTGTGAGGTGAAAAATTGTTTGTTTCGCTCGGCTGCAAAGTTATTCTGCGTCTCGTACCTTTGAAACCTTCGCTATGCGCTCAGGATTATATTATTTGAACCACTCGCTTCGCTCGTGGTTCAATCCTAGCACCCTTCGCTTGCTCAGGTTTCAATAAAAGTACTCGCGCCAAAAAGCAACTTTGCAGCCTAGCATAACAAATAACTATGGTTTGGTTCTCGATAGTGCTCTGAGAAAATTGCTTCCAGAAATCTCAGTTATATAAAAGTAAACGGTTTGTGGTTTAATAAAGTCCTATCGCAAGGGTTTAAAACAAGTTCCTATCAGATAATTTTTAAATCTTTGTACTATAAATTTTTAGGTACCTTCCCATGTATCGTGTCCGCCAGTGTACTGCAAGCGAGCAAAGCTCCCGTAGAGTGGCAGAGAGGTTCAACTGCCTCTACTCGCACATACTCTATAAATGTATGCACATCGTTACGTTCGGTGCAAGTAAGTAGATGTTTTTAGCTACCTATTGATTTGTTTGTTAAACGATATTATATTCCGGTAATTATAACGGAGCCATGCTTCCGGCATTGAATTGAGTACCCCGTACCCCATTTCTTGTGGGTTTCATTCATTCGAGGCGACCAAAGGAGTATTCTTATACTTAGGTACTGTAGTGTGGTGGTTGCAGAGTTGTCAATTTCATACAAAACTTTGTCGTAGAACACTCATAGACGGTAATTAATACAAGTAATGTTTTATATCAGGAAAGATAGCTTAGAAAATCTTGATTGCGCGTATCAAATAATATTTACCATTTCTAATATAATTACGAAGATATCAAGCTTTGAAATTATTCATACAAAATTTCAAAACCTTATATCTTCGTAATTAAGTATATTATAAATTTTTAAATGTTATTTGATACGCACAATCTATATTTCCTAAGCTATTTTTCCTGATATAAAACATTAATACCGTCTACGAGTGTTCTACGACAAAGTTTTGTAAAAAATTGACAACTCTGCAATCACCTTGATGTAATCTTTCGTTATTTGTAGCAGGGATTCTGGTTCCCAAACGGGAATACGGTTGTGATATTATAGTTTTGTATGTAGGTATGTATTGGTGGAGCAGGCCCATAGCAGGCCGCATCTTCCGCACCCCGGATTGGTAGATTTCACATACGCATCAGAATTTCTTCAGCGTATTCAGGTTTCCTTGACCGTTTCAGAACAGTCGGCATTACGTACCTATAAGATAGAAAAACTCTTTGGCACATAACCTTATGTGCCTTACCTACCTAGGTAAAGTTGAATTTTAATTGTAATGTGCAGTTAAACAATAAATATTAATGAACGTGACTGTACCCACGTCATTAAGAAGGCAAGTTTGACGCAAACCAATTTTTTTCAGTTCCATAAAAAAATATTTTAAAATCTAGACCTACCTGCTTTAAAGTCATGCTAAATAGTTGATCATTACCATATTTGTGTTCTGAAGATAAACCTAACCTTGACTCTAAAAGAACGGTTCGGTCTTTGACCCTAACCCTCGTCCATTTGTTAGGCATTTCGCCTCTTTGTTGAAAAATCATTTGCAAGTCTATTTAGTACTTATTTCGATGTCATTAAGAGCCATTTTGGTTAAAAATAGATGTTTAATAAAGTACAGAATACGTAGATATAAAATGTATTTGGTAATACGTCATTGTCATTGAAATAATGGAGATGATCAGGAGAGCGATTTTTGAATCTCATTCGGTGAGCTCAGCAGTTGAAAATGTCAAAATTACTATGGAGATACGCATCTTTCTACTGCTGATTTGACTTTCAAAAATCATCCTTCAGGAGTGCAATTTTTGAAAGTCCAATCAGCAGCAGAAAGATGCATATCTCATTAGAAATTTTGACATTTACAACTGCTGAATTCAGCGAATGAGATTCAAAAATCGAACTCCTGTTCGAGTCGAGGCCAAAGAGATTAATACGAGACTGGACAGAGTACGCATCACTGGTTTTGGATAGACTGACATGGAGAAGGTTGGAAGGTGATAAAGAACAAAGAGGGATACAACTAGGACGAGAGAGAAAGACTAGCAATCACACCATTCCCCTCAGCCTCCCTTATAGAGGCTCTATACGTCAGGACTGAGGGTGTATATCCATCCAAATTTAATTAGCGTATGCAGTGGGCGATTGGGAGTCAGAGTTTCTAGAGTGGAGACCACAGAACAACATAACAGGGGTTAGAAGTGCAAAGTAGGCGTGGAACGTGTCGCCACAGGTTATGCAATGATTTGCATAAAACTATAAGGCGTGCGGCGTGGTGCGATCGAGAGGGCATTAGTAATTGTAGCAGCATGAGCGGGAAGACAAGTGGCGTCAGTCGTCTCCGAAGCAAAAGCGCTACTTTGCATTTCTAACCCCTCTTATAATGTTCTGTGGTGGAGACCACGAACTGGCAGGCGTACTGTGGAACCTCTGCGACCCGCTGGACCGACGACCCAATAATGCTAGCGAGGAGCGACTGGATGATGAAGGCCGAGAATAGAGTATTGTGGCGCGCCTTGGAAGAGGTCTGTGTTCAACAGTAGACGATGACAGGCTGATGATTATGATGCAGTTTTTTCCCGATGGTTTCCTGTCTAGACTTTTAATTTCTTTCGAAGCGATAGATCGCTGATTATACGGTTTACATAAAATCTTCTGTCGGAGCCAACGTCACGTGTCGTGAAAAATATGTGAATCTACTGTTTCACACAAAACTGCAGTATTTAGGTACTAAACTCATATACAGGGTCCTTCTTAATATGCTGACACTTTTTTAAGAGGATGATCAGACCATCAAACTGAACAACTTTCTCTATGGGACCAACATCGAAATAGCGAAAAAAATCAGCTGTCCCATACATTTGGCTCGAGTAGGTTTTCAGTTTAGTATGGATGATCAGATTTTTTTTCGCGATTTCGATGTTGATGCCATAGATATTGTTTAGAAGACTGTAGGTTACTGGGGTTGAAAATTATGATGATAAATTTATTCTTCTGTCAAAACAGTAAGAAAACAAATCACAAAATCTTCTAAAAAGGCTCTCTTAAATGAAATCTACTTCAAAATAGGAGATAACAACACGCGATGCGCATAAGTTTTACTTTTTTTACCAAATAGCATTCTGGTTAACCTCTAATCGACACTAATCCGCAAAACAAGCACTAACCAGAAAGATTTAGAGCTCAAAATCGTGGGAATTCCAAAGAACAAAAAAACCATTAATCTCTCCAAGGTCTCAGAGTGGGATGTCTAACGTAGTCGTAGGTCAAGAGTAAAGTTGCTATAGTATAGTGATGACGTCACCGATCTACAGGTTGTTTGAAATGTTCTGTCACATTTTGTTCCATGGAACAAGTGGAACTTGTTTCTTAAGTAATTTAATTTCTTTATTAGGCTCACCAACAGGTAACAACAATAAAATTTTACATCTGCAGTTAATATTGGTCTGATACATCATAACCCAGTTAAAGGTGCGCACAACATTCACGACAACTAGACATAATATTTATTCGTTTCTTATTAAAAACTCATCTAGCTGCAATATTAGATCTAAAATATAGGAAAGCCAATCTGTTTCTCACACATTAAGGTACATTCCTTTCAAATTTGATTAAAAACTGTAAAATAATTTAGACATGTCAAAAAAATGTGCATACACTAACATAAGTACTTCTAACGTAGGCGCCTCGTGTAGCTTTATAACACTTGACTAAAAGCGTTGACAAAGTCCTAAAATTACTATTAACCTTTCTCTAACCTGAAAAATATCTTTCAATGCTTGTGAAACCAGAAAAAATTAAAAAGTTCAAAATATTTTTGGTTTGCAATTACAGTGAGTGAACTTAGGACTACATATTTCGGTGCAAAAACAATGTATTCTTTGGTCCAAAGAATCCTTGTGTCCGTCCCGCTCTTGGTCTAATGACTGGATTGGCAGGCTGGTAGTAAATTTTTGTAGTCCCATCGATGGAACAAACGGAACAAAAACGATCAAAGTTCAGAACATCCTGTACCATTTCGTGTAGTTAGTCACGTCACGACATCCACTATTGTTTTGAATCTGACATGTTTGCCTTCTTAAGGATTTAGACATTTCGTTCAAGGTCATCTTAATAAAGCTATCTGTCGCGCTTGGCTGGAATCTTAATAGAGATTTAAATTGTTGATTTTCAATCCTGAGCTAAATCGTTTTATTATAAGCATAAAATAGTTATTTGTTATGCTAGGCTGCAAAGTTGTTTTTTGCCGCGAGTACTTATATTGAAACCTGAGCAAGCGAAGGATTCTAGGATTGAACCACGAGCGAAGCGAGTGGTTCAAATATAGAATCCGGAGCGTAGCGAAGGTTTCAAAGGTACGAGACGCAGAATAATTTTGCAGCCGAGCGAAACACACAACTTTTCACCTCACAACAGCGAGGAAAATGTTAGGTGCAAGCACTGAGTTTAGATGTATAGAGCGAACATCGCGCTTTATGACGTTGTCCCATTCTATTGCGGCTATATTACTCTTGCATTTAGTCACTGTCTCACTGCGGTCACGTGTAGCAGTTTGATTGAAAACCAATTGATCAGCATAAAAAATGTCCTGGTGTGTAGTGTGTACTGAGACACTGCGCAAATAATTCAGGAAATGTAAGGAAATGTAAAGGAATAACTTCTCATAGGTAAACAAGATGAATTAATTATTAAAATGCATTTTAAATAAGTGTTATTTTAAATGATGTTTTTATCCCACACTGGAAAAATAATTATATGCAAATGCAAATAAGGACAAATCTATAAGTGAAAAAGAGAAGACAAGAGATATTGCTACTCAAAGGGATTATATTTAGTTATAATCTCTTTGTTGACACTCAAATAAATTATAGTGAAGGACAAACTTATACGCGAAAAAGAGAAGACAATAATATGCACGAATATATGCATAGTTCGTTATGTTAGCAACATAATCTTTTTGTCTTTCTCGCACGTATGGTTTTACTATCTTTTTATCTGGACTCGAATGGATTCGAATTTTAAAAACTCTTTGCACGCTAGCGGATAAAATGCACTTTTGCACTCAGATTTCGAATGATAAACAGAATCTTTCCGAGCTTGTGAGGTGAAAAAGTCTATAGTTGGTAAGAAGATGAAGGAGTTTCATATTGAATCTTTTTATATAGAATGCAATATGTTTAAGATTATGAGGAGTCAGATATTCATATGTATATAGCGTGTGCGGACGCAGTTTTAAAGCGAAGATAATCTACATCAGCCATCTAAGAGCACATCAACGAAGCTCTCAAAATCAATCCATAATCAGTCGCTTTGCTAAATACGGCTATGAAGCATCATCATCATCACCCATAAATATTCTAAGTAACATTCAGAATATAAAAATGTCATTCACTTCACTCAGAAAGACTAATAGTGCACCTCGCTCAGCAGCACCATTTAGACCGGTCAGCCTCGATACGACTATTGCTGACCAGCTGATCTTTCCTCTACAGCAGGAGTGATTGTCATGCGATTATATTCATATTCATATATTTTTTGCATTTCTATGTGTTAGTTTACATGGTCTTAGGTTTATAGGATTATAGCTCATGCTGACACGAAAGAAGAAGCTGCAGCACCGAACACGTTGTTCTTCCGCAGTAAAGTGCGACGCGTTTCAGTTATATCACATGTGCATTCTCTTTGAAAACATCGTGAGGAAACCTGCAAGCTTCAATTTCGAGGCATGTATTGTACCCACTGTCCATTATAAGTGGTGACGGGCTCACCCCCGTCACAATGGACAGAGTTTCGGTACTCCTGGTGAAACGTGGATGTTCTGAGGTTTCTGAATATCTCTGACTACCCCCTCGGGGAATATAGTCGTGAGCATATGCTATGAATATGCATTATCTTTGTCTTCAACCTGCTGAATCTGATAGAACGGGAAACCGATACCATCAGAGGTGGGCTCGGATGCAGAACACTAAAAGCACTTATTCACACTTTTATTTCAGAGTTTGGGGGGACAATCATATTCGGCGGGGGGTCATAACTGAAAAACAATTCAGAAGAAATCGTTGTTATCATTGTATAATACAAATATTTGGAAGAAGGGGGGATAATTCCACCTACCCCCTTCCACCTCTGGATGTGCTTGACTAACCAGTAGGTACACATGGCGACACATCAAGCTACGCAAAACAAACAAAAGCTGGCCGCGCGACGTTATACACTACTCTACCTACGCGCGGCCAGCTTATTTTGGTTTTGCGTAGCTTGATGTGTCGTTGTAGGTACAGTCAGCAGCAATAAGTTATATACACTTTAGTACTACGACGTAGACGATATGGACAGAGATGTTGACGGAACTATTCGCCTCTTACGACTCCGGTCTGTATCGGTGCTGTTCGAACTAGGACACTGCACAATCACCAGCTACTCCTCATTAACCAATCAGTCCCGTAAATCTAAACAAAACCGCACCTATTTGTCAGTCGCATAAGGACGAGGTCAGAATATTGGTTCCATCTTAGAAACGTTAACGACCGTCCGACCGTGAACCTATATCTTTTGAGATAGGCCTTGAGACGCTACAAAGGAAATTGTTTTCGATCTACGTACCTCGTGAGGTTTGTTTTGTGTTTGTCTGAAAGCTCTATATTATGTATATTTGAATAGTACTTATCTGCTAAATTTCACTCTTGATCTCTCTTTCTTTCACACAAACATAAGTAAGAGAGGCTTATACGGGGTGTAGATTTCAATGCGTAAAATTTTTCAGAAAATCGAACTGAACAACTTTCATTAGGGATCCAACACTCAATTTGAGAAACAATTTATTAGCATAACAAAGCATAATATGCTCATATTCCCCGATATTCTGAAAACTCTGAACATAACAAAAAACAGCATAATGTTTGCGATAACGTAAAGTTTATAAATTAGTAATTCTATTCTATAGATACTTTCTACAAGGTGTTACAAAAATACAAATAAACCTTTAAGGGGGTGGTGTAGACCGTCAAACTGAACAACTTTCACTATGGGACCAATATCGAAATCGCGAAAAAAAATATTTATGTTCTATACTCTACAAATCGACTAGAGCTAAAATATGTATGGGATATAAAATTAATTTTTTTGCGATTTCGATGTTGGTCCCATAGAGTAAGTTGTTCAGTTTGACGGTCTAAACAACCCCCTTAAGAGTTAAAAAAAAATATTGTTACTTATGAAACACCTTGTATAGTAAAATTGTAGGTAAACTTGGTGTTTCTCTAAAATGGATCATATTCGAAATAAACATAAAAGAGTAGGTACCTATTAAAGATTATTTGAGTAACAACTGCTAAACGGACTTTGATGAAACTATAGCCATAGTGGTAGCGTAGAACTTGAATCAACATTAAAACAACAAACTATGCGCAGTGACCTAAAGCGAGTTTTGACCTCCAAAAAGTGACTGAAAAAATTTCCGAATTTTTATTCAACACAACATCACATAGATAGCTTTCTGATGTCATCTGATGACTCTACCACGTGACGAGTTGGAAGGTGTTCCATTGTCTACAATGGATGCCGCCACTTCCCAATCTTATAAAGCTCACCTAGGTTAACATTCACACTTGATCTAGACTCTAAAATCTAGAGATACATAAAGCGACAGGCAAACAGTGGACACTTCAAATTTGAGATACTGTCTTTCAAGAGCCATCATATTATATGGGCTACACCATAACAGATACGAGAGGAGAAAATCAATGTCAGCAAACAAAACAACATAGAGAATGGATCAGAATCAGCATGTAGGGTGAACATGATTGCGTCGACCTACTAGCCGAAGAGTCATGGGAAAATACCAGTTCTATCCATCGATCTCCAAGGCCAGGAAATAAACAACCTTAAAAAAAAAAAACATTTGTTCTTGCTCTATCGTAAAAGTAAAAACCATATTATACATATGATTATAGTGCAAACTCTAACACCCATATTCTTAGTTGTTTGCTTGACATTTCCTCACTCGAGTGGAGGACGTTTTTGACATAATTTGTATGACAAAAATGTCAAAAACGTCTTCCACTCGAGTGAGGAAATGTCAAGAAAAAACTAAGAATATGGGTGTAAGAGTCACGGACTTCAAAAAATACGGACGTAATGTGACACTAAAAAGATGTGAAGCATGCAAGGTCCAACATTTTCGTTTGTTCTACAAGGGACCTACACTCACACAGATGCACTAGCTCTAGGCGCAGGTCCGACACCCGTCACCATTATGTACCGTACCGCGTGACAGCACGCACACAAAAGAAATGGGTGCTTCACTCGTGATTAGACGAGATTACGTCCGTCTTTTTTTCAGGTCCGTGGTAAGAGTATAACAAACAATAATACAAATACCGGCCAAGTCCTTTGACTACTTATAAGGTAACGCGTGTAATTCCATTATCAAACATTTCTGCCACTTTTTGCGGGGGGCCAGGTAACATGCAATCCGAAACTTTGGATTTTATTCCCCATAACTTTAGATTCTAATTTTGAATGTTAAAAATCATGAAAAGTAGTCTCGTCTGAACCCCAAACGTTCTAAGTTTGAAATTATTGTTTCGCAATTATAGCCTGTCTCGTTTAGTGATAAGGTATAATGCACATGATCAATTGATCTTATACCGTGGCAGAGGGGAAATGCTACCGCAAGGCGAGTCCTTATAATAAATAGTCAAAGGCCAAGTCTGAGTCTGTCTTGCGCTCTTCCTGGGGAAAACGAAAATTGTCTTGGTTAGTAGGTAAATACCTGGTGTGGTGGTACGGAATCATCGGTGTGTGAGTAGCCTGACTCACTTTTTTTAAATCTGTATCAACGTCAAATAATTCTGTATGTCAAGTTTTTTTTTGGGGGGCTGAATCGAAAACCGTTTCGAGATAATTGTCTGAATAATCATATTTTATATGTCAGAGATTTTAAAATGAAAGGATTACAGATATTTTTAATAAAATAACGTCGTTTTTTGGTCCACGAGTGACGTCACTCGCTGCCCCTGCAAACTCCTTGGTGAACATAAAATCAACTTAAAATAACCGGCCATTAAGAAAAAAAAATACATTCACAATGTCAGAATTTGACATTTGATGTTGCCGTATCTGTTTCCAGCATAGAGTTAGAAAGAGGAGGCAGGTTTTAATTTTTTTTAATATAGCAGTAGGTAGTTTTTCTCCATGGAGTTCGAATTATTTTTTCTCCGCCATTGTTGCACTTTGAGATTACAGATCAAAATAATTTAAAAATTAAATTTATATTGATAAACTCGATGAATCGCAATAAAAATGAAATAGGTGTCTTAAAATTATGTCTTCTAACCTTAAAAAATATAAAGATGAAGACCAAAAAAAACTTGACATACCGAATTCAATAGAAACCTGGAAGTAACGTTGAATAAAATGAAGGTAAAAGTTCAATGGATCCTACAAGGTTAGGTTCACGGCCGAAAAAATAGAACGAAGATTTTAATACTGTTAAAATTCTTAAGTGAAGAAATATTTTGAGAAGTTTTATAAAGGAATTTGCTCTTTGATCTGCTGAAATTATTTTATAATACAGAGTTCAGGTAGGTGTAACAGAATCCACCAGAAAGTAGAAACTACTTAGTTCAGAATCAATGAATCAGTTAACAACATTTTGATCGGTATGTAAATACAAATGTCCATAAACTCACGACTGTAATCTCTATCGGGGTGTTCAGATGATTTGCTATAACTAACAACTATCTTTTGAGGCATGTAGTTGTAGAAATGCTCACTTTTAGCATGTTGAAGGTTTCAGTATGGAATGACGTGTCAAGTCGTGATAGGTGGATAGCATCGTCTACAGAAGCACATCTTCGACATAAGAATAGTTATTAACTATTCTTATGTCTTCGGGTCCTCTCCATTACTGGAGGTTGGAAGTCAGCTCTGCATATCCCTGTCTATCTCTCGCCAAATGAAACAGCTCTTCGACGCTGGCGATGCCTGTCCACTCTTCAGGACAGGCCACGGGTCTCTTCTGTTTCAGGTTCGCCAACGACAATCGCGGCCTACCGACGCTTCTTTTGCCCATTATAGTCTGGTAAGCGCACACAGGATGACGCATTGACATTGCGGCAGATTTTATTCCGTCATTTGTGAAGCAAGGAGTTGTATGAAACCGCACGTAGAAGCACTCACGGTGCGTCAATCCGTCACCGTGCTTTTTTTTCTTTTTTTTTATGTATTACCAAAAATACAATTTTATTGTAGCACATTCGATATAAACACCACTTAAACTACGAGGGTTGGTATGTGATGAGTGTAGACATTCTGCGATTACCGTTAGTACAATTTAACTTAGGTACGAGCTAGATAGGTAGTAACATTCTAGTAAAAACAAAAACATATGTCCGTATGCCCAGCGGGGCCCTCGGCCCTAGGGCTTTGAAACCTAGCTAATCATTTAGTGCTCATTTAGTGCTCTCAGAATATGTATGGCTTATATTTAGTGCTTCAAAGATAACGGAGTTATGTCAAATCTAAGCTAGCGTCCGCCCAGCGGGGCCCTCGTTTATTATGGACAAAAATGATTTAAATGCTACATCAATATTTAGTGCTCTGAATTCCTATTAAAACTGTATCAAAAGATTTGATCTAGCTGGTTTGGTTTAAAAGTTATTGCATTTTCAGCTTTCCCAAAGGAATAAATTGAAAAAAAAATCTAATTTTCAATACAAATGTCCGATCTATAACCATTTATTATAAAAAGTTCAAAATGTTTTTGCTGGTTTTCTACACGGACTTGAAAAGAAGATCTTTTCTCCCCTCCGGCCGGAAAGCGTCAATTTTCGTCCCGCTGCGCTAAACGAAGTTGCCTCTTTCCACCTCGGTCGAGGAGAAAAATAGTATACTAACCTCGGACAGTAAATAAGAAAGCCTCAGATCACATGTTTGTTGACATTACATGAGATCTGAGACATTTCTTACTTTCCTGTCCTTGGCGTGTAATCTACTATTTCACCTCACAAGCTCGGAAAGAATCTGTTTATCATTCGAAATCTGAATGCAAAAGTGCATTTTATCCGCTAGCGTGGAAAGAGTTTTTAAAATTCGAATCTCTCTATTCAATATGTTTGTTGTTGTGAGGTGAAAAGTTGTGTGTTGCGCTCGGCAGAAAGTTATTCTGCGTCTCGTACCTTTGAAACCTTCGCTACGCTCAGGATTCTATATTTATTCTAGAGTCCTTCGCTTGCTCAGGTTTCAATGCAAGTACTCGAGCCAAAAAACAACTTTGCAGCCTAGCATAACAAATAACAATTTTTTTCAGGTCCGTGGTTTCTTATAATTATGTTTTTTAGGGAATGTAGTTCATGAGTACTATCACCCCTTAAAGTAATGTATGTGTAGTATGTGTGTTCTTATCTATAACAACTTGTTTCCAAGTTGAAGGTAAATTGATTGTTTTAAACGAGCACCGCGTGTGATTGTATTAATAATGCAAGTGATTATAATACAATGACTAGCTTTTGAGTTTAATTTATTGAGGTTATCGACACGCACTAAATTGTTTATGGATTGGGAACTAATTATTATAATTAACTGCTTTAAGGGGAAGTTGTTATAGGTGCAAACTTAAATAAATCGAATATATTTTCATCCTTTTCTTATCATTTATCAAAGAGAAAAACCGGCCAAGAGCGTGTCTGATTCGCTCATGATTCCTAGTAGTTCATTATTTGATTTGCTGTATACTTTTGAGGAGTTCTATTGTGCAGCTCCAAAGCGTCATCTTCACAAAAATAAAATGGAACTACCTCAGGAGTAACAAACTTACATACATACATACATACTAGATAGGATGATAAATACTTAGCTTTCGCTCCTCCTTTGCTTCGAGCAGTCGGATAAAAAAAAGGAACGATTTTTTTATATTGGTCCTCACTATTCACGAAAATACCGATGAAAATAGAAATAAATAAAAAACAACACAGACGAACACAGAACCTCCTTTTTTGAAGTCGGTTAAAAAGGGATGACGGGTTCAATACTTGTCATACAGGAGTGCAATTTTTTGAAACTCATTTTCAGCAGTTGAAAATGTCAAAATTACTACGGCGATATGTATCTTTCTGCTGCTGATTTGACTTTCAAAAATCGCACTCCTGTGCAGAATTTGGGCTATTCTAAACATAGTAGGTAGGTCTGTAAGTCTGTATAGAATGTCATTGTAGGTAGGCATACCTAGAAACAAATTATAATAGAACAGCTACAAGTATAAATGATTCTACATCACTTCTAGGAAGGTATAAACAATGGCTAGACACCCAACCTGCCTCAATGTGCGCACTATTGTGACCTGAACGACCTTCGCCGTCTGCCGGCCGTTGATCTGTGATAGATCGACGTAGTTGCTGATTTGTTTGTCTATGCCGTGTCCGGTTTACTCTTCATTTCGAGTTCAAGGCTTGTTTTTTTTTCTATTTTTACGGTCATGAAAGTAGAATCTAGTCTGTACGGGGGAGTACTGTTAGGGTAGATAAAAACCTTGCTCAATTACCAATAGTTAACATTATCATGGTACTATTATTGTTGTAATTCTAGTACCTAACGGTCGCATAACCTATTCCCACTTCCTGTGTCGCATCTAAGTGGGATCACACACGATGACGCACTGACGGAGCGGCAGACGTTAGTCCGTCATTTGTGAAGCATGTGAAACCGCACGTAGAAGCACACACAGTGCGGATTGACGCACCGTGTGTGCTTCTACGTGCGGTTTCATGCAACTCCTTGCTTTGCAAATGACGGACTGACGTCTGCTGCTCCGTCAGTGCGTCATCGTGTGTGACAGATCTAATTATTGTTCACTATCATACTAGGTAACCAACTTGATTTTTCTCTCCGTTTAGTATCCCACCAGCCCCGTAGTGTCATATTATTTGCGCGCAAGCACACGCAAGTCACGGCTATTTTTTTATTGATAGGTGCTACTTCAACTCTCTGAAAAGCGCGGGAAGGCGCGTCACATCATAAGTTCGAGATAAAGGGGCAGTAAAACATACTTACAATACATGTTTGTCATGAACGCTTTGCCGATAATTTGCGCCGATAAACTCCTAAAGCGTGATCGGACGAGGCGAAAGGAAGTTTTACTTCACTCGTGTGGTCACAAGCACACTCTTTTTTTATTTATTTACCTACTGGGTACATTATATGCCTTAATATTTACCACGCTAAACAGCACGTTTAGACCACACGACTGACGTAAAACTTCCTTTCGCCTCGCCCGATCACGCTTTTCGTAACGCTCTAACCCCAAGTCAAGCGTAAAGAAGTTTTACTTCAAAAAATGTTAGTTCATCCACCATATTAAGTCTTTAAGATGCGAGTGTCAAATAGTGATAGGATAGCATTTCGCCAACAAAAAACTCCAAAAGAAACCTTTATCCCTTAGTCGCCTCTTACGACATTGAAAGAAACGGCGTGGTCCATTCTAAGCCAGACATAATTCTATAAGTATATTTCAAAGAAGGATGCTAGCTAGTATCATTGACCGGTAGACGTTGAAGGACGTTTAGGTCACAATAGTGCTTATAGTATGGTAGGTTAGGTATCTAGAATCTACTGATTCATTGCTACTTATTACCAGCGGCGGTCTAGTCATCGTGGTTTTTAAATTGAAATGACTTTTGATTGCTTTATTTGGTGTTGGGTTTTCCATGATTGTGTGTGATAGAACACTCTATTTCCTTATATTGTATATCTATTCAGATTTTATGTTATTTCAATATACGAATAGGGGATAAAGAAGCCGTGGTGGTTCAGTGGCTGGTAGCACCTGCCTCTTGTTCAGGTGGTGGCGGGTTGATTCCAGCCTGGATTATAATGGTACGAAATTTTATAGGCCGTACTTACAACCATTTAATGTGCTTATAACGCTATGAAGCGCGCCGAATAACTGGCCACTTAGATCCCGCTAGCCAATAACTGACACGTAAAGAATAAAAAGAATGGGTAATTGCAAGCTCACGCCGAAGGCGAGAGTGGTAAACAGCCGAGACTGTAATGACCAATGCTCACGCGTTTCATACGACATTTCGCAGCTCACTTGTGAGGAAAAGTTAATGAAATTTCACAAATTGGATTTGACAAATATTATTGAAAAATGACATAGTGTTTGACACTACATCATTCAATATTGTATTTGTAAGTGTACTTTGTATATATATATTTTTTAAAGATGTGTGTTGTAGATTTTCTGGCCGCATCGTCTCTACAACGGAACACCTTCCGACCGGTGGTAGAGTCAAAAATGACGTCAGAAAACAATCCATGTAGGTAAATATTATGTTGAATAAAACGTTTTGAGTTTGAGTTTTTTTTATGAGCACTTGTTTATGCACTATGAACCGAAAAGCAGTGCAATAAGAACCACTTTACGATCAAGTGTGTTGAAAAAATCATTATAGTTATATTATCCAATCAGCTGTCCGGTAAAAATTAAATTAAACAGTTCTACAAAATGATGTTTGACGAGACTTTTGGGCAAGATCCAAAATGTAATCAAGATCAACCAAATGTATTTTTTATGGGCGCAACAAAAACATGTTTAGTTCGGTCAGTTCCCTGTTTGGCATCGTGCTATTGCTTAGTCATGAATCAAATGCCGGTGCAATGAATTCATGTCCTTCGGGCGGTCATTGACTAGTTCTAGGTATTATTAGTTTGTTTTGATTACCGATAGATGGCAGCAGTGTTATGTATTATGATGGTTTCGACTCGAAATTGTAGCTCAATTTTAAACTGTGTCGAATCAACCTATGGCATAGTTAAGTAGAGCATCAATTAAGTATAATCAGGAATAATAATCAATCAATCATATCAGCTCACATCTACCCACTGCTGGGCATAACCTCCTGTTCATAGCGCCCTTCTAGTCAAGTGTCCCACCTAACTTCACTTTAACTTCGTGATCCGTTCACTATAACGCGGTCGATCTTGTAAAGCCTGAAAACAGAAATCGACAATCGTCAAGACAGTCGCCTCCTACGTTTAGCTAACCTTATGCTATTTAGCCGTGCTTCTCAAGACTTCAGTACAAGTATTATTTGGTTTTCCAATTGAGCCATAATGTTTTCGGAATCTTTGTGACGAGCTCTCTAAAAATCGACTATACTTACTGCCCTCTTGGTTACCATTTCTACTTCTTCCGAATGAGATATTACAATAAAGACCTCATTGCAAGAATTCATTGGAGAATTCGTCACAAAGATTCCGGAAACATGCTCATGGGTAGATCACAGAGCTCTATCTAAAATACTGTTCACCACCTTTATATTGCCTGTGTGTCGAAATAAAGTCTTTGAAGTTTGAACATACCTACATACAAATTAACCCCACCAAAAAGTTCTTGCAGTCTTGATCTTCTTATTATTATTGTATGGGCAAGCCCTGGTGTTAGAGTTTTTTCAGACCGACTTACGTCCTCTGACGTGGCTTTTATGCAACGACTACTACCAACAGAGGTAGCAACCGGGATCAACTGCTTCTTTTTAGACAATCAGGTGATTCAGCCTGCAATGTCCTAACCATCATTCTCTTGCCCATTTCCCATTATCTGGGGTCGGCGCAATATCTCATCCTCTTCCATTCATCTCTCTTAGCCGTTATTTCAGCACTCACTCCTTTCTTACACATATCATCCTTCACACAATCCATCCATCTTTTCTTCGGCCTTCCTCTCCTACCACAGCCATGATCTCGTAACATGACACACGGCTCTCCGCATCACATGCCCGTATGTCCTAACCAACTGGGGAAAAATGCAGAAAGTGGCATATCACTAGGTGCCCCCGTGGGAATCGAACCTACCACCTCCCTGTCAAGAGCTCTTAGCCATTAGACCACTGAGGTAGTTAGTAAATACAGCACTAACCTAACCTTAACCACACTATCTTAAAACATTGCAACTCAACTGCGCCTGACTGTCATCATCATCAGTCTATATGCGTCCCACTGCAGGGCACAGGCCTACCCTTTTAGGAGGGTGTTTGGGCGTTAGTCCACCATGCGTGCCCAATGCGGATTGGTAGACTTCACATACGCATCGGAATTTCTTCTTCAGCGTATGCAGGTTTCCGCACGATGTTTTCCTTCACCGTTTGAGAGCAGTCGGTAATACGTACATAAGTTAGAAAAACTCATTGGTACGTGGCATGTTGTCCGTGCGGAATTGAACCCGGACCTCATGATTGAGAGTCCATACCTCCACAACGCGCCACCGAGCTCCGAGCACCGAGCTTGACTGTCGTCATCACAAATACAAAACTAACCTAACCCAAGTAGTTAGGTGGAATCTAATCGCGACGACTCGGGCATGACCTTGCTCTACTCGGTCACTGCTCCACTCCTACGCCTATTCGGTCACAACTCGTGTGCCAATGCGCATGCGCACGCGACGGTTGATTAGATTAATTTTACATTTAATAACAATCTTTCTAAGTATTAGTATTTGTAATTGTAGTTTGTTTTTAATGATGTGTGTTGTAGAGTTTCTGGCCGCATCTTCTCTATAACGGAATTACGGAAAACCTTCCGACGCGGTGGTAGAGTCAAAAATTACTTCTATTTATAAAAATAAAGCTATCCATGTGATATTGTTTTGAATAAATAAACATTTTTTTAATGATTTTATTTGACCTTCGATAAGTTAATATATTCGAGAAGCTATGAACCGAAAGCGTCAAAAAAAAATCACCCTATTCTACGGTGATAAACCGTGTCGCTATACACGCACACGGAGATAAGTTGTATGACGCCTCATTTTTTACCATACAATAGGTACATGTTACCTCTGCTATGTCCCTATGTTTTGATTGTTTGCATTAATTAATTACTGTATGAAAAAACATTTACCAATTAACAATACTAAAAACATACAGACATAGCCAAAGTGGAGGAGTAAACGGAATACGAAATGCAGTTTTCGTCGATTTTATGTAGATAAAATTGGTCCGAGCTGCAGTTGTCTCTTTCGCCCTCTAGTCGGCGGTGGAGTGTAAGGGGATCGGACAAATATGTATACAGTCGGAAAAGTGACCTATTCTCCAAATTAGCATTTCAGAGCGCCTTATCCTCTTAATTTCGCGCGCTTATTTGAATTTCGAACTTTGCTGTTGAACCTCATTTAATAGCACCACATCACATTTTTCCGTCGCTCCATCCTTTTCTGTCACTCAGGAACGTCATTTGCTAGAGCATATAAGATAGACGGAACGCGATCGCACGCGGCCGCCCGTGCTATATAAAAATGCGATGCGATGCTGTGCGATGTAGTTCAACCCTTATATCAATGCGCCTGTATCTCATGAGATAATTGGCGCCGACGCCGTATTAGTTATTCTATGGTCGTTGGTTCCTATCGTAGCTGACAAGCAAGATTGACGGAGCACTGTTTTGTGCTTTAGTCCACCACGTGAGACCAATGCGGATTGGTAGAATTCACATGGAGTCACGTTCGCTTGGGAGAGACATATGCCCAGCAGTGGACGATGATAGGCTGATGATGATGATGACATGGAGTCACGTTGCAGGGTTTGCCTCGAACACTTGTCTCTAGCGTGGTGTTCGCGCGGTTCGCGTTTCAGCCTGCCACGAGGCTCCAAAATCCATCTCAGTTGTTCTTACTCAAAAACAATCCTCGAGATTGGATAGACACTCCCTCAAATAACTTGACACTGGCGAAATCTAACAAGGAAACGCCATTAAATAAGAATAGAGTAGAATAGAATAGACTTCACATCATCATCATCAGCCTATATGCGTCCCAATGCAGGGCACAGGCCTACCTTCTAAGAGAGTGTTTGGGCGTCAGTCCACTACGCGTGCCCAATGCGGATTGGTAGACTACACATATGCATCAGAATTTCTGTTTCTGCATATGCAGGTTTTCTCACGATGTTTTCCTTCGCTGTTTGAGAGCAGTCGGTAATACGTACATAAGTTAGAAAAACTCATTAGTACGTGGCATGTTGTCCGTGCGGATTCGAACCCGGACTTCATGATTGAGAGTCCATACCTCTCCACAACGCGCCACCGAGCTTCACATAAGCATCAGAATTTCTTCTTCTGCGTATGCAGTTTTCCTCACGATGTTTTCCTTCAACTTTTGAGAGCAGTCGGTATTACGGACACAAGTTGGAAAACTCATTGGTACTTAACTGGTTTGAAGTCAACAAAGACGCAGGCAAAGGTTAGTAAGTATAAAATAAAGAGCAAAGCATCAAAATACATCAAAACTATTACTCGTTTTACCACAAAATTGCATAAAAATAAAAACTAATCTCGACCTTGCATTTAGCAATGACAACCGGCGTATAGCCAAATTGCTATAACATTGTCTAACCTCTATGACATTGGTCTATGATACGATATGTTTAGCTGTCTGTGTGTTCGCGGAACTGGAGGTATTATTTCTATGTCAGTTTTTTAGCGTTACGTACTAAAATATGAAAACCCTCTAAACTTATGGACTTAGTGTAATGAGAACCGGTAAGGTGTGGAACTCTCTCCCTGCGTCTGTTTTTCCAAGCAAATAAAGAAAGAAGAGGCTTTTTCTGGTCGAGCGCATCATCGGCTTCATCTACACTTTCAATCAGGTGAGCTGAAGCCAAGCGCAAACCCACTATGAATAATAAAAAAAGTTAAGCAACGCCGGGCAGTGAAAGGATGGGTTAAGGGGCTGAACTAAATGCCCCCTTTCCTCTAAAGAAAAAGACCTTAAAATTTACCCTCTTTTATACTGCCTATCACCGCTAAACTTGTTATAACTACCATCTTAAAACCACGCTACAGTAGGTAACCATAAATATGTGGGTAATTGGTCAGCTTGGTGGCTTTATTTCTTAGCATTCCTAGTTGCATAGAATAGTAGGTTATTTAACAAAGGAATAAAACCTACTTTGTTTTGTGTTTGAGTACGGAACACTTTTTGCTCAAGTCCTAGATACACTTGGCCATATTTTTTATGTTTTAGTTTAGTTTAGAGGTAGATTTATAGTGACGTTCCAATAGTTTAGTTGATTGTGAAATGGCTTGGGAAGCCGATGGTCACGGGTTTCAATCCCGTAAAAGACAAGTTTGTGAGTGAGTGAGTGATTTAAAATAACCGATTACAGTGTCTGTTTAATCTGTTTATTTACTAAAGTAATATAGCCACAGATTATAGTAAGAGAGTAGGTATAGCATATTTTCAGGCCCGATGACTCAGTTGGAAGTGAACCGGCCTGCTGTTCCAGGGTTGCGGATTCTAATCCTGCAAGGGGCAATTAATTAATTTAATTTAATTTAACACTTTATAATGTGTGTTTACTTTTGTTGTATTCTTTATTGTTATTGTTTATTGCAATTTTGATGTGTCTTTGTCTAATTATCATCTTAACTATTATAAAACCGTAAAATCATGAGGAATAAAAAACTAGCGGTTCACTTCATATAAAGTCAAATAACATATCGATAGCGCGATTTAAAAACGTGCAGCGCTATCTATTGACAAAATTGTTAGTATGTTTGTTTGTTCGCGCATCACGCAAAAACTACTGAACCGATTTTGATGAAACTTTTTTTGTTTGATAGCTTATGATCTGACTTAAAATCTGGTATATAATTTGTGCGGACGAAGTCGCGGGAAAACACTAGTAGGTAATAAAAGTCCGGGCTCGATACTGGACTTTAAATGAGGCTAGATAATCTGTGAGACAATGTCCATGATGTACTTATAAGTGGGTTTTTTATGTGCGTTAAACACAGAATAGATGGTACTCTCTTCATCTCTTCAGTCCTCCTGAATTTGTTAGAACGAGAAACCTGATTGTTGCATTCTTTTTTTTTAATACATTTTGACAAAAAGAGGAAAATCCATCATGGACAAGGAAGGAAGACCCAGATAGTGCCGGACTCCTACCGGCCAAAAACCTCAATTTGTCATGCCTCTTGTCTCCGATGAGATTGTTCGGAGAATCTTTTCCATCAATGACTAGATTTAGAAACATTTCAAGTAGGTATTTCCTTTTATAAAAAAGAGAAGCTTATTCTAATCAGTCTCCATTTTTTCTGTTATATACTTACTTAACAGTTTTAAATTTAATAAAAGAGGATCTTATGTCTATTATAAATAGACACGTTATGGTAGTTCTTTTGTTTTTATTTTTTGGAATCTTTAAAGGTTTGCGGTTTATTCTATTCTCTCTCCTAAGTACAATCGCTGTTGCATCAGTTCGGATGCAGTGACTCCAAAAGGCTCTTGATTTTTAACTTCTCACAGGCTTGCCATCAAGGCCAAATCGCCAAGGCGGGCAGGGGAGGAGCACGCATTCTACGTTGGCTAGATCTGACTTGCGATTTGGCTTTCTGCCTATTAGTTATGCGATAGATTGGTGATTTGGAATTGACGAAAAGTCTACGAGAAGGTTCAAATCTAAAGGGTGCAGAACTGGTTGCCACACGATGTTAGCATTAGAGAAGTTGACGATGCATGGGATGTAAGGGTAATTCCTTAAATGAAATTACAGATTGAAAAGTGTGGCGGTCCGTGGTCTCTGCCTACCCCCATGGGACAATGGCGTGAGCTTATGTATGTATGTATGTACAGATTGAAAAAATTCTCGGCCTGAACTTGAATCCGCAATCCTCAAATCCAATCCAAGATTTTAAATTTTCATTTCCTTGAAAGTAGAATGATAGCCAAGCTTTAAAATCATACGCACTGTCCATCCACATCGTGTCTCGGCATTTCAAACGTACACCGAAACTGGATAAAAAAAATTGTAAAATTCCTTTTCGGTACGATTACATGCACAATTAAGACTCGTATGAACGAAAATCGAGGCAATTCTGTCTCATTAAACACATTCAAAATATCCGTCTAACCATTCGGTGTGTTCGTGTGTGTGTCAGGGTTCACTCACTCTCGATTCGGAAGGGGTCGTGGACCCATGACGCTATGCTAAAATTATGTTTTTTTAGATACACACACAATCATGCTTAAGGTGACTTTCGTCTAAAATGCAATGACCTATGTGAACGTGTTCACTATTGTGCTGAAATGTATGAAAGATAATGAACATTGATTTTGATGTGACATTATGTTTACTTGTCTTCTTAACAAAATCGAAAGAAACATTTTACATGCATCTGCCGACTATTAAAAAAGGTCAGAGAGCTATTATAACACGCAAAGAATGCATAATTCTTCCGGATTGTATCACAATCGTCGAGTTCCGACGTCAAACTAATCGCTTTCACTCACGATGACGCATTGACGGAGCGGCAGACGTTAGTTCGTCATTTGTGAAGCAAGGAGTTGTATGAAACTGCACGTAGAAGCACCACGGTGTCAATCCGTCACCGTGTGTGCTCTTACGTGCGGTTTCTTACAACTCCTTGCTTCGTCAATGCGTCATCGTGTGTGATCCCACTAAGGATCAGGATGTCGAAGATAGAATTGCTGGATTAACATGGTGGACGCCAGACACGTCGCTAGATGAACAGGTGGCAGTTGGAGCAACGCCTTGACTGAGTGGTTGGAGGAGTTGGTCGTCCACCAACCAGGTTGGATGATGACATTGCGAAGGTAGCTGGAAAGATATCGATGCGATTTAAAGACCGGGTAACAATGTATCCTGTAGTGGATTGACATGGTATGATGATGATGATGATAAAGTTCTGACCAGTCTACAGCTACACCTTTATCATTTAGTTTGTGACAGGTAGTGAGGCCTGTCCCTTCAAATAGACTGTAATTACGCCTCGAATTTAAACACATAGGTAGGTTTTCCTAGTATATTCGTATGTACAGTCAGCAGCAAAAAGATGTATGCCTCCTCATGCAAAAGATGTATACACTTTAGTACTACGCGTAGTACTAAAGTGGATACAACTTTATACTACGACGTACTATAAGTGCATACATCTCTTTGCTGCTGACTGTACTATATAGGTCACACCATGGTAACTTCACGCAGACGGGCTCGCATTAACAGGCAAGAACGCAAGAACGCAAGAAGGCAAGAACGTGTATGCTGTGTGGGTACGAGTGAGAGAGGAATCCAGTGCTTTTGTCGTCTAACCCCCGATTACCACCCTCGGTGATTGAGAGATTGAGATTGGTGGTAGACAGAGAGTGTCAGAACAGTTCGTAGACAAGCTAAAGTTTATCATTTTACCGGGGTTTTTTATTGTTTTCGAGTTCCCGATATCAAAAACAAAATTAGTATTTTAATACTTTTTATTAAGTATAAATACTGTACCTAGATGCTAGTTACAAAAAACAACATTTAAAAAAAAGAGAAAACACGATTTACGTTGGAAAGATGCTCTCAAGGCCGTAGCTTAGACAAAAATAGAGAACGATTAGATTAGATGCACAAAACGCTAGTCTAGGTATGCATGACATCATCGCCGACCGCTGCCTAGTTTAAGGTCAGTGCCAGACGTCCTAGGTCTAGGTCGGCGCTAAATATAAACATTGCTTGCACATTTCTAAACAATTTCGAAAGAGAGACTATTTGTAATGTTTTAGTAATTAATAAAACCAAATATCTTAGACATTGTCACGAAGATTATTTAGTCAGGAAACCGTCAGTATTTAAAAGACTCAGTGTTCACACGACGTTAGGATGTGACATCAGCGAGTCGTTGACCGCAAGACCTAGACTAAAGTCACGTCGAGCGTAGGTTAGTCCTATTGAACATAGACTAAGGTCATTTCGAGCGCAGGTCAGTTCTATTGCTAAACTGACTCTATGACGTTATTGTTACAATTTAGCCTCAATTATTGTAAACATCGAGGAAACTTTCAGTTGTTAAAGTGCTCCAGTGTTCACACGACGTTAGGATGTGACGTCAGCGAGTCGTTGACTGCGGGACCTAGACTAAGGTCACGTTGAACGTAGGTTAGTTCTATTGCTAAACAAACTCTATGACGTTATTGTTATTCTTTAAATGAAATAATGATCGGTTACGTAGGAGCGATATATACGGGGTGCAAGGAAAAGTATCATTAACCTTTACACCCGTAGAAAGAGAAGGAACTAGAACGAAGCACATGTCTTGTCATATCACTCAGTAAGAGATGCACATAGCAAATTCGCTCTAGTTAAAAAAGGAGATCGCTACTTATTGCTGTCCTTATCGACGTAGCCACTTTTTTGTTCTACGACGGCTGTCTGACTCCGGAGTCAGACATCTATTTTCATACAAATTGTATAGGATTTTATGACTATCGCTGTCTCATACGCGGTTACACTGATGTTCCGTCTATCAGCGTAAGCGAAATACTTGGCCTATGTTTACACCACATACTCGACCCATCAAACTGAACTACTTTTACTATGAGAGCAAACCTGTCAGTAAAAGAAGAACCAGACGTCAATCATGAATGAAAATAATCATGAGTGAAGCACCCATTTCTTTTGTGTGCGTGCTGTCACGCGGTACATAAAGTGACAGGTTGTAGTACCTGCGCCTAGAGCTAGTGCATCTGTGTGAGTCTAGGTCCCTTGTAGAACAAAAGAGATTGTATTACCTTGCATGCTTCACATCTTTTTAGTGCAATATTCGGTCCGTATTTCTTTCAAGTCCGTTGCTGGTATGGGTATTGTTCATGATGAGACTCCGATTTACTTTTTTAATACAAAACAAAACTTTTTAATAAGGGTAGACATGGCCGCTACAAAGAAGACTGGTCGAAAATGGACACGAACTCCTGGGGAGTGGGCATGTGTCCTGCAGTGGGACGTATCTACTCTGTTAATGATGATTAGTGGCGGAGGACTATTAGTGTGTAGGACTAATATTATGTGTGTGTAGTTGATGTATAGTAGGTATACACAAAGTCTTGTTTAGATTATAATCATATGTGTAATTTAGTTCATAAAATCTAAAAGAGATGCTCCCAGACAAAAACTAAATTCAAATGAAAACTTTGAGATTGCTTTAAAAAGGGTCTTATAGTCTTAAAGCCAAGTGTCCCAAAACAAAAGGTGTATACAGGCTGCGCGGGCGCAGCGTGCGCGTGTGTGCGTCGGTCGAGCAGCCAGGATAATGGCTAATGAGTTAGATAGATGCGTCAGATCTTTGTAGGCGTAGCACTTCTAAGAGAATACGCGGACATGGAATCGGGGTTGTTTTGAAGCCGGGACAGCTTCAGACTATCAAACTGAACAACTTTTACTACCTAAGGGACCAAAACCTTGAAATGGCAAAAATAAAACTGATTTTTCATTTTTTTTGTCGAGAAGCTAGGTATTGAATTATTCTATGGAACAGCAGATTTTGCTATTTAAATATTGGCACTGTAGTAAAATTTTGTGAATTGAATGTCCGGGTAGACCCTCAAGGAAATTGCCTTCATTGGTACATAGTATAAGAAAGAGTATCTACTTCTAGTACTATATACACAACGGACTCCCTGCCCCCCTCTAATTTAAATATAGGGCCCTTCTAAATATGCTAACACTTTTTTAAGGAGATGATCAGACAGTCAAACTGAACAACTTTCTGTATGGTACCAACATCGAAATCGGGAAAAAAAATATGCTGTTCCATACAAAACTGCAAACCTACTCGAGCCAAATGTATGGGACAGCTGATTTTTTTTCGCGATTTCGATGTTGGTCACATAGAGAAAGTTGTTCAGTTTGATGGTCAGATCATACCCTTAAAAAAGTGTCAGCATATTAAGAAGGACCCTGTATATCGATAAGACTAGATTTTTTTCCGGAAGAAACATAAAAAGAAATTTTTTAGGCATTTTTTTCCTGAAAAGGGGCCGCGCCGCCGCACCGGGAAACAGTAGAATCTTATAGGGAGAGAAGGTGTCTTTCGAGCAACCTTAGCTAAGCAAGCTTTAACTATAAGTGGGATCACACGATGACGGACTGACGTCTGCTGCTCCGTCAGTGCGTCATCGTGTGTGACAGCTCTAAAAAAAAGTTATACAAGTTCTACAAAAAGTTCAAGTGAAATAGGATAATAGGATAATAGGTTACATGATTCAATCAATCAATTATACTTTATTTTACACCAAAAAACATAGCATACGGAGAGTAAACAAACAAGAACCACCACCAGGGTCACCATGATTAATAAAATACTAAAACTTTTCATTGGTTTTTCGAACTGTCACATCTCTTTTAAAAGCAATCATTGGTAAAACTGAACGCTGGTGCGGTTCGTCCTTTTTCTAACAAGGGCACGCGGCCGAAGACCTGCGCTATCGTTCTAATGCGCACACGCATGCCTGTATGTACGTATGTATGTATGTATGTATGGGAGTATGTTAGTGGGTTGTTAATACAGGGTGGAGTTCGATCGAGTTCAAGGGCAGTAGATGAATTAGGTTTTAAATACGGTTTCATAAAAAGTTAAATAATTATTAAAAGTTTTTGTTTTTTCGAAGATTAATGAGTCTTTTTAAATTTTCCTGGGTTTCGTTAGATGGTGCCTTGGGGCTGTACCAATCTATAGTAGTCTAGATTTTTTTTTAACACTTATAATGTTCCAGTGGTTTAGACCAACAAACTGAAAAACTTTTACTATGGAAGCAAAGCTGAAGTAGCAAAAATGCTGCTTCATACATTTGAGTCGATTAGGCATTGTAGTTTAGTATGAACGTATGGAATTCATGAATTTGCATTATATAAATCACTAGTGTTTACCCGCGACTTCGTCCGCACAAATTATATACCAGATTTTAAGTCAGATCATAAGCTTTCAAACAAAAAAAGTTTCATCAAAATCGGTTCGGTAGTTTTTGTGTGATGCGCGAACAAACAAACAAACAAATAAACAAACAAACAAACACACAAACAAACAGACAGACAAAATTTCTAAAAGAGGTTGATTTCGAGTCAAGGATAACTAAAAACCATATCGTAATCTTTTTTTTGTAAATATCTTCAATGTAGGTACAGACACACTTGAGTTACAGTTTTATAATAGTTTAGATAACTTACTTCCACCAGTCCGCACTGGGCCAGCAGCGTGCTAAAGTATGACCCACTCCTTTTTATTAGCGAGAGAGAGCCTTTGTCCTGTACTAGAATCCTATTACTTACTTACTTACCTTTTTCCATCCCAAAGAACTATAAACCCATCCAGACCTCTCCATTCTGTGATATCCACATAGATATAACTACTTATAAAATATGATAAGCTTTGGTTTAAAAATAAAAAAGGTGCGTCCTATATAATCAATCCTGACCCACTAGGAGCGTATAGAGCTCACTGAATAGTTTCAAAGGTATACTATTTTGAGGCACCTGCGTCCTTACGACCTTGCCTTTTTTGTTCCTATTTTAAAGACGATTAGGATCAATTTAGCTTGCAGTTTAAGTTAGGACATTTTTCTAATCGTTCCTTTAGAAACTAGTTTGGGAATAAGATAGATGCAGGTGGAATTTAGTCTGCCTACCTCAATAGGTAGTGAAAAGTTGGTATATGCTCTTTGGTGTTTTGAAGCTTTTGCAGTGCTTTTGTCGATGGAAAGCTGTCAAAGGCTATCCACCTGTCACCACTTGACCCGTCTTTCTAACCTAAAACTAAGCACGCATCCAGGGGGGTGGATAGATGGGATTTATCCCCCCCGCCCCGAAATCATAATTTTTGTATGAAGCTTATTACATCGATTTCTTTTCCGTTGTTTTTCAACAATGCAGATTGGTAGAGTTCACAAAAATTATGATAATTTGTTCCTCAGCCTATGTACATATTTTATTACCTAATTGGGCTAAAAGTGTGTAAAAAGGTAGTTGGTGGTTTAACTGACTTTTTTAAGGCGATGATCAGACCATAAAACTGAAGAACTTTCTCTATTGGACCAGCATCGAAATTGGGAAGAAAAATGTTACAAAACTGGATTACTAATTTTTTACCCGAATGTGTATAGCTGAGTTTTTTTGCAATTTGGGTATTGATCTTCCCCTTTAAAGTGTCAGTTAATTTTGTTAGACCTAAGAATATTATTATTAGTCCAGTCATTTTAGAGTTTCCTTGTATGGACACCCCAACAATAATTCATCTATAGCCGAAACTTTGCAGTATGATAAAGTAAAGTAGGTAATACAGACTACTTTTGACAAATAATATAGGACCGGAAAAAATTAAACCTAGATTATTTGTCAACCGTAATCTGTATACTTTACTTTATCACACTGCAAAGTTTCAGCGATAGATGAATTATTGTTAGGGTCAAACCCTAAAATGATTGGACTATATGACTAATATTTCAGATGAGAAGCAAAGCAACTCAAGTTTTATTTTAAGCATTATCTCGCTGCGCTAGTCTTTTTCTAGTGTTTAGATAAAAGCTAATATTTACGAGTGTTGGATTTGGCAACACTATATACCTAGTTTCCACTATTATCATGTAATTAATTCGCTAAAAAAACTAATAGGTATTCCTGTTTTGTGAAAAACGAATTGCATAACGAGTTTCTAGAATTTAGATTTGATGCAAAAAAATAGGTAGTCTTGTAGGTTACATATATTATTTCATAGTTTTAGGTTCATTAGATATGCAGATGGTTTCGACTTAGAATGGACCACAGTATTTCTTCCCGTGAGTAACTACAGGGTGAAATTGATATCATTGGCATCCTTTTAAACTAAGAGTCTACCCATCAAACTGAACAACTTTTAATATGGGAGCGAAACAATCGGAGCAAAAAAAAAATCAACTGTCCCATACTAAACTGCACCCGCCACCGCTGCCTACACGACTCAAATGTGCACAAAAACACAAGCGAGACAGCAGATTTTTTTGTTGCGGATTGGTTTGCTTCCATAGTAAAAGTTGTTCAGTTTGATGGGTAGACTCTTAGTTTAGAAGGATGCTAATGATATAAATTTCACCCTGTATAAGGCAATTAAGGGCTTCTTATATACAGTGTCTTGTGGGCGAAAAACTAGCCATAACAACCTGAAATTGTCTACTAATTAGTAGACAATTGATTACCTACTTGAAATACAGAGTTTTAAATAGGTTTTATTGTTATACTAGAAAAAGCTACATCAGAATCCAGTAGTTCTAACTAGTGACGCGTATAATGATAAATATACATTACTATGTATGCAGTAATATGTATGAAAATATATTATGTGTAGATGCAGGCTGTTGTGAACGATCCCTTACTTCCGTTTCTTGCCCTCATTACGTGTTCAAAGCGTGTTTTTACTTTCCTGAAGCTGAAAGAAACCGAACGCAAATAAAAAAGCAAATAAAATTCTATATTCAAAAGCAGATTTTGACATTTAAACTGCGCCCGCGCGTAAACGGCCGCCGAGAGACGTTCGAAAATCAAACACGGGCTTCTGTTAAAGCAAGCAAGAGTGTGTACAGAACCGATCCTTTTAGCGAAATTAGTCAGAGTTCCCGAAAAACTCGGCCATCGACCCCTCTGGCAACACCTAAATATTTTTAAGTCTAAAAAAAATCACATGTTTACATAACACGCCGAAATTTTTACATAAGCTTTATACCAAAAGGGCTAGCTCCCACACAGACAAAATTTTCGACTGGTCCGTCTGTGTGAGTGAAACACACACGAAGGCGACATAAAAATGCCCAATCGGTACGTGTCTCACCACTACAATGAAGGGACGACGTAAGTCGCATACAAGTGCATAATTCGGCCGAGATGCAAAAAAAAATATTTGGCAATGCGGCCCCTACGCGCCAGCCAGTCGCCCGCCCGACAGGGTTAGGTTAGGTTAGATTTTTTGGCTCAAAACGCTCGTTGTCGATTTTTTGAAAAGAATTTTTATGTCTACATCACTAGGAAAATACGTCCTTCCTGCAAGTTTATTAGCGCGCCAGTACGTCGCGATTTTTTGAATAAAGAACTCGGAGCGCGCGTCAGATGACTCTAGTAGGATTCGAATTTGAATTCGGAATTAATTTATTTAATTTTGTTTTCTTTAACGGGCGTTTCGATCGAAAAATAAATGGCGGACGGGCAAAGTTTTAATATTTTGACGAATTTAAATTTTCAGTTCTCATCGGCGATGGTCTAATTAGTTTAATAAAAAGAACTCAAGATTTTTGTCTATTCTTCAAATGACCCTAGTGCCTTGTGTCGTGTAGTGATTCAATTTTTTTACAATTATTTAAACATTTATACTTATTGGACTTTTGTGTTTTCCTGCTTTGTTTTGTTTGGTAAGTACTATTTTATTTTGTTTTCTTTACTTTACAGTCCCGACTTATATTATTTTAAACTTTACTTTAACAGTTTCTTTGTTCACTTTTACAATGCGCTTGCGCATTCGGTTCAATAAAACAAATTGATATGAAAAAACATGCATATTTTATTAAAAACCAACACTGTACCAACATTCTATCACAAAACAAATTGGTAATTTACCGATACTTTTACATTTATTTCACCAAAGTATAAAAAATATAATACTCACGGTGTTATCGAATCTTTTTCGAAAAACAGGGATAAAAGCTAGACATAGACACAAGGACACGTCGTCCAGTGACGTCAGCGGCACTAGGAACTGGCGAGAAAGTCCGCCATCTTGATTTCTGTGTTCTTTTTTTGAAGCCTACAAAGTGCGCGAGCGCACCGCCATGTTGTTTCGAAATTTAAAATCTAACTATATTTATTAATACTTACAATTTTTATCTATATTGTCTTACTATTTATCAATACAAACATTTTATAAAATTGTATTTTCTCCCCTCCGGACGGAAAGCGACAATTGTCGTCCCGCTGCGCTAAATGAAGTTGCCGCTTTCCACCTCTGTCGAGGAGAAAAATAGTATACCTACTAACCTCGGACAGTAAATGAGAAAGCCTCAGATCACATGAGACATGATATGACATTACATGAGATCTGAGACCTTTCTTACTTTCCTGTCCTCGGTGTGTAATCTACTATAATTGAAATATTAACTAGAGTGTTTGAAAATGTTATAAATAAGACAGTTTTAGGCTTGAAGTTTAACCACTAGCCTAACTTTGTTTAAAAATGTACCTACGTAGGTACATAAAGCTAAAAAGATGTAAGCTTGTGACAATTGCAAAGTTAAAAGTACATTTTACTAAAAGAAGTTGATCCGATTAGTTTGTTTCATAGTAAAAGTTGTTCAGTTTGATGGGTAGACTCTTAGTTTAAAAGGATGCTAATGATATCAATTTCACTCTGTATAGATAAAAAAAGAAGATAGATAGATAACACATACAGCAGCCAGTAGCATGGCAGCTATCACGATATCGCGCCTTACCTCTCTTTCTATTCGCGCTCGAACGAACGAGATAAAAAGCGTGATATAGCCTTATCGCTCGCATCATGCTACGGCGCTGGATTATAGTAAAATATCCTTTCCGCACAAATATTTAACCACCTATCGGATTCGAACCCGTAAACCTCGGATTCACACCAAGTAATCGGATATACAAAACTACTTGATAGCCAATGATTGTTGTAATTTTCGATTCCATACAAAATGCGAATGTCGATGAAATGTAAACGTTCTTTAGTCATTGTTCTGTTATTGATAGGTCATTCAACTTTAGATCTTCATTTGACATTAGATGTGAGTCGTTAAACAAACGACGTTCTATCTACCATCTAATGACACGTTTGGTGAATTAATAAATAATAAATAAATATTTCGTTGGTGCAGTGAAGCTCCGGCATTGATAATTCAATAGTTACTTCTGTAATGCTTGGTTTACAAGCAAGCCTAGGCAAGTTCGCTGTACATTGACGCTTCTATAAAGTGATTGTTACTATTAAACTTTATAGAAGAGTCAATGTACAGCGAACTTGGCTAAGTTAGGCGCAGGCGCTAGGCGTGTAAATCTACCATAACAGATAGGTACCGCACTCTACTGATTTCGCGCGCTTTTTCAAATTTCGAACTTTGCGCTTCCGTAACGATGAACTGAAATGCGCCTTATGTCAAAGCGCGACAACGCTATCGCGCCTTACCTCTCTTTCTATTTGCGAATGAACGAGATAAAAGGCGTGATATACTTGTATCTCGCGCATCAAGATACGGCCGCAGGAGTCTTATTGTGTAGGGGAGACTGGGGCTTGTTGTAACAGTTTTTGGGAAAATGCTTGTATTTTCAAATTCATGAACATTTTTAGAACTTTGAATTAGTCTGTGTGTTGAGTAACTATTTGAGCACTATATTCAGATAACAAACCATTTAAAATCCTTTCCTATCCTTCATGAGAGACCATTTAACAAAAAATGGGAGGTGTTACAATTTGCCCCTTCTTTGGGGTAAGTTGTAACAGGCTCGGGGCAGGTTGTAACAATGAGAAACCTTCATTATTGTCGATTAAATGTACGTTTATATTTATTAACTAAACAGTATTAACAAACATTTTTAATAGTAGTTAGATTTAAACAGTTAAATCCACGTGTCTATAAGTGTACTTCTAATAATCAACAACTGCATTTCTTCTTGTAACATACCTGAATAAAATAGCTAAATAATCATTATTGTGAATAGATAACACCAAATTTTGATTAAAGCCTTTGCTTCATTGCTACACTTCCCTTCTCTTTTACTTTCTTTTCTCTTTTTTCTGGTTTTTCTCTACAAAATATTTTTTTCGGTATGTCAGTTAACACAAGATAGCGTTTTTCTTATCATAGAGGATGAAAAAATCGTTTGAATGGTTATCTTTGGATTTAGAAGGCAGGTAGATTCTATGTTGACTTTATTTAGGCGTTTGAAGGACCAAGAGGAGGATCCAGTAGCTTTAATTGTGCACTTATTAATAGTTAAAGACTCACTTATATAGTTTTGAGGGTTATTTTGAGCAATTTCGTGTTTTCAAGATGTAACGCCAAATCATTTATGATTTCTTTTGTTTCTGTCGAATTTGGATGATTATTGAGATAGCGAGGACCCATTTCGTTATGTTACAACTTGCCCCGAAAATTTGTTACTACATACCCCTCTGACTCATATTTTCATAATGTCAAAATTTCTCAATAACTACTAACCTATGGAAGAAAAAGAAAGCATAAATTAAAAGCTAGATATATTCTTATTTTATGAGGTAAAAAACAATCAAATATTTATTAAATCTAGAATATGAAAATCAAAATTTACTTGTGTCATTTTTTTTATAATACCTTCCCAAAATTTACCATGAGTTCACCACCTCTCATTGCGCTGTCCTATGGGGAACTATCATTACTTACATAATGCCTCATGTTATAAGATGAACTTTCACCCTACACATGAATCAAAAATGTTAAAAATTCGCGTTGAAAATTGACTGTTACTTCTTACCCCCGTTACAACAAGCCCCAGTCTCCCCTACCCGATTTAATCGGTATCAGATCCCCCAATCCAGATCCCACCAATCCCCCCCTCCTCCCTCCCCCCTCCTAAATAAGTGCTAGGCACAGTCATGATAATATGATACATTTCCGGAAAGGTTTACTTTACTAGCTAGCAGTCCTTTGAACGTTTTTACTCGTATCAAAATGTATAATTTGACGTTTAACAAAGTAAAAGAATGCACTTAGTAACAATATTGAACCTTAAAAATATGTAAAATCTAGCCTTCGGACGACCGGTTGCCGCCCTGCCGTCGTATGCATTAAAATACATTTTATTATATGAATACAGTTTGTTCTTTCTTATGTCATATTTTTGCACAAAGAAATCTCAAAGATGACATTTTTAATAAAATCGCTATACCCTATACTTATAAGGATGTACCCAAATGCACTTCCCGAAAATAAAATTGGTGTAAATCAATGGTGTCATGCTTTTAGGTCATTGGTAAAACACAATTTACACCAATATTACATAAACATTAATAGAATATTCAATAAATCAATCAAAGCGGCCCAAATCAACCCTCTGTAGCACGGCTAGCATGCCACCCACGATAAAGCGACCTGAAAAACGTCATACGCTCTCTTTCGGGCATGCGTAAAATAATAAGGGTGGAGGCACATCTTGATTTTATCGTTTTCTCGGGGGTGCCATGCTAGGCACACTATGTCTTCTTTTTATTGCGCCATTCCTCACGGTCCTGTGCTAATCTGGACCATTTCAGACCCGTAACCCTTGCAACGTCGTCTGACCAACGTGTTAGCTTTATCCGAGGGACTGAATTGACGATGTCTAACCACGAGCAAAGGTGCGCATAATGCTAGCAGCGTTGCCACTGCGTTACTATTGGCATATTTTTTACCAGAAACGACAAGGAGTCTTATTTTAGACGGGCCCATTTCAGCAAAGCAAGCCAGCCAGCCACAGCTTTGGCTCCATAAGTGGTATCTCACACGATTACGCATTGTCGGGGCGGCAGACGTCAGTCCGTCTTTTGTGAAGCAAGGAGTTGTAAGAAACCGCACGTAGAAGCACACACGGTGACGGATTGACGCACCGTGTGTGCTTCTACGTGAGGTTTTATATAACTCCTTGCCCGTCAATGCGTCATAGTGTGTGAACGCACTAAACAATGGAATCCTTATTTAAATTTCCTCTAGAAAGGTGGTCAAAGCTCTTCGGATAAAGTCAGATAGATCATATCGTTTGTTAAATTCTTCATTGTCTTCCAATGAGCATCAAACTGGTAATCCTCAGACACGGAGAACGGTGAGAGAGGTGGAAAGTATGTTAGTGGTTACCTGAAGTCAGAGCTGCTCATCTCCTACTTGGATTGATAATATCCGACACCATACAGGCAGTATCCGAGGTCAAGAGCTTAGAAGTCGAAGATGGTAGAGGTCCAAATATAAAATCACTAAAACGGCCGCTTGTGGTAAACAGTCGCTGAAATGATCGTTTCGTAGATACTTTAGAAGCCGGAGGAAAGAATTGCCAAACACATCTTCTACTCTGAACTGCAATCGAAAGCGAAAATGAGGCGAAAAGTTTTTGGGGAATAAATATGTGCAAAAACGCCATATGAAACATTGTAAGATTGATTTGAGTTGTTGAAAAGAGCTTGCTAATGATCGACCAGCATGGAGGGTCACAGTCCAGAATAAAGCTGACTTTGAAGCTAAGCGTAGGGCTGTTCGTGATGCAAAACACTACACTTTTAAAGCCAAGATAGGCTACATTAGCCATCTAAGAGCACACCAACGACGCTCTCAAAATCAACACCTGTCGCTATAATCGAACACGGCCATGAAACATCATATAGTTACACCGATAAATATTTTTGTATTTGTACAAGTAGGTAGTAGATAATAGGCAATGTTCGTTATTATCGTTTTATGATATGCCCGTGCTCAGAGGCCAAGACTCTATAACCCTACTTATGCCACATTATTTTACACGAGAATCTAAGTGAATATTAGAAATCTTTTCTATTGTACTAGTGTATTTTTTTTGTTTTTTTAACCAGAATCAATTTGCAACTAGACATCAGATAAGTAGGAAGATTGAGGATCAATGAACTCATACAATAACTTCAAGCGAGTGTGTTTGATCGAATTGCAGATAAACATTTATTGGTGTTTAAAATATGTAATGACTCTCGAAAACAGCTTATAGACATGACTAATAAATAAAAATGGGCCTATAGTTCTTCAGCAGGGCATTATCGCCCTTTTCGAAGAAGAGCACCACCAGACTTTTCTTCCATGCCTGTAACGGTTTTCTCTCGAGTATGACGGAATCGAACAGGTTCTGAAGGGACTTACGGACTGTCTTTCCACCCACCTTCAGGAGTTCTTGTTATTGTTTAGCTGTTTGAAAGCCAGGCTAATCTCTTACAGGCTAACGTCCTGGATATCTTCGGTACCTAAAGTGCCGGGTCCATCTAGCTCTTAGATCGTTATCAAGATCTCCGTGTTGACATGTGTAACTAACTGTCCATAGATTTTCCCGAGCCCAAAAGCACAGGCTTGGACGATACTTCGCGGTCTTCGGTCGGATCTTCGGTATTCAGTTCAGTTTCGTTAGCTGGCTTTGCCCAATTTTGTTTATGAGGTAGTAATAGCTAATTATGAGAACGTTTTATGACGTGCCCAAAATACCAAATACTTGCAGAAACCATTTGCTAGACATCAGATAAGTAGCAAAGTTGGGGTCAATGAACTCATACAATAACTTCAGGCGAGTGTGTTCGATCGAATCATAGATAAACGTTTATTTTCAGGCTTTTGAGTCTTTTGCTCGAAAGACAAACTTATGATTGTTGTATAGATGAAAGCTATATGCTCGCGACTGTATTAGACAGATATTTAAATGTAGAAATTCAGAATATTCACATTTCACTACTCCTAACTCTACCCAGGGTGATAGGTAGGGATTGGTGAAGCGGTGGTTTCTGTAGGCCAGGGTACTGAACGAATTTGCCGACCCCTTCCCCCTATACGGAGCATTCCTACATTTTAATGTAGAAGGACGGAGCCAGCGAAGCGAACTCAGAATTTTTTAGTACAAGCTACTCGGGTTTTAGTCTGAACTCTTTTGGTTTATTCATTGAAGAACATAAATTTGTAGCGAGCGAAGCAAGCTCAACTTTTCTTCTCATTACAAATCGGTTGAAGGTTGAAGCCAGAGTTCTTTCGTCATAAAATATGTGCACCTAAGTAAAAACTATAAAACAAGCGAAGCGAGCGTGGTCAGAACTCTGGACGAGCGAAGCCAGCTCGACTATTCTCCGCGCTACAAATCGGTTATAGGTAGAAAGCTCGACCAAGATCCCTTTGCCGCCCCTAGTAAAGTACCGCCCGAGGCATTTGCATAACCTTGGATAGTTTAATTTCTATATCCAAAAAAGTACTAAGTACTCGTGTCAACTGATCTTCAGCAATAATGTGATTAAATATTATACTAGTTATCTACGCATGAATAAACCACTGGTATTACGGAACACTACTTAATTGGCTCTTGGCCGGTTTTAAAAAACATGGAACAGTATAAAACTATTTGATATTTTAACCATAAATTATATTTTAAAAAACACGACATCCTATCGAGACAATAAAACTGCCTACACAATCTCACGGCTCTGAAAACTCAATAACACACCAACCTCTGCTCTTTATTTAAAAAAAAATAAGAAAAAAAAAACAATTAAAGTTTTTTATAGTCGTCATGAATCTAAGAAAAGGTGCAGCATAGAGTAAGCTTCCGTAATCAAGTGAAGGCCGACAAGTGCAACTTGCATGCGCTAATGCATCAATGCAGTTTTGTAGGGTTGTATTTTTAGCGTGTTTGCTTCAAGGCTACGTGATTTTGTACTCTTTGTCGTATTATTTTATGTACTCTTATTGTTTTTGAACGTTTTCGCAATCATATTTCCTTAAGGGGTGGGCAAAAACCTTGCTACAATCACAATCTTTCTAAGCATGCAGCTGTAAAAAGGTTCACTTCACACCAATAGTTTTTAATTACTAACATAACCATGGGCGTACCCAGCTTTTGGTCTTGGGGGGGGGGCAAGTCTGGGCGAGCTCCAGTTTTTGACGACCTAAAATCTGGAACGAGCAAAGCAAACTCGAGAATTTACTTCACCATAAAAACATATAGGAACCAAAACCTAGTGCGAGCGAAGCGAGCTCGAAATTTCACTGAATTCTGGAGTGTGTGAAGCTAAGTGAGTTCGAGATTTTACTGCAATGCATCTAGGTCTTTGTGGTACAATCGTAGCCAGGAGCGAGCGAAGCGAGCTCGACAATTCACCAAATTCTGGAGCGAGCAAAGTGAGCTTGAGATTTTACTGCAATGTGTCTAGCCAGAAGCGAGCTCGAGATTTTAAGGCAATATAGTGAGATCAGTGTAATAAGTTTTAAATACTGGAGCGAGCGAAACGAGCTCGAAATTTTACTGCAATATAGTGAGATCAGTGAAATAAGTTTTAAATCCTGGAGCGAGCGAAGCGAGCTCGAGTTTTTTACGACCTAAAAGCTCGAACGAGCAAAGCAAACTCGAGAATTTACTTCACCATAAAAACATATAGGATCCAAAACCTAGAGCGAGCGAAGCGAGTTAGAAATTTCGCTGAATTCTAGAGCGAGCGAAGCTAAGTGAGCTCGAGATTTTACTGCAATGCATCTAGGTTTTTGTGATACAATCGTAGCCAGGAGCGTGCGAAGCGAGCTCGACAATTCAACGAATTCTGGAGTGTCTAGCCAAAAGCGAGCGAAGCAAGCTCGAGATTTTACTGCAGTATAGTGAGATTCAGTATTATAAGTTTTAAATCCTGGAGCGAGCGAAGCGAGCTCGAGTTTTTTACGACCTAAAAGCAAGCTCAATATTTAACTACACTATGAAAAGATATACGATCCAAAACCTAGAGCGAGCGAAGCGAGTTTTCACCCAATTCTGGAGCGAGCAAAGTGAGCGAAGAGATCTCAAAATTTCTCATCACAGACTATCATGTCTATAGCAAGCAATGCTGCTATAGTAGAATAGAAACCAGAGCGAGCGAAATGCGATTCCAGGGGGGGGCAGCTGCCCCCCCCTGCCCCCCCCTGGGTACGCCCATGAACATAACTTTAAGAGTGTATTCGGACAATGAAACTGAACAACTTTCCCTAAGGAACATATTGGGTCGAAAAACAACATTTTTTTTTAGATAGAAAATAGAAACAGACTTGTTTTGAAAGTTCAAAAATTTTTCTTGTTTTTCGACCCATGTTCCTTTGAGAATGTTTTTAAGTTGGTCTGAATACACCCTTAAAGTTATGTTAGTAATTAAAAACTAGTGATGTGTAGCACAGTATAAGATAGAGCACAGTAATAGTAAAGTACGTAAGAAAACTCCCCCCAATTAACAATTTTGATTTCACCGCCCCTCTTGGTGGTACGGTAGGTGAACAACAGTAAGCAATAAATTTGAACAGCGCTTTCCTTGTCCGTCAAGCTGTGTCCAAACATAATTATTAAAACACTTCATTGTACACACATACATATTGATTTAAACAATCGAAAAGACACGTACAAAGGGCGAGCTTATCTCTTAAGAGATTTCTTCCTGCAGACATTATTTTCTCCTACAATTTACTGCGTATCAGGTCTTGATAATATTGTGAAAGTACGTACACACTCAAATCTACACATATCCTTATCCTGTGTCCCTTACGAGATAGTGGATACGAACCCGCGACCCTGACAGGTAAGTTCAGAATTGACTAGGCTATCAGTATCTGAATTTACAAACGGACATAAACAAAATAGTATAATTTGACATTGTAACGATATGGCTTATTGGCCAATTTTCAAGGTATAGAAATAAGTTTGATTCCCAGGTTATAAAAAATCTCCTTCCATTGCTTAAGCTTGAGTAATAAGCAGTAATCCACTGGCCACTCCTATAGCTCATTTATATAAAAAATAAATAAGATAAAATTACTCAAAACTGCATAAATGGTTGTATAAAAGTCACACTTCAATCTTAATTATGTCTTTAATGGGAATGACCCAGAGTAAATATGCAGCTGAAAGACGATTTTAACTTTCTACAGAACCGATAACTGAATGTTTGAAATCTAACAGACATTTGAAACAAACAGTAATTCACAAAAAAAATTATCATATAAATTTAAAAATTATTAATACCATATCAATGAATTTATGAATTAATATGAATGAAAATGTATTAATGTTTGTTAATATATTTAACTATGTATACATTTTTTATATTAATTATGTCTTTTTTTAAACAAGAACTTCATAGTTTTCAGGTTTTTTTAAACCGCGCTAATAAAATAAAGCTCCTTCATGATCGTGTTTTCCAATAATATGTTTGTGTCAGTCGGTACACACCTTAATATTTCACAACTACCTCGCTAACTTGACTTGTTACTTTCAAATGTGAAAAGAGAAAGAATGAACAAGCGGCTTTCCACTTTCAATCAATCGATCTTGTCTGTTTAATTATCCGAACATACTTCTTTTTTTTATCCTGGCCGCCATCGCCATGTTATGTTAAACGACATCTACAAGGTGTTAAAAAAAATACGCAATACCTAAAAACCCTTCCTCAAAAATATGTAACATTTTGAATTCGCAAAAAATTCGAGTTTTTTGGTTTTATATATCTTACACTCTTCATAATCTAGTCTATTCATATTCGTAGCAGAGTTTTCTTACCACCCCGATAAAGATTACTGTTATGTTATGAATATACATACTTATATACAAACACAGTTAAGTCGCTATTATCCGGTCGAGGCCGTTTTTTGAACACGAACGAAAGTGTTTTAAACATTGATTTAAAGTCTGAAACGAAATTATGTCTTATTTAAGTATGTCGGATAGGCGATGGTTCTCAATAACACGATTAGATTAAGTTTACTCGATTGAAAAAAATCCCAAAGTTACCCCTTTTTATTATGTTTTTACAATACTATGATTATCTGCTGATATTTAACTTTTTATTCTTGTACTTAATTAAATACATCAAATATTTCTATTGAAATTCGTAGAATTTGGAGCTTAGAAACACCCATGAGCAAAGATATTGATGAAAAATACGTTTTTTTTGCGATCCTGCTTTCAATTGGAGTGGGATGGCTAATTGCAAACTTATGCTTGCAAGAAAGAGACGCTTGCACTTAGATAAGAGGGCATTAAGAACAGATTTGGATGAAACCAAGAAAACTATAGTTTTCTTGCTCACGCTTAAGAATATGTTTTTCAGAATCAGATATTTATTGATTCAGACGTTTATTGGAGTACCTATTTTTCACAATTCAATTTTTAATGTTGCACTTTATTCATACTCGTTCATAAACACTGTAACCCTTTTTGGGTAAACAAGAATCTAGATAAAACTTTACCAATCAAAAATACACTTTTAACACACTTCTAATAACCACGACCCAGGTGGTGTACCTAATGGTTACTATGCTGGGCTGCCAAACCAGGATATCTTGGGTTCGAATCCCGGTTCAGTCATAAAAAGTTATCTGTTGTGTCGTTTCTTTATGGTTACAAATACAAAATTATTTATTTGTGAACACTGGTATAGACACACCGAGAGCAGGAAAGTCAACAAACATGTGATCTGAGGCTTTCTTATTTACTGCCCGAGGTTAGTATACTATTTTTCTCCTCGAAGGAGGTGGAAAGCGGCAACTTCGTTTAGCGCAGCGGGACGAAAATTTAAGCTTTCCGTCCGGAGGGGAGAAAATTTAAATTGTGTTGGTAATAAAAAGCTAAGCTTACGTTATAGGGACTATAACAATGTCTCCCTGCTATTTTATGAGCGTTATTTATTGATTTACTTAAATTGCACACCCAAAATAAAACACTATTCAATATACATAAAGAAAAACTAGAATTTACAATAGTCGTTATCGCTAAAACATACTAGCACACATCATAGTTATCAATCAATACAACATACCCACAATATTAACCAACGGTCATACTCTCATACTAATTTCAACTGAAGCACATCCCCCTCCATAACAACAGTAACCGATCGTTCATACGTTCATCTGCAATGGACGCACTATAAGGAAAAGTTGCGCAGACGCCGGCCCCCGCTTATTCACTCGAGACAGCCTTGAGCACGCTCTGTGCAAGGGCTCGGACACGCTGCATCTCAAACAAAGCTAAATAATGCGGCTTGAATGGGCTTGCTTTTATTTTTAAGATAGAAATGTCTGGTCCCGGTTGACTCTAACATTTTTTAATGTTAGTTATACTTATCTCTATCTCTATCCCTATCCTATCTAACATACGTGAGATAAGTGGACCTTTGCCCAGCCCCTCTAGCATGCCAACGCCGAGAAAACGACAAAAATCGAGACGTGCCTCCATCTTTATTATTTTACATACGCCAAAAAGAGCGCGCATGACGTTTTTCTCGTTTAAACGCTTTGTCGTGGGTGGCATGCTAGCCGTGCAGGAGTGGGACGTAATAGGTTCAAAAATAAAAAAAAATAAAAAAAAGTTATACTTACTGAAACACTATAAAACTCATGAAGGTATTCTCTTTTGGGGTGGTCAAAAACGATGCTATACAAGATGTTACAAAAATAAAAATAAACATTTAAAGGGGTGGTTTAGACCATCAAACTGAACAACTTTCAATATGGGACCAATGTCGAAAGCGCGAAAAAAAAAATTGATGTTCCATAGTCTACAAATCGACGAGAGCTAAAATATGTATGGGATATCATTTTTTTTTTTCGCGATTTCGATGTTGGTCCCATAGAGAAAGTTGTTCAGTTTGACGGTCTAAACAACCCCCTTAAGAATTGTAAATATTAATTGTTACTTATAAAACACCCTGTATACAGGGTGAAATTGATATGATTAGCATCCTTTTAAACTAAGAGTCTACCCATCTAACTGAACAACTTTTACTATGGGAACAAACCTAACGGAGCAAAAAAAAATTCGGCGGTCACATACTAAACTGCATCCGCCGCCGCTGCCTACACGAGTCAAATGTATGGGACAGCTGTTTTTTTTTGCTCCGATTGGTTTGCTCCCATAGTAAACGTTGTTCAGTTTGATGGGTAGACTCTTAGTTTAAAAGGATGCTAATGATATCAATTTAACCCAGTTACATTTTTTTTTTTTTTTAAATAATGTTTTCTAATTTAAATTAAATATATGCTGAAAATAAATGCGCATTTGTTTGTCTACTTATCTTTGTGTCATGAATGTTGTATGAGGTAGCCTAATAGACGTAACATAATACAAAGTTACCAAAAATTCCTACTTGTATAAATTTAAACGTCATTCATAAAAAATATCAAGCGGGCGATATTAGAGTTTTTCGCCTAAGAAGAGATCTATGTTCAGCAGTGGACGATAATAGGCTGATGGTATCTTCAAGTGATGATGATGATGTCAACAAGTTTATAATGAGCCTTTTGTTAATCTCACAGTTTTTAAAACGAACCTTTTAATGCCTCCTTCAAAATTTAAAATTACAAAAAAAATTATTTCAGATCAAACCTTGCATTGTAAATTAACATATTACTGATAGGAGGTATGGCCTTCCGCGATCAGGAAAGAAAAATCAAAAAGTATGATGTTTATAATACCTACGCACTGTAAATAACAAAGATCGCTCGTAAGGATGCCTCGTTCACATGCGGCATTTTAAGTCGTCTCGGTGCTGCCACGTTTCAAACATTGAACGGACGTTTTGTAAACTATTTAGAAGACGTTATATTGGTAAAGTTAACATAGCTATTCTAAATACTTTAAAATTAATGTTTTTCTTGTAATTGTTACGATTTCGTAGCGGGATGCCTACTATCGCATTTAGCCTATTTATTGAATATTTTCATAGATTTTGTAGCGCAAAGACTACATTATTAAAATTGAATACTGATCGCATCATGCCTACTTTTAAGTACGTTAAAGGCTATAATTATAAATACTTGCAAAAATTTACTTCCGAATTCTTCCAGGAGCGGTCAGAATCTTTGAAGTTACTAGGTACCAATCTTCTTCATAAAATGTGTATAGCTTTCAGTCATGGAGCATTTTTAGGATTTTAAGTAAGTACTTATTTGTTTTATAAAAAGTCACCTAGTAGGTACAGCATATATTTTAATGGTCGCAACTATACATAATATATCTCCGATTAATATAAAACATTATAAAAAAAACTACTCTGATCAGATCATCGTTTCTTAAGAAAAATATAAAAAAAATTAAAGCATAATACGAAACGAAAATGTTACATTAGCACTATTAGTTAAGATTTTGCTGGCAAGCAGGATCTTTGTATATTACAGCAAACACGAAAAGCCCTACAAAAATGTCACATGAAAACTAAGCATAAGATGACAGCGGGGCTCCGCGAGGCGGGAGGGGGGGGGACTGCATTTCGAAAGTTGCACAAATGCAACCACCTTGACCTCGATTGCGCCTGCGCCGACATACACTATTATTATTGCATTTTAACTTTAAAATTTGTAATTCGATGGTCAGTTTAGGGCGGGGCGTTTTAATGTATCCTTTTGATGAAATGCTACGATGATTTACGATAAAATTGTTATTTTAATGTGACTTAATGCGATTGGTAAGGTTACTGATTGAGACAAGAAGTCTTTTGATTTCTTTACTAGAATCGTACTTTTTATAATTGTTTAATATTACATAAACACTTTTTTTTTCATTGCTCGGTTTATCTCTGGGAGCTAAAATCACGCTCAAGCTACTATAACTTAATTCGTGTAATAGAAAGTTTAAATAATACATAATTATGCTACTTATACAGAGTGTTTCATAAGTAAATATAATTGTTTAAAAATCTTAAGGAAGTTGTTTAGACCGTCAAACTGAACAACTTTCTCTATGGGACCAACATCGAAATCACGAAAAAAAAATCTGATATCCCATACATATTACTCTAGTCGATTTGTAGAGTATGGAACATCATTTTTCTTTCGCGATTTCGATATTGGTCCCATAGTGAAAGTTGTTCAGTTTGATGGTCTAAACACCCTCTTAAAGGGGATGCTCTGGCGCTGGACCGACGAGATGAGGCAAGGTAGTGGGGAGCGACTGAATGAGGAAGGCATGGGGATAGAGACCTATGTTCAGTAGTGGACGATTATTGGCTGATTAACCCAGATGGGTGTAGAAGGCTTCTGATCTATTTAGGTCTATTTAACATACTGCCCTGATACGGTAAAAGGCGGCTAAGTGATATGGAGTCTCATACAACTTAGCCGCCTTTTACCGTATCACGGCAGTATACGTGATGCCCACATAGTATGGCTAACGATCAGAGCTACTAAAATTCAATATTTATTTATTTTATCTATGCGGGGTCCGACTAATTCCTTCATAGAGACTATGTAATTAAAAGCAAAACCACAGTATAAGAAAGTAAAAGAAAAAGAAAGAAATAAACAACTTTATTCACCATTAAAGGCACACACGAAACAAACAGAGGACTTACAGTAAAAGAAATAGTAGGTGATAGCGGTGTGTGCCGCGATGGTAAAAAGGACACGACTCAACATAGTGCCTTACTTGGTAAGCAAGGCGTTGATTTTCTGCCGTGCCTGACAGAGAAGAAGCTGAAGTACGTACGTATCTTCATACAGCACGGACACATCCGGTTCTCGGTCGGTCTCCCCACCAATTTTAACCTCACCTCTAAGCTCTGGTACGGGTAGTAGATGACAGTAACTAGTGGTGCATTCCTATCGCACTTGCACTTAGTGCGTTTACACACGATGACGCACTGACGGAGCGGCAGATGTCAGTCCATAGAACCACACACGGTGCGTCAATGCGTCACCTTGTGTGCTTCTACGTGCGGTGTCATACAACTCCTTGCTTCACAAATGATGGACTGGACGTCTGCCGCTGCGTCAATGCGTCATCGTGTCTGAACGCACTTACTCAGTATATATGTGCTAGTATCTTGTCAGTACGAGCCCCTTTGTGAAAAGTATCTATGATATGCAAAACTATATTTTGCTTTTCGTCTGAAACAAAGAAACAATTTTTATTGCATTCATTAAACAGCTCAAACTATCGCTTACAATATTAACTCGAACTTTCAACAAAAAACTAACTAACAAACTAATTAAAAACAAAACTCAAAAAGCCTTTGTTAAACCAATTATATTAATAGCCTCACGATAAAGATGGCTATCGAAATTATTCCGTAAACGCAACGAAGCTGGTTAATTACGGCATTTATATGGACTCTACTCACCCCCCTGAACACGTCATAAAGGAAGAATTTAGAGACACCCCGAGGCTATTCGGGTAATAACCAGTAGTGAGTCGGTCTTTAGGTAAATTATAATTGTATACTTGAGTACAAATCGAATGTGTAGGAAGTACAATAACTGTTTATTTTCATCGGTTTTTTACATGTAATGCAAGGGCGGGTTTTTTTTTCTGTGTGATTGTTGGTCTTTGTCAGATTCATCATCATCATCTCAGCCGATGGACGTCCACTGCTGGACATAGGCCTCCCCCAAGGATCGCCACAACGACCGGTCCTGCGCTGCCCTCATCCAACGGGTTCCCGCCGCCTTCTACAGGTCGTCGGTCCACCTTGTGGGAGGCCTACCCACGCTGCGGTTTCCGGTACGCGGTCGCCACTCGAGAACTCTTCTGCCTCATCGACCATCGGTTCTGCAAGCAATGGGCTATCTCAGCTACACTGGTTCTTCTTTAGATCTCGTTATTTCTGATTCGATCTATTGAAACCAGTGCCATTCTGGGTAAGCATCTTTGTCCTGAGGACTAGATTGAGGTCAAGAGCAAACCCATAAATCATCATATCAGCCGATAAACGTCCACTGCTGGACATAGACCTCCCCAAAAATGGGGGGATTTGCCATAATCGCCACGCTTGGCAGGCGGGTTGGCGATAGCAGTTGGATTGAATGTGTGTACTCAGAGGATGCTGCTGCCTGCTTCCGGTAGATCCCTTAGTCGCCTTTTACGACACCCACGTGAGGAAATGGGAACCCATAAATAGTAAAAAAAAAATAACTCGCAGAGAAACCCCGAGCATAAGCCTTTCGCCAGATTAGCATTGTATTATATTTTTTTATTTTTATTATCATCAATCCTGATACGTCACTCGATCATGAAATTTTAATTGCATGCAACTTATAGTATCTTGGTCAGTCCAGTAGTGCAGTAAACTTTTCATCGTCATATAACTATATACCTACCCTCCCTCTACGTCTAAATATATTATATTAAATATATGTGTAGAACATGTGTATGTAAGAGAGACGCACGCGAGCTATGACGTCATGAAGCTTGCACGCCATCGAGTGGGACTACTTATAATAAAGAGCTAGGACTAAATATAATCTAAACTATTATAAAGCTGTAACAGAAGCGTGTCTGTACATTGAAAGTCTGACAAGAAAAAGATTACGATATGGTTTTTAATTTTAGGTGTCCCTGACTCCAAATCACCTTTTATTTTTATTTTTGTCCGTCTGTTTGATTGATAGCATAAGCTATATAATTTGTGCGATCTTCAATCTAAAATTATATCTTCCTAAAACCTTCATTATAATAAAAATGAGCCTTGCACTTAAAATGATTATCTAATTAGATTTTTTTTTTCATTAAGACCAATAGAGCGAAACAAGAGACAAAGCACATAGGTACCTAAACAAATAGAATAAAGAAAAACTTTTAGTAACGTTTAATTTAGTAAATATTTTTATTTGCACATCAAGAAGAGAAAAAATAATAAAAAAAAAAATGTAATTAATTTAAAAATTTGTTATTTCAGATTATTCATCCATATTGTGTTAGTAACAGGTGTATTATGATCATATGATTATGATGAAAGTAAACTGCAGCTATCATACTATACAGGGTATATACTAAGGTATATGCATTACATACTTAAAGGGGTGCTTCAGACCATCAAACTGAACAACTTTTAATATAGAACTAAGATTTAAATCGTAAAAAAACAATCAGCTATTCTTAGAAAACGTCAATGGTGACATTTCTTTTCTCTGTGCTGTATGCTGGAAATAGTTCAAATATTGATTTTTTACCCAAAACTGCGCTAGAAAGAGGTAAATTTTTTATCTAGGTATACTGATAGAAAGTGAACATCGTTTTTTAAAATCTCATTAGTAGTAAAAGACTTCTAACCAATAACTGGAACTTAAAAAAAAGTTTACCAAGTTTTAAATGCTACGGCTCTACGGGCTACGAAACTAGACAAATCTATGCTACACCGTAGCAAAACTATGCTACGCCGTAGTCCAAAGTCATAGTAGTCACCCATACCTACGCACGCAACGTTCCATTCATGGACTTTATTTTTTTTTAATTCTATTTCAGTTTTCATTGATACTATGTGTGTGTAAAAACGTACGTTTTACGTCAATGAACTGAAGCCTGTTTCAATGTCATGTTCAGATTTTTAACTAAAATAATTTTTTTCTGGTTCAATTCTCAGTTAGACTAAAAGGGGATAAAGTTACGTGAAGCTTCATTGGTTTTTTTCGGTCCCATTTTCATCCAGTCGTCACAGTATTCGATAGATAGTCATATATATTCTGAAACCTCAGAATATCCACGTTTCACTAGTAATACCGAAACTCTGTCCAGTGTGTAGTTTTTTTTTTTTTTTTTTTTTTTTTATTAAAAAATGGGTTTGCTCTTGACCTCAATCCAGACAAAGATGGAGTCGAAGATGTAGCGAGCTTACCCAGAAGAAGCCTACTCACGCCTGTTGACGTAGTAAAAGCTAGCAACAGATTGAATGGAGGATTAACTTTAATGAGCGTTTCTGCGACTGAGTGTAAGGGTGACAGAGAGTGGTGAGCCATGTGATTGCTACAACTACCAACTACCTTTTGAATGTTACCTTTAGCATGTTTAAGGATTCATGATGGAATGAAGAGTCAACTTGTAATGGGAAACTTTCTCCCACGAAAACACTATGCAATTTTTTTATCCCTTAATTGCCTCTTAACACACCCACGAGAATAATTATTGTGGTCTATTTTAAACCGGAACTACAATCAGGCATATTGTTGTTTTTATATAATTTTTTTCCTGTATTTATCTATTTCCATCGAGATAAAACTAAGCCTCTCTAAATTCATAAAAATGTGAGGTTCAATGACCTCACAAGGGGTAATTTAAGCCCATTATTTTAGCAAGGGGTGAGCTGACCCGGATTCAAATTTATGCGACTACCTACACTATTATTATATTTTAGGGGAAAGTTTTGTTTACCTACTTTAAGTAATTAATTTAGAATATCTATCAATAAATATAAAACAATTTCGTGACTGACTGAATGACACATAACTTACAGGCTAAACCACTAAAGATAGAAACATTAAATTTGGAATAAGTGGAATATTCTACAGAAAATAAGAAAGCCTAAACCCTAGACTTGAAAAAAAGACGGACGTAATGTGACACTAAAAAGGTGTGAAGCATGAAGCCTACCTTTGCACAGATGCACTAGCTCTAGGTGCAGGTCCTACAACCCGCCACCACTATGTACCGCGTGACATTTCGTCAGCACGCACACAAATATAAATAGGTGATTCACTCGTGATTAGACGAGATAACGTCCGTCTTTTTTTCAAGACCGTGGCCTAAACCATGCCTAAACGGGTGCAACTGGATTTTGAAGTTTTCCGGAATGCACGCGAACAAATTCGCGAACAAAAGCTAGTCTTTCTATAACATCACGCCCCTTTCACAGAGCGATAGGCAGAGACTTAGGGTGCGCTAATTATTACTACAATCCTTACATACCTGTATACAAGGTGTTACAAAAATACAAATAAACATTTAAGGGGGTGGTTTAGACCATCAAGCTGAACAACTTTCACTATGGGATTAATATCGAAATCGAGAAAAAAATAATTGATGTTTATACTCTACAAATCGACTAGAGCTAAAATATGTAGCGGTAATACAATTTTTTTTTTCGCGATTTCGATGTTGGTCCCATAGAGAAAGTTGTTCAGTTTGACGGTCTAAACAACCCCCTTAAGAGTTTTAAAAATGTATTCTTACTTATGTAACACCCTGTATAGCCTAAGGCTGCGTTTCTACCAGAGAAGTGCGAGGTAGAGGTGAGCGAGGAAAAAATCGGCCAATGAGAGTGCTTCAATTTCCTAATGACGTGATCGAGCGAGCGCGCTATTGGCGGATCGTTTCCTCGCTCATCACCTCGCTACCTCTCCTAATTCATATCCATCCATACATCCTTCCCCCCGCCGTTTCCAAGTATTCTGCCATTTAATTAACCCGAAATAATGTTGATCACCTTCAATTAAAACAGCCTTATCTGCGGAATCTTTTCAAAACATCCGAAGCGTTTCGTTTCATACTATGATTCCATGGGGGACCTACTTATGCACTAAATCAGAACACTATTAAAATGCTAATCATTTCTGAGTAAATTGATATGCGAAGGATCAGTCACCGTGTCCCAGACGGTTTGTGGATTTTATAGCAACTATACAAATTAATGATATTGACGATTTTGTAGTGGAACTAGTGTTTTCCCGCGACTTCGTCCGCACAAATTATATACCAGATTTTAAGTCAGATCATAAGCTATCAAACAAAACAAGTTTCATCAAAATCGGTTCAGTAGTTTTTGCGTGATGCGCGAACAAACAAACAAACTAACAATTTTGTCAATAGATGGCGCTGCACGTTTTTAAATCGCGCTATCGAAATGTTATTTGACTTTATATGAAGTGAACCACTACTTTTTATTCCTCATGATTTTACAGTTTTATAATAGTCAAGATGACGTGTCAAGTTCTTCTTATCGTGTGGGCAAGCCGCCTTACGGCCTCTAACGTAGTTTTATGTAACGCCACAGATAGTAACCGGGAAAAACGGCTTAACGTGCCATCCGAAGCACAGAATCATATTTCTTTACAGACAATCAAGTAATTCAGTCTGCATTGCCTTAACCAACTGGGGAAAAACACAAAGTGACAAATCACTAGGTTTCCCTTGTGGGAATCGAACCCACGACCTCCGTGTCAAGAGCCCAGTGCTCTTAACCGTTAGATCACGGAGGTAGTTTGTTGAAGAGAATGTACGATAGGTACTGATTGACTTAGGTAGTCGCCCCGTGTGGTTGGCAAAAGTAAGAGAGAACAAGTAAGCAGGCGAGTGAATTCAATGCTGCAACTGCACAGTTTAAAAATTGAGTTTAGTAATAAAATCAAACAAAGAAAATGCAGACTACCACTTGCTGCTGTAATTGCTGTTATTACGCAAATTCCTGTAACTTTCCATACCGATCCTATTTCAAACGCCTAAAATTAATTTTCCTCATTTACCAAGTGCATCAACCCCGCCCGAATGTGCCCAAATTATATCCCTACAAAAAATTCCGACTACTATTGCACAAAAAAAAAATGTTACATTGACTGGTTTTCAAAAAGGACCTAAGTGAAATAATTGTGATCTCGTTACCGCTCCCTAATTACGGAATAATACGCGAATCGACCATTGTCTACCGAAAAAAAATTACCGAACCCAAAATCGTAGGGGCTACACTTGAACTACGGCGGAGAAAGTAGGTAGGTACTAAGTAGAAAAAGGGAGGAGAAAATAGTGCGAGTTAGGGAAGGAACAATGCAATGTTAACCAAGTTGATAGCTCGCTATAGGTATTCTGAAATCTCCGTTATTTATATATATGTATGTTGAAAATTGTATTACAGTTAGTGAGTTTATTATATAAACTAAACTCTTAAACTAAAACAAAAATAAATAGGTTTTAAAAATCGAAGTGCAATCAACGATATCGAGACTATGTTTTTAATAGTACAGAGGTGCTTCATCTCATAAATAATCAGTCACATTTGTAAAAACAGAAGCATTAATAAAAACAATTCTTGAACACGTTAAAGCTAGTAAAATAACAACAATTATTTCCATTTGGGCTTGGAAATTTCACTTGGAAACTAAGGTTTAAACAAATCCGGATCTAAAATTACAAGATCATTAAAATGGACACTTTATTATGACTAAGAATTATTACAACATTTTTTACAAACATTGAACAGAGATTTCTGAGTCATTTCGAAGTAAAACTTTCTCCAGCATTTGATACCGTTTGACAGGTTTAAAAACTGCTTTTGATAAAGATAAATTAAAGATTTTACCACCACGATTTCTACGTAACTGGATTACGTGGTTTATGGACAACGCAAATGGCACAATTAAAAAAACTTCCCGCGAAAAAATGACGACGCAAGATGGCCGCCTATTTAGATCCTGCCTTCTATTGGCGCGCTAGCTTTAAATTTAAAAATGGAATGCACTGTCCTTGGCTTGCGGAGTTCGTTGACCTTCCGATGCATTTTGGCGGTTTCTCATCAATTCCAAATAGGCGTAACTGCCTTTCTCTACCGCTAATGCGTTTCAAGCTGTATCATCTTTGGTTTTAAGTAGATTTTCGTTTGGTTTCTCCAAAGCATAATGGTTAAACCGGTCTAAATTGACTGCTATAGGAAATGCAGCCAAAGTTGCAGGAGTTAGGACTCAAAATTGCAATTTTCTCACGGAGAGATCGTTAGCAAAATTTCGTGTTTCTTTCGATGGAATAAGGTTTGAAATAGTTTGAACCGTTGTTATTTAACGAATGGAGTCTTATCTTACAAAAGGTGAGCTAGACAGACGCTTTTTTTTAATTTTCGGCAAGGGCTTAGGCAATGTCATGTGAGGTTGAATGCATGTTTACTAATTTTATTTGTTTTTTGTTTAACGAATATCTCATTAAAATTTCATTGAGTGCCATTCATGACATAATTAATTAACTGAGGTCAAATATTTTAGGAGACGAGAGGTCATGGTTGTTATTTAACGTCAAGAATCTTAAACCAAAAACACAAATTCGAGTTTTTTATTTTAATTTACCTACATAAGTAATTGTAATTTTGTCTCACTCAAATTGATGACTTAGTACCTAAGATAAATAAGTAAGCCTGAAAAAAAAGAAAAAAAAACCTGATAAATAAGTGAGCCTTTATAAGTGGCGACGGGCTCAACCCCCGTCACACCGGACAGAGTTTCGGTACTACTGGTGAAACGTAGATGTTCTGAGGTTCAGAATATCTCTGACTACCCCCTCGGGGAATATAGTTGTGAGCATATGCTACGCTGATGCCTGAAGGATGTCTCAAAGGCCTCTTATTACAAATAAGGAATGTCGTTATCAAACTGAACAACCAACACTCTTTTTATTTCTGAAGTTGTTCAGTTTGTTGGTCCAAACCACCCCTTTAAAATATTACTAGGGTGTTTTGTTACACCCTAAATTATGATCATTTTGTACAACACCTTTTTCGTTCGTAAATGAAACAATACATTATTCCATATAAAGGAAAAATTTTCCGATTCTTATTTAGCTTTCTGGCAAATTCTGAATAGCGAATAAGTAGGTATAATTTTATTTATCTGATATACGAGTAGGTGCTTTCCGCCATATCTTGGACGTCACTAAAGCTGTTCTAAGAATAAATGAGAGGAAGTGTTTCAAATTTCTGTTTCTGTAAGTAATTCAGAATAGCCTTAAACATTTAATTGGAATGGAGTAAGTGTATAGGGCCCTTCGTAATATTATATTGAAACTATTTAAAGGGGATGATCAGATCGTCAAACTGAACAACTTTTTATACTGTTCCATACAAAACTGCAAACTTACTCGAGCCAAATTAATATTTATTGGACAGCAGATATTTTATTCGCGATTTCGATGTTGGTCCCATAGATTAGTTTGACGGTCTGATCGTCCCCTTAAAAAGTGTCAGCATGATATTATTAAGAATGATCCTGTATATAAAAATAAAATTCAAAATAAGAAAACAGTCTCAAATACAATAATACATGAAAATGCAGACTCAAAACTACAGAAATAAAAACAAAAAACGAAACGTGACACGGCACCGTCCGCGTCGCACGCGCAACTCTCGATTTCCACAAATACCTAACCGGACTGGCTAGAACATGACCTAGCCAACGCAAATAGAGTTGCCTAAAAACTAAAATATCTAGATATTCTGGCTCGGTCTGCCTCTGTGACGTAGGCGGTAGGGTGACAACACACCGAGTATTGTGGCAGACTCTGAGTTAATACACTGGCAGGCTTAGTGTGGGACGCCCCGTGGCCCGTTGGACTGACGACCTAAAAATGGTAGCGGGGAACGACTGGATGAGGAAGGCCAAGTATTAAGTTTTGTGACATACCTTAATTCGGTATATAATTCAAAATTCTTTTTGGTCTTTATTTTAAATTTTTTTACGTTTTTTGCAAATATTTAATTTTTAACTGTAATTTTTAAAAGTTTGCCTTTTAAAAATTACCAGATATTTTAAGTTAATTTTTAGTTTACCAAGAAGTTTGCAGTGACGTCACTCGTTGGACCAAAAACGACGTTATTTTATTAAAAATAACTGTAATCCTTTAATTTTAAAATGTTTGACTTAGAAAATATTATTAGTGAGACAATTATCGCGAAATGGTTTTCGATTTAAAACTCCCAAAAAAACTTGACATACCGAATTGGGAGAGGCTTGTTCAATGGACGATGATAGGCTGATGATGATAATAACAGTTTATAAAAATACGTTATTATCATCATAATTAATAAACTTAAATATTTAGACTATCGGCATACCTCTGAGGAGGCGTAGCGTAGTCTTAACGCATTTTCTCTTCTTTTCAATAAGTAAAATATCTAGAAAGCTCGATCTTTTTCTATAATGCAGGCGTTAGGGTGACCACAAACCACGTATTTTTGTAGACTACCAAACCAATACATTTTTTTAATTACAAGGTCCTCAAAGTATGGACAAGCTCATTACCTGCCATACTTTTAGTGAATGGTGGATATTAAGAATATGGAATTTAGAATATATCTGGCTACCTTGAGGAATATAGTCTACTGTAAAAACTATAGTAGGTACCTAGTTACGTTTTACTAAAATGAAAACTCAAGCGGCCGTAGCTTAGTATGGAAGTGGGACAGCGCTATCGCGCCTTTGCTCTCTTTCTATTTGCGCGCAAACGAACGAGATAAAAGGCTTGTTATAGCGTTATCACGCGCATCATGCAACGGCAACGGCCTTCGGTTTCTGGTTCAAAATTTGCTAAAACATCAAAAATTTCGCCTAAAATTAAGAAAATTACCCTCAATTATTTACATTATAGTAATTATTATTGCAGACGAAAACACAAAACAAACTGAAAGACCAAAACAAAAATTATCAACAATTACAGGCTTGCCAAATGACATCAGTGTGTCAACGGCCTAACTGTGGGCATCTGAGCCTAACATTACGAAAATAAACCGAGAGTAACTTTCAAAGCAAACAAGCGAGTAGTGAAACTGAAATTAGTCATTCTATACCTATAGTGCAACGACTTTGTAGAGATGGGAATCAATCTATCGATAGAATATCGGTTGCGGTTTCGATAGTAATAATATCGATAGTAGGCTAATTTTAAATAATCGGCATCGTAAATTCGAATGTTGATGGTGAGTAATCTAAAAGATTGAAAGAATAAATCAATCGTAGCGTAGTGAATCAATCAGTAGTGGCGACGGGCTCACCCCCCGTCACACTGGACAGAGTTTCGGTACTACTGGTGAAACGTGGATGTTCTGAGGTTTCAGAATATCTCTGACTACCCCCTCGGGGAATATAGTCGTGAGCATATGCTATGCTATGCTATGAATCAATCAGAATCAACGATTTCTGTTTTTAATCATGGCGACGCCGACGACTGTCAAAAGAAAAAGATATTGTATTCTGTTTTTTATTGACTATGGTGTAAATTAAAGATTATACCATTCATAAAATATTTGCTTGTTTATTATTATAAAATACTTTAAAATTAAAACACAAATGCTAAACCAACCGGTGACAGGTAGAATTTTTATAATTAACCTTATGAAAAAGACAAAGCTATTTCCCATTGTTACAAAGTTGGTAATCAGAAACTGATTATCAATTTAAATCCGAACTACTTTTGAATAACACATTTCGGCAGTTCAATGAACTCAATTAATGCCAAGACAATACAATGTAAATGGCCGAATTTGTTTATTTTAAATTCAGCCCTACTACAGTAACTTTTTGTTCTCTACTCGCGCAAATAGAATTGTAATACTATCGTTAGGAAAGCCGAAAAACGTGAATTTAAAATGAGTTTGAGAATCAAAGTAACTCAAGCAGAATTAGCGGCGGACGCCAGTTGCATGCTAATGCGACCGTTGAAAGAATTTACAACGATGGGTTTGCAGAAAAAACGTTCGTTTCCTGACGTCTACACTATGTTGCACATGCTAATTTTGGCAGTGTTATTGCCTTGATGGTTGCAGATAAGATTTTTTATGATAATCTGTTGGATTTCAACATGAAACTGGATATTGAATCTAAAGTTTAGCCAATATTATGGACTTGAGAATTTCATTTCTGCATAGAATTAGCATTGGAATGTGTTTCGGTTTCTTGCTTATTTTTAGTTTTAAGCTTGCACATGCATGATGACAGTTATGTGACATTTTTCTCATTTGTATTTTAGCAACCTAAATATATAAATACATTTAGGTTGCGGATTTGGTTCTAAATTACCTACCGTATGCATTGATTATTCTAATACAAATTCTGAATGACAGTGACAAAAACACGGTAAAAAACTTAATCATTTTTAATTTGTATGCTTTAAATTAACCTTCCTAAGAAGATGTATATGTCAGTTGTAGCAAAAGTTCTGACTCTCATATAGAATAGCTTCTTCTTCAGAATAGCAATTCTGATTCTATGAATATACATTTGTTGTACAAATTGAATTGATTAGATTCATATCTTTATTTGTATTTTGAAAATTATCGATAAAAATCTAGTATCGATCAACATCGATAGAATCAATCGAGCGCATCCCAGCACTACTATTTCTAATTTCACGGTCGGCGCGTCTATGTGTGTAAGTGCACTAGTGTGCGTGACCTTGCAACGCCTCGCGTTTCGGCGGTCATTCCCCCCAAACGCATTTATGCCCAGCCCTTGACTTTGGCAAACACAATGTATCTATGTTTTATTATACTGGAAATGTAACTATGTTCTTTGAATTTGAAAGAAAACTATAGGTAGATGCAGTAGTCTTTTTATTTTTTCAAAGCAGATCTCTTTAGAAGCAAAACAAGTTTTAGGTTGTCTTGCACCATGCCATTTTAGAACGCATTTAGGCTTTAAACATGTTTAAATAATGATGCTGTCAGTGTCATTGGCATGAGAATTAATAAGGACATTACTAAACATACAAACATACCTACCTAGGCACGGACCTGAAAGAAATACGGACCGAATATTGCACTAAAAAGATGTGAAGCATGCAAGGTAATACAATCTCGTTGGTTCTATAAGGGACCTACACTCAAACAGATGCACTAGCTCTAGGTGCAGGTGCTACAACCCGTCACGATTATGTACCGCGTGACAGCACGCACACAAAAGAAATGGGTGCTTCACTCATGATTAGACGAGTTTACGTCTGGTTCTTCTTTTAAGTCTGTGTGGAACAGCTGATTTTTTATTCGCGATTTCGATATTAGTCCAATAGAGAAAGTTGTTCAGTTTCATGGTCAGATCATCCCTTAAATTAGTTTCAGCTAATTTTGTTAGACCTTATACAGCATAGAGATCACGCAGTAGGTGGATTTGGCGGCCATCCGTCCAGCACGGAGAACTCGTGTAAGCAGTCAAAATTATAATATTGAAGAATGTAGGCGATCACTAGATGCCAACCGTGCTGAATTGAAAGCCCAACCACCAGCAACTATACAATATGACTATGATTTAGGTGTGAATTGCTCTTTTAGTTTTATGTTCTATAAAATATAGGGTCCAACCAACATAATATGCCGACTGTTTTTTAAAAGGACGATCAGACCATCAAACTGGACAACTTTGTCTCTGTGACCAACATTGAAATCACGAAAGTTGAATAACGATGGGAAAAATCATAGACTTAAACTCTATCGATAGACTTTCCCTTTCATAGAAGCAACATGTTGCACTTGAATGAGGTGTACGCACCTGATTGATGTTCCCGAGTTCACTTCGTCACTATGGCAATGACAGACCGCAATGTGTCATTTTGTGTTGTTTTGTGTGACATGGTTGTTTGTTTGAACGAGCTTGTCTATCGCTAGAGTAATATGTCTATGGGAAAAATCGACTTTGATGGTCTGACCGTCTGAAAAAAACGTCAGTATATTAAAAAGGACTCTATACTTAATTATTTTACACAAAAAAATAGTATTTATTTATAGAGAGTAAATACAGAAGATAAAAAAGTTTCTTGGTATTTGTAAAAATACAAATATATTTGTAGAAAAGGTTCTGACTACCCCGATAAATAAATACGGTCGTGCGTGTGCATATTTATTTAAATTTATTTTAAAGTTTTTACTTATAGGGTCGATGGCATTACCTAAAGTTTATTGTTCTTTGCCTAAAGTATATTTATGTTAATTGTGTATTGTTCGCAGGAGGGCTAGTTTCACACGTGTTTTTAGGTCTTTTAGTCATTAAAGATAATCAAAGTTGTGTTTTAGCATAGAGCTTTAAAACTTTAAATGCATTGTTTATGTAAAATTTATTTATTTTATTTGGGGAGCTACTTATAAAACAAGTAGGTAGTAAGTACCTAATCAATTTTTTTTTCATTTTTTTTTCCATTGAGATTAGATGGTGTTGGCTTGAAGTCCTACTAAATTTTATTAAAATACAATAAATAACTAAAATAAAAATCTTAAGTGATAGGTAGTGCATCTCTATTTGAATAACCAGCTTGAATTTGAGCAACCGCAACTTCGTCCGCTCAAATTATATACCAGATTTTAAGTCAAATTATAAGCTATCAAACAACAACAAAATCATCAAAATCGGTTTAGTAGTTTTTAGGTGATAGGTAGGTAGGTAGGTACTCGAACAAACAAACAATCAGACAGACAAAAAATTTTAAAAAATTGGTGATTTGAAATCAGGGACCATCACTTTTTTCTACATCTTTAATGTACAAACGCACTTCTGTATACACTAAAATGTTATAATACTTGTTAAGATTAAGATTACATTTTTTTAATAGTTAAGATAAAAAAAGAGATGAGGAAAAATAGAACCTCCTCCTTTTTTGAAGTCAGTTACTTGTTACAGTTAAAAATAAAATGGTAAGCACAACGGCTGGACGATTTGGAATTTTTTTTTTTAATTTTCTTTGTGATCCGAGTATAGTTTTAAAACAGCCAAATGTGTGTCGGGAAAAAAGGGGCATTGCAACATTAGCAACGCACGCATACAATATTGTTTTTTTATGAAACCCATGATCGTAAGAAAGCCAAAAGTGGTCCAATCGAACCTACGGCAGAAAAACCCTTTCTAATAGTGTCATTGTAATTGTAACCCTAAATCAAAGGATTAAACTTGATAAACAATAAACCCACGTAAACCTCAATTTAAACGTTTAAATTAGGAACACCGCAGAATTCGAAATTCAAACCGCTGTTAGCGAGATTGCGATTCGTCTACCGCTCGTCTAGTCCACACGTCCAAAACATCTTGAGCTGCAGAATTGAATTCTATTGCACCGGTTCTGAAGTAAGTTTACGCGAAGTTGGGAGGCAGGGTAGGTCATGGTTAACTGGATGTATGGTATAGTGTGTGTATAGTTTGTACCACGTATAAGTCTCACGAGGTGAGGAATTTTCTTGCTTATTGCTATCGGCTTAAGAACTTTGTTAGTAGACTTCTTATATTGAATGGACATTACTGACCTAGAGATGATAGTCGCCGTCTCTAGGTCAAGGAAGGATATACGCACACATGCATAAACTACACATGTACGGATGTAGTTCTATAACGTTCACGAGACTTATATGGATTTTGTGTCTGTGATGGAAATGTTAGGATGTTTTAGATTAGTTTGTATGTGTTTGTTTGTTGTTGTTTTGTAGTTTTGTATGTGTTAGAGCTCGTGATGACTTGTATTATCTATGGTAGTGATGTTTCGGTGATATAAGTGTTTTAGCTTATAGTCATCATATAGGTACAGTATACAAGGTGTTACAAAAATACAAAAACATTTAAGGGGGTGGTTCAGACCATCAAACTGAACAACTTTCACTATGGGACCAATATCGAAATAGCGAAAAAAAAAATGATGTTCCATGCTCTACAAATCGACTAGAGCTAAAATATGTATGGGATATCCGATTTTTTTTTCGCGATTTCGATGTTGGTCCCATACAGAAAGTTGTTCCGTTTCACGGTTTTTACTTATGAAACACCCTGTATAACAGATAATTACGTCAAAAAAATCGTTGCATACATTATTCGTATGACACTGTTCAAATTGTCACCAGGTACCTAGGTATATGTGGGCATTAGAGCATTCACACAAGATGACGCATGACGGACCGGCAGACGTTGTTGTTGTATGAAACCGAACGTAGAAGCACACACGGTGCGTCAATCCGTCACCGTGTGTGCTTCCACGTGCGGTTTCTTACAACTCCTTGCTTCACAAATGACGGACTGACGTCTGCCGCTCCTTCAATGCGTCATCGTGTCTGAAAGCACGTAATGGGATTATCTTAGCCCAAAACATATATATTTGAGATTAAGAAATATCAGTTGAAACGTGGTTGAAACATATTTGGTTCGTTTCTAGAAATTATTTTTTTCTGTGTGACGTTTTCAAGGCTTGGATACGCGGGCAACGATCGAGGAGAGATACAAATCAATCAAGCGTCAGTCAAGAGTTCAAGACAACCTTTTTTGTTCAGTAAAGACTTATTTTAATCTTTTGCTATAAAGATCTGAAGATATCTAGGAGATAGGAATCTGAATAGGTTTTAAAAAAGTTGAAACGTACCTTCCAACAATAACCAATTAGATTTAAAAAAGAGTATCAACATAATTAGAGAAACAAACAAAAAACAACAGCCTGTAATCCATTTAGCATTTATAAAAAAACAAAATACGTCATTTTCATTTCGAGAGCAAATTGGAAAAATGCAATCAGCCAAAATAAAACTTCATTTTAAATTTGGGCTTCTGTTTAAAAAACATTCGCTAATTATCGAGCGGGTGGGCAATGTAGGTACGGGACTTATTTACTACATACTTTTTGTATATGAGGGGGGGGTGTGTTGAAAAAAGGGTGTTTTCGTCTATGTACCAAATAAAAATGAGGACGTAATGTCCGGTCGGTCCGAACGTTTATCGGGTAGGCTGGATAGAATAGTGGGATAAGTTGAATTTTTTAGTTTTCGAAAACAATAGTCGCTTAAAAGCAATAGCATCATGCATTCAGATATGACGTGTAAATCGGATTTCCGTTTCGGACCCGCGATAAAGCGTATACAAGGTCCTTCTTAATATGCTGATACTTTTTAAGGGGATGATCAGACCATCAAAATGAACAATTTTTTCTATACCTGTGCCCTGCAGTAGTACGTGTATAGGCTGATGATGATGAATTAGCAAGTTATCAAAACAACGGCATTATTATACAAAGTAACAAAACACTCAACTATAAGGAACAAAGCGAAAGAGGGAAAAGAGGCATGATCAACATGCAAACCCAACTGACACAGCAAACTCTAATTTTACTTGCCGTACATATGCCCGTACCTGTCGCTCTCGTATCGGGTTTTTTAGTCACGAGCGTAATTGCCGCCAAGACGCTACTTAGATCATCTTTTATAGATGGAATGATGATAATGATAATAAATAAATAAATAAATAACGCTCACAGGCACATACTCGTACATTGTAATGATCCCAAACTAGCACTAAAGGCTTTTATTATGGAAACCATACAACAACGGCACGAACATATAACATCCATAACCGAACCGGGATTCGAACCCAGGACCCTGGTTTGGCAGTCCGGCGTGGTGACCATTACACCAACCGGGTCGTCAAATAATGAACAGAAAAAAAAAAAAAAAAACCATCACAAAAACAGCATAGTGAAAAACATAGAGAACGAAGTTCAGTTAACCCGGAGATTATCTGTTTTGAAACCCGAACGTATTTTATCGAAAATTATAGCTACCTACCTAATGAAGGATTCCTTATTTTTTATGGCGGACTTTTCAAGTAAAATTACAATAACCTGGAAAGCTCCGCGGTTTCAGAAATGTTAGTAAGAATGTATACGTAAATTCGATCTTTGAATAAGATTTAGCTATATCCGCGAACTCACGACCAATTGCACTTAGGAGGTGGCAGAAAACTTTGTTATAACTACCAGTTGCAGCAAGACGGAACCTATAAAATCTTGGTAAAATTTTAACACGATGATAAACTTTTTAACACTGTGCCTCAATTTCTTTAATTCAAAGATGACATAAAAGATGTGTAATTAAATCCGGACTAAAAAACAATCGCTTCAACAAAAAGCCGACTACCTAATAAAAGTTTTTGTCTTAACGATAAGTACCTACAGAAAAACAATTAAAAATGTGGTTAATTCAAAACATTATTTTAGCGAAGGTAAAAAAGACGATTAATTAAAATTCGAACTTACAACGCTTTCACAACTGGCCGGTTGACATTCGAAATTTAAATGAAGTAGCTATCGCAATTAGTGCACACATGTCCGTAACTTTACGCACACACATAAACAAAGTGCAAATAAAAATGTAGTGATCAAAAATGTGTGAAAGAATGACACTCACACATATGTGGAGCCACCACAATTCAATATCGCTTGTCATGGCGGTAGAGTTAGCAAAAACGTCGAGTTACTTTGTAATAGGTTTTCTGCTTCAGATAATATTGTACATTTAAGTGGTTATTAAATATTAAACTCTGATGTCTTAAGGCGCTTTCAGCAACAGCGTTATTGCAACTTCAAAATAAAAAATCGAATTATTGATTAAAATTTTTGGTAGTAACAATTATGACTAATTTCATACATTATTAACACGTTACATACAGCTATGCTGTGCTATTTTTACCCGACTGCGCCAGAAGGAGGGTTATTAATTAAATTAAAGATTGAAAAAATATATCAAGTTTATTTTTTATTTCAATCTTTAATTTGAGTTATGATTTATGACTAAAATGATTTATACGTGGTAAAACTTCTAAATCAATTTTGCATTTGAAATCTTTATAATATTAGCATGTAGGTATAATAAATGCGGTAGGTAATAAATATAGGTAGGTACTAAATACAGTTGAAAAAATTAAAAATGTTTTAGAAATAGATCCCTTTGCACCTATAATTCCAATGTCAGAAGCACAACTGATGAATAAAAAAAACAGTTTATAAAAAGACACCACTTGTTTTGAAATAAACTTTCAAGCAATTTTTGTCAGATCGCTTCTAATAACATAGCTAATAAGGTCTAAATTAGCATCAGTTGAACACCAAACTTTTTTCTTAACCCTACGAAATTGCAACCTGTATTGCACACAGCAGCGAGTAGTTTATTCGGAATGATGTGCGTCGTGCCGGCGCGTCCATGTGCAGTATTTGGGTCAATTGCTGAAATAAACACGCATCGTCGGGTGTACGTCTTGCTCTTTTTTCTTTTCTTTTTATAAAACTTAAGGCGAGAGCTTGTGAGCAATGCAACTGTATTATTTTTATGTTTGGCATTTTAGGCGCCGCGCCGGTTTTTGGAATGTGTGAAACCTATAGGTTGAGGAAAAAACTTTAAAGCAGAATTGCAAAATAGATGGTCATTTTGTGTAAAATATAATTAAGAGTCTCAAAGAAAATAGAATAATCATCGGATTTAAAACCATTTTTTAAAACGACGTTTTATGTTTTCTTTTTAGTTGCTATCTCAATCGTTTCTTGATCAAAGTTGCCTCGTAATGAAATAAAAAATAGCCACGAGCTATTCTAGTGAACAAGCACGTATTCACTCATGCTGAACACCTGCATTGGTTTGTCAGTTCGTCTAGCAAGAACTAAGCCACCTTCGCTAAATGTCAAGGATTCACGAATAACAATCTTTAAAATTAAAAAGAAAATGTATTCCACACTTGTCAGTATTTCGACGATCAAACGTTTAAAAATCGAGTTACAAAACGAATAATCAGGAAGTTTATTAAATTAAACTGTCGTCCAATCGTAATATCGTATGTGAAATCCGTTGTGTATCGTATTTTTTATCAAATTACAAGAAAGTTTTTGTCGTTAAAGTTTGAAATCGAATTGCATCAGAACTGATGCAACTACCGTAGGTACTTTGTATAAATCGATTAATTTATTACATTTATATGTTGTAAAAGTTAAAGTTAATGTTTTTATTTACAATATGCTTCTATTAGGTATAGTAATCGATTTTTTTAAACGATTATCGATTAAGATCAGTAATCTGATGAAGTATGCCTCAATCGATTTTATTACAATTACCTTTTATAGTACGTGTTTTCGAAATTAAAGTAAATTTTCATCAGCTACTAATAAATTAATAAGAACACTTAAATATCGTGTGAATCGAGATGACCTCTCAGTATTTTGACAGCCAATTTTTAATATTTTAACATGTAGCGCGGCGGTACAAAAAGAGATTAAAAGGTCAGGAAACTTGTTCTTGAATACACTTGCAATCGATTTTATGCAATCAATATAGACTCATTACTTGTTATTAGGGATAGCCTTGTGTAAATGGCAATATTATGTGAGGAACGTGTTGATTTCTCCTCTTGTTGGTTTAAAAATTTGAAATGACGACCTTACTTTTAATTAAACACGCCTGACGTGTTAACACCTGCATTTCTCCGAATCCAGCATAGACAGGAAAAGCCTACACAAACGGTCAAACGCGGATATTTTAGTGTTTTAAGTTTACTGACAATTTTTATCAAAACTTTTCTGAAAGTTGATTGTTTTAAAATATTTTTTGTCTATTCTAGAAAATTATAGGTGGTATCGCTAGAAAAATGTACATCATGATTGTCGATTTTTAAATGCGTGTTGCTACGAGGCTTGCATTTTTCGGCAATAGAGTACAGGCGCAGGGAACTATGTATAGTAAATAGAAACTTTTGATCTAGCCTGGTTAAAATAAAACAATAAAGATTTTCTAAATAAATATGTCATTAATAAATTCATCTTAATAATATTATTTGTTTATAATTTCAAAAAAGGTGTATAAGAATTTTTTTTTTCCTTGCTGTTTTACAATTCTATTCTTTTAGACAACTTTTTTAAAATTTTAGTTTGCAGATGAAGAAAAGTTCTTTGCCACGGTAACCTATCTTACTTTCGAAATTTCACTGACCGAATTTCAGTTGTTCGAAAACGGTTTATAGAATTTTCTAGTGACAGATATTTTGTTACACATACATTTGTTACACCTTATAAAGACTTGACAGAAGTATCATTTTCCAGAAAATTTAAAATCAGAATTTCATAATCATTTTTTTTCTTTTGACAACGGTCTTCTGGGTTCGAAGTTTTAAAATGTAGAAGCAACTTCTTCCAAAGTATGACTAGGACACTGACACAATACAGTAAAGTTTTCTGTAATAATTACCAAGTAAGATACATGATACCAGGATTATAGCACCAACATGCTTGCTAGCATGCTGCTTGCTTGCTTGCTTGCTTGTTGCTTGCATGTATGCATGTTAGGGGGGCCGGTGCGGGGGGAAGCCCCCTGCCTGAGAAAAACAAACCGGTGGTTTTAAAAATGTAGGTTAGGTTAGAACATGTAAAACACTTAGCGGAGCGAGCGAAGCGAGCAGAGCATCAAAATGCTTGCTGCATGCTTGCTGCATGCGTGCTGCATGCTTGCTGCATGTTTGCTTGCATGTTGCTTGCTTGCTTGTATGCATGTTGGGGGGTGCAGGGGGGCTGCGCCCCCCGCTAGGGGGGGTGCGGGGGGCGTAAGTCCCCTGCCTGAGAAAAACAACCTGGTGGTTTTAAAATTGTAGGTTAGGTTAGGTTAGAACATGTAAAACACTTAGCGGAGCGAGCGAAGCGAGCGGAGCATCAAAATGCTTGCTGCATGCTTGCTTGCTTGCTGCATGTTTGCTTGCTTGCTGCATGCTTGCTTGCTTGCTGCATGCTAGCTTGCTTGCTGCATGCTTGCTTGTTTGCTTATAATGTATGTTGAAGGTGCGAGAGGTGGACGCCCCCTGCCTGAAGAAAACCATCTGGTGTTTTTAAAATTCTAGGATAGGTTAGGTTAAATATTTCTGCGGAAATGTGACTGTACGGAAAAACAAATATTGGAAAAAGTAAATTATCTGACTTACATTACTTCGGAAAACTATGTTACAGAATTTTGATCCATTGGTTAAAAGAAAAAAAGGACAATAAATAATCTGGCTTTTTAAAATATGGCGAATAATATTTCGGGGAAACAAAAAAAAAGGGAAACAATAAAAAGTATAACGATTTCGGAGAACTAAAATTCGGAAAACTATTTTTCGAAAGTACGATAGGTAACCCTTTGCCACTTCAAAAGGGAATAATAATGTTAATTGTATGTTGAAATTTTATAATTTTGCTCATAAAATGGAATCAAAATCCTTGAAAAGTTATCATTAATTATGCGCACTGAATGACTTAACGTATCCGCTTGACAAGCCCCACTTTTAAAACAAAATGGACCGAATTTCACTGATCTGCATTACAATGCAAAACAATCATCAAACGATGCCACTTATACCTGACTCATCATTTCAATCATACATCTTGATTCTTAAAAAAATATCAAATAATTACAAATAAGTATTTTGAAGCCGTACACTGATGTAGCTTAACAAATAGACATCTACATCTAACGGCACCTATCTGGGTCTAATTGCTTAATGTGTCTTGCGAGATGAGAACGCTCGAAATATAATTAAAACGGACCCATCTAAAGACTGACCGAGCGTTGTTCTAAGTGCGTTCACACACTTTGACGCACTGACGGAGCGGCAGATGTCAGTCCATAGAACCACACCCGGTGCGTCAATACGTCACCGTGTGTGCTTTTACGTGTGGTTTCATACAACTCCTTGCTGCACAATTGACGGCTGACGTTTGCTGTTCCGTCAGTGCGACATCGTGTGTGAACGCGCTAACTGATTAAACACAAACGCACCACGAAACGCCACTAGCTTTTCAAACAAAGAAATACAATATTAAGTTTTAAAACTGCTAAACTTAAAAAACCACACCCTAAATACGGTGCCTAACACAAACAATATATTCTTTTTAAAGTCTTTGACCTAAATTTTGAATGCATCTGTAAGTGGGACATGCAAACATGAGAGATGTTTAACAAGTCGAATTGAGAGGCCACTATTGAGACTCGAACTTGGCTGGTAATCGCCGCTATTTAAAAAGTAATTTTAAGGCCGAGGCTTTAAGTCCAAAATTGACGAATAATAATTAGGTAGTTTTTCATTTGTGACTTGCGATTTGCCTTGGTCTCGCTGTAGCAAATTTGTTGAATTGCCATTTTTGCCTAGTAAAGAACTAAAGTACAACTATAGTTGTGTAGTTATTAGAAAGAAATAACTGTCACAAAATATGTTTTATGCATTTAGTAATGTACAAATGTACAACTTGACGGCCCGTTAGCACAGTCTGTAGTGAACCTGCCTGCTGTGCCGAGGGTCGCGGGTTCGAATCCCGTAAGGGACAAATATTTGTATGATGAATATGAATATTTGTACCCGAGTCATGGATGTTTGTATCTATATATGTATTCTATATCGTTATCTAGTCATAATAATACAAGTCCAGGCTCGCTTCTGGTACTTTAAATGTGACTAGATAATTTGTGTTACACCGTCCAAGATATTTATTATTAAAAGGAATTAAATGTGTAATAATTTTGTAGTAAAACCATTCAATAATATTTGTCTTTACATAATAAACAATAATATCAAGTAATATGCCGAGTTCGAAACAAAAAATTTAAAAGCTTTTCAACTTTACGATTCTGATATCGCACGCTATCAATTTACTTAACATTTATTAGAAATTGTATACTAAAATTACATCAGCAGGTACATAAACCAGTAAACTACACGAAAATAGCCTCTATCATCGAGAAATTACAAAATCCAACTTTCCAAAGTCTCGGTGGGCAATTCGTTTTTTTTTTTGCACGTTGCGTCACAATCGCCTCCCGCTGTACCGCGTGTGACCTCGATACACACACTGATATATACACACACAAACGCACTCAAAATGTCGGGTGTGAGTGATGCGTGCGGATGCACTAATACAGATGCAATTTTGAGATAGAGGATGTTTTTTTTCGGGAGATTAATTATTGATGGCATAATTTTAATTTGAGTTTCATATTAAAAAAATATGCTGTTTTTAAGGGTTTTCTTCTACTAGGCTACATTTCTTTTTTAGTCGGGAAAATCAAATACATTTTGCATGAAAAATTGCTATGACTTTTTGGACTTTAAATTATTTTAATAGGTACATTTATTTCATTTCATCACCTATACTTAGTATTGATATTTTGTACATAACTATCAACCAATTAGTCTTAAAACTAAAACGATTAAGTCGGAATTGGTCGAAAATCACAAAACGTCCGTTTAAAATTTAAAGTAAGTACTTAGTGAAAATTTTACGAACACAACAATTTACAAAGCATTCGACCTTTCATGAATGTATCTTGAATATGTGACATTTTTTACTTAAATGTCATCTTCATCATATTTATTACGTTATTTAATTTATAATGAAGACATTTTAAGAGGATAGGCGGGCTGAAATGCTAATTTGGAGAATAGGTCACTTTTCCGACTGTAAACCTATTTAACAGATCCGCCCCACCCACACACCTCGCCGACTAGATTGCGAAAGAGACAACTGCAGCTCTGACCGATTTTATACACAAAAAATTGACGAAGTCAGCATTTCGTATTCCCCTGTTTTCTCCTCCAAAACTAAACCGATTTTAATAATTCTTTCAAAAATAATATCAGAAAGACTTTGGCTATGTCCATGTACGTTTTGTTTTTTTTGTTTATATTCGTCAAATTTGTTTACTGGATGTCTGAAAACGGGCGGTAAAATGGGTCATTTTCGAAGGTCCCTAGTTCTTACAGTAATTAATTAATGCAAAAAAGCAAAACATAGGGACATGGCAGAGTTGACATAGATTGTATGGTGAAAAAATATTTGCTCTAGTGTTATTGTCCAGGGAGAAAACAGGGGAATACGTTTGTATGGAGAAAACTGTACTCGTCTATCCTCTTAAGTCTTTTATTACGCAAAGACTTTTATCATAATGATAAAGACCAATATAACAAAAAACTAGTACAATATTACCACACAATTTATTCATTCCCTGGAATCTGTAAGGAAATCATGTGGTTTATTCGTTTATTCGGTTAAGGTCATATTCAGAGTATCAAAACTCATTCTCAGGTAATTTTTTTTTATTGTAACTATGTACATTTTAAATAGCATTTCTTCAGTCCCTAAATGGAACTTACGTTTTTCATGGAAACAATAAATTTATGTAGTTTTGAAATTTTTCTATGTACGATGTTAATAAGTAACATAGAAAAGTTTTACTTCTATCTACAATCTTACAGTCACGCATTCACCAATCCTGTCTCCGTGAAAATTTCCTGATGCTAAAAAAATTACGATCTTGTAAAATGCACGGTAAAGTAAAAAGTCGCTTCAAATAACAAAACTGAATAATTGATCAATAATTAACATTTCAGAACACCCCGTATCTACGAAACGAATGCAAACATATACAAAATTTCCTCTTACTGATCGGCTCATAATAAAATGTGGCTTTTTTATCACTATTTACTTTTTTCTATGTACTCTTTTTAATCGATATATATACTTGTACATAACTGGCTTCATTTGGGTTTTTAATGGTTGGATTCACCTGTAAATTTCCATACAATTTTATTATCAGAATAGCCTTTGTCTATTGGGCTGCATACTGCTCAACTACTTATATTGTTATAAAACGCAATATTTTAATGCATTAGACCTCGACATTTGGTTTTAAAACAGCAAATAAGCAACTTCATCATTGTCAAAAGTTAACGTAAAAGATTCAACGAAAAGAAAGATTTATAAAGGCTGTAACAAAAAACCCTAGTAATAGTCAAGTGGGTGCTTCAGACCATCAAACTGAACAACTTTCACTATGGAGACAAAATCGAAATCGAGAAAAATAAATCAGCTGTTCCATACAAGACTGTAGTACCGACTCGACTAAAATGACAGCTGATTTTTTTTCTCGATTTCAAAGTTGGCTCCACCGTAATAGTTGTTCAGTTTGATGGGCCAAAGCACCCCCTTAAGTATTAATAGGGTGTTTTATTCTACAAATAAGAAACTAATTTTAACAGTCAAAATCAATAGTAGATTACACACCGAGGACAGCAAAATAAGAAAAGTCTCAGATCTCATGTAATCTGTGAGGCTTTCTTATTTACTGTCCGAGGTTAGTATACTATTTTTCTCCTCGACGGAGGTGGAAAGCGGCAACTTCGTTTAGCACAGCGGGACGAAAATTTACGCTTTCCGTCCGGAGGGGATAAAAACAGTTTTATCTCTAATTTAATTATAAACACAGGCATCAACGTCATAGCGAAAACGGTTTTGTGTGCGTCCGTTTTAACAAAATGGATACATTACTAATATATTTATATTCATTTGTGGTCGTACTTTGTTCCAGACCATATACAGGTTGACGCATGATACAAAGATAGGTGGATTGGACCATCAAATTGAAACAAAGTGTCACTATCCGAATCGCAAAGAAAATAAGGAAGTGATTTGATAGTTTTGTTGAGTTTTGAGATATATTGCTAGAAATTTAAACCCTTGACGTATTAGGTTTTCAGGGTGAATAAACGTATATCAATTAGAGATTAGTGTCTCGAACGTAAAAACAAGCTTCAAAAGATGGATACTTGTACTTTGAACTACTAATATGTATGTATGTATGTATTGGCTCCTGACCGATTTCGGCCACGGCGACTGCTTCAACTCCGTTGTTGGCGTCGATAGGCTCTCATGTGGCCAGCATAGCCAATCTTCTTGGAGTGCGATTTTTGAATCTCATTCGGTGAGCTCAGCAGTTGGAAATGTTAAAATTACTATGGAGATACGCATCTGTCTACTGCTGATAGACTTTCAAAAATCGTACTTCAGGAGTGCGATTTTTTAAAGTCAAATCAGCGGTAGAAAGATGCATGAGAAGGCTTTTGTATGAGATATAAAAACCGTTCAAACTCACGAATGACATTCAAAAATCGAACCCCTGGAGAAGATCCTCGCATACAGAGGGCACGTGAGCACGTCATTCTCATAGTGGTCTTGGTGGCTTTCAATTCATCAAGTTGTGATCGCCTACTTGCTTCAAAATAACAAATTATAGTGTAGAGTTATGGGTAAAAAGGATCGTTCTGGATGGTGGTTTTGTGGGTGTCCAGAAGTTATTTATTTTGGAGAAATAATCATAGACCCCAATGCCAATCCCATGCTTTCAGGCCATCAATCTTTAAAAAGTTAATTCGAGCATAATATTATGCTCATGACTATATTCTCCAATGATACTGCCAGAGATTTATTCTAAATAAGTACAAATTAGTTCAGAATAATCCACTTCAAGCAGTGCCCAAACTATAATTATACTTACCAGAGGGCCTAGCATGCTAACCTCGAAAAAACGTCAAAAATCGAGACGTGCCTCTGTCTTTGTTACATTGCGTATGTGAAAGCGAGCGCGCATGAAGGTTTTCTCGCTTTTTCAATATGTCCTGAGTTGCATGTTATCCTTACTGGGTAGTGAACTCATCGCCTTTTTTACTGACAGTGCAAAATACACGCCTCGAAATTGAAGAAATGTTAAACAGTCTATGTAGGGTTCTTGGCTGCATGAAGAGAGGACGACCAAAGAAAAGATGGATCGATTGTGTGAAGGATGACAATGTGTAAAAAAGGTATGTCAGCTGAATTGACGGCTAAAAGAGATGAATGGAGGAAGACGACGTATTGCGCCGACCCCAAATAATGGGATAAGGGCAGAAAGAAGAAGAAGTACGGTTCTTCTTAATATGCTGACACTTTTTAAGGGGATCAACAGACCATCAAACTGAACCACTTTCTCTATGGCACCAACATCGAAATCGCGAATAAAAAACAGCTAAGTATTCCTTACAAAACTGAAAACCTACTTGAGCCAAATGCATGGGGCAGCAGATTTTTTTTTTCGCAATTATGGAAATTGCGTTGGTCCCATGAAGAAAGTTTCTCAGTTTAATGGTGTGATCACCCTCTTAAAAATGTATCAGCATGTTAAAAAGTACCCCGTATACAAGTTATCATCCTGTATACGCCCTAACTGAAACCATGATGAAACAATTTGAATAAGTGATGCGAAACCGTGACTGCTTTTATTTTTATCGAACCCTGATTGATTCAAACACGCTTACTAATTGCAAATAACTAATTAGTGTTTATTTGGAAATAAAAGTAACTACAACTTTAGTTTTAAGCTTACCTACTTACAATTGGCTACCTAATTTGGTATAGATAATACCGGAATTTAAAAATAAACATTTTTATTTAACTTAAATAATAACATTAATCTAACCTAAAGTATAATTTAAAGTCTCTGTATGATTTAATTCACGCACTATAAAAAATAAGCTAAAGTGCTCTGTAGCAAGCTGCAATAAAATATCCTACTTGGCTCTAAATCTCTTTGTAACATATTAAAAAAACTAAAAATAAGGTTAAAACGGAACGCACCGTTATATTTAAAAAAGTGCATTCAAATGTAGAACGAGAGTTGAAAATTATTTAAAAATAGAACACCGGATCGACCAATGAAAGGACGCTAACAGAAAGAAAAGATCGAGGGCGCTGCCATTAATCTAAAAGAACTTTTAAAATATAGGAAGAAACTTTTAAATTCAATACAAAACTAAATAGAATGAGCACTTTATTGACTAAAACAATTGCAGTTAAAAAATAGAACTAAAATAAAATTGTTGACCGTTTTTCGGGCAGTATATGAACGGGAAATTCCTACGGAAAAAAAATAAACTGCGGCGCGCGGGCAATTTGAAAATAGAACTTTCACTCTCGACGGCCATTCGCTATTTTTTTTCTTTTTTTTCACAGCCCGCACGATAGGAATAGTGACGTATTTTTTTCAGCCACTCTCGTTTTCACTACTTGGTCGTAAAAAGCAAATAAAGATCGGAAAAAACTCGGTTGAATTTTTGCCGGACGTAGTTTTCAGGGTTATTTAATTTTTTTTATTTTTTGCACAGGTTTTTGCTGTTCGTCATTTTTATTTAGAGCCATTCGTGGAGGCGTTGATCCAATTTTTTGCGGGTAACGGGTTTTTTATTTTTGATGTCCCGTAGCGGGATAAAAATATTTACTTCTACATTCTGTTACAATATTATTTAAATTGCGCCTTGGTTTAATAAATTTAAATCAAATTAATTATTTATGTGTATACTGGCAATTATGTAGTTGTCCTCCTAAAAATTTAAAATACAGAACAATTAAGTAGGTAGGTAGGATGTTAATCAATTTAACATCTAATTAATTGTAACTTTTGGTAGTTCTAGCAGTATTCTAGCCATAATGTAGAAGTGAGTTCATGATTAAAGTTCGTAATAAAATTAAAATAGCGTTCAATAATTAATTTTATTGATACCATGAGATTACAGCTTTATCCAAAGATAATTGATTTCTTAATTGGACACAGCTATACCTCATGTCTGATTTGTTTTTTGTATTTTTAATAGTTAATTGGAAAAGTGTAGCTTAGCTAATAACTCATTTATTTTCTTTTTAGTAGTTAGGAAATATAACATTTAACTTAACGTTATCATTTCAAATGCATCCAAACTCTACCGTATAATTAATTAAGTATGGTTGTTTAAACACATTAATTTACCCGTTTACTTCGCGATATTAATAAAGATTTTGATTTACATTATATCTAGAAGACTCTATCATTAACTAATTGGATAGGCTGGTGACTGAATATTTTTAATTCATAGATTTCGTAGTGTAAAACTGATTCCCTTTTATAATTGTAATTAGGTAATTAACAAGGGTGAAGGAAAACATCTTGAGGAAACCTGTACACGTTGAAGAAGAAGAAATTAAGATGTTTATGTGAAGTCTACTTACCCGCATTGATTGAGGGAAGGTATATGTCATACAGTGGGACGTATACAAGGTGTTACAAAACTACAAATAAACATTTAAGGGGGTGGTGTAGACCATCAAACTGAACAACTTTCACTATGGGACCAATATCGAAATCGCGAAAAAAAATGTTATGTTCTATACTCTACAAATCGACTAGAGCTAAAATATTTGTATGGGATATAACAATTTTTTTTTCGCGATTTCGATGTCGGTCCCATAGAGAAAGTTGTTCAGTTTGACGTTCAAACAACCCCCTTATGAGTTTTAAAAATTTATTGTTACTTATGAAACACCCTGTATAGGCTGATGATGATGAATTATCAAGTTACCAAAACAAAGGCCTCATTACACAAATATCAAACAAAGTAACAAAAACACTCGACTATAAGGAAGAGAAAAACTAAAAAAACAAATCACATAATTCTCGACTACGCTTCACAGAATCCGAGCTCAACATTTTAGGTTAAAATATAAGGATCTTGCATAAGAAAACGACGAGGGGTGGTACACCCTCAGTATCTCCGTTTTTAGTATTTTAGTAAGTTGAGGGGGTGCACCCCTGGGGGGTCGGGTGAGGGGGTAAGATGTTGATGTTTCTTAGTTTTATATTACTCGTGTACTTTATTACTTATTTTGTATTTGTGTTAGTGTCTACGTGTGTGTGTGTTGAGATTACTCGGCGTAGTTAGCTGTTCCTATGCAGATGTTTGTTTTTATGAATCTCTTTTGGTTTTCGTTTTTAGTGGCTGTTATTTTTGTTTGTTTTTATTAGATCTGTTTTAAGGTTTTAGGTTTTATTGGGATGGGTTGTTTTAATGGTTTCAGGGAGATTGTGTTTGATAGTGAATTTTGAAAGGGTTTAGATTTTTCCCATTCTCCTATTTTAAATGTGAGTTTTTCAAAAACTGATGTTGTAGCAAAGTTTTTCACGTACTTCATAGGTATATAACCTATGTATGAAGTCAGTCCCTAAATATATAAAGACAACAAGACAGATTTTAATGTTTTCATACAAAAAAGATTCCGAACAAAAATCGGTCGCTAAGGTACATGCAATTTATTAACCCAATAGCCTTGTTCGTGGAGTTTCTCCGAAGCTGGAGGTCGCTGATTCGAATCCAATCCAATCGATGCTACGATTATAAGTACCAGAGTCATTGATGTTTATATCTACATATAACTATGTATTCTTTATCGTTGTCTATAGTCATCATAAACACAAGTCTAGAATATAATTATGTATGTTGCTGCTTAGATTAATAATGGTATGTCAATTATAATATATATAAGATATTCACAGAAGGAAAATTGTCAGAAAAAATATTGTTAATAGAACCGCTAATCAATCTTTGAAGTAACTAAGTAAACACTTATTTCACTTGAAGTAAGGTAAAATAGTCAAATATTTATGTTTATTCATTCGCATTTCACATATCAATTGTTTAAGATCCGGCAGTGATATCAATCACTCAATTTTATTATGCTTTATTACAATACTAAAATATATAATAATACACTTAAATTTAGCATTACAACACAAAAGATCCAATTGGGCGATGTTGTTACTTGCTTACCAGCCCCCATAATAAGAAATATAGAATTAGCTTTTGCTCGCGATTTTGTCCGAGAGAATTATAGACTTTTACTTACACGCTAGGCCAGGCGATTGTAATAAGTACTGTGATCTTTTACCATTTCGGTCTCCGTTATTTTTGAACACAATTTTATTCTTTCATCGATCTCCAATAGACAAGTTTCAATTTCAAGGCTGTTATTTTGTCTACTGTCCATTACAAATGGCAACAGGCTCACTCTAAACTGATTTTGGGCAAAGATGCGGAATGTTAAACTTTTTTGAAAAACTTTTTGTTAAACTTGCCCACACGATAAGCGTCTGATTTTTTTCAGACCGCCTTACGGCCTCTGACGTGGTTTTTATGTAACGAATACTACCACCAGAGATAGTAGCTGGGATCAACGGCTTAACGTGCTATCCAAAGCACGAAATCATCTTTCTATTATTCAGACAATCAGGTGATTGAGCCTGCAATGTCCTAACCAACTAGGGAAAAACGCACAAAGTTACATATCACTAGGTGTCTTCCGTGGGAATCGAACCCACGACCTCCGTGTCAAGAGTATTTTTACTTAGAATATCTCTACCTTCCTCGGAGAACATCGCCTTCGTCCTGATACTATCAGTGGCTTAAAATTAAGTTTTACTACCGGCTCCTATACTACAATGTACTTGGAAGGGTTCGGAATGTTTTCCTGCTTTCATGATTAGTTTTTCATAAAAGTATCTCGAGTATGGGGAAACCATACACGTTTTAGTTTTAGTGGTTGTTTTGAGGTTTAATAAAAATATCAAAGTGAATTTTCTTTTTTATTTGGCTGTCAAGACTGAAGAGATATTCAATTTTAACTTGTGTTTACTTTATTTTATATTTTAATAACAAACTATCGATGTAAGTGTATTTTTACTGACTACAAAAAAGAGGTGTTTTTTACGAATTTCGTCACAACTATTTTTGAGAATTCAGAAGATTTCGAAGTTTAAAAAGTTTCTTATCGAACCAGCACAAGAGTTTTGTTTTAATTTACGTTCGTAGATCCTTTTCCAGGCGAATAGCAGCTATTTTTTCGAAGTCTCAAAAGGTAACTTTATACTGAGCATGCATGTACAGCGTCATGTGCAGCACGAACGGAAAATGGTCCTAGGTGTGCTCAGCTATTGTATCTTGAATCATTTTTGCATATTTTAGATTTTAGAATGGAATGAAGTGCAGGGCTCCCACCTCAAAAAAAATTATTGGTCGCTAAAACTATGAAAAATGCGCTAGAATCTAAAATTTTCGCGGGCGAAACGCGCTAGACTCGGCGCTAAATTCTTCTCCCATAAATAGTCCTTTAAAGTTCTGTACACAGTCTTATCGGTCTTTCCGAATTCCTTTTCTATAAGTCAATTTAGGTCAGTCAATTCATAGGTCCCTAGTAAAATTAATGCTAAAACCATCATCAGATAAGCGTTCGTATTTGAATCTCCCGAACACTGCATAAGCATATGCTCACGACTATATTCCCCGAGGGGGTAGTCAGAGATATTTTGAAACCTCAGAACATCCACGTTTCACCAGTAGTACCAAAACTCTGTCCAGTGTGACGGGGGGTGAGCCCGTCGCCACTTATAATGGACAGTGGGTACAATACATGCCTCGAAATTGAAGCATGCAGGTTTCCTCGCGATATTCCGAACACTGTACACTCTAATGTATGATCTAATCAAACAGGAATACTTTAGCTTTATTAAAAGTTAAAAAAGCTCTAGATTCTCAGATAGGCGCTAAATTCTCAGGTATGGTGCTAAAGATACCAAAAAAGCGCTCGATTTAGCGTCGAAAGCACTAAGGTGGCAGCACTGATAAAGTGAATTTATCGTATTCTACTTTAACGTTACAGTATTTCATCTTTCCTCTACTGATATTTCCGAGTTCCGTTTACCGACCCTGCAAAAAAGTCACTCTCTTCACTTACAAGCTTACTTTTACTAAACGTGTATTCTTTCTTGCTATTTTTGTATTTTCGGGTCTGGAGTGAACATATGAACTATCAACATGTTGAGTGAGCAACGATTTTCATTTTGTAACTTTTTTGGCTTCTAATGTAAATAATTATATAACTTTTGTAATCTATCCAAGGTGAAAATGTCATAGTTAATGGTTATCCCATTTCTTTCAACAGGGCGAAACTTAAATATACGTATACAGGGGTGCTTCAGACCATCAAAGTGAAAACCTTTTACTATGGGACCAACACTGAAATCGCAGCAAAAAATCTCTTGTTTGATCACATTTGGGTCAAGCAGCCTTTAACTTTTCCTATGGAACAAATGGGGCGCAAGACAGCTCAGCTGAAGTGGGACTGGGCCGGACATGTTATCACCACAGACTGGGTTCCCCAGGATGGTCACCGGCGTCGAGGTAGACCGAGAAAAAGGTGGAGAGATAACATGGATGCCTTCTTGGAGAGTTGGCCAGAAGTTGCACACAACAGAGAGGATTGGAGAGTAAAAGGGGAGGCCTTTGCCCAGCAGTGGGACATTGAAAAGGAAAGGTAAAAAAAAAAAAAAATTGAACAAATTTTTTTTTCGCGATATAAATTTTGGCCCCGATTGTCCCAGAAGGAAGTGTTTTTTTGGTATTTGTTAGTCCTTTCTTTCCAAAGATTTCGGACGAGGTGACCAAGGCTAAACTATTATAAAACTGTAACATAATTGTCTGTCCATTGAAGATGAGCTCTTGTCCTGCGTGGCAGGACACGATGTGAGATGGACCATCGTTTGTGGAGCTCCACACAAGAAACTCACATTTACCGCATCCGAGAATCCCCTTGTTCTTACTGTGACAGACCTGGGTTCAAAGTCGGTTTAAGGACTTCCAGATCGCCCAAGGCAAGTCATGTCCAGGCGTGAGGCTCTCAGAAGGCACACTCAAATGTGTCATATGCGGACACACTTTTCACCACAAAGATTAGAGCCACATCCGGGCATACCAGCAGGACAGTAGCAGAACCGGTGGTGTGGAGATGACATTATAGTGACTAAAGCCTCACAATAGAACGTCAGAACGTTATATGTTATCGTAACTCTATGCAATCCGTCATTATGAAGAATTCCTAGGAAATAATATACAGAGTGTAACAAAACACCCTAGTTATACTAAAGGGGTTTTTGAGATCATCAAACTGAACAACTTTCACTATGGAACCAACATCGAAATCGCGAAAAAAAACTAGCTGTTCCATATAAAACTGCATTGCCGACTCGACTCAAATGTATGCAAATGTACAGCAGATTGTTTTTCGCAATTCCTAGTCATAGTCAGCTCCATAGTAAAAGTTGTTCCATTTGTTGGTCTGAAACACCCCTTAACTATTACTATTCTAGAACCGTCGACTTTCTTAAAAAAAAATTTATCTAAACGACAGCAAAAACCTACATATACATTTAAAAAAACCTAAGACAAATTATTTAACATATTTCCTAAATTGGAACGGCATTGTATACATTTCCTAGATTTCACACATTTCCAGTAACGTGTACACTTTTCAAAACGGTTTCAAACAAATAAGAAAATGGCTGAAAGCAAATAAAATGTTGAACCCATGCCAATTTTACTAAGTAACATACTAAAATTTAATTACACCGTAAAACGTCAAACAGAAACCTAGCCTAAGCACATACAAATAAAATATATATTCCACTGTGCCCTATTACGTAATATTTGTGAAATCTTCAAAGTAAAAACATTAGAACATTACCATTCGAAACGTAAGCATATATGTAAAACGGAAGCGGGGGACAGAACATCAAAAACTCTAATCAAAACATTACGAGGGGGTCTTACTTCCCCCCACCCCCTATTAAGCCGAGAAACTTCTCACCCCCATCAATATTCTTAGAATATAATCAATTCTTGAGAGAAAGAAACAGTCTCGGCGTGTATTGATAAATGAGAGCTCCCTTCATATTTCCGCGTGCGGGGGGCGCCCCTGGGGGGTGTCAGCCCCCCTAGGGGGTGCGTCTTAGGAACGTGCAAGATAGTAAGCAGTAGGGTTGGCAGGGCTAATGAACTTTTAAGTTTTTAGGGTGTTTCTTGAGTGTAGTTAGAATTTTAAGGGTAGTTTGGATCGATGGGGGCTTCTTGAGTCTTTTGTAGGTTTTGTTTCTTAGGGGATGATTGTGGTGGGTCTTGTTTGATTTGATTCTTAAACGTATTTGAAGATTTTGAATTTCTTTCTGGTACGTTTGTGTTAATAGATTCAAATTCTTAACCTTATTATACGTATACCCATGACAATTAATTAGCGCTCTTGAATCTTATACTGCTTTAACTTTTACTGTCGGTTTATATGGTCTTACAATCATTACATTCCAGACAATATTAAGCCCAATAAAATAACATGTTTCATTTAAATGAAAACTACTTAAAACTTAAACAAAAAATCGAACCTCATAAATTGTTTTATTTAAATCATTTTCGTAAATTTTCTTGCTCTTTTTGCCCACGTGGTGGAGTAGGTATATCCGCTTTCACCATTGTTCGTGAGACCAGACCGCAGTTTGCTCCTAAAGGCTATAAATTAAAAATTTTCATAAAATAAGAAAACACGTAACTAAAGCGACAGAAAGAATTTGTCACACTTATCATCTTGTAGAATATTAAGCGTTACATAAGATCATACATAAGATCCAAAAAACTACTTACATTGAGAACCATATTATCACACAAGCGATTTTTGGGCGTAGGAGTTGACGGAACGATATCGTCGCGATATTGCCGCGACGCGCGTTATCGCTGCGATATTTCTGCGATCAATCAGTGTCGGCAAAATTGGAACGATATCGCGGCTGAAACGCGACGATGTCGCGGCGACAACGCTCAGTGAAAATCACGGTGATTCAGTTGCGATGTCACTGCGGTGCTATTGCGACGTCATTGCGAGGCAGTTCCGAAATCGCCTACGCATAAAAATCGCTTGTATAAATGGCTCTTAAAACAAAACACATGACTACAAAGTGAAAAGGAATTTTCATGCTAGAGAGTAGTATATTCCTTGGTCATACTCAATCATACCACAGAGTATTAGGGCTGCAGTCTCCAGGCTTCGATCAAAGTTAAATTAATGGATAGGCCACTACTGGTGCACTTAGTCCATATAAACTGACACACTTGGTCTGTCATCACTCATCTCGGTACATATTTGAAGTGTACCTGTCATTTGTTTTGCCTTATTTTTCTGATTTGAAATGTTCGCCTATTCATTAATTTTACTTTGATCGAAGTCTCCAGGGTCTGAATAGCCCTAATGATAGCCAACCTCTGATAAGAGATATCACCACAGGAAGAAGAATTATACTGACCCATATTAAAAGTACATAAGTTCCAAAAACTACAGTATAAAACCTAAATGTTAAATAAATCAGAAAGAAACAACCATATTTCCCCATCCTCCTCACTCCTTGCAACATCCACTACCAACATAATAAGTGAACTCATTCCCCTAAACATTCAAAGAAAAGAAAATCAATAGAGGAAACGAACTAAAGCTAATCATGAAAATATAACACAGCCCTGCTACGCTGTAGCGAGCGAGGCCTACGCCGCGGCGTAGCGGCTACGGCGTAGGCGCTAGTTCGCCCCCCCTCCTCTTATACAACTTTTTACTAAGAACCGCGCGAAATGAGTGGATAAAACATAAGTAGCTTCACTTTGTCAGATTTGTATGGAATATTGTATTAATTTGAATTAAATTCAATTAACGTGCTCACCCCCCATCACACTGGACAGAGTTTCGGTACTACTGGTGAAACGTGGATGTTCTGAGGTTTCAGATTATCTCTGACTACCCCCTCGGAGAATATAGTCATGAGCATATGCTATGCTATATGCTTATGAATTAAATTGCATTTTGATAATTATATTGGAAACACTGAAGTTAAGCAACGCTAGGTCCGGTCAGTCTTTGGATGGGTGACCGTTTGGTATTTCATCTAGAATGCTTCCATGCATCGGAAGGCATGTTAACCTGTTGGTCAATTTGCTATCAGACATATTTGATAATAGGACGTTTTGCTTTTATGACGTCAAAATGCTTAGGTAATTTTGCGAATAGATTATTTAGATATAAAGGCGTAGGCAGCCAGTACAAGGCGGCTTGGAAATACCCTTCAGCTGGAAGGATATTTTTAAGTTACAAACTTTCTTATACCACTCCGCATTTGGTCCACGTAGAGGAGTTTGGCCCACTCCCTCTCACGCTTACTTCTAAGAGGAGGTATGTACCCTGCGTGGGAAGATTACAGGCTGATGATGACGATGAAACAAGTGTGACAGTTGCAAATTATAAAGGCCAAGTCAAAGACACTGCTGGCAAAATTTATTAATCGTGCATTTACATTACACAGGGTGCAAACTGAAATACGTTTTGTCGTATCTTATTATGGAAGCTGAAAATCCAGCAGCACTTCGACCCAATGGAAAGATGTCATTTGACTTCAAAACATACCTTTTTAAAAGAAACCATATCCCTTAGTCATCTCACACGACATCCACAGAAAGAACTGTTGTGAACTGTTCGCAAACAACACTCTTCTAAATACTATCCCGGAAATGTAATAAAACTTCATCCGGAATCGAACCCGCACTGAACAGACATCTAACAACTGAGCCACTAAGTCCCTGCCCGCTCTTATTTTAAACAACTACCGCCTTTATAATACATCCCGTTCCGCGACTAAATATCAGCGAATGTAGCGGTGTACTGCGACGCGGCGTCTTGATACTTGCGAAGATGGCATTAATTATCTTTCTGCTGCCATTTTCCCCGTTGAAATCGAAACATCCATAACGTCCGTATATAGTTGTTAGGACGAATATTTATATTAACAGACTGAAAGATTTATTTTTTGATTAAATTAACTGTGAAAAATCATTATCCGGTTTCATTAAGAATGGCCAATTGAAGCTCGGAACAGCGACTCTTTCAGATCCCATTATTTGGGATAAATGTTTTAAATTGGGCAGAATCTTTGGGAATGCTATTAGTGTTTTATCTACTAACCAAGCAGAAGCACGCTAGGTATGTGCCAAGGTCAAGGTCACAAAGCACCTCCCTTAGTCACCTCTTACGACCTGTTTTGGATGGGGTAGATAATATTCTTTTGTGAAACATTTATACTCTGAATACAGGGCGTTACATAGGTAAGAATAAATTTTTAAAACTCTTAAGGGGGTTGTTTAGACCGTCAAACTGAACAACTTTCTCTATGGGACCAACATCGAAATCGCGAAAAAAAAATCTGATATCCCATACATATTTTAGCTCTAGTCGATTTGTAGAGTATAGAACATAATATTTTTTTTCGCGATTTCGATATTGGTCCCGTAGTGAAAGTTGTTGAGTTTGATGCTAAACCACCCCCTTAAATGTTTATTTGTATTTTTGTAACACCTTGTATGTTTAAAAACGTGACTGTGATGTTGTAGAGTTTCTGGTTGCAATTTCTCTACAAATACACCAACCAAAATAGAAGAAAGAAAAAAAATTACCTGTAAAAGATGTATAATGGGATACTGTTTTGATTTGATTGATTAATTGCACAGTATTGTTAAATTTACACATAAATAATAAATATAACTTTATAAACAATGTTATAATTATAATATAACACAAGGTAATGATAATTGTCCTTTCGAAACCTGGTATGAAGTATATTTTATGAGCTATTTCAATAAAAATGCCTTTATAAACTAAACTCATCACAATCAACTCAAAAGTCAAACTAGGAAGTGTGAAATTCAAGTATCAACTAACACCAATCCAGATACTTCCGCGTGCCGTATTTACAAGTATTGTAAGTATAGAATTATATATTTTATAACACCCCCTACCACCCCGCGCGAACTAAGTCTTTGCGCATCTTTCTATCCCCACCTTTTTGCCTTCTTCTTTTAAAACCACCCATCGTATGAACCCCTTTCCCCTTATTCGACTAATTTCGGGGTACAACTGAAGAATTATTCCTTGCGGATCGCGGACGAAGGAATTTGGGTTTTAAGTCTCTCTCATTAGAGTTTCAAATCAATGCAGTCACGCACACAGTCTTGGGACTGTATCTTTTCACTTCGAAAACTAATTCCGAATTAGGAAATGGAAGCAAGTGCTCTGTTGTGCTGAAGGAATATGATCTATATCGGAAGACAATAAGGAAGATTTTCGGTTGTTGCAACAATGAAAATTAGAACCGTTTCGTCAAAAATATGAAATTAAAATCTTCATACTAGCAAAAGAAGTTTTAGCATCTTTGTTTTAGAGCGGGATGGAGATAGCTGCATTAGTCTCGCTCGCTCTTAGGGGGGTACAAAGGGGGGAAATGGGTAGTTTGGAGTAAAAAGCTGCTTTCTTGATCAATGCGCGCCGCATTCGGAATTAATCATAACCGGGTATTTTAGTCTATGTCCCCGTTAAAGGGGGGTCTGAGGGGGAGTGAGGGGGGTCTCGAATTCGTATTCTAAATGAAAATACGCTTCTTCCTGTTTACATTTTGTAATAAATTGTTTTACTGCTATGTTTGTGTGACGTAAACTGTGGAAATGCCGTTTTATTATTTAGGCTGTGATTCCGTTTGAATCTAATTGCAGGTCACAGTCGTTGCCCTAGCAGCCTTTTTAGTGAAAAGACAAGCTACGTACATATCAATATACATAAACTCACGACTGTTCCTTTTAGGAGCGATTAGAAACTTAATTATGATAACTACTTACGTGTAAGATAGTGTGCGTGCTTGTAACATAGTTGGTAGCTGTTACAAAGTTTTGTCTACAAGGTTAAGGGTACGAGATCGAGATGAAATATTATCACTAAACGTCACCGGTCCGAATTCGAGGTAGCCGGTTTAGTCTTGTAGCCCAGTCATTTTGCTATTTGACCCGGGACTAATTAAGAATAAATTTTTTTTCGGATCATGTCGGCAACAGAATTACATACAACGTTTTAGCATTGCATTTCCGACAGAGTCAAGTGGTTTGTGGAAGTATATTATCCCAATCTCAAGTATTTTTGAACAAAAACACAGTTCAGAAGTTATAGCGGAGCCTCGTGGCAGGCTCAAACGCGAACCACGCGAACACCACGCGATTGACAGCTGCTCGCAGCAAAACTGCAACGCAACTCCTTAAATCTACTTAGGTATAACAACGATTTTCTAGTAAAGTCTGCTAATATGAATAACATTTAGGCGAACTAGGTCTTTTTCTAGGCACGTCAAGAGTTAGTACAGTCGGTTAAGTTATAGCAATAAAAATTTCCTACTAGATATTCTTCTCCGTTTAGTATGTATGAAATCATCAAATTCCTCAGTACAACGAACCTCAACTAATCATGCTTCTGTCAAGGACTTGAAAAAAAGACGGACGTTATCTCGTCGAATCACGAGTGAAGCACCCTTTTATATTTGTGAGCGTGCTGATGAACTGTCGCGCAGTACAAAATGGTGTGTTGTAGAACCTGCGCCTAGAGCTGGTCCATCAGTGTGAGTGTAGGTCCCTTGTAGAACATACGACGAGTGTAGGACCTAGCATGCTTCACATCTTTTTAGTGTCACATTACGTCCGTCTTTTTTTAAGGTCTGTGGCTTCCGTTCAACTAATTTCTGTTTTTATCAGTCATCCATCCACGTGGACAATATGGCTCGTGCCGTGTCGCTGGCCGTAATATTGCCTCCCTAAACTCAGTTCCTATTACGACGTAAGACTAACCAAGCCGATTTAGACTCTATGGCTTTACAACAAGAGTTTTAGCAGGATATTTCTTTTCTATAGTGAATCCAGAAAGACAGTTCTTTGCCCTTAAAATTTAGTATTTTGACTTGAGGTAGGTATATTTTTATACGTTTGTTTTAATGAATTACTTATTTCATTAATCAGGAGTGCGATTTTTGAATCTCATTCGGTGAGCTCAGGAGTTGATAAAGTCAAAATTACTACGGAGATACGCATCTTTTCACTGCTGATTTGATTTTCAAAAATCGCTCTCCTGTAGTATGATTTTTGAAAGTCAACTCACCAGTTGAAAGATGCATATCTCCATAGTTATTTTGACATTTTCAACTGCTGAGCTCACCGAATGAGATTCAAAAATCGCACTCCAGATCCACAACTCGTTTCGTCAATTACTCATCATAAAAAAAAAACTTTAAAAAAAGGGACCTAAACCTAATACCGCACCTGTAGTTTGTTTAATTAATTGATTTTGCCAAAAAGCATAATAAAAAAAGGGAGTAAAATCTTGTAGGATTCCACTGCAGGGCAAAGGCCTCCTCTAACGAATAAGGGTGAGAAAGAGTGGGCCATACTCCACCACGCGGGCCCAGTGCGTGTTGGTGGAGGCAAGTTAGTGGTCAATAGCTATCAGATAATTATCAAGTCGCCTAAATAGGCGTCTGTTACACCGTCATAGCTGACAGAACTATTTGGGAACAACTGATTAATGTGCCTCCCAAAGCATGGAGACGCTCAAGATGAAATACTTACTACTACACTTTTTTTGGCTTCATTTCATAGCGCGATATATTCAAGTCTTGTATCATGTTAGTTTTAATTGAAACTTGTCCGGAAGAAATAATCGACTAGTGACAAGACCGCCATTTGTGTTCTTTTTCTTCTTTATAGTGAACATTATTTTATCTATTCGGTGTGAACAATAATGTATTGTAAAAGTCCACGAGAAATTATGTTAACGACATAAAAGTGCCTACGGAAAAGATGATAGCAAAGATTCCAGAGCGGTTGCTATAATGTGTCTTCTAGGCGCTCTTAATCATTCCTTATTGAGCCATTCTAAGGATTCGGTCCTACATTTGTACATTAAAATTACTCTTTTGATCAAAGTTTAGCAGCGTTAGAGGCTACTCATAATTTTCTTGGATAACATTTTATAAACTCACGACCAAAATCCTTTTTGAGGTGTTCAGAAACTTAGCTGCAACTACCAACTAGTTTTATCAACGTGTATTTGTATCAAGGATCAGTTTATCATATTTAAGGTTTGGACAATTTTATTAACTATTTATGACATTGTAAATAAAGTATATTATAAGGGTTTTTATAAAAGTAAGTATAAACAAAGTTACTCGAGTTTCTTTGGACAATTAATACAAGGTGTTTCTTAAGTAAAAATAAATATTAAAAACTCTTATGGGTTGTGTAGACCGTCAAACTGAATAACTGTCTCTATGGGACCAACATCGAAAACGCGAAAAAAAAATCTGATATCGCCCATACATATTGATATCTGATAGCTCTCGATTTGTAGAGTATGGAACATCTTTTTTTTCGCGATTTCGATATTGGTCCCATAGTGAAAGTTGTTCAGTTTGATGGTCTAAACAAAACTTAAATGTTTATTTGTATTTTTGTAACACCTTGTATAAGCAGCGTCGGGCGCGGGCGAGGTGCTGGCGAGGCGTGGAAGAGTTGCAGGCGAGGCGCGGGCGCGTCGCCGCTCATTACGTGTTTCATATGAATTGTATAGAAGCGGCGGGGCGCTATCAAGCGGCGTGGCGCGGGCGTGTCGCGGAAACCATATCCCCTAGTCACCTCGTACGACAACCACGGGGAGAAATGGGGTGATTAATTTTATAGCGGAACTACTTGGCTATAATAATTATTATTATTTAAGTAAGTACTTAAGTAGGTACCTATTTTTCAAACTCGATCATTCTATCCTAAATTTTTTTTTATTTTACAAAAAAGTTTTGTTTTCTCCGGGACCTTTAGCGTCTAGCTATTAGGTACGGTTCAAAAGTTACAGCCCTAAATAGGTAGGTAAGTCAGACAGAAAGACAGAGAGACAGACGGACAGACGTCCCCTAAAAACCTGCCACGAGCTTTTAAGTTGACTACCTACTAAATAAAAATAATATGGTTTGTAGTTCGTGAAAAGTTTCTGTATGTAAAAACTTAGAAAGAAGCTCTAAATTGTCAAAAGAAAGTTCAAATTGCCTAAACTTGCACCCCAAAAACAGTTTATTGTATATTATCTCCGACAAAACCCCAAACTTGTTGCGTATAGATTTGGAGCACGTCTCGACATGTCAGTTAACCAAACACACCACATGTTAGATCCTATAAAAATATATTCCTCATAAATTTACATAATATCAACCTTGCATATTGTACCTTACGCCTTTGAGATACAATCTAGTTTGAATAGAAGGGTGGGTTGAGGAAAAACTAACAGTTTTCGTTTTTCCTAGTCATAATACGAATAGTAGCGTTTTTATACCATATTTTTTCTTTTCTGTACGTATACAAATATTTTTACGGGTTCTCGCTGCAGTTGGCAGACAGACTGACATAATGTTTTATGTAGATAATAGTTATTCTTTTATTAGGTAGATAGTGAGCCTGTCAACACTTTCAAAGGACAGCGAACAACAAACTCATCTCGAAATTTAAGCGTAAAGGCATATGAATATATCTACGAACTACGATCTGCATTGGTAGCATATCACCGTGATATAGCGCTATGACACCTTCCCATGCATGCATACATATGCTCACGACTATATTCCCCGAGGGGGTAGTTAGAGATATTCTGAAACCTTAGAGCATCCACGTTTCACCAGTAGTACCGAAACTCTGTCCAGTGTGACGGGGGGTGGGCCCGTCGCCACTTATAATGGACAGTGGGTACAATACATGCCTCGAAATTGAAGCACGCAGGTTTCTTCACGATGTTTTCCTTCACAAGCCAGTGGTGTAACAAATCGTACATAAATTCCAAAAACTCATTGGTACGAGTCGGCTTGGACGGGGATCGAATCATCGCCTCCTGCACGGCAGGCAAGGTGACATTCTTGTTTTTTGGAAATATTGTTTAATTGTTAAGAAATAAAAAAAATACGATTGGGGCAGCACAATAGGCTCGGTGCAGCCTTAAATTCCAACTACAATCGGTCCAATAGTTTTTTACGAAATACTAGACCGATTGTAGAGGAACAAGTCGCGGGCAAAATCTAGTTTGTAAATAAATAAACACCTTTCTTCACATTATGAAAAGCAGTAAAGTATTGAGTATAAGATATTATGTATCTTTTTGAAATATGCATACTTATATTAGACTATTCATAGAAACCTAAAAGCAATTCTTCGTTTGACACCATGGTATCTACAATGATATTAAAGTTTCTATCCATGGTAGGTTATATTGTTAAACTTTTCCGAAACGGGCAAGTGTTTCACCCTCGACCGACGGAAATGCGTGAAAATTTTGGACGAGGTGAGAAAAGTATGTCAAAATCGTAGCGTGCTTATCCGTAGTGTCTGCGTACCCTCGCAGGGCAGAGGCCGTATTTAACTATTATGTTGGACTTGTACAATATTGGATTCTTACAAATGTTTGGTGGCTATAATTAGAACTTATGGAGTGCGATTTCTGAAACTCATTCGGTGAGTTCAGCTGTTGAAAATGTCAATATGCATCTTTCTACTGCTGATTTATCTTTCGAGAAACGCACTCCTGAAGTATGATTTTTAAAAGTCAACTCAGCAGTAGAAAGATGCATCTCCATAGTAATTTTGACATTTTCATCTGCTGAGCTCAGACAATGAGTTTCAAAAATCTCACTCCTGGAGTGCGATTTTTGAATCTCATTCGGTGAGATCAGCAGTTGAAAATGTCAAAATTACTATGGAGATGTGCATCTTTAATACTGTGGATTTGACTTTCAAAAATCGCTCTCCAGTAGTATGATTTTTGAAAGTCAAATGAACAGTAGAAATATGCATATCTCCTTAGTAATTTTGACATTTTCATCTGCTGAGCTCAGAGAATGAGTTTCAAAAATCTCACCCCTGATAACGAAAATTATAATTATGAGTATGGACTACCAAATATTACTGAGTTTAATTGAAGGCATGCATTGTCCCTGCAGGCTATAAGTAACATATTCACATAATATATTTATAATATAATCTAATTGACTTTGTATGTAATTAATTAGAAATTATTTATTGCAGCCATGATTATTTTGGCTCATTAAACTCATTATTCAGTTAATTATGCATCTATTAACTAGTATTTATATCAACTTAATTGAAATAATTGATATTTCACATTGTTACTTTATCAAAAACGAAAATCATTTTTCTGTCTTTCTTTTAAAATCCCATTTAAAAGCATGGTTTTTCCTGATTCCTAAAGCCGTATAAAACGGTTGTTCAATAATCAAATGTCGTAATTCTGTATTTAATTACTGAAATAAAAACCTAGCTGGATTTGTACAAAAATCGATGTTATCAAGTCCTCCACGCATTTCCCCTATCATCTACTGAAACTTAGATAAAAATAAAACGCGCAATTTATAAAAGATCCACGATTCCTTCCTTCACAAATAAACATAACCATGATACCCAAAAAAAAGCTAAAACGAACTAAACATCGCGAAACACCCGCATGTAGGGAATAATTTAAAAATACGCAAAATACGGCCACTTCACTTCTAACCAGGGGGGGCCACAGCCCCCCACACCCGGCCCGTTTTGCGTATTTTTCGGTATGCGTGGCAGGTGGCGCCCCCCGCGGGTGGTTCGTTAAAAAGCGCCTGAGTACGTAGTATTATAAAACTTGTGCCTACCGCGTATAAGTAGTGAAGGTGTGGGTAGGGGGGCTGTCATGGGCTGGGGAGGGGGGGTCGCCACCTAGTTAGACAGTTAAAAGTATGCGGTATTAACAGAACGGAAATGAATATACGAGTAGGAAGGTTTTTGGGAGGCTGCGACGCGGGTTAGATAATGAAAATACTTTAGCTGCTTTTTTTTTATTTCGTTTTTTTTCAAGAGGGTCGGTTTTAGTGTTCGGTTCTATGCGGGTTTGAATTTAGAATGTTATGACGTAGGTTGTTTGAAATAGACTAGGGGTTGGATATTGACACGTTGACTATAATGACGCACAACGTAAGTAATCGTTGCGTCCAGCGGTAGCAATTAATAGTAGCGCAGTTAGATAAGTTTCAAAGTAGGTACTTAGTTATTGCGAGGCAATAAGATTTATTTTGCTATGATCCTGCAGATAGAAAGTCTAGACAAATTAAGCTTTACTTCTGAGGCCGAATTCGACTAAACTTAATTGATTTATAGAAGAGTAACTATACAAGGAACAATTTTACTTTTGGTGTTTACACACCCCGTACTAAGAACGAATGTATAATTCACCTAAAGAAAGAGGTCGTTGTATCCGTACTTATTGCAATGTGAGGTTAAACAGTTTTAATTTGGTAGGTTTCTTTTTATTATATATTTTTTAATTATGTGACATTGACATTTCATTTAGATTTGGGTTGGTAAAACGCAAAATCAGTTTACTCTATAGTAACCAGCGACTTAATCTAAGAATAAAATTTAATTAATAAAAGAAAAAACTAGTTTTATATTTTCTTTCTTTAAATTATTACTTTTTATAGTTACCTTAAATAGTTTAAAAGTCAGAAATTTTAAGTGCTCACGACTCTATTCCCTTGGGAGTAGTCAGAGATAGTCAGGATATTCTGAAAACCGAAATCGAACCACAACCACTATTAAATTTTTTTTAAATCACCTCCTTTTCTGATGTTGGTTAAAAGCTTTAGTAAATCACTCTTTTGTCAAAAAGCATATTTTTGAAACAAGATCTTTCTAATGTTACGTAGAAGAAGAAGGAAAAATAAAATATTCTTAAAATAGAACTAATACAGTGACGTCACAAGCATCTGCCTGGAATATTAAGGTGAAACATTAAGCAAAATAAAGTTTTAATTTATTAGTTTAGCAGCATAAATAAACATAATAACTTAAATCTCACGAAAAGAGAGTGCCTCCTCTCAGACGGAGATTATTCAATCCTATCAAAAACAATCAATGTAAAACACTTTCGCCTTCAAAAGACGTGAGATTACTAAAAGCCAAGACTGGCATTCGAACCTAGACGATACCAGCCCCTCTAGCATGCCACCGCCGAGAAAACGAGAAAAATCGAGACGTGCCTCCATCTTTATTATTTTACGTACGCCAAAAAGAGCGCGCATGACGTTTTTCTCGTTTAAACGCTTTGTCGTGGGTGGCATGCTAGCCGTACAGAGTATAAAACAGAGTATCTGGGTATTACTACATCTAGATAAAAAATGTCAAGATAGTTCTATCCAAATTACCCAATGACTAAACAGTTTTTAAACTTAAACGCATTTCATATTTTTCTATGGTCGTGGTTTAGACCATCAAACTGAACAACTTAGTGCGTTCACACACGATGACGCATTGACGGAGCGGCAGACGTCAGTCCGTCATTTGTGAAGCAAGGAGTTGTATGAAACCGCACTAAGAAGCATACACGGTGACGCATTGACGCACCGTGTGTGGTTCTATGGACTGACGTCTGCCGCTCCGTCGATGCGTCATCGTGTGTGAACGCACGAACGCACTTAAGAGAATTTTATTCCGAGAGCGAAAATGCGCGCTGCATACAAACGTACTATGATGATATTTTCAATACTAATATAAAGTCAATGAAATTTTGCAGAAACAATCTAGAAACAAATCTCTATGCTTTTATGGAGTCAGATTTTCGTTAAAATATACTGTTTCAATGCTAGGATTAATTTAAGATTTGTATGGAAATCTTTGAGGCACTGTAACTAGAAAACTTAACATTTAAACGAAAATCTGACTCCATACAAGCATAGAGATTTGTTTCTAGATTGTTTCTGCAAAATTTCATTGAATAAATTGGTTAGTATTGAAAATATCACCAATGCACGTTTGTATGGAGCGCGCTCCGAATAATATACCCTTAATCATCGTAATCGCAGACGAAAAATCTGTTTTTCTGTTCTGTTATGGAAGTATGAGCGTGTAATATTTCTTTCTGCGTTTAATATAACACGATTACATTGAATCAGATCATTTAGTTTATTTAAAAACGATCTAAAACAAGAGCTTTTTTTGTTGAAACACTCAGCTTTAAAAAATCTGGTCTATTTTTTAAACTAACAAATTCAATTAGCATCGCCAAAAGATCGAATGTTATTCTAATCGAACGAGAACTTTGCTAACTAACAAACATCGATAAAAAGCTTTTAGGATTAAAACTAAAGCTTAACTAGTGTTTTAGTTAAGTTAAAGTAAGTGCTCTAAATTCAATACAACGAGTAAATGAATGAATAACATATACTTTACTAGCCCACGACTTCGTCTACGTGGACATGTTATTTTATATACAGGGTGAAATTGATATCATTATCATCCTTTAAACTAAGAGTCTACCCATCAAACTGAACAACTTTTACTATGGGAGCAAACCAATCGGAGCAAAAAAAAATCTGCTGTTTAATTCCATCGAAAAGTCCATTTCAACACAAATGTATGGAACAGCGGATTTTTAGTAAAAATTTCTCATTCCGAGCAATATTTGTTCGGAGCGAAGTCTCCACACACCTTTAGTTTATTTTACGAGGACTCTATTATCATAGAGTTCGTACTCGAACTACTCGCTTCATTTAGTTTTAACATTTCTTACCTAAAAATAGCGATATTATCATAAAAGACTATTTTAATTTTAGTTTAGTCCTACTAAAACGTACATCTTGCTCGCATCTTTATTATATAGACACTAGCAATAGAGGTAGCTTAGCTAACAAATAGGTGGTATAGGTATTGGATCACCCTAGACCCTGTCTCATGACAATAATTTTATAAGTTAATTCCGAGGCAGACCCCGAAAAAGGTGGCGAGACGAGCTAGATGCCTACTGCAATGAGTGGCGAGATGTAGCACCAAATAGAGATACGTGGAAGCGTTTAGGGGAGACCTTTGCCCAGCAGTGGGACAAAACAGGTTAAAAAAAAATCCATTCACAATAGGCGAAAGAGCATACAACATTTTTAAAATCAAATCACGTAAGAATTTTTCTCAATGCATAGCTCACTACTATATTCCCCGCGGGGGTAGTCAGACATATTCTGAAACTTCAGAACATCCACGTTTCACTCTCCAACTCTTTTTTCTCAATTAGATCTAAAATGAATTCCTAAAAGTTCTATAAAAACAACATGGTGTATTAAAGAAAATAGCAAACAACGGAAATTGAAACATATGTCTACCAGAGAAGGTCACACAATCTCATGAACCCGACAAATGACCCCATTGCGAGAGTGAATAGATTAGAGATGAAGTGAAGATCTCAGAGGAAAGGTTCTAAGGGCACGACACGATGACTCGGGGACAATGGACGACTTAGTTAAAGATGGCGTACAATGCGAGGGAAAGGATTCGTGTGTGGAAGTACAGTTTATACAGGGTGACATTAAAATTATCAACATACATCTTCTACAGGGTGTTAGGGTAAACAGTTGCACTACTTTACTTTACCTTACTTAAAATTGCAAACCTACTCGAGGCAAATGTATGGGACAGCAGATTTTTCTTTCGCGATTTAGATGTTGGTCCCATAGAGAAAGTTGTTCAGTTTGATGGTCTCATCATCCACTTAAAAAAGTGTCAGCATATTAAGAAGGACCCTATACAAGGTGTTATTTAAGGGGGTGGTGTAGACCATCAAACTGAACAACTTTCAATATGGGACCAATATCGAAATCGCAAAAAAAATATTTATGTTCAATACTCTACAAATCGACTAGAGCTAAAATATGTATGGGATATAAAATTATTTTCTTCGCGATTTCGATGTCGGTCCCATAGAGAAAGTTGTTCAGTTTGACGGTCTAAATAGGGGGTTATTTAGAAATTTATTATTAAGAGTTTTAAAAATTTATTGTTACTTATGAAACACCCTGTATACTATGTGACAACTATTCATTTTAGATAGCGTTGCAAACAAAAATGTAACTAATAGTTATTATTATTAGGTTTAAAATTGTTTTTCTCAATGATTTAATCAAAACTAGGTCTCACACTTAAAAATCAAATTCGTTTCTCCTTTTCCTGCTGAAAAATCTTTATCCATCTTCTAAAAAGAACTTGTACATGCAAAAAACATTCACTAACTCACTACACATCCAAACCTTACACAAAAGAATTTTTCTAATGACAAATTTCCTACAAAAAAAAACATTCTAATTCACGCACGTCCACCCACCCCCACCCGCCGTTCACCCCTCTCTCCCCCCCTATACAAATGTGTACAACATATACGCAATTTTTGATCAATACTTAAAAATTAACCCAGCCTCCGCTGGTAGTTTTTTAAAATTACTGTGCGCATGCCCTGATTTTTAATCAGTCCCCTTTTGTGACGCCTACATAAGCATATAGATACTTACATATACGTATTTCTGATGATGTGATTATATGTGTACTTGTGTAGTGATTTTTGGCACAAAGGGTACTTTATTCATCTGCGATTTGATATGGGTACATCTAGGTAATTTTTGTTTACGTTTAGCTCCCGTAGATTTTGTTAGAAGTTCATCGGTGAAAAAGGTTTTATTGTTGATAAATGGGATGTAGACAATTGGTTTTTTATGGGTTGGAACTAGACTAGATTTTTTGCAGTATGATTCCGAATTAGTGCGTTCACACACGATGACGCAGTGACGCAGCGGTAGACGTCAGTCCGTCATTTGTGAAGCAAGGAGTTGTATGAAACCGCACGTAGAAGCACACACGGTAACGCATTGACGCACCGGGTGTGGTTGTATGGACTGACATCTGCCGCTCCGTCAGTGCGTCATCATGTGTGAACGCACTAAGTGCGAGTGCAATAGGAATACACCACTACTTACTGTCATCTACTACCCGTACCAGAGCTTAGAGGTGAGGTCGAAATTGGTGAGACCGGAAGGGTCAGTGCAGTGCAGTGCACAGGCACAGGCGAAGCCTCAAGGAGATTGTATATGCGTATAGGTTGACTTCACATACGCATCAGAATATCTTTCTGCGTATGCAGGTTTCTTCGAGATGTTTTTCCTTATTGTTTGATTGTGAGGTTATCTACATTAAAAACAGATTCAAGAGGTTCAAAATCTGATGAGTTTAATTTCATTACCATCTATACTAGTCTACAACTAGATAATGTGCCTCTCTCACGAAATCATAATCAATTTTAGTGAAATGACGACCACTGTTGAACATATGCCCAATGATGTCCACGACAACTGGATTCCGCGACCTTTCCCAGATGGTCAGTCCACTTGGTGGGGCTATCCAACAGAATGTATCTCTATGTGAAGTCCACTTCAGAACTATTCTACCGTGCTTAGACTGTATATATTTTTAAATAAGGCGGGGTTGAGTTGTATAATTATGTTTCCGGAATCTTTGTGACTAGTTCTTCACGAAACTTTGACCCTTATCTCATTAGGAAGAGGTAGAAATAGTAATCAAGAGTGCAGTAAGTATGGTCGATAATTATACAGAGCTCGTGAAATGAATCCAAAAATATTTGTATCTAAATTTTGACAAAAAATGCTTACTGCAATCTTGATAAGCCGGACAGTATTTTGCCCCATCGGACATTAGTTAGTTCTGCGAGCTATACTCTGTCCATTGCTGTAACGATGTGAGATTGCGAGATACTCGTACCTTCTGTTAGTGCGTGCTAACTTGGTAAGTGAGTGAACTCTTCGCCGCTTCCCCGGTACAATTCAATGGAAAAAAAAGATTTGTTGAATAAAAACGAAACTTTAGTGACTTGCAAACATGTAAGTTTCCCGGTGTTTACTTACGCAGAAAATACAATGTTGTTTTAAATTAGATTTTTAAACTACCTTTTATATAGAACTATAATCAAAATTTGGTTAAAAATTACAAAACAATTTTGCTATTTATATTCAGATTTCATTAAATAAAATAAAATAAATAAATAACGCTCACAGGCACATACATTGTAATGATCCCAAACTAAGCACTAAAGGCTTTTTATTATGGAAACCATACAACAACGGCATGAACATATAACATCCATGACCGAACCGGGATTCGAACCCAGGACCCTGGTTAGTGCTACACAATAGTTTCAACAAAAAAAAAAGCTGCATAGTTTAACTCCGGTAGTGAAAAACTGACTAACACACCTTGACTTCAAAATAAAACCCTCACTGGATCCATGCAGGAAGACCTCCAAATGTCCACAAAAATTCCATACGAAATGATAATTATTTTTGGACTGATATAACCTCAAGGTTAAAATCCCGGGGGATTTTAAGCTAGGACAGTGAGTTATATAAATTAATTTATTATTATGTACTTACTTATGTCTTTTCCTTATCTCGGGACATTAGAGTCAAACGGGAACCTTTGGGAGGCAAAGGTGGGGCCGAACTCAGAAGCTGACCCGTAGAAGCCCTTCAAACAATTTGATCTAAATGGTAATTTGACACCAACCGGCAACTATCCCACTATAGAAGTGCAAACAAAACAGCCCCCAGCCAGTGTAGGACAGGCCTTATTATTATAATAAATACATAAGGATCGTAAAAAATATAATGATTGTTTTATCAATTAGCTGTTACTTCTAGCTACCTCAGTAACTCTCAATAACCAAAATACAAATTCTCCCAAACATAATAAAACATGTTTTAACTAAACATTATAAGAATATTGTTACATCGTGCTAAAATCTTATCAAAACACCAGAGGGCTCCATAAACACGAATAATTTCATCCTAATTGTAATTAAAACCTATTTTGATTTCATTTAAACATTATTACTGCAATAATTAATTTAATTATTCTTTTGCTCGTCTTATGAAGGCGTACTGAGTTAATGCTTCCTTATTGATAGAATATGTATGCTTTAGTTTTTTGGTCTCTCTGGATTGAGTTTGGGTCCTGCTAGTGAAATGTCAATTTTATATTTTATATACAGGTTACATACTTAAGGCTAGGTTATCCCAGTGCAAGCGACTCTTTCTTGCAAGCATAAGTTTGCAATTAGCCATCCCGCTCCAATTGAAAGCAGGATCGCAAAAAAACGTGTTTTCGTCAATATCTTTGCTCATGGGTGTTTCTAAGCTCAAAATTCTACGGAGTTCACTAGAAATATTGAATGTATTTAGTTAAGTACAAGAATAAAAAGTTAAATATCAGCAGTTTAATCATAGTATTGAAAAAACATAACAATAAGGGGTAACTTTGGGATTTTTTTCTATCGAGTAAACTTAATCTAATCGTGTAATTGAGAACAGTCGCCCTTCCGCCCGATCCTTAAATAAGACATATTTTAATTTCAGACTTTAAAACACAGTTTAAAACACTTTCGTTCGTGTTCAAAAAACGGGCTCGACGGTATAACAGCGTCTTAAGTGAGTCCTTCAGACACAACAACCGAACAACCTGAACAACTTTCACTACAGAGCCAACATAGAAATCACGATAAAAATACTTCAGCTTTTCCATAGAGAACGTCAACGGCGGCGTCGCGACCCAAACGTGTCGAATCACTGTTTTTTTTCGCTATTTCCATTTTGGCTTCTATGTGAAAATTGATCCGTTTTATAGCACCCCCCAAAATATGTAACGTTTTTAACTTTACACACTTTATTTACAGGTACATACAACATAGATAGAGTACAAGATTTAGAAATGTGAACTTTTTGTTTGGAGCTTTATTTTACATATCAATTATGACTTTATGACACAAAAACCAATTCAACTTTGTTAGAAATTTTAGCTAAAACCATTTTACGTTAGATTAAGAGTTTCAATAATTAAAGGATCTCAAAGAACTTAGATGTACATATGTTAAAAGTACCTATGTATCAAGTAAATAATTAACGAAAACTTTATCTATTAAGATACAGTTGTCAGAAGTTTAAGGTAGAAATTATTGACGTAGAATACTATGGACGCCGGGTCTTGTACAAAATTATCGAAAAAAGTGTCCGAGACTAACCTACACAAACCTAAGTTCGTGTATAATCATTTAAAATGCTGAAATTCTTTTTCATTTTGCTTGCGTAGTTTTTACCAAATGGCGGCACTTCTCGCACCGCGCGCGCTCGCGTGCGCGTCGTCGGCCGTTCAAACAAAGACTGTCGCGTAATTAGTTCTCTTTATAAGTTTTAGTTCTCTTTTGGTTCGGACACTTTCGTGCGCGGACCCTACGTCCAGTAGTTGGTAAGTCAACGGTAGAAATATAAAATGTTGTAATTTCTTAGAATTGTCGGTAGCGAGTTACAAATGGTAAAAGGATGTCAAAGATGTAATGTTATAAGATGACAACATTATAATTTATGAGTATCTGAGTAAATCTTCATGTCACAGGCTATTACTATTATGTCAGGTTTTTGATCGAAACTCAGACTACGGGTTTGAAAGCGAAAAACATTTAATTCTATTTTATGAAGGCGAAAAAGATTCAATTCTATTTTTGTCACAATGTTTGTTCTACCTAACATTAAGACGAAAGAAGAAGTATGGAAATTGTGAAAATAAATTAAGGTTTTATCTTTTTAATGTGGGTTGTAGAGTTTATGGCCGCATCTTCTCTACAACGTAACACCTTCCGAAGCGATGATAGTGTCAAAAAATGACAGAAAACTATTCATGTGATAATATTTTGATTAAAAAAAAATTAGTTGATTTTAGAGTTTTGGTATACTTAGGGGGGTATTACAGAACGACACTCAAGTGGAGATCTCTTCTTAAGTAAAGATAGACGAGGATGCATGTATACGTTGTATGTATTTGCATCCTTTTCTATCTATACTCAAGAAGAGATCTCCACTTGAGTGTAGTTCTGTAATACTCCCCTAAGTCTAGGGGAATTTATGCTTGAGCATTATGCTGAAACGTTTCTACACCGATAACATGAAGTTGTAACTCCAAATGTATAATAAGGAAAATGATGTAAAGGCCAAATTTAGAAGTAACAATAATATAAACAGAAGATTTAAGATTCCTTGACCTAGTTATGTGATTTGACCTAATTTCTTTATACAGGGTGTCCCGTAAATCGACTTCAAACAGAAAACAGGAGATAGGTGAGTTCAAGGAAAAATACAAAAAAAAATCTAAGTTTGATAGTTTTAGAAACTTTAAAAATTTTTTAAACATTGAAACAATCGCCACCCTGCTCTCAACTTTTCGATTTAGTTACTTACGTCAAAAAAGTTATCACACTTGGCACTTCTTCTTCTAAAAAAGTAGTAATAATTTTGTTTCTTGCAGAACAACCCGATTTGAAAACCATACAATCCCAGCATCACAGTATTTAAGAGTCCAACTAACATCTTTGGATCGAAGCCAAATTTTAAGCTTGAATCACACAAAATCTTTACAAGAGACAAACTATAATTATTTCAGTAGTTTTGAAACGCTGAAACCTTCAGTATACTTTAAAGTGAGTCTTGCTACAAATTTACGCTTAAAAAGTTGTAGTAACATTACTGACCACTAAAGAAAGAAACCCACTAAGGAAAGGGATTATGTCGTGAGTTTATATTTTTTTCAACACATTTCCTCATAAAATGGCTCTAATTTCAACGCAATTAGGCACATAATGACACCTGTAATCAAACTGTGACTTTATCATTACTATTATTCACTAGTGAGTGATAGGGTTTTCATTACTATTATTCCGACCCGGTTGGTGTAATGGTTACCACGCCGGACTGCCAAACCAGGGTCCTGGGTTCGAATCCCGGTTCGGTCATGGATGTTATATGTTCGTGCCGTTGTTGTATGGTTTCCATAATAAAAGCCTTTAGTGCTTAGTTTGGGATCATTACAATGTATGTGCCTGTGAGCGTTATTTATTTATTTATTTATTCACAAGTTATAGGTTTTTTTTATTGGTTGAGTTGCATTGTTCTTAAAAAGTTTCGGTACAAAAAAGATCGTGTTCAATAGAACAAAATAAACTTTTTTTCTACTACATAAAATGAAATGTTCTTTTAGTATTATTTTCTTCACAAGTGTGTTGAAAAACGTCTTATGATACACGTGTGTATCATAAGACGTCTACCGGCTCGGGTCTCAATGGCGCCTCAGCGGTATTCACCAACATTACAGACTTGTACCATAATCTACAACTACCAACTACATTTTTAAGAGTGCAGTTGCATCAAGAACAGGAAAAAGAATAATTTATTTGTGAAACATGAGTATACATTACAGTAGATGCCATATTTTAGAAAGTCCTTCGTCTTTAGCCTTTCGGCATACAAATTACATGTACAAAACTGGGTGAAAAGCCAGAAAGTTAAAAATTAAAAAGATTGACATTTGTATAAAAATATTCATCAATCAGGGTTCAACTTTAACATTTTGAAGATTGCAAACTGGAATGACTTACGTGTCAATGTGTTGATAAATAGCTACTCTTTCACCCACAATTAAACACTGCATGTAAGGAACCTTAAATCCCTTAGTCGCCTCGTTTCACACCCACGAAAATTAATGTGGTGGTTCGTTCTAAGCCACAGGTAGATACTGAAGTCTATTTCGCCCAACACATGCCACCTTTTCGCGTGAAAACAAAGACCAACCGAATATTTTGACAAAAAAACACATCTTTTCATCAAGAAAATTATTTCGAAATCTTAATTTCCATAATTACGTAAATTATGATACGAATGGACGATGCCTCAAAATCAATATACGCCCTCGTCGAGTAAGAAAACGTAGCTACGGTACCGTAGCCGTAGTACTACGCCGTAGCGAGGCCTACGACGTAGCGAGGCCTACGGGAACATAATATTGTCTTAACCTTTATATTCATTTAATATTACTTTATAAATAAGAATGGATGGCGATTTATGAGAATTTCGTTCGAGAATTTAATATAAAGTAATAGAGTTTTAATTTTTTTGTTTCAAATTAAATTTAAATTGTTTTTCTCTCCTCCGGACGGAAAGCGTCAATTTTCGTTCCACTGCGCTAAACGAAGTTGCCGCTTTCCACCTACGTCGAGGAGAAAAATAGTATACTAACCTCGGACAGTAAATAAGAAAGCCTCAGATCACATGTTTGTTGAGATCTGAGACCTTTCTTACTTTCCTGTCCTCGGTGTGTAATGTACTGTTTATAGTTAACTAACTGTTTTCGCGACTCCGTCTGATTGGACCTTAAAAAGTATCCTACCTATGATGTGTTAATCCAAAACACATTCTATCTTCGCGCCTTTCATTTAAATTCTTACAGCTGTTTTTGCGTGATTGAGTGACAAAACACCCGAACATCGTAACTTTCACATTTTTAATAAATACTAGTGTTTACCTGCGACTTCGTCCGCACAAATTATATACCAGATTTTAAGTCAGATCATAAGCTATCAAACAAAAAAGTGTCATCAAAATCGGTTCAGTAGTTTTTGCGTGATGTGCGAACAAACAAACACACAAACAAACAGACGGACAAAATTTCTAAAAATAGTTGAATTCGAGTCAGGGATACCTAAAAACTATATCGTAATCTTTAATTTGTAAATATCTTCAATGTACAGACACACTTCAGTTACAGTTTTATAATAGTTTAGATTAGTGAGATGAGATGAGATTACAATTAAATACACAAATAAATAGTAATCACGATTCATAATTGGAAGAGTAGAGGCTCTGTAAATCAAAGTGACTATGATCCCGTTACATGTTTTCTACATCCATATAAACTCTTATTTAGGCGATGGTACAAATTCCAGCGGAAATGTTGTATTTTTGTTGCTATTATTCTAATTAAAATCATTTAAAATTAACTAAAATCAATAAATCAATTAAAAAAAGAAATCCATTATTTAATCATAAATACACATTTAAATATTTTGAAAAACTGATCTCAAGTGCGCACTCGAAATCTGTATCTGACGTAAGTGGCGCGCGCTTAAATCGGTTATGAAATACTGGAACTCAAAAAAAAACCTTACTTAACTTAGAATCTCAGCTAAATTTAAACAATCAATAGAATAAATACAAAGAACTTTTAAGTTTTTAAATTACATCGATCTTGAAGGGTGGCGTTGAGAAAATGATGAATGGAAGAAGATGGCATATTGCTCCGAACCCAAATAATGAGATAAGACAATTATGTGATGACATCTATTTGAAATTAGATGGAAAAGAAAGCTAATGATTAATTGATTTCCTCAACTTTTAACAATAATTTAGAAATAAGATTTTACGTTTAAAAAGAACAGTTAAGACTTTTTAATAAAATGTCACAATGTTTAAATACCTCACCTTAATTACAATAATTCAAATTATAAAAACTAATTAACACATTAAAACATCCGCCATTCAAAAAAAGGTTACATCACAAAAAACAAAGGCGAAACGAAAAATGCAAAATTAAAATAATTACGAAATCCTCCCATAGTTTGATAGAGAGGGATAATGATAAAAATGTATCGCACTCTTCCCTCTTTTGGGGGGTTCAACACCCCCTCCCGCGGAATTTTTCGCCCGTTCGTTTAGCGAGATTCGATCCCGCAATCAGGGGGTTAGGGGGGCATTTTTTGGCCCCCACACCATCGTAAATTGGAGCATATAATTTTTATTACGGCGGTGTCATGTGTGTACCCCGCCGTTAGAGTTGTACTGATGCGCTGTTGTTTTTTGTTACGTTTATTTTTGAATTATGAGTGGCGAGTAGAAACATCAACAACGATAGCCTACGACTAGCCTATCATTACTGTCCTCTGCTGCAGGAGAGGCCTCCTACGGTGCGCTACATAACTTTACTTCTGTCTTCATCGGTCTTCATCCATTTGCTCCCCGCTACCTTTTCTTTAGACCTACTAGTATCATCATCAGCTCATATACGTCCCACTGCAGGGCACAGGCCTACCCTCTAGGAGGGTGTTTGGGCGTTAGTCCACCACGCGTGTCCAATGCGGATTGGTAGACTACACATACGCATCAGAATTTCTTCTTCTGTATTATGCAGGTTTTCACGATCGATGTTTTCTTTCACCGTTTGAGAGCAGTCGGTAATATGTACATAAGTTAGAAAAACTCATTGGTACGTGGCATTTTGTCCGTCCTACTAGTATACATGGTGTAAATTTAAATGCATTACATGCTTTAAGGGGTGCTTCAAACCAACAAACTGAACAACTTTACTACGGAGACAGCAGCGAAATGGCGAAAAAAATCAGCTGTTCCATATTTGGATTGAGTCGCCGTTGAATTTTTCTATGGAATGATAGCATTTTTTTTTTCGCAGTATGAACATTGGGCCCATGATGAAAGTTGTTCAGTTTGGTGGTCTGAAGCATCCTGTTTAATATGTAACGTATTTAATTTTACACCCTGTATAATACACCACTGTAGTTTTTAATTACTAACATAATTTTAAGGGTGTATTCAGAATATGAAACTTTAAGAACTTTCTCTAAGGAATATGGGTCGAAAAACGAAAATTTTCTTTAGACTTTCCATACAAAAATGTGGGTCAGCCGATCGAATTTCTATGGGAGTTCTAAACATTTTTCTCGTTTTTCGATTTACCTTTTCATATAAGTGCGTTCACACACGATGACGCACTGACGGGGCGGCAGATGTCAGTCCATAGAACCACACCCGGTGCATCAATGCGTCACCGTGTGTGCTTCTACGTGCGGTTTCATACAACTCCTTGCTTCACAAATGACGGACTGACGTCTGCCGCTGCGTCAATGCGTCATCGTGTGTGAACGCACTTACAGTAGCCTATATCACATAATTATATGATTCAACACACACAAATATGATTTATGGACAAATATTTCTATTCATACACATATTTGCTCCTTGTGGGATTCGCGACTCTTGGTTCAGCAAGCTTTACTAACAACTGAGCTACCGGACCGTATGCTCGTTTGGATAAGAGCTCGCAATTCAATCAAGAGGCAGAGGTTCGATTCCTGACCCGTACCAGAAGCTCTACGGATTTATTCACTGCCAATAGCACGGCCGTCTCTGCCTCCGTGGTGTAATTTTTAAAAGCATTGACACGGAGGCTATGGGTTCGATTCCCACGGGATTCACTAGGTGTCCCCCTAGTAATATGTCACTTTGTGCGTTCTTCCCCAGTAGGTTAGGACATTGCAAGTTGAATCACCTGATTGTCTGAAAAGAAAGATGATTCCGTGCTTCGGATGGCACGTTAAGCCGTTGGTCCCGAGTCCCGGCTACTGTATCTGGTGATAGTAGTCGTTACATTAAAAAAAACACGTCAGAGGTCGTTAGGCGGTTTACATACACTCAGACTTGCCCACACGATAAGAAAGAGAGCACGGCTGTGAAGGAAAATATCGTGAGACTTCCCTCACTATAACCACAGAGTATTAATATAATCGACTAACAAACACTATACTAATAAGCCTTCATTACACTCACAATAATAATAAATAGGCATGAAGAGAAAGAAAGCAGCCTTTGCCCCACAATGATAAAGTAACGGCTGCTGAAAAAAATATAATTCAGGACAGTTTTCTTTCACGGGGCAAAATGTTAAAGATACAGCCAATTTAATTTTTATAATGCGTTACATATTATTTTAGTCTAAGGACATATTGAAGGACCATTAATATGAAACACTTACACAATGGAACCAAAATCGAAATAGCAAAAAAAATCCGTTGTTTCTTAGAAAATACTGGCTACTGAACCTAAAATATTATATGAAGTGAAGTAGGACTTTTTTAAATTAACAACACACGTTCGTTTAAAAATGCTTTATAAAAACTTAAACATGCGAGTTTCTTATTTAACTAAAATTATTGATACAATTCAAGATACACGCAGTTTTAGGACTTTTCCCTTATAAAATTTGGTCCCATAGTACCTAAAAGTTCAATTTGATTGTTTGAAGCACTCCTTTAAATATTTTACACATTTTGGTATAGTCATGATTTAATTGCAATATTTCATTTTGGGGTGGTCAGATTATTAAAAGTATTTTTAGCGTGACGTTTACTGGTCACTTTGGGTTTAATTTGAAAGTCAATCAAATGCAAAAGATATATTATACCTTAATCTTTATTTATAGCATTCGTTAGGATACAGTACCTATAATTAGCATTATTTGTTTTCTTTAACACTATACTGAAAACAAGATAAGTTATCCCAAAAAAATAGAGAGCTGAAGACGTAACAACAGTTACCTACCTTTCCAGAAATGCACCTCTCTCCACTTATCCTATCATGCATTGGCCAAAGACATTAGATATTGAAAGATAATATTTAAAAATACAAAACGTTCACGACGATTTGTTTAAAATTTTAACGTTACAAAATCTTTGTTTTTATTCCAATTGAATTTTTTCTTTTGTTTATCCAATAAAGTTCTTTTGTACAACATTTTTATTTCGACACTACAAACCAAATTGGCCAGTGAAAACGTACGTGCATTCTAATTCTTTTTTTTCCGAACACCAGTGAATGAAGGCTATATTTTCAGCGCCATTCAGCCACGGTCCACGTAAAAACGTCCTAAAATCTTTTTTTTTTAATTTTCACTTTCACCCTTTTACGTTTTACCAAAAAAATGTACACAACGTTTTCGTTGCTAGTTTTTTAAAACCATTTTCGGTGAGAGAACTGTGAATGAAAATATCAAATGTTTGATTGAACGAAATAGTTTTTATTTGACGAATGTCGTTTTATTTGTCACTTTTTTATTCCGCTACTAAAAGACCCAATCTAGTTCAATATTTTTCTTTTTTTAACACTCACAATCAATGTAAATTATACAATAAGACTAGGTACATTACAGTACAAATTGTACTGATCTCAAACTAAAGCTACGAGGTTTTTTATTTAGGAAACTGGTTCGGATTCATGATTAAATGGCAATATTCCATTTATGAGACAAACACAAACAACTGATCGTAAATAGATTTGAACCTATACTAAGAAACTATACCTAGTTTAGCGGCCTGTAGGCCTCGCATGCCACCCCCGAGAGAGCGATCAAAATCGAGATGTGCCTCCATCCTTATTATTTGACGTAGGCCAGAAAGAGCGCGCATGACGTTTTTCTCGTTTAAACGCTTTGTCGTGTGTGGCATGCTAGCCGTGCTGGGATGGTAACCAACCGGTTGAGCGCATCATGATTCGGAAAGGCACAACGAGTTATGTTATAGTTATATTAGAATTAGTCTGGACAGGTTTTTTTTTCTTTAGTCGCCTCTTGCGACATCCACTGCAATATGGAAACCACGTGGACTGTAGGACCCCTCTGTAAAGCAAAGGCCTCCATAGAAATTATGGTGAGATAGTAGGCCATACTCCGCCACGCGGGCCTAGTTATGATTGCTGGAGGCAATTTCGTGGACAACTTGCTGTCAGATAATTTTTAAGCTTCGTTTAATAGGGCTCTGAGCTGGGGTAACGAATAATTCCATCACCATCAGACGGAACTATCCAGAACTAACATCTTAACGTGCCTTCCGAAGCATGCAGATGCTCGAGAGGAATACCACTAAACGGTCACCCATCCAATGACTGACCGGACCTGACGTTGCTTAACTTCGGTGATCATTTCCAATGCCGAACCCAACAAGCGCCTCCAACTAAGCGCTTTCACATACGAAGACGCATTGACGGGGCGGCAGACGTCAGTCCGTCACTTGTGAAGGAGTTGTAAGAAACCGCACGTAGAAGCACACACGGTGATGGATTGACGCACCGTGTGTGCTTCTACATGCGGTTTCATACAGCACCTTGCTTCACAAATGTCAGACTTATAAAACTGTAACAGTTGAAAGGAGAGTCACGTTGCAAGAATTGACCCGAGCACACGTCTCGCGTGGTTTTCGCGCGTCGCGTTTTTGCCTGCCACGAGGCTCCGCAATCCTCAATCTCTTCTTGTTCTTGAACAAAAACAATCCCTGAGATTGGGATAGATACTCCCATAAATTACACTTGACACTGGCGGAAATGCGGTGCTACGCACAAGCAAAAAGCCATTAATTATAAATAAAAAAATAAAAAAATACAGTTGAAAGCTTATGAGTAGTAATAATAATGCTCTCTGCTTATGATCTGACTTAAGATGATAGACGAGTACAGTTTTCTCCATACAAACGTATTCCCCTATTTTCTTCCTGGATAATAACACTAGAGCAAATATTTTTTTACCAAACAATCTATGTCACCTCTGCCATGTACCTACGTTTTGCTTTTTTGCATTAATCAAATACCTTAAGAACTAGGGACCTTCGAAAATTTACCATTTTACCGCCCGTTTTTTAAACCACGTAAACAAATTTTACGAATATAAACAAAAAAAGCAAAACGTACGGACATAGCCAAAGTCTTACCCATATTATTTTTGAAAGAACTATTAAAACAGGGGAATACGAAATGCTGATTTCGTAGATATTTTTATATAATATCGGTCCGAGCTGCAGTTATCTCTTTCGCACTCTAGTCGGCGGGGTGTATGGGTACGGCGGATCTGTTAAATACGTATACAGTCGGAAAAGTGACTTATTCTCCAAATTAGCATTTCAGCCCGCCTATCCTCTTAAAACCGGGTAAATTATTTGTGCGGACGAAGTCGCGGGTATAAACTCTAGTATTTTCTAAGTTCATTACATTTTGATATTAGATACCTACGTAAGAACGATAACACGTAAGTCAAAATCTTAGTTTACTACATATTTGTAGAGATACTTCAAATATAATGATGTACACATTATGAGCTCTAACTCAAGTAAATTTACATTATGTATCCGAACGTAACTAAAACACTTCACTGTATATTTTCAGATACGTGTTAAGAGAAAATTTTCCGCCAATCATAGAACAAGAATAAGAATATTTAGAGATGAGGCAGGATTTGAATTTTAGATATTTTTTTTTATTTTACTACGTCAAAACTCAAAAAACTCAAACTCAAAATTTTTTATTCAAAATAATATCACATAGATAACTTTCTGACGTCATTTTTGATTCTACCACCGCTTCGGAAGGTGTTCCGTTGTAGAGAAGTTGCGGCCAGAAACTCTAGAACACACTTCTTTTAAACAAAACAAAATATACAAAGTACAAATATTGAATTACATAGTGTAACATTGTCAAGACCAGACATTTTGGTCATTCAAATAATGATCGAGTTTATAGTAACCTTTTTTACAGAGTCGTCTCGTCTCAATACTTATTACCGTTTCTTCGTCATTTATCTATCTATTAGTGTGGAAAATTAAATGCGTATACGGGTTGTTATTCGCGTTTTCGATGTTAGCTCCGTAGTGAAAGTTGTTCAGTTTGATGGTCTGAAATCCCTTTAATTTGTACCTGCATTTAATTTTACATCCTGATGATTTAATCTACATACAAACATAAATTCAAGTCCCTTTCGCGGTGAACAGAAGCTTTGTTTCAACTACCAACCGTATTTGAAAGGTGCAGCTGGATCAAGGAAAGACTAAAACTTTCCTAAAAGCAAAGATTTTATTTGGTCTTCGCAACGAAAAAATCTTTGTTTTAGAGCTTTTTGCATAATTGAAAAAACACTGTTTTGTTCTGGTTTCAGATTGCAATTATAAAAAAATGTTAAGCTTTAGATTCTAGTCTCAATAAATAAAATGAAATAAAACTAAGTTTGCTACCTAAGCAAAATCATAAAACCGAATAAACTAGCATAGCATATGCTCACGACTATATTCCCCGAAAGGGTAGTCAGAAACATTGTAATATCCCAAAACATTAAATTAAAATTAATACACCAGCACGCGTAGAAACTGTTGAATAAATTTAAGTAGGTAAAATGGACGCGGTACTCTAATGTTTTCTCAATATAATTTAACCTACTGCTGGGCAAAGGTATCACCTTAACTTTTTCATACAATAGCTACCTACCTACCTACCTATTTTAGTAATATTAATTACGATACAGTAAACGGGCTTTATCTTAAGAGTTATTCATATTTAGATTTTCTTCAACTAAACATCAACTTTTTGTTTTTTTCTCCCCTCCGGACGGAAAGCGTCAATTTTCGTCCCGCTGCGCTATACAAAGTTGTCGCTTTCCACCTCCGTCGAGGAGAAAAATAGTATATTAAGCTCGGGCAGTAAATAAGAAAGCCTCAGATGTGTGTGATACTTCGGTGTGTCCTACTATATATCTTCATTTCAAATTAAAAAAGGAACAACCAAACCGATGGTTACATTGTCTCCTCTACTGGTCTATACTCTAAGTCGATATGCGTCGCACATTAGCGCTGTATAGATGTGTGAAGCTACCCCCTAAATTATTTCGACATATGCAAATTTGTGCGCACCTACAGATGTTCTCAAAGATTAAAGCTTTCTGACTATGTAATTTTTTTCTATATTATACACCTACTTTATGTTGGTTCTCAAGACGTAAAAGGACAACAATAGTTTTATTTTTACATTTAAAGTCTTGAAGTTAATCAAGGTCACAATAAAAGTTTTATTTAATTTATTATCTGAACACAACATAAATAATGACAAAAATTAAAAAAAAAACAATGACAAATGTTTGGTGCTTCAGAAATCATACTGAACAACTTTCTTATCGGAGCCAACATCCAAATCGCGAAAAATAATAAACTACCAAACATAAAAAATGTCTCTACTAATCATAGAAAATGTTCTTCTTGAAATAGTTATTAAAATCGGTTTTGGAGGAGAATACGAAATGCTGTTTTCGTCGATTTTATGTAGATAAAATCGGTCCTAGCTGTAGTAGTCTCTTTCGCAGTCTAGTCGGTGAGGTGTAGGCATCCCTGTGCTTTAGGCATTGACTTTAGGCATTTTGCTTCATAGGCATGGTGCATTTTAGGTATTTCGCTCAAAAGGGGTGTATAGGTGGGGCGGATCGGACAAGTATGTATTGGAAAAGTAACCTATTCTCCAAATTAGCATTTCAGCCCTCCTATCCTCTTAAGTGCGAAGATTACATCCTGCATCCTGTATAAAACGATTTCTACCTAACACCACATCTTCTAGTATAATCTATGCAACACACCTAGCGACGCGAGTCTCCCAAAAAACGGAGCGGCGCAGTTGTAAAATTGTCTAACTACCCCCCACGAGCACTCATTACGGCGCGTGCGTGGGCGACACACGAGGACCGGGGTCACCGGGTACGTCTCCAGATATCTTGTGTTTTAAATTCATAGCATACGACTAGAGGTAGTCAAAGCTGAAGTGCAATTCACTAAGCGCAAACATCGGTTGAAACATCGGCGGCTGTCAATTCGGTATGCGGTGCGGGTTCGGTATTCGGTTGTGTCAAACATAATGTGAAATCTTCGTTCCGTCGATCGATGCATGAAGAATGTATCCTTAGTGAATAGCACTCCTGTTCTAAATGTACGTAAACCCATTCGTTGCCGTGGCCACTATATGATATTGAGTTACCAAACCCAAATTCTAGGGTGGACACTAATTATTTCCACTTGGTTGGTTGGTGGTGGTTTAATCTTCATTCCGAAAGAGTTCTGGCTACAACTGTTTTTTATTATAGAGAACAGTAGCGCATGCTTCGCTCTCCCTAAGTTTCTGATTAATTTATTGCATACCTACATCGTCCAAGAGTTGGTTTTAATCACAGCCTATCGTGGACAGTCATGGTGCTAAAAATGTCGAACTCGCTACGCTCTTCATGGGTATTCTCTGTATATGGGAAGAGGGCATCTAATTCAGTCTCTGCTATGTAATCCTTGTCTCTGCACCGAACGGCAGAAATCTGCGCTACGCCACTGGGGTCAGGCCTCTCTCTGGAAAATAATCCTAGATATTCCAATTGTGAATAATGAACGGTTCCTCTACACGTCCCAAAGTGCATTCTAAGATCTCACGTACATAAATGTACTAAGTACTGTAATGTACCAAGGTTATAATTTTTAAGTTAAGTTAACTTTGCTATGGTTGCATCCTTAAAAAGGTTATAATAATAGTACACATAGACAAAATCTAAATAATACAAAAGAAATGTACAACGCATATCTGAACACATAATAGAGTATTTTTGGTGATAACAGAGTTGATATGGAGAATATGGGTTTCAATTTTTCTTCTTCTTGTACGATGTACGTAAGCAATATCTCAAGACGAATCTTCTAACCTGAACACCGTGTGACCTCCACGCAGATCGCGATACTAACGCGTGTTCATCTCTTTCTAGTTTTGAAAAACCCTCGCCCCAGCCCCCCCCCCCCTTCCTCCCTCACCCCCACGCCCCCTCTCAACCCATCTCCTAATTCCTTACATATTTAAATTCTACTTTGAGCGTTCAGAGTCTTCATATTGTCTCCATATGGTTTTTCGTGTGTTATTTACTTGGCTTCTCTAATCTTTACGTAGATTCTATGATTTTAGTTTATTATACCTACATACAATACGTATTAGTATGTTATACTAGATACTTTTGCTCGCATTGCGGAATTCTTTGTTTTTAGTGCTTATGATTTTAATCTAGCCACTAATGACTAAATGTCCTCATAATAATTCAAATTCTGGGTAAGAGGGGGAATCCTCTTATCCGAAAACCCAATACTAATACACCTATATCTATGTACATACAATTTATGGCAATAAATGAATAAATAAAAAAATTAAAAAAAAATACTGCGGGGCAAAAAGTGCAAAAAGTCTCCTCTTACGTGAGAGGAAGTGGACTCAGGGCCTATTGATAGATCAAAGTGTAGATAGTGAATGTTTTTTTAGTTTGGTGGTCTGAAGCATCCTCTAAGATGTAACGTATTTAATTTTACACACTGAATAACAATTAGTAAATCATCGTTATCATCAGTTTATTATCTTGCAATGTCGTCGGTCCATCGTCTGAGGACCCACACTACGACTGCCAGTTCGCGTGGTCTACATTATACAACTCGGATTCTCCATCGGTTGTCAATTTTTCTATAATATGACCAGCTATCACTTCAGCTTGCAAATTTTCAGATCTATGTCAACTGCTCAAGTACTCTAATAATCATCTCATTTCTTATGTGATGCTTTTCCTATTGTTTCAATGGAGGGAAGTCGTGTACTAATTTTTTATATCCTATCTTAGATTCTAGTCAGCTAGCATCTAGCTGACTGGACTTCATTGTCTAGTGTTGTGATTGGTTGCCGATTTCGATTCTGGTTTGTACGAGTAACAGAGGGTTTTTGGAGGGCCTATGCCCTAATACTGATGTGATTTTTCAAACACCTCAGAAGGTTAAATGACGATCATTTTCTGAAACAAATGCTATCAAGAAGCCCTAACAAACGTCTCAAGGTCAAAATGTTCGTAAAACGATTCTTCTATCATTTGGAAAAACCGAGAATACGAAACTATGCAATACCTACGTCTATTCTACTAAAATGGCGGGCGACATAAATCGCGCAACTGTTCAAACAAAATGAATTTTTTTATTTATTTAGTATCCATGTTAGAACTAAAAACATCTGTGTTAATTTAGACTGAAATATTTAAGGACTGTCTGGCATATCTTTTGAGAAAATACTAATGGATAGTTATTACTCATGTGGTTGTTTTTGAATTAAATTGTATTTGAAAGTAGTTTCATAGTTTTTTGCTTACTAACGGTAAGTTAATTAAACATTTATTTAAAACACATCATCACAGCCTGCTGACGTGGGGAAGGGTGCGAAGAAGGCTGGCGGCGTCTTTGAATGGCATTGCTTATACGTTGTCCGTGGTCCGAGCCAGCCATCTTATCACCTGTAACGTCGATGAGGCTAGAAGCTATTTCGTTAAACAGCTTTCGGGCATCTGAACCCCAGGTACATCAGGTCCTCCATCACAGTCTCTCCCCTCAAAAAGGTGCGAATATTTCAAAACCCATTCTCAGCTTAATCCAGCGTTAACATTTGGTTTGATGAATAAAACTGCCTTAAGATTGTGACGGATTTCTTAATTAAGTAATTTTCTACGGAAAATATAGTTATTCGTGAGGCATGTGTATTTATGCGTTTGTGTGAGTGTGTCACCTTTGAATTGTTAAGTCGACCTTGGCTAAAATTTGTTCTTTAGGTTACAAATATTGCGACCGCATCTGTATTTACTACTAACTTACGTAATAAAAACGATGTCATAAGTAAAACAAACGAAATGAAATTAGACTTTACTTTGGACTTTCTAATACTTTTTGTCTACATTTCCTTATATAGGGTCCTTCTTAATATGCTGAGACTTTTTTAAGGGGATGATCAGACCATCAAACTGAACAACTTTCTCTAAGGGACCAACATCGAAATCGTAAAAAATCTGCTGTTCCATACAAAACTGCAAACCTACTCGAGCCATATGTATGGGACAGTTTTTTTTTCGTGATTTCGTTTATGGAGCCGTAGAGAAACTTGATCAGTTTTATGGTCTGATCATCCCCATTAAAAGTGTCAGCATACTAAGTTGGACCCTACATAGGTATAACCTTAGAATTTTACGTTGTGAAGTAAGTATTACTTACTTCAGACTTGTTATGTTGTAAAATTTCTGGCCGCATCTTCTCTACAGCGAGAAAACTTTCAGACGCGGTGGTGGTAGCTTCAAAAAAAGATTTGATATAATAAGTGGGTTCCATGTTCTTATTAAATGACTTAAGAAGTCTTTAATATTGATTCCGAGGCGTCTATTGTCAACTTTAAAGAACCCACTGAACAGAGTTTGGGCAATGCTAGCGAAATATGGAACCCCTCGGGATCCCATAATGCTTGTGCTCAAATTTGTTCATGCATTAGCTACAGTAGTACATTAGGACCACCCCAACTCTTTCCGTGGGTGTCATACGAAGCTACTAAGGGATTCAAGGTTTCTTGTGCAGTGTTTATGTGGGCGAAACTCTAGCCACCTCTCACAACTTGACACGTCATTCCATCTTGAAACTCGAATTGCTAAATGTGAGCAATGCTACAACTAAATTCTTAAACAGAAAGTTGGTAGTTATACCACCCTGAAAGGGATTACAGTGCTGGACATAGGCCTTCCCCAAGGATCGCCATAACGACCGGTCCTGCGCTTACCCTCAACCAAAGGGTTCCCGCTGCCTTCACTAAGCCGTCGGTGGACTCGACAACTTTTCGGCCCCATCGGCCATCGGTTCTGCGAGCAACGTGCCCCGCCCACAGTCACGTTGTAGGTCTGCTATTGCGTGGTAGTGGTTGCATGCTTCCTGGCCTACGTCGAGGATCAAATTGTGTTGTGGCTCAAGAGCTCAAGACAGTTTCTGTTTTCGAAAAAGAACCCTTGAAGTCACCAAATACTTATTACAGTACAACGTCAAGCACTTTTGCTAAATAAACTAGATAATTATAAAAATAGAATACTAAATAATTAATTCAATAGCTAATGCTTAATATCCCAATCTTTTCAACGAAATGGTTTTATGGAAATTAGGAAGACATTGTACTCATAAGAAATCTTTCTTTTTGCAGGTACTTATTTGGGAATTGGACGGGATTTGGGAAGGTAAGATTATTGTATATTTATTTTACTTTGACCATTTACGGGTACGGTAAGGGGGCAGAGAATGAACATGAATACTTCTCAAAGAGTTTTTGCAATTCTTCTTCAGAGTTGGAGAGAATGCGCAAAAGAAAGTTACAAAGATTTGCTTTTTGTTGCGGGTTTCGCTACAGATTAGAGTCATCCCTTGCTCGCTGGACTTCATTGAGAGTTTTGAGAGTGTTTGCCGCTGCTAATCCTGGTTTACAGAAGTTACCAACATGCACATACACACATTTGAGCCAAGTAAGTACTGCAGTTTTGCTTGAAAAAGTGGATTTTTTAAAATTTTGTCTCGGTGGTTCCATAGTGAAAGTTGTTCAGTTTGGTGGTCCAATCCAAACTATCCCTTTAAATAATACTTAGGGTGTTTTGCTACGTCTTGCTTTGCGTCTGTTAGTGATCGTTTAACTCCTGAACGACTTGACCGATTGGAGGTCATTTTCACACAATATATTTTTGTTTTGCCAAGACAAGGGTTATTCATTCATTTCTATACGGACGAAGTTGCGAGGGAAAAGCTAGTACTTAGCGCATTAATTTCAATATTTGGCCACTATGAGATTGGAACTGGCGGCCTTCAGCTTCGCAGGCAAATCAACTACCAACCAGCCCACTCTTCGGAATCGAACCAACGTTTATCGAGATAGACTTAACCACTGAACCATAACCTACCACCGGCCGAATTGCATAAAATATACATACAGCTGCATCACAAAAAACTGCGTGTGACAAAAATATAGACATATGTTAATGATAAAAAGAGATAAACTCTACGCACACTGATGTAGCCAAAATGAAAAGTAGTCATTTTTCCACCAATAGGGACATTATTGGAAAAACTACAAATGAATTTATTATGCTGGCCGTGGGGTGGGGGGTGTTCCCCCCTGTCCGGTTAACAATATTATTTTATTTTTAATATATGCCGCGTATCGATACGTAGGTTGTTTGTGGTTGCTATAGGCGAGTTTAATTTTTGTAATAGGTTCGATTCTCGGACCCGACGTTTTGTGAATATAAAGAGTACTACTTAAATTATTTGCTCTAATTATTATACAGGGTGTTTCATAAGAACAAATAAATTTTTAAAACTCTTAAGGGGGTTGTTTAGACCGTCAAACTGAACAACTTTCGTTATGGGAAAAACATCGAAATCGCGAAAAAAAATGATATCCACACATATCTCTAGTCGATTTGTAGAGTATAGAACATCACTTTTTTTTTCGCGATTTCGATATTGATCCCATAGTGAAAGTTGTTCAGTTTGATGGTCTAAACCACCCTCTTAAATGTTTATTTGTATTTTTGTAACACCTTGTAATTTAGGGTCCAACTTAATATGCTGACACTTTTTCAAGGGGATGATCAGACCATCAAACTGAACAACTTTCTCTATGGGACCAAAGACGAAATCGCGAAAAAAGATCACCTGTCCCATACATTTGAGTCGATTTAGGTACTGTAGTTTTTTATGGGACAGCAGATTTTTTATTTTGTGATTTCGAAGTTGGCTCCATATTAGTGAAAGTTGTTCAGTTTATCGGTCTGATCATACCCTTAAAAAAGTTTCAGACATTTATTTGTGCCCAAGCTGGCTGTGAAGTGTGGCCCATTTTCTTTCACCATTATTCTTGAAATCGCGTACCGGAAAGCGCAGCGTGGGTAGGCCCAAGGCGGAGACGATCTGGTGAAGGCGGCGGAAACACGTTAGACGAGGCCAGCGCAGGACCGGTCGTTATGGCGATCCTTGGGGGAGGCATATGTCCAGCAGTGGACGTCCATCGGCTGAGATGATGATGATGATCATTATTTGTCTGAGGAATCCTTCAGGTTATAACCTACTATCGATTACTTTTCACATGGCTATCGTACAAAAAGACAAAGTTTTGTTTACAGTATTTGCGGCATCTCACCATTTCACACGACATGCACCACTAATTTTTAATTTTTACCGATCCTTTAAGGGTGTATTCAAACCGTGAATCTAAACAACTTTCCCTAAGGAAAATGGGTCGAAAAACGAGATTTTTTATGGACCTCCCATAGAAAATCGAACGGCCGATCCGCACTTTTGTATGGGAGGTCCAAATCATTTTCTCGTTATTCGACCCATGTTCCTTAGGTAAAGTTGTTCAGATTCACGGTCTGAATACACCCTTAAAGTTTCGTTACTAATTAAAATTAGTGGTGTATATGCCAATTCGGACAAAAATGTACTAATATTTCACTACTAATACCAATATTATTTATTTTAATTATTTATTGTAATGTTTATTTGTTTAAATAAAAGTAATTTTACGAGTATTAACAGAATTAGGTATCTTATTTTTAGTGATCGAAAGACTAATCACACAATTTCTCGCACTATCATATTAAGGGCCTGTTTCACCACTTCTGAGTAAGTTCTTGTTAGCTTATCCGACAAATAGTTTGATGTTTTTTGTATGAAAATATGTCAAAATATCTGTCGGATAAGCTAACAAGAACTTACTCATAAGTGGTTAAACGGGCCCTAAACCACACAACACATCTTACGCAAAGCCCTCAATAAAATCAACGAAAATAGAATCAAGAACCGCTAATTGTCCTCCACTAATGCATAACCGATCGAGAAAAGCTTAGCGTCTCCCCAAAAACCTATATAGCAAGGGAAAATTATGCTATGGCAGATAATACTTTTAGATCAACGGCATAAGGGTGAGAATTGAATGTAACTGACAATGTGAGCAGCTTGACTTCATTCGAGCTTTAAAGTCGACAATCACCCTTATATTGCCGTCGTAAAGATGCAGTTTTAACTTTCAATAACACAAAAGCTCTGTAATAGCTGTATAGTAGCAGGTTAAAGGTTTTAATTCTAGTAACTGTATTGTAGAGCTTCTCTAGACCTTAATAAGGGCTATTTTTTCCATTTATCTTGCCTTGATAGTTATTTTGTTAGTAAATATGTTTGGAACCTGCATGCTTCACTTTCGAGGCATTTATTGTACCCACTGTTCATTATAAGTGGCGACGGGCTCACTCCCTATCACACTGGACATAGTTTCGGTACTACTAGCTTACGGTAGTATATTTTACTCTGTGCAACTAGTGAAACGTAGATGTTCTGAGTTTTCAGAATATCTCTGACTACCCCAAACCATAGGTACAAATCTTTTTTTTATAATTTTATATTATGTACTCCACTTACTCCCTCAATATCATTAACACTAATCCCTAATACAACAAACTTGACATTTTATCACAACGTATGTTTCTCTTAGCTTTTACGTGATTAAGTTTCAAACATCCAAACCTCGTTACAAACTTTCATATTTATAAGACTAGTAGAAAGTATATGATAATGATATAATAAATCGTTTAATCAAGACCTAGACTTTTTTACCTAATATTCCCACAAATATTGAACTCTATTCTGAAACAATAATAACTATTTTTCGACAATAATGTACAGTTTGAAAGCCGCTACGCCGAGCTATGAGAGCTACGTCTTCCAGCTACGTAGTGGCGTAGCATAGAGAAGGCAGCTACGACTAATTCTCTGTGCTACGACTTACAATGTTGCCGATTCAATAGCTTGTGTTGGAGTTTATTTTATTTTCTAAAAACTACTGGTGCTTTTATCAGCATATGCTCACGACTATATTCCCCGAGGGGGTAGTCAGAAATATTCTGAAACCTCAGAACATCCACGTTTCACCAGTAGTACCGAAACTCTGTCCAGTGTGACAGGGGGTGAGCCCGTCGCCACTTATAATGGACAGTAGGTACAATACATGCCTCGGAATTGAAGCATGCAGGTTTCCTCACGATGTTTTCCTTCACCGAAAAGCCAGTGGTGTTACAAATCGTACATAAATTCCGAAAAACTCATTGGTACGAGTCGGCCTGGACGGGGATCGAACCATCACCTCCTGCACGGCAGGCAAGGTTTCCCGCCACTGGACTACCACGCTTTTATCATAAATGGATAATTCTATGAAATAACGCAAAAGCTATTTCCACGTGACGGTTTACGCGTGTAAAACGTCACTTGGTAAATGGTTTTGAGTTATTTGATATTTTATACAAATTTTCATACATCACCGTGTTACACCGCGTTGCCAAAGCGACGCTGTTAGTAGAACACTCAGTTGCAGAAACGCTAATTAAAATTAATCTTCCATTAAATATCTACTGTCACTTTTTATCTTGTTGACGTAGTAAAAGCTAGTAAGAGATTTAATGGAGGATTAACTCTAATGAGCGTTTCTACAATCACAGAGTATTAATACTACCGTAAGCTGCAACTGTGTGTAAATCAGGACATAGTTGTAAGTGATGACTTGTACTTTTTTCCAGACAGAAATTAAATTCTGAGGCTATTATTTGGACAAAAGAAACAGATTTGAAACACTTTTTCTTAGAACAGCTTTAATAAAATTTAAGATTACGTTGAATTAGTTAATTTTAGTCGTTTCATAGGGATAATATTAATTTAAAATTATGTTGAAATATGTCTAAAATACCTCGAAGAAGATTTTAGATTGAGACACAAATTGACTAAAGTTTATTTTGAGTTCGAATTCCGAATGCCAAAATCCATACATTTTTGACTCAGACTCAACAGAAATATCAGAATCTCGGCTTGAAGTTAGGCAAGTTAGTTACCTTCAAGTTATTTTGTGGTTTTTTTTAAGTGGTATTTCTTACTGGAGGGCTTTGAAATTCTAATCGAATGTGTGACGGAAGTTCGAAATTTAAATCGAGAGAAATATTAAATCTGCCGGGCGTCCCGTGACGTCAACTTTCATATTCATATCCATACATTTATATTGCTTTTTTATGTTGTTTAGTCAGTACATGGTGTTTAATTTTTGAACATGTAAATTACATCATCACAAATTACAGCTTCGGAAGAAATCTTTTTGAAGTTATAAGAACGCCTTATTTTTCGGGTTCCTATTTAAACGTATTATGTTTTAGTGTACAATAAATAATAAGAGATTAATTGACAACCTAACTAAAGTATTACTCTCCGGCATTCGAATAATAAATTGTAGTAAAATAAAAACAGAACTATAAAAGAAAGCAAGCTTTTACAACCCTCATTTACGAAGCAGTAATAAACCAAATTGAATAGTAACCGACTTCGGCATGCACTAGCATGGTAAGCGAAAAACTAACTCTAATCAAAAACAAACATGCCGTGACAGGCCGCCATAGCGATGTCATCGCAAATCATTTGTACACAACCCGGAAAAACGCGAAATCTCATTGTTCCTACTAATAAAAAGTTCTAATAAACATGCAACTAAGCTACGGGCTTCCGGGCGAATAAAACATAAAAATATATCCTATTTTCATAGGGCGAGGGGAGGTAGGGGTGGGGTGGGCTCCTCTGCGCAAAAACCCAAAAACATCGAAATGAAAATGAGTGTAGTAGGGAGGCGGCGAGGCTGTGTTGGTAATTCATTTTTAACATTAAGCTTGTGTGGGTTTTTAAAGTACAGTCGGGATGAGTTAGGATAATTTGTAATGAGGTAATGTTGGATTTTTATTTTTGTTTTACCTACTGATTTAATGTTTAACTTACGAAACATAGCTTTTGTAACAAGGCTTCGGAGAACTTTAGGAATTATGTTTTATTGATTATAATAGATTTTGACTGCTGAATATTACACATGTGTCAAATTTAATTAGAATTAAAATTTAACTTTTTGTAGCAAGCGGCAAGGCATAAATGAAATTTATATAAACTGGCAATTGCATGTAATTGATATGTGCCTACTCATGTTCTACGAATAAATTATTTCTTTAGCTTTAAAGTTTATTGTTTTTTGACCCAAGCAGAAGACCTTTTGAGGTGGTTTTACAATATCTTACCAACAAGTAGATAATAAGGCAATTAAATGTAACATTACATTTATTGGTGAATATGCATCATCACTTGACACGTGACTTAACGTCATTTCTCTTAAAAGTTAGACTAGGGCATGCTTAAAAAATTATTAATAATGTTTTTGAAGTTCACGTCCCGTCATTTTTGATTGGAGATTGGATAAAACCTCTTGACGTTGAGTATCGCATGTAATGATGACATTTATTAACATAATATTCTCTACGGAAAATCAACATTATTGCTTGGTTTACTCTTTCGATCTGCTACAATAGTTCGAAAACTTTTGTTTGCAATGCAACTTAGACATTTTAACTAATTTGTACATCGAATTAAAGGTTAATAGTACAGTAATTCTATGTATTCAATGTATGGGGAAAACAAACAAATTAATAAAGTTTTGAAACTTATGTGGCATGATACCTTTGGGTGTGGTGTTCAAAAGTCACAACTCTCCCTCTCCCTCCCCCTGACGCTTCACCCCCCCTCGCCATGGAGTTTGTCCCCGTTAACAGTTTTTTATCTTTTTTGCAAAAACTATAATAGATACAAAAAAAATGTCAAAGGTACAAATTATCCTCATTAAATTATACACAAAATAAGTAGTATGCACTTTCTTCATAGGACTTAACCTTTGAGGGCTAGAGGGACGAGAAAGTAACAACATTTCAAAAGTTATGAAATTTGTATGGGGACCCTCGTGAAAGTTGAAGATAAAAATGAAATGTTTCCATATTCTTAATAAGCGACCCCCAATACCCTCGGATACAAATTTTCAGTCGGATCGGTGAACCTTTAAAAGCTGCTTTGGCGTTTGAAATTTCCATTGCCGCCATACATATCTATCATAGTTTCCGCGGGCCGTTGACCTCATCCTTCAGGATTCGACCTTCTGAGGAAGTAGAAATATTCATTTTAACACCAAGACATCCTAATGATGATCCCCAAAATAATTTTACTATACGTTGGTTGAGGGAAACCCGGTGAACAATCCGAGTAGGTATCTATGTACTCTCTATGGAAAGTGGTGGGGATCAACCAGATACCTCCAATTGATCTCCGGGTTCCCCTTTCGGTACAAGGATGAAATTTAGGGATCATCACATGGATGCTTTGGTGATACAGGGAAAACTGACTTCCTCAGAAGGTCGAATCCTGAAGGATGAGGTCAACGGCCCGCGGAAACTATGATAGATATGATGGCTGCCATGGAAATTTCAAACGCCCAAGCAGCTTTTAAAGGTTCACCGATCCGACTGAAAATTTGTATCCGAGGGTATTGGGGGTCGCTTATTAAGAATATGGAATCATTTCATTTTTATCTTCAACTTTCACGAGGGTCGCCATACAAATTTCATAACTTTTGAAATGTTGTTACTTTCTCGTCCCTCTAGCCCTCAAAGGTTAAGTCCTATGAAGAAAGTGCATATCACTTATTTTGTGTAAAATTTAATGAGGATAATTTGTACCTTTGACATTTTTTTTGTATCTATTATAGTTTTTGCAAAAAAGATAAAAAACTGTTAACGGGGACAAACTTCAAGGCGAGGGGGGGTGAAGCGTCAGGTGGAGGGGGAGGGAGGGTTGTGTGTTTTGAACACCACACCCAAAGGTATCATGCCACATAAGTTTCAAAACTTTATTAATTTGTTGGTCTGAAAAACACAGAATTACCGAACTATAAGGTTTTTAATGTTTTGTTTTTTTCTTTAGTTTGATTAGATTAGGTTAGGTATTATTTTGATTATTTTGTAGTGTTTATGTTTGTGTACTGATATTGTAAATGCTGTAAATAAACCGTTCTTTACTGCCCTTAAAAAAGTTAAGGGGTGCATAATTTAATCTCATTCCACTCTTTTAGCTCACGACCGGTCACCGTTTCGAGGTGGACAAAATCTTTGCTACAACTATTAACAGCAGTAGCAAGATTCTGGTTTATTATGTTATTGGTTTTGTGATGTAATTAAGGTCTTTAATTAACTTACACTTGAACCAGACTTTAAATCATCATCATCATTGTTTCATCTGAAATATATCCACTGCTGGATCCAAATGATCCATATTTTATACTTATCAATACTTTTTTATTTTTTCAATAATTGAATGGACTTTTGCTTGTAGGTACGTCAGTAATGCATTTCTGCCAATGTCAAGTTGTTTGTGGCGTTCTATTCCAATCTCAAGAATTGTTAATTAAATTGTTGTAATTTTCTAATCAGTAATAGATTGCCGACTGTACCCGGCGCGAGTTCGCATTGTGCGCCCCTACACACACCTACACCAACTAGCGAGAACATAAAACGCAATTTTGTATTAGATTTAATTTGCCCCCGCCTCCCCTGTGTGCGTGCGCCCATGTGTGTGTGCGGAAGTACCTTCCTACGCACAAATTGATTGCGATCGTCGCCTAAAAGAGAAATTTGCATACACGTGGAACCATTTTTTTACTGTTTCGAAAAAAAAAGAAATCATTCGTCAATCTCCTATCGCATTAATGTATTTCTTATTCCGATTGCGAATTTTTAACGTTTTGAATTTTGAATCGGGTAAGGCTGGTCGAGTTCGAACATTGCGTTCGAAAAGTTTTTTCTTTATTTTAAAGTTTTTGTGTAAGGAGCTAGCGTGCATGCGTGATAGTGAGTAGTGGAGGTGCAGTTTCGGCTCGCCGGCGAAAGGCCGCCGCCGCCGTGCAGTAGTGGTGTGGCACCGCCCGCGGCGGCGCCTCGCCGCCGAGTGAACCCCGATTTAAAAACTATACGAACGAACCCGCGCAGTGCCCGTAATACCACCCCCCGCGTAATGATTTTTTGGCGATGAATTTATATTCGCGCGCGAGCGGTGCCACTTTTTCGACCCCCCTTCGACCCCCCACCCCTCTCATTAACGCAACCCAGATATGCAATTCTGATCTTTGACGAGGAGGCTGTAGTGTCGGCGGGCGCCTCGCCCGGAGAGGTGCCCCGTTTTGTTTTTTCCCGCCCGGCTTCATTATTGATGGCATCGGACGGTAATGCGGAAGCATGTGTGAACGTTTCATTACAAAAGGTGGACGTCGCTTCTGTTAATATTGCAGACCGGCCGGACCCGACCGGACGGGTGGACGCTTCCGAAAAAAAAACTATTTCAAATTAAATTTAAAAAAGGAATAATTAATAATTAAGAGAAATTAAAATCAAACTTCGGTCGGTTCAAGTTTGGAATAGGGCGCGTAAAGTGTAACTATCGAACGCGTGCTGAAAGTTTTGGGTGTAACTTCGGGTAAAGTTTCTCACGTGCGTGTGTGGACAGCGGACTAGTCGCGTGACGGATTGGCCGGACAGTTGTTGCGCTTTGATCTCATTGGACGTTTCAAACATCGAATATTGAAAAATCTTTCTCTATTTTCCGGTTTTTACTAGTGGAATATTTTTTCGAATTTGTTTTTATGGCATCACGTTACGGAACATTGACTTTGTTGAAGTTTTGTTGATTGTTTTTGTTGATTTACAATTTATTCTGAAGTTTTGTGCGGCGCGGATTGAGGAGGTAAGTTTTGTTTTTAACAATTCTTTCAACTTATTATCAAATGCTACTTTCTGTCATCAAAATGTCATTTAATTTTACTTTTTAATGTTACTAATAAATATTCTTATACATTTTTAATTTTAAGCTTTTTTGAAACCGGAAGTAAACTTTAGAACATTTTTAATTGTTATTTTAATAACATCTCATCCCAATATTTATTAGACTTAATTTTTATTTCTAAATTAGCATATTATCAAAAGCAGCTTATCTTATAATTTCTCAACGTTCGAACAATTAATTTGACCCTTCTACTAAATCTATTATGATGGTAATAGTAACTGTCCATTGCAATATAAAAGGGCAAGCTCGCGTGCAAGTGCTTTCGGACCTCTACATTAGATCTCCTTGCATAAATAATTTGTAAAAAGTAATAAATTAAAAAAGATGCATTCGCGAACCGTCGTTCACAAACGAGATTTGAAAATAGAATTTTGTTACGCGGCAAAACTGGTCACTTGCCTCTGGATAATTTTTTCAAGTTGCTAAAGTTTTCCCATAAGATTGTGCTTTCTATTTTAAACTTACTAAAAAGTTTGGAAAACTAAAAACCTTAGTAAAAGTTTAGGAAAACTTGCGCAAATTGAAATGTAAAACTTCCATGATATCCACTCAATTCTTTACAATCTACCTATTTTGTGAAAAAGTTTGTCTAATTTTACCATTTGTGTTTAATTAATTTAACCACCATTATTTTCTACGATAAAAATAAAACCTTTTTTTGTTACGTAAAAACAACGAAAAAAGAATGTGCTATTGAAATCAAACGGCTAACAAATCACATTCGCTTTTTTGAACGCGTATTTACATAGTCGGCTGGGCGCGCAGCACGACTGTGCAGGTCCGATGTGCTGCGGCCCGGAGCTTGCAGCATCCTACCCGTTGCAAACTCCCCTTTCCTCCAGCCAGTCTCATTGACATTGTCTATTGTCTGTGTAAAAATCTTGGCATAGATTTGCTGCTTTTGTTGAACAAGCTATTTTATTTTATTTTTTAATGGATCGGTTGGCTTGACAGGTTTGCAAGCTTGTTTTTTAGCTTTTTAATTGTTATCAAGTAGTTCTTTTCAAGGCATTCTCTAGATAGTTTTAAATTTTCATAGTATCATTTTTATAGTAAAATCATAAATAATTAATATTAGTACGTGTCTTAATTTATTAGAGCTCTTTTAATTAAACTATGCAAAAGTAGAATTCTTAAGATCCTAAAAACTGCTAAAATATTGTATCTAGCAGATACAGAGACAATCGCCAAGAGTAATTAGTGAAAACCTCTAAGCAAATGGAGAACAATTACGCGATCGCACCAGGAAGCCAGACGGGCGATCATCGATTCTGCGTATCTATCTACAAGCATTCGTACACATTCCAGACTAGAAAAAAGTAAAAAACGGTGACAGACTCATTCCGTTCGCCGTCTCCGTTCTAATCGCGCCCCCACACGCACGCGCGGCTTTTTAATTGCATCCCCACCCTCCACCCCGGAAAAAAGGGCCCGAGCACACGATGGATTAGCATACAGCCTCACAGCGCGAGAAACGTTGAGCGCACCCCTTCAGTTTTTGCGAGTTTCCTCCCGCCATATTTTCGCGGCATATTTTTTTTGGCGGGGCGCGGGGAGCGTACTGCGTGCGCGCCGCAGGCAGTCGGCGATTGCCGGCGATCGCGCGATGTGCATACCATCGTCCACAGCAAACCACTACCAGATATTGCACATACGCGGCTGACATGAACGATTCGTTCTAAATTCGAATTTTATTTATTTTTTAATTATTTGTTTAAGTGAAAAAAGTGTTGTGCGGTGCCAGGATTGTTTTTAATTTAAATAATTCGGTGAGTTATTAATTTCTAGACTTAGTTATCGTATATAATGTTAGGAATAGTAAATTTTGGTGATAGCCCGGAGCAAGGTCGCGCGATGATAAAAATTATTTGCACAAAAAATGTGTTAGACCGAATCGGATAACCTCATTTTTGGACAACGCGTGCTATTGTACTAGTTTCTTCTATAATTTTCGCGAATTTAGTGTAACCTAGATAAAAAACAACGACTCTTTATTATCTAAAGATTTTGCGTCTTAAAAATTTAGACTAAAGTATTTCTCTGCATCTTAATTTGGTTAAGTCAACAAGCACTTTTGGTTTTTTGTAATTGCTCTTTTTAATCACATTGTTCATATTTCTTTAAATATTTATCAATACTTTATAATTATATTAATATAGGTAATGTAAGTCTTCTTTCCGTATGAAAACAAGTTTCAGCTTCCTATGTATACGGTAACTGAGCAAAATGTCTGTGACATACGAAAGAACAGACACCGAGGTGATTTCATAAGTGTTACATTTTGCCAACTTTGATACGGAACACTTAAAATGACCTCTGTCTCAATATCTTTTTCATATGAAAAAAACACATATAGGTACATATGTACCTATGTAATTTGTCCGCTAAAGAGTCTAGATAAAAATTTCGATGTGATTTTTTTATGTTATCCAGAAGTTAATTATATTATTAATTGTTTATGTACATCAAACATCACGCTACAACAGAAAGGAACTGAGCAGTGAGTCGAAAACGAGACCAATAGTCATCATAGATCACGTATACTTCCAAATTACCTAACTATTTATTATTACCAATTAATTTGTAAGACTTATAGCAGTAACATTATATTAAACAAGGTCAGTTGGGGTATAAAACTAGCTGATCCAACAGAAGTTGTCCTGTCTATACTGTAATGTTGGCGCAATTTTCTAAACATTTCTTTTCGTAAAAACCTTCTACAAAGTATTCGAAAAATTACAAAAAAAATTAATGAAATCGGTATTGTCGTTCTCAAGTTATGGCGTGACCAAGGGAAATAGGGATTCATTTTTATCTAGGTAAGGTTACAAGGAAAGATTCTAAAAATGTGCATTCGTTTCAATAGATCAATCAATGAATCGTTATACTTTATCCTACATACAAAACACGACATATTCCTTATTGTATAATTAAAATTACATGTAAATTTATTAAAAGACCTAAGTGACGCAATGGTACGGTTAAACTAAAATATCAAGATAAAACATGAGTTCAGAGATTCAATCCTATCATAGTCACCCACAAAGTAGGGATTTATTTAAATCCTATTGCAAAGTGGGAAAGGGGAAAAAACATTTTACGACTTTTAAGCAGCCGCTTCTGCAATGTTGAAAAACTTAGAAGAAGGACCGTAGAGACATAAGTTTCGTGTCGTAACGAAACAAAGTATGTTACCATAATCGTATCGTGAACGTATGTAATACCACTTTATACCACCCGGACTGGCCATACGGGCATTCCGGGAAAATTCCCGGTGGGCCGCCGCTTTGGTGGGCCAGACGGCAGGCCAATTGGCCTCTGGTACGGCTCTATAGACCCTTCGGCAATTTGAGCAGCTGCATAAATTAAGAGGTAATACTTATTAAAGCATATAGATAGGCATATCTACAAAAATCGAAAAAAAATCCGGGTACACTTTCTTGAAAAGTTCCTTACCCTCTTACATGGGGAGCAGAAATCAAGTCGATTTCGGCAAAAGCTCCACAATCGAGTTATAATATGTATCAAAATCTCAAGCTCGCTTCTGGTTTTACATCTATTTTTGATTATTATAGTATTTCCGTAAAGTCATATTGCAACCACATTAAAAAAAATATCAACCATATTTCGCTCGCTCCTGGTTTAAGATCGTATTCCTGGACCTGGATTCGTCAGATTGGGAGAGTCGACTGTCTCTAAAATGCCCGGGCCAGTTCCAGATCTCAGTCCGGCCCTGTCTAATACGACAACCTAGTTTTATATTAAAATGAACGGCTTAGAGCGATGTTAGGGGTCTACGAGTAAACATCGGTTAGACATTGCATCCAGGTCTGCAATCGCGGTAAATATTCGGTGATTGAACCGTTATTGGACTACGTGCGAACCATAACTTTTGACACATTTGGTATTGTGCTAATCGCGATACTGCTCTTGACAGCCGTTAGAGCCGTTTTGACAGATCGCTCAGACGTTAAAAGCTGTCAGTTACATATTAGCGCGATGCGGAATTCAGCACAGTTGAATTGTAATTGGATTTTAATGTGATTAGAACTGAAATTTGATAAGAATAGAGCTTTGATGTTTTAACTTAGCGCAATCAGGCTCCAGACCTTTCTCCGATTGTAGCGGCCACCCGCACTATCGGGACCAGATAGTGTGCGAACGAGGGAGTGGTCTACTGTCTGCGCCTACGCCTGAGCCTATAATATATCCTGCGCAAACGACTGTCTCGCGGTGATGATGCAATCTCGAGTAGCGTTCTCCGCGTTGATGTGAATTAATCAATCAGCAAGTTGACCACTAACTTGCCTCCACCAATCCGCATTGGGCTCGCGTGGCGGAGAATCACGCCTATTCGTGACGTAACATTAACGATTTCAACCGACATAATTATTGTATATTGTATCTAAATCTAAACTATTATAAAACTGTAGCAGAAAGGTATCTGTCACTGAAAATATTTACAAGAAAAACTCAACATTTATTGGAATTTTTGTCGGTCTGTTTGCTTGTTTGAAACAGCATCACGAAAAAACTACTGAACCGATTGTGAAGAAACTTTTTTGTTTGATAGCTTATGATTTGACTTAAAATCTGGTATACAGGGTGTTTCATAAGTAACAATAAATATTTAAAACTCTTAAGGGGGTTATTTAGACCGTCAAACTGAACAACTTTCTCTATGGGACCAACACCGACATCACAAAAAAAATAATTTGATATCCCATACATATTTTAGCTCTAGTCGATTTGTAGAGTATGAAACATCAATTTTTTTTTTTTGCGATTTCGATATTGGTCCCATAGTGAAAGTTGTTCAGTTTGATGGTCTAAACCACCCCCTTAGGGGTTTATTTGTATTTTTGTAACACCTTGTATAATTTGTGCGGACGAAGTCACGGGATTACTAGTATTTTATATAATAGCATAGCATATGCTCACGACTATATTCCCCGAGGGGGTAGTCAGAGATATTCTGAAAACCTATTCTATATAATATAATATATGGTGGATATTCCATGTTGTCAACTGTGACTGTGATTACCTTACGGTACGACGCGACGTTAGGCCTTCCAGACAGGTTAGTCTCATAAAATGCTTTTAATTTGTTAAAATTTGACACATAAGACTATCCAATGAATGGCATTCATATTCATATTCATATATTTATTGCAATCACATGGGACAGTTAGGTCTTAAATGTAACAATTTTTGATCTACATATGATACCCTCTGGACACGGCAACATAAATAAAAGGTAACTACAAAGTATTACATTTACATTTCTGCCAATGTCAAGTATGTTGAGGAGGTATCTCCCAATCTTAAGGATTGGTTTATGAGCAAAACACAGTTGAAGAGAGATGGCGGAGCCTTGTGGAAAGCCTTAAAGGCCTCCGCTCATTGCAGCTATTTTATCGAGCGATAATATCGCTGCGATTTTGCGATAATTGTTTCCAGTACATTTTGTATGGGGACGCGCGCGATCCTATACACTGCTGCGATATTATCGAGCGATAATATCGCTGCGATTTTGCGATAATTGTTCTCAGTACATTTTGTATGAGGACGCGCTCGATCCCACACACTGCCGCGATATTATCGCAACTCTTTCGACTACATTCAGTGGTGGGGCGCATGCGTGACGCGAATCGTGGAATCGCTGCAGTGTGTAAGGTGTCGCGATATCGCTGTCGATAATATCGCTCGATAAAATCGCTCGATAATATCGCTGCAATGTGCGGAGGGATTAAACGTGAACCGCGCGAACACAACGCGAATGACAAGACCGTTTGCAACTGGCAACGTGACTCATTGGCTAATTAAAAAGGACCCTAAAATTATTACATTTCGGAATATTAATCATTAATGAAATAATTGAAAATTCCCGCTAGGTCACCACTAAGCTGATAACAGGAGGGAGGGGTAACTAGGTACATAAAATAATGAAATTAATTATTACTGTCCAATTTAACAATCTCTTGAATTGCAACCACTAAAATATAATTATAAATTTTGCAACGAAACTTGATAGTAAATTCCATTATAAATTATTTATATAAATTATTTAAGGAAATCTCTGTTAGAAACCTAATTTTGTAACATAATTACTTGTTTAATGACTAATTAAATTACCGAAGCAGTAGTCTTCGATTAATAGCGGTCACCCGTTCAAGGACGTTCCACTCTCATCTTTACTCCTGTTCACTGTTTCAATCACCGAAGAATCAATAATGAATCTATACCAGAAACAGTTCTAACCTTTACCCAGTTCACTGTTTCAATCACCGAAGAAGCGATAATGAATCAATACCAGAAGCAGTTCTAATCTTTACTCCAGTTCACTGTTTCAATCACTGAAGAATCAATAATGAATCTATACAAAAAGCTGTTCTAACCTTTACTCCAGTTCACTGTTTCAATCACTGAAGAATCAATAATGAATCAATGCCAGAAACAGTTCTGACCTTTACCCAGTTCACTGATTCAATCACCGAAGAATCAATAATGAATCAATGCCAGAAACAGTTCTAACCTTTACCCAGTTCACTGATTCAATCACCGAAGAATCAATAATTAATCAATGCCAGAAACAGTTCTAACCTTTACCCAGTTCACTGTTTCAATCACCGAAGAATTAATAATGAATCGATGCCAGAAGCAGTTCTAACCACTAAGCACAAGCGGCTTATTGAGATGTTTTAAAGATGACGAAGAAGAAACTAGTTGACCATAAATTCTCATCATTTCGTGGCTTGTGATCTGGAGTGCGATTTTTGAATCCCATACGATGAATTCAGCAGTCGAAAATGTCAAAATTACTATGGAGGTATGCATCTTTCTACTGGTGAATTGACTTTCAAAAATCACAATCCAGGAGTGCTATTTTTCAAAATCAAATCATCAGTAGAAAGATGCATAATATCTCCATAGTAATTTCGACATTTTCAACTGCTGAATTCAGAAAATGAGTCTCAAAAATCGCACTCCTGTATAGTAAATAGGGCTGATGACGATTAATATTATTATTTATTTTATATACATGTATAATCCGCAACAAACTTAAATGCAAATTAAGATAAATAAAAAAGAATGTATATTCATTCTAAAAAGAATTAGAAAAGATAAAGCATGTCATGTTTTTTTTTTAATATTCTAGTTCACTATTTCACATTTTTGTGTCTGAATAAATAAATTTAAATAGGAATACATTAACAGAAACTCCATTAAATTAATCTAAATAAAACCTAACCAAATCAAACTAAAAAAAAACATAGCTAATGTGTATTTTTCAAAACGTTTTATATGCGTAAAACATTTTGGCGGCAAAATGTAGCGCTCGTAGCTACGGCCTACGCGGCTACGCCGTTTTATGGAAAACCTTCACGCCTCGAACTTCATCACAAAAATGTTCTTTAGGTATTTACGTAGCGTTAAAAGAGGTTTAACTTTCTCTAAACTTAACTTAACTGTTTAGAACCCATAACAGATTTAAGGCTTAACTGAATTATTTTATACTTACTAAAAGATAGACAAGAATGAGAAGAAAAGGAGTTTTCTGACTGGTAGTAATTAACGTATACTCCGTTCAGGAATTAGAGCGACAAAATGTAAACAACGGTGATACCAGTGTAGAAAAAACCATCTCGAGATGGAAGAAAACTTATCTCCGGAATTATAACAGTAAATTATCTACTGTACTCGCCAAGGATTACGACAAATGATATGTTAATTTTGTATGGAATATAATTAAAAAATACGCATGTTATAATTTATTTTAGATTAAAAGAAAGCGTGACTGTAAATATTTTATTTCGTGGAGTATAGATCAACATGGAGCGATAGATGGCGTTAACGTGACTTGGAGATGAAGACGAAAATTTTGGCTAAAAATAAGTAATAAAAATGTATGTCACTAATTCTGATTCGGAGTATCTTTTTAATAAAAACATATATATTTTTTTTACTATAGATGGGCTTGCTCTTGACCTCAATCTAGTCCTCATGACAAAGATGGGGTCGAATATGTAGCGAGCATCTTTTTAAATAAAAATGTTTCTTTTATCTATTAAATTTTTATTTTATTAATTTTTATTATTTATATATTTATTATTCAAATTACAAGTAAATTTACGGACCAAGTTCCAAAACACTTACATGTTAAAAATACATAGTTAGGTAAGTACGTAATAGATAACTTATAAATTATTGATGACAGATATTGCATTACTATAAAACAAATGAGGACTATTATTAATGTCTCATCAACGCCATCTATCGAGTAATTTGGAACTATTCTTTTTTTGGCTTTCGGAAAATGTCCCATTACTAAATTTTGGTGCAGAAATACTCAAAACCTTGCTACAATTAAAACTTTTAAATAAAAAATGAATCTCTGTGAACCCGGAAAGGCGTTACGGTCGCTATACGAACTGAAATTAGAACGTCAAGATATTCTTCATAATAAAAGTGGATTCTACGATTCCTCTCAATTCAATAATATTTACAGAATGAATGTGAGTGAGTTTAACTTTCGCCAGTAACATGACCTAGGTTTAGCCGACTACTTATATCTGAGCTATACGAATTACTTACTTATTTATAAGATACCTACTTATACACACATCTATAGGGTTCAACTTAATAAATGCTGACAGTTTTTTAGGAGGATGATCAGATCATCAAACTGAAGAACTTTCTCTATGGGACCAACTTCTAAATCGTAAAAAAAAATTCAGCTGTTCCATACTGAACTGTTATCCTACTCGAGCCAAATGTATGGGACAGCTGAATTTTTATACACATACATTTGGCTCGAGTAGGATAACAGTTCAGTATGGCACAGCAGATTTTTTTTCGCGATGTCGATGTTGGTCCCATAGAGAAAGTTGTTCAGTTTGATGGTCTGATCATCCCCTTAAAAAAGTGTCAGCATATTAAAAAGGACCCTGTATGTCTCGCCGCATCTTCTTTACAACGGAACGCCTTTCTATTTCTACGCGGTGGTAGAGTCAAAAAATCACGTCAGAAACGTGTAAATTTTGAGATTTTTTTTTTAGTTCTGCAATCTACAAGACAATCCACTGTCCATAAATGACGGGCTCACTACCTGTCACACGGGCAGTTTGTGCACTGCTAGTGAAATGCCATGTACTAATGAGTTTTTCTAACTTATGTAACACTTGTATGAAGGAAAACATCGTTAGGAAACCTGCATGCGCTGAAGAAGGATGTGTACCTGTATGTACTTCGATCAAAGTAAAATTAATGGATAATGCCTTACGCGAACATGAGGCAAATGAGGCAAAACAAATGACAGTTATACTTCAAATAATATGTACCGAGATGACAGACAAGTGTGCCAGTTTGTATGGACCAAGTGTACCAGTAGTCTGCTTCAACTTAAGGTGGTTGGAGAGCTGTCAATTTCATATAAAACTTTGTCGTAGAACACTCGTAGACGGTATTAATAAAATAAATGTTTTATATATGAAAAAATAGCTTAGTTAATAGATTGCGCGTATCAAATAACATTTAAAATTTATAATGTAATTACGAAGAAATTTGACATTTTGAATGAATAATTTCAAAGCTTGATATCTTCGTAATAATATTAAAAATTGTAATTATTATTTGATACGCGCTATCTACATTTTCTAAGCTATTTTTGAATATTTAAAACATTACTTTTATTAATACCGTCTACGAGTGTTCTACGACAAAGTTTTGTATGGACGAAAACCACCTTAACGCGCTTTGGGCATCCGTTAATTTTACTTTATTACAAAAAAATTACGATAATAACTAAAAAACCTAAAAATTCAACGCATAAAAAACTATCCCACATTTTTATCATGCGCAGGCATTGAACCTAGATAAGGCTAGCTCTAAACATTGCTACAGATACGAAATAAGTGTAAAAATATTTGAATCAACTCATTGATATGGTCATGACTACATATACACCCATATTCTTAGTCACTACCTCGAACTCTTCCTCGACTCAATCTCAATCGATTCCTCGACTCATTCTCAAAATCGGTATTCTCGTCTTAATTTTGAGGTCTCTTTATTGGAGTTGAAACAAGGCATTAATAATAATGGTGGAATTCCAGATACTTTTGTGGTGGTGTTTAGAATATACAAAAGACTATTTTTCAAAGATTATTTATTATTTACTTTTAACCATTTAATAATTATATCTGCAGTTATAGAATCACCCCTAAAAAATGTCACCCTGCATAGCCACAATTTATTTTTGTATAATTTTTGTAAAAACTAAATAATATAACAAAAATTACAATTTATTTAGACTGACTAAATAATTTTAGAACAAGGAAGATTTTCAAAATAAAACCAAACCTTATCTTTTCCAGACATTATGTTATTACTGAGTTTAAGGTAATAAACAATAGAAATAGCAAATATTTAATGTACTAACTAATTAGTTTTGAACAAAACATTGCGAATTTTAAAATTGTTTACCAGTACTGGGTATAATCGGCTACAGAAGTGTTTGAATAATTATTGCTACAATTACTACTAAAATGTTTGTCGATTTACATACACACATAAACTCACGACCGTGTTCCGTTTTGGGGATTGTCGTTTTAATTTAGTAAATAAGCTTTATTACCGCCACGTTAAGTTCCATTATTTATGGTGTAAAAAATATCGTACATCCCATCTCAAATCCATTAATTTCTTATGGAGCGTCTATATATTTAGTCACAATTAATTTTATAACAACTGCACGCATGTATTGTAAATACCTAAATACCTAGTAACAATTAAAAATTATGCCCCGAGGAGATCAGAGATATTCAGAACATTCACATTTCATTAACAGTGCCCAAATTCTGTCCAACGTGACTGGTAGTGAGACATTCAAATCGCCGCTTTTATAATAATCTTGAGATTTACAATAAAAAATTGAAATTGGAAAAAGTTGTATTGTTCAAACAGAAAGGTGGTACAGTACAGAATGGGTGGTCATGTAGACACTCGTGTACTCGATAGTACCATTTATCACAATTCGTACTGCTAGACGCAAGCTGAGTCATGTAGTCCGAACTAAATATATAACACAGGATATGTAGGTACAACATTAGAGCCAACGTGACGATAATATCTAGAATTAATCTGTGGTTAATTAACTTGAACGAAGCTTAAATATACCGTTATTATACCTATAGGTACCTCTTTAAATATGATCGATTACACCAATGTAAGCCTCGACACACCGTGATTTTGACACAATACAAATGTACAAGTAATTGACATTATCACGATGTAGCTGGACCATTCCTAGGTATGATACTAGGATGAAATGAAACTAGGACGAAATAAAACTGAGACATGAAACATGAACGAAATGAATGTCCTTCTTTTGGACGAAATCAGACTTGGACAACTTGAAAGCTGATTATCTAGTCCTAAACATACGTAGAACATCTTTCGGGGTGTTTAGAAACATTGCTACAAACCTTTTCAAGGTCGTATTTGTAACAAGGTTCACCTTATCCATTAGTTTACTCGTACAACACCCACTGCCACGGTAATAAATGGGGTGGTCCAAAATTATTTTTGAAATTGATTTATAAATATTGTTTATATTTATAAACCAATTTCTAAAATGTTTTTCTGTATGAAACAATCCATAAAAATGTAAAACTGCATCAAATCAAAGTCGATTCGACTATTCTCGAAATTAATTCCCATAGACAATTAAATAATGTTTACATTGAAAATTCCACACAACAATACAAATTGCTTCATTCAGTATTAAAAATCCAGTCATAAAATCTTAGAATTCCTGTAATAAGACCTAACCGGGTGGTCTAGAAAAGTTTTAGTTTGCATCATTTGACACTTTTATTAGGAACTAGGTATTGTATGATATCCGGACTACTCGAAACAGGTGTTTAGATATTGACGAAATTGCTATTTGAAATTTATAAGCGAAAGGGGGTCCGATTTCTCTGATGCTGACCGTACAAGGAGGCAACGCAGGACCGGTCGTTGTGGCGATCCGCGAGGGAGACCTAATCCAGCAGTGGACGTCTTTCAGCTATGAGATAATCATCATCATCTTAGCAGATAAACATCTGCTGGATATAGGCCTCCCCGCGGATCGCCACAACGACCGGTGCTGCGCTGCCCTCATCCTACGGGATCCCGCCGTCTTCACCAGGTCGTCGGTCCACCTGGCGTACCCATGCATACCCGTACACTGCGCTTTCCGGAACGCCGTCGCCACTCGAGATCTCTTTGACCCCATCGGCCATTGGTTCTGCGAGCAATGTACCCGTACCCCGCCCTTTTGTCGGCTACTCTGGTTCTTCTACGAATCTCTTCAGATTCTGTCTCGATGATGATGGTAATTAATTGAATAATGTCTCATCTTTAGCATATTGAAGGTTATAGCGATGGAACGTTTTTAGTACAAACGGGCGTCGCCCATATTGATGAAGTTACCGGAAGAAATTATTAAAATAATAACTCGATTTTTGTTCACCCAGGTCAGGAATCCATGTCACACCTAAATAGGTACTAACCACAACTTATGTCACGTTTAAGAGCATAATGAACATTTTTGACCATTTTTAGAAATCTTTATTCAGAATTGCAAAGTTACCAATAACCAAACTACAGTTTGTCCTTATGCATAGTTTCCTTGTATTAGTTCATTGGTTAACTCTTAAATTACAAGAATGATGTGTTAGCATTACGTTATTTGTATCTGTGTTAGAAACGGACTTAGTGGGGGCGCTAGTAAAATGGGGGGGCGCAAATCAATACTGCATGCTACAAAAATAAAATAAACGATCCAACTTTTAATATTAGTTAAGATCATCTATTTATTCACATTACTGGAGCATATGCCTGACCTCATTATGTGTTAATAATCTTCCATGCATTCAGTAATTTGGTGATTTAAAAATGACTATATTTCCAAATCATCAAGCATGAAATCATACATCAGAATTTCTACTTCAGAGTCTGCAATTTGGAACCGCAGCACTTTGGACGTAAGGGAGATATTAACCACCACGCTTTTTAAATTATTACTTACGTTATTTAACAACCAGTTATAACTAGATTTTCATAAATTTTTCGCAACATTGAGAGTAACCTTCCACGTTATAGTAATATCTCATATTCCAAGCAATTCGTATAATGACTTTACAATTGTGCCAAATACCGTGTATTATAATGCTAATTTAACTTTATAACAAAAGAGCCATCTGGATAAACAATTAGAACTACAGACTTTAGTACCACTATTGAACAAAGTAGTAAAATTTTTAACATACGCACTAATAAATCAAACATATGCCAGATTTTTGCATACTATAATAGCATACATATTTTTAACCTTTAAATCTTTACAAAGGTTGACAAATTCAATGGTATGATTTGACACTTGCTATCTAACCTACAATTTACCAATGTATTTGAGGGACGTAGATCTACATTGTTTTTTCTCCTTTTTTTCTTATAGATATTAAGTATAACACAAAATATAGTAATTGATTTTCTTAATAGAATGTTAATTTTTAGCTACAAAAGGGGTTATCACAACTTTAAGTCGAGGGGGCGCATTTTACCAAATCCGACTCTGTAGCCAATGTATCAATCGTTGCGGAATCCATGGTGCAATGGTTTTGGGAAGCGAAACAATAATAAATTGTCCTTTTGTCAGCACGTTTTAATTTAACAATGAGAACGTGTCTTTAGATAGAAGGTTTTTTTAAATGTAGGTTATGGTTTAGTTAGGTACCTCTAATTATCGTGAAACTATCTAGACTTCTCTCGCTTATGTTTGTTACATAAAGTGCAAGTAGAGAGTTATACTTAGACAATATCGACAATATCGAAATCGCGAAAAAAAAACAGCCGTTCCATACAAACCTACTCGACCTAAATGTATGGGACCGCAGATTTTTTTTCGCGATTTCGATATTGTTCCCATAGAGAAAGTTGTTCAGTTTGATGGTCTGGTTTTAAAATAGTTTCACCTAATTTTGTTAGACCTTATATAAAAGGATGTTTTTAAGTAGTATGAAAAATACTAGGAAAAATCTGTGTGGTTCGGCTAAGAAAAGTCACCCTATTTCTTCCCGTGTGTCGTGTGAGGAGACTAAAGAATAAGGTATCTTACACTGTTTTCGCAACATGCTCAAACAAAGAAGTTGTCGATAAAAAATCCAGAAATTCTGATTTGCAGTCAGGGGCACCTAAACATCATTCATAACCTTTTTTTTTAATTGTCTTCAATGTGGGTACATACACACTTCAGTTACAGTTTTATAATAATGTAGATTTTAGCTAAGGCGACTATATTTCTCTCTCCGTGTAACTACTTATTTATGCGGATTGACAAAAATAAACAAATAAAAACCCGACATCCTTTACAAAGGTTACTCATTTTCCTAACGTTTTATAATATTGGTTGTTGTTGACATCACACGATACCTAGATATGTATTGTTTACACCGCACCGTCCGGAGGTGAACCATTTTAATAAACCAAAATAACAGAGCAACAGATAAACAGTTTTATTTAGTTTACTTTTAGCAAACAAGTTTTTGGAAGAAAGTTAGCGCTTTCAGACACGATGACGCTTAAACGGAGCGGCAGACGTCAATCCGTCATTTGTGAAGCAAGGAGTTGTAAGAAACCGCACGAAGAAACACACACGGTGACGCATGAAGGATTGACGCACCGCTGCGTCATCGCGTGTGATATCACTAAGTGCTTTATTTTTGATACCTAGTACCAAATTAAAGATTGAAAAAGTCGGGCGGCGAGCGGGATTCGAACCCACGACCTGCCTCTGCCTATCCGGGGCATGCTCTACTCCAACAGAGCTGTCGTCGCCCCGCAAGCCACGGCGAAATTTTCAATCTATATATCATCGTCTTAAAGGGACGTCAGCGCCATCTACCAGAGTTATACAAACTACTGATCCACACGTCTAATGTTGCGACGTCCCTTTAAGACGATGATATATAGATTGAAAATTTCGCCGTGGCTTGCGGGGCGACGACAGCTCTTTTGGAGTAGAGCATGGCCCGGATAGGCAGGTCGTGGGTTCGAATCCCGCTCGCCGCCCGACTTTTCCAATCTTTAATTTGATAAAGCTAACATGGCATACATGTAAAATAATAACATACCTAGTACCAATTTCTTTCCATGCTTCTTCATTTTACGGTTCTGTACCCAAAGAATTCCCCTAAACATAAGCCTGCCTATGCTGTCCGTCCGTCCGTATGTCCTACCTGTAAAAGGCTGTATCTTTTGAAGTTCGAACATCGCGCAAAAACGACTGAACCGACTTTGATTTAATTTTTTGTGTTTAAAAACATTATTACCTATACTTTTAGACTGGTATGTTTTTTACGAGGACGAAAGCTAGTTTATTTTCATACAACCAGTACCTACTTCTTACCTCGCAAGCGCATATCACTCAAAAAGGTCGTTCTTTATTTTACCTTCAAATTCAATCCGAGTCAATCAGAAAATGTCTTATTCAGCAGTTTTATTGAAAGTATTAAGGGATTTAACCGATGGGCGATGGGGCCGAAAAGTTCTCGAGTGGCGACCGCGTAACGGAAAGCGCAGCGGGGTTAGGCCACGAGGTGGACCGATGACCTGTTCAAGGCGGCGGGAACCCGTTGGATGAGGGCAGCGCAGGACCGGTCGTTATGGCGATCCTTGGGAGAGGCCTATGTCCAGCAGTGGACGTCCATCGACTGAGATGATGATGAAGACTAAGTGATTTGATGAGATAATAATCATCACAACACAACAACTGTTTCACAACCTATCTCTAGATCTCTGCTCTCTTCCACACCTACATTTGTGAGATTTAAAACTAATTAATTATAAGGCTAATTTACAGAACACAATAAAACTAGTATCATTTTCGTATCTGGCCTATAAGTCTAGAAAATCCTAAAAACCTAATCTAGTATGATTTGGAGCTCGCTATCTCGTGGTATTTCATATTGACAATCTCTTGCAACTGATAGTGGCCCTGCCCTAGGTTAGGGATGTGACGCTTTTTAACAATATCGATAAAAATACATTACTTATCCTTGATCTTGAGTTATGTAATCAAAGTGATTGAACGATAATAATTTTGCTTATGTTTTACATCGATCTCTTAATGATTATGTTCTTTTCTTTCGTTTCTTTCGTATTGTGTGTTTCAAAAGAACATGATACAGATATTGTATAAAGATAGCTCATTGACGCCAACAATAGAGTTAAAGCAGTCGCAGTTGCTGAAATCGGTCAGGAGCAATAAATTAATAATTTATAAAGATAACAAAAGACCTTCGTTTCTTCATGTAAGCTGTTCAGAAGTTACTAAGGTGTGTATTTTGTAATTCTTATTTTTCCTGTAACAATAAAAATACAATTATAAAAATCGATCGATCTAAATCCTCATCTCTAACCCCACTTCGTTACTTTATTACGTAATGTAATTACACATTTATTTCGTAATTGTATCTTTGGTGTACTTTATTACAAAGTAAAATAAAATATCGATAAAATTGCCATCTCTAAACCGACTGCACTTTCCTTATCAGTTGGCCAAACGTTTTTAATACTTTATCTAAATATGTATATAACATAGACATAGTCAAATATGTGCCCAAATTTTTGCTATCTAGACTCTTATTAAATTTATCTATTCTGTTATCAAACATTTTATCGTGATGCATGAGCCTTCCTTTTTAGACCTAATCGAAACGGCGTTAGAATTTGTTTTCGTTTAAATATAACTTTTAGTCGATCTAAAATAGTCGATCGAAAGTCGGTAGGTATTCAACTTCAGTCCAGTCGACGCAAAATAAGACCTGACTGAGACCATAAAGGTATTATACCAGGAATAGAGGAACATACAGCTGAGTGAGCGAGATGTACCTACCTAGCGGCACCAGTGTATAATAGAAAGAGATACGTGACGCGAGGCAATAGGACCGTTTTTAGTCACTAATAAATTTTTACAATTCGGTTTCCGTGAATAATTGCGATTCTAAAGTGAAATCGTAGATAATTTTATGAAATATACTGACACTACTTCATTAATTTATCCACAATGTCACGTTAGACTCAGAATTATAGACAATATTCGAATTTTTGCCTGCGAATAGTCTCCAAAAAACATCCAAAAAAGGTTTCATTTGACAACTCATGTTTGTTGCTCTATTTCTGTAAGGTATAATACCTTTATGACTGAGACGCGACGTCGTCCTGACATTTAGCGGGGATCGACTTGATTAGAAATTAATTTTATACCTTATCACTAAACGAGACAGCTTATAATTGCGGAACAATAACTTCAAAGTAGTCGTGTTCACGTAGTCGTCACACGAGACTATTTTTAACAATCTAAATTCGAATCTACAGTAATGGAATAAAATCCAAAGTTGCGGATGTCATGCTACCTCGTCCCCGCAAACAGTGGCAGAAAAGTTACTAGAATTTACACGTGTAACTCGTCTATAGTTATATTTTCTAAGGCCGAGGCACATGAAAAAATATCCCTATTTATATACCTAGATATATAAACATCAACTGTTACTCGTTTTATCAACTGTTCAGTATTTGATGCTGACTGTGTGATAGCATATTAGTTATTTTATGTATAATTGGTATAGACATAGTGATAAGGTTTAAAATTGTTTGATTTATGAGGTTAAAAGTCATTTTGTGCTAACACAATGAAGGTCAATTCAATTGTTTATCTTTTCGCGCAACTTGTCTTTATCTAAAGAGACCTACCTAAACATCCAGTACGGACCCCGCCCCCACCAATTTTGACCTTAACCATATAGTTTCGATTCTGTAGTGTGTATTATTATCTATTCATATACCTTTACCTTGAAGCCCATAGTGATGATGATGATGAAACATGGATTTAAAAACAGCTTCGCAATATTATCAGTAGGTACGAATGCTAAGCTAAGAAAGATGCAAGTAAACGACCGGGTCAAAAAACTCATAGAAAATGTACATAAGGAAGCGAGCAATTCTTATCTAACTATACATTTATATAATAACACTTTTATAACTTGTAACCTTTGGGAATTTATTAACCTTTTATTATACATGGTGTTAATTTAATGTAGTCCTAGAAAAAACAATTTTACATTTATTTTCAGTTACAGCAAACACGTATTCAGATCGAGGGATAATCCAAGGGGTGGAGGAATAATCCACAGGGTGGGGGGGATATTCATAGAAAACAATGTAAATTAAATCGCTATTCACTACATCAAACTGAACAACTTTAACTATGGCACCATTTTCTATGGAAAAAAAATATTTTTTCTTTGCTAAGTATTCATTGGTTTGGTCCCATTAGTAAAAGTTGTTAAGTTCGATAGTCTGAAGCAGCCCCTAAAGTAAGCATACCTACGTAATTTTACACCCTGTATTAGAACCTCCCGTCTAAATCCAGCCCTGTAAAAGTTACATTATAAAGATCTAAGGACATTCCCAGTTCTTTCACCTCTTGGAAAAAAATGATTCATGAATAGATCATTGTATCATAGTAATTTTGTTTACTATAGTAGTTAGTCGGCCATCGCCATCGCTCTGTCAAGTACGTTGGCCCTTTATTTTATTAGTTTTTTCTTTCTTATTTTTATTAAACTAAGTCTATTTAGATATTACTTTTACTGTGATAAATAAGAACATTATGACAATATTTATAAACACTTCTTAAAATTTGTTTTTCCATTAGTCGCCTCGTATTACACCCACCAATAGAACGACTAACAAGAAATTGTATGAAATGTATTTAGCCATCTATATTATCGAATTCCAGATTATACTTTTCAATCAATCAATCAATCAAAAATCAAATTTCAATCACATAGTTACCTACATACCTACATGCATGTAAAATTAAATACAAACTGAACAACATTTACAATGTAGCCAACATGAAAATCGTAAAAAAAAAATCTGCCGTTCCATACAAAACTGCAAACCTACTCGAGTCAAATGTATGGGACAGCAGATTTTTTTTTTGCGATTTCGATTATGGTCCCATAGAGAAAGTTGTTCAATTTAATGGTCTGATCATCCCCATAAAAAAGTGTCAGCATATTAAGTTGGACCCTGTATATTTGAAACGGTTATCTTTTTATGTTTTCTATAGAACAGCTGATTTTTTATTCACGATTTCGATATTGGCCCATAGTCTCCTTCTTATCGAGTGGGCTGCAAGCCATGGTGTCAGAGTTTATTCAAACCGCCTTACGGCCTCTGACGTGGCCCATAGTGAAAGTTGTTCAGTTTGGCCTGGAGCACCTTGTTTTACCATATGTAACGCATTAAATTTTATTTACCCTGTATTTAAACCAATAAACGCACGACCCTCATACTAAACGAGGTTATAGATACTTTGCAATGATATCAGCACAAATAACGAATACAATTTGAACGTCAGGAAGTTGGCTCATTTTTTGTATCAAATAGCTTTTCAAACACAACATTAAAAACGTTATCCCTTAGTCACCTCACTCGATACCCACGAGTTGAAATTAAAAAAAAAAAAATATTTGACTGTGTCACACAAATTATCTAGTCACATTTAAAGTTCCAGAATCTAGCCTGGACTTGTATTATGATAACTAGACAACGATATAGAATACATAATATATAGATACAAACATCCATGACTCGGGTACAAATATTCATATTCGTCATAGAAATATTTGTCCCTTACGGGATTCGAACCCGCGACCCCCGGCACAGCAGGCAGGTCTCACAGACTGTGCTGTCTAATGTGTTAGTTTTTGCCGGAATAATAAATCAAGTGTTACAGTAACACAAAAATACCTATTGAATAACATGTTTTTTCCTTCTTCTTTTAGTATCAATGGTTCTCGACAAATGTTTTTTTCATTGTTGTTTCTATAAAACAGTCTGTTTTTATAATCTATCTATAATCTCCTAATACCAGGCAAAGGATTTTCCACCCCATCCCAAATAGCAAGCATTATTCTAATTGCTCCCAAATAATCTTCAAAGTAACGCCCTACGTGACCAAGTTTACACTATTATTATATTACGTGAACAATATTAACGCCCAAAACTACGCATTTACGTCATCACGTAACGAACGTAGATAGAAACAATGCCTTTCACCCTCCATTCAGAACGTGAACGTATATTTTACATACGTTCACTACATATGAACTAGAGTGCCTATTGGTCCTTTCACTTTTCATATCAAGCCTACATAGTTCGCATTCCGAACGCTGGGCTCTGATTGGTCGCTCAACTTTGACCTTTGCTGTGATTGGTGGACGATCACATACCTGCTCCTGTTTACGGAAATAATGTATTTGTTACGTATTTCCGGTGTTGAATGTAAACATTGCGAGCTTTTTTGTTTTTTCACACGTGAAATAGATTTAGTTTTAGTTGTTCAGTGTTATTTTAAGTAAATCTTGAATTTAAAATCGTATTTTTTGTAAAGTTACGAAGAAAAACATGTAACCAGTCAATATTTTTGTGTACCTATCGAATATCTGGGTACAGTGATAAATAATGACACAAAGATGTTCGGGGAAAAACGAAAACTTGTAAAAAGTGTTATGAGAAAATGAGAAAAACAATTAAAATTACCAAGACTTGGGAACAAACTTTTGAATTCACCATAAAATGCCTCTTACGGGATTCGAACCCGTCATCCTCTGCTCAGCACGCAGGTTTACTACCGAGTGACCTATCGGGTAGATCGATAAAACACACCACTCATGCATGGTGGCATCCCTTTAGAGGTAATTAAACCACTGCTAATGTGCTAATGAGCGTTATACTCTTTTTTTTTAATTTAGTTCCAAAAAACTCGACAGATGGCATGTTTATCGCCCCATAGAGCCGTTCGCGAGATCCTGTCAAAACCTTGTCAAGACTGTGCATGCCTTTTTTTGGAATGCCAAGGGATCGAGCCCATACAGCCATGTCAGGCGTAAATGTTTAGAATTTTCGATTAAAATGATTGGTAAATAATGAAATATGTCATTAAGAAATGCGTTGGCATCTTCTTGATCATCTTTTCGCTCTTTATTATTTTAAAGAAACACTTTTTGAAATGTTGACGTTTCTTCGCACAGACCGTAGCGCCATCTATCGATCCCCTAGAAAACAAAAATAAAAACGCTCATTACCGACCGACCGACTTACCTTACACCGACATTCTGTTTTCCCAATAAAAGTCTATTTCTATTGTTCTATTGTTATAGTGGAGGTTTGAATTTTTTTTTAAGTTTTAGCCTCTGATAAGTCATATGTCTAGATAGACAGTCGAAACTACAAACGCATCAAAAAATTACCTAACTCTTGGTGATAAACCGTGTCGCTATACACGCATACAGATATAAGTTGTATGACGCCTCACACACACTTTTTTTTAAGCGTGAGGCTCAATCTAGACATACTTTATCTAAGGTTTTAGAGTTAAATTACATGCGTATCACTATAAATACGTTTAGTATGACACCCAAGATAACAAATGGGTTATTTACTTCCACTAAAATGTTTGATGTGTAACATATTTCATCTCACTTTCCTGTGGGAAGTTTCCTTATTCTTCGAGTGATTTCATGAAAAGGGACGGAAGTATGTAACAGGAAGTCGGGGCGCTATTTACGCGCTATTTGATTTGACCAATGAGCGGGCGGTGGTAGAGTTGGCCGTCAGATGGTCCCTTGAAAAATGGGTTGGCCATTTTCCGAGAGGCTGGTACTGTTAGCCAACAGTATCATTAAAAAGAATTATTCTTCGTTACGATAAATCATTTCAAATAATACCTGAATAATTTTTTTCAGGATATAATGTTAATGTTGCTTACAAGGTGAGATTTACGGGGTGATTGGGGATCTACCTCCTAGCGGTCCACCCCGGGCAACGGCATCACAAGCTACCAAGTTTGTGGTGGCGGCTGAACGATCCCCCACGCGGTGTGGTAGGCTCCGCAAGGAGCCGCCTGGCTCGCGACCACCCTCCTGCCGGAGTCTGGCGCCAAGCAGCTTGCTGCGTTCCGTCAGTGTGCAGGAGTGCCAGTGCACTTCTGGGTAAGCTCGCTACATCTTCGGCCCCATCTTTGTCCTGAGGACTAGATTGGGGTCAAGAGCAAACCCATCAATAATAAAAAAAAAAAAAAAAAAAAAAAAAAAAGATTTCAGATGTTAGGCTCTTTTTTTTGTTAGCTTTAGATATATGCTGTTGGGCAATGGTCTCTTCTTTATTCCAACAATCTCTGTTCTGGGCAGGCTCTGGTCATTTGTCATGATGATACGGCTGTATCACGTCTTTTATCTCGTTCGTTCGCGTGCAAATAGAAAGAGAGCGAAGGTGTTATAGCGCTGTATCACGGTGTCATGCTAAATATGCAGATCATCCCACCAGCTCTTTTTAGGACGACCTGGACGCCGACGACTATTTTCTGGGATCCAGGATATCGATATTCGCCTACATCTCCTGGTGGATTCGACGGACAGATAAAAATTATATGTATTAATAAAATATTATTTGCTTTCAGGTTATACAAGAAAATTCAGAGGACCGCTGAAACTGCAAAGGTGAGTCAAAAATCATGTTACAAACTTTCCATTATTACTTATTTATTTGGTATTACTAGTTGTGCCCGGCGACATGCGTTGCAATGCCCCTTTTTACTCGACACACACTTGGCCGTTTTTCCCCTAAATACCTAATTCGGACCATAAAGAACATTCCAGCTGTTCTCAAGTGATGCGCTTTTACCAACGAAGATTGTTTCATTTTTTATTTAAGGCCAGGTTATCCAAGTGCAAGCGTCTCTTTCTTGCAAGCATAAGTTTTCAATTAGCCATCCCGCTCCAATTGAAAGCAGGATCGCAAAAAAACGTGTTTTTCATCAATATCTTTGCTCATGGGTGTTTCTAAGCTCAAAATTCTACGGAGTTAACTAGAAATATTTAATGTATTTAGTTAAGTACAAGAATAAAACGTTAAATGTCAGCAGTTTAATCATAATATTGAAAAAAAACATAACAAAAAGGGGTTACTTTGGGATTTTTTTCTATCTATTAAACTTTAATCTAATCGTGTAATTGAGAACGGCCGCCTATCAGCCAGATCCTTACATAAGACATAATTAGTTTTCAGACTTTAAAACACAGTTTAAAACACTTTCGTTCGTGTTCAAAAAACGGCCTCGACCGGATAACAGCGTCTTAAGTATATTGATTTATTTGTTATTTCCTAGTGACCCTCCCCGGCTTTGGACGTGTTCCACAAATGACACACAAGCATCAGCCTATCTATTAGTTGAAACCGTATCAAAATCCCTGCTGATTAGCCTATATACAGACAGACAGGAAAATGACAAAAAGTCTGCCAGATTTGTTACATAATTATTGAAAAAAAACATCAACATGCTGCAATTACTATTGAGTCGATTAGCGAGTAGGTTCGCAAACGTTCGTGTACATTTCTTGCTGGCCACGTGGCTCTGCCATTCTGCATTTACTCAAATCTGTTTATGAAACAATCCTTGAGTTTACGATACTCCCGAAACTCAATCGACATTGGCAGAAATGCAGTGTTTTTTCCTTTTTTGAACGAACCGAACGAACCCGTCACAATGTCATCGTACCAGCGCAACAAAGGTCAATGTTTGATGGTGTTCTAGATATCCTTACCACCCTTAGCCATTAATTTATACGTTATAATTTATAAGTAGGTACGTGGAGATGCTTGTATTTGCATAGAGCGATAAATGTAAAAAAATAATTCTTAAATAATGTACGTACTGATACAGAAAGACGTCACTTTATCGTAAAAACGTCTAAATTATTAGACTTATCTAGCTTATGTCAAGACTATCAGCAATTTTTGTGACCTACTTGTTATCTGCTATCGGGACTTAATTAGTGCTTTGTTGAAAAAAAACGTATTTATATAACATACATACATTAACTCACGACTACAATACCTATAGGAGTAATCATAATCTTTACAACAACTACCAACTGTATTTTAGAGCGTGAAATTGTAAAAAAATGCTCACTTTGAGTCGCGTGGCTAAGGAGGTCCCAAGTGGACGCGTTCGGTTTGCGATTTAATTGGCCACGTGGCTCCACCGTTTTATGGCGATTTTGAGTGTGTGTTTTTGTTTAAAAACAGGGCTTTGAGATCGCCATATCCTATTACCGTACAATATCTTTTTTTTTTTTTTTTTTTTTTTTTTTATTTAAAATGGGTTTGCTCTTGACCTCAATCCTGTCCTGAGGACAAAGATGGGGTCGAAGATGTAGCGAGCTTACCCAGAAGAAGCCTATTCACTCTTACTTTGAAGTAATTCGGGTTGTAAGTGCTCGGAAATACTGACGCAGGCAGGGCATTCCACTCCTTGGCTGTGCGCATTATAAAAGAATCAGAAAGGCGCTTAGTGCGGATACGTGGGATATCAACCAAGAAGGGGTGGTATCCCGTACAATATCTAATAAATATATATCTTCAACACTTGACACTGGCGAAATCTAACAAGGAAACGCCATTAAATAAAAATAGAATAGAATGCTCACTTTAAGCATAGTGAAGGTGGAATTACGTGTCGAGTGATGATATGTGGATAGCCTTCATCTATAGAAATACTGCATAAGCATTAAGTAACCTTAACCCTTAGTCGCCTCATACTATAACCATGGGAAGAAACGACATGGTAAATTCCAAGCCAGAGACATACTTTTATTTTAAATCTAATAAGCTATTCGAGCCTTCCGAAAAAAATTGTGTGACAACCCTACAACAAAAAGCATAAAAATGCGTTTTAAGAGAACACGAAATTTTAAGTTCTTCAAAAACGAGAAAAATGCATGAAAACACGTCATCTTTGTGACGATTTTCTATCGAGTGAAGTAATTCCAATCGTGTATTCAGTTTATGATTCCACTAGATAAACTATCCAAAAATACTGAGGTATGACTTTAGTTTCGGTAAATGGTATAAATCTAGTCGTAAAATGATAAATAAAAGATGCCCCCGAGGTATTTCCACCTACTATTACACCTTAAGACAAATAATCAAAATCGGCCCAGGCGTTTGGTCTTTATGCGCCACAAAGGTACAAACTTACATGCATACATAGGCTGTTAAACACATTACCCTTCCTTAGCGTCACGCAGTCGGGTAAAAGAACGTACAAAAATTGCGTCGAAGGCTCACATAGAATTGCACAGATGTTTTAAACTTTTGTCTCGTTTTCTGTCACGCTGCATAAATTTATATTAGGATTCGTCCAATTTTATTCTACTGTCTGGCCTTGCTCAAAATTGTGCAAACATCATCGAATTCGGCTTTGTCTAAGTATATGTACCTAACTGGTAGACTATAATGGTAATTTTGTTTTAATACTCGAAGTATGTCACTATAATAAGTTACATTTATTAAATTACTATGCCTTTATGTTCAGTTTATAAACTATTTTTAATTATGTTCAGACCATATGTAAAAAATTCGTAAAAAATATCAAGCATATGGGAGAATAAGTGCGTTCACACACGATGACGCACTGACGGAGCGGCAGATGTCAGTCCATAGATAGAACCACTCCCGGTGTGTCAATGCGTCACCGTGTGTGCTTCTACGTGCGGTTTCATACAACTCCTTGCTTCACAAATGACGGACTGACGTCCACCGCTGCGTCAATGCGTCATCGTGTGTGAACGCACTAAGATAAGGATGTAATCGTACAATAATTGTGAAACTATTTTTGCTCTCTGTATTTGTCCATATAAAATTATTTAAAAGACTTTTATTTACTTAGTCACTAACACACATTGACCAGAACAGGTTTTGTTTCGGGAACTGTTTGTACTACAGCATCAAATCCACTATCATACATACATACATACATAAGCTCACGCCACTCTGTCCCATGGAGGTAGGCAGAGACCACGGACCGCCACCGCCACACGCTACGACTCTGACACACCTCTTTAGCCTCATTCACATTCATACATCTCTTCATGCACTTCCGTTGATTGAGGGTGTTACGCACTTGTCCTTTTTAAAAGCTTTCCACGTAATTTTTTTGACTCTACCACCGTGTCTGAAGGTCCTGCGTTGTAGAGAAGATGCGGTCAGAAACTCTACAACACTACTTTTGAACAAATCAAAATAGAAAAAGTACAATTACAAATACAATGTTGAATTACAGAGTGTAATTCACAGAATTAATTAATTCAGAGTTTAATATTGTCAAGACCAGACATTTTGTATACAAGGTGTTACAAAAATACAAATAAACCTTTAAGGGGGTGGTATAGACCATCAAACTGAACAACTTTGACTATGGGACCAACATCGAAATCGTGAAAAAAAAAGAGATGTTCTATCAAATTTCTTACAAATCGACGAGCTAAAATATGTATGGGATATGTTTTTTTTTTTTTTTGAGATTTCGATGTTGGTCCCATTGAGAAAGTTGTTCAGTTTGACGGTCTAAACAACCCCCTTAAGAGTTTCAAATATTTATTGTTACTTATGAAACACCTTGTATACAGGGTGAAACTTGGGTGAAATTGATATCATAAGTATCCTTTTAAACTTAAGAGTCTACCCATCAAACTGAACAACATTTACTATTGGAGGAAAAAAATCTGCTGTTCCATACTAAACTGCAATGCCTACTTGACTCAAATGTAGGTATGCTACATCAGATTTTTTGGTTTGCTCCCATAGTAAACGTTTTTCAGTTTGATGGATAGACTCTTAGTTAAAAAGTGAGAATTATATCATTTTCACCCAGTATATATCTGTTTTTTTTATTCTGTATCTTAAAAGTTAGAAAGGGGCGTAAAAAACCCCCATTCAAAGCCTCGCATTGTATGAAGTCCCGAGGAGACTACAGCATTATCTAGATTGCTAAACTTATCCGCTGGAATTCGGAGGAAGTGGACTGACCACAGGCTATAGGAGATCCTGGCACTTTACTCCATAGCAGCTTCTTCCACAAAGCGTAAGGACAACTCTTTGATGATCAGTTTTGCTTCAAGGACCCGGAGATTCTGCACCAAACACCGTGAATACTATTTCTATTAGTTTTCGGCCATGGACAAAAGCAATCAATCATATCCCCGATCTTATATCCTAACATAATCTATGGCATGACTGTATGATAAAATGTGAGTCAAGCGCGAGTCGGTTTACTTTGAAGGGTTGCTACCACGGAGGCATAATCATTGAGCTATATTACGTACTAGAGAGGAGACATCGCACTTCTCATTCAAGTGCTGTTTCGCCGCACCTTTTTCACCCAAAACCACGCTACTCCTACTAGCATGAGGCACATAATAGAGGCGCTAAATGAAGTTGCCGCTTTCCACCTCCGTCGAGGAGAATAATAGTATATAAGAAGGTATACTTATACTAACCTCGGGCAGTAAATAAGAAAGCCTCAGATTCTTTCTAGCTCAGATTACATGAGTTCTGAGGCATTTCTTACTTTCTTGCCCTCGGTGTGTAATCAACCTATAAGTGTCGCATCTAGTACGGTATTACATAATATATCCATGGGCACAAGTGTAATCAACTATAAGTGTCGCATCTAGTACGGTATTACATAATATATCCATGGGCACAAGTGTAATCAACTATAAGTGTCGCATCTAGTACGGTATTACATAATATGTCCATGGGCACAAGTGTAATGAACTATAAGTGTCGCATCTAGTACGGTATTACATAATATGTCCATGGGCACAAGTGTAATCAACTATAAGTGTCGCATCTAGTACGGTATTACATAATATATCCATGGGCACAAGTGTAATCAACTATAAGTGTCGCATCTAGTACGGTATTACATAATATATCCGTGGGCACAAGTGTAATGAACTATAAGTGTCGCATCTAGTACGGTATTACATAATATATCCATGGGCACAAGTGTAATCAACTATAAGTGTCGCATCTAGTACGGTATTACATAATATATCCATGGGCACAAGTGTAATGAACTATAAGTGTCGCTTCTAGTACGGTATTACATAATATGTCCATGGGCACAAGTGTAATCAACTATAAGTGTCGCATCTAGTACGGTATTACATAATATATCCATGGGCACAAGTGTAATGAACTATAAGTGTCGCATCTAGTACGGTATTACATAATATGTCCATGGGCACAAGTGTAATCAACTATAAGTGTCGCATCTAGTACGGTATTACATAATATATCCATGGGCACAAGTGTAATGAACTATAAGTGTCGCATCTAGTACGGTATTACATAATATGTCCATGGGCACAAGTGTAATCAACTATAAGTGTCGCATCTAGTACGGTATTACATAATATATCCATGGGCACAAGTGTAATGAACTATAAGTGTCGCATCTAGTACGGTATTACATAATATGTCCATGAGCACAAGTGTAATCAACTATAAGTGTCGCATCTAGTACGGTATTACATAATATATCCATGGGCACAAGTGTAATGAACTATAAGTGTCGCATCTAGTACGGTATTACATAATATATCCATGGGCACAAGTGTAATCAACTATAAGTGTCGCATCTAGTACGGTATTACATAATATATCCATGGGCACAAGTGTAATGAACTATAAGTGTCGCATCTAGTACGGTATTACATAATATATCCATGGGCACAAGTGTAATGAACTATAAGTGTCGCATCTAGTACGGTATTACATAATATGTCCATGGGCACAAGTGTAATCAACTATAAGTGTCGCATCTAGTACGGTATTACATAATATATCCATGGGCACAAGTGTAATGAACTATAAGTGTCGCATCTAGTACGGTATTACATAATATATCCGTGGGCACAATAAATAAATCGAAATACACTTACATTTTTTTTCATTTTATATTTCTGTGTTCATTGCATAACTAGCACTATGCGTCATTTAAGGAAAAATCTTTGCAAGCTGTAGGTAGTATTAATACGTGGTCAAATCTTCGAGGGTCAACAAACTAAACAACTTTGACTATGGGACTATGAGATCGTAAAGAAAAGGATTCCATATTGGAATAACCTATACGAGTGCTTATGTAAAGACTGCTATAAATAAGTAAAAAAAACGTTTTCCTCACATAGAAATGAAACCCCAAAACACATCCGATGATTGAATGTTTTATTATTTTATAACACTAGAACGAAACCTAAACTATACGGCGATAAGATATCAATAACCTAGGTCTCTGATAAAATGCTAAATTTACAAAAAAATACTGATAGCGTTGGACTATCAGCGGTTTGGCAATGTCACAAAACTCCCACTTCTCTAATATGCTCGTAAAAAAAACCTATAATAAATAATTATTTTAAATATACAGAGACCAGAAGGTCCACATCGTACTGTCACACAATATTATAATGCAAAAGTATGTTCGTCTGTATGCATATTTTGTTACCTTTCAACGGCTGAACCGTGGAACTGATCAATGACATTAGGCAGAGATAAAAAAAATATATATTTTAACTATCCCATGAAACAGTAATAATGTAGCCCTGGATCTAGATTTGCCGTAGGTCTGGAGCCAGTAGATTGCTTGATTCATGAAGACGGATAGGATAGGCATTAAATTTCGAAGCATACGAAATCGCGGATACAGCTAGTTCTCATAATAACTTTATGTCAGTAGAATTCGGTTCATGTTCGAGATAAAAAGTACCCAATGTAGAACTTCAGACTTCAGGCTTGGTATTGGCCATTGGTTAAATGTATGAAGTGTGAAAGTGTAATAAATAAATTCACTTCCATTCAATGTTATAGAATTCAGTTTGGATGATCTAGGCGAACGCATTTTGAGCAGCTATATTTATCCAAAACCATCCTTATTTATATGACCATAGACAATAGTGCGGATACCAGACGGGTCGGGAAAGGGTGAGCTACTCCGTTGCAGATTTAAACGTTTTTTTTTGTTTGTGGTTATCGAGGACTAATTCGGATGTCCCTTCAGATTAGTCTGCTTTTCGTCCACCGTATATTCGTATTCATTCAACACAAATCTTATTGGTTTATGAGATTAATTTACTTCCGTTATTTGGAATGTCATTTTACTTTATCCAGTGCGTAGGTAGAGACACATATATATCTTCTTTTTCATTCACACAAGATGAAGATACCATGATAAAAGAAAACTCAATGAAAATTACACTGCGAGATTGCTTACACGTATGCTGCATGCTGGCGTCCGTCACATACGCGTTCTTTCTCATGTGTGCGTAACCCTTGATTAAAGCATTTGTATGAAATAGGCCTTCTGCAATCTTTTTATTTTATTTCACCAACGTGTGTGTGAGAGATAAACTTGTAACCTATTCGTATTTACATGTTTATGTATGTGTGTGCGTTTGGACACAATCTTGACTTTGTGTTATTTAACTTTTGCTTTGGATATAACTTTTGAATTGAATGAAGTTTTAAATTGTGTAAGGTTTCTGTTGAAAAAGAAGCCTTTATAGAATTTCGGTGGGCGTTTCTTAAACCGCAGACCTTGTGCCAAAACAAAGTTTTAGATAAACTTTAATAACGTAAAAGTGGGTTAGTCAAAAGCTCGTAAAATTTCTTTTTTGCGGTCACGTGTTATGCCGTTCTCACACCATGACGCATTGACGGAGCGTCAGACGTCAGTTCCTCAATTGTGAAGCAAGGAGTTGTAAGAAACCGCACGTAGAAGCACACACGGTGCATCAATCCGTCACCGTGTCGCAAACTAAAGCAATCCTGTCAGGGGTGCAATTTTTTAATGTCATCGGTGGGCTTGAACGGTTTTTAAATCTCATACAAAAGCGTTTATGATTTTCGGAAGTCAAATCAGCAGTAGAAAGATGCATATCTCCATAGTAATTATGACATTTTCAACTGCTGAATTCATCGAATGAGATTCAAAAATCGCACTCCAGAACAAAAAAAACAGCTTTTTCATACATTTGAGTTGTGTCATTATAGTTTAGTATGGAACAGCAGTTTTTTTGTTCTGATGGGTTTGCTTCCGTAGTAAAAGTTGTTCAGTTTGACAGGTAGAGTATGTGGTTAGAGATTAACGATTATTTTCCTTACACCCTGTATCGTCGCACTTTATGGAGCAGTTTCCATAAAGCCCATGAGTACGAGTGAGAGGTTCGATGAGTCGATGATTTATGGCCTAAACTGTACGTACACACGGCGACACATCAAGCTACGCAAAACAAACATAAGCTGGCTGCGCGACGTTATACATTACTCTATCTACGCGCGGCCAGCTTATTTTGGTTTTGCGTAGCTTGATGTGCCGCCGTGTGTACATTGTAACGGCGCGACTATAGTAAGAAAGTGAAATCGTTTTATTCTCAACCACACTAGATTCAGCAAATGTGTTTTAAAATTGACTAGAAAAAAAATGAAGAGATTCATTTTTTTCATCAGTTATCTATCACGCTTGTGGCCGAATCATTCGCAATGATAATATTGATAATGCACCTCCTAATACCTTCTAATCATAGTTTCTAAATGTTATCTGATAACAACATTTTTTTGCTTGCATGCTTTATCATTTCGTGATACATACATACATAAACTCACGACCGTAGTTAATCTCTTTCAGGTTAGTCAAAATAATGTGATAATTGTTTAATTTTAACATGATGTTGTTATGGTTTTATGAGGTCATAGGTTGTGCCCTACAAAGACAGTGTCGGGCTGGACTTGATCCCTCAACCTTGATTTTTCGTCTAATTATACTCTAATCTTGCTTTCCATCGAAACTTACTTCTATTCATCATCATCATCATCAGGCGTATACAGGGTCCTTCTTAATATGCTGACACTTTTTTAAGGGGATGTTCAGACCATCAAACTGAACAACTTTCTCTATGGGACCAACATCGAAAACGCGAGAAAAAAATCTGCCGTCCCATACATTTGGCTCGAGTTGGTTTGCAGTTTTGTATGGAAGAGCTGATTTTTTTTTTCGCGATTTCGATGTTGGTCCCATAGAGAAATTTGTTCAGTTTGACGGTCTGATCATCCTCTTAAAAAAGTGTCAGCATATTAAGTTGGACCCTGTATACGCACAACCTCTTTTATTATGTGATCATATTTTTAATCCGCCTAAGAGACTTGGCTTTACAAATAACACTGTTCAAAGTAGCCATACAAAAAGCAATCATTTTTTACCCGTACTATACGTATAAAGACTTAGTACAGAAATCTATGGATTTAAGTCTCATTTAAAAAATGCATTTTGAAACTTAAAGAATTATCTATATCTTAAGAGCAGCTTCGGTAGCTCATTCAATGATTTATCAAGTACATAACGTGAAGATAAAAATGAAACAAGATAAAATACATTATAAACAACGGGATAAATAAAATCTAGATGTGGTTTATTGTTAAGATAATAAAGTCATAATTCAAATGATTTTGTAAAAACAAATGTCGGGACTGAAAAATTTACTAACAATTTAGAAAAAAAACAACAAACTTACAAGTGGCACCTCGACAGTTTTCTTTTTTCTCAAAAGACCTTTGTAAACAGGGTGAAAACTTAAATGCGTTGAGGGTGTTTCAAACCATCAAACTCAACAACATTCTCTATGAGACCAACACTGAAATCGCGAAACCGCTTCCATAGAAAACTTCAATGGCGATTCGACCCAAAAGTATGGAACAGCTGATTTTTACATCCTGTAGAAGCAGATATCGAACTCTTATATTTAGTTTGAATAGCATACCCAAATCATTTATTATCGTTTTTTTTTTTCTTATTTGACGGCCCGACAGCACAGTCTGTAGTGAACCTGCCTGCTGTGTCGAGGGTCGCGGGTTCGAATCCCGTAAGGTACAAATGTTTGTACCTATGGTGAATATGAATATTTGTACCCGAGTCATGGATGTTTGTATCTATTATGTATTCTATATCGTTGTCTAGTTATCATAATACACGTCCAGGCTAGATTCTGGAACTTTAAATGTGACTAGATAATTTGTGTGACCATGTCCAAGATATTTATTTATTTATTTTATTTTATATTTATTTAAAACAACTTATTATAGCTACTTAGCTAGCTAGTACTAAAATAGCACACAAAAACAAATACCCAGCCAAATAAGAACAATTAAAACGGTCTTAGTGCTAAAATCTAGCGACCTGGAGCTATGGTGACACAAGTGGCCCACGATGGTCACATCCCTCATCCATGAAGTCACGACTAAGAAGTACTAAAACTAATTTCTTCAGATAAGAAGACTGTGAACAAGGATAATTCAGTTGAATCTATCCTCGTCAACTTAAAACACTGGAAATTCCTAGTACAAATTACTTAAAACACTGAAAATTCCTCATAAACGTATGAGTACTAGGAATTTCCAGTGTTTTATGTTGACTAGAATCTATCTCCAATCATGCTAAAAAATAACTGGAATATACCGAATACCTAGGTCATAACAATAACGTAAATACCCAACTGATAATGTATGCAGTAGAAAACGAGATGGAACCATCCTATTATTATTATTTTGATAACAATTATCTCAATTCAACCTGATGTTGAAAGTCTGCCTACAAACTGCAAACCTACTCGAGCCAAATGTATGGGACTGCTGATTTTTTTTTTGCAATTCGATGTTGGTCACAAAGAGAAAGTTGTTCAGTTTGATGGTCTGATCATCCCCTTAAAAAATGTCAGTATTATTATTGTTAAGAAGGACGCTGTATGCAGAGGTTTTTTTCAGGATGTTATATAAATAACACACACACTAGAATAATCTAGTGGTGTTACAAATACCTATAAGGCAAGCGTAAGTGGAAATGTTGGAAGGGGACGGCCTAGACGTACATATTCGGACCAAATTGGCGACGTGCTTAAGAAGGGCCAGGTCAGATCTACCCGAAACCGACGAGCATGCATGAAAGGACTAATGAATGTGGAGGAAGCTAGGGAGGTTTGTCAGGATCGTAGCAAGTGGCGTTCCGTTGTTTCTGACTACCCCAGTGGGAGACAGGCGTGAGAATATGTATGTATGTATGTACAAATTGAACTGAACAACTCACTACAGAGCCAACATCGAAATATCGAGAAATGCGCACTGATAAAAAAATTATTCTGTATGTTTAAGACTGAGTTAAAGTTCATAATACAGAACAAAGAGGGTTAAAATCTTAAAATGCCATGTAACATATCCAGTCGTACTATTTCTATGGGAAAGATAAAATACATAATATACAAAATGTTCGAATCTTAAAGGTGTTAAATATACAAAGAGACTATTGAATAGAGACAAAGATAAATGATTTAAAACTTTAAATAGGACAAAACGGCCATTTTGGAATAGAGGCCCGTTTAGATTGGGGCTTGGTACAAGTTATTCGAATACTTACCTTTCAATTTAATGGCTTGATAGGCTTGGTGTATCAACTGATGAAAAATCAATGAAATAAAATATCTTTATTTTTGTAACAAAAAAATTTTGGTAGTATCTTAAGTATGTGAACATATTCCCATATTATTTATTAACCAACAATTTTATTTTATATGTCAAGTCTACAATCAAATCGCAAAACAAATTTTACGATAAGAACATTAAGCAAAAAATCAATCATACTTCGTACAATCATGGTACAGTCCTACCCACAACAGAATAAACAGAAAGTACAAAATATCTGTTCACTAAAGAGCCAAGAGCTTACAAATTGTGTTGTTATCAGATTTGGTAACGTTTATCTGTGGTTTCTCATTCATTTATTGTACCTACATCTTGTATTTACCCGCTATCGTCTTATGACTTACAGCGTTTGTTAAAGAGGGCGAGTACCTTTTCAAGCGGTTTGTGAATAGGAAAGAATTTGCGATGTGGTGTGTCCCCGTCTTTTATTTAACTTTTTTTTCGCGATGAAAATTTCTTCAAAAGGGGTTAGGAGCTTTTATTTCAACGAACTTTTAGCCAACAGATACAATATGACATAACAGTATGAATGTAGTCACATTGCTACAACTACAAGTGCAAATTCATCATCATCATCAGCCCTGTAAACCCCACTGTTGGGAATAGGCCTCTTCATTTTCAGTCCCACGCTAGTCTCATCCACGTTTGCCGGCACTCTACATAATGTCTGGCTGCCTAAACCCTTAGCGCGAGACCGAGTCACCCTTGGCCAGTCTCTATTATTAGTTGTGATGTTATACTGTAAAGTTTGCACTATAATCATATCAAGTTTGACTTTTGTATTTATTACCGTTTTTACGATAGAGCGGGAAGAAAATCGTTGAAAAAACTAGTCTCTTGTATGGGTTACTTATAACATTGTTTACTTTTTGTTTTTAATAATCTTAATTTTTCATCAATTTTCAAATCCAATATACAGGGTGTCCCGTAAATCAACGTCAAGCCGGAATCGGGTGATATGATAATCATAATAGTTACCAGCAAGCCGGAATCGGGTGATAGGCCAAATGAAAAATAAAAAAATAAATCTAAGTCATAATTTTTTTTTATTTTGCCATTTTTTCGAGTAAATGTGCACCCTGTGAATTCCAAGCAACAGGTTAGATTAGCACTATTCAGGATTAAATAAGAAAAATAAAGTTGAAAAAAGGAAAGATTTGTAGCAAAAGGAGCTGAAAAACCATCACAGGATTTACATTTAAAAAAGTCTATAATTAAAAAAAAAAAACATTTTATTTTTTATTTTTCGGTAACTATTATGATTTGGCCTATCACCCGATTCCGGCTTGACTTTGATTTACGGAACACCCTTTCGGGGTGGGGGTTCAAATCCCCATATACGTATCCTGTGAAAATTTTATCCGGCTACCTATTACCGTTTGGACAAATGGACAACGTAGGCTTAATAATTAAGGTCCCGTTTTCACCCTTTGGGTCCCGTTTTCAGCCCTAAAAAACATCAAACATCTTTCAAACGAAAAACAACATTAAAATCCCTAGCTCTTACTAGCGCATTTCTTGCATTCACTTGTAACCCACTTTTATTAGCTGCCCAACCATCGTAAAATCGTCCCTGCTGCTTACATCTTAAATAACTCTTTACTACTTTCAGGCTGCAATACAAAGTTTGCATCGCAGTAAAGTTATCAAACAATTAGTAGACAATAGGTACCAATGACCAGATTTCATGTTAGCTCAGACAATGATAGGTGTAAGGTTACAGGATGCGATGGCGAATAGCCTTCATGGTATGTTAGAAAGAGATGTGAAACATCTTTAAGGTTGTTTCTAGGTCAACTGAAGTTTAAGGCCTCCGCTCATTGCAGCGATTTTATCGAGCGATAATATCGCTGCGATTTTGCGATAATTGTTTCCAGTACATTTTGTATGGGGACGCGCGCGTTCCTACACACTGCCGCGATATTATCGAGCGATAATATCGCTGCGATTTTGCGATAATTGTTATCAGTACATTTTGTATAGAGACGCGCTCGATCCCACACACTGCCGCGATATTATATGCGTGACGCGAATCGCGGAATCGCTGCAGTGTGTAAGGTGTCGCGATATCGCTGTCGATAATATCGCTCGATAAAATCGCTCGATAATATCGCTGCAATGTGCGGAGGCCTTTATACGACTTTATTTAAAGGGTGGAACTTTGATACCATCTTTTTCAGCATTACCTACTTAAGTACATATTTTGTAGCTTTAGACCTTATGGTCTATCGGTAGGTTGTTCAGTTTTTATAAACTGAACAACTTTTCATATGGAAGCAACATTGGAATCGCGAAAAATAAGTCAGCTATTTTCCATCCATTTGAGAAGAGTAGCCATTGACGTTTATCTATGGAACAGCTGACAATATATTTTGCGATTTCAGGCTTGATTCCATAGTAAAAGTTGCTATTCTTATTTTATATGCCAACGACTTCAATTTCCTTTTTAAACAGTGTAAAGTAAAATTTATTTTGTTGCTTCGGTCCATCAAACTGAACAACTTTCAATGGTGTCAATATCGAAAAATAAATCAAGTGTTCCAGAGAAAACATTATTAGCTACTCGACCCGAATGAAACAACCGATTCTTTTTAAATATCGATTAAGGCTCCATCGTGAAAATACCGAACTTCTTTTTAGAACATTTTTTCTACACCGGGTTTCGTAACCAATCAAGGTTCCTTTTATTACGAAACTAAATAAACAAACGGAAAACCTAACAACTCATTCTATTGACCAAAAACTTTTAAAACACTTTTTTCAAAAAAACTTTTAAACTCGTGTTTCATTTGATAAACTCAACAAAGGAGGTTGTGAACAATAAAAACAAAAAACAACTCGAGAACTATACAAGGAAAGTCATTTGAAAAAAATTCTAATTATGTGTTGGGCGTTTATTTACAAGGTTCCGTAGCCATAATAATGCGTAAAAGTGCAGGACAACATTTCTATGTTTCGTATACATAATTTAGCCTGTATAAACGACCCGTCAAGACCATAATCCTTTCCGGGGTGCTCAGAAGCTGCACTACAACTAACTACCAACCTATTTAAAGTATGCAGTTGTAGAGACTCACTTTTAGATTAAAGATCATTTGGCATAGATTTTGAAGATTTCAGGATGAAACGACGTGTCAAGTTGTGATATGATGGGTAAAGTTTTTCGACCTTCGAAACCTTCATACTTATTGCCTATTTTTATATTTATTTTTGTTACTGGTTATAAGACTTTTATAGTAGTAGATCACTCTTTTTTATGTTAAATTCGGCTGTGACAATAATAGCAGTGGTCTGACCAACTACCGTATACTGCAGTCACAGACCATTTTGTCTTGATTATGTTTATTTTTGTTGTTTTTTTTTATGTATTTGTAAGTACTGACCGTTTTATATATTGTTTTTGTAATGTGTTTTTTAAAGACAAATAAAGAAATTCTATTTTAATTCTACTACTCTATTCTATAACTCTAGATACTTATTGATTAATATTGATGACACTTATTATCCGGAACCCCATGTCCACGGTCATGTGCTAATCACATAAAATTACTTATTTTTCCTTCACGGAAGATGAATAATAAAACTCTTTTGGTCTTCCTCTAAAAATTTGATTTTTCTTGTTTTTCCTCTTTAATCTTGTTTTCTTTCGTTTTTATTATATTTGAAAGAAAGAAAGAAAGTAAAATTATTTATTTGGATCTCCGACACACATTCAATCTTTTACATGACCAGAGAGATACATATACACATTTGTGACTACGGGACCCTAAAGTCGTAAGTTTTATGTAACAGCCCTGAAAGTTCTTGACCTTAGGAAGTTAAGACGACTGTATTTTACCTAGGAGGTATTCAGAAACTTAAAAGTTGTTCAACAACTGTTGTTTCGTAGATTTAAAAGTTCTCGTTAGCGTTTAATAAAAAGAGAAACCTAAATAATTCAGGTTACTTGTTAGGTACCTACATCTTCTATGTTTTAGGTACTATTGCTTATAGTATTAATTCTAGTTCTAACAAAATAAAATAACAAATGCAATTACGAAACGTTACAAATCGCAAAAATACAAATGATGGAATGGGATGGATGGTTTTTTTATCTTAAAATAATGAAAAAAAAAAAACTGTATGTAACTTACATATACCTACACTACAGGGTGTTACTTAAGTACATAAGAAAAATAAATATTTAAAACTCTTAAGGGGGTTGTTTAGACCGTCAAACTGAACAACTTTCTCTATGGGACCAACATCGAAATCACTAAAAAAAAATCTTATATCCCATACATATTTTAGCTCGAGTCGATTTGTAGAGTAAGGAACATCATTTTTTTTCGCGATTCCAATATTGGTATCTCCTAAAACTGGCATAAATGCAGTGCTAGACAAAATCAAAAGGTCATTATTTAAAATAAACATTACGTTTGTATAGCAGGCCTTTGCCCAGCAGTGTAATGAAATAGGCTAAGGAAAAAACACACTGTACAAATTACAATTCTTTGGTACATAAAGTCTAAGAATATAGACATTGGCAATTAATTAAATGCTAAAGATTAAAAAACAGGTCAAACTGATAAATAGCGTCTTGCATAGCGATGTTGACAAGACGAAAGAATTATTGTGCATTTGCCCCATTTTTTTACTAATATCTTTTATTACATTATTTGCTTGGAATAGCCTATAACCTATGCGATAATGCAATAAACATGTTTTTTTTATTTACTAGTTTTTGCACAAGATAAGACAGTAAAGTTACTACAACTATCAATCTGATTCAAACAGTGTAGAGTTGTAGCAAGATTAGTATGACACTTTGGTTCGTTTTTCCATCATGTTGCTAAGAAGATATCTTTTCCGACCGAGTCAGTTTGCAAGTTTTGCCGTGAGCGGTTGTCTTTCACTTGGTATTTGCGTGGTTTGCGTTTTTGCTTGCCACGAGGCTCCGCATTCTCTTCTCAGCTGTGTTTTTGACCCAAAACTTTCCTTGAATATGGGTTAGGTACTACTTGACACTGGCGGAACAGCAGTGCTATGCTAATGCACAATCCATTAATTTTTAAAACAATAAAAATCTCTTCCGGCGCTAAGACCGCCATTATATTCGTCTTTTTACGAAATATTTTTGGTGTACAAAATAATTGACATGTTAGTTTATTTCATTATTAAAGTTTCGTTAATAAGTTTTTAAACAATGATCGCCATTTTAAAAACCCATTTTCCTATCTTTGTTAAACTTTTTTTTCTTGTTCCACAGATCCTACATGACACACTAGAGAGAAAAAAAACAAAAAATTCAAGATGGTGGACACACAGCATTTCTGCCTTCGGTGGAACAACTATCAGAGTAGCATTACGAGTGCTTTCGAGAACCTTAGAGACGACGAGGACTTTGTCGACGTCACCCTAGCATGCGATGGCAAGAGTTTGAAGGCACACAGAGTGGTTTTATCGGCGTGTAGTCCGTATTTCAGAGAGTTGTTAAAGGTTGGTATCGGTTGGTATGTTTTTATTTTGAACGCGAGTAGAAACAACATTTTAAACAATTTCTGAAAAACTAGATGGCGCTGTCTGACCGATATTTCACTTTATTATATTTAAATGTTATAATTATAGTACAGTCGTGAGCATTTATGCTTATGTTGTAAATATTATAAAAATTTAAATAATTCCATCACCTATATTAGGCCAACGAAGTTTGATAATTTTATTTAAATCGTAATAAAATTGAACGATATTAGTAGTGCCAACTAGCAAATATTTCTAGAAAATTGGTATAATATATTTGCCTTGTAATAACAAATATTTACAAGGAAAAAAAACAAAAAAGGTAAAAAGTAAAGTTTGTCAGGTGTGGGGTTCGAACCCACGCTCCCTCTCGGGAACCAGAGCTTAAATCTGGCGCCTTAGACCACTCGGCCAACCTGACTTGACAGCCTTCGCTCAAATTATCGGTCGGCTTCCACAAAGAATATGAGTATGTAATCTAATCATACTGCAAACCAAAACTAATCGATTGTGTTTTGTTTTATTCATTGAAATCGTTACGTTACTAATATCATTGATTGAAATGACAGATTTCTAATTGAAATAATAAAATCAAGCAATGTAAAATGAAACTGACATTTTACTATTTACTGTTTAGTTTAGCAAAGTCGATCAATTTAATTAAGTAACTACTCCTAATAGGTAAATGAAATGCGATTTCAAATCACATGTTCGATACAAAACTACAAACCTACTTGAGCCAAATGTATGGGACAGCTGATTTTTTTTCGTGATTTCGATGATGGTGCCATAGAGAAAGTTGTTCAGTTTCTAAAAAAGGGTCAGCACCTACTTAATATACCTTCACGTAATTTATGGACACCCCCTTGGCATATTTCAATAGAATAACATCTGACTCTTATCGACTTATTTCAAATTAAATGTTCACAATGAAATCTCCACTTCGTCAAGTCTATTGTTTTTATAATTATAATTTGATTTAAAAAACTATAACAATTGTATTTATTAGCAAAACATCATGTCATTGACTAGAAACACGTGTAAACTTTTTGTTATCAACCATTTTGTTATCAGCTAGGTGATGATTTGATGTAAAATAAAAACAATACGTAGGTACTTAGATATACTTAAATATTGTTTTAAAAGTAATTAATTTTATGTTTAGCGTATGCATTGTAGGCAACCTTTGACTACTTATATGAGGACTAGTTACGCTAATAACAAACATTTCTGACTCTTTTTGCAGGGGCAAAAATCCGCAACTTTGGATTTTACTCCCCATAACTTTAGATTCTAATTTTGAATGTTAAAAATCATGAAAAGTAGTCTCATGTGAACCACAAACGTTCTAAGTTCGAATTTATTGTTTCGCAATTATTGGCTGTCTCGTTTAGTGATAACTTGATAAGGTATAAAATTGAATGTAAATTCACATGATTAATTGTTCTTATACCGTGGCAGAGGGGAAATGCTACCGCAAGGCTAGTCCTTATAATAAGTAGTCAAAGTAGGCAACAGATTCATTAACTGGACTGCCAAATATGCAGACTAATTTTAAAAAACGGCGTAGATTTTACGTTGCGTTGATGTCTTTTATATGAGCTTAGTTTGTAACTCTTCACGTTTCATCGTAGAGCGAGCCTGCTAGGACAAAATATATTTTTATCATCATCATCATCATTATACAGGGTGTTTCATTAGTAACAATAAATATTTAAAACTCTTAAGGGGGTTGTTTAGACCGTCTAACTGAACATCTTTCTCTATGGGACCAACATCGAAATCGCGAAAAAAAATTGATATCCTATACATATTTTAGCTCTAGTATTTGTAGAGTATGGAACATATTTTTTTTTTCGCCATTTCGATATTAGTCCCATAGTGAAAGTTGTTCAGTTTGATGGTCTAAACCACCTCCTTAAAGGTTTATTTGTATTTTTGTAACACCTTGTATAGGGTCCTTCTTAATATGCTGACACTTTTTAAGGGGATGATCAGAACATCAAACTGAAAAACTTTCTCTATGAGACCAACATCGAAATCGCGATGATAAAATCAGCTGTCCCACACACATTTGGCTCAAGTAAGTTTACAGTTTTGTAAACCTACAGTTTGGAAAAGCTGATTTTTTTTTCGCGTTTTCTACGTTGATGCCTTAGAGAAAGTTGTTCAGTTTGACGGTCTGATCATTGTAAAATTTGTATCATGGGTATAATCACCCCTTAAAGTAATGCAAATGTTTACCTACCCTAACACCATGGTATTGAAGTGAAAAGCCCATTCCAAAAAGGAACCAAACAGATTTTTTATATGTGATATTTTTCTCACCAGTCAACGCCATGCAAACACCCAGTGATCGTCCTGCAAGACGTGGCGTTCACAGACCTCCACGCCCTGGTGGAGTTCATCTACCACGGGGAGGTGAACGTCCACCAGAGGAATCTATCATCCTTCCTGAAGACAGCAGAGGTGCTCCGCGTGTCTGGTCTCACACAGAATGATGACACTCAGGGGGTTAGTATCATTATACCTAGGTTGTTTAGTAATTTTACCTAGGCAGTTTAGTAATTTTACCTAGGTAGTTTAGTAATTTTACCTAGGTAGTTTAGTAATTTTACCTAGGTAGTTTAGTAATTTTACCTAGGTAGTTTAGTAATTTTACCTAGGCAGTTTAGTAATTTTACCTAGGTACAGTACGACCAGGAAAATAATTCCGCTCGTCAATCTTCGTTTGCGCAGAGCAGACCCGAGTCCCCGACAAAACCCGAAGTCATTTAGTAATCAAAGGGTACAAATTCGGATAGCAGCTAAAAGGGCGCGGAAACAATAAGCCAATAGCGACAAGGGATCCGAGGTGACACATTCTGGTTGGTCAATATAATTTCGCGCGCTATTAAAATTTGTCAACAGCGCAGGTACATCGGTGAGACTTATAAACCTGGTACTACTGTACCTATACTTACAAGACCATATTAAATTGAAAGAAATACTTACTATTCTTTTATAAAACTTCTTCAGCAACCAAGGAAGTTGCCAAGAGTTGGGGCAGATACTTAACCCCTTCTACAAATTGTGTTGTACCTACTTAGAATTTATATAACCTTGCCGTTCGCCTTCCCGGTTAAAAAAATCATACAGGTACTTAAAAATGTATAAATCGATTGTACGGATGATTTCAAACACAACCAACTGTCTGTCTGTTCAGTGAAGGAAAATATTGTCAGAAGAAACTGCATACCTATACTGAAAAAGGAATTCCGATACGTCGTATGTAAAGTTTTCCTACTGGTAAACTAAGTGGGTTCACACACGATGACGCATTGACGAAGCGGCAGACGTCAGTCCGTCATTTGCGACGGACTGACGTCTGCCACTCCGTCAATGCGTCATCGTGTGTGAAAGCGCTAACGTCCATTACGCCATTACCCCAGCACGGGGGCCGTATAAAACCTAACTACAACGATACCTTCGTCCACAGCCCATGGTGCAAAGCCTGGCGCGCGCCGCAGCAGCAGCCGCCTCCCCGCACACGCCGCCCCACCCCGCGCACACCCCCCTCCACACCCCTCACACCCCGCACACCCCAAACACTCCCAGCTACTCCGAGAAGCTGGAAGAAGCCCTCCTCTCCCACCCGCCCTCAAATCTCCAGCCGATCATGCGACGCATACCTCTCCCCCCGCGCCGCATGTCCCGCTCAGCCGACAATTCCCCCGACGTCATCAAGCGCGTGCGCCACGATAACAACAACACAGATCCTCAGATCCACGCAGCCGACTTCTCAACTAAGAACCACAACAATAGGGCACATGAACCAGGCAACAACGGGAACGGGATATCAAATTCGAGCTCGTCGCCGTCGCCGAGACTGATGGATGAAGTGAAGAATGAGCCACTGGACATGATCTGCGGGTCTAACGCCGACATTGACAGGAGCATAGACGACACACCGCCACACCATCACAGAACACTTGTGAGTTGGTAAAAATCACCCGTTTTATTATTAGGTTTCACTTCTCTACGATAATAAGTCAAAACGGTGTATACCGTTGCTCATAAATCCTCGTTGCTTCATCGTCGATGATGATACCATCATCATCATCTCAGCCGATAGACGTCCACTGCTGGACATAAGCCTCCAAGGATCGCCACAATATCCGGTATTGCGATGCCCTCATCTAGCGGGTTCCCGCCGCCTTCACCAGGTCGTCGGTCCACCTTGTGGGGGTGTGGGGGTCTTACCCACGCTACCACGTTGTTATACCATCGACTGGCCAAAAAGAAAATTAACGGCACAATAGCATAGTTGATAGTGACAGTGAACGTGTTAAACAAAGGGCCGCGGCTTCTAATCTCGACAGGGGCAAATGCTAATATGTGTACGCATTATGCAGGGCTATAAACATATTTATACTCATAGGTACGTAGACACATTTATTAAGAAGTTTTTGATTTTATACGTAAGTATATACAGAAATTGACTTAGTCTAATCTAAACTATTATAAAACTGTAACTGAAGTGTGTCTGTACATTGAAGATATTTACAAAAAAAAGATTACGATATGGTTTTTAGGTATCGCTGACTCGAAATCAACCTTTTTTAGAAATTTTGTCTGTCTGTTTGTCTGTGTGTTTGTTTGTTTGTTTGTTTGTTTGTTTGTTCGCGCATCACGCAAAAACTACTGAACCGATTTTGATGAAACTTTTTTTGTTTGATAGCTTATAATCTGACTTAAAATCTGGTATATAATTTGTGCGGACGAAGTCGCGGGTAAACACTAGTATTATATAAAGTCTTATAATCTTAGAAATTTTTATTGTAACATAAAAGTTATTAGGTATTAATTATCAAATAGTGTCATGTCATCTCTAATAAGCAAAACTACGAAATTGAAACAAAAACAAAGAGTTTTATAGAGACAACAGCTCTGTGAATTACTCCGCCATGATAAGAAGCTCCTATTTCCTAGAAATAAACCTTGATAAAAGAGATATTTCCGTCACTCAACCTTGAACCCGATACGTTATACAAGCAGTAACGAATAAACTAACCCGTGTAGTTAAAGAATTTGGGTGATCGAAACTTGCGTTTTGATCCTTGCCGATGAGGCTGGTGGTTTTGCCAATCCTTAGCAAGTAATTAATTCGTATTTTTTTGTCACTAATTATCAACCACTATTTTTTATTCTTGAAAAATTTTAAGGATGTATTCACATAATGAAACTTATCAACTTTCCTTATGGAACATGGATCGTCGAAAAACGAGATTTTTTTTTGGACCTTAGATTATCAAGATAGACAGTCAAAGCTACGAAAGCGTCGAAAAAAATAGGAACCAGTACTGGTTCCAAAACCCTATACATATACACGCACACATACATATTTTGTATGGTGCCTCACGCACACCAACCTAAGAAAGTTAGCCCCTTTTGTTTTATACGGAACAAGTGTGAGGCTCATTCTAGACATATACTTTTTCTAAGTTTTGGACATCCATAGAAAATTTATCAGCTGATCCCATTGACCAGAAATACTATAGACTCACAGTCTCATACAAAATCTTAGCTAATTTTTGTGTCCGAATTGATAAAACTTTTTAAACTTCTGCAAAAAGTTTTCAATCACTAGCCTTTTTTCTGTAATCTTTTCGCGTAATACGTATCAATGGAACATATACCTTATACTCCAGGTATAAAGTTGTAAATACTTCTTACATGTCTATAAAATATATTTTATTTCTAAAAAGGCATTTTGAAAAAGGAACAAGATGTCATCTATCAGACGATGACAAGTGTAGTATTTTTGAAAGTCACACGTTCAAATCTGCAGTAGAAAATGTCAAAATTTGTATGGAAATCTTTCGAATGCTTCTTTCCTACTGCTGATTTAAAAGTGTGACTTTCAAAAATCGCACTCCAGAACAGCGCCAAATTATAAGCCACACAAAATAAGTATGAATGCTGTAAGGTGATACTAATACGTCATATTTGATTATTAAACTTAGTCGTATTATGTATGTTTACAGTCTTCGATCAAAATAAAATGAATGGATAGGCCTTAAGCGAACATTTCAAACCAGAAAAATGAGGCAAAACAAATGAAATTTTTACTTGTCACTTGTATGAAAGTGCCCTAGATTTGACAGATAATGGCGCTAGTTTGTATGTACCAAGTGCACCAGTAGTTTGCTTCAACTTACCGCGCTTTAGGCCTATCCATTCATTTTATTTTGATCGAAGTTTACAGTCGGGAGTCGGCGTAGTACTAAGACCAAAAGAGCTCGGAAACGTAATTTCCGAGCTCTTTTGAATGTGCCATTTTTGGACCGCTGATTGTGTGTCTACTTCTGTTATATAAGAGGTCAATGGCTGATCCGCATTTTTGTATGGAAGATTCGAAAAATTGTCTTTTTTTCGACCCATGTTCCATAAGAAAAGTTGTTATGTTTAATTATCTGAATTGAATACATACATACATACATACATATTCTCACGCCTGTCTCCCACTGGGGTAGACAGAAACAACGGAACGCCACTTGCTCGATCCTGACAAACCTCCCTAGCTTCCTCCACATTCATTAGTCCTTTCATGCATGCTCGTCGGTTTCGGGTAGATCTGACCTGGCCCTTCTTAAGCACGTCGCCAATTTGGTCCGAATTGAATACACCCTTAAAAATATTTCTGGAATTAATGAAAAATTAGGGTTATTGAGTTTTTGAGTGCGCTGAGTACATGGGATCGCTATTATGAAACGAGTAGAGAAATCGTAGATCTTCGTCAGTATCTCAACCGCGTGAGCTAAGTGTTCATACTGCTTGAACAGTTTATTGGATCCCAACTCTGAAGTAAGTGATGAAGTCTTACAACTTTTGATAGGTAATTTAGAATCTAGAAATTTGACTCCGTGAAATAGCTGTCACAGGAAGACTTTGTTTGAGATTGGAAATATTTTAATAAATCTAGGAAAATTACTACCGAAGATTTGTCGATTGGTAACAAGATTTAGAACTTATTTAATGTTTAACTTATCTTATTTAGTAACATAGGAGGTAGGTATGTTATTGAGGGATGGACTGTAAGCCTATGTTAACTATTTAAACCACTCAACCGTTCATGGTACTAAAACCAACCCTTAAGGGTATATTATTCGGAGCGCGCTCCATACAAACGTAGTATGGTGATATTTTCAATACTGACCAATTTAAGTCAATGAAATTTTGCAAAAACAATCTAGAAACAAATTTCTATGCTTGTATAGAGTCAGATTTTCGTTTAAATGTATAGTTTTCAAGTTACAGTGCCTCAAAGATTTCCATACAAATCTTAAATTAATCCTAGCATTGAAACAGTATATTTTAACGAAAATCTGACTCTATACAAGCATAGAGATTTGTTTCTAGATTGTTTCTGCAAAATTTCATTGACTTTAATTGGTTAGTATTGAAAATATCACCATAGTACGTTTGTATGCAGCGCGCATTTTCGCTCTCGGAATAAAATTCTCTTAGAAGTGGTTTTGAGCGTATTCCTCAAAAATGATTATTAATTTGGTAGATAACGTTTGCTGATACAAGTTCTAGAACATTTTTTATTTGACAATCAAGCTAAAGTTTTTTTACCTTTTGGAGAATATAGTAATAAATTGTATTTAATTCCAGCCTAATGTCAGACTGATACAAAACAAATTATCACACCAATATGACCTTAAAAATAAACAAAATAAATATCTTGGACATAGTCACACAAATTATCTATCACATTTAAAGTACCTACCTACCAGAATCTAGCCTGAACTTGTATTATGACGACTAAACAACGATATAGAATACATAATACAGGGTGTTACATAAGTAAAAATAAATATTTAAAACTCTTAAGGGGGTTGTTTAGACCATCAAACTGAACAACTTTCACTATGGGACCAACATCGAATCGCGAAAAAAACAATCAGATATCCCATACATATTTTAGCTAGAGTCGATTTGTAGAGTTTGGAACATCAATTTTTTTTCGCGATTTCGATATTGGTCCAATAGTGAAAGTTGTTCAGTTTGATGGCCTAAACCACCCCCTTAAATTTTCATTTTTCATTTTTCTAACACCTTGTAGATACAAACATCCATGACTCAGGTACAAATATTCATATTCATCATACAAATATTTGTCCCTGACGGGATTCGAACCCGCGACCCTCGGCACAGCAGGCAGGTTCACTACAGACTGTGCTATCGGGTCGACAAATTACATTCTTTCTTAGTCTCAAAATATCATCTTACTTCCTCATAACGCCGTGACATTGATATATACCGAGTATTAGACCCACTGTCTAGCTAGAATCTCTACGTGGAATCGGCTCAAGAGTCGAATGACAAACGATTGTTGTCCAGTTCATGTGGCATATTAATTTTTATCGAGCCGTAAAAAGCGCCATAGTAGCGTTTTGCGACACACTTTTGTTTCGTCTAATTTAGAACTAGGTTTTTTAGTTAAGGGGCCATAGGTCCCGACGAATATTTTCTATAATAAAAGCGATTGCCCAGCGCTCCGAAAAGTGTGTGCGTGAGCCGCATTTTCGATTAAAAAGAACTAAGTAACCAAAGTACTTTTTCTAGATTTTTTTTATGATTTCACTAGTTAAACTAATGGTGAATATGTGAGTATAAATGCGAAAAATCGGAAACTATTTTAAGTTCTTCTAAAACGAGTTTTTTTTTTAAATGCAATAAAATACGTCATCGTTGTGACGATTTTCTATCAAGTGAAGTAATTCCAATCGTTTCAATTGATGATTTCACTAGATAAACTATCCAAAAATACTGAGGTATTACTTTAGTTTCGGTAAATGGTATAAATCTTGTCGTAAAATGAAAAATAAAAGATGCCTCCGAGGTATTTCCACCTACTATTACGTCTTAACACTTAATAGTTCTTGTTTAGTAATAAGTGGGATCACAAACGATGACTCATTGACGGACCGGCAGACCGGTGACGGATTGACACGCCGTGTGTGCTTCTAAGTGCGGTTTCATACAACTCCCTGCTTCACAAATGACGGACTGACGTCTGCCGCTCCGTCAATGCGTCATCGTGTGTGATCCCAATTCTTCATATTCTCTGAAAATTTCAACTGTCGAGCTATTACGGTTCAAAAGTTACAGCCCTAAATAGGTAGGACGGACGGACAAACAACTTTGGCTTATTAATATGGTCCCGTTTTCACCCTTTGGGTACGGAACTTTCCTTCAAATAACCTTCAATAAATAAATAACGCTCTCAGGCACATACATTGTAATGATCCCAAACTAGCACTAAAGGCTTTTATTATGGAAACCATACCTACAACAACGGCACGAACATATAACATCCATGACCGAACCGGGATTCGAACCCAGGACCCTGGTTTGGCAGTCCGGCGTGGTAACCATTACACCAACCGGGTCGTCAAAATAAAAGGTGTAGAGAATTTTATAAAATTTCATTTATTGCTAGAACTCTTTTCTCTACGATGCACCGTTTTTGAGATATTTGCGAAAAACCCAAAAGTGAGAACTTTAACCGCTCCCCCCACTCCGGCTCTAGATATAATCTAGAAGTAATTTTTTTTTTAGTAAAATTACAAACACGGGAGAGTTCAAAGGACATCCTCAAATACTTTCATAGAGAAGAAAAAGTTTTTCGACAAGTTAGATTAGAATCCTAACTTAGATAGTTGATGACCCCAAGTTTGTTTTGTTAATAACGTTTTTAATTTTATTTACCGAGAGGAGCGAAGGATGAATTAGTTTCCTAAACTTTTGATTAAATATTATATCAAATATTCAGTCTCTGTAACTTTAATTACTTTATTACAGTTTTCCTATTTCCTAACTGAAAATAAGGACAGGCTCATAAAAGAAAACCCAGAAAAATTATGAACAGAATCATTGAATAAAAAAAACTAATTCAATTGACTAATAAGACAAAATAAATATGTAATTGTCTTAGGTAAAATGTCTGTGATATAATGTTTTCTGACTTCCGAGAGATCAAAATAGCATAGGTACTTACGTACTACTAGGTACTTATACAAATAATACAAGAAGTTTTGAAATTTTGTACGCATTTGTGAACAATTCATATCTACGTTTGACACCAAAAAGGTACATACTTACTATTTATTAGGGAGTTCCAAAAACAACTGCAAAAAGCGCATACTAATCAGGATATTCCGTATTGCGGCAAAGACAACAAACAAAGATTAACCATTCTACCGACTTTCAGTTCATGCCTATTTCTATCTGTCTCAGGGAGGCGGTCCATCGTCACGCGGGAGTTCGGCCGACGCGGACCCAGATGACCGCACGCCACCGCCCCAGCTTCCCCCGTCATTCATACAGCCCGCTGACACAAAATTATTCGCTTCGTCTAATCCTTACAACTTCAATATGGCGGCATTGACTGACGTTTCTCTGGCTGGTAAATATTACCTTCTTATTTTAAAAGTACATTTCTTAAACGGTGGTGGTTTTAAGTTTTTATGTTTTACAATGATTAGGATTTGGAGCTCAGTGACTTTTGCAAATGCATAAGACTATTGTGGTACTTTCAGGTCTGCAAAGTCCACTGGCTCCGGACGGCATGGCAAGCACATCTCAAGGTGAGTGTCGGCTTGTCTAGCAACAAGTTTATTTTATGCATTACCTACATATATTGAAACAAACGATATTTTAATGCACTGTCTGTCGTATGCCACCATCACCGCTTCCTCTCTGCTCTGTCATTATTAGGTTTATATATCATTATTAGGTTTTATATTTTACAAAATGTATGAGGCAATTATCACGTGACATATATTTTTATAATCTATGTATTTTAATTATAATATTATCTCCTCTTAACCTATGTATATGTCTTCATTTTGTGCTCTGTGTTCTGTATTGAACTATTAATGTTAGCTTTTTGTGTTTTGGTTCGGTGTTCGATGGAGACGCGTAGGTAGAATACTTTTTTCATTTTGATGTCCAGAGCTTTGACCGTTCTGAAAAATGAGAATTGTTGATCATTGAACCAAATCGCAATGTGGCGTGCATGTTTATTGTATTGTAACTATAGTTAAATGTATACTATACAATGAAGATATGCTAGCTTGTTTTCTAGATGTGACTTGAAAAAATGTGTGCTAGGACGATCCCTCACTCCCATGTCTCCAAATTAGGTTTTTTACGATTAATTTCATTTCGCAATCTTTATTTTAACATCCTCAGTTCTTTAATTTCCTTTTCAACCATTCCTATTTCATTTAATACAAAAAACCTATCATTCAATGCACTTAACTTTATAAATTTTTAATTGGCTGCAAAAATTTGTTTTAACAAAAGAAAATTTTAATAAAAAGAAGAAAAAAACAAACGAAATTGGTTTCCAAAACATTCCGGTACAAATAAATTCCCAATGAGCTATTTATTTTTGCGAAAGAAGCCGATCCCATGAATCATTTATAAATGTTTCTAAAAACATTCTCAAATTACTCTTAAATCACATTGTCTTGGGAAATTACGTGTAAAAATATATCGGTACATTCAAGATTGGACAATGACTTAGTTAATGGTAACGTGATGTCGAAACATTCAATTATTTCATTGAATAATACAAAATTCGCTTTTGTTCGTGATATTTGAGAGCGCTACCTCGCGGCTTGTTATCGATACAGCAGACTTACTCATCACTCATTGCCAAGCTTCGCTAAGCCGAGTAGGTCGACGATGTTATAGGACCGGCTACTAACACCGCTTGCCATTATACGCGACGCGGTGGACCATCAGACTTAAAGGGGGGTGGCGGTGCTTAATCAGAGAGGCTGCGACGAAAGAGAGTGCATTAAAAGTGCGTTCGGAAGCTTCAGAGGGGCTAACTGCTTGTGTTGTGACCAGGTGGAGCCCGCACCCCCCAGGAAGAGTACAGATGCGAGCCCTGTAACAAGAGTCTGTCGTCCCTGACCCGGCTCAAACGACACATTCAGAACGTACACATGAGGCCGTCCAGGGAACCCGTCTGTAACATATGCCGCCGCGTCTACTCCAGCCTCAACAGCCTAAGGAACCACAAATCTATCTACCATCGCAAGCAACAGCAGCCGCCCCCTGCGACCGGACAGAACCCCTTCTATCCGGTCAACTGACGCACGCGCCCGCGCCGGCGCACCGACCCCTTGCCATACGAAAACACGTTGCCATTCGAAGAAACCAAGCTGCCATCCTAACCACCTTAAACGCCATAGTCTTGCCCTTAGACCTTTGTTAAGTTTAAAGAAAATGTATCGCGATAATGTTCCTATCATGTACATAGAATAGATTTACATGTACTTTGCATGCGCATTGCAGACCATATCTATGTATCTATAATTTATTGTTACTAAAACTACTGTATTTAACGCTTACGTGTAAGTGTGCACCGTTTGTATCGTACAACACATCGAAATCGAATCACATTTCGAGATAGAACGCGTCGTACTAACGGAGTCACGCTTACACGAACGCCTTTCTGGAACCAATTGGGACATCTATGATCGGTACACACATAACCACCAACGTTTACATTTTAAAAAAGAAGCGCATTAGTCAAATTTTCGTTTTCAAATTAAGAACACGTTGAATTGCCTCTACAACCCAGGTTCTAGCCACCCGAATTACAGTCACTGTGCCAATTGGTTCCTGTTGGACCGGTTGGGAATGCGAGCGGGGTCGCAGTGGTGTTGGATACGAAGGCTTACAGATGATGTTGACTAATGCGCTAATGTTGGTTGTTGTGTGTGGCGCAGTGGGGCCGCTTGGCGCGGGGCACCGGTGCGAGGTGTGCGGCAAGCTGCTGTCAACGCGGCTGACCCTCAAGCGGCACACCGAGCAGCAACATCTGCAGCCGCTGCACTCGGCGCGCTGCAGCCTCTGCCACAAGGTCTTCCGGACCCTCAACTCGTTGAACAACCACAAGAGCATCTACCACCGCCGCCAGCGCGCCGTCCCCCAACAGACCCAGCCACAGAACCTCACCACCAGCCCCGACACCAAGATCAATCCTCAGCACCACAACATCGACTTCTACAAGTTCAAAGATCAGTTTAACGTCTAATTTTGTTGTTTCCAGGTAATATTTTTTTTAGTAATAATTGTTTTAGTTATTTTTTATGTTTATCGGGATTCGTTGACATATTATACGATTTTTGAATTAAGATTTTTCACATTATTATTTTTTTCTGTAAATTTTTAGGTTTTTCATTCTTTGAACTTGTGGAAGTGGAGGATTGATCATGACAATGATTCACATCACAATCGATTTTTTCGAATAAAAGAAATGGTATTGACATTCCAATTTTTACAAGGGAAGGGGGGCGAGGTAGATCGAGAAATAAATTTTTTTCTCAAAAAAGTTAATGTGAAAAAAATGATCGAAGTTTTAGCCCTAGAAGTGCAATACTGCGGCAAATGACAATTCCTGAATTTTTACACTATGTTAAATGTGTGACAATAAGGCGAAGAGAAAAAATTTAATATTTTGAGAAAAGATAAAAATCTTGGTGCTGTAAATTAATATATTAGGCTTAAATTTATAAAAAAGGACAGTGTTCGTGTATGTAACAAAAGAGGCATATTATTTTCTACATTGTGTTCATTTTTCGGCGTATCGCATATTATTTATTCTGTATTTTTATCTGCATGATCTCACTCTTAGATATTTATACGAGATTACTAAAAAACTATTTAAAAAATATAATTATGTGCAAATGAAAACGTACCTTAAGATACGTGTCACTTAAGACGTTTATTGATCACAATATAAATCTCATAATAGAGGTGCCAGTAAGGTCTCGAGTCGCACACTTTATAAGATACCTTTTCATATGTAACATCAAATATACAGATGTATAATTGGCATATGAGGCTTCAAATTTAATTTTATGTTTAGGTGTTTTTTTGTTCATTGAATGTAAGACTGAAATGTTCATAGCACCAATAGAAAGGATCGAAAATTTCATTTTAACAAAATTAATCCAGCAGAGAGCACTATGCAGGAAAACCGGACTCATTCACCTTATTACAAGACATAATATCGATTTATGACACACAAAATATCACAGTTAACAAATTGCTTATTTTTAGTACACTTTTTTCCGATTTCATTTTCTTGTGGACAATTTTTTCTTCCTTTTTGTTTTAACGACAAATATTTTCTGTCCCAATGCACTATAGCAAAGTGAATCGCAAGGTGCCATCATAACAAATGAATGTGGCTATTTTATTATACTTTAGTTTAGTCAGATTTAAGCTTTTTTTTCAATCATGAGTTTTATCACTATCTTGTGTTCGTTTCTAATTATTATTATTATTGTTTCGTTGAATTCCCTTAGTAGCTAAAACATTTTTTCAGTTATTTTTGTTTTTATTTTTATACATCAATTTCTTGTCTATTTTGTACATTGACTTACACATTTGTTGCTGTTTCGTTGTACAATTGTAATTAAATTACACATTTATTATTATATTATAATAACATAATAGGTAATAGTATAAAACTTTAATAATTCTCAGTGTTAAATGTTCCTAAATTTGAACAGAAATTTTTACGAAACATATTTCGATATCAACAATTTTTAATTTTTCGCTTGCCATAAGATAGTTGATACTAAATTCAATATTATGGATGACTATTAGATACGTATTACTAACATGTAATAGAAAAACGTGTTAACTCGCATGAAAAGGTACAAAAGTCGTCAGTAAGTTACGACGTTATCATTTTGAACAATATAATATCAAAAACGTCGTAAGTGACGAATGATTTTACGCCTATTCATGTGTTTACACAACTGTTCGAATTTTAGTTGATCGCGCTATAAGGAGGCCCCTATTTAGTAGGAAAAAATAATAGACGAGATGTCCATAATATTCATTTTAGTGTCTAATTTCGTTGTATACTATTCTAGTTCAATAAAAAAAACATCACTATTTTTCAAACGACTTAAAAGTCGTCTAAATAAACTACATAATTGTTATACAATTTCTTTTTATTAGCAATAAGAAATTCATAAGTGTAATTGTAAACACATAATTTATTGTAACAATATACATTTTAAGTAATTAATTAGTGCCTGCTTTACATAATTACTATGTGTTTTTAATGAAAAAAAAGACATATTTTGCGTAAACTTCTAAAGTGATAGAAGTAGTTTGGACGTATTTATTACTTAGTAATGAATGCTTTACTTTAACTTAGAATATCGATATTTTAGAATCCGCATAGGAACTTTGCGGACAAAATAAAAGACAAAATAAATTTTTACTCAAAGAATGCGGCCCAATTAAGCTAGTTTGTTGATAATACTCGTATTAGTCACGGAGGGTATGAAAATAAAATAATTATTTTAACGAATATAACACATTGCGATTGAATGCTATTACGATAATAGATATTTTAAGTTGTCGTCATCCCTTTTATGAAAATTTCAGGGAACAAATGTCCTTCTCGACGTTTCCTCTGGCCTACTCTAATAAGTGTGCTGGTATGTACCTTAAATCATTGCTAGCATATTAAGAGATTCGGAGCGTAATAACGTGTCGAATGGTGATAGATACATAGCCCTTTTCTTTTAAAGACATTGCAAAAAAAACTTAAGCCATAGAGACTTCTTTTGAACTTAAATTGAATCTATGATCAAGGAAAACGTATGGATTTTGATATACGGAAGATAAAATCAGACTTACATCATTCCGTTTCTGAATCTCAGCCTTAATTGCAATGATATAAGTGACGGCAAGTTAATTTCTAATGTAACGTCAAAGGTAGGTTTGTCGATATCCACTTTCAACTTTCAAATAAATCTGCGGGTTCTAAAATATGATTATTCTGAGGCTCGTAACTAAAAAGTATGAGAGGCTTCCTAAAATACATCAAATGCTATACGTTATAAGATTCTGTTGTTATTATTAGATACATAAAAACGCTTAGCCATTACTTGTTTTAATTCTTAGTAAGCTTAATGATTATACTTTATAAAATTGGAAGACTAGAGTTTTGGTGCTAAATTGGAACGATGTTCGTTAAAAAAATCTTAAGGAAACGGAAACAAATTTTTTGAAAAATCGAATCTAAATTTAGAAAAAAAAAGTTCGCAACATTCCGTGCGTGAGGAAAAAATGTTAAGTTTTTATTTGCGATTGCAAAGTTTGACAGTAAAACTTAGGATTGTTGTTTTTTTGTCTAGTAATGTTTAGTGATAGTTTTTATTGTTAATTTGGGTTTGGGAACTAAGTTAGTTAACTAATTAGATTTAAGGTTTATCTGAATTCACACTAGATAATAGAAACTACATGTTTAATTTACGATTACAGGGATGTCCTGCTAAGGCAGTATGGTCATTATTTGCTGTGTCAGCACAAAAAATGAAACTTATGAATTTATTTAGAAAAAAAAAATCGTCTCTGGTTCGAAAAAAAAGGTTTTGCCAAAATTTAATAAGCGCTATAGACTGATTAGACTAAGCTCGCGTTTGAATTGTACACTATTAGGCGTATTTTATAGATAAAAAAAAATTGTACAATTATTTACTAAAATTAATAATTTTATAAAAAATAAACGCCAAAGGGCAATAGGTCAGAAGCGTAATTCGTTTGGTTCTTGTAATAACACGAAATTGATATGTGATTTAATGATCTTTGGTTCAGAAGTTTAGGAGCTAAGTTTATGGGATCTCAAAAGACCTAGGTCTTATGGGTTTTTATGGGCGAGAAATACACCGTGTTCTAAGGAGCAGGACACATCCCTGTTGAAACTACATTAGTTAGGATCTTAGCAAGTTTAAGACTGTTCTGTGACCTGTTTAAGTTTTTATCTATCTAACGAGTTAAGATAATTTTTCGTACCCACGCTTTGTCGTGACGACTTTATTCAATGTGTTCTTATACTTCTTGTTGGCATTTTTACTTATTTTATAAGGAATCTAAATTAATTTATTGGTTGTTGTATTGAAAATTTTATATATTTTTTTTTCTTTAAATTATTATTCTACTGTCCATGAATTTTTTTTGTTGACAAATTGGCATCTGTGTAATGCAGTCCATTAGATATTTTAGCGTATTTTTTAAAAATGAAATCGTGCCAAAAATATGGAGTTTTTATGTTTTGTCTTCCATTGCAAGAGCGAATGCTCTTAAAAAAAATTGAAAACTATCATACCTACGCCAAAAACACTATCTCTAAAGGCATTGGCAAAATTGCAAACCACAAAATTTTATAATGGGCTGCACATTTCCATGAATAGCTATTAAAATAAGTTTACACATCACTATAGTTAATTATGTATTAAAACATAGTTCTTTTCCTTCCTTACTTTTAAAATAAAATACTTGACGTAAACTACTCATAAAAATGTAATTGTAATCGTTAAACCGAACTTCATAAATCCTAATATTGATGATAATGGCGTTTTTAATAAAAACAAATACACAAAATTACTGTCCGTTTTATTAGATACCTCGAACACCTTAGGAAAACCTACACGAGAAAATCACTCGTGGCGATTGTATTTAAATGCGCGAACCACGGCTACGCGTACGCAACCGCGACTGCGTGACCGCAACCACGTAACCGCATCTACGCATCCGAAACGCATCTTTCTGGAAGCAATATTACCCCGCGGCCGAACCTAAAATTCTTCATTGTACTTTAATTGGTTTTAGTTACGATGATACCCTACGAATGGCAGTTGAAGAATCGCCGCGAGATTTGCTCGTGTAGAGAGTGCCTTAGTTTTAGTCGAAATGCTTGATAGTAGTCGTCCACATTGCACTGGTTTTTTTAGTGAGAAACAAGCTTGGCATATCTGTTTTCAGCCTAAATATTTATTTTTTTCGCCTCTTCTGCATGCTGTTTGTTCCTTAACACGATCATCGCCAACTGTAGCTTCGCCATCATTTCTATTTATTTTCTTTTACTTTTTTTAATTTTTATTATTATTTAAGTCACTTAATTTTTTTGAAACAATGTTTTAAGTTGAAAGTATAATTAGTAAATTTTAATTTACAAAAACACTCTTTGTGATATTTTTGGTGAAAAATTCCCAGATAGGATTATTTTGTTTTACCGCGACCGGGGATCAACCCCAATATTTTTTTGTTTTTTTCGATCTGTTTACAGGTAAAAAGTTATTTTCCTGCTCGCTATGCGGGAAGGTATTGTGCTCAAAGGCGTCTCTGAAACGGCATATTGCTGATAAGCACGCTGAGAGGCAGGAAGAATACAGATGCAACATATGCGAGAGGGTCTATTGCTCGAGGAATTCGCTGATGACGCACATTTACACCTACCACAAGTCGAGGCCGGGGGAAACCGAACAAATGCGGTTTTTTTAGTGACTACTGGGACGGAGTTGGCGCGGCGTGCGGCAGTCCTCATCTAGCAAAGAGAACCATGAAGCCAATCTTCACCCGCCTGTACATACCATCACTTATAAAGGTTAGACATTGTTTTTAGAAAAACGAAAAGCTAGGGTATAATGCTAACTCATTTTAACACGATATTTCTATAGTCTTAAGATTTAGGGTCCTTTTTATGATTCGGTTTCATTTTTGTTTCTTATTAATTTATTTTGAAAATTCTTTTTTGTTTTCTTGAATCCCCGAGCCAAAGGACCCCCCTCCCATCGGGTTTCGCAGTTTTGACGTTGTTGTGTTGCTTGGAGCATGCTTCTATCATTTTTGTTATCACGTGTTTCTGTGTCATTGTGGTTGAAAAAATTTCCTAAGATTTTGAATAAAAATTCGTGATTACTGTGTAGTTAGTCAATGTGTACAGTGCATATTATTAGTATTATAATATTATTATTATTAACCTCATACATTCTACGTATTATTATCACAATAATAATTATAACGTTCGAATGCGCATTTGAATTTCAAAGTCATTGTCTCGTGAATTGTTTTAATGTTGCCAGCTAACAAAAATTACCCCGGATATCAGCAAAATTTTCCAAACTCAAAAGAATTTTAATGTAATACACATTTTTAATTTGCAGCTGTACCGCCCCTCCGTATGCCTCCGCCGACGGCCGGCGGCATCAACGAGCCGCAAGAGTGTCCCTACTGCCGCAGGACATTCTCTTGTTACTATTCCTTGAAACGACACTTCCAAGACAAGCACGAGCAGTCCGACACCTTATACGTCTGTGAGTTCTGCCACCGAAGGTACAGGACCAAGAACTCCCTGACCACGCACAAGAGTCTCCAGCACCGAGGCTCCAGCGGTATGCTGAAGCGCCTCTTGAAGACGTCGGCGCTGCACAGCGCGCTGGCGCCCTCCCCGCACCACTTGTTCGACCTGGGCGCCAGCGACCACGGACCGCAGCTTCCGCCTGGCCTTCAATGACCACAAACCATGGCGTAAATCGGTGGTAACACTCCCTGTTCCAAATATACTTGGTTCCACTACCAAGCCTATTTGTAATATGGCAACTGGACGTGGATACGAAAGGGATAGCATACAAATGTGCAATATAAACGGACAATGCCAAAACAATGCAGGACTATGCCGCATTTTTAATGGTTTAATCGTATTATAATTAGTAAAATATTGACGTTAGTTTTAAAATTACGTAAACAGTATTGTCGCCAGCGGCTTATAGAAGTCGTTTAGTGTACGCTTCGACGGTCGGACTTCGCTTCGTGACTAATATAAACATAGTTCGAGATGTTACTGGCATTTTCTAGAGAAAATGTTCACTCGGTGTTCATAATGACAATGTAATCCAGAGCAATACTAAAGTATTAATATTTCTAGTACTGCCAAAATAATGCCAACTGTATTCTAAAGAGAAATACATTTTTTTAAATCACTTTTCGATAAATGTCTAGTGTCAAATTAGATTCGGTAACTGTACAAAAAAGAACGTACAAATTTTAAACAGTAAATTTTAAAAAGCAAAGAAAATATTTTTTAAAGAGACTTTTTTCGGAACGCCAAATCTAAATTTAAATACAGATTATTTAGTAATTAATTACCAAAATGTTTAGATTAAATGAAAACTGTTGATGTTGAGCAAATTAAAATTAAAGACTTCTTAGAATCTGATTTCGAAAGTACAAAATTTAACGTCTAATTGATCAATAATATGTATTCTATGTGCGTTTGGCTTCATTAAAATAAATTTATCATCAATGTATAAAGTAGCCGTGCCTTCGTTCGTCTTCATGCCATTAAATCTATTGGTTTGAAAGTATTTCTGAACTGAAAAGGAGCGATGAATATATTGGCGAACGAATTAAATCGGTTGACGGTGACGTTTCGAAAGCGGGAAAATGCCGTGGTGTTGCCAGGCGTGAAATCCTTGAATACAGGGTTATGAGTGAGTAAAATGAAGTAGGGAATAGAGGCGCAGGGAAGCCTATACGTGGGTCTTCGAAAAGTAGTTCGACGATCGTATACGTGCATGATTTCAAATCATGAAACAAAAAAAAATCGTTTCTTCTGTATAAAAATTACGTAGAATTAGGTATTAATTAATAGAATTATATTTAATCTGTATCCATTTTCGGATTTCTCTCTATGAGTGTATAGTGGTTCTTATTTAAATGTCGACCAACGTAGCGGACGTCTCGTTAATGAAATTTATTAGATTATTATTATTATTATTATATTATTCTCAAAAAATTAAATTCTTAGGAATAAACCATAAGATGGCTGCAGATTTGTAAAAAAAAAAAAATTTTATTTACTTTGTATCGTAGGAAATTGCTTTGGAACCGCATTCATTCGGGAAATACGATATACATATCTAATCAGGGTGTAAATTGACATTCATCAAATATCATAAAATAAAATATAAAATAACAGGAGCTGACAAGTCTTAAAACTGACATATCACAAAAATATACGTTAAATATGTCTACAAATATACGAAGTATTTTTAACACCGTGATATTTCACAAAGCCAAAGAAAACGATGTGGGGATTAAAGTTGCCAATTTGCATTTATTTCCTTAAAACATTCAGGAGGAAAAACGTTCTTTTTAAATCTTAAAAATAATGTTGTGCCATATCCATTTACATAAAATCTGTATCTATTTCCACTGTGGATGACATATCAGTCACTTAAAGTGAAATTGTTTTTAAAACATTTTACAGTCGAATACTAAGGAAAATACACATAATATAATAACCAATGCAAGTTGTATAAAAATACATCAACAACAATACAATGCAACTTCTAAAAATCGAGTTTCAGCATAGTAAACTTTATATTTTTGCATTTATTTTGTCCAATTTTAAGTAACTCGGGTTAAGGATTTTTTAATTTAAGTTTTTGTATTTTATTTTCTTTCGGAATGTTACATAATTATTCGTACTTTGTGATATGAATTTACATTTAATGGAACGGTATTTGGTTAATCCAAATAATTTTTAACTTTAAGTTAATGCATTTTAACCTCAACGTAGATATTACAAAGAGCTCTAAATAGCTCGTAACATTTAAAATATTTTCTCTCGTAGTAATCCCTGGTTTAGAACACAAATACCTCCGTATTTTGTAATACCTCAAATATTTTATTTTGTTTTTAATCTTTATTTGAATGTTACTCTGACTATATAGATTTCGTTATAACACTGCAATAACATTGTTTTGGAAATATACAAATGATCATTAATAAATTGATTTTAGCTGGAGCTTAGAAGTGAAAAAGCAAGCGGGTAGTTTGAATTGTACATATTTTATAAGTTTAGTAATTACATACATAATTGAAGTATCGTGGCATCGTTTGGGAATAGAAGCCTCGTGATATTATTAACTAAATAGTAAATAGATAAAAACATTAATGGAAAGGATTTTTATATATTCTACTAATGGATTTATTAATAGTGAAACTTAGACGTAGTCTTCATAACGTTTTTAATGTTTGCGTTGATTGTTTTCGCTGTGCAATCATTTCTTATTGATTTGGCTGTTTGTATGCTTGTTGTTAACTGCTTTGTTAAAAAAGTTTGGATTTTTTCCCACCAATTTATGTTTTTTTTTTTGTGTTATTTTTGGAGTTTTGTCGAAATTTTTGATCTCAGTTGACAGCTGCGGAATAAATTTCTGGGAGACAGCCGTTGGTGATTGTTGATAGGTCTTATCGGTAGAAATTTGCGTTAAGTTTGGATATTAAATGTGTCGGCAAAAACATTTTGAACGTGATCGCAGCAACGAGTAAAAATTCAAAAAATTTAAGTCATTTAAAAAATCTAAATCAAAATGAAAATAAAACAGCGAAACAATAAGAGTGTTTAATATTTTGCAATGTATACCAAAATCCTGCATTTTTAATAGTAAGAAAAATAAGTGAGAAAAACTTCTTTTTAATGTAGTCTCTCTGAATTTCCAATTATTTCCCGCTTCTTTGCCAGAAATACGTTAAGTTTAACAATTAGATATTGTACTATACAAACCGACTGTGTTACTAATTAAGTAATGCACAAAATAATCAACAACGGGATGCCTTCTAACAGTACAACTATTACAATAGCCTACAGTAAGTAAATATATAAGATATTATGCTATGAAATGACATTATGGATGGAGTAATTGTTCTGACGGAATATTAACTTCAAGAATACACACTATATACCACTACGAAGAACACGAGTAAATCACCGATTCGGAAAAATATGATACCCACATTATACCAAACGTATTATTAGAATATACAATACGTATTGCTGTGGCACGAAGTAATTGTATCATTATATAAAAACAATCGGTGATTAAAATACCCATGCTGTCATTTTAAAGTATACGATTTATTATTTTCTTTACAAAAAACCCCTCATAATTTGTTCTTAAATAATAAAAAATCACTCGAAAACCATTAATTTCTCTCCTAAAACGAGGATTTCAAAAGTAAAATCATTATAATAAAAAGCGTTTTGTAAATAATTATGGCAAGGTTTGCGAAGAAAACTCATTTAAAATTAAAAATAGTCAATCCGTTTTTCAACATTACCTCTTATAGACAAGTTCACAAACAGATTCACAAAAATCTTGCTTTTAACTAAGTATTACCTCCAATAATCTTAAGTATTACCTCCATTGTTTAATTTTTAATGTATTACATTTTAGCAACTCTGTATAATATGCCCAATGCCCACGTTTCAATGATAATGAACGTTGGTGATAGTTTAATTATGCGTAGCTTCAATTAGTACATAATACTGCATAAGCGTAAGCTATTTTGTTTGTTCAATATAGTACAAAATTACTTGAAGACTTTTAAAACCTTTCGAGAATATTTTATCACCGAACTTATGTGATATTTATTAAGTAAAGCTACGCAGAATTTGACCATCAAAAACTATGGCATAGTTTATGTATTACTTAATCCGCACTTAATATAGCCAAGACAAGTCATTATACAATGTTCATATTTATATAATACAATAAATATATAGATATTGTAAATGTCAAATTAAGTTATAACAGTTGTTACATAGTTTTCCCATACATTCATTATTTTTGTTGTTCCATATCCATATATAAAATGCAATAGTTAATAATCTCTTTATGTTAATTGTCGGCCAGTTGTATTGATCGATAATTAAAATAAAGATGAGAACCAGGTGTCTACAATAGCTAGTTATAGATGAAATAATTTTTGAATTGCTCGATCGGGGGAAACAAAAGCAGTTTTTAAGAATAAATCGACGAATTTATTTAAAATACAAGATTATTTTCAACATGCTCTAATCAAGCATATACAAAATCTTGTATTCGTCAATAATTCAATATAAGTCGAAATGTTCTTGAGTCCATAGCTTTAATATTAATATATATCAGTATCTTCCACTTTTATTGTTAAACTATTGTAATGATAAAACAGTTTAGCAATAGTTCCCAATCTACCACAGTACCTCAGTAATTATAGTTATATATTACAGCTATTTCAATAAGCATCAAAATATCTAGCAGGTTTATCTTTGTAGGAATAAAATTCAAGTCATTATCTGGTTTTGAATTTTACACATATTTAACACATTTCTTTCAGATGATGCAATAGGACAACGCCTTCAAATAAACATTCTAATATTTCGTTGTGGCTGATTCTGCGTTTTGAATAGAGGTTATGTATCGGCCTCAAATATTTTTGAATATTCTATTATCGTCCTTTTGGAGATACAGTATGTACGTATACTTATCACACTAAAGTTATAGCAGCCGCATAAGGAGACGGAACACAGTTTTGGCGCTATTAAAGGCTCTTTTGGCCTCTTACCGCAGGGAATCGTGGAAATAAATTTTTGTGACAAATAAATCATATTTTATTTGATTCATTGCATCAATAAAAACAGATAATAATTTATCGTATTGATTCATGTGATATCTGTGTATACGTTGTCATAATTATATCCTTATTGATAAATCTGCTGGACTAACCATAGTAAGAATTACAATATACGTATAGTTCCATAACTCAAAGTGCACTTACGACTTTTTATATAAAATAATAAGTATTATATTCTAAGTAGTCAGTTGACCCTGGTCGAGCAATAGTCGTTGACTTATCTTTTACAGTACCTATATAAAAAGTATTTACAATAATAATATAACAATTACAACATACAATATACTCAGTTATATTGCTAGAAGTAACTTTTTATCTGCAAATAAAATGAACCAATGGTATGATTTTGTTAAATTAATATGCGCTCACTTATACATCAATGGTAAAACATAACATTTTAAACAGATTTAACAGAATGAAACCATTGTTACTGTTATGCTTGGGTGACACATTTTATACACAGAAAATATTTTTAAGAGAAAATCAATTTATATGTCAAAGTTAATTAAGTGGCAATTCTAATTTTAACTACTTACTTACACTATATTTTTGCTGACACACCTAGTTTTAGAATTTTTTTCTTTATTTTCTTAATTTAATGTATGCACGATCTGCGTTCTATATTAGCATTTTTTTTTCTTTTAAGCTATGTCTTAGGTGGTACATACCCTCGGATCGAAAGAAAAGAAATTAAATTAATTTATTCGTATTTAATAAGGAGGGCTGTCATTTACTCACCGTGCTTTATGGCGGTTACACCCGTCGCTTCTTACTATTTGACGTAATAGACTATTACAGAGCTAGTATTTTTGTCAGTTATGTATTAAAGGTGAGGTGTTGAAAATAAAACCATTATTATTATTCGAATCATAATAGGTAATAATTTGGAAATCAACCTAATTTTGAACGTATTTGATGATGTTTATAGTACTACAGCTAAATGTAAAATTTCAGATACGTCATTTAATAAGAAATGCGACGTTATGAAATTAAGATCTTTTTGTGACAGTATAGCTCCTAAAGTACTGGTGAAAGTTGTTAGTATTCCTCCACATTGCCAGATATCGAGCGTGAGTAACACTTACGACACATTTATTAAGCCTAATCTAATATTGTGTTACTATTGTGTAAAAGTTATAGTTTGCCATCGTTGATCAAAGAAGAAAAATATGTGTTAAATACATTTAGTTGAAATGAGTTTTGTTATACTTTTTAAGGTTCGGGAATGGAGGGACGAGGGGTGTACAAAAATGTTTCATAGTATTGTGTATTGATCAAGTAAGGTTTAGGTGTGAGGGATCGTATACAAAAGTGATGTGCCGCTCGGGAATATTCCCAGTGAAAAATTACCACGTATTTAGATTAGTTATTTTTCGTGAAAAATTCCCAAATTAATTTTTACTTAATTCCCAAGTTATTTTAGGTCATTCAATAGTACATGGGTATTAATAATAAAATAACACTGGAAATATTCCTGTTGGTTCCGTGAAAAATTCCCGTAAGAATTTTTCGTGGACAGGTGCAAACTATATACGGACCTAAATATAGAGAGTTAGGGCTTCTCTGGAAAATTGTTGTAAGTTGAAATCATCTGTTTCAGTCAGAAAAGACACTTAAAGTACTATTGTTGTAGGTTGTACGGACGTGATTTTATCGAATGGAGATGGTATTGGAAGTCACTGAAACCTTGAAGAAAGAAAAATAATAATAAATAATATTTATCTTATCTTATCTTGAAATCGTAGTTCAGGCTAGGGAATAAATTAATTAAGTGCTTAGGGTCTTCCTAGTAACCGACGGAGTGATGATTGTATTAATTACAATTTGAACAAGTACATATTATTATAATCACATTTTCTGATTAATCTTTAAGTACCCGAAGATCTTTTAAAAATAAAGAAGTTTTTACAATATTACAGGTTATTAATAACTTGTATTAAAAATTGTATGAAAAAATGAATCTAGCGCTAAAGTTCAGCCTGTAAATCAAGTTATTTCCACCAATGAGTATTTAAAAAGAAAATGATAGGAAAATCTTCTTTTAAATGTGACGTTGAACTGTTAATTCAGCATTATATGACTAATTAGTTACAAAATACTTTTTATTTGGTAAGTATCCCAATTAAAATTAAATTTAAATTTAAAAAAGGTACCTACAAAAGTACTTTGGATTCGTCATTTGCACGTAAAAATCTGCCCTAGAAAATTTTAATTAAATTAAAATCCTGTAATTTGTAAGGAATATTTTGTTTTCATAACAGATATAATGCTCATTAAGTAGTGCCAAAATTATAAACCATTCAATGTTTCAGTGACATCCTAGGCGGATTCATGTGACGGCAACTTATCTAGATATTTTATATAATCTTAATGATAATACTTAGGTACCTAATTATAAACAGACGCTGACTGGATACTTGGTCTATTATAATATTCATAAATGTTTACTTATATACTTACTTAATTTTGAAATTATGAAATGTATTCTTGTCAGTAAAAAAATGTTTTGTGTTCCAAGGAAGTTGAAAGTTTTGTTTTGTCGGACGTCTTTTATAATAAATACAGCAACCCAGTAGGGCTAGCATACCATGCACAAAAAAGCGACAAAATGAAACTGTAATGCACGCTCATTTTGTAATGCGCAAAGTAAGAAAGACTGGATTTTTGATCTCGATTTAAGGAGAACATCTCTATTTTTCGTGTTCTCGGAAGTGGCATGCTAGGTCCACTGGAAAAGTCTAAGGCCGAGATTCAGAGACGATTTTTGTCTCTGAATCTCGGCTTCAGGATCGCTGTATCATTTAGTTTAAATATAGAAACCAGACTAATTAACGGAATAAGTTGCTGTCAAATGAAACTGCGGTTTTCGAGGTGTCTTTACTTGTTTTGATGTTGTTGATCTATGTGAATAAGGAATCTACTCGGCTGAGTTTGGTAACATATCATAAAAGTCGGAGAAACTTAGTGCTATAAGTGTATTCGAACCTGACTTCGTGTAACGTGAGCTGAATTTCATGCTCTTTGGGTTTTTAAATCTGCGTTTGATTCTCATGACATATAAACAGTTGAATGTAATAAAAGTATAAAATAAACTCGCAGTGATTCCATTGAGGAGGCGTATTTTTTATTTTTTTCCTTTTCCTTTACCTACCTTAGTAATGATAAGAAAGCTTTGCTATCCAACGCATAGCATGGCAGCGCGATATAGCGCTATCACGCTTTTGCTCTCTTTCTATTTGCGCGCTAACCAAAAAGTGTGATAATATGGCATTATCGCGCGCATCATAATTATTACGGCCGCACGTGCCAATTAGCATGAGGCACGTGATAAGGCACCTTATATCTCGTTCGTTCGCTTGCAAATAGAAAGAGAGTTAAAGCTACGAATAAAGAAATTATTCGTAGAGTTAAAGGTATATTACCGTTGGCGCGCTCCATACAAACGTTTGTATGGAGCGCGCCAACGGTAATATAGGTAATATTATACCGTAGTCTGGTTATATTTTCAATAGTTACTAACCAATTAAAGTCAATGAAACTTTTCAGAAACAAAAAAAAAATCTAGATGCTATTGTATATTGGTTGTCAGATTTTCGTTAAAATGTAAAAGTAACAGTGTGTCAAAGATTTCCAAACAAATCTTAATCATAAAGAGGTACTTAGACGCATTTTTTTTTTAAATTTTGGTAGGTAGAGGTACCTACCAACTGTCAAATCCCTCGACTTTGCCCTTCCATCCTAGATGACCGATGATGACCTCACCGATTGGTAGCGGTGAACCCTATTGGAGACGCCCAGACGGAGGCAAATTAAAATTGTGATAAATGAGTTACTGAGTAGGCTGCCCAGGTTTGGGGAGGGTAGTCCCTGCAACCAAAAGCCTGACTCTTTCTCAGAGACAGCGAGGATGCGAGCGCGCTCTGTTTCATTCCTAACAGGGTGAAATCGATATCATTAGCATCCTTTTAAACTAAGAGTCTACCCATCAAACTGCACAACTTTTACTATGGGAGCAAACCGACCGGAGTAGGACAAAATATACTAAACTGTAGTGCCTACTCGACTCGAAATGTATGCAAAAACTGTTTTTTTTGCTCCGTTTGGTTTGCTTCCATAGAAAAAGTTGTTCAGTTTGATAGGTAGACTCTGAGTTTAAAAGGATGCTAATGATATCCATTTCACCCTGTATAGCAGCCGAAATCTTCTCAAATCTTCTCTAGCAAGCTCATCCCACTGTCTCTGGGACTGAGAAGCAACCGGATGCACTCGATGGCCTCGGACAAGTACTCCACCTCTACGAAACCCAGTGACGGGTGCCATTATGACACTCCCGAAGAGGTTGAGCGTGCTGTGGACCGGTGACAAAAACGCGGGTAAAGAAACACTTGAAATTTTGCGGATGCCCATAGGGCCGCCTAGGAGGATCGGAAGTGACACCTGGCTCTCCTCTTGGGCCCAATATAAATATGGTCGATGAACAATGCCTCAGACTTTTAAGCTCTATTCACATTAGGACGCGCAGGCACGGACGTTCGCGGAGGGTGACTCAATGTTAAATAATACCTATTTCAATACCGATAGATTTGACAGAGAGAACGCCCAAATGTGCCCCACGGGTGGAGACCGGAACATTATCTGTGAACTCTATCGGTATTGAAATAGGTATCGTTTTACATTGCACTCTCCGCGCCCGTCCGTGCCCGTCCGCACCCACCCGTCGTAATGTGAATAGAGCTTCCGATCTTTGTAGAGCGCTGTTCCAAACTTTATAGGTACCGGACCAAATTTCTAAATTCAATCATTCATCGAACCATCCGTCTTCCGTCATCGGTAACTTACCAAATTTTTCGTAAAACTTTTCGTACCAAAATTGACATACATCGTACTCTCCTATCTACTAGGTACCAATTTAGCATAAGCATAATTATGCTCACGACTATATTCCCCGAGGGGGAAATCAGCGATATTCTAAAAGCTGAGAACATCCACGTTTCTATTCTATTCTTAATTAATGGCGTTTCCTTATTAGATTTCGCCAGTGTCAAGTGTTGAGGATATATACTCATTACGGTACTAGGATATGGCGATCTCAAAACCCCGTTTTTAAACAAAACACACACTCGAAACCGCCATAAAACGGCGGAGCCACGTGGCTGTCAAAATCGCAAGCCGACGAGACGTCCACTTGCCACCCCCTCAGCCACGCGACCTCCACCGCCACCGCCACCGCCACCGCCACCGCCACCATCCACGTTTCACTAGTACCGAAACTCTATCCAGTGCTGTGATGACGGGGAGTGAGCCCGTCGCAATTAAGGTCCTTAGCCCTGCCGTTAGAATTAGTAGTTGCTCTGTTTAGAATGATTTCGTTTTTGGGTAAGTTTCTTGTTTTTACCATTTTATTCTACCTAAGTAGGTACAAAATATTGGTTTAGTTACTAATACAAAAATAACATTATTATAAACCTACTAGTGTTTTCCCGCGACTTCGTCCGTACAAATTATATACCAGATTTTAAGTCAGATCATAAGCTATCAAACAAAAAAAGTTTAATCAAAATCGGTTCAGTAGTTTTTGCGTGATGCGCGAACAAACAAACAAACAAACAAACAAACACACAAACAAACAGACAGACAAAATTTCTAAAAAGGTTGATTTCGAGTCAGGGATACCTAAAAACCATATTATTGTAATCTTTTTTTTGTAAATATCTTCAATGTACAGACACACTTCAGTTACAGTTTTATAATAGTTTAGATATTCACAGAGTAACTACTATAATTACTATCTACCGTGAATATTACGTTTGAAGGATAAAATTAAAATAAAATTCTTTAAAATGTTTTTGGTAGGCTCTAAAATTTAGATAGGTACTACGGAGGTAGGAAAGTCTTAGGCCGAGATTGAGTAGGGTCGAAATGTATGGATGTATGGATTTTGACATAGGTACGGGAGTTCGAACTTTGACTTAAAAAACGTATCTGAATCTCAGCTTTAGAAAACAGCAGTGCAATTTTTGAAAATCATACGAGCGGTTCGGCAGTAATAAATGTCAGAATTACTATGGAGATTATGCATCTTTCTACTGCCGAATCGCTCTACTGGCTTTCGGCAAATTTCTACTTAACATTTCCCTCAAAGACCTCTTTGAATTACTTACCTTTTTTACAAACAAGTTACAGGATTTTGTGCATAATACATTGTTTCAGGATAAATACACGTGAAACGTGTTTAGTGTTTTATCAACCTGCACATGGCGACAAATCAACCTACCTACCGTACCCATAGTAAGTACCTACCTACCAGTACACGTACGTTGATTTGTCGACGTGTGTACCTACACTTATTATTACCTATTTACCTGAAAAAAGGCCAAAGTTTATGTTGGCTGATTTGACTGTAGCGTAGTAGGCACCTACTTAAGTATTTTGAAACATTATTTGTACACGAGTCCAAAGGCATAGACTTCTTCCATTGCGAAATTGCGAATATTTAAGTTTATTTTTTGACTGTAAGATTTGTTTTCACTGTATCACTTGTATTTATGAAATGAAAAGATGAATGAAAAGATTTCCAGATTTCTAAAATTCATTTTCTATAATTCATTTTCCATTTGACGACGCATGTTGCTGAAGGAGTATTGTTGACGACGCATTTTGCTGAAATTTAATATGTGAGTAATTTAAAATTTAATGTTTGTTATTGTCAACATTATCATTAAAAATCTGACCAATTAATTTTCCATAAAAACTACGGAAGTTAAGAATCGATTTTATGGCAACTCCAAGAACACTAAACCGGGAAGAACTTTTTATATTATTTGGATACACGCAAATGCATTCAAAATAGAACTAATTTCGACAGATTTATTACTTGTATCCGAATTTTGTTTTAGGTCCGTTTCAAAACGTGTAAAAATCACTCTGGGTGGACTCCCAGAGTCCCACGAAAGAGAAAAAGCATACCTACGAATTCTTGTATATGCTTCGGGCCAGGTATGACCAGCATAGCTAGCATGCCGCAGTGATACAGCGCTATCACACCTTAGCTCTCTTTCTATTTGCGTGCGAACGAACGAGATAAAAGACGTGATACGGCCGTATCACGTGTAGCATACTACGAGTGCTGAGGTGGGCTTTTCAATTAAGGAACTTAACCCCCTGGCGTAGTGGCTCTGTCTAGAATTATTTAAGTTTAGGTTAAGTTTTGTTTGCTGTAGTGTTTTTTCTTTTACCTTTTTATTCCATTCCTATTTAATAAAACGAATATGTATATGCTAGACTAAGATAGATAGACTCCCCGAGTGATATTTATACGTTTCGAAACGGACTCTTGAGTAAAATTTCTAAACGAAACGGTTAATGTCACACTGACGTACAAATGTCACATTGGTTTGTTTGACATTTGACAGTTCCAAGTCAAAACAATAGCTTGTTGCACGTGCATTTTAACTCAATTTTTACCAAAAATAGTATTTAAATGTCGTGAAAATGGATGCTTACGACATATTTAAGAAATTAACCAAAGGTTTAACTTTCAAACATCGAGTTTTGGGCATTAATAACAATGTAAGTATTCAACATAACCTCTCCATAATTAACCTTATAAATAATTTCATAGGCATGTAGTTCATAATTTTTACGATTTTAGACCTAAGATAATTTCAATTTTATGAAGGAATTGAGCTAATAAAGAAACGTAACTAAATAAATTACGGTAATTAAAAAATTATACACATTTTATTTCTTAACAGTTTTCTTTTCATTTCGTAATACTTCGTTTGCGTTGACATAAAAAAAGTATTCTATGTGTTAATCCACAACATATTCTATCTGTATGCCAAGTTTCATCAAAATCTGTTTGGCCGTTTATGCGTTATTGAGTTTCAGAGCATTTCAACTCGCTTCCTATTATGATTCAAAAAATACAGTCTTTAGAGCTAGGAAGGACAGACAGCGTAGGCTTAGTAACAACAGAACCCTAAAAATTTGGTACCTTGATGTAAACAAATTTTTTTCTACGGGTTATGACACCCGATCAGGAGTCCCGGAGAGGTGAATAGCCAGCAATGCAGTTGTAGAAATGAATGTCTTTATTAGAGGCAGTAGAGTTTATATTATAGTCATTAGTCATTAAGCTATGTGTGAGACGTGACTATGGAAAACTGCACTGCTTGCTTAGGGCTCGTCCGCACAGAGATTTTTATTCGCGCGAATGATGTGAATGTGACAACATAGGATGACTTCTGACAGGACACTTATGTCAAGACAATAAGTACGAAAATTGTTTGTTTCACGCGTCTTCCTAAGCTGTTTACCGCTAAAAACCTCCCACACCCTAATTTCACATAGGAAGACGCGTGCACCAAGCAATTTTCTTACTTATTGTCTTGACATAAGTGTCCTGTCAGAAGTCATCCTATGTTGTCACATTCACATCATGCGCGCGAATAAAAATCACTGTGCGGACGAGCCCTTAAATATCCCTTACACCCTCTTAACATGACTTTCAGGATGAAACCAAAAAACCTCAGCCAATCAAAAAAGAAGAGCCAGAAACAAAGAAAGAAGAACTAAGTGACATTGAAGAAGATATAAAGAATGACAGCATTTCATCACATTCAGAATCTGACGGTGAAACGGACAGTGAAGATGGTCAGGATGGAGACTTGCAGTTGATAGAGGGAGTTAAAGTTGGAGAGAAGAAGAGGAAGAAGAAGAAAGAGAAGACTGAAGATCTAAAGAAGAAATTGGAAATTGAAGAGGTAATTAACATTATTCACAGTTGTTTTTCTTTGATTTCTCATATCCAATTAAGGTTACAGCTACTGTTATTTGTAAATGCGTCTTTACGCATCGTCGGTAAATGATTATGGATATGTATTGACACCCAGTCATGAGGGCATGTGTTTGAATCCACATGGACGACATGCCATGTACCAAAGAGTTTTTATAACTTAAAAGGAAACCTGTGTGCACTGAGGAAGAAGTTCTCATATGTATGTGTAGTCTACGAATCTGCATTGGGCACACATGGTGGACTTTTTTTTTTTTTTTTATTTATTTTATATAAAGGAAAATACAGTCACAATAATACTTGGTGTCATTAAAACATTACAATGTTTGTATTGACACTTACACCCATACACCCTCCCTAAGGGTAGGTCTGTGCCCTGCAGTGGGACATTTATAGGCTGATGATAACAATGTGTGTACAAAATACAATCACCTTTTTGTTTTGAAAAGCTGTTAAACAATTGCTAATTAAAACTACGGCATTGATAAGCATTTTAAAAGTTCTGATGTAAGAAGTCTAAAGCAAGATTTTTAATAAACATACTTCCTATTTCAACAGCACAACCGTTTTCGCAACGAGCACGGTATCAAAGCAGTAGGTCGCCACGTGCCGGCTGCTCTCAGAGAGTTCTCTGAGCTGGTGGGTCGCTACAACGTGCAGCAGACGATGGTGGACACCGTCAGACAGTGCGGCTACACCGAGCCCACACCCGTGCAGCGACAGGCTATACCTTGTATGTTGGAGGTGAGTTCTTCTTTAACTTTGAAGTGGATTGGAATGTTCTCAAAAGACCTTTTATTTTTCTGCGAGATCACCTTGAGATTATAATTCGTTGTCATATCACGGTTATAGCATAGCGTAATTATAATAAAGTGGGTGCCGGGGGGGTGAGGCACTGGCCGTATTGGTACAGCGCGCAGGTGAATTGGTACTGGGACACGCTCCCCCCGCCACCCGCACCCCGCGCACGTGCGGCCTGTCGCGATCGCCGAGCGCGCTCACTAGTTTACATACACTATGGTTATAGCTTACTCGAGACATTGATTAAGGCTCGCTACGAGATCAGGATTAAAACTTGTTGTGCGATTGTGATTGTGGCTTGATGTGAGATCGCAATTATAGCTTGCTGTGAGGTTGAAATTGTAACTCACTGTCAGGATGCGATCATAGCTTGCTCAAGATAGTGATTAAAGTTCGCTGGATCCGAATTTTTACTTGTGAGATTTTGAGATCAAGATTATGACTTGCTGCGAGATCGCACTTATACTACGAATGAATATGCTTGATTATTATTTATAGCACTTATAGCTTGCTGTGAAATTAAGATTATGGCTTGCTGTAAGATCATAGTGACCATTTGTGGCAGTCTTCTGCCATTATGGAATTTTTTATTTGCTCATCGTATTTCGTATTCTAATTAGCATGTGTGATTTTATTGAAATATCACTCCAAGCTGGCAGAAATCAGCCACAAATGGTCACACTTTGTCAGATTGCAATTATAGGTTGCTGTGAGATCGTGATTATGTATAAGAAACCTTATCCCTTAGTCGCCTCGTACGACACCCATACGAAGAAATAAAGTGGACCAACCTATGCCGAATCCACGGTACCCGGTTGTTTTTTAAGTTTTCTTATTCTACCTTAACTATTAATCTTCCAGGACCGTCAAATCCTAGCGTGTGCTCCCACGGGGTCCGGCAAGACGGCCGCCTTCCTGGTGCCCATACTGCACACACTGGGCGCCCCGCAGGGAGGTCCGCGCGCCCTGGTGCTCTGCCCCACGAGAGAGCTCGCTCATCAGATATACAGGTTCTTAACCTCTCTCTAACTACAAAAACATGGCTACGTACGACCATAGACTATGGAGTCTGGATTTGAATGGTCAGTTCGGCGATGTCACTCCCAGATACTTCATACAAATGGGCTCGAACTGATAAGAAGCTAGCTAAGATACATCAGCAGTCAACACACTTCTTTTAAAATTTTATAGTTATTATCATCTATCGATGGAACACTGGCCAGATGCAGTGTGATGGCGGCGAGCCGGTCCAGTCGATGGCGCACCAGCTGGAGTGTCCATTCTCTGAAGTTCTTCTGGAAGTCCAGGACCTCAATAAGGCTACACTGAGCGCTGTCCGGCTCGCCGAATATCTGGCTAATGAAATATAGAAACAGTAGTAGAACAATTGACACGAAAAGAAGAAGTGTTTCTTTGTATCACAGCATCACGTAAAAACTACTGAACCGATTTTGATGAAACTTTTTTGTTTGATACCTTATGATTTAAAAATTTGGTATATAATAATTGCGGACGAAGTCGCGGGTAAATTCTATTAACTAAATAAAGGTTGTATACATTGACAGAGAGGCGCTGAGGCTGAGCGCATCCACCGAGCTCCGGTGCAGCGTCGTCAGGAACGTGAAGCAGAGTAAAGTGAAGGAGAGGGAGGCCACCATCAGGAGGAGTGGTATGTACCACCTACAGAACAATTTATTCTATATCAAAGTCGAAAGATCTGTTTTTATATGAACAGAACAGGTAACGTCGATTTCTTGTGCCGGACACCGTCGGGGTCGGACGCATCTGTCTCTCCTTTAGAACAATAGCGTTTTTTCTTAGTCTTTTTTGCGCGTAATAAGGATCTTTTATTACCCTACCTCGTCACGCCGAGTGTGAAAGTTCCAATGATCTTATTCCAGTTTCGTTGTTAATTAAAAAATTTAAGTAAATGTACGTACCTAATAAAAGTGAGTGGATGTGAGTGTGTGGGTGTGTGGCTGCGGTGGTTGACGAGGCAAAATCCCGGGTGAGATTAATCCAATTCTTTTTTTGTTTGTTTTAACTAATTAATTAGGTACTTATTGTTTTACTGAAGGAGAAAATCATTTAGTGTATCCAACATACGAGCGGGTTCTGATAATTACAGGTAGCCTTAGCCGCCTATCTAGAGAACCACAACTATCGCTAGTTTATTAGTTTATTACTTTTCATCTCATCATTCTGCATGTACTTAACCACGTCCGGTTAATGTGATCTATACATTTCCCCCTTTAATCTGTAGAGGCAATTTTGTGACCTTTGATACCACCCTGTGATACTACGTATAAAACTAGAACTATACTCATCGGCTCCAGAAATATGAAATATAGGTACCTAAATCAACCGGACCATATCCAATAACTTATCTGTATGGAAATATAGTAGCATCCAGATATTCAAAATTTCTATGCAGATTATCTAACTTTCCAAAATAACACAAACAAGTAACGATGTTCCAAAATATTACTCGCTCTACCAGCCAAGCTGCCAAACACGTGATGTTTTTAAAAAAGGGAAAAGAAACAAGATATATTCGCTTATTAACAAAGCGCCCCTTATGAACAAACAATACAAAAACAGATAAATAGATACTGCGCTAGACTTGCATCATAACTTAAACAATAAGGTACCCCATGGCACGGTAATAAAAATGAAACGTAAAGTAAAAGCAGAATAATAAAGGTCGAACCCGACAAAAGCTGAAACAATAGAGTCAAACGATGACAAAAACAAAAGATCTGGTCACTTTGAAACATTTGGCCATCTTGCAACCATAATAATATGAGAAACTTATTTCTCAATACCGTAATCGTATCGTAATCGATATACAGAAACTAGTCTCAAGTAACCTCTCGAACAATAAGAAAACTGAAATCTACATAAAGAACTGAAATTCATGGTCCTAGGCCGGAGAAGATTATATTAATCACCGCAGCTTCTGAATACTATTTACCTAATGAAACAGTACATGGACCCGCTGCTAGTTGCGTTTATTTGCAATCCAGTCCCGAGAATTATACATAGTATTTATTTGCAGAACTATCACTATGGTATTAGGTATATTACATCTTATCAACCTACAATCAAGTCTCACGAACCAATAATAGAGCATATAGAACCTGCCTCAACCCAGCTGACAATGACACGCTGCTAAGTTTATAGGATACGTAGTAACAAATACTTACAACTCCTAGGCCCATCGGAAACAGACAAATGGTACTTAGATGCAACAGGCCAATGTCTTGTAAGAAGTTAACACACCCGCTCCGGTGCCACAAACAGGCAAGTCACTACATGTCGCAATATGGAATGTAAAAGGATGTGTATTGCTACACGACTGAAACAACATAATATATTTGATTTGGAGCTTCCCAATAGCCAAATAGCATTAGCATGTGTACAAGAAACGCATGTGACCAGCGCAGCGGAAACGACTCGTCCAAAAATTATAACTGGAGGTGGCGGCGAATGGCCTGAAGAAAAGAAGTTTTTACTAAAGACGAAACATTTCTCTATAAACAAAGATATATTTCAAGATATTATGTATATTTCATGACCTAGTAAGAGAAAAACTCCAACGAGCCCAATTGAAATCACCGTGAGCTAACAAGAATCTTAACTGGAATCCTCAATATTGAGCGAGATGCGGACCACGTAGTGAGCGATACGCATACGGATCCAGCACTGGGTTTTACTCAACATACCAAGGAAGGAAGTAGTTCCCCATACACTAAAACATCTTAGCAATCAGCAGCAGCAAGTAGCAGCAGTCATCACAATTAAGTTTCACTTACCTAGACCTGAAGAAAGACCCAATAAGTTAAAACTCAGACCAGCCCAATTGGAATCACCGTGTCGTGTACTAACAAGAACCAACATTCACTCACATTTGCTAACCTGTAACAAACTTAACGATATTCTGAAAAATCATATATCACCATTCGCTATCGCATGGAAGAAGCCCGTACTAACCTATAACAAATTGAAGACAACGAGGACTGAAAAATGAGGAGCTACAAGAATGGAAATAACCTACGAATTTATACGGATGCACGAGACAAAAACATCGGGAAGCCAAACAGAATATTGCTTCAATATCCAATTGGATTCAGAAATCAGAAAATGCAAGACCCTGGAAACAGAAACTGTAACTGAAACGAGAGTGTGAAGCAAAATTGAGCCAGGACAGGCGCTGCACGCCACCATCAAATAGAAGATTAAACGAACATTAGCAGTCCCTACTCCTTCCCCCTCTAGTTTATACCACACCAAGTATAGTATCTATCTTCCACATACTGGCTTTACGATGACCTGTTTCGGGCTGGTTGCAACCTCCTTTCTTTCCTCATCCTGACTGCGAAACCTACACTCCTGTCCTATCTACATGGCTCACTGGTGCCTCGGGCAAAAGATTGATATCTATATCGAGGACGCAAGAGCAGCATCAGCTCGGAGGGGCAGTTCGTGTGAACATAGTATTGTCATGTAAACGATTAAAAGGCGAATAGAGGTAATGTTCCAAGCCTAACTATAAGCTTGATTGCATGCATTGCAATACTCTGAGCTCGCGAGCTCCCCTACAGAGTAGCTGCAGCGCTGGCCCCCCTCATATAGCTGTCATCTTCGCGTCCTTGCAGCAGTACTGCTGGCTGGTGAGTCACTCGGAACGGAACGGAACGGAACAGAACAGGTAACGTCATACAATCGGCTCGATAGATGAACAACAACAGAAGTGCAGTCTAGGGCGGACGTACATCCGTTAAGGTAGGCTTTCGTACTTAGTGTCACTGACGCAGCGTCTATATAGCGTCAACTCATTGAGAACTCATTTGTATGGAATTAAGGTAGGTTTTCGTACTAAGCGTCACTGACGCTGCGTCTATAGCGTCACCAACGCCGCGTCTTAATTCCATTCAACGCTATAGACGCGCGTCAGTGACGCTAAGTACGAAAGCCTACCTTAAAGCTCGTTACAGACAGGAGGTACAAGATATCGTCGAGGTTGGACTTGTAAGAAACAAACCATAGATGTTTCACAATAAAGCATAATTTGTAACGCGACACCGCGCGCTCATCCTTAGAACAGATACGTTCCACCATACCCTCAGAGGTTAATGAATCGTTTGTATGGAGAGGAATATCCTCTTGGCACGTTTTGAGTTGACGTACCACACAAAATGTGATTGTATCGGTAGTTTTTAAAGTTTCTATGTAAGTAACAATTTCTGTTTTTTGTTTCAGATATAGTAATCAGCACACCGAATCGACTCTGTTATCTTTTGAATCAGGACAATGTGAATATAACTTTGGAAAAGTAAGTTCAATTCAGTATTTTTACTTCGACATATCAGGCAAATGGCCTTTTCGTTTACATGGATCTAGCTCAAAAAAGGATTCTGAGATGAACAGAAAAATAAAAAATATAGTGATTTCTTGAAACAGGCGTTACTTTGCGGAACAAAGAACAACAACAACAACACAACAACAAACACAACAACAACAATACAACACATCTGAATACAACTTTGTCTACTAGGTATTTAGAAGCGGAGGTCTCGACACAATCGTGTTATCTACCTTTTATAGTGATTTCTTTGATTGTCGAAAAGTGAAATTCGTCATCTTTTGATCTAATAAGGTCCGGGAGTCTCACGTCGAGAACCTTTCTGATCATAGTAAACGCTTCCCAAAACGACTACTTTCCAACAATGTACACTTCCCAAAAACAACCACTTTCCATATGATCACTTCCCGGATCGACCACATCCCAAAATGACCACATTATTCCTAAAGAAAATTTCCCACAAACTGACGACATAAAAAAATTACCACTTCCCAAAAAGAAAATTTCCATAAAATGACAACAAAATTACTATATCCCAAAACGTAAAATCCCAAAATGACAGCATGAACAAGACATCATCATAGGCCTTTTCATCTATAACAGATGATTTAAACAGCGTCTTGGCGGCACTTACGCTCGTGGCTGTAGAGCCCTATGCGGGAGCTACAGGCACGGCCGCACGTACGGCAAGTAAAGTGTGGACTCGATACGTTTGCTGGGTTTGCAACGAGCTGGTAACAGGGAACAGTATAGAAATTATCTTAACTTTCCAGAGTCCGCTGGCTAATAATAGACGAAGCAGACAAACTATTCGAAGGGTCAGCAGAACAAGAATCAGACTTCAGGCAGCAGTTGGAGCAGATAATGTCGTCGTGCGGCAGCAAGCAGCGCCGGGTGGCGATGTTCAGTGCGACCCACACCCCCGCCGTGGCCAAGTGGACCAGGCGGCATCTGAGGGGGCTTGTCAATATCACTGTCGGACAGAGGTGAGCGCTCGTTGGCGTGGTGGAGCTTCGGTGTTGGTAACGATCACCGAAGTTAAGCAACGTCAGGTCCGGTCAGTCTTTGGATGGGTGACCGTTTAGTGGTATGTAATCTCGAGCGTTTCTTTGCTTCGGAAGGCACGTTAAGCAGTTGGTCTCGGATAGCTCAGAGGCCTATTAAGGCTGCTTGAAAATTCTCTGACAGCAAGTTGATAACTTGCCTCCACCAAGCCACCGGCCAAGAGCGTGTCGGACTCGCCCATGATAGAGTTCCGTAGCCATTGTATGAGTAGAAAAATTCTAAACGTAGTACTATTATTTATTCTGTGCCCACGGCCACACTAAGAGCCATATCACACAACCTATTTTTGAGCGTAGGCGTTGACGTAACTGTATCGTGGCGATATCGCTGCGATATTTCTGAGATCAATCAGTGTGGCGACCTTATATCAAAATAAAATGAATGGATTGGATTACGCGAACATTTCAAACCAGAAAAATGAGGCAAAACAAATGAAAGGTTTACTTCAAATTTGTATGCAAGTGCCCTAGATTTGAAAAAACTTTTGATAAAACTTTGCTGTTAAAACTAAAACATTACGGAATTAGTGGTAGAGCTCTTGATTTGATGGACTCCTACTTAAAAAACAGAGTCCAAAAAGTGCTAGTGAATGGATCTAAATCATCTGGATCACATGTGCAAACAGGCGTGCCACAGGGTTCAATCTTGGGCCCGTTCCTTTTTTTGGTCTACATAAATGATTTGCCACATATGGTACAAAACTTGTCGAACATAGTATTATTTGCTGACGATACTTCTCTGATTTTTAAAGTAAATAGGAAGGACCAAGAACTTGACGACGTAAATGATACCCTTCAACAAGTTTTGAACTGGTTTACCGCAAATAATCTCGCACTTAATGCAAAAAAAACGAAATGTATAAAATTTGTTTTGCCGAACGTACCAATTGTAGATAATCAAGTAATTTTAAACAGGAATAGTCTAGATTTTGTTGATAATACAGTGTTTTTGGGAATAACGATTGACTCTATGCTGCAATGGGGTTCCCACATTGAAACTCTGGCTGGTAGGCTAAGTTCTGCAGCATATGCAGTCAGAAAAATTTAACAACTAACTGATATTAAAACTGCCAGACTCGTATATTTCAGTTACTTTCATAGTATCATGTCCTATGGTATTTTATTGTGGGGTCGTGCTGCAGACATTGAGACAATCTTTATCCTACAGAAACGGGCAATTCGAGCAATATATGGTTTGCGCTGTCGTGATTCGCTTCGCGACCTTTTTAAGGAAATTAATATTTTAAAAGTTTATGGACAGTTTATTTATGAAAACATTTTATATGTAAGAAAAAATTTGTCTTTGTTTCCAAAAAAATTGTGATGTCCATAATTACAACACTCGAAACAAAAATAAACTGATATCTCCGCACTTTCGGCTTAGTAGGGTCAACACGTCTTTCATGGGTCACTGTATACGTTGTTATAATAAAATCCCCGAGACCATTTTGAATCTTTCCGAAAACATGTTTAAAACTAAGATCAAAAATGTTATCTGTAAGAAAGCGTATTATAAACTGGATGATTATTTAAATGATCAAAATGCTTGGGTCTGAGGTCACTAACTTATAGTTTATTTACATTACTGTAAAGTATCAACTATTTTATTAGATAGACTATGTATTATTGTATACATAACAGTAGCTTAAGAATTTATATTGTAATAGTTTTAAGTCGTGTTATGTTGTAGAGTTTCTGGCCGCATCTTCTCTACAGCGACAACACGTTCCGACGCGGTGGTAGCTTAAAAAAGATTTGACGTTTAATAAGTGTGCTTCAAGCTCCTATATTGATTAAATTATATTGACTTGACTTGACTTGACTTGACAGATAATGGCGCTAGTTTGTATGGACCAAGTGCACCAGTAGTGTGCTTCAACTATACCGCGCTTTAGGCCTATCCATTAATTTTATTTTGATCTTAGGTCGCGACACGGAATCACGGCGATCGCCTTCGCTCAAAAATCGCTTGTGTGCTATGGGTCTAATATTCGTCTCTATAACATTATGGTAATATTTGACAGGAACGCGGCGACAACCCTAGTGGACCAGGAGCTGGTGTACTGCGGCAGTGAAAACGGCAAGCTAGTCGCGTTCCGGCAACTCGTTCAGAAAGGACTGAAGCCTCCTGTGCTAGGTATTATTATTTATTACATTCACCATTATTACAGATTACTAGTTAATTCGTAACTAGGATGGGCTGCTTTCGGGGAACTCCGTCATATATTTGCCTGGGCTCTACCACAATGCCTCAAAACGAAGGTGTCCAATCAGTGCGTCCTGCCAGTGGTGCGGAAACATGGACCCTGACGATAGGACTAGTTCATCAGTTCAAGGTCGCTCAGTGAGCTATGGAGAGAGCTATGCTCGGTGTTTCTCTGAGAGATCACATTAGAAATGAAGTGATACGTCAGAGAACTAAAGTGGTTGACATAGCTCAGAAAATTAGCAAGCTCAAGTGGCAATGGGCTGGTCATATCTGTCGAAGAACTGACAACCGGTGGGGTGTCAGAGTTCTAGAGTGGAGACCGCGAACTGGTACGCGTAGTGTGGGATGCCCTGCTGCCCGCTGGACAGACGTCCTAAAAAAGTAGCGGGGTGCGACTAGATGAGGAAGGCCGAGAACAGAGTTTTGTGGCGCGCCTTGGGAGAGGCCTATGTTCAGCATTGGACGATGATAGGCTGATGATGATGATGCCAGACGGTACGCGCGAAAATGTATCTAATGGCGCTTGACTTAGCACACCGTGAGGCTGTCGTTGTCGGTTATAGCCACTGCATCCGTTCCCACCTCTGATGCAAAAGCGGGCTAATTCTATTTGAAATAAAATGGAAATAAATTACTTTTCTAAAAGTTAATTGAAGTTTGAAAAACTAAGTGGCGCAGGAACTGAAACTCGCAACCTATCCGCATACAAGTTTTTTTTAACAGTATTCTAATGGAGTTTTTACTTCGCAGTGTTCGTACAAAGCAAGGACCGAGCCAAGCAGTTGTTCAAAGAGCTCATATACGACGGTATTAACGTGGACGCCATACATGCGGACAGGACTCAAGCACAGGTACTGTATTAACACGCGTCCTGTGTGATTTATAACACTTTAGGGTTAAAAAAACATAGCGAGGAATCATTTTGTTCTTTTATTACTTATGGGTTTGCTCTTGACCTCAATCCAGTCCTCAGGACAAAAATGGGGTCGAAGATGTAGCGAGCTTACCCAGAAGAAGCCTATTCACTCGTGCTTTAAAGGAATGGATGTTGCGCTGCAATCGACTGTCACCTTTAATGTTAGTGTTCCAAGTACAACAATTAGTTCAAATGATTTTCCGCAACATGGCGAGGTTTTTTATTTTCCTGCACGGCTAGCATGCCACCCAGGACAAAGCGTTTAAACGAGAAAAACGTCATACGCGCTCTTTTTGGCGTACGTAAAATAATAAAGATGGAGGCACGTCTCGATTTTTGTCGTTTTCTCGGCGGTGGCATACTAGGGGGGCTGGTCAGGCTTTAATAGAGATTTTTATGCGGCAGATAGATTCACGGGGAAGGTTTGCGTACTCGTGCGAAGCCGTGGCGGGTCGCTAGTATATCGTAACTTTATTAATGTATGGCAGCGCGACAACGTGGTGCGCAGTTTCCGCGTGGGGCGGGTGTGGGTGCTGATCTGCACGGAGCTGATGGGGCGCGGGATCGACTTCCGCGGCGTCAACCTCGTCATCAACTACGACTTCCCGCCCTCCGCCATCTCTTACATACACAGGTAATATTTTAAAACAACTATTAATTCTGTACGATTGACAATACAGGGTCCTTCTCTTACACTTTTGGGACACATCCACTGACTAAGGGGATGATCAGACCGTCAAACTGAACCACTTTCTCTATGGGACCAACATCGAAATCGCGAAAAAAAAACAGCTGTTCCATACAAAATGCAAACCTACTTGAGCCAAATGTATGAAATAAAAAAATAACAAATCGATTTATTTCAGACAATGTCCATAATGTTGTTATTAAATACATTAATGACTTAAAAAAGTTAAAAACTATGTTAGTATAGTACACATCATTTAACTAGGCTTTTATACATACAAAATTTAATTTAATTGGGACAGCAAATTTTTGGGCTGGTATGGGACAGCAAATTTTTTTTCGCGATTTCGCTGCTGGTCCCATAGAAAAAGTTGTTCAGTTTGATGGTCTGATCATCCTCTTAAAAAACTCTCAGCCTTAATATGCTGACACTTTTTTAAGGGGATGATCAAACCGTCGAACTGAACAACTCTCTATGGCACCAACATCTATATTGGGGAAAAAAAATTCCGCTCTTCCATACAAAACTGCATAGCCAAATGTATGGGACAGCAGATTTGTTTTTCACGATTTAGATGTTTGTCCCATAGATAAAGTTGTTCAGTTTTACGGTCTGATCATCCCCTTAAAAAAGTGTCAGCATATTAAGAAGAACCCTGTCTAAATGACTTACAGGCACATACTTTGTCATGATCCCAAACGTAAGGAACTAGGCTTTTTATTATGGAAATCATACAACAACGGCACAAACATAACATCCATGACCGAACTCGAATTCGAACCCGGAACCCTGAACCCTGGTTTGTCAGCCCGACGTGGTAACCATTACAGCAACCGGGTCGTCAAATATAATGTCAACACCTTTTTTGCTGGTTTTAGTTGGTTTTCATTCTCTTAAAAGTCATACATTGCTGTTGTATTTCACAGGATCGGACGAGCTGGTAGAGCAGGACAGAAAGGTCGTGCCATCACCTTCTTCACACAAGACGACGTCGTCAATCTAAGAAGGTATCATATTTTAAATTCCTTTTGGTTCCTAAGAAAATATCAATGGCCACTCTACCCAAATGCACAGGGTGAACAAAACACCCTAGTAACACCACAGAATACTATAATTATACTTAGGGGGTACTTCAGCCCATCAAACACTATGGAGCCAGCATCTAAATCGCGAAAAATAAATCGGCTGTTTCATACAAAGCTGTAGTACACGACTAAAATGTATGGGACAGCAGATTTTTTTTTCTCGATGTTGGCACCATAGTGAAAGTTGCTCAGTTTGTTGGCCTGAAGCACCCCCTTAATTATGTAATGCATTTAAGTTTACACCCGGTATTCTAAGATTATGTGCTATAATATTTAAAGTAAACGAAATTAATTCTAAAAAGTTAAGTTATAGCCTGTAGAATCCCACTGCAGGGCAAAGGCCTCCTCTCACGAATAAGGGTGAGAGGAAGTGGGCCATACTCCACCACGCGGGCCCAGTGCGTTTTGGTGGAGCAAGTTAGTGGTCACCTTGCTCTCAGAGAATTTTCAAGCCGCTAATAGGCCTCTAACCTGGCTTAACGAATAGTTACGACACCATCTGACGGTACTATCCGAGACCAACTGCTTAACGTGCCTTCCGAAGCACGGAAACGCTCGAGATGAAATACCACTAAACGGTCACCCATCCAAAGACTGACCGGACCTGACGTTGCTTAACTTCGGTGATCGTTTTCAATACCGAAGCTCCACTACGCCAAAGTGCGCTTCAATGATTTTAATTATTTTTATTTATTATTTTTATGATACTAATGTTTTTTATTTATTTGTTTATTCTTTATTATTCTCGGCTTTACTGACCATTGTACTTTTTGGTCTACAGCATAGCGTCAGTGATGAAGCAATCCGGCTGCGAAGTGCCAGAATACATGCTCAAGCTCAACCAGAACTCAAACAGGCGCAAGTGGCTTCTGAACCACGCGCCGAAGAGAGACAACATATCCACCAGGCTCGAGAAACGACCTGATAAGTGAGTGCGATCTAATTTGTACTTTATAGCTGCGGAATAAGGTTCATAACAGAAGCACTGAAAAGAGAACACTATCCAACAACACGAATCGCCATCTAGATGAACACCTGCACTCGTAGTATGCTACACGTGATACGGCTTTATCACGCCTTTTATCCGTATCTTCGCAAAATGTCCCTTTTTTTAAATACAAAGTACTAATAACCACCTTTCAAGGGGGGAGGGGGGGTGAAAAATCGTACCTATAGCTTCGGGTGGACTAGGTAAACAGTAGCAATTCCGCGGCACGCTCGCTGCGCTCGCTCGGCTCGTGCGCTGTGGTCGCAAGAAACCTAACACGCTCATCGCTTCGCTCCTCGCTAACCTAACCGACTGAGTTAGCAGTTAGTTAGGTGTGGCAACCCTAGATATACCGGAAGCTGCTCGGAAGACAATACCAGTCATAATATATAATAATAATGGGTGGTTAGTGTCATAAAATATTTTATGTATAAGGGCATCTTGAAAAGGGGCATTTTGAGAAAGGGACGTTTTGAGAAAGGGGCATTTTGAGAAAGGGACGTTTTGCGAACGAGGGACATTTTGAGAAAGGGACGTTTTGCGACGATACCCTTTTTTCTCGTTCTTTCACGTGCAAATAGAAAGAGAGCGAAGGTGTGATAGCGCTTTATCACGGTGTCATGCTACCTATGCTGCAGATGTTAGGGATTTCGTATCCAAAGGCATACTAGGGTTCATGAAATCTGAATAAATTTATTTTTATTTTGACTTTGGATAGATCTGGAGCAAATGATTAAATATCCGTTCAGATCGGAAGCTTTATACAAGCAGGACGCCGCTAGACTCGTAAATACGCCATTTTGATCCATAAAGCAATGGTTTACAACTTTTTTCGCAAGTCTAGCGCCGTTGCACGCGCTTTAAGAACCTTGATCTCTAGTCGTATCTATTTATATGTCTATTAAGTGCTATTTTTGAAAGTTACACATTCTTATTCGTATTAATATTTAAATAGGTGGCTTAGACTAACAAACTGAACAACATTCACTAAGGAGAAAACGTCGAGAAAAAAAACACCAGTAAGCCTCGCATGCCACCTCGAGAAAACGATAAAAATCGAGATGTGCCTCCATCCTTATTATTTTACGTATGCCAGAAAGAGTGCGCATGACGTTTTTCTCGTTTAAACGCTTTGTCGTGGGTGGCATGGTAGCCTTGCTGTTCTATAAATTTAAGTCGATTAGGTTCTGCAGATATTAAAAAAAATATCTATTTTTTTTATTTTTTTTTATTAGGGACAACAAAGATGGCAGTGGATACTGGTTACTTTCATCAATGGCTTTCAGATTTGTATGAATCTGTTTTTTTTTCTTGATGTTGGCTCCATATTCTCCGTAGTGAAAGTTGATCGGTTTGGTGGTCAAAACCACCCCTTTAAATATTACTAGGTTGTTTTGTTACATCATACACAGATTTTTTAAACCTTTTCATCTTCTCTCCAGGAGGAAACTAGAAAATGGAGAAGTAACAACGAAAACGAATGAGAAAACGAAGGATACTGACGCCGTAAAAAGCGGGAAAAACAAGAAGTTTAGGAAAATCCAAAATGGCGACAACAAAGTCAGTAAAAAAGAAAATGTTAACAAAAAGAAGAAAACTCTTAAGAAAAAGAAGAAACTGAAAGTTAAAAAATAATAATGTTTAGTATCGTAAGTATGTTTAAGTTAAATAAATTTGTATTGTAATAACTTAATTGTTTTCATATTGTGTCTAGAACAGATGTTTAGCACCGTATCTGAGAATTGAGCGACTTAGGGCCTGTTTCACCACTTCTGGGTAAGTTCTTGTTAGCTTATCCGACAGATAGTTTGCCATATTTTGTATGAAATTATGTCAAAATATCTGTCGGATAAGCTAACAAGAACTTATTCAGAAGTGGTGAAACAGGCCCTTAGACAAGTGGTTATCTTGTCTAAGGATCCGTACGACGAAACAATGAGTTTTCTGACAGCTAGTCAAACGTAGTTCAACATACCAGCGATAGATGGCGTTGATGAAAATTTTAGTCTAAAAAAAAGTTAAAAAAATGCATTGGTCACCGAGTCAGACGCATCCGTTGACGAAATACAATATAATGTTCATATTTTCTTTATAAACACAAGTTCTTATTATTTTATTTGCGTTTTATTATCTGCAAGGTCGCTCACCACTGTCTCGTCAACGCCATCTATCGATTCATTAGGAAAAACTTTTCTTTTTTAATGGCTTTCTGATAATGCCTCATTGATTTCTATTGTGTCTGTCATTTGCGGCATTTGTAAGGTTAATTTTAGGAGTTAGGGTTCAAAATCCACTACTACTAATCGAAAACTTCGAGACAGAGATCAATCGTCGAATCCAACTCGGCTGGTTAGCGTTCGGGAAGCTACGTACAGTAGGTCTTGCGAGTTTTCACCTTACTTTACTACTGTAGTTACGTCACCAATATTGTATTGAATTTCGTAAAGTGCTCCTAGTGGTTACGTTAAGAACTAATTTCTGTCATACAAATTTGCGTAGTAAAGTACAGGGAAAACTCATGGTAGGCCCTCAGGTCGGTTAAATAAAGCTGGCGCGTTCACAGACACACACGGATGCATTTATCCTGTCACTGCGTCCGTGCTTGACAAAGATAGAGAAACTTTTCATTATGCGTGCAGTGAAAAAGTGTGGCACGAGCCAGCTTTAGTTAACCGACCAGAGGGCCTACCATGAGTTTTCCCTGTACTTTACTACTGTAACTGTAGTTACGTCGCCAATTCGTATGTCAGAAATAGTTCGCAACGTAACCACTAGGAGCGCTGTACGAAATTCAATACAAAATTGGTGACGTAACTACAGTAGTAAAGTACGGTGAGAACTCATGGTAGACCTACTGTAGTATCTTCAAGTCCGAGATACCGCAGTGTCTTAAAACTAAAGTCTCTCCAGTGTGTGTTGCCAGTGATGACATGTGGAACAGAGACGTGGTCTCTAACGCAAGGCTTTATAAAAAAGATAAAACTTACCCAAAGGGCAATGGATATGCTCCGATTTTCCCTGCGAGATCGAATCAGAAATGAAGAGATCCGCAGAAGAACCAGAGTAACTGACATAGCTCAAAGAATGGCTATACTTAAGTGGCAGCGGGCCGGGCACATTGCTTGCAGAACCGATGACCGATGGGCCGAAGAGTACCGGAAAGCGCAGCGTGAGTAGGCCCCTACAAGGTGGACCGATTGTAATTGGAGTTGGAAGTGATCGTGGTTTTGGGGTTTGCAGATGGATTTGAATAAATGTCACACGTAGCGATAATGATGTATTCAGCTCAGTGTTCCGGATCAAAGTGAAGGTAGTTACAATATTAGTGTTGTCAACGTTAAGTTACTGAATGTATGAAAGATAAAGCTACATATCGACTGATCATAGCAAATCAACTAAATTAAACAATGATTACTATTAATTATAATCTACTATTTCGGAGTTATTATGTGTTGTATTAGAGTCTAGGTGGACAGAACTGTAACACTATGATCTGGTGAAGGCAGCGGGAACACGTTGGATGAGGGCAGCGCAGGACCGGTCGTTGTGACGATCTTTGGGGGAGGCCTATGTCCAGCTGTGGACGTCCTGAGATGATGATGATGATGAGGGTTCAAAATAGCTTCAATTAAACACTAATTAATTGCGTGATCCCATTTATTCATTGTGAATATAATAAACCCCATACAAAATATACAGTCTTATGAAATTATATACAAAAATAGCCTTTTTACATAAAAAACTTACAAAACTATAATATAGATTACGAAATCTTATATTATGGACAAATCTTTTATTTTTAAAGCCAAACTCGTAAAAAAATTATGGCACTTTCAACACATGATTTTCATTTTTGGATAAGCCTCATCTAATATAGGTACTTTAGCTTATATAGGTAAAAAAAAATAATCTTGATATTTGTTTTTGGAGAAAAAAAATATTGTTCCAGTGCGGGAATCGAACCAGCGACCCCTTTAAATGTACAAAATTTTAACGCATTAGTGGGCCCATTCCCATTGATATTTTCACTCAGTGCATTCGCCCGTATGGGCGCATAAATACAGGGTGTAAAGTGTATGCAACACATACATCCTGTATTTATGCGACAAATGGGCGATTATACTGATGATACTGAAGATTCTTACCCAAGGAACGTACGGGAAATTCACAAAAAAAAACATTTAAACTTTTCATACAAACGTTCTATCAGCCGATGATTTTTTTTCTGTTATCCTTTAAGTTCCTCAAGAATAAATATTCAGTACCATGAGTACAATCACCCATTAAAGTAACATTGTCTTACCATAGAGTAAGGTCTACACTGATCAGACCAACGCTATAAAATGCGTCTGCCGTCTGGAGGCTTCGATCAAAGTAAAATTAATGGATAGGCCTTACGCGAACATCTTAAGGGGGTTGCAGAGGGCAAGACACTAAACTAGATGGCGCTCGGGAGCATTATTCATGATTTTATCACATTTTATTTTATATCTCGTAATTGTGATGATTTCAATCAACATTTTCAATTAAGCGCGCACTTGTGTTTATGTTTTACTGATCTAGCTACAAGTTAAAGTAATTTTATTGTTCATACGAATTTGATATACATTTTAATTTTGATCAATTTCATACAAAACTTTGACGTTGAACATTCGTAGACGGTATTAACAAAAGTAATATTTTCTACATGGAAAAATAGTTTAGAAAATCTAGATTGCGCTTCTCAAATAACATTTGCAATTTATAACATAATTACGAAGATATAAAATAAAATGTGATAAAATCAGGAATAATGCTCCCGAGCGCCATCTAGTGTAGTGTCTTGCCCTCTGCAACGTTAAACCAGAAAAATAAGGCAAAACGAAAAACAAATGACAGGTACACTTCAAATATGTACCGAGATGACAAACCAAGTGTGCCAGTTTGTATGGACCAAGTGCACCAGAGAGCATTAATTTTACTTTGATCGAAGTCTGGAGGCACAAACGTTTTTTTTAATATTTATTTAGCAATTTAGATAGCCTTTGTGTTTTCTGATAATTCGATTATTTAAGCCTCTATGTGCTACATACATACAAAAATAAAATAAATATATGACTTTATCTACAGCCTTTGATTAAATAAAAATAGCGGAATATAGGGACTAGTCTATAGCGCATGGACCGCATAAATTGAGCCTCTGTCGCCTAATTTACTTCGTCGCAATACGAGCTGCATTGCGTGATTAACACTCTGTTGCGGAAACAGTCATTACAGTTAATCCTCCATTAAATCTCTTGCTAGCTTTTACTAAGTCGACTCTCAGATAAATTAACAGGAATGGATGCGATATTACGCGCGTACCCCTCTGCCAAAGGCGCATGCTCAGTGAGCATGCCCGTTATATAAAAATAGTTGACGCGCGTCCCGCGCCAGTCGCCAAGTTGTATAAGGTCTAACAAAATAAGGTGAAACTATTTTAAGGGGATGATCAGACCATCAAACTGAACAACTTTCTCTATGGGACCAATATCGAAATCAACAGAAAAAAAATCTGCTGTTTAAAAGTAAAAAATAATAATATCTACCACTGGATTTGGCCCTGTTCTGCTGTGAACGAGCGTGGCGAAGCGGGCGTGCGAGGCGAGGTCACTGAACCTACGCGCCGGGGCCCCGCGAGCTGGGTTGACTATGCAGTTGGGGACGTCTAAGTTCAGATGTTTAGGTAGATAATGAACGTAGCATTTTGCTTAAAAAATGTAATCCAAATGGTATGGTAAGTAGGTACTTTTACTTACATTCAATTTTGTACATATCCCACACCTTTCTCAATGAACTTTATTGCACGTCTTTGGATGTGTCTTTGCACTTATTGATTAAAACGTCTCAATCGTATTAATAACATCACGTGTGCGGTCACTATCCGTTGTCGGAGCTCACTGGTGGTTCTGTTTTGGCATACATGGAAATCAAGTGGCGTAAGGTCAGGTCTGGAGAGCGATTTTTGAATCTCATTCGGTGAGCTCAGCAGTTGAAAATGTCAAAATAACTATTAGTGTAGCGGCCACGCGGGGAAAAGTAGTCTCTAAACCAAATCTCGTATGTAAGTTCTGTATATACCTACAACAGGTATGGGTGTGTTCAGGGTACTCTCTAGATCACGAAACTGCTTGTTGTATAATTCTAAAGTGGTGGAGGGGGTAGCAGTGACGTCATAAAGATGGCCGCCGACGGTTTTAGTTTTTCTTCAATTGTAGCGCACCTATGAGGTCAATCTGGTTGTGCAAGGTGTCATTTGAAAGCTTATTCAATTTACTTTAACCATTTCATAGACATCTAACGTGAAAAATTTGTGTTTACTGAAATATTTTCAATTTATTGAATTTTTTGTTACCTACCAGCAATCATTCCTCCTGTTTTCTCGGAAACGGGTAACTTTATTGTGATTATAGCCATTACATAAAACATAGATAATTTTATTAGCTATCTTACAACATCAATTGTATAAAAATACAACTTCAAACGACTGAGCTGTGTCAAATTTTCTGGTGCACTGTAACTATGAGTCCAAGCGTGCGTCGGTGTGCGGGCGGGGTGGACGGACTGCAAATAACATTATGATTTATAGATTATATAAAATTAAGGTTTCCATTGTAATATTGATTCGAAAAACATACATTTTTCTATTATTTGCACATGCGTTTACATAAATTGTAGATGTACAGGGTGTAATATTAAATGCGTTACATACTTAAGGGGGTGCTTTAGACCATAAAACTGAACAACTTTTACAATGGGACCAACTTTGAAATCACGAGAAAAATTAGCTGCTGTTTCATACATTTTGGTCCAGAAGAGATTGACATGTTCTACGGGACATCTGATTTTATTTCGCTATATCTATGTTGGCTCCAAGGTGAAAGTGGTTCAGCTTGATGGTCTGAAGTAACCCATTCACAACCAGTTACAATATTGGTAACGTGGATAAACTTCTACCGTCACAAGAAGCTCTGAAACAACATATAAAAAGAGCAAATTACCAAATGTACGTTTGAGCCACTCTGTAGATGTGGCATTTCATAATTTACCACCACCTACAAACCATGGTTGAACATTGGAAAACGAAAAATTGTCACCGATACTCGTAACAACGTTAAAACCATGTGAAATACATGGTAAATTATGAAATGCCACATCTAAAAGATTTGGAATTAATGTCTTGCCAATGCAAAACAGGCTGCCGTAGTGCGAGATGCAGATTTGTTAGTAAAATTCAAAAATGCATGCAGGGTGTTTGCCATAAAATATCAGTGAGGAGGTATGCTTAAATCAGTATAATTTTGGTGATGATGATGTATCACTCTAGACATTGCATGCTTGCAACTAACAATTGTTTTTTATAACAATTAACTAAATTGTTTTGGATTTATCATTCTTTTATTTACTTTTCCAAGGCAGCCTCATTTTTGTATATGTATATAGTGTAAAACGTAATGCGTTATGTAGGTACATATTATATCGAATGGGTTACTTCAGACCATCAAGCTGAACCACTTTCACCTTGGAGCCAACATAGATATAGCGAAATAAAATCAGATGTCCCGTAGAACATGTCAATCTCTTCTGGACCAAAATGTATGAAACAGCAGCTAATTTTTCTCGTGATTTCAAAGTTGGTCCCATTGTAAAAGTTGTTCAGTTTTATGGTCTAAAGCACCCCCTTAAGTATGTAACGCATTTAATATTACACCCTGTACATCTACAATTTATGTAAACGCATGTGCAAATAATATAAAAATGTATGTTTTTCGAATCAATATTACAATGGAAACCTTAATTTTATATAATCTATAAATCATAATGTTATTTGCAGTCCGTCCACCCCGCCCGCACACCGACGCACGCTTGGGCTCATAGTTACAGTGCACCAGAAAATTTGACACAGCTCAGTCGTTTGAAGTTGTATTTTTATACAATTGATGTTGTAAGATAGCTAATAAAATTATCTATGTTTTATGTAATGGCTATAATCACAATAAAGTTACCCGTTTCCGAGAAAACTGGAGGAATGATTGCTGGTAGGTAACAAAAAATGCAATAAATTGAAAATATTTCAGTAAATACCAATTTTTCACGTTAGGTGTCTATGAAACGGTTAAAGTAAATTGAATTAGCTTTCAAATGACACCTTGCACAACCAGATTGACCTCATAGGTGCGCTACAATTGAAGAAAAACTAAAACCGTCGGCGGCCATCTTTATGACGTCACTGCTACCCCCCTCCACCACTTTAGAATTATACAACAAGCAGTTTCGTGATCCAGAGAGTACCCTGAACACACCCATACCTGTTGTAGGTATATACAGAACTTACATACGAGATTTTTTTTCTCTGGTCCTGGCCGCTAGTCTATATGGAGATACGCATCTTTCTACTGCTGATTTGACTTTCAAAAATCATACTTCAGAAGTGAGATTTTTTAAAATCAAATCAGCAGCAGAAAGATGCGTATCTCCATAGTTCAAAAATCATACTTCAGGAGTGAGATTTTTTAAAATCAAATCAGCAGCAGAAAGATGCGTATCTCCATAGTTAGGTATTTTGACATTTTCAACTGCTGAGCTCACCGAATGAGATTCAAAAATCGCTCTCCAGGTCACTCAATACCTCTGCCTATTCACCGAAATCCGTATGTATCGTCCAAGTAGCTAGGTCCGTACACTTGTCACTAGTTGTCACGTTCACGATGGTAAAGCATATCACGTAATGACGTAACCTTGCAAGAGGTTGAGTGAGGCGCGCGCAAAACGTATCGACCGGTCGGCGTGCGCGAGCGCTCGCTCGCTACTGAAGATGTCAAAGCAAGGTGAAAGGTCGCAACGCAACGCAAGCAAGGGCGGGAGTGGGGGCCGGGTGCGTTGAGTTCAAAGGAAGCCGCCGCGTGCGTGCGGCGTGCAAAGTAAACAAAACACAGGTCCCTATTCAGGGATGATAGCAAAATATTTAGTAGATCAGTGTAAATATTATTTATAAAAAATTTGATTTCGACTTTGGTCCCATAGAGAAGTTGTTCAGTTTGATGGTCTGATCATCCCCTTAAAATAGTTTCACCTTATTTTGTTAGACCTTATACCTATATAAGGTCTATTTTAAGGGGATGATCAGACCATCAAACTTAGACATCAGACCTTATATATAAGGTCTAACAAAACAAAATAAGGTGAAACTATTTTAAGGGGATGATCAGACCATCAAACTGAACAACTTTCTCTATGGGACCAATATCGAAATCAACAGAAAAAAAATCTGCTGTTTAAAAATAAAAAAATAATAATATCTACCACTGGATTTGGCCCTGTTCTGCTGTGAACGAGTGTGGCGAAGCGGGCGTGCGAGGCGAGGTCACTGAACCTACGCGCCGGGGCCCCGCGAGCTGGGTTGACTATGCAGTTGGGGACGTCTAAGTTCAGATGTTTAGGTAGATAATGAACGTAGCATTTTGCTTAAAAAATGTAATCCAAATGGTATGGTAAGTAGGTACTTTTACTTACATTCAATTTTGTACATATCCCACACCTTTCTCAATGAACTTTATTGCACGTCTTTGGATGTGTCTTTGCACTTATTGATTAAAACGTCTCAATCGTATTAATAACATCACGTGTGCGGTCACTATCCGTTGTCGGAGCTCACTGGTGGTTCTGTTTTGGCATACATGGAAAGGTCAGGTCTGGAGAGCGATTTTTGAATCTCATTCGGTGAGCTCAGCAGTTGATAATGTCAAAATAACTATGGAGATACGCATCTTTCTACTGCTGATTTGACTTTCAAAAATCATACTTCAGGAGTGAGATTTTTTAAAATCAAATCAGCAGCAGAAAGATGCGTATCTCCATAGTTAGGTATTTTGACATTTTCAACTGCTGAGCTCACCGAATGAGATTCAAAAATCGCTCTCCAGGTCACTCAATACCTCTGCCTATTCACCGAAATCCGTATGTATCGTCCAAGTAGCTAGGTCCGTACACTTGTCACTAGTTGTCACGTTCACGATGGTAAAGCATATCACGTAATGACGTAACCTTGCAAGAGGTTGAGTGAGGCGCGCGCAAAACGTATTGACCGGTCGGCGTGCGCGAGCGCTCGCTCGCTACTAAAGACGTCAAAGCAAGGTGAAAGGTCGCAACGCAACGCAAGCAAGGGCGGGAGTGGGGGCCGGGCGCGTTGAGTTCAAAGGAAGCCGCCGCGTGCGTGCGGCGTGCAAAGTAAACAAAACACAGGTCCCTATTCAGGGATGATAGCAAAATATTTAGTAGATCAGTGTAAATATTATTTATAAAAAAATTGATTTCGACATTGGTCCCATAGAGAAAGTTGTTCAGTTTGATGGTCTGATCATCCCCTTAAAATAGTTTCACCTTATTTTGTTAGACCTTATATAAACCTCCCCCCCCTCACCCCCGCAAAATTGACAGACTTTTTTGCGTAGAAATGAGGATCATTTCCAATCCATTCCTGTCTGAGAAGTCAACTAGACAAAAAGTGACACCAAGAGATTTAATGGAGGATTAACTTTAATGAGCGTTTCTGCAACTGAGTGTGAGATACTTATTTTATTTTAAACGGTATAAAGGCCCCACAATATCTTCGTGTGCCTTTACTCGTACAAATCATTCAAAAAGAAAAAATCTATTCACACGGCATTATTTTTCACTCAGTACATGAAAATGTTCTACGTAACTCAAGAACGTCACCTATCTTCCGCTATTTTAATTTAATCAATAAAGTTTATAGCCCAGTCCATTCATGGGCGCTGCCTTCGTATTTTAAATGAGAAGAAAATTGTTTTGTTAAAATTTTACTATGTAGGTTTACTTAGATATTTAAATCGAGACAACTTCTTTTCTGAATGAGAGATTTTTTGAAAAGAAACCAAGTTCTTTCAAAGGTCTAGGTCAGATGATCAAACCAAAGCACTTAGTATGGGGGCAACATTTAAATCTCGATCAAATCTGTTGTTCCATAGAACATATTGATAAATGTTCGATCTTCTGAACCACCGCTCAAAATTGTTGTTCAAAAACCTAACACACAAGCTATTTTTGAGCGTAGTGTTTCAAAAGGAACGACACCCTTCAGTCAACGGCTACGCTAAAAATCGTTTGTATGATACAGACCTTATTGTTAAATATCTCCTTCCATAAGATGCCGTGTGAGCTACTTCAACAGTAACCCGTCACACTTGGATCGGAGCTTTTTATAACTTATTATTTATAATAAACTATTCTAAACATGAATAATAACATACTTTAAGGTAGATTTAATCTTAAAATACAATGTAAATGTACATTGATAATCGTTACAATACAGGGTGTAAGGAAAAGTATCATTAACCTTTAAACCACGTACTCTACTCATCATAATGAACAACTTTTACTATGGGAGCAAACCTGTCAGAACAAAAAAATATCGGCTGTCACATACGATTGAATCGATTAGGTATTGCAGTTTAGTATTGGACAGCTGATATTTTTTTTGTATAATAATGATACTTTTCCTTACACCCTGTATAGATCAATCGTGATCTTTTTGAGATTTCCACTCAGTCAGTACCCACTCTATTTGTTCGCTATGCGCCCATAATATGTATGGACACATATTTGCGGTCTGGGCACCGATAGAAAATCAGAAAAACGCGCATATGCGTCAGAGGCACAAATGTGTTTTACCACGATTTTTTTTTCGTGACTTCCATGGCTCATACTGTTAGGCCCACTTGCGCCAACCACGGGTTAGCAATTAACTCCCAACCTGGGTTACCAACTTAACCTGGAGTTTATTGCTAACCCAGGTTGGCGCAAGTGGGGCTTAATGAGGAGTTTTCTGAAAGCTAGTTAAACGTAGTTCATCATATCGGCGATAGATGGCGTTGACCAGAGAGGGGTCCGAAGATGAAAATTGTAGTTAAAAAGTAAAAAAAAATGCATTTCACTGAGTCTGACGCATCCGTTGACGAAATATATGCGCATATTTTGCTGCTTATTAAAACCCCAAATTCTTACTACCTATTTTATTTGTATTTTTTTACTATCTGAAACATTGAATTAGAATCTGAAAGGTCGTTCGCCCCTGTGTCGTCAACGCCATCTATCGAGCCATTAGGAACTACTTTTTTTTAATGGCTTTCTGAAAATCCCTCATTATGTCATATGTAAAGTTTCTGAATTGATTAAAATTATACATTCATAAGCAACGAAATATTACATTAAAATACATGCAATGACCACCCCGAAATTGGGATACGGTCGTGACTTTATGTATTAAAAGATATGTTTGAATCCATTTGGTTATCTTTTCCTCTTTGTATTATTTCAATAAACATCACTTTGAAAGTTCGACATAGATTGACACAGCTCTCTAGTGCGATCTAGCTATCCAAGAGCTATCCCCAGGAAAATTACTGAAAAAACCTCATTGTCACATATATCCGCTTCACATTAGTACGACATAAAGCATGCAATTTGAAGTACATTGCTGCGTGAGCATGTTACGTTTCAAGTTTACATCAAACTAACCAATTAAATTTTAAGCCACCATTACTCGCACAACCAATCACAAGGCAACCTAGGCATTTTGTTAGCCGGCCAGGGCAAATAACCCGCCGTTTTGAACACCCAGTAATCATAAGATACCTTACTTATTAACAGTACTAATATTAACACTTCTAGACCTATAATGTAGTAGATATAATCGGTCCAGTCTCGAGGCGTGTGGCACACTTGGTATTCGATCAGATCGACCACAGCGCCCATACTGTCCTCACATTGTAGACTTTTGTAGTCTGGTATGTTTTTTAAGTTTTCCAGGAGCCATGGCTGAAACAAATATCAATCAATCAATAATTCTGACAGGTCAGACGTGGCTTGAAAATACTTTGACATCAAGTTAGTGGCCTCTTACCAATACGTCAATAATAGTGGAAAATGTCCCACTCCCTCTCACCCATATTCGTGAGAGACCTTTGCCCTGCAGCGGCAGCAGCTTGCTTAACGTGCCTTCCAAAGCATTCAGGCGCTGCTCAAGATTAAATACAACTAAACACATTATGTTTGCACCTCGCTGAAATGAAATGCCTCTCCCTTTGCGTCAGTACATACTTAATAATCGCGTCAGTACAGTTAACATCTTCGTTGCCTCGAAGAGCATCGCAGAGCATTTGCTTGCAGCGGCAATCTTATCACTAGTGCATAAAGGTCAAATTTATTTGCACGTCGCCGACGCGGCGCCGCGCTGCCCGTAACTCTCCAAATAAATTTGACTAGAATTTGACTAGTGATAAGATTGCCGCTGCGAGCAAATGCTCTTCGATGCTCTTCTGCTGTGAATCGACCGTAATGTGTCTGTGAGCATTCTAAAGTAACAAATACACTCACCTTGAAAACCTTCTCAGTGTTGCAGTCGCAGTGTATGTAGTTGCCTGCTATAGAGAAGGTCGTGTACACGCTCGTATCGAACCTGTTCGACAGCACGTACGTGTGGATCTGACGGAGATGCACATACAATTCATTATACAGGGTGTTAACTTTATAGAAGCACCAGCTGAAGACCATCTAACTGAAAAATGTACCAAAGGCTTCTGACCACGTAATGAAGTTGTCTATGAACTTAGTGACCTCCAGCTCGCTTGTTATTGACTTTGTACTTTATTGAGCAAGTTTTAAAGCTCAAATTTGCACGTTTCATTTCGTTGTGACCTTAACTTACAGTCCTTAACTTGTTATGGCTGTTGGAGAACAGCATGAAGTTGTCTATGAACTTGTTGCCCTCCAGCTGCCATGTTATTGACTTTGTACTCTATCGAACACGACTCAAAGCTCACATTTGCACGATCATTTCGAGATTACTTACAGTCCTCAGCTTGTTATGGCTAATGGAGAACAGCATGAAGTTGTCGATGAACTTGGTGCCCTCCAGCTCAACGATGTTCGCTATGTCGTTGTAGTCCACTATCAGCTGACGGAGGTGCTCGTACGTGGGGTCGTCGCCTACTGCTTGCAGCGATGTTATCTGTGAATAGATTTGTACCTTTAAAGGCCTTGCTCTGAACGTAAGACTACGGTCATTTTGTATCAATACGGTCGACATGCATCATCGATAAAGTCGCGATGTAGCTTCCATTCGGGATGCAGCTGTATGCTGTCGCGATGCAGCATCATTACAGTCGCGATGCAGCATCGATACAGTCACGATATAGTCGCGATGCCGCTGTCATTCGCGATGAAGCATACAGTCGCGATGCAGCATCGATACAGAACGAACGGTACCTTCCTATCCCTCTCTAAATTCAGATACCGCATGACGTGTGGCGCCATCTATTGACAAGTTTGTTTGTTTGTTTGTTCGCGCATCACGCAAAAACTACTGAACCTATTTTGATAAAACTTTTTTTGTTTGATAGCTTATGATCTGACTTAAAATCTGGTATATAATTTATGCGGACGAAGTCGCGGGTTAACTCTAGTATTGTATAAGCCACTCACATTATTATAAGAGACGTTCAGCTTGACGGTGTTGGCCGGCAGGTTGGTCGGCATCACCTTCAGATGGCGCTGGGAGCAGTCGACGGCGACCAGGTTGGTCACCTCGCCGCCCAGCAGCTCCAGCCGGTCCGGCACGCACGTGCAGTTCACGTCCGCCGGACGGATCAGTTTACAGCTCTCGTTTAACTGAAAGATTAAGAGTGTGACCATTATTATTGAAAACAGACTAAAAAGCTACTTTCGCAAACTATCATAGCATCTACAGTCGCAAAAACAGCGCAACAAAATTACGTGGTGCTTAAAAATTGAGCCAATACCTATACCTTGTTACATTATCTTACTATGTACTCACATTTTTATTATACAAAGCACTTTGAATAGTTGTCAACTATAAGTGGGTAACTATACACTACATGCTACAGATTAAATACTAGTACGCTATGCCACATTTTTATAGTAATTACTTTTCTCCCCTCCGGACGGAAAGCGTCAATTTTCGTCCCGATGCGCTAAACGAAGTTGCCGCTTTCCACCTCCGTCGAGGAGAAAAAAAATAAAGCCTCAGATCACATGAGATCTGAGACCTATCTCACTTTCCTGCCCTCCTCGGTGTGTAATCTACTATAACATAGCCTCCCCGAACGACGTATCAACCAGATACATCCGAAGCAGCCTCTATCGATAGTTGGCAAATATCTTCACAATGATAATGCCAAGATAAACTCAATGACAAGCCAGAAGAAGACAGATAACCTCCTACCTCTTTTTGTTTCTTGAGATGGTCGATCTTAACGATCTGTGTGTCAGCGAACCAGTTGAAGCTGAGATCGAGGGCGCAGTACGTGTTCTCGTAGTTGAGGAAGGTGACCAGCGAAGAGTTGTTGGTCTCCATCACCTTCTGCGACTCCATCGCCTTCTGGAAGTGCTTGCAGGGTAGGTAGTTGTTACCTGCAATATTCACTTTATTTTATTTCTCATCTTCATGTAGTCACAGATGTCATGATAATATTTCATATTGAGTCACGTTGCAGGGTTTGCCCCGAACACTTGTCTCTCGCGTGGTGTTCGCGCGGTTCGCGTTTCAGCCTGCCACGAGGCTCCACAATCCTTCTCAGTTGTTCTTACTCAAAAACAATCCTCGAGATTGGATAGACACACCCTCAAAACACTTGACATTGGCGGAAATGCGGTGCTAACGCACAAGCAAGAAGTCCATTAATTATAAATAAAAATATTTCATACAGAAGATTCACTCGCGATAATGTACCTGAATTTAGGTACATCCGTAGTACAAAAATATGGTTACGTTGCTACGAATAAAGAAACCATCAAAAACATAACTTGTAAAAAAACCAAGTCTCGCAACTCAGTTCTTCTACCGTCAAAAGTTGTGAGATACATGACTAATACCAAGTCGGGTAATTTATTCAGTCCCTACTTAAGGGTCCTTCTGTCTTAAGTTGTTGCGTAATTAGCTAACCTAACAACATTCTATAGTGACCATATCAATATTAAAATCTTTTATGTTGTAAATAAACAGATTGACTTGGCAATCGCATGACTACACAATGTATCTCACAAGTAATACATATTATATTAAATTAGATTGTTTAGTGCGATTGCCAAGTCATCTGTTTATTTACAACATAAAAGATTTTAATATTGATATGGTCACTATAAAATGTTGTTAGGTTAGCTAATTACGCAATAACTTAAGACAGAAGGACCCTTAAGTAGGGACTGAATAAATTACCCGACTTGGTATTAGTCATGTATCTCACAACTTTTGACGGTAGAAGAACTGAGTTGCGAGACTTGGTTTTTTTATTTGAAATATACCGTGTTTAAACAATGCATGCTTGGTTACTGAAAATTCAGGCTTCTAGTTTTATCTTTAAGACGTAATAGTAGGTGGAAATACCTCGGAGGCATCTTTTATTTTTCATTTTACGACTAGATTTACACCATTTACCGAAACTAAAGTCATACCTCCGTATTTTTGGATAGTTCATCTAGTGCAATCATCAACTTAATACACGATTGGAATTACTTCACTCGATAGAAAATCGTCACAAAGATGACGTATTTTCATGCATTTTTAAACATTTTTCTCGGTTTAGAAGAACTTAAAATAGTTTCCGATTGTTGGTATTTATACTCACATATTCACCATTAGTTTAACTAGTGCAATCATAAATAAAATCTAGAAAAAGTACTTTGGTTAGTTGTTTTGAATCGAAAATACGGCTCACGCACACACTTTTCGGAGCGCTCGGCAATCGCGTTTCTCATAGAAAATATTCGTCCGGACCTATGGCCCCTTAACGAAGTTATAGGAGGTCGAAAATGGCCTGAACTGCTTCGAGAAAAGGATGGTAGGCCGTGCCGCTTTTTTTTTGCTCGACTTGGCGGGGGCACTGCCGTGCCCCCAGATAAATCGTAGTTACGTTGATAAGGACAGCAATAAGGTAGATATCTCCTTTTTTAACTAGAGCAAATCTCTTATTGAGGGAATAGGACAAAACACATCCGACCTCTATTCCTTCTACCTCTACGCTATTACCTGAGAAATCGACAGAAATCTTCCTATTACTCTGTACGAGGCTCAGCGGGAACTCTGTCAGGTTATTGGCCGAGGCGTCCAGTATGGTCAGGTTGAAGAGGTAAGCGAAGGGGCGCTGGCTCGACGGCTCCAGCTTGGCAGACGTCAAGTTGTTGTTCGAGATGTTCAGGCAGGCTATCGACGAGTGCTTCGGGAATTGACCTGGAAGAGAGGTTGAGATTGTGGTTAGAAAGAGTTTTATGGGAATCTTCTTTTTGTCCCACCGTTAGATATTTTAAAATGTATGAAACAGCAGATTTTTTTGCGCTTTCAATGTTGCTCCCGTAGTAAAAGTTATTCAGGATTGCACTAATTTGAAACATCGAAGTTCAATCGTAATCCAATTTCAGTTCTAATCACATTACAATCCAATTACTATTCAACTGTGCTGAATTCCTTATTGTGCTAAACTTTACTTATTTACGATGATCTGTCAAAACGGCTCTAACGGCTGTCAAATGATACCGAATGTGTTAAAGGTTGTGGTTCGCACGCGGTCCAGTCACGGTTCAGTTGAGATTTATTTAGCGCGATTGCTCTACAGTTTCATGGTCTGAAACACCCCCTAAATTACGTAACGCATTTAAGTTTACACCCCGTCTATACACAACATTTATTTGTAGGAAGTATTTTCTGTAGTCAATTTAAGAAAAACAACAAAAGCTATTAACATAAAGCAACATGAGTAAATAATACCCCACAGAGACAAAGCTTCATACGATCGCGCTACTATAAGGCGTGGGGGTGTGTGCGTGATCATTTAACCGCCCGTGGACGAATAGGGTCGGCCAGTGAACAAGCTGCGGGCGAGCGTGTCACGTGATCATTTTGTGCGCTCCGTAGAAGGTTTTTCTCGGTGGGGTATTTACTCACGTGACGAAGCTTAGTGACAAACATAAAAAACAAACAATTATCTTTACGTTTAAATAAACTTGTTACACCCAACACCACAGATTACCCCCAATAGATACCGCATGATGAAAATTTCGTACAGGACTCCCGGAGGCACTCCAGGAGCGCGATTTTTGAATCTCATTCGGTGAGCTCAACTGTTGAAAATGTCAAAATTACTATGGAGATACGCATCTTTCTACTGCTGATTTGACATTCAAAAATCATACTACAGGAGAGCGATTTTTGAGAGTCACATCCGCAGTAGAAAGATGCGTATCTGCATAGTAATTTTGACATTTACAACTGCTGAGCTCACCGAATGAGATTCAAAAATCGCACTCCAGTTCCCGTTATCGGAATTTACTGAAATCATGATGAATGAGGAGTTCGGCCATAGTGTGATATGAATGTGATAACTTTTATATAAGGTGAACCGAGGCAAGTGTGACGCGGGGGGCAAGTGTGACTTGTGAATTAAAACCGCTCAACGTTATTATAACTAAACAGTCATCTATCAAACGTATAACGAACTATTCGTGCAACGTTTGATATATGACAGTTTAAGTTATAATAACGTTGAGCGGTTTTAATTCACAAGTCACACTTGCCCCCCGCGTCACACTTGCCTCGGTTCACCTTACGCATTATAATACAGACGAAAATGATTTTAAAAACTAACTAATCCAAAATAAAATAGCCACAAATAAAGTCGTTTTGTGATACAATACAAAATATTGAAAGTAATATGATGAAGCTCGAAGTTATTACAAAATAGCGCAGTTAGCAATATAAAATAAACTGAATTAAGTATAAAGAAAAAAAAACCGACAGTAAAACAAAAATTACTCAACTGAAAAGAGATAAACAAGCTCTATTATTAGCTATAACAACTTTGTTTGAGCAAATATAATTTGAATAGTAATCGCAAATGGGGACAAACAGAAATTAATAGAACATACCTATTTGTTGGTTATTGGTCAAGTCCTGAATCATGCATTATTCCTCAAATATTTTCTCCTCAAATGTTCGGTTATATTGGTATTTTCGAGTTAAAATGTAAATGAATCAAATTCCATGTATTAATCAACAGACAGAAATAAAGTTAAAACAATAATGTACAAAACACAGAAATCTATTTGTTCAGTACTTACTGCTAAAGTTATTTCTACTTTCATCGAAGTCTACATCGGTAGCTAAGCAGGAATAGAAAAATATCCTCATTAGATACTGCGTGAATGTAGCTACGTATTACCTGCTATTTATTTGCGATACGACTGCATAAAGCGGCAGCCTGGCGATCCGAGGGGGAATGCTGCCAGCCTCCTGGGCATGCTGCCACAATGTGAGGCCTTAAACTTGGTACTAGAGGCGAGTCAGGCGAGACCTAGACGCCCAGACTAAATGGTTTGTAACACTCGTATAGGCTCACAGATTATATGTTGTGTATAGGCTATATTATCGCTCGGTGACGTTCCCAGTGCGCGCCCCGCACTGCTGATCATGGTGCACTGATTTTGTTCACGTTGTCTGTTCTATACTTACATAATTATTCAATGGCCTTAAATGAGGTGTTTTGTTTGTAGGGTTTTTATTTACTTATACTTCTTTTTTCATTGTTTTTTTTTAACCATGTTTATATACATGGTCTTATGACCACCTTATTTGTTACTCAATTCCTATACTGCATAAAATATGTTCAATTTTTATCTTCTCAATAAAAAAACGTTTGAAATTAAGTAACTAGTTACTTACATTATGCGAATTTCACATTTTCAGAAATTCTTTACCTTGAATAAAAATGTTTTCAACACACTTGCTCATAAAATGGCTCTAATTTCATTGCAATTAGGCACATAATGACACCTGTAATCAAACTGTGACTTTTTCATTACTATGCTATATTATTTACAAGTGAGTTAAGTATAGGTTTTTTTTATTGGTTGAGTTGCTTTGTTCTTTAAAAAGTTTCGATACGAAAAAGATCGTGTTCAATAGTACAAAATAAACTTTTTATCTACTAAATAAAATGATTTTTTAGTATAATTTTCTTGACAAGTGTGTTGAAAAACGTCGTATGATGCACGTATGTATTGATGATTACCGTCCTCGGCTCTCTTAAGACCCTCGCCTAAGTAATCACCAACATTACACACTTGTACCATAATGCACTATTACCTGGCTTCGCCAGTAAAAGGGTGCCTCTGTATCTGCGCGGCCTGTCTTCTGTTTAAACCTAACAGAAAACATAACATAAGAAGAATAAGTAAGAATAAGACTAACCGACAATCTTTCCGATGTTCCCGTCGGTGAACGCCATGGAGGCGAGCCTCCGGTAGATGGCGTTGCCCACGTTTAGTTCGTCGATAGTCGCGTTCAGGACGTGCAGGTTCGTCGTCTCTTTCTGCGACACTGGAATTATGAGAAATTTTTCTTATTAGTTCCTTAGTGTACGAAGGAGACAGGAGTTTCAATAAAGATGGCGAGTTTAAGTCACACGAGCTATAAAATAGTATACGATACTCGTGACTTAAGTAAGTCTATTAATGCACGACGTTTAGCACTCTCGCTACGTTCGGGTGCTAACTTCACACTGTTTCCAAAGTGATGATTATGGGAAGTGGTTATTATGCAAAAGAATACATATAAGAATACCATTGGGAGTACTATATGTATATTTTGGGTAGTGGGCATTTCGAGAAATTAGTTAGGTACCTACCTATTTGGGAACTAACCTAGTTATTTCGAGAAGTGGTATTTTTAGGAAATTGGTATTTCAAGTTTTCGGAGAGGTCATTTTAGAAATAAGAATTTCGACAAGTGGTTATTTTTGAAAGTGGACCTTTCGAAAAGTGGTCATGAAAGTCCCAAACTCAGAATTACTCACTGTATATCTGCAGGCCCTCCCTCAGCCTGAACTTGTCGACGTCGCAGCAGAACACCGAGGAGTTGTCAATGCGCACGCAGTCGTTGACGGGGCACAAGGACCGGGGCAGGTGGAAACACTTGCCGTGCTTCAAGTCTTTGGGCGTCTCGGGCAGCTCCGTGAATGCTTGCGGTGGCTGCGGAGAGTTGTCCTGGAGTCAGACAGGTACAATAAATGATGATATCATGCTGGAAGAATACGGGCTATGCTTTCGCACGCCGATCAAACTGGGTAACTGAAATCAGAGCGTCTCGGTAGCTCGTTGTGGAGAGGTATGGAAATTCAATCTTAAGATCCGGGTACGAATCTACACGGATGACATGTCATGTATCTTTTTAGTTTTTCTAACGTACTTATGTACGTAACACCGACTGCTCTCAAGCGGTGAAGGAAATCATCGTGAGGAAACCTGCATTCGCAGAAGAAGAAATTACATCGCGTATGTGAAATTGTGAAGTCTCACAATCCGCATTGGGCACGCGGCGTGGTGGACTAACGCCCAACACCCTCTTTGAGGGTAGCTCCGTCCCCTGCAGTAGACTGATGATGATGAACTGAATTCAATGAGCATGCAAGAAACGGCGACCCCATGTTAAGATATGTGAAGGGCAAAAAGATAATTATGATAACCAAATGACAAATAAAGAAGAGAAGTAGCGGTAGACTCAGATAGAGTTATGAACGCAGGCACAGAATAAGTAATACGCAGGTGGAGTGAGTGAAAAAGTTGATATCTTGTCGTATCTGGAACTCGAAGCACATGCAGAAAGAAGAGAAGATCGGCGAATACTCCACCGACAAGACTTGATGATGAGTTATAGTTATCTTACCTCTCTATATTTGACTTCCTCCTCAACCCTCATCTCTATGAGGGGCACGTGCAGCGTCAGGTACATAACCAGGCTCCATAATATTACCTGAAAACAAAATAGTACAATCTTAAGCACTCATAGACAGAGCAGAAAATCGTATCTATAGGAAGTGAGCCATTGAACCCCGCCCCGACACGTCCAACAGATTCTGGGCAACAATCAGCAAGAATCGATCGCTGGTTGGCAAATCACTTCACCAAACAGTGAGGCGAGCTATATCCATAAAGGATATGCCATCATATAGCAGTTACTGTTCGTGAATCTCACGCAATTTCAAAATTTGTGCATCTGCATGTTTATCGAAACTATATGTATCATGGTGGCATGATTTTTAAAAACGTGACAATTTATAGTCATTATATATATTATATAATTTTATAGTATATTATCAATACCATTGACGCGAGCTGAGTGCGTTCAAACACGATGCCGGACTGCTGGAGCGGCAGACGTCAGTCCGTCATTAGTGAAGCAAAGAGTTGTATGAAACCGCACGCGACGCATTGACGCACCGTGTGTGGTTCTATGGACTGACGTCTGCCGCTCCGTCAATGCGTCATCGTGTGTAAACGCACTAAATAACGTGTATGGTATGTTAATGCCGCGAGCAGACCACCGGCATCGTGTCTACAACTCTGCAGACGCAGACCTACCAACATCAATAGGAACGATACGACTGAATGCTACGAGAGCTAAAAATAGTTGTGAAATTGTAAACAACCGTCAGGTGTTTTATTGCTTTTAAAATACGTCTGGACGTGGATGGAATGTTCCGTACAATTTGTGTCAAATCGAAGCAGTGAATTTGTGAACATTGAAAGACTTTTTACTGGAATCGCCGTAACTTGTAGCCAGCATCAGCAGGAAAACTGGAAAGATCAGTTTAGAACAACAAAGCCGATTTTGTATTAGTTACTTCTATGGAAACTTTAAAGAAAGTTTGTTGTTGTAAATCGAATTCTGGTAGTTTTATTTTAACTAAGTACTTTTAACTAAATTCTACTATAACTACAAATGTTCTTATAAATGTTGTTAATAAAATTAGTATTTTTTACCATTATAAACTGATATTTTTTACGCGTTAAACCGGTCACGATAACTAGGTTGGCCAGCAGATGATGATCATGGTTCAGGGATAAGAAATGTGTAAGTAAGTATCTACACATTTATTTGGGCAGTGCTTAATCCTATTTGTAAGTGGATCTTCCCTTTTTTCATCAAAGTATAGATGGTAGGTTCGCGTCCCGTACCTAACACTAGAAAATTCGTACCTAATCTTTTCCTACAACAGTATACCTAAGTATTAGGTATATAATTAAGTATGCATGTCACACGCAACATCCGTCTGGTAATGTAAACACCCTTATCTGAACCACAAATGGCTCATTAAATCACAACATGTGTTTTACATACGCATCGTCATAGTATTTATAGAGTAGGCATGGTTTCGATTAGTCTAGTCACACGACGCATTTCTTAAGATGACCTACTTTTTGTTTTAGGCTTGCTGTCCACCAGAGATGTGCGAGGTAGCGAGGAAAGGAAAAAAATCACTAATAGGTCGCTCATTCGATCGCGTCTGATGGAAGAAAGAATGGGAGGCTAGGGGCAGCTATTCTTTTGGAGGATTTTTTTCTATGTATACTATATTTTATAACTAACTATATAAGAATTAAGATTGTTTTAGTTAGAGAGACGTAAACAAAATCAGAACTCCAATAGGATTGTCATAAAAAACTACTTAAGGGTCGGCACTACCCTAATCGGGCCAAACAGGGTTCGGCGTTCCGACTTTTGAGGATAGTAAATAGCTATATTTAGAAACAAAATTAATACCATCGCTTCTTTAAAAGATGAAGTACAAGATGAACAAAAAAAATTTCAGTAAAATTGTGTAGTTACATCAGAAAGTAATCGAGAATTTCATGAAAAACTACAGAATAGCACTGCCGCGTTCCGAGTCCTGTGATTTAGTGAAACAAAATAAAACAACAAAATATATTTCTAATCAATGGCAAAACATCAAAGAACACTTTAAACAAATCAGTTTTTCGATACGACTTCTAGTTTTTTTGCAATTTGTTACCAAAAATCACATATTTTTTTGGACGTTTTCTTCATACAAATTACTATGGGCCGTCAATCGTTCGAAATCATTGCAAATAGACCGGTGACCGGCAACACCCAACCCTGTCTTAGAAGATTAATGAACAAATCTATTTTTAGCTAAAGTAGGCAAAGTAACTTATAAAAAACCGGGCAAGTGGGTGTCGGGCCACATGCAGTGTAGGGTTCCGTAGTTGCCCGTCACGTATGTGGACTTAGAAGTACATTTTATAAATTGGTCGACTATTACTCGTTATTATAACAGAATAACTGTAAGTTTATAACTATTGTTACTAGCAAACTAAGGATTGATAATCTGAAATCTGTCAAATATGTTTTAAATAAGAATGGAATAAGAGTGAATTCTGTACCGCAGTAGGTAACTCAAACGATTGACTTTGTAAGTCATTTGCACGACAGAATTTTGCGCGAAAAGACATTGCGCGACACAAGACAACACAAAGGAATTTCACAAAAGTTACTTTCCGGGCACTGTTTGGTAGTTTTTGGTTATTTTGGTAATTTATGGTAGTTTTGAGTCTTTCGGTAGTTTTTGGTAAATTTTCGTACAAAAGTAACCAAAAAGTTATTTTGGTAGATTTTCGTACTTTTTGGTAGTAGTTTTGGTTATTTTGGTAGTTTCTGGTTTTTTTGGTAGATTTTCGTACTTTTTGGTAGATTATTGTTATTTTGGTAATTTTTCGTACTTTTTGGTAGTTTATGGTTAATTTGTTACTTTTTGGTTCATCTCATTTCATTTTATTTATTTACCTTAAATTGTAGGTAGGTACATAAGATACAGATGGTAAGTACAGAGTACCTATTAGTCACACTACAATATAATTTATAAACATTAAGAAAAAAACAGATTTAAACAATAGGTGCCAGACAATAACTTAACTACAATTAAATTAGTTAAATGTTATAAAATCAGTTCAATGTGATTAGTTAAAAATTATAATAACCTATTGAGGTACAAATAATCGGTCTGCAACACATTTTTTTCTACTCAGATTGATGCCTGTTTGTTTACTTATACTGAAGAAACTAATTAAAGTCATAGAGACACTGTTCGATTAATAATTCTTTAACCTTCTTTAGAAATTTCTTGTCGGCTTTAATGTCATCTGGTATTTTACTATACACAAGAACAGTATTCGACTTTATTTTGTAGTCCTTAGCATCGATGCTAGTCGGTAATTTGGTACCAGTAGCTCATTTTTGCGAGTTAAATTTAATCTCTTGCTACGGAATACTACGGGGTATCGTCTCACGATTTCGCACAGATCGAGGATATACGAAGCTGTCACAGTGAGTAATTTAAAGTCGGTAAACAAGGATCGGCATGACACCCTTACTGACTGAATTCCGCTTACGATTCGAATGTAGGTACCTCTTTTGCAAAACATATATTTTATTTATGTCAACAAACCCACCCCGTAGCCAAGCCGTCAAGAACTCTTTTGTTTTTACCCGACTGCGACAGAAGGAGGGTTATGTTTTTCAAGCGTATGTATGTATGTATGTATGTATGTATGTATGTATGTTTGTATGTCTATTTCTTTGGCACGCCCTACAGCCTAAACGGCTTGATGGATTTTAACATAGGAGGTGTCGTTAGATTCGTAAAAATCGTGAGAGTGACATAGGGTACATTATTTTAATGTGGCGTATGCGAATTAAAAAAGAGAGGGGGGAGAATAAAATTTTTTTCGTAAAAAAATACAATATGGGTATCAAATGAAAGCTGGTGAAGAGCAGATTCCAATTATATATATATTATAGTATTTTTATGCAACCATTTTGACACAAGACTAAAAAGTATGAAATAAACTAAATTATTTAGAAAAACAAAAAACCCGACTGCATAAAAAACTATTAACTGAAAAGATAAAAACAAGCTCCTTAAATCAGCTATAATAACTTTGCTTGAGCAAATTAATACAATTTGAATGTTATTACTTATTAGGTAGGTATTGCAGGCGGGGACAAACCAATAACCAACAAATAGGTAATTTTTCTTTGTCCCCGTTTGCGATACCTACCTATTAAGGAATAACATTCAAATTGTATTAATTTGCTCAAGCAAAGTTATTATAGCTGATTTAAGGAGCTTGTTTTTATCTTTTCAGTTAATAGTTTTTTATGCAGTCGGGTTTTTTGTTTTTCTAAATAATTTTTATGGTAGTTTTTGGTAATTTTCATTCTTTTATCAAATATTTCCAAAAAGTATAAAAATCTACCAAAATAACCAAAAACTACGAAAATCTACCAAAATAACCAGAAACAACGAAAAACTACCAAACTAACCAAAAACTACCAAAAAACCAGAAACAAAAAAAAATAATTACTAAGTAATAATTACTAAGATAGTCTCTTTTGAGAACAGACAAGAGAAAGAAGTTAAAAGACGGATTCAAAATGCCTGGAAGAGCTACTGGTCCATGAAAGAGCTTATGAAGGGTGACCTTCCTCTGACACTCAAGCGAAAACTCGTCGATATGTGCATCCTGCCCATCTTAACTTACGGTGCTCAGACTTGGTCTTTGACCGAACATCAAAAATCCAGTCTCAAGATTTGCCAACGAGCTATGGAGCGCAGCATTTTAGGTGTAAAATTAACCGATCGGGTGCGAAACACAGATCTGCGCTCCATAACTGGTATAGCGGACGTAGGCCTAAAAACAGCTCTGCTAAAGTGGGATTGGGCAGGACATATCTGCCGAATGCACCCAGAGAGGTGGACCAAGATGGCCACAGAATGGGTTCCACAAGACGGTTGCCGACGTCGAGGAAGACCCAAGAGAAGATGGAGTGACGACTTGAATACCTTCCTGAACGGTTGGCCTGATTTCGCGTTGCATAGGGAAGATTGGAGGAAAAGAGGGGAGGCCTTTGCCCAGCAGTGGGACACAAAATAGGCTATATAAAAAAAAAAAAAAAAAACTACCAAAATTACCAAAACCTACCAAAAGAACCAAAAACTACCAAAAGAACCTAAAGAACTATTGACATTGTACTAATTTTTTTCTTTAAAATTACTTCTTGTTAATATTGCTGTGCCCTTTCAGGATTCATGTACCCACTTTAGCTACTAAGTAACACCTATATGTTCTTGTGTCGCGCAATGTCCTTCAGCGTGACGAAAATTACTGCTGAAATTTACCAAAATCTACCAGCCCTGTTTCAAATTCTACTTAAAATCTACCAAATAATATTAATGTCGTTACAGATGGTTAAAATTTAATATAAAACACGTTTTTGAACAAAATATTATCAATTTTATCTAAACGCTCATCATAACACATGTTATTTTCGCATTTTTTCGCAGATTTCGATATTGGTCCCATAGTGAAAGTTGTTGAGTTTGATGGTCTTAACCACCCCCTTAAATGTTTATTTGTATTTTTGTAACATCTTGTATATAGGCTGATGATTATGATGATGATGTACTAGAAGTTCCGGAAAACTTGCAAACCCTGCAATCGTTTTCTCAGCCATTTGTATTGCCAGCTTAGATTTTATCAGCCTGAATCCTTGCATTTTTAAATACATTAACATTTTCGAATACCCAATTTCTACTAAAATCTACTAAACAATTTTGCCCTAAATATACCAATAAAGAAGAAATCTACTAAAAGTCGTCACACTGATGATGTCCTTTTGCGCAAATGTTTTTGAAGGCAATCGTTCCAGTTACTGCAAAATATACTTTTATTCCGTGCTTAAAATATTATATCTGACGATGATTATGATGATAAAAGATTACAAACCCTTAGTTTGCTAATACCAATAATATTAAACTTATAATAATTTCATTATTCTGTTAAAAGTTTTAATTTGTTCTGTTAAAATAATTTTAAGTTTTTTTAAGCCTTAGTAATACTGTGATCTAATTAGCTAGAACCCATCCTATCCTACCACCAGGGGTTATCTTTGATCAGTCACATTATAGGTTCATCACGATACTGTACTGTTGCTGTAAATGTCAATTTCGACCTACGGCTCTCAAATCCAGATGCTGCAGGATGATTGCCACGCACAACCAAACATTCAACATTAATTTAATGTGGTAAAATCTGCCTTCCGGGTAGTAGGTACCCTAAATTCGGTCGGACCTACGACCCTGCCAGGATAGGGTCGGCCGACCAGACTTTTTAGTCCTTACTTATTGGACTCTAGACCAACAGACTAGTTACGTCCTTTAATTCAACGAGGTAAAATGTTGTGTCACCAGGTAGGGTTCACTTTTTCCTTCACACCAGTAAACATGCCAGCCAAGCTGCGCCGCGCGTTGCAGCCGACCAAGTTTTTTGCAAGAAAAGTATTACCAAAAGCTATCAAATTGATTTGTTCATTAATCTTATAAGATAGGGTTGAGTGTTGTCGGCCACCGGTCTTTTTCTTTTGACAGATATGTCAAACGGGCCGTAGGTAGTGCCGACCCTTAACATAAGGTAAGGTCATATAGGTAAGTATAGGTAGGTACCTACCATTTGTGAAAAGCTAGATTTTAGAAACCCCAAATTTTAGTCAATATTATTACAAATACATGCCTGAAATTAGAACATTTGAAAATCCAATGGTATGACAAATCGTATTTAGTTTCTTAAAACTCATGCCCCCAGATAAAGGGTTACGTCGGTAGAAAAAAAGAGTTAGAACAAGAGCGAGAAATAGCAAGAACCAAAACGGAAAACCTACTAATTTCAAGTTATGACAGTGTTGTTATAGCAAGTGCGACTTTAGAAACCCTAAATCAAAACGACATTATTTTCATCAACAAAGTTGATAAAGGCAAGTCAACGTGTTTTGTGTTTCTAGCAAGTTCTTTGTTCAGTTCAAACCATTTTCGTCATAATGTTGGTACGACTCAGAATGGCTTGCAAATTATCCAATTGCTACTTCCGCTCCTGGTAAGAATATAAGCGGTAAGAATTGCTATCAAGGTGCTCGTACGTTTTCTTCGCCATGCTGCAAAGAACTCTTAGATGCCATGTTTTGTTAATGTGTTTAGGTTATCATAAGCTTTTATCGACCCCACCGCTGCACCTGCCTGACCACATAATGGGGGTTTTCTGATACCTAGTTCAACATGCCTCGATAGGTGGCGTTGACGTCACCTAGGTCCGAAGTTAGTAATTTAGGCATAGACATCTTATACACCGGTCAATGAAATTTGGCTAAAAAGTTAAAATATACCTACGTGGATGGCGTTTTCTTATAATAGTATCTGTTACGTAGGTACAGTCAAGAGCACGTCAAGCTAGACACCTTGGACTTTGTACCTACTGTTCTTATGGCATAGCATAAGCATAGCATATGCTCACGACTAAATTCCCCAAGGGGGTAGTCAGAGATATATATTCTTAAAGCGTTCGTAGGTATTAAGAAACAAAATCGCACTTCGATGGTCAAGCTTGATGTGCTCTTGACTGTACCTAGGTAACTATTAAATAATATGTGACAAAACACTATTAATGTAATGATTATTAGTACTTAACTACAAGTATTGATCAATAACCACTTAGTTATATTTTGTGAGTCGAGCGAGTGTATGTTATCAATATTATCGTTACCAAAAATATCGGTTATCTCATTCTATTTATAACAGAATGAATCATTATAACCTTTGTACGTGAGAGACTCAGAAAGTTTTGAGAAACTGAAAAACCAACTTATATGGATTCAATATTTATATTAAATCTTTTCAAAGAACTCTCCACTACCCTCTATACAAAGTTTCATGTGAAATGTATGAAATGTATGAAATTACATTCAACCGAAATTTGCGGGTTAAGGCGTATCATCCCTGGACCACAACTTTCCATACTAATCAACGCGAACGAGCGCGTGGCTCCGGTCAGAATTTAGCTGTTTTCTTTAACAAATTTGAAGATATTTTATTAATTTCGAAAAAGTAAGAAAACCACATCGTTATAAATTGTTTGGTGAAAAATATTGTAAATTTTCATTTTCTTCCGATTATAAATCTAAGAGTAAAATAGTTACAACTGGAAAAAAAGGGGTGACTCCCTTTTCTTCTGTTTTATTCATTAAAATCGATTTCTAGAAAAACAGCATCACTTCTCTTATCGTGTAGATGGTTCAGTTTATTTTTCAGCTCAAAAAGTGTCATAATGAATAAAATGGTTACAAAGTTACCCAAAACCAGGAGTGAGGAGGTAGCCCCTTAAGGGAGGAAGTCAATTTGTAAAAAATTGTTAGCTATGTCCCTTGCTGTGTTAAACCATGCATAGCTAATTCACATTCGTGAACCCAGACGCCAATGCTCGTTTGGTGGACTTTATAGTCCCACTAAAGAGCACAGATAGGCGTCCTGAATTTATGCTATGCGTTTTCGTAATAGGTATATAATTATATATATAGGGTCCTTCTTAATATGCTGACACTTTTTTAAGGGGATGATCAGACCATCCAACTGAACAACTTTCTCTATGGGACCAACATTGAAGTCGCGAAAAAAAATCTGCTGTCCCATACAAAACTGCAAACCTACTCGAGCCAAATGTCGAGGGACAGCTGATTTTTTTTTCGAGATTTCGATGTTGGTGCCATAGACAAAGTTTTTCAGTTTGATGGTCTGATCATCCCCTTAAAAAAATGTCAGCATATTAAGTTGGACCCTATACAAGGTGTTACAAAAATACAAATAAACCTTTAAGGGGGTGGTGTAGACCATCAAACTGAACAACTTTCACTATGGGACCAATATCGAAATCGCGAAAAAAAAAATTATGTTCTATACTCTAAAAATCGACTAATATGTATGGGATATCAGATTTTTTTTAAATTTTCCCCTTGACTGTAAGCTCTCAAAAGTATTAACGTAATACACCGCTCATTGATAATGAACGTTTTTAAATGTGAACAATGCAAGGAGTAATGTATGCAAACAACATCTAAATATCGCTTCATGCATTGCATTGCAATACCTACCTACGATATCCATAGGCGATCGGAAACGCATTATTCGCATGCATTTTAATGTTGGCAAAGATTATGCATGCCCACGATGTGCTTTATGTTTTTGACGTGGGTGTCGCGTGTTTAAATATAGAAAATCGTTTAACCTTGTTTTTAAGGCATCTCATCCACCTATCTACAGAAATTCCTATTCGTTGGCCAGAAACAATGCGACAAGCACCAATTCGAATTCATATATTGCTCTCAATCTTAGAAAACTATTACACACATCATAAAACTAAAGGTTTTTAGGGTTCCGAAGTCAACAAGGAACCCTTATAGTTTCGCCATGTCCGTCCGTCCGTCCGTCCGTCTGTCCGCGGCTTAGCTCAGAGACGCTTAGTACTAGAAAGCTGTAATTTGGCATGGGTACACATATTAATCACGCCAAGAAAGTGGTAAAATAAAATTTTGAAAAATATTTTTTTTTAGGGTACCTCCCCTACCCGTGAAGTGGGGTATCGTTGGATAGGTCTTTTAAAAATACGGTGGGTGTGGGAAAACCATTTTTCGATTTAGGGATCCGTTAGCGAAATATTAAGCTTTAAGGTGCTAATTTTTGTTAGAGTCGAGTGTCCCCCCCTCTGCCAGCTAAACGGTTGTTTCTAGATATGTGTAAAAATTCATGGCAGTAGTGTAGGTATATAATGAAATTAAAAGGAAAACTATCACCGCTAAGTTAGCTTTACAAGTTAACGAGTAATAGTCGACCAACTTAAAAAATTTACTTTTTAGACTTTATTAGCCGTCAAACCGTAGTATAAAACAAAAAGCCCCCTTCTAAGTTCGTATTTTGTGACGGGCAACTACGGAACCCTACCCTGCGCGTGGCCCGACACGCACTTGGCCAGTTTTTTTATTTTGATTAGGGTTCTATTCTAAGTTCCTACACCAGGTATTATTCCTTAAATATTTTGCACGGTTAATTTAAAAAAAATACTTGAGCGAAGCTTAAACTTCAGCACACTTTATTTGCCTACTATACTATTCGACATGTCATTTCTCATTTACCTACATAGTATGTTAGTCTATGACGCGTGCTAAACCTGGAACCTAAGTGCAACTATTTATAAACACTATCTTGTTTCATGTTTTATTTCTGTTTGCTATGTTAATTAAGCCCATAAAAGGTTGATCGACATAGGAAGCGAAGTTTTTGAACACCCCGAAAAACAATATGGTCGTGAGTGTATGTATGTAGGTACACTATTGGGATATGAAATATGGAGGAGGCTTATGCAGTGGGTAGATACAGGCTGAAAATGATGATGATGATGACGAGCAAAGAATGTGAAGATAATGATAAAAAAAATGATCTACGTAAGAATTTAATTTTACAATATTTATTACTCACAAATTAACTAGAAATCATAGCTACTGTGTTATTTTCTATTACATAAATACACAAAAATATAAACACACAACAACATAAATACAGCTATATAAACATAATATCCAACCAACGTCTTACAAACATTTTTTTAAATTTGATCTTAGTCATTCAATGCTATAGGGCGACATAAAGAGTAGAAAATAAATGAGGGCCCTGCCTCCACGCAAGAAAACGCCAAAATCACGCATAAGCTGGCAAGACCGACCTACAATTTGTACTAAAATATTTAGTTCCTGCTGTCACCGTTTTCTACTCTTTTATGTCGCACTGTATAGCTTGGCCGTAGAAAGAGCAAGTAATAGAACGAAGAACGTGTTTTGTCTCATTTACTCATTGAGGGATGCATAATACAAATTCACTCTAGTTAAAAAAGGAGATCGCTACCTTATTGCTGTCCTTATTGACGTAGCCATATTTTTGCTCTAGTCTCTATGGTCTGACATCGGAGTCAGACAACAAAAATTTCATAAAAATGTTTGTTGCTCTATATTTCGATGAATAGTTATTTCGTAATAATTTAATTCATTGTAATTTGTTGCGAGTGGGTGACTTTAAGTTCACAACATGGTAGCGTGCAGCGTTTTAGGATGCAAGAGCCGCACTGAACGTTGCAAAGAAAATATTTCATTCCACGGGTATGTTAACATTAATTCACGTTTTATTGCAGGAAACATTAATAATAAAACGCATTTTAATAGTTTCATTCATCGGACAAGTGTTAAAGACAATAATTTAAAAGTTAAAGCAAAATTTTGTGATTTGTAATCTCAATAAGGGTGGTCAGATGTCATATTAAAATTACCCTGTTTCCACCTTGAAAATAAGGTACACCAAGGGCTGTGCCAAGGGTAAGCCGGAAGAGGTTTCATGAGGTATTTTGTAACCGCTAGTTAAACGTAGTTAAGCATACCATACCATGGATAGCTGTCATTGCCTCAGGGTTAAAAGCTCCAACAAAAAACAGCATTAAAAATAGAGGTCGGTTAACTAAAGCTGGCGCGTGCCACACATTTACGAAATGCCTTTGTCTCACTGCACGCAGAATGTCTCATCGAACTCATTTGTATGTGTCTGTGAACGTGCCAGCAGCTTTAGTTAGGTTAACCTGTAAAACATACCATGATAGATGTCGTTGACGTGAGTTGAATCCTTAGGGCCTGTTTCACCACTTCTGGGTAAGTTCTTGTTAGCTTATCCGACGGATAGTTTGACATATTTTGTATGAAATTATGTCAAAATATCTGTCGGATACGCTAACAAGAACTTATTCAGAAGTGGTGAAACAGGCCCTTAGAGTATTTATTTATTCTACTAACAAACTTATCTGCCACTTTTTGGTAGCATGAGGTATGTATGTTTGAGGCAGCATGAAATCCGCAACTTCGGACTTTATTCCATTACTTTAGATTTTAATTTTGAATGTTAAAATTCATGAAAAACTGTGTCGTGTGAACCCCAAACACGATAGCTTCGAAATTATTGTTCCGCAATTAAAGGCTGTTTAGTGATAGATAAGGTATAAAATTGTATGTAAATGCGTAAGATTGTTTGATCTGGCACGTTGGCAGAGGGGAAATGCTAAGGCGAGGCGGTCCCTATATAAATCGTCTAAGGTTGGATCATAAAGAATAGTTAGTGAGGTTTTTTTTATGTCTGTTTGTCTATTCGTTTGATTGTTTGTGTGTTTGTTTGTTTGTTCGAGCATCACGTAAAAACTACTTTACCAATTTTTTCGTATAGGTAGGGTGAGGAGTTGTAGCTTTTTTGCGTTTTTAAGTGATGTATTTTTTCTTCAGTTTTCCAAGCGACGAATATTTTAAAAATATATGGGTCTTCGCAACTGGCAGACTCAATTGGTCACCTACTATAAATTCGCGTATTTTAAGAACATCTGTTTATTGAAAATATACGTATAAGAGAAATGGAATACAGTGACACTCCAACACGGTATATAAAGGTAAATTCAATATGTCGGTAGATAGTACCTACACAAGTAGATAATTATAATAGTCAAAGTAGGTATGCCTCTTTCGTCTAGTTTAGCTAGGAAAGAGTATAGGTCATTTATTATTTGTAAACTGGAAGACTAAGGCCACTTCTGAATAAGTTCTTGTTAGGTTATCCGACAGATATTTTGACATTATTTCATACAAAATATGTCAAACTATCTGTCGTATAAGCTAACGAGAACTTACCCAGAATTGGTGAAACAGGCCCTAAGGCATTGTCCTAATTGGGCAATGTCGGTAAAGCTGGTTAGATTCTTTATTAAATTATGTTAGGTAGCATTGCTTTCTTTTTTTAGTTCTAGTAATGTTTTCGAGATGATTGTTTTCATACAAGAAGCGAAAACCAGTTTACCTACTTAAGCCTACTAAAAATCAGGTTCGGGTTTCGATCTCATTTGATTCTGTTCACCTTAAACTAGGTTACCTTACCTACCATACACTAAATGTTGGCTCCCTGCAAATTGTTCAATGTAATTGATGCTTAAGTTCGAGCTAAGTAGGGTCGAAATGTATGGATTTTGACATTTAACTGTAGGTTTTAGCAAGGTCTTACAATTATCGTACAGAATATGAGCCTCTATAGCTTACCAGAAAAGGTGTGTATCATATCTTACATTAAAATATGATAATGTTCTATAAGTTAACAACATAATTGATGATTTGATACAAATAAATAACTTTATTAAAATGTATTCTCGTTATTATAATGACACAACAGGTAACAATAAATTGAAAATTGCATATTGCATAATGTGCTATTATTATGTTCTTCTACTTCTTATCGAGTGGGCTGCAAGCCCTGCCCCTCTAGCATGCCAACGCCGAGAAAACGACAAAAATCTTTCTTATTTTACGTACGCCAAAAAGAGCGTGCATGACGTTTTTCTCGTTTAAACGCTTTGTCGTGGGTGGCATGCTAGCCGTGCTGGTGTCAGAGTTTATTCAAACCGCCTTACGGCCTCTGACGTGGTTTTTATGTAACGACTACTACCACCAGAGATAGTAGCTGGGACCAACAGTTTAACGTGCGATCCGAAGCACGGAATCATCTTTCTTTTCAGACAATCAGGTGACTCAGCCTGCAATGTCCTAACCAACTGGGGAACAACGCACAAAGTGACATTTCACTAGGTGCTCCCCGTGGGAATCGAACCCACGACCTCCGTGTCAAGAGCCCAATGCTCTTAACCATTAGACCACGGAGGCAGTTCCACGGAGGCGGATTATGTTCAATGGGTACCAGCCCGTCTAGTATGATTTCTCTACTAGCGTGCCGACTCTATTTTTTCCATACTAAGTACTTGTCGCAGCTAGCGCGACGCTCTGAAAAGCGCGAGAACAGCAGTGCGAATTTTGAAAGTCACACGTTCAAATCAGCAGTAGAAAGACGCATAATGTCCATAGTAATTTTAACATTTTCTACTGCTGTTTACAGCGAGTTACGGGTGTCTTTCAAAAATCGCACTACAGGGGCTATAGACAAGGTAACATTTCTTTTGGCGTAGACGCTAGTAGAAATGACAGAATGTATGGATTTGACATTGGCGATCAAAACATTTTGACGTTTTCTTTCTCCACCATACGTCAAGTCCATACGTTTATTTTTTTTTTCTACTGTCGTTAATGCTAATCGAAAGTACTTTTTCTAGAGGCCCTGGTTATTTTCTAAGCAGCCGAAGGCGCGGTGCGCACATGTAGTGAAATCGTACTAGACTCAAAGGACTGTAAGTACTACGAGCGGCGCGGGAATCTCATTCGGTGAATTCAGCAGTTGTAAAATGTCTTTATAGTGTGGATTTGACTTTCAAAAATCGCTATGTATGATTAATGATTTTTGAAAGTCAAATCAGCAGTAGAAAGATGCATATCTCCAAAGTAATTTTGACATTTTCAACTGCTGAGCTCACCGAATGAGATTAAAAAATCGCACTTGTGTACACACACGCCGTGTGTACATAATATAGCATAGTTCATTTACCCATTTTTAGGGGAGTTTGATTTCCTATGGTATCACTGGATGAAATTATCGCTGTCTCATACGCGGTTACACTGATGTTCCGTCTATCAGCGTAAGCGAAATACTTGGCCTATGAGCTTGGCAAAAAAGTCATGATCGTGGTGACAGGTGGAACTAAAATTTTAGTATGGTGGTGTTGCCAGGTTATGCGTGATTTTGACGTTCTTGCGTGGAGGCAGGGCCCTTATTTTTTATCACGACTTTTTTGCCAAGCTGTACCTACTTACAATATAAAGAAAGAGTTTTGCTGAAAACGAGAATAATCTTCAATTACCACGAGTGCGATTTTTGAATCTCATTCGGTGAGCTCAGCTGTTGAAAATTTCGAAATTACTATGGAGATATGCATCTTTCTACGGCTAATTTGACTTCCAAAAATGTTAATTTAGGAGTGCGATTTTATAAAGTCAAATAAGCAGTAGAAAGATGCATGAGAACACTTTTGTATGAGATTTAAAAACCGTTCAAGCTCACCGATGACATTCAAAAATCGCACCCCATGTTTCTATTTTTTGTCATAGTGCTGATAACTGATAACCCAAATGAGAATAACAAAGGTTCAGAAAGACCCTCTTTCGACAATACTTGGTATAGGTATCAAAGAGGTATCTAATTTCTCAAGATCCAATTTGATCTTTTTAATAGAAGTTGGACCATGGTTCAGATTATCATCTTCTCTTATATCTATGTTTTTTTCTAATTTTACGTTTAAAGTTTTCTCTTTTATTAATGCAGTGATTTTATCTTCAATTTCAATCTGCATTTCATTAAATTTATTATCAATTTTTAGATCAATTTTCTGCCACAGCTTTTGGAATGCTGTTTCTATTTCTTTTTTAATCTGTTGTTCATTATGTTCCAGTTTATTATACAACATTTTATCAAATATACTTTATTTTACACCAAAATACAAACAGTAAAATACAGAAAGAAAAAAACAGTAGGCACAAAAATAAGGCGGTCTTATCGCTAAGAAGCGATTTCTTCCAGACAACCTTAGGGTAGAGGAAACGGTGAACGAAGAAAGGTAGGCGGTGTTTCCAGAAAAATGGTCAAAAAGGAGCAGTTATCAGTAAATAAAACAAAAAGCAAGTATACACAATATGTTTATGTTGTTTATCAAGTTCTAACTTTAAACTGTTGCTTTTATTTATGATTGCCTGTTCTTCCAGAAGTTTGGACATTTGGTCCTTCAATAGATCCAATTCTTCTGTCATTGGTTCAAGAAACTCCTCTATTTCATTGAGAGATGCTTTTGTTGATGCTACATCGTCTTCCAATTCCAACAGCCTGCCTAATGTACTGTGTCTTTGGACCATTTTTATATCCAGTCCAGTACCCTTTTAGTTAAATTGATAGCAAGCTTATGATATTTTTTCAGATTTTCATCCTGTAGCAATAAATTGAATATTTACTATTTTTACACAATCAATTTCATTCAAAACTTTGACTTAGAACACTTGTAGACGGTATTAATAAAAGTAAATTGTAAATGTTATTTGAGACGCTTAATCTAGATTTTCTAAGCTATTTTTCCATATATAAAATATTACTTTTATTAATACCGTCTACGCCTTACTTTTTCTAAGGTCTACGCGTGTTCTGCGTCAAAGTTTTGTATGAAATTGACTACTCTGAAACCACCTTAGAGAAGTAGTTAGGTGGTGGAACATGTGAGCAACGATAACAATTGTCTGGTATTTGACGGAATAACAATTACTTAATAAAATTATTTCGGTCAGATTGTCATCTTACTAAAGTTCGGCCGTTCAGAGAATGCGTTCCTGACACCTATCAAGTCACGACTAGTGATGGAATACATTGATTATTGATATAATAATGTTGTTTTAATGCTCATTAATTGTTAAAACGCAGGGACGTTGTATCTCTTCTTCCTAGTTAAAACGGTAAACAACCAGCAAAAATAATTTTATCGTAACTGCAACGCCATTACAAAGTACGTCGTCAGTTCAATCGCGAAGTGTCAGGAACGCATTCTCTGAACGGCCGAACTATAACATTAGCTAGGTAAACGGGAAAGTAAATAAGAAATTCATTTTCAAAATGAGGGTAGGTAACTTTTTAGTCAGTTTGAAATTCAATTGGTTGTCCTGTTTACAAGTAAGTAACAAGAACAAAGTGTAGTACCTATATAGGTAGACAACAATAGGCACCTACGTAGATATTTGAACATGTTAATGAGATGAAATGGTAACTTAGGTAGGTAGTACTTAAAAATAAAAATAAAATATTTTAATTTGAATGTAAGTAAAATTGCTTACCTACGTCACGCCACTTAATTTAAAATCCAAATCAATCCAAATAGGTAGGTAACTTAGATCAGATCAACCTTAACCCTACGTCTGTGTAAGTCACGGATCCGTGACTAAGACAATAACAAATCTTTTGTGCCTGGAATCTCCACAGACGAGAGGTTAATTCATTTGACTGACTATATAGCATTCTGCATTTGAAAGTCACCTCTAAAGGTGGTTTTCTTTGACAATGAGCGTTTTTTTTTTCGTTTCATAGTAGATCGATAGATGACGCTACGGTCTATACGAATCTATGTCAAACACTGAAAAATTATCTTTCCCCGAAATGAGGGTAAAAGTGAAGTGAAAAAAAACAAAAATCTTTTGGAACATATTTTTTTATTATATTTAACAATATTTCTTATGCTAATTTACTCTTTAAGGTGATACAAGACTACAATTTGACTAAAATAAATATAAAAACTCTTTGATCATAAGGCAAAATCTGAAATTGAACTGGCAATAAGAAAACTTGAGCTGTCAAATGTCATTGTTAATCAAACTCGTATCGTAGCATTTACTTTGTCGTGTTTGTTAGTTTACTTCAGAGAGTCACGTTGCAGGGTTTGCCTTGAACACTTGTCTCTCGCGTGGTGTTCGCGCGGTTCGCGTCTCAGCCTGCCACGAGGCTCCAAAATCCTTCTCAGTTGTTCTTACTCAAAAACAATCCTCGAGATTGGATAGACACTCCCTCAAACTACTTGACACTGGCGAAATCTAACAAGGAAACGCCAATAAATAAAAATAGAATAGAATAGTTTACTACAAACTGCTTTTCTGAAAAACAACGAAAAAGGACTGTATTTTTGGCTAAGAAAGAAATCGAAAATAATTTCAATTTTTTTTGATGACGTCTTCCAAATCCGAACCAAAGAGAATGAATGAATGAAATAATTTGTCTCTACGTTTTTTAGTCTATAGGTGACATTGCAGAGGAAGTTTTTGCTTGACAGTTTGTCGTACAGACACTACTGCCATCTATTGAGTTATAAGAAAACGGCATTTAAAAAAAAAAAGAAAAACGCTCATTAGAATGAATGAGTTTCTGAATTTGACAGATGCTATCAGCTATGCTAGTGATGGGCATCAACATTCATGCATGCGTCATTCATGCCATTCATAATAATATCCCATGCATGCTGATTTAATCTTGTTTTTATTTTAGTGTGCTATATAAATATAGATTATGTAATATCGAATTGAATCGTTGATTAATTAATCTCTTTAGTTCTTATTAATAGAAAACGAGTAAAAGATTTAGAAACTTTTACGAAGAAGAATATAATTAGTAAGTTACGAGATTCAAGAATTGGTTTTTATTGCACTATCTTTTCAATTTACTGTAATGTTTCTTTCATAAATAAATATCATACAAAATACAAATATAGAAGTGACATGACCTAAGTACTCGTCGGTTTTTCAAGAATATTATGCACATTGGTACGTTATGTTATGCATAAAAATGTACTTTACATTGTAAGGATCTAATTATCATGTGTTAACCATTAAATAATAATATATTGCTAAATATTATTCTGTTCATTAATTTGCTATAGAGTTTTATTTAAAAAGCAGGTATGTGATGTGTACGTACCTACCTATACTCCGTTCCAAGTAGCAACGAAATTTTAAGGCTATTTTGAATTACAGAAAAAGAGATTTGAAACTCTTACTCTCACTTATCTCAAACAGCTTTACAGATTTATTTGAACAGCTTTAGGAACGTCCAAGATATGTCGGATAGTACATCTTTCTGATAAATTACATTTTACTTATCAGAATTGGCCAGAAACCTAAATAGAAATCAGAAAATCTCGTCGTCCTTATTTGGAATGCAGTATAGTTTAAAGCTTGATTTGATTACATTTAGTAATTAGGTAAGTAAGGTAATTATAACTTGATTCTCGATTAGTCTGCCGCCGAATCAAATCGTACGGTAACAAACTGAGATTGCTCCGCACAAACACTTGAAAACCTTGGAGCTACACTATTTACTAAGCGATAAGGAATACGAGAATACCGAACATTTAAAACATATTTATTTAAGTCGCAGTATTAGGTAAAGCTGGCCTATGAAATTTCCTTATCGAAGGATTTTTCTTAACCTCTAATACCTAATTTAGAAACAACAACGTTTATGCGTTTTTGGCAACACAATCTTAGTGTCAAAGTACAGTACAGTAAGTTACAGGTAGCGTAGCATGCTACACATGATACGGCTGTATCACGTCTTTTATCTCGTTCGTTCACGCGCAAATAGAAAGAAAGCGAAGGTGTGATAGCGCTGTATCACGGTGGCATGCTACCCATGCTGGTTTACCGACAAATCAAATCATTAGCATTAGTGATGAATGATGATAGAGCCAGACTCACCCACAACAAAACATCAACAGAACCCTATTACCTCACTTCCCCCCACACCTTGAAATAAGGTGGTATGACCGTTAAACCACACAAGATTTGTTCAAAGCATAATTCCCAATCAATGCCAATCCATTTTAGGAGAGTTACAAGTTACCTTCTACCTTCAACAAACCCATGATCTCTGTATCTGCCTTACCACAAGATACATAAAGTAGGTAAGCTTTGAATACACACAGTTAGTAAACCATAAACCACGAGTGACGCAATAACCTTAGACGACAAACAAGAGACCACTAAATTAAACACAGCGTGTGGCCAATTGCACCTAAACGTATAGACCGTCGATTCTTTACGACGCTGTTGCTGCCCCACCCTGTTTGTACTGTCTCGAATTCTACTTCGATATGCAAACTTGTAGTCTCTAAGTCTTATCAAAATGTATAGGGAGGGCCACATGAGTAAATAAATACCCCATAAATACAAAGCTTCTGGAGCGCAACAAATTATCACGAGACGCGCTCCGCCCATAGATTGTCCACTGGCGGGCGGGCGAATCTGTTTGTCCACGGGCAGCGTGAAGGTGAACTTGTCGGTGGAAGATCAAGCACACACCGCTGCGCCTTGTATGTAGGCATCTATCGTAGCGCGTAAAAGCTCTAGCTATCTCTGTGGTGTAGTTCATCAAAATATCTATTCCATCTAACCCCTAAATTTATTTCCATGTTTGTCGTCCAAAGTGACTGAGTTACACCCATCCACAACAAGCCACCTACGACGTTTCTTTTGCGGTGTTTTTGTGGGTGAAGGCTAGGCCCTTCTGTCACCACTTGATGCTGGCTGGCAAATATCTTCAGTCTTTACCACAGAAGAAGAACCACTTGATACTACCTACTACTCTACCTTGAAACTCTTTGGCTAAAGTAGACCTTGCCTTGCTACAGACAAAAGATAAAACGGAAGGCGTTGAGCTGATGGATGTAAAAATAAATCATCATCAGCCCGTACATCCCACTGTATGGCACATACCTCCTATCATAAAGAAAATAGAGGAAGCCGGCCATACTCCACCTCGCGGACCCAGCTCAGCACGGTTAGCACGCCTCCCACGACGGTAGCCACGACATTCGTCAAATTCTTGTTTCGTCAAATTCTTGTTTCGTCAAATACTACATTCGTCAAGTCCTTGTTTCGTCAAATTCGCTTTTCGTCAAATCTAAGTACAGTTATGTATAATAGATGACCGCGGCGAACTTCGTACCGCATTAGAATCTTGCCGACACACGCTTGGCCGTTTTTTTAGCTTATGTTCATCACGGATAATGTAGCATTTTGCTTTTGAATTTTTTTTGTTTCTAATAACTAAAAAGTTAAAAAATAATATGGTATAAGTTAAATAGGTACTTACCTATATAAGGTCTAACAAAATTAGCTGAAACTATTTTAAGGGGATGATCAGACCATCAAACTGAACTTACTCTATGAGATCAATAGGTATCGAAATCGCGAAAAAAAACAGCCGTTCCATACAAACCTACTCGACCTAAATGTATGGGACCGCAGATATTTTTTTCACGATTTCGATATTGGTCCCTTAGAGAAAGTTGTTCAGTTTGATGGTCTGATCATCCCCTTAAAATAGTTTCAGCTAATTTTGTTAGACCTTGGTATAATAATAATATTAACTTTTTAGTTTTTATTTGAAGGCGGTTTTAATATTTTTTTTAATTAGGTATGTTTTTTTAAGTCGATTATAAAGAATATTTTCAATAATTTTTAGTTTTTGTTCCTTTTTGTCATTGATTGTCCATAAGCTTAACTCAAGCGGAAGTGACGAAAAGCGAATTTGACGAAACAAGGACTTGACGAATGTAGTATTTGACGAAATAAGAATTTGACGAAACAAGAATTTGACGAATGTCGTGGCTACCCCCACGACAAAGCGACAAAACGAGAAAAACGTCATGCGCGCCGCGCTAGTTTGTTCTGTCTCAAATTCTACTTCGATATTCAAACTTGTAGTTTCTAAGTCTTATCAAAATGTATAGGGAGGGCCTCATGAGTAAATATATATACCCCATAAATACAAAGCTTCTGGAGCGCAACAAATTATCACGAGACGCGCTCGCCCATAGATTGTCCACTGGCGGGTGGGCGAATCTGTTTTGTCCACGGGCTGCGTGTAGGTGAACTTGTCGGTGAAAGATCACGCATACACCGCTGCGCCTTGTATGTAGGCATCTATCGTAGCGCATAAAAGCTCTAGCTATCTCTGTGGTGTAGTTCATCAAAATATCTATTCCATCTAACCCCCAAATTTATTTCCATGTTTTTTGTTAGCTCATCTCCTGTCATTTTCGTAACTACGTCATTGGATAGAAAAGGACACACCTAAAATTGGAAATATCGAAGATACGCCAGTCATATAAAACATTGTAGGTCGCAATTGATTGCACGGAGCTGCATTTTTGGGATGTTGTTAGGATAGATACCGGCAGTATAAAACCAATTTTGCAGCTTCGAAAGACCTGTGCTAACCGAAGGGTGCTCGAAAAACCTCTCATTTTTCGGTCATTTTTCAGGTTTTGACATATAACTTCAAAACGGTGCATCTTGCATAAAAATTGCACACTACGGTTTTAAAGAAGACAAAATTATCTATAATTTGAATTTAACTGCAGCTCTGTAAATTAAGTAGGTCTTGAGACACAATACTTCAAACATTGGCCATTTTTCCCAAAAAGTTCAAAATTGTAGTTTTAGCCGTCTTCCGAACAGGATATCGGCTAAAATACTCATTCTACGAGGAAAATTATAAGAAATGAATTTGTAAAGCAGTTATGTAACTTTAATATAAACATAAGTTCAACCCTGTACTGTGATTAATTCCTTTGTTATCAGGAAAAAACTAAATATAAGGGAAATCGGTTTTTCAAAAAATGGAGCTTGACTCATTGCAAGAATTTTGTAAAGGATAAAAAAGACATAACTCAGTGAAACATTATTTATTTTATGCAAAATGAACTTGAGTATGATTAAGAATGTCTCTATACTATAACAAAACTGTAAATGTTTGTTTGGTTGTTTAGTTCGCGCATCACGCGAAAACTACTGAACCGATATTAATGTAACTTTTTGTATTTGAAAGCTTATGATTAGACGTATAAACTGATATATATTTGATCTTACTACCATGACGAGTGCTGGTGGGGACGAAGATTTGGGCAAATCTAGTACTATTAATAAACCGTAAATATTGGTGTGTTGGTTGGCGCTTCACGCGAAAAGTACTTAACCGATTTTGATGAAACTTTAGAGGTCTGCAAGCTTATGGTCAGACTTAAAATTTAGTGTATAATTTATTTTGATACAATGAAGGGAACCTTCATGGACGAAGTCGCGGGAGAACTAGTAATAACAAAATTATCACCATTATATAAAAACGAGAGTTTTCCTACGGCTTCGTCCGCACGGGTACCCTTCATTGTAGCAAGATAAATTATATACAAGATTTTATGTCTAATCATAACCTTTTAAATGCAATAAATTTCATCAAAATCGGTTTAGTGATTTTCGCGTGATGTGCGAACAATCAAACAAACATTTACGGTTTAATAACAGTACTAGATTCGCCTACGACTTCGTCCACACCGGCACTCGTCATGGTAGTGAGATCAAATATATTATATCAGTTTATACGTCTAATCATAACCTTTAAATGCAATAAATTTCATCAAAATCGGTTCAGTAATTTTCGCGTGATGCGCGAACTAACCAAACAAACATTTACAGTTTTGTTATAGTATAGAGACATTATTAATCATACTCAAGTTCATTTTGCATAAAATAAATAATTTTTCACTGAGTTATGTCTTTTTTATCCTTTACAAAATTCTTGCAATGAGTCAAGCTCCATTTTTTGAAAAACCGATTTCCCTTATATTTAGTTTTTTCCTGATAACAAAGGAATTAATCACAGTACAGGGTTGAACTTGTGTTTATATTAAAGTTACATAACTGCTTTACAAATTCATTTCTTATAATTTTCCTCGTAGAATGAGTATTTTAGCCGATATCCTGTTCGGATGACGGCTAAACCTACAATTTTGAACTTTTTGGGAAAAATGGCCAATGTTTGAAGTGTTGTGTCTCAAGACCTACTTAATTTACAGAGTTGCAGTTAAATTCAAATTATAGATAATTTTGTCTTCTTTAAAACCGTAGTGTGCAATTTTTATGCAAGATGTACCGTTTAGAAGTTATATGTCAAAACCTGAAAAATGACCGAAAAATGAGAGGTTTTTCGAGCACCCCTCGGTTAGCACAGGTCTTTCGAAACTGCAAAATTGGTTTTATACTGCTGGTATCTATCCTAACAACATCCCATAAATGCAGCTTCGTGCAATCAATTGCGACCTAAGGCGATTTCTATGTCTACCGTGACTGGCGTAAGACGACATTTCCAATTTTCTTGTTGCAATGCTTGTAAGAAGGAGTGGCATCCTTTATGATTTAAATCAATGGTTTGAGCCAGTTTGCATAGCGTAAATAAATATTTCAGTGATCCTAAATCACCAACTAATCTTTTTATATTCTGGTAGGTGAATATTTGGAAAATAAAATAAATAAATATCTTGGACATTGTCACACAAATTAATCAAAATCTAATGATAGTTCGTCCAACAAATATGTGACATTCCTTCCTTAGAATAAATTTTAGGTTTTACAGATTTTCTTGGCTGTAGCCGTAGAATTCTATCATCCGTTTTGATTTGTTTTAATTTTATTTTTTAAAAAAGCGTACCTAGTGATGTGCCACTTCAAAAACAATTATCGATGTTTTTTTAATCGAACAAAGCCAAGCCGATCGTCGACAGGCTTCAAATTTTTTTCTTGATACGTATACGTTCAAAAATCCGAAAGGTCAACGCACGCAATGCTACGCAATACGCAATGCAAAAAGTCAAAATGCGTTGTGTAACTTTTTTGTTCGGCGGCTTTTTAGCTGCTGGTGTAGGTGGAAAAATACGGCGTTTCGTGAACCAAAGATTTCCTTTGGCAGGATTGGTCCTTAGGACCTAAAGATGGATTTAAGAAGTGGAGCCACCAAGATTTTTGATGCAAGTTTTGGAGGGGGGGGAGCCCTCAGCCTAATCTTGATAAATACATCAGTTAAGCTACTAGGCCAAGTTTGGTATCATTTTCGTATAAATCGGGGATGCCGAATTCATTTATGGAATCAAATTTGCACCATTGTATAGTAAAAACGTGTTAGATAATCATTTTTTTGTTTTTGACTTACTTTAAAAAAAAGGAAAAATGTCCATAACTCATACAATGTTTGGAATATTTAGAAAAAAAAAGTAGCTCTATAAAGCCCTGTTTATCTTTTACAGCAGAAAACATTTAACTTATATTTTGTATGTCTGTAAGTATTAAAAAAAACATAAAAACTAGTTGACGGTACCAAATCCTGAATTCAAAAAATTCTAATAATATGTTGTTTTCGATCTTGGAATGGTTCGCAAACTCAATAAAAAACCACCGAAGTGTGAGTTGGACTGGTGCACCGAGGGTTCCGTACCACCACACAATATAAATTTACCAAAAAAAAAGGATTTTCTTTCATTCAGTTCGAGATTCATAGGGGGAGCCCAACTCGCACTTGGCACATTTTTTAGTATTGTTCTTTAACTTAGAAGTTTTCACTATAATCGTTCCAAGTTTGACGCTTGTAAATACTACCGTTTTTACGACAGAGCAAAAACAAAAAAGTTATAAATAAATAAATAAAAGTTGAAAAAAACATGTTTCTGGTACGGGTACACCTCTTAATTTTTTTTTTTTTTGTTATTTGTTACGAAAATTTATATAAAAACATGTATATATGTGTTCTGTGGAAATTTCAACCGGCTATGAAATGAAAATTAACTTTTGCTTACTTTTGTTTGAATTTGTTTTGATGTAAATAAAGAAAAAGTAGAACGGACGGTAGGTACCTACTACACCACGCACCGCAACTTCAGTCACTGTGTAGCATGAAACAATAATTGTTAAAACAATAATATTGCATGATTTATTTCATATTTCGCGTTGCTCGCATTGCACGACTTTTTGTTGATATTTTTAACATACTATTTATAAAAGAATGTTGTCAAAGTTTATTAAATACATGAAATAGGAGAGTAACTCTCTAAAAACATTTATTTTGCAATAAAATTGGCATTATTTTATGTTACAGATAATTGAGTCCAAATATTAGAAATTTTAATTTATATTTTTAAATTTACGTGTTTTTACTATAGATTGATGCAAATATTATTCCAGAATCGAATTCCACATCTTTGATTTATGCGAAAACGATACCAAACATGACTTAATACCTAAACTTACGCAGATATTAACCTAGGACTTCGCTGAGCCTAAAATGCCCCCCCCTCCCCCCTGCATCAAAAATTTAGATGGCTCCACTTCTTAATCGGATCTTAGGATCACAATGATCAATCCTGCCGAAGGAAATCTTTGGTTCATCAAAAGCCGTATATTGACTTTTTTTGACTCCTACGCCAGCAACTATTTTGTTAGTTTAGTTAGATTGAGTGTCAGTCACCTTTTGTAACTGAAAAAAGATTTTTTTTTTCTTTCCTTGTAGGTAGGTAAGTATGTAATTAAATTACACAAGATTGAAACTGAAAGACAATGTTTCTTTTTTCATGACTGTTTTGCTATTAATCACAATAATAATGAGTAGGTACACAAATTGTCTACACGCTAAATAAAAAATTGTGAATGTGTGTAATATAGTACTTTTTCCGAAGTTATTATTATTGTAGTTGGTCATAAAAAGGATTACAATAACATGACTACAATACACATCGACATACCTATTTCATACGTACTTATGTATAACAATAGGTCTTTAATCATTGTTAGGAAATATACAGTACACACCACAACTATATTCTATCCTAATAGGAATGTCATAAAATGTAAACGAAGGACACTAACCTCAAAACAGTTATACCTAATAACTATTGTAACTTGTATTTTCTAGAATTTCTTCAATAAGGTACTGCATGTGATTTCAATGCAATACAACACATTAAGTATTGTTTTGTATAAAATATTTGTCGGTGAAGGTAGGTGCGTGGATTCTTGGTAGAATCAAAAATGACGTCAGAAAGTTATCTATGTGATATTATTTTGAATAAAAAATTTTGAGTTGAGTTGAGTTTGACTTGTTTTAATGTAGCGACGTAAATATCTAAAAATAAATAATCTTAATTTGCACACCGAAAACATCCAAAATATCAATTGATATTCACTTCGAATTCGAAGTAATTTTTTTTTGGTCCTGTTTGAAGGACTCACGATTTAATGTTTATTTACATCTGAAGATCGTCCTATTGGAAGAGAGTATCCATATACATACTATAGTAGTAATTATGTGCAAACATCAGTATACTTCTCGTGTATATTGAATAATGTATATTTATTTTATTTTATTTTATTTTAACCATTTATTGTACACACGGAAATACAGATGAATACATCAGGCATCATCTAGCTTAATCCCGGTTCATAATGTAGGTACTACCTAACTTCAACATCAAATTGCACATTTCTATGTAATTTAGGCTATCTACGTATTTATACGTACCATTGAGTCAGTCATACCGGACACATGTTTATTATACCTACTTACCTACTTAAATAAGGACACATAGTACACAATAATGCAAATTAATATCATTGTCAAGAAAGGGACACCTGTTTTTATCTAAACTAAGTATTATAAAACTGTAACTGAAGTGTGTCTCTACATTGAAGATATAATTTACAATAAAAAAATTACGATACGGTTTTTAGGTATCCATGACTCGAAATCAACCTTTTTTAGAAAATTTGTCCGTCTGGTTGTTTGTGTGTTTGTTTGTTAGCGCATCACGCAAAAACTACTGAACCGATTTTGATGAAAGTTCTTTGTTTGATAGCTTATGATCTGACTTAAAATCTGGTACCTATATAATTTGTGCGGACGAAGACGATAAACACTAGTTATTATAATATAAATAAAAATAATAGTTTTATATTACACTATAAATGAATGTAGTATCACTGGTAGTACTCAGAAGAGTGTTTTACGTAGATAAAATGAATTAATTAGTTAGTTTTAGGGTCAAACGAGGAGGGACGGCCCTTGCACCATCGTTAGAATAATTAGACACGGTGTGTCTGCTACTAACAAGTTTCTATCTCTATTATGTAGATATACTACTACAAAAATGTAATATTATCTAAATAGGTTCCCACTGTCAATGCTAAATTGGGTCTTACCACTGTGCCCTATCCTAATAAGGGTTATGGGTTGATAAAGGTGAAATGATATTACATAACTTAGAAAACTAGCTGCATTATCTACCTTTCAGAGAATAACAACAATCTAGATGAAAAAACCTAAAAGGACATGAGAATAGAAAATAATTCTTGCAACCAAAACCAAACGATCGTGCTACTGCTTGAGTGACATGCCGAAAATTTACTCGATTTCGAATCGATATTAATTTTTCGCAACTCTAGATAATTCTAGTTAATAGACAATGATTTTACCATGATATAAGACGATTATCGGAAAATACGAATATTACCTACCACTTAGGTACCTACTTTAAAAATCGTCTGAAACAAATATAAACATAAATCGGGCTATTAAACTTACGACAATTTACAAAATAGACAAACAATGATATAAAATAAATCACTCTTAAATAACTCTGCAACCGTAAACCAATTAAAGAACAATTAAAACGTGGCCAGTTGACTCTAGTCAGTTTATAACCCATTAGCTTTGATCTTTCGGTCAGAGTGTGTGACATGATACAATCGTGCCGAGTAATGCAATTGTAAACCGACACTTTATACCACGGATTTGATATCGTGTACTGTAACGTTAATTATGCAATTGATGAGGAGGTACTTGTTGCATAATTAGAACGGCATATTTTCAATAAATAGAAGATATTATATTTGTATATAGAGTTGAATTTTAAATTGTATTGTATTGTATAACTTATTAGATTTCTATATAGAAGGCCATAAATTATAATATAGACACTAGGAAAGCTGAGAACCGTCAATTCCATTCCATTTCCAACGTAAGAAAAACAATTTATTTAAATCTCCGACATACGAGATCTCCGACATCGAGTTTCTCTACTTTTTTTCTGTATTTTCAGAAAATAAAGTTTTCTGCTTGCTTTGCTTTGTTTTTTGTTTTGTTTTTGTTATATTTCCAATACTTCGTTCCTTTCTTATTATACTTACGTACGTTGGATGTTTGTTTCATTTTGAGATCCAGTAATTTCGCACATTTTTTCACCGTTCGTTCAGTTTTTTCGCCAAGTATAACTACGTATATTTTAGATATGCACGTCATAATATTTGTTCATGTTTAGATATCATATCATATTCTTGTAGGTACCTACAGCATTAATCCCTGTTCTATTTTTAGACGACAAATGAGAAACATAATAATGGCGTCATTACAGTTTTCTGTGTCATCCATTTACGTTCCTGCTGTGTTAAATTTGTTGGCGTTTAAGACAAATTGTCGGGTTGACAATTTTAAAGACCCTAGAGATTGGTGCCCTGAAGGATATATTTATACAATAAGAATGGCATTCTTCGTTATTCATAGTTATTATCCCATTTAGATAACAATAATCCCAATATATATATGCCTGTAAGATATTATACCTACTAGGAGTGAAAGGAAGACGTCTAAAAAAGCTAAATTGTTGTGGAAACAGACGGGCTCACATTGAAGTCGTAACTAGTTTTGAGGATGTTATGAATTAGAGGTAACGAAGAGTTCCTGTAGACTCGGAATACATTCGCATTATCCTTAAGTTGTGTTTCTTTAATGTCCTGATTCTCCAAAGTTTTCTTTATTGTGTAAGTGTTCTGTATTGATGGTAGAAAAGTCCCAAGTCCCAAATAAATCACGAGGTAGTTATTATAATAATATTAAGGGCCTGTTTCACCATTTCTTGGTAAGTCCTTGTTAGCTTATCCGACAGATAGTTTGACATATTTTGTATGAAATTATGTCAAAATATCTGTCGGATAAGCTAACAATAACTTATTCAGAAGTGGTGAAACAGGCCCTAACTATCGTGAATTATATAGTAGGTACTTCGTGTGAGTAGAGTAGTGTTATGTTTATTTATGTACCTATCATCGATTATATCAGTTAATATTTAAATGATACTGCCATGCATACCGACAAATATTAGGTTTATGTATTTGCAATCAGAAATACGCAAAATACCTACTTAGTACTTAGTATAATTTTATTCAGCATTAGACCGTGATAATCTTGATACCTAATATCATTGATAATATCAAAAAAGTTGTAATCGCAGTTGGAATGTTAAACCTAATAGATTAACGAATGCCATGATTAAAAGTTTAAAACCCTTTCCCGGGCGCGTATATAATTATCACTCATCTTGGATTAATATAAAACATAAAAAACTTACTTATATTATTATCTGGCACCCAAAACCTGGGTTTCTGCCAGTTCTTTGTCTCGTATCTACATCAAATATAGTAAGCAAGGATAAAGCATGTTTACAATCTCATTTCATTAGGTATAGCTCCTTCCTACCTAGGAACTGCAAAAAGACGTAAGTATACGTATTTCTAGGAATTAATCGTGAATAAGGAAAATGTTAATGTAACACCGAGTTATTAAGTTAATTGTAAAGCACTGCATCGGAAATTGTTTCGTGTTAAATTAGGCATAAACTACATTTAATATTAGGTACTTTATTATTATCAAAATATAAAAACAATACGATAGTAAATACTCACATCTACGAAACAAAAGCGAGATCTTTTCATTTTCACACACACAATTTCTCCGTTAAAAATAAATCACAGTACCTATACTAAAATAAACACAAAACTCATCTATTGCATAGCAGGCAACAACTTTCCAAGTCTATTGGAATCTAAGAAATGCAGCATTCGCGCGCCATCGCGCTCAGACGGAAACAAGCGCATTTTTTGTTTATTTTTTTCTTAAAAACAATCACTTCATCACATCGGAAGTCGTAAGAATCGACAACTATCACATCACTTTTGACATTTGCCGCACAAAACACATGTAGCGAGTCTAATTCGGCCCGACTCCAAGTTGGCAAAACTACAGTAGAACACAAAAGTGGATAGTTTTACCACCACCGATGCGTACACAAAACTACACACATACATACAGCCGAGCTAACACAAGCGCTACTACAGCAGCGTGACAAGGATAGAATGCAACTTATCAACACGCAACACGATCACGAACTCGTATAAATGAGGGAGATGAATATAGTTTTCATATGTCGTTTAGTTATCCGGTATTCCCGTTTGAAGAATTTGTATATTTTGTGTATTGAGGTGTAGCGGCGATAACGTCTGGTCTCTGGTCATTGCGGCTGACCCCTATTGATAGATTATTTCATTACAACAATCATCTCATTGTTATGAAGAACAGATTTGTAGCAAATAAACATATTACTTATTTGAACGAGCCATGTTAAAGCCCTTCTTTATGAGAGGACTCATTTACAGAAGTGGATTGTAGTTTGGTGGTTGAATATTGATGATGATGATGATGATGAATACGCCAAAAAATGAACGCGGACAGAACCCAGTTTGTATAATCGATAACTGATCGACATTTAATCGTACATTTAATTATGAAAATATTTGACAGTTCATACTATTCGAATTCTCTTCTCGCCAAGTAGGCATAGTACCTAACTAATGAAGTTTCATAATTACACAATATAGTAGGTACCTAGCGCATTTCATACTGCAAAGCATACACCTAAAAAGTTAAATATTTCAATGTAACTAACGATAATAAGCATTGATGTTAAACGAACCGATCCGTGTGGCTGCTCCGGTTATAGCCACTGCATCTGACCCCACCTCTGATCGTATCAGTCTTCCCGTTCCATCAGAAAAAGGAGGGTAAGGAAAGGACGAGAGAGTACATCTATGCTTAGTGCGAACACATGTGCACTTCAAAATATGCTGCGTACATGACTGCTTTTCTATAAAGTCGCCGTCAATGTCGCCGTAGCCGTAATCGACTAGAAATACCATCCCATCATCGTTGCAAAAAATTATGACATTATGCATTCTAGTCAACGATATAAATCGATTCCATTATTCGATTTACAAAATAATAATGGGACTAAATACCAATGAAGGTATGCATGTATGCATGCACTTGTATCACATCACTATTTTGGCACAATCAGAAGAGGAAAGATTTTTTTTTAATTTTGGTACCTACCTACCTATTATTGATATAGGTATTTTAAAAATAAAGCAATATTAAAATACTTATAGGTAATTAAACATGTAATTGAATTTAAATTAGTTGGATAAAATAACTACAGGGTGAAATTGATATCATTAGCATCCTTTTATAATTTCCATTTGTATCTTATCTACCATAAAAGCAATTTGGTGAGAAAATTTCAAATCGCACACGCAAATGCCAAGATAAACTACGTATGTAGCCTTCTTTTTTGTATAAAATATCATTGGTCAACTAGCAAAGTAGGTATTATGGTAGGCACTCACAGATGGTACTTTTATTTTCTGATTTCAACTTATTTGGTTCAGTTTCTTGTTCGGACTGATGTTCCATGCCATGATCATCAGTAAAAGTAACACAACTACTTAACTTTTCATGGAACGCGCTTAACTATTCTTATGATGTAACGGAAAATCAATATACATGGTGTCTTGGAGTCCCTAATAGTCTAACGCGAGATTCTTTGAATAGAGTCAGCTTTGGAGATGCAATTAAGCTTTGGTGCAATACCCCAGGCATGTGCCACTCCAAAGCACTTATAAAAGGCTACAATCGCAAATTTGCGAACGGACTCCTTGCTCTCAGTAAGGATCAAATTTGTACGTTAGCGAGGTCACTCACAGGCCACTGCAAATTAAATAAGCACATGCACACATTGAATCTAAGCGATACGACCGGCTGCAGATTCTGCGAGGAGGAGATAGAAACTCCTATGCACCTCCTATGTGACTCTGGCCCCCTGATGTACAAACGCAGTACTCATCTAGGTAGGCAGGTCCTGACACCAGAAGAGATACAAACGGTCCCGATCAAGAATCTACTGCGATTTCTGGCCGCAGTGGCGATTGGTAAGGAACTTTAGAAAGGGCGTTCACAAAGGACCAGTGATGGTCTACGTGGCACAGGCTCAGCGAGCCTGGCAAGGCCCAACACCTTCAAATAATAATAATATACAGAGTGTTCGGCAGATCGTTGAACATACGAAAATGGGGGGTAGGTTCATGTGCTACCTACTCAGCCAGCCCCAAAGATTTGACATAGGCCATGCCTCGGCCCTAATTTTTTTTTATGTTATTGATTTTTTAAATACTTATTTGGAAATTCGTATATTGCACGCCTTTAAACTCCTATTAACTTTTTTTTAATGGACAGATCTGGATAATTATTTTTTATTAAAATATTATTAATTGGTAGGTCCTGCTAGAAAAAAAGTTATGGGCCCTCAAACTTAAAAAAGAGTTCAGAAAAATTTTAAAGCTCAACTTTGCACTGCAATAAAAAAAACTAAAAGTGATAGAAGACTTCAGATTTTAGTTTGCCTTTGTTGAAAAACGACGGACAGACAGACGACAACGTAGCTTTATGAATAGGGTCTCGTTTTACCCTTTGGGTAGTAAGTTAAGCCTCTAGAATTCCACTGCAGGGCAAAGGCATCTTCTCACGAATAAGGGTGAGAGGGAGTGGGCCATACTCCCACCACCACGCGGGCCCAGTGCGTGTTGGTGGAGGAAAGTTAGTGGTCAACTTGCTGTCAGAGAATTTTCAAGCCGCCTTAATAGGCCTCTGACCCTACAACGCCATCTAACGGAACTATCCGAGACCAACTGCTTAACGTGCCTTCCGAAGTCCGGAAACGCTCGAGATGAAATACCACTAAACGGTCACCCATCCAAAGACTGGACCTGACGTTGCTTAACTTCGGTGATCGTTTCCAATACCGAAGCTCCACTACGCCAACGAGCGCTTCCCTTTGGGTACGGAACCCTAAAAAACGGGCAGTGTGATATCGATACCGCGGATACCGACACATAGTCGGGCAGGAGGCAGATGTAGGTATTAGGTAAATTATCCAAAAGAAACATGTTTTCATTTGATAGGTAGGTATTTATGACAAATTTATTTTATTATGATCTGAGAAAATCATATTTTGGCATCTGCCTGGAAATTATAACAGCGCAATAATGTTTTCTGTTAGATTTGCAATTAAAACTATCACAGGCGCCTTACAATAAAAATTGGCGAAACAAGCTAAGTTAAACTGTAACCTTACGTAGGTAGGTAGTTACAAAAAATGGGCAGTAGCATTCACTTATGTAGGTCCTAGAACGATTACTTCAACACACCTTTACCTAAGTCGATAAATTAACAAAGGAACATTAGGCAGCTACGAGTAGGCTAAACTACATACTTAAACCAACGACGATATTCCTTTCGGATTGGTCAGAAACCACGCTACAAATTACTACCATGCATGTCTATTGTCCACTCACTTCTAGCATTTAAGATTTATAACTTTTATAAATAAAATATTTAAGGATTCATAATATACAGGGTCTTTCTTACTATGCTGACACTTTTTTAAGGGGATATTCAGACCATCAACAACTTTCTCTATGGGACCAACATCGAAATCGCGAAAAAAAAAATCTGCTGTCCCATACATTTGGCTCGAGTAGGTTTGCAATTTTGTATGGAAGAGCTAATTTTTTTTTCGCGATTTTAATGTTGACCAACATTGAAATCGCGAAAAAAAAATCAGCTGTCCCATACCTACATTTGGCCCTATATAGGGTCCAACTTAATATGCTGACACTTTTTTAAGGAGATGATCAGACCATCAAACTGAACAACTTTCTTTGCAAACCTACTCGAGCCAAATGTAGGTATGGGACAGCTGATTTTTTTTTCGCGATTTCAATGTTGGTCCCATAGAGAAATTTGTTCAGTTTGATGGTCTGATCATCCCCTTAAAAAGTGTCAGCATATTAAGTTGGACCCTGTATATTATAGCACAGCACAGTCAAGTGTTGATAGGTGGCAAGCAAGCATGTGGCAACTAGTGGCAAGGCCCCCAAGAACATAACATTATCCCTTATCCAATCGCCTTGTACGACTCCCACGGGAAGAAAAAGGTGGACTATCTCAGGCAAACACGGTTGAACCATTTTCCCTTTTGATTTATTGTCCATAGGTACTTTGCCCAGACTACGTGCATGCTTATTACCTATTGGTGCGCAAGCGCAATGATTTCACGCAGGCAGCCTTATCCTTAGGGCTGGCAGTTAAGTTTATCAATAGCGATAAACCGATCGGTAGTGCTGTAGGTTGTACCTATGTGGGTCGTAGCATTTGCCTGCCGCTGCACATTCAAGAATGAGGTTTGGTTTGAAATGGCTAGATTTAGCATAAACGCAAATACGCAAATGAACATTCATTATCGATTCGATTATGAGTGGAAATCGGAGGGGGCTAAGCTATCGGAAGTACGTAAGATGGTCAATTTGGCAAAATGGCATACCAAATGTCAGTCAAATGCACCCAAAACTGGCAAGAATTCATGGAGCGCCTAGTGAATGTCGAAAAATGTGTTAAAATCATAACACGATCAGGTGCGATTTTTGAATCTCATTCCAATGCATTAATATCATTGTCTCATTCAGTGAGCTCAGCTGTTGAAAATATCAAAATTACTACGAAGATACGCATCTTTTTACTGCTGATTTGACATTCAAAAATCGCTCTCCTGTAGTATGATTTTTGAATGTCAACTCAGCAGTAAAAAGATGCATATCTCCATAGTTATTTTGACATTTTCAAATGATGAGCTCACCGAATGAGATTCTAAAATCGCATTCCTGATGTCTCTGCTCTGCCTATCCCAATGTAGAGACAAGCGTGAGTATGTAGACTTTGACCCAACAGCTAGCCCAACAGTCATATTCCTACTATTCTAAGTCCTACCACCTAGGCTACCACGCTTGACATTTCTACCAATCTATTAAGACGTAATGCGGCGCCGCTCTTTAGGTATTTGAGGGGGTGAAGCAGAGGAAGTGACGGGAGAGTAGTCCCGCCCATCGGCGGGTGGCACCCCGCGTCAACTTTTTTTTTGGAAAGAGTTTTACGGCTCTGGGTTCATATTCTGTTGCCAACCGTATTGACCACCGATTCCGGGATTTCTCCGGAAATTTAAATAAATCATTTTTTTTACTTACTATGTGAAATTTAATATCATACTATACTCCATTACAAATAGGGGCGAAAAGAAGGAAAAAAAGGTTCTTTATAGTACACACTTTAAAGAAATATGAAAAATTGTATCAAACAACAATGTTGCAAAGCGATTGGCGATGTTGAAATACCTAAAGAAGCAGTGGTGCACACATGTGGTTCGTCTTCCTTTCAATTAAGCTTTTTTAAAGATAGTTATGAAAAATATCATTAAAATTTAAAGAAATATTTATTCATCATATCTAAGTAACTATCACTTTCTCCAAAAAAAAAAAAAAACAATTCAAATGGAAAATTACACTCTCCTTGCCTTTTTTATTTATAGCTGATGAATAAATTTGGGAAGTATTTATTAATTTTTGCTTACGCACGTCGGGGGCCCCGTATAATTGATACGGCAGATACGGCGGTAGCTACACCTCTGATGACAAGTTTCCTAGTGCTAAGTTCGTAGCCTCGAAAAATATGCCTTCTTGTGTCCTGCCTGAGGTACTGTGGTAACTACTAAACAAAAATAAAAAACCGGCCAAGAGCATGTCAGAATCGCCCTAGGTAGGGTTCCGTAGTAAATATGAGAATCTTTTCTTAACATAGCTTAAATAACTTAAAAAATCCTCAAGAAGCAAACAATAGTGCGATTTAATTTTGTTCAGCGCCATCTATTGATAGACGCCGACACGGCGGTCGACCGTCGATATTTTATTTGATTTCTCCGAAACTAGTTGGGCATAAGCTTCCGTTATAATTTTCTTTGAAAGTACTTACAGAGAGCTAGCTACATTGTCACATTTTCAGATTTTTTACTCCTGTATTTTAGAAGTTAGAGGGGGGTACGCCCTATTTTTGACTTTGTGCGCAAATATCTCGAGACTCAAGCATTGTAATGATTTAGTTTCTATAGGAGTTTTCTTCCATTGGACAAAACCTATCCAACGACACCACACTCAAATTATAAAAAAAATATTTGTTTTAACGACCTTTTCGTTGTATCCCATACAACGAAAAGGTGGTAGGAAAAAAATATTTAAAAAAAAAAATTACTTGCTTCATGATTATGACTACCTCATTTCTGTTTGGGTTAGGTACTGTTATCTGTATTCATACCAAATTTCGATTCAATAGGTGAAAAATGAGCGTGTTATTGAGGTAGAGCAACAGACACAGAGACAGACAGAATGGACGAAAGTATAAGGGTTCCTTGTTGGACTACGGAACCCTAAAAACGAACAAGGAGTTACATTTTTGTGTGGTTCCAGCCTATAATGGACCACCCGAATTCTTCCCGTGGGTGTAGTACGAGGCGACTAAGGGATTAAAGATTTCTCATACAGTGTTTACAGGTGAAGGGTTAGCCACCTCTCACCACTTGACACGTCATTCCATCCTGAAACTTAAATTGCTAAAATGTGAGCATTACTACGAGTATAACTACACTCTTGAACAGAAAGTACGTAGTAGTAGCAATATTTCTGACCACCCATAAAGGGATTACGGTCGTGAGTTTATGTATGTTTATAATTCTGTATGTAATTTATCAACTGTCACTCGTGAGCTCGTGACTTAGAAGTCATCACGCTGCTGGCGGCCAAGATAGGTAAAATTCGCAGTCGCGTGGCTAAGGGGGTAACAAGTAGACGTTTCGTCGGCTTGCGATTTGATTGGCCACATGGCTCCGCCGTTTTATGGCGGTTTCGAGTGTGTGTTTTTGTCTAAAAACGGGGCTTTGAGATCGCCATATCCTATTACCGTACAATATCTAATAAATATATCTTCAATACTTGACACTGGCGAAATCTAACAAGGAAACGCCATTAAATAAAAATAGAATAGAATAGATAAAATTCACAGAGTAACTTGACATTTTCTACGCAGATGTGACATTATTGGTGTTAATAGGTACCTACTGAAAAAGAAAAAAAAATCCGTACTTGGAGTCTATGGTATCATTATTTTTGAAATAAAAAAAAGCAAGAGATAGCCTGTAGAATCCCACTGCAGGGCAAAGGCCGTCTCTCACGAAAAGGTGTGAGAGGGAGTGGGCCATACTCTACCACACGGGATACTACAAACTGCTCAGCAGTTTGACGATATTATAATTTGTTAATTTAGATGTATGAATCTGAAATAAAAAAAAAAGTGCGTGTTAGTGGAAGCAAGTTAGTGATCAGCTGGCTGTCAGAGAATTTTCAAGCCACCTAAATAGGCCTCGACCTGGCTCAACGAATAGTTACAACGACATCTGACGGAACTATCCGAGACCAACTGCTAAACGTGCCTTCCGAAGCACGGAAACGCTCGAGATGAAATTATGACGAATTATGACGTCATAAACTTTTGTTCTGAAACCTATCGTGTGGGGTATTAAATAAAAGGGCTTCATGAGTCGGTCTTAAAAATATACTATACCATTACTTCAGCCATAATGTTTTAAAAAATCCAAAAAATATTTTCAAAACATACCAAGCGTGGGCTCTTCCAGGTGGAAACAGCTGAGTAAATTTTTGGAAAGCATACGCCAAATGTGTCGTAATATCGTCATTCGTCATATCTAACGTCAATAATGCAAATTCAAAAATATTTATTGATGAATGCGGATTGGTAGACTTCATATAACGCATCCGAATTTTTTCTTCAGCGTAAGTAGGTTTCCTCACGATGTTTGCTTCATCGCTTGCTCTTCATCCTTGTCACTTGTTGGGGACAAAAAGCCTATCCTTGATGGTATTCCATCTACTGACACCTGCACAATATTGGAGACGCTTACTTGAGTCTATTTTAAGTTGTATATTGTGTCTTGTGTTTTTACTGTATTACAAATAAATAAATAAAATTATTTATTTTTACTGCTCTTGGAGAACGCATTATTGTCAGCACTTATTTTGATTAGAAATTGTTAGGTATATTATGATGAGATACACGAGAATTACCTACTCTGAATTAGCGTTACAATAAAAAGTTGATTTTGTTTTTCACGGTGGTAAGTATAAGTATTGAGGAATGCAGGATTGAAGTCTTCAAACTTTTTTAGTATTTTTTTATGGAGTTACGAACCTATGGTATCTTGTCTTGGATAAATACCCTGCAACCATGACTTCAGTGTAGTTATTCCATTAACATTCAAGGGGGCTACTCGTTTCGAAGGGCAGGTTTAGACGCAAACACCTTCCGGTCCGGTAGTACCTACTTGAAGACTATTCCGGCGATGAAGGCGGACCACGGTTGGTAAGCGACGGTCTTTGGTGAATTTCGATAAATTGAAGGCCATTCAGTAGGACTCGCATGCCACCCCCGAGAAAATGATAAAAATCGAGATGTGCCTACATCCTTATTATATTTACGTATGCCAGAAAGAGCGCGCATGACGTTTTTCTCGTTAAAACGCTTTGTAATGATAAAAATCTATGCTAGCCATGCATGAATGCTTTCTTGTTTTTTGAAAATGTTGTTTAACTGTTTAGAAATAGAAAAATACGATTGGGGGCAGCACAATAAGCTCGATCCCCTTTAAAAAAATCCTTGTCATTGGAAGGATAAAAATACTTAATAAAGATCTTACGTACGTCTACATTACTATTATGTACATACAATGTGGCAAGGAAAAACATTGTTGAATTTGAATTTAAGGTGGTGTTGCAATCTTTTGTTAGATTAATTATAGTGTTCTATTCTATATTTTAAAAAATGGCTGCCATCTTGGGTATGTGATGATTTTGCCAATGTCGAGTTTTTATAGCAAAAGTGCTTGACGCGTACAACGTACAACGTTATATTGATATTTTGGTGACTTCAAGGGTTGTTCTTATAAAAGAACAATATCCTGAGCCACCACTGGAGTTCCACTGTGGACCGGGGATGGGGCAACCGACGCGCACGTGACCACCCAATAGCAGAGCCACAGAGCAACTCCAATTATAGTGTTTCGTGTTTTTATCGATTCCGTAACTTTAGGGAGATTTTTTTTTTTAATGCATTAGTAAGATTTAGGTAGTTAAAAATAATGTGAAGGACGTATTAATACTTGGATTGATGTTATTCATCTTTGAATAAAGTGTATTTGATTGATTGATTGATTACAGATGTCGTTCAAGGCTTAAGAAAACTTGTTTAATTCGCTCTTAAAATCGATTTTCAGTCCGGTTTAATCATACGGAATTACGGACCTAGTGAGCACAAAACTGATTTTTTTCTTTCGTTTCCATCAACACCGAACGAGTGAAATGTTAAAATTTACATGCACTTGTGTTTAATTTAGACGACATTATTTTTAATTTAAGATAATGTTCCTATAATTATTTTGTATTTATATAACATTCTTTTATCGAACACTGCCAATCGGTATTTTGATTTTTTATAAAACGATCACGGTCTGAAAAGGTTTCGTAGCCCTGCTGCTGTCATCTTCTTATTTTCGTCTTTATTTGACATATAGTTTTATAGTTTAATAATGTGCCATTAATGGAGAACAATATTACAGTTAAAGTGAGAAATAAAGATAGGCGCTTCCGTTTGATTTGGATTAATCCTCGTGTAAAACTCATCTAATTGGAATGTTTGAACCACCCTTGCATTTCAAGAGTTAGCTAGGTTAGGTTAAGAACAAAGAAAAATATAACTAACTACTAACTAACCAGGCTTTAAGGGCTAGTTCCCATTGCCTTTCCGAAAGGATAAATTCTTAACAAAAAAATGAAAAATTGTTTACCACTTTATTGTATTTCAAACGTAGAAAGAGAAGGAACTAGAACGAAGCACATGTCTTGTCATATCACTCAGTAAGAGATGCACATAGCAAATTCGCTCTAGTTAAAAAAGGAGATCGCTACTTATTGCTGTCCTTATCGACGTAGCCACTTTTTTGTTCTACGACGGCTGTCTGACTCCGGAGTCAGACATCTATTTTCATACAAATTGTATAGGATTTTATGACTATCGCTGTCTCATACGCGGTTACACTGATGTTCCGTCTATCAGCGTAAGCGAAATACTTGGCCTACTTGATTTCAAACCATCGTCAAAAATCAATATTTAGTGTGAAAAGTGTTCATCTTTTTTTAATGTAAATATTAATGTGAGATTAAGTATATCAATTTAATCACGTAAGTAATTGTTTAGATTGATTTTTGACACGTGATTTTTCATTTTGGGTAAGAGGATTGGCGGATACCGTTTTGGCCATACAAACGTATTCCCCTGTTGAGTTTAAAAAATCCAAAATCTAGCTCAAAATAAGCTAAGGTGGCAACTCTAAACGTCAGCATTTAGCGAACGTGACACAATATGTCTAGCTCGTACAACCCTAGACGGGGGCCGCTGTACATCGACGTTTTTGTGGGCAGAACTAGTAACAACCACTTACTAGACGAGTCGATGTACTCCAAAGTCAAAAAATAAAAAATTGGCGAGCGTCCGGCTCCGACCGTGGCTAAAAGCCGTCTGAGCGCGCCCCGCTAAGACCCGCTCCGAGAATATTTGGTACGCCATTCGTATTTTTGAGGATAAATAAATAATGGAATTACTTTTTATAACTTTTGTTGATGAATTCACTAGAAGAATCAATGGTGAATATGTGAGTATAAATTAAAAAGAATGAAACCTACTTTAAGTTCTTCTAAAGCGAAAAAAATCGTTTAAAATGTTAAAAAATACGACATCTTTGTGACGATTTTCTATCGAGTGAAGTAATTCCAATCGTGTATTTAATTGATGATTTCACTAGATAAACTATCCAAGAATACTGAGGTATGACTTATAATTCGGTAATTTGTATAAATCTAGTCGAAACATGAAAAATAAAAGATGCCTCCAACGTATTTCCTTCTACTATGTCACCTTAAGTATGATTCGTTTTAGACTACCGACTCTCAACAGTTTTCGATCTTTTATGTTCGAAGAAACACGATCTTACTAAAAAAATGGGTGCAAGTAAAGAGCCTCCCGAGTGACGAAACTGAGTTCATATGGCGCATCCTGGTCCAGTCACCCTCGATACAAACGACGTCTAATCATTACACTCCAGCATGTATTGTCATGAACATGAATATGTGCTCATACTGCCACGAAAGTATTGTCATAACTCATAATAAAATTTTTTTCCTCTCCGGACGGAAAGTGTCAATTTACGTCCCGCTGCGCTAAACGAAGTTGCCGCTTTCCACCCCCGTCGAAGAGAAAAATAGTATACTAATCTCGGGCAGATAAGAAAATGTTTGTTGACAACAATTACATGATATCAGAGACCTTTCTTACTTACCTGCCCTCGGTGTGTAATCTACTATATCAATCTTGTATCGTTATAATCGCAAACTTACACAATAGGAAGACGGACCTTCTATCCCTCATTACGAGGCCTGTACCGTTTGTAGGCTGAGCATACAAGACTTGACAAAGATGAAGCTGCTGTTCAGAATTTAGGTCAGAGGTGTTGCTTTGTCATTGTAATGTTGAGTGTAAGGCTTTAGTGCAATTGACCGAAAGGAGCCGACTCAGACGCAGCAAAGCATCGATGGAAGAAAGTTATCTAATGTAATTATATATGTACCAACTGACAACTGATGTGGCTCGACATAAATAAATATACAGGGTCCAACTTAATATGCTGACACTTTTTTATGGGGACATACAGACCATCAAACTGAACAACTTTCTCTATGGCACCAACATCGAAATCGCGAAAGAAAAAATCAGCTGTCCCATACTTTTTGCTCGAGTAGGTTTGCAGTTTTGTATGGAGCAGCAGATTTTTTTTTCGCCATTTCGATGTTGGTGCCATAGAGAAAGTTGTTCAGTTTGATGGTCTGATCATCCACTTAAAAAAGTGTCAGCATATTAAGAAGGACCCTATATACATACATTTGACTATTATGTACTGCCAGTGATCAAATACAGAACTGAGACGTGGTCGCTCACTCAAAGCTTCATAAAAAGGCTGAAAGTCGATATCGAATCGAAATGCAGTGATTCGCTGAAGAACCAGAGTAGCTGAAATAAACCAAACAATTGCTAAGCTAAAATAGAGTGGCAGTGGGCGAGGAACATTGCTCGCAGAACCGATGGCCGATGGGGCCGAAGAGTTCTCGAGTGGCGACTGCGTTCCGGAAAGCGCAGCGTGTGTAGCTTGGGCTCCACTTGGTGGACAGACGACCTGGTAAAGGGGGAGGGCAGTGCAGGACTGGTCGTTGTGGCGATCCTTGGGGGAGGCCTATGACCAGCAGTGGACGTCCATCGGCCGAGATGACGATATTTCCTTTTGGGATGGCCAGATACTCTACCTTTAAACGTGCTGGTTGCAGTATAGTTTTTATCAGATTTTGGATTTTAGGACGAAGGAGACTAATCTCAACAGGCATCCTCAACATATCTCTATGCCCATGCCTGTGGTTACTGATTAGTCACTGTATCAAACTCCGCAGAGGCGGATCGTATCAGTTTCCTGTTCCCTTAGATTCAGGAGAATTAGGACGAGAGCGAGTGCATCCGTGTTTAGCCCTCGGACTAATGCACTTAAAAAATTCCACTGTTTCTGCAAATCATCACACACATCATTATCGCACTTGTGATCGGACCTTTAGGTCAAAATTTGGTTTCTCTATCATATCCGAGCCCACTCCACTAGTTGAGGAAAGTCCTCATCATTATGTAGCAAAGTTGTTGAATTTTGGGTGTAAAGTTAAAAATACTTTGTCCAACCCCTCTAGCATGCCATTGCCGAGAAAACGACAAAAATCGAGACGTGCCTCCATCTTTATTATTTTACGTACGCCAAAAAGAGCGCGTATGACGTTTTTCTCGTTTAAACGCTTTGTCGTGGGTGGCATGCTAGCCGTGCAGTTCTCTTAGGTTCTCTCTCTACCAATCCAAAACAACCACCACGTGTCCCACGTGTAACAATCCAGACCATTAGTAAAAAGGTTGAAATCACCGGAAACCGCGACATTACAAAAGTAATATTAGAAAACTCCTTTACAATTGTTTCTGAAAACACTTGAGCAAACATAACGACTTCAACCTGTAGCGTAGTCGCCGTTTACCGTGCGTGCGCGCATGTACGCTGACAGACCTCGGACTGCTTAGTTTATTTTTTTATTTTTTAAAGTGACAAGAATACAAAGGACATAGTGTAATAGTGACAGTGAGACGACCCGAGCGGAATGAGCAAACTATCCTTGTAATACTAGTTTGTTCGCCCCGGCTCGTGTCGCCGAACGTCACTGAATCTGCGCACGCGGCGACCACCGTGGGATACGTGAGTGCCTGTGATTGGTTCTAGTGGACTTTAATTTTTTTTTGGTTATCTTGTTGGAGTTGAATTTAGATTTTCTGTTCTCAGCGCGGCGGGGATAAAGTAAGTTCCCGGGGAAAATGAGTCAAGGATTTTTTTGGGTGGATTTTCCCCCACCAATAATATTAGCTTCCTTGTCACCTACAAGGAAGTTAAGATTTGGTTTTTGTGCTGAAGCACAGAATAAGCCAAAGGCTGTCTGTATTACCACTTGATAAGTTATTCTACCCTAAAACCCTAAATACGTTAACGCCTTAAAGGTACTACATATTATAATAGGTACCCTAGTAGCATTTTACTGGGGTGTTTTGTTACACCCTGTAGTTTTCAGAACATTTATTCAAGTCCAAGTTTTGCAACCAATCGGAACTCTCCTTCGTTAGTTCGACAAGGTCTTTTATGTTCCCAGGATACTTTCTGAGTCCTCGACACACACACGATAAAGCGAATTGATTGAAATTCCTCCCTACGATTATATACGGAAGAGCTGGTATGAACTGTATGAACTTTCTTCAACTCGCACCATTGCGGTCTTGCCAGACATCCCTTCATTTTTCTCCAACTTGAACCAAGTATCCAAAGCTTCCACTCGCCTCAGGCTTCCATGCCAGCTTCCATTCTCTTTCCAGGCAGAAGTCTTGATAATGAGTTTCCAAGGTAAGGCGGGAGGGGAGACTTAAACCTTAGCGGTGAAGTCTTGAGGAATTCCTTGTGAATGGGTAGGTTGGTTGTGGGAGTTTTACATTTTTCTGGTTTTACTTTTATTAGCGTTTACTTTCTACGGAGGTCTGGAGGGGCTATATTGCAGAGCACTGAAAGCCAGGGTATGGAGATGTAATTATTGGACCCAGATATGTGCCTCATGGGATGTTCTTGGTTAGCTCCGTCTCAACAGCTCTCGGTGTTCCATATTATAAATTGTATTAAAGATTTAAAAAGTCGGGCGGCGAGCGGGATTTGAGCCCACGACCTGCCTATCCGGGGCATGCTCTACTCCAACAGAGCTGTCGTCGCCCCGCAAGCCACGACGAAATTTTCAATCTATATTATCGTCTTTAAGGGACGTCAGCGCCATCTACCAGAGTTATACAAACTACTGATTCACATCTATAACCCATTCACATATATGTTTACCCGCGACTTCGTCCGCACAAATTATATACCAGATTTTAAGTCAGATCATAAGCTATCAAACAAACAAGGTTTCATCAAAATCGGTTCAGTAGTTTTTGCTTGATGCGCGAACAAACAAACAAACAAACACACAACCAGACAGACAAAATTTCTAAAAAGGTTGATTTCGAGTCACGGATACCTAAAAACCATATCGAAATCTTTTTTGTAAATATCTTTAATGTACAGACACACTTCAGTTACAGTTTTATAATAGTTTAGAATTATAATTAGATTAGATTAGATAAAGACGAAGCTTTGCTACAACAGCATACCTACTTTTTATTTAAACAGGTAGTTTGTAGTTGCATAAAGTTTCTGTACGTCCCGAAAGGGAAGACGGTCGTGAAACTCGTGAATTTATGTATGTAAGAATAAAAAGTGAAACAGGCATTCATTATAAAAAAGCGAATTTTCATAGCGTAAAATTGTCGGGCAGCTTATCGCGGCCATAAAAGATATCAAGTAGAAAGGAAACTATTCGTTTTGCCATAAACCACACTTGGATATACTCAATAACTATTCGTTTGCCATTCGATTGCGTTTTTAAATGAAACGATTGCGATATTTTTATGTATTTCTTTGTAAAGGCTTGTAAGATGTTTCGTAACTTACTGTAAACCTTTTTTATGTTGATGTCTTGTTGCTAGCTGAGATTTACAATGCGTTTCATATTTCCCATACATTATCATAGGAAGCTGGAGAAGAAATGCTGATGCGTATGTGAAGTCTACCATACTTCAAACCATCAAATTAAAAACCTTTCACTGAGCTTTGGTGCCTACATTGAAATCACGATTCTAATCACCCAGAAAGTGAGTCGTGATTTTATGTCAGTGTGTTGTTTGTAACTATTCGTTAAGCCAGGTCAGATGCCAATTAAGGCGGCTTGAAAATTATCTGACAGCAAGTTGACCACTAACTTGCCTGCACCAAAACGCACTGGGCCCGCGTGGTGGAGTATGATCCACTCCCTTTCACCCTTATTCGTGAAAGGAAGCCTTTGCCCTGCAGTGGGATTCTACAGGCCATAACTTATTTAAAGCCTGACCAGGACTATAAAAAACCTGGATTGGGGGCGCTGCAATCGACTGTCACCTTTAATGTTAGTGTTCCCAGTACAAAAATTAGTTCCAATGATTTTCCGCAACATGGCGAGGTTTTTTATTTTCCAGAGAGCCTACCATGAGATTTCCCTATATTTTACTACTGTAGTTACGTTGCCAATTCGTATGACAGAAATTAGTTCTCAACGTAACCACTAGGAGCGCTGTACGAAATTCAATACAAAATTGGTGACGTTACTACAGTAGTAAAGAACGGTGAAAACTCATGGCGGTAGACCCCCTGGTCAGGCTTTAACTTACTTACTTGACTAATTAACAGAGAGTATTGGAATTTACCATGTACCGGAAAGCGCAGCGTGGGTGGCAGCCTTCCCACAAGATGGACAGACGACCTGGTGAAGGCGGGAACCCGTTGGATGAGGGCAGCGCAGGACCGGTCGCTGTGGCGATTCTTGGGGGAGGCCTATGTCCAGCAGTGGACTTCCATCGACTGAGATGATGATGATTGCATTAATATTACAAAATGATATATTAATTAGACGGAACTAAGACGTGGTCGGGTCGCACTTGTATTGTGTTGTTGTCAAAGGTACGAGACGCAGAATAATTTTGCAGCCGAGCGAAACACACAACTTTTCACCTCACAACAGCGAGGAAAATGTTAGGTGCAAGCACTGACTTTAGATCATCATCAGATACATCGCGCTTCATGACGTTGTCCCATTCTATTGCGGCAATATAATACTCTTGTATTTAATCACTGTCTTACTGCGGTCACAGTAGCAGTTTGATTGGAAAAAAATTGATCAGCATAAAAAATATCCTGGTGTGTACCGAGATACTGCACAAATAATTCAAGAAATGTAAGGAAATGTAAAGGAATAACTTGTCATAGGTTAACAAGATGAATTAATTATTAAAAAGCATTTTAAATATTATTTTAAACGAATGTTTTATCCCACACTAGGAAAATAATTATAAATGCAAATCGGTAGTTCTCTTATTAGTTTGTGATGCAAATAATGACAAACCTATACTTGAAAAAGAGAAGACAAGACATAATTGCTACTCAAAGAGATTATATTTAGGTATAATCTCTTTTTTTCCACTGAAATAAATTATAGAGAAGGACAAACCTATACGCGAAAAAGAGAAGACAATAATATGCACGAATGTAAGTATGCAAAGTTCGTCAAGTTAGCATGTGAGCAACATAATCTTTTTGTCTTTCTCGCACGTATGGTTTTTACTATCTTTTTATCTTTTATGGCAGTATAGACAAATATTGAATAGAAATATTCTAATTTTAAAAACTCTTTCCACGCTAGCGGATAAAATGCACTTTTGCACTCAGATTTCGAATGATAAACAGAATCTTTCCGAGCTTGTGAGGTGAAAACTACGAATAAGAGAATAAATATGGAAGAGTAACTCCAAACAAAATCGAAATCATTTTTGGCACCACATGAAAAATGACATTTTGTATGAGTTTTGGCGGCGAGTTACAATTTTTAAAGAACAAATTTAGAACGCGTTACAATTTTTTTGGTGCCACTTTTTGAGCTTCATTTATACTTCTATACATTCTCTTATTCGTAGGGTGAAAACTATATTATCTCATGGACTCTGGTGGCTCTAAGGGCTCTTACAGACGAGCGACACTTTGCAGTCGCCGTGGGTCGCGCGACCCTCTGTGACCGCAAAGTGTCACAAGTCAGTAAGAGCGCAAAGGCCCATACCCTTCCTGAGGATCGGTCTGTGCCCTGCAGTGGAACGTATATGCTGTAATGATGACCATGATCTCATACGTTTTCGCTTCCACGGCTGCCGGTCCAGTGCCGACGCCAGCGTCGTGCCGGCTAGTATAAAAACGCCGTTTCCCACTGGTATAGCTCCTGTGTATACCAGCATAGCTAGCATGCCGCAGTGATACAGCGCTATCACACCTTAGCTCTCTTTCTATTTGCGTGCGAACGAACGAGATAAAAGACGTGATACAGCCGTATCACGTGTAGCATACTACGAGTGCAGGATAAACAACGGTGACCACTGGCAGCACTAGACGAGAGCGAGCCCGTGGCCGTATGACTATCACCTGTCTTGGACACCGCATGGACGAGACGAAAACCACATAAACTAACGACCATAATGCCTTTTGAGGTGGTCAGAAGCTTTGCTGCAACTACTAACTATATTTTTAAGCTTGCAGATGTAGCATGCTGCAACTGACTACCAATTATACAGGGTCCTAATATGCTGACACTTTTTTAAGAGGATGATCAGACCATCAAACTGAACAACTTTCTCTATGGGACCAATGTCGAAATCGCGAAAAAAATATCTGCTGTCCCATACATTTGGCTCGAGTAGGTTTGCAGTTTTGTATGGAGGGGCTAATTTTTTTTTTGCGCTTACGATGTTGGTGACATAGAGAAAGTTGTTCAGTTTGAGGGTCTGAACATCCCCTTAAAAAAGTGTCAGCATATTAAGAAGGACCCTATATTTTGAAGCAAGCTATGGCTCATATTTTATAGCGTATTCAATGTTACGGATGGACTGTCATGTCACTTGGTGATAGAATGAATGAAATAACTTATTGCTTTGGTTGGTTGTACCCTTTTAGCGGTTGATTTTCGAAAAATCCCTATGTCCCTACATCCCTACTGTAGAATATTTATTCCAAATTTCATGCTGCATGCTTTCATCTTCAGCTGTTAAGGCTGTGCGTTGCCTGTCAGCCACGGATCATAGCAAATAGAAGATATAAGATTTACACCAAAAACATCGACCAAAAAAGGAAGCAAAATTTATAAAGTCACAAATAAGGCGGTCTTATCAGCTAAACAGCGATGACTTGAAGACAGGCAACTATGTAACACATTTCGCGGTAGGCGAACAATTTTTTAAATGACTGCATCCTAGAAATATCCCAATGGAAATTCAGAGCTGCGTTAGTTTGAATGGAATAGCTCTTAAAGGAAACAAGCTTCAAAGCGCAAATGGTTTGTAATACGAAACAATGGCAAGGAATAATAGTTCCAACTACAATCAGGTCCCCGCGATAAGCTATCTAGGGCAGGCCTCACTACTTACCGACTGGTAATAGAACAGAAACTTACAAGCATATCTACTATCACAACAGGGGTGGTCAGAACTATTGCTACAACTTTTTTTATCGTTCAGCAAGATAGGCTACATAAGATTATACTCCACAGAGACAAAGCTTCAACGAAGGTACAATATACCTATAGTTAATACAGGGGCGGCAGTGTGTGCGTGAACTTCTACCGAAAGTAGTTCGGTCAACAGAATTGCCGGGAATATAAGGAAGAATTCATCTACACACAGCTACACGCCGATGCCCGTGGGGCGTGGACAAACCAGACCCAGCTCGGCCACTGGACCATCTGTAGGCGAGCGCGTCAAGTGATCATTTTAATCGTCGCACAGTCTTTTAGAATCGCTTGGGAGCGGACGTGTTTTTGTTAATTAGCTATCTTCACTAAGCAAGTTATTCTTAGCAAAATGCTAAAAGTAACCCATGGTCTATCTTCAACGGTTTCAGAGAAAACAATATTTAAAGTTGCACATTTAGTGATGGTCACGAAACGAAGAAAATATCTTTTCTCTTTTCCGGTTGAGAACTTAACATGATTTTGTTATTTGAGTGATAACGCATAAAATAACGAGTTATTTAAGCTATACCTCAAATGCCAAAGCTTCACAGATACGAAGAAAACGTAAAATAAGTAATTATTCGTTTTTGTTTTTTAAAATAAAAATCGTACATTTTTGGCATTCAATTCTTATTGCATGTGACATAGGACCTTTTGATTTATTTAGGAACAAAAAATCATCTGCCTGCGTGAAGGTGCATCAGAGATATTTGTTTTTGAAATTTCATATTACCAATTGCATGGTGGATAGCATATAGCAAATATCTCTAATGCACCTTCACGTTGGCAGATAATTTTTTATTCCTAAATAAATCAAAAGGTCCTATGTCACATGCAATAAGAATTGAATGCCAAAAATGTACGATTTTAATTTAAAAAAATAAAAACGAAAAATCACTTATTTTACGTTTTCTTCGTATCTGTGAAGCTTTGGCACTTGAGGTATAGCTTAAAAAAATCGTTATTTTATGCGTTATCACTCAAATAACAAAATCATGTTAAGTTCTCAACCGAAAAAGAGAAAAGATATTTTCTTCGTTTCGCGACCATCACTAAATGAGCAACTTTAAATATTGTTTTCTCTGAAACCGTTGAAGATAGACCATGGGTTACTTTTAGCATTTTGCTAAGAATGACTTGCTTAGTGAAGATAGCTAATTAACAAAAACACGTCCGCTCCCAAGAGATTCTAAAAGACTGTGCGTCGCTTCTAAGAAGAAGATTTGACTCTGTGGGGTATTTATTCATGTGATTAGGATATTGAGTTTGAATGACTTGTCAAGTGACTATACAGGGTGAAATTGATATCATTAGCATCCTTTTAAACTAAGAGTCTACCCATCAAACTGAACAACTTTTACTATGGGAGCAAACAAATCGGAGCAGAAAAAAAATCTGCTGTCCCATACATTTGAGTCGTGTAGGCAGTGGCGGCGGGTGCAGTTTAGTATGAGACAGCAGATTTTTTTTTTGCTCCGATTGGTTTGCTTAGATAGATAGCTTTGATAGTAAAAGTTGTTCAGTTTGATGGGTAGACTCTTAGTTTAAAAGGATGCTAATGATATCAATTTCACCCTGTATAGCTACTGAATTAGAAACCCTTGGGCTGGATTTAGTGCACGACCGACGGTTAGTGCTGATGGCGGATTAACCAATCGAAGGACGCGGTTTAGTGCGGCGCTGACGATTTGCACGCCGCTAATTGGTTAATCCGCCGTCAGCGCTGACCGTCAGTTATTCACTAAATCCAGCCTTACACTCGGTTGCAGAAACGTTCATTAAAGTTAATTCTCCATTAAATCTCTTGCTAGCTTTTACTATAAGTCAACAAGACAAAAAGTGACACCAGGAGATGTAGTGGAGTATTAACTTTAATGAGTGTTTCTGCAACTGAGTGTAAGTCGCCTTAAAATGGCATACACAAAAGGGATCGGCCAGGAAGTCAGAAATAGTGTTTAAATGATGAAAAGGTGAAAGCACTTGAGAAAGTAAAAGATAAGTTAAGGCATAAGTTAAGACACAAAAATAAATTTAAATATTTTTTTATTTTCAATTTTCAATAAATTCTACTAACATAATATTTATCCTTCTTAAACACTAATTACTTAAATAAATAACACTTTCATAGGACCAACTCCACGCTTATACAACGTGTTAACAATTTAACGCAAGACCTGAAAACAGTTTCTACGAAATCGACACCTAACAAAACAAGTAAATGAAATAAAGCTTTCTACCAATGTTGAAGATGTGGGTAAACGGATCATAAAGTTGAAGTGGAGATGGGCAGGACACATGGCTAGACGGGAAGACAACCGGTGGACCAAGGCAGTATCACATAGTGGTAGCCAAGAGGAGGTCATGGCCTGGTCCTGACGTGCTCTCATTGCGCACGTACATTCTCGAAAAAAATCGGTTATATAAGCCACATTAGGGCGCACGAGCGCCAGCAACGAAGGAATCAGAGGCAGTCGCCGTAGCCGAAATCGGCTAGGAGTAGCATCATCAGCACAGGACCGTCGGAATGGCGGAATAAAAGGGAGCCCTATTGCCTAGTAGTGGGTTGATGTGGGCTAATTTGATTGATTGAATGTAGTATTACTCAGAGGACAGCTATTGCTTAGAGCACCGGGCAATGAAAGGTCACTAAGGCGTCGAAGCGCTGGGTAAGAAAAAAAAACAGCGAAAGAACAAAAGCACCCGTTTAAGGGCACCCAGAGATATAACCTAGGCTGAGGACTACGCGGTAGAATGCGGCCCGGGAATCAGATGAGTAAGCAAGTAAATTATAGGTAGCAGGTTCCCATTGCATGTCAAATGCCTCCTCTCTTAGGTGAAAGGGAGTGGGCCATATCCCAACACGCAGGCTCGGGTCGGATTGATGAAGGGGAATTAGTGGTCAACTCGAGAACAGCAGGAAAAAAATTAATTGTCATATTCATCGGAAACCTTTCATTTCAACTGGAAAACTAAAAAAATTATGGTTTACCTACAAATTGAATTTATGTCACGTCATCACACCTTAGACACTCAGCTGTCATTTTATACAAATGGTAAAATTACTAGAAGAGTTAAGCATGAAAAGTGCGATAGCGAGACATGAATACGCCATTGCCTACATTTTAAGTCGCGGTTCCTAAAAAGCGGGGGTAAGATTAAAATTGGCGGGGAGCAGGGAGTGTCCGTTCTGTATGTAGTACTGAATACTCTTTCTTATACTCTGGTCCGTAGTTCAATAAGCGATAAGAAGAAACGTTTTTCAGGGTTTGTGTTAATTTGTTAATACCTTATAGTAAATATATCTATTATGTATACTTAGCTATTTAATCTATTTATGTAAAGATAAGTATAATTCTGTTAATACAAATTAACTAATAAATTGCTCTTGCACTCACAACTCTTATGAATTTACAACATTTCTACCGAGACACCCATAAATGAACATTAAGCCTGGCTTGCATCAACAAGTGACAGCATCCTATTTAAACTTTTTGAAGTCTAAATACTTTTGGGTGCAAGCCACCCTTAAAATAATAAAATTCTATTAAATAATAAAATAGATGATGAGATTATTGGCTCCACCTATTTAGAACAATTCCCTTCTGCCAAGTTACAAGATCACCACGAGATCACGAGATTTTTGTACCTACTGTTTTTTCTTTCTGTATTTTACTGTTTGTATTTCGGTGTAAAATAAAGTATATTTGATTTGATTTGATCAATTAATCATTTGCTCTCAGATTCGCACTCGATGATATTAGTCAAAATTGGCTACTTAACATAGATTGTTACAGTATTTTCTCCCCTCCGGACGGAAAGCGTCAATTGTCGTCCCGCTGCGCAAAACGAAGTTGTCGCTTTCCACCTCCGTCGAGGAGAAAAATAGTATACTAACCTCGGACAGTAAATAAGAAAGCCTCAGATCACATGTTTGTTACAACAACAACAACGTTTGTCAACAATTACATGAGGTCTGAGACATTTCTTACTTTCCTGTCCTCGGTGTGTAATCTACTATATCTAAAAGGTATCTGTCCGATTTTACATTTTGAGGGTTTCAATTACGTCTCGACATAAACACGCTAAGAAATCTTTTTTAGGTTCAGCCCGTACCCAAAATTACTAAAGCCTACGCCACAGAGGATTATATTGTACAGAGTGACAGCTTCATACAAGCTCGCAAAAGCGGCGCATCACTACATGCGCAGCGCGTTTGTGTGCGCGCATTCACCTACGAGGTTCACCAACGAGACCGAGGGTGACTTCGGGCGAAACGAAGGTGTGACTGTGAGGGGTGACACATCTTTGATTTTACCCGCGCGCCCGTCACCGCTCCGTGTTGTACGCTCGATATTTTTATTTTATTAGTTTATAGGTAGTAGAAGTCGAATAAAAAATGGTAAATTATTTTGCACTGTGTGCATGAACTATTGGAAGAGTAATGTAAACATTTATAAAGAAATACTACATTTAAATAAAACTTGGCATCATTTTAACAATGTTTTCATTATTTTATTTTTTTATTTTAATGAAATACATAGTTTTAACTACAACTAAATATGTCTAAGAACTACAAAAGATAAGTAAATTGTTTTAATATTTTCATGCCTAAAATGAATTAATAACAAATAATAACTAACAAAATAAACAAAAACAATTTACAATTCAGTCATAAAACATTTACCTACCTTCATACTTACTCCAATTAAATTTATTTCCTTTAAGGCAGCCCTACAAGAATAGGCTAATAAAATGGACTCTCCTTAGAAGCTGTTACTCTGTACAATCCTCTGTGCCTACGCCGTCCGCCCGTCTCCGTCTATCTGTCCTATCCTTTGACTATTTATTATAAGGACTCGCCTTGCGGTAGCATTTCCCTTCTGCCACGATATAAGATCAATTGATCATGTGTATTTACATTAAATGTTATACCTTATCAGTTATGACTAAACAAGACAGCCTATAATTGCGAAACAATAATTTCGAACTTAGAACGTTTGGGGTTCACACGAGACTACTTTTCATGATTTTTAACATTCAAAATTAGAATCTAAAGTTATGGGGAATAAAATCCAAAGTTGCGGATTGCATGTTACCTCGCCCCCCGCAAAAAGTGGCAGAATTGTTTGTTAGTAGAATTACACGCGTAACCAGTCCTCATATAAGTAGTCAAAGGTCCTATCTTAAAAGGGACGTATCTTTGGCCAGCCGCTCGCCGCACGATGGGGCCTCCGGTGCGCGCCCCGCACTACTGATCGTGGTGCACAGATTTTGTTCACCTTGTCTGTTCTATACATAATTATTCAATGGTGGCGGCCAGTGGATTTTTGGATTAGCAAGCGATCGCTGAGTAGCGGCCAGGTCAGTCAATGCGTAGTCCTACATAATATTACTATCAATCAATTCATCTAGTATTTCTGACATTTGATTTGTAGAGAAATTAAAATTATTAGTTTTCAAACAATTCGGTATAATAGGGTATACTTTGACCAGATTTCTTCGAGTTCAGTAAATTACTCAACTTGCAGTCATTTTTCACCGTTGATTAGTCCGTTGTCGCCGATAAAGCGATCTAGGCCCAGCGAGCTGGCAACGTCGCATAATGCGCTGTGCAATACCTTTTGCAATACACTGTCGACAGAGCGGCAACGCCGGATAATTTTCGCTTTGTAATTATAGGAAGTTTAGGGCGACTATCACGATCACGTTTCTCCTTGGGGCGGTTAGTAATATGGCTAAAACCGAACTATGTTTCCATGCGTGCAGTAATAGAAAAGGTCACCAAGGGTCGTGAATTTATGTTAAGTATGAACTTAACTGTTAAAAAATACGTTTGCATCTTTATCATGATTTAATAGTAATATTCATGTTTCTATTTTCATAAATAAAAGCCAAAATTCAAATTATTTCTTAGTTAGATTTTTGTAATGGGGAGTTTCGTCAATGCAAAACATAGTTTAACATGCCGCGATAGATGGCGTTGACATGACTTTGCTCCGAAGATGGAATATAAAAATAGGCTAAGAGCCTGTTTCACCACTTCTGAATAAGTTCTTGTTAGCTTATCCGACAGATATTTTGACATAATTTCATACAAAATATGTCAAACTATCTGTCGGATAAGCTAACAAGAACTTACCCAGAAGTGGCGAAACAGGCCCTAAAAGTTACAAAAAACAATCATGTCACTGACGTTCAGTTGCAGAGACGCTCATTAAAGTTAATCCTCCATTAAATCTCTTGCTAGCTTTTACTACGTCGATTTAATGGAGGATTAACTTTGACATAACTTCAGGGTTAAAAGCCCCAATATACAAAAATATGAAAAAAAAATCTTTAATGAGCGTTTCCTGCAACTGAGTGTGAGTCGTTTCTGTTCACATTTTTCTGCTTACTTAAAAAAAACACGAATTTTTACTATTTTATTCTATTTTATTAACTGCAAGGTGCAACGTTGTGCCATCTATTGTATTGAGACGTTTGGAACATTTTTTTCTTTTTAATTGATTTTAGGAAAATCTCTCATTAAAGGTCAAATAACAAAATAGAAAACGCTTCCAGCAGTTCAAATGTTAATAAATAATTGTATCTTTAACGTCCCATAAAAAAAGGGAGTTACAATGTTCCTAGGCAGTGTCTAATTATACCTGCATTTTTAATCGTTATTTTAAAGTCCTTATGCAACTCTTGGGCGGTAACAAAAACGTATCTCTTCTCCGATTGGTCAAGCCACACTCAATTTATTTTATCAGAAACCTATTAATTGGAAAATAATTGATTAGGGGCATTGCTTATAAATACTCTAGACAAGAATCAGTTTTTTCACAACGCTATAAGGTTCATTATTCTGTGTGCTAACGTTAGTAGTACGATATCCTTTTAATAGTACAATTAATAGTTACATGGTAAACGAAATTATACCTTATTGCATCGATATATTAGAGGGAAATAAAATAGGTAACCGATTAATGGTTGTATTGTTTGTAAATGTAATTTCAATGGCAGAACTATATAAGGTCTAACAAAATAAGGTGAAACTATTTTAAGGGGATGATCAGACCATCAAACTGAACAACTTTCTCTATGGGACCAATGTCGAAATCAAATTTTTTATAAATAATATTTACACTGATCTACTAAATATTTTGCTATCATCCCTGAATAGGGACCTGTGTTTTGTTTACTTTGCACGCCGCACGCACGCGGCGGCTTCCTTTGAACTCAACGCGCCCGGCCCCCACTCCCGCCCTTGCTTGCGTTGCGTTGCGACCTTTCACCTTGCTTTGACGTCTTCATCTTCAGTAGCGAGCGAGCGCTCGCGCACGCCGACCGGTCGATACGTTTTGCGCGCGCCTCACTCAACCTCTTGCAAGGTTACGTCATTACGTGATATGCTTTACCATCATGAACGTGACAACTAGTGACAAGTGTACGGACCTAGCTACTTGGACGATACATACGGATTTCGGTGAATAGGCAGAGGTATTGAGTGACCTGGAGAGCGATTTTTGAATCTCATTCGGTGAGCTCAGCAGTTGAAAATGTCAAAATACCTAACTATGGAGATACGCATCTTTCTGCTGCTGATTTGATTTTAAAAAATCTCACTCCTGAAGTATGATTTTTGAAAGTCAAATCAGCAGTAGAAAGATGCGTATCTCCATAGTTATTTTGACATTTTCAACTGCTGAGCTCACCGAATGAGATTCAAAAATCGCTCTCCAGACCTGACCTTTCCATGTATGCCAAAACAGAACCACCAGTGAGCTCCGACAACGGATAGTGACCGCACACGTGATGTTATTAATACGATTGAGACGTTTTAATCAATAAGTGCAAAGACACATCCAAAGACGTGCAATAAAGTTCATTGAGAAAGGTGTGGGATATGTACAAAATTGAATGTAAGTAAAAGTACCTACATACCATACCATTTGGATTACATTTTTTAAGCAAAATGCTACGTTCATTATCTACCTAAACATCTGAACTTAGACGTCTCACGTCCCCAACTGCATAGTCAACCCAGCTCGCGGGGCCCCGGCGCGTAGGTTCAGTGACCTCGCCTCGCACGCCCGCTTCGCCACACTCGTTCACAGCAGAACAGGGCCAAATCCAGTGGTAGATATTATTATTTTTTATTTTTAAACAGCTGATTTTTTTTTTCTGTTGATTTCGATATTGGTCCCATAGAGAAAGTTGTTCAGTTTGATGGTCTGATCATCCCCTTAAAATAGTTTCACCTTATTTTGTTAGACCTTATATAACTGCATTCTGAAGTAATTACAAGATAGAAATGCGTGTCGAATTCTTAACATACTTCTAGACCGAGAGGGCGCAGTCGGAATACGAACGTCATCGAGTGCCAGCATGAGTCTGTCCGAAAGAAAACAAAATGCTATTTAAATAAAGTTTGTCTCCCAGGATCTTAAAATCCCTCCCATATTATTTTTCACATGTTTAATTTATTGCTTTGGATTGTTGATTTCTTGAAAATAAAAAATGAGCTGCCACTTATTGTTTTTGGTATTTAAGCCTCAACGGCAACGTGGAATTTAAGCCTTAACTATTAGGTTAGTTGGGTATAATAAAATAATCACTTAGTCTGCCAGTCCTCATCCTAACAATCAGTTCGATCACATTTCTTGACCGTAGAATAGTTGGTAATTAGGCGTTTCGCACCACGTGTGAATCGCTGTCAAGCGCTGAAAAGCTGCCAACTTTCACCGCGGCACACCAATTTTTAAATATCCATTTGACCTCAGGTCCTTTTCACCACAGGTCATTAATTTTAATTACATCACAAAAATTATCCGTAGTCCCGTTAATGGGTCATCCATCGTGGTGGATCTGCGGGTAAATGTTGGAGTTTCATTCTCTGATACTGGATGATGTCGAGTTACTGACTGTGGCCTCTTGGTTTATTAATAAAAACCATGTAAAGCCAACCAGAAAAATAAAAATCTTGCCATGTTGCGGAAAATCATTGAGGCTTAATTTTGTCCGTGTGTAGTCGATTGCACAGAAAGATGAGGACTATTTAGTTCGCGAACTAACGTGACCAAAAAAAACAGATATGACCTTTTGTTGAACGAAATGTATGAACAAATATTTCATAGCGCACATATCAGGGGCACGCGAGATACACTTGCATGCTCTTTTATTAAAGCGAATTATTACGGATCTATTCTGTGGTAGATTATAGTGCCCCCAAAGCAAGCATTTTTTTACTTTTCAGGCTGAGTTACGAAGAGTATCTACATACTAGATCTAAACTCGGACTTCTGATATTATCGTGATCATTTTGGTGAGAACTTCAATCAATCAAGTTAATTTTATTTGAACTTCATTGGACATTCGAACAAAAATGTTCACGATATGTCGAAAATCTAAAGTCTGAGTAGACCGCCTGGATACTACCGTAACTTCGGCTGTTAGCATAAAGTCCGTCACTATTCAATAGAAGTCTGTGGTCACTATTATATTTCTATAGGTACTAAATAGGTAATATTATATAATAATGATAAGTATTCTACAATTTTATTATCTACATTTATTATGCACAATAAAATTTACATTATAAATATAATTATATATTTCATTTTGTTTATTTGAAATGTATTTATATTTTTAACCAGAAAGCTTAATATACTATAAGATATTATGAAAAAATATGTATATTTTTTTTGTGAATTTTATTACATTGGCCACTTTATAATATACAACCTCAAATATTGAGTTACATTCCTTACTATCTGTAAGTAGAATTTATACATTTATCTCATCATATAGCATTTTTATTGAAATCGAATAATATGTTGAAAAAAAAAACTTGGTAATTTAATAATTTGCCGAATATGTTTTAGATATCTTTATTTTTAACACTAAAAGTACTTATTAGAATGTCATATAACGAGATTAATGCGTCAGCAATGTTAGACCGAGAGACAGACAAAATAATAAAATATACATACCAAAACAAAGCATGATTTAAGTTTAGGGTAAGTTTCAGGTTTTCTAGTGTTTTTACTATGTTCTTCTTTAATTAAATAAATATACATAATACATATCAATAAGCCCATTAATATGTGTCGTAATTTTAGTTTTTAATAACCACATAACTCCCAAAAACTAGTTTACAATTTTAACAGCTACGCGGTTGAAGGTAAAATTCATTTTATAATACAAATACAAAATAGTAATTAAGCCATAATCATCTTCGTTTCATAATAAATTTTATTACGAATATTGCAATGTATTCTTCGCCTTGGGTAAAAGCACGTATTTCTTTACCCGCCATCTACAGGGTGAAATTGGTTCTAATGCATTCTTTTAAACAAAGAGCAAAAAAAAAAGACCTGTTCCATACTAAACTGCAGTCTCAAATGTATGCAACTGCAGATTTTTTTGTTGCTCCGTTCGGTTTGTTCCCATATAGTAACATTTGTTCAGTTTGATGGGTATACTCTCAGTTTAAAAGGATGCTAATGATATCTAATTCACCCTGTAGATTGCAGTTAAAAGGATGTATTAAACTCATAACTATTTACTGTTACGCTAACCCCATTGCTACACTTACACTTCATTTGTGAATTTGATTTGCCTCATAGTAGGGTAGGATTTTGTAAGTTTAGCGTTATGTATAATAAAAACAACGGTGGTCTCTCGGTCTATGTTGCAGCGGCCCTACGTTTGTACCCAGCACATTTGTATTTACTTACACTGACATTATCATCCTGAGATATACATTTTGGCTATTAAATATCTATTTAATATATAAATATTATACAAATTTTATTTTCAAAGATGAAACCTAGGGGTTTTTAATGCAAACTTTAGTATTGAATTCTCCTTAGTACTTAATTTATATTTTGATATTTATCTATATATTTTTTCTTGATTTACTATTTTTTAAATTGAATTACTCCCTCTTATATTTAGTTTGACACAAAACCCCTGAACATTACTCAAAATCATAACGTTTTATATAAATATGATATCAAATAATAAATTAATTCATAATTATAAATGTATTTTAATTTATTTGCAGATATTTTTCTCAGTAATTTTTGAATGTCTATTTAAAATATAATTACTTATTATAGTTTATACTGTATTAAGATTTGATTTATAAACTTCGCTATCGAATCGCGTCACAATAACTATTGTGTGAATAATCAATTTTGAATAGATATTTTGAATCATTCACATTTTATAACCATTAAGTAGAAGTCAAAGTATTTTAGAGTCAAATATACAAGACAAATCTAATTCGCGCTAGTCACAAAATTACTTTTCTGATATTTTTTCAAAAAAATCATAAACTCCTTTCTAATAAATGTACGAAGTAAATAATTATTAGCTACTTATTTTATGATTTTTCTAATAATAACGATCAAATCCACACTACATAAATTCATAGTCAACACAAATATACAACAATGTATTTATAAGCTATAGAATTCATATTTACTAGCATAAAGATTGGCAGATGATCAATTGGGGCGAAACGAAAAACAAAATACAAACAAACCAGCCACGTTATATGACGCCAGGCCAATTCCCGGGCACGGCATTTAGGCTGCTTTTCCACCAGAGATGTGCGAGGTAGCGAGGCGGTGAGCGAGGAAAAAATCGGCCATTCAATTTCTCAATGACGTGATCGAGCGAGCGCACTATTGGCGGATTGTTTCCTCGCTCACCGCCACGCTAACTCGCACATCTCTGGTGGAAACGCAGCCTCAAGGATGTGTACACATCATTTTATGCTCGTGCTTCGCTACTGCGCAACTCGCGCGCCGTTCGCATACCACTCGCGAGCTGCGCATTCGTCAGATGTGGACGCACCCTAACAAAATGACAATCACTGCCTATAACTACTACATAAACAAGGTGTCACACTTCATAGGCACACATCTCTCTTTCCTTATCTCTCTCTCAGGGGTGAGGTGCGATGTCTAAAGTTAGTCAGGGGCATGGAGTGGCCATTCCGTACCTTGTACTATTACTAATATCTGGCTCGCTCTAACATACGTATATACTATGTTTTTCCCTTTCGCATTGCCAATCTCTACGCTAGTACATATTGAATCTACAGTATGTACCAAACTTTGACACTTTCTGCTAATATTTTAGCTATAATAGTTTTACCTAAGGTGTATCACTACCAGGTATCAGACAAAAATAACAAAAAAGTTCAGTTCGATTCAAATCGTTGTAGTTTTGATGGAATATTCAACATCGCACCTTTTATTTTTATAATAATTATTAATAACATTATTATATATCCAAATATATTGTTTACGGGTTCAAATCCCGTCCACCACTAATTTTTTTACCAAAATTTTTTATTTTCCAATCTACACACACAAAACACATTTTGAATTTGTTATTTTTGTCCGTTCCCTAATTATTAAACTAAAAACGATTATTTGACATAAAAATACGAGCTTTATAATCAGGCAAAATACTGCCAATGTCAACATTATAGTCAAATGTCAATTCACGGGGCCGTTAGTTTATAGTAGCTGTCAATTTTATATCATTTCATCAGTATGATATTATTCGAGTTTCGTAAGAAGTACTATTTGATACATTCCTATAAATGACAAAGTTATTTTCAATGGAATGCTAACGTCATTACCTAATAAATACCTTTACCTGTGTAAAAAACTGCCAGGTTATAACAGTACTGAAATTAATAATTCATTCTCTGCCCTCCCATTTTAAACCTTAGGTATAAGAAACAAGTACGAATCTTTCGTCTCTTTTTTGTAATCACTCCAGAGCCATATCACAAAGCGACGGAACGATATCGTCGCGTTATTTCATTAAATTTCATTTATTTACTTCCATTAACAATATACATTGTGCGACATCGCCAAGACATCGCTGCGTTATTTCTGATATCAATCAATATCGCGGCGGAATCGCGCGATTTCGCGTTATCGTCGCTGCGATATTTCTTAGATCAATCAGTCGCTGGGAAATGTCGCAGCGACAAAAAAACAACTCAGTAAAAATCGCTATTCGTTATTGCGATGTCGTTACTGTGCTATTGTCACATCGTTGCGACGTAGCCCAAAAATAGGTCGTGTGATATGGCTCTTAATATGTTTGGAACAGTACTGAAATTCACTCTCTGCCATCCCATTTTAAACCTTAAGTATAACAATCAAGGACTAAACTCTCTATTCCTTGAGACAGCCACATTGAGCAGTCAGTTAATATTTCAAATAGAACTCCTTACGTGTAGAATGGGAACACTTAGCTCTCGTGGGTCCCCCCGGGGAGGGCGAGGGTGGAGGGGCATCACCGGGAGGGGCAGGAGCTGGTCACGGACTTGCCGCTGAGGCAAGAGAACCCGCTCGTGCCCGACTGCAGGCTCGACATCGAACCTCTGCAAGTAAGTGACGTAGGATGAGAATTCGCTGTGAAAAACCGCAGAACAAAGGCTTCTCCTTGCTGTGGTTTAACTAGGATAGTTATTGGCTATCAAATACCCATATAAACTGTCTCCCACCCTATTTTCATACATTAGGAATTCGCTGTGAAAAACCACTGAACAGAGAACCCTCTGTTCTGCGGTTTTTCACAGCAAATTCGCATTCCACCTGATAACATTATCTATATTAGCATAGCATATGCTCACGACTATAGGGGGTAGTCAGAGATATTCTGAAACCTCAGAACATCCACGTTTCACCAGTAGTACCGAAACTCTGTCCAGTGTGTCGGGGGGTGAGCCCGTCGCCACTTGTAATGGACAGTGGGTACAATACACGCCTCGAAATTGAAGCATGCAGGTTTCCTACCGATGTTTTCCTTCACCGAAAAGCCAGTGGTGTTACAAATCGTACATAAATTCCGAAAAACTCATTGGTACGAGTCGGCATGGACGGGGATCGAACCATCGCCTCCTGCACGGCAGGCAAGGTTACTCGCCCCTGGACCACCACGGCTAACCACGGCGACCACCACGGCGACCAACACAACTCGCCACAAGACCACCACGGCTTTATACTTTAACGGCTAAGGATTTTATAATAGTTAAGACAAACTTGTAGTGGTGGCTGGCGAGGGTCTCGTGGAAGTACATGAGCTGTGCGGCGCGGTGCGTGCTGTCCAGCAGGTCGCAGCGCCACTGCAGCACGTAGCTGCCGCTCTCCATCATCACGTGGGAACCCTGCACCGAGGGGGTAAGGTTAACTTTACAACGGCGGTAGTTTACTGTCTTCTTTTGGACTAATGCTCATCACTGTATCTGTGTTACCAGGATCAACATCGGCGTTCGCAATCTAAACTATTATAAAACTGTTACAGAAGTGTGGCTGTACCATAAAGGTATTATACCAGGAATAGAGGAACATACAGATGAGTGAGCGAGATGTACCTAGCGGCACCACTGTATAATAGAAAGAGATACGTGACGCGAGGCAATAGGACAGTTTTTTAGTTATACGGATAGTTAGTTCCGTCAAATGGCGTTGTAACTATTCGTTAAGCCAGGTCAGAGGCCCATTGGCGGCTTGAAAATTCTCTGACAGCAAGGTGACCACTAACTTGCCTCCACCAACACGCACTGGGCCCGCGTGGTGGAGTATGGCCCACTCCCTCTCACCCTTATTCGTGAGAGGAGGCCTTTGCCCTGCAGTGGGATTCTACAGGTTATAACTTAACTTTTTTTTTTTTTTTTTAATAAATTTTTACAATTCGGTTTCCGTGAATAATTGCGAATCTAAAGTGAAATCTTAGATAATTTTATGAATACTTTATTAATTTATCCACAATTTCACGTAAGACTCCGAATATTATAGACAATATTCGAATTTTTGCCTGCGAATAGTCTCCAAAAAACATCCAAAAAAGGTTTCATTGACAACTCATGTTTGTTGCTCTATTCCTGTAAGGTATAATACCTTTATGGGCTGTACATTCACACCACTAGTTTTGAATGAGTAACGAAACTTTAAGGGTGTATTCAGACCGTGAATCTGAACAAGTTTTCCCAAGGAACATGGGTCGGCTATTACGGTTCAAAAGTTACAGCCCTTAGGTAGGAACGACAGACGGACGGACGGATGGATGGGCGGACAGCGTGAGCTTATGTTTCCGTTTTCACCCTTTGGGTACGGAACCTTAAAAAAATCATGATGAGTTATAATGTTAGGTTCTTCTTCTTATCGAGTGGGCTGCTAGCCCTGGTGTCAGAGTTTATTAAAACCGCCTTACGGCCTCTGACGTGGTTTTTATGTAACGACTACTACCACCAGAGATAGTAGCCGGGACCAACAGCTTAACGTGCCATCCGAAGCACGGAATCATCTTTCTTTTTCAGACAATCAGGTGACTCAGCCTGCAATGTCCTAACCAACTGGGGAAAAACGCACAAAGTGACATTTCACTAGGTGCCCCCCGTGGGAATCGAACCCACGACCTCCGTGTCAAGAGCCCAATGCTCTTAACCATTAGACCACGGAGGCGGTTAGGTTGTGAGAGTGGGAGTGTCGATATGTAGTCATATTTACCTGTATGCTCTCTCCGTCGTGGCACACGAGAGTGGGCTCCACCCGGTGGAACTGGTCCCCCTCCCTCCACCCCTTCTGCTCGAGCAGGGAGTGGGACTCATCCCCTCCACCTACGCACAGGGCTGCAATGTTATTTCAAGATGTTATGGCAAACGAAAAAAATAAAAGATGAGTAAAATATGATCAAAATAAAATTTGAATAGGTATGATAAGATGTGAAGTGAATTATTATTGAGAGTCAATGCAGCATATACAACACACTATAGTGGAGACGTTTCCAATGTGGTGTAGGTTATCTAATTGAACCTCTCACTCGCACGCCACGGCTCTATTGAAATTGTTCCATCGAGTCCATGAGTGCGAATGAAAGGTTCGATGAGATGATTTATAACCCAAACTGTACTTTGGAAACGACTCGGCTGTAATAATATTTAAAGTCAAAGGTTTAGAGTCAAAATTTTAGGCCATCAAAATGAACCACATTCACTTTAGAAAAAAAGTCGAAAAATTTGCTGTTTCATAGAAAACTGCAGGACCTACTCGACTAAAATGTATGGGATAGCAGATTTTAATTTTTCTATCTATCCTGTCTCAATAGTGAAAGGTGTACAGTTTAATGGTCTAAGCCCCACTTGCGCCAACCTGGGTTAGCAATAAACTCCAGGTTAAGTTGGTAACCCATGATTTTTTGTATAGAAAAACAACTGAAAGAGCTATTTTATCCGGAGTTAAATGCTAACCCGTGGTTGGCGCAAGTGGGCCTAAACCCCCTAAAAAAAGACACCTTGAATAAACGAGTTTCACATTCTTTAAATTTTAAAGGAGAGTGGTTATAGGAACGATCAGAGACTCCCGAATGCTCCTCAAAACGAGAAGGAAAGTCTTTGGAGACCATAACAATACACGCGTAGCTCCTGGTCGGTGCTGTACAATGTGAAGGCGATGTCGTGCCGCAGCACGTCGAAGTGCCACGTCAGCAAGCTCTGAGGGCCCTGGTTCACTACTATCACTTGATAGTCGACCCGGTTGGTGTAATGGTTACCACGCCGGACTGCCAAACCAGGGTCCTGGGTTCGAATCCCGGTTCGGTCATGGATGTTATTATGTTCGTGCCGTTGTTGTATGGTTTCCATAATAAAAGCCTTTAGTGCTTAGTTTGGGATCATTACAATGTATGTGCCTGTGAGCGTTATTTATTTATTTATTATTATTTACTTGTTCAGCTACTCATAGTAACAGACTGACCAGAGTTGGTATCTTCTAGCGGCGCGCGCAGCTCCTGGTCGGTGCGGTAGACTGTGAAGGCGATGTCATGTCGCAGCACGTCGAAATCCCACGTCAGAACGCTCTGAGGGTCTCGGTTCACTACTATCACCTCGTGCACCTGCCAACGAAATTTATCGTTTAGTTTTTGAGTTTAAACGCGATTTTGATATAGTTGACTGGACTGGACAAATATATATGGAGATGGTTTGGTCATATAGAGAGAATGGATCAGAGCAGATTGACGAGGGAAATCTGTAAGGCAAACGTAATTGGAAGAGTTAAAAGGGGGCGGTCTAGACGTACATACGCTGACCAAATTAGTGACATGCTTAAAAAAGGACCTGGTCAGATATACCAGAAACTGACGAGCATGCATTAAGGCAGTAATGAAGGTGAAGGAAGCGAAAGATATCTGTCCAGGTCGTAGCAGGTGGCGTTCCATTGTCTATGGCTACCCCTGGAGGCGGGCGTGAGGATATGTATTTGTATGTACAAAGGGACAGACATTTCATTTCGATTGAGATCCGATAGTAGTGGAAATAGGCCAAGAAGGATAACGTGATTATGACAGTTGTAAAGACCATTTCGTCACATAAATGTATGTATAACAACGTACCTGTCCCTTGCCAAGACTGACAGATCTGTAGATGCTGTCCTCACTGAGAGGGTCGCCCTCCCGTTCCGTGAACGCACCGCTCACGTACAGGCTCTTCGGGACCAGACCTCCTTCGTGCACGAAGCTCTGCGAGTGTCATTAGACAAGGTTATAGCTAATTTAATACCATGCTGTTATCACAAAGAAAAACCAGACATTTGCAGGTTTAAAATATAGTAACACAATAGTAGAACAATTTACATGAAATTATGGTTATTTTTCTCTGTATTTTACTGTTTATATTTTGGTGTAAAATAAAGAATATTTGATTTGATTTGATTTGATGAAACAAAGAAGAAGTATCTCTTTCTAACTAGGGTGCTTGGGAACGAACCGCAATTCTCGGTATGTTCACTAGTTCTCTCGTAAGTTCCGACGCCGAACTTTAAGTTTTACCGTGAAGAAATACGGTTTATTTTCTTTTGACAATATTATGACAGTAATACCTCCGATATCCTTTTTTATCATTATGTTTAATACTGGAGTATGGGAGAGAGCAATTAAAATAGCTACACACTATTTATCAATATCATTTGCCTCCATTATTCCCTCTACCAACTTATGGTTAGGATATCAATTTAAATTGAAAGAGCAACAGCACGCTATTTCGGCACAAAAAGCTTACTTAACTTTATCGACACTAAGATAAGATATTATCTCAGTTGAGTGGATAGAAAGGGCCACTCTATCACTGCATCTCCGAAACTGAAATTATATCTTACCACGGTGTAGATAAAGTTCAATATTCTAGGTAACATATTTTTCCCTCCCTTCCGTTTGAATTGACGATCACGTGTCTTATACGGATGGTGCCCCAGACTTCACATACGCATCAGAATGCCTTCTTTAGCGTATGCTAGGTTTCCTCACGATGTTTTCCTTCACCGTTTGAGGGCAGTCGATGCTACGTACATAAGTCAGATAAACTTTTATCACATGGCGGCTTCGAACCCGGACTTTAGATAGAACCACATAGAACATTCAGAAAAGTTTTGGTATAAAAGGACTCCACAAAAAGGACTGGTTTTATTTACAGTGTAAAAAGTTGTGGCATTTTATAAAAGAAACGTATGAACAAAATGTGTGTGCGGCCTAGCGTGTCAGTCTGTTTTACGATTTGATGCTTACATACTGACTGTATGACATATATTTTTTCTGTGATCAATTGATATTAGACGCACAATGTGTTTTGTGAACATAGCTTTTTAATGAACAACGAAAGGACTATTGTAGACATGATGAAAGAAAGTTAAAACCGTTTTTTAGCTCATGTGACAATTTTCTAGCGAAGCGTCAATGTACCGAATGTTTCAAAACAATCGCTGTATAAAACTTTTTATTCCGTTTACCAACAACAATCTATCATACACGAATTGATATTGTAGTTTTTACGTGCTAGGAGCACTATATCAAATCCAATACAAAAATAGTAGTTAAACAGTGTCAACACGTGGCAGACCTACAGAAGAACTGCACAAATACCAAGTATTTAGGTGAAAATTAGTAATAAGTTATATGTATTTAACAAAAATATATTTTTTGAAACATAGTGAACTATCAAAATCGTCTCACAATTAGAAACACCGAAATACAAAATGCCAGTCATCAAAAGCTTGTTGCTAAAAATTGACGCATTCGAACACATTGACGTAATGTTAGTAAAATCGAGCTTCTCCGAGATGATGATAATAGCACATAGTGATTCGACCGACACTGTTGAGTACATGTGTACTAAACAAACATATACCGTACTGATTGTACAACATTCTCACGTAAGCAATCGTACATGGTCGTAATAGTGATGTGGTACGTTCCTTGATGCATCTATTATTTCCGACTGCCGATGTTTGAAGAAAAACAGTAAAAACATAATTAAATTTTAATAAAATAAATGAATGCATGCTTTCTGAGAGATGGGCCATAATGATCATAGACTGGGACCCAAGAGGCGAAGGACGCAGAAAAAGATGGAAAGATGCCTACTTGAAGAATTGGTCATACACTAGAACGTTCTAGGCCTTACGTCTTAACACAGATCTAACCCATGTAGCTGACGTCAGCGACAAAAGAATTACGGCATTCTAATGTCAATTTAAAGTCATTACTTCATTACTCCCACCTCTCATTTCCACCACTGTCTCTATTCTATTATAAGCTTAAAATTATGGTTCCATCTTAGTATTGATAATTTAGCCAATATCTAGTTTAAATAGCAAAAGTTGTTGAAGTTGTACGGTAGTAAATATTTGGTGACTTTAAGGATTGTTTTATGCACAGAACTGACACTAAAACCACCATAAAATAGTGAACCTTCGTTGCAGGCCGGGGAGCAGGCAACCGACGTCCACCCAATAACAGACCTGCAAGGCCACTACCACCACTGTCTCCTATTAAACCACTCACAACAATAGACAATGAAGTCCAGCGAGCGAAGAGGGGCTGACTAATGTAGCTCTCTCTATACAAGGTGTTTCATAAGTAAAAATAAATATTTAAGACCGTCAAACTGAACAACTTTCTCTATAGGACCGACATCGAAATCGCGAAAAAAAACTGATATCCCATACATATTTTAGCTCTAGTTGATTTAGAGTATGGAACATAAATTTTGTTTTTCGCGATTTCGATGTTGGTCCCATAGTGAAAGTTGTTCAGTTTGATGGTCTAAACCACCCCCTTAAATGTTTATTTGTATTTTTGTAACACAATACTCGTGCACTTTTATATTGTAGTTAAATATTCACCCTATTCCATTCAAACATAGTATGCAACGGTAAAATCGAATCCAGCGGACATCAGCGTCGTTTTGCAACATTCTCGACCATTTTCACGCCTAATCTTAATCTGGATCGACCCTTAACGTCAACAAAACTTTGCTACCTAAAAAAGTGGGTTGTGGAGACAATAGTGGTCTTTTTGCCTGCAACAAAAGCCGCTGTTGTTTAAAAATGATTATTACCTTGCATGGACCGCCGAGGAAGTCCGGGATGAGGTCCTTGGGAATGTAGTCGAGCAGACCGCCGGGCTGCAGGTAGTCCTTGCCGCCGTAGAACAAGAACTTGCTTCGAGTGTTCTCGTCTGTAAGGAGCAGACAGGAGGATATCGAGATGGTAACTCACAGATCCGCTGACCATTCGGAATGGTCAGAAACAACGTAAATAACATTGCAAAAGATTCCTTATTCCTTGCCACGTACGACACCCACTCTTATGTTATCTTGTTAGGGTTGTGGTTTTTTCCCGCTCGGCTCTATTCTGTTCTGTCCCTCAGGAACGTCATTGGCTAGAGCGAGAACAGTCGCAGCACTGCCGGTGCGACGCGTGCGGTCGCATTCCCGCTATCTTTCTCGCTCTAGCGAATGACGTTCCTGAGCAACAGAAAAGGATGGAGCGTCAAAAAATGCGATTCCACCCTTAACTAGTCACTAAAATGATAAAGCCATCGAGTCATATTACGAGACCTGTGCCTACGAATGTGAAAGGCTGCGGTAAGATAGGAAGACTGAAGAAAAGTTGAATGGATTGTGTGAAGGATGATATGTGTGTGTATGATAGGAGTAAGTGCTGAAATTACAACTAAGAGAGATAATTGGAAGAGGATGACATACATATTACGCCGACCCAATGAAGATAAGGCCATCCGGTCCAAGAAATTATCAAAGAGCCCTTCAGTGTTCTCAGGTCCTACCGCTTTCAAAATAACCCCTTGATCCTTGAAATAGATACACGTTCAACATACAAAGTCACCTATAAAAGTACGGATAATTGTCCATAACTATTAGTATGATGTGGAGCAGCGCCCTGACCCCTGGTCGCCAGTGGTGCCGCATGTTCAGCCCGTCCAGGGAATACATGCCATGGATCCTAAGCTTTAACTAAAGGACTCACCTATGAATGTGCTGACAATTGTCCATAAGATGGGGAAGACCCTAGGCGCTCTCACGATGAGCACCCTGCCCATAGTCTCCGGGTAGTTGGCCTCCACTATCTGTATAATGCAGAGTAGCGCCCTGACCTGGTCTCCAGAGGTGCCGCATGTTCAGCCCGTCCAGGGAGAACATGCTATGGATCCCAAGCTTTAACTATAGGACACAAACTCACCTATGAATGTGCTGACAATAGTCCATAAGATGGGGAAGACCCTAGGCGCTCGCACGATGAGCACCCTGCCCATAGTCTCCACTATCTGTATGATGCGGAGCAGCGCCCTGACACCTGGTCGCCAGAGGTGCCACATGTTCAGCCCGTCCAGGGAAAACAGGCCCATTGGTTCCAAGCTTTAACTGGAGGACACAAACTCACCTATGAACGTGCTGACAATAGTCCATAAGATGGGGAAGACCCTAGGCGCTCTCACAATGAGCACCCTGCCCATAGTCTCCGGGTAGTTGGCCTCCACTATCTGTATAATGCAGAGTAGCGCCCTGACCTGGTCTCCAGAGGTGCCGCATGTTCAGCCCGTCCAGGGAGAACATGCTATGGATCCCAAGCTTTAACTATAGGACACAAACTCACCTATGAATGTGCTGACAATAGTCCATAAGATGGGGAAGACCCTAGGCGCTCTCACAATGAGCACCCTGCCCATAGTCTCCGGGTAGTTGGCCTCCACTATCTGTATAATGCAGAGTAGCGCCCTGACCTGGTCTCCAGAGGTGCCGCATGTTCAGCCCGTCCAGGGAGAACATGCTATGGATCCCAAGCTTTAACTATAGGACACAAACTCACCTATGAATGTGCTGACAATAGTCCATAAGATGGGGAAGACCCTAGGCGCTCTCACAATGAGCACCCTGCCCATAGTCTCCGGGTAGTTGGCCTCCACTATCTGTATGATGCGGAGCAGCGCCCTGACGCCTGGTCGCCAGAGGTGCCGCATGTTCAGCCCGTCGAGGTCCACGAGCAGGCACCAAGAGTGCACGGCGTGCTCGGACGAGTTGGTGGCTTCTTCGAGAAGTTTGAGGCCTTCTTCACATACGTGAAGTGTCTGGAATTGTGGATTTTTGTGTTTATTACGGATTCAGAAGGTAGGAAACTGCAACTCGTCGATTGTATTAAATCGGTAAGGTGAATCTTAATTGCCATAGCCGTCTAAAATTGCCCACTAAATATTATTATTTGGGTAGGGTTATTGTAAGCCGAGTCTTATAACACTGGGACTATTGCTGATCTAATGTTTTCGCCCCATGCTCTCAGATATTTTCCCACATACCTCCGATCTTATGCTATTTTCTTTTCGTTCTCGGGTATGCAGGTTTCCTCACGGTGTTTTCCTCCACCGCCGAGCTAATGACAATGACAAATACAACCGTACATAAATTCCATAGAACTTAGTGGTAAAGGCCAGGAATCGAACTGCCGTCTCGGCCCTCGTATAGGCTAAACTAAATAAAACAATCATACAAAAACAAACAATCAATCAGTCATCAATTCAATTGTTTTATGATTGACGGAGCTTGTGCTGACCGCTTGTTTTGTGTAAACTTTACTTTTATTTTCAACTAGTGTTTTCCCGCGACTTCGTCCGCACAAATTATATACCAGATTTTAAGTCAGATCATAAGCTATCAAACAAAAAAAGTTTCATCAAAATCGGTTCAGTAGTTTTTGCGCGATGCGCGAACAAACAAACACACTATTTTGTCAACAGATGGCGCTGCACGTTTTTAAATCGCGCTATCGAGTGTTATTTTAATTTATATTAAGTGAACCGCTACTTTTTATTCCTAATGATTTTACGGTTTTATTGATTCGTCAATAACGAAATCGCACGATCAATACATGCAGCGCAATGGCCCAGGTTTACTCAATCAACTTGCCTCACTTGACGGGATGCATCAATGTACTGGATTGCGCGGGGAGTCGAGGCCCACTATGCTAAATAATTGCATAAATCATTCAGAGGACACGCTAAACGTTAATACCAGATAAGTTATATTCGTATAGATTTGTAAAAGCAGTGGGGTAGCTTGAAAATACTTTGTCAGATGAGCCTAATCGCTCCACCTTTATTCCTAGGTATCCCTAATGCGGGGTCAAAAATGAAGAGATCCGCAGAAGAACTAGAGTAGCTGACATACCTCAAAGAATTGCTACAGTAAAGTAGCAATGGGCACATTGCTCGCAGAACCGATGGCCGCGTACCGAAAAGCGCAGCATGGTTAGACCGACGACTTGGTGAAGGCGGTGGGAACCCGTTTGATGAGGGGACCGGTCGTCGTTGCGATCCTTGGGAGAGGCCTATGTCCAGCAGTGGACGTCCGTTACAAATATTGAAGGGAATGTAACACATACCAACTTTAAGAGGCCATCCTCTCCAATGGACTTGAGCAAGCCCTTGACGTCCATCTGTCCCAGCCTCAGGATGTACAGAGGACGTCCGTCTGAAAAACACAAATACTATTTGAACAGAAGAATTACATTATCACCCTTATAGCTATCATATTAAACTGTAGATTACAATATTATACATGTAATTCCGAGCACCTAGTGCGAGAAGGTAAACCCACTTCAATCAAGAAGGGATTAAGTTTTACAGAAACCTAAGGTGCCATTCTCTCTCTTTTCACTTTACCTGACTCGAGGTCAAGAATAGATTATATGTTGATTAGTACAGTATCAGAAAGAGTATCTGGTACTACATACAGTACGGATACTCCTTGCCCCGCACCAATTTAAAACTTTCCCCTGCTTGGTAGGAAGCGTGGCGTAAAATGTAGGCAATGACGTATTCCTGTCTCACTCGCACTCACTCTTCATTTACATTTTCCCCATTTGTATAAAATGACAGCCATGGTGTCCAAGGTGTGCCATTACCATTAGGTTACTATTATTACTTACAGATACATACATTCATTATAAATATTTCTTACCACCTCAACAACGAATTATTTATTTAAAACGAATCAAAGAAAGTGCCCGTTTTCTTTAGCCCTAACTCTAAAACGCTTTGAAATTGGTTTCCAATTATTATTAATTAAACTTCTCAAGTTGCTAATCTGCCATCTAACTCCTGAGCTATTGGCTGGTTCACTAGTTTATCTACGTATTTAAGGCTTCCGCACATTGCAGCGATTTTATTCAGCGATAATATCGCTACGATTTTGCGATAATTGTTTCCAGTACATTTTGTATGGGGACGCGCGCGATCCTACACACTGCCGCGATATTATCGAGCGATAATATCGCTGCGATTTTGCGATAATTGTTTCCAGTACATTTTGTATGGGGACGCGCGCGATTCTACACACTGCCGCGATATTATCGCAACCTGACGCAATCTCTTTCGACTACTTAGTGGTGGGGCGCATGCGTGACACGAATCGCAGAATCGCTGCAGTGTGTAAGGTGTCGCGATATCGCTGTCGATAATATCGCTCGATAAAATCGCTCGATAATATCGCTGCAATGTGCGGAGGCCTTTATACTAAGTTAAATTAAATTAGTTTGCGGTTTCACTGGTTTACTTAATTTATCGGACTAACTTTAATATCTCTGTCTATATTTGTAGAGGATGTTTAGATCATGGGTAGCATGTGGAAATTTGGATCATTTTCACTAAATCCATGATGGATTAGTGGGAATATACAGAAATGAGAACGAGTAATGAGTACGCTAGTTCCTCTAGTTACACTAGAGTAACAAATTTTTCTCGACACATTTTTAGATGTGTGAGACGAAGATGTGTGAGACGAGTAAGTTCTATATAAGTTCTGCATCAAGCTAAGAATCATCAATTCATCATCATCTCAGCCGATAAACGTCTTCTGCTGGGCATAGGCCAACTCCAAGGATCCCCACATCAACTGGTCTTGCGCTGCCCTCATACAACGGGTGCCCGCAAGCAAAGCGAATATTTTTCAATACAGTTTGGCGAATAAGAGAAAGATACCTTCCAAGGTATGGAAAACAAATCTAGCAAATCTTTATTATTTATGGCTTAAGTTCGAATGTCCCAAAATTCCAAGCTTATGGTTTGCCAGAGAGCCATGGAGCGCAGCATTCTAGGTGTTAAACGAACCGACCGGGTCAGAAGCACCACGTTGCGCTCCCTTAACTCATATTGCAGACGTCGGAGAAGCGCCAAACTTAACAGGGAGAGGGCCGGCCATGTCTGTCGGATGCATCCTGAGAGATGGGCAAAAAATTATCATACCCTGGATCCCAGAAAACGGTCGGCGGCGTCCAGGTCGACCCAGGAAGACGTGGCGGGATGACTTGAATAAATTTGACGACCAGTGGCCAGCGGTTACCCAAAACAGGAACGAGTGGAAGAGCAAGCGAGAGCGACAGCAGCAGTGGGAAAAAGTAGGCTAGTAAAAAAAAATTGCCGTGGTTTGAAAATTGTTAATATACACATTGGGATCAGGGTTTTGAAGCCGGAACAGCAGGGTTTACAGAGAATTCAGACCATCAAACTGAACAACTTTCACTAGCTACGGAGCCAATAACGAAATCGCGAAAAAGAAAAACTGAAACAGCAGATTTTTTTGCGATTTCAATATTCCCATAGTAAAAGATGTTCAGTTTGATGGATCTGAAGCACCCTTCTCCTGCTTCAAAACGACTCCGATTCCACGGTGTATTATTAAATTGCAGCCCGGCGCTCGCTTTATTCGCAGAGGGAGCTGGGGCTGTGAGCCCGGGCAATCAAATGAAACTACACCAATTTGAAGTTTAAACTAGACATACGTAGAATATGATATTGAAATTACTTGAGAGTAGCTTGAAACTGGGCTGCAGTCTCGAGGGGGAATAATAATATTAGTAATAGCCTGTACCACTGCAGAACAAAAGTCCCCTCTCACGAAAACAGGTGTGGGATATATAAGAGACCTATCACACAAATTTTTGAGCGTAGACAATATCGCAACTGCACCGCAACGGAATCGCCGCGATTCCGCTGGACGACACTGGCCCTGTACCCGGACTTTCGATTTTCGATATATCGCGACCGTTTTGGTCCGATCTTCATTGTAATAGAGTTGATATAGGAACGAAAAGGTTCACGCAAATGCGAAGTTTGACTGTCCGGCTAGACCCCCTGATTGATCTCAGAAGTGTCGAGGCGATAACGCGGTGATGTCGCGGCGATAACGCGACGAAATCGTTCCGTCGCTTGTGTGATGGCTCAGCGTGTTAGTTCGATAGCTTAACTTCGACTATAATTTCCAATACCAGAGCTTCAACGCAAACGAACGCCAGATTAGATTAAATAATGCGAGGAATCCTGCGCACGCTGAAGAAGAAATAGCTCGCTCTCGAAGATCAGATCGCCCTTTGTAATTGTTTATTATGTTGCTTTCATCCATATTTCCGTGTGTACAATAAAGAAAAACCCTTGTGGTCCAGCGGCTAGTAAGCTTGCCTGCCGTGCAGGAGGCGATGGTTCGAACCCCGTCCAGGCCGACTCGTACCAATGAGTTTTTCGGAATTTATGTACGATGTACCACTGGCTCTGGTTACATATCAGAAAGCCAAAAATTCATTTATCAAATTTTAAAAGAACTACGAACGAAATGCCAAAAGTACGAAAGGCCTAAAGTTGAAACATCAAAATTTAAAAGGTCAAAAAGACGATTGGACGAATCGTTCAAAGGCCAAATGGACGAAAGATCAAAAGGTTGAAGTATGCATGCAATAAAGTGTTTAATAAAGTGTGAAACTCCTTGAGGGTAGACCTGAGCCCTGCCGTGGGACTTATATAGGCTGATGATGATGATGATACCTAAATAATTTATTTCCAACAACATTTCCGTACGAGACATGCGAAATTCGCAACAAAAGGTCTTCCGTAAAACTAATTATTTTTACGCAGATACATAAACAGACGGCCTTTTCCCATTTAAATTAATGGATTCCCTAAATTGTTTCAGTTGTACCAGACGCCTTTATAATAGAGTTCAAAATACAGCTTCTTCATTGAAACTGGTACTCCGCTCCGGGTGTATGAAAGTAATTAAAGATGTAACCGGTGGTCAGTTTAAGTAAATATTTAGAGTAGGTCGCTCAAAGAGCAACGGACTGAAAATGTTACTGTTTCCAGTGTACTTAATTAATTAACGTGGCATAAATACGGTCTGAAAATTGCTTTCAGTTGAAATATGTTATTATGGCTGAATATACAGGTTGAAACAAAACACCCTAATCTTAACTATTATAAAACTGTAACTGAAGTGTGTCTGTACATTGAAGATATTTACAAAAAAAAGATTACGATATGGTTTTTAGGTATCCCTGACTCGAAATCAACCTTTTTTAGAAATTTTGTCTGTCTGTTTGTTTGTTTGTTCGTTCGCGCATCACGCAAAAACTACTGAACCGATTTTGATGAAACTTTTTTTGTTTGATAGCTTATGATCTGACTTAAAATCTGGTATATAATTTGTGCGGACGAAGTCGCGGGAAAACACTAGTAATATTTAAAGCAGTGGTGCAGACTATCAAACTGAAACATTTTCCAAAAACAAAAAACTGCGGTTTCATACAAAACTACAGTACCTACTCGACTCGAATAAATAGGACAGCAGATTTTTTTTCGAAATTTTCTGCTTTGTGAAAGTTGTTCAGTTTGATGGTCTCACAAAACCAACCCTTTACTCGTAACTAGGGTGTTTTGTTATACTCTTGTAAGGGGTCCCTCTGAAATAATCCTGTGATGGTGTTTGGATGTGTGTACTGGATTTGGATTGAATTTTGCACATAAATAGAACATACATACATACATAAGCTCACGCCATTGTCCCATGGCGGTAGGCAGAGACCACGGACCGCCACACGCTACGATCTTGACACACCTCTTTAGCCTCATTCACATTCATAATCTTGATTAATACTTTTTTAAAGTCAATACAGACGGAGTCGCAGGCAATAGCTGGTTGATGTTGAGGCTGACGGTCGAGTTTCACACCAAACAACTTTCTCTAGCATAGCATAATGCTCACTATATTCTTAAATATTTTTTTTTTTTTTGTAACACCTTGTTGTTACAAAAATACAAATTTATATTTAAGGGGGTGGTTCAGACCATCAAACTGAACAACTTTCAATATGGGACCAATATCGAAATCGCGAAAAAAAATAATTATGTTCTATACTCTACAAATCGACTCGAGCTAAAATATGTATGGGATATCAAATTTGTTTTTTCGCGATTTCGATGTTGGTCCCATAGAGAAAGTTGTTCAGTTTGACAGTCTAAACAACCCCCTTAAGAGTTTTAAAAATTTATTCTTACTTATGAAACACCTTGTAAAAGGGGTAGTCAAGAGATATCATCTCTCATCTATCTAACACACCTTTATCATGATGGTGCCATCCCCCAGGGAAGTACTGCTTCACGACGTCTGGAGTCTCGTATTCCGAGAGGAGCCTGTCCACCTGGTGTTTCTTCCTCCACAGGAGGCTGTGGGAGAGCATCTCTCGAGCCTTCTCCACGTTGAAGTCGCGAGCTCTCAGGAAACGTAGCAGTGTTGTGTCAGACGGGACCTGGTGGAATAGACGGTTTGAAATATCTGCAGAGTTTTCAGCAGGTGTGGAAATTATGAATAGTGGCTTTAAAAGGATGTTAGTATTATTGCCTTCTATGATCGTCAGGAGGGTAAGGACGAAAGAATTCAGTTTAGCGTGCATAGTCACGTTCTTAAACTTATTTTGCATATCTGACTGCGTTTTTAACTATTAGATCACTACTAAAAAAAAACTAAATACAAAATAGCAGATGTAAAAGCACCTTCACACGAATATCTACTTCCACACAAAGTAATACATTTGATTGTCATCTCGGTAGGTACGTAGGTATTCGAAGTTCTCCTGACGTTTCGCGTTAAAATTTTAGCGCACCTAATCCATTAATTTTACTTTGATCGAAGATAGACTGTAATATAATTATTTAAGTAAATCTGTTGAAGTACGCGACAATGACTACCAAGATTGCTCGTTTCATTTTCCCTTTGTACTTTCATCGTGAATAATTAAATAAGAAATATAAAGGTAAACGGCATAAGTAATAAATAAACAACGACTTGCTTCTGAATTGAGAGGCCTATGAGATCGGGTAGGAAACGTTTTACTTTGATACAGTTTTCTTTGTGCATAATTTCCTCTACCCTATGATTTCGATCAAAGTAAAAAACTATGCCTGGAAGTCGAGGAAGAAATAAATAGTAAATAATCAAAAGGGGTTCAAAAATTTTAGCCGCGTTTTCATTCGCTGCTTTGTAATACTTTGGTTACTTGATAACATTTCTTGTTTATATTGACGATAGCTATCTTTAAAAATCGTCCAGTAGGTCTACCATGAGTTTACACTGTAGTAAAACTACTGTAGTAAACTACAGTTTTTGTATTCAATTTCGTACAGCGCTCCTAGTGGTTACGTTGAGAACTAATTCTGCCACACAAAATTGGCGCCGCAACTACAGTAGTAACGTACAGTAAAAACTCATGGTATGGAACTCTAATTTTGAAAAATCGCGAGCCACTCCATATGAAAGTCCTGGGATCCCTTTTTTTTCGTTTCCAAGTACATAATGAAGAAATGCATCTCCTGTCCACGTACCTTGCCCTTCTGCAGGTCAGCGATCCACTTCCTGAGCTGGAGCAGCCTGGACTCCTGCATGGGGGTGAGTTCCCCGAGGTACCGCTTGATGTAATCGCTGTCGAGAGTGTACTGATCTGCAAGAGATAGATCTGCATTAGGGTTATATGGTAAGGATACATTTTAATATTTTCGTCTATTAAATAACTTCTACTATAATCGATAGTATTCTAAATTTTATAGACGCATAAACTATAAAAATACGCGTTATATCGAATACATTTCTGTCCCATACAAATGTTATCTTTCTATTTTCTATTCAACATTATAATACAGGAAATACATGAGCCCAAGAACATTTCTACACAAATTAACGAAAAAAATTACGCTCTATATTTTCCACTAACAACATGAATGGCTATAAATAAAAGAAAAAAGTTACTAACAAAATTTTATCCATAAAACCAGGCAACCTAGATTCAGCCCATAACCTGTGAACCTAAAATTGCTATAGTAACTTTGTTAAAGTGCCCACAAATCCCGTTTGTTCCTGTTACACAGGGCTGCCTGCCGTCCGTTTCCCGGGATCAGTCCGGTAGCTAGAGTAGGAAGCTACAATCGAATGGCTTTTCGGTAAAGGAAAACATCGTAAGGAAACCTACATAATAATCAGTGCGTGTAGTGGTCCAATCTTTATTATTATGATATTCTGAATATAGTTCTTAGGTTTAGAATATATCTGAATCATCAATTCATCACCCCATATGTCCCACAGCAGGACGCAGGCCTACCCTCAAGGCGGGTGGAATGGATGTTAGTCCACCACGCGTGCCCAATACGGTTTGGTGGACTTCACATATACGAATCAGAATTTCTTTAGCAGCGTATGCAGGTTTCCTCACAATGTTTCACAGTATAAGAGCATTCGGTATTACATACATAAGTAAGAAAAACTCATTGGTACATGGAATGTCTTTCGTGCGGATTCGAACCCGGACCTCAAGATTGAGTGTCCACGCTTCTATACCACAGAGACGCTCTCTATAATATATCTCTGACTACCTCGGGGAATATAGTCATCAGAAAAAAATTCATGCAATATTATTCGTAAAATTGGCCGTACGAATTCAAAGTTGCTAAAAGTACAGCTCGCTAAGACTTCATCACTTCACCCCAGGTTGAAACAAAATTTCTAACCACGCCAAAAATGGACAACGATCGTTAATATCATAAATCCGAGTATTTCGAATTGCTTGTCCCACATCAGCCCTGGCTATACACCCCTTTCCACCCCCCTCACCCCCGGGTCACGGTCGCCCGGGCCACCTGTTCTATACAACACAAGGTTGCATTTCAGAGTCAAAATGTAGGTGAACTCTGTCCAATTTACGTTTGTTAGAAGATTTTGTGTTCGTAGGTTTTGTGTGGGTTGGCTGGGGTAGCATTGTTTTTGTTTTGTATGGAGATGGAATTGTAGAGATATGTTGGTTCTCTTATTAAGTGTATGTAGAGTAGAGATCCTTGGTACAATTACCCATTCGACGACATAATACAAGTTACACAAATCATCAGACACTCAAATTGCTAGATCTCCAATTCTCCATTTCATCCATCGATCCATTTCCATTTCTCATTTTCTGCTAGTGAAACGTGGATGTTCTGAGGTGAGTGAGGTTCTGAGATAAAAAAATTTCACGATTTTGATATTGGTCCCATAGTGAAAGTTGTTCAGTTTGATGGTCTAACTAAACCTACCTCAAATGTTTATTTGTATTTTTGTAACACGTTGTATAGGCTGATGATGATGATTTCGTCCCAGGGAGACAAGACGCTTTGCTACAGCTACTATTATAATCTGCTGCGTTATAAAAAGTACTAAATACGATAAGAGATTTAGGAAGGAAAAAGAGAAAACACACTTGGAAATTATGTCTTCAATCTACCGTAAAATAAGATATCGAAAAGTTGGATGTGTTTAGGAAACTCCCCGGGACAAAGTTCTATAACAACGTTATGGTATTCGTTCCAACTTCTCGATGACTTCTGTTCAGGAGTCCCTATTTATTTTTTCTTTAGTTAATATGAGATTTTTATGTTTTTTTGTTTGTCCATACGTAAGCTCACGACCGCATTACCCATAGTGATGGTCAGAATTCAGATACATTGCTAAAACTACCAACCAACTAATATACCTTTTATATAGGTAAATAGACTGAACCCATACCGAAACTAAGTAAATCCAGTAATATTATAAGTCTGAAAGTTTGCGACTCAATAACGCATAAAAACAGCTGACAATAACACACACACACACACATCAAAATAACAAAACATACGCGACGGATTCATTTTGATTATGACATTTTTATCACCAGTACTTGGAAATACGCGCTTGAATGAGTATGGACGAAATGTTTATTTATGGAACCATGTGCCAGGTCATTTAAAATTACGTGTTTTTGATAAAGACATGAAAAAAAAATCTTGGACAGTGTCACACAAAGGATAAAATTCAATTTGGGCTAAATCTCAAAAGTGCCGGCCAAACAAAAATAATGTTATATTCCTTTAGAATACGTAATTATGTCCATTTGTTACTATGGGACCAAAGCTGTAGGGTCATTCTCTGCTCTGTTATATGAGTTCGAAAATAGTTGGGTTAAGTCTCAAAAGTGCCGGCCAAACAAAAATAATGATATATTCCTTTAGAATACGTAATTATGTCCATTTGTTACTATGGGAACAAAGCTGTTGGGTCATTCTCTGCTCTGTTATATGAGTTCGAAAATAGTAGGGTTAAATCTCAAAAGTGCCGGCCAAACAAAAATAATGTTATATTCCTTTAGAATACGTAATTATGTCCATTTGTTACTATGGGACCAAAGCTGTAGGGTCATTCTCTGCTCTGTTATATGAGTTCGAAAATAGTAGGGTTAAATCTCAAAAGTGCCGGCAAAACAAAAATAATGATATATTCCTTTAGAATACGTAATAATGTCCATTTGTTACTATCGGACCAAAGCTGTAGGGTCATTCTCTGCTCTGTTATATGAGTTCGAAAATAGTTAGGTTAAGTCTCAAAAGTGCCGGCCAAACAAAAATAATGATATATTCCTTTAGAATACGTAATTATGTCCATTTGTTACTATGGGACCAAAGCTGTTGGGTCATTCTCTGCTCTGTTATATGAGTTCGAAAATAGTAGGGTTAAATCTCAAAAGTGCCGGCCAAACAAAAATAATGTTATATTCCTTTAGAATACGTAATTATGTCCATTTGTTACTATGGGACCAAAGCTGTAGGGTCATTCTCTGCTCTGTTATATGAGTTCGAAAATAGTTGGGTTAAATCTCAAAAGTGCCGGCCAAACAAAAATAATGAAATATTCCTTTAGAATACGTAATTATGTCCATTTTTTATTATGGGACCAAAGCTGTAGGGTCATCCTCTGCTCTGTTATGAGTTCGAAAGTTATTTCAGTACTTGTTCGATAACAATAGGTATAAACATACATGTAACAGTTATCTAATTCAAATAATGACTTTCTATGGCAGAAATAATCACTGTGAACATTTCTAGGCTCCTAGAGCCGTTATCTATTCTTGTAAACAAGTTGAAAATGCAGTATTCATATCTTTTCAATAGAAGCAGGTACCACAGGAACAGGTTAACTGATTTACTTAGTTGGCAATTGATTTAAGGTTTATTCAGCGGTTTTTATTTAAATAAAAACTTCTGAATAAACCACCAGTGTCATCACTGATTGTACACAGTAGTCAAAGTCTTTCGTCTTGAGACACTTTGACGGTTGGCTTTTTTCTTAACTGTATAGTTTGTCCCAGGTAAAAATAATCGTCAACAACTTCGAGCGTAGTCCCCAATCTTTACAGGAGTTCTGAACACATTATCAGAGTGAACTTGCTTCCCATAATAAGCCATTTTTTTCATTAGATAAGATAACTGTTATATTGTGGTCGAAAAAATACAGAGAATGACCCTACAGCCTTGATTTCATAGTAAAAATGTTCACAGTGATTATTTCTGGAATAGAAAGCCATTTTTTTCATTAGATAAGATAACTGTTATATTGTGGTCGAAAAAATACAGAGAATGACCCTACAGCCTTGATTTCATAGTAGAAATGTTCACAGTGATTGTTTCTGGCATAGAAAGTCATTTTTTTTATTAGATAACTGTTATATTGTGGTCGAAAAAATACTGAAATAATAATTTTCGAACACTTATAACAGACCAGAGAATGACCCTACAGCTTTGGTGCCATAGTAACAAATGGACATAATTAAGTATTCTAAAGGAATATAAGATTATTTTTGTTTGGCCGGCACTTTAGGATTTAGCCCAAAAATGTATGGACCCAGAATGATCTCCTTATCTGGGTAGATCAACTATTTTTTGTCCATACCTAGTCCCAGTCATCTGCATAAATTTTTTTCAATGTTCATGCTCATGCTCAAGCTCAGGTTTTGCTTGCCCCAAAAATTAATGTTTGTTGAATAACTAAGGATTGCATTTATTAAATGCATACATGGTTTTGCAAAATTACTTGAATTTTACTTGAATTTTGGCGGTTGTCCGATGGACGCTTTATTTCGTTGTCCCCATGCTTTTTGGTCTATCGGACAACCGCTAAAAACTTCTAGTAGTTCAACACAAATGGTGCAATGTGCATGTGTGTAGAAGAATCATATCATTAGATATAATATCTATCTTTCAAAATTAATGAATATGAAGAAAAAAGGAATAAAAACTTTTTTTTAAACAGTACTGTGAGGACAAAAAATAGTTGATCTACCCATCTAGTCACATTTAAAGCTCCAGAATCTAGCCTGGACTTGTATTATGATAACTAGACAACGATATAGAATACATATATAGATACAAACATCCATGACTCGGGTACAAATATTCATATTCATCATACAAATATTTGTCCCTTACGGGATTCGAACCCGCGACCCCCGGCACAGCAGGCAGGTTCACTACAGACTGTGCTGTCGGGACATAGAAGATACTTTATTAAAATCAAGGCAAAAGCTGTCTATCTTTAATTGGTATAAAGTTAATAAGCGAAAATAAAACAGGAAGCATTTAATCTTTAACTGACACAACGTAACGTCTAAAGTAATTAATTGCGAAAGTTACATGACTTTTAAAACAAAGAGCAGCGGCACTCCGAAGCAAAGTTAGAGAAATGCACTTTGAACTATGAACTAGGTGCTGCATTGTTGCAAGGTTGCATTTGTATGCAGCATTCGCAAATATCCAGTTATCTAACCTTTCATACCTTTATTCCTCATATTTGCTTAAGCTATCGACCTAGAAACACTTGGCCTAATACGCATAAGCATAGCATGCATAAGCTCACGACTATATTCCCCGAGGGGGTAGTCAGAGATATTCTGAAACCTCAGAACATCCACTTTTCATCAGTAGTACCGAAACTCTGTCCAGTGTGACGGGGGGTGAGCCCGTCGCCACTTATAATGGACAGTGGGTACAATACACGCCTCGAAATTGAAGCATGCAGGTTTCCTCACGATGTTTTCCTTCACCGAAAAGCCAGTGGTGTTACAAATCGTACATAAATTCCGAAAAACTCATTGGTACGAGTCGGCTTGGACGGGGATCGAACCATCGCCTCCTGCACGGCAGGCAAGGTTACTCGCCACTGGACCACCACGGCTTTTTAAATCCCATTTTAGTTCTTGCAACGTCAACTAGATGTCAGGCCCAATGATCTAATGGACTTACAACACTCAGTTGCAGAAACGCTCATATAACTTAATCGTCCATTAAATCTCTTGCCGTCATTTTTTGTCTTGTTGACGTAGTAAAAGCTAGCAAGATATTTAATGGAGAATTAACTTTAAGACGCTGTTATACCGTCGAGGCCGTTTTTTGAACAAGAACGAAAGTGTTTTAAACTGTCTTATTTAAGGATCGGGCGGATGGGCGACTGTTCTCAATTACACGATTAGATTAAGTTTACTAGATAGAAAAATATCCCAAAGTTACCCCTTTTTGTTATGTTTTTTCAATACTATGATTAAACTGCTGATATTTAACTTTTTATTCTTGTACTTAACTAAATACATTAAATATTTCTAGTGAACTCAGGAGAAGTTTTAGCTTAGAAACTCCCATGAGCAAAGATATTGACGAAAAACACGTTTTTTTGCGATCCTGCTTTCAATTGGAGCGGGATGGCTAATTGTAAACTTATGCTTGCAAGAAAGAGACGCTTGCACTGGAATAACCTAGCCTTAATAAGCGTTTCTGCAACTGAGTGGAGCCCAAAAAGAAATATCCGCTTTACATAAATTCTCATGTTCCCACAAAGACGTATCAAAATTCCCGAAATTGGACCCCCTAGTCAGACAAAGGGTGCTAATGGTGTACCCATTAGCAGGTCGCGGTCGCCTCTAAAGCGTTGAAGAGCTTGAGCATGAAGCACTCTACGTGTTAAGTGGCCATTTCGCGACGTACGAGATGAAACACGATCTTGTCTGGTCACATTTACATTTGAGTTGATTAAGGAAAGGATACTACAAGAGCATAATTGATATGTATGCATATACCTTCACCGTGAGACTCGATCTTTTGTTCTACGGCTTCTACGCGATAAATACATTAATCAGAGAGCATACATATATACATACATATACTCACGCCTGTGTCCCATTGGGGTAGGCAGAGACAATTGATCGCCATCGGCTACGATCCTGACATACCTCTTTTGCCTCTCCCACAGTTATAAGTCGTTTCATACACGCTCGTCGGTTTCGGGTACATTTGATCATTCTTAAGTATGCTGCCAATTTGGTCTTCATACGTACGTCTAGAGCGACCCCTTTCGACTTTTCCACTTTTTTCTTTTCAGAGAGCATATACTGCTTATTACTGCGGACAATTTGTGGGACCACGAAGGGTCAAGCCATTGAAAAACATAAAGAACCTGCCCAAGGGCACCCAATGGCTACGGACCTCGGCATTAGCCGTTGCTGGGACTAAGCGACGGATTGAGTAGTGGGGCTCGTTGAGAATGAGACTGGCTTTCTACCAGTGCCATGCGGGGTAGCGAGGCTATTGCAGGAAATTGTAGCTACTCTATTGGTGGATATTTTCCTCGCTCACCGCCTCGCTATTTCGCATTCGTACAACTTTGGTGGTATTTGGAAAGCCAGCCTAAGCAAGGTTTGCAATAATACGGTTTTTGTTGTTTTTTGTCAATTTCCATAAAATTTCAGTTTTTTCCTTAGGCATATTTAAGGGAAATGCATGTGTGAAATTCAGTAAAAACAAAATCCTGAGTCGATTTCATTGCAAATCGATAGAAAGTAGAAATTGATATTGACGAAAGACAAGAAAATCCGACCGATTCCGTTGCATGAACGATCTTCAATGAAAAGCTGTGCACTGTGCCACTGTACAACGACTCGCGTTCATCCCTTTTCAATAAGCCCGACGTATTGTTCTGACGTACAAATAGCTTTACTTCCCACTTTCAAGGTTTCCAATGAACAAGAATTCCGATTAGAAGTTCACTAGAACACTAGTTCAGAATACCGAAGTCAAGAGTTGGCAAGGAAAATTGATTCTCAATGGAACAGTTGCAAGGTTTCATTTGCGTTGCAGGGGGAGTTTTCTTAATGAGGTCATGGTCAGAAGACGGAGTTTAAAGACAGAAGTCAGGTGTTTCATTCTTATTTTGAACTGATAGTTGATAGTACAATTATTTACCACAGCTCTGTTTCGTAAGTATATATGAACTATGTAAAGCCTGACCAGAAATATAAAAACCTGGTTTGGGGGCGCTGCAATCGACTATAACCTCTAATGATAGTGATCCAAGTACAAAACTTAGTTCTAATGATTTACCGCAACATGGCGAGGTTTTTTATTTTTCTGGTCAGGCTTTATATGCTTCTACAAATCGCTATATACCTTCAAGGCGCGTGTAATAGTGACGTCACAATTCCCGGGCGAGTGGGCGTTCGTTCTGAACTCCCACGGTCCGGTCCGCCCATTCATTGAATCATATTATATTTTAGATGAATTTTCTGTTGTCTTTTATCCAATGTGGTAGGTCATTTAGTGTTTTGCGATTTTATATAAGTACTAGTGTTTTCCCGCGACTTCGTCCGCACAAATTATATACTTACCAGATTTTAAGTCAGATCATAAGCTATCTATCAAACAAAAAAAATTTTCATGATCATCTGAATTCAAGTTCAGTAGTTTTTGCGTGATGAGCGAACAAACAAACTTGTCAATAGATGGCGCTACACGTCATTTAAATCGCGCTATCGAGTGTTTTTTGAGTTTATATGAAGTAACCGCAACTTTTTTATTCCTTACGACTTTACGGTTTTATAATAGTTAAGATAAAGAGACATAAGATAGGATATAAAATAAATATGTATAAAATATATGTATAGGATATATTTTATATGTATAGGATATAAAATTATTATATATATATAATATAAATAATAAATAATAAAAAGCCGTGGTGGTCCAGTGGCGAGTAACCTTGCCTGCCATGCAGGAGGCGATGGTTCGATCCCCGTCCAGGCCGACTCGTACCAATGAGTTTTTCGGAATTTATGTACGATTTGTAACACCACTATGGCTTTTCGGTGACGGAAAGCATCATGAGGAAACCTGCATGCTTCAATTTCGAGGCATGTATTGTACCCACTGTCCATTATAAGTGGCGACGGGCTCACCCCCCGTCACACTGGACAGTTTCGGTACTACTGGTGAAACGTGGATGTTCTGAGGTTTCAGAATATCTCTGACTACCCCCTCGGGGAATATAGTCGTGAGCATATGCTAAAATAAATATTTGAAAATTTCAGTCTGGGACTGGGACCTGATCCCACAGCAAATCTGGGATCTACTCGCGGTTCGTTCGCTGTCAATTATGTGAAGCTTTCCGATTCTGCCAGTCTTTTCGCAATCTCTTTCGTTTCAAATGACAGGGGTGTTGTGTGAACAGCAAGAATATTATATTAAAGTTCTGCTTCTGCATAATCACTTTTTAAATCACATTTTTTAAACCAGGGACGTCTAGTTTTAAACTCATCAAATGATCAAACCATACCATCCTGATACCTCAAAAATGATGAAAGTGAACATACAATCGTAGTTTGTAACTGTAGCAAGATTTCTTACCATCCTCACACTCCTACAAACCGTGAGTACATATACGATAGCGGGGTGAACTTGAACATTCACTTAGACGCCCTACAATATTGTGCAATGAACGCGCTGGCCTGACGTCACGGGACCCGTGGGAGTTGTGGCGTGTGTGGGCGAGTGAATTCCAGTTACCGGGACTGCATTATTTCATTACTGTCCCCTTTTTAATTACACTATGCGATGGACTATGAACATTTATCAACTATACAGGGTTTTATGCTAGCGGTTTTTGGGGGATGATCAGATCATCAAAATAAACAACTTTCTTTATGGGACCAACATCGAAATCGCGAAAGAACAATCAGCTCTCCAATATAGGGTCCTTCTTAATATGCTGACACTTTTTTAAGGGGATGATCAGACAATCAAACTGAACAACTTTCTCTATGGGACCAACATCGAAATCGCGAAAAAAAAATGTGCTGCTCCATACAAAACAGAAAACTTACTCGAGCTAAATGTATGGGAGAGCTGATTTTTTTTTCGCGATTTCGATGTTGGTTCCATAGAGAAAGTTGTTCAGTTTGTTGGTCTGATCATCCCCTTAAGGGTATATTATTCGGAGCGCGCTCCATACAAACGTACTATGGTGATATTTTCAATACTAACCAATTAAAGTCAATGAAATTTTGCAGAAACAATCTAGAAACAAATTTCTATGCTTGAATGGAGTCAGATTTTCGATAAAATGTATATTTTTCAAGTTACAGTGCCTCAAAGATTTCCATACAAATCTTAAATTAATCCTAGCATTGAAACTGTATATTTTAACGAAAATCTGACTCTATAGAAGCATAGAGATTTGTTTCTAGATTGTTCTGCAAAATTTCATTGACTTTAATTGGTTAGTATTGAAAATATCACCATAGTACGTTTGTATGCAGCGCGCATTTTCGCTCTTGGAATAATATTCTCTTAAAAAGGTTTCAGCATATTAAGTTGAACCCTGTATATTTGGGCCGAGTAAGTTTGCAGTTTTGTATGGTTCAGGTGATAATTTTTTCGCGATTTCGATGTTGGTCCCATAGAGAAAGTTCAGTTTGACGGTCTGATAATCCCCTAAAAAATAGTCAGCAAAAATGTACAGTTGGCTTTTAATTTTAGCCTATTCGGAATGGAATGTCGTATCAAGTGGTAAAAGTTGATTAGCCTTTTGTCCACCATAATACAGGAAGGCCACGCTTAATGCTTGTAAACTATGATTAATTCTCGTACTTTTTAGCCGGTACAAAAAAGAAAACAAAAACAGTCAACAACAATAAAAAATATATTTACATTAACACTTATTTAAAACTATCTATGGTTCCAATTAGGAACAAAATACGACAGGGGTGAGGACATAAAAAACATTATAATTAAAGCGCAAACAAATAATATTATCACACTGTCCCACGGGGTGAATATTTCTATCAGAATGGCTCTTCTTCTACTCGATTCACAAGTACAACAACAAGGCCTTTGTAAACTTCGGTCACATTTATCTTCTAACGAACTGTTTACAGCATTTCTGTCTCCTATCCTCTGCCTCATCTCCTGTGAAATGGCTCTCGAAGTTCCAGGACTAGTGGAATTTGAAACTTTCGCGTTGATTAGCTCTTCTTTTTCCACCGGTGTCAAATTAGTATGTCCTTGTTTCTTTTTAACGAAGGAATTTTTGTCTTTGGGACTCCGACTTGCGTCTGGGAGAGATTGGAAACTTGATCGGGATTGGTTAAGGTTTCTTCCGGTGGTGGAAGGACTTCGGTCGCGGGATTGGGTCGAGGTGGACCGGCCTCTGTGAGCGGGTCCGGGGGATGTGTTAGAACCACTGAAGGATATATCTGCGGACAAGGGTTTGGATCATTTGGGACTTGTAAGGTTGGGTTGGGATCGGGAAGGTAGTATTGGATTGGTAGGTCTTGAATATCGACCCTCGACTGGAACTAAACAAAGACATTTCATATAGGTACCTAACCTATTTGATTCCCTAATTATGCAGGGTATTTTTATGCCGTGTGGTGGCTTAGAACAATACCAACCCAGACTAGTGTCCCAAGATGCAACTCATCACTATACCCTCGATTTAATCAGCTACGAGACACAATCGTTGGGTATTTTTCGATCTCCGGCCAAACTTTCAGGGATTGTACTGGTTTGCTATTCCAGATTTTCGGTCGCCTACTAGATATCAAAATGTTCTACTGAACAGCAGAATATTATTTGCACTTACAATATTGCTCCCAAAGTAATAATTGTACATAAATTGACCCAGTGATCCAAAAACGACCCCGTATTCGGATAAGTAGGTATGTGGTTCACATAAATCATTCATCAAATCAATTAGCTAGCTGTTTTCAAAGTTCATAGTTAGAAGGTTAGGAAAATATCAAATTTGACCTAGAATATTATCTTTCGAGGTTAGAAAAGCATCGTCTTGTTTTCCACAACTATTGAGCTGGAATAATTAAGCATACCCACAGAACATTAAAATAACAGTTACCTAGAAGTTATCTGATGCATCGTTGATGAACACCTGTGATGACATGCGTCGCCAAATTCTCACAAAATAACAATAAACTTTAAAACGCGAAAATGACTTCCAATTCGAATTTGCAAAACGAAGCCTCGGCAAAACTCTTCCACGATGGCAAGTCAAACTCAATGACTTGCTCGACATAGACTCGACAGAACAAGGAGAATATTTACATTTCTTAAATGTTTCTTAACGTTATATATTTGCATGCAATTAGATTGCATTTAGATTGTTTTCGTTTAGTTGCATTTAGATAGAATCGAGTAAAGATCGGAGACTCTGCGCTCGAAGTTGTTGACGATTATGTTTACCTGGGACAAACTAGATAGTCTAGTTAGGCATGTCCAACTTCGAGAAAGAGGTCAACCGTCGAATCCAACTCGGCTGGGCAATGTTCGGGAACTATACGTAGTATCTTCTCGTCCCATATACCGCAGTGCTTCAAGACTTAAGTCTTTGACCAGTATGTACCAGTGATAACATATGGAACTGAGACGTGGTCGCTCACTAAAGGCCTCATAAAAAGGCTGATAGTCACCCAAAGGGTAACGGAGAGGGCTATGCTCGGAATTTTCCTGCGCGATCGAATCACAAATGAAGAGATTCACATTCACATAACCCAAAGAATTTCTAAACTAATGTGGCAATGGGCGGGGCACATTGCTCGCAGAACCGATGGCCGATGGGGCCGAAGAGTTTTCGAATGGCGACCGTATACCGGAAAGCAAAGCGTGGGTAGTGGGTAGTGCCACACGTTTCCAGCTGTGGACGTCTATCGGCTGATATGGTGACGACGATCGCGAGTTTTAGATATACATATATGCCCATTTGCACTAATCAGTGGTGCACGGAGTGTTACAGGTTATTAGCATATGCTCACGACTATATTCCCCGAGGGGTTAGTCAGAGATATTCTGAAACCTCAGAACATCCACGTTTCACCAGTGGTACCGAAACTCTATCCAGTGTTTACGGGGGGGTGAGCCCGTCGCCACTTATAATGGACAGTGGGTACAATACATGCCTCGAAATTGAAGCATACAGGTTTCCTCGCGATGTTTTCCTACACCGAAAAGCCAGTGGTGTTACAAACCGTACATAACTTCCGAAAAACTCATTGGTACGAGTCGGCCTGGACGGGGATCGAACCCTCGCCTCTTGCACGGCAGGCAAGTTTACTCGCCACTAGACCACCACGGCCAAATGGCCGTGTCCAATGGCCAAATGGCGTGGTAAGCCGTGGCAAATGCCACGGCTTACAGGTTATTTCTACCCATTATTTAATATTCTGTTTATACCTAGGACCACTGGTTTAAAAGCGAGTTGAATTAAATTCCTTTGTCCCTCGTTGGGAGAATTTCGAGATTAATTAAATTGTTTACTGTCCACTTCTCGTTTTAAGATATCAGACAATAGCGTGACAAAACAGTAGAATTCAATTTAGTCCTTTTGACCGTCATAGTTTAGTACGACTTCGACCTTTCTTAAGTCAAAGTGACTTTAACTACGAAGGGAATATGCTCACGACCATAATCCCTTTTGAGGTACTTTGCTACCACTACCAAAAAAACCTTTGACGAGTTAAGAAATGGACGGGGCGGGTCTGATACAAAATTATGGAAAAAAAGCGTCCAGAGTCCTATACGAACGTAGATGCATGGATAGAAATATGAACTAAAACGAATTTATTATTTTATATGCCATGTTAGCTTAATCAAATTAAAGATTGAAAAAGTCGGGCGGCGAGCGGGATTCGAACCCACGACCTGCCTATCCGGGGCATGCTCTACTCCAACAGAGCTGTCGTCGCCCCGCAAGCCACGACGAAATTAAACGACGTCCCTTAAAGACGATAATATAGATTGAAAATTTCGTCGTGGCTTGCGGGGCGACGACAGCTCTGTTGGAGTAGAACATGCCCCAGATAGGCAGGTCGTGGGTTCGAATCCCGCTCGCCTCCCGACTTTTTAAATCTTTAATATGAACTAAAACATTGTAATTTAATGATTTGAATCTTACGTCATTACTGCACTGCGTAATTAACTACTGCCGCACCATTATGGACGTGCAGTAAATTAAGTCCGTCAACCAAATGAATGAAGACCGGCGCGCGGGATTAGAACTATTTTTGCGGTTTACGCCTCTTTTGGCTCTGACACTTTTGAGAGTGGAAATTCAAGTCTTGATATTCACCATCTAAATAGCAACTTTTTAAGGCTGTTTATAATTACAGAAACAAAGATTTGAAACACATCATCTCACTTATTCTTAGAACAACTTTAGTACCTAAAGTACAAGATATAGGTATCGTATAGAATCATTCTGATAAATAAATTATAATTACTAATCCGAATTGGCCAGAAAGCTAAATAGGAATCGGAATATCTTTCCATCCTTATTTGGAATGAAGTAAAGGTTAATGCAACTAACAATTTTCTATCTATCGGCCTAGCATGCATCTCGATTTCATGTGCTTTTGTCTTTGTTACTTTATGAATGCCAAAATAAGCACGCATTATGATTTTCTCTCTTTGTCGTGCGAGGCATGCTAGCACTACTTGTTGGTAATCGCTCATTCGTCATGTATATGACAAGTGGATGTAATGCAACATTATTCACGCAGCCCGCCAGAGCGTGTAACATAGCAGGGTTAGATATATTAGACTGTCCACTTCAACACGAGTTCCAGTCCACGGAGACGACCAACAACGGCGCAGTTAGAATTACAGCTATATTTAAATTGTACGCACGAAACCCTTGGAGAGAACAAAGGCGGCCCTTTGCCTAACGGCCTAGCGTTGTTTCACACATAACACAACCACAATCACACCACAACCACAATACGTAGGCGGGGGCAAATATTTTATTGAAAATGAATAGCATAATTCACACGACCAAGAGGGTGATACCGACCACATCGCAACCACAACGCAACCACCAGCGCAACAACCCCCTCATTCATTATGCGTTGTACTGAGGTGCCGTGCCGCGTGCAAAGAAAATGTATATAGGGTCCAACTTAATATGCTCACACTTTTTAAGAGGATGATCAGACCCTAAAACTGAACAACTTTCACTATGGGACCAACATTGAAATCGCGAAAAAAAATACAGCTTTTCCATACAAAGTTGCAAAACTACTCGAGCCAAATGTATGGGACCGCTGTTATTTTTTCGCGATTTCGAAGTTGGTCCCTTAGAGAAAGTTGTTCAGTTTGATGGTCTGAAAATCTCCTTAAAAAAGTGTCAGCATATTAAGAAGGACCCTGTATAATCACGACGTAGCCAAATCGCAACTACTACCGACAACGCAACCACATCGACATTTTGTCGGTACCACAACGCAACTGCAAAAAGCTGCAGCGACACTGTTCACACGTAACCACTGCTTGACCACCTTTTGTCGCTGCGATGTGGTGTGGTTGTGCGCTTAGCGTTTTGCGGCGCGGCAAGTGGCGGGCTGAACGATGACCACGCCACGTACAGCCCGAGAGCGGCAGCGGCATCGACCGAGGTGGACGTATTTAGACATGGCTTTATTCAAAGTTGCCCTTAGTTGTCTCGAAGGCAGTTCATCTTTTAAGAATGCACGCTTAAAAACGTAGGTGTTGTAGCCAGGTTTCTGAACACCACCTGATTATGATCGTGATCTTTCTCTGAATAAGCAAGTAGAAGGTCGCAAAGATAAGATAGCAATTTCCAAAGCCGCAGACCAGTTTCCCGACGTCAAGACTCATCGTACTATAAAATGCTATATCCTATCTCTAATGAAAAATGCCTTTACAAGCCCACTTGGCGGAAGATTTAAAAATAATTCTTCATTGTGACAGAGGTCCTTTCTCTAACGTGTTAAAAGTTAGATTAATGTTCGTAGCATGGGTATTATATTAGTTTGTAGTTAAGCTTTTACTAAACTACATAATATTACGTTAGGTCTGAGAAAATGTCGCATAACTATTTTCGGTTAAATCCGAATACAAATATTCATCTGCATTGCAGCTGTGCATTTTTCTGCAAATGAACGATGCCACTGTTGAATTATTAATTTGGAGTAGGTCGAATTGTTTTATTTCGAATAGTCGAGGTCTGATGATGAAAACATCATATTTAGAAACATTTATCTTAATGTTAATTATGCTATTCTGTACAGTTAGGAATGATTTAGTACATATAATGAGCGTTTCCAGCAATTTTCCTGACTATAGCAGATGGTTCCAAAGAGCTGTGCCAATCTATTTCGCTGTTGTAAGTATTATATATCTTTACTAATACTTTTGGACGTAAGATTTCCCCGTGACGTGAGATTGAAACTGCCAGACTCGTATATTTCAGTTACTTTCATAGTATCATGTCCTATGGTATTTTATTGTGGGGTCGTGCTGCAGACATTGAGACGATCTTTATCCTACAGAAACGAGCAATTCGAGCTATATATGGCCTGCGTTGTCGTGATTCGCTTCGCGAAATATTTAAGGAAATTAATATTTTAACCGTTTATGGACAGTTTATTTATGAAAACATTTTATATGTAAGAAAAAATTTGTCTTTGTTTCCACGAAATTGTGATGTTCATAATTATAACACACGAAATAAAAATAAACTGATATTTCCACACTTTCGGCTTAGTAGGGTCAACACGTCTTTCATGGGTCACTGTATACGCTGTTATAATAAAATCCCCGAGACCATTTTGAATCTTTCCGAAAACATGTTTAAAACTCAGATCAAAAAAGTCCTCTGTAAAAAAGCATACTATAAACTGGATGATTATTTAAATGATCAAAATGCTTGGGTCTGAGTGTCACTAACATATAGTTTACTGTATAGTATCAATTATTTAATTAAATAGACTATGTATTACTGTATACTTACATAACCTTAGCATAAGAATTTATATTGTAATAGTCATTAAGTCGTGTTATGCTGTAGAGTTTCTGGCCGCATCTTCTCTACAGCGACAACACGTTCCGACGCGGTGGTAGCTTAAAAAAGAATTGACGTTTAATAAGTGTGCTTCAGGCTCCTATATTGAATAAATGATTTTGAATTGAATTGAATTGATAAAGGTGATGCAACGATGAAGATGGACTGTACATCCCAAAATCAACATCTTATTTAAGTCCTGAAGTCTTGACTTGGCACATGCAAGTAGGTATACATAATACTCCGAGATAACACGTAGCTCTAAAATAAAATATTTTTCAATAGGACACGACTTTGATTTTAATCTTTATTTGAGAAGCACATTACGGAACACCGTTCGCAAATGAATTAAAAGATGGAAATGGCAATATATTTTATGTACTTATCCCAAAACTGTATGTACGTATTGCTCCTGACCTAACGATATAACGAACCTAGGGGAAAAAATTGTTTTAGCATTCAGTACATTAGGTATAATGAAACGAAGCTCGTTTTTATCTTACTTTCATTTTGATCTCTTTGAAGACAGATCGTTAAAATTCCTTTTAAACTGTATCTGTTTTTGGTGTGTAAAGACCATTTTATTCAGATATTCATTAAAAAATGCTATTCCAGTCTGGACGCCGAGATACGAATAACATACAACAAAAATACAATTTTAATACATCTAGACTTCTAGATTATTCTAGACCGACCGCAAAGGACGAGTCCGCAACTTCATTTAAAAATTATTCTAACCTACTTTTCATATTCCAACGACATAATTTAGTTTGAATATTTATTATGAGAGCCAACTTGGAGACAGCAGCTGGCGTAAATTGGGCGCGCATTAAATATTTTATCAGATTCTAGAAAAGAAAGAAAGCAGTACTAAGGGAACGTTCCCTTAGTACTGCTTTGGTTTGGTCCACCTGCATTTCTTTCCAGCTACCAAAAAAAAGGGCACACATTTATGTATTTCTAATTCGACACTTCAAGGCTTTGAGATATTTTTTCTAGAATCTGATAAAATATTTAATGCGCGCCCAATTTACGCCAGCTGCTGTCTCCAAGTTGGCTAAGGGAACGTTCCCTTAGTACTGCTTTGGTTTGGTCCACCTGCATTTCTTTCCAGCTACCAAAAAAAAGGGCACACATTTATGTATTTCTAATTGTGATTATTTAATGTCAAGGGAAGTCAAGCAGATCAGCAGCACGTTGGGTTGGCATTGGACATAAAACTGTTTTTTTTTAATGTATGTAGCCAGACCCTTTATTTCTGTCACGTAGTTTTACATTAATACATCATCATCATCATCATCAGCCTATATACGACCCACTGCAGGGCACAGGCCTCTCTAGGAGGGTGTTTGGGCGTTAGTCCACCACGCGTGCCCAATGCGGATTGGTAGACTTCACATATCCATCAGAATTTCTTGTTCTGCATATGCAGGTTTCCTCACGATGTTTTCCTTCACCGTTTGAGAGCAGTCGGTAATACGTACATAAGTTAGAAAAACTCATTGGTACGTGCCATGTTGTCCGTGCGGATTCGAACCCAGACCTCATGATTGAAAGTCCATACCTCTCCGCAACGCGCCACCGAGCTCTCTAGTCGAACATTAATACACGAGTCATCATAAACCATAGCAGGGCAGAGTCTGTACAATGTTTTTAAATACCTGCAGATAGCGCGCGCAACGGATCATTTAGAGTTTGAATGCGCAGAAATCGGGCTTATTTGGCTGGAAGAGGAAGGCAGTCGTCGCGCAACCTGAATTGGCCTTTTACGTCATCAGCCTGCGCAAAAATCCACACCACTTTCCCCGAGCTTTCATGATTCTTTGTCGTAGAAAAAGAATAGCTAGAAGGGTCATTTAAAATAATAATAGTCGCGAAACCGAAACAGCCTTATACGCTAATTACACAGAGTGAACGCGAGAAAATCCATGTCGTTGATGTCGTTTGTCCCTTTCTGCGTATGTGATATTTTTGTTTGCCACAGTTGAAATTCCTTACAAAATCTTGCAACTGTGGCGAACAAAGGCACGATTTCTCATACATTTTTGTCATTTCTCTGTCCCTTTCGAGTATACGCGGTCATGAAATCTATAGAATACTCAATCAACGTTCTTTGTATTTGAAAAGCCCACTAGAACACTGCGTGAGAAACCCTAAGAAAGAAGTTGAAAGAAAAAAACTTAGTCGCCTCTTAGTACGACACCTATGCGAAAAATAGGGTTGACCCATTCCCCCTTTCTCCCAATGGTTGTGAATAAAAGGTTAGTTAAAAGACACAAAGATTGCCGCAGCCACCCACGTGTCGTGACTAATGGTAAATATTCATATTGCCGCGATCCTCGAAGCCTCAACATTAACCCCCGCTCGTTATGGCCATAATTTATATTTATGAGCCAGCTTTGACCTTCGAGCCAGTGTCGGTGTCTGTTTCAACATTTTACAAGGACTTTAATCTCGGTTACATGGTCACACGTGGCTAAGTGACAGGAATAGCAGCATCGTACGGCCTGCAGAAAAAACGGGAAAGCTCTAGATACGGTTGAATAATTCGCACAGAATTTTATGCTTATGTTGCGGTCGGTGTTTTAAGCGGCATCAGGACACTTGCGTGAATCCATTTGCGCGAAAAGACTCATATGCGCGAAACAATTTGCGCGATCGACTCTTGCGCGAAAAGATATTTGCGCAAAAAAATCTCATGCATATAATAATTATGTTTTTAATAACGGATTTCTCAGAGCACCCCACTTCATTGGGTTAGGTTAGGATAAAGTCTGTCCCAGAACCGATTCAGAGCACCCCACTTCCACGCAGTCTTGTCTGAACTTCCACAAGAGGTGTAATCTCTCACTCTAGGGGTAGTACAGAGTGGCTAACCTGCAGTTAGAGCATTCATGCTGATTTAATTCGCCTCTTATGTCTCTTAACTTTAACAAATAGAGACCGCCATCTAACATCAAATTGTAAATATATTTTGTAATTTCTAAATTTGTGTCAAGCTCGTACCCGGCTATAACCTTAACCTAATGCAGTATAGACGATATATGTATGTATATAACGCCGTATCCAAATAATCAGACAAGGTTAAGAGGATGATCTATCTCGTCCAATTGTATTTGTGCGATTTTTTCAGTTAAATAATAAAATCCGACAATTTATACAATGAAAACAATAATAAAACAGCTATGAAAACATTGCTAACTAAGAAAGTTTGACCTTCCAAGTTTTCATACGCCGTGCTTAACTTTGGTGCGACCCTAAACAAATTCCACTTACATAAGACTTCTCATTTAGTTGTCACATTATGTTTATAGATAGAGTTAATTTTCTTTTTGTAATAATATTTCTTTTAGCGGAATTTATAAAATCTCATAGGTGATTTCGACTATAGCCACCGTTTTATTAGAAAAGCAGTTACACAGGAAACAGATGCACCTCCTGAATCTGATGGAAGGAGGGAAGCCACTATGACCAGAGGTTGGGTCGGATGCAGTCGCAGTAAACGGCAGCTACACGGGGAGGACATCAGAGAGGTTCACGTAGCCTGAAGGCATTAGTCGGCTCTTACGCTTACGACACCCTGCTGGCACGGCACAATTGCGATTGTAGTTGAGCTACGAGAGAGCTGAACAAGCTACAATGCCGACTCATCAAGTCAATGTAAACAACAGATCTAGGTGAGCGAATATACACCGTAGAATTGGGATCGTTATCAAGGTGATCGTTCACATAAATTGTATAGAATCGATTTGGGCAAATTTTTGAGTTGCTACCCGTCATAATATGTGTATACCTTTTCCCTCCACAGAGTGCAGGGTGCACTCTGTAACAGCAGGTATAATGACGGTAATGATTGCGCGTCACAAGACTGCACTGACCTGTCTGTGAATGTCTCTGTGAGTCGGCGTCGACTTGCGGCGACACGGGCTGCACGTCGCGGCACAAGATTCTCCTCAGCTCCTTGTTGTACACGGGGTCGGAGGCTTTCCACGGCTGCAGCTCGGTTACACCGTCCTCTATTACTTCCTCCATGAACGATTCTATTAGCTCCTTGCCTGCGATAACATTTGGACATGAGACACCTACTAGAAAAATGTTTAGGTCTATCAATAAGTTAGATAGTTTTACGTATAAAAACTCAGCAGTTTAAAGTAGATACTATTCCTTTAAGTTCAGGCTTCGAAGCCGTTTTGTTTTTATTGTTACTCGACTCGAAAATTTTCGGCGAATGAACAATATTCGAAAATGAACAACACGATATCCTCAAAAAACCTTTATAGGTTAAAGAACGTTTCTCCACAATACCTTTAGAGATGTTAGCGGCGTATTGCTTCATGGCGATCTTCTCCACCGTGTTCTCCAGGCCGAAGAAGTTCTTCACGTCCAGCGTGGCGGTCTGCTCGAAGCAAGTCCACTCGGGGTTTTCAGGGTGAACCTGGTGAAGGAAGGATCATGAACAAAAATGTCGTTATTTAATGTAAACTGCCTTTTGGACTCAATTTACATTGCGGCGGCGTGGAATCGAAGCGAACGGAAAGTACATGTCCCTACAGGAGGAGGCATACTGTAAGCAGTGGTGTAATCCTCTCTCACTCGCACTCACTCGGAACAACATGTGCTCTTCTTGTCAGTGCGAGCCTGTTTGTATGAAGTGTCCAGGGTGTGGATAAACTAACTCAAGGCTTTTACTTTAGGGAGCTGTTGAAATTCTTGAGCCGTAATTCTCATTGACTAACAAACAATAGTAATAAATTCTGGTCGCAGTGTCAATAAAGTCGTCAATGGCATACCGAGTCAAGGCTGGAACGACACTATCTTATTTGCATATAATTGGGCGTCAGCGCCATGTCGCTAGTTGATAACGACGCTTATAACACTTCTGTTTTTATCTATTTGTTTGTTTATTATGTATTTACTATAAGAAAGTTTTTGTAAATTGCTGTGTAAATTGCCGAGAAAGTACCATTTTGCTCTCGTGTAATCTAATCAAATTAAAGATTGAAAAATTTGTCTCGGGCGGGACTTGAACCCACGCTCTAAATAATTTGTTTGTAAAATTTACTGAACTCGATCTCAACACCGCAAGCGCACACTCACCCTACTTAGTACCAAAACAATATTCTTAAAATGTATCCATAAGCACGATCTTAATAAAATTGCAATTTTGTTATAAATCAGTTGGGGTGTATAGAGGTTTTGCGCTTATTCATTATCACGTTGTATAGGATCTTTCTTACTACGCTGACGGTTTTAAGGGGGTCCAGTCCATAAAATTTCTCTATGGGACCGCAACGTCAAAACAGTGAAAAGAAAAAAACTGCTGTTTCATACAAATCTCCTACTCGACCCAAACGTATGGGACGGCTGATTTTTTCCCCCAATTTCGATTCTTATTGAGAAAGTTGATCAGTTTGATGGTTTGGGTGGTAAAAATCGCCAGTTTATTAAGGAGGACCCTGTATTTGATATTGTTAATTGTAAATAGCATTATGATGATAGGCGAAGCCTTGAACTAAAATCTATCGTCGCATCTAAATACAAGGTACATCCACTATACCTACTTATATCATTTGATTACATATAAGCAGAATAAAATTATTACCGGTATAATTGCGTACATTATTATAATAGCTATCAATTATCACTCCAAAACCGTCTCTATGTCTAAGACCGAAGAGTGCATTTATACCTATAGAACTAAATCTCTTACGTGACTGGGTAATTTTTGTAATTGTTCACCAGCACGTGTTTGTAATAGACCGTATACTGGTGCTGGTGTGGTCCGATTAGGGTTGAGAGGTTTAGACAATAGACACATTGAACGAAGGCGAACAACGGCGGTTCCATACAAAAAACACGTTTAGTATGGGACACCGTCCGCAGCCTCCGACGTCGATGCGGCAAACGGCGCCAAACGCGTTCCCATACTAATCGTGGTTTTTTGTATGGGCCGTCGATCGCAGTCGGTCAATGTTTCTCAACCCTTACTCGCTATACAGGGTCCTTCTTAACATGCTGACACTTTTTTAAGGGGATGATCAGACCGTCAAACTGAACAACATTCTCTATGGCACCAAAATCGAAATCCCGCTGCTGTTCCATACAAAAATGCAAACCTACTCGAGCCAAATGTACAGCAGATATTTTTCGGAATTTCAATATTGGTCCAACAGAGAAAGTTGTTCAGTTTGACGGTCGATAGAAAAGAGTCAGCATATTAAGAAGGACCCTAAAGAAGGTGTGTAAGAACATACTACGATTCCAAGGATATGACACCGATTTATCACGTCGATATTTCTACGTACGACTCTGTTTAAACTATTATATATGTCTACAGAAGAAGTCTTAATCAAACATAGTTTGGATTCTATTGTGAAGGTCGTTAGTTACCGTGCAGCCTTGATAGCACTTATACGACATTTGGCCCCTAAGCCGGAAGGGTCGCTCCCTACGGATAGTCAATAGATTAGATGTCACGCTCGATTGAAGTTTGTACGAAAAGATGATGGCTTATTTATGAGTTCGTTACTCCAAGGGAAGGAACGCATCAGCATATGCTCACGACTATATTCCCCGAGGGGGTAGTCAGAGATATTCTGAAACCTCAGAACATCCACGTTTCACCAGTAGCACCGAAACTCTGTCCACTGTGACGGGGGGTGAGTCCGTCGCCACTTATAATGGACAATGGGTACAATATATGTCTCGAAATTGAAGCATGCAGGTTTCCTCACGATGTTTTCCTTCACTGAAAAGCTATAGTGGTGTTACAAATCGTAAATAAATTCCGAAAAACTCATTGGTACGAGTCGGCTTGGACGGGGATCGAACCACCGCCTCCTGCACGGCAGGCAAGGTTACTCGCCACTGGACCACCGCAGCTTTTACACTACTTTTTTCGACGGCAGGGAAGGAACGATTACGTCTAAAGTGAGATATACTAAAGCCGTAGCTTGATCGATGAGTAATTTGAGACCAAAAATAAAGGAGGAAAATTATATACCAATGTAATTCCACGCATGTATGTGTTCCTTGTACAAATGTAATTCATTCTATTCTGAAAGCCATGATTCAAAAGATTTTATTATGAAGACGCAAAACTTTTTCTTTATCTCACTACGGACAGATTAGCGTGAGAAAGTTTGGTGTTTGTTCATGATTTCGCAGAGTCTGCGGATGCATCCGCAGGCGGACTTACTGTGAAAGAAAAAAAGAAGAGAAAAATCAGAGAAATGCAAAACCACGGGAACTTCACGCTCGGTTTTAAGAAAATTGATGCAAACAAATAAATGCAGCTCGTCTAGAAATTTTCTATTTTAATCGGCTAAGGAAACGAAAACAGAAAGAGAGTTCCATGGCTCTTACAGACGAGCGACACTTCCATGGCTCTTACAATCTCATAGACTTTACATTACAGTCGCGCGACCCTCTGCGACCGCAAAGTGTCGCTTGTCTGTAAGAGCGCTTATCGGTTCGCATTACGAAACAAGCTAATCCTTCTGCACGGATTTGAATATAAAGGATAAAGAGAAAACTTGTACTAATGTAGATAACACGATTGTATCTAAACCTCCGCTTCTAAATACCTAGTAGACAACATTGTATTACGTTCTGCAATACAACCTGCACACCAAATAATGTATACTCTACACGTGTTTCGCTCCACCAAGGAGCATCCTCAGGAGTTAGACCGACGAACGTTGGCAACAAAGTTGTTTCTCCGCCGAGCGTCCGACAGTCTCGATGTTTTCCGCAAAGTAACGCCTGATTCAATTAATTAAAACTTGTACTCACAAAATACCGGCATTTCTCGAGCACGCCGACTTTGGAAGCGAAAGTTTCGTTGGTGGCCTCGATCTCCAGGAATCGCTCCTTCAGGTCCAGGTTGTTCTTCTGGAGAAAGTAGATGTAGTCCACGCCGATCATCTGTTCATTGACAATTGTTTAATCAAATCTTGTTGAATGGAAGAATATTGACAACAGTTAGCGCTATTTGTTGTCAACAACGTCAGAGGTCTGATGCCAATAAGCTAGACACACTCATTCTCACAACGATAAAAACCTCTAAACCAGGATCATCAGCAGCGATCACTCAAAATACTAGACACTGAAGTCCAGCGGATATAGGAGTAGTAGGCAACACAAAACAAATATCCGACTTCCCGTTTTTGCTCATGCGATGAGAACAATCTAGTATAGAACTCTAAAGGATAGACCGTGGCTAAACGCAGCGTTGTTGCAAGAAGACATTTTAGGCTGAATAATTTGAGATACTTATTGATTTGGTCAGTGCCACTTCCCTATTTTACCCTCGATTCTCGAAAGTCAAGAGAGCCATGATGCTGTCATTGCTATCTTCACTTTTGCATCCTAGCTGCGAACGCTTGACAGGTTGAGAAAGGGTCATTTGCTAATAACCTTTTCGAATGTCCACAAAGACAGTTGAATCTCTAATCTGAATACCAACCTTCTTCAAAAGGTAAGGAGCTTCGACATTGAGCTGACAGCGCCTGCTCGTGGTCCGCTGTGAGTTGTCAGCAGACCAGCTGTCGTCGATGATGGCACAGTCCATCACCACGGGGATCTGAGGGCAGTTGGGAAACCGTCTCTCGTATGCCTGTAACAATATGAATGGGATATTAGTGGAAAGCTACACGATGATAGAGGTTGGAAGCGTTCCAGTTAGTCTTTGTAGATAACTAAATATAAGAACAAAATTTTTCTCCTCCACCGACTTCGTTTTGCGCAGCGGGACGAAAATTGACGTTTTCCGTCCGGAGGGGAGAAAAATATTTGGTGTTGAACTAGCCTGCTAATTGACCTCTAAGGAGTAAATATTCCAGTCATTTAACCAATTATTCCCTTATTATTTTTTGTTGTTGTTGTTGAGTTTGATGGTCTGAACCACCCCTGAAAGTTACGGAACGGTAAAAAAAAATCTTCCGGTATACGAACATAACAGCAAAAATATGCGATGAATATACGAATATTCGGCTACCGCAATACAAGTCAAGACTGTCACAATTTCGTTGTTGTTCTTTAAAAGTACTTTATTTTTATATCATCAGGCAATCTCCAAGATATTTTTGATCCGTCCGCAAATGTTCCATGCATATAGTTTGAATTTTAAGTCCCCGAGTAAGCAGAATCATAATTGCTGATCAATTTTCTGTGATATCCGTATATATGGATAAATTGCGAGCTCGGTAGACCTTAATTGCATCGAATTCATTCGAATTTGGCATTGCACAATCACTGCAAATATTGGCGTGTAAATAAGCATTGGGCAACACTAGATCTATTTTATGTCGGTTAAATTTCGGATTTCTAAATCTGGGCGGTCCAAAAGAGACAGAAACGGTTGAATGGCTTCACGTTAATTGGAGGTAAAGCGAGAAAAGAGATAGATACGAGTATATCAGGAAATAAAGCTGCAGCGATCTTTGTTTTAGTAGACACTATACAGGGTCCAACATAATATGCTGACACTTTTTTAAGGGGATGGTCAGAACATCAAATTGAACAACTTTCTCTATGGGACCAACATCGATATCGCGAAAAAAAATCAGCACATTTGGCTGGAGTAGGTTTGCTGTTTTGTATGGAGGGGCTGATTTTTTTTCCCGATTTCGATGTTGGTGCCATAGAGAAAGTTGTTCAGTTTGATGGTCTGATCATCTCCTTAAAAAAGGGTCGGCATATTAAGAAGGACCCTGTATAGCATTTCCGGTCATCTTCTTCTACATGGATGTTCATAAGGTTAATGTTCATGTTCAGGTCATTCCAACCCGAAAACCCTCAGTTTTAGCTACCATGAGTTTTCTCTGTACTTTACTACTGTAGTTACGTCGCCAATTCGTATGACAGAAATGAGTTCTCAACGTAACCACTAGGAGCGCTGCGCTGTACGAAATTCAATACAAAATTGGTGACGTAACTACAGTAGTAAAAACTCATGGTAGACCTACGGAAGTTAAATACGCTAAAGTAGAGCCTTTCTACATTACACAATACTACCACAGAGGATAAAGTGTTTCTTTAAAATAGCAAAGAGTGAAAAGATGATCAAGAAGATTCCGACGGATCTTTTAATGACATAATATCTTTCATTATTTGGGTAGATCAACTATTTTTTGTCCTCTCAGTACTGTATAAAAAATAGTTTTTATTCCTTTTTTCTTAACATTCATTAATTTTGAAAGATGCATATTGTATCTAATGATATGATTCTTCTACACACATGCACATTGCACCATTTGTGTGGAACTACTAGAAGTTTTTAGCGGTTGTCTGATAGACCAAAAAGCGTTGGGACAACGAAATAAAGCGTCCATCGGACAACCGCCAAAATTCAAGTAAAATTCAAGTAATTATGCAAAACCGTGTATGCATTTAATAAATGCAATCCTTAGTTATTCAACAAACATTAATTTTTGGGGCAAGCAAAATCTGAGCTTGAGCCTGAGCCTGAACATTGAAAAAATTTTATGCAGATGACTGGGACTAGGTATGGACAAAAAATAGTTGATCTACCCATTTACTAATCATTTTAATCGAAAATTCAAAACTTTTACGCCTGACATGGCTGAATAGGCTCGATCCCTTGGCATTAAAAAAAAGGCAGGCACAGACGTGACCAGATTTTGACAGGATCTCGCTTACGGCTCTATGGGGCGATAAACATGTCATCTGTCGAGTTTTTTAGGAACTAAATTTAAAAAAGAAAAGAAAAACGCTCATTGAGTCATAAAACATTTACCTACCTTCATACCTACTCCAATTAAATTTATTTCCTTTAGGGCAGCCCTACAAGAATAGGCTAATAAAATTGACGCTCCTTAGTAGCTGTTACTCTGTACAATCCTCTGTGGTGATACTACTGCTCTCTTGGAAGGATAGTTGGTAATTGTACCAAAGTTACCATAATCCCTAATCTGATTATGGTCGTCAGTTTATTTATGTATTTTTCTACACATTTAAAACTCAAACCAAATCCACTCACTCACTGTCCCATCACATCTACATAAATGTTAAAATAAACATAAATCCTACAATTCAAATTACTTGAAATTTAGCCCGCATGTTTTTCTTCTCATTTGAATAATACCACTACAGTATATAAGACGTGTAGTAAATATTCCATCAAGTTTAACGAACTTATAAATCATGTAGACGCTGAGAGTGCCTAGCTTATAGTTGACAGGTTAGAGACAGGTCTTTGATTAGCTGCTGAACTATCTAATTAGCACGTGCGGAAAGAGGGATTGACTCCGATCGATATATCGCCTACTTACATCACCATGTGCTAATTCCCCCTATAGAGACAAAGGTTCTAAGGACTGACAATATGATCACGTGACGCGCTCGCCCATAGATTGTCCACTGACCGAGCCGGTTTGACCACGGGCGTCGTGTAGGTGAACTCATCAGTGAAAGGTCACGCACACACCGCCGCGCCTTGTAGTAGTGCACTTATCGTATAATACGATATGAGGCTTTCTCTGTGGGGTATTTACTCATGTGCTTACATGAGAGCTACATAAAGACGTAAATAAAATCACGCCTATTTCCCAGGGGGCTCGACAGAGAATACGGATCTCTAGACATACTACCTATCTAATGATCAGAAGATCGAATCCGAAAGGAACAAATATGGCAAGAATATTTGATTCTTATAGCTTGATTATTATCGTTGCTTTATCCTATATTGTTGTCTAGTCATCATAATACACGTCTAGATTAGATTATGATATATGGATAGTCCTACATATCTGTTTGATAATCATGTTCAAGATAACTACGCTGGTATGAATTAATATATCTAATGTGATGGGACGTTTCAAGTTATGTTTTTGTTCAGTTTAGGAATTTGTATTGTTAAGAAGTTAAAGTTTTTGGGTTCGTTATCTTAACCGACTCTCTTTGTAGAAGTAAGATCTTGAGATAAAAAAAGACCTTTCATTTTTCACCAATAACTGCATCGTCATGCCTCTTTCCCAGTGGGATAGCCAGGTACCAATAACAGTAAGCCCATAGTAAGTAATATAATAACACAACAAACTAAATACAAATACGTATTTCTACGTAAACATATCATTTGCATATATCACGAGTTCGAAGACAAACAAAGACTTGACTATAAATGAAACAACACCATTGTAGCGAACCCACGTCAAACCGTTATCGGTCGATAAGCACACAATACAGGGTGCCCAGAAACGTACAAGGTATTCACAAATTAATGCTAATCCTAAAAACGGTTTCTACATATTCTATTCTATTCTATTTTTAAAAATATGCGGTTATTGATGATTTTGCCAATGTCGAGTTTATGACGTAGCAAAAGTGCTTGACGTTGTACGGTTATATTGATATTTTGGTGAAGGGTTGTTTTATCATTTATAAAACAACGCTATCCTGAGCCACCACTGGAGCTTCGTTGTAGGCCGGGGAGGGGGCAACCGAAGAGCGACACGCGACACGTGACCACCCAATAGCCGACCTACAACGGAACTCCGGTTTCTACATAATCGTTAACTGAACCTCTAGTGTCAAATTCCATATTGAACACTAATCCTTGTACTCGTTCGAATAGCTTTGGTGCTCTAAGAGGAATGTGCTACGTAAAATCCTTGATGTCTTGGCGGCAAAACGCATGTGCGTCCTCGGAGATGGATACCCAAAACCGGAAGATCTTAGGTTTTCTCATCTCAGTGGTACTGCCTCCTTCATTGAACATGTATTTGAAGGGTGAAGAAAGCAAAGAGTATTGGGGCTAACACAAAAGATCCCTCTGGGTCGAAGCGTTGCTGGCTTGCCAGCCCCCACAACAAGATAAGAAAATCCTGGATGCAGTACAAAACCAGTATGGAATTGGCCGCTGGAGAAAATTCCCAAGATTGGGAAACTCGCCGCCCTCTCAAATATGCTTGGCGAGAATGGCGAATCAAAGGGTACCACCTCTGCTGGCTTGGCCACCTGGAAAGAATAGATGAGGATCGACATGTTAGGATATCTGGGTTGACCTACTGGCCGACATCCTGTGTGTAGCCCTGGGTATCGCTGGAGCGATGTATTGGAGGTTGACCTACGTGAGCTTCAAGCCAGTATCTGGCAAAAAGGTTCCGCAGGATCGTGAACAACGACGCTCTCTATCGAAGGCCAAGACCCAGTTTGAGCCGAGTTAACCAGCGATTACATTACCCAACATTTAGTGCAGATTTCTGCACAATTACATTGCTTGTCTTGATCGCGACACTTTAAAATAGAGAGAGAACAAATCTGGCAATGTATGCCGAAATCTGCCCAGCATTTTGGGTAATGTAATCGCTGCTTTAGTTTAAAATTGATGATCAATATGGAGGCCCTCGATACTTTTTGTGTTTATCTATTACTTTGCAACACGGTAGCGCGTCTGGACCCCCGCAAGGTTTTCACCTTTCACCATCCCACGGATTGGGAAATTTTCCAATCTTACAAACAGCGGGTGTCCATAGGAAGTTACGCGTACAAAAATGTTACAGACAGATGTTCGTGGGTAGGACACCCTTTAAAGTTGCTCGAGGAAACGTATTGTAAACTCACATGGTCATTGTATTCCCAAAACACTATTCAAGCAGTATCGTCAGCCTATACGACACCCGTTCGAAACGGGACCGAGTGGGACACGTCCAAGAGTTCTCTGCTCCTGCCTGAGCAGTGCAAGGCAGCCATATTAATAAACCGATTAGATGTTTCCGTGCGCTTTTAGGCTACATTCAGACATGTAAGTATTGGAGTTAGTCCATAGGCGAAGTATTTTTCGCTTACGCTGATAGACGGAACACCAGTGTAACCGCGTATGAGACAGCGACAGTCATGAAATCCTATACAATTTGTATGAAAACAGATGTCTAACTCCGGAGTCAGACAGCCGTCGTAGAACAAAAAAGTGGCTACGTCGATAATCGTCTCCTTTTTTAACTAGAGCGATTTTGCTATGTGCATCTCTTACTGAGTCATATGACAAGACACGTACTTCCTTCTAGTTCCTTCTCTTTCTACGAGTTAGTCCCTCGAAATGACAAATTCCATATAATTTAGACAGATTGAAGCATGGACTCAAACCTACTCAAGCTCTTTCGTCCGTGAATCTCAGCCTCAGTGCCTGTACAATAGATTATAGTGGCTTCGCAGTGACGGTCTTTCGCGGTAACGTGCATCCCAATCTTGTAGCATCGTGTTTACATGCATCGGTGGTTTGTGTATCGAGATTCAGAATTACACTCATATCAACTAGAAGCCAAGCTCTTAAAGTGCGCGCAACGGCGCTAGATTCGTAAACAGAATCGTAATCCAGTGCTATAAGGATCAAAATGGTGTGTATCGGGTCTGCGGCGCGGCGGTGCGGTGCGAGGTTAACTCTGGCACGGCGTCTTGCTTATATGAAGCTTTTCTTCTGGTCCGGCCTCGCCGAGATATCTATTCATGTTTCTGTACTGCTCAAGCCGTGTATTGGACATAAAGTCGACGTAGCTCGTAGGTATGTACACTGTTGGTGTTGACAATACAATCGCACGTGCTGTCGTCTCTTTCCGCGAGTTTACCGAAATGGGTCGTACGTATGTTGTACTCTCAGCATTATTAAAGCCACGTACTACATTTTGTGACGAGGAATCGCATGAATAACATCAAAGTCGTTACGAATTTGTTTATCTGTAAGGTACGAGATCCGGCCGTAAAATTATGCAGATGTAGAACTATCTCAGAAATAACCAACACAATATCCTTTTCAAAACTTATACTGTCCATCTTTCTTCTATTATACTTAATTATTTTTAACTATTCAACATCAACCAAATTGGCTTCTTGTTGTTCAAAACTTATTATCTTAATTTACAATCGTAGCGTCTGTGCTACTCTACGGTCAAAATTTGCCTGCTAATTCCGCCAAAACCTCGTCCCTCAACCCCTGCTGGCAGCAGAGTCCTCGAAACTTTTCGCACATGGTCCTCGAGGTCAAAAACTTGAGAAAATGTTAATTAACCATCCCTGAACCACATCCCAAAGTCTCATTAACGTCCGACCTTTTTCCACCTAACCACACTTTTTCCTACCTGTCGACCAAACTATGGTAACCATTACACCAACCGGTTGTGATCTGTAAATTATTTTTTTAAATAACAAAACTCTTTCTTTACATAATATAATAATAACTGAGAGGAAACGGACATTACTTAGCTATTGCAAATTGTCTCACTATGTAACAGCGATATCTCAAGTAATAGTTTGGTTTATAATGCATAACGTTTGATGATTCAAGACTTCTTACAAAATCATCATCATCTCAACAACACGTTTCGTTACATATTAATTATGTGGCTCTTAGGTCCTCCACACGGCACTGGGCCAGTCAGTGTTGCCAGATCCAATTTCTAGAAATCCGTAGGTCAAGGTTGAAATATCCGGAGAAATCCGTCTGATGAAATCTTGAAAAATCCGTAGGTCTACAGCCTTTTTTTTAATGCTTTATCTGACAATTTTGAAGTGGACTAACCCAAAACATCGCTCTAATTTGGCGAAGAAAGTGAGAACAATGCCAATGCATAAAGTAAACATTAATTCGATTTATTTGCGACTTTGGTATCATTTTATGCAGCAAATTGACATTTTAGGGAGGAATTCAGAAGATTTCTATTCTAAAAATCCGTAGATTTGCCATTGAAATCCGTAGATCCGTAAGATGAAGACCAGGTCTAAAATCAGTAGATCTACGGATAAATCCGTAGGTCTGGCAACGCTACGCCCGGCAGTTTAGTTCTAGAGAGTTTGATTAAGTCTCATGAACCAAATTTTATACAGTTCATTCGTTCAATCGTTAACCTTTACAAATAACATTCACTCTCCATTCAATAAAACAAACAGGAAGAAATAAACAATAAAAATATTCTAAAAGCGTATTGTGTGCGATTAATCGCACGATCGAATCTAATATGGAAATCGATTAAAATTTTGTATTCGACAGAGGAATGCGCCCGGCCTTCAATGCGCGAACGGATATGAAATCGAGATTACAACACTAGCTGAACGTTCGTTTCATCGACTCTAAATTGTATTATTACGAGTAATTTATCAAGTGCTGCTAATACGAGTAAACAAACGAAAAATACATGGTGTAACTTTAAATACGTTACATTTCAAAGTGGATGCTTCAGACTATCCAAAGGAACAACTTTAAAAAAAAAACAGCTGATCCCTATTAAACTGCAATGCATACTCGACTAAAATGTATGCAACAGCTGATTTTTTTTGCTCCGATCGGTTTGCTCCCATCTACGAATAATTTATTATTAGGCTCCCATGGTAAAAGTTGTTCAGTTTGATGGGTAGACTTAGTTTAAAAGTATGCTAATGATATCAATTTCACCCAGTAGATTTCATCAGGATGGCTCCGTTTTTTTTAAATATACTTACCTACTCAATCAATCAATCGATCAATATTTATTGCTTTTTCATGTGGTTTACAAGATGTTCTTAAAAATATTCAAGTTCCTGACATGAACCCTGTGAGGGCACAGCAAATAACAAATTTTAACATTACTATTTCATTGTATTTAGTACCTAGTTTATTAATATTCAAACAATACAAAAACATTTATTTCTCAAAACATGCATGCAACTCCATTTTAAAGTTTCGTACTTTAAATCTCACATCATTATTAGCGATTAAATTTATTGCTTTCACCAATACAAGCAATAAACTAAACGAGGGAAGGGAAACAACACTCCCATATTAAAACCGAAATAAAACACGCGGTTATGTGAAAATCCTTTCTTCCCACAATATTCCTGTATCTCATCAACATTCGATATAAAAAGGGAAAACGAAATCCCCGAACAAACGGAAAGCGACTCAATAAAATATCTCGCCTTTTATGTATTATTTAAGCCGAGTATTCACAGGAGGATAACAGTTCCCGTCCGCCTCAAAATGGGAAGCAGTTTTGCAGAAAAATATCATAAATTGTTTTGCATGTTTCATATGAGAAGATCTGGCAGATACAAAACTGAAGGATTACCTCAAAGAGAATAGGCAAACATATTAATATAACAGAGCTATGAATGAAAAATCTTCGAGTACGAGAAAATATTTGGTAGTTTTTGGCAGGGTTCGAAGTGATAATTATCATTGATAATTATCACGATAAGTATCATGATAATTATACGTTGATAATTATTTTGATAATTATAAAAATTAATGGAAACACAAAAAGCTTGCGCTAGCAATGTCACGCCATGTATTTCGGATCATGGTTCACGAAAAAAGAAGCTCACGTACATGAAATCGTTTTTTTCACAGTTTTCTGTTGTTTTTATCAATTATTTGTTATTCATTGTGATGAGAAACGATAAGGTGCTGTTTGTCTGGATAAGAGTGTATTCAAGCAAAAACAGCAATTTTAGAACTTTTAGTTAGAAATTTCTCTCAAAACTAACAACCAGCTTGGATAATTATCATGATAATTATCATAGAATTATTTTATATCTTGATAATTTCGAACCGTGGACTTTTTGGGAAGTGGTGTTCGGCACGGAAAGGTAACCAATTGAAAATGTTACTACTCATGAATGGAAGGAGATGAGATATCGCACTACAAATAATAGTATCAGAGCATCATCATCATCTTATTTAAAGAGCTACGCTCTTGTCGGTGGAGTATTCGCCAATCCTGTCTCTTTTCTGCAAGTGCCTTGAGTTCCTGATACGACTCGACATGAACCTTTTCACCGTCACTCAGCCGTAGGTATCGATATAAGCACCTAACCCTACACTTTGGCGCATCGTAAGCGATGCACTTCCTTGATTTTTGCCACTAGCTCCAGACGGCAACGTCGCACTCTGTACGAAGTAATAACAACACTATGGTAAGCTTCACTATAGACCGGTGGCCAGCTACAGTCAACTATACCTTATACAATTAACGAACTCACTCATTATGCACCTAAAGTAGACTAAAAATAAGTCATAAAAAACTTGGTTTGCCAGGGCGCAGCTTGGCACGTTTTCCGGTGTGATGAAAAACGTGGACCCCAAAAACACCCCATTTTACCTCATCGAATTAAAGGATGGAACTTGTCTGTTGGTCTAGAGGCCGATTAGTAAAGCCTAAAAAACCTGGTCTGCCGCCGCCTATCCTGGCACGTTCATGGGTCCGACTGAATTTAGGGTGCCCCTCGGAGGGTGGATTTTACCTCATCGAATTAACGCATGAAATCAACGCCAATTTATAGTCCTATTAACTATGTTTACATATGCCTTGGTTTGCCTAGGCTCAGCCTGGCAGTTTTCCGGGTCCGACTGATTTTACTTTCAAAAAATTGTTTAGCCAAACTTTAAAAACCGGTATAAATCTACAGAATCTGCGGAAAATTTTACTGAAATTCGCTTGTATAAATTAACCAAGATATATGTTACTCATACAAATATCCCTGAAGGTGGAATTTTAATAGAAAAGGTCAACGGCCCGCAGAAACTAAAAGAGATAGGTATGTGGTCCCGAAGGAAAAAATGTCAAAAACCCTGGGCAATTTGACGTCCCGATGAAAAAATCCAAAATGGGAGATCCAAGATGGTCGTCTTACATTTTCAAAGTCCTCATAACTTTGTAACCATTGACGGTCGGCGCGCTGTGTGTGTACAAATCAAATTAGTAGCAAAGCCCGGCTTACGATGTTTACCTTTCGGTTCTATCAGAAGGCATATTTTAGTATCGTCGAAAATAATGGTGGCGCAGAATTGTTAATCTATGTAACAAATAAATTGATAGATAACTCATTTATTATTTCACCTGAACAATACAGTGACTGACAAAGGTATGTTTTTGTTAATTAAACAATCCTGGAGATTGAGATTTCGATACTTCCAGTCATCATGATATTGGCAGAATTGCAGTGTAAAACATCAGGAATGAGCCCTTAAAAAAAAAAAACCTACGATGTCCGAATATCTTAATTAAGTATTTTAATTTATCGTGTAAGTAGGTCCTTTAGGACTTTAAGGTCCTTAGGTGGGTACCTTTGTCAGACACTGTTTTTCCTGTATTGTTCAAGTGAAATAAATGAGTTATGTATCTATCTATCAATTTATTTGTTACATAGATTAACGATTCTAGGCCACCATTTTTTTCGACACTAAAATATGCCTTCTGATAGACCCGAAAGGTAAACATTGTAAGCCGGGCTTCGCTACTAATTTAATTTGTACACTGTACAAACAGAGAGTAATAAACACAAAAGCACTAACAGGGAAAAATATGTATATATTTCGCAAACTAAAGGGCACTATTATTTAATGGCACTAAATGATTAATCTTGATTCCCGTCATGTGTACGCTAGCTTGATGGACACGTATTTTTACTATTTTGGCCTAATCACCGGTTTCGAAGCCATAATGTCATGTCAACGCCATATTATATCGAGACATGTTGAACTAAGTGTTTTACTCGTTTTTTACTATTTAAACTAGCTTAGTCGCTTGGCGAGTCTATTGACGGGCGGTCGTCTCGGTTGGTGTCTCTGGACTTGCCACGCAGTTCTGCTATTTGGTGTCCTAAAATATGTTTTTGTTAATAAAACAATCCTGGAGATTGAGATTTCGATACTTCCACATCATGATATTGGCAGAATTGCAGTGTAAAACATCAGGAATGAGCCCTTAGTAAAAAAAATACCTACAATGTCCGAATATCCTAATTAGGCATTTTAATGTATCGTGTAGGTAGGTAATTTTCTACCTTTGTCAGTCACTGTTTTTTCCTGTATTGTTCAGGTGAAATAATAAATGTGTTATCTATCTATCTATCAATTTATTTGTTACATAGATTAACAATTCAGCGCCACCATAGGCGTAGCAAGGGGGGGGGGGGGGCCGGGTGGGCCCGGCCTACCCCAGAATCCCTCTGGCCCACCCCAGAAATAAAATTAATCACTTACTAATAATAAGATCAATAGGTAATGATAAATAAACACGATATTATTTTCTTGTGTTTCGTTTCTCATGTCCACTTTCTTGAAAAGTCAATGTGGTCAGAATCGCAATTTGCGATTTTCTATTTTCATCTTGCAAATTTTGAAGCAAAATCTTGAGCTCGCTTCGCTCGCTCCTGTTTTTAGAACATACTGCTCTGATCTTATTTATATTGCTGTAAATCTCGAGCTCGCTTCGCTCGCTCCTGGCTAGACACATTGCAGTAAAATCACGAGCTCACTTCGCTCTCTCCAGAATTGGGTGAAATGTCGAGCTCGCTTCGTTCGCTCTAGGTTTTGGCTCGTATCTTTTCATAGAGTAGTTAAATCTTAAGTTTGCTTTGTTCGTTACAGCTTTTGGGTCGTAAAAAACTCGAGCTCGCTTCGCTCGCTCCAGGATTTTATTCGTATTACACTGATCTCACTATATTGCAGTAAAATCTCGAGCTCGCTTCGCTCGCTTCTGGCTAGACACATTGCAGTAAAATCTCGAGCTCACTTCGCTCGCTCCAGAAGTCGGTGAAATGTCGAGCTCGCTTCGCTCGCTCCTGGCTACGATTGTATCACAAAGACCTAGATGCATTGCATTAAAATCTCGAGCTCACTTAGCTTCGCTCGCTCCAGAATTCAGTGAAATCTCGAGCTCGCTTCGCTCGCTATAGGTTTTAGTTTTTATTACATCAACCTCGCCTGGGCCTGGCCCACCCTGGAAAAAAATCATTGCTACGCCCATGAGCGCCACCATTTTTTACGACACTAAAATATGCCTTCTGATAGAACCGAAAGGTAAACATCGTAAGCAAGGCTTTGCTACTAATTTGATTTGTATACACATAGCGTGCCGACCGTCAATGGTTACAAAGTTATAAGGACATTGAAAATATAAGACGACCATCTTGGATTTTTTCATCGGGACGTCAAATTGCCCAGGGTTTTTGTAATTTTTTCCTTCGGGACCACATACCTATCTCTTTTAGTTTCCGCGGGCCGTTGACCTTTTCTATTAAAATTCCACCTTCAGGGATATTTGTATGAGTACATATATCTTGGTTAATTTATACAAGCGAATTTCAGTAAGTTTTTCTGCAGATTCTATAGATTTATCCCGGTTTTTATAGTTTGGCTAGACAATTTTTTGAAAGTAAAATCAGTCGGACCCGGAAAACTGCCAGGCTGAGCCTAGGCAAACCAAGGCATATGTAAACATAGTTAATAGGACAATACATTGTCATTGATTTCATTCATTAATTCGATGAGGTAAAATCCACCCTCCGAGGGGCACCCTAAATTCAGTAGGACCCATGAACGTGCCAGGATAGGCGGCGGCAGACCAGGTTTTTTAGGCTTTACTAATCGGCCTCTAGACCAACAGACAAGTTCCATCCTTTAATTCGATGAGGTAAAATGGGGTGTTTTTGGGGTCCACGTTTTTCATCACACCGGAAAACGTACCAAGCTGCGCCCTGGCAAACCAAGTTTTTTATGACTTATTTTTAGTCTACTTTAGGTGCATAATGCGTGAGTTCGTTAATTTTATAAGGTATAGTTGACTGTAGCTGGCCACCGGTCTACTAGGTACATCTTTGCGCGAACTGTCTGGCAGTGGGTAATTAAAGCATGAGCATTGATGGTTTTCTAAGGAAGTGATGTATCTGTTACGAAATAACTAGTATTAATCTGTGGTATAGATCTTCTCTGCCTCTCTTTCCCTTCCCATACAAAGTTTCTATAGCAAGGTTAGCAGGATTATGACATTCATGCAACATATTAAGATCAGGTCAAGATACCTCTCAAACATTTCGCCTTACCGACTTACCGTCACCTACTAGTGAAGACTAAGCCTTCTACATCAATAAATAGCAGAGTAGGAACGCCTAGTGCCTTGGAGAATCGATTTCCGATGTCAGCCCCTGGGCTAGGCGTTATACCATGGTAATTAAGGACACAAGTCTAGCTTTTTCTAGGCTCTCGAGTGTTTTTCCTTTGACTCTTTTCATGAAATATGTAGGTAATTTTGCGCTGTTACGCAGGGAGAAAAATAGTTCAAACACGCATTTGAAACCAGGCATAGATACGACTCGTTTCGTTTTTAGAATTTGAAATTAGCTGACAAAATGAACCCGCTTGGTTAAGCAAAGGTTTGATTTCACATAGATGATAATGATGAGTAATAAAATTATCATAATACGAAATGCCCAATATGTTTGCAATTTACACTCAATAAAATAACGTTTCATTGGTCAGTAACATTCAGTTAAACTAAACAAACAACAGTCCAGTTCAAAAAAACTATACTTAGCAACATCAATGTCGTAATACTAAAATCTAAGCACATAATCACATAATTAAGCCAATTTATCGCTGAATATGTAACAAACACGTGAGTTACGTCTTTTTACTTAACTGTTGGTGAAGTGGTCAGCAAGTTATAGGTGATAATGGACTTTGGCTCATTTATACAACTCCTGGGTAGAGCCAGCCAGAAGGGGGTTTAAGTGATATGCGGCAGCGGATCGGAGATAATGAGACTGACAGCGCGACAAGCGCTGTGCCCATTAGCTCTCCTTCTGTTTGAGCACATCCAAACGAGATATACAGGGTGTTTCATAAGTAACAATAAATTTTTTAAACTCATAAGGGGGTTGTTTAGACCAACTTTCTCTATGGGACCAACATCGAAATCGCGAAAAAAATAATTTTATATCCCATACATATTTTAGCTCTAGTCGATTTGTAGAGTATAGAACATAATTTTTTTTTTCGCGATTTCGATATTGGTCCCATAGTGAAAGTTGTTCAGTTTGATGGTCTACACCACCCCGTTAAATGTTTATTTGTAGTTTTGTAACACCTTGTATAATGCGTGATAGAGCCTTCTTGCGCGCCTCATGGCCCTCAGCGTTCACAAGGTTCTCCCATTACAAATGAGTTACCTGTGTATCACGAACACTCACTACTACTTTGAACACAACAGTGTGGAAACGGCCTCACTACCGATTCACACTGGGCATAGTTTGGGCACTGCTTTTGAAGTGTAGATATTTTGTGGTTCCGGCTTAGGATGCTTAGGAGAAAGCTTAGGATGGAACACACCATCTCATCCCGTGAATGTCGTTTGAGGCGAGTAAAGTTTCCACCTATATTATTAGTATAGGAACTGACACTGAAGAACAAATAGGAAGCCTAAAAGTTTCTAACTTAAACCCTAAACCAAAACCCTTAAGGCTCATCGATAGAAAGAGCCCTGCGGTGAGGCTAAGAGTGGTCAACTAGTGACGTCAATGGACTGTGTGACGTCACAAATCCTGTGAACAGTAAGGCTCAAGACACGTGTGGATCTAATTGGCCAGTTTACTTTGAAATATAGCTACGTTGTGCGAAAGTCTGTAAGGTCTTTCTGAATAAGTCATATTATACATATAGTCGTCTACATATGCTAAGTATTCTTCGGGCATATTATGGTCAGGAGCAGGAGATCAGATAGTTTGGAAAAACTCATAATCACCGGCCGTATTGTGGAAAAAGTAGTAGAGGACGCATTTCTACGAGAGGGACCGACGTGGTAAACATAATCGGGACCAAGATCAAGCCACATATGAGGTCCCAGAAGGGCGGCTCCATACAACGAGCGAAACAGGCGCGTCTATGTAATGTAATCGTGCAAGTACGGACACAAAATGAATAGATATGATAGTCCTGGCATCCAACTGTCTTGACGCGAGATCGGCGCGTACGTGCGTGTCTATGTGTGCGTGCGCCTGTTTCGCTCGTTTGTATGAAGCTGCCCTTCTGGGATATTTACTGATCGAGCAGCCCACGATGGACACGTCTAAGCCATGAAGTTACGACAAAGAAGAAGACATATTGCTATTCTTAACCACGCTTAACCATGTCATGATGTCACGCAAGGGAAGCATATCAACCCCTCTGGCCTCAAATGTCGTAAACGCCATTAAGGACTTTTTACAGGGGAATACACCGATCGATAGAGCGAAAAAAAATAAACAAAACTGCATTTTTAACTCATTTTGGCCAAAAGTGGCGTTTACGAACTTTGAGGCCAGAAGGGTCTATAAGCCCAACAGTTAGACGTCATTCGACAATAACTATTTACATATAGGTAAATGAAAACCAATAAATCAGTACTACGTTAATTAACTGCCAATTCAAATTTAAACCGTATTGAGTGTCCACACGTTTAATTTGATTACGGAAACGTGCTCTTTTTAATTTGATCCTTCGACAGTTTGAACCCCTAACTTATTTAACAACCTTAATTGGGTCTGGCATGCGATAGGAGCTTAAAATATTGATACTGTACAGAGCCAGCCAGTCAGTTTGACTGCCAACCTGTACCTACCTGAATTTCCTACACAATAAAGAATGTATGTTTATTTATTTTAGTCAGAGTCTCTTCCGTCTTCAAGAACCACAGAAAGGAATTTTAAGCTTAAGCGATATCGATATCGCAACTGCACTGCCGCGTCGTCACCAGTATCGCCGCGATTGACGCGGTGACAAATCTATCGGCGATGTTGCGACTATATCGTTCCCTCAACGCCTACGCTCAAAAATAGCTTGTGGGATATCACTCTAACGCTCATTAAAGTTAATCCTCCATTTAATTAAAATAGTTTAATATCTATCTATCTATATAGCGCGCGCCATATACTACAATTATACCTCTATACCTCTTTTGCCTGATTCACATCCATACTTCAACAACGACATCAACAAGACAATAAGTGACAGCAAGAGATTTAATGGGGGATTAATTTTAATCTGCAACTGAGTGTAAGGGACTCGAATCTTAACTTAAAATTTGGTCACCGATACTATGTAGAACTATATATACTATATACTATTCTGTGCCGATCCGATACTATTCTGTGCCGATCCGATACGATACTTACTTTGTCATAAAAACGCCAGCTATACGTCAAGATTGATTAATTTACATAAAAAGAAAGAAAACTTATCTGACAATGATTGATCACCTCAGCCGTCCAGCCGTTACAACAAAACGACGTCAAATACTTCAATAATAAAGAAAGAGGGGGGAAAGCTACCCCCTGAAAGACGAGGCTTCTTTTTAATTTATTCCCTTTCGGGGGGTTAACTTACTGGCGTGATATGACGTTATAAATTACATTCGATGTTATTCTAGACCTTAACATGAGATTTAAAAATAGCTAACCTTGAGCTGAAATTAACTTTATTCTCATAAGAACAATGTTTACTTTAATTGGGTACTAGTGTTTACCCGAAACTTCGTCCGCACAAATTATATACCAGATTTTATGTCAGATCATAAGCTATCAAAAAAAAAAGTTTCATCATAATCGGTCCAGTAGTTTTTGCGTGAAGTGCGAACAAACAAACAAACAAACAGACCGACAAAATTTCTAAAAAAAGGTTGATTTCGAGTCAGGGATACCTAAAAACCATATCGTAATCTTTTTTTTGTAAATATCTTCAATGTCAGACACACGTCAGTTACAGTTTTATAAAGTTTAGATGACTGAAATAAATATTATATGAACAAACGAAATGAAAACAGGTAATGAGCTCGTCGCCACCTTATCACACAAGCGATTTTTGAGCGTAGACGATGTCGCATCTGAATCGCTGCGACTTTTACAGAGCGTTATTCGGGTACTCTAGTCCAATCATTTTAGGGTTTGACCCTAACAATAATTCATCTATCGCTGAAACTTTGCAGTGTGATAAAGTAAAGTATACAGATTACGGTTGACAAATAATCTAGGTTTAATTTTTTCCGGTCCTAGATTATTTGTCAACCGTAATCTCTATACTTTACTATATTACACTGCAAAGTTTCAGCGATAGATGAATTACTGTTAGGGTTTCCATACAAGGAAACTCTAAAATGATTGGACTACTCTACCCATCAAACTGAACAACTTTTACTGAGAGCAAACCTGTAAGAACAAAAAAAACGTTTGAGTCGAGTTGGCATTGCAGTGTTTATTATGCAACAGCTGATTTCTTTTTGCACTGACAGGTTTGCTCCCATAGTAAAAGTTGTTCAGTTTGATGGGAAGTCGTTAAACCGACTTCGAAACCCAGGTCGGTCGCAGTAAGGACAACATGTTCAGGTGGGGATTCTCGGATGCGCAAAATGTGAGTTGCTTGTGTGGAGCTCCACAAACGATGGCCCATCTCACATCGTGCCCTGCGTGCCTTAACACCTGTACGCAGGAGGAGCTCATGACCGCTAGCGACGGTGCAGTATCGGTTGCCCACTTCTGGCAAGGTTCTATTTAGCGACTTTGTTCAAAATTTGAAGTCGACACGATAAGAAGAAGAAGTTTGATGGGTAGAGTATGTATTAATGATACTTTTCCTAACACCCTGTAGGTACAGCGTATCTCAAAAATCAGAGAAAACACAAAGAGTAAGTGTAGATAAGATAACGTAAAGATAACAATGTAAACACGAGGTGACATTCAGATATCAGACGTATGCACAAAGATAAAGCATCAATCATTCGTTTATATACTCGTATCTCTAAATCATTATTTAATCCCTGAAGCTAATAGATCGATCAATTCCAAAGTGAATTTGGTTAGTTAAACTGTGTTTTAACGAATGATGTCCTCACGGGTCATCTACTCCTTTTACTTTGCAACCTGTATGAAGGCCTCCGCACATTGCAGCGATATTATCGAGCGATTTTATCGAGCGATATTATCGACAGCGACACCTTACACATTGCAGCGATTCCGCGATTCGCGTCACGCATGCGCCCACCACTGAATGTAGTCGAAAGAGATTGCGTCAGGTTGCGATAATATCACGGCAGTGTGCGGGATCGAGCGCGTCCCCATACAAAATATACTGAGAAAAATTATCGCAAAATCGCAGCGATATTATCGCTCGATAATATCGCGGCAGTGTGTAGGATCGCGCGCGTCCCCATACAAAATGTACTGGAAACAATTATCGCAAAATCGCAGCGATATTATCGCTCGATAAAATCGCTGTAATGTGCGGAAGCCTTAACCCATGCAATGTAATATGAACAACCTTCTCAATTCAACTCTAAGGCTCGTATACAGAACGACACTCAAGTGGAGATCTCTTCTTGAGCATAGATAGAAAAAGATGCAAATACATGCAACGTATACATGCATCCTTGTCTATTTTTACTTAAGAAGAGATCTCCACTATGTTTCGTTCTGTAATACTAGCCTTAGTTTTTTTAACGTTTTGCTGTTTTTTTTTAAATGCGTTACTACGTGCAAAATTATGTATTGTATTTTTATGTATTGTATTTATTTATTTACCAGACACATGAAATGACACGACTTAAATAATATATCACATAAACCAAATTTGTTCATTAATGTGCAATACCATTACCACTGCTGAACAGTCCGTAGTTAAAGTTAATAATTAGTATTGTCTTTACAAATGAAGTAGGTACAGACCTACTTTTCTATGTAATCGATAAATCAAAGTGTAAACTTAATTGAGTTACATATTCAAGGGGTGCTGAACAATCCATAGTAAAAGTTGTTCAGTTTCATGGTCTATAGCACCCGGTTAAGCATGTATCGCATTTAAGTTTACACTATGTATACAGGCTCCTTCTTAATATGCTGACGGTTTTTAAGGAGAGGATCAGACCATCATACTGAATAACTTTCTCTATGGGACCAATATCGTAATCGCGAAAAAATCTGATGTCCCATCTATTTGGGTCGAATAAGGCTTGCAGTTCATATCCTGTTTTCCATCTTTAATTGGATCGTAGATATTGCCCGATAGAAAATAGCTTCTTTTCGACTTTTTTTGGGTTAATGCTATTATATTCGAAGCCGGTCACTACAAGCAACAAAAATTAATTACTGTTTAACTATACCATTCTAACTCTCCTTTGACCTATATATTTACACTCGATAAGATAAAGTAGGCATAGCATAGTTCATACGAGAGAGAGAGAGATAAAATAATTGACATTTTGACACAACATTATCTTGACATAAATTATGTGCTAATTTAGGCCGCGTCAGATTTGTAGTTATTTCTAAAAACCAAAGATTAAATACAACATACATACACATAAGCTCACGCCATTGTCCCATGGGGGTAGGCAGAGACCACGGACCGCCACACGTTACGACTCTGACACACCTCTTTAGCCTCATTCACATTCATACATCTCTTCATGCACTTCCGTCGATTGAGGGTGCTACGCACTTGTCCTTTTCGGAAAAGATCACAAGGTGTACCCAATCACCCTAGTAATATTTAAAAAGGTGGTGGTTTTGTCCATAAAACTGAGAAACTGCTACGAAGAATACAAAATACAGTATTTGAGAGTTACGCGGTTATTATTTAATCTAGAATTAAACATTTTAACGGGTTCTTACCGCGTTTTAGTAATATCGGGAACTCAAATATACTAAAACGCGGTAAGAACCCGTTAAAATGATTAATTCTAGATTAAGAATACAAAGTCACAAAAAATTAAAAGTTAGTCACCGTTTAAGACAAGTAACAAAATATTTGATGGCCATGAAATAATTACGCCAAAATTAAGACGTGTTGAGACGATTGGTTGATTAGCAAGCAAGTGGATCATGTTTAACAAGAAACGGTTTCGTATGATGTTTTTGTTAATTAACCAGCACGACCGAAAGATCAACAAATGTACAACATTCATACGGTTGTGGAATGAACATGACATGCCTTGATTCTAATGTTACAAGTTTGTAATAAAGTAAGGGTTGAGAAATGGGCTGAACCCGTCTGAAGCCAGACGCTGGGGGCGACGGCAAAGTGGGGGCGGAGTTATAAATTTACATAGAAGATAATCAGTTTGACCGTAAATGTCTGACAGTTAACATGAAAACCGACTTCAAAACTTAAAAGTAGAAAAAAATATTACAGGCGATGTCTTTTACTTTCGCATTGCTACGAACGAGTAAGTAAGTTTTAGCCTGTAGAATTCCACTGCAGGGCAAAGGCCTCCTCTCACGAATAAGGGTGAGAGGGAGCGGGCCATACTCCACCACGAGGGCCCAGTGCGTGTTGGTGGAGGCAAGTTAGTGGTCATGGCCTCTGACCTAGCTTAACGAATAGATACAACGCCATCTGACGGAACTATCCGAGACCAACTGCTTAACGTGCCTTCCGAAGCACGGAAACGCTCGACATGCTTAGTTACGAGTAAGGGCGTTAATTTGTTCTGTTTTGCTGTTTTAATTTGTTTTGCTGTCAAGCCTATACAAACTTGGAGTAATTTTTTTGAGCCTGGCTTGACACAGACTCCAATAATAGTAGATTACACACCGAGGGCAGGAAAGTAAGAAAGGTCTCAGATCAACATGAGATCTGAGGCTTTCTTATTTACTGCCCGAGGTTAGTATACTATTTTTCTCCTCGACTGAGATGGAAAGCAGCAACTTCGTTTAGCGCAGCGGGACGAAATTGACGCTTTCCGTCCGAAGGGGAGAAAAACATATTAATGCCACTGATTACTTAAAGTGCTAATGCTCTTAAAGAAGCGAAAGTAAAACTCATCGGCTGTAATTATAAATTTTAACTTTTTGTAGTTTTAGATTATGTATACATTTTATTTATTTCATGTTTCACGAGACAGCTCAACTCAGATTTTAGTTATTTCATATTACCTATTTTATTTTATTCATTTTAGGAAAACTTACGGACTAATTACAGGATAGTAAGATATCAATATTTTTTATAAACCAACATTGCCAACTAAAAGTTTCCACAGATAAATATCATTCGTTTTACTTATTTGTGTGAAAATACAAATTTAGATTTAGTAAAAGTAATCGGAATTACTTAAATATTAACTAAAAACTAAGTGTAAAGAGGTGCTGAGTGAGCCACTAGTTCATTAATCTAGGTAGGTATTTTACAGTGAGAACTCGTTTAACTGACGTCGTGCTTGTGCAAAACAAATCAAAGTTAAGGTCAACAGAGCTATACACGCAAGGGGTACATCGATACGAAGAAAATGCTTCAATAACCGATGGTTTCCTGTCATCTTTTGACGAGTTCTATTGTGTAGCGAAGTGCGTCATCAGATCTTCATCAAATTAAAATGGGACAAACTCGGGGGAAACTCCTTCAGAACAAAAAAGAAACATACAAATCGGCCAAGATGAGTGATCGCTTAAAGTGATCATCAACATAAAATACAAACACACCTAACTATCCCTAAGTGTCCCATGAGAAAACCTGACAAAATTATCCTTGGTCACGTTTAGCAAAATTGGGTGCGGAAAAGTAATTTATAAATTGTTTGCCTAAAATATTAATATAACAGACTAAAATTTTTCTCAAATTGTTGGTCCCATTTTTCTAAAAAAATTCTTCCAAAAGCAATATTTAAATGAGAAACTGAGTGCTTCGCACGATCAACACATTATTTATTCAAGTCTTAGAAAAAGACTCAAGTACTTACATGAGAAAATTGTTATTTCTACGAAAAGCTTTATAGTATGGCCAGTCTACTTCTAAATGTGACGACTTCGTTATGTGTTCAGATGTCATGTCAGTCAAATAATTGATTTAGGCCCGATTCGACCAAACGCGAGTAAATTTTCACCACGTCAGAGGCCGTAAGGCGGTTTGAATAAACTCTGACACCAGGGCTTGCCCACACGATAAGAAGAAGATTGACGAATTTCACATACGCATTAGAATTTCTTTTTCAGCGTATGCAGGATAATTAATACCACATAATTGATATCTTACTAGAAAAAACAGCTTCATGCAAGCTCTTGGCGTCCAGTTCACCACTACATGCGCAGCGATGTTTCTACCAAACCACACCCCGGACACTGCCTACACAAAACAGAAATTGACAAGATGACGTCAGCACATGCGAAACGGAGTCTAGGGCTGCAATAACGCCTTCGTCCTGAGATTATATTCTTTTTTTTTTAAACGAGACAATTGTGGTGTCAGTCTAGGCTACAGGTAAGAGGGCAATAGAGGGGGTGAGAGAAAAAAGTTGGTGGGAGGCAGGAAGTGTCTATACTGTATGTAGTATAGATACTCTTTCTTATACTGTGACCAAACTGCCGCTCATTCTCGTACCTGAACGTTCACGTATTGCCGTCCGCTGCGTATGTAGGGGTGTACCGGCCGCCGCGAGGTTGTATGAAGCCTATGAAGCAGTTTTTCTGGTAGGATATCTATTCGGTGTTATCACTTTTGATGGCCTTTGTGAATCAGCCTACTATTTCTCACGGATGTCTTCACGAAATCGCAAACTAGCGTTACACGCAAATAGCGTGCGCGAGTTACGTACAACAAAGCTATCATGTGTACAAACAAATGTTATGCACGAAACTTGTTTTACTGGTTGTGCAGAGACGACATCAAACTTTAATATTGTGTTAGTAAACAACAGGAGGAACGTAAACAAGTGTGTGAACCTTTGAAATGATTCGTTAATATCTATCTATAAGGTCACGTCTCTTTCCCAGTGGGATAGGCAGAGACCAGGGCGCGCCGTCGACTACGATCCTTGCATACCTCTTTTGCTTCATTCACATCCATACATCTCTTCATACATGCCCGCGGTTTCGAGTACTCCCTTTTTTGTAGCCCGCAACCGTCAGAATACGTCCTACGAGGGCGCCCTCTGCCCCCACAATTCCAATCACATTAGCACCATAACTCTTTCGTACGTCTGTTGTCACGCATCCTCTCCACATGACCAAACCAAAGAAGCATACCTTTTCTCTATTCTTGTCACAACATCTTCTTTCAATTTACATCGATCTCTAATCACACAATTTCTCACTCTATCTCTCAGCATAACACCATACATACTTCGCAAGGAACGCATTTCAATCTCAGGAAGTTCGGCTTCAGATAGCACCAACCCAGACGGGTGTCGAAAGAGGCGACTAGTTCATTCAGACAATAGTCAACATCTCCGATGCCCTCAAATGCTTCCAACCCAACCTCGGATCGTATCGGTTTCCCTTTCCATCGCTTCAGAGGAGGAAGGACGAGAATTCATAAATGAAAACATTGATACAACAACGCAACGCCACGTACAACGCCTTGCGAGTTCAGTTTAATAACGCGTTCAGGATGCTGGTGGGGCTGCCGCGATTCTGTAGTGCGTCGGGGATGTTTGCCGATGCGCGAGTTGATTGTTTCTACACAATTATGCGCAAAAGGTGTAAATCCCTCGTGGGTAGGATGAGAGCCAGCGCCAACAGCATCTTGACCATGTTTGCTAGTAGGTTTGATTGTCAGTACGTGAACCATTGCTGTATGGTTCACGTGTTGACAAACAAACAATTATAATAGATTAAAAAAAAAAAAAAAAAAAAAAAAAAAAATGTTGTGCATAAACTAACAATATGCTAAGTATGTTACTAACAAAATTGTGATCCCAGTTGGTCGAAAATAAAGTTTTCTATTCTATTCTATTCTATTGATGCACTTAAAAATATCCTGCGTACCTACCAGAACTGTTTGTTGATTACATAGACATATTACTCTAGCGATAGACCAGCTCGTTCAAACAAAGAACATGTCACACAAAACAACACAAAATGACACATTGCGGTCTGTCATTGCCATAGTGACGATGTGAACTCGGGAACATCAATCAGGTGCGTACACCTCATTCAAGTGGAACATGTTGCTTCTATGCAAGGGCAAGTCTATCGCTAGAGTTAAAGTCTATGGTTGATTACGATTACTCAATAACGAACAAAGGCTCAACTCAATAGCGATGACCTTTAGGGAGATACGGCATGTTCTGACCTCTGACATATCCAGTCAACAGAGACGTGGATCAACGATTCTTAAATATAATCTTAGCTTCATTCGTGCTTTTCATTAAAGCTACTACAACCCCAATATGCGAGAAGTAAAGCTCCATATTTCTTGACAACTTGCTAAGTATTTATCCAAGTTTCACGATAACAGCAGCGCGCGCGTAGAAACTTGTTTTAATTTCTTACCTTTTACAAGATGCAGTTACTAATTGGGTACAGTCGAGTCAACTAACATTGTGGCGGCGGGCAGGATTCGTAGCGAGGTAAAGTGATGGAGTAAAGCCTTAACAGAATGGTACCGTGCGTGGCCGAAATTAGGCAAAAGAGGAGCCGGCACTGCCGAGTGGGTTGACGACATCTGGAAAAGCGCCGGTAAGACCTGGATGCGATTGGCGCAGGAGCTAGAAGGATGGCAAAGTGGGGAGGAGGCTTATGCCCTACAGTGGGTGGATACAGGCCGATGATGATGATGATAAACTTAAATGTGTATCATAAGGAGATAAGAGGGAAAGAAAGGATAGAGGATTCGGTATCGTGATGTCTAAGGGTTGAACCTCAACTGCCAGCCAGCACCGCATCGGATGTTTCACTCGCCTCATCCTTTTCTGTCACTCGTGAACGTCATTTGCTAGAGCAAATAAGATAGCGGGAACGCGACCGCACGCCGCAGCACCGGCAGTGCTGCGACCGTTCTCGCTCTAGCAAATGACGTTCCTGAGCGACAGAAAAGGATAGAGCGTGAAAAAAAGCGATGAGCTGCTGCCAGATGAGGCAAGGAGACAGGGTTTGCGAATACATCACCGACAAGAGCGTAGTATAGTATAATGATGATAATTGATCAATTAGTTTGGCAATTTAAACTATTATGTATCGTTGCCGAGTGTACCTAACTACATAAACTTCAGTAACTTGTCGGATAATTACTCTAAGTACAGCATTCTGAGGAAACGACTAGTTATAGATAAAGTTGTTAATTCCATTAGAGGTGTGTTGTTTTATAATTATTATGTTTGATGGCAAGGAGATGATATAGGGTGTCGACAGCAAATAATGGGATAAGAAGTTGATGATGATTTTGATGAAAATATTCATACCTAGGCCATTTTAGTGTTCTGCTTAGTTTTTCCCTCTGTAAATACATATTGCTACAAAAATGGTGTGCGTAGCTTCAATGGCCGCGCGTATCTAACAGCTATACAGGGTGTTCTTCTTATCGAGTGGGCTGCAAAGCCCTGGTGTCAGAGTTTATTCAAACCGCCTTACGGCTCTGACGTGGTTTTTTATGTAACGACTACTACCACCAGTGATAGTAGCCGGGACCAACAGCTTAACGTGCCATCCGAAGCACGGAATCATCTTTCTTTTCAGACAATCAGGTGACTCAGCCTGCAATGTCCTAACCAACTGGGGAAAAACGCACAAAGTGACATTTCACTAGGTGCCCCCCGTGGGAATCGAACCCACGACCTCCGTGTCAAGAGCCCAATGCTCTAACCATTAGACCACGGAGGCAGGGTGTTAGGTGCATTACTTTAAGAGGTGATTTGATGGTAGGTATCCTTGATGTTATAAGAGATAAGTGTACTTTTTGCAACCATCAGCAGCAAGACTGATTCAGTGGTTATAGGGTGTAGAGCATCTCTGTGATGGGGATGGACCATGTCTGCCTGCATATCTTCAGTCGGTTTAGGAGTTACAGACGTTTAAATGTCAGTAAAAAATGAAAGATGCTGCAAGGCTGATCATATGATATTATTGCAGTATGCACTGTAGCTATGTGAACAGTACAAAAACTGACATGAACTCGGTCGAAGTCGGTCAAAGGTCGGACCTTTGAACGGCTGTAACTCCTAAACCGACTGATGAACAATGTCAGTTTATGTACTGTTCACATAGCTACAGTGCATACTACAATAATATCATACGATCAGCCTTGCAGCTGATCTTTAATTTTTTACTGACCTTTAATCGTCTGTTACTCCTAAATAGACTGAAGTTATGCAGGCAGACCTGGTCCATTACCATCACAGAGATCCTCCATAAACACTGAATCAGCCTTGCTGCTGATGGTTGCAAAAAGAACACTTATCTCTTATACTATGATACTAAACAACTTTCCCTAAGAAACCCTATAGGAAATTCGCAAAAAAAAAATGTCGGACTTTGCATACTACATGCAATCAACTGATCGAACGTTTGTATGAAAATTCGAAAAAAAGATCTCGAATTTCCTATAGGTTTCTAAGGGAAAGTTGTTCAGTATCATGGTTAGAATCACCCCTTAAAGTAATGCAACAGTTTACCCTAGCACCCTATACTTAACTAGGGTAGGGATAGATATAGGTTAACCCATTGACTGCCCGCGCTACCCTATTAAGTAATAAACGAGCCTGCACTCTGAAACGTTTCATTGAGATCAAAATCCTTCAAAAAACCAATATCTTGCGTCCTTTTTCCTTGGTGACCTTCGTTCGACAAAATATGGTCACCAAACCCTTCTCTTCGCCCAACATTTCAAAACCCTATAAGGCTATTAAAAGAGGTTACTATAACCACATGAAGCGGACTTAAAAACGTAAACAGTCACGATTTGCAAACTTGCTGAACCGGTTGTAGTAATTGCGTACGCGCATGCTGGATAAATGCATGGTTTGGTGGCTTAATATCTAGTGGTGGGTGTATTTTATATCATAGTCCTGCTATTACTTTTGATATATATTATTATTTGTATTTGTATTTGTATTTAGTCTGCCTGAGACTACACGGGATCGAGCAAAAAGCCTCACAGTCTGTAATCATCATCAGCTTTCAAGGGCACGGGCAATACTCTACCACCCAGTACTGATTGGTGGAGGCGCTTTAGTGGTACAGTAGTTTATAAGTCTTACCGATGTACCTACCTGCGCAGTTTACAAATTTTAACAGCGCGCGAAACTATATTGATCAATCAGGATGTGCCACCTTAAATACCTTGCTGCTATTGGCTAATTGTTTTCGCGCCCTTTTCGCTGCTACCCGACTTTAAAGGGTGCAAACCTTTGATTACAAAATAACTTCGGTTTTTGACGGGGACTCGGTCCTGCCCTGCGCAAACGAAGATTGACAAGCGGTATTATTTTAAAAGTTGCTACCTATCACAAGTAATTTCAAGATAATTTCCGAAATAATCCACCATAGATTTTGCCAAATTTAAATAGAAACATCTCTGAGATAGAGTGTACGAGTGTACACACAAAAATAGCAAATCGGTCTAGAACGTTATGAAAAAACATATAGTAGATTACACACCGAGGGCAGGAAAGTAAGAAAGGTCTCAGATCTCATGTGATCTGAGGCTTTCTTATTTACTGCCCGAGTTTAATATACTATTTTTCTCCTCGACGGAGGTGGAAAGCGGCAACTTCGTTTAGCGCAGCGGGACGTAAATTTACGCTTTCCGTCCGGAGGGGAGAAAAAGAAATAACCTTCTCCTTTTTGAAGTCTCGTTTACGAAGTAGGTCAACTATACTAAATGTGAACCTGTTTTGAAAGTTGCAATCTTGAAAAGACTGTTGTAGCAAAAATACTGACCATTATTTTATGTATGCAATCTTCTAGATGCTTCGTCCCCTCGAATTCTATTAGTTTCCAAGATAAAAAGTAGCCTTTGTCCGTCTCCACACTATGTTTAAGAGGATATAATTCGGAGCGCACTCCATACAAACGTACTATGGTGATATTTTCAATACTAACCAATTAAAGTCAATGAAATTTTGAAGAAACAATCTAGAAACAAATTTCTATGCTTGCATAGAGTCAGATTTTTGTTAAAATGTATAGTTTTAAAGTTACAGCACCTCAAAGATTTCCATACAAATTTTAAATTAATCCTAGCATTGAAACTGTATATTTTAACGAAAATCTGACTCCATACAAGCATAGAGATTTGTTTGTTTCTGCAAAATTTCATTGGGTTTAATTGGTTAGTATTGAAAATATCACCATAGTACGTTTGTATGCAGCGCGCATTTTCGCTCTCGGGATAAAATTCTCTTAAGGCTTCGCATATCAAATTTAATGGTGATTGTTTGAACGCCTGAGTCGTGAAAGTCGAACAAACACATCTTCAGGTTAACGATATTAGTTCGGTACCTACTTACAGGATGTTTTGCTAACTTTTGCCACAACCTTTAATGCGAAGACGACCCACCCTGCTGATGTAATCGTTACCAGGCTGGACCGAGGCAAAACATAGGTTCTGTCCAGAAGAGGAATCCCGTTTCGGTCATGGACTCATGGATGTAATCATGTGTGTATAGTTCCCTTCCATAATAAAATACTTGGAGCTTCAGTTAATCAGAACAATAAAGGGTGGTAGGTTAAACAGTTGCGTTACTTTAAGGGGTGATTAAACCCATGATACTGAACAACTTTCCATAAGAAACCTATAGGAAATACGAAAAAAGCAATTTTTACTTTTCATGCAAACGTTCGATCAGCTGATTGCATTTAGTATAAAAAGTCTATTACATACATACATACATATACTCACGCCTGTGTCCCATTGGGGTAGGCAGAGACAATTGATCGCCGTCGACTACGATCCTGACATACTTCTTTTGCCTCTTCCAAAGTTATAAGTCGTTTCATACACGCTCGTCTGTTTCGGGTACATTTGATCTGACCCTTCTTAAGTATGCTGCCAATTTGGTCAGCATACGTACGTCTAGGGCGACCCCTTAAGTCCATTACATTTTTTTCAAATTTCCTATAGCTTTCTTTATTTATTTATTCTATTTATTCTATTTTAATGCAACTGTTTACCCTAACACCCTGTATATGGGTCTGTGAGCGTTTTTTATCAATCAATCAATCTTTCAAATATATTTAATTTTACACCGAAACATACCACCTTTATTTATGTTTATAATTATAATATGGATATAAATCCACCACTGTCTTCCAGGATCCAAGTCTACCTTTCTTGGAAGCCAGGGCCATACCTTATAATAATACCTGTACTGTTCCTATTGTAATCTTATCTACGCAAACACGATGGTATTTTTGTCTTTTATTGTGATAATACTCTTTTTAATTTTTTTTTTTTTTTTAATTACGCCGACCCCAAATCGTGCGACAAGGACATAAGAATGATGACTATGAGTTAGGTATAGGATGTCTAGAAATAATAGCTATCTTTGTCAAAACAACATTTTCTGAACAAACAAGATATAAAATAACAGCGAAGAGGAAGCAGTAGAGAGGTTAAATGTGGGCGTGACAGATGGATAAACAAACAAACTGTAATCTTTCAAGTTCAACTAACATTCCCTGTATTGTACTGGTGTGCATACAAATTATAGTAGATTACACATCGAGGGCAGGAAAGTAAGAAAGGTCTCAGATTTCATGTAATAGCCGAGCCGAGGTCAACAAACATGTGATCAGAGGCATAAGAATTAATTAACTATTCTTATGTCAGAGGCTTTTTTATTTACTGCCCGAGGTTAGTATACTATTTTTCTCCTCGACGGAGGTGGACAGCGGCAACTTCCTTTAGCGCTGCGCGACGAAAATTGACGCTTTCCGTCCGGAGGGGAGAAAAATAATTAGTATAATTATCATCGTTATCATCAGAAGGCTACAAAACGAACACTGTTCCTCGGTGTATAGGCTGATGATGATAAAGATTGTGTATACGATCGTGTGTTTTTGTTTAGAAGATTAATCATAAATTAGTTATTCATACACTCTCAAAGAGAAGGTGAATATTCGGACTAGAACTGCGCATAAATTAATAATCGTATAGTTCATCTCATATTCCACTGCTCCTAAGCAGGCTTGCATTAATTCAAAACAAGACTTAACCTTACTGTAAACGTAATCTAAATAATTCAGAACCAAGAGGAACAATCAGGAACAAAACACAGCCATCGACAAGATATTAACATTAATATTGAACTCTATTTCAACATTCTTAAGATCAAAATGTACATTGTGGGCTGCATTCAACGAATAAATTGGCATTGTGTATTGACGTCCTGAATTCCCAAAGCTTCAGAAATTATATTTAGCTCTGGCTAGGGCTGCCACGGTCACCACATTCTGAAGAGTACCAACTGAAGTATTAATTTTATCAAAATAAAAAGTATTATTCCTACTCGATCAAAGTGATAAAACTGGTTCAGAAAAATATAATTATCGTTGCGTTATTATAAGTATAAATATTTCAATATTTTGTAATAGTGTTTTATTTGCCATAGAAAACGTATTAGGTATAGTAAAAAAAGTAATTTCAGGGTTTATAAGGTACAGTAAAAGTTGTTCTTACAATTTAACATTCCGTGTCAACCTTAACTACGAATAAAACGAATGAAATATTTATTTACCTACACTAAACACATAAATACAACACAGAGCAGAAAACAAAACTATTTTGTTTCAGAAAGTATGACAACCCTAACTCAAGCAATAACAGAATTCCGGAATTCCTTCTGTGTTTCTGTTTATCGCAACACTGTTCCAGACATGTTTAGCTTTTCCCTCAGCCGTGGAAAATTTATCTTTTCAAGGTCCGAGGAGGTTTTAAACTTTATTTATTACGGGATATTCTTGTAAGACCCATTATTGTTATGACAAACAACTCATCAAGGCTTTACAAGGTCAGGATCTAATCTCGCCGTTTTCATCTTCGTTAAATTAAAATGCGAGTCCTAAGAATGGGCCACCTTATTTCTTTCAGTGGATCTCGTACAAGGCCGACACCGAATTAGATTTGAGATTAGATTTAGGAGACTTAGTGGGGTACTACAGAACAACACTCAAGTGGAGATCTCTTCTTAAGACGTAATAGTAGGTGGAAATACCTCGGAGGCATCTTTTATTTTTCATTTTACGACTAGATTTATACCATTAACCGAAACCAAAGTCATACCTCAGTATTTTTGGATAGTTCTTCTAGTGAAATCATCAACTGAATACACGATTGGAATTACTTCACTCGATAGAAAATCGTCACAAAGATGACGTATTTTCATGCATTTTTAAACATTTTTCTCGTTTTAGAAGAACATAAAATAGTTTCCGATTTTTGGTATTTATACTCACATATTCACCACTAGTTTAAATGGTGCAATCATAAAAAAAATCTAGAAAAAGTACTTTGGTTAGTTGTTTTTAATCGAAAATACGGCTCACGCACACACTTTTCGGAGCGCTCGGCAATCGCGTTTCTCATAGAAAATATTCGTCGGGACCTATGGCCCCTTAAGTAAAGATAGACAAGGATGCATATACGTTGTATGTATTTGCATCCTTTTCTATCTATACTCAAGAAGAGATCTCCACTTGAGTGTCGTTCTGTAGTACCCCCCTTATTTTGTAAATGAAGAGTCGTGTCGTATTATGTCTAAGCAATGCGGAAAGGAGACAGAACTTAATTTACCGACAAGAGCGAAAGCTCTTACATTAGATTATATTTTGTGTATTACTGTCCCTTAGTCGAAAGGTAGCAGTACAACCAAGGAGTGTTTGATGGATAGAAAGGCTCTATTTACTAAAATAACAACCCAAGTAAGCACCAAACGAAATTGACAAGATCGATTCGCCTAAAACTATTCGCGGCCTAAAGTTATTGATGGTTGTAGGAAGTTCTAGGTTAGGTAGGTACTTATGTTTCATTGGGATTTTTCCCTATGGAATCAATCATAAAATCGCGGAAAAAAGGTGAGAAGAAAACACTGCCTAAAACCTTAAGAGAATATTATTCCGAGAGCGAAAATGCGCGCTGCATACAAACGTACTATGGTGATATTTTCAATACTAACCAATTAAAGTCAATGAAATTTTGCAGAAACAATCTAGAAACAAATCTCTATGCTTCTATAGAGTCAGATTTTCGTTAAAATATACAGTTTCAATGCTAGGATTAATTTAAGATTTGTATGGAAATCTTTGAGGCACTGTAACTTGAAAACTATACATTTTAACGAAAATCTGACTCTATACAAGCATAGAAATTAGTTTCTAGATTGTTTCTGCAAAATTTCATTGACTTTAATTGGTTAGTATTGAAAATATCACCATAGTACGTTTGTATGGAGCGCGCTCGGAATAATATACCCTTAATCCCCTTATAGGAAAGAAATGACCTGTTATTCTTTGCAACATTCATATGGAAAATACAGGGTCCAACTAAATATGCTGACACTTTTTTAAGGGGATGATCAGACCATCAAACTGAACAACTTTCTCTATGGGACCAACATCGAAATCAAGAAAAAAATATCAGCTGTCCCATACAAAACTGCAAACCGACTCGAGCCAAATGTATGGGACAGCAGATTTTTTTTTCGCGATTTCGATGTTGCTCCCATAGAGAAAGTTGTTCAATTTGACGGTCTGATCATCCTCTTAAAAAAGTGTCAGCATATTAAGAAGGACCCTATATAAGCTAACGATCGGGATTCTGTGATAATAATGCTGGAGTAAATATTTGTTTATTTAAACCAGTACTATTAATATTAGTCACGGTTAACTCGTCATGTGAGTTACAATATTAGTGACGACACAGAATGAGAACGCGCTATCTAATATCCGCATTTTATGCATTCAAATTGCCTTTTATCTGTTTTATCGACTTCCTCGTTGTCGCTAGAAACGTTTTTGAATAACGTTAATAAGCTGGTTAAGTTATGAACTTTAATTAAATTAAAATAAGAAGATAGGTGACTAGCCTATAGCGCATGGACCGCATAAATTGAGCCCCCGTCGCCTAATTTACTTAGTGGGAATACGAGCGGCATTGCGTGATTGAGAGACTTTTTTTTATTTTAGGCTGAATAAAGGTAGACATATAGACATAGACATATATTTATTAATAATTTTCATTACAAGTAATTTTATTGTACCTTATGCGTAGGTAAACATTTCATTTTAAAACAAAGAATAATAATAACAATAATTATAATGTGCATCTGAAGAAAATGTCTTTAATAAATTGTTTTTAATGTCCGAACAATTAATAAATTATTCAATCTTGCATGCAAGCAAGAACTCGTTATATGAGTAGAATGCTTGCTGGACAAGCCATAGGCGTAGTCTTTTTTTAAAAATAGGCAAGCTCTATGTGCATCCCGCAGCAGACGATTGTATACCGACGGACCCATGACCCTTATAGTCATGTACCACAATGCCTTCGTGTGCCTTTACTCGTTGTACAATATAATCAAAAAGAAAAAACAAATCACACGGCATTACTTTTCACTCGTAAGATACATGAAAAACATGTCAATTTTTCAAGTACGTAATGCAGGAACGTCACCTATCTTCGGCTTTTTAATTTAATCAAAGGTTATAAACCAGTTTTGGTTCAAGCTTCAACGAGAAGATAAAGACAATCTCCCACTCTTTCGGATACCACAGATTTTAGTCATTTAAACGGGAGTGCCATGCTAGGTCCACTGGGCACAATATAAGAAAGAGTATCGTATACAACATACAGTACGGACATTCCCCGCCCCCCACCAATTGTTACCTCACCCCATAAAGGTATTATACCAGGAATAGAGGAACTGACAGCTGAGAGAGCGAGATGTACCTAGCGGCACCACTGTATGATAGAAAAAGATACGTGACGCGAGGCAATAGAACCGTTTTCTAATCTCTTACAAATTTTTACAATTCGGTTTCCGTGAATAATTGCGAACCTAAAGTGAAATCGTAGATAATTTTGTGAAATATACTGACACAACTACATTAATTTATCCAAGATTTCACGTCAGACTCAGAATTATAGACAGTAGGTATTCGAATTTTTGCCTGCGAATAGTCTTCTGAAAACATCCAAAAACGGTTTCATTTGACAACTCATGTCAGTTGCTCTATTCCTGTAAGGTATAATACCTATATGCCTCACCCCCGCTTGGTAGGAAGCGTGGCGGAAAATGTAGGCAATGGCGTATTCACGTCTCGCTCGCACTCAGAATCGCACATGGTTACCTCTTCTTGTATGTTTTTCTCATATGTATAAAATGACAGCTAATTGTCCAAGGTCCTGGGCAATCAGCAAGCCTCTTACGTTGATTAGCACATCTCTTCAACACAATGGAAAGTGACATGCTATTGACACGCGAATAGCTTCAACAAGTGGAATCAGGTGTTCCTGACAGGGATCGATGTCATTTGAAGGATGGAAGGATGAAAGAAATTTGTATCGATAAAAATGTATGCGGCAGAGTTGAGGGAGAAAGTAGAAATTACTATTTCAATGAACATCTGCACAAAGTGCCATCGAATCATTCTCACTTATTCCTTTGTACAGTTTCATAGTGGAATTAGTGAGAATTACCCGTTTCTGAACCATGGCGGACTGAAAAAAAAACTACTCAAATAAGCACCAAACGATATTACAAGCTCGATTCGCCTAAAACCCTTGACGGATGTAAAGTTCCAAGTGGCATACGGAACCCGGGATACGTCTAGCACCCCTGGAAAATCACAAATCGTCTATGCTGGTTGGCAAATCTCTTCACCGCGATATGCCAAATCAAACTTGACATAGTCCTGACAGCAGTTGACGCGCGACACGAAGCAGTCGGATCTGACGGATGGTATCTCCACGCGACTTATCAGTAGATAAAGTGTTTTTTCCGGAGTCAGCACCGATTATGATTGGTCACGAAGTTTCTTCCGTCTGACTGATTTTTACTGTCAAGGGGCGGTAATGTTTATACATCATAATTCTATTGCCCATTTCCCATTATTTCGTTACGGAGGACTGTTGGTCCTACCGCTTAGTTCCCCTAGTAGAACCAACAGGATTTTCAAATCCTCGTGGTCCTACTGCTTGAAAAGACACGTTGGCCGCAAAAGTGCACAAGTGATATTTGGGGTCGGCACAATATGTCATCTTCTTCCATTCATCTCTTTTAGCCGTCAAGTTCTGCACACACTACTTTCTTACACATCTCATCCTTCACACAATCCATCCATCTTGTCTACGGCCTTTCTCCATCACAGCCATCCACATTCATAATTAGCACTAGTCTTGTAATATGACACTCGTCCGCATCACATGCCCAACCTATTATTTTGGTCGAAGCCCATACCACGAGAATATATTATCCTGCGATTTTTCCGTGTGCTACTTTCAAACTTCCTCTAAAGTAAAGTTTGTACACAAACTGAAATTCACGATCGTATTTCCATTTAAGGTAGGTAGGTTAGGATGGAGAAGTTGCAAAAGTGTACTTTTAGCCGGTTCAAATCTCAAGTCTTAATAATGATAAGTGCTGGTCTTCCGCCCACAAAATCACTACGAAAGAAACCTGAACACTCAGTTTATTATTCTTGTCAAGATCCAAGCTATTCATGTGGTTTTCCTCGCTGGCTACTTAGGTGCTTAAGTGCCACTTTTAGTTAACCACTTCTACGGAAATGGAGCAGCCAAGCAATTTAGTTCAATTTAGATACAATTAGTTAGCGAGTTGGCTAGTCTTTAACTCTGCTATAATTGTTACGGATTTGCTGACTCCTATTCTAACGATCGATACGTCAATAAAGTTGTTACAAACATAAACAGCCTGTGTATTACGTACCAAATGCTTAAGACGCCCGGTTTCTACTGATCGCAGAGTTTTGCATCTTATTCTAGTCTAGCTCTATTCCCTTCAGCACTGAAGTGTTTCACTAACTTTGATAGTTTAATAAGATATTCTAACTATACATTAATTTTATTACACACATAAATCTAGGAATCAAGCCTATTACATGCCAAGCGGTGTAGTTCGATATTGAAATCTATCACCGAAGTTATGCGTGAAGTATGGCCACGTGGCCAACTCTCTCTTTGCCTTTGCTTTAAAAATATTCGAGAAATAATACTCAAGATAGGTTATCGGGATATCAGTCGTTTCAAGGTAGACCAGTTGTTGTCAAGCTGAACTAATATGAGAGTCAGTCAGATGTCGGCTAAAACAAGCAAAAGAAAAATCTCTGAACCTTGAAAACTGAAACCCCGTTTGTCGGTTTGTTTGAGGAAAAACATTTTCACGAACTAAACAATCGACCACGAATTGTTTATCGTCTGCATAACAGGCACATAATCCACAACAAAAGGATTCCAGGCATTGCGATCAAAATGTCATCACGCACACAAACACATAGAGATTACATTCCTGGTACAAAGACAATAAGGGGTTCTTATGTAATGTCGAAGATCTGAGATAAAGGACGTATACGTTAAGGGGTTTGCAACATTTTCATAAGGTTATTGGGACACGAAGTATGAGCCGACACCACTTTTGACGATCTGCTACGACACGACACTGTCGGCATATCACGACATAACAAAACCTTAATTGATTAATATTGATTCAAAAATGAATTTTATTACCTAAAGCACTTAAGCAGTATTCTATGTAGGAGTAGACTGAAACTTTTTTACAACTACCAATCACTTTTAGGGTTGTACTTGTAGCAGAGATTAATAATTTTCTCTAAATTCTCCGACTAGTAGAGTTAATTTTTTTTTTAAATTGTTATAAATAATTTCTATGTTTCTTAAAACGCGTCGTACACGTGTTTTTTTTATAACCGACTTCAAAAACACGGAGGTTATTCAGTCACTTTGCGCAAAACGATCTATTCTAAATGTCTAAGCCCACGCCGAATAAATTACATTGTGATTTTCAGTATGTACAAGGAATACATAACCTAGTCTGTGACAATAATGGAAAACAACTACACTAACATGACCTTGTTTGAATAACATTTGTTTTTATTATTTATTCAGCTCTATTTCCATTAGCAAAATAACTGTTGTTGTGGACATTTCACACTTTTATAATCTTCAATAAATATTGTCTCGCGATGGGGGTTTGCCGACATGCTATGTACCAATGAGTTTTTCGTAATAACGACTGCTGCTGAAGTCTACTAATCCGCATTGGGCACGCGTGGTGGTCTGACGCCCACACAACCTCCCTGAAGGTAGGCATGTGCCCTGCAGTGGGATACATATAGGCGGATGGTGATTATGACGGTTCTTCCGATGTTTTCCTTCACCGTTTAAGAGAATATTATTCCGAGAGCGAAAATGCGCGCTCCATATAAACGTACTATGGTCATATTTTCAATACTAACCAATTAAAGTCAATGAAATTTTGCAGGAACGATCTAGAAACAAATATCTATGCTTGTATGGAAACCGATTATCGTTAAAATATACAGTTTTAATTCTAGGATTAATTTAAGATTTGTATGGAAATCTCTGAGGCACTGTAACTTTAAAACTATAAATTTTAACGAAAATCTGACTCCATACAAGCATAGAGATTTGTTTCTAGATTGTTTCTGCAAAATTTCATTGACTTTAATTGGTTAGTATTGAAAATATCACCATAGTACGTTTGTATGGAGCGCGTCAACGGTAATATACCCTTAAGAAAAGTATTACGTAAATAAATAAGAAAAGTCACGCCACGCTTCCTACCAAGCGGGGTTGAGGTTCAAATTGTCGAAGAGCAGGTTGTGTCCGTACTGTATGTAGTGCTAGATACTATTTCTTATACAGGGTCCTTCTTATTATGCTGACACTTTTTTAAGGAGATGTTCAGACCATCAAACTTTCTCTATTGGACCTACATCGAAATCGCGAAAAAAAAATCGTCTGTCCCATATATTTGGATCGAGTAGGTTTGCAGTTTTGTATGGAAGAGCTGATTTTATTTTCCGCGATTTCGACGGTGGTTCCATAGAGAAAGTGGTTCAGTTTGACGGTCTGATCATCCTCTTAAAAAGTGTCAGCATATTAAGTTGGACCCTATATTGTGGTATTAGCGACTCGATTCACGTAGAAATGTTATCTGTAATGTGAAATACGTTTACTGTTGGTGTACCTGTATTAAATAAATTAAGACATGTTTTGTAGACGTACAGAGTTAGGCAGACAAGGAGCTAATACGCATAACATTGCCGACATCTGGCCCATTGCCCGAAGGCGGACAGCCCAACAAGCTGTGATTGGATTTCCTCTACGTACACTCAACTTCGAATCTTTATTACACTCATAAAATAAATTTTGATTTGGTTGTAAGATATGCAAAAGACAAAACCATCACGTAATTGCGTAAAAGTTGCGCTTTAAGACATACAAAACTAATAGGAATAAAATTGTGAATCCGAATTAGAGATGAATGGAAGATAACATACTGCGACGATCGATCCCAAATACTAGTACTAGAGGCATAGACGAAAAAAAATTCTCTTACACTCTAATAGACTGGACACTGCCTACAAAAAACTGATTTTGACAAGATGACGTCATAACTTCAGTACATGCGAAAATCGTACAGCAATAGAGGGGGTGAGGTAATAGAAATTGGTGGGAGGGTGGGAGTGTCCACTGTATGTAGTAATAGATACATACTCTTTCTTATGATGTGCTAGAGGTAAACATAATCCTCTTCTTCTCAACAGCCATAACTCATATAAAACCATTGTTTTGTTTAAAAGATGTGTGTTGTAGTTTCTGACCGTATCTTATCTACAACGGAACACCTTCCGATGCGGTGGTAGCAAAGAAAAGGTAGAGTCAAGAAAATAACGTCAGAAAGCTATCTGCGTGACATTATTTTAAATATATTTTTTTTTAGTTTGGGTTTTGTCATCCTAGGTAGACATAAAATGTTCGTCAACAAATGTTATGTTAGACAACACATTGTCAACATAAATGCAAATCAGCCCATTTTAGTCAATTTATTTCAGATAATGGATATAATGAATTGGTCACAGCTACAAAATATTAAACCATTTTCCAGTTTGACATCATTTATATAGCAAAACCTGTGACTTTTTAGCATGGATCTAAATCATAAAGGATACCACTCCTCCTTACAAGCATTGATACAAGAAAATTGGCAATGGCGTCGTAGATATGTTTTCAATTTTAGGTGTGTCCCTTTCTATGAAAATGACGGGAGAGGAGCTACAATTTTGTACGTTGGATTAGAAAGGGACAAAGTTAACGTCACAAAAAACAACGACGCGACGGAAAAGAACGATCATTACCGACCACAAAGGATTATTATCATGTTTCACGTCTTGTTAGGCAGTCTGCACTCCACTATAGAGGATTCCAAACTTCTTGCTTTTTAGATTGTGACGTTCGAAAAGAGGTACATTGTACATTGTATATTTTGAATAAATATACTTTTGATTTGATTTGATTACCACGGAATATCTAAGAGTACAACCTATCTTAAAATTGCCTATTACCGTCATAATACTTCATCGATCTTGTAACGTAAACGATATAATCGGAAACATACAAAATATGGATGCGAGCAGAATCGTTTGTTTTTGAGATAATTGGGGACACCTTTGTCCAGCAGTGGACATCATTTGGCTGAAATGATGATGCTACAACTAAAATGGCAAGATTTTATCTGTCCATGCTTTTGGAACACCTGGAAAATTTATGTTTTTTAATAACGGAATCTGACTGTACACGGGTGAAATATTAGTAAGGACCGGACCCTTATTTTTTGTCCCTCAGTAATGAGATCGTCCGTCTTCTTTTTGCTTGGGACCTAACTTACATTTCGATACTTTTAATATTCATTCTGAAAAGTGATTTCTTTCGAAGGATTTCATATCGAAATAATATAGGGTTCTTCTTATTATGCTGACAGTTTTTAAAGGGAGGATCAGACCATCAAACTGAACAACTTTTCCTATGGGACCAACATCAAAATCGTTAAATAAAATCAGCTGTCTCATACAAAACTGCTCAGCCCAAATGTATCGAGACAGAACATTTTCGCGAATTCAATGTTGGTTCCCTCGCATAGAGAAAGTTGTTCAGTTTGATGGTCTGATCATCTTCAAAACCGTAAGCATATTAAGAACGACCTATAGGCTGATGATGATTGTATTCTACATGCAATTAGCTTATCGACCTATTACAGTAAAGTTCTGTACAATTCTGTAAAATTTAACACCTTGAATAAATTACAAGCACACCGCCGCACCGCCCTGGAGTGCGATTTTTGAATCTCATTCGCTGAGCTCAGCAGTTGAAAATGTCAAAATAACTATGGAGATATATGCATTATGCGCATTATGCACCTTTCTACTGCTGAGTTGACTTTAAAAAATCATAATTCGGTATGTCAAGTTTTTTTTTGCCTTCATTTTTATATTTTTTACGGACAGAAGACATAATTTTAAGATACCTATTTCATTTATCAATATAAATTTAATTTTTAAATTATTTTGATCTGTAATCTCTAAGTGCAAAAATGGTGGAGAGAAAATAATTCGAACTCCATGGAGAAAAACTACATACAGCTGTATTTAAAAAAATTAAAACCTGCCTCCTCTTTCTAACGCTATGCTGGAAAAAGATACGGCAACATCAAATGTCAAATTCTGACATTGTGAAAGTATTTTTTTTTCTTAATGGCCGGTTATTTTAAGTTGATTTTATGTTTACCAAGGAGTTCAGAGGTATGCCAGTGACGTCACTGCACGGACCGAAAAACGACGTTATTTTATTAAAAATATCTGTAATCCTTTCATTTTAAAATTTCTGACATAGAAAATATGATTATTGAGACAATTATCTCGAAATGGTTTTCAATTCAGCCCTCCAAAAAAAAACTTGACATACCGAATTCAGGAGTGCGATTTTTTAAAGTCAAATAAGCAGTAGAAAGATGCATGAGAAAGCTTTTGTATGAGATTCAAAAACATTTCAAGCTCACCGATGACATTCAAAAATCGCACCCCAGGTCTTTAATTAAAGTCTAATTAACGAAGGTTCCTTTGTTGCCTAAAAATTCCAATTTGACCGAAGCGAAGCCCTAATCAGAAGTCGCTGACCCCTACCTCCGAAACTAATCAATGAAATAGGTGCTAAGCCAAATTGTACTCAAACTAACAGCTTCAAAGTTCATAACGATAATTTCCCCCGTGTTATTGATTTAATGAATTAACTGTCAAGCTAAAATTTGCTTTGACAGCATATTTTTAAGGTTTGAAATAATAATTTATTGCGTCTAGCACAACGGACGTAGCCAATGGGTCATGGTGAGAGAAAACTGCGTTCTTCCGTCCATTTCAGGCGAACGTTGCATTGGAAAATAAACCTTAGTGCTTAGGCTTTAGGGTTCGTTAAGAATGGGTAAGAGTGAAAAACAACTCGGTTAGAATGATAATTGAAACAAGTATCGTTACGTGCTGACTTAGTTGTTTATGAGAAACTAGCTGTTAGCCGCGACTTCGTCTACATGAAATTGTATGCCTGTCATACATGCATATGCTCACGACTATATTCCCCGAGGGGGTAGTCAGAGATATTCTGAAACCTCAGAACATCCACGTTTCACCAGTAGTACCGAAACTCTGTCCAGTGTGACGGGGGGTGAGCCCGTCGCCACTTATAATGGACAGTGGGTACATTACATGCCTCGAAATTGAAGCATGCAGGTTTCCTCACGATGTTTTCCTACACCGAAAAGTCAGTGATGTTACAATACAAATCGTACATAAATTCCGAAAAACTCATTGTCCATTATAGGGCTCACCACCCGTCACACCGGACTGAAACGTGGACGTTCTGAGTTTTCAGAATATCTCTGACTACCCCCTTGGGTAATATAGTCGTGAGCATAAAGCTATAGCTATAAAATCTGGGAGCAACAGCCGGGAGTCGAGTGTCATCGGCTCGTCATTCATAAAGCTAATCTAGACGCGATAGTCTGCCTAGTGAGACCACGCTTTAGTCACATGTACGGACAGCTTACATACAGATTTAAGATAAACTAGTGCCCGGCATGCACTGCAATGCGGCAATTTTTGTTGTAAAACCTTTTTACAAAAGTTTTATCGCAGTCGGTCAAACGGTGTCGAAGTCTATTAATCTCAAACAAAACCAACCTACTAACATCCATTTTTATATAATTATTTAGACAGATATGTATGTGTTAAAGAATACCAGTTATTCTGATAGTTCGATAGTATTAAACGATCAGTAGATCATTTAATGAAATAATCGCTGCAATTGAAGATGAGGATCAGGAATCGAAAAAAAAGATAATTGGTCCAATGTCGATCAATGATCAATCAGTACAACGACAAAATATTGTAGTAGTTACTTAAAATCTAAACTATTATAAAACTGTAATGTTTTATATTAATTATAATAACAAAGGATTTTCATCTGTTATTATTGTTAGACACGTTGTTGAATAATTGGCAGAGATTCGAAAACCTTATTAAAAGAATTATTAAGCAATATTTCCTTATTGTTACAAAACGTTGTTTCCTTCAAGTGCATCGTTTGGATGATGAAATACAAATTGTAGGAAGTGGGAAAGCTAAACTAAACCTTTTGTTCTGTTAACCTAATAACCAATATTACGTGTAGTATAGTGTATAAACGTAGGTAATCAGGTATGTGGAGTGACAGGCGTAGTCTTCTTTCATATTTCTGACGTATCGGGCCCGTATATCGGCGAGAGCGAAATGTGAAAAAGGCCAATTTCGGAAAGTGCGCGATTTAAAATGTGTCTCATGGACACCCTACTGGTCGTAAGGAACAACACGGGCCTTGCGACAGCGCAGCGCATACACACATTTCGTATCACGTGCGCACGCGCACGGACGGAACGCTCATAGTCATGTGTGCATTGATAATTATCCAGCGATATCTAATGAGATGTAATTTACTTCGAATCGGAGGAAAATCTCCACTGTTCATTATTATGGAATATATTTTCTCTACATATATACATAAACTCACGATCAACCTTATGCCCTTTCAGTCAGAAACGTTGCTATAACTACAAACTATATTTAAAAAAGTCGTAGTAAGGCTTACTTTTAGGATAGTGAGGGTTTCAGATGGTTTTACTGACAAGATTGCTGTCTCCGGCCGCTGCGCGCTCCGATGCTCTTCTAATGTGAATCGACCCTTAGCGTATCAGGCATTTTGCGTTCCTGGCATTTTTCTTACAGTCAGCATCAGAGAAATCTAACCCCCTTGCGCTTCTAAAGATTAAGATAGGGGGGGCAGGTTTCACTGAAACCTAACATTTTGCGTATCTGTCATTACGCGATATCTACCTAATTTGCGTATTTTACAATTAATTTTGCAAAATCACTATCCTCGAAGTCATATTACCAACAGTTTTAGTTATAAATAACAATGCCCATATTTAGCACAATGAAGGTTGTCGTGGCTGGGTGATATAATTTATTGATTGGTGACTTTCACTTACAAAGTCTCCACACAAAATGCCAACAGGAAGAAAGGCCGTGGCTTATACTATACAAGGAACCACGACGCTTATAGGACCCAAATCACATGAAAACATTTTATTCAGTTCATCATAGATACACACAACACATGCTCACGCCTTCTCCCGTTGGGGTAGGCAAACACAACAGAACACCACCTGTTACAATCCTGACATAATCTCTCTCTGCATTTTATTTCCTTGCAACTTAGAGACAGTTTTTATCTAGTAAACGAACAGAATTGACACTAAGCAGTATCTTTGGCCATGAAATACTTTCCAATTTTAACAGCCTTGATGGATTATAAACTTTCTGGTAGCGATCATAAAATTTATATCATTTCATTTGTGTGAATTCTGTTAAATGACATGTAAAATTTCGTATGTTTCTCTTCTCTTTAGGTATAAATTAAAAATGCAATGCCATCTAATGACAATGTTCATAATGATAACAAAAATATTTTCCTTTGTCATATTGCTCATGAAAAGTTATTTATTCTGGACAGTATTTAAATAATGAGTTGACATTTCAAGCCATCGAATTGAATAGATCTTAACAACAAATAAAATGATTTTCTACTAATACACTATGTCTGAACCTGCATGCTTCAATTTCTAGGCATGTATTGTACCCACTGTCCATTATAAGTGGCGACGGGCTCACCTCCTGTCACAATGGACAGAGTTTCGGTACTACTGGTTAAACATGGATGTTCTGAGGTTTCACAATATCTCTGACTACCCTCTCGGGGACTATAGTCGTGAGCATATGCTATGCTATGCTATGCTACTATGTCTGAAGTCGACACATACATGTATAGTATCAATTATTTAATTAAATAGACTATGTATTACTGTATACATAACCTTAGCATAAGAATTTATATTGTAATAGTCATTAAGTCGTGTTATGCTGTAGAGTTTCTGGCCGCATCTTCTCTACAGCGACAACACGTTCCGACGCGGTGGTAGCTTAAAAAAGTATTGACGTTTAATAAGTGTGCTTCAGGCTCCTATATTGAATAAATGATTTTGAATTGAATTGAATTGAATTGACCCTTGTATGTCCTCAACTTCAAGAAGTTAAGAGACGTTAAGACTGGTTTTACTGTTTAGCGGTAACAATGATTAATTATAAAACTTTTATAGAAGTGTGTGTACGCACGGCGACAGATCAACCTACCCATAGTTGGACCTTATGTCCATTAACATAGCGTTCAACTATGGGTAGGTTGATCTGTCGCCGTGTATACATAATTGATATTTACAAAGGAAGTCTACAATAATGGTGTTTAACAAAAGCAACTGGACCTTTGAGCCCATAAACTTATTAGACTTAAAAACTGGTAAGTAATATTTTATCTTGCTTCAATGGTGGATACTGCTGCGAACAAAATCACATAAACTAGTTTATTTATAATCTTATACTACCAGTTTTCTACCTTTAACTTTGAAGTACCTTACATCCAAGTAACTTAGGTAGGTATTTGACCTTAAAGTTCATGTTTATAAAAGACACAAGGAAAAATAAAGTAAAACTTGTTACAGTATGAGTATGTGATGCAGGTATTTTTATGAAGGTTACTTTGTAACAGTGCTGATTTAATTGTTTCTATATGTTTTAGATTCTTAGGGCTTATTTCACCACTTCTGGGTATGTTTTTAATATCTGACAGATCGTTTGACATATTATATTACATATGATCGATATGTCAGATAAGCTATTAAGAATTTATCCAGTGAAACAGGCCCATAGATTCATTATTGTTATAAATAACAGAATTATACTAAAGATAAATGATTAATTGATTGGATATTATTACTAATTGATTATTTATAAATACATTATGTGCCTTTAAGGACGCGTATGCAGAATTCATAAAAATTGCCTGTTTTCCGGTACATTTTCACAAGAAACTGCATCGTTTTAGGAATAGTTATGGATACCTACAGATACATGAAACCTTTATCTATAAATGGTCGGAAAAATAATTTATAAAATAGTAATTTTTAATACTAAAATATCAAATTTCCGTACCCTCCTCTCTTGAAATCGACGAAAAGGGTGTGTCTTTCGGTACATTTATCTCCAAAACTGAATGATTTTTATGCTTAAAAAAATTACTGTGATATAATAGACATAGTCAGCTTTAAATGGTCGGGAACAAAAATATGAAATAATTCTAAAAACACTCAGAAAAAGAGTAAATACTTTTTAAAGAAACATGCACACATTTTGTAAATTTTGCCAATCACCGTAAACTTTGTTGTACTGCAATAAGGATTAGTTTACTTTGGCAAGTTCACCGGAATTCTGTTTATAATTACATGCATTTCAATAAAGGAATCAGTTGGCGTTCATGCGCCCTTGTGGGAAGACCTCCATGTCGCTCTTCAGCAGCTCCTTGCAGTGAAATACATCGCTGTACGGACACACAATCATATTTGACCAAGTCTCTTGATACTTGATTTTACTTTATGAAATATGAGAATGCCACCGATGCACGACGGTAAAATAATGCAAAATCTTTCGAGTTTAGTTCGTTAAATTTATTTCGATGAGTAGGTAGGTACTCTGTTTCTATTTGATACAGTAACTCGATAACTTGAATTTGGATTTATCCCAATGAGTACACTGATTCTTGATGTTGCCCAGGGATATGGAGCTGGAATGTGGTCAATCAATTGAATTTGGAATAATTATGTAGGCATAGCAGTTTTTTTTTGTTGAAGACATAATAACTAAATACAGCAGGTACCTCAGATCTGAGGTATATAGGTTATACGTATATTAAGATTTTTTTATTATTACTTTTAGTTACTTAGTAACATAACTAACTATTGACTAGGTACCTACCTAAGTAGGACATACCTACGGACGGAAGATGGGATGGGGCGCGGCGGCGGCGGGGCCGGCCTTTTGTTTAATTTTCTGTTATTGAAGTGTCATAAAAACTCAACATTTATCTCGTTGCCTTTTTAAAAATGCACAAATTATGATAAAGGGCACTGATAAAGTGATAAAGGCATTCAAATTAGATCGCCGTGCGCCGGTGCAGGTGTTTTGCAGGTGGTATCGGTAGTATAGGCATTTTGTCAATAAATTCAAAGCAAACAATACATTTGTTGGGATTATTATATAATTGGAGTCACAATGTACTTTATGATATGCAAGTGTCGCGGGCCACCAAGCTGGCAACTTATTGTAGGTAGTGAGTTTACTACTCATGATTCGTGGCTAGCTGGCTCATTCATTCGTCGATTCGCTGTAATGTCGTAATACGTTTTGAGTGTTCTTTCGTGTGTGTTTGTGATCCCTAACAACTTGGCTTCTGTTTTACGGTATTCTGATTTCTATGTGATTTGGCCGGTGTTTTCCTTTGGACTGACTATTTACTGCTACGACTCAAGGGCATTGCTACTTACGATTGGATTGCTGTTGGGATTGTTTATATGTAAAAAAAAAGGTAAGATATTTTTTTCTTTTGAGTTTTCGGACGAGACTATAGTTTATTTTTTCTCGACCTATTTTTTGAGTGTCGGATATTGTCCACGTTATGTTGTAATTAATATGACAAGATTTTTTTTTAATATGCCCAAATTAGATTATGTTGTGGTATAAATTTTTATTTCACTAGTCCAAAACCGATTAGTGCTATAAAACGGAAGCCGCCATATAACTTCACTCGTGACGTCATAAATGTAGTAAACAATATGTAAACTTTTGTCATTTAGACAAAGGCCGTTTTACAATGTTTATTCCTATACTGATGACGTCACATTGGCATCACAATGGTGGCTTCCGTTTTGCACGCTTGTACAACAGATTAAAAAAGTAGATTTTTCAAAATGATTTATAAATTTCATTTTGTGTTTTCGTAACCTGAGACCAAAATTATTCGACTACCCTTTGCAAAAACTACCATAATTATATAACTACTTAGTTCATATCAATCAAAAATGTCACGTTCAATATCATTTTAGATGCCACGGGTCAAGGCGTCAGGAAAGTTATCCCGCAAGAAGCTGCGCGTAAACAGAGAGAATTTTGCCAGAAAAAGGACGATCAATTCTGGAAAGAGAATATGGAAACTAATTTAATTCGATTTTACAATACTTGCCTACTTCCAGAGTTGGTCGATCCAAGATTGAAAAGAAATATGCAAATTGAGGACACATTCATCACATTGTAATGTAAATATTTTGAAAACAAACAATTAAACCCATGGTTGCAATAAATTATTTGTATTTGTATTTGTATTTGTAAATTATGAATTATTATTTCTTTGTTTCTCATTATTAACCTTTTTTATCTTTAGAACACGTTAACATCCTTAAATCAGTGATATACTATTTATTCTCTATATTATAGATATCTAAATATTAGAATACAAGATAAATCTATTTCTGTCATACCTAATGTTATTACCTCTTACAAAATATTATTTTATTTCATAATCCAAAAATTTACTACACCTAAACACTATAAAACTATAAAACCACCATAACACCAAATTCATGTTTTTATTATATAAAATGATAAATAAATTACTTGGACTTTTGAAATACGACAAAAAACGACAAAAAATATTACAAGTATCAGGTGGCCTCAATTTACTCATACTTTTGCCACTCAGCAGTTGTCTTTGTGTGCGTGAGACTTGTGCGAGTAGTAGTACAGCCAGATGTCGGCAAAACGGCGAAATTGAGGTGCGGGATTTTGTAAGCTCGTCCTTAATAATTGTTAAAACTTGAGTATACTTGTGTAGAGAATAAAGTATGTTTTATTATTATTCCTGATTCTAATTGTGTGGCTCTATTTAAAGTCAAAATATGTTGATTCAACAGGGCTAGAAAGTGAGTTACTATGTTGTTCATAGGGACTATCGATCCAGCAAATGAGTCTATCCTAAAACATAAATAGGCTATATTATGCGAGCCTAGCTAAGACTGCATGCTATAGATTTAATTGATAGTTGTAGAACATGTCTGACCAATACTGATACACTAAATATTATAAATGTGAAATGGTCATCATCTGTTGCATTTTCAAGGTGCTGCAAAATTTGGTATGGATATAGCTTAACCCAATCGCAGCCACTAACGGCACTAGCCGACACATATTATTTGGGGTTTAAGAACCATTGACGGCTATAGCCGACACCAACTCTATAAAAAATAAATTTTTTTGTTGTTTCTATTGTGGCTACGAATGGGTTAAACTCTGCAGATGAATATAGGCATAAAAATTCCACCCAAACGAGGATGGTAATTGTTCAATTAGATTTGATTAGGGCATTTTAGCAATGGTGGACTACAGATATGCGTCAGAATAGTTTCTTTCAGCATATGAAGCTTTCCTCACAATGTTTCTTGTGTGGTGGACTGATGGCCATACACCCTTCTTGAGGCAAGGCCTGTGCCCTGCAATGGGAGGTGTATAGGCTGATGCTGCAGATGCCATAGATACAAAGTCCAAGTCTCATTTCACTTATTATAACAATGTAAATTAAATTGGAAACTTGTCTTAGATTAATTCTACATGCAGTCAGATATATTATTCTATTTACTTCTTTAGTAAATAAAACTTTAGTTTCTTGTCTCACTTCTCTTGTAACCAGTTTTATTTAATGCACGTTTAATTGTTTATATCGTTATTTAGAACTTCAAGGATGTTTTTTAGTTTCGAAAGAAACAACTATCTTCACGGTTTACTTTGCTGTATTTAAAGAACAGCTGTTTTTACTAAATTAAATATTATGATGAAACTGTCAACACAGATTCTTTAGAAGAAATAATGCAAGCTACTCACCGCCATCACCATCTCGAAGGAGAACTTGTGGACCCTCACGGGAGAAACGTATTCCTGAACCATGTTTACGAATTCACTTTCAACAGTTTCAACAAATAAAAAGGATTTATCAAATCCTTCCTTAGTTCTTTTTCACACTAAAGTCATACTGCTCACTGTAGGAAATAACCGCGATTTACTGTGCTCCTTTCACTCCCGATAACTCGCGCTAGACAACAAAATAAACGAAACGAATGTCTATCGTGAACTTGAAATTCGTCCATCAAAACCAAACAAAATGGACAGATTCACGAATGGAATCTAAATGGGCTATCCAAACTGAAGTTGGCTGCAGATTAAATTGATTGACAGCTGATAAAGTTGCCATAATAAAAAACATTTAACTTTTTTTCACTCTTACACAGACTAATGATACTAGGATTTTAAGCAATGAGGCGTTTTCATTAAAAAAAAAATGGTTCAAAGACACTTAAAAAGTGTTACGTGTTTTTTATGGATTCCCTAATTTTAGGGGGCAATTTTTTATTCATTTATTTCTATTATTGTGAAAGACGTTTTGATACTTTAAATAAATATTTAACTAACTTTTTTAACTACTTTTTGTGTTCATTTTACTACAAACTAACATTTTCGTTGCTATCGCGTAATGAGGGATTTTCCGAAAACCATTTTAACATTGCCATCTAGTGATTTTTCGATTAACTAATCTTGGAAAACGCCTCAATTTAAGCCTAAAGTTTTTTTATCCTGACCCGCGTTGGTAGGATTAATCGGTTTGGCCGAGGAAAAACCTTTGGACTGACGGGTTTGGTTTGGCCGCCGGCCCGGTAACATACAGTAACAAAACATCATATTAATATTCAAAGAGGTGCTTTATACCATTAAACTGAACAACTTTTACTATGGAGCTAACATCGAAATCGTGAAAAATGTATTCTGATTTATTTATGATATGGTTTTTAGGTATCCCTGACTCTAAAGCACCCACGGGCAATGGATTGTGTGCTTCCTGCCAAGGCCGATTCGCTTGGCAGTAAAATTGGCCGTCTAAAGGCCGAAAGAACGATCGCAAATGCGGTCTTAGCCAATAGGGAGCGCGCACTGCTCCCTCCAAAAAAAATGAAATTTGACCTTGACAGAAAGCAGCGATCAGTTGCCCGTCTAATGGGCACTTAAATCCCCATTTTTTTTGTAAGGATGTCTGTTTGTTTGTTTGAACATCACGCAAAAACGACTTAACCGATTTTGATGAAACTTTTTTTGTTACAAAGCTTATGAATCTGATAATTTGTGCAGACGAAGTAAGGGTCATTTTTTTTTTCGATCAAATAAAGTTATGATCATTTCTGAACGGAAAAACAGTGTTGCTCACTATAAAAAAAAGTCAAACAAAATAAATTCACGAATCGTCCGCTGAAAAAAAAACAGAAACTGAATAGAAAAACTACAACATAGGTGATTAAATAATTATTGTAACAAGCACTAAATTAATTTAAGCGTGGATACTTCTCCATATCTTCAAATTGTTTTATTAATATTTCGAAAACAAAAGCCCTAGGTAACAAGTTTTGCAAAAAAATAACCAAAGAAAATCACTTCCGCAGAATCCACGTTGCTTGCAGCTAACTTCAAGACAGTGAGTAAGCGAGCCTTGACGAAGCGCGAATGTCGCTCTCCATCATTTGAAAGAATTTCTTGATTGTAACAGTCAAAAAACGAAGCAAAATTCTGGCAAAATTGTGCGCGTTCGTGCCCGATGTCTAGTGCTGAAGTCGCCGATAATTCCGTTGACCCCCCGGCGAAAAAGCGGAAGCTAAATACAGGAGAAGCCCGTTCCAAATCCTCAGCAATGGCGAACAATGGAACGCGTGTGGAGGATGAAATCGACGAGAGTTTATACTCGAGGCAGCTGTACGTGCTGGGGCACGACGCAATGCGGCGGATGGCGAGCTCCGACGTGCTGGTGTCGGGCCTCGGAGGTCTCGGCGTAGAAATCGCAAAGAACGTGATACTCGGCGGAGTGAAATCAGTGACTTTGCACGACGATCGGTCGTGCACGGTCAACGATCTGTCTTCTCAGTTCTATTTATCCGAGAGTTCCATTGGGCAGAACCGTGCTCTGGCATCGTGCGAGCAGTTGGCGGAGTTGAACCACTACGTGCCTACGACGGCCTACACGGGGGCTTTGACGGAAGATTTCCTGCGTAAATTCCGTGTTGTGGTGCTGACGGGCGCGTCCTGGGCGGAGCAGGAGCGTGTGGCGGCTATCACGCACGCCAACAACATTGCCCTGGTGATCGCGGACACCAGAGGGCTTTTCTCGCAGGTGTTCTGTGACTTTGGTGCTGATTTCACGGTCGTTGATGTAACTGGAGAGAACCCCGTGTCTGCCATGGTAGCGGATATCACCCATGAGTATGAGGCTGTAGTCACGTGCTTGGATGACACTCGTCATGGGCTTGAGGATGGAGACTATGTTACCTTCAGCGAGGTTTGTTTTTTATTTACATTTTTTACTGTACACAAAATGGTTTCTTTTTCGCAATGACTCAATGGAAGGATCTAGAAGTTATTTAGTAATTTTATCTTTATACCTACATCTACCTCTGTTTGATGTTGTTTGTCATTTATTTAGGTGTTTCATAATGTTTTGTAAACATATGATTTTCAGAAAGATCTAAAACTTGTGTTGTCCTGCTTACACTTCTTATCCAAGTTATCTATTATAATATTGGTATATCAATATTGTTTATTTACACATGATGAAGCTAAGTGGAAAGGGTATTCCTAAGACGTCCTAATTAAGTGACTGATCGCATGTAATCTTCTTGGCCACATCTTCTTTACAACGGAACAACTGCCGATGTGGTGGTAGTTTTGAGTTCTTGATCTTGTTACCCCTCATATGTGTTTATGATGGATCCATCTCAAAGACAATAACAATTCTATTGTGTCTGGAATGTCCATGTATGAGAGGTTAAAGAAAAAGAAAGAATTTCGAATCATTCACATTTAAACAAACAGTTGCATCAAACTTGGTCTAGTACCCAGTTTTTGTTGCTCGACAAACTAACAAACAAAACAAATGCACAAAAAAATCCAAAAATTGTGATTAGGACTACCTTTTTAATCGATTTTATTTAACTTCGAACCGGTCTAACTATCTATCTAACTACCTATAACACAGATTCTTGTAATCGATTTTTTTTTTGTAAACGTTCAATGCACATACACTTCTGAAACAGTTTTATAATAGTGTAAATATATATATGTAGATAACATGGTATTATAGGCCAGGATCTACAGTAACTAATGCTATTATAGTAATATTACCTTGAACTGAACTATTGGATCAATATAAGACAAAACCACAATTACGTGGTAACTATACCTACATAACATGAATCTATATTTACTAATGACTTGGTCAGTGTGGTGGTTACCGCATGCTAGTTTGAAAAATGGTTTGTTGGTTTTTGCTGTAAATTATATTCAATTATATTAAATATCTTATTTATTTATTTATTTATTTATTTAATAGGTACACCAACAGCATTACGTATTTCGCATTACAAACAAAGTTTCCATATAAATCTAGTCGCTAATACATAGGCCAGTTAAAGGTATACACAACATTCAAAAATTACATCGTGTTAAAATAATAATAAAATCTGGAATAATTAGAAAATAACAATTAGAAAATAACAAATAGGAAGAAGATGACATTTATAAAAGCAAGTATAAGCAAGCAATAATAATGATAATTTAGAATTTCGAACTGAAGTCAGTGGGTGAGATGTCTTCGTATTGTATTTTTGAATTTATTGGTCGAGTCAAAGAAGATATCCAGATCCGGCAGCCCCGCACTGACTCTGTTGAACTCTGCACAAATTCTAGCAAAAGGTGAGTGACTGCCAATGTTAGTTCTGCTGGCGGGCGGGTGAAAGGTCTTTGTAATTGGCTTTCTCGGAAGTTGGTAAGGAACCGAGAGCTGTATGCTGCCGAGAACCTGCTCGCATTTGTTCTGTCCATTGACAGTTTTGTGCAAAAATGTGAAATCTAAATATAATCTAAATAGAAAAATATCTTGGACATTGGCACAAAGATTATATAGGCTCATTTTTAATTGGTTGGCGAAACTCAACCAGGGCACTTGTTAATGATAACAGATTGCATTATCAATGTTTATAATTGGTATTGATGATTTACAAAATTATTATTATCGTACGTATCGTACGCAGTGCGCGGCCGGCGGGCGAACATTGACCTCAGAATCATATGATCGGGGGGTCATTACCACGTAATTGTGCTTAGAAACAAATACCAAATGCATTCGTTTAAGTTTCGCCAACTAATTAATTTTTTCCTTATAAATCCCATTTAAAATACCAGAACCTAGGGCAGACTTGTATTATGATGACTAGACAATGATATAGAAGTTGGGTAGACAGTTGCATTTCTTTACTGGGTGATTGCACTCATGACACTGAACAACTTTCTCAAAGGAACATAAGAGAAATTAACAAAAAAAGTAAACTTCATAGTCTTCATAGATACTAAGTGCGCCGGGAGCATATTAAGTACACTGGGGTGCATCTACCACATCTGTCACTCTTACTTACCAAAGGCTTTAAAGAACTATTGTGGTGCCGAAAATAAAGAATAAGACTGGTGATGCTTCGGACAAGTCTAATTATCAGCCTATATCAGAAATTTTCATCTGTTTGTGCACACATAACTTAAAAATGGCTGAAGTAATCATGATGGGGTTTTCGTTATAACATAGGGCTTGGTTTGTAGACGTTTTGATCTAAAGTTTTTTTTTCTTATTTATAAATTATGCATATCTGTCAATGTCTAGTAGTTCGTAGAATGTCAAGGATTGTTTTTGAGCAAAAACACAGTTGAGAAGAGATGATGGTGGAGCCTCATGGCATGCTCATAAACGAATCGCGCGAACACCACGCGAACGACAACCGCTCGCGGACTAACTTGCAACTTGCCTTCCCAATCAAAAATTATGGCAGTTAAAAGCATAGAGAAATTACACGCTCCTCTTGGGTTTAAAGTTTCCAAGTGTATGTTGCAGTGGTTTAACGCAAAAAATGTTTTGGGCGCCACTTGTGATAAAACACACAAAATGTATTAAAACACCATCATAACTTGATTGAGTCTAAACTAACAAGTGAGCAAATGATCTTGAGGAGACAGGTCATTGACTCAATGATTCACAAAAAAATGTTTATTGTACAAGTCATTATATGCAGATAATGCCGACTTCTGATTCATGCTCGTTTTAGCTAGCATGTTGTGGAAATAGATTCCTTAAACTCTTATTCAAATATAACTATTTAACCACAAAACTTTTAATGTGGTTGTAGTGGATGAGATGCTCAGAACTTGGTGCTTCTTAATATATTTTTCTATGCGACGTTGCGACGTCGCGCTCTATACGAAGTAATAACAATGTTGTGACAAGCTTCATTAGATACATTTTTGCGTAGGTAATTAAACTGTGGAAATTTATAGTTTTCTAAGGAAGTATACATAGACCTAAACCCATCTGCTTCCCCTCACAGGTACAAGGCATGACTGAGCTGAACGGCTGCGATCCCCGCAAGATCAAAGTCCTAGGACCCTACACATTCAGCATCGGAGACACCACTGGCTGCTCCAAGTACGCCCGAGGAGGCATCGTTACTCAAGTCAAGATGCCCAAGAAACAACAATTCAAGAGCTTGAAAGAATCATTCAAGGAACCTGAATTTGTGATTACCGACTTTGGGAAGTTTGACTATCCCCAGCAGTTGCATATAGCGTTTGCAGCGCTGCACAGGTTTGAGGCCAGCGAAGGCCGTTTACCGAAGCCATGGTGTGATGCCGATGCAACCAAGTTCCTTGAATATTCTAAGGCGGTTGTGAGGGATGAGTTGTATAAGAATGGAGAGATGGAAACTAATACTGAGCTTCTTGACGTGTTTTGTAAGGTTGGTGAACATAATTATTTTTTTACTTAATTTTTATTAAGATTTTGAACTCATGTTTTGTTATCTACATCCAGGAAGACCCATATTGCATCCTCAGTTCATATAGATAGAGCTACCCTGCTATATCCCTAAGCCCCACTTGCGCCAACCACGGATTAGCAATTAACTCCGTATAAAATAGCTCTTTCAGTTGTTTTTCTATACAAAAAGTCATGGGTTACCAACATAACCTAGAGTTTATTGCTAACCCAGGTTGGCGCAAGTGGGGCTAAGAGAGGTACAAAAAATAGGTTTGCCATTGTAATCTTTCCTAATAAGAGAGGCAACACACAGGCTCTCTCCTCAACCCTATGATAACCATATCCATATTTCACTAGCAGTAGCAGTGCCCAAACTGGCCAGGGTGAACCTGTGAAACTTAACCACTTCATAATCTTCAATCAGGACTAGAGATCGTATAATCGGATGCATAAAAGTTGAGGTGTTGGCTATTATAGAACGCACTTCTGTATAGAAATAGTAGATTTCACACTGAGGGCAGGAAAGTAAGAAAGGGTCTCATGTAATTGGATCTCAAACAACATGTGATCTGAGGCTTTCTTTTTACTGCCCGAGGTTAGTATACTATTTTTCTCCTCGATGGAGGTGGAATGCTGCAACTTCGTTTAGCGCAGCAGGATGAAAATTAACGCTTTCCCTCCGGAGGGGAGGAAGGAAGGCTTGCGTGGGGACACAGGTCCAACACGTAGAGGCCCCTTCGAGACACTTTTATCTTAATGCAATGGGATGCACCAATCGTGAATCTATCCCTGAATGCATTATGCAAATACACTCATAGACGGACCACGCTTGGCACAAAGACTATTGTGAGAGAGGATATAATGTTACTTGGACTATGGGGGTGAACTGGGTGGGCCGGGAAATCTGGGTTATTGCGGAGAGACTCAGGACGCCTGCCGTAACAAATGTCTCAAGTTTGTTCAAAATGGCAGACGGTGACTTGCCAACTCATTTGATGGGCCCCCCAAAATAGCCGCTCGCAAGGAGCGACAAGGCGGCAACATCTAGTGAGCGGCTAAGGTTGTAGAGAGGTGAGTCTGCGGGCGCCAGTTCCCGGTGCTAAGCGCACCAGTCAGCAGGCCCCCGGCGTTATGACATTTTACACTTCCAACCTGGAGCATAGGTTCCGCTCTTGCGACTCCACTCCTGGCCGGCCGGTTAAGGCAAGACAGGAGGTGAGGGCCAAATCAATCCGGGCCCTCTGGAGAATCGGGTCCGTGGTGTCGCCAATCACCAACAGCTCGCCACAAGCTGCCCTGCGGGCTTATTATTATTATTTATTATTTTCAAATTAAAAAAATTTATGAAGGCAATTCCATACTATGTATCCGATTAGTTATGCATTCCCGGAATTCTTGGCGCCCCGGGATTTATTTTATCAAAAAAATCGTGTTCTTTTTCAAATCAATTAATTTTAAGAAATCACTTCCATTCCATAGTACTACACATTCGATTATTTGTGCATTCCCGAATTTCCCTGCATGTCTCCCGGGATTTATTTGTCAAAAATATATATTTTAAGAAGCCGCTTCCATAATTTGATACACAGAACGTTATAAGAGGGATTAAAGTGCAAAGTACGCGTGGAACGCGTGCCACACAGTATGCAATGATTTGCATAACATCATAAGGCGCGCAGCGTGGTGCGAGCGAGAGGGCATAAGTAGTTGTAGCAGCGTGAGCGGGAAGACAAGTGGCGACAGTCGTCTTCAAAGCAAAAGCGCTTTGCATTTCTAACCCCTCTTATAATGTTCTGTGATTTCATCATCATCATCATCAGCCTATCATCGTCCACTGCTGAACATAGGCCTCTCCCAAGGCGCGCCACAAAACTCTGTCCTCGGCCTTCCTCATCCAGTCGCTCCCCGCTACTTTTTTTAGGTCGTCTGTCCAGCGGGCAGCAGGGCGTCCCACACTACGCCTACCAGTTCGCGGTCTCCACTCTAGAACTCTGACACTCCACCGGTTGTCAGTTCTTCGGCAGATATGACCAGCCCATTGCCACTTCAGCTTGCTAATTTTCTGAGCTACGTCAGCCACTTTAGTTCTGTGACGAATCACTTCATTTCTGATGTGATCCCTCAGAGAATGGTGAATGGTGGGATTTCATGAACAGAAATTAACTTTGGGTAAACATGCATCCGAATATCCTATCTCTGATCATGACTCACATTACCACAGGTATCATCAGGCGACCTAAACCCAATGAACGCAGCGATCGGCGGCGTGGTCGCCCAGGAAGTGATGAAGGCTTGCTCTGGCAAGTTCCACCCGATAGTCCAGTGGCTGTACCTAGACGCCATCGAGTGCCTGCCCAAGGACCGGTCGGCCCTCACCGAGGAAGCCTGCAAACCCATCGGGTCGAGATACGATGGACAAGTGGCTGTATTCGGACGGGACTTCCAGAAGAGGCTCGGGGATTTGAAGTACTTCATTGTTGGTGAGTACCATTTCTACCATTCTTTCGGGGGGGTGACATTTAATTTTCTGGGAGGGGGCGGGGGGGTATATTCATAGAAAAACAATGAAAAAGTTTGTGCTGTAATGACTTTTCCATACAAATATTCAGGGGGGGGGGGGGGGGATAAATCATAGAGATTTGATTCTAGATTTTGGTTAGTATTAAAAATATCACCATAGTACGTTTGTATGCAGTGCGCATTTTCGCGCATATTTTGTGACGTAAAAAAAAATGGTCCAATTTATATATTTCTTTGTATTTTTCGGGTAAATACTTACTAAATAAATAAGTTAAAATGCTTGAAGGTAATCAAGTTGGTTAGTAGTTGTATCGAGGTTTCTGGCGACCCTCAAATTTATGTCGTGTCGATGGCATGGTGGCTACAAAAGCTTTCTATTACTTTTGGGTTCAAGTTTGATATTGGAATGACGTGGCATCCCTAAAAAAATTAAAATGCTCTTGATAGTTGACCGTTTATATCACCTTACCGAACATCGAATCAAAATCAATTATGTTGTGAGAGCCGCGTCTCCTACCTTGATCGAACGCTACCAGTTTTAACTATACTCCATTCCAAATAGCAAAGAAAATTTAAGGATATTTTTAATTACAAAAAAAGATATTTGAATCACTTAGGGCCTGTTTCACCACTTCTGAGTAAGTTCTTGGTAGCTTATCCAACAGATAGTTTGACATATTTTTTATGAAATTATGTCAAAATATCTGTCGGATAAGCTACCAAGAACTTACTAAGAAGTGGTGAAACAGGCCCTAAGTGATTCAAATATCTTTTTTTGTATCGTCTCGTCGAAATAAAGTATAAGTAGGTATTTATCGTAATATGCTAGGAAATTACTGTTCCCGGAGCGGAACGTATTTTCGTTACCGGACTCTTTTTTCACAACTGCACTTCCATACAAAATTACAAAGCGTGCGTAAGACACTTAATATTTAAATATTGGAATCAAAATGAGTGATTTTGATTCCAATATTTAAATATTAAGTGTCTTTTTACATCTTTTTAACATAGTTTCCTTTGCTAAACATTACGAACAAAGCCTTGAGATTGACTTCCGCATGTATTTATCATAGAAAAACTACACAAAGTAACTGTGATGACGTCACAACTGCATAGATACATCGCTACAAATAATGCAGTGGTCGACATACTATTGGTTTAATTCTGTCGACATACGATATTCTTTATTGTTGCTATTGATTTATTTATTTTTATATCACCATTGGCGTTACGGTGAAAGAAAACATCGCGAGGGTTTCCGATGTTTTCTAGTATCAATTTCGAGGCGTGTTTTGTCGACTGCCTAGTAAAATTGGCGACGGTCTCAATACCTGTGACACTACAGAGTTTTATTTATAGAAAACAAAATATCGTTGATTGCTATAACACGATCATTTTTTTATTCGTCTGCCAAAGGCATTGTATCCATTGTCTTCAATGCATAATGTATGTAAAGCTAAACTTAACAATAATGACTTTAAATGATAAACACATTACGCTTCCTTTGCGTCGCGCAGTCGGGTAAAAAATAGTAATTTATTTGAGTCAAGCGTTAAGCTAGGTCAGGGCCCAATAATTAGACTTGAAAATTCTCTGACGGCAAGTTGACCACTAACTTGCTTCTGTAAGGACACCATTGTTAACATTTTTGAATATGTCAAAAGCAATAAGACTTGTCCATTCCCACAACTTCTACGATCTCCTAAACATCCACCAACCCGCACTGGGCCCGCGAGGTGGAGTATGGCCCACTGCCTCCTACCCTATTCGGTGGAGGAGGCGTTTGCCCTGCAGTGGGATCCAACAGGCTATAACTTTTAATTTTATTTTACTACTGTCTGCCTTCTGTGTCTTCTGTGTTCGGTCACTTTGCTGTGGACTTGTGGAGTTAGTAAAGGGGTGGGGGGAAGCGTACATGTTAGTAGGCGAATCCTCTAAACTAACGTAGGTTCGGTACAGGCTAATTTTTAGTGAAGAACAATGATCAAAAAATGTTTAAACATTGTCATTTTAAAGTTTAGCATACATACATACGTAAGGTATGCATTGTAGGCAAATTAATACAGTAACTAGACGAGGGAGGACAGACGAATAAAAAAACAGGGTGTATACTATGTAAATGAACAAAGCATTTACACACTTATTAACATTTATTCATTTTTTTATTATGATTTTTTGAAGATGTAGTGACATAGATAGAGAAATGTATGTTGAGATGGTTTGGACATTTGAAAGCAATTTGAAGGAATGGACGAATGAATGAATGAATGCAAATTGACGAGTTCGATTTATAGGGCAAGCGTTAGTGGTACCAAATTGCCGACGTGCTTAAAAAGGGCCTGGTCAGATCATGCAAAGGATGTTGAGAAAGCTAGAGAGGTCTGTCAGGATAGTAGAAGGTGGCATTCCGTTGTCTCTGCCTGTACCAGTGGGTGACAGGCGTGAGAATATGTATGTTTCGTAGAATTATCTCTATAAATATTTATAATGGACAGATAAATAGTATAGTAAACAAAGGTATGCATTGCTGCTAATTGTTATTGTCAGTCAATGACTCAGATAAACGAGTAAACGTATCATATATCAATATTTGTTGCGTATGTATGTAGATGCATTCAGTGCGACGCCAAATATACGGTCAGTAAGACTGACGAAAAAAACCGACCAAGTTCGAGACCGAAACTCGAGAATTCCGTACGACCATTATTTTAAAAAAAACCTCTGGGATCCTTAGCGTGAGCCCGACACACACTTTGCCGGTTTTTACTATTTGTTGTTTTACCTTAGAGTATGCAATATAATCACACCAAGTTTGACGCTAATAATTATGTTATGTAATATCGTTTTTACGATAGAGCAAAATAAAAAACGTTGAAACGTGTTCACTACACGTTTTATTTTTAACTTTTTAAGCATATGCTCACGACTATATTCCCCGAGGGGGTAGTCAGAGATATTCTAAAACCTCAGAACATCCACGTTTCACCAGTACAGTAGTACCGAAACTCTGTCCAGTGTGACGGGGGGTGAGCACGTCGCCACTTATAATGGACAGTGGGTACAATACATGCTTCGAAATTTAAGCTTGCAGGTTTCCTCACGATGTTTTCCTTCACCGAAAAGCCAGTGGTGTTACAAATCGTACATAAATTCCGAAAAACTTATTGGTACGAGTCGACATGGACGGGGATCGAACCATGGCCTCCTGCACAGCAGGCAAGGTTACTCGCCACTGGACCACCACGGCTCATCAATTGTTAACAAATCCGCCATAATAACGCGTATGATGTGAAAATTTAACCCATCTGGCTATTATTTTTCAAATGATACAGCACTTTATAGGTAGGACAGACAGACAGACGGACGGACGGATAGCGTAGTCTTATGAATAGGGTTCCGTTGGCACCCTTTGAGTACGGAACCCTAAAAATCAAGCCTTATCATAACGTAGGGTCATTACAATTTACAACCTACATAAAAGTGGCTTACTCGGTTAACGAATCTTATCAAATACACGCGCATAGGGTAAGACCCTACGTCATTTCATTACATACATAAACTCACGACCGGCCAAGTGCGAGTACGCACGGAGGGGTCCATTTCCATACCACCATACAATACTACAAAAAAGTTAATCCTTTGCGCAAGCCCGACACACACTTGACCGGTGTTTTATCTTAGAGTATGCACGATAATCACACCAAGTCGACGCTTGTAGGTTTTACCGTTTTTACTCTTATCGTAAAAACAAAAAAATGTTACCAATTGTCATCAATTATGTATAGGTACAATGTTTCACAATAAATAATATTTCTAGTTGAAAAAAAAACACTTTTCTTGTATGGGGTCCCTAAATTATTTGCGCGCTTCAAGGAGCGTGTCACTCACGCAAACGCAAAGCCAATTTACATAAATGTTTTTGTTCTTCGAGACCAGTTTTTAAAAGCATTATTTCCCACCAGGTGCTGGTGCCATCGGGTGCGAGTTGCTGAAGAACTTCGCAATGATTGGAGTTGGCGCCGAGGGAGGCTGCATCACCGTCACCGACATGGACCTCATTGAGAAGTCCAACCTCAACCGGCAGTTCCTCTTCCGCCCTCACGACGTTCAGAAACCCAAGGCCAGCACTGCTGCTAGGGTAAGCGTAGCTTATTGACATGCGGCCCGCGCCGCTCGACTCCTCTTTGATTGTGCCATACAGATATGAGAAATCTCTTCTACTTCTCTTAAGATTATACTGTTCAAGCGGAGCGAAGAGGAGTTTTTTATTAGATACGCGAATCCACTGAAGCTGAGAGGACAGAAGATGAGTAAATAACGATATCCTTTTGTTTGTTCTTCGCACTTCTCCGCTTTGAATACCGGTACACAGCGTATTAGGCCCATCACATACATGCGGAATTGCGATTCGGAATTCCGAATGCAAACCGGTTTTTCGTATCGTTTTTCGTCAAATCTGGAGGGGGAACCTCCATACGAAAACCGGTTTGCATTCGGAATTCCGCATGTATGTGAAGGGCCTTAAAGATTCGAATTCTATGGAAGCAGAATTACCAGTTTTTCTCTAAATAGTGGATTTGCGGATACCGTGTGGCAGTAGGGTAATTAAAGTGTAGGAATTTATCGTTTTCTAAGGAAGTGATGTATCTGTTATTAGTAGCCAGAAGTTTTCAATTCCATTATACTTTATTGCACATTAAAATAAAACATACATTCAGGTAGCATTCCGATCTTAGTGACCGCGACCCACTGCTCTGTATAAATTCGACGCGCAACTCGGTCGCTAGGATCAGGTGTTTATCAGTGCTTCATACATATGAATTCATACAGAGCAGTGGGTCGTGGTCGCTAGGATCGGAATGTTACCTTTACAGTGTTTCCTTCACGTCTTCGCTTTTTATGTTCCTTAAAACATACTTTACAATACGCAGGTGATAAAACGAATGAACCCGTCAGTGAACGTGCTGGCTCAAGAGAACCGAGTGTGCCCGGAGACGGAGTCGGTGTACGACGACCGCTTCTTCGAGAACCTGGACGGGGTCGCCAACGCGCTGGACAACGTCGACGCGAGGATCTACATGGACCGGCGGTGCGTCTACTACAGGAAACCGCTGCTCGAGAGCGGCACGCTTGGCACTAAGGGCAATACGCAGGTTTGTTGCTTCATGCTTGTTTCCTATGGTGCAGGACAAGACTGCTTAGTGAGCCTTAATTTAGGTACACACGGCGTCACATCAGGTTACACACCCTATATACCCATAACTACACTACGTACAAAACACAAATGATGCGGTAGAGAGCATGCATAGATGAGGCTGCCATCGCGGGCGCAGCGTGCCGTGAGACGAAACAACAACAACACACGATTCGCAGCGTTCAACTTCTAATAGTTCAAAGTCCAAACAGGGTACCCTGAGCAGTCGTCGTGTGTACATAGTTATGGCTGCGCTAGCATGGTAACGCGACATAGCAAAATTGCACGTTATCTCTCGTTATTTAGCGCATAGCAGCGGGAGAAAAGGCGCTGGATAACCTTGTTGCAGGTATCATGATTAATCTTCTGGGCACCTTTTAGGCAATTTCCTGGTGATTTTTTTAGAAAAAAAAAAAAAATTGTAATGACAATTTGAAATAAACTGCAAATGCGTTGCGTTGGTGGTCCACAATCAATGTGACCAGAGGACCTGGTATTGGACAGCCAGAACTACAGTTTAAGATTGATTGGCTAACGCTCAGTTGCAGAAACACTCATAGGAGTTAATCCTCCATTAAATCTCTTGCTACCTTTTTCTACGTCAACAAGACAAAAAGTGACGACAAGAGATTTAATGGAGGATTAACTCAACGAGCTTTCTGCAACTGAGCGTGAAGTGTCCACTTGTGTTACACTTTTAATATAGTTTTTATAATATGAACGGTTCTAAAAACGACCACGAAACTTTGTAGCTTTAGAAATTGGAAAGCCATTTCTGTCTTCGTCTTCGTCCAGCAATGTATCTCAAACTGAAACGGGAATTGTTCCAGGTCGTGGTGCCATTCCTAACAGAATCGTACAGCTCGTCCCAGGACCCGCCGGAGAAGTCTATCCCGATCTGTACGCTGAAGAACTTCCCGAACGCGATCGAGCACACGCTGCAGTGGGCGCGCGACGAGTTCGAGGGCCTGTTCCGGCAGGCGGCCGAGCACGCGGCCCAGTACCTCAGCGACCCGCACTTCGTGGAGCGCAGCCTGCGCCTGCCGGGCAGCCAGCCCATCGACGCGATAGAGAGCGTGCGGGTCAGTACCACCACTGTGTTTATATAACTTGCCGAGCACGCGGCCCAGTACCTCAGCGACCCGCACTTCGTGGAGCGCAGCCTGCGCCTGCCGGGCAGCCAGCCCATCGACGCGATAGAGAGCGTGCGGGTCAGTACCACCACTGTGTTTATAGTAGATTACACACCGAGGGTAGGAAAGTATGAAAGTGATCTGAGGCTTTATTTACTGCCCGAGGTTATTATACAATTTTTCTCCTCGGCGAAGATGGAAAGCGGCAACTTCGTTTTAGCGCATCTGGACGAAAATTTACGCTTTCCGTCCGGAAGGGAGAAAAATAACTTGCCGAACGCGCGGCATAGTACCGATTGGCCCTCAAAACAGGAGATTTTTATTCACGATTTCGATGTTGGTCCCATATAAAAAGATTTTCAGTTTGATGGTCTAATCATTCCCATAAAAAACCGTCATTGAGAAGGACCCTAATAATAACATTTCAACTACGTAACTTCATCATCATCCGCCTTTCATCGTCCACTGCTGAGTAGGCCTCTCCCGGGGCGCGATACTAAAGTTTTATCATCGGTAACTTCGTATAATATTTCCATGAATAACACAAACTTGTAAACCATTCCAGAACGCAATAAACGAACGCCCGCTCAAATTCGAGGACTGCGTCACCTGGGCCAGGCTTCACTGGGAGGCCCAGTACTCCAACCAAATCAAGCAGCTCCTCTACAACTTCCCCCCCGACCAGCAGACCACCAGCGGGGCCCCGTTCTGGTCCGGGCCCAAGCGCTGCCCGGAACCCCTCGAGTTTGACCCCAACGAGGAGTTGCACCTGGACTATGTCGTAGCTGCAGCTAACTTGAGGGCCACTGTGTATGGTCTCCCCAATTGTGTTGATAGGGAGCTTATTGCGCAGATGGCTGCTAATGTACCGGTTAGTTTGTTTTTATTTACTTTTAATTTCTACTTTAGAAAACTACATATTTCAATTTCGAGGCGTCAGTGCCCACGGTCCGAAAAGGGTCACGATGGCTTCACTACCTGCTACTCTAGACATTGCTGGCGAAGGCAAAGTCGTTAGATTTCTCTCATTAGTCTGTTTGTAAAAGGTGACATAAAAAAATGTCGCGTCTCAGAAACTACTGATTAATTTTCTCTGTTAGGCTTTCGCTGCTGACGGCCTACGGCATAGGTCGGCGACAAATGGGCCGCAGTGCTAAATGACCCACGTAACGAGTCAGTTATATTGCATTTCGGCTGTGCTTATGCTATGACTTCGCGATTCACCGACAACCTTACTCCTGCGCGGGTGACCCCCGAGACAAGCCAGTTTATCGTTTCACCGTTACGACTGTGCGCACGACCTACAAGGGGGGTCAAGTTTCGCCTGTGCTCATGACCTACAGCGCGCGTCACCCAAACCTTACGCCTGTGCGCGCCGACCCACGAGGTGAGCCGCTTTGGTCGTTTTACGTTACTACTGTCAGTTTTAATTTTTTTCTATAACTTTTAGCACTGCGCGAGGATCATGATTTTGAGCTTAGCAGCGAAAGTGTTAATAGGCCTTATTAAAATGGACAGACTACTCTTCAAATCATCAAAAATGTATCGCCCAATCATAGAGCACCATTTCACAAATACTAATCAACTTTCAGGTGCCAGAATTCAGCCCGAAATCCGGCATCAAGATCGCCATAACCGACGCCCAGCTCCAACAGAACAACGACGAAATGGACCAGGACAGAGTCAAGAACATAATCGCCGAGATCCCCCCGCCCAGCAAGCTGGGCAACCTCAAGGTCACTCCACTCGACTTCGAGAAGGACGACGACTCAAACTTCCACATGGACTTCATCGTGGCCGCATCCAACCTCCGCGCTGCCAACTACAAGATAGCCCCTGCAGACAGGCATCGCTCCAAACTGATCGCCGGCAAGATCATCCCCGCCATCGCGACCACCACCTCCGTCGTAGCCGGCCTCGTCTGCCTGGAACTATACAAATTGGCGCAGGGCTTCAATACATTAGATGTATTCAAAAACGGCTTCGTCAACCTCGCTCTACCTTTCTTCGGCTTCTCCGAACCCATATCGGCACCGAACAACACTTACTACGACAAGAAATGGACCCTCTGGGACCGATTCGAAGTCAAAGGCGAGATTACTCTTCAACAATTCTTAGATTACTTCAAAAACGAGCATAAGTTGGAGATTACGATGCTGTCGCAGGGCGTCTGCATGCTTTACTCGTTCTTCATGACTAAAGCCAAGTGCCAGGAGCGACTGAATCTACCGATGTCCGAAGTGGTGACTAAAGTATCCAAGAAGAAATTAGAGCCCCACGTGAAAGCGTTAGTGTTTGAATTGTGCTGCAACGACGAGGATGGCAACGACGTGGAGGTGCCCTACGTCAAGTACACCTTGCCTTAGTAAAGAACCGTCGAATCCATCGTCAAGAGTCCACGAGCCAAAATTTTAACGATTGCAGTCGACGATGTGAAACGAGCATTTCATGGCATTTAAGCATAATAGTTACCATTCTTAGCGATGGTTCTACACGAATTTCACATTATAAAGGGTATTTTTAAACTGAGATTGCGGATTAGGTATATCGAAATATAAAATGTTTTATAAGCTCGCGACAGTGGACGCGCGGCCGGCCGGGCCCCGCGCCCCGCCGGCGGGTATGTACAGTGAATAGTGATAACTGTGTGACGTTTTTCTTATTTTGTGCTTTAGAACACGCTTTTAAACTAATTGTCTATTCTAAACTTGATATATTTATAGTAGAATTGTTTGCTCATATACCATCATCACGAAGCGCGCTAGATATATTTTTTATTTTGTGGAACTTCATTGATTTACACCAAAATTTATCGGATATTTTTAATGTTGAAATCAGAGGGTCTGTATATGGAAGGAAAATAAATAAAATTTGAGCATATTGTTGTTTTATTAAAAGTCTTAAATAGTTTAAAAGTTTATTGGTTAAAAATGCATTTACACAAAAATATTATGATATAATCTCACTTTATTACAACTGGGATCTTAGGAGATCGTCCTAAATATTTATAACATTTATGAAGGCAAGTTAAAAGGGGTCTTAAAAAAATATTTTAATCACTTAATTTTAGAAATAAGCGTAAATATGAGTTCAAAAAGATTATTTGGCATTTGTTTTTGATCCATCAAAGTTAACACCAAATCGAATGTTCCATACAAACTTTTTATTACCAAGTTAACATTGTAGTTTTTGAGCGCAAATAGTTATTTGTTATGCAAGGCTGCAAAGTAGTTTTTTGGCGATTCTAAGATTGAACCACGAGCGAAGCCAGTGGTTTCAAATATACAGACCTGAGCGCAGCGAAGGTTTCAATGGTGCGAGACGCAGTTAAACTTTGCTGCCGAGCGCAACACACTACTTTTCACCTCACAACGGCGAGGGAAATGCTGGCTGGATGCAAGAAAAAAAAATAAAAAAACATTTGGCGCAATAAGGCGGTATCGAAAAATATTGAACAGAGATTCGAATTTTTAAAACTCTTGAAATAGAAATAGAATGAAATAGAAATAGGTTTAAATAGAAATTTGTCATTGTAGGTTGTTTTTACAATAGATGTTATGTATACAAATATGGTAGGTAATTATGATATTTTTTTCACATAGATTTTTTTCTTCCCACGCTAGCGGATAAAATGCACTTTTGCACTCAAATTTCGAATGATAAACAGATTCTTTCCGAGCTTGACAAGCGTGCGTTTTAAACTTCGCGAACGATCATTTGATGTTTGTATGGAACACAACGTGAGACCTGTCGTGCAAATAAGACGAAAAAATTATAACAGATCAAAGGTAAAGGTGTAAAGGTATCTACCTACAATTTAAAACTTTGGCGAATTCGTATTACGTTTTTTCGTTTTACATCACCTTTTTATATATACTTAAATAAAATACACAATATTACGCACTTTCAAGGAATCAGGTATGATGTATTTACAATATTTTTTCAATCTATTTTGCAAATTATCTGGAATTTAAAAAAAAACCGGACCGCCAATACTCGAAAGATAAATACATAAACAGCAACGATATCTCTAGGTTTAAATGACTATTTAGAACAATGATTGTTTTCCAGAGTTTAGCTTTTTAAAACTCACCGAACGAAAGGCTATCCGAATTAAGACATGCCTCAAAAAACTAAGACCACTCTCACAGGCCACTATCACAGTACTCGCGTAAAGCGTGGGACAGTGGAAAAAAAATTATGAGGCTAAAATCTAGAACAATGTGACTGCAGTACATAATATTGACTTCTTTCTGCCGACCTATTTTGGTGACCATGCTACCGCCGCCATTTTATATTGTCTCTAGTAGTAAGAATGTAATAATCTCATAAACATGGTGGTCCTGAAACTTAAGAAAAATTGTTCTAAACAGCTCATCTAGTACGGTATATAGAAATCTTATTAATATAACGTGACTGACTAGAGTAGAAATTTCGACATAAAATTTTAGATTAGACTTTATTTGAAGAAATGGCATGCGTCAAGCACTGCTATGAAAACCTATCTGTCCTATGAAGTCTAAACTTGACGCATACAAAGAAAGGCAAAACATTATCATTGTTATTGTAAGAAAACAAAGGATTCAATAATGAGTTACCATATTGTACTTTTATTAATGTTGCACTACATAACTAAACTTATCCAAAGTAGGCTAAATTACGCATTAACCAGATTATTCAGGCGACTAAGGCGCGGTTTATACAGAAGAGACGTGTGGCGGTGGCGGATAATCTAAGTTACACAATTATAAAGCTTATAGTACGTAGCATAGCGTCGTTTGGAGAATTACGCCTGCGTCTCATGGCGACGTCACCTGTAGGCCTCGAATGCCACCCCCGAGTAAACGATAAAAATCGAGATGTGCCCCCATCCTTACTATTTAACGTATGCCAGAAAGAGCACGCATGACGTTTTTGTCGTTTAAACGCTTTGTCGTGGGTGGCATGCTAGCCGTGCTGGAGGCGCGGGCGCGATTCTCCTTTGCGACAAAAACGACGCTATGATACGTACTTTAAGGTTTATATTGTGTTACTTAGATTATCTGCCACCACCACACGTTTCTTCTGTATAAACCGTGGCTAAGGGCCTGTTACGCCACTTATGAATAAGGTCTTGATAGCTTATTTGACAGTTATTTTTCATACAAAATATGTCAAACGAGCTGTCGGTTACGCCAACGAGAACTTATCCAAAAGTGGTGAAACAGGCCCTAATAATTATTATAAAATCTAAAATCATAAAATTTACTTTTAAAATTCGATTCAGTGCTCGCTTTATCGTAAGCTCTTAAATTAAAAACATTACCCAACATAAGCGTTTCGTAGTAGGGTAAAAAAGCGTATATTATAAATAGAAATACATGATTGTGATATTTAGTGACCTATGTTTTCTTGTGTTAAAACAAACGCATATCTATCCACGGCGAAGGCAGTAGTACTGTATCCCGTTCCCTTTCGAGTATACGCTGTCAGGAAATCTATAGAATACTCAACCTACGACTGTATCCAGACTTTTGTTTCGGGGGTGGGGGGAGGGGACATCTATCTATTACTAATATTATAAAGAGGAAAGATTAGATTTTTTGTTTGTTTGTTTGTATTGAATAGGCTACGAAACTACTGGACCGATCTGAATAATTCTTTCACCATTAAAATGCAACATTATCAGTGATTAACATAGGCTATGAAAAACGGCCATGTGTGTGTCGGGAAGATTCTAAGGCGGTACGAAGTTCGCCGCGGTCCTCTAGTTCACTATAAAACAATGAACGAATTTACTTTTTAATTCTTCTGACGATTCGTCCGATTCGCCGCGGACAAGTGTGGTGTCATAGAATTTCATACAAAGCATAGGACAGAGTAGAAAGGGAGTTTACTACATAAAATATATTTTAGTTTTAACTGCTCAGTAATTATGTTGCTTGAATTCTATTTTTAACAAATGGATAAATTATAAAAAGTGTCAAAAGTCAAAACGACGACGAAAAACAATGACGTCACTATTAAATTTTTAGTACAATATAGCACGCATTTTAACGTTTGATAAAGAGTTGTTAATTTGACTAGTTGGGAACTCGCGGATTCTAAAATTAGATTCTTTCGCCTTTTCGGCTGGTTCGCCGCGGATAAATATGCGTTCTCCTTGAGCCAATTTAAATACTTCATCTACCTCAGCATCGGACATTAAGCGGACTTATAATATGCGAATTAATTAAGCGATTAATTTGCTGAAATAATACAGTCTAGGCAACTGATTTTAAATTAAAATTTATCAAAATTTTTGCCGTATCTTATCACATAAATTAAATATTAATGCTATTATCGCATGCGACGCATCGCATCGCGCATCACGTTCACATTCTACCTGACTATTGGGGAGAGGTCACTTTCCGTCGATTTTTTTTTTACCAGCTCAAAATAGCAAAACTACTAGTAAAATGTTTTGCTATAATATTACCACGGCTTCCCCTTACTCATGAGGGCTGGGCGCAGTGCACAGGGTCTTCACGATGTAGTCCAGCAGTGGGCGAAGAAGCGTGGGAAGCAGGTCGGCTTGTCGTGTCAGCGCCACGGACGACGCCGAGGGCTCGGCATGTAGCGCGCGCGCGCCACTGGGCTTTTGTCCCCGTTAAAAGTCTCTGAAACATTGCAGATTGTTGGCACCTCAAATTTTACGTTAGGTGGATGTCCGCGCGCTGTTAAATTTATACTAAAATCAAGCGCTGGACCGTCCTCGTCAGTTGTCACATATATTCCGCGGTGTCACGTAGGGGTGCTCTTTAGGTTAAGTGTTATATAATATGTATATTATTCCTGTTGTAAACAAAAATAACCATTAGAGGATCAAATTAGTCATGCAAAACTATAGGTAAATATAAGAATGGTTAAATTAAAAAAATTAAGACCACAGCATGAACTATTCAAAAGCTTAGAAAAAGATCAATAAATTATTTCAAATATTTGTGATTGTAAACATGTATAACCATGATGTGCTATTTCAAATCAAAATAAAGAAAGAAAGATAAATTCAGTGTCCATATAATAGCTTTTAATATTATCTACCAGCTGGCATTAAGATATTTCAAATCAAATTAAAGATTGAAAAATTATGTCTCTGGCGGGTGTCTTGAACCCGCAATATTCCAAACCAGTGAATCTATTATATGGATTTTATCTTTCCGCTGACTGTAAGCACTTTCAATGAAAATTATAACGTAGTCAAAACAGTCATCATCATCATCAGCCCGGTAAACCCCACTGCTGAGTATAGGCCTCTTAATTTTCACGCCAACTAGAACGGTCCCACGCCAATCAGAACGGTCCCACGATAATCTCATCGACTGTTTGCTGGCTACTCTACAAATGTCATCCGACCACCACTGGTCGTGTTAAAAATAAATTAAATAATTATGTTAGTAAAGTTTACTTTTATACATTGACCAGGACAGAGCAAAAATAGACAAACAATAAATTATGCAATGTTACGGAACCTTATTATAAATTGGCGTGTCAGACACGTTCTTGTTTACGACTGGTTTGTTTCTGGCAACATTCAAGGTTAAAACAGCATTATAAAGGACAGTAGGTACTATGTTAGACTACTATTTACAAGTGACTACAACTTATAACAAATTAAACGACGAAATTCAACTTAAAAACACTATTAAGCCAGTACAGAGTGTTGCCAAATAATCAAGCGCAACATAAAACATGGCATAGACAATACATCGTAAGCTGGCAACATTCTCAATAGGGTCAGTGTTACCATAGTTGGACTGAGTCATGAGAGAGGCCGAAGAGCTGCGCTTGTGGCGAGTCGGGAACGATCCGCTGTGGCTTTGCGACATTATGTCCCTGGATACAATTGTTATGTGTACAAAATATTAAACAGTAAGTTTTTTTTGTACCTCATAGAGGTTTATACGTGTTTTGTCCTATTCACTCAAAAAGAGATGCAAATAGCAAATTTGCTCTAGTTGAAAAAGGAGATCGCTACCTTATTTTATGGCTGTTCTTATCGACATCATATTTTTGTACTATGACTAGGCACGTGTGCCCATCCAAGAAGCTCATATTGTATGTGAATTGTACACAACGCGAACGAATTATTGAATAATCGCAAAACCTCATACACCCGCCTCCGGCCCCGGTCGGACGCTATGATGGCGCATCGTTCCATGTAGGAGCGCTTGCAGTGGACACGTGTAGAGGCTAATGATAGTGTCACTCACGTGTGTCTAACGCTCCGGGGCGTGGGTTGTCGCGAGGCGATGGAGCGCCTCCGGCCCCGGTCGGACGCTATGATGGCGCATCGTTCCATGTAGGAGCGCTTGCAGTGGACACGTGTAGAGGCTAATGATAGTGTCACTCACGTGTGTCTAACGCTCCGGGGCGTGGGTTGTCGCGAGGCGATGGAGCGCCTCCGGCCCCGGTCGGACGCTATGATGGCGCATCGTTCCATGTAGGAGCGCTTGCAGTGGACACGTGTAGAGGCTAATGATAGTGTCACTCACGTGTGTCTAACGCTCCGGGGCGTGGGTTGTCGCGAGGCGATGGAGCGCCTCCGGCCCCGGTCGGACGCTATGATGGCGCATCGTTCCATGTAGGAGCGCTTGCAGTGGACACGTGTAGAGGCTAATGATAGTGTCACTCACGTGTGTCTAACGCTCCGGGGCGTGGGTTGTCGCGAGGCGATGGAGCGCCTCCGGCCCCGGTCGGACGCTATGATGGCGCATCGTTCCATGTAGGAGCGCTTGCAGTGGACACGTGTAGAGGCTAATGATAGTGTCACTCACGTGTGTCTAACGCTCCGGGGCGTGGGTTGTCGCGAGGCGATGGAGCGCCTCCGGCCCCGGTCGGACGCTATGATGGCGCATCGTTCCATGTAGGAGCGCTTGCAGTGGACACGTGTAGAGGCTAATGATAGTGTCACTCACGTGTGTCTAACGCTCCGGGGCGTGGGTTGTCGCGAGGCGATGGAGCGCCTCCGGCCCCGGTCGGACGCTATGATGGCGCATCGTTCCATGTAGGAGCGCTTGCAGTGGACACGTGTAGAGGCTAATGATAGTGTCACTCACGTGTGTCTAACGCTCCGGGGCGTGGGTTGTCGCGAGGCGATGGAGCGCCTCCGGCCCCGGTCGGACGCTATGATGGCGCATCGTTCGGCAGGGGTGCTCGCTACGAATGTATCGTGCAGGGAGTAACAGGCTGCTGTTATCTGCAATAGGGTATTTGAAATGTATTTTATTTTCATGATCTCATAAAAAAAAGCTTGAAAATAATTCTTAACGCACATTTTCTCTAATTCTTCAGCTTGAATACTATTTGTATTAACAGGTCACATTACAGATTGAAATATAATGTTCATACGTTCATCGTGCACGCGTTTTGAAGTTCGATAAACAATAACTAACTTGACTATACTATATTCCAAATAGCAACGAAAATTTAAGGCCTTTTTTAATTACAGAAACAGAGATTTGAAACACTTACTCTTAGAACAGCTTTAGTAACGTCCCAGATATGTCGGATAGTACATCTTTCTGATAAATAAATTATATTTGCTTGTCATAATTGGCCAGAAAGCTAATTAAGAATAGGAAAATGCCGTCGTCCTTATTTGGAATGCAGTATAGGTTGGTAAATAGAAATTATGAATACCTATCTAGGTACTTTCTAAATTAACTACAAAAAAGTTAAGCTAAAGAACCGACACCTCTAAAAATACCTATATAACATAATAAATTACATTTATTCTTAACCAACACCGACCCTCTCGCCAGACCAAAAGTTTTTCAGTATCATGAGTACAACCATTAAAAGCAACCGTCTACCCTAACACTGTAGTTATTATAAGCACAATATACGCACTCCGCCACACACCTGCTGTATAAGCCGCCTATGCAAGTCGACGTCGGCTCCTCTGATCCCCTCGCGGTCCTGGTGAAGCTGCAGAGCGCACAGGAGCGCGTCCCTGATCGTCTGCACAGTCGCCTGCACCCTCTCAGTCTTCATCAGCCTCCTGACCAGCCAACCTTTCGCGTGAGCTACTATTTTCGTCGCTGCTTCCCTCTAAGCGGTACATAAAATTGTGTGGAGTTAATTTTGTAGACCCTAGAATATGGTTAGGCAAGGAAGGTTGTTAGAAGGTAGGGAAGCGAGAGGTAGTGATTTATACATTGAATAAAGTGCGGCCTTTGTTGTGTGGGATATAGGCTGAGAAAAAAAGAATGCTGGCTTTAAATATATTCATGAGAGCATTAATCTTAGATTTTGAAGTGATAATAAAATCGGATAAACTGAATAATATATCTCATTTGGATTTTAAAGCCGATATTCTGAAGATTCAATAGAGGCGACCAAAGTATAACACAAAGAACGAAAAAGGATGTGGAATTAGAAAGATAAAGAGGTGTGCTGACAAAAAACGCAGGAGAAAGGAAAAAAAGCGAAAATATTTAAAAATGAAAGCAGAAACCAACCAGGCAATACTTTATAATCAAAATTAGCATAAAAACGAATCTAATTAGACAAATTAAAGTCTACAAAGTATTTAATTACGCATTAAAATTACGTGTTTTGATCAGTAATTTACGAATAATTACTTCACAAATGTAAAAGTGAAAAGCACTAAAAGATATCAAATTAGTACTTACCTCTTGTGTTGTAGGTGGGCGATGGTGACAGCCTGGCTTGACAGTGCGACTGACTGACACTGCATTCATGGAATGTTGAATGGAATCCTCCAGGCACCTTATAGACCTATCAGCGGACCTACACTGGGAGCCACTCGGCGACACCATTAATTGCTTCACTGACATCTCTCTATAAATAGGTGTATTAGTCTGGTAAGCTTGAAAATCATCGCTGTCTGAAGGGAATGTGACGTTAAGGTCGGCGAAGGTATCGTTCGTTCGATCGGTAAGAATCGGTTCGTACTCGCGGTCGGATACATTAGAGTCATAATCTAGTTTTCTAGATGTATTCCTGATAGGTGAGTTGGTTCTGGTTTTATTTGCTTCTGGTCTTTGCATAGGTCGGTCTTGACTTCTGTTTGGTTTGGAACTGTTTTGCTGTCTTTTTATACTGCCTGTTATATCTCGACTTTTTTTAAGGATGTTGTCACAGTGGTTTAGGCAGTTGTTCGTTTCGGTTAGAGTATTTGAAACTGGGGAATGAGACATGGTCGTTTCTGGTGATTTATGGTTGATCAGCTGGCTTAAACTGACAGGTCCTCTGTCCACATCGTCGGTCTTATCACCCCAAGCCATTTTGACTTCGATAGGAGATTTAGGACATATAGTTTTGAGTTGTTTGAACAAAATAGTGTTTTGCTCTTCAAATACTTGTTGTAACAGCATCTGCTCTTTTTTCTGTTTTTCCACAAGATTTGCCATTTGTATGAGTTGTTGATTTTGTATTTTTTCGTAAAGTTCTCTAACTTTGGTGGCAGGGTCGTCCGAGTTTGAGATTAGTGAAACATTCTTGGGAGATGGATGGTCTTTTGACTGAGGCGTAATTTTAGGGGAGGTGTTGAAACGGCGCGGAGGAGAAACTGGCTCTTTCATTGTTATTTGCCGGTTGGAATTTGCTGATTGTTCTTTGACAACAGGTTGTCTTGAGACTACGTTTTTGATTTGACTTGGTGAATTATTTGGTTTTGTTACTGGCTCTGATTTGGGTATTGTTTTATTGTTCATCAAACTGGCCCGACTTGTCTTATCGACGGCTACGGAACGAGTTCTTGGTGGTGACGTTTGAGGGGATTTTCTCGCCGTGGATCTTGTTACGTGATCGATGCTGCCGTTACTCATTTTCACATTCGCACCTTTCAGTTCCATGGCCATTGATGACCATTTGACTTTAGCAGTCTCTAAGTCCCAGCTTCTTCGTTTTTTGTTAGGGGAATAGAGGTTTGATAGTGATTCACTCATGGAAATAGCTGACATTTCCACTCCAGTGTTAAGGGATTGGACTTCTAGATGTGCAAGTAGTTGTGGACTTGGCTTAAGCACCGTGTATGAACTTTGACGGATCAACGGAGGTGCAAATTGTGATTCTTTCATGCTCTCCTTGTGTATGTCATACAGAGATCCTGTGAAGCTTTTAGAGCTAAGGGAAGATGGTCCATCTGAAGGAAAAGGTAAATCAACAAAAGGATCAATATTACTGTCCACATTTAAATCAAAGTCTTTCACTGTTTCAGTATTTTTGCAGAGTCTTTCAATCTCTATTTCTTTCTCTTTCTTCGTATAGTCTCGATCTCTTTCGGGAGGCTCGCAATTTTGTGACGTATTCTGTGTTGTGACCATCTCATTTCTACCGGTTTTTTCGCTAATGCTCAAACTAAGATCTATGTGAATGTTTGTTGAATCAACCAAATTAGCATCAGCAGTTTTCACTGTTACGTTAGAAGTTATATTTTTATACCTTTCTGTGGTTACATGAGGTTTTGAGGGCTCTAAATTAATGCAATTTAATTCAACTGAAGATCCCGTAGTGGGACCTGTTCCATTGGAATCTGTCAGACCACCCAGAGGCTTGTCATGAGTCTGTTCGCACTCTGCAAGTTCTGGGGCATCAATTCTGTCTTCACTCGAGTCCCAGTCGCTCCCCACATATGGTTTGAGGATCGATATACGTTTCTCAACCTCTTTTGCAAGAAGTTTGTAGTATTCCATCTCTTTCCGGCATTCTTTGGACAACTGAAAAGAGGCGTAAATTAGTTTTAAATAGATTACAATACAAGATACAAGTTAATTCAAAATTGTCACCTTCAGATGCATAGTAATAAAATATGTTTTCACTGTCAGTAATATTTTCAATAACATTTTAGATAATTGTACTATGTTTCCGTAAAGTATCTTGAAAAGTATAACTTCAATACAGTGAAATGTTCTGCGCATTATTTTAAGCTTGCTTTTGTCTGTAAAAGTTGCAATAATGAAAAATAATCATTGTCTAAATGGGAGTGGGCCGGTCATGTCTGTCGGATGCATCCTAAAAGATGGGCAAAAATCATCATGCCCTGGATCCCCGAAAACGAGTGGAAGAGCAGGGGAGAGGCCTTTGCCCAGGATTGGGATAAAACAGGTTAAAAAAAAACTGTCTATGTACGGGCTACTGGTCACCAAGTACAAGCTTGAGTGATATGTAGTTGATGATTGTGCGCTGATTGATTTGATGAGGTTGATGTCCGCCATGCTTGTATTGCTTGCGCTTACTGGCGAGCCCACGCGCGTGTGAACATTCTGCATCTGCAAGCCACGCGGGCGGCTTCTTGAGAAGTCGAGAAATGTAACTAAATTATACGTATTGATATAGTAAGAGTACACGACGTGCTTGCTAACCGTGAACTGACATAAAGTCCTATGAAATGATTTGACCAAAATTAAAATATAATAGTAAATTTTTCGCAGAGGTGCAATATGCGGTTGGGAGTCACGTTGCAGGGTTTGCCCCGAACACTTGTCTCTCGCGTAGTGTTCGCGCGGTTCGCGTTTCAGCCTGCCACGAGGCTCCACAATCCACAATCCTTCTCAGTTGTTCTTACTCAAAAACAATCCTCGAGATTGGATACATACTCCCTCAAACCAACCACTTGACATTGGCGGAAATGCGGTGCTAATGCACAAGCAAGAAGTCCATTAATTATAAATTAAAAAAAATATGCGGTTGCAAGACCGTACAGTCTTTAGGCCACCGTCAAGTTCGTAAACGGCGCGCCCTAGCGGTACAGACGTAGGCGGGGGCGAGTTAGCACGCGACGCGCGCCAGTGCATGCGCGATATTGTAGCAGTTTTTTCAAGCCAACTTCCAAAAAAAATACCTATTCAAAGTTTGAAGCTACAAATTTTACCTTCTGCATATTTTACATAATTAGATTGTTTATCACTATGTACTTAGATTTTGATACAATGGATTTCCATTGTTCATGTAACACCGATCCTTGAGCCTATCCTTAGAGAATACGAGACGATAAAACAGGCGAGTTGCGAAAAATGAGCCCTCTCTACCAACACAAATAGCTAGCCTAGCTAGAGAATACAAAATAGTTTTTCTCTTCTGGGTAGTATAATTAATCTGATTTGCCTAGTAGCAATCCTGCTCCTATATTCGTTGATTAAATTTGATGCGGGTCCAAAGCAGAGAAAGCAGCAAAGCAAGGCTGCCGAACACCAGGCAGATTTTAATTTGCCTGCCAACACGGCAGCTCAATGACATTTTTGACTTTTAATTATAATTAAATGATGTTACCTAAAGCTTTGTTTAATTTAAATATCTAATAACTTTAGGCAAGATTGCCTGCCAAGGTGACATAGAATAAAAACTGTGGCCCTCCCAAACTTTTTGGGCAGCATTTGATAAGAGTGCGCCTGTGCCCATTCTTGGCCAGGACTTAAAATTACACAAAAAACAGGAGGAATATCACACTTTCCAATGAAATGGAAATGATCCTTTTCTGCAGTGGGATTTCTTATAAAATTCAAATTTACCAGTTTTGTATGCGAAACGGGATTGGGCAATGTCTTTTCATCAAAAGATAAGATAAGATGTCAAAGTTTGGATGTTTAAATGTTGGTCCCTCAATCATACAAACGGCTGAATGGATTCGGATGAAATTTGGCCTGCATATAAGATATGTTATAGATTAACACATAGTATACTTTTAAATGGTCCACGCAGACGGAGTCGCGGGAAACAGCTAGTATTTCATAAATAAAGTTTTTGAAATTTAAATTAGATAATTTTTCGTGTTTAATGTACCAGGAGAACAAGACACTGGCAGAGAACACACCTCCAACAAAATGATGGCTGCACCACACCTAAATTTAAACATATAACCACTTACCAACGGTGGCAGGAGAGGTACCCCATTTATCTTCATACAGGATACGTATTGGTCCGACTGCCGCACCGATTTAACGTCCCACGGGTCATTCATTGCGCCTTCTATCCCAGTTTTAACTATATACACTCCACCCAAAGAATTTTCGACTACATCGAAAACTGCGTATTCATTCCCGCTCGCTCGCTAGCATCAGATAGGAAATTGCACAGCACTTTTGAAAGTACCCTCGGGGCTGCGGCACTGATTTTGAACCTTATACGAAGGCAAAATTAATTTGTTTGAAAGCAGACTGCATTATAATCAAGCGATGAAGTCACGGCCTGATTACGTCAGGTTATAAACACCCGGACTAGATTCACTGCACTATAATTTGTTCGTAACGGTATTTAGAAGTTTAGATTTAACTAGTTTTACAGAAAAATTTCACATTCAGCTACAAATTTTGTTTGCCGAATAATGTAGCGGTCCGTGAAACAAACGTAAATTTGATAACAATATTTAATAGTTTTCTTTGTCAAATTTAGAAGTAAAAATTGATTTCAGAATCAAGTGACCAATCGTGAGAAAGCGAATTTAATTTGAAGCCAAATTTCAGCCAATGACAAAATTCAGAGTTGCAAAAAAGCAGCACGAAAACTAGCTGAATTTCTACTGTCAAACTGCTGGGTGTTGCTATGGATACGATACGCTGGATGACTTGATTGACGGACGATGATGACTATGATGATGAAAACCACGATGATCAAGGCATTCTGACTGAAAACGCTGAATATCCTTAGGAGCGCTAATAAACTCTGATCGGACTGAAATTATATTTCTTCAGGGTTTTTTGGCGAGAATTTGTCAGCTACAAAAAATTATCAATCCTCATATTTCATCGAATTTTTAATGTTTATAGTGAGTTTTGGTTCATTTGGTTCTCTTTCCTATGGATTTCTCTGCATTTCATTCACTTCGTTCTTCGTCTACAAAAACTTTCATATAATAAAAACTCCAAAGAAGCGTCAAAACGTCGAAAACCAAGAATTTCTTGAAGGATTGGCTGTATGGGATATATTCCCTTTGCCTTGAATTGAACCAAAAAAAATGTCAATGTCAAAGTCAAACTCAAAATTCGTAAATCTTTTTTGGCGTAGGCGATTTTCTCAATTTGCACTGTTTTCATAAATTTTAAAGTGAAACTGGATATTTTAGTTGCTGTAAAATATTCACTATAAACATTAACAGTGTTCTATGTCTATAGAATAATAAAAATTGATAAAATGGACGTATTAAAAATGAAAAATATGTGCCCCGCCGGGAAGCAAGCTTTACTGTGTTTTTCGTTATCCGCATTCATATTTATTGTTTCGTTCTTCTCTGGAAGTATACTCGGGTTCACGTCGGAGCTTTGGGCGCTCACTTACTGGGGCCCAGCGCTGTACTTCTGCCTTTTTAACTTCTTTTTAAGATACCTCTACAAGGGTTTCATATACGAGGTAAGAATGACTAATTGGCTTAAAAATAGCATTTTGTGATAAAGTCTAACAATATAACTCTTTTTTTGTAAATTTTTTATGCATCATTAATAGCATATGCTCAAGACTATATTCATATACAAGATGTTACAAAAATACAAATAAACATTTGTAACACTTTGTATAGACTATAGTCAGAGATATTCTGAAACCACAGAACATGCATGTTTCACTAGTCGTACCGAAACTCTGTCCAGTGTGACGGGGAGTGTGCCTGTCGCCATATGAATAGCTAATAATAGTACCGTATAGAAGCGAAAACTACGGTTAAACCAACACAAGTTTGGTAGGCATTTCTTGACGTGATAGGGGCCCCACATCCCCGACATGCCCCCCCTAAAGGCATAAAGTTCGGAACCCCCCCTTTTTTTTGCCCCCCTGCAGTCCATAAATAGGCATCCTCCCCTATCCTCCCCACCCATCCCCACCCCAAAATTCGATGGTACTCATTGTACAGTCCTTCCCGAAGCAACCCCTAAAGAAAGTAAAACATTAAAGTATACACCTACCCTGTATTAAAAAAATTAATTATCAAATTTCAGGTGTCAACCCGTTCTGCGTTCCTCGGAGCAGCATTTGCGACAGGCCTGTACCTGGCGACCTTTGACAATGGCTGGCGAGTCTTCGGTCTATATACGATGTTGCTCTCATTCTTCCACTTCTCAGAGTTCATGTCGGTGGCCATGACAAACCCTGGCACGTTGACCATTGACTCGTTCATATTGAATCATAGCGTGCAGTACGGGGTAGCCGCTGTGGCTAGTTGGGTAGAGTGGGCTGTGGAATATTACTTTTTTCCTGGTTAGTATATATTGTTTAATAGGGTTGATTTTAGAAACATGCTTAATCCCCCACGCCCCTTCCCCTTGATTTTTTGGTTACTTACATCTCATTATTTTAAAAACATTTCCTCCGGGGGGGCTTCACATTCCCTCCCCCCCTCTATTAAGGTAGCATGGTTCTAAACTTCAAACGTTTTTGTTAACATTTGCACTAAAATTCCCCATTTCGTTCTCTGAGTGTCTTGTAAAGTATTTAGGGATAAGATCTCTTATGCAGTGTTTTTGTGGATGAATGGTCGGACACCAATCGACACTTGAAATGTCATTACATGTATATCATTATGAACCTATAAGACCTTTAATACTGTACATGAAAGCAATAAATAAATTGAATTGAATCCTAAAACCTGCATTATATTCTCACCGAGATCAGACACGAAAAGCCGAGAATGATATTGTGAATTGAATACCCTTCATTTTTCTTGCAGCATCGTCATGAGCCCTTACACGGCACACACATTCAACTGGGTTCTAACTAAATAAGAACTTTATGTCTTTTATTTTTGTTCTTACTTGAATTTAAATGTCAATGATAAGTATTGTTATATTTATATTGTACCTACTAGTGTTTACCCGCGACTTCGTCCACACAAATTAGATACCAGATTTAAGACGGATCATAAGCTATCAAACAAAAAAAGTTGGTTCTGTAGTTTTTGCGTGATGCGCGAACATACAAACAAACAGACAGACAACATTTCTAAAAAAGGTTGATTTTGAGTCAGGGATATCTAAAACCCATATCGTAATATTTTTATTGTAAATATCTTCAATGTACAGACACACTTCACTTACAGTTTTATAATAGTTTAGATAATATGTTTTCTGGACCAGTGTAAGTAATTGTTTTTCAGATATGAAGACATACTTCTGGTTGTCCTACGTCGGTTTACTGATGTGCGTCGGTGGGGAAGTGCTCAGGAAATCTGCCATGTTCACCGCTAGGACTAACTTTAATCACACTGTAAGTACATTTTTAGGCTATTTTATTTTATTTTACCTTTGTACCCTACCTATGACTCTTACCTCATAAGTGAGTTTCTGCCGCCCGGAGCAAAGACCGATTTTGCCACCCCCTTATCTTACCTATAAAAAAAATAATGGAGCGAGCAAAGCAAGCTCGAAATTTTTAGCACCACGTCTTAGCTGTGGTATGTAGTAATAGATACTCTTTCTTGTACTGTTTCTGTGGTCAGAACTCTTTAGGATTATGTTTAGTCACAGTAATTAAAATAGAAACAGAGCGAGCGAAGCGAGTTTGACTTTTCTCTGCTCTACGAATTAGTTATAGGCAGAGCTCAATCAATCTATATTTTTCCCGAATTTGCCGCCCCTAGTAAAGTGCCGCCCGGGGAATTTGCCCCCCCCGCCCCCTCCCTCGCTACGCTACTGTCGAGCGACGACTGTAATTTTTTTAATACTGGATCAAAGACCAACTGTAAATGTAACCCTAATGTATTGCAGGTACAATTCGTGAAGAGGCCAGACCATCAGCTAGTGACGCACGGCGTGTACTCATACTTCAGACATCCGAGCTACGTCGGCTGGTTCTACTGGTCCATTGGCACGCAGGTCAATAACTTTTTCACCTCACAAGCTCGGAAAGATTCTGTTTATCATTCGAAATCTGAGTGCAAAAGTGTATTTTATCCGCTAGCGTGGAAAGAGTTTTTGAAATTCGAATCTGTCTATTCAATATTTTTATATACCGCCAATCCACAGAAAATGCTTAATAACTATTTCATGACACTGGCCAGCACGAAAATAAACACTTTTTGAAATGTTCTTTTTAGCAATTCACTTTTTTTCGCTGTTGTGAGGTGAAAAATGGTGTGTTTCGCTCGGCTGCAAAGTTATTCTGCGTCTCGTACCTTTGAAACCTTCGCTGAGCGCTCAGGATTATATTATTTGAACCACTCGCTTCGCTCGTGGTTCAATCCTAGACTCCTTCGCTTGCTCAGGTTTCAATAAAAGTACTCGCGCCAAAAAGTAACTTTGCAGCCTAGCATAACAAATAACTATTTCACATCACAAGCTCGGAAAGATTCTGTTTATCATTCGAAATCTGAGTGCAAAAGTGCATTTTATCCGCTAGCGTGGAAAGAGTTTTTAAAATTCGAACCTCTCTATTCAATATTTGTCTATGCCGCCTTAATGCGCCAAAACATCGCCAAAATGTTTTTTTTTTTTTTTTTTTTTCATCCAGCCAGCATTTTCCTCGCCGTTGTGAGGTGAATAGTTGTGTGTTGCGCTCGGCAGCAAAGTTATTCTGCGTCTCGTACCTTTGAAACTTTCGCTGCGCTCAGGATTCTATATTTGAACCCACTCGCTTCGCTCGTGGTCGTTCAATCTTAGAATCCTTCGCTTGCTCAGGTTTCAATACAAGTACTCGCGAAAAAACAACTTTGCAGCCTAGCATAACAAATAACTATTTCTATTCGTCTAGTTAGTATAGGTAAGGTAGACTACTGTAATATTGACAGGATAAGGTTTATTTTGCTATGTTAGGTTACTTTTTGACTATTTTGCCTTCTTCTTTTTATCGTATCAACTTCAAATTCGTTCGTTAGGGCACGATGTGAGATGGGCCATCTTATTTACTGCCCGAGGTTAGTATACTATTTTTCTCCTTGACGGACTACATGAGACTGACACCTTTCTTACTTTCCTGTCCTCGGTATGTAATCTACTATAATTTTACACCCGTACATACATTCTTAGTTCTTAGAAACTGCTCTAACGATTCGGACGAAATTTTGTATTTAGAATAGTATATTTTCCAAGTTTATCTAGATAGACTCCATACCTTAGAAAAACCTGTTTTCACACAAAAAATAGGCGCCGATTGAATATTGGCTCACTAACACTCGGTTGCAGAAAATCTCATTAGAGTTAATCCTCCATTCAATCTTTTGCTAGCTTTTACAGCGTCAACAAGACAAAAAATGACAGCAAGAGATTTAATGGAGGACTAACTCTAATCAGCATTTCTGCAACTGAGTGTTAAAGTATTCGATAAATAAGTCATGTAACCATACTTATTATTTGCAGATAACGCTCCTAAACCCGCTCTGCCTCGTAGCGTACACGCTTGCTTCCTGGTCGTTCTTCCAAGAGCGCATCCACGCTGAGGAGCTGACGTTGCTTGCATTCTTCGGGCCACAGTACGTGGAGTATCAGAAACTGGTCGGCACTGGCCTGCCTGGTATCCACGGTTATACGGGCGATAGGGACCCTAGAGACTAGAGGTAAGTTCGGAATTATCAATGCGCTTTAAATTGTGAAATATGGTTTAAGTCATAGATTTGATGGTGGCACTTCAAATGGCCTATTTGGCAAATATCACGCATGGCAAATTTCGACGCACATAGAAGGAGTGAAATAGGCAAATATGTAATCAAAACATCCCCTAGGATCCACGTTTTTTTATTGCCTAGTTTCATGTAGAAACGCGTATTTGTCATGCGTGATATTTGCCAAATAGGTCATGTGAAGTGCTACCATAATAAACTAGCGAATAGATCGGCAATGCGGAAGAGAAAGATCCTAGTACTTGTGTATGTTAGAGAAACACAGTAAAGACAATTTTTATATTTTCATTTTATTCGATTAGGGAAAAAATTACCCATATATTTTACAACTTCATTCGCCAGAACAGATTCCACTTATTACTTAACGACTACTTAAAGCTATGCTGCTCAATCTTAAACATTTTTAACTTACTTGATTAACAAATACAACAAAACAAAAAAGCTATTTTATTTAATTACTAGTGTTTTCCCGCGACTTCGTCCGCACAAATTATATACCAAATTTTAAGTCAGATCCTAAGCTATCAAACAAAAAAAGTTTCATCAAAATCGGCTCAGTAGTTTTTGCGTGCTGCGCGAACAAACAAACAAACAAACAAACAAACACACAAACAAACAGACAAACAGACAGACAAAATTTCTAAAAAAGGTTGATTTCGAGTCAGGGATACCTAAAAACCATATCGTAATCTTTTTTTTGTAAATATCTTCAATGTACAGACACACTTCAGTTACAGTTTTATAATAGTTTAGATTAGATTTATGTCATTGATTTTAGTCATTTATTGTTAGTTTTCTAACATGTAACTTCGCTCACTTTGTAACACATACAAATTATATTCGTGTTTTGGTAATCGTACAAGATGCCCAACGTTCTGGCTTGCCGTGTGCGGGATTCATTATGTACCCCGCCGCACACGGCATACGCTGTTATATTTCCTTTGTAATAAAGATATTTTTCGATTTGAATAAAAAAATCGCGTCCTGGCGTCGTCGCATACGTAGTTGACGCACACTTGTGTATTTTGATTTTGATCTTGCCCAAATTGGTCGTCAACCGATCTATACGCTAGTAAATAAATATTCTAAGAATGTAGGTATACCGTCGTGCCAGTGTCGGGAATTTGTTGAAGACCACGGTTCTGGAAACGTTTTTGAACTTGTAAATACATTTATGCCGGGTTTAAACTTAAATGCGTTATACAGGGTGAAACTGATATCATTAGCATCCATCAAACTAAACAACTTTCACTATGGAGCCAATATTGAAATCGCGAAAAAATAAACCAGCTGTTCTATACATTTTGGTCGAGTTTCACATTCCCATTATCAATGAAACAGCTGATTTCTTTTTCGCGATTTCAATGTCCCACAGAAAAAGTTGTTTAGTTTGATGGTCTGAAACTGAAAGAGGGTGTCTTAAGTATGTAACACATTTAAGTTAACACCCTATGTAGTATCATACTACCTACGATTGCATTTATATGAAATCCGTTAATGACTAATCGCTAGTTGACATTTAATTTTAAGGCTAAATTTTTGATTGTATTCACGGTATTTACCTACTTAGGACTTGTTGGAGTCGTGAAAATTTATTGTACGAATATCATTAGTAATCGAAAAAAAAACGTAAATTACGTTTGACGCACCAAAAATCGTTTTTTTAAAGACTACTATTTTTGAAAACAATATGATTTCTGATTTGACCTTTATTTATCATATTTATTTACTAATTCTATAAAAATGTAAAATTCTATATGTACATATATTGTTAAGTTGGAAATATTTAAAGTTAACCATTTTGACAAAAGTCGTATTTGTTAGGGAAACCCCTATATATTTTTGCCAAATGTGACATATTGTTCAGTAATTAATTTTTTTTTTTAATAAAAAAATTTAATTAACTACTACTTATTTAATTAAATCATTTAAGTAAGTACCTACTTCCAATCTGTAGAAAATTTATTTTATTAACTAAAAAATGATTAGGTACGCCTTATTAACCCTGGTTATAAATTAATATTGTAGTGTTAAAATAAAATAAAACTATTTACCTCTTTGCCCTCAAATATCGTATTGCATTTGTGCCATTTCGTTTTTACTGGCATTGTAATTATTTATTTGGTTCGTACTTATTTATTTTAATTGTATGATCGTATTATTTTATTGTAAAAAGGTTGTGAATGATAGAAAAATACTTCTTTAATAAAAATTTATTTATATTTTTAATACTAGCTGTTTTGATTTTATAAACCTTCAAACTGAACAACTTTCTCTATGGGACCAACATCTAAATTGCGAAAAAAGCGTTTTGTCCAGTTAGGTTTTAGGCTGGAATGGCGCATCAAGTGATGATAATTGGCTAGACTTTCACCCATAAAAACAAACCAAAAGAAATCCTCAGATCACATGCACGTGCAAAAAAAAAGTATATCCCTCAATCTACCTACGCACTACGGTATATACGGTGCCGGTGCGAAAAGTTGTAGTATATTTTAAATCCGGAAACACGCGGCTAAACCGGGAACGCACGGCCTGAATCCCGAACCACATGGCCTAATCCGGTAATATGGGTCTTAGGCTGCGTTTCCACCAGAGATATGCTAGGTAGCGAGGCGGTGAGCGAGGAAATAATCCGCCAATAGCGCGCTCGCTCCATCACGTCATTGGGAAATTGAAGCACTCCCATTGGCCGTTTTGTTCTTTGCTCACCGCCTCGCTACGTCGCACATCTCTGGTGGAAAAGCAGCCTTAATCGGGAACCACAGCCTAATCTGGGGACCACGCGTCTAAACGTTTAGTAATTTCAAGATCAAAGCCCGCAAAAGTAAACATGTAATTTATCCGGTCTTAAGAAACGATTCCTATTGAAGATAAAAGCACATTAATGCGATTGTGTAGGCAATATTATGGAAACTAGTGTGAATGTCAACAAACCATGCAGTGGTTACAAGCACGCCGATAACAATACACACAGAATGGCGAACACTGTCGTATTCATTTTCTTATTGGACCATCTACCTGGTAATTATTAATTTTATTTTAAGTGTGATACGGTTATCTCTAAGAGTAGTTAGAATCAATTGTTTTATGTGAGTTAGTACTCATGTACGTAATACCGACTGTTCTCAAACGTTGAAGGAACACATCTTGAGGAAACCTGCACTAGCTGAAGAAGAAATTCTATGCGTATGTGAAGTATACTAATCCGCATTGGGCACGCGTGGTGGACTTACGCCCATACACCTTCTTGGAGGGTACGCCTGTGTCCTACAGTGGGACGTATATAGGCCTATGATGATGATGATGATGATGTGAGTTATTACGTTCCGGGACATGGCTGTTCACATGTCTGAACGTCCATAGGGTTCAATTGTGTAAGTGTCAAAATGTAAAATTGTGTAATGACAAAAGTTCACATTGTATTTATGTTAAGGCTAGGAAAACATAACAAAAAGGGGTAACTTTGGGATTTTTTTCTATCGAGTAAACTTAATCTAATCGTGTAATTGAGAACAGTCGCCCATCCGCCCGATCCTTAAATAAGACATAATTTAATTTCAGACTTTAAAACACAGTTTAAAACACTTTCGTTCGTGTTCAAAAACCGGCCTCGACGGGATAAGAGCGTCTTAAGTCGTGCTTATGTCAGAGAATGTATAAATGTTTATATCAGCCATTAATTGATAGGCTAGTGTCGAATGTATCGCTGTGGTCGAATACGCCCATGAAGCATCATCATCATCATCAGCCTTTGCTGTTCCACTGGTTGAGCAAATGCCTCCCTCCAATCATTCAAAGAGTCCCTGGTCCCTTGATACGATTCGCTCCAGAACCAAAGTGACAGGTCGCAACCGCAGCTGCTAATCTAAAGTGGGATTGGGCTCGACATGTTTGCCGCATGCCAAATGACCTAGGGGTGATACCACCACCAAAGTCCCTATCGAAATGAAATCAGAGGCAGACCTAGATCACGTTAGCGGTTAGCGGGACCAAATTAATATGGTTTCCTTAAGAACTGGTATGGCTAATCAAAGCAAATGAGTCAAAAGTCATTTAATAATACATTTTTTTCATTAAGCAAGACGATAAATAGGTATCTAAATTCTAAAGCTTCATGCAATAAACTGGTATAATTACTATACTCTTTGAATAAACTACTGCATGATATGATGTGTTGATGACATTGTCTTTATATGTTGCCAGTGTCAACAAAACATTTACTGGAAATCACCAACTTCAAGTTTATAAATCACAGACGATCTGAATCTAAAATTAGATTAACTAAAGCTTGAATTTATTTCTTCAACGATTTTATTTGTAATTTGCAGGCAATATCCCTTTCCAACCGTTAGACACTTCATCGGTTCTTTCCGAACACTCAATTTCAAAGATAAAACACTGCGACCACATTATGAGCTCTGAACCTATATTAGAAATGATCAGCAAAGTCCTAAAAGTTGAAGTCGTACCAAAATGGAGAAATCATGATAAATTCGCTCACGCTAAAAAGGATATTGACAAAGAATCCGTTGAAAATATGGATACTGCCTTAGATAACTCCGCTGTAGATTATTACAACGCAGGTAATGAAGATGCGCAAAGATTAATTGACTATAACGAATTCGAAACGGAAATAATTGACAACAGAAGCGAATGTGATACACGAAATTCAGATGCAAATAAAATTGAAAAAATGAATAACTATACTAAAGCAGCTTTTCCGAAAAACGCGCCATTTATGGTGTCCATCTTTGAATCCCTGTCAAATGTTACCGCGCAAACTTGCGGAGGTACTTTATTGTCCCCTCACTGGATACTAACTGTTGCCAGCTGTGTCAATGTCCTGGAGAAACTATTCCCCAATATGTAAGTATTATACTTATTTAAGCCTCGAAACAACACTTATACTTTTTGCTTAGATCACAGAGTAGTCTAGAAAATGTGGATACTTTGTCTAAGGCCACCATAGATCCTTGTCACAATCACCTATGAAACAAAACCAGCCATCATCATAATAGTTAGCAATGCCACCCAGAAGATGTCACTACCAAACAAGACAAATCGCCATCGCCACTTAAATGTTTTTATTAAATAATTATATTATTTACAGCAATGAAACAAGTAGCTACACAGTAATAGCGAACGCCTCGAACCCTTTCCTCGACGGTTCAGTATACAACGTAACCGAAATCCATCTTCACCCGCAATATACCCCAGCCATCGCAGGCATGAGGCACCTACACAGAACGCCTAGGATAAAAGACCTGGCAAAGAGCACAGACACAAAAACACCCTTGTTAGCTCTGATGAGAGTTGAACCCGCGATTGAAGATGATTCTATTGGGATAATGGGGGAAAAATTTGAGGGAAATTTTGGTGTTATGGTTTATGGATGGCAGTTGGTAAAGGTATGGATGTTTGAGTACCTAATGCGTGCTTTGTGATGATAAAATAAGCTATAGGAAGTACAGCTTGGCAAAAAAGTCATGATCGTGGTGACAGGTGGAACTAAAATTTTAGGATGGTGGTGTTGCCAGGTTAAGCGTGATTTTAACGTTCTTGCGCGGAGGCAGCGCCCTCATTTTTATCAGGACTTTTTTGCCAAGCTATACATACAACTTGGCCATACCTAAAGATTTGTGATTGAGGGCGCAACTTTTTTTGCAAGAACGTGAAAATTATCCATATAGTGTAGGCAATGAACCGATTCTTTGTATGGGGACCCATGCATTAATTCCTCAGTCGATGAAACTTTGCAGGATTATAAAATAGTATGAGTCAATACTAAAATAAATATTTTCCAAAAAAAAAAATATCCTGTTTCAGGTATGTATACCTAAACATACAAATCCGTTTATATATTGAACCGAGTAAATTCTCTGTCCAAATTTATTTTACCAAATGAGTTATTTATACCAGTATGTGATACATGATAAAATTCAAAAACTTTTTACAAACATTAGAATTACTTTTGTACGATAATTCCTTTTTCTGACCCTCATTATCATCGGAAAAGTGCTCAGTAATTTTTTTTTTCTTATATGACCTTAGAATGTAATTTAGCGTTACGAGTATGAAAATCAAAAAAAAAAAGCTTACCAATTTAAATTTATTTTAAACTATATATAACTCAGTATGGAAAAATTCTCAGCATTATTTCTTTTTAAAATTATTTTAGGTAGTCACATATACACACAAACCCAAAATTTCAAAAAACAATATCATCCAGAACACCGAAATTTTGGAAGTAAAGATAAATCTATCCCGCGTTTACGCAATAATGTACCGTATTGCTTTACCAGTTGGGTGCAGATTACCGTCCTCGTGCTAATTGTACGACCTTGATCGCGTGACCCGCACCGGGTCACCGGTATGCCGGTCATGCCGGTATGTGATTCTTTACATTACGTTTATTGCATTTTTGTTTTCTTTGTACGTACACACAAAACTAGGTACGTATATAATATTATGTAGGTACCTACGTAGTTTTGTGTAACTTTGAATTTAAAAATGTGGAAAAAATTAGGTTACTTTCTGGTATGACCAAACGAGGTCACAGGTTTTGCGACATAATTTTAAGTATGTACTTTATTATTATCATTATTAGTACCTACAATAATTACTGACTCTGAAATAATAAAAATATTTAAATTGGGCGTATAGGGTAAGTGGACCAGTGGCTGAACGCATCCCATAAAACTGGAGCTTTTCAGTCGTATGACGATGACGTATATTTAACGGTAAAAAAAGGTGTCTAATTATTAAATAATTCACAATTATAGGACTGGTGTTTGAAATTTATTTGTGTCCTAGTGAACGAACGGGAGTTTGTTTATTGGTTAGTTGCATTATTTCTTATTTTAATTTAGATATAGTTTTTTAGATTCTGAGTACGCACGGCGACAGATCAAATTACCCATAGATGGACTTTATGTCCATTTACTGGTGAAAATTCTCCAGTGAATAAACGCCCGTTCATTCATTGGTTTTCAAGAGTAAATGAACATCACATTTTCTTTTATTTTTGACTCGTGTGACTCGAGAGGCGCACGGACCCGAATGCTTTCTCGCTCGCACACATCTACCTGCCCTTGTCACACGCCCTCTTCATCTTTTTGCACGTGGCACGAGATTCGAGGATCGTATAATATAAGACAAGACCCTCGAGTCGACCACCGCATGCTTCCACAAATAGTCCTTTTCAGGGCTAAACCCCCACTTCGATTCCCCCCCTACCAAATACGAGGAGTCCCTCGTACCGGCGCTCAGGGCTCCGCGCAGTCCGACGCCGCGCCCGAAAACGCGAAAGCGCTAGTGTAAGCGCACCGGTCTGCGCCCGCGACTGCCACCAAGTTGCCCACCCGCGGAAACCCGCGAAGATGCCTGACGGAAGATCGTCATCCAGCTGTGGAGCCCGCCCACGTCCACGCCTCCTCGTCGAGCCGTCAGGACTGTGGGCCCCCCGCAACCTACTCCCCGGATGACCACGCTGCCGGCTAGTAGCTCGCCCAACGGGCCTCCCCCAACGGGGTCCCACTCGGTGGGTTCGAACTCGCCAGCAACACCGCAGTGCAGCCAAACAGCCCTTTTCAGGGCAAACCGTAGTTTTTTCCCAACCTACCCCCGGGTAGGTTGAGTATTGATTGTATCGCCCGCACGTACAATCAAGTCGACGCCGTGTCTCATTTTGTTTTTGTTGGGCTACCCACCCAATGCCACCCAACGCCACACGTCTACTCCCCCCGCAGAGTCCATCGGCGCACCCGCCTCCCCGTTCCTCCTGCACCGCGCCTCCTCACATCGCCGCGGCGCCCGCCCGCGTCCTCCTCAGTGAGTCGTTAGGACTGTGGGCCCCTCCATAAGCCCTCAGAAGAGACCACACTGCCGGCATGCAGGTCGCTCACCGGGCCTCCCCCAAGGGGGTCCCACTCGGTGGGCTTGACCTCGACGGCAACCCACAGGATTGACCACCGCTGCGGAGCCCGCGCGCGCCCTGACGAGTCACCAGGAACGTGCACCCCTCCGCAGCCCCCCCTGGATTGACAACACTGCCGGGCTACCCCCGGCAGCTGTAGAAGCCGAGTCCGAAGAGGACTCTACCTCGCTGCGGAAACCATCCACGTCCACGGTTCCCCGTGTACCCAGACGGACCGAGGGTCGAGTCGTTAGCCGCGACTCCCCAAGGACCACTGTGGATCATGGGTGAGCCGTTTGGACCGTGGATCACCCCGCAGCCAAACCCCCCCCCCGGATCGACAACTCTGCCGGCCGTAGGATCGCTCACTGGGCCTCCCCCAACGGGGTCCCACTCGGTGGGCTCAATCTCGCCGGCAGAGAGAAGCAAAGAACCCGCAAGGCTCCACCAGGCGCCGACTCCATTGACCCGGCTGTAGCAGCAGTCGGCGGCAGCAACCACAACCTAGAGGCAAAGCCTCGATATTGTTTCCCGGCGGCCCTTCGGGCCGCGAGATGTAGACCCTCGGCGACCACAGCAGCCACAGCGTGCGGACGTGTCCGCGCCTCGCTCCCCTTCCATCGCCCCTCTACCACGCCGTGCTCCGCCACGCGCACTCCGCTGGTTCGCCGCCTCCGCGCCGACCAAGTCGCCCGACGCCCGCCGCCCGAGACGGTCCTTCGTCTCCACGGTGCGTCACCGCTCCGCTCCCGGTCGGAAAGTACAATTTTTATTGCGCGGACTGACCTACAGTTTCGATTGATTCGATACTCGAAGTCTGATCTTCGTAAATTCTCGCTTTAGTGGTCGTCTTGGGGATACGTAACCGTGCCAACGAACCTTGACGGAGCTTGACCCGGAGGCTCGCCTTTCCCCTTCAGGGAACGGTCATTCCGGCTGGGGCTGACACCACCGCCCTTGGGGGGACTCCTAGTCGACGTCAGACATCTCCCTCCCACCCTACCCTTACCCTATTTCCTGTTCCTTGGTGTTGTTTGGGCGTTGTCGAGCCACGCACTCGCAGCTACCCTCTGCATCAAGGCTACTAGGGCCTTTTAGGCACACACCCTTCGCACAATAAGATCGGCGAAGGACCACACCTAGGGCACACGGTAGGGAGGGACCACGTCAGGTACACAGCCTCCCTGCCAAACCTGTCAGCTCTGCGGGCACAGTTCCCGTAACTGTCAGGCTCACCCACAGTGCGTAAAGTGCCTGGGTGACCACGCAACGGTGGACTGTGAGAGGCCGAAGCACCGAACGCTCTGCGTCACTCCCCCCTCGTGCGTATTGTGCGGGGAGCAGGGGCATCCCGCGAACTATCGCTTTGATTTACAAACTGTTTCTACTCCAAGTGCCAGACCGTCTCGTTTTCATCATAAGATACTTTTTGTCGAATCGTAGCTTTCGCTACCGAGTAGAGGGTACGCAATCGTCCCCTCGGGCCATAACCGCCGGGGTCTTTCAGGGCTCCGCTCTCTCGCCCTTACTCTTCTCTCTCTTCATCAACGACATACCGCGCCCTCGCGTTTGTTAGTTATCTCTATTCGCGAACGATACCGCGCTTTACACCTCCAGTTGGAACAAGTCCTTAGTGTGTGCGAGACTCCAATCCGCAGCCAGTGCCCTCGGGAACTGGTTTCGGAAGTGGAGAATCGAAGTCAATCCAGAAAAAAGCATGGCAGTGTTCTTTTTCTGGACGGACGCACGCTCAGAACTTACCCGATCAGGCTATTCGGCCGTACGATCCCTTGGGTGAATACGGTCAAATACCAAGGAGTCACGTTAGATAGGGCAATGACATTCCAGCCGCACATAAAGCGCGTTCGCAAGAACAGAGCGCATTGTAGAGGAGTGTCCTAAAAGAAGTTTCAAGGGGGGTTTGGTAGACATATGGAAACTAACGCCGGAAGCCAAGATTTGGCTCCAAAATTTAGATATAGATTTGTAATTTGATTTTGTGTACTTTTGTATTGAGATTTGTTCTTTTTGATTGGAGGAAATAAAAGCCATACGCAAATAATAATCGTTTCTATCCGGTCCTGAACAAGCGTTCTAAATTGTCACTTAGAAATAAGCTGACAATTTACAAAACTTGTATCAGGCCGATATTTACGTACGCTGGAGTGGTATTCCCAGACCCATATCCATACATTGGAGACTATTCAGAACACATTCATGCCTACCGCGACTGGCGTGCCATGGTAATTACGTAATAAGAACTTAAATATCGATCTAGAGTTGCCCACCATCAACCAACTTCTCAAATGTATGGCTATGAAAAAGTATTGTGATTTATATGTGTTATGACGTGAGAAATAATTTAAAGATTGGTGTTGCATGAAATTATTTCGAAAATTGTGAATATTTTTCAAATTATCTCTTACTAAATAATTCCATTCTGTATTATTCATTCACTGGTGCTCGTTTTTCATTTATTGGTGTAGGTCGTTCATTCACCGGTACAACACCCTATTTTGAACTTCACGTGCACTTTTTAATATCTTGAAGTAAGAAAACTTGTTTTCTTTTTAACTAGTAGATATTTACATTATCCTGATAATTCAACAAAGTAACTAAAATGGTTGTTACTATATTTCAAATCTTTGAAAATATATTTTAAGTTTGCAATCCGCTTAATCGTTCATTCACTGGCACACTTACCCTACCTACTTAATTTACCTATATAGGTAAGGTAGTAGGTATTATACTACTGTACCATGAGCATTAGCCCAAAATAAATAAAAAAGTGAGTTTACGGTGTTTATGTTGAGTCAGTAAATTTACAAATTACATGAATAACTCCATACCTACATTTAAAAATCATTCTGTTATTCGTTTCGCAATAATAATAAGCTTAGCGTACTTAAGGCCAGGCTATCCCAGTGCAAGCGTCTCTTTCTTGCAAGTATAAGTTTTCAACTATCCATCCCGCTCCAATTGAAAGCAGGATCGCAAAAAAACCTGTTTTTCATCAATATCTTTGCTCATGGGTGTTTCTAAGGTCAAAATTCTACGGAGTTCACTACAAATATTTAATGTATTTAGTTAAGTACAAGAATAAAAAGTTAAATATCAGCAGTTTAATCATAGTATTGAAAAAACATAACAAAAAGGGGTAACTTTGGGATTTTTTTCTATCTATTAAACTTAATCTAATCGTGTAATTGAGCACGGTCGCCTATCAGTCAGATCCTTAAATAAGACATAAATTGGTTTTCAGACTTTAAAACACTTTCGTTCGTGTTCAAAAAACGGCCTCGACCGAATAACAGCGTCTTAAATTATTTAAATACATTTTAATTTTAATTATTAAGTAGTTAACTTGGGAATGTGCAAAATCACTTTGTATAGGATTCGTACCATCTTAAGGCAAACTTTATTTAAGAGGTAATTAAATGGGCTTTCAATAATCAATAATTATAAATCAGAAAGTAAAATCAACCAGGTAAGTAACAAGACTAACAAGTATAGGTACCTACAGGGAGAAACAAAACACCCTAGTAATACTTAAGGGAGTGGTTTAGACCGTCAAACTGAACAACTTTCGCTATGGAGCCAACATCAAAATCGAAAAAAAAACCAGCTGTCCCATACATTTTAGTCGAGTCGATACTGCAGTTTTGTATGGGACGGCAGATTTTTTTTGCGATTTTGATGTTGGCTTAGTGCAAGTTGTTCAGTTTAATGGTCTGAAGCACCCCCTTAAGTAATACTAGGGTGTTTAGTTTACTTTCTTTATATAAAAATGCAAACGCAAAACAATAATAATATGTGAAAACAACTATTAGAATCGACGATTGATACGTGAATATAGAAAGATGTGTCGCGCGGCCGGCGGCGGCGGGCAGCCAGTACCGCTCCCGCGCCCCGCTTCTACACCCCGCTCCCCACTCACAGCTCTCGATTGCTAGATTCAAATCTGTCGATGTAAAATGTTTTTAGTTTTTAATACGCTTGATATTTTTTTTGGAAATTCTTCTACATGAAAAGAAAATTTACTGTGTGCTTCAATCAATAAATAAAACGGATAGAGAAATTTTCCACTGCGAGTAGAAAGGCATTTTTTAAAAATAGTATTGCTACATGGTTTATATTTTGGAATTTCATTTTGTGGCTATAAAACTACAATAAAATGGCATTCCCGTAAAAAAAATTGAGAGAGATTTTTTCCGGTCCAAGTCGCACCAAAAATACGTATTTTCTTTAAATTTGGCATTTCTGCTAGGATTATTTTTTTGAAATTTCATACATTGTTTTTAAACGTTACGTGAATATGTCCGGTGAAGAAAGTTTAAACAGAGAATTTTTCCTAAAAAAGATATCAATTAAATAAGACTTTTGTTAAAAATACCTAACTTCTATTATTATTATTCTTTAGAAATTTATACAATACTTTAATTTATTGATACTTTATCATGCTATAAAGTTTTTTCCGACTGTTGAATTACTGTGGGGGTCCACTACCTTCGTTTCCTACACTAATAACCTGGAAAGACCGTCCAATATTGTACTGAAATATGTAGTTCCTGCCAATAGATCCGCGCAAAGAGAAGGCTCGAATTGGGTCTTATTTCAATAGTCCCCGTCAAACAATGCTACGAGCCGAGCGAGACGGCTGTAGCGCGGCACAATTTTACGTGCTATTTTCAATTAAGGAATATCATTGGTTCCTAATGTATCCATTTTGTACTCTTTTTCACCAAGCTGTAGGTACTTTGGTCATGATAGAGTAAAATAAAGCGGTATCATATGAAAGGGGTTACATGTTTCTATCCACATTGTTAGTTTATATATATCTTATTAGAACTTGTAACTGCGTTATTTTGGGAGCTCGGCGTTTTTTGATATTTTTTATGACTGGGCCGATTTAAAAAAGGGAGGAATATTGAGGGTTTGTAAACTCTGTATAAATAACACCTATATTTTCAGAACGACACCGGCCACGACTCGATGCACGTGACGTCGTTCCCGGCCACAACTCTGACGTCATCAAAGTGCAGGCATGACGTCACGGACGATACCATTTGCCTTACTAACATTACTGCTAATAATACACAGGTACTGTAGATTTATTCGACTAATGTCTTAACCGTAGTAATGTTTATAGTTAATTCAGATTTGTTTTTTGCTCCGATTGGTTTGCTCCCATAGTAAAATTTGTTTCGTTTTATGGGCAGACTCTTAGTTTAAAAGGATGCTAATGATATCAATTTCACCCTTTATATGCTATGATCTATTCCGTGTTATTTTATTTCACAAATCTAACAACGAGTGTACTTCCAGATAAGTCTGGGCGGTATAGTGGTGGCCCAACAAAAAGGGAAGCCGGCCATGTTGGGTATGGCGCAGGCCGATGACCATGCCACGTTCACAGTGCTGCCTCTCTACTCACATGCGGTTTGGATCGATAAGATGCTGGAACGGAAATAATTTGAACCATAAAATGGTTTTCAAAAAACTAAATAGGTATTTAAGTGTATTTTTTTTTTTAAATGTGTTTTTTTATTTTACTGTTTACGATATTTGCATACTACAGGAGAGCGATTTTTTAATCTCATTCGCTGAATTCAGCAGTTGAAAAAGTCAAAATTACTCTGGAGATATGCATCTTTCTACTGCTGATTTGACTCTCAAAAATCATGCTTCCGGTGTGCGATTTTTGAAAGTCAAATCAGCAGTAGAAAGATGCGTATCTCCATAGTAATTTTGACATTTACAACTGCTGAGCTCACCGAATGAGATTCAAAAATCGCACTACTGGTAAAAAAACGATATCTCGTAAAGTACAAAGTCAATATTAATTTGACTTAGGCACTATTTATTGGCACTAATCTTATCCTGGAGTGCGATTTTTGAATCTCATTCGGTGAGCTCAGCAGTTGAAAATGTCATAATTACTATGGAGATACGCATCTTTTTACTGCTGATTTGACTTTAAAAAATCGCACTCCTGAAGTATGATTTTTGAAAGTCAAATCAGCAGTAGAAAGATGCATTTCTCCATAGTAATTTTTACATTTTCAACTGCTGAGCTCACCGAATGAGATTCAAAAATCGCACTCCTGATTTCTTTCACGTGTACGCTCTAACCAGTCTAACCACGCTCTAACTTTAAATCAGCGCCATCTAGCGTCGAGTAGCACGCAAATCGTATTTGTTTCTAGCCACCCCGAAACGGATTCGTGAGTTTTCGTTATTCGTCTTTCTTAATATGCTGACACTTTTTTAAGGGAATGATTAGACCATCAAACTGAACAACTTAAAATCGAAATCGCGAAAAAAAAATCTGCCGCTCCATACAAAACTGCAAACCTACCCGAGCCAAATGTATGGGACAGCTGTTTTTTTTTTCGCGATTTCGATGTTGGTTGCATAGAGAAAGTTGTTCAGTTTATTGGTCTATCATCCCCTTACAAAAATGTCAGCATATTAAGTTGGACGCCTGTATGTGTAAGTATATATTCTACTAGCTTTTGCCCGCGACTTCGTAGATTTCGTATAGATTTCGTATAATACTTCAAACCCCGTTCCGTACATTGTCAATTGTCACTTTTCGCGTTTATTAAACATGAGCATTTCAGGATACAGTGCTCCATTTATGAAAGCATCCCGGTAGAATATACCACTCCATTTCTTTTCGGGCTGTCGACAAAGGCGACTAAGGGATAAGATGGTTTCATAATTTTGTAAAAAAAACGTAGTATTTCGGGACAGTAAACTGGACTCGGGACCAAACACGGGATTTTCACGGTTTCCGGGCCATCTAGCAACGCTAGTAGGTAAGTAGGCACCTACTTATAGTTCACTAACTTATAGTTTATTTACATTACTGTAAAGTATCAACTATTTTATTAGATAGACTATGTATTATTGTATACATAACAGTAGCTTAAGAATTTATATTGTAATAGTTTTAAGTCGTGTTATGTTGTAGAGTTTCTGGCCGCATCTTCTCTACAGCGACAACACGTTCCGACGCGGTGGTAGCTTAAAAAAGATTTGACGTTTAATAAGTGTGCTTCAAGCTCCTATATTGAATAAATTATATTGACTTTGACTTTGAACCTATTATTTTATCAAAGTCTGTAATAAAGTCACATTTTAGCATCTCTAACAGTTTTTTGATATTTATAGCATGTAAACTTTAATAACAATACGAAAAGGTTGAAAATGAATTGATTACGATTTACGATCGCAATTTGCATTTACGATAACAATTTCAACAAAGCCGTTGACGGCAATCAAAAGTATACGATATGAAAATTGCTTTCGTTTTCGGGAAGCAAATGTCAATGTCCTTTTGTAAGTTCTATATTACGATATGCAGGGTCCAACTTAAGGCTCAGTGGTAGGACGATATACCTTAGAGGCGTCTTTTATTTTTAATTTTACGACTAGATTTTATACCATTTACCGAAACTAAAGTCATACCTCAGTATTTTTGGATAGTTTATCTAGTGAAATCATAAACTGAATACCTACCTACACGATTGGAATTACTTCACTTGATAAAAAATCGTCACAAAGATGACGTATTTTCATGCATTTTTACTTCATTTTTAAGCATTTTTCTCGTTTTAGAAGAACTTAAAATAGTTTCCGATTGTTGGTATTTATACTCACATATTCACCATTAGTTTATCTAGGGAAACAATAAAAAAATCTTTAAAAAGTGCTTTTGCTCATTCTTTTTAATCGAAAATACGGCACACGCACGCACTTTTCGGAGGGCCGGGCAATCGCGTTTCTCATAGAAAATCTTCGTCGGAACCCATGGCCCCTTAATATGCTCCAAGTTATTTAAGAGATCAGACCATCAAACTGAACAACTTTGTCTATGGAACCAGCATGGAAATCAGGAGAAAAAATCTGTTGTCCCATACATTTGGGTCTATAAAGCCTCGTCTCCTCTAGGCAACAATTGACGCGCAACACGTGACGCTCAATATGTTTGGCAACGTTCTCAAACAACGCGCGACGTTTCTGTCAGTTTCTTCTTTTTGCAAAAGAATTTGACAGAAGCAACGTCGCGCGCTGACAAAGTTGCCAAACATGTTGAGGGTCACGGGTTGCGCGTCAATTTTTGCCTAGTGGATACGATACTAAACATTGTCTTTCGACGTATTTTGTATATTTCGACGTTACGGTCCCATAGAGAAAGTTATTCATCCTTCTGGGGCGTAGAAAAGCTGAGTCGCGCGTGAGTAGAGCATTCATACTAGAGGGGCAGGTAGGGCAGTAGGTACCATTTCTTATTCTTTGTCATATCTTTATTAGCTCAGGTTTCCCGTGAGACCCACATTAGCCAAGAGTTATAAGATAAAATTATAAATTTTAACGGGTTCTTACCGCGTTTTGGTATATCGGGAACTCAAATAAACCAAAACGCGGTAAGAACCCGTTAAAATGTTTAATTCTAGATTAATTAATATCCGCGTAATTCTCAAAAACTGTATTAGTTATAAGATAGTTGGCAGTTGTAGCTATGTTTCTGACCACTCCGTTGAGTTTATATAAGTATGTAGAACGTACTTTATGCTTTTGCCGGCGAGTCCGGGACTTCGTCAGCATACATTCATTTCGGTAGTCAAATACACTGGCCTGCAAAACTAAGTATCACTCTCTAAAATTGCAATAACTTTTTAAGTAAGACAAGATATACTTTCGAAATAAAAAGGACTCGAAAAAGAGTTTAATAGTCTACTATAGTTACAAAGAAAGCTGATAACATTTGCTATAAAACGTTATTTTATTTTAAATCTCTAATTGAAATATTAAAAGTGTAGTACTTACTATTTTTTTGTTCGCACATTATTAAAGCAATATAAAATCGGCGCGACAATCGGCGACAGAGCTTTCTCGCGCGTATCATGCTAGGCCTCAGGTCAAATTAATTGAGACGACCTTTCGTAGGCAACTGACCGATTAATCATTGAAATACGTAAGGCCTAGACTTATAGAGACAATGCTCTATTACAATACAACTTTATACAACCTATTGAATGGGTGACATAATAAGTGTGGAATAGTCATCGGAATTATTTTCATCAAAATGTTTTTAATAAAACACGATATAAAACTCCATTATACCTTGTACTCTTATTATTATGTGACTAGTACCGTAGACCGCGGAGAACTTCGTACCGCCTTAGAATCTTCCCGACACACACTTGGCCGTTTTTTTAGCTCATGTTATCACGGATAATGTATCATTCTAAAGGTCACTGACACTACTCTTCAATGCTAATTCTCGAAAGAATTATTCAGATCGGTCCAGTAGTTTCGAAGCCTATTCAATCAAACAAACAAAAAATCAAATCTTTCCTCATTTTATAGTACCTATAGATTAATTGAATATACAGAGAAGTTGAAGAACACGAAAGTATACAGGGTCCAACCTAATATGCTGACGGTTTTTAAGAGATTAATCAGACCATCAAATTAAACAACTTACTATACGGGACCAAAATTGAAATCAAAGAAATCTAAATTGCCTGTGTAACTAGAGTTGCCAGGTGTCCCGATTTGCGCGGGACGTCCCGATTTTCAGGGGGTAGGGGACGCGTCCCGATTTGCACCTGATCGGGACACTAAATGTCCCGATAAATCAAATGCCCCAGGCGAAATTCGGGAAAAATATCGATTGATATAATCTCTCTGTTTATCCCAATTCGTAGAGCGGAGAAAAGTAGAGCTCACTTCGCTCGCTCTAATTATCTGTTTTAATACACATAATCCTAAAGAGTTCTGACCACAGCTAAAAGATGTGGTGGTGCTAACATTTTCGAGCATGCGTCGCTCAATCCATAGCTATTACTTAGGTTATTTTGAACATGTTTTGTACGTAAAAAAAGCTCTGGCTCTAACCGATTTCATTTGTGTTAAGAGGAAAAGTCGAGCTCGCTTCGCTCGCTCCACCTTTTTATTTTTGCATGGATAAATCAAAAGATGTCTGACCACAACGCGAAAAGATGTGCAAAAAAATTTCGTGCTCGCTTCGCTCGCACCGTTGTTTTTTAGACAATTAAGATTAATTGTCTAAGATTTTCGGTTATGTTAGTGAGTTGGTTTTTGTTGGTTTATTGATATGAATGTAAATATTAGAATAAGAATATTTTATTGTTCAAACTGTGTACAAAAAGATGTTACAATAAGATGGAATCAACGCAATTAACCGCGTCATTAATTAATACTTAAACTAAAATTTGATTGTAATACCTACCTATTTTTTTTATTCTTCTAGTCCAGTAACTCTGACTAGTTATTATTATGTAGGATTACATTCAGATGTAGGCACTAGTAATTTAAGTTGCAAAACGCAGTTATTTTCAAAATACCTTGTTTTTGTGTGTCCCGATCTACAACCCTAAATCCCGATTTTTTTACCTTCTGCCCCGATTTAAAACAAATCGGACCTGGCAACCCTATGTGTAACACAGACTAAAGTATGTTAAACTCAAATGATTCCATTTAGTACCGACATCGATAGTTCCGTTGCCCGTGGATTCCAAAAGTAGACGGTTTGGCAGTCATTAAAGGTAGGTATTGTTGGTCTACACGCAGAATGTTCAATACGTAAAACGTTCAAAACGCAAAACGTTCAAAACTCAAAATGTTCAAGACGCAAAATGTTCAATTTGAAAACGCAAAACGTTCAATACGCAAAACGAAAGCAAACACAAACTCAAGCTTTCCTTTGGGAACCCGAAAGTAGACAATTTGAAAATAATTGAAGTGTAAACTCCATGTAGAGAATCTCAAGGGACTGACTGTTTCTGCGTTAAAGAGAGTTTGCGTTAAATGGAGAGTAGGAGAAAGGGAAAAAATACTTGCAGCAAACAAGAAAAATATGCTTTTTAAATGCTCGTTAAATAGAAATTCGTTGTACGGAGTTCACACTTTATATTGTCGCTTTGCGAAATAGACTTTTCGGCAAGTCCTGTGTTTCATAAGTAAAAATAAATTTTTATAACTTACGGTTGTTTAGACCGTCAAACTGAACAACTTTCTCTAGCGGACCAACATCGAAATCGCGAAAAAAAAAATCTGATATCCAATACATATTTTAGCTCTAGTCGATTTGTAGAGTATGGAACATCATTTTTTTTTCACGTTTTCGTTATTGGTCCCATAGTGAAAGTTGTTCAGTTTGATGGTCTAAACCACCCCCTTAAATGTTTATTTGTATTTTTGTACAGCTTGTATAATATAAGGAAATATTCGATTTCAAAAGATTTCCTTATCATGGTCCTTTGAGCCTAAAGGCGCCTAACGAACGCCCCGTATGACCATTTAGTCTCATAGCATAAGCATATGCTCACGACTATATACCCCGAGGGGGTAGTCAGAGATATTCTGAAACCTCGGAAAATCCACGTTTCACCAGTAGTACCGAGACTCTGTCCAGTGTGACGGGGGGTGAGCCCGTCGCCACTTACGGTACCAGTGGTACAATACATGCCTCGAAATTGAAGCATGCAGGTTTCCTCACGATGTTTTCCTTCACCGAAAAGCCAGTGGTGTTACAAATCGTACATAAATTCCGAAAAACTCATTAGTACGAGTCGGCTTGGACGGGGTCGAACCATCGCCTCCTGCGCGGCAGGCAAGTTTACTCGCCACTGGACCACCACGGCTTTTTTCCACCATTTAATCTCCCGTATGACTATTTAATCGTGCATGAGTACATCTGGAGGATCATCGCTGAGTGGACCATTATTTACCTGCTCTCAACCTCTGCCTCGTAAATTTGTGAAACAGCTACCGGTTCCTCCGCCAGTAGGCCAAGTCATCTTACACAATTAACACTAAATATTACGTCGAAACCGAAAGTGGGTAACTCTACTTATTTACGAAACTTTGGTACTACAATAACATAGGGCTATCGATCAATCCGGAAACCTTGATATGCGATATAAAAGCGACCCTTGCTACGAGCACAGAATAATAGTAAGTACTAACCGTACTAAAACATCATACATTATGCTGCCAATCCCATGCAATTTAATACACTTTGACCGGTCAATTTGAAATAAACTTGAACCAACACTCTCACGCAGCAATGTACTTCAGATTGCATACATACAACTGGCAGAATAATGTAAAGTGGCTTTCAGGCGCGAACCCATGCCTCGGAGAGGTCAAGCATCTATGAAAAAAGTTATAGATCAGACATTATGGATCGGGCATGGATTGGTGGAACCTGCGATTTTTTTTATTTGGTAATGTAAAATGGAGACGCTCCGAAAACATGACCTCCTTGACTAGGAACCATGCCTGATACAAATGCACGCTTAAAATAAAAATAAAATATACTTACTTAAAGCATTTAAATATTGCATGCTCATGGGCAGATCACAGACTATCTAAAATACTGTTCACCACCTATAAATTACCTGTGTCGCAATAAAGTCTTTAAAGTTTGATAGGTACTTGTAGTTGAGAGAACATGTAGCAAAGATTCTGCACACTCCGAAACGGATTATTGATGCGAGTTTATGAGATGAGTACAATCGAACGCAGGCAACATCATCCGTTGCCATGCCAATTTCAACAAACGTTTTCAGAAATCGGTCATTCATTGGAACTAATCAAAAGATAATAATATTAACTTAATCACCTTGGTTTTGTTTACTCAGTTAAATAATAAGCGTTTAAGTAATCTCTTTTTAATGTAATACTTACTTACTATGTTATGCCACCTGGGAATTTGACCAAATTGTGCATTAGGTATGCATTTAAACAATTAAATAAGTAATTACTTAGCTTTATTATGTTGACTTAGTTTGCTTCTGTAGCGTGCTACTTAATTAGCACAAATTAAGAAGGTACTTATTTTAATATTTAAATGTAGTTAAGTAGGTATGTCATATTTTTAGTTTATTTATGATCAGAGTTTGCGTTTCGATAGCATGTTGCTTAATTTATGGGCATGTAAATTTTCATATTTTATTTTTATTTTATTACACACGGGGAAATACAGATGAACTGATGAATACAGCGTTATAGACAAGAATAAAGGGCGAGATTATCCCTGAAAAGATTTCTTCAAGCTAAGCCGTGCTAGAGAGAGTTTACAAAGTGAGGCAGGCATGTGCGCATTTAATCGATGCAATGGCATAAAAGGTTTCTAAACTTTATAAATCCTAATTCGAAGTAATGCATCTGGCTGCAGTTAGCGCCTTAACGATTAAGAAGTAGATTTTCTGGTAGGTAATGCTTGGAAAGAACATCTAATTCCGGATGTTGACTACGCTCTTTCCGCTTCTCCGCTCTACCACCGGTTTGCATATTTTATTTGTTGTTGGTATCTAATAGCAAAACTTTCTCATTAACTAATTAACCCAAACACTTGATATGTAGCCCTCGTTTCGGTATCGGAAGTACACCCGGCATGCAGCATGGCACCATCCAGTGAAACCTCTTCGCTACACACGACGCGACGTCGTGACGTCACCCGAAGAAAGTGTCTCCGAACCGAGCAGACAGCCAAGCACACCAGTCCACGACTGACACCCGCGCGGTCCGCACGCCGACATGGACGAACGCGCCGACGCCTCGTCATAAAAAAAAAGTTAAATTAAAAAATCAAAATGTCATTTCGACGGTTACTGAGCGCGGTCCGCTCCGCGCGGGAAGCTATAACCCGAGGCGCGCCAATGGCGGATGGACTCCTGAAATCTCTAGTTTCGATTATTGTTATTTGTTTTATTGCTGTTTCGTCGCCACCGCCGGCTTCTGCGAAGCCTTTTGCGTTTAGTTTTCCCGCTGGATGGTCGTTGGCGGGGCTGGTCGGGACGGTGGGGGCCAGGTCTGACGCCACGGAGCGGCGGGAGCCGGCGGGTGTGAAGCCCTACACCGGCCGGCGGGTGGGCAACGACACGCTGAGGATGATATACTACCACGACCAGACGGTCGCCGTGGTGGAGTTGGGCCCTGGGAAGCTGCTTCTGAACTGCGAGCTCATCGAGACTTAGTAAGTTAATTGATAGAGTTTAATTTCGTTCGTGTTTAGGGTTCTTACTTACTCTTCTCGTTAATGTTGTGGAACTGACTGACGACGTTAGTTTTTTTTTCGAAAATTTTGTTGTCCATCGACTATTATACGATAAAACATAAGATAATTATCACTAACACTAAGGCCGAGATTCAGAGACGATTTTTTCCGTCTTAGCTCGAGCTAAGTAGGGTCGAAATGTATGGATTTTGACATACGGGAGTTCGAACTATGACTTAAGAATCGTCTCTGAATCTCGGCCTAAGACCTACGTAAAGAAGGTATAAGTTTTTATTTTATTTCTAAAACTTTTTAAATTACAACTGAATAGAAATCATCACGTCCTTCAGTCTCGAAAAAGTTGAAAAACTCTACAGAGATCGAAATGGTCGATAGCTAAATTTGACGAAGGTAAAACTCCGATTGGTAGGTTGCGGGTTCAAATCCTGTCCTAAAACTGTTTTTTTTTTTCAAATTTCCGAAAAATAGGTCTTCTTGAGGTCTTTGATTTCAATAGAAACACGTTGCAGATGTAAGCGTCTTAATTACAATTGATAAATATGATAGAACCTAATTACGACATAATAACTGGCATAATTGGATCCATCATTAAGCTTTAATATTACACTTAATTATATGTTTTTACAAAGGGCTATCATTTTCATTGTGGTCATGACACGGTACTATTGTCGCGACTTACGATCCTAGAATGCCTAGACCTAGAATAGAATGCCCTAGGCTCAAATTTGCAACCGTATGTAGTTAGGTACGATGACAAACAATCACAGTAAATTGTAATTCAGTATGATCAGATTCCCCTCGGAAGGGAAGCACGCCGTAATCTTTTTAACGTCAGTAGTTCGGTACAACGTCAGCGTGTTGAATGCCATGTCATAATTACGACAAATTAAATAGGTACAAAATCTTACAGAAGTTTATGTTTTGGTTTCTAGCAAATCTGACTTTCGTCAGTCTGACATAAAGGGAAAAACACTTCGATCAACAATATCTACGCTCAAAACATGTCCCGGCAAATAACGCCTCACTATTGGAGTGAGGTCTTATTCTGAATTAGTTGCGTTCGAACAAAGCCAACGTAAGCACGTCTCGCAATGCCGCAGTGTTCCTTCAAACATTACTAGGAATTATGGTTGCTTTGAGGTCGAAATTATAATGTATTCGGACTGTTTTCTCGGTTTCTCTTTGGACAGAATTTCTCTTTGATTTTTGTATGCGACCCGTTATCTAGTTGTATATTGTTGATCGAAGGAAAAACACAAAATTAGTGGTAGGCTATTTATTATCAGGCGTTATTTCGCACTTATGGTCCGCCCCATTACGACTTCGTATGGATTTTGTTCCTCCAGAATTCTGTTCGGCGGCAATCGGCATCGTATCAAATCCCATACAAAATCATAATTCTGATTCGGAATTCCGGATATATGTGGCTAACTAAACTTTAACACTATCCCCCTCAATCTTAACTTAAGGGGTTAAGTGCGGATTGAGGGGGCTAGTTTTTAGGAGCCTTATTTTGTGCCTCTTGTTTTATTTTTCTCTGTATTTTACTGTTTATATTTTGATGTAAAATAAAGAATATTTGATTGTTTGATTGAGTCCTTATAATCAACTAGGGACCCTTTATTGTTAAATAGGCAGTTACTTTGTTTGCCGAAGAGAAGAATTACTAATTAGTTGGTAATTAATAATTATCGTGAACAATAAAGTCTATCAACTATCGTCACGCTACCTTTACTAGTTGCTGAGGATCTATTGTACGCCATACCAATCTTAATTCTAAAATTAGTATCTAACTAGTAATTACCCCTTCTTATTGAGAATAATGATAATGCTGTTCTCTTTTATGTAGGTACAGTAACATAGTTATTAATGCCGTGGTTGTTTTTAATTGAGGTGGCGCGCGCCTTTTGTAATTTTATGTAATTTTAATCATATTGTGTTCACCTTGTTGGCGAGTGGTAGGGTCACCATAAAGAAATAAATTAATCTGTGGTATGTGCTGCATGTACTAGGAGCAACAAGAGATAGGTAGTACTAATTGAAGACAATATCAGCTCTTCCAATGTAGCGTCTTTATACTTTCACCTTCGTTTACTTCGATGGTGTGATGGTTATTGGTTACCACGGAATATTCCAATAGGATAGCGGACTGAATAACATATTTTTTGTTTTATCTTCTTAGTCAAAGAAAACGTTAGGCTAAACTCGCATTTTCAGTTATTATTTAGCTTGAATACTATTTTTAATAACAGGTGAAATATAAAAGTAATGAAATGTTGACGACTTCATATAGTTAGTATTTTTTGACGATCGTTTAAGAGTAGCTAATTTGAATAGTTTTCCCGGGATAATCTCACTTGGGGGGTGGAATATAAGGAATCTGGCGAAAAATCAGTATTTAACTCATTGATTATTTTAGCCTGTCGAATCATTTCAGAGGCCTTGGGTTCGAATCTCGGTTTGGTCATGAATGTTGTACAAATGTTATCAATACTAAACATAAAACCTGCAAACATTTGATACAGGTAGCTTTGTTTCATAAAAAATTGTATAAACACATCGTGGAATGAATTTGCCATATTTAGAATACCTTAAGAATACCCCCCCTGGGGAATATAGTCGCCTATAGTAAACCAAGTGCAGCAGTGCGATTTTTGAAAATCATACGAGCGGTTCGGCAGTAGAAAATGTCAGAATTACTATGGAGATTATGCATCTTTCTACTGCCGAACCGCTCGTATGATTTTCAAAAATCGCACTGCAGATAGGTAATACCTACGAGTAATTATACAGCATTCAGAAAAGTCTTTTGATCGTGAGTTGAGTCTTCGTAGAGTTCTTGACTGTGATCGAAATCGTATCATCGGGAAGTTCGAACTCAAGATCGATCTTGCGCCCTGAGGGTTCTGTTCCGTATAAACGTGATTTACGAAGGACAATAATATTAACTTTGTAGTTTAAAACATCACAGTCGATGCTTCAATTGAAAACGTAAGTTAGAAATATAGTAAACAATGTTTAGTTTGGTATGGATACAAATGAACTATTTTATTTTCGCATTTATTCCTTTTCTTGTGCTGTCAAAACCTTGCTTCATGGCACATTTCATGATTCTAGATAACCTTTTATACACCTACTATAATGCCTACATGCCCGATAAGATTTCAAAAGCAACGTAAAGATTTATACTCATTCAATACTACCAGAGCGATCACAACCACTTTAACTGGGCAATTTTTATAAACTGGCTCACAATGAAATTGTTAGATCAGACCGAGATTACGTCTAGAATAAACTGTAGAACCTCTGCGCAGCATTTTAACCTTCTTGTTTTTTTACTTGAAAGTTTTGTAACTTGACCTCCTATTAGTTTGTTAAAAATTTGTTAAAAGATATAAAAAATTTATCATTTATTTTATATTCTTCAAAAATTAACACCCGGAGAGGAAAAATGACGTGATACTCTACGCTTGACTCTATTACTTCTTTAAAACTATTTTGCAAGGGAAAATAGATGGGATATAGGCCGAGGAAGTCAAAGTTACCTATTAAAGGTGAAAGAAAGGAGCTCAGTGGAACTGATGCATGGACTTCGCAGTTTTGAGAACAATAGTTTTTGGAGCTCAGTGGAATAACCTTGTCACGTGATCATGTCTCATCCGGAACTGACAATAGGTACCTATTGGCGAAAAGTCCACCGATAAGAGCCCTTTAATAAGATGATGATTTGAAATCCGTTTTTTGAGACTTTAAATTTTTGAATTCGACTCTACATAAAAAGAAAATACTGTTTTTTTTTTATTAAAACAATCTAATTTCCCTTCCCATGGCCAACAACTTTGATACTAACCCAGAGATACTAAGTACCTTTTAAGAGTGCAGAGGGTAGTCTTCTCTTCTTTCGAGTCAGCATGAGTTGTATCGCATGACAATCACTCATGCTGTGGAGGAAAGATAGCCAGCAATGCAGCAATATCGAGGCTGATTGCCGGATTGAGAAAAAAGTAATTAGTTTGTATGATACTTGGACCGAATGATACTTGGACCGTATGATACTTGGACCGAATGATACTTGGACAGAATGATACTTGGACTAAATTTCACTTGGACGGAATGATACTTGGACCAAATTGCACTTGGACAGAATGCAAGTTTAATTGTTTTTCACGGTTGGACGCAATGAGACTTGGACTATTTGGTACCGTGACCGTTTAGATTTAGTGTAGATTTATTAATTGTGTACAACATCGTGCTTATGTTATAATCGGTGATTAAAACAAATAAGAGAAAAAAAAAGAAAATTGTTTTCGCCACTCGTGGAGGCCCTTTTTCTGCCCCTCCTTGCCGTTGGTATGGTCTAAGGCTCAAGGTTTTACGATGAAATTAGTAACGAAACTAAATAATATCTAAACAAGCTAAGCCTAGAACATAACTTAGAATCGACACTATTTAAAAAAAGAAACATTGAAATTTTGAAGTTCAGACAAGTTCACATCAATTTATCATGGGATCGATATTATACCTGAATGAATGGCATTATGATTGTCCACATTACTCTGATCGATACCATGGCAGTTTGACTTGTGGACGTGAGTCATCCATCAACCATCATAATCCATCATCATTACGGAGCACGTGTCATTATTTATTTAGATATTAGTGATCGGTCGTTCGGTCAGTTTGTTACAGAAAACTTCGTAATAGCAATGACGTAAAATTACCCCTTTCATTTATATTAACTACATCTATTTACATATGTACACAAAATATACTTAGCTGACGACATGGGGTGAGATCTGTCAGAGTGGAGTGTCACATAATGTCTGTCGGTGCACCACAGAAAAGGTGAGCAAGCAAAAATGTTTAAGCTTGATCCCAGAGAATGGTCCTGGAAGACCAAGAATGCGCTTGAAGATTGCGCTGATTTAAAACATCCGAGTTCAATCCTAATCCCATTTCAGTTCTAATCACATTGCAATCCAATAACTATTCAACTGTGGTGAATTCCGCATCGCGCTAAACTCTATGTAACTGACAGCCTTTAACGTCTGAGCGATCTGTCAAAACGGCTCTAACGGCTGTCAAGAGCAGTACCGCGATTAGCGCAATACCAAATGTGTCGAAAGTACGTAGTCCAATCACGGTTAAATCACCGAATATTTACCGCGATTGCAGCCCATGTCGACCTTAGGACTAACTGGATAGTTCCCCCGTCTATCGTAAATGTACCTCACATGCGGCGAACCTTTCTTGTCAGTCACCTGTGAAAGTTGCCTTTATTTTTGGGGCCATTTTACCCGAAACTATAGTAACGAATTATCAGCACTTCAATCAGTATTGTTGGCACATATCACTTACCCACTCACTACATAATTAATAATTCCGCTTCGTCCTTGCGACATCGGCACACGTAGCATTGAAAGGCTACGAACGACGGACATGCGCTTGCGCCAGTCTCTTGTAGGGTTCAGTAGGGTTGTCATTCCTCTCCGAGACTGAGATTAGCTGAGAATAACAGATAATCCATTTTCCAAATATATAGTATAGATAACACGAGCTGGTGATTATAAGCATTGAAAAATACATTTGGGTTGAGTAGGCGTTGAAGTTTTCTATTGAACTGGTAATTTTTTTCGCGATTTCACTGTTGTTAGCATTGTTGTGATAGTTGTTCATTTTGACTCTAACCACTGTTAATATTATGGAGAATGAGAAAAATATTATTTGTAGGTACAGTCAAGAGCATGAAGCTTTACACTTGTAGCGCGAGTCTTTGCTTCGTCAAGTCAATTGCACTGTCTTAGGCTGCTTTTCCACCAGAGATGTGCGAGGTAGCGAGGCGGTGAGCGAAGAAAAAATCGGCCAATGGGAGTGCTTCAATTTCCCAATGACGTGATCGAGCGAGCGCACTATTGGCGGATTGTTTCCTCGCTCACCGCCTCGCTACCTCGCACATCTGGTGGAAACGCAGCCATAGCACTTTGGTTGCTTTGCAGTTGGCTACATATTTTTAATCTCTCGCAGCTGCGGGCAGCTGCCCCTCCCTGTCCCTTGGCGACGCCTTTGTAAATAACGTATCTAGTTCCTGTAGCTGGAGTTGGCAACCCTAAAGAGCGATTACTTTAGGTCGAGGAAGTCCGGCAACACCGAGGTTCAAAACCGCTATTAATATCTGCTTGATAGCCGACTTTAATTCTGTCTGTCTAGTCTGGGTTCACTTGTACTGCCCGTCCTTTAAGATTGATGCAATTTACCTGTTACATCTTAAAAACTCGTTTCAAAAACGAGTTAACTATGTAAAATGTCAATACGCAGTCGGTATTTGTAAGACCGTATCGATACCATTTGGAATGGTGTCGAGCCGAATAGCATCAAATCCAGACTGACGTAAAAGAGGAGACTACTCTCACAAAGCTGAGTCAAAATGCCCACATCGTGTGGACACTGACGGCTGGATGGCTGGTTAGTCACTGCATCGTAATTGCATGACCAACAAATTTCTGATCATAGCCTGGAATCATAGTAGGGAAAGCAGCTTCCGTTAGAGATTCATTTTCCTTAGTAACCAACGATATCAATGTACTAAATATAGGTCTATGTTAGTAACCTTGAGTAATATAATTACTACCGTAATTTACAGGCATCATTATCATCGTCAGCCTTTACCTACAGGGTGAATTTGATAGCATTAGTATCCTTTTAAACTATGAGTCTACTCATCAAACTGAACAACTTGTACTATGGGAACCAACAGATCGGAATAAAAAAAAATCTGCTGTTGCATACATTTGAGTCGAGTAGGCATTGCAGTTTAGTATGGAACAGCAGTTTTTTTTTTGCTTCGATTCGTTTGCTCCCATAGTAAAAGTTGTTCAGTTTGATGGGTAGACTCTTGGTTTAAAAGGATGCTAATAATATCAATTTCACCCTGTATACGTCCCACTATAGCTACCTGTGGGAGGAGTGGGAGAGTCTAGGTACGTACCCAAAACAGGGCGACAGTCTACCACGCGTGCCCAATGCGGATTGGTAGACTTCACCGCATCTGAATTTCTTCTTCAGCGTATGCAAGTTCTCGTTGTTTTGTTTCACCATTTGAGAGCAGTCGGTATTACGTGCATTAGTTAGAAAAACTCATCCCCCCATGATTGGGAGTCCATAACTCTCCTAGTTAGATATACCTACTGGGTATGAAACATTAATATCGTTACTAGAATTATATTGGGCAAATGAGTAGTCTGTCTGCATGTTGTTGTCTTTTTTAAGCGTTTTGCCGCATAGTACCAGAAACGCAGTTAGGGTTGAACGGAACAGCACGCCGCGTGCGATCGCGTTCCGTCTATCTTATATGCTCTAGCAAATGACGTTCCTGAGTGACAGAAAAGGATGGAGCGACGGAAAAATGCGATCGCGTGCGGCAATGTGTACTTCAACCATAAGCTATAAGTTACATTGTGAAAAAGTGTAGCTGTAATGCAATGAAATAGTTACATTTGTTAATAAATAACCATAAAAAATTTTGCATCCTTGCGAAGCCCTTGATCGTAGCTTTTCGCAGTTAACACCCTTTGTTTGTCATACGCTATATAATTGAACACGCCTTATCAAACTTAAATATTATTTAATCATCCTGACAAAGATGATAAACCCAAAGAAAGCAATCTCTTAGTCTGAATTAAGTTGGGTTCCGGGTTTACGTTCGAAGCCACAATATCGGCTTCAATGAGCGACAACAATTGACTTTGTGCACTATTTACAAACAAGCCTGGTGAGCTTCAGGTGGAACTGTCTTTAGTAGGATTCCATCAGTATGTGAGAATTTATATAATTTATACCATAGGAATACTCAGGAAAATCGTAAATTTGAAGTAAATAAGTATTAGAAATGATTGCTTGCTACTAATTATATCTGGCACCATGTTTTTTCGATCCCCGTCCAGGAGTGCGATTTTTGAAACTCATTCGGTGAGCTCAGAAGTTGAAAATGTCAAAATTACTATGGAGATATGCATATTACTACTGCTGATTTAACTTCCATTATTTGCACTCCTGAAGTATGATTTTTGAAAGTTAAATCAGCAGTAGAAAGATGCTTATTTCCATAGTAATTTAGACATTTTCAAGTGCTGAGCTCACCGAATGAGATTCAAAAATCGCACTCCAGGAGTGCTCAGCTGATTTAACTTCCATTATTTGCACTCCTGAAGTATGATTTTTGAAAGTTAAATCAGCAGTAGAAAGATGCTTATCTCTAGGCTTATCTCCATAGTAATTTTGACATTTACAACAGCTGAGCTCACCGAATGAGAGGTCCTTCATTTATTTATTAAATAAATTTGACCATTAGCCTATTTAAATATTGTTTGGTCAGTCAATAAATCATTTTATTATTATTTATTTTATTCAATGAAATAACAAACAATAGGTACCTAATTACCTAAGTATTAACTTTTTGATGTCAATTTTGGTAACTCTACTTACCACCGCTTCGGAAGATGTTATCGCTGTAGAGAAGATGGGGCCTTAAAGAGAAACCAGAAGCAGTAAAACTTTATCAGTCTAGGTATCAGACCATCGAATTGAACAAGTTTCGTTATGGGACTAACATCTAAATCACGAAAAAAACATAATATTTCCACCTCTCTCCTCCAACGACAATAACTGGCAGAAATGTGTTGGTCTATTGTAAATTTTTAATTAGGTAACAAAGGAAAACAATTTGATACTCGTAGAAACGGCAGCAGATGGTCAAGTTCACGCGGCCGAAGATTACGTGAAATGGAATCAATAAAACGACCGGCCGACGGCAACCACTAGTCCGGCCGTTCATTAAATATGTGTACCTAGGCCTTGATGATTTATTATTGATTTATGACCTCCATTTACCTATTTAGTAAACAATTTCTTACTCTTACTTGTTTATTCGATACGGCTATCCTTATCGAATAAAATTGTTTACTAAATTGTGTACTAAATAGGTAGGTACGCGCATGGCACCTTATCTTATCATAGTAATTTATGACCTTCCATAGCTTAGGCCCTAATAAGCTTAGATCTAATAAGGCTTTGGGAAACGCAATGTAGCGGTAAATATTTTGGTCGTTCACCCAGCTACTACTTCATCATCTACCTTACAAACCTTACTACACCTTCCGCTCGAGAGTAATGAATGAATGAAGCCACTACGAATAAGTAAGGGTTTCTACAGGGTGTAAGGAAAAGTATCATTAACCTTTAAACCACATACAAATCAAACTGAACAACTTACTATGGGAGCAAATCGATCAGAGCAAAAAAAATAATCGACTGTCCCATACTAAACTCCAATACCTACTCGACTGAAAATAATGCAATAAAGAATAATGCAGAAAATATGCAACAGCGGATTTTTTTTTGCTCCGATCGATTTGCTCCCATAGTAAAATTTGTTCAGTTTGATGGGAGGTTAATGATACTTTTCCTTACACCCCCTGTATACTTACAGATTCATCAAAACTTTGAGTCACATTAGGGGAGTTGACTACTTCAAATAAAATTTAGTTTTAACTGCTGCTGAATTCTATTTTTAATAACTGGATAAACTATAAAAAAGTACCTATCAAAACGACGGCGAAAAACAATGACGTCACTATTCAATTTTTAGTACAATATTTCATACAAAGCACGCGTTTTGACGTTTGATAAAGAGTTGCTAATTTGACAAAGTAGTTGGAAACTCGCGGTTTTCGTCCTGAAACCCTTACGCTGTGTGATCACTGATAGATAACATAGGTAGTTAATCACATTGAAAATTTTGCATGCATGAATTAAAGAGCAACGCACTTTTGTCAGTGGATGGATACACTAATATATAGGGTCTCTGTCTCTATGGCATATCGAAAATTTAAAGTTCTGTAAGGGGTCAGGTTTCCTAACGGTCTTTCTTTTTCATCGTTTAGGAGCTGTCGGTGGTAAACTTATTGTGTATACACATGCCATGTACCTAATGGTCATCTAGGTACATGGCATGTGTATTTAGATTTGAACCCGGACTCTAGGTTAAGGTAACAAACATCTAAGAGGCTAAACTGACTCACCGTAACAGTGATTAATACGTGCCCTTCTCTTTTAACTTGAACACGATCAAATAATAATCGATTAGGCTGTTATCGAATCACAAGACAATACCGATTCTTTGCCACACAATGTCAAGACCAAAGCTGTTGATTGTCACGCACGCTATCTCATTTTCACTATAATTTTATAAAGAAACAATGAACTGACTTGACAATGGGAATTGCGTGTGCTCAGGCATTGCTGCGTGCACGCAGATAATGATTGATAATCCTCTTGTTAGATCATCTGGAGTGATTTATTGTGCATATACGTAACATGGAAATGGAAACTCAGGGTTCGAATCCACACGGACGACATGCCATGTACCAATGAGTGTCTCTAACTTATGTACTCAAACGGTGAAGAAATTATCGTAAGGAAATCTGCTTACGCTGACAAAAAATTTCCGATTCGTATGTGAAGTCTACGAATCCGCATTGGGCATGCGTGGTGGACTACAGGTCATACATACGTAAGCCTGTGCCCTGCATGGGACGTATATAGCTGATGATGATACGTAATATGCGCCCGTGATTCTGCATGGTATTCTTTCAAGTAGACCAGGACTGCGATTTTTGAATCTCATTCGGTGAGCTCAGCAGTTGGAAATGTCAAAATTACTCTGGAGATATGCATCTTTCTACTGCTGATTTGACTCTCAAAAATCATAGGAGACTACTACAGGAGAGCGATTTTTTGAAGTCAAATCAGCAGTAAATAGATGCGTATCTCCGTAGTTATTTTGACATTTTTAACAGCTGAGCTCACCGAACCGAATGAGATTCAAAAATCGCACTCCTGATGGAGCGTAATTTGAACCCCACGCATTTGAGAGTATAGTACGTTATGATTGAAGTTGTTAAATGATTTGTATTTGTAAAACACTTATAAAGAGTTTACGAACAAAGTAGAACCGTGAGTGTGAAATTCCTCCCTGATCAATTTATTTCAAAATATCTAGTCATTACAGTACTTTCATCCATCAATACCTATGCCAGCTTCCTGACTTTTATATCATGAAAAAACTGTTTATTTTCCAATTTAAGGTTACATGAACATTACACCGAACACGTTACACGTTACATTTAACAGATCCCATGTGCCATCCCCAGTGAAATTGAACCTAAAGCTTGTTCTTAGGCCATCCCATACCGATCACGACCGCGTTTTCAGATAGCTCCTGCATACCTACATTCGCAACGTGATGTAACTTGAACTTCTTTACAAACTCTCTCAATTGGCGTTGTTTTTCCATTTGTTAGCTAAAAACAAACTTTATCAGGTAATAAGTTCCGCAACAGAACTTCCACCATGGAATTATCACTACATAGTATAAAACAAAGTCGCTTTCTCTGTCCCTATGTCCCTTTGTATGCTTAAAACTTTGAAACTACGCAACGGATTTTGATGCGGTTTTTTTTAATAGATAGAGTGATTCAAGAGGAAGGTTTATATGTGCATTGCACCCGTGCGAAGCCGGGGCGGGTCGCTAGTTGGAAATAAAAGCTTTTTTGTCACCAAATGAGTCCATGACTTCAATCCATGTCGTCCTCGGTGTCGATAACCATCCTCCGTGATCAATACCCGACCTCAAATTTCCATAGGAATATAATAGACATGGTCAGCCTACTTCTTTGGTTACGCCAAATTCAGTTGATTACTCAATCGAAATTTCTAGACCCAATTTCAAGGCCTTCATGCAATTGACAGTGGATATGTTAAATGTCAGCATGCATGCTATCAGGCCATGTATCATGCCATTTGCCGACACGCCACTGAATGGCCTATTATGCGATGTAACCAGTGTCCACGGCACAATGCCGCGTCTACCCGCTAAGTGCTTGTTGCTAGGTAGATTGTTGGCTTGTATTGGATGCATTGATGATTTTCTATGGATTGGATGAGCTTCGGCACTCAGTGTAGAAATAGTGCATCATCTGTGGAGCCTACAGCATCAAAATACTTAGGGTTATGTTTACTTTTATTCTGGGACTACCGTATTCGCTCGGTTTCAAATCGACATGGCTTAGCGATTGTGCTTAAATTCATTTTAGACCTTGAATATGATAATCAGAAACAAAATATTCCTTAAAAATTGCCTAGTTTGTTTGTTTGTAAAATATCTTTATTGTCAATAATAATTAACTTATAGTCTAGTGTACATTAGAGCCTAGGAATAAGTATCATAATTTTTATAGTAAACAGTTTAGCAGGCTATCTAGCCTATTTAAAACTTTTGTGCAATGGTTCTTAAGAAAATGATTATTAGTAAGGGTTAACAAAAATATTACAGGTTAAAAGTGCTGCAGAAATAAGTAATGAACTAAAGTATTAACTATGTTCGCTTTGAGGAGCTTACATTTATGGCATATCGACTTAAAACTAACTATAACTAACTGTACATACAAAATGATTTGTTATTACAATTCGTAACTAACAAAATATCAAGAAGTTAGAACATAATTCGGAACAAGAATTGACTCGAAAACAAGTACAACAATGTACACACAACAATGTAGGTAGGTAAGCGATGCGATATCGAGGTACCCGCCCGCGACGGCACAGTCCGGCGCAGGGCTCCTGACTCGCAGCGATGCAAGGTGAGGAGCACTGCGACGAACGAGTTACGTCAGTCAGGTTCGAGCACGTAGTGATGTGGCAGTCGGTAGGTACGATACTTATCGATATAAGGAAGATCAATGGCACGGGATTTTCCTATCATTGATATCAATGTATTTGAGTGGCAAGGATTTTTTAATAAGTAGAAACGTTTTGATTGTTTAATGACAAAATTTTTGATAAAAGGAAACTTTATTTTACAGTGTAAAGATTTTAAATTTGTCCGAAATTTTGTGTTGTAGGCGGTTTTAATTGCTTTATTTTGTAGGACTTGGAGCTTTTCATAATTTGAGTCGCAAGTGCTACTCCAGACAGGGCAAGCATACGTTAAGATGGGTCTAACAAGAGTTGCATATAGGTGAAGTTTAGTATGATCGCTAATAGGAGATTTGCGATTTAGGATAGGTTTAAGCGCATTTAGTGCCTTTAGCCCTTTTTTGCAAGATGAGGTCACGTGGATGCTCCAGTTTAATTTTCTATCAAGCTGGACGCCCAAGTACTTGACTGACATGCTCCAGGAAATTTCGTGTCCATTTATTTTTAGACGTCTGGTTGGTAGTTGGCGTTTACGAGTGAACATGATAGCTTCTGTTTTAGCTTCGTTGAGTTTCAACTTCCATCTTGTGAAAAAGGAATGCAGCAGCTCAATAGACAACTGTAGTCTGCCTATTACAAGGTTCATGTCTGAGGCCGACGTCAGAGATGCAGTATCATCCGCGAAACAAGCTAGGGATGTCCGTGGTTGAGTAGGAATGTCATTCAGGTACAAAAGGAATAGATATGGTCCTAAAATAGAACCTTGTGGCACGCCCGCTGGCACAATAAATGGATTCGAGACGTCATCGGAAAGGTGAACTCTAAAGCGGCGGTCAGAGAGATATGAATCAATAAGTTTAATAAGGAGCATAGGAGCTTTACTCAAAACTAGTTTATGTAGGAGACCCTGATGCCAGACAGTATCAAACGTTTTTTCTAAGTCCAGTAGGAACATGCCCGTAGAGTTACCTAAATTTAGGTTATGAGATGCCAACTCAGCCACACGAGCTAACTGCTGAGTGGTTGAGTGAGATCCGCGAAATCCAAATTGCTCATCGATTATTTCCCGCTCTGTAGCAAGTAGAAGTCGTGAGTAAATTACCCTCTCAAAGAGCTTACTTAGGTTAGGAAGCAAACTAATTGGGCGGTAGTTGGTTGCAATAGCTGGATCCTTGCCTGGCTTCCTGACAGCAATTACCTTGGCCGTCTTCCAGATATCTGGAAAATAGTTAATGCACATACAGGCATTAAAAATTTTAGTCAATTCAATTATCACTTTGTGGGGAAGATATTTTAACAACACATTATCAATTTTATCATTGCCAGGCGCCTTACGCGTCTTTAGCTTACGAATGTATTTCAGAATTTCCGTAGGACGAACCGGTCGTTCCAAGGGACCAGGCAAGGAGCTTCGTACTTCTGCAATAGATTTAGAAACCAATTTCTCAGCATCATGCGATTTCCAGTCCAGAGTAAGGCACATATTTTGATGGAAAGCAGCTGCTAATTCGTCACAGTGTTCCTTTGTGGTGGATGTAAATGAACCATCAGTGCGCTTAAGTGATGTTAATTCTGAGGATTGAGGCTTAATGGACTTTACAAGTCTCCACAGGTCCGAACCAGGCTTGTCAACCTTAGCAAGCTTGGCATGCCAGATTTTGTCATTATGTGCTCTAATACGCGCTTGAATATTAGATTGAAGGAAATTTATTTGGGAACGCAAGTTTTTCCTAGCGTCAGTCGCCGTTTCGTTTTGTTGGCGCCTTCGCAACTTGTTCTTAAACTGTATTAAACGTTTTATGCTGCGGGGTAAGGCATCTGGGGTCATGGGTTTAGTTAGTGGGATACTACATTCCCTTCCCTGGATTATGCTACTTTGGAGATGATTAATAGCAGAGTCTATTTCATCCTTACATTTATAAAAGTGTGAGGAAAGAGAGATTTTATCATTAAGAAATTTTTTATACTTAACCCAGTCAGCTTTTTGGTAGTTAAACCGTCTAATGTCCCTAAGACTAAGCCTTTGATTTGATACTGTAAAGTAGATAGGTAGATGATTTGACGATAACGCTGCTATTGTATGCAGTTCGCTTATATTATGGATGTTTAATGAAAGTACCAGATCGGGAAGTGTAGGTGTCAGATCAGGGCGATAGTGGACCAAGGTGGGGGTGGTAGGAGCATGAATTATGTAGTCACTGTCAAGCATATGTCTAAACAAGGTCTCGCCGCGGCTATTCTTTACATCGCCATACCAATGGGGATGTCTGGCATTAAAATCGCCCATGATCATCACTTGTGAACCTAGGTTAAGCAGGATATCAACGTCATTAGGTATAAGCGGTAAATTAGGGGACTGGTAAACGGATATAATAATATAGGTGCGACTAGATACCTCCATCTTAACACCAACCACTTCAAGATATTGAGTAGGCGGAATGTGCAAACGAGAATGATGAATATCAGACCTAACCAGTAATGCAACACCCTGACCCCTGCCACTAATATGCTTGTCGGAGCGATAACATTTATAACCAGGAATGTTAAAGGATATATTGCTAGTCAATTTGGTTTCGCAAATCGCTACTAGGTCCGCAGCCACATCACTCACCAAAAGGTCCATCAACTCGCATCGCTTACCCTGCACGCCATCGGCATTCCATGAGATTGCCTAGTACCTACAGTCATAATACATACGTTACCAATCTTATAGTAATTCATTTATCAAAAAAAGGCAAAACATAAGGATATGGCAGGGGTGACATCGATTTTATGGTAAAAAAATATTTGCTCTAGTATCATTATCCAGGGAGAAAACAGGGGAATACGTTTGTATGGAGAAAACCGTACTGACTACTACTACTATAACAAAAAAGTGATTTGTTAAAAATCTCTATCAGCTTAGAAACTTATCAACAAAGTAGTTATTTGTTTTGAACAAACACTACTAGAGTTGACTAGAGATCAATATGGCACACACTTGCTAATTGTCGCCGCTTTCACAGGCCGTCTGTGACTGAGTGCCACAATTCCACTGTGTCACTGTAATTGCGTTATGTGTTAACGCAATTACACTTGTGTTTCTTTTCTTTTTAAGTAGCGTTGATACCAGCAGTTGGAAAGCTTTGTTATTTGCTAGTTGTTACAGAGAATTAATTTATGTTAAAGCCGGTATTGCAACGCGCCATTTCATCTTGAAACCTTCAATATGCTAAAAGTGCGCCTTGTTACCAGGGCCGTCTTTACCCGGGGGTGAAAGGGGTATGTTGCACCCGGGCGCAGGGACCTAGGGGGCGCAAGCAAAGTCTCATGCCACCACCTGCTACGATCTCCCGACGATTCCCTCGATCGCTTCTACAATATTCATACCAGGGTTTCGGGTACATCTGACTTGACCCTTTTTTACGTCACCAAATTGGTCAAAGCACGTATATATAATATACCACCCTATGCCTAGACTGACTAATTCCTTCAGACTGTCGTCGAATTCTCTCACATTGCTGCTGGCTAGAGTAACTGCATCAGACACCACCTCTGATCGTATTGGTTTCCCGTTCCAGGTTTCCGATTTGGGAGGCAATAGGTACGGACGAGAGACTGCATCTGTGTTTAACGCACACACTTATGCAGTCCTTGATAGAAGAGCGATGATAGCCCATACGGAAGAGAGCTTGCACCTCAATCATGAGGCGGCGGTTCGATTCCTGGCCTGTACCACTAAGTTCTTCTGAAATTATGTACGGTTGTATTTATCATTTACTAGCTCGGCGGTGAAGGAAAACATCGTGAGGAAACCTGCATTCCCGAAAATGAAAAGAAAATACCACAAGTTCGGAGGTATGGGTAAAATATGGGCGAGTTTGGGGCGAACACAAAGGACCAGCGATGGTCCAAGTGTTACATTAACGACCCTTGTTTGCAATAGCCCAACACAAATAATAAATATGCAGTCCTTGGTTGAGTAGCCAGGTTAGTTGAAGATACCAACGTTCTTAAGTCCTTATTATAAATACACGGGGAATGTTATTTAATCTTTTTATAATAGAATACGTAACAATGTTTAACATAATATTCTTGTAACATTACTTATTTATAGTAAATACAACGCAGGCCACTAAGTCAAGGAAACGTCATGTTTTGTACGGCTTCGTACGTCCGCTTATACAGAATGTAGGTATTGTATCTAAACTAAAACAAACTATAACCATTCATACCTACTTAGGTACATATATCAACCGCAAGCAATGGATGAATGAAATGAAAGTGAAACCGATTTACTCGCACTTTTCGCTCGAAAACATTGTGAGTCATATAAAGTTTGAGACATTTATCACGTAATCCTAAAGCTCTTGGAGTCGGATAGAAACAATTATGTATACCACTTACTACTTTAATAGCAGTTAAGATGGTTTAAAAATACTACGGCAAATTGATCACTAACTGGCGTCTATCGATTGGAGCTAGAGTTGCCAGGTGTCCCGATTTGCGCGGGACGTCCCGATTTTCAGGGTCTTGGGGACGCGTCCCGATTTGCACCTGATCGGGACACTAAATGTCCCGATAAATCAATAAATTTGAGAATAAGAAAAGATAAATAAATTACGCATCACATCACTATATCGATTGATATATCCTTGTTTATAATCAATTCGTAGAGCAGAGAAAAGTCGAGCTCGCTTCGCTCGCTCTAACTTTCTGTTTTAATGACTGTGCATATACAAATAAACCTAGAGTTCTGACCACAGCCAAGACGTGGTGGTGCTAACAATTTCTAGCATGCTTCGCTCAATCCGTCTTTTACTTAGGGTACCTACTTTGCACATGTTTTTTAAGTAAATAGCTCTGGCTCTAACCGATTCGTATTAAAGGGAAAAGTCGAGCTCGCTTCGCTCGCTCTACGTTTCTATTTTTGCATGGATAAACCAAAAGATGTCTGACCACAACCCGAATAGATGTGCAAAAAAATTTCGAGCTCGCTACGCTCGCACCGTTATTTTTTGGATTTTTTAAAATCATTTTCTAAGATTTATTACCTAAATTGTTTGGTTTATTGATATGAATATGGTTGCGTGCTTGAATTTAAATATTGCAGCTAACCGCGTCAATAATTAATACCTACTTTAACTACGAGTTTATTGTACCTAATACCTATTTATTTATTTATACTAGTCCAAAAAGTCGGACTATTATTATGTAGGATTAATATTTAGGTATAAGTTTCGAAACGCAGTCATTTTTAAAATAGCTTATTTTTGTGCAAAAAAATTTCGAGCTCGCTACGCTCGCAGTGTTATTTTTTGGATTTGTTTTTATCATTTTCTAAGATTTATTACCTAAATTGTTTGGTTTATTGATATGAATATGGGTGCGTGCTTGAATTTAAATATTGCAGCTAACCGCGTCAATAATTAATACCTACTTTAACTACGAGTTTATTGTACATAATACCTATTTATTTATTTATACTAGTCCAAAAAGTCGGACTATTATTATGTAGGATTAATATTTAGGTATAAGTTTCGAAACGCAGTCATTTTTAAAATAGCTTGTTTTTTGCGTGTCCCGATCTAGGTACAACCCTAAATCCTGATTTGTTTTACCTTCTGCCCCGATTTAAAACAAATCGGACCTGGCAACCTTAATTGTAGCATTCTTATTTCTGACTCTGTCCATTCCGCGAGAAATTATTTTATGTCATGTAGGGACACCAACATCCAGCCCAGAACAGCACCAAATCCTATCGTGCGTGCGTGAGGCATCGTCAACATCTTAATAGATGCTCAGTGTCTATACCGCAGCTACCTACCAGTTTATATTGTTATCGCATCCGACCTCGCCTCTGCTCTGATCGTAACGGTTTCTATCATATTCAAGGGTTTTATTGTGTGTCCTGATTAGATCGGTACTAAATCGACATGGTGTTTTGGTCAGTTTTTGGCGATTCTATTTACTTAGCTAATAAATTTTAGACAACTTGTTAGGGTCGTTGCTTTTTTGTTTGCTGCTTTTATATCTGTCATAATCACCATCAGCCTATAATGTATACATCCTACAGCAGGACAAAGGCCAATTATTGGTATATTAATAATAATTAGGTGAGGGAACGGAGTAGGCTATAAATAATAGGTAGGTACATAGACTTCACGTAAAGCTTGATGTGATTTGCTTTAGTTGGTCAAGTGCTGCTTTCAATAGTGTGGATGATAGAGTTATTGGCGCGTCTTATGAGATGCCTACGCTCAGCACGGGTTGATGACGATGTGCTAATGCTAACAGAGGTACTATTCCAATTCTAAAGGCTTACTGTTCTATAACGGAGTTTCATGCAGTCTGCACGGAAGAATCTGAGAATCCCACCCGAGATCCACACACCCTAAGTCACCCTTAGATCACCGCGCTTGACCACGCGGATTGCCGATCGCATTTAGAAAGAGGTAGACAAGTGAATGCTGCTGTTTCTTGACTACATCCAGGTGTAGCGTTGAAGCTCTATTCTAGCAAGGAACAACGCAGAAACGGACAACCTGACAAAGGTTAGCATAGCAGAGCATATGCTCACGACTATAATCCCCGAGGGAGTAGTCAGAGATATTCTGACACCTCAGAACATCCACGTTTCACCAGTAGGACAAAGGTTTACAACGTGAAAAGTGGCTTTGTTAGAATTCTAGATATTTCCCTGTAGGTCTAGAAGTGTCAGGTCTCATGTAGACAGGAGGGGCTCGTCACTGATTGGATCATTTAACAATTGCCGCATCGGAATCGGCGCTCGCGCTGGAACGCGTTATGCAATAGCACGTCATTTATTTAAATCTTATTACTTATGTGGTAATGTGCCGTAAGATTTTGTTGTAAGGCCAAGTTTAGATTGGTTATGGTTTTACAAAACACGTGCACGCTTCACGGTTAGAGAGGTCAGTTTAATGTATGGTATTGTAGCTAAGCAACTCGCGGTAGCACGCGGAGGATGGCAACTGGCATGGCGGTTTCGAGAGGTCAATGCTCAAGTTTTTTGACCCTCTCAATGCATTCTATGCCTTCTATGCTTACTATGCATTCTAGCCATTCTATGCCTACATAATAGCCATTCTATTGCTTACTATGTACCTATTCTAGCAAAGTAGGTTAAATATAAAAAAACTACACTGCAGGCCGCTGCCACTTTGGTTTGAATTGGTAAATGGCCGTTCGGGGAAAGGACGAATCCGGGAAATGGACGTTCGGGGCTACAGAGGACGTTCGGATAAAAGGAAGTAACTGACCGCTACCTCCAAACTAAACCGCAAGATAAAGTTATATTCGACTTACGCTGGACCAAAGTTAAAAATAGAGAAGTTTTTTTTCTAATTACCTATTCCATATTATTTATTTACTCTACTTACGTAGATTATATAAATCTACTGAAGAAGTAAACTCCTAATTCTAATCTCCACGCAGGCGCAGTTTGCCTGCCGCCTTCTCTGGCCTTGTTTACCTCTTGCTTAGTTAATAAATTATGCAAAACTTGTCCAACTAGCTGCTTAATGTGATTTAATAGCGAAGGTCTTACTTAACAGACGTGCAAGAGTCACAAAGGGGTTACGAAAACAGACATTGCATCTTTGTATTAAATACGTATTAAGTATCTATGTTTACCGGAATAACTATGAAGTTAAAAATTGAAATTATTAAAGCTTTTGATTGAATGTAGAAGAATAATTTCGAGTGTGTCGTTTGCGTTTTTTATGCAAGCTTTTGTGACCTCTATCACCACTTGAATCGCTTTCTGAAATCATCAGCATGATGAAAGTGATCTGCTATTTCTTGAAAAAAAAGACGTGTTCCTTTATTGATATTGAAAAATATTCCGCTTGGTTCTCTCCCGAATTGCATAAAACCGCAAATTGCTCTCTCGCGAATGTAGCCACCACGATGGGACAAACACGTGACCGATAGCGAGCGTACAGACAAACAGACAAATAAAATGTAGTTTTTATTATACTTAACTAGTCATTATAATCGGCCTAACCCTTAACCACAAGGTTAAAAACCTCTAAAAATTATAATATAAAAAACCTTTGTATCGTCTACTGCTGGATATAATTTTGTTAAACACAGGCATCATCTAAAGTCGGAATTCACGAAAGTAGGTAGGTATAGTGACTACCTTGACACTTGTCTTGTTACCTTGAGTCTTGTCTTTGTCACTTTTGTCAGTAAGTAGGTATATGCTATATGATTTGAATTTTTGTTTACTGGAATTAATTAGAACTAAAAGTGAAACTTGTGAAAAATATCAATAAATGTCGCTCGCCGTTCACCAAAATGCCTTTGTGCCAACGCGTTGTACGATTTTAGCTAATCGAAGTAGAGTGGATATTATTCATCTTGTTTTTGACACTGAAACAAAGTGTCTAGATTCTAATTTGTTATTTAATCTACGAATCAACGACCCAGACCACATAAATAGAGTTGCGAAACATAAATCTAGCACAAGGATGCCGGCTAACAGGCAGCACATTTAAATTCCTCTTAAAGTCACCTCTCTAATTTGTCCAAGTATCTACTTAAAATCTTGCCTACGTCGATTTTACCAAATGGAGGAAAAAACCAGTTATTGTAATGGTCCATAGTTCAATATTGTACGAATCATGTCAGCCAACCAAAATATAAGGTCTAACAAAATAAGGTGAAACTATTTTAAGGGGATGATCAGACCATCAAACTGAACAACTTTCTCTATGGGACCAATGTCGAAATCAATTTATTTATAAATAATATTTACACTGATCTACTAAATATTTTGCTATCATCCCTGAATAGGGACCTGTGTTTTGTTTACTTTGCACGCCGCACGCACGCGGCGGCTTCCTTTGAACTCAACGCGCCCGGCCCCCACTCCCGCCCTTGCTTGCGTTGCGTTGCGACCTTTCACCTTGCTTTGACGTCTTTAGTAGCGAGCGAGCGCTCGCGCACGCCGACCGGTCAATACGTTTTGCGTGCGCCTCACTCAACCTCTTGCAAGGTTACGTCATTACGTGATATGCTTTACCATCATGAACGTGACAACTAGTGACAAGTGTACGGACCTAGCTACTTGGACGATACATACGGATTTCGGTGAATAGGTAGAGGTATTGAGTGACCTGGAGAGCGATTTTTGAATCTCATTCGGTGAGCTCAGCAGTTGAAAATGTCAAAATACCTAACTATGGAGATACGCATCTTTCTGCTGCTGATTTGATTTTAAAAAATCTCACTCCTGAAGTATGATTTTTGAAAGTCAAATCAGCAGTAGAAAGATGCGTATCTCCATAGTTATTTTGACATTTTCAACTGCTGAGCTCACCGAATGAGATTCAAAAATCGCTCTCCAGACCTGACCTTTCCATGTATGCCAAAACAGAACCACCAGTGAGCTCCGACAACGGATAGTGATGTTATTAATACGATTGAGACGTTTTAATCAATAAGTGCAAAGACACATCCAAAGACGTGCAATAAAGTTCATTGAGAAAGGTGTGGGATATGTACAAAATTGAATGTAAGTAAAAGTACCTACTTACCATACCATTTGGATTACATTTTTTAAGCAAAATGCTACGTTCATTATCTACCTAAACATCTGAACTTAGACGTCTCACGTCCCCAACTGCATAGTCAACCCAGCTCGCGGGGCCCCGGCGCGTAGGTTCAGTGACCTCGCCTCGCAAGCCCGCTTCGCCACACTCGTTCACAGCAGAACAGGGCCAAATCCAGTGGTAGATATTATTATTTTTTATTTTTAAACAGCAGATTTTTTTTTCTGTTGATTTCGATATTGGTCCCATAGAGAAAGTTGTTCAGTTTGATGGTCTGATCATCCCCTTAAAATAGTTTCACCTTATTTTGTTAGACCTTATATATTACGCTAGTTGATGGTTGATGCCCACGAGACGTCGTCCGCGTTGACGTGTGTTTTGTATAGCCTATGTACTCCTGAGTAAAAAAGCCATAATATCCCTGGATAGTATTAGCTTTCTATTACCTAGTCCATTAGTTCCAGAGATTACCTCCTTCATACAAGCAAACTTGCCCTTTACATTGACCCTGACTTAGACCCGATATTAGTGTAGATATTTTCATCTTCTGTTAAAATCAATACCCAACTTTTAGACAAGAAGCCGAGAGAAACATAGGTAAGGTACTTGACTAGCTCCTTGTAGATGTACTGGTGAATAAACAAAAACATTTTCATGAGAACTGAAACTATCGAGCGCGAGGTGATATAGATTTCTTGTGAATTTTTCTAGAAGATGAAAAGATTGGCTCATCGAAGATAAAACAACGGAGTTGAAACAGTCAATGTCGCCGAAATAGGTCAGGAACTCAGGACCAACGACTCGCGAAAGTCAATGGAACCCTAATAAATAAAAGAGCAGCAGGAAGCGGCCAGCCAGCAGAAGTGACTAATAAACGGAGCAATCTTTTTATATCAGACGTTTTGGCAGGACAGATAGGTACCTAGTTACATTATAACATTATTGCAGACTTGCTGCTCAATCAATCAAATCAAAGTCAATCTAGGCTTTATTTATTTAACAGAGATTATAATTTAACGGTCTACGTTGTTGCCTAAGGGTCAAGAGCTGTTGTAGCAGAGTTTCTGTCCACCCCGATCGAAAGGGATCATGATCTGAGGAATTAAGTATATTTTATGTAGGTACTTAACTTATGTTATGAATCAACCTGTGTATTGGATTGGTATAAACGAATCAATCTATGAATCATTTAGGTATAACTTGATTGTATTAGGATGGGACTGCATGGCATGAATTTATCGTTCTAATGAAAACCAACAAAACGAAGAAGACATCAAATCAAAAGTTAAATACGTCAAAGCGAAAAAAAACGAAACATATTAATAAAGTTACATAATATGAAATGTTGTTCAGTAATTCTGCACTAATAAGGACCTAGGTTCGTAGGTAGGTAATTATAATGTAATCATACATATACGAAGTTCATTGAACTATGCTAATGTGTTGCTAATAACTACAATACACAGTAATTAACTGAATGCTTGCCCAGCATGATTCCTGAAACTTCCGCAACATCCGGACGAATGATTTTCAAGAACATAGTTACCGTTTCCCACGGTTCGGATGTTTCATGGAGAAGTTCCTGCGATTGTTCCAACGATAGGCATGCGATATTTTCTTGATTCAAGTTACGGGCTAATTTAATTCTGCGTACATACAGAAGTCACCTATTATGGAATCGTTCACACGAATTGAAAGGAGTTCACGGAAAATAGGTGGAGGAAGAAACGTGACAAAAGTGAAAAGGTCTAATGCTGCCTTAATCTCGCCGTCATCCTCCACGGTGTGCAGTACTGTTGTCGAGTCTGCGGACGTGTGTGCCGCTGTACACCAAAGAGATTTAAACTTATTACTATAGAGAGGACATCGCGAACCAAATCGTAATCGTAACAAGTCGTTCTAGTTTGACACGTCCCACTGACATGATTCATTCAATATTGCAAAACAACGGGATGAATATTTTTGTATGAAAACCTGTCCAATGTCCTCTCTATAAGTAGTAATAATTAAATCTCTTTGCTGTACACTTGTACAGCCATGCGTGTTTCTCTAAGAACACTCCATACATCATATTTGTCGGAGTTGAAGTGTCATGTGGGCAAGTGGCAACTATCACTGTGGTAGACCATGGGGTGTAGGTACTGTTATTGATTGTTCTTATTAGAATTGATGGTCTGCCTGCCCGTGGCATAAATACTATGGATTGACCATCAATTCTTTGACATGAGTAGAAGGCATACGAGTTTTCTGAGCAAATTCGGCCGACACTGCTAGTAAAACGTTCAGAATATTCGCAATATTAGAAACATCCGCAATGGCAGACCCATTGAGGACTACTACCTAGGCTAGGGTCACGATCGCCCCCTTTCAGGTCATTAGATCAGTGGGTTCCATTCCAGCGTTACAGCGGTCATCGCGATGGTTACCGACTCGAAAATCCTTTTTACTCACACCGTTTTTTTCATTCTGCCACTAGAATCCTCCTTTTATTGAATAGGTGAAATTGATATCATTAGCATCCTTTTCAAACTAAGAGTTCCATCAAACTGAACAACTTTTACCATGGGAGCAAAAAAAATCTACTGTTCCATAATAAACTGCAATGCCCACTCGACTCAAATGTTTACCTGAAACCAATTTTTTTGCTCCGATTGGTTTGCTCATGTTGTTCAGTTTGATGGGTAGCTCTTAGTTTTAAAAGGATGGTAATTATTACCATCCTTTTAAATCAATTTTACCCTGTAGTCGAGGTGGAACTTATAATGCTCTGCCGGTTAGTAGGATATAATATAGGTGACCTTTCCCTAATCTAAAGAAATTTTCTCAAAGGTTCAATCCGCACCTGAGAATATCTCTAACTGATAAGGATATTCGCCCAGCTTGGATCTATAGGGATGATGATGATGGCGAAATATAAAAAAACAGCACTGTCGTAAACTGTTGAATTTTAGTGAAATCTATTTATTGCAAGCATACGTTGCATGTAGAAGTAGAAATAAAATTGTATGTTAATAAAAAAAGTTAATGTTTATCCACGTGTAATGCTGCATTTATTGCCGATAGAAAAAACTGAATTTTATAAATATAAATTAGGAATTTAAGTGAAGGTACTTTTGCGCTGACACGTTTTTGTTAAGTTTTGATTATTTCATTTTATACGAGTATTCGGTTATTTCCAGGATGTTTCTAATCCCAGAGGGCACAGTGGGCTCACTTTTTTTGGTAGGAGTGTTGCCGAATCGGCATCCATTACTGACTGGACCACTCTTTCTATTTTTTAGACTAAAACAGTGTTAAATGTCCGCTAAAGAACGCGCGAGCGCTTAACAAATTTTACGAATTAATTATTATAATAGTTGACGAATCTGAGGGAAATCTTTATTCGTGAAATAATATGATAACTAGGCTGATGGTACCTATCATCATCATCATCATCAGCCTATCATCGTCCACTGCTGGACATAGGCCTCTCCCAAGGAGCGCCACAAAACTCTGTCCTCGGCCTTCCTCATCCAGTCGCTCCCCGCTACTTTTTTTAGTTCGTCTGTCCAGCGGGCAGCAGGGCGTCCCACACTACGCCTACCAGTTCGCGGTCTCCACTCTAGAACTCTGACACCCCATCGGTTGTCAGTTCTTCGACAGATATGACCAGCCCATTGCCACTTCAGCTTGCTAATTTTCTGAGCTATGTCAGCCACTTTAGTGTACCTAATTATTTAATTTTACAAGCTTTTACTCTCTTTTGGAAAGGTAGGATTGTTAACAATAATATCAAATGTGATTTTAACAACAAAGAGATTGTTGTAAGAATTAACAATAATAACATGGCATTATGACCGTGTGAGCACTAAACGAGGCGTTGCAGTTGAGGAGAAATGTCAGGGTGTAGCGTAGAAAGCGGGGAAACTCCACGACTCCGCGCTGCGCCGGCGCAGCCGCAACGTGCAACAATGGCGAAGAATACTAACTAACGTCAATCATAGGTTTTGATCGACAAATACGGTTTGTAAATCGTGAAACTGGTGTATTTTTAACCAGATTCAAAGAATAGGAGGTTGTATAAATCTGTACTATGAAAAGCGAAAATATGCCGCTACAAATCTGTGGAAGGCACATTAGACTTTAAGCACTAAAATTTCCACGAAATACCTAGGTACCAGCTATTCCTACTTTATCACTTGAAGGTATGCCTTTTCCAGCAGACCGTAGAACTAATGGGAAGGCTGACGATGATATCAGTATACTTACCTATCTATAAAGTATCTTATACATTTTACAGTGATTTCACGTAGGTACAGAGTCTTCCAATTCAGACAATTGACGGGCTGACGGCTCAATCAATTGAGAATGTTGCTGATTTGTTCTCAATTAAAAAAATAATCTTAGTTATGAACAAAAGATAACAATTAATCTATAAACAGATAAAACGACATATAATTAAATTTTGCTTTGATTTTGCTGCATGATAATACGGCATAATTTAGCGATGCCTTTTCTGTCTATCTGTAAAATGTCAAAAGTTAAACCCTGTTTTTTTTTAAGTTTTATGTTTTTCAATTTATCCTCGAATAATGCGCAGAATAACTAGAGTAGCTGACAAAGAATTGCTAAACTAAAGTGGCAATTGCGCAGGGCACATTTCTCGCAGAACGGATGGCCGATGGGGCCGAAGAGTTCTTGAGTGGCGACCGCATACCGGAAAGCGCAGCTTGGGTAGGTCGACCCCTACAAGGTAGACCGACGAACTGGTGAAGGCGGCGGGAACCCGTTGGATGAGGGCAGCGCAGGACCGGTCGCCACGATCCTTGGCTATGTCCAGCAGTAGACGTCCTCCAGATCATACACAAATCCCATACATTTTAAGTTATTTCCATATACGAATAGAATGCGTGAAACACAGACTTAGGAGTGAAATTAAAAAACAGCACTTGCCTCACAAACTAAATTATTATGTTGTAATCTATTAAAATAGATATTCAATGTGCTTTTTTGCTCCGCTCTGTACGTATAACTTAGAGAAAGTGATCAGAGATTACCTAGTGAACGTGAGGCTTTTGGGGTCACTGGCCGGAACTTACGTAACGTGAACGTGAATCTACGTTACGATGGCCTTGGCTCATAGGTCACTGCTTGATTTGATTTGAGTTATTTGTGTATGATTGATCTATGGAATAGCCATTATTATTTATGTTTGTCTTTCACCATGAATCCGGTGTTTAGTGTATTTGGATCAAGGACTTAGAATGGGTTATTAGGTATATTAATGTTGAAATACCAATCCCCAAGCCAACGAATTGAAGTAAGGGCAGACGATAGGTACCCACTTTTTCATCAGGGATTAGTCAGAGATGTTAATAGATTTGGGTACAAAGGGTGGAAAGTCGAATAGCAGCGAAAAGGGCGCGATATACAATTAGCCAATCGTGGCAAGGGATTGAAGGTCATCCTGATTGGTCCAGTATAATTAGTCAACTGCACAGGTATATCGGTGAGACTTATAAACCTGGTACTACTGTACTTCAGTATTTCTGATTTTGAGATAATTTTTGTAACAGACTTGTATGTCCGCTCCGTCCTGGACAAAAATACTGGACAGTAAAAAGGCTTCCCGTGGTTCACGAAATCACGAATGCCTTTATATAGTTAAGTTGTAAATATAATTATATTAACTTCTACATCTGCATCATATAATTATTATATGATGCAGATGTAGAAGTTGTCGTTAAAGACACCGAAACTATAGGTAGTTGACGTAATAAGTTGATGCCTAGTCAAAAGAATGTGAGTTCTGTTTCCTGAGCCGCTTAGTTGAAGCTGACTAGGCCACGAGTGTATTATATTAAGCGCCTCGTTGTGAATATCAATTAGTATTCCTCAAGATAGACTAAATGCATGGAATTCGTTTCGTACAATTACTTAAAACCCAAATTTCCCTCTTTCCAGTGATGAGGGCGACACAGAAAGACTCCTCAGGCAGTTGAGCACCATCAACAGACCCCTGGGCGTCAACTTCCCACAGATGGTCAAACTGATGAGCCAGTGCCAGCAGGTAACTCCTCGTCTCAACAACCAGGTACAAACTAACACTCACGAGCCATGACGCTTAGATATCCGGCTCGAAGGACCAACATTATCAACAGGCAACTTGGCGTCAACTTCCCACAGATGGTCAAACTGATGAGCCAGTACCAGCAGGTAACTCCTCGTCTCAACAACCAGGTACAAACTAACACTCACGAGCATTCATGACGCTTAGATATCCGGCTCGAAGGACCAACATAATCAACAGGCCCCTGGGTCTCAACTTCCCACAGATGGTCAAACTGATGAGCCAGTGCCAGCAGGTAACTCCTCGTCTCAACAACCAGGTACAAACTAACACTCATGAGCATGATGCTTAAGTATCCGGCTATAAGAACCACATTATCAACAGGCACCTATTCGTAAACATCATTTTGCCAACATGACAACCAGGTACCAACCAACATTAAAATACGTTGTTCATAAGCCAGATACCTAGGTATCAGGTATACGGCTCGAAGGACCAATATTGTGACTTGTGATGTTTTTGAAGTGTACGACTGCAAAATACAAATGGCTACCCGTTATTCAATTCACAAGAAACCAAGTTAATTCGTGATAAACAAGTAATGTGGATGTTCGGAGGATTCAGAATATCTCTGACTGCCCCCTTGGGGAATATTGTCGTGAGCATATGCTCGTGAGGTAACAAGTAGGTAACTTAATCGAAATTCTAAGGACCATTCTAGGAACCAAATGTATAAAAGTAGATTCTATTTTGAGGATAATTCGATTCGAGAAACCTATTGTAAATTATAACATTCCACCGATACTATGCTATGTAACCATACTTATAGCAAATAACGATTCTATTCTATTCTAAATTAGATACAACGACGCGTGTATTATATGAAAACTATAAGCTGCAAAACAAACTTGGAATTGAACAATGCCTCGCTGAATCCGAAACAAAACCGTTCATCCGCTGCTAACGTATACACAGTATATTCTTGAAAACTTAAAGGGCCTATAGGTATATTCGAGCCACAAGCGTCCGTCGCTTCAGCTGCTTCGATAAAAAAGGCGGGTTTATAGGTAGACCATCATTCTGTGTCTATATTCTATGCTGTAATACTTGTAGGTACCTACTATTAATTATTCTGTAGCTGTAGCAAGTAGCCCTAATGCAGAAAATAATAAGAAAGGCAGATCAGGGTCTTTGCAGGCTAGATAAACAAATGCCTTAAAAAGTATCCTATGTGTTACGTAATCGTCATCGTGGCTACATAAGATTGCAGAATTAGAAAAAACGCTCGTACTGGTGGATGCATTGACTTACACTCTATTCGCTAGAATATAATGTCAGTGGGTGAATGTAACAAATTATCAGTTTTCGGAATAAAATATTGCTCAAGCAATTGTATATCGTTATAAAGTTAGTGAGCGCAAATTAAAAATTAATTAAAAATTAAAAATCATTTATTTTCACCACAAACATACAAGTAAGGTTTTAGCAAATTACATACAGCTTCATATAATAATTATGTTTGCGGAGACTGGTGCCTGAAAAAGGCTTTAACGGATGTAAAACCTGTTAGACAGACACCAGGCCCCCAACTACAGTATTGTGCTGCTAATTTATATTATTGAGAGCTAGAGGTGCGATGTTTGTGTGTTTGTACAAGTGTGCTGGGGTGAACGTGCATATTGCGTGTATGTGTCTGGGGTGTGTGTATGTGTGTGTGTGTGGGGGGGGGTGTGTGTGTGTGTGTGTGTGTCACTAAAATACATCAGTCGATTACAATACTATGACCAAGAGCTTTTCAGTTTCTTCATAACTCAGAGTGAGTAGCCAGTTTGTCACTATCTTTTTACATTCAAATTTTGTATGTTTGTAAATATTTAAAATCTTGTTAATTTGATTGTACAAACTTGTCCCTCGGTAACAGTGGAACCTTTGTGCAAAAGCAGTTCTAAAGTACTGGGTTTTACAGACTGTATAAAAACGCCGTGCACTACCATCATTGTATGTATTGTCGTAGGTAAGTATGGAGTGTTGTTTCAATATTGTCCAGAGGATGTAGATCTGTCGTACTGTTCGCGACATCGAACATCACAGCGCCCGCTTCGCACCGCCCGCCAGTTACGACGCAGCTTTTCGCCGACGCGGATAGAGTCCAACCCCGCGAAGAGAGATACCCAACGTAATCAGTGCAAATTTTGGTCTAGATTTTAGGTTTCCTTTTTAGTAATTTTCTAGTATTTACTGTACAGAATGCACTGATCACGTTGGGTAGAACTCGTATAGTATAGTTTAGTTATAGTTTTATATTGTTTTGATCATGTTAGCACGTAGTTTTGATAGTTTGTAGAGATCGTTTTTATTTATTTGTCGTTTTATAGTCGTAGGTCTAGTTTTAAGTGTTTTTATAATAAAAGTTCATTTAGTTAGTCGTTAGGATAGGCTAGGATAAGTTTTTGTATTAGTTTTGTTTTTAATTAGCGAGTTTGATTTTGGGTTTTTACCTATGTTTTTCCCAGAGATGGTGATAGGTGGGTCATATCCAATAGTTTCAGTACATAGCAGTCAATGACCCACACTATAATCGATCGTAAAAAATATCTGTTTCGTGTTATTTAGTAAATAGGACACTTTTTATATAATTCACTTACCTCCTTGTATTGCATCCTCGTATTTTGGTATTAAATAGAACAATAGATACATAGAAATATATGTACCAGGTCGAGGTTATCCAGGTACACTACGACAGAACACTAGGTCATAGATAGAAGACCTAGAAATAGAAATATATAGAATAGACTAAAATAGTTTGGCAAATTTCGTAGTATTTGCCACTTCACTCTGTCGTAGCGGCCTGGATATCCAAGATAGAATAGTCAGTGATATACCAAAATACGGGGACTCATTAGTTCTTTCTGTGTTATAAATCGCTTGTATATAGTATAAGTAGTTTTTAAGATATAGTGTGAAATGTACATAAACCATAGTGAAAATTTGTTATGTTTAAGGAAATTTTTGGAAATAAAAACACGGTCGTCTTTACGGTATTGCCTTGAGGTAGTTAAGGAAACCGAATCAATCGGTTGGCAATCAGTCACAACAAGTCCTCTCAAGACAATACCAGGAAGAAATAGTGAAATCAACTGAAGAAATCTTTTATTTGGAAGAAACCCTGCTCCTGCTCAAGACAGCTGCTCTACTTAGTCCTAGGGCTCACAGTATTGCCGTAATCGGGACGGCCGGCGATAGTCTCTAGTAGCAAATGTGCGAAACCAGACTGCCGTTGTCGAAGGTGGTTGACCACATTTTATGGTCCTTCGAGCCGGATCCTGTCCTGAGCATACTGTGAGACCTGGGTGAAGACCTGGAAGAGCTGCTGTATAGAAAATGCCGGTCACAAGAAGCATGAAGTCCGCGCCGCGTCGGGTCGTACCTCCGCTTGAAGAGGAGTCCGCGTCGCGTCCCGGTGTGTCCGCGTCGGGCCTCGCGTCTGACTCCGAGCCCACGGCGTCGTCCGCGACAGCCACGGAGTCGCGTACTGCCACCACGGCCCCAGACACATCAGCCACGTCGGCCGACGCTGCGAAGACCATCGAACCTGAGAAGACCCTGGGATCGAGGGGATCCAGGGGATCCAGAGGATCCAGAGCATCCAAGGCATCCAGCAGAAGACATCGAGAGCTGACAGAGGCCAGGCTTGAGCTCCTGCAAGCTCAAGTCAAGCTAGCCAAGGCCAAGGTCAGCGCCCTTGAAGAAGAAACTTCCGATGAAGAGGACTCTATAGAAGGAACGATCCGTGAAGAAAGAACGTCGGAATGGGTGGACAGAAGCACTCTCGCCCTCACGACGGAGCCTCCCAACGTGCCAGAACATAGATCGGTACCACTACACGCCGTGCCGCCGCCACCACCGCCGTGTGTCGACGAGCCCGGGTGCCGCGTGGATGCCGATGCACGAGGCCCCATCAATAGAAACCCGACGAGGATCACGGAGACGAGGCCCTGCTGTGAAGACCTCACCGGGGACCACCGCCAACCTGCCGCGTTGCTGGAGCCGCCGCCACGACAGGAACCAAGACTGATTATAGATAGAAGAGCGGCCCTGGCACAGGACCCCTGGGACCATATCACCAGGGAGCCACGCCAGCCTGTAGCGCCGCACCAGCCGCCTACGCTACAGGAAATTCGTCAACAAATAGAAGATAGAAGATGGGACGCGGCGCAGAGGCCTCCTGGTGGGGACGTCGCCGAAGATCCACATCACTCTGCAGCGCCACGCCAGTCGCTTACGCTGCACGAAATAAGAAAATATATAGAAGATAGTAGAAGATGGGACTCGACGCAGAGGCCCCCCGGTGGGGACGTCGCCGAAGATCCACATCACCCTGCAGCGCCGCACCAGCCGCCTACGCTGCAGGAAATTCACAAGAACATAGAAAATAGAAGATGGGACTCGGCGCAGAGGCCCCCCGGTGGGGACGTCGCCAAAGATCCACATCACCTTGTCGCGCCGCACCAGACGCCTACGCGACAAGACAGCAAGCCGAACGAGTTGGCGATGCACGAGCTCGCCAGTGCAATCACTCTCGCCGCACGGTCGGCGGCGCAGCCCGCAATAGCGGCAAGGGTTCCTGACCTACCCTTCTTCAGCGGCCAGTCAGCGGAGTGGCTGCCATTCAAGATAGCAGTAGACGAGTCAATGTCACAGCTGACGGAACAAGAAACCATAGCAAGACTGCGGAGGTGCCTACGCGGGCCGGCGCGGGACGCCGCCCACTGCTTATTCGTGGGACACACGACGACGATCGAGGTAATGCAGCTTCTTCAGGCAAGATTTGGACGACCCGACGCGCTCGTCATGGCAGAAATGAAGAAGCTACGGGAGCTGCCGCGCCTCACAGAAAATCCCAAAGACGTCTGTGTGTTCGCGTCGCGTGTGGCCAACATCACCGCGACGATCAAGGCGCTGGGACGATCGCACTATCTATACAATCCCGAGATAGTGCGCGCCGTTATAGAAAAGTTCCCGCCTACGCTACGCTTCCGCTACTACGACTTCGCTCCGGAGCAGCCTGCCTACCAGCCAGACCTGGTCACATTGACTAAGTTTTTGGACCATACCGCCGAACGATGCGGTAACTTTGCTCCCCTCGAACACGTGCCACAGTTCGACCGGCGGGAGCAAACGCAAAGAGGACCAGCGCGCACCTACCACGCCGAGGGACAGAAGCCGAAGCCAGAGCCCTGTCCAGTTTGCAAAAAGGATCACAAGGTATTTAATTGTGATGCCTTCAAGAAGGAAAATGTGTCGGCGCGCTGGGACATAGCCAAAGAGAAAAGGCTGTGCTTCAGATGTCTGCGTGTACGGCGCAGTCAACACACCTGCAAGACACGCAAGTGTGAGACGAGCGGGTGCCAATACACTCACCACCCGCTACTACACAGCCCACCGCAGCCGAAACCGCCACCCCGTCAAGAGCAAGAAGAAACAGTATCGTCGGCGCGAAATAGAACAAACACAGCGCTACTGAAAATCGTCCCAGTAATAGTCAGCGGTCCTAGTGCTCAAGTTGAGACCTATGCACTACTGGACGACGGCTCTACCTGCACCATAGTGGAGAGGGAGATAGCAGAAAAGGTTGGTGCAAAAGGAACGGCATCGCCGTTCTTGATAGAAGGCGTGGCGGGCGCGCGGATCGACGCAAGTGAGTCGACGCGTGTGCATTTGAAAATCGGTGGAAAATACAGTATAGAAGAATTCGAGATAACCGCACGCACAATGGACAAGCTGCAGTTATCGCCACAGCGGGTCCCGCCGGAGCTCATCTCCGGCCTCGATCACCTCAAAGAAATAGCAGACGAACTCATCTACGAAGAGGGCAAGCCAACAGTACTCGTCGGACAAGACAATTGGCAGTTGCTATTGTCTCACGCCGTGCGCCGTGGGGCGAACAACCAACCCGTCGCCTCACTGACCGACCTAGGGTGGGTCCTACACGGCGTGCAAGACGGACGACGTGAGAAGACCCACAGTCATCGCATCAGCTACGTGTCCGCGCCCCAGCCTGAGAGTTCCATAGAAGAGTTGATACGAGAACACTTTTCGCTCGACTCGCTGTGTGTCGAACCTCGCCGAAGCTACAACGACGGTGAGAAACGTGCACTGTCAATTTTGAACGACACGACTAAGCGGTTACCGGCGGGAGGCTTCGAGACCGGCCTCCTATGGCGTCGCGACGACTTCACGCCGCCAGATAGTTATTCCACTGCACTCCGCCGCCTCGAACTTATAGAGAAAAAGCTGGATCGGGACCCTACGCTGAAGAAGAGGTACACCGATCAAATAGAAGACTATATAGAAAAAGACTACGCAGAGGAAGCGCCCGTGTCCGCAGCGCGACCAGAGAAGGTCTGGTATCTACCTCACTTCGGCGTAGTCAACCCAGAGAAGCCCGACAAGCTTCGTATAGTGCACGACGCGGCGGCGAAGTCAAGAGGGACAAGTCTGAACGATCTGCTGCTGTCCGGTCCCGACCTACTTCAATCCCTGCCCGGCGTGCTGATGAGATTTCGACAACGAAATATAGCAGTCACAGCTGACATTCGTGAGATGTTTATGCGAATATCAATACGTGAAGAAGACAGAGACATGCAGCGCTTCCTGTGGAGAGGAGATCGACGCGACGGACCTCCGACCGAATATCGCATGAAGAGCGTGATATTCGGGGCCACCTCTTCGCCTAGCACAGCAATCTACGTGAAGAATAGAAACGCCGAGTACTTCAAAGAAAAGTACCCAGAGGCTACGGACGCCGTAGTACGTAGTCATTACGTAGATGACTATCTAGCCAGCTACGACAGCGAAGAGGACGCTCTACGGATCTCGAACCAAGTCGCCTTCATACATAGTCGAGGTAATTTCTTCTTGACTAAGTGGGCGTCGAACTCTCAACGTGTGCGTGGACAACTGGCGCCGGGCGAGAAGAAAGAAGTAGTGCAACTGGACACAGAGAAAATATTGGGAATGGTCTGGCGAACGCAGACTGACACGCTTTCGTTCAACATAAATGAACGTAAGTTGCCTACTTCTCTACTCGACGGCACACCCACCAAGCGAGAAGCCCTACGTGTGGTAATGTCCATATACGATCCACTGGGGCTCGCTACACCGATCACCGTGCAAGCAAAGAGAGTGCTACAGAACACATGGCGCTCTGGCATCGACTGGGACACCGCATTACAGCCAGCGGAAGCAGAAGCGTGGAGGAGTTGGGTCGGCGAGGCTAAGCAGCTCTCAAGCTTAGCCGTGCCGCGATGCTACACCCAACTAGCACACGCGACGTCGATTGAACTCCACACGTTCGTCGACGCAAGCAACTCTGCCTACGCGGCCGTCTCCTACTGGCGAGCGACCGACGGCGACGGACGTGTACACATCTCCCTCATCGCTGCAAAGGGAAGAGTCGCGCCGCTGAAGATAGTGTCCATCCCACGCCTCGAGCTACAAGCTGCAGTGCTGGGCGCCCGCCTAGCACAGACGATCGCCATCGAGCACGACTTCACACCGCATCGGCGTGTATTTTGGTCCGACTCACGCACCGTGCTCACCTGGCTACGCAACGGTCCTCGTGTATACAAGCCATTCGTCTCACATCGCGTCGCCGAGATCGGCGAGTCCACAAAGACGACGGAATGGAGATGGGTCCCCACCAAGGCGAACGTCGCGGACGACGCGACGAGAGAAGCGCCGGGAAATTTCGAGTCGACGCATCGCTGGTTCACGGGGCCGCCTTTCCTACACCTACAGGAAAGTGACTGGCCGACCGAGACTGAAGATAGCACCGCAGACGACGTCGACGCTACCGAAGAAAGACTACACACGACGAGGCCAAAGACGCGCCTCGCTGAAGCCCTACCCGACGTCGCACGGTTCTCAAGTTACACAAGACTCCTACGAGCGACCGCACGAGTGATACAGTTCGTAGAGTTGCTACGCGCGCCGCAACAGTGTAACGCGGCCTACAAGCGAACCAAGAAGAATACAGACAGCGACTCGACGTGGGGAGACAAGAACAATCGCAAGAAAATAGTCAAGAAAACGGCGACGAACGACGTGCCTACGTCATCGCCGTACAAACAAATAGAGGTGCACCACCTAAACCGTGCACAGCTGCTGTGGATTCGAGCCCAGCAAGAAGACGCCTTCGCAGACGATGTGACCGCCCTGCGCCTGGGGCGCCCTCTATCTACAGACAGCAGACTCAGGCAGCTGTCCGTCACCTACGGCCAAGACGGAGTGATACGTCTAAGGTCACGAATAGACGCCGCTACGGACATCTGCTACAGCCAACGAGAGCCGGCGATTATAGAGGGCGGCCACCCATGGACGCAGCTGTACATCACACACGTACACACGCAGCTACATCACGGCGGGTTCGAAACCACAGCAAATGAGGTACGACAGCACTACTGGGTGCTACGACTGCGCTACGCCGTTCGTAGCGCAGTAAAACAATGTCTTCGGTGCCGCATCGCTAAGGCGAAGCCGGCGCAACCATCGACGGGCAACCATCCACCGGGTCGTCTCGCTCATCATCAGCGGGCCTTCACCTTCACGGCCCTTGATTATTTTGGGCCCCTCACCGTGACCGTCGGCCGTACGCACCAGAAGAGGTACGGCGTGCTCTACACGTGCCTCACTACCCGAGCTGTCCATATAGAGCTCGCGGGTAGTCTCAGCACGGACTCTGCGGTGATGGCGCTGAGAAGGTTCATCGGACGACGCGGCTGCCCTACAGAGCTCTGGTCGGACCAGGGCACCAACCTGCGTGGCGCTGACCTCGAGCTACGCCGTGCGATCGACGGGGCGACGCAAGAAGAACCATCGCTACGCGCCATCCGGTGGCGCTTCATACCGCCGAGCGCCCCATTCATGGGGGGCGCATGGGAGCGTATGGTGCGGAGCATCAAGACCGCACTATACACCACACTGAACGAGCGTGCGCCGAAAGAAGAGGTGCTCGCTACCCTGCTCGTCGAGGCGGAGCATACGGTGAACAGCCGCCCCCTCACACACCTGTCAACGGCCCCGGACGACGAGGAAGCGCTCACACCCAACCACTTCCTCCTGGGCGGGCCATCACGCGTCCCACAGCCCGGGACGTTCACCGACGACGACATCAGCGGGCGCAGAGAGTGGCGGGTCAGTCAACGGCTGGCCGACCACTTCTGGGCGCGCTGGGTGCGCGAGTACCTCCCCGAGCTGCAACACCGGCGGGAGCCCCGCGCCACGGGTGGCGCCATCCAGCTCGGCGATCTGGTCCTCATAGCAGACGGGACCCTGCCTCGCAACATCTGGCCGCGAGGCGTCGTTATCGCCACCTTCCCCGGCCCCGACGGCGAGGTACGAGCGGTCGACGTGCGCACCAACAAGGGAGTCCTGCGGCGACCCACCAAGAAGCTGGTGATCCTGCCCACTGCCAACGAGTCGCCCTGATGATCTGCGAGACTGCCTACTGCCGCTCACACGAAGAGTTCCAGCTGCGAGAGCTGCGGCGGGAGAATATGTTCGCGACATCGAACATCACAGCGCCCGCTTCGCACCGCCCGCCAGTTACGACGCAGCTTTTCGCCGACGCGGATAGAGTCCAACCCCGCGAAGAGAGATACCCAACGTAATCAGTGCAAATTTTGGTCTAGATTTTAGGTTTCCTTTTTAGTAATTTTCTAGTATTTACTGTACAGAATGCACTGATCACGTTGGGTAGAACTCGTATAGTATAGTTTAGTTATAGTTTTATATTGTTTTGATCATGTTAGCACGTAGTTTTGATAGTTTGTAGAGATCGTTTTTATTTATTTGTCGTTTTATAGTCGTAGGTCTAGTTTTAAGTGTTTTTATAATAAAAGTTCATTTAGTTAGTCGTTAGGATAGGCTAGGATAAGTTTTTGTATTAGTTTTGTTTTTAATTAGCGAGTTTGATTTTGGGTTTTTACCTATGTTTTTCCCAGAGATGGTGATAGGTGGGTCATATCCAATAGTTTCAGTACATAGCAGTCAATGACCCACACTATAATCGATCGTAAAAAATATCTGTTTCGTGTTATTTAGTAAATAGGACACTTTTTATATAATTCACTTACCTCCTTGTATTGCATCCTCGTATTTTGGTATTAAATAGAACAATAGATACATAGAAATATATGTACCAGGTCGAGGTTATCCAGGTACACTACGACAGAACACTAGGTCATAGATAGAAGACCTAGAAATAGAAATATATAGAATAGACTAAAATAGTTTGGCAAATTTCGTAGTATTTGCCACTTCACTCTGTCGTAGCGGCCTGGATATCCAAGATAGAATAGTCAGTGATATACCAAAATACGGGGACTCATTAGTTCTTTCTGTGTTATAAATCGCTTGTATATAGTATAAGTAGTTTTTAAGATATAGTGTGAAATGTACATAAACCATAGTGAAAATTTGTTATGTTTAAGGAAATTTTTGGAAATAAAAACACGGTCGTCTTTACGGTATTGCCTTGAGGTAGTTAAGGAAACCGAATCAATCGGTTGGCAATCAGTCACAACAAGTCCTCTCAAGACAATACCAGGAAGAAATAGTGAAATCAACTGAAGAAATCTTTTATTTGGAAGAAACCCTGCTCCTGCTCAAGACAGCTGCTCTACTTAGTCCTAGGGCTCACAGTATTGCCGTAATCGGGACGGCCGGCGATAGTCTCTAGTAGCAAATGTGCGAAACCAGACTGCCGTTGTCGAAGGTGGTTGACCACACGTACATTCAGGACATTTGCCTCTCTGTATAGGTCTATCGTTGGAAAAAGCTTTGGTTTATAAAGACTTACTTTCAATATTAGTCTTTGGGCTCTTTCCACTACAGCCATGTGAGTCTTGGCTGCACCACCCCATGAAATTATGCAATATGACAATATCGATTGACACAGCGCTATATAAACATTTTTTTAAAGTTTGCCTTCTGCAACATGTCTCAGTTGTTTAAAAACGTACGTAAGTTTTCTAGTTTTCTGAGATAGACTGTTTATATGCTCTTCGAAAGTTAAATTACTATCAAATGCTTGCCTAAAACAGTTAGAGATACAGTAACTTACTAATTAACACAAAAAACTTAGCTTCCCAGTCCACTCCGCAAACCACTTCCGCGTTTTTAAATAATATTAAAAGTTTCTTTTGTTTTATGCTGCCAAGGTTGTACGTGTGAACAAGATGGTAAGATTTTGTGATTTGCTCTGTAATTTTAAATTACAATGCTTTAATAAAGTAATTAACAAAGATTGCAACAAACATAATTTTGGCTAGTCAAAAAACTTTGCTAGTGTTGTATAAAGCTCAGGTCCGATCGTGTATGGAGTATTGCTGCTACATGTGGGATGGCTCAGCTAAGTATCAACTAGACGCTCTCGACTCGGTTGAACGCAGAGCCAGGAGGCTCAATGGCGACAGTATGCTGGTAGAAACCAAGCTTCATAGCCTAGCCCACCGCCGCAGGGTAGCCTGCTTGTCGGTCTTGTCCAGTTGTACTTCGGTGAGTGTGCACAAGAGCTGCATGAGCTCATCCCACCTTCCCCTTTCTACTTTCGGACTTCCAGACGCACTGCGGGATACCACCCCTTCTTGGTTGATATCCCACGTATCCGCACTAAGCGCTTTACTGATTCTTTTATAATGCGCACTGCCAAAGAGTGGAATGCCCTGCCTGCCGTCAGTGTTTCCGAGCACTTACAACCCGAATAACTTTAAAGTAAGAGTGAATAGGCTTCTTCTGGGTAAGGTCGCTACATCTTCGACCCCATCTTTATCCTCAGGACTGGATTGAGGTCAAGAGCCAACCCATTTTTTTATTTAAAAAAAACTACTATTACTAATTTAATTACTAATGACAAATATCGTTGGCTACCTACCAACTGACTTTTTTAAGCGCCGTTGTAGTTGTAGCAGTATGCAATGGCTTTTGCGGGCTTATGATGGGATACGTGATAATAATGCTGGCACTGGCATACCTACTCATAACATCCTGGGAAAGAAATGTTTCTTTCAATCATTTCTTGAACATGAGTCACAATCATTCTTGTAACCTTTTTTGTTGTTACTTGTAGTGCCTATAATGTTGAAGCTAAAGTATGTAGGTGCCTAAGTGAACGCGTAAAGTTTAGATTTAAATCATTACGAATTCCGTATAAAACTCATTAATTGTTAGTAATTATCATATTCTAAGTAGAGCGAATAGGTAGGTTATTAAATAAAGCTTCACAATAATGCTAAAATTGTACATAGGTTGTGGAATTTAGAATTCAATTCAATTCCTCGTTCGAAGATATAATAACATCAGAGTAAGGAGTCCACTCCTGGCCATGGGTCTGCTGCCTGTTGAAGTAAAGTTTTGTCATACCTAGTTAGGTAGGTGAAAAATATCATCTTCTCCATAAAATTTTGGTAGGACGAAAGCCTGGTAGAAGAAGGACTTCCTGGCTTAAGAACCTGTGTTATGGTTGGTTATGAACTCCACCTTATTAAGGGCTGCAGTCTCAAGTGTCCGAAAAGCCATAATGATAGCCAACATCCGATAGGAGATGGCACTACAAGAAGTTATACTATTACGTATGTTCTCACTATTTATGTTATGTCTCTAAAGGAAAGTAGTAATTAACTGTTCAGATTGACTCCACTATATTGTTATCACAGCGCATACTAGGCTGACCCTCTTATCTCAGAACATTGTGTAGTCTACAAGCGCTTTTAAGTTTAAGCCCTCTTCTACGACACCCAGGAGTACTATTGACGGTTATATTCTATCATCACCGGTATAATTATGCATCTTTCACTTCATTATCATCATCATCTCAGCCGATGGACGTCCACTGCTGGACATATGCCTCCCCCAAGGATCGCCACAGCGACCGGTCCTGCGCTGCCCTCATCCAACGGGTTCCCGCCGCCTTCACCAGGTCGTCGGTCCACCTTGTGGGGGAGCTACCCACGCTGCGCTTTCCAGTACGCGGTCACCACTCGAGAACTTTTCGGCCCCATCGGTTCTGCGAGCAATGTGCCCCCCCGCCCTCTGCCACTTTAGTTTAGCAATTGTTTGGGCTATGACAGCTACTCTAGTTCTTCTGCGGATCTCTTCATTTCTGATTCAATCTCGTAGGGAAACTCTGAGCATAGCTCTCTATTGCCCTTTGGGTGACTTTCAGCCTTTTTATGAGGCCTTGAGAGAGCGACCACGTCTCTGTTAACACCCACGTCATATGTCATCACTGGCAACACTTTCACTTACTAAACCTAAAATATTACACAGGTGGAAGGAGTAGAAGCATCAGACGAGATAGAGAGGCGGCGGGAGAGCAGCACCGACTGGCGCGCCGACGGCGCCGCGCGCGCTCGCCTCGACGCGGGCGGCGCACACGCAGGCCTGCTCGGCGGCAGTCCGCTGACGCTGCTGCAGGGAATCATACCTGGTGAGGACTCTATGAATTAGTGGCAGCGGGATTTAGTCTATCGGGCTTAGAATGATGAAAAACACGGAGAAGTAATTTGTACTTGATCTTATCAAAACGTACGTGCAACTCCGTCAACGAGGCAAACTCAGGCTCGTATCAAAACTTAGGTGCAACTCCGTCAACGAGACAAACTCATACATTTCACACCAACCCCCAAGGTTCTCATACAGTAATACAGAGTCGGCATGCACCGTTTCAGTATAATGAATTTCCCTAGTAGGCCTAGCAGCACATAAGCTCTACACTAGCGGTATTGTCGACTTTGCATGCGATTTTTGAATCTCAATCGGTGAGCTCAGCAGTTGAAAATGTCAAAATTACTATGGAGATACGCATCTTTCTACTGCTGATTTGCCTTTCAAAAGTCATACTCTAGGAGAGCGATTTCTGAAAGTCAAAACAGCTGTAGAAATATGCGTATCTCCATAGTAATTAATATATAACAAATAATTGATTTATTTATTTGTTTGTAAAATAATTATTGTTGACATTTGGTATTATTATTGATTTTGTTATTAATATGGTTATTGTTTGTATATTGATTTTATGTAGCTTAATGTTTTGTGTGTGTAATTTACTATATTATTTTGTATGCCATCAGGCGGATCACAGTGAGACCTATATATTTGTAAACTTGTTATTACTTTAACCTGTGTATCACAAATAAATAAATTATGAATTATGAATTATGAATTATGTAATTTTGACATTTTCAACTGCTGAGCTCACAGAATGAGATTCAAAAATCGCACTCCAGGTAATCGTAACTGTAACGCTGTACAACAAATTTTAGCTTTCGTGATGCGCGCCCTACCAGTGTGTAAAATTAAATGAGTTTCATACTTTAGGATGTGATTCAGACCATTAAACTGAACCACCTTCTTTAATTATGGAGATAACATCGAAATCATGAAATACGCCCTGTATATTTCGTATCTAGGTAGGTTTTTTTTTATTATCTACTTGATTCGTGTCTGAGACTTAAGTACGTTTTGTATGGAAGTGAGACGAGACGGTACAGCCAGCATCAGAGAAATCTAACTCCCTTGCGCTTATGAAGATTTAGATAGAGGGGTCAGGTCCAATGTCCAAGATATTTATTCAAGTATTTTGTGCTTTTACTAAAAACCCATATTCCTTTTCCAGGCACGAAATGGTGCGGTACAGGCGATATAGCGGCGGACTACCACGACCTCGGCGCGGACCGGCGCCTCGACCGCTGCTGCCGCACCCACGACCTCTGCCCCACGAAGGTGCGCGCCTTCTCGCGCCGCTACAACCTCACCAACAATTCCATCTACAGCAAGTCCCACTGCCGCTGCGACGACATGCTCTTCGACTGCCTCAAGACTACAAACACCTCCGCCGCACACCTCATGGGACACATATACTTCAATCTAGTCCAAGTACCCTGCTTGGAAGACCTACCCACCGGCAGGCAGTTCAGAGACGCCAAACAAGGCTTTTAATGACAACGCCATCTAGCGGCGAGTAGTGAGAACCACTCTTTTGTACAGCGCCATCTGTAAAATGGTCTTTGTATTAGCGTTGCACAGATTGTTGATGTTGAATTTTAGCATTTTATTTTCGTTTTTCTTGGATTGTAAATAATAAATGATAATTATTAAATTTAGAAAAAAATTACACATCAAACTGTGATATGTCTGTGCCTTTGAATGTACTGAAAGCATTTTGGTAGATGGTGGCGCTATACGAATACAACTATAGAATATTTTAATTTAAAAATAGTATATTTAAAGATAATTTATTAATTGTTATAAAATTGTTAATAACACTTTATGACAATGAAATTAGATGAAGTGAAACAATTGTAGGTACTATTTTACAGCACTTTTTTGTGTATTACAGTCAAATTAACAAAATTAAACCTATGTGAATGTCTTATACCAAATAAAACTTTATTTATTATAAAAACCTGTTTTATTAAGTATTAAAACAAAAATAAATACTTAAGTACTTTAAAAATGTTATGTAAGTAACTACTTAAATGGAACCATGAAACCGAATGCTTCATGGATGGAACCCGGGGACATCGTTTTAACAAAAATACACGTCATGCTTTACATTTGTATTGTAAAGCCTGACTTCCTTTTGGTATAATTACTATACTCTTTGAGCCTGACCAGGAAAATAAAAAACCTCGCCATGAGGCGGAAAATCATTGGAACTAATTTTTGTGTACTTGGAACACAAACATTAAAGGTGACAGTCGATTGCAGCGCCCCCAATCCAGGTTTTTTATATTCCTGCACTCGTAGTATGCTGCACGTGATACGGCTGTATCACGTCTTTTATCTCGTTCGTGCGCACGCAAATAGAAAGAGAGCTAAGGTGTGATAGCGCTGTATCACTGCGGCATGCTAGCTATGCTGGTCTGGCTTTAACACATAATTTATGCTGCACTCGTAGTATGCTACACGTGATACGGCTGTATCACGTCTTTTATCTCGTTCGTTCGCACGCAAATACAAAGAGAGCTAAGGTGTGATAGCGCTGTATCACTGCGGCATGCTAGCTATGCTGGTCAGGCTTAACTAACTACCATCTCAACTCTTGATAATAAGTACCTACCGACCGAGCATGGTGGACAGAAAGGAGCTGAAGTTTGCAAAGTAATATTTTTATAAAGCTAGACTAGAAAAATAAAAAACCTCGCCATGTTGCGGAAAATCATTATAACTAATGTTTGTATTTGGAACACTGACATTAAAGGTTATAGTCGATTGCAGCGCCCTCAAACCAGGTTTTTTATATTTCTGGTCAGGCCAAGAAGTACTTAAGTTTCGCCAAAATACAGGGACGAGGGACAAGACGGGTGCGCAGGTTCCGCCCCTAAAACCGCTCCATCTTTGTATAGATGTATTTTATTGACAAACACCGTCTCAGTAAAAAATGGCGGTTCGCTTCGAACTTAGCATCATAGGCCACGCCCACTGTGACATCATGCATGACCTTATATAATGGCAACAGACCTAAAAGCCTTGTGACACCGCATCGGCCGCAGGGATCGAAGTGAACCATAAGTAGCCCATTCACAGTAGTCCGTCTTGCAGTCCTACACTGATATTGGATCGTGAATGGTGTTGTAGTCCTACAAGGCGCCCATTCCGCAAGGCGCTCCTTTAAGGAGCCCATTCACAGTAGTCCTACATGCAGGACTACAAGCCCATACACTATCCTGCAAGTAGGACTACCCATACATAATGCTCAAGGTCGTCGGACGCCTTGTTGGAATACAACAATATTCACGATCCAATATTGGTGTAGGCACAGAAGTCTGTGGGTGTAGGACTGCAAGACGGACTACTGTGAATGGGCTTCTGTAGGGAAATTTACAAATTGCCGACCATAGATAAGCTACTTGTTGCTGACTTGGTCGTTGAAAATCCGGACTTAAGAATCGATTTATTTATTTTAGACAACAGACAATGAGACAACATAATGTTCTTGGGCTAAATACCTTGACTCCAAACCAAAACAAAAAAAAAACAAAAAAAATGACAAACGAAACGTCAAATTCCAGAAACGTCAACTAATTTTTCACGATTGCTCACAAATAGTCTTATTTGCGATATTGTTTCTCGGATTTGAGACTCTATATTTACAATTGACGATGCAGGAAACCGTATAACACATCTCCAATAGCCGTTTTAATTAATCAGGCAGCAAAAAACTACGAGGCGAAGATGTCTAGCGAAACAACCGAGATTTCCCAAGGTGTGCTATTTAGTGCTTAAATCCGTATAATTAGGCTTTAATTGTGATCTGCTTGAAGCTGAGCAGTGTTTCTGTTTCAAGTGGAAGGCGATGGGGAGCGCGGCGGCCAGTCTCCTGACCAGGTCAGGCGGGAAATTGAGGAACAGTTTAATGTTCAGCGAGCGAAAATGAAAGACCTATTCTTGCAAAAAGAAGGTTTGTAGCGAATTCCTGGTGTGGTAGTGAGGAGAGGGAGTGGTACGGTAGATGTTGGTGTCCCTTAGCTCGCATTAACAATGTTTTTAATGTCTAACTGTTCATCATGATGAGACAAAATGCATGTTTTGGTTTAGTATGTTGTGTCCATGTAGTGCGTAGCTATAGTCGTATTGTAGCATGCATTGTCGTATAGTTAACTAATAATCAATAAATTAATTTTAAAGTTTATGTTATGGTGGCGGAAATTACATAAAAGCTGAAAAAGTTTTAGCAGTAAAGTAAATTTTTTGAATTTTTAGGAATTAATCTACCTACAAGGTTTCTTACTGTATTAAAAAATTTATAACTTTACTATAAGATGTGAACGATTGTAGCGTTTAACATATTTGTTACTTTCTATTTGAGATTTTCACTCGGCGTCCATTCTCATTTGTTTGCAATACATGTCATGTCTGGGCACTGCTATAAGTCTGCAAAATATCTAAATATGTTAGGGGACAGAATGTATTAAAAAAACTTATTTTTTTTAACGCATTCACTGCCGGTCCTTTTTCTGGACTTTCACCAGGTGCCGCACTTCAAAATTGCTAAGTGTATGAATGCACAGATGCGTTCAAAGCACCGGATGAAGTAACAAAAATGCATACAGGGTCCAACTTAATATGCTGATACTTTTTAAGAGGATGATCAGACCAACAAACAGAACCAATACAAGAAATAAAAATAAATTAGTGTTCCCACATTTTCGACTCAGTAAGGTCAACACATCTTTCATGGGGCACTGTATACGCTATTATAATAAGATACCAGAGGATATTCTAAACTTGCCAGACAAAAAGTTTAAATCCCATGTTAAACAAGTTCTCTGTAAAAAAGGTTACTATAAACTCAATGATTATTTGAATGACCAAAATGTCTGGTCTTGACAATGTTACACTATGTAATTCAATATTTGTACTTTGTTTTTTTTAAAAGAAGTGTGTTGTAGAGTTTCTGGCCGCATCTTCTCTACAACGGAACACCTTCCGAAGCGGTGGTAGAATCAATAATGATGTCAGAAAGCACAGTATGTGATATTACTATATACTATGTGATATTATTTTGAATAAAAAATTTTGAGTTTGAGTTTGAACAACTTTCTCTATGGGACCAACATCGAAGTCGTAAAAAAAAAATCAGCTGTTCCATACAAAACTGCAAATCTACAAATTTATGGGACAGTAGATTTTTTTTCGCGATTTCGATGTTTGTCCCATAGAAAAAGTTGTTCAGTTTGATGGTCTGAACATCCACTTAAAAAAGTGTCAGCATATTAAGAATATATGCGTTGCCAGCAGTGAATACGTTAAACTAATAACTAATTTAAAAATATAATGTAAGCATAAGAAACTTAACAATCACATCTCGTCACAACATAACAACATCACATTAAGGCGTGCAGAAGAGACTGAAACTTAAAACTTTGATAGAAGCTTGAAAATTTTAAAACAGAACAGTATATTAACCTTTTTATGAATAAAATATTGTTGCAGTAAAACTTTAGGTACTCATACTAAACCAACCTATTCTTTACACAGCTGTGTCATTAATATAATTAAAATATGTTTTCCAGGTCATTCTAAGTAAAGAGCATTGAACCAATAGCATTTCATGAAAATAATATAATTTTGGAATAAATTCCAGAGTTGTACTTTTATACCTATTACCTAGCTAGCCTATTACGGTATAACTTTTGATAGACTGCACTTTGTATTTGTTTTCGATAAACATCTGAATAACAACAAAATAAATGAATAAAATCAAACTTTTACACATACTTATAAATTCTATTCAATGGGGCAATCAACTCAGGTCTCTCTCTCTCTTTTGGTGTGAAAGTAAAGAATATTTATCTTATCTTATCTTCAGCCCACTTTCAAAATCATAATCAAAATCAAAATCAGATAATATCTTATATTTACTTTGATTTCTTCACGAAATAAACATGAGATGAAATCAAACAAAACAAATTTACCTATTTTAATATAATTTACAGCTAATTATAATCTTTTCAATAAAAGTTAGTTACTGAAATGATAAAATAAAATGTTTTAGAAATATTGAAAAAAAATAAAATAAAACAAATTAACTCAGCAAAATTGGGTGTTACACAAAAATACAGGAAATAAATTAATACCTAGTTATAAACAGTACAATCAAATTTTTAAACCATCAAATTATATACTAATTATAAGAAATTACAGACGGCATGGAATGTTTTGTTTTTACTAAGTACTTATTTTCTGAAAGTTTTCTTCTTATTTCTAACATCGATCTTAACAACAATAAAACTTCTATTGTGTCCTATGAATAAAGAAATAAATATGGAACGATAACTCCGAACAAAATCTCCTTAATTTTTGGATTTTTTGGCACCATGAGTTTTGGCGGCAAACGCCGTAATTGTAGTCGCCATAATGATTGAGTCTTGCGCGCTTGCGTGGTGTACACCAAAGTTCGTGGGTTCATTTTTTGACGTGAATTATATTTCCATATTTATTTCTTTATTCGTAGATTGTGTCTCATTCTGTGTCCATGAACATGTGCAATAAAAGAATAGTTTATACCATGAGAATTAATGTATAATACTAAATTTTATTTTAATTTTAAAATTGTGGCATCCATCTTGTTCTTGATGATTTTACCAATGTCTAGTCTAGTTTAAGTAACAATTTAAAAGCTTGATGTTGTATGATTATAAATATTTTGTGACTTCAAGGGGCTGTTTTTCAGAAAAGCAATCTTGTGCTACCTTACAATGGGAGCTTCGTTGTAGGCCAGGGAGGGCAACCGACATGTGACCACCTATCCAATGTATCGTAGCATTAACAAGTTGGCGGGCAGTGAACGAGATACAATATAACTTTTATTGTTATCACTGCTATAGGCGTTCGCCGTTCACTGTCCGCCAACATGTTAATTAAAGCTTCTTTGTTGGTGCTGGGTTTAAACAATATTAACTTTGGTAACATTATGTTGAATATTCGTGGGATTAATAAAAAGTTACATGTCAAAAGTTACTATATCCTCTGGATCTGGAGCCCACTAGCAAATCCTCCCCATAAGAATAAGGGTGAGAGGGAGAACCTCATACTCCACCACACTGGCCCAGCGCTGTTTGGAGTCAAGTCAGTGACCAACTTGCTGCTAGAGAATAAATAAATAAAATACCGCCATACAATATTACAAAAATAATATGTTCTCTTCGGGATCCTCAGCGCAACCTGAACACACTTGACCAATTTTTATTAATAGTTGTGAAAACAGACTAACAACTAAATATACGTATAAGTATGCAATAATCACACCAAGCTTGACGTTTCTTGTATGGGGTCTTAAAAATTTTTGACTTTTTGTTTGTTTTATTATTTGTTATATCTTAATATCCACCATAGTAATTTGCACATTCTGTGAAAATTTCGACCGTCTAGCTATTACGGTTCAAAAGATACAGGCCCTTTATAGGACAGAAGGATATATTAGTAATAGGATCTCGTTGGCACCCTTTGGGTACAGAAACTAAAAAATGTAATTACCACCTTCTGAATGTAGCAAATAAAGTAAACCTTACAGCTGCAGAAATGTAAATAAGCATCTTGATTTGATTGCAGTGGACCTGCAGAGGATGCAGACGGAGAAAGAGCAGCTGGAGTCTGAGGTGCTCGGCCTGAGGGCGGAGGTGCAGCAGCTCCAGATCCTCAGCGGGAACCAGCTGTCCGAGATACAGAACCTGCAGCTGCTTGTTAGTGGTGGGTGCTTTTTGAAGAGTTATCTCATGACTTTCTGACCGCTATGCTAGTTTAAGTAAACGTTGTTTAGCATGCCTCGATAAATGGCGTTGATGTGACATGGCTCTAAACATAGTAATGAGCATTTTTTCAGCAATTTTCATAATCTATATCGAACCTTCAATATTAACCAATGAAAGTCAATGACATTTTAAATATGATGATCTAGAAACTAATCTCTGTGTGTGTGGCTTGTCAGATTTCCATTAAAATTATAGTTTCAATGCTAGGATTAATTTAAGATTTTCGATCTTTAGACTACTGTAACTTGAAAACTATACATTTTAACAAAAATCTGACATGCCCTTGACATACCATAGACACAAATTTTAATTTCTAGATTGAGTTTAAAAAATATCAATGAATTAAATTGCACCTCATCAATTTCTATGTAAGAAACATGTACTCCTTGACAGGAGAGGAGCAGGCTTACGCATAATTTCCCATACTTTCCCCTCTGCCAAAGTCTCACCCCCGCGACGACCCTGTCTAACCCAGATAGACATGCGTTTTACTGCTATTGTCATAGCAACGGCCCCCCCCCCCCCCCCCCCCCCCCCAACTTGAAAGAAACAGGGATTGGATGATTCTTAATTGGAACCACACCGGTACAGAAGAACTATAATCACCATTGTTGTTAATACTTATCTATCACCAACTTTCCATATCGATTTTAATTTATTAGTAATTAAAATAAAAACACACTTATCACATTTTTAATCACATAAAATTATGTTGTAGTTTTTCCCTCTTAGTGCTTAATGTAAACCATGTGTTTTGTAATGATGTTAACAATATTCATAAAACAGTGATAATGTTACCATCATTTTGTCTATTGTGGGGTTCGAAAGGTCAGTATCAAATGTTTAATAGTTTTGAATATGATCCCATTAATTGACTGATTGCAAAATGTCCGTCGTCAAAGCTGGTAATGATTTTCATTCACGCTTCTATGTCTATCTACGCCATTATGGTAAAAGTATATGATATTAGTACACCACTGGCTTTTCGGTGAAGGAAAACATCGTGTGGAAACCTACATTCTTCAATTTCGAAGCATGTATTGTACCCACTGGCAATTATAAGTGGCGACGGGCTCACGTTATAATGCTCCAACGTTAAAAACATACAGGTTTTAAAGAAGAAAAAAATATGAGTAAGAATAGCGACAAAAAACGAAAATCTGCTACTTTAGAAAGCTCAATCTGGATCGCGATCATCGGATCACGATCGTTGATTTTAAAACATCTAGATATTTACGATCAGCACACGTAGCATGCTACACGTGATACGGCTGTATCACATCTTTTATCTCGTTCGTTTGCGTGTAAATAGAAAGAGAGCGAAGGTGTGATAGCGCTTTATCACGGTGTCATGCTACCAGCACAGATCACGATCCGTCAATCACCAACGTTACACGATCAATCTAGATCACGATCTAAATTGACCGTGTAACATCATGTCTGCCATTATCTTCCAAACTCATAACTTTCTCGCTCTGTGTAAATTCATTAAAACTGAAGTGCGAATGACGTGAGTTTAGAGTTTATTTAACATTGTTGAAAAAATATTTACCTGCATAAAATTCTGCTACATTCAGCAGACCTTATATTTGAAGAAGAAATAATTTTACTTGAAATTGAAAAAGTGCAATGACCGAAAAACATTTTTACAATGATGCGTCCATTCGAGTTTTACTAAATTTTTAACTGGCAACATTTTTATTTCTCTTTAGCCCTCTATCGGCAAACGTAGGAAAACTGAAGTTAGTTTTTAAAATCGTTCAGGTTATACTGGACAGAGTTTCGGTACTACTGGTGAAACGTGGATGTTCTGATGTTTCAAAATATCTCTGACTACCCCCTCGGGGAATATAGTCGTGAGCATGTGCTATAATTGACTGAGAGCGTCGGTGGCGCGTTGCGGAAAGGTATGAACACTCAATCATGGGGATCCGGGTTCGAACCCGCACGTTTTTAAACTTATTTATGTACGTAATTCCGACTGGTCGGTGAAGGAAAACATCGTGAGGAAACCTGCATATACTGTAGAAGAAATTCTGATAGGTTGTAAACTCCAATCCGCATTGTACAATGTACATTCATGATGGACTAACGCCCATACCCCTCCCTCAGGGTTGAACCTCATTTAATAGCACCGCATCGCATTTTTCCGTCGCTCCATCCTTTTCTGTCACTCAGGAACGTCATTTGCTAGAGCAGAGCATTTGATATGCGCACATGGCCGTACTATCGCACACGGTCGCGTTCCGTCTATGTTATATGCTCTAGCAAATGACGTTCCTGAGTGACAGAAAAGGATGGAGCGACGGAAAAATGCGATGCGGTGCTGTGTGATGTAGTTCAACCCTTATGGTAGGCCTGTGCCCTGCAGTAGGACGAATACAGGGTGTAAACTTAAAAACATTACATATTGAAAAGGGTGCTTCTGACAATCTAAGTTCTAACTGAAGAAGATTCACTACGGGACCAACATTGCAATCGCAAAAAAAATTCTGCTGTTCCGTACCTAATACATTTGGGCAATGACAATTTGGGTCAAGTAGCCATTGACGTATTCTATGAAACACCACAATTTTTTTTCGTGATTTGGATGCTCCATAGTAAAAGTTGTTCAGTTTTATGCTCTGGAGTACACTGTTTATTACGTAACACATTTACTGAATAGGCTGAAGATGAATTTAATTAACTTCAGTCCATGTATGTCCGTACAGAGACAGTGGAGGTGTCATCCTCCGGGTCGGAGGAGTTGCGCAGACTGAAGGCGAGGAACAACGACCTGGAGCAGCTGGTCAGCCAGCTGCGGCACCACATCAGTCAACAGGTCAGTTGAACACTTGGAGCATCGCTGCTATACTCCTAAGCTTGTTCTAACATTGCGGAATGCGATATTATGGTTTATAAAGGCCTCCGCACATTGCAGCGATTTTATCGAGCGATATTATCGCTGCGACTTTGCGATATTTATTTCCAGTACAGTAAACTATTAATATCCTGAAATGTTAAATATGTTTCTAACTCGGTTGATTACTGCATTCGTTACAAACTTATCGATTACATAGTGATCTTGTACGTAGAAGAATATAGTAGACTAGTGTTTTCCCGCGACTTCGTCCGCACAAATTATATACCAGATTTTAAGTCAGATCATAAGCTATCCAACAAAAAAAGTTTCATCAAAATCGGTTCAGTAGTTTTTGCGTGATGCGCGAACAAACAAACAAACACACTAACAAAAACACAAACAAACACACAAACAAACACACAAACAAACAGACAGACAAAATTTCTAAAAAAGGTTGATTTCGAGTCAGGGATACCTAAAAACCATATCGTAATCTTTTTTTTGTAAATATCTTCAATGTACAGACACATTTCAGTTACAGTTTTATAATAGTTAAGATAAGATTTATAGTAGATTACACACCGAGGACAGGAAAGTAAGAAAGGTCTCAGATCTCATGTAATTGTTGACAAACGTGTGATCTGAGGATTTCTTATTTACTGCCCGAGGTTAGTATACTATTTTTCTCCTCGACGGAGGCGGAAAGCGGCAACTTCGTTTAGCGCAGCGGAACGAGAATTGACGCTTTCCGTCCGGAGGGGAGAAAACAAAATTATCTTGCCTTTTGTGTATATGTAACAATTTCTGGTGCCTTAAGTAAGTTTCGTGCGTCTTATCAAGCTATCAGCCACTGTAGGAAGTACTCAAGTTAAACATGGCGTACGCATTGACGAGCGACGGCGTTATCAACAGGAAATTATAAAAAATTGAGCTGTGGTAATAACTTTATCATCCTTTCAGCTTTAATCTTTTATATTATGTTACCTATTTCCCATTGGCATAAACCACAGAGGGAGAACCTATTAATATATTGTGTGGTGGCATAGGCGAAGTATTTTTCGCTTACGCTGATAGACGGAACATCAGTGTAACTGCGTATGAGACAGCGATAGTCATAAAATCCTATACAATTTGTATGATGACTCCGGAGTCGATAAGGACAGCAATAAGTAGCGATCTCCTTTTTTAACTATAGCGAATTTGCTATGTGCATCTCTTACTTAGTGAATAGACAAGACACGTGCGTCCTTCTAGTACCTTCTCTTTCTACGTGTGGTGGTGTGGTAACCCTCGGTGCGCGAGTAGACCGACTAGCCCAACTCGCACTTGACTGGTTTTTATTCTCGTTTTGTCTCTTTGTCGTGGGAAGCATGCTAGCCGTGCAGGCCTTGTACTAGGCCAGGCAAACATTGTATTTGCCTATTTGACATTCCTGCGCGTCGCTTCGCATCATATCCTGGTGGACCTGCACCTTTATGCTAGCTCATCCATTTCAATGTAAACTCGACTCGACTTGAGTAGTCTCTTTCTACATTTTCTCTCAAATTAATTTAAACTTTTAAACATATTTTACAATCGAATTCAGTTAATCAGTAGCCGTACCCTTATTTCCTTATCACCATCCAAGCTACATTACCATATCGCCGCGGTAGAACATCGCAAATTATACACTTAGACGTAACATTACGACATTACGCTCACCGCGCTCACGCATACTGCGCGGGCGTCACATTTAGTTATACTTTAACACAGTATATTAAAGTTTTTAGCTTGTGACTTATTTGAAGTTTTTGAGTACTATTATAAAGTTTCTATATGTGTATCAAATAATAATTCAAAGAAAAAATTTGATGTTAAAAATATCTAAAACAAAACAAAAATTCTATATTTTTCATATTTATGAACTATAAAGAAAGTTGCAGTACCTACTCAAATTTTATGAAATGTTGTAAACTTAAACGCCAATCAAAAATCTAGAAAAAACAAAGACTAAAATTACTTTAAAGGCGTCACATTTGGTTACATTACATAGATTTAGGGCCTGTTTCACAACATCTGGGTAAGTTCTTGTTAGCTTATCCGACAGATAGTTTGACATATTGTGCGAGAAAGTAAATTCCTAGGCCTGATAGTAGATGATCATATGAATTGGAAGGGGCATATTGAGAGCTTGGAAGGTAGACTTAGTAGTTTCTGCTTTGCCTTGAAAACGCTACGCTCAATTTCGACGAAAAAAGCCGCTCTACAGGCATATTACGCCTTTTTTCAGTCTAGAATTTTGTATGGACTTGCTATCTGGGGAGGATCTGTAGATGCAGAAAGAATTTTTATTCTGCAGAAGCGATGCGTACGTATTCTAAACTCTATACATTCCAGCAGAGAGTCCTGCAGATCTTCATTTGTAGAGTTGAAGATACATACACTAACGGCCTTATACGTCATTGAGCTGTGTAAAGTTATAAATCGCTACCCCGACAGGTTCCCGTATAGGCCCGAGTTTAAAAGCACCAGACTAAATAACTTGCACGAGCCTAAATTGCAACTGCCTAAATGTAGAACTGCCTCATTTCAACGCACTGTAAATTTTAACGCTGTCAAAGTGTATAATAATTTGCCTACCGAGCTAAAGTCTTTTACAGGCGGCAAATTTTTGAAGCACCTTAAAATCTTTCTAATCAATAAATGCCCATACCACGTGAATGAATTAGAAACAGAGTGAATTGTTTGTGTCTTGATAATATAAACATTGCAGTTGGGTATATTCGATTTAAATAGCTTTTTTAAAATAATATTAACTAATTAGGTATGTTATTGACATTCTAAAATTGTATTGTTAAGTATTTCTTTTCTTTTATATTGTGTCTCTATTAGAGTTGTGTCGTTGTAATTAATATATTTTCTGGAATTGTGTTATTTAATTGTAATAAGGACTTAATGAGTATGTGTTTGTGTTTTTAAATAATATTGATGTTTTAATTCATAGTTCAATTTCATAATTATAATTTTAAATGTATTTAGATAGTTAGGTACTTATAAAATAATTGCTACACCCTTGGGTAAAATTGCATTGATTCTAAAAAAAAAAAAAAAAAAAAATATTTTGTATGAAATTATGTCAAAATATCTGTCAGATTATATATATAGATAGCAGATAAGCTAACGAGAACTTATTCAGAAGTGGTGAAACAGGCCCTTATAATCTTTATTTACAAACAACCATCAAACCACTGAGCAAGTAATCACTACGTTTTACATCAAACATAGCATGCAATACAAACTCATTGGTGGTCCAACCACAGTTGTCATTTGAAAAATATATCTAACCTTATTAAGGCTAGGTTATCCCAGTGCAAGCGTCTCTTTCTTGCAAGCATAAGTTTACAATTAGCCATCCCGCTCCAATTGAAAGCAGGATCGCAAAAAAACGTGTTTTTCGTCAATATCTTTGCTCATGGGAGTTTCTAAGCTAAAAATTCTTCTGAGTTCACTAGAAATATTTAATGTATTTAGTTAAGTACAAGAATAAAAAGTTAAATATCAGCAGTTTAATCATAGTATTGAAAAAACATAACAAAAAGGGGTAACTTTGGGATGTTTTTCTATCTAGTAAACTTAATCTAATCGTGTAATTGAGAACAGTCGCCCATCCGCCCGATCCTTAAATAAGACATAATTTAATTTCAGACACAAATTAATTTAAAACACAGTTTAAAACACTTCCGTTCGTGTTCAAAAAACGGCCTCGACGGGATAACAGCGCCTTAACTACTTTTCCAGGCCAGGCCTTCAATGAATAGGGATATTTTAATTGTATTGTTTATGTTTATACTATTACGATTCTCATTTCTCGCCAATCACTCAAGCGGTTATAAAATTATCCTTATTTTTCCCCACATGGGAAATCCCTTCTTGTAGATGGTACGACATATCTCATATCATACTAGCTTACCCGACAGACGTTGTCATGTTTAAAAACCTCATTCGGACTAGAAATGGCAAATATTTTCTTTAAATATAAAAAAAATCGCCACCTCGATCTAGCCGTTCTCAAATCATGCGCTTACCAACGAACAACATTTCATTTTATTCATATAAGTAGATTTATATTTGTATGCTATTTAGTATGAAATATACATATGTATACAATACATATATTTCCAGAACCATATCATAATCAGCAAGGAAAAATATGTAAGAGCTTATACGAAAACTAAATTCCAGTTCAATAGCTAAGCAAAACTAATTACATAGTTTATTCTTCGGTTAGTACAGCCATGACTGTTGCGAAGGTTACGTTACGTGTCTTTGTTTAAGAAACTTTATTAAATACAAGAGTTTAATATTTAGTATAATAGTTTAAAAGTGTTATTAATAGTCGAAAGATACAGTAGTTTGTCTAAAAAAAATTATTCGTGATTAAATAATAGTTTTATAATAAAAAACAGTATTTAAATCTCTTCTTAAATAACAGAATAAAGAAGCGTGAAATAATTTAGTCAAATACCGTAAACACATCATACTTACAATAATAATATTCGAATTATTATCAATCAAAAATAAACTTAAACCATACATTTGAACTAAGCTGAAATGTGAACGCCTTAGAAAACATACGGTAAAAGTTTGAATAATTGTGACCGACTTACTTTGTAAATTTCCAAGAAAAATTTTCTCGATGTTTTTATTTGATACCTATTGTACTAAATTATGGTACTTTGATTATGGGACATGGGACTAGATAATCTGTGAAAACTTTCACTATTTTTTTCGTTATATTTAGGAATCTCGTTTCTATTAGAATTGAATAGAATAGAATAATTTTAAAAACAATATTACGCAACCAGTAAGTACCTACTTAAAAAATACATAAAACACAAAAATGTTTTATACGCATTCAAGACAAAACGGTATGCGCGACATCATTATACGGTAGTTGGTCACATAACATGCAGGCTCAAAATTTTAACAGTAACATTCTGTATTAAGACGTGGACATTTAAACAGCAAGTTTTTTCAAATACAAGCTCCGTATAATAATAATAACTAATACACTAAGGCCGGATTCGACCAAACTTTGATTTATAAAAGAGTAACTATACATGGAACAATTTTACTCTTGGCGTTTATTCTGAAATTACTTCATTCATACTAAAAGAACGAATGTATAATCCACCTAAAGAAAGAGGCCGTTGTATTTGTACTTTTTGTAATGTTTCTATACAGTTTTAATTTGTTAGGTTTCTTTTTATTAATTTTTTTTTTAGTTACGTGACATTGACATTTACTTACTCTCATAGATTAGGGTTGGTAAAACGCAAAATCAGTTTACTCTAGAGTAACCGGCGACTTAATCTAAGAATAACTCGCGTTTGGTCGAATCGGGACCTCGGGAATCGGGCCTTAGTAGATATGAAACTCCCGCGCCAGTTGCTTTCACAGTATCTACGCCTACGACACGTTGATCGATAGCGACGGTTTGTCTATACAAAAAGAACGATAAGTATGGGACGCCCGTACGCCTTTCGCATGGACGCGACGTGGCGTCCCATACTAATCGTGCTTTTTGTTAAGACAAACTGTCGATCAATGTGTAACCTGTAACCAACAACAGGCCACGATGTTTCAGTAGAAGCGAAGCTTTAACTGGTGATGCGACAGTGTTTAGTGTAGGTAATAAAAGTTGTTGTGGTGATGGATGTCAAACTAACGATGGTGCCGATGCGCGCGCGCGCTGTGTGGCAGGAGGTGTCGCTCGCGCCGGCCACGTTCGTGCGCAGCCTGGCGAGGAAGCTCGGCGGGGACACCGAGGTCGAGCAGCCCTCACCCAGGAAGGTACGATGCAGTTTTTTGGAAAACCTTTATTATACTCTTGCCCTTGTCTAATTATTTGGGGTCGGCGCCTTAGATCAAAGTAAAATTAATGGATAGGCCTAAAGCCCGTTAAGTTAAAGCACACAACTAGGGCAATTGGTCCATACAAACTAGGGAAATTGTCTGTCATCTCAGTACAAATTTGAAGTATACCATTCATTTGTATTGCCTTATTTTTCTGGTTTGAAATGTGATCTAAGGTCGGCGCAGTATTCATCAATAAATACGATTATGGTCATATCAATTTAAAATATGTCATTAAGTGCATTCATCTTCATCATCATCTCAGCCGATGGACGTCCACTGCTGGACATATGGTCTCCCCGAAGGATAGCCACAACGACCGGTCCTGCATTGAGTACATTTATCTCCCCAAAATCATCAGGATAAGATGGTTATTTTTCACTTTTCATAATTTGACCGAGGTTTTGTCCACAATATATTTTTCAACACACTTGCTCGTAAAGTGGCGCTTTAAGCTACATAATACAGCTTAAAGAACACGCGTGCAAAAATGTTTACAATATCGCACCAACCAATGTCGTTGGTTGAATATCGGCTTAGTCATTGCCTCTTCGTCGACCTGCGCGCGCATAGCTATCTCAACCAAATGCACGGAACGCAAAAAAAAAGAAGACCAGCGCCAAACAAATATTTGTCTAAAATTTTTGTATTTTACGAAATTTTATTACTTTTTTTCTATCAAGTGTGTTGAAAAATGTCGTATGAAACGCGTGAGCGTTGGTCATTACAGCCTCGGCTAGCATAACGGTACTCACCTGCGGCTCGTGATGCAGTCCCGCCTCGGCTATAATCTACGAATAAAGAAATAAGCTATAATGACAAACTTCGCTCACTTGTATCATAATATGTTCAGATAAATACGCTCTCGCCCTTATTCTTGACAGCATACTCTACAGTACAAAGGCTGATAATGATTATGTCCCCGTAGAATGTGGAAGACGGTGAGCTGATGCAGTCGATCATTCAACCCATGGACATGGAGATCACGGCGCTCAAGAACAAACTGCGGGAGACTGACGCCCAGCTCCAGGAAGTACTGGTGAGAATTTATCATTACCTACAGCCCTACATCAAGGACATATACACAAAATTGATTCAGGTAAACATTAGGTCGTATGAATACTTCACTCAAAATGCTTTTATAAGCCAACTTTTTAGGGTCCAACTGTTCAATGGTATTTATTTATTCTAGATTTATTTATAATATATTGTTGTGTATGTAGAATAAATTAAATAAATAAAATTTCTATACTTATATTTTCTTCTTTTCCGACAGAGAGTAGCTCTAAAATAAGATGATAATGATGATATTTTCTTTTAAAATAGGAATAAAAGTATCTTTATTGTACGTCCTAAAATCTGTTAACTGTTGTATTTTTCTCTAAATTATTTGGTGAAATAAAATTAAGAAAATAAAATAATCTGAATTCATTGGTATTAGTGCGTTCACACGCGATGACGCACTGACGGAGCGGCAGATGTCAGTCCATAGAACCACACCCGCTGCGTCAATGCGTCACCGTGTGTGCTTCTACGTTTCATACAACTCCTTGCTTCACAAATGACGGACTAACGCTTGCTGCTCCGTCAGTGCGTCATCGTGTGTGAATGCGCTTAAATAAAGGTTGATCTAGACAAGAAAACGTGATTTATTTATATTATCTGTAATTGCAGAAAGCAAAAGCCAATACGCCAGCCGTGAGCAACGTGGGAGACAGCAAATCTGAAACAGGTAAATCATTTTACATCTCTCCACAAGTTATACCAGCCTTACTAACCTGGTTGAGAACCAATACTGTAAAGTATATTATAGTAATAACAAGAGGAGCAATTGTACCGCTCCAATTTTATTGTAAAACCTCTGTAGGTCTACCATGAGTTTTCACTTTACTACTGTAGTTACGTCGCCAATTTGGTATTGAATTTCGTACAGCGCTCCTAGTGGTTACGTTGAGAACTAATTTCTGTCATACCATACGAATTGGCGACGTAACTACAGTAGTAAAGTACACGGAAAACTCATGGTAGGCCCTCTGAACTCTGAACCTATATCATGCGGAAAGCAATATCGTTAAAAATTGCTGTAAAATTTTACAAAAAGAAATTAATTATGGTTTTCTTTTTTTTCTCACTTTTTCAATGAATGCTAAGTCTTGACCCAACCCGACCCGGGTAAGGGTTGTTGAGGGTTATAATTTGCGTTCGTTAACGATTAAAAAGAAGCTTTGAGATAACCTAATGGGTATGTGAACAACAGAGTCGACCGCGGGAACGGGTACGACATCAACACAACCGACACGACAGTGCGACATGTGCGCCAACTACGAGGAACAACTAGTCGCCGAACAGAGCAGCGCTGACGCAGCTAGGGAGCGCGCCAACAAGCTCGACCAGGCGCTGCGACTGGTAACATTACATAACATAGTGTACGATTGCTAGGTGTAGGACCCTGCATATTCTGTGATTAAATCCGACATTATTTGGCTTAGTATTAGTAGGGGCAACATGTCTTTCATAGGTCACTTCCTAAGACAAGATTAAAACTCAGATCGAAAAAAGTTTCCGTGAAAAACTCGGTGATTATTGGAATAGTCTGAGTGTTACTTATAGAGCTTAGAGCTTATAACAAACTGTATGGTATAATAACACTGTATGCATAACTGTATACATAACTTTCTCTACAGCGACAACACGTTCAGACGTGGTGGTAGCTTCAAAAAAGATTTGACATTTAATAAGTGGGCTTCAAAAATATCGAAAGTCAAAGTCAAAAATAATTTATTCAATATAAGCATATGCTCACGACATTCCCCGAAGAGTGGTAGTAAAAGATATTCTGAAAAATCAGAACATCCACATTTCACTAGTAGTGCTGAAACTCGATTCAATATAGGAGTATTGAATAAATTACTTTTCTTCCCTCCGGACGGAAAGCGTCAATTCTCGTCCCGCTGCGCTAAACGAAGTTGTCGCTTTCCACCTCCGTCAAGAAGAAAAATAGTATACTAACCTCGGACAGTAAATAAGAAAGCCTCAGATGACATGTTTGTTGACCACGGATTCGCCTCGGTCAACAATTACATAAGATCTGAGACCTTTCTTACTTTGCTGTCCTCTGTGTGTAATCTACTATTCTCCTATAACCTTACAGGCGACAGAGGAGCTAGAAGGCGTCCGCTCGCTGCACGACGAGACGGTCAGGTCGTGGCACGGTGACCGCGCGCTCAGCTCCTCGCAGCTGGAGCAGCTGCAGGGCTTGGTGCGGGCGGCGCGCGAGGAGCTCGGCCTGAAGGCGCGCGAGGCCGAGGCCAGCGCCGCGCGCGCGCTCGAGTGCGTCACCACGCTCACCGTGGACAGGGAGACGCTGCAGAAGAAACTTGATACGTACGTTCACTTTATTGAATTTTTTTCAACACACTAGCTCATCAAATGACTCTAATTTCACCGCAATTAGGCACATAATGACACCTGCAATCAAACTGTGACTTTTTCATTACTATTCACTAGTGATAGGGTTTTCATTACTATTATTCACAAGTGAGTTATAGTTTTTTTTTTATTGGTTGAGTTGCTTTGCTCTTAAAAAAGTTTCGATACGAAAAAGATCGTGTTCAATAGAATAGAATAATCTTCATTCTATTGGCGTTGACCATTGAATTAGAACACTATGGAAGATGGGTCCACGCTCAAAAGTGTCCGAACCAAAAGAAGTTTACAATTCAAAAAGAGACTGTAGTCTCTTGCCAGTCTTTGTTTGATCGTCTGAGCACGCGCGAGTTCATGATGGCGTACTGTGTTGTAATAACATGTAAAAACTACCAAAGAAAAGTGAAAAAATTTGATGGTTTATCCTATTTTCAGTAAGCAAACTATTATTTTATCATTTAAAAGCATTTAGAAATATCATTTTGTTTACGAACATAATATTTAATTTTTATTTTATTTATTGATTATCTGTCAACGCGTCCGCCATTACGTCTGTCATGTTTGATGTTCATTTTCACCTCCAGTCGAAGCTGCATATGGTGTTAAGTAGGTGCAAGCAAAATTAACCCTTGTGACTAGCTTCATACTATTTCAATTGCAATGTTTTCAGTTTGTTTACATTACTATGCATATCTATATTTTTATAAGGTTAGTTTGGGACACTTTTATCGAGAATTTTGTACTAGACCCTGTGTCCATAGAGTTCTAGGTCGATGGCGTTGACGCTAGTAGAAAATTACAATGTATGAATTTGACATTGGCGATCGAAACATTTTGACGTATGATTTCGTTACCATACGTCAAGTCCATACAACTATCGCCCAAACACCCTCCTAGAGGGTAGGCCTTTGCTCTGCAGTGGGACGTATATATAGGTTAATAATGAGACTAGTACAGTTTTAACAATACAAACGTATTCCCGTTTCCTCCCAGGATAATTACACTAGAGCGAAAAAAAATTACCATACAATCTATGGTACCTCTGCTTTGTTTTGCTTTTTTATTAAAATAAATTAATTATTTTAATAACTGGGGACGACCTTCGAAAATGACCAATTTCACCACCCGTTTTCAGACATCCAGCAAAATAAATTCGACGAATATAATAAACAACAAATGCAAAAAATACAGATATAGCCAAAGTCTTTCTCATTTTATTCTTGAAAGAATTAATAAAATTGGTTTAGTTTTGGAGGAGGGAATAGTGGGAATACGAAATGCTGATTTCATCTATTTTATGTAGATAAAATCGGTCCGAGTTGCAGTTGTCTCTTTCGCTCTCTAGTCGGCGGGGTGTATGGATGGGGCGGATCGGACAAATACGTAAACAGTCTGAAAAGTGGCATATTCTCCAAAATTCCATTTCAGCCCGCCTATCCTCTTAATTACTAGAGAAATTTTATTAGGGTGTATTCAGATAATGAAACCTAGTTTATGCCATATGTAACCGTCAAGTTATTCGAAATTATGTTACAGTCTAGAGCGTGACAATGCGGTACTAATGGGACAATACACAAAGAAAGCTGCCGAAATGCAGAATGAAGTCATCGATCTGCCGGATAATGTTGCGGTAATGACTTGGCCTTTTCACAAGTTGAAATTTTTTTATCTTTGTTAATACAATTAACGATTACGACATAACAAGATTACCTTTTCACTGGTCTTATTAAAACGCTTTTCTCTTCCTCAAACATTTTATACTAGCTTCAACTATTATTGATTATAAACATGTTACAGCCATGTTGTGCTATTTCGAATCAAATTAAAGATTGAAAAATTTGTTTTCGTTCTCTGAGCAGTGGGCTCGGTGGTGTAATTGGTTAGCACGTTTTCCCGGTTTGGAAGAGTGCGGGTTCAAGTCCCGCCCGAGACTCAATCTTTAATTTGATTTTATACTAGCTTTGTCGTCGTGAAATTATAATATCGAAAAATACTTTCTTTTAGCAGTTTTTTCGCTCCATAGTGAATTTTTTTCAGTTTGATGAGTATAACTTTGTGATATAAAATTTACCCTTAATAATTTATTTTCCACATTTCATGTTGCTATCTTCAGCTGTTAGCCTTTCCACCAGACATGTGCGAGGTAGCGTGGCGGTGAGGGAGGAAAAAATGGGCCAATGGGAGGCTTCAATTTCCCAGCCAAAATATATAATAAAATACCAGAACGCATTAAATCTGAGAAAAAACACAATTTGTTTAATAAAAAGCTAAAACTATTCCTAGTAGAAAAAGGGTACTATAATGGTATCGATTCGGTATAGTCACGACTTAACTTAACTAAATTTATTCCTGTCATTTTCTAACATTCGACTAAGAAAAGAGACAGAAAACCAAGAACTGACTTTAGTGCTGTCAAAGTGACGCTACACGCCCAAAAACGACTTAAATAAGATGGCGTGCATTATGATGCCATCTTATTTTGGGCGTGTAGCGTCACTTTGACAGCACTAAAGTCAGTTCTTGGTTTTCTGTCTCTTTTCTTAGTCGAATGTTAGAAAATGACAGGAATAAATTTAGTTAAGTTAAGTCGTGGCAATACAGAATCGATACCATTGTCAATGAATTTTTAAATGAAAAATCTTAAATATAATTTATTCAGACATTTTATTAGCATAGCATATGATCACGACAGTGTCCCCCGAGTCAGACATATTATTTTATGTTCTTATCTTATCAATATTTTAAATATAACTTTACTGTGTCCATACAATTATTCGGTAGGTACTTTAAAATTTTTGTTTTGTTTGTTAAATGATGTTCAAAGTCCATAATTCTATTATTATCATATAATCAATTTATTATCTTACGATCTGTTTATTTCAATGTTATGTCTGTAAATTGCTGTTATTTAATTTTATTAATATTTTTATCCCAAATTATTATTGTAACTATAATTGATTCAACATTGTTTAATTCTATTTGTAGGTACCTTTTATTACTGTATAATTAATAATCTTTTTTAATTTTCTTTTATTTGAATGAAATTGAAAATTAGCTTTTGCCATAATTAATTGGATAATTACCTTTAATGTGCTATGCCCACAATGGGTATCATGTGCTGGTTTACCATGATGTTACTACTTAAGACCTACATTGTACCATATGATTCTGCATGAATAAATGAATATGATGAATATGAATATGAATGACGTGATCGAGCAAGCGCGCTATTGGCGGATTGTTTCCTCGCTCACCGCCTCGCTACCTCGCACATTTCTGGTGGAAACGCGTGGTGCGTTGTCTGTCAGTCAGTTAATCATGGAAGTGTTTTATAAGTGTAGATAGATTAACTGTTATAGCCACTGTCCATCTTCTACAAATTCAAACGTGTTTTGTTAATAAACAGGAACTACAATTGCACACGCTACAGCTGCGGGAACAGCTGATAGAGTGCGCGATAGGACGGGAGCTCGCGCTGGAGGCCGAGACGGAGCTGCGCGCCCAGCTGCTGGAGCACGGCGCTCTGTTCCACCGCCGCGAGGACGAGCTGAGGCTCGCGAGGGAAGCTCTGCGGGACGCCAGGTGATACCACCATCAACTACTAGCCCGGTAGTGTAGGTAGTGGCCCCTACAAGGTAGGTGCTGATGTTGGGGGCACCCGTTGTTCGAAAACACGCAGGACCGGTCGTTTTGGCGAGCCGCAAGGTGGCCTATGCCCAGCAATGGACTTCTTTCGGCTGAGATGATGATGAAAGGCTTAAAAACAACTCGTAATAATCGTGATGACTTTCACGTCGCAGCGACCTTTTCTTAGTTATTATTAGAACTATTTATTCCTGCTTGTACGTTGGATTCGGACTAACGTGTTTTCTGTAAAGCATAGATATAAGCGTATTTAGCGTATTAATTAATGTATGTAAGTACCTACTATGTTTGTGCTTTTATATATGGGTTCATGTGACCTGAAATAAATACAATTTTCATTTTTTTCATTTCATTTTCATTTAAATGAGTCTTGACCTTAACGTGTTCCGTTTAATATTCGCAGAGAGCAGCTGGACAGGTTACAGACGGAACGGGAACAGATGAAGGAGCTGGGCGACAAGCTACGACAGTCAAGCGACATGATAGAAAAATTGTTAGAAGATAAGGTGAGGCTAACAACCCTAGTTGACAAATACAAACTAGTCGATATAGGTACGATTCAGACCTACCGGCTCGCATCGCGATCGGGCCGGCCCGGACGTAATTTTTTAATGCGGCAAAGGATATTGAAATGTGTAAACAGGAATTACAGTTCATATTTATAAATAATAATAAAATTTATTTATTTGCACAAATAAAAAGTACAGAGTAAATACACAAAGGGAAAACAAAGTGGACAGCAGTTTTTACATTATGATTGAGAGTGATAGTGGTCCCACACTAGGCAAGCCTGGCAACGTGTGAACCGATAGGCGGTTTTAACAATGTTCGGTAAACGTCTATTAATTAGTAAAAAATGTGCATGCAACTTTTGCATATTTTCTCCGTTCGCATTCCGCGACGCGTCGCGACGGCCGTACGGATGCCGCGGCACGCGTACGGCTCCGTTCGCGGGCCGGGCCGATGCGAGCAGGTAGGTCTGAATCGTCCACTAGTCTGACGACAAGAGCTGCGCCGCTCTGAAGAAACCTTCCCTCTTCACTTTCGTGGATCTTGTCCGATGTCCAAAGAAACAGCGATGGGCTCACTTCATTGTTTTAATTTAAATGTTTGCAGAAACGCTTACAAGCGGAGGTGTACGAGCTTCGTTCGAGAGTCTCAGTGCTGCAGCAGGAGCTGGACAACAGTGAGATGGTGCAGCAGGACTTCGTGCGGCTCTCACAGTCATTACAGGTACGCGAGTCATCCGTAAAGTGTGATTCATACATTGAGTAATTATGTATAGAGCAGACAACGCGAACAAAATCTATGCACCATGATCAACAGTGTGGGGCGCGTGCTGGGAGCGTCAGGCTGCGACGAGCGCCTGGCACAGGCTAAGTGGGTTAGAGCGCGTGCACCATAACGCGTGTTACAAAACATTATTTCTCGGTGGCCTCAATGGATTCATACCAAACCGAGCGCGTGTTCGAATCAGAGCGATTGCGCGTGCAATTCGCAGACGACCGCATATAATATTAGCTTGCAGTTATTTAAGGGATGTGTTTACTTTGCAAATCTACCTAAGAAGGAATTCGTGCGGAACCGGGTGCATCCGGTAAGATTCCATAATATATCAGTTCCATGAAAATATGAAGTTTGATTACTGTATATAAGGACACATAATTTCTTTTACCGCATTGTAAAATGGTAATCATTTATTTAGATTCTAATGTGAGAAGTGTCGGACTACTCATGACTAAGCCTGGTTCGCATATCTGGCAGAGAAACGTGTTAGGCATAATGCTGTAACAATCCCGCCGTCATCGTTCTGTTGGCAAGGCTGCGGACGTGTGTCGCTTTCGTGTTGGACTGTACAGCAGCCATGAGACAGATGTTAAGGTCTATGATGATGATGAATGTGAGAATGAGTTAGTGACGTCTCAGTGTTGTGTTGGGTAACCTATCTTACTTTCGAAATTTCACTGACCGAATTTCAGTTGTTCGAAAACGGTTTATAGAATTTTCTAGTGACAGATATTTTCTTACACATACATTTGTTACTCCTTATAAAGACTTGACAGAAGTATCATTTTCCAGAAAATTTAAAATCAGAATTTCATAATCATTTTTTTTCTTTTGACAACGGTCTTCTGGGTTCGAAGTTTTAAAATGTAGAAGCAACTTCTTCCAAAGTATGACTAGGACACTGACACAACACGGTAAAGTTTTCTGTAATAATTACCTAGTAGATACAGTCATGATACCAGGATTATAGCACCAACATGCTTGCTAGCATGCTGCTTGCTTGCTTGTTGCTTGCTTGTAATGCATGTTAGGGGGGCCGGTGCGGGGAGAAGCCCCCTGCCTGAGAAAAACAAACCGGTGGTTTTAAAAATGTAGGTTAGGTTAGGTTAGAACATGTAAAACACTTAGCGGAGCGAGCGGAGCGAGCGAAGCGAGCAGAGCATCAAAATGCTTGCTGCATGCTTACTTGCTTGCTGCATGCATGCTGCATGCTTGCTGCATGTTTGCTTGCATGTTGCTTGTTTGCTTGTATGCATGTTGGGGGGTGCAGGGGGGCTGCGCCCCCCGCTAGGGGGGTGCGGGGGGCGTAAGCCCCCTGCCTGAGAAAAACAACCTGGTGGTTTTAAAATTGTAGGTTAGGTTAGGTTAGAACATGTAAAACACTTAGCGGAGCGAGCGAAGCGAGCGGAGCATCAAAATGCTTGCTGCATGCATGCTTGCTTGCTGCATGTTTGCTTGCTTGCTGCATGCTTGCTTGCTTGCTGCATGCTTGCTTGTTTGCTTATAATGTATGTTGAAGGTGCGAGAGGTGGACGCCCCCTGCCTGAAAAAAACCATCTGGTGTTTTTAAAATTCTAGGATAGGTTAGGTTAAATATTTCTGCGGAAATGTGACTGTACGGAAAAACAAATATTCGAAAAAGTAAATTATCTGACTTACATTACTTCGGAAAACTGTGTTACAGAATTTTGATCCATTGGTTAAAAGAAAAAAAGGACAATAAAAAATCTGGCTTTTTAAAATATGGCGAATAATATTTCGGGGAAACAAAAAAAAAGGGAAACAATAAAAAGTATAACGATTTCGGAGAAATAAAATTCGGAAAACTATTTTTCGAAAGTACGATAGGTAACCGTTGTGTTGTTCAGGTGCAGCTGCAGCGCATCCGCGAGGCGAACACGGAGGTGCGGTGGCAGCACGAGGAGGACGTGACGCAGTGCCCCTCCTGCCACACGGCGCTGCCGCACACCAAGAAGAAGGTGCACTGTCGGCACTGCGGCCGCATCTTCTGCTCGTCGTGCGTGTCGCACGCGGTGCCGTGCGGGCCGCGCCGCGTTCCGGCGCGCGTCTGCTCCGTGTGCCACACGCTGCTGCAGCCCGACACCGCGCCGTACTTCAGCACCGACCCCCCCACCTCGCCGCACTAGCCCACACCTCACACTCACACACACACCCCACACGCCGCACGCTGCTGCAGCCCGACCCGATCCCAACCATTTGCCGCACTAGCCCCTAATTCACACTACTTGTAGCCGAATGATCCAGGTACTAAATAAACTTGGCTAATACCTGAAAATGTTTACAAGGAATCGATAATATTTTATTAGGCGGGTCCACACCAAACGAGCAGCCTCGCCCGAGGCTGAGCATGCGCCTGAGAAATATCCTGGTTCATAATAGTCTATTTCAAAGCCAAAAAATATATGACCACTTAATTCATAACTTTTTGGTAAGTCGAACTAGAACTAGATATCTTTCGCCCACGACGACTTTTTGCATCGATATAGTCGCGTGGCTGTCCCACAGAATCACTAATTCTATATCGCTACTACCGCGTGTTGTCGATGCAGCAGCGCTGCAAAATCAATACAGTCGCGATGCAGCATCGATGCCACTGTGTTTACGAATGCGATACTGTACCGCTGCAAAATATCGTCGAGGGCTTGGCCCTAGAGACCTATCACACGAGCTATTTTTGCATATCAGAAGGTATTTTTGAGCCCTATGCTCAAAAACGTTGACGGAAATATATTGTCGTTATATCGCCGCCATATTTCTGAGATCAATCAGTATCGCGGCGATAACGCTCAGCAAAAACCATTGTGATTTAGTTGCGACGTCCTAAGAAATCCCTAGTGTGGAAAAACTCCTAGTTCAATTTTGGCCTTGTTACTTTCTTCAAGTCTAATCTAAATATCTAAATAAAACTAACATTTAGGTCAATGGTTCTTGCTAGAATGTTATAGTTCTAGCGTTTATAATATAGTATGATTAGAACAAGTAGCTAGGTCCTTTAGATATATTATTTAATGTATAGTTATATTTTATTGTATAATGCGATATTGCGTTGCGATAAATTGCATTTGACATGTCGGGGGCGCTAATTTAAAACAACAATATTCAATTCTTATTTAATTTGAGTTCTAATCACATTGTAATCCAGCTACTATTCAACTGTGCAGAATTCCGTATCGCGCTAATTTACTATGTGATCGACAGCCCGAAACGTCTGAGCGATCTGTCAAACTGCTGTCATAAGCTGGCAAATGATTAGCGATGTGTAAATAATTGTGGTTCGCACGCGGTCCAATTATGTTTTAGGTTTTAGTGGATATTTATTTAGCGCGATCGGTTCCCAGGGTTCTACTGCAGTTTCAGTTACGTTCAAAATGTCTCGGTCTACTTTGAGCGACCATAGCATAGAATATCCTCACGACTATACTCGTAGTCAGAGATATTCTGAAACCTCAGAACATACACGTTTCACTAGTAGTACCGAAACTCTGTCCAGTGTGACGGGGAGTGAGCCCGTCGCCACTTGTAATGGAGAGTAGGTACAATACATGCCTCGAAATTGAAGCGTGCAGGTTTAACAACATGTCACATGTATTTTATAGCAACGGAAACCATTGATAAGCTCTTACAGGTTTCTATTAGTCCACACATTCAGCTCAATGCAAGTGGATGCTTTTTATTGTACCCTAGTGTAATAGACCGTCTGGTGTTGTAAATAGAGATGAATTTATGTTAACACTTCAAGTCTTAAGTGTAAATACTGATTGACGGCTAGCTGATGAAGCGCATGTAAATAAAATGTTCGTATATCGATGTAAAATATTGGTTTAACGTTGTATTGTTATTGATACTGCTAGATTGAAAGTTTCACGTGTTTTCACCTTTCATACATACTTTACCAGGCCAAACAAAGACCGATCAAAGGGAAAAACTAGTACATTTCGCGGCAACTTTTGCGGTCCTATGGAGGTGGCATTATAGGGCCGGGGTAGGTGAAAGTTGTGTTACCTAATTGATTTTCGATGTTATTTTAACGCAAGTAAAGTGGTTATTGGTTTGGAAGTGAAACATTTTCTGCGCTGTGCTTCGCTAGGTGTGTGCCGGCTCATAAATTAATTTGTATTATAGGAAAAACATGGGCAAGTCACCTAGGATTTTATTAGATCTAGTCAAATCTTAAGACGCATTTTATTACAATAGATGAAGCCTCATTGTGAAATAAATTGAATTCATTGGTCGGCCGACGGGGATCGAACCGTGAACTGTCGAATCGTGGGCCTCTTGTCTTGACCACTCTACCATCTCATAGGTATAAATAAGTTAAACTTCTGCATAGCGACGAAGCCAATAGATACCGCTACCTGTTGCCCTTGTAAATGTGCTCCATTAAAAACCACTTCCAACGTAAGGTTTACAATCGAATGCAAGACTTAATCGCGCAAGAGAAATAATCATCAAAAGTCAACTGGTTTTATTGCCTTTCCTACAACAATTTGTTTTTTAAATGACTTGATAAGTACAATGCAACGTTAGACGCAAACATAGAACATAAAATATAATTTGCTGCTTTCCTTCTTAGGTGGTCGATGGCCGTGACCAGAAAAGGTCAAAAAGTGATAATAATTAGTGCAAAAAAGAACTTAGCACCTTTATTTAAATATAATTGTAACTATTGTAAGATAAATACCTTTTATTGTAAATAAAAGAGCTCCGATAAGTATCATTTGGAATTTTATTTAGAAGACTTGGAGCCTGTTTCACTACTTTTGGAAAGCTTTTTAACATATTTTGTATGAAGAATATGTCAAATGAGCTGTCGGATAAGCTAACAAGAACTTATTCGTAAGTGGTGAAACAGGCCCTAAATGTTCGTCTATGATAAGGGTAGTGAATCTCAGGGTTCTACATTATCAAGATAATTATTTTCTTTGATAATTCCCAATTACAGTTTTTACGACAGAGCAAAAACAAAAAAGGTTAAAAAAAACACGTGTACAACCCCGTTTCAAAAGATACAGGCAGCGTCCCCAACAAGAAATGTATATTTTCTTATTTTTGCTCTGTCGTAAAAACGGTAATACATACAAGCGCCAAACTTGGTGTGATTATAGAGCATACTTCAAAGTAAAACAATCAATAATAAAAATTGGTTAAGTGTGTGTTGGACTCGCGCTAAATTGTATGAAATTTTTTTTTTACCAAATTTGACTAACTTGTGCTGTCCAGCTTTTTTACTTCCGATGCAATGAAATGATCCTTACATAAAACTGAGTCGAACAGCATAAAAAAAAGTTGTATTTTTTTCATGTTTTTGGACAACTCACGCTTGATCAAAAATTGATGATGCCAAAAAAAGACCTAAGGGTTCCTAAGACAGTTTCCCTGTATCTCCTGTGGTTTTGGATTTCCCCATTAATACTGTCCTTGTTAAAAAACACTCTAAAGTTTGGGGGTACGGAACCCCTCGGAATAATGGAGAGCGGCAAAAAAAAAATGGGTAAACATCTTCGTGTATAGTGTAACTAACATAATGCAGAAGGTTTCATAAAAGTTTACTCAAAGTAAATGGGTTCCGAGGTGAAACCCTAATTTGACTCCACTAATAATTAACAATGACTATTATCCTTCCGGTTTCGAAACCTGGTGAATCTATACTCTACATAGTATTATCTAATCTGTGACTCTACTAATATTATGTGATAGTTTTTAACGATGAATGGATATTTGTGATTTGGATTAAATTTGACACACAGAATTGGTTTTCAAGCCCGACCAGACCTCGCCATGTTGCGGAAAATCATTGGAACTAATTTTTATACTTTGAACACTGACATAGTCAAACTCAAACTCACAATTTTTTATTCAAAATGATATCACATAGATAACTTTCTGACGTCATTTTTGATTCTACCATAGGTCATAGTCGATTGCAGCGCCCCCAAACCAGGTTTTTTATATTTCTGGTCAGGCATTAGTTTAAAACATGCCATTTTTCATGCTAGCTAGTTTAGTATAAATCCAATAATAACATTTCTAGTTCACTGAAATGGTATAGATTCTGTAAAACCTGAAATATGAGTTTGAGTTAGACAGGTTTTTAAACAAAATACATGTTAAATAATGTCAAATTTTAATTAAAATACATACCGATGTCCTTAAAATTAGTTTACATAAACAAAAATGTCGAAAGAAAGGAATGAGAGAACAAAATGAATAAATTTGTATAAAAATTACTTCTATTCTAGTCAATGTATGGTGTTAGTCTTCGTAGCGCTCCAGGCTGAGTGTGATGACGTCACTGACGAGGCAGTCCGCGGGCTGCAAGCAGACAATTTCGGTTAGACACTTTAGTTAATGATAATATAGAAAATAAATTTTCATCTTTTATTATTTTAAACAACACCAAAAAAGAAAAAAGGTCTTTAAATTCCACCATTATTACCAATTCCTTGACCTCATTGAGAGATTAGGCCTAGCATTTCACCCCCGACAAAACGAGAAAAATCGAGATGTGCCTGTCTTTATTAGTTGACGCAAAGATGAGCGCGCATGACGGTTTGTCGCTTTGTCTTGAGTGACATGCTAGCGTTACAGACTTCGGGAATAAGGGTTACGGGCCACGTCGATGCAAAAGGATGCGTACGGGCGTCCCATACTAATTGTGCCTTTTGTATGGAGACAAATCTTCTATCATTGTGTCGTAAGTCGAAACCTTAATGATGATGACCTTAGTGATCCGTATTGTATTTAACATAAAACAGACTGATAGTTGCGTGCCATACTTTAAGGGTATATTTTCGTTTGTGACGTCATCACTTGCTGTCAAATTTCAATAAAAAATGTTGATAATGTTTTGTAAGTTTTCCGTGACCTTTTGTTTGAGCTCCCACCATCGATAAGAAAAGTGTTAAGTATTTTTTGTGAAGAATACCTAGTTAGTAGGTAGGTTTTTTTTCACACAATAAGAAATTCATTACTTAACTAAAACATTTTAAATTAACCAAAGTGGGAAGTTTCGGTTAATTTAAAGTGTAACCTACATACATACCACTTTTTTCAAACTAAATACGATCATCACTGTGGGCAAAAAAATTGTGTATAGAGATACAAAAATTATGATTTCACAATATGTAGAGGAACGGAATATGCCTACATAACTAATTAAATTTATTAAACACTTATTTTTTTAAATAATCATAATCATAATCATAATCATAATTTATTTGTAATATTCATTACATGTCACACATAAATTAATAAAATTAAACTAAAGTAATTAAATAAAATAATTACTTAATAAACACGAATTTAACATGTCAACACAAAGTAAAGAATCAAAAGATAATAATAATAAATGTCAACAGTAATAACGTCAGATAATAATTATTTTGTGGTTACTTTAAGTAACATATATTCATTATGACTGTAGAAGGACTGCTCGATAAGCCATTTACGCAGCTTGCATTTAAAATTAGCAAAGCTCGGAACATCGCGTATTTCAACAGGCAGCCTGTTGTAGACTGGGGGACCCATCGCATGTATCGTTCTGGTTGCTTTCTCCAGTGAATGTGGGATTGAACTAAGGAGTTCTCTACTTCTCGTATTGTACGTGTGACGTTCGCCTAGCTTCTGGTACTAAATAATAACTAATATTTTTATAGTTTCAAAATTATACATGTGATATTTTTTACTAACCGACAAGGAGGAGATTCTATGATATATATACCGCCGGTATTCTAATTTTGAACATACTGAAAAAAAAAATCACCGACTTTTTCGTCAATTCGGTATGTCAAGTTTTTTTTTGGGAGGACAAAATGGAAAACCATTTCGAGATAATTGTCTCAATAACAATATTTTATATGTCAGAATATTTAAAATGAAAGGATTAAACTAAATATCAACTTAAAATAACTGGTCATTCAGAAAAAATATGTTCAATGTGTCAGAATTTGACATTTCATGTTGCCGTTTCTGTTTCCAACATGGAGTAAGAAAGAGAAGGCAGGTAATTTTTATTTTTTAAATTAAATTTTTAAACAACAAAATTAACAACTTGGAGTTCGAATAATTTTTTCGAGCCCACTATTGCCATTTACAGATAAACTTCATGAATTGAAAAAAAAAATGTTTCTTATAATGATATCTTCTATCCGTAAAAAATATAAAATAAAGACAAAAAAATGCTTGACATACCGAATAATTGTGTGAATAATATAGTAGATTACCTACACACCGAGCAACGAGGGCAGGAAAGTAAGAAAGGTCTCAGATGTCATTTGATTGCTGACCGAGGTGAAGCCGAGGTCAACAAACATGTGATCTGAGGCTTTCTTATTTACTGCCCGAGGTTAGTTTACTATTTTTCTCCTCGACGGAGGTGGAAAGCGGCAACTTCGTTTAGCGCAGCGGGAAGAAAATTTACGCTTTTCGTCCGGAGGGGAGAAAACAACATTTTCTATGTTAGAGATTTTAAAATGAAAGGATTGCGGATATTTTTTAAAAATATAAGGTCGTTTTCGACCAGGAGTGCGATTTTTGAATCTCATTCGGTGAGATCAGCAGTTGAAAATGTCAAAATTACTATGGAGATTTGCATCTTCCTACTGCTGATGCGACTTTCAAAAATCATACTTCAGCAGTGCTATTTTTGAAAGTCAAATCAGCAGTAGGAAGATGCATATCTCCATAGTAATCTCCATAGTAATTTTGACATTTTCAACTGCTGAGCTCAGCGAATGAGATTCAAAAATCGCACTCCAGGGCACTATTCAATAAACGCGACAATTACAAGTGAAAGGCGACAGGCGAAAATTCGACAATTATTTACAGTTCAATAAAAATGTACATTGACAAAATTGTCAAGAGCATTGAGTTCTGGTGACACACCTAGTGACATGTCACTTTGTGCATTTTTCCCCAGTTTGTTAGGATATTACAGGCTGAATCACATGATTCCATGCTTCGGATGGCACGTTAGGCCGTTGATCCCGGCTACTATCTTTGGTTAGGTACATAAAAACCACGTCAGAGGCCCGTAAGGCGGTCTGAAAAAAACTCTGATACCAGGGCTTGCTGCCCACACGATAAGAAGAAGTGTTTAATAAAACAAATACTTATGTCAAGTTTTTCAGGACAAATTGTCATTATTTCTATTCTATTTTTATTAAATGGCGTTTCCTTGTTAGATTTCGCCAGTGTCAAGTGTTGAAGATATATTTATTAGATATTGTACGGTAATAGGATATGGCGATCTAAAAACCCCGTTTTTAAACAAAAACACACACTTGAAACCACCATAAAACGGCGGAGCCACTTGGGCAATCAAATCGCAAGCCGACGACACGTCTACTTGTTACCTCCTTAGCCACGCGACTCCTCTGTCACATGTCACCTGTCAGGAGAAAAATTATTGAACAGAAATATGTCAAATTGTCGCTACAATCCGACAAATTTCTTTTCTCAAACATGCTTGGAAATTTGAGCATTATGTTGACAACCTTCTTTGAAATAAATCGAAATTGCTGTACTATGCGAGCAGTGGCCGGCAATAGCTGTATGAAAATCTATATCTGTCGTAGTTTAGCGGCCAAATAAATTACATAGTAAACTTATATTATGTCGTGTAATTTAAAAATGGAACGATCTTTTACTCCGAAACATGGCAACCAAGGAGTTAACTTATCAAAGGTTTGGTTTAAATTTTGAATGGCTTACAAATAAAAAGCTTTAGAATGAAAAAAAAACGAATGGACACTTTAACCACAGATAAGTTATAAGTTACTAGCTTTATCGCAGGAAAAAATATTGTTGTTCGTCATTGATTTTGAAAAGTTGATTAATTTTCATTTCCGCGCATTCATAATTCATAATATTTATTGCATAATCATAATAATAACAAAATTATAATGTCAGAATTTGACATTCTAGGTTGCCGTTTCTGTTTCCAGCATCGAAGTAGAAAAAGAAGGAAGGTGTCTTTTTTAGATTAGCAAAGTTTTTTCTACATGAGTTCGAATGATTTTCTTGTGACCACTTTTGCATTTAGAGATTACCGTTCAAATTCATTTAAAAATGTATTTGTATTGATAAACTAGCTAGCTTTTACGGTTCGCTTTCATTGCAACAAACTATCTTTCATAAAAAATACTTATTTTATAACTGTCTCCCATAATCTGTATATTCTTCTGTCTAGCCCCACACCAAGAAATGGTGGTTGGGCAAAAAATCTCGAGAGAAATATATCTCAAGACAATAATTATATTACTACTATTGTATTGTATGGTATAGTCAAAGTGAATTTACGCTATGGTATGGTGCTAAGGGACCCTCCGTACGTGAGTCCGACTCACATTTAGCCGGTTTTCTTTAAATATAGTAGTTTACTTAACAAAATTTTAAAAATATTGCTTCTATGACTAGTGGAGAAAAATTAGCCGTGGAATTTAAATATTCCCATTGTTTTGGCAGACGTGCCTAAACCACTGAACCGATTTTGATGGTTGAGATGTCATTCGACTGCAATTTAAGTCTGTGATTGAGTCATAATTGCAAACATGACGTGGATGTACATTGAAGATATTTATAAAAATGTTAATTGGCGGTGTTTGGAATAGGTACCTACGTAATGGAATACATTGAGACCATTTTTAGAATTTTTGTCTGTTTGTTTGTGCACACGTTATTTTAAAACTACTGAACAGATTTGGATTTCACGAAAGCATAGGGCTTAGTTTGGATTGACATCAAACTAGTACCTAGGTACCTAAGTAATAAAATCTTTTCTGTTCAATTATTCATTGAAATTAGTAGGAAGCATGTTTTAGTTGTTTTGATATTATTTGCAGTGATTTAATTTCAGAAGTAAATAAAAATTGCATGATTTTCTTATCAAGAATTTTATACTACGTAGGTAATTTAATCTTCTTGCTTAGAATTTATTTGAAACTGTGCGCGACTGTATTGGTAATTGTATATTGAAAAGCCGACCAAAGAGAATGGTCATAGATTTGGTATACGCTACTTAGACGACACTGACATAATTGAAGTCATTTCAATTTGATTGAACAATATGACGAAAATTATCCTAGAATTCGTTAATTTTTTTTGGAATACAACATAATTTTAGCTTTAGAAAAATACAAATAATGAATTATTCCATTCAATTACCTTTGTGTTTCAGTCATCCACAGACGGATCGAGAAAAAAATTGTCGCAAATTATTTTTAAAACATTTGACGCGGACGTGCTCCAGTAACGGCATTTCGCCGTACAATGAAAAAAATCAGAAACAAGGATAATTTTGCAGTTGTCACAGGATGTCAAAAGCTTGAATTTGTTCGCCATTTTGTATGGTAATCACAATATTTGATTTTAAATAATATGTTTTCAAAAATATTAGTGTTTCAGACTGGTATTTCAAAAAATCGATTCATTATGTTTTTTAAATTTATATAAACTTTCTTTTTACGTAAACTGTAAATTCAACCGTGTAGCGTAACCCTTCTAAAAATGTTCCTAAAGTAACCCCATTTTTAGCAATATTTCGACGAACAGTGTCCGGATTTTATGCGATTACTAAAATAAATTATATGAAACATACAAAAAAACGATTCATTACATTTTTAAGTAAAGGCAGTTCTTTCATAATAAATATAAAACACTGGATATGCAATAGCATATCACTGAAAACAATGTTCCTAAAAGTAGGGGTTTTAGAAAATATACCCTTAAAGAACACAAAATCTTAACCCTCACGTCGATATATATTCTCGAAATTTGCAAATTTGTGCGTAAACACCCACACTTTTATACCAAATTAGGAGACCTACCCAGGCGCTACAAAACCAGACAGTGCAACTTACTGATAAGGCCGCTCTCAAAATTAGAATTACACAACTCAGGTCCACATGCAATGTCAGTCAAAATTTTCAATAGATTACCTGACTGTATTAACTATTGACAAAGACAAGCAATTTAATAATAGTCTGAAACAAATATTAGCTGATAAATGTTATTACAAATTGAACGATTATATGAACGACAATTGTATTACTGCGTTACCGACATGACTAAAATATTGAATGCTCTTAATTATCTTGACCTAAACTATGTTCTTCATTTTGAAATTGTGTAATTAATGATATTGTTTAAATCTTATAAAATTATGCAACTCTATGTAAATATCCGAACATTTGTAATGTAATATTATTTCTAGTTGATGTAAGTTTTTTAAAATACCTATGTTGCCGTGCCCTTGCAGGGCTCATGTACCCACATTGGCTACTTCTGTTACACCTAAGCTGTATTGTACAGTCAGCAGCAAAAAGATGGATGCACTTTTACTACGTCATAGTATAAAGATGTATACAATTTAGTACTACCGTAGTACTAAAGTGTATACATCTTTTGCATGAGGAGGCATACATCTTTTTGCTGCTGACTGTACATGAAAGCGAATAAATGAATACTGAATACTGAGTCGAGAAACAGTTCGAGGAATCTACTGAGAATACGGATGTTACCGTTTTGCCGTAAAATTTAGCCGTGTCATGGTTCTTACCTCGGAACAGATGCCGACGAGGGCATCGGCGCACCCGTAGAACTCCTCCTTGAGCGAGATGACGATGGTCTGGAGGCAGCCCTTCTTGGAGCGGATGTAGGAGGCCACCTTGCCGATGTTCGTGTTGTCGAGCGCCGCGTCTATCTCGTCCAGCAGGAAGAACGGCGCAGGCTGGTAACTGCCGATATACAACATTATAATTGAGTTGAGCCGTTTTTGATCCCAAACGACTTAATTTTTATTTGACGTCATCAAGCTACAAGCTATACAAAACCAATATAAGCTGGCCGCGCGCAGGTTGAACAACGTATAACGTCGCGCGGCCAGCTTATTTTGGTTTTGTATAGCTTGATGATGACCGACCCATTAAGAGCCCGGTGATGGAAGCCGGGGCCGGGGCAGACCAAGAAAAAGATGGCGCGAAGACCTGGATGCCCACGACGCAGAATGGCCACTGATGGCACGGGATGAAGAAGGCTGGAAAAGCTTGGGGGGAGATCTTTGCCCAACAATGGGACGAAATTGGTTTAAATAAAAAAATAGCTGGAATTGTCGCCGTGTGTACCTGTGTATAGCGAACAGCAGGGCCAGCGCCGCGACGGTCTTCTCCCCGCCGGAGAGGTTGGACATGGGCTGGAAGCGCTTGCCGGGCGCCACGCAGTTGTAGTTGATGCCGTCCAGGTACGGCTCCTCCGGGTTCTCGGGGCCGAGGAACGCCTGCGCCGACTGGTTCATGGCTAGGGCCTGCGGGGACGAACAACGTTTTAATGCGATCATTGTCTAGTTTTAACAAGTTGACGAACATAGCCTTATGTAGGATGCGTAACATGCTTAAAAATCAAATTAAATAATAATCAACTTATTCATATTCTTTATTGCTTATCATGTGTACTTACCTTGTAGATGGCGTCAATTTCATTAGCTACGTGCTCGAAACAATCCATGAATTTGTCATGACGTTCTTTCTTTACCTGTAAATTGAAAAAGATTTCATTAGGATACAGAAACGTTTGTGGGGTCGGACCTAAGTGTAGCGACACCTCTGCCGATTTTACGCGTATACTAGAAAAAAAATGGCACATAATGGTGTAATTTACGTCGCGTAAATTCGGCATGTGTCATCCATCGCACTCATACTTCCAATCCAAACATATTATAATAGCCGTCAAACAACTTGGCAAAATCCTTGACTGCACAGAACAACATTTGTAAGCGTACTCACTCACCTCCGCCGTTTGATGTTGTTTGCCGCGTAGTGTATTAACCCGATCCATTATTCCTTTATAACGCTATTGAGACTTCATTGAGACCCTACTAGGGAGATTCTAGCGACTCCTGCCAGGTGGAAGCGGTAAGGACGTACCTTCTCGAAGGCGAGCTTGGCCTTGTGCGCGCGCTTGCGGGCCGCCACGAACGCCTCGTTCGTCGCGCTGACCTTCTCGCGCACCTCGTTCAGCTTCTGCATCGCCTGTACATTGACAACTTGTGCTTAGTTAAAATTACTTTCTTCAACCATTCTGATTAATTCACTGTCCTGCCACTCTTTTCTAAAATACAATAAATATTGGGGTGTTATTATATTTTCTGTAGTGTCAACAATTATCTAGCGCCAATTTTGATGTTTCTGTCGTTTTGTCTTTACAGTTTTCACATCACAAGAATGAATTCAAAGTCAAAGTCAATATAATTTATTCACATGCTTGAAACACACTTATTAAACGTCAAATCTTTTTTAAGCTACCACCGCGTCGGAACGTGTTGTCGCTGTAGAGAAGATGCGGCCAGAAACTCTACAACATAACACGACTTAATAATATTTCTCCATAGAGCATTTTTCTGCCTGCATGTTTCAATTTTTTTTTGCTGGGGGGGGGGAGTTGATAATCGAATTGTAGCCCATCTGCATCGGCTAGGTCGGGGCCGTCGCAGGGGTGGGACTTTGGCAGAGGGGAAATTATGCGTAAGCCTGCTTCTCTCCTGTAGTGTCAAGGAGTACGTGTTTCTCCTGAAGGAATTACTTACGACACCCGTCTGGGATGGTGCTATTCTTAGCACAGAAGTTCACACTGGTGACATACCCTCATGTTTGGTGCCTGCATCTTGTCGACGGAGTTGTTGAACGCCTTCTGCAGCTTGTCCGCCTTCCGCGTGCACTCTGTAGTCTACGCGGGTCCTGTATGATAACGAACCACACGGCACAGTAGTACATACTGGTGACATACCCTCATGTTAGGCGCCTGTATCTTGTCGACGGTGTTCTGGAGGGAGTTGATCGCCTTCTGCAGCTTGTCCGCCTTCCGCTTGCACTCGTCCGCCTCCTCCAGCTCCTTGAGCGCTTCGGACAGAGCGCTGTAGTCTACGCGGATCCTGTATGATAAACACACATCAAAAATGTTATATGTGCATTTGTTTATGTGATACTGTGAATAAGGATTCTGTTAATTTGTGGGTCTCATAAGCGAGAAATGGAGAAAGCGTTATTTGTGATTTCTGTGCACGATTAACTTAGGAATGAAGTAAAAGACAAAATAATTTTGATTGGGTACAGCATTTCCCAGTTTTGTGGTTTTAGGAGTATCGTAAATTACGTGAGGCGTTTAGGTGAGCAAATCTTCGATATCTGGGTTGTGGGCTGTGGCGAAATTGGAAAACGCAATTCCCCGGTTGGAAGAGTGCGGGTGCAGTCCCGCCCGAGACTTAATTTTTCAATCATAAATTTTATTACATACATACATACATACATATACTCACGCCTGTGTCCCATTGGGGTAGGCAGAGACAATTGATCGCCATCGGCTACGATCCTGACATACCTCTTTTGCCTCTTCCACAGTCATAAGTCGTTTCATACACGCTCGTCGGTTTCGGGTACATTTGATCTGGCCCTTCTTAAGTATGCTGCCAATTTGGTCTGCATACGTACGTCTAGGGCAACCCCTTTCGACTTTTCCATTCACACTTGCTTTATATATTTCATACGTCATTCTACTATCACTCATCCTTTCCTTTTAATTTTATTAGTCACATAGTAATCATAAAACTGACCTGGATTCACGCTGGTACTGCTGTGTGGTGGACAGAGAGGAGGGGTCCGACTCTGTGTCGTCGAAACTGCCCTCCAGCAGCGGGATCATTATGTCGTCGATCTGGCATTAAATGTCAATGAAGAACATTATATCTTTGTGAGCATAATAAAGGTACCAGGACAACTGGAGTATAGGTGTACTGAATAAAATATTGGATCATCAGATGAAAATGATTGATAATTTATCTTTTTTTATACTTAAACTATGGAACCACCAAAGAAATCACATCTCTATGTAAATGTATGGTACAGCTGATTTTTTTTCGTGATTTCAATGCTGGGCCCATAGTAAAAGTTGTGCAGTTTAATAGTCTGAAGCACCCCCTTAAATATTGTTTAAGTTACACCCTGTATTTTGCATTTGGAGTGCGATTTTTGAATCTCATTCGTTGAGCTCAGCAGTTGAAAATGTCAAAATTACTATGGAGATATGCACCTTTCTACTGCTGATTTGACATTCAAAAATCATACTACAGGATAGAGATTTTTGAGTCAAATCAGCAGTAGAAAGATGCGTATTTCCATAGTAAGTCTGACATTTTCAACAGCTGAGCTCAGCGAATGAGATTCAAAAATCGCACTCCTGGTGACCAAATTATTTTTTGAGAATATGACATTCTAAGAGAATTTTTTTTTTTTTGCAAAATTGGAGATACCTTTTCATGAAGAATCTCTATATTCGTGAAGTGGAAGTAAAGTTGATGATGGTTTATTAGTTCATTTGATAAAATGAAAATTAGCTAGCGGGTGAAATAATTGTATATTTCGCCGAATACAAATTTTATAAATAGTAAATATCAACAGAGGGATATTGAGTAGAGTCTATGTCGTGATGGTACCTTGCACTGTCGCAGGATGTTGTGTCGGTCGCTGCGCTTGCTCTCGATGCGCGACTCTATGCTGGAGATCTGCTTCTGCACGTTCTGTATGTCCTTCTGTGCGCTCGTCAGGTCCTTGCGAGCCTGAGAGATACAGGGTTATAAACTTATTATAATCTAACTTATAACTTTTTTATCCATAGAAGATTTTTTTTTCGCTTACGCTGATAGAGGAACATCAGTGTAACCGCTTGTAAGATAGAGATAGTCATAAAATCCTATACTATTTATATGAAGCTAGATGACTGACTCCGGAGTCAAGCCGAAGTAAAACTGCCTTTTAACTCGCCCGATCACACTTTTCGTGACGCTCTCGTCACGCATTCACCAGGAGTGCGATTTTTGAATCTCATTCGATGAGCTCAGCATTTGTAAATTTCAATAATACTATGGAGATACGAATCTTTCTACTGTTTATTTGACTGTCAAAAATAATACTTCTGGAGTGCTATTTTTGAAAGTCAAATCAGCAGTAGAAAGATGCGTATCTCCATAGTAATTTTGACATTTTCAACGGCTGAGCTCACCGAATGAGATTCAAAAATCGCTCTCCTGCTTGCTTCCCAAGTCAAACGTGCGTAAATAAGTGTTACTTCAAAAATGGTTTACATCGATAAGGAGAACAATAAGTAGCGATCTCCTTTTTTTATTATCTAGAGCGAATTTGCTATGTGCATCTCTTATTGAGTGAATATGACTAGACACGTGCTTCCTTCTATACCTTCTCTTTCTACGATTTTATCACACTAAATCAATCACATTTTACATGGATACTGGTAAAAAAGGTTTATGATATTCGGAAGTAAACCCTAGGCTTTACGAGAAATTGATTCCCCGCTGAAATTCATTCATTCATTGCAACCCATTCCGTCACGAGGTGATTGGAATTCATGCGATATACTCGTAGATGACACAACCAGCTGGGCAAGCATGTTGCACGTGGTACGGCTATATCACGACCTTTATCTCGTTCGTTCGCGCGCAAATAGAAAGAGAGCGGAATACTACGACGGCTGTTTCCATTTCACCACTGGCTTTTCGGTGAAGGAAAACATCGTGAGGAAACCTGCATGCTTGAATTTCGAGGCATCTATTGTATCAAATTAAAGATTGAAAAATTTGTCTCGGGCGGGACTTGAACCCACGCTCTTCCAAACCGGGGAAACGTGCTAACCAATTACACCACCGAGCCCACTACCCAGAGAACGAAATTTTCAATCTGTTACGTCTTAAGGGGACGTGACGGGGTTAATTTGATTCGAAATAGCACAACATGGCTGTAACATGTAAACATAATCAATAATATGTATTGTATCCACTGTCCATTATAAGTGTCGACGGGCTCACCCCCCGTCACAATGGACAGAGTTTCGGTACTACTGGTGAAACGTGGATGTTCTGAGGTTTCAGGATATCTCTGACCCCCTCGGGAAATATAGTCTTTAGCATATACTTATGCTTATGTTTCCATTTCAAATATTATTGATTATTAACATGTGACAGAACAGTCGCTTCCTCATGAGCACAGTAACAGTACCTTGTTAACGTCCTCCTCGGCGGCGTCGTGCTTGGCGCGCGCGGCGGCTCGCTCGGCCTTCAGCGTCTCAGCGCGGCGCAGCTCCCGGTCTATGTCCTGGCGCTGTTTGGCCTCGGCCTGCCGCCCCGCCTCCAGCTCGTCCTCACCGTCTTGTACTGTTCGCTCCCACCGCGTCACGTTCTCTGTTGGTACGATTGTTTTAATTGTACAGTCGGTGTGTCAAAGGGAAGAAAGATAAACGATAGGGAAGTTCTGTCCCACTGCCTACTCCCACTGCACACTTTTATCTTGTATAGGATTCAGGTTCTTATTAATGTACTAGTGTTTATCCGCTACTTCGACCGCACAAATTATTTAAGTCAGATCATAAGCTATCAAACAAAAAAAGTTTCATCAAAATCGGTTTAGTAGTTTTTGCGTGATACGCAAACATACAAAAACAAACAAACAGACAGATAAAATTTCTAAAAAAGGTGATTTCGAGTCAGGGATACCTAAAAATCATATCGTAATCTTTTTTTGTAAATATCTTCAATTCAATGTACAGACACACTTCAGTTACAGTTTTATAATAGTTTAGATTAGATTTCATAGATTATTGATCGAGAGGATACAATACTTTTTTGAATTGCCTAGATCAGTTATAAATCCTGATATCGAAGGCAACTTACACAACAGAACCACAGATCAAGGCAATGAATAAATGAACAGTTAGGTAATCGTAATAAAACAGGTAAGTAAGTGTAATCACTAACTCTGCGTGTCCCTGGACCTCTCGAACTCAAGGTTGGAGGCGATGCGGTCGATCTGCGCCTCGAAGTCCATGCGCCGCTTGGCGCGCTCCTGCTGCGCGCGCAGCTCCCGCTCCTCGTACTGCCTGCACCGACACAACAACACACGTTCAACATCGCGCACAACACGGACACTTAGCTCAATCATTCTCGTGCCCACTTCCCATTATTTTAGGTCGGCGCAATAGGTCATCCTCTTCCATTCATCTCTCTATGCCATCATTTCAGCACTATGTCAGGCAGAGGGTGTTCTGGCGGAATTAACAGCGCTGCAGCTTTTGCTTCAGCCACAGGTCCGGCATTTCTAACCTAATTTTGGATTTGACATGATGACGTTCGCACATGCGCACTTCGTGCAAATTGTCTTTGACATATGTGTAGGGTTGACTTAGCACGCATTGTATAAACATAATCTACATTTCATTACTTTTTATTGTTCGATCAGTTATTAAAAATAGTATTTGAGCAAAAGAATTACTGAAAATGTGAATTTAGAGTTATTTTTTAACGTTTTATGCACTGAAAAGAATCAATTTTATATGTAGTCAAATCCAACTTGTGCGCGCGCCTGATTGCATTTGCATTCCCTTACTCGGCTTCCCTCAAGTTTCCCAGAGTGTGAGGGGAGGTGGGGTATCTAAAGTTAGAGGGGGGCGGGGAGTGGCCGTTCTGTATGTAGAACTATATACTATTACCTATTCTGTGACAGTTGTCATTTCATAGATCATCATTCTCGTGCCCACTTCCCATTATTTGGGGTCGGCGCAATAGGTCATCCTCTTCCATTCATCTCTCTATGCCGTCATTTCAGCACTCACACCTTTCCTCGTGTCGCTTCATACAAATGAAGAAAATTGAAAAGAGGTAGCATGTGCGACATTGAGTGCGAGCGAGACAGGAATACGCATTTGCCTACATTTTCTTGCCTTAGATCTATTTGCTATATCGGTCGATGTAAGTGGCTCACCGTATGTTAGCGACGCCGATGTCCCTGCAGAAGCCCCTGAAGACGACGTCCTCGACGTTGTTCATGTTCTCCTTGACCTCCTGTATGGTCAGGTCGCGTGACCGGATATATCTATTTGTTATCGATGTAAGTGGCTCACCGTATGTTAGCGACGCCGATGTCCCTGCAGAAGCCCCTGAAGACGACGTCCTCGACGTTGTTCATGTTCTCCTTGACCTCCTGTATGGTCAGGTCGCGTGACCGGATATATCTATTTGTTATCGATGTAAGTGGCTCACCGTATGTTAGCGACGCCGATGTCCCTGCAGAAGCCCCTGAAGACGACGTCCTCGACGTTGTTCATGTTCTCCTTGACCTCCTGTATGGTCAGGTCGCGTGACCGGATATATCTATTTGTTATCGATGTAAGTGGCTCACCGTATGTTAGCGACGCCGATGTCCCTGCAGAAGCCCCTGAAGACGACGTCCTCGACGTTGTTCATGTTCTCCTTGACCTCCTGTATGGTCAGGTCGCGCGACCGGATCGCACGCTCTATCTCCTCTATTTGTGGCTAACGTCAAAAACAATAACATGTTTTAAATCTTTCAGATAATTATTCAGATGGTGGTTGTCACTCGTGTTTTAATATCTGCATGTTTTTGTGTATGTAGGTACTCGTGTAATGTTATTGTACTCACCCCAAAGTTGTCCATCTTGCGTTCCAGTTCAGCCAGCTCGGCGTCCAAAGCTTTGATTTGTTTCAACTGAAACATAAATCACTTTTTAAACTTGACGAGACCTAAAGATATAGCGAAAACTATACAAAGTTTTACGTAATTAACTTAATTTCTTTAGGATCGTTTCCATGGTTGACATTTAATGGTTTCGAACAGAAACACCGTTTTATGTTCAGCTAGATAAGTTTAAATGTTTTCAAAACCAGGTTAGAATTTAAAATCTATATTTATTATTTACCGTAGTGTCTCGATCAGTGATGGCGTACTTGAGACGCGACTCAAGCCCTCGTATCTGTGAGTCCACCGTCGTAAGCTCGGACTCCTTGCGCGACTTCTTCATTGATTCACGCAGCTCTTCTGTCAGTTTTTCCTGCAGAAAACATCAAAATAACATGAAGTTAGAACAAAGATCGGAGGAAGTACTGACAGGATGTGATCAAAGTAAAATATACCGTAATGCTTCACAATAAAACGTAAAGGTAGGTGTCGGTGGGACATACTATACCTCATTCCAAATAAGGACGAAAAGATTTCCCGATTCCTATAATCATCATAATCTCAGTCGATGGAAGTCCACTGCTGGACAAAGGCCTCCCCAAGGATCGCCACAACGACCGGTCTTACGCTGCCCTCATCCAACGGGTTCCCGTCGCCTTCACCAGGTCGTCGGTCGACATATGAACCCACGATGCGCTTTCCGGTACGCGGTCGCCATCGGTTCTGCGAGCAATGTGCCCTGCCTACTGCCACTTTCAATTAGCAATTCTTTGGCCTATGTCGGGTACGCTGGTTCTTCTGCGAATCTCTTCATTTCTGATTCAATCTCGCAGGGAAACTCCGAGCATAGGACTCTCCAATCCCTTTGGGTGAGACAAATCGTGCACCACATAATTCCCTGTGTTGTCAGAAGACGATTGCATCATTATAACGATGTAGTATATACATAAGGTTACCTTCTTAGACTTGAGTTGTGATAGATGCTTCTCGTCCCAGCGCTTCGCTTTGCGCGCCAGGTCCAGCGAGCCGCCGGAGATGATGCCGGACTTCTGGTAGAACGTCCCGTCCAGGGCTAGGGCCTGAGGGTTACAGAACATGAGTTATCTTTGTCACTGTTTTGAACTGTATTTGCGCGCTGTATTAGATGAATCTCTGAATAGATCAAAGAGGTGGAACTTGACAATTACTATTGTCAAATTGGCATGTCCTCTCTAGTAAGAGGGCATGTCAATCGAGACCTGTGTCCAACAGTGGGACATCAAGGGCTGGAGTGCAATTCTCTAAGGTAACATCCTTCTTGCATCCTTCAGCATGAGTAGCATGCCACCGTGATACAGCTCTATCACACCTTCGCTCTTTTTCTATTTTCGCGCGAACGAACGAGACAAAAGACGTGATACAGCCGTATCACTTGTAGCATGCTACGAGTGCAGATCGTCGAAGTTGTCATAACAACGCATACCGAATTGACAGCTCGCCGATGTTTCAACCGATGTATGCGCTTAGTGAATTGCACTCCTGATAATAATGCTCACGTCGTATCTGCTGTTCTTGGTGCGATCTAGATCGTACGCGACGCGGGAGGCGTCCTCGGGCGTCTCGCAGACGAGCGCGTTGTTGGTGACGAACAGCACCGCGCGGTGGATCGCCGGCGGATCGAAGCGGAGCACGTCGAACAGTAGCTTCACGTTCTTTGGCTCCTTTATGTCTCTGCGAAGGGGAATTCAAGAGTTATTAATGAAATAGCGATACGACCCTCCCGGGCTTGTACAGTCAGCAGCAAAAAGATGTATGCCTCCTCGTGCAAAAGATGTATACAATTTAGTACTACGCGTAGTACTAAAGTGGATACATCTTTATACTACGACGTAGTAAAAGTGTAAACTCTTTGCTGCTGACTGTACACAAACCTACCAGAAAAATCATTCCCTTAAAAACCGTAAGGGTCCATCTTAATATGCTAACGGTTTTTTACGTACACACAAAAACGATTTGACCAATATTAATGAAACTTTTTGTATTTAATAGAACTGATATACATTTTATTACGCTACTATGACGGGGATTGGTACGGAAGAAGTTGCGGGTAAAAACTAGTAAGATATTCTGTCGCATGCATTCGGAAAGATGGGACAAAATGACCACAGACTGGGTTCCCAGGATGGTCGCCAGCGTCGAGGAAGACCCAGATAAAGGTGGAGAAGCAACATGGATGCCTTCATGGAGAGTTGGCCAGTAGTTGCACACAGGATTAGACTGTGAAAGGGAAGGCATTTACCCAGCGGTGGGACACTGAACAGGGTACATAAAAAAAGTATCTCACCGGAGTCTCTCACGCAGAGGCTTGGCCTGTATGTAGTCGAGCGGCAGGAAGGTCTCGGGCTCTAGCATGCGTTCCTTCAGCACCTGAATGCAGCGGCGCGCCGTCTTCTCCGTGTCGACCACGATGGCCTCCATGTACTTGCCCAGCACCTTGGTGATGGCCACGTTGTACCGCTTGTGTGTCGGCTGACACATGTTTATCATGCGGTCGTACTAAAACAAACATTATTATTTAATTTCATTCGTATATTTACAGTTGTTGATTTCGGAACTTTTGAACGCAAACTTTCTCAGAACTATAAATGGCCTTTTTTATATGAAATTAATGATATGTGGGTGTTGTTCGAATCAAAATGCCATTCAGGAGAAGTAATTCCCGGAGTATTGGAACTTGGTTTAAACATTCCTTTGGTATATAAAGTTGAAGAAAATAAAAAATCCTGGTAAGGGGGGGCTCTAGAGTGATTTTTCAGTTTTTAGCTTATTTCTCGGAATCTATAAGTCGTATCGAAAAGTTTTGTAGGTACAAATTGATTCTGATAAAATTTCCTACAAAATAAATAGTATGCACATTTTTCATAGGACTTAACCTTTGAGGGCTAAATTTGTATGGCGACGCTCATGAAAGTTGAAGATAAAAAAAAAAGATTCCATATTCTTAATCAGCGACCCCGATAACCCCCGGATAACAATATTCAGTCGGTTCGGTGAACCTGCGTTGGCGTTTGAAATTTCCATGGCAGCCATCTTGGATATCGCAATTTTGGATTTATTTCACCGCCAACCAAATTTGACCAGGGTCCACTATTGATTCGAACTATGAAACGATCCTCACGTCTCCAGCTGTCTCCTACACATAGCGGTCTAACATACCACTCCGGGTATTTCCCGCTTGAAGTTCTCCATGATCTCCTGCTTCTTCCTGCGCCTGGCCTACTCGTGTTTGTCAACCCTCGCGTCTCCAGCTGTCTCCTACACATAGCAGTCTACAATGAACGTACCACTCCGGGTATCTCCCGCTTGAAGTTCTCCACGATCTCCTGCTTCTTCCTGCGCCTGGCCTCCTCGTGCTAGACCCTCGCGTCTCCAGCTGTATCCTACACATAGCAGTCTACAATGAACGTACCACTCCGGGTATCTCCCGCTTGAAGTTCTCCACGATCTCCTGCTTCTTCCTGCGCCTGGCCTCCTCGTGTTTGTCGACCCTTGCATCACCGAGCTGCGAGGCCACGTCCTCCAGCTGGGCCTGCAGCTCCGCTGCGCGGCCGCGACACTCGCCCACGTCGTTCTGAGAATAGAGAACTTGATTATTTCTTCTTATTCAACTTTGCGCATTAAAGAGATACGTAGAATCTGATGACAAATAGGGAAATCAAATTATAGAGTAATCAATACTGGGGTAATTAGATTAGGGCCATTTACACACTGCGACTTTTTGCAGTGCAGAAGTTCTGCAAAAAGCATCGAATGAGTTGCGATGCAGAATCGATGGAAACCGATAAAGCATGGATGCAAACGCAATTCAGCCACGATGCAAAACTTTCGGAATATTTGATAAGTTATTCATCGACAGCCTTTGAACACGCGCATGTGCATCGATACAAACGTTTGTGTGCATCGCTTCAATCATGCGTTTGAATCTATACAAACGACTGTTAATGGCTAGTTTAGCGATAAAGTCACGCGATAGACAAACGCGCGTTTTTATAGCTGCCAATATGTCGCAGTCTGTACGCTATTTAGACTTGACAGGTCGACACTACCATGTGAAAATATATATTTTTTTACTTTTTTCATTTCATGAGATTCTGGTCGACCTACACAACCCCATATATATTGGGATGGTTAGAAACTGTGCTACAACTACCAACACGAGTCCGACAGCTACGGAATGAAATGTGGTGGTCTATTTTAAGCTACACCGACATGTCTACAAGATATTTTGTAAAACCTAACCTCGTTTTTACAAGTGGCAAATGTGACAAGTGTTTCTTGCAGGTCGTACATACCTGTAACTCGTTCCTCAACCTCCTCTGTTCCTCGAGCGCTTGCTCTGAACTCTTTATGTGCTCGTTCAGCTTCTCGACACGCTTTATAGCTTCGTTCCTTTCGTGACCCTGTGGATGACAAACATTATCAATTATTATACGTTACCTAATATCCTGACATACTGACGACTGATAGTAGCGTCGTCGGTTTATACATTGAGGAAGACCAGATCTTCCAATTGATTTTGAATTGGAGTCTAACCAGAAGCAGAAAAGAGGTAAGAATAGTAGATTAGATTATTTCGTAAACATAAACATACATAATAGTAGATTAACACACCGAGGGCAGGAAAGTAAGAAAGGTCTCAGATCTCATGTACCTAATTGTACAAACAAACATATGATCTGTGGCTTTCTTATTTACTGCCCGAGGTTAGTACACTATTTTTCTCCAATATAGAGGCGGAATCTTCGTTTAGCGCAGTGGGACAAAAGTTGACGCTTTCCGCCCGGAGGGGTGAAAAAGCTTTTTCTGGCTAACTCAAGTCGAATCCGCGTCTATAAATGTGTGTCTCCTTTTCGTTCTGGTCCGCTCGAGCCACGTACCTTCTGTCGATGTTTGTTCTCGAACTCGCCCTTCCTGCGCAGCTCGTTGTCGAGCCGGTCCTGGTCGGACTTCTGCTCCCTGTTCACAGAGTCCAGCTCCTGCAGGTAGCGCGCTGCTTGCCGTGACGCTTCCATCTTCAACTCCTCGTATTCACGGATCTGGCGACATGGGTATTAAGGACTTATTTACGTCATCATAGAGACTATATTACGATAACCAAATTAGAACAAGCACAATGCAGAAGCGTGATTTTTATCCAACGTATTTTAGAAGGGATTTTTCAAGACTGTAATACCATAGTGTAAAGAAAAATTAATACTTTGAGAGTTTACTACAAATCGTTAATATTTTACTTACTATCTTAAGTACTTCTTTTGGGCGCTAAGGCCATATTAAAATAAATGTTTTTCACCTCACAAGCTCGGAAAGATTCTGTTTATCGTTCGAAATCTGAGTGCAAAAGTGTATTTTATCCGCTAGCGTGCAAAGAGTTTTTGAAATTCGAATTTGTCTATTCAATATTTTTGTATACCGCCAATGCACTGAAAATGCTTAATAACTATTTCATGACACTGGCCAGCACGAAAATAAAAACTTTTTGAAATGTTCTTTTTAGCAATTCACTTTTTTTCCTCGCTGTTGTGAGGTGAAAAATTGTGTGTTTCGCTCGGCTGCAAAGTTATTCTGCATCTCGTACCTTTGAAACCTTCGCTAAACGCTCAGGATTCTATTATATGAACCACTCGCTTCGCTCGTGGTTCAATCCTATAATCCTTCGCTTGCTCAGGTTTCAATAAAAGTACTCGCGCCAAAAAGCAACTTTGCAGCCTAGCATAACAAATAACTATTTCCTGATAGTTTTTTTTAGTGGTCTAGAATGTTATTAGACTATATTATCAAAGAAGAAGTGTTCCATCGAGCGGCCTGGAGAGCTATGGTGGCGCAAGAGGCCCACGATGCTCAGGTCCTTCAGCCGTGAGATTACGACTAAGAAATAAGAAGAAGAATTCTTGTGGGATCTTACTGGCTTACGGCTAATATCAGACTTTTCTCCTCGTGTCCCTCTGAGTAACAGAGATCAAGAGCGTGTCTTTCTCCCCTCAACATTGGCAGAATTCTAATTAAAAAAAATTTTACACATCTACTCAGAACCTATTTGACAATTAGTCAAATCAGCTACTCTTTATTGGAAGTCAAAACGCGCGCTTTGTATGAACATTTGTACTATATACTGAATTTATAACGTCATGAACACTTAATTACTTTTTAAAATTTATCCTATTAATAAAAATAGTATTCGAGCTAAAGAATTACTGAAAATGCGAGTTTAGCGTTATTTTACCGAGAAGATAAATTAAAAAATATTTTATGTAGTCAAATACCCTACTTGTTATTTAAGGTGATACGATACCTGTGCCTCTTCCAAATGAACATCAGACCGTCCAGTGTGTCCAGTCCCTAATATGGAAGCCTCCCACACGGCCTTCTGGTCCTCTATCTCCTTGAGCTCGTCCTCTAACTTCTTGATGTCCGCCTGGTGGGCTTCGTGAGCCTTGCGGGCCTGCTCCAGGGTCTTTATGGCGCTCTCTAGCTTCTTCTGAGTGTGGGTGACGCGCTCTTTGGCCTTTATGAAGGTAGGACGCTTTTTGGATACTTCCGCTTCCTGTGGACATTTGTAATCAAAAATTAGAACGAATGATATAATTCCTATCAACATGTCACACTGCTGCCAATACAAATTTTTCTGATACGGGCATGCGTAGTGGACTAACGCATTTTATTTGTTTTCTCTTGCAACTGTAAAGGACGAAATTTAATTATCACTGGGGAAACACTCTGGCAGATCTATGCCCGATTTACCAAAATATATTTATGATGAATGATCAGAAATGGTGGAGGAACAAAGTTGTATCGATAATTCTATCTACTAACCACTTCTCTGATCTCCTGGTCGATCTTAGCCAGCTCCCGCTGGACGGCGCCCAGCTCTTTCTTCTTATCCTTCAGCGCGTCCTCCACCTTCGTCCGCTTCTTCTCCAGCTTGGTGACCTCTGAGTGTTTGTGCTGTAGATCTTCCTCCATGTTTTGGATCTCGCGCTCGTTGTGGTACAGGTGGAAGAGTTGCAGCTCCACTTTTTGTTCTTGCTGAAAATTGATATAGTTCTAAGTGAATCTTGGCTTAAAAAGCATGGAAAAAGGAAGCATGATCGAGTTGGAAACCTAGTTCACAGAAAACTCTTATTTTACTTGCCGTACCTGTCGCTATGGTATCGAGCTTTATAGCCAAGAGCGTAAGTGCTTGAATCATCTTTTATAGATGGAAAGGCCAATGATGAGGAGGAACAGTTAATTATCGGGAAAATACTACGGCACATCCTACGATTACTTTTTAATTTTAATAATTTTACACATTGTTTAATTTCAGAAGCGAAAGATAATTCGTAATATAAAAGGTGTTTTGAACATATTCTATGTCACAGTCTTCGATCAAAATAAAATGAATGGATAGGCCTAAAGCGCGGTAAGTTGAAGCAAACTACTGGTGCACTTGGTACATACAAACTAGCGCCATTATCTGTCAAATCTAGGGCACTTGCATACAAGTGACAAGTAAAAATTTCATTTGTTTTGCCTCATTTTTCTGGTTTGAAATGTTCGCTTAAGGCCTATCCATTCATTTTATTTTGATCGAAGGTCACAGTAGTAAATTAATATTTCTATGTAAATTCGTGGTTGAGACATCGGCGAGCTATCAATTCGGTATTCGCTAAGATTATTTCATGTGTCAATTTGACATAAAAACTTCGACGATCTGAAGGATGCAAGAAGGATGTGACATTTGTGAGCTCATCGATGTGACGCTTAGTGAATTGCACGCCTGGTCTGGGCAATCAGCTACAGCTATAGAACAATAGTTCAATGGGAATAAACTGCAATATAGAACTGACCAGCTCCTCCCTGAGCCTGGTGTACTTCTCGGCCTCCTCCTTCTCGAACTTGGCCTCCTTCCTCTCGGCGGCCACTCCCTTCTTCTTCTGGTAGGAGAACTGCGCCTCCTCGTCCGCGCGGTTCACCTCCGCGCGACATTGCTCATACTGCTCCTTTAGTACTCCTGACCTAAGGTGCACATTGTTTTTTCAATTATTTCAATTAAAAAATGTATTCTTCTTCTTATCGTGTGGGCAAGCCCTGGTGTCAGAGTTTATTCAAACCGCCTTACGGCCTCTGACGTGGTTTTTTATGTAACGACTACTACCACCAGAGATAGTAGCCGGGACCAACGGCTTAACGTGCCATTCGAAGCACGGAATCATTTTCCTTTTCAGACAATCAGGTGATTCAGCCTGCAATGTCGTAGCCAACTGGGGAAAAACGCACAAAGTGATACGTGTACTAGGTACGTGTCCCCCGTGGGAATCGAACCCACGACCTCCGTGTCAAGAGCTCTTGACCATTAGACCATGGAGGCAGTATGTATAAATGTATTTAGGGTTACGAGATACGACACATTGATTGACAGCGATCGACGATTTGTCCATACAAAAAGAATGATTACTATAGGACGCGGTACGCATCCTTTCGCATCGGCGTGGCGAACGGCGTCCCATACTAATTGTGCTTTTTGTATTGACAAATCGTCGATCGCAGTCGATCAGTGTGTCTGTCGTTACCCTTAAGGGTATATTACCTTTGGCGGTCTCCATACAAACGAAGTCTGGTGATATTTTCGATACTGTCCAATTAAAGCCAATGATTTTTTTTATTTTTTATTTGATAGGATCAACGTTACGTCATAGTAGGTAGAAAAAAGGTGATATGCTTAGTTTTCATACACTTCCGTTATCTGGTTAGATCTATGCCTATTATACATTTTGTTTACATTAAGTGTACATGTTAGAGTATGTTGGCGTACATTCGATTTAAATCAATAATCAAATAATAATGCTAAAGTAAAGATAAAGTATCAAAAAATAGCCATAGAGGTATGCCTACTGCAATGACCAATGGAAGCATCAGAAGCGTACTTACCCACTGATCTCCTCGAACAGCGCCGTCCTCTCCTTGGGGTTCTTCATGGCGATGCTCTCGACGGCGCCCTGGAACACGAGGAAGTTCTTCGCCTTCACGTTGATGCCCAGCTTCTCCAGCTCCGACAGGTATATGCTTGTTGATACTGACTGTAACGAGGAGACAAATATAGCTTGGCCATAAAGTCATGAAAATGGTGATAGGTGGAACTAAAATTTGAGTATGGTGGTGTTGCCAGGTTATGCGTGATTTTGACGTTCTTGCGTGGAGGCAGCGGCAGCGCCCTCATTTTAGTTATATGCAAATCTAACTTTTTATAAGCAAATCCAAAATAATAACACATATTCTGTTAAAACTGCAAACCGTTACCTATTATGGTTCAAAAGATACAGGCTTTTAGAGCTAGGACTGATGAAAAGACAGCATAGGCTTAGTAATGGGTTCCCGAGACGATCAAGTGCACTTGACAAGTCTATTTGAATATTGATCGTTTACGACATTGATTGGACGATTACCGTCAAGGGGAATAAGACTTGATCAAGTACAATTACGCCACACTTTTCAAGTGCACTTGATCGTCTCGGGGACCCATAATAGGGCAGAGGGCACCCTTTGGTTATGGAACCCTACAAATTATGATAATGATGCCCCATTCCTTTAGTCACCTCTTAGGACGCGTGCACCAACTTGGTGCTAAATGTATTTTACTACGAACCGTCTCGCTCGAAAATTCGACGAGTTTCAACCCCCGGAGCAGGCCGGGTTTCGAAAAGGCTACAGTACCATAGACCACATCCACACGGTAAGGCAGATTATACAGAAAACCGAGGAGTATAATCAACCTTTGTGTCTAGCCTTTGTGGACTATGAGAAAGCCTTCGACTCGATCGAGACCTGGGCTGTTCTGGAGTCCTTGCAGCGATGCCAGATCGACTGGCGATACATTGAGGTGCTTAGATGTCTGTATGACGCCGCCACTATGTCCGTACAAGTACAAGATCAGCAGACGAAGCCGATCCAACTGCTAAGAGGAGTGAGACAGGGGGATGTTATTTCCCCGAAACTGTTCACTAATGCGATGGAAGACGTCTTCAAGATGCTCAATTGGAAAGGACGAGGCATATGTGTGAACGGCGAGTACATCTCACACCTGCGTTTTGCCGACGACATTGTCGTCATGGCGGAATCGCTGCATGACCTCAGTGGGATGCTTAGCGACCTTAATGCCGCTTCCCGACGGGTCGGTCTCGGCATGAACTTAGACAAGACGAAAGTCATGCTTAATTCTCATGTCGAGCCAGAGGCGGTATACGTCGGTGAGGCGGCGATAGAAATTGTGCAAGACTATGTCTACCTTGGACAGACTATAAGACTAGGTAGAAACAACTTCGACAAGGAGGCCGCTAGGCGTATCCAGCTAGGATGGGCTGCTTTCGGGAAACTACGTCATATATTCTCCTCGGCCCTACCACAATGCCTCAAAACGAAGGTGTTCAATCAGTGCGTTCTGCCAGTGATGACCTATGGTGCGGAAACGTGGACCCTGACGATAGGGCTAGTTCATAAATTCAAGGTCGCTCAGCGAGCTATGGAGAGAGCTATGCTCGGTGTTTCTCTGAGAGACCACATCAGAAATGAAGTGATTCGTCACAGAACTAAAGTGGCTGACATAGCTCAGAAAATTAGCAAGCTGAAGTGGCAATGGGCTGTCGAAGAACTGACAACCGATGGGGTGTCAGAGTTCTAGAGTGGAGACCGCGAACTGGTAGGCGTAGTGTGGGACGCCCTGCTGCCCGCTGGACAGACGACCTAAAAAAAGTAGCGGGGAGCGACTGGATGAGGAAGGCCGAGGACAGAGTTTTGTGGCGCGCCTTGGGAGAGGCCTATGTCCAGCAGTGGACGATGATAGGCTGATGATGATGATGAAATGTATTTTAAGCCCTAATTCTAGATCACATGACAAATATTCGTTTGGCTTTTGAAGATACCCATCTAGGTTGGCGATATTTCAAGTGACACTAAACTTTATAAGACAACTAGTGTTTACCCGCGACTTCATCCGCACAAATAATATACCAGATTTTAAGTCAGATCATAAGCTATCAAACAAAAAAAGTTTCATCAAAATCGGTTCAGTAGTTTTTGCGTGATGCGCGAACAAACAAACAAACAAACACACAAACAAACAGACAAACCGACAGACAAAATTTCTAAAAAAGGTTTATTTCGAGTCAGGGATACCTAAAAACCATATCGTAATCTTTTTTTTGTAAATATCTTCAAGTGTGTCTGTAACACACTTCAGTTACAGTTTTATAATAGTTTAGATTAGTTTGGAAAACATCGTGAGGAAACCTGCATGCTTCAATTTCGAGGCATGTATTGTACCCACTGTCCATTATAAGTGGCGACGGGCTCAACCCCTGTCACACTGGACAGAGTTTCGGTACTACTGGTGAAACGTGGATGTTCTGAGGTTTCAGAATATCTCTGACTACCCCCTCGGGGAATATAGTCGTGAGCATATGCTATGCTATGCTAGATTAGTTTAGACAAGTAACTTACTTGTCCATCTATCTTGTGGTCTGAGGACTGGCCAATGACGGATCTCTGGAATTGTTTCTCTGTCATATCTTCAAGTATGAATGTCGCTGTCACTGAGGCACTACAAAATAATTAATCATTAAAATCAAGAAAAATATGCAATAAGCCAAGATCCGACCGTAAATTTATGCACCTGTTTGGTGAACGAAATGTGATTTAAGTGAAAGTTTATACAGGTGTTCATCCAACGCCGCCGGTACCTTTACCATGACGATTTATGGTACCATTTTTCCATCGATCTGTTTGGGAAGTAAATAAGATGCCATCTGAAAGATACCAATTTAAAGAACTGGAAAAACTAGGGTTGCCACCTCTCAGTCTGCCACAACTTCGCAACTCTAGGGTTACAAATGACTTCTTTGAACCTAGATGGCAACCCTAGTTTTTCCAGTTCATTAAATTGGTCTCCTTCAGATGGCATCTTAACTGTTTTCCAAACAGGTGGAAAAAATGGTACAATAAATCATCATGGTAAAGGTACTTGCGGCAAGATTTTGCTAGGCAACCCGGCGGCGTTGTATAAACCTCTGTATAAAGCATAGCATAGCATATGCTCACGACTATGTTCCCCAAGGGGGCGGATATTTTGTTATTATATTACCTAAGTACTTTGAGCTATGCTATGTACCTACTATTTTCATTTCTATTAATTTTGCTTTCTATTATAATATGCTAAGTATGATATAATAAGTAAATTATTTGTAATGTTCACATTTGCTGTGCCCTACAGGGTTCATAATGATCTCATAGCTTATAAGTTAACACCTTGTTGTACATTATGGAATGCAATAAAATATTGAGTATTGAGGGGGTAGTCAGAGTTACTCCTGTATAAACTTTCACTTAAATCATAATTTTGCGGTCGGATCTTGGTATACATTATTGAAATTAAATGTTGTAGATTTCGACATTTTCACAAGGTATTCCTTAACACTTAAATAGGAATTTCTCAGAATTCTACTCTAAAAGGGAAACATTTTAGTTAAATAGATGAATCCTCTACCTCAAAGACAGTAATTACAGTTATTTTAGAACACTGGGCAGAGTTTCGGTACCTACTACTAGTGAAATATGGATGTTCTGAGGTTTCAGAATATCTCTGATTACCCCTTCGGGGAATATAGTCGTGAGCATATGCTATACATGCTACTTTGTAAATAAAAAAATTTTAAAGCCGAAAACTTTTCTTAATTGTCATAGGTAGTTTTTGAATAAATAAATCCTTATTATTTTATTCGTACAACATTGTAGTGTAGCCTACTGTAGCCCTAATTCTTAACTAGTACACCATATGACTGGGTTTAATCAGAACATGTTCTCAAGAGATTCCTTACAAAAAGTAAAAAAAACCGTATAAAAGTCCCTAAAACAGAATAAAATGGAAAAAAAATAAGGTTAAAACAAATATATATTTTTCTCCCCTCGCTAAACGAAGTCCCGCTGAGCTAAACAAACCTTTCTTACTTTCCTGCCCTTGGTGTGTAATCTACAAATTTACAAAAGCAAAAAGTATTGGGGCTAACACAAAAGATCCCACTGGGTCGAAGTGTTGCTGGCCTGCCAGCCCCCACGACAAGATAAGATAAAATACAAATGTTTTAACCTAGAATTAAACATTTTAACGGGTTCTTACCGCATTTTGGTATATTTGAGTTCCCAAATACCAAAACGCGGTAAGAACCCATTAAAATGTTTAATCTAGATTAAATAATAACCGTGTAACTCTCCAAAATTGTATTACTATTATTTTGATATTACCTCCTCGCAACGGGCTTGTTGATGGACGCACCGTGGATGAGGTCGCTCAGCCGCTTCACACGGAGCAGGTTTGTCTTCTCACCCATCACAAAACTTACTGCGTCCATGAAGTTTGATTTACCTGTACATGTTACATATCATTAGAACGATCATTAGTCATCAAAGATCAAGTTAAAGATAACTCAGGACATAAGTGTCTTTGAATTTTGGGAGGCTAAGGGCCTGTTTCACCACTTCTGAGTAAGTCCTTTTACAGACTCCGTCAGATATTTTGACATAATTTCATACAAAATATGTCAAATTATCTGTTGGATAAGCTAACAAGAACTTACCCAGAAGTGGTGAAACAGGCCCTAAGTAAAAGATGCAACATTGAAAGTGAAAAAACTAAAGTGGACTTGGACACGGCATATGCTAAGGGACCGCAAAGAAAAGTGGAACAGTGGAATAGTGGAATGGCAACCGAGAGATGGACAAAAGAAAAAGACGATGTCCAAAGAAACAATTGGCAGACAACATCAGAACAGTCGCAGGTTCTCTATGGACTAGACTCACAAAAGATAGAGTGCAATGGAAGATGCTGGAGGAGGCCTATGCGTCTCTGGATGCGCAGAGTGAAGATGAGAACTAATAGAAGAGTGTAACATTACAACTAATTTATCTCTGCAAAAGGCTAATAATAAATAAATAAGTTAAAGAACAAACGGGATGACCGTTTGAAGATATTACAGGTGACAATGAAGAATGGGCTGCTTTTGGGAAACTAGGTCATATACTCTCCTCGGCCCTATCACAATGCCTCAAAACAAAGGTGTTCAATTAGTGCATTCTGCCAGTGATGACCTATGGTGCGGAAACGTGGACCCTGACGATAGGACTAGTTCACTAATTCAAGGTCGCTCAGCGTGCTATGGAGAGAGCTATGCTCGGTGTTTCTCTGAGGGATCACATCAGAAAAGAAGTGATACGTCATGGAACTAAAGTGGCTGACATTGCTCAGAAAATTAGCAAGCTGAAGTGGCAATTGGATGGTCATATCTGCCGAAGAACTGACAACCGATGGGGTGTCAGAGTTCTAGAGTGGAGACCGCAAACTGGTAGGCGTAGTGTGGGACGCCCTGCTGCCCGCTGGACAGATGACCTAAAAAAAGTAGCGGGGAGAGTATGAGGAAGGCCGAGGACAGTTTTGTGGCGCGCCTTGGGAGAGGTTGTTCAGCAGTGTACGATGATAGGCTGATGATGAATGAAGAGCGGCTGAACTGTACAATGAGTACCGTCGAATTTGGGGTTGGGGATGGGTGGGGGGGATAGGGGGGCGTCCCCACATGCCCCCCCTAGAGGGAAAAAGTACGGAAACCCCCCCCTTTTTTTGCCCCCCTTCAGTCCAAAAATAGCTGGTAGAAGGCGTGGGAGGGACCCCAGATCTTGTTGGTTAGGTTAGCGAGGAGCGAAGCGACGAGCATGTTAGGTTTCTTGCGACCACAGCGCACGAGCCGAGCGAGCGGAGCGAGCGGTGCCGCGGCAGCGGCCGGCGAGTGCCAGAACCGAATTGCTACTGTTTACCTAGTCGCCTCGAATCCCCTCCCCCCCTGTGGGGTGGTAAGGGGATTTTCCCCCTCCACCCCCTCAAATTCATGCAGCAGGATACTTAAAATGTCACTTTTTATAAAAAAAGGGGGGGGGTTCCGTACTTTTTCCCTCTAGGGGGGGCATGTGGGGACCCCCCCCCTATCCCCCCCACCCATCCCCGACCCCAAATTCGACGGTACTCATTGTACAGTCCTTCCTGAAGAGCCAAGAACCTAGTTAGTAGGTCAAAACTGAACCCAACAATAACCTTGTAACAAACTATTCTATAGTCATTTCTACGTTATTAAATGAACACCATAATAGTTTCCGAATGCCACGAGCAGTGTAAGGTTGAGAAAACCCCTTACCTGAACCATTAGGCCCAACGACGGCGGTGAAAGATTTCAGAGGTCCTATCTTATGGTGGCCACGGTAGGACTTGAAATTTTCCATATCTATAAACTTTAGGAACGCCGGCATCTTGGCGGTTTATTAATTTTGCTGGCTCACTACACAAAAACGATAAATTAATTTTACAAAAACATTGCGCCAAAATATCAACAATAGGCCAAGCTGTCAACCATTTTATTAAATAGTGATGTCCCCGACTCGACTGAATCGCCAATCGTTAAAAACCGTACTTCTTTTCCTTCTCCTATCCTTTCGTACCAGATTTATACGAATAAAATTTTGGTACGTGTACCGTACCGGATGTTCTGACGTTTCAGAATATCTCTGACTACCCCCTCGAGGAATATAGTCGTGAGCATAATATGCTATGCTTAACCTCTCACCTACCACCGACCTACTCGTAGGTCAGCTGAAAAGTACCTTTTCATCCCGCCGACCCATTGGTACGTCAGCATACTGCATGCGACTTTATACTATATTTGAATAACTTATGGTTCAAATTGCAATGTATGGTAAACATGAGTGAATGAACGATAAATCTAGCTTCCTATTGGTGTAATTTACTCGCTCATTTTTGCGCTCCTCATTCAAATACGTCAGTTCAAAAGTTCTTGCTTGATATGTTGGTTGGTTGGTTTATTTGTGCGAATAACTGGATTTTCTCATTATTTGGTAAGTAATTGTTATATTATTTATATTTATATGTATATGTATTTGTAAAATACATATAAATAATAACATATAAGTAAGTAGGTTCAAGAAAATATGAGCTTCAAAGTGGTCAAAGGTTGATTTTAGGAACAGTACTTTTGTTAGTCATTTTTCTTACAATTTTCAAGACACGCCGACTGATAATGCAGTTTTGACTAATTGTACATTTCATAAAGAATCTATTTCCTCAATTATTTTTGAAAAATAATGGAAGATTGACTAGAAAATAATTTGCAAACTCTACTCGACCTTTTTACGAAGCCGCCATGTTGAAGTTTGCCGCCATGTTTGTAATTTTTGTATGGTAGAGGATGTTTATTTTTTTATTCTACTTGTGATATGTATTACCAACCTATTATAATATTCTTGCTATTTTTATATGTATTATTTTTTTTCTTTCATGTATGAATCATCAAAAATGTGGTGGAGATTATAATACTGGTGGCTGCCACGAAAATGAGCCCACCACTCAAGAACTGGCCGGCACCACAACTTTTATTTTTATTTTTATTATTTTTACAAATAAATACATAACACGCAAAACTTTTTTGTTTTCAATAAAATAAAAATTTTCAAAACATCCACAACGAAATTATGCCTTTGAAATTTTAATCATCCTATATGCTGTCATGATTTGTATGTCAACTCCCACTGACCCATTCGTAGGTCAGAGCATTTTAAGAGCACTGGCGGTCCTGGGATTTGACAGTTTTCAGTAATGGAAAGGGTGGGACGTCAGAGGTTAAGCTACGTGTCCCGCCATAAAACCGGTAACGCATTTGTTGGTTTCTATCGTACGTGAATCCGAACGTGGAAAGAACAGTCAAGTCAAATGTCAATGTCAAAAATTCAATGTCGTATTTTGTTTATGAAAGTTTTGGGAATTTTGCTTTCGACGAATACTGTGATAAATCCAAGATAAACAATTGTTTCTTTGTGTGGTAACAATATAAACAAACACGGCCCGGGGCGTACTGAAATATGACCGGTGATCCTACTACACCTGGGAGCCCTTCAGATTTTAGCGACCGCGAACAAGCTGTCCTGATGGATCCTATTGACCACGACCGATGCAGATATCCATATTGTATCGTTTGGACTCCTATTCCGGTTTTAACGTAAGATTTCACAACATTCACAAACGTTCCCCTCTCCTAATAACTGACTCAATGACTTATATCAAAAGTAGGCCTGACTCATAGGTTCTGCGCCTAAAGGTATAAAATGTAACAACGCAGCGCGACCTCGTCAAGGGGGACGGACATATCTCGCGCCAAGTGTCCATCGCGGCACTCGTATGTAATACTTACCTTCCGCCATAGTGTAATTAAACTAGTGTTTGCGCTCGGCGGTCGCGACAAGTCAATCGTGCACGGCTCGCGGGGGAACGTGTCCCAGTACCGTCTTACCTGCGTGCGGTACCTACACTGTACCTACGCGATGCCCTGTGCAGTGTGTGGGGGACACACTGCATAGACAATACAATATTTCATACATTTCCTGGGCGCCCCAGGTATTCTATACATTGCCTAGGCATTTTACAGAGTATCTGATTATACAGATTGTCGGTAACATCTACAGTGTAGATTCTACACTCTTATAAAACTGTAACAGAAGTGTGTCCGTTCATCAATGATATTTACGATAATATGGTGTTCAGTTGTCCCTGACTACAAATTCTTAATTTTTTTATCAGTCTGTTTGTTTGTTCTAAAAAACAAATAAACCAATTTTGATGAAACTTTTTATGTGATGAAGCTTATGATTATATGCTTAGACTTAAAAAATTATATGCTTGCTAAGATGCCAGGCACAGGTGCGGATGAAGTCGGGGGCAAAAGCTTGTGTAGAACTAATATTCTGTATCAAAGATTCATACATTCATTGCTAAGCTCAAAATGTGATGTGCGACATGTGTGCTAGTGCTAGTACACACGTCGCACATCACATTTTGAGCTTCAGTATGCATTGATGAGTGATGCGCACTGCTGGGCATTGCAGACCCTACATGTAAGTCCGAAGTGAAAGTGTGTGTGATTAAAACATCTTGTTAAATTCCAGATGGATTTTCCCTTTTCTCGGTCACATGGGTATTTGTTCGTCTAGCGGAGTAATCCGCGACTTTGCTGCCCCCTACTTTGTATCTGAGGACCTCATGGCATTTGGCAATCCCACAAAATATTGGCAACTGTCCCCACACAAGGCACACAATGGTCAGGCAGGGTGGGACGCGGCCGTCGCTGAAGCTTCAGAGATATATAAGAAAAGAATGGTAAGTCATTTAACATATTATGGTAAAATTGAGCAAAGATATAAATATTGTTGAGAGAATTACTCTCTAGGCGTGTTTTTCTAAGTGAAAGTGTTAAAATTGAAAGTTAACTTTTATGTTTCAGCACATAATATTCTACGACAACTGCCACTCCCACGTTGCCACGGCACTAAACATCATGAACTATAACGGCTGCAAAAACTGGAACATGGTCAAACTGGCGTTCTATATGATACCATTCTCTAGATATGTCAGGTAATATACTTACTAAAATAAATATTATATTAGAATATGAATAAGGCCATTATTTTTAAAAGCCATCTTAGTTTAAAAGGATGCTAATGATCAAATGGCATTATAAGGACATTATTTTTGCCATTTGATATACAGGGTGAAATTGATATCATTAGCATCCTTTTAAACTAAGAGTCTACCCATCAAACTGAACAAGTTTTTTTTTTTTTTTTTTTTTTTATTTATGGCCTTTGTTATTGTGTCAAGGCACAATAATTCCGCCAATGTCAGCGTAGTGGAAAAGACACGAAATTCTCGAGTCGTGGTCAGTTTTTTGAAGTCGGAGACTCCGTTTTACTTAGTGGAGATTAACCGTTCACAATCTAAAACAAACAAAACCACAAATAGGTACATGGACATCACAGACAAAAACAACACAACAAATGTTTTAATAATATTAGTAGGAAGCTTATAGATACATACCTACAGTAAAAAGATAATCTTGTCTACAATTTAATATCATACATTTTAATATACTTACATAAATACTTAATAACGGAAGGGTAGTTAAGGGTAAGAAGTGATTGGAAGCTAATAGGGCGTGGAATTTTGTTGGGAAGGGCATCATATAGAGAAGTAGGGAATCTGGAGCAGGTGTCAAAGAAAATGTGTTCCAGAGTGCCTTCGTCAATACCACATTCGCACAGTGAGTTATCCCTGACCCTGATTTTGGCTAGAAAGACTGGGGTGCAGACATGACCTATCCGTAGTCGGCATATAACTGAAGTGACTCGTTTGTTGGCCTCTCGGAAGCGAAAGAACCAAGGTTTAGGCGGAATGGTTGGTTGGATATTGCCATAATACTTGCCTTTAATCATCTTGGATGTATTCCAGTCATCATTCCAGGTTCGTCTCAGATCCCTTTTTGCAAGGCTCATGAGGTCAGAAGAGTATATTTTCCAGTGAGACATCAATCCAGTCTGAACAGCTTCTTTTGCCCATAAATCAGCGGACTCGTTACCGTCTATACCACTATGTCCAGGTATCCAAGCTAGAGCTATCTGAATACCTTGCTGTTCACATTTATATAATAGATCTCTGATATTTAGAATTAGGGGAGATTTTAGTTTGGACCTGTATTGATTACCCGAGACTGCTTGTAAACAGCTTTTAGAGTCTGAAAATATAATCGATTTATTGAGGCTATGTGATTTTACATAAGAAATTGCTTCAAAAATAGCTACAGATTCGCCAATAAATACTGACGATTGAGGTGGGCATTTAAAGTTTAACGTTATTTTATATCTAGGAATCCACACAGCAGCGCCCACATTACTTTGGTCAGAAAACTTCGAAGCATCAGTATATACTGCTAACCAATCTTGCCAATCTTTAGCCATACGCCTGTTAAAAACGGTGTTAGCACTAGGATCGTCTTTATCTATACCAAAGTCTAAGATGACCCTGGGGTTGAAAATTAGAGTATTGAAGTCATATTGAAAGAGGGGGAATACTGGGGATTGAAAGGTAGGACTGGGCAGGTTCTTAAATTTTGTATAACTTTCTACTACTTTAGGGGGATCTTTGTGACGCCAATATTTGTTATTGGGGACTTTACGGGATAGCTGGTCTAAACGGGGTAAAAGAGGATGGGAGGATAATTGGACATTTTTCAGGATGAACCTGTCGGAGAGATACTGTCTACGGAAGGCAAGAGGGGGCTCTAGACACTCGACTTGTAAAGCGTTTTTGGGGGAGGACTTCATCGCTCCAATGATAATTCGTAAGCATTTCGCCTGTATGAGTTCCAAAGACTTGAGGGATTCTTTACTGCAAGGTTCTAAAAGGAAAGAACCATAATCGAAGTGGCTCCGGACTAGAGCGTTGTACAGAAGTTTCTGGCAATACGGGTGAGAACCCCACCAGACACCGGAGAGTGCTCTTAGAACGTTTACTCCACGCTCGCTTTTTTGTGAGACATATTTCAGGTGATGACTACCCGTCATTTTATTATCAAAGATGACTCCCAAAAACTTAACTTTGTCAGTAACCGGTATGACTTGATCCTTGCAGACAATTTCAATATCAGGCACCATCCTTTTCCTAGTAAAAACTACCATGCTACATTTGGGGATCGACAGGGAGAGACCATGGTCCTCAAGCCAGTTATTAAGGTAATACATGGCAGAGTTAAGTCTTGTAGACGCGTCGTCTATAGATTTTGTCGATGTGTAAAGAGATATGTCATCCGCATACTGCAATATGCTACAGAATGAACTGACAGACTGCTCGAGATCATAGGTATAGATGCTATAAAGTAGGGGGCTGAGTACAGAGCCCTGGGGGAGACCATTCCAAACACATCTAGATGGGAGAAGGAGACCTCTTGACCGGACCTTAATATTTCTGCCTTTTAAAAGATTAAAGATAAAGTGGACTATCTTCTCTGGGACACTCAGATGTAGCAGTTTCTGCCTGAGAACCGGAAGAAGGACGTTATCGTAGGCTGAGGCTATGTCAAGAAAAATTCCCACCAAGAATTCCTCGTTAGTTAAGGCTAGTCTAATGTCAGTTGTCAGTACACTCAGACTATCCACAGTACCTCTACCCTTGCGGAAGCCATATTGGCTCTGGGGAATGATTCCTCGACTTTCCATCAACCACTCCAATCTATTTTTTATCATATGTTCCAGTATTTTACATAATGTTGATGATAAGGCAATGGGGCGATATGAGGAAGCGCATTTTGGGTCTTTACCTGGTTTCAAAATTGGGAGAACGACTTGGGTTTTCCATGTTTCTGGAATGTTACCAGACTCAAAAATGTCATTTAAAATATTCAGGAAATGGGATTTGGCTGAGGCGCTTAAGTGATAGATAAAGGAGTATGGGATTCCATCCTCTCCAGGGGCTGGGTCTTTAAGGCCATCGATAGCACACTGAAATTCTAAGGAGGAGAATGGTTTATCGAAGTCATGATTAATATTCGGGGGAGAAGTAGATGAGTTGAAGAAGTCTTTACAGGGGACATAAGGAGGAGCCAATCTATCAACAAAATTATCTATCCAAGGTGTCGGATCGTTTGATGATACTGAACCCGATACTTGAGACCCACGGAATTTTCTTATATTTTTCCATACAGATGAAGCTGGGGATTTAGGGGATAGGCTTTCACAGAACTTTTTCCATCCATGTTTCTTCTTTTTGGAAAGTAGTCTCCTTGTTTGTGCTGAAATCTTCTTGAACTCTATAAAGTTTTCTATAGTCATAGAGCGATTGTACGTAGTCTCTGCCTTATTTCGGGCTTTTATCATTGAAGAGCACTCTGCATCCCACCATGGAGGGGAAGATAATCTTCTATTACTCATGGTTTTCCGGGGAATGTGTGCGTCTGCAGCGGTGGTGAGGCAAAGCACGAATTTCGAGTAGTCTGAGAGAGCGGAAATTTCTGGGTCCATAGATACCTCTGTTAATTTCCTGTCCACTTCCATAGAAAAATTAGGCCAATCTGCTTCCTGAGGTTTATATTTCAAAAGAGGGACTGAAAGGTTAGTCGGTCTAACTGTATGCGGCATAGTCACTATTATTGGGTAGTGATCGCTACCATAGGAATTGGCCAGAGTTTTCCAGGAAAGTAGAGAAGAAAGACTAGGACTACAAGAAGTAATATCTGGTGCAGATTGAGGGTTTTGAGTTGGGTATACCCTATGAGTGGGGGAACCGTCATTTATGACACAGACATTAACATCATCAAAGAGTTCAATGAGTAGGGGAGAAAAAGAGTCAACTTTGTAAGAACCCCAAGAGGTATGATGGCAGTTAAAGTCTCCGAAAATTATCATAGGGGAAGGGACCGATGAGAAGATTGAAGACAAAACAGGGATTAGGTTAGGTTCAGGACGGGGGATATAGACTGAGAGGAAAGTGATACCCATAACAGTAGCAGCAACAGCATTAACTTCATCGGGAAGCTGGGGTAGTGGTAAAGCAGAATAAGTATATGACCTATTAATAAGTAAAGCCGTACCAGCGTAACCATCGCCCCTGTCATCCCTGAGACAGGCATATCCGGGGACCCTAAACTGGGAACCAGGCACTAGCCATGTCTCAGAAACGGCAGCGACCGCTATTGAAAAATTATTAAGAAGATAAATTAAATCCGATTTTTTAGGGGAGAGACTTCTACTATTCCATTGGAGAAACTGGGACGTTAGATCCATTGTTTGAAGTAGGGAGAAGTCTATACAATTGAACAATTTGTTCGGCAACGTTGTTCGGTAAGTTATCACTCCACTTAGCAATAATATTATTCAGAAGGGAGAAAACCAATTCCAATAAGTTTTCATTGGGGGTCTGAGGGTTTGGAGAGGATCCTCCTAGGCCATGCCCATTGGGCAGGGAGGAGGGGGGAGGACCTATGATGGCCTGATGGGCCTGACTATTGTACCCAGGGGAGAGAGGTACTCTGGGGCGGGGGGTGGTGAAAACTGTTTTCCTGTATGAATTGGTGATTGGGGGAGAAGAAGCATGAGGAGTTAATATATTATGAGAGGGGGAATTATATGCGGAAGTTACATCAGCATAGGATCTGCGCACTTTGGGGAATTGGGAGGATGCGTCTAAGTAGGACGTACCTTGTTCGGACATGACAGATTTTATCAATTTTTGCCTTGACTGCTCCGGGCAACATTTATCATTGGCAAAATGGTTGCCAGAGCAGTATAAGCAGGTTGCAAATTCCTCTGACACTTCACAGCTGTCTCCTGGGTGGTTTTGGGAGCAGCGGAAGCATCGTGACTTAGAGCGACATTGGCTCTTAATATGTCCAAACCGGCAGCAGTTATGGCACTGAATGGTTGGCAGTTGATAAGTCTCCACAACTATGGAGTTGTAAGCTGCGTACACATGTTGAGGAAGCCTTTGCCCCTCAAAGGTTATAACCACAGATTGAGTAGGTATCCACTCTGGGGATCCATCAACTATTTTCTTTCTGTTTAGGCGTCTGGCCTTCAGTACTTTGCCTATGCCTTCTGGCACCTCCATCGATTCTGCGAATTCCTCCATGGATAGTTCCACTGGGATGTTTCTTACTATGCCCATACGGGATATATTATATGCAGGGATTGACGCTGAGAGGTTATTTGTAGCGAGGCTGGGATGGGAAACAAAACGATTGGCAGCTTCTCTATTTTTAAATTGTACAGAAACCCGGTTCCTACCAACGCTTTTGATACCATCTTTGGAGATATTCTCTATTTTTCCACGGACTAGAAGGAGACCTACTTTCATCGGGCGCAGTGTGGTTCCAGAAGCGGGGTCTGGCTCAATCCGAGAGAGATGAACAACAAAAGGGCCGCAGTCGGCTTCACCATACATGCGGTTTTCTTGAGTCAAGCTTGGGTGAGAATACACAGACTGAATCGAAGCTGATGGCTGCTCTGGGTTTGTAATTGTTTTTTTCCCCTTGCTACCAGACAAGTCATCAGAGGCGGGGCGTTTTGTGCCTCTCTCTGTTTGGTTTAGATCTTGTTGGGACTGATCACTAAACACTGGTTGGGATGGAGGGTCGGGAGGTTTCCTAGGAATATCACGGATTGGGGGATCCATGATATATCATTCAGGCCAATGAAGGCCGATTAGTAGTTAGAAAACAGCACAGAACTCACCAATATAGTATCCACCACCAACTACAGAACGAAAAATCTCATTAGCAAATCAAAAAAAATGAAAATCCACAAACGAGTCGATAACACGTGTGTTAACCAACTTCGCCAAGCACGGAATCATATATAACTTCAACAAGTTTTACTGTGGGAGCAAACAAATCGGAGCAAAAAAAATATCTGCTGTCCCATACATTTGAGTCATGTAGGCAGCGGCGGCGGGTGCAGTTTAGTATGGGACAGCTGATTTTTTTGTCGCTCCGATCGGTTTGCTCCCATAGTAAAAGTTGTTCAGTTTGATGGGTAGACTTAGTTTAAAGAGTTTCTGGCCGCATCTTCTCTACAGCGACAACACGTTACGACGCGGTGGTAGCTTAAAAAAGTATTGACGTTTAATAAGTGTGCTTCAGGCTCCTATATTGAATAAATGATTTTGAATTGAATTAAAAGGCTTCTAATGATATCAATTTCACCCTGTATATATGCACTTTTATAAGAAAGTAACATAAAGATAGATAAATTACATTTTTATTCATTCTACAGTACAGTATAACATAAGAAAGTGAACAACAGAAAGGGTACAATACAATACAAACATTAGATCATAATGCAACCTCTACTGTTTCAATGAATAGGCTCTCGCTAATCCAGACGGATAAAAATATATTACTAGAATTTGCAAAGACAAAAAATAAGTAGTATGATTCGTCCGACCTACTTGACTATACATAAATAAACTCACAACTATCATTTTAATTCTGCAGTTGTAGCAAAGTTCTGTTCTATGCAAATAACCAGTGGCGTATAAAAATTTGTTTGGGCCCTTATGAAGGGTAAAGAATTCTCACAAAAGAAAAAAAATGTTTGCATAAAATTAAAAGAAACAATTCAATGAGTCGCGTTGTAGGTCTGCTATTGGGTAGTCACGTCGCTCGTCGATTGTTGGTTGCCCCATCCCGGGCCTATAACGAAGCTCCAGTGGTAGCTCAAGATAGTGTTCTTTTCGAAAAAGAACCCTTGAAGCCACCAAATACATTAACTACCGTACAACGCCAAGCACTATTGCTACATAACCGTACATTGGCATAATCATCACATACCAAGATGGCAGCCATTTTTTTTTAAATAGAATAGAATAGAAACAATTCAAATTAAAGCCTGACCAGGAATATAAAAACCTGGTTTGGGGGCGCTGCAATCGACTATAACCTTTAATGACAGGGGTGCGTTCAGAACCTACGCCCAGAGTGCGCCCAGAGTGCACTCCGAGTGCAACTTTTCGCCCTAACGCCGTTCCGAGGCTCGGTGAAAAGCGTATTACCCATAAGAGCGAGCGAGAAGAACAACCGCACCCAAAGGTTCTGAACGCAGCCCAGAGTTCCAGTACAAAAATTAGTTCCAAAGATTTTCCGCAACATGGCGAGGTTTTTTATTTTCCGTCGGGCTTTAAATACATACACTCTCCTTGTCTTTTTTTCGGCAAACTAATCAATTTATTCATTTATTGTTTTTTTTATTTTTTTTTATTTATATCTGATGAAGAAATTTGGAAAGTTTTTATTAATTTTTGCTTACGCACGTCGGGAGCCCCCGTGGCCCAGGGGCCCCGTATAATTGATACGGCTGATACGGCGGTAGCTACGCCCCTGAAAATAACCCTCCTTCTGTCGCAGTCGGGTAAAAATATTCAGGCTATAAGGATCGAATAACCCTTCCTAGACCCTACGTCAGAACACCCTTTTGGGGCGAAAGGGTAGTCTGACTGTTGGTATTGGTAGTCAAGATTAGAAAACGTTATCCTTAAAAGTCAAAACACATAATAATGGTGTAATATTTGTTTCAGTTTCGGAGCGTTCCTGAAGACTTGGATGCCATTCTTCATCATAGTGGCGTTTATATGTGGCCTGGCGGCCATGATATAAGATGGCTTCATTTTACTATTTTAGTTTTGCTAGTGATTACAAGATTAATGTGGCAAATGTTATTTTGTACGGAATTTTTTAAAAGTTCTGGTTTTGTACCTGTATTGATAGACTTAGACACAGTTGCAGAAACGGTCCTTAAAGTTAATTCTCCATTAAATCTCTTGCTGTCACTTTTTGTCTAGTTGACGGAGTAAAAGCTAGCAAGAGATTTAGAGATTTAATGGAGGATTAACTGTAATGAGCGTTTCTGCAACTGAGTGTTACCCTCACAGAAGAAAGAACACGGCTTCGCCTTAATAGAAGTAGCATGAAGATGCAGCATGAAGTGCTATAGATTATGGACGATATACCATCTTTTCATTCATTTAGTTAACAAGGTAATACGACACTATGACAATTTTAAGAAGATTCAGTCATAAGACCACTGAAGATAAGGTTGAATTTAATTTGATTCGTTTTTGGTCACGCTAGTTTCTCAAACTAAATATTCCTCAATGCTATTTCTATCGGTTTTCTTTTCTGTGCTTGCCCTGATATAATTTTGAAAAGTTCAGGAGTTATTTTACGTTAAGAATCTAAAAATCATGAATTTTGTGAAGAGTCTGAAAATTAAGCATAGGTAATGTTCAGTTTACGTAGAAAACATATATTTTTCATTACATTACATTACAAGTGGCGATGGGCTCACTTCCTGTCACACTGGATACCGTTTGGGCGCTGCTGTAGCCTTTACAACTTACAACCATTGAATTAGGCTTACAACAAACCTTTTTGCTCTGTTGGCCTGATTTGGTATCTGCCTATGAATAAGAATAAAGGTATTTGGATTGAAACTAGAGCCACTAGAATTTTCTTTATACTTTTAGGGATGATTCAGACGTACCGGCTCGCATTGCGCCGCGTCGGAACGGAGCCGTACGCGTGCCGCGGCACCTAACCAACGTGCCAACGCGAAGGCAGTCGATCGCACATGTCGACGGAGCCGGCTATATTATGTTGCGGAATCCGTAGGCAGCCGTACGGCCGTCGCGGAATGCGAACGGAGACGACTGGGTTTCAATATACATAAGTTGCATGCAAATATGATCTGTAATTCCTGTTTACACATTTCAATATCCTTTGCCGCATTACAAAATGCCGGCCGGCCCGGCCCGATGCGAGCCGGTAGGTCTGAATTGTCTCTTACATGATTGCAAAAGTCTTTATTTGGTTGGATTGAATTAATTGTTTAATTAATGTGACAACTATTTAATGTTAGGTCGGTTACAACATGACTTATATAGTTTTCAGTGTTCATTCTCACCAGAACAATTAAGGCTTCATTTTACAGGAGAGAGACAAGCTAAAAAGTAATTGTGATGATTGATTTATTAATTATTTGATATTTTAAAAGTTGTTTTATTCTCCCATTAACTCTTATTTAGGATTTAATAAAATAAGTGTTTTTATTTCTTCCCTTTTATTTTAGTTCTAGCTTACAATTATTAAAAATATATTTTTATTTATTTTACTTTTTTTTTCATTTAACTTATAAGTAATTTATGACACATAATTAAAGGGCATGATACACATTTTACTGATTTTAGGTAAATAGTAATGTCAAATAAATCTAATTTTTCCATATAATTATTACATAATTAGGCCTAAACACATACATATCACATTCCATATTGTGTATCAATTATAATAAATGTCTATGTACCAAACTGTATTATACACTTAAATAAGCAGTTACTAGCGTAACTATGTAAAATATCCTTTTTATCACAGTTCCTGCACCAGCACTGGTAGTATGCTACACATGATACAGCCATATCACGTCTTTTATCTCGTTCGTTCACGTGCAAATAGAAAGAGAGCGAAGGTGTGATAGCGCTTTATCACGGTGTCATGCTACCTATGCTGGACTGCATGTGCAGCTATCATGTAACTGTACTTATTTACATGCATTAATAATACAATGTGTAAGAATATGTGATCCAGTGGATGATTGAGAATGGATGTCAGAGCCTAAGCAGACCCAGAAAAAGATGATTTGATGATCTGGATCTCACAAAAGACTGGCCAATGATTAAAAGAGATACAGAGCGCTAGAAAAGCTTTTAAGAGATCTCACACAGTCAGTTGTAAGATGCAAGAAGAGAGATAGTTACAAGGGGCAAGATTGATGTGTGATGTCCAATGTAAAGGTTCAAATAGCAGTTACATTATATATTTTACTAGTTTTTGTTTGCTAATTAGTCTACATTGACTTTAAAAAGTATTAATCCAGAAATAACATATTCTATCAGTTTGCTGAATTTAAACCAAATCCGTTCAGCTGTTTATGCATGACTAAGAGCCTGTTTCACAACTTCTGAGTAAGTTCTTGTTAGCTTATCCGACAGATTGTTTGAAACAATTTGTATGAAATTATGTCAAAATATCTGTCTGATAAGCTAACAAGGCCTACTCAGAAGTGGTTAAACAGGCCTTAAGTCACGAAAATCACATTTTTATAATATTAGAAGGATATTGGTAACTTCAAATTAAATTAGGTACACAAACTTATAACACCCCTGTTTATTGTGTTGGGGGTAAAAACAACATAAAAAGGCAAACAGTAGATAACTGGTAAATAAAAAACCATTCAGAATGAATGGTATTACCTTATACTATACCGCAGTTATGTTATAAACAGAGTCTGGAATTTTGGTCTTTTAATATTTTTTTTTTTTTTTTTTTTTTATTATTGATGGGTTTGCTCTTGACCCCAATCTAGTCCTCAGGACAAAGATGGGGCCGAAGATGTAGCGAGCTTACCCAGAAGTGCACTGGCACTCCTGCACACTGACGGAACGCAGCAAGCTGCTTGGCGCCAGACTCCGGCAGGAGGGTGGTCGCGAGCCAGGCGGCTCCTTGCGGAGCCTACCACACCGCGTGGGGGATCGTTCAGCCGCCACCACAAACTTGGTAGCTTGTGATGCCGTTGCCCGGGGTGGACCGCTAGGAGGTAGATCCCCAATCACCCCAAATATCACCCCTAATATGTCAAAGGGATTCCAGATTTATCAACTTCCGATTGTGTCGATATAAAGGATAAATTTTATATCGCTGCGGATAACTTTAGCATGCAGATAACGACAGCTAATATTTTTTTCGCTATTTCGAAGTTGGCTCCATAGTGAAAGTTGTTCAGTTTGATGAGTAGAATGCATACTGAAGTTGTCCGCTATGATAAAAAATGTACCCGCATGTTGACACAATCGATAAACATGCAATCCCTTTGACATATTAAAAGTGGTACCAAAATTCCGGACTGTGGTTATAAAACTATAACTAGACTAGATAATATTATAGCTCATACCTATTCATACATTATCAGATGTGTACAATCAAAAATAAGTCTACACTCAGGACATTGTGTTATGTATGCATTTCATACAGTTCCTCAAGGGTGCCCCTTAAAAGGGTTAAGCCTCATCTGGCAGCATCACATCATAATTTTTCACGCTCTATCCTTTTCTGTAGCTCAGAAACGTCATTGGCTAGAGCGAGAAAGGTCGCAGCACTGCCGGCGCTGCCGCGTGCGATCGCATTCCCGCTATCTTTCTCGCCCTTGCAAATGACGTTCCAGAGGGACAGAAAAGGATGGAGCGACGGAAAAGTGTGATGCAGTGCCGGCAGATGAGATTCATCCCTAACACTATCGGCCGAGCTTATCAAGACTACTGCTAAGACAATTTGACTTGACTGACTTTGACTGGGTTGAGTCATACCTATGTTTCCGGAATCCTTGGGATGAGCTATCACATCAAAATTCGTATTATCTCATTCAAAAGAGGTAAAAATGTTAAGCAATAGAGTACCTAGTAAGTATGGTCAAACCTTAGAGGCAAGCACATATCCAGACTTGTTTCGGGGTCATAGAAAACAATGAAAAAGTAGGTGCTGTAATCACTTTTCCATACAAATATTTGGATTTCGGGGGGGGATAAATCCCACCTATCCCCCCCTGGATACGTGCCTGCTTAGAGGTTGTCACATGTATATGGGTCAATTTAGGCACAAAATAATTTTGAAGTCTTGAGAAGCACAGTAGTTGTGCATTGTGGCTTTTATAATAGAAAGTGTACAGATTACACAATATGTGTCCATAGATATATGGGAACAGAGTGAATAAATTTAAAATTGGCACCATTGACTTACAAACTTATGGATGTAGAGTCTAATACAAAATTCTCGGTAAAAAGTGTCCCAGACTAACCTACATAATATACAGACCACATACTATACCCATCAAACTGAACAAGTTTTACTATGGGAGCAAACCTGTCAGCCCAAAAAAAATCTGCTGTGCCATACTAAACTGCTGTGCTACTCGACTAAAATGTATGAGACAGTTTTTTTTTGTTCTGACAGGTGTGCTCCCATAGTATAAGTTGTTCAGTTTGATGGTTAGAGTTGTGGTTTAAAGGTTAATGATACTTTTCCTTCCATCCTGTATAAATCAACTAAAAACATTAAAACTGAAATACATTTTGTTCATATCACTTGCATAGCTTTACAAATTTTTACAGCACAGCAGCATGGCATTACAGACTGATGCGTTAATTATTATTACTATTTACGAATTTGTTGCACTTTTGGTTCAGACACTTTTGAGTGTGGACCCGACGTCCAGTAGTTGGTAAGTCAAAAAATGGCACATAAAAAATTTAAAAATAATTTAATTTAAGTGCAGACTCATTTTCAATAAGTAGCACATAAGTAGTAACTATTGGGCCCTAAATAAAAACAATTTTGCTTAAATCATGCTTTCAATTATTTAAAAAAAACATGATGTCACACCATAGATTTAGCATATAGGGTCCTTCTTAATATGCTGACACTTTTTCAAGGGGGTGATCAGACCATTAAACTGAACAACTTTCTCTATGGGACCAACATCGAAATCGCGAAATAAAATTCAGTTGTCGCATACATTTGGCTCAAGTTGGTTTGCATTTTAGTATGGAACAGCAGATTATTTTTTCGCGATTTCGATGTTGGTTCCATAGAGAAAGTTGTTCAGTTTGATGGTCTGATCATCCCCTTAAAAAAGTGTCAGCATATTAAGTTGAACCCTGTATACTATGTTAGATCGGCTACGGATTATCCAAGGCACGACCAAAAAAACTGAGATTTTGGAAAAAAATATGACAACGTTGTTCCGTTGACAACTGACGCTAGAGCCATACAGGCTCATAGCATGTTTGTGATTGGTCTCGTCTATCTATTTTGCTCTAACATATGTTAATGCTATGCCCTTTCTTTTTCGCATTTCTGATCTAACATAGTAGGTATATGCTAAATCTATGTATCACTTCATACAAAATCATTGTTCAGCGTTTTTCCCTAATATAATTGCTAGCCTAACATTCTTTTAAAACACTCTTTTCGACCTCAAATTCATAGGAATAACCACTCATATTGATCTTGCTTGTTAGAAAGGCCAGTAGATCTGTCATTTCTTTAGTAAACGAGTCTTTGTTCGATGCCATCTGCAGTTCGCGAGCCATTGTAAAAGGGACTCCTTGCAAGTAGTGGAAGGGTTCTACTGTTGGTTTGAATGCTGGTACTGGGGCTGGAGGCGCTCGTCTTTGAGGATACGGCACTCCCGGGCCCGTGGCTCCACTCACGCTCGGATACAAGCCTCCTCTTGGCGACGAAGGGTCTACGATCTCAAAACCCTCGTCGGTTCTCGGTCCGGGAATTGGCGGAGTGTCATCTTCCACAGGGGAAGACCTCCTCTTACCGAATAATGATGAAAACATTGTAACGTGAATGTGTAGAATAAACTCTTGAATCTTGATTTATAATGATTTCACAATTTCTATTTGTTAATCTCGCTTGAAATTGAAAATTGAAATAAATGACGTCAGTTGATTTTTTTTTTTTTTTTTTTAAAGTTTATCCTTTCGGATAGGCTATGGGAACTAGCCCTTACTGCCTGGTCATTAGTGTCTTTTTTTTTGTACTTAAACCTAAACTAACCTAACCTTAATACCTAACTCTTGAAATGCGAGGGTGGTACACACATTCCAATGGTCAGGGGAGTTTCACGCAAGAATCAATCCGAATCAAACGGGAGCGCCTTCTTTATTTCTCACTCTTACTATATTGCTCTCCATTAATGGCACATTATCAAACTAATTCCACCACATTAACACAATAATAGCCACGAAAAACGAATTTAGAAAATTAAGAAACAAAGCCCGTCTGTTTCTTCACAATTCCCGTGCAAAACTCTCCTGATGACGATGGGATGATAGATGAACGATGAGGATGAAATTTTGGTCGATTTTGTAAGCACGCGCGTTGCCGCCAAAATCACCAGTACGATTTAACTTGCACCAAAACTTTTGTTCTTTCTTCGTATGTATTTGAGATTCCTGTTATGTTGGTCGATTTACGCAACTTTTTGGCACACAATCCGCACGAAATTATGTCACAAATATCACTAAAACCAATTTTTCACGAATATCGAATACAACTTTGACCGAACAAATTTAATGGCGGGAAGCCAATCCGATGGAAAATCTGACGTCAGTTGACAATCACGAATTCAGGATTTTTTTTTTTACAATCAGTGCTGCCAGATTATGCGAATTATCGCTATTTTGGTATTATAATGTCAGTCAGGGGCTCAATCGAGTGACCAAAAAATGCGATCGGCAACCCAAGAAAAAACTAACTACAATACATAGTTGTGTATTACTATAGTCCTAGAGCCCACAACGGATTTGGGCATAGGACAGCTGTGTTCATTCTAGCTCGAAAGAACACTTCAAAGTAAATAATTTAGCCTGGGTCTTACGACTCAAACCGGTCACGGAAATTTTTTACAGCGGTCAGCAATCGCGAAAAAATGGGGTCTGGGCCTAAACATATAGGAATTCTGAAAGAAAGGGACTACTTAGGACAACACACCTCTGCATATTTCCTTTTTCTCAAATCGGTCACCGTTCAAAATCAGACCGGGGTTGAAAATCGTAAAAATTGGGTCCTGGGCCTAAACATATAGGAATTCTGAAATCAACTTGGATCGCTAGAACACACTTTCCCTGTCACGGAAAACCCGGTCTTACAAGGCGGATTGTTAGAAAGAAGGTCTCACACATAACTCTATGCTACGTACTAGCTATGAAAAAAGAATGTAATTTGTACGTAGATATTCAATTGTTTCCTTTGCTCTGTCAATGTCTTACTTTTGCTGAAAAGAGTTAAATAAATTTAATAAGAGGAGATACAAAGCGCGACTAGTTGCACGAGGCTTTAGTCAAAGAAGAGGTATCGACTACTTAGAAACCTTTGCACCTGTTGTGAGGCACAGTTCTTTGAGAACACTGATCGCTCTGGCTGCAAGACTGAGACTTAACATTGATCAAATGGATGTTAAAACAGTATTTCTCAATGGAGACCTTAGTGAAGTGGTTTACATGAAGCAACCAGAAGGTTTTGAAGAAAAAGGAAAAGAAGATCACGTGTGCCTATTACAGAAGAGTCTGTATGGATTAAAACAATCACCGCGAGCCTGGAATCAGAAACTGAACTCCGAATTACAAAAACTTAACTTTAAGAGATCAAAAAATGAACCTTGCGTGTATACTAGATCTAATGGAAATAAGATAGTCATCTTGGCTGTGTATGTTGATGACATATTGATCTTCTGGAATGATGCAGAGGAGATAAAGAAGGTCAAACGAGATCTTATGACCAAGTTTGAGATGAAAGACCTAGGAAAAGCGGAACTTATTCTTGGGATGAGAATTACTCAATATGATAAGTCTATCACACTTGATCAAGAAGATTATATTGAGGAATTGCTGAAACAGTATGGTATGCAGGATTGCAAGCCAGCTGCTACACCAATAGCTCCAGGACAAAGACTAGAGAAGCCGAAAGAGATTTGTGAGATGAACATACCTTACCAAGGGCTAATAGGTTCATTATTATATCTGGCCCAGTGCACTCGACCAGATATAGCCTACGTCGTGAGTTACCTCAGTCAGTTTAACTCATGCTATTCCATGGAGCATTGGATAGCTGCTAAAAGAGTACTGAGATATCTAAAAGGTAACAAGAGTCTTCAACTTACCTACGAAAAGGGAAACACACATACAAGGTTAGTTGAAGCTTATGCAGATGCTGATCACGCTGGAGACATAATAGACAGAAGGTCTTTCTCCGGGTTTGCATACCTTATGCAAGGAGGAGCAGTAGTTTGGGAAAGCAAGAAACAGCGGACAGTTGCTCTCTCCACAGCGGAAGCTGAATATGTAGCTATGTCAGAAGCTGCAAAGGAAGCAATCTTCTTACGCAGGTTTATGACCGAGTTGGTGGAAGGACTTCCTTCAGAGGCTATATATATACACAGTGACAGTCAATCTGCAATAGCCATCGCTACAAATCCTGTGCATCATCAGCGCACTAAACACGTTGATGTTCGGTACCATTTTATAAGAGAAACAGTAGAGTCTGGCATAATCAAGATCGATTATGTGGAAACTGCTAAAATGGTGGCAGACATCCTGACGAAGCCCCTGTTGAGAGGGAAGTCTGAGTGGTGCATGTACTGGATGGGTCTGAGAGCGAATGAGTGATGAATGAGAAGGAGGAGTGTTAGAAAGAAGGTCTCACACATAACTCTATGCTACGTACTAGCTATGAAAAAAGAATGTAATTTGTACGTAGATATTCAATTGTTTCCTTTGCTCTGTCAATGTCTTACTTTTGCTGAAAAGAGTTAAATAAATTTACAACTAAATTTATTAATAGTGTTTGATTCGTTTAAAACACTATTACGGATAGGTCACCTTTCCAGAATCAGACCACTTTTATAAGATACCAAAAATGTAGGTACTGTAACAAAGAGTAATATAAGTATATTAGATACTGTAATGTAACATATTTTTTCATGAACAATTTGGCAAACGGTTAAGCAATAGTTGTAAAGTTTCAAGTTTCTTTCTTTCTTTTACTTAAATCAAAATATTACTAGATTGCAAAACACCTCATGAACCAGTCACATTGACAGTAAAAAGTTATGTTTTTCGATGGTTTGCATCAAAGAGTAATATAAGTATATTATAAGTTTGCATCAAGTCTGACAGGTGGTGTTGCCAATGGATAAATTGTTCACTACCAATGAATAAGCAATAGCATCGGATTCAGGATTATATGTGTTCTTTGGGAGTCACGTTGCAGGAATTGACCCGAGCACACGTCTCGCGTGGTTTTCGCGCGTCGCGTTTTTGCCTGCCACGAGGCTCCGCAATCCTCAATCTCTTCTTGTTCTTGAACAAAAACAATCCCTGAGATTGGGATAGATACTCCCATAAATTACACTTTACACTGGCGGAAATGCGGTGCTACGCAATGCATTTGTAGTGGATATAGGTTGCATGGGTTGATTCTGGCTAAAATATATACAATTATATTATGTTTCATTAAATATCTAAAAAGCTTGTCGCGTGAACGTGTTCTTGCTTATATGACCTCAAGCGCGACAAGCTTTTTAGATATTTAATGAAACATAATATAATTGTATATATTTTAGCCAGAATCAACCCATGCAACCTATATCCACTACAAATGCATTCCCCCTCTAGAATTAATTACTTATTTTTTAATTTTTTAGTAAACCTTAATAAAAGCTTGTTTTTAAAATGTTTTTTTACTTTTAATTTTATTTTTTACTTTTTAGTCATTTACACTTTTTAGCACCAGATCGTTAAATATGTTTGTATTGTAACCAAAGCTTAAAATGGCAGATATTCCTGGCTTCAGCACAAGATCTTGGTTAAAATATTGGTTTTGCTATCAAACCTGAACGTGTACACGAAATAGCAAGTCAATGCTATTAACCGTTGAGGAGTTCCAACGCACGGAGACATTCGTGGCTTCAGTACCAGATCTTGGTTAAAATATTGGTTTTGCTATCAAACCTGAACGTTTACACAATATAGCAAGCCAATGCTGTTAACCGTTGAGGAGTTCCCTCGTACGGAGACATTCCTGGCTTCAGCACCAGATCTTGGTTAATATATCGGTTTGCTATCAAACCTGAACGTGTACACAAAATAGCAAGCCCATGCTGTTAACCGTTGAGGAGTTCCCTCGTACGGAGACATTCCTGGCTTCAGCACCAGATCTTGGTTAAAATATTGGTTCGCTATCATACCTGAACGTGTGTACAAAATGGCAAGCCAGTGCTATTAACCGTTGAGGAGTTTCTTTTTACGGAGACGATTCTGGCAGCAGCACCAGGTCGCTGTCACCATATTATTGTGTTGTCATTGGATTCCTTTATGTGTACCAAGTTTCAGCTTGATTGAATATATAGAAGTGGGTTAAAATTAACATGCAAGATTTCACCCGAACGTACAAATAAACAAACAAGGCAAGTTAAATAAAAGCTTGTAATAAAAAAAAACAATAGCATCGATAAAATATTACTATGTGTTAGAGATTGAATGAACTACAGAGACTTGAGTAGTGTACGCGGCACCTTACACGCCATAGATAATGATGACTAGACTTTATCATTTGTCTATGGTAGTTACACTGGCAACACAGCACGGTCTCGCGGGCTTTTTGAGAATGAAAATGGCGTCGGTCTCTGTGGTTTGTTCTTGTGCTGTGTTTAATCCTAAATTGAGTGATATTGTGTAAATTACGAATAGAATTGTTGTAAAACGAATACCTGCTTCTTATTTGTTAAAATCAGAAGTGGGATTCGAATCCAGCGAAGCCTAAACGCTCGCGTTTTGCCCAAATCCTGTAAAGTCTGTTTCAACTTTTTTCCACGAAGTTTTCTATGAAAAGTTAACATTTGTCGAAAAGTTTGTCATATAGTAATGCAACCTACTAAGTGATGTGTCTGGTATCATCATAGACATATTAAGTCTATGGGTATCATCATATTCATCATCATAAAGTTATTACCTCTATGTTCATCATTACTTGTTCAGTGTGTTCATCATAGCAAAAGCTCTGCAAAGTGTTGTGGTATCAGTCCACGAACGTGGCAGGTGCTTATTGTGAACTTCTGATGGTCTACATTGATAAATCTTCGTCATTCGTTAGGTCCCAGGGTCTTAAACACAGTACAAGAACGGAATGACTACATGCTATCTAGTATAGTTGACCGCCTCGAGGGTTATGGTCGTGGCCCTAGATGCCACGCCAGGTGGTGATAGCTGCTCACTGGGTTGATTAGTGAGACAGACACGGCTGTGTCCGCATCAGTGCGGGGTCATGTGTTTCAGTTAGACGCTGATCATGGAGTGCTGGCTCCATATGCCATGTCTAGCCTAAACCGGTAAAATTAAAGAGATCACAACGACGGACTGAGTAAGACAAGCATTTTTATCATTAATTGATCTAGAGGTTAACGATTTTGACGCCTGGTTAATTGGATTATGGACGTGAACTCATCTACCGGGATGATTGTGAGTGCTTAGCTCATATTGGGTGGTGTCTTCACTGTGAAGAGCGGACATGGCTCAAAGATTGGGTTTTCAGTGGCAGAGCCATGGAGTGGTTTTAAATGAGTTCAGATCCATAAGCCCATGGAGCGTAAATATCGCTAATATACTGTGAATGTGAAGTCATGAGCAATAACTTGGAGTTTTACAATAATATCACACATTGTGGATATTCTTTATTTGCACACCAAGAAAATCACTGCAACATAATATTCAATTCAACTGCATTATTACAATTATTTACATAGAAAGTCAGCTAAATGCATTTATTGTCTAGCTGAGAATGCACCTGTGTTTTCGTGCATGTACTTATTACTTAAAAATGACCTGCAATGTTAGTTGGGGTGACTGTTTTTCTAATTTTGTTAGCTGTAATATCGAAATAGGCTGTGAAAATTCATATAGAGAATGTGTGATGAGATGTAATAGTTACATTGAGCGCCACAGTTCACCAGTAAACAAGTATGTTATAAAGTTATATGCAATAAATTATTTAGGACAATGTAAAATTGTATCTGATGGATGTTTGTATCCATGTGACTCATAATAATTATGATTTCTAGCATAGAGCTAGAAATCATAATTATTATGAGTCTGGACTAAATTCTGTTCCTTTAATTCGAACTAGATAATTTATGTGACAATGCCCAAGAAATTTATTTGTGATACATTTTGGAATACAAATTTTATCAATTTGGATTTCCTCTGAACATTTTTGTTTTCTGTGATTTATATCCATAACAGGTTGACAATACTGAATCGGAAAATGTTTTATTGTAGTCTAGATACATAGGAGTCATGTCGCTGGTGTGATATGGGGGTCTGGGATTATTTCTCTGGTGATTAGCCACTTAATTAAGTAACTTAGTGTCAATGGGTCTTGGATTTTCTGAGTGGGTCTGATTGTTTCTCATTTTTGAACAAAATGTGCTTCATTTTTGGGGTTGAGTAGTCAACAAGGAACCCTTATTTTTGGCAAATAGGGTCCATTGTCTTCTAAACTTGAATTCCGTGAAGGTTTCGTTTCAAGTTCACTACGATGAGAACGTTGCATAATATAATTTTATGTGTCCACATATTTGTGGGTTTTGGTTAAATCATTTTAGGATCTTCGCGATACACTTTTCAGTTGTATGCAGTGCAGTAGTGCTATATTTTAATTTCATTTAATTACCAGTGAAAATTAGTGATTCCATTCTGTTTGGTGAAAATCATGAAAATGTAAACAAAAACTGACAAGTGTCCAATGTCAGTCTGTTGCTGGTGAAGTAGTTTACATTCATTCATATTGGATAGGCAAAGGAACGAAGCCATACAGCCTGATCCTTTATAGACAAAATGTAGAGAATGATGGGTACAAAGTCCGTCGGTCTTGCGTTCCATTTCACGCAAAATATGCATCAAATAATAAAAGTTCCAAGATACACAGAACGATTGAACAATTGTTTTCATGATACACAGATTATAGTCAAATGTTCGATAACCTGCGTTCCATGACTATCGGTATTGGCATCATTGTGTACCAAGATGCAATTTGAATATTTGTGTTGGATGCAGTTTGCAAGATTTGCAACTATGTAATTACATAATAGAACATATCAAGTAGCTCTATACCTTTAGCTTTGAGAAAACCCTATGGAGGTAATATTTGTGCTGCTATTGTTATAGTTTCAAAGAAGAACAATTAGAAACAATTTCGTTTTAAATTAATTCACAGGTAGTGCATAAAGAACCAGTTAAGGTTTATTTACACACTATGTTTGTCTCTGTCTGAGGATAAGGCCGTCTCAACAGTGAAGGTCTGGACGGGATATGCACTGTAAACATGACGATAAATGAATCAGCATAAGGATTATTCAGTCTTTGATGACCTTAGCTGAAAGTTGGAACTAAATTAGGGTCAGTACGGCCGAGTTAAAGAAAAGTCAAGTTTCATTCTGGAAAGAAGGAGGACAAGCTGTCCTGTCACAGTGGCGCTGTTGCGCGCTGGATGGAGTATTTCAGTGCCACAGTATCCTTCCGGAGCGAAGGGAAAGTGGTCAAAACATCAAGTGTGGTGATATGGATTGTGCAATCAGCACCACAACATATCTGGCTGCTGGCTGTGCCAGTAGTATCACACACACACAAACACACATACACACAAACCCAAACACATATACACTCACATCACATCATCTCATAAACGAGCTATCTATCTATGCAGGACTTATGTGCCTGGCTGAACATTATTCAGGACTTATGCGCCTGGCTGAACATTATTCAGGACTTATGTGCCTGGCTGAACATTCTTCAGGACTTATGTGCCTGGCTGAACATTAATCAGGACGTATGTGCCTGGCTGAACATTATTCAGGACGTTATGTGCCTGGCTGGAGCATTCAAGTCATGGTGTTTGGTTGGCGTCACTGCTACGATTCTGGCTACGTCGGAGCTATTGCTGCGAAGTGACGGCTGGCGGGCAACTTATATGTGGCCGGGAAGCAGCGGAGTCTCTGCGCTCTGGAGACTACAATAGTGGCCGCATTCAAAGTGCATGATCTGCATGGTCATGGAGCTTCAAGTCAATATTGGTAACATTGTATCAAATGGATCTCAATTTTAATTTATTTTATGCCAATCTAAATGTCGGTGACATTGATTTGAATTTATTTTTGGTTAATGTAATCTTGGCAGTGGACTTCCATCGGCTGAGATGATGATGATGATGATGATGAATGTAATTTTGCAGATGACCATTCATGGGTCTTCGTGATCTTGCTGGTGGTCAAATGGGGAGTGTAACGTGTAGCACGGCGCAACTACCTGAAGAGCACATGCGTGCGCTTACTCCGTGCAGAGAGCATCCTGCGCACCTTGGCGGCGCTGCTCTACGTTGCGCGCCTGTGCGTCTTGGCAACGCTGCGCGCCAGTGTGCCTTGGTGACGCTGCGCGCCAGTGCGCCCTGACGGCGCTGCACTGCGCTGCGCGCCAGTGCGCCTTGGCGACGCTGCGTGCCTGTGCGCCTTGACGGTGCTGCACTGCGCTGCGCGCCAGTGCGCCTTGGCGACGCTGCGCGCCTGTGCGCCTTGACGGTGCTGCACTGCGCTGCGCGCCAGTGCGCCTTGGCGACGCTACGCGCCTTGAAAGCGATGCACTGCGCTGCGCGCCTGTGCGCCTCGACGGCGCTGCACTGCGCTGCGCGCCAGTACGCCTTGGCGAGGCTGCGCGCTTGTGCGCCTTGACGGCGCTGCACTGCGCTGCGCGCCAGTACGCCTTGGCGACGCTCCGCGCCTGTGCGCCTTGACGGCGCTGCGCGCCAGTGCGCCTTGAGGACGCTACGCGCCAGTGCGCCTTGGCGACGTTGCTCTACGCTGCGCGCCGGTGTGCCTTGACGGCGCTGCTCCGGGCTGCACGCGCGGCTCCGTGTGGGACGACGAATGTCTTGCCGCACATCTTCCCGGTGTCAATGTGCTGTCAGATACTGATGGCTGACGGGTGCCGTCGGGGATGGTGGCAGGGAGCGTGACTCAGATGCTGACAAGAATCTGTCAAAGTTTGGATCTGACTCTTGCGGACGAGGGCGCCGCATTTTCAGGAGAGGCCGTGTTAGAGATTGAATGAACTACAGAGACTTGAGTAGTGTACGCGGCACCTTACACGCCATAGATAATGATGACTAGACTTTATCATTTGTCTATGGTAGTTACACTGGCAACACAGCACGGTCTCGCGGGCTTTTTGAGAATGAAAATGGCGTCGGTCTCTGTGGTTTGTTCTTGTGCTGTGTTTAATCCTAAATTGAGTGATATTGTGTAAATTACGAATAGAATTGTTGTAAAACGAATACCTGCTTCTTATTTGTTAAAATATGTTTTATCGATGGCAGTAGCGACTTAGGCTATTTTGCCCGAGATATTTGGCGATTTAGACTGGCTGGGATATGGCAGCACCGGTGGTTTGACATTACAATTTTTTAATAGCACAGCACAGACTAAAAATATTTTTTTGTTCGAATACACACACGCAAATCAAGAAAACCGGTTTTTGACCGTACCGGTTTTATTTCATTGTTCTTATTGTTCGTGGCTCTATCAGAATAAGATCCCTTCATTGGTGTATTAAAACTAACTAGATTCTTATTAGCCAATCAAAAAAAAAAAAATGATATTATATTAGCTTTTACGTTGGCAATGAGAAACTAATGATTTTTCGACTCGACGGACAGAAGAAAAGTTATACGTCAAAATGGTCAAAACAACATGTAATTTTTTGTTATGAACGGTTTATGTGGACGTTGTTGTTTTAAATTATTAATCATAATAGTGGTGTAAGTTATAATGTATGCAATGGTGTCCCCTACATCGTGTGAAAGAGTTTAGTTTGTTAGTGTTTGTGGTCATCACTCATCAGTTCAAAGCTCTTGAGAGCACAATTTGGTAAGTGAAACGTTCAATATCCTTGCTATCACTAGTTTTCGTGAGTAAACATCTTTATAGAGGTCATTATCTGTATGTAACAACAGACCTAAACATGTGGTATCAAAAAAACATTGTTTATTTTTGTTAAAATTAGTCTAGTCTTTTGCAACCTTAGTTGCAACCTCTGAATATGACAAAATCTTGTCTAGATGCTTTAATAACGTAATAGTATAAGAGATAGACGTACTTTTTGCTATCATCAGTTGCAAGGCTGATTCATAGGGTGTAAGGCATCTCTGTGATGGGGATGGACCAGGTCTGCTTGCATAACTCCAGTCGGGTTAGGAGTTATAGCCGATCAAAGGTCAGTAAAAAATTAACAATCAGCTGCAAGACTGATCATATGATATTATTGTAATATGCACTGTAGCGTTGTGAACAGCTGTCAGTTTTTGAATTGTTCACATAGCTAAGGTCTTAGATGATATACCACTAGATTAAGCCATAACGTGGCGCCACATGGTACAGCAATAGTTTGACTTTTGCATACTAAAAGACGATTTGTTTGTCAACTATTCTATAGGATTGACATCTTGTCAAACACAAAAACAGGCCACCGCATAGGCGAAGTATTTTTCGCTTACGCTGATAGACGAAACATCAGTGTAACCGCGTATGAGACAGCGATAGTCATAAAATCCTATACAATTTGTATGAAAATAGATATCTGACTCCGGAGTCAGACAGCCGTCGTAGAACAAAAAAGTGGCTACGTCGATAAGGACAGCAATAAGTAGCGATCTCCTTTTTTAACTAGAGCGAATTTGCTATGTGCATCTCTTACTGAGTGATATGACAAGACACGTGCTTGCTTCTAGTTCCTTCTCTTTCTACGGGCCACCGTGACCGAAACAAAATAATTTTTTGTCTTTTTTGTTTACATAAGTTTCATAACTGGCTATCTCACTCTCGATTTCTTTCAGAAAAATTTAAATCTATGGCTACAGTGCATGTTACAATAATATCTGCATATTCATGCATATTTTTTGCAACCATAACAGACCTTTGAATGGCTGTAACTCCTAAACCGAATGGAGTTATGCAGGCAGACCGGGCCCATCCCCATCACAGAGATGCTCTACACCAGTGATAGGCAAACTTTTTTCATGGGGGGCCAGAAATTAAAATAAAATTCTGTGGAGGGCCGTAATTAAAGCAAAATGTATTTTGTTTTGAAATCTTTTAATCATGTTTAATAAACATAAACAACCTCACCGCGCTCCCATCTTCATGCCCGGCGACCCGCAACACATCAACTACACAGCTTATCTAGTGGGCTCCTTTACCATGCATCTATTATTAGACTTCATACTGCTGGACCGTCAAAATAATAATTTTCGCGGGCCATATACTGTTCTTTTTGAACGAGCTTTGGCAGGCTGGATTAAATCTTTATGCGGGCCGGAGTTGGCTCGCGGGCCGTTCTTTACCCGTCACTGCTCTACACCCTATGAATACTGAATCAGCCTTGCAGCTGATGATAACAAAAAGTATGTCTACCTCTTTTAATATTATATCAGAACTCAGAAGTAGCTTCCAATGTCCTTACCTAAAAAAAGTCAAAATTTTCACTTGTACCCAAAGACTTGTACCTAATGGTAAAGGGCATCTTCCAGGTCTCATAAACTTTTTGATATTTTCACGTTTGGACCAAATGGATGATGTATTTTTGAAGCATGTGAGGTTCAGTTTATGGCGTCAATAAAATGATCCATCAACTGGTGATAGGTCTCCAACCTTTCCCAACAAAATCACTGCGGAAGTAACATTATGTTATCCCTTAGTCACCTTAAAGGTACCTACGGGAAGAACACAAGTGTTCTGAGTCAGAGATTGCTTTGAAATGTTTTTCTTATTTCATCTGAATAGGCAAAAAAAACAGGCATAAATAGAAATTTTTTAGTGAGTTATAAAAGATATTGGTATATTATACCTACATAGGTATGAACTTAAATGCATTACATGCTTTGGGGGTGCTTCAGACCACCAAACTGAACAACTTTTACGAAAGAGCCAATCCATCAATGAAAAAAAAACAATCTGTTGAAAATGTATCTAACTATACTTGCGGAGAGATCTTTTTTTATTTGCCATTTTCAGTCACTACTTACTACACCGGCTCATAGACTTAGATAAACAATATTTACATTTATCTCTTTGACTAGGAATATCTTGGCTTGGACAAGCTTCAGGAGGATTTATACAAAATGTTTTCAAGGTTTGTTTTCATGCCTTCTACTGATTTTTTTGAAGCAAAATCATAAAATTTTCAAGTTGGTTAAATACTGTAACCAGGAACCATAAAAATGTGGTTTGCCCTTTACTTCATTTCAAAATTAATAGGTACCTACACATGGTACAACATTTTAGTTAGATACTTGGGGCCTGCAAGATCTGACTAAGTATTTGTATTTTAGTACAGTGAAACCTGGATAACTGGGACCTTAAGGGACCTACAAATTTGTCTCACTTAAAGAGGTATTCCACTTACCCAGTGTCTCAGATATCCAGGTATAAATAAATATCTGTCTCATTTACAGAGGGTTCCACTAATAGAGGTGAGAGTAGAGGTTATTTCATTTATAGAGGTGCGATTATTAAATAAAAAATGACGTATTATGTAAAACATAAGATAACATACCTACCCATATGTTAGCAAACACTGTTCAAGCTCAGGATATATTATTCTTTATCATTCAGAACACTGCGACTGATTTTTTTCTTTATTTTGAGTGATTCGGCAAAGAGTAACACAAACTTGTAGCAAAATAAAATTTAAAAAAAAGATCATTATTGAGGCACAAAATTAGCCAAGTGCGGAATAAGCGGGTAGACTAAGAATTAGTACCTAAACAAATAGTGCGAGTAAACATATAAGTAGTGCAAGTTAGAGAGGTGATAAATTGGTGTTATCTCAGTTACAGAGTTCAGAGGTAAAGCCTGACAAGGAAAATAAAAAACCTGGTTTGGGGGCGCTGCAATCGACTCTCACCTTTAATGTTAGTGTTCAAAGTACAAAAATGAGTTCCAATGATTTTCCGCAACATGGTGAGGTTTTTTATATTTCTGGTCGGGCTTTAGAAAAGTATTCTTTAAAATAAAGTCTCAGTAAAAGAGGTAAAATACACTCGCTGTCTCAATTATAGAGGTAACTAAGAGTTCAGAGGTAGAAGGAAAGTATTCTTTAAAGTATAGTCTCAGTAAAAGAGGTAAAATACACTCGCTGTCTCAATTATAGAGGTAACTAAGAGGTCAGAGGTAGAAGGAAAGTATTCTTTAAACTATAGTCTCAGTAAAAGAGGTAAAATACACTCGCTGTCTCAATTATAGAGGTAACTATGACGATAAAATCGAAAGAACGAATCTCAGTTATAGAGGTTTGCTTTGTCCCACTAACAGAGGTAATTCTGTGCCAAAGTGTCGGGACCTCAGCATGAGTTCCAGCTATGGAGGTTTCTCACTTATCCAGGTCCCACTTAACCAAGTTTCACTGTATTTATTTATTTATAAAAGAATATACATAGTGCAATAAAAACCAATTAGGGTAGGGCAGTTTAATGTAAGCCAATGTTCAATGTTTTATCTTTAATTTCATGTTTTTTTGTCAAATGTTTTTATCATAACTGATTTCATTATAATTTCAGGACTGGGCAGTAAAAATGGATGATGATACTGGTCATTCATCACAATCTGGTGAGTTGTCATTTTTACATACGCAATCACAATCATATTAAGTTCATGATTTCTATTTGGATGCACAGAAACAGCTATCAAATTTTTCGACATGTAAATTGTCCCACTGCTATGCTGTCAATATTAGTATAAACTATAGATTCTAATTGATATAATTATTTGTATGTATTATTACCTACTAAAAGATTTTTTATTGAATGATATGGTAATGGTATTATAATGTAAAATATAATCTTTTCAGAGATAAGCTCGCCCTTTGTACATGTTTTCTCAACTTTGTATACTTATTATTATGTATGTGTGTACAATAAACTTCGCCATCTCTTTTCTCAACTGTGTTTTTGCTCAAAAAACTATACTTGAGATTGGGATACTCTCCCACAAACAACTTGAAATAGGCAGAGATGCAGTGCTAGAAAGAATATTAAATCATGTGGTGCTAGTCCCAAGCAAAATATGAGGTCTAACAAAATTAGCTGAAACTATTTCAAGGAGAGTATCAGACCATCAAACTGAACAACTTTTCGCAATTTCGATATTGGTCCCATAGAGAAAGTTGTTCAGTTTGATGGTCTGATACTCCCATTAAAATAGTTTCAGCTAATTTTGTTAGACCTTTAATACCTATAAAAAAGAGTATATTAATTTTATAAGGTGATTCGAGGAAAGAGCTGGATTGTTGAATAGTCTTCCTTCCCTATGAAATGTCTAGGTAACAGCGAAATGTTTTTCAAGTATATTTTATAAGACTGTAAGATATATTCAACTTACTTAGGTATATGGACATCGATTAGAATATGTTTTCTAGACATACATAAATAGCTATTTAGTAGCAGTGACAGGTCTTGCCACATTTCCTCAATAGTTCAACGACTAGGTAATGTATGTTAATACGACAAGATCACATGACCAACGTGACCAAGGCTAAATAATAAATACTTTTGTTGCTAAATAATTGTAATTATTTATTTGATACCTAGCTACTTTTGTATTTGATAGAACAATGCCCAACATTGCGATTTTTGAAAGTCACTTGTTCAAATCAGCAGTACAAAATTACCTAAATAATAATATTATACTTACATACCTTTGCTGTTGCCGATAGCAATATCTTGTTTGAAACGAAATGCCAACAGAGCCTACACAAAATTGTCTGTTTACTATCCCTGATAGCTTTAGGGCAAGGGGTGGTTATTCCGCCTCGTTTTGTGGGTACTACAAATACCTTTAGTATTGAAATTAAATAAAACAATCCCATCAAAAATATTTTATTTTATCTACTTAAATAATGAAGCTAAGACTCGCAACCCTTTTTTTTTTCTTAAGAGGATATAATTCGGAGCGCGCTCCATACAAACGTACTATGGTGATATTTTCAATACCAACCAATTAAAGCCAATGAAATTTTGCAGAAACAATCTAGAAACAAATCTCTATGCTTGTATGGAGTCCGATTTTCGTTATATTATAACCCTGTATAAGTTAGAAAAACTGATGACATGTTGTTCATGCGGATTCGAACCCGGACCGAAAATTTGACTTTCTATGCGTCTCCGCAACGTGCCACCGACGCTATTCAACGTTTATGCCCACCTAAAAGCCAGCAGCGATCCTTCACATCTTCCCCCGGGAAGCGCAACTTCCAGACGTTCGCAAACTTCGGGGGCTCGACTTCCACGCCCAGCTGTAGGATCGATGGCTTCAAGGCCACGGCCGGGCTCCTATCGATTTTATATAAATAGCCGCAGCCCCTCCGCCCCCCCGCCGCCCTTCCTCGCCCCGTCCCTCGGACACGCCCCCTTTATTAGGGCTACCATCATTTTCCAAGAGCTCATTTTCTAGTAATCCCTGGTTGTAATGAACTTGTTCGTAAATCCTGTAGGTTAATAGAGAAAATAACGTTCTAGGTTTATGCGAAACTAGTAGTTTGGCTATGCTTCGGTCGTGTTTCGGACCTCTTGTAAATTTAATCCTGATACAAGCTATACTCTATTCCAAATAACAGCGAAAATTTAAGGCCATTTTGAATTACAGAAACAGAGATTTGAAACACTTCCTCTCACTTATTCTTAGAACAGCTTTAGTAACGTCCAAGATACGTTGGATATTATATCTTTCTCATAAATAAATCATATTTGCTAATCAGAATTGGCCAGAAAGTATACAGAAAACGGAATATCTTTTCGTCCTTATTTGGAATGCAGTATAGACTCATTGAAGAAACGTTAAAATTCACGGTCGAGTTCATTGCTCTCGTTTTTTTTAAATACATATACTCGTTTTTACAGAAATTCGTTATTTATCTTATAAACGTATCTTACCTCAACAGTTTGACATGACCCTAAAACCAAATTTAGGTCTTGAAGATAACAAGTGGCGACTTACCGTAGCTCTCATCTTAACTATTATAAAACCTTAAAATCATGAGGAATAAAAAAGTAGCGGTTCACTTCATAACGCAGCGCCATATATTGACAAAATTGTTAGTTTGTTTGTTTGTTCGCGCATCACGCAAAAACTACTGAACCGATATTGATGAAACTTTTTTTGTTTGATAGCTTATGATCTGACTTAAAATCTGGTATATAATTTGTGCGGACGAAGTCGCGGGAAAACACTAGTTGTTTTATAATCTTACTATCAACGATCTAGATCAAAAGTCTACTAAGTCTAGTGAGGCTTTAAGAGATCAAAAGTATACCGAGGCTGTAAGCCTTTTAAAATGAAAAGTTTCCAAGTTCATTAGTAGTCTCAAATCTTATCAAATACAGCTCTTTCTTGTGCATGAAGAATTCCGTATACTCAGTTATCATACCATTGTTGGCCCAGCCAAATAAATACGGTTAAACAAATACATACTTACACATCATCCCTGTTTCGGAACAAAAATGCCGCTTTAGAATTTTCTAAAGCGACGTTTTCATATGGAAAGAGTTATGCATGGCTGATAATAATCAGCGGGAGTAGACTGGACAGCTAGTAATCTCCAGCGTACAACAATTCTTTCGATTGGAAATAGTTAGTGAAGAGCCGATATAATAATTATATCAATACCTTTTAGATCAAAGTGTATGACGGGCCTCTACGTGTTGGCTTCGGCTCCACGCGGTTCGGTTCCATCTCTGGAACCTTTTTTTTTTTTTTTTACGGAGCCTCGTTAATGTCCCACTGCTGGGCAAACGCCTCCCCTTTTACTCTCCAATCCTGCTCTGTGTGTGTGAAGTTCTGGCCAACTCTCCAAGAAGGCATCCATGTTATCTCTCCACCTTTTTCTCGGTCTACCTCGACGCCGGTGACCATCCTAGGGAATCCAGTCTGTGGTGATTTTGGCCTATTTTTACATACAGGGTCCTTCTTAATATGCTGACACTTTTTTAAGGGGATGTTCAGACCATCAAACTGAACAACTTTCTCTATGGGACCAACATCGAAATCGCGAAAAAAAAATCAGCTGTCCCATACATTTGGCTCGAGTAGGTTTGCAGTTTTGTATGGAAGATTTTTTTTTCGCGAGATCGTTGTTGGTCCCATTGAGAAAGTTGTTCAGTTTGACGGTCTGATCATCCTCTTAAAAAAGTGTCAGCATATTAAGAAGGACCCAGGCAGGCAGGCAGGCATGTATTGTACCCACTGTCCATTATAAGTGGCGACGGGCTCACCCCCCGTCACACTGGACAGAGTTTCGGTACTACTGGTGAAACGTGGATGTTCTGAGGTTTCAGAATATCTCTGACTACCCCCTCGGGGAATATAGTCGTGAGCATATGCTTATGTTGCTTATGCTATATACAAAATAACACAGCTTGCTTAGCATCAATTAATCTCTCAAAAAGAACTGGGGTACATCTTAATAACCTTACGTTTTTAACTTAGTTACTTACTCCTTAGGTACTAACATAACGGTCATATTGCATTCAATATAAATTACCATGTCTCTATTTTGTAACCCATAAAAACACATTTTGTGAAGATTTGATGCATCCCAACACCATCACATTTCGCAAATAAAAATAGCGTGATTTTTTTTTTTTATCTCAATGTGCTCTTTACTTAGAGCATTTGTGGGGGCGTCTACGCAATAAGTGTCCAGTGTCGGCTTTTTAAACTAGCTTTTTTTATCATTCCATATGATTATGTGACTGATCTAGATGCCGAATCCAATCTTAACTCAAAACCTCTGGACCCTTTTTGTGTGGACCGCCCACATTTAAGTTTTTTGGTCTTTCTTTATCACAGAGTTCTCGTGTTAAAAAGACAGCTGAGAAGGTTGTCCACCGCAGGTGTCCTGACAGCCCTATCTCGAATCCCTGTCGGATAGCCCAGCTCGTCGTCCATCCGCCCGCGCCCTTGAGAGCTTCCACGTGTAATACTTACTCTTTGCTTTCCCAAGCTTTCTACCGTTGGGTGCTTTGATTTTTGACAACCCTCTTAATTGGATCTGTCCATTTGGAATCGTTTGAGGAATTGATGGTTTACTTCGGTACAGCTTGGCAAACAAGAGTCTGACGCGGTGATAGATGGAACAAATTTTTAGAACTAAATTGTGGATGGTCAATTCAATTCAATTTTTGTTTAATGGCATCCGATGTGTTATCAGAATTCAGCCAACGTCTAGTTATGTGGAGAGTATACGTATGAAAATGATCAGTATTATTAATTAACATTGGCAGTTTTGCCAATGTAAGTAGTTTAGAGTCTCAAGTGATTGATTGTTATAAGGTTAAAACACAAAAGAGTTCACAAAATGGCCGAGCCGCGTGGCCAGTTACATCACGAGCCGAACGCAGACGTCCTCTCGGGAGACCTCTAGTCACGCGACTCATTGTGGATTGTCTTACCAGCCCCTCTAGCATGCCAACGCCGAGAAAACGACAAAAATCGAGACGTGGCATGCTAGCCTTGCAGGTTACGCTTGATTTTGACGTTCATGTAAAGAAATGGCGCACTAATTTTTTCCATACTCTTTTTGCGAAGCTGTAGTTTAGTCTAAGGTTAAATTTTTAGCTGTTTTCCAATGCCGTCTGTGTTAGTGCTAAGATTCGATAGAAAAACGGCGGCATAACCAATTCCACCCGGACATAGGGGCAAAATTGTTAATCCATAAAATATTTATTAAAACCAACGTCAAAAGCCGCTGAAACGTAAAATGCTAATCGTATATTTTATAACAGTTTTGTAACGAACGGTATTTTATCAAAATGAGTTAGGTGGCTCGTGTATCGATCGTGTGGAATCCTCGTGAACCTACTCGTAGCTGTTGTACTATATTCGTACGATACGGTGCCGGTGTAGCCAGCCACGTGTATCACGGTCTATTGTACCGCGCTTACGTTCTCTACTAACTTTAGATAATTAAACCTGTCTCAAACATCATCTAAACTATTATAAAACTGCAACAGAAGTGTGCCTGTACATTAAAGATGTTTAGAAGAAAAAGATTACGGATTTTTAGGTATCCCTGTCTTCTTATCAATCTTTTTTAGAATTGTTGTCTGTATTTTTGTTTGTTTGTAACAGCATCACGCAACTGAACCGATTTGGATGAAAATTGTTTTGTTTGATAGCTTTGTGCCCACGAAGTCGCGTTTAAACTCTAGTACAGATATAATCTTTGCACGTCGCGATGGTTTGTTATTTTATGATTACTAGCAGTTTCGGGAATCTTGCAAATCTTCTCTAATTACATCCCACGTTGCTTATTAACATGATGAAACGCCACACTTCAGGCACTCCATAAAACAAACGCACGATGCTTGAATACGCGAATTTGTAGGTTAGGTAGGTATGTGCTTCTTGGTCATCTATACATATAATAAAATTCTAAACTTGGCGATGATGTACATTGAAGATATTTACAAAAAAAATAATTGGGGGTGTTTAGGATACGTAATGGAATACATTTAGACCATTTTTAGAATTTTTGTCTGTTTGTCTGTTTGTCTGTTTGTCTGTTTGTCTGTTTGTTTGTTCGCGCATCACTTAAAAACTACTGAACCGATTTGGATGGGGTTTTCACTGAAGTGTAGGGCATGGCTTAGATTAAAATATAGGCTATGTTTCATCGCAATCGGTTTATTCAATCAAAAGTTATGAGTCATTAAAGAAAAAGTCGCGAGCCCCACTGAATTTAATTCACGCATAACTTAAAAACTACTGAGCCGATTTAGATGGCGTTTTCACAAAAAATATAGGGCTTAGTTTGGATTAACGTGTAGGCTTTATTTCATTGTAATCGGTTAATTCAATCAGAAGTTATGAGTATTTAAAGTCAGTGGTCTGCGCGTTTATGCATTTGCGAAGATTCAGTATGGTAAATACTAATTGCTTTTTTCAACGCTTTCTTCAGAAAGCTCAGTAGCGTAATTGGTATATGGTCAGACTTTCAAACACGAGTTGATGGTTTCGAATCTTGGTGCAGAACTTTTTGTTTTTATTTTTTTAATGATAATATCACATTTTCATCAGCAAGTGCATACATAGGAGAATCTGATTTATGGATGAAGTTTGGATTAACATTAGGCTTTATTTCATCGGAATCGGTTTACACAATCAAAAGTTATAAATATTTAAAAATTTACTCGCAGAGGTTGAGTAAATGAAAGTTAGTACTCCAACTGCTCCAAGTGTACAAATTACACAAATCTAATTGTACTTATCATACTTTATGTGCCTATTCTGTGTATGTGTATTTCAAAAGACCGACGGACGGCCTACGGCCTAGCTTTGGTGTCCTGGCAGAAAAGCAAGTGCCTCCTGTGGCACACTACATGCGTGAGCACCTTCCCCGCCAGACCTCAGTCGCACGTCGCGTACACCTGGAGCAGCTGCAGAACTTACTGCCACAAAAAAGGGAGTTCGGTACTCAGCTTTGAAGCGTCAATATCTCTTAGTTCCTGTCACCTTCAAGACCACAGGGGCATGGGGAGCCGAAGCTAAAAGCTTCATTGCTGAAATTGCGCGTCGACTTTGGGAGAGGAAATGTGACCCTCTTTGGGTCGTTCCGGGCTAGGGTTGCCACTGCCAAATCGCCGTTGCCGGACAAATACGTCAAAAACCCCGGACATTTCAGTCAAATCTGAAATTTTCCCCGGACAACCACGATAAATTGTATTTTGACAGTAAAATTCAGCTTTGGTTGTTATTGCACAATCTAAAATCTTCTTTTAAATTTACATCGATACGAATAGGTTGTTGAAATACAAGCTGAAACCTGACTGGAGCGAGTGTAACATGGTCTAAAAAAATTGAGCATGCGAAGCGAGCTCGAGATTTTGCAATATACGACTAACTTGATTCAAAAACCAGGAGTGAGCTCGAGATTTTCATAACATATCGAGATTTTGCGATTCGATTCAATATGTACGAATAAAACTAGGAGTAAGCGAAGCGAGCTTGAGATTTTGCCAAATATTATAGCGCATTTCCACGTCATGCCAAAATCGAGGCCTTCTATGTATGAAATAAGAGCTGAAGCGAGTGAAACGAACTCACGATTTTGCTACATAACAACTCGATTGTTATGCTTATGCCGAAATTGAGTTTATTTTTGTTGATGAATCAAACTTTTGTGACGACCCCGCCTGTACGCCCCCGGATGCCCGTCAAACTTGGACAAATCCGGGGAAACCCGGACGGATGGCAGCCCTATTTCAGGCAGGTCATAATGTCTTCCGAAGAACTGACGCCTAATAATTTAGACCACTAACAGGCTGTATCGACGGCCTGGCGACGGGACAGGGCGAACTGCAGCGCAAAAAGCGATTTTTCAATTCGCCTACGCGACGGACACAACACTCAGTGTATTGAAAAATCGGTTTTCGCGCCGCAGTTCGCCCTGTCCCATGGCCATTGGTCAGTCCGTAAGGCGTGGAGTACTATATACCATGGTAGTGTGGAGTACTATGTACCGTGGTAGCTCGGAGCGACTGGACGAGGAAGGCGGAGGATAGTATCGTGTCGCGCCTTGGGAGAGTCCTATGCTCAACAGTGGACAATGACAGGTTGATGATACTTGACACTGTTTTTGTAAAACATGCAGTTACAGTATCCTTTTTTATGTACCTACACTACCTAATTATATATAGATAGATACATAAACTCACGACCATATTTCCCTTCTCAGGAGGGGTCAGAAACAAAAAAATTTTTGTTAACACTAATAAACATTAAAAAAAATAACATTGGGTTCCAACTCTTCAGTGTTGATGCTGCAGGGGTCCTGACTGTCTAAGCCATGATACTTGAGGATTTGCCGATTTTGAATTAGATTATTAGAATCAAGCAGAGTTCTCTTCACGGCTACTTACTCTGTAGGGTATTGTCAACATAAACGAAGAATGAGTAACTGTGTAGGGGTGTGTGTGTGCTTTAATAATCTACAGATTTCTAATAGTTGTTAATTTGTTGGGTTAAGGAGAAACATTGCTTTTTCGGGTTCCTATTACTCAGTCCTGATGCTGCAGGTGTACTGCCTGCATGTTCTGATTTAAAATTAGTGTTTGTAAGTACTTATCAAACAATTTAGATGTAGTTTTGAGAAATGTATGGAGATTTTACTTTATGTTTTAATTTGATGGCAATGATGGCAATGTAATGCGATATTTTTTTTCTTTATTTCTTTCTTTACTTTTTTTCAAAATGTCTATTTATTACTCTTTCTTTGCATTTCTTATTCTTTTTTTCTTTCTCTTAATATTATTAAGAACTTCTCTGCGCGTACGAAGTCGCGGGCACAGCTAGTCACCAATAAATCACTCTGTGCTATGGCGCTAACATCGAAATCACTAGCAGGACTAGCTGGAGTGCGATTTTTGAATGTCATACATCGAACTCAGCAGTAGCAAATGTCAAAATTACTATGGAGATACGCATCGTTCTACTGCTGATTTGACTTTCAAAAATCATACTTCAGGAGTGTGATTTTTGAAAGTCAAATCAGCAGTAGAAAGATGCATATCTCCATAGAAATTTTGACATTTTCAACTGCTGAACTCACCGAATGAGATTCAAAAATCGCACTCCTGGGCCCAAAATCTTGAGCCCGTCGCCACATTTTAAAAGGCCCTGGACATAATACAGGACACGAAATTGGAAAATGTATTTATATGCATGTCTTAAAATGGTTTTCCGCAAGAATTATGTTTTTTATCATCTACTTACAATGATGATTATTGTATTTACAATCTTATTAGTACTAAAATTAGTAGTATTTACGTAACACGATTAATCATGAGATACCAGCAGATAAGTGTAATTTTAACAACGTGTTTGGTACGATACGATCACTGTATCCGCCGCGGAAATACCACTAATACGAGTATAATATAAATCGGAGAGTTAAGTTATGATGTTTTATTGTAAACTAGCGACCCGCCCGCACATATAAACCTTTCTCTTGAATCACTATATCTATAAAAAAAACGCATCAAAATCCGTTGCGTTAGTTTTAAATATCTAAGCATACGGACACACAGCGGGAAGCGACGTTGTTTTATACTATGTAGTGATATTTTTTATATGATGAAGAACATTGGTGAATTTAGACCCTGTCATTTTTAGGAAAAACTAAAACGGACGGCGGCCATAATGATTTAAAACAGAAAAACCGGCCAAGAGCTTATCGGACTCGCCCATGGTAGGGTTCCGTAGCCATTGCGTAAGTAGAATAAGGTAAACGTTGTAAAATCGATTACCTTACCTAAAAGAAATTTTTTAAACCTAACGATAGCGCGATTAAATTATGTAGATAAGCATCATTTTCATTGAAAGAACTTTAATTGAATGCGCGTGAGTATAGGTACGTATTACCTATGCATTGCCACTCATGCGCATAGTTAAGAATCCCACTGCAGGGCAAAGGCCTCCTCTCACGAATAAGGGTGAGAGGGAGCGGGCCATACTCCACCACGCGGGCCCAGTGCGTGTTGGTGGAGGCAAGGTAGTGGTCAACTTGCTGTCAGAGAATTTTCAAGCCGCCTCAATAGGCTTCTGACCTAGCTTAACGAATAGTTACAACGCCATCTGACGGAACTATCCGAGACCAACTGCTTAACGTGCCTTCTGAAGCACGGAACTCATGGCAGAGGCACTCATGCGCATGACTCGCTTTAATCAAAAAACGAACTACAGTACTTTATAGGTAGGACAGACGGACAGACAGACGGACGGATGGACAGTGTAGGCTTCCCAAATAAGGTCCCGTTGGCACCCTTGGGTACGGACCCCTAACAATATGGTCGGATTTCGTTTTGTCTATCTCTCTACAACTACATCACTTAAAATCGCCCGCAATTTTTCCATCCATCCTAGATGGCAGAACGTGGGTGGAACCTAATAAACACATACATACAGTCCGAAAGAGCAAGCCAGCCTCACTGTCTACCCTGGCCTGTCCTACAGACCATGTCTAACAAGAAAAACAAATTATCACCCAAGAGTCCCCCGCTTGTTGTGACTACCGTTGTTTGGAAACGAAAGGTCAAGGACGCATTTAGGAGCTACAGGGGCGAGGGGGGCCAGCTCCTCCAGCTGAGGCGGGGGGTGCTATGGGCGGGGCTCGGGACAGAAATAGACTCAGCAACACGGTTTGTCAACACACGCCTACGCAGGGGTCGTTCAGGGGGGATACGGGGTGGTGAGGTGGGGGGTGTTCTGGGAAGCGCTTTTTGTAAGGTCGTAATTGTTGGAGTGATTTGTTGTTTGTTTGAAGACAATAGTTTTTGGTTGGTTTGGATTATAGCGACAGGGTGTTTGTTAAATTATTCAGTTTTTGCACATATAAAAACGGTCCAGAGCGAGTCGGGCTACCCGTGCCCGAGGCACCCCGAGGGTTCCGTACCTACCACAGCACCTCACAAAAAATTAACCAAAAAAATATTGTTTTCCTCCAGGACCTTTAGCGCGAGACCAACTTACACTTAGCCAGTTTTTATTACTGTAGTGATTGCTAAATAATCACACGTAGTTTGACGCTTTTACGTATTAGGTACCGTTTTTACGATAGAGCGAAAAGGAAAAACTTTGATAAAAACTAGTTTCTTGTATGAAGACCCCCTTAATTTGAGTTTTTATGACATTTTTATTAATTATTAGCAAATGCGCCATAACAACGTACATTTTGTGAAAATTTCATCTGTCTAGCTATTGCGGTTCAAAAGTTATAGCCCTAAATAGTTAGGACAGAGAGACGGACGGACAACGTAGGCTTAGTAATAGGGTCCTGTTTGCAACCTTTGGGTACGGAACCGGACGCATTTTTATCATTCGTCAAAACAAAAGATTTATTTTAAATGGTTGTTACTAAATATAAATAATCAAGCATGCAAGCGCTCACATTTATCTATATAAAGCAGAAAACAATTAGGTAGTTATTGTATAATTATTTTACTACGTCAATTAGGTAATTGGCGTTTATTTTAAGAACAAAAAAATCATCTTCCACTTTCTACAAATCTACAACAATCAAACAGACGTTGTAAGATTATCGTCACGTCAGTTCCCACGCAAACCGACAATCAAGACATACAAGTTGACAACTATCTAAACACTTAACACCTCCAGAGGATGGGTCGCTAAATGGCGGTTAATTTATAATGGTCGAGACGCGGAGACCCTTTCTACACGGTTGGTTTATCAGTTACAACCATTCCTCCTTGACCTTTGTCGTACAACAATGTCAAAAATATTTATTTTTTAACAATACCTATACGCTGAAACTGCGCAGTTAGTTTTTGCGGGATCGAAAATGGCTTTCGAACTGTAAAAGGCATTTATCAATGACTAGCGACCCGCCCCGGCTTTGCACGGGTGCAAACTGCAAAGCCTTCCTCTTAAATCACTCTATCTATTAAAAAACTCATCTACATCCGTTGCGTAGTTTTAAAGATCTAAGCATACATAGGGACAGACAGACAGACAGCGGGAAGCGACTTTGTTTTATACTCTGTAGTGATGCACAGTTGTCCGCAGCTTTTGGAGGAAGGATGCACTCTGTGAAAGAAAATGGTCCCGTCCCCCCTCTGCCAGCTGAGTTTGTCTCCACGGGATCATCTTCCTCCTTGGCACAATCTGCAAAGGCCAGTGTGGAAGTCTTTAATGGCTCTCACCTATGGTCGTTCGCGTTGCAGACAAAATTTATGCAGTTTGGGGTACAGGGATCATTGCCTAACGCAGCGTGATTGCGGCGAACCTATCCAGTACACGCTGTGAGACTCGCCGAATACTAGCCAATACATACATACATACATATACTCACGCCTGTGTCCCATTGGGGTAGGCAGAGACAATTGATCGCTATCGGCTACGATCCTGACATACCTCTTTTGCCTCTTCCACAGTCATAAGTAGTTTCATACACGCTCGTCGGTTTCGGGTAGGTACTAGCCAATAAACTTTAGAAATACAATAGTAGAACAATTGAAACGAAAAGAAAGAAGGTGATCGTTAATAGTTAGTTCAGTGATTGGTATCGATTCGGTATTGCCACGACTTAACTTAACTAAATTTATTCCTGTCATTTTCTAACATTCGACTAAGAAAAGAGGCAGAAAACCAACAACTGACTTTAGTGCTGTCAAAGTGACGCTACACGCCCAAAAACGACTTAAATAAGATGGCGTGCATTATGATGCCATCTTATTTTGGGCGTGTAGCGTCACTTTGACAGCACTAAAGTCAGTTCTTGGTTTTCTGTCTCTTTTCTTAGTCGAATGTTAGAAAATGACAGGAATAAATTTAGTTAAGTTAAGTCGTGGCAATACCGAATCGATACCACTGTCTATTATGCTATCAGACTGATACTGCACATCAAACAGAAGACGTGTATTGCTGAACATAATTCTGTGCCACGTTCCAGGACGTAAGTTAAATACTTAGATATATCAATCAGCAATGATAATGTGATGTACAGTCGATATCAAAATTAAATCTTGACGTAAACAACTTAATCTAAAATTATAATTGTGCTATTTGTGTTGACTAGTTTAATTAATGCTTAATTTAATGTTAATTTTACTCAATAACAACATTGTGAAGTAACGTTGTTAATTATTATTCATCATCATCCATTCATTGTCTACAGCTGAACGTACTTGCTTCTTATAATAGGCGCCACAAAATTATATCTCAAGTCAAGTCAAGTTATAGGTCAAGTGTGTGTCGGACTCGCGCTAAATTGTATGAAATTTGTTTTTATCAAATTTGACCAACTTGTGCTGTCCAGATTTTTTACTTCCCATACAATGAAATGATCCCTACATAAAACTGAGTCGAACAGCATAAAAAAAAAGTTGTAAATTTTTTTAAAATTTTTGGACAACTCACGCTTGACCAAAAATTTATGATGCCAAAATTGTGTTCACAAAAAAAGACCTAAGGGTTCCTAAGACAGTTTCCCTGTATCTCCTATGGTTTTGGATCTCCCCATACTGTCCTTGTTAAAAAACACTATGTAAAGTTTGGGGGTACGGAACCCTCGGAATAATGGAGAGCGGCAAAAAAAAATGGGTAAACATTTTCGTATATAGTGTAACTAACATAATGCAGAAGGTTTCATAAAAGTTTACTCAAAGTAAATGAGTTCCGAGGTCAAGGCATTTTTAGCCTTTATTTGCCTCTATTATAAGTCTATTTTCATTTTCTTTCTCGGTAGGTGACAGCACCATCTTAACGTTCTCGGTTCGGTTAATGTTAAAGGTACCGTAGTTTTAAGGGGATGATCAGACCATCAAACGGCATCACTTTCTCTGACTAACCCGGACTAACATCGAGTAAATCTGACCTAAATGGTCAGATTTTTTTTTCATGATTTAGATTTTAGTGCCATAGAGTTTAGTTTGATGGGCTGAAAAATCTACAGAATTTTCAGAAATTAATGGATGGTTTTATAATAAAATTAAAAGCTTTCGAACTGTCTGTTTGAGATTAGAACAACGTATGTGCCTGTGAATGATATTATTATTTATATCTCTCTTCACATGGTTAACTTTTTGTATAGACATGTTAAGAAAAACAGACTCAGTGAGCGATTTAAATCGATGGCGATCTAGTTCGCATCGCAGTATCGTCGGATGTACTTATACTTGTACCGAAGTATGATCGGCCCCTAGGCTGGCGGGAAAATGCGTGTTGTTAACATTTTTATTCATTTTATACGCATGCAGTATGATGACCATGACCCAGAGAACAATTTAGTGGTGTTATTCGCCTATCTTTAAGTGATAAATTGTCAAAGAATATTCTAGAAGATCTAGATGTGCTAAAAGAACCAGAATCATGTCAAATTGTCTATTATAAATGTACGATCTACGATCTGCAAGGTACAGAATAGGACCACAGTCATATTGATTGCATGTATGTAAACAATGGAGTGGCTTTGGTCAGAATTTAGCCGTTTTCTTTGAAAAATGAGATTATTTTTTATTAATTTCGAAAAAGTTTATTTTTATTAAATTTATTAAATATTAAATTCTAAATGGTGTTGTGAACAATATTGTCAATTTTATTTTCTTCCGATTAAAAATGTACCTAAGCGTAAAATGGTTACAACTGGAAAAAAAGGGGTGACTTTAGAATAAGGGATTCTAATTCTTCGGTTTATTCATTAAAATAGATTTCTAGAAAAACCACATCACTTCTCATAATCGTGTAGATGGTTCAGTTTATTTTTCAGCTCAAAAAGTGCCATAGTTAATGAATAGGTACAATGGTTACAAAGTTACCCAATTTCATGGTAAAACTAGGAGGTAGCCCCTTAAGTAGTCGCTTTAATTTGCGGAGTAATTTTTGATAGATCCTATTTTGGCGCAGTCGGTAGGATAATTCTCAGAAGTTGTAATGTTACACATTGTGACTTTTTTATTTGAATTTCTCCATTGTTGTTCGGTTTGTCGAGTACAAATTTTTCACAAAGCTTTAATAATAATTTATTTAACTTCTCCTGGCCCAGCCTATACAAACAAGCGCAATAAACTTGTTACTTGCGAAACTAGCGAAACAGCATCAACGTGCCGCAAATAGAAACGTTGCAAATACAGAACGACTCCCACTGCACCGAACTGGCTATTTATATTGCACGCCGATCGCTTTGTACGATGCAACGAACGCTTTCAACCGGTTACGTATTGCGCCTTTACGCTAAAAATAGCAACAACCCTCTACTTACATAATTATTATTGGTCGGAGGCTGTGCTTCCTGCCCCCACCCGCCGCGCCACCCCCACCCTAGCGCGCCGATTTCGCCAGTTGAGTCCCGACTGCCGTGCGGAGCGCACGTCTTGGGACGCTCCTTGATCTCCGATTATAATATGTTCTACGATAGTTGTATCGATAAAAATTGGTTTAAAATTTAAATTATGGTGTAAATATTGTTGTATTGTAGTATTAAAATAATAAGTATAGTTTAAGCGCTGATGTGTTTTAAAAACATTGTCCTATATTGCGCGCTATAAAACATAAACTATGTATAAAAGTTGTAATCTAACTTGATCTTATTTACTAGAGTGCTGTTCTAGATTAATACCTCATTTACGAGGACAATAAAAGCCATGCACATTAAAAAAAAGTGAAACTTATACGTGTTTTTGATCATAAACTCGTTTGACTTAAATATGTCGGCCAACCCTACTGCAGTTGCCGCGAAAGGTAAATATTGAAAGAATTACTTTATTGACGGTAATGGCATTCATATGCATGGCTGGCTCTTACAGTATAGTAAGCTATACTGTGGTTTTAGTCTTCTTATTAAGATTTGATTTAGTTTGTTGACGAAAATACTTACATGCTTCATAAAAATACACGTTAACTACCTTAATTATCTATATACCTACAGATTACTTAAATATTACATTACTAAAATAGAAATAGCGAAAATTTCCATTTCAATAATCGGTATCAATTTCAACTATAATCTGTCGTAAAAACGTAGAGCGTAAATGCTTCAAAGACGTCCTATAATATTCGAACACCGTAAATGATTCTTAATGCTTTCAAAATAATGACTGCACATGAAATGATCATTCTGTAACAGCTTTTATTGGTACTTAATTGAATTAAGCGTGTTGAGCGGCCGTCTCCGATTGGTGTCTGGAAAACATTAACTGAACAACTTAGCTTGTTTTATGATTGAATATAAATTGTATGTCATACCATCGCTATTTGTGACTATACCATTAATATAGTACGACTTCGGTACTAACGTCGTATGATGGGCATTGAGTCACAAATGTATTGCACTGCACAAATTCAAGGATTTAGTTGCGTTTCCACCGAACTTAACAGCACTTCCCCCTACCTCTCCCACCGCTCTACATCAACAACACCTTTAGGTCCTAGGGTACCCTTAAGCCGCAGTTCTCAGACTCCGCTGACGGCTTCGCCATTTGTGCAGTTTTGTCCGGCCGGCAATAATGAATAGAAGCTGCTTTCTTATCAGTACTGTTCAAATCGTCGTCATCATCAGCCTATATACGTCCCACTACAGGGCATAGGCTTACCTTTAAGGTAGGCTTTCGTACTTAGCGTCACTGACGCAGCGTCTATATAGCGTCAACTCATTGAGAACTAATTTGAATGGAATTAAGGTAGGCTTTCGTACTAAGCGTCACTGACGCAGCGTCTATAGCGTCACCAACGCCGCGTCTTAATTCCATTCAACGCTATAGACGCTGCGTCAGTGACGCTAAGTACGAAAGCCTACCTTTAGGGAGGGTGTATGAGCGTTAGTCCGCCGCTTCACGCGTCACTGTTCGAATACATTAAAAAATATCTGCTGGATGGTATAGGTATGCAACCCTAAACAGCTATTCAACGAAATTATAGCAAAAAAATGATTGCAAGGGATAGTCTTTCAAAGTTACGCCATATAATCAATAAAAATCCTACTGACACAGTCGGTTAGAAACTTGAATTTTCTTTCAGCGAAAGTCTATAAATATTAAGTATTTGAGTGCTCTGAAACCCGACTGAATTCAGATCTAAAAGAGAAAGATAAATGTGTACAGGGTCCTGAAAGGATTAATATGGGTTTAACTATGGACAATCCAAAAAAAAAGAACACAACGGCAAAACAATATAACAAAACAATCTTCACGGAGGTGGGAGAAGAACCTCCTACCTCCGTGAATATCTTTCTCAAATCAATAGACGAAAAGTGAAAACGGTTAGGACACTTAAACATGGCAACTCGCCAAGCTCCTAATACCTAGTCTACAAGCAGGTACTAGGCACTATTTAATGTTTCCCAACAATAGTTGGGATTGTTAGCGTGACCGATGTCAGACTACGAAGCAAAACGTAAAGTTTGTGGCGTTCGTTACAGAACTGCGAACAATTAAGAGGCCGTTGATCTTTTAGTTGAAGATCTTCAGGTTTTGGGTGACGTCTTGTAATTGTTCCATTGAGAGGATTGGACTTATGAATTATGGAAATAAGTTAGTGTTGTAGATAGCTATTATCTCGGAGAACAGCTAATGTAGATAACAAGTTTTGGCAAGGTTCACTCTTTACACGTGTAAGGGTTTCAGGAAGATGTGTTAAGTGTTATACCAAAGGAAACGTGACCATTAGTCGCCTTAATGAAAATAACGGGAGTTCGATGAGTGGTCAATAAAAGCCATTAGTAATTTTAATCATTATTTTATTAACCAGATACAATTTCAAGAAACTAATGGTGTTACTATCTTATTGTTGGTATATTTGCCAATACTGTCTCCTTTCTACCCTTAGTTTCTGCCTGTTAAGTACGGTATTCGGATTCCTTGATAATACATTAAGTACATAAACTAGATACAAAGCTCAGTTGTAAACTTATAAACATAGATGTTTCTATCCAAACCATAAAACTTAATCGTCCATCGTACGTTTTGTCATCAGCAAAAGTCAACAAATTCGGGTTATTACGTAATCCAATGTTTACGTTCTTCGATTTATGACTCATTCTTCGTGCCGCAGTCAATAATGATACTTCATTTGGTCATTTTCCATAAAAATACAATTTCACTTGATATTGAACATAATGTAGTCGTAGAACTCGTATTATATGAGGGCCTGGATTTCTTATCGCAAAAATTAAAATGTCATTGGAATTTGGTGTAGATGTTTTTACTCGATTTCAATGTTGGCGCCATAGTAAAAGTTGTCAAGTTGGATGCGTCTGAAGCATTCTTTACCCTATAAACTGTGACATCGAACTGTCTTCAAGTTGTTGGTTAGTTTCCCAGCTATTGTGGTAAACCGCTCTTAGCAAGCTGAAGCTTGTAAGCTCAGAGTGGGTAACAAGAAAACTAGTTATTGTATATGCACCATTAATGTCTTAGGGTTGACAGAGCGGAGCGCAATCTATTTAATTAACATAATGTACCTTATTCACGCACAGAAAGGTTTATGTGGGAACGTGGATTCCGGCAAGGTCCTGAATAAATAGCTGTGTACTACACGAATATAGCCTCAACTAGTGACGTACTGAACTGAACTAAACTCGGCAAACCTCTAACAATGATTAGCGAATCTCTTCACAACGATATGGCAAGTCAAAAGCAGCGATTGCATTACCCAACTTGCAGGCCCGATTTCGGTATACATTGCCTGATTTGTTCTCTCTATTTTAAAGTGTAGCGATCAAAGCAAGCAATGTATGCCTAAATCGGCCCTAAATGTAGGGCAATGTAATCGCTGCTAAACTCAGTGACATCCTATCGAATCAACAACAGAAGAAAAAATTTTTAAGGGTGACGCACGAAGATCCCAGCAGCTGCCGATGAGCCTAATCATCATCATCAGCTTATATCACACGGCAGGGCACATGCCTGCCTCCCCTCACAATTAAGAGTCAGATGAGAGGCCAAACTCCACCACGCAGGCCTAATGCCAAAATATTTAATTTTGTAATGCGGTCGGTGGATGCAAAGTCAGTTGTCAACAGACCTGTCAGGTGGTGGCAAAAGAGGTATTCCACGAAGGGCACCAGAAATCTATTCATACTTAAGCACCAGGTTTAATGATTAGTGCTTAATGTACTCTATAGTTGACTGTGGAACTGCCCTTAGAGACAGCGATTGCGGTGCTACAGCTATCTGCAATCGCTCTAATTGATTTTAATTATGCACATAATTTATTTCACCATAATTGACAGCTTGTTTTGATCGGTCTGCTGAGATCTATAGCTGCGAATAAATCACGAATGGGGTCTTTCTATTTAAGAACCAATCGAACGCATTCCGTTTATTATGAATTTATGACCAAACATCATTATTAAAGGAGCAATTCCATTCCACTTCAGGGCTGGTACATGATTTTAGGGCAATCTGTTTTGACAGTATGTTTTTATTAACATTTTATTTCAGTACTTATATTTAATGCGCTTGGAGCGTGCTTTGCATCAAACTCGAAGATAAAGTTCCTAATACGGAAATCCGACGCCGTACTAAGCTCCAAGATGTCGGTACGAGAGTCTATGGAGCTCGCATGGAAATGGGCAAGACACATGGCAAAGTGAGATGACGCAGATGGAGCAAAGCATAGTCCGAGTGGTGGCCGAGGGAAGGGAAGCGAAGTGTGGGTAGTCCTGCGGCATGGTGGGTTGACGATATAAAGAGAGCCGTGGGAGCTACGTGGATACGAGATGTTCAGGACAGAGGAAGGTGCCATAAACAAATGGAGGCCCAGCTGTGGGTGGATTCATAATGATATTTAAGCAATTATTACGGATATCTTTGGTATTAGTTTTGGTTGGTACATCATTTAGGAATCACTAATCGTTGAGCTTTAAATTTTGTCAAAAGTGTCATTAAATAGCTTTGAAATATAGCTTGTACAGCCAGCCCTGACATTTTGTCTATACGCTCGTCCTTTGGTACATAACGGTTATAAAATGACTATATGGCTCGTTACGTTACGGTATTCGAATGAATACGAAAGTTTCATGCTTTGTAGTGGTTAAATCGTTCTAGTTTGTAGACCAATCCTAACAACTTTTAAAACCAACTGGCCAATTAGAATCAAAAAGTTTTTTTTTCATACCGTTTGACATTTCACGAAAAGTGTAGATTAAAAATAACCTTTAGCCTGCCAAAATTACGTCCTAAATTGCGTGTAGATTGTGTTGCGTGCGGATGCCAGCGTGGTGGTTAAAGGTCGTATGATGACGTCACGCTGCGTCGGTGACGAGGCCCTAGTCTGAAGATCAAAGGGTTTAGGCCACGGCCCACGAGCGTAGGGATTTTAAAGGGTGCGTGAATGCCGCGTGGGTGTTCAATGCTTACTGATAACGTGAAATGTTAGAGGTAGCACTTGATTTTCCGTCATGGCCTAAAATAGTCACTACTATAACATTGGGCAGCGTTTGGGCACTGCTATTAGTATTACTAGGGCCCGATTAGACCAAACGCGAGCAAATTTTATTCTTTGATTAAGTCGCCGGTTCCCAAAAACAGTGACGTTCATAATTACAATACAAGAAATAAAAATTAATTAGTGTTCCCACATTTTCGACTCAGTAAGGTCAACACATCTTTCATGGGGCACTGTATACGCTATTATAATAAGATACCAGAGGATATTCTAAACTTGCCAGACAAAAAGTTTAAATCCCATGTTAAACAAGTCCTCTGTAAAAAAGGTTACTATAAACTCGATGATTATTTGAATGACCAAAATGTCTGGTCTTGACAATGTTACACTATGTAATTCAATATTTGTACTTTGTATATTTTGTTTTGTTTAAAAGAAGTGTGCTGTAGAGTTTCTGGCCGCATCTTCTCTACAACGGAACACCTTCCGAAGCGGTGGTAGAATCAAAAATGACGTCAAAAAGTTATCTATGTGATATTATTTTGAATAAAAATTTTGACTTTTGACTTTTTTTTGACTTTTGTTACTCTAGAGTAAACCCTAATCTATGAGACTAACGAAATGTTAATGACACGTAACTAAAAAAAAAAATTATAAAAAGAAACGTAACAAATTAAAACTGTATAAATACATTGCAAAAAGTACGGATACAACGACTTCTTTCTTTAGGTGGATTATACATTCGTTCTTTGGCGTAGTGGAGTTTCGATATTGGAACGTCAGGTCCGGTCAGTCTTTGTATTCGTGAGAGGCCCTGTACTGATGATGATACTTGTACCAAATGTGACAGCTGATTTTTAGTGCTTAAGCTTAAAAACGTGTTAGCATATTAAGAAGGACCCTGTATTATACTGGCATGTATTGTACCCACTGTCCATTATAAGTGGCGACGGGCTCACCCCCCTTCACACTGGACAGAGTTTCGGTACTACTGGTGAAACGTGGATTTTCTGAGGTTTCAGAATATCTCTGACTACCCCCTCGGGGAATATAGTCGTGAGCATATGCTGATATGCATGCCTATTTATATACTATATCCTTTATAATTTTCGTAACAAACTGTACCAGTAGTCAACTATACACGGAAGAACAGCTGTCGTACCCGCCAAGCGTCTATTTAGGCCACTTTGACGCACGCGCGGTGACTCCGTTAACTAAGACATTAGATTTGGGATTTCCCAGGGGGTGACTCATTCTTTTTGGCTAAGGAATAACTATCGTTTACTAATGTTTTATTTGATTTTGTCATTTTAATTCTCACAGGCAGTGGTAGCGTGTCTTGCGGTCTATTGCTACTTTCGATTTACGATATAATGGTGAACGTTCTAATGTCAAGTCTTACAACGTTGACATTAGTTGATGACGAAAGTCAAAAGTCCTGAGTTTAGACCTGGCCCTGTACCCGGACTTTCGATGTTCGTTATATCATGACCGTTTCGGTCCGAACATCATTGTATTCGAGTTGACATTGGACCGAAAACGTTAACGCAATTGCGAAGTTCGAATGTCCGGGTAGTCCGGGTTTGTTTGGCAAAACATTAGTCGATCGAAATTCTACATTAATTATGTAGCCTGCCGATTATTGATCCAATCACATTTGATAGTTTTTCTGGTTATTGATAGCTTAAAGTTTAGTGCTATGTGATAGCTGAAGATCTCATTATAGCCATCTGATTTTCCTAAATTTCTCGTATAGATCAAAGATTGGGAGGAACTTAGGTAAACTAAGTAACTAAGTACTTATTGTTATTTTAAGTTCAAATGTGAAAGAAATAGGAGCAAATATAAGGTACCTATATGAATAAAAAAATAAAGGTTTTTTTAATTTGCACTGTTTTATTTACAGTGCTAAATAACATAGCTTAGGCATGTAAATAAAGCTAATAAAGAAGCAATACAATACTAGGCCTAACAAACATTTTATCATCTGAGAAGTCAACGCCAAGACTAGTACAACTATAATTTTACATGATAATTTCACAGCGACAATTAAAACGATAACTTGTACAACATATTATATTTAACGACGCGTCAGTCGCCGGCGCGGGCGCACGCGCAATGGCACCGCTTACTCACGACCCCGTCGCACATAAACAATACTGTCTCACTTCTGACACTAATGTCTGACACCCTGTATAACGAGCACTAGATTATAATAACAACTTAATACAGTATAGCCATCTTTTGTTCACCCAGACGACGCTTCAGCTTTAAGGATTATCTTGAAGATATCACTTGTCAACATTCAAGGCCTCCGCACATTGCAGCGATATTATCGAGCGATATTATCGACACCTTACACACTGCAGCGATTCCGCGATTCGCGTCACGCATGCGCCCCACCACTGAATGTAGTCGAAAGAGTTGCGAAAATATCGCGGCAGTGTGTGGGATCGAGCGCGTCCCCATACAAAATGTACTGAGAACAATTATCGCAAAATCGCAGCGATATTATCGCTCGATAATATCGCGGCAGTGTGTAGGATCGCGCGCGTCCACATACAAAATGTACTGGAAACAATTGTCGCAAAATCGCAGCGATATTATCGCTCGATAAAATCGCTGCAATGAGCGGAGGCCTTTATACGTTCTATAAAAAGTTACCAACAAACGGAAGGACGAGGGAACTCACAGGGATGCTTGGATTGGCTTGGTGGTTGGATAGTGACACTCATTTCATTTTCGTTTATTTCCTTTTAGGAAAACCTAAAGCTAAATACAATAATTTGATTTATACGAACATACTGATGATCAGATGCTGACTACAAGTTTCGCACTCTGGTGACACTAGACATAAAGGCAATGAGATTTGTTGACCACGGATCCAAAATGCATGAATTTGACATTTTGCGTATCACGAAAGATAGACACATGAAGAAATACATAGTATATAGAGGATGCAGGGTTGAATGCATTAAGAAAAGATTTTTCGGAAATAAAATCCTCTAGAAACATCATTTTAAACAATTTATACGAAAACAAGAACCCGTAACGGTGAATGGACTGTAAACTTTCGTAATTGACGCGGCCAAAATCGCAGACAATAGCTACATACAATATTCCTTTTTGTTACTCTTGTCGCCGAAAGCAGAAGTCAAAACCCAGCCTTCACTAACGGCATTGACCCATGGACTATCCCCCAGTCACATGATTAAATATCCCCGTCCCAGAGAAAGACCCATCCTTGTTATGCTTCTGAAAGTGTTGCATGCGCATCTATTCATAATTCTTCAAACACATGTTCGCTCCTGCTCTCGTTGCTTGGCCAGTATAATTCTCTCGCCATCGCAAGCAGTTTGCAAGTAGCAATGAAAACGTTTGGCATGACGATCTAACACAAACAGTCAGCTCTCTGTTCAATGGCGCCAAGATACTGACGTATACAACTAAAATAGACAATTACTGCATCATTTATCTATATCACGCTTCGGACATCAGATCCATTTAACATTTTCATTATGAAATGTTCGTTCATGTTTTTATGATATTTTATACGAAAAGTAAATCTACATAATACTTTTAATAACTGTGGATTTAAAATTTAAAAAATCCTGACGAGAAATATTAATTCCAACAAGCATATTCAGGGCAGTAATCAATCTCAAGGGATCAAATATCCCTTACAATAGTTACAATAGCTCTGGATCGTTTTCGGTTTCTAGACAGTGAAGAGTAATCCCAGGCTCACACTTGAGTTCAATGTCCATTGTTCTGATAAGTCGCCGATTTAGGCCAGTGGGGAATGAATTGTGGGTCCAAGCTCCAAAAACTTCTGGTAGGAGATTGACAGACCTAATGATACATTAAAAAGCCTTATGCTGAATGGTATGAGTATTCCCAGTTAATAGTTTCCGCCTTAGATCCTGAGTGAATAAGCATTGCTCGCTTAATAATTCCCCTGGAAGATATCACAAGCTAAAGTGTCAAAGAGTTCTGACGGCTGTATACGGCGGCGGCGGCGCCTTGAAATTTCAACGCTCATGCTAATATGGTTTAACATACGATATAGCTATTGTCACTGGCAGCGTCTAATAATTTTGTATAATGTGTGCTCAGCTGTACACTCGCATTAGCGTGACTTTCCACCAGAGCTGTGCGAGGAAAAAATATATAGGATTGGTTTATTTTCCTAGACTCGCTCAGCGCAGATCTGGTGGAAAAGGGCTTATCAGAGCGAGGTTTTTTATATACGATGCGAGCGAGAGATGTTTTCTTACTCGGGTTGCGTGCGATGGATGCGTGCGAGGGATGCGAGTGAATGATGCGTGCGAGGGATGCAAGTGACGGATGCGTGCAGGGCTGCTGCACCCCACCGCACCCCGCTTGCCTGCCCTAGACTCGAAGTACACCGCTTCCTTCCACAGTTTGACAGAGTCACAATGTCCATTTCACAGCTCCGTTACGCATCCTCGCACAGCTTAAGTGGGAAGGCACCCTAACAACAACATGTGCCAATGTTTCTGGACATGTCTTGACTATTGGTACTTTCTAGTTTCGAGTAAACTACTTGAGCAGAAATAATGAGTCTTCATTGCTGTATGGTTCCCGGCTATGGATATATCATATTTTGCAGTGGTGTAAGGGAAAGTGTGAAAGACTATCTGGCAATCCTGCCTGAAATCATCAATGTATTACCTAATCCTTGCACAACTACGCTCACATTTGAAGGTATCAGTAGATCTAGCAAAGTTTCTGACCACCCCGAAAGGTCATCGTTTAATCTGATATTTAAGCTCAACAATGACTCGTTGGTATTGTACTATGGCAGTGTCACCTTTCTTTCACCTTGCATTGCCATGGGCAATGATTGTTTCTGTTCAGCATTAAAATTAAGATTACATATCGGATTCTTCTATGTAATTTATGGCGTCTTTAGAAATGAAAAGTAGTAAATAATGACTGAAACGCTTATCTCATTGATAAATTATTTACTCAACACGTAGAAAATAATAATTTATTTCCTCGGCAGCTCGGTCATAAAGTTTCTATTCATGCTCTTTTGGAATGATTTTGAATTTAGCAAAAATTCAATTATTTCATTTGTCTACTTTATCAGCAAACTTAATAGTCCTCGTTTTGGGACTTGTACTTTTGAAAATCTAAATAGCACAAGTAATAGCCTATGATTTTCAGAGTGACTCTACACAACACAGTCAAAGCTTGGCGCCGAGGTAAGTCTAATAAAACGATTATAACGGGTCATCTGATTATTATATCCTCAGGAGTCATTCCCTCGCCTCGGTGAGGCCGATGGTTGACAGGTGGCGCCAATACTCTTACTCATTTCTCGGAAAAACAAACGTGAAAGATACGGACTGACACCGTCGCGGCGCCTAGTCTACAGAACTGAAATAGACCGATTACTTCAGAGTTAGTCACTGGTAGTAACTGTTATTTAATTCACATACTTTTATAATGTCCTGACTCAAATATTATTAGCTAAGATGTTATATCGGTATAAATGTTAAGTAACAAGGAAAGTAACTTTTGTCTAAAATTATCCGGTATTCAAAGAAAACAAGTAAACATATTTGTTTCGTGAACTGAATAAGGTAATAGGAAGGAAAATTCCTGGATTCAAATGAGTTTCATATGAATTGTGTGTGTAGGTAGGTTGTTTACATTAATTTCACTGTTTTGCATCATCATGGAATTTTAGGTTGATATCCTTACAAATATTATTGTAAATCAGAAACCATGTCTGTTTACTATCTGAACACCTGAACCCATTTGACCGATTTCATTTCATACACCAAATACAATGCAACTCTTTTTTGAATTAGCCCAATGTGAGGTGGTTCAACAGTTTTATCGACCTTTGAAGGAGAGGATCTTGGGGTATCTTTTACTATGCTTCTTCGGATGGATGTACTGTACCCGGCAAACAACTTGACCAATCGGGCGGGGGTGAGAGGGAAGGGGTGTGCATTAGCTTTTTCACCTACAATTTTATTGTTATTCTATTGATTTCTCGAAAAGCTTAGTCAGTTCTTTTACCGAGTCGATGGCATGTAATTACATTACTCATAGCGATTAACTTGTCATCGTGGTGAAGATTTTTCAACCAGCGTTACAGGCTTGGTGATTGTCCAGGGTGCGCCGAACACCCCGTGTTAGTCAGTTCAGTTGGTTATTCTCCAATCGCCGTGTTTTAATCCGCTGCCTAGTCCCAGCAACGCCCTATGCGTCTATACTTATGATGGCCTGGTGAGAGTATGTGTATGGTTAACTAGACTACGAGAAAGTCGAAAGTCGAACGTCGAAGATGTAATCGAGAAATAATAGAAAACATAATTATATAATGTATGCTCATTCTACTAAAGCCTGGTGACACGTCATCTTAAATGCCGTTATCATTAGCGACTGTATTATCATCGTACTTTATGGTGATATCAGTATGCTCCGTACTTGAAGTGAATCCATCTTATTTTAAGCTGAATTCACGTCATTTATGATTACCAGTTTGTTCAGTGTAGTTCTTTCTAGTGAAGTTTCGCGTTTCGTTGACACTGGTGTGGTTCCTCCATTTCTATGCCAGCAGTAATAAGGGGCAGGTGCTGCCTGATAATCTTGAGCAGCGCTGTAGTCCCAGATAATAAGAGGCCTATTGGGCCGCCTTGACATAACAACTAGATTGGCTACCTTGCTTTTTGAAGAGAAAAAGATACTGAAAATTATATAAAGTTTTCACGGAATCACTCGAAAACTGTCATGACATAGAACTTGTAACGAAATTAACTATTATTTTGGCAAGTCAAAGCCGAGGTCGCTGGATGTGTCACTATGACGCGGGAGCTGCGCAGTCGCCGTCTGACAGTTAAAAATTACTACGATGCGTCAACACGAGAAATATACTCTGTTTTGATATTTGAGAACTTTTATGTAATAAAAAGTTTGGGAAAGGAGGAAGTAGCGGTTGTTTTGGTCGAAGGCGATGATGAAAGGGTAGATTTAGACCAGTTTAGTGCTATTGTTTAACTTGTTGATCATCTTCCGATTTAATTTCGTATGTATTAAACAGTTTTAAGCTATTATGGTTCATAGTACAGTCAGTTTCAGAGGAACCATAACCATATAAAAGAATCTATTCAAAGTGTATTCATAAGGAATACTAACTATTAAAGATTCTTTCAACGTGAAGATTGACAAATTGTTCTCATTAGTAGCAGATAAAAGACATGTAAAGCAAGAAATACGCGTGTTTCTTGGAAAATGAGAATTAAGTCGTTTTAGTTGTTTTCAGGGTCTTCATTGAGATTATGCGAATAGCCAGGTTCGGAAGCGTAATTTATATTGTTATTATATCTTCTTCTTATCGTGTCGACTTCACATTTTGAACAAAGTCGCTAAATAGTACCTTGCCAGAAGTGGGCAACCGATACTGCACCGTCGCTAGCGGTCATGAGCTCCTCCTGCGTACAGGTGTTAGGGCACGCAGGGCACGATGTGAGATGGGCCATCGTTTGTGGAGCTCCACACAAGTAACTCAAGTTATTATATAAGTAGGTACTTAAATTATAGGAAATCCAAGCGTTAAAACAAGAAAGTACATATCTAAGGAGGAACCTTAGGGAGAAATGAAAATAAGCAACATATTCATACAAAATGCACGACTCAATCGCACTATATCGTTTCAAAATAGATGTCCAGATCATAATGTTTCCTTTGTTTAAGAACTGGAGCCGATATTGTCTTTCCTTAGCTAAGCATAATTACAACAAGCACTTCAGTTGAACAGCTGTTATTCTACTCTAAAATTAAAATGTTATACGGCGAAAAATATTACTTTTACAGCACGCTCCACGGTTTCATGTATAGAAACGTGTCTAACATGCAAATGTCTTGTTTGCTGTTAAAAATAAATATTCAGTTGATATCTTGGAACGAAGTGAAGGAAATCGGATTGACGTGACGCCGAAAAGAGAGGTTTCGTACATTATGTAAATAATAATTATTATTTTTGCTCTTCTAGAATCGCTACTGCTGTTGTCTTTATTGAGAGGCCCTGTTGTGGGATCGGACTATAAAATTACTAATTCGGTGTCTTATGAGATGACAAAGATAGTTTTCTTGTAGCCGAAAGGCTTGCTACTTATTGTAGGAATTGTGGCTGTGGGTATCGCATTGCCACCACATAAAATCTAGTCACACACTAATTTAAATAGTGGATCGGTTACAAGAAGCTAGAAGCTTTTCAAATAGAAAATGCTTAAACCAGTATATCCATATTCAAAACAGAAAATCTATTTTGAGACTTTCCCAGACCGAGCTATTCATAACAAAACGCAATAGCATTCAAATTTGTCCATCCTAGAATAGTTATCAGCCGTTAATCAATGATTGACGTCATCTAAACGTCAGCGGCCAATTTCAAATGCTGGACATAACGTGATTGATGGTCCAACGAGGCTAGAAAGTTAAGCAGAAGACACTTGGTAATTTACACTAGGTAACCAGCACTGGTAGCATGCGGCACGTGATACGGCTGTATCACGTCTTTTATCTCGTTCGTTCGCACGCAAATAGAAAGAGAGCGAAGGTGTGATAGCGCTGTTTTACGGTGGCATGCTACCCATGCTGGACAGCTTAGAGTCTTTTTCCGGGCTCGCTATGGACTTCATTGTCTAGTATTGTGAATGCTACTGCTGCTGCCGTTCTTCTTATCGTGTAGGCAGCAAGCCCTGGTGTCCGATTGTTTTAAACCGCCTCACGACATCTGGTTTTTTAATGTAACGGCTGCTGCTGTTGATCCTGGTTTATAGGAGTTACAACGGTTAAACGCACGACGCGAGCCTTCCCGAGCGAGTTACTAAACCCGCGATATGTCCGGCGCCTCCTGGGCAAGCATCTATCCCTGATTAGCAAATTCCTTCACCCTACTGGCAAGTCAAACTCTTTGAAATGCCACTGAGCGAGGTACTGAACCCGCGATAGGCGCACCCTGAGCAAGCTTCTAACAGTAATTAGCACATCCCTTCACCCCAATGACAAGTTCAACTCTCTGACGTGCCATCGACTCGACAGAAGAAACTAGTGGTATAAAGCTTGTAAATCATTCTGGGCCAGTAGAATAATGTCCATAGGCCCAAGTTTTATTCTGGCCCTAAAGTAAGATTGGCTACGAGGCCTTTAGTTTGGAAACTGGACAACATCGGAACAGCAAACAACATCCATGATCTAAATGGGATTTTTAATCCAGGTTCGTTGAATTACCACCCTTGGAGTACCGATATGGATTACCACTAGGTTTTTGTGGTTTTGCTGTATTGAAAGTAAATGCCATAGATGAACATAAATGTGTTCGTTGACAAATGATCAGAGTTTGTCCAAAATATGGATGAGTGGAAAGGATTAAATAACCGGAAAAAGTCTAGCAACATTAGCTAACAGCGTGACGTCAGCAAAGATTATAATATTAAAAACCAACTAAACTTATTAAGGTCATGCGCGGACGAAATCTTTTGATAAATCTACTCTTGTTTTTGTCTACCACCTTTATCATATCACTGTAATTTTGTTTTATTAGTTTTGAGGTTCTGAGTTCTGACCAAGTTTTGAATAATAATTTAACAGCAATTCTCTAAATTAATTCTTGTCTTCTTTATGACGCAATTCTCACATGGTCGCTAATTGTTGTGGTCGATCTATTTGTGTTGATTTCGTACCTTCCTGATCAGCTCTTCGGTTTTATTTGATATTATTTTAAACGATTGTAAAAAAAATATTTATGTATCTATTCAAGTGTTTTCGTTTTACTGTTTTCCTGTTAGGGCCCTTTAAAGTTGCGTGCATGTTTCGCAATGAGCCGTGACCACCGTCACGTCACGTAATCAGGTGTGCCCAAATTACGTTACGAACCTCTTTTACATTTCCATCGTCATCTTTACTTAAAACTTTAAAGAGCGTATTTAACAGTAAAGTTTCTTATTCTAATGCTTTCCATCTTTGCTTCAACATCATTGTTGTACAACCATTTTTTATCGACATCAGTTTAAAGCAATTATCACTAAGTAATATGTTTTTTGTTATTTCTTGACTGAGATGTTCAATCAATGTTACAACAATTATCAATTAGTTCTGTGTGATCATGACCTTTTGTCACATCTTAAAATAAACGTTTTATTATTGTCATAGCTGTCGTCGGCTCATCTTCGTTTGTTTCGCTTGATTACGGATTTGACTCGGTTCCCAGAACTGCATTTAGAGAGTTCTCAAGAAGTCTCTTGTCTTTGTGGCAGTTTGAATATGACTGCCAAGATTTTCGTCGTTTTAGCGAAATGTTAATGGTGGACGTGCGTCATCGGCGGAGGCTGGATGCAGCGCTGCAGGTAGCTGGAGGCGCTGAGCGCGCGGCGGCGGCGGGCGTCGCGGCGCGTCACGGCGCGGGCGCGGGGCTGAGCGCGGCGCGACAGACAGTCAGTGTCCAGCCGCGAGCCCGCGCACCTGCCGCCGCAGAGTCACGCCGCTCTTCAGTGTCCGCGTCGCTCGACGCAGTGCCAGTGCCAACATAACATGCTCGCGTCCAACGCAGTGGATCCTGTTTGTGTTTCTGTTTAATAGTGTCCAAAGTGGATTCCGGCGGACTGTACCAGGCGGTGGAGCACGCCCAGCGGCTCCAGCGCTCCCAGGCCATGTATGTCATCAATTTAGGTGAGTCCGCAATCCTTTGCCATTCCGCTGTCAATGTCGACAGTGATCCACATTCTTGTTACGGTCCTATAATTGGAACTAGACAGAACCGGTACTCGCTCGGCTAAAGAGGTCTAGAGACTGCAAACGGATACACATTGTTACTCGGTTAGTTTTTTGGCGAGCGATCCGATTGTGACTTTTGGAAATCAGCTTTCTCTTTTAATCTGTGGCGATGTAGGTCCTTGCGATTCCTGGTAAGGCCTGCGCCGGCTGGGAATTGGCGCAGGCGGTTCGTTAACTCGGCTACATAAACAACTTGTACGATTCCATTTCAATTTGTGTCTTATTCATAGCACTAGAGGTATCTGTGTGTGTGTTGTTATTACAGTTCACGTACATCATGTAGGCGTGTGTTGGTGTGTTTGCGCTATCTGTGCTGCTATTTTTGTACTCTGTCAGTGTGTGAGTGTTGCCCGTGTGTGTACAGGACTCTTTGTGCATGTGCGAGTCTCGTATCCGTGTTCGTTCTTATCATTTTCTTCGTTCAATATTGCCGCAAATTACGCGATGTTTTCACGATCTATACTTCTAATTACATATATGTTATTTATTCTAAACTGATGTCTGTATAATATTATATACGTTCGGTATCATTTGCATAAACAACTTCTTCCTTATTCTTCATCACGACATAATAGCTTACTTGGTAACTTATTGAAGTACCTACTTACCTCCTTTTTCAATCAACAATTAAGTAAGCTTGATGATTGACGTCAAGAGATCCATCCAATATATCTGTCTGACTCCCTCTTTTTGTATCAAGATGTCAAGGTACAGGAAAGAGAAAGGACTAGGCTGGTGATAGTTCCAACATTCTCCAAAGACAAATCCTGGCTCGTCATCATGATGCTGTTCAATTCTTCGCTTAGTCATGTGATAAATAGATTACGATATGCTCATAGATAATTTAGACTCCAGCAAATTAGTCCGGCAGTTAAATAAGCTATGTACACAGATTGACTGAAGGAAGAATTGTTTGTATTTTAACTACAGCATAAAACCAATTGATCCGTATTGGGCACGCGTGGTTTCAGTTTTTATTAACTAATTAAAAACTCTAAAAAAAAAAATATTCGCGATTTCAATATTTGCCCCATAGTGAAATTATGATCAAATTAATGGTCTCAATAACGGGCCTAAGTTAATGCATAACCTGAAGACGGTGTATAAGTCTTGGCTTAGGTTGGTTACTTGAATCAAATCAAATATTTTTGGAACCTAATTTATTTACTCAATAAGTAATCAAAATTTGATGTCACGAACTGAAAACATGGTCCGGCAATCAAACCAATTAACTATAGTATAATTAAATCAAATGATCGTTCGATGTTGTAAGAGTTTTTTATACATATAAAACATACGTTTATAGCACATGTTATCAAGTTAATGCTATTTATAGTTTTATGTTTATATAAACTAACTGATAATGAATTAGAGCTTTCCGGAAAACATTAGAATTACTTTATTTTTATAATTTCCGTGAATTTGGAATTTCCGATGTCCTGTGATTACCGTTTTAGATCAAAGAACTTCTCGTTCGAACGATTCTCTTTTGCAGTATTTTATGATCGAAAGGCTGATAAAAACTATCACCAATATATCCTGATTTATTATGTTGATGCACAAGCACAACCTGTAAAATTCCACACCTAACGACAGGAAAATTATAGTCGGAAGCCAATAAAATGATAGCTAGTGTATAGTAAGAAAGTGTACACACGATGTTCGCATCAGCCAGCCCTGGGGTCAGTTGTGCAGTGGACTGGGCTAGGGATCAGATGTAGAACATGACGTAACGTCATGTTTGTTGGATAGATTGTAGTTTACTTTTGATAGTTGTTTCTTAGGCGACTTTATTTGACTCCCAAAGTTCCGTTTACATGGGCATACATACATACACAAAATCGTGATCATGCGGATCCGCGTGCGGGCAAGATGTGTCCGCTATTTTCTTGCACACCATATTATAACCCTACCTGCCCACCCACTCCACCCCAACCTTATGGAAGTTCCATCAGCTTTGACTTCTGACATGGTTCATCTTAACAGCGATATACTGAGGGACACGAATAGGTCAGTGTCCTATACTCCATAGCTACGAGCGCCGCCACGTCTGCTGGTTCTGCAACATTGCTGCGCTTGCGCTTGTTTAGGTTCAAAGTAATGGGAGGACGCATGCCGATCTGTGGAATCTTAAAATTGATCCCGTAAGGGGCAAATATTTGTATGATGAACATGAATATTTGTACCCGAGTCATGGATGTTTGTTTGTATCTATCTACCCACTAATTTTTAATTAGTACGGCCGAACCGCACTATTGTATGGGAGGTCCAAAAAATTTTCTCGTTTTTCGACCCATGTTCCTTAGGGAAACTTGTTCAGATTCACGGTCTGAATAGGTCTACACGCAGAATGTTCAATACGTAAAACGTTCAAACCGCAAAATGTTCACACCATTAAAGTCTTGTTTTATTAATTAAAAATTAGTGGTGTACATCATCCCGCTGCAGGGCATAGGCCTACCCTCAGGGAAGGTGTTTGGGCGGCAGTCCACCAATTCCACCATGCGCGCCACAATCCGGATGTTGTATCTATATGCATAAAAAATTATCTATTACTAAATTACATACACCATCAAACTAAACAACTTTTATAAAATAAATTAATATGAATATGGAAAGACGAAATCGTCAGTCGCGGGCATAAAGACGATATTAAAAATTTTAAACAAGTCGCTGTCAGTGAAGAGATTTCATAATTTATTAGTGTCGGCTGAGCGGCGCGTGCGTCATCATGACGTGACGTAGCGTGGCACAAAATATCACCTCCTTAGTTGCGATGCATCGACAACATCGGATCTTTGCTAGACTGACTGACTCTTATCTCGCCTCTTGACATACATGTCTAATTTGCAATACAAATAAAGTTTTTGGAGGTTTATAGTCTTAAAAGATCCAGGTTGGCACTTTGAGACACCTAGTTGCAGTGATGCCAACTTAGCAACTTTATAGCTAGATCTAGCAATTTTCGGAGGTCTGGCAGCTACAGATTTGTAAAACTTGTAGCTAAACTTTTTGGCTACTTTTTCTAGCAACTTTTGGGATTGTGAGTTTTTCGAGCCAAAGCCATAAAAATGAACGAAAATGGACCAATAAATAAGGAAAAACCATGAAAATAGCTAAATATTTGATTTTCTTTTCCTTTTTACTATATTTCACTCTCCTTCTTACTTGTTTTTTTATTCTGGAAGCAGTCAGAAACAGTCAGTAATTTTGTCTTTACATCCGTTTTACGTCCGATACATAAATTTTTTAATCTTTAATTGAATAAAATGAGCACAATCATTGCTATAACATGATAATAACACCTAATATTTCGAGAAATTAAAAGACATTTCATAGTTTGGCGTTGTTTTAATCGATTTTGATGTTTAGCTACTTCTAGCAACTTTTATATGAAAGAAAATTGGGCAATCTAGCAACTTTTCGTGAACTACCTAGCTACAGGCCTAACACACCAGTTGGCAACACTGCCTAGTTGAGGTGCGGGGTATGACTCTAATCTGTAGCGGAACCCGCAATGAATCAAGGTGTAGGAAAAATTACTATTCCACTTCCCTGCTTTTGTTCTGCAGTGAGATCATTATGGACTATAACTTAACTTCTACCTTAAATGTACCGATGACTTCTAAATACATCACGCATAGCGTGATTTATGAATCATTTCATTCATAAACACAAAAACCCTTTGCTTCTATTCATCGGTATATTTCTATAATAGTTGTTATACGGTAACCTCACTGACCTACTATAACCGCAAAGACGTCAATAGCCCGTTTGTTTCAACGTTTTCCTAGTTATTTTGTTTATTCATGATTCATTTACATTGGTCACTTGATTACGTGCCCAATTTGATGTAATTAAATATCTTTTACCTGAATAAAAGAGCTTTTTTACAAATGTTATCAATAATGTCAATAGTTTTGTTGAGGAATGGCGAGACGACGACGGGATGCATTGAACAAATGAAAAATTACTGATTAAGGGTTGAACTACACCACACAGCACTGCACAGCATCGTATTTTTCCGTCGCTCCATCCTATTCTGTCACTCTTTCTAAAAAATGCGATGCTGTGCTGTGTGGTGTAGTTCAACCCTAACAATGTTTTTATGTAGAAACTCGACAACTTTGGATGATACGTGACTTTTGTTTCATCTCGTCTGGTTTCAAATTGTTATAAAATTGTATTTTTGTTCTGAAATGTTAATGAACTTTGGTTGAGCAGCACATATAGTAATCTCGTACCAATCCCACCCAATGTCTTGCTATGCTGTGTCAGTTGTCACCAACCTGACAACAAACCACGGTTGAAACCACCATTCGTGCCTCCGGTTGCTAATCTATCAAATGCTTTAGTTGACTCTATCGAAAGTTTCCCCGTCCGAGTAGACTTATTAATGTCCGCAGTCAGTTACAAGTCAATTTAAGAAACCTGAGGATCATCTAAATATCACACATTACCACCACTGTAACTCCTCTATACCAGGATCAACAGTGGCGACCAATGACAATACTATAGATAATGAAGTCCAGTGAGCCCGGGGGATGCCTGTAATATGTCTTAAAGCCCGCCATGAATTTAATCAAAGAAGATAGGAGGAGTAGGAATAATAAATATCCGACTTCCCTTAATTGTAAACAGGAGACAGCAATAGGAAAATGATGGGTATTAGTAAGCTAACTCCAGAGATCATTTATGGCAGATTATAATAATCACTTGTTCAACAAAACAATAGTAGATTACACACCGAGGGCAGGAAAGTAAGAAAGGTCTCAGATCTCATTTTATTGTCGACCGAGGTTAGTATACAATTTTTCTCCGCGACGGAGGTGGAAAGCGGCAACTTCGTTTAGCGCAGCGGGACGAAAATTGACGCTTTCCGTCCGGAGGGGAGAAAAAGTACCTAAACTAAATTGTTTTAATCGTTATTGATTTATACCCAATATTTCACCTGTCCAAATAATAACCGTCACATAACAATGCTTATCTACGTCATCATCACATTATCTAAGTCTATTTAGGTAAGTAACGTATTCTTCCTTGTAAAGAAGTGTCACAAAAACCAGAACCTTGGAGGTATTGTTCACTAATTCATGATGATTTGGTTTCCGTCTCTTACACCCGTATTCTTAGTTGTTTTATTGACATTTCCTCACTCGAGTGGTGGAAGTTTTTGACATAACTTGTATGACGAAAATGTCAAAAACGTCCTCCACTCGACTGAGGAAGCCTCAAGAAAACAACTAAGAATACGGGTGTTAGTCTTCCGCGATACACTTACATTTTATTTTGTGTTTTTGATATATTTTCCTCGCTATCATAGGTAATGCTTTGGTTACAATAAATACCTAAAAGTTAGGTATTTAGTAAAACCAAAGCCTCGGAGGTTACTTTAGAAAACCTTCCTTGGTTTTGGATGGTGTAATTATAGAAAGCAATAAAATTTGGAGAAATTGATGTACTTCCTCCCCTACTTTCACGAATAATCTTGAGAGGGAGTGAGCCATACCGCCTCGCGTGGCCGTGGGTTGCATTAAGGGTTGAATACATTAACTCTAAACTCTTTTCTTATAAAATTATACGATCTAAGAATAATCGAGAATTCAATTTTTTTTATGTTACTAGTAGTATTTTTCTGAGGTTTTATTTTTATTTTCCCACTAATAGATCAAAGTTTGTTTACATTCTTCACAGCTAAATGTTAATACCACCAATGTTTACAACTTATAAAATAAAAACATCGTAATCTTGTCAAGTGTCAAAGTACATAATTTACTTGACTCTTGGAAGCGATGAAGTGTGAAATTGCGACACGTCTCTCCACCATGATCTTGAGTTTTGCGTCTCAAGAGCTGCACTCGGAAAGGGAAGTGGGTTAAATTCGTTTTTAAATGACATTGAACTCTTTTGGACGTTAGGAAGTGTCCTTGATTTTGTTTTACTTCTGGAATTATTTTTGCAGTTAGTGCATGCATGCATACGCTCACGACTATATTCCCCGTGGGGGTAGTCAGAGATATTCTGAAACTTCAGAACATCCACGATTAACCAGTAGTACCCAAACTCTGTCCAGTGTGACGGGGGTGAGCCCGTCGCCACTTATAATGGACAGTGGGTACAATACATGCCTCGAAATTGAAGCATGCAGGTTTCCTCACGATGTTTTCCTTCACCGAAAAGCCAGTGGTGTTACAAGTCGTACATAAATTCCGAAAAACTCACTCAACTCATTTTGTAGTAAGTAAAGTCAGGATTATCAAAACAGTCGTATGTACTAGCTGTTGATTTGTAGCGTGGTCAAAGTTTAGAGGGTGGATTAGACCATCAAACTGACCAACTTTTACTATGAGACCAACAAACAAAGTGATCTCTGTAGTCAGAAATCGCGAAATGTGTTTGTGCCCACAGTTCATTAAAAGGGCCGATGGATTCAATACAAATGTATGTCACACTGCTAGTGACATGTGGAAATTCGTAAATCTAAGCGAATTTGAACGAAGAGTAAGGTCAATAATAAAGAGAATAATAACATTTTTTTCCAAATATCAAGATAATGAAGTAAAATCGTTCGTAGGCGTTGTTAAAAAGGAGCCGAAAGGTGAACGTTCAATGCAAAGGGCGAGCCAGCGTGGCACGAGATCACCCCTGCCACCCGGGCCAAACTTTTCAATCGACAACGAAGGTTGATTAACAGTTGTCACCTTTATTTGTGTAAGAATAAGGTTCATACATAAGTGTCACTCAAGTTTCGTTGCCGCCCGTACCAGACAATACTCGTATTTATTTGCTTAGTCACTAGCGTGCATAATTGTGTACTTACCTACTGATACTGTAGTAAACATATTTTCGTGGGAATATAACAGAGCTTTAGTTTATTATGTAGCTTTGTGAAATCCGCGACTAAGGGATGAGGTTGAGGGGCGTTAAGGCTATCACCACTTATCACGTCATTCGTCATCAGACTATCATAGTCCACTCCTGAACTTAGGTCTCCCAATGTGCGCCACAAAACACTTCCATCCCAGTCTTCCCCGTCCAGTCGCTCCCCGCTACCCTTCCGAGGTCCGAGGTCCAGCGGGTCGGAGGGCAACCCACACTACGCCTACCAGTTCGTTTTGCCTGCCTGCCGCCTGCCACATCATTAATACTATTCGGAAACCTTCAAAGGTTCACTTTTAGAATTTTAAGGTTTCAGATGATATCACATGTCAAGTGGCAATAGTTGGCAAGCCTTTCGCCAGCCAAAGCACTGCAATCTCATCCCTTAATCGATATACTTACAGCAAGTAATGGCACACCCTGACATTTCATTCAAACGGACTCGACGCCGAAGGTAGGAAGTGAAGTACTCTTTCTTATACAGGGTCCAACTTAATATGCTGACACTTTTTAAGGGGATGATCAGACCATCAAATTGAACAACTTTCTCTATGGGACCAACATCGATATCGCGAAAAAAAATCAGCTGTCCCATACATTTGGCTCGAGTAGGTTTGCAGTTTTGTATGGAGCGGCAGATTTTTTTTTCGCGATTTCATGTTGGTGCCATATAGAAAGTTGTTCAGTTTGATGGTCTGATCATCCCCTTAAAAAAGTGTCAGCATATTAAGAAGGACCCTATATGTATTTTAGTAATGGGGTAGTCAGTTCAAAGCCGGATCCACGGAGTTACGGACTGCTTATATCATAAATACCTATGCGACCAAACGACAGTGTTCTTTATTCGTACAGACGGCCGTCTGGTGCAATATTCATCCTTATTTACATATCTATAAAAACGAGTGACATCATGTCTTATTATACATTTATCTGAGAATATACAATCTTAATGGTTCTATTTTTAAACTTTAAGTAAATATCGGTCTAGCTACTCTTCTCGAACTTATAAAGTAAATATCGTTTGTGCAGAGAATTATACTACAGAATACATTCATAAAATCATAATATCATAATGATATGGGACTTTGGAGCGGTCTAAAACCTTGCTATAATCCTTTCCTTTCCATCGTCCTTTAAGCGTGCAGTTGCAACAAGGTTTAATTTAATAGTGTTTGGGTTAAATAATGATTTAAAAAAAAACTTGGACTTAAAAAAACTCGTGAAATTTAGTAAATATGCAAAGTAGTGAAGAGTCCATTCTATCGCCAATGGCGTGCTAATAGTACATATCTGTGGTAGAGTCAACGAAATGACGTGAAAAAGCTGTCCATGTGATATGACTTTGAATGCCAAATGTTTAGTGTGAGATCTGACCTCCGTCCCTCTCTTGTAGTTTTCCTGCTTCAGTTATTTATTGTGTTTTATATATCTCTAGTGTTTACCCGCGACTTCGTGCGCACAATTATATATCAGATTTTAAGTCAGAACATAAGCTATCAAACAAAAAAAGTTTCATCAAAATCGGTTCAGTAGTTTTTGCGTGATGCGCGAACAAACAAACAAACAAACAAACACACAAACAAATAGACAGACAACATTTCTTAAACAGGTTGATTTACAGTCAGGGATACCTAAAAACCATATCGTAATCTTTTTATTGTAAATATCTTCAATGTACAGACACACTTCAATTACAGTTTTATAATAGTTTATATAACATGATCCAACTAATATGTTGTTTGTATAGTGAACAAGATGATTGATCAGCGAGACAGTCAATATGTTGCATCACCATGCCAGTTTCCTCTTTGCTATTATTAGATGCAGTGTTGCAAAGCGTCGACTAGACATCGTAAATTTTGTTATTAATCTACGTGCTCCTTGCCTAATTCTTTTAATGGTCAAATGAAAATTGGGTTTCATCATTTAATGTGTTTTCATGATTAGGAAATAAATTCATTTACTTATGGTGGCGGTCCATTCCAAAATGCAGGGTGTACCTAAAGTGCAGACAGATTCTTTACTTTAAAGGGTGATTGTAGTCGTGATTAGGGTTTTTTTCCCGGGCTCCCGGGACCGGGAATTCCCGGGAATTCAGGCTTTTCCTTACCCGGGAAAAATTTTGCTGAATTCTCGGGATCCCGGGAATTCTTTAAAATTGAAAATGTTCAGTAATAAGACCTTAAATAACATGCAGTTACTTTAGATCTTCTTTAAAAAGCCCTATTTATCAGTCAGTCCTACTTTTTCGCTGCTTTTTATACCGCGGGAACATTCTTTACCAAAGCAAATAATACGCTCAAAGAAGCTTCAACTGCCTTTTTGGATGCATGAAAACGATTTGAATTAGGTTTTTATTATTCATGTTTTATTTTGCATCCGCATTGGGCACGTGTGGTGGACTGACGCCCATACACGCTCTCTGAAAGTAGCCTGTGTCCTGCAGTGGGACGTGTACCTATATGTCCATGATGATGATATTAATTGTTTTTTTGTTATTGTTTTTAAAAGTTTTCAGGTGCTTTTTTATTCAGTTTTAAAGATGTCAAAAATATTGAAGTAGGTAGGTAATTAATACCTACAGTTTTTAAGAGATACGCGGATATAATTTAAACAAAAAATTAAATGTAAACTAGATAAATAAACAATTTATAACAAATAAAATATTAAGAAATCTATTTTAACTGGTTCTTATCGTGTTTTTAGTATATTTGAGTTCACAATATTTCGGCAGTGTGACGACTGACATAATCACGACATGACTGGAGATTCGCAGACAGTTATTGTTCAGAAATACTGCTGAAATAGCGAACTTAAATATTCCAAATACCAGATAAGAACCCGTTAAAAATGTTTAATTTATTTAAACCTCCTTTTACCGTTAGTATATATATATCATAAATTTCTAAAAAAATAAAGCCTAAGTAAATAAAAAAGTGCTACTCCTATAAACTACAAAACCAGCAATTTTTTTTTATGGAATACTTTCATAGGTTCTAAACATTCACCTTTTAAGAGCATCGAAATAAATGTGCGGATGTTTTTTTTTCGTGAAACGTGGATGTTCGGAGATTTCAGAATATCTCTGACTACTCCCTCGGGGAATATAGTCGTGAGCATATGCATGCTTGCATGTTTTTTTTTCTCGTTTCAGTATGTTTAGACCTATTAAAGTATTTTATAAAATGGCTCTTAGATAACTTTAAATTTAACAACAAGCGAATGATAAAATTGAAAAATGATCGTAACGTTTTGATTCTTCAGATGGTTAAAAACTTTAGAAGTTGGCTTTTTACTTAGTTTTCCTGGCTATAAAAGTAAAATCAAAGAAAAAAGACAAGTTCTCTCGTGAAATACTAACGTTTTTCCAATATTTCGAAGATTCCCGGGTACCCGGGAATTCCCGGGAAAAAATAAAAATCATTCCCGATTCCCGGGAACCCAAAAAGTCCGGGAAATCGAAAACCCTAGTCGTGATACTGATCAACTTTCTCCAAACTAAGGGAAATTTACGAAAAAAAAAGGTGCTTTTCATATTAAACGTTCGTCTATCTATACTGTCTACACTTCATATCATCCGACTATCATTGTCCACTGCTGAGCCCAGCTGAGAATAGGCCTTTCACAAGGTGCGCTACAAAACTCTATCTTCAGTAGGGATGGGCGATATATATCGTATATAGTTATTGAAACGTGTATCACATGAATATCTTAAAATCAGATATTGATGCGTACAGAAACTATATATTTGGTGAAACACTATATTGCCGCACAAACTCGATTCGCCTCGATTTCAAGATATCTGAGATTCGTAGATATAGGATATCAAACCGTATCGCATCGCTATACGGGCTAGCGGCTACCGGTTAGTGTGTCGCAACGAGGGCCCACACTTAAAATGTTACGCTAATTTTATATGGAGCTGGACTTAGAAAAATTTTGAACGATTTCGTATGAGCCATCGACTTAGACGATTTTTCGGGTGAAATTTGTATGGGGGCTGGACTTCTCAAATTCTCAAAAATTAATATATTTTTTTTATTTTTGCATGCGGAAGGGTGGGTTTCTGTTATTTTTGCATGCGGAAGGGTGGGTTTCTGGGTACCCCAGGGGTTCGAAAAATTAGCTATTTTTTCGCTAGGATTCACCGTTATCTAGATATTTTATAAATTATGTTTTTAGAAAGGGAAGGGGGCGCGATCTAACTGTGTTATCTTAGAATATCTTAGTATTGTGTTATCTTTATCCAATAACACATAAAAAACTATGCCGATCTGAACCGAGGAAAACCGAGTGAAAAAAGTATACCAATACCCTGCTAGAGAGTGAAATAGCAATAATTATGCATTCGTACAATATCAAACCTTAAGTGTATACTGACTGATATAGCGTTACTGGATATCGACCGATATCCAATATATAGTTTCAGAATCAGATATTCAATATCAATATATAGTTTCGATTTGATATTACGAAAATTCGATATTACCCATCCCTAACTTCAGGCTTGCTTATCCAGTCTCTAGCCCACAACATATGAAGGAATCAGTCGACACTTACACCCATCATAATAAGATTAAATGAACTGATGATACGATGCTTGTATTGCCTTGCCAAGGGCCTGGAAAAATAATTAATTAAACAGTTCGAAAACCATAAACTCACAATCGTTACTGCTTTCGAGATCGTCACAAATTTTGCTACGACAGGTATTAAGCGTGCAATCGTTTCAAGGCTCACTTTAATCATATTTACGTGACAATTGGTGATAGGTCTTTCGACTACGAAAGACAATAGATTATTGGCGTCGCTGCGGGCCGTTTCGTCACAATATCTGCCATTTTATTCGTAATCGTCACGTTTACAAGACTTTATCTTAATCCGATGTTTTTGTTAAATCTATTTATGTTGTAGGCCGCACTAAGCCTAAATAGCGGTTGCTTGGGTACGAGTGAACCCCACATTATTCCCTATAATACTCGTACCTACTCGTATTGTTCCCTTCGTTGAATTATATGATCTATAAATTACGATTTGGTCTGCCCATGTTAATAGGACTTTGTTCCATGGAATAGAGAAGAAATTGGCGTGGGAAATGTCTTTCTTCAAACCCCATTCTGTAATATTTGCACAATGACATATTAATTATTATTAATTAGTGTTATTGTTGTAAATCTTGTTATAGGCTTGTAAGTGATTATTCTATTTAATTGTGTGTTTTTCTTCTGTATCAGTATTGTTATCTTATTCTATAATACCTACCTACTTAATAGTTTGAAAATATGAATGTTTAGACTATACGTATAATCAGATCGATTAGCCAAGTTTTAATTTCGTGTCGGTTTCTCGCAATCAGCATGAAAACTTTTTTATTATTTGAAATAGAGTTTGGTTCTTGACCAATAGGGACTCCGACCTGGACAGATCTATTGTAGCTGCCACCCTAAAGATCTTCTCCAAGGCTCATAGATTTCATAAACCGTAGTGTGCATTTGGAGAAGAGATCCTTATCATCTGAGTAGCTGTCACCTTCCCCTTACAGCAGTGCCGATTAACATGATCTATTTTCTATGGGAGGAGTACCAGTAATATTTCCCGTTTTCAACCTCTCTCTTTTGGGGAAAGTTGTTCAGTTTCATGATGTAAACATTAAAGTAATTTTTAGTTTAACTTTCGACTCTTGTTGTGAATGAGCTCTTCTCAAGATAACCTTATGAATCAACACACATGAATGAACCAAAAACGACCTCCACCCACACAATGGCTAGTGACCACTTAACCGACTTGTACCGGCGCTTGGGCAGCCATTAAGACGTTTATAGAGCAACTGCCTGCTACTGCGCATGTCAAGTGCGGGGGCAGGAAGTGGTGCGGTGTCAACAGTTCAAATGCCGGATCTAGCTGGATCGCAGCACCTGCCGCTAGTCATAAATGCTGATTGATTAAGATCATTACCTAACTTGCTCTGTGGAATGGGTTAAATAGACTCTTCAGTGCATGAGTTTATCTCGAATGGATTTACTGTTTAGATTTTTTTTTGCGATTTCTGGTAAAAGTTATTCAGTTTTATGGTCTGAAACAGCGGGAGCCAACAAGACTAGTGCAGATAATGATAAATACATGTATCAATGCGATTGCGTCGGAAGATTCCGTGCAATGAAAGCCGCTGGAGATTCCACTATGATTGCCTTCAATTTATTGTTATTGGAGTACGATTATGTATCGGGTTTGACGCCCAGTACAGTGTTCATAGTGAATGGAAAATAACTGAAGCAGCTGGGGATAGTAATGCATTACGCATATATCGTTTTGATGTTACGTTTACGTTAGTAACTATTAAATAATCGCCGGTCACGTTACGTGTGAGGTTGTGAGTCACAAAAAGTAAAAAATAAGATAAGGTTGTTGGTCTGTTATTGGGTGGTCGCGTGTCGGTTGCCTGTTCACTTCTTCTTTGCAATGGTCCAAGATATTTAAAAAATATATATAGTGGCTAGGTATTCAGCAAGCCCGACAGCCTCAGGTGTAGCTGTAGGTATCGTGCAGATGTTCGGGCACAGCGGATATTCTAGCAGATGACCTATCGACTGCATAGGTTCGCAGCAATCACACGGTGTTAGGCCAGGCAACAGGAGCCATCCAGGCAGTACTTTTCTGTTGAAAAACAACCCTTGAGGTCACCAAGTACTTATACCCGTACAACGTCAAGCACTTTTGCTAAATAAATTGGACATTGGCAAAATTTCAAAATTAGTATAGAAAATAAGATAAATTTGTTCTTTCTTATGTTCTCCGAGTACTTACCTATTCCGACATAGTCCAAATATTCAATGTTTCACCAGCATTGCACTAATTCTGTCCATATCCATTCGAAGTGGTGGATCCCAAGTTGTGTCCACTATCCTGTGGACACAAAACTTCACAAAACACGCCTCAAAATCAAAGCACGTACGGTCGGCTGTAGCTTTTAGTATACATGCATGTATAAATATCTAGTAAGAAATTTATTGAATGCCTGTACATACTTAAAATGTTCAACCGACTACGACTGTACGTTTTCCTCATGATGATTGCCCACTCATATGCTTGTGTGTATACATATTACAATTGGATCGTCTTAAATGAGGAAAAAAGGACTCTATATATTATAACTTTACGGTCTATGTAAGTTTATATTATATGGCAAATTGAACGGTTGTAGTCGTATTGTGTAAGATGACAATCGATCCAAATTGAATTAATGTGTTTTCGTCTGAACTGACACTGTCTGTTATCTAAAACATTGGAGAAACATTCCACTGTTTTGTTTACAAACTTCTTTAAAGGCGGTAAATAACATAATTATACGTAATTATTGTTAACTACTCATCGAGTAAACGTGTTTCAAATACATAGAAAGCTTTTGTTGACAGCGGGTTATCAGTTTTAAACATCGTTCCACTAAAATTATAGAGAAAATGGAGCCCTAGTGTAAATAAAATCATTAATGAAAGTGATTCATGTTTTGGTCAATACTTATAGCATATTTCTTAATTCTTTACAGTTACTCCCTCTAAAAAAAATCCAAATGGACTTGTTTGTGGACCACAATTTCAAGGGGCCAGGTTGTCGTCCATGATTTTTTTAAATATACCAGTACGGTCGAATACAAATTTCTGACTAACAAGCTTTATCTGGACTTTGATCACTTTGATCATAGTTTCAGAAACAAGTGAAAAGTCTAACTTTCAGAATCATGATCGAATGATTCATAATCTCCATGGTACCTAATTTTGTCATTTTTTACTGCTGATTTGAACGTGTCACTTTCAAAAATAGCAATCCTGTTCCACAACGGCAGGCGTTGCGGTGGAATCTGACCTACCGCACTCAAGTCGACCGCTGCGGTCGCCACACCCACGTCGCACGCGTCTGAAGGTCTAGGTAGGCCCACAAACAACAGGTTTTAGTCTACTTTCATAGGTCTTTGCCTAAATGTGTAGGTATATCGAACAGTGGGAAAATTGGGGTTTTAAGTATGGGTTGGAGTTTGTAGGTGTATTAGTTCTGTATTGTGGCTATGCTATGGTTATGAGGAACTTTTGAGAACAGCCTGTGCCGGTGCTGTTCTCAAAGCTTCCCGTCTAGTCTTTAGCTCTCTTTCTAATTTCCATGCGAACAAACGTGATAAAAGGCGCGAATTCTGCGGCCGCTGGTCGTTTTAGGAAGAAGTTGTTACTTTGGGAAGTGTTCATTATGGGAATTTGAAATTTTCAGAAGTTATTATGATCCGAAACTCTAAATCTGAAATCTAGATTTAAAAAACTGTCCTTATTCTTTCCTATATTAAATGTAAACTGGCAAACTTCGATGGCGTGAGTGAATTCTTTCTCATTTGATTGGTCGAAGCACGTGGCGTGTTGTCGTAATTGTCGTATACGCCGATACATGATCGCTTGTTTACGCTGAATCGCGCGACGACATTATCGCTTAGTCGGCTAACTCAATTATATTTATTACAATGACATTCATGGATTTGCAATGATTATATCACTCTGGTAAGAAGAACTATCTAATGCGAGTTTTAATGCATTTGTCTCGAATCGGATTGTGATCGTGATTCTTTCTATCTACAAGGTGTTACAAAAATACAAATAAACCTTTAAGGGGGTGGTGTATACCATCAAACTGAACAACTTTCACTATGGGACCAATATCGAAATCGCGGAAAAAAAAATGTATGTTCTATACCTACTCTACAAATCGACTAGAGCTAAAATATGTATGGGATATAAAATAATTTTTTTCGCGATTTCGATGTTGGTCCCATAGAGAAAGTTGTTCAGTTTGACGGTCTAAACAACCCCCTTAAGAGTTTTAAAAATGTATTGTTACTTATGAAACACCCTGTATACTGTCTCTTGGGCAGTCGTGGGTTTGGTCATGTCAAAAGACATTGCGCACGTGACGAACTGTATTCGTTTCAAATAGTTGCGCAACTAACGAATGAGTATAATTAAAGAACAAATACAAAGAGTATGATAGCTAAAATAATACACAAAACAGGAGGAATATCATACTTCCCAATGAAATGGAAATTATCCTTTTCTGCAGTGGGATTTCTTATAAAATTAAAATTTACCAGTTTTGTATGCGAAACGGGATTGGGCAATGTCTTTTGATACCCATAGTTTAATAAGTCAAAGTGTTTTGGATGTGAATTCCGCTCGTCACTGTGGAGTGCAAATGTGCAAAAACATAAATCATAATAATTATGTATATAAGTTCCCCAAAACGTCGTAAATCCTGTTTTTGGTTCAACATTGGTTTTCATTTCATTATAGGTTTATTCATTAGACCTCTTCTACCTATTTTGTTATGGTCTGAGCTTTACATAATGATCTGAACACTAACATATTATTTATGTTGGTACAATAAATTATAATCTCTATAGATCCCGTGGGAGTACCTAATTCATAGTTTCATGTTATAAGAATATTTCTCTAGTTACCGTCCCACGTGGGTTAAGTTAAGCCAACGTGGGCCGCGTGTCTGCTGACAAGGGTTCAAATTCTTCACATTATCCCCTCCTGCTTGCCTGTTTTTTTCTACGTGTGGGCGGGTTCTTTAACCTTTAGTTTTTGCAACTGTAGCATTGCTTGTGATGTATTGTCTTATATTAGTCGTATAAAGGTCATGGTTGGTAGCACGTGGGTTGTAAATTATAATTGGGTAGATGTAGTTATTTTAGATACTTACCATTGGTTTATTTAGAAGACTTTTATAATGTTAAACATCACATCTACGTTACGATGAAGTGCGGATACCGGTTTGGAAGTCACTTAAGTTTATATGTTGCGATGAAACATAAGCGTTCAGTTTACATACATACATATTCTCACGCCTGTCTCCCACTGGGGTAGGCGCGTTCAGTTTATTGTGTACATTATGTGCCTTATTAAATTTGTTTTATTTTGCAGTTTGCAGTTTTGTTGTTTTGGTTTTTATTGCGATTATCATTTTGATTAACTGGTACATTATCTGACTGTAGGATCAAGGATTTCTGCTTTTTGCTTTACCGCGAATTGAACTTGAGGAAAAAAAACATACATATTTATAACTAAAATTTTATAACATGTGCATGTATTACTATAAAAAAATACACAACAATAATGTTAATACCTACATGAATAAGAAGGGAGTTTACCTGATAGGTAGCAATTTTATATTTAATTTAATTCGACATCAGACACCTTGGCGATGCACATTTTACACTGCCAAATCATCGACTTTGCTTACGTTGGGGACTAGTTGTTATTTTCAATGTTATTTCAACGTAAACAAAGTCGATAAAGGTTGGTAGTGAAAAATGTTATGCTCTGCGCTTCGCCAGGTGTGCGCCGCCCCAGGAAGATCCACATCTTGACCTCTGAAACGAGAGAGCGCCACTATTCCCGATTATGCTCAACTTTGCGCGATTCTGCCCAACTTTGCGCCAGTATACAGGGTGTAAGGAAAAGTATCATTAACCTTTAAACCACATACTCTACCCCATCAAACTGAATAACTTTTACTATAGAAGCAAACCTCTCAGCGCAAAAAAAATATTGCTGTTCCATACTAAACTGCAATGCCTACTCGACTCAAAGGTATGGAACAGCAGATTTTTTGTGTTCTGACAGGTTTGCTCGTAGAAAAGGAGTGAACGCTGAAAATGACGGCTAGAAGAGATGAATGAAGGAAGAATACATATTGCGCCGATCCCAAGTAATGGGATAAGAGCAGGAAGAAGAAGGTTGGCTCAATAATACTTTTCCTTACACCCTTTATAGCTTGAAGCTATGTAGGTTATTTTATAGACTTCTTACAATAGTGCTGTTATAGGACAGGAAAATAAGAAAGGCCTCAGATCTCATGTAATTGTAAGAAACATGTGAACTGAGGCTTTCTTATTTACCTACTGCCTGAGGTTAGTATACTATTTTTCTCCTCGATGAAGGTGGAAAGCGACAACTTCGTTTAGCGCAGCGGGACGACAGTTGAAGCTTTCCGTCCGGAGGGGAAAAAATGAAATTATTGCTGAACTATTTTACGACTTCCAGTATGTTATAAATTTTACGAGGAAGTGGATAGACATGGGAGGAAGTGCAGAAAGCGCAGGATGTTCAATTATACGCCGGAACTAACATTAAATGTACGGCTGTAAATCATTTCTTATGGTATAGTACGCAGTTGGCTGCACTGAAATACGCAGCAAGTTTTCAATATAACAACATAATCTGAAATTCAAACAAATTTAATATACAATTACTAGACACTCTAGACAGTCTGTGAACAATATTTTGTAGTATAACGATGTTCCCAGTTTCCTTCAATTTGAATGTAGAGAAAAACATCAAATACAATTATATGCTATAATAATTATATCATATAAGGGTAGGCAGTAGGCAAGGCCCTAAGGAGATAATATAATTAATCTCTTTCCTTTTTTTTGACCTTTATAAGTACGAGTAGGTACGCCTATTTAATTAAAGGCTGTCTTATGACTGCGAAATGAAAAATTGATTTCACTGAAACATTTTAAAATTGTGTTTGTTTTGTGTCATCAGCATCATCATTCATCAATCATCTTTATGCTATATTGTATTTACAATGTTACATGCTAATAATTTGATTTTGTCTTATAAAACGGATAACTAAAAACTACTTCTAACAAAACTTATTGCGTACGCGCAGCCTTGAATGGTCATTCGTAAAGTATTGTCACGATATAAACTTGATAACATCGGACTAGCGAAAGAGGTGAAGGTTTTATGCGTAGTGACGTCATCACAGTAACAACAATAATCGAAATACAATTGGAAAGGATAGGTAAGTCAGAAATTGATGGGTAGAACTTAAGTGTTAAGAAAAAGGTTTTTAATGCATGTTGTGGAGTCGCATGGCGAGTCGATTCGCGGACAATCGTGTTTATCGTATGCATTCTGGCTGGTTTACGAGGCTCTATTTTGCATTAGCTCAAATGTGTTTTGTTGATAAAACGATCCTAGAGATTAATACTCAAAAACCCACTTGGCATTGGCAATTCAGTGCTTAGTCACAGAAAAAGGCCATGCGGCGAAGGAGCCGAAAGAGGCTTACGAAACGAATTTCTGACGATTCGCCGCGGATAGGTGTCATAGAATTTCATACAACCAATTCTAAAATTCGGTTCTTTCGCCTCCTTCGGCTCGTTCGCCTCTGATAAATGTTCTTACACCTTAAAAAAGTCTTGTCGAATCAGTACAAAGTTAACCAACGACAATCGCTAAACTTTGTATAGTTAATCTGCGTATTTGCGTCATCGGCGTCACCAACCTGTGGAGGTACGAGTAGGTCGCATCGCAACCAAAATGTAGGTGAAAAATTTACATACATTGCACATGTTTACAGGCTGTTGGTTTTCGAATAACTAGATCTGTCGCTAGGCGCAAGAATACTTCCAGTCTCACTTCTAGGGCTACTAACGAGTCTCATGTTATTCTAATTATACTCCCCAGCCAGTACAAATATAACTATGGCAAGAAGCCGTAAATGGAGTTCCAATAATGCATCTAAATCTGTCCGAATGTCCGTCTATAAGTTGTTGAGCTATTCTAGTTAGGTTATAATCGGCTAGTCCGGGCGTGGATATTATTAGATATGGCCAAACGATGCAGGGTTCGCACCTGATTGGAGCTGCGCCAGCTTCGTTCGGTGGGGAGGGAAATTTTACTTATGCGCTTTTTCTGGTGTATAGGAATTCACTCCTTTGAATGATTTGTTGGCATTCTAGCTAGTTTGTTTACGTGACTGTCGCTTGATACATATAAATCCTGAGCTGATTGCATTTGAGATGGTTCAAGGCGAAAAAAATACTCTTACTCTCTTAAAATCATAACATAACATTGTTGTTCGAACTGCCAACTGAACATACCAACTGAAAAGTATAAAGTCTCGACATCGGATACCACAAAAATTTCAGTAATGTATTTACATTACTGAAATTTTTGTGGTATCCGATTTTTCTCTTTTCATAATTGTAGCCCTTACAATAAGCATAGAGCCGTTAAAAAATGGGCCTCGACTTTTCCACGGCATTCTTTCTGGTTACTTCGTAACGTTAACCGTTGCTTCCATGCTGCTCAATACTCCAAAACAAGCTCTAAATCATACAGCATATAATTCCTTTTCATTAAATAATTAATTCCGTTGAATATGTTTAGGATTGCCTCTAATTTTAGCCAAACAGATCGGTCGGGGGCGTGTTGGTTCTTTGTGTTGGCGCGTGGCTCCGAGGTCGACTTGGGTAATTGTCGGCGCATACGCATGCCAACGGATTAGCGAGGTTCACGCGCGCCGCGCGCTGTCTCACCGGCACAAGACACTTATTGGTTTGCTCTGACATTGGGAGACTGGCAGTTGTCACATGGGACACTGCGAGTGCAACATCTGGGTGGAGGCAAGCACGTATCCAGACTTTTGTTTGGGGACATACATTTTCGGGGGGGGGGGGGGGGGGGGGTTTGATTTTCATAGAAAAACCATGAAAATTCAATTCAATTCCCACCTATCCTCCCCCCTGGATACGTGCCTGGGTGGAGGGATATGAAGTCATTACTAGTACCAGAAGGTCTCAGCCCTGAAATGTCAGTTTTCCTAAAATGTATTTTTCCCAAAAAGTCATTATGGAAAAGCAGACATTTTGGTAAAAATACATTTTAGGAAAACTGACATTTCAGGCCTGAGCCACCAGAAGGTTTTGCGTGTTTCTTGCAAATCTTTGCTCGACATTCAGCCAGTTCTTAGTACTAAGAATACATGATTGTTTATCCAACGAAGGCTTGTTCTTGACCAGATAAAGCAGAATCTTGAAAAGAATTCAAAATATGTACCTATTAAGCAGGCGTTGGAAGAAGTGGAATAATTCTGCGCTGTATTTCCATTAGACATGACATATTGTAAAACTGGTGTCATCTTGACTGACATTAAGAGATTCTTAAGAATTACGCTCATACCTAGCGGAGTATTATGACTAGGTATGAGACAGGAGGAATGAGCGTGCAACAGCCAATTCAGCGGTTGATAAATGGTCGTGTATTGTTACATTCGTGTCCGGGCGGTGTTTGGCATGCGCACGCGGCGGTGAGAGCGTTTGTGGGAGATTTAGTGCTCATAGCGAGAGGTGACATGTTGGCGAGATGGCAAGCTATGGTGTTCAGGGTGGGTGTTTATTGAAGGTATTGTAAGATCGTCTTCTGCTTAATGTTTCGCCATTCCAACATCTGGATCACGAAGAAATTAAGGGTTTTATTTAACGTTTGTTATTTATTTATTATTCGTTGATAATTTTTTATTGCAAATCGAAATTAGAAATTACTGTTAATATTTTTGCATGACCGTTCTCGAGAAGTGTTTATGCGTAATGACATCGTCATTAACTCTATTATCTAAGGTAGGCGGCGGCGCCATACATATAATTTACAGTTTTAGAAAAAAATATGCACATCTGCTGGTAAATCCATATCCACATAGAAAGAATACAGTAAAACTGGAACAAGTTTTGCAGAATGTTGTTCCCACTGAACATGAAGTGTCTACAAACCCTGGGTCGGTGGGAACCCACGGAACAAATGAGAGCAAACGATATTGAGCAAACCGCGAACACCCATTACCGGCAGATCTCGCAGCTCTATTGTTCACATTTAGACCACAAACCATTTGTAAAACGTCACTTGGCTGTTTACTGCTCACTCGCTAATTATCTCTAAAATTATACCGTGACGAGATAAAGCTGCGCTATTTGTGTGTCTGGGTGTTTCGAGAGATGGATAGGGTACGTTTTGACTTTTGAGATATTTGCGTTGGGATTGTTTGTCGTTATGTGTCGTTAAGAACTAAATTCCAGTTATCTTTTAAAAACGGACCTCGAGGAATGGGTATACACGGATAGCGTTACCGGCACCGTCTACAGGGTGAAATTGATATAATTAGCATCCTTTTAAACTAAGAGTCTACCCATCAAACTGAACAACTTTTACTATGGGAGCAAACAGATCGTAGCAAAAAAAAAGTTGTTCAGTTTGATGGGTAAACTCTTAGTTTAAAAGGATGCTAATGATATCAATTTCATCCTGTATAAGCTCCGTTCGCGTGCACGTATCCAGGCAGTAGGGGTAGGATACAAGATGGGCCATAATCAGAGGAGCAACACCGCATTCACAATTTCACACCTGAGCTCAGATCCGTCTATGCAACCCCAACTGAACAGGTTGTCATTACTTCGGCCTACTGGACTTATTTCTGTTGCTGAACAATATAAATCTAGATTTTCACAACAGAGTCATATAATAATTTACACGAATCAGTGAAAAAATTGTACCTACTTTTATGACTTCAAATAAATTCTGTAATGATAAATCAAATTAAACCTCAGGCGTAGTAATTAGCATGCGTTTTAGATTTACGTGAAACCCAGATGCAGCATTGACTGCGAGGAAGCGGCAGACTGTGGGCCGCCTGCGCCGCGCCTGCTCCGCCGTCACTCATATTTATATACAGTTCCTATTAAATACTAATTAACAGTCGTGTTAAAAGTGCAATTAATACATAGACGCTACAGCCGCCTTGACCGCGATGCGTATGCGCACCGCGGGCCGGCAGACTGTGGGCCGCCTCACGCCTGCGCTGCGCCCGCGCCCCACATGCTTATATCACTCATATTTAAATGTCGCTTAGTGTTACACGTGTCTTTAGTTAGTTTGACGGGCTTGCTTAATGTTTCTGACAATTAGATTTGTTGTAGATTTGTAGGTTGAATATTAATTGAAGTTTATTTTTGTTCTTTCTGAGAATCTAGCTGTCGTTATTTAAACTATAGCTGAATAAACTCACGACGGAGTCACGTTGCAGGAATTGACCCGAGCACACGTCTCGCGTGGTTTTCGCGCGTCGCGTTTTTGCCTGCCACGAGGCTCCGCAATCCTCAATCTCTTTTTGTTCTTGAACAAAAACAATCCCTGAGATTGGGATAGATACTCCCATAAATTACACTTGACACTGGCGGAAATGCGGTGCTACGCACAAGCAAAAAGCCATTAATTATAAATAAAAAAAAAAAAAACTCACGACACGAATATAATCCCTTTTCGAGTGGTGAGAAATATAAGCGTCACTACTCTCTGTTTCAATAGCCTTTCCAGTTCATGGGACCATGCTCCACCACGCGGGCCCTAACCGCGGTGAGGGAAAGTCAACTTGCCGTCAGAGAATTTTCAAGCCGCCTTAAAAGGCGTGGCTTAACGAATAGCTACACCGCCATCTGTCGGAACTATTCAGAGACTAGACTATACCATGTGATCTCTAGAGCACGGAGACGCTCGTGAAGAAACCACTCACGGTCACACACGGGCACCTATCCAAAGCCTGACCGGATCTGCTGTTCGATGCTCCACTAGGCCAACGAGCGCCTTTACTATTCTCAACAAATGACTAACATCAAGCAGCACCCTCCCGTAGCCCGGCAGAGACCTTGGCCCGCGTGTCCACCGCATCTCGTATTGCACAACGCACTATTCTCGCGTCACCTTGCACCGGCCACTGCAGTTAATGTTACGACATTTTGATCTGCATGCGTGATGCGTGTACTGCAAGTTAAATAACTGGGTTGGATTGATTAGGTGAATTAAAGAGCGTATGTAATTTGCTTATTTTTGTCTAACTCTGTGAATTACATTGAACTGGAAATCTGGAACTCGCTACAACTGCACACTTCAGTAGTTTAGTATTTGCAGTAAAGTTTTTGACCAGTCTTGCAAATAGGTATCTCGGATATGTCGCCCAGAGTGTCAGTGTCACTAGTAGGTAGTAGATTCCATTGCTGACTGGTACTAGTGAAGTGGAAATTCTTTGACAGCCAAGTTGCACCAACTTGCTCCAAAACAACTGGGCTGTCGTGATGGGGTATGGCCGACTCACTTTCACTCTTATTCGTGAGAGGAGGCCTTTGCCCTGCAGTGGGATCACAGGTTATAACTTACTAGTGTAGTTACACCAGATTATTATTTAGCTCGTGTCAAAGTGCCAGAATAATTTACAACCTAGTTTTATGATAAACATAGACAATGATATAGAGCACAATTAATATGATTTCTAGGCGAATAATTTCTAGCGATTTCATACATGCATAAACTCACGACCGGTATACCTTTGGGTGTGCTCAGAGACATTGCTACAACTACCTACTTTCTGTTTAAGAATGTAGTTCGTAGCTCACATCTATCAATTAAAGTTTAAGGGTGGAATGACGTGTCAAGTGGTGAGAGGCGGCTATCCTTTCGCCCACATAACTCCGTCCATCCCTTAGTCACCTCTTACGACACCCACGGGATTTTTTTCACCCATTAGGGTGGTCCATTCTAAGCCGGAACCAACGATTTCACACTCGTACAAATACACTATCAAATTGTCCTCATTTCTTCTTCCAAACGTGACGTTAAAATCAGTCAACATCTGAATCAGAATCCCGTAGTAAGTGGATCCCGTGGGAGCTGGAGACTTCCCGATTCCCGTCCCACTTGCGGGCCACGTCCCACTTGCGGGCCAGTTGGCGCCCGTGATGATTGAGATTCCCTTATCAATTAGATGCTGCGCCTGATTGACACGTTTTTGGCTAACACGCTCTGCTAATTGTATTCGTTTGTTATGTTGTTAGGATTTGTGCTATGATAAATAGGTTCGAAACTGATGAGATTTCGAAGCTTTTTTATGTTTTGAGTTTCCTGTTTGGAAAACGATGATTTTGTTCTTAAACTCTATAAGATAAAGATAAGATACATATTCTTTATTTGCACACCAAGAATAGAAAAAATACAATTTACTATAATAATTAAATATACTTAATATAAAAAAATTATAAAAAATATATATATTATTTATTTCATTTTTTACTACAAGTTGGTCATTAGTTGGAGTTGATATTTATTTATTAGGAAAGTCTACTTATAAATTAATATTTATAGTAATGAAAACATAAGTATTACACACCGAATCATGCTACAACTGCCTTGATGCGCGTGCGCATGTGTGAGTTTTACTTTTAATATAGGGTATATGCGGGTTTTAGGATTGAAAAACTTCGCAAATGCATTACAAAACACGGAAAAAGAAATAACTTGAAACTAACTCTTAATAGCCTTATACTAAATCCACAAGGAAAGCAGCAACCAATCAAATAGGTATGTGCTGTTATTAATTTTCCCGTTTCGCTTAACCAGTCTAACCATATAACAAGAAAACGAGTGTACGAGTAATGAAATATTCAGGTGTGTTCTCATTATTACTCATTATTACTAGCTAATTAAAGTAATTCCTTGATTCATTATAATTGCAATGTCACTGCAGCGTGTCACTACACCTGTCATTCGTATACTGCGTAACTGCCTAGAACTACGAATAAAAATAACGAACGATTCCACGTTCTAGGTGACTGCGTATATGACTTCTGTTAGAAATTTTTTATTGTCTTACAAAACTACCTATACTTACCCAATGAGGATGGAGTTTTGAGAAATTTAGTGTAATGAAAATACGTTAATTACTTACCTACTATTGTCAAAAATCAACATGTTCTAGTCGAATACTAAAAAGCGATACCACGTGCAACAGTTAAAGTTTGGAGTAAATTTTAAATAATTTACTCCGGTCCGATACCAAACCAAGTAGCTCTCTATTAGTTATATCCATATCAGTAGTCTACACCTACGAAAAGCTGACAGCCTAAGCGTAGCGAACTCCACGACACATAGGATAGGTACTTTTTATTTCAATAACAAAATGACCACAGGAAAAAACTATGTTTGTTTATAAAAGCGTATAGCATAAAGGACAACTTGTAAACTGTATGAGGACAATGGCCGGCAGGAATCCAACGTGGAACTCATCAAGACATCGTAATCGTTTGTTTTTAAACAATTACAGAGGAACTTCCCACGCAATGTTTACTCTACGATCTGAGACTGTTATTGCTTGACCCCTGGTCTACGGTACAAGGCTTTGATCTAACAAGGCCTTTGTGGGCTGGAGACTGGTGATGTTAAGAAATACTTTAGAAAAACTTAGTTGAGAAAGCTTCTGAACTAAGCAGCAAAGAACTATCAATCATTTTTTTAAGATTACAATTTGTAAGCAAGGGGAATTTTTAGCCTATTTCCAGAATGAAATGACGAACATGTGAAGTGGAGATACGAGTAGCTTACATTCTATTCTCTCTTATATTTTAGCATTTTATTGTATCTAGGGTCTTACTTAATATGGTGACGGTCTTTTGAGGGGATGATCAGACCATCAAACTGTACAACTTTCTCTATGGGATCAATCCCAAAAAAAACTGCTGTTCCTCAAAATCTGAAGTTCGACCCTGTATACAGATGCATTGATATACAGATAACAGAGTATACTAGTGACTAGTGACTCATATCTTAGATTGTTTAAAATGCGCCCCTTAGTTCGTAACGATGCATATTAGCATTTCAATGAAAATCCAATTTTATTTCGTTGAGCGACTTTTTACATTCATCATTATCTTTTACGCGTCTTTTGCACAGTTATCACAAATAATGTACCATTCGATTATCCATAATAACTTTTGGTAAAACCAATGAACAAATAACAACAGCACTGTGTTCGGTAGCTCAGAGCTCAGTTTACGCCAGTCAAGTTGTGTAGGTTAGTTACGCGGCTGGTGCATTAATGGAAGGAAAAACACCGGCGCGAGCGCATCGCGCATCTGATATGCGTCCTCGCCCCACTGCGGCGCGCCCACCCAGTCGCTCACCAATGGAAAATCTACTTGTTTATCTATTATTAGATTTGAAGGTTCTACATACACATAAAACTCTTCATTTTCAAGTTGGACTTCTTCTCTTTCAGGGTATCCGAAATTTTGCTGCAACTTCCATACGTAGTAGTGTAACGTCTATAGTAAGGGGTTCAGATGGATTGCGAAATCGGGTATTCGCTATGTTCTCTGTGTGGTGGTGCTGGGTAGGTAAACCCCACGTTGGTGTGCGGTGCGTTCCGGAACGCTCTTGTTTGTATGTTCTACACTCTTGCTTACTCTGTCAGTATCTAAAGCAAGTAGAACCTAGCATGCCTAGCTAGAAATACATAAGCACACACTTTTTCTAGGCTTGGCTTTTTGTAGGCAGTGGAACAATGGATCTCCACTTTGTTCGGACGTGACATACTTCATTCGCTTCCTCTATTCATACTCCTTATTTCGGTTTCGGCTACTTCTGACCCGGATATTTCCCAATGACGTCCCAAATTTTATTCTACGTCCACCAAGGTCTACTTCTACGAACATTTTCATCCACGCATCAAAACCTAGATATAGAAGTTACAAAGATGAGTCAGCATCGAGTTAAACAATCTCGCAGTAAGTGTAGGTGCAATGTCACACCAACGCGCGGACAGCTGACCGATAGTGCCGGCCGGAAGGGCATCGACCTCGCCGGATGCGTTATCACGTTCCGCGGAATTCCTCTCTCCTCCCACTCCTGCACAAGCCCGGCCCTCGGCCGATGAGTAGTTATCCTGATGTTTGTACCAAGCTGCCGCTTGCTGCGCATGTAGTGATGTAATAAGCCGTTTTTCTGTAGGTATCTATTTGACGTCTTGGCCCTATATGCGTTTCATTGCAGATTAATTAAACTCTAATTATATGTTTATTGGCTCCGGGCTATCTGCCTTTACCAGCACACTCGGGTGCACTGCAAGGACTATCCTCTTTAGCCCAGGGCTGACTTTGTTAATAACTTCTTACCCCTCTTGATAATAACTAATGATAACAAAACACACCCACTCTCAGAAACAGCGTGGGACAGAGTGTGGGACTACAGGACGAACTGTGTTATCAATTAACATTTCACCAGAATTCCCAATTATCTCATAACATTGTTTCATTTTTGCACACCCACTGCTTCATTATCGTTTCAATATGGCAAAGAAGTAAACCATTAGTTACGGTCCGTATTCTATAACATCCATTGTTCGCATGGTATTCACGATATTAATCTACATTTACATTTGACTATAAAATATTCCCCTAGGGAGTAAATCTAAATATAGCCTAATGAGAACGTCCACATTTTTCATGCTAGCCGTTCAAACTCTGTCCAGTTTCACAGACATGAGACCGTTACTTTTTAATGGAAAGCGGATATAATAAACACCAAAATTGTTGCTAGCTTGAAGGTTTCGTCACTATGTTTTCCTTCATCGAAAAGCCAATGGTGTTCCAAATCTAAACATATAAAATCCAAAAAAACTCTTAAGGGTTGAACTACACCACGTAACACAGCATTGAATTTTTCCGTCGTTCCATCCTTTTCTGTCACTCAGGAACGTCATTTGCTAGAGCATATAAGATAGACGGAACGGAACAGCACGCCGCGTGCGGTCGCGTTCCGTATATCTTAGCGCTCTTACAGACCAGCGACACTTTGCGGTCGCAGAGGGTCGCGCGACGTCGCGCGACTGTTGCATTCATAGACTTTACGGTCGCGCGACCCTCTGCGACCGCAAAGTGTCGCTGGTCTGTAAGAGCCCTTATATGCTCTAGCATATGACGTTCCTGAGTGACAGAAAAGGATGGAGCGACGGAAAAATGCGATGATGTGCTGCCTGGTGTAGTTCAACCCTTAAATCGAATCCACGTTGTGATCGAACCGCGGTGGAGTTTTCTGTTTCTCTACATAAATTTTATTTCTTGTAAACTAAACTTTATCTTATAACTCACTTGTAGCAATAGGCACAATATACAAGGCGCAATTTTACCGAATCCTAAGATCCTCTAAACTAGACGTTTTAATACAAAAATTGTGCAGAATATTTTTCTCAGCATTTGTCTGTCACTTGTATAAACACACACCGCATCGTCCAAAATAGCCCCCGCAAAAACTCACACACGGAAATAATTTATACCGATAGTTTCCAAAATAGAACCCGGCGAGACTAGACAGCCGAACGAATTAGCACTTTCAATTCAGTTTTAGTTCACTAGAATTTTCTGCAGTATACGATAGCAGAATATCATTAAAACTTTATTGAAATGGAAAATATATGGGTAGAAAGGAGACCTAGATAGTTATAAATGCACTTGCAGAAAAGAGACAGGATTGGCGAAAACACCAACGACAAGTGACAAGAGCTCTACATAAGATGATTTTTTTTATTAAGGGTATATTACCGTTGGCGAGTTCCATACAAACGTAGTCTGGTGATTATTTCAATATTATCCAATTAAAGTCAATGACATTTTTCAGAAATAATCTAAAAACTAATCTGTATGTTTGTATGAAGTCAGATTTTCGTTAAAATGTATAGTTTTAAAGTTACAGTGCCTCAAAGATTTCCATATAAATCTTAAATTAATCCTAGCATTAAAACTGTATATTTTAACGAAAATCGGACTTCATAGGAACATAGAGATTCGTTTCTAGATTGTTTCTGAACAATTTCATTGACTTTAATTGGATAGTATTGAAAATATCACCAGACTACGTTTGTATGCAGCGCGCATTTACGCTCTCGGAGATCAATTTGAAGCCTTGTTTGAAATGTCTTTTGTTTTCTATAGAATAGATAGAGGTACAGAGTTTGTTAGCTCGGTTCGTTTGTCCGGATGAGATGAGATGTCCTTTTGAGATGTTGAAAAATCGAATTTTAAAACGTTCGACTTTAGATTAAGCCATAAATCAAGAGTGTTCGATATCTCAACTATTTAATTTGTCTTTTTGACATTTGATATGGAATAGCTTCGGTGGCGCGTTGCGGAGAGCTATGAAAACTGAATCTTGAGGCCCGAGTTCGAATCCGTACGGACCCCATGCCATGTACCAATGAGTTTTTCTAACTTATTTACGTAATACCGACTGCTCTCAAACGGTGAAGAAAAACATCGTGAGGAAACCTGCATACGCTGAAAAAGAAATTCCGATGCGTATGTGAAGTCTACTAATCCGCATTGGGCATGCGTGGTGGACTATCTCCCTGAGGATAGGCCTGTGCCCTGCAGTGGTACGTATATAGGCTATGATTATGATGATAATGATGCTGATGATGTTGATTTAGCTTTGAAAAAGTAAAAAACATATAGCTACACTTTCGCATTTATAATATTGATGATCATTGACTGTAATCTGTATGACGAACCTTTTGAATAAATTAAAATTAGTTTGATTACACTGAACACAAAAATTTAAACAGGAAAACTAAAAAAAAAACATATCGGTACAAGTAAGCTTTTAGTCTTCTCTTCTTTCAGACAACAAAACATAAGGGTAAATTAATAAAAAAAGAGGAGAGTGAAACGGGTCGGTGATGCCTTGAAAATGGAAATTATTATGATGTTTTTCGTAAGATAATCGTGAGAGCGTTGACTGGCCGTGGCAGCTAGGAAGGTCGTCGTATCGACGAGGTCCCACACCCAGCGCGATGGGCTCTGGCATCGATTAGTGTCGTAATCGGGTATTACCTGCGCCTTGACAGTGTGGAAGGTCAGTTGTGGGTGCTTCATATGTTTATTTGATGTATGAAGGCGCTGGTAACGTGAAGTTTTGTAAGCACCTCGTTAAAGAGTGGAAGTAGTATGGCGTGCTAATGCTATGTTCTCTAACGATCTTTTTGAACTCTCTCACACAAGCTCTAGCAAACTTTTATTGCAACTTTCAATGATTTTTTAAACCTGCATCAAGGCTAGCTTTTACCATATTGAACATTGATTGATTATTTGACACCTTTAACAAGATAGTAAGTCAATCTCAACGGTATTCCAGCGTCTCGATAGAAAAACATATTGAATTGAAGGAAATGTATCAATGGAAGTGGCCCGTGGAAGATCTTCCCTATTCCTCCTAACATTGTAAAAACCAGATAATATTTTTATCCTGGCGCTAATGTTTTATTTATTTGTTTCAGGTAAGGCATACCACGCTGCGCAATAGCAAACGTCCTGGATAGGAGCGATAAACTGATAACTATGGTATAGTTAAACACTCGAGCTATTCTTAGCTCACATTGTAATCAACGGAAAAATTAAATGTGCTAGTCTATATTTAAAGGCGACACTTATAAACAGATAAACTGATTTGTTCAAGGTGAAATCATGTTGAACAATTCGTTTTCTGGAAAAGGTCAGATTGTGTTGTCTTTAAACAAAAATGCTTGCCAAGGAACTATGTAAAAAATTTTATCTGATACGAAATACATCATCATCAGCAGCGTATACACGTCCCACTGTAGGGCACAGGCTTACCCTCAATGAAGGTGTATGGGCATACACGCGTGCCCAATGCGGATTGGTAGACTTCACACAAGACGCATCAGAATTTCTTCTTCATCGTATGCAGGTTTCCTCACGACGGACGCGTCGTTTTCCTTCATAGTTCGCCAAAGTTTAATTTTTCAAGCGTTTGGGCGTTTAGGCGACCGTAGATGTTTCTAGTGAGTAGTGGACACGGACATGTATTGTAAATGTACCGTTTATGGTACCACTTTTATTCTAAGTCAGAAATCACTCGTCCACTACACAGATGTGTAAGGCGAAAGAAGTGTATCAGAACATTATGATTCTTTGATGTCTTGTTGACCTAGTTGTTCATAAAACACATTGTAGTGGTTTTCTCCTTTACCTATTAACACATTTTGCTTATGTCCTCGTATTTTTATAGCTTCATATCATATTATCAGTACGCATTTAGCTTCACGTTATCAATAGATACATCAGTGTGTGATTGTGGTCTATTTATAGATGTTTGGTCATATTATGAAGGCTCTATCTAAATAGGTTTGTGCCACGCTCTCAATTTGGGACTGCGAAAATATGTTGTTTAAATAATTGTGATATTACCAGTGTTGCATTCGTGCTATCGAAAAATTATATGCTATGAAACGTAAAAAGATAGTAGGTATTTGACGAAAGTTATAGTAAATTTTTTAAAAAGCTTTCATTTACTAAAAACGCACTATACTTCGATCGTTTGCACTCCCTATTGATGCACAACTCCAACAACAATTAACCAACAATGTCAGTCAACACTTAGATCCGATAGAATATGTACCAAACTAAAATTTTTGTTAGATACGAGTATTATCTGTAGTACGATCAAACATTTATTCTTTAGTGTTTTTGCTATTTCTTTTGCACTTAAATAATAATGTATGTGCCATCCTGCTGTCAGTAGAGTCAAAAGAGACAACATAGACTTTAATTTTGAACGCAATCTCGATAAACTCCAGTGCTGAGGATACAATATTTTGTCGGAGCAGGGTATTGACAAATTATAGTATTTCAGTGTACGAAGGATAGTATGTAGTACTCAATTTGAAATTGTAGTACAAATACTATAATAATAGTACGGAATGCAACACTGGATATAAAAAAATTGGCTTTTGACAAGCCAGGTTGACACCATACGAGTGAGCCTAATGAACCTACTACCTACCTACCTATGATTCACAATAAAGAATATTTCTATTTATATTTCTATTTCTAATTATATATGAACTCGGATGAATATAAAGCACCGTCCTACGCAGCTCAGTTATCAAGTTCATTCAAAATAATCATCCGATCGTACTCGGACTAGCGCAGTGTGTACCGGGCTTCATCTAGTCGCTACTAGCTACCTATCTAAGGCCGTCAGTCCAGCGGCGGATGGCGTCCCAAACTTACCAGCTCGTATTCCAGAAAATGCTGACTCCCTCTCTATCTATAACGTCAAGGGTATTTGCCGGTCTGAAACTGGGGCGCGCTTTTTAATACGATCTTTACATTATATCGCATCATTAGATCCATACATCTTCTCATACATGTCCGTGGAGTACTCCGCATCTCACCTTTCTGTAAAAAGTCGATTTGGTTAGTTTACGTTATTTATCCAACGATGTGTCCATCGGTTATAAGCATTATACATGGTGAATTTAAAGTCATTAGCATCCTTTTAAACTAAGACTCTACCCATCAAACTGAACAACTTTTACTATCCAGGGAGCAAACTTAAACAAAATAAAAATCTGCTGTTTTAAAGAATGCTAATGACTTCAAATTCACCCTGTATAATTAAGTTCTTTAATAAACTATAGTCAATTCGTCATGGAAAAAATCAATGTCCTTGTTACATAAAAAAAAGTATTTCCCCTAGTTTCTTAATGGTCTACACGTGTAAAGTTCTCGTAAACAACTTATTGTTTCAAAGTATTTCAAATAATGCGTATGTTGTTACTTCAACAAGTTTCATTTCATTCAATAATAAGTCAGAGTCAGAGACACTGGGTGCTTTAAACCAAACTCAATATCAACTCAAACTCAAAAATTATTATTCAACTGCGATGTGTCAAACCTTGCCGGCCGTGCTGAGCAAAACTAGTGCTAAAATTTTCCAAAATACTTGGTGATTTCGTAAAATATACTTTCAGGAATGGTTCAGAAATTACAGTAGAAAATGTCAATATTACTACAAATACAAATACAAAAATTTATTTGCGTACCAAAAACATTAGTATAATTATTACATGGTGAGGTATTACTATGGAGATATGCTTCTTTTTACTGCTGATTTGTCTTTCAAAAATCATACACCAGGAGTGCGATTTTTGAAAGTCAAATCAGCAGTAGAAAGATGCATATGTCCAGTAATTTTGTCATATTCTACTCCTGACCATCAAACTGAACAACTTTTATTATGGAAGCAAGCCTGATGAATGCCTTCTTTACTCAAATGAATGAAACTGCAGATTTTTTTAGGATTTTAAAGCTCCCTTAGTAAAAGTTGTTCAGTATGATGGTCTGACTAAACCGCTCCTGAAAATAAGGACAGATTTAAAAAAAAACACCCAGCATGTAAGTAATATATAAAATATAAATATAGCATGTTTCTGTGAGTCACTATTTATTCCATTTATACCGTTGCGCGATATAATATAAAACATTTACCTCTTACATCGGACTCTTCGGAAGTCCCTCTTGTTAAAAGCTATATTTAGATTTCCTTATTTTTATATATCCTTTTATATCACTTGACAATTTGGTCCGGATCCGGTCGGTTACGTCCTTTTCCCCGAACGTCCACTGTAGAACCGAACGTACACTTCCCGGAATCGTCCATTTCCCCGAACGGCGACATCCTGAAAACAATTTATATTCGCGCTCATTAGCACTAATGAGGAGATCAGAGCCTTAAGTGTACATGTGATGCGTAGGACATTTTGATTATAGGTCATTCCGATACGAACCCATCAAAATATTCACCGAAGTCACCTTTGACAAAACTGATACGGGCTAGCAAGTTTTTAATATATTCGTTTGTAAACAAGCAAGCATGGGTTGGCAAGTTATAGTAGCATAGTGAAAAGTTTTTAGCGTTATTATTACTAGAGTTTTTCCGCGACTTCCTCCGCACTGGTTCCCGTCATCGTAGAGAGATATACCTATAACTGATTTGAAATCGAATCATCAGCTTTCAGGCACTATAAGTTTCATCAAAATTGGTCCAGTAGTTTTCGCGTGATGCACGAACAAACAAACATTTAAAGTTTTATAATAGTGTAGATTCGTATAAGTACTATTTAGGATATTGTGTGAAATTCAAGAATATCTACAGATCAGTATAAAAAATTTACGTATGACCTATAGTGATCTTCGTTCTATAAACCTTATTTCCAACGCAATTCTTACTTTAGTAGTCAAGTATAGAAGTTCAAAGTTATTTGTGAATTATTGTCGACCTAATAATAAATCTATTTTCGTACTTCCTGTTCGATTACCGAACGTTTTGCTCGAACACTAAACAATATGACCATGGCTTCGATTGTCGAGTACCTAACGCATTATATTTATATGCTCTGAATGACGCATGTGGAATTAACATACAATAGATTTAAAAAAATAAGACTAGTAAATTAAAAGGCAAAATAAATTGAATTGACATAGGATGTTCCACAATGGTATCGATTCGGTATTGCCACGACTTAACTTAACTAAATTTATTCCTGTCATTTTCTAACATTCGACTAAGAAAAGAGACAGAAAACCAAGAACTGACTTTAGTGCTGTCAAAGTGACGTTACACGCCCAAAATAAGATGGCATCATAATGCACGCCATCTTATTTAAGTCGTTTTTGGGCGTGTAGCGTCACTTTGACAGCACTAAAGTCAGTTGTTGGTTTTCTGTCTCTTTTCTTAGTCGAATGTTAGAAAATGACGGGAATAAATTTAGTTAAGTTAAGTCGTGGCAATACCGAATCGATACCAATGACAAACATTACAGACAGATTGTTTAAAAAAATATATCCTTTTCACAATTCTACGGAATCCTCGGTGTGTAATCTACTCGTTCTCCCCTCCGGACGGAAAGCGTCAATTCTCGTGCCGCTGCTGCTAAACGAAGTTGCCGCTTTCCACCTCGTCGAGGGGAAAAATAGTACACTAACCTCGGACAGTAAATAAGAAAGGTTCAGATCACAAATTAAATGATATCTGAGACCTTTCTTACTTTCCTGCCCTCGGTGTGTAATGTACTATAAATACATTATACGAACGATAATTATATGACGGATCGTTACTCGCCATTAAACGGAAAACTGTACATGGCTGTACAAACTACGCGTTTGTTATCTCAACAAAGAATTGCGATAAAATTGTAAAAATAACTCGTTTACATAATACCCTCCGTTCTATAAATATACCTACTATTCGTTACAGCAAGCGTAACAATCTGATTTATACAAACAATATCAAACTCAAGCTACTCTTGTTTTTAAGTGTCATTTTAACTAAGCCAGTGTGCGGCGCCCCAGCGGGCCCTGATAAATAAACGCTACAATTTGGAAATTACAGTCGACAAGGACGAATTGCGTATTGGACCAAGTGCTAATTACTAGGTCAAAATTACGACTTATAAAATTGTCATGGAGGAAAATTTACACACAAAGAAAAACTGCTTTATCGAACGCAGAAGTATAGTTACAAGCTGAGTTGACATATTTATAGAATTGCATAGATATATTATTCGTTGAATTGTAATACAAATCTGACAGGTGACCTGGGCTGCAATCGCGGTAAATATTCGGTGATTGAACCGTGATTGGAATACGTACGAACCACAACCTTTGACACATTTGGTATTGCGCTAATCGCGGTAATGCTCTTGACAGCCGTGAAGCCTAGTTCGGACTACGCGAGTATTTTAGTCGAGTGCGAGTGATTTAGTAACAAAATTAAAGAACTCGCTAAACTACTCGACTAAATTATTGTGGTTCAGACATGTTTAACTACTAAAACACTCCCTACTCGACTAAACTACTCGCTTAGTCCGAACTAGGCTTTAGAGCCGTTTTGACTAATCGCTCAGACGTTAAAAGCAGTTACATAGAGTTTAGCGCGATGCGGAATTTAGCATAGTTGAATAGTAATTGGATTGCAATGTGATTAGAACTGAAATGGGATTAGGATTGAACTTGGATGTTTTAAATTAGTGCAATCGCCCTCCAGAGCCTGTGTCAAAACGCTTCAGAAAAGTTTTCACAAAAAATACAAATATTACTTAAAGGAGTGCTTCAGAAGCTTGATTTATGTGTAACAAAATAGTTGAACTACGAGTATGATATGATAACTAACGCCTGAACTGAAAACGGAAACATCTGCATATTCATCATTGTTTAATAAATGAAGGAAATCGATATATATGTGACAAAGGATTACAATGCTCTATAAAAACGAAGTTGCCAATCATGCATAATACATTTGTTGAATTTTCAATAAAAACCATTTGTCTGACACAATGGGGAACGATCGACGACGTCGCAATTATAGACCATGAATAAACAATAACAGCTATTAGTTACAGAAGCATTAGAAAATCAATTAAATTATAGAGAACCGTAATCATTCAATTTGCGCGACAAGCTATGTTACAAGGATAGAAAAATATTTAATGAACTCAATTAGCACAAGTTGGCTTAGCAGAAAGGAATTAGTGTAAAGTTGTGAGAATTTTCCTATCATAAGCATCGCAATTACATATATGTGAATAAATATATTTGTAATCTCAATTTTCACAAAACTTACGATAGAGATGTGTATTTAATTAAAGAGAAGGCAGAAAAATTATGCTGCTTGCATCCTTGCATCCAAGATATTATTTCTTTTGATTCGAGATCGCCATTCGAGAAATTTCCCCATCGGCTATCTATATTGGCGTGGTAGTCTCATTAGGGCTGGCGTGTTCTTCAACTTCTTAGGCTGCAATATAATGAAAAGCACTAGATCATAGGCAGTCGATATCGTTTGTTTGGCACGCCCGCGCACTCCAGCGGGCCCTGTGCGCCGGCTATAAATATCTCTACGTCGGCTCCGCCGTGACGGCAGCCTTGGGCAAATATACTCGCGGATTAAATGCTTTGTTGTCATCTATTGTAGGTACATGTGCATGTCATGTTCTGGTGCTATACCTAGCTCTAGTGGTTATCGCGGGTAGTGTTGGTGTTGAAGTGTTAGTGCTTAATTATCTTCTGACAAGATATTCTTCTGAGGCGTATCTCCTTGGGGATCGTTGGGGGGAGTTAATACATCTAGTCGTTTTAGCGTTGTGTACAGAATAATTTTCAAAGCTGGCGCTTTTAATAAAATAACGTTTTCACTTTTCACCTCACAAGCTCGGAAAGATTCTGTTTATCATTCGAAATCTGAGTGCAAAAGTGCATTACTTCTTTGCTAGAAGTGTTTTTGTGAGACATTTCAATCTTTTATGTATTGATGAATCTTTAACAGGCTATATCTTTAGAGAATGAAATGTCGTAAATTGTTAATAAAAAACTGATCCATATTATTATAAAATATTTTTTATTAAATTTACAACACAGTTTGAAATTTACATTATATTACCAAATGCATTCTTTTGGTTATAACGACTTCTTTAAATATTTTACTACGTTTTCCAGTTTGTATTGTATGCTGTACCTACCATTCTACCATAGCTTAACTTAGCGTCTATGGCTAGTTTTTAAAATAGCCTAAATTATGAACGGGTTCGTAATTTCACGGTATTTACACGTTTTAGTAATATTTGTGTGACACGTTTATAAATTCGTTCGGGTCTTTAGCTACGCCTATACTTAGAATAATTTATGGACGTAATGAAATGTTTTTATAGAAGGCTGCTTTGTTTTTAGAAGAAATTGTGAAAGGTTTTGGAAACAAAAATGCTAAAAAGGTCATGCCTTTCAACCTTTGTAAAACACAAAGTTATCTCGTTAAAGCAGATATTTCATTTCATTTATTCATTAACAATTAATATTGTTGAAGTTTAACATTTACAATTCATCCAAATTCGTCCTCGAAATTTGACTAAAAACAACTAAACTCCTTCACAAATATTGCTTTAATAGTTTTTTTCAATTTCTGACTCGATGTCCAAGTTCAATAATATTGGACCCAGAATAACTCCTTGTGTAACTCCAAGAATAACTTATGAACGAGAAAGTATCGACCCCGTTATTTTTAGATCGTTCGAGCCAACTTGCCTTTGTGAGCTTAAAATAGTACAGAACCCTCCTCTTAACTGCTTATTATCGATCGTTAGATATTTTTGGTATCACGAACAGGTTGTAGAGTCTATCTCATAACTTGTTATTGGCATTTGCTATTATTTGCTATTAGTTATAAAGCTATTTACAGAAAAGGCGAGGCGGTAACCATACATTATTTAATCATTTAGTTAAAACCACAGATAGTTGTAGATTGTTTATAACAAAATTGAGAACTAAACCAGTTCAAAACATAATTTAATCATAATTTATTACAATAAATTCAACATCAATGAGACACACCATCTTTGTCCTTTTCGTAACTAATGTAATTATTCACTTTACCTATAAAAAATTTGTCTATCGTATTCCTTGGTAATTAATAAATGTTTTTATTTATTACATATATTATTATCATCATCATTATCTTATTTAAGAGCTAAACTCTTGTCGGTGGAGTATATTATTATATAAAATATAAATATCTCATAATAAGAGTAGGTATTTCTAGCCATTTGCAGCGTGCTGCATATAACATTAGAACGTATGCCACTACAAGTAGACAATAAAAATAATAAAAACAAATGCATCAGACAAAGATAAAAAACCTGACAAAACAAACGTTAGCATGAGAAGTCCAGAATTAGGTGGTATCTAAAAATAACAGAGGACGGAATGCGCCCATCTGTTTATAGTAGACACGCGGTGGGAGATGTGCACTATTTCAGTTCAGGAGACTGCAGGTTCTGGGGTGCAAGTTGCAACAAGTGGTGCACTTGTTGGGGTGACAGGTGCAGGGAGGGATGGGGAGATAGAAACGTTATGAACCTGTCGTTTGCTGAAGTAGTTCGTGTGAGTTATTTATGGGTAAGGGAATTGTAAATATATGATTGGTGATTGATATTCACATGATACTAGCACTTCACATATTTTGGCAAATATCACGCATGACAAATACGCGTTTCCAGGCGTCTGTCGGTTTTCGACGCACGTAAAAGGAGTGAAATAGGCAAATTTTCCCCTGGGATTCACGATTTTGTAGTTTTATTGCCTACTTTCAAGTAAAAACGCGTATTGTCATGAGTGATATTTGCCAAACATGCCATGTGAAGTGCGGGTAAATGTCAGATTATTAGAAAACTCTTAAATGAACCGTTCATAATTGAACCTTACAATGCTTGTTTCATACTTATCTTAAAGTTAGCACAGTCATGTGAAGTAGTGATATTATTTGCATTAGGTGCACTTTTTATATTAACTGTTTTACGATCAATCGATAATACTGCTAAAACTATCATAATAATCTTATTACAAGAAATACAAATAGAATACAATGTTAACATTTATCTTAGATTAACATGTCACTATAGATAGATATAATAACTGAAAACATTATAAATTATTTGAATGAATATGTATTAAACAAAGAGCATGTTCTCCGTGACTCAATCAAAGTGGAATCCTTACAAGCGACTATAGTCTTTGTATGGTAAACTAATTATAGCACTCTATTTATATCCGTGAGTCACTCCCGCGCACCAGTTGTAAGCTAAACTAGCCATGAATTATTGCATACATATGACTGGCCTATTTTTTGGTTCACAAAGGATATCTTCTTTGTTTCCATAATGTCTTTCTGAAAATTTTTAATTTAACGTTTTCGAAAACAAATTATTTTAAACGTGACATTTATTCGTTTAATTTTCTTGTTACGTTTTCGTTGCCATTAGCTTTTGTTTACAATGCCTTTCATTAAACATGAGTTTTTAAGCACTTCCTAGTTAGTCTTGCAACTTTTGTTCTTTTTGTTATTGATATGGACCTAGCAGCTAGAGCTTATGTCCGTTATACATTGACTTTTTAAAAATACAATCCTATCCTATCTTTATCTGTTATCTTTCATTTATACTTACTATTGCATGCTTTTATTTATTTCATAATTTATCAGTGGGTTGCCATTATGATTCCCGTTTCATAGGTCCAGTTCAGTGATCCGATCTTATTTGTTTATCTTATTATTTATTTGCTTACAAGAGATTTACAGAATAGTATCCTTAGTAAAAGATATAACTTTACATTATGCTACAACTTACTAATATTTACATTAAGCATCTTCAACCACTTCTACTATTTGTTCTTTTAACATTTCCACCCAACGATTTCAATTTAAAGCGACAAAGATTTTTCCTTTCATGTTATCTTTTTCTAACTGTACCACGAATTTAAGTTCCGGACGTGTATGTACTTCGTGTTTATCTTTAGTTAAACCCTCTTGTGCTAAGTCCGGTTCTGGTACGTTAGTATTGCTATATAGTCCGTATTACAATAAACACTGGGCAAGTATTTCGGTACCGGACGCGCCGTTCATTCCTCAGTTCACAGAACTACGGCGATGGTACGTGAATAGCACGTAAATATACGAGCGTTGTGTTGCGGACGTGATCGTCATATTTTGGAATTTCAATGAATGGGTGCATGTTGTTATGTTTATAGTACATACTACATACTTAATTTTGTAACCTCTAAAAATTATTGAGTATGTAATTTGGCATCATATTGCATTATTTGTTTTAGGACGATGCTGGTCTTTGTGATGGAGTAACACACGCCGTATATCCGACTTAACTCGATTGTTCTGTGATGGTTTTGTATCAAGCTCTTGATTTTCTAACAAAAAATCCAAATTTCCAAATTCAATAAAAAATAATCCAAATAGCTTGTCGATCTTATAATGGCTTCGAATAATTTCATTGTTGTCTAGTTTCCAGTAAATCCTTTGTCGTCGTCATATTTCTGTAGTCATCAACATCTTTTCAAAAACTCTAGAGATTAAGTAAGTATAGCCAGTATAATGTGGCATTTTAGGTACAGGTTAAATGGGCATATAGTGTCGAAACCTGAAGTCATAAATGTGATCATCAATGCAAACACAACAGGAAATAGATTGTAAAGCCAAAAGTCGCAGATGTGGAGTATAATTTATGAATGCGCGAACGTTACGAGCTCAATAAAGTTTAAAATAGAAGCAACGTGCGCGGGAGCAACACAGCGTCGTGTGTTTCCGCTTCAAACGCGTTATTTTGGCGCGACGCGTAAAAAGCGAATGCGACCGCCCCCGGAACACGAACGAGTATTTTGGCTTCGGAGTTTAAATAAGATTTTATAAAAGACTGGTGTGTTACTGAAAATGTGTCACTATGTATGTAATTAAGTAGATGTATGATAGTAGATCCTTGACCTAGATGAAAAGCTCCTCGTCTAAGTTTCTGAATAGTTAGGGTGACAGACAAGTGAAAGAGGTAGATACTGTATCTACCTCTTTCACTTGTCTGTATCTAAGATACACCATATCAGATCGATGTGTTGTGAAGTGATCCGACGTGACAAGAAGAGATTGCTGGTCTTCTTAAATCAGATTGTATCTGGTTTCCGTTTATGCCATCCTCCTCTGTCCTGAGCATCTCGCTTCCACGTAGCTGCTGCGACTATCTTTATGCCCCAGTATATATATATATATACCACCACAGAATCGTATTATACAGGGTGTAAGGAAAAGTACCCTAGTCTACCCATCAAGCTGAACAACGTTTACTATGGGAGCAAACCTTTCAGAACAAAAAAAAATCAGCTGTTGACATTTGAGTCGAGTAGAAGCTGTAGTTTTGCCAATACAGGGTGTAAACCTCATACTTTACCCGTATGTGGTTTAAAGGTTAATGATACTTTTCTTTACACCATGTATTGGCAATCATAATTTTTCCTTTTTCCAATCATCGATTGATTTATTCAGAGGATACAAACTTAGGTATGATGTTTAGGACTATTTTCTTGGACTCACGGTACTCGGTTTCATAAGAAGAATTAAGCACTGTCCTACTTTTTAAGTATACACATGTTGACCCTTTTAACATATAGGGTCCAACTTAATATGCTGACACTTTTTTAAGAGGATGATCAGACCGTCAAACTGAACGACTTTCTCTATGGCACCAACAACGAAATCGCGAAACAAAAATCTGCTGTCCCTTGGCTCGATTAGGTTTGCAGTTCTGTATGGAACAGCTGATTTTTTTTTCGCTATTTCGATGTTGGTTCTATAGAGAAAGTTGTTCAGTATGAAGGTCTGATCATCCCCTTAAAAAGTGTCAGCATATTAAGAATGACACTGTATATACTCTTTTAAGTTTAAAGAAAGTCCTGAATCAATATATTAATGTTATTTCATCGACAATTTTCAATCAACTTCAAAACAAGATGAAACCCAAATGGTCCGTTCAGATCAATCTTTCCGGTGGCTCGGCTGCATTTAGCCGCGTGGAAATAGCGCTGCGCGTGCGCGTCGTGCCATAAACGTTTACACTTCGGAAATAGATCGGCCGGCTTCTGGTTTTGGAACGTAGAGTTAGCTTTTATGGCTTCTTATTTTTGGTATCCAGTACGGTGGCACTGAAAGAATGGGTTCTTTGTTATTGGGTTATCACAGGATACGTTAATTGAGTAGGCGCATGGGGGATAAACAATGGCTGTTTGTTCGTGTCATTTTCGACTTAGATCGACCATCCCTTTTCTTTCTTCCCGTGGGTGGGTGGATGTCGTACGAGGCGACTAAGACAAATAGTATCTGTTGCTTGATGCTTCAAATCGTAAAATTCTGAATAGGTTGAAAGTGGAACAATGCGACATACAATACGACTAGTCCAGTCATTTTAGAGTTTCCTTGTATGGACACTAACAATAATTCATATATCCCGAAACGTTGTAGTGTGATAAAGTAAAGTATACAGATTACGTTTGACAAATAATCTAGGACCGGAAAAAATTCAACCTATATTATTTGTCAACCGTAATCTGTATACTTTACTTTATCACACTACAAAGTTTCAGCGATAGATGAATTATTGTTAGGGTCAAACCCTAAAATGATTGGACTAAACTGTTGGATTGGTAGTAATTGTTGTTGCAACATTTCTGGCCAGCCCGAATTGGTTCACGGTCGTCAGTTTATTCATGAATGAAGCTATGTTTTTAAGACAATCCTATTCGAATATATAATATAAGGATTATACAGATATTTGTTATACTTGCTATTCGTTTTAAAACTGGTTTCTTGATTAATAAAATAACTTGATTGCTTTATTATATTTTGTAGATGGTTGGTAGGTTATATCATTATTAATGTTATTTAAAAACTAGCAATTTTAATTAGATTTTTACTTAAACTGACATTGTCGTCATTCTGGAAAATTTTTTTTGCTATATGCCTTCTGCTAATTTTTATTCTTGAATGAAAATACTTCTTCCAATATATTCATGATTTATTAAGTTTCCACAGAGCAAAAATACATTGTTCATTGCTAATTAGCATGATCGATGTGCACAGCATTTAGTAGCCCTTTGTATTGTTACTTAATACCTACCTGTGTCAAGATAATTTTAACTTAACTGACATGATAACTTAAATTTTTTACATATTTTACGGCCTCCATACTTCGCGGTCAATATAATTAAAAACGTGTCAGGGTCGGATTTAGATACAGTCTTGGGCTTTTTAGCTACTAGCGCGAGAGTCGTCGAATGCATTTGTTTCTATTTCATACCTGTCATTCGTACTAATGGCGAATAGTTTTCAAATCGCAGTGTAATCTTTTGATAATTGAGCTCAGCACTGATACCTTTTGTAATAACGACGCTTCGCCATCTAAATAGACTTTTCTTGTAATATACTACAAAAGCAAAAAATGTATCTCCATCATCCATAAATTTATGCTTTTAAGAGTCCTTTTACGTTACAATATTTGAGATTTCTCAGTCAAGAAAACGTAAATAAAAAATTGCTTCTTCAACTTACTACAAAAGTCTTAAGGTGGTTGCAGAGTTGTCAATTTCATACAAAACTTTGTCGTAGAACACGCGTAGACGGTATTAATAAAAGTAATGTTTTGCATATGGAAAAATAGCTTAGAAAATCTAGATTGCGCGTATGTGAATGAGGCTAAAGAGGTGTGTTAGAGTCGTAGCGTGTGGCGGTCCGTGGTCTCTGCCTACCCCCATGGGACAATGGCGTGAGCTTATGTATGTATGTATGTATGTATTTTCCATGACAAAATATACGATTTATGAAATCCTCAGGGTCCCCTGAATCCGTCCCAACTCCAAAGCGTCGAAGCAAAAAGTTTTTGAATTTCTTCGGTCACGTGTTTGTCGAATCATTTGAGATGACGTCACAGACACCGTTCACTTCGACACGGTTCTACACAAGAGGCTTTTGGACAGAAATAGAATATTGTTTGAGAGGCGTGGGTTTGCTGATTGAGCAATAGGTGCTCTGTTATTATGTAAACAAGCGAGGTATTGCTCTGGCTTTAAAATGTGCTGCCTATTGTTTTTTACGTTCATAAACAGTGGGTTCGGCCATTGAAACGTGGATATTATGAATATGTTACTTAAATTTAGAATAACTGACTATCCCTCGTTGGCGTAGTGGAAACTTAGACTATTTATATATGGACAAGATACGCGTGTAATTCTACTAACACACTTTTTGCGGGGGGCAAGGTGACACGAAATCCGCAACTTTGGACTATATTCCATTACTTTAGATTCTAATTTTGAATGTAAAAAATTATGAAAAACAGTGTCGTGTCGGCGGGTTCGAATGACGTGATAGGTACTAGTTCGTGTAGATGTAAAGTTTGTTTAAAGTGGTAAGATCTTACCACTTTCTTTACACATCTTTACAAACACTAGCAGGTCTAAAAGTGAAAAAAAAGTGGACAGCCTTGCAATAGTGTGGCTCCCTCTATGCTTTAGAATAAAGAGATCCTTCCTCTTAGCTCTGCAATCTGCAACTTGACCACTACACCTAATTATGTCAAAATGTTGTCAATTAACAAAAAATCGCGGCTCGTTTCGTACCTCGCGTGAGCATTCTATTTTTAAACCTTTTAATAATTTGTTCTGTATTGTGTGCTCTATCTGTTTGTGCGGGTGTGAGTGAGAGGTCCGAGGGGGGTGAGGTGAGGGGGCAGGGGGCGGGGGCATCCTTCACTTGTCGCTGCGCAGAGCGATGGCTATTTATAAATAAATCAAGGGGGGAGGGGGTCAGCCCGCATTGTGTATAACGCCATTATAAATGTTAGGTATTCTAATATGGTGTCTGAATCTATTTTTCCTCTAGCTGTAGTCATTTTGTTGCCATGACTAAAATGGAAAGGCAAAAAAACCTTGCATTTAAACTAGAATGCAGTTTCGTGCAGTGCTACGTTCGTAGCACTTCGTAGCGGTGTAGCTCGTAGGCGGCTACGCCATTTTCTTAAGTCTTTAGTTGGTAGGTACTTCTTTGATACGAGCGATTAGATAATGTAATTAGGTTTTTATATACAGGATGTAAGTTATACAGGGTTTAACAAAACACCATAGTAATATTTAAAGGGGTGTATTATAAAGCATTTTTTTTTTATTATGGAGCCAACATGGAGAAAAAAATATCACAAATCTGCTGTTCCATACAAAATTTTAGTACCTACTCGACTCAAATGTGTGGGACGGCTGGTTTGTTTTTTTTTTTTCAACGTCTCTATAGTAAGATTTGTTTGTCATAAACTTTGCTTCAACTACGTTTTAAAGCATTTACTTGTTGTAAAGTTCACTTTTATCATATTCATGGCTTCAGTTTGAAATAAAGTGCATTAGAAATAGATTAAATAAAACATTTATCTTGTTTTCTATTAGCACCTCGGTCGGCTAATAGATTCAGCATATAAATATTTTAATTGAAAATTATTTCATCTGGTTCCTAAATTAAAAACTATGTCAGACTATTAATTAGTTTCGATATAATTGTATTCAAAACCAGGTCGGGTGATCTAAATGGTTTCCTTTTCAATATGGACGGCTATTGGGAGAGAGGAGGACCTAAAAAAGATTGATGGATAATTGGATAGACAATACAAGGTGTAAAATTAAATGCGTTACATATTAAACACACAGGCTTCAGTCAGACCACCAAACTGAACAACTTTCAATATGGAGCCTATAAGGAAATAGCAAAAAAAATGTCAGCTGTTCTACTGTAGTGTTAGTTAGGGTAAACAGTTCCATTCTAGGTTCCATTACTTTAAGGGGTGATTATACCCATGATACTGAAGAACTTTCCCTGAGAAACCTATAGGAAAGTCATAAAGAAAATCGTCGACTTTTCATACAAACGTTCTGGTTGCAAATTATGAATGGAAAGTGCAAACAATTTTTTTTAATTTCCTGTAGTTTTCTTAGGAAAGGTCGTTCAGTATCATGGGTGCAACCACCCCTGACACGCGTGGTGGACTAACGCCCATTCACCCTCCATGAGGGTAGGTCTGTGTCCTGCAGTGGGACGTAGGTATACAGGGTGAAATTGATATCATTAGCATCTTTTTAAACTAAGAGTCTACCCATCAAACTGAACAACTGTTACTATGGGAGCAGCAAGCCAACCGGAGCGTAAAAAAAATCTGCTGTTTCATACTATACTGCAGTGCCTACTCGACTCAAATGTATGCAACAGCAGATTTTATTTTTGCACCGATCGGTTTGCTCCCATAGTAAAAGTTGTTCATTTTGATGGGAAGACTCTTAGTTTAAAAGGATGCTAATGATATCAATTTCACCCTGTATAGTGTATAGGCTGTGATGATGATGATGATGAACCACCCCTTAAAGTCAGTAGGAAAACCGATCGATCGGTACTATAAAAAGTCGCGAACGGTCAAAAAAGTGTCGTTCGGATGCCAAGACCCACTTTGGGTCACTGCGCCACCATAGTTAGTAATCGTTTACATTTACAATTTTTTGTTCGAGTGCTAATAAAGTTCGCATTACACTTAAAAATTTAATAGAGTTTTAAATGTGCTGAAGTGTTTGCACGTGACTGTCAGACCAGCTACCTAAGTAGGTATACTTGCAAGTAGGTGCTCTAACCTTGGCCGTGGCTATATCGGGACAGAGAGACCGGTTTTCGCACACACTTATAAAATTTTATGAGTTTATGATTTGTAGATGGTTTTTAAGTTTAATTGTTTATAGTTTTGGGCTGGTGACTCGTCAACGATATAAATAAAGATTAATAGTCCAATCATTTTAGGGTTTGACCCTAACAATAATTCATCTATCGCTGAAACTTTGCAGTATGATAAAGTATACAGATTGCGGTTGATAAATATCTAGGTTTAATTTTTTCCGGTCCTAGATTATTTGTCAACCGTAATCTGTATACTTTACTTTATCACACTACAAAGTGTCAGCGATAGATGAATTATTGTTAGGGTGTTCATACAAGGAAACTCTAAGTGCGTTCACACGGTGACGCATTGACGCACCGGTTGTGGTTCTATGGACTGACATCTGCCGCTCCGTCAGTGCGTCATCGTGTGTGAACGCACTAAAATGACTGGACTATAATCTATGCGTTGTATAAAACCGAGGCAAGATACATTTAGATACATACTTTAAATACATAAGATACATACTTTAGGGGGTGCTTCAGACCATCAAACTGAACAACTTCCACTATCAACTACGAAAACTCGAAAAAAAATCAGCTAAGTATCATTAAGTAGCATTTTAGTAGAGTCGGTACTGCAGTTTTGTATGGAACGGCTGATTTATTTTTCGCAATTTCGATGTTGGCTCCATAGTGAAAGTTGTTCAGTTTGATGATCTGAAGCACCCCCTTTAGTATTACTAGGGTGTTTTTTTACACCCTGTATACGATTATTATATTCAAGTCCCTAATATTCAACCGCTCTCGACACGGTTTATTCTAGTTTAACCAACTGGGTGATAATATAAACAAGGATTTTGATTTAGAAGAAACGCTCCAAAAATTACAGAACCAAAATTGCAATCATGCAACCAAAAATGCAAATATGTAAATGGACCAATGGTTCTAGGTCCTAGCCTAGTATCGCGCCATCCTGCTGCCGCTGTAACTGTGTCAATTTGAACAAAAAGCGAATGTTTTACAGGATATTGTTCCATCTAGTTTTTATTTTATGAGTGTTCGAAGCTTTTCCTAATGTATCAAATTAAAGGTTGAAAAATTTGTCTCGGGCGGGACTTGAACCCACGCTCTTCCAAACCGGGGAAACGTGCTAACCAATTACACCACCGAGCCCACAACCCAGAGAACGAAAATCAATCAATCAATCCTCATCATCATTTTTCAATCTTTAATTTGATTCGAAATAGCACAACATGGCTGTAACATGTTTATAATCAATAATATTTTTTCCTACTGTTATTGTAATACATAACATTGTCGTAAATACATTAAACCTATATAATCGCGAAGTACATTGGGTCCCGGGGCAAAGCATTCTAAATATAGACATCCAAAAATAGCTCGGAGCCGTCCCCCCTCTCCTCCACGTGCCCTTCCCCCCGCACCCCCCACAGGGAGGTGCCTCACCCCCGGCTTCGACCTACATTGTGAGGGTGGTATGTTCGAGAGCCCTTCATTGCAGTGGTTCGGACTGTAGTGCATAGGTTTTGCAGAAAAAGTGGGTTGGTTTAGAAATGGATTGTTTTGTTGGTAGAAGAGGCTTTGCTGGTTTCCCGACTTCCCGTTCTGTTAAATGGAAACACGATCAAGGATTTTGACGTATCTATGAAAAGGGAGCAAGGGTACAAGCCTAGCTACAAGCACATTGTTTGATACATTAAAATGGTTTTTTTGTTTGTTTATGGCAATATTGTCGTGGTCACTTTCGGCAACTCTCCGTCTGTAGTGAATTACATCAAGGTACCTACTGTAGCAAGCCATGTGCAAATAAATATATACAGGGTGAAATTGATATCATTAACATCCTTTTAAACTAAGATTCTACCCTTCAAACTGAACAACTTTTACTATGGGAGCAAACCGATCGGAGAAAAAAAAATCTACTGTTGCATTTGAACCGAATAGTTTAGTATGGAACAGCAGATTTTTTTGTTGCTCCGAAAATTTGTTTTCGTTGGTAAAAGTTGTTCAATTTGATGGATAGACCCTTAGTTTAAAAGGATGCTCATGATGAATGTCACCCTGTATACATAAATTTTCGGTATTTCATGAAGATCGAATAGTAAATATATACAAGAATTACGGTCCAGCTTTCATCTTAAAATATGAATTGAGGTTACAAGGATTTCATAGATCTAGATATAGATGTCACGATATACTGGATCAAACAAAACAACACACTTTTCTGACAAGGTCAGATTGTGTTGTGTTTGTTGTGTTGTGTTGTGTTTTGTTTAGATTGTGTTATTGTGTTGTTATTTATTCCCCGAGGAACTAAGTATTTTGATATTTCGATCAGTTTAAATAACTATAGTCCTATTAATATGCCGAGTTATAACTTTACTCCACCTGCCGTGACATCGTTTTACCCATAGACTTTAAAGTAACCCCTTTTTAATATTCAGGTAATTATTAACAACAAAGTAAAGCGCAGTATTTAAAATTTGAAGCATCAATCGGCACACATGGACATGGCCAACATTTAGTAGCACCCGCTCCCACCCCGCTGATCTGGGTCACGGGGTAAGGTCGCCCAGTCCGCACCCATGCCACCTAGACCACCTAGGATGCCTAGCTAACCTACAACTATGACATTACATGCAGACGGTAAATATTGTTATTAGTACAATTGTTTTAGACCAAAGCGGAACGCGGAGATGTGTAAGATCAGCCAATAAAATAGCTTAAGAGGGTAGGTACCGAGCATATTGCGCTGCCCTCAATCGTATTTTTTTTTATTTCTAAACAATTAAACAACATTTCCAAAAAAACAAGCTAATTTAACTCCAATGTTCTTATCCAATTTCAGTTCTAATCACATTGCAATCCAATTACTATTCAACTGTGCTGAATTCCGCATCGCGCTAAACTCTATGTAACTGACAGACTTTAACGTCTGAGCGATCTGTCAAAACGGATCTAACTGCTGTCAAGAGCAGTATCGCGATTAGGTCAAAAGTTATGGTTCGTACGTAGTCCAAAGCGATTCAGGCCCGATTCGACCAAACGGGAGTAAACTTTATTCTTAGATTAAGTCGCCGGTTACTATAGAGTAAACTGATTTTGCGTTTTACCAACCCTAATCTAAATGTTATGTCAATGTCACATAATTAAAAAAAATATAATAAAAAGAAACCTACCAAATTAAAACTGTATAACCTCACATTGCAATAAGTACGGATACAACGACCTCTTTCTTTAGGTGAATTATAACATTCGTTCTTTTAGTACGGGGTGTGTAAACACCAAAAGTAAAATTGTTCCTTGTATTAACTCTTCTATAAATCTGTTTGGTCGAATTCGGCCTCAGTCGAATATTTACCGCGGTTGCAGCCCTGAACCCTTCTTTTATAGGGCTTATTTTGAACTTTCGTTAAAGCCATACAGCTCAACCCAAATTAATGGAAGAGCAGCTTAGTGAAAGTTGTTCCGTTTGAAGGTCTGAAACGTCTCCTAACATGTGTAACGTAATTTTACATCCTACCCTAAAATCCGTTACGACTTGGGAGTATCCGGACCTTAGAAAGATTGAGTACAATCCTGACCTACGGTTGGACCTCTGTTGCGCACGTTGGCTGCTTCACGCAATTTTACGCATCATTCCAATGTGATTCGCAGAACCCCCCAAAGGATTGGTCCCCCCAAAAATCCCCCCTTGGTCTGAAAATACCCCCAAATTTGGGGGGAATCCCCCCCATCTGGCAACACTGTAACCAATCCGAATTGGGCACGTGTGGTGTATCCACCTTTCTTTGTATGGGCGTAAGTCTAGAGCGATGCTTAAGTCCACGATGAAGAGATTTGAGCCCGTGACTATTTAAAACCAGCCTTAGCATTGAGCCTTGGTTTAGCATTTAGTCAAAACAATTTCCCTTTAATTTGCAGCTGAGATGGCGCACGAGGGCTCGGGCACGGCGGAGGGCTCCCCGCAGCACACGCCCTCCCCCCCGCACGCCCCCCGGCTCCCTGTCGCAGACTCCAGCTTTCATCACCAGATCATGCAGGTGAGATCCCACATTACATTGTGCACCTTATTCTTTACGGTTTAAGATAAGTTTTGTATCGTTTGCGATTTTTAGATTCCTGGGTAAATTGATTCTCTCTAACGTTGATGATTTTTTTTTTATTTGATTAGTTGACATTGTTTCGTATGATATTGTTATGTTTATTAATAACTGGAGTTTCTTATTATTTTGTGATTCAAAAGATTCCATTTGGCATAAAGATCTCATCGGGACAAATGATCTTATTTATTGTAACAAATCCTCTTATATAATTTTCTCTATTGATTTACACGCTGCTCGCATTGAATCGAATCAGACAAATTCAGATGACTCAAATAAATGTCGACAACATAATTGATGTAAATAAAAAGACCATAATAAATGAACGGCTGAATTCCCGTGACCTTTTCCCAAAATATTACAGCGGGAGCGTGGTCCATCCATCTCGTTATAAAACGCGTCCGAAGCGGTAACTTTATTTATAAAAAACTCGCCCGCGCTTATAAATAAACCGATACCTATATGAAGAACATAAATATAGAACGTATGCGAGTAGGTCCGTCTGCATACTATATTTACATTAACATGCGCCGGAGTAATATTCCGTTTTTATATTTAGAACGAATAGCCCAGTCATTTTAAGAAGTTTTGTTAGAAAGGGTGGGGAGTAATTAAGAATGGTACTTTTATTCTGTAACCGGTACCATTTAGTGACAAAAAGAATATCAGAAAACTTATTTTTTTAAAATCACTACGCAACATAGAAATCCAAATTGTACCTCCCAGAAGGCTTTTAATTTAATAATATACCGATGTACTCATTTTAATTAGACTCAACAATATAAATGAGTTTTGAGCAGTAAAAAGTCATTAAAGTATAAAAAAATGAGTTACCTATTCATTAGAAAATACAAATGTATTTTTCAAAACGTTTTAGGTAGACGTTAATATTTACACGGTGTTTGAAGTGTGTATGTAAATGGTAAAGCCTTTATAATGTGAAAAAAACAATTAACGTAAATTTTTTTCGAACGAGATAAATACAAAATTTTTAAATTTGGGTTTGTTGCTGACGCTTTTTTTTTGAATTTTTGTATATTTCTATGCTCAAATTGGCTCTTATACCGAAAAAAATATCAATTCTTTATTAGTCCCGGCTCAAACCGTAAAATGACTGGGCTACAATGTTGATGCGGCCTCTCGCTTATCTACGAGTGTGAATATAATAACATTGAGCTATTAGCGTCGCATCTTATAATATCGAGTGTCCGGGTGTTGTGGGGAGACAAAGACACGTGCACTTCCTAATTAACTTTAGAACATTCGCTACATTCATCTGTTGGAGACACAGTCGGTGAGACGGCCAGTCTGGAGTGTCTATCCTACACAATGTTTACACGCTTACTTCGCTAATGGTTCTGACCTATTCAGGCAGTAGCGACTCATTAATATCTGGAACACATACGAGCACATTAGCGCGCGGAATTCACGGTACCGCCGGTATGCGTTACTGTTGTACGATCGACATCGCCGTCATCGAGTATGATCGCTTCTATGATCGTTTAGGTCGCATAAGCTTACTGTCTGTACTGCTTGGAGAGTGCATAGTGCCCCCGGTGGCACAGTGGCTCGGGCAGGGACAGTTTGCCCCACCCCCCTCGCCCCCGCCGCCCACGCCCGCGCGCAAAACATCCGTCCGCGCGGCTATTCGCGGAACGCGCGCATTCCGATTCCCGCCATTTTTCCCCCGAAAATAATGCGCCAGAAATATGCGCGCACGCCGCTTCAGCCGCTCTTTTCATATTTTTCACGGCTCCGATGCTTTTACGCGGTTATCAAGGTTTTCTCGCATTTTACGATCGGCAAGACATCGGCGTTCTTTTATAGCGTTGATGTATTATGCCGATTGTGTGTTGTCTAGTACTCATTTCTCTTTGAAATCTGAAACATTCGTAAGTCAGTAATGTTTTTCAAAACAGCACGATTTTGCCCTATTTATAAACACTAGAACACTAGTGATGTTTGCGTTTTGCACTTGACCCGAGCGGCGTGCCCGCTTGATGCCCAGGTCCTCCCCCGCGTCCGCGTCCGCCTCCGCCTCCGCTCGGCAGACCCTGATGCCCAGAGGGCAGGGTGTACATCAGTGTCCTACATAAATTTCCTCTCGTTGTCAGAATCAGAGTCCGAGAAAGAACCATATCGCCGAGAGAGCGAAACAAACGTTAGAGAATAGTTTCCTGCTTCAAGTGAGTCTCATTACATATTTGTGTTACCTGTTGCATTTACAACAATACGTGTGTCATATTATACCTTATTTCTTATGATATAAAGCTGCTAAATATCAATGAGAAGGACCACTGATTTTCGTATATTTTATGAACTCATGGTTTTAGCGACCTCTTTTAAAAACCATTTTGTATTGAGGACATGGATTTAATAAATAAATTCCCCATGCATTTAAAATTACTTGACAATTGGTAAATTATTTACTGTTTTAACCTTCGATCAAACTAATGGATAGGCCCAAAGCGCGTTAAGTTGAAGCACACTACTGGTGCACTTGGTCCATACAAACTGGCACACTTGGTCTGTCATCTCGGTACATATTTGAAGTATACCTGTCATTTGTTTTGCCTTATTTTTCTGGTTTGAAATGTTAGCGTAAGGCCTATCCATTAATTTTACATTTTACTTTGATCGAAGGTTTTAACAAGTTAAATGTGTTCTCAGAATTGTTAATTTGTTATTTATAACCGGTACACCTTAGTAACAGTTATAAATAAAAAAAATTAAGAAAATTAAAACCTACCGACATTTTAAGAGGTCACTAAAATTCAGATTCGTGTGGCACTGCATTCAAGTTTATTTTTAATTTTGTAAGGTTGCACCAAACACCTCTATAAAACAAGTTTTAATAAAAACATTTAAAGGCGAATATGACATACATTTTGTGCTAATTTTTGTTTTGATTTAATATTGTTTCTGTGTGGTCATGGGTGTTTGAAGATGATATCATTGTGCGCACTAATAGGTCGATAACAGAAAAGTTTAACTATTTAGTTGGTAAATTGTATAATTATCGTACTTTGCAACGCATAAAGTACGTTATCCATTTTAATGTCTTGTAATTATAATACCCCACTAAAATTATTGTAGCCTCAGAGTCCGTAGCATGAAACTATTGTTTCAATAAATGATTCAAGACTGATCTTATATAATACCTATCTACACTTCCATTTCAATTTTACTTTCAATTTTATACACTCATCAATATGAACTCAAAATCAAAATAAAATATGTGAATAATCTCAAACATATAGGGATAAACATTCCCTTTTTTTTAAAACGAAGACATTATCATACTGCAGACTGTACGTGCAGTATTATAATTCAACAGAAATATATGTACTGATTTATATTCAAACCATTGGACCATCATGTTTGAGGCCAATGCCTGGGCATTATAGTCCATGTTGGATAGAAACGACAAAAAAAACGAGCCTCTCTTTCAGTTATGCTTGCACACTAACGCCAAAGGCCAATAATTGTCTCGTTAATTTAATTAATTGGTGTTAATTGTGTGTTTTATGCCAATTATTGGTATTAAACGTTATCCAAGCATTATACAGGGTGAAATTGAAATATTGGCATCATTTTAAACTAAGACTCTACACATCTTAAAAATTTTTACTATGGGACAATTCAGTCATGGCAAAAAAATAACACAGCTGTATTAAACTGCAGTGCCTACTCAACTTTCATGCGATTACTGTTCCCATAGTAAAGGTTGTTCAGTGATGGGTAGAGTCTTAGTTTAAAAAGATGCCAATGATTTAAATTTCACCCTGTTGAGTCTAGTTCCCACATCAAATCGTCAGTTTACAAAATGCAAATAACATCAACTGCGCTTCAAAAACACATGCTTTTTATTAACACTCACAACTATCAAATTATGTTGAGCAAACATCCGGTCTAGGTGAAAAAACATTGAAATATTTGGTTATAGTAATCACTGTTAACATTCATGCTACGAACTACGAACACTGAAGGCATTGACTATAATAACACTTGGTTGCTAGTAAAATAGCACGTATAGCCGACCAGAAAAATAAAAAACCTCGCCATGTTGCGGAAAATCGTCGGAACTAATATTTGGACTTGGAACACTGACATTAAAGGTTATAGTCGATTGCAGCGCCCCCAAACCAGGTTTTTTATATTTCTGGTCAGGCTTTAAATACAGCATAAGTGCAGTCACCAATGCTATTGAAATGAAAGTAAACTATGATATTGATATATTATTTTTACGTTTAGTTGCGGTCAGCGTCGCTAAACGTATAAAATGTCTAATTCTGAAGGTGCTATTGTATTATCAACTACGTTATTTGGATTAATGATCATGTACCTGTAACAGCTGATTTGCATTATTGTTCTTCGAGAAAACACTTAAAAACATGTTATTTGTTTAATGGATTTCCGTTACTTAAAGTGCTCCCTTTGCGTTGCATTTCATCTATATCTGAAAGTATCAAGCAGATTATAGCTTAACATTATGACCGATTACGATTCCCACTATCTTCTATTTATTATACTTATAGACCTAAATTCCAGCTTAAATAGGGTCAACCATCATACTAAATTAACTAAATTTCTCTATATCACTAACATCTAATTCGCGAAAAAAAAACAGTTTCGTCCCATCCAAAACTGCAAACATACTCTACCCAAATGTATGCAACAGCAGATTTTATTTTGCGAATTCGATGTTGGTCTCATAGTGAAAGTTGTTTTGTTTGATAGTCTGACCATCCTCTTATAAAACCGTCAGCATATTGAGAAGGATCTTGTATATCGCCAAAGACCTCAACTATCACAGACTGGCAAGCAAAAAAACAAAAGAGTTTTCTCGAAGGATCAACTTCCAACTAACCCGTCCCCCGCCGGTACAGTGCCTCCACTCACCAGAAGACCTCTGCTTCCAGCTGAAGAAGCAGCAGCAGCTGCAGCAGGAGATACTGCTGCAGCACTTCCAGCAGCAGCGCCAGCAGCTCGCCGAGCAGCACGAGCAGCAGCTCCGCCATCATTTGAAGGTTCGTTTCTGACTGTTTGCATTGTCACCTACTTCATGTACTTGCGAAAAAACTATAGTCGGAGGGAAACAATTAGTTTACCTATAGGCTGGTGATAGGATACATATAAGCATCCGAAAAATACGATACAAAAACTAACACCCGTATTCTTAGTTGTTTTCTTGACATTTCCTCACTCGAATGGAGGACGTTTTTGACATAACTTGTATGACAAACATGTCAAAAACGTCATCGACTCGAATGAGGAAGCCTCAAGAAAAAAACTAAGAATACGGGTGTAAGTGTCTTCCCTTTTTTTTATCATTGTTAAGTTATGAAAAAAACGTAAATATATTGTAGAAAAAATTATAAAAAAGAGCATTATTCTCGGCAAAAAAAACATTTTAACAACCAGTCGCTAAAATAATTAAATAAACAATTCACTACCTATTTCAAAGGTAACTTTATACATTACACGTTCAAAACACAAATATCTCTTGTAGTTAGTCGATGACAACACTACCTATGTTACAACCTCGTTCGGTGTAGTTAAGCCGTTCTTAATTGGCTTTATTTAATCAGGTGTCAAGAATATGTCTAGAGACTTCTTCCAACACAATACCAGTGTACGAGTAGCGTAGCGCTGCGCTGTTGGGAATGAAATTAACTGAATTAGGCTTAAATAGTTTGTCGTTGAATTTATTGTAGTCGCTGGTTTGGGAATGATTTAATTTAGGTGTTGTAACCGCTTCCATTGTTAAATTTATTGCGAGGGAAATGTTCTAGACTATCTACTGCCTGCCTATCTCCCTACCGAATTTCATCTAGACCAGTTCAGCAATTTAGCCATGAAAAGGTAAAAACATACAGTCAGACACACTGTCACATACCTAGGTCCGTGTACTAATAATAAACCAAACTCAATAGGTATGTTTCAATATATAAATGTTTGGGAATTTCAGCCCCAGAGATTTGTCGAGGTTGAATATCCCTCTTTGATATTTGAATAAATAATAGCCAGTAAAAGAAAAATATTAAAACTCCAAGGGTTTCTTAACGAAATAAAATTTCCTGATACGGGATACCAGAACAAACAACCAGATATGACTTCTTGTGGCTAATTAAGTGTAAGGATTCATTAAATTACCTTACCATGCATCATTAAATTACCTTACCAGAATGAACGTTCTAAACTAGTAAATTAATGTCATTTATATGAAAAGTACAGGTAAACAACTGACTACACATACACAATTTGCAAATATCAATTGAACAAACAAACGTTACATTACAATAGTATTTACTCGTATTCTCTGTGTGCGTGTGTCTTGTCTGCAAACTGTTTGTTTGTTGGGTATTCTAGGGGTACCTACTCTAGAAACTATGCTGGCTTGATTCGATGTGGTATTCTTTTTCTCCGGCGGAACCTGTCGGTTTAATTCAGAGTTTCAGACTCCGCTTCTAAAAATAAGTTTTTCACTGTCTTTCTTGAACCATTTGGTTTCAAAATGTGGACCTAACTTTATAAAAAAAGTACATTTTTTAGATTTTTTTTTCAAGTGAAATCTTTTTCACTAGATAAACTTATGGTGAATATGTGAGTATAAATACTGAATAAAAATCTGAAACTATTTTATGTTCTTCTACGAGAAAATGTTTAAAAATACATGAATTTTCTATGGAGTGAAGTAATTCCAATCATGTCACTAGATAAACTATCCAAGAATACTGACTTTGGTTTCGCTAAATTGTATAAATCTAGTCGAAAAATTAAAAACCTCCAAGGTATTTCGTCCTACCGTTGGGCCTTAATTTATGTTATCTTGGGTTGGCACTAAAAGGGGCTTACAATAGATAATAGCTGATGATGATGAGAAATCACTGTTATGCTCATGTAGTTTCATCGGTGCTCTGCCATTTTGCGATATTAAAAGTGACGCTGGTGATGGCCTTTTCCAAATATCTACTCTCATTCAGTAGAGCGAAAAACCTCTTAAATCAGGAATGCTTCATCTGTTGTGTGAGACGGGGCATATACAGTCAACAATGACAATACACAACAACAACAACAACAACAAATGACAAATGACAATTTATCCCGAAAGCAAAACTACTTCCAAGCACGAAGACGCGGGCAAAAGCTAGATCAAAACAATTCCGTCACGACGAAAACTTTAGTTATAATTTTGGCATGTTCCATCGTTTCGCGTGTGGTTGTCACTGCGGGCGCGGCAGGGTACGCCGTACAAGTGAGGATATATATAGCGCTGAATGGCTGACCGGTGACCAGATATATGCAATTACATCATTCATTAATGCGGCTCCACGTCGCACGGTGTTGAGGTCGCGGCGGTTGGCCTGGAAGGAATGTTTTGACGATTGTTGTCGCTCGTTAAGATTGTTATGGGAAATATTATGGAGATGGAGATGGGCTTTTTAATAATCTATTCTAGTGTCGCGTCTATCGATGGCATGTCCATTGCCAATTGACTTTTGTAACGTAGGGAAGCTGGATGCTACTCTTCTTTGGTTTAATTGTTGTCCTACAACCTACTGCATTACTTAAGGTTTTGTGCAAAAGCGGACGGCCGCCTGCCTGACCAACCTCCACGTTGAAAATGCAATTTGTGTGGTTTTCCCGACAATACGGGTAACCAAGGACGTTAGATGGTACAACAAGGTCTCTGTGACCTTGCCACTTGTGTATGTATCTCAAAAATTATAAATGGCTTTGTTTAAAGCATTTTTAAAGTAATTGTTATTCGCGCCGCTGTCATTGACTTGCAACAACATAATAAGTTGTTTGTTTCCACGTTGCGAAGTACAAATGGTTGGATAGTTGGTAACGGGTGTGTGTGATAATGCGGCGAATGTGGATAGTGGCCAATGTTGTGTCATCTGATTATGTATCTCACGACATCTTGACATTCGAGTCAATTGCTACTCGTGACGCATGCGTGGAGCTTGCGTTAGTCATTGTAGAAGATAAACATTTTGTTTTCACGTAGGAATTAATACTGTCTATTAGAAGTGGCCACGGGCTTAGGCACAGAATAATAACTAGTAACTTGCGTTACAGAAGCTTTACTTCGCAATGGTTTTCAAAGAAATATGTACTCAATCTGATAAACAATATGATTTAATTTAGCTCGCGTTCCAGCCGAGCACGTGTTCATTTACATACCTACCAAATTTTTTTGAGGGAATATGGGCCTTAATTCACTGGACTACTGTTCATAATAAGTTATACGTGGTTATACGTATTGAAAGAGTTTATTGCGGCAGCCTACTAGATTGGCCCTTGCGCAATGGCCGCCGCCTGTAGGTGCACGCGGAGTGACACAGGCCTGGCTTAGGTACCTGTCAGTGTTTGGGCAGTATTCGGAATATGAGTAGGTATACTACATTTAGAATACCTCGTACTACCCTCTGGGAATATAACCTTGACCATAGGAATAATTAAGGTGCTCATGTATAGCTTACTTTATTACTTTATTTCTAGTTACAAAGTTTGAAGATCAGCCTTGTAAGTTTGTTTTATTATTACTCTGGGCTGCAAGTTAACCACTTACTTCCCTAAGGGTTACGACACATTGATAGACGACACGGCGATCGACGGTTTGTCCATATGAAAAGCACGATTAGTATAGGCCGCCGTATGCATCCTTTCGCATCGACATCGACATGGCGAAAGGCGTCCTATACTAGTGCTTTTGGTATGTAACCCTTGAACAAGCATTTGGTCTGCTTGGTAAAATATACCTACGAGGCAATAGTTTATATTCTAATGCAGGCACTAAATTCTCGCCGAGAACGAGAGTGTGGATGCCGTTCATTGTTCTCGCGGCATCGTGAGCCATAGTAATTTTCCTTTGGAAATTCTTGCCGAGAAGTTCGCGCGAGAGTGAAGTGCCTGCATAAGGTAACGTACTAGCATTTCTAAAAAGCTGCTTTTTCGATACCTATCCTCATCATCAGCCTATAGCCACGCAAACAACCCACCGTATTGTATAGCTTCAAACTAGTATGTCCACTAGTCAATTATGTGCCGTTGCATCCCAGCTGTGGGAGCAACAGAAGGCGATGGAGGAGGCGGCGCTGCGGGAGGCGAGGGAGGCGCGGGAGGCGCGGGAGGCCCGCGAGCGCCACGAGCGGGACCGCGTCGAACTCATGCGCAAGAAGGACAAGCACGAACCCAGCGCCAACGCTTCCACACAGGTCAAACAGAAGTTACAGGTGAGATGTCTTTATTGTTTCTTTTTTGTTTTGTGTGTGGATAATATGACTATGAAAATAAGGTAACTCTTAAACGCTAACGGCTCACCTGATTGTCTAAAAGAAAGATGATTCCGTGCTTCTGTCTTCTGTTGGTCCCGGCTACTATCTCTGGTGGTAGTAGTCGTTACATAAAAACCACGTCTCAGAGGCCGTAAGGCGGTTTGAATAAACTCTGACACCTGGGCTTGCTGCCCACACGATAAGTAGAAGACTACCAGTATTATCAGTTAGCCGGTATAGATACTAGCTACGTAAGGAAATAACAATAATTTCCTTAGTCGACTCATACTTTACCCATGGGAAGAAATAGGGTGATCTAATTCAATGGATCACATGATAACACATTTCCAAACAGTGAACAGTCTTTGTTAAGTGGTCAAGAGATTACAACCATAATCCTTCCATGTCTTGTCCTTTTTAATTAAATCTAGCATATAATTTAACTGGTTTTTGTATATATTTCAGGAGTTTCTAAAGAAAAAGCAAGCTGCGGCCAGCGCTAACGGCACAGTACCTGGATCACCCTACAGAAATTGGTTAGTCAAAATAGTTGTATGTCTGTATTCGAATCGTATAGTACTCCATAGTTCCTTCGTAGACTTAATGCTTTTTGTGTAATGTAATGAGCCTGCTGAACATTGGCTTATAAGTACTTAGTATGAAGGGTGTAAATAATAAGTTCGTTACATTCTTTGGGGGGTTCTTCAGACCATTAAACTGAACAACTTTTATTCTGGAACCAATATTGAAATCGCGAAAAGACACTAAAATCTGTTGTTCCATACATTTCAATGCCTAAAAATGACGCCTTTTTTCTTTTTGCGTATTTTTTAGGGACGCAATTAATCAAACTTGATATTATAGTTCAGAATAAAGTTAAAAACAAAACTTGATATGACAAATATATCTCTAAACCACTCTAAACTCAGTCCGAACGGAGATGGCTTGAAGTAAACGTAATGAATATTTATCAACTTCAAGCCTTTATATCTCCGCTCGGACTGAGTCTAGGGATATGGCATGTAATAACAAGTTTTGTTTGTTATTTTATTCTGAACTAAAATATTCAAGTTTGGTTGATGGCCGCGCCAAAATCAACGGCGAAAAATAAGGCGCCAACCTTCCATACAAAGCCCGCATTGTCTTTTGGGTTGAGTGGTTATCGACATGTATCTATCACATAAGAAGTCTTATTAGTCAAACCATTTTCGATCCTCTGACTTTGGTATAAGCATTGTGTCAGATGACATGTTTCCTCGATTATGTTTTAAACTCCTTGCCTTCAATATAAGAGCCAAGTCACAAGGTATGGTACGATGCCGCATGTCAATTACGACGTGCATGCATATAGCCATACCACTGATTTTGTAGTATGTAGACAGCCACTGCGGCGCCGCACCGCATCTTATGGCTTGGCTCTGCCGTATGTTTCTCCCGTACTATTCAACCTGTTTCCTTCTCCAGTACCGTCGACGACCCTTTTGAAAGAAAGAAAACTAATTTCACCTGCGACCCAATCGACACGTCGCAAATACCAAGACTCATCGTCCGGGACACATTCATAGTAACGACTCTTCCCTTTCAACAATCCTTGTAGGGTCTCCCTCGTCTATCGACGCTATGCGGCAGTAATAACTTTATGTCAACGGTGTAAGCGTTATTTTGCGAAGACCAACAGCATTAACAATTGTTTTTAGTCGACAGAAATTATAGTACCGGTCTAAAGCACATAGGACGCCAGTTGGCAATCTTGTTTCGAAGCTTTTTTTTTAAATTATGAAATAATAAATAAAAAAGAATAAAAAAATTAACTTATACGTCAATAAATGTATGTTCCGTAATCACGGGCAATTAAGTCCCAGACCTTTGGAAGGCGTGCATGGAGCCGAAGCCAACATGTAGAGGCCCGTTCAAAAGACAAGTTAATCTAAATGTAAGGGATACACCTGTGAAAAGTGATATAAGTTTTACTGAGTCGATATAAATACATTCTCAATCAATGCATACCTCTGATTTTAGGTTCTTAGGCCATTAGCTCCTATAATGTTCAAACTGAAATTCAACATCTTTTATTCAAAATTATATCACATAGATAGCTTTCTTTATTTACTTTATTTTTTATCTCGTATTGTTCCGTTATTGAGAAAATGCGGCCAGAGACTCTACAGCACACATCTTTTAAACAAAACACAAACGAGATTATTTGAAGCCATTATAAGACCGATAAGTTAGTTTGGACGTTAGAAAAACAAGAGTTTGGAGTCATCCAGGACTGCAGACGACGTAGATCGTAGTTTACATTCCACTGACATAAATATATTACTGACTGCGATTCTACACCGCGTCGATAGATCTTTAGCTACCCGTTTTTCAAATGATATGTAGATGTAACAGCGTGCGATACATTGCAGGGGTATAGTGAAGTCGTCGTCCGGAGAGTCTATAACGTCGACGGGTGGTGCGGGCGCGCATCCCTACAGGCTGGCGGCGCCCCTCCCCCTCGCGCTGAACGCCGCACCCCCGCAGCCCTCGCCGGCTGACTACCCGCTGAGGAAGACAGGTGCGTTGTGTGAACTAGACTTTATTAATATAGGAACAAATCGGCCGAAATAACGCCCCGTAATTTCTGCGGTTACTCGAAAAAATTGTCGATGACTGGACTGATGTGAAGCCGGTATTGGTAAAGTGGGCGTAATTTCGGAAGGTGTGTTCCTGCTTAATGTGCGATTTGTTGTGTATCTTATTGTTTTGTTGTTTTAGTTGTTTATTTTTGGACTAATTTGATGTTTTACTTTTTGATTTTATGTTGATTTTGTTTTATAATCATAATCATAATCATTTATTGCTTCTTATTCGAGTGACAAGTTAACAGAGAATGTTTGAAAAAAATGTAGGCTTGTTATAGGTATGTAATTGGTCTGTTACTATTCAAGATTTTTGTTACCTACTGTGTCTAGCTATAGATAGTCTTTATTTCCATTTTAGACTAAACAGTGTTCCACATTTTCATATATAACAAGATTAAGATAAAACAACATTAAAAAACGTACAAAATGCAACTGTACAAAAGTGAAAATAGCAAAGTTTTGTACAAACTCAAAAATATAATGTTGTAATGAAAACACAAACACATACCTACCTACATACGATATAGTAGATTAGTTTGCACGTGTTGTAGTGAGTGAGTACATAGTGTATCGTAACGTAACAATAACAAGCCCTGAGCATGGTGTGCACTAACCCGCAGCCTCGGAGCCCAACATGCTGAAGGTGCGGCTGAAGGCGCGCGTCATCGAGCGCCGCGCCTCCCCCCTCGCGCGGCGACCCCTCAAGACGAGGGTCAAGCACCGCAGTGAGTATTATCATAAGGTTTTCGCCGAGGTTTACATACCGAGATTACATGAGATCTGAGACCTTTCTTACTTTCCTGCCCTCGGTGTATAATCAACTATTTCTCCCTTCGGGACGGAAATCGTCAATTGTCGTCCCGCTGCGCTAAAAGAAGTTGCCGCTTTCCACGTTGCAGATATATTTGATTTGAAGGGTAACTGACGCGAGACTGAGCGTGCTAAAATGGTGCTTCAGTCTATCAGTTTCCCTTCAAATCGAATATACGTGACCAGAATGATGGATCAGACTGACGAGAGATTGAGCGTGTAACCTTTTAATAACACCCTTGTCATAGCAAAGTTCCATGAATAGATATCACGGCAAGGCCGTACTAAAAAACGTGCTTCATGAAAGCGGGGCGCCGCGTCGGAATAAATTTCGCACCGCTGCAAGGCCTGTTTTGGGGTTCTTCTTAATATGCTGACAGGCCATCATACTGAACAACTTTCTCTTTGGGACCAACGGTAACGTAAAAATTGCGAAAAAATTCCATAAAAAACTGCAATCCTGCGCGACCCAAATGTATGGGACAGTTGATATTTTTTTGCGATTTCGACGTTGGTCCTATAGAGAAAGTTAGTCAGTTAGATAATCAAGATCTGACCATCCCCTTAAAAATCGTCAGCGTATTAAGAAGTACTATACGCCATTTTGATCTTTATAGCAATGGACTAAGGTTTTTTTAAGAAGTATGTCTTCTGGTTGATATCTATTCTTGTGACAGTGCCTGGGCCACAGTCTCGTCTAATGCCAAATTACCGGTAATTGACATTACATGAGACTGTGTCGTGCATCTATACTGTCAATTTGATTGCATTTTGATTTTTTTGTTTTGTTTTGCATCGATTTTATTAATTAACAAATATTTCGTTTTGTCGTATTAAAAGTTCCTAAAAATGCTGTGAATTATTTTCTGTAGTAAACAATTAAAGGGGCTGTGTAACATAAATGATAGCAATCTAAAAAACGTCTCGATAGATGACGCTTGGTTTTAATCAAAGAAACCATGATGAAGAGATCTTATTCTTGATCGTAATTTAGACGCATTTTTAATTATTTTCAGCAATAAACTAGTTCCTACATGACTTTGGTTTTATATGATGTTAAGGCCGCTCCAAACTATTCACTGTCAATAAAAAGTAATAAAATCTGAACAGACATAAAAAAACCTGCTTTGAAGGCGCTACGATCATTTATAACCTTTGATACTGTTTCAAGTACAAAAATTACAGTCTGTTTATAAAGTCGTGACAGAATGTTTGAGGAACTACAGCGTTTTAGTATGATGGTGTTGCCAGGTTATGCGTGATTTTGACGTTATTGCGTGGAGGCAGCGCCCTTATTTCTTGTCAAGACTGTAGTTCCAATTATTTTCAGCTTCATGGCGAGGTGTTTTACTTTCCGGGTCAGTCTTTACATAAATCGTTCGGTGTGTCCGCAGACTGTGACGGCAGCGGTTCGCCGCGCACGTCGCCGCCGGGCGGTGCCACCGCGCCGATCCGCGAGGAGGAGGAGACGTGCGCGCGCGCGCCGGACCTGCTGTTCAGCTCGCCCTCCATGCCCAACATCTCGCTGGGCCGCCCGCACGCGCACCAGCCCCACGCGCCCCACGCGCACGCGCACGCGCACGCGCATCAACACGCGCACGCGCCGCACGCGCATCAGGCGCACGCACACGTACCTCAGTCACCGGTATGTTCCCTTCCGTTGTTTATATAAGGATCATCATCATCATCATCATCATCATCGCAGCCTATATACGTCCCACTGCAGGGCACAGGTCTACCCTCAGGGAGGGTGTTCGGGCATTAGTCTACCACGCGTGCCAAATGCGGATTGCTAGACTTCACATACACATCAGAATTACTTCTTCAGCGTATGCAGGTTTCATCACGATTTTTTCTTCACCGTATGAGAGCAGTCGGTATTACGTACATAAATTAGACAAACTCATTGGTACATGTATGTATGGCATGTTGTCCGTGCGGATTCGAACCCGGACCCCCATAATTGGGTGTCCATACCTTTCCGCAACGCACCACCGACGCTCTACTGGATAGATGAAAGGAATAGATACAAGGAATGGTGATTGATCAGTCTTCATTTTTTATATCTGAAATCGTTGGATAGGAACTTTAAAAAAAATCTAAATTAATAGTCTGTGGTAACTTGTAGACTGGTATACCTAGAATACTGGCAGGATCGTTCTTTAATAATTTCATAATTATGAATTGAATATTTGAAGCAAAACATACATAATAAACATAAGTTTCTGATGTAAATTTTGTCTCACCATTTGAAGAGCTCGTAAAAAGACATGGGGCATACAGCTTGCCATGAGTTTGCACACAAAGTTTTTAGTACAATATTTTGGACGAATTAGTCTTGGAAATCGTCACACAAATAACGAGTATCTATTATGGCTAAGCTGTACGTTAAAATGATATTCGTTTTCAATTGATCAGAACAATGGTAGAGGGAGGACAATGACTTTTTATACAGATCAGCCGCCGTAGCACGTGATACAGCTATATCATGCCTTTTATCTCGTTCATTGACGACCCGGTTGGTGTAATGGTTACCACGCCGGACTGCCAAACCAGGCTCCTGGGTTCGAATCCCGGTTCGGTCATGGATGTTATATGTTCGTGCCGATGTTGTATGGTTTCCATGATAAAAGCCTTTAGTGCTAGTTTTGGATCATGACAATGTATGTGCCTGTGAGCGTTATTTATTATTTATTTATTTATTGTTCATTCGCGTGCAAATGGAAAAAGAGCGACGGCTTGATAGCGCTATACCACGCTGCCATGCATTGTCACCACTACTAATGGCAAATCGACAACTTGTCAGGTGAACGTGTCGCTACCGCCGGTGTCCGAGGCGGAGATATACCCGGTAGGCGCGGCGGGTGGGGGCGCGGGTGGTGCGGGTTCGGGCAGGCTGTGCAAGCGGCCGCTCGGGCGCACGCACTCCGCCCCCCTGCCCCTCGGCGACCCCGCGCTGCACGTCGCCAACAAGCACCACTACCTCAGGGATCAGATACGCAAGACTGTACGTACCTATAATACTCACAATACTGTTAACTGAAGTTCAAGCTTCGGAAATGTTCGGGTTTTGTTGTTATTCGACGATTTCTATACCACAAAAATGGTCATACGGGGCTTCCTAAGCATTAACGGGACAGAAAGGAAAATTTATGAACATTTGTCACATTTGTTCTTATTTCTATGATGGTTCAGAAGTGTTAATCAAGTTTCATTCTTCACCGTATACAAAGGAATATTTATGTTTGTAGATTTACCTGAGCAGTTGAAAAATGTTGATGTTAATATTGATCAATCAGTATACGTAAACGTGGCCTACGTTTGCACGTCTAAAATCCCTTGTCGCTATTTGCTAATAGTTTTTCCGTGTTTTTTGCTAGCAAAGTGTCCATCAATCAGCTATTGAATTTTATAGCGGAATAGAGAAAAATTTAACATCCGATTTTGTATCCTTTCGTGATTGATTTTGAATTACTAAATGATTTCATGTTTTGATGGAGACTCTACTGTGCGCAAACGAAGATTGACGAGCGGTCAAAATTAGAATGTTCCTCCATTGAAAAGGGAAGATCTTCCACCAGGCTTAGTGTGAAGCCTGGGGACCGGCCGTGGTCCAATAGTTCTTAGTTGGACCTTGTATATATATCGAATCTCTGTGATTATTTCTTTTGCGCGATTTATGTCTCGCCTTCGATTGTGAACCTTATTTGTAGTAGGTTACGAGTTACGTATTTACGGTGAACGTTGTCTTTGTATGGAGCATATTTCTGAGAGCGACGGTATCGCCATCTGTTAGCTTCTTTGCTATAACTTGTGGGTGTTGACATCTATGGCAAGTCCCCACAGTACAGTAACCTCCCGTCTCTCCCCGCAGGTGCTGACGCGTGCGCACGACGCGGCGGCGGCGCAGCTGCGCGAGGAGGAGGGCGAGGTCATCGACCTGACGTCGCGCCGCGCCGCGCCGCCCTCCCCCCCGCCGCCCCCCCACGCGCCTCACCACGTGCCCGAGGCCGCGGCGCCCCTCGCGCGCGCGCTCTCCTCGCCGCTCGTCGGCGCGCGCTGCCCCGCCACCGGCCTCGCATACGACGCGCTCATGCTCAAGCACGGGTACGTACCTACCTACTCACTGATGACATACTGACATCACAATCCGTTGAACAATTACTACGTACTGTACTGAAAATAACATCGTTCCGGCCAGACATCGCTCCTGAACATATTTCTTCCCGAATGCCTCACAAAATGAAAAGAAAATCCACGCAGATGATAAAGTACCTGTTATCAATAAACAAAATTAGTTCCAAAGATTTTCCGCAATATGGCGAAGTTTTTTATTTTTCTGGCTTATTTTTTAGTCAGGTCGGTGTATAAATATAATGTTTATAATGTGTGTACAGTTGTGCGTGTGGAGCGCACGCGCCGACGCACCCGGAGCACGGGGGGCGGCTGCAGTCCGTGTGGGCGCGCCTGTGTGAGACCGGCCTCGCCGCGCGCACTGAGCGCACGAGACCAAGGAAGGCTACCCTTGAAGAGCTACAGGTATAGTATTATGTACAGCTGTGCCACGCGCCGGAGCACGGAGCACGGGGGGCGGCTGCAGTCCGTGTGGATTATTAGACGGAGCTACAGTGCAGTTAGAGTCAATATTAAACTTCCTAATTGGTGTTCCTTCAAATAGAAAAGGGAGAAAAGATGATGACCTTATACATTTATACATATTGATAATATCGAGATTTCGAATTTATATATATTTAGGATCTATTAGTAGCGATGTGTAACGTAATGTATTGTAACGCTTGCAGTCGGTGCACAGCGCGGCGCACGTGGCGGTGTTCGGGGGCAGGTCGCGGGAGGCGCGCGCGGAGGGCGCGGCGGGGGGCGCGGGGGGCGCGGGTGGGGCGGGGGCGGGGGGCGCGGGTGGGGGGGCGGGCGCGCGGCAGCTCGTGCGGCTCGGCTGCGGGGGGCTGGGCGTGGACTCGGACACGGCCTGGTCGGACCTGCACACGGCCGCCGCCGCGCGCATGGCCGCCGGCGCCGTGCTCGACCTCGCGCTGCGCACCGCGCGCGGCGAACTGCGCAACGGGTGAGTGCACACACACACACACACACGCGCGTCTGTCATACACACACACGTAGAGAGCGATTTACTACGTCAACACGACCAGTTCAAAGTTAACACTTCGTCTCACAACGCATGCGTGTATACTGAGACACACGTTATTCAAAAACAAATAGATGGATTTGTTGCTCGACTAGTGGGGCTCATCATTATCAGTATGACTGCGGACCATGTTATCCTAGTAACTAGTAGATCTACTTATAAAGATACAGCTTGGCCATAATAGATGAAAAAAAATTTGCGTGCTACTCCTTGAAAGATCGTCAAAATCATGCATAAGTAAACTACGCAAGACCTTCCAAGATTTCGTACTAGAATATTTAGTTCAGTGCTATCACCGTTTTCAACTCTTTATAGCCATGCTGTACTGCGCACTTCACTGTAGTTCAAGCTTCAGAACTGCAGAGCATACAATAACCTACATTTTTTTTTGTCAGAGAGCAGGCAACCCGCATGTCGGTTGAAGAACATATTGATAGCGAAGATAGAATAATAGTGTAATTTGTGTAACAGTTTCGCGGTGGTCCGGCCGCCGGGGCACCACGCGGAGCCCAACCAGGCGATGGGCTTCTGCTTCTTCAACTCGGTAGCCGTGGCCGCGAGGATTCTACACACCAGGCTCAGGCTTCAGAGGATACTCATCGTCGACTGGGTAAGATAATCCATCTAATTTGATTTCCTTTGATAAAGTTATATGTCAAGATTGACAGTCAAAGATAAGAAAGCGTCGAAAAAAATTGGACTGGACCCAAAACCCTATACATATACACGCACACATACATAATTTGTATGGCGCCTCACGCACATCAACCAATGAAAGTTAGCCCCTTTTATTTTATATAATGCGATGCTTTGCTGCCAGAATAGGCTCAACCCTAATGATGAAGTTTTAGAATGTATAATGTGAATGTTTGACGCAGGACGTGCACCACGGCAACGGTACGCAGCAGATATTCTACGAGGACCCGCACGTGCTGTACGTCAGCATCCACCGGCACGACGACGGCAACTTCTTCCCGGGCACAGGCGCGGCCACCGAGTGCGGCGCCGGCAAGGGCCTCGGCTTCAACGTGAACGTGCCCTGGTGCTCGGGCACCAGTCCGCCGCTCGGCGACGCAGAGTACCTCGCCGCGTTCAGGTCCATCGTTATGCCTATCGCTAAGGTGAGCGTCTTGAAATGTTTACCCCCTCTTCTAAATAAAGGCACCGACTCGCCCAGCGACTGACACCAATGGTAACTCTTCAATCATCAGTCGTATGAGAAACATCACTGCGCATACAGGGGTGTCCCGGTCTCCGTATCAGCTGATCATTCTTTTAACCTCTCATATCGAACGCAGATCCGCTCGACGAAAACAATTGATTTCTATGGTGTCTGTATTTCCCGGCATACGACAGGTTATAGTAGATTACACACCAAGGACAGGAAAGTATGTGAAGTGTAAGTGATCTGAGCCTTTCTTATTTACTGCCCGAGGTTAGTATACTATTTTTCTCCTCGACGGAGGTGGAAAGCGACAACTTCGTTTAGCGCAGCGGGACGACAATTGACGCTTTCCGTCCGGAGGGAAGAAAAAGGGCTTAACCATACAAAATAAGTGAAGCATGGCTGAGATGGTACGGTCATGTGATAAGAAGACCAGACGATGCCGTTGCTAAAAAGTGCCTTTCCATTGCTACAAAGAAAAGGGAAAGATGGAGACCTCAAACCACTTGGTTGACGAATGTCCAGAGAGACCAAAGGCATGAATGGTGTTGCATGATAGGGAAGCTAACGGTAACGGGTATCACCGTAAAAAGTTATTGGCAACACTGCTATATACCGTATCCCTTATTTCTCAGGAGTACGACCCGGAGATAGTGCTGGTGTCGTGCGGGTTCGACGCTGCGGCGGGCCACCCGGCGCCGCTCGGCGGCTACAACGTGTCCGCCGCCTGCTTCGCGCACATGACCAGGGATCTCATGCAGCTCGCCGGCGGCAAGGTATGTTCATTACCACTGTCAACAAGATCCGCTCATATAACACGAGTCCTATGACCGAATTTTCTTATAACTGTTTTGTTTGGTTGAAAAAAGGTTGTTTTCATCTGATACATTTTATTATTTCTCGGTTACGCCAGTTCTCGAATTAAATAGTCGTCATGCAATTTCTATTGGTTCTGTGTGTGTGCGAGCTTTTTTATTTCATGTGAAAGTCTTCGACGGAATAGTATAGGCTTTTATAGGGTTTTTGCCGAGCAGTTGGACAGCCACAGAACATTATAAGAGGGGTTAGAAGTGCAAAGTAGGCGTGGAACGTGTCGCCACAGGTGATGCAATGATTTGCATAACACCATAAGGCGCGGGGCGTGGTGTGAGCGAGAGGGCATGAGTAATTGTAGCAGCGTGAGCGGGAAGACAAGTGGCGACAGCCGTCTCCGAAGCAAAAGCGCTACTTTACATTTCTAACCTCTCTTATAATGTTCTGTGGGGACAGCCCTTGTGGTCAGACTATTGTAGTTCACTTAGATAAAGTATATGTCTAAATATAGCCATATTTAGTCATAAGTTGTATATAATGTTGTAAATATCGCATAAGTTGTCTTAAGTTATTTATTGAATAAAAAGTCTTATCATGTAAAAAAAAAAAAAAAAAAAAAATATGTCTAGAATTCTAGATTGAGCCCCTCTACCATATGAAACAAAAGTGTCCAACTTTCTTAGGTTGGTGTGTGAGGCGTCATAAAACTTATCACTGTGTGCGTGTATAGCGACACGGTTTATCACCCCGAGTTAGGTGACATTTTTTTCCGACTCTTTCGTAGCTTCGTTTGCCTATACAGGGTCCATCTTAATATGATGACACTTTTTTAAGGGGATGATCAGACCGTCAAACTGAACTACTTTCTCCATGGGATCAACATCGAAATCGCGAGAAAAAAATCAGCTGTTCCATACAAAACTGCAAACCTACTCGAGTCTAATTTATGGGAAAGCTGATTTCTGTTTTGCGATTTTGATATTGGTCCCATACAGAAATTTGTTCAGTTCGATGGTCGATCATTCCCTTAAAAAAGTGTCAGCATCATCGACCTAGAACTCTGTGGACACAGGGTCTAGTACAAAATTCTCGATAAAAGTGTCCCAAACTAACCTTATAAAAAATATTGGTATGCATAGTAATGTAAACAAACTGAAAACATTGCAATTGAAATCGTATGAAGCTAGTCACAAGGGTTAATTTTGCTTACACCTACTTAACACCATATGCAGCTTCGACTGGAGGTGAAAATGAACATCAAACATGACAGACGTAATGGCGGACGCGATGACAGATAATCAATAAATAAAATAAAAATTAAATATTATGTTCGTAAACAAAATGATACTTCTAAACGCTTCTAAATGATAAAATAATAGTTTGCTTACTGAAAATAGGATACACCATCACATTTTTTTCACATTTCTTTGGTAGTTTTTACATGTTTTTACAACATAGTACGCCATCATGAACTCGCGCGTGCTTAGACGAACAAACAAAGACTGGCAAGAGACTACAGTGCCTTTTTGAATTGTACACTTATTTTGGTTCGGACACTTTTGAACGTGGGTCGTGGACCCATCTTCCATAGTGTTCTAATTCAATGTTGGGCATAATATTAAGAAGGACCCTGTATAGACATAACATAACTTATCAAATGTGTATCATTTGTCTGGCGATAGAGAGAGCATAGCTTGACTGACTCGTGTCTCCCCCTCGTGTCAGGTGGTGCTGTCGCTGGAGGGCGGGTACGACCTGCCGGCGATGTGCGACTGCGCGCAGGAGTGCGTGCGCGCGCTGCTCGGCGAGCGGCTCGCCGCGCCCGCGCCCGCGGAGCTGCAGCGCGCGCCGGTCTGCGCCGCGCAGGACGCGCTGCGCGCCACCGTCGCCATACAGGCCAAGCACTGGCCATCGGTATGTACTCTTGTTTATTTGTTACTAGCTGACCCGCGCGAACTTCGTACCGTCTTAGAATCAGTTTTACTCGACACACACTTGGCCGTTTTTTTGTTTATAAACCTTCCCTGGCATATGCACAACAACCCACTAAAGTTTCATCATAATCGGTCGAGCCGTTCTCAAGTTATAGCGTGACAGGGGTTAATTTTTATCTCACTAATATTATAAACTAACGACCCGCCCCGGCTTCGCACGGGTGTTATGCACATATAAATCTTCCTCTTGAATCACTCTATCTATTAAAAAAAAACGCATCAAAATCCGTTGCGTAGCTTTAAAGATACATAGCGACAGACAGACAACGTGAAGCGACTTTGTTTTATACTATGTAGTGATTTTGAAACTATCTTATACTACATAGGGTCCAATTTAATATGCTGGTAGTTTTTAAAGACATGATCAAACACTTAAACTGAAGAACTTTCTCTATCGGACCAACATCGGAATCGAGAAAGAAAAGTTCTGTATCGATTTTTATTTTTTCGCGATTTTGATTTTGGTCCCATAGTGAAATTTGTTCAGTTTGATGATCTGATCACATCCCCTTAAACAACCGTAAGCATATTAAAAAGGTCCCAACATATCGATATGTTCCATCCACCCAGTAAAACTTTGTTGCCACCGTAACAAACTTTACATAGTTTCGTGTCTTCTCTTTTTAATTCGCGTATAGGTTTGTCCTTACCAATGATAGGTTATTTCTTTAAATTTTTTTATATTTATTGCATTGTTTGTGCAGTATCTCAGTACACACCACGGAATTTTTTATGCCTTTTTTATGATTTAAAAAAAAAAAACTGCTACACTTGACCGCAGTGAAAGAGCCTATAAATCAAGAGTACTATATCACCGCAGTTGAATGGGACAACGTCATGAAGCGTGGAGTTAGCTCTATACATTATACCTCAGTGTTTTGCTAACGTAAAATTGTTGTGTCGTTTACAGATAAAGCGGTATAGCTCGCTGATCGGCATGTCAGCGCTGGAGGCGGGCCCGGCGGTGGCCGCGGCGCGACTCGGCCGGCTGCAGACCGAGCGCGACGCGGCCGACACCGCCGCCGCCATGGCGACCCTCTCCATGCACCACGTGCACACGCACGCGCACGCGGTCACGCCCTGCCTGCAGTACGTACATACAATACATTACCATACACATACTGTCACATTAGGGCAATTACTGGCGAAAGCAGTAATAGCATAGACAGTATAGATAGGCTGTAGGATGAATGCAGCGCAGGACCGCTCGTTGTGGCGAGATCCTTGGGATAGGCTTATGTCCAGCAGTGGACGTCCATTGGCTGAGATGATGAGGACGCGACTTATGTTCACGCCAACGCATCTTTTGATGGCCTATTTCATTATTTACCAATAATTTTAATCGAAAATTCGTAACTTTTATGTCTGACTTGGTTGTATGGGCTTCCTTGACTTTAAAAAAAGGCAGGCACAGTCTTGACGATATTGTGACAGGATCTCGCGAACGGCTCTATGGAGCGATAAACATGCCCTCCGTCGAGCTTTTTAGGAACTAAATTTAAAAATGAAAAGAAAAACGCTCATTCTCCCCTCTTTATATGATACCCGTACGTTGACAGGTGTTGTTTGTTGCAGGTCGCCCGACAGTTCGCGGTCCGTGTCCGAGGAGCCCATGGAGCAGGACGAGGGCAAGTGAGGGGACCCCCGCCTGCTGCCCGGGCCGGGGGGCGGGGGGTTGCGCGCCTCTCTACGATCACTTTATATTTAACACTTCAACATTCCCCGCTGTGTCGTGCCGTGTAGGTTAGCTCATTTCTAATGCGCGAGCGCCATCTCGTAGGATACTCGAATCTTCACGCGTCGCGTTACTATTGTTTTTATATAAATATATATATTTATAGAGGATACGTCGCGACGCGTCGTCGTTGTATGTCAAAGAATTTTAACTCGCGAAGATTTATTTATTTAGAACATTATTAAAAAGTGTGATCATATTTTGCGGTTATAAGTTTAAAAGAATTTTTATGTATATTTATGAAGAATATATATTGTAAAGGTTAGGTGTATAGTTAGGTGTTTAATGCGTTAGACGTGTAATGTAAGGGGGTGACATCGCGGTGATGCGGGTCGCTTCTCATTCTTGCCAGGAGTGTGCCTGTGCTGTGCGCGGCGCGTGGCTACGGGTGCGAGCGCCACATTCCAGCGGTATATCGGACTCGGATGCAGCTCGGGGTCACATTCTTTAATTTCACCAGCTTTGAAATTAAAACGAAAGAAAAGTTTTCAAATTGATCTGATTTCTAAAGGTCACGTTTTCTTGTATTTTTGAGTCATTCGAAAGCTACAGATTCCAATCTACGGATACGTGCCCCATTCTTCTTCCTAATCATTAACAATGCAAGTGTAAATTGTTCTGCTAGCGTGTTTGTTCTGTCGTTCTGCACTAATTAGTAACTAACACCTAGCGGTACATTGTACACTTGCAATGTGAACGAATCAGAGAGTGGTGCGCGTCTTCGTGGTTTGAAACAACAAACAAGGTTCGAAGAAATCTTTGTGAATATGTGTGAAATGTAAGAGTGTGAGCCCGGGCGCAGTAGGGCACCGAATAGATATCTAATCAGAAAAACAGCAAATCCAAACTCGAGGCAGCCTGTACACCGCTACAAGCGTGCGGCAATACGTGAACGTTCACGTACGAGAATAAGCGGCAATTTGGTAGAAACATCGCTGCGAATGTAGGGGGTGTACTGGCCGCGGCGAGCTTGTATGAAGCTGTTTTTTCTGGTTGGATATCTATTCAGTGTTAGGGGCGCGTGCTAGTCTCCGCGACGAGCGAATGCTCGCGCTCGCCGCCGAGCGCGTGTTGCGGTGAGGGTGCGACCGTTGTTGATATCTTCTACATTTTATATCGTCGAGTAGAAAAATTGTAAACGAAACTTGTCCTGCCAAATACTTATTTTCTGTGACGCGATGTGTTATATGTATATTACATAAAAATAATTGTTTCGATTTTAATAATTCATAATGAATTAGTAACGGTATAGAGAATTTTATGTGTAGGTGGTAAAATTAAGACAAATCTTAATTTGGAAGCTTTAAAAAATTAGTAAAATAATGTGTACAAATATATTAATGTTATTATTATATATTTGGATGAAAAGCTTTTAATTAAATATGAGATATTGTAGGCTAGGCGTCTTAAGGCTAGCCGCGTGTGTAGCTTTGGGGCGACCTCTCTGTTACTGTAGCGCCGGCACTGCACACAGAGTATGACACGTGGATAGTTGTACATATTCAGTCGTGGAGTGGTACGTCTTTGAATTGGAGACCAGTTGGGTGATATTCTATATCCCTTCTTTGAGATTTTCACAGAATTAGTTCGCTATATGCCCATATTGAACGGATATCTACTACTGAATGTGCTTGCTTTTAGGAAACTTATATTAAAAAAAATTGTTTATTAAAAAAAATATGTTTGAAATATTTTTCGTGCATACTTTCTGTGCAGGACTGTGCAGTGAATGTAAACATAATCGTCCGCATTGTGTCGTCGGCCGTCGGTCTATAGGAACTATTACAAATAGTGACCCGTCTGTCCGTCTGAACGGACCTATTAACTGTGTTTTCTCTCATACCAAAGATTATCAGCTTCTGAATTTGAAACAAATTGTAGTTTTTAGCCTCAGACGATTTAGCCACAAAGACGCCGCTTTTGTAGTAATACTGCATATATAGATGTCAAGTGAAAAAGGATCTAATTGACAATGACTTGTTCTTGAACGAAACAATGTAACTTATCCCATTTGACGTTTTAATTTTAATACAGCAGTCGTTGAAAGCGGCGTCTCTTGGCTTAATTGTTTGTGTATTTAAAGAAATAAGTAAACACATTTTCTATTTAACTAGATGAACTTATTGGTTACAATATTTTGTATGAATAGAACACGTTTTGAAGTGTTCTTTTGAGGCTCAGCATCGGCAATTAGCCGACAATGTAAATATAATAGTTTTGTCAACACGAACGAGGCCTAAACGTTACATTTCTTAAAAAATATTCAAGAAAAAAATATCAAAAAAAATAATCTTGTGGTGCTTTCGAAGAAGCACAAACTTCTAATAAAAGTTTGATACTTTTGCAGTCGATAAACGACTTTTCTAAATAAAAAAAAGAATTTTATATGGCGTCCTCGCGGCGCCATATTTCTCAATGTTTCCCGCCATTTTTGGCAAAGCAACGAATATAACTGTGGTTGCGTAGAACACTTTTCATGTTTTATAGAAACCTGTCAGAACATTTTTAAAAGTCTGAGAGCTGGCGCATTATCTCATGTAAAACATTTGTAAAACATTCATTCATTCAAGTCATTAAACGCGTTTTTATCATTCATAATACATTGTCAGATTATGTGAGTGTGTGCGTCAGCTCCCACGCTGTAGTGTAGTGACCCCCCTCTCATACGCAACACGGTCTGTCGGCATGTGTGTGTGTCGGTGCGCACGCGCACGCACACACGAAGCGATATATTTTTGTATGATGGCTGTCTGTGTGTATAATGTATACGTAAGTAAGTACCGTACCAGAGGGATGCAATCCTTGTATGTACGATAAACAGAGTTAAACAATGTTGTGTCTTTGAGAATTTTATTGTTAAATTGGAATACAGATGAAATAATTATTTAATAAATGTATATATATTTGGAAATATATTTGCAGTTTTTATTTTCCTTATCTTAATTCTAGGTCAAAGAAAATCATACAAAAAAGAGAAGAAAAGATACATGTTCTACATTACGTGAGAATGTACAAATAAAACTTTAATCATAATAAAAATAATCCATCCTTACAAACTAATTTACAAAAATATTTTACTTATATTTTAGGTAATATAATTATTTACTATATCTACAGGGGTAAAGCAACAAGCCGAAAGGGTGTGATTATAGTCTGATCAAATTGAAGCTACCGCAGAATACATAACAGTATTTCGTACAGAAGAATCACACGTCTTAAAGTCGGGTGTCGAGATTAATTCAAATAAAGTATAGCTACTATCGCTGCGGGGCAATAAAGTGCAATATACCTGACCCCTGCGGTACGTGCCTTTAATTTAACATGGCATATTAAATGTAGATAGATAGATAACTCATTTATTTCATCAGAGCAATACAGGATAAACAGTTACAGACAAGGCAGTAGGTAACATTATGGAGTCTTTAGGTCCGTGCTAAGCTACAAAGCAACAGGGAGCTCCCACGACGGACCGGTCAATAACAAACACGATATTGTAGGTATAGTGTTGGAATATGACACCGTGCGACCTGTATTGCACCGATGAAAAAGGTTCTGACTCAGCATTTATGCTGAAGCAAAAGCTGCAGGGAAGATGTATTTATGTTTTTGTACCTGTCACCCATAAGCATGTCATTCCATTACGAAACCCTTAGTGAAAGAAACCTGCATATGCTGAATAAGAAATTCTCATGCATATGTATGTGAAGTCTACTAATCCACATTGTGCACGCGTGGTGGAATAACGCCCGAACACGCTGCTTGAGGGTAGGCCTGTACCCTGCAGTGACGTTTATAGGCTTATGTAGGTGCTACTTGGGAATGTTCCTCCATTGAAAAGGGACGATCTTCCACCAGACTTAGTGTGAAGCATGGGGACCGGCCGTGGTCCAACCGTTCTTAGTTGGACCTTGTATATACAAGGTGTTTCATAAGTAACAATAAATTTTTAAAACTCATAAGGGGGTTGTTTAGACCGTCAAACTGAACAACTTTCTCTATGGGACCAACATCGAAATCGAGAAAAAAATAATTTTAAATCCCACACATATTTTAGCTCTAGTCGATTTGTAGAGTATAGAACATACATTTTTTTTTTCGCGATTTCGATATTGGTCCCATAGTGAAAGTTGTTCAGTTTGATGGTCTACACCACCCCCTTAAATGTTTATTTGTAGTTTTGTAACACCTTGTATATCGAATCTCTGTGATTATTTTCTCTTGCGCGATTTATGTCTCGCATTCGATTGTGAACCTACCTCGTGTAGTAGGTTACGAGTTACGTATTTACGGTAACGTTGTCTTTGTATGGAGCATGTTTCCGTGAGCTGCGGTATCGCCATCGTTAGCTTCTTTGCTATAACTTGTGGGTGTTGACATCTATGGCAAGTCCCCACAGGCTGATGATTATGTTAAAAGTGGAAGAATTCAAGCTTAAAAATGTAGGTTCAACGATTCTAATCACCACCGTTTCGGCTTGTTGTCCATGTAATGTAACACTAAGATATAAGAGTTCCAGAGCAAAATATACAGTTATAACAATAAAGTAACAAGTGATAGTTGAACAAATACCGACTAGAATACGTCACACGAACGCAGACTACATTATAAATGCTATCATCGACGAACACACGTTTGAGTTCTTTACTTTACTAGCACATTATGGATGTATGTCTGATTTAAACAAACAATAATAAACAAATAACAAAATCTATTTCCGATTCCTATCACAACATTTGACTGTAAGTGGAGAATGATGCTAAATATAATATTTGTTCAAATTAAAGATTGGAAAATTAAGTCTCTGGCGGGACTTGAACCCGCACTCTTCCAATCCGGGGAAGTGCGTTATCCAATTTCGCCACCGAGTCCACTAACCAGAGAACGAAATTGCGGTTCAAGTCCCGCCCGAGACTTAATTTTTCAATCTTTAATTTGATTCGAAATAGCACAACATGGCTGTAACATGTTTATAATCAATAATATTTGTTACCTAAATAACATTCTTCAGTCTATCCGATGCTGTGTCTTAGAGACATGTCATCGTAGTTAACAGATTTGCCCACAGAACAGAGAGCCCGGATTCACCTTAATAGAAGTAGCACCTACGTGCCACAATAAGGTTTTGTAGTCATATCTTCTCATACATTTCGTTTGACAAAAGGTTATTACTCATTAGTCACTCTTCTTGTAATACGATTTACATTATTATGTACCTACAATTTAATGAGAATAAATGAAATGAACTGTGACAATTTAACAAAGATTCAGTCATAAGACTAATTAATATTATGTTCAATTTAATTAGATTAGTTTTTTGGTCACGCTCGTTTTCGAACAAAATTGTTCTAATGCTATTTCTATTGGTTCTCTTTTCTGTGGATTTCTCACCATTAGACGCTTGCCGAATGCTAAGGGTGCGCCGGACGCATCAGTTCAATAATAATTTATTGAAATATGGAAATATCGCTTCTATGACAGCAGCTTACAAAAGTTGTTAGGAACTAAGGAACTTACATCAAGTCCACGTGTAGGTAGGGTAGGGTAGGATGGACTAGAGTCGGTCGGGCGGGTCGAGCGTGCTGCATTGACAGTTGCACGAACTGACCGGGCACTCCGTGTGCTCCCTGCCGAGTTATAAACACATGGTTGACTATTAGCTATATTACAAAAGTGATTTTTATTTTAAGCGTATGCGATATCTCAACTGCAACGCAACTATGTCGCACCGGCTCCACCGCGACTTCGAAACTGCATTGTCGATATTTTTAAGTAGGTACAGGCGGGCTGGCAGTACGGGCTGAGCGTTACCACCGCGACATCGTAGACCGACTATATTTATGAACATTTTTCATAGCCGATATCGACTACAGTGACAGAAAAATCTAGTCGGATAAGCAGGCTAAGGAACAGGAAACCGACACTACGAAATATATAGGTCCACAAGTCCGGCTCCATACAAGCTAAACAGGCGTACGCACACACACTATTGGTGATATATTGCAACTCGAACTTGGCCAATTTTCTTTACACAGGAGGTAAATTTTTGATTCACAGCACATCAGTAGGACCACCAGAAATATGTGTTCTGGTGGACCTACTCGTAGGACAAAATAGTAGGACCACGAGAAGACGCTGACATAGAAGCATGCGTAGGGCCAGAAAATAAATAGTGGTGTTCGATAGACTTGATTCGAGATCGCCGTGCGCGTGGTCCAAAGCGGCCTTCTGGACCTGTTTATTTTATGTTGATTACCTCACAGTGGTGGGGTTGGATGTAGTGGCTATACCCAGCAGTCACACGGTGAAAGAATCAGATATGTCTACGACGACGCCTGTTTTATTATGAGTAGAGATGGGATATTCGGAATTTCGGATGCATATTTACCTAAACTTCATTTTTGGCTACGAAATAATGGAAGCGGCTTCATAAAATTTTGTTTTTATAATAAATCCCGCATGAAAAAACCGCAGGAAGTTCGGGAATGCATAACTAGTCGGATACATAACATGAAAGCGACTTCATCAAAATCAAATTAAAAATGTCGATACAAAAGTGAACTCAACTTTAGGTAAATATGCATCCAATCTCTAATTTGGAGTCAGGGTTGATGATATTCTAAAGCAGTAGGTAATATGTCAGTGTGTACTTGTAGAGTGTGAAGTACCTGAACCACTCGAGGAGATGGTGCGCGTGTCCGCCGTGCCTGCAGGCCACGCACCAGCTGAACCAGCCGCCGAACGCGGCGCCGCCCGCGCCCCCCGCGCCCCCCGCGCCGGCCCCCGCGCCCGCGCCCGTGCCCAGGTGCAGCGAGCACACCGCGCAGCGCGGCAGGGGCTTGCGACAGTTCGGACACGACGAGATCTACGAGACAGTATCAGCGCATGATTAAATATCCGTACAGATCGGAAGCTTCATACAAGCGGGACGCCGCGCCGGAGACCGCCGCTAGACTCGTAAATACGCCATTTTGACCCATAAAGGATTACCACTTTTTTCGCGAGTCTAGTGCCGTTGCGCGCACTTTAAGAAGCTTGACTTCTAGTCGTATCTATTCATACTGTATAAGGGTCAGCGCACAACTAGCGTAGAATTGATCGACCATGCGCGATACGCCCATCGACATACGCCCATGTCGATGCTTGCGATCCGTCGTCAGTGTTACCACCTCAGCCCTTTTCGGTCTAGATCTAGCATCTTTTTTAAAAGCTTTAGTCCGATAAGTTATGCAGGATGTTAGGATAAACAGTTGCATTACTTTAAGGGGTGATTGTACCCATGTTACTGAAAAACTTTCCCTAAGAAACCTATAGGAAATACGCAAAACTGTTTTTGGACTTTTCATACTAAATGCTGATCGACCGTTTATATGAAAAGTTGAAAAAGTTTTTGCTAATTTCTTACATTTAAGACGTAATAGTAGGTGGAAATACCTCGGAGGCATCTTTTATTTTTCATTTTACGACTAGATTTATACCATTTACCGAAACCAAAGCCATACCTCAGTATTTTTGGATAGTTCATCTAGTGAAATCATCAACTGAATACCCGATTGGAATTACTTCACTCGATAGAAAATCGTCACAAAGATGACGTATTTTCATGCATTTTTAAAAATTTTTCTCGGTTTAGGAGAACTTAAATAGTTTCCGATTGTTGGTATTTATACTCACATATTCACCATTAGTTTAACTAGTGCAATCATAAATAAAATCTAGAAAAAGCACTTTGGTTAGTTGTTTTTAATCGAAAATACGGCTCACGCACACACTTTTCGGAGCGCTCGGCAATCGCGTTTCTCATAGAAAATATTCGTCTGGACCTATGGCCCCTTAAACTAATAAAGAGGGAAAAAATTATCAAAAAGATGTCAACGCAACTTTTGATTGAATCAGTATTTCATTATTTACGAAACATTTAATCGAAAATATTTCAATGAAACTGTTTACTGCCTGCCTGTCGAGTTTTTCAGGAACGAAATTTTAAAAAGAAAAAAAAACGCTCATTCATCACGGGTTTGCTGGAAGAAAACTCTTCGCGAGATAAGCTCGCCCTTTGTAACTGTCTATTATGCTGTTTTCATGTATATTTCCGTCAGGCACGTATCCAGGGGGGGGGGGGGGATAGGTGGGATTTATTCAGCACTTACTTTTTCATTGTTTTTCTATAAATATCCCCCCCGAAAATTAAATATCCCCCCCCCCCCCCCGAAACAAAAGTCTGAATACGTGCTTGATTTCCGTGTGTTAAAAAAGAAAAAAATCACCGGTAATTTAACGTGTAATTTTCGTTAATAGGTATAGTACATTACACACCGAGGGCAAGAAAGTAAGAAAGGGTTCAGATCTCATGTAATCGGAGAATCTGTGATCTGAGGTTTTCTTATTTACTGCCCGAGGTTAGTATACTATTTTTCTCCTCGACGGAGGCAGAAAGCGGCAACTTCGTTTAGCGCAGCGGGACGAAAATTGACGCTTTCCGTCCGGAGGGGAGAAAACGTAGTAATCAGTGGACGTAGGTACCTTCATCTTGGCGGCGGGCGGGGGCAGCCTCGCGAAGGCGGGCCGGGGGCGCACGTGTCCGGGCGGCGCGGCCACGCTCTTGCCGCAGTAGGTGCAGGCCACGCCCACGTGCCGCGCCGCGCCCCCCTCCGGCCCCCCGAGCCCCCCCGACACCCACGTGTCCAGCGCGCACCGCGCCCACCACAGCTGCCACCCGTCCAGGATGTCCCGGTAACTGTGGAAGACATTAACACGTTTATCGTTGGACGATCGACCGGAAGACCTAGCATACGACGAGACTCTACAAGGTGTATTATTATTATTTTTGTAATAATACAAGGTGTAATCGCTCGTTGGAGTAGTAAGTAAGTTATAGCCTATAGAATCCCACTGCAGGGCAAAGTCCTCCTCTCACGAATAAGGGTGAGAGGGAGCGGGCCATACTCCACCACGCGGGCCCAGTGCGTGTTGGTGGAGGCAAGGTCGTGGTCAACTTGCTATCAGATAATTTTAAGCCGCCTCAATAGGCCTTTGACCTGGCTTAACAAATAGTTACAACGCCATCGTCGTCGTTGGAATAGTGGAGCTTCGCTATAAGAAACGATCACCGAAGTTAAGCAAAGTCAGGTTCGGTCAGTCTTTGGATGGGTGACCGTTTAGTGGTATTTCATCTCGAGCGTTTCCGTGGCCAGGGCCAGGACCAGGGCCACAGTCTGCACGTGCCCCGTGTTCTAACAGACGTACCTGTCGAGCCAGTGCTGCACGCGCGGGTCCCGCAGCAGGTCCGGCGTGAAGCACCGCGCGGCGACCAGGGCCACAGTCTGCACGTGCCCCGTGTTCTAACAGACGTACCTGTCGAGCCAGTGCTGCACGCGCGGGTCCCGCAGCAGGTCCGGCGTGAAGCACCGCGCGGCGACCAGGGCCACAGTCTGCACGTGCCCCGTGTTCTAACAGACGTACCTGTCGAGCCAGTGCTGCACGCGCGGGTCCCGCAGCAGGTCCGGCGTGAAGCACCGCGCGGCGACCAGGGCCACAGTCTGCACGTGCCCCGTGTTCTAACAGACGTACCTGTCGAGCCAGTGCTGCACGCGCGGGTCCCGCAGCAGGTCCGGCGTGAAGCACCGCGCGGCGACCAGGGCCACAGTCTGCACGTGCCCCGTGTTCTAACAGACGTACCTGTCGAGCCAGTGCTGCACGCGCGGGTCCCGCAGCAGGTCCGGCGTGAAGCACCGCGCGGCGACCAGGGCCACAGTCTGCACGTGCCCCGTGTTCTAACAGACGTACCTGTCGAGCCAGTGCTGCACGCGCGGGTCCCGCAGCAGGTCCGGCGTGAAGCACCGCGCGGCGACCAGGGCCACAGTCTGCACGTGCCCCGTGTTCTAACAGACGTACCTGTCGAGCCAGTGCTGCACGCGCGGGTCCCGCAGCAGGTCCGGCGTGAAGCACCGCGCGGCGACCAGGGCCACAGTCTGCACGTGCCCCGTGTTCTAACAGACGTACCTGTCGAGCCAGTGCTGCACGCGCGGGTCCCGCAGCAGGTCCGGCGTGAAGCACCGCGCGGCGACCAGGGCCACAGTCTGCACGTGCCCCGTGTTCTAACAGACGTACCTGTCGAGCCAGTGCTGCACGCGCGGGTCCCGCAGCAGGTCCGGCGTGAAGCACCGCGCGGCGACCAGGGCCACAGTCTGCACGTGCCCCGTGTTCTAACAGACGTACCTGTCGAGCCAGTGCTGCACGCGCGGGTCCCGCAGCAGGTCCGGCGTGAAGCACCGCGCGGCGACCAGGGCCACAGTCTGCACGTGCCCCGTGTTCTAACAGACGTACCTGTCGAGCCAGTGCTGCACGCGCGGGTCCCGCAGCAGGTCCGGCGTGAAGCACCGCGCGGCGACCAGGGCCACAGTCTGCACGTGCCCCGTGTTCTAACAGACGTACCTGTCGAGCCAGTGCTGCACGCGCGGGTCCCGCAGCAGGTCCGGCGTGAAGCACCGCGCGGCGACCAGGGCCACAGTCTGCACGTGCCCCGTGTTCTAACAGACGTACCTGTCGAGCCAGTGCTGCACGCGCGGGTCCCGCAGCAGGTCCGGCGTGAAGCACCGCGCGGCGACCAGGGCCACAGTCTGCACGTGCCCCGTGTTCTAACAGACGTACCTGTCGAGCCAGTGCTGCACGCGCGGGTCCCGCAGCAGGTCCGGCGTGAAGCACCGCGCGGCGACCAGGGCCACAGTCTGCACGTGCCCCGTGTTCTAACAGACGTACCTGTCGAGCCAGTGCTGCACGCGCGGGTCCCGCAGCAGGTCCGGCGTGAAGCACCGCGCGGCGACCAGGGCCACAGTCTGCACGTGCCCCGTGTTCTAACAGACGTACCTGTCGAGCCAGTGCTGCACGCGCGGGTCCCGCAGCAGGTCCGGCGTGAAGCACCGCGCGGCGACCAGGGCCACAGTCTGCACGTGCCCCGTGTTCTAACAGACGTACCTGTCGAGCCAGTGCTGCACGCGCGGGTCCCGCAGCAGGTCCGGCGTGAAGCACCGCGCGGCGACCAGGGCCACAGTCTGCACGTGCCCCGTGTTCTAACAGACGTACCTGTCGAGCCAGTGCTGCACGCGCGGGTCCCGCAGCAGGTCCGGCGTGAAGCACCGCGCGGCGACCAGGGCCACAGTCTGCACGTGCCCCGTGTTCTAACAGACGTACCTGTCGAGCCAGTGCTGCACGCGCGGGTCCCGCAGCAGGTCCGGCGTGAAGCACCGCGCGGCGACCAGGGCCACAGTCTGCACGTGCCCCGTGTTCTAACAGACGTACCTGTCGAGCCAGTGCTGCACGCGCGGGTCCCGCAGCAGGTCCGGCGTGAAGCACCGCGCGGCGACCAGGGCCACAGTCTGCACGTGCCCCGTGTTCTAACAGACGTACCTGTCGAGCCAGTGCTGCACGCGCGGGTCCCGCAGCAGGTCCGGCGTGAAGCACCGCGCGGCGACCAGGGCCACAGTCTGCACGTGCCCCGTGTTCTAACAGACGTACCTGTCGAGCCAGTGCTGCACGCGCGGGTCCCGCAGCAGGTCCGGCGTGAAGCACCGCGCGGCGACCAGGGCCACAGTCTGCACGTGCCCCGTGTTCTAACAGACGTACCTGTCGAGCCAGTGCTGCACGCGCGGGTCCCGCAGCAGGTCCGGCGTGAAGCACCGCGCGGCGACCAGGGCCACAGTCTGCACGTCCCCCGTGTTCTCCACCCAGCGCTGCAGCAGCGACACACCTTCCGGACTAGCACCTGTGACGAACGAGGCGAGTCATCAATGCGGTGCAAACATTGACTGAGGATACTATGGACCTTGGGTCCAGACCTACGGACATTGGTTGTACCAGACCCTGTGTCTATAGTTTATTCTAAGTTAATGAGTGCAAATATTATTATAACTTTGAATAAGATTACAATCTATTTGCTGTTGTGTGTTTTAAATCGCAAAAATATTGATGCAGTCAAATCAACATCTGCAATCTTAGTGGGACCACACACGATGACGTATTGACGGAGCGGCAGACGTTAGTCCATCATTTGTGAAGGAGTTGTATGAAACCGCACGTAGAATCACAACCGGTGCGTCAATCCGTCCGTGCTTCTACGTGCGGTTTCATACAACTCCTTGCTTCACAAATAACGGAATGACGTCTGCCGCTCCGTCAATGCGTCATCGTATGTGAACACACTTTTTGCAATCAATCATTGATCAAATATAAGAAATAGATGCAGTCTCATGTAAAATCTTAGTAGTCGGCACTCCGAATTGACATATTTACCGTCATAGACTTAGGGGGGTATTACAAAACGACACTCAAGTCAGGCCTGTGTCACTCCGCGTGTAGGTACCTACAGGCGGCGGCCACTGCGCAAGGGCCAATCTAGTAGGCTGCCGCAATAAACTCTTTCAATTCGTATAACCACGTATAACTTATTATGAACCGTAGTCCAGTGAATTAAGGCCCATATTCCCTCAAAAAAATTTAGTAGGTATGTAAATGAACACGTGCTCGGCTGGAACGCGAGCTAAATTAAATCATATTGTTTATCAGATTGAGTACATATTTCTTTGAAAACCATTGCGAAGTAAAGCTTCTGTAACGCTAGTTACTAGTTATTATTCTGTGCTCAAGTGGAGATCTCTTCTTGAGTACTTATAGATAGAAAAAGTTGCAAATACAACGTATACATGCATCCTTGTCTATGTGTCGTTTTTTAATACCCCCCTTAGAATTGGAGCAATACTATGACAAAAGTGTCCTCAGATATTAGTTTCGAGAGCACATTTGAAGCGAATAGCCGGCTACTCGGTGACATATCACGACAAGGCAATAATAAGGCATAAACGCATGACATACCGGTGAGTAGTATCCCGGACAGGTCGCCCTGGTCGACGAGCGCGTCGCAGGTCGTCTTGATGTACTCGTGCAGCTTCGTGTCGGAGAGGAAGATGCACGCGAACGCCACGCGGTCCTCCAGCCGCATCTCCGTCTCGTTCTGATCAAGATACATTACATTACGTCTACAGGGTGTGAACTTAAGGGGCCATGGGTTCCGACGAAGATTTTCTATGAGAAACGCGATTGCCAGCCCTCCGAAAAGTGCGTGCGTGCGTATTTTCGATTAAAAAGAATGAACAAAATTTTTGTTGAATTAGACATGATGACGTTCGCACATGCGCAGTTGGTGCAAATTGTCTTTGACATACGTGTAGGGTTGACTTAGCAACGCATTGTATAAACATCATCTACATTTCATTACTGTATATTGTTCGTTTAGTTATTAAAAATAGTATTTGAGCTAAAGAATTAATGAAAATGTGAATTTACCGTTATTTTTCAATGTTGTTATGCACTGAAAAGACTCAATTTTATGTAGTCAAATCAAACGGGTGCTCGCGCGCCTGACAGCATTCCCTTGCTCGAGTTCCCTCATTTTTCCCTCAAGTGTGAGGGAGGGTGAGTTATCAGAAGTCAGAGGGGGGCGGGGAGTGGCCGTTCTGTATATAGAACTATATACCAAACATTCTGTGCTATTGGCACAGGTCAGGCACTCGCGACACAAGATGACGTTACTATAGCCAGGTTAGCCGGGCCCCCCTGCGGCATGTAAGCAAAATCCACTACGGGAGTTTTTGACGCGCGCGCTGATTGGTCAATAAACTCCCGTAGTGGACTTTGTCAGCAAAATCCACTATCGGAGTTTTCCCGTAGTGGGTTTTGTCAACAAAATCTACTATGGGAGTTTAGAATACGGGCTCTGATTGGTCAATAAACTCCCGTAGTGGACTTTGTTAGCGAAATCCACTATCGGAGTTTTCCCGTAGTGGGTTTTGTCAACAAAATCTACTATGGGAGTTTGAAGACGGTCTGTGATTGGTCAATAAACTCTCATAGTGGATTTTGTCTGCAAAACCCACTATCGGAGTTTGAGACAGTCAATGAGTACGCTCGATTCTGATTTCCGCCCCACCAAACTTACATTTTTACTCATTTTACCTGAAAATATATTTATTCCATCATCATCATCATCATTTTCATGTTCATCACTTTACTTGTTCTTTACTTTTCAAAGGAAAACATTACTATGATACATCATCATCATCTTTATTACACAGGTACATTATTACTCATTTGAAAAAAAATCTTATTTTAAATCTTATTTGAACTTAAATTTTTTTTTGCTATTTCGCGATTTTTCGTAGAATTTGTTTAGTTTGATGGCCTAAACTAAAGGATCCGCCTAAGTACCTACTTATGTAACTTATTTAAGTTTACACCTGTATATTAAACAGGATGTAAATAAACACCGCAAATTTAAAAAATCTGCTGTCGAGTCGAGTAGGATTGCAGTTTTGTATAAAACAGCTAATTTCATTTACGCGTTTTCGATCTTGGTCCTATAGAGAAAGGTGTTCAAATCGATGGTCGGATACGTGTTAAAGAATAATCACAAAACTAGAAAGTAGTTTGCGCTTATTCAATAACACGTTGTATAGGGTCCTTTTTAATCTGCTGAAATGTTGCGCGAAAAAAAATTGCTGTTTACGAATCTGCAAATCTACTCGAGCCTCATGTATAGGACAGCTGTTTTTTATTCGCGATTTCGATGTTGGTCTAGCTAGAGAAAGCTGAGAAAGTTGTTCAGTATCATGGGTACAATCACCTCTTTTTTTTCGTTTTCCTTAAAAATAGTAAACATGCATGAATGTGATGATGATGATGACACCTATACGTACGAGGTGCTACAAAACCACAAACATTTCATACCATTAAACTGAATAACTTTCACAATGGAGCCAACAATGAGAAAAAATAAAAAATCCGCTGTTTCATACAAAACTGTAGACCTACTGTCTCGACTCAAATGTATGGGATAGCAGAATTTTAAAAAAATTTATGACGTTGTGGTTTTTTGTTACATCCTTTTTAATATACAGGTGTAAACTTAAATAAGTTACATAAGTACTTAGGCGGATCCTTTAGTTTAGGCCATCAAACTAAACAAATTCTACGAAAAATCGCGAAATAGCAAAAAAAAATTTAAGTTAAAATAAGATTTAAAATAAGATTTTTTTTCAAATGAGTAATAATGTACCTGTGTAATAAAGATGATGATGATGTATCATAGTAATGTTTTCCTTTGAAAAGTAAAGAACAAGTAAAGTGATGAACATGAAAATGATGATGATGATGATGGAATAAATATATTTTCAGGTAAAATGAGTAAAAATGTAAGTTTGGTGGGGCGGAAATCAGAATCGAGCGTACTCATTGACTGTCTCAAACTCCGATAGTGGGTTTTGCAGACAAAATCCACTATGAGAGTTTATTGACCAATCACAGACCGTCTTCAAACTCCCATAGTAGATTTTGTTGACAAAACCCACTACGGGAAAACTCCGATAGTGGATTTCGCTAACAAAGTCCACTACGGGAGTTTATTGACCAATCAGAGCCCGTATTCTAAACTCCCATAGTAGATTTTGTTGACAAAACCCACTACGGGAAAACTCCGATAGTGGATTTTGCTGACAAAGTCCACTACGGGAGTTTATTGACCAATCAGCGCGCGCGTCAAAAACTCCCGTAGTGGATTTTGCTTACATGCCCCCCTGCGGGACGGACACTCACCAGCACGGCGGCCAGGTCCGGCTGGGCGGACTGCTGTCCGCTGGCGGTGGGCGCGGAGGCGGCCAGGAAGTGCAGCAGCGCGCGCAGGTACGCGTCGGGCAGCGCCGGCGCGGCGGCCTGCAGGGCCTCGCGCCACAGCCGCTCCTCGCTGAGGCCTGCTAGTGCCAGCCCTACCACACGCAGCTGTGGAGGTTTATTACATCACTAGTGTTTACCTGCAACTTCGTCCGCATAAATCATATACCAGATTTTAAGTCAGATCATAAGCTATCAAACAAAAAAAGTTTCATCAAAATGGGTTCTGTAGTTTTTGCGTGATGCGCGAACAAACAAACAAACACACAAACAAACAGACAGACAAACAAAATTTCTAAAAAAGGTTGATTTCTAGTCAGGAATACCTAAAAACCATATCGTAATCTTTTTTTTTTTTGTAAATATCTTCAATGTACAGACACACTTCATTTACATATACCTAATAGTTTAGATTAGATTTAGATTAGATTACTGCATCCGTGGCTTAATGGTTTTAGTAGATTACACACCGAGGCCGAGGACAGGAAAGTAAGCAAGGTCTCAGATCAACATGTGATCTGAGGCTTTCTTATTTACTGCCCGAGGTTAGTATATTATATTTCTCTTCGACGGAGGTGGAAAGCGGCAACTTCGTTTAGCACAGCGGGACGAAAATTGACGAAATAGAAGAAACACCAAAAGTAAAAACACGATTCGAATCAAAAATAGTTTAAAGAATTTATTCTCATTAAAAACATACAGTCACTTACATGAGAACAGTTTTAAGATAATAAGAAGAAAATCGATCGTTATACAATCGTTATACAAATAATAAACAGTACCAATATCTTAACTCATTTTTTGTGGTAGTCAATGACGGACAAAGGCGCAACGTAGTAGGTACCTACGTATTTGTAGGTTTTTAATTTTTATTAAATTAAGTAGTTAGGTTAAGTTGAGCCTTGTTACTATGCAGCTGGCAAGCTGGTAGTTGTAGCAACGCTTCCGACCACCCCAAAAAGGATTATGGCCGTGAGTTTATGTATGCATGTACGCAATTTTTAAAGATACATATTAAAACGTTGTCCTTTGTACATCGCCGCCCACTTACATTGTTATACTATTTTATTAGACGTTACTGGCATTACATTAATTGAGTACCTACCTACTCTGTACTTATTTATCTACGAAAGTAAAACATAAAACATAACATAAAAATAAAGACAATAAGTAAAAACATAAGATAAGATTAAGACAGAAACCCAAAAACCAAAGTCAGATAAACATTAGTAGGGAGGGCTAAGGTTCACATCTATGGAAGAAATAAGTAGAACAAAACAACTTATTTAAGCAGTGAATAGTCTTCGAGAATATATTTTATAAGTTTAGACTTGAATATATTTAATGACTCGGATTTTTTTATATTTGTGGGTATATTATTAAAAAGTTGCGCTCCCTCGTAAGTAAACATTGATTTACCGTAGTTCGTTCGAATCTTTGGAAGAACAAGATAGCTTGCCCGACGCGTCGTGCGTTTGATTACATGTTTAGATTTTACGAGCGAAAGATTTGTGTGGATCGTTTTGTCAAGTATTTTGCGAATGAGTATGCATACATGATATTTGTACAACTGTTTTAAGTTCATTAATTTAGTTTCTTTGTAGACTTTTTTCGTACTAGTTAAGTATGGATAGTGAAAAAGTAATTTAATAATTTTATTTTGGGTGATCTGGAGTTCAGTTAATTTAGTCTTTACGGCACTACCCCATATTTCAATAAGGTAAGTTATGTGTGGTTTTACTAACGAGTTGTACAATGTCATGCGTACTTGAAGAGGTAAGCATCGCACTATATTACGTAATGAGCCCATTAAAGATGATAATTTAGACTTTATATGGTTGATATGCACACTCCACGTCAGACCACTGTCTATTCTCAAGCCGAGGTATTTTTCGATACATTTTTGTTCAATGGCGATATTATTAATTTTCAGCGGTGGAAACGGCGGGACTACTTTATTTTTTGCTTTAAAAATTATGTAACTAGTTTTATTTGCATTGATTGTCAGGAGGTTTTTTTGCAGCCAAGAGTTTACAGTGTCGAGGTCTTTTTGCGCTAGTTGGATGATTTCCTGTATAGACGATCCGAAGTAAAATAAGCAAGTATCGTCTGCGTACAAAGTAATGTGCCCATGTAAACCTATTTTATCAACATCGTTTATGTAAATTAGAAAAAGTAATGGCCCCAATATGGACCCTTGAGGAACACCACAAGTTATCGGTTGAGCTTTACTTTGATAGCTTTCCAGTTTCACTACTTGTTGCCTATTACTAAGATACGAATCGAACATTCTTAGGGCACTTCCTCCAACACCGATCGATTCGAGCTTGGTCAGTAAAAGACTATGACTAACTGTGTCGAATGCTTTTTTGAGGTCAATAAAAATTCCTAATGAAATGTTCTTGCTATCTATATTGGATTTGACCCTAGTAACTAGATCGATTGTTGCAGCAAGCGTATTGCTCTTTGTCCTGAAACCGAACTGTCTGTCAGTGATAAAGTTTATGGAATTCAAATAGTTATCTAAACGCTTGTGCAGTATTTTCTCAATAATTTTAGATAAAACTGGTAAGACAGAAATTGGACGATAGTTACCAGGATCCGTTTTGGTTCCAGATTTGAATATTGGACTAACTTTTGCAATTTTTAATGAGTCAGGAAATTCACCTTTTTGTAGCAGTTTATTAAAGCAGTTAGTCAAACCAGTCGTAATAAGATCCTTAATACACTTAATAGATTTAGTGCTTATTCCATCGACACCTGTACTAGAACTAGGGTCGAGCTCATTTATAATTTTAAGTATCTCATCTACGGTACATGGTTCGAAGTAATGTAATCTATGATTATTTAGAGGAGGAACAATCCTTGTCTCATAACTGGTATCACTTTGTGGTATTTGGCTAGCTAGGAGAGAACCTATAGTGGAAAAATACAAATTAAACTCGTCACAAATTTCTGTAGGATCTGTGATTAACCTGGATTCTAAATTCAGTTTTGGGGGTACGTTACTTGATTTGATTTTGTTTGCAGCTAGATTATTTACTAAGTCCCAGGTTTTTTTTGGTTTCTTCTTGCACTTATTAAACTCGTTATAGTAGTAAGACTCTTTAGTTTCTTTTATCAATTTAGCTACTATTCCTCTCCTATTTTTAAAATTTTCATTCAAAGCTTCATTTCCCGGATCCTGTTTTAGTTTGGCCCATAATTCATTTCTCTCATTGATTTGGTGAATAACTTCTTTGGTAATCCAATCTTTTTGAGGCAGGTTTAAGATCTTAGTCTTTGTTAGTTTGCTTTCTGTTATGTAGTGTTTGATAGCCATTTCCATAGTTGAATAGTTATGTTGTGAGTTACTGCTTTCTCCCATTTTAGTCGAGTCATAAAGCTTATTGTAATCTATCGCTTCATAAGTGTAGCGTTGTTTTGGCGGTGATTTGTATTTTTTTAAGTCCAAGTATATTTGTTTGTGGTCGCTCATGGAGGATTCAATAATGGCCATGTGAAAGTTGTCATTCTTTAGATTAGTACTTACATGATCCAGAATAGATTTTTTATTTTCCGTTTCCCTGGTGCAATATTCTTTATTTATTTTATTTAACAATCTGTGCCCAACTTCACGCAGCAGAGTTTTGTAACGCTTAGACTTTCCATCATTCGTCAATAGGTCGATGTTAAAATCTCCAAATACTATAGCTCGGTTTCGTTTTTGTAATTGCATGTCGTAGACGTCCAAAAAGTCTTTGAGGTTAGTGTCACCGGGGTTGTATACAACCCCTACTTCGAGTGCGTATTGTTCTAACCGTATCCATAAGTAGTTGTTTCCATCTATATAACTTGAATCCGAAAGGCTATGATTTAGATCATTGTGGACATACGCAGAGACGCCGCCTCCACCAATATCGGTCCTATAGTTAAAGTAATGCGTGTAGTTTGGTATTTGGAATTTATGAGCCTGTTCTTCAGTTTTGATCCATGTTTCGGTTAGCAAAATAACATGTATTGTGCCAGGAATTGCATTTAGGGCGCATTTGAGCTCATCAAACTTTCCTTTTTTGCGGATGCTTCGAGCGTTTAGATAGAAAAACTTCAGTCTTGATTTGGAACTCCATAGTGTTTTGTAGTTGCTAGTTATTTGGAAAGTTGATTTATTGTCTGTCGTTTTAGATGTAGTATTTATTGCTCCGAGTTTTTTGAAGGTGCGATATTTATAATTTTTGGGACTCCTTTGATGTATTTGATTGTGAGGTCTGTTTCACCATCTACTTGGCGACGAGTTAACTCATCCTTCAGGTTCTTGAGAAATTTCTGTTGACCTGGTGTTTGGTCAGAGTATAGCTTGATTCCATTCGGTGCTTTGTTTTTTTCACGTAGTAGATGCTTAAGGGTATATTTTCGTTTGTGACGTCATCACTTGCTGTCAATTTTCAATAAAAAATGTTGATAATGTTTTGTAAGTTTTCCGTGACCTTTTGTTTGAGCTCCCACCATCGATAAGAAAAGTGTTAAGTATTTTTTGTGAAGAATACCTAGTTAGTAGGTAGGTTTTTTTTCACACAATAAGAAATTCATAACTTAACTAAAATATTTTAAATTAACCAAAGGGAAGTTTCGGTTAATTTAAAGTGTAACCTACATACATACCACTTTTTTCAAACTAAATACGATCATCACTGTGGGCAAAAAAATTGTGTACCTACGCTATAGAGATACAAAAATTATGATTTCACAATATGTAGAGTAACGGAATATGCCTACATAACTAATTAAATTTATTAAACACTTATTTTTTTAAATATTTTTATAGTTTCAAAATTACATATGTGATATTTTTTACTAACCGACAAGGAGGAGATTCTATGATATATATACCGCCGGTATTCTACTTTTGAACATACTGAAAAAAAAAATCACCGACATTTTCGTCAATTCGGTATGTCAAGTTTTTTTTTGGGAGGACAAAATGGAAAACCATTTCGAGATAATTGTCTCAATAACAATATTTTATACAGGGTCCTTCTTAATATGCTGACACTATTTTAAGGGGATGTTCAGACCATCAAACTGAACAACTTTCTCTATGGGACCAACATCGAAATCGCGAAAAAAAAATCAGCTGTCCCATACATTTGGCTCGAGTAAGTTTGCAGTTTTGTATGGAAGAGCAGATTTTTTTTTCGTGATTTCGATTTTGGTCCCATAGAGAAAGTTGTTCAGTTTGACGGTCTGATCATCCTCTTAAAAAAGTGTCAGCATATTAAGTTGGACCCTATATGTCAGAATATTTAAAATGAAAGGATTAAACTAAATATCAACTTAAAATAACTGGTCATTCAGAAAAAATATGTTCAATGTGTCAGAATTTGACATTTCATGTTGCCGTTTCTGTTTCCAACATGGAGTAAGAAAGAGAAGGCAGGTAATTTTTATTTCTTAAATTAAATTTTTAACAACAAAATTAACAACGTGGAGTTCGAATATTTTTTTCGAGCCCACTTTTGCCATTTACAGATAAACTTCATGAATTGAAAAAAAAATGTTTCTTATAATGATATCTTCTATCCGTAAAAAATATAAAATAAAGACAAAAAAATGCTTGACATACCGAATAATTGAATGTGAGTGTGAATAATATAGTAGATTACACACCGAGGGCAGGAAAGTAAGAAAGGTCTCAGATGTCATTTGATTGCTGACCGAGGTGAAGCCGAGATAGTGTATTTACTGCCCGAGGTTAGTTTACTATTTTTCTCCTCGACGGAGGTGGAAAGCGGCAACTTCGTTTAAAGCGCAGCGGGAAGAAAATTTACGCTTTTCGTCCGGAGGGGAGAAAACAACATTTTCTATGTTAGAGATTTTAAAATGAAAGGATTACAGATATTTTAAAAAAAATATAAGGTTGTTTTTGACCAGGAGTGCGATTTTTGAATCTCATTCGGTGAGCTCAGCAGTTGAAAATGTCATAATTACTATGGAGATTTGCATCTTCCTACTGCTGATGCGTCTTTCAAAAATCATACTTCAGCAGTGCTATTTTTGAAAGTCAAATCAGCAGTAGGAAGATGCATATCTCCATAGTAATCTCCATAGTAATTTTGACATTTTCAACTGCTGAGCTCAGCGAATGAGATTCAAAAATCGCATTCCAGGGCCCTATTCAATAAACGCGACAATTACAGGTGAAAGGCGACAGGCGAAAATTCGACAATTATTTACAGTTCAATAAAAATGTACATTGACAAAATTGTCAAGAGCATTGAGTTTTGCTTACGTAGGTCGTGGGTTCGATTCCCACGGGGGACACCTAGTGACATGTCACTTTGTGCATTTTTCCCCAGTTTGTTAGGATATTACAGGCTGAATCGCATGATTCCATGCTTCGGATGGCACGTTAGGCCGTTGATCCCGGCTACTATCTTTGGTTAGGTACATAAAAACCACGTCAGAGGCCCGTAAGGCGGTCTGAAAAAAACTCTGATACCAGGGCTTGCTGCCCACACGATAAGAAGAAGTGTTTAATAAAACAAATACTTATGTCAAGTTTTTCAGGACAAATTGTCATTATGTCTATTCTAGCATAGCATAGCATATGCTCACGACTATATTCCCAGAGGGGGTAGTCAGAGATATTCTGAAACCTCAGAACATCCACGTTTCACCAGTAGTACCGAAACTCTGTCCAGTGTGACGGGGGGTGAGCCCGTCGCCGCATGTCTATTCTATTTTTATTAAATGGCGTTTCCTTGTTAGATTTCGCCAGTGTCAAGTGTTGAAGATATATTTATTAGATATTGTACGGTAATAGGATATGGCGTTCTCAAAACCCCGTTTATAAACAAAAACACACACTTGAAACCACCATAAAACAGCGGAGCCACTTGGGCAATCAAATCACAAGCCGACGACACGTCTACTTGTTACCTCCTTAGCCACGCGACTCCTCTGTCACATTTCACCTGTCAGGAGAAAAATTATTGAACAGAAATATGTCAAATTGTCGCTACAATCCGACAAATTTCTTTTCTCTAACATGCTTGGAAATTTGAGCATTATGTTGACAACCTTCTTTGAAATAAATCGAAATTGCTGTACTATGCGAGCAGTGGCCGGCAATAGTTGTATGAAAATCTATATCTGTCGTAGTTTAGCGGCCAAATAAATTACATAGTAAACTTATATTATGTCGTGTAATTTAAAAATGGAACGATCTTTTACTCCGAAACATGGCAACCAAGGAGGTAACTTATCAAAGGTTTGGTTTAAATTTTGAACTGGCTTGCAAATAAAAAGCTTTATAATGAAAAAAAAACGAATGGACACTTTAACCACAGATAAGTTATAAGTTACTAGCTTGCTTGCTTTATCGCAGGAAAAATTATTGTTGTTCGTCATTGATTTTGAAAAGTTGATTAATTTTCATTTCCGCGCATTCATAATTCATAATATTTATTGCATAATCATAATAATAACATAATAGCATTGTTTGAGAAAAGCACTATACAAGCCTTGGCCACAACTAGGCATTGATGGACTTACGTATGTGTGCCTTGGCTTCGCCTCGGCCCACATTTACACGTTCGTCCATCGATGCGTCTTTTGCTGGCCACTGCAGTAATGTACTATAATTTGCCACCATGACATTTTGAAGAAATTATCAGATTTTCCACCTGTAATTGTCACGCTTATTGTCACGTTTATTAAACCGGGCCCTGTAACATCCTCGGTAAATTTGAAAAGTACATAAAATAACTGGCCGATAAGAAAAACAAAATTATAATGTCAGAATTTGACATTTTATGTTGCCGTTTCTGTTTCCAGCATCGAAGTAGAAAAAGAAGGAAGGTGTCTTTTTTAGATTATCTAAGTTTTTTCTACATGAGTTCGAATGATTTTCTTGTGACCACTTTTGCATTTAGAGATTACCGTTCAAATTCATTTAAAAATGTATTTGTATTGATAAACTAGCTAGCATTTACGGTTCGCTTTCATTGCAACAAACTATGTTTCATAAAAAATACTTACATAATACATAATCTGCATATTCTTCTGTCTAGCCCCACACCAAGAAATGGTGGTTGGGCAAAAAATCTCGAGAGAAATATATCTCAAGACAATAAATTATATTACTACTATTGTATTGTATGGTATAGTCAAAGTGAATTTACGCTATGGTATGGTGCTAAGGGACCCTCCGTACGTGAGTCCGACTCACATTTGGCCGGTTTTCTTTAAATATAGTAGTTTACTTAACAAAATTTTAAAAATATTGCTTTTATGACTAGTGGAGAAAAATTAGCCGTGGAATTTAAATATTCCCATTGTTTTGGCAGACGTGCCTAAACCACTGAACCGATTTTGATGGTTGAGATGTCATTCGACTGCAATTTAAGTCTGTGATTGAGTCATAATTGCAAAAATGACGTGGATGTACATTGAAGATATTTATAAAAATGTTAATTGGCGGTGTTTGGAATAGGTACCTACGTAATGGAATACATTGAGACCATTTTTAGAATTTTTGTCTGTTTGTTTGTGCACACGTTATTTTAAAACTACTGAACAGATTTGGATTTCACGAAAGCATAGGGCTTAGTTTGGATTGGCATCAAACTAGTACCTACCTAAGTAATAAAATCTTTTCTGTTCAATTATTCATTGAAATTGGTAGGAAGCAAGTTTTTAGTTGTTTTGATATTATTTGCAGTGATTTAATTTCAGAAGTAAATAAAAATTGCATGATTTTCTTATCAAGAATTTTATACTACGTAGGTAATTTAATCTTCTTGCTTAGAATTTATTTGAAACTGTGCGCGACTGTATTGGTAATTGTATATTGAAAAGCCGACCAAAGAGAATGGTCATAGATTTGGTATACGCTACTTAGACGACACTGACATAATTGAAATCATTTCAATTTGATTGAACAATATGACAAAAATTATCCTGGAATTCGTTAATTTTTTTTGGAATACAACATAATTTTAGCTTTAGAAAAATACAAATAATGAATTATTCCATTCAATTACCTTTGTGTTTCAGTCATCCACAGACGGATCGAGAAAAAAATTGTCGCAAATTATTTTTAAAACATTTGACGCGGACGTGCTCCAGTAACGGCATTTCGCCGTACAATGAAAAAAATCAGAAACAAGGATAATTTTGCAGTTGTCACAGGATGTCAAAAGCTTGAATTTGTTCGCCATTTTGTATGGTAATCACAATATTTGATTTTAAATAATATGTTTTCAAAAATATTAGTGTTTCAGACTGGTATTTCAAAAAATCGATTCATTATGTTTTTTAAATTTATATAAACTTTCTTTTTACGTAAACTGTAAATTCAACCGTGTAACGTAACCCTTTTAAAAATGTTCCTAAAGTAACCCCATTTTTAGAAATATTTCGACGAACAGTGTCCGGATTTTATGCGATTACTAAAATAAATTATATGAAACATACAAAAAAACGATTCATTACATTTTTAAGTAAAGGCAGTTCTTTCATAATAAATATAAAACACTGGATATGCAATAGCATATCACTGAAAACAATGTTCCTAAAAGTAGGGGTTTTAGAAAATATCGAAGCATATTTTGATTCTACGTGTTCTGTCTGGTTTGAACTTGCCAATTCTGAACACTCTAGCTGGTTTTGGTATGTCCTTAATTATTGCAGAAATTATAGCCACAGCCTCAGCTTCATCCAACGACAGCCGTTCCTTTGCATCTGAGGAAGATTGTTCCTTTAAGCCTGCAAGTATAATGTTTTTCTCTCTGTTAGTGCGTTCTTTCAGTTCGTTAATTATTTCTTCGTTCACAGATTGTTCATAGCTGATTCCCGCTGCTGATGATGGTACTGGTGCGGTGGTTTTCAGGTTGATGAGGTCAGACTGAATAAGTTTGATTTGTTCTTCACCAGATGATACTTTTTTGGTCAGGTTTGAGACTTGCTTTTTTATATCATTTTGCTCAGTCGAGATGTTCGAGATAGAGGATTTTAGATCATTGATCTGAGCTTTAATATCCAAAGTATTATTCTGCATTAGATGAACAGTATTTTCTTGAGATTCTTTTAGGTCTATGATCTGTGCTTTAACTTCTGAGATGGTCTCCTGCATCTGCTTAGTATTTTGTGTATTTGCAGCGATGAGATTCTCCAGCAGAGTACCAATACGCGAAAAATCATTCCTTAGTTGTTGTACCTCGTGTTTACATTCACATTCTCTATCAGTAGGCTGTTTGCGTTTGCGAAGAGTAACTTTCGGATCAGGCGCCTCATCTATGATCTTCGATAAATCAGGTTGGGAACCACCTCCTGTCAGGTTAGTTGGTGAGCGAATCATGTTTAAATTCTAAGACATATATATTTTTTAATATTAATTAATCGGTAAGATCCACACTATTCTTTAGCCGCACTGACGCACACGGAAGTATCGGAATAGCTTCACATCACACATTCACTGTGGTCCAAGTGCAACGAAAAATCACAACTGTCTCTTTTACCCGAGGTGAGGAGGGACGCTGCGCGAACGAGGTATCGTCACTTTCTATTGTTCACTTGTGTACTCGCTAGTTATGAAAAGTCATAATGTTTTTGTCACTTTTGTCTATTTTGTATATTATTTCCAACGAAATTAGGTTGTTTTTGGCAGAGTATTGATATTTATTACTTTTGCAAAATCTGTGCACACGTCTGCTCTAGACAGTATACGATCGCAAATAACCTAAAAATATCATATAGTTGTTTAAAACGAATACGAAGAAATAAATTCAGCACGACACATTTTTTGTAGGAAAGTAAATCATCAGCCAGATGTAATGACGTCACAATGAACGTGCAGTCATCATCATCATCATCATCATCAGCAGCACGTACCTGTGGCTCGTGCGCGCGCGCCAGCACGTCGAGCGCGGTGCGCAGGCGCAGGTGGAAGGCGGCGAGCGCGGCGGCGCGGCAGGGCGTGCCCTCGCTCTACGTGCAGTCATCATCATCATCACCATCATCAGCAGCACGTACCTGAGGCTCGTGCGCGCGCGCCAGCACGTCGAGCGCGGTGCGCAGGCGCAGGTGGAAGGCGGCGAGCGCGGCGGCGCGGCAGGGCGTGCCCTCGCTCTACGTGCAGTCATCATCATCATCACCATCATCAGCAGCACGTACCTGTGGCTCGTGCGCGCGCGCCAGCACGTCGAGCGCGGTGCGCAGGCGCAGGTGGAAGGCGGCGAGCGCGGCGGCGCGGCAGGGCGTGCCCTCGGCCTCGAGGCGCTCCACGCCCGCGCCCGCGTTCTCCCAGCCCCACCCCCACCCGCACAGCTGCAGCGCGCGCGTCCGCTCCAGGCTCCTGGGGACACGGTACGGCTAACGGTTAGCGGCCTGACGATACATCGATGTGCGCATGACAGTTTTTTAAACCCCCGACGCAAAACGAGGGGTGTTATAAGTTTGACGCCAATGTCTATGTGTCCGTCTGTCTGTCTGAGGCTTAGATCAAAATAAAATTAATGGATAGGCCTTACGCGAACATTTCAAACCAGAAAAATTAGGCATAACAATAATGAAAGGTTTACTTGAAATTTGTATGCAAGTGCCCTAGATTTGACAGATAATGGCACTAGTTTGTATGGACCAAGTGCACCAGTAGTATGCTTCGACTTACCGCGCTTTAGGACTATCCATTAATTTTATTTTGATCTCAGGTCTGAGGCATCGTAGCTCTCGAACGGATGGACCGATTTTGATGAGGTTTTTTATAACAGAAAGAAAGTTTTTGCGAGTGTGTCTATGGCACCAACATCGAAATCGCGAAAAAAAAACAGCTTGCCCATACAAAACTGCTAACCTACTCGAGCCAAATGTATGGGCCAGCTATTTATTTTCGCGATTTCGATGTTGGTCCCATAGAGAAAGTTGTTCAGTTTAATGGTATGATCATCCCCTTAAAAAAGTGTCAGCATATTAAGTTAGACCCTGTATACAGGGTGAAATTGATATGATTAGCATCCTTTTAAACTAAGAGTCTACCCATCAAACTGAACAACTTTTACTATGGGAGCAAACCAATCGGAGCAAAAATTGGTGGACGACGTGTAATGGTTACCACGCCGGACTGCCAAACCAGGGTCCTGGGTTCGAATCCTGGTTCGGTCATGGATGTTATATGTTCGTGCCGTTGTTGTATGGTTTCCATAATAAAAGCCTTTAGTGCTAGTTTGGGATCATTACAATGTATGTGCCTGTGAGCGTTATTTATTTATTTTTATTTAAAAAAAATCAGCTGTCCCATACAAACTGCACCCACCGCCGCTACACGACTCAAATGTATAGAATAGAAGATTTTTTTTTTGCTCCAATTTGTTTGCTCCCATAGTAAAAGTTGTTCAGTTTGTTGGGTAGACTCTTAGTTTAAAAGGATGCTAATGATATCAATTTCACCCTGTATAGACACAAGATTGATAATATTTCATACAAATGGGAAAAATATTATGTGAGTGAATGCGAGCGAGACAAGAATACGCCATTACATATTTATGTCCCTTGTTTCATTCGAACTCGTGACCCTATGTTTGACAGATAAACATACATATTGTATAATGTGAGGTACCTGTAGACGGTGACCCGGCGGTTGGGCAGGTCCGGCAGCAGCGAGGGCACTATCTCGGACCTGTACCCGCCCTCCCCCGCCGACCGCAGCACCGTCTTCACCCCCGGCTGCTTCCACGGACTGTTGCGGATACATCCTGCAGGAGACAACTACTTTTATAACATTTTAATACTCATAGTCCTGTCAACGATACGAAAATCAACTTACAAGAAAGAGAAACAAACAGAAAAAACATTAAAAAAATAACACTTTTCTTGTATTGTATATGGAAGGGAAACTCCTTAATTTTTACTTTAAATTTTTTATTATTTTTTAGCAAATCCGCCGTACCGACTGCCTAATCCGTAAAGGTAAACATGGAAGAAGTTTTGAGGCGCAGTAGTCTACCAATTCGCATTGGGCATGCGTGGTGGACTAACGCCCATAAGGCAACTCCCTGAAATGGTAATACCCTGCTAACCACAGTGCACCTGCTAGCACGCATCTAATGCCGGTTGGCAAATATCTTCACCAGTTCACTTTAGGCGCACACCTAACGAAGCGCAGCGCAGAAAATGTTTCACTATCAAACCTCATTATCGACTTTGCTTCCGTTGAAATAACATTGAAAATAATTTATCATTAATACTAATCCCAGAGACCATTGAGACGACTTGTTTCAATTGATTTTCGACGTTTTTCGCTATTCTTCGTTAAGAGCCTACCGAGCCTATTGTGCTGCCGCCAATCATGTGTTTTTTATTTCTTAACAATTAACAATATTTCCAAAAAACAAGAATGTCACATTGTAGTCCTGATTGGTTTTCAGTTTATCGAAACATTACGGAATATTATGTTTTATGTTTGTAGCTATTATCGTTAAAACCGCCAAAAGTGGCCACTTTTGGCGGTTTTAAAGATAATAACTACAAGCATTATAAAAACATATCAGCAGTGACCCGACAAGTTGAAAATAAGCAATGACTACAATGTGACATTCTTGCATGCATGCATATGCTCACGACTATATTCCCCGAGGGGGTAGTCAGAGATATTCTTGTTTTTTGGAAATATTGTTTGTTAAGAAATAAAAAAAATACGATTGGCGGCAGCACAATAGGCTCGGTGCAGCCTTAAGTGTGCATCAGCCTGTTATTAGCCGTTAAAGCTAGAGTCTCTAGCACTATGATGATAAAGGCTTTGATAAAGTTAATATGTCAAGATTGACAGTCGAAGATACGAAAGCGTCGAAAAAAATTGGAACCAGTACTGGCCCCAAAACCATATACATATACACGCACACATATATAATTTGTATGGCGCCTCATGCACACCAACCAATGAAAACCCTTTTGTTTTATACGGTATAACCGTGAGGCTCATTCTAGCATATACTTTTTCTAAGGATAAAGGTTTGATGGTAGGTATAAATAATGTGTTACCGTCCTCGACGAGCGACTTGCTGAGCGCCAGGAAGTGCCACAGAGCACTCAGCGCCTCATCATCAGCCAGGTCCGCGTTCTGCCACAGATCCGGCTGCGGAATATTGTTTAACTTGCTTTAATCCTATTAAACATGTAGGTAACTGCATTAGAACCCTTCTATGATTGTTGTGGTTTAAGAGTTCCATCGAACTGCCTCCGTGGTCTAAAGGTTAATCAGCAATCACATGAAGACAAAGTTGGTCTCTTCTAAGGCACAAATAAATATCTTGTCACCTGCCTGACGTAATCTATTTATACATTAAAAATGTTAGTATAGCAGTGTACCTTGAGCCCGTAGTCGCCCCTGGCGCGGCGCTGCATGACGTAGGACACGTCGCGGATGGCCTGGTAGAAGTCGTCGCGCATGAGCCGCAGGGCCGCGCCGCCGGACCAGGCCAGCCCCAGCGTGTAGTCCACCAGCGTGCCTGCGTACCTTGAGCCCGTAGTCGCCCCTGGCGCGGCGCTGCATGACGTAGGACACGTCGCGGATGGCCTGGTAGAAGTCGTCGCGCATGAGCCGCAGGGCCGCGCCGCCGGACCAGGCCAGCCCCCTCGCGCCCCACCCCAGCGTCACGCGCTCCATCACCGTGTAGTCCACCAGCGTGCCTGACGAACGAATGCGAGTATGTTACGTATCAGCCATCATTCAAACATCACCGCAACAATTAAAACATATCATCCTCATTTTTTTTGTCTCAGTCATAATCATAATCTCGAAGTTCCACAGAGGTTGAACCAAAGAATTAATAGCAATGGTGGTGAAATTATAAGTCCTTTTCTTTCTTTTTTTTGTGGTGTTTAAAATAGAAATAGACAAATAAAATGAAAATACGCTTCACCGACGTTATTTCATCTCGAGGAGACCTTACGGTGAGTTTCACGATTCATTCTTTCATTCAAATGAAGAAATTTCTCAAGTCACTCGGGTAGAGAAAATCTTGGAGAACCACAGAGAATACAGGTGTATGCCTATAATGATCTAGTAGAGACATACCGGCGTGGTAGGCGGCGAGCAGGCGCGCGGGGTGGTGGGGGTGCCAGCAACAGGCGGCGAGGGGGGGCGCGGGGGGCGCGGGGGCCGGCGTCACGTCCCGCTCTATCACGCTCGGCCGCGAGCACGCCGAGCCCCCGACCACCTCCACCGCGGCCGCTGCTGACGACTGCCGGCGATCATTATGTCATTTTTTTTATCACCTTTTTAAAAATTGCTTGATATCTTAAACACTAGTGTTTTTTTTTTAATTACTACGGGTCATGACGCGCCACGATAACAAGGCATCTACACTCTCGTTCTCGGCCTTATCGTCTATTCTCGCCGAGAATATAGTGCCCAAGTACAGAGCGACAACAGACAAACGTTATATTTTCACTCCCTCCCGCATCCCGCACTCAGTTAAACCACCACAGTAATAGTATATTACACACCGAGGGCAGGAAAGTAAGTAAGGTCTTAGATCTCATATAATCCGACCCGAAAAGCCGAGGTCAACAAACATATGATCTGAGGCTGATCGGGATCTTATTTACGGACCGAGGTTAGTATACTATTTTTCTCCTCGACGGAGGGGTGAAAACTCTGTTACTGTACACCTATAAAAAAATTATTTCAATTATTTGTTGTGTTGTACGCATAGTGTGAGTGTGATGCGCACAGTATGTAGCTGTTTTTTGAAGATAGATTGAAGTTTATCAAAAGTACTCACGGAGCTTTCAGACGTGGGTACAGTTTTGCAGTCGGCATTGGCTTGCTGTATGTCGTGAAGCCGTAGCGTGTTCGACTCCCGCTGCAGCGACAGCAGCAGGTTCCGTCTGCAAGTAAGTAACCGTCTCGTCTCTTATGGGTTGAACTACACATAGCCGCACGCGATCGTACTTTTCCCTCACTCCATCCTTTTCTGTCACTCAGGGACGTCATTTGCTAGAGCATATAAGATAGACGGAACGCGATCGCCTGCGGCGTGCTGCGGCGATCTTATATGCTCTAGCAAATGACGTTTCTGAGTGACAGAAAAGGATGGAGCGACGGAAAAGTGCGATCGCGTGCGGCTATGTGTAGTTCAACCCTAAAGACGCAAGGATTGACGATTTTCGGACCAAGTAGTTGAAATAACTTAGCTTAATAGGTCGGAAGCACAGAGGATTGACAGGGTTCAAGTTAATTTTTATTTAATGAAGACTCAAGATTTATATTGAAAGTACGGATCATTGGACGGTTTGGGTTTGGGCACTGGACCGCGAGCTAAGAGCTCACGTATACTACATAAGTGAGCTCTTAGCTCGCGGTCCATCTCTGACCTAGGGCACCAGTATCACTTACCTGATGCTGATGGAGCACCACAGTGTCACTCACCTGGTGGGGCACCACTGTATCTTGGCGACGGCGCGGGGCTGGGGCAGGGTGAGCAGAGGCCGGTCGAGCGCGCGCTGGTCCCACACGCAGACCACGTTGTCCCCGCGCGAGGCGACTTGCCACGGGTTAAACGGGTCTGCACACGCGCCGTAGCAGTACCGCGTCGTCGTCATACTTACAGCTTTGTTTGATAAGTCTATGGAGAGAATTGGGTTTCAATCAGCACTCATGGTTATAATATATAGGTCAAAAGCTTCGAATGGAAACTTATGAAGTGAAGAGATTTATGTGCCATTTACGCCATTAATTGCAAGACTCGATCATTGAATAAAATCTACTTCGAAACGAAAAAGTTTAAAACAATTAAGTATTCAGTTTTGGTATTTATCTTATCTTATTACGATTAACAGTTTGTATCTATTAATTTCAACTTATTTCAATGTGTTTTACTTTACGATCTACACAGAGCTTCGACTCATCGGCCCTTCTCACATAGTGAAGTGTTTGCTCACCTCTGAGGTCAAATATCTTGATATACTTGAGGTTCATGGAGGCGAGCAGCGTGCGGTTGTCGCAGTTGGTCCACGACACGTTGTGTGCGGTCTCTGAGAGCCCCATCTCTGCGAGCGGCTGGGCTTGCGCCGCCTTTGTATCGGCTGATGCTGGGGAACGACATATTTGACTCACAACCATAACTTCTGTCGGTGTAGAAACCTTGTTTCAACTAACAACAAACTTTTTAAGCATGCAGTAGCAAGGCTTACTTTTATCATAAATATTTTGTTATATTTAACTTTTAACATACTTAATTCTTTTTATGTTTTGTACAGGGTGCAAAGAAAGGTTTGGTCATGTTTAAAGTTGTGCTTCAGACCATCAAACTGAACAACTTTCACCTTAGAGCCAACAACAAAATCACCGGCAAATCTGCTGTTTCACAAAACTGGAACAACAGCAGCAGCATGCGAGTTGGATACATAGGGATTCAACTCACATTTATGGAACAGCTGATATTCATTCGCGTTTTCGATGTTGGTTTCATAGTGAAAATTATTCATTATTATTATTATTTTATTATTGGGGTGATTGGGCATCTACCTCCTAGCGGTTCACCCCGGGCAACGGCATTACAAGCTACGAAGTTTGTGGTGGCGGCTGAACGATCACCCGGTGTGGTAGGCTCCGCAAGGAGCCGCCTGGCTCGCGACCACCCTCCTGCCGGAGTCTGGCGCTAAGCAGCTTAATGCGTTCTGTCAGTGTGCAGGAGTGCCAGTGCACTTCTGGGTAAGCTCGCTACATCTTCGACCCCATCTTTGTCCTGAGGACTAGATAGAGGTCAAGAGCAAACCCATCAATATATGGTCTGAAGCACAACGGGTGCTTAAATATGACCACACCTTTCATTACCACTTCTGTACAAAACATAAAAAGAATTAATTATGTAATAGTTTAATATAACAAAATAATAATACGCTAAAAAAAAAATACTGGTGTTCAATGAATAAAGGTTTGCACCACATTATTCTGAAGTATAATACCATCATTATCTTCAGGGCCGGAGCCCCTGTTGACGTCCCATAGCAGGATACAGTGGTCGCTGCGGTGCTTCTCCATCGCTGTGGCCAGCAGGTTGGTCTCCACGTGGCTCCATGACACTGAGTTGCACAGCCGAGGGTATCTGGGTACTGTTCACAGGTCATAAGAATATAAAACATGACATGACTTCCAACAAGGGATCCATTAGTTAATCCAAGCATTGAAATATTCAAACTCTCTTTCTATACATAAAAGAAATAAATTAAATAATAATAATAATAATTTTGTTGTATTGTTGTTGTTGTTGATGTGACAGATCTTATCTTATCTTATCTTGTTGCGGGGGCCTGACAGCAACAATGGGATCTTTTGTGTTAGCCCCTATACTTTTGCTTTCTTCACCCTTCAAATACATGGTCAATGAAAGAGACAATAACATTGAGGGGAAGAAATCTGAGATGTGACAGATAGTAAGTACTCCACATTTTATTAATCGAGTTTTTTTTTTTGTAAAATTTCTTCCTTTTATAATAGGAGGGGGTGACAGGCCTGTTAGATTTGTTTTGACCATTATTGAATTTATACTTTGAATACTGAAATTTAATGTTGTAGTGTACCTACTGTTCAGGTAATTGTCGGCATCATCTAAACTTTTCTATAACTGTAGAAGTATTGTCTGTACATTGAAGATATTTAAGTACATGAAAGAGATTACAATATTATGGTTTTCAGGTGTCCCTGACTCCAAATCACAAATTATTAGATTTTTTGTCTATCCGTTTGTTTATTTGTTCAAGCATCACTCAAAAACTACTGTACCGATTTTGATGAAGCACTTTTTGTTTGAAAGCTTGTAATTTGACTTAAAATCTGGTATATAATTTGTGCGGACAAAGTTGTGGGAAAAAGCTCATTTTATATAATAGAATACTCACTAAACTCCCTGCCCACGAGTCCCAGTGGATCATAAGTCTGTTTGAAACTAGTAAGTGTGACTTTTCCATTGGCATGTCCAAGGGCCAGCAGTGGGTCCGGCTGCTCGGCGATTGCACTGATGTCCACGCAGCGGACCCCGCTCGCACTCTGTGACGCTACCACTGTGGCGCCTCGCGTCGATGATATTTGCGTAACTGTAAAAGTATGTTAGGCATACATTACACGGTAGGTTTTGCTGTCAGTTTTGCCACAGTCACGGCTGTGACTGATGAATAACCTACCGTGTAATGCGTTGACTGATGGTGACTGATGGTTGCATGACGAAAATCTAGATTTTCATCAGTCATGACTTTTGAGTGAACGTGTAATCGCATTTCGTCAATCACCGTCAGTCAGCGCGCGGACAGCGATGGAGTCGGACATGATAGATGCTCCCCGTAGTGCATAGGAGGTTTCGCCCCCTAGCTCGTGGGGGTGATTAGGGGGTGCACCCCTACTGTGTAGGGGGTTCGTAGGGGTGATTAAGGGGTTGCGTAGGGGTGATTAGAGGGTGTACCCCCTAGGGCGTAGAGCTTATTAGGGGGTGCACCCTAGCTCGTGGGGGTGATTAGGGGGTGCACCCTCTAGGAGGTAGGGGTTATTTCGGGGTGCACCCCCTAGCTCGTAGGGGGTGATTCGAATTTGCACCCTAGCTCGTGGGGGTGAACCCCCTAGGACGAAGGGGTTATTAGGGGGTGCAACCCCTAGCTCGTAGGGGGTTATTAAGGGTTGCACGGGTTGCACCCCCAACTAACACCTTATTAGTATGTTGGTAGCATTTATTTTAACACGTTTTTTACTCAATAACGCAATCAAAATTCCAATACAGGCTTTTCTTTTATGAATATCTGTCTGTCTGGAAGAAATCACTTTTTAGCGATAAGACCGCCTTATTTGTACCATTATCGTTTCTTAGTTTCCTTTTCTATGCTGTATTTGTGTTTTGGTGTAAATAAAAGTATATTTCATTCATTCATTCATTCATATCCATACTGTCTTGCGTGAACACGTGTATCCTTTGTGAAATTTTGAGCATGACTGACGGTCAGTCAGAATGACTGTGTAATGTGGCTACTAATTCCATCAGTCACCATCAGTCACCATCAGTCAAACGTCATTCATGACTGATGGTTTTGACTGACGCAAAACCTACCGTGTAATGTATGCCTTAATCTGGAGTCTGGTCCCGTGTCCAGTAATAACACATTATTGTCTTGGAAGGTGATCCTCATAGGTTAATATAATTTCACACGCTATTAAAATTAGTCAAATGCGCAGGTAAATCGGTAAGACTAATAAACCAGCATAGGTAGCATGGCACCATGATATAGAAATATCACACCTTCGCTCTCATTCTATTTGCGTGCAAACGAACGAGATAAAAGACGCGATACAGCTGTATCACGTGTAGCAGTACAATGGTGTCGCGAAACGCGAGGATATCAGCCGCATGGTAAGTGTACAGTTACACTAATGATATTGTTCGGTGGCAACATTGAACGGCGATGACTTTGACATTCTTTGTCTATGGTCACTTTGTGGCGCGAAATCGGGACGGCGATGCCGCGAAGTTGAAAATGTGTAGTGTGGCCGTCAGCATACGGAGACTACGCAGGTGGATGAGAATCATCCTGGAGAGACTCCCAACGCTGGAGCCAGGTGAGTGTTCTAACCGTTGATAGACCGTTTTAGCTATAAGACATGTAACTATGAGGAAATGCCGCTTTCCATGAATCATGTCTGCTCGCGCTAAAGGGAACAGTCCCATGCAATATGCATGAGACTCTCTGGCTAAAGAAGCGGGGAGTGCGTAGGTTGGCTGCGTAACTCGAGCTACCAGTCAGGGAGCCAAATGGGACATGTAACGGTCGGTAGACATTCGATGGAGACAGGGGCGTGACTAAGGGGATGGAGGAGGTCACCGTGGGGGCACGTGCAGCCCTCACGTCCGCTGGTGTCATGAAAGAGTTGCTCTGCATAGCAACAGGGACACCGCAGGAGCAGTCTATCGACCGTCAGTGGCTATACCACGTGCGTGGACACTGGTCTTGATTCAAACTAGCGAAGCAGATAATATATAGATTAACTAACGGTCAACTCATGGTTACAAGTTTTATGGTATTCTTGACTTAAGTGTACCTACCTACCCATTCTAGAAAGTGTAATGGACGGAGTGTTTCTGTGCGGAACCCGGAGCCTACAGCCTGGGAGAAGTGCGGAGGCACTTCGTCTATCATATTATGAGATAACTTTGTAGTAGACGCTATTCTGTACTTGACCCAGGCCTACAGCTCAAGTAAAGTACGGAAACTGCTACAAATGGTATGGCAATATACCTATGACATTTAAAGCCTGACCAGGAATATAAAAAACCTGGTTTGGGGGCGCTGCGATCGACTGTCACCTTTAATGTTAGTGTTCCAAGCAGCGATGCCAGACGTACGGTAATTACCATATTTATACGGTATGTTCAAGCCTTGTACGGTAATCTATCGTGGTACGAAAACCATACGGTAATTCTAAGAACAGTGCCAAAATTCGACAAAACGTACGGTAATTTTAAATTGGCGCCTAATCTCTGAACCAACTTCAGAACTATCTCATAGATAAGTTGGTGGGTGGCACCGTAATTTCTCTCTATCGCACTTCAAATGATATGATATTTGCTATCTCTTTCCTTCTTATTTGATGGATGAATGAACAAGCGGCCGAGAAAATGCTAAAAATTTACAAAATTAATAGACAATGAGTGCCCAAATACCAAATATAACATTATATTGACTTTTCATACATCTATCGTGTACGGTAATTGTACGGTAATTTAGGGGTACATTTTACGGTAATATTGGCAACACAGTCTGGCAACGCTGGTTCCAACCGTTCCAAGTACAAAAATTAGTTCCAATGATTTTCTGCAACATGGCGAGGTTTTTTATTTTCCTGGTCAGGCTTTACATTTCTACGTTTTGATAATATTCAGAGCTCTGCAACTGTATAATGTGGTTTAGAATTAGTGCTTCACATAAACAAAATTAATTATAGTTATTCCTGATAAGATAATGAATAGCATTGTTGACTTGGTTGAAGTATGTGTAAACAGATGTAGTGACTAAAGGAGACTGTAAATTTTAAATAGAATGTAGAAATATAGTACTTACAAGTTGTTTTCTTTTCTATTTCTTTGAGACGTGATACTTCGTACAAGGTTATGTCTGGTCCCCAAATAATGAATTTGTCATGATGAACTGGAGACCAAATGACGTCTAATTTAGTACCGGCCATCGCTGATATCAAACGATGGTGCAGGATCGCGGTCAAAGTATTTTTATTTAGTTTTTGTCCAAAACATTCCGCAAGGCGAAGTTGTTTTGAAAGACATAATAACAAAACGTTTTGTTTTTGCAATGTCTAATGTCAAAGATGCATTCTAAGGCCGAGATTCAGATACGATTTTTTTTGGCTTAGCTCGAGCTAAGTAGGGTAGAAATGTATGGATTTTGACATACGGGAGTTCGAACTATGACTTACAAATCGTCTCTGAATCTCGGCCTAAAGTTTTTCTATAAAATAAAATTCTGCTGGTATACCTATAGCTTGGCAAAAAAGTCATGATCGTGGTGACAGGTGGAACGAATATTTTAGTATGGTGGTGTTGCCAGGTTTTGCGTGATTTTGACGTTCTTGCGTGGAGGCAGCGCCCTCATTTTTTATCATGACTTTTTTGCCAAGCTGTAATTTATGCATTCAAGCAGTGGAAAGAAAAGTATGCGAAAAATTCTTGGTCAATGATTCAAGCAATCAATTTTCGTAGTTAGTTAAAATATAAAATTCTGAAAACAACCACAACAACAACGTTTGGAATATCATAACGTTACTTTATATTTCTGAACGGAAAAAAAAAAACACGTACTAATGATACCACTGTAAAATACAAAACTACACCAAATTATTATATTTACAACACACTACACAGCACCTCCAGAGGCAAGGGAATTCACAGGATCAAAACGCAAAACGACCGGCACTTCCCACTCATGCCCACCCCAGGGTTACTATGGAGAAATATCCCAATACTTTGAAATAAATGTACTTAAGTACCTAAATAATCAACAGCTGGGGAATCAACATAAGTACCTACCTATTAAATTCCACTTGGTTAACTAATATTCCTAAAGAGTTCTGCAGTGCGATTTTTTTTAAAATCATACTAGCGGTTCGGCAGTAGAAAATGTCAGAATTACTATACTAGGTAGGTACAACATATTCTTACTATGGAGAACAGTAGTAGCACTCACTTTCTTGCTTCGCTCTAAGTTTGTGTCCAGTCTATGCCCAAGCGGTAGAAACCTCCTATGATACGACAATGAACAGGGCACAGGGTGTATGCTGGGTTCACATGCACGCCGTGCAGCCCGGCAAGCTTAGGCAATTCGCTGTGCATCGACTCGTCTGTAAAATCGATTGTTACTATTAACTTTATAGAAGCGTGCAGCGAATTGCCTAAGCTTGCCGGGCTGCACGACGTGCATGTGAACCCAGCATCAGAGTATTACGTTAAAGTGTATGTACAGCTTGGCAAAAAAGTCGTGATAAAAAATAAGGGCGCTGCCTCCACGCAAGAACGTCAAAATCACGCATAACCTGGCAACACCACCATACTACAATTTTAGTTCCACCTGTCACCACGATCATGACTTTTTTGCCAAACTATACGTGGATTTTGACATACGGGACTCGGGACTCGGGACCTAGTCATTTTCCCAGAAATCGGGGAAGTTTAGTAAATAAATAAAATTATATGCTGCCAGATGGCGCTAGTAGTAGCAAGCAAAATTTTTTTTCTTTCGACATTTCATTTCGTTCGTCATTTTTTGACAGCTTTGCGGGAGTGTGAGTGTGAGTGACCATTGACGATAAAAAAGTGAAATCAATTTTCATCGAAACAACTAAAATCCGGAAGAACTGCAGCTCCCGAAGCCGCTTCATAATTTAGGTGAGTCTTGTAAAAAACCGTCTTTATTATTGCGAAAGCTGTGACATCTCCGGACGGAGTAGTATTTAGGGTCAATGACGTGATTGTTTACTATAATGGCAACGCCTCATTCTCCCACAGTTTCACGCGTATTGTCTTGCGGTTCTCACGTGTTAGTGCACTTTCCCGACCCGGTTAGTGCGTACGGTGGTATTGTGGTGGCGGCACGCTGATGGTACAGTTAGATCGATCGCGCGCGAAGGTTCCGACGGGCGGCTGTGCTGACCGTGACTCACGCTTTAATCATTGATTTTCCACGAATTTCCTCGATAATAATTGCCACGACTGTCATTGGGACTGTAGTATTGTAGTGACGGACTATATTTGTGGGGCTGCAGTGTATTATGGGACCAGAGGAGCTCCCTCTCGCCTCCTGTGTGCAGGAGACGTTGTAGGACAGTGGAATGTTCTCAGCTCTCGCCTATCAGCTGTCTACAAAATTCTTAGAGGAGCAAAAGGTGAGAGATTGTACTAAACGACTCTATTTAAAGTTAAACAAGGTGATTACTGCAACTAACAACATAGTTGTAAGTGTGCCGTTGTAGCGATGTTCACATTTAGAATTTTTAGAGTTTCAGGATGTCATGTTGTTTTTATTGGTTATCGGTGAGTCTTGTCCTCATGAACACTGCAATATAATGTTGCCTTTAAATGTTAGAAAAGTCATATTTTGTTCAGAAATTATTGAAAAACTTTCTGTTACGTTTATGTAGAAATAGGTATCTTTGGAGACATTCACTTTTTGCATTGCGCGGTCTACATTGAAAAGATATACCTGGCGGTCTACCTTCAACCGCAACAGGTTTAGCAATGAATGTATATGAATATCCTGATTTTGATAGACATACTGTAATTTTTTTCATCTTTAATTTAGTTATTAATCTCTTTGCGAGACTACCATAAAAGTCGACCATGTGTGACCAGTAGACCACGGTCGTCATCTTGGCCACCACTGGTCTATTCTATAGTGTTTAACAGTGTATTTGTACAATGAAGTGTTAAATTAAAACTATGAGTGGATGGTGCTTAGCAATTTATCATACAATGCTCGGCTAATTGTCTGCCGTCGCATTCAATGTGTTCCCATCACCTTGACCAAGCTGCATTACATCATCCAAGATAAATCTGTAAAATCAAAAGACTTGCTGTTATTATGAAAATTACAAAGTTATTTACTATACTTGCTAGAGTTTTTCCGCGGCTTCATACACACAAATTATAATACCAGAATTTTAAGAAAAATCTATAAAAAAAAAGTTTCATCAAAATCGGTTCAGCCGTTTTTGCGTGATGCTGTTACCTTCGATCAAAATAAAATTAATGGATATGCCTGATACAGACAAAAAATAAACAAACAAACAGACTCTGGATCAGGATCTGCTGTTGGATACATTTGAGTCTAGTAGGTATATGAGTTTAGTATGAAAAAAAAGTCAATTAATTTAAAGTATCAAAACATCTTTTCATATTATTGACAAAACCTAAACCTAAACTAACCTACCTTCATAATCCTATTAACGAATTAACAAATTGTTCCCTAAACTTAGAGAGTCCAAAAAAACATTTAACAACATCTGACAGCTATATTGGCATTGGCACGTCTATAACGCCATCCTTCTAGTATCTTTGAACAATTATACATAGTGCTCACGCCTATGTCCCACTAATGGGGTAGGCAGAGACAACAGATCGCCACATGCTACGAATTTAAACTATTATTATGGAAAGCACATATATTTTCTATTTCGCACTTAAAAATATCCTGCATTGTCGACTGCTTTTCTAATAAACAGGGTTCGAAATTATCAAGATAATTATCGGATAATTATCCAAGCTGATTCTTAGTTTTTAGAGAAATTTCTAACTAAAAGTTCTAAAGTTGCTTTTTGCTTTAATAGGCTCTTATCCAGACCAAACAACAATTCATTCAATGGCCCTATTTCTTCAATCCTTTATACAACCTACAACAATTTTAATATCCTTATCGTCTGCACCTTGTCAGTAATAAACTAATAAATAACAATACAAGCTATTTAATTTCTATTGAATCAATAACCTTCAGTTTATGCTAATAAGTATGATGTCAGGGTAACTTCTACTGTTAACCTGTAACCAGGCAATTATCTCATATACTCACGCCACATCTCTCGTTTTAAATATTTGGGAAAACAGAAGTTCACCTTCACCTAAATGTATTAAGTACATACTAAATAGCCATGAAAGTGCTTTATAGAGTAAACACGAATTACACTTTCTATGTTTTATAATTAGCATACTTTGATAATTGGCAGAAAGTTTTAATTTAAGTCTGATTGTGAATATTTTCTTTGGAGATTGTAACAAACTTCTTTTTGATGTTCTGTATATATTCATAATATCTCTGACAACTCTATTTATCGAGCTATCTAAAACGTCACGCCGCTTGCCCAGTGAGGTCGACGAAAACTAGGATGCGTTATTTACTATGATCTACACAAACCTCTTTCACATCCATACATCTTCTCAAACACACATGCCCTACCCGGGAGTTTCGTACCTCACGGTTGTGTAGAGGACATATAACTGACTTGCTCAGCTCAGTAGACGATGAGATGAAGAGCGTAGAAAGAGATCAAGAGTCTATGCTGAAGAGGATCATAGTCGTGAGCATCATGCTTAAATGCTAAATTATTTTTCGCTGTACTTTCTTCGGCAAGAAAGAAACCATTTTCTGGTTTGCCTCAACACGTCAGGATACAACATGGGTGGGTTCATGGGTTGGAACCTCTAACCTGTTGGAGCTGATGTTTTTATTTTAATTTACCCTCTTGCTGTTGCTGATTTATGTTTATGTATTCTTGTTTGATGACACTAGTGATGACTTCTTTTTTTTTCTTAATTTATTTTTTTAATTAGTAAATTATGTATTTAGGGTTGAACTACACCAGGCAGCACAGCATCGCATTTGTCCGTCGCTCCATCCTTTTCTGTCACTCAGGAACGTCATTTGCTAGAGCATATAAGATAGACGGAACGGAACAGCACGCCGCGTGCGATCGCGTTCCGTCTATCTTATAATATATGCTCTAGCAAATGACGTTCCTGAGTGACAGAAAAGGATGGAGCGACGGAAAAATGCGATGCTGTGCTACGTGGTGTAGTTGAACCCTTACTCATCCTAACTGAAGAAATGTAAGGAGGATATTGATTGTCATATATTCTTATACGAGTATATTCTTCTTCCAGATCTTTTCTTTATACAGGGTGAAATTGATATCATTAGCATCCTTTTAAACTAAGACTCTACCCATCAAACTGAACAACTTTTACTATGGGAGCAAACTATCGGACCAAAAAAAATATCAGCTGTTGTATACATTTAAGTCCAGCGGGCATTGCAGTTTAGTATGGAACAGGTGATTTTGTTTTTGCTTCGATCAGTTTGCTCCCATAGTAAAAGTTGTTCAGTTTTTTGGGTAGACTCTTAGTTTAAAAGGATGCTAATGATATCAATTTCACCCTGTATTTTAAATCTACGTAGTATCTTTCATGGATCTCAGATCACATAATTAGAGTCCTATTATAACTTGCCCTTCTACTAATGAAACGTGTATGTTCTGGGTTTTCAGAATAGCATAAAACTACTTTAATTTAAAAGCAAAGGCACTGTTTTTGCCAAATAGTATAAAACAGAACATTTTCTCTCCAAGCGTCAAGCCTATTATTATTCTTACTACATATGAGATAGCAATGAAGCATCCATCCAATTAACCTCGCTGGTATTCGGTCGTGCATCGCAAGTCCTACCGTCGCATGCAGCGGTGCGTTGTCACCAATAATTTTCTATTTCTCAACAACTCAACTGGAAACTACGTTTTTCACGTACGTGAAGATGTTTGCGCATCGTCATAACTTGTTTTTATACACAATTCATTGCTATTATGTGATAGAAGTCAATGTAGACGTGTTCATGGCGCGGAGACATGCGATTGCGGTTATAAAGGAAATTTTTGCCTTTGATCACGATAATATACATCGATAAGCCAGATGGCGTGTGTCGATTGTATTTAAATGAAGAAATTTTCAAACAGCTGCTCTTGTAGACGTTTATTGGACAAGTAGTCTTATAAAAGTTCCAGCTTGGACGTTTCAGGTTTTTAATGCAGATGTCTTATTGAAAGAGAAAGGACAGAAGGCTAGGAACAAAGGAATTGCTTTAATGTCTTTATAATTATAGTAAACAACTTTTTTTTTGTAACAAGCTGTCGACCTGTCAGCGAACGGAACAATAAAACTACATTAAAAGGCCATCCAGTGCTTCTAGAACAGTCAACGAGCACGGAGACAAACGGACAGATCGTATTGATGATATAAGATGCAGTATTACAGTACTCCTTGCTAGAGTAAGGCTACGGCTGCGTTTTCACCAGAGATGTGCGAGGTAGCGAGGCGATGAGCGAGGAAACAATCCGCCAATAGCACGCTTGCTCGATCACGTCATTGGGAAATTGAAGCACTCTCATTGGCCGATTTTTTCCTCGCTCACAGCCTCGCTACCTCGCACATCTCTGGTGGGAAAGCAGCCTTAAACTTATCGATATCGTGATCGTTATGATCGTTATACAAATGGGTTTTAACGAGATGTCTTTCGGTAAGAAGTCATGATCCCATTTGTGGACCTATCAGAGACCTACAAATGTATCAGAGTACAGAGATGTTCGAGGTTTTGTCTTAGGCTTTTGTCAGCTAGCGTAAAGTTAAAAAAACCTAGACAGTCCAAGGTTCTCTCAAAATTACAATGTTTTGGTTTAATAATTATTTGTATGTTAATAAAGAAAAAGTAAAAGATAAAAAGTAATCTAAATATTCAACAAAAACCAAAGGCCATAGACAATTAAACAAAAAAAAAGTAAAATAACCGCCTTACTGACCAATTAACATAGCTATTTTTTTTTATAACTAAGACTTGGATTTGTTCGCCGTGAGAACTGAGACTTTACAAAAACGTGAGTGAAAGTGAGTCTCATTCATGATGATATCACAAGCTCATGTTTGCACAATACATACTGTTTACTAATTCGCGTTGAACACAAAAACTTTGGTGCAAAGAAGAAACTGACTAACCATACTTCGGAGACAGAGTAAACAATAAACAGTTGGATATCTTTTGCATTTGCACAAGAAGATGGCAAGTCTGATCTTGTTAAAAAGAAGAGCTCGCTACTTTTCACTCTATCTATCTCTCTCTCCCTCTCTCTCTCTCAGGTACATCGGGTGCTTATCTATACTCAAAACCTCGATGACACATGTCACATGAGATGGATACCCAAGAGAGATCGCTCGACCAATAACCCTACACGCAGCGCTCCTATGTTTTCTGTCTCTTTCGACGATACTTTAAAGCACAGAAAACAAAGTCAAAGGTATCATCATCCATATACGTCCCTGTAAGGCACAGACCTTCTCCGACGCAGTGATGAGAGCGGACCATACTGCCATACTCCACCACCAGCAGGATCAGCGCAGATTGGTGAGGGCAAGTTAGTGGTTAACTTGATCTCAGATCTCTTCGATAGGCATCTGACCTGCCTCAACTTGTATTGTACACTTTATATGATGATTTGTATATATTTTAGTCCATAATGATCTGGCTGATTTCGGCCACGACGACTGCTTCGACTCCGTTGTTCTAGTTGAGCTCCCATAGTCAATCTTCATGGCGAATACGTACATAGCGCATAGCGGGTACCTAAGCACTCCGTTGTAATAGTGATATTGTATAATTTGTATAGCTGCTGTTGGTCGGGCTCTCAATTCATCACGTTTGACATCTAGTCACAGATTACATAGTACTAGTTGTGATCGCCTACTCGCTTTAAGATCACAGATTAGACTGTGTGTGCGTTAAACAGAAATGTACCATCTCATCATCCCATCCTCCTGGATCTAATGTAATAGTAAACTTAATTAAATAGACTGTCAATGGTTGCAACTAGTTATTGAATGGACAGATGAGGTTAATATTTAATTTGTTATAATTGTAAGAATTTGATCTCATTCTAAACTTTACTGAAAATAGTTAGAGCGCGCAAAATAATCATGATGGTCCTGCTCTGCTGACTGTGATAAGGTTTAAATAAGCGTGCAATTTTGCGGAGATAGCTTCCGCGGTGACCTTACGTTACTTGACTACAAGGTTCATAATGAAAGAGCTATTTATTCCTCAGTTCGGTAGCAACACGAATATAGCTTTTACGAGCGACTAACCGGTTTCGTTTCTAGGGTAAATGAGGAAATGCATTAACATTGGAATGCTCTAAAATCACCGTTCGAATATATAGTTTAAACTCTATTGATTATACATTAACCTACAATCCAAGGACTGTGCGTTTCGAAGTAAAACGATAACATTATAAAACTGTACTTGTGGTAAACAAACACAAGCTGTTTATCTTTTTTTTTCAGTCGTGTGAACTTATGATTCATATAGCTATTTTTAAAATATGTATTACTTATCCATATTTATTTGTTTCTTTTTTTAGTTTTCTATCATAACATTTTTAATTTATTCATTTTAGGAAAACTTATTGACTATTTATGGACTAATATTATGGCTATAATTTGAAGATATTCTGATAATTTCTTCAAATTACTATTCTTATGCCTACAGCTTAGCTTGAGGAGCGTTTTGGTTTGGGCTAGAAAATTGTGACGAATGTCACTTATGTCGCCACAGAATAAATTTAACTTCTGGGTTGTTGACTTGTTGTGTTAACGGAGCCTTAGTTACTCCAAACACAGCACGTCAATAAGACATCTAAACAATACTCTAAAGACAGACGGACATGCGGACAGACGATCATATTTACTCTAATCCACTCACATTTTGAACCATGTCTAGCAATCGTGCGCAGTGACGCATAGCTCTGTTTAAACTGAGCAATGATGAAATGAGTCACCGCGAAGGTCACTGATAATTCATCTAGAGTAATTACTAATTAGCTAACTCTGTTCTGCATATTGTTGACCCCGTGCCGTGGTTAGTCGGTGACAAAGAGTCGGGAGGAACTGTTGTGTTGATAACTTGATCATTTTGATTTAATTCGTCTCATTTTTCTTTTGCTTGTTGTGACTTCTAAAATAATTTTGTTATTAACTCTCTGTGTTTAGTGTGAGAAAAATTTGGCTTTTAAGTGTTTGCTCGTAAAGGCTAAATTGCTTTGAACTTTGAACATCAGTTATGATGGTTGCGTCAGAGGGTGAGAAGAATGAGGGAGATGCAAAGTGCAAGGGGTGTGGACTCTTCAAATTGGTGAGTGTTGAGTACCATCTGTTGTGTAGGTACGCCCAGTTCTATGCATCGTATTTACTAATTATTAGGATGGATGTTGGAATTATGCACAATCGATAAAATACATTAGTATACAAATTTTAAATTTCGTAAAAATCCAATCACAACAGTAAAGATTTACATCTTCTATTCAGCCCTAGCTCCTATATTAATTAGTATACACAGATACATACATAATTAGTATAAGGACACACTTAAAAATTACGACCATATTCCTTGAGGTGGAAATTTTTGTAAAACTACCCAAACGTCTTTATAAGCGTGCAGTTATTATGAAAACGCATATTATAAAAAAATACTTTGAATTTGTAGGTTCCTTTGAAGTGAGTTTCCAGATAGTTTTAAAAATTTGTGCGAATCAGTAAAATCCAAATTGCATAAAACATTACTTTGCGAAATTTGCAAATCCGACACGTACGCGCGCGCGTACGTACACAGTAGAACCGTGATCGCACCCTCCAAAATGACTTTGCATGTTCTCCCGTTTCAACACGAAATTCTCAAATTTTACATACTTTTTAGATAACAGTTTCCGTTGAACTGATAATGATGCGTTATTCATCGTCATCGCTCAAATTCTCATCCATCATCGTATTGTGAGCTTCGTTTCGTTTAGCTTTACACTGCGTTGTAATTGACAGGTATTATGTGATGAGAAAGATAAAATATCGCCGATGAATACGTTTTGATTTACGTTTTAATCAAAATATTGCGATTAAGACAATCGATGTGATATTTTTATCAGATGCATCAATCGATGGTTTCGGTCAATTTCACACCCAATGTCAATGCAATCCAAGTGACAAATAGAAAACACGAATCATCATCATCAGCCCCTATCCGGCCCCTGCAGATTAAACAGGGAGTTATGGGTGATTGTACACATGATACTCAACAACTTTCCCAGAAGAACAAAGAAAATTCGCCATAAAAAATTTCGACTTTTCACGTCGATTCGCTGATTCCACTTAGTATGTCAATTCAAAAATAAATTTCGAATTGCTTATACAAGGTGAAATTAATATCATTAGCATCCTTTTAAACTAAGAGTCTACCCATAAAACTGAACAACTTCTGTTATTCCATACTAAACTGCAATGCCTACTCGACTCAAATGTATGCAACAGCAGAATTTTTTTTTGCTCCGATCGGTTTACTCTTAGAACGAATCGTTCTAGGTTTGCTCCCATAATAAAAGTTGTTCAGTTGGATGGGTAGACTCTTAGCTTATTACCCTTCCTTTGCGTCGCGCAGTCGGGTAAAAAGGATGCTAATGATATCAATTTCACACTGTAGAGGGAAGGTTGGTCAGTGTCATGGGAACAATCTCCACTTAAAGTAATGCTTTTTTTTTTAAATGACTAATACAGCATTGCTCAGGGAGCAGTTATTACTGCGGAATATTGGAGGGACCACGAAGGGTTCTACCGATCCAAGTGAATGAACTTAAGCAACCGAACTAGGGGCACCCAGAGGGGTACGGAACGGACCTCGGCATAGGACGTTGCTGGGGCTAAGCGGTGGATCTGGTACCGGGGATCGGTGAGAATAAAGTAATGCAACTGTTTACCCTATCCGCCTTTTGATGTCGTCAATATAAGTACATAGTTTATTCATATTCCGTTGTTGTTGTTATGATATTATTTACTAACATAATAAGGTATGAAACTTTCAATCTTTTCATTAAACTCTGTATTTAAAGAGATTGACGCAAATCGTGTAACAGTTGCGTCACAGGTCGACCCGCCTAACAACTAGACTGTCATATCTACTTGATACCTGCAATCTTATCTACAATATATCATATCAAAATAATCAAACATTTAAAAATAAACAAATGCCAAACATTCCCACAAAATATGTGAAATCTACAACACACGTTTAATATGAATATGCTCACGACTGTATTCCGCGTGAGTCAAAGATGTGCAGAACATCCATATTTCACGAGTAGTGCCCAAACCCTGTCAATGAGCCTGACCCGTTTATGCTTCTTATAGAGTGCCTCCCTCCAGGCCAAGAGCTGCCCAGGCCGATTTGGAGTTGCTTAAATGGACGATATGTTTCCATTCAGCGAAAAACCAGTGGTGTTACAAAAATTCACAGTAAAGTTGAAAATGGGCTGACATTAAAAATGTACGATCACTCAGTCTGAGAATTCTGAGGCGGCTAATAAAACGAATTCTTTGATGCATATTTCATAAATTTCGCTGGGTATGTAAATGTGGAGAGCACTGCTGAAATGTTTAACAGACTGGCTCCCTGGAGGAGTCAGATAGTCAGACGCGACAGGAAGTCACCCCCGAGACACCCCCGACAAAACGAGATGTTCCTATGTCTTTGTTACTTTACGCATGCCATAATGAGCTCGCATTATGGTTCTCTAGTTTTGTCGTGCGTGGTATGCTAGCCCTACAGTCATGTTTATTTATTACCGTGTAGAGTTAGACGTTTTGGAAAAACCTTAAAAGCGTTCATTATAACAATCGCTGGGAACGAAGTTCAATTTTCATGCCCTTTGGGCTGGTTTACCGTGGGAAATCAAACTAGAATAGCAAATGGTGAGAACTGGATGTCCAAAAAGATAGTCATTCAAGTGTCCAATCAGTAAGGCTGCTTTTCCACCGGAGGTGTGCGAGGCAGCGAGGCGGTGAGAAAAGTTTTTGACCATCCCGGTGCGATCGTGAGTTTGTGTATGTGTATCTGCTGTATAAGATAAGGTCCTACTAAATATGCTGACCGTTTTTATGGGGACGATCATTACTGAACGACGGTTCTATCGCGAAGAAATCCATAGAAAACTGTAATCTTACTCGATTAAAATGGACAGCTGATTTTAATTCCCGATTTCGATGTTGGTCCCATAGAGAAAGTTGTCCAGTTGTATGGTCTGATCATCCCCTTAAAAAACCGTCAGCATATTAAGTTGGACCCTATATAATCATATTCATACCGGAGTATTATATCAACAACTAGTCAATTACAAAAACTATGTAAAACTTTTGTCCTTATGCCTATTGTTACAGAATTAATATTCACAAGTCATTTGTATAGCGCGTCCCTGACAGCGCATCTGGCTAGTTAATTACTGTCGATCCCATCGCAACGTTTTGTCTAGCTATCTATTTATCTGCTTAGCATATAATACAATGTGCGTTATGTGGGAAATAGGTATATGGAGTACGTGTTAAGGGGCCATAGGTCCCGACGAATATTTTCTATGAGAAACGCGATTGCCGAGCGCTCCGAAAAGTGTGTGCGTGAGCCGTATTTTCGATTAAAAACAACTAACCAAAGTACTTTTTCTAGATTTTATTTATGATTGCACTAGTTAAACTAATGGTGAATATGTGAGTATAAATACCAACAATCGGAAACTATTTTAAGTTCTTCTAAACCTAGAAAAATGTTTAAAAATGCATGAAAATACGTCATCTTTGTGACGATTTTCTATCGAGTGAAGTAATTCCAATCGTGTATTCAGTTGATCATTTCACTAGATGAACTATCCAAAAATACTGAGGTATGACTTTAGTTTCGGTAAATGGTATAAATCTAGTCGTAAAATGAAAAATAAAAGATGCCTCCGAGGTATTTCCACCTACTATTACGTCTTAATATGCGTTTACTGGTTCACATGTGTTCTACTCTACCGTAGAGGAAACCGATCCATGATGAAAATAGAAGTTCTATTATACCCTACAAGATCTTACTATAGGGTAAAACCTCACGAATGGGGATGAGATGCAGTGGGATGTATACAGGGTGTAAACATAAATGCGTTACCTACATTATACAGGGTCCTTCTTAATATGCTGACACTTTTTTAAGGGGGATGATCAGACCATCAAACTGAATAACTTTCTCTATGGGACCAACATCGAAATCGCGAAAAAAAATCTGCTTTCTCATACATTTTGCTCGAGTAGGTTTGCAGTCTTGTATTTTTGTATATGCGAGCAGAATTTTTTTTCGCGATTTCGATGTTGGTCCCATAGAGAAAGTTGTTCAGTTTGATGGTCTGATCATCCCTTTCAAAAAGTGTGAACATACTTATGGATGCTTCAGACCATCAAACTGAACACTATTGGACCAATATAGAAATTGCGAAAAAATTTGGTTCGTCCATAGAAAATGTCAATAGCTACCCAAATGTATGGAACAGCAGATATTTTTTCGCGACTTCGATGTTAACGCTCCATACCTCCGTAGTTAAAGTAGTTCAGTTTGATGGTATGTAACGCAGTTTAAATTTAAAACCAGTACAAAGGCTGATGATGATGAAATAATATCGAATGGCGAACTTCAAATCCTAAATCATGTCACATATGCTCCTGACCTTCATACTAAATGCAATTAAACAAGTTCATTGTCACCGTCATTACTTCGTCAATCTGGCATGACGGTGCGTCGCCACTCGCCGGACCGTCGCGCGCGCCGCCCACCGCTTTCCCTACACGTCGATGTTCACCTATTACAGAACATTGCTATGCCGAAAACGTACCAGACCGATCTCCATGACTCCAATAAAGGAGTAGGTTCTGTGAACAAACTGTGAGTTAGGATATGTTGGGCCCGATCGCGCTAATTTAAAACATCCTAGTTAAATACTTATTAAATTTCAGTTCTAATCACATTGTAATCAAGTTACTATTCAACTGTGAATGAAACAGAATTCCGTATCGCGCTAAAATTCACTTATTTACTATGCGATTAACAGCATGAAACGTCTGAGCGATCTGTCACGGCTCTAACGGCTGTCAAATGACTAGCGCGATACCGAATGTGTAAAAACATGTGGTTCGCTCGCAGTGCAATCACGATTCAGTAGAGATTTATTTAGCGCGATCGATGCCCTTATCTTCTGCGGTCGGGTCGATGGCATAACACTCAGTTTAAGTGGTCATCGTGGTGTAGAGAGTTGCCAACCATTGTTAGAGGTTTGTTGATTTACAATCGTAGCGTCCGTGTGGTTCGACATTCCGAAGTAGAATGCCCCATTTCGAAAAACTCAACCATTGCCGCCTATGTGGTCAAATCAGAGCAAGGCATCAATAAAACCTTATAAAAAATAATCAAAACTTGACATGTAAAATGTGTAAAGCGAGGCGATCTCTAATCATACTATAATAACTTTAAAAACCACTGCATTATCTTACCCTGCCTAAATCAATACTTGGTCAAGCATTTCCACAATCTTATCGTTGGGAATTCCTCAAACTAAACGACGTTCGGATGCCAATGGTATAAGTAACCGAATTTCTGATCAGTGTGGTTTGTTTTTGTTCTATAACGGTACCGGGTGCTCCCTTAGGACCTGTCAGTCAGTCGAGGGAGGGTGAGAGTGTGGGCAGGATCGTCGGGACGAAAATAGGACACGATGAACATGTTCAGCTAAAGTTTGTGAGATGTTTTTGGTGAGCTGTTTGTGAAATTGAGTTTTAATGTAATAGTTGCTCATTTGTTTTTGTGTTGCGTATTATTGTGGTTATATCTAAAGACTGTACCTTGCTACAATTGTAAGTTGAAATGATATGAGCTTACTATGGTCTTGGTAGATCTGAGTGGAGCTGGCCCGTGTGTGTATTAGTTATTCCGTGCCCGTGGTCTGCTTATCCGAGTTTATGAGGCGATCGAATCCAGAGTTTGCTCGATATCAGAGCTTGTTAAACCAAATACAGCTTAGTAATAAGTTGAATTTTTAAATCTAGATCGTTTGAAGCTGATGGAAGCCACGCAGTAGCAAGCCCCGCGCCGTTAAAACACGGTACCCTGAGTACTTTGTGGTTGCATTGGAAAGCGTTTATTCCAGTTTTAATAACAGGGTTTTAAAGCGGTCGTGTATGTATCACAGTCTTTAGTTTCTGTTACAATGAAAATTACATATTGCAGTACATATTGCAGAATTTATTTTCTTCAGCCTCGCGCGCAGTTAGAAAACGGTCTGAAAATTAAAGATTCATTTAATTTTGCAAGTAAAGTACCCGGGAAACAACTTGCTCAAGATGTTTGCCGGCCATGGCGGCCATTAATATCTATTGTGGTTAAACACTTTATTTTTATTTAAATTTTCTTCTAAAAGTCTTTCGGGATTCAACTTTTGATACAACCTATTGCTGATGTTCGTTGTAACCGAAAACCTCATATTTCTAACGCGTGACTCGATGCCGCCTTAGTTTTTTTCATTTTATGATAGTGAGGGGCAGAGAGAGGCCATTCTGTTCCTACCTATAACTATAATATATTCAGTGGTACTTATAACTAAGCAATTTGTGTGTAACGTTGCAGTGTAGCCGCCTGCTGCCCCGCGCCCGCGCCCGCGCACGCAAGATGTCGAAGAAGCCCGCGCCGGCGCCGACGCTGCACAAGGTGATCATGGTGGGGTCGGGGGGCGTCGGCAAGTCCGCCCTCACCCTCCAGTTCATGTACGACGAGTTCGTCGAGGACTACGAGCCGACTAAGGCTGATAGCTATAGGAAGAAGGTATTGTTTATTAACTGAAGTATTTTCTTGTCAATATGATCCGAGGGATAATGGTATATCATGCCTTTTATCTCGTTTGTTCGCTCGTAAATATAAAGAGAGTAAAGGCGCGATAGCACTTTATCACGCTGCCATACTACGGCCAGAGGTTTTCTCAAGATGGAAAATCTACATTAAAAAAAAAGAGCCTTCCTTTATTGTTGTTAAGGGGATATAATTCGGAGCGCGCTCCATACAAACTTACTATGTTGATATTTTCAATACTAACCAATTAAAGTCAATGAAATTTTGCAGAAACAATCTAGAAACAAATCTCTATGCGTGTATGGAGTCAGATTTTCGATAAAATGTATAGTTTTGATTTTACAGTGCCTCAAAGATTTCCATACAAATCTTAAATTAATCCTAGCATTAAAACTGTACATTTTAACGAAAATCTGACTCCATACAAGCATAGAGATTTGTTTCTAGATTGTTTCTGCAAAATTTCATTGAGTTTAATTGGTTAGTATTGAAAATATCACCATAGTACGTTTGTATGGACCGCGCTCCGAATTATATCCTCTTAAATGGAAATATAAAATATTTAGACTATAGCCAATGTATGATACAGGTTTACGGGAGAAAATAATTCATGAAACTTTATGATTAACAACATTAGATTACCCATACGAGTACATAACACATTGGATAGATAACAAATGCAAAGTTTAAAGCTGTGATCCCGCACTAGACACAGGGCCTGGTCGGTGAGGATCAGCATTAGATACAAAATGAGCGGTATTTATTTATAATGTATGTTTTTTTTAATAATCTAGTTTACATTGTTTGCCTTTCCTATAAATGGCTATAAACTCAGACCGTTCAACAATTTATTAGTGTTTCGTGTCCAGACAGACAGGCATTAACCTAGAATCCTAGATTAGCTATATAGCTGTGTCAATGACTTTTTATCTAACCAATAAGCTAATTGGCTATTCTAATCTAATAACAAATGAATGTTCAATACATTTCACGCTACTTATTGACTTGATTGAACATTTTGTCTGGTGGTTAAGAAAAAAAAGGGACTTGGTTCAGATTTCTAAGTAAAAAGTAGAAGATACAAAAGTGCTCATAAACGAATAGCTGAGGACACTTTTGTCATAGTATTGCTCATTCTCGCAGACAGTAAACGGGTCAATTCGGACAACAATCACTAGACACATAGATGACAGCAGCCGAGGGACTTGGTTCAGATTTCTAAGTAAAAAGTACTCATAAACGAATAGCTGAGGACACTTTTGTCATAGTATTGCTCATTCTCGCAGACAGTAAACGGGTCAATTCGGACAACAATCACTAGACACATAGATGACAGCAGCCGAGGGACTTGGTTCAGATTTCTAAGTAAAAAGTACTCATAAACGAATAGCTGAGGACACTTTTGTCATAGTATTGCTCATTCTCGCAGACAGTAAACGGGTCAATTCGGACAACAATCACTAGACACATAGATGACAGCAGCCGAGGGACTTGGTTCAGATTTCTAAGTAAAAAGTACTCATAAACGAATAGCTGAGGACACTTTTGTCATAGTATTGCTCATTCTCGCAGACAGTAAACGGGTCAATTCGGACAACAATCACTAGACACATAGATGACAGCAGCCGAGGGACTTGGTTCAGATTTCTAAGTAAAAAGTACTCATAAACGAATAGCTGAGGACACTTTTGTCATAGTATTGCTCATTCTCGCAGACAGTAAACGGGTCAATTCGGACAACAATCACTAGACACATAGATGACAGCAGCCGAGGGACTTGGTTCAGATTTCTAAGTAAAAAGTACTCATAAACGAATAGCTGAGGACACTTTTGTCATAGTATTGCTCATTCTCGCAGACAGTAAACGGGTCAATTCGGACAACAATCACTAGACACATAGATGACAGCAGCCGAGGGACTTGGTTCAGATTTCTAAGTAAAAAGTACTCATAAACGAATAGCTGAGGACACTTTTGTCATAGTATTGCTCATTCTCGCAGACAGTAAACGGGTCAATTCGGACAACAATCACTAGACACATAGATGACAGCAGCCGAGGGACTTGGTTCAGATTTCTAAGTAAAAAGTACTCATAAACGAATAGCTGAGGACACTTTTGTCATAGTATTGCTCATTCTCGCAGACAGTAAACGGGTCAATTCGGACAACAATCACTAGACACATAGATGACAGCAGCCGAGGGACTTGGTTCAGATTTCTAAGTAAAAAGTACTCATAAACGAATAGCTGAGGACACTTTTGTCATAGTATTGCTCATTCTCGCAGACAGTAAACGGGTCAATTCGGACAACAATCACTAGACACATAGATGACAGCAGCCGAGGGACTTGGTTCAGATTTCTAAGTAAAAAGTACTCATAAACGAATAGCTGAGGACACTTTTGTCATAGTATTGCTCATTCTCGCAGACAGTAAACGGGTCAATTCGGACAACAATCACTAGACACATAGATGACAGCAGCCGAGGGACTTGGTTCAGATTTCTAAGTAAAAAGTACTCATAAACGAATAGCTGAGGACACTTTTGTCATAGTATTGCTCATTCTCGCAGACAGTAAACGGGTCAATTCGGACAACAATCACTAGACACATAGATGACAGCAGCCGAGGGACTTGGTTCAGATTTCTAAGTAAAAAGTACTCATAAACGAATAGCTGAGGACACTTTTGTCATAGTATTGCTCATTCTCGCAGACAGTAAACGGGTCAATTCGGACAACAATCACTAGACACATAGATGACAGCAGCCGAGGGACTTGGTTCAGATTTCTAAGTAAAAAGTACTCATAAACGAATAGCTGAGGACACTTTTGTCATAGTATTGCTCATTCTCGCAGACAGTAAACGGGTCAATTCGGACAACAATCACTAGACACATAGATGACAGCAGCCGAGGGACTTGGTTCAGATTTCTAAGTAAAAAGTACTCATAAACGAATAGCTGAGGACACTTTTGTCATAGTATTGCTCATTCTCGCAGACAGTAAACGGGTCAATTCGGACAACAATCACTAGACACATAGATGACAGCAGCCGGCAGAGAAGCGACAGAAAAAGTTTCAGTTGCATTTTAATATATATCTTCTTTGCTAAAATACATAGAATCGTTTGAAGGGCTCGAAAAAGTAGCGCGCTTACTGAAGCAGCAGTCTTGCAACTTTTCAAATGTTGCCGAGGTGCTGCCATCTCGGTGTGATTTGAACCTTATATCTGATCTATGAAGTGACAGCCGATCGACAATACAAGGGCATTTGTATTAGATGTCTCGGTCTCACCTTGACATTCTACTTTCTAGACCGTTATTGTGTTTCAATATCGTATTGTTTCGGAGAGTAGGTATTGTCTAAAATTACCTTTGAAGTGATGATGATGACATCTTAAATCCTATTTCGACTACATCAACTATATGATAACAAAGGTATGTCAGGTCCCCTCCTGAACCTGATGGAACAGGGAACCGCTACGATCAGATGTGGGGTCGGATGCAGTGTCCAAAACCATAGCCATACCACAGAGTATAGGAAAGAATATCTAATACTACACACAGTAGCCCTACTACACAGTCCACACACACCCTGCCTCCCACAAATTTTAACCTCGCCCCCGCTTGGTAGGAAGCTAGGCGGAAAATGTAGGCAATGGTGTATTCCTGTCTCGCTCGCACTCAGTATCGCACTGTTCTTGTAAATTTTTCCCTTTTGTATGAAATGACAGCTGGATTATTTCCATTTGGATGATGGCTATCCATCATCAGTATCAGAGATATTGATGATGCCTGATTGAATTATAGGATAGGGACCGGGATGGCTGGGATGCGATACATTTTGAAGTAGATCAGTATCTGAATTTCACAGATAATACATCTATTATACATTATGTTCATTTCATTATCCTAAATCGTCACGGCTCGCCAGTCGGCACATGGCCATGGTACAATTATGATTAATCTAAAGTGTTCGTACCCCCAGGTGGTCCTAGACGGCGAGGAGGTAAAGATCGACATCCTGGACACGGCGGGGCAGGAGGACTACGCCGCCATCCGGGACAACTACTTCAGGTCCGGGGAGGGGTTCCTCTGCGTGTTCTCCATCACCGAGCCGGAGAGCTTCGACGCCACGCAGGAGTTCAGGTGAGGATCGTTGCTATTTTGTTATTTATAGGGATGATTAAATCCGGCTCGAAGGGCCAACAAAGTTGCAGTGTCCTAGAATTCTCAGCAATGTACTCTAAATTGTTATTGTCGCGTTTATTAAACAGGGCCCAGGTAATAGGCCTATTAACGCGGCTTGTAATAGTAAATTACACACCGAGGGCAGGAAAGTAAGAAAGGTCTCAGATCTCATGTAATTGTTGACCGAAGCGAAGCCGATGTCAACAAACATGTAATATGAGACTTTCTTATTTAGTGCCCGAGGTTAGTATACTATTTTTCTCCTCGACCGAGGTGGAAAGCGGCAACTTCGTTTAGCGCAGCGGGACGAAAATTGAAGTTTTCCGTCCGGAGGGGAGAAAATACTCTAACAGCAAGTTGACCGCAACTTGCCTCCACCATAACGCACTGGTCCTGTGTGGGGAAATATGGCTCACTACCTTTCACCTTTATTTATGAGAGGAGGCCTTTGCCCTGCCTATTCTAGGATAGGCATGGCAAAGTTATAGTCTGTAAGCTATAACTTATTGAATAAAAAATAATATTGGTATTGGCTTTTTTATGATAATCACTGAACTGAATTCTTTGCTTGCAACTAATACTCCATGACCGCGTGATTGCAGAGAGCAGATCCTGCGGGTGAAGAACGATGAGAACATTCCGTTCCTGCTGGTGGGCAACAAGTCAGACCTGGCGGAGAAGCGGCGCGTGCCCCTGGACGTGTGCCGCGACCGCGCCCAGCAGTGGCAGGTGCCCTACGTCGAGACCTCCGCCAAGACAAGAGACAACGTCGATAAGGTGAGCCCTAGTTACATACTGTTGATTTGAAGCGTTGACAAAGATCAGAGGGTGGGTTACACCATCAAACTGAACAACTTTCACTATGGCCCAGAATGGCCACAACCTGCCTCTCACTAACATCGTATACGGCATCTTAAGGGCATCTCACATCGCAATTGAAAATATAAGATCAGCTGTTTCCTGCGATTTCGGTGTTGGTTCGATAGGGAAAGTTGTTCAGTAGCACTCAAGGTTTTCAAATGATTTTATCTTGGAATTAAGAATCGAATAATAGAATTTAAGGTGAGCGATTCATTGGATGCAGATTTGTTACAAACTCTGGCATCATGCTGATGATTGACAGATTTTATACTTATCTGAAATAATACTTAGTTTTATGGACTTAGATATATGGGTGGGCGTGTCTTTGCTCAAGCTTCTTCGAGGCTATCCAACGAAATTGTGTTTTTGGTTTTTTACATGTTCGCTTTTGTCTAATTAAAGATTGATAAAAATGTTTTTTTTTTTTTAAATAGGAAGTGAATTTTAATATATTTGCATACCCATTTAGATTTAAAATCCCACCATCCAGATTTTTTTCAATCTTTAATTTGATGCTAATAAAGTGGTGCAGTTATGTCAGGGCTTCCCATATTTGGTTATATTTACAATAAATCATTGATCCATCTCATGAACGTCTATGGTCCATACGGTGAGGGCTTGTCCGTGCTAATGTTTGTATGTTCGGTGTCGGCTGACCTCCTACCCTCGCCCGCAGGTGTTCTTCGACCTGATGCGGGAGATCAGGTCGCGCAAGTCGGACGACAGCCGCGCCACCAACGGCGACGTGAAGCGCAAGCCGCGCAGGAGAATCAAGTGCAACATATTGTAGGAGCTCGCCGACTGCCTCTGTGTGGGCGGGTGTACGCGCCGCGCCGGCTGACCCCGGCTTTGTGATCCTTGACAGAGGACTCTACCGCTTTGATATTTAAGTATTTAATTGATCTGTCAACATTACAAAGCCGCTACAGTTTCAACAAGTGTCCGTGACTGTACAGTGTTGGGCCTCGTCTGAGTTCGGGACATAAATGCGTTGAAGTTATTTTGATAATGAATGTTAGTTTGTGGATTGTACCCGGAGCGAGATCGTAGTTGTAAGCGGCAAGGCTATGTGTTATTAACGTATGATATTTCGCCCGTTTTGGTGCTGGCATGTTATTGAATACTGTTCTTGATGAAGTTGTAAATTTATGCTACAAGAAATGGATGAATTATTCAAACATCGATAAATATATTCAAAGCCGTAGAATTAATTAATATATCGAATAGAAAAAAGTAATTATCAATAAAAACTCGAGTCATAAACAAGTTTAAAAGTATCTGAACATGTTCCGAAGATACAAAAGTTCATTGCGAACAGAATTCTCTAATTTATTGTTAAATTTAAACGTTAGCTTTCGTGCTTGCATGTTATTTTGTAATGTACTCGTCTCATGCACTGATATTTGTCATAAGGGTTCGTTTCTATGGCTTTTGATAATAAATTATTAAAAATAGAAACCCTCACTGAGGAATGCCCTTTTGTGATTGGCCGAAAACCCAGACATGACCTCTTTATTAAGATGCTAACAGCAGTGACAATGTCGCCGCTTAGAATTTACAATGATTATTTATTGTTGTTACAATTTGATAGAATCAAACCATAACCCGTGGACTGCCACAATACCGGACAACAGAAAATCAATTGTTCGCCACGAGGAACTACGTTCCTGTAGTTCAAAGGTTAAGTGACATATTAAAAAAAAAATTAACTAAATAGCATAGAATTAACAAAGTTTCATTGATGTTAGCACCTTAACAGTTTACCGGTCACCGATTTAAAATAAATTGATCATAAATCTAAAAATACCAAATGAAACGAACAGACTCTCAGCCAAATTCACCCATAGACAATAAAAGCATAGATAACATACATTGTACCTCCGTTCATCCATTAGTGAATGTTAAATGGTAAATAATATGTATAGATAAGTTTTGTATTTATTTAATTAAATGTAAGTGCTAATGTAACGTGTCGGTGAGAGTATTGTTTAGGTACAGAAATGATTTGTACACTACGTCCCCTAAAGAACAAATTCAGTGGCTCTCACAGAAGTGTTGGTAGCTGAATTAGATTGCGGGTTCGAGTCCCGTCAGATACAGAATTTTTCAGTCTTTAGCAAAGTTTTTGCCTACACATGGAGAGATTATCCCCTCAAGTTCATGAAAGACAGCAGCGATAAGTATAGCGCGACAGAATAAAGTCCAGAGGCCGTAGCAAGATGCGCGTGATAAGGCTATATCGCGCCTTTTATCTCATCCGTGTAAAGAAAGCTAAGGCGCGATAGCACGCTGTCATGCTACGGCCGCTGGTTGTACTCTTCTAGCGCAAAATCATGCTTGTCTCATTCCTGTGTAAGTGTGAGAAGGCTATTAGCGTCTTGCGTGCGTTAGAATAACAACCTCGACTTTACGATGTATAAATAACTCCCGTCTGTGAAGATATTCGTGGTGATACAGCTACGAGCATATACCCCTATAGAGACGTAATACATGCGAATTTAAAAGAAAACAATTCTGTCAACTAGCTGCGGTGCGGTGCGGGGGGGACGGAAATGCTCCGAAGTACTACGAAGTCTATTCGAAACAATGGCGGAAAACAAAGGCGTTGCGAAATATATAAGTGACAAGTCACTGATGAGTTGACAGAGTTGGGTCGCCTTATATTACGTCTCTATAGGGGTATGTACTCGTAGTGATACAGGGACGTTCCGAGACATACTCAATTCTGTATCTATACGACTGTGTATGCACTGCTCATAGAACGGTGGTTAATATTTGTAATCGTTAGGATATCGCTTCACAAGACTTACACTGTAGGACGTGTCTCGCTTCACCACACGACCTTTTGACACCTATCTGGAATATCCTACCGGCTGCGCCAATCCTGATATTTTGTGTGGGATTTGGTACTGGTGCCATTTTACACCACAAGGGAGTTGAGGCTAAGAAATGTTAAATATTTCGTGGATAGGTGTCTTAGACATTATTCTCTGAGCGGTGAGTGGGTAAATTCATGTTTTAAAGAAATGAACTCTAGCTCTTATGTATATGGCTTAAATTAGAACGACGTTTCTATGAAATAGCTGAACTCTAGCTTCAGAGCTGTCGAAGTCTTACCTAATTTGAGCCTTATCGACAGGAGCAAAAGTTCACATTTAAATATCGTGACGCACGCCGCAAAGGAATTACGCCTTATTGGTCGTGTGTTCAGTGATTTTTCTCTCTTCTGTGATTAGTGTCACAATTATATTGTTTATCTTCGATCCGTGGCCCTTTATATCATTTATATATCCACTGTAGTTTATATTAAAGTGTATTTGCATTATCAGATATGAATGATGTAACTATAGCCGTTTGTACGAAATAAAAGGGCAAAATCACGGTATTTTTCAATATGAATGTTAGAAATTTGCTAGAAACCACATCGTAATAGAAATAACGTGAAATGTTCGCATTTACGTCACGATAAGTACTCCGGTAGCAAGTATTTGCTATTTTTATCAACGAGTCGTTGATATTATTCATAAATTAAAGATTAATGAATGCAAGAATATGCCATTATTATTATGGAAAGTAATAAGTAATTTATTGTTTAATTCTGTCCATGCAATGCCAGGTATAGTGTATAAATATGTAATGTTGAAGCAATAAGTCATCTAATAGCCTAATACATGTCATCCAAGGGGCCAGACTCACTGCCTACTGGCATCGCCTAATTTGTACGTCGTGTCTAGATGATAAACAGTGCGAATTGATGTCCCTGAACCACTAAAAAGACAGGTACAGAAGGGCGGCACCACGCAACGAGCGAAACATAGACACGCACGTAAAACAATGAATAAATAGATATTATTGGCGTTCGACTTACTTGAGATCACCGTACGTGTACGTCTTTGTGTGCGTGCGCCATTGCTCGTTTGTCTTTACCCGTCTCTTGTGTGCCTCTACTATGTGGAAGTGTGAATCAAGTCTGTAGCGCTTCAGAGTTTTGTACGAAATCTGATTTAGCAAAAAATCTGAGTTAGATATAAAAAATGCAAGTTTACCGTTCAAAAAGTTCCAAGGGAGAGGAAGAGAGATGACGGCACTAAACTAGAATGTTTATGCGATCAGAGTCCCAAAAAATGTTGTTACAAAATGTATGGAGAACATAATAATGTAAAAAAGCTGAATTTGGTGGTCTTTCCAATTTTGGCAGATTTTTTATTCAGAATCAGATTTCAGAGGACTCCGTGGTGACACTAACCGGATGAATACTATTTAAATCGTTTCATTGTTTGCTCATGTTTTTATCTTTCAAAGTCCACATTTTTGCGATCCGAGTCTCCATAATTTACCTGCAAAGATGCAATAGACGCTCTTTCGGGCTTTGTTATGCATCAAGAGTCGTCAAGTTTAAGTCTGTTAATTGATGCGGGCCTAAGGCTGGTTTTATAATCTCGCCTACTATAGCAGCATACCAGCGCAAATGTATGAGCTACATAGTGTCATGCCATATACTATTGCTTCCTCCACACCTTTCCAGCTCCACTCTAGCTTGCCATCGACTCCTTTGTAAAATAATTTATAGAAGCGTCAATGTATAGCGTAGAAACGTGTGGTGGAAGCATTTAGCATGATGCTGCAAATGTATTATCTATGGAAAAGATAGAGATACATTTTCAATCGCGCAGCTGTAAGCGCCTCTGAAACCAGCCTAAATATAACTTCATGCTGGCAGTTTATAATATTTTAGTACTATTATTGCCTAAGTCACACCGAACGGCAGAGCTATAGTAGATTACACACCAAGGGCAGGAAAGTAAGAAAGGTCTCTTGATCTGAGGCTTTCTTATTTACTGCCCGAGGTTAGTATACAATTTTTCTCCTCCACGGAGGTGGAAAGCGGCTACTTTGTTTAGCGCAGCGGGATGAAAATCGACGCTTTCCGTCCGGAGGGGAGAAAAGAATTTAGGTTTCTTCTATCAGCTTTAGTCTGGCTAGAGCTGTGCGAGGTAGCGAGGCTGTGAGCGAAGAAATAATCCACCAATCGCTCTCTTGCTCGATCGGGTCATAAGGACATTGAAGCTATTCTATTGGTGATTTTTTTCATCGATACCTCGCACAGGGGAAGCCAGACAGACACTGGGGGAAAGCCAGACTTATCTCCAACCGATACGGTTTACTCTTGCATGAGACGTTGCGGCCAATCGTTTGAACCTTTGGTTTCATTACCTAATATAGTTATACTAATATAAACCGTGTAGGTGAGAGATAAAGTTCATTATTTTATAAACAAACATCTCTGTTCGTTCGATCTGACTTAGGTCAAGTACTTGATTCCTATAGGCTAGGTTTATTTAGTTCACAAATGTATGGAGAATCATTGTATGTATGTATTGTATGACAGACACTCACCGGAACAAATTTATAATGGAAATGAAAAGACAAGCAGAAATATACAAATTTGCAAAATTACATTGTATCATTTTTTTGTTACCCTGAACCGGAAGTGTTTCCGGTATACTTATTACAATAGATGTGACCATATTATGTTGTTCACCTTTCATAAGTTGGTGTTGGTTGGTAATACTGGTATAATATCATCGAGTCGTGCATGAATAAAAATGGCTAATATGACAAGGAAGACACATTCATTTACAAATTCGAAACAAACATTATAGCCCGCAACTACTAGTCACGCCCGAGACATGGAATGGCTGCATAGGTAGCATGACGCCGGGATAAAGCGCTATCACACCTTCGCTCTTTCTATTTGCGCGCGAACGAACGAGATAAAAGACTTGATACAGCCGTATCACGTGTAGCATGCTACGAGTGCTCGTATTCATATTGAATCATTGACTTGCACTCTAGCGATAGACAGGCCCTTTCATAGAAGCAACATGTTCCACTTGAATGTGGTACCCGCACCGTATTGATGTTCCCTTCGCCACTATGGCAATGACAGACCGCAATGTGTCATTTTGTGTTGTTTTGTATGTTGTTTGTTTGAACGAGCTTGTCTATCGCTAGAGTATATATATGTCAGTGTATTGAATCCATGCCGCTTTTTTATCCCATATCTATCTATGTTAGCCTGACCAGGAATATAAAAAACCTGGATTGGGGGCGCTGCAATCGACTGTCACCTTTAATGTTTGTGATCCAAGTACAAAAATTAGTTCCAATGATTTAACGCAACATGGCGAGGTTTTTTATTTTCCTGGTCAGGCTTTAAGAGATAACAACGCCGAAGGCCAAGGTCACCAGAAATAATGCGACCGACGGTCCGCGTCGCGTAGCGGTGCTTTTTCATTCTCCAGAAAGCCAGAAGCATATACGCACGCGGACCATCTGCGAAGGTGACTGGTGTTGCCAAGATCTGCGCCATCTTTAAAGAATCTTTAGTGCCACTTGTTAACTGACCCTACACAAATACACTATTATTTCAATTTAAACCATTACAGGTGTTCCTGTTACTAATGCAAGAGGTAACGCGAGTGAAAAGGGGACAGGCGCGCGAGGAGCCCGCGGGGGAGAAAAAACATTGCGCCGCGCCTTGCTGCGACATCATGTAGCGACTAACACTGCCTGTATACACGAGCCATAAAACCTCGCTCCAGCTGCAAAATGTGGCCACATTATAGCCAAGCTGCAGCAAATAAATTTCCTTGCCTTATCGTATCTTGCAATAGAGGGAGCGATCACATTTTGTGGCTTGTTTATATATTTGTGAGGCTTCACAAGACTGGATAATATAATGCGACCATTGCAATCACCGGCCGAACATTACGAGATACTAATAGAACAATCCTAGGCTCGCCTGAAGGCAGTCCGTGCATATATTTTGTACTAGACCACGCACTTTGCCAGATGCGTACGACGATTCTGATTAGTGCGCAAGATTTTTCGATAGAGAAATTCTTAAAATGTGCGGCCGGCCTAATCAGAAATTGCCAAATTATGATAACATTTTGGTGTAGCAAGTTTTAGAAATTAGTTCTCATTGTCATGGCCATGTTTCTAAAATACTATGAACTACTCTAGACCACTTTGGATGAAATGTAAATAAGTAAATATAAGTATATAAATAAGTTTTATTTCTTTTAAAATATATTACAAACACAAACATATTTCTTTTCAGTCAATATAAAACGTCTATGAATCAACAATTTTCTTACACTACGCTTATATTTTATACTTAAGCTAAAGTTTTATCACAAAATCGTCATTAACATGATTGTATGTCAATTCCGTCCAAACAATAATTGATGTTAATTTCAGCCATTTGATTACTTATTATGACTTCATAAGAATTTTACGACTAGAACGTGACTAAACTTGGACTAATTATGTAAAAAATCTAGCGTTTTCTGGAGTCACTTTCTAAGTTAGGCAGTAGTTCAGATTCATCAAAACATGTTTTATCAATATCACAACAGTGACCAAAAGTTTCTACGATAAGCTAGATCTTTATAGGCCTAAGGGTAGGCCTAAGGCTAGTGGTGGGCACTGTAACTTTTTAGGAACCAGCCCGTCTAGTACGACTTCTCTACTCGCACATGACTGTCCTTTGATGCCTAGAAAATGACTTCCCCGCGCTTTCCAGATAGCGAACGTCGCGCTTGCCGCGACATGTAGTATGCGGTATGTAAAAGCAGACTCGCGCGTAAGTAGAGAAATCATCCCAGAGGGGGGAAATCACACAAACACTAGCTAGATAACGAACCCGGGGGATGACAGTAAGTTCGATTGCCAATCTTGTAACTGATGATCGCAAGATTGATTAAAATGGCGAGTTGCTCTCACTTACAGGAATGAGACGAACTTATGTCATTTTGTGAGCTATTGAAAAGTACAACGTTGATTTTAAAAAAATACCGCGCTATACTTATAGCACCAGGGCTTGCTGCCCACACGATAAGAAGAAGACTTACAGCACCTGTCTGTGTACCTTAACCTTAATGTATTTACGTCAGACTAGTGGAGTGTCAATAGCTAAGTGGTTATTATTATTATTATTTGTGGTTGGGTTATTGCAAGCAAGGGTCGTTATGTAACACTTAGACCATCGCTGTAGGCCTCGCATGCCACCCCCGAGAAAACGATAAAAATCGAGATGTGCCTCCATCCTTATTATTTTATGTATTCCAGAAATAGCGCGCATAACGTTTTTCTCGTTTAAACGCTTTGTCGTGAGTGGCATGCTAGCCGTGCTGGTCATTTGTGTTCGCCCCAAGCTTACCTATATTTTACGCATACCTCCGGACTTGTGGTATTTTCTTTTCATTCTCGGGAATGCAGGTTTCCTCACGATGTGTTCCTTCACCGGCGAGCTAGTAAATGATAAATTCCGAGGAACTGGTTAGTGTGGCAGACTGTCGGAGTGTAGTTCAGCCGAGCTGGCACTGGTGACCGCAGCCGGCGGGACAGAGCTGGTGCTTGGTCATCCAGCGCTGCATGTGCTGGAGGTGCCCCCCGTGCGAACAGCCCTGGCACCACGCGTACAGCCCCCGCACCACCTGCGAGACAGTTTGCATCTACACATGTGGACAAAGTGAAGCTAAGCGCTCTTACAGACCCACGGCGACCGCAGAGTCGCTCGTCTGTAAGAGCTCTAAATCGTATAAGCCATGTGTGATAGGAACTGTCAAGTCGACCGCAGCGCACGCTGTGCCAGAAAGCTGTGATCTTAAAATTAGGCATGGATGATTCTATTGGTGGTCTTAACATCCAATTTAACTTGTTCGGGTTCGCGTATTGCGGCACGGCAGGTACTCGTATATTGTATAGTGTACCTGGTGGCAGACGGCGCACAGGTCGGCGGGCTGGTAGCGCGCGGGCGCACAGGCGTCGCAGGGCGCGTGGGGGCGGGTGCGGCGGCCGCAGCGGCCGCAGCTGACGGCCACGCTGCTAGACTGCTGCGACAGCGACCACACGGAGCCCAGCCACGCGCACCGCACCACCTGCGTCCGGAAAACACACTCGCAGCATTAAGCTCTATCTGCAGTCACAGGGCGACGTGTGGTCGCACTATCGATCAGCCGCGGACGGCGGACGGGAATGTACGTCAGACGGCCGCAGCAGAAAGAACTCTTTCCCAGTGTGGTAGGCAGAGACCGAGGCGCGACAACTACTACGATCCTTGCATACCTCTTTTGCCTCATTCACATCCACACATCTCTTCATACATGCCCGTCGGTTTCGAGTACACCGCACCTCCCCTTTTTGTAGGACGCAACCGATTTGATCAGAATACGTCCTAAGAGGGCGCCCTCTGCCGACACTTCCACTCACTTTAGCTCCATATATCTCTTTCGTACATTTGCTATCACTCATCCTCTCGACATGACCAAACCAACGAAGCATACCCTTATCTATTCTTGTCACAACATCTTCTTTTAATTAACATCTATCTCTAATCACACTATTTCTCACTATATCTCTCAGCGTAACACCATGTGTGGTGCAAGGAACGGTAAATGAAGATGGTCGAAACAGAGTTTTTCCGATCGACGGCTGAATCTGGAAACCACGACCCTTGGGGGTTGGCTGATTGTCTGAAAAGAAAGATGATTCCGTGCTTCGAATGGCACGATAAGCTGTGGGTCCCGGCTATTACTATCTCTGATGGTAGTAGTCGTTACATAAAAACCAAGTCGGAGGCTGTAAGGCGGTTTGAAAACACTCTGACACCAGGGCTTGCCCACACGATAAGAAAAAGAATGTACACTACTTAGCAGTTAATATCGGAATGGAATTATGGAACAGACCTCGGTAGCGACGTTCCACAGTTTGTGTCGTTGCAGGAACTCTATGTAGCCGAGCAGCCACTGCTCCTGCAGGCTCTCGTCTATGTACGGGAACAGGTCGCTTCTGCAACGTTATGTATACATTTCAGTTTAGAAACTTGGCCTTAAAATACATATTCAACATTATTTATGTGCATTTATTGAATTTTGAACACGAATATGACAAGTTACACTGAATCTAGAGAACATTACACTGAAGAAGAAATTCTGATACGTATATGAAGTCTATCAATCTGCATTGGGCACGCATGGTGAACTAAGGGTAGGTCTGTGTCCTGCCGTAGGCGTATATAGGCTGATTTTGATGATGACAACATTGGCATTGAGTATAATGACAATTATCCACATAATGAGCAATAAGAACAGTAAAGTAGAGACCTGTGCTGCTGCAGCGTCAGCATGACGACGGCGGGTGTCTGCACGTCGCCCAGGTCGGCGTGCATGCGGAGGGCGGCGGCCACGAGCGGCGCCAGGTCCAGCGACCGCCTCCACCTGTACATACCTGTGCTGCTGCAGCGTCAGCATGACGACGGCGGGTGTCTGCACGTCGCCCAGGTCGGCGTGCATGCGGAGGGCGGCGGCCACGAGCGGCGCCAGGTCCAGCGACCGCCTCCACCTGTACATACCTGTGCTGCTGCAGCGTCAGCATGACGACGGCGGGTGTCTGCACGTCGCCCAGGTCGGCGTGCATGCGGAGGGCGGCGGCCACGAGCGGCGCCAGGTCCAGCGACCGCCTCCACCTGTACATACCTGTGCTGCTGCAGCGTCAGCATGACGACGGCGGGTGTCTGCACGTCGCCCAGGTCGGCGTGCATGCGGAGGGCGGCGGCCACGAGCGGCGCCAGGTCCAGCGACCGCCTCCACCTGTACATACCTGTGCTGCTGCAGCGTCAGCATGACGACGGCGGGTGTCTGCACGTCGCCCAGGTCGGCGTGCATGCGGAGGGCGGCGGCCACGAGCGGCGCCAGGTCCAGCGACCGCCTCCACCTGTACATACCTGTGCTGCTGCAGCGTCAGCATGACGACGGCGGGTGTCTGCACGTCGCCCAGGTCGGCGTGCATGCGGAGGGCGGCGGCCACGAGCGGCGCCAGGTCCAGCGACCGCCTCCACCTGTACATACCTGTGCTGCTGCAGCGTCAGCATGACGACGGCGGGTGTCTGCACGTCGCCCAGGTCGGCGTGCATGCGGAGGGCGGCGGCCACGAGCGGCGCCAGGTCCAGCGACCGCCTCCACCTGTACATACCTGTGCTGCTGCAGCGTCAGCATGACGACGGCGGGTGTCTGCACGTCGCCCAGGTCGGCGTGCATGCGGAGGGCGGCGGCCACGAGCGGCGCCAGGTCCAGCGACCGCCTCCACCTGTACATACCTGTGCTGCTGCAGCGTCAGCATGACGACGGCGGGTGTCTGCACGTCGCCCAGGTCGGCGTGCATGCGGAGGGCGGCGGCCACGAGCGGCGCCAGGTCCAGCGACCGCCGCTGCGCCTCCACGCCGCCGCCGCGCACCGACAGCTCCGGCGCCTCTCCTTCCTCTATCTGTACATATTTCTCATCGATCTCATTATACATATCATATCACCTCCTCTCACTAATATCTTAAGAGAAAATGTGCCATGCAAGATTCAAATGCCGGTTACTGGATTTTGGAATTTGACTCCCGCTAAAACCTCTCGACAACGAAATTTCTATTTAAAAGAATTATGAACAAAATTTAGCGACACTTGAAGAACTAAAATACCAATGTCGTTTGATAATATCCGGCCTGAACGCATCAACGTAAACAAACAGCAGTGGAGAACACTAGAGGGTGTTGGGTATGTGTGCGTGTGTGTGTGTAATGTGTATACTCACGGAGAGGTGGTGGTTGTGAGTGTTGTGTGTGAGCGGCGGTGGGTGTTCGCCGCTCGAGCCGCCCGACGACGTGCCGCCCGGAGACGCGCCGCCCACTGTACTGCCTGCTGTGCGACAATATACATCGTTATATCTCGTGTAAAGCATAACCAGAAAATTTAAAAAATCCTGCATTGGGGGCGCTACAATCTATTAATTTAAAGTTGCAGGTGAACGAAATTCGTTCCAGTGATTTTCCGCAATATGACGAGGTGCTGAATTTTTCTGGTCAGGCTTTAATGTTGAACATTTAATAATGTATATAGGAACTTTATTGAACACTGATATAGCATCAGTGGGGTGTTAGGCGGCACGATGTCGATACGGAATGAGATTATTCCGGGGGTCAATCGGTCAATCGGAATCGTTTAAACTTACTTTAGTTAAAATATAAGTCATAATGGTTCTTGAAAGATTTACAAAAAATGTATAGTTTCATCAAGGTAAACAGCAATAAAACAATAATTAGGACTACCTATGACCGTAAAGTATTAACATTCGTATCCTGAATGCACGGTGGATTACTCGCAGTTCAGCGACGTTAATTTTGAGTACACGTCCATCAACAAAAGTCATTGTTTATCCAAAGTAGCACAAATTAACATAGCAAAAAAAAGTATTTCTACGTTGACGATGTTCTGCTTCAAGACAAAAGAAGTACGAAACATTATAATCAGTGAGAAGGAACATAGGTAACTTTCTGATGTAGCACAGAATATTATTATTATATCCATTTAACGTTTTACGCTAGAGCCACTTTACGCGTTCCTTATGTCCATAGAGTTATGCTTGACCGGTGTCAACGCTGATCTCTAGATAATGGTCCAGCACTTCAGAAACCGTTTTGGAACACACATCTGCTCCTGCGCACTTTGTGCATGACATGTGTACCTATAGGGCTGAACGAGCGAACGAATCACCGAACTTATTCCGGTGTAGGCCACTTAGTATGGAGTATAGCACTCTTCTTGACCTTCTTGTCTTACCTATTCTGGGCTGTACGTGAAAAAGGGTACTCATAAAATAAACGTACCGCTATTAGTGTTGTCGTTGTCCTTATCGTCGAGCGTGTACTGGTGGGGGAGAGGGTGCGGGTGGGGGTGGGGGTGGGAGGGGGCGGACGGGGCGGCGGGGGGCGCGGTGCGGAGGGGGAAGGCCTCCTCGGGCAGCGTCCAGTCCGCCGCCTCCACGTCCACGTAGTGCGCCGACGCGGCCGACACCCAGCCCAGAGAGTCTGCCGACACAACGTCAAATACGATGCCATATTATATCGCTACTATTTAAAACTGTTACAGAAGTCAGAAGTGTATCTGTAAATTGAAGATATTTACAAAGAAAAGATTACGATATAGTAGATTACACACTGAGGGCAGGAAAGTAAGAAAGGTCTAAGATCTCACGCAAACATGTGATCTGAGGCTTTCTTATTTACTGCCCGAGGTTAGTATACTATTTTTCTCCTGGACGGAGGTGGAAAGCGACAACTTCGTTTAGCGCAGCGGGACGAGAATTGACGCTTTCCGTTCGGAGGGGAGAAAATATGATTTTTAGGTATCGCTGATTAAAAATCAACCTTCTATAGAATTTTTGTCTGCCTGTTTGTTTGTTCGAGCATCACGTTAAACAATTGAACTGAACCGATTTTGATGAAACTTTTTTTGTTTGATAGCTTATGATTACATAGCTTATGATACAGAGTGTAATGAAAAGTATCATTAAACTTTTAAACCACCACCAACCAACCACTTTTACTTTGGGAGCAAACCTATCAGCGCAAAAAAAAGTCAGCTGTTCCATACAAAACTGCAATAGGTAGGTACCTATTCGACTCAAACGTATGGAGCAGCAGTTTTTTTTTGCGCTGACACGTTTGTTCCCATAGAAAAAGTTGTTCAGTTTGATGGGTAGAGTATGTGGCTTAAAGGTTAAATTTGATACTTTTCCTTACACCCTGTATAATTTCTGCGAACAAAGTCGCGGGTAAACTCTTAGTTTTTATATAACATTTGATACAGTACCCGGCAAAAACCTTGATAAATGCGGGGGAGTGAGGGGACCAGCGCAGTAGCACTTTCACCTAAAAAGTTGTTTTTGCGCAGTCAATGCCTCTAGATGGCGCCAGTGTACTGCGCACAGCGAACACTCACCGTCATCTCGGTGCTTGGCGTACTTAGCGGGCGGGATGTATATACTGTGGGTGGGCTTGCCGAGGACTCCGCTATTGTGGAATGTGGTCTCCGCCCACTCCTCTACTTCCTCCAGCGGCTCCTCCTCCACCGCACTGTAGGTTAAAAACCAAACATTTTTATGTCATATAATGACAATGGGAAACTGAATAGGCAAAATATAAGAAATTATGACATTAATAATTAGACTTTCTCCCCTACGGACGGAAAGCGTAAATTTTCGTCCCGCTGGGCTGCGTTCACGACCTTTGGGTGAGGTTGTTTTTTAACTCGTTCCTATGGATAGAACGTTTTCACCGAGGCTCGGAACGGCGTTAGTGCGAAAAGTTGCACTCGTTGTGCACTCTGGGCTTAGGTTCTGAACGCAGCCCTGCGCTAAACGAAGTTGCCGCTTTCCACCTCCGTCGAGCAGAAAAATAGTGTACGTACTAACCTCGGGCAGTAAATAAGAAAGCCTCAGATCACAATTAGGTACATGAGATTTGCGACCATCCTTACTTTCCTGCCCTCGGTGTGTAATCACAAATGTATCTTTTGTTAGGTTTGAGGCCCATAGTATTAATGTTATAATTGTAATGAATGGGTACTTTTCTGTCACAGAATAGTGATCCTTCTAGAAAAGGCGGCAACTGATACACCCCTATATGTGCAGTGGTACCACGTGAACTTTCACGTATGACAATGAGCGGCACTTGGTAGAAGCATCGCTATGTAGGGGTTAGTGGCCGCCGCGAGCTTGTATGACGCTATTTTTCTGGTAGGATAACTATTCAGTACTTAGTATTCAGTACTGACCAGCTGTAGGGCTGCACGCAGGGGGCGGGGTCGGGCGCGGGGTGAGCGCGGGCGCGCGGGGGGGAGCGAGCGCTGTACACCGCGCGCACCACCTGCCACACGTGCGACACCTGCGGGCGATGTTCCGCGTTATTACCATGGAGCGCAGAACCATATATTTGTTGAACAGACAGATTGACAAGGTCTCACCGTGTGGCGCTCGTACTTGTCGGCCACTTGCGCGTTGTGGGCGGCGAGCTCGTGGGGCTCGGCGCCGCACAGCCGGTACTCCAGCGCGCAGGCGCGCACGGGGCAGCGCGGCCGGGAGCTGCGCCGGTGCCGCGACAGTCGCGAGGCGGCGCCCGATGGGAACGCGCGCTCCAGCGCCGCCTGCGCCGCCGGGCTCAGCGAACCCGCTGTCGGCTGCTTGCGGCTAACGATATAGATAGTAGATAGATATTGAGAGTTCTGGCTCACTCAATAGGTTGTCTAGAAGAAATCGCTTCTTAGCGATAGAACCACCTTATGTTGTACCTCTTCTTTTGTGCTCTGTATTTTACTGTTTATATTTTGGTGTAAAATTGAACAGGCGTTAACCGGTTAGGAACAGACCTGTTGAACAGATATGAACAGGTGCAGATCGATTAGGAACAGGACCTGTAGTTCAACGAGGAAACTGAGGTCGAGATGAGATATTTAGGTTGCTGGTTTTGTTGATTTGTAAGGAGTGATTTCTTCCATTCAACCTATTGAGTGAGCCAGAACTCTCAATACCTATCTACTAATATAGATTGTCTGATAGCGCAGTTGGTAGTAAATATGGAACGTGGCGTTACAGAAGGGCCGCGCTGCCACGCGTGGTGTGTGCGCCAGTTCGCACGCGGGTGTGTGTGTGTGTGCGAGGCCGGGCACGTGGCGAGGCGGCAGGTCGGGCAGGGCGCGCGCGGGGAGGGGCCGCGCGGGTGTGTGTGTGTGTGTGTGTACGTGTGCTGCACGTACCCGAGGCCGGGCACGTGGCGAGGCGGCAGGTCGGGCAGGGCGCGCGCGGGGAGGGGCCGCGCGGGTGTGTGTGTGTGTGTGTGTACGTGTGCTGCACGTACCCGAGGCCGGGCACGTGGCGGGGCGGCAGGTCGGGCAGGGCGCGCGCGGGGAGGGGCCGCGCGGGTGTGTGTGTGTGTGTGTGTACGTGTTCTGCACGTACCCGAGGCCGGGCACGTGGCGAGGCGGCAGGTCGGGCAGGGCGCGCGCGGGGAGGGGCCGCGCCGGTGTGTGTGTGTGTGTGTGTGTACGTGTGCTGCACGTACCCGAGGCCGGGCACGTGGCGGGGCGGCAGGTCGGGCAGGGCGCGCGCGGGGAGGGGCCGCGCGGGTGTGTGTGTGTGTGTGTGTACGTGTTCTGCACGTACCCGAGGCCGGGCACGTGGCGGGGCGGCAGGTCGGGCAGGGCGCGCGCGGGGAGGGGCCGCGCGGGTGTGTGTGTGTGTGTGTGTACGTGTTCTGCACGTACCCGAGGCCGGGCACGTGGCGGGGCGGCAGGTCGGGCAGGGCGCGCGCGGGGAGGGGCCGCGCGGGTGTGTGTGTGTGTGTGTGTACGTGTTCTGCACGTACCCGAGGCCGGGCACGTGGCGGGGCGGCAGGTCGGGCAGGGCGCGCGCGGGGAGGGGCCGCGCGGGTGTGTGTGTGTGTGTGTGTACGTGTGCTGCACGTACCCGAGGCCGGGCACGTGGCGGGGCGGCAGGTCGGGCAGGGCGCGCGCGGGGAGGGGCCGCGCGGGTGTGTGTGTGTGTGTGTGTACGTGTGCTGCACGTACCCGAGGCCGGGCACGTGGCGGGGCGGCAGGTCGGGCAGGGCGCGCGCGGGGAGGGGCCGCGCGGGTGTGTGTGTGTGTGTGTGTACGTGTGCTGCACGTACCCGAGGCCGGGCACGTGGCGGGGCGGCAGGTCGGGCAGGGCGCGCGCGGGGAGGGGCCGCGCGGGCTGCGCGTGCGCCAGGTCGCCGCGCGCGGAGACACACACGCCCTGCGGGTTGGCCCACAGCACGGGGTGCGCCGCCTCTGAGAACCGGTGACGGTACAGGCTGCAGTCCTAGTGAGAAGCAATTAGATTTCATCATGTTGTTAGTTTTAGTGATTAAAAGAATCATGAAATAAACTGACAAAAATGCAACAATTAATAAAAAGAACATGCAAATGGATATTAAGTGAACTAAAAAACGACGTCTCCCAGACATCTTAGATTACAAGATCGCTTTGAATTTCAAAGTAATTCGAGCCCGTTTGAAATGAACTCGAAATGAATTAATTGTAATAATTAATTGTAATGTAATTTCAAGCTCTCTCTCAAATATTGCAGTGCCCCGACGAGGTGCGACATGTCTAAAGGACTATAAATAATTTATTTAGATCTAAGACAACCATGTGGCAATGCAATAAATGAATATGAATATGAATATGAATATATTATGATGTATACACTCACGTTTGAGAAATAGATACGTACCCTGCTGGTGGAGAGGAAGGTGTGGGGGTCGGCCTGCCAGGCGATGGCGGTAGTGACGTCACGATGCTCAGCAAACGTGGCCAGCGGCACGTGCGGCCGCCGCACGTCCCACACGTGCACCGCACAGTCCAGCACCAGCGCACACGACGCCACCTGGTACCTGCGGGGTTTATGAGTTCATTGAACGTGGCGAGAGGCACGTGCGCCGCCGCACGTCCCACACGTGCACACGACACCACCTGGTACCTGCGGGGGGAGGGTGGGAAAGGGAATATCTTCCAAAGCGCGTTGGGTCCGTTGTTCTTAGTTGAATTGCATTCTTAAGTACATTCATAGGCTCACACCATAGCCACGACCTTGACATAATCATTTCGACATTTATTTCATATTTCTCCCCTCCGAACGGAAAGCGTCAATTTTCGTCCCGCTGCGCTAGACGAAGTTGCCGCTTTCCACCTCCGTCAGGGAGAAAAATAGTATAACTAACCTCGGGCAGTAAATAAGAAAGCCTCAGATCTGAGATCTTTCTTACTTTCCTGCCCTAGGTGTGTAATCTACTATATTTATTGACGAAACCAAAAGCTTTGTATAGGCTAACATAGAACATAATAGTTTGTGGATCATATTAATGCTGACTGCATTGTTCTCTATCTGGGGGGTCAGACGAATGTCGTTTGTGCTGATAACCTAATACAATCAGCTAATCACTAAACTGAGGAGTTTGACCTGTGATCTGACCTTACCGGCGGCGAGAAATATCTATACTCCATTCCAAATAGGGGCGAAAAGAAGGAAAAAAAGGTTCTTTATAGTACACACTTTAAAGACATACGAAAAATTGTATCAAACAACAAAATGGCGATGTTGAAAGACCTAAAGAAGCAGTGGTGCACACATGTGGTTCGTCTTCCTTTCAATGAAGCTTTTTTAATGATAGTTATGAAAAATATCCGCCAGGTGGAGCTAGTAGTAGCCATATTGAAACTTGAAAAAATATTTTTAAAAACTCTAAAAAATGTACTAAGATTAGTAGAACTTCTTTCAAATCGTTATTGAGCATCGTTGTATTTATTTATGAATAGATTTGTCTCTAATCGAAATCTGGAAAATCGAGAAAAAATTTGTTTGCAAGTTATTGAGGTAGGTACTAGAACAGGCGCAGAGACTTAATAGTTTGTAACACAGAACACACGTACTGGCCAGGATTTAGGCGACTAATATCTATAATGAATAATGACAAGTTTCCTAGTGCTAAGTTCGTAGCCTCGAAAAATATGCCTTCTTGTGTCCTGCCTGTCTGAACTACTAAACAAAAATAAAAAACCGGCCAAGAGCGTGTCAGAATCTCCCAAGGTAGGGTTCCGCAGAGTTCTATGAAAAGCTTTTCTTAACATAGCTTAAATAACTTAAGAAATCCTCAAGAAGCAAACAATAGTGCGATTTAATTCCGTTCAGCGCCATCTATTGATAGACGCCGATACGGCGGTCGACGGTCGATATTTTATTTGATTTCTCCGAAACTAGTTGGGCTACAGCTTCTGTTATAATTTTCATTGAAAGTACTTACAGAAAGCTATTTTGTATCACATTTTCAGATTTTATACTCCTGTATTTTAGAAGTTAGTACGCCCTATGTTTGACTTTGAGCTCAAATATCTCGAGACACAAGCATTGTAATGATTTAGTTTCTATAGGAGTTTTCTTCAATAGGACAAAACCTATCCAACGTCACCGCACTCATTTATTTAAAAAAAATTATCTTTCCACCCAATTAAAAAAAATCTTTGTCGAAAAAAATTTACTTGCTTTATGATTATGACTACCTCATTTCTGTTTGGGTTACTGTTATCTGTCTTCATACCAATTTTCGATTCAATAGGTGCAATAATGAGCCTGTTATTGAAGTGGGACATACAGACAGACAGACAGAATGGACGAAAGTATAAGGGTTCCTAGTTGGACTACGGAAACCTAAAACGAACAAGGGGTTACATTTTTGTGTGGTTCCAGCCTATGATAGACCACCCGAATTCTTCCAGTGGGTGTTGTATGAGGCGACTAAGGGATTAAAGGTTTCTCATACAGTGTTTAATATATGGGTGAAGGGCTAGCCACCTCTCACCACTTGACACGTCATTCGATCCTGAAACTTACATTAATAATAATATAATAATAAATTTGTTTATTTTGTTCTCCACAAATACATGTAATACTACTTAGAGCTAAAATAAAATTAGAGCATTCAGTTTTGTATTGTGGAGACTGGTGCCTGACTCAAGATACCTATGAAGGTTCTCGTGCCTCAGGTTACCAGGTCTCCACCCCAAGGACAGAGTAACAGCGTGTGTACTATAGTTAATTGTGAACGAAAGATGATAGTAAGACAAAAGGCTAGTGCTGACTTTACAAAATAAAAGCAAAAACAATAGATACGGTTAAGTGCCTACAATACATGTAAATTAAAATATGTAAAGAGTGTGTTCGTGTGAGTAAGTGTGTGAATGCATATGTGTGTTATGAGCTAAACAGGGACCATCAGTAGATCTTCAGTTTCATCGTAAGAGAGGGTAAATTGCTAAATGTGAGCATTACTACGAGTATAACTACACTCTTAAACAGAAAGTACGTAGGAGTAACAATATTTCTGACCACCCCGAAAGGGATTACGGTCGTGAGTTTATGTATGTATATAACTGTGTATGTAATTTATCAACCATCACTCGTGACTAAGACGTCATCACGCTGCTGGCGGCCAAGATTCAGTAAAATTGACAGAGTAACTAAGAAATTTTCTACGCAGATGTGACATTATTGGTGTTAAAATAATAAAAAATAATCCGTACTTGGAGTCTATGGTATCATTATTTTTGAAATAAAAAAGTAAGTTATAGCCTGTAGAATCCCACTGCAGGGCAAAGGCCTCCTCTCACGAATAGGTGTGATACCATACTCCACCACACGGGATACTACAAACTGCTCAGCAGTTTGGCGATATTAAAATTTGTAAATTTAGATGTAAGAATCTGAAATAAAAAAAAAATAAAAAAAGTGCGTGTTGGTGGAGGCAAGGTAGTGCTCAGCTGTCTGTCAGAGAATATTCAAGCCACCTAAATTGGCATCTGACCTGGCTCAACGAATAGTTACAACGTCACCTGACGGAACTATACGAGACCAACTGCTAAACGTGCCTTCCGAAGCACGGAAACGCTTGAGATGAAATACCACTAGACGATCCATTCAACGACTGACCGGACCTGACGTTACTTTACTCGGTGATTGTTTCCAATGCAAACGAGCGCTTTTTGAAATATAGCATCAAAAGTGCTATCTCTGACTGGTATGTCAAAATATATGAAAGATTCATAGATTTAAAACTTTTCGCTTACTCTGAAAGATGGAGCCTCGATTTCGTTGAGAGTAAGATAGCAATAGTTATAGTGTTAGGCCCTACAAAGCCAAAATCAATAAAAAGCCGCAAGATAGCCGTTCGGCACACATGTCAGAACAATAATGTTGACCGGCAGTTCTTAAAAATATTTCCCTTAGAGTAAGGGGGGAATTATGACGTCATACATTTTTGTTCTGAAACCTATCGTGTGGGCTATTAAATAAAAGGGCTTCATGAGTCGGTCTTAAAAATATACTACACCAGCCATGTGTTTTAAAAAATCCAAAAAATATTTTCAAAACATACCAAGCGAGGGCTCCTCCAGGTAGAAAACGGCTGAGTAAATTTTTGGAAAGCCTACGCCAAATGTATCGTAATATCGTCATCCGTCATATCTAACGTCAATAATGCAAATTCAAAAATATATATTGACGAATGCGGATTGGTAGACTTCATATAACGCATCCGAATTTTTTCTTCAGCGTATGCAGGTTTACTCACGATGTTTGCTTCACCGCTTGCTTCACTTCATCTATGTCACTTGTTGGGGACAAAAAACCTATCCTTGATGGTATTCCATCTACTGACACCTGCACAATATTGGAGACGCTTACTTGAGTCTATTTTAAGTTGTATAGGTATTGTGTCTTGTATTTTTACTGTATTACAAATAAATAAATAAAATATTTATTTTTACTGCTCTTGGGGAACGCATTATTGTCAGCACTTATTTTGATTAGAAATTGTTATATTAGGATGCGATACCAACACGAGAATTACCTACTCTGACTGAATTAGCATTACAATAAAAAGTGATTTAGTCGACAATACATGTTTTTCACGGTGGTAAGTATAAGTATTGAGGAATGCAGGATTGAAGTCTTCCAACTTTTTTTTGAAGGGCAGTTTTAGATGTGAACACCTTCCGGTAGTACCTACTTGAAGAATATTCTGGCGATGAAGGCTGACCACGGTTGGTAAGCGAGGGTCTTTGGTGAATTTCGATAAATTGAAAGCCATTCAGTAGGCCTCGCATGCCACCCCCGAGAAAATGATAAAAATCGAGATGTGCCTCCATCTTTATTATTTTACGTATTATGCCAGAAAGAGTGCGCATGACGTTTTTCTCGTTGAAACGCTTTGTAATGGGTGGCATGCTCGCCGTGCATTAATACATTCTGCTCACGCTTCAATGTTGTTTAACTGTTAAAAAATAAAAAAATACGATTGGGGGCCGCACAATAAGCTCGAACCCCCTTCAAAAAATCCTTGTCACTGGAAGGATAAAAATACTTAATAAGTTCTTACGCACGATTACTATTATGTACATACAATGTGGCAAGGAAAAACATTGTTGAATTTAAGATGGTGTTACAATCTTTTGTTAGATTAATTATAGTGTTTCGTGTTTATATCGATTCCGTACTTTAGGGAAAAATTCTTTAATGCATTAATAAGATTTAGGTGGTTACAAACAATGTGAAGGACGTATTAATACTTGGATTTATTGATATTTGAATAAAGTGTATTTGATTGATTGAAACTCGTTTAATTTGCCCTCAAAATCGATTTTTAGTGCGGTTCAATCATACGCAATTACGAACCTAGTGAGCACATAACTGATGTTTTCTTTCGTTTCCATCAACATCGAACGAGTGAAAAGATAAAACTAACATGTTTTTGTGTTTAATTTTGACGATATTCTTTTTAATCTAAGATAGTTTTCCTATATTTTGTATTTATATAACATTCTTCCGTCGAACACTGCCAATCGGTACATTGATTTTTTATAAAACGATCACGGTCTGAAAAGGTTTCGTATCCCTGCTGCTGTCATCTTCTTATTTTCGTCTTTATTTGACATATAGTATAGCTAATGTCACTAGACAACACACGTTCGGGTTTAGCATGGCAAAACATTGTTTTTTAGCCTACATTCCAATGCTGAACAAAGACGTCTCCTTTGAACTTTCAACCATCTCTGATCTGGGCAATATCTAGGCACTATCATAGAAAGCTTCTAGATCGTCCACCTCGTTCTTCGAGCAGTACGGGTAACATGCCACGAGGCACAGAGCTAAAAAAGTAAAATGACGCCGTGCCCGCTTTTTTAGCATTCACAAAAAAACAAAAACAGAGGCACATCTCGATCTTTCTCCCTTTTTTTGGGAGGTGGCGTGCTAGGCTCTTTGGGACCCAGTGGGTAACAATTTATCCCATCTCTCCTGGTGAACAAGGTGTATTCTACAAAATCTTACGCATTATTAACTTTTCGTATAAATTGTTTTGAAATCGATCATTACATTACTTAAAATAAAAAATGTAGTCTTACTTTTTCTGTGGTCGCCACTTGACGTGCCCGACGGAGGCTATGGTGTAGATAGTGTGCTCCAGGTTAGGCTTCGCGTGAACATCCCATACCTGCAACACATTCATAAAAAAGAAGTCATATGCTGTAGTAGTCCACTGCCGGGAACAGGACTCCACTATGCGGCCCGTTGTGGATTGGTGACGGCCAGTAATAGTGTTAGAAAAGTATTTGTATTACTCTAAAATTGTTGATTCTTTCCAGCGACATTATAATGTACCAATAACTGGTATAACTTGGTACATAATCTCAATAAATATACCTAATTAAAAATCATCCTTTTTGTTATCCAGGGTGTAATCGAAAGTTGAGGCCATATTTTATTTAAAAGGTGCGTCAGACCAACAATATGAACAACATTCACTGTGGGTGGAGACAATGCCAATGTGGAGATCGCGAAAAAAACAAGTTTTAGAAAAGTTTTGTAAGAACAGCTAATCTTTTTCGTGATTTCAGATTTTAAACTTTATCTGCGCTCCAAAACTTGTATAGCGGACGAAGGCCTAAAAACAGCTCTGCTGAAGTGGGATTGGGCAGGACTTATCTGCCGAATGCCTGGATCAAGATGGCCACAGAATAGGTTCCACAAGACGGTTGCTGACGTCGAGGAAGACCCAAGAGAAGATGGAGTGACGACTTGAATACCTTCCTGAACGGTTGGCCCGATTTCGCGTTGCAAAGGGAGGATTGGAGGAAAAGAGGGGAGGCCTTTGTCCAGCAGTGGGACACAAAATAGGATATAAAAAAAAGGAAAGTTGTTCAGTTTTATGAACGAAACCACCTCTTTCACATTCTGGATATATGGATAACAAGAATAGCTTCGCTGAGCGATAAACAAAACATGAATACATTCGAATATAAAAACACAAAGCCATAAATCAGTTATCTTCTATACGACCTACATATTTATCTACTCGCATAATTATACTATTCCACTTGCGTTAACAATTTAATTTACATGTCGTGTTATCTAGAGTTTATTGTACTAGAAACTGTATCTTTTGACCTGATTATATGAAAATCGCAAAATTATTTAGATAGACTTTTAGTCACCTGGATAGCCTGACTATTTTATTGTTTGTTTTGGGGACTATGCTGAGATATTGTGTCCTTGAACTCTGTAATCATTTATTTCCAATACATATAATTGCATCCTTGTTGTATCCTGTAAAATTATTGCTGTTTTTGGGCTAAAATATATTCAGAAACTCACAATAGGCATCCCCATTATTCCTTTCAGGGTTTAGAAACTTTGCAACAACTATTCAATGTCTTTTAAACCATGTAATTATTAGTAGCTGCCAGGTTATCTCTTGCAGATTTTGGATGGAACTAAATGCCATAGCGAGCAGCGCCAAATTGATTGCAGACAATAAGTAGGTAACTCGTTTATAGATTGATCTAGAAACAATGCAAAAGAAACCTTATCTTTTGGCTGTCTGGAAACAAACTATCTATAAACCACTAGTTTTTAATTAGTTACGAAACTTTAAGTGTATTCAGACCGTGAACCTGAACAACTTTCCCTAAAAAACATGGGTTGAAACCGACAAATTTTTTTGGACCTCCCATACAAAAGTACGGATCGGCCGATCGATTTTCTATGGGAGGTCCAAAAAAATATCACGTTTTTTGGACCCATGTTCCTTAGGGAAAGTTGTTCAGATTCACGGTCTGAATGCACCCTTAATGTTTAGTTACTAATTTAAAACTACTGGTGTATTAGTTGCTGAACTATAACACCCTCACCTTGATGGTCTTGTCTCTAGAGGCGGTGGCGAGCCAGGACACGGTCGGGTGCCAGTCGCAGGCGAACACCGGGCCAGAGTGACTGCCGCGTGACGTCACAACTATAGCTGCACTACCCTCACCTTGATGGTCTTGTCTCTAGAGGCGGTGGCGAGCCAGGACACGGTCGGGTGCCAGTCGCAGGCGAACACCGGGCCAGAGTGGGCCGTGAATTGCTGGAGGCAACGCTCGTGCTTGCGGACATCCCACAGCTGGACGCTGCCGTTCTCTGAGACTGCTGCGAAGGTGTGCGCTTGGTGGGGGCTGAACTGCACGTCGCGGATTGATTCTGTATTGCTGGGTAATAAATACCGATAAAGTAAACATAATTGTTATGTAATCAAGCTATTCTTTTTATTAGACAAGACAATGACAGGTATCAAAATCATCCAGCATAGAGATGGTTGTATACAGTTAACTAAGAAGTTTCCTATACACCACAATTCTCCCCTCCTAGCTGCTGCGGATCAAGGGTGCAGCCAAGAGCTGGTCGAGGTGTCTGCGCCAGACATCGCCGCTTTCGGTGCGGAGCTCGTAGTGCAGTCTGCCCAGTCGTTTCGTGATAGTACCAAATTTCCAGCGCTGTGCGGTACTGCTGTAGTCCCGAGCTTGTACATGATCACCAGGGATGAACTGCTTGATGTTGATCTGGTGTCTTAGAAAAGTCTCTCTACCTGCATTTCTTAAAAACATAGCATGCAATGCTGTGCGTATTTCTCTGCCAAACATGAGCTGGTAAGGCGTTTGGCCATCAGCATTTGGCGTTCTTCGGAGACGAGTTTTCACAATTACCAGCTTCTCGTGTAGGTTACCTCCTTCCCCCTCTAAACTACGCAAAACTCTCTTGACTGTCTGCACAAACCGTTCTGCTTGTCCATTGGTTGCAGGGTGGTATGGAGCGGAGGTCCGGTGTCGAATCATACTGTCTCTCAGGAAACTTTCAAACTCTTCTGAGACAAACTGTCGTCCGTTGTCCGAGACTAAGACTTGAGGTATCCCAAAGGTGCAAAATAATTCTTTCAGTTTTTGAACACACCAGGAGCTTGTGGTTGACTTGGTAGGTATAATTTCAGTCCATTTGGAGAATGCATCCACAATAATAAAAAGTTGGTGCCCATGAACAGGACCGGCGAAATCAATGTGAAGTCTTTGCCATGGGCCATCAGGATGTTCCCAGTGGTGTAGTGGTGTTTTCTCAGGTTCGTTTTGTTGCATTCTGCAGGCTCTGCAAGATTTAATCTTCGTTTCAATGTCGTTATCAATCCCTTTCCAATAGACGAAACTGCGGGCTAGAAGCTTCATCTTCACAATTCCTGGATGACCTAGATGCAGTTCGTTTAGTACGCGTTCGTGAAGTGTTCTGGGAATAAGAATTCGCATTCCTCTCATTATACATCCGTCGTGTAAGGTAAATTCGTTATCTTTATACCCGATCGTTCTCAATGATGCCCCGGATTCTAATGCTTGTAGTAAGGTTGTGTAATCGGGGTCATTCTTAGTTTCGGTCGCTATCGTGTCAGGATTAATATTAATAGTATTTATTTGCTGCAGTTGGAAGTTGTAATTCTGGTCAATTCTGTTAGTTTTAGTATTTTCAATAGGGAATCTGGACAAATAGTCAGCATTGGAGTTGTTTCCTGAGGTTCTGTATTCAATGGTGTAGTTGAATCCCGATAAGAAGTGAGCATAATGAAATAGTCTCATCGTGCTCATCGCCGGTAGGGTTTTGTGTGGATGGAAAATTGATGTCAGCGGTTTATGATCCGTGACGAGTATAAACTTTCGGCCGTAGATGAAGTGGAAGAACTTTTTCAACCCCCAGTATATTGCCGTAGCCTCCTTGTCAATTTGACTGTATTTCTTCTCACTGTCCGATAACGTTCTCGAAGCAAACGCTATAGGTCTCTCCGATCCATCGAGGAGTCTGTGTGATAGCACCGCACCAAGTCCCAGTGGTGATGCATCGGTAGCTAATACCAACGGTTTTGTGGGATCAAAATGTGTCAGTACTCTTTCGCTCAAAATTTCCTTCTTTATTTGAATGAAAGCTTGGTCGCATTCTATAGACCAACGAAAACTTGATTCTTTCTTTAGTAGGTTATTCAGTGGGTTTGTGATTGATGCCAGGTTAGGTATAAATTTGTTGTAAAAGTTTGCCATACCCAAAAATGTCCTCAGTTCTGCAGTGTTTACTGGGCGTTCAGTTTTGACTATAGCGTTTATCTTGTCTCTGTTTTTGTGTAGTCCTTCTTTGTCGATCGTGTGTCCGAGGTAATTTATGCTTGTTTTGAAAAAGTGACACTTGTCTTTATTTACTCGAAGATTATTTTCTTTCAGTTTGTCTAGAACCAACTTCAGTCTCTGTAGTAGCTGTTCTTTTGTTGCTCCTTGTATGATAATGTCGTCAAAGAAACACTTAACTCCTTCTAGCCCTTGTAAAAGTTTGTCCATAAACTTCTGCCATAAACTCGGTGCGACCTTTACTCCGAACATGAGCCTATTTACTTTATAAGTACCTTTATGTGTGCTGAGTGTTTGTAGCATTGCGCTTTCCTCGTCCATCGCCATGTTGAGGTACGCTTGCGTAATGTCGAGTGTACAGAATAACTTTCCTCCGTTCATTTCTGCAAAAATGTCTTCTATCATAGGTATTGGGTATTGCTCGTCTTGAATCACTTGGTTCAGGGTGACCTTGTAGTCGGCACATAATCGGATAGAGCCGTTGGGTTTGACAATTGGTACCACAGGAGTACCCCACTCGGAATGGTCAACTTTTGTAATGACACCTTGTTTGCATAGCCGTTCTATCTCTTCATCTACTCTGTTTTTTAAAGCGTAAGGTATTCTTATTTATTTATTTATTTATTTATTCAGATTTAGGATTACTAACAAAGTTAACACAGATACAATCACAGTTCTAAAGCTATTACAATAGGCAGGTGCAACCTCACCATCACCCACCACCACCACCACCACCACCACCACCACCACCACCACCATCACCACCACCTGCCACCTCATTCTTCGTGGTTTAATAAAAATTGGTTGCGTGTTTTCTTTCAGGTTTAGATGTCCTTTGTAATTAGGTATTTCGCCGAGGTCGGACATGAAGACCGAGGTCTTATAAAGTTCTAACAGTTGGTCTAATTCTAAGTTTTCAGTATGTTGTACCGTTTTTATGTCTGCTAGGTTCAGTGTTTTGAGTTCCTTCATCCAGCTGCGTCCGAAGATAGGATCTACGTTGTCATTAATGAGATACAGTTTCCCTTGAAATTCTTTTCCTTGATATTTGCATTGAACGTATGTGACTCCCGCTGGTTTGATTATTTCTCCAGTATATGTTCTAAGTTTGATGTCTGTTTTGAATATCCTTTTATTTATATTATGGTTCCTGTAGTCTCGCATTGACATTGATGATAGAGTGGCTCCAGTATCGAATTCCATCTTTAGTGTAGTGTTTTCAATTTGTACGGTTATCATAAACTTTTCAGATGCTTCTCCGACTATCACATTAATATCGTTCCAGTCATCGTTATCACTTACAGCTGGTTCTTCTACTTGATGTGTGTTCAGGCTGGTTGTGTTTGGGTTTGCGTCGGACTGGTGTTGCAGGCAAACACGGGCAAGATGACCAACCTTATTGCATTTTCGGCAGGTTACGTTGATGGCGGTACATATGTTGGATTCATGAGTAGCTCCACAGCGGAAACATTTCCCTTTTAGATCTCTGAATGTGATTTGCCTTGGGCTTTGAATCTTCGATCGGTAGGTATTCTTATTTGTAGCTATTTTATTGATGTGGTCTTGACTGGTGCTTGGTTGTTCATTAGTGATCATTGTTGCGTTTTCTGCCTTACCCATTTCGATGGATGTTGCGATCTGTGTCAGTGATTTGAATGTACATACTGTTGGATCTTGTAGGATTCTCGTTCGTGCGTCACTATCTTTCAATCCTCTTATAAATTGTAGGCACAGAAAGCTTTCTGATGTATTTTGTTGACAGTGTTGGCATTTGAATTCACAGTTGGTTGTAAGTTTCTTTAATTCTGCTGCATATTGGGCTGCTGTTTCATCTAACTTTTGTGTTCTTGTTATAAATTTGTGTTGTAGTGCCCATTTGCTAGGTTTAGGGTCTAAATAATCGTCAAGTATTTCGGTAATAAGATCAAATGTCATATTCATTGGCTCTTCTGGACATACAAGATCGCAAAGTTTCTCATGGAGTTCTGGTGATAAGGTGGCAAGTAGGATGTTGGTCTTCATCTGTGTTTCGGTGATTTCATTCAACCTGAAGTACACTTCCAGTCTCCTTCTAAAGTTATTAAATTTTTCTGATTCTTGCAGTGGTTGGAAGTTTATTTTTGGTGAGTTCTTACGGTCATATTGTTGTTGCCGCTGATCTTGTTGTTGGTGTTGTTGTTGCTGTTGTTGTTCTTGGTTTTGTTTCTGTTTTGTCAAAAGTTTAATTGTGATTGTAGTATATAGTTCTTCAAACTCGTATCTGTATTCCTGTTCTTGTGCGTAGGTGGTTTCGTCGTTAGCTTCGATAGCCTGGTCCTCAATGTTCTTTTGTGTTCCCCGCAGTGACTGAATCGTCTCTTTCAGCCCTTGGGAGCGGGCGGTGATGTCCTCGTCAGACATCGCCGTCCTTTGTTCGATGTAGTTGTCTAGTCGTGTGAGCAACCCGCGTAGGGTGCCCCGATGTTTCCTTACGTTATCCATATTTTGTAGTGTTTTTACGATGTTTTTATGGGTTCAGAATCGTCGCCAATAATAAATACCGATAAAGTAAACATAATTGTTATGTAATCAAGCTATTCTTTTTATTAGACAAGACAATGACAGGTATCAAAATCATCCAGCATAGAGATGGTTGTATACAGTTAACTAAGAAGTTTCCTATACACCACACTGGGAATGAGTAACAGGGTTGAAGTTTGTAAAATTATACTTTCAATAAGCAACAGACAGACTGCAAAACACCACATGGATTCAGTTTTTACCTTTTTGGTATGGGACCCTAAAAAGACTTAATTACCATATGACTGGTTTGAGATGTAAACCAATGAATGAAAATATAAAATATACAGGGTGTCACAAAACACCCTAGTAATACTTAAGGTTTAGAGTCTAAACCTAAACTTTCTGTCTAAACTTTAGACCATCAAACTAAACCACTTTCACTAAATATTGTCATTGAATACTTCTGCTACATACCTAATGAAAGTCCTGGCAACCTCCTTCATGCGTAGGTCGAAACACTTCATCATGCCATCCTGAGACCCTGAGATAAGCAGCGCTGGCTCTGTAAGGTGGAAGCTGACCTGCAGATGATAATAATTTTTATTTTATAAAACCTGATGGTTTAGCATGGCTGCGGGCTGCGCCCCATCTCTCTTTCCTTTCTCGAAGTAAGAAAAAAGTGTGTCAGAGCCACTATATGCAGTTGCATGTTGTCTACAATTCAATATTCATAAGTTTGAAGTATTTTACTTATTATTAGATTATTTCCGCTCAAGGGCGTCGCCAGCCCATGGCCCAGGGGGGGCAAGTTAAAACTATGGAGAATTAAAAATATTAATTGTAGGTCCAGTCAAGAGCATGAAGCTTTACACTTGTAGTAAAGACTTTCTCTTTGCTACGCTAAGTCAAGTCAATTGCACGGCCTTAGGACTTTGGTTGCTTTGCAGTTGGCTACATTTTTTAATTTCTAGTGGGGGCAGCTGCCCCTGCCCCACCTTGGCGACACCCTTGTTTCCTACGTTGGGCAAGCCTAAGCCAACAAGATCTTTAAGAAGCCATCAATTGCATATGCCACCTTCTAAGTCTACCTCGAATCCCGAAGTTGGTCATTTAATCTAACATTCAGCTTCCATTCGAATGGCAACTCTATTGGAGATGTCTGTCACTTGAGTTCTAGAGCGAATGACATCACTTCTGATCAGTTTTGATTTACCCAAAATTTTTTGTAGCTTTACCACCATTTTCTAAAGATGGCTGTAAAGAAGTTGCTGTCTGAAACTTTTACCTTGTTGACAGTCCTCTTGTGGTCAGAGAAGACATGCTCCTGCTTGGACCTGCCTGAACGTCCGAGGTTCCACACCACTACCGCTCCATTAGTGGCTGCTGTGGCTAATGTGTTCTCTGCGTAATACAACAAAAATCAATATAAAACAGGCTGAAAAAAAATTTCAACCAGGTAAGGCCGCTAAAGCCTATCCATATATATATACGCACCCAGTGATAAGTTGTATGGTGCCTCACGCTTAGATCAAAATAAAATTAATAGATAGGCCTAAAGCACGGTAAGTTGAAGCACACTACTGGTGCACTTGGTCCATACAAACTAGCACCATTATCTGTCAAATCTAGGGCACTTGCATACAAATTTGGGCTCAACTGACAATGAGTACCGTCGAATTTGGGGGTGGGGATGGGTGGGGGGGATAGGGGGGGGGGGCACATGCCCCCCTAAAGGGAAAAAGTTCGGAAACCCCCCTTTTTTTTTGCCCCCCTGCAGTCCAAAAATAGCTGGTAGAAGGCGTGGGAGGACCCCACATCTTGTTGGTTAGGTTAGCGAGGAGCGAGCGGAGCGAGCGGTGTCGCGGTAGCGGCCGGCGAGTGCCAGAACCAAATTGCTACTGTTTATCTAGTCGCCTCGAAGCCCCCCCCCCCCCCCCCCCCTCTGTGGGGTGGTAAGGGGATTTTCCCCCGTCCACCCCCTCAAATTTGTGCAGCAGGATACTAAAAATTTCACTTTTTATGAAAAAAAGGGGGGGGGGGGGTTCCGTACAATTTCCCTCTACGGGGGGGGGCATGTGGGGACCCCTGTCCCCCCCACCCATCCCCGACCCCAAATTCGACGGTACTCATTGTACAGTCCCTCCATTTTATTTTGATCTAAGGCACACCAACATAAGAACGTTGGCCCATTTTTTTTAGTACATTAGAAGCGTTAGGCTCTATCTTGCTTGACAATCTAAGGGTAAATACTTCACTAACAAGAGTGTAGCTCTCAGATACTGTGATTAAAAGATAAGAATCACGTTCATATAGCTTATTCATTAACATGTATAAAAAAGAATAAAAAGTTTAAAATTGCATACCTTCAATAGTAGACCACGCTACATCAATAGAAGAGAAATTTAAATTCAAGTTCTTCCCGACCCGCAGGTTGCATACTTCAGAGAAATCGTTTTCTCCAATTGAAAACACTTTGAAGACTGAAAAAGAAAAACCATTAAGTATAAATTTTCCTTTAATTTACAATAATATTGTTATGGTTATGTTTGTTAAAATAAGTTACCATTTCGTCCAGCGATGACTACTTGAGTGCAGTCTTTGTTAAGGGCCAGGGCATTCGCCGGTCCCTCCTGGGACACGCAGATTGTGTTTGAGGGTATCATTGTATCAAATCATCCAAAAGTGGTTACTGTTGAATGATGAACTGAACACGCATAGGTCTCTTGAAGTCCGTATTTATATAATAGAACCAGCGCACAAGCCACTGTTATCACCACGGCACGCACAAATCTTCGCAAGATCGCAGCGCAAATAAATTATAGGTTTATAATTTTACTAACACAAGAAAAAACAAAATATCAAAACCAAAGAGTATAGTAATTATACCAAAAGGAACAAAACATTGTGTTGTGTCACTGTGATTTTCTAACAGCTGGCTGAGCGAGCTGTTACTAGTCCCAAAGATCTAATACAAGTTAGTATTATTTGGTGGATTCATCCATTTATCCAAGATTAAATGAAAAGTTAAGCAATTAAATAATAAAGCCACAGTTTAATTTTATTGTCAAAATATTATTAGAAAAGTAAAATAACTGAGAAAATACAATTTTAATATTTGGAAAAGTACTGTTTTGGAGTAGCAGTTTAGTAACAGGTACAAATTATATACAGTCTGTGGGTGTTGGAAAACTGACATGACATTGACAGCTATGCGTCATTTGCGTGTTTTTTTATTTCCGAACTGAATTTCAGATATTGGCTAAATACAAAAATTTACAATAATGTTTTTATACACTCATACACTCAGTAATTTATTCAAATTTTATTACCCTGGCGTACTTCCAGAGTGTAGTTATTTATTTGTTTTTTCAAAACTAATGATAAGTTTGATAACAAAGATAACATAGAAATTTTTTTTTTACCTAATAATAAGACACAAAAACGTGAAACGTCAATGTCAAACTCAACTGGATTTCATTTCGGATATTTCTGCGATTTTTTCAGCCAATTTTTTCTGAAAGTGTATTTATTACACAAGTTACATAAAATTTCGTGCAGAAAAACTACTCCTCTTAGTATGTGAGGCGGATAGCTGAATCAGTCAGAATCATCACACATTGTGACCAAAAATGGAGAGTGGAGACAGGATCCTTGTCGCGGCAGGTCTGACGGCTGCTGTGGTGGTCGGGGCGTTCGTGCTGTGGGGTCCTGGGGGTGCGCCGCGGGTGCGCAAGCGGCGCGGGCAGATCGCGGGGCTGCAGAACCTCGGCCGGACCTGCTTCCTCAACACGCTGCTGCAGGCGCTGGCCGCCTGCCCCACTTTCATAGAGTGGCTAAAGCGATACGCGAAGGCCGACGCGCACAACAGCATGATTACTACTCTCTACACCGTTATTGAAGGTTTGATTTAATTTGTTTGTTATTGACGTTTTCCTGGGCTTGGGCTGGGTCAGTTTGAAGTAGTAGTTATATGAGTGGATTAAATTTCATGTTATTGCGAAAAGTGATGGCTGATGAACTCAATAAACATTATTTAAAGTAAACTTAAAGTTGGTTATGGTAATTTACATTTTTGCTGGGCATTTTATTGTCGGTTATCTATTATTTTTTGTAAAATTTTAGATGGACTCAAATCAACCTTTTTTAGAATTTCTGTCTATGTTTGTCTGTTTGTTTGTAACCGCATCACACAAAAACTATTAAACTGATTTTATTGAAACTTTTTGTGTTTGCTTTAGTAACATCTAAGTATTTGTTCGGTAGTGGTGAACGGTACGCACGAGGCGGCGCGCGGCACGCCGGTGTGTCCGCTGGGCGTGCTGCAGGCGCTGCGCGCGGCGGGGTGGGTGGTGCCGGCGGACCAGCAGGACGCGCACGAGCTGCTGCACGTGCTGCTGTCCTGCATCGAGGAGGAGACCACCGCCATGGCTAAGAAGGTAATGCATCTCTTTTGCTCTTTTACTATTCACTCTGAACTTCTGTATAAAATATTATGTGATATATTCAGAATCCCTTTGACTACCCTCGGTAGAGTATAGCTTGCTTCATAACATGTATAGACCAGCAGGAGAATAGAGTTAACGCAATAACTTGTACACCCTTTAGCCGGGCTGCCTGTCGGACGCGCTGGGGCTGGGCGGGGTGGGGGGCGGGTCGCGGGCCTGGTCGGCGCTGGCCTCGCCCGCCTCGCCCCCCTCCGCGCCGCACCCGCACCGCGCGGACTCGACGCCCCCGACGCCCTCCGCGCTGGCCACACACACCCCCGCGCGCCCCGCCTCCGCCGCGCCCGCCGACGAGCCCGACCTCGTCGAGAACGGTAAGTTCACTGTCTCGTATACATGTTATCTAGTCTAGGTTGCATCCGCATTGAGCTATTTTGTATGTCATGCTCCACATTCGGTAGGAGGACCGCGCACGGGCAGGTAAAACAGAATCTTTTAATTGAGTTAGAGAGGTTTGTACCGCCTTTTTGTACATGCCTAAACTAAAGAAGATTGTATGGGCGTTAGTCTACCACGCGTGCCAAATGCAGTGCAGTGTACTTTTCATTGTATCAGAATTTCTTCTTCAGCACGTGCAATTTTTTCAGAGCCTTTAGTATTAGGTAAATAAGTAAGAAAAACTTGTTGATACGTAGCACATCGTGCGTGCAGATTCGAGCCAAGATTCGGACTCATGATTGTGTACCTCAGAGCTACAATATTGGTCCTAAACGTAGCACGTTGTCGCACAGAGCCGGATCCGGAGCCGGCGCGGCTTCGTAAGGGCGTGTCGCGGTCGTTCTGCCACCTGAGCTCGGTGGGGCGGCGCTGGGTCACCGCGGCGCCGGCCCGCCCCGCCCCCGCGCCCCCCTTCCGCGGCACCCTCGCCTCCAGGCTCCAGTGCACCGTCTGCAGCACTAAGGTACTCGTCGTAGACCACAGAACATCAGAGAAATGCAAAGTAGCACCGAGAAATGCACCACGCCCCGCGCCTTATGGTGTTATGCAAATCATCCACGCCTACTTTGCACTTCTAACCCTTCTTATAATGTTCTGTGTCGTAGACTCCCAGGATATGAACACGTACATGTCCCCCTGTATTGTACTCACTGTCCATTGGTGACGGGCTCACTCCCCGTCATACTGGAAAACGCTTCGGTAGGTGCTACTAGGTAGAAAACGCGGATTTACTAAGTTGTCGGAATAACTCTGATATCCCCTCATGGAATATAGTCGTAAGCATATGCTTATGGGTGAACCCGTAGCCATAAAAGTTTGGGGGATGGCAACTTAACTATTCTTTTTCTGTTGAATCAATGGCATGACATTGAGTTTGACTTGCCATCGTAATGTAAAATTTTTGTCAACCAGCATTAAAATACAAATGTAAAGAAATCCTTTTTTTTTAAAACCAAAATAGCTGTTTCAAAATGGGTCCCATACTGTTAAATAAAAAAATAACGATCCAAAAAATCACGTTTGTTGTATGGGAACCTCCTTAAATATGTATTTCATTCTGTTTTTTAGTATTTTGTTGTTATAGCGGCAACATCATCTGTGAAAATTTCAAATGTCTTACTATCACGGTTCATTAGATACAGCCTGGTGACAGACGGACAGACATACGTTTGTATGGATAGTAATAACTAAGACTCCGCTGTCCATACAAACGTACCCCGGGACCCTATTGGGTCCCGTTTAACGCTTTGGGTACGGGAACCCTAAAAAAAACACTTGTTTGAGACTCACGTCACGTAGTGACATCTAGTTAATAAAATAAATTATGTATGATGGATGACTAAAATATGATTGCAGAGTCCGATCCGGTACGACAAGTTCGACAGCATCTCACTATCGATGGCCAATGCCAGCGCTGGACTGAAAGGCACATACAGTTTGGCTGGTAAGTTAACATTATATTTTTATCCTGTTACAGTTTAACTTGGTAACAATTATACACGATTTTGATCTCTAAAGCAGCTAAAGCGAAAGTTGATAAGTATTAGTGAAACATTAATTCATTTAATCGATGATCACTCTTTCGACACATCTCTTTATCTTGAAACTTCAAATACGCTAAAAGTTTCTTGACGAATTCTTCTCCATTGTGATTTTGTTAGTGAAGCGGTAGTAAATGTCGAGTCAGTGAAATAAATAAAAGGACAGTATGTAACAACCTAACCTAGCCTACCTAATAAATTTTCCTACTTAATATATTGCTATGCGAAACCGACTTATCTAAACTTAAAACTAAGAATTGGCCAATATTCGTGATCGTCTAGTTTCCTACATCATGTAGTAGTAACTCAGGCTCTTTAAGAAGAACTTAGAAACCTAAATCCTATCTGCAATGAACCAGAAATAATCCTAACCTAAATAGCTCTATCCTACTCAATTTCTATATGTAAATTTAAGCTTAAAACACCTAAATATAAGATAATGAATAGTTTTTAAATGAAACCACAAAGAAACCCACAATGTGGATGTTTTTTGTGATGAACCCCTACCATGTGGTCGGGTACAAGTTTTATTTGAGAAGAATATCGTTCCTTTATGTAAATTATGTAGATTTTATATTTAAATATCCTTCTCTAATACAACTTTTGGATGGGGAATGACCTCCTATCAATCAATTTCCTACCTCTCTATAAAAACAATGATTCTACCACCACATCACAAATCCTATCTACAGAGAAGATGTGGCCAGAAACTCTGCAGCACTTCTTACACCTATACATCAACTATAAATAGGAAAATGCGAAGAAACAAAGTAATTTTACTCTGATTCAAGCTTAGATGTCTAAGCTACCTACTTATCCCTATTAAGACTATTATAAAAGAAAATCTGAATTGTAATGATGTTGTTTCTAAGATAAAAATATCCTGTCATCCTATTATTAGCATGAACAGGAATAAATAGAAATTTCCTACAAACCCATCCCAATATTATTCAAGTTATGAAGTTACCTGTCCTATCCTAATCTATTTCTACTATAAGACGCGAATCCTAAAAACTAACCAATGTCTAAAATATTCCTATTCTAAAGCAAAGTCCCTTTGTTTGGATTACCCCGGTAAAAGGGAATCCGCAAAACTAGAGAAAGGTCTCACATTTACATTTAAACGTGTTGGTGTGTTGTGTAGATTTCCGAGGTGCAATGGAAATCTTAGAACTAAATGATCTAAAAGATTCGAGGGTGGAGCCCTCTAAGAGTACCTGGCCTTATTCCATGTGTATTGTCCATATCACGGCAGCAAAGCCATAAGTTGTGATATGAACGGTCCCTACCAGCAAGTGTCATATTTTATGGGACTAAATTTCGCACTCCGAATGCAAGGTTCCCGGCCCCCTAAAGGACATTCTCCACTTCGACGGTGAATTACCGGAAAACAATCACAAACAGATTACGAAACTTAGGTGGCTATAATCGTTATGTCGGTAAAGAACGATAGCTGACCCGCCACAATGCCAAACTCACTATTGGAAACTAAGAGCAATTCAGAATAACACCGCAAACTTTATTACTCTTAGCCCATGATACTTTTCATCGTGTTCCGATTCTCCAAGCTCACAATCTAAATATTGACTTCTTCAGAAATAATTCAATTAGGATTTAAAACGCAAAAACTCCCGACGCAAAAATTACCGAAATCTATTACATAATAAACTAAGGAAAAGTACTAGCTTCCTCTTCACTTACTTTACTATTCACAATTAATAAATCCAAAAGATTTGGAAAAATAAAATCAAAATTTATTCCGACAGCGTGTGAGCTCAAAGAAAGTTTCTAGAAGAATCCCCTGTCCGGGCCCCTGTCAACAAAACGCTCTAATTCGAATCCGGAATTTTTGAATTTGAAAATTTAAAAATAAAACCGATGATTAATAATCTGAAACCGCTGAGAAGTTTGCCTTGCTAAAGACGGTATAATAAAAATAGTTTGCATTACAAGAAAAGCTACTAAGTTAATTTCTCTTATAGGATTTAAGTATTTAAAAATTAACTATTTGCTGTTATATTTGTGATCCTGAACAAGGCTTCTTGTTACAAGTAATTAAAGAATGATTCTGGAAGTCCATGTACCACTCTTGGTCATCCTATAGCAAAGCTTGTCTACATCGGTACTGCGTACCCAGCACCTCCGCTGCATGTTAAAATGCAAAAGCAAAGCCGAAAACAAAGTTCGTTTGAAGCAATAGGAAGTTAAAAATAAAAAATTTCACTCCTCCGGGCGGAAAGCGTCAAGTTTCGTCCCGCTGCACTTAAACGAGGATGCCGCTTTCCGCCTTCGTCGAGGAAAAAAATAGTATACTAACCATGAACAGTAAATAAAAAAGCCTCAGATCACATGTTTACATAAGGTCTACATGAGGATTACATGAGTAATGAGACCTTTCTTACTGTCCTGCCCTCGGTGTGTAATCTAATATTACGTTGTGTGAAGTATGAACGTTGCCGCAGGGCTGCTGCGCGCGTTCACGGCGCCGGAGATGGTGAAGGGCGTGCGCTGCAACAAGTGCTGCCCCCAGCCCGACCTCAACGGGTCCTCGCCCGCTCCCGAGGCCGCCTACACAAAGCACATACGCACCGTCAGCTTCGGCAAGGTAATCTTCACTTCTTATCCGCCCACTTATGTAAGACTACCAACTGTTAGGACGTAATGATAGACCGGTGGTGGTTTAATAACTGATTTATTCTCAGAGCGTGACACTGAAGGTACTGGACCACAACGGCTTTAAAAAAAAATAGAATATTTGAAATACTTATAATTTTGAAATGAAAGAACTCCTATAAATTATGTACGATGTGATGTGTAATGTAAACGTTGTGTTCCGTCCCTCCTCAGCTGCCGGCGTGCCTGTGTCTGCACGTGGGGCGCGTGGAGTGGTCGGGGGGCGGGCTGGCCAAGCGCGGCGAGTTCGTCGCCTTCCCCGAGACGCTCTGCATGGCGCCCTACTGCGCTGTACAACCACCCAAGGTATACTATCTAGTGTCTACATGGTATTAGGGTAAACAGATGCATTACTTCAAGGGGTGATTGTACCCATGATACTGAATGGTTCGGACACTATTGAGCGCGGAACCTTCGTCCAGTAGTTGACAAATCGATTGGTTTATTTCCTTCCTTTCTTTCGTTCACTCGTATTATTTCTAATGAATAAACGTGTTACCCAGATGGAGCTATCGTCGCTGATGCGCGAGGGTCGGCTCAGGACGGGTCTGTCGGCGCTGAACGCGGCGGAGAGCGGGGGCGGGGGCGGGGGCGGGGGGAGCGGGACGCAGGAGCGCGCGCTGTTCAGGCTGACGGCCGTGGTGGTGCACGTGGGCGGGCCGCGCTCCGGACACTTCGCCACCTACAGGCGCGGCAACGGCTTCGAGGCCAGGAGGTGAGGCCGAGTCTGCAGCACTCTATACTTCTAACATTATCGATATTATAAAATTGGTACTAATGGAATTCACATTTTTTTACTACGTAAAGTAGAACAACATTATCGGTATTAAAAATATAGAACTTCCCAGTTTTCACACCTTTGGAGGTTGAATTGCGAAAAACTATTTTTTACTTGAGCACCGAGATGCCGATAGAAACATCCATGGCAAATTCTAATATTCTGCCGCAACACATCGTGCTGCGATCGACCTGACTGTTCGCATAACCCACTTCGCACATAGCCAATAGAATCGCCCCTGAAGTACTAATATAGTAGTGACAATGTCTGCAGATGGTGGTACACGTCGGACACGCTGGTGCACGAGGTGTCGCTGCAGGAGGTGCTGCGCTGCGCCGCCTACCTGCTCTACTACGAGCGCACGCGCGACCACTCCGCGCTCTCCGCCACCACCACGCAACACTTCTAGTCTAGTCGCGTGCTGTCGTGGCGCCGAGTAAAACTATACTCTATCCTGACGGGGATAAGACGATTTAAGCTCGTAAGCGTGGAGTTTAGCTGGCTGAGAATAAGGGTCAATTTTGTATAACAGGTTTTCACAACGGATTACTACCTTGATTCCTGAATAGGGTACAATTTGATAATATGAAAGCGTATGTTTCGTGTAATGTATTAACATCAGTGATACTAAAACCCTGAACTCTAGAGAACTGTATGAGAAGTCCATAAAAGACATTGCGCAATCCCGTTTACAAAACTGGTAAATTTGAATTTTATGATAAATCCAACTGCAGAAAAGGATAATTTCCATTTCATTGAGAAGTATGATATTCCTCGTGTTTTGTGTATAATTTTAGCCATCATACTCTTTGTATTTGTTCTTTGATTATACTCATTCGTTAGTTGCGCAACTATTTGAAACGAATACAGTTCGTCACGTTGGCTAATGTCGTTTAGAACAAATATGTTCAACATTTTTTTTAATCGATGATTGCGTAATGCGTAAGGCTTGCTTTTTTAATATGAATGTAGATGAATATCAATAAAATAACGGAGTGGGCTTATTGTCACTGATGTTAGCGTCTTACGAAGTCCCTTTTCAAAACCTTTATCCATTATAAATATAAAGGTTAAAATGACTTGATTAGTGGGACTATTTAAAAGGGAATTAACTGTAGGTTGATATTTGGCTGTGTCCTGAAAGAGTAAAATACATTTTCCTATTAAATCCATCGATCGATTCGTGTAAGTTTTGTCCATTATAAATTATAATAAAGCTCATATTCGTGTGGCATCGATGTCGACTGACTTTCAGTATTACATCTTTGTAATTTCCTATTTGTAATTGTAAATATTTTTGAACTAACACAAAAAGTCTTTTCACAGTAATTTTTTTATATCTCCACTAGTTTTCGAGTAGAATTCTACATTTCGTATTGCATTTTTAAAACGCAACATATCTCGGAGAACTTACTATTTAATAAAATATTAAGTACCTATATAATGATTCTGTGTATTTCATTTCATATAGCTGCAGTGAAAAGAGAACAGTAGGTGAACTCTATTTAGCTAAGTAGGTTTGCTTCTCAACGGAGTCGGTTCCATGAAGCAACAAATACAGAGGTGCGGTGCCAAATGCTACCATTTAACTCATAAATAATTTAAGATAATACGGGTGTTTATATAACTGTGCGAACAGCCTGCATCTAAAATTACTGAGCCATTAGTTTTCACGTACTAAAGACAAAGAGATGCACCAGAATGTGTTCTAATGAACACTTTTCTTTTAGAAAAATAAGTATAAGTACACTGATTTAACATTGATATTAGATGGATCGAGTTTTTATTCTTGATCTAAAGTAATAGAATAGAAAAGCTATCATTTAGTTTTGGGTTTACATCTATTTAGAAAGTTGTAGAATGTTTTAAATTTTGATATTAATTGTGTACTTATAGCTAACTGTTCAGCTACAGCGCCAAAACGGATAAAGCGCTTTGCGTAAATAGTAGGGACTATCCCTATTTTTCAATATTGCACTCATTGAATTCGAAATTTTACTTTGTGTTCACCTACTGTTCTCCATTCTACTCTGCCCCTGTATAGTAATGTGAAAACAGTAATAATGAACAAAGTGTGCCATATTGTAATTACCAGCTTCGCAGAAGCACCTTGTATTTTTCGTGATTTTACTTAAATCATGTTTTATATTCTAGCACAAAGTGAAACTCTAAACGAATTATCTACTTAAGCTAGCTTTCAAAGGCTAGAATAATTAAGATGGTTATAATGTTTTTATTTGATTACTTATGTCTTTTAGACTAGATTTAGAGTACTTACTGTTGTGCATTTACTGAAATGCTTTTATTATATCTGACATGTCCCAATGTAATTTCTTGTAAATAATTTTATTAGGAACTGTGTCATTTCATTACAGAATTGAATTGACTTTAACCCAAGTGTAAGCAGGACAACTATAATTTCTTGGTTTCAGTCAATCCTATTCTTTAAAGGTGCGTCTCATGTTCTATGATGTATCTAATAAAAATATATTAGATATAGGATTGAGGCTATCACACGGTTGTTGGTTAAAGTGATTTTGAACTTAGAGAGAATGTTAAAAGAAATTGGTGCCTAAAATTAACGTAAGTGTGTAGGTAAAGATCAATGGGTGTTGTTTTAAGCCTCGTTCAAGTAGACGCGGGGCCGCGGAGCGGGCTGCCGGAAACAAACATACGGCGATGTATAGAGCGTTCACGGAGAAGCGTTGTCGCCCGCGTCAAGTTGTCATAGATTTATTGCCCGCCCAACGCGCCGCGCGACGCTCCGTGTCTCCCTGAACGAGGCCTTAGGGTCGAGACATATTTACCGACCGCGACCGAGGACGGCGGTAAACGTGTCGGTAAATATGTCGTGTGGGGTAATGAACCAGGGTCAGGGTATCGTACACTATTGTTAAAGTTTTAAATGGAGTATTTCTGATATAGCTGTGCCACATGATTAAATATCCGAACAGATCGGAAGCTTCATACAAGCGGGACGCCCGCCGCTAGACCCGACAAGCCATTTTGATCCATAAAACAATGGATTACAATTTCTTTCGCTGTTGCGCGCGCTTTAAGAAGCTCGACTTCTAGTAGTATCTAATCATATGGCTGTGCTCTATTGCATTAAAATCTTTGAAAGTTACAACAGTTCAACCAAACATTATAATTGTTGCTATGAGAAATATAATTATCCTCTGATAAATATACTTACTGCAAGCACTAGTCTTGCCCTTGGCTTGTTATAAGCTATCCAATCCCTAATCTAGTGCATAATGCATTTTGAAAGTAATTTGGAAAGTTGCCATAGCTTTGAAATCAGATTACCTATGGTTAAATTTTATTTTTATTCCATAGTCTTCTAGATACAATAATTTTAGTACCTAATTTGCACAACCCTTAGTGTAGGCTGTTTTGAAATAAAGTTCTTTTCTTGGAATATAAATCTTGGCATATTAGCATAATACAGCATAGATATTAATCGTTGTGATTGTGTTAATTTGTGTTGTTATTTATTGATGATTGATGATGACTGTACTTCCAGAGAAACACATGTGGCAATGTAGATAGGGTTGACTGTTTGTGTTAAATAATTAAATATAAATGTTTATATAAATAAATTGTATTATAAGTATGTAACTGTTCTTTTATTTTCTAATCATTGGATTTATGCCCCATGATGTAAATGTATTTTTTGAACTTTATTGTGGTGCCCAGACCGCATTGCATGCGTCCATGCATACAGGGTGTAACAAAATACCCTAGTAATACTTAAGGGGATGCTTCACACCATCAAACTGAACTTTGTATGAAAGAGCGGATTTTTTTTCGTGATTTTGATGTTGGCTCCATAGTGAAAGTTGTTCAGTTTGATGGTCTGAAGCACCCCCTTAAGTATGACTAGGGTGTTTTGTTACACCCTATATGTAATGGGTGCATCACCAAAAAATTTAGTGGGCACTGAGTGAAAATCTCAAATAGGAGGGGGTCACAAATATATTAATAGTAGCACAGATAGTAGGTAAGTAGTAGAATTACATTGTAATATTTATGGGTTAGAATAATACCAACTGGGATGCATGCCGTAAGAAGAAACAACTTTCAGACAATGTAACATCAATTCTCTGATCACATTGCCTGAAAATATTTACCACACTACCAAGACTCCTTTTGTGTCGCTGCTAATTTTATAACCAAATTAATGCAATAAAATTGGCACTTTATTTCTTAGATGTTTCAATTTGGTCAACAACTTCAACAAATTAGTTCCTTATTACTTTTCATAGGATAACTACTAAAAGATAATCAGGATAAATAAATAAAAGATAAATACTATCATTTGAATAATGATTTATTTACTTACACATAGCAAATATGTCAGCATTATGACTCATTGGTTTATGTTATGCAATCTGTTCAACAGAATGTTGACCCTCGAAGTCAAGGGGTCTAACAGAACTTATAATGTAAAACAATATCACAAAGATGGTTACGTTACAGTCCGTTGTTATGACATGCTGTCGATGAGCGACGCTCGCATGGTAGACGTGATCGCCGTCGGCTTGGCATCGTTTAACTTAAAGACGCTCTCAATAACGGAGATCTCAGTGGAAGTAGTGTCCATGCCACAGAACGCACACCAATCGTTGACCACCATACCGGCGGCCACTACTTCGCTACCTCTGTTCACGGTACCGGCGACTAAAGGCACCTGTAGCAGAGACGAGAGCTCGTCCTGATCCTGTATTGTTGTTTTCGGGTGTACCAGGCCACCGCGATTGCTCAACGCCGCGTAGGAGCCTACGAGAACGTTTCCCGCGACTGTTTGCCTGAACACTTCGACGTTTAATGTGTCCGCTAGGATCTCCTCGGTATCCTTGTCGAGGTCGGGGTGAACGAGCGCGACGTAGTCGTTGCACGCGATCACGTTGCCGAGCGCGCTCAGCCGCTCCTCGACTCGCTGCACCTTAACAGTGTCCGGCAAGCTGTTGCGTATGTGTTGTAACTCTGTGTCGGTCGTCGACGACGGCACCAGGAGGCCGTTCTTGTTGGCGACGCTCATGCGGCCGATGATGCGGCAGCCCGCTATGCTCACATGCACCACGGGCACGGTGTCCGCGAGCTCTGCTTCGAACACGCTGTAGAAATTCTCGGAGCCCCCGATTGCGACGAGACAATAAGAATTTGTCAATTTACTAAACACTCCCACTTCGTTATTGTTTTCGAATTGTACACGGACCGCCATGGTTGAGCTCTTGTTCAGAATTTACGTCCAATTTCAAAGTATTTCACAAGAAAATTAAATCTTCACGTGGGGAAGAAAAACACTCGACGAGTTTTGGTACCAAATGTCAAAATGACATTGTCACAGTGTTGCCAACTCAGTATCAGGTTTTCGGGCTAAATAGAGCTTTAAAAAGGGCTAGATTTGCCCAATAAATTAAAAAAAGGGCTAGATTGCTTTATTAATAAAAATTTATAAAAAAGTGAGTCTTGTTAACTATTGTTTACTTATTAAATAGATTTACTCAAACGCACAATAAAAAATTTCATAAACTTAATTAAAACAAACACTTAAAATGTCTAAAGCAGCGATTACATTACCAGACATTTAGGGCCGATTTCGGTATACATTGCTTACTTTGAACGCTACACTTTGAAATAGAGAGAACAAATCAGGCAATGTATGCCGAAATCGTGCCGAACACAAGATTTCACTCCCACTTTGTGCTGACGTAGTTGCTTATGGTTGAAGTTGAGCCTTATCTGTTTCATCAGGGGCAGCTTTGCTCAATATAAATTGTGTGCCAGTGTAGTTTCGTTACACTATTTTGGGGCTAGAAATAGGGCTAGGGGCTAAATAATTATTTTAAGGGCTGAAGAAGCATAAAAAGGGCTAGATCTAGCCCCGAAAGGGCTAAGTTGGCAATGCTGCATTGTCAAAATTGCCACCGCCATGATGTTTGGATGCATTCATAACATTTTTAAAATTTTAATGCGTTCAAGTTATTGAACGAGCAATACGATATTTTATCAGTAAAAAGGCGAAAGAAGGTTTTAAAACAATTTTTGATGATGGATGATGTTTCAAGTTTAATGTCATGTGAAATGATCTGTCAAGTTGACTTTATCAAGTCCATCATGATAATCTTGTAGTCGAGGTTTTTTATTTTCTTACCACATCTAAAGATGTGAAAAAAATGTCGTCAAAGTCACTATGAAAAATGCGTAAATTTGTACCATTTAACTGCCTGGTGGACGACAATGATCTATACATATTTCATAGCGATGCAATTCAAAACGTAGGACAGGCACTGCTTGCACCCGCCATCCACAAGCCATCCATACAGCAGGCACTGTGCAGAGCTAATTTTAAATTTCATAGATCCTGCAGCTTTTCTAGCATAATCCAGGTATGTTTTATTATATCATCTCCATCTCTTTACAAATCTATGTTTTAAACTAGGAAAAAGTGTCAGCCTGGTTTTAAACTAAATACATTAAACAGCACGCTAGCATGCCACCCACGACATAGCGTTTAAACGAGTAAAACGTCATGCGCGCTCTTTCTGGCATAAGTAAAATAATAAGGATGGAGGCACATCTAGATTTTTTTTCTCGGGGGTAGCATGCGAGGCCTACAGGACTTGAACTGGGTTTGGGGAGCCGCGCGATGCTTTATATTTTGGGTAACTAACTATGACCCTTGACAAATCATCTATAACTTATATAGTTTTCACTGCTTGTATGTTTCAGGAGTGTGATGTGGGCGAACAGCAGACGTTTTTGATGTTTTGGGGCTACGAGGGGTCTGACAGCAAAGCCACTATAAGCATGTCTGCCTCCAGCACGTCCTCTATGCAACAATTGTCTGTAAGTTCCTACCGACGTAAGTTAGTTAGTTGGGCAAAATGTTATTAATTGAGAAATATCCTGATCTCCTGGTCCAGCCATTACAAAAGGTAATTAGGTAGGTACTTATAGTTAATTACATTTTGCCTTACACTACCGGTAAGTCACACACACTGGGGTATGATTGCCGTTATATTTTTGCCAGGCGCCATTTTTCTCGTTCGAATTACAATTGTATGTTTTTTGCAGCAGTCACAACAGAGTTCCCTCCGAGAGAGGGAGCTTCGTTCCATCGCCCAGCAGACGGAGATCAGCTGTCGATACACTCCTGGCGTCGCTTCACCAAGTATTACCTATATTTTTCCTATTTAATAAAATCATTTTCCTGGATGCAGATAGACCCTGCATAGGTTCTTTTACTCTGTAGTTTCCACTAAAAAGGTACCGAGACCTGTTTGCCCCGTTAGTCCCCTTATTATACAAAATACTTAAAATAAAAATCTCAAATCAGTAGATACTTATTATTCTTTTATCCAATGTCGTTTAACAATAACACACGACACGGAGGTCTTGGGTTCAAATCTCACGGGGGGCAACTAGTGATATGTCACTTTGTGCGTTTTTCCCCAGTTGGTTAGGACATTGCTGGTTGAATCAACTGATTGTCCGAAAAGAAAAATGATTCCGTGCTTAGGATGGGCGATGGTACGTTAAGCCGTTGGTCCTCGCTACTACCTCTGGTGGTAGTAGTCGTTACATAAAAACCACGTCAGAGTCCGTAAGGTGGTTTGAATAAACTCTGACACCAGCGCTTGCCCACGCGATAAGAAGAAGAACAATAGATAACACTATATTTTTCTGGTAGTAAGTCTGACGGAGACTGAGGAGCAGCGGCTGCGCGCGCGAATGGGCGAGTCGCTGACGTTCTCCTCGCCCGCGACCTCCCTGCTGCAGCCGGCCGGCCGCTCCATGTCCATCCTGGGCTCCGTGTGCGCACTGTTGCTTAGCAAGCAGGTAGTAAGTAGCTGACGGAGACAGAGGAGGAGCACCACTGGCTTTTCGGTGAAGGAAAACATCGTGAGGAAACCTTTCATGCTTCAATTTCTAGGCATGTATTGTATACCCACTGTCCATTATAAGTGGCGATGGGCTCACCCTCCGTCACACTGGACAGAGTTTCGGTACTACTGGTGAAGCGTGGAAGTTGTGTGGTTTCAGGATATCCCTGACTGTGACTACCCCCTCGGGGAATATAGTCGTGAGATGCTTTATGCCTTATGCTTAAGCAGTTTGTTTGGGGTAGGTACATTTGTATAAAAACAGCAAAGTTTTAACATACTCGTATCTATAGATCTATAAAGGTCGCAGTAGCTATTGGTCACTGACCAGTAAGCCCTTACAACCAATTATTAATACTCGTATGTTCGTGCAGGGCTCCGCGATAGCCGCTAAAGAAGTGCCGAGCTACACGGGCAGCCCGTGCTCGGACAATATCTGCCGCATCTGCTTCGGCGGCGAGTCGGCGGAGCGGCTGGTGCGGCCGTGCTCGTGCCGCGGCACCATCGCCGCCGTGCACCGCTCCTGCCTCGAGCGCTGGCTGCTGCAGGCCGCCACCTCCTACTGCGAGCTCTGCCGGCATCACTATGTCGTCACCAGGAGCCATAAGTCCGTCCAATGTTTTATCACTTTAAACATTGATTACCAACTACTGGACGTAGGGTCCGCGTTCAAAAGTGTCCGAACCACAAGAACACCAAAACGTATAAAGAGAACCAATTACGCGACCGACAGTCTTCGTTCGAATGGCCGAGGACGCGCACGCGATTTCATCATTTTCAATGTTTATATTATTAACTACTATACACGTACTCGGGTTTGTGTAGGTTAAACTCGGAAACATTTTTTTAGAATTTTTACTAGACCCGGCGTCCATTATTTTGTATATATCAATGACTTTAAATAACTGTTCCCTCAGCCACATTTTCACAACGCATAGTGCGAACGATAGGGCAAAGAAAGTTTTATGTCCGGAGGAGCAAGTGCAATGCGCACGATAAAGTTTTCTATGGAGTATTTTCATCGGTTTGGTTTTAAAGAATAGGATTAAGAGATCTATCAAATAAACGATTGTTGATAAAGACAACGTCGCAACTGCACGGCCGCGAAATCGCAAAAAATAGCTGGTGTGGTACGCAGCCCTTAGTAGGTATTGGTATGTCTAACTCATTGAAGGCCTGGGGTTGTGATAAATATAATTTTAGAACATGATGTTCCCATAAAAGATTTAGGACAGCGAATATTTCTCGATATCAGCTACATAATTTATCGTAACTACTCTCTGCCGCACGCAGCAGTGAAGCGACACATAGAACAAAATCGAGATCGTATAAAATGCCCTAGATCGTACGGGCTCCAAGAATTTATTGCCTCATACTATTTTGGATTACGAAGCTAGTTGTTATTGTAAAGCAGACACTTCACTCTCGCGAGAACATCTCGCGGCGAGAATTCTCGGCAAGAACTTCCAAAGGAAAATTACTGCGGCTCAGGATGCCGCGAGAACAATGAAGGGCAGCCACACTCTCGTTCCCGGCCTTCCTCGTCTGTTCTCGGCGAGAATGTAGTGCCTGCCTGCTTTAGATAACACAGGTGATTCCATTGGTTTGGGTTTGGGTTTGGGTTTGTGCACAGATGGTCGTGGGTGATGTCGGTGTGCGCGTGGGCGACGTCCGGGCGCGGGCGCGCGCTGGCGGCGGACACGTGGCGCGCGCTGGCGCTGGGCGCGGCGAGCGTGCTGGGCACCGCGCGCGCGCTGCACGCCTGCGACGCCGTGCTGCAGGCCGGCGCGCGCCGCGGCGGCAGCGCCGCGCTCGCCGCCAATCTCTTCTCCTCCCTACTTATCGGTATTATTGGTGAGCCTGTTTAGCGAACGATAGTTTAAAACAACCAGATTGCGTCGGGATGCGTTTCGAATTGAGGCTTGTACGGCGTGCTGCACACATTCGGGTCGGCACGATGGCTTTCATGGTAATAAAGGTGTCAGATTAATTTTGTTTTCTTTATTTTTAATTATCATAAATCACATCATGCCTCATGTTATGACTCATGACATAACATTTTTTTTATTTCTTTTAACTAGAACTAACTAGAATGATAGATGCTTGATGATTACCTAAGATCGTGTTTATTTGCTTTCCACCATAATGCCTATGGTGAAAACTTGTAATTGCCTCAGATTGTACTATAGCCTTAGATTATTTATCTGTCATGTTATTATTTGTTAGGTTGAAAACAAATGTTTCATATTTTCGTGTAATTGTTCAGATGTTTTTGAACGCCGGAGATGCATAGATACTTTTGATGCTGACTGTACACTGCTTGGATGGCGGATGGATGTACACTGCTTATTAATTCATTATGAATATGCTAAGCTACGCCTAATATTCTTAATGTGCCGTAGTACATCACTCTGAATTCCACAAGTATTCAAATAGATTTTTTAAAGCATAGTCGATTTTATTTTTTAATCAGCTAATCATAATATTATTATGTTTGATGTTATATATCAAGCAAGATAGACAGTTGAAGCTACGAAAACGCCGAAAAAAATTTGCGGCCATTCATTCCGATAAACCCTATCGCTAGCACGCACTCAGTGATAAGTTGTATGACGCCTCACACATACTAACATAAGTCAGCACATTTCTTCTAGTACTTACGTTAGAAGGGTGAGGCTAACTGATAAATGATAATTAATCAAAGCATATTATTTAATATGTTGTCATAAACGACTGCAACCGGTACCACGTTACAGGTGCCCTGAACGGGCTGCTGACGACATGGATGCTGCTCAAGATCCAAGAGCACCAGCTGTCGTGGCAGGCGTGGCGAGACAGCACGCTGCACGTGCACGTGGCGCTAGACGAGGACGGAGCGAGCGCGGCGCGTTCCGACGCGACCGTGGTCGCGGACTCCGGCCGCGCCACCAGCGACCGCAGCACCAACATCGCCGACCCCTTCATGGTCGCCCTGCCCTTCACCCTGACGGACCCCTGACTAGATATAGTACCTTACGAATTTAAGCAAGTTTTTGACCTCCTCGATAGATCCTAATGATTACCACATTGAACAGAGTGCTGCATCTTTATAGGACCATGCAGAAGGTATATGTTGGTCCTGAGAAATAAGTCGGACAACAGATAACATATTATTGCTTCATGTTTTGGACAGAGTTTATATGACTCTCTCGTTTCTGTGCTTCACCGCGTCCACATGCATCTTCTTTATTATAATATCTTTGTTTCTTTTTCAACACACGAACCGCAATAGTAACTGACGGGCATACTTTGGATTTGACGATTAAAATTAAAAACAGAAAACTTTGTTAATCTTATTTATTTTTCAATTATATCGATATAAATTATAATATTTAATTCATAACGTAATATCAATTTCATAAAATCAGTAGGCGATTATTTTAAGCCGTTAATGTCAAGTTGAGATAATAATTAAATAATAATAGCAAATGTTAATAGTAATAAATGTCATTGTGAACTGTACACTGAGAAAAATGCAAGGATTCAACTTTCTTATGTAGATGAATAAGTCAAAGCGATCCTTGCGGCCAGTGCTCGAGAGTCGGGGATCGCGTAACGCGAAATACACATACATAATGTAACATATCTATAGACTATGACCTATAATCGCTCGCAATGATAACTGTTAGTCAAACTTAAAGCTAATATAAAAAAAATCACATACATCTTGAGATTACAATAAATAGGAGGATCGAGACGGCGCGTGCGCGTGGAGAGACAACGAGTGGGCGGACGATAAACCTCTACAAACAATAACCAACAACAATATCAACAACAAACGCTCTTTGGCCTAGCTCTTCCTTCACATACACAACTATAATATATTTGTGACTATAGCGTTCAACTACTCCTAGCGTGCGCCTTAAGTGCGCGCCATCTGGAACACGCTTTACTCTCACTTGATTTTATAACGCAATGAACCAGCTTTGGCTAGCATACTATTTATTATTAGTATAGGCCAGTGAAGACCCTTTGTGATCATATTAGGGACCAATGCGTATGGCACCCTTAGCGGATGGAACCATTACGGAATAGTACCAGTTTTGAAAGGAACAAGTTGCTACAAGTGAATTTGTAAAATGTTGAGTATAGTGATAATAAAGCGTGTTCGTGTGGCGCGGGTGGCCGGCGGGACGCGGGGCGCGGGGCGCGGGGCGCGGGGCGGGTCACTGCTGGTCCTTGAACCGGCGGTGTATGGACTGCACGTAGGTGAACACGCACTTCCAGTCCGGCTTGCGCATCGCCACCATGTCGTCCACGTCCAGCAGGGGGTAGATGCCCGCCTTCTCACTGCAATTGCAACAATATTCATTTATTACAAATTGACACGTTGTTTTCGAGGGGAGAATAGTAGATTACACACCCAGGGCAGGAAAGTACGAAAGGTCTCAGATCTCATGTAATTGTTGACAGAGGCGAAGGAGGAGGTTAACAAACATGTGATCTGTAGGTCTACCATGAGTTTTCACCGTACTTTACTACTGTAGTTACGTCACCAATTTTGTATTGAATTTCGAACAGCGCTCCTAGTGGTTACGTTGAGAACTAATTTCTGTCATACAAATTGGCGACGTAACTATAGTAGTAAAGTACAGGGAAAACTCATGGTAAGCCCTCTGAGGCTTTCTCATTTACTGCCCGAGGTTAGTATACTAATTTTCTCCTCTACAGAGGTGGAAAGCAGCAACTTCGTTTAGCGCAGCGGGACGACAATTGACGCTTTCCGTCTGGAGGGGAGAAAAGGTATTAAGGTAGACTTAAACCAACTAACGTAGCGTTGGTTGGTTTGTAAGGGTGTGATGGTGTGCATTTGATCAGATTAGCTCAGGGTCTTGACACGTGACGCAATAAAAAGGAGCATCCAGCAGTGGGTTGATGTGATTCATAGATTATCCTTTCAGGAAAGTCCATCTCTTCGTACATGTCTAGAATTTAACCGTAGGTACTGTTAGTTTTCTTATAACCAGAGAATCCTTGAAGCCTTGATGACGATTTCAGTAGTAATCGTGAACCGTGTATTTGTCAATAAGTCAATTAGTAACAGAATCATAATTTATACTCGTAGACAAACCCCGTTGATCAGTTGCTTCCCATATTTAAAAAGAGCAACGTATGACTAAAGGTTCTTTACAAGTGTATACTAACTCAGCAATTTTGAAGGCGAGCGTGAAGTTGTGCCGGCGCTTGTCGGGCGTCAGCAGAGAGTAGTCGAACGCGTCGGGCAGGAAGTGGTGCAGCAGCGCGCAGAACGCCAGCCCGTCCGCCCACGACGTCGAGAAGTTCTCCAGCTTCACATTCTGCGCAATCCATAACTTATTACTATCAACATAGGGCAGGTAGCTGCTGGAAGATGCAATATGAAAGAGGAGTAATGAGCGGACCGAACAAATCAAGCAGTTTCCTTCCTTCGCTGAACTTCACTTTAACTCCCCACCAAAAAAACTGCCAAGTTTCTTGAAGTATGGTGTTAGTTTATTTTTCTTTCATGCAAGTAGATCCTGAAAGAACTGCGACCATCGCTGATCTCAGGGATTGATAAGGTTTATAAAAGAGAATCACAATTCCCACGAGGGGGATCAGCGATGGTCGCAGTTCTGTCAGGATCTACTTGCATGAAAGAATAAAATAAACTAACATCCGTATTCTGATTTTCTGGACATGTCCTCAGTCGAGACGAGTCGAGTGAGGAAATCTCAAGGAAACAACTAAGATTGTGGATGTTAGCCCTATTAATAAAACAAACGGCAACGTTCGCGGCTAGTAAAGTATTGCAGAGATACAGTTTGATAGTCTCGGTCCGCTCAAATGTTGTCCACTTGTTTCATAATGTGTCTTCTTATATTATATTTCTTGGGTAGGTACCTACTATAACTGGTCATATGCGTTACCCTTTTGTAACCATTTACCAGAAGCAGAAGTTCTGAGGTTGGTGCATAGCATCCCATTGCAAAAGGCATAACATCGTGAACTAACATTGCTTGTACTAGACTATTTCAACATGATGCTGTTCAGGATAATAGGGTGCCATTTTTCCCATTTACGTAATAAGGTTTGGTGGTGCCACAATCTACAATCTACATTCTATCTAGGGGATACTAAAAATACAATTTGTGTGCCCATGTCTATATAAATTGTGTGGAGAGGTGTTGGTGTTTACTTAGAGGTAATATTGTACAAGAACACTACTGTTTTCGATACCTATAAACTGCTGGGCAATCAATCTTTTCCATGGTTACGTCAAACAAAACGGGATACCACACAAAAATCATGCATTTGTCAAATTCTATACCGATTATTCACACATAGATTATCTCAGTTTCAGAACGACGTAAATTGTTTTTAATCAAACATGCCTGAAGACGCTTTTAAGTTTGTTAATTTCGAATATCCGAAATCATGATTATCACAAAAATTCAATGATTTATACAGTTTTCCTGAATTCGTATTTAGTAAGTTTTATTTTATTATTCGATGTTTCATGAATGTCGCTTGAAAATAAGTATAAAGTAAATAATTACACTCTAATAATAGAAACCAAAGTAATATTATTTGGTCATGTGAAGGAGGTGAAAGAATATAATAAGTGATATAGATACACGCACATAATATATACATGAATAGCACAGCACAGCCATGATGAAGCGACAGAAGCGTGGGGTGTATGAGTGGCGTGCCTCGTGACGTCAGCGACGTGTTAATGTGTGCGCGTGCGAGCGCTGCTCAACCACAACATGCTACAGTATCGACGACGCGGCTACACCCGATGCCGAGAATCCGGTCGCCTTGCACTCAGACAGGCCGATGCAAACTTTTCACCATCGACATGGCGTCGATGTATCGCCAGATACCGATGAATAACAAAATTTGCATCAACCCGTTTAAATTGAATCCAAAACATCCCCAATACGTTAAATAGCTATTATATTTATGTCATTAAATGTAATATTACAGGTAGTTTGATAATAATTATAAATAATGGCAACTAATAGCGTTACTGGCTATTTACAGTGCTAGCACTACATGGATGACATAGTGTCTAGTGGGGTGTTACAGAACGCAGTGGGGCGTTATGCTAGCGGGCGGAGCGGAGGCGTGGAGAGTACCTCGTAGTCCCGGGTCTTGTCGCGACACCACTGCAGCAACCGCTCTTTAATAGTGAGGGCGCTGGCTTGCAGCGCGGGGTCCGTGAACTTGAAGAAGGGCTGCGCCGGGGTGCCCGGGCTACTAGGGGTGCGCGGGCTCGCGGGGCTACAAGGGGGACGCACGTTAGTCGCTGTCACTGGCCGCAGAGTACCGCCCGCCGCCTTCTGTTAGTCTCTCTCGCGTTTAATAGACTCTAAATTAGTTGTGCGCTGTCACATTCGAGTGCTTTTTAAACGCTGAGTGCGAGTTATGGGTTGTGGACGGAGTCGCTGGTTATTTACAAGAATTAAATAGAACGCGTGCTTGCTTTAAGTTGGACGAGTTGGTTAGGCGACTGCCTCAGCGGGGCGTTCGTCGGAGAATGAACGATAGATACTAGATGTATTATGGAGAAGGCTAAGTGCACACGGAGCGCTAGGAGCGCGAAGATAGTCGAGTCGATGCGCTTCGTACGAACTTACCCTAACTAAGCGATGCCTCACAAATTATTATAACATATCTTGTAATGAAGCGACTAATATACAAATACATGTTATCTGCATATCATTAACTCGTATATTTACTTGTATTCAATTCCTTTATTTGAATCCACAGATATGGCTGCCAAAAAATAAATATAAATGCATTAAAATAACGTATCATATGAAGCCATAAGTGTAATGCATAGTATAAATATGAGAAGAGTCGCTGGGTATAGGGTCGTGTGTATGGGGATGGCATGGCGGTCTAACTCCTATCCATACTGGCGTGTCTGAGGGGTATCTGGAGGTGTGCGGTGTGGGGGCGGAAGGGGGGAGGGGTCGGTACTCACTTGGGGGAGGTGGTCGAGTTCTGCTTCTCGAGCTGCCGGAACTTGGCGAACGGCGACACGGCCTTCGGTGCCGGCCGCGTCATGCTCTCGATCACTGCGACAACACAGCTCTGGTCAGTCACAACTCATTCTAATATGTATGTTTGTCGACTGGCGAGCCAGTAGTTTTATTTCCGGGTTCCCGTCATCGTAGCGGGATAATTAATATATCAGATTTTAAGTCGAATCATAAGCTTAACACAAACAATTTTATCAAAATCAGTCCAGTAGTTTTCACGTGATGCGCGAACAAACAAATAGACAGACATAAAAATCCATAATTTGGTGATTAGGAATCAGGTCCCTGAACACCATATCGTAACGTAATTTTTTTATATCTTCAATTCAATTCAATTCATTTATTTTGTATCAGATCATAGAACATAGAGGTGTTGGTAATGTTCAGACATATTTCTGTTACAGTTTTAAAATAATTAAGATAAACGGTTTACCGACCTTTAGAAGTTTTAGTGGTGGTACTACTGCTAACAGTTTTTTCGGATGAGTTCTTCCTCACGCTCGATGTCACAGTCACTTCCTCCTCCTCTGCGAAGCAAACGTACAACAAATTATACCAAACGTCTCCACCGTGATACACTTCAAAGACATAACTCGAAACACTTGGAAAACAACAGCGGCAAGACATCACATTACGATTACGACGATACTTATAAGCTATTAGTGAAAATAACACGGTTACGGGTCTCATGAGATGAGTGTTACACAGTATGTACACGTGACGTGAGGGGGCGGGGCCGGGGGGAGGGGGGGACATGCGCGGCACAAGCACGGCAGCAGCCCACACACACACGACTCACGCGCGTCTCGTCTCCGCCTCTAACTAGTGGAATGTAGCGGCTCTAGGCCAGTCCCGACACCAGGTCCTCGAAGGCGTCGTCGGCGTTGCTCTCGTCGAGGAACTGCAGCTCCGTCACCGAGGGCATCGTGCGGCTGCGCCCGAGCGCGTACGAGCCGCCGCCCGAGCCGCGCGAGGCTCGCGAGCGCGTCTGGTGAGCGTGGCTCCGCGCCGTCGCCGTCTGCGCTCCGAAGTACGCCTCGACGGTCCGCCTCTTCTCGCCGACCTCTTCCCTCGCGATGCCGCCCTCGAACAGCTTCGGCGCGGCCAGCAGGTGCATCGACTTGGCGCGGGAGACTACGCGGCGCGGCGACGGCGACTCGGAGACCGGCGCCGGGCCGAGCCGGTGCCACGAGCCCGAGCGGCTCAGCGGGCTCGAGGCGACGCTGTCGGCGGAGTCCTGCGACCGGGCGGGGCTGCGGGGCGCGATGAGGGGCGGGGGGGCGGGGCCGGGGTGCGGTGCGGGCGCGGGGGGCGCGGGTACCTGTGCGCGGGGCGCGGCGCGGCGCGGCGCCCGGTCGAGCGCGAGGCGCAGGGCGTCGGGCGCGGGGGGCGCGGGGGGCGCGGCGCCGGCGCGGGTGCGCACGCCGGCCGTGATGGTGGCGGCGCCGCGCACGGGGCCCCGCATGACGCGCGTGGCCACGCTGCCGTGCTCGGTGGCCTCGCCCTCCTGCGCCGCGTGCCCGTTGTGCAGCGCGGCCGGCACCTCCTGGGGGGCGCGGGGGCGGGGGCTGCGCGCGGGGGGCGGCGCCGCCTCGTGGCTCTCGTTCATGACGACGTCGGGCAGGTAGTCGACCTTGTGCGCGCGCGCCTTCTCTATGTCGGGCGTCTGCTGGAGCGGGACGAACGTCGCCGCGAGGTCGGTCGGCGTGTAGTCGACGACCGTGTGGGGCTGCGGGAGGTGCTCGGGGTGCCCGTTCGCCTCGCGACGCACCTTCTCGCGGATCTGTTTCTCGTAAAATTCTATCTGAAGCCTCTGCGCATCTATCTTGGGGGCCTCGTAGTTCGGCCCGGTGGGCTCGTACGTCAGGTGCTTAGGTTTGTACGCAGGTTTCGGCGGTTCGATCTCCTGAAGCGAGGGTTTATAGGTCTGATACGGAATCTCATAGGTTTGTTGCGGGGGTGCGTACGTCTGTTGCGGAGGTTCATACGTTTGGTGTGGGGATTCATACGTTTGTTGCGGAGGTTCATACGTTTGGTGTGGGGATTCATACGTTTGTTGCGGAGGTGGGTACGTCCGTTGCGAAGGGTCATATGCCTGGTGTGAGGGTTCGTACGTTTGGTGCGAGAATTCGTGCGCGGGCTGTGCGGTATTCATCTTTTTGACGAGTTCGGGTGCGGCGAGATTATTTTGGCTGGGTATCGGCTTGACGGGATAGTTCTGGACCTGTGGAGGGGCATACGAGGGCGACGTCGGGAGATTATACCGCGGGAGGTACGAGGGGGGAGGAACATCTCGAGAGATATACCCGTTGCTTTCGAATTTAGCAGCCGCCTTGCTGACCGTTCTTCGAGGTTTGTCCTCGGAGGTCGCCCAGGGCACGCTCGGGACGGGACTCGGGGCCGTGGGCTTCGGACTCAACGGATACGTGGGCCGCTCGAACGAGGGGGACAGTATGGCCGCCGATGACGGGGGACTCCACACCAGGGAGGAGGGAGCGTTCACCGGCGACACTATCTTCTTCGGCGGCTTAAACGCCGACATGGGAGCGTGCGAGAATTGATTCACCGGAATGGGCTTAGCGGCAAAAGGCTTCACCACCACCGGCTTGGTCGGGGGAGACTGCGGGACGGGGGGGTCGACCTGCGGCGGGGGGGCGGGGGGTGCGGCCTGTGCTTGTGCCGCGCGCGGGGGGGTGAGCGGCACCTGCGGGGCGCGGGGGGGCTGCACGCGCGGCGGGATGTAGGCGCGGATGTTCTCGCGGCGCTCGCTGGCCCACGGAGGCTTGATAATGTCCGTGTTCCTGAGGTCGGCGAGCACCTTGCGCGCGGGCCGCGGCCCCGGCGCCGGCTCCTCGGCCGCGCGCCAGAACCGCTTGGCGGAGGAGGAGCTCGACGACCTACTGCGGTCCTCCTGCTCCTTCGTCTCGAACGCGTTCTTGATGTTGCCGAAGCGGCTGCTCCAGTTGGCGTGTCCGGTCACGGCGTTGTTCTCCTCGTTCTTCTGCATGAAAGCGACGAATTTCCTATCGTTGTCCGTCTGCGGCTGGAACTGCGGCACGAGCCGGCGGCGCGAGCCCTCCTCGTCGGTGTCGCTGTCGACCTGGTAGCCGGCGAGCTGCCGGCCGATGTCGATCGTGTTCGCGCGCTTCATGCGGGTGCGCCTCGTCCCGTTGAACCTGCCCGGCGGCTTCGACGGCTCCTCGACGGCCGGCGGCGCGGCGAAGTTGTACGTCGGGGGCAGGGGCTTGTACAGCGGCACCCGCATCGCGTCCTCCCGCGGCGCCGGCTTGCGCTGCACCGTCGGCGCCGCCGGCTGCGGGGGGCCGGTCGGCATCCGCCTCGCCGGAGGGGCCTCCTTCTGTATCTGCGCGTTGAACTTGTTCGCGATCGCCGCTATACCGCTTCTTCCACCGTCTGAGGGGCGGCGCTCCATGCGCGGCAGGACCTGCGACGCCGGCTGCGGCTGCGGGGCGTCCGCGATGGAGTGTCGGAAGAACTCCGGTCTGCGCGGCGCCGGCGCGCGCTTCTCCACCACCTGCGCGATACCGTTCACCGTCGGCGCGGGCTCGTAGCTCGCCGTGTGCGGCGTCGGCGGCTGCATGAGACGCGCCGGCGCGGCGTCGTGGAAACCGGCGTCGTCGTCGACGCTGCGCTGGCGCTCCGGCGTCGGCCCCTCGCTCGGCGCCGAGGAGACGGCCGTGGAGGTGCCCTGCGAGGAGGCGGTGGACTCCACGCGCTCGCGGGAGCCGAGCGCGAGCTGATCGCGGTCGACCAGGCGGCGCGCCTCCTCGAGCTCCTCGTGCGTGACGCCGACGGTGTGTCGGTTGGCGCGGGAGCGGCGGCGCGAGCGCTTCTTGCAGCCGTCGAGGCGGTCGGCGGCGTCGAGCGCGTCCTCGAGGCGGTCGGCGAGCGCGAGCAGGGCGCGCGCCTGGGGGTGGCCGGCGGGCGGCGCGAGGGCGGCGCGTAGGCGCGCGAGGGAGCGGCGCACGTCGGCCACCACGTCGGCGCCGGCGGCCCCCAGGCCGGCCAGCAGGCGCTCGCCGCCGCCGCCCAGCAGGCCCTGCAGCAGCGGGAGGAGGAGGGACTCACCGCGCGCGTCGGCCTCCGGCGTGTCCGGCGCCTGCCCGGCCGCGCCCAGCGCCTCCGTCACCGCGCTCGCGCACGCTGCGTGCAGGAATCACATTCAAACCGTGTCTCGCATTCGAAACAATAATGATATGAGAGAGTAATGACGATACATCTACGAGTATGTAGTTTTCGCATTGCGATTCGGAATGAGTTTTAACGGGAAAATTTACGAGGGATCTAAAAATAAAATGTAACGGAGAGAGATCGGCACGACGATGGATGCTCACCTTCCTGTTCAGCCATGAGTGTGCGGATGCGCGCGCGCAGGCGTCGCCTCTGCTCGTAGTCTGTGGACTCCTCCAACTGAAACACACAGACCACGTAGCATTACGTTACCGTAACGTAACATAAAGCGGCTAACATTTATCGATGGACTCACTTGGACGTTTGAAACTAACATGAAAATTAATCTTCAAATAATGATGATTGATCAACGTCACGATACTCGTCAAAATATCTTTACATCTCACACTCAGTTGCAGAAACGCTTATTAAAGTTAATCCTCCATTAAATCTCTTGCTAGCTTTTACTACGTCAACAAGATGAAAAGTGTCAGCAAACTATTTAATGGAGGATTAACTTTAATAAGCATTTCTTTAACTGAATGTGAATCTCCCAGAAATAATTAAACAACTTACACGTAATCTATGCAATCCGTTCAACATTATGTAATTAAGTCAGATAAAAATATTATTAAAAGAGCTGCGGACTCAACGGTTGATGCGAAAGCGAGTAGTAAGCGCGAAAGTCGGTAGCACTATGTGCAATGCTACCAGTCAGCTGCAAACCAGTTGCGACACGCGGTCAATGCTCAATAGCAACATTGTCACACTCCGTGCCCCCCCGGCGCGGCCGGACGAGGGAAGTGACGCGGGCGCATACGGAAGTGACACTGCCCTCAATAATTATATACTAGTTTACGTTTTGCATGACCTGGCCTAAATTTTGGTGTTATTTATCATTTTGCGGAAATTGTAAAACCAGATTTTTAGAAAGACTAGCATGCCCAGGTCAGACAGGTCAGATGTAGGTCCGAAACCCGAAACAGTCGAGGTGCATGAAAAGACTGATCAATGTTTAGTAACCGAGAAAGGTTTGTCAGGATGGTACATGGGTGGAAGGTATCAGGTGTCGTTTTGTTGTCAACAACCCCATGGGAGACAGTTGTGAGAACTAACGAGTAATAGTGATATGATTTAAACCGATTATTTAGAATGTTATTTTTAAATTTTACAATTCCACAGATGGGGTGAGTGGACTGGTCCCGCTAGCTGGTCCCTTCGTATATGTGAGTGAGACAACATGCTGCGAGTTCCCACGCTGTCACTACAGGATTATGATCCGGTTGTGGACATGGTAAGAGAGGCGGGCGGGAATGGAATTGCATTTGATTACAATGTTCATGGGGAAATTTTGAACTGAAATTTTGATTTCGAAATTAATAAATCTGCATAATTTTTTGAATAGCAGCAGCTTGTTTTCCTAAATAAATGTATTGAATTGAATTGAAAAAAGATGGTAGAGTATAGGTCAGCATAGAGATGTTAAAACTGCAGTCATATTTTAGGGTCCTTCTTAATATGCGACGGTTTTAAGGGGATGATCAGACCATCAAACTGAACAACTTTCTGTACTGCCCGTGTTCCATACAAAACTGCAGCTCGATCCAAATGTATGACAGCCATGGGACAGCTGAAATTTTTTCTCGATTTCGATGTGGGTCCCGTACAGAAAGTTGTTCAGTTTGAAGGTCAAATCATCCTTAAAAAACTGTCAGCATATTTGCGGTAAGTTGGACCCTGTATAAAGGATGACGATGATTATGAATTAGGAGAACATCATTGTTTTAATTATTCAAATGATTCATTTGAATAATTAAAACTCTAATATCGTACCAACTTATTAATATAATAACGACAGGCAGTTTCTTATACCCTTAACCCATACAACATACTTGAAGCGGAGTGAGATGCACCGACAATTTGTCGCGAGGCGTCCGCGCAGCCTGCGGGCAGGCTTCGAGTTGCGCGACAGGTTTGCGCACTTAGTGTGACGCGTGAGCGCTGGTCATTACGATGGTTTGTACCGGTGGTGCGCTGGAAAGCCGCTTCCTGCCAGTCTCTCCGTAATAGATATAAATATGGAGATTTCTTATTCGATGCTTACAATATTAGGTAGGTACATTAGCGATATTTTCATTATTTTCTTTAAAAGTTGTAGGTTTCAGTGACGTCTAAAAGACTACAGTTTGCACCGCAACAGTTCCATGTTGAAATCCGATTGTTTTAACTTGTTTTGTAGACAACCTGAGTATGAATGAGGAAGGCCGAAGATAGTGATTTATGGCGCGCCTTAAGAGAGGCCTGACATATCTACTCGTATGTTTTGCAGTGGGCGATGACGACCTGATCAAGAAACAATTAAACAGAACAACAAGTTTTTCAAGTGCAAACGAAAGCAAAATGAAACGATACTTAACCGTTGAACAAACTATAAATAAAGGGCAACTGTCATTGCACGGGACATACTGTATTGTCATGGTGACCAGACACTGCGCCGGCGCACGGATCGATGACTCGACTAATTCGGCAGGTTTCACCGACGACGGCTATGAAAGCGAGAGTGTACGTAACACGCACTCTATGGTTAGTTAGCTTCGAGCTTTCTTTCATAATTGTCAGTTACGAAGGTAAAGAGAATTGGTAATGATACGGCGGGACAACTGTTGTTATGTCATATCTTTAAATAGATGGCTATGCCGGAGTGCACTCTATGGGAGGATTGAGTATTTTTGGCAGAAGCGAAAGTCCACCGACAGTGCTGATCTTGATTTGTTATTTTGTACCCTACTCTGCTAACAATAGATCTGCATCTACAAGGAAGCACCAGTTACTCAAGTGACGGGCTTCATCCAGTTTCAAAGCGACATTAAAACCCCTTAAGATAACTACGCTGTAGTATCTGGATCTGCAACGTTGTTCCTGTAAAGTGTGTATTATTGATCTCCTTCTGTGGTGATGGCGTTTCATAGAGTTAGTCTTACCATCATATTGAAGAGATTTGTCAACCAAAATTAAAGGCTGATTGCTCAGGATGCGCTGGACGTATCGGGAGATCATTAGCTACGTCACTGAGTGTGTCTCTTAAGCGTTCAAAGCTGTAGGTAGAAGCTAAGACGATACTCACGAGGTTCCTAAGCACTCGCTCGTCCCAGCACTGGTCGAGGTCGATCTCGACGTTACTGGTGGTAGTCCTGCCGGTGCTGCGTACTGTCTCCTGTGGGACAAACGACAAAATTCCTTTAAATATACGTTTGGGTTTGGAGAAGAATTACCTATGGTTGGTGGCATTTCAATCCATCCGAGTATAAAGTGATGGATTCTATTGATTTAGAATGTCACTTTTGTACCACGATAATTCGAAAAGATCGTATAGTGATAGGTATGACGCGTAGTTTATAACAATTTAAGCTTTTTTCTTGATCGTTATCCATCGCAGAGAAAGGAAATAATAAGGCATATTTTTATGAAGATTTGTGTGTCACCCACCACAGTAGATTTTCAACAGGAATGTTAAAATTTATAGTTAAACCCTGAAAGAATACAAGTGCGAACTCATCGCCAAAACAATGGCATGATGCAATACGTCGGCATCTACACAGGTGTATCGACGCAGCCCTGCTGTCACTCCGAGAGGTGTCAGGTGGTTCGTATGCACTTTGCCAACTTGTTAAGTAATTACATTTGCTTATAAACAGCTCTTGCACTAATAAGGACATTCTCATTAAAGGTTATTTTAGAGCTTGGCATGAGCTTTGCTTTGTTGTTTTCTCTTCGATAATTTCGAATCCCCGGAACAAGTTTCGATTGTTAGATGGAGCAATTTTTTTACCCTAACACCATGATGATCAATATGCTTGCACGGTTCAAAAGTAAGTTGGGAATTGGAACACTTGGTATTGTGAGCAAGTACGAGTATATGAGGCCATTTTGCATTTGTAGAATACAGCATAAGCTACACTTCGGGATGGAAGGGAGCTCCAACTCAAGGGAGAAGGGCATTTAAATACATAATAATATCTATTCATACACTCCCGGAACTATTGTTAGCAATAGTTTTACGCGCGTTATGTTTTGTCTGCTGTCTGACATGTCTCGTATAAAGCCGAACGTTATCATGAAGTCAATTGTCCTTTGCAAACTCTATTTGACCGACGCTTAAATATTTCTATCTCTCCGTGGGACTGAGAAGCTTTGAAGATATACTTATTATTTCATATGAATATTTGGTTTCATATTTTAAGACCCAGGAGATTCGCTGTGATGTGATGAAAGCTCTAATATTATCTCTGATTTGTAGAGAAATATAATTTCAATAACGAACAGGCATCGTTAAAAAAACACTTTAAATCGTATATCTTTCAAATGAACTCGGACTACATTAGCTGACGTATTATTAGCACAAAAACTATCGTAGTGGAAAAGACCTTGCCTCAGAAACAGCGCTGCCCTTCGGCCTGACAAGCGGTTATTTTTATATATTTTACGATTCTTCAAGAACATACTCGTATCTTCGTAGGAGAGAGTATATGATATCTACACGCGAAAACATCTACATTGAAATAAACATAGAAATAATACAGAGTTGTTTAGTTGCCAACCAACTGAAATATTATAGTTTGGAGAAATGTGCTCTGGATCCAGTCAAGATACATATTCTTGTAATACTTCCTAATCATGACTTCACAATTAAAAGTGAGTACCACATGTGCGTGAGTGTGACGTCAAAAACAAGAAATGAAGTACCAATGCGTTCATCAATACCCAATAAACCGCATCGGATATAGTTTGACCCCATTCCGAGACCGCAAGTCCGCAACACGCGGCCGCACCAGCATTCCTACTACCCTGCGTTTATATTACTACGAAAATAGTCTTATAGTAGCAGTATACAAGGCTAGTAAGAATTATGAGCGTGTTTAGTTTACAATACATCCTACGTCCACGGGAATATCAGTTCGGGGTCTTCGAAACATACATAGCTACAACTAATCAACCTTTTCTGGTTGCAATTGTACCAAGATCTTGGCATTTTCATTTTGGATTTTGGTCAAGTGGTGATATAGGTAGGTACTTCCAAACAAATCCGTTCAACCGTAGGTTCAACCGTGTATAGATTTATGACATTAGTAGGATTGGAGAGACATCGATGTGTCCGGCATGGGCGTAGCAATGATTTTTTCCCAGGGGGGGCCAGGCCCAGGTTAGGTCGTTGCAATAAAATGTAAAACCTGGAGCGAGCGATGCGAGCTCAATTTTTTTACGACCTAAAATCTGGAACGAGCATAGCAAGCTCGAGATTTTACTTTACTATGGAAAAAGGAGCCAAAACCTAGAGCGAGCGAAGCGAGCTCGAGATTTCACTGAATTCTGGAGCGAGCAAAGCTAAGGGAGCTCGACATTTTTACTGCAATATAGTAAGATCACTGTTATAAGACTTAAATCTTGGAGCGAGCGAAGCGAGCTCGAGTTTTTACGACCAAAAATCTAGAACGAGCAAATCAAGCTCGAGATTTTGCTTCACTTAGAAAACATATTGGATCCAAAACCTAGAGCGAGCGAAGCGAGCTCGAGATTTCACTGAATTCTGGAGCGAGCGAAGCTAAGTAAGCTCGAAATTTTACTGCAATGTATCTAGCTGTAGGTCCTTGTGATACAATCGTAGCCAGGAGCGAGCGAAGCGAGCTCGAGATTTTACTGTAATATAGGGAGATCAGTGTAATTAGACTTAAATCATGGAGCGAGCGAAGCGAGCTCGAGTTTTTTACGACCTAAAATCTAGAACGAGCAAAGCAAGCTCAAGATTGCTCTAGATACACTATGAAGAGATATACGATCCAAATCCTAGAGCGAGCGAATCGAGCTCGAGATTTCATTGAATTCTGGAGTGAGCGAAGTAAGCTCGAGATTTTACTGCAATGTGTCTAGCCAGGAGCGAGCGAAGCGAGCTCGTGATTTTACAGCAATATAAATTAGATCAGTGCAGTAGGTTCTAAAGATTTTGCTTCATTATAACTCGATTTCTCCAGCTCATGCCGAGATCGAGGCGATTCGGTCTCTTATTTTTAGTAAGTGATTCATTTGATTTCTGGGGTGGGCCAGAAGGATTCTGGGGTGGGCCGGGCCCACCCGGCCCCCCCCCCTTGCTACGCCTATGGTGTCCGGAAAAGTCAATCACACTAATGTGGAACGCCCTGCGGTCCGCTGGAGCGAAGATCTGAAATCTGATGGTCTGATGAGGAAGGCCGATCGTCCAATTTAGTAAATCGGTAGTAGAAAATAATAGGCTAACTGATGATTATCAGGATAAATGTAACTTATGTTCATAACAACAAGACGAGAAAAAAATTACATTATGTTTATAGTTCCAAATATCTTGATGATAATCACAAACAAGTGTTCAGACAAAAAAATTTATAACGAAATGTTTTTAGCGATTGTCTAATAAATTACAGTAAAAACGCGATGCTCATTGAACTTTAATATTATGTCAGTGAATAAAAAGAATTGGAAACATTTAGGTATGTATCAGCTGAAATAACTTGTTCCCGCTGCGCGTCCGCGTCGGTGTGGGCGGCAGATCGTCAAAACATTCCGCAAATATACAAAGCAACACACCCCGGCACTGACCGTGAATACAAAATATACAAAATTCACTACACATCCCGGTTGTAAGATTTTATTACTTCGCTAATAAATTGAGAGCAATTCACATCATGAGCTCTCTCATTCTTATTTTTGATCTCGTTTTTAGAGTTCCGTAGTAAAATAAAGAACCCATATAGTTTTAGTATCAGCATCTCTTTTATTGTATCTACCTACGCTAAAAATCTGACACAACTTATATCGTTTAAAAAAGCACTACCTACTAAGGCGATCTTTTTGTCTGTCTGTACGAATGTCACAGCCATTAATCATTATACAATTTAACTTATTGAAAGCTTGTCGATAAATTAATTGAACGCTTATATTGAGTCATATCGATGAATGTAGTGTAGATAGTTGATTGCAACATATCAATAGATGTCACTATGCTAACGATGCATTTAGAGCACTTGATACTAGTTGATACCGAGTTGACATCAATTTGTTTATACGGCGTCCTAATTGTCTTAAGCCTCTATGAACTTTATCGTGAAACAATCATCTGTTAACAGAGGCGTATTTTATAGGTACTTTAGATTAAGATACGAGACAAATACTAGCTTTTCGATTATAAAAAAACCGCATCGAAGTCGATGCTACGACGCTATCGCCGCTACGATGCTACAGATAGACAGACTGGCATTGTAACACTTCTCTTTTTGCGTCAGGGTGAAAACAAACGTACATCAAACGAAGAAAAAAGGACTTAAGAAAGAGTTAACCCAGCGTGTAATTTCTCTATGAGATAACCTGAGAAAAACCAGGAAAACTGATGAACATCTTGTTGGAATTAAAAAGCAGTTTGTATAACAAGTCCATAACAATGTAATGCTAATTTGAAAAAAGCTTCAGTACATACAAAATATTTTCGATTCAGATTCAATGTAATGTCTACAACGAAACGTACGAAAACCTACAGATTTTGTACGAGGTACATTTTAAAATTACTTAAGTATAAGTTTATTTGTCAAGCGTCCATCGGCTGAGATGATGAGTTTATTTCTGTTTTATTAACATAAACTACATCAGAAAGTTACATAAAAGCGTGAACACAAATAACTAAAATAAACAATGTAATAAATGATGTCCAGAACTGCGCACTTGCGCAGTAAGTGATATAGATCACGTAGTATTATTTACAGTATGGTCGGTCGATTGCTGACAGGCGCACACGATCGATCCGACCGAGCGAGCTCGAGCTGTTTGATCATGCATTAACTAACACAATATTGATCCTACACGATCTATGCTTACCGTGCAATACATGGTAGATCTTCCTACCTAATAAGAATAATAAATACTTATGTACATTATACATTGTCATCTCACATATATTATGGGACTATAATGGGACAAGAAGAATAAGTACCTACTTATCGCATTAATATGTGGTATACATTCTGAAATGAAAGACTTTAAAATATGAACGAAAACCTGACCGACAAAACATTGAGCTATTATGTGGCACTACAAAAAAACGTCATGTCACAATAGACAACGATATAGAATATATAAGTAAGTATAAACATACAAAACTTGAATTCAAACCATTCCAATTCACCATGAAAATGAAGAGAGAGTACAGTACGTATGTTGGTATTGTAAATCTTCAGGAAAGAGTGTAAGTACATCTCTTTAAGTAATTAAGTACAGTAACAAAATCGAAGTGTTTCGTAGAAGGATGAGTCAGACGGACAGAGCACAAAGTTGTTGGACTGAAGGAATTCGTTGGAGACACAACATTGTGTTGCAAAGCCAAGTAATAAAACTAAATGTTTCCCTCGCTCTTAGGTATGCGTTTGTTGCCTTGTTTGTTCGCCATTTTATTGTAAGCACTGAAATGTTTATTGCAGACTAAGGACGCGCCATTAACTTCCTGTCTTTTTAGGATCGAATGGTAATTAGTAGAATTATTATGTAGGTACTAATTGCAACTAAAATAAAAGAAAGTAGAAGGTGTTCCCGAGAATGTACAATTTGTGGGAATCAGGCATAGGTGAACCATTAACTCCCAACACTGTTACTTCTGAGAACTTTGTAGTTTATCATTCCCCAGACTCGCTGGATTTTAATTCTTCAACAGTAGCGGACACTCCCAACTCTAGACAATCAAATCCAGCGGGACCTGGGATAATTCATAAAGTCATAATCTTTCTTGAACCCCGCAACAAATTGAAACAGGAAAAATAAGAAAAAACACTGTAAATAATCAGAAAGTCGCCTTAGAAATCTACGAAATAATTATATTATGCTAGTGTTTTGTGGGTTAGCTAACTTTCCACATATACTTCGACAACGAAACCGGTAAGAAGGTAATAGGCCATCCCAATGGCCTATTCCAAGATGGGAACAGAAAGAGAATACAAAAAGTACAAAATAAAGCAGTGTACATTAATATGTTTACTGCGGATAGGTACGGATATAAAGATAAGCGGTCGAATTATAACGTAGTAGCCAGTACAAAAGATCTATAAAGAAATGAATACGCAACTGGAACGCGCCAACCGGCAATACCTCAATATGAATCAGATCAGAGCATGTGTCTGTCTGTCATCAGTCATCACATTACCCGTGGTCATCAGCATCACTCACAACTGTGCCAATACTTTCAACACCGTCGACCTCCGAGATAAACATTACAACGTCGTTTACTATAATAATGGTGATGTGATCATCGATTTACAAACAACCTAAATACAGAAATTAGTAGAGAAGAAATTTCTTAAATTTATGACCGTAATCCTTTTCGTGGTGGCCAGAGCCTTTGCTACAACTACCGGCAAGCAAGTTTCCTTTAGCCGATTCAAGTTTCAGGATGAAAGGGCGTGTCAAGTTCCTACCGGTTAGCCGGTAAAACACTCAAAAATAAACCTTTTCCTCCTACGACACCAAATTCACCAACAGGAAGAAATGGGATGGTCTATGGGTTCTAAACCCGGAACCTTTATTCACGACGTCGGTTGGAATGGGTCGGGAGAAATGGGATCTTGGAAATCATGGACATGGGATCCTGGGATAATGGGATGTGTTCTACAAGGCTATTTTTTTATAGGTACTGTAACATGATTCACAGTAAAGAAATAATAAAGCTAAAATAAAACTATTTCACATGTTTAAGTAAAGAGTCATTGTGAGATTGGCAATTTCTATATAATTGTGCAACAGGTAAATAACGACAATGGACGAGTGGGCGGCACATAACGCAGCAGTATTTAGCATGGATTTAGTTTTACGACTAGTCATTTGGAAGGACTGTAAAATGAGTACCGGACTGCAGGGTGGCAAAAAAAGGGGGGGGGGGGGGGGTTCCCCAACTATTTCCCTTTGTGGGGACCCCCCCCCATCCCCAAATTCGACGGTACTCATTGTACAGTTGAGCCAGTCATTTTCTTCTAGCTATGAAATATTTTGCCACAAAAACCCGACCCGTATAAATCCGATAATCGAAAAGAATTCACTACAGTCTTGACCTTTTTGAGCAGCCTGTTTAAGTTTCTAATTTCAACGAGTCGCTATTCGAGATGAGCAGAACGAATAGTTAGTTTCCTGGGAGAGGAACATTAATATCTGTCGGTGTCGGCCCCATCTCGTGATACAGATGTGTGTTTTGGCGCGAGTTGCGTTGTGCTTTAGATTCACCAGGGATGTAATCAGGGAGCAGCAGAGACCGAGCCCTGTGTGCCGTCACACAACGTCCCAGGAAATGCATTAACATACTGCAAACATATTAAAACTACATAAAATAATGTTGTACCAGTAGGTAATTGTGGTTCGGTATTTGTGTTTTAGTTCATTAGAACTAAAATAATCTAAAGATCAGAAATATATTTTAAAAGGAAAGATACACAGGGTCTTCTTAGTTTCCGTTACACCTATATGTGGAGTCGATAAAGAACTCCAGACCAAACTCTAAATAGGACTTGTTGAAAAGAACTCACAAAAAACAAAACGTTCGAATCCACTTAGACACAAGCAAACTGGGATCATAGCCAGTTCTCATTTTTAAGGCCTAAACCATAGATTAGTAGGTAGGACTATTCTTTGAACTCCGGTGCTATAATCCAGCCCTGTCTCTACAATTGAGACGCGATGACTTGCCACTATTTCCGAGCCAGTTTTCCGCATGATAACAAGCATGTGTGAAAACTGCTACAGACTGTTCCCTATATTCTCCATGAGAATGTCTTATCTCCACGGGAATGTTTTACTTGGAATTTTTGCAGAAGCATTTTTTAAATGACAAAAATTCTAAAAAAAGTTGATTTAGAATCAGGGACACCTAAAAAGCATAACTATCGTAATCTTTTTATTGTTTAATTAAATATCTTCAATGTCAAACACTTTTCTTTTAGGTAGCTACAATGTTTAATAGTTTAGATTCAAGGTATGAGCTTTGTTTTGCCGATGTACCCACCTAAGATAAAAGAGTACGTTAATACAATGAAGAGATAGTTGCATCTCCAGTTGTCCAATGTGTTCCTATATTTTATTTTTAAAGGCTATCTAGGTGTCAATTGTCCACCGCTAGAAGATCAGTGGAACAGATTGTTGGCAGGTCACCGGGAGAAGCGCCTGCTGCCGGCGGCCATCTTTAAAAATAAACCACATTGCGCACGCGTTGTTTAGATTAAAGCTTTCCGATGCAAGTGCAGATTTTATTAGAGTAAAACTGATATCGATACAGATTTTATGATGCATTTTAGTTTTAAGATAAAAAAAGTATTGAAGGCATCAGAATGGGGATATAAAATAAGAAAGCCGTTCGAAGTAGTACTTTAACATTAAAATGGTACTTTACGACATTGATCTTAAACTGTAACTGTATAATCTGACGCATTTGTACACTTTATACTTTACTGCGCACACGCAGATAAAAGCACGAGATACTTGATATCTTAAGCGTGCATTACATGTAATTGTGCAAGCGAGAATGGCTTTAAACCCTTTAAACATAAAGGTTAATGTAGCTTTCTGTCAGAGGTATAGAGCTAATGTAGATATCGTCCGCGATGATCTGGATAACTTTGTTTCAACATTACTCGGACATGTGTCGCGTGAAATGAGGGTTATTACTAAGAAAGTTGCATTTAATGAAAGTTTAAGAAACCATACCGATTTGATTTTGACATTATTAACGAATGATGTTGACAATTTATTTGGTCAATGCTCTATTAATATGATGCGAGGAAGAGCTTATTGGAATAAAGCTAACTCCCTTTTGCCCTCTTTGGTGAGAGGGTTTGCCCCTTCAATGGAATTCCTGACTGTAACTTATTTCTTAGGCCATTGCTTGCTGCAAACACGATTAGAAGAAGGCCAATTAAAAAAAAATACATTTATACAGCAACTTTTTCCCTTTTGGTTTTTCAAGTTAAAGAATTTGTTCTCTAACTTTTCATCATTGACGGTATCTGGGACAAACAATGCCGAATTCAGAGGTAAGGTTGAGGGCTGTAGCCCCCCCAAAACAGCAACTGGACACAGTGGTGTTAGATCGGTTCTGAGACAGGGACTCCTCGTCTGACGGTACTAGAGTTGGCCTGCGACTTCGTCCACACACCGATTCCCGCCATAGTAGCGAGAAAAAATATTGTACCAGTTTTTCATTCTAATCAGAAATTTTAAAACTCAAAATTTTTTATCAAAATCGGTCCAGTATTTTTTACGTGATTCTCGAATAAACTAACAGACGGACACAAAATCTGTGATTTAGAGTCAGGGACACCTAAAAACCATATGGTAGCCTATTTTTGTAATTATCTTTAATGTACAGACACTTCTGTTTTATAAAATATTGTACCAGTTTTTCATTCTAATCAGAAATTTTAAAACTCAAAATTTTTTATCAAAATCGGTCCAGTATTTTTTACGTGATTCTCGAATAAACTAACAGACGGACACAAAATCTGTGATTTAGAGTCAGGGACACCTAAAAACCATATGGTAGCCTATTTTTGTAATTATCTTTAATGTACAGACACTTCTGTTTTATACTAGTAACGCACGCTACGGCACCTGCTCGCGATATCTTGGCGTTAATCTGGCACGTGCTTATCATTCATTCCAAAAAACGCATGTCCCCAAAAACAACTCTTAACATGTGCGTCGTATGTACGAAGATGGCTTGATTTTTGTGAGACTCTGTAAGCACGCCACGTGACGTGATAATGACAGTCGCGTGCGCAATAAGACGGTGCATCGCGTGAAGACATGCAAGTCGAGATCCGTTACATCTCTGATAGTGTTCCGGAGGTTTTCCGCGGTGGTTACTGTCGATGTTGCGAGATGATATTTTACTTAGAAAACATTTGAGGGGAGGGGGGGATATTCATAGAAAAACAATGAAAAAGTAAGTGCTGTAATCACTTTTCCATACAAATATTCGGATTTCGGTCCGAAATCCGTGGGTCCCCCTGGGTACTGGGTACGTGCCTGCTAAGGTCTCTCACGAATAAGGGTGGGAAAGAGTGGGTCATCATGCCAGCTTCTAAGACTTTCATACAAAATTAGTTAACTATTATATTAGTAAACTGTTATAAAATCTTCGTTAGCTTTCAACGCGGCGCACCTTGGCTTCGATCCAAAGCTTCAAGTAAACTTTCATTCACCGCCTTAGAATCAAACTCCATTTAATAGACTTTAAAGCATACAGCTGTAGTAAGGTAAATTTTTAGCTTATTAAAAGTTGAAAGTTAGAAAGAAGTCTGAGTTCTGTATTAAAAAAGAATCACATTAGATTAACATAAAAACAGATTGTCTGAGATTACGAGTCGTACAAACAAAAAGTAAAGCATAATATAGAAATAATGACCGTCGTCGGAGAGAGTGGTAAATTAGCGGAAAACTGACTATGTATTATGTATGTACAGACAGACAGATATGTCTGAAGCGTGAGGAGAACGTTTCTAATTTAAAATTAGTAATTATATCGCATTTACTTTACCGTAAACATTTGGTACTATAGTAGTACGGCTAAAGAGCTATGCCAAAGCAATGCCAGCAAGAAAAAAATTCCTAATACATACACGTCAATAATAAATATACCATTTTTTTTTCTCTGTCAAAATGTATAACGTAAAATAATTTAACTGAATCCGATACCGACGAGCATGCATGGAAAGACTAAAGAATATAGAGGAATGAGGAAGGAGGAAGGAATATAGTTTGACAAGAACATAGCAGCAAAGCAAGGTAAAGCCTGACCAGCACTCGTAGTATGCAACACGTGATACGGCTGTATCACGTCTTTTATCTCGTTCATTCGCACGCAAATAGAAAGAGAGGTAAGATGTGATAGCGCTGTATCACTGCGGCATGCTAGCTATGCAGGAAAATAAAAAACCTGGATTGGGGGCGCTGCAATCGACTGTCACCTTTAATGTTAGTGTTCCAAGTACAAAAATTAGTTCCAATGATTTTCCGCAACATGGCGAGGTTTTTTATATGGTCAGGCTTTAGCATTGCGTTGTCTCTGCCTTCCCCAACGTGAGACAGGCGAGAGATCATCCCCAGTCTATCATCGTAAAACTAGAGTTTTGTGGTGTGCCGAGGTAGATCCTCGGCCTTCATCATCCAGTCGCTCCCCGATAACTTTTATAAGTTGACAGTCCAGCGGCGGGCTGCAGGGCGTCAGAATACGTATGTATGTATGCAGTGAAATTTTAAAATCAAATAAGGCGCATTTAACACAGACGGTATTCAAAATAAACAGGACGGAGATAATAAAATTCAAAGTACACTTGAAGCGGCCATTAAAAGTAGAAAGTTTATTAGACATAAAGCTAAGAGAGTAGGTACTACTTGTGTATAATTGCATGCACTTAAGTAAAACAAATAATGCTGGCGGTAATTATTCTACAATCAGTACAGTAGGTAGCTCTCACAAAAAACAGAAAGTCTTATTTGCTTTGCTTCGCTATAAAATGATGCTGTGTCCACTACTTCGTAAGCGCAGATAATTGAAATTGTGTATAGATCCATATTTTTGAAAACATTAACTTTAGGAGGACGCACTAAACCAAATTGGGGATGTAATAAGAAAATACCGGGTCATAAGTATCCGAAACAGACGGGAATGTATGACAAGCAAGATGTATGAATCTGGATCAAGCTACAGGTATGTCAGGCGGCCTCTCTTGCTTCCTGCCCGATACCTCAGTTGGTATTAAACCCGCCACTGATCCGAGAGTCGCGCTCGCGGGTTCGAATCCCACAAATATATTTTGTATGGTGAATTTGAACATTTATTCCCAAGTCATAGATGATTGTATATATACAATTGTATTCTATAGCGTTGTCTAGTCATCATAACTCAAGTATGGACTAAATTCTTGTACTTTAAAATGAGACTACATAATCTGTCTGATAATGACCAAGATATATTTATATTATTTATTTCACCAGACGTAATCTCGTGTAATCATGAGTGGAGCACCCATTTCTTTTGTGTGCGTGCTGTCACGCGGTACATAAGGTGACGGGTTGTAGCACCTGCGCCTAGCTAGAGCTAGTGCATCTGTGTGAGTGTAGGTCCCTTTTAGAACAAACGAGATTGTATTACCTTGCATGCTTCACATCTTTTTAGTGTATCTGTGTGATATTCGGTCCGTATTTCTTTCAAGTCCGTGATTTATTTATGTAGATTTATGCCATCATCTGTACTTCCAATCGCATATTCAGAAATTAGCAGTACAAATTGAAAACATACATGTCACGCGTCGTTGCTGGCTTGAGTGGAGAAAATTCTTGCTTATCATCCTACATTGAACTTTATCGAGCTGTGTTTAGAATTGCTATTGGCGATAGGTATCGTGGCCGTAGCAAGTGCACCGTTTAATGCTGGCCAGTTCCTGTGATTGATAGCGTTATGTTTATGTATAGTGTGACGCGAAGCGGGGAGACCTTATTACTAAGTAAACTAGGACACATGAATACGTACCAACCAACATACCTCTTTTAAATATAATGCCACGCTTTAATTCCTTGAGAAATTTTGCTGCTAGATGTATAAAATAAGTAGTCCAAAAAAACCGGCCAAGAACGTGTTTCATGATGAGTTTCCGTCGTCAATTATTATTTAATTATTATTAATTTAATTATTATTATTAAAATAATTGTCGCGAAATAACTAGACATATTCGATTCGAACCAGTCGACGGTACAAAAGACGCGTTATCTCCGCTCTCCGCTCTGCTGTGAATACCTAGTTAGGTACAATTAGGTACAACCAAAAACGTCTAGATATCATGTTATGTTCTCAAAATTATTTTTGTTTCTTTCATTTGGTTGCTTTTGTCTTTTTTATTTCTGTAATTTTTGTCGTTCGATGCATGGAAAAATTGACCTCTTGTTTTCTTTTTCATTTTAGTATGTATAGAGTCACGCACACGATGCTAATTGTTTTTCTTTTGCTTATTGCATGATGTGCACATATCCTTAGGATTATGGCTTGCTTTACATTGTAACCTGTCTATATTTGGTGTTTTTATAACTGTAATCTGTTTTATGTGCCTAATAAATAAATAAATAAATATTAATTATGGTTATTAGGTATATTGCAATAAATTCCTTTTTTAAGGTAGTCGGTTTATAACAAAATGCATTGAAATTACCGAATAACATAAATCACACTATAGATATGTAAAGCTTCTAAGCCGCAGGATATTGAAGAGCTTATTACCAAGTGAAAAGGATTTATTCCCAACGGGATGTCGTTAATCCTGTACAAGATATTATACGATATTTTCCTGGAACGTTGATAGTTCGAACAAATCTTGTAACAGCATCAGCTTCAGTATGTTCTATAATGGTTCTTTTTCAAACAGTTAGATGATATATACTTCAAAATGTTAAAAGATCTCACACATCGGATTGAGTATCAAAATAACAGCGAAGGAAAATATCCTGAGGACATCACCATCATCAGCCTATATCCCCTACAGGGCACAGGTCTACCTTCAGGGAGTATGGGCATTATTCCACGCGTGTAAAATGGGGATTGGTAGACTTCACATACGGATCAAAATTTCTTCTTCAACGTATGCAGGTTTCCTCACGATGTTTTCCTTCACTGTTTAAAGAGCAGTCGGTATTACGTGTCGGGAGGACCTACATGCTTCAATTTCTACTGTTTTGTTCTTTAAAAGTGTCGAGAAGAGTTCACTATCTGTCACAATGCACAGACTTTGGTCACTGCTATGGAAATGTGGATAATTGAACTGAATATGCTAAATTTAGAATAACTCTGGTTGCCCTGGATACATAGTCGTGAGCTTATGCTATGCTATTGAAATAAGAACGATAGAACTGTAAACAAAAAAATGCGCCGAAAAAGATGTTCCAATAAAGTCTTTGTCTGTAAAACTGCGCATATTGAATGAAAGGGAAAGAGAAACACAAGGCCACAAACCTTGGCCCTTTTCGTTTGAAGCGCAAGCGCCAAATGCCAAATCGGGCGATGGAGGAAGCGCAGACAATCTTAGCCGGTAAGGTCGTTAGCTCCTGGACTAAATGCGCGGGAGTCTTGGCACGCGACCAACATCTGCTTCCTACCCTGACCAGCTTTATGGAGACTGCGAGATCATTCACCAGGTCGGACGAGATGCAACTTTCGTGTCATTGCGATTTGGAAGAATGCAGGATTGTTCTCAAGTTCAATGCCTTTTATTTGACACATGAGGAAGATCTTTGTCTGATCGAAATGAACAGAAAATTTCCTGTTCTTGTCTGCGTAATGCACTCAAAAAACACTTTGTCATTCACAAGTTCAAAGAATTATGTTCTAAAAAGTAACTCAATAAAGAAAATCTTTGTCTATTGCGAGGAGCTTTCATCGTTGACGTCAGAGCTTTATTTTCGTGCGTAGGCGCACGGCACGGTGATGCGATGAGTGGAAACAAAGAGGTAACAATGAACTGGGCTTACCTCCGATGTTACATCACTGCAAGTCGAGGAATGTTAGTAAACAACAGTAATAACGCGGAGATTTTAATTGAACCAAATTTGTGTCTTTGACCGCGGCATTAAAGTTGCATTTATTCTGGTTTTGGTTGTTTTTCATCATCATCAGCTTATATACGTCCCACTGCAGGGCACAGGCCTACTCAATGCGGATTAGTAGACTTCACGTACACATCGGAATTTCTTCGTAAACGTTATGCAGGTTTCCTTACGAAGTTTTCCTTCACCGTTTGAGAGCTGTCGGTATTTTACATACTTAAGTTAGAATTAACTCATTGGCACATGATATGTCTTCCTTGCAGATTCGATCCCGGGCCTCAAAATTGAGTTTCTATACCTCTCCGCAGTGCGCCACCGACGGTCTGTGTGGTTGAGTTTACTTGTTAATATTACAAAGAACAAAAATGGGTGATATGTCTTCCATTTGTCTCCACTTGGTAGAGCGTTTTGTCCTGAAACTACATTTATTCTAAAATAGGACTTAGCTACAACCAGAAAATCAGTTAGGTTAAGCTTCTTCTAGCAAATATTTTGATATAGGTAAGTAACCTAACCCGACAAAAAAGACGGAAATATGGTCAGGTCAGGAATTTATGTATAGCTTGAAAATAGGAACATTGTAAATATAGCTCGATAACAGAGGAAGTTAAAGAGAAGCCAAAAGAATTATCCAATAACCAAGATCGGAAAACAATATCGACGCAAAAACCGAAAATAAACCTTACGTATAAAAGCACTTAGTCGATTGTTTACTAATTGCAAAGCAGGTTGTGAGCTGGTGAACCGTCTGACCCAGTTCACTCGCTCCGAGTATATTTGGCAAGGTATCGGGATATTATTAGATGAACGAGTGAACGAACTGATTGGTTCGGGTTACGAGACCTTCTTTATTGACATGGGCGTGGCCGATCGCGCTGTGTTGAACGGACGGCGAGATTGATAGCAATCGGCGCTAAAATAACTGTTCTTGGATTATTATTTTGCGAACGGGAGACACTTTGGCGCCTGTCTTTTTCAGATACAGCAAGGAAGGATCAGAAAATGCAGAGCTTTCTGCGTTTCTCTTTATAGCCACGAAACGATAACTTTTGACTGTATTTTCTTTCAGGGCGAATTGCAACCAATCAAGGTGGAATGGCTAGCCCAGAAATACCTATCCAAAAAACAGAAATATCAATACCCAGAAATGAAATTATATTCTCTTTTGCAAGAAATAAAAGTCTGTGAATAAAAATAGTAAAAGCGGCATCTGAAAAAGACAGGCGCCAAAGTGTCACCCGTTCGCAAAATAATTATTCCAAGAACAGTTATTTTAGCACCGATTGTTGGATTCTGAGATTTACTTCGAAAATGAAACGCTGATGTCTGCAATTAGTATGGACTCGAGATGAGTTTGAGCGATGATATTTGCAAGAAGAGCTGTATTTTATTAGCAGATATCCGCCTAGCTTTCGTTTCTAAGACACCGACTTTATTGGCAGCGAGGATGAAATAGATATCATTCAATAATGGTTGCTTAATCACAGAGTTGTGCCAATGACTGATTAATAGTACTCTCGCTTTTTTCCCATCTGTTATTAAGTGCGTAGGAATGATTCGTAATACTTACTAATCACTGCGCATTGCCTGTGTCTTTCTCACACCAATAAAAGGGCAAGCGTGATGTTTACTAACTACGTCATCGATTCTGACAAATGTAGATAAATATAGACTCTTATCGTATTTTCGAACTTCATTTATTCAGCGTGCAGCTGGGCTATCTTCTAGCTAAGTATCCACTATTATAGCCTCGCGTGGTGGAATGGTCCGTGTACCATCTCAATCTAGATAGTGAGAAATCTGTACTCTGAAGTAGAACATTATACTGACCGACGATGTAGGAAGAGTAACAGTTTAAACAGGAATGAATTGCAAAATGTATCACTCATCTCAAATCTTGACGTCATGGAAATAAATATTCTATCTGAATCCAACAGGAAATGTTAAGCTGGAGGGAACGTCGACAAAATGTAAACATTTTTCAGCGCGACTGAGAAATATCTTGGAAGGAACGTGTTTTGAGTTTAGAGAATTATTTTTTAAAGAAAGAACGACCTTTTCTTATGATGTTTATTGTTTAAGTAATTTGTTTGTGTGTTAAGTTAAGAGATGGATAAATGTGGATGACTGCAATGAATTAATAGGTTAGATGGTTGAGATAGAAATATTTAATTGATCATAAACTTTTAAGAGGATATAATTCGGAGCGCGCTCCATACAAACGTAGTATGGTGATATTTTCAATACTAACCAATTCAAGTTAACTGAGTCCTTAACCTTTTTGTCTCCATGTTATTTTTAAAACCGTGCTATATTTATTATGTACCTGTGTAACTGTAATAAGAGACAAATAAATACTTTTTAATTTAATTTAATTTAATACCTACCGATTTATCGTTCGGTTTTATATCTTGGTACGTTGATGAGTGCAATAGTATTCCTACCTATACTCCATTCCAAATAGCAACGAAAATTTAAGACCATTTTGAATTACAGAAACAGAGATTTGTCAGATTTGAAACACTTCCTCTCACTATTCGTAGAAAAACTTTAGTAACGTCCAAGATACGTTGGATAGTATATCTTTCTCATAAATAAATCTTATTTGCTAATCAGAATTGGCCAGAAAGCTATACTGGAAACGGAATATCTTTTCGTCCTTATTTCGAATGCAGTATAGACTCATATTATTTATTTCTTCACTTTAAAACCCATACAAAAGTCATTCTAAAATAAATAGCAATAAGTTCTCGCGAGTTCTAGTCCGTGTGGTGTCGGCTAAGAGTAGCACCATCCTATTTCCTCCCGTGGGTGTCGTAAATGGCGACTAAGGGATCTACCGGAGGATGGGCAACAGCATCCTCTGAGTACACACATTCAATCCAACTGCGATCGCCCACCCGCCTGCCAAGCGTGGCGATTATGGCAAATCCCCCATTTTTGGGGAGGCCTATGTCCAGCAGTGGACGTTTATCGGCTGATATTAAGTTCTCGCGACAAAACGTTGTGTGTAATTTAGTTTCAATGTCAAACCTCAAAGTACCTAATCACTTTCAGATGTTGACAGCTTGCAACGTGAAAGCTATTCATTATATTTGAGAAGGAGCGATCGTCACTCGGTACGAAATAGCATTACCGTGGCTCTCTCGGTACAAAACATTTAGTCCAATCATTTTATGAATTGACCCTAACAATAATTCATCTATAGCTGAAACTTTGCAGTGTGATAAAGTAAAGTATACAGATTACGGTTGACAAATAATCTAAGTTATATTTTTTCCGGTCTTAGATTATTTGTCAACTGTAATCGGTATACTTAACTTTATCACACTGCAAAGTTTCAGCGATAGATGAATTATTGTTAGGGTGTCCATACAAGGAAACTCTAAAATGATTGGACTAATTACCGTGACTATGAACATAGCTGCAGCCAACTAAATTACCTAGTTACATTAAACCATTCTACTAGGCATGTATGAAAATGCCGCGAAATATGAGTTACCAAATTTTTCGTTTTCTAAACAAAACATAAGCTAAAAGTTAGCTCTAGGTAGTAACTATTAAGTAATCTGTGTCATGTGGTAGCCCGAACAGTGACAATTGTTTGTCCCGAAAATTGACATAATTTTTTAGGTTACATAAGGCAATTCTAAATGGATGGAATATAATATATTTTAACTACGTATAATTTGTTATAACAAAGTGATTAGAAAATTATATTCTACAATTTGCGTGTACCGCTGCTAGCTATTTGTACGCAATAATAATAAAATAACAATTCTGCACAGTAACTAGGTAAATACAGCCTATCAACTGAAGGCTATCATTACAGTCTTACAATCAGCTAGGATCTTGTTAGGGTTGCCATCCAATCGAGATTAAGAGAAAATTTAGATTGTGAAAAAAACAATCTTTTCTACTTCCAGAAGATTGGGACGTATTAATTTGACATGGTTTAGTTTGATTATCCGAACCACTCCTGAAAATTTGTCCAGTGATCCAAAAATGACCCTATATTAAAGATAAGTGATAATAATTGATAAACGATGTATTCTTGATAATACGAGACCTACGTACCCCTGTTAGTTATTTCTGAACTAATTCAATTCAAAATATCCATATAGACAGGACAAGAAATCGAAAGAAATGACTTCTAGAAGCAAATAATTAAATTATTACTAGTCTATTAGACTGGTAATGACACGTGTGTTATAAATGTTTTTACAAACATATAATTTTTCTTTTTAGTTAGGTAATAAGTATTTAAAAATGATTTTAACAAAATACAAAAATCTAGATTTGGCGTTCCCTGTTTAAAATTAATAAAAAACGTTAAACCAGGCAAATTAGAATTCCAAGTATGTAATTTCTCCTGGCAGCCCTGTATAGATGTGAGTATAGAAAGTGCTAGGTAAGATAATGTAACAGATAACTAATTGATTATTCCGCTAGTTACAGTAATATCCCTTACAGCGATCGGCGTGGCACGTAATGGCCAATAACTATCGTCCGTAGTGGAATACTGTGCAAATGGCACATTGGTTCTGCTAATTATCTTGTTATCTGCTTTTTTAGTTATTTTATAGTAACTAGTCTTAACATAATATATCTAAAACCGAGAAAAGGTAAGGAAGATCTTTAGTAGAGAAGAAGAGGAACACAAACTTCTCTTCTTGCGTAGAGTCGATGGCATGTCATAGAGATTAGTGAACTGATTTAACAACCAGCATTAGAGGCTTGCTGATTGACTATTTTTTTTAGTTTTTTGAAGTCTACTGAGTCTACGGAATTAGTAGAAAAAGATATCACTGCAGATAACTTCAGCATGGTATTCTACTTATCAAACTGCACAACTTTTAAAATGGAGCCAACTTCAATCGCGAATAAAAAAACAGCTGCCTCATACATTTGTGTCGACCTACCTACAGCAGTTTTGTATGGGACAGCTGTTTTTTCTTCTTGATTTCGAAGTTGACTCCATGCTGAAAGTTGTTCAGTTTGATGAGTAGAATTCATGCTGAAGTTATTCGCAGTGATATTCAGATAATTTACCCTGTATTGTGTAAATAAAATATTGTAGACAAAAAATAGTAACAATTAGAAAAAGAAACGAAATAAAGGAAACCCAGGAAAGGTTTAAGGTTTTGATGGTTTGCTTACTTTCTTTTGTTTAACGATCTATCCTCTGTATGCTTATTTGGAGGAGCCATTGATTACCGACCGAAAATTTTACTAAATATTATTGACCTAAAAATCTCAAACTCAATATTTAAATCCATTACACCGGGGGGGCTACCGTATTCAAGTCCAAACTGTTCAAATTCCAGCAAAAAAGTGGTGATATTTAAGAATGATCGTTAAAATATTTCAACCAGCATTCTTCAGTCCAGAACAAATGTTTATATTTGTTATTTCGGGAAGAGTGTGGCGCAACTTTAGAACTCATGACCTCGCGGCCCGAGTTGACGACCACTGACAGGCGAATGTCATAGTTTGATCAGCTATGTGACAATGTGTAGTGTGAATGTGTGTGTGTGAATTGTTGGAGATAATTCAATTGCAATGCTGAATACTTCAATTAATTTACAATTTTTAAGGGGAAAAGGGATTCCCTGGGAATTTGTCTCATCTCGTTAAAAAGTTGGTCACACTACTTTTCGGGTATAGGAGATTATGAAATCTTTCAATTTGGAAAAATAGATGTTATTTACATGGCGAAACTTAATTAATTTTGACATTATCATTTTGTTATTTATTTATTATTTTTATTTTTGATTTATCTATTTATCTATCTATTATTAATGTTACTTGGGTAGGTACTGTTATAGTTTTTAAGAATATTTTACTAGCTATTTAATACTGATTTCTATCTTCAGTGGTTTAGGCGTTGTCTATCAGTAAGTCAGTCAGTCACAGAACTGTTTTATAGTAAGTTTAGATATAAATTTGTGGATATTATTTATAATTAAAACATATTTGACAAAAAAGGGAGACATAATAAAAATAGCTTGGTTAAAACAACGCATAGTTCCTATCTACTCTTAATAGTAAAACAAAGTAATCGTAAAATAATTAAATTAATAAAACAAATTAATTGTAAAACAATAAATAAAACCAATTGTTTTACAATTAATTATTGAATATCGAAGATATACCTGGAAATTACCCTTAGTGTAAAGAAAGCTTAAAAATTATGAAAAATAAAAGCTTACCTCAGAGGGAAGGACTGAAGAGACAATCCTTGGTAACCGAATTCACAATGATTACACCGCCTAAACTACGGCCGGTCTAACGAAATACTAATCTATGTTCTATTTAATTAACTGGCCATAATAAATTATGGATTATTTTATTAAATTCTATGTCATTATAGTGATTTTGGCGCGAACCTTCCTGCGCGGGCGTGCGGGCCGGACTGCGCGTGCGACCGCATCTGACGTCACCGGGCCTAATATAGTTCTCCGGTGCTTTCAACCGACTTTTCCTCTCGATCCATCCTCTTAGAAGTCTCTAAGGTTCACTGTTGCGTGTATTACTTCGGCTTTTAGGCTATTAGGTGTATGAAGGTAGTGAAATGTCGGCGGTGCGCGGTGTTATTTTCGCCGGCGATTTTCGTCGCTTTCCGCGCGCACGCGTGTCTTAAAACGGCAATACGAGCTGCGCTGGCGCTGCCGCTTTGTTTACTTGGGAAATTTATAAGGAAGAGTTTTCTAATTGTTATATAAACATTTTTACAAATGAATATTAAGTCTATATGGTGTGGTGTCGGCTAAGAGTAGCACCATCCCATTTCCTCCCGTGGGTGTCGTAAAAGGCGACTAAGGGATCTACCGGAAGATGGGCAGCAGCATCCTCTGAGTACACACATTCAATCCAACTGCGATCGCCAACCCGCCTGCCAAGCGTGGCGATTATGGCAAATCCCCCCATTTTTGGGGAGATCTATGTCCAGCAGTGGACGTTTATCGGCTGATATGATGATTAAGTCTATATGTATTTTATTTCTTAACATTATTTTGACAACCTTCTTCGAGATAAATCGAAATTGCTGTACTATGCGAGCAGCGGCCGGCAAACGTTGTATGAAAATCCATATCTGTCGTGGTTTAGCGGCCAAATAAATTACATAGTAAACTCATATCTGTCGTGTTATTTAAAAATGGAACGATCTTTTATTCCGAAACATGGGAACGAAGGAGGTTACTTTCCTGTCCTCGGTATGTAATCTACTATGTTTCAGCAGTTATTGAAAACAGCATCTATGTGGCTTAATTGTCCGTGGAAACAGCACACAAGAGATTAAGATTTTACCATTTTAATCTTTATTCAGAAAGTACATAATCATAAAAACGTAACTGGGTACCATACAAAGACTTTCTGTGCCAGACGTTTTATACTCCGATCACAAATAAAAACGTTTGCAAGTTTTTGTTCGAGTTGGGCATTGCAAGCAAGGTATAGTAGATTTCTCCCCTCCGGACGGAAAGCATCAATTGTCGTCCCGCTGCGCTAAACGAAGTTGTCGCTTTCCACCTCCGTCGAGGATATGTTAACAATTACATGAGATCTGAGACCTCTCTTACTTTCCCGAAGCGAAGTCGAGGTCAACAAACATGTGATCTGAGGCTTTCTTATTTACTGTCCGAGGTTAGTATACTATTTTTCTCCTCGACGGAGGTGGAAAGCGACAACTTCGTTTAGCGCAGCGGGACGACAATTGACGCTTTCCGTCCAAGAGTCTTCTTCTATCGAGTCGATGACAAGTCATTTTAAATCTTTCCAGCCCAGTATTTCGCCACACGGATAGCACTGGCGGCAGCGTCCATAAGCTCCGTTCACGTGCAGGTGTCAGGGCAGGAAGGGCACGATATGAGGTGGGCCATAGTCTGTGGGGCAACACCGCATTCACACTGGAGATCAGACCCGTCTATGTAACCCCAACTTGAACAGGTTGTCTTACACCTCTGAACTAATGGTATTTTCTTTTCATTCTCGGGTATGCCGGTTTCCTCACGATGTTTTCCTAGCCCGCCAAGCTGCATAAATCCCGTAGAACTTAGTGGTACAGGCCAGTAATCGAACCGCCGCCCTTTGATTGATTTTCGAAGTTCCGCAAGTAGAAACATTTGATTGGCAACTCAAACTCTTGCTTTTGTACTGAGTCTTTTATTTTGGCGCCTAAGAATTCCTCTTGAAGACCTGCTATAAATTTCCCTACCCAACAATAATGTAAGAGTTTCTCTTTCTTATAATTCATAAAGCGCTACTCGGCATACGTGTACGCACTACGCACGTAGATAGCGTGGTGATGACGTCACAATACAATATTTCTGTCACCAGTCACGTTATGTCAGTGCATCGTCCCGGCGGCAGTGTTGTAGAATAACGATGTTTGTCTCATGTTTGCCTGTGGCTGAACCTGTGCTTTTGTTTCTATTGTTCCTCGTTGTTTTTCGACGAATACAAATTGGTTTTGAATTATTGCCGAGTCAATTAAGTCATCTTTCTGATCGATCGATGGTTATAATCTTTTTAGGAGTCAATCAATCAATTATACTTATTTTTTGGACATCGAAAACAACATAATTGTGTCAAGCCCAAACAGGATAATAAAACATTTATGACTACCTCTTTTAGAGTTAAGCTCGCCTTTGTAAGTAAATAAATAAATAAATAAATAACGCTCACAGGCACTTACATTGTAATGATTCCTAACTAGCACTAAAGGCTTTTTTATTATGGAAACCATACAACAACGGCACGAACATATAACATCCATGACCGAACCGGGATTCGAACCCAGGACCCTGGTTGGCAGTCCGGCGTGGTAACCATTACACCAACCGGGTCGCCGGGTGTAAGTACATCATGACTTATCGTAATTTTTCATACTGAAGTTGTTTTTGTTTAGGCACAATAAAGAATCTAAGACTGTGATATTCTTGTTTTTCGGAAATGCTATATAATTGTTAAGAAGTAAAAAATATGATTTAGGACACCACTAGAGGCTCGGTGCCCAATTAAAACTTGGGGATTGGCAGTATTGGCACCCCCAAATCAGGGACAAAAGTCAATTTTAAGTGATTGAAAGTAACATAGGCACATAGACTAAGAATTTTTATTCGCTTACGCTGGTAGACGGAACGTCACTGTAACCGCGTATGAGATAGCGATAGTCATGAAATCCAATACAATTTGTATAAAGCTAGATGTCTGACTCCGGAGTCAGACCGCCGTCGTAGAACAAAAAAGTGGTTACGTCGATAAGGACGGCAATAAGTAGCTATCTCCTTTTTTTACTAGAGCGAATTTGCTATGTGCATCTCTTACTGAGTGAATACGACAAAACACGTGCTTCGATCTAGTACCTTCTCTTTCTACGCATAGGCATATTTATACTGACAGCGATTGTTCATTGGTTTCATCTACGTTTTCACTATTAAATGGATCCAGGTGCAAGTTGATTTTAACGAAAGCTCTGTTCCCTTCAATTACCTACGTACAAATATAATATATCTAATATATATAATATGACTAATCTAGTCCGTTCACGTGTGTATATTTTTGATTTATAGCACTACTGGTCGATGCGACGTACGCGCATGAGTTTGTTTACCCGCCGCACGTACTGCGCGCACACTTCACGTACAGAAATAACGTATCTTTTATTACTACGAGTACCTATATACATCAAGAAGATATGATCACATTGGAAACTTTATCAATATCGAGTTTTATTAACTTTGCTTATAATTCCATTTTCTCCCCTCCGGACGGAAAGCGTCAATTTTCGTCCCGCTGCACTAAACGAAATTGCCGCTTTCCACCTCCGTCGAGGAGATAAATAGTATACTAACCTCGGGCAGTAAATAAGAAAGCCTCAGATCACATGTTTGTTGATCTCTGCTTCGCCTCGGTCAACAATTACATGAGATTTGAGACCTTTCTTACTTTCCTGCCCTCATCTACTATGTACCTATTGAAGTTTTTATGGAGACTGCTAACTTCAAAACCGGGTGTCAAACACCCCTTTTTTTGCATCGGTGGTATCATAAAAGAGGGTATGGCACGTACCTGTGTGACGGAGACCTTCCCGGCCGGCTCGGTGACGTAGCTCTGCATGCCGGCCATCAGCACCGTCGCGCCGAGGAACTTGTTGAGCAGCGCGCGCGCCTCCGCGTCCTCCGCGCTGTCGCCCTCCTGGATCACTGCGGGGGAGGGGGAGGTCAGTTGTGTGTGAGAACCATGGAGGACAGACAGGAGCGGTGGCGTCGCAAAGCAATAAGTGTCGCCCAAATGCAGGGACGGGGACAAGACGGATGCGCAGGTTCCGCTTCATCGTTTCAGATGTATTTTATTAACAAAGCCCCTCTGAGCAAAAAGAAAGGCGGTCTGCGACGTCATCGTAACGTCATGACCAAGTAATGGCGACAGACCTAATTACTCTGCGACGACTCCGCTCCTTTCTTTCCTTCGTGGTTCGAACACTTGCTTGATATTTTAACTTAAGTTTTTTAGAGAGCAAGGCGTGCTAAAATAAAGTTAGTTTTCAATGGACACTAGTCCTTTATTATAACCAAGATTATTTATAACTCTTTCGAGCAATCATCTAGATCTCCAAACCCAGAAAAACAACGCAGTGTATAGGTAGAGGCCGCACATCATAAAGATGAGTCAAAGATAGTATGCGGTTTCCAACTGGATGTAAAGGTGGGTGACAGGATGTCATAGAAGATAATGGAGTAGGCTTATGCGCGAAGACAGAGTCATCCAGGGTTGTGAACTTGTGACGGATGAATAGATATTGCCTTTTTAGATCTTGGACATTGTCACACAAATCTGGTCCCATTGAAACTACTAGAATTTAGTCCGGACTCGTATTATGTTGAGCAAGACAACGATATGCAATACCTGCATACATGCATACATATGCTCACGACTATATTCCCCAAGGGGGTAGTCAGAGATATTCTGAAACCTCAGAACATCCACGTTTCACCAGTAGTACCGGAACTCTGTCCAGTGTGACGGGGGGTGAGCCCGTCGCCACTAATAATGGACAGTGGGTACAATACATGCTTCGAAATTGAAGCACGCAGGTTTCCTCACGATGTTTTCCTTCACCGAAAAGCCAGTGGTGTTACAATATGTAAATATGTAGTGGTGTTACTAATATGTTATTAATATAAATATGCAATACCTATACATAACAAATATAAACATCCATGTTTTGGGTACAAAGTGTATTCTTAAATATTTTCCCTTGCGGTATTCGAACCAGCGACCCTCAGCACAGCAGGTTGGTTCACTACCGACTGAGCTATCGGGCTGTCTTAGCAAACCATGTAAACCACTCACCAATATCAGCGTTCTTCATCCTGGTGAGTATGTCCTGCACGCCGGTGACCTTGGTGCTGCTGTCGAGGAAGGATCGCTCCTGCGTCCTGCCGGCGCCGGCGCCGGCGCTCGTGGTCACGGTGGTCGTGGTGGTGGTCACGGTGGTGGAGCGGTGCGCGTCGGGCGCGCCGCGCGTCACCACCGTGCCGTCCTCCACCGAGGCGAGGCTGTGCGCGCTGTCCGTGCGACCGAGACCTGAAGGGACGGCGGGTGTTATTGGACTATACTCAAAAAGACACTCTTTTGTTTGAAATTTTTGATCTCGGATTCCATTTCAGAGTATAGGAAGATCAGCAGTTCAAAGCAGTAGGGACACAACAATATGCCATAGCAAACCATCATCCTGGGCAAGAGTAGCAAATTAGGCCCCTGAGACGTAAAATTGCGCTAAATATAGCCTTTCAACTCTCAACTGATAGATACAGTCTGCTATTTGACTTAGATCAAGATAGAAAAACATTTAGCAGCACTCGATTTTGCACCCTTTTGACTACCGCGTATGATTGATTACTAAATTATTTCGGGTTTTAACGAGTACTCGGTCTAGTCTACGCAAATGAAGAATGAAGAGTGGACTAATTTTCCTGGTCATACTGTACTTACGTCTCTATGAATAGTCGATGTCTAGACCATCAGACCCGCCTTCATGTAGCTGCGTGTACAAGTCTGATAGTGAACTCACCGGCGTGCGCGGAGGAGTCGCTGGAGACGCTGTCCTTCATGGTGGCGGTGCGCAGGATCAGACCCGCCTTCGGGTACGCGCTGCGCTCCGTGCGAGACGTATCGCCTGCAAGATACAGTCACGTTATACTCTTCTTCTTATCGTGTGGGCAAGCCCTGGTTTCAGAGTTATTTTAGACCGCCTTACGGCCTCTGACGTTATACTAATCATTACATTACTGTGGGGATACCCACATGTACATTTACTCGGCGGTTTACCAACTAATAGGGAACCGCCGATTTGTCTATTAACAAGGGGCAAATGCCCTTATAAATCAGCTCCTCCAGTGAAGAAAACCATTCTTTGCTTGCTAATAAATCACTACACACGACTCAAAACTTTCACTTCTCTACCCTAACCACCACTGCAATCCTCCTCTACCCTTCACACGAGAGATCTCCAAACTGGTGACCCCGAAGAACGACACGCCGGCGCCTAAGGGGTCCCCAAACTGGTAACCCCAAACACTTCGGTGGTCCACCAAACTGGTGACCCCGACGTGATATGAACACGCAACCTACTGATATAAATCGGCGGGTCCCTATTCCTTGGTATACCTAACGCCGAGTAAATGTACACGTGGGTATCCCCACACATACTATAACAGATGTTAACTTAAAAGGGAGTTGTTTAGAACATCAAACTGAACAACTTTCACAGTGGGACCAACATTGAAATTGAGAAAAAAATAGAGAATAGAAAGAATTCTTAATTCCATACATTTAGGTCGAGTTAAATATTAAATGCTAAACATGAGAACACGAGAGCTCTCTAAACTGAATAATAGTGTATATTTAAAAAAAATTGCCTAATAAAGAATTCATCTAGTTCTGTATGCAAATACGTCACGTTGGTATGAGAAAAACTGAATAGAATATAGAATGCATTACAGCAGCAGACAGGTCACGGTAATGTTTATTGACAACGCATCTACAAGGCATTTCATTTATACGTATATTATATTCCAATAGGATAGTCTTAACATGTAAACAAATCTTCATTCTAAACTTGGATTCCTGCACAAACCAATCATTAGAACTATCTAAAGAAATCACCGCACTGACTGACTGACTGACTGACGGACAGACAACGTACAGCCTAAACCACTGAAGATAGAAATATCTACAGAAAACGTAAGGGAACATAAGGATATAATTTTTTTAAAATCATCTTGAAAAAGGGTGCAAAAATGCAATGGTGAGTTGACGTTTTCAGAAATACAGGCGGACAAAATTGCGGGCAAGAGTAAGATAAGGCGTATCGTCCCGGGAACACGACTCTCCATACTAATCGATGCGAACGAGCGCGTGGCTCCGGTCACAATTTAGCCGTTTTCTTTGAAAAATGTGATTTAATTTGTTAATGAAATAGTTAATGAATAAAATGGTTACAAAATACAAAGTTACCCAATTTCATGATAAAACCAGGAGGTAGTCCCTTAAAATAAAAGAGCAGGATGTCAAAACAAATGCAAAACACTTTACCTACCTGCGCACAGTTTACATGCGCATACAATGGGACAAACGGAACGTAAAGCTACTTGTATGGGGAACAAAGCACAATGCGAGGGCCAGCCTCGCTCGCGACCAATCAACTATGAACCGAAGGTCTCCATACAAACCTAGTGCACCAACGTCACTTGAACTTGATCGAAACGCGGCAGCAATTGATTTGAAATTATAGAACACTCCAATTCCCGTAAATGACAGACGAGGTAACTAACCAATTTCTTATGCCATCGTATTGAGGGCGAAAGACTAGAATGACAATGACAATGAATGATTGAACAAACTATTAGTCGGTAGTCCATGCTCAGACGTCCGTGCGATTTTTTTTCTTCTAGCTACCTAGGAGTCTGCAGACGAAATTTTGCTTACCTAAAATTCATTACGTGACCTCGTATTACCTTCAAAATATAATAATATTTATAGACTTGTGGCGATGGGAACGTAAAATATCATTGGGACAGTAGTGTTAAAAAAATAAAGCCACGGTCAATCAGTTTCGGCGTTTAGCACAAGACCTATAATATCAATGAATCACGGAGTCTTAAAAAGCTAACTGTAATAGCTCACACACACGCATAGGGCACTAACGCCCATACACCCTCCTGCGATGGGGATGACAACACACACAAACGTTCGTACGAACACAGCTAGAAAACAAAAATATCCACAAAACTTGCTTGAACCAATGGTCAAGTCAAACTTAAGGATTCAAAGAACAACTTTCACTTAAAGACCAACACTTGTAAACACGAAATTCGAGTATTTTTCACAAATGGTACCTACGACTAAATCTCTTACTTTGACAATAACGCCCTCTATAAGTCGACGGACCAACGGGACCCAACATTTTCACGAGACAAGTCGTCAACGTAACGATCACTCGATAACTGAAAACTTTAGCTCCGAAACTCAAAGTTATGAAAGTTTTATAACGTAATAAGTTTGTACATAATAGTGCAGGAACACGCGAGCGCGAGCGCCCGTACACTGTCGTAAGTGTTATGTGACGGCATTCGGCAACGACACGCGGTGTGAAGTAGGCATTACACTACACAATTGATTGAAATATTTAAAACCTGACGAACCTCGCTGTATTGCGAAGTCATAAGAACTAATTTCGTCAATTTGTTACACTCAATCTTAACGTTTTATTTCAGGTCGATTTACAATTGCTGTCATATTTTATATCATTTGCATTTGGACCAGTTAACTAAGTCACAGACGAGAAAGAAAATGTCTAATTATTTGCGAAGAAAAGCGGATAGATTGAATCTTTTTCACTAATAAATAAAATTATGTAGTAGCTGGAAACTTTTTCTTTTTAGTTTAATCAGTAGTCAGTAATACAAAAAACTTTTTGAATTAGCAGTTGTAACACTGCAATAGCGTTTAGCATATTTAACTATACGATGGATTTAATGAAACTTTCGCTCAACAAAACACTGTATAAGAAACCTTATGGCCTTGACCTATGTTGTTAACTCGCTGCTAAAAAAATGTCGTCGTACGATACACACGAAAAGAAATAGGAGTTCTAAGCCGAAGGGGTAAGCTTTCTTTTGGATTGGTTTGTAGTCGAAAGGCTTACCGTTCTCACTACCTAAGATATAAATTATGTTTGTACTTACTAGCACTCTTGATGTACTTCTCGGTGAGTGACTTCACAGAGCTCTGGCGGACCGTCTTCCTGTCCTCCCGCCTCTCCCTCCGCTCCTCAGTCCTCCGCACCTTCTCCTCCCTTGCCTTATCCTCCCTCCGCTCACTGCTGTCCTGAGTCCTGTTGTCCAGGTGCTGAACTCTACTGGACCTGGAATCTTCAAGCTGGTGCATCCTGTTTGACTTTTCCTGGGTTTTATCTTCCAAGTGATGAACTCGACTGGTTTGGATCCTGTCTTCGGCGTGGTGCATTCTGTTGGACTTTGTAAAGTCATGAGATTTGGAGTCTTCGATGATGCGGGACCGTGAGTCCTGGGTCCTGTCTTCTAGATGATGGACTCTGCTGTCGACGCGACGGTCGGTGTGTGTGAACTGCTCTAGCGTTGCTCGCTCTTCTTTCTGTTAACGAAAAAACGTAAACTCAATAATTTGTGTTGACATTTTCGTCTCACTCAAATTAAATCCCTCAAATGTTAAGTACTTTAGACATAGTGGACTTTCACTAATTAAGAAATATATCAGTCAGTGTGCGGAAGGGTCGGGAAATGGGAGTCCAAAGAGAACCCACCATGATCAAATTGACGGTCTTCTTCAAAAAGGACAAGAGGCTGCGTATACCACCCTTAAACGACGGAAGTGCATCAAAATACAGGGACCTTCTCAATATGCTGACACTTTTTAAGGGGATGATCAGACCGTGTCAATCTGATCAACATTCTCTATCTATACTTTAGATTAGAGATACCAATATCGAAATCGAGAAAAAAAAACAGATGTCCCATGCATTTGGCTCAAGTAGGTTTGCATGTAACAGCCGATTTTTAATCACGATTTCAATGTTGATGCAATAGAAAAAGTTGGTCAGTTTGACGGTCTAAGCACCCCCTTAAAAAGTGCCAGCATATTAAGAAGGACCGGATAAATATGGATGAGACAAAACAAGGGTGACAGAATCGCGTGTGGCGACTCTTAATTTCTGCCTATCTCCACGACAATGGCCTGAGTATAATGTATTATGTCATGTAATTATAAAACAACGGATCAGATACCTTTTGCTAGCTACACTACAGGTAGCACAGCGGAATCTGTTCTTTAACTAAATTATGTTTAGGTAGCGCGGTGTTTTGTCTCCGAAGACAAACAATAAGTAAGGCAGGCCAGGCGATATTGGAGAGAAACTGTTCAGTAACGCTTGTCAAGTGTTAGGACATTGTACCTATTGTTGTCAGAGCCGTTGCTAAGAGTCTCAAGGGCGGCGGCGAAAGCGTTTACAAATAAGAGAAAATTTCTAACAGCAAATTACGTAATTTTTACGAATAGTGTACTTCCGATAGGAGATGGCACCACAAGAAGAAGAAGTGTATTGAATGACCAAACAAAAATGTAAATTTTCGAACGATACTATAATATAAAATAACATAATAATATATTATATAATAAATAACGATACCTAATATAAAATATTTTTTTAACGGTATCTTACATTTGTAGTGTACAATTCATCTTAACTATTATAAAACTGTAACTGAACTGTGTCTGTACTAGGGAATCCAATCCCGCATAAGCGGGATCCCGCATTTGCGGGATCCCGCACCTTTTTTGCGGGATCAATAATGCGGGATTACTCATGCGGGATCCCGCACGTTTGCGGGATTGCATTTTTTTAAAGAAAAATCGGCCTAGAGCGTGTCGGACTCGCCCATGATAGGGTTCCGTAGCCTTTGCATGATTAAAATAAGAAGAAAAGTATTAATCTTTTAATTTGTATCATACCTAAGAGACAATTTTGACTTGGAGCGCAGATATTTCGAGACAGAAGCATTACAGCGATTTAGTTTTTATGAGTTTTGCTCCATTTGACAAGATCTATCCAAAGACACCTCACTATAAAAGTTTTTTTTTTCAACACCTTTTTTAGTATGGGATCGATGGGTCGAAAAAATTGTGTTTCTTCTTAACTACGTCATTTCTGTTTTTGGGTTTCTGTTATCTATCTTCATGGCAATTTCGAGTCAATATCAACAGGTGCTAAAATCAGCGAGTACTTAATTGAGGTGGGGCATACAGACAGACAGACGGACAGACTAATAGAATTGACGAAAGTATAAGGGTTCCTTGTTTGACTACGGAACCCTAAAAATGGGCTCAGACGACCTTCAACTTTTTTGTAAGACCCCCCAGCACAATAGCCTCATTAATAAGTTATTTAACAACTTTTCTATAGAATTTGAATGGAAAAAAATGTTTACAGTTTTTAACTTACAGCTACCATGAATTTTTTTGTTGTTGAGTGAATCCTGTAGTAACGGAATTCGGAACAATGTCAGTTCAAGTATTACCTATCATTTCTTTGAAAGTATTATCAGAAAAAATAAGCTGATTTTATGTTTATTCAATGAGGCGTTTTACTTTAAAAAAAATGGTTCAAAGACACTGGAAGGATGGCGTTACAATCGTACCAATTTAGCTGTCACATCGAAAGTGTTACGTGTTTTTTTTGTATTATAATTTTAGGGAGCAACTTAATACTTCGTTAATAGGACTATGAAGGTTATGTGAAAGACGTAAAAGATACTTTCAATTAATCGAATTTTTGTGCAGTTAATATTCATTTTACAGTTGTAACAAACTAACATTTTTGTTGCTATGGAGTATTTATCCATTGGCAACACCACTTGTCAGACTTGATGCAAGCATAGACAAACGGCACTTTTTACTGTCAATGTGACAGGTTTAGGAGTAATTTTAACATAGCCATCTAGTGATTTTTCGATTAACTAGTCTTGGAAAACGCCTCATTGATTAATAGTAACGAGTAATAAAACTGCTTAGTCATTATATTTAAATTTACTCCTCCTAATTTCATTTTTACTACTTAAAACGAAAAAAAGTTAAAAAAAACTCAATCCCGCAAGTCCCGCGGGATCCGCGGGATTATTGACCTCAATCCCGCAGGCATGCGGGATCGCGTTTTTAGTGCGGGATTGGATTCCCTAGTCTGTACATTGAAGATATTAACAAAAAAAAGATTACGATATGGGTTTTAGGTATCCCCGACTCGAAATCAACCTTTTTTAGAAATTTTGTCTGTCTGTTTGTTTGTTTGTTCGCGCATCACGCAAAAACTACTGAACCGATTTTGATGATTTTTTTTTGTTTGATAGCTTATGATCTGACTTAAAATCTGGTATATAATTTGTGCGGACGAAGTCGCGGGAAAACACTAGTATAAGTATTCATATATTTATTGCAATCACATGGTATAGTTAGGTCTTAAAGGTGTAGTTAACTGTGTACCTACGTGTGCTTTAGGTGCTATAGGCGTACTGCTGGCTTGTAAATGAAGCGAGGTAACTACTTACAAGCAAGATAGGAATACAATATAAATTAGCAAGCGAAATAGCATAGGGCGGACACAGGTCTTGCGTCGGACCTTCTGAATTGAATGATTATGAATTCTCCGCTTGCCCTCGTGACAGACGCATCCGGCACCGCCGTGGGAGCAGTCATACAGCAGTTGGTACCTACATAGTGAGTGGCAACCCCTTGCCTTCTTTTCAAAGAAACTAAATAAATGCCAACAGTTATATAGTACTTACGACAGAGAGCTGTTGGCGATTTACGAGAGTGTAAAGCACTTCAGGTACATGGTGGAAGATAGACACTTTACCATCCTTGTATGCTACGATATATCTGATGACGACTGGACACGGCAACTATTCTACGCGGACAAGAAAAACAATGCAAAAGTGGGACAAAAAATATTTGCTAAACAAAAACGACAAGGCACTTACACCATGTGCTTCCTTCAACGTAGTCCCCGTGTCCCCGCCGAACTTCTTGGTGGTAGTGATAGCGGCCAGGCCGTGTATCCTGGACGGCTTCTCGCCCTGGGTCTGCAGCAGCTTCTCCAGGTCCTGGGGCTCGGTGGAGTACGCGGTGACGGAGACCGTGCCTTCTGGCTCGCCGCCGTTCCGAGAGTGGAACTCTTGTCGGATCACTGTACCTTTCACTGGGAAGGTAAGAATAAATTAAAAAATATATTTTTATCTGTAGATCAAATATAAGAACTGAATGTTATGCAATATGAATTTTTTTCCTTAACAGCAATGTCAATAACAACAACACATAGATAACTTATGTTTAAGCAACTTGACTTTTTGTATAACCAGGGGTGGCCAAACTTGTCAACTACGCGGTCTACATTGAAAGTCAGATATACCTGGCGGTCTACATTCAAAAATTGTATTTTTACATTTTTTTTTGAGCAAATATTGTGTTTTTGTTTTGGGTATTTGGCATAATTACCCATGAAGCTTCGACGACTTTTACAGTTTCAAAATTCCACAAGTAAACAGCCCAATTGTTCAGCGAAATTTTGTTATTTTCTAAATTAAAATACGAAAAATTATGCGATGATTTAAAAACTGTTTTTTTTTTTCATTTAAATTAATTGACCTCTTCGTGGGCTACCATAAAAGACAACGCGGTCGACCGGTTGACCGCGGTCGACTTTTTGGCCACCCCTGGTATAGGATAATCTCAGAAACTGTTGTGATTTTGATACGGTTTTCACTAATAGATAAATTTATTCACGAGGAAAGTTTGTGTAAACTTAAACATATAAGTAATTATAATTAAAACGTAGAACCGAAACAGGTGAAGCGTAGCGCACCTCTGATATTTAGGTAATACCTACTTAGCAATAGTCACAAGGAATTGTTGACTGAATGCATCAACCGCTCGATAACAATTACTAAAGACCCATGTAACTACCTCATGTAAAGCAATAAAGATTATGATTAAATAAACAACAGGCAAGTGAGCAGAGCTATCGGGAGCCTTTCTGGTAAAGATAATTTCTCTGGCTATCCAGAGGGGCAATGCGGCCACCATGCAGGTCCCGCCTTTGGGCCGGGGTTGTGCAGGGCAGAGCCTTTAGTTAGGCAGTGATAGTCTGACGAAGCTTGCGCACTGACTTTTTCGTTTGACAAAGCCTGTGTTGCGGATTTGATTTTTTTGGTACTTTATTTTTAATGTGTCTTGACGTGAAAAAGTGATAATTTAAGATTTCCGTTTTGCCTTGTGAGGAACGGAGCCCTAAAAATAGAGGGATTTGGATTTGGAACACTCAGGATTCGTATTTAATCATCATCATCATCATCATCATCATCACAGCCTATAATACGTCCCACTGCAGGGCACAGGCCTACCCTCAGGGAGGGTGTATGGGCAATAGCGATAGTCTACCACGCGTGCCCAATGTGGATTGGTAGTCACACACGCATCGGAATTTCTTCTTCAGCGTATGCAAGTTTCCTCACGATGTTTTCCTTCACCGTAGTATTTAACAAATGAAACAATAATCTTACTCGTGTAATAAGAAGATATCTTAGTGGAACGGTGTCACAACACTGTACTGTAGTCACTGGTAAAGTGAACCGTCGCGTCGCGATCGCGATCCAGCTGAGTAAATATGTGCTCATAGAATGAAGCCGTGAATCACTGTCTCCGATATAGGTACAATTACACGCGAATAGTTAATGTAGGCCAATCATTGTTCTACGAAGTAGGAGGATAGTGTGATTGATATTGTGCCGCATCCGTGACAATATCATAGCTGATTTCGACCATAGCGACATAGGAAAGCAGTTTACCGTACACACAAACACTCAAGCAGAAGAAATATGCTGTTTTTAGGGTTCCGTACCCAGAGGGGGTTAATGGGAACCTATTACTAAGAGTACAGTGTCCGTCCGTCCATTCGTCCTACCTCAAAAGGGGATGTATCTTTTGCACTGCAATATACGTGTTAGCGAGTTGAAATGTCAAATAATGTGTTATTATTTTGAATTTGCGTTAGCAAACAAATAATCCCCTATCAAATTTATGTCCCTTTCTATCGCATTCAGGAATGCAAGAAGCGATTACATGATTATACCTACCTCATATTTTATAACGTAATGATGTTAAATGGCTGTTTTTTTTTTCAAAAAAACAGTTAAAAAAGGAACCTTAACTCAATACCAGACTATCGTAAATCGGTGTTTTTTTCTAATCCGGAAGCATATTAGAGTAGGATTTAAGAGATGGTAAAGGTTAAAAGCAAGTCTAATTACCTTGATAGTTGGAAGCGCCATTTCTAAGCGCTTTAATGCCGAACAGTGGTCTTCCGTCGGCGTCGAGCGGTCCCGGCCCGTAGCTGGAGGTGATCGCGTCCACGGTAGTCACGGGCCCTGCGCCGGCGCCGGCCCTGTCGGCCGGCCCGGTCGTCGCGCGGTACTTCCGCTCCTCCTGCCTCTTGCCGCTCTGCCCGAACGTCCTCGTCTCTGACGTTATCTTCTTCAGGTTCCTGTTCGTGATCCAGGAAGGTTTCTCTTCTGGAACCTGCTTCGGAGAAGATTTCTTTTCTATTTCGTATACCGTTTTTATAGTGTCCTTTTTGGGGCGTTCCTCGTAGACGGTTTTGATTATGGTTTCTTTCGTTTCTTTCCTGATGATCGGTTCCGATTCGTAAACTGTTTTTATGATGGTCTCTTTGTTAGTTTTACGTTTGAAGTCCGGGCTCGGGGAGCGTTGGTACAGCCTTTCTGTGGGACTTTGTATGTGACGGTCCGGCGTACGCTTCTTTTCAGGAGACGGTGATCGCTTGCCGTTCATTTTGACGACTTCTATGGTGTCCTTTGATGAAGCTCTCTCCGTGAAACTCTTTGATTGTGACGAAGTTTTCGTTTCTAAAGTTTGATGTTCAAATTGATTTATCGTTTGATGATCTTCGAGTTCAGTAGACTTTGATTTAAGTTGAGTTTTATGATCATCGTCAGTTCTCTTCGTTTTAATGTCAGTTTTGAGTTTGTTCGTTTCATTCAGACCTACTTTCTTCATGTAAGCTGAAGCGTACTCGTTGAATCTGTTACCCTTCGGTTTGGCAGGAGTCTTGCTTGGGGACACGGTTCGTGTTTTCTTCTCAGGACTCGGATGACGGACCGGTGATTTAGTTTTAGCGGCAACTCTATGTTTTTCAGGGCTCTGTGGTCTCTGACGTTTTTCGGACAAGTTGCTGGGCTCTTTCGCGTGACCGTTGAGGAGTGGTTTGTGTTCCCTTGTCTGATCGTGGTCAGGAACAGTTTTTTGTGGAGTGGATTTCGGTAGACGTTCAGGTGATAAAGTTTTCTGAGGAGTCGTCTTCGGCCTGCGTTCAGGCGATTTAGTCTGAGGTCTCCGTTCGGGAGATTTTTGTGTGACAGTGGTTTGTTTAGTCCTAGTATGAGAGCTGATGTCAGTCGTTTCGGTTCTCTTCCGAGCGACCCGTATCTGCGCTCTGATGCGCCGCCTCTGCTCGTAGCCCACGACCTTTTCCAACTGAAAGTTTAACAAAAGAATAAGTATATCAAGGAGAGGGCGATGATCGCAAGCATGCAGCAAAGGCGGTGTTTACTGACCATTTGTTCCAGGAGGTCCAGGTCGAAGATATCCTCGATGCAGGGCTGGTGGTGCTCGGAGCTGCGTCGCCGCTCGCTGCTCACGGTCGACCTCTCCACGCTCGTCCTCCGCAGCTCCACTCCGAACTTTCCGCTTCCGCGACGACTGCTCACTTCTATTTCTTCCACTGTCTTTGTCTCATCCTTAATTTGACTGGTTTTTGTTGGACGTTGGTAACTCGGTACTTTATCCTGAGGCTGATCCCTTTCAGGTTCATGATGCACCGGTTTAGGTTCGGCAGGAGGAGTTCCGTGTGGTTGTTTCGGAGCCGGCTTGTCCTGCCGTTCGGTTTCGGGACGGGCACGTTTGGGAGATTCCGCCCGCGCTGCCGGGTATCTCGATAGGACCGTTTTGGTTGTGGTAGTAGTTTCAACGGTAGGCCTCATCGGTGACTTAGACCTGGGTACTTCAGGTGAATGAGTAGTTAGACCACTGGGACTGCTCCGTGGTTTGTTGTCGCGACCGGCTTGATGTGGACGAGTTGAGGTACCGTTGGTTGGTCGCTCTTTAGTTGTCGGCGTAAGAGGTGCGTCTACTTCGGAGTCAACGTCTTGCATACTCGAGAAACCGTCTTCAAGTGAAGGATGGTGAACAATCGTTGAATCAGTCTTAGGTGACTTCTTTATAACTCCAATGTCAGTCAGCTTCGTTACTTTTGTGTCTTTAGTTTTAGTAGTTGTTGAAGCTATATTTTCGAATAGCGCTTTAGCTTTTTTGACGGCTTCGCTACTGCGTAGTGTGGTTATTTTGACAGTAGGTGTCCTTTCTGTTGTCTTCAAATTAGGACTGGCGTAGTCTTTGACCTTAGTGTGAGATGACGCAGTTTCCTTTGTAAATGACGGCCTTTTTTTCTCAAGAATTTTCCTATTTATTGTATCTTCAGTAACAACATTTTGCGTTTCATACATTTCGTCTTCATCGTCTTGAACAATGTGCTTCATAATTTGTTCATATTGCTCCTTGACCTTTTTGTCCTTTTCCTCAGTCTCTTGGTTCTCAGTAAGGAACTGCTCTGCGGTTTTAACAAACTTGTGCACTTTATCGGACACACTGAGCAGGCAGTCGTCGCTTCTCAAAGATTCATCAACCTCAGTTAGGTCAGGACGTTCTATCTTTTGCGCCGGTTTGGTTTTTGTGACTTTAGAACTTTCAGCAGTCTCCACGAAAAGATGAGCTTTATCGTTCACACTCAGTTTCGTGTAATCATCCTGGTAAATAGTCTCAGTGTCGTATTCATCGACGATTCTCCTTGAAGGGCTTCGGCTGTCTTTGGTATCTCTTGGACCTTTAGCAAACTTATTTACTTTCTCAGAGACTGACAGCAAACACTCGTCAGATTTCAACTTTTCATCAAAATCTGAATGGACTCTTCTCTCTGTATTTCTAAATAGCGCCGTACTATCTTTCGGCTTACCAGTGGTATCGATTTTGTTGGTGAACTTAGATACTTTGTCAGTGACGCTTAGAAGACATTCATCTGTTTCATCGACATTAGTTCTCTTAACGAATAGTTCATCGTCCTCACATATTTCAACAATATCGTCGACAATGGATTCAGTCTCGTGGATGGTGTGATAGGTTCGTCTGCGGAACTCGTCATCAGGTTCACTGACTTCATCAGGGAACCTCGGTGTGCCGACGTCTTCATTGAAATTGACCGGAGTGGGACAAATACGGTCCGGAGAGTTCTCCCTGGAAGACTTAGCGAGCTCCACGTCAATGATGATGTCATCATCGTCTGTAGATGTATTGAGCGCTGTAGCTGATTTAGGTTTAGGTGCCAGTTTTGGTTGTGGCTCCTTCATTGTAGATTTCTTTGAAGCGGTAGCGGTGGTGGTAGATGTCTTAGTAGTTTTTGTAGTAGACATATCGCTAACTTGTATTTCGGGTTTAGACTTCATTCTTTGCGGAGAAGCTTTCTTAATTTTGATGGATATGTCACTGGCTGTACGTGTGACTTTTGTGTCCTCTTTCTTTGGACTGACATTTTCTTTGTTAATCCCTTTAGGTGTAGGCGCTCGTTTTGGCTCAGGTTCACTTCTGCTTATAGGTGATATCAATTTAGATGTGTGTGTTGTTGTAGTTTTAGTAGTAGTGGTCTTCCCGAAACTGTTTTGTTTAACCACACCAGCAGTGGTTTTCTTTACTTCAGTTGTAACCTTTTCAGTCTTGGTGGGTGATGTATTGCCAGGTTTGCGCGAAATGTTGGACGGTATTGGGTCCCTGGGTTTAATTCCACTAGCCCTTGGTACTTGTGGGGATTGAGAGCGCTCTGTGGGAGAGACGGGTTTTTTAGGAGAAATACTTCTGGACTTAGTTGGAGATTCTGGCTTAGAAGCAGGAGTTGTTGGCTTCTTGATTGGAGACACATTTCTTGAAGGAGGCTTGCTTGGTTTTTGTTCTTTAGGCTTATCATCGGATGGTTTTCCAGGACGCTTCAGGCCTGTTTTTGTCGTTGTTTGAGTTTCTGTTATTTCTATGTCATCTTCTGAGATAGTTTTCCCGGATATTATTGTTTCTGTAGTGACATCAAGGTCTTGCAAACTGATAGTTTTGCCAGGACTCCTCTCTCGACTCGGTGACCTTTGGTCGCGAGCAGGCGATAGTTTTCTTAAAGATTGTTGAACGCGTTCTAAAATTTCCTGCTCTCTTTCAGATTGCATAAAATCTGTTATATCTTCTGTAACTTTTGTTACCTTTTTATTTGGAGATGGAGTATGAGAGTGTTTGGGTTCTTCTGGTTTCTTTGCAGGAGAATCAGTTAGATTCGGCTGCTGAGATCTGGGAAGTTTTGATGCTGGATGCTTAGTTTCCACAATCCTTGATATAGTTTCATCTTGTATGTCCTCAGTTGTAGTTTCTGTTGCATACTTAGTCGTGGTGGCAGCGGTTCCTCTCATGTAACTTGACTTCCTGTCAGGACTAACCGATGCTCTGGGCGGAGCTTTATTATCAACCGGTTTCTTTTCGGGACTAGATTTAGTCAGATGTGAAGGTTGTTGGTAGCCAGGTTTTCGTTCAGGGCTTACGCTAGGTCTTGTAGGAGTATCTTTAGGCCTGGAGGGCGACGTCGTGCGAGGAAAATCTTCTCTCGGTCGGCTATCCGATGTCAGATGATAACCTGTTTCCCTGTCAGCACTCTGACGGATTGTTTTAGAAATATTTTCTTGGAGATCTTCAGTGGTTGTCGTTTCTTCGTATCTGGAAGTCGTAGTTGTCGTTGGTCGCATGTATCCTGGTGTCCTTGAAGGACTGACTGAAGAACGACTAGGAGTTGATTCCTTCGGATGTTTATCCTTCGGTTCTGTAACGGGGCTGGATTTGATTGGCGAATGACCTTTCTCGGGACTTATGCTTGATCTAGTATTATCCTTAGGTTTTGAAGGGAATGATTGAGGCTGCTCAGAAGTTCGGCTTGGTCGAGTTTCTACTGGTTTCTGATAGCCCGGTTGTCTGTCTGGACTCTGGCTGGGTCTCACTGGAGATTCTTTAGGATGGCCTTCTGAAGCCCTCTTCTCTAGACTGAATGATCGATGCGGGGAGGTACGAGGGTGGTTTGAATCAGATGGTTTAACTTTAGGTTGATCTTTAGGTTTCTGATAGCCAACATCTCTGTCAGGACTTTGACGACATGTCTGTATAGTATCTTGTACATCTTCTGTAGTAGTTTCATCATACTTTGAAACGGTTTTGTGAGAAATAATATCTAGAAGTTTAGTAGGAGAAGTGTCTCTAGGAGCCTTAGATTTTGTATCAGTCGTGATTACATGTTCGTTTCGAGTTGTAGTCTTCTTTATGGTATCATCTTGTTCGTGTGATATAAAATCTGCGACTTTAGTGGTGTCCTTAACTACATAACCCCTAGAAGGTGACTGTTCTTTTGGCTCAGGACTTAGGCAAGGCGACACGCTCGGAGTGCTCTGGTTTGATTCAGGTTCTTTTACATACGTGTCCTTAGTAACAGTTGTTTTGTCATCCTGCATCATACCAAGAATCTTTCTGCATCGATCTTCGTAAGTTTCCCTTCTTTCAAACGGAGGTTTGACCTTGGCAGGAGAGTCTATCGGTTTATCAGGACGATCTTTTTTCACGATCTTATGTTCTGGGAATTCTTTGTTGTCATCTGTAGGCGAGACACGGAAGCTGGATGGTGGTTTCTCGGTTGGAGAAACTTGAGGGAATTCAGTTGAGGGTTTCTTTAACGAGCTCTTCCTTGGAAGACTGTCTTTAGGGGTTGTTCGTTTTTCAGGAGATGGAGATCTACAAGGTATCTTGGAAGGTGATGGAGATCTTTCGACATTCAGAGTCTCAGGTCTTTTGTATGTAGTTGTGACATCAGTCCTATTAGTTTCGGTATAGTATTCTACGTCATCCAAATCGGTGACAATGGTTTCATTGCGGGGAGAGCCAAAATATATGAATCCACTGACAGATGTAGTTGGTGAACTTTGTCCAGTAGATGGAGCTGTTTCAACAGTCTTCGGTTTTCGAGTAGGACTGGTCGAAGGAGTGACGAGTTGTCGAGGATGATCTTTGGTCGTCTTCTTGTTGACCTCTTCTGTTGTCCTCTCACTTGAAATAAAGTCAGTTGTATGTTTGTATTTGGCATCTTTAGCGGGAGGTTTGACAGGCGAAATGCTATCTCTTGGTGACTTCTTTGTTGGAGACGCTGGAACATCAGGTACTTTTCTGGGTGACGTTTTCACTCGTCGTGTCAAAGAGTCATATTTCAGATCTTTAGAATCATTGGTAACTGTAGTGACTTCCTCAGTTTCTACGGTACGTTGCTTGTTTTCATATTTTGAGGGAGAAGGTTGTCTAGGACTGGACGGAGTTTTGGCGGGAGATACACTATCCCGAGGAGTCTTCTTAGTCGGTGTAGCGGGAATATCAGGTACAGTTTTTGAAGTTTTCTCACGACGGGTCAATGAATCGTATTTGACATCTTTAGAGTCTTTAATTATGGTAGTTGTTTCCTCAGTGTCTTCAGTATGTTGCTTTTTTTCGTAAGTCCCATATTTTGTAGGTGAAGGCTGTCGGGGAGCAGACGGAGTTTTGGTGGGAGATACATTATCCCTTGGAGTTTTCTTAGTTGGTGAAGAAGGAATGTTGGGTACAGTCTTCGAAGTTTTCTCACGACGCGTCAGTGAATCGTATTTCACATCTTTAGTATCCTTAGAGGTGGTGGTAGTAATTTCACTCTCTTCGGAACGATGTTTCTTGTCATAGGTCCCATATTTGGATGGAGACGGCTCTCTGGGTGAATCGTAAGATGGAGAACCTTCATGTTTGGGAGTACGATAATACTGCTTAGTGATATCAGTATTTGTGTCGAATTTCGTAGTCTTGTCAGTAATTGTAGATTGGAATTTTTCAGTTCTATCAACCTGATCTTCAGTAAAAGTGACGGGTCCTTTAGGGGGAGACGGAGAGCGTGAGCCCTTTCTCAAGGAGGGGCGAATCGTAGGGGACTCCGGCCGATAGCAATCAGATGAGTCTTCCGGACCCGTCGTGAAAGGAGAGGGACTCTTCTCGCGAGGTCCTGACAATCTGTCAGGGCTCGGTGATGTCTGTTTAGTGACGTTAATGTCTTCTCTATCCGTTCGACTGTACATTTTGGTTTCCTCATCAATGAACTTGTAGTGGTCTTCTTTGATATTTGTAGTCTTACTGAATGTCTTACGATCGGGACTCAGTGACGGCACATTTTTAGTAGGCGACCTTCTATCGGGACTTGCGTTCTTGGTGGGACTGTCGGGAGTCGAATGAGTGGCAACAGTAGGTCTCATGTAGCCAGGTTTCCTATCAGGACTTGTCGACGGCCTAATTGAAGATTCTTTGGGGAATTTATCCGCCGGCCTCTCAGGGCTCGCTCGAGTCGGAGAAGGCAGGTAGCCTGGTTTTAGGTCTGGACTTGGGCTAGGTCTAGTAGAATCATGTGGATATGGTCTCGATGGTGATGTTGTTCGCGGGAACTCAGAAGTAGCACTAGGACGGCCTGCTGTTGGCGTCTGATAACCTGGCTTCCTATCTGGACTCACACTGGGTCTCGTCGGTGAAATGTCTTTAGGGATTTTCCTATCAGGACTGATGTTGGATCGATAGGGAGAAGTGGTTCGTGGGAAGCTAGAATCTGGAGTAGATTTGCCATCAGATGGAATCTTCCTATCAGGGCTGGGACTAGGTCTCGGGGACTGCCTAGTGCGACTTTCCGTTGGCTTGTAGCCGGGCCTTCTCTCAGGGCTAGCGCTCGGTCTGTACGAGTCTTGGGGTCTTTTCTCGGGACTTGCGGAAGGTCTTTGACGGTATCCATCAGGTTTCCTGTCGGGGCTGCTGCTAGGCCTCGGAGCGCTTGGAGGCTTCCTGTCGGGGCTCGTGTACCGGTTGGTCTTCGTCTCCGTCACCGAGTGGGTGGAGTGGGTACTGGAGTACCTATCAGTGCTACGAGTTGGAGACGATCGGTCTACCTTACTAGGGCTGCCACCACGGCTCGAAGGCTTCCTGCTCGTCTTGTCTGGACTAACGCTGCTTCTCAAAGAAGAGGTACTGGACTGGAACGTTCTGCTTCCCGGAGATGAAGCCCTGGTGGTCGGACGTGTGGATGTAGGTGTGTCAGCCCGAAGGGAGCTGGCCCAGGCCTGTTGAGACGCGCTCCAGTCGTTGCTTATCTTCTTCTGAGAGAAATCAGTTTGATAGGTTGTCTGATATTGTTCGCTGCTGGTTTTCCTCTCGAGCATTTCTTCTTTGTTGTCCCTAGTAATAGTGTGGACACGCTCCTCATTGTCCTTATTGTGATGGGTCTTAACATCACGGTGGATGTTCTGATTGTCATTCTTGGTTAAGATCTCGCGGCGATCAGTTTCGTCAGTTTTAGTTTCGAAGCGATTTGTTCGCTGAGTTGTATAATCATCCTTATTTATGGAATGGTCGATTTGGTGAGTCTTCTTATTGTCATTAATAATGACGTCACGGTCCGTCTCTTTCACATTAGTCTCATAACGTTTGTTTATCTGAGTCGTATCAGAATAGTTATCTTTCTGTACACAGAAATCTTTTTGTTGGTGGATTCTTGAATCAACGACATCCGTACGGTTGTCAACGGTCTCGCGAGTCGTTTTTGACTCCCTGACATCGGATCGTTTATTTTGTACATTTGTTCGCTGAGATTGCGAATAGTCATCAGTTTGATTGGACCAGTCAATTACGTTTCTCTTGAAATCGTAGTCGTCGGCGTGTCTTTGTGAATCTACAATGTTATTGCGGGAATCAAACTCCCGAACTATCTTTGATGATTTAACGTCAGATCGTTGTTGTGTGGAGTGGGAGGACTTGGTCTCACTCCTGGAGGAGTGTTGATCCGACCTGGACTGTACGGGGGCGCGGAACTCCCGCCGGGTGCTGGTGACCCGCGTGCCGTCGGGCAGGCATCGAGTCTCCACTATCACCTTAGTATTATCATCAGGATAGTCTATCTTCCTGGAAACGAGATCCCCTTGAAGATCGCTCCTCAAGCTTTGCTCGTAATCATTCGTTTTAGTAACTTTAGTGAATTCGTTGCGGTTAGTATCGCGGTCATAGTCATCGACGTATGGCACATTTGTGGTGGAAACCTGCTGGAACTTCGAGGAGGAAGTCGAGGAGTTTGTTGTGGAGGACATCTGTGTTCCGTCGTCAGTCTTGCGGACGACCTGCTCGTGGGCCGCAGTGTTGGTGGAGCTCTCGTTGCGCTTGAGGCTGGTGTTGTCATCCTGGTACTCGGTGACGGCCTGGCGATGCTTGTCGACGGCCGCGAACTGTCCGGTACCCCCCTCCACGTCGTACCTCCCCTCGATGTCAGCGCGCACGTTGCGCACGCGCGTGTGTCCGTCGTCCGTTGTCTTGTTCTCCGACTCCACGTTCCATCCCGCGTTGGACAGCTCCTTCAGATCTGCAAGTAGATAACGATTCGTTAATAAAAAGTTGTGGTTTATTGGAGGCGTATGATCAGGGTTATTGGGGAGTCCGAACCCAAGTTTTTAAGGGTGTAAGTATCTTTGATGGTCCGTGACTGATATGTACAGGTTTTGCTCCTCACAAAGGGCGTGAAGCTTCCATGTAGTTGCGCGTACTCATAGGTATTATTACAGGATACCATACATGGAAGGATCATGCAATTATGAACAGCAGAAACTCTCGTCACGAACCATCAAGGGGATTAACAGCTGATCACACGCCAGTTATTGCCTGTAACCGAACCATTAATAAAGCAGTTAGTGTCAGTATTGTATTGTATTGTAGAACGAGGTGGACCTTGGCCCCGGTAGTGGAACTCCTTGGGCGGCGAGGCGGCGTCGCGCACCTCCTTGCTCTTGATGCCCTGGAAGCTCTGGTCGACGAACGACTGCACGTGCGTGCGCGCAGACTCTACACCTGTAGATCATCTTTATTTTCCACACTAACGCTCTTGGAAACAGTTTTGTATGTTGCTAAATGTAGGCCTTGTAAAACGTTTACTTTTGGAACTTATCATTGCTATCTTGATAATACTCTCGCATCTTTATTGGGCTTGCGCTCCTTAGCAATAGGTACAGAATTTAAATAATAAATGTATTAATTGTGTAATAATAGAAAATCACACTTCGTGTGATTTTCATAGTCAATTCAAAAAAATTTTACTTTATTGCACACCAAAACAAAGTCCTCAAATATTGTCAAATTATAAGAAAACTGTCAGACTGTGTTTTATTTTGCAGTACAAAATGGCTGAGTGAATAGGTACGCGGGTATTTGTTATCAACTTATCAATTTAAAGATTTTGAAAATAGGTACATGGTTTTAACTTCGGTAACTAATGCAAACAAAAAGTTACATTACAAAAAGTGTGTCAAAGAAACGTCACCAATCCATTGTTTAATTATTTTGGAAGATCATATACTTAATATTATAATCAGCTGATCAAATATTTACAACTCACACAACAAGTTTAAAGGGACCTTGATAATGATTAAGTACTAATAAGTTAAACATTTGAGTAATATCAAATAGCCAATCAACAATTTTAGCATACAAAAAAAACTCTGTCAGTTTGTTTTCAAAAACCAAATTAAGAAATGCTAAATGAACAGTGATCTCATTTGCTTCGTCGCATGTCTTCATGAATATGTGAAGTTCTCTGAGCTAAAAAGGACCTTGTTGTCGGTATGAAATTATTAATGGATCAAATAGTAGATTACACACCGAGGGCAGGAAAGTAAGAAAGGTCTCAGATCTCATGTAATACTACATTCAGGATTGGTGCATTCCATCGCATTCAGATAAAATTGTCTCTACGTGTTGGACCTGTCTCCCCACGCAAGCCTTCCAAAGGTCCGGGCTACGGCCCGTGAGTAAAACCTTACAAAGATACATAATATAGTAGATTACACAACGACGGCAGGAAAGTAAGAAAGGTCTCAGACCTCATGTAATTGTTGAAACATGTGATCTGAGGCTTTCTTATTTACTGCTCGAGGTTAGTATACTATTTTTCTCCTCGACCGTGGTGGAAAGCGGCAATTTTGTTTAGTGCAGCGGGACGAAAATTGACACTTTCCGTCCGGAGGGGAAAAAAATAAATATATAATTCCTTTATAGATATTTTGGAAACTAAAACCGACAGCTAGGTCCCTTTTTCCATAGAAGTTCGAATATAATTATTGTACGAGTAACAAAACAAATAGTTAGTCAGACGACATTACCTTTGCCGTCGGCAGTTGGTTCAGGCGAGTACAGGTTGCGCAGGCGCTCCTCCCGTAGCCGATACATGTGTGCGCGGATCTCTTTCTTGCGGGAGAAATCTTCCGTCTGCTGCCACTGCAATTTAACAATTCATAATGAGCGTTTTTCTTTTTGTTTTCTAGGGAATCGATAGATGGCGCTACGGTCTGTGCGAAGAAACGTCAACATTTCAAAAAGTGTTTCTTTAAAATAATAAAGAGTGAAAAGATGATCAAGAAGATGCCAACGCATCATTTAATGACATATTTCATTATTTACTAATCATTTTAATCGAAAATTCTAAACTTTTACGCCTGACATGGCTGTATGGGCTGGATGCCTTGGCATTCCAAAAAAAAAGGCAGGCACAGTCTTGACAGGATCTCGCGAACGGCTCTATGGGGCGATAAACATGCCATCTGTCGAGTTTTTTAGGAACTAAATTTAAAAAAGAAAAGAAAAACGCTCATTAAATTAAAAACCCGGCATATTTTATCTGTAGCTGTGAAGCATTTATGTGACATTGCAATTACATTTTTATAAGGAGTTTTAGCATAATACAAAAACTCCTTGCGGGATTCGAACCCGCGACTCTCGGCACAATAGGCAGGTTCACCACTCATGTTCACTACGGACAGAGCTATCGGGCCGTCATAGTGGCCACCTGACGTCTTTGCCTCAACTCACCATACGTCGCAGAACGTCCTCGTCTCGAATCAGCGACACGTCACCCTCCGACATACTGTGAACAAAGAAATTAATCTTTATTTAAACATCATTAACTCAGAACAATAAAGTGGATTTAAAAATTATCTGACACCAAATTGACCACTAACTGTCTCCACCAATCCGAACTGGGCCCGCCATTATTCGTTAGAGAAGGTCTTTGCCCTTCAGTGGGAAAGCGTCAACTTTCGTCCTTCTGCGCTAAACGAAGTTGCCGCTTTCCGCCTCAGTCGAGGAGAAAAATAGTATACTAACCTTGGGCAGTAAATAAGAAAGCCTCAGATCACATGTTTGTCACAACAATAACATGAGATCTGAGACCTTTCTTACTTTCCTGCCCTCGGTGTGTAATCTACTATACTGTCATTCAAATCCGCTTGACAATGACACATAATTTTCTAAATGTGCTATTATGAGTAAATATGAGAATTGCATCAACTGCACGCAAAGATAGTTGGTAGCAAGTTGGTAGCAATGATTCTCATAACCCCAAGGCGACCTACGGTCGTGAATATTCTTGCGAACCAATGAAAATCTATCATCCCTTCTCAATTCACCAATCATAAATCAAATGGAACACGCGAAGGTCACAATGAACCAATCACGGCGGCGGAAAACCATCTGTCGCGAACGAGGCCATCTGATTGGATGTCACTTTCGCGCCATATTTGGTTCGCGCGAATATTATTGTTGAATTATAGCGCACTTGTGATTAGATCTTTAGAACTATTATTGTGTACTATTGAAATAATAGCATTGTTATTAGATTCTATTAGCATACATTATTTACGATGTTTTTATACTGATTTTTAGGGTAACGCATATACTTAAATAAATATCGTGGATAATGTCAGATTATGGTGTTTCACTTAAAGTAAGCACCAGAAACATTGAATGGTCGATGACCAGAAACTATTCTGGACAGTATTTTAATATAAAACTAGATAACTATAGGTAGGTACTTATACACAAAATACCTATCCATTCCATGATTTGGCATTTGACAAATACAAATATTCATACAAATGGTTGCCCCTTGCGGGATTCGAACTCGCGACCCTAAGAACAGCAGACAGGTTCACTATTCAACTGAGCTATCGGACTGTCGGTGGGAAATATAAACTCAATAACATAAATCACTATCAGGGTGACCAAAAACTTTACAACAAGACACCAACTATCTTTCAAAGTTTCTATCTTGCAGTTTTAGTAGGGCTCACAATTCACATAAGTGACTTTCAGGAAGAAATTTTTATTGATCATTTTACATAAGTATTAAATTTTCCAAAACTTTTGATTCAAATTTTTTTTTTTTTTCAAAACTTCATGCGGAGTTTAGCGGAAGCTGTATAGTTACTGCGCGTACTAACAAAAATTTCGCCTTAAAAAGTACAGCTTAGGTAAGATAAGACACATTATCCCTTAGTTGCCTCGTACGACATCAGCGAGAAACCCTCAGTTTCGGCCAGTCAGCCCATTGCCATAGAGGCATAGACCATGGACACAATAAACAAACTAAAAATAAATTAAATCGCAACATTATCAATGAAATCAGCTCAATAAAAAACAGTGAACCTCCATAAAGTATAATATTCCATATACAGCGATCTCAGGACGAGAGCAAAGCGGGACAAGGGCGGTGGGTTCCAGAGTTCCGTACATGGTTGTGACCTTACCGAGCATATGTCGCGAGAAATGTGGCGAAGGTTGGGCTCATTACTGTGATGAAATCGATGTTTATTGTGCACAGTGGACAGTCAAGGTTCAGAGGGTTAATTGCCTTGTTACAAATACAAAGTCCTCCACCGGAGCTCGTAGAGACATGTTATTAGAGTCAAAAATGGTTCAGTACTAGGTACTTGTTGAATTGTAGTGTCATCAGGTGTTTTTCGAACGGAACTATGGGAACTTTCTAGTTTGAAGATGTAATGTACGTGTGGCGTGTCAGATGTCAATAGAAGGTTTATGGTGTGGTGTGATGTGGATAGTTGACCCGTGGGTTAATAATTTATTGTCAAGTTAGTCGAGGACGCGGACACAGACTTGTTACACGCGGCGTAGTATCTAGAAACAGCATTATCATTCGAAAAGTGAACGTTCTCACAGTTTTTGGAGAGAGGAAGTTGTTTAGTTTGATGGTCTGATCATCTCCTTCATAATTTCAGAAATTCCATAACTATCACAATATTATGAAGGACCCTTGGTTGTTTCGATATCACATCAACTTTATTGTTACAAATCGATGGGCAATAAACATAATAGTTTCCCATTTTGATCCTGGAGTGCGATTTTTGAATCTCATTCGGTGAGCTCAGCAGTTGAAAATGTCAAAATAACTATGGAGATATGCATCTTTCTACTGCTGATTTGATTTTAAAAAATCATACTACAGGAGAGCGAGTTTTGAAAGTCAAATCAGCAGTAAAAAGATGTATATCTCCATAGTTATTTTGACATTTTCAACTGCAGAATTCACCGAATGAGATTCAAAAATCGCACTCCTGGAGTTACAGCGGTAATAGTAGATTACACACCGAGGACAGGAAAGTAAGAAAGGTCTAAGATCTCTTGTAATCAAACTCTCAACAAACATGTGATCTGAGGCTTTCTTATTTACTGTCCGAGTTTAGTATACTATTTTACTCCTCGACGGAGGTGAATAGCGATAACTTCGTTTAGCGCAGCGGGACGACAATTGACACTTTCCGTCCGGAGGGGAGAAAAATCTATAGACGGCCCGATAGCTTAGTTGATAGTGATCCTGCCTGCTGAATGCTGATCAGAGAATCGCGAGTTCGAGTTCCGTAAGCGGCAAATATTTTTATGATGAATATTAATATTCATACCTAATACAACGACGTGGCGACGGGCTCACCCCCCGTCACACTGGACAGAGTTTCGGTACTACTGGTGAAACGTGGATGTTCTGAGGTTTCAGAATATCTCTGACTACCCCCTCGGGGAATATAGTCGTGAGCTTATGCATGCATACCTAATACAATTACAAATCCGAGCTAGAATCTGTTAAGTACTAATTTTCAAGATATATTTATTCAACGAAGACGAAGTCGCGAATAAAAGCTAGTATATAATAAACGACAGTAGGAACATTATGTATTTCTGAAGGTCCTTACAAATTGCCCGCCATCAGCCCAATGAGCTCGCGGCGTACGCGCATAAATACAACAATCGAGAGAGACACCAGTGGCACGGAGTGATGCCTTAATTGATGCCACCACGTGGACGCGGACGTTCCTCACTCGATTTAGTTCTCAGTTTGAACTGCTTGGACAATCAGTGTCATAATTATGTGATCATTCATTATTGTGATTAATTAAGAGAAGTTTATTCAGGGAGCGCAAATGCGCGCTGCATACAAACGAAGTCTGGAGATATTTTCAATCTAAGTCAATACAATTTTTCAGAAAGAATCTAGAAACGCATCTCTATACTTGTATGAAGTCAGATTTTCGTTATAATGTACAGTTTTAAGCTAGGATTCATTTAAGATTTGTATGGAAATTTTGGAGGCACTGTAACTTTAAAACTATAAATTTTAACGAAAATCAGACTTCATACAAGCATATTAGAGACTTTAATTGGTTAGTATTGAAGATTTCACCAGACTTCGTTTTTATGGAGCGCGCTCCGAATTATATCCCCTTAAAGCCCCGATACCGCCTAGTTGGTAGTGAGCCTGCCTACGAAGGAGGCGAGCGAGGGTGCAGGGTACAAATCCCCCAAGGGGTAAGATATCGATGTTATTTACGATCGATGAATGAATACTAATATTAGTATGTAGAGTCACTGATGTTTTTACTGTGTTAATCAAGAACATATTCCAAAATGTGTTTAGCAGTTTATGTGTGATTTAGACAGGAACATTGACGTTTATAATATTTTTTTAGGAGGATTATTTTTTAAATTGTCGTATACAATTTACAGAAGACTATAAAGAGTTTCTAGCAGTATATTATACTACTATATGCAGTATAAACAATTGTAAACTTAAGCTTCCTTCAACATTGTTATTAATTGTCTTATAATCTAATAATTAATCAGTTTAAAACATGTCTATTTTGATTTGCCTAGACTAGATGTTTTAAATTCCTCGTCATATCAACAATAGCAATGTCTGTCATGTTTAGAAAAGATTAGATGTAATATCAACAAGGGAAATGCGCAGTACCTTGTTATATTATTTAAATTTATGTAAGTAAGTAAGTTATAGTCTGTAGAATCCCACTGCTGGGCAAAAGCCTCCTCTCACGAATAATGGTGAGAGGGAGTGGGCCATACTCCACCATGCGTGTTGGTGGAGGCAAGCTAGTGGTCACCTTGCTGTCAGAGAATTTTCAAGCCGCCAATAGGCCTCTGACCTGGCTTAACGAATAGTTACACCGCCATCTGACGGAACTATGCGAGACCAACTGCTTAAAGTGCCTTCCAAAGCACGGAACGGTCATCCATCCAAAGACTGACCGGACCTGACGTTGCTAAACTTCGGTGATCGTTTCCAATACGGAAGCTTCACTACGCCAACGAGCGCTTCAAACTTATGATTTGAATTAAATTGCTTTCAAATAAAAGATGCGTACATTTATTAAATGGGCCTACTTGGACATCGTCCGTCATCAGACAACTTCAGTGTGAGACTTGAGATGGATGAGAAGCACCAAAACAACATGTCATATTACAAGAGAAATAAACGTAGAATCGAAATCAGAAACTAGTTATCTCTACATGATACAAATTCTGAGAAATTAACTAAGATTAGCTTAGCATGTCTAATTAGTTTGTGATTACTTCTTAAAATTCATCTTAAATATGGGTACTATATTATATATGACGGCGCCTGGCGCCATCTCTCAAGTTACTACAGAACAAGATCGCACACTGATGACGGTGCCTTGCTACAGCGCCTCCTGGTGTCGGTCTAGCGGAGCGTCGTTTCGGTATGGCGGTTGACAGCCATGTCAATAGGAGTTCAGTTGAAGATTTGAATAGCAATGGCTGAACAACCGCATAAGTTGACGAATCGCTAGTTCTGTGTAATCTCGGTAGTTTTACTATTAGGCATGATCTGTTTGCGATGAAGGCCCTCCTGTGCCTATATCAGAAGTGGGATCAAACTTGCGCCCAAAAGGAATAAAATCGGAAAATTTTGATGGAAATTTGACACCTAAAACCTAGCTTTTGTTCCAAGTGTCAAGACCTGATGAAGATTTTATCTTGAGGTGTCTTGAGGTTCTAAATTAATGCGAAAGAAAAAGCGGGTGAATCCGCATCTGCATCAATATGGAACCTGATTGAACTTGCCTACCTAGATGGCCAGTGGCTGATCGACGAGCAGTAATTTTCAACCTCCAAGCTGACGAATGATTTACAGTAAAGTCGACGCATACATCATACAGTTCTTGCATAAATAGTATGGTACTACTACGTACAGTACGGACACTCCCTACATTTCTTCGTGGAAGACAGATGGAAGACAACTACAGTAGGCAATGGTTTTGCTAATGCCAGGCCTGGTTGTATGAAGTGTCCAGGATGTGATGATGGCCAGAATATTCACCGAGATCAACGCGTGCGCGCTTATAAAGAGAAAAAAGGTGTTATCTATTATCGTTGTGTTTGTTGCGAGCCAGGACACGTGGCTAATAGCGGTAGTAGCGCTCCTGTCATGAAGGTAAAGGAGGTCAATCGATGCTGACAATGAATGGCCAGAGGTACCTCAAAAGCATGATCCGGTGAGCCCGTTTCTTTTTATTTGTTAATGGGTCGCCTTGATTATGTTATGGATTTGCCATGACGGCGCCTGAAGACGTTATAGTTAAACAGGGGCGATCCTGCCGGTGGTTCTGTAAACGGAATTCTATGCTATGTGATAAGATAATTGTTGGAGTGGGAGCGCGGTGGAATTCTGGTGGCCGCAGTGTCGTTCGAGCCATACCCCCCTTGTGGATTGGTTGAAGGGTAGTCGTTGGAAGCTACTGGTCTGTGGCGGTGCGGTGGAAGCAATTCTGGCGGATTTAGTGTCGTCCGGGCCATACCCTTTGTGGGTTGGTTGATGGGACACTCGTCTGGTCCAGGTTGTTGTGAGATTGGCTGTTGTGAGATTGGTCGGGGGGGCTGCCGTCCGAGCCATACCTTGTTGGTTGGTTGTAGGGACGCACCCACCCGGTCCAACGGTGAAGCTGGTGCTGGCCACGCTTAGGCTGGTCGAAGAATCCGGGCCATGCCAAGGCTGGTCGAAGAACATGTCGAAATGCAATCTGACGATGATGCGAGGTTGTCGTCAGGCTGGACGAGCGGGAATCCCGATTTACCGAATGGGTGATGTTTGTTTGTTTCTTGCAGCGGCGCAGTAAAATACGCCCGAGGACGGTCGACAGTCAGTCTGGCCGTGACGGCGCCTGGCGCCATCTCTCAAGTTACTACAGAACAAGATCGCACACTGATGACGGTGCCTTGCTACAGCGCCTCCTGGTGTCGGTCTAGCGGAGCGTCGTTTCGGTAAGGCGGTTGACAGCCATGTCAATAGGAGTTCAGTTGAAGATTTGAATAGCAATGGCTGAACAACCGCATAAGTTGACGAATCGCTAGTTCTGTGTAATCTCGGTAGTTTTACTATTAGGCATGATCTGTTTGCGATGAAGGCCCTCCTGTGCCTATATATATATTACTATATAATAATAGGGTATAGTTAAAAATGTTGTATCATACCCACAAAGCTTTTTATTTAATTTACGCATTAAAATCTAAACTATTTTAAAACTGTAACAGAAGTGAGTCTGTACATTGGAGATATTTACAAGAAAAACATTACGATATGGTTTTTAGGTGTCCCAGACTCTAAATCAAACTCTTTTAGAATTGCTGTTTGTCGTTTTGTTTGTTACAGCATGACGCAAAATCTACAAAACCGATTTTGATGAAACTTGTTTTGTTTGATAGCTTATGATCTGACTTAAAATCTGGTATATAATTTGTGCGGACGAAGTCGCGGGTAAACTCTATAGGTTATAAACTTATAATTCGAATTTTTACAACACCAGAAGTAAAGTTATATTATTTAGGTTTGGAGAAAAAATTGAGAAAAACTAATGAGACGTGTCAACGATTGAGGAAACAATAACAATATAATAAAGAAATAAGGCCAGGGCCAGGGTAGACCCAGAGGACGGACCAAATTAGATAGCTTCTTGAAGAACTAGCCAATCAAAGTGCAAAACAGCGACTCATCGAGAGGACGTTACCCTGGATTCTATAAGACGTTACCCAACTGTGGGATAGCAACTGATATTATTCATCTATCGCTGAAACTTTGCAGTGTGATAAAGTTAAGTATACAGATTACGGTTGACAAATAATCTAGGTTTTGTTTTTTCCGGTTCTACTTTATTTTATTACACTGCAAAGTTTCAGCGATAGATGAATTATTGTTAGGGTGTCCGTACAAGGAAACTCTAAAATGATTGGACTAAAAAATGTGTGTACAATGTTAGAAAACATCGAATAATACAAAATATTAGCGACAAGTCAAATCAAAACAAGCCAGAAACTATTCACATTTCATAATACTGCCCAAACCAAACCATCTGATTCATCTGTTCACCTAGTTTATGCTGTTACGAAACATGTGGAACCACAACAATAAAGTCACAAAAATGGGTCTTGTGACAGATTCACGTCACCAAGTGTCCGTCCACCGCCTGGTAACTAGTCACGGAAGACAAACGACCGGTGTCAAACCTTTAGTTGGGAAACTAATGCAGTTGTGATGGAGCATAACATGGCGGTGCGGAGACAATAACGGGCTAGGTGTGGAACACATTAAAGGGCAATTGATGGGTACCTAATGTTTAGTGCTTTACACTGGGTGGAACATAGCGATCCACTTTCCAGAAACTGTTTGAATGTGTTATCTTTGTACAAAATGGCTCAATCACAGAAACGTGGGGATGCGAGATGCTCAGTACAGAGGAGGGTGTATAAACAAATGAAGGCCTATACCCAGTAGTGGGTGGATTCAGGCTGTGGATGATGATGATGATAGAATAAGTAGTAGTAGTTTTGTAAGTGACAAAAATTAATTCTATCGCTTATCCTTCATTCAATAATCCCCTCAATAAAGGTTTTTGAAAATGTTTATTTTCAATTAGATGACCAAGGCGAACTTCGTACCTTATTAGAATCACCCCGATACACACTTGGCCGTTTTTTTAGTCTATGTTCATCACGGATAATGTAGCATTCTAATGGTGAAATTATTATTCAGATCGGTCCAGTAGTTTCGGAGCCTGTTCATTACAAACAAAAGATCAAATCTTTCCTCTTTATAATATTAGTATAGACTAGTGTTTTCCCGCGACTTCGTCCGCACAAATTATATACCAGATTTTAAGTCAGATCATAAGCTATCAAACAAAAAAAAGTTTCATCAAAATCGGTTCAGTAGTTTTTGCATGATGCGCGAACAAACAAACAAACTAACATTTTTGTCAATAGATGGCGCTGCAAGTTTTTAAATCGCGCTATCGAATGTTATTTGAATTTATATGAAGTGAACCGCTACTTTTTTATTCCTCATGATTTTACGGTTTTATAATAGTTAAGATATAGATTAGTACAGACAAGACAAAGCTACGGTTTTATCATATGGATTAGATAGATTTTAATAACTTTACAGTTACACGACTATTTGTTATTATTTTACATCTTGTAATAACATTTGATTACATACATGTAGAAAAAACAAACTATAAAAATGCGTTTTTTGTTTGAATTTGATGGAAATAATAGTGAAGATTAGTCACGGTTACTAATCGCTAAACGTACGTGTTTTATTTCTTCTTATGGCGATGTATTAAGGTTCAAATTAGTGTAAATAATTCCAAATGTAGCTTGCCTACCTGCTTGCTTGGTTTAACTATCATTTGACTGTTATCAAATAACATTAACAGTTCAGGTTGTTGGTCGGACAGTTATCAACATTTAGACGTTTTTTTGAAAACATTCCAACGGTAATAATTCAACTTTAGCTTTGTATACAATAGTAGGTGTGTCACCGGCCGGCAATTTATATTAATTTTTACCGGTCTTAATTATTATATTTGAGTGAATAATTATCATACAATACAATACTCTTTATCATAGATAAGATTATCGTAATGGGCATTAGTCTACCATGCGTGCCCAATGCGGATTGGTAGACTTCACGAATTTCTTCTTCAGCGTATGCAGGTTTCCTCACGATGTTTTCCTTCACCGTTTGAGAGCATTCGGTATTACGTACATAAGTTAGAAAAACTCATTGGTACATGGCATGTGGTCCGTGCGGATTCGAACCCGGACCTCAAGATTGAGTTTCCATAGCTCTCAGCAACGCGCCACCGACGCTCCCCGACACAATACACGTCTCGAAATTAAAGCCTTTTAGTTTTTTTTTTTGTAAACTGTAAGAGTAAGTATGTCTAGGGAATATCGCCGGATTGATAGCGGTATCTTTCACAAAGGGAAGCGGGTTCGATGCCCCGGTCAGACATTGTCTCTAATCCTTCCGTTATCTGGCCACCCGCGAGATGATTACGTCATTGTCATACCATTACGTCAAATCTGTTTCACTTTCTAGACACTGCAAATCAAAGAACTTTGGACCGGGCAACATTTTAATTTAATTATAATAAATTAGTTAAAATGCTGAAATGGCGGAAACGAACAAATTGCTAACATTGTATTGTTGGGTGGGACTTACGTAAACCGTTCTGAATAAGATGCGTGGTCATCAACTAGGTAAAATACATAATCTATTTATCATATCGACCCTTCGAGTAGCAAATGTCGTAAAAGCCAAATCGCTACTTTTGGGAAATCGCGAAAAACTAAAAATGGAAAAAAATAATCTTATGTATTTTTTATGTTTCTAAAGCTATATTCGTGCTATTTATATATGTTACTGAGCGCAAAAATCCCTTTTAAAGTGTGTAAGCATCAAGAAGGTAACTTCAATAGTTTAAGAGAAAGCATGGCTTTTACTACATTTTTTTTCAACAAAAATGGCGTTTACGACAAAATTTGCAATATATGGGATAATCAAAACTGTTGTATTATACATTTTGCTTGAAATAAGACCTACTTTTTATGTAGTAAAATACCAAGTTCATAATTAAAACAAACAGTTTATTGTAGTAAAAATCTGCGTTTATTCTGTTATTACTTGAATTATTTCAAAACAATGATGTTTTATTGTAATTTCTAAGTTTATAATCATAATTTCACATTAACCTAATAAGAACCTGATAAAACTTCAAGTAAAAAGAGTATCAGTGAAGTAATTTTTCACACAAATGCTGCACGATACCACCGTATTTTGCCAGTCCGGTGTTAATGAGGAAAGGAGTTTTATAAAACCGCATCAGTGATGATGCATTGATCCATTGATGCAGTTTCATACAACTCCTGACAAAATACCGCAGCATCATGCGGCACGAATGCAAGACAAACTCACTTATAATCTTCATACATGAAGGTTTACGACGTGTCAAGACCACCATAATTATAAATTATGATCAATGTACCTTAAAACACTATACATTCATTACAAGGCACTTGTTCAGTCTAAATCTTTTTCATGTTTTAAATGTGAAACTAGGTAATTGTTTAAACAAAATATTAGAATTTTAGCTTAACTGAGATTAAACTAGAATTTAAATTTTCACAGCTCGTGTCATTTCAGTCTTTGACAAAGGAACTACTGAAAGAAATAATATAAAAACTTAACTTAAACAATCATATAAAAACGTACTTGTTTTAACAAAACAAGTTAATCTTTTAAAAATAAATTCTACTTAACAAACAACAAAAAAATATCAACTCTTTAAACTTCTCTATTTAAATGACTAAAATTATAACTTCAGGATAATGTAAAGAATGTCACAATTTTGTGAATATTTTGGCAGACTTTTGCATTAGCTGAGATCTGTAATCTAATCTGTTTTGATAAACTTAAACAAACTATAACAAAAATCTTAAATATTATCTTAATAATCAACATTATCAAATCAAATCAAAATAGTCATCAAAAGAACGTTCATACGCTTACGTTCATTGAAAAATAGTTATCAAAAAGTAGTAAATTCCGATGCCGAATCTACAAAAATACTCGCTATCGACATGGAGCACACACGTTTGACTAAATCTCAAAAACGACGAGAGCGGCGAAAGGCTACTAAAGTCTTTAAAAAATCGTACATGGATTTTCAATCCGACGAAGATTTGCAAGATTTTTCACCCGGAAGTTCAGACGTTTGGTCATGTAGTGATAATTCAGAGTCAACGCAGTCATCAAATGAAAAAACCAGAAATAAAAAGAAACGTAAAAATAAAAAAGCTACTACCGATGATAAAATTAAGAATAGGGAGAAGAATATAAATATGACTAAGTTAAATAAGCAAAGAAAAGATAGCGGAGAAGAGTATTTTAAAAGGAAAGGAAAAGTGATCGAAGCCAAAAAGATGTTAGAGAACCCTTGTATTGCCGGTAAGTGCAAAAGTGGTTGCTACGAAATTAGTGAGGAGAGACGTACAGAATTATTTACATTTTTTTGGAACCTCGATGTACAGCGGCGACGCGATTGGCTTGTTCGTTGGGCACGTGAAACACCAATAAAAAGAAAAAGAGCCGACAGTAACCGGAGAAACTGTTCCTATGACTATTTTATAAATGATGGCAACGATCACAATATTACAAGAATGAGTATGATCTGGGTTTTCACACCCCCAAAAAAGACAAATGTGTGTTGTGTACAAAAGCTGAAAATCTTGGACAAGAAATAACTGAAACAGATAAGGAGATTCTAAAAATCCACATGGAAGAAAAAGAGGCTACGTACAAGAGATTTAAAGGTCACCAAACATTGAATGATGCTGAAACTGTAACATGTAGCTTTGATCTACAAAAGGTGTTAAATACTCCTTTTGGAGAAAGTATGCTTTTGTATTACTCTCGAAAGTACGCTGTTTACAATTTCACTATATATGAGAGTGGCACACAAAATGTTTTCTGTTTCACATGGGGAAAGTGCGATGGCAAAAGAGGAGGTGTTGAAATCGCATCATGTTTATATATGAATTTAAAAGAGCTGGACTAAACAGGTATTAAAAACGTGCTCATGTATTGCGATTCTTGCACAGGACAAAACAAAAATAAAATCGTTTTGTCCGTCCTTAATTACTTTTTGAATCACTCGGACAACTTACAAGTAATTCAGATTAATTACTTGCTCCCTGGACATACCTACATGCCTGCTGATTCAATTCACGCCACCATAGAGGCAGAGGTTAAAAAAATCATAGTGTGGGCTCCCTCAGAATGGCCATCAAAGATTGAAAGTGCTAGAAAAAAACCAAAACCCTACAATGTGACGGTAATGGAGCATTCAGATTTTATTGATTGGCAACAATTGGCAGAGAAAACATTCACTAAAGACTGCAAAAAATATAAAATTCAAACATATCCGAGTCGCTACATTCAAAAAGAAGAATTTAAACTTAATGGAGATTAAATATTCTATGAAAGCCGAAGCAGTGACTGAAAAAGTTACGCTTTTTGAAAAACCAAGCAAGAAAGGAAAGGGAAAAGGAAAAGGGAAGGGAAAAGGGAAGGGAAAAAAGAAGGAAGAAATCGATGAAGCAAGTCAGACTCAATATGGAAAATCAGCAAGATTTAAACGATTTTCAAATTCGGCCAATGTATTTCAGAAAAACTGCCAATATCTGCACAAAAATACAATACAAGGATATACAAAAATTATGTTCATCGATGACTATTCCTAAACGGTTCCAAAGAGAATACTTAGAGATGCCCTACGATGCTCAAAAAAATGACCCCCTTGTTGAAACAGACGAAGAAGACGTCGATGAGGAAGAAGCCTGAATAGTTATATGGATAATTTACTACTTTTTGATAACTATTTTTCAATGAACGTAAGCGTATGAACGTTCTTTTGATGACTATTTTGATTTGATTTGATAATGTTGATTATTAAGATAATATTTAAGATTTTTGTTATAGTTTGTTTAAGTTTATCAAAACAGATTAGATTACAGATCTCAGCTAATGCAAAAGTCTGCCAAAATATTCACAAAATTGTGACATTCTTTACATTATCCTGAAGTTATAATTTTAGTCATTTAAATAGAGAAGTTTAAAGAGTTGATATTTTGTTGTTGTTTGTTAAGTAGAATTTATTTTTAAAAGATTAACTTGTTTTGTTAAAACAAGTACGTTTTTATATGATTGTTTAAGTTAAGTTTTTATATTATTTCTTTCAGTAGTTCCTTTGTCAAAGACTGAAATGACACGAGTTGTGAAAATTTAAATTCTAGTTTAATCTCAGTTAAGCTAAAATTCTAATATTTTGTTTAAACAATTACCTAGTTTCACATTTAAAACATGAAAAAGATTTAGACTGAACAAGTGCCTTGTAATGTATAGTGTTTTAAGGTACATTGATCATAATTTATAATTATGGTGGTCTTGACACGTCATAAACCTTCATGTATGAAGATTATAAGCGAGTTTGTCTTGCATTCGTGCCGCATGATGCTGCGGTATTTTGTCAGGAGTTGTATGAAACCGCATCAATGTATCAATGCATCATCACTGATGCGGTTTTATAAAACTCTTTTCCTCATTAACACCGGACTGGCAAAATACGGTGGTATCGTGCAGCATTTGTGTGAAAATTAGTTCACGGATACTCTTTTTACTTGAAGTTTTATCAGGTTCTTATTAGGTTAATGTGAATTTATGATTATAAACTTAGAAATTACAATAAAACATCATTGTTTTGAAATAATTCAAGTAATAACAGAATAAACGCTGATTTTTACTACAATAAACTATTTGTTTTAATTATGAACTTGGTATTTTACTACATAAAAAGTAGGTCTTATTTCAAGCAAAATGTATAATACAACAGTTTTGATTATCCCATAAATTGCAAATTTTGTCGTAAACGCCATTTTTGTTGAAAAAAAATGTAGTAAAAGCCATGCTTTCTCTTAAACTATTGAAGCAACCTTTTTGATGCTTACACTTACTACTCATCCCTTCAATACAGAACAGAAAAACACAAGGTACAAGTTGTAGAATTTGACGCACGTTTTCTCTAGGACTGCTTGCGGAATACTAGTTCAAGGACGACGAGCAAACACGCCACGACGCGAGCGAATAACGGACGAAATCGAATGATTGAGCGAGCGAGAGAGAGTAATTAGATAATGGCGCGAAAAAAATGTCCTGTCCTGCCTGCGCTCGAGCGCACTCCGCCCCGCTCGACCATTATAAGTCGTACAAATTAAGATGCAATCTAATCGTGAGAGGTGTCAAGTGAAATCGTAAAACTTCACTCTTTGTAGTATTTTATTGTACAATAACATACACTCATTCGAATCTAAAGAAAAACCGTTTGTTTACTATTTGATGACTGCTTGCAAGTTGTGGATTGTAATGCTAACGTCGTAAAAATATTTTTTGTTTACTTATTGTTGATTACGACAAAATAATTTTAAAATAACTTCAAGAATCTAATTGACAATAATGTAGTAATAGCAAAAAAGCAAACTGATTTGTCTTTTACGACAAATTCAGCATCTACACTTTCTTGATTTTGATAATAATAAAATGTTGTATAAGCAGTGTTTAGACATATGGACTTAATTTACGACATTTTGGCCAGTAAGCGATTACGAAAATTAAATAATTATAAATCAAAATTATTGTTGGTGAAAAATCTTAAAATCAACAATCTTTTTTTTATAGCTAAGTATATACAGTTCGATTCAGTTCGTTAAACTGCCCACTTAGGTTGGCCTTTGATTTCAATTTTGTATATTAGATACTCCAAGCTTGTCAAAAGTGTAAAACAACACATTTTACGACATCACATTATTAATATTATTTTGTAGTGTTGCTGTCGTAAAAGCATTGTTTTAAACACGTTGTTCGTTACGACAAAATAGTCCAAAATGACGCAAGCATCCTAGGGAAAATAATGTTGTAATAGCATTATTACAAACTTATTTGTCTTTTACGACAAGTTAACCGTTTGTACATTCTTGGATTTGATAACAAAAAAATGTTGTATTAGCACTGTTCATAAAAATATGTTATTTACGACAATTTATGACAGTTATCCTATGTCAAAATAGGCGGTTACGACAATAAATAGAAAAAAGTTCTGAATTTCGGTGCTTAAAAATATGTGTAGTAAAAGACATTTTTTTCGAGATATCAAAATTTTAAATATACAGATCGATAGAGCTCGTTAAATTACATAAGACAGCATTAAAAACTCATTTTCGCCAAAATGGCTTTTACGACATTTGCTACTCGAAGGGTCGATATAACTATTATATTGCCCTAAATAACAAGAACTGATTTATGACTGAATTTTCTGTAGGTACACGGGTTTTGGATTTCATGTAACAAATCACCCTAGTACCTAATATTAAAAGGGATGGTTTATATAGACCATCAAACTGAACCACTTTCACGGAGCGAACATCGAAAAGAAAAGAACATCTCAAATGTATGGAACGACAGATTACTTAATTTTTTTGTCGACGTCATCGTTGTCTCCACAGTGAAAGTTGTTCAGTTTGATTGTCTAAGCCACCTCTTTAAATATTACTAAGGTGTTTTACACCTTGTACGAATACCTAGCTTCCTTACTATCACAGAATAAATTAGTTGGCGCTTTTGGGTACATATATTTTGTTTAATACCGGGTATTAAAGTTTAGGTTTCGTCTATTCAGTTTTTCTAATCCACCACTGTTTCGAAAGGTATTAAAGGCCTCCGCACATTGCAGCGATATTATCGAGCGATATTATCGACACAGCGATATCGCGACACCTTACACACTGCAGCGATACCGCGATTCGCGTCACGCATGCGCCCCACCACTGAATGTAGTCGAAAGAGTTGCGATAATATCGCGGCAGTGTGTGGGATCGAGCGCGTCCCCATACAAAATGTACTGAGAACAATTATCGCAAAATCGCAGCGATATTATCGCTCGATAATATCGCGGCAGTGTGTAGGATCCCGCGCGTCCCCATACAAAATGTACTGGAAACAATTATCGCAAAAACGCAGCGATATTATCGCTCGATAATATCGCGGCAATGAGCGGAGGCCTTTATACTATTAATTATGCAAAGATTCTCCGAGAAACATTAAATAAGTACACCAAACACAAAAAACCCTCCTCATAACAATTCGCACAATGATAATTGGTGCAAATAAAACAGCAAGTACCTAAAACTGAGCAATGCACCATGCGCAACGGATTCAATAGACAGATAATGCACCGGTCGCAGGTAAAGTGCAGCCTTTCATCGGACCTTGAACCTGCGCGGGAGACGGTCGCGAGTCGCCGTGGACTGGTCACTGCCTACCACCATAGAGTATGCCTCAGTTAGAGCCTATAGGATAGCTGCCTCAGAGATCAATTGTGAAAGATTGGCTTAAACATTCATCGAGCGACGACACTACAGGAGATTGACGTCACATTCTTTTCCAGATATTTGATATAGGTACAAATATAATCTCACGACCTTTATTCCCTATCGAGGTTATCAGATATGTTGATACAACTACCTTTCTGTTAAGCGTGCAGTTGTTCCAAGGTGCAATAAATACAACTTTTCTTAGCAAGAACTGTTAGACGAAAAAGAGTATATTTACGGTAGGTACTAGGCTGACCTAAACATATTTATAAAACAAGTGAGAAAGTGACAAAATAATTACTCTCAACAATGTTTGCTCAAAGGATAGGTTGAAGACACACGTCTTTGTGATAAGATAAGTTTACAAACATGAACACACGTGTAGAGAAACAACAAACATAACTGGTGTTGAAAATTTATTCATAACTGTATTAATCTGAAATAGCGACGACGACATTATGGGTGGCGACGGGCTCAGCCCCCGTCACACTGGACAGAGTTTCGGTACTACTTGTGAAACGTGGATGTTCTGACGTTTCAGAATATCTCTGACTATCCCCTCGGGGAATATAGTCGTGAGCATATGCTTATGCTAATCTGAAAATTTGGATCAAAATATCAGATTCATTATGCAAATATTTGTACCTTACGAGATTCGAACCCGCGACTCTCGGCACAGCAGGCAGGTTCACTACCGACTGAGCTACCGGGTCGTTATCGTCGAAGTGTCACAACGTTGTTAGTAGGTACTTATATTTTTATTATATTTTTACATTCACGTATGCTTCTTTTAATAGGCTCCAATAAAAGTGATTGAGATGTAACATCTTCATAAACGTTGATTAGTTGATCTATGACCGCTGTCCGTGCTCCGTAGGAACAGGCCGTGATATAACACAATTTACATCGCAACGACAACGTCTGCTACAATTATGGCGACTCGCTACGAATATTAATGACTTATTTACTGTTTTTGTTTCTGTGTTTTAATTTTATTAACATTTATCACTATATCGTCGATGAGAGATGGGACATCTTGTATTTTTTGGTTATTGGTTTACGTGAGAATATGAGGCAAATTGTTGTTATAGTGTGAATACTGGTTGTAACTAAACACCCTGGTAATACTTTAGGTGTAGCTTTAGAGTCTTAAGTTAAGACCATCAAACTGAACAACTTTCACTATGGAGCCAACTTCGAAATCACGAAAATCTGTTGTTTCATACAAAACTGCAGTACCGTCTCGACTCAAATGTATGGGACGGCAGATTTTTTTTTCGTGATTTCGATGTTGGCTCCATAGTGAAAGTTGTTTAGTTTGAAGGTCTAAAGACTAAAGCACCCCCTTATCACTAGGGTGTCTTGTTGCACCCTGTATAATCATACTTTTAAAACAAATTCTAGACTTTAAAAATAACTGAGCAATATATGTACCCGTGTCAAGTGTTTGAAAATAATGAATGAAAAGATTTCATTTTTTTCAAGTTTTTTTTTTTATGAAAACAAAAAAAAACAAATGAAAAAATTTTTTTTTATGACAACATCGTTAGCATATAAACGTCCCACTGCAGAGCTCAGGCCTACCGTCGAGGACTATCGGCGTTAGTCCACCACCCGTGCATTATGCGGATTGCTAGACTTTAAATACGCATTAGAATTTCTTCTTCAGCGTATGCAGGTTTATGAACTTTGGAGATAAACAGTAAAGTAGGTACTTAGGTAGTTCAAGGATGTACGTTTACAAAGTATGGAGTTAAATAGCTTTCACTATCAACAGTGTTTGGTATTCCACACGGAGTGGAGTGGACTATTTATATTCAGGGTGCGACCGCACCGTCTCCTCTCATAACATTCACTGTTTTGCGGAAAAGTCGTACGATCACCGGATACTTGAGCCATTGGTTCCGTTTGGAACTCAAAGTTAGTTGGTGACAACAAACTTTCACACCAAAATCTAATAAACATTCAAATACAGGCTCCGTCTAAAATGATTTTATTGGAATGATCAGACAATCAGAGTGGTGGCTGAGACAAAAGAGGCAAAAGAAAGAGGAGTGGTTCGGCAGCCAGGTGGGTAGACGACATCTCGAAAAGTAAGGGTAATATGTATACGCTATTATAATAAGATGCCAGCAGTGCGATTTTTGAAAATCATACGAGCGGTTCAGCAGTAGAAAGATGCATAATCTCCATAGTAATTCTGACATTTTCTACTGCCGAACCGCTCGTATGATTTTCAAAAATCGCACTGCAGAGGATATTCTAAACTTGCCAGACAAAAAGTTTAAATCCCATGTTAAACACACAGACTTAAGTAATACCTACTGTAATACCTAAGTCTGTGGTTAAACAAGTCCTCTGTATAAAAGGTTACTATAAACTCGATGATTATTTGAATGACCAAAATGTCTGGTCTTGACAATGTTACACTATGTAATTCAATATTTGTACTTTGTATATTTTGTTTTGTTTAAAAGAACTGTGTTGTAGAGTTTCTGGCCGCATCTTCTCTACAACGGAACACCTTTCGAAGCGGTGGTAGAATCAAAAATGATGTCAGAAAGTTATCTATGTGATATTATTTTGAATACATTTTTTGAGTTTGGGTTTGAATACCTGATGCGATTTGCGCAGGACGAAGAAAAATGGCACACATGGCAAGAAATTTCTTCAACATCCTTAGAGGAGAGTTATTGCTAAATCAAGACTGGTAGAGATAGAGAAGACAAAACAAAATTTACATAAAGACGAATAAATCAAAATCATTGTAGCTATTGTATTTTGTCAATAAGAAGCAAAGAAACCGAACAAAGTAGTATTGAACCTATTAATGTGAAGTAAATAGACATTAGCTTTTATGCTCAACATTCTATTCTAAACATCTGCGTGGAAATAAATAACGGCCATTTGTTTAACATAAGTACCAAGAACACCTTGCTCCTAACTATTTACGATATATTCTAAGATGTGACATCACAGAGTAACAAAGATTGACAGTTACTGCGCTCAGCGGTCCCCGGTGCGCCCGCGCCGCGCGAGGTGACATCAGCTGGTTGGTAAAGCCTAGATTTAGACATAAGGCTCAAGATGATCTCAGCCGTTATCTCGCCTCTGAATGGTGCTAGTGTGTTCGATAACAACAAATATTGCTATTAGTGAGTCACGATGCGCCCCCGCGTTTGGTCCTGCGCAGTGTCACCTGACTGAGAACGGTTGTTTTCGATAGCAGACGAGGTACTATTGATAGGGTAAATAAATTGCAACAACATGGGAACAATTTGAATAAACTGACAAACTTTAAACAATAGGAGCAATATAGCGCGAAAAAAGAAAGTTCTGTTGTTCCACATAAGTATTTATGCCGCGCAGGTTATCGACATCTTCCATGCAACATACATTTTGTCATTTTGAATATCTCGCTGAATAAATGAATATCATGATTCTTGATTCGAGCACTGTATGTAATGCAGTAAAGCATTATCATATGAAAGCTCTACAATACAATATAAATATCCTGGTCATCCATTTTTTCTAGATCCAGTAGTTCAGGCTGGGAGCACAGGAGTGCGATTTTTGAATCTCATTCGGTGAGCTCAGCTGTTGAAAATGTCTAAATTACTACGGAGATACGCATCTTTTTACTGCTGATTTGACTTTCAAAAATCGCTCTCCTGTGGTTTGATTTTTGAAAGTCAACTCAGCAGTAGAAAGATGCATATCTCCATAGTTATTTTGACATTTTCAACTGCTGAGCTCACCGAATGAGATTCAAAAATCGCACTCCTGGTAACCAAATATAGCGAAGTGAGAAAAGTGATAGGTAGGGGAGACTGGGGCTTGTTGTAACGGGGGTAAGAAGTAACAGTCAATTTTCAACGCGAAATTTTAACATATTTGATTCATGTGTAGGGTGAAAGTTCATCTTATAACGCGAGGCATTGTTTAAGTATTGATAGTTCCCCGTAGGACAGCGCAATGAGAGGTGGTGAACCCATGGTCAATTTCGGGTAGGTATTATAAAAAAATGACACAAGTAAATTTTGATTTTCATGGTCTAGATTTAATAAATATTTGATTGTTTTTAACCTAATAGAATCAGAATATATCTAGCTTCTAATTTAAGCTTTCGTTTTCTTCTATAGGTTAGTAGTTTTTGAGAAATTTTGATTTTATGAAAATATGAGTCAGCGGGGTACGTAGTAACAAATTTTCGGGGCAAGTTGTAACATAACGATATGGGTTCTAGCTACCTCAATAATCATTTAAATTCGACAGAAGCAGACGAAATCATAAATAATTTGGTGTTACATCTTGAAAACCCTAAATTGCTCAAAATAACCCCCGAAAGAGTCGTAAACAATTAATAAGTGCACAATTGAAGCTACTGTTCTCCCCCTGGTCCTTCAATCGCCCAAATAAAGCCAACACCGAATCTACATGCCATCTAAATCCAAGGATAATCATTCAAAAGAACTTTTCATCTTCTGTGATAAGAAAAACGCGGTCTTGTGTTAACTTTACACCGGAACATGATATGTTTTAGAGAAAACACATAAAAAAGAGAAGAGAAAGTAAAAAAGAAGGCAAGTGTAGTAATAAAGCAAAGGCTAAATCCAAATTTGGTGTATGTCTATTATTCTATATATTCACAATAATTATTATTGAGCTATTTTGTTCAGGTATGTTACAAGGAGAAATGCTGTTGTTGATCATTATAAGTATACTTATAGACACGTGGATTAAAATGTTTAAATCTTTTTACTATTAAAAATGTTCGTTAATACTGTTTAGTTAATAAACATAAACGTATATTTTATCGAAAATAATGGCGGATTCTTATTGTTACAACCTGCCCCGAGCCTGTTACAACTAACCCCAAAGAAGGGGCAAATTGTAACACCTCCCATTTTTTGTTAAATGGTCTCTCACGGAGGATAGGAAGGGATTTTAAAAGATTTTCTATCTGAATATAGTGCTCAAATAGTTACTCAACATACACATTAATTCAAAATTTTGAAAATGTTTATGGATTGGAAAATACAAGCATTTTCCCAAAAACTGTTACAACAAGCCCCAGTCTCCCCTACTTACTTTCATTTTATAAAGTTGGACTGTATATTACCACCCTAACACTGCCTTTTCCAGGCCTTTGAAATTAATCACCTACTGTAATGTATACTCAGTTTTACAAATTATGATTCTCATTCTTATTAAAAAAAAAAAACAGCTTTTTCATACACAAGCTCATAAATTGTTACTAGGAACAACAGCGACTTTTGACAAAGTAAGGACCATTTTTATTACTCTGACCAAACTGTGTCAGAATCTGCAACGAATTGAAACAAAGAAGATTAGAGACTGCTGAACGAGTCTATGTGACTAATTACTGGCTACCGTCGACATCGAGCCATTTAAATTGCTTCAAGGAAAGCCCAAACAGACTAACACTTTATCCTCATCAAAATAAAGTGTCGGTTTTCAATAACACAACACTTTTACTCTCAAAAGAAACGGAAAGTGTCACCTGTGAGTAAAGCATCTCTAAGCTGCTTACAAATGATAATAGGGTACTTGTGATGTCATCAAACAACGCCAACGCGAGGTGTCACAGACAGACAGTAGGTAGATTGATCACTAGATCCTCCTAATGTTTTAGTAATTGATGCTTCGATGAAAGATAAGGCTGTATGGGAGTGTTGTTTGAAGTAAATTGATGATTGTTTCTGGGAATGGTAGAGGACATAATATGTATTTATAAAGCAGATGGTTAGATGTAGGTAAATTTTATTTAGTTTTAGTTGTTGCAAACATTCCATTTTATTGCATAGCGTTAAATAAGTATGCCTAACATTTATGGTAGATTACACACCGAGGGCAGGAAAGTAAGAAAGGTCTCAGATCTCACGAGGTCAACAAACATTGTGATCTGAGGCTTTCTTATTTACTGCCCGAGGTTAGCATACTATTTTTCGCCTCGACGGGGGTGGAAAGCGACAACTTCGTTTAGTGCAGGGACGAAAAATTTACGCTTTCCGTCCGGAGGGGAGAAAATATTTGATTGATTGATATTAATGGAAAAAATTGCGTTTGGTGATAATACTCTGTGAATTATCTCTTCTATTTGAATAGAAGAGAGAATATATTTTTGTTACGTTAAATATTAACCATACTGCCGTGCTAATTAAGAGTGCAGTAAGGTGGTTCGCCATCATTTCGAGAAAATCGCGCCTAAAGTTTTTATTTTTTATTTTTATGTTTTTCAATCCTTCTTATGATTTTTTCATATTTGTTTTATTTTTACTGTATAGGAAAAAATGAATTGTTTTAACTGAGCTGACCTTCATTAGCACAGCTGCAATGTAGCGCTTTAAATCGCGAAAAAAACATTTTTGCTTAGTACGCTCTTTAGCGTCTCTACCAGGCGTTCCTAATTAAAAGTGCAGTAAGGCTTGTAACTGCACTTAACGTTTGTAAGATCATATTTAACGAATGCACTGGGTACTTATTATAAATGCAGTAACTCAAATGTCATTTTTTGTACTAGGTATAGTGGTAAAATCGTGGTACCAAGTGCTAATTGTTAGTGCAGTAGGTAACGTGATATTTTTTGATAAATTTAGGTTGATAAGCGATATTCATAATCTCGTTATTTCCAATAATTCCCAAAAATTTTAAATACAGGTTACATTCAACTTTATTACCTAATAAAAAAAAAGAGAAGTCAACGTGAAAGGTCAAGATATTCATTATTATGAGTATAATTTATCAACTGTTTATGCATTATTTTGGCAACAACATTTCCTCAAAACCACTGCTTTAACTGGTTTTCTTATAGGTACTCGTCATGTCACCTTACATTATAATACCAACATTCCCTGATATTTCGTGAGAATTATAATTCGAGTTTGATAAACAAACTTCTTGTCAAACAACTTTACGGCTGACAATAATCAAATTGTTTTAATCCACGAACAAGTTTGGGAACTTCCCAAATAGACACATTCATCATCATCATCATTTTCAGCCTGTATCTACCCACTGCAGGGCATAAGCCTCCTCCATATTTTGCCATTCTTCTCGGTCCTGTGCCAGTCGCATCCAGGTCTTGCCTGTACTTTTCCAGATGTCGTCAACCCACCTGGCTGCCGGACGACCCACTTCTCTTTTACCTAATCTCGGCCACCACTCTGTTAAGGCTTTACTCCACCTGCCATCATTTCGTCTAGCTACGTGTCCTGCCCACCGCCACTTTAAGCGAGCTATTCGGTCCCCGACGTCCTGAACCTTAGTTCGACGTCGGATCTCGACGTTTGTGACGTGGTCAAGAAGGGTGATGCCTAGCATGGCGCGCTCCATGGCTCTCTGTGCTACTTTGATTTTGTGTACAGTTTTCTTAGTGAGCGTCCATGTTTCGGCACCATATGTCATGGTGGGCAAGACACATTGATTAAAAAGCTTGGTTTTCAAGCATTGTGGCATTTTTCTGTCTCGGAGCACGTCGTCCAACTTACCGAAAGCAGCCCACCCCAATTGCACACGTCTTGAGACCTCTTTTATTTGGCATTCTTTACCAAAGGATAAACACTGTCCAAGATATACATAACGATCGACTACCTCTAAAATCTCATTACCCACAATAATGGGGTCTGTGACCCTACAGGCGTTCGTCATAACCTTAGTCTTGGACATGTTCATCCTCAGGCCTACACTCAAAGAAGCATTATAGAGTTCTTGCAACATCTCTCCCAGGTCCTCACTGGTTTCAGCAAACAGTATTAGGTCATCCGCAAAACGAAGGTGCGACAAGTAGACTCCATTGATATTAATACCCTTGTCATCCCATGCTAATGTTTTTATTACATCTTCAAGGACAGCTGTAAACAGTTTGGGTGAAATGGTGTCTCCCTGTCGCACTCCCCGTTCGATTGGTATGCGCTTTGTTACATCATGTAAGCGAACCTGCATCGTTGCCGACCTATATAACTCTCGGAGTATATCCACATAACGGCCGTCCGTGCGGCAGCGATGAAGAGAATTGAACACGGCCCAGTGTTCGACACTGTCGAAAGCCTTTTCGTAGTCAACGAGGGCAAAACACAAAGGCCGGTTATACTCACGACATTTCTCCATCAACTGCCTCACTGTGTGGATATGATCGATAGTGGAGTAGCCACTCCGGAAACCTGCCTGTTCTCTAGGTTGGTATTCGTCGAGCTCCCGGGTGAGTCTATTACAGAGAACTTTGGAAAATAACTTGTAGACTTGGGAAAGGAGGCTTATTGGGCGATAATTGGCCAGCTTTGAACTATCTCCTTTTTTGAACAATATTATCACCTCGGCGTTTTTCCAGGCTTCAGGTGTATGGGCTGTACTAATGACCTTATTGAAAAGTTCTACAAGAACCTTGAGGACGACTTCGCCACCTGCCCGCAATAACTCAACCGAAATGCCATCTTCGCCAGGAGCTTTTTCGTTTTTCATTTGGCTCAGAGCTAGTTCCACCTCGCGAGGCAGTATAGGAGGCAGGTCCTCCGCGCTACGGTAATCCGTGGGGTTGGCTCGTGGATCATTTATATTTATCTCTGGTTGCATCGACCTTGTAGCATAAAGATCCTTGTAGAATTTCTCAACCACAGCCAGCAGTTGGTCACGATCTGTTACTAAAGAGCCATTGTCATCTGTAAGCTTCGCTATTTGTTCAGTTCCGGAGCGTAGCTTTCTCCTGAATACTTTGGGTCCTCTGTTTTTCTCAATGGTCTTAATAATAATCACATTTTTACTGTATGACCTTAGATCTTTACGGATAGCTTTGTGTATAGTTTTGTTTAGGTTTTCTATCACACGCTGGTCGCTTACAACATTATGTGGCAAGACTCTTCTTTCCTCTATCAATTTCAAGGTTTCGGATGAAAGTTTTCCATCTCCCTTCTTTGGCCCACTGCTAAGATATTTCTTTGTTGTCTCCATTAAAGTAAGGCATAGCTTATTATTTAGTTCGTCCAAGTCCAGATTCAACTCTTTCAGTCCTTCGAATGTGTTCTTAAGGTCCAGGCGAAACTCATCTTGTAGGAATGCGATTTCTTTCCTTTCATAACGCCTATGTGCCTTAACCATAGATCTTCTCTCTTTACTCAAGTTGAATCTAAATGTGGCTCGAACTAAACGATGGTCACTGCCCGTTTTAAATTGACTCACGACAGATACATCCGTAACAAAGGCTTTCCCCGTTGCAAGAACATAATCAATTTCATTTTTGGTCCTTCCATCCGCGCTAGCCCAGGTCCACTTTCTTGAAGTACGCTTCTCGAAAAATGTATTCATAGCGTACATTTTATGTCGTTCAAGGAAGTTTACCAAAGTTTGACCTCGATTGTTGCGTACACCGAGACCAAAACCCCCAATAGATGTTTCGTTTTGAAGGGGTTTGCCAATCTTCGCATTGAAATCACCGATGATGGTATTGTAGTGACATTGGTCTTGCTCAAGAGCCTTTTCTACGTCCTCGTAGAATAATTCCACTTCGTCATCAGAGTGATCCGAGGTTGGCGCGTATACTTGTATTACCTTTAGTGAGTATCGTTTATTTAGCCGTATAATGGCATAACAAACACGTGTGGAAATACTCGTAACGTTTTTGATTGCATGTGCAATCCGTCTGTTTATAAGGAAACCCACGCCACCATAACTCGAATCAATATGACCTCTATAGTAAAATAGGTTGCCAGACGTTAACTTAATCAGGCTTTCGCCTTTTCTGTGCACCTCTGACAATCCTATAAGGTCCCAATTGATATTAAGTGTCTCGTGTTCCAGTTCATACAGTTTCCTATCTTCTCTCAGGGTCCGTGCGTTATAGCAAGCTATAGCTAGGGTCGTCGTTTGGCAGCCGGATCTTACCCAGGGATTCTTAGCACCCTCTGCCCCACCGTAACCGTGACCGCTGCCGGAACCAGGAATAGTGGGGCCGCTGGGGACTGAGGGCCTTCGCTTTTTGGCATTATTCATAATTATGGAGGGTTTTTAGCCATAAAACACCACGCTGGCCAGTGCGTCTTGGTGAGTCTTCCTGTCACGTTGGCCTATTACTCTCAAACTGGATTTGATGAGCAATAGTTACCAGGGGGAACCACGGGGAGGTGTGACTTCGGAATTGAAACTACCGACAAAACACCAGCTTGAAGCATCAATGCTGCTCAAAGAACAGCATTCCCGCTCCCCACCCATGCCACATCGGCAGCTCCCTTCTCCCCCCCCATAGACACATTCACAATCTATCAATATTTACTGAAACCGACTAGACAGTAACTACATATGTGACTACAAGTAACATTTCCTGTAACAACAGTCTATTTAGAAGTTTTACTTTTGCATATTAAATATTTAATCGAAAAGGACAGTAGTATAAGGCTATAGAGTCTTCCCCTCGAGGAATAGAGGTGGCTAGGTATTGGAAAGACAAAGTGTGATAACTTTCAAATGAGAAAGAAGAAGAATTAAGGTGCTAAAATTAATCAGGGGGAAAACACCGTCAATACAACTGACAAGAGGGGAGATAAGTCCTAAAGCGGTAAAGGTATATGATGAACTGTCTGACCTAACATAGAGTTTGGTACTTAACGATGGACCTTAATTTTAACTGGTGAGTCTCAATTTATTACAATTTTGATCTGCAGGTATTTGGTTTTGTAATACCTGAACAATCAAAAACATAAAGAAAGATTTATTCTGTCTGTGTTATTCTCAACAAAAATAAAACACGAATTACTTTCTTAACTATTATTGTTATCACTGTTATAGCTAGTCATCACTGTCCACGAACATGTCTCGATTTTATTATTTTCTTTTATGTTGTTGTTAAAAACAGTCCTATTACACTATAATAACATTATTAGTTTCGCATCCTTCCTACTGATGTACTCTGCTCTCGGATGGACAGATATAGGCAAATATATTTATATGTAGAGTTGTAGACACCAGCCAGGCTTGGAACTGGTTTGCGGGCCGGGGCCGGGCACCGTCCGTCCGCGTCGTGCCGCGTGGAGCCAGCAGCGTGCGCAGGCGCAGGCGCTGGAGTCGACCTGTTTGTTTTGTACCTAGCCTAGCGCCATGTGCCAACTATCCTAAGCGTCAAATATTTGAGCAAATGCTGGCTATATGAAATTAATAAACATTGAAACTGGGGTACTGTCCTAAAGAAGTTCCAGAATCTGGTCTAAAAATTGTTTTATGGTGTTTTTTTTTATATTTTATTGCAATACATTTTCCTCGTGCAGAATCAATAGAAACAAAAGGTGCTCTAAGAAAACAAAATTAGTGTCGGTACTGCTTGATCGGTGCGTTGGAATGGACTAGGTGTTGTTTTATTTGCTAATACCTTATCCGCCGACGATATTTTGGACGATGCGCAAATAGTTCGTTTTTTATACATGCCCAAATATTGGATTCGAAATATCCTTTTTGGATATTTTGTTACACCTACGGAGTTGGCAACAAAAAGTTTAAAATTACTGGGCTTCTTTCGTTTATGGAACATATCATTTAAGTTTCTGACACTTTTAGAGATATGGAAAAAACGTGATCTTTGGACAGTACCTAGATGCCTATTGTGCATCGAAGTTTGCATCAGAACCATTCGGGTTTTGTTGTTATCGCCAATATCACCATCATCAGCCTATATACGTCCCGCTGCAGGGCACAGGCCTACCCTCTAGGAGGATGTTTGGGCGTTAGTCCACCACGCGTGCCCAATGCGGATTGATAGACTTCACATATGCATCAGAATTTCTTCTTCTACATATGAAGGTTTCCTCACGTTTGTTTCCTTCACCGTTTGAGAGCAGTCGGTAATACGTAAATAAGTAAGAAAAACTCATTGGTACGTGGCATGTTGTCCGTGCGGATTCGAACCCGGGCCTTATGACACCTTATGATTGAGAGTCCATTCCATTCCGCAACGTGCCACCGAGCCCTCTTATTTCCAATATACAACCTTCGATCAAAGTAAAATTAATGGGTAGGTCCAAAGCACGTTAAGTTGAAGCACACCACTGGTGCACTTGGTCCATATACAAACTGGCACACTTGATCTGTCATCTCGGTACATATTCGAAGTAGGTATGCCTGTCATTTGTTTTGCCTCATTTTTCTGGTTTGAAAGGTTCGCGTAAGGCCTATCCATTAATTTTGTTTTGATCGAAGTATACAACGACCAAATTATGCAGAAATTTATAAATAACAACAAATCTTGAACGGTTCTGAAGCTTGAACTTCAATGAACAATAGGTATTTGTCACTACCATTTTGATATACTTGTAAATAAAGGAGAATTAAATGCCAGAGCGATGGTTATTGAATGATAAAAAAAATTGGGAGAGGCCTATGCGCACCCATAGACCCTAAAAGGGTAACAAACAATAATAAAGATATAACTGAAAACGTCTAAGAAATTAACCGTACTGAGGATAGTCTCGTTGTAGTTGATAATCAACCAATAATCAACATCTAACGCTGACTGTTAAGATGGCAAGTCAAACTCTATGAAATGCCATCGACTCGACAAGAAAAAAACAAAATAATACTGGCTACCTAAGTACCTAGTTACGGAAGAAGGAATATTTTCCTTTGCAATGTAATATCGATCGTAAACAAGAATATTAGTAGAAAAAGAGTGGTACAAAACTTGACTTATAATAACATTATCCCAACAAGAAACCACACTATTAGTAGAGCAACAAGACCCAGTGCAATGGGTAAAAAAGTGAAAAGAGTTATAAAGACATGATTTACTAAATGAATAAACATTAAATTGGTAGATTCTCAAAGACAGACGCAATCCGATCTGACGTTGACGTAGTTCTCAAAACAAGGTCCGAGCGAGCGTGCAGCGATCGGCCAAATGTTGCACTACCACCGTTGCATGTCCCAGCCTCGGACACACCAAATTATTTCGACCAACATCGCGTCATACGTGCGATGTGATTTAAAGAGGTTGCCTCTCCTCTGATTGTATTTAATTATTTTTTAATTTATGAAGGTTTACTTTTATTCATCTGTGGTTTATAATTTGTTAACGGCATGTTGTCGGTCATAAATTGAGACTGGTTTGTGTTTGATCGCGTATCTTCGACAGTCGACGATAAGGGTCGAGAGATTCGTTTTCAAGATATTCATATTGATGCCTATCTGCATTTAACTTAATAACAAATATGGTTATGTTTTGATATGATTATGAAGTTGCGAATTCGGTAAGATGTTTTCTCGTATATCCTGGACCGGTTTTCGCAAATGAGGTGTCAATCTCGATTCGATTTGAATGTCCAAGTTAATTAAAGCACTCGTAACATCTCGTAAGTCAATTTATACAAGCTTTTCTTTAGCATCGATAGACTTTTGCTATCTTTAAGTTCAACCGATTGGCTTACATTTTTTACATGCGTAAGTCTATACATTTGAATCTCATGCTACAATTGCTACATGCAGTCAGGCAGAATACTCTACAATAATAAGTGTAGTAGGAACTTTATTTACCTACTAAATGTTAATTGAATTTCTAACTTCGGAGCTTCGGTTTTGTATTTATTTGCAAATTTATGCGAAACCATTACAATAAACAGGTACCGCAAAACTATTTATAGAAATTAACAAAAAAAATCATATTTTTGCGAAAATTTTCGATAAACAATACAAATCCCTAACGTTTCTCTAAAGCTTGAACTGCTATGAACTGTACTGTACTCTACTAACATGTATGACGGATGTATGATATGTACGGACTCGTTTTGCTTTGGGTTTGCTCATCTCTCAGGTTCTCAGATTCATCTTACAGAGAGAAGAGCATTAAATATAATGCCATTATAATAATCGCATGTACCTACACCTTCATTTTTATAGATTTTATATTTCAATGAAATTCTTGTTTTTAAACTTGTATTTACACAGGAACTTAAACATTTACAAAAGCTGTACAAAACCGTTATGTTTGAGATACCAAGCTTAGTTAAACAATTCTAAAGACATATTAACACATACTCATAAAAACCTACATAATCTAATCACAATGAAGACAATGGCTGCCTTACAAGCTCAGAGTAAGTAACGAGGCGCTAAGCGGAGATGATGCGCCCAGATACCCGAACAGGCCTTCACGGCCGCGGCGTCGGAGCCGGCCGGCCGGCCCTCGTTACATGCACGCTTGCCTGCCCGGCGACCTGTTCTCCGATAGTACTCACGTTTACCTGCATCTTATGTTAGGATTTGCATTTTATTTGGATTCAAGATGAGCCTTGCTCTTGTGACATCAACAGTCGAATAAGAACGTCTCGTATGTTCAGCACACAGAACATTAATGCGGGTTCCAATAGATCAAATTTTAAATTACGAAGATCTAAAAGGCGCCATCGATATTTCAGAAAACAAAACATTCCGAACATCGACTGCACTTAACATATTAATAATGAGATGTGCACGGAACCGGAGGAAATAAAGCGTATAGTTTGGTGAATACTGATGAAGAGAAGAAAATGTCAGGATTTTTGCAGGTGGGTCACATAAATGTTTCTATCTACCCTAATGATTTATAAATAGTATGGAAAAGGCAGTAAAAAGAAATAGGGCAGTGAAAGAGTAAGCACTAGAGATAGTACAGGCATTTTAAATTCTCTCATTTTAAACTCACTCATTTTAAATTAGTTGGTGAAACTGAACCAAGGAATCCACTTGTTAATGATAACAGATTGCATTACTTATCAATGTTTATAATAATTGGTATTGAAGATTAACAAAATTATTATTATTGTGTGTAAGGTACGCGCAGTGCCTACAGTACGTGGGCGCGGGCGGACATTGATTTCAGAATCATATGATGAGCGGGGGGGGGGGGGGGTCATTATCACGTAATTGTACTCAATAACAGATACAAATTGCGTTTCTTAAGTTTCGCCAACTAATTAAATCTCTCTGTAATGTAATTCATAAAGTAGAACATCATTATATTATAAGAGTCACATTCAAATAAAACCCGCTCATTGTTTCTCTGTGCCTACACTGATGTCATTTCCTGATAATGCATTATTGATCAAACTAATGATTTCTAATGATGCAGGAAATTCAAGGGACTAGAGCGGATATTTATATCGAAGGTGAATATTCATACAGTGCGACTGTTTGTAAACAGAACACTTGCCATTACCAATACTTAGCATAGTTTAGTTCGGCGAATGACAAATCACTATTGTGTGGCTGCGCAAGCGCATGGTTACCTGCGACGTCATATAAAACTGAAAACCTAATTGAACCAAATGCATTATAACTATTCTCACGCCACATACACTTCAGAATTGTTTTTCTACATATATTGTTGTTCAGTTTCATGGTCTGGATTGTGCATAACCATCAACAAACCGTCAGCTTATTAAGAAGGACCCCGTATAAGACAATATTCCATGAAGTAGAATGCTTATTTATGACATATTGTGTCGAGCTGAGCTTCTATAAGGTATTTTTGCACCGTCGTCTCCAAGAGAACTTTTCGTCGTTGGCTAGTCTAGGGCAAGCGTTTTTCTTTAACTTTATCGAAAATTGTTGCGACTTTAGCCCCCCTCTTATGTTCGACTCATTTCGGATTTTGTCAAGCACTGTTACTCCCGCTGACCAGGTTTCTATTTCAACGATTAATTAATAATGTTGAATGAAACTTATCAGCACTTAACTCAGCTGTCAGAGTGGTAAATATATTAGTCACAAAGTTAAGGAGTATCGAAGCCAAGGCTCCGTCAGATCCGAGATTAGGATGTGTGTTTTTATATTTGCAACATGACATCATGTCGACTTATAGGTGCAAATTGAATAACTGTTAAGTGGGATGATACTTGTAGAATTTCCGGAAATCCAAACTAAACTTCTGGGAAAAACAATTACGTAGGTACCTGCTTAGTGAAACCAAATCTAAAGTCGAAGGGTAATAAACATCTGGATGAGTAGCAGAATCCTATCCACAACCCTTTGACTATTTATTATAAGGACTCGCCTTGCGGTAGCATTTCCCCTCTGCCACGGTATAAGATCAATTGATCATGTACATTTACATTACATTTTATACGTTATCACTAAACGAGACAGCCTATAATTGCGAAACAATAATTTCGAACTTAGAATGTTTGGGGTTCACCCGAGACTACTTTTCATGATTTGTAACATTCAAAATTAGAATCTAAAGTTAAAGGGAATAAAATCCAAAGTTGCGGATTGCATGTTACCTCACCCCCGCAAAAAGTGGCAGAAATGTTTGTTAGTAGAATTAAACGCGTTACCAGTCCTCATATAAGTAGTCAAAGCCACAACGCGATTCTACCAAATATATTTATGTAGTAGGTAGTTGGTTTCAAGATGGAATGACGTGTAAAATAGCTATATCTATCACAATTTTAGCCTATCGCCCACATAAACAAACTTTGTTACCGAGCAAACTTAAGTAAAGAAGAGAATTTCGAGAATTTCGAAACTAAAGCATGATTAAAGTTTGAACTTTGAAGTAAAGCTTTTTGGAAACGCAAAACTATAATAGCAGTGTAAAGAGGGGAAAACAAAGAAACTAGATAAAGTTTAGAAAAGTATTAGGGCGAGGGACAGAACGTCGTGGAAAAATATGGATGAGGCGTATGGATGAAGACGGACTGACCAAGGGCTGTGATTAGGCTGTGGTGGATGGATGGATTACACGAACAAATAAAAACTAATTTCGATGACATATAACAACAGTGAGTATAACAAGAACCCATAAGAATACACTCTGACCCCATTTCTAGATACTTAAATGACATGACACGGTGTTCACAAGCTTCGAAAACAATCGATTTAGGTGCTAATAATGTCAACGACTCCATTGAAATTGATAGACGAATTAGCGAAGTCAACTATGTATGAGGCACTTGACTCTAATTCGATGATTTATAGTTCCGCAGAAACAATCTGATAGGTAATTTTCGAGACAGGTAAAAATTAAAAATATTTATAATGATAGAAAGAAATATCTAACAAAATAACATGGTAATGTCACGAATCAAGTACGAGCAAAAATGAAATGTAAAATAATTAAGACACTATTGGACATATGTTTTGAGTACAACAAAATTAATGAAAGTGTGTTTGCATTAATGAGTGGAAAAAAACGTGTGAGTGTATTTCAGAGACAATATAAAAGTAGTAGGTATAAGCTCCTACGGAGCTTCTAATTGGTATATTTGTACAAGTAAGTATAATGGCGTGGATGATATGAGTTTTCAGAATATCTCTAACTACTGCATGCGTACGATGGCTACTGACATGTGACGATTCACCTTAAATGAAACGGCCCAGGATATACTACTTTGATATCATTCCTATTAGAAATATATTCTTGCATTCCTTTCTTTGAAGAAACGTCCTTAAAACAACAACAAAAAGACTAAAGACAACAGCTTACAGCTCACTACACTCACCACCAAAACAGTACAACACCAGACCACAACAAGCACAAGAGACCCGGCACTAGCAGACGACAATGAGACACTGCACTCCACCGGCATGGCACCGCCGCCGCGCCAGCCGGCACGTGGGTCGCGGACACTAATCGGAGCGGGGGTGGAACCAGCATCTGAGGACGATCGCCTACACTCGTAAGGCAGGGAGACATGTATGTATGCAGATCGGGTTTTTTGCTACGAGCGAGAATTAGCAACAGATGTTGCGATGCTAAATCAATTACGATTCCATCAAAGGGATCTTGTCAAGGTCAATGTCTTCACTGATTCTTCTAGTGTGATTTGACGAAGGTTTAACTCGAAAAACGAAAAAATTATACAAATGACTCCCAAAAAACAAGATAACCAACACAGTGACTCATCCGAGATTCAACGTAAAGCCCTTTGGTTAAGCATCTCGACGTGATAACCAAAAAGTTGTAGATTCCAGTGAGATGAGCCCGTCGCCGTTGCTTATTGTGGATAATTCACGGAAGGTCATCAAATGTAAGTAATACAAATCAGCCCACTTCAATCAACTGCAGGGCATAGGTCTTCTTTTTATTATTTCCCACGGTCTATAGCTAATCTTACATTATGTGGTGTCAAACGGTGCAAAAAGCAGCTTGAACAACTAGCCCCAAAACTGTCACGAGGTCTGTCACCTCTGAACTGAAACTGTCACTGCACAAGTGCACAATTAAGTACGGTGGCCTCCAACCAAGATCCACATCGGTTCTCTTAGCTACCCAATAGATAGTACATTAAATTCACGTCCGTATATATTAGGGTGGACAAAAACCCAGTTACAATAAACCTCTGTTCTGAGCAAGGTTCACGTTAAGACTCAAATTAGGTTTCAGGATGAACCCATCATCATCATCTTATTTAACAGCTACGCTCTTGTCGGTGGAGTATTCGCCACTCTTGCTTGTTTTCCGCTAGTGTCTTGAGTTCTTGGTACGACACGACATCACCCTTTTCCTTCACTTGGGCTAGATAACTCTGTCTGGGTCTTCCTCTGCCTCTTTTCCCCAGGATGAAAAAAGAAAAAAAAAACAGTACTGACCTAATCTTTCTCCCACAACAAACACTCCAAAATAAAACTAACTCAACGAGCAAAAAGAAAAAAAAATACTGAAAAGGTGATCTTCCCAAAACAAGGCTAAGGCGATAATAGGGCTATTACTGTCCAATTTAAAAGTCGGTAAACTTTCTCTGCGAGTTCAGATGAAGTTTTGGCATTTTGAACGATTAATTAAGTCTTTGCGCTTCGTTGGGCCAGTTCAACAGGGATGCATGGAGAGAGCGGAGGGAGGCCTTTGCCCAACAATGGGACACCGACGGCTGATATATATATATATATAATTAAGTCTTTAAACTGTGAATCCTTCAAACCTTCATGAGGCTCAGAATAACATCAGGCTATTAAAGTGAGCTTTTCTCCTAAAATGCCGCCATGTAAGCTGTTCGTATGGGTAGAGTGTGTGTGTATCCGACCTAGGCTATGCGATCCAATGTCAACCTAAGTGCCGATGACGCCAGCATCGCTTTCGATCACAATCTCATTTAGGTACAGCGGACGCCTAGACTCTGCGCCGGCGCACCTGACAGGGTTGCCGAAAATAAAACATTGTTTTTTTAAGTAGAGGTTTTCATAGGCTTTTGTGATGTGTCAATATGTTGCCGTTGATAAAAGTATGGACTTGGGTCACAATAAGAACATTATATCTTTGTTTTACTTGGATCGATGCTTATATCAAGCATTCGTGTCTCTACTAGTGTTGTCAGCATTCCGCGGTCTCTCTTCCCCGTTACTAAAACAGTAATCATTATTGAATTGAGTTGGACATTCATATTTCATTTAAGGCTTGAAAGACGACAAATAGGTAACCCTGAGTAGAAACGTCGACCGGACATCCAAACTGCGGCAATATCGCATCTAATGCTCTGCGTGGGCGCATCCGATTGCACCGTGCAGTTACTGCGCATGCGATAAATGCGGCGATGACAACTATTAACCTGATAAGGAAGGTGAGATACATGGTAAACGAGTTGGTACTAACATAATATTTATATCTTCTCCGTGAGCCGATAGAATCGAAAACGATCTAGAGCGATATTTTTGAATTTCACACATCCTAATTTGTATACAAAAGTATCATGGTACGCATTACAGATTAGAATTTGTAAAATTAAATAACATCACTTGTTTACTTACATAATATGACATGCACAAGTCATGCGCCTGGGCGGCCTGTTTTTGGAAAGGGCGTCCAGGAAGATACTTTGGGACTAAGGTTACTTAAATCATAGCCAGAGTTAGCAGGCGAAGCCAATGGGACGTTTCCAAATAAGTATCAACAACTGATTGTGCGGCAGTAAAGATCTGACTTCGCCCACTCTAGATTCTCTAATTTGGATTCACAACGGAACCACGGATCTGTGAAAATTTGAGTTCGTTTCGCTCGTTTCAGCTCAGGAAATGAATTCTACAACCTACAACCCTAAAAGGGGGTTCTAAGACTTCTTCCGGACACAAATCCTGGCTACGTGTAAGTAATCAAATGAAGTCTACCATTTTCAGGGGTCACAATTTTGGTCTTTCACCGCAACTGAGGGCACGTAGGTAAAAGTAGATATTTATTTACGTGACAGCAATTAAAGGTAGTAAGTATATATCCACAGAGTACTATAGGGACCTTCTTAATATGCTGACACTTTTTTAAGGGGATGATCAGACTGAACAACATTCTCTATGGCACCAAAATCGAAATCGCGAAAATTCGATTTCTCTCTCTTCTGATCATCCTCTTAAAAATCTGTCAGCATATTAAGTTGGACCCTGTATAATGTAGGTATTATCTTATCAAAGAAACTAGATCTCCGGATCGTAGCAGGTGTCGTTTTGTTGTCTTTGCCTACCCCAGTGGGAGGGCGGGCGTGATAATAATTATTCATATTTATGTAAGTATACGCCAAATGCAACCTATTAGTGATTACATGAAACAGCCATGTTGTGCTATTTTAAATCAAATTAAAGATTAAAAAATTATGTATCAGGCTGGACTTGAACCCGCAATCTTCAAAACCGAGGAATTGCTTTTTCGCTACTGCACCCACTACGCCAGAGAACGAAATTTGTCAACCTATACGTCTTTTAGGGACGTAGAGCCATCTACTGGGGTTCTTACAAACTACCAACTCGTAAGTCTAGAATTACAACAAAGACATACTTGTTCCAATTTCAAATATTAGTGATTATAAACTTGTTACATACAGCCATGTTGTGCTATTTCAAATCAAATTAAATATTGAAAAATTATGTCTCAGGCAAAAGATTACGGGTTCAAGTCCCGCCTGAGACATACATTTTCAATCTTTAATTTAATTTGAAATGCAACCTAATACCTCAAGCTCTGCTCTTGCTGTAATTAAGACAAAAACTGTCAACAAATTAACTTCTAAGAGACCGCGCGGACTACTAAGGTAGTAGATAACAATGATGAACGAGGTCAAAGACCTGCCATGCCCAATAAATTGGCAACTATCAAGTTACAGAATGTCTAAAGTGTAGTAACAGATATCGTGAGATTTCCCTCTCCGTGGAGCCTCCGGGATGTCAAAGCGCTGCTTTGAGATTATATCACGAGTTTGAATAGGTACCTGCTTATTATTTATGTTACTTAGGTACCTACTTCTTTATACAAGGTGTTTCATAAGTAAATCTGATATCCCATATTTTAGCTCTAGTCGATTTGTAGAGTATGGAACAGTAGATGGAACATCATTTTTTTTCGCGATTTCGATACTGGTCCCATAGTGAAAATTGTTCAGTTTGATGGTCTAAACCACCCCCTTAAATGTTTATTTGTATTTTTGTAACACCTTGTATATAACCAAGCAAAACAATATTTACAGGGTGTATCTAAGTGTAGACAGTTAGGGTGATTAAAAATCTGCTATTTCATACTAAAATTAAATACAGGGTGAAATCGAACCTAAAAAAACAGCTGTTGCATACATTTCATGTCAAGGAGGCATTTCAGTTTAGTATCCATGGAACAGCTGATATTTTTTTTTGCTCCGATCGGATTGCTCCCATAGTAAGTTGTTCAGTTTGATGGGTAGACTCTTAGTTTTAAAGGATGCTAATGATATCAATTTCACCCGGTATATGGAACAGCTGATTTGTTTTGAATTCTCTTAGTGGGTCCCATCCATAGTAAAAGTTGTTAATATCATCCTGAACAGGAAATTACCGAAACACACCCTGTATAAGTTTAACAATTACAATGTCCCACCATTGCAGGTAAATAGCAAACACAACTGTTTTCTTACAGCTTAGACTCGCGATAACCTAACTAATGGAATATAATACATTTGCAGACCGATACACGTACAAGGGAACTAACAGAAACCATTCACAACCCAACACTATCTACTTACTAAAGATAAGAGAACACTTTCCACCAGTCCCGTCCTGCACCGATCACCGCGACTAGACACCCTAACACCGGTGTCCCGGCTAATTGAGCTCCGTGTGGACACTCGACACTCTAATACCGCCATTAGCTACATATCACAGTAATGCCTGTCGACCAGAGCTGAGCGAGGCAGTAAGCTAGATTTGGGGACAGTGCGTTGAGGGTTGAGTAGTGAAAAGAGTTGAGTATCTGTGTGTCCTGATTTATTAGGAAAAATACACCTTCTTACATACAACTCGGCGGTTCCCTATTCGCCGGTGGACCGCCGAGGCAAATGTAAATGTGGGTACCCCACACTAGATATGTTTTTTAAAATATATTTAATGTCTTTTAATTGATAATTTCCAAATAGATTCTATTCTACAGGGTTTCATTCTATTCTACTAAATGCAATCAGATGATCAAAAGTATGTATGAAAAGTCTCCTATAGGTTTCTTAGGGAAAGTTGTTCAGTGTCATGGGTACAATCACCCCTTAAAGTAACGCAACTGTTTACCCTAACACCCTGTATAGATTGATATGATAATCGATCTATTCAAAAGATGGATAGCAAAAATGATGGATAGATTATATTATTGATGATCGCTTATTTGAGAAGAAAGCAGAATCTGCTCTATTTTTATTTTCGTTTATTGAAGTAATCAACAGCGTTACAAACCAAGTGTTCAGAAGAAATAGTGAGCTTAAGATAAGGCCAATAATAGATTACTCTTAATTAACAAAGTTAATACAAACGTGACAAAACAGATAGCAATAAGTGCAGGTTTACGGGTCTATTGGAGTACAGTACATAGATACTTAAGCAGGTAAGTAGAATTTATTATTCATAGGTATTTAATTATATGCAAAGTACTACAGCATCGTAATATTATTATCATTGCAGGCGAATTTGAAAGTCTATGTGTGTGTGTTTGCGAATGCTAGTGTAGTTTAGTTTTTATGTGTTTGTGTTTTTGATAGTTTTAGTGCTTAGGTTAGTGCGGGTATAAGTATGAGCGTAGAAGAGTATTTGAGCGCGAGTGTAGGTATAAGTATAATAGTGTGTGTGTTCTGGTAGGTACAGGTAGATATAAGTAAGATAGTATGTGTGTATGCGTGTTAATTCTCAGGGGTGTTTTTAATGCTGTTAATGGTATTAACAATATTTCGTCTAAATGTATTTCTCGACATGTAGTAGGGATCTAAGTCAGAGAAAAGTTTGTTGAAGGTGTCCGCTAAGCGTGATAGCGCCTCATTTGAACCGTAGTTGGTTCGATGCTATGATATGATTAGTGTTCAGTTCAAACAATCATTCACACTTTTTCGTTATCTACAAGGTCTGGAAGCCTTGCGAATCGAACTTGCGAAAAAAAAAAAACAGCTGACACACATTTGGGTCGAGTAAGTTTGTAGATTTATATGGAACAGCTGATCGTCTCCTTAAAAAAACCCCTCAGCATAATAAGAAGAACCCTGAAAAATGCATTGGTATATTTCAGGCATTAACGTGACTAATATTATAATAACGGAGACAAATAATAAACAAATAGCCATTCTCTAGCCTTCTGAGAAAACCGCGAAGTGAGATAATTTTAATTGTAAATCACAAATGAGTAACCGCAGAGTGGGTGGGTGGGTGTCTGCAATAATATTTGTGAGATATTGGCATTGTGTCTTACTGTTTTGTTTTTTCCTTGAATATTCAATTACAGTTTTTATTGATTGTTAAATTGTTATTATCAATGGAGTTAGGCAGAGATTTTCTATTCTATTGTATTTTTAAAATATGGCTGCCATCTTGGTTTGTGATGATTTTGCCAATGTCGAGTTTTTGTAGCAAAAGTGCTTGACGTTGTACGGTTATGAAGATATTTTGGTGACTTCAAGGGTTGTTCTTACAAAAGAACACTATCTTGAGCCACCACTGGAGCCCCGCTGTCGAGCTGGGAGGGGGCAACCGACGAGCGACACGCGACCACCCACTAGCAGATCTTGAAACTTTTGTTGATGACAAACATTATGACAAATAAGTAATTTATCCAATGAAAATAATAATATCGGAGAATACACACCGAGGGCAGGAAAGTAAGAAAGGTCTCAGATCTCAACAAACATGTGATCTGAGGCTTTCTTATTTACTGCCCGAGTATAGTTCTCCTCGACGGAGGTGGAAAGCGGCAACTTCGTTTAGCGCAGCGGGACGAAAATTGACGCTTTCCGTTCGGAGGGGAGAAATAACTATTAACGTTACGTGTTCGGTTCGCACCACATTTACGGAAATGATCGATGTAATTTTGTTTAAATTTCGATGGTATAATGATTATTATGATGACAACTACAAAATATGTCACAAGTTCAGGAATGTGTTGATAGCGCACGCGCGGCTAAGCGTGCGGTATCAATGCATACCATAGTGATGCAAGTTAATGGTTGCACAGGATCCGCCTGATTATATCTGTAAGTCATTCCAGAAATCTTCCTGGGGATTTCAAGATGGCGCCACAGGCCAGTTCCTAATGTACTTAAAGGGTGTAAAAGTCTGGATACGTGCTTGACGCCTGGCTAATTACTACAATAGTTGTAGATAAGTTTCTGATCATCCCGAAGTGGATTATAGTCGTCAATTAATGTATGTAGGTATACTACAGATATTATATCATTAATTAATAATTTAATAAGTACCGATCGGTTTATTCGGTAAGGTCAGGACAGGATCACTTCAGAACGAAAACGCGTATCAACACAAGACACATACCAATTGTGTTATTAAATAATTCTGAGTCCGAGCAGGGTTGTCAGGCGTCTGGCTTCAGCTGGATATGTTCGCCTTTTTACGGTCGTATCCGATTTACAAGCCCGACTTGTCCGACTTTTCCTAAGCTTTTTGTCAATGAAATTTCAGGAATTATCTACTAGATTCGCATGCAATCGCTCAACAAAGAGCTAGCAAGGCAATGTAGAATGTTGCTAATCCCGCGGCTCCACCGATTTTGTGAAATTTACAGAATAGTCAGGTGTTTTAATGGAACTTGTACTAGCTAGTTCCCACTGCTCAGAAAAATCGGCAAAATCTGCAGGCATGGCTGACAAAGACCTGTCCTTTCTTGAAAACCGAATGTCCGGCTTTGCCAATGGATATGCTTGCGGAAAATCACCTGGCAACCCTAAGTCCAAGATGCAGACGAGTCAATATTAACACGTTAACGTATCGAGGACACGCGCGAGGCCACATCGACTTCTGTCACCATAAGGTACTTTAATTAGACTTGGTGAAATAAAGGTGATAGCGTGGATTCGCGACGCTGCAAGGTAACCCTTATTTGGAGTTATCGTTTGGAATGATTCACGTTTTTACAGATAAGGCTTTTTGGGGCCTTTGTTGGAGACTATGGAATCTGTTAATGGTCGGGGGAATGAGTCACTAATCGTTTTACTTTTGAAACTTTCTGAACTAAAACGAGAGCTTTTAAAGGAATGAATATAGGGATCTTTTTTTTTTTTTTTTTTTACCTGTTTTGTCCCACTGCTGGGCAAAGGTCTCCCCTAAACTCTTCCACGTCTCTCTATATAGAGAGACGTGGAATATAGGGATCTATCTTATCTTTATTTAAAGGATAGAGGGAATGAGGTAATAACCGAAACCGACAGGCGTGCACGATGTACTGGAAAAATGGACGTGGAAAAGGCGAAAGAAGTGTGTAAAATGTCAAGTGCGCGCCAATGTAACTGCCTACCTCACTGCGAAAGAACCGTGACGTTATGATGATTTTTGGTCATTCAAGTATCGGTAAGGGGGATTTATTTATAACTGCTGTTTCATACAAAATTGCATTACCGGCTCGACTCAAATGTATGGGACAGTTGTTTTTTTTTTGCGCGGTTTTGATGCTGGCTCCATAGTGAAAGTTGTTCAGTTTGATGGTCTTAACCACACCCTTAAATGTTTATTATTATTTTTGAAACACCTTGTACAAAAAAGGAGATAGCGATCTCGTATTTTGGGAGCATGACATCTTCCCTCTGTCCAGTAGGATCCACTATCTCTTTCCACCGGTGGATTTTCGACAGGAAACTGTATGTAAAAAAAATAATTATGAGATCTATTCCAGTAGGGCTCGCATGCCACCCCCGAGAAAACGATAAAAATCGAGATGTGCCTCCATCCTTATTATTTTACGTATGACAGAAAGAGCGCGCAAGACGTTTTTCTCGTTTAAACGCTTTGTCGTGGCTGGCATGCTAGCTGTGCTGTAGGAGCTTCTGGTCACTTACATCTCTGCTCGCCCTAACGACACATAACTTTAGGAACTCGGAAAACATTTGTTCAAATATCGGAAACTCATCGAGCTCCTTATATTTGTTTTGATCACAATGCGCAGAACAAAGCGCCACATTCCGTCCGATTCGAGGCAGCTCCAGCGAAAGCAAATATCCAAACGGCATCATGGCCTAAACATCCAGGCGGTTTCCGATAGTCAAGACAACATCGGATGCCTTCGTACAATAACACCTTACATGCATAGTTTTAGATTACCAATCTAATAAGTAGAGTGATTCATCCAATTGGACTGGGTTAAGAGATCCATCCACCATACTACATTTAAAATAATTAAGAACCCTGAAATCTAGGATATAACGTTTCTTATGCATTGTTTTTGTGGGCGAAAGGTTTAACCACCTATTGCCACTTACACAACTTCATCCTGAAACCTTTAATATGCTAAAGATGAGCCTAAAAATATAGTTACTTTGCTAGTTGTGGTAAAGCTTGTGAAAACACCGAGTGCAGTGATATAATTATGGGCTAGAGTTTATGTATGTATGTAGGTAAGGTATTTAAGAATATTTTGGCTAAAGAATTGAGTCTTAATTAGGCAAAACATTTACAAAAATTAGTATTGTTGAAACCAGGGCAAGTTTCTCCTTTAATTGACAGAATATGTTATGAATAAATATCCATAATTGTTGACTAAGTAAAGAATTTAAAGCTAAGTGTTCGTTGGTGGTAATTCCGGCAAGCTCGTTCATTTATCAACGGCAATAAAACTAAATCTTCAATTCTCGACCGTAACGCGGCTTAACACAGTATCAAATTACAAGAAGAATTGTAAGAATGTGGACGTATGAATCACAACGTGAGCCTAATTTATGCGTGGACATGTTCCAAATTACAACCGTCGAAACAGAACCGAAACCCAACGTTGCTGCAAGTCTAGTCGTAGTCGCATCAGCTGGTCGCACCGACCAGTTTATTTACTTAGTCTAAACTATTATAAAACTGTAACTGAAGTGTGTCTGTACATTTTAAGATAATTACAAAAAAAGATTACGATATGGTTTTTAGGTATCCCTGACTCGAAATCAACCTTTTTTAGAAATTTTGTGTGTCTGTTTGTTTGTTTGTTCGCGCATCACGCAAAAACTACTGAACCTATTTTGATGAAACTTTTTTTGTTTGATAGCTTATGATCTGACTTAAAATCTGGTACTTATATAATTTGTGCGGACGAAGTCGCGGGTAAACACTAGTATTGTATAAAGTGTGTGTGACAGCACTCACCTGAGCGAGTACCCTCTCTGCGATGCGCTTGCGCCGGCTTCTTGCTACTGCTCGCCCGTTAACATTTAAAATTATCTTCTTTACTCTACTCTCTCGGTGCACAGTTCGTTAATTTTCGTTTTCACCTCTCTTTACGTTAATTATAAATTAAAGTTAAACAAGCCCACGTAGGTGTGTTAGCGAAGCGGGTCGTTAGTGTTAAGTTAGAATAAGTTAAGGAATGTCTTCGCGATGTCGTTTCGTTTCGTGTCGGCCGCTCGGTATGCACTTTTGGGGTCACTCGGGGTCGGTTGCTTTTATTGTGTTTTTCGCGGTGTCTGTGAGGGCCTGCTGGTGGGAGGGCACGTGCGGCGCGTGCGGCGTCCGAGCGATCACTGCGGCTCCGCGCGCGCGGCAGCCTGCGCCCTGCCGCCTGCCTCCTGCCTCCAGCCTGCGCCGGCGCTCCGCACCTCCTCCAACCCTCTCTCAGGCTTTCGTCTCTCGCGCCCCAAGATAAAACACTTATCGGCTTCGTTCCGAGAAAGCGAGCGTCCGCTCCTCGACACCACACTATACTCTCTAATTAGCCTAAGTGCGATATTTATTTTGATACGATAAAAGGTTCCCGGCGCCAGCCTTGTTTTATTGATGGCGTTTATGGGAATTTTAAGTAACATGTTTTTGTAGAAATATCTGTAGCTTTGTATGAATGGAATCCTATTAGAAACGTGACAGAACCACCAGAATAAGTAATAGTATCTACTAGCCTTAGATTATCCTACTAGCGTAGACTCCGGGACACAGGAATGCAGATTGTAATCGGTTGATTAGAAAGATACAAGAAACAATAAGTAAAATAGTGGAGCATTGCGTAATAAAATAACTGGCGGCGATGAAACCTGCGCCTGAGTCGGTGGACAATAGTTGGTCGACTGTACTATTGGCACGACTTCACCATTGTCGAGTGAAACGAAAGGAAGTTACGATTTCTACTATACTTCGACAGGCTGTCAAATTACTGTGGTCAAAAATAACACTTAGGTATAGTTTTGAATTTAGGAGCTTGACCTAGCTTTCTTTCACAACAAGCAGACCATCATCCGTCTAGGATTAAAAACCCACCAACAAAATAATACAGGTACAAACATTAAATGAAGGATGATTAAGTTTGTTTGGTTAGGAAGTATTTTTTGGCCATAAATATTAAATAGAATTGGGCTGATAAAACACACAGGAGTGGAGTGGTCTGACCTTGCAGGTCTACAACACTCTAAGAAATTTACAAGCCATGTGACAACTCGTGTCTCAAAGTTCATACTGAACAACAGCAGGAGCAAGGCTCGTGCCATCGTCGGAGCCCTCTCTGGGCACTACGCCACAAGCACGAGTCCTTTTGTGCATCACAAAATGAAACTCGCCCTGATGGATCCCAGCTGCCGAGCATGCGGAGAGGATGAGGAGACCATGAAACATATCCTTTATAAATGTGATGTCTTTGGCGGTAAAACGCATGTGCCTCCTCGGAGATGAATACCCAAACTGGGAGATCTTAGGTTTCTTCCCCTCAATGGTATTGCCTCCTTCATTGACCATGTATTTGAAGGGTGAAGAAAGAAAAAAGGTATTGGGGCTAACACAAAATATTCCACTGGATCGAAGAGTTGCTGGCTTGCCAGCCCCACAACAAGATACTAGTAAGATAAGATAAATAGGTACCTCGGAATAGTTTCTTTTGCAGTGTAAACAGACTTGGATAGAGTTTCAGCATATTCACCACCCGGCACGGACGCAGATTGTGGACGTTGAAGCCTGCAAATAACAAGAGACGATCAGAGACTGGGTTTCCCTTCAAATACTATATCAAAAGCCTATTTCACAAGAAATTAAATAAATAGGTGTGCTGGTTACCAACAGTCAAACTAAATCTTTCTTAAATAGTAATAGCAATATTTATTTGTCATCTAAATCCCGGGTCCGATCATTGAATTAAGTCCAATAAATCAGACAAGTAAAATCACTCTGACTGCTGAAAGGAAACCTGGGGATACCAGGATTTGATATCATATTATAACCAGCAGTTGGAACTGTTGGAAGCCATATAAATAAAATAAATAAATAAATATCTTGGACAATGTCACACAAATTATCTAGTCACAATTAAAGTTCCAGAATCTAGCCTGGACTTGTATTATGATAACTAGACAACGATATAGAATACATATTATATAGATACAAACATCCATGACTCGGGTACAAATATTCATATTCGTCATACAAATATTTTTTGTATGATTCGAACCCGCGACCCCCGGCACAGCAGGCAGGTTCACTACAGACTGTGCTATCGGGCCGTCAAGTATAATAAGTCTTATGGTAATTTCAGTGTGGTCCTGTCGTATGTCAATTTTGGCTTTGACCAAGTTTGAAATCACCTGGCTGATACAGATTTTATTATTAAAATAAAACACTTATAAATGCGTGCAATTACTAAATTCTATAGCGGTGGAATTAAAAGTAATGATTATGATTATTTCTATATTGAATAGAATTGAATACTCTTATTATAAGGCTTTTAATTATACATACCTAAGCAATATAAAAGAATATAAAAGAATATAGCTACTACTCTATAATTAGGTAGGTACATATCTACTCAGGATGTTAAATATGAATGTGGATGACTGCATGAAGAGAGGAAGACCAAAGAAAAGATGGATGGATTGTGTGAAAGATGACGTGTGTAAAAAAGGAGTGTGCGCTGAAATTACGGTTTAAAGAGACGAATGGAGGAAGACGACATATTGCGCCGACCCCAAATAATAGAATAAGGGCAGGAAGAACAAGGTACCTACGTAGGATATACTAGTGTGTGCCCTACACACAATACTCTCTCGTCCTTACCCGCCTACATCTTTTGGAACGGGAAACCCAGAATAAAGAGATCCTTACTCTAAGGGGAATCCGATACAAACAGAGGTGGCGTCGGATGCAGTGACTATAACCAGCAGACACACGGTGAGGACATAAGAGATGTTGACGATAGTCTGAAGGAATTCGGTATGTCAAGTTTTTTTTTGGAGGGCTGAATCGAAAACCATTTCGAGATAATTGTCTCAATAATAATATTTTCTATGTCAGAGATTTTAAAATGGAAGGATTACAGATATTTTTATTAAAATAACGTAGTTTTTCGGTCCGTCCAGTGACGTCACTGGCATACCTGTGAACTCCTTGGTAAACATAAAATTAACTTAAAATAACTGACCATTAAGAAAAAAAAATACATTCACAATGTCAGAATTTGACATTTGATGTTGCCGTATCTGTTTCCAGCATAGAGTTAGAAAGAGGAGGAAGGTTTTATTTTTTTTAAATATAGCAGTAGGTAGTTTTTCTCCATGGAGATCGAATTATTTTCTCTCCACCATTTTTGCACTTGGAGATTACAGATCAATATAATTTAAAAATTAAATTGATATTGATAAACGCAATGAATCGCAATAAGAATGAAATAGGTGTCTTAAAATTATGTCTTCTATCCGTAAAAAATATTAAAATGACGACCAAAAAAAACTTGACATACCGAATTAGTCGCCTGTTACGTCACCGTCTGATTAATTATATTCGAAGACGGACACCACCAAGCACAATTTACGTAATAAAAAATGGGGAGGTGGCATCTATGCAGTGGGTAAATACCAACTGAGAAGTAAGTTATAGCCTCTAGAATCCCACTGCAGGGCAAAGGCCTCCTCTCACGAACAATGGTGAGAGGCAGTGGGCCATACTCCACCACGCGGGCCCAGTGCGTGTTGGTGGATGCAAGTTAGTGGTCAACTTGCTGTCAGAGAATTTTTAACCGCCTTAATAGGCCTCTGAGTCCTCAGACCTTGCTTAAAGAATAGTAACAACGCCATCTGACGGGACTATCCGAGAGCAACTGCTTAACATGCCTTCCTAAGCACGGAATCGCTCGAGATGAAATACCACTAAACGGTCACCCATCCAAAGACTGACCTGACCTGACGTTGCTTAACTTCGGTGATCGTTTCCAATACCGAAGCTCCACTACGCCAACGAGCGCTTCTGAAGTAACAATGAAAATGATCTTCAGATTTCTCATCAAAGCAAAAATCTGGAATCAACAATAGAAGCCACTATGTACCTACCTAGTCTCAATATTATACTATAATGCGACATTCACGTGGGCAGAAGGAAAAACTGCAGATAAAATAACTTATTGCCATAACAATATTATTGGCAATTAATTAATGAAGCAAGGTGATTCAAAACGCAGTAAACTTGAGATAAGTATAAGGGTCATGTTCATTTGAATACTAGTCGAAAGATACTTCGATGAGTCAAAGGTATCCATGGTGCTTGAAAAATTCACTTATTGATTCTTCTCCTGTAAAGTCGATGGCTTGTCATTGGGTTTTACTTTACCACAAATTATTTAATAGTATGGCTTGACCTCGAAATAAACGTATAAATAATAAATACAAAGCTAGTTTTGATAAAGTTCTAAGGAGAAACATGATCGCGTGACCAGTGAGGTGGCCGCTACGGTATCCCAAAATGGTTTTGCATAAATAATGCTCACATGCACAATATCTTTGACGGGACCATCTAATAAAAACATTATAACGAATGATTTCTTGCAGGGTTTTTGCGGGGAAAAAACTTCCACCAATAAACATCGTAATTCGTAACTAGTCTGAAATCCTTACAGGGTGAAATTGATATCATAAGCATCCTTTTAAGCTAAGAGTCTACCCATCAAACTAAACAACTTTTACTATGGGAGCAAACAACCGCAAAAAAAAAAACTGCTGTTCCATACTAAACAGCAATGCTTACTCGACTCAAATGTATGCAACAGCTGATTGTTTAATTTGCTCTGATCGGTTTGCTCCCTAGGTAAAAGTTGTTCAGTTTGATGGGTAGACTGTTAGTTTATTAAAAGGATGCTAATGATATCAATTTCACCCTGTACCTATAAGTAGTCTTAGATAACCATGCTGCTACTTGATACATAAAAGATCAACTTTATATAGTTTTATTATGTACAAACGGCGACACATCAAGCTATACAAAACCCATTGACCAGAAATACTATAGACTCACAGTCTCATACAAAATCTTAGCTAATTTTTGTGTCCGAATTGATAATACTTTTTAAACTTCTGCAAAAAGTTTTCCATCACTAGCCTTTTTTATGTAATCTTTTCGCGTAATACGTATCAATAGAAAATATACCTTATACTCCAGGTATAAAGTTGTAAATACTTCTTACATGTCTTTAAAATAAAATTTATTTCTAAAAAGGCATTTTGAAAAAGGAACAAGATGTCATCTATCAGACGATGACAAGAGTAGTATTTTTGAAAGTCACACGTTCAAATCTGCAGTAGAAAATGTCAAAATTTGTATGGAAATCTTTCGAATGCTTCTTTCCTACTGCTGATTTAAAAGTGTGACTTTCAAAAATCGCACTCCAGAACAGCGGCAAATTATAAGCCACACAAAATAAGTATGAATGCTGTAAGGTGATACTAATACGTCATATTTGATTATTAATCTTAGTCGTATTATGTATGTTTGCAGTCGGAGAGTCGGCGTAGTACTAAAACCAAAAGAGCTCGGAATCGTAATTTCCGAGCTCTTTTGAATGTGCCATTTTTGGACCGCTGATTGTGTGTCTACTTCTGATATATAAGAGGTCAATGACAAAACCATAATAAGCTGGCCGCACGTAGGTCGAGTAATGTATAACGTCGCGCAGTCAGCTTATTTTGGTTTTGTGTACCTTAATGTGTCGCCGTGTGTACGGTATTTAAAATGAAATAAAGTTTTTAATAAGTAGGTAGTAGTTGGATTTAAAAACATCCTATGCAAATAACAAACTATAAAACTTGTAAGCAACATTCTAAGAACATAATCTACCATTTGTTATTGAACTACTTTAAATATTGTGTCAAATCTATTCTTAGCACCTAATTAATGAGAGAGAATGAATCAATAAGTTCTACTGCGAATATACATAGATACAGATACATACAATAACCCTCCCACGTCAGTGAGTTCATTGAAAACTATGACGTCACACATTTGCATCGCTATCGTTCAAGCTTCTGTTTTTAGGAAACTAGTCTACATAAAAACTAAATTGGTCAGCGACCTTATAACTTAATTTAGATGTGTGTGTGACCATAATTAATCGACGTATCTTTCTTTTTCATGCAAATTACTTTCCTGCTTAATCATTTGAAAGCAAGTATGGTTTTATTAAGAGAATATTATTCCGAGAGCGAAAATGCGCGCTGCATACAAACGTACTATGGTGATATTTTCAATACTAACCAATTAAATTCAATCAAATTTTGCAGAAACAATCTAGAAACAAATCTCTATGCTTCTATAGAGTCAGATTTTCGTTAAAATATACAGTTACAATGCTAGGATTAATTTAAGATTTGTATGGAAATCTTTGAGGCACTGTAACTTGAAAACTATACATTTTAACGAAAATCTGACTACAAGCATAGAAATTTGTTTCTAGATTGTTTCTGCAAAATTTCATTAACTTTAATTGGTTAGTATTGAAAATATCACCATAGTACGTTTGTATGGAGCGCGCTCCGAATAATATACCCTACCCGATACATTATATCCGATCCTACCTCTGATCACGGTAACCGTTCCCATAAAGAAACACGTACTCCTTGACAGGAGAGGAGCAGGCTTACGTATAATTTCCTATACTTTCCCCTCTGCCAAAGTCCGCGACGGCCCCGACCTAGCCCAGATGGGCTACAAATTCGATGCGTTTTACTGCTATTGTCATAGCAACGGTCCCTCCCGCCCGCAAAAAATGGCCGAAAAATGTTCTATGGAGAAATAAACAATACTTACTCCCGAAAAACCAGTGTCTCCGTGTTTCTCTATGCCCGTTCCATTAAATTAAAAAGGGCAAGGACGACAGAGTCAACTTTTGCTATCATTTCGTACAAATTGGACAAAATTACATTGAGTGCGAGCGAGACAGGAATACGCCATTGCCTACATTTTCCGCCACGCTTCCTGCCAGAGGGGATGAGTTTAAAAATTGGTGGGGGTCAGGGAATGTCCGTACTAGGGGGTGCAGTACCGGTTTCATCTCAAGAACCGGGACTGGGTTTCCGGTACTGGACTTGGAACCGGGATATATCCCGGACGATAGCCTGTAACTGAGATAGCAGCTGTTAAATTCCGTAATAAAGGAAGGGAAAACGCCACAGGCACGGAACAGGGCGAGAATGCCCTAAATGCACTAAATATGCTGATGATGCCCACCTCGCTTCGAGAGTCAAACTGTCTAGCGCGCAGGTTCGACAACTTCTGAACAAGTCTAGTTCCGAAAACGCTTCAGTACCGTAGACTACATACACATGCTCTGGCAGATTATACAAAAGACCGAAGAGTATAACTTGCTTCTTTTCTAAGCGATCGTGGACTCGATCAAATCGAAAGCTTTCTCGTAGAAAACCTTTGATTTAAACGAGACCTGGGCTGTACTGCAGCCTCTCCAGCGACGCGCAGTTGACCGGTACATCGAATCAAAGTGCTGAAATGCATGTAAAAAAAACACCACTATGTCTTAATACAGGACCAGAACTCAAACCTAGCCTACTGCAGCGAGATGTTGGACAAGGAGTTGTAATTTCTCCCAGTAGAATGCTCGATTACCTTAGCAGAGCGTCCAAACTAGTTGGTTTAAAAATAACATGGACAAGACAAAAAGCATGTCTAATGTAGAACGTAAAAGGTAGAACATAGAGTTCTACCTACTCCTGTGAAGATCGAAGATTCTGTGCTCGAAGTTGTTGACGATTGTTCAACTTCAACTTGGCTTGATTTGCCCCACTAGAGGGCACATCTGACTGACTGTCAAATTAGGCCAGCTTGACAGCAACTGGTCCACCTTGAGGCAACTGACTCCCATGTATGTATAACTGATAAGATACGTTATATCTTGTCGTCCCGAAACGAGTCTTTGATCAGTGCTTACCGCCAGTAATGACATACGGAAAGGAGACGTGATTGCTTACTAAATGAAAAGGCAAAAAGTCACTCAAAGGGCAATTATGAGGGCTATGCTCAGAGTTTCCCTGCAAGACCAAATCAGAAATGAATGAGGTTCGCAGAAGAACCAAGGTAGCCGATATAGCCCGAAGAATTGCTAAACTCAAGAGGCAATGGATGGGCTGGACACATGGCTCGCAAAACAGGTGGCCGATGGGGCCGAATAGTTCTTGAATACCTTCCGAGGAAGGCGCAATCTCATCGACCGACGACCTGGTGAAGGTGGCCCGCAACCTATTGGATAGGGACAGTGCAGGACCGGTCGTTGTGACGATCCTTGGGGAGGCCTATATCCAGCAGTCAACATTTTTCGGCTGTGATGACGATGAATATGAAAATTATAAGAGAGAACATCACTTCATTAGATTATTTAAAATTTTCCGTTTACAGTATAATTAAATCTACTTAAAGGAGGATTTAAGCAAGCATTTTAATAATTAAATTGTTGAGTACCGAAAGTATCGAAAGAACCGGGATTTATTTCCCGAAGTACCGGTGCTAGCTAGCCTCAGAAATCCCGGGAAATCCCGGTATTTTCGGTACCGGGATTTCCCGGGAGCATGCCCTAGTCCGTACTCAACGTAGTCTTAGATTCTCTTCCTCTTCTTCTTATCGAATCTGCAAAGCCCTTATTCTCTTCCTTATACTGTGACAGAGTGCAACTGTAGGTACCTATTTACCGAAGTAAATTTTTTATGCAATTTTAAGGATATATTACCGTTGGCGCGCTTCATACAAACGTAGTCTGGTGATATTATCAATACTATCCAATTAAAATCAATGAAATTTTTCAGAAACAATCTAGAAACTAATCTCTATGTTTTTATGAAGTTAGATTTTCGTTATAATATACAGTTTTAATGCTAGGATTAATTTAAGATTTGTATGGAAATCTTTGAGGCACTGTGACTTTAAAACCATACATTTTAACGAAAATCTGACTTCATACGAACATAGAGATTAGTTTCTAGATTGTTTCTGTAAAATTTCATTGTCTTTAATTGTATTGTATTGAAAATATCACCAGACTACGTTTTATGGAGCGCGCCAATGGTTATATACCCTTAAATCAGAGAGATGTTACGCTCCCCTTGTTTTAAATCTTGCTCCATGCTTTAAATATCCTGCGTACCTGACTGTTTCTATGAATGACAAGTCGCTGTCGTCGAAATCTAAATCATCACACATGTCAGAAAATACACGAATATAAAAGGAAGAGTAAACATTTCGAACTAAATACATTCGCAAGACACAAGTTATTACAAACCTAAGTTACATTATCCTCATACAAATATTTCTATGTTTTATCACATATTCGGTTAAACTGGTTAACGACGACTAAACTGTATAAATTAATATTAATTACAATTTAAGCGACAAGCGGTCATTGCCTAGTTAGTTACTGCTGATTCATATTATGATCTGCTCGATCAAACACGTTTAGTACATAATAATTCTACTGTTTTGTTTTCTAATCTATAAGCTACCGTGGTCTGAATATTATGATGGGAGAGTTGAATGTCTTGCTTATAAGAAAAGCGAAGATACAAAATAGCAGAAATAGTACATTACTGCAGTGGCCAGCAAAAGAGGCATTGATGGACGAACGTATAAATGTGGGCCGAGGCGAAGACGAGGCACACTTACGTCATACGTAAGTCCATCAATGCCTAGTTGTGGCCAAGGCTTGTATAGTGCTTTTCTCAAACAATGCGGGAAATTAAAATCAATCAACTTTTCAAAATCATTGACGAACAACAATAATTTTTCCTGCGTTGAAGCTAGTAACTTATTATTAATCTGTGGTTAAAGTGTCAATTCGTTTTTTTTTCAAGCACCACGACAGATATGGATTTTCATACAACTTTTACCGGCCGCTTCTCGCATAGTACAGCTATTTCGATTTATCTCGAAGAAGGTTGTCAAAATAACTAATGCTCAAATTTCCAAGCATGTTTGAGAAAAAAATATATATTTACGGTCGAATGGAGAAACCTCTTCCTTTTTTTAATTCGTTTTAACGATAGAGCGAAAAGAAACACACTTTGATAAAAACTATATAGTTTCTTGTATGAGGATTGAGGACACATAATTTTTTTCTTTTTGACATTTTATTATTTGTTAGCAAATAGACGGATATGCATCTTTCTACTGCTGATTGGTCTTTCAAAAATCACACTCCTGGAGTACGATCTCCATAGTAATCTTGACATTTTGTACTGCTAAGTTCAGCGTATGAGTTTCAAAAATCGCTCTCCTGATGACGGAATTTACAAACTAAACTGGACACAAATAATCCGTCATGTCCTCGACAAATCCTTTAATACTCGTACGATCGTAAATAAAATACTAAACTCTGTTACTGGGTCACTCTAGGAAGTGTCAAAAAGATACAGAAGAGCAATAAATACAGAATCAAAAAGTTGTTACACTTCATACCGTTTACACGATGTCCCATTATCAAGCCGTTTTTAACTTTATAACGAAGAGTTTAAGAGTTCTGTGACGCACTTCTTTGATGGTTTGTGTAAATATTGCGCGGGCGCAGGCGATGCGCAGGCGGCAGTGTTGTCGTTAACTTGTATTTGACACTCCAAATACAGTTTTATTGAACATTTATGTCATAAAGTCGGTCTGTATACGAAGGCTCAGCCATGGAGAATAGATATTTTGAGATTTAAGCGAGGATTATAAAGAGGTAAACTATAAATAACATTATATTCGACCTTATACCCTTTCGGGGTGGTCAGAAACTATGTAACAAATTGTTGTATGTCTGTCGATGTCGTTGTACCTAGCAAAGTTCTACAGGGTGAAATTGATATCATTAGCATCCTTTTAAACTAAGAGTCTACCCATCAAACTGAACAACTTTTACTATGGGAGCAAACCAATCGGAGCAACAAAAAAATCTGCTATTCCATACATTTGAGTTGTGTAGGCAGCGGCGGCGGGTGCAGTTTAGTATGGAACATCAGATTTTTTTTAGTCCGATTGGTTTGCTCCCATAGTAAAAGTTGTTCAGTTTGATGGGTAGATTCTTAGTTTAAAAGGATGCTAATGATATCAATTTTACCCTGTATTTTACCGAATTATTTTGGGTTTCAATTTAGAATGACTTCGTCGGTGTATAGGCCTCAATTTGTTTATGGCACCCTCTGTCCTGCTGCCTGAGCATCTCGTATCCACGTCGTAGTAGCTCCTGTGACTCTTATACACTAATAACAAAACTTTAAGGGTGTATTCGGCCGGACGACCCGGTCGGTGTAATGGTTACCACGCCGGACTGCCAAACCAGGGTCCTATGGGTTCGAATCCCAGTTCGGTATGGATGTTATGGTTCCCATAACAAAAAGCCTAAGGTTTACTTGGGATCATTACGATGTATGTGCCTGTGAGAAACATGGTCGAAAAACGATAATTTTTGTTTACAAAAGTGCGGATCTGTCGATCGATTTTCTATGGAAGATTCAAAAAAAATTCTCGTTTTTCGACCTATGTTCCTCAAGTAAAGTTGTTCAGATTTACGGTCCGAATACACCCTTCAAGTTTCGTTACTAATAAAAAATGTGTGGTGTATAATCATCAGCTCACCGCAGCGTCGCTGCCGGACAATGCTTCGCTACATCTGCCGTCACCTCGCCTAGCCATGTGCCCTATGCCCATTTCCATTTGAACTCCATGACTCTTTTATATCTTGGACCTTAGTACGGCGTCGGATTTCCGTATTGGGAACTTTATGTCGGAAATAACATGAAAGAGCTCTGTTTAGGGACTCGTGAACCTTTTTAAAACACTAGATGTTGCCCCCGACTTTGTCCGCACCAGCTTCCGTCATCGTAGCTCAGTGGCGGATACAGGTCGGGGGCGCAGGGGGCGCCCCCCCCCCCCCCCCCTTGTGGGGCCGCCCGTAGTGCTGCCCGCGCCGCTCCCCATATGTATGCGCACGGGATAGAACAACGGCTGCCAAAGCCAACATTCTCCTTTGAGCTCTCTCTAATTACGAGTTTATTATCACGCTACTTCTAAAATCAAGCTCTAGATATCTTTGCGCCCCCTTTGAGTTTTATCTGTATCCGCCACTGTCATAGCTTGATAATTACAAGCTAAGTTAATCAAAATCAGTCCAGTAGTTTTTGCGTAATGCTCGAAAAAACACAGACTTTAAAAGTTTTATAAAAGTGTTTTTTATTTACGACCAAAAATGATATCTATGCTTACTACAGTCGCCCACGTGGACCGAAACCAGTGAAGTTTCGCTATCTGCCATCAGATCGCATTACTATGAACAGATAGATAGATCACATCGCGTAGATCATCTCGCGACGCGTCAGATGCCCATGCGCACCCGGATGTTAACCATTTGCTTTAGACAATGGCTTTGGGAAATATTTTTTCAATAAAGTGGGTTTTATGCATTTTGATGATGTCAGTGTTTTGAGTAGACTTTTTGGCGACATTATCTTGTAGAGTTGATAGTTTGCTGGCTTAGAATAGCAGCAACCCAGACCCAGGTGTCGTAAAAGGCGACTAAGGGCTCTTACAGACGAGCGACATTTTGTTTGCGACAGCTTGCGACAGTGGTCACCGAGAGTCGCAATCTGTCACAAACAAAGTGTCACTAGTATGTAAGAGCCCTAATACTTTTAGGTAACATCTCTTGATATCCACAACATGTGGCTTTCGCCGGTCAGAGCACTGCATCTGACCCCACCTTTGATCATAACAGTTCAGATAGAACGCTATCTGATTTAGGAAGGTATATGAGGATGACAGTATTTAGAGTGCACCTGTGTTTAACGCATCATCATCATCAGCCTATATACGTCCCACAGCAGGGCACAGGCCTACTCTCAGAGAGGGTGTATGAGTGTAAGTCCACCACGCGTGCCCAATGCGGATTGGTAGACTTTCTTCTTCAGCGTATGTAGATTTCCTTGCGATGCTTTCCTTCACCGCTTGAGAGCCAGTGTAACTATTGACGTAATATCGTGCAGATTCGAATCCAGACCCAAAGATTGTGATTCCATGCCTCTCCGCAACGCGCCACCGGCGTATTTAACGCATATAAAATAGTTACCTATTTGATATGCAAGGCTGCAAAGTTGTTTTTGGCGCGACTCGAGTACTTGTATTGAAACCTGAGCAAGGGAACGATTCTAGGAATATGGAACCCTGAGCGTAGCGAGGGTTTCAAAGGTACGAGACGCAGAATAACTTTGCTGCCGAGCGAAACACAACTGTTTACCTAACTACAGCGAGGCAAATGATAGGTAGGAGTACGAAAAAAAAAGAGTTTGGCGCAATAACATCAAATAGTTTTCAGTGGACTGGCAGTAAAGAAAAATGAGCGGATAAAATAGTTACACTTATTCGCTCAGATTTCGAATGATAAACAGAATCTTTCCGAGCTTGCTAGGTTAAAAATAATTGACACAAAGCTTTCCAACGTTTTTTTTACATGATCTACAGGAGTCAGAGTTCATTACAGTTGATCTTTGGAAACATCGAACACTATAATTAAGTCATCAAAATCTTACAAGCGAAGGTTGTCGAGAAAGTCACAAAGAAATGCCAAAGTAAAGCGGACCGTGTTACTTTTGGTGTTACTTTTTAAAATATTTATATTCATAAAGTCACTTTCGGTGCGATCAGGAACTATACTACAACTACCATCTTTTAAAGCGTGCAGTTGTTACAAGGCTCACTAAAAGTATATTGAAGGTTTGGAGATAAAACTACGTGTCAAGTGGTTGATAGATGGCTAGCTTATCTGGACATAATACTAGATTGTAAAGCTTCCATTTGGGCTAGTCTGCCATATGGTATGACAAAGCAAAACTTAGCCAACAGTAAGACGACAGAAACCCATTTCATCGGCTCGTGCCAGAGTAGAAAGAGTATCTTCTTTTTTAACCTTACCTCCTTTTGGCAGATGGACGCCAGCTACAATAATTGTTAGAGTATTCTTTTCTTTGGCAGAATAGTCCTCTCTCATTCGCACGCACTCAGTATAGCACAGGTTTTCCTCTTTTACTCTTGTCAGTTATTCCAATTTGTTTGAAATTACAGCTAAATGTCCACGGCGTGATCTTGCTCTCAACTTCTACTCAAGAACCTACAGCTAATATTCCATAAACAAACCAGTTAACCAAGAGTAATTATCAATTTACCTCAGCACACTCGCTCGCGAGAGTCAGCTCCCATATAAGGGTGCAGTGCGGCGTCGTGACGTCACTCTGCGCCCACGCAGCGTCCCTCGCTTGTCGCCGAACTGTTCTGGAAACATTCATTATTGTTATTATATGCTGCTTCATATTGGCTGATGTAATTATGTAGCAAGGTACCTGTGCAACCTGTAGTCATAACATAAATAATCTTTATTTGCACCCCAAAATATGCAGAACTAATTAAATACAAGAATGAGTGAGCATACCAAAAGCGGCCTTTCTGTAGTCGGCCTATGGGTTATTTTTGTCGAAATAATATACCTCGAAATAAAGTATATGTACTTTGTGTTTTTTTATTCGAGATAATGATAATGAATTAAGACTATGACCATAATTACTTGGTGAAATGGTGACACTAAAAATTGCGGTTTGCAAATTAACAGAAGGTGATAACATAGTGTAATTTTCTAAATAAGGTTAGACATGCACACTCTCCAACAAACTAGAGCCTTATGACGGATCCGTCACAAACACAGATGACGGGTTAATCCTCCAACAACTTCTGTCCTGGGCATGTTCTGGCCACGCGTCATCGAAAGCATAAAAAACAAGAGTTAAGGCAAGCCATTTTCTAATTAGAATGTGTGAAATAAAAAATTGCACCCGGCACAGTATAAAAACAGCATTGACCCCAATCCGGGTCTGAGAAAGGAAGTTAGGCGACAAATATGCTGTCATGCCCTGTAAAACCACTTCCTAACTTCACCTTCCGAAACAGGTTAGCTCTTTAGAAAAATAGTGGGTTTCGTGAATAAAGCTTTTTGTTTCTTTCAGATGGGCAGTATGCTGTTATCAATACATGTATCAATTAGAATGCAAAAGTAATAGACTGTATAACTGATGCAGTATGCACTTGTGAATAGATACAGTGTGTGAGTCGTGGAGTCGTGCGCACGCGACCGCGCATGCGTGAGGTCAAACTGTGTCATAGGTAAGGCAAGTAGGTAAGTACTATTTAAAAAAATTACATACTCGGTAGCATATGCTCACGACTATATTCCCCAAGGGGGTAGTCAGAGATATTCTGAAACCTCAGAACATCCACGTTTCACCAGTGGTACCAAAACTCTGTCCAGTGTGACAGGGAGTGAGCCCGTCGCCACTTCTAATGGACAGTGGGTACAATACATGTCTCGAAATTGAAGCATGCAGGTTTCCTCACGATGTTTTCCTTCACCGAAAAGCCAGTGGTGTTACAAATCGTACATAAATTCCTAAAAAATCATTGGTACGAGTTGGCCTGGACGGGCATCGAACCATCGCCTCCTGCACGGCAGGCAAGGTTACTCGCCACTGGACCACCACGGCTTGGAGACAGCGACTCAAAAGCCTTTAATCCAGTTTACGCGATGCCATCTACTTCCAGAAGACAAGAAACATTGCGAGAGCCGCAGTAGGTAGTTATCCAGGACCCACAAAGTCAGCACAATCACGGCTATTCTCACGCATATTATATTAGAAGAAAGCTTCCAACGATGACCCCGGGATGTGCATAGGAAGGCATCAAACACGACCGGTGCCCTTGGACAAGTTGCTTACGAATCAAATTAAAGATTGAAAAATTTGTCTCGGGCGGGACTTGAACCCACGCTCTTCCAAACCGGGGAAACGTGCTAACCAATTAAACCACCGAGCCCACTACCCAGAGAACCAAATTTTCAATCTGTTACGTCTTAAGGGGACGTGCGCGCCATCTACTGGAAGTATTACAACCAACCAACTTGCAAGTCAAGATTTACAACTTGAATTCATACAATATAGATAATAGCACAACATGGCTGTAAGATGTTTATAATCAATAAGTTGCTTGCGTTCCTTCACTAATAATAATAATAATAAAGCCATTTATTTCCCAAAAATTAAAATATACAATACATTCATTATAAGTAGGTATCAAATTTAAATTACTAAAGGAGAAACATAAATAAGTAAATATAATACTTGCACACAGATAAGTTTACCACATTTACAAATTTCAAAATTTATATTATATTACTTAATTAACAGCTTACTTACTTACAATTTTAAAATTTTATAATTTGTTACCTTAAATAATAATATTCACAGATATTTCATTCAATTAAAAAATCAGTATACAAGTCGTAGTAATCACAATTAATATGATAAGACAGTTAAATCAAGAAATGTTTACAAATATTTCTTTACATAAATTATAAGTACTTAAAATTCTTAAAATGTCATTCTATTTTGCTAGGTAATTTAATTTAATAATAATAACTCTAATTAATATGATAATTCTAATTAAATTATTTTCTAAATACATTACAATTAAAATTTTTAAATCATGTCATGCTAGTTTGATAATTTAATTTAATAATAATAACTCTAAATAAATTTCCATTCGCAATATAATTATAGTTAAATACGACTTGACAATAAATGTAGATAACATGCTATGATATTTGGGACACCCAAAGTCGGGTAAAGGCCTCCTCCATCCGTTGCCACGTCGGTCGGTCTCCGGTCAGGCGGTTCCAAGTGCGGCCCGCTACCTGCGCTATGTCGTCGTCCCAGCGGCGCCGCGGCCTGCCTCGCGGCCTGCGCGCCTCGCCAGGGTGCCAGTGCAGCACTCGCTCGCTCCATCGTCCGTCCTTCACCCGTGCCACGTGACCAGCCCATCTCCATTTGAGACGGCATGCCATCTTCAATGCATCAATGAGTTTAGTTTTATGTCTGATTTGTTCATTTCTTACTCTATCTTTTAATTTCAGCCCTAGAATGCTCCTTTCGGTGGCTCTCTGGAAGACCTGTATTTTGTTTGTGATTTCTTTTGTTAGTGGCCAGGTCTGGCAGCCATATAGAAGAGTTGGTAATATTACTGAGTCATATGCTTTCTTTTTTAAGCGTATCGGTAAATTTGATTTAAATACCTCTTTGAGAGACCAGTATTTATTCCATGTTTTTGCAATTCTTCTGTCAATTTCTTTTACTGCCCAGTCTTTAAAGGATACATTCGAGACAAATACAGTATGTAGAAGATTACGTATATCTTGGCCAAAACGTTCCTTTACTGGCTCCGTAAAATTCGGTCGACCTACAAGGACGCTTCGTTGTCACTGGTGTGGTCCCTCATAGCCCGCAGTATCAAGGAGTCGATGCTCCCTGAGTAATGGAGTAACTCACATTTAGAAAAGAAAAAAAGGAGTAATGTATTTTTAAAAATATGGAAGTCTTTCAACGGTTGCAAGGCTTGCAAGTAGAGCTTTTACTTAATATCAGTAATAATAATAAACGTACCAGAAATGATGATCGTAAAAGTCGGCATTGAACCGCGGACTATGAATCAAACGGGACGTGGGTGCGACATTGAGAGAGATTGATGGACAGACGGACCGACAGACGGTCGTCTGTAGCTTAAATGAAGCTACTAATGCATGTTTCAGTTCAACTATTAGCTATTAGCGTCAATCTGAAGCAAGCTAGAAAGGTTTGGGTTTGAATCGCGTGGCAAGTCTTGTTGCTAGTGGTCGTGTCGATAAAGTTCTTTTTGGCTAGCCAGGAGGGTCCACCATTTCTTATTAGCTAATCCTTGAGATTGCCCAAAACTGCTCTCAAAACCCACTCGATATTGGCAGAAGTGCAGTGCTAGACCAAAAAGCCATTAAGACCTACTGCATTCATGCGATAGAGAAAGCGTGTATGAAAAGTGTAAACCTTTTTTTGCTTAGATTTTTTGGGGAAAGGTGTTCGGTTTCATAAGTGTCATTGTATGTCTATAGAATCACCCTTTAATTAAAGTAATGCAACTGTCTTCGGAACCACGTACCGGAGACCGCAGCGTGGGTAGGCCCCCCGAGGGTGGACACAAGGTGGATTGACGACCTGATGAAGGCGGGAACCCGTTGGATGAGAGCAGCGCAGGACCGGTCGCTGTGGAGATCCTTGGGGGAGGCCTATGTCCAGCAGAGGACGTCCATCGCCTGAGATGATGATGAACTGTCTACACTTGCATTCTGTATAAAGGCTTTCGGAGCTGAGACGGAAAAAAATACACACATACATATAGGGTCTTTCTTAATAATCAGACCGTCAAAAAGGTAGAAAGGTAGAAAGGGATTATGGTCGTGTTAGTTTTTGTATCTAAGTATGTGCTAATTTTGTGATCATAATACAAGTGTTATTGGCTTATTGGTAAAGCCGGTGTAACATGACAATGAGTGTTTGCAGACGAGGATGCGTAGGCGCAGGCCAGGCGGCACTACAGCTACTCGACCGTGAAATGTGTGGTTGCTTCTATTGATCTATTGATGAATTTACAAATGGTGTTTTGACCTTCGATCAAAGAAAAATTAATGAATGAAATTCAATATTGCCTCTTTTTTGACGAAACGTCAGGTCCCTACACCTCAATAAAACTGGTCAAGTGCGAGTCGGGTACTCGCGCACCCAGGGTTCCGTACCAGGTTCACTACACAATATATTAACTAACAAAACGTTTTGTTTTCTACGGGACCTTTAGCGCGAAACCGACCCAACTTGGCCGGTTTTTATGATTAGTTATTATATTGTAAAGTTTGTTCTACAATCACACCAAGTTCGACACTTTTATGTATGACCGTTTTTACGATAGAGCGAGAAGAAAAAACATTGATTAAAACTAATTTCTTGTATGAGGGCCCCCCTTAATTTTTTACTTTTTGACATTTTTATTATTTGTTACCAAATCCGCTAAACTAACGCATATTCTGGGAAAATTTTAACTGTCTAGCTATTACGGTTCAAAAGTTACATCCCTAAATATGTAGGACGGACGGACGGACAACGTAGGCTTAGTAATAGGGTCCCGTTTTCACCCTTTGGGTACGGAACCCTAAAAATGAATCGAGATGACATCAGAGATAGAGTGCACGCCGGCGCACCTATTTGGCGTGCTTCATCTAAATGCGCTTTGGGCCTATTCATTTCACTTAAATCGGAGTTCTTGACTCTAGACTCATTTGTCAATCAACAAGCATTTAATGCTGATCAGAAAATCTTCACCACGATTACAAAACGGACGAATTAACTTGGCACCCCGCTTTTCTTTGTCATCCTAGTCCATCCAGCGATCGCTCATACTACAGAATATATTTATCTCTCGCTTTCTCTCTATCTCCAGGTGCCAAGTTAACTCGTCCGTGTTCTACGTTAGTTACCCTCAATGAAAAACCAAATGGCATATTATAACAATTTGCCCACTAAGGCTAATTGCTACGCTAGTACCATAAACTTGCAAAGCGGGTAAACAAGGCAATAGCGAAGGATCACTTACACTCGTGTCGCAAGCCGCCGCCAGGGCGCGAGTGTCGCAAGCCGCGCCGGCGCACTACCGTAACTTTACACCGGCGCGGCGGCGGCCGTGCGGCCCGCATTCACCGCACACGCCTGAAATGTGTCTAAATTAATATTTCACCACGTCGAAATAGTAGATTACACACCGAGGGCAGGAAAGTAAGAAAGGTCTCAGATCTCATGTGATCTGAGGCTTTCTTATTTACTGCCCGAGGATAGTATACTATTTTTCTCCTCGACGGAGGCGGATAGCGGCAACTTTGTTTAACGCAGCGGGACGAAAGTTGACGCTTTCCGACCGGAGGGGTGAAAAGCACATTACAATACATTAATTTATACAGTCTATCTATAACGTCACGCATCTTTCCCAATGGAGTAGGCAGAGATCAGAGCGCGCTATCTACTACGATCCTTACATACATCTTTTGCCTCATTCACATCCATACATCTCTTCACACATGCCCGTCGGTTTCGAGTACTCCGCGTCCGCACCTCCCCTTTCTGTAGGACGCAACTGATTTGATCAGAATACGTCCTACGAGGGCGCCCTCTGCCGACACTTCCACTCATTTTAGCTCCATATATCTCTTTCGTACATTTGCTATCACTCATCCTCTCGACATGACCAAACCAACGAAGCATACCCTTCTCTATTCTTCTCACAACATCTTCTTTCAATTTTCAATTCAATTTTATACAGGTTGTAACAAAATACCCTAGTAATATTTAAAGGGGTGGTTTAGATTAGACCATCAAACTGAACAACTTTCACTATGGAGACAAGTCGAAAAAGTATTCAAGAAATCTGCCATTCATTTGAGTCGAGTTCCAGTAGGTACTGCAGTTTTGTATAAAATTACAATTTCTTTTTTCTTGTTGTTGGCTCCATAGTGAAACGGGCCTTTATGGGTTTCCAACCCACGACCCTTGATCTACAGGCAGGTTCACTCAGGGCCGCACTGGGACCTGAAATCGGCCCGGGCATTTTAGATACAGTCGTCCCTCCCAATCTCGACAAAAATGCAAACTCCGAATATAAAATATTCTAATATCTTAAAATCTTAAAATCTACTTAATTTCTGTACACACCAGAGCGGCGATCTTAAAAACATGAAGTGAGAAAAACTAGCTCACGATTTTACTCTGCTATATTGTTGATCTAAAATCTGGAGCGAGCAAAGAGAGCTCGTGATTTAACTGTTAAATTAAAATATGTTCATGTCGCTATAATACAACCTAAAGCCTGGAGCGAGCGGAGCGAGCTCGACTTTTAACTAAAAAATACGTATCGATGGCCGGCCGTCCAGAGCGGCGACCGGCCCATCAGGCATATGCCCGGTACGCCCTAGGGCCAATCCGGGTCGGGGTTCACTGCCAACTAAGCTATAGAACCATAGACATGCTTATCTTATAGGAAATTTGCAAATTAATAATCTCGCTTCTTTCAGACCATATGTTTTATCTAAGTAAAATCAAACACCATCAAAGTAGTACCAAAGGTAGTACCTAGTCACTTAAAAAAAAATGCATGTCTTCAATAAATTTTCGTACAATTTTAAGCAAACACCAGAACAGGATCTAAAGTGACAGCATCTCATTACATAAACTCAAGATAATTTATTGAAACGAAACGTTTCACTCAAAGTGAAGTAGGATAAAAAATTAAAAACATTAGTATTGTATCATTATTATCAGCAAGCTATAAAAGCTGTTAGTTGCACACAATAAATCACTTTCTATGGCGCATGGTGCGGCGACCGGCGACCGAAAGTTCTGCGAAAGTGAGAGGCCGCGGCGATGGTGACGAAAACATTTGAGCATCTGGCTCAAGTAGGGTTACCCGACCAAAAAGTGAGATTTCCTGAATAATTTATTCGTAGATATCCAGCCGTTTGTATCAATCCGCATCCAATATTGTGCGAAGGCAACAGGATTTTAATAACAATAATGGAAGAGATTCATAAAATATGATGAGATAGTGACTTTTAATATTTGTCTCAAAAGAAAATCCATTTCGCCGTGGTCTAATGGTTTATAAGGAGGTCGTGGGTTCGATTCGACACCTAGTGATATGTCACTTTGTTCGTTTTTCCTCAGTTGGTTAGGACATTGCAGGCTGAATCACCTGATTGTCTGAAAAGAAAGATGATTCCGTGCTTCGGATGGCACGTACGCAAAAATTCCGGACATGATAGGAAATTCCTGTCGTCTAGTAACCCCTTATTTTGAGGCACGTTTTCTTCTGACAGACTACGAGATGACAAATGGACGGGTTGACTTATCACGGGCCGTGACGTCATACTGTCTACAGTTTTCCTTTCCTTTTCTTGTGGTTATCCATGTTCTATAGGAGGTTGCCTATCATTTGGGCTATTCAGACCCTGAATAGTGATGTGGTGTTCATATCGAACCATACACACATTTCCTTTATCTAAACTATTATAAAACTGTAACTGAAGTGTATCTGTACATTGAAGATATAAACAAAAAAAATACGATATGGTTTTTAGGTATCCCTCGAAATCAACCTTTTTAGAAATTGTGTCTGTCTGTTTGTTTGTTTGTGTGTTTGTTTGTTCGCGCATCACGCAAAAACTACTGAACCGATTTTGATGAAACTTTTTTTGTTTTTTAGCTATCTGGTATATAATTTGTGCGGACGAAGTCGCGGGTAAACACTAGTGTACCTGCATTTGTATATCGTTAAGGTGGAAAACAAATTTAGATGATTAGATTTACGCCTTTTTTAAGTGAATCCCATAGCGTCCTAATTCGAATTCAGAAACTTTTCCCCGAAACGAATACAATCTACCAAATATATTTACGAGTAATTCTTTCTGGGCAAGAACTTTATTTACTCGTGACTGTGACATTATAGCAAGAAACTCGTCGTTCATAAAAACTTCGTTCAAAGTTATTTTTTCTAGGTAATTATGTAGATTACCTGTGACATAAGAAAAACTCAATTAAAGTGAAACGTCATGGGTCATACTCCGTAAAAAACGCATTATTATTGACTAGTGCCACGATGGTTCCGCTCAGGATAGACTACGCCATTTCTTACTGTGAGCTTTGCTACAGATTACAGAAACGCGACATGCAACAGGGTGTTAGCAAAAGTATCATTAACCTTTAAACCACATACTCTACCCATTAAACTGAATAACTTTTACTATGGGAGCAAACCTGTCAGCGCAATTCAGCTGTCCCATACTAAACTGAAATACCTACTCGACGCAAACGTATGGGACAGCAGATTTTTGTTTTTGCTCAGGAGTGCGATTTTTGAATCTCATTCGGTGAGCTCAGCTGTTGAAAATGTCAAAATTACTACGGAGATACGCATCTTTTTGCTGCTGATTTGACTTTCAAAAATCGCTCTCCAGGGGTGCGTTCAGAACCTACGCCCAGAGTGCACCCAGAGTGCACCCCGAGTGCAACTTTTCGCACTAACGCCGTTCCGAGGCTCGGTAAAAAGCGTTCTACCCATAAGAGCGAGCGAGAAGAACAACCGCACCCAAAGGTTCTGAACGCAGCCCTGTAGTATGATTTTTGAAAGTCAACTCAGCAGTAGAAAGATGCATATCTCCATAGTTATTTAGACATTTTCAACTGCTGAGCTCACCGAATGAGATTCAAAAATCGCTCTCCTGATCGTTTTGCTCCCATAGTGTTCAGTTTGATGGGTAGAGTATGTGGTTTAAAGGTTAATGATAACTTTTCCTTACACCCTGTACAGTACCCAAAAATAAAAAAATAAATATATTCGTAGATAGCACCTACCTAGGTATTGTAAAGTTGTAGAAAACGTTTCTGACTGCATAATTTTGAACGTTACTTAAAAATCATAAAATGCGTGTATGGATCCCATCAAGCCTGACTTCTGATGCTTCACTTTAATGAAATACAAAAGTGCCCGTAAATAATAAAGTCTATTAATTTGCAAATGTCAATGAAAGGGGAATGAACAGTTACAGTCGCACGATATTACTGCGACCCGTGAACCGCGACGAAATGGGGTGGACAGCGCTGTTAGGAATCAGAGACTAGTTCCTAGAAATTACGTTTAGTACCTACTAACATGCCTTATAGAGGGGAAGAGGAAGACCTAACAGAGTTATCTAGCTCAGGTTATATAAAGTAATGGATGCTGTCTGAATGAAATCAATAACAGTGAAAATAGTGCGTCCAAGATAGCTCCGTGATTTTGACGGATCGTTTTCAAGCAGAATCTTTTATGTCACCTAAAAATCACTTTTGGTTTATGTGATGTATTATTTAAGTCGTGTCAATTCATGTATCTGGTAAATAAATAAATACAATACAAGCGAAAATTTTACTTTCTGAAAATGTTTGAGCCGTAAAATCTTCAGGTTTATGATATTCTATTCTATTTTTAAAAAAATGGCTGCCATCTTGGGTATTTGATGATTTTGCCAATGTCTAGTTTATGTAGCAAAAGTGCTTGACGTTGTACTTTAATTTATGTATTTGGTGACTTCAAGGATTGTTTTTCGAAAAGAACACTATCTTGAGCCACCACTGGAGCCCCGCTGTCGACCCGGGAGGGGGCAACCAACAATCGACGAGCGACGTGACCGCCCAATAGCAGATCGACAACGCGACTCCAAGTTTATGATAAATGTAAATTAATCTTGTATATTTTTAATGTATTATAAAGTTTAGGCGGCTCAAACAGCTTGAAAAGTTTGTCTCTGACACCGCCTGTCAAAATCACGGAGCTATCTTGGACGCACTATAGTCCTAACGGCACTTGGGGAAAAGAGACTGTATTGGCGAATACTCAATCGACAAGAGTATAGCTAGATGATGCCGTGTCTCTGCCTACTCCTGTGGGATAATGGCGTGAGTATACAGGGTCCTTCTTAACATGCTGACACTTTTTTAAGGGGATGATCAGACCATCAAACTGAACAACTTTCTCTATGGGGCCAACATCGAAATCGCGTAAAAAAAATCAGCTGTCCCATACATTTGGCTCGAGTAGGTTTGCAGTTTTGTATGGAGCACCAGATTTTTTTTCGTAATGATTTGCATACGTATTCTAGATATGTTTAATCTTAGGACGTCCGTCTGTTATTCAAAGTCAAGTACCCAAACAGTAATAATAATCGTAGTAACCAGTACCTACCTTTTAGGCACTATATGGACAGGATGGCAGTTAGCGTGCCGGAGAACAATAATTGGCCTATTCGACCAGAGATGAGCGAGCAAGCGAAGAGGCTAACCAGGAAAGCATCTACCAAAACCTTAGCTAAGATCGCTTCGTTTATACGTAGATTTCTTCTTCACTAGCTTTTTCACCAACACACCAACGTAAATAAAATCTGTAACAAAAGATTAAAAAAATCATTAGCAGCGAGTCTCAGTGAGTCAATTAGACACCATTAGTTCAATAAAAATCCACAATTAGGCCATGGGCAACGCTGTGACTTCACACAAGCTTGTTTCTCGAAATCGCTTCGTTTTCCTGTTGGCGCGGCGCGGCGCGGGCGACGGCGACGTGGTTCCAGCAAAAGATCAGACCATATTAGGATCACACATGGTCGTGCGACCACTGGTAGCGTTCAAGCGAGCCACGAGGCGTGAAGGTTACGTTCATCTCTACGTAATAATAGTCATACAAGTTTTACACGAGTCACATTCATGCTTTCCGTTACCTACTACATTTATTCGCATGGACAATACAAGGCTTGCACCAAATAGTGTGTAGCCTTAAACATTTATAAACACGTGCGTACTGTACTATAGGACATAAGAAGAATTTTTTTTGGACCTTCCATAGAAAATCGATCGGCCGATCCGCACTTTTGTATGGGAGGTCCAAGAAAATTTCTCGTTTTTCGACCCATGTTCCTTAGGGAAAGTTATTCAGATTCACGATCTGAATACACCCTTAGGTATAGTTTCGTTACTAATTAAAAAAAACGCGTATTAATTTAAAATCTAACTATTATTCTTTCACCTTGGTATCAATTTTTTTTATGATATATTATTTACAAGCTTTTGACCGCTGCTTAGCCCGAGTGGACTTCAGTATTTGCCAATAATTTTGTACTAAGCATTCATTCGAAACAAAAAGTGCCTATTATACTCTATGTCCATCCTGAAGGTGCATATTAAATATTGGTGAAATACTTAATTTTTGAAATCGGATGAGCAGTTTCTGAGATTACCTCCTACGTCCTAACTTTACCTCTTTATAATATTAGTGTTGAAGTGTAGATTGACAGCCAATAAAATATACACATCCTGCATTCAATTACGAGATTTTAAAAATTCAAAGTAAATGAGGCGAAAGTGTTAGAATCAAAGGCGACGTATTTTTCGGTTAGAATCGTATCGTGTGGCGAGCCGTAGTCTCTGACCTGAGACTTGGGACAACGACGTGAAGTATTTGTTTACAAAATAATGTTTATGCAACATTCTTCTTTTGTCAAATATTAACATCCATAAGCACAATGTTAACGGCACTTAACGTGTAATTAAGAAGTCTCTATTTGTACCAGCAAGTGACATTTAATTCTTATCGGCGTATTCTTGAATGAATTGTCCATTCCAGCTCGATAAGGAGGTGGTTACTGTGTTTACTTTATAGTATTCATAAAGGTCAGTATACATGGTGCTTGTTCAGTACCAAATATAGGTATCCAAAGCTTTAGTATAACATAGCACTCGTTCTAGTATAGTACCCATATAGAACATATTCGGTTTTTCAGTATGGACAGTCCCTGCCCCCGACCAATTTTTTCCTCACCCTTTTGCGGTAGTTTTCTCCATTTCTCCTGCCTTTGCCAATGTTTGGGGACGGCAAAACATTTTGAGCCCAATAAGAATAGCATATGTTTGCGACTATATTCCCCGAGGGGGCAAATTCAGTATTTATTGCAGTAGGTATCACAAATAATAAAATACATGCTTACGAGTAAAACTAGATTTGTAGTTTCCTCAAGAAGCCCAATAAAGGAGTAAATAATGACCATAGAATATTTCTTCCCATATGGATGTCGCGGCTAGGGGCATAGGCATATGATATATAGGTACTTGCAGCAAAGTTCCCGACCACCTCGAAAGGAAATACAGTCGTGTTGTATAGAATGTAATGTAGACACAGCATTAGTCTACGAAACGGAGAGTGTATGTGCTTTTGACCGTGCAGGTTGGTGCGAGCTGCGCGCGCCTGCAATGACAAGCTCCGTATAGGGCGACACACCGCCCTTGTCCCACTCCGCGCTGGTCCCCGCGCCTGGGGGTACGAGGGGTGAAGGGGGTGTAATAGGGCTGGCAGTCTACTCAAATCATCAAAGTTTCCTCGAATCAGTTTAACAGTTTTCTTTACGTTTTTTCAAACTTTCAATCTGAACAGCGAACTGGAGCTCACTGAAAAACTGACGCGAGCATCCAGTGCTTCAAATGTCGTCTTAGGTAATGAACGCAAATTATAGGTACAGCGCACAAATTCGATCGCTAAAATCCAGCGAGCAAAGCGAGCTCGACATTTCTTAGCGCTACGAAATGGATGTGGTCTGGACTTTTTTGGTTTATGCAATCAGTTTAATAGAAATAGAAACGGTCCAGTTTTAATGGAAATGACGTAGAGCTTGTACATAACGCCAAATTCCTTGGCCTAAATACAGATGTGCATCTGGACTGGAAGATGCATGTTGAGGACCTGGAAGGAAAACTGAGCAGTTTCAGTTTCGCTTTGAAAAATCTAGCACAAATATCTACCAAAAAAGCTGCACTCCAGGCTTACTATGCTTTCTTTCAGTCCAGAGTCCTTTATGGTCTGGCAATATGGGGCGGATCTGTAAACTTTGAAAGACTATTTATCGTACAAAAGAGATGCATCAGAGTCCTGAATGGGATACGTTCGAGCAGGGAATCATGCCGATCTTCGTTTGTAGATTTAAAAATACACACTATTACCGCATTATATATCATAGAGTTGTGTAAACTTGTACGGCGTTATCCCGATAAATTCCCTCACAGACCAGAATTTAAAAGCAGCAGACTAAATCTGATTCATAAACCCGAACTACAGGTGCCCATGTGTAGGACAGCCTCGTATCAGCGTACCGCAATGTATAACGCTGTTATTGTGTATAATGGGTTGCCCGAGGATGTGAAGTCTCTCAGTGGTAATAAATTTATGAAGAAGCTAAAATCCATGCTTGTAACAATGTGTCCATATAATTTAAATGAATTTTTTAATAAATGACTAAGCGTGTAGGTATGAATTTAGAAATGAATTTACTGTATATTGGTGCTGTCGCTATTGTAAATGTTGTACCTATTTATATTCCAATAAATTTATTAATTAATCTTATTATAAAGGACATTAACAATTGTATAAATTAATTCATTGACATCATTGTATTTGTTGTATTATTGTTTTGTATTTTTGTGTTGAGTACCTATTTGACACTGTAAATTTATTATTGATTTTATATAAGTTATTCTTAAGCTACACCCCTGGGTAAAATTGCATTGGAACCCAAGTAAATGTAACACCACACCTCTGTACTTACATGCAATTTAAGGCTGAATAAATGAAATGAAATGAAAATTTAAGAAATATGAATCCACGTCAAAATAATGTAGAAACCATAAACGGCCAGCCCTGTAGAATCCTCACATCCATGAATAGACTTGCCATAAGCGCCGTGCCGTAAGCAACAGGTTAAGATTTATGTGTTGACCTGTAACTCTGATGCAATATGCATGAGTTGACCTTACTACGAACATGCACCGCCCGGGGGATGATGCCTGCGCCTGCGGACACTTAGCACGGAATGCTGCCCTATGTTTGGTGGAAATATATAGATTGTAGTGGCGAATGGTAAATCATGCCATTATTCTTTGGCTAGAAGGGAAGTCGGCCGGTGGACCATAACAGTATCAAAATAGTAGCCAACGGTGGTAGGCAGACCATCAACACTGGTCAGACGACATTGAAAAGGGTACGTGGTCAGAAACGGACCAGATTAGCACGGGACAGTAAGGAATGGCGCAGTAAAAAGATTTATTCCAAGCAGTGCCAGTGGGTTGATGTGAGCTTGATTTATTGATCGATGCCATTATTTGGAATATTCATCTACCACTGAAATTACAGTTTTCACACCGTTCTTAGATACAATGAGATGTCATTCGGATTTCTATCTTTATTTGGCTTTTTACCCGACTGCGCGACGCAAAGGTTGTGTTCATCAAGAATGGAATGCAACGAATTCCTTCTGCAGGTATTATAAAGCAATAAATTAAGTAAGAATAAACAAACTAATTTATATCATTACGATTTAACACTACTTTTTATTTTAGTTTTGTTTTGTTATTTCATTTCAGATACATAGCTAATTATGGACTGCAAATAACTAAGCAACTAGGCTGACGTAAGGTAGCATGGGTACAATCACCCCTTAAAGTAATGCAACTGTTTAACCTAACACTGTGTATAAAGCGGGAGGATTGGAAGAGTACCTTTAAAGGAGGAGCACCACCTGTGAAATCACAGGTGTAAAGGTGAGTCGCATGTGACCCACATTTAACCCTTCTGGGGTTTGTGATATGAAGAGCGAGATCAAATGCGTACTCGAAACCGTTGACCGTGTATGAAACGACTCATGGCCGTAGAAAAGGCAAGACAAGAGGCATGTCCGGATCAATTACCTCTGCCTACCCCAATGGGTCACAGGATAGTATATGTACGTATAATATTTATGTAATCTATACTAATATTACAAATAGGAAACATTTGATTTTTTTTTATTGTTTGTATTGAATAGGCTCCGGAACTACTGGACGGATCTGAATAGTTCTTTCACCATTAGACTGCTACATTATCCGTGATGAACATAAGAAAACGAGCAAGTGTGTTTCGGGAAGATTCTAAAGCGGTACGAAGTTCGCCGCGGTCCTCTAGTGTAGTCACTTCATGAGAAAGATGCACATTTTCTTAAAATCATAAAGTTGTATGTCGAATGATCCGAACAACATCTAATAAACGTTTCACGCATAAAATTATTACACAGTTTGCATAGGCACTTCATTTGAATTACCAATTGTAAGTTCAGATCAATAGAAAGTTAATACCTACTCTATGACAAAAAAGCCTAAGGGCTACATTTATCTAAATTTTATCTTTCCTTTCTCTGCCACTCGCAAAAACAAGTAATGACGTAAACATGCATAATATAACAATCACAGTACTGCACACTGCGGGGGTGAGGAGCAGCGAGATCCGCGGGGGAAGAGGGGACACTTATCAAACAGTAGCGATAATAGTTCGAATAAGATACATTGCAGACACGCCGAAGACGTTTTCGTGGGCCTTCGATGTGTTTTGTGTCTTAGTTCTATCTTCTTGAGTTTCGAGCGATTTTCGACTCGCGTCGCCAGCAGCTAACTATACCAAACCAAATATCAAAACGTCTCAATATGTTGTATGGCTCCCGGTAGAAGTCTTCCAGCAATAACAACTTCAGAACTGGGAGGGAACGAAAGGAACAATTATAGGACACTTGATACGACAAGAAAATGTCATTAAAACTGCGTTGGCAGGAAAAATTTAGAAGAGAGGCAGATGCACGACTAGCATGATTTCTCTACACGCGCGCGACGCGTTTTCGCTGCATACAAAATAACCTGTTCGCGCGCTTTTAGGAGAGCGCGAAAGTAGTATGGAAAATAGCCGAGTCGGGCGCAAGAAGAGAAATCATGCTAGAGGGTCTGGACAGAGTTATCTAGCACAAGTGAAGGAAAAGGTTGATGTAGTGTAGTATCAGGAACATTAGCGGAAAAGATACGTTGGCGAATAGTCCACCGAAAAGAGCATAAGATGATTGAGTTTCGGAAGCAGGTGCACTAGCGATAGCGCCCTGGTAGAGTATCTGTACTGCTTGTTCACTGTGTGGTGTCGGTCGGGCGTGGGCTGGTTCGCGAGACGAGCACCCGCCGGCCTTCACGCAGGAGTGCAGTGTGCTGTGCACTTGTGTGTGACGTTGTAGTTGTAAGACCGGTTTGCTGACGTGACGTCATCACTTCATGACTAGGTACTTTTGGGCATAGGCATATACTCACGACTATATTCCTTGAGGGGGTAGTCGGAGATATTCTGAAACCTCAGAACATCCACGTTTCACCAGTAGTACCGAAACTCTGACCAGTGTGCTTTTGGTTATACCTACATCATAAGTTTGTATATATTTAGGTATAATTGGTGATGATGATGATGAGGTGTTTAATAATGTGTGGCGTGACTCTGAATGATAGAATACGAACAGCAGCGTAATTACAGAAAGATGTGAATTGAAAAAGGATATGGTGACAAGGATCGAAAATGGAATGCTGAGATGGTTTGATGATGTGAAAAGGATAAGAAAGATAAGAAAAAACTTAGAAGAAGGATGAGATATACAGGGTATTTCTTAATATACTGCCGGTTTTTTAAAAGGATGATCACACCATTAAACTAAACAACATTCTCTATGGGACCAAAAACAAAATCACGAAAAAAGAAATCAGCTGTCCCGTACAACTCAAATGGTATCGCAGTTTTCTATGAAACAGCGGATATTTTTTGCTATTTTAACAATGGTCCCATAAAGAAAGTTGTTCAGTTTGTTGGTCTAATCATCTCTTTAAAAAACTAGGACCGTATTAAAATACAAGGTGCGATAAAACCGCGGCTTATTTTGCTTGTTTAGATAGTACAACAGTGAAGACAGAAGCAAAACCTAAAAACTGTCTGCGTTTCGCACGTTCAAAGTAAAAGAAGACCGCATCTCAGACGAGCACGGCGGCTTGGGCAAAGGCGCAGAAAAATTTACAGCCATATCAGAGGCCTATTAGGAGGACCTTGGACGACATTCCAGACTCTCGCCTGCCTTCTCGCAAGCCCATCTGGTCAGACGAAGAAGCCAAGACGCTTTCCGATGTCAGTTCCCAGTGGCTTTCCGCGTGGCAGTCAGAAGCGCAGGCAGGCACTGTTCTGGTCTCCGATCGCGCAAAACGGCTTCCTGGCTTTGAACTGGACCCAAAATAGTGGGCTAGCCTGAACCGAATAAGAGCGGGAGTCGCTCGGTGTAACTACCATCTTCACAAGTGGGGCATAAAGAGCTCACCCGAGTGCGACTGCGGTGCTCCGGAACAGACTGTCGAGCACATTGTCAACGAGTGCCCTGGCAGAAGATTCGACGGTGGAATCCGGGAGCTAAACGAGCTAACCCCGAGAGCCAAACTATGGCTTAAAACCATAGACATCGATTTGTAACCTCCGCAGGAATAAAAAGAAAAAACCCATACGAATAATAATAACAAAGTAAAAGAACTATCCTATAATAGTGGCATTGGCCGTGAACTATACAACAGGCGCCAATAATAAGTCCTGTTGTCAAGGAATAAACAATCGATCAATTGTCGCTAATATCTGTTATTATTTCCATCAACTAGATCTAAATCTACTACACGAGCGCAAGAGCAAGCGCGACATGTGTATTCAATCTAATATACTCGTACATGCATACTATCTAAACTATTATAAAACTATAACAGATGTGTGATTGAAGACAAAAGATTAAGATTCGGTTTTTAGGTGTCCCTGACTCCTCAACCATTTTTAATTTTTTGTTGCTTATGATTTGACTTAAAATCTGTAGGGCTATTGTGTAAGCTTCCGATTATATCGTTTACGAAATCGATAACGTTTTATGACTGTATACTAGCCAATTTTTAAATAATATTTTGTTTCTGTGATCATCGTGTTCATTATCTGAGATAAATTAACTAAATATTAAGAAGCAAAATCGCCAAGAACTGCTAAAACACCGTGTCGATTTGATACCGATTGAATCGGGTATAGTTACACAATAACCCCCCTGGTATGTAACAAAACACCTTAGTAATATTTAAGAGGATGCTTCGGACCATCAGACTGAACAACTTTTTCTAAGGGACCAACATCGGAATCGCGAAAAAAATATTAGCTGTCCCAAACATTTTGGTCTGACTAGCTACATAAAGCAATCGTTTTCCAAACACCGTAGAATATCCGATTCGCAGAACTATACCTAGCTTACATAAGAAAATGCTATCAATCAACCCCACCTATAAGCTACAAGCAAATACATCTATCTACATTGCAAACAAGCACTCGTAACGAGTAAACATTACAAAACTAAGCTCAAACGCATTAGCGTACAAACAGCCGCAACTGTCTCAATAAGGATCGGCGTGACATGTCCAGCCGGGCTGCGGCTACACAACTGCGACCATAGTGGACGCATGCGCGTGACACAGATAGCGGTCTCCATACACGGCCGGCCATATGGTCGCCTCGCGGAGGCTGCTGTATGTACAGGGTTTCACAACCACTGGGGTATACAAGGATGGAATTTAAATCATCATAAATTAAGGGTGTAAGCCGACCACCCCCGAAAACTCAAAGGGTCGAAGGTACCTATCAATACAGGGTGAAATTGATATCATTAGCATCCTTTTAAACTAATAGTATAAGAGATACGTGTACTTTTTGCAACCATCAGCAGCATGGCTGATTCAGTGTTCATGGGGTGTAGAGAGCATATATGTGATGGGGATGGACCAGGTCTGCCTGCATAACGTCAGTCGGTTTAGGAGTTACAGACATTTAAAGGTCAGAAAAAAATTGACGATCAGCTTCAAGGATCATAATATGATATTATTGTAGTATGCACTGTAGCTATGTGAACAGTACAAAAACTGACATAAACTGAACGTCGGTTTAGGAGTTACAGCCGTTCAATCAGCCTTGCTGCTGATGGTTGCAAAAAGTACATACATTTTAGGCGGTTTCTTCCCTTTGACTTTTCAGAAGCAGAGAGCTTTCAATTTCATAGAATAGAATAGAAACATTATTTGCTATAAGTATGGTTACATAGTGGTATATGGTAGGTGGAAGTTTACAATTTGCAAAAGGTTTCTCACACTTAACCACTTATAAAGGCATGCAAAATGTTACAAAATAGGTATTATCCTCAAAATAAAATCTACATTTACACATTTGGTACCAGAAATTCTTTAACGGTATAAAAACATTTTTCGATTAACCACTTTCTTAATGAGCTTATACATTTATTATTATGTGACAAATCTCTGATTTCTCTAGGCAAGTTATTGTAAATGCTTATACACATTGAGTAGACATTTCTTAGATAACGCGCGGATCGTGGAACATTGTCATGGGCTAGTCTATTGCAATTTCTGGTGCTTCTTGGATATACATTCTTAGCCGTTTTAAAAAGATTTGATACAAAACTTTGTCGTCGCTTGTCGTTTGGTGTTAATAAAAGTAATGTTTTATATATGAAAAAATAGCTTAGAAAATCTAGATTGCGCGTATCAAATCATATTTGTATGTATAATTTCAAAGCTTGATATCTTCTTCAGTGATATCTTAAAGGTTTCAGAATGGGAATAACCTACCACCCTAACTACTTCGTCATACAAGGTTTCGAGTCCGGCTTAGAATAGCACCAACCCAGACGAGTGTCGTACGAGGAGGCTAAACTCCGATGCCTACATCGTGTAGCTACCGTGTTCTCGTTCGATCAGAATCAGTAGTACAAGGACAAGAGAGTGAATGTGTGTGTGTGTGTTTCATCTGTGTGTACATATGAAAACATTTCTGGTACTTCTATATTTGGAAAGTTATTAACTTTTATGATACAGACTGCAAGTCGCTATAATTAACAATACTAAAGCTTTATTAACATCAACAATTTACATCAAATTCCAAGTACTACTTACACATATCAAAAATATAAATGAGATCTAACATTTAAACAATAAGGTCCAAAACATCACAGCACGTATCTTTCTATAAACTCCTCGGTGACCTCCAACTGCCTATCTTTATAGACGTGGTTCTCCAAGCAGTGCTCCAGCACGGGGTCCGACCTGTCCTCGTTGCAGTACTTTATGAACGTCTGAGGATCATCGAAGTGCCTCTGCGCCGCTCTCGGGTCCATCAGGACGTAAGGAAATATACCTATAGCTTCAAACATAGCGAACATACGACTGCGCTCACACCAACGGAGATATTCCTCCAAATTATAGTTCATTTGATTTAATCGTTTCCTCGATAGTTCGTCTAAAGATTCTGTGAAGATTTTATAATAGTGAAGTAGGATTTCTTTCTCGTGTGCTTCGCGGAACTTTCTAGATGTGCATAAGTACATGAATATCATAACGTCGAAGGCTGGAGGTCCGTAGCGTAAGCACTGGTAGTCGATAAGCAGAGCATTGGTAGGTACACCGTTCTCAGACTTAAACATAATATTATTAATCCACAAGTCCTTATGAACGGCTACGTTTATCGTATCTTCGCGCTCCGTCAAACTGGCGCACGCTTCCAAATACATCTTAGCCAATTTCTTCTCTAGTTCAAATATTTTTCCTTTATATTTATCGGAGAAATGTTCAATGAAGTTAGCGGAGAGTTTAGCGCACGCAGCGAGCCAGGGCGAGTCCTTGAACGTGGGGTCATCCATGACGTGGCCGTAGTCATCTAGCAGGTTGTACGGCTTGTTAGAGGCGAGTGACTTCTTGGTGACGAGGTTGGTGAAGGCTGCGTGGAAGCGCGCGACGGAGGCGGCGACTAACAGCGCGTGCGGTGCGTCTAGCGTGGCGAGGTGCGAGCGGGACGAGTAGCCGGGCGACACGTCCGGCATCACCAGGCACCTGTCAGAGTAGATGTACGCTGGCGTACGCCAGGGGTGGGCACCTGTTGGCGGAAGAAAGGGGTTACGATAGAGATCGTGTAAGTAGTTATTGATCTGGATGATTATCAATCAAAACTTTATTGCATACTTAAATATTACAGACTAATTAATACTGAATGGGTGCATACAATGTGATTTTAGAACACTTTCCAAATTTTCAGTGGTGTATCAGACTATAAAACAGAACAACTTTTATTATGGATGGGAGCAAAATTCAAATCATAAAAAAATTTGACAAATGCTAGAAAGCGGTCTTATAGCTAAATAAAAATAAAAAATAAAAACGCGCTTTTTAGAAATAAATGTTTGGAATAGCTGATCTGCGATAGCATTATATACAACCTAGTTTGAAGCTCAGGTCGCACTTTTCGCTTTTGATGTAACAATTTTTTACTAGCCCATTTCATCCCACTGCTGGGCAAAGGCCTCCCCATTAATCCTTTAGCCAAATTTATTAAATTTTAGGCAATTTTACGATACTCTTGCATCTGAGGAATTTACTGAACCAAACAAATAAACAACAATTTATAACTCACCGTCATCACCTCCCATTTCTTCAAACAGCTTGAACATAACAACTTCCCTCCTATAATAATTCCCTTCATCTATAAAATCCGCTTTTTCCTTATTCTGAAGCGGCATGCTCTTCACGAACAACCTCACGGATCTCTTGCAGCCATCGCGCTGGACGTGCAGGGTGACCCTGAAGTGGTCTCCGAGGAAGCCGGTCAGCCCGTCAGCGGCTGGTCTTATGTCGCAGCCGACCAGCCTCCAGCCTCGACCGTCTAAAGCCTGCTGCAGCACTCGGTGGACCTGCTTCTCGGACATCAGGTCCTGAAGGTGCACTTCCCCCACCATGTTTAAGAATGCACTTGAACAATTTGTGGAAGCAATTGCGTTTTATACTTGATCGTATCTTGAATTGATAGTAATTGTTGTGCTATTGTGGTCGCTATGGAGTCGTGATAAGAGTTAAACAGTTTTATTTGTCTATTAAGACAAACGTGAGTTCGTTTAGGTGGTAATAATATAAATTATTTGGTGTTCTGTTGGCTCAAGGCTTTGTTATTGATATTGTGCGTTCATTGTTCTCGTAACAAGGTGACTTTTGGGATCAAACAGACAAACAGACGCTCTGACAAACTTTACGTCTCGTCTGTCACATCGCATCTCATAACATCAGACACTATGAAAGTTGATTAACATATCTGGACCTTATTCTGATACAAATAAAGGTAACAAAATTTCATCAACTTTCGTTGCCAACTTTACCTATAGGAAATCGCATAACTGTTTATCTGGTTTGCCGTGTGGTGTCCGGTTTCGAAAAGACCGCGACGGGTGTCGACCATGACTATGGGTAACATCTCTGATGCTCAATATTTAGTTGGGAAACTGTCTAGTTAATGAAACTGACCTGTGACCTAATCCACCTAATCATATCGATTTCTATCAGGTTCAAGACGGTATGGGCACATAATTTTAAAAATCCTGCGTAACCCACAGCTTTTCTAAATGAGTAGTCGAGTCAAAATTATCTGACACACGATAAATTAAACGTGGATGTTCTAGGTTTCAGAATATCTCTGACTACACCTTCGGGGAATATACTCGTGAGCATATGCATTTTACGATAACATAAAATCTCATGTCATACTGTAATTATGGAAAGCAATAAATATTGAGTATTGAGTTAAATTTAAGAACAGTAGCAGATTTTCTTATACTCCTAGATAAGCGAGGAAGAACTGGTCCTACTCCTTTATTTTAAGGTTTAAACTAGAATTATCAAAATGGGATAGTGTTCGTAAAATGTTTCTATTGTTGTGAGGATATGTAATAAAATGTAAAAAGTGTACAATATAAACTTTATTGTTTTAAACTATAAATTTGACATATCTACCTACCATATAAGTATAACATATAAAAATATATACTTACAACTAAAACATTTGTCATGTAAAGCTTATAAATGGAAGTATATTTTACGTCGGGAAGACACGATTACAAGATATAAGAATAAACTAACTACAACTATACATATACATTAACCTACTTACTATAATAATAAAGGCACTTACTGGCAAGATTCTTAGGGCTGCCTTAGACCTTTGAAAAAGCAACGAATTTGAACTCTATCTGAATTAACTACAGTTCAAAATGAGACCGTAAAATCTCACTTCAGGAATGTTTCAGGAGAGCGATTTTTGAATCTCATTCGGTGAGCTCAGCAGTTGAAAATGTCAAAATTACTACGGAGATCTTTAAACTGCTGATTTGACTTTAAAAATCGCTCTCCTGTAGCATGATTTTTGAAAGTCAAATCAGCAGTAGAAATATGGATATCTCCATAGAAATGTTGACATTTTCAACAGCCGAGCTCACCGAATGAGATTCAAAAATCGCACTCCAGGATATAGTACGATCTTATATGTAGAAAAAAATAAAATTTGTTGAAGCAAAGTTTATGAGCACCACGTAAGATATTATGGTCGTGAATTCACATTAGTGTTATTATTGTTGCATTTTTCTGATCCAAAACAACCCTTTTAAAACTTACTGCTAATCTATATTCAGATAAACTAAATACTGTATTTTCAAAAGATCTTCTAGTGTGACATTATTAACTTATCAAAATACTATAATAAGTCTAAATGTAAACGTATAATATAAAACATTCATAATGTTTGAACAAAGTGCATCAGTCTATGGAGAGTACACAATAGCTACCGTAACGATATTGTTTCATGTTATAATATACATATACAACTTAATATTTGACGTGTAAATAAAAGATAATAAGGAAGACAATTATTGCGTCATGTCACTTTTAATTGGAAGACACGTTTGAGTCGAATAAACACATTTGTACAGGCCGCGTCGCACCGGATTGAAACACTAACAAGTGAGTAAAGCTTCTTATTCAGCCTTTATTCAGCTACACCATGCTGATGCTAAGAATCGTCACAACGCAATTTTTATATTTGTAGCTTGCTCGTGTCCGTATAGTTAGCAGCCTCACCAACGAATTCGAAGATTTTGACTAGGCCACGATTTAGTACCCAATTAGTACTATTTAGTGCCCAAAGCACAGATTTGGTACTCCTGTATTTCAAAAGATATTTGGGTTACTTACTGAGGCTGCTAGATAGACGTCAAGGTAGCAGTCGCACCAAGAAATACTGTTTATATCAATGTGATTTATATGTCACGATTTAGTACTCATTTAGTACTCCCTATATCCAAAATTTCATTAATATTGATTCAATACAAGCCGAGATATGACAGTGCATTGTTGAGGCTGCTAACTTGACGTTTATTCCAACGATGATTCCAATGAATCGGGTGCACATTTCAAACAGATAAATACATACAGATTTAGTGCTCGATTTGGTGCCTCTTATGATATTTATGAAATGTAGAATTTTCTTTCCTACTTCCCAAAAAAACTATGTAAAGTTCTACATACTAATCGTAATTTAGGTCCGTCAATATCGTTAATCAAATTTAGACTTTATTCAACTGTAATAGGGTTTACAATTTATTTTAATTCTGTGGTTGGTACTGTCAAGCGAAAAAGTGAAATGATATTAAATTGTATAGGTAACTCTGATACTTCAGAATCTCGTATGTACCTATGTAATGTGAGTCCAGAAGACTATTATTCTTCTTTAAATCTACTCTACTATTATTGTACTGGAAATTTTTTTTACCGTTCCGAAATAAAGCGAAGCAATAAATATTGATTTCAGTGTGGTTTGAAACTTTCATGAGTGGTTCAGATCATCAAACTGAACAACTTTTATTATGGGACCAATCCTGAAATCGCAAACCAAAATCAGCAGTTCCATACTAAACTGCAACGCCTACTAGACTCAAATGTATGAGACTAGTACTTTTCAAACACTACAGTGCGATTTTTGAAAGTCACTCGTTCAAATCAGCAGTAGAAAATGTAAAAATTACTATGTAGATTATTCATCATTCGATCGACGTGTTACTTTCAAAAATTGCATTCCTGTTCACAACATAAACAAAAACATAGAAGACAATTTGAAAACATCTATGATAGAACATGGTTCATCATAAATTCGTTGTAGTCCCTCGGCTGCACTCATTTGAATCAAGCAATTCTTCGACAAGTTTTCGCATCACCCACCGTAATTAACGTAAATAAAATCCCGCCATCTCTCGGTATTGCTATGAACTACTTGCTATGATCGCGTGCGCCAGCTCATGGCAGTAGAGTTCCGATAAAGGCCAGGCCACACAGAGGCGGGACTGCGGGAAAGCGGTCCGGGGGCGGACCTGCGGGAAGCGAATATCTCCGGACCAGTGCTTATTTCTCTGTTACAGGGGACATACAAACTCGGACATGACCTTTCCACCACACCATACACTACAAAACACACAAAAATCTTCGCTGGTCCGCAGATATTCGCTTCCCGCAGAACCGCCGCCGGCCCGCTTTCCCGCAGGACCGCCTCTGTGTGGCCTGAGCTTTTGATAATTTTTGTTCATGATTGTACCGAAAATCGAATGTATGTAGAACTTTACATAGTTTTCTTGGGAAGTAGGAAAGAAAATTCTACATTTCATAAATATCATAAGAGGCACCAAATCGAGCACTAAATCTGTATGTATTTATCTGTTTGAAATGTGCACCCGATTCATTGGAATCATCGTTGGAATAAACGTCAAGTTAGCAGCCTCAACAATGCACTGTCATATCTCGGCTTGTATTGAATCAATATTAATGAAATTTTGGATATAGGGAGTACTAAATGAGTACTAAATCGTGACATATAAATCACATTGATATAAACAGTATTTCTTGGTGCGACTGCTACCTTGACGTCTATCTAGCAGCCTCAGTAAGTAACCCAAATATCTTTTGAAATACAGGAGTACCAAATCTGTGCTTTGGGCACTAAATAGTACTAATTGGGTACTAAATCGTGGCCTAGTCAAAATCTTCGAATTCGTTGGTGAGGCTGCTAACTATACGGACACGCTTGCTCGTAAAGCAAGTTTTTCCAAAATGAAACAAACGACATCGTTGTTTTGAGTTTGAAGGTTTAAAAATATGATCATCACTAAATTATGACTTAATGATGTCATCATCATCATCATTTTCAGCCTGTATCTACCCACTGCAGGGCATAGTCCTCATCCATATTATGTGAGTTGATAGATTTAACCTATATTTCCCTCAACATGACATTTGTAGGTTGGCTCCTTTAAGCATAACTACGTCCGTTTGACGCGCCTCTTTGAACTTAAATTTTATGCTGAGAGTCGCGAGAATTTGCTCGCAAAAACTGTATTATGGTGATCGTACACCTGTCCGCGCCGATCGCGTTGAAATCGGAATTAGTATGAAAAATCCGTCTTGGATGATTCAGACGCAACGCAACCTCCTGACTCGAGATAGGTAGCGGGGAGCGACTGGATGAGGAAGGCCAGAGTATAGTTCTGTGACGCGCCTTGATAGAGACATAATTAAGTTCAGCAGTAGGCGATGACAGGCTATCATGATTCAGGATATCGTGAACAAAACTACAGAGTAATAGAACACTTATGTATAAAACTTAACAGGAATGAATGTTTGTGTCTCTATTTACGTTTATAAATATCTACTAGTTTATAAAACGCTTAGCCTCAATAATAGCTAAATGACCAAAAGGTCCCTAAATCTAAATATTAGTTCTAAAACGGATTTAAAACAGGAACCCGTATAAAAGCTGGCAATAACTAGTGAAATGATCTTTGTATGTAGCTTACGATTTGAGACGTTTCTGTCTCATTTAGACCTAACTTGTTCTCATTTGCTAGAGCGAGAAAAGCTTAATAGTCTGTCGGTCGTCTCGGGCCCCGTGACGACCCTCTCAACGTAATATATTCTCTACTTATATTATAGCTGTCTTGCTCACACTTTATAAAGTAACGTTTAAAGAATAGCTACGACTCTCACTCGAATGAAAACATTCGGTGTGGCATGACATGTCAGTGATTGTTGTTTCTAATCAATACCATTTTCTATTAGCGCATTATATTCAGTAAATGCAGTTTAACTGACCCGGTCTTTGTTGTTGAATTCGTCTATTTAAAGTAACCACTGTAATAAAAATAACTGTATTATAATAACTTAATTGCTCGTAAAGTGGTTTTTATCACACCGGTTTTAGGTTCTTATAAAACACGCATGCGTTTTACTGCTTTTTTTTATTTTGTGAAATTGAGTTGTAAAACGTCGTATGAAACCCGTGAGCGTCGGTCATTAGTCATTACAGTCTCGACTCGTTTACAGCCTCGCCTGCGGCTCGTGATACAATCAAGCCTTGTCTATAATTACTTACTAAGCTCACTTAAAGTATCTATTAGATGTAATCAATTCTCGTCAAATTCGTAAATGTGTTTTAAAAAAGCAGTCTTAACTTTATGATCATTTAAAATTATTAGATTTTTATATTCGATCATTCATAATCACATCTGATAATCATTGAATGATTACACTGACGAAAATAAACTATAATTGTTCTACAGTATAAGAAAATATTCGTATAAATCATAGATTTAATTTTACCTAGCATATAGATTGGCAATGCGAAAGAGACGGAGCTTAGTATATGCATAGTTCGAGCGAGACGAGCAGATTAGATTTCACGAACACCAATCTGGCCGCCTAACGAAACAAATTCTATTTATTTTTGTTTTAGATCTTGTCACCCAATCTATACACTATTCTATATAATAGTCAACCATTTTGTAATGCAGGCTTAGAACCTTGTCACATCAAACTATTTGCCGTAACATTTTACAAAAGCTTAATTCATGTGATTGTGACAAGATTACATTAAAAATTGATTGACTGTACATGATAAATCTACAATACTACATACTACTTATTACTGGCCTCTAACTACTTCTATAATTAATGTCTTTTACAATCATTGAGAGCCATTACATAAAAGCCTGACCAGGTATTAAAATCATCGATTAAGAACTGGTTTCCAGCGTGTATGAAATTATTGATGGAATCATTAAAGGACATCAATGGAATATGACTTACGGTACGTTCCGAGTCATAAAAACAGTGCTGTGAGCGATTACAACGCTAACACCCGTTCCATTTGCGGTAGCGCGCTTACATCAGTGATAGCGTTCTACCAATTCAGTATGTCAAGTTTTTTTTTGGAGGTCTAAATCGAAAACCATTTCGAGATAATTGTCTCAATAATCATATTTTCTATGTCCGAGATTTTAAAATGAAAGGATTACAGATATTTTTAATAAAATAACGACGTTTTTCGGTCCACGAGTGACGTCACTCGCTGCCCCTGCAAACTCCTTGGTAAACATAAAATCAACAAGTAATTTGGCCATTAAAAAAAAAAATACTTTCACAATGACAGAATTTGACATTTGATGTTGCCGTATCTGTTTCCAGCATAGAGTTAGAAAGAGGAGGCATGTGATTTTTTTTTAATATACCTTAGCAGTAGTTTTTCTCTATGGAGTTCGAATTATTTTCTTTCCACCAATTTTGCACTTGGAGATTACAGATCAAAATAATTTAAAAATTAAATTTATATTGATAAACTCGATGAATCGCAATAAAAATGAAATAGGTGTCTTAAAATTATGTCTTCTACCCGTAAAAAATATAAAAAAAGGCAAAAAAAAACTTGACATACCGAATTCGGAAAGCTAGATATCGCGCTCACACTATTCACATCAAAACATTCAAATACTCGTATTCCTATTATTTTCTTCACCACTATTCGTTATTAAACTTTTATTCGTCTTTTTTAGAACATAATCAAACCCAATGCTACTAAACAAACACTCTGAGCCGTGAGCACTGTTATCGCAAGATGGCGTCGGTAGTGACGTCATGAATGACGTCATGTTTTCGATTATGGTCGCGCTCATATCAAATCGGAACGACATTTATCGCGCTCACAGCGCTGTCAGCGTAATGCGGAACGTACCGTTAGTTGTCCTGTAGAAATCCTATATTTCTTATACCTCGGCAGGCTTACTATTTTCTAAAAACTACCCTCACAAAATATCATACCTATGATCAGTCGCTGGTGTCTGTGACTTTCGCAGGAAGGGCTCCAAAGAACGGCTATTTGACGTCTTCAATTAGACTTGCAGCGGCGTACCTTAAATAGATTGATAAGGAAATTAATTAGGTATTTGGTCGACGATTTTAATATTTGGACACCAAATTAAAATTTTACTTCACATGGCCAATTTCGTTCGCTGACAAATACGCGTTTTTACGTGAAAATAGGCAAATACAACTAATACACGTTTTGGTTGTATTTTTGACTATTTCACTCCTTTTATGTGCGTCGAAAACCAATTTATGTGTGACATTTGTCAAATAGGCCATGTGAAATGACAGCATAAAAAGTAACAAAACGCACGCATGCACCCATATCTAGACGCCAATGCACACATAGACGCGCACGCATTCATAGACCTGCACGCACCCATAGACGCGCACGCCCAACAACAAAATGAATAGATAGTACAGTACTGGCGTTCGACCGACTTGATCCGTGATCCTCGAGGCAGGTAGTGGTCCCGCGCAGTCAGTGTGTACCTCGGTGCTGGTGCATGAGGCGGCGCAGCGCGGCGAGGGAGCGCTGCAGCAGGGCGCGGGGGCAGGCGGGGGGCAGGTAGTGTCCCGCGCAGTCAGTGTGTACCTCGGTGCTGGTGCATGAGGCGGCGCAGCGCGGCGAGGGAGCGCTGCAGCAGGGCGCGGGGGCAGGCGGGGGGCAGGTAGTGTCCCGCGCAGTCAGTGTGTACCTCGGTGCTGGTGCATGAGGCGGCGCAGCGCGGCGAGGGAGCGCTGCAGCAGGGCGCGGGGGCAGGCGGGGGGCAGGTAGTGTCCCGCGCAGTCAGTGTGTACCTCGGTGCTGGTGCATGAGGCGGCGCAGCGCGGCGAGGGAGCGCTGCAGCAGGGCGCGGGGGCAGGCGGGGGGCAGGTAGTGTCCCGCGCAGTCAGTGTGTACCTCGGTGCTGGTGCATGAGGCGGCGCAGCGCGGCGAGGGAGCGCTGCAGCAGGGCGCGGGGGCAGGCGGGGGGCAGGTAGTGTCCCGCGCAGTCAGTGTGTACCTCGGTGCTGGTGCATGAGGCGGCGCAGCGCGGCGAGGGAGCGCTGCAGCAGGGCGCGGGGGCAGGCGGGGGGCAGGTAGTGTCCCGCGCAGTCAGTGTGTACCTCGGTGCTGGTGCATGAGGCGGCGCAGCGCGGCGAGGGAGCGCTGCAGCAGGGCGCGGGGGCAGGCGGGGGGCAGGTAGTGTCCCGCGCAGTCAGTGTGTACCTCGGTGCTGGTGCATGAGGCGGCGCAGCGCGGCGAGGGAGCGCTGCAGCAGGGCGCGGGGGCAGGCGGGGGGCAGGTAGTGTCCCGCGCAGTCAGTGTGTACCTCGGTGCTGGTGCATGAGGCGGCGCAGCGCGGCGAGGGAGCGCTGCAGCAGGGCGCGGGGGCAGGCGGGGGGCAGGTAGTGTCCCGCGCAGTCAGTGTGTACCTCGGTGCTGGTGCATGAGGCGGCGCAGCGCGGCGAGGGAGCGCTGCAGCAGGGCGCGGGGGCAGGCGGGGGGCAGGTAGTGTCCCGCGCAGTCAGTGTGTACCTCGGTGCTGGTGCATGAGGCGGCGCAGCGCGGCGAGGGAGCGCTGCAGCAGGGCGCGGGGGCAGGCGGGGGGCAGGTAGTGTCCCGCGCAGTCAGTGTGTACCTCGGTGCTGGTGCATGAGGCGGCGCAGCGCGGCGAGGGAGCGCTGCAGCAGGGCGCGGGGGCAGGCGGGGGGCAGGTAGTGTCCCGCGCAGTCAGTGTGTACCTCGGTGCTGGTGCATGAGGCGGCGCAGCGCGGCGAGGGAGCGCTGCAGCAGGGCGCGGGGGCAGGCGGGGGGCAGGTAGTGTCCCGCGCAGTCAGTGTGTACCTCGGTGCTGGTGCATGAGGCGGCGCAGCGCGGCGAGGGAGCGCTGCAGCAGGGCGCGGGGGCAGGCGGGGGGCAGGTAGTGTCCCGCGCAGTCAGTGTGTACCTCGGTGCTGGTGCATGAGGCGGCGCAGCGCGGCGAGGGAGCGCTGCAGCAGGGCGCGGGGGCAGGCGGGGGGCAGGTAGTGTCCCGCGCAGTCAGTGTGTACCTCGGTGCTGGTGCATGAGGCGGCGCAGCGCGGCGAGGGAGCGCTGCAGCAGGGCGCGGGGGCAGGCGGGGGGCAGGTAGTGTCCCGCGCAGTCAGTGTGTACCTCGGTGCTGGTGCATGAGGCGGCGCAGCGCGGCGAGGGAGCGCTGCAGCAGGGCGCGGGGGCAGGCGGGGGGCAGGTAGTGTCCCGCGCAGTCAGTGTGTACCTCGGTGCTGGTGCATGAGGCGGCGCAGCGCGGCGAGGGAGCGCTGCAGCAGGGCGCGGGGGCAGGCGGGGGGCAGGTAGTGTCCCGCGCAGTCAGTGTGTACCTCGGTGCTGGTGCATGAGGCGGCGCAGCGCGGCGAGGGAGCGCTGCAGCAGGGCGCGGGGGCAGGCGGGGGGCAGGTAGTGTCCCGCGCAGTCAGTGTGTACCTCGGTGCTGGTGCATGAGGCGGCGCAGCGCGGCGAGGGAGCGCTGCAGCAGGGCGCGGGGGCAGGCGGGGGGCAGGTAGTGTCCCGCGCAGTCAGTGTGTACCTCGGTGCTGGTGCATGAGGCGGCGCAGCGCGGCGAGGGAGCGCTGCAGCAGGGCGCGGGGGCAGGCGGGGGGCAGGTAGTGTCCCGCGCAGTCAGTGTGTACCTCGGTGCTGGTGCATGAGGCGGCGCAGCGCGGCGAGGGAGCGCTGCAGCAGGGCGCGGGGGCAGGCGGGGGGCAGGTAGTGTCCCGCGCAGTCAGTGTGTACCTCGGTGCTGGTGCATGAGGCGGCGCAGCGCGGCGAGGGAGCGCTGCAGCAGGGCGCGGGGGCAGGCGGGGGGCAGGTAGTGTCCCGCGCAGTCAGTGTGTACCTCGGTGCTGGTGCATGAGGCGGCGCAGCGCGGCGAGGGAGCGCTGCAGCAGGGCGCGGGGGCAGGCGGGGGGCAGGTAGTGTCCCGCGCAGTCAGTGTGTACCTCGGTGCTGGTGCATGAGGCGGCGCAGCGCGGCGAGGGAGCGCTGCAGCAGGGCGCGGGGGCAGGCGGGGGGCAGGTAGTGTCCCGCGCAGTCAGTGTGTACCTCGGTGCTGGTGCATGAGGCGGCGCAGCGCGGCGAGGGAGCGCTGCAGCAGGGCGCGGGGGCAGGCGGGGGGCAGGTAGTGTCCCGCGCAGTCAGTGTGTACCTCGGTGCTGGTGCATGAGGCGGCGCAGCGCGGCGAGGGAGCGCTGCAGCAGGGCGCGGGGGCAGGCGGGGGGCAGGTAGTGTCCCGCGCAGTCAGTGTGTACCTCGGTGCTGGTGCATGAGGCGGCGCAGCGCGGCGAGGGAGCGCTGCAGCAGGGCGCGGGGGCAGGCGGGGGGCAGGTAGTGTCCCGCGCAGTCAGTGTGTACCTCGGTGCTGGTGCATGAGGCGGCGCAGCGCGGCGAGGGAGCGCTGCAGCAGGGCGCGGGGGCAGGCGGGGGGCAGGTAGTGTCCCGCGCAGTCAGTGTGTACCTCGGTGCTGGTGCATGAGGCGGCGCAGCGCGGCGAGGGAGCGCTGCAGCAGGGCGCGGGGGCAGGCGGGGGGCAGGTAGTGTCCCGCGCAGTCAGTGTGTACCTCGGTGCTGGTGCATGAGGCGGCGCAGCGCGGCGAGGGAGCGCTGCAGCAGGGCGCGGGGGCAGGCGGGGGGCAGGTAGTGTCCCGCGCAGTCAGTGTGTACCTCGGTGCTGGTGCATGAGGCGGCGCAGCGCGGCGAGGGAGCGCTGCAGCAGGGCGCGGGGGCAGGCGGGGGGCAGGTAGTGTCCCGCGCAGTCTGTGTGTACCTCGGTGCTGGTGCATGAGGCGGCGCAGCGCGGCGAGGGAGCGCTGCAGCAGGGCGCGGGGGCAGGCGGGGGGCAGGTAGTGTCCCGCGCAGTCAGTGTGTACCTCGGTGCTGGTGCATGAGGCGGCGCAGCGCGGCGAGGGAGCGCTGCAGCAGGGCGCGGGGGCAGGCGGGGGGCAGGTAGTGTCCCGCGCAGTCAGTGTGTACCTCGGTGCTGGTGCATGAGGCGGCGCAGCGCGGCGAGGGAGCGCTGCAGCAGGGCGCGGGGGCAGGCGGGGGGCAGGTAGTGGTCGGGCGCGGCGGGGGGCGGGGCGGGCAGGCCCCACGCCACCACGTGCTCGCGGCCGGTGGTGCGCGACGTGCTCACCACGAACAGCTGCCGCCGCTCCCACAGGCACCGCAGCGCCGACAGCACCTGCATTGTAATAAAGCAAGTTACAAGCGAGCGACGCAGGCAAGGCGAGGTGACGTGCGGAGAAGGAAACGCCCGACGGCCCGGAGACAGCGCAGCGGCACGGAGACCGATGACGTCAGCGGGCGGAGGCGTAAAAGCCCGCCTGCTATAAAAGGCCCAGCGCGGCAGCTTAGGCCGGCACTCGATCGTTGGCGCTCAAAACAGAAACACCAGTGGCTTGGGGATCCGGTCAGCTAGAGTGGAAGCTCTCCAAGAAGGTCTACTATCGAGTGCCCCCTCCTCTTCTCTCGTCCATGACAATATAGTGACTTGGGGCTCCGGGCAGCTAGGTGCGTCTCCAAAACTGAAACTTCGTCCTGAAAGATTACAGGCGCGGCGCGTGGAGAACCCCGGGCAGCGTCGTAACTCTTCCAGGACGCAGGAAGCTTCTCAAGGATCTGACCAGCGCGGCTTGGAGAACTCCGGGTCGTGTCGTCAGGTCCTTCAGTTTGAAGCCACCCTATAAAGGCAATCACTTCAGACCTGGGCTACGCTTCAGTCAAGAATTACATGAGATCGGAAACCTTTCTTTCTTTCCTGCCCTCGGTGTTATTTACTATTTGCATTTGTGCGGCGGACAACTTTGTTGATAACGTAATACATACATATAAGTGGGTAGTGTTACCTGTCGTCCTAGCGGAGTATCAGGCAGCAGCGTGTGCCGGGGAAACCCCACCGCGTAGTAAGGCGCGCCCGGGACAGGGTGGTGGGACGACTGACGACCAGACTGGAAACTACAATGTTACACTGTTTGAGTATTGACTGTGTGCGAAGTGGGTGTGGGAACCGTCTGAACAATCGTTGCTGAGGCCGAAACGTAAACTGTTTCCGGTCAAGCTGTACGTCTCACCTGTCACACTATACGTACTGTGTAGGTAAGGTACATAGTGTGTGAATCTATGCAAATCCACATACTAATGCAACACGAAATCTCCACAAGTCCAAACCTATCAAATAATGACTTGGCATGAATGTTTTTAAGACTGCAACTAAGAGGACTTTTTCGGGAATGGAAATGTAACATGTTTATTTGCAAGAAAATTAAAATTAGTTCCCTATAACTAACTGGACCGTAGCTAATACTAGGTAAGCTAAAGTTAATCATTATAACGGGTTCTTACCGCGTTTTTATTTATTTTGGAGTTCCCGATATTTCGGCAGTGTTACAACTGCCATGATCACGGGATGGGACTGGGAGGGAATATCGGGAACTCCAAAATAAAAAAAAACGCGGTAAGAACCCGTTATAATGATAAACTTTAGCTTAATTAATAACCGAGTAACTCTCAAAAATTGTAATAATAGGTACTTCTTTATATTCTAGGTTGCGATGGAGTTTCTTGCCGTTTCTTCTCTATTGCAGTTTAACTTGCGAAACAGTGATAATAGGCCCATCATATCGAACATTTAAATCGCAAACTAACGTCTAGTTCTGATTTTTTAATATGTTGTTAGGACCACTACCAGTAGCGTTTATCCAAGTTTGCAGCTTCGTAAGACCTGTGCTAACTTTGCAGCACTCGAAAAACCATCCCGTTTTTTGGTTTTTTGCTTACATCTCGAAGTCTATAAGTCGTATAGAAAAGGTTTCTAGGTACAAATTAAACCTGATAAATTTTTTTACAAATCCAGTAGTATGTACTTGTCTCATAAGACTTATCCTTTGAGAGCTACAGGGCCAAGAAAGCAATAGCATTTTAAAAATTATGAAATTAGTATGGCAACCCTCATGAAAGTTGAAGATAAAAAGAAAATGATTTCATATTCTTAATCAGCGACCCCGAAAATCCCCGGATACAAATTTTCAGCTGATTAGGTGAACCTTTAAAAGCTGCTTTGGCGTTTGAAATTTCCATGGCAGGCATCTTGGATTTTGCAATTTTTGATTTTTTTTTTACCGCCAACCAAATCTGACCAAGGTCCTCTATGCATTTGTTCAAGGTCCACAACCCTATCTGTCGTAGTTTCCACGGGCCGTTGACATCATCCGTCAGGAATCGATCTTCCGAAGAAGTCAAAGTTTTCCCTATATCACCAGAGCATCCATATGATGATCCCTAAATGTCATCCTTGTACCGTAGGGGGAACCCGCAAAAAAATAGGAGGTAGCTGGTCGATCACCACTTTGCATAGTTAAGTAGATAGATAACCGGATAATTGTTCGCCGAGTTCCCCCCAACCAACGCATAGTAAAATAATTTTGGAGATCATAATAAGGATGCCCTGGTGATAAATGGAATTTTTCGACTTCCTCAGAAGGTTGACTCCTGATGGATGAGGTCAACAGCCCGCGGAAACTATGAAAGATAAGGCTATAGATCTTAAAGAAATGTATAGAAGACCTTGGTCAGATTTGGATGGCGGTAAAAAAAATCCAAAATTGCGAAATCCAAGATGGCTGCCATGGAAATTTAAAACGCCAAAGCAGCTGTTAAGGGTCGGCACTACCTACGGCCCGTTTGACATATCTGTCAAAAGAAATAGACCGGTGGCCGACAACACTCAACCCAATCTTATAAGATTAATGAACAAATAAATTTTATAGCTAAATTTGGCAATAAGTTACTTGCAAAAAACTTGTACGGCCGCGGCGCAGCTTGGCTGGCATGGCACGTTTAATGGTGTGAAGGAAAAAGTGAACCCTGGTGACACAACATTTTACCTCGTTGAATTAAAGGACGGATCTAGTCTGTTGGACTAGAGTAAACAGTACAGTACCGTGATGGACCCAAAATGTGACTGATCAAAGATCACCCCTGGTGGGTCCCAACCATAATATACATTATTACTAAGGCTTAAAAACTTTAAATTATTATAACAGAGCAAACTAAAACTTGTAACAGAATAATTTTATTATTATAAGGCCGGATTCGACCAAACTTAGATTTAAAGGTGACTTTTTCAGTTTTTTGCGTATTTCTCGGAATTTATAAGTTTTATCGACAAGTTCTGTGCACTTTTGTCATAGGACTTTGAGGGCTATAGGGCCGAGAAAGTAAAGGCATTTCAAAAATTATGATCTGAGATCTGTGAATCGTATAAGGATGCCCGGGTGGTAAAAAGAATATTTGGACTTCCTTAGAAGATCGACTCCTGACGGATGCAACGGCCCGCGTAAACTATGACAGATATGGTTATGGACCTCAAACAAATAACATAGAAGACCCTAGTCAGATTTGGTTGGCGGTAAAAAAAATCTAAAATATCGAAATCCAAGATGGCTGCCATGGAAATTTCAAACGCCAAAGCAGCTTTTAACGAACCGACAAAAAAATTTGTATCCGGCGGTTTTAGGGGTCGCTGATTAAGAATATGAAATCATTTTGTTTTGATTTTCAACATTCATACATACAAATTTCATAATTTTTGAAATGCTGTTACTTTCTCGGCCCTGTAGCCCTCAAAGATTAAGTCCTATGACAATAGTGCAAAGAACTTGTTTTGTTGAAAATTTTATCCGATTAAATTTGTCACTACAAAACTTTTCGTTAAAACGTAAAAAAACTGAAAAAGTCACCTTTAGAGCCCCCCCTCTCCCCCCTCCCCTTCCTCGAGCTTGCAAATTCGGGAGTGCCAACATCGAAATTCGTGCAAAATGCCGCTAAAATGATTAAAATAGCAATTTAAGAGAAAAGTGAACCAGACTAACACAGAAAACAGTTCTAAATTTAAACTTGCATATGGACAACCCAATTTAATATTTATTTAGATTTATTTGAAAATTGAAGCATCCATGTTACAAAGTGATGAAAACCAATAAAATTATACAAAAATGCGAAAATTACATGATGAGCGTTCAATAAAATTTATAATAGAAAGATTTTACCTTACAATAAAATCAATATTGTGATCCTGAAGTCCTCTCCGGATTGTGAGAAGCGTTTGCTTGATTTTGTTGCATTTCCGCCTCAAAAAGCCCATCAATTGACCACTTCCGGCGTAATTCTCCTAGATTTTATAAACAGAACACCAACCAACAACTTCCGTTCGATTTTTCCCGCCATTCACCAGCGTGCTCATTTAGCTCTGACGCCATTTTGTTCATTGCGACTCACCAGGTGACCTTAAATAGGTCCGGAGAGGACTTCAGGATCACAATATTGATTTTATTGTAAGGTAAAATCTTTCTATTGTAATCCTTCGTCCTCTCCGGATCGTGAGACGTGTCTGTTATCACCTGGTGAATGGCAGGGGCGAAGAAATACACCAGATTCAATAGATAACGTATATATATTGATATTAAACACGATATTTTACAAAAATAAACAAAACGAAAACTTAATCAAAATCGAATTCATTCGACACTCTTAGATAATTATAATAAACAGAAACAAAATGATTATATTATGATTATGGCTACACAGGTTGAAAGAGATTAGCCACGTTAGAATCAATATTTTCTCCAACTGATCTGTCCATCACTTGCTTTCTGTAATAATTATGGAATGTATTTTCACTCCTCCAATTCCCTCTATTTAGAATGTCATCAATTGAGAAATTACTAATCCAATTTAAAGATGACACCGCTGACCTGGTACTGCCAGGAGAAGCCCGAATACCAGCCTCTTGTAACACAGATTTTACCCATGAGCCGATAACAGTGCGAGATGCTGATTTAACTTCACCTCTACAAGAAATAAATAAGGCGGTGACGGAGCCTCTCCTGTCAGCTGACAATGCCAACATTTGTCGAATCCAAAACACGGGGCTAATTCTCCGATCAGGATAATCGAAAAGTTTCCATCCAGACTGGCGATATGACGAAGAGTCTGTTTTTGAACCGAATAGGGGAAATAGAGTTATTGTAGACCCATCATTTACAATGTTATCCCTACCCAAATCCAGGAGGGTAAGGTCGTGTACCCGACGGCCCGATGCTAACAATAACAACGTGGCGCACCGACGCGACGCCTCGTATAAACTACACTCATCCAAAAAATTTTCCCTTAGCCATACCACCACCCTAGATGGATTCCATATTGGTGCTTTAACAATAGGCGGTTTTTGAGTAGAAATAGCCTTAAGCATCTGTTTAACAATCACATCTTCGCTCAATTTCTTGCCTATGTAAGGTTCACAACAGGTGGAAACGACAGATTTATGCAAGTTGATAGTTCGATAAGCTAGCCCTTCTTTAGCATGAAGGTTCGATAAAAATTGAGCTAGATCTATTGGCCGTGGATAATGGACCGATATATCCTTCTGTGAGCACCACTTAAGCCACCTTACCCATGGAGCTCGATAAGAAGCTAATGTAGACCTACGCCATCCTGATTTCAACAATGTCTTCTCCTCTTCTGACCAGGCTGTTAAGAGGGACTCCCACCCCCAACCAGCCATGCTTCCAGTTCCAGATTCTCTAGGTTCGGAGGAGGGTAGCCCGTCGTGGTGTCCACGAGGTGATGTCGAAGGTTCGATATCCGCAACGGTGGTGCTAGGGCTCGTGTGCGCAGGTCGCTCCGCCAGAACGTTCGTTCCCACCTCGGAGCTATTATTATGTACTGACCTTGCGATATATTCAAGTGAGTCAGGACACGTGGCATCAGTGATGGTGGTGGAAATACCCACGCCGTCTGAAAGTCCCACGGTCGACTGAACGCATTGCAAAATGTGGCTTGATGATCTCGTGGGTCTATGCTCACATATAACGGGACTACATGAGCTCGCTCTGAAGCAAATAAATCCACTTGCGGTCTCCCGTAAGCTCTGAAGATTCTTTGGCAAGCTTGAATTGAGAGATGCCACTCCGGAAGGACTTTTCCCCTTGACAAACGATCCGCGATTGTATTCAGCATACCAGGCAGATGTTGTGTCACCAGCCGTAAACGATAGGCTTCGGCGAAGAGTAATATCTTTCTTGCTTCTTCCAATAGCACTACTGACCTGGTACCACCTTCGTTTTTCAAGTAGGCCAACGCCGAACGATTGTCCGACTGTATTAAGACTGTTGTATCCCGGATCTGATGTCTGAAAGCACGTAGAGCGCTGTACACCGCGTGAAGTTCTTTTTGGTTGGAGTGCCAATCTTGCTGCCTGCGACTCCATTGGCCCGAAATTAAAACATCGTTCAGTTGCGCGCCCCATCCGTGATTGGCGGCGTCCGTTGTCAGAAAATTCGTCACTAGCGGCATATGTATCTCTGACCAGTTGTTCACGTTGTTTAACCACCATTTCAAATCCTCGATGACCGGATCTGGAAGCCGTCGGAGACTCCAGGGACTTGACCACTGGAGCTCGCGACTCAATAACTGAACTCTGCGACAGTGTAGGCGTCCCAGAGGCACGACGAAGCTCGCAAAGTTTAGTCTCCCGATGAGGGACTTTAACCCCCTGAGAGTGCGCACGCCCTGTTGTATGATCCTCTCCACATCCTTCCTTATCCTTGTCACTTTCTGACTGGACAAAAATTTTTTGTTTAATGTCGTATTCCAGTAGACACCTAGAAATTCGATCTCCTGCCGAGGTACCAGTATCGACTTTTTGTAGTTCAAGTTCCATCCTAGGTATTCCATAAAATTTACTACTTCCACAATCTGCGTTTGGAGAACATGAGGATTCTGGTTTGCGATCAAGTAATCGTCCAGATATACAATTATACGAATCCCCCTTTTCCGCAACTTTTCGGCTACAAAGTTGGTCAGTGTAGCAAATACCTTTGGGGCGCATGCTATACCAAATGGCAGAACTGTCTTTTGAAAAAGTTGGCCTCGGTAATACAAACGAAGAAATCGGCGGTGAGCCGGAATTACGTTCACATGAAAGTAGGCTTGACTCAAGTCTACCTTGGCTAGCCAATCGTTTGGCTGGAGAAAATTTGGGATGTCGAAGTGGGATATTAAACTGAATCGACCTATCCTTAAATATTCGTTTAGTTTTCGAAGATTGAATACCGGACGAGTGCCCCCGTCCCCTTTTGGAACCAGAAATATTTTTGATAGAAAGCTGGGTGACGGGGGAACCGGTTCTATCACTCCGTCTGACAACATCTTTGACAATTCCTTCTCTATTGCAGGGGACGGTGGGATTTCGAATAGTTCTAAAATCTTTGGATTTGGCCAGATTAAAGGTGGTTTTTGGTAAAATGGTAGTTTCAGACCGGAAATAATTCTTAAGATCATTTGGTTGGCCCCTACCGCCCTCCAGTGATGGCGGTAGTTGGCCAAACAACCCGCTCGAAAGATCGGATAGTCAATAGTGTCGGGGCTTTTTCCCCCGGTCACTGAAGCCTTGACGCCTAGCGGGACGTTTCCTTCTATCATTTCTATTGTCCCGAGATGTATTGGGGTGGTTGTCCTCCTCATAGTTATATCTGTTCTTTGGGGCGTTAAAACGAAAGGAAGGCCAGTTACCGAAAGAACTTTTAGTAGGGAATGAGAATTTTGGAACTTTCTTATTCGGTTTTCTGAATTTGTTTTGTACAAAGACTTTATTCAAACCACCTTCATTTTTTAAAAATTCCTTCAATTTATCAGAATTAAATAGGTTTTCATCAGAGGGAGGAATTTTTCGAAATCCCGCCGCCGTCACAGGATCGGACACCTGCTTTAAAATCTCGTTTCTACGACCCGCAATAACGTCCGCTCTCTTGCCGCATAATATTTGCAAAATATCGTCGGTGAGCTTGTTATATTTTAAGTCCTCCACGAAAAGTTCGTTAATTTTACCTTTTAATGAACCAAAAGTAATTTCATTCGTTTCCGAAGCCCACTTGATAATACTCTGCAAACACAGTTGCGTCTGATCGCGGTGCAAAAGAAAAGCATGGCTGAGTGCGGCTAAGGTCTTTTCAATGGAAGCTAAATTTTTAGATTTATCATAGTGACGCAACTCTTCATTAGTTTCCAATTCCTTGAAGCCGGGGACAGCCAGGTAGCTCTTTTGAACATCAAAGAAAGAAATATCCGACCACTCCTTACAATCGAATCGTTGCAAATTCTTAATTAACTCAAACTTTGCAGCGTCCGTGGTGCCGATACCCTTATCTTTTAACGCGGTTTTAAAGTCTTTAAATGCGACACCCGAGGTGGCGGAGGCGACGGAGTCTTCCCCGGAATCACACGACACTTCCGGCGGAGCACACGATCGTTGAATAAAGTCGGTCAAGGCACGTACCTGGTTCGTGAGATCGTCAAACCTCGTGTCCATGCCACCTTCTCCACGTGGCTGGCGGCGCGACGCCGTCGGCGACTCGCGGCTGGGTGCGCGGCTGCGCGCTGAGCGGCTGCGGGCGCGCCGGCGCCGCCCTGCGCCCGAGCTGGAGCTGGAGCTGGAGCTGGACATGCGCCGGAGGCGGCGGCGGAGGCGCGAACGCGACGGTCGCGGCTCGCGGCACTCGCGACGCGGGTGCTTCGATGCGGTTTCGATTCGATTCGACGGTTCCTCTTTATCAGGAGCCATGATGCATCGATTTTACTAGATGGGCTCGTTAGCCAAAGCAAAATTTATGTAGATAAACTGCTAACAAAATTTCTTTAAATTATTTTAACCGATTAACAGAATTTTCGAATTATCACTTTGAGGCACGACTGCACTAGACAAAATTCAAACAACGCAATGAACAAAATGGCGTCAGAGCTAAATGAGCACGCTGGTGAATGGCGGGAAAAATCGAACGGAAGTTGTTGGTTGGTGTTCTGTTTATAAAATCTAGGAGAATTACGCCGGAAGTGGTCAATTGATGGGCTTTTTGAGGCGGAAATGCAACAAAATCAAGCAAACGCTTCTCACAATCCGGAGAGGACGAAGGATTACAATAATATATGTTGTTCAAAAACGTGTTTTATATTAAACTTTAACCATCTGGAACGACATAAATATTATTTGGTAGAATTTGAAACAGGACTTGGTAGATTTTGGTAGATTATCTGAAAAAAGTGGTTAAGCTGAAGTACATTGCGCGACAAAAGAACACACAAAAGAATTGCACAAAGTTATTTTAAAAACTGAAAAGTTACTTACAAAGGGCACTGTTTGGTAGTTTTTGGTTCATATTCATATTAATTTATTCGCATTCATGTACAGTTACAGAATGGTAACCTATATTACTTTCGAAATTTCACTGACCGAATTTCAGTTGTTCGAAAACGGTTTATAGAATTTTCTAGTGACAGATATTTTGTTACACATACATTTGTTACTCCTTATAAAGACTTGACAGAAGTATTATTTTCCAGAAAATTTAAAATCAGAATTTCATAATCATTTTTTTTCTTTTGACAACGGTCTTCTGGGTTCGAAGTTTTAAAATGTAGAAGCAACTTCTTCCAAAGTATGACTAGGACACTGACACAACACAGTAAAGTTTTCTGTAATAATTACCTAGTAGATACATGATACCAGGATTATAGCACCAACATGCTTGCTAGCATGCTGCTTGCTTGCTTGCTCGTTGCTTGCTTGTATGCATGTTAGGGGGGCCGGTGCGGGGGGAAGCCCCCTGCCTGAGAAAAACAAACCGGTGGTTTTAAAAATGTAGGTTAGGTTAGGTTAGAACATGTAAAACACTTAGCGGAGCGAGCGAAGCGAGCAGAGCATCAAAATGCTTGCTGCATGCATGCTGCATGTTTGCTTGCATGTTGCTTGCTTGCTTGTATGCATGTTGGGGGGTGCAGGGGGGCTGCGCCCCCCGCTAGGGGGGTGCGGGGGGCGTAAGCCCCCTGCCTGAGAAAAACAACCTGGTGGTTTTAAAATTGTAGGTTAGGTTAGGTTAGAACATGTAAAACACTTAGCGGAGCGAGCGAAGCGAGCGGAGCATCAAAATGCTTGCTGCATGCTTGCTTGCTTGCTGCATGTTTGCTTGCTTGCTGCATGCTTGCTTGCTTGCTGCATGCTAGCTTGCTTGCTGCATGCTTGCTTGTTTGCTTATAATGTACCTATGTTGAAGGTGCGAGATTTGGACGCCCCCTGCCTGAAATAAACCATCTGGTGTTTTTAAAATTCTAGGATAGGTTAGGTTAAATATTTCTGCGGAAATGTGACTGTACGGAAAAACAAATATTCGAAAAAGTAAATTATCTGACTTACATTACTTCGGAAAACTGTGTTACAGAATTTTGATCCATTGGTTAAAAGAAAAAAAGGACAATAAAAAATCTGGCTTTTTAAAATATAGCGAATAATATTTCGGGGAAACAAAAAAAAAGGGAAACAATAAAAAGTATAACGATTTCGGAGAACTAAAATTCGGAAAACTATTTTTCGAAAGTACGATAGGTAACCTTACAGAATAGGTGTTACTTAGTAGCTAAAGTCATGTACCCATGAACCCTGAAAGGGCACAGCAATATTAACAAGAAGTATTTTAAAGATAAGAAAATAATTATTACAATGTCAATAGTTAGGTTCTTTTGGTAGGGTTTTGGTGCTATTGGTAGTTTTTGGTAGAGTTTAGTATTATTCGTAGTTTTTTATTTATTTTGGTAGATTTTGGTAGTTTTTGGTTGTTTCTGGTTATTTAAGTAGTTTTTGGTAGATTTTCTTAGTTTTTCGTTGTTTTTGGTTATTTTGGTAGATTTTTATACTTTTTGGTAGTATTTGATAGAAGTATGAAAATGAGGAGTTTTCTGACAGCTAGTAAAACTTAGTTCAACATAATGGCGAAAGATGGCGTTGACCAGAGAGGGGACCGAAGACGAAAATCTTAGGCTAAAAAATAAACAAAAATGCATGTCACTAAGTCAGATGAATCCGTTGACGAAATATATGTTCATATTGTGCTGCTTACTTTAAAAAACAAATTATTACAAATTTATTTGTATTTTATTATCTGCAAGGTCACTGGCCCCTGTCTGGTCAACGCCATCTTTTTTTTGTTTTTTTTTTTATTTCTTTATTTCAGATTCTTACATCTAAGTTTACAAATTTTAATATCGCCAAACTGCTAAGTAGTTTGTAGGCGTTGCACTCTTTAATCACATTTTTTACTTAAATGCTATTTTTTGCTATCAAAGCTGTATGAAATTAAATTAAGTTAACCTAACATACACTGTTTTAATTGTTTCTTTAAGGTTTGTTTACATTTTATTTTATCTATCGAGCTATTAGGAACTACTTTTTCTTTTTTAATAGCTTTCTGAAAACCCCTCATTACCAAAAACTACCATAATAAACAAAAGAGTTCTTCACGGCTTGGCTACGGGGTGAGTCTGTTGACATAAAATATATGTTTTGCAAAAGAGATGCATTCGAATCGTAAGCGGAATTCAGTCCAACATGGTGTCATGCCGATCCTTGTTCACCGACTTTAAATTTCTCACTGTGACAGCTTTGTATACACTCGAGCTGTGCAAAATCGTGAGACGATACCCCGACAAATTCCCAAGTAAACCCCCATTACGTAGCAAAATACTAAATTTAACTCGCAAAAATAAGCTACAGGTACCAAATTACCGACTAGCATCGATGCAAAGAACTACAAAGTCGAATGCTGTTTTTGTGTATAATAAAATACCAGATGACATTAAAGCCCTACCCGACAAGAGATTTCTGAAGAAGGAATAATGAATCGAACAGTGTTTTATAATAACATTTAACATTTTAATTTGATTGTAGTAGTGAAAGGTGGTAGTTATTGTCTGGCACCTATTGTTTAAATCGTTATTTTTTTCTTTATTTTTATAAATTCGCTCGTTGGCGTAGTGGAGCTTCGGTATTTATTGGAAACGATCACCGAAGTTAAGCAACGTCAGGTCCGGTCAGTCTTTGGATGGTTGACCGTTTAGTGGTATTTCATCTCGAGCATTTCCGTGCTTCGGAAGGCACGTTAAGCAGTTGGTCTCGGATTGTTCCGTCAGATGGTGTTGTACCTATTCGTTAAGCCAGGTCAGAGGCCTATTGGCGGCTTGAAAATTCTCTGACAGCAAGTTGACCACTAACTTGCCTCCACCAACCCGCACTGGGCCGGCATGGTGGAGTATGGCCCACTCCATCTCACCCTTATTGGTGAGAGAAGGCCTTTGCCCTGCAGTGGGATTCTACAGGCCATATCTTTTTTTTTAAACTTTTTTATAAATTATATTGTAGTGTGACTAATACTCTGTACTCTGTAGGTACTTTCCATCTGTAACTTATGTACCTACCTACAATTTAAGGTAAGTAAATGAAATGAAACCAAAACAAAAAGTACCAAAATAACCATAAACTACCAAAAAGTACGAAAAAGTACCAAAATAACCATAAACTACCAAAAAGTACGAAAAATTACCGAAATAACAATAATCTACCAAAAAGTACGAAAATCTACCAAAATAACCAAAAACTACGAAAATTTACCAAAAATTACTGAAAGAACCAAAAACTACCATTAATTACCAAAACTACCAAACAATGCCCGGAAAGTAACTTTTGTGAAATTCCTTTGTGTTGTTTTGTGTCGCGCAATGTCCTTTCGCGCAAAATTCTGTCGTGCAAATGTCTTTTGAAGGCAATCGTTTTAGTTACTGCTACGGCACAGAATTCACTCTTATTCCATACTTATGTACAGGGTGAAATTTATATTATTAGCATCCTTTTAAACTAAAAGTCTACCCATCAAACTGAACAACTTTTACTACGGGAGCAAACCGATCGGATCAAAAAAAATCTGTTGTTGCATACATTTGAATCGAGTAGGCACTGTAGTTTACTATGGAACAGCATTTTTTTATTGCTCCGATCGGTTTGCTCCCATAGTCGGCCCGACAGCACTGTCTGTAGTGAACCTGCCTGCTGTGCCAAGGGTCGCGGGTTCGAATCCCGTAAGTGACAGATATTTGTATGATAAATATTAATATTTGTACCCGAGTCATGGATGTTTGTATTGTATCTAAATTTATGTATTCTATATCGTTGTCTAGTTATCATTATACAAGTCAAGGCTAGATTCTGGAACTTTAAATGTGACTAGATAATTTGTGTGACAATGTCCAAGATATTTATATTTATAGTAAAAGTTGTTCAGTTTGATGGGTAGACTCTTAGTTTAATAGGATGCTAATGATATCAAATTCACCCTATATAACATATCTGACGATGGTGATGATGATAACAGATTATCAATCGTTAGTTTGCTAGTACCAATAATAATGGGGACAAAAATTAACGAGTAATAGTCGACCAATTTATAAAATGTACTTCTAAGTCCACATATCGTGACGGGCAACTACGGAACCCTACACTGCATGTAGCCCGACACCCACTTGCCCGGTTTTTTATAAGTTACTTTGCCTACTTTAGCTAAAAATGGATTTGTCCATTAATCTTCTAAGACAGGGTTGGGTGTTGCCGGTCACCGGTCTATTCGCAATGATTTCGAACGATTGACGGCCCATAGTAATTTGTATGAAGAAAACGTCCAAAAAAATATGTGATTTTTGGTAACAAATTGCAAAAAAACTAGAAGTCGTATCGAAAAACTGATTTGTTTAAAGTGTTCTTTGATGTTTTGCCATTGATTAGAAATATATTTTGTTGTTTTATTTTGTTTCACTAAATCACAGGACTCGGAACGCGGCAGTGCTATTCTGGAGTTTTTCATGAAATTCTCGATTACTTTCTGATGTAACTACACAATTTTACTGAAATTTTTTTTGTTCATCTTGTACTTCATCTTTTAAAGAAGCGATGGTATTAATTTTGTTTCGAAATATAGCTATTTACTATCCTCAAAAGTCGGAACGCCGAACCCTGTTTGGCCCGATCAGGGTAGTGCCGACCCTTAAAGGTTCACCGAATTAGCTGCAAATTTGTATCCGGGGATTTTCGGGGTCGCTGATTAAGAATATGAAATCATTTTCTTTTTATCTTTAACTTTCATGAGGGTTGCCATACTAATTTCATAATTTTTAAAATGCTATTTCTTTCTTGGTCCTGTAGCTATCAAAGGATAAGTCCTATGAGACAAGTACATACTACTCATTTTGTAGGAAATTTTATCAGGTTTAATTTGCACCTAGAAACCTTTTCTATACGACTTATAGACTTCGAGATGTAAGCAAAAAACCAAAAAACGGGATGGTTTTTCGAGTGCTGCAAAGTTAGCACAGGTCTTTCGAAGCTGCAAACTTGGATATACGCTGCTGGTAGTGGTCCTAACAACATATTAAAAAATCAGAACTAGACGTTAGTTTGTTATTTTAGCGATTTTTTGTGTAAGATATGACCGGCCTATAAATGTAGAGTCAGTGAAAGAAATAAAAGGAAAGTAATACAAGATAATGATTATACGCCTTTCATTTGACATCATTATCATAATATACTAACTTGTATGTGACGAGTATGGTGTTAGTGTCGGGGTGTTGCGGCAGGCAGGAGGACTGCAGGCACCACGCCATGCTGCCGGCCGGCTGCTCGCCCGCGGGGGGCTCCAGCGGGGGGGCGGGGGGCGCGGGGGGGCGCGCGTACATGCGCCCGCACACCTGGCACTCTATGTACGGGTCCTCCTGCAACACCGAGAGTCTCATTCATTCTACAAGTAGTACAGGTTGTGAATTTAGATACGTTATATATTGAATAGGGTGCTTCAGAACATGAAGGCAGGCCGCGCACACCGAGCCCCACTGTAGCTGTAGCTGTAGCTGCAGCTGTGTACAGTACGTACAGTGTCACTATGCAGGCGGCGCGCGAGGCAGGCCGCGTGCAGCATGTGCTGGCAGGGAGCGAGCGCCACCACGGCGCCGGCCGCCTCGAGGGGCCGCAGGCAGGCCGCGCACACCGAGCCCCACTGTAGCTGTAGCTGTAGCTGCAGCTGTGTACAGTACGTACAGTGTCACTATGCAGGCGGCGCGCGAGGCAGGCCGCGTGCAGCATGTGCTGGCAGGGAGCGAGCGCCACCACGGCGCCGGCCGCCTCGAGGGGCCGCAGGCAGGCCGCGCACACCGAGCCCCACTGTAGCTGTAGCTGTAGCTGCAGCTGTGTACAGTACGTACAGTGTCACTATGCAGGCGGCGCGCGAGGCAGGCCGCGTGCAGCATGTGCTGGCAGGGAGCGAGCGCCACCACGGCGCCGGCCGCCTCGAGGGGCCGCAGGCAGGCCGCGCACACCGAGCCCCACTGTAGCTGTAGCTGTAGCTGCAGCTGTGTACAGTACGTACAGTGTCACTATGCAGGCGGCGCGCGAGGCAGGCCGCGTGCAGCATGTGCTGGCAGGGAGCGAGCGCCACCACGGCGCCGGCCGCCTCGAGGGGCCGCAGGCAGGCCGCGCACACCGAGCCCCACTGTAGCTGTAGCTGTAGCTGCAGCTGTGTACAGTACGTACAGTGTCACTATGCAGGCGGCGCGCGAGGCAGGCCGCGTGCAGCATGTGCTGGCAGGGAGCGAGCGCCACCACGGCGCCGGCCGCCTCGAGGGGCCGCAGGCAGGCCGCGCACACCGAGCCCCACTGTAGCTGTAGCTGTAGCTGCAGCTGTGTACAGTACGTACAGTGTCACTATGCAGGCGGCGCGCGAGGCAGGCCGCGTGCAGCATGTGCTGGCAGGGAGCGAGCGCCACCACGGCGCCGGCCGCCTCGAGGGGCCGCAGGCAGGCCGCGCACACCGAGCCCCACTGTAGCTGTAGCTGTAGCTGCAGCTGTGTACAGTACGTACAGTGTCACTATGCAGGCGGCGCGCGAGGCAGGCCGCGTGCAGCATGTGCTGGCAGGGAGCGAGCGCCACCACGGCGCCGGCCGCCTCGAGGGGCCGCAGGCAGGCCGCGCACACCGAGCCCCACTGTAGCTGTAGCTGTAGCTGCAGCTGTGTACAGTACGTACAGTGTCACTATGCAGGCGGCGCGCGAGGCAGGCCGCGTGCAGCATGTGCTGGCAGGGAGCGAGCGCCACCACGGCGCCGGCCGCCTCGAGGGGCCGCAGGCAGGCCGCGCACACCGAGCCCCACTGTAGCTGTAGCTGTAGCTGCAGCTGTGTACAGTACGTACAGTGTCACTATGCAGGCGGCGCGCGAGGCAGGCCGCGTGCAGCATGTGCTGGCAGGGAGCGAGCGCCACCACGGCGCCGGCCGCCTCGAGGGGCCGCAGGCAGGCCGCGCACACCGAGCCCCACTGTAGCTGTAGCTGTAGCTGCAGCTGTGTACAGTACGTACAGTGTCACTATGCAGGCGGCGCGCGAGGCAGGCCGCGTGCAGCATGTGCTGGCAGGGAGCGAGCGCCACCACGGCGCCGGCCGCCTCGAGGGGCCGCAGGCAGGCCGCGCACACCGAGCCCCACTGTAGCTGTAGCTGTAGCTGCAGCTGTGTACAGTACGTACAGTGTCACTATGCAGGCGGCGCGCGAGGCAGGCCGCGTGCAGCATGTGCTGGCAGGGAGCGAGCGCCACCACGGCGCCGGCCGCCTCGAGGGGCCGCAGGCAGGCCGCGCACACCGAGCCCCACTGTAGCTGTAGCTGTAGCTGCAGCTGTGTACAGTACGTACAGTGTCACTATGCAGGCGGCGCGCGAGGCAGGCCGCGTGCAGCATGTGCTGGCAGGGAGCGAGCGCCACCACGGCGCCGGCCGCCTCGAGGGGCCGCAGGCAGGCCGCGCACACCGAGCCCCACTGTAGCTGTAGCTGTAGCTGCAGCTGTGTACAGTACGTACAGTGTCACTATGCAGGCGGCGCGCGAGGCAGGCCGCGTGCAGCATGTGCTGGCAGGGAGCGAGCGCCACCACGGCGCCGGCCGCCTCGAGGGGCCGCAGGCAGGCCGCGCACACCGAGCCCCACTGTAGCTGTAGCTGTAGCTGCAGCTGTGTACAGTACGTACAGTGTCACTATGCAGGCGGCGCGCGAGGCAGGCCGCGTGCAGCATGTGCTGGCAGGGAGCGAGCGCCACCACGGCGCCGGCCGCCTCGAGGGGCCGCAGGCAGGCCGCGCACACCGAGCCCCACTGTAGCTGTAGCTGTAGCTGCAGCTGTGTACAGTACGTACAGTGTCACTATGCAGGCGGCGCGCGAGGCAGGCCGCGTGCAGCATGTGCTGGCAGGGAGCGAGCGCCACCACGGCGCCGGCCGCCTCGAGGGGCCGCAGGCAGGCCGCGCACACCGAGCCCCACTGTAGCTGTAGCTGTAGCTGCAGCTGTGTACAGTACGTACAGTGTCACTATGCAGGCGGCGCGCGAGGCAGGCCGCGTGCAGCATGTGCTGGCAGGGAGCGAGCGCCACCACGGCGCCGGCCGCCTCGAGGGGCCGCAGGCAGGCCGCGCACACCGAGCCCCACTGTAGCTGTAGCTGTAGCTGCAGCTGTGTACAGTACGTACAGTGTCACTATGCAGGCGGCGCGCGAGGCAGGCCGCGTGCAGCATGTGCTGGCAGGGAGCGAGCGCCACCACGGCGCCGGCCGCCTCGAGGGGCCGCAGGCAGGCCGCGCACACCGAGCCCCACTGTAGCTGTAGCTGTAGCTGCAGCTGTGTACAGTACGTACAGTGTCACTATGCAGGCGGCGCGCGAGGCAGGCCGCGTGCAGCATGTGCTGGCAGGGAGCGAGCGCCACCACGGCGCCGGCCGCCTCGAGGGGCCGCAGGCAGGCCGCGCACACCGAGCCCCACTGTAGCTGTAGCTGTAGCTGCAGCTGTGTACAGTACGTACAGTGTCACTATGCAGGCGGCGCGCGAGGCAGGCCGCGTGCAGCATGTGCTGGCAGGGAGCGAGCGCCACCACGGCGCCGGCCGCCTCGAGGGGCCGCAGGCAGGCCGCGCACACCGAGCCCCACTGTAGCTGTAGCTGTAGCTGCAGCTGTGTACAGTACGTACAGTGTCACTATGCAGGCGGCGCGCGAGGCAGGCCGCGTGCAGCATGTGCTGGCAGGGAGCGAGCGCCACCACGGCGCCGGCCGCCTCGAGGGGCCGCAGGCAGGCCGCGCACACCGAGCCCCACTGTAGCTGTAGCTGTAGCTGCAGCTGTGTACAGTACGTACAGTGTCACTATGCAGGCGGCGCGCGAGGCAGGCCGCGTGCAGCATGTGCTGGCAGGGAGCGAGCGCCACCACGGCGCCGGCCGCCTCGAGGGGCCGCAGGCAGGCCGCGCACACCGAGCCCCACTGTAGCTGTAGCTGTAGCTGCAGCTGTGTACAGTACGTACAGTGTCACTATGCAGGCGGCGCGCGAGGCAGGCCGCGTGCAGCATGTGCTGGCAGGGAGCGAGCGCCACCACGGCGCCGGCCGCCTCGAGGGGCCGCAGGCAGGCCGCGCACACCGAGCCCCACTGTAGCTGTAGCTGTAGCTGCAGCTGTGTACAGTACGTACAGTGTCACTATGCAGGCGGCGCGCGAGGCAGGCCGCGTGCAGCATGTGCTGGCAGGGAGCGAGCGCCACCACGGCGCCGGCCGCCTCGAGGGGCCGCAGGCAGGCCGCGCACACCGAGCCCCACTGTAGCTGTAGCTGTAGCTGCAGCTGTGTACAGTACGTACAGTGTCACTATGCAGGCGGCGCGCGAGGCAGGCCGCGTGCAGCATGTGCTGGCAGGGAGCGAGCGCCACCACGGCGCCGGCCGCCTCGAGGGGCCGCAGGCAGGCCGCGCACACCGAGCCCCACTGTAGCTGTAGCTGTAGCTGCAGCTGTGTACAGTACGTACAGTGTCACTATGCAGGCGGCGCGCGAGGCAGGCCGCGTGCAGCATGTGCTGGCAGGGAGCGAGCGCCACCACGGCGCCGGCCGCCTCGAGGGGCCGCAGGCAGGCCGCGCACACCGAGCCCCACTGTAGCTGTAGCTGTAGCTGCAGCTGTGTACAGTACGTACAGTGTCACTATGCAGGCGGCGCGCGAGGCAGGCCGCGTGCAGCATGTGCTGGCAGGGAGCGAGCGCCACCACGGCGCCGGCCGCCTCGAGGGGCCGCAGGCAGGCCGCGCACACCGAGCCCCACTGTAGCTGTAGCTGTAGCTGCAGCTGTGTACAGTACGTACAGTGTCACTATGCAGGCGGCGCGCGAGGCAGGCCGCGTGCAGCATGTGCTGGCAGGGAGCGAGCGCCACCACGGCGCCGGCCGCCTCGAGGGGCCGCAGGCAGGCCGCGCACACCGAGCCCCACTGTAGCTGTAGCTGTAGCTGCAGCTGTGTACAGTACGTACAGTGTCACTATGCAGGCGGCGCGCGAGGCAGGCCGCGTGCAGCATGTGCTGGCAGGGAGCGAGCGCCACCACGGCGCCGGCCGCCTCGAGGGGCCGCAGGCAGGCCGCGCACACCGAGCCCCACTGCGGCCGGGGCACCGCGCGCGTCCAGCTGCAGCCGGACACCACCTCCGATACATCTGCGTACAACCACACAACATCATTATAGACTGCGTAGGACGAAGCAGAAGGGAGAGGGGCAGGTGTTGTCACTGTTTAATCTATACAGTTGCCACCACAAGAGAGAACTCGGCTTCGCCCTAATAAAAATAGAATAGCAACCAGCGTGCCACTGATATGGTAGATTTTACATCGAAGTGTTCATTTTGCGCCTAAGCCATTTAATAGAGTATAACTTTAATGAGCGTTTCTGCAATTAAGTGTCAATTAGATGACTAGCTTTTACTACGGACAAAAAGTGACAGCAAGAGATTTTATGGAGGATTAACTTCAAAGAGCGTTTCTATAACTGAGTGTCAGTCATAAGATTTAACTTCTATCGTTTTTGATTAAATACGATGCGGGTTCCACATATTTTATTTTATTTATTTATTTTATTTTATTATATTTGGGGAGCTTACAGCTATAAAACAAATAATTCACAAATTGTACTAGATATTGAATAGTGACGTCATTGTTTTTCGTTACTTTAAATAGTTAATCCAGTTATTAAAGATAGGTAGTATCTTCAGCTAAAAAATTACGACAAATTATATTTAAACTATCTTTTTACTGAGAGGATAAAACAAAAAACATTTATACAGTCAACTCCCTACACGGGCTGCGTTTCCACCAGAGATGTGCGAATAGCCGCCAATAGCGCGCTCGCTCGATCACGTCATTCGGAAATTGAAGCACTCCCATTGGCTGATGTTTTCCTCGTTCACCGCTACCTCGCACATATCTGGTGAAAAAGCAACCTAACAGTGGTGGAGATATGCCTGAAATAATGAAACAAACTGAAGAGAGAACTCACCAATAACATTGTCATCGAAATCGTCCTGTTCAATTTGGACGAGTTGATCGTGTCGGTCGCGCTGGTCGTGTCGGTCGCGCATGTCGCGCTGGTCGTGTCGGTCGCGCATGTCGCGCTGGTCGTGTCGGTCGCGCATGTCGCGCTGGTCGTGTCGGTCGTGCGGCACGCAGGGCGCATCGAACACGTCGTCGCTGCCCGCGCTGCAGTTCAGAAGCTCGCCTACTGAGCCTTGCTGCAGTTTATATACTCGTAGTTAGATTAGGACACAAATTGATTTTCGTGGAAGAGAAGAAAGATGTTCCACCGACATATATGAATGCTTAGAACTGAAGAACTTTATAGACGGGAATTGGTTGTGGCCATATTTATACTTCTGCGCATATATTTACCATAAACGTATGTCTAGCAGTTTTCCTGGGGATTGCAAAATGGCGCCGTTCAGATCCAATCTATTAGTGCAGCTCAGTTATCTAAACTATTATAAAACTGTAACTGAAGTGTGTCTGTACATTGAAGATATTTACAAATAAAAGATTACGATATGGTTTTTAGATATCCCTGACTCGAAATCAACCTTTTTTAGAAATTTTGTCTGTCAGTTTGTTTGTGTGTTTGTTTGTTTGTTTATTTGTTTTTTTATTTGTTTGTTTGTTTGTTCGCACATCACGCAAAAACTACTGAACCGATTCTGATGAAACTTTTTTTGTTTGATAGCTTATGATCTGACTTTTTGTACGGACGAAGTCGCGGGTAAACACTAATAATTTTCATAAAGTTGTTTCTTAAATAAACAAAGTGGATATGCTCTAAAAGTTCATGGTTTTGGAATCAGACGCATTTTGCCGTATCGAAACTTACTACACACATACACATTCCAAATTATAAGAAGTCAGGTCAAAAGAACGTTTGCCAATCTTCGTAGACAGGGACAAATATTTTATATATTTTTTTCGACGATACTCGAAACCATATAGGTATTTAAAACTTTTCGCTTACGCTGAAAGATGAAGCCAAGAAATCGAGAGTGAGATAGCCAGTTAAGAAACCTTATGTAAACAAAAAAGACAAAACATTATTTTTTTGTTTCGGTCACTGTGGCCGGTTTTTGTGTTTGGCAAGATGTCAATCCTATAGAATCTTTGCCAAACAAATCGTCTTTTAGTATGCTAAAGTCAAACTATTGCTGTTCCATTTGCGGCCACAATATGGCTTAATCTAGAGTGTAAATCTATTCTCGAAACCATTAATAGTACAGGGTGGTCAAGCTAAGATGCTCCAAAGGAAAACCTTTTCAGCTGTGTGGGGAATTGGGGATACCCACATGTACATTTACTCGGCGCGGTTCCCTATTCGTTGGTAAACCGCCGAGTAAATGTACATGTGGGTAGTATACCCACAGCTCTATACAGAATGATCAAAAAATGTAAAGTTACAAAGTTATTCAACTTTGGAACGTGGATGTTCTGAGGTTTCAGAATATCTCTGACACTCGGGGAATATAGTCGTGAGATTATATAGTAGGTACCTGTAAGCTGTCCTTGCTCTCGTGGCTGAGGTACGTGGACACGGTGTCGACGCTGTGCCGGCGGCCCGACCGCGTGGACCCGCTCTCCGTGTCCGTGTTGCGGTCCGCCTGTCTATATAGTACCTGTAAGCTGTCCTTGCTCTCGTGGCTGAGGTACGTGGACACGGTGTCGACGCTGTGCCGGCGGCCCGACCGCGTGGACCCGCTCTCCGTGTCCGTGTTGCGGTCCGCCTGTCTATATAGTACCTGTAAGCTGTCCTTGCTCTCGTGGCTGAGGTACGTGGACACGGTGTCGACGCTGTGCCGGCGGCCCGACCGCGTGGACCCGCTCTCCGTGTCCGTGTTGCGGTCCGCCTGTCTGTCAGCTTGCCTGTCCGCCTGTCGGTCCGGCTGTCGGTCCGGCGGCGACTGCGGCGCCGGCTGCTGGCTCGCTGGCGGCTTGCTGTGGCCTGTGAAGTGCATATCTACTTTACAAATAGTACGAGACCATTGAATTATTATGTGCTACGTATAGAATTAATACGACAAAAATAAACGTCATGCACCACGTGACAGTAGGTGAAGAAGATAGCGATAGCGATTTACTAAATGAGTGACCACAATGGACAAGATTTAATTTATTGAAAAATATAAAATAGGTTAAAAATAAGCAATATGTAGTTTTTTCCCGCTTTTATGTTGGATCGATATTTCTATTTTCAATGTAAGAACTTTTGAATTTTCTGAAAAACATTGGATGAATGGCTATAATATCTTGGCCGCAATGAAATGTGGCTCGAAGGACCAAAAGATTAATTATAAGAACGACACCAAATATACAACATACAATGTACACCTTGAAATATACGTTTCTCTTAAAGTAAGCGTCTCTCATACCAGGCAGGTATTGCGGCAATAACCCAGAAATACCGGCCTATAGCAGGAATATTAGAGTACTAGTGTTTTCCCGCGACTTCGTCTGCAAAAATTATATTCCAGATTTTAAGTCAGATCATAAGCTATCAAACAAAAAAAAGTTTCATCAAAATCGGTTCAGTAGTTTTTGCGTGATGCGCGAACAAACAAACAAACAAACTAACAATTTTGTCAAAAGATTAGAGTTATTTGAATTTATATGAAGAGAAGCGCTACTTTTTTATTCCTCATGATTTTACGGTTTTATAATAGTTAAGATACTCACTGAATATGTTAAGGTTGTGCAGTATCTGCCTCGCGAGGCCCGGCTTGCGGTCCCGCGGCGACTCGCTGCGGCCGCGCGCGCGCCCCGCCGCCGCCGGCGCAGAGTGCGTCGACCGAACCGACTGCACCGAGTGCACCGACTGCACCGAGTGCACGCTCGAGCCCGTGTGCTGCTGGGGTATGCGCGGCCGGCGACCTGCGCAATGGAACATTCATTCTAATTTGTAAAGGCGGTAGTAAACAGTTCATTTTCGATGTTGCATCGATGTAGCATTGAAATAACATGTCTAGAGATGACAATAATTCATCTTTCATCACTGATGCACCTTCGCGATGACAGTTTTGGAGTCATCGATTATCTTTCACTGCCATTAGTCATTGTTCATCGGAAATAAAAGACAAGTGAATCGTGTAAGTAGACAGCAAACAGTTCATTTCATTCATAGCACAGCATTAAGGAAGGATGCAATTTTTACGTGTTTTTCAGGCTTTTACGGAGGATAAGTAGTTTATTCGATTATTATTTTTGAGTAAGTCTAACGCCTGCAGGCTCCACCCCCCGCGACACTAGTATAGTATAGTCACCTTCTAGTGTGGGTCTAGCGGGCGGTGCGGGCGGCACGCAGCAGCGCGCGAGCGGGTAGGGGGGCTGCGGCACGCGGCGCAGCAGCCGCGCCTCCCCGCCCGGCCCCCGCGCCGCCTGCAGGCTCCACCCCCCGCGACACTAGTATAGTATAGTCACCTTCTAGTGTGGGTCTAGCGGGCGGTGCGGGCGGCACGCAGCAGCGCGCGAGCGGGTAGGGGGGCTGCGGCACGCGGCGCAGCAGCCGCGCCTCCCCGCCCGGCCCCCGCGCCGCCCCGCGCGACGCCTGCAGGCTCCACCCCCCGCGACACTAGTATAGTATAGTCACCTTCTAGTGTGGGTCTAGCGGGCGGTGCGGGCGGCACGCAGCAGCGCGCGAGCGGGTAGGGGGGCTGCGGCACGCGGCGCAGCAGCCGCGCCTCCCCGCCCGGCCCCCGCGCCGCCCCGCGCGACGCCTGCAGGCTCCACCCCCCGCGACACTAGTATAGTATAGTCACCTTCTAGTGTGGGTCTAGCGGGCGGTGCGGGCGGCACGCAGCAGCGCGCGAGCGGGTAGGGGGGCTGCGGCACGCGGCGCAGCAGCCGCGCCTCCCCGCCCGGCCCCCGCGCCGCCTGCAGGCTCCACCCCCCGCGACACTAGTATAGTATAGTCACCTTCTAGTGTGGGTCTAGCGGGCGGTGCGGGCGGCACGCAGCAGCGCGCGAGCGGGTAGGGGGGCTGCGGCACGCGGCGCAGCAGCCGCGCCTCCCCGCCCGGCCCCCGCGCCGCCTGCAGGCTCCACCCCCCGCGACACTAGTATAGTATAGTCACCTTCTAGTGTGGGTCTAGCGGGCGGTGCGGGCGGCACGCAGCAGCGCGCGAGCGGGTAGGGGGGCTGCGGCACGCGGCGCAGCAGCCGCGCCTCCCCGCCCGGCCCCCGCGCCGCCCCGCGCGACGCCTGCAGGCTCCACCCCCCGCGACACTAGTATAGTATAGTCACCTTCTAGTGTGGGTCTAGCGGGCGGTGCGGGCGGCACGCAGCAGCGCGCGAGCGGGTAGGGGGGCTGCGGCACGCGGCGCAGCAGCCGCGCCTCCCCGCCCGGCCCCCGCGCCGCCCCGCGCGACGCCTGCAGGCTCCACCCCTCCCACGACACCGCGCCCTGCGCCTGCGTCGCCTCCACCTGGCACTGTACCTGTTGAACATAGACTACTGTAATAACGGATTTACACGCTTGCCTAAAGCCGCACGATTTCCGCCGTACGGCTAAAATCGACCGTCTAAATGGCGATTCGGCCAGGCCGCAGGTGACTTAACCCACAAGCCTCAAAGTAGACTAGAATCCTACTTTTACCGCGCGGCGGCCAACCGCATGCGGCTGGTGAAGTGGTGACTAAAATCGACCGTGAAAATGCTCAGTCGCATCCGATCTCTTGCACAAACTGCTGTGTCTCCGCTCAATGCCAGTACGCAGTGCGACTGTGCCGATCGACATATTGATGCAAAATGAATAGTCACCAGCGATTTTCATCGACTCGTGTAGATGGGGTGGCGATTCGATTTGGACAGGCGATGCGACTAGTGACTTACCGCACAGCGAAAATCGACCCGTATAAAGTGTAAACCCCACTTTGACCCATTGGGGTCTTGTGTATTAACCCCTAGACATAAATTTTCTTCACCTTTCTAAAACACGGTAGATGAGGGAAGCAATACCGTTCAGGGGAATAAATCAAATCTCCGGGTTTTGGGTAACCACATCCACACACATCCATTTCGCCGCCAAGATATCGCCGTCGCACAGGACATGCTTCATGGTTTCCTCCTCCTCTCAGTTCAAGGGCGAGCTTGATCTTGTGCATCATCGTGCTTGTGACGTAGTGCTCGGTGAGGGCCGACCAACCGTTGGTTCAGGTCCAACCATCGTTTGTTCAGATCCCGCCCTCGCCGGCTCATAGCATTCTCATTACCCTGGATAGCTGTATGCCCCGGAACCCAAGTCAAGCAATCTTCAGATTAGTAGAAGCTACTACACACGTACCTCCATGGGCAGCGGCTCGTAGTGCAGGTCGCAGTGCGGCGGGCCGGGCAGGCGCGCCCACTCCCAGCGCGCGCCGCGGCCGGCCGGCGACTGCACGCTGTAGCACGAGCGCCGCACGCGACATTCCACCGTCCCGCCCTCTGCGAGTAGCTACTACACACGTACCTCCATGGGCAGCGGCTCGTAGTGCAGGTCGCAGTGCGGCGGGCCGGGCAGGCGCGCCCACTCCCAGCGCGCGCCGCGGCCGGCCGGCGACTGCACGCTGTAGCACGAGCGCCGCACGCGACATTCCACCGTCCCGCCCTCTGCGCACACAGTATGTCAGTTTAGAAGAGCCACAGCTTGCGATGATGTAGCCCAAAATATCACAGGCCGTGCGAAGCTTACTTATTCTGAGATCTGAGATCTGTTGCGTGCGCGATCCAATTTCAAAAATGATAGAGGAAAAATTATAGAGAAGAAAAGATGGGCGGATGACATAACAAACATAGCTGGAAAAAGTTGGATGCGTATGGCCAGACAAGGAAAGGTGGAAAGGAATGGAGGAGGCTTTTACCCATGAGGGGGCCACATAACAAAGAAACGAAAAGAAGATAATTTTAAGTGCATGTATATTTGTAAAGTGTTAAGTGGAAAATAAAGCTGTAATAGAGGATTTACAAGTAAGAAAATTGACGTTTTATATTTTTTTTATTTTATTTTTATTTTATTTTATTTTATTTGGGGAGCTTACAGCTATAAAACAAATAATTCACAAATTTAGTTAGCTATAGGCCAATTACAAGCTTCCACATATAGGTTTCTACTTAACAAATTTGAAAACGCTTAAATGCTATTAACACTTAATGTTAATAATACACACTTAATGTTAATAATACACACTAATGTTAATAATACAAAGGCTAGTGTTAATAATCGCTGATACTACTTCATGTTAATAATCGCTGAGTTCGTCCATAAATTTTCTTATAATAGAATTGCGTAAGCTGGAGGCACTGCTACAAAATAAGTCAAAGTTGCAATCGTCACAGAACTTGTTAAATTCAATACAAGAACGGATTAATATACTGTTCCGTCTATAATTAGTAGTAGTGAGTGGGGTGTGGAGCAATTCACGTCTACGCAGTCTACGGGCTGGGACTTTAAGAGCTATTTTGTTAAGGAGCGCTGGACAGTCAATCTTACCTTGAGCGACATTTAGGAGAAATACAATGTCTGCAATACTTCTACGCAAATGTAAGGGAAGTAGATGAAAGGAAGCACACAGATGGCCATAGTCAGTAACGGGGATCCTAAACTTGTAACTAATGTATCTAGTAAACTTTTTCTGTATTCTTTCTATGCTAGATGAATATATATCGTAACATGGGTTCCATATTTGAGACGCGTACTCAAGATGACTACGGACATATGCACAATAGAGAATTTTTACAGTTTTCATTTGTTTAAATGGTTTAGACGTACGAATGACAAAACCAAGAGCTTTCGAAGCCTTAACAGTTGCATGCTCAAATATTTAGCTCTCATTTATATTGCTTAGCGCGTAATAAAAGACGCGGGACAATATTACGAGCATCATACTGACTGATGATGATGACATGGACTAATGAAAAATTGGACCCTGTTTGAACTATTAAGCTCGTCAAAGACCGCTGCTATAACTCAATTCAATTCAATTCATAACATGTTACTGCACTCTTCTTACGCACGCAAAATTACATTTCTTCGTGTGAGTGAGAGGAAGCCATTAGTAACTTGCGTACGTAAAAAGAGTACGACAACTTATTGGGTATAGCTGCCGTGTGTTGTGAGATAACACTGCACGTGATCGACGCTGTCCCAGTTATATCGCCGCCTGTCAGTAAAGCGCTTGATTCGTTTTCACAAGCCCGTGATCTTCTTGCCTGCACGTGGCGCATTATGTTTGTCTGTAGTGTCACATCTACTCACCGGGTGTGTCGAGGCACTGTGTGAGGGTGCGCAGGTTGACGTGGTGGCCGCGCAGGGCCGGGTCCGCGTCGGCGAGCACTCAGCGCGTCTGTAGTGTCACATCTACTCACCGGGTGTGTCGAGGCACTGTGTGAGGGTGCGCAGGTTGACGTGGTGGCCGCGCAGGGCCGGGTCCGCGTCGGCGAGCACTCAGCGCGTCTGTAGTGTCACATCTACTCACCGGGTGTGTCGAGGCACTGTGTGAGGGTGCGCAGGTTGACGTGGTGGCCGCGCAGGGCCGGGTCCGCGTCGGCGAGCACTCAGCGCGTCTGTAGTGTCACATCTACTCACCGGGTGTGTCGAGGCACTGTGTGAGGGTGCGCAGGTTGACGTGGTGGCCGCGCAGGGCCGGGTCCGCGTCGGCGAGCACTCAGCGCGTCTGTAGTGTCACATCTACTCACCGGGTGTGTCGAGGCACTGTGTGAGGGTGCGCAGGTTGACGTGGTGGCCGCGCAGGGCCGGGTCCGCGTCGGCGAGCACTCAGCGCGTCTGTAGTGTCACATCTACTCACCGGGTGTGTCGAGGCACTGTGTGAGGGTGCGCAGGTTGACGTGGTGGCCGCGCAGGGCCGGGTCCGCGTCGGCGAGCACTCAGCGCGTCTGTAGTGTCACATCTACTCACCGGGTGTGTCGAGGCACTGTGTGAGGGTGCGCAGGTTGACGTGGTGGCCGCGCAGGGCCGGGTCCGCGTCGGCGAGCACTCAGCGCGTCTGTAGTGTCACATCTACTCACCGGGTGTGTCGAGGCACTGTGTGAGGGTGCGCAGGTTGACGTGGTGGCCGCGCAGGGCCGGGTCCGCGTCGGCGAGCACTCAGCGCGTCTGTAGTGTCACATCTACTCACCGGGTGTGTCGAGGCACTGTGTGAGGGTGCGCAGGTTGACGTGGTGGCCGCGCAGGGCCGGGTCCGCGTCGGCGAGCACTCAGCGCGTCTGTAGTGTCACATCTACTCACCGGGTGTGTCGAGGCACTGTGTGAGGGTGCGCAGGTTGACGTGGTGGCCGCGCAGGGCCGGGTCCGCGTCGGCGAGCACTCAGCGCGTCTGTAGTGTCACATCTACTCACCGGGTGTGTCGAGGCACTGTGTGAGGGTGCGCAGGTTGACGTGGTGGCCGCGCAGGGCCGGGTCCGCGTCGGCGAGCACTCAGCGCGTCTGTAGTGTCACATCTACTCACCGGGTGTGTCGAGGCACTGTGTGAGGGTGCGCAGGTTGACGTGGTGGCCGCGCAGGGCCGGGTCCGCGTCGGCGAGCACTCAGCGCGTCTGTAGTGTCACATCTACTCACCGGGTGTGTCGAGGCACTGTGTGAGGGTGCGCAGGTTGACGTGGTGGCCGCGCAGGGCCGGGTCCGCGTCGGCGAGCACGACGCGCGTGAGGCGCTTGGCGTGTGCGCGCTCGAGCGTGCGCGCGACGGCCGGCCCGTGCGCCCACCACTGCCGCGCGCGCTCCCACTCCCACACCACCACGCAGTGCACCGCGCCGCCGCCCCCGCCCCCGCCCCCTCCCGCACCCCCGGACATCACCGGCACACGCACGCAACGCTACCGGGCACGCTCACCGACATCTGCAACACGCCAAACTGTTTCAAAAACTGTTGCTCTCCTCTAGCCCTAGGTTTTATTTTTAATCCCCAGACTTGCACAACTCTTAAAAATAGTTATTTCTCCCCTCCGAACGGAAAGCGTCAATTTTCGGCGGCGTTAAACGAAGTTGTAGCTTTCCACCTCCTTAGAGGATAAAAATAGTATACTAACCTCGGGCAGTAAATAAGAAAGCCTCAGATCACATGTTTGTTGCAAGGTGAAGATCTGAGACCTTTCTTACTTTCCTGCCCTCTGTGTGTAATCTACTATAACTAGAGTTAACCCGTGACTTTTCTCGAGTTCGAATCGAGAATAATTACAAAATGAAGCAGTCAGCACAATATGCTTCGTCAATCAAATAAACATATTTTGTAACGTTGCATGAATTATTTGTTGACGGTTTAAGGCATACATGGGCAACGCCCGGCCGGCCCAGGATTTTAATCAGGCCCGTGAAATGTTTTAAAACTGCGTGCGACAAAGGTTTTCCTAAATATTCTCGATTCGTGCCAATAAGAAAATGAGAGGAGCGTTCTTCTCACTACTAGATGCAGGCGACAAAACACATATGTTTATCATAAAAGATGTCCACTGCTTGTTTTGTGCACTCTTTACATATAAGATTGCAGTACACACCACTTTGATAAGGCATATTGTTTCTTTAGTTAAAACGTACATACGTAATAATACAATTTATGTACATGTATAAAACTGACCATTTTTTTTTTCACCACTACCTATTATCGTGATTATCTACGGACAGTAGGTACAATACATGCCTCGAAATTGACGCATGCAGGTTTCCTCACGATGTTTTCCTTCACCGAAAAGCCAGTGGTGTTACAAATCATACAGAAATACCGAAAAACTCATTGGTACGAGTCGGGCTGGACGGGGATCGAACCATCACCTCCTGCACGGTAGGCAGGGTTACTCGCCACTCACTGGACCACCACGGCTCTCCACTGGACCACCACGGCTCAACAGTTGGATCTTTATTGGGTGGATGAGCATTATTGACCTCAGAATCAGAATGATGTGCCTATTATCTTATTGAACCAACTTAAGCCCTTTACGCAGGCACCTAAGTACACTAGAGTAAATACACTATTTACACAATGATAAATATACAGCCAATGTCAACAGTACCATGAGATGAGACTGGTCCGGATATTAATTAAATGTGAAGATAGAATAGGTATAATAGTACAATAGATTGTTTAAATAACAAGCTACTTGAACACGTAAGTAGTTAATGAGAATTACGAACAAGTAGTTTGAAGTTTACAACAGCTACTGGTTTTGATCATATGAATCGCTGCAACAAACCTTCACTTGTAGACATTTTAAACGTAGGTACACTTATAAAACACACTTTATGAGCTCACATTCATCATTAATTGGAAAATTAACTTAAACATAAAACTTATTTGGTAAAATCGAAAAATGCATTTATTGTTATATGAAATGAAATGAAATGACTTTTTTTTTTTTTTAAGTTTTACGGCTCTGGGAAATGAAATGACAGACATCATGTTTCACCGCTTGTTATGCAGTATGTGCTCCACTATAGGCATACATTACACGGTAGGTTTTGCTGTCAGTTTTGCCACAGTCACGGCTGTGACTGATGAATAACCTACCGTGTAATGCGTTGACTGATGGTGAAAATCTAGATTTTCATCATGCAACCATCAGTCATGACTTTTGAGTGAACGTGTAATCGCATTTCGTCAATCACCGTCAGTCAGCGCGCTGACAGCGATGGAGTCGGACATGATAGATGCTCCCCGTAGTGCATAGGAGGTGCGTCCCCTAGCTCGTGGGGGTGATTAGGGGGTGCACCCTTACTGTGTAGGGGGTTCGTAGGGGTGATTGATTAAGGGGTTGTGTAGGGGTGATTAGAGGGTGTACCCCCTAGGGCGTAGGGCTTATTAGGGGGTGCACCCTAGCTCGTGGGGGTGATTAGGGGGTGCACCCTCTAGGAGGTAGGGGTTATTTCGGGGTGCACCCCCTAGCTCGTAGGGGGTGATTAGAATTTGCACCCTAGCTCGTGGGGGTGAACCCCCTAGGACGAAGGGGTTATTAGGGGGTGCAACCCCTAGCTCGTAGGGGGTTATTAAGAGTTGCACGGGTTGCACCCCCAACTAACACCTTATTAGTATATTGGTAGCATTTATTTTAACACGTTTTTTACTCAATAACGCAATCAAAATTCCAATACAGGCTTTTCTTTTATGAATATCTGTCTGTCTGGAAGAAATCACTTTTTAGCGATAAGACCGCCTTATTTGTACCATTACCTATCGTTTCTTTGTTTCCTTTTCTATGCTGTATTTGTGTTTTGGTGTAAATAAAAGTATATTTCATTCATTCATTCATTCATTCATATCCATACTGTCTTGCGTGAACACGTGTATCCTTTGTGAAATTTTGAGCATGACTGACGGTCAGTCAGAATGACTGTGTAATGTGGCTACTAATTCCATCAGTCACCATCAGTCAAACGTCATTCATGACTGATGGTTTTGACTGACGCAAAACCTACCGTGTAATGTATGCCTAAGGTTATTTCTCACTTTGACTATACTGTTCTCCATTAATGGCAGATTATTAAAATAATTCTACCACATTAACATAGTAACAGCCACGAAAAACGTATTTAGAGAATTATGAAACAAAGCCTGTCTTTTTCTTCACGGTTCCCGCGCAAAAAAAAACCCGGCCCGGACTGATTTTGTTTGATTGAGCCGCCATCTTTTATTTATTTTGTCAATGTTGCCTGCTTGCTTTCAACTTGTCAAGCCACACAGAAACAAGCCAAGATGTCATTTCTGTATTGCCAGCTACTGACTTTTCAGTAAGTCATCTGAATTTGTGGAATGTCTACTGATTTTACTGGTCTATTCTTCGTACACATTTTTTTTAAATTGTCTGCAAATGAGGTGAAAGTCTGTAGATGTTGTTAAAAATTGTCAAAAAAAATCTGTCAATTTAAGCTAAAGGCGCTACGCAGACGAGTGTCAGTAATGTGAATTTGATTTGACTTATACACATTGATTACGTAAATTACCTACTAATTATTCCTATCGTAGGTATGCCGGAAGGAAATAAAGACAATAGAAATCAATTGTTTTCATCGCGCGGATCCGCGTTCCGGCGGCATACAAGAGGTTAATATCAAACTTTAAAATGAAGAGTTTTCTAACAGCTAGTCAAACTAGTTCAACATGGAGGGGACCGAAGACGAAAATATTAGGCTGAGTCAGACGCATCCGTTGATGAAATATATATTTGTACATAATAATATTGTGCTGCTTTCTTTAAAACGCAAATAATAACTATTTTATTTGTATTTTTGCAAGGTCGCTCGCCCCTGTCTCGTCAACGCCATCTATCGAGCCACTAGGAACTACTTTTTCTTTTTTAATGTCTTTCTGAAAATCCCTCCCTCATTGACTGGCAGAGATTCAGAGACGATTTTTATAGTCTTAGTTCGAGCTAAGTAGGGTAGAAATGTATGGATTTTGACATTACGGGAGTTCGAACTATGACTTACAAATCGTCTCTGAATCTCAGCCTTTCAGTTACAGCATTTGAAGGTGCGTTCATACGCGTGACGCGTTCGCATACAATTCAAGATCAGAACGTCTAGTATGATCTCCAAATTAGTCCGAATAGCGCAGGAACAGGTTATTTTTTGCTTAAGTCTGCTTTTGCTGGTTAAGTCGTGTGATTCATAAAAAAACTACAGTTTTCTTGTCTCCTGATTTTTTTGGGTCCCTTTTCTGATTATGATTAAACCTAAACCTAGCAACACTCTTCGCTTCGATTCGCTCGCTTAGCTAGGTACCGTTAAATTTTACAATATAAAACTATAATAATCTACGGCGTATATTGCGTGTTTAGTGATTTAAATACAATAAAAGAGTCACCAAGATGTCGTACAATAAACAATGTAAGTCCTAAATCCATAGCATCCACAATAATTAGTCAGGTTCTAATTATAACCTTCAGTGCAATGATCTTCAAATTTAATTTACAATCGAAACAATGGAAAGTACAGATTTATGGATTTTGAAAGGCATTCGTTGCATTTTTCCGGAGTATAGGATATAAGAGAACTATTTCCTGACGGCATTTTATTGGTAACATGAAATGGATCGATATTGTGCCGATGCCGCCGCCGCCGCGCCGCTAAAGCGACCTACTTCCTACTTCGAACAAACCATTGTTATTTCGATGTAATATTTCAGATAACACCCGGAACTCTGGTCGCTACAACACTCCCGGACAATTCGTTCCTGCTGCTGAGGTAAAACAACACAAAAAGTAACCTATTTTATTTAAATTTAAATAGTCATGAATCATTTTAAGTTAATAGTGAGTCATTAGTTAAACAACGCTATTACCATGGACCTGAAAAAAAGACGGATGTAATGTGACACTAAAAAGATGTGAAGCATGCAAGGTCATACATTTTCGTTTGTTCTACAAGGGACATACACTCACACAGATGCGATAGCTCTAGGCGCAGGTCCTACAACCTGCCAGCATTATGTACCGCGTGACAGTTCGTCAGCACGCACACAAATAAAAATGGGTGATTCAGTCGTGATTAGACGATATTATGTCCATCTTTTTTTCAAGTCCGTGGCTATTACAATAGAACTCTTGTGTAATTGATAAGAATGTATACTGAAATATTATTAATCAATGATTTGGGTTCTTCGACTAAACAGATCTAGGTCCATAATTTCTTGTTAAATCCTAGCGAATTTATGTCCGAATTGTCATGTTTACATGGCACAATACTTTTGTTGATACGTAGCGCAAGGATCCATCAATATAACTACAGGGTGTTAGGAAAAGTATAATTAAACCTTTAAACCATATACTCTACCCATCAAACTGAACAACTTTTACTACGGGAGCAAACCGATTGGAGCAAAAAAAATCTGCTGACGTATGCAGTTTGATTCGAGTAGGTATTGCAGTTTAGTATGGAACAGCAGACTTTTTTTTTTGTTCTGACAAGGTTCCTCCCATAGTAAAAATAGTTCAGTTTGATGGGTAGAGTACTTATGTGGTTTAAAGGTTAATGATACTTTTCCTTACACTCCATTTAGTTAAATATTAAAAATGTTAATGACTAACAAGCAGTCTGTTATCACAGCTCTGTAAGAAGCACCGTGAGCCGTGCCGGCCCCGTAAAGTCAACAGCTACCCTCTGACTGCGCCACACCGACACATCCACCCGCCTTCATTGTACGAGACGGAAGCCCGCTAAAGCTCAAAGTTCCGTACAATGACCGGTTCCCACCAGTGGCGTTGCTCGTTTAATTAACTCAAATTAGTAAGCCTGTGGTGTGATGTATAGTGATGTGCGTGTGAGCCTCTCCGAGGGTAGCTCTGCTATGAGAATACATTATGTGACAAGCCGTAGGTTTTGTCCACATACGGGGTTCTCTAGACTTAAGTAGCCAATAAGCTGCCCTACGTTCTTATCGTGTGACGGAACCTTCTGAAATTGTAACTGTGACCACGGCCCTGTTAGATGATGCTACTGTATAATTCAAGTTACCCCAAAAATTTGAAATGAATAAGTAACTGGTGCAATTTCACTGGGTGAGAGACATGGTAGGAATGTGGTTAGAGTTGGGTGATGTGATTCCACCCTCACTGAGTGATTGGTCTGTGAGTGAAAATTCCCTTATTTCCCCGTTCATGCTTTTTCCAAGGCAGCTGGCAACACTGCTGATGATCATAATAAAATTATTATAAAAGCATTTCCTAAAAGAGCATGTTAGGAAAGCTAATTTTACTCCCAATTTCTTTTACTTTTTATTTACAATTATTTTTTTACATTGTCATTTTGCAAGATCCTAATTAGCTTCCTCGTTAATTAGATGAGGTTAGGCTGTACGATACTGCGCTACAACTGAAACTTATAGCTGACTTGTTGTCTTCATATAGAATTAAAACCTCTATTAGTATTTCTTATGTCCTGTTTCTCTCCTCTGTCAATTCAGTGCCATATCATTGAGTTCGTTTGTTTATTATTTTCTATATTCAGTTTAAAACTCCCAGCTAACCAAGTAGTCTGTCCCAAGTCCTGTGTGATGTATGTGTGATGTGTGTATGAGTGAGAGGTGGCCCACATGCCCTCCCGGCTGAATGCCGCGCCGGCGCAGGTCCGCGAGCTCCGCGTCGCGCCGCCGCGGGCTGACTGATGATGTAGTAAGTATTCATCCGTGAAGGCTTGAGACTTACGCCCATATTCTCAGTCGTTTCCTCGAACTCTGCCGCAGCTCGACCTTAGTTGAGGAATTCCTCGTTCTAGAGTTTCGTTCATTTCGTTCTAGAGTCATAATTTTCAGGTTCCTCTGCTGGGTTTGAGTTGAGGAATTTGCAATAATTAATAGTGAAATCTAAAGTCCTTTGTTCTTTTGTGGTGGTGTTTAGAATAATAAAAGCAAAAGATTTTAAATAAACTCCATAACATCTGAGAGATAGATGTTATTTTCGAGGATAACTTGAGGTAGGTAGCGAGGTACCTTCAGTTTGATGTTTCATTCCTCCACTCATCCTCGACTTCAGAGGATTTTCCTTGAGTCAAGCACATTTTTGACAACTAAGAATATGGGTGTTGTGATTATAAAGGATTAGTAAAAGATATAAATTTAAATGCTTCTTATGAGTGCTACAACATTAATGATACTCATAACATAGCATAGAATATGTCGTGTATTCCCAGTTGTCGCCGCGGGCTCCGACTAATGGGGAAAAAAGTCCCAGTTGTCGCCACTGGCAAGTGGCAACAAAGCAGTGGAATATGTGACTAGTGACTAAATTCCCAGAGGGGGTAGTTAGAGTCATAGTCATTCTGAAAACTAAGAACATTCACGTTTCATTAGTACCTAGTTCCGAAATTAAATTAATGATACTAATTCATGAAATTCACATTAAAAATACCTTTTACAAGGTAAAAACACAGTAAAAATCTACATTTTCAAACTAAGTTCTCAAATCACTACTAAATAAAAGAATTTGAAAGATTTAGAGAATGAAAGATTGATTCAAAAACATGTTTAGTTAAATTTTTCTTGTTACAAAATGACAAATATTTTTACCTAATTGAGTTATTTGGTATCAAAAATGGACGTAAAAATTTCAAACAATGGATTATCCATTTATGTCCGTTTTTTGAAACCAAACAACTCAATTATTTTGTTATCATATTTATTTATACAACATTTTGAAACATAAAAACAATATTAGAAAGTGTTACCAGAGCATTTATAAGGTAAATTTGTCGCACGTAGCCGCCGCAGTCGGAGCCCCAGATATTCGGACAGCAGCCCGCCCGCACACAGATGCTGAACAAATCCATGAACCAGAATCAAAACCAGAACTTGCAGATGATACAGGTCTGTATCTCTGATCACATCACAAGTTATCACGTCCTATTTTTTTAAATTGTTGAAACCCCCTAGTATGGTTTTTCTACTCGCGCGCACGTCGCCGTCGCTGCATTTAACTTCTTTCCCCATTTATCCTGAAATTAAGTTTTAATGAACAATCAAGTGCAACGGAAACACACTGACATGACATTTTGTCTAGACCCATAATATTGGACTCGATTGTATAAATTTTATAAGTAGCAGTACGTATGTGGTACTAGCTTACATACCCAATTAAGTACAAAGTGTAACTTAGCGATGTACACACGGCGACAGCTCAGGCTACCCTGTTTGGTCTTTGAACTATTCGAAGTTGAACGCTGCGAATCGTGCGAGAGGGTGCGGTATGTTGTTGTTGTTTCGTCTCACTGTTCGCTGCGCCTGCGCCGGAGCCGCGTCTATGCAGGCTCTCTACCGCACTATTTTGTGTTTCGTACCTAGTGTAGTTATGGGTATATAGGGTGCGTAACATGATGTGTCGCCGTGTGTACTAAGTACTAGAGGAGACACCGCACTACTTCACGCTGCTGTCCCGTTCAATTGCGACGATGTCGCCGCACCTCACTCTGTCACTCGCTTGATTATCTTTCTCCCGTCCGCACTCCTCCTACGTTTGTCGTGTCGTCTCTAATAGGTAGGATAATAGCACAATGTACTTTGCAGACAATGAGCAACATAGAGCTGAAGTCGGAGGCCGAGCAGATGGACACTACCGCGACCGACGGGACAGGGGAAGAGGGATCCAACCGCCCTTACTGGATGAAGAGCAAACTGGCCGGAGGTGAGTCAAAGTGACATTTTAAAACTATAAGAAATGCGGCAATGTGACTAGCATTTTACGTACCGTGGCGTCGGGCCGTCGTCGTTACGCGGTGCAAAGCCTTTTGTTAAGGGGCCATACATGCACATTACCTGGGAAGGGGTCTCTTATTTTTAGTTTTTAACCCCCGACGCAAAAAGAGTTTTTGCAGTTTTGTATGGAAACTCTTTTGTTTTTTCGAGATCCATAAATTGTCCCATAGGAAAAGTTGTTTAGTTTGATGGTCTGCTCATCGTTAGCGCGCACCGTATGAACGAGATTTTAGTTATGTTTTTGAACCACAGGCACAGCGATTAGTTCCTAGATCGTGTTTAAAAAAATGTACAGCGCTCAGATGCTCTGCAAGGAATACTCTCTTAAAAACCCAGCATATGAAAGACCCTGCTATGCATGTAGTATAACGGAGTTGTATGTTTGTAGTTCGTAAGCTGAGTAACCGCGAGCGTCGCCGGCGACAGAACGAGAACCTGCGCCGGCTGCTGACTCCCAAGAACGCGCTGATGGTCCTCAACGAGATGATGCCCAACGAGCAGCTCGCCACCGTGAGTCTTAACTTATAACTTTTACAACCGCGAGCGTCAAAAAGTTCCAAAAAATCACGCCCAAACTTATTTCGCGTCGTTGAGTCTTCGATCTCAGCGATTGCACGATTGTCGATGCGTTACATCCGAGGTCAAAAAGAGAGTGATAATTAAAACAAATGACATAAGCATATGATCACGACTATATTCCCCAAGGGGGTAGTCAGAGATATTCTGAAACCTCAGAACATCCACGTAAAACAAATAGGTAACATTTAGATACCCCAGCAGGCCTCGCATGCCACCCCCGAGAAAACGATAAAAATCGAGAAGTGCCTCCATCCTTATAATCTTACGTAGGCCAGAAAGAGCGCGCATGACGTTTTTCTCGTTTAAACCCTTTGTCGTGGGTGGCATGCTAGCCGTGCTGGGTGGCTTGCTTATCGGTCTATTGAAAATATTGAAATCTAGATGTCATTTTACGTTTTACTACTATCACTTTTCGGGATTTATGACCTACGGCGGGACCACCGTGCATTGGGCACTCGTGGTGGCCTTACGGCCATACACCCTCCCTGAGTATAGGCCTGTGGACGTATATAGGCTGTGATGATGATACTGTTGTATAGCATGTATCTAACAAGTAAATAATGATGTTTGCAGCAATTCAAGGTGAACCAGGCGGCCAACTCGTTCAACTCCGGCTACTACTACAACAACAAGCAGCCGCAGCACTCCTTCTGCGCCGACCTCACGCTCGACGGAAACACCTACAAGGGATACGGTACCTACCCTACCTACACCTACTATACTCATATAGGCTCCTTTGCTAATACACTTTTTCAATTTTATACAAAACTTTGACGCAGTACACGCGTATTAATGGTATTAATAAAAGTAATATTTTATCTTTGATAAAGTTATATGTTAAGATTGACAGTCGAAGATACGAAGAATCGAAAAAAATTGGAACCAGTACTGGCTCCTAAACCCTAAACATTTACTCGCACACATACATAATTAGTATGGCGCCTCACGCACACCAATCTATTAAACTTGGCCCCTTTTGTTTTATACGGTAAAACAGTGAGGCTCATTCTAGACATATACTTTTTCTAAGTATTTTATATATGGAACAGTATAACGGTGTCCCCTCAGGCGACAACAAGCTGACGGCGCGCAACGCGGCGGCGGAGCAGGCCATCCGCGACCTCATCATCAAGAAGATGACCAAGGTGCTCAACGCAGACGGTGAGTTCATCACAACATTACCTCCACTCCACTCCACTCCACTCCATCGCACAACCCTCATAAATACCTGTCACATTGAAGGTCGACTCGTACCAATGATTTTTTCGGAATTTATGTACGATTTGTAACACCACTGGCTTTTCGGTGAAGGAAAACATAGTGAGGAAACCTGCATGCTTCAATTTCGAGGCATATATTGTACCCACTGTCCATTACAAGTGGCGACGGGCTCATTCACCGTCACACTGGACAGAGTTTCGGTACTACTAGTGAAACATGGATGTTCTGAGGTTTCAGAATATCTCTGACTATCCCCTCGGGGAATATAGTCGTGAGCATATGCTTATGAATTATGCTACATTAAAGGTAAAAACCTGCTTTTTGCCTATGGTTTGCCAATCCTCGATCTCTTCTTGTGCTTGATCAAAAACAATTTCTGAGATTGGGATAGATACTCCCATAAACTACTTGACACTGGCGGAAATGAAGTGCTAACACACAACCAAGAGTCCATTAATTATAAATTAAAAAACGTTTTCTCCCCTCTGGACGGAAAGCGTCAATTGTCGTCCCGCTGCGCTAAACGAAGTTGTCGCTTTCCACCTCCGTCAAGGAGAAAAATAGTGTACTAACCTCGGACATTAAATAAGAAAGCCTCAGATCACATGGCTCGGCCAGCTCGGCTCGGCCTCGGCTTCACCTCGGTCAACAATTACATGAGATCTGAGACCTTTCTTACTTTCCTGCCCTCGGTGTGTAATCTACTATAATGAGCGTCTGCAACTGAGCGTAAGTGTGAACTATTTTTTTTAAATGAAAATGTTGTGTTTGCAGCGAGTGGTTCCCAGACGGAGGAGGCTGCGGCGGGAGCGGGAGCGGGCGCGGGAGCGGGAGCGGGAGCGGGCGCGGAGGCGGAGGGGAACGGCGCGGCGGAGGACGAGGCGCTGCCCATGATACAGCTCGCCTCCTTCGCGCTGCACAAGCTGTTCGCCGAGTGGGAGTACGAGGGCCACAAGGTGCCGCAGCTCAAGCCCAACCCCAACTCCGTGAGTGTATACACCTACAGCTACCTATATCCATCCACTGCGGGTCAGTTGAGACTTAAACGGGGACATCGCGAAAACTTCCAAAGAAAATTACAACGGCTTATGACGCCGCGAGACCAATGAAGCGTGACGCGTGTCTCATTTGTTCTGTCTTGTTTGTTAGGTGTAGTTCTTATTAGCCATCGCGTCGCTCGCTCGAACGAGCGACGTGATCGTGAGATCAAAGTACTCGTGGAATGGTTTGGTCGTACGAACCTGATGGCTAGAACTTCAAACGAAGAGTATCTCGAAGTGATCGATAGTCAGTCATTACATTACACTGCAATCAGTTTCACACTTTTTGGTTCTCAATGGTTTCGAGATTCAGCCACACCCGAGCTCACGTCAGGAACCAATGAGAGTCGCCGACGACGGATACGTCAAGGACGATATCATCATCATCATCATTTACTGACACTGGTTTTTGCACGCGATTTCGTCCACTCCAGCTCCGGTGTTCGTAGCAGCAAATACATACAAGTTTTTAACTCTAATCATAAACGTTTTAATACAAAAAATTTCATCAAAATCGGTCTAGCAGTATTTTCGTAATGCTCGTACAGACTGACAAAAATTTAAACATTGGTTATTGTGAGACTGACACCGATAGTACCTATGTTGGCTACTCCCAACTAAATGCATACTCCTTATCCCCCGCAGATATCAGAATCGGCGATGGAGACGGGCGCCGGCGGGGGCGCGGGTGCGGGCGCGGCCGCCGCCAAGTCCAAGCCGGAGAAGAAGCCTAAGGAGCTGCCCCCCAACGCGGCCACCATGCACCCCAGCATGCTGCTCACCTACATGCGGCCGCAGCTCGAGTACCGCGAGCTGGCCGTCACCGGCGACAAGCCGCAGAACATTCTGTTCACGCTCGGGGTCGACGTCGACGGCGCCACGTACATCGGCAAGGGTATGTATTACATACCTATAATATAAGGTCTAACAATATTAGCTGAAACTTTAAAAAAAAAAAAAAAACTAAGGGTCAGCGCAAATCTAGGGAAAATGCCCGAGCATTTTTCATTGATAAATCGATAATGAATTGAAGCCTATTGAAATAGATTTGAAAATAGCATCTAAGGGCTCTTACAGACGAGTGAAACTTTACGACCTTAAAATGTCGCTCATATATAAGAGCGCTTAGAGATAACGCGAACACACGTCACAGAGATATATCTTTGGACGCTATTTTCATTTATCATCGAGTTCATTATCATTTGATTAATGAAAAGTTGCCGCTAGTTGTGCGATGATCCTAACGCAACTCTGTCGATTTCGCGCGCTTTTACAGCCGACCTTAACCTCTATTTCCGACTGCAAATTTCCCGGGAACGACAGATTTACTGATTTCCCGGGAAATGGAGAATGAGAATTCCGGGGAAACAATCCCTGGTGCCCGCTTCTTGTCAGTGCAAGCCAGTTCGTATGAAGTGTCCAGGGTGTAGCTAAGACTAACAGAAGTATTGTGTGTCGACAGCGGCTAACAAGAAGGAGGCTCGTCGGCTCGCGGCGCGCGCGGCCTGCACCGCGCTGTTCGGCGTTCAGTTCCAGGACGCGCCCCCCGCGCAGTAGACACCCTCCAGTCTACCGGCACCACGTGAACATTATACCTACCCTACACTACCGTCTACTGACCCTGTAGCCCTGACCGTCGACGTACGGGTCGGTTAACTAAGGCTGCTTTTCCACCAGAGATGTGCGAGGTAGCGAGGCGGTGAGCGAGAAACAAATCCGCCAATGGGAGTGTTTTAATTTCCCAATGACGTGATCAAGCGAGCGCGTCATTGGCGGATTGTTTCCTCGCTCACCGCCTCCCTACCTCGCACATCTCTGGTGGAAACGCAGACTATAGCTGGCGCGTGCCACACATTCACGCAATGCTTTTGTCGCACTGCACGCATACTGAAAAGTTTGTCTATCTCTGTGAAACACGGACGCACTGACAGGAAAAACGCATTTTTGTGTATCTGTGAACGCGCTAGCTTTTGACCTGTATACATTTCACTGCTACTATACCTAATGAAATTATATCAATGAAAAAACAAAGCTATGATGAAAAACCGATTCCGAAAATATCTTTTTGTTTGGTTATCGTCTCTAAACTCAAGGATCCTTATTGATATGCCGACGGTTCTTTAAGGGGATGATCGGACCATCAAACCTAACAACTTTCTGTATGGGACCAAGGTCTAATTCTTACATTTTGGTCGAGTAAAATTACAGTTTTTAAGGAACTGCTGACGTCTGCTGTTTTCGACCCTGGTACCATGCAGAAAGTTGTTTAGTTTGATGGTCTTATCATCCTCGGACCCTGTATTTCGTTAGTTTTCTGTTTAGTACAATGTCAGTTGACGGTGGTATACATACTTTAATGAACTTCGTAGTGTCTATCCTAATTATTGTTATTATAAGGAATGAATGACAGTACAGACGGAAAGGGACCTAGATGTGGCTGCGACTTTCCAAGTATTTTCAATGCCTGTATATTTTATTAACATGACGTAAGTGACGCCCGCCATCAGGCCCCTTTTCATTTTGACCCCCACATGTTTCGCTGTATGTAAGTTTTGTATGAATGATTGTAAGAATCACTTTTCAGTTGTGATTATTTATTATTTTGATAATGTTTAAACGATTTACTTAAAAAATCTTTGAATTTCCAAGAAGAATAAAGACAATGTAATGATCAAGCAGTACAGATATTTCATTTAATCCTCCATTAAATCTCTTGCTGTCACTTTTTGTCATGTTGACGTAGTAAAAGGTAGCAAGAGAGTAAAGGCTTCCGCAAATTGCAGCGATTTTATCGAGCGATAATATCGTTGCGATTTTGCGATAATTGTTTCCAGTAGATTTCGCGGAATCGCTGCAGTGTGTAAGGTGTCGCGATATCGCTGTCGATAATATCGCTCGATAATATCGCTGCAATGTGCGGAGGCCTTTACTCTCAGGTACATAACGTACGTATCCGAATGGAGTAGTGTGTATTTCGATACTGTCTGATTAGTATATTGTGTCAAAGATCCGTTTCCAAAGTATTTTGTATGGAGGTCATAGTAAAATGCTACAATATTCAATATTTAATGGCGAAACAAGTCGCCATTTAGACATTTGAATAGTGAATTGATGTTAATAAAAGTTTCAGATCTACATTTAGTAGCGTTAGGTATATGACTGCTGAATATTATAGCTGTAACTTAGCATTAAGTATGGTTCTAACTGTAAACTGGACCCACTGGACAGTGGAGTTTATTTTATCGTAGGAAATACATTTTATGTTCTAAACTATTCAGTGTTTTACTTGAACAAACTAAAATAACGCTCAAAGGCACACATACATTGTAATGAACCCAAGCCTCAGGCTTTTTGTTATGGGAACCATACAACAAAGGCACAAACATTCAAACATCCATGACCGAACCGGGATTCGAACTCAGGACCCTGGTTTGACAGTCGCGCATGTCAAACTGCGAATGTTCAATCGCTTCACTGAATAAAGGCCTCCGCACATTGCAGCGATTTTATCTAGCGATATTATCGCTGCGACTGCGATATTTATTTCCAGTACATTTTGTATGGGGTCGCGCTGGATCCTACACACTGCCGCGATATTATCGCAACCTGACGCAATCTCTTTAGACTACATTCAGTGGTGGGGCGCATGCGTGACGCGAATCGCGGAATCGCTGCAATGTGCGGAAGCCTTTAATTTTAAAAATAGAGAACAAACCAGAAAACGCAAACGCGCTTCAAATTGAATTACACCAAAATGGCTTTGAATAATTTGTTTCTTATTCGTAGGGCCTTCACCCTACGAAATTGAATTATTGACTAATGGACGCCGGAAGCATTGACAGTGTTGAAATTATTATGTCATTTTGTTTACGAAGTTTTTACAAATTCTTACAGCACAGCATGCGCCGCGTAGTCGGTCGATCAAACGGAGACTGGCGCGTAAGGCCCGCCACTGATACGAAATTATTCCAGGCGGTTCCCCCTACAAAATCAATACGAGATCGAAATTCCGTCCAGAATAATTCCGCATGTATGTGACGGGTGCGGGTCTAATTGTTACTCTGCGTTTAGTTCTCAGACCAATGTTTAGTTAGTCTTTTGGTTCGGACACTTTCGAGCGCTGACACGAGACATACATATACATATACTCACGCCACTATCCCACAGGGGTAGGCAGAGACAACGGCTCGCCACACACTACGATTCCGACATACTTCTCTCACCATCCAATTTCATACATATCTTCAAGAACTTCCGTTGGTTGAGGGTGCTTCGCTCTTGTCCTTTTCGGAGAAGACCATTTATTTGGTCGTGGTAAGTTCTCCTCGGACGCCCCCTGCCCTCTCGACTGTTCCCCTGACATTGGATCGATAAATCTTCCTAGTGAGTCTACTACTCGTATCATTCTTACTCTGTACGTGACCGAACCACCTAAACAAGCAAACCTCTATTTTTTTTTCTTGCTGATGGGAGCATTTAAAAAATTCAAAATGTACTAGCAGAGCAGACGTGTACAAGAGGTCGAACTTCCATGAGGTCGGAACCTAATGACCTCTTGTAGACTTTTGCGCTCCTGGTACATCTCAATGCTCAAACGTTACCTACAAGCAGGTACACATGATGGTCACATCACTCTACTAGCTAGCTTTCAAAAATATCACTTGTGCACTTTTGCGGCCAGCGTGTCTTTTCAAGCAGGGGGGCCACGAGGATTTTAAAATTAATCCTGTTGGACCTACTAGGGGGACTAAGCGGTGGGGCCAACAGTCCGTAAGGATCAATCCTATCATCCTTCAACTTACACCGATCCCTTATCACATTGTTCTTGATTGACATCCAGCACACGTAATACGGCTGTATCACGTCTTTTATCTCGTTCGTTCGCACGCAAATAGAAAGAGCGAAGGTGTGATAGCGCTGTATCACGGTGGCATACTACCTATGCAGTAGTTGAAACTAATGGCTAATGGGTCTAGAAGGTAAGGGTTGAACTACACATGGCCGCACGCGATCGCGATCGCACGCCGCAGGCGATCGCGTTCCGTCTATCCTATATGCTCTAGCAAATGACGTTCCTGAGTGACAGAAAAGGATGGAGCGACGGAAAAGTGCGATCGCGTGCGGCTATTTATAGTTCAACCCTAAAGGTAATAGGTAATCCCTGGTAATCCTTAGGTAGGTAATTATCCCATTTTCTTTTTTTATCGTTTCGAGGATAACCGTTAGAAACAAAATGTGTATATTGTGTTGGATTATGTAGATTATCTCAGGGAATATAGGAGGAAAGGCAGCAAATAAAAGATTTCAATAGGACGTAACTACATTTAATAACATCTGGAATATTGTACTTCATGTACTCGAAACAGAGATCACAACATTTTAGAAATCTTATTTTATCATTTGATTCATGGTTTTTGAAACAATTTATTAAGTTTCAGAAAATTATTAAAAAGGTATAAGTCTGGCCCCGCCACGGAATCTTAACATCTGAATAATTCACCGTATCATCATCATCATCAGCCTCTCGTCCACTGCTGAACATTCACCGTTTACGACACGACAATGTCTTGTAACAAAACAAAATTGACGTACCCACGGCGACATGTTGATTCATGAATCAAATTAAAGATTGAAAAAGAAGCAGAAGAAGAAGATGGATTGTCTATGTTCATGGACTTTAGGTTGATGTGTCGCCGTGCGTACCAAAGTACTAGCTAATAGTTATATCCTAAATACAATTTAAGTACCAAGTTACTGCAAGTAGTTACATAATATGTATAACCACAGAGTACTACTACTAAGTAACTATAACTTATCAACGATTTTTTTTAATTCATGATGATACTTTATTATTTTTTCTTCCCTCCGGACGGAAAGAGTCAATTCTCGTCCCGCTGTGCTAAACGAAGTTGTCGCTTTCCACCTCCGTCGGCTTCGCCTCGGTCTACAATTACATGAGATCTGAGACCTTTCTTACTTTCCTGCCCTCGGTGTGTAAACATATAGTAATATGTTGAGATTTCGTGGCGAGGCCTGTACCTAATGCATAAATGCGACTGAAAATGCAATAAGTTTTACCTTCTACAACTCTTTGGGAGTTATTTTAAACTCTTTCATACCATACGTCTCGTATTAAAATATCACTAATAGCATCAGACTAATGGAGCTAATAGGAATTTACTTACGAGTATGTTACAAAAATCTATCAGTAATTGTATTCTTTATCGCACTGCATAGGTAGGTAGTGTTTGTATGAACCTCCCGATGTACGAACTTTTCAAAGAGCTAGGTATATAAGCCATAGTGGTCGCGGGTCGAGTTCCGAACATGTAAATTTAGAATTTTTCGACAACGAGTAACTAGGTAACTACTTAATAATTACAAAAACTAAAAGATAAGTTTTATTTGTGAAAATATATGCAATCAATATTTTTAATATCTGGAACGCGACCCGATGACAGTCACCTTAAGTTTTAATAAAGATGACTTCACTTTTTGTCTTTGAGATTATACAGGGTGTTACAAAAGTAAAAATAAACATTTATAAACTTTTAAGGGGGTTGTTAAGGCCATCAAACTGAATAACTTTCACTATGGGACCAACATCGAAATCGGGAAAAAAAAAATATGCTATCCTATCTATACACTTTGAATTGCTCGAGTAACTAGTTAGTTAGATTTTTAGTTTTGTATGGAAGATCTGATTTTTTTTTCGCGATTTCGATATTGGTCCCCTACTGAAAGTTGTTCAGTTTGATGGTCTAAACCATCCCCTTAAAATGTTTATTTGTATTTTTGTAACACCTTGTATACAGCCTTGTAAAAGCCGTGGTTCCAGTGGCGAGTAACCTTGCCTGCCGTGCAGGAGGCGATGGTTCGATCCCCGGCAATGCCGACTCGTACTAATGAGTTTTTCGGAATTTATGTACGATTTGTAATACCACTGGCTTTTCGGTGAAGGAAAACATCGTGAGGAAACCTGCAAGCTTCAATTTCGAGGCATGTATTGTACCCACTGTCCATTATAAGTGGGCGACGGGCCCACTTCCCGTCACACTGGCTGGACAGAGTTTCGGCACTACTGTTGAAACGTGGATGTTCTGAGGTTTCAGAATATCTGACTACCCCCTCGGGGAATATAGTCGTGAGCATATATATGCTTGTATACCGCGCGAGGTAGCGCACAATCGCACGTTATAACAAATTCAATTTTGTATTTATTGGTGATTATAATCCTGCTATGGACTATTTGACATCGATACTACCTTCTAATCACAACTTGTGATGAAACAACGAAGTAATAAAGAAAAACTTCATGCTGCTCACTACTAATCTTTAGCCATTCACACATAAGTATTGGATTTTCCACTTATAATAGTAATACTTGCGGACAGAAACACACTAACAATCAGTACCTAAGTTACAATAAAATAACAAAACGACTTTAATATTAATATTAAACACTACACTACTCAGTCTTAGCGGATGCTAAACCGTTGCTAATGCTCTCTGCCGGCCCTCCGGCTGCTACGGGATGCACTTACGAACAGAACAATACATAACTAATGCGAAAACAAAACATTGTAGGTACCTCAAAGTACACACGGCGACACATCATGTTACGCACCCTATATACCCATAACTACACTACGTACAAAACACAAAATAGTGCGGTAGAGAGCCTGCATAGACGCGGCTGCCGGCGCAGGCGCACGATTAGCAGCGTTCAACTTCTAATAGTTCAAAGTCCAAACAGGTTAACCCGACCTGTCGCCGTGTGTACTTCTGATATACTACTCCAATAGAGTAATACGTCTAAAGATGTCATCAAAAAAGATCTTTTAAATTAGCTTTCATGACTATTGTATTAGAATTATTTATTTCTTTATTCGTAGATTGGAATAGAATATACTTACTTGAGGCTTACAACTATGTCAAAGGAACAACTTAAACATTTGTAGTGTGAACCCATCAATATAAAAAACAAATAACATTGTAAACAAGATGTAAACAGGTCTAAACAATAAATGGTCAATAGTAATGGTAATGGTCTACCTTAAAAACATCGATCGACCGGAGGAGGTACATAATTAACTATGTGGAATACTTGAGAGTTGGCACGACCGCACGACATCTGTATCCTAACAAAAATGGACGTTCCAAAGTGGCCACAACTACCCTAATTATAATTCCGTAATCTCTCCCGTTCCATAAAAGTTTCTACCGTATAATTTTCATCCTATAATTAGAACGATCGTCACAAAAGAGATTTTTATCACTTCTCATCTTTAGATCCACCAAATATGCCTAAAGGCTAAAAGTAGTAGAACGCGACGACTATAAGTCGCGCTACGAGGACGTTTCGAACCCTACTCTAACGGCTACACGGCGCGGGCGCCTACGGCGAGAGGGGCGGGCCGCCGGCCGGCGCGGGCCCGAAGTGCACCCTCCGCTTCCCGGCCCTGGACTTGGCGTTCGGCCTCCGCCTCGCGGACTACAGCAGCCTGTAGCTCCACAGCGACAGCGGGCTCTGCAGCAGCGCCACGTGCGGCTGCTCCTTGCCGCCCACCAGCAGCAGGTGCAGCTGCTGCTCGGCGCCGCGCGCGCGCAGCTCCCGCAGCTCCATGTCGCCCGCGCCCACCCCCGAGTCCGGCGTGAGCGTCGCGCGCGCGCCCAGCCGCCGCACGTCCGGCCCCAGGTAGTGCGGGTTGCTGAACCCGGACAGCCTGTTCACGCGCTCCGCGCTCGCGTAGTCCGACGTCGACAGCGAGCCCTCGTCCTCCTCCGTCGTGATCGTCACCGAGTCCGCCGTGAACCGCACCGACGCCGACTTGGGGATCGCGACCGCGCGCGCCGCCGGCTCCCGCCGCCGCACCGGCTCCTCCCGCCGCGCCTCCTCCTCCTCCGAGGAGTCGAGGTAGACGAGCTTCGTCGCCTCGACGGGCGACAGCACCGGCGTCGGCAGGATCATGTCGGCGAAGTCCGGCACGGAGATCGGCTCGCGCGACATGTCCCGGTAGGTCTCGGCGACGTCGGCCTCGCGCGGGCTCTCGCCGCCGTCGGCCGGCTGCCGCTTGTCGATCACGTACGCGGAGTGGGACTTGGGCAGCGCGTCACGCTCGCGGCGCACGAGGCTCTCGGTGGAGTCGCGCTCCCCGAGCACGCTGTAGGAGCAGCGCGCCGCGCGGCGGATGTGGAAGGTCGACAGCTTGCCGATCTCTCGCAGCAGGCTGGCGGGGGGGTCGGGGCGCGCGGGGGCGGGCGCGGGGGCGGGAGGCAGGGACGCCGCGGGGGCGGAGCGCGCGCGCAGGGGCGCGCCGGGCACGAGCAGCGCGCACGCGTCGACGCGCGGCGAGGGCCACTTCAAGCTCTGCTCCATGCGCTCCCAAGTTTCCGTTGCTGAAAATTTTAATAGTTCGTTTCATCATCATCACAGCCGGTGATCTATATACGTTTCACTGCGGGACACAGGCATGCAGTTGCAGGCATGATCTCTGAGGGTCAGAGAGGGTGTATGGGCGTTAATCCATCACGCGTGCCCAATGCGGAACGGAATTTCTTCTTCAACGTGTGCAGGTTTCTTCACGATGTTTTCCTTCAGCGTTTGAGAGTAGACGAAACTACGTTCATAAGTTTGAAAAACTCATCGGTACATGGCATGTGGTCCGTGCGGATTCTAACCTGGACCTCGAGATTGAGTTTCCATAGCTCTCCGCAACGCACCATCGACATTGAAAGATTGAAAATTTACCCTGATGATGACGACACTGCTAAAACAAAACGCTACCGGTTCAAGATTAGTCAGACTGGGAATAGCTAGACATACCGAAGTGGAACCTCCACAGCTCGTTGGTGGGGTGCCCGGCGGCCTCTCCGCCGAAGATGTAGAAGTGTCCGCCCGCGCGCAGCCCCGCGTGCCCGCTGCGCGCGCTGGGCGACACGCGCGCCGCCGTGCGGATACACGTCCACGTGCGAGATACTAAGCGACACGACAAACAACACTGTTATTATATCATTCATATTCCTTCTACCTTCTTCGTCTTCCCAATTGTTTGCATCAGCTTTTTGCAACTGCACAATTCTCTTCTTCAATCTCAAAGACTCAACTCAAACGAACATTTGAGATCCACCCGATTGTTTTCTTGCAAAGTTTTTTTCTCCCCAAAAACCAGCGACGACCCATAACATTCCTAACCCTTCGATGCGAGCTACACCGTTTTAGGTACGTTTATTTCTACGTAAGGTAGCGTGCACCCGTTGGATGAGGGCAGCGTAAGACCGGTCATGTCTAGCAGTGGGCATTTTTCGGCTGAGATGATGATTATCTATATAGAGGTAAAGTAGCTGCATACTGAACCCTCAATCGGCAAGCATCTAATCCTGATGGGCAAATCTCTTTCCCACGTAGGTACCTACGTTGGCAAATCAAACTCAAATTACTTACATGCCATTGACTCGACAGAAGAAGCTTGGGTATTATAAGCAGGCACTACACTCTCGGGAGAAGTTCCAAGAAATATTGCTAAGGCTCACGACGCCGCAGGATCATGTGTAGGGCATCTAAACTCGTTCTCAGCCTTTCTCGTCTGTTCTTTACGAGAATGTAAGTACAGGCTTTAGCCTCGTCGGTCTAAAAGCGTCAGGTATATACCTACTTAGTGGGATATACCTACACACGATGACGCATATTGACGGAGCGGCAGACGTCAGTCCGTCAATTGTGAATCAAGGAGTCGTATGAAACCGCACGCAGTAGAAGCACACACGGTGCGTCAATCAGTGTGTGCTTCTATGTGCGGTTTCTTACAGCTCCTTGCTTCACAAATTACGTCTGCCGTTCCGTCAATGCGGCATCTTGTGTGATATCACTTATGTATATATAGAAGTGTATACGTACTGGTGTCGTAGAGCCACAGGTCGGCGCACTCCCTCAGGTCGCACATGCCGGCGTGCACGTAGAGGCGCGCGTCGTGCAGCGCGGCCGCGTGCCGGTGCCGCGCCGGCCCCGCGCCCGCCGTGCGCACCTGCTGCCACGACGACGACTCTGTGCCAGGGCCCGGGGGGGAGGCTCATTATTGTCTACGAGTGTTAGCAACGTACTACCTACGCAGAGTAGGCTCTGGCCGTTGTAGAAGCTGAGCGGCTGAAGGGATTTCGTAGACAGAAGGTGGTACGCGGTCACGTTTACCGTCAGGTTTCAAGGGGAGGCGGAGTGCATGAATACGTGACCGCCTTCTGTCATATCATTAACGATAGGTGAAGCATTCTCTCACTCAGCTCTGGTGGATAAGCCTTACACAGCGCTCTAAGTCTATTTGGGAATCTGTCTTCGATATTGGGAAAAATTGTGTTATCGAAAAAAGAAATCTTGCATAATAAACTTTTCTCCTCTCCGGACGGAAAGCGTCAATTTTCTTGCCACTGCGCTAAACGAGGAGAAAAATAGTACACTAACCTCGAGCAGTAAATAAGAAAGCCTCAGATCAAATTTTTGTTGACCTCGGCGTAGCCTGGTGTTGGTAGATAGGTTCTTTATATAATATTAAGCTGAATCAGATGTCTCTTGAGTAAAGCGAGGTATGGCAAATTTCGTTTCATAATTTTTTATCATGAGACCTGTGCCCCGTGAAGTACGATAAGCATACTTTCAACTGGCATCTTACCGTAATGGAACGCCCAAAGCTCGTTAGTGGATCCCCTCAAGTCCTTGTAGCCGCCGTAGATGAGGAGGCAGTCCTTCAGCGCGTGCGCGGAGTGTCCCCTGCGGCCGCGCGGCCCGACGCCCGCGCTCGCGCCACCCGCTCCAACGCGCGCCTGTCGCGCCGCGCCTCCCCGCCGCCGCGACACCGTCGTGTCCGCCTGCCCCGCCAGCTTGCGCCAGAACATCGTCTGAGGGTCGAAGAAAGGGTGAGACTTAAAGAAGAACTGCCGATAGAAAGGGTTTGACAAATGCTGAAAGAGCAAGTCTTGGAGATTATCCTATGTAATATGTGCTCTATTAGTGCTTTTGCAATGGTCAGTGTAGAAGTCCTATAAATCGGGTTTGCACTCAAGTTGGCCGTTGCAGACAAAATGTATGCAAATGGGGTTACAGGGATCCTGGCCAACGCAATGCGGTTGCGGTGAACCTATCCAGTCGATACCTACCTGCTAAAATGTCCGTTGTATCCGAACACCTGCATTATGCACTAATCTCAGCAAAGATGGAATAAGATGCTGTGTAGAAAAGATACCTATTCGACAAATCCGCCGCCCAGTCAGATGCCAACTTATGCCAGTTCGACAGACCGGATGATATGCTACTTCTTCTTATCTTGTGGGCAGCACAGCAAGCCCTGGTGTCAGAGTTTATTCAAACCGCTTTACGGCCTCTGACGTGGTTTTTATGTAATGACTACTACCACCAGAGATAGTAGCCGGGACCAACAGCTTAAAGTGCCATCCGAAGCACGGAATCATCTTTCCTTCAGAAAATCAGGTGATTCAGCCTGCAATGTCCTAACCAACTGGGGAAAAACGCACAAAGTGACATATCACTACCTTGTGGGAATCGAACCCACGACCTCCGTGTCAAGAGCCCAATGCTCTTAACCATTAGACCACGGAGGCAGTTCTAATATATATATGCTTCTAATAGGCCCGGAATGGCCGGATGTTTGTGCTGATCGAAGAGAGCTGACTAATAGTTAAATTGTTGCACAATATTTTATAGGTACCTAAGTAGGGTACCTACTAATTATGAATTAAGTAGCACCTGAATTAGGTACGTTTTTAAAGCTTCTGTTATTAATATCATCAAAGAAACAGTGGTCAGAATAAGGAACAAACCTCAGTGTCAAATATCCAGAGCGGTGTTTCTGCGCTGGAGGTGCCCGGCTCGCCGCCGAACACGTAGAGCCTGGTGCCGTGCGGCGTCGCGCTGTGCTCCAGCAGCGCCGGCGGCGCCTGGCCCCGCGTCGTGAGCCGCTCCCATACTCCCGTCGCTGCAAGGCCACACGGATCACATATCATTTGAGAGCCAAGATATATTGGAGTCATTCCCCGGGCTCGCTGGACTTTGTTGTCTAGCCGAGGAGCTCCTGTGAGTCTCATGTGATTCTCTTGTGCCATTTGAAATTGAGACATATTTTTTAGGCTTTTCAAAGTTACGTGAGATTCAGGATGCTTAAGATATTTTTACGTTTACAGGAGTTTCAGTGGTGGGAATGGGCCTAAAAATACATTCAGGAATTGCTACAGATGTAGGTATAACTCACAAGATCTAAATTGCCCCTGAGCGATGACCCTAGATAACAAACTAAAGATATTAGTTTCATTATCACGGATGCGGAAGAAGAAAGAAAAAAAGAAAGAAGAAAGATAATAATAATAATAATATCCCCGCGGGGGCAGCTTGTGGCGAGCTGACGGTGAGTGGCGACACCGCGAACCCCTATCCAGGGGGACCATACAGACATGCGCTTACACACACACATACAGACAGTAACACACCCCCTACCTCTGGCTTGCCTTCATTGGCCGTCCAGAGTGGAATCGCAAGAGCAAAGAACCTATGCTCCAGGTTGGAAGTGTATTGCACGTAATGGCGTAATAACGGGGAAACCCGCTCACGGGGGTAAACCCCGCGATGGTGAAACCGGTGCCGCACCTCTCGACAACCTTTAGCCGCTCAATGGGATGTTGCCCCATTGTCGCACTTTGTGCGTGCGGCCGTTTTATGGGGCCCACTCGACGAGTTGGCGAGTCACCGCCTGCCCTATTAACAATTTTGAGACTAGTTGTCATGGCAGGCGTCCGTTAGTCTCCTCCCATAGCCCAGTATCCATCCATCCAACTTTCACCTCTATAGCCCAAGACCTTATTTTTCCATCACGGCCATAGAGCCGGACTCCAATAGTCTTTGCACCTGGCGGGGACCATCCCCGTGTGTATCATGTTGTGCGCTCGGAGATGGTATCCGCCATGTGTATCCCTTACATTTAGATTAACTTGTCTTTTGAACGGGCCTCTACATGTTGGCTTCGGCTCCATGCACGCCTTCCAAAGGTCCGGGACTTAATTGCCCGTGATTACGGATCGTAAGACACATAATAATATAATAATAATAATTGTTTATTTAAATCCAAACAAAAGAAGAAGAAAAAGAATAAAGAAGAAGAAAGAAGAAGAAGAGAGAAGAATTTTCTGAATCCCTGCAATTTCTGAATCCCGGGTAATTTCTGAAGCAATCAAGCATTTAGTTAACGCATGAGGATAGGTAGGTACCGTAGGTACCTCATATTAGAGTAGAATAGAATATTTATTATTTATTTATTTATTGATATATAACAACACAATGTTGTAGATTAACAAACAATCGAATAGAATAGCATTTCAATTTGAATCACTTTGATTTTGAACACATTATTTCAAAGGACCTAAGACCTAAGGTTAAAATTCATAGACGTTTTTTGAGCGTAAGTAGGGTCGAACACGTATGGATTTTGACAAGGGGAGATCGAACTCAAACTATAAAACCTATCTGAATCTCGGCCTCTCGACAATATTTAACTAAGATGTGAAGCCGAGCGTGATGCCATTGTGAATGTTAAAAAATTGTAATTAAAAAAGCTTATTCGTAGACACAAAAGATCACGAACCTTCACGAACTCTTTATCTAATAGTTTCTCTGTTGGAGTCGTAACTGGTGCTCGACCCAATTAAGCTTGGTACTGGAGTGTCAAAGCGTCGGTCGAGCGTCGCGACGGCGAACGCGGCCACTTGTTACGATCGAGGGCCCTTGCTGATGTCGGCCGGCAGTTACGAACGAATCCAGGCCCTGTACCCGGACTTTCGATTTTCGATATATCGAGACCGTTTCGGTCCGAATTTCATTGTAATAGAGTTGACATTAGAACGAAAACGTTCACGTCAAGGAGATGTCGTCCATTCTGCATGTCGTGATGGAATGTTTGGTACCTATCTATCTACCAATTACACTTTGACAAGATGAGTTCCGTTATCAGAAAATTCGCCATAGAAAAATAGAGTTAAATACAACATACCTACTCAGATAATAACATAACAATAAAATTTAACTTTATTTTTGTAGTTATATCTAATGTCATGACATGAGTCGCATGAGTCGTTCTCTCATAGTTTGTACCTACACGAGTCATCAGTTCGTCACAAGTAAGTAGGTAGGTACAAAAAAGTTAATGCTGTAGTGTTTGTAGAAACTGGTGCTAGCAAAATGAGAGACAAATACAGGATCCTTCTTAATTGCTCACACTTTTTTAAGGGACATTTTCAGACCATCAAACTGAACAAATTTCTCCATGGGACCAACATCGAAATTCCGAAAAAAAAATCTGCTGTTCCATAGGTAGGTACATATGACTCGAGTAGGTTTGCAGTTTTGTATGGAAGAGGTGTTTTTTTTTCGCGATTTCAATGTTGGTCCCATAGAGAAAGTTGTTCAGTTTGACGGTCTGATCATCCTCTTAAAAAAGTGTCAGCATATTAAGTTGGACCCTATATAATAGGTAATATTCACATCACATAAATGCTATCCAATAATCTGAGCCAAATAATATTCACAGTTCACTTATTTTAGCATGTCGTTTTTCCGCAGCCAATAAAGCTTTGATAACTCAATTTATGGCCAATAAAGCTCAGTGAAAAAGAATTCATCAGCTTTGCGATAATGATATTATTAGGTCATATTATATGCCAAAGAACTGACATTCGATGGAAAATTTAGCTTTCATAAATGGAGACCACGAATTGTAGAATGCCCTCCGGCAATAGAGTGACGTCTTGAGACAGGACAGAGATGCGAGGATAAGAAAGGCTGAAGATTGTTTTGTAGAGCCTTGGGAGAGACCTATATTCAGCAATGGCCGATGGAAGGCTGATGAATTGATGATACTAAATAGCTCTGTCTAGGTCAACTACCTCTCTTCTCCTTTATGCGAAGCATTGTTATATTATCAAGACTACAGCAAATCTCTTTGTAGACATTTACGGGTCTACGCTGATACTCACCAAGATGGTACCTCCAGAAGTCCCTCAAGGGCACAGCACCACCCGAGCCCCTGCCCCCCACCACGTAGACGTGGGGCCCCAGCAGTGCGGCCGCGTGCTTGCCCCGCGCGCGCGGCTGCGTCTGACCACAGTCGCTCTCTAGAGCACTCCACATCTCATCTGTAAGGGAGAAACGTTGTTTGTCAAGTTTTTTGGTTGATGGAAGGAGGGATCACACACGATGACGCATTGACGGAGCGGCAGACGTCAGTCCATCATTTGTGAAGTAAGGAGTTGTATGAAACCGCACGTAGAAGCACATACATGAGAGATGTTTCAAATAAGCTAAAAGTGGAATGCCCTCCTGTATTTCCAGATACAAACACCCCGGGTTCTTGATGGCTGGGTGAACCATGATTAACTCGGGTACCTACTGGTCAATCTGGTCATTCAATTTTATCTACCATCAAACGAAGTCAAATGCAATAGGTACCTAACATTAATAAAAAACGAATTTCAACATTTTCAACCTTTACCTTAGAGGATAATTATCTGGTCTATTTTCGTCACTTTGGAAAACTGTAGTAGGTACCTACAGTTTTAAATATTCTTTCAGTGGGCGTGCACAAGACAATAATTTAACACTCGTGTTCAAAGCTTTGAATTACTTACATCTAGTAGGTAAGTATATCAAGGAAACTTTCTACTTCAAAGACTTTTAGCTTCAAAGAATGCATTGCCCTTCCCCTTTGCGATAAAAAAATCGGCAACTACATCTTACGGAGGGTGAAATGAAATGCATCGTCGTCCCCCAGGGCTCGTTGCTGGGCCCTCCGCTATTCCTCCTCTATAAGTATTGCTTATTGCGTATTTGTGCCCCTCCGGCTTGAAGAAGGACCCTCCGAGCGAATTATCGCTTACAACTTGTAAATATTGGTTGAACTTAAAAGAAATGTACCGTTTATTCGTTTGTCTCTGAGCCAATATGCTACCTATTACCTCCCATTACAATACGGTTTGTAAAATTTCACTTTAATTCAAGTTAGGTTTAGGTAGGTACTTTATTGCACACCAAAACAAAAAATGAGTTTGAATAAGAAAAAGAGATAAAATTGCAAGTATCTACGTATGAATAAGGCGGTCTTATAGCTAAAAGGCTATTTAGACAAGACCTTACAAACAACCTTAGTATTACGAGACTTTATTATTAGCAGAAAATTTCGTATTTTAAATGCCAAGGAGGTTAAGGTTTTAAAGATTTTCGACTACGTAACGAAGCCGTCATATCTGCAGACATAATGCGGTACCTATCTGAGACCAATAATGGAAGTAGATAACTCAGAGAGAGGTTCACAAGAAAACTTTTTTAGAAGCACGACCGGGACCCTAATATTTTACTTTATACAGTACCTAATCTCATTCCAGAAAGTTTGCTACCACTTTGTCCCTTCCCGAGTCTTGGAACGCTGCCAAGAATTGTTACAGAAAAGTTCGATATCTCGAATGCAGGAGATCTCGTGACAGGTCTTAACTTCGAGTCAACATCTCTTTATAGTAATGTTTGCTACCAGACTGCAGTTGTTAGTGTTTAGTTATAATATTGACCCATCAATAACCGCAAAACGACAAAAGTCCCCTGTGTAGAACTGCGGACTTTTGCACCCCCATTGTTTGTGTGTGACCCGCACATCCAATTAACTGAGACCCCTTGCGTTCACTATAAAAAATAAAAAGAAGCGACTGGCGGTGGTCTAACTATTGTGGTTGACGGCACAAATAGGGTGGAGTGAATGACCCGAAGCTGGCCTTCCTCGCAAACAAACATCTATACAACCGTTTGAGTTCTTTTACTTTTATTTATACCATTGATCAAGACAAAGGTGAATGATATACAAGGTGTAATCAGGCAAAATAATAAAAAAATCTGCTGTCCCATACTAAAGTGCAACGCCTAATCGACTCAAATGTATGCAACAGCTGATTTTTATTTCGCTCCGATCGGTTTGCTCCCATAGTAAAAGTTGTTCAGTTTGATGGGTAGACTCTTAGTTTAAAAGGATGCTAATGATATTAATTTCACCCTGTATATGTAAGTTCTTAAATGTACTTAACTTTAATATCTCTCAAACTTAGATAGGTACCTACCAGAATAATAATGATTTTTCAAACTACGATGAATTCCAATCTCAGCCATTGAGATGTCTGAATAGCCGCTAACGGGGTGAACAGAACAGTAATGGGGAGATGGACAGTGGGGGGAGTGGGATGGGGTGGAGGGTGGAGGCCGTCTCGACCGGCGGCGCTTAGATCCGTAACGAGTGCCCCACTGTGAGGATCAGAGCTTAGTCCGTGGACTTAATTGCGAGTCGGGGCTTTGCGCAAGGATTTTATTAGATATCGACAGTGGAAATTTCAAATGTCGTAAGGGACAAACCCCTACTTTTGAGTAGAGCCAAAAAACAAAATTTTGGCAAAAAAAACATTATAACTTCTTTATTTTCTTTCCTATTAAGGTGATTTCCAGACAGATAGTTATAGAATTACTTCATCTATAGAAGAATATTGATCAAACCTGGATTATCACAATAGTTTAGAAGTTAGTGTCCCTTACACAATAGAATTTTTGAAGAGATGTCCTTTACACAACCGAATTTTTGAAGAGATGTCCCTTACGACGTGGAAAAAATTGCGATTAACAAAAAATCTATGTTACGCCCTATCACACCCTACGCTTAATCATAATCATTTTGTTGTAACTGCCTACCAGTCTTGTCCACTCCTATTATTGTATGTTGTAAAGCTATTATAAAAAAAAAAACACCTTACAATAAAAAATTTCGATCCAATCAAAGAGATTATTGCTATGTCAGAGACCAATTTCAGATCAGCAACGGTTAAGTTTAGTTTTGTTTGTCCTTAAACACTGTTTTTCGTCCGTGTGGTGTCGGCTAAGAGTAGCACCATCCCATTTCCTCCCGTGGGTGTCGTAAAAGGCGACTAAGGGATCTACCGGAGGGTGGGCAGCAGCAGCCTCTGAATACACACATTCAATCCAACTGCGATCGCCAACCCGCCTGCCAAGCGTGGCGATTATGGCAAATCCCCCCATTTTTGGGGAGGCCTATGTCTAGCAGTGGACGTTTATCGGCTGATATGATGATTATGATGATGAAACACTGTTTTTACCGGTATTGTTACCCCTTGCTGCCCTGACCTAGCGGCGGTGTGTCAAAAAGAAAATAAAAACTGACAAAACGGTGATTCATAACCCGATAAATGACATTACGTCTAGCTTGTAATAGCCGTATTGAAGAACGCGAAGCGCTAATACAATGCGACGAACGTTCGATCAGCCGTATTACCTGCCGGCAAAATTTTGATCCGCCGTAATACGAAACGGCTCTTTTTAGACGGCTAGCTGTTGTCTTCTTATTTCTCGTTTGAAGTTGATTACACTTTATCTTTCCAATTCTTGGCCACCTCTATTCCTCGAGGAAAACACTCTGCTACTTCCTGGAGGGCGCAAGACACAGGGCACAGGCTACACTGCGATAGATGTCGAGTGGTTTATGGTGGCCGGTATGTAATGCAGCTAATAAATTATACAAACCGACTGCGAGATAGTCACGAGTTTAATATGAGCGTGATAGAATATAGGAGGGTATTCTGAATGATATTAAATAAAAGGTGATAATTAGTATAACCATTATATTTCATTACTTTGACTCGATATTTAACACTGTTTCGTTAATAAAACCACAAAGAAGAAATGAGAAACTACACACATACAAACTAAATCATTTTAAAGATTATAATAACAGTTCACATAAATTAAGTTTACAGTAATTAGTTTAACACTTACTTGGGCAGCGTAACGGCAGGAATGAATCCCAGATAATGACTCGACACCCATTTTATATACCTGTTTTCCCGCCAACATCAATTCTGTTATTGGCGGAACAATCAGGGAATTGCATTGCTTCAAATATTCACATGATTAATAGGTTGTAAATAACTATTATCAGCAAACAATTATTGTAAGCAATATTATGAATAATTAGTATGGAATTTAAGCAATATTCAAAACAATGAATCACTAAATAATTACTACCAACAACAGATGGTTGTTAGTCAGTGTTGCCAGTACTAATATTCTAGTAGGGATTGTTCTACTACCTAACAATATATTCATATTCTTTAATATATTTGCTAACACGGCCATTCTGATAGTACTTCGCTCCTCGAAGTACCAAAAACCTCTTCTACATCGAACACAATTTCATGGAATTATGGATCACATTAAATTAAATTAGAATTGATGTAGCAATTGGAAATAGTGAAGTTAGTATTGAATAGGAATCCCCTAGAGTCAGTTTAGGCTATAAAGGGGTATAAGTCATTGTCACGTTGGTCATAGACGGATACACTTAAAAATGTCAGTAGGTATTAAACCAAGAGTCATTATCAAAAAAGTTATAATCTAAATCAAAACATCAAGTTATTAATTGATCCATTTTTCCATCTCTATTATTTATTATAAACATGTTACTTATACGTTTTCATGTAGGTACACTAAAATTTCAAAATTATTGTTATTTGCTAAATAAAATTGCTTCAAATAGAAATAATTAATTAACTTTTACAATACTCAGGACTAATATTAGCACAGATATTTTATCACTACCGGACTGAATACAAATTTCTAATTACTACTAATTATATAAAACTAATTTGACACATAAACCTAGATTAAACTACCACATAATCTTTTCAGATTTAGAAAACATTGAAGTGAACATAATTTAATGTCAATTATTTTGAATCTGCTCGGCCATACTGATTTATAATGTAATAACAAAAAAATATTTTTTTTAGCATGAAATCTCTTAAAATGTAACTAACTAATATTAGCAATGATCATTAGGATATAAACAGGATTTATTTATCCAAACTGCTCGGCCATACTGACAAGTACTTCGTCCCCGAAGTACATCTCAATACTTTTAATGGAATAACGATCACAATGATTTAAAACTATTCCAAATATTATTGAAAATGCAGTAATTATTGATCATCAACAAATATAGAATCTTCATAATATGGTATTAGTGACCGTGACCGCGAAGATTAAACTGACGTCTAGCGATAGTACCTTTGGTTATAAAGGCCATAGGCGAAGTATTTTTCGCTTACGCTGATAGACGAAACATCAGTGTAACCGCGTATGAGACAGCGATAGTCATAAAATCCTATACAATTTGTATGAAAATAGCTGTCTGACTCCGGAGTCAGACAGCCGTCGTAGAACAAAAAAGTGGCTACGTCGATAAGGACAGCAATAAGTAGCGATCTCCTTTTTTAACTAGAGCGAATTTGCTATGTGCATCTCTTACTGAGTGATATGACAAGACACGTGCTTCATTCTAGTTCCTTCTCTTTCTACGATAAAGGCAATCCGAATTTAAAACAAATTGTGATCATTATTAAAAAAAAAAGAAAAACATCAATAAATCTAAATCGTTTTCCTGAAAAAGTTTTTAACAGTTGTCTTTTCATTTTCGTTCACATTGCATCACTTTAATTCATCAATTTCATCATTGATTACCATCTTTTTACATAACTTTGTTTCATACATCATAATATGTATATTTTTCAACGCAAATAAACTTATTTCATTTCATTATTTCCATATTCACACTCATTTCGTTGATGATGAAAAGTTCATCATACCTTTCATCGTCATACATCAACATCATACCAACGTCCAGTCTAGCAGTCGTTCTTACTTCGTCCCAAAGTACAAAACTCACATAAAATCTCACATGAAATCTATAGATTTAAGAAAACGTTTTAGCATATTTTTGAATACAAGTGGGCTTAACAATGTGTAGGTACTTACTTAATTAGTTATCTTTAAAGTGAATGAAAAATTTAATTGAATGTTCTTATAAGAATAAAGTAGATAGGTATATAAGAATAACCATAATAATTAAAAAAAAAATTATATTCACTCTAAAGATATTATCTTATCTTATCTTATTTTATTTTAATCGTATTTAATTATGCCGATCGATGCCAAAAAAAAAAGAAACAAAAGGTAAGAATTTCATTAACATTGCAATCAACAAGTCATTAAATACGCAATTTTGATTGAATTAAAAATTGTTTTACGTAAATTCACAACATGACACTTCATCAGTTCTTTACAATCAAAGTTAAATAACTTTTACTCACCTCTGGTTCTACTCTGACGCTACTCTGGCGTAACTCTGACGCTACTCTGACGCTACTCTGACGCTACTCTGACGCTACTCTGACGCTACTCTGACGCTACTCTGACGCTACTCTGACGCTACTCTGACGCTACTCTGACGCTACTCTGACGCTACTCTGACGCTACTCTGACGCTACTCTGACGCTACTCTGACGCTACTCTGACGCTACTCTGACGCTACTCTGACGCTACTCTGACGCTACTCTGACGCTACTCTGACGCTACTCTGACGCTACTCTGACGCTACTCTGACGCTACTCTGACGCTACTCTGACGCTACTCTGACGCTACATTGACGCTACATTGACGCTACATTGACGCTACATTGACGCTACATTGACGCTACATTGACGCTACATTGACGCTACATTGACGCTACATTGACGCTACATTGACGCTACATTGACGCTACATTGACTCTACATTGACTCTACATTGACTCTACATTGACTCTACATTGACTCTACATTGACTCTACATTGACTCTACATTGACTCTACATTGACTCTACATTGACTCTACATTGACTCTACATTGACTCTACATTGACTCTACATTGACTCTACATTGACTCTACATTGACTCTACATTGACTCTACATTGACTCTACATTGACTCTACATTGACTCTACATTGACTCTACATTGACTCTACATTGACTCTACATTGACTCTACATTGACTCTACATTGACTCTACATTGACTCTACATTCTAAATTGTGAAAATCGCAACCTGCTACACAGCATAGTCCCGTAAAGTTAACGTTCGTTCGAATAACATTAACCAGTAATAATAACAATAATTAGAAAATAAAATATATATTTATATTTTTTTTTATACATCGTTTGCGTAAATGATTTTATGCCATGAATCTAACGTAGTATTTTGAATTTTCTATTTTTAGTACTAAAATTTAGTATATCTGAAATTCTGAAGTTAATTCGTCAGTTCTATTCAATTAATAACTTCCAATAAGCAGATATAAAAAAAGATATAAAAAAAAAATGTTTGTACCTTCATTTTATCGAATTAAATACCTACCTTCATAGCTAATTAACGAATTATAAATAACTAACAGTTGATTTATTATTTCAGTCATTAATTCGAATATTTTAGTTGGATTCTATTTCTAAATGATAACTAAGACCGCCTTATTAGTACCATTATCGTTTCTTTGGTTCTTTTTCTATGCTGTATTTGTATTTTGGTGTAAATAAAAGAATATTTCATTCATTCATTCAATGATAACTAGGAACTGTAATCTTAATATGAAAAAAAAATAACGGCTACCTATTAAAAATTATTTCTATCTCACCATACTAGCTTTAAAAGCGTATGAAGCGTAAAATGACTGGACTAAGCAGTATACTAAAACATTTTTTTTTTCAAAGTTAATAATAATTCTTTAACTGCACACTAACAAACAGAAAAACACAATTTAAAGTCAATTCATCATTTAGTCAGTTACCTCAATCCATCTACCGCTAGGTAGTAATGGTACCTATAGAAAATTTGTTGTTCTGCAACACAAAATCGAGAGAAAACGACCGTCCAGTGGAAGGAACTATTTTTATTGTCTCAGATCTTTATTATTGAAGAGCTTTGTAGCAACGAATGAACTAGCATAGCATATGCTCACGACTATATTCCCCGTGAGGGTAGTCAGAGATATTCTGAAACCTCAGAACATCCACTTTTCACCAGTAGTACCGAAACTATGTCTATTGTGACGGGGGTGAGCCCGTCGCCACTAACACACACACACACATATACACATACATGAACTAAGTAATTGTATTATGCTTTCGGTGCTCAAACAATTAAAATTATTCTTTTAGTTAGAGTAATAATTGTACAAATTATACCAGCCGACTAGTAGTGTGGATGGGGAGACTGGTACCTAGACCTACCTACCTATCAAACCTAGAAGTCTCGTACCACTTGTCCGCGGACAAGGTGCCGCCTAAGCCGTATTTCTTAGCACCGAATAACAAAAAAAAATCCTATATTTTTTCGTTTTGCTATTATGGGGTACATTGGTACCAAAGAAAAAAAAATCTAGCATCGACCAACATTAAATCACTTGTTATTTGTTGAAACATGATTTGCGAATGACTAGAACAATAAGTATCGTCTGTTTTTCAGATTTATAAACTTTTGTTTTGATTATTACCTCATTATTTACGTAGGTACAATTTTAGAAACAAGCAAACACAGCGATATTTAATAAGAAAATAATACGGCCTTGGCCATTACCTCGCTAAATATTTGGAGCTTCAGTCTTTGTTTCCCGTAAATTTTTTTCTTTCTTCCCTGCGGGTGGGTAGGTGTTCTCTGGGCAGGCAGGTGGATTTCTCTGGGTGGGATTCTCTTCGTGATCGGTTCAGTCTGACCAGGTTCTGGGTCTGTCTCCAGGCACCTCTCCAGGACATCGTGGATGGATTTTTTTCGTTTGCAAACCACAGCAGTTCCGCGGTGATCGTGCCATGAAAAAAAAAATATATATTAGTAAAGTAACTATGCGGCGAAGGAATACGATTCCACTTCTGATGATAGAATATAGGAGGGTATTCTGAATGATATTAAATAAAAGGTGATAATTAGTATAACCATTATATTTCATTACTTTGACTCGATATTTAACACTGTTTCGTTAATAAAACCACAAAGAAGAAATGAGAAACTACACACATACAAACTAAATCATTTTAAAGATTATAATAACAGTTCACATAAATTAAGTTTACAGTAATTAGTTTAACTCTTACTTGGGCAGCGTAACGGCAGGAATGAATCCCAGATAATGACTCGACACCCATTTTATATACCTGTTTTCCCGCCAACATCAATTCTGTTATTGGCGGAACAATCAGGGAATTGCATTGCTTCAAATATTCACATGATTAATAGGTTGTAAATAACTATTATCAGCAAACAATTATTGTAAGCAATATTATGAATAATTAGTATGGAATTTAAGCAATATTCAAAACAATGAATCACTAAATAATTACTACCAACAACAGATGGTTGTTAGTCAGTGTTGCCAGTACTAATATTCTAGTAGGGATTGTTCTACTACCTAACAATATATTCATATTCTTTAATATATTTGCTAACAAGCGCTTAACTTGCAAGACATCAAAAAGAGCTAAGTAGATCTTCTTTTCGTAACAATAACTAATTTCTTCTCTAGTACATAACTTAGTCATGGGATTACGCAAAGTATCTAATTCCTGATTTAATTAATTGATTAATGTCTTCTCTTTTTACCCTACTGACCCCCAAATTACCCTCCTTCCCTGGAAGGAGGGTAATATTTTTTGGGTATAGGTTTCTCCTTGTTGTAAGTATAGGTATGGAAGTAAATTCTCTTTGTGTTTTCTAAGCTGCTATAAATAAATAATGAAATTACATAAACAACATTCGTCAAACTATAGCCAACTAAAAATAGACCCTTCCTTGCTCAAAAGCCCTTTCTCCCGAATGAAGCCCTTGGCATCAACACCCCAATGGCCTCCCGTCTCAAAGGCGACTGGAACAAAATCATAAATCTACTCCAGGTTGGTAATTCCGGTTGGTACTCCAGGTTGGTTGGTAACGTGCATATATACTGGTCTCGTTCCAAACCAGACAACCGCCTTTTTGCCAAGAGAATGACGCTTACCATCGATGCGGCTCAAGCCAGGGGGGCTCCAGGACACACGACACTTCTACAGACACAAGCACATGGCGAATTATGTAATTTAAGGCTTGATGACGGATATACTTACATTCCAGCACAACGCTGACAACTTAATTTATGACAACACTTTTTCTCCACCCAACACTACAAATATTTGGGACTAGCCTACCTTGCAATCTGGATGTAAGACTTTCAAAGAATCATTGTAGAGCAGCTTTCCCAAAATAAAGGAAGGGAGAGAGTACCTCCAACCAAATTAGCGTATGACTCCGGCTCCATACTATCACTTGTTAAGCGGGAAACATCAGCACAACCACCGCCAACCGCGCTGCTCACAAACAGTGACAAAGACAGTCTTGCCGCGATATCATCCCTGCTTGCACGGCCAAGTTTTCAGGGCGCTTCACGTGTGGAGAGGAGGTTGCAGTTGCAGTTGCAGTGGTGGTTAGAGTAGTGAAAGCTTTGTAATATCTGTGTACGGTCATTTATTTGGGTATTTCCCCCTTGTTTTATACAAAACAGCGGTTCCCTATTTGTCGGTAAACCTCCGACTTCCGAGTTAACTGTTCATGTGGGTGGTATCCCCACAGTGGGCACTATGCTAAGTGCACTAATAGCTGAAAAAAAATGGTTGTATGACTCTCTTCCTTTTATTCCTATTTATAATTTAAAAAGTCGGTAGTTAATGTTACATTTTACCCAAGTCGATAATATATAAGGTGTTAAGGTAAACAGTTGTATTACTTTAAGGGGTGATTGTACACACGGCGACACATCAAGCTACGCAAAACAAATATAAGTTGGTCGTGCGACATTATACATTACTCTACCTACGCAGCTTATTATGGTTTTGCGTTGCTTGATGTGTCGCCGTGTAAACCGACGGTACTGAACAACTTTCTCTAAGAAACGTATAGGAAAGTTGCAAAAAAAATTGGGCTTTTCATACAAATTAATGTTCGATCAGCCGATTATCGAATATTTGTATGAAAAGTTGATTTTGGGAACTTTCCCTTCTTCCTTTTCGAAAGTTATTCAGTATCATGGGTACAATCATCCCTTAAATTAATGCATCGTGCATAACAATAAGCAGTTGTCTAAATAATTTTGCCGAACCATGGTGCATACGAAAGCTAGCTTCTTAAACAAAACATTACTAAGCAAAAGATAAATTGTTTTGTGTAATTTTATTGGAACCTGGAATCTGAAATTGGAATATTAATTATAAATTCTTTTATTACCGAACTTTTTAAAAAGCTTTACAACATTTAATTTTAGAGTGAACAAGACTGGCAGGTAGTTACGCCAAAATGATTACGATTATTCTTAGGGTGTACGTAATTTATTATTATAATCACAATTTTTTGAACGTCGTAACGGACACGTGTTCCAAAATTATAATGTTTAGGGACACAATCTTCTAAACTATTATATTAAGTGAGATGTGATCAATAGTTTGCTATAGATGAAGAAATTCTAAAACAATTTGTCTAAAAATCATTACAATAGAAACAAAAATTAAAAAGTTATAACGTTTTTAGGCAATAGGTATTTGGTTTTTGGTTCGTCTGTAAAACATTCAAGTTTAGTATAATATCAAAAAGTATAAGTATAGATATCAAAAACACGATAAAACCCCTTTTAAGTGTTTAATTTTAGTTTAAATAAGAACCGTTGTCATGACTTTCTACAACAACTTTAAAATTATTTGTGAAAATAACGTCGTAAAGGACATACTGTATTCAAATTATTTGTTAACATAACGTCGTAGAGGACGTAATGTAAATAACTTGTTGCTACTTAAGACAATATTTATTCAACATTCTAAAATATTTTACCAGAATTTTTGTTGTAAAGGACATAATGCAATAATTTTTGCTACTTACGACAATGTTTATCAAAAATTTTAAATTACGCTTTCAGACGTTAATGTCGTAAAGGACATAGGGTAATAATGTGTTGCTACTTACAACAATGTTCATTTAAAGTTTGAACTATATTTTAAAAGAGTTTTATGTTGTAAAGGCATGTTATTTTTTTGTATGTGGGTTACAACGTTTTAAGGCTGTAATTATAAAGACTTACGACGTTGCATAAAACTACATTACAGTTTGAACCTAAAATTTGACCTATACGACATATATTTTTAATATTTTTGTCACTTACTACAAAATGATGGTCCTCGTATCTCCTTTATTTGAAGAGATATCAAAGTTTTAAATACACAGATCGATAGAGGACAAAATTCTGAGTTCAGTGGTATATTCAGTGGACTTACGACAAAATGTCCCTTACGACATTTGAAATTTCCACTGTCGATATCATACTTTAGATAGCGTAGAGGTTATGCAATACCAGATTGCCTGAAAAATTGCGTCACGCTGGAGCTGATAGGGAGAAAACACGTTAGGCTACAAGATGTGACCAACAAAGTGAGTGTCTCGGTAAAGGAAGATTTTCGAGCGGTACCCATGACCACAGTAGACTCTACGGTGCCATGCATGATTAAAAACCGAGGACTGCATAATACCAATGCAATGTAGTCGCAACTCCTGAGACAACAAAGTAAAACCTAAAGTATGATGTTGAAATATTTTTTTTGTTTTCGCCCAACAAGAAGACACGTCTGACTGAATTTATTGTTTCTATTTCAGAGGTTTGGCAATCGCAAATTCAAAATCATTGATATATAGTAGATTACACACCGAGGGCAGAAAAGTAAGAAAGGTCTGAGGCTTTCTTATCTACTGCCCAAGGTGTGTCTACTGTTTTTCTCCTCGACGGAGGTGGTAAGTGGTAAGTGGAGCTCAGCGGGATGAAAGTTGACGCGTTCCGCCCGGAGGGGAGAAAAATAACATTTATCAGCATGCTGTTGTTGCGAGCAAAGGGAAAGAAGAAGCTGTTGTTGCAAGGTTCACTTTTATCATTTTCATGATCTGATGTATTAAATTAAAGTGTGTGTAAATACGGAAATACGGAATGGATACATTAATTAATAATGTCTTACTGATACTGTTTTAGAGAACGCTCTACTTCGAAGAACTATGTTAAAAACAGTCAGCGGACAGGCGGAGACCGAGGAGGGTCCAATAAAGCGAGATGAGCCCACAATAACGGCAGATTGCTGCATTTTCCGAGTCGCTGCCGGCCATGAATACTGATCGCCGCCGTCGCGATGCCACTTGCATAACTTTACGAACACTACTATGCAAATTGTCTATACCAAAGGCTTTTCTGAATAGGTAGTCAATGTTGATTTTGCTTTGTTATAAAGGAATCGTTCAATGAATACCATAGCATTACACTGCTGACTACGTATATATACCTATAGATAGTTAGAGGTATTTTAAAGAATCATATTCAGAATACAAATTTCACTAACACAATTTGACTCAAAGTACGCTTCGAAATTGAAGCATTGAGTTTTAAAAAACTATTTAGACAAGTCTGAATCAGACTAGAATCGAATATCAATGTTGCGGAAAATCATTGGAACTAATTTTTGTATTTGGAACACTAACATTAAAGGTGATAGTCGATTGCAGCGCCACCCCAAACCAGGTTTCTTATATTCCTGGTCAGGCTTTACAACGAAAACTGGCGCCCGACAAGGGACTCGTATTTTTTTCGATTTAAAAATCAGTTACTAGGTATACCTACCGGTATCTACCTGGGTGTGGGTATGTACCTACATACTACTACTTTGTAAAATGTTAAAATAATCAACGAAAAACGTTATTTATTTATTGGCATAATATCCTGCCTCTAAATTATGTCATCTGTAAGAAAAACATGAACACATTGAAGCTGCAAATGAAATACACACGTTCTTCTAAATTGTATAAAAATTCAAATTGAAATGCTGTTCATGCAGCGAGGGATCATCTCCCGCAGACAGGTGCCTGCCTGGTGGGTCGGGGGAGGAAGAGAGGAGCAAATTGGATTTAGTTCACGACTGTCGACGTCTGTACCTACGCTTGTAGTGTTAACTGTACACGACTGTACCGAGCTCTGTTTCAATTACTTTAGGATACATGTATGAGTTGCCATGAGGAAGTAGGATGTAATAAATTTCTTTATGGTGGTGTTGCGAGTTTCGAAGGTAGGAATATGAATGGATTTGCGTAATATAGAAGCTTAAAAAATAACAGACTTCAAACAATACATAAAATAAGTAAAGGTACCAATAATAGAATATGACATAATCATCGGTCTACAACATACATACCTAACCTGTAGGTATGGTGACTAAAATCGATTCCCTCCCGTGTGGGGCAGGTATTCAAAACATTTTGAATTATTTCACTGCTCCCAAACATTTTACAAAGCCAAACCAAAACCACCTCTATTGACCAACGCAACAAAGTTTATTTAAATTGTGGGGTCCCCTTGCCAAAATACCGGCTAGGTAGAGTAGCGTTCAAATAGGAACTTAAAAGTAAGTAAATCAAGGTACATTATTGTTGGTCGTGAGAGCAGCTAAACGGCCCCTCTGCGGAGGGTGAACGACCCACATCGTACCTCGTACATCCCCAGACCGGTGTTATGCAACTTGTCTGTCTGACTGTCAGGACTACAAGCCAGGGAAGCCAGGGTGCTAATGGTTACTGTGTAATTGGGCATCGACATGTGCCATTAAATCTTTTTATTGCTTTTGCTCTGCACTGATTCTTCAATACGCTTATGGATGTTGAGATGGAGTATGTGTCAGAAACTCAAAACCGTAGCATGTGGCGATCTGTTGTATCTGCCTACTTCACTAGTGGGACATTAGGCTTGAGCATATCCTATATGTATGTATGTATGTATGATCCTTCTATATTAGAAAGTATCTGTGATTTTGTCAATAAACAAAGGTAAACAATTTATAGACGATATTTTCATTACAAAAACAATAACGAATTAGCAAAAAATACAAAATGGAAATTCTTAAAAAAAAAATAAGGACTACATAACATTTTTGTAATTGGTCATTTTATTGTTAAAATTAAGCTGTTTTCTATGTCTGATTCCTTCCTATGAAAAAAAAAACGATTGTGACCAGTCTATAATGGACTGAACTGCTTATTTTCTCCACTCCAATCCAGACGGACGAACGGACAGTCACCGAGGCGAGGTGGTTCCATAATAAGTATTCCACTCTACCATTGTTACTAATCCGTGACTCTACTTTCAATTTTGGTACGGAACAGTAAAAAGATAACACAACAGTCTACAGCATTTAATATCGCGAGTAACCTCAATTAATAAACGTAGGATAAAGTTTTACACTATTCCCGGTTTTTTATCGATCCGCATAATGGGTGCAATCAGGCGTAAAGGCGGAGATGTCTGTAGCGGGAGGAAAGATCATTTATCACGTTCGACCCGCTTAGAGAGTGGTTTGTTCCATGATATAGGTATTTGTCAGCTCAAGATTTATCTTTCGTCGTAGTCGTATAACACAATTGTCATGTAATCCAAACACAACCCAGAAAAATGTAGCCGAAAACATGTTTTCATGACAAAAGATTTGATGTTACGATTGTTACGTCATATTGGCGCCCAACGCGGGACTTCGCAAACGATATAAAACGAATAACTACCCGTTCGTTGAGTCAGTGCAAGGGTAAATAATAAATATTTAACTACAGGTTGTGTTGTACGAGACATAACTCAAGGGAGGGCCCCTCGTTGACGGCTGCTCAGAGTTGCGTGACTGATGTTACGAGGCGGGTTTATAGTCGCTTCCACCTGCTCCCGTGCGCTGGCAATTCCGATAAACCCTGCCTGCTAACGGTATATTCACTAAAATGACATAAAAGCTTTCATTCATGCAAGAAAATTGCTTTTTAAAGTCATTATTTTGATCAGGTGCTAGTTTGCAAAAAAAGGAAGTTCTTGTGATTTTAATGTGAAGAAGTTTAACATAAATGTAAATTGGTAGACGTATAGACGTTAGTCGTTTGTAAATCTCCCTCGGAACAATGTTGTGAGAATCAACAGAACGAGGGTGGCAGGCCCTAAATTAAGAGTAGAATCAATCAATCGAAGCACTTACCAGATTTACAAGGGGCTGTGCGATGTTAATGTAATGTGGTTTTTACCATGTCGCCACAGTAGAAACTCTGATGTAGTAACAATAAACATAGTGTTGATGTAGAATCCTTAAAAAAATATAATTTGATTTAAGGTGGAAATTATCTGTCTATTATGGTAAAACGTAATGCGTAGGAAACTGCTTTTCTATAAAGATTAGTAGTCAACGTAGTCGAAATCTATCATAATCATCATCGAACGTACATTTTTTAGTGACTATGGTAATGAGAGTAATTTCTAAAACTTGTTACATCAAGTACTTTAATGTCATCTGTTAAGTGGATTCTTTAAACAAAGCTTAGAAAAAAGCTAAACTTGTTAGGTTTTGCTTGCTAGAGCTTTTTAAAGCTTGACAGACTTTATTTTAAAAAGTAGTTTTTTTTCCTATGACCAGAAGAGCCCCGTGTTGGGCGCCAACTTTTTCATAGACATTTTAACCAATATGTTCGATTCAAAAAGAGAATTGAAAAACTAATGCTTGTTGAGACCTTATTGCTCTAAGGTTGAGACTATCCAGGCAGCTCTGTAGCCATGATTTCAGATTGTAGGTAGGTACAGTCAGCAACGAAAAGATGTAAGTATACCATAGAGGTAAGTATCCAGTAGTAAAGTATACCTACCTAATAAGTACTTTTAGAACTACGACGCGACGTGGAACAAAAGTGTATAGGTACAAACTTTTCGTTGCAGACTGTACGTACTTAACCGTAAGTACCCATTTTTCTTGTTGTGTAACCTATTGGTTACCTACTGGGTTAACTCTTTCGTAACACCAAAGCTTTACCTAATATCACACAAACATAACAAATTGTTTGGAGAAATAAATACAGTTATTGAACATCGCTTTACAGATTTCAGCATCTCAAACCCACAACAACAAGCCTGTTTTGAACCGTATTTAAGACCAGTTTTTGTGGCGACTGGCTATTTAATTTAAAAGCTACGCTCTTGTCGTTGGGGCATAAACACTGCAGCTCTTCCTTGGTTTTGGGACCTCAAATAAATCAAAAATATTCAATATCAATTTATACGGAAGTTGATGCTGTTGTTGTCACAGTTTGGATCCGTGGTATTTAAGTGCTCTAAAAAGGAGATATCATTAATGGTCAATGAACCGAATATTTTCAAAATAAATCGAGCCCCTTTCGTCAATTACTCGACAGTGGTAAGTAAACCTCGGCACGCGCCGCGGTAATGTCACCATTATCGCCACCGCCACCGCTGAGCTGCAGCCCGGGTGTCAAGCGTCACTCACCGACCCCTCAGCATCCCATCCACGACGTTTATTTTGTCAACACATCACCGGGAACTAAGCAGTTTACACTTCATTTACATTCTAACTGAAGCTTGAAGGTTTAAGTTCACTAAAAATGTTATAAATTAACGAATAGGTGTGTTTTATTCTTTGTCTGGGTATTAAGTAAGGTCCAATGAACCAGGAAGGTGTAGCCTGTAGGGAGCTGAAACACGCGATCGGCGTGGGTGAAGTCGCGCGACGCACTGGCCTGGCCTCCACCCGGCGCCCGCCGCGACGCCGGCCGGGGGTGCGTTCAGGATTTCGGACGCGCAACTACTTTAATGCTATACGGAAACGGATATACGGATATGTGACGAGCGCGTTGCCGGTTCTACTGATAACTGCCATTGTGATTCCAATTACACTATCAAAGTTGCTCTGATAATTTAAGATAATGAATACACTATATTTAATTCTTGGTGACATCATTTCCTTATTTACAAATAGTTAACAAATTCTTGATAAGTAATTAAGTACCTACCTATTATAAATTTTATCATTGTTATGAAAAGATTGGTTCACTTTACTTATCTAAAAAAAAGACATTTGTATGAGTACCTACCTAGACAAAATACCTACTAGCTATTCTTTTACCAGGGTCAGTCAGTCAGTGTTCTCTCCTTGATCTCTCTGATACAAATGTAAATGTTACGCAACGATGAAGGCCATAAAGGGCATTGAACCTTCTACCGCTTTTAGCAAAGTGCCTATTTTAAAGGTTCATAATTTTCATCTACGAATCTACTAACTAGGTCAAACAATAATAAATTTTACAGTAGGTACTTATACGACTATTTAATTTATACTCAATGAATTTTTTATCCTTCAGGAAAATGTAGGAATTTCAGAACGCACGCGGATCGATAGACGCTACGGGAGGCGGGAAAGTGGTGAAAGCGCGGGAAACCTTCAGAGGTCGCCATCTTGGGGAGCGCGTTGCCATAGCAACAGGAAGCTGTGAAAATTTGAAGCTGTCAGATTTTCATCGGATTTTCTCTGGTAACTTAATGAAGATTTTTAAGAAATCATTATCTTAGTGCAATTTTATTTTGACGGCCCGACAGCACAGTCTGTAGTGAACCTGCCTGCTGCGCCGGGGGTCGCGGGTTCGAATCCCGTAAGGGACAAATATTTGTATGACGAATATGAATATTTGTACCCGAGTCATGGATGTTTGTATCTATATATGTATTCTATATCGTTGTCTAGTTATCATAATACAAGTCCAGGCTAGATTCTGGAACTTTAAATGTGACTAGATAATTTGTGTGTCCAAGACATTTAATTTTTATGATAATTTTACGTTAGTTAAGAAATTTAAGTTCAGAGATAGGTAGTTTATATATTGATTGGGTGCATTTTAAGATTGTCCTATTATATAGAATTGAACTAAATAGGATGTTAGTTAGCGATTATTTATCGTCGTTGGGATTCATGGAGGGTTCGAGCTGATTTATTGCCTCGACTCCTGCCCTAAGGAGGCACTTACGGGTTGTAAAGCTGAGATGTCTTTTTAATCTCCTGGGTATTGTACCTATGCGTAGGGAATATGAGCACTAGTAACGGCCAAACCATACGGTTCGTTTGTGGGACATCAGCGTCAGATTTTTTGCACTCTACAGAGGGTCCATCCAACGCCGCAAAGGGTCGAACCTTTACACGTTCATGGACAGTGAACGAGACACAAATAGAACTTTTATTATTATCGCCGCTATAGCCACGAACGTGTTAAGTATGCAAAAATGATCCATTTGTCGAGCTCTATGTCGTCGTAAAAAGACACAGCTCTAAGGCAGAGATTAAGAGACGATTTGTAAGTCATAGTTCGAACTCCCGTGTGTCAAAATCCATACATTTCGACCCTACTTAGCTCGAACTAAGACTAAAAAAAATCGTCTCTGAAACTACTTAATAGAAAAGAAAAAAGGCTGGCGGCCTACTCTTATTTCGAAATATGGTCGAAATAAGAGCATGTAATGAAAAAAAAAGTTTATTGGCTCTCCTATAAAATTTCCTCATTTGAGGTTCGCTTCTTTGTGACGTACCTACCTAGTAGGCGATAAATTATGCTGACGGTTCTTTAAGTTGATCAGACCATCAAAAACTAGGTATCTAAACAACATTTCCTATGGGTATTTTAGAATTTATTTTGGAGCGTCAGTGTTGTTATACCTAATGCCACTGCAGTCCATTTTAAAAAGTGAGCCAATTTCGCCGCTGACACCAAAAAATGTCTATCATCATGGCGAGACTACCGCGTCAACGATACATTTTCCCAAAAGCTTTCTATCGAAAGAGTTCTCAATGGGGGAAAGTAGGGCAACCGCTGAAGGATCGAAAGCGTTTAATCACGCTTCTGGCTCAGTCAGGCAGGCAGGGTGCAGGGAGCACGATATGGAAATTGTTGGGTGGCACGCGAAACTTTAATGCAAGCAATGACGTTCGATAAAACCTTTTGACCTCTAGTAACCGCGGTTAAGGCGTGTATCAATTTATAGCTATGCGATTTTTAATAGCGTCAGTTTTGCCACAGATTACTTCATGTTTAGTTGGTCGCCAATCCAATGGTCCTGCATGATATAGATCATAGCCCAATCCTACAAAACTCAAGTCAAGCTCACAAAGGCAATCGCGACGATGCATCCTTTCGCATCGACGTTGTATACTTTCTCATCAACGTTGCATCCTCTATCTCGTATAGACGTTGCATTGCATCCTTTCACGCATCGAAGTTGCAACCTGTGTGCTTTCAGACAAACCGTCCGTCAAATTCATGAAAGGAGGTCCTTATCAGAAAACTCGCTGAACGTCATGCATGGCATAGCATAGCTTGTGGATTTCACTAGCTTTATGTTATGTGAATATAATAATAGTGAGAATGCTTCCGTGCAGGCTCAGCTCACGTGCCCAGGGCGCCCGCCGCTGACCGATGACCGATGCGAGCACGAATGAGAGGGGACCGAAATGGGTCACCGAGGGAATGTACCTACCTATAGGTGCGCCCATTGTAGACTAACATTAGTGGGACCCCACCTAGGTACTACCTAGGTAGGTTTACGAAAATGGGATCACACATGATGACGCAATGACGGAGCGGCAGACGTCAGTCCGTCATTTGTGAAGCAAGGAGTTGTAAGAAACCGCACGTAAAAGCACACACGCGACACGGTGACGCATTGACGCAGCGTGTGTGCTTCTACGTGCGGTTTCAATGCGTCATCATGTGTTGAAAGCGCTAAGTATAGGTAAAATAGGTGTCTTATTTATTACCTATGCTACATTGGTTGTGCCTGAAAAAAGCAATTTTAACCAAGAAAGAGGAAAAATCTGGAATGAAACATTAAATCTCATGTCTCTCTTTCTTATCTCTCTTTTTTGTGATGTTCTTGTAAGTACATACATTTAAATAAATTAATCCGAGGGGGCATACTTTTTAAAGAAAACACTATCTTTTGTCACAACTCTGCGGTTTTTCTAAAGCAACTTAGTCAGCAACCTGGCAAGTGGCGTTAACCTGGCAAGCTATTTCAAAAGTTGGCCCATTTGATCAAGATTTCAAAACGGTGTCACACGTGGCACTTCTTCTTAAAACTAGCAGCTCTTTTGGTTTGGGAGTCAAGCGTGACCATCGCGGCGAAGCAAGTTCCAATAAGTATAATACGTACCTAGGTGACTAGGTCATACCAATACCTGCATCTACATTCATAGGAACCGACCCATATCAACCAAATTGATTGATGTTTGTTTAACAGAGCCCGGTGTGAAAATACATTTGAGTAGGTTGCACTCTGATTCGATTGGAAGCTTTGAACCGGTGCAATGATTGGATAATTTCATTAGCGGTTACCACACTGTTGGACAGCGGCAGGAATGTTCTCTCATTTGTGGTGCTACGGTCATATGCAGTTGTCGACTCTTGGACGAGACATAGTCTTAAATTCGTTATTTGTGAACTTGTAGATGGAACAAACTTAGCAAATCGTCATCTTAACTTCGAAAGCATCCAAACAACTTTAATGCATTTAGGTAGGTACAGTTAGTTAAAATTGTACCTAAGTCCCCTACTGATTGTAAATTCCTAACTTTTACGCATCTGAGATTTAAGAGGAAGGAAGCGAGCTGCATACAAACGAAGTTAGATCTTCCGTTAGGTGTTAAAATAAGGAAGTATACAGATTCAATGCTAGGATTAATTTAAGATTTCGACACTTCCTAGGAAGAACATTGTACTAACTCACTTTCTAGCTGTGACGATTCGAGGTATAAGTATTTCAAAGACAAAGTTAAATAGAGCCGCAATTAAAATCACGAATTTAAATCATTCAATAGTAATATTCAATCCATCGTTTATTATAATTTTTTTTTTTAAATTTATTTAATAAGAAGTTTCGAAATACATTTTTTACATAAAGTCCTACAAAACCATGTTTTATGGTTTGGCTGTAGGAAACAGAAAATTACAGTCTCGCATTACATAGGCGCAATTATAATAGTCTATTTTTTGTTTTGGTTTATCTACATGTGCTCCATCCAGGATCGTTCTAGATCAGGGTACATAAACAATTTGATCTATGATGTCCTCTCCTGCAACATGCAAAAGTGAGTTAGGTACAATGTTATTCCTAGGAAGTGTCGATTTGTATGGAAATCTTTGACCCACTGATAACTTATAAATTTTAAAGAAATTCTGACAAACTACCGGCACCCAGATAGCTTCTAGATTCATTATTATCCAAAATACAAAGGGTGGTAATTAAACAGACTTCTTTTTAATAGCAGTATAAGCCTCTAAAAATCTACATTGCCTTCTAAATTACTAAGTCAGCCACAATCAACGCGCGTCTAAATAATACTATCTTAGCCACTAGTTATCTTCTATATAAGACACTCTAAATACAACTTAGCATGGTGTTTATTTCTTAGCATCTAAATTTGTAATATGCATTCAAGCAGTAATCTTCTAAAATATTAATAAATGACACCAAGAAAGTAGTTCAATTAGCTTCTAATTTTATAACTCAGTAAGTTTAAAATTTAACTCGTCCTACATTAATTAATCGTCAAAATTTACCTAAAATTGTCATCAAATAGTAAATTATGGCCACTAAATACCCAGAAACTATTGAAGGAAAACAAAACAAAAGACTTTTTAAATCAATTCATGTACTTTGAAATACCATAATTTTACGTATAGTAATTAAAATAAAGATATATTAGATAGATAATAGAAGGTCCCATACAAAATTAGGACTTCGAAAATTGTCAACAAAAAACAATCGCCAAATGTAACATTCGGGATTCGGGGGATGACACCCCCCCCCCCCTTTTTTTAGTCCAATTTTGTTTTGAGTAGTAGACTAGCTAAACAGTAGCAATTCGGTTCTGGCACTCGCCGGCCGCTGCCGCGGCACCGCTCGCTCCGCTCGCTCGGCTCGTGCGCTGTGGTCGCAAGAAACCTAACATGCTCGTCGCTTCGCTCCTCGCTAACCTAACCGACTGAGTTAGATCGCGCCCTCTTCCCTTTATAAAAACATAATTTATGAAATATCTAGATAACGGTGAATCCCAGCGAAAGAATAACCATTAAAACTCATCTAAAACTTTTATTTAATTACAAAAATTACAATTGAAACAATTGCAACACGAATGCACGAACGAATTTGGTGCAAATGGCCGGTCGCTGTCGTCTCACGCACTCGCACCAAATCGTACAGTGGCTTTTTTCACGATAAAAGAATATGATGTATTAATTTACATGCTAAGTTGTAATATATGATGTTGTCTATTGAAGCTTGAACTATATTTTTTTGTGGAGCTTATGTTGAAGCTGTAAAACGTAAAATGGTGATGAGTTGTAAAATCCGTGGCTGAGTTAGTAAATTAGGTGGCAATAGATAAATCAGTAGACAAGTTAAAATAATTGCTGAACTTTACTTGACGCTTTCTTTGGAATTATTTAGTTGGTGATGTAAAAAAGACGAATTAGTTTATTAGAAGCTATCTTATTTTCCCGTTGCTTAGTTAAAAAATGAGAAGTTTGATCACGTGGCCAAAAAAAAATTCAGTGGCTAGACTTATAATTTCTCAAATACAAATACTTATTCTTTGTTTGTAAGGAGCGCGCTAGAGGGCATAATATTTATTATCGGAGGTCCAATAAATACCTAGCTAGTTTTCTCCCACCTCGCGAAATAAGAAACACGTGTCCATGCATGTTTCATGCGAGGGCGTGCGAAACTTATTTATTGCGTGTTGCGTTACCTTACGTATACCTAGTACGAGAGTGGGACTCAGTCGGGACCCGGGACCGGGAGCATGCCGTCGCCTAGGTAGGGAGTGATAAATTGGCGAGCCGCGGGGGAATAAATTCACAACACCTGTACTGGTGATCAACGTTTAGGGAGAGGATGTTGATGCATGTTTGATGCCTACCTGCTGGGAAAGTTTTATTGCAATCGCAGGCTTACTTAGTCTATAGTAATAAAGTAACTACAGCATAGGTAGCACGACACGAGATAAAAGGTGTGATACAGCCGTATCACGTGTAACATGCTACGAGTGAAGAGGGAACAGAGTACCATAGTAACTAAAAGTAACCAAGTAACTAGTTACTTATTTATCAATTTCGTATTATAGTCTGGTTCACTTTTCGACGGATTTCAACTCTAGCGGCATTTTGGGTAACATTTTGCCAAATGTGTTTTTTTTACTAATTCGGACCTGCTGAAAACGAATTTCGATGTTGGCACTCCCGAATTTGCGAGCTCGAGGAAGGGGAAGGCTCCAAAGGTGACTTTTTTCAATTTTTCGCGTATTTCTCGAAATGTATAAGTTTTATCGAAAAGTTTTGTATAGACAAATTAAATCTGATAAAATTTTCTATGAAACAAGTACTGTGCACTTTTGTCATAGGACTTAACCTTTGAGGGCTACAGTGCCGAGAAAGTGAGAGCATATCAAAAATTAGGAAATTTGTATGGCGACCCTCATGAATGTTGAAAATAAAAATATATATATATTTCGTGAATAAGCATATGCTCACGACTATATTCTAACTAACTCTTCTATAACTGTAATCTGTTTTATGTGCCTAATAAATAAATAAATAAATATTCCCCGAGGGGATAGTCAGAGATATTCTGAAACGTGAAACCTTAGAACAACGACGTTTCACCAGTAGTACGAATAAAGGCCTCCGCACATTGCAGCGATTTTATCGAGCGATATTATCGATAGCGATATCGCGACACCTTACACACTGCAGCGATTCCGCGATTCGCGTCACGCATGCGCCCCACCACTGAATGTAGTCGAAAGAGATTACTTACCTATAATTCGTTATTATAAATTTACTTTACTAGCTTTTCCAACGTCTAAACTAAGTTCTAGTATATTTTGATCTTGGTTCACATTCAACTGACTGAGGTTACCAATTTTAATAAAATTATAAATTGAGAAGTTTAGTAATTTTAGAAGTTTAAAATTTTCCTCCCTTTCCGTTATGTTGTCCGGACTGGCATTCAATCGAACTTCAGAGTTAAGTTTTTAAGTTGCACCATTTAGTCGCTTTGCAGACGATGGACATGTTGTCCGCTGATACTCGCAATCACGCGCAAGCGCAACTAGATTTGATATATTTCTACACTCTACAGTATGCGTATTAGGGACTGTAAGGCACACATCTATAGTTTTTCAGCGCACAGGCAACGTGATCGTGGGTGTCCGCCGGAAAAAATATCCATCGTCTGCGTAGCCCCTTAGGGTCCGTTTCAAAACGTGTAAAAATAACGAGGGGAGTGAATACGAAAGAGAAAAATCATATGAAGATTTGTATGAAAGAGTGCGATAGATTATACTCTCGGAATGATTTTTACACGTTTTGAAACAGCTTAGGTTCTTCGTAGTGAATAAAAGTCGATGAAAATGGACTGGTACAGTCAAGAGCACATCAAGCTTTACACTTTGTATTTTGGACCGGCCGCGTACTGTATGACGCATATATACAAATCAGAGCTCAGCTTAATCTGGTGATGTCAAGCTCCACTTGCTCTTGACTGTACAAGTCTATCAATAATATTTTTTTGTAAACATGCTGTAGGGTGTATATTTAAGAGCGTTTCAACGCCCAATTCATCTGGCCGAACATTAAATATACACTCTGTGACGTGTGTGCTTAATTTAAAAGCAATAAGTAGATGTAGAGTCGATATAAAATACGACTCTATCAAAATTAAATTTTACCTGAACGCATCGCAAGGCGCGCGCAGCCCGACCGGCCGCACAATCTGCAACTTCACTTCACTTACAACTGTCAATGTCAAGGATAATAGAAAATGGGAGTGTTTTGTTTTCATTAAAAATTCACTTGTTTTTCACTCGGATTTAACGATTAACTCGGTCCCCGCGCAGCCTTCATCCCACACCGTTCACTAATAACGAGGTAAGTCTCTAAATAAATCACCAAATTAATAATTTACAATCAATTAACATTGCGATCACACAGTCGGGCGTTGCACTACTACCAACTTTCAGGAACATTTCAAAAAGTAGTACGTATTTAGTGGTCGAACTGGTCGAATAGAGTGGTTTTGTTTTGTTTGTATGGTGAGCGAGTGATGTGATGTGTTGTGTTTTAGATAGTGTCTGATGAGCGCGTGGCCCGGTCGTGATCTCGAGTGGCCGCGGGGCGGAGCGCCCGCGCCGACATGACGCGCCCGGGACCACCTAGTGAAAACCTGCCCACGGTAATGTATTGTCATCTTTTTAAAAATATTTTTATTTATAACTAGAGTTAACCCGCGAGTCGCGACTTCGTCCGCACAAATTATATACCAGATTTGAAGTCAGATCATAAGCTATCAAACAAAATGGGGGTCAGTGGGTCATTTTCGGGGTGGGTTCATCAATATGGGTTCAGTAGTTTTTGCGTGATGCTGTTACAAACATACAAACAAACAAAACAGACAGACAAAAATTTAAAAAAAAAGGTTGATTTGGAGACAGGGATACCTAAAGACCATACCTATCGTAATCTTTTTCATGCAAATATCTTCAAGGTACAGACCTTAGATTATCAAGATAGACAGTCAAAGCTACGAAAGCGTCGAAAAAAATAGGAACCAGTACTGGTTCCAAAACCCTATACATATACACGCACACATACATATTTTGTATGGCGCCTCACGCACACCAACCTAAGAAAGTTAGCCCCTTTTGTTTTATACGGAACAAGTGTGAGGCTCATTCTAGACATATACTTTTTCTAAGGTACAGACACACTTCTATTACAATTTATAATAGTTAATTTTACACAGAAATATGATACAATACCGATAGGTAATAAAAAAGAAAACAAGAACTAGAACTAGGTACCCGTTGAAGACACGATGAGGCCCTGTAGATAAGATTGAAGAAAGGCTTAGTTTATAGGCTTTGTAGCTATTATTTTCTACATAATTTAATTTAGGCTTCCAAAAAAAACTATACATAGGTAACTATAATGGATTCTACACACAGAATTAGGCTATGCACATTTTTGGACAATCTCAGAATTAACTCAGTCATCCTAATTAGAACACAGCAGTTATAGACTTATCAAATGGTTTCATAGATAAGATGATAATTATATTATTGTTTTGTAGTGCTAGTTTTAATCAGTAATTTGTTAATAAAACCACTTGATAATAGTTTCCTGTAAGTGATGCAATGGGAAGTTAAACCAGTTCAGGACAAGTTTTATTAAAATAATGTTGTCTGCATCAAATGTGACATGACATACAACAGTATGCATTAGTAGATTTACATGTAGGTAACATTACAAAATTACATAATTATGTAATAATAATTTGACACCTTCCGGAATAACATTGTTGTGCACGTTAGATGATCGCTGGTAATAATGCAACACACATTTAAATACTTTATTGTTTTTCAAAGTCGACTGTTAACATGTTATCCCCCTCACAATCTTCAAAACTGTAATGGCTTTGACAAATATTTTAAATTCTTAATAATTAAAACACAGAACTTTGATCTGCATTATGTGACATACATAATATGTAATGTGAACAAAAACGTCTGGAAACTAGTGTTCGATTTAAGTATCGAACATTGTTAATTAATACTTTCGCTGCTAAGCTCCAAACAATTATACCTACTCATACAGTGATGAAATTGACACCCCTAGGCGTAATGCAATAGAACTGACTCGCTATGTGGGTTCTTGCGCACAGTTGCCCATTTGTTGCCGACCTACAACGTAGGTCATCAGCAGCCAAAGTGTTAACAACTACTTGTTTAACTTACTTCTATGATGATGGATGTGACACATTCAAATCAAACAAAATGATTGATTGATTATTATAGATTATTCCTGATTCGAATTCCGACACTACATTTAATGATTGTTGATCGTTTAATGTTGGAGTGTCTAAGGGTTGAACTACACCACGTAGCACACCATCGCATTTTTCCGTCGCTCCTTCCTTTTCTGTCACTCAGGAACTTCATTTGCTCGAGCATATAAGATAGACGGAACAGCACGCCGCGTGCGATCGCGTTCTGTCTATCTTATATATGATCTAGCAAATGACGTTCCTGAGTGACAGAAAAGGATGGAGCGACGGAAAAATGCGATGCTGTGCTGCCTGGTGTAGTTCAACCTTCGATCAAAATAAAATGAATGGATAGGCCTAAAGCGCGGTAAGTTGAAGCAAACTACTGGTGCACTTGGTACATACAAACTAGCGCCATTATCTGTCAAATCTAGGGCACTTTCATACAAGTGACAAGTAAAAATTTCATTTGTTTTGCCTCATTTTTCTGGTTTGAAATGTTCGCTTAAGGCCTATCCATTCATTTTATTTTGATCGAAGAGTTCAACCCTTACATGGAACATAAGTTTCTAATTGTCATTGATTTGAGAATACAATAGATATACATACAAGTAAATATCTGCTGTAACCCTGACTAATGTTATTGATATTTTGGCCATGAAGATGGTTAATGTAATAACATTATTGTTATTTTCAAGCATTCATTTGCATTGAATTTATTATGTCATACAATAAACATTACAGATAATAATCTGGAGAATATTTGTAAGAAAGGAGTGATTGCTGAACTGATGGCTAAGATCAGATGAATGTAAAGCCTGACCAGGAATATAAAAAACCTGGTTTGGGGTCGCTGCAATCGACTGTCACCTTTAATGTTAGTGTTCAAAGTACAAAAATTTGTTCCAACGATTTTCCACAACATGGAGAGGTTTTTTATATTTCTGGTCGGGCTTTAGGATGATGTATTGTGCTGACCCCAAATAATGAAAAATGGGCAATAGATTGATGATAACATAGATACATGATGATACAGAATGATGGATACATTTTTTAGTCACCTCCTATGACGAATCAAATTAAAGATTGAAAAATTTGTTGCGGGACCTCCTATGACACCCACCAGGCCACCATGGGTAGAAATGGTGTGGTCTATTGTAAACAGTTTTATAGTTTTCTCTTGTAATCTCTATCTTTTATGTTATGGTCTCTTATTGAATGCAATTTATATCTTTACACTGATTTATAATTAGACATTCTAGTAGTTTTATTATATTTCATCATAATATAGGTTGAAAGACCCCACTGAAAAAGAGGTGTGGCGTTATAGATAGATATATGCCACATTACTATTATTATTTGAATTTATTAAATTATGAATTATTTGCGATTTTGTACATTTGTAAAAGCTTATTAATAGTTTACAGTAGTATTAATTTCTTTTCAGAGTTGAAGTATATTATAATAAGCAGTGCAATGTCGATATTTGAAAGCAGTGACAGTGTATGTGGCTTTGTTTCGTTTATTTTATGTATATTATGTAGTTTGTCGTTGTTACTGGTCATAAAGCCCATTGAGACGGGATTCACTTCTATGTTCTACAGTGGGATAGTGAATAGATATCCTAGATGCATGCCAAAATATACCCATGACTGATGGGAGACGTGGAAAAGCGGGTTATTGATAGGAGTATTATGATATAAAATTCTTGAGGACAATAGAAAATTTATAGCAATTGGTGATACTTGTAACTACAATCAGTTGTCGTAGGATGAGGGTTGATCTTCTGTAAGGTAGCTACGAATATAATGCATGACAATTGGAATGATGACCAAAATATACTAAATTTAATAACAAAATGTCCAATCGAAATTACAATCGAATAGAAAACAAAAAAGTTACAAGCGATTGAAAAATGTTTTTTATCATCTTCTCTCTCTTTTATGGAAAACACGTGTTTGTATGGCATTTCGTCATGATTTGTATGCAATAATGCAATTACGAGGTCATGACGTCACTTTTTATATATGCCTCTCACTCTAATCGTAATTTTTAAACACTTGTACTTAAGTTATTTTTAAAGATATTCAAAAATTAATTTCTCTTTAGTTTTTAAAGATATTAAGCAGTTTTTAAAAAGTGATAAAAACGAAATTTTCATCATCCCAAGTATTCACGCTGTAGTCGTGGATGGATTACATCTGGGCATGTAGTTTTAAAAAATTGGATATCGTAATACTCTCTGTCAGAGATCCACTTTGTCACGTGTCCCGGCGCTGACTATAGTGGCTTATTAACGTAACCCGAAGCCGTTATTTCCAAATCGTCTGCTTGAAGTAAATTTTACTTAGAGTTAAGCTCTACGTTTGTCGAAAAACTCCATTCATCCAAATTGGTTAGTGTTTGTGAGATGCGTGCACAAAAGGACAAAAATAAAAAAAAATGTGGTATGACTTATCCTTCACCCCCTAATGAATTTTCAACCTCAAAGCCCTTTAGTACTAGTGGAGCATACCCTAATAAAATTAATTCTAAATGTAAAGCCTTGTGTTTACAGGTGAAGCTGGTTGTGGTGGGGGACGGGGGGGTTGGTAAGAGCGCCATCACGATCCAGTTCTTCCAGAAGCTGTTCGTAACAGACTATGACCCCACCATCGAGGACTCCTACATACAGCACACAGAGGTCGACGGACAGTGGTGCATACTTGACGGTATGTCGTTTACTTTAACATTTCATCACCATCATCAACCTGTCATCGTCATGGTTTGAGGCCTCTCCCAATGCCCACCACAAAACTATCATCGGCTTTTCTAATCCAGTCGCTCCACACTATCTGTCTCAGGTTTTCGATCCCACACTACACCTGACAGTTCGTAGTCTCCATTCTAGAACTCGAACTTGCTGTCGGTTGTCACTGTTTCGGCAGAAATGACTAGTCCATTGCCACTTCAACTTGGTAATTTCAGAGCTATGTCAACCACTTTAGTTTTCTGACGTATCACCTCATTCCTGACGTGATCTCTTCGGGACATACCGAGCATAGGTCGCTGAGCAATGTTGAGTTCATGGACTAAGTCCAATTCCTTTTCTCTGATCAACCGACTCTGGCGGACATGGAGAGGCAGCGAAGCATTGTGGAATGCAGGGGAGAATAATTAGCACTGGCCAGACACTGGATCCAACTTGTTTTCCAGTCGTAGTGCTCTGCGTTCCATCGGTTCATGAGCGAGAAGGACGAGAGAGTGCTAATGTGGTTGTGCGTATAGTCTAAGGTTGTGCGCCCATTTGTGCACTTAATATTTCCTGCGCAGTTGACTGCTCGCTCTGAAGGACACCCCTATTCCCATCTTCATCATCATCTGTCATCAGGTGGTGAAGTTGGAAAAGGAAAATGCCGTGCCGTATCCAAACTGTAGGCTTCTACTATCGGAACTAGTCACAAACACACCCATGACCGAATCGGGATTCAAACCTAGGACCTTTTACAGCCCGGCATTGTAGTCAACAGATACAACAGAGTACTCAAAATCTGTTTCGCGCCGCCATGTTAGAACACCAGCGGCACTAGCATGGCGCGCGCTATAAGGCTACATCGCGCCTTTTATCACGTTCATTCGCGCGCAAATAGAAAGAGAACTAAGGCGCGATAGCGCTATATCACGCTACCATTACTGCGTCAGCCAATGGTATGCCAGTGCGACACAACATTGTCGCGCCTTAGCTCTCTTTCTTTTGCGCAAATCCAAGCGAGAAACAAGGTGCGACAGAGTGTTGCGTTGGTTGTCACGCGCAAAATGTGCTGATGGGCTTGATGTGATAATGAGGTTGTAACTTGAATCTTGCAGTGCTGGACACGGCGGGGCAGGAGGAGTTCAGCGCGATGCGGGAGCAGTACATGCGCAAGGGGGACGGCTTCCTGCTCGTGTACAGCGTCACTGACATGCAGAGCTACGAGAACATCAGGCACTTCCACACGCAGATCCTGCGCGTCAAGGACAGGTAAGTGCCAAGTGTGGTGAGATGGTCTCATGTTTTGAGGTATGAAGGAATTCGATCAACTTCTAACACATATTTTAAGACTTAGGAGTACACAAATACAGTAGTTTTTAATTTGATCATGATTGAAGTGATAAAACGGCAGAGCCGACTCCGTTTTTTGACGTCTTTGCTTTACTGGATTTGGTAACTACTGCTGGTCTAAAGTTAATCATTATAACGGGTTCTTACCGCGTTTTTATTTATTTTGGATCATGGCAGTTGTAACACTGCCGAAATATCGGGAACTCCAAAACAAATAAAAATAAATAAAAACGCGGTAAGAACCCGTTATAATGATTAACTTTAGCTTAATTAATAACCGCGTAACTCTCAAAAAATGTGTTACTGTTGGTCTTGCTAATAGTTCGTAAATGTCCGGTTTCATAATTAATTCTAGGTTGTTTTATCTGGATTCTAGTCTCTTATATCCGAAACTCCAGGTTTCCTACTCAACATTTACCTTCGAAAACAGCTTGGTCAGATAACTTCTAGAAATGATTAAACTGATTGTGAATCTTATTATGGACTTATGTGTTTGTCAGGGACACATACCCGATGCTGGTGGCGGCCAACAAGGTGGACCTCGTGCACCTGCGCGTAGTCAGCGAGGAGCTCGGCCGCGAGCTGGCGCGGGACCTCTCCGCGCCCTACATAGAGACCAGCGCCAAGGAGCCGCCGCTCAACGTGGACGCGGCCTTCCACGAGGTACTGTAGCTATGTGACGAGCTGGCGCGGGACCTCTCCGCGCCCTACATAGAGACCAGCGCCAAGGAGCCGCCGCTCAACGTGGACGCGGCCTTCCACGAGGTACTGTAGCTATGTGACGAGCTGGCGCGGGACCTCTCCGCGCCCTACATAGAGACCAGCGCCAAGGAGCCGCCGCTCAACGTGGACGCGGCCTTCCACGAGGTACTGTAGCTATGTGACGAGCTGGCGCGGGACCTCTCCGCGCCCTATATACTGTACAGTATAGAAGATGATGTGTAATGTACACTGTTCTCCCGCAGCTGGTGCGCATCATCCGCCAGCACCCGCAGCGCGAGGTGAAGCCGCGCCGCGCGCTGTGCCGCCGCGGCCGCTGCGCGCTGCTATGATCACACTCACGTGAGTATAGTATCTGTTGTCTCATGTTCAGTGCGCATCATCCGCCAGCACCCGCAGCGCGAGGTGAAGCCGCGCCGCGCGCTGTGCCGCCGCGGCCGCTGCGCGCTGCTATGATCACACTCGCGTGAGTATAGTATCTGTTGTCTCATGTTCAGTGCGCATCATCCGCCAGCACCCGCAGCGCGAGGTGAAGCCGCGCCGCGCGCTGTGCCGCCGCGGCCGCTGCGCGCTGCTATGATCACACTCACGTGAGTATAGTATCTGTTGTCTCATGTTCAGTGCGCATCATCCGCCAGCACCCGCAGCGCGAGGTGAAGCCGCGCCGCGCGCTGTGCCGCCGCGGCCGCTGCGCGCTGCTATGATCACACTCACGTGAGTATAGTATCTGTTGTCTCATGTTCAGTGCGCATCATCCGCCAGCACCCGCAGCGCGAGGTGAAGCCGCGCCGCGCGCTGTGCCGCCGCGGCCGCTGCGCGCTGCTATGATCACACTCACGTGAGTATAGTATCTGTTGTCTCATGTTCAGTGCGCATCATCCGCCAGCACCCGCAGCGCGAGGTGAAGCCGCGCCGCGCGCTGTGCCGCCGCGGCCGCTGCGCGCTGCTATGATCACACTCACGTGAGTATAGTATCTGTTGTCTCATGTTCAGTGCGCATCATCCGCCAGCACCCGCAGCGCGAGGTGAAGCCGCGCCGCGCGCTGTGCCGCCGCGGCCGCCGCGCGCTGCTATGATCACACTCACGTGAGTATCTACTGTCTTCATCGTGATCAGCCCCAGCCAGCCTAAACACATAATAGGCCGGTCATATCTTACACAAAAAATAGCTAAAATAACAAACTAACGTCTAGTTCCGAGTTTTTAATATGTTGTTAGGACCACTACCAGTAGCGTATATCCAAGTTTGCAGCTTCGTAAGACCTGTGCTAACTTTGCAGCACTCGAAAAACCATCCCGTTTTTTGGTTTTTTGCTTACATCTCGAAGTCTGTAAGTCGTATGGAAAAGGTTTCTAGGTACAAATTAAACCAGATAAAATTTCCTACAAAACGAGTAGTATGTACTTGTCTCATAGGACTTATCCTTTGATACCTACAGGGCCAAGAAAGAAATAGCATTTTAAAAATTATGAATTTAGTATGGCAACCCTCGTGAAAGTTGAAGATAAAAAGAGAATGATTTCATATTCTTAATCAGCGACCCCCAAAATCCTCGGTTACAAATTTGCAGCTGATTCGGTGAACCTTTAACAGCTGCTTTGGAGTTTTAAATTTCCATGGCAGCCATCTTGGATTTCGCAATTTTGGATTTTTTTTTACCGCCATCCAAATCTGACCAAGGTCTTCTATACATTTCTTCAAGATCCATAGCATTATCTTTCATAGTTTTCACGGGCTGTTGACCTCATCCATCAGGAGTCAACCTTCTGAGGAAGTCGAAAAATTCCTTTTATCACCAGGGCATCCTTATTATGATCTCCGAAATTATTTTACTATGCGTTGGTTTGGGGGAACTCGGCGAACAATTATCCGGTTATCTATCTACTTATCTATGCAAAGTGGGGATCGACCAGATACCTCCTATTGATCTGCGGGTTCCCCCTACGGTACAAGGATGACATTTAGGGATCATCATATGGATGCTCTGTTGATATAGGGAAAACTTTGACTTCTTCGGAAGATCGATTCCTGACGGATGATGTCAACGGCCCGTGGAAACTACGACAGATAGGGTTGTGGACCTTGAACAAATGCATAGAGGACCTTGGTCAGATTTGGTTGGCGGTAAAAAAAAAAATCAAAAATTGTAAAATCCAAGATGGCTGCCATGGAAATTTCAAACGCCAAAGCAGGTTAAAGGTTCACCGAATCATCTGAAAATTTGTATCCAGGGATTTTCGGGGTCGCTGATTAAGAATATGAAATCAATTTATTTTTATCTTCAACTTTCATGAGGGTTGCCATACTAAATTCATAATTTTTAAAATGCTATTGCTTTCTTGGCCCTGTAGCTCTCAAAGGATAAGTCCTATGAGACAAGTACATACTACTGGTTTTGTAGGAAATTTTATCAGGTTTAATTTGTACCTAGAAACCTTTGCCATACGACTTATAGACTTCGAGATGTAAGCAAAAAACCAAAAAACGGGATGGTTTTCCGAGTGCTGCAAAGTTAGCACAGGTCTTACGAAGCTGCAAACTTGGATATACGCTACTGGCAGTGGTCCTAACAACATATTAAAAAATCAGAACTAGACGTTAGTTTGCGATTTAAATGTTCGATATGATGGGCCTATAAAGGCGGCGCCAAGACTGGATTGTTCGTAACACTCGTACAGGCCAAATGGCGTATGCATACATAGTCTGTGCCAGGCGCTCGCCGCAGCGTGACGCGCCCTGCTGATCGTGGTGCAATGATTTTGTTCGCGTCGCCTGTTCTAGTGTTTGCATATAATTATTCAATCTATACCTAGGCTTCTCACGATGGCGCGACAGGGAGGAAGTCCTCTTTTTATACAGGGTGTAAGGGACAGCCAGGCAAATACTGAAACAGTAAATCAGACGATCAAATTGAACAACTTTAACTACGGAGCCAACCTCAGGAAACGCTAAAAATAAAATCAGTCGTTCAAGATGTTTATTTATTTATACCATACAAAACTTCTGTATGAAATGTATGAAACATCGATTTTTTTTTCGCGGTTCATGAGGAGTCACGTCTGACTGGTCCAGTGCACCCCGTATACACACAAACACAGCACCACACACACGCACACATAAACACTCACAAGCACGCGCGCGCACTTTCATACACTTGCATATACACACGCATGCACGCACTTATTTACACGCACGTGCGCCGAGACGTGTGAAAGTTTTCAGCTACTAACCTACTCACTAACAATCTATGAATGCCCCTTATAAATGGATTATTTAATTTAATTACAGGACCAAAAGAAATAAATGACCTGGAGCACATAATTGTAACATGAAGAGCACAAAGAGGGCACTGTAGCGACTACAGCTCAGTGGTTAAAGCATCGGCCTGCGACGAAAAAGTTGCAGATTCTGTTCCATGCACAACCGTGATAAATGACGATGGGGTCAGAGAGTGTTGAGAATGCATTCGAAAATGCGACTTATTTCGCGCGCGCTATTTAACTTGCGTCATATTCAAACGGGACAGTCTTAAAATGTCAACAGAAAGATTTATAACAGACTTTATACCGCCTTTTGTCAGGTCGGCCGGGGTTTTGTTTCACCTGTATTTATTTAAAAGTATTTTCAAGACAACGCGAAATTAAACGTAGGATTTGATATTATATTATGTAAGACTGTCCTAGTTGATAAAATATCAATTTAAAATATATTATATATTAAAATTGGTAATAAATGAACGCAAAACGTTAATCCGTTTCTCTACAATCGACATCTATTACGTAATATTGCACAAAGTGTTATCAGTATTCTTACACGGCGTAGCTTAGCTATTGTTGTGTATTGGTTTAATGTCACTATAATTATGTTTATCGTATAATACCCGACGTGGTTTAAAAAAAATCATTAATTTCATTTTTTTATAGGGGAGATTCCGACGGCCAATAAAAAAGAAAATAGCTTCTAATATCTCGATTGGCGTTGACGAGAAATTGTGCAAAAGTAAAGCAAGTTGTGCAAACTAAAGAGTAATAAAAAATACGACGAAATTAATGCATTGCATTAATTAAATTATTATTTTACATTTCCAAAATACTTTATTAAAATAAAATACTTTTATAAAAAAAAATTGTTTTTAACTTTTGAAATTCGTTATCGTTAACGACGTCAAGTGACATGTTTTCTTTTTTTTCAATTTGGTATCTTCGGTTGACGTTTTTTTAAACCATGATCGGGCTGTACTTGTAACAATGCGTAGCATTTGTTTAGATTTGTAAGTGAGTTGCGAGCCTAATTTATAACCAAATGTATATTTTTTGGACCAAATCAATATGAAAATGTTAACGCATTTAATTTTGTAATTAATAGGAAGACCAAAGTTGATGTATTTATTGTTTGTTTAGTAAAAGTGTATGTTTAGATAAAGTGTTTATTATTTAATTTTAATAGTAGGTACCTAGTTAGATTACGAGTTTTATAAGGTAGTATCAAAACTTGTAGCGCTTTTTAATACGTAGATATTATTTCTTGAGTCATTTGAAAAATTACAAGCTAGGTAACATTTCTAATCTAATCATCATTTGACATTTCTTTAAATTTATCAGAAATTTTTATTAAGGCCCTCTTATCCGAGTGCAAGCGTCTCTTTCTTGCAAGCATAAGTTTGCAATTAGCCATCCCGCTCCAATTGAAAGCAGGATCGCAAAAAAACGTGTTTTTCATCAATATCTTTGCTCATGGGTGTTTCTAAGCTCCAAATTCCACGAATTTCACTAGAAATATTTGATTTATTTAGTTAAGTACAAGAATAAAAAGTTAAATATCAGCAGTTTAATCATAGTATTGAAAAACATAATAAAAAGGGGTAACTTTGGGATTTTTTTCTATCGAGTAAACTTAATCTAATCGTGTAATTGAGAACAAACAAACTGGAGCGCTCCCGTCTTTAGATTTTAGCACTATGATATAAAACTCGTAGTACCTAAGGATTTGTTATTTTATTAGATTAGTTTAATGATAATTGTTTGCACTTTGCACAAATGCTTGGTGTTTATGTATCGATGGTTGATCGATTTGTTGATGGAGTACGCTAGGTGTGCTACTTATTTATTTCTATAACTTGCTATACTTAATACAGCTTGGCAGAAAAGAGTAACGTGGTGACAGGTGAAACTAATTACTTTAGTGCGTTCCATACACACACGATGACGCATTGACGGAGCTGCAGACGTCAGTCCGTCATTTGTGAAGCAAGGAGTTGTATGAAACCGCACGTAGAAGCACTCACGGTGACGCATTGACGCACCGGGTGTGGTTCTATGGACTGACAGCTGCCTTTACGTCAGTGCGTTATCGTGTGTGAACGCACTTACTATGGTGGTGTTGCCAGTTTATGCGTGATTTTGACGCTTTTGCATGCGCTCTTATTTTTCCAAACTTTTTTTTGCCACGCTGTATATATTCCAAGCTACAAAATAAAGCGCAAAATGAGGCTGATGGTATGAAGTACCTAATAATTTGAAGCATTCGTCACAACGTAGGTATTAAAGAAACTTTATATCTAATATTAATTATTATATAAATGTATAGATAGTTACGTAATGTAGTAGTGCTTGGGAAATAATAAGAAACGGTACAATACGGTCTTTATGAATTTAGGGGGGTATTACAGAACGACAATCAAGTGGAGATCTCTTCTTAAGTAAAGATAGACAGGGATGCATGTATACATTGTATGTATTTGCATCCTTTTCTATCTATACTCAAGAAGAGATCTCCACTTGAGTGTCGTTCTGTAATACCCCCCCTAAGTTTACAATAAGCTAAGGCGAGATAAATGAATTATGTAATGCATAGTTTCTTTTCGATGTGTCCAGAACTTTATATAGGGTCCTTCTTAATAATATGCTGACACTTTTTTATGGGGATGATCAGACCGTCAAACTTTCTCGATGGCACCAACATCGAAATGGTGAAAAAAAACAGTTGTTCCATACGAAACTGCAAACATGCCTGGGCCAAATGTTTGGGACCGCTGTTTTTTTTTCGCGATTTCGATGTTGGTCCCATAGAGAAAGTTGTTCAGTTTGATGGTCTGATCACCCCCTCAAAAAGGTGTCATCATATTAAGAAGGACCCTGTATTGTGTGGTTAGAACATAATCAAGTAGGCGGCCTCGCACTGCTGCATGTACTGTCAACATTAAATTATGTCTGGCTGGCTACTCGAATATGTCTAAGCGATTAGGGTGTTCACAATATTAGACGTATCTGGGCCTGTAGACAAAAAAGTAACATTTCTATTCTATAACGTAGACGCTAGTAGAAATGACAGAATGTATGGATTTGACATTGGCGATCGAAACATTTGACGTTTGCTTTCGTCACCATACGTCAAGTCCATACATGTTTTCTACTGTCGTTAACGCTAATCGAAAGATACTTTGTCTGCAGCAGTGCGATTTTTGAAAATCATTCGAGCGGTTCGGCAGTAGAAAGATGCATAATCTCCATTCAAAAATCGGCACTGCAGGAGAGCGATTTTTGAATCTCATTCGGTGAGCTCAGCAGTTGAAAATGTCAAAATTACTATGGAGATACGCATCTTTCTGCTGCTGATTTGACTTTAAAAAACCGCACTCCTGAAGTATGATTTTTGAGAGCCAAATCAGCAGTAGAAAGATGCTTACCTCCATAGTTATTTTGACTTTTTCATCTGCTGAATTCAGCGAATGAGATTCAAAAATCGCACTCCTGGCCCTGAACGGGAAAGTGAACGTTTTCAATTGTATGATAATTGAGCACTCTGGTTGTTCAGATGTATATGTTTGAGCTAATCGGACATATTTGACCGTAGATTAGCTGCAAGTAGACGCTATGTAAATGTAAAGTTAACGAAAAACAAAAGGAATTGAAACTCGTTGTAAGTGTAGAATATTAATTGAGATTATTGCGAACGACGATTTTTTTAGAAGACGAATGTTGACAAGATAAATGAATTTGCACTAACACATATTGAGTAAGTGGCTGACCATCCCGAAATGGTTACCGAATACTTTAAAGAGCGATAAATTAAAAAACCCCACACAAAAAGATATTTATCAAAAAAAATTTTTAGGGTACAACCAAAACTTTTAGGGTTCTAAATGTAACATAAAATGTGTCTGAGAAAATATCCGTATTTAATGCATTTAGTGAGGGTCGAACAAACACTGATCCATTCCGAGGTAATCCATAGAAAGGTTTGCTGTTTCAATTACAGACCCTTTTTGGTCTGTCTCTATAGTACCCTTAAATTGTTTGGACACTTCGTTCTAAGCCTAACGATGTGTATGCTTTAGTAAAATAAATTAAAACGCGAAGGCTGGCCTTCCATCAGATATGTGCGACGAAGCGAGGGCGCGTGCGACAAAGTGATCCAATGACCAAGCGACCAATAGCGCGGTCGCTCGATCACGGCATAAAGAAACCTAAACGCTCTCATTGGTGGATTATGTCCTCGCACGCGAACACATACACCCGGCACCCGCGTCATTACGGGAGTGCACTGAATGTTAACTTATAAACAGGGTGTTAGGGTACACAGTCGTATGACTTTAAGTGGTGATTTTACCCATAACACTGATCAACTTTCCCTAAGGAACGTATAGGAAAAGAGTACACAAATTTATGACTTTCCATACTAAATGCAATCATCTGATCGAAAGTTGTTCAGTATCGAATAAACTATGTTTATGTTTATCATGGGTACAATCACCCATTTAAGAAATGCAACTGTCTACGCTAATACACTGTATATTTTGCCTAAAATATAGATCTGTTTGTAGCAAAATTATTTAAATATCGTTACAATGAAACGTATAACCCCATTTGTAATAACATTTTTGTAAAAATGTAACTATTTAAAAGTACCTATATCCCAATGAGGTGTCAATAAATTATTGGATTGAAAAAAGTCAAATAATCGGATAACTTTTATAAATCTTCACTTTATTGACACCTTACATAGAGTATCCAGGCAATACGAGCTTCCCCCCTACAATAATAAACCCACTGTACACTGTACCTAGGTACCTCTTAATCAGCTGAAGTTTTTTTATATCAACTCTATTAGTAGGTGATAAAGATCATATTCACATGAAAACTGTTCAAGAAATTGGATCGTGATTTTTTAAACGGAAGACCGATTTCGCCAGTAATTTTCAATGCAATGTGATCCTTATTGCCTATAGTGCTACTGTTTAGACTACCGTCAGCTTATAACTGCTGTATCTGTCCCTGGCTGTACCTACCTGAGATAATCTGTAGTTAGCTTACAAAATGATCTGATTAACGTTATTATTTTGAACTTTATTCCCTTGACATTGGATCTCAATTTCAAAACACCTATAACCAGTCTAAGTTTCATTTAGTCAACTCTTTAAGGCCTAGCATGACTAGCGCGAGAAGGCTCTGAAGCGCGTTTTATCTCGGATGTGCGCAATCAGACATCGGACACAATCTTGCGCGCGAGATTGTTATTCCGCGACTTTTCTCTCGCTCCGTTACGTGAGAAGTGAAAGAGAGATAAGGCGCGTCTTTGCTATCTCGCTCTCGCTCAGTCAGTCATACTATCCTCACAGAATAAGAGCTAATGCACGACAGCAGCGGTTTATAAAATTGTTGGTTGCAAGTAAATACGTGCGGAATAAAATAAATATTTATATTATAGTATGTGTGTGTAAATGAAGCGCATCATGAGTGAAACTCAAACAAGCATAGTATTCCATAGGATAGCGTTAGCAAGTATATAATATACTGTATATTGTTGTTAATACATGTTTTATATGTTGTATGTAACATACAATAAATGTAGAGATGTATTCAAGTGTTTTATTCATTTTTTCTCACGGTAAAAATTTTAGGTTCTATTGAGCATAAGCATATGCTTACGACTATATTCCCCGAGGGGGTACGTAAAAATGCTACGAACCTCACTTAAATTCTGATAGTAGCGTAAAAATCTGTCTCATCCGTAGAAAGAGAAGCAACTAGAAGGAAGCACGTGTCTTGTCATATCACTCAGTAAGAGATGCACATAATAAATTCGCTCTAGTTAAAAAAAGAGGTCGCTACTTATTGCTGTCTTTATCGACGTAGCCACTTTTTTTGTTCTACTACGGCTGTCTGACTCCGTAGTCATCATACAAATTGTATAGGAATTTATGACTATCGCTGTCTCATACGCGGTTAAACTGATGTTCCGTCTATCAGCGTAAGCGAAAAATACTTCGCCTATGGTCTCATCAATACTCCCATACACATCCCGTCAAATAAGCATAGTGGGTGTATCGGGCAAATACTTTTGCGTTAAAATTCAGGTTCAACCTCCTCAATTCTGATGCTGCAGGGGAACTGCCTACCAAAACCGTGTGGCTTTAGAATCTGTCGATGATAAATTAGCATAGTGGGTATCAATTAAGACATTTTAATGATAATTTGGGTTCCTACCCCTCAATCCTGTAGCTATTGGGGAACCTCCGTGGTCCAATAGTTAAGAGCATTGGGCTCTTGACATGGAGGTCCTGGGTTCGATTCCCACGGAGGACACCTAGTGATATATCACTTTGTGCGTTTTTCCTCAGTTGGTTAGGACATTGCAGGCTAAATCCACCTGACTGAAATGAAAGATGATTCTGTGCTTCGGATGGCACGTTAAGCCGTTGGTCCCGGCTACTATCTCTGGTAGTAAGGTAGTCGTTACATAAAAACCACGTCAGAGGCCGTAAGGCGGTTTGAATAAACTCTGACACCAGTGCTTTCCCACACGATAAGAACTAGGGGAACTATACCTACCAAAACCGTGAGGTCCGTGAGGCTTGAGAATCTGTTGATTTGAAATTAGCGATATAGTGTACCTACGAGTAACTTATTATTATAACGTAAAAATCAGCCATCAGAATTTATGTGAGGTGATAGGTGAAAATCATAACAGAAAATGGCCGTCTGGCCAAGCTAGCAGGTAGGCACACGATCATAGTACAATACTAACACTAGGTACTCAATCTTACACATTTTGTTCATCAGAAAATAAGTGACGTCTGGCGGCCGGAATCTTGGACCAATAGAGGGACAGGGCCCATGCTCCACCTAGGCTCTCCACCTGGGTGGAGCATGGATACTTACAGGTCGTCGTGCTCCAACCGATGATGTCCGGGCCCGTGCTCCACCTAGGCTCTCCACCTGGGTGAAGCAAGTACAGACAATGGCGTCCAGCGAGCAAGTGGGGGATGACTCAGTCATGGAACCCGCCACGAATATAATCAAAGAAGACAGGGACAGTAGGAAGAACAAATACCCTACTTACCTCCATTACAAGCCTTCCTAGGCGAAGAGCGAGCGAAAAGGTATATAAGCAGGTGCTTAATTTAAATTGCCGACTAAACCTAATCAGAAAACCCAAAATAAACCACATATTGTTATTTAAGCACAAATTTCGGATAAAGATTTATAATCGGCTCGGTTAAACGCCCGGGGTCAAATTAGTGGTCATAATACCCGTGACAAAGAGTAGGGTCACCCAGGGCCGTAGCCAGAACTAAATTTTAGATCCATATGAAGATCCAGGGCTGTGACTGCCAACTAAAGTTTTGTGAAATCGTCTTTCTGGGAATTACGGGGGCAAAATATCCCCTGTGTGATGGCCTAAAGTGGTACGACGTGGTGATACTTCTTTACATTCTATAGATATTGAGAATTATGTAAATAATACATGTAGGTAACTTAAATGCAACTGTTTATAATATTGATGGGAGATTATAGGTAATTTTTGTAGTAGGGCATTGACAAATTCGTGATGCCTTTCGATTTGAGATTTTCAGTCAGTGCTCACTCTCAATATCGAAAACATTGAAGCTACTATCGAAACTTTAAAGCTACTAGCTATCGAAAGCTACTTAATATGTCACTCTCAATATGTTCATAATGCGTCATAAATGGATGGACGTATAATATTATTTGGTATGCTGTCTGGACCTCGCTATAAAGTCAGCAAAACGCGCATAATATGCGTCAGGGGGGCGCGAATGTTATGGGCTAGGCAGGGAGCCCCCTACCTGTAGGACACTGCCCCACAATGACGCCCTAGCAACGGCTCTGGGGTCACCGGTCAGTGAGGCAGGTACGGCACGGGCACGGCGAGCCTAATTACCCTGATCGGATTACCGCGGAACGTGACCTGACTGTCGCAAGTGTGTAATGCGGCTAATACACGAATATCGATGCGCAACAACCTTTAGGATTTACGTGAGGACAACCAAGCCATTGTTTAAAAGCTTTTTAGATCATATTGAATACCTATTAAGAAATAGAAGTCAAATACGGGCATGTGATGAGGAATGATGATAATCATATTAAACTAGACATACCTACTACAGACTAGATATTTGATTAGCTAAACTTTTAATATTCAACTGGCTGAAAACCCTGACATATGATGAGACAGAGTCCCAGCTGCATAGTATTCTATAGCCCACACCTCCGTTTCGCTCACACTACACTACAAAATCGACACTCTCTTTGTACTTTCATTGTCCTCGTATTGTATTTCTGTCAACTAACATTGTTAATCCAAATAGTGCTGCTTTTATCTTTATTTTATTTTATTCTTCTTTTTTGTTTGTTAAACCATAGTATTTAAATTATAATACCTACTGAGAAAATCGAGGTTAACAAATATTCACAATAATAACAAGTGTAATATATTTAAACCGGCCCCCTAGATCCAAGCTCGCTTCGTCTGGGGACCACAGGAAATCGTACAATATTTTTAACCTCTTAGCAATGTACCCACACTAACAAACTGTACAATATTCTTAAATATGTAAAGTGTAAATCTAAAACATACTGTATGTGTATATTGTTAAATGTTTTTTTTTTTTTTTTTTCATATTAGATACAAGACGAGTGAAAATATAAATACGGATGGCTGCATGAAGAGAGGACGTCCAAAGAAAAGAAGAATAAATTGTGTGAAAGATGACATGAGTGCTGAAATGACGGCTAACTACCTAGATGAATGGAGAAAGACGAAATATTGCGCCGACCCCAAGTAATGGGCTAAGGGCAGGAAGAAGATGAAAAGTCAAAAATCAGTGGCGTAGCGTGGGTTTCTGCCGCCTGGGGCACAGACCGATTTTGCCGCCCCACATTATCTTAACTACAAAAAATAACGGAGCGAGCGAAGAGAGCTCGAATTTTTTTTCACATCGATTTGGGTTGTGGTCAGACATCTTTTGGTTAATCTATGCAAAAATAGAAACTTAGAGCGAGCGAAGCGAGACTCGACTTTTCTCCTTCATACGAATCTGTTAGAGCTTTTTACGTACAAAACATGTGCAAAGTAGCTTACTATGGATCGAGCGAAGCAAGCTCGAAATTTTTAGTACGACGTCTTAGCTGTCTGTGGTCAGAACTCTTTAGGATTATGTGTAGGCTTTAGACAATTTAGATTGTCTAAAGTCTTTTGATAAGGTGTAGGCACAGCAATCAAAACAGAAATTTAGAGCGACCTAAGCGAGCTCTACGAATTGATTAAGTATAGACAGAGCTCAATCAATCTATACTTTTCCCGAATTTGCCGCCCCTAGTAAAGTGACGCCCGGGGCTTTTACCCCCCTGCCCTGAGTCGCTACGCGACTGAAAAAAAGTAACAAAGATAACTCGATAAAAGTAAAACTTTTTGCGGCTTGTAAAACCTTTGACACGTTTCACATAAATAAAGCCTCTTTTTGTAACTTGCTACAATACTAGAAGTTTCCCGAAGGATTGTCGGGACTATGCACGACTTGCTACGAGAACGCTACGAAGAAACAAGATATTTGTCGTAGGCAATGACATTCAAGATATTCTTGTTATTGATTTACGGTATGGGTTAGAGAAATATTCAAAGAGAGTAAGATTTGGGTGAAAACATGGTGAAAACAATTTATTTCATAAAATATTTTTTACAACAATAGGCTTAGGTAGGTACAACTTATGGCTATGGTTAAAAAAGGACAAGTAAAATTAAGTAATTTAAAATAAAGGGTGTAAGTACCTATAAGTATAACTTTAGGAAAACTCGCAGGGCCCAAAAAAGATAAATTTAGCTAGTCAGTCCCCAGCGGAACGTGTGTGTCCCGATAACAATTTTATTGTTTATTTATTATGTCTGGTATAATAAGGGATTGATGTGTGGAATACCTACCTATAATTATGTTGAAAAAGAATAATAATTTAAAGTCCAATACAATTTTTTTTTATTAGAAAATGGAACTTATCATTTTCGGGAATCTCCGCAGGAATAGAATATAGAAGAAAAGAAAAGAAAGAAAATAGGAAAAAAAAGCCATACGAAATAATAATAATCATTTTCGGGAAAATAGTAGGTCGTTTTATTCTACCCAATGCATTTAAATATGATTTAGATGTTAGGTACGATAGTCAAATCTTATTTCCCCTATCCGCAACACGCTTCGTCAAAAATTGCGACATAATACCTGCATCTGCAACACGCTTCGTCAAAAGTTAAACATATTAATTAATAAACAGGATCCCAATCAGCAACAAGCTTCGTCAAAACTTAAACCTATACACTCCTTATCAGTCACACGCTTCGTCAACATACAGACTAATACACACTCCTACTAGCCCCGACCTAGCCCCGATGGGCTACTAATTCGATGCGCGTTTTATTGCTATTCGTATAAGAGATAAGTGTACTTTTTGCAACCATCAGCAGCAAGGATGATTCAGTGTTTATGGGGTGTAGAGCATCGCTGTGATGGGGATGGACCAGGTCTGCCTGCATAACGTCAGTCGGTTTTGGAGTTACAGACGTTTAAAGGTCAGTAAAAATTATCGATTAGCTGCAAGTTCAAGGCTGATCGTACGATATTATTGTAGTATACACTATAGCTCTACACTATGCTCTACACCCCATAAACACTGAATCAGCCTTGCTGCTTATGGTTGCAAAAAGTACAACTATCTCTTATAATACCTATGCAATGGTAACTCTCCCCCGCAAAAAATGGCAGAAAAATGCTCTATGGAGAAATAAAAGACATATTAATACTGACGGTGAGTGGCGACACCGCGAACCCCTATCCAGGGGGACCATACAGACATGCGCTTACACACACACCCCCACAGACAGTAACACACCCCCCTACCTCTGGCTTGCCTTCATTGGCCGGCCAGAGTGGAATCGCAAGAGCAAAGAACTTATGCTCCAGGTTGGAAGTGTATTGCACGTAATGGCGTAATAACGGGGAAACCCGCTCACGGGGGTAAACCCCGCGATGGTGAAACCGGTGCCGCACCTCTCGACAACTTTTAGCCGCTCAATGGGATGTTGCCCCATTGTCGCACTTTGTGCGTGCGGCCGTTTTATGGGGCCCACTCGACGAGTTGGCGAGTCACCGCCTGCCATATTTACAATTTTGAGACTAGTTGTCATGGCAGGCGTCCGTTAGTCTCCTCCCATAGCCCAGTATCCATCCATCCAACTTTCACCTCTATAGCCCAAGACCTTATTTTTCCATCGCGGCCATAGAGCCGCACTCCAATAGTCTTTGCACCTGGCGGGGACCATCCCCGTGTGTATCATGTTGTGCGCTCGGAGATGGTATCCGCCATGTGTATCCCTTACATTTAGATTAACTTGTCTTTTGAACGGGCCTCTACATGTTGGCTTCGGCTCCATGCACGCCTTCCAAAGGTCCGGGACTTAATTGCCCGTGATTACGGATCGTAAGACACATAATAATAATAATAATAATAAATTTATTTTCTCAAACACAAACAAAAGTAACAGGTACACTTCTTAGATTAACATTATAATTAACGATTTGGTATAGGTACATTTTGTTGTGATGAGACTGGAGTCTGGGATAGGCTTAAAAAAATTTAAGCCTGGTTCTACAGATTATTCACTCGAACACAATGGTATCGATTCGGTATTGCCACGACTTAACTTAACTAAATTTATTCCTGTCATTTTCTAACATTCGACTAAGAAAAGAGACAGAAAACCAACAACTGACTTTAGTGCTGCCAAAGTGACGCTACACGCCCAAAAACGACTTAAATAAGATGGCGTGCATTATGATGCCATCTTATTTTGGGCGTGTAGCGTCACTTTGACAGCACTAAAGTCAGTTGTTGGTTTTCTGTCTCTTTTCTTAGTCGAATGTTAGAAAATGACAGGAATAAATTTAGTTAAGTTAAGTCGTGGCAATACCGAATCGATACCATTACCTCCCCATAACCAAAATCACGACTAGACAAGAAGTCAGCAAATTAAAGCCCTTCATACATTTTGGTTAAAGAAATGCCGACCTCTATTACGTCTCCTTTATTTGATTGTAGACCTGTTTTCGTTACAAAGAATACTAAGCCGGCTCGAGCAAAGAAATTGGATCGCAATTTTACGTAATTCAATATTATATTTACAAAGATCCCGTCACTTTGAAAATAATCCGCTTCTCTCGAAAATAGACTCTTCTTCAATTTGATTAAACCGTTCGCGTTTTCTTTCGTTCCCTTGGCGATGGCGGTGTTGCTTCTGTAATAGGTAAGTAGGTACATACTCGAATCACGGACAATGGAAACTGGCGAGAACAATCGTACAAAAGAATGGGTTTATTTAGTGGAGTTAAGGTGGTTTCAGAGTAGTCAATTTCATACAAAACTTTGACGCAGAACATGCGTAGGTATAATAAAAGTAATATTTTATAGTTTCGAAAATCTAGAGTGCGTCGTGACTCAAATAACATTTACAAATTATAATATTACTTTTATTAATACCGTCTACGAGTGTTCTACGCCAAAGTTTTGTATAAAATTGACTACTCTGAAACCACCAGGGTGTAAGGGACAACCCTCCGCAGACTAAAACGGTGAACTCGGACCATCAAACGGAACTACTTTCACACTGAGAGAAAAATATTGTCAGGCGTGACAAAGTGGCATAAACGCCACACGACACCCAAAGGGTAACCTATCTTACTTTCGAAATTTCACTGACCGAATTTCAGTTGTTCGAAAACGGTTTATAGAAGTTCCTAGTGACAGATATTTTGTTACACATACATTTGTTACTCCTTATAAAGACTTGACAGAAGTATCATTTTCCAGAAAATTTAAAATCAGAATTTCATAATCTTTTTTTTTCTTTTGACAACGGTCTTCTGGGTTCGAAGTTTTAAAATTTAGAAGCAACTTCTTCCATAGTATGACTAGGACACAACACAGTAAAGTTTTCTGTAATAATTACCTAGTAGATACATGATACCAGGATTATAGCACCAACATGCTTGCTAGCATGCTGCTTGCTTGCCTGCTGCATGCTTGCTTGCTTGTTGCTTGCTAGCTTGTATGCATGTTGAGGGGTGCGGGGGGCGGAAACCCCCTGCCTGAGAAATACAAACTGGTGGTTTTAAAATTGTAGTTTAGGTTAGGTTAGAACATGTAAAACACTTAGCGGGCGAAGCGAGCAGAACATCAAAATGCTTGCTGCATGCTTGCTTGCTTACTGCATGTTTGCTTGCTCGCTGCATGCTAGCTTGCTTGCTGCATGCTTGCTTGTTTGCTTATATGTATGTTGAAGGTACAGTGGGGTGGACGGCCTGCCTGAGAAAAACAATCTGGTTTTTTTTAAATTCTAGGAAAGGTTAGGTTAAATATTTCTGCGGAAAAGTGACTGTACGGAAAAACAAATATTCGAAAAAGTAAATTATCTGACTTACATTACTTTGGAAAACTGTGTTACAGAATTTTGATTCATTGGTTAAAAGAAAAAAAGGGCAATGAAAAATCTGGCTCCTCAAAATATGGCGAATAATATTTCGGGGAAACAAAAAAAAAGGGAAACAATAAAAAGTGTAACGATTTCGGAGAACTAAAATTCGGAAAACTCTTTTTCGAAAGTACGATAGGTAACCATTAAAAAAAACATAACATAAAGGGGTAACTTTGGGATTTTTTTCTATCGAGTAAACTTAATCTAATCGTGTAATTGAGAACAGTCCCCCATCCGCCCGATCCTTAAATAAGACAAAATTGAATTTCAGACTTTAAAACACAGTTTAAAACACTTTCGTTCGTGTTCAAAAAACGGCCTCGACGGGATAAGAGCGTCTTAAAGAGCTCGTATTCACGACAGAGCATATAATTAATTAGGTAGGTTCTTTATTATGAAAGTAACAAGTCAACAAAATAGGTCAAGTGCGAGTCGGGCTACTCGCGCACGGACCTGAAAAAAAACCGGGCGTAATCTCGTCTAATCATGAGTGAAGCACCCATTTATTTTTATGTGCGTGCTGACGCGGTACAAAATGGTGGCGGGTTGTAGGACCTCAGCCTAGAACTGGTGCATCTGTGTGAGTTAAGGTCCCTTGTAGAACAAACGAAAATGTAGGACCTTGCATTCTTCACATCTTTTTAGTGTCACATTACGTCCGCCTTTTTTTCAAGTCCGTGTAGTCAGGACAATGAATTCATTGCAAACAAGGGATAGAAATAACAATGATAAAATATCAGTGTCGCACCACCCCCGCCCCGCGCCCTACAAACCAAAACATCGCATAGGTATTATTAACCTAAAGCTCTCGCATTTTTCTTTCCACGAACAATACAATTTTCCGAGAGAAAATAATTTATTTTGCTGAATATTCCGACATGACTGAAGCGCTTTCTAATAACAATAATGGAGGCTGGGGCGATCTACCTCTCGTAGCCCGTAGCGCCTGTAGCCGGTAGTCCGTAGCCCGTAGCTCGCGTAGTCTCTCTACGATACGATTTTGGGTCATTGACTTACTAAGAAATGGATGTGTCCGAACAAAAAGAGGCAGAAAACATGACACAGAAAATGTTTCGTAAGCTATACAGGTGAAATTGATATCATTAGCATCCTTTTAAACTAAGAGTCTACCCATCAAACTGAACAACCTTTACTATGGGAGCAAATCAATCAGAGCAAAAATAAAAACAGCTGTCTCATACATTTGAGTCAGGTAGCCAGCGGCTGCGGCGGCAGTGGCTACTCAGTTGCAGAAACGCTTTAATGAGCGTTTCTGTTAATCCTGCATTAAATCTCTTGCTGTCACTTTTTGTCTTGTTGACGTAGTAAAAGATAGCAGGAGATTTAATGGAGAACCTTGTATAAGTTAGCTATACGGACATCTTTTTTTGTTAAATTAACTAACGCGATCTGCTGATTTTATTTTCACTGCAGCATAAGCCGTACGTACGTACCGTATACTGAAGTCACAGACCATTTTGTCTTGAATATGTTTATTTTTGTTGTGTTTTTTGTTTTATGTATTGTTTTTGTAATCTGTTTTTAAAGACAAATAAAGAAATTCTATTCTATTCATTCATATTCATATTATATTCATTGATTAGAAATAAAGCCCGACCAGAAAAATAAAAAAACCTCGTCATGCTGCAGAAAATTTACATATAAAAATTTATTTTATATAAATAAGTACTTACTTCTGGTCAGGCTTTTCCTACAAATATTGTCTTTTCAATTATGTTAATTATTACTTTTGGTATGTGTATTTACGTCATTTTCGCACTTCTATCACCTGATTAAACAATACCACATATTAACAACATACAAGTACCGGAGACAGCTATTTCGTCCTTTCATTTTTAAGCAGCGATATGCTTATGCTTATTACTTAAAATACTTTACACATTCATCTATAGATAACACCCCTCTTTTTGCGTCGGGGGTTAAAAAAAAAGCTGGCCGCGCCTCGCCTAGGTCGAGTTACGAATAACGTCGCGCGGCCATCACCATGTTGGTGTTGAATAGCTTGTTATGTCCCCGTGTGTACAACTAGTGCTCACTATTTTAATGAAAATAATACTTAGCTATCTTCTTCTTATCGTGTGGGCAAGCCCTGGATCCTATTCAACAAACGTTACAATTGTAATTTACAAATACAATTCTGGTTACATTGCTGGTTACTTATGACGCTAAACTTGCAGTAGGTAACATATGCCTAGCATTCTCAGCAATGTACCCAGAATTGTAATTGTAAATTACAATTGTAACGTTTGTTGAATAGGGCCCTGGTGTCAGACTTTATTCAAACCGCCATACGGCTTCTGACGTGCTTTTTATGTAACGACTACTACCAGCCGGGCGATAGTTAGCTATAAGATCCGTATTAACTCGAGGCTAAGTCATGATTGTACCGAATGAAAACACTGATGTTTGTTCAGCTGAGGAAACAAGTCACTTAAGTCTGCTTATATCATTTTTAATTAACTACTTGCAAAAACAATAAAATTTGGTAATGAAGCGTTATAACGCGCAAAAGTGGATTTTTTTAAAATTTTTCAAATAAATGTGTTCGATTCTATTCCGATTTAATCCAGTTAAAAATTGAATAATTAAATATCTGATGGGACGTGAAACCGCAACCTTAGCAATGAAGAACCGACTGGTTACGCGCAGTCACAGTTGATGAACAAATTATACTCTTCAACCTCCTTTTTTAACCGACTTCAACAAAAGGAGGAGGTTCTCAATTCGACCCGTATGTTTTTTTTTGTTACTATATTCGTAGATTTTTACTCAAATAAATTTAGCCATTTACAGTTTTCTTCTGTTTTTTAAAGAGAAATCTCAAACTCAAAATTTATTCAAAATAATATCACATAAACATAGCTTTTGCAATGTAATTTTTGACTCTACCACCGCGCCGGAAGGTGCCAATCTGCTGTTCTTCTCTTTGGTCGTGTTGTGTAGCTACTGTGTAGATAAAAGTAGCTACCTACGTCTGGCTCAGGAAGCCTGCATGGGTATCGGGTCTGATTACACAATCCTTAGACAGAATCGCATCCCATACAGATACAGTATTATATTCTACTAGAGATATTATGTCAAGGCCTTCGTAACGCGTTCGATTTTAAACATTATCTGTCATGTCATGTTACAGTATAAGGACACGAATTAATTTCTATTTCTCCCCTCCGGACGGAAAGCGTCAATTGTCGTCCCGCTGCGCTAAACGAAGTTGTCGCTTTCCACCTCCTTCGAGGAGAAAAATAGTATACTAACCTCGGACAGTAAATAAGAAAGCCTCAGATCACATGTTACATGAGATCTGAGACCTTTCTTACTTTCCTGTCCTCGGTGTGTAATCTACTATATTTACTCTTATCATTATCACAGACAACTGCTAGAAAAAACCTAGACTGTCAATTATTAAGCAGATAAGTTGCAAGAATGCGCACTGACCTACGCTTCGGAACCCCGTATGTTGTTACCCGCTCGCGCTTCGGCTTGTCGAGTCGAGATGTGACTGTGGCACAATATATCAGGAGTGCAATTCTCTAAGCGTCACATTGACGAAGACGATGTTTGTGTTTAGTGAATCGCAAAGTGAATCGCATTCCTTCTTGCATTCTTCAGATATCGTCAAAGATGTCATATTAAGTTTGACACAGCGCCGTAGAAAGAGAAGGAACTAGAAGAAAGCACGTGTCTTGTCATATCACTCAGTAAGAGATGCACATAGCAAATTCGCTCTAGTTAAAAAAGGAGATCGCTACTTATTGCTGTCCTTATAGACGTAACCACTTTTTTGTTCTACGACGGCTGTCTGACTCCGGAGTCAGACATCTATTTTCATACAAATTGTATGGGATTTTAAATTAATTTAATTAAATTAAAAATCATTTATTTGTCTTTCCATTTGTACACATACAGAAGTAGGTAATTTTATATGACATGAATATTAAAAATAAAAGTGTTTTTTCTGTTATTAGTATGTTAATGATATTTCCCTAGAGTACCTACACACAAACAAGTTTGCTTGTGCACTGATACTCCGGGGGAAATGCCACTAGATTAACAATTAATATAAAAATAATACAAGACAAAAAGGTCTAAGGTTCAGCGACAGTTGAATAAATCAGCTGCCTCTGTTATTCTGCCAGAGCCAGACATAAATTGAGTGAAACACAGTAGGTACCTAAAATATTAAAGAATGTAAATGACTTCCATGATACAAAGTATTAAAATTTATATTGTTGTGGATAGGTGAAAACGATCAGTATGCAAATAATATTTTCCGTAAACTCGCCTAAAGAGGGACACCAGCGGCCAGGGATTGCTTCATGAACAGCCACCGGAAACATTTTTTTCTGAAGGTTGGTAGCGTTAGCGACAGTGCCTCCCGAACGGGGGGCGGAAGGTCGTTCCATATCTTCGAGGCGGCGTGTTTGAAGCAACCCTGGGTGCTGACCAGAGAATATTTTATGACTATCGCTGTCTCATACGCGGTTACACTGATGTTACGTCTATCAGCGTAAGCGAAAAATACTTCGCCTATGCACAGCGCATACTGAATTGGTATAATACCTTTATGATTTCAACCGATGTTTGCGCTTAGAGAATTGCACTCCTTTACTCAGACTCTGACAAGCACACGAATCGACGAACACAGACAAGCGCCAAGTATACGGCCCGCCAGGTTACACTCCGGTTCGGGCGCACACCGGGCACTCCATAGAACGATCTCACTATACTTGAAAGAAGAACAAAACAATGAGCTGGTTTTCCACTGGCGGCGTGTATTGTGAACTCGACGCTGAAAAGTCACGCACACCGCTGCGCTTTGCAGTAGTGTACCTATCGTAGCGCGATTGAATAAAGCATTGTCTCTGTGGTGTATTTACTCAAGTGGTTCGGAAGTCAGGTTCAGTAACATTCACCAAAAAAAGATTTTCCGTGTGTTGTCAACACTGTCCGTGTACGTCGTGGACGCTTGTGTGCAGTCTGTGAGAGTGGTGCGTCAAAATGTGAACTTGAGGCTCGTTTTGGTCAGGATTACCACGGCGCCCGCGCACTATCGGCCACCAGCGTCACATATATATACATAGTGAACTGCTGTTGAACATCTGCTGTAGACATACCTTGGAGCTGGCGACATGTTCCTCATGAGGTAAGGGCATTTAAATAGTTAAAGAAATATTTTTTTGTTTTCAATTTTTTTAGTGATACGCTTCAATGAAATTTTCAGTAAGTGAAAGGCTGAGGTTGTAATTCTTACGGCGTTCCATACAAAACGAAGTTCCGCCCTAGTTTGAACAAAAAAAAAAGGTTTTAACACAATCTAAAAACCAAAAAAAACTGTGATTTACATAATTTGTCACATTGCCGTTAAAATGTATAGTTTCAAAGTTTTCGTGACTCAAAGTTTTCCATATAAATCTTAAATAATTGAAAATAGGACGGAAGTTCGTTTATTTGCAACGCGCTCGGGAACCTTCGGAATAAACTTCTCTTAAATTCCCCCGAAAATAGGAAAATGCTATTAGCCGGGTAGATAATATCCCTAACAAATCACAACCCCGAAAAAACCCTAAATTTCTAATTACCCCTTTCTTAATCTAGTCATGAACATTTAAAACATAATAAAATACAGGTAAGGAAAGCGCTTCCAAAAACTCAAAGGGGTAAAAGTAACAATTAAAATAAAAAAATGAACAACTTTTAGTATGGGATCAACTAAGAGATCTCAAGAAAAAACGCGCAATATGTTTTTTTATTTTTATTTATTTTAAGTTTTCAACAATTACAAAGGGTACAAATTACTTTTTATTTTGCAACTACTTACACTACTTTACACCACTACACTACTTTACATTTCGCCAAACTGCAATACGGTTTGTTGGCGAAAGAAACTACACTCTAGTTAAAACAATAGGTCTAATCTTACCCATACCCAGTTTAGTAAATAAAAATAAGATAAAATAGTATGAAGGAGCTGTTCTTTTTTTAATCTCTTTGTTGTTCCCACTGTAAAAGTTGTTCATATTGATGGATACTTTCACCACTGAGTTTTCAGAAGCGCTTCTATTATTATACCCTGTGTACAAAAAAAAAACAATACCAATTGCTTTATAAAAAACCTGCAAAAACGGAACCGGTTGTGTTTAACAATTTGTATATTAATTAATTAACAAAATGTTAACTCTTAAAGTAATTAATTTACATAATGTTTAAGTTAAATAAGCATTCATTGTATACAGGATGGAAACTATATTATAAGAGTAGGTATACACCTGATTATTTCGTATAATAAGAGCGTATTTAAAAACATATTTATTTTTGATTAATTCTTGCCTAGTAAAATAAACTTGTTAAAATGATATTTAGGGCCTGTTTCACCACTTCTGAATAAGTTCTTGTTAGCTTAACCGACAGATATTTTGACATAATTTCATACAAAATATGTCAAACTATCTGTCGGATAAGGTAACAAGAACTTATTCAGAAGTGGTGAAACAGGCCCTTACAGTAGTAATTTATACGGTAGGTTTTTAATTTTAAATACGAGTAGAATTATAGATTAAATGCGTATGCTTTAATAAGCATGTTTATTAAAGTATGTAATTTTCTAGCGTCCATCTTGTGACGCATTCATGGAATTTGGGTAGAAGCAAAGGTCTCACGGTACAAGTAAAGAAATAAATCCGAGAGTTAGGTACTTCAGACTGCAAAATTGTTTGGTAGGACTATTGTTGGTATCTCTATGTATACTTAGGCCGCGAACGAAATCCTTTATTATTTCCACCCTATACAGCAGGGTATAAGGGTAAACAGTTGCATTACTTTATGGGGTGATTATACCCATGATACTAAACAACTTTAATACCAAAATAAAGTTGTAAACCTTCCATACTTGCAATCAACTGTTCTAAAGTTTTCATGAAGAGTCAAATTTTTTTTTTTGCAAATTTCTCTAATATTCCTTTGGGAAAGTTGTTCAGTACCATGGGTGCAAACCATAAAGATATTATACCTTACGGAAGAGAGACTGACAGCTGAGAGAGCGAGATTTACCTAGCGGCACCACTGTATAATAGAAAGAGATACGTGACGCGAGGCAAAAGAACCGTTTTCTAATCTCTTACAAATTCTTACGATTCGATTTCCGTGAATAATTGCGAATCTAAAGTGAAATCGTAAATAATTTTGTGAAATATACTGACACAACTTCATTAATTTATCCACGATTTAGCGTTACCTTAATGGTACAAACACTCCTTAAAGCAACTGTTTACCCTAACACCCTGTATACAAATAACAACATCAAAGAAAATACAATTCCTCTTTGAAAGTAATGAAGCACAAAAATCTTTCCAAATTGTTTGTGTAAATATTTACCCCAGCTCTGAAGGTGTACATTCCCTTACTGCTACTGTATCAACTTATTTACAGAAGAGTTTCCTCGCACCTCTCTCTGATAAGGTTTCCCTCGGATCCGGGATCGTTGAGCGGAGGTACCTCCTTCAAACTTTTGTAAGGAGTTTTAATTATCTCTTGGTGTTATCTCAAAAAAGATGAAAGTATCACTTTTAACTTTTCTTTGTTTATTTCATGGAATGTTGAACGGATCTCTTTACTTTTAAATACTCATATGTTTTAGGGTTGAACTACACATGGCCGCACGCGATCGCACTTTTCCGTCGCTCCATCGTTTTCTGTCACTCAGGCCTGCGGCGTTCCGTCTATCTTATATGCTCTAGCATAAATGACGTTCCTGAGTGACAGAAAAGAATGGACCGACGGAAAAGTGCGATCGCGTGCGAGTTCAACCCTTAGTCTTCCGATTGTGATGAAACAAAAAAAGTTAATCCTTTTAACTAACCAAGGCGCATGCCAAGATAAGCGTCGGGAGACCACGTCTTCGCTTTAAGGACTGTGTAAAGCGAGACATGTCCACTTTCTCAATCGACACCAGCAACTGGGAGTATCTCTCTGAGAACCGCGACTTGTGGAGGAAACATTTAGCGGAAGGAAGAGCTGAGCACGATAGGGCGTGGTTTGCTTCCTTGGCTGAAAAGCGGGAAAGGAGGCATGATCGACTTGCAAACCCAACTGACACAGCAAACTTTAATTTTACTTGCCGGACATGTGGCCGTACCTGTCGCTCTCGTATCGGGCTTTTTAGTCACGAGCGTAAGTGCTGCCAAAACGATGCTTAAATCATCTTATAAAGATGGAAAGGCCAATGATTTGATGCCTAGGTCTGCCCCGGCATAGGGCCCATCCTGATCGGTCCAGACCAGAATCATCATAAAAAAAGGAAAAAAAATCAAGAACATTGTATTATATTATGTTACTTTGAAAAAATTGAGATTTTCACATGGTAGAGTCGAACTGTCATTCTGTCTAGTCAAAATAGGCCCCGTACAGACTGCGACAGCGCGTTTGTCTATCGCGAGACTTTATCGCTACACTAGCAATTACAGGCGTCGATTCAAACGCATGATTGTAGCGATGCACACATATTTGTATCGATGCACACGCGCGTGTGCATTGTGGCAATGGTTGTCGACGAATAACTGATAAAATATAAGTTTTGGATCGTAGCTGTATCGCGTTTGCATCTATGCTTTATCGCGTTTGCATCGATGCTGCATAGCAACACAATCGATGCTTTTTGCAGCACTTCTGCGCTGCTAAAAGTCGCAGTGTGTAAAGGACCCTAAGCTGATTGATGATGTCCCTGTTTGTTGTTATTGTGTTGTTATAGTTATACACTTCGATTATTTTTCCTCAACCTTTGCATTACTGTCAGCAGAGTCCTCCTGCTGTATGTGGTGGTGTCGTGGCAGACCAGGCTGGGAGAAGCGGTGCTGCTTCCTGGATTACCTGGCTTCAAGGAGCTGATCCATGATATCATGGAGTCCGTGCTCGCGGTACCACTAGGCTACGACCTGCGAGGTACTCTACAGTATAAAATTTAAATATTATAATAAAAATTTTCAATTCAAAATTTAAAAAATATTTATTTGCAGACAACAATGATCCACAAAAGGTCAGGTCGACCAAAATCTCATGAAATAAAAAAAGTTAAATAGAGATTTGGTAGAGTCTAGTCAAAATAGGCCCAATATAGACTCATAATGGGTGGAACCTGGCTTTTCGCTGACAACATCTGCAAAAGAATCCTTTTCCCCTAATCGCCTCGTACGACATCCACGCCAAGAGATGAGGTGTTTTTAAGCCGAGAATGACACGGCAATTCTTTATTCGTTATTAACGACATAAAATACGACGTATGACGTTTGACAAATTGCCGTGTCGTTCTCGGTTCATCATCATCATCATCATCTCAACCGATAGACGTCCACTGCTGAACATAGGCCCCCGCTGATCGCCACAACGCCCGGCGCCCGGTCCTGCGCTGCCCTCATTGAACGGGTTCCCGCCACCTTCACCAGGTTGTCGGTCCATCTCGTGTGGACCCATGGACCCATGCTGCGCACTAGAACTCTTCGGCCCATCCATTCTGCGTCCATTGATTGTTCAACTTTGAATCAACGGCAGACAGTTTACTAAATTATAAGGTCTCATCTTTATAAAAGATATATGGCAATTGTGAGCTATTGTACCTATAAACACGTAGATTTAGCATATCGTGCAAAAACTTCGAGCCTCAATTTTCATGAAATCGACGGCAACATTTGCATCGCGACAAAATCAGCTAAAGCCTAAATAATACAAAGGTTTCATAAACCTGTTATTTTGAATCACGTATGCCTGCTGAATAATAAATAGACGATGTGTAGATAGATACTTAAGCTTTTTGTAGTATGAGGGTTCACACCTGTTCCCCGGGGGTGAACCTGCGGGCCTGTGGGCCGGGGGGAGGGAAGATTTACAGTTGGGCTGATTAAATTCAGAATGAAACGCGGCTGAAATACCTATCGTCTTATAATTTAGTGATATTACAGTGGCCTTGAATTTAATATCAAGAGGCTTCCGCACAATGCCGCGATATTATCGACCGATATTATCAAGCGATATATGTCACGCATGCGCCCCACCACTAAATGTGGTCTAAAGAGATTGCGTCGGAACAAAATCGCAGCGATATTATCGCTCGATAATATCCTTCCTACTTAGCCGTAGCTGTAAGGATGTAATGTAAATTATCTTTATCTTAACACGTTGGTCAAATTCTCGTTAGCAATTACAATTACACTGTGTGCATCTTAAGCTAAATTTTCAGAGGTTTCAGTTGTTCAAACTGAACAACATTTACTTTGCTTATGAAACAAACGTTTTTTTGCTAAACCGGTACCTATTTTTTTAACTCAATCTTGCAGCCATTCAAGCCTCGACATTAACTTTACTGTCATCAAAGATATTATTTGGTCTTCGCTGTGCAGCGAAGTGGGCTCTTTCTACAAATATAATACACGTAACTTCTTTAGTTTAAAATGGAGCACGCTTGCTTTTCCCAGATAAAGAAGAGTTTGACTACATAGTGGTAGGAGCGGGGGGCGCAGGTGCTGCGGCGGCGGCGCGGCTCGCGCTGCGCGGGGAGAGGGTGCTGCTGGTGGAGGCGGGGGGGGACCCCGACCTGCTGACCATGGTGAGGACATTCATGCAGGCTGGCTTTATTATTGACACTAATGGGGCTGCGCTAGTGTTCAGTGCAATAGCGTTACCTCCAGCGAAAGTAAATCGACGCATGCCATTAATAAGCCTGGGTTATGAGTTGGATAGTTGGAAAGGCTCTAGAAGTACGTACGCTGATCTTAATAATATCGGAGGCGTACAAAAGAGGGCGGGCTAAATCAAAATATTCGTGAAACCGAAGAATGGATGATAAAGACGCAAGAGATGTTTCAGTTTTTGTGGATTAAGAAAATTGAGGGCACACTTAAAACGAAAGAGTGAAATATCAGGATCAATTGCCTCTGTCTATTCCAGAGACACATAGGCATGAAAAAATTATGTATTTATATTTTCAGATCCCCGCAGCGGCTATGGCGCTCCTCGGCTCCAACCAGGACTGGCAGTACTTGACCATCCCGAACAACAAGTCGTGTCTGTCGTCCGAGGGGCAGCAGTGCCGCTTCAGTCGCGGCAAGTGCCTCGGCGGCTCCACCTCCATCAACTACATGATGTACGTGCGCGGCAACACGGCCGACTACGACCTCGGCATCCCCGGCTGGACCTGGGACGACCTGAAACCTTACTTTCTGCGCTACGAGGGTCTGCTAGACCTCGACCGACTTCCACCCTCCTCCAGACCCTATCACAATACTTCGGGTACGATGCAGATAGAATTCTTCGACGATCCGGAAAACGAGTGGCACTCGAGGATCGTCAAAGGTCTGAAATCTCTCGAAGTTCCATTCAACGCGGACGTGAACGGGCAGTCGCACATCGGTGTCACGCGCGTCGTCGGGTACGTGCACCGCGGCGAGCGCATGAGCACCGCGCGCGGCTACCTCGCGCGCGACGACGTGCGGGCGCGCCTCGCCGTGGCCAAACACACGCGCTGCACCAGCGTCATCATCGACGACGACAACGTGGCGAGGGGAATCACCGTGGTGCGCGACTCCATAGGAAAGTCTCTGTCTTTGTTCGCAAAAAAGGAGGTTATCCTGTCTGCAGGAACGATCGGATCCGCCCAGATTCTGCAGCTCTCGGGCGTCGGGCCGGCGGAACACCTGGAGTCTCTCGGCATTCCTGTGCGGGCGGACCTGCCGGTCGGGGACAACATGAGCGACCACGTGCTGCCACTGGTGTTCATCCGCGTGAAGCGTCGCCTGCTGGAGCAGGTGCCTGACCTGGTCGCGACAGCGGGCTACGCGGCGCAGTACGTGCTCAATCGCACCGGGCCCCTCGCCTCCGACGGCCTCACCGACATCACCGCCCTCCTCAACACCCGCTGCTACGACCCGGAGAGACGTCGGCTGGTCATGAACGACACCGAGTGCGAGCTACCGAGTCTGCAGCTCATCAACGCGTACATAGAGCGAGGGCTGATCGATATAGGTAAACCGATAATAAAGCGCGCGACGCTGCTCAACGACGACATAATCTCGCAGCTGGCGGCGGTGAACGCGCGATACGCGCTGATCCTCGCGTCGCCGGTCGTGCTGCAGCCTCACTCTCGCGGCACCGTGCGACTCGCCAGCGCGGACCCGCTCGCCCCGCCCGCCATCTACCCCAACTATCTCGGCGACGAGCGCGACGTCGACGAGATGTTGCGCGCCATCACCATCCTCGAGCATCTCGTGGAGACGCCCGCGTACAGACAGGGGGGAGCGTCGATAGTGCGCCTCGATATAGAGGGGTGTCCTCGCTACTCGTCGGGCCTGGAGGCGTACTGGCGCTGCTACGTGCGGCACCTCACGTTCTCGGTGTACCACGCGGTGGGCACGGCGGCGCTGGGCGCGGTGCTGGACGCGCGGCTGCGCGTGCGCGGCGTGCGGCGCCTGCGCGTGGCGGACCTGAGCGCGCTCGGGCGGCTGCCGCGCGGCAACACCGCCGCCGCAGCCATCGCGCTCGGGGAGAGGGTCTCCGACTTTGTGATGCTGGACAATGAGTAATGCCATTGAATAAATATACAGGGTGTTAGAGTAAACAGTTGCATTACATTAAGAGGTGATTGTCCCCATGAATTTGAACAACTTTTCATAAGAGTTAAATTGAGTATAATTACAATTAAGTGAAATTAGTATAGGTACCTACCTTCTTAATTCATATCTTGATTTGCACTTTGGTAAAATCCACTAGGCTATTTCAAAACCCCGTCAAGAGAAATAAACTGTATAAATAATAAAGACGGCCCATGTAATTAATCAATGATCACAAACACACACAAAACAGCCCACCTGTATAAACTGTGCCTGTACGCCTACTTAGCTTTTGGACGCTACCTACTAGTGTTGCTATCCATGCTGAGGCATTATTATGGAAATATAGCCAATATAGGTATAGTAATAGCACAGCATAACTATATCAGTTCTCACAGTACGGCAACGCTCGTAATACGCCGCGCCCCGTCGCCGCGCCAGTACTTTACTTAGTCATGCGCAGTCGATCCCAAAATCTTCATACAGCAGTGCAATTTTAGAAAATCATACGAGCGGTTCGGCAGTAGAAAGATGCATAATCTCCATAGTAATTCTGACATTTTCTACTGCCGAACCGCTCGTATGATTTTCAAAAATCGCACTGTAGGTCTTTTGAAAATCCCCGCGCCCGCTTCCCCGCAAGCCCCCCACCGTTGCTCTGCACAAGTACATCCGTTGACGTACTGTGAGGACTAATATAGTTATGCTGTGGTAATAGTATAGATTGACATGACATCGACCAGTTAGAAGAATTACCTGGTTGGTATCTAGTAGCTACCATCACGATTGTGGTAACGTTTTGTATTTGGTAATATAAATAAGTGTAAGCAAAGAAATAGTTCCTGATCTGATCTAAGCGTACTAAGTTAAGAGACAACTGTTAAACTTGTTCCTATGAAGCACATAAGCAATAAAATAAGCTTATCTAACTATTTTTGTGTATAATTTTCCTCTTCAAACACCAGATGCTGGAAAAGTGTTGCTCTCTGGAGCCTCGAGTGTCAACTAAAACTAATTAACTGCAGTACTAGCCTGTGCTAGTGCTAGGACGAACACTGTTAGGATGAAAACATTTCGCAAAGGACGAAGCGAGCGCAAAACATATTCATTAAACTGTAACGGTAAAGTTGAGAGGAAACTCATTTTATGAGTAGGTTTGTATGTGTCTGGTATTTATCACGGCTTGTGACAAGGCTGGTTTACAGACAGTATTGCAGTTTGGTACCAAACACTACCTATAATTTCAGAAAGCCATTAAAAAAGAAAAAGTAGTTCCTAATGGCTCGATATCGTTGACGAGACAGGGGCGAGCGACCTTGCAGATAGTAGAATTTGTGTTTTTAAGTAAGCAGCAAAATTAGAGCATATATTTCGTCACCGGCTACGTCTGACTCAGTGACATGCATTTTTGTTTACTTTTTAGCCTAAAATTTTAGTCTTCGAACCCCTCTCTGGTCAACGCCATCTATCGCCGGTATGATGAACTACGTTTGAGTAGCTGTCAGAAAACTCCTCATTGCATAAGTTCAACTTGTACCTTCACGTCACCATTTCACCAAGGTTTTTCGAGAGCGTCTGCATTCTAATACCAATTTAAGCCATGTCTAGATATTACGGTTTGTGAAAAAAAATTACTTATGGTTTTATAATAAATTTTTGAGCAGTGCAGAAGGTTGTCAGCCTGCAGTCAGCGTCCCTTTGTCCTGAATTAACTGAACACACTGATAATCCAAGCGCTTTGTGCGGACGACACTTTTTACACGGCTATAATTATTATATTACTCGCAGTTTTTATAAAACAAACTAGACTAAAACCTTTGATCTGTCTGGAGGTAAACAACATCTACATACGTAGTTCGTTATAATAAGGTTTACTTCACTAGTACAATAAAAAAGTGATAGTTCAGGCCCGTAGTTCAATTTTTTCAGCTGGAATCGATATGGCTACACAGGGTGTAAGGAAAAGACCAATCAAACTGAAAAACTTTGACTATGGTAGCAAACCTGTCAAGAATAAAAAAAAAAAATCTGCTGTCTCATACATTTTAGTCGAGTAGGCATTGGAGTGTAGTATGGAACAGCTGATATTTTTTTGCGCTGACAAGTTTGCTCTCATAGCAAAAGTTGTTCCCCGTTTGATGGGTAGAGTAGGTTAATGATACCATTCCTTACACCATGTATAACTTATTATTATTATAGATGTATTTAGTAAGTAGGAACCACTGCAGGGTAAAGGCTTCATCTCTCAAATAGAGATGAGAGGGAGGAGTGGGTACACTCCACCAGCGAGCACAGTGGGGCTTGGTGGAGGCAGTGTCCGAAACCAACTTGGTCGAATTCAATGAATAAATTAAATGAAAAACAGAGGCCTGTTTGTGTACCGCAAGAAGGTCCCTCTCTAATCTGTCTTTCTGGAGTGTCACTTTTCCGATCTCCGAAACCCTAGAGTTATTAAGTCTTGAACTAACGTCAGACCTAAGTATGGCGTTCGATTTAGTCCAAAGCTATAAGTATAGTAGATAAGAAACTTTGTATCCTGGTCAAGGTAAAGCAATACGTGATGCCTGCACATAGTTTCTAAGTCGCTTCAAAGCCCAAATTCGATCTTGCATGGAGCAGGTCTCGTATAGTCACCTCGGACATGGCTCCGCGAAATACCAGCTGGATGCATTGGACTCAGTTGAACGTCGAGCCATGAGACTCATCGACGATGAAGCACGATCATATCAGGGCTAAGATACATGATCTGGAACAACGAGAATTAGTCGCATGTCTGACGGTGTGTGCTCAGGAGCTACTTACATTAATTGATTCCGCCTTTCCCCTTTCATGATCGTTCGACAAGACGAAGACGCGAAACTGCATCCATACGTAGCGGATATTCCAACAAATTGTACAAAAAACTTTTTGAAACTTTGCGAAACTTCGCATCCTCATTTGTAATGAGAACCGGTAAGTTTGGAAACTCTCTCCCTGCGCTGTTGTCCAAGCAAATACAAGGAATATGTAATTAAAAGAAGAGTAGATAGGCTTTTTCCAGGTGAGCGCGTTACATCCTCAGCTTCATCTACACTTTCCATCAGGTGAGCTAAAGCCAAGCATAAACCCATTTCAAATAATTAAACAAAGTGGTCAACTAGTTGAGTGGAGCAAGGTAGTGGTCGACTTGCTGTCAGGACATCTGACCTGGCTTATCGAATAAGTTTATGCAATCTGTCGTAACTATCCGGGACAACTACTTATTGTGACTTCCGAAGGTGTTCGCGAAATATACCACTAAAACGGTCATCCATCCAAAGACGGTATGTCAAATTTTTTTTAGAGGGTTAAATCGAAAAATCGTTTCAATAAAAATTTTTTCTATGTCAAGACATTTTAAAATTAAAGGATTACTGATATTTATATACCTAAAACTAGTGTTTACCCGCGACTTCATCCGCACAAATTATATACTAGATTTTAAGTCAGATCATAAGCTATCAAACAAAAAAAGTAGGTTCAGTAGTTTTTGCGTGATGCGCGAACAAGCAAACAAACAAACAAACAAACACACAAACAAACAAACAGAAAAAATTTCTAAAAAAGGTTGAATTCGAGTCCGGGATACCTAAAAACCATATCGTAATCTTTTTTTGTATATATCTTCAAAGACACACTTCAGTTACAGTTTTATAATAGTATAGATAACGTCGTCTTTCGGTCCAACGTTTCTATTTCCAGTTGAGTTAGAAAGAGAAGGTGATTTTTATTTTTTTAAATTAAGCAAAGGTTTTTATCCATGGAGTTCGAATGATTTTTTCGCGACCACTTTTGTCTTCGTTAAGCCAGGTCAGAGGCCTATTGAGGCGGCTTGAAAATTCTCTGACAGCAAGTTGACCACTACCTTGCCTCCACCAACACGCACTGGGCCCGCGTGGTGGAGTATGGCCCACTCCCTCTCACCCTTATTCGTGAGCGGAGGCCTTTGCCCTGCAGTGGGATTCTATAGGCTATAACTTACTTACTTACTTTTGTCTTTTACAAATTACAGTTAAAAATTAAATTTTGTATTGATAAACTCGATATATTGCAATAAAAATTAAATTAGTATCTTAAAATGATGTCTTCTATCCATAAAAAATATAAAATAAAGACCAAAAAAAAACTTGACATACCGAAATTAATCGTTTACAAAATCGGTAACGGTACCTACTAGGGAATTTTTAATTAAGTAATATTGTGTTTTTCCCATCGTCGTATCCATAATCTGGAATTGATTAGCTAAATATTAAGAACTGTTAAAAACCTCATGTCCATTTGATACCGATCAGTTACACTCACAGATGGTTACACATTAAAACTCAAGTTGCTTAACTTCGATGATCGTTTTCCATACCGATGCTCCACTACTACATCAACGACCACCTCCGCTGCGAAATAGCATAGCATATGCTCACGACTATATCCCCCTAGGGGAGCAAGGTAATAACATAGGTAATAAACCTTTATTGCCCCGAAGTTTACAGCATGCCCCCGCTAAACAGGTCGTGTTTCAAATCCAGCTTATCGTCAGCTTTATGTTACGTCACCTTGTTCTCTTAACTTAACGGATCCATCATTTTATTTCAGCTCTTTAATACATATAAGCTGTAACACTAAAGCTTTTTGAGTGATCGTGCGACGTCAAAGTGATTAACTAACGTACATCGCGTTCTTGATGACGAATTGTTTCGGAGAGAGGACGCCTTGCAGCCTACAGATAAAAATAAAAAATTACGCGACGCCTGTAAAATTACAAGTTAAATTGTGTACTTGACAGGAAAATGAGAGTAGATTAATCTCATTTTCAAAATACAATTGTTGACGAGGAAATCTTACCTATTTGTGATATGAAATACACCTTACCCACACATACATACAGCAGGAAATAATAGATATTCGACTGATTACAGAGGGAGTATTATTGTTCTTCTCTGAAAAGGACAGGTGCGTAACACCCTCAACCGACGGAAGTGCATGAAGAGATGTATGAAAGTGGATGAGGCGGGAGAAGTGTGTCAGAATCGTAATGTGTCGCGAGCCGTAGTCTCTGCCTACCCCTGTTTGCGGTGTTTCTAGTGGCGTGAGAATATGTATCTAGTTTTATCATTTGTGCTGTACACATTTTGTCTGCCTCACACTTTAGAAACTGTCTCTGTTGCGGGTTTGCTGGAAGAAATCTCTTTAGAGATAAGCTCGCCCTTTGTACATGTATACTTTATATTGTTTTTTTCTGTAATATTATGTGTGCAATAAAGTGTTAAATAAATTAAAAATTTTGAAAAAACCCGCGACGGTAATCGAAAAAGGATTAAATAATTTTTTTGCAAATCCCTCGACTAAAAGAAAATAGGTAAGTAACGAAAGATAATAAACCAAACCCTAGAAAATCCGTCGGGGCTGCCATTTCATGCCTATTTCATTTTTGATTTGATTCATGAACTAAATTTTTTCAGTTTTATGACTATAAGCATATTATGCTCACGACTACATTCCCGAGGGCTACCCCAGTCAGAGATATTCTGACACCTAAGAACATCCACGTTTCACCAGTAGTAACGTAAATCAGTTTTATGAGTTTGTGTCTAATTGAAATTGGGAACAGATGGCAATGGCAGCCCTCGACGGATTTTCTAGGGTTTGGTTTATTATCTTTCGTTACTTACCTATTTTCTTTTAGTCGAGGGATTTGCAAAAAAATTATTTAATCCTTTTTCGATTACCGTCGCGGGTTTTTTCAAAATTTTTAATTTTGCTTTTTATTTTAAACTTTTTAGACAATTCCTACATAACCGTCTGCAAACACACAAACAAAAAACCTCTCACCCTAAACGCATATAATTTCTCCATCCAGTCGTGGTTAAAAAAGAGCCTAAATATGGTTTACCTACTTACTACGTGCCTCCACATAGTTTCCGACGATGTTCTTCTGGTCCATCGTCAGACCATCAGCAGTTTATGTTCAGATGCTACTCACCAAATGCTATCAAACGAGCCCAAATATGGTCTCCTAGCTATTCGCCTTCACAGAGTTCTCCACGATGTTGTTCAGCTGCATCACACTCTCAGAACTTTATGTACAGAAGCTACTCACTAACGCTATTAAAAGAGCCCAAACACGGTCTACTAGCTGTGTGCCTTCGCAGAGTTCCCCAAAATGTTGTTCTGCTGCATCACCAGACTCTAGGACGTTCATGTACTGAAGCTACTCACCAAACTGTATCAAAACAGCCCAAATACTGTATACTAGCTATGTGCCTTCACAGAGTTCCCCACGTTGTTCTTCTGCTGCATCATAAGACCCTCTGATATTTACGTCCAGAAGCTACTCACCAAACGCTATCAAAAGACCCCAAACACAGTCTCTTAGCTATGTGCCTTCACAGAGTTCCCCACGATGCTTTTCTGCTCCATCACCAGACCCTCAGCAGTTTATGTACAGAAGCTTCTCACCAAACGCTATCAAAAGAGCCCAAACACGCTCTACTAGCTACGTGCCTTCACAGAGTTCCCATCAAAGTTGTCCTGCTACTATCATCAGACCCTCAGACCCTCAGACCTTCATGTACAGAAGCTACTCACCAAACGCTATTAAAAGAGCCCAAACACGGTCTACTAGCATGCACTTGATAAAAAACCGGATCAGCGCCCCCTGGTGGTTTGTCACAATCAAACCTATCTAAGAATAATTGCAAATAAACCTCAAGCGCTTTAAAAAAAACCGCATCTAAATCGGTTAAGCCGTTTCGGCGTAAATGCGCAAAAACGCATTTTGACGTTAGAAAAATGGTTACTGCAGCGCCCCCTGGCGAGTTAATATCGTATCACCTATCTAAGAACCATCGCTAATTAATTTATAACCCTTTACAGTAAACCGTATTTAAATCGGTCTAGCCGTTTTGGAGATAAATGGGAACATTGGATTTGCACAAACAAACACACAAACAAACAAACAAACAAACAACCTCTCACCCTAAACGCATACACGTTCTCCGTTCCGTCGCGGGTAATAAAAATAAAAATGTATGTACCTATGTACCTATGTGTTTTTTCCACATCAAATAGTACTTAATAGGTTAGGTTTACTATCATAAAGAAGCAGAAACTAATGTCGAAAAGGAATACATACATCAACATTTGTTGGTAATAAATACTGAAGACTAAGTAAATGTTTTGCTTTATGCCAAATGTTTCAGCGTATTCGAGAATTAAAATGTAATTCCCATCTCAAGCAACTAAGCAAGTAACATAAGACGTCGCCGGCGCCGGTGAGACGGTGAGACGGTGATCTCATTACCGCTGTCGTACCGTACCGTCGTGTTTGTATCAATTTAGGACCCTCTCTCCTTGTTACCGTTTGTATTTTAGTACAACAGCTACCGTTTGTAGACCCTTGGCACAGAGCAACGAATACTGGGCACGGCTACGTCGTAGTAACAATATTATATCAGTAGGGCTGGTATGCCACGCACGACAAAGGGACAAATCGAGAAATCCGTCATGCGCACTTTCGCATATGCAAAGTAACAAAGGCAAAGGAAAGTCTAGATTTTTTTCGTTTTCTCGGGGGTGACATGCCAGGTACAGTGGTACAGTGCCCATATGGAAACAATGGTACCTAATGTAAACGTTCAGTAGATGACTGAACGAAACTGCCTCCGTGGTCTAATTGGGCTCTTGACACGGAGGTCATGGGTTCGATTTCATCGGGTGACACCAAGTGATTTATGTCACTTTGTGCGTTTTCGCCAGTTGGTTATGACATTGCAGGCTGAATCACCTGATTGTCTGAAACAGAAATCCTTGCTTCGGATGGCACCGGCTACTATCTCTGGTGGTAGTAGTCGTTACATAAAAACCACGTCAGAGGCCGTGAGGTGGTCTGAATAACTCTGACACCACGATTGCTGCCCACACGATAACAAGAACCAGATGACGAAGATGTAGAAGCGTAGACTAAAATAAATAATCAGTGGCGTGCGTGTAAATAATATCGAGGATAATCTTATTGTCATGTACTTGGGTGTTTCTCCTGGGCGTTTGAACGCTTTCATAATCCTCACCAAATATTTTCACCTTGTAGAAAAGGTTGAATTTTTTTAGCGCTGTTACAAGGGTCCAGCGATGTTAATAACTATAAAATTGTATACCTTTCTTATCATAATCATCATCATCATCGTCATCTCAGCCGATGGACGTCCACTGCTGGACATAGGCCTCTGCCAAGGATCGCTTCAACGGCCGGTCCATGTTGGGAGGTTTTGCCATAATCGCCACGCTTGGCAGGCGGGTTGGCGATCGCAGTTGGTTGGATATTATGTATACTGCTAGGATGCTGCTGCCCATCCTCTTGTAGATCCCTTAGTCGCCTTTTACGACACCCATAGGAGGAAATGGGCTGATGCTATTCTTAGCCGGCACCACACGGAAGGTGCAACTCACACCACACGAAACCTTTCTTATAAACAAGGCGAAATATTTGGTGAGGATAATGACAGCGTTCGAACGCCTAGTAGAAACAGCCTACTACACCTACGCTACGCTCTTGACACGGAGGTCGTGGGTTCAATTCCCACGGGGGGCACCTAGTGAAATGTCACTTTGTGCGTTTTTCCCCAGTTGGTTAGGACATTGCAGGCTGAGTCACCTGATTGTCTGAAAAGAAAGATGATTCCGTGCTTCGGATGGCACGATAAGCTGTTGGTCCCGGCTACTATCACTTGTGGTAGTAGTCGTTACATAAAAACCACGTCAGAGGCCGTAAGGCGGTTCCACTCGATAAGAAGAAGAAGAAGAAGACCTACGCTAGGTATCAGTATTAATTTATTTCAACTGAAAGAAAATATAATAACTAACATATTAAATAAAAAAACGGAAAATACGTTTTCTGTGATTTGGAAACTACTTATACATGTTTGTTTAGTTTTGGATCAGAACCATATTTGTGCCTGTAAGCGTAATTTTTAAACTTTTTTGTACTCTCTTGGAACGCGATATTTGAAATCCACCGGCTGAGTAAAATGACTAGCCTTAAATAATGGTAACAACTTCTAATTGCCTATGTTAAGAGTTAGATGATAAGAGGGTTGTGCAACATCCACATAAATAAATGTTAGGTTTAAGGATCTGATGAAAATGTTAGTACTATTTGAATGAATGAATGAATGAAATATACTTTATTTACACCAAACATAAAATACATTGCACAGGAAAATAAACAGATTATGGTACAAATAAGGCGGTCTTATCGCTAAAAAGCGATTTCTTCCAGACAACCTTAACCTTAAACTATTTTTGTGTAATTAAGGAAATAAATGAAAATAAATAAATAAATACGAGTGCCTCTTCCCACTCGTATTGAACTCATGGGTATGAGAATGCTTTTGTATGAGATTTAAAAACCGTTCAAACTCACCGGTGACAATTCACATTTTTAAATTTTTTCCTTGCTCTGCGTCACTTACCTGCTGAAACTTAGTTAAAAAAGGTATGCGCAGGGTTGTAAACAATCGTTCCCTGCGGCAACCAATCAAAGTTGTGAAACAATATCACGTGATGCGATCGCGAGCTGATTGGTGACAAGCTGTGATCGAGTCTCAGATCAACAGGCCCAACGGCTACGGAAAAGTGTTTAATTATTATTTTGTTTGTTTGTGTCGTGTTGACCTTTACAAGTTTAAATTAAACGAGATTAAATGTTTACTCAGCTACTTATAGAATATGAATTTTATAATGCAAGGGTAACGAACGAAACGAAACGCACGGTAGTCGACACATGGTCCGAATCTTAGATCAAAGTAAAATTAATGGATAGGCCTTACGCGAACATTTCAAACCAGAAAAATGAGGCAAAACAAATGAAAAGTTTTCTTCAAATTTGTATGCAAGTGCCCTAGATTTGACAGATAATGGCGCTAATTTGTATGGACCAAGTGCACCAGTAGTGAGCTTCAACTTACCGCGCTTAAGGGGGTTGCAGAGGGAGTTGCACTACACTAGATGGCGCTCGGGAGCATTATTCCTGATTTTATCACATTTTATTTTATATCTCGTAATTGTGATGATTTCAATCAGGGACGTTGGATCAAGAATATACCGATTTTATTTAAAACGAAATAACTATGGCCTCATTTTTCTCATTCTTGGTTATGGTATAGCTTCGTGTGAAAAAAAAGACAAACATAGATAAATGTCACCGTCTTCAACGTCAAAGAGCAAGCTTCCGAGTCATATTGGTTCCCAATTGGGACCAACGTCGTAATTTTATTGTGCGCTAGTAAAATACGAGTTTAGCATTAATTTGAAAAATTAATATTGTTAGCGTATTTTTATGCAACATGGCTTGTGTGGCCACTGGCTGTATTAGTAGAAGAGGAATTTCAACACAAAATAATCAAAAGATACCTTTCCATCGGTAAGTAATCGACTACTGTTTCTAAGGTGTTGACCTAGGTAATGAATGAAATAATTCATTCAGAGTAAAGCTTTTTTCATTGGGAATGTGTTACCTAATGTGGAGTATCATTTCAACCTGTTTTGTTTACCGAAATTATAAACTAAAATCATAAATTCGTTTGCACTGACAGTTTATGTACTCTATTTTATGCCATTAGTGTTGACCCACGACTACGACTTAATTATCGACAATTGCACACGGTGTACCAAAATCTGATGGCAAATAAGGAAATAAAATTTTAGAGTAAGCAACGCTGGGGTAATTGGATTACGGCCCTTTTTACACTGCGACTTTTTGCAGCGCTTCTGCATCGATTCAGTCGCGATACAGCATCGATGCAAACGCGATACAGCCACAATACAGCCTCGACTGAAAACATTCATAATATTTGATCAGTCATTCGTTGCCAATCTTTGTCGCAATGCACACGCGCGTTTGATTCGGTACAAACGCCATCGCATCGCTACAGACATGATTAATAACCGCGCATTTATAATTATCGCTGCAAAAAGTCGCAGTTTGTGAAGGGCCTACTTTGACTAGACAGACTACAGTTTGGCATTACCATGTGGAATAAATATCTTTTTTTACTTTTTTATGCCATGAGATTCTGGTAGACCTAGTTATACAACATTGTTACATCTTTGTCATTACATTAATTTATTACTATTATTTTGCAGACGGTTCCAAGGCATTCCAGACCTTCCAGACCGGAATTGGTTGAGCCGTCAACATCCAAGGAGAGTGTTCAGGAAGACATCAAGTTGAGATTAATACCAAATAAATACTAAGTCTATATAAGGTGTAAGGAAAGCATCATTAACCTTTAAACTACATACTCTACCCATCAAACTGAACAATTTTTGTATGGGAGCAAATCTGTTAGAACAAAAAAAAAATAAGCTGTCTCATAAATTTGAGTCGGGTAGGTATTGCAGTTTAGTATGGAACAGCCTGATTATGGTTTATGGTTGTAGTTTAAAGGTTAATGATACTTTTCCTTTCCTTTATGCCTTATGCCATTCCTACATAGCTGCTGGTTTCATCAGTTAATAAAATAAAAAGTTAAATGGTGCCTTTTTTATTTATAAATATAGTCAGCCCATAAAGAGTATTCAACTATCGTTTAATCTCTACTCTTTATGAGCTATTTTCTTCGTAACTGTCACATTTTTGACATAAACTTCTTGAGTATGGCAACAAATTTTATATAAACACTAGTGTTTACCCGCGAATTAGTCCGCACAAATTATATACCAGATTTTAAGTCCGATCATAAGCTATCAAACAAAAAAGTTTCATCAAAATTGGTTCAGTAGTTTTTGCGTGATGCGCGAACAAACAAACAGACAAACAGACAGACAAAATTTCTAAAAAAGGTTGATTTCGAGTCAGGGATACCTAAAAACCATATCGTAATCTTTTTTTGTAAATATCTTCAATGTACAGACTGACACATTTCAGTTACAGTTTGTAATAGTTTAGATTTTTCATAATTTATTATGGTATTAGTTTCTCTTTTCTTCACTTTTACGTTTAAACTTTGATTTAGATTTTTATCGATAATGTTATCGATAGGAGTAATTGAAGTGACATGAACAACTCTAGTTCGTATATACATAATTATATCAAGTTTCTATAGATAATCGGTCTCATTGGCACGAAAGGTGACATAGACAAAAGTCTATCCAACCCATTATTCATATGGAATTTTTTTAACGTAAAAAAGAGAAAACCGATGCAAATGTTTCGTCTTAAAAAAAAGTATTCCAGTTCTGATACTTCTTCCTAGATTTCAATCAAAATTTTCAATTATGCGGGCACTTGTGTTTATGTTTTACTGATCCAGCTACAAGTTATAGTAATTTTATTGTTCATACGAATTTGATATACATTTTAATTTTAATCAATTTCATACAAAACTTTGACGTATAACATTTGTAGACGGTATTAACAAAAGTAATATTTTATATATGGAAAAATAGTTAAGAAAATCAAGATTACGCATCTCAAATAACATTTGCAATTTATAACATAATTACGAAGATATAAAATAAAATGTGATAAAATCAGGAATGATGCTCCCGAGCGCCATCTAGTTGCCTGTGAACGTCTCTGCAACCCCCTTAAGGCCTATCCATTAATTTTATTTTAATCTAAGGTCCGAATGCGTGAACACTTTCAGTTTCAGTCGATTTTTACCTACGCCTTCGCCCACGTGGAATCAGTTTCATTTATTTTACGGGTCAAAAATAAGTCTAGGTCCCTTCTTCAAAGAACCTCTGTGCCAAATTGCATTTAAATCCACGCCACGTAACGCAAGCAGAAGAAGAATATCTCTAACTATCTCCTTGGTAAATTTAGTCGTAAGCATAAAATATGCTATGAGTACATTTAATAAAGTGTTTTTTAAACTAAAATGTCTCGCTGCAACAGTCGCATTAGCACGACGACGTGACAGCTTATAATTTAATTTAATTTGACACTAAGTTATATTGTAGTCGTTCATCTTTTTAAGTCTGACCGTACCTACGAGTGAGACGAGGGATGAAAGCTTTTGAACCTTCTCAAAAAGGTAATTTGATATTAAATAAATTGTAAGCCAAGCACGTAGGTGTCTGTGAGAGATGTCGATCTTATACTTTGTAACGAAATTGCTTTTGTAAGATCTTACTTTAACTTAAGTGAGCAATAAATAAAAATTGCATTATTTTTAGGTACTTACTTAATAATTTAAAGTTGACAGACATATAAATTAATTCACTACTATACAGGGTGTAAACTTGAATGCTTAACACTCAGTAAAAAACGCTCATTAAAGTTAATCCTTCATTAAATCTCTTCCTTGCTTTATTTTTTATTTATAATTAATGGACTTCTTGCTTGTGCGTTATAGCACAGCATTTCCGCCAATGTCAAGTGGTTTGAGAGAGTATCTATCCAATCTCGAGGATTGTTTTTGAGTAAGAACACAGCTGAGATGGATTGCGGAGCCTCGTGGCAGGCTGAAACGCGAACCGCGCGAACAACACGCGAAGGACGAGTGTTCGGGGCAAACCCTGCAACGTGACCTTTATTGCTTTTACTACGTCAACAAGACAGAAAGTGACAGCAAGTGATTTTATGGAGGATTAACATTAATGAGCGTTTCTGAACTGAGTGTTAGATACACAATTAGTGGGGTGTTTCAGACCATCAAACTGAACAACTATCGCGAAAAAAATACTACTGTTTCATACAACTTTCGAGTAGAGTTACTGCGTTCACACACGATGACGCATTGACGCAGCGGCACACGTCAGTCCGTCATTTTGTGAAGCATGGAGTTGTATGAAACCGCACTTAGAAGCACACACGGCGACGCACTGACGCACCGGGTGTGGTTCTGTGGACTGACATCTGCCGCTCCGTCAGTGCGTCATCGTGTGTACGCGCTTATTGTCATTTTCTATCAAATAACAAAATATATTTTGTTTGCTATTTTAATATTGGTCCCATCATGAAAGTTGTTCAGTTTGATGGTCTGAAGAACTTACCTTTGTTGCACAGTAACTTCATAAAATAAATAATAAAGTAGTTAGGTAGGTATATTACATTCAAACATTCACAAGATTGCCAAACGATTTACTGCAAATTAAAAGTCACGACAGTTGGCAGGCGTCCACAGAGACAGGCAGAATAAATTTCATTTAGTTCAGTTCGTATTAAATAAGTTCCCAACTTAATACGAACGAATGTCATTCGAAAGGCTGTTAAACGTGTCAGGCGCGAGTTAATTGGACTCAAGTAAGCCTTAACTTATATGCCGCCGCCGGGTGAAGCAACAAGTAGGGTAGTCCCCGCAATCTCGGGGACATCCGGCGGGGCCCGGGACTCGAGCCCGGGGCCATATACCCGATATAAACCCGGTATTTTCCACATCACTTCTTACGATTTACATAAACGTGATCGTATGGGGAAAGTTTCAGGTTTTGAGGGTATAATTTCGTTTCGTATTGTTTGTATTTGACGCAGGTAAATATACGAAACTCGGAGACTTCCGAGTAATTTTCAGGGAAATGGTCCGAATAGACTGACTACAATATAACTGAATCGAACCTTATGTTACAAGGTTATAATAAAATTATAAGTGATAACCATTTTGTACAGAATAGATTAGGAAATATAATTTTAGGGTAAAATTTTAGGGTAGTTTAAATGTGTTACGTTACATACAGGGTGCTCCAGACCATCAATCTGAACAACTAACACTATGGAGCCGACATTGAAATAGCGAAAAAATCTGCTGTTCCATAGTAAATGTTAAGCAACTCTACCAAAATGTAAGAGTCGTATAAATTTTTTGCGATTTCAAACTTAGTTTGTAGTAAAAGTATTGTTTACTTTCGTCCATTCCGTCTGTATGCCCCGCCTAACCTCGATTATGTTCTCATTTGTGCACCAATTAAAACGGCTTGAAGACAGATAATAACTCAAAAACTGAAACGTTTGCTGGCCTCTCCTTCCCATTCAACGAAAAAGGGGTTAACAAAAAATTGTTTTCCCTACTCAATCAAGTGAGGTGTCGATGGATAGTGGAACAAAATACCCCTAGAAACTAAATTGTTATAGTTGTCTTAATGATTCGATCTCGAGAAATTTGCGGTCAATGCTGAAAGTTAGTCTTCTTCTTATCGTGTCGACTTCAAATTTTGAACAAAGTCGTTAAATAGTACCTTGCCAGAAGTGGGCAACCGATACTGCACCGTCGCTAGCGGTCATGAGCTCCTCCTGCGTACAGGTGTTAGGGCACGCAGGGCACGATGTGAGATGGGCCATCGTTTGTGGAGCTCCACACAAGCAACTCACATTTTGCGCATCCGAGAATCCCCACCTGAACATGTTGTCCTTACTGCGACCGACCTGGGTTCGAAGTCGGTTTAACGACTTCCAGGTCGCCCAAGGCAAGTCATGTCCAGGCGGGAGGCTCTCAGACGGCGGCACAAATGGAGTTGGGAGGGACACTTTTTGTCGCCAAAGAGTACACCTCGCTTGCCCTGGGCCAGTATTCAGTGGGTCGACACACTTCATAAAGCTGCGTCGGCTTGGCAACCTTTGCGGCGCAGGAATGAAGCCGTGCATGGGATGTCGTGTGTCGTCCATCATTTTGGCTCTCTCTGAGGAACCTGCCACAGTCCTGAGGACATCTGGGGGCGCTATGCCAGCCAGTGGATAGAGCAACTGTACCGGAGTCGGTTTCAAGCAACCAGTTATAATCCGGCACGTTTCATTTAGTGCCGTATCCACCAGCTTGGCGTGGGCAGATCGGCCCCACACCGGGCACGCGTATTCTCCGACAGAAAACGCGAGCGCTAGTCCAGACGTCCTCAAGACCCGCGGTGAAGCTCCCCACTTGGTAGTAGTAAGGCGCTGTAAGATGTTATTGCGAGAGTGTATCTTCTTTTTGATATTTTCACAGTTCTTGCGAAAAGTGAGCGACCTGTCTAGAGTGATTCCCAGGTGCTTAGGGAAACTGTTGTGAGCAATCGGCACCGGAAAGTTAGTTATTATTAAACAAATAATTATTTGTTTAAGCAGCAAAATCTGGTACTATAAAAGACCTGAGAACGTTTTAGAGCGTGCTAATTAGTGTTCATGATTAGAACTATAATGGTGTTGTAAACGTCTAGAGAACCCCAAAAAGGCCCTAGTTTTATCACTAATTTATTCTATAAACATTACATAAAGGCTCTCACGGTGATAAATCTACTACTATTAAAGTAACCGAAAAACGTTTATAGTGCTATTTTGCACCGTAATCGATTCTGTTTCGCTATCCTAAGTACGTAAGCGCTTAACTAACAAAACAAATTTCGGTATGTGAATAATATGCTTTTTTTATGTCATTCGCCATTGCTTAACGTAACATGTATTACCTAATAAAACGGACATACTACAAAACATCCATGGACCGTAACTCTGCCGTAACTTGCACTTGCGAAAATAATTGTATCGATAAAATCACTATGCTGATTTCAAATTTGACAATGCGCCCTCATAATTTTCGTGTTTTAATAAAATGTAAATTAATAAAATAAGGAATTGTCCCGACTATGGCTGTTATAGTACACATTGGCTACAGCCGTGCTGCTAATGTGCTATCATTGCAGAAAACAGCAGCCATGACAGTATGCCACCATTTATGAATTACCAGTGATATAATTGGTACTCAAAAGTTAGTTACAGATCTAATTAGTTCATAAATCGTTAATTTTAGTACTTTTATGTCACGCTTTAGTCTCGTAGCAGTACCACAAACTCAATTATAAAGAAATTTAAGCCATTTATGTTCATTAGCAACGGCACCAGGAGTAGCTATGGTACTATTTAGTACTATAGAGGAGTTTTCGTGACTTTCACAGAACTGTCCCCATAACGGTGTGGAGGGAGCTTTTAAGAAGCTAAAACATTACGTAATGGTCGTGTAAGGTTAATTTATAGTGCAATTTGATCCTATAATAAGGTTTTAGATATAGCTTCAATACTAGTACTGTAATAACAATTTTGACTCATTATTAGTGCAAAATAGATACATAAAAGTGTCAGTAAGGTTATCTATAGCACTAAATAGTACCATATCCGCTTTTTTCATATCGATTACAGTGCAACACTTTAAAGGTTCTTTTGTATGGTCCTGTAAGCGTTCTAAGAGCTGAACTATAGAACTTAAATGCTCTTTAATCTTATAGAATCAAAACGCTCTTTTAAAAACCTTTATAGTACAAGCAGTCACAATGGTTACCATTATAGGCGTACTATATCACTATTTGGTGATAAAACGCCTAGGTTATACAGCCTTCTGCTACTTGAGGGATGTTTTATATGCAGTGTTAGTTTGGGCAAAAGGTTAACCTAAAACAACTTGACTCATAATTCCATCGTGAAACCCTCAATATGCCACAGGGGCGATTGCACTAATTTAAATATCCAAGTTCAATCCTAATCCAATGTCAATTCTAATCACATTGCAATCCAATTACTATTCAACTGTAATGAATTCCGTATCGCGCTAAACTTGACTTATTTACTATGTAACTGACAACAGCGTTCCACATCTGAGCGATCTGTCAAAACGGCTCTAACGGCTGTCAAATGAATAGCGCAAACATATAAAAAAATTTGGATCGCACGCGGTCCAATCATGGTTCAGTTGCGATTTATTTAGCGCTATCGCTCTGCAGGTGAGCTCTGCTACAGCTATGGCGCTTTATATGCAATTTTAGTTTAAGACTAGGCGCGCACGAGCAACTTTTGTCTCTATAACTAATTTGTCTCTCATAGGGATCGGTTTGTATGAAAAGTCTCGTCGCTACATGCGCGCACTTTCATACAAGCAGATAGACAAATTAGTTGCAGAGACAAAAGTTGCTCGTCCGCACGGTGTCTTAGCAGTTTCTTTCCACTGCGACAGGGATTATGGTTGTGAGTTTATACAAAGTGTTACAAAAATACAAATAAATATTTAAGGGGGTGGTTTAGACCATCAAACTGAACAACTTTCACTATGGGACCAATATCGAAAAGGCGAAAAAAAAACGATGTTCTATACTCTACAAATCGACTCTAGCTAAAATATGTATGGGATATCTGATTTTTTTTTCGCGATTTCGTTGTTGGTCCCTTATTGAAAGTTGTTCAGTTTGATGGTCTAAACAACCCCCTTAAGAGTTTTAAATATTTACTGTTACTTATGAAACACCCTGTATATGAAAAGTAGAGCAAACATTTCTCATGACTCAATGGTTATTGTTCATCTATCGATTTTGTTCAGTTTTCGATTCCGAATTAATTTGTTGACCTTTTGTCTTCATTCAGGTCTTTCAGTCACGGTGGCCGTTTCCATCTAGGTATTACTATAATTCTTACTACAAAACCGATTCGTCTAAACATTTCCATTCACCATTATATTCCATAAACCCGCAACAAATCCGACTGTTGTCATAAAATATTCAGCAGCTATACACACTGATATAGTCACAACGTGTCATGGCCACAAAAATGAAACAATAATCTCTTAAGAAGCGTTGAAAAGAAACGTAACAAATGTGTATTGTCTGGTGTGCCTGTGTTAGACAAAGCTCTTTAAATCGCCTTACGCCGCGTTTAGTTGGCGTGAAGGACAGGTTTCATCCTAAGCCTTATTGTGGTGGACGAGCTCGAATATTATAGTTGACATTATGACAATAATGGGCTTATAGACCTGCCGTTAGATACATTTTTAATACACTTTAAACCGAGTTTTATTTCTCCTCGTACGTGAAAACTCTGAATTAGTATCACCATAAACGACTTAATTTTGGTCAATCAATTCATATATCGAAACTCGACTAAACTAAATTCTTCTTTTTCTTAAATTACGTGTAATCTGCTTAAATATTAATGTATTAAACAGTTAGAGGAGACTGATTTTTAACAATGTGTGTAGAAATTAGAAGTGTTAAGATTCTCATGTTTACGTATTAAACAACTTAAATTTGACAAGATAAGGCGTAATGTGAGTGCCTTTTCGGAATCAAGAAACCTGAACAATGAAAAAACGTAGGTTTCTTCACAATTTTTGCAAATGCAGGCAGGTGTACGACATAATTAACGCTCGTAACTAAAACTGTAATACAAAGGACGGCCTAGCGTCAGACCTATAAGTTAAACGTCGGGATGAATATTTCACGCATGTTGGTTGCGGATGGAGGGTAGGTGAGGGGTACGGGAGGGGTGGGGGTGATCAGAAACTGATAGGTATTGTAAGGTTTGGCTATTATTCGTGTAAACTTCAGTTTACCTATTGTTGGCGAGGTAACAACGAAGCCTCGACTTCGTTGTTACTTAGGTAATCTGGAGCAAGGAATTGGAAGTCAAGTGTTTGGAAGATCTCGCCCGACTAAAAAATAAATACTTGTTTATAACCACTGACATAATTATACTCTAGCGATAGACAAGCTCGTTCAAACAAACGACATGTCACACAAAACAACACAAAATGACACATTGCGGTCTGTCATTCCATAGTGACGAAGTGAACTCGGGAACATCAATGCGGTGCGCCCACCGCATTAAAATGGAACATGTTGCTTCTATGAGAGGGCCTGTCTATCGCTAGAGTGTAAGTCAATGTTTACAGCTGATTATATCACGGCTCGGAAAGACTTATTTCTTTCTATGGGTGTTGTAAGAGACGCCTTTATGGGCCAGGACGAAAGACAAGTGCTCTATCACGAAGTCATTTCATCCTTTCTCATCACAATTAGGGATCGCAATCCGGTGCAATTTTCAATCCGGCCGGATCCGACCGGATTTTCACCGATCCGGCCGGATCCGCCGGATCCGACCGGATTGGTAATATCCATAATCATTTGCGTTTTCATTTTAAAATCAACTGTAAAACAATAAAGGTGTTTCTACCAACTGTGAAAAAAAATATTATTGTTACGAAGTGATAGTTTCTATCGTATTATTAAGGGTATATTTTCTAAAACCCCTACTTTTAGGAACATTGTTTTCAGTGATATGCTATTGCATATCCAGTGTTTTATATTTATTATGAAAGAACTGCCTTTACTTAAAAATGTAATGAATCGTTTTTTTGTATGTTTTATATAATTTATTTTAGTAATCGCATAAAATCCGGACACTGTTCGTCGAAATATTGCTAAAAATTGGGTTCCTTTAGGAACATTTTTAGAAGGGTTACGTTAGACGGTTGAATTTACAGTTTACGTAAAAAGAAAGTTTTTATAAATTTAAAAAACATAATGAATCGATTTTTTTAAATACCAGTCTGAAACACTAATATTTTTGAAAACATATTTTTTAAAATCATATATTGTGATTACCATACAAAATGGCGAACAAATTCAAGCTTTTGACATCCTGTGACAACTGCAAAATTATCCTTGTTTCTGATTTTTTTCATTGTACGGCGAAATGCCGTTACTGGAGCACGTCCGCGTCAAATGTTTTAAAAATAATTTGCGACAATTTTTTTCTCGATCCGTCTGTGGATGACTGAAACACAAAGGTAATTGAATGGAATAATTCATTATTTGTATTTTTCTAAAGCTAAAATTATGTTGTATTCCAAAAAAATTTTACGAATTCTAGGATAATTTTTGTCATATTGTTCAATCAAATTGAAATGACTTCAATTATGTCAGTGTCGTCTAAGTAGCGTATACCAAATCTATGACCATTCTCTTTGGTCGGCTTTTCAATATACAATTACCAATACAGTCGCGCACAGATTCAAATAAATTCGAAGCAAGAAGATTAAATTACCTACGTAGTATAAAATTCTTGATAAGAAAATCATGCAATTTTTATTTATTTCTGAAATTAAATCACTGCAAATAATATCAAAACAAGTAAAAACTTGCTTCCTACCAATTTCAATGAATAATTGAACAGAAAAGATTTTATTACTTAGGTAGGTACTAGTTTGATGCCAATCCAAACTAAGCCCTATGCTTTCGTGAAATCCAAATCTGTTCAGTAGTTTTAAAATAACGTGTGCACAAACAAACAGACAAAAATTCTAAAAATGGTCTCAATGTATTCCATTACGTAGGTACCTATTCCAAACACCGCCAATTAACATTTTTATAAATACCTTCAATGTACATCCACGTCATGTTTGCAATTATGACTCAATCACAGACTTAAATTGCAGTCGAATGGCATCTCAACCATCAAAATCGGTTCAGTGGTTTAGGCACGTCTGCCAAAACAATGGGAATATTTAAATTCCACGGCTAATTTTTCTCATAAAAGCAATATTTTTAAAATTTTGCTAAGTAAACTACTATATTTAAAGAAAACCGGCCAAATGTGAGTCGGACTCACGTACGGAGGGTCCCTTAGCACCATACCATAGCGTAAATTCACATTGACTATACCATACAATACAATAGTAGTAATATTTCTCTCGAGATTTTTTGCCCAACCACCATTTCTTGGTGTGGGGCTAGACAGAAGAATATACAGATTATGGGAGATAGTTATAAAATAAGTATTTTTTATGAAAGATAGTTTGTTGCAATGAAAGCGAACCGTAAAAGCTAGCTAGTTTATCAATACAAATTCATTTTTAAATTAATTTGAACGGTAATCTCTAAATGCAAAAGTGGTCACAAGAAAATCATTCGAACTCATGTAGAAAAAACTTTGCTAATCTAAAGAAGACACCTTCCTTCTTTTTCTACTTCGATGCTGGAAACAGAAACGGCAACATAAAATGTCAAATTCTGACATTATAATTTTGTTTTTCTTATCGACCAGTTATTTTATGTACTTTTCAAATTTACCGAGGAGTTTACAGGGCCCGGTTTAATAAACGTGACAATTACAGGTGGAAAATCTGATAATTTCGTCAAAATGTCATGGTGGAAAATTGTAGTACATTACTGCAGTGGCCAGCAAAAGACGCATCGATGGACGAACGTGTAAATGTGGGCCGAGGCGAAGCCAAGGCGTAAGTCGTAATACGTAAGTCCATCAATGCCTAGTTGTGGCCAAGGCTTGTATAGTGCTTTTCTCAAACAATGCTATTATGTTATTATTACGATTATGCAATAAATATTATGAATTATGAATTATGAATGCGCGGAAATGAAAATTAATCAACTTTTCAAAATCAATGACGAACAACAATAATTTTTCCTGCGATAAAGCTAGTAACTTATAACTTATCTGTGGTTAAAGTGTCCATTCGTTTTTTTTTTCATTATAAAGCTTTTTATTTGCAAGCCAGTTCAAAATTTAAACCAAACCTTTGATAAGTTACCTCCTTGGTTGCCATGTTTCGGAGTAAAAGATCGTTCCATTTTTAAATTACACGACATAATATAAGTTTACTATGTAATTTATTTGGCCGCTAAACTACGACAGATATAGATTTTCATACAACTATTGCCGGCCACTTCTCGCATAGTACAGCAATTTCGATTTATTTCAAAGAAGGTTGTCAACATAATGCTCAAATTTCCAAGCATCTTTGAGAAAAGAAATTTGTCGGATTGTAGCGACAATTTGACATATTATTTCTGTTCAATAATTTTTCTCCTGACAGGTGACATGTGACAGAGGAGTCGCGTGGCTAAGGAGGTAACAAGTAGACGTGTCGTCGGCTTGCGATTTGATTGCCCAAGTGGCTCCGCCGTTTTATGGTGGTTTCAAGTGTGTGTTTTTGTTTAAAAACGGGGTTTTGAGATCGCCATATCCCTATTACCGTACAATATCTAATATATATCTTCAACACTTGACACTGGCGAAATCTAACAAGGAAACGCCATTTAATAAAAATAGAATAGACATAATGACAATTTATCCTGAAAAACTTGACATAAGTATTTGTTTTATTAAACACTTCTTCTTATCGTGTGGGCAGCAAGCCCTGGTATCAGAGTTTTTTTCAGACCGCCTTATGGGCCTCTGACGTGGTTTTTATGTACCTAACCAAAGATAGCAGCCGGGATCAACCGCCTAACGTGCCATCCGAAGCATGGAATCATGTGATTCAGCCTGTAATATCCTAACAAACTGGGGAAAAATGCACAAAGTGACATGTCACTAGGTGTCCCCCGTGGGAATCGAACCCACGACCTACGTAAGCAGAACTCAATGCTCTTGACAATTTTGTCAATGTACATTTTTATTGAACTGTAAATAATTGTCGAATTTTCGCCTGTCGCCTTTCACCTGTAATCGCGTTTATTGAATAGGGCCCTGGAGTGCGATTTTTGAATCTCATTCGCTGAGCTCAGCAGTTGAAAATGTCAAAATTACTATGGAGATTACTATGGAGATATGCATCTTCCTACTGCTTTGACTTTCAAAAATAGCACTGCTGATGTATGATTTTTGAAAGTCGCATCAGCAGTAGGAAGATGCAAATCTCCATAGTAATTTTGACATTTTCAACTGCTGAGCTCACCGAATGAGATTCAAAAATCGCACTCCTGGTCGAAAACGACCTTATATTTTTTTAAAAATATCCGTAATCCTTTCATTTTAAAATCTCTAATATAGAAAATGTTGTTTTCTCCCCTCCGGACGAAAAGCGTAAATTTTCTTCCCGCTGCGCTAAACGAAGTTGCCGCTTTCCACCTCCGTCGAGGAGAAAAATAGTAAACTAACCTCGGGCAGTAAATAAGAAAGCCTCAGATCACATGTTTGTTGACCTCGGCTTCACCTCGGTCAGCAATCAAATTACATCTGAGACCTTTCTTACTTTCCTGCCCTCGGTGTGTAATCTACTATATTATTCACACAATTATTCGGTATGTCAAGCATTTTTTTGTCTTTATTTTATATTTTTTACGGATAGAAGATATCATCATATTATTCATTTATGTTCTATACTCTACAAATCGACTAGAGCTAAAATATGTATGGGATATGAAATTATTTTTTTCGCGTTTTCGATGTTGGTCCCATAGAGAAAGTTGTTCAGTTTGACGGTCTTAACAACCCCCTTAAGAGTTTCAAAAATTTATTCTTACTTATGAAACACCTTGTATATATCATAGAATCTCCTCCTTGTCGGTTAGTAAAAAATATCACATGTGTAATTTTGAAACTATAAAAATATTTAAAAAAATAAGTGTTTAATAAATTTAATTAGTTATGTAGGCATATTCCGTTACTCTACATATTGTGAAATCATAATTTTTGTATCTCTATACAAAAATTTTTTGCCCACAGTGATGATCGTATTTAGTTTGAAAAAAGTGGTATGTATGTAGGTTACACTTTAAATTAACCGAAACTTCCCACTTTGGTTAATTTAAAATGTTTTAGTTAAGTAATGAATTTCTTATTGTGTGAAAAAAAACCTACCTACTAACTAGGTATTCTTCACAAAAAATACTTAACACTTTTCTTATCGATGGTGGGAGCTCAAACAAAAGGTCACGGAAAACTTACAAAACATTATCAACATTTTTTATTGAAAATTGACAGCAAGTGATGACGTCACAAACGAAAATATACCCTTAATGCGAAAAAAACATTTTCTAGGCCTCAAAGTATTAACTAACATAAAAAGAGACCGCCTAGACGCCGAGACATCCACACTTTTCACATTTATGGTGATTTTTCTTTTGTCAGACTGAGACAGGTATGTACTATAATATACCTACTGTTAATTTGTATATAAGTACTTTTAACAGGATAACATAATACAACTTTTCTGCAGTCATTTTTATAATGACATGTCTATATGGTAGGGAAGAAAAAAACTCCGTACCTAGGACAAATTTCTATTTTAAATGTACGCTGTAGGTGCGGATTGTCTTAGCAGGTGTCTCAATAACGTCGTGAGCGACGTGCACCGCGAGAATGTTCATTAAAAAAGCGGTTTTATTCGATTTTCAAGCCATTTACCGGATCCGTACCGGATCCGGCTAGCTAGTGCCGGATCCGGTAGGCCGTAAATGGTGCTGGATCCGCCGGATTACCGGATCCGGAAAACCGGATTGCAATCCCTAATCACAATAAATAACAAATAATTGAAAAAAACTGCAGGTAACAGTGATTTCGTGTTTGGAGCTTCTTTTTCGCGAACCGTGACCGGAAATACATGGCGGGACATTGCTAGCGCAAGCTTTTTGTGTTTCCGATATTATCAAGATAATTATATCTCTTCGAACCCTGCTTCTATGTATGCTAAAAGATTGGTAGGTAAGTACCTAGATGGTAGTTGCATCAAAGCTACTGATCTTGCACGGCGGGCGAGCTGAGAATGCCGAGAGATGGTCGAAGTGCAGATAAAGGTTAATATGCAAGTGAACTAAGTGGCTTGAAAATTCAGAGTCGAGCTGCACTGTCAACTTGAATATGCATGTAGGTACCTAATTAAACCCTAGTGTTTCTAAATGGATGTTCTAAAAAGAGAAACCTTTCTCATCAGACTTTTGGGATACGTTTATACAGAATGTAAGGAAAAGTATTAATTAACCTTTAAACAAAATACTATAATACCCATCAAACTGAACAACGTTTACTATACAAATGACAGCGCAACAAAAAATCTGCTGTTACTAGGCTGTTACATACGTTTGAGTCGAGTAGGCATTGCAGACTGCAGTTTAGAATGGAAAAACCAAGAAGTTCGGAATCCTCTATAGTGGAGCACAGACTGCCTAACAAGAGGGAAAACATGATAATACTCCTTGATGGTCGGTAATGATCGTTCTTCTCCGTAGTAGTTTTTAGTGACGTTAACTTTGTCCCTTTCTAATGTATGTCTAGGCATGACGTAACTCAATTGTCGTTCATGAAATTGTGACGTCATTGGAATAGAAAGGGACGCACGTAAAATTGGAAATATCGACGACGGAGACGAACGTCAAATTTTCTTGTATCAATGCTTGTAAGGAGGAGTGCTATCCTTTATGATTTAGATCCATGGGAAAAACTGTTTTTTTGCGCTGACAGGTTTACTCCCATAGTAATAGTATTATCTGTGGTTTAAAGGTTAATAATACTCTTCCTTACACCCTTTGTGTATCAAAGTATATTTTGGATATAAAAGTAAAGTAGCCGGCGGCTCCATATACACAATTGTTAAAGAATATAAAATTGAGACTAATAGGTACATATCATATAAAAAGTATCTCATTCTTAATCCCTTATTCACTACCATCCCTTGGGTCTAGGGGATGAGTGGTCGCTGGACGCTTTATAAAAACTCACAAAGGTCAGAGGGATTAGACTCTGATTAGAGTGATATCAAAGTACAGTCGCATGTGGCCAATGATCTTTGTAGCATGTACGTACATACAACAGTGCCTTACTAACATTATAAATGCGAGTCTCTTTGTTTGTCCGTAACTTTTTCACGGTTTAACCACTGAACAGATTTTGATGAAATTTGGTAATCAGATAGCTTGAACCCTTGGGAGCTAAGGATATGTTTATAAATATTCCACGCGAACAAAGTCGCAAAGAGGAAAACCAAATCTTCGATAATTTTATGAGCTTTCTTTTGCCCACAACTTGATGTCAATTTCACCTTGTAAGAGTCGTTTTTGCGTGATGGATTGCAAATAGATACAAAATGTTAGTTCGAATTATCTGCAAGTTTCATGGATGGTTCTACGAGTGTTTTTATCTCTTTTTCGTGGTGAAACATATTATGTCTAGTGATGTGTACCAGTTATTTAACCAGCCCACAAAGACACTTAAAAAGAAACCGCTTGTGTTTGTAGTACCTATCCAGCAAATTACTAAAGATCCATTCCTCTTTGATCTACACTAGAGAATCTCTAGAAATATAAATTTAGTCGTATTGTAAATTATTTTCATAGAGACTGGTTGTGTTAGTGAGGCGCTAAATAAAAGCGTTTATTTGTAAATGGAATTAAAGTTCAGTTCAGTGGAGTTTCGTTCATTCGTTCGGTGAAGCGAAACACTTTACGTTCTATGTTTGATTTGATTCCAGAGCGGAAATATCTGCTAAGAGCCTACCCACATTAGTACTGTCGCTATCAAAACTGTCTGTCTACCCAGCGCCGGATTAGGACTTGAAATCGGGCAATTTAGAGACAGACGGCCCTCCCAATCTAGACAAAAAAGTAAAATGACGAATTTATAGTACATTACTGCAGCGGCCAGCAAAAGATGCATTGATGGACGAACGTGTAAGTACGTAGGTCCATCAATGCCTAGTTGTGGCCAAGGCTTGTATAGTCTGTATGTCTTGTATGTCTTGAGCCGAACTAATTGACAATATATCTTATTTCTTTGGTTTCGCCTTTTGTCGGCGATGTTACCAGAAGGTATATTATGGAATTGTATATAATATTGTGTTTCGGTAATGTAAAGCGAGCGAGACGCCACCATGAGCCGCGTGCTCGGTTCAGCGGAGCTTCCGTCTGTCCTCCGCCTGACTTCCTTCAGACTTATTACGTGCTTATTTTAGGTTTGCACTCTGTGGAAATGGAGGTATTCCATCGAATATAATACGGAACATGGAAATGGCTTGTCTTGGCGGGGGCACTATCGTGCCACCAGTTATCGTTCATCCATCTATCTATAGGATCCTTCTTAATACGCTGACAGTTTTGTAAGGGGATGATCAGACCATCATACTGAACAATTTTCTCTATGGGACCAAATTCGAAATCACGAAAAAAAAAATCTGTGGTCCCATACATTTAGGTCGAGAAGGTTTGTATGGAACTATGGAACAGCTGATTTTTTTTTCGCTTTTTTGTTCTATACAAAACTGCAAACCTACTCAAGACAAATGTATGGGACAGCTGATTTTTTCCCATCCTATTTATATCATTACGTCCCTATACATGGTGTAAGGAAAAGTATCATAAATAACCTCATATCATCATCAGCCTATAAACGTCCCACTGCAGGGCACAGGCCTACCCTCTAGGAGGGTGTTTGGGCGTTAGTCCACCACGCATGTCCAATGCGGATTGGTAGACTTCACATACACATCACAATTTCTTCTTCTGCATATGCAGGATTCCTCACGATGTTTTCCTTCACCGTTTGAGAGCAGTCGGTAATACGTACATAAGTTAGAAAAACTCATTGGTACGTGGCATGTTGTCCGTGCGGATTCGAACCCGGACCTCATGATTGAGAGTCCATACCTCTCCGCAACGTGCTACCGAGCTCTGTACTCTACCCATCAAACTAAACAACTTTTACTATGGGAGCAAACCGATCAAACAAAAAAAAAATTATCAATCTGTCCCAGTCTACTGCAGTACCTGCTCGACTCAAATGTATGGGATAGCTGTTTTTATTTTTGTTCTGATCGGTTTGCTCCTATAGTAAAAGTTGTTCAGTTTGATGGGTAGTGTATGTGGTTTAAAGGTTAATGATACTTTTCCTTACACCCTGTATACTATTACGTCTATAATATAGGGTCATTTTTAATTAGTTTGCGAAACTGAATCAAGGCACTTGTTAATGATAACATATTGCATTATATATGTTTATAATTGGTATGGATGATTAAGAACATTATTATTATCGTTGTAAGGTACGCGCAGTCCGTACAGTATGCGGCGGCGAGCGGACATTGACCTGAGAATCATATGATCGAGCGGGAGGTTATTACCACGCAATTGTACTCAGTAAAAGATACCAAATGCGATTCTTAATTTTCGCCAACTAATTAAATTTAACCTTATATTGATATCACCGATTATTATCTTGTTTATATTTATGTTGTATCTCATATATTCCAAGATATACGAGTAAGTTATAGTTTTTTTCTAGCAGAAATGATTTTCATAGATACGAGTACATTCACTGAATGAGTGCGGGTGTATGAAGGCAAAACGAAGTGTCTGCCGGAGGCGAGGGGTGGAGGGCGGCGGGAAGGGGCGCAGTGTTGCTAATTATAATTACACTCGATGGGGCTAATGAATTAACTGGTCCTTTGTGGCCTTTTTTCTGCTGACCCTCCTGGCCCAAGCCCGAGTACTAATGAGTTCCCACTTACTGTTGTTACAAAGTTTAACAATTTTTAATTTTTTTTTAGGGTAGGTACCGTATCCGAAGAGGGAAAACGGGAACCTAAATTACTAAGCCTACGTTGTCCGTCCGTCCGTCCGTCCTAACTGTTTAGGGCTGTAACTTTTGAACCTTTTTAATTTCATCAGCATGACTCTCACTTGACCTTTTTAATGGAATATAATCCGGAGCGCGCCCCATACAAACGATGTCTGGTGATAATTTCAATACTAATCATACAAAGTCAATATTTTTTTTCAAAAACAATCTAGAATCTAATCCCTATGTTTGTATGAAGTCAGATTTTCGTTAAAATGTATAATTAATGCCTCAAAGATTTCCATACAAATCTTAAATTAATCCTAGCATTAAAACTGTATATTTTAACGAAAATCTGACTTCATACAAACATAGAAATGAGTTTCTAGACTGTTTCTGAAAAATTTATGTATAGGTAGTATAAATATATGGATAGTATTGAAAATATCACCAGACTACGTTTGTATGCATCGTGCATTTGCGCTCTCGGAATAAACTTCTCTTTAGGTGCCGAGTTAAACGACCAAAATCCATAGACTTAAAATCTAGCGATAGACTTGCCATTCCATAGAAGCAACATGTTCCACTTGAATGAGGTGTCCGTACCTGATTGATGTTCCCGAGTTCACTTCGTCACTATGGCAATGACAGACCGCAATGTGTCATTTTGTGTTGTTTTGTGTGACATGTTGTTTGTTTGCACGAGCTTGTCTATCGCTAGAGTAATATGTCTATGCCAAAATCTGAATAATCATTAAAGTGTAGCTTCGGTATCTCTGTGACAATGGATTATCTCGGCAAACGCTGAAGTAATGGAAAATGGAAATTTTGGCTTGAATTTAGAACAAAAGAACTACTTATACTTGATATTAAAAATTAATAAACGGTCCAAACGATTCAGTAGGTTCAAAAATGAGGGAGTAATTGAAGACAGACATACTTAAATTGACTACGGAACCCTAATAATGTAACAGACTTGTTACAACGTTCAACGTTGTCACAGACTAAGCGCCGAAGGCAGTATGTTTGATGCTAGGGGTTGATGATCCTGTATTACTTTGTTTTTTCTAAAATTATACATTTAGGGCCTGTTTCACCACTTCTGAGTAAGTTCTTGTTCAATTTGTAATTACAAAAACAATAATTTCAATATTTTCAATTTGAAAATATGTCAAACTATCTGTCGGATAAGCTAACAAGAACTTACTCATAAGTTGTGAAACAGGCTCTTACTTTCAAAAATGACAAAATTCTTTCATATGAAATATGATTATGTTTTTATGTTACCTATGAAATACCTACCTACCTATTGTTTCTTTTGCTCTGTTTTTTTAAATCTAGCAACCTATCACCTCTTGACAAGTCATTCCATCCTTAAATATTTAATTAAATACCCACTAAGAGCAATATGCCTTTAGGTGCCTATAGTTAATACGATGGAGTACGGTTTTGAATAACTGTTTTGATTAATCTTTCTTCTAACCTGCTCTCATAATAATTCTACATTCAGCTGGTGGTTGTAATTTGCATAAGAAGCAGTCGACTGTAACAGGGACTCACGCCTCCACTTTACAATGTTCCTTGCTTCCTCTTAGTGACGTCACTGACCTCATTCCACTAGGGATGTTATCGTATTTAGGATTCGAATAGGGATACGCAGAACCATTCTTACAGCTGGCACTCTATTTTACTTTTTTAAGTGAATTTTTATGTTGCATCTTTTTGTTTTCATATTTCAATTTCGATACCTACGTTACGTTGTTGCCAGTTGTTTACGTTGTTACCAGCTTATCATTTGAAGCGTGCTCATAGGTACACACGGCGTCAGCTCAGGCTACCCTGTTTGGACTTTGAACTATTATAAGTTGAACGCTGCTTATCGTGCGAGAGGGTGCGGTATGTTGTTGTTGTTTCGTCTCACGGCACGCTGCGCCCGCGCCGGCAGCCGCGTCTATGCAGGCTCTCTATCGCATTATTTTGTGTTTTATACGTAGTGTAGTTGTGGGTATATAGGGTGTGTAACCTGATGTGTCGCCGTGTGTACATTGTATATTAGGTAAGTAGGGAACTAGACCATCGAATTGCAAAATTTTTACGATAGGACCAAATCGCCAAAAAATCTGCTGTTTCATAGTAGAAATAGAATGAGTTTGAATGGATAACCTATGTACTTACATGATATATCTTAGTACGTGAATAAAATATGAATACAGTACAGGTAAAGTACAGGAAATTTCGTTAAATCATTACATTATTTTCGGACGACATTATTATTGAAGTAAAACTTCTCTTGCGGAGTAAGCTGGAGAATGCGTGACGAGAGCGATACGAAAAGTGTGATATAAGGCCTCCGCTCATTGCAGCGATATTATGGAGCGATATTATCGCTGCGATTTTGCGATAATTGTTCTCAGTACATTTTGTATGGGGACGCGCTCGATCCCACACACTGCCGCGATATTATCGCAACCTGACGCAATCTCTTTCTACTACATTCAGTGGTGTGCGCATGCGTGACGCGAATCGCGGAATCGCTGCAGTGTGTAAGGTGTCGCGATATCGCTGTCGATAATATCGCTCGATAATATCGCTGCAATGTGCGGAAGCCTATAAATGACTTTCGCTGTCATGTGATTACCAATTCCAAATGGTTCAAGTCTTACTTAAAATATTTTATAAGAATTCTAATTTTAGTATTATTTTCATAAAATTGAACCTCAAGCGTTTCCTTCTTATTTTAAAGTGTGTATTGTGCAAATATGTTTTGCTGGGCGAAGAATCAAGTCGTCAGTTAGTACCCGTTTCTTCTGACAAAATCTCGTGGCTCAAGATTGTTGGAAAGAAAGTCTGTAGTGAAACTGCCCGCTGTACCGAGGGTCGCAGGTTCGAACACCGTAAGGGACAAATATTTGTATGATACAAATAGTAGTAGTTTTACGTCGGTCGTGTGGTCTAAAGCACACTCGTTTTTTTAACCTGCATATGCACAAGAAAAATTATTTCTTGTTTAAAATATTGCTTGGTCAGCATCCGCTGCAGCATTACACGACATTTGCAATTTTAAGGCGGATCAGGTTTCCGTTACGAATAGTATCTGTTCGGATTTACCGATCTCCATGCCATCCCTTAAACCCACACTCGGCGAGTACATTATCCAAGAGTGTTATACAAATGGCATTCGTTTCAAACGGAACCGAAGGACGCGTCATTTTAAACTCGCCGATAAATCCGAATTGACGTGTGAAATGAAAAGAACCCATTTGAATATAAAGTGGATTCAATTAACTACGGTGTGCGAGTGGCGCCGGGGCGGGGGCAGAGGGGGGGGGGCAGTGTGGGTGACACACACACACCTGATGAGCTATCTAGTGGTCACCGATACAGAAGGGTCGGTTTAATAGCTTTTCAAAATTTCGCTGCGGATATTAAAATACTCTAATTTTTATTGCCGCGTTGGTTTAAGTGCGTTCACACACGATGACACGACGCGAGCTCGAGATTTCACTGAATTCTAAATCAAGCGAAGTGAGCAGATTTTACTGCAATATAGTGAGATCAGTGTAATAAGATTTAAATCCTGGAGCGAGCGAAACGAGCTAGAGTTTGTACGACCTAAAAGCTCGACATTTCACCCAATTCTGGAGTGAGCGAAGTGAGCTCGAGATTTCACTGCAAAATGAATGACATAGTAGAGTTAGATATGTGTCGGTTGGTGATGTAGGTAGTTTGGTAGGAAAGTATGTGTTCACGATGATCGAGTTGAATTGAGAGGGAATTTAAAAGATTCATTGCAGTTCGATCTGTGAAAGCATTTCAGTTACGCGAGAGAGCTTCGGTCGTACCTCTAGGGTTGCCAGCTTTTAAAAATATTATTATTAGACTAGGCACAATATTGTTTAAATGCAATTGAATTTCTAGTTTTTCTATCACTTACTTTTCGGTGAAGAAAAACATTTTTTAGTAATCGATTCGAATAAATGGCATATGCATATTTTATGTAGCGTTTAGGTACTTGATTTATTTGTGGTTGGGCTATTGCTATGTGGATGGCTGTGGTAGGAGAGGAAGGCCAAAGAAAAGATGGATGGATTGTGTGAAGGATGATATGTGTAAGAAAGGAGTGAGTGCTGAAACGACGGCCAAACGAGATGAATGGAAGAGGATGACATATTGCGCCGACCCCAAATAATGGGAAATGGGCAAGAGAATGATGATGATGGGCTATTGCAAGCAAGGGTCGTTATGTAACACTGCGACCGCGCCCCAAACTCACCCATAGGTATTTACGCTCACCTCCGAACTTATGGTATTTTCTTTTCATTCCCGGGAATGCAGGTTTCCTCACAATGTTTTCCTTCACCGCCGAGTTAGTAAATGATAAATACAACCGTACATAAATTCCGAAGAACTTAACGCCTCATGATTGAGGCACTAGCTCTCTTCCGTATGGGCTATCATCGCTCTCTAGGTACTTACTTATACTAGCCGATTAAAAACAAAATTAATAATCCTTTATGCTTATTTATGCATTCATTATTTTAAATTACAGTTGGCAGCCCTATCTGTGGTCCTGAATTATAAAGCGACTCTGTAGCTCCAAGGGGATGAAGGCGCCAAGAGGGGTGAGGGGAGGGGGTAGTTTTTAATCATACAATGTAATGTAGACAGTCTCGCATGCAGCCTTAATCCATAAAGCTCTGAAAGGACTCGCAAGTCGCACTACGGCCGCTGCCATTTAATAACACGTACTTATTACATGTGAAACTACTGGGACTAGAGCAGTTTTGTTTATAATTATTAACATCTAAACCATATGAGTAGATACCCCACAGATAGATAGCTTTGACTCAATCGCGCTGGTGGATCTATGGGAGACAGTGAGCGAGCGCATAATTTGATAATTTTTTGAACGAAGCCCTGGAGTGCAATTCTCTAAGCGAAAAATCGGTTGAAACATCGGCGAGTTGTCAATTCGGTGTGCAAGAAAGATGTTACACTCCTGTACAAAATGTTTGTAAGGGCCTGTTTCACCACTTCTTAGTAAGTTCTTGTTAGCTTATCCGACAGATAGTTTGACATAATTTGTATGAAATTATGTCAAAATGTCTGTCGGATAAGCTAACAAGAACTTATTCTTAGTTATCGTGGGTTCAAGTCCCGCCCGAGACAAATTTTTCAATCTTTAATTTGATTCGAAATAGCACAACATGGCTGTAACATGTTTATAATCAATAATATTCTTAGTTAGTTCGTGTTAGCTTATCCGACAGATAGTTTGACATAATTTGTATGAAATTATGTCAAAATATCTGTCGGATAAGCTAACAAGAACTTATTCAGAAGTGGTGAAACAGGCCCTTAGTGTCTTAATTAATCAATAATCGATTATTGATCATTTATGTTTTTCAAGTATTTATCTACTATATTCCAAATTATCACCCAAAGTGCAATTAATGCAACCAAAACACATAGGTACCTACATACATACAAAAAAATAATCCGTAAACCTCGACTTTCAGGTGGGCAGAGATGGCAGAGTGCCCATCGCCTTTTAGGGTTCTATAGTCAAATAAATTGAAAAATAAATCTTTATCCAATACCATCGACTGAGATGTCGTTGGATAGGTTTTCTACAAAACCCCTTTAGAAACTAAGTCATTATAATGTTTCTATCTTGATATATCCACCCCTCAACGTTTAAAATACACGAATACAATAATATGTCAAAATATTCAAGTGAATAAGTATAACTTTTATGAAAAGTTTTTTTTTTTTAAAGAATAGGCAATGGACACAATATTTACCACAACCATCAGTTGTGTTATAATTGGGCGAATGTTATCGTATCTAATAGATTATTCTTTTCTTATTCTGAGCTTTTACGAATAAAACCCTTGTTTAGTCCGAGCAGTACGAACATTATTGTATTATTTATGTATTAGGTAACTAGCTTCCAGGAAATGTTCGTTTACCTTTTTTACAGGAAAATTTCCGCAAAGCTTCCTTATTGTTTTATTATTATCAAATAGAAAATATTCCACTTATCCCAAAAGGTATTGAAACTAGCTTTAGACAGATAAAATAAGTAGATCTACATCTATTAACAGAGGTGGTGCGAGGTTGTTGTATATTCGGAGCGCGCTCCATACAAACGTACTATGGTGATAATATTTTCAATACTAACCAATTAAAGTCAATGACATTTTGCAGAAACAATCTAAAACAAATCTCTATGTTTGTATGGAGTCCGATTTTCGTTAAAATGTATAGTTTTAAAGTTACAGTGCCTCAAAGATTTCCATACAAAACTTAAATTAATCTTAGAATGAAACTGTATATTTTAACGAAAATGTGACTCTATACAAGCATAGAGATTTGTTTTTAGATTGTTTCTGCAAAATTTCATTGACTTTAATTGGTTAGTATTGAAAATATCACCATAGTATTAAGAGCGTTTGAACGCCCAATTTATCTGCCTGAACATTTTCATCACGTTTTTAAGAAAAGGCATACCTGTTATAAAGCCCCTGGAAGTTTGTAACAGCGCTACAAAATTAATATGCATTTTCTTATAAACGAGATGAAAAAGTTCGGCCCGATGAATTGGGCGTGAAAACGCTCTTAAATACAAGATGTTACAAAAATACAAATAAACATTTAAACCATCTATATAGGTTTAGACCATCAAACTGAACAAATTTCACCATGGGACCGATGTCAAAACTGCAAAAAAAATCGGATGTTCCATACTAAACCACAAAACTACTCGAACTAAAATGTATGGGATAGCTGTTTTTTTTGCGATTTAGATGTTGTTCCTATAGTGGAAGTTGTTCAGTTTGATGGTATAAACACCACTGCATGCAGCACTGGCGAGGTTGAATGTATTATTGTACTAAGTTACTAACCTTAAGTTAAGTTGTGTTAGTAACAAAACGAGTCCTGGTCACTTGAATAAATGATTTTTATTATTATTGTATCTCTTACGGTATTTCACGGGCCGTAGCCCGGACCTTTGGAAGGCTTGCATGGGGACACAGGTCCAACACGTAGAGGCCCCTTTGAGACACTTTTATCTGAATGCAATGGGATGCACCACCCGTGGTCTACCTCTGAATGCATTATGCAAATGCACCAGAAGACATACCACGTTCGGTGCAGAGACTATTGTAGAAAGGACAAAAACTACTCGGGTTATGGGGGTGAACTGGGTGGACTTGGAAATCTGGGTTATTGCGGAGAGACTCGGGACGCCTGCCGTAACAAATGACTATTATTATTATTATGTGTCTTAAGATCCGTAATCACGGGCAATTAAGTCCCGGACCTTTGGAAGGCGTGCATGGAGCCGAAGCCAACATGTAGAGGCCCGTTCAAAAGACAAGTTAATCTAAATGTAAGGGATACACATGGCGGATACCATCTCCGAGCGCACAACATGATACACACGGGGATGGTCCCCGCCAGGTGCAAAGACTATTGGAGTAGGAGGAGACTAACGGACGCCTGCCATGACAACTAGTCTCAAAATTGTAAATAGGGCAGACGGTGACTCGCCGACTCGTCGAGTGGGCCCCATAAAACGGCCGCACGCACAAAGTGCGACAATGGGGCAACATCCCATTGAGCGGCTAAAGGTTGTCGAGAGGTGCGGCACCGGTTTCACCATCGCGGGGTTTACCCCCGTGAGCGGGTTTCCCCGTTATTACGCCATTACGTGCAATACACTTCCAACCTGGAGCATAGGTTCTGCTCTTGCGATTCCACTCTGGACGGCCAATGAAGGCAAGCCAGAGGTAGGGGGGTGTGTTACTGTCTGTATGTGTGTGTGTGTGTGAGCGCATGTCTGTATGGTCCCCCTGGATAGGGGTCCGCGGTGTCGCCAATCACCGTCAGCTCGCCACAAGCTGCCCCCGCGGGGTTATTATTATTATGTGTCTTACGATCCGTAATCACGGGCAATTAAGTCCCGGACCTTTGGAAGGCGTGCATGGAGCCGAAGCCAACATGTAGAGGCCCGTTCAAAAGACAAGTTAATCTAAATGTAAGGGATACACATGGCGGATACCATCTCCGAGCGCACAACATGATACACCCGGGGATGGTCCCCGCCAGGTGCAAAGACTATTGGAGTGCGGCTCTATGGCCGCGATGGAAAAATAAGGTCTTGGGCTATAGAGGTGAAAGTTGGATGGATGGATACTGGGCTATGGGAGGAGACTAACGGACGCCTGCCATGACAACTAGTCTCGAAATTGTAAATAGGGCAGGCGGTGACTCGCCGACTCGTCGAGTGGGCCCCATAAAACGGCCGCACGCACAAAGTGCGACAATGGGGCAACATCCCACTGAGCGGCTAAAGGTTGTCGAGAGGTGCGGCACCGGTTTCACCATCGCGGGGTTTACCCCCGTGAGCGGGTTTCCCCGTTATTACGCCATTACGTGCAATACACTTCCAACCTGGAGCATAGGTTCTGCTCTTGCGATTCCACTCTGGACGGCCAATGAAGGCAAGCCAGAGGTAGGGGGGTGTGTTACTGTCTGTATGTGTGTGTGTGAGCGCATGTCTGTATGGTCCCCCTGGATAGGGGTCCGCGGTGTCGCCAATCACCGTCAGCTCGCCACAAGCTGCCCCCGCGGGTTTATTATTATTATTATTATTAAACAACCCCCTTAAAAGTTTTAAATGTTTTTATTCACTTTTGTAACACTCTGTATACACCCACTAATAGAAACAGCATCAGAAAAGGATAAATTTATTGTAACACACATCATTATAATTAGCTGCAAAATCCGTGGGCGGGGGGCGCGGGGTGGGATGGAGATTTTATGGGCGGGCGGAAATAGCACGCGTGTGCCGGCCGACAAGACAAGAGTGATGATATGTACGTTTTAATTCCACTCAGCGACCTTGCGCACACGCATTCCTAGCTAATACTATGGGCTACTTGACTTTTCGATTAGGTAGCCAAAATAAACTCAAATTGAAACAGAAATGTTACAATGCCTTTGTGACGTCTTTTTAACCCCCGACGCAAAAAGAGGGGTGTTATAAGTTTGACGCCTATGTCGGTCTGTCTGTCTGTGGCATCGTAGCTCCCAAACGGGTGGACCGATTTCGATGCTGTTTTTTCAAGTAGAAAGCTAATTTTTGCGAGAGTGTTCTTAGCTTTATTTCATGAAAATCGGTTCAGCAGTTTAGAAGTAACTTTCAAAATTGCGACAAAAGAAAAGAGGGGTGTTAAAAGTTTCTGTCTGTCTGTGGCATCGTAGCTCCAAACGGGTAGACCGATTTCGATTCGGTTTTTTTAATAGAAAGCTTATTTATGCGAGAGTGTTCTTAGCTTTATTTCATGAAAATCGGTTTAGTAGTTTTGAAGTAACTTTAAAAATTGCGACAAAATAAGACGGGTGTTATAAGTTTCTGTCCGTTCGTGGTTTCGTAGCTCCCAAACGAGTGAACCGATTTCGATGCGGTTTTTTTAAGTAGAAAGTTTATTTATGCGAGAGTGTTCTTAGCCTTGTTTTATGAAAATCGGTTTAGTAGTTTTCATGTAACTTTAAAAATTATGAAATAACATTAAATTACAAATTTAAAAAACCCCTAACGCCAAAAACGAACATTTAATAAAAGTAAAAAATAATGCGGTCACCTATTATTTTTGATGTAAGCAAATGTATGTTTTACTTCTTTACTCTCTTTAAGATATTTTAGGTTAATTAATGTGTCGGGGACCGCAAGTGATTGTAAAAAAATCAATGGTAATTTCATAGCGGTCCCCTACGCATTAATTAACCTAAAATATCTTAAAGAGAGTAAAGAAGTAAAACATACATTTGCTTACATCAAAAATAATAGGTAACCGCATTATTTTTTACTTTTTAAATGTTAGTTTTTGGCGTTGGGGGTTTTTTTTATTTGTAATTTTTTACCACCGTCTAGATAAGACGCAGCCAGAAACTCTACTCTATAACAACACATCTAACAAAGTTAGTTTTTGTTGTAAGTGAAATCCGTCTAAAGAGCGATGATAGCCCATACGGAAAAGAGCTTGCGCCTCATTGAGGCGGCGGTTCATTTCCTGGCCTGTACCACTAAGTTCTTAGGAATTTATGAATGGTTTGGTTGTATTTATCATTTACTAGCTCAAGAAGGAAAACATCGTGAGGAAACCTGAGTGTCACTAAATTATAGTTTATTGTATAAATAATATAATTAAATAGACTATGTATTACTGTATACATAACCTTAGCTTAAGAATTTATATTGTAATAGTCATTAAGTCGTGTTATGCTGTAGAGTTTCTGGCCGCATCTTCTCTACAGCGACAACACGTTCCGACGCGGTGGTAGCTTAAAAAAGAATTGACGTTTAATAAGTGTGTTCAGGCTCCTATATTGAATACATTATTTTGAATTTAATTGACCTGTATTCCCGAGAATAAAAAGAAAATACCAAAAGTTCAGAGGTATGCGTAAAATATGGGTGAGCTTGGGGCGAACACAAAGGACCAGCGATGGTCCAAGTGTTACATAACGACCCTTGCTTGCAATAGCCCAACCTACCTTTAAGGCTTCCGCACATTGCCGCGACATTATCGAGCGATTTTATCGAGCGATATGTCACGCATGCGCCCCACCACTAATGTGGTCTAAAGAGATTGCGTCGGAACAAAATTGCAGCGATATTATCGCTCGATAATATCGCGGCAATGTGCGGAGGCCTTAATTTGCTTGTAGTGTTTATAAAATTTTAATACAATTGTTTTTTTTATATTTAGAATTCTAGACGACATAATTATGGACTAACTACGTATAGAGACTCAAACGAGACTCAAACATGTGGAGTCTCTATACGTACCTAGTAAGTCCATAAGTAACGTAGTAGTAAGTTGTTCAACATTCAAGTAGTTACGCTAGAAGCACCTTAATTGTTGAGTAAGTTGACTTGTGTTCGACGTCGTGCCAGTCTCTCATGAAAACTGAAACCCTCCAAGTTAAAGTTAAAATAAGCAGTTGTTCTCAGAGAGACAAGAACAACTACGATTAACTCCCGTCCTTGTTCAGCTCCAGGCGCGTCGTGTTTACTAACTTTCTTAGAAAATTTAGCTAGGAAAGTACACATATTCTCAAATTAAATATTTTAATACTGATTCTTTGAAAAACCGCCAGTAGATTTCACGAAGCACGTATCCAGACTTTTGGTTAGGGAGGGTATTAGGTTACACTGAAAGAAATGATAAACCGAATTTAGCCAAACGTTTTGATAAAAACCTAACTATAATTTTTTAAACGAATACCTAACCACAGAAAACTACAGGGTGAAATTATGTCATTAGCATCCTTTTAAACTAAGAGTCTATCCATCGAACTGAACAACTTTTACTATGGGAGCAAACCAATCGAAGCCAAAAAAAATAGTTTAAAAGGATGCTAATGATATCAATTTCACCCTGTATACTAGGATTTCAGGGGCGATAAATCCCACCTTTTCCCCATGGATACGTGCCGCTACGTCCTTTAAGACGGAAATGGGTTCAAGAATTTCATTCTCTGAAGTAGTAGATTCATAGCCTAATTGGACGAAATCACAGCCCCGGTGTGTGCTGCAACCTGTTGCTTGTTCTATTCACGTCAGCTGACTTAAGTACTATAGTATTTTTTCATAATAAACAGATCCGATTTTAAGCGTTCCTTTTGCTAGCACTAATTACGGGCAAAACGCATTCCTACCACGAAGCTGCAAAGCTTTGAACGACGCATCGACTGTTCACAACATCAATTTAATTTTTTCTAGTGCTAAATCCATAAAAACTTTTATTCCGAATGACTATTTTAAATAGCTAGCTTTTTCTCCGACTGTGACTGTAAATTTTTTTCTCACATTGTAATTTAATAATTACATAATTTACTTTGCACCCACACCAACCACCAAGTACGTTTTTGGAAAAGCTAATTAGCTTACAGTTATTTAAGGCCCTCTTATCCGAGTGCAAGCGTCTCTTTTTTGGAAGCATAAGTTTGCAATTAGCCATCACGCTCCAATTAAAAGCAGGATCGCAAAAAAACGTGTTTTTCATCAATATCTTTGCTCGTGGGTGTTTCTAAGCTCCAAATTCTACGAATTTCACTAGAAATATTTGATGTATTTAGTTAAGTACAAGAATAACAAGTTAAATATCAGCAGTTTAATCACAGTATTGAAAAAAACATAATAAAAAGGGGTAACTATGGGATTTTTTTCCTATAGAGTAAACTTAAATTAATCGTGTTATTGAGAACCATCGCCTATCCGCCAGATCCTTAAATAAGACATAATTTCATTTCAGACTTTAAAACACTGTTTAAAACACTTTCGTTCGTGTTCAAAAAACGGATGTATTTACTTTGTAATCAGTGCTGTTAATCTTCCTAAGAAAAAGTAAGTAAGTTAAGAAAGTTATAGCCTGTAGGATCCCACTGCAGGGCAAAGGCCTCCTCTCACGAATAAGGGTGAGAGGGAGTGGGCCATCTTCCACTACGCGGGCCCAGTGCATGTTGGTGGAGGCAAGTTAGTGGTCAACTTGCTGTCAGAGAATTTTCAAGCTGCCAATAGGCCTCTGACCTGGCTTAACGAATAGTTACAACGCCATCAGACGGAAATATCTGGGACCAACAGCTTATCGTGCCTTCCGAAGACGCTCGAGATGGAATACTACTTAATGGTCACCCATCTAAAGATTGACTGGACCTGACGTTGCTTAACTTCGGTGATCCTTTCCGATACCGAAGCTCCACTACGCCAACGAGCGCCTCTTACGAAGAATAATAAAAAAAAAAGATAGTAAATCTCATGAGTCACTTCCTGACCTCTCCATTCAGTATAGTCATAGTGTATAGAGCTCTGCTCGGTGCACCGGAGGTCACGGCCCGAGGGACTAATTACCGCCTGTGAAATAATAACAACGCACTCCTCCCTCCCCCCGTCCCTCCCCGCTCGCCCCTTCCTTTCACTAAGCCTCCTACCAACTCCACATACAAACACCGTTTTAATTAACGTGCATAAGAAGTTATTCTGCTGAAAGAGATTTAAGGACCTAAGCTGAGTGTTTTTTCTAGGGCTAGGGTAATTTGGAGACAGCCTAATTCTGAAGGTAGTCCACGCTAGTTGGCCGTTTTTAACCGACTTCAAGAAAGAAAAGGAGGAGGTTCTCAATTCGGCCCGTAATTTTTTGTATGTTTGTTACGCGATTCCTCAGTATTACATTCATCTATGGATTCCTCCGCCAATTATTATGAATTGATTTTGATGATTCTTTTTTTCTTTGGTGGGCCATACTTTCCCAGAGGTGGTCCCATATAAATTTTATCGAAATTGACTCAGCACTTGTTGTTGTCAAGCCAAGTCAGAAAATAAATCACGAAAGTAACTACAAAAAAAACTAGTTTCTTGTATGAGGACCCCCCTTAATTTTTAAGTTTATGATATTGTTTTGTCCGCTATAATAACGCACATTCTGTGAAAATTTCAACTGTCTAGCTATTACGGTTCAAAAGTTATAGCCCTAAATAGGTAAGACAGACAGACCGACAGACGGAGGGACGGCTTATGAATAGGGTCCCGTTTTCACCGTTTGCGGGTACAGAACCCTAAAAAACGATCCAATTGCTTTCTACCAAACCCGGACTAGGCCAGTTTGACAGAACCACTCCATTTCCCTTTCAGGTCTTGAAGTGGGATTTGATATTAGCAACTGAGTGTTGCAGAAACGCTCATTAAAGTTAATCCTGCATTAAATCTCTTGCTGTCACTTTTTGTCTTATTGACGTAACTTTAATGAGTGTTTCTGCAACTGAGTGTAAGTGTTTTAAAAAACCGTTCCGTTTCAAGTGATAGCATCGCAATTCGCATGCCACAGGATATTTAATGCAATTAAGGGAGGGAGATAAAAGAACTTCAGTTCACATTCTATGAACATTTAACATTCACGAGCCGTGCTCGATTTGAATTCCGATTTTCGGGACAAACCCTATTTTATATAAAAGTCGCCTTTATTTTAGTGATTTACCTAAACGAATCTGTACTCTATAGGTTTGTCGCCTGCCCGAGAACAAATTAAATTTTTGGTAACCGGTCTTAATGATATAGACCAGGCAGTTTCTTCTGTGGAGGAAAAAATTCTCTATTGAAGAATTCTCTAGGACCTAGAAACTTAATAGTAGCCATGTCTGTATTTTGTCAAATTTGCGTTAAAATGCTATTGTTCCAGAGTTACAATTTTAAGATTTGTATGAAAATCGTTTGAACATGGATGGGTCGAAAAACAATACCACCTCCTGCCACAGAAATCGATCGGCTAATATGCACTTTGGTATGGAAGATCACAATTTTTTCTCGTATTTCGACCATTGATCTCTTGTCAATGATTTCGACCCAGCCATGTTCCTCAGCTAAAGTTATTTAGTTTTATAATCTGAAATACAGGGTGTAAAATTTTTCTAGTAGGTAAGTAATTAAAAAATAGGGGTACGACAACAATTTCTAGTAAGTAGATATTCAAGTTGTATTTATTTATTGTTAATCTGTACCAAAAATGTAATAAAATGTACACTGGTCACAGGTCTATGAATACCGGCGTGACGCGGTCTATACGACCGAGTTTATATTACTTATCGCTACGAAGCAACTCGCCCAGTAATGCAAACGAAGCACCGGACGATTAACGGAAAAATCTGAATTACTTACCTATATTTCCCCGAGCTGCCGTTGTAAAGCAGAATTTAACTGCCAAAATATAAGGCTCTAATTTCGCAATCAAGATGAGTAATGCCGCCTCGCGTCACCCACAGACGCGGTGAGTTTAAGCTTCATGGGAGGGAAGTGACGTTTGAGTAGAAAAGCACTCAGCCTTGGAGATGCGGCTGTCGAAGGAGTAATGAGAATTAGCAAGTCAAAGCGGCTGCAACTAGGCTGGCTCCTGTCTGGGTTATGGAAATTGTGTTGCATAAGATTGTTTCGCTATCGGTAGTTAATTAATACAGGAAATTGTGATATTACTGGTAGTCTAGTTTTAGAAATATTACTGATAACAAGGTGGGCATTATTGTGTCAATAGAGCATTATGTTTTAACCTGTATTATTTAATACAGGCTCATAGTTAATTTGAACTCTATTGCAATCATAGAATCTTGAAATTTGACTTTTACTATGAGCCATTTCTCAAACAGCGCTTTATCGACCTGTGTATTCTTAGATGTGTATTACAAGAAATAATTTATGAGTATTTAATAAGGATAAGGTACATTTTAAAATTATTATCTCTTTGCATGTCAAATCTTAAAAATTATTTATTAGTCTCTTATTACAGTTAGGTACTATTTATGTAAAATATATTTGTAAGGCTGTTGCTAGTCGTCCGACAAACGGACGAATAAATTAAAATTAGTCGTCCGACTATCGGATGAATAAAATAAATTAGTCATCCGCGAAGGTCCAGTGACCATAACCGCCTTATTTAAAAAATTTGGAATCAGTAGCGATTCGGTTCTGGCACTCGCTTCGCTCGCTCGGCTCGTGCACTGTGGTCAACATAATCCTAACATGCTCGTCGCTTCGCTCCTCGCTAACCTAACTGACTGAATCGGATAATGTTGTAAAATCCGTGGTTGACTTAGTAAATTAGATGGTGATGTATAAATTACCAGTACAAGTAATATCATCCGATAGTCGGACGACTAGACGATAATTTTATTCATCTGTTTATCGGACGACTAGCAACAGCCCCCCCCCCCCCCCCCCAAGTGTCTAGTCGTCCTTTTATCGGACGACTAACTTTATTTACGACTAGACACTCTGTATTCATAATTATTATGTAGGCCACTAAATCTGTATGTAGTTATTTCCATTGTATCCTTCGGTCTGACTTGATAACGTCTCAATAGCCTGAAGTTGCGAATCACCAATGCAATGATTAATAATTAAAACGTAGCATACCTACCTATTACGTATTCCACCATGTCTAAAACAACACCTACAATTCCTTAAGGAAGTGGGTATTAGCAGTGAACTGTAACTATTGTGGCGATCACAAAAGATCTACATAAGGTCGAAGTGATACTAGTCTGGAGTAGACTCGAATAGCCGCTTTACACAAAAAAAAAAAAAAAAAAAATGTCTAAAACAATCTCCATGCAAGATTCTCATAGTTGATGCAGAGGAAAAAGACTCGTAAAGTAGAATTCGGTTGGATTGGCACGTCAAATCTTCCGCCTGTCCAATCTATCGATGATTGATGTCAAAGTAACTTCGTTATTATGGACGGGCCACGGAGGCAGGCGACAGGCGATGGGCAGACGATCGCCTGGCTATCAGTCTGTCATTAAGCTTTGTAGTAGACGCGTCGGTGAGTGACGCCAGGGGGAGGGGGGAGGGCGCCATGATTGCAGTATGCACTGTGGGCGGGGTTTTAAGTGAGAGGTAATGGATTGACGCTCGGACAAGTTGACAATGTGATACTCGTCTTGAAATGAACATAAACGTGTATCTGTTACAGCAATTAGAATATTCAAATAAGCATATTAATAGGTGGTGGTCCAGTGGCGAACCTTGCCTGCCATGCAGGAGGTGGTTCGATCCTTGTCCATGTCGACTCGTAGGTACCAATGAGTTTTTAGAAAATGTACGATTTGTATTACCACTGGCTTTTCGGTGAAGGAAAAAATCGTGAGGAAACTTGCATGCTTCAATTTCGAGGCATGTATTGTACCCACTGTCCATTATAAGTGGCGACGGGCTCACTCCCCGTCACACTGGACATAGTTTTGGTACTACTGGTGAAACATGGATGTTCTGAGGTTTCAGAATATCTCTGACTACCCCCTCGGGGAACATAGTCGTGAGCATATTTTAATAGTTAGATACATAAACTCACGACCTATTGGGGTCGGCCTCGATAAACAGAGCTTTTCCAGAAAAGCAAAAAGCTACGTTGAAAGCTCTAGGTGGGAAAAGGCTATTATAAAAAGCAAATGGCTCTCAAGGCAGCTAAAGTTATTAGTTTCTTAGCTATTTCTCTTTTAGTTATTAAGTCGTGTTATGTTGTAGAGTTTCTGGCCGCAACTTCTCTACAGCGACAACACGTTGTGGTCGCTTCAAAAAGAGATTTGACGTTTAATTTGCAGGCTTTTTTATTTAATAGATTATTTTTAATTTGAATTTGAGTCTAGAATAAAATTCTAGATCATAAATTATAGTTTGACTTTGCCTATGAGCGATGTAGGTATAATGCTAAACGAACGCGATTGCACCATCGAGTGCCGAGCTCAGGTGTCTATCATAATGAGAAATAAGATCCGTCTCTAGATTGAATAACCTATGAAACGATTCTAGTGAATAACTCTGTTAGTAGTACCCTCGAACCCGGAGTACATCGTCTGCGTGCAGACAGGGTCCCAACTAGTTCACACTTCAATTACTATCCTATTTGCTCGCTAATAGATACCAGTGTCTGTTGTATCGGAAAGTTCTCCAAATTAAGTACATAAATGACCGAATTCGATCGGCGCCGAAGTGTTTAGAACATAAACATAATATTATTTATGTTTATGGTTTACAAAATCTTGCTACATCTTTTGTTCTGACGTGTCGATGCCATGGTGAAGAGAGATATTTACTATACACTGACTTGCAATACTAAGTACCTACAATTTGGAAATAAAAAACGTTTTATAGCAAATGTTATCCGCTTTCTTTGTAACTTAAAAAAAAAAAAAAAAAATAACGCTCACAGGCACATACATTGTAATGATCCCAAACTAGCACTAAAGGCTTTTATTATGGAAACCATACAACAACGGCACGAACATATAACATCCATGACCGAACCGGGATTCGAACCCAGGACCCTGGTTTGGCAGTCCGGCGTGGTAACCATTACACCAACCGGGTCGTCGAACGTCGAACTATAGGGTCCAACTTAATATGCATGACACTTTTTTATGGGGATGATCAGACCGTCAAAATGAAAAACTTTCTCTATGGGACCAAAGACCAAATCGCGAAAAAAATCTGGTCTTCCATGCAAAACTGCAAACCTACTCGAGCCAAATGTAAGGGACAACTGTTATTTTTTCGCGATTTCGATGTTGGTCCCATATAGAAAGTTGTTTAGTTTGATTGTATGAACACCCCCTTAAAAAGTGTCAATAAATTAAGAAGGACCCAAGGTGTAGTAAACTATAGATACAATACTTTTTTTCGAGTCCTTTTTATTACGAAAGTAGATCTTGTGTACTTAAAATGTAATTGCAATTTTAAAAGTGTGATACATACTTAGTTTTGCAGGCCAGTGTATTATGAATTATCTACCTTTTGTAATATAGCAAGCAAGGCTCGCGTTTAGCATAACATCTATGTTAGAATGACAAAGTAGGCACACGTGTACATGACACCACACAATCAATCACTAGCTGAAAGCTGATTTTACTAGTCATGGTTAAAGATAGGGAAAATCTCGTTTTAGAACTTCGTGCATGCCAGCAGGCGAGCTCGAGCTTTCGAAACTGTTGATACCTGCGATAGATTTTCGATCAAAAGAGGCTTGATCGCGTCGTATGGTTTTGTTAATTTCTTACCTATTCGTTTCTTTGAACCTATATTTGAACAGATGCCAGAAAACTGTTTCCTTCTCCATCAATACATAACTACAATATTTTATGTCCAACATTTATTTAAATTAATAGTAGTTTTATTGTTAGTAATGTTCTCTGTACCTACACAACAAAACTAGTGTATTATATTATGATTATGACTTCGATAAACAAAACCGCGATGATAGATTGATTGACATCTTTCATACAAATCGGCCACGCAAAGATTTTGTTTGGTCTTACGAGCGAAACATATTATTAATCTATGCGGCCAAGTTAGTATTTGAGTTCCATTGAAAATAAAAGGAAAATACATAATGTTCAGTTACTGGATTACAGTGAAAAAAAATATTCTTGTGTTACGTTGAGTTTTTTAAATTAATAGGATATTAATGTGCTGTTCCATTCCATACATTTGGGTCGAGTAGTTGTTGACATTAGTAGATTATGACACAAGTGAGCAAAGTTGGACATTACAGACGAGGTAAGAGCCAAGTCTGTAATGACCAATGCTCACATTCATGACGTTTTTCAACATACTTGCGAGGAAAAAGTACTAAAATTTCGTAAAATACAACAATTTTAGACAAATGTTTGAGGAAAATGGCCATAGAAAAATTTATACTTGAAAATGGAGCTAGACTATTTTTTTATAAAGAGGCGATGACTGTAGCCGCCATTCAACCAACTAAATATAATAATTTCCATAAAACATTTTGTTGCAAGCAAACAACCTGATATGAAAAACGTTGCAAACTTAATATTAATGTACTTATAACACAAATTAATGTTAATCTATATCTATATCTATACATATAATAAAATTCTAAACTTGGCGATGATGTACATTGAAGATATTTACAAAAAAAATAATCTTCTTCTATTCTATATCTTCTATACATATAATAAAATTCTAAACTTGGAGATGATGTACATTGAAGATATTTACAAAAAAAATAATTGGGGGTGTTTAGGATACGTAATGGAAGACATTAAGACCATTTTTAGAATTTTTGTCTGTTTGTCTGTTTGTCTGTTTGTCTGTTTGTTTGTTCGCGCATCACTTAAAAACTACTGAACCGATTTGGATGGGGTTTTCACTGAAGTGTAGGGCATGGCTTAGAATAAAATATAGGCTATGTTTCATCGCAATCGGTTTATTCAATCAAAAGTTATGAGTAATCAAAGAAAAAGTCGCGAGCGTTACTGAATTTAATTCACGCATAACATAAAAACTACTGAGCCGATTTGGATGGCGCTTTCACAAAAATATAGGGCTTAGTTTGGATTAACGTGTAGGCTTTATTTCATCGCAATCGGTGAATTCAATCAAAAGTTATAAGTATTTAGACAAAGTCGCGAGCGGCACTGAATTTAATGCACGCGTCACACAAAATCTACTCAACCGATTTAAATGCGGTTTTCACAAAAGAATAGGGCTTTATTTGGATTCACATTTGTGCTTTATTGCATTGCAATCAGTTAATTCAATCAGAAGTTATGAGTATTTAAAGTCGGTGGTCTGCGCGTTTATGCATTTGCGAAGATTCAGTATGGTAAATACTAATTGCTTTTTTCAACACTTTTTTCAGAAAGCTCAGTAGCGTAATTGGTATATGGTCAGACTTTCAAACACGAGTTGATGGTTTCGAATCTTGGTGCAGAACTTTTTTTTTTTTTTAATTTAATGAAAATATCACATTTTCATCAGCAAGTACATACATAATGAGAATCTGATTTATGGATGAAGTTTGGATTAACATAATATAGGCTTTATTTCATCGGAATCGGTTTACACAATCAAAAGTTATAATTTTTTAAAAATTTACTCACAGAGGTTGAGTACCTAAATGAAAGTTATGAAAGTTAGTAGGTACTCCAACTGCTCCAAGTGTACAAATTACACAAATCTAATTGTACATAACATACTTTATGTGCCTATTCTGTGTATGTGTATTTCAAAAGACCGACGGACGGCCTACGGCCTATTAGCTTTGGTGTCCTGGCAGAAAAGCAAGTGCCTCCTGTGGCACACTACATGCGTAAGCACCTTCTCCGCCAGACCTCAGTCGCACGTCGCGGACACCTGGAGCAGCCGCAGATCTTACTGCCACAAAAAAGAGAGTCCGGTACTCAGCTTTGGAGCGTCAATATCTCTTAGTTCCTGTCACCGTCAAGACCACAGGGGCATGGGGGCCGAAGCTAAAAGCTTCATTGCTGAAATTGCGCGTCGACTTTGGGAGAGGAAATGTGACCCTCTTTGGGTCGTTTCGGGCTAGGGTTGCCACTGCCCAATCGCCGTTGCCGGACAAATACGTCAAAAACCCCGGACATTTCAGTCAAATCTGAAATTTTCCCCGGACAACCACGATAAATTATATTTTGACAGTAAAATTCAGCTTTGGTCGTTACTGCACAATCTAAAATCTTCTTTTAAATTTACTTCGATACGAATATGTTGTTGAAATACGAGCTAAAACCTGACTGGAGCGAGTGTAACATGGTCTAAAAAAATAAAGCAAGCGAAGCGAGTTCGAGATTTTGCAATATACGACTAAATTGATTCAAAAAAAAGGAGCGAGCTCGAGATTTTCATAACATATCGCGATTTTGCAATACGACTCAATCGATTCAATATGTACGAATAAAACTAGGAGTGAGCGAAGCGAGCTCGAGATTTTGCCAAATATTATAGCGCATTTCCAGGTCATGCCAAAATCGAGGCCTTCTATGTATGAAATAAGAGCTTATGCCGAAATCGAGTTTATTTTTGTGGATGAATCAAACTTTTGTGACGGCCCCGCCCGGACACGCCCGGACGCCCTTCAAACTAGGACAAATCCGGAGAAACCCGGACGGATGGCAGCCCTATTTCGGGCTGGTGATAATGTCTTCCGAAGAACTGACGACCAACAATTTAGACCACTAACTGGTTAGGTGTGGGACGCCATCCGGCCTAGCATCCGACGCTGTATCGACGGCCTGGCGACGGGACAGGGCGAACTGCAGCGCAAAAAGCGATTTTTCAATTCGCCTACGCGACGGACACAACACTCAGTGTATTGATAAATCGGTTTTCGCGCCGCAGTTCGCCCTGTCCCATGGCCATTGGCCAGTCCGTAAGGCGTGGAGTACTATATACCATGGTAGTGTGGAGTACTATGTATCGTGGTAGCTCGGAGCGACTGGACGAGGAACGCCGAGAATAGTATCGTGACGCGTTTTGGGAGAGTCCTATGCTCAACAGTGGACAATGACAGGTTGATGATACTTGACACTGTTTTTGTAAAACATGCAGTAAACTCACGACCATATTTCCCTTCTCAGGGGGGGGTCAGAAACAAAGCAATAACTGAGAATACTATCTGGTAACGTACCTACATAATACATACCGGAAATACTTTTTTGTTAACACTAATTAACATTACAAAAAAAATAACATTGGGTTCCAACTCTTCAGTGTTGATGCTGCAGGGGTCTTGACTGTCTAAGCCATGAGACTTGAGGATTTTCCGATTTTGAATTAGATTATTAGGATAAAGCAGAGTTCTCTTCACGGCTACTTACTCTTAGGGTATTGTCAACATAAACTAAGAATGAGTTACTGTGTAGGGGTGTGTGTGTGCCTTGATAATCTACAGATTTCTAATAATTGTTAATTTGTTGGGTTAAGAAGAAACATTGCTTTTTAGGGTTCCTATTACTCAGTCCTGATGCTGCAGGCGTACTGCCTGCATGTTCTGATTTAATTAGTGTTTGTAAGTACTTATCAAACAATTTAGATGTAGTTTTGAGAAATGTATGGAGATTCTAATTTATGTTTTAATTTGATGGCAATGATGGCAATATAATGCGATATTTTTTTTCTTTATTTCTTTCTATACCTACTTTTTTTCAAAATTTCTATTTAATTTTCTTTCTCTTTCTTTGCATTTCTTTTTTTTTTCTTTCTCTTAATATTATTAAGAACTTCTCTGCGCGTACGAAGTCGCGGGCACAGCTAGTTTGTAACTAAAATTAATTGTTTGATGAAATGAAGCGTTTGTTTATCATATCTTTATCTTTACTATTATAAAACCGTAAGGAATAAAAAAGTATCGGTTCTCTTCATATAAATTCAAATAACATTCGTTAGCGCGATTTAAAAACGTGCAGCGCCATCTATTGACAAAATTGTTTGTTTGTTTGTTTGTTCGCGCATCACGCAAAAACTACTGAACCGATTTTGATGAAACTTTTTTTGTTTGATAGCTTATGATCTGACTTAAAAACTGGTATATAATTTGTGCGGACGAAGTCGCGGGAAAACACTAGTTTTAACTAAAACCGATTAATTAATTCTTAAGTTGCATTACCTTACCGCACTAGTTCATTTTTCTTTCGTGATTTCGATATTGACTCCATAGTGGATATTGTTCAGTTTGGTGGTCTGGAGTACCCCATTCGATATGTAACACATCTAATACGCATTTATTGCGTAAAATGTCGAGCAATCAACTAATTAGAGCAAACAGCAATTCCAACAATCATTTACAAATTTACTCAAAAAACAAACTAGACGGCGCGCCCTTAATAAGCCATTTGCAGTCAATTAATTAGTTTGGAGTTGGCACAGTAAACAAGTACAGCCATTGTCGCACCTACCCTACTGTCTACACTTACACCCTATTGCATTAGCTGACCACAACTTTATTACACCCGTGACCGTACAAAGAACAGCACAAGTTACTCAGCTATAAGCTATGGAACTGCTAAGAGTAGAGGTGTGATATCAGACGATTGTACAAGTTTGATAAGTGTAAATATAAGTTTGTAAATAAAGTAAAATGAACGAATGAATCTGTCTGATAGATTCAGCCTTGCCGGCACGGAGGAACTAATCAAGTCAAAAGATATTAAACCGCACACTTTATAGACCGCAGAATACTTTCGCCTTAATTAATTAACTTATGAAATTGTTACGTTTCTGGGTAGAGCGGAGATTTAAACGAAATAATTCAGTTAATAAAATTCTCCACTGAGATGTATTGAGGCGTCGCGTAGTAGGTACCTAGTCCTTTGTAGTTATTTAATTATCTTAGAAGTTAAGATACGTCGAGCAGTGTGTGTCTTTGGATGGGTGACCTTTTTAATGTTAACCTTATTGCGTTTTGGTCCTAGGTAATGCAACTTCATCATCATCATCATCATCAGCCTATCATCGTCCACTGCTGAACATAGGCCTCTCCCAAGGCGCACCACAAAACTCTGTCCTTGGCCTTCCTCATCCAGTCGCTCCCCGCTACTTTTTTTAGGTTTACTACCTTTAGGTTTTAATGCAAATTGTATGACGTTATTTGCTATGCCAAGTCAGCCTTTTCGTGTGGTATCTACACATACATACATACAATATTAACTCAAGAACGTAATACAGCCGATTCAGATTCGGGTATAGTATTTAAATTAATCTGTGAACTTCTACCAACCGTTCATGTTCACAGTCATGTGATGTGAAGTCTAGAAATCGTTCTAGTGTGAAGTATATGGCCTACTCTATTAGTAAGTGGAGCTTTTGACATGGCAAAAGCTATTATCGAATTATGCTTTTGCCCTATTATTTACTAGAAAATAGTAAGATTTAGATCTTTGTTATGTAAAAATACAGCAGACAAAACCGTCACAATCTCGTTAAAATGTTTACGTCATGTTGACGACCCGGTTGGTGTAATGGTTACCATGCTGGACTGCACAAACCAGGGTCCTGGGTTCGAATCCCGGTTCGGTCATGGATGTTATATGTTCGTGGCGTTGTTGTATGGTTTCCATAATAAAAAAGCCTTTAGTGCTTAGTTTGGGATCATTACAATGTATGTGCCTGTGAACATTATTTATTTATTTATTTATTTATAGTCTAGAACTCTAGAGCTAACAACTAACAAGTACGTTGTATTGAAAGCTCAAAGTTTCCGCGACTGAAGCCACGGTGTTCGATCTCGAATGCAACTGATATCTCAGTGACGTCTGTCAGTATACTGTACTGACTGCATCGTTGGGCGGGACAGCATCCGTGTGCATGGGTGGGTTACGTAGTAGAACTTTGAAAGCAATAGACAATCTTATTAACATGTTTATAGCCTGTAGGATCCCAGTGCAGGGCAAAGGCCTGCTGTAACGAATAAGAGTGAGAGGAAGAGGTTTAAGCTCCATCACAAGTCTCTGACGGATGAGGTCAACGGCCCGCGGAAACCATGACAGATAGGGGTATGGACTTCGAACAAATGTCATAGTGGACCCTGGTCAGATTTGGTTGGCGTTCACCGCCGTTGGCAAATCCAAAATGGCGAAATTCAAGATGGAATGGCAGCCATGGAAATTTCAAACGCCAAAGCAGCTTTTAAAGGTTCACCGAACCGACTGAAAGTTTGTATCCGGGGGGTTTAGTGGTCGCTTATAAAGAATATGATATTATTTTGTTTTTATCTTTTAATAATTTTTGATATGCAGTTTCTCAGCCCTGTAGCCCTCAATGGTTAAGTCCTATGACAAATGTGCATAAAAATTGTATTGTAGAAAGTTTTTTCAGATTAAATTCGTCCCTATAAAACTTATCGATGTTAGACCTTATATAACATCTCTCTTTTTGCGTCGGGGGTTAAAAAAGCAGTTTGTTCTCTGACTGAAGACCATGTTTCACTGCTGGTCGTTGATTTCGTTTTCCAAAAGAGATTAAAACATAATCTAACTTCGGATAAAAGGTTCGTAATGATCGAAACAATGTCTTAAGCCGAAGGGATTGATGCCACCGCCCAGCTTTGAAGAAATTGTTTTATAACTGAATTAAAAGAATTTGTATAGCCTTGGGAGAATGGAGGATTTTGTTTTATCCACTGGGGAAAGGAAAAGCTTCCACGATTTGGTATGGTGCCAAGTACACCATGTGGCCCGATTCGACCAAACGAGAGCGGTGTGTGTGTGTGTGTGTTTGATTGTTGTCGCCGCCGGTTACACTAGAGTAAACAGATTTTGCGTTTTACCAACCCTAATCTATGAATAAGTTGAGAGACCGAGACCGTAATGAAATGTCAATGTAACATAATTAAAAAAAATTATAAGCATAAGAATTAACTATTCTTATGTTATAAGCTAAAATTATAAGTCGCTACGATCACGGGAGATTCATCCATGTGGACGAAATAGCGAGCAAAAGCAAATCCTGTTTTATAAAACGCACATAATTCTTCAGTCTTATATTTTGTTAAGCTTTCCGGTGTATTGACGTGTACAATGGACTCGCTAACAATGACGAATGGATCTTCAACGTCCACAACTTTTGTTTTCTACCGATTTATCACCCACGACTATATCAGACCTGCGAGGGGGTGAGGTAGGGAGGAAGATGCCGGCGTAGGGTTACCGATGGCTGGAATTTTCCTGGCACGGTCAAACTTCAGAATTTTAGATCTCTGTCAGGTAACTGAGCGGAAATTGAATTTAGCATAAGCATAAGCATATGCTCACGACTATATTCCCCGAGGGGGTAGTCAGAGATATTCTGAAACCTCAGAACATCCACGTTTCACCAGTAGTACCTACCGAAACTCTGTCCAGTGTGACGGGGGGTGAGCCCGTCGCCACTTATAATGGACAATACAATCGTACAATACATGCCTCGAAATTGAAGCATGCAGGTTTCCTCACGATGTTTTCCTTCACCAAAAAGCCAGTGGTGTTACAAATCGTACATAAATTCCGAAAAACTCATTGGTACGAGTCGGCCTGGACGGGGATCGAACCATCGCCTCCTGCAAGGCAGGCAAGGTTACTCGCCACTGGACCACAACTAAACCAAATAAAAATAAAATATTTATACGAAGTAGTAACATGACTATTACTAATACATTGTAAGTATATGTTTAGGTGTGCTTCAGATCATCAAACTAAACAACTAAGAGACCAATAATGAAATCGCGAAAAAAAGCTGTTCTATAAAAATCACCATATGGCGACTCTTCTGCTGTCCCATACATTTTAGTCAAGTCGCTCGGTACAGCAGTTTTGTATGGGACAGCTATTTTTTTTTCCAATTTCGAAGTTGGCTCCATAGTGAAAGTTGTTCAAGATCATGAAGCTTTGTTGCACCCTGTACATATAAAGGGTTCTTCTTTATATGCTGACACTTTTTTAAAGGGATGATCAGACCATAAAACTGAACATTTTTCTCTATGGGACCAACTTCGAAATCCTGAAAAAAAACAGCTGTCCCATACATTTGGCTCGAGTAAGTTTGCAGTTTCGTATGGTAGAGTTGATTTTTTTTCGCGATTTCGTTGTTGGTCCCATAAAGAAAGTTGTTCAGTTTGACGGTCTGATTATCCTCTTAAAAAAGTGTCAGCATTTTAAGTTGGAGCCTATATAATGATCATATTAAAAAATAATTGCCTAATAATGTCGAAAATCCAAAAAAATAAATTAAAAAATCATCACTAATAGCTCCTCCGTTCCCACATCGAATTTAGACAAGAGTCCTAGTATACATTGATAGGTACATAAAATAGCCTTTAAAATCTGATATATTATATTTATTATGTGTATTGGGACGGGTAACACATTTCATATATTAATTGCTCATTGTCCTTTAGCTTATTCGAGGATTTAGAATGGAAGAACGTGTCAAGTATATATGGCTAGGGTTTCTCCTGCAGAAACACTGGAAGAAATGAGGTGGTCCATTCTAAGCAGGAACCATGTTCTGTTGGCATCTTAAAGCCACACGTCCACGTTATTAAATCGGTTTATCTGGCAGCCCTACGAAGTGAGGGTGGTATGAACAGAATGAACGGAGATAAGAATTCAATTAATGTCCCGAAGCAGACGTCAGTTGTCACTGCCGTGTCATGGTGTGATATACCAAGTACCTATATAGCCTATGTTGTGGGTACTGCGAAGAAAAGTTTATTGAAACCTCAAACATTGTGCTGTTGGGAAAAGATCAAAAGGGATGAAGTTTCCTTTGTAGTGTTTTTGTGGGCATAAACCCATTCTGTCCAATTGATACTTAATTTTGTTTTGTATCTTTGCATTATTGCCACAAGTGAACCTTATAACAACCAGCTAAGATAGCTCAAAAGTTGATTTATTTTTGTATGAAAAAACTAATTGTCATTTCATTACTTATGCATAACTGGATTTCACGTGCTCTGAATTAGTTCACCTGCCTAAAATGTCAAAAACGTATTATTATGTATATGAATGATACGCGAGAAATAAAAAGATTTGTCTTCAACAAATGTGATTGTACAATTTATATTCACAACATAAACTTCTCCATAACTCACCAACAGTGGCCTATCTATTTTCTGAAACGATCTAAGCTATTGGTTAGCAAATAGCTTCAAATTCAAACTACACAGCGATCCAGCAACATGAAGCCTCCGTAAATAAAATAACAGAACATTTCGCAGCGCTCGATGATCAGGCCCCGGAGCACAAACATTTTACAAAGTTTATTTAAGAAATATGAGATTCCGCTCAGCGCTGATCAAGTTTGCAGTAAGCTGCGGAGGGCTTATTGTGCTCAACTCGTAATAGAGTTATGGAGCAAAAGTTGCGAGGGCCCGGCGCGGCGGCCGGCCCGGCGGCCTGGAGACCCGGCAACCCGGCGCAAGACCCGGCGGGCCCTTGGGGCTATCGTGAATTTGCATTTTTTTCTAACTGAACATTCCCGCTGCAAACATTGTCGACATCTATCACAGTTGATGTATTTCTACAGCTGCGAATCTCGGATAGGGCAGTGGCACAGAGGATAATATTGTACAGAGTGACAGCTTCATACAAGCTCGCAAAAGCGGCGCATCACTACATGCGCAGCGCGTTTGTGTGCGCGCATTCACCTACGTGATTCACCAACGAGACCGAGGGTGACTTCGGGCGAAACGAAGGTGTGACTGTGAGGGGTGACACATCGTTGATTTTACCCGCGCGCCCGTCACCGCTCCGTGTAGTACGCTCGATATTTTTATTTTATTAGTTTATAGGTAGTAGAAGTTGAATAAAAAAAGGGTAAATTATTTTACATTGTGTGCATGAACGATTGGAAGAGTAATGTAAACATTTATAAAGAAATACTACATTGAAATAAAACTTGGCATCATTTTAACAATGTTTTCCTTCTTTTTTATTTTTATTTTAATGAAATACATTGTTTTAACTACAACTAAATATGTCTAAGAACTACAAACGATAAGTAAATTGTTTTAATATTTCATGCCTAAAATGAATTATTAACAAAATTAATAACTAACAAAATAAACAAAAACAATTTACAATGAAGTCATAAAACATTTACCTACCTTCATACCTACTCCAATTAAATTTATTTCCTATAAGGCAGCCCTACAAGAATAGGCTAATAAAATTGACGCTCCTTAGTAGCTGTTACTCTGTGGCAGTGGCGCAGAATAGATAATAGAGGACTAATCTTAAAGATGTTAAGTAACTATGAATCTCCATTTGTGGCGGGTTGAATAATTTTTATCCCAATAAGCAGCAAATTTTTATACTTGCAAGTCTTTACATTTTCACGGACGTATCATTGTGTTTAAATCTTGAATTAGTTTGAAGATGTTTGAAGCGGATTAAGGGGCTACCTGCCGGTTTTGGGTAATTTTGTAACCATTTTATTCATTAACTATGGCACTTTTTGAGCTGAAATTTAAACTGAACCATCTACAGGATATGAGAAGTGATGTGGTTTTTCTAGAAATCGATTTTAATGAATAAAACCGAAGAAAAGGGACTCTAAAGTCACCCCTTTTTTTCCAGTTGTAACCATTTTACTCTTACATTTTTAATCGGAACAAAATGAAAATTTACTATATTGTTCACAATACAATTTAGAATGATGTGGTTTTTTTACTTTTTCGAAATTAATAAAAAAATCATCGAATTTTTCAAAGAAAACAGCAAAATTCTGACCGGAGCAACGCGCTCTTTCTCATCGATTAGTATGGAGTGTGAGTGAGAGGAGAGTGGTCCACGGCTGATACGCCTTAACTAAAAATAGCCAGCTACTTGTTAACTCTAAGGAAAATGAGTGCAAGTAATGCGCAACAGTATTTTGTTTCAACAACAACCAATTAAATGGAAATCAAAATGTTTGTAAGTACCAGATAAATACCTACAGGTAATTTTAGAAACGTTATGAACTTAAGAGTATGTATTATACTGTGGCTACGGGACAGATTTTTCTCACGTGTACCGCGACAGGGTAGATAGTGTAAGCGACGCTGCGACCGCTGCCTCTCCCCCGGGAGCGCGCAGTAAAGCTGCTGCATCGCTGAGCGGTCGCAGCCACGACCCGCGCTGACTTTTACGAGATTTACCGCTGCTTTGGTTAAAACCCGAGAGAAATTGCTTCTGTTCGCAAACCCGCCCGCCGCTGCCGATAACCACTGGGTACTGTTTTAGTCGCATATTCGTAAATCCACATCGTCTTCTCTTCGAATCTTCGTGCTGGAGACGCTTATAACCAGCCAAGAGTATGTTGGACTCACCCACGATAGGGTTCCGTATAAAACTATACAGGGTGAAATTGATATCATTACCATCCTTTTACACTAAGAGTCTACCCATCAAACTGAACAACTTTTACTATGGGAGCAAACCGATCGGAGCAAAAAAATATCAGATACTTAATGAATTTTAATTTAATTAAAAATTTAATTTAAATTATGATTTAATAAATTTACTGGTCCAAACTAAACTGCAGTGCCCGCTCAAATCAAATGTATGAAACAGCTGTTTTTTGCTCCGATAGGTTTGCTCCCATAGTAAACGTTTTTCAGTTTGATGGGTAGACTCTCAGTTTAAAAGGATGATGCTAATGATATCATATAAATTTCACCCTAAATACTATACTTAACACACTTGATTTAGGGCTTACTAAATGCAAAATTTAAAAATTTTTCCATTTGTGAATTGGTCTCAGTTTTTACTTCTAGCGCATATATTTCGAGATAAAAGCAGTGGAATGATGTGACTCTAACTATGTTTCGTTCCATTTTAAAATCTAACCTGCCCAAAGACATCATATCTTGACACGCTTTCATGTTAAGAATAAGATTTTTTTATCTTCCGATTATTTGTTATATCCGTTTTAATAGTTGCAAAAATGAGACAGTAGATAATTGAGGTGAGACAGACAGATAGATAGAACAGATGAAACTATTTCCTTGCTATACTACGGAACTCTAAAAGGGAAGTTACACGTAAATCGGTTTAAAATAACATCGCAGGTGAGCATAGTATGGACGTTTCCAAATATTTACTCTGGCCGGTCGAGCGCAGGCGGGGCCAGCCGGCGTACGACAGAAACACAAACAAACATCTCTGAGCCGTGCGTACAGACGTGCCATCACTTGCTTGGTCGCAATATTATTTTCTTCGTAAAAGTGCATGCTGTTCATCTTTATACTGCGCTTGCAATATACACGGTCCTTCTTAATATGCTGACTGTTTTTAAAGGAGATAATCAGACCGTCTAACTGAACAACTTTCCCTATGGCACCAACATCAAAATCGCGATGGAAAAATCAGCTGTTTCCTACAAAACTGTAAACCTACTTCAGTCGAATATATAGGACAGCTGATTTTTTTTCGTGATTTAGATATTGGGCCCATAGAGAAAGTTGTTCAGTTTGATGGTCATCTCCTTAAAAAGTGTCAGCATATTAAGATGAACCCTATATAACAGGGTTGTATCTGATGAATCATGAACAATAAAAGTGAAGGCAATTAAATGAAAATTTTAAAGTCTTTTTACATCGTTAACAGTATTGTAGGAGAGGGGGTGGCGATGATTACGGGGTGCGGGGGGTTGGGGGCCGGCGGAAGTTTAATTACCTTAATTATAGAAATGAGAGTTGTGGGGGAAAAGGATAATACAATTGAAGATAACAAAGAAAGTAATGAAATGAGAGGCTCACGCGATCTACACTAATGTATCATAATAATACAGGGTCCAACATAATATGCTGACACTTTTAAAAGGACGATCAGACCATCAAACTGAACATCTTTCTCTATGGGACCAACATTTAAATCGCGAAAAAAAAATCTGCTGTCCCATACATATTTTAGCTCTAGTCGATTTGTAGAGTATAACTAGAACATCAAATTTTATTTTCACGATTTAGATATTGGTCCCACAGTGAAAGTTGTTCAGTTTGATGGTCTAAACCACCCCCTTAAATGTTTATTTGTATTTTTGTAACACCTTGTATAAAATGACTCTTAGCATGACATATGCTCACGACTATATTCCCCGAGGGGGTAGACCTGAAAACCAGAACACCAACGTTTCACTATTAGGAATACTCTGTCCAGTGTTTGGTAGTGAGCCCGTCGCCATATTTAATGGACATTGGGTACAATAGGTATATGCATCGAAATTGAAGAAAAACTGCTCTTATACAAGTATTTAACTGAGTGGAACATGGGAACGACTATTTTTAACTCTATCATACTAGTTGTAATAATATTATCCTCGAGTGTACTTTCGAATCTGCACCATTCCCTCTCAACACTGTAAGACTGAATTGCGATGTGACTATTTGATGTAATTGTACCAATACATTATTCAAGCTGTATCGACATTTTTCTTTAAACTAACTTATTCGTGATACGAAATAAGATTGACTATGTAAAGCTTGAAACACACTGAAGAGGCACGGGGCAAGGGTATGGGAAGGGTATGAGAACGGGCACGGGTACGGGAACGCACGGGCGTGTAACGGATAAGGCACCGACGCGACAGAAGAGGTAAAGATACGGTAAGCTCAGTCATTGCATTATACAGGCCGGTTGTGACTGGAGGCTAAACGGTAGGGTAAGGTAAGGGTACAGCACGAGCAAGGCATGCCTGTTGCATGCCGCTTGAGTACAATTCACGAAGCGTCTTTTTTACTGCTCAGGGAGCATCGACTCCTTGTTACTGCGGACTATGGGCGGACCATACCAGTGACGGCGAAGCGCCCTGGTAGGTCTACCGAACCAGTGAATGAACTTAAGCAACTTGCTCAATGGGCGCCCCTATGGGTACGGACCTCGGCAATGGGAGTTGCTGAGATTTACGCGGACTAAGATTGGTTAGTTGGGATCGGTGAGAACGACGCGTCGCTATTGCCACAGAATAATAACTAGTAACTAGCGTTACAGAAGCTTTACTTCGCAATGGTTTTCAAAGAAATAATATGTACTCAATCTGATAAACAATATGATTTAATTTAGCTCGCGTTCCAGCCGAGCACGTGTTCATTTACATACCTACCAAATTTTTTTGAGGGAATATGGGCCTTAATTCACTGGACTACGGTTCATAATAAGTTATACGTGGTTATACGTATTGAAAGAGTTTATTGCGGCAGCCTACTAGATTGGCCCTTGCGCAATGGCCGCCGCCTGTAGGTATGTTTTTAATACCTACACGCGGAGTGACACAGGCCTGCTATTGCATACATTTAGTATGAAAAAGTTTTGAAGCGGCACCAAGCGGCACGATGCCCGCGCCGTGCCCGTCCCTTACCCTTGCCCCGTGCCTCTTCAGTGTGTTTCACGCTTTAGAAATATGGGAGCACAACAATACTAACGTCGAAGCAGTCACCATGGCTGAAATTGGTCAGGATTCTGTAATCAGCTGAGTGCACTGAAAACAGGTGCACTTTTAAACCACCTAAGCTAAGGCTTGGTATGTGAATTTTGGGTTCAAACTGGTAGTATCGTCGCTACTGTATGAGTAATATATTCAGTCTTTTTATGAAATCGCTCTGTTACGACTGAGGTTTTTTTCCACAAAAGAAGACCTCCGTCTACACTCTTATTGCAATACTAATAAGAAAGAAAATGTCTTGATTCAGGCGTCATCTTACGAAGTTTTCAGTTATAAGGTGCAATATAAGACGTCCTGTATAAAGACGTTTATAACAATGGGAATAGAAATGAAAATGGCTTGAAACGGGGGATATAACAGGACGTAAGGTGCTCGCGGGTCACTGGCCACTTATAGCGGGGTTTATCGCCAGAACGTTGAAGCTAATCCCTTTCACATTGGTCGCCCCGGGACTTTGTTTTATTTCCCAGGGTGCTGGTGGGAGGGGGGGAGGTTTGTATAAGTTTTGTTTAGAACTGTTGAGAAAGTTCAGTTAATTGAGTTGGTAGAAAAATTACATCTAAACTATAGTTCTTGCAGCGCGCCCAAACGAGCTAATCTCTCGGGGTTTTGAAGCCGTGGTCTGTCGGACGGCGTGACATGCAACCTTCGATCATTTTATTTTGATCGAAGCATGCAACCACATAACAACCCCCAAGCAATTATCTAAAAGGTGTAACGAAACACCTTAGTAATATTAAAGGGGTGATTTAGACCATCAAAATGAACAACTTTCACTATGGATCCTACCTCAGGAAACGCGAAAAAAAATCAGCTGTCCCATACAAAACTCTTATACCTACCCGACTAAAATGTATGGGACAGCTGATTTTTTTTCGCGTTTCCTGAGGTAGACTCCATAGTGAAAGTAGTTTAGTTTGATGGTCTGAGTTCACCGTTTCAGTATTTGCTAGGCTGTCACTTACACCCTGTATTACTCAGAGTACTATAAATAGGATCACAAACGATGACGCATTGACGGCGTGGCAGACGTCAGTCCGTCATTTGTGAAGCAAGGAGTTGTAAGAAACCGCACGTAGAAGCACATACGATGACATACATACGATGACGATGCAGTTTCGACAACTCCTTGCTTTACAAATGACGGACTGACGTCTGCCGCTCCGTCAATGCGTCATCGTGTGTGAAAGTGCTAACACCATCAAACTGAACAGCTTTCATCATGGAGGAAAAAATAAAAAATAAATCTGCAAATGTAGGTACGAGCATTTTATCTGTCATCATTTAGTCTTGTATGAAAAAGCTTTTGTTTAGCGGTTTCGAAGTAGGCGCCATTTTGAAAGTTTTTCAGATTCATGGACCATCCATACCACCCCTTTAAATATTAGGTACTACGCCCATACAGGGTGTTTCATAAGTATGAATAATTTTTTAAAACTCTTAAGGGGGTTGTTTAGACCGTCAAACTGAACAACTTTCTCTTTGGGACCAACATCGAAATCGCGAAAAAAATAATTTTATATCCCATACCTACATATTTTAGCTCTAGTCGATTTGTAGAGTATAAAACATTTTTTTTTTTTCGCGATTTTGATATTGGTCCCATAGTGAAAATTGTTCAGTTTGATGGTCTACACCACCCCCTTAAAGGTTTATTTGTAGTTTTGTAACACCTTGTATAATTGCAAAACACAAAATCAATTAAAAACAATTATCAAACAAAATTGTGGTTTCACCGCTTTATCCAAGATTCAATTACCTTTTAAACGCTTCTCTAATATTGAGAGAACATTTCAGCAGTTTGTCTGTTTGTTTGTAAAATAATTAGAATGGAGCCATGAAGCCGCAACTCAAATAAAACTTGATAAAGTTTATTAAACGGCCGGCGAGAGAGGAAACTTTGTTTTATTGTGGTCGGATGAGGACCAGAACACGATACACTAGTTGAACAGTAACGACACTCTACGACGTAGAGTGACGTAGAGTCGACGTGATAACGATGTCACCGTAGAAAGAGAAGGAACTAGAAGGAAGCACGTGTCTTGTCATATCATTCAGTAAGAGATGCACATAGCAAATTCGCTCTAGTTAAAAAAAGGAGATCGCTACTTATTGCTGTCCTTTTCGACGTAGCCACTTTTTTGTTCTACGACGGCTGTCTGACTCAGACATCTATTTTCATACAATTTGTATAGGATTTTATGACTATCGCTGTCTCATACGCGGTTACACTGATGATACGTCTATCAGCGTAAGCGAAAAATACTTCGCCTATGGATGTCACTCAATTTTATTATTGGGTTAGGTAGGTGACATCTCGCCAGTAAAAAATCTCAAATCCTACCGATTTGAAACAGTGGCATCTGAGGCGAGATTTTTTACTGGCGAGATTGCGGGCATGGCAAAATTTAAAAATGAAATAAATATCTAGGACATTGTCGCACAAATTATCTAGTCGCATCTAGTGCGATTTAGAGGGGCTCCAGTTTTTTTTATTGGAACAAACGTTATAATAGCGAAAATAAATCTGCTGTTTTAATATGCGACTATACGACACACATTTTATACAGGCCGTAAGGAAAACCAAAGGGGTAAAAGTATCCATCGATGTGAACAACTTTTACTATGGGACCAACTATGAGAACTCAAAAACAAAACAAAAATCGTCTGTTCCATAGGTACTATAAATGAGATAGCAGATTGATCTTGTCGCCAATGATCTAACAACCATTATAATAATATAAATAAAATTGATGCAATGAGGAGTTTTCTGACAGCTACTCAAACGTAGTTCAGCGATAGATGGCGTTGACCAGAGAGGGGTCCGGAGACGAAAATTTTAGGCTAAAAAGTAAACAAAAATGAATTTCACTGAGTCAGACACATCCGTTGACGATATATATGTTAATATTTTGCTGCTTACTTAAAAACACAAATTTTTACTATTTTATTTGTATTTTAGTATCTGCAAGGTCACTCGCCCCTGTCTCGTCAATGCCATCTATCGATCCATTAAGAATTACATTTTCTTTTTTAATGGCTTTCTGAAAATCCCTCATTGCTTTATTTGTGTACTGCGACTTGTGTGTCGACACCTCTCCGGGTTTCAGTTAAGTGCAGCTGTTTCTAACTGGCTTGTAATTAGTTGGCTTGCTAACTTAATTGTTTCGTGAAACTGCCGCTGTTACATTGTGTAATTGCCGTTGTACACAAGCTAAGTACTTCCTGCACAAACTTTTTGTGAACATAAACGCATTTACTCACGTTCGTTCTGTACTAAAAGTTGACGATGCGGCGCTTTGAAAATACACTAAAAAAATGCGAGCCAATAACGAAGTCTTAGTGAGGACCAAAATAATTGAAATTACGTTGAATTATCTTAACTATTATAAAACCTTTAAAAACCGTGTGGAGTAAAAAAGTAGCGGTTCACTTCATATAAACTCAAATAACACTCGATAGCGCGATTTAAATGACGGGTTGCGCCATCTATTGACAAGTTTGTTTGTTTGTTTGTTCGCGCATCACGCAAAAACTACTGAACCGATTTTGATGAAACTTTTTTGTTTGATAGCTTATGATCTGACTTAAAATCTGGTATATAATTTGTGCGGACGAAGTCGCGTGTAAACACTAGTAATCAATAATATTTAAAACCAAAGACATGTCCTCAACTGTCCCCCTGTACCCTGATACCTTTTGGCAATTTCATTTTCGTACAGCAAACGATAAAAGCGACGACTTTAGCTTATTGGCTCTGAACTTTGACCCGCCCAGTTTGTCCTGAATCGACGCGGTTCCGTAAAACTGACAAAATATGAAATAGTGAGAAGATGTCACGATAATGAGCCTCAGCCGAAGCTCTGCGGGTCTGTTCAGGCCGCTGCGGGCCGCTGCGGCTGGCAGTGACGAGGGTTACATGCTCGCGGGTGCGGGGCGCGGGGGGATGCGGTCTGCGGGACACGTTTGAAGTTTCACCTCGTCGCGGTTAAGTACAAAGTATTAAAAGTCCGCAACACAAAAACACAGGAGCACACATTCCTCCGACGGACACTTTAAAAGGATTCCAGGGACAGAAAACTGTTAAAGAGCAAGTTGAATTGGCTTTTAGTGTTTGGTACAAAAAGTTCGTTTTATATCTCTTGTAATTGTCAGACAAAAAAATTTCAAATGGCATTTCAAATCACGATGCCATTTGACAATTTGTTGTTATAAGTGCACGGTGAGGATTACCCAAAGGTGTACGTAATAAGACTAACATTTAGGGTCCTTCTTAATATGCTAACACTTTTTTAATTTGATTATCAGACCGTCAAACTGAACAACTTTCTCTATGGCAACAACATCGAAATCGCTACTCTTCCCATAGCTACAGTGCATACTACTATAATATCATACGATCAGCTTTGCAGCTGATCGTTAATTTTTAACAGATATTTAAACGTCTGTAACTCCTAAACCGACTGACGTTATGCAGGCAGACCTGGTCCATCCCCATCACAGAGATGCTCTACACCCCATAAACACTGAATCAGTCTTGCTGCTGATGGTTACAAAAAGTACACTTATCTCTTATACTATTAGGTTATGGAACTCTAAAAAACTTCTAAAAATAAAAATATGTAGCGGTACAAAGCGCGAGGCAAGGCGAGGGCGACGCCACGTTAACTTTGAGGTTTCATTAAATGTACGATACAAGATTTATGATAATTGTGTTTGTTCTTCGGAACAAAGTGGACTTCGCTGATAATTATCTAAATGAGGAAACATTTCTCTAAGGAAAGTGAAACTTTTGACTCGGCTCCCCCTTCCCTCCTCGCTCCCCGCTAATTGTATCGCTTCATCAAAGTGTACTTTATAATTTAGATTTACGGACTATTTTATTCTTCGTAAATTTTTCAATAAAAAACACAAAGAACAAATTAGTTTTACGAAAAACAAAGAAAATAATTACAATCCTTAAAAATTCCCACATTGTTCCCTGTCGCGGGTTCGAATCCCGTAAGGGACTAATATTTGTATGATGAATATGAATATTTGTACCCGAGTCATGGATGTTTGTATCTAAAACTAAAACAGAGTAAGAGATTTTTCAGACCGCCTTACGGCCTCTGACGTGGTTTATAAATAACGATTACTAGGTACCATCAGAGATAGTAACAGCCGGGACCAACAGCTTAACGTGCCATCCGAAGCATGGAATCATCTTTCTTTTCGGACAATCAGGTGATTCAGCCTGCAATGTCCTACCCAACTGGGGGAAAACGCACAAAGTGGCATATCATATCACTATATCCCCCGTAGGAATCGAACCCACGACCTCCGTGTGCCCAATGCTCTTAACCATTAGACCACGGAGGCAGTTTTTACACCCTACCCTACACTACCCCTAAGGGGTTTTAGGGTAAACAGTTGCATTAGTTTAGGGGTGATTTTACTCATGATATTGAACAACTTTGCCTAAGAAACCTACGCGGTGGTAGCTTCAAAAAACATTTAACGTTTAAGGGGCTACCTCCTGGTTTTGAGTAACTTTTTAACCATTTTATTCATAAACTATGGCACTTTTTGAGCTGAAAAATAAACTGAACCATCTACACGATATGAGAAGTGATGTGGTTTTTCTAGAAATCGATTTTAATGAATAATACCGAAGAAAAAGGGACTCTAAAGTCACCACTTTTTTTTCCAGTTGTAACCATTTTACTCTTACATTTTTAATCGGACGAAAATGAAAATTTACAATATTGTTCACAACACAATTTGAAACAATCAATCAATCAATCAATCAATCATTTATTTATTTCAAGTAACATGACTCATAAATTTCAATTCAATTTCAATTTTTTTTTAATTTTTTTGACAATGCGGATTTCTTACTTTTTCAAAATTAAGTAATAAAAAATTATCAAATTTTTCAAAGAAAACAGCCAAATTCTGACCGGAGCCACGCGATCGTTCGCATTGATTACTTTGGAGAGTCGTGGTCCAGGGATGATACGCCTTATTAATAAGTGTATATGCGTGTGCTAATAAATTATGTTGACTTTGACTTTGACCTGAAATCTTTAATATAAATGTACATTAATTACGTTCTACACGTTTCAGGAGATAGATATCACTTGTAGCAAAGTTTCTGATGTCGTTAGAAACTATATCTTTACCTCAAAAGGTATTATGGTCGAAACTAAATAAGCTTAGTGAGCGATGGATACTATTATTATTAAATTAAATTATAAAAATACGCCGTGGTGGTCCAGTGGCGAAAAAACCTTGCCTGCCGTGCAGGAGGCGATCGTCCAGGTCGACTCGTACCAATGAGTTTTTCGGAATTTGTGTACGATTTGTAACACCATTGGCTTTTCGGTGAAGAAAAAAACATCGATACGAAACCTGCATGCTTCAATTTCGAGGCATGTATTGTACCCACTGTCCATTATAAGTGGCGACGGGCTTACTCCCCGTCACACTAGACAAAGTTTCCTTACTACTGGTGAAGCGTGGAGTGGATGTTCTGTGGTTTCAGAATATCTCTGACTACCCCCTCGGGGAATATAGTCGTGAGCATATATGCTAAATTATAGAAATATACATTTTGAATCTTAAAAATGTCAATATGTCATTGGCTACGGAACCGTGTGTCCCGCGTGATCCAACGCTTACTTGGTCGGTTTTTTGTTTTTATTTCATTTTCGTCTTCGCTCCGGACGTTATCTGTTGAATATCTGACGAGTCGGAGTGGAGGCTCGCGAAATAAATCAAAGATTATTTCAATTTAGATTTCATCCGGATAAAAACTTTTCGATTTGAATAAATTTATTCTACTTGCGATTTTTCGCGTAGGCCGTGCTACGCGGCGTAGACGGATCGGCTACGGCGTAGTCCCTCTACGTATGTTTTTGTATGAACATTGTCATAATATTCATAATATTTATTGCATTGTTGTATGACAGTGTATCTTTATGAAAGGTGGTCGCGGGGTGAAACGGTCGGGGCATGCGGGGTTAGTGCGTTTATTTTTTTTATTTTATTTATTAGGAAGCCAACATGACACATATAGTTTTACATTCACAATGTTACATTATAATTCTGAGTGTATACATGTCATACTTATAGGCTAACTCAGCATGCATACAAATTTAAACTTAAAGAAGGTGCATACATTTCTTGTTTTTTCCATGGTAAAATAACGTGACCACTGAGGGTCGTCACGCCAATTTCGATTATAGGTACTTACCTACTAATAAACATTATATTATGCATTATAACTATTTAAAAAATACTTTTTTAACTTATTTTTAAATACAGCTAAAGAGTCGTGAAAAATGTCCACATCCACTTGTTTACTAATAGTATTATAAGTTTTAAACATTCTTGCTAGTGGGGCTGAACTACCCAAATTTGTTCTTGCGAGCCGATTTTTAAGTGGTACATAATTGACAAGTCTACTATTCTTCCGGGGCACTACTAGACCAACACAACTCACCAACTGCGGTGAATCAACATTTCCCTTAACAATTTTGTGTAAAAAAGACAGATCAAGCAGGATTCTACGGTCAGACAAAGAAAGTGTTTTATATTTTTGCAACATCTGGTTGTAACTTGTATGAATTTTCAAAAATTTGTCCCTAAAGCAAAGATGATGCGTTCACACACGATGACGCACTGACGGAGCAGCAAACGTCAGTCCGTCATTTGTGAAGCAAGGAGTTGTATGAAACCGCACGTAGAAGCACACACTGTGACGCATTGACGCACCGGGTGTGGTTCTATGGACTGACATCTGCCGCTCCGTCATTGCGTCATCGTGTGTGAACGCACTTAGGGGCATTCACATACAAAATAATGGACGCTGCGTCTAGTACAAAGTTCTCGAAAATGTGTCCGATACTAACCTACACAAACCTATGTACGTGTATAGTAATATAAACCAACTAAAAACATTAAAAATGCCGAAATTCTTTTTCATTTTGCTTGCATAGTTTTTACCCGATCGCGGCACGGCGTGTGCGTCGTCGGCCGATCAAACGAAGACTGTCGAGTAATTGGTTCTCTTTTTACTTTTTTGTGCACTTTTGGTTCGGACACTTTTGAGCGCGAACCCTACGTCCAGTAGTTGGTAAGTCAATGGTTAGGGGCTACTATTTCGGAGTCCGTCCGGTATAGTACGCTCTTCGCTTTCACTAATGTTCAAGATTTGGGACCGTTCGGGTTTTGCTGTTATTAGAGATACTGTTTTAGCTCCTCACACCACATTATACGTCACTCCATCTTGAAACTTGAATTGGTAAATGTGAACATTGTTACAACTACATTCTGGTAGCATTCCCCGGTTAATGCGAATCAGTGACTATTGACTTTTCACGAAGCGCAGTTTTGCTACCAACTAAGTTATCGGTTCCAAATGTTCACAGGTTAGCAGGTCCATGTAACGCACGTCGCTTGCACGCTCGAAGTAATTTAACTCGTACGGAAACGTTACGATATTGGACCCGCGCAGTCAATGCCGGGTGCCGGCAAGGGGCGGCGCGGCGCGGGTTCAATCTCCGCCGAGTTACAGTCATACTAGTTCGAATCTCACGTTCATATTATGTACTATTGTCGAAGTCGGCTGCACGCTGCAGATGATTGAAGCAGTCTTGGCGTCCTTTCATCTAAATAATTAGTTATTTGTTATACAAAGCTGCTATTGCTGCCGAGCGACACACACAACTCTTCACCGCACTACAGCGAGCAAATGCTAGGTGCAAGAAATGCTAGGTGCAAGAAATGCTAGGGAACATGAAAATATTTTTATTAATACATTTTCAGTGGACTAGACATAGTGTATAGAAAAAATATTGAATAGAAAGATTCGAATTTTTAAAACTCTTTCCACGCAAATGCACTTTTGCACTCAGATTTCGTTTACGAGCTTGTGATGTGAAAAGAATATGTTTATGATATGTTTATCTATAGGGTGTAGCAAATTTTGTGGAGGGCCAGGTTTAGTAGGTACTTTTGTGTCATGCCCAAAGTGAGCTTTACTGATTAATTAAAAAGAAAGTCTTTTACAAATTATCTCATTTATAATGCTTAGGTTAGGTACCTACTCTCAAAGCAAATCGCGCTTATTTTAAGTTTTACCTAGCTCGCGGGCCGTATGAAGGACCGTGCGGGCCGCTTAGTGTCCCGGGGGCCGTATGTTGGACGGACCTGGTCTAAACCACTCCTTTAAAAATTACTAGGGTGTTTTGTTACACCCAGTATTATAATAATACTGAGGTTCTCGTTAGTGTAGAGGAGTTTAGGCATTGGAATCGATAACCGAAGTTAAAACAACACTCGGTTAGACCGTTTTTGGATGGGTTACCATTTTACTTATAAATAGAAACAGAAAATAAAAATAGAAATCATTTATTTGAATAAAATAGGGTACTTTGTACTGAACGTGAACGCAGGTATTAGTGGTAAAAAAATAAAAATTCCCCCGAGATCCGCTTGCTCCGTTTTTTATTCGCTCCCACAATTACTTATTATTGTTTTGTGTTGTTTTATTAGTCGGAGAAAAAGCCGTTGAATGGAGACACTGGGGGCAAAATCGCCCGCGCGAACGTGCCATAGTAACATAAAACTTCTCAGAGAATTACTGAAGGACTCTCAGCGAGTAGTATAAAGCGCCTTCTGCCGGAGCGATTCAACAGCAATCACATGAAGTGAGCAGAACAACTATAAGTTCACCTGTTAATAGACGCGCTATAAACTGAGTATACTATTCTACTGAACTATGTAAGAACTAAAGAACTCAAGAGGTCTTAAGAACTACATAAATAAATATAAAATAAAGAAATATCTTGGAAATTGTCACACAAATTACCTAGTCACATTTAAAGTTCCAGAATCGAGCCTGGACTTGTATTATGATGACTAGACAACGATATATCGTTGTATATATTTAGATGAATAGATACCAACATCCATGACTCGGGTACAAATATATTCATCATACAAATATTTGTCCCTTACGGGATTCGAACCCGCGACCCTCGGTACAGCAGGCAGGTTCACTACAGACTGTGCCGTCATATACAGGCAGGCAATGTATACAGACTTGATGACGAGTTGCCATGGAATAGTAGCATGGGCATAGCGAATGTATGCTATATTATCCATGTCTTCTATATCTGTGTTTACAACCATATCACATTCTGTGTTAGGTTAGGGCTAGAAGTAGGTACCTACAAAACAAATGGAACTGTCAGTCCTCGCCCGAGGGTTCAGATTAACTTGACGGACACGAGACAGCGCGTTGCCCCAAGGCTTTCTTAATCTAACTACGTCTTGCACGGACTCGTTTCTCCCGTGGTTCATGGTTGTCTGGTTTTTTCCCACAGGAACTATTTGTTTTCTGGGTGTTTAGTTTTTACTGGAGGTAGGTAGACATGCCGACCCGCTGAAGTAACGTGTACCTTTACCTGCTCTTTCTTTCGCTTCATCACGCTATAACGGCTGACTGGATTTCAATGAAACTTGAACCTTTAAATAGAATATTCAAAAATATTAGGAATATAGTTATCATTATCACAACATTATAGGTCAGTGTGTTGAATATTTTTGAACAAACTATTGGTCGATAGTCCAGGTCAATATTGCATGCTTATGGGCAGATCACAGAGCTCTATCTAAAATACTGTTCACCACCTTTATATTACCTGTATGTCGCAATAAAGTCTTTGAAGTTTGAAGTTTCTGACGTCCGTGCATTACATTTAATGATTTTTTATAATTTTCTGATTTGCAGGAAATTTGGAGGAATTTGCAGACGAAATTTCGCTTACCTAAAATATTTCGCTTACCTAAAATTCATTACGTGACCACGTATTACCTCCAAATATAATAATATTTTTGGACATGACAATGTGGATGGGAACGTAAAATATCATTGAGACAGTTAAAGTGTTAATATGCTGAAGTTATTCTAAGATGATAGAAAATGCCCATGATTATTCACGGCTGAATCCAAGTGGAAACTAACTAATTTTTTTCGATTAGGAACTATTTCCGATACATTATAGTTCAAGCGCGTGGCTTCCACTCGATATTGTACGATGGTTTGATTCATATCAAGTGGTGGCAATAAGAGAATATTCGTGTTCCGTAGGTAATACAACTAGAAGAACCAAACATTTAGGTAATCACTTCAGTAGATATCCATCACAATTTTCCCAGAAATTTTCGTGGAAAGTCATAATGCCAGAGTACCTACTAAACTAACCAATCAGATGACGAGGCCTAAAACCAAACTATCAAAGTTTACAAGAGAGTTTAACATAAATACAAAATAGAATGCCTTTATACAAAGTTTAACAAAACGTCACAGCAAGATTTAAAGGGATCGTTTAATCAATCAATCATTTATTTATTTCAAGTAACATTGACTCATAGTTTTGTTAGTATGTACTTAAGACCAGCAAACTGAACAAATTTCACTATAGAGATGAAAAAATTAAACAAACATCTGCTGTCCATGCATTTGAGTCAAGTCTATAATAATTAATTCCAAAACTTAATTTTCTTGTACTATATTTTTTTTTTATCATCAAGTTATTTATTTAAGAAAGACAATGTGCGTATCCACGACAGGCTTCGTCAAAACTAATACATCAAACACATCCACAACAGGCTTCGTCAAACTACTACTACTATATTTGTGTACTATATGGAATACAATTATTTTTATTGTACTTATTAAAAACAAACCTGCGGGCCCTAACACCTGACGTAGGAGGAGTTCATGACCGCTAGCGACGCGACGGTGCAGTATCGGTTGCCCACTTCTGGCAAGGTATTATTAGATTAGCAACTTTATTCAAAGTTTGAAGTCGACACGATAAGAAGAAGATTAAAAACAGTTAATGTTGTTCAGTTTGATCGCCTGAACCACCCCTGAAAATTTTGCTAATATTTTTATTATCAGGGTTGAAACATCGGTGAGCTGTCAGTTCGGTATGCGTTGTGTGAAACTTAATAATGTATCTTCGAAAATCTGTTGGCCATGCAAGAAGGATGTTACCTTAGAGAATTGCACTCCAGTTCTGTGCTCTTCGTCTAGTTTCTCGGTTCTATTAAGCTTAGCTTTTTCTTCCACAATACATAAACAAAAATCTTTGTTTTGTTATTTGTTACGGAACTCAAATAGTATGCTGTCGACTTGCACTTGGCATGTTTTTTCCATTATCTTATAACAAGTTTCTAGCGCCAATATAAAACATTCTTTGAAGCAATCTCGGGATTGGCCATGTATCTAGACTCGAGATACACTTATGTATTATTTATAACGCAATTCTATCGACATAATGCTTCAATATTTACATTATGTATGGTACGGGGGTACATGCTAGTTCAACACGGAGCTCGTCTGGGATGGAACGACGGGCTAGTGTGGACGCCGTGTTGACACCTCACAGATTGTATTGGGTAAATCGAATATTGAGTCTTGATAATGTTATACTATGTAATACAATGTTGTATTTGTAATTGCACTTTATACAGGGTTCTCCTAATATGCTGACACTTTTTTAAGAGGATGGTCCGACCACCAAACTCGACCACTGTCTCTATGGGATCAATCGAAATCGCGTAAAAAAAATCAGCGGTCCCATACATTTATTTCGCTCAAGTAGGTTTGTAGTTTTGTATGGAACAGCTGATTTTTATTTCGCGATTTCGATGTTAGTGCTATAGAGAAAGTTGTTCAATTTGACGGTCTGATCATCCCCTTAAAAAAGTGTCAGCATTATAATGAAGGACGCCATACATTTTGTTTTTTTTTTAAATGTGCGTTGTAGAGTTTCTGACCGCACCTTCTCTACAACGTAATACCTTCCGACGCGGTGGTAGAGTCAAAAATTACGTCAGAAATTTATTCATGTGATATTATTTAATTGTTTAAAGTTTTGAGTCACGTTGCAAGTTTGGCCGCGAGCGATTGTGTCAGGTCTCTTCTCACCTGTGTTTTGCTCAAAAACAATTCTTTTAGATCGGACTACATACTGCCACAAACTACTTGACTTTGACAGTGCTAGTCACAAGTCAAACGCTGTTAATTAATTAAATAAAAAAGTAAATAATTATTTAAATATGGTTAGCTCGATTTACGGTTAACACAGAGACTATTGGGATGTGACTAGTGGGATCACAGACGATGACGCATTGACGGAGTGGTAGACGTCAGTCCGTCATTTGTGAAGCAAGGAGTTGTAAGCAACTGCACGTAGAAGCACACACGGTGACGGATTGACGCACGTGCGTGCAGTTTCTTACAACTCCTTGACGGACTGACGTCTGCCGCTCCGTCAATGCGTCTTCGTGTGTGATCACTCTAAATAGTATATTTGAGAGTTTCATAATAGAATGATCTCCACAAAGACATTGCAAAAGAAACCGACCGGCCCACGAAGTACAGCACCCAAAGGGAAACATAAGATGGTTTACCTATAAATCGAAACGGGAACCAACTAAAAGTTTTGATTCAAACAATAACTTTCGACGCTTTTAAACGAAGAACGATGTCGAAATAGTCGCTAAACCTTTATGTTGGCCTGGTGTTTATCTCTGTGGGTAGAATAGATACCATTCAACGTAAGAGGGATGCTAAAACTTACATCTTAAACTAAAAACAAACTCCGGAACGCGTGTAATTTCTCTTTGCTCCGGACACCTTTTCATTTAGTATTAGATCCTAGATATTAGCATATAAATAGTAGATTGTGCAGATAGTGGGAACTGTTGACTTGCGACCGGTTATCGGCGGTGGAATCTATTAGTTGGGACCCTCGGGCCCTGTCCGGGACGCGGCGGCGTAAGCCGAGGGGTTAGCGCTTGTTTTAGTTACTATCTTGTTGTTTTATCTGCCAAGTAACCAGTCACAGTATTAAGATACTTCCTAAGACTGTGGCAGGTGTAAATAATGTAAATGTTGAACAGTTTCGTGTTATCTAATATACATCTGCTGGAAAATATTTTATTCCTATTCAAGGTAAGTGCATATAAGGGTGGGCCATATCGGGGCGGAGCGGGCTGCATTACGATGCGGAAAATACATACTTCGCACACTAGAACTCTTGGGCTGCGTTCACGATCTTAGGGTGCGGTTGTTTTGTAACATGTTCCTATGGATAGAACTCTTTTCACCGAGGCTCGGAACGGCGTTAGTGTGAAAAGTTGCACTCGGGATGCACTCTGGGCGTAGGTTCTGAACGCAGCGCTGCTCTATTCGGATGAAATTGAAATTGAAACAGATTTATTGTCACAGCACAAAAAGTTTTACAACATAATTTCATCTAAATATAAATATTAAATGAACGTAATACCGACTAACGTTAAAAAGTTCCTCTTGGTATAGCCAATTACGACGGGTCACTCGGGGCGGAGCCGCACTGGTCGGAACTCACTGACGGAAATCCGCTCCGCGCAAAAATGCGACCCGCTCTACTCCGGCATAGCAAACATGATGTTTCATAAAGTAAAAATAAATATTTAAAACTCTTAAGGAGGTTGTTCAGACCGTCAAACTGAACAACTTTCTCTATGGGACCAACATCTAAAAGAGAAAAAAAATCTGATATCCCATACATAATATTAACTCTAGTCGATTTGTAGAGTATGGAACATCATTTTTTTTCGCGATTTCGATATTGGTCCCATAGTGAAAGTTGTTCAGTTTGATGGTCTAAACCACCCCCTTAAATGTTTATTTGTATTTTTGTAACACCTTGTATAATAGGATAGTGTTACGGGAGGTGTGCTTGTTAAGAAGAACCACTTCCTACAACGAACCACAACTACACCGAACATATTCCCGGGATGTTCGGTGTAACCGAACACCTTCTAACGCGTCACTAGAGGTCGCCTTATAATTTTACTAATCAGTGCATTTTCTGAGAGCGTCGGCATCGGGCGAGCATTCAATTGAACATTTTAACATAACTATGTTATAACATTTTTGGAACAATAAACTAAGCTGAAGCAAAGCAAATGCGTTACGGGAGGCTGTGTGTATACAAATTGTATACAAGGTGTAAAAAACACCCTAGTAATAAGTTCTTCAGACGCTTAAAATGAAAAACTAGGCTTTAACTATGGAGCCAAAATCGCGAAAAAAAATACACATTTGAGTAAAGTCGGTACCTACTGCAGTATTGTATGAAACAGCTCTTTTTTTTTTGCGATTTCAATGTTGTTTAGTGAAAGTTGTCCAGTATGATGGTCTGAAGCACCCCTTTAAGTATTAAGGCAGGTTTAGACGACGAACATTTTGCGGCGCCAATTTTTTCACACAAAAAAAAAACGGCACGCGGTCGTTTATACGGTGATAATTTCACAATCTTGTTTCGCATGCAAATGGCTTTGTTGAGGTAACCATGCCAGCGATTAGCACGACGTTTACCTATACACGAGTCGAGAAATTGGCATGGAGGATGCGAGGGACGCGGGCGGAGTTCACTAGCACTGAAAAATAGACGCGTGCTCTATTCCTTGCTAACGTTTGCATGCCGTTAAAAATTCGTGGGGAGTCACGTTGCAGGGTTTGCCCCGAATACTTGTCTCTCGCGTGGTGTTCGCGCGGTTCGCGTTTCAGCCTGCCACGAGGCTCCACAATCCTTCTCAGTTGTTTTTACTCAAAAAAAATCCTCGAGATTGGATAGACACTCCCTCAAATCACTTGACATTGGCAGAAATGCGGTGCTAACGCACAGTAAGCAAGAAGTACATTAATTATAATTAAAAAAATAAAAAAACTATCGTGTGAAAAGTGTTTATACGGTGGTATTTTCGAGGCGCCGCAGAATTCGCACCGCAAAAGTGTCATCGTAAAAACCTGCCTTTACTAGGGTGGTTTGTTACACCCTTAGATCAAAGTTACACCATCTAGAAGCTATTTGGGATTTTGTCGCTGCGGCTCCCCCGACCTAATATGCGCTATCTCACAGTGAATGCACACAACTGTGTAATTAACACAAATAATTAGTTCAGTTCAAACGAATGTGTATTATATAGCATTACAATATGTATGTATGTATAGAGGCAGCGTGGATGAAACTCTCGCTTCGGGCGTCGGAAATTAAATCGGAGTGTAGATGTGATTAAATAAAGTTGTGATGGATATTCGGTCTACTATTATTAGTAACATTTGACAGGCTCTATTGATGAATCAGACTGATATCGAAAAGTTTTATTTCAGCCCGTAGATTAATAAATGTTCAATGTATTTTTCAAAATGCATAATATTGCTTTTCACTTGCGTTATCGTAGTTTTATTTTAGGTTAAAGGTATGTCCGTCCGTCCGAATCTAAATTGGTTGGTTAAGGCCTTTTGAATTGTATGTAGGGTCCTTCTTAAGGTGTATCATCCCTGGACCACGACTCTCCATACTAATCGATGCGAAGGAGCGCGAGGCTCTGGTCAGAATTTAGCTGTTTTCTTTGAAAAATTCGATGATTATTTATTAATTTCGAAAAAGTAAGAAAACTACATCAGTATAAATTGTGTTGTGAACAATATTTTTAATTTTCATTTTCTTCCGATTAAAAATGTAAGAGTAAAATGGTTACAACAGGAAAAAAGGGGTGACTTTAAATTCCCTTTTCTTCGGTTTTATTCATTAAAGTATATTTCTAGAAAAACCACATCACTTCTCATATCGTGTAGATGGTTTAGTTTATTTTTCAGCGCAAAAAGTGTCATAGTTAATAAATAAAATGGTTACAAAGTTACCCAAAACCAGGAGGTAGCCCCTTAAGCGGATGATCAGACCGTCAAACTGAACAACTTTCTCTATGGGACCAATATCAAAGAAAATATACGACCAATATCGAAATCGCGATAAATATAAAAAACAGATGTTCCATGCATTGGGTCGTTCATTTTGATGGTTGTAGCGTAGCATGTATTTTCTGCTTTCTGCCTACCTCCATTCAATAATAACATGTCGTATATTATTATGTTTGTATATATATACATTTTCCTGAAGTTTTCCAAGATATCTATTAAAAGTATTCCAAAGAGAACCTATTTAAATATCAGCTGAATTATTCGCATCAGATATTCGTTAGTTTTCTCACGCTTTCATACGCTCACGGTATCATGTCACTAAGTATAGTAATAAGTAGCTAAGTATAGTAAGTAGCTGCTCGGTGCAGGAGGCACGTAACGGTTGTTGATCTCGGCTCCTCTAACCCGAGCCTCGACGACTACGGAGCTTGTTATAACAATAAAGGTCCCCCGGTTTGTCAAGACATAAGAGCTAGATTCTATTTCCTAGCGTAAATGCTAGCGTAAGTAGCGTATAGATGTCGAGAGATGTTGAAACGATTTTTATGTTGTCTATAAGTATCTCCTTATTTTAATGACTAAAAGAACATTCTCAACGTCTCTCATGCCCACTGTGTGGGTGTTTCTGATAATTTAAGTCATTACATCTGACCCCTTCTCTTTCAGTGTTCTCTCGTTCCATCACATACAGAAGGATAAGGATGAGGGAGCGCATAATTATGTATTTAAAAATACCTTCCTGCTTTTGTAACCAAGCAATCGCTGTAGTCGAAATTTACTATGAATAATCTATCCTCATCATATCATCATCATCAGCCTTTAGCCATACGTTTCACTGCACATGCCCACCTTCAAGGAGTTTAGTACACCACGACGCGTGCCCAATGCGGGTTGGTGGACTACACATACGCATCAGGATTTCATCTTCAGCAACATTGCAAGGAAACCTGCATGAGCTGAAGATGACATTCTGATACGTATTGTGTAGTCCTCATCATGTGTGTTGTTGTCCTGTGGTACCCCGATGGTACAGAGAGCCCTCGTGAGACGCCGCCACCTCTCCCTGTCCCGCGCCTAGTGTTCAATGTCGCGCCAACTCAACCCGGCTGCTCGTGGCACAGCGTCGACGGTGCGCTGCCACGTGTGTGCGGGTCGCCCCGGTCGCCTGCTCCAACCAGGCTCCTACGTGAAGGTGACTCTAGCGGAGTTGTCCTCTTCTCTCCGAAGCGTGTGCCCGATCCACTTCCACTTGCGTTGAGCAATTTCTTGCTTAAGGGGCCATAGGTCCGGACGAATATTTTCTATGAGAAACGCGATTGCCGAGCGCTCCGAAAAGTGTGTGCGTGAGCCGTATTTTCGATTAAAAACAACTTTACTAACCAAAGTACTTTTTCTAGATTTTATTTATGATTGCACTAGTTAAACTAATGGTGAATATGTGAGTATAAATACCAACAATCGGAAACTATTTTAAGTTCTTCTAAACCGAGAAAAATGTTTAAAAATGCATGAAAATACGTCATCTTTGTGACGATTTTCTATCGAGTGAAGTAATTCCAATCGTGTATTAAGTTGATGATTGCACTAGATGAACTATCCAAAAATACTGAGGTATGACTTTAGTTTCCGTAAATGGTATAAATCTAGTCGTAAAATGAAAAATAAAAGATGCCTCCGAGGTATTTCCACCTACTATTACGTCTTAATGGGGGGTTTGTTGGTATCAAGCCCAGCTCTTCGTTACTGATCGTGTTCGGCCAGTAGATGCGTAGGATGGATCTCAGGCTTTTATTGACGAAGGCTGGCACTCAGTCCTCATCATAACTGTAAATAAATTATTTTGAGTTATAATCTGCCCGTCTCGGCTGAGACGACTGTAAAATGAAAGCGTACAATCCGTCACATACATCAACACAAAATATGTTCGCGCCGCGTGAGTGATGTTTACACGTAACGAAGGGTAATTACTTAATTTTGGACTAAGTTCTCTCATTAGCAAACCATCTTGCGCGAAATAGAACATCTGGTTATACTGTCAGGCCTGGCTCGATACGAAAATATATCTACGGCTACAATATGTCCCCTCGAGGGCACTCGAGTCTATCTACCTATGACGCTCCTTGGTATGGACTGGATAACGTTGAAACAGACATTCGGCACATTCTCGCCTGCATACGCGCTTCATATGAGCATAATCATCTCAGCCAATGGACGTCCACTGCCTCCTCCAAGGATCGCCGTTACGACCGGTCCTGCGCTGCCCTCATCCAACGGTTTCCCGCCGCCTTCACCAGGTCGTCGGTCCACCGTGTGGCGCCTACCCACGCTGCGCTTTTCGGTACGCGGTCGCCACTCGAGAACTTTACGACCCATCGGCCATCGGTTCTGCGAGCAATGTGCCCCACCCACTGCCACTTTAGTTTAGCAATTCTTTGGGCTATGTCAGCTACTCTAGGTCTTCAACGGATCTCTTCATTTCTTATTCGATCTCGCAGGAAAACTCCGAGCATAGCATATAAGCATGACCATTGTAATTTACAAAGACAATTTGAGAAAAATGTAAGTACCCTGATTTGTCATTGTAAATTACAATTGTCATGTTTATAAAATGGGTCCCTGATTGTAGATAATTAAATATGTAACGACAAGAGCGTAGCGCAGACGTGCGAGCTAGATTGCACTTTATTGCCGCACTGCGAGGGTAACTTCTTATCTTTCCAGAGTTATTTTTCAGTGCGTGTAGAGCGTGTAGGTTCTATTATACACATTCTGTTGTATTAGTGGATCAGAATCTGATGGCAAATAGGGAAATAAAATTTTAGAGTAAGCAACAAATTATTTTAGGGCCCTTTACACATTGCAACTCTTTACAGCGCAGAAATGCTGCAAAAAGCATCGATCGAGTCGCGATGTAGCATCGATGCAAACGCGATAAAGCCATGAAGCAAAATTTTCGTAATATTTGATCAGTTATTCGTCGACACGCGCGTGTGCATCGATACAAATATGTGTGTGCATCGCTACAATCATGCGTTTGAATAGATTCAAACGTCTGTTAATTGCTAGTGTAGCCATAAAGTTACCGCGATAGACAAACGCGCGTTTTTATCGCAAAAAGTCGCAGTCATTTTGACTAGACAGACGACAGTTTGTTTTATGCCATGAGGTTCTGGTCGACCTATACAAGGTGTTACAAAACTACAAATAAACCTTTAAGGGGGTGGTGTAGACCATCAAACTGAACAACTTTCACTATGGGACCAATATCGAAATCGGGAAAAAAAAAATTTATGTTCTTTACTCTACAAATCGACTAGAGCTAAAATATGTATGGGATATGAAATTATTTTTTTCGCGATTTCGATGTTGATCCCATAGAGAAAGTTGTTCAGTTTGACGGTCTTAACAACCCCCTTAAGAGTTTCAAAAATTTATTGTTACTTATGAAACACCTTGTATACTTACTGTGACAGTGACGCAACTGTGACGCGATCCTCTTTTGTCTTGGTAAATATTCTCATCGAAAAATGGTTTGAGAACTATTAGAGAATGCGGTGTATTTAAATAAAGCTATTATTGCGAGTGGAAATTTTTCCGTCGAAATTTCTCCGGAATTAATGCCAATCTCGTCAAGTGTGCAGAGAGTTCTGTAAGTATTGTTAATTGTAAACTATTGTGAAGTTCCAAATGACGAATAGATATCATCACTACATAGTATAAAACAAAGTCGCTTCCCGCTGTCTGTCTGTCCCTATGTATGCTTAGATCTTTAAAACTACGCAACGGATTTTGATGCGGTTTGTTTAATAGACCGGCGGCCAGCTACAGTCAACTATACCTTATAAAATTAGCGAACTAACTCATTATGCACCTAAAGTAGACTAAAAATAAGTTATAAAAAACTTGGTCTGCCAGGGCGCAGCTTGGCACGTTTTCCGGTGTGATGAAAAACGTGGACCCCAAAAACACCCCATTTTACCTCATCGAATTAAAGGATGGAACTTGTCTGTTGGTCTGGAGGCCGATTAGTAAAGCCTAAAAAACCTGGTCTGCCGCCGCCTATCCTGGCACGTTCATGGGTCCGACTGAATTTAGGGTGCCCCTCGGAGGGTGGATTTTACCTCATCGAATTAATGAATGAAATCAATGCCAATTTATAGTCCTATCAACTATGTTTACATATGCCTTGGTTTGCCTAGGCTCAGCCTGGCAGGTTTCCGGGTCCGACTGATTTTACTTTCAAAAAATTGTTTTGCCAAACTTTAATAACCGGTATAAATCTACAGAATCTGCGGAAAATTTTAGTGAAATTCGCTTGTATAAATTAACCAAGATATATGTACTCATACAAATATCCCTGAAGGTGGAATTTTAATAGACAAGGTCAACGGCCCGCGGAAACTAAAAGAGATAGGTATGTGGTCCCGAAGGAAAAAATGTCAAAAACCCTGGGCAATTTGACGTCCCGATGAAAAAATCCAAAATAGGAGATCCAAGATGGTAGTCTTACATTTTCAAAGTCCTCATAACTTTGTAACCTTTGACGGTCGGCGCACTGTGTGTGTACAAATCAAATTAGTAGCAAAGCCCGGCTTACGATGTTTACCTTTCGGTTCTATCAGAAGTCATATTTTAGTGTCGAAAAAAATGGTAGCCCAGAATCGTTAATCTATGTAACAAATAAATTGATAGATAGATAGATAACTCATTTATTTCACTTGAACAATACAGGAAAAACAGTGTCTGACAAAGGTAGACAATTACCTACCTACACGATAAATTAAAATGCCTAATTAGGATATTCGGACATCGTAGGTTTTTTTTTATTAAGGGTTCATTCCTGATGTTTTACACTGCAATTCTGCCAATATCACGATGACTGGAAGTATCGAAATCTCAATCTCCTTATTTTATTTAATAGTAAGAATACGTGTCCAATCAAGCCTCCGTACACATGACGGGAATCAAGATTAGTCATTAAGTGCCATTAAATAAGTAGTTCCTAAATAGTGCCTCTGTAGTTTGCGAAACATATAACTATAAGTGTATATTTTTCCCTGTTAGTGCTTTTGTGTTTATTACTCTCTGAAATTCAAAATTTCATAATTCCAGAGTCTCTATTTCAGGAACAATTTATTTTGATACTAGAGTTTTGAACTATCGTGTGAATTCGTATGTACGCCTATACTCTAGCTCGATATTCTAATATATGAAAGACGAAAAAAACTTGTTTATTTCTATGTCATTTTCTTGAAGTCCTGTCATTATGAATGTCCTGTCATTGGAAGTCAGAGAGTAATAAACACAAAAGCACTAACAGGGAAAAATATGTATTAATATTTAGCAAACTACAGAGGCACTATTATTAAATGGCACTAAATGATTAATCTTGATTCCCGTCATGTGTACGCTAGCTTGATGGACACGTATTTTTTTACTATTTTGGCCTAATAGTCCAGTCATTTTAGAGTTTCCTTGTATGGACACCCTAACAATAATTCATCTATCGCTGAAACTTTGTAGTGTCATAAAGTAAAGTATACAGATTACGGTTGACAAATAATCTAGGTTAAATTTTTTCTGGTCCTAGATTATTTGTCAACCGTAATCTGTATACTTTACTTTATCACACTGCAAAGTTTCAGCGATAGATGAATTATTGTTAGGGTCAAACCCTAAAATGATTGGACTATAATCACCGGTTTCGAAGCCATTTCATGTCAACGCCATATTATATCGAGACTCATGTTGAACTAAGTGTTTTACTCGTTTTTTACTATTTAAACTAGCTTAGTCGCTTGGCGAGTCTATTGACGGGAGGTCGTCTCGGTTGGTGTCTCTGGACTTGCCACGCAGTTCCGCTATTTGGTGTCCTCAAATATGTTTTTGTTAATAAAACGATTCTGGAGATTGAGATTAATTTATTTAATTAAGATAATTAAGACGAAAGTAATGGTTATCGAGCGCGATGAAACAGTGACTGAATGTAAGATTATGATAGGTGATGAAAGGCTAGAGCAAGTCAGTGAGTTTGTGTACTTGGGTTGTATGTTCACAAGAGACGGAAAGTACGACGAAGATATAGAGAGAAGAGTGAAAGCAGGAAATAGGATTAATGGAGCCTTGCACACCTTCGTGAAGAGTCAAACTATTTCTAAAAAGGCTCGTTTGGCGGTTCACGAGGGTGTGTTGGCACCAACTTTAATGTATGGAAGTGAGAGTTGGGTATGGCAGAAGAAGCATGAATCTAGAATAAATGCTGTTGAAATGCGCTCCCTGCGTAGTATGTGTGGTGTGACTTTAAAGGACCGGTTACGGAATAGTGTGATTAGAGAAAGATGTGGTCTGAAAGAAGATGTAGTGACAAGGATTGAAAAAGGAATGTTGAGGTGGTTTGGCCATGTGGAAAGAATGAGCCAAAGTAGGCTGACGTATGAAATCTACAAGGAAAGTGTGAATGGAATGGTTGAAAGGGGTCGCCCTAGGCGCACGTACGCTGACCAAATAGGATGCGTACTGAAGAAGGGCCAAATAAAATGTACCCGGAACCGACGAGCATGTATGAAGAGACTTATGAATGTTGAGAGATGTGTGTCAGAATCGTAGCATGTGGCGATCTATTGTCTCTGCCTACCCCAGTAGTGGGACATAGGCGTGAGCATATGTATGTATGTATGTATGTAGATTGAGATTTCGATACTTCCAGTCATCATGATATTGGCAGAATTGCAGTGTAAAACATCAGGAAAGAGCCCTTAATAAAAAAAAATACCTGAGATGTCCGAATATCCTAATTAGGCATTTTAATTTATCGTGTAGGTAGATAATTGTCTACCTTTGTCAGTCACTGTTTTTTCCTGTATTGTTCAGGTGAAATAATAAATGAGTTATCTATCTATCTATCAATTTATTTGTTACATAGATTAACAATTCTGCGCCACCATTTTTTTTGTTACTAAAATATGCCTTCTGATAGAACGGAAAGGTAAATATCGTAAGCCGGGCTTTGCTACTAATTTGATTTGTACACACACAGCGCGCCGACCGTCAAAGGTTACAAAGTTATGAGGACTTTGAAAATGTAAGACGATAATCTTGGATCTCCTATTTTGGATTTTTTCATCGGGACGTCAAATTGCCCAGGGTTTTTGACATTTTTTCCTTCGGGACCACATACCTATCTCTTTTAGTTTCCGCGGGCCGTTGACCTTGTCTATTAAAATTCCACCTTCAGGGATATTTGTATGAGTACATATATCTTGGTTAATTTATACAAGCGAATTACAGTAAAATTTTCCGCAGTTTCTGTAGATTTATACCGGTTTTTAAAGTTTGGCTAAACAATTTTTTGAAAGTAAAATCAGTCGGACCCGGAAACCTGCCAGGCTGAGCCTAGGCAAACCAAGGCATATGTAAACATAGTTGATAGGACTATAAATTGGCATTGATTTCATTCATTAATTCGATGAGGTAAAATCCACCCTCCGAGGGGCACCCTAAATTCAGTCGGACCCATGAACGTGCCAGGATAGGCGGCGGCAGACCAGGTTTTTTAGGCTTTACTAATCGGCCTCCAGACCAACAGACAAGTTCCATCCTTTAATTCGATGAGGTAAAATGGGGTGTTTTTGGGGTCCACGTTTTTCATCACACCGGAAAACGTGCCAAGCTGCGCCCTGGCAGACCAAGTTTTTTATGACTTATTTTTAGTCTACTTTAGGTGCATAATGAGTTAGTTCGCTAATTTTATAAGGTATAGTTGACTGTAGCTGGCCGCCGGTCTATAATAGATAGAGTGATTCAATAGGTAGGTTTATATGTGCATTGCACCCGTGCGAAGCCGGGGCGGGTCGCTAGTCTATTATAAATTATGATTTATTTTTGATTTGTGATGTCGTTACTGGAAATTATAGTTTCTTATGACTTATGAACTATAAAAGTTAAGGATTATCTCATTTTAAGATAAGCGCATATTGGGGTAAAACATACCTTATCCTTGATCTACTAATCGCGGAGGGCTCTATTTTCTATTTCAGTGTAAAAAAATAATGAAATCTCGAGCTCGATGAAATGTAAAAAAAAAAAAAATTTTTTTCCCATCAAAACTGTAAATAAATTACGAGCTACTAGATGGATGGTTGTCTTCGCGGACATAAAGGAGGCAAATTAAACTCGAAAATATGGTAAAAAGTATAAGTTTTAATTTTTAGCTTTGTCTCACAAGACGATCGGAAATGAAGTGAAGTTGAAACTTATTTGACTTGCACAAAGTTCATAGCTTAGCACGTTTAGAATGAACTGCTAATTTAAACGAGTAGGCGCTTCGCGACGACGAACGCGACGCCTAAACATCTTCCGCCCCGTTGAAAGCCAGCTTTCAACTCTTCAGTTCTTCAGCAGTAGGCAGCGGGCACAGCCTCATCAGGGGTCGTCGCTCGCATCCCTTTGTGGTGCTGACATCTGCAACCCTTGACAGTCCATCGGGTCCCGGAAATAAGCGTACAACACGGCCGAGGCGCCAATTCAGTGGATGCAGCTGGTCTTCTTGTAGCAGGACCAGGTCACCTATGTTTAGGTTTGCGGTGTTTACTCTCCATTTCGTTCTCTGCTGCAGTTCCGATACGTATTCTTTCTGCCACCTTTGCCAGAAATGCTGTCGGATCTTTTCTACCCGAGCATAACGATGTAATCTGGTATCGTTAGTATCTTCTAATGCTGGTGACGGCAGCGCAGTCAGCGGTCTTCCAATGAGGAAGTGCCCTGGTGAAAGGGAGAGGAAGTCGTTAGGATCGGAGGATAAAGGACACAAGGGACGACTATTTAGTATCGCCTCCACTTGCGTAAACAATGTCGAAATTTCCTCAAACGTTAAATGGCTTTGTCCAATGACGCGTTTTAAATGGTACTTGGCCGACTTCACACCAGCTTCCCAGATGCCGCCAAAGTGAGGAGCGTACGTAGGAATAAACACGAATTTTACACCTTGCTGACTTGCAAAATCAGACAGAGGTACCACGTTTTGCTTTAAAAAATTACCAATCTCCTTTGCTGCAGCAACGAAATTCCGTCCGTTGTCGCAGAATATCTCCGTTGGTTTGCCTCTACGCGATACAAATCTTTTGAGAGTCATAATAAAGGCATCCCTTGATAAGTCGCTAACCGCTTCCAAATGAATGCACTTGTAACGCAAACATACAAATAAACACAAATAGCATTTGATTACGCTACTACCACGGCCCTTTCGATTAATAATATAAAACGGCCCAGCAAAGTCAAGGCCAACAGACAAAAATGGGAAGTCAGCACTTGTCCTCTGAGAGGGAAGACTACCCATCTTAGGGCATAGAGTCTTGCCTCGTACACGTCTACATTTCACACAATTATTGACAGTGCGTCTAGCCAAGATTCTTCCACTTACAGGCCAAATCGTTTCCCTAACCGCAGCTAATAATAGCTGTGGACCAGCATGCATTTGATTCAAGTGCTCCCTTTCGAAAACAAGTCTAGTCAAACGATGCTTTGAGTGCAATAAAATCGGATGCTTTCTCTCGTAGGAATAGCTTGAAGCATCTAGTCGACCACCAACTCGAATCACATTTTCTGGGTCCAAGAATGGTGACAATGATAAGACCTTTGATCTAGCGCTTAATGGTTTGCCTTTCGTTAGCAAATCGTACTCAATCGGGAACGACTGGCTCTGAGCCAGAGCACAAAGATTATTAAAGGACTCTCTAAGTTCATCCACTGATAAAATACCTAGACGTTTATTATTCGAATTTTTCAAATTGTATATAAATCTTTTGACGTAGGCAAATGACCTATGGAGTTTGTTAAGTGATGAATGATTTTCAAAATGTATTAATGGTTCTGCAAGTATACCGGTATTTGATTTAATTTCTGGTAAATTATTGTTATCATTTGATTTTAAACTTGGCCATTCTGACTCATTTTTGAATAGAAAGGCTGGCCCTGACCACCAAAGATCAGTAGAAATTAGTTTATGCGCATACACACCTCTAGATATTAAATCAGCCGGATTAGATGCAGTGGGCACATAACGCCATGATGAAGCCTCAGTATCTTCCTTAATCTCGCTTATGCGATTAGCCACAAATGACTTCAGCTTTGTTACGTCACTGTGGATCCACCCAAGAACTATGCTCGAATCACACCAATGCACTACACGACCCGGTTTATACCGTATGGACTCTACAACAGATTTACAAAGCCTAGCAGCGAGTAGAGCAGCGCACAATTCCAGGCGTGGAATGGTCGTGGGTTTCAAAGGAGCTACCTTTGACTTGGCACAAAGCAATTTCATAGTGACATCATTGTTGGAGCTAATAGATCGCATATAGATGCATGCCCCATAGGCACATTGAGAAGCATCGCTGAACGAGTGCATTTCAATTAGTTTTGGTGAATCACACAGCACCAACCTTGGAATTTGTAATTTTGGAAGGAATAGAAAATTTTCAGATATCTTTTCGTAGTCATTTTTTATTTCCTGGGGCACAGGCTGATCCCAGTCTGCCTTTTCGTGCCATAGTCTTTGTAAAAGCATTTTAGACTGAACCACAACTGGACTCAAAAGACCCAATGGGTCAAATATTTTATATGAATTGGACATGATAAGGCGCTTAGTGACAGCCTTGTCCTTTGGAAAATGTTTGATTGGAAAATGAAATGTATCACTCGACGGCGTCCAACCAAGACCGAGTGTGCTCGATGATTCACTGAATGTTAATTTATCACTTGAGTTTACGTCAATATTTTCAAAAATACTAGGCGAATTACTCTTATATTTTCGCAAATTGAAACAACCGGAACTCAAGGCTTTAGACACTGCGTTTTGAATATATTGCAATTGACGATCATCATCAGCCCCTGTTATGAGGTCATCAACATAAAAGTCTTTCTGTATGATATTTTTTATCATTTCATCGTTCTGCTCCTCCCCCAACTGCCACAAACAACGCGTACTCAAATAGCTCGCACTTGCTGTACCGTAAGTGAGAGTATTCAATTTTAACGTTTCGATGGGTTTGGACTCATCTCCTCTCCATAATATGAGCTGCAGGTTACGATCATCTCGATCGTCTGCGTTAAGCGCCATCTGGCGGTCATCAGCGCCAACGACAACTTGACGGTACATCTTCTCGATGTCGCCTGTCAACAAGAATTTATATTGCCTTGCACGCAATAGAATGGAGAAAAGAGAATCCTGGACATTTGGACCCACCATCAAAATATCGTTTAAAGAGTATCCAGACGAGGAAGGAGCAGAACCATCGAACACCACTCGCAGCTTGGTGGACTCACTGTCGACCTTTAGGACTGCATGATGGCACAAAAAGTAAGATATGTTTGGTTTAGTAACATTTGACTTTGAAAGATGGCCTAAGTCTGCATACTCTTGAATAAAGTTAGCGTAATCCAGTTTTACAGTTGGATTTCGTTTAAATCGTTTTTCCAAATTTATAAATCGCGATTTTGCTAATTTATATGTATCTCCCAGACAATCTGGAGAGTCTATCAACGGTAACTTTACATGAAACCTGCCAGACTCATCTCGGTAAGTATGAGTCACAAAATGTTTTTCACACTTGTTGTCACTTTCGCTCAAAATTCTTTTGCCAGGTACCTCTTCAATGTCCCAGAATTTTGTGAGCATATCATTGGCGTTTTCTTGTTCATCGTTAGAAATTAACGCATGGTTGCAGTGAACATTTTTTGTTCGATAGTTGTTAGAATTGATTCTACCCGAAATTAACCAACCTAGCTTAGAACTCCTTAAACTTGGATTATTTGCACCAAGAGCCCGTTCCTCATTTCCCAAAATATCCCAAAATATGTCGGCTCCTATCAAAACCTCAATTGTTGAAGGCTGATAAAAGGTGGGATCTGCAAGCTTAATATTTTTAGGCCATTTTATGCCTTGTATGTTGATCGGGGTCTTAGGCAAACAACCCGTTAATTCATTTAGAACTAAACATGACAAAATAACTTTGAATTGACTGTTTAATGAACTTATTTGTGGGTTACAAGTTTCGTGCACATTATTAGTACAATTGTTGCCAATACCAATGACCTTTAGTGCGTCGATTGGATTGGACTTTAGTGATAATTTATCCATCAAAGACTTGCTTATAAATGAAGATTGACTTCCGCAATCTAAAAGTGCACGAACTCTTTCCCTTTGATTTGTTTTTGGATTAGAAACATCAATAATAGCTGTAGACAAAAGTATTTGTCCTGACATTTGCCTTGAAAAGTTAACTAGCGGTTCATTTTCTTCACCACCTCCATTATCCTTTACAGGATTTGGGTAATGTAATAGACTGTTATGTCTTTTCTTGCAATCACGACAAGGACCCATTCGGCACTCAGACGCAGGATGGCCCTGTCGCAAACAATTATGGCACAATTTGTATTTGGTCACATCTACTAATCTTTCTTCAATTCCTTTAGCCTTAAAAACGGAACAATCATAAATTCGATGATTGTCATTGCAAATGATACAGTGAAATGACTGCGCATGCGGTTTATTCTTATTACCTTTATTATTATTGACGCTAGCAAATGACTTTGTATTGTCATGCTTTTGATTATTAGGCGCGAAATGGCTGCGCGATGTCGACGGTGCATTTTTAGGTAAAGCACTAGCATCGTGTTTATTACGGCTTACAGACTCTAGGACGTCTGCCCGATCAATTAAAAACCTTTGGAATTGCTCTAAAGTTGGAACATCGCTTGTCGTAGAATTACGATATTCCTCCCATTTCATAAGTGTACAGTTATCCAGCTTGGAGGAAAGCATGAAAATAATTAACACGTCCCATTTGTCTATTGGCTGACCCAAGCTGGCCAAAGCACGTAAGTTTTTCGTCACATGGTCTACCAAGAATCGCAATGATTTTTCTGATTCACGTGGAAGCAGCCTTATATTAAATAGTGAGTTAAGGTGATGATTTATTAAAACTCGTTTATTGTCATAGCGACTGCACAATAAGTCCCATGCCTCGATATAGTTTGCAGAAGAAACTTCAAAGTTTGAAATAATCCTAGCCGCATCGCCCTCTAAATATGATATAAGATAATGAAATTTTTGAATTGGCGTGATACGGTTATTGTTATGAATTAAATTTTCAAATGTGTCATGAAACTCCAACCAACGGAAATAAGCGCCATCGAATTTGGAAATCTGTATACGTGGTAACTTCAAGCCCACATCCTGGTGATCGTGATGACAGTGAGTGCCGTCATTGTTTGAGCTGTTATCATTTTTGCCCGTCTCAATCAATGTTTTTGCTACGGCAATATTAGTAATAATTTCTCGCTCAATATCATCACGCTCATCAACTTCTGCACTAATACTGTCCGAATTTAACACCTCAATCTCATTTTGCAACTCATCAAATCGTGTTGACAATACTTCGAATCTACCGAGCCTGAGCGATAGCTCGGCTAATTGAATATTAGAAAGTTCTGGATTATCTTTTAAACTACTCAAATAGTTTTTAAATTTAGTTATTTGACCCTTTATTGAGCTTCGTTTTGTTATTAGCTCTTTTAAGCGCTGTTTAGCACTTGTCTCAGTCATCGTAATAAAATAGGTATGAATTTATCTTTATGAATTTGACTAACAACTTCTTAGTGTGTTATTAACAAACCAGCAAACAAAGTAATAAATTGTCTAGCTCACGCTCGCTCCTCGCTTCGGCGACACCAGCTGGGCAGAGAACCGTTATGCGTGAACAGCTGATTGACAACTGATAACTCCGCGGAGCGGTGAACGAACCTGGAATAGTCGGCCAAATACTTTAACAATTGCTTAGGTATCAATAAAGTTTATGATGGTGCAATCATACGAAAACACCTAATAAAATGTGTCGTTGCACCCTGAAACCTTCAATACTATTGTAAATACTTATATTTATAGTACTAAAGTGAACCCTGCTAAAACTGCACGCCTTGAGTGCACTTAGTAGTTGTAGCAAGTTCTGACCACCCCAAAAGGGATAAAGGTCGTGAATTTATTATGTATGATAGGTATAAAACTGTCTTAGCAAGTTAAATTGAACCCTGCAAAAACTGCACGCTTTGAGTGCACTTAGTAGTTGTAGCAAAGTTCTGACCACCCCAAAAAGGATAATGGTCGTGAATTTATTATGTATGATAGGTATAAAACTGTCTTAGCAAGTTAAATGTTACTTCTATTACACTTTTTTATGCAATCGGATCAAATGCAATAGAATTTTTTAGACGTAAATACCTATCCAATACAATAGTTAAGTTTTAGAATGTTTACGCTTAAATTTATCGTTCGAACACTTTTTTTACTTTCATCTAAGTTCGAATAATAATAATAAGTATCAATTAAGGTTTAATTTCACCTATAAATCTATATTTTAACGTTGAATCATGTATAGAATGATTTTGATAATTTTAATGTAGGTATAACAAAAAAACGCTTAGCTAATTTTTCTTGGTTTTAACTAATTATTAGCTTGTTTTTGATATAATAGTGGCTTAAATCATTTGATTACGCAAGTGGATTAGATTATAGCCAGTTTTAATCTTTAGATGATTAATTTTGAATGTATTTTAGAAATATTTTTGAATGGAATTTGGAAATTGTAGGAAGGACAAAGGAAGGGCACTTATCTTTTGTAGAACTGCGCTGCACGACGTGATACTTTGGCTGCACCACTGGTCGATTCAGCTTAGGTCTTCAACTGCTGCAGACCACAACAGCATCCATGGGCACCTCAAACTTTGAACTTGCTTTGAGAATTGCATCGGCTGACGCGTAGTTAGGTTGGCTCCAATTTAGATCGTAATTTTGTCGAAATTTGTTGGTTCTTCTTTTGTTCCCCTCATGGGCCACCAATTTATGTCTTCGCGGACATAAAGGAGGCAAATTAAACTCGAAAATATGGTAAAAAGTATAAGTTTTAATTTTTAGCTTTGTCTCACAAGACGATCGGAAATGAAGTGAAGTTGAAACTTATTTGACTTGCACAAAGTTCATAGCTTAGCACGTTTAGAATGAACTGCTAATTTAAACGAGTAGGCGCTTCGCGACGACGAACGCGACGCCTAAACAATGGTGCAGCTGAATATTGTTCGTGATTTCATTATTTGCTGATTGTAAAGTTCGGTTTGAAGGTCTAAACCACCCCTTGAAGTATTACAACACTTCTCTGTTCTTCTACCTTTACATATTGTTTGGGGGCTACTTTTGTCGCAAAGAAAATAAAAATAAATATGATAGACTGGTTCACTTTTCGACGGATTTCAAGTCTAGCGGCATTTTGGGAAACAATTGGCCAAATGTGTTATTTTTACTAATTCGGACCTGCTAAACACGAATTTCGATGTTGGCACTCCCAAATTTGCGAGCTCGAGGAAGGGGGGGGCTCTAAAGGTGACTTTTTAAAGTTTTTCGCGTATTTCTCGGAATCTATAGGTTTTATCGAAAAGTTTTGTAGGTAGAAATTAAATCTGACATAATTACCTACAAAACAAGTTCTATGCACTTTTGTCATAGGACTTAAACTTTGAGGGCTACACGGCCGAAAGAGTAACAGCATTTCAAAAATTATGGCCATACAGGCAACTGAGGCAACCCTCATGAATGTTGAAGATCAAAACAAAATGATTTCATATTCTGAATCATCAACCCCTAAAACCCCCGGATAAAAATTTTTAGTCGGTTCGGTGTACCTATAAAAGCTTCTTTGGCGTTTGAAATTTCCATGGCAGCCATCTTGGATTTCGATATTCTGGATTTTTTTCACCGGCAACCAAATTTGACCAGGGTCCACTATAACATTGTTCAAGATCCATACCCCAATCTGTCATAGTTTACGCGGGCCGTTGACCTCATCCGTGAGGAGGCGACCTTCCGAGGAAGTCAACGTTTTTAACATGAATGCTTTAGTGATACAGGAAAAACGTTGACTTCCTCGGAAGGTTGACTCCTGACGGATGAGGTCAACGGCCCGCGGAAACTATGACAGACAGGGGTATGGATCTCGAACAATGTTATAGTGGGCCCTGGTCAAATATGGTTGCCGGTGAAAAAAATCCAGAATTGCGAAATCCAAGATGGCTGAAATAGAAATTTCAAACGCCAAAGAAGCTTTTATAGGTACACCGAACCGACTAAAAATTTGTATCCGGGGGTTTTAGGGGTCGATGATTAAGAATATGAAATCATTTTGTTTTGATCTTCAACATTCATGAGGGTTGCCTCAGTTGCCTGTATGGCCATAATTTTTGATATGCTGTTACTCTTTCGGCCGTGTAGCCCTCAAAGTTTAAGTCCTATGACAAAAGTGCATAGAACTTGTTTTGTAGGTAATTATGTCAAATTTAATTTCTACCTACAAAACTTTTCGATAAAACCTATAGCTTCCGAGAAATACGCGAAAAACTTTAAAAAGTCACCTTTAGAGCCCCCCCCCCCCTTCCTCGAGCTCGCAAATTTGGGAGTGTCAACATCGACATTCGTGTTCAGCAGGTCCGAATTAGTAAAAATAACACATTTGGCCAATTGTTTCTCAAAATGCCGCTAGACTGATTAAAATGGCCCTTTTTGAGAAAAGTGAACCAGACTATGACAGAAGCGGTCAATAATGTTCGTAGACAATATTCGTTCTTTTAATTTCACCTTTTTAATGAAGAGCTCCAAAGTGTAAATCGCTTAGTGTTATTAATATTACAACATGGGAATGAAACTTTTTCACAAAGAACTGGGTGAGAGGATAAACTAATTCAATTAAAACCGAGGGGAGGGAGGGGGTGCCGTCTCATGCATAATTAAAAAGATGGGAAACGCTCGTTAGATAGAAAAGTGTTCTTCATGTTACGTTTTGTAATTAAGAGTTTTTGAATAATTGACCTTAGGGCTTCCGTGTGTAGTTATGTACCTACCACTCCCTGCTCCCTGGGCCCTGTTTAATAAACGCAACAAGTGACAATTGACAATGGCAATTTAGAGTACATTACTGAGAATGCTAGGACACTGCAAGTTTAGCGTCATTAGTAACCAGCAATGTACTCTGAATTGTCATTGTCAATTGTCACTTGTCACATTGACTAACTAAAACTTTAATTCAGACTGAATTAAAAAAGTGCTATTTTTTTGTGCTTTCAGAGGACAGTGAGAATTAAATTAGCACATGCCTAAAGTAAAAAGAAATAGTCAATTCTAATTAAAATAGTAGAAATAGTAAATTCTAGTTAAGCAGGTCGATTTTCTATGGCTTGGTAATTTAATCGTTTTTTGGTGTTGCCAGTGGATAAACTGTTCATCATCAAAACAAATACCATCGAAAAATTTTGTCTATTGAACCCATAAAGGTATTATACCAGGAATAGAGGAACTGACAGCTAAGAGAGCGAGATGTACCCAGTGGCACCACTGTATAATAGAAAGAGATACGTGACGCGAGACAATAGAACCGTTTTCTAATCTCTTACCAATTTTACAATTCGGTTTCCGCGAACAATTGCGAATCTAAAGTGAAATCGTAGATAATTTTGTGAAATATACTGACACTACTTCATTAATAATTTATCCACGATTTCACGTTAGACTCAGAATTATAGACAATATTCGAATTTTTGCCTGCGAATAGTCTCCTGAAAACATCCAAAAACGGTTTCATTTGACATCTCATGTCAGTTGCTCTATTCCTGTAAGGTATAATACCTTTATTATTAAACCTAAACGAACATGAATTGCTTAAGAAGTAGATCAATTCAAAGTATCACATTGTAACCACCAAAATCTTATGAGTTAACGAATTTTAGGTTAAGTTAGTTATAAGTCCGTGATAGTTTCCATTTATTTTTACCTTTATTTGTTTTGTGTTTATGAATGAAAATATATTGACTACCTTAAACTAAGGAAATGGGAAATGAAACCTAAACACCAGACATTTTTTTGAGAGTGTAACCAGTGCCTCGTCACTCCCGTTTGACAGCTGCGATAAAGTCGTGACGTCACGTGCATCTTCCAAGATGCAGGCTGTCGCTCATTGACATAAGGCGCATTTTAGTTTTCGTTCCTGAAGCGCAAAGTTCGAAATTCGAAAAAGCGCGCGAAACCGGGTTGAGTGCAGTATCTGTTACGGTAGTAACAGATACTGCACTCAACCGGCACGTGTAATTGAAATATATTTTTAATGTATTCATTAACGTTATGTCGAATTATTACACATTCCACACATCCTAATTCAAAAGGATCCCATAAACAGTATGGAATTTATGCATTATTCGTATACGAATAAAGATGTATGAAATTCAAAAATAACACTTTCCAGGACCATTTCATAGCACTCAATCAATTCTATTTTATTCTCTCCTGAAAAGTTTGTTTTTGGGATCACGAACAACACGACGTGAATGAAAATAACAAATTAGATTTTGTATAAATAAATAGGTACACGTTCCGTTCTACGCGGGTATTCACCTGTATTTTTGCCCGACTTCAACAAAAGGAGAAGGTTCTCAATTCGACCCGTATGTTTTTTTTTTTTTATTTTTTTATTTCCTTCTGTGAAGGTATACCTACCTAATAGAAGATGAACGTATCATGTCAGCGTAACGTCACATAAAGGGTGTAAGTGACAGCCTAGCAAATACTGAAACGGTGAACTCAGACCATCAAACTGAACAACTTTCACTATGGAGGCTACCTCAGAAATCTTGTGTCCCATACAAAACTGCAAACCTACGCGAGCTAAATGTATGGGACAGCAGATTTTTTTTTCGCGATTTCAATGTTGGTCCCATAGAGAAAGTTGTTCAGTTTGATGGCCTGATCATCACCTTAACAAAGTGCTGTCAGCATATTAAGTTGAACCCTGTATACCTACTTAAACTACGTTAGTACAGAATAATAATTATTTTTGAGTTTGAGTTCTAGCTATACAAGACGAAAATACCTATACGACCAAATGCCCTTTTGGGGTGGTTAATAATTTTGCTACAACTACCCTTTCAAAGTTGTAATTACAGCAAAGTTATCTTTAAGTTCTTCTGTGATCTAATTACCAATAGAGACCAATTGTTTTCGATAAAAAAAGCAATAATTTGCTAGCCCCTGTTGCGTGCAGTACATGCTATGATAGTACCTACAGTAGATAATCTCATTAAGGGGACATTAGGACGGAGCGAATAAACGCAGGGACGTTAAAACAACAATAATGGAGGTAATAGCGCCGCGGGAGATTACGATTACGTCGCGGCCGCGCTAGAGTGCGATTTTTTTAATTAGAAAATTACTGTATGAAGTTTGTGTATTTCGTGAATATCACTTCTGTACCTATGGGATGTAAGGGCAGTTTTTTCTAATAAATCGAGTCAACTAGTCTCGGAAAAAACCTGTAACATCAATATAAAAATCACTACTGTAACTACTAGACGGCACTACTGACCCAAATTAAATCACGCTATCAGCGCGCTCAAATGTCTTTACGTAATAAAATCATTTTTTAATAGTCTTACATTGACCTCATATACAGGGTGTGAGGGACAGCCCTCCGCAAACTGAAACGGTGAATTCAGACCATCAAACTGAACAACTTTCACTATGGAGCCTACCTCAGGAAAAGCGAAAAAAAATCAGCTGTCCCATACATTTGGGTCGGGTGGGTACGGCAGTTTTGTATGGGGCAGCAGATTTTTTTCGCGTTTCCTGAGGTAGGCTCCATAGTGAAAGTTGTTGAGTTTGATGGTCTGAGTTCACCGTTTCAGTCTGCGGAGGGCTGTCCCTTACACCCTGTATAGTCTTACTACTTACACAGGGTGTAACAAAACACCCTGTAATACTTAAGGGGGTGCTTTAGACCATCAAACTGAACAGCTTTCACTATGGAACCAAATTAGAAATCGCGAATTAACATGGCTACGGAACCCTATCATGAACGAGTCCGACACGCTCATCGCCTGTTTTTTTTGTGTATGTTGGTGTGCAGATAAAAAATATTCATCATATCTTAAGCAGACAAGTTCAGATCACATTCAACCATGCCAGACCCTCAAATGACGGACACATCGAACCCATCGACCCTTTCATCAAACAAAACTAGTTATAGTTTAATAGCGGCAAGTTTGTTTGTTATTGAATACAAAGTTCTGGCCCCTTTCAGTCCGCTTCGTCGCTGCTAATGTCAGGCCATAACGAGCTCTAGGCGCTTCGCATTGCACTCGCCACCCGCTGGTTGGTAATCGTTTATCCTGTGTTAATGACTTGAGCTCTTCCTACACTCATCTCATCGGTCAAGGAAAAACTCATGGCTCCGTTAATGTTCAGTTTAAGTGAAGGGTGAGGAAGTATAGTGGAGATACGGTTGCTTCTAAATGGTTTCGACTATATCAGCAACTGTCTATTTACAAAAGCAGTCAGTATTATACTACTCTAGGAAATCTACGGATTTTAGTATGGAGTAGGTTGCATTAATTGCACTTTAGGGGATTCTTTTGGAATATAGTAGATAAATACCAAAAGAATATAAATTCTTAAAAATCCCCGATTTTTTATTGTGTATTATTGAATAATTAAGACATTTACAAAACAATAAATTTTGGTATGAACAAAAAATGGAAAACTGGTTATTTTGTACAGGACGGCTTCGCTCAATACGTTTTACTCATAACAATAATAATTCCCGGTTAATATCGTAAATTTGAGTACTATATTGAATATTTTGTAAGTATTCAAAAATTCTAACCTCAAAACTTAATTATTTACTGTTTGTTTTTACACATTAAATTTGCCTTGTGATAATTAACTGTCTCTTTTGCTGGTATGCTGGAAGAAATATCTTTAGAAATAAGCTTGCCCTTTGTATATTTATTTCGATTTTTAGGTATTTCTCAGAGTCCTGAGCCTGTATAGGTATTGAACTAAGGTGAAGAACATAACAGTATAGAAAAAAAAACGGTAACCTCGAAATTTTAAAATTTCAAACTTTTTATTTTATTTTTTTTTCTACGGCGGTTTGGGATCTGTAAGACGTAGGTATTTATATTAGTCATTTAGTACCTTACAACAATTTCTAAACGGAAATCGGTAATCTTTTTGGTAATTAAAAAGTCCCCCGGCTACAGTAAAATAATAATAATGTAAGGCTAATACCATCTTTGCAAGAGAGCAATTTCAGTATACGATCTTCTTGATCACATTAATTGTAGAGACATTACATTATTTTGTAGGTCAGCTCTAGACTAGTCTCAATCGAAATCTTTCAGGGCTCCTGCCCCCGCGCCGCGACCCTTCCCCCGCGCCCACCTACATAGTGTGATGTGACGTCACCGCAGTCCACCACTGAGAGCAAACGACCATTGTCCATAACAATGGAGCGTCGCGACGCCTCACGTAATAGTCGTGTGAGGTATTGAGATCATTCATTATAAGAATATCGCTAGTCAGGGTTGTCAAGTAAGTGTTCTCAATCTGTCTTTTTTAGTACCAAATTACTAAGCCTTGGCGGGACGATCTGGATGCTTTCGATGACGCGTGGCCAGAGCATGCCCAGGACGGAAATGGTTGGAGGATTAAAGGGGAGGCCTTTGCCCAGCAGTGGGATGAAATAGCCTAGAAAAAAAAACAAAGCCTACGCTAGCCTCCCGTTAGTCCTAAATTTAAAGGGCTGACTGTATCTTTTGACACGTAAGGTATTTTCACAATTAGCAAAATGAATAATTAAAAGCATGCATGTATATTATTACAAGTGGCGACGGGCTCACTCCCCGTCACACTAAGACAGAGTTTCGGTACTACTAGTGAAATGTTTCAAAATATCTCTGTCCACCCCCTCGGGGAATATAGTCGTGAGCATAGTGCTATGATCAGACCATAAAAATGATCAACTTTCTTTATGGGACCAATATCGGAATCACGAAAAAAAATCTGCTGTCCCATACATTTTGGTCGAATAGGTTTGTAAGGAACAGCTGTTTTTTTTTTGGGCGATTTAGATTTTGGTCCCATAGAGAAAGTTGTTCGGTTTGACAGTCTGATCATCCCCTTAAAATAGTTTCACCCAATTTTTTTAGACCTTACAAAGTACGAAATTCCTTTACACTCGGGGGTATTCCTCCGAGATTTGAGATCCTGCCCAGGACCAGCACTTCGTAACACACTGAACTGAAAGTAAAAATAAGATTTTCACATAAATAACAAACACGACGTTGAGTAAATATACGCGAGACATAAATTAAATGTTGCTCGGCCGACGCCGACGCCATCATTTATCTTTATGTGTTTTCAACTAAAACTATCTGACGCGAAGATTGTTGGAAAAATTTTAATGTTACACGTATACATACGAGTAATATACAGGGTGTAAGGGACAGCCCTCCGCAAACTGAAACGGTGCACTCAGACCATCAAACTGAACAACTTTCACTATGGAGCCTACCTCAGGAAACGCGAAAAAAAATCAGCTGTCCCATACAAAACTGCCGTACCTACCCGACCCAAATGTATGGGACAGCTGATTTTTTTTCGCGTTTCCTGAGGTAGGTTCCATAGTGAAAGTTGTTCAGTTTGATGGTCTGAGTTTACCGTTTCAGTTTGCGGAGGGCTGTCCCTTACACTCTGTATGTATACTATTATAGCGGCACCAGCTCCGCCTCGGCTGGCCGGGGGCGGGGGTGTTGGTAATATACGGATGTTTACACTTTCGCTTTCGAACCAGCGATGCTGGTTTTTTGGAATAAAACCCTCTTATCCGAGTGCAAGCTTCTCTTTCTTGCAAGCATAAGTTTGCAATTAGCCATCCCGCTCCAATTGAAAACAGGATCGCAAAAAAACGTGTTTTTCATCAATATCTTTGCTCATGGGTGTTTCTAAGCTCCAAATTCTACGAACTTCACTAGAAATATTTGATGTATTTAGTTAAGTACAAGAATAAAAAGTTAACTATCAGCAGTTTAATCATAGTATTGAAAAAACATAATAAAAAGGGGTAACTTTGGGATTTTTTTCTATCTAGTAAACTTAATCTAATCCTGTTATTGAGAACCATCGCCTATCCGCCAGATCCTTAAATAAGACATAATTTCATTTCAGACTTTAAAACACTGTTTAAAACACTTTCGTTCGTGTTCAAAAAACGGTTCGACCGAATAATAGCGTACGTTATAATGGCAGGAAAAATATGTTGAGCACGACCTTGCTAATTAAAGTGAAAATATAATACATAAATGAAACAACGATTCAACAAAAGTACCCATCAAATTATGATATTCGGTTATCGACCGTCCAAACGGCTTTCAGTTTGCTGACTAATTTGAATTCAGCTTATAAGTAGATAAAACCTACTCATCCAAAATGAAAAAGAAAATCTCCTATTCTATTAGAGTTTTCCCTTTGGGATGGAATTAGAGAGACCACTGAACTTACTTTAAGCTTACATATACTTAGGTACCTAATAGCCTTAGACAATATAACTATGGACGAGTTACGCGTGTAATTCTACTAACAAACCTTTCTGCCACTTTTAGCGGGGGACGAGGTAGCACGAGATCCGTAACTTTGAATTTTATTCCATTACTTTATATTCTAATTTAGATTGTTAATAATAGTCTCGTGAGAAGCCCGAACACGACTTGAATTTAGTGATAAGGTATAAAATTGTATGCAAATGCATAATGATCTTGTAACGTGGCAGAGGGGAAATGCTACCGCATGGCTGGTCCCTAGTTATATTGTCTAAGACTCTAAGCTAATAGCGAATGAAATAAATATCCTTGAGTGAAGGTAATAGGGCTGGCAGCCGAGCTTGTTTACAGTCTGAGTACAGCGAGTTACCGCGCTTCTGGTAAATGTTACGTGAATTCACAGATTCGTGAACTGCATCCTAATCGCATCGCATCCCTGCATCGTTCACATAACGCAAGTTTATTCGTTCATTGAATTATGGCTTGATGGGCCGACGTGCCCGAAACCAAGCTCATACCGATATATTCTTCCTCTGGTCAGTAGTTCTGTAACTGAAGGATTTTTAGGGTTCCGTAGTCAAACAAGGAACCCTTAAACTTTCGTCCATTCTGTATGTATGTCTGTATGTCTCGCCTCAACTGAAGACAGATAATAGGAACCCAAAAATATAAATGTAGGTAATAGGTAGTTAGGTTAATAGGTTAATAGGTAGGTACGAAGAAACTTTTTTTTCGACCCATACCCATACATCGAAAGACCCCCTTAGTGGGATTACACACGATGACGCATTGACGCAGCGGAAGATGTCAGTCCGTTAGTTGTGAAGTAAGGAGTTGTATGAAACCGCACGTAGAAGCACACACGGTGCGGATTAATTCTAAAATACTAAAAATCTGAAGGCAATTAAATCGCGCTATCGTTAGGTTCCAAATTTTCTTTAAGGTAAGAGAATCGACATTACTTCTACTTACAATTCTACTTGTGCAATGGCTACGGAACCATCATGAGCGAATCCGCTACACTCTTGGTCGGTTTTTTTTCTTTTTTATTTTAAGCATCGTGAGGAAACCTGCATGCTTCAATTTCGAGGCATGTATTGTACCCACTGTCCATTATAAGTGGCGACGGGCTCACCCCACGTCACACTGGACAGAGTTTCGGTACTACTGGTGAAACGTGGATGTTCTGAGGTTTCAGAATATCTCTGACTACCCCCTCGGGGAATATAGTCGTGAGCATATGCTTATTTTAATCATAAAAGATCTATGTCTACAATCAACGCTCCAAATATGGCAAAACGACTATCCTATTTTTTTTATTTTATGGTCTTACTATCACCACGGATTAACTAGTAGTTACTACTTTTACTACAAAGGTGATATTATCACACCATCTTACTACTGCCGTATGTCATACATACTCATAATTCTGTCAATTCTGATGCTTTACTAAAGTGCATCTAGTGCCCTACTGATGATGATGTGTATGAAGCAGTAATTCAATATTATTGTAGAAATGGATCGAATAGGCTTGTAAGGAACAGCAGATTTTTTTTTGGGCGATTTAGCTTTTGGTCCCATAGAGAAAGTTGTTCAGTTTGATAGTGTGATCATCCCCTTAAAATAGTTTCACCTAATTTTTTCACCAAAAGAAATTCCAGTAATTCAATATTTTTGTAAACAAGAGTCTAAAGGCTTCCGCACATTGCCGCGATATGTCACGCATGCGCAAATGCTAAATCGATTGCGTCGGAACAAAATAGCAGCGATATTATCGCTCGATAATATCGCGGCAGTGTGTAGGATCGCGCGCGTCCCCATACAAAATGTACTTAAAACAATTATCGCAAAATCGCAGCGATAATATCGCTCGATATTATCGCTGCAATGAGCGGAGGCCTTTACTCGAGGGTAGATCAAATATCAGGACAACTGTACCTTTACTACACTGTACTGTACATACGATTATACCACGTGGTAAACGCTGTGCGCGCGTTGATGTGCAGTTATAATGTTCACGGCTGCGCGGGCGCTATAAATTAGCAGTGAGTTTATTATAAGTTATAACGCAACTAGTAGAGTTCACGGCCAGGGGCACCTTGTGCTGTAATACAGTCGCACTCTGAAGTGTTGCATTAGCTTCGTTAAATACACTAACTCGTGGACGCGCTTGGGACTAAATTTGCTCAATAGCTAGGGCGTTTAGCCACTAAACCTTTAGAAATCATGACTATGGCTTGAAACTTGGTACAGTTGCTCAGGGGGTCATAAAAGACCGATCAATATCGGTACCCCACGGGAGCCCCCCCTCTGGGGCGGGAGGGGGGGGGGGATCAAAGGGACGCTCCGACTGGACAAACTCAAACAGTTGCAAACGATAGAATATAGCTATCAGGTTAAGTTTGGTATCATTTTCGTATAAAGTAAGGACGAGGAATTCATTTCTGGCATTTTTGTTTCATTTTGTGCAAGTGGTTTCCGAATGAAACATAGAAACGTCAAAAATTTAACCTGGAAAAATACGTTTAAACAGCTATAACTTTACAACCTATAAACAAATTAATATTTTAGAATTACTTAAATATAGCATATTTTATGTAGATTCAGAAAAATATACCTTTTATACAGATAATCTTACAAAATTACGAAGAAAAATTATCTTGAACGTTGCGCAGCGTAGTTAAGTGAAATTGCGCTACCGGCTCTTGCAGCAGAATCCAGACAATTTTCTTGAAAATTCGTATTCGATGCATGAGAATGAAGTGACCAAAAGAGATTTGTTGGTTAACTTCTCTAATTAGGTAAGTATTTCAATGTCGAAAAGGCTATCAGCGAGAAAAAATACAACTTATAGTTTTTTCGCAATCAATGTAGGTAACTCAAAATTAGAAATATAGAAAAAAACATTTATTGTTATCTATTTATACGCACTTTCCTTCACATAATCGTAGCTCTGTGTTTGTTTTCTTATATTTACATATCTGCTGAAAGTGCCTTGCATCTGTAGCGAGATGCAAGGCACTTTCAGCACGCTTCTGCCACTGCTGGCTTGTTAGCCCAGTATGGGAGACCATTCGTTTCCATTTTTCCGCCAGCCCCAAGACGCAGATCTTTTTTGGTGAATGTAGGTGTTTCTTATATTCATTGACTGTTGTAGGTACATTAACTTGACCTGTAAAAGAAAGAAGCAATGTTGAATCTGATTAGCAAAGTAAGAGGATTTATAGGCAATGAAAATAGTAGTCATAGTCATAGTCATAATAGTTTATTGCTTCATGTGGTTACATAAGGTGGTGATAGTAGGAATAGATAAGTAGGTACGTACCTGACATGCATAGTAACGACATTATCTTTGTATGAAAGGACCAGCTTCCTCAATTTTCCCTTCCATTAGCAACTTGAACCCAGTGGTGGCCTGTGGAAATACACGAAGCCGGAAGTATGATTGATTGAAGCCGGTTATTAACGATTTTAACCAAGTCGTTATAATGTTTTTATATACACGCGTTTTATGCTTGTATGTATAAAGAAAAAATCCACCGCAAGATGCCACTATCGGATTGAAATGCGTGACCAGTAAAAGAAACTATAAATTTAGATAAACAATGGTTTAGCTACCGTTTTTTCTATAACTATGCCTGTGGAGTGTGTATACGGACTCTAAACCTCAAATGCTGTCTTCTTTCCTCTTCCATTAAAGCAGGAAACTGTGTCGCATCCCATGAAGGCGTGGAAAAGGGGAAGGACCTTCGCCGTTTCCACGCCTTCACGGGATGCGACACGGTTTCCTGCTTTAATGGAAGAGAAAAGAAGACAGCATTTGAGACTTTGAGTGCATATCCTTATAAGACGTCAATGGCACATCCACAGATATAGTTATAGAAAAAACGATAGCTAAACCGTTGTTTATCTAAATTTCTAGTTTCTTTTACTTGTCTACCACTGGGTTTGAATAGGAAAAAAGGAAGAATGGTACGAAACGACAATTTCTTTAAAACCATACTTGAAGGGAAGACAGAGGGGAAAAGAGGACCCAGGCAGAGTTATCTAGCCAAGTGAAAGAAAGGTTGATGTCGTGTCGTATCAAAAACTCAAGACACTCGTAAAAGTGACCGGATTGGCGAATACTCCACCGACAAGAGCTCTTAAATAAGATGATGATGACCACTGGATTCAAGTTCCCTATGGAAGGGAAAATTGAGGAAGCTGATCCTTTCATACAAAGCTATGTCGTTACTATGTATGACAGGTACGTACATACCTATACTTATCTATTCCTACTATTTTCTTTGCCTACATAATCCTCTTACTTTGTTAATCAGATTCAACATTGCTTCTTTCTTATACAGGTCAAGTCAATGTACAACAGTCAATGAATGTAGGAAACACCTATATTCACCAAAAAAAATCGTCAATTAGAGAACATACCACCTACTTCATATTCCATATCAGGGATTCCATATTTGGGGCCACGTGCTAAAGCCCTTTTATCACCTTCCCAATCCAGCGTCTGGGGCTGGCGGAAAAATAGAAACGAATGGTCTCCCTACTGGACTAACAAGCCAGCAGTGGCAGAAGGTTCTACACGCAGAATGTTCAATACGTAAAACGTTCAAAACGCAGAATGTGCTACTCGCTGTAGATGCAAGGCAGGCTTTCAACAGAGATGTAAATGTAAGAAAACAAACCTAAAATGCACAGAGCTACGATGCATTTTAGGTTGGATGAGGAGCGAACGATTATGTGAAGGAAAGTGCGTATAAAAGATAACAATAAATGTTTCTTTCTATATTTCTAATTTTGAAATACATTGATTGCGAAAAAACTATAAATTGTATTTTTTTTCTCGCTCATAGCCTTTTAGACATTGAAATACTTGCCTAATTAGACAAGTTAACCAAGAAATCTCTTTTGGTCACTTCATTCTCATGCATCGAATACGAATTTTTAAGAAAATTGTCTGAATTCTGCTGCAAGAGCTGGTAGCGCAATTTCATTTAACTACGCGGCGCAACGTTCAAGATAATTTTTCATCGTAATTTTGTAAGATTATCTGTATAAAAGGTATATTTTTCTGAATCTAAATAAAATATGCTATATTTAAGTATTTCTAAAATATTAATTTGTTTATAGGTTGTAAAGTTATAGCTGTTTAAACGTATTTTTCCAAGTTAAATTTTTGACGTTTCTATGTTTCATTCGGAAACCACTTGCACAAAATGAAATAAAAATGCCAGAAATGAATTCCTCGTCCTTAATTTATACGAAAATGATACCAAACTTAACCTGATAGCTATATTCTATCGTTTGCAACTGTTTGAGTTTGTCCGGTCGGAGCGTCCCTTTGATTCCCCCCCCCCCCCCCCCTCCCGCTCCAGAGGGGGGGCTCCCGTGGGGTACCGATCTTGATCGGTCTTTTATGACCCCCTGAGCAACTGTACCAAGTTTCAAGCCATAGTCATGATTTCTAAAGGTTTACAATTTTAATAGCCGTGGTGGTCCAGTGGCGAGTAACCTTGCCTGCCGTGCCGGAGGCGATGGTTCGATCCCCGTCCAAGCCGACTCGTACCAATGAGTTTTTCGGAATTTATGTACGATTTGTTACACCACTGGCTTTTCGGTGAAGGAAAACATCGTGAGGAAACCTGCATGCTTCAATTTCGAGGCGTGTATTGTACCCACTGTCCATTATAAGTGGCGACGGGCTCACCCCCCGTCACACTGGACAGAGTTTCGGTACTAATGGTGAAATGTGGATGTTCTGAGATTTCAGAATATCTCTGACTACCCCCTCGGGGAATATAGTCGTGAGCATATGCTAATGCTATGCTACAATTTTTTTCTTAGACAAGCGCCCTCACTACAACATTGGTATGACATTGGTAAAATAATGATTTAATAGCTAAAAATTTTAATTTTTAGTTTTTTTTTTTTTTTTTTTTTTGTAATAGCTTTGCATATTATGATCCTGATCCTGTATTACCCGAGTGGGTCGTATTGTATATACGAGGAGGTACCTATCATATTCCACATTTCACTAGCAGGCATCCAAACTAAGCCCCATGTGCGCGAATCGCTACAGCGACAACACGTTCCGAAGCGTTGGTAGCTTAAAAAAGAATTGACGTTTAATAAGTGTGCTTCAGGCTATATTGAATAAATTATTTTGAATTGAATTGAATTGTCACAGCCAGTGATAGGGTCAATTATTATACCTATGCCACCTTCCTGGGTCAATCTTATTTTGATGAGTCGATGGCATGTCAATGAGTTATACTGGTCCAAATATGTAATGTTCTTGGATTTGACATCAGCGTGTTGATTTTCCAGTATCAGTATCAGTGGGGGTTCAGTATCAGTAGATACGTCACTCGGAGGTCTCTCCGTACATCTCTGGGATAATATATTATTATTCCCCAAAACTATTTGTATAGATCCCTAAAAAAACCTTCCATGTCCATCATCATGTTATACTCAATCGTACCGGAACCTACCTAATAAACTAGTTCTCATCGACAAAAAATATATGATACCAAACAAGAGTGCTCTGCTATAATTCATCGAGGGGATCCCTTGACCACCTGCCTTCATCATCAGACCCTCAATGTTACTGGTACCACAAAGTTCTCATTGTATTATTTGAAATAAATCTATTATTATTATTCCCCAAAACTAGGGCTGCCATCCGTCCGGGTTTCCCCTAGTTAGTAGTAGATTTATTCGCGCGGGGTTGTCTGTCTCAAAAGTGTCTGCGGTAATCTAAATTCAGCTATCCCATACATTAAGTTTGGATCAAGTATGTTTGCAGTTTTGTATGGAATAACAGATTTATTCGTTGTGATTCATATTTTCTTCCCATAGAGAAAGTTAATTCGGTTTGATGGTCTGGTCATACCCTTAAAATACCGTCAGCATATTAGGAAGAATATCTCGAACTACACATTACTATTATTTGGATTTATTTGTTTTAGCATGCATTAGCATAGCATAAGCATATGCTCATGACTATATTCCCCGAGGGGGTAGTCAGAGATATTCTGAAACCTCAGAACATCCACGTTGTTTTAGCAATACAAGATATTTAATATTATACTATCTCAAGAAGGCATGTACTACGTCCCTTCGCCCTTCTATAACGTATTAGCATAACGTTTCAGGAACGAATGTGTTCGCTCCAGCTGACGCACCCGGACCCCGGACCCCGGACTTCAGACTCCGGATCCCGTATCCCGGATAGCGAAGGACGAGGGCGGCATGCAGATAATGTCACGTCACTGTGGTATCATATCGTTGGCTGTCTTGCAGTATATTTTGTGTCTTATCTTATTGTTAATATTCTAATAGAGGCGGAACAAAACGGGCTCTTCTTATCAAGAAGAAAGAGCGAGCAAGATAAACTCTACCACGCTGGCCTAGTGCTTTTGATCAAGTTTTGGTAGTTATTTATATGTACTTAGTACAGAGTGCCTCCGTGCCTCCGTGGTCTAATGGTTAAGAGCATTGGGCTCTTGACACGGAGGTCGTGGGTTCGATTCCCACGGGGGGCACCTAGTGAAATGTCACTTTGTGCGTTTTTCCCCAGTTGGTTAGGACATTGCAGGCTGAGTCACCTGATTGTCTGAAAAGAAAGATGATTCCATGCTTCGGATGGCACGTTAAGCTGTTGGTCCCGGCTACTATCTCTGGTGGTAGTTGTCTTTACATAAAAGCCACGTCAGAGGCCGTAAGGCGGTTTGAATAAACTCTGACACCAGGGCTTGCAGCCCACTCGATAAGAAGAAGAAGTACAGAGTTACCAATTGTATTAAAGATATTTATGAAAACAGCCTATGCATTTTCTGACGTTATCTTCTTCTTATCGTGTGGACAGCAAGCCCTGGTGTCAGATAAAGAGTTAGAGTCAGAGTTTATTAAGACCGCCTTACGGCCTCAGACGTAGTTTTTTTGTAACGACTACTAATCACAGAGATAGTAGCCGGGACCAACGGCTCAAAGTGTCATCCGAAGTACGGAATCATCTTTTTTTTTCAGACAAACAGGTTATTCAGCTTACGTTATTTTGTGAAGAAACTGAGAATTTTTTTGTAGCACATCCATTTTTAGTGTGGCGGGCTAGATCACACACAATATAAAGAACTGGTACACCTACGAAGCGCAAAATGTCAACATAGTTATAGCTAAAAGAAACGCTTAGAAAATAAAAGATGCCGTATTTACATAAATGGCAGATAACGCCTATCAAGTGTCAGTAGTCCGCTTTATAAAACAACCGGAAGCGATGAGACGCAAGTGAGATTTCCGGCTGAAAGCCTCCTCACGTTGATAAGAAAACGAAGTGCTAACGAGAAGCAGGTTCCGTTTATAAGATTATAGATAGTAAGTACTAAATTAACCGTGAAATAGTTGATGTGAATGATAGCATAGCATAGCATAGCATATGCTCACGACTATATTCCCCGAGGGGGTAGTCAGAGATATTCTGAAACCTCAGAACATCCACGTTTCACCAGTTGTACCGAAACTCTGTCCAGTGTGACGGGGGGTGAGCCCGTCGCCACTTATAATGGATAGTGGGTACAATACATGCCTCGAAATTGAAGCATGCAGGTTTCCTCACGATGTTTTCCTTCACCGAAAAGCCAGTGGTGTTACAAATCTTACATAAATTCCGAAAAACTCTTTGGTACGAGTCGGCCTGGACGAGGATCGAACCATCACCTCCTGCACGGCAAGCAAGGTTACTCGCCACTGGACCACCACGGCTTTGTGAATGATGTGAATGATTAAGTTAATTAAAACTCTATTTCCTTCCCGAGAGCGTCGTCGGTCGTCCAGAAGGTCATTTCTATTCTGTCTAACCACCTATCACAACTTGATACATCGGTTTACGTCTAAATCCTCGAAAATACGTCGGCTGAGACTGAAATTCAAAAACACTTCTTGCTTAGTTTCGAATTAATGTTAATTTCGAGTTTGACAGATCGAAATAGGTACGAACTCAACCTGCTAATAATAATGACGAAGTTTGAGTTCGTATTATTCGATCTGTAGAACTAAATACGAAAATTCAAAATTCATACTATGAGCGATCCAAGCACGAAGTCCTCGTCTCTGAAATCAGCCTAAGAGAATGCTAAAACCACACGCTTCTAAGATTAGTTGTAGTAACGTATTCGCCCCCACTGCTAAGGATTGCGGATCGTGAGATCGTAAGTAGGTTTATAAGTAGGAACAAAAAAAAACACTGAAATCGCAAAACAAATCTGCTGTTCCATACTAAACTCTAGACTCAAATGTATGAGATAGCCAATTTTTTTTTTGCGATTTCATGTTTGGTCCCACTATAAAAGTTGTTCAGTTTGATGGTCTGAACCACCCCTGAAAGTTTCGGAACGGTCAAAAAATACGACTTTTGGAAGAATATTTGAAACAGACTTTATCCTTATCCCATTTACACGATCAATTTCAAAGTAAATGTGTGGATCCACCGCAGGCGCCGACAGTCCATGTTGATACGTTTACGGCATCAGCATGTGTAGTAAAGTAAACGTTTGTATATCATGGTGGGCTGATTGACGATGGAGCGCGCGGCGATAACCGCGAGGTGCGAGGTGTTGGAACTTGAAGCCGTGGAGCGGCAGTCGACGATCAGCCGCCGCCGCCGCCGCCCGCGAGTACCACCGCACCGCCTGCCCTGCCGACCCGAGCGTCCCCGAGTGTGCCCGCGTGTGTACTGTGTGTGCCCCAGTGTTGCGCCGTGTAGCGGACCTAGAGCGGACACCTGTGGCGTCGACGAGTTTCATTTGCGGAGCCAACTGTAAGTTAGTTTCAAAACTATTTCGACCTTGCAGAAGTTGAGGATTGAGTGAAAACATTATCATAAATCAGTGTTATATGTTAACTGGGCGTCTTTCTAAATTGATCGGATTGAATTACATTGGAGCTGATGGATCGTCTAACTTGTAATTGATGAATCAGGTTTCTATTTCGAGTCGGCGTAAAGTTTTATTTGAACAATTGAATTAATCAATTTGCTTAATTACATTTGACTGGACCATTAATCGGCGACCTCTGACATTTGAATTAGGTACTCTGTTGTGTAAATGGAGCGATTAAGAGAAAAAAAACTCACGACGATAATCGCTCTTGAGGTGGTCTGAAACTTAGCCACAACAGACTGTTGCGTTGTCAGCTTAACGCTGCAGCAAGACTCACCTATGATTCGACATATTGACATTTTCAGGATGAAGCGACATGTCAAGTAGTAATAATAAGAGTAAGCAAGCCGTTCACCTACTGATACTGCATGAGAAATAGTATCCCTTAGTCACCTCGTAAGATTACCAGGACCAGAAAAAAAACGTATTTCCTGCGACTCTACAGGTTGCCAACAGCTCTACATATCTACATGATAATTAAAAACTAGGTGCCAAAGTGGGTAAAACTGGCCCAGGATTGGGATGCCTTGGAGATGAAGTGGGATGTCTATGCCCAGCCGTGTGGTAGAATTGGCTAGAAAAATATGGTACCTAAAGTTTTCTTTTCTGGGTGATTTTTAAATAGTTTCCTTCAGAAGTGGGCAATCAGTTCATCAAACTTAACAACTTTTACTATGGGTATGGGAGCAAACCTTAATATAAAAAGAAAAATCTCCTGGTATTTCCCGAGGAAAAACTAGGTGATTTTTTGGAGGAAATGTTCCTCCCTATTTTAGCACCCAGCGTCGAAATTTATAATACAAGTATTTTGCCAGATTGTACTTATATACAACCTGTTAATGAATACACGCAAAACTAGAAAGTAGTTTGGTTAGAAAGAATAAAGAACAGAATCGAATTATCATGGTTTCAACATAGGTAATTTTTATCGAAATTTTAAATATTTTAAAATTACTGAACTCGATCTCAACCCACCGCACGGGCACACTCACCCTACTTACTACCAAAAGAAGATTCTTAAAATGTATCCATGAGCACGTTAGCGCTTTCATTAATTCGTCGTATCCTAAGAATAAAGGCGCAACTGCAAACTGACAACTTTTCAGGAGGAAGTTTTTTGTATTTTATTTCAATACTAACAGATATTTTAGAGATGTTAGCTTTTAAAACAATGTTAAACTACTCTGGGATTCTAACGAAACTGTAACTAAGACGATTATTTCATGATTTCTGGTAAATTTGTCCCTTATGTCCTTATTCGCTGGAGTAAAATGTGTTCTGTTAGACATAAGTAACGTTATGCCTTTTTTCTCCGGAATATGCCAGGTCGTAAGAGCATTAGGGGCTATTTATCGTTCACTTATGTAGGTAATTACTACAACAAATGTAAAAAGAATCCATAATCATATTCAGAATTATCCTTGACCGATATAATTTTAAATAGAAATCATTGTTCATCTATTATCGGTAGAACTAAAAATTTCTTAACCGATACATTTTTATATAGACAGCACGGTTCGCCGAAAGATCTTTAGAAATTGTGCATACTTGACCGATACTATTATTGTATAGATAATTTAGTTCGCCGAAAGTTTGGTTAATCAAATTAGCCTTTCAGCGAAAGGTGGTATCGCAGATAGGGGTGCGTGCACAACTCATATGACAAAGAAGCTAAAATAAATTGCCGCTAGACTACAGTTGCGAAATTAGGCTGTACTATCTTGGTAAACATAAAAATACTAACTACCTACCTCATGAGTCATGACACAACATTCATTTTATACTCTGAAAATATCTGCTATACCTTCATATTATAATAGTAAAAATAAAAATGATGAATGACGCTGATTTATAGTTGCAGGCAGGAGTTTTAAGTCGTTAATGAAGGCAAGCAGCTTGCTTCTAAAAACCGTTATTTTTGTAATGTTGTAATGATATCTTAATAAGATAATACCTAAACACTTCGAGAGTCAATACAATTTTGTTGATTTTCTAATAAAAAGATTGGTTTTCTAATAAAAGAAAATAACATGACATTTTTGACAGACGATATCCCGGACGTTGACTCGAGCGAGATTAGAAAAGCCCTCAAACAACTTAAAAATAACAAAGCTCCGGGTGAAGACGGAAAAACAACAGAGCTTCTGAAGGCTGGAGGTACTCCTGTTTTGAAGGCCCTAGGAAAGCTCTTCAATTCCGTCATTCACAATGGCATAACACCGGAGGCGTGGAGCGGAAGTGTTGTGGTCCTGTTCTTCAAGAAAGGAGATAAAACCCTCCTCAAGAACTACAGACCGATCTCACTTCTGAGCCACGTCTATAAGTTGTTCTCGAGGGTCATTACGAACCGTCTCGCTTGAAAATTCGACGAGTTTCAGCCCCCGGAGCAGGCCGGGTTTCGAAAAGGCTACAGTACCATAGACCACATCCACACGGTAAGGCAGATTATATAGAAAACCGAGGAGTACAATCAACCTTTGTGTCTAGCCTTTGTGGACTATGAGAAAGCCTTCGACTCGATCGAGACCTGGCCTGTTCTGGAGTCCTTGCAGTGATGCCAGATCGACTGGCGATACATTGAGGTGCTTAGATGTCTGTATGACGCCGCCACTATGTCCGTACAAGTACAAGATCAGCAGACGAAGCCGATCCAACTGCTAAGAGGAGTGAGACAGGGGGATGTTATTTCCCCGAAACTGTTCACTAATGCGATGGAAGACGTCTTCAAGATGCTCAATTGGAAAGGACGAGGCATATGTGTGAACGGCGAGTACATCTCACACCTGCGTTTTGCCGACGACATTGTCGTCATGGCGGAATCGCTGCATGACCTCAGTGGGATGCTTAGCGACCTTAATGCCGCTTCCCGACGGGTCGGTCTCGGCATGAACTTAGACAAGACGAAAGTCATGCTTAATTCTCATGTCGAGCCAGAGGCGGTATACGTCGGTGAGGCGGCGATAGAAATTGTGCAAGTCTATGTCTACCTTGGACAGACTATAAGACTAGGTAGAAACAACTTCGACAAGGAGGCCGCTAGGCGTATCCAGCTAGGATGGGCTGCTTTCGGGAATGCTATGTCATATATTCTCCTCGGCCCTACCACAATGCCTCAAAACGAAGGTGTTCAATCAGTGCGTTCTGCCAGTGATGACCTATGGTGCGGAAACGTGGACCCTGACGATAGGGCTAGTTCATAAATTCAAGGTCGCTCAGCGAGCTATGGAGAGAGCTATGCTCGGTGTTTCTCTGAGGGACCACATCAGAAATGAAGTGATTCGTCACAGAACTAAAGTGGCTGACATAGGTCAGAAAATTAGCAAGCTGAAGTGGCAATGGGCTGGTCATATCTGCCGAAGAACTGACAACCGATGGGGTGTCAGAGTTCTAGAGTGGAGACCGCGAACTGGTAGGCGTAGTGTGGGACGCCCTGCTGCCCGCTGGACAGACGACCTAAAAAAAGTAGCGGGGAGCGACTGGATGAGGAAGGCCGAGGACAGAGTTTTGTGGCGCGCCTTGGGAGAGGCCTATGTCCAGCAGTGGACGATGATAGGCTGATGATGATGACAAAAATCAACAAAAATTTTTGATTTTGAGAAATTTTTAGTTCTACCGATAATAGATGATCAATGATTTCTATTTAAAATAATATCGGTCAAGGGTAATTCTGAATATGATTATGGCCCGAACCGATTATACCTTTGGTACCGGGGACTTTTTTCGTATCTAAAATCCAAAAAAATGCATTTGAATTTGTTAGTAAAGCTAAAAGAAAAATATGCAGCACACACAATTCCTAATGGTAAAAAGCCCCAACCACCACAAAGGCTTCTCAAAAAAATCATTAATAAAGCTATACAATATGTGTTATCTTGTATTTTACATTATATTCATTTGTAAAATGTTAGTTAAACTAGTAATTTCATACGTACAAACTGCATAATGTGCAAAAAACATACAAAATAAAATTAGTACGTAGAATAAGGCCACAAAAGCGATTAGGGCTGAAAACTCTTCATACTAATTATTTTACCACTTTATTAGACAATTCCGTGGAATAAAACCACTGATGCAATAGCGCCTTTTTTCTACGGAGTTCCTAAAACTACATTGAAAACGATGAATACATTTCTTAACATCAAGTGAGCTCAAAATAAATCACTATACAACCTAATACTCTTAAAATGTTTCGGTTATCATTCAGGTATCACGAAGTAATTATTGTTACAAAACAACAGCGACGACAACGCATTACGCGCGGGAAACCAGCCAGGGAGTGAGTGCGCGGAGAAATGGCGGAGTGGCACATGCGTCCGCCCTGCCCCCCACACGTCGTCATGCTCCCGGGAAGAAAAAAGTCACCAGCACAGTTGTGGCCATTTTCGTCGGATAAATCCAGAGATAGCAATAGTGGCTTTTTTTAAACCTTGATTTTCTTGTTGATAAATTTGATTTTGAGGTGATTTATTGAATGAAGTTGATATAAAAACGGTAGCTGATTTTAAATAAGCAATAAAAATAAAAAGGCACAACGGCAAGAGTGCCTTTATTCGTAGGATACGACGAATTGCTGAAATGATAACAAATCATTTTTGCCACAAAACTTAAAATGCGAATAACTTTAAGTTTAAGTGTTGGTGCATGTATGGGAGTGAATGTTGGGTATGGAATAAAAGGAATGAAAGTCGAGTGAATGCAGTTGAAATGCGCTCCTTACGAAGTATATGTGGTATTACTTTGGTTGATCGAATCAAGAACTGTGTGATAAGGGATTGGTGTAAGTTGAAGGATGATATAGTAACAAGGATTGAAAGGGGTATGCTTAGATGGTTCGGTCACGTAGAGAGAATGAATGAAAGAAGACTAACGAATGAAATTTATCAAGCAAAGGTGAGCGGAAGTGTTGGGAGAGGCCGTCCGAGGAAAACATACCATGATCAAATCAATGATCTTTTCCGAAAAGGACAAGTGCGTAGCACCCTCAATCGACGGAAGTGCATGAAGAGATGTATGAATGTGAATGAGGCTAAAGAGGTGTGTCAGAGTCGTAGCGTGTGGCGGTCCGTGGTCTCTGCCTACCCCCATGGGACAATGGCGTGAGCTTATGTATGTATGTATGTTTAAGTTTTTATGTATCAAAATAATGAAATTATTGTTTCAATCGAATTACTTTGTTATAAATCAGTTGGGGTGTATGAGGTTTTGCGCTTATTCATTAACACGTTGTATATGTTGGAACTTCACTACATATTTAGACAGCAATACCTCTACAGTTGTTACACATTATACATAGAATAGAAAATATCTTGACAAAGCGGACGAAGTCGCGACGAATCGCTAGTGAATAATAAATGATGACTGAAAGCGAGCGATAGCCTGAATCGAAATGAAATCACGATGGAATAGGTAGAGAATTGGTCGCAGTTCGTTCGCGCTACAATCATCATCAGATGCGGTCGGTCCGCTCTGTTGAGTCTGAATCAAACAAATACACCGACACGTGAACGTTTGGCAAGCAATCACAACAAGGTCACATTAGGTCTGCACCTCGCTGGAATGGGATGCACGTCTCGCTTCCCCTTTCGCGTCCGTACGGACTTAATAATTACGTCGATACGGTTAGCACTAGTGTATCCATCTTCGTGGCCTATACGCGTTTCAATAATTTGGTACACGCACGGTTTCCCAACGAACCAGAGCGCCGAACTCCAGAGCATCGGCGACAGGTTTACAGACAATGTGACCGGGATGTATCATCTTCATTCTCCTCTTCTATCGAGTAGACACATCGTGGTGAAGACACGACGGGAACAACCTGGGCATTGAGCAAACAGGCTTAATTCACACTAAGATAGCAGCAGCGGCTATCATCCATTTGACTGTTCAAATTGCCTATCGCTGCCAGCTACCTGGCCCTGCGATTTTGGTGTGTATTGAGCCTAATTCAGCCATTTTCACACCCGTCATCGATCTGACTTATTAGAACAATTATTATGGTTAATTTGAATAAAATCTATGAAATCCCACAATTACTTTTCCAACAAAGATTTACTCTTATAAAATGGACAATAGGTACCTACAGGAAATCTTGATCTACAATATAGCTGTTTACTCTTCCGTACGGCTGCACGGGGGCGTGCAGTATTGCCGAATAATATTAATGTAAAGGTGTAAAATTTCCAGCCGACAGAATGATACTGCAGATGAAAATCTGCAGTTCAATCGTTTTGACATTGGAAATGTCTTTTCGTAAGCTGCAGTGTTGGCTCCGATTTCACGAAAAAGTGTGATCCACTTATATCTCTGAGAGTTGTGAAGATATTATGATATTAAATTAAAAAGAGGCTCAAAAGACGCGTATTTACGAGAGCTGTAAATTGCAGAAATAATTATTCGATAAAGTCGACAAAGAAAAAAGTTATGGCCGTACGGACTGATGATGATGAAGAGACCAAGAAATGGGCAAAATATTTAACTCCATCTAACTGAAATTGTTCAGTGTTCGGAACAATACAATGTCGTACCGAACAGAGAGGTGAACGGGGAGACCTTTGTCCAGCTGTGGGATAAAACAGGTTAAAAAAAAGGCGAGATTGTTAACTAGCCGTGATGCGTGAGTTGGGAAAAATCCTCTTTATAAGGCAGAGTCAGTGGTAGATATTGTTGATAATGTTACAGCACAAGTCATCATCATCTCAGCTGATGGACGTCCACTGCTGGACATAGGCCTAACCCAAGGATCGCCACAACGACCGGTCCTGCGTTGCCCTGATCTAACGGGTTCCCGCTGCCTTCAACCCACGCTGCGCTTTCCGGTATGCGGTCGCCACTCGAGTACTCTTCGGCCCTCGGCCATCGGTTCTGCAAGCAGTGTACCCCGCCATTGCCACTTTAGTTTAGAAATTCTTTGGGCTATGTCAGCTACTCTAGTTCTTCTGCGGATCTCTTCATTTCTTAATTTATTATCGCGCAGGAAAACTCCACAACAGCAAAAGTATCGCCCCCCAAGGGTCAAACATGTATTTATAATTGCAAACGAGAACAGGAAAAGAAAAACGTAACAGTTTCAATTTATAAACACATGAAATATTTATAATTCACAATTCCAGCCGGTCGGTGCTGGCGCGCCGCCAGCAGCGCTCCTACTTCACATAGACTTATAATTGATCGTTATAATACCGGCTTTCAGTATTCACATCTCATTTGATACGTCATATCTCCAGTAAGCTGTTTATTTGAAGAACAAACTGACTTTTCATCATCAGATATCAATTAGCGAGACAGCGTCTGTGGCACGTTGCAGAGCCGTACGGGCACGCAATCACGAGGGTCCGGATTCAAAAGAGACGGGGCGCAAGTGGCCTATGAGTCAATAGAGATGGGAGTAAAGTAGACTTGTTGGGAGACCTTTCCTCATGACTCACTGAAAGGCGCATCAAAATCGGCACCGAGGATTTTGAGAAAATCATGATTCAAGTTACTATGAGATTTTAGTTACCCTCAGTGTATTTTTTGTGAAGAGACTGCATTAACTGGACCACGGAGATTCTTCATCTCCATGGCCCCGTCGCTAACCGTCGCACACGTCACACCACACAGTTGTTATGACAACTGTCATGTCATGTCATGTCATGACAAACGTATAGTGTGAAGTTTTTGACGGCTTGCGAGGAGACCATGGAGATGAAGCATCTCCGTGGTCGAGTACATGCAGTCTCTTTTCAAAAAATACACTGAGGGTAACTAAAATCTCATAGTAACTTGAATCATGATTTTTTCAAAATCCTCGGTGCCGATTTTAATGCGCCTTTCAGTGAGTCATGAGGAAAGGTCTCTCAACAAATATACCACACTCCCATCTCTATTGGTTCATAGGCCACTCTCCATACAAAGTTGCCCAGTCTCTTTTGCACGGACGACATTCCATGTAGGTGCCAATGATTTTTTATACACACTAAGAGACCTATGCCCTGCAGTGGGACGTATATGTGGGTTGATGATGATGGTGATAGCGAGAGAGATGAATATTATATTAACTTAATACCACATTCTGCCATAATGCGAGTGACGAAGTTAATGACATTTTAGAAAATAGAATCTCAACTGTATAGTAATTCGTCCCATTGACGTACGCTGAAGAATATATTCTGTTGCGTATTCCCTGATGTCAAAAAATCAGCATTGTGCACGCGTTGTGAACTAATACCCGAAAACTCTTCATAGGGGTAGGCCTGTCTCCCAATTAGTGGGCTGGCATGTTATACACTTGACTCTTCATTAATTTATTCTGCCATGAAACCCTAAGATGTATACGTGACTGCTAGAAAGATATTACTCTGAACACCCAGCTCCTCTGATCTCCACAACGACAGATTCTATGGCATGAGTTTGATAACACAGTTACAAGTCTAACGAGCATCGTGGGTCACGCGTTGCGTAAACCAATTTGACGACATGCCATGCACCATTTAGTTTTTCTAACTTAATACCGTCTGCTCTTGGTGAAGGAAAACATCGTGAGGAAACCTTGATTGCATACGCTGAAGTGAAGCCTACCAATCCGCACATATATCCTCACTGAAGGTAGGCCCGTACCCTACAGCAGGACGTGGTGATGATGATGAAGTCAAGGTCAAACTAGATACCAAATTGTTCAAGCTGCTCCAGCAAGGTTCACTGCGCATACGCTGAAGATATGGGCTTAGCCGTTCATTAATTAACCCGTCAAAGTGCTCGTTTTGATCTTCTTGAGATGGCAACGTCCACACCGTTCACTCACAAAGGAATAATTAAAAATTAATCGTTCAATTTATGCCCCATTTTGATTTATTTTGTTTTAATTTGAACTAACTAGCTTTTATTGCTTTTAACTAGAAAATTCAAATCAGCGCTTTTTCGAGTCAGCGGCGCCGCTAATTGGGCTTTGATGTTGACGACAGCATCACAGCTCGCCTCACCTCGCGTCACCTCGCGTCACCCGACGTCCCTCGTCACTCGTCACCCGTCACCCGTCACCCGTTCGTGCGTCGCCGCTCTCTACGTGTTTACACTCCGCCGAGATTTGTTTCGTTTAAGAGATCAAACAAAAGGAAATTGCCTCACGATAGCAAACAAGTGCCTCTGAGAGGATTGCTCAGTAAAAGACACTTTACTACGCGATACCTGTTCATCAACAAGGACTTTACATTTTCGATATATCGCGATCGTATTTGTCGGAAGTTCAATGGAATAAAGTTGAAATTTTTACGAAAACGTACACAATCAAAACGTAAAGTAGGTTAGGGATATATTTGAAAAAAAAAACAAAGGGCGTATCCACGACCGGCTTCGTCTAAATTTAAGACTCTAAAGCAATACATCTGTCATATTCACAACAGGCTTCGCCATTGGTAAATACATATCTCTCATCCACCACAGGCTAGGGATATAACATTGTTTCTCAAGATAATGCATGTCTTTGTGAGTGAAAAATTATTTCATTTTCATTGATTCATTCAATAACAATAATACATTGTGTCTGAACATCATACGTTACATTAAAATAAAACCGTTTAACAAAATATACCTACTTAAAATTACAATTTAAATTAAATGTAATTACTAAAGTCAACATTAATTAATTACAATAAACTGTGAGTTAACAATTAATTTTAACACACAGTAGTAGTTGCTACTGAAAATAAATCTTTCTACTTATGTTATAATAAATTTTAAATCGTTCATCAACATCCATGTCACATCGCATAGTATAAAATATGAAAGTACCTGCTATAAATTATTTATACAAGTTAATTATGGAGAATACAATACATTAACATGTCTCACCTTATAACTAGCCACCTGTAACCACTCGACATCTTGATTAACTATTTCACCACACCATAGTCACTATGGCAGCAAGGATGAGGCTTGATATAGTTTCAGATTCAGATTCATTTATTTATTTGTCAAAATGTAGTGCATTACAGTTGGTGTTAATATTGTTGTACCAATGATAATTACTCATCATCACCATATGCCTTTCCATCATCGGTTGCAGATGATTTAAACAATATTGTAGGAGAAGCACTTTAGCAAAATTAATTAGTGCCTGTTTTACCACGTCTGGGTAAGTTTTTGTTAGCTTATCCGATAGATAGTTTGACATAATTTTGTATGAAATTGTGTCAAAATATCTGTCGGATAAGCTAACAAGAACTTATTCAGAAGTGGTGAAACAGGCCCTTAGACTCTTACAAAACACTTGCATAAACTCGCGACTATAAATTCCTCTCGGGGTAGTCAGAAACTTTTATACAACTGCAACTAACGTACTCTTAGATCATCATCAGCCTATTTACGTCACACTGCAGGGCACAGGCCTATCCTCTAGGAGGGTGTCTGGGCATTTTCCACCACGCGTGCCCAATGCGGATTGGTAGACTTCAAATCCGCATTAGAATTTCTTCTTCAGCGTATGCAGGTTTCCTCACGATGTTTTCCTTCACCGTTTGAGAGCAGTCGGTATTACGTACATACCTAAGTTAGAAAAACTCATTGGTACGTGGCATGTTGTCCGTGCGGATTCGAACCCGGACCTCATGATTAAGCGTCCATACCTCTCCGGAACGCGCCACCGAGCTCCTAACCTCCTATTCCGATATTCTTAGATATTCCGGTCTGACGGTAATAATCGGGACCAACTGCTTAGCGTGCCTTCTGAAGTATGGAGGTAATCGAGAAACAGGTCATCCATCCAAATACCAGACGGAGTTGTTAGTTTCCGATACCCGCCTCGACTGCTTACGTTTTATAGCGCTTCAGAAACGTTTGTGAAACCGATAAAACATACAAAGTCTCGAAGCGACGTGTGAGGAGAATGAAATATTATATATAAAACGTTCCCTCAAGGTTTATTGACAAATAATTCACGAGTTTATTGCTAGTTGATGCTACGGAACGCACTGAACTGAACCTTTGCCTTCGATTTAACGATATAAATGATTCATTCGTGTAGTTTTGCATTTGTTTTCAAATAGTTTTATATACTCCGCAGTACACGCTTCAATTATTACGCGTTTGATTGAAATTCTATCGCGTATTGTTGCATATAAAGTTTAACAGCCATATTAGTGAACCTGCCTGCTGAACCGGAGTGTCGCTATTTGGATTCCCGGAAAGGGAAAATATTTGTAAGTCTGATGAATATGAATGCATAGGTAACACAAGGTCGTGGATATTTGTGTCTATTTGACAGACATCATAATAAAGGATCACACAAAGACGCATTGACCGAGCGGCAGACGTCAGTCCGTCATTTGTGAATCAAGGAATTGGAATAAACCGCACGTAGAAGCACACACGGTGACGGATTGACGCACCGTGTGTGCTTCTACGTGCGGTTTCATACAACTCCTTGCTTCACAAATGACGGACTGACGTCTGCCTCTCCGTCAAGGCATCATCGTGTGTGAAAGCGCTAAAACTTATAGTTATAAAATAAAACTTATGAAGTTCACAAAGTGCCACTTCCAAACATAGTGGGTTGGTATTGATATGTATCGTTTGCCCCATTTACTGCAATAAAATATTAATAATGATATTTTCATCGTGATGTGGTACACTCAGTTCGGCATATAGTCGGGGAGGGGTGCGGGGCGTAGGGAGTGGGGTTCCATTCCGCGGTTATATTGTCAATATTGAGCTGTTATGTCGACGGTGCTATGCTCTAGTGACGAGGGGTAAGAATTTTGTCGAAGAACGGCTGATTGCAGCATTGTGATTTGATTATAGCCATGATCGTAAGCTTCGATCAAAATAAAATTTATTTTGATCGAAGATCGTAAGTACCTGTTATGCAATGGGGGCTACGAATAAGTTATTCTTATTCGTAGAATGGGGGTTTGTATCGTTCTAAAACTCAGAACTTACTGAAGGCTATTCATAAAGGGATACACTCAAAGAAATCTATAACTAAATGATTGTTAAATGTAACTGAACATTAGTGACTACCGAACTGTTTTGTAAAACATAATCTAACATTTGGTTATAAATAGCCGATTGTTTAGCTGTTTTAACCAAATGTTTGATTATGTTTTACAAAACAGTTCGGTAGTCACTAAAGTTGGGTTGTATCTAATAAAACATTTTTTTCAGTGGACACTGAAAGAAAAAACTGTGAATTTATGTACGCACCTGTATAATTATTTGGTCGATATCTCGTGTATTGATCTTCAATTGTTATGTTTTATAAACAACTAGATCACAGCGGCGAATTCCGTACCGCCTTAGAATCTTCCCGACACACACTTGGCCGTTTTTTTGCCTATATGTAGCATTACGGATAATGTAAGCATTCTATTGGTGAAAGAATTATTCAGATCGGTCCAGTAGTTTCGGAGCCTATTCAATACAAACAAACAAACAAATAACCTCCTTTTTTTTATTGAAGTCGGTTAAAAATCATTAGTATAGACGAGTACTAAATGTTGAATTTTATAAGTTTTTATTCTATTCCACAATTTGTATTTGTTACCTATTTGTAAAATTGAAAGTATTTTTCTTTGTTTTTATTTTCTAGTTATTTTTCTCTTGTGTCTCGATTAGTATAGTAAATGAAATGTATCTACTTATAAAATAGGCTATTTTATTTATAATTCTTTTGGTACCACTGCCTGGAGGAGGGCGCTGGTATTAGTACTTCAGACTCTGTCTGCATAGATACCAGCGCGCCAACCATACACTACATAAAAAACTCAAAAATGTATGTACCTAAATATGCCTAGTTATTATGAACCTAATAAATTATTTGTATTGTATTTGTATTTGTACCTCACTCCCCGTCACACTGGACAGAGTATCGGTATTACTAGTGAAACGTGGAACTTCTAAGGTTTCAGAATATCTCTGACTACCCCCTCTGGGAATATTGTCATGAGCATATGCTTATGCTATTCTTCTCAGTGATTCGTTATTATAATTGAAAATCTCAACAAATCACAGAGCCTGTCTATTTCAGAGATGATTTCCTTACAAGAATCAGAACATGTAAAATTCAAGTGCCCCAGATGTCTTCTATAATCATTACGAGTTGGCTCGCGTCGCGGTCGGCAGTGTATAGTGACGTCACCGCTCTCCCCTCACGCCCTGGGGGTAATCCGAGTCCTGAGCTTCAATCTCACTGAATGTCTTTTTAAGAGCTATCCCTGAGATTCCAGGGATTTGGTCCGGGAGACGTGTCAATCAATGAAGTCTGTCTTTTTATTTGACAAGGAGCGGAGACGTTATCGCGTTGTTAGGAAAAATGATTAATATTTGAGGAGAATAGAATAATTAGTCATAGGTATTGACGTCATTCGAAAAAAAAAACCTTCTGGTCAATTTTGAAACGAAAAAAAGTTTAAAATATTGTAATTTTACTCACATTTATTTTGTGAAACCGCTACGGAAAAATTTGTGTAAAAGAAGAAAATTAAATTATTGTTGCGTGTTGTGCTGTGCACTGAACCGTTAGTGGCACATGCCGTGTATCCCACGGGGCCCACGCGTGGGTCACGGCCCGTGGGACCCCACCTCCGCTCGATCACTCCACAATAATATTATTTCAGGCAACATCGATGCAGGCCCGAGGGGCGCGACCGAATTGACTTTCGATTTATTGACCTACATTCGGAAGTAGATTTAATTTAATAAAGTTGATTGTTATTGATACTTTCTAAAGGATGGGTTGGTACCTACTACCTATAGGTATACAATAATATTATAGATAAATGGGTTTGTTTGTATATGGGGTTGTTTGTACCTACAGGATGTAAAAAAAACCTGACGGAGCCTTTAGCTGCTTCAGACCATCAAACTGAACAATTTCACTATGTAGCGACATCGAAATCTAGAAAAAAAAACAACTCAAAACAAATGTAAGGGACAGCTGTCAATTACTCTGTTTACCTTAAGGTGGTTGGCGAACTGTCAATTTCATACAAAACTTTGTCGTAGAACACTCGTAGACGGTGCTTATATAAAAGTAATGTTTTATATGGAAAATTAGCTTAGAAAATCTAGATTGCGCGTATCAAATAATATTTACAATTTATAATAAAATTACAAAGATGTAAGGTTTTGAAATGTTGTATGAATAATTTCAAAGCTTGATATCTTCGTAATTATATTATGTAATGATAATGTAAATATTATTTGATACGCGCAATCTAAACTTTTATTAACACCGTCTACGAGTGTTTTACGACAAAGTTTTGTATGAAATTGACAGTTCTCCAACCACCTTAATACTCTGTAAACTAGTTTTTTATATGAAATCACATAATTGATTAAATCTTAAGCTTTTAAACACGAAAAGTTTTATCAAAATCGATCCAATTAGTTTAAATTTTGCGTGATGCTCGACAACGCAATACACGATAACCAAGAGAACTCGTGTAGGTGGCCAATCTGTAGGTTGGTAGAGATAATTGTTTGTTATAATTTAATATAAAATAATGCAATGTTATTGTATTCGTCGCATCCAAGAGAGGGCGCTGCCGCTGAAGTGTAGCCTGCGGGAGGGGCTGAGGGGGGTTCATAACGATATTTTAATTAAAAACAGATATTAAACTGCTCAAGTTGCTTGTTGTTGACAGTTGTTAGAAAACTAAACACATTACCTAACTAACTCGAGACGGTACCTTCTATTATTCGTCTGACGTATTATTAAAACTGGCCAAGACCGTGTCAGACTCGCTTATTGATAGGGTTCCGTAGCCATTGCACTCGTATTAGAAGGAAAACTTGTAACAAAATATGCTAGCATCTTTATAAATGAGACAATTAAAAACGTCGTAAAAACATATTTTGATTTACCGTCCCCGTTGTGTGTATACCCTACGAAGTTATACCTGTCACAGTGTAAATTATATAATGCATGCAGCTTGCTTGAATATGTTCATATCTACACATTAGTACATAAATGAGGCTGTCTTTTCATACTTAATTTGGTACAATATTGCTTCAACCGACTCTCAAGCTTTCCTGAATTAAACGTACAAATTACTTTCTTCCACACTAATTCAATTCTACCTGAACACAATTTTCATGTGAAATTTTGTACGTGTACAAATTGATGAGTACGGGGTGGGGTACCTACAGCCAAACTGGGTGTTGGAAGTTAGAGGGTGAAAGCCCAAAGTAGGCCTCACCTTGAATAATATTACCCAGCTGCTAATGTCTGGCTATCTACTCTCTATCAAACAAATCTGCTTTATTCTGTATTCATACTGGGAGCTTTCTGTTGAGGACACTATGAAATGTTGAGAGGATAGGCGGGCGAAATGCTAATTTGGAGAATAGGTCACTTTTCCTACTGTTTACGTATTTATCTGATCGGCCCCTTCAATACACCCCGCCGACTAGAGTGCGAAAGAGACAACTGCAGCTCGGACCGATTTTATCTACATAAAATCAGCATTTCGTATTCCCCTGTTTTCTCCTCTAAAACTAAACCGATTCCTATAATTCTTTCAAGTATAATTATGAGAAAGGCTTTGTCTGTATGTTTTGCTTTTTCTGTTTATATTGTCAAATTTGTTTGCTGGATGTCTGAAAACGAGCGGTAAAATTGGTCATTTTCGAAGGTCTCTATAGTCCATGCAGTAATGAATTAATGCAAAATATCAAAACATAAGGACATAGCAGAGGTAACATAGATTTTATGGTAAAAAAATGTTGCTCTAGTGTCTCCAGGGAGGAAACAGGGGAATACGTTTGTATTGAAAAAAATCGCCTCGCTCGCCTCGCCTCGTTGGAGAGCTGTCAATTTCATACAAAACTTTGTCGTAGAACACACTAGGTGTTAATAAAAGTAATGTTTTATATATGGAAAAATAGCTTAGAAAATCTAGATAATACTTACAATTTATGATATAGTTACGAAGATATCAAGCTTTGGAATTATTCATAAAAAAATTTCAAAGCATTTTATATCTTGTAAATGTTATTTGATACGCGCAATCTAGATTTTCTAAGCTATTTTTCCATAAATATGAAAATTAACTTTTATTAATACCGTCTACGAATGTTCTACGACAAAGTTTTGTATGAAATTGACAGCTCTCCAACCACCTTAAGCTAATATCATTGGAAGGCTGAGTGACACTCAATATTGTATTCATTATTGTAATGTGATGTTTATTTATGATTCGCTACTTTAGTTTCCATTAGGGGCTACATTCAGCGTCGAGTTGTGAAGTGACATTATAATGAGATTAGTTTCTTATTATTATGCCTTTACTATGATTTATATTGATATTTATTTGTGTTCTGGGTAGGAGATGCAAGACTTTTAGATCGTCAATCACTATTATTTAAACTTAGTAAACGTATTTCCCTCTCACCCCTATTCGTGAGAGGAGACCTTTGCCCTGCAGTGGGATTCTATAGGCTATACTTAACTTAAACGTATTTAACTAAAAATGACTTTCTATCACCTAGTTGCAGAAATGATCATTAAAGTTAACCCTTCATTAAATCTCTTGCTGTCACTTTTTGTCTTGTTGACGTAGTAAAAGCTTGCAAAAGATTTATAACGATTTTTTTTTATCTTGGACATTGTCACACAAATTATCTAGTCACATTTAAAGTACCAGAATCTAGCCTGGACTTGCATTATGATGACTAGACAACTATATAGAATACATATATAGATACAAACATCCATGACTCGGGTACTCATCGGGTAATGATTCATATTCATCATTACAAATATTTGTCTCTTACGGGAATTGAACCCGCGACCCTCGGCATAGCAGGCAGGTCCACTGATGACTGTGCTATCGGGCCGTCAACTTACGATTAACTTTAATGAGCGTTTCTGCAACTGAGTGTAAGTCTCTTACATCATAATCATCAGCCCGCATATGTAGCACTTGTTTCTTCTCACAACAACGCCATCATACTCCACCACGCGGGTCCAGGAGTGCGATTTTTGAAAGTCACACGTTAAAATCAGTAATAGAAAATGTCAAACATTACTGTGGAGATTATATGCATCTTTCTACTGCTGATTTGAGAGTGTAAATTTATAAATAGCACTCGAGAGCGGGTTAAAATGGTGAAGCGTAAATACGTTTAAATATGTGTTGGTATGTGCAAGTAGACCATAGTGGCCAAGAATAACACAACGCCTATTCTTGCTGCAGCTAAAATCAATAAAATACACATTCAATGACTCGGATTCTGCTAATTCAAGATATTCTAATTTCTGCAGAAAGCTCGAATTAATTTTGCTAGCCCATATGGGATATAATACAGGGTGTAAGGACAGCCTAGCAAATACTGAAACGATGAAGAACAACCATTGAACAACCTTCACTATGGAGCCTACAACAGGAAACGCAAAAAAAATTCAGCTGTCCCGTACAAAACTGCTGTACCTAGTTGTTCAGTTTGATGCTCTGAGTTCACCGTTCAGTATTTGCTATAGGCTGTCTCTTACACCCTGTATAGTTGTTAAAAATTTAATTATAACAACGAGGGTGGTGAGTTTTGATCGCGCGGCGGCACCTTACCAGAGCCAGGACACGCCTAAGTTAGTGCGGTCACTGGCGGAGCAGCAAACGTCAGTCCGTCCTTTGTGGAGCAAGGAGTTGTATAAAACCGCACGTAGAAGCACACACGGTGACGCATTGACGCACCGGGTGTGGTTCTATGAACTGACATCTGCCACTGCGTCATAGAGCGTCATCGTGTGTGAACGCACTAACTTAGGTCGCAGATTCTATACGAATAGAGCGAGCTACCTGTATTGTTCCATTTTAACGCAAAAGAACGGAGATAGATAATAGCGGAAGAAACCACCGTTTTCCAGATACACGTGCACCCAGACAATGTGTTTAAATATTTACGAGCCGTTGATCGTTTTATACTACTTATACGCCATAATAAACAGCGCACAATTCAAAGATCTTATTCATAAGTAAAAGCTTTAAGCCTGGTAATGGAAGAGAAAGAGCAAAGAAGGATATAAACATACTATGCGTATGCCTCGTAGGTTAGAGCTATACAGGGTGTACGTAAAATTAGGTATCATTAACCTATACATCCACATACTCTACTCATCAAATAGGTACTCCAGTAAAGTTACGGGTCGCTTGTATGGCGAATGTAAATAATTTATAATAGCTGGTTTTTTTCTTTTATATTTTAGATTACAATTCTAGTTATCATTTATATTGAAAATCCCCCTAATTTTTTTTAACATATAAATAATTAAACAAAGTAAAAAAAACATGTAAAATTGGCAAAAAATAGTATATACCATTTTTTAATGCCATTTGTTTAATACATTTGTATTCTTTTATATTAGAGGTAGGTAGATCCAATGTAAAATCACCACGGAACCTTTGTTTTTAAATTAGTCGAAATTACGAAAAACTCAATTTTAGTACAAAATTACACAGTGTAGGTATGTAAACTCATAAAAAGAAAGAAATCTGACACTGTAAATAAAAAAATTACATTTAAGTACTAAAAACTAAAAATACGAAATTTAGTGGGATTCGTTAATAAAGTATCTAACATTATTTGCATAAAAAATTGCTTATTGTAAATTATTTCCTTTCGACCCGTATTTTTACTGGACTAAAACTGAACAACTTTTACTATGGGAGCAAAACGATCAGACCAAAAAACATATCAGCTGTTCCATACGTTTGCGTCGAGTAGGTATTGCAGTGCAGTTTAGGATGGGACAGCTGACTTTTTTTTGCGCTGACAGGTTTGCTGCCACTGTAAAAGTTGTTCAGTTTGATGGGTAGAGTATTAAAGGTTAATTATACTTTTCCTAACACCCTGTGTAGGTCTGAATGACATGTCGATCAATTTAAATGCGACGTTCATCATCATCTTTAGATGTTAGATCCCACGGGTGGGAATAGGCCTTTAAGCTTTCAAATGTGTGTATTTTAATTGATTCATTTTCATTAGTCTCATACTTCACTTAAGAAGACAGCGTTAACGTTATCATGTGAAATGTTTCGATACAGTTTTTGACCAGCAAAAAACGCTCACGTTTCCTACACGGTGCCAAAAACGTTCGTTTGAAACCGGTGTGATTGATAGGGTCCTAAACTCTGTAAAGCAAATTCGAATGGAACAAATGCTTCTTTAGACCTTAGCCTCGAGTTTCCAACAACACAAATGTAAACTATTTCCGAGCATTATTTCAGCAGCCGGTCGTTCTCGCCCCGACATCCCTCTTGACCTCTCACCTCTCGCCCCAAACTTTACGTTAATCACCGATGCTCCTCAATTATCTGCCGATCGCCAGTTTCTTCTGCTCTGGATCATTTGGCTAATAATAATACCAAGTTAATACTGAAACGAGGAGAAATATTTGCTTGGTTATTTGGTTTTTAATGACTGTAACAAGTCGTGGTGGTCCAGTGGCGCGTAACCTTGCCTGCCGTGCAGGAGGCGATGGTTCGATCCCCTTCCAGTCAGGCCGACTCGTTCTAATGAGTTTTTGGAATTTATGTACGATTTATAACACCAGTGGCTTTTCGGTGAAGGAAAACATCGTGAGGAAACCTGCATGCATCAATTTCGAGGCATGTGCAAAAATCGCTCTCCTGTAGTATGATTTTTGAAAGTCAACTCAGCAGTAGAAAGATGCATATCTCCATAGTTATTTTGACATTTTCAACTGCTGAGCTTACTGAATGAGATTCAAAAATCGCACTTCTGGTCAGAATTTAGCCGTTTTCTTTGTAAAATGAGATGCATTAAAAAAAATAAGAGAACCAAATCATTATAGGTATTTAGTAATGTGAAGTAGGTATATTGTAAATTTTCATTTTCTTCCGATCAATACAACTGGAAAAAAGGGGTGACTTTAGGTGCCTTTTTCTTCAGTTTTATTGATTAAAAAAATAGATTTCGAGAAAAACAAAATCACTTCTCATGTCCTGTAGATTGTTCAGTTTTGTTTTCAGCTTAAAAAGTGTCTTAGTTAATGTATAAAATGGTTACAAAATTACCCAATTTCACGGTAAAACCAGGCGGTAGCCCCTTAAATAAAACAAATAAAATATCCACTTAAAAATACACCACTAATTTTTTATTACTAAATAAGTGCGTTCACACACGATGACGCATTGATGCAGCGGCAGACGTCAGTCCGTCATTTGTGAAGCAAGGAGTTGTATGAAGCCGCACGTAGAAGCACACACGGTGACGCATTGATGCACCGGGTGTGGTTCTATGGAATGACATCTGCCGCTCCGTCAGTGCGTCATCATGTGTGAACGCACTAATAGGGTGTGTTCAGACCATGAATCTGAACAACATTCCCTAAGGAACATGGGTCGTAAAACGAGATTTTTTTTGGACTTCCCACAGATAATCGATCGGTCGATCCGCACCTTTGTTTGGAACGTAGAAAGAGAATGGATAGAAAAGGCATTAAAATAATAATAGTCGCGAAAACGAGACAGCCTTATACGCTAATCGCATTGAGTGAGCGAGTGAAAATCTATGTTGTCTGTCCCTTTCTGCGTATGCGATATTTTTGTTTGCCATACTTGCAAGTATGGCAAACAAATGCTTCCCGCGCACTTGATTTGATGGTTTTTCTTGAAGAAAAGTGTTTTGAACGTGTTAAGGACTGTGCAAGAGGACTGTGCGATCATATTTCTTGGAATAAAATGGTGTCCTGTAGTGTTCTAGGGTGTAAACATCGCTCAGAACAGAAAAATGAGAACATAACTTATCACGCGTAAGTATTAAGTATACAATTCTTGAATTATTTTGCATAAATATGAACTGAACTTCTTTTTCGCGTTCTTAACTAAGATTTATTAGTACTTTTATGATTAAATCAGGAGTTTTTCTCACTTTTCAATAATTTTATTAGAGGTTAGTATAAGCCGGCTAAGTTGTCTACGTCTGACATCTATATCCTTTCCACTCATGTAATCTATATGATTATAACGAACGAGAATGAGAAAGCATTATTCAAAATCAATTTTATTTGGTTAAATTTGATTGTAAGGTTACCAGCATGTGATAATTTTTTTACCTCAAATATGGGGAATTTTAACGAAGTGTTTGGATTCACAATATTTTTATTATATAGTAGATAGGTAATTAAACCGACCGGGTGATCGTTTAGTGGTATTTCATCTCGAGCGTTTCCGTGCTTCAGAAGGCACGTTAAGCAGTTGGTCTCGGATAGTTCCGTCAGATGGCGTTGTAACTATTCGTTAAGCCAGGTCAGAGGCCTATTTAGGCGGCTTGAAAATTCTCTGACAGCAAGTTGACCACTACCTTGCCTCCACCAACACGCACTGGGCGTGGTGGAGTATGGCCCACTCCCTCTCACCCGTGAGAGACCCCTTATTCGCGAGAGGAGGCCTTTGCCCTGCAGTGGGATTCTATAGGCTATAACTTACTTTACTTTTAGGTAATTAAAATTATTTATGTAATGTTATTAATTTTGTTCTCAGTTGTCGGGCGCGACTGGCAGAAACAAGTTAAGCGCATCGATGGATGCGCCAAAGTGTAGGTTCTTATCTTTTGATGAAGCTTTTTTGTTTGACAGCTTATGATCTGACTTTAAATCTGGTATATAATTTGTGCGGACGAAGTCACGGGTAAACACTAGTACCTAAATAAATAAATGTTCAAGCCGTAGCCATAAGTTCTTTTGTGAATGCGATGGAAGCTATCACTTTGTCTATAGGTTTCTCTGTCTACGCTAGACAATGATATTTTACAAATGATCATAAGGTTTTAACGATTTTTACCTATACTAAGTCTATGCTGGTTTTTTTTTTAATTATACCTATTATAAATATTCAAATAAAACTGAAAATGTTTTATTTATTGTTTTATTTCCACCTGTATAATACGAGAAAGATTACAATTTTCTCTCTTGAAAATCTCAATACTCTCAATACAGGGTGTTATATAAGTAAAAATAAATATTTAAAACTCTTAAGGGGGTTGTTAAGACCGTCAAACTGAACAACTTTCTCTATGGGATCAACATCGAAATCGCGAAAAAAAAAATCTGATATTCCATACATATTTAGCTCGAGTCGATTTGTAGAGTATGGAACATCAATTTTTTTTCGCGATTTCGATATTGGTCCCGTAGTAAAAGTTTTTCAGTTTGATGGTCTAAACCACCCCCTTAAATGTTGATTTGTATTTTTGTAACACCTTGTATAAAGCCTGACCAAAAAAATAAAAAACCCCGCCACGCGGAAATCATTGAAACTATTTTTTCGACTCGAAACATTTGATTGTCATCAAGGTTATAGTCGATTTTAGCACCCCAAAGCAGGTTTTTTATTTTCCTGGTCAGAAATGCAATTTTTGAAACTCACACGTTGAAAGCAGCAGTAGAAAGATGCACAATCTCCATAGTAATTTTGACATTTTCTGCTGATAATTTTGAACGTGTGAGTTTCAAAAATCTCACTTCTGGGCTCTGGCTTTATAAATTCACTTTCTGACATAGGCGAAGTATTTTTCGCTTACGCTGATAGACGGAACATCAGTGTAACCGCGTATGAGACAGCGATAGTCATAAAATCCTATACAATTTGTATGATGACTCCGGAGTCAGACATCCGTCGTAGAACAAAAAGTGGCTACGTCGATAACGACAGCAATAAGTAGCGATCTCCTTTTTTAAGTAGAGTGAATTTGCTATGTGCATCTCTTACTGAGTGATATGACAAGACACGTGCTTCCTTCTAGTGCCTTCTCTTTCTACGCTTTCCTATTAGATTAAGTCATAACGTGGCAGCACATGATATCTTGAAAAACACAAGAACCGGCCACGGTGACCGAAACAAAAAATATTTTCTCTTTTTTGTTTACATAAGGTTTAATTCCTGGCTCTATCTTTCAGCGTAAATGAAAAGTTTTAAATCACAATGTTCACATCACATCACATTTTACATAAATCTGCAGCTTTTTAAGGGTAAAATTTGATACGACTGGTAACCCCAAAATTTTTGGTACTTTATCTCCATCCCTTACGGGTATACGCTATTAGCTGATCTATATTATTATGAATCTATGGTTTGGAAGGTAGTACTTAAAAGTTAAAGTTATGTTAGTAATAAAAAACTAGAGGTGTACCTAACCGCCTGGCCACGGGACAGGGCGACCGGCGGCGCGTCTTGCGATTTTAGAATACACTGAGCGTTGTGTCCCTACTATTACGCAAGCACGCAGCGGCGCGTAGGCAGTGTATTCTAAAATCGCAAGACGCGCCGCCGGTCGCCCTGTCCCGTGGCCAGGCGGTAAGTATCGAATTGGCGGAAAAGCGTTTGTTCCATCATAAAGGTATTATACCAGGAATAGAGGAACATACAGCTGAGTGAGCGAGATGTACCTAGCGGCACCACTGTATAATAGAAAGAGATATAATAGAACAGTCACTAATTAATTTTTACAATTCGGTTTCCGTGAATAATTGCGAATCTAAAGTGAAATCGTAGATAATTTTATGAAATATACTGACACTACTTCATTAATTTATCCACAATTTCACGTTAGACTCAGAATTATAGACAATATTCGAATTTTTGCCTGCAAATAGTCTCCAAAAAACGTTCAAAAACGGTTTCATTTGACAAGTCATGTTTGTTGCTCTATTCCTGTAAGGTTTACCTGTACCTTTATGGTTTGTCCAGAACTAAGATCAATCCTAATTCAGCACCACGAGTAGATTAATCAATGCCGAGGTTGATAAATATAATGTTCAAAGGAAAGTTTAAACCCTACCGCGAGGAAGAGTTGGTGTTGAAGTGAGCAACTTAATAATAAGATGCAGCGACTTGTTGGTCCTGTTACTTGTTACAACAGATTGCACCAACTTCCCGCCGCCGCGAGTTTGTTCCGAGCTAAACTTTTGTCTTTGATCCATTATTGCTTGCCTGCTGATTACGGCTTAAGTTTATTTTGAATAAACTTTATACAACTTTATATAACAACTAGTGTTTTCCCGCGACTTCGTCCGCACAAATTATATACCAGATTTTAAGTCAGATCATAAGCTATCAAACAAAAACTCTCTCTCTCTCTCTTGTGACTACTGTATTTGTATTGCTGTTGGTTTTCCAATAAAATAAATAAATAAATAAATAAAAAAAAGTTTCATCAAAATCGGTTCAGTAGTTTTTGCGTGATGCGCGTAAAAACAAACAAACTAACAATTTTATCAATAGATGGCGCTGCACGTTTTTAAATCGCGCTATCGAATGTTATTTGAATTTATATGAAGAGAACCGCTACTTTTTTATTCCTCATGATTTTACGGTTTTATAATAGTTAAGATAAAACACCCTAGTAATTCTTAAGGGGGTGTTTTAGTCCATGAAACTGAACAACTTTTACATGGAGCCAACTTCGAAATTGCGAATAAAAAATCAGCTGTCCCATACAAAACTAATGTAGGTACTGACTCGACTAAAATGTATGGGACAGAGGGATGGGATTTCTATGTTGGCTCCATACTGAAAGTTGTTCAGTTTGATGGTCTGAAGCACCCCCTTAGTATTACTAGGGTGTTTTGTTATACCATGTACACATAGAAATGTAAGGAAAAGTATCATTAACCTTTAACTTACTCTACCCATCAAACTTAACAACTTTTACTAGGGAGCAAACCGATGTTTAATATTTTTAAAGATCCTTTATGAGTAGATCTAACGGGAGTTAAAATAAATCAAGAATAGCACAAACGGGAAGGTGGATCTTGGCGAGGGTCACTAACGGGAACGACTCCTTTTACCCGACCGCGCGACGCAAAGGAAGGGTAATGTGTTTATCAGCCTATGTATGTATGTAAGTATGTACCTTTGTGGCACACTAGAGACCAAACGGGTGACCTAATTTTGATGATTCTTACGTCAATCGATTTGTCTTAATCTTGTGAGTGTCACTTAAGAAATTAAAACACGACAACCAGACGCCATACAGTGAAAAATAAAAAAATATAAGTTTACGAACTATGTCAAGTGGGGTATAATTGAATAGGTATTTGAAAATCATATTTAGGTTACTCTTACCATTTTTCATTTCGAAAGGATCTATAACGATTTAAAGTTGAAAAAACTAAATAGTGTAAAATAAAAATAGTAGATAACACACCGAACACACCCAAATAGTGATCTGAGGCTTTCTTATTTACTGTCCGAGGTTAGTATACTATTTTCTCCACGACGGAGGTGGAAAGCGACAACTTCGTTTAGCGCAGCGGGACGACAATTGACGCTTTCTGTCCGGAGGTGAGAAAATTAAATTAAAGAAATAAAAAAACCCGTCTGCATAAAAAGTGAACTTCAAACATACTTCAAATAAAAACTGAAAAGAAAAATACGAATTCTAGTAGTCTAGAATTCTGAGCGGCTCTAACATCAGTCGGGAACATTACAAATTCTAGACCGGATACAATTTTCCTAGTCCCGACTGTGAAACTTGCTAAATTTACTTTTTTTTTTAAGTTTAATTTTAAAGTCCCGAGGCTACAGTTTTCGGGCACGCACGCTTCTCAGGCAATCGCAATAAATGTACTTTCACCTTAAAACGAAACGTGCCTCCAAAAATTATTTTAAGAATTACTAATTTTTAGTATTTAGTAGTTTTTTTACTTCTTATTGGATTTCTAGTAACCAAATTATAGCGCGATTTAAAATCGAACTGAGGCATCTGTTGACAGGGTCGACAAACTACACGTTTTAACGTTATAAGTCTATAATTAATGCTCTACTGCAGGCATAGATTTAAAACTAAATCTATGACTGCAGGGCACAGGCCTCAGGCCTACCCTCATAGAGGGTTCATGGGCGTTCCACGACAATTCTACATAAGCAGAATTTCTTCTTCATCGTATAACTTCCTGACGACGTTTTCCTTCACCGTTTGACAGCGGTCGGCAGTTATAAGTATTCTAACTATTATAAAATTGTATATCAGAAGTGTATCTGTACTTTGAAGATAACACAGAAAAAAAGTTACGTTATGGTTTTTGGGTGTCCCTGATTCCAAATCACCAATTTTTTGATTTTTTTGTCAGTTTGATTTTCTTTTCATCCTCGGTTTTGTGGATGTTCTGAGGTTTCAGAATATCTCTGACTACCCTTGGGGATATAATCGTCACATGTTTATACTTCTCGGGTATGCAGGATTCCTCACGATTTTTTTCCTTATGAAAATGATAAATACAACCGTACCACGGACTTGAAAAAAAGACGGACGTAATCTCGGCTAATCACGAGTGAAGCACCAATTTCTTTTGTGTGCGTGCTTTTACGCGGTACATAATGGTGACGGGTTGTAGGACCTGCGCCTACAGCTAGTGCATCCCTCCCTTAGGTCCCTTGTAGAATAAACGAGAATGTAGAAGCTTCACATCTTTTTAGTGTCACTTTTTTTCAGGTCCGTCAACCGTAGATAAATTCCGTAGATCTTAGTGGTACAGGCATGGTACAGGCCAGGAATTGAACCACTGCCTCGTAAGTTGCTAGCTCTCTTCCACATGGACTATCAAAGCTCTCTGTGTACTAAGTAACTGCTTTGGTAACTAAGCAGTCTGCTACGAACAATCAATCAATCACTGCAAATGTTCCTAGTCCACGTGTGGTATCAAGCCGCATGAGTAAATAACATTTCGGTAAATGACGTGTTGTGTTGTGATAGGGGATGCGAGGGGTATGCTCAGTGAGGGGCGGGGCGGAGCGGGGGAGGGTGCCGGCAACAGGTGGTTAGCTACAAGTGCCGGCTGGTGTTTAGCGTTCTTGTCATGAAAATGTTTGTTCTAAAAGATTGGGCTTTTTACTGAAATGTGCCTGCCGTAGTTGGATTGCTGTAGATTGATTTAGTAGGCGAGAGGCTATCACCACTTGACCAGCCCTAATCTTGCAAACTTAAAAATAGTAAGGCAAGAACTTTGCTCGTATAATAAACTTGAATGTTTAATGGTAGTTGCAGTATAGTTACTGATTTTATTACGTCCGAACTGATTTACATTATTCAAGGAAGTGTGTTTGTTTCGTTTATAGAGCCTTTTCCTACGTTGCGCTTTCAGGCGAGCCAAACGCTACTTTCAGTATTGTCAATTATTCACTGTGATTCATTTCTAGGTTTGAAATTGTATATGAAATACCTACTTCTAAGTTAAAAAACACTGGTTGTGAGCCAAATATAAAACTATCTCTCCTTCCTCCCGTAACTAGGCCTTCGGACATCTAAGTACCTAGTTATTCAGATCATTTATCTTCTCAAATATTACAGAATGTATTGGTAGGTAGACACGCGAGCATACTCCCGTCTTTTTCCAATATTACTCGCTTGCACTAATGGAATTGATTCTATCTGCTACCCGTAGATATATCTATACGTAATAGGGTAGGAAAATTTCATGCGTTCACTTAATAATACCGGAGCACTCATTTCATTCATAGTTAATAAGATTCATAATTAACTCGATATAATGCGAGATTAGATGCATTACGATTTGCATGTTTTGCCGTGTGTTATGCTTCTAATAGCACCCGCAGAGACGGGTGTCGTGAGGAGACTAATCTCATCAGACATATCTGGTGCTTGTAGCGTGTGGTTACTAGTTACAGGTAAGGGTTGAACCTTAGCGCAGTACGGACTCGCATTTTTTATTCTACCAGAAAAACATCTGCGTAGAAACATCGGTGCTCAACTGGCCGCCCCGCGAACCTTAAGGCGGCCAGTTGAGCAGCTACCGCTCAATCTCGTACGTGAACGTTAACCTGGTACGAGTATTACCACACTCTGCGCATACTAGAATTAGTCGACTTGGCCACCGGGCCGAGTTAGTGGGAGGCCTAATCGACCAAAACGCCTGTAGCAGAGTACTGGCGACTGAGAGCTTGTTTATGAAGCTGTTTTTTTCTGGATAGATTTCTAATTGATGCTGACGCACGGAGAAGTGTCAGGACCTCCTAACTTACTTTTTGGCGTTTTTAAGTATATTTTAATGCAGATCGACTCGATTTTCTTTACCACAAACATGCCCGATGAAAAGACAACGTGCGATATTTTGATGTTTAGTGAGATGCATTAGCTAATAATGAGCTTAAAAGATTTTCCAGTCGGTACCTAATTTTAGAAAATATTATAAAGGTTTTTCACCCTCCCCCCAAAATCATGCTTTTGAAGAGATAGAAGGTTACACTCGGTCATCACTTGACACTTCGCCGTCGGTATCCTGCTTCTATCAGAAATCATCATAACCATTACAAAAGGCCAGTCAGTGACTGCCCGCGTAACAACAAAGGGCTTTTGTTCTGAAATCATTAAAATTTATTTAAAACCGGTGTTTATTCGCGAGGCCTTAATGAGCGGCACTCACCGAGCCGTCCGTCCGTCCGTCCGGCATTCACTAATAATGTATAATAGTAGGTAGATAGTAAGTACTACTCGCTAATGGCATTAATACATCAACGAGGAAGCTTAAAGAAAATACTTAAAATGTGCTAAGTGCCTCTCGGTGTGTTTTTTCCTCATTATTGAGCATTTATTTTTAGTAATCTCTCGCGTTTTTGTTATTAAGATCACGAACGTATGTGTTGTGTTAGTTTAGTCGTAAAAACTCTGACGTAATACCTACACGTTGATCGTAAACTGAAGCTAATACGGAATGTCATGCGGAAATAACAATAATAATAGAAGTCGAATCAGGATGAAATTACTCTACAATGTAGACTGTAGATACTCTTTACTCCTTTAGACTCTACAGGGTGTAAAAACAACCCCAGTAATATTTAAAGGGGTGGTTTCGATTCAGCCATCAAACTGAACATCTTCGACTATGGCTGCTGTCCCACAAATTATGAGCAGTTTTGTATTGAACAGCTTTTTTTCGCGATTTGACTGTTGGTCCCATTAAGAAAGTTGTTTAGTTTGATGGTCTGATTACCTCCTTAAAAGCCGACAAAAACCAACAACAGCATAATATTTAAGAAAGCTAGAAGTATAGTTGAACCTGCGCGCGCACGTGCCCCACAAGGCTGCGCCAGTGCCGGCGCAGCGTACCTACAGACGTGCACTGTGAATAATTACTACACAGGTAACATTCGTTACGTACTCAAAGACCCCTCATTAAAGGCAATTCGATCTTTAAGGCAACACAGTTAAGGCTATTTCAGGAGACTTGTACAGTGGTTGGCTGTTACTTGCTGATAAGAGTTAACTGCGCGAGGTGACGCGCATGCGTCACGGTGAAGTGCACAAGTTCAGTGTCACATTGCTACGTTTATTGTTTTGTACAGGGTTATGATTTATGATACCCAGGTATATACCTAGATATTACAGGAAACAACGTTGTTAATAAATAATCTCTACAAAGGCTAAAAATGACCTATAAAAAGATTATTAGACAACTAGTGGTGCCAACGATTAGGTACACGTAGACCACATGAAACACGTTTTACAATGAAAAGCTCTGTGTTAATCCTAAAGGGGCAACGGGGTGTCGATGTCGAGGTTTTCCGAAATCTTCGTGGACGCATCGGTGGTCCACCCACGGACCTCCTCCCTTCTCTTGGCCACCATTCCGATATTGCCTTGGTCCACCGGCCGTGACATTGAACTCATAAGCGTCCTTTTAAACTAAGAGTCTACCCATCAAACTGAACAACTTTTGCTATGGGAGCAAACCAATTGGACCAAAAAAAAATCAGCTGTCTCATACATTTGAGTCGTGTTAGGCAGCGACGGCGGGTGCAGTTTAGTATGGGACAGCTAGATTTTTTTTTTGCTCCGATTGGATATTAATCACACAAATATTTGTTATATTCGAACCCGCGACCCTCGGCGCAGCAGGCAGGTTCACTACAGACTGTGCTATCGGGCCGTCATTGCCTTAGCATACGAACGAACGCATCACCATCAGCCTATATACGCCCCACTGCAGGACACAGGCCTACCCTCTAGGAGGGTGTTTGGGCGTTAGTCCACCACGCGTGCCCAATGCGGATTGGTAGACTTCACATATGCATCAGAGTTTCTTCTTCTACATATGCAGGTTTCCTCACGGTTTTTTCCTTCATCGTTTGAGAGCAGTCGGTAATACGTACATAAGTTAGAAAAATTCATTGGTACGTGGCATGTTGTCCGTGCGGATTCGAACACGGACCTCTTGATTGAGAGTCCATTCCTCTCCGCAACGCGCCACTGAGCACCTCGCGAGAACCAACGCATAATGAATGTAATAGGAAGGATCAGTCTATAACCGTTATAGATGTAAACGGTATTGTTTGTAATATTGCAGTGTGAGTTGTGACGTCACGCGAGGTCGGAGGTCGACTGCAGCCGCGATCAAGTATTTGTCAACACTCTCTTTGTATGTGTTCGTGTTTAATTCATTGTCTTGCACATTACTTCTTTGTTATTTATACTGAAACAAAATAACCACATACCAATCCTACTAATATTAACTATACCTACATGAGAAAGTTACAAAAGACATCGCCCAATCCCGTTTCACCTACAAAACTGGTAAATTTGAATTTTATAAAAAATCCCACTGCAGAAAAGGATAATTTCCATTTCATTGGGAAGTACGATATTCCTCCTGTTTTGTGTTAAATTTTAGCTATCACACTCTTTGTATTTGTTATTTGATTATTAATTGCGCAACGATTTGAAACGAATACAGTTCGTCACGTGGGCAATGTCTTTTACTAAGTAAATAAAATTAATTAGCATAATTGGCAGCATGTTTCCTCCGATGTACAGAAAAAAATCCACGACAAGCTTCGTCACAAGAAAGTATACAAAACAATCCACAACACGTTTCGTCAGAAACAACATACATGAGAAAGTTTAGATGTTTGTTCCATGTTGGTATTGGTAGGTACCTAGCCACCGATATATAAATTAAATTATATCCCACTAAAATAGCACGAAAGTAAAAAAAAGTAAAAAAAAGTGAAATATGATTGAAATAAAACCAACATAACAACGTATCTAACCCGAGCAGTGTATATTTGAATACCTAACACAACACTCATGTTTTATTCAAGACCATAAAACAACAGAAAGCCATCATCTCTCTAATAAAATGTAATAAACATTCAAACAATGGAAGATAAAATAACAGATGCGCTCAATTTAATAACAATAAAGTAAATAAACACTTCAATAAACGTTCGGGTGGGATTTTGATCGTGTCTGGCTCAGTTTGGTCGTGACGTCTCGACGAGGCCAAATTATAATCGTGTATCGAAGAACAAAGACGCAGGGAGGCTCCTTGCCGTGAAAATAAAGTAGCGTACCGTTTGGTACAAATTTTGAAATTAAACTATTCGAGTTTGTTAACAGAAACCCTGCTAGTGTCTTCTAGTCCAATAGCATCAAGTTGAGTACGGTTTTCGGTCATTATTAGCGGGATAACACACGATCGATGACGCACTGACGGAGCGGCAGACGTCAATCCGCACACAGTGTGCTTCTACGTGCGGTTTCATAAAACTCCTTGCTTCGCAAATGACGGACTGACATCTGCTGCTCCGACAGTGCGTCATCGTGTGAGACAGCTCGTACATACTAGTGGCCACACTCTACAAAATAAAACTTTGATAAAAACATAAAGAAGGCAACGTAAATTTAACAAATTTAAATCTAAATTAAGTAGTTGGCTTTTGGAAAATTGTTTTTATAGTGTTTATGAATTTTTAGATTATAATATAAATAACATCGTTTAATAATATAATTAAGAGTTATGACTATTGTATAATCGAATTAAGATGACTTTTGTAATTGTTGATATGTAACCAAAAATGGAACAACAGCATTAAAAAAAACCTATAACTCACTAGTGAATAATAGTAATGAAAACTTCTTGTATGTAACTAAGCTCGACTATATTTTAAACATTTGTACACCTGCATGCAGGTTGAATATATTGACTGTCATATTTATTTAACAACTGTAACCACTGTATTCTATGCAAATAAAGATTTGATTGATTGATTGATTGATTGGTCGATGCACTAAAGTCTGTAGATTGGTTCCCATATCGTCCCGGTGTCGGTCGGTGTTATTGCAGTTCGACACTCAAACGTATCGCATCTCGCCTCAGCTGCGACGCCGACGTGATGGAATACAAAGGGTGTTCATTTCAAACAAACCGTTTATTCTGTACACAGTTTAGATTCTGCTGCAACTGGAGTGTCATTGTTTGACGTATAAGTGTTGAGTTGATTCTAGACAAACTGTTAGGTCGGTCGCTACGAATAAGAATAACTATAGAAGAGTAACTCTAAACAAAATCCACATAATTTTTGGCACGACATGTTGTATGAGTTTTGGCGGCAAGGTACAGTTTTTAAAGAACAAATTTAGAACACGGTACACTTTTTTTGATGCCACTTTTTGAGCTTCATTTATACTTCTATACATTAATATTCGTAGTCGTAAAAGTGTAATACTTAAAAAGAGCAAAATATATTTTACTTAAAATTGACGAGGTATGAAACGCGTGTTGAAAAGGCAATAGATAAAGTGTATCATTTAAGTCGGGCCAAGTTAATAGATCACATTTGATATGTGAATATCGCAGTTTGTTGGAACATCGTTTAACATCGATTTTTTGGGTAACATCCATAGTGTTTGAAAAAGAAACCAGCCATTTCATTACTAATGAGAAGTGTATCCAACCTCAGTCAACTCAATAGTCACGTAGCCTAATACCATATCATCTAGCTCACGTAGACGTAGGCGAACCGTATCCGAAATGACGTTGCGTCACGTACCGTCGCGTAGGGTGTAGATACACGTAAATCCACTCACGTGAATATTTCCCTAAGGTGCGAGTTATAGCAAACTGCCAGTATATCGTGTTGTGTAGACATAAACAGAAACAATAAATGTTGTCGCGTTGGGTCCAGTCAGCGGCTGTAAAAGGGTTCTTTTACGGCGTCATTTAGAGACCGGACCCTGAACTTTACGCTGACGCTATCAAATGGCAGTATAGACAGCGATATGCTAAATGTTATGGGCTGATAAATAAACACACTCAAAGAGAATATAATCATAATTATGCAATTAAAAATTTTCACACACATCAAAGAGAATATCTGATTTGTGACACTGACGTTTTGCGGCAGGATTTTGTTATTTTGTTGCAGCCAGTCTTTACTAGCGGTGAAACATGAAAATAGGTACTCCTTGGCGGTCGGATTCTCTAAGGTTGATTATGAATGTTCAACGTAGGAATGGGCAATAATATCGTATGTAGTTATAGTATAATCAGATATGGATGCGTACAGAAACTATACAGGGTGATTGGTAATTCGACCTATTCCTTGAAAGAGGTCATACTAGACCTCATTTGCAACAAATTAAGTCCAGTTAACTGGTGGTCGAAAACTGAGTTATTTATGATGATTTTAAGATTTTTCAGAAATTTTTGGTCTTGCTCCTGAAAAAAGATCATTCTAAAAAAAAATCAACCCTGGTCAGTTTTTGGATACTTTTCAGAAAACTGATGAATTAATGATAAAAAAATGAAATAAATGTTTCCATGATCTCAGAAATAAATACCTAGGTCTTAATTGGCAACGATAGTAAATTTTTTTGCAACTCTCTCATAAAACACCCTGTTTTTTCTTAAATAAAAATAAGGAGCTTGTTCATAAATTTTATGAAAAAGACTCGGAAAAAGTGTTAGCTATATGAATTAAAATTCAAATCGACGCCATAGAATAAACAAGCACATTATTTTTATTTAAGAAAAAACAGGGTGTTTTATGAGAGTTGCAAAAAAATTTACTTTCGTTGCCACTTAAGACCTAGGTATTTATTTCTGAGATCATGGATATTTTATTTCATTTTTTTAATGATCATACTGAACAGTTCACAATAAAACAATAACAAAAAACGAACATTGAAAAAGTAAAAAATAATGCGGTCACCTATTATTTTTGATGTAAGCAAATGTATGTTTTACTTCTTTACTCTCTTTAAGATATTTTTTTTAGGTTAATTAATGCGTAGGGGACCGCTATGAAATGACCATCGATTTTTACAATCACTTGCGGTCCCCGACACATTAATTTACCTAAAATATCTTAAAGAAAGTAAAACATACATTTGCTTACGTCAAAAATAATAGGTGACCGCATTATTTTTACTTTTTAAATGTTCGTTTTTGGCGTTGGGAGTTTTTAAAATTTGTAATTTAATGTTATTTCATAATTTTTAAAGTTACATGAAAACTACTGAACTGATTTTCATGAAACAAAGCTAAAAACACTTTCGCAGAATTTAGCTTTCTAATAAAAAGAACCGAATCGAAATCGGTCTACCCGTTTGGGAGCTACGATGCCACATACAGACAGAAACTTATAACACCCCTCTTTTTTGTTGTCGCAATTATTAAAGTTACTTGAAAACTGCAAAACCAATGTTCATGAAACAAAGCTAAAAACACTCTCACAAAATTTTTCTTTCTATTAAAGAAAACCGCATCGAAATCGGTTTACCCGTTCGGGAGCTACGATGCCACATACAGACAGAAACGTATAACACCCCTCTTTTACTGTTACACTCCCGCAAAAATTAGCTTTCTATAAAAAAAACTGCATCGAAATCAGTCCACCCGTTCGGGAGCAACGATGCCATAGACAGACAGACCGACAGACAGACAGACCGATATAGGCGTCAAACTTATAACACCCCTCTTTTTGCGTCGGGGGTTAAAAAAAAAACAATTTTCTCCGGGACCCTTAGCGCAAGTTACACTTGGTCGTTTTTTATTATTTGTTGTTTAACTGTAGAGTTTGCACTATAATCACACCAAGTTTGATCATCATCATCATCAGCCTAGCTATATCATCTATCTATACAGGTCGACTATTCTCATGGAGAACCTATATGGGCGTTATCGTTAGTCCACCACACGGTACAATGCCAATATTATCTGAAGAGCTTTGTCGCAAGGCGACTATGCCACTCTACCAAAAGCATAATAATGTTTTAACTATTCTTATGCCAAAAGTCTTCTTCGGCGGATGTACGTTCCTCATGATTTGTCATTTGAGAGCAATATGGCAATACTCTTAGTGCGTTCACACACGAAGACGCACTGACGGAGCATCAGATGTCAGTCCATAGAACCCATAGAGAAATTACACGCTCCCCTTGGTAGAGATGGTGTAACAAATTGTGCACAGTAACCACCAATTGTGCACTAGTTTGTACTGCGACCATAGAGAAATGACACGCTCCCCTAAGCTTTTTGTCTCCCCTCGCCCGTCCCTCACCCCCTTTGTGGGCGACATAATTTTCTATAGAAACAAGCCGATATGCCATCTCCTCTTACTCCATGATAGAACCACACCCGGTGCGTCAATGCGTCACCGTGTGTGCTTCTACGTTCGGTTTCATACAACTCCTTGCTGCACAAATGACGGACTGACGTTTGCTGCTCCGTCAGTGCGTCATCGTGTGTTGACCGCGGCGAACTACGTATCGCCTTAGAATCTTCCCGACGGATGTAGCGTTCTAGAGGTGAAAGAATTATTCAGATAGGTCCAGTAATTTCGGAGCCTATTCAATACAAACAAACAAAAAATCATATTCTTTCGTCTTCATAATAATGTATAGATAAAACTTATCGGTTTAAGGCATTTCGTGCGTGCGAATTCAAACTCTCGTTATTTAAAAAGTCTACCTACCTACACAACGCGATTTTCCTGAACAATCCAAATTAACAAATGAATCAATTAGTTCTCCACGCAGCGGCAGCGGCCCGCAGTGGCGACAAGCGGGCGCGCTAATGCGTGGTCACGCGCCTCTGTTTGTATTTGTCCCGAAACCTCCCCTCCCCCCGCACCCTAGCTAGATCCCGGCTCCTGCCCCGGGTCAACACGACCCAAACACTTCTAAATCATTCAATTAAAACCTCGAGCAATCAGCGGGCACCTTCCGGTAAACAAACTGCTCTGTTTTAACTCATTCTACTGATAAACAACCAAAGGGTTCGTTCACACCACCGTTGTACTGGAGGCGTGTTAGAGGTGTAATATGTTCCTATATTGAGAGACCCTATAACCTGTCCCGCGAAACCAAATAGGACACTTAACAATCTTTTCGCCACGCCTTTTCATCAAGTAACCAACAAGATGTGAACGAAGTATATGTGAATTGGCGAAGTTGCATGCAGTGGCTATTTTAACCGACGGTCATGCAGTATGAACACCAACTCAACTTTTCGATAACCGTTCTGGTTGCTGCTATTTAAACCTGGTCTGGAGAGTCGCTAAAAGTTCATCTTCTTTTCGTGTCAATTGTTCCACGATGATGTTTCTATATTTTATTGGCCAGATATTCGGCTAGCTTGACAACGGTCAGTGTAACTTTAAATATTTAGGTGCTCTCTCGTGCAGGTGTTTGGGCACAAGGGACATTCCAGTAGTCGTCCCATCGGCTGCTTAGGTTTGTCGCAATCACGCTGCATTAGGCCAGGATCCTTGTATCCCCAATTGTATAAATTTAGTCTGCAAACAGCCAACTTCAGTGCGAAGCCGATTTAAGGACTTCTACACTGGCCATTACATCCCTGAGGGTAGGCCTGTGTCCTGCAGTGGGACGTATATAGGCTGTGATGCTGACACTGGCCATTGCAGATAGTGATAGTGCCCGGGAGGTAGACGTTCCTGTGGGGAAATGAACACAGCTGGTGGGGCACCCTTTGATTCCACAGAGTGCAGAGCATAGCATAGCATGCGCTCACGACTATATCCTCAAAGGTAGTCAGAGACTCATACTCCTACATGCTAAGGCTGCGTTTCCACCAGAGATGTGAGGGGTAGCGAGGCGGTGAGCGAGGAAACAATCCGCCAATAGCGCGCTCGCTCGATCACATCGTTGGGAAATTGAAACACTCTCATTGGCCGATTTTTTCCACGCTCACCGCCTCGCTACCTCGCACATCTATGGTGGAAACGCAACCTAATGACCTGCGCCTTGTTCCCTCTACTCGCGCCTCGCTCCTGGGTGCTGGGTTACGGAACCGACAACGACTGTAAATTACAAACAAAACACTTTAAATTTGATGAATGTTTCCAGCTTTGTACTGTTTTGAGAGGATTACTCTCTGCATTGTTCTTCATTCTTATAATTTATTTACTTCTGTATAATTCAAGTAGCAATTAGCTATTCCAGTGGATGCTGTAGGTGAGTAATGGTTTCTTAAATATTGTTTTTTTGAACGATAAGATTCATATCGTCATGTCAGTTAAAACCTCATTCACCTTAAAACCCTCAATGTGCCAAGGTGTCTTGCTACAAAAGTTCGCTTAATTAAATGGATAGTTGGTAGTCGTTGTAGAGTTTCTATGTCCACCCTGAAAGCGATTATGAGTACAATTTAAGCTAATCTGTCCCACGCTTTGCATTCTAATGGGTACAATAAATGAACCGCAAACATTCAGGGGGTAAATACGCAGAGCGTTTGAACGCCATCATTCCCATCTCAAAGATTTTCATCTTGTTTAAACGAATAGGCATAGTGCTTTTATAGGGGACCTGGACCTTTTACTCCTGGACGTTTACATCAGCGCTATAAAATGTTATTAATATGCGTTTAAACAAGAAGGAAATCTTTAAGATGGGAATGACGGCGTTCAAACGCTCTGCGTATTTACCCCAGGACATGTTTACCACATTTCCTTTTAAGGCGTATCAGCCGTGGACCACTCTCCTCTCACTCACACTCCATACTAATCGATGAGAAAGAGCGCGTAGCTCCGGACAGAATATTGCTGTTTTCTTTGAAAAATTCGATGATTTTTTATTAATTTCGAAAAAGTAAAAAAACCACATCATTCTAAATTGTATTGTGAACAATATAGTAAATTTTCATTTTGTTCCGATTAAAAATGTAAGAGTAAAATGGTTACAACTGGAAAAAAAGGGGTGACTTTAGAGTCCCTTTTTTTCGGTTTTATTCATTAAAATCGATTTCTAGAAAAACCACATCACTTCTCATATCCTGTAGATGGTTCAGTTTAAATTTCAGCTCAAAAAGTGCCATAGTTAATGAATAAAATGGTTACAAAATTACCCAAAACCGGCAGGTAGCCCCTTAAGTGCAAGTGTAAACTAGCTTTCATTTATTCAACAAAATCATCATTGTATTTATGTAATGTATATAAAGTTCGTAACTTCAAGTCTAATAAAAATCGTTCGTTTGAAACGAAGCCATACGATGAATAGAAAACGTATTGTTATCGAAGTATAATGGTAGCTACGTAGTCGCTAACAGTTCGCCTATAGGTATAGTTATCGTCGTGGGTATCACGGCGCGGGCGCGGGCGGGGTCGGCAGGCGCCTCGCGACGAGGAACTTTTGTTGCGGCTGATTTATGACTCCGCCGGATGCTTTCACGATCACATTCAATCGAGAGGAACGACATACATCTTCAAAAATGTCGTAAAAAGAATTGTCGAGTCATTCCGACAGCAGCAGCCTATATCGATTTGAATATATTTCCGTTTTGAAATTGCTGCGTGTAGCTTAGGAAAATTGGCCAGGAATCCAATAAAAACTGTCTTGCTGCCCTCATGATAAGAAGAAGTAGGTAAAAGAATGAGTAGGCTACAATTTAGATAGCTCAATTCGCACCTAACAATTCGAGTCCTATCTAAACTATCTATCTATCTCTATCTATAACACCATGCCTCTTTCCCAGAGAGCGCGCTAACTAATACGATCCTTAATGCATACCTCTTTTGCCTCATTCACATCCGTACATGCCCATTGGTTTCGAGTACTCCGCACCTCCCCTTTTTCTAGGACGCAACCGATTCGATCAGAATACGTCCTACGAGGGCACCCTCTGCCTTCACTATAGCTCCATATATCTCTTTCGTACATCTACTGTCACTCATCCTCTCCACATGACCAACCAACCCTTCTCTATTCTTGTCACAACATTTTTCAATTTACACCGATAACTGTAATCAACCACACAATTTCTCACTAAATCTCTCAGCGTAACACCACACATACTTCGCAAGGAACGAATTTCAACAGCAATAATTTTACTTTCATGCTTCTTACACTATACCCAGCACTCATTCCCATACACAAGTGTAAGCACCAACACACCATTGTGTATAGAAAGTTGAGTTCCTTGATAGGAATTAGTTAACACATGATTTCCATCGTGTCAATCCGCAATGCGCCCATACATATGATCATTATGCTGCCGTCTGGGCACGGCTATAAAGTTCAAAAAACGCATATGTGCGTCATGCTATGTATCATTCTTATATCCATATTATTCAGTGCATTTTACGATCACTTTATGCTAACAGCAGTTACATTATCGTCAACCTACATAAGGTCCACTCGTCTCCAAATTCATAAACATCTCTTTAGCACCAGACATGACAGTGGTCCCCGAGCTACTTAAATAATTTAAACTTAGCTCAACATTATATGATAGTTGCAGAGAGTCGCATGTCGTCCGTCAGTTAAATATTCAGTGGTTCTCTGTCGACTCGCTCCGGCTCCGACGTTATTCTACTTTACTTGAAAATCTTTTCCACCTTTTATGAGCATTTCATATGAAGCTATGTGATGTGATCTGACGGTGTGTGGGGTCGTCGGCGCCTCATACGAGGTCGTGGCGGGTTCGTGCGCTGTTAAACTGTCATTTATAAGGTTATTGTCATAGTAAAGTTTTGGCTTAATGTTTGCTTCCCGTTACTTTGTAAGGGGTTGCAACTGTCGGGGTCTAAGATGCTACAGTTTTAAGAGTAGCTTTAGAAACATCTCAATAAGACGTGATCGTCAAATCTAAATCTGCTGTTTATTAGGGGTCGTTTAGTACGAAGTACGTGAGTTTCCATACGAATAATTTTCGTACAACGTGACGGTGACGGATTGACGCACCGTGTGTGCTTCTACGTGCGGTTTCTTACAACTCCTTGCTGCACAAATGACGGATTGACGTCTGCCGCTCCGTCAATACGTTTGAGTGAAAGCACGTAATTTATTTCGATGTATTCTATACGTTGATGTTACCCTATACTTACCTACATGTACCGGTGGAGCTGTAGGCACAATAAATATAAAAATGTGAACTTTCTGAAACATTTATGAAATAAAACCTTTCTATTTGGTGTTCGCTCGAGCGGGCGCGGGCGGGCGTTTAGATTACTTCGTAAATATTTTTGTGAGGTATTCCCTAACTTTGATATGATGTTGTTGGAAACTTATTTTGTTTTTAGCAAACGTTTTTCAAAGGTTTTGAGTTCATTAATTTAGAGCATGCCGCATGCATGACTTCATTCAGTCGGGTCAGTTGGGCGCTCGGGCGTCGGACACCGGTCGGCCTAATGGACTCTGTATTATCTCCGGCTCTGAATGCAGACGTGAGCGCTTATCATGTCTTATGTGCGAGATTATGAATGATTAATCGTAGAGATTAAACGTACCTGCGTTAACAGTCGGTGAGTGTATATGAGCGGCGCCGGCAGCGTGCGACTGCACTCGGGACAGCATAGCTCAACCTCGTACTACCTAACCCGTAGACTTCTAATGTGCACTGAATCTTTATACTACCACAGATTATATAATATACTACTAACCTATTTAGAGGAAAAGGGAGGATCTTCCAAGGGCTGTTCACCTAGCCTAACCTAACCCGTAGACTTCTAATGTGAACTGTAATTTTATACTGGTAACATATTTAGAGGAAAAGGGAAGATCTTCCACGGGCTGTTGCAATGCCTATGAAACCGCAGATCAAACAGATTTCTTGGTTGCATCTTGTGTTCATTCCAAGGAGCTCTTGCCCTATGATTGTCTAATATTCATAATGTGCTGTTTCGAATTGGATAGCATGAGAGACTCTCATTTCACTGATAGTTATCGTATGTGTAGATCTGAATATTATCCATGCATTGTTGCTTAGCCAGCGTAGCTTTCGCTAAACATGGTACCTAAACTCACGCGCTGCTGGTTCAGTCCTGCTGGTTTTCCGCTTTGCTGTGCACATAGGCACTTTTAAAAGTGAAGTTGTAGCGAAAGCAACTTCTAGCACAGACGGCGGTTTCAGGGTGGAATGACGAGTTTTTTAGTGGGGATAGATTAGGCTAGCTTTTCTCCAACAAATATAATCATTTTGTCACAACAGCGGTCTACTATCATGGCGTATATTTAGCAAAAAACTGAGATGCGTAGCGAGGAAAAAAATGATCCAGTTAGAAAGTTGTATTTTGTTTTTCCGTATCTTTGCAGAATTTTCTCACCTTTCATTAGAAGTCTATAGTACAACTAGTCCAAGAGCTCTACGAGAAGATGGCACGCGACACTCTGGCATCAACCTGTCCCGTCCCGTCCCATTCGCGCACCAAATAGGTACATCGTGTTTGCACCACACCGTACTGCACCGCATGGCACCGAATGGCACCGAATGGCACCGCACCGTACCTTACCACATGGCACTTTAGATTAGACAATTTATAAGTATAGGGACCCGCATCGCCTTAGCATTTCCTCTCTGCCAACGTACAAAATCAAAAAAACATATGCATTTACATACAATTTTATACCTTATCGCTAAACACGATAGCCTATAATTGCGTAACAATAATTTCGGTTGGGGTCACACGACAATGTTTTTCATTATTTTAAACATTCAAAATTCGAATCTAAAGTAATGGAATAAAGTCCAAAGTTGCGGATTTCATGCTACCTCGCCCCCCGCAAAGTGTCAGAAAAGTTTGTTAGTAGAATGAGTTTTTCTTTTCTTTTTTAAATTTAGTTCCCTAAAAACTCGACAGATGGCATGTTTATCGCTCCATAGAGCCGTTCGCGAGATCATGTCATGTGGAACTTCAATTAGGTTTGATGTAATTATAATACTCTATTTATATGTATACAACGACACCGAGTGAAGCCCGCGGCATAGTATTTTCATTGCCTTGTAATTTACTTGTAATGTCGTGTGTGATTGTATCTACATTATTACGGAGCTTATGTGGTGCTCTATCTAAAAGGGGACATCCTTCACCAGCAGGGTGGGATACCTGTGGGTACTAAATTAATAAGATTCAATATTTAGTACTTAAGTAATTATATTATATCGATTCCCATCCAAGCCGACTAGTACAAATTTCTTGATGGATATCCCCCCCCCCCCTTGCTGCGCCTATGTTCAGGGGCCCTGTGGATATTCCGAGCATGGTTTCTGCCATATTTTGGAGAGTTGATTGTTTATCAAGTTTATCAAAACTCCATCCAAATATTAAATTCTTAGATAATACCCACGAGTATATTCGTGTTTATTTTCTAACTACACTACAAAGGTACATAGATTACCTACTAAGATGTTGAGGGTTTGAATATTTAATCTACCATTTTAGTTAGATCACTAACATTATCAGTAAATTATAAATGTACTAAGAATATTTCTATCTATTAGTAGGAACATTTTGTAATAATTAATGTGTTGTACAGTAAGCCGCAATAATTCCTGCCAACCGCGCGGTATCACAGACACAGTAGTGATACAGAAGTAAGTGAACTGAGCCGTGTTCTTGAAATTAATGCCTACTCTCGGTCAGACCGCTAGGGTTGCCATTGGCGAATTTAAAGATCGTGACGGCACGGTATTACATGAGTAATTTGGTATACCTGATGAAGTTGAACTATCAATCGACTATCCATATTCGAACTATCGATATACGACAGCACTGTTTTAAAATTCAGTACCATGAGTTAAAAATGTAGTTTTTAAAGTTTTACTTTTAATGCGAGGACTTTGAAATTCAAATCCCCAACCATTTTGTGTGACCGAAGTAGAGACAGCTGCGAATTAGTTTTCGCTAAAAGCGCGCGAAATCGGGAGATAAGAAGACTTTATTTAAAGACCATCGCAAATAGAAGTTTCAAATCTGCCGGGCGTCCTGTGACGGCCAACTTCTTTTTATATTATTTCGTCTAGTGCTCTTATTTTTGTATTTAATTTCCTACAGCGCTCTTATTGGTTACGTTGAGAACTAATACTGTCGTACCAAATTGGCGCCGCAAATACAGTAGTAACGTACAACACGACGGGGCGATCGCGCGCGACACTTGTCTGCGAGCGTGCGTCGATTCGGGCGCTTACGCTTGTATGAAGTCTCAATACTGTTCCCCATGTCTACTGTGTCACACACAGTGCCGCGACCACACGCGGCGGCACATTACGCGAGACAAACTGCCGAGGATTCATTACTTTGACAATAGGACGCGGTAGACGAGCCGCTCCATTACGTCGCGCGTCTATCCCCGCCCCCGCCCCGCCCCGCCCCGCCCCGCCCCGCGGCCTGTCCCGAGCACAAAGCGCGTGCTGATGTATGCACAACAAAGACCCACTTGTGCCCAATATAAACCACGGCACTGACTAGAGATGTTACGGTACTTTCGTATCCGTAACCGAAATTGAATCCTAATAATACAACGTGTTAATGAATAAGCGCAAACCTCATACACCCCAACGGATTTGTAACAAAAGAATTAGATTGCAACAATAATTTCATAATTTTATTATTAAAATTTAAAGTTATTCACAACAGTATTGAGGCAAAAATGATTTGTTATCATTTCATCAATGATTGAAAGCGCTAACGGGCTCATGGATACATTTTAAAAATCTTGTTTTGGTAGTAATGAGGGTGAGTGTGCCCGTGCAGAGGGTTGAGATCGAGTTCAGTCAATTTTAAATTTTACAAAAAAAATATTTTTGAATAAAATTACCCTATGTTGAAACCATGATAATTCGATTCTGCGCTCGATTCTTAACAAACTTCTTTCTAGTTTTGCGTTAATTCATTAACACGTTGTATAGTTTTGGTTACACCTGAGAGTTGTACATTAACAAAATACATGGTTATATCTTTTTACGTAATGCGTATACAGAGTGTAAGGGACCGCGCTCCGCAGACAGTGAACTCAGATCAAACTGAACAACTTTCACTATAAAGCCTACCTCATGAAACGAGACAAAAAATCAGCTGTTTCATCGCAAACAATTCACGTTTTTCGTTTTCTGTATCCGAAGCCGTATCCGAGATACTATGTCGATGACATCCCTACACGCGCAGGTCTCGTTTGTAAATCATATCGTATTAGAGTAGATCGCTACACTTACAGCGAGTATTTCAGTACGAGAGCCAACCAACGTCCGGCGCGTGCGTCCGCGTCGGCGCCAGAGTCGATAAATTACTAACATTTCAACACTTGAGTGTAGCCGCTTTATGCCATGCCGGTCATCGAATTGATTGAACTGAACTGGTCCTGCAATACTCTGTTGCATTGGATGTGTTTAAGCACTAAAAGAGAAATAAAAATGAACGGGTAGGTAGGTAGGCCCTCCCAGGGCGTAACTCAGGGATTACGCAAAACACTGCAAATTGGTAAAACTTTACTTCTATTTCATCCTTTTCCTTTCCTTTTCCTTTATCGGTACACCATCGGAGCAAAAGCAAACAGAAAAGCCAACGAACGTGCAGAAAAACGAATCAAGTGTGTTCACACACGATGACGCACTGACGGAGCGTCAGATATCAGTCCATAGAACCACACCCGGTGCGTCAATGCGTCACCGTGTGTGCTTCTACGTGCGGTTTCATACAACTCCTCTCTTCACAAACGACGGACTGGCGTTTGCTGCTCCGTCAGTGCGTCATCGTATGTGTGAACGCACTAACCAGCCAACGTTTTTGGGTACACATACCGCCACCTTACAGTACCTACCAGCCCATTTCCTTTATATCCCCCTTTATCATCCTCGTCGCCCTTTATCAGCGACTACGGTGACTGCTGCTGGAATAATGGGCGTCGCTGATTTGCCCGAATGTAGCCAATGTTTGTAGTGAAACTACTTATACGTTCGCAAACAATGAGCGTGCCATTCGGATAATAGTATTGCATAGACGCAGTTGTTCGGGCATTGAGTTGGTCCCGTTTGGTATCCAGATCATCTCTTCAGCTGTTTTCCTCAAGATTGGAAACGTTTGATTTGACAAGATGGCGCCATTCCGGACGCTAAGCTGCGCGTTCCTCCCAGTTCTCTGGGTCTTTAGCAAAAATCTTCATGTGCCACTTCAGCACGTCCTTGTAGCTAAGAAACTGGCTCTTTTGCGCTTATCATCTCTGAATTCCGAGTATAAAAACCGCTTCGCCAGTCTTTTGTCGGACATGCGGAAGACGTGGCCGCACCAGCATCCGTCTCATAAGATAGACTTCGATTGCATCAATATTGGCACGGCGCAGCCCCTCTGTGTTTCTGTGTTACGAATTAGGTCAAAAAGGCAAAGTCAAAAACATTTATTGTATAACGACCATTTTAATATGTTCAAAATGTTGCGAAGGTATTTGAGGTGGAACCTATCTAATGTTCAAACGTCTAAACTACGTATACGTGTCGTGTACATAATCTATAGTGAACAGCTTAATACTTGAGCAATTTTTTGAAATTCATGTTTTACGTTAATATTCGGTACATACTGTTTGATATAATATTGTTACTTTTACAAACGATTTTAGTTTATTTGTTAAACTGTACTTGAATACTAATGTATGTAGTTTACGTAAGAAGCTTCCAAGTAATATAAGTAGCGTTAAAACGGATTCTACACTGATGCGAGGGTAGTGGTGTGGTGTGTAGCGACAAGGTATTTTGTGTGTGTGTGCATGGCGCCAGTTCCTAATACGTTGTGCCAACTTCTCAACCTCAGTGGAGGAACCTTGAGATTAAACCTGAGAATACTGATTTTGAGGATGAAATAAGGTATTTTTTAACTGAGGTTAAGTCAAACTCAAAATAACTTATTCAATATAGGAGCCTGTAGGGCTACCATGTCTTTTCCCTGTACTTTACTACTGTAGTTGCGGCACCAATTTTGTATGACATAATTAGTTCTCAACGTAAATACTAGGAGCGCTGTACGAAATTGAATACAAAAACTGTAGTCTACTACAGTAGTTTTACCGTAGTTTACTACAGTGGAAACTCATGGTAGGCCTACTGAAGCACACTTATCGCGTCGGAACGCGTTGTCACTGCAGTGAAGATGCGGCCAGAAACGTTCAAGGAAATCTGGAAGAAAGTCTGGGAAAAGTTCAAGGAAGTGACTTAAAATTCGAGTGTAAGTATCTCGCACGAGGACGGGTCTAGACAATATGCAACTAATAGATACGAGGCGCTTTAGTTCTTAAGTTAATAGCCTTAAGTGCCGCCAGTAACAAGCACTCTGCTTTACTAACCACTTCCACTTATACGTAGGTACTACATTATATACCCAGTGAGATGGTGGAGTTGGTTGAGTCGAGTCTCAAGGGATATCAGCTTCAGTGAAATAAAGAAAAGAGTAGAATTGATCGGCAACGTTCGTTTCAGTTTATGAAAGTTTAAAACTTAGTTGACTATCATTCGTTTTTAAACATAACAATATGAAACTCGTTGTAAATAATAAAACAAACAACAAATAATTATTTTTAATTTAATTTAAGCATGTTTTTTTGGCATAATTGGTATTTCTCTAACGGCAAATACTCACAATTATTTGCAGACCACATACCAACGTATTTCAAACATTGAATCGCGCATTTATAGCGCACTTCTACTTGGTGATTTTTAAACACTTTCAAAATTTTCAGGGGAGGTTTAGACGGGCAAAAAAACATAACCCTCCTTCAGGCGCAGTCGGGTAAAAAAATCTGCTTTTCGATACTAAACTGCAATGCCTACTCGACTCAAAGGTAGACACAACAGATTTTCGCGATTTTTTTTTTCATTTTCCCATTGTAGAATAGACTAGGAATCATTTGCCTAATTTGACAGTCAATCAGATGTGCCCTCTTGTGTGGCAAAACAAGCAAGTAATAAATTATACAGTAATGAGTATCGAACTGAACAACTTTTACTAATAGTTGTTCAGTTTGATGGTCTCAAACACCCCTGAAAAAAGAGTCAACACATAAAGAAGGACCCTGTATACAATTAGTACCTAACACAAACCGACATAAGCAAATATACCTACTTCAGTGGAACCTTTAGAAACTGTAGTAGAAGTTGTTATCAACGAGCCGCGAGCGACCGGAGGAGGTCGTTCGTTGTTGGGGTACACTCTCTGATTACAGAGCGACCTTTACATTTAGACGACACTTTGTTATGGAACGGGAAATATGGCTAGGACGAAAACAAACAAAGGAAAAAAGGAATAAAAAAAACAAAACCACTTTATCACATTTCACTGTTTCATATAGTGTAGGTAAATACCACCTTGTTGATTTTGAAGCGTGAAGAAATTGTAGAGGGTAAATTAGACCATCAAACTTTCACTAGATGAGACCACTTTCACATAAACCGAATTTGTGAGAAAATTCTGCTAATTCATAAACTGCAATACAGACTTGAGGCAAATGTATGGAACAGATGACTTGTTTTTCGTTTCATTCACATTTAATCCACAGTTACGATAGTAGACTCAATTATGTTACGAAAAGATTTCGTATCAGATTTAAAATAACCTTTTGTTCCTAACTTTTGTGCTAACTGGAGAGGAGTTAAAAGAGATAGGAAATAGTGGAAAAATAGTGGAAGATGTTAGTGGAATCACACACGATGACGCACTGACGGAGCGGCAGACGTCAGTCCGTTATTTGTGAAGCAAGGAGTTGTATAAAACCGCACGTAGAAGTACACACACGGTGACGGATTGATGCACCGTGTGTGCTTCTACGACAACTCCTTGCTTCACAAATGACGGACTGACAACTGCCGCTCCGTCAATTTAATGCGTCATCGTGTGAACCACGTGTGATCGCACTTAGAGGAGACCTTGGCACACTGAACTGAGGGACATTCTTTTGCTACAAATATACATAATCACAACGAAAATATGTTGTGAATAAAGGGCTTCTTGATTGGTCGATTTGTCTCTAAACCAAAAATCTGTTACTACAATTTTATTTCATATTTAATTAATTAATGGAGGAAGATTTACAACATTGATTTCTATTGTTTGTGGTAACACAAACAATTCTAAAATTTGAAGATGGAGTTTGCGGGTTTGCGTCGCAAATTTGGGATTACCTTCCTACTTATTAATCGTTGTTTTCTCGAGCTCACTGCGGCTGCGGAGATTGTACCGATTCTAGCAATAACAGATAAATAGGAGTTACGTACAAATTAGGGTAATCTCTACTTAGTGGTCGCTTGGATCGTTGTACCAACACCTTGTAATTTTCTTCTTTTCATTCTCATAATAAATCATCAGTCGTTCTCACTACCACACAGATCAGATCTGCCCTCACTGTGACGGTGTTTGTACGTCAGTCCAACACAATGCGGATTGGTAAACTAAACATCCCAAGCAGCAAAACAGATCGTGACTAAATCAATTTTGCCTTAAATATACCTAAACTTCGCATTAACCAAGGCAAGCTTTGCTGAAGTCTGTATTAATAAATTCAAGTTGTCTTAGTTTTCAGAAATACCGACTTAAGGATTAGTTAAGTTAAGTAGTATTAACTTTGCCTTAAGTATGTCCACGCGAAATGCAAACTTAAGCATAAAGTTACTGAAAACAGAATTAACGGAGATATAGTTAAATTTAATAGTGTTTAGAAGTATTACTTAAGTTCTACTTAAGGCAAAATTACCTAAAGTTTGCCTTTAGTCTTCCTAAGGTTATCCAGGTCAAACGGTTGCTTTAAGTCGTTCCTTTGGAATTGCAATTTAAGTGGTTGTTTACTTAGCTAATGCTTGTGTCAGTACTATCAGCCTTAAAGGGACGTTTTTAATAAAAAAGTAACAAGTTAATGCTACAATTTGTGTTTATAGAAGTAACATGAGCATAATTAAAGTTAAGAAAATTAAGATAGCAGGAAATTTTCTACGTCGTGTAAGAAAATATGTGACCGCAAATTCTATTCATGCCAAAGATTGTACAGTGAATGTTAATCCGAGTAGTCCGAGTACAGCCGGAGCCAGTGACTCCTTGTTAGATCCTTGTTAACAACGTTCAAAGTTTACAGTCTGTCTATAAAGTCGTGACCTAATAATTGTAGTAGCTTGATTTTGACGTTCTTGCGTGGAGACAGCGCCCAAATTTTTGTCAAGACTTTTTAGACAGACTGTATCATGTTTGCCAGCACATCCACCAGGCCCGCATCGGTTGATGAAATCATAGAAGACACGAACAGCGAACTTGAATACGTAACTTCAACAAAAGAAGAGCGTGATTCTAATTATAGATTTTTTTTTAAAGTGTGGTATATCTCCCATAATATACCACAACGTACTCATCAGGAATATGAAACAAAAATAATCACAAAAAAAACCAACAGAATAATACGCAAAATAGTAGATTCATATTTTGTATAAAAGATAAGATAAGATAAGATAAATATTCTTTATTTGCACACCAAAAATACAAAAAAACAACAACAATATACACGAACAAGAAGGTTAAAAAAGGCGGCCTTATCACTAAAAGTGATTTCTTCCAGACAACCAGTCAACTGTTCAACTGTCTAAAAATGTCAACTGTTTCCTGTTACGGTTCAAAAGACACATTTCTTCAAAAGTAGGAAAGCCGTAACCGGAACGGAACCTTTGCGTACGGAACCCTAAAAAATACAACTCTTTACATGTTTATGTTGTGACTGAGATACATAAAGTAGATACAAATACGACGCGTTACGTCAAAAGATTCAAGATTTAGAGTGTAGACCTGAGGTTACCTCAGTTTACAATTATTTATGTACATAAATGTCAAATTATAATTATCATTGTCCATAAGTAATACATAAGTAGTACTTACTTACTTTGAATCACTTGTTTTTCTTTAAACACAAAAACGAATTGTTCAATCTTGCATTGGCCTTTTGTTTGCAGAAATCACAACAACAATGACAGATGAGAAGAAAATAAAATATCCGTCGAATCAGTATTTATCAAGTACGAGTTAAGGATGACTTAAATCGACACGGTATTTACTTGTATTATTTGAAGTCACACTTCGGTATAAGTTAAGTATAACATTACTTGAGTAAGTAAGCAATAATTATAAACACATTTAACTGATCCTTTACTATGATTTACCAATACTGTATTGCTTTTACTCGTACTTAGCACATGCAATATAGATTTAACGCCATTTTGAATGATCTGCAAATTTGAACATGTTTTTTATTAAGTTCTGTCTTTGTAATTTTAGGCACTCTCTTAATTTTACACAATTTTACATAGTTTTGCGTAACGAAATCAACATTGATATTTAATATTTAATTAAATTTCGAAGAAAAAAGAAAAAAGACAGTTTTTGTGGTTGAATTTTTTGAATTTTAAATACAATTACTTTGTATTTTTTGAAGCCCGCCTGTTTTCTAATAATATTTGTCCATTTCACACGATAAACGAATGTGCGTTTGAATTTTTACTTTACTTGTCGACGAAATAATTCATTATAAAATAATAATAACTATCAGAGCCATTTTGTTTATCATTCATCATAGAATATTAAGTTGGAAAATGTTACCACCATAATTTATCTTTACTGTATCTACGTAAAGTATAATAATATATTATGAAGGTAGGATGAAATTTCAAACCAAAAATTTTTACTTAAGTTTATCTACGAGAAGTCAACTTTCCTTAAGTCGTACCTAAGTTTATCTTAGTTTATCTGTAAAGTAGTATGAAGTCTATCTTAACTCATTCAGTACTCCATATGCCCACTTTTGCCTAACTCTGCCTTCTAGTGTATCTACAAGATATCTTGAGGGACGGATGGTATTACCTAAGTCAATAACCGAGAATTTGGTTATTGAATGAGAGATATCTACAATTCAGACTTAAGGAAAGATTTTGTCGCTTGGGATAGTACGTATCAGAATGTCTTCTTCAGCGTTTGCAGGTTTTCTCACGATGTTTTCCTTTACCGTTTGAGAGCAGACGGTGTAGCATACATACATTAGAAAAATGCATCGGTTTCATATTTTCATGTCGTTTATTTATTTAGATCTTCGACACCTTAATATTTTTACAAAAAGGTTTCTGTAGTAAAATTCCGTATGTACCTACGTGACTGGAGCATTTAAAAGTAGAACTAGTGGGAAATAAAAGTCCCATTTCTACGGTAGAACTGTTCAGTAGAACTACTGGGAATGAACGTAAATGTCATCCTGCATTAGATATTAGTACAATCGTTTACCTATAAAGGTGTCAAATCAATCAAAGAGTTTTCATATTCATATATTTAAGAGTTTTCCGGTCACGAGAGTGGCAGGACGTGTCCCCCTCCCCCTCCCGTTGGTATCCTCCGCGCTTCACCCCCTCATGTCCTCTATTAATTAGTGGTCCTATTTAGTGAACTTGTATCGTGAAATAGTTGCTGCTATCTACGTGTATCTACGTCTTTTCTTTATCTAAGTACTAGCGACTCGCCCCGGCTTCGCACGGGTGCAATGCACATAATATATACCTTTCTCTTGAATCACTCTATCTATTTTAAAAATACGCATCAAAATCCGTTGCGTAGTTTTAAAGATCTAAGCATACATAGGGACTGACAGACAGCGGGAAGTGACTTTGTTTTATTATACTATGTAGTCAGTAGTGATATAGCCATACAAAAGGACATTTATAAATGAAAATTATACCTGTCCGTTCATTGAAATATTTGAATAAAATATTTTATAGTACATATTTGGAAAACATATTAGTTTGACTGGACTGTACTTAACGCACTTAGTGCGTTCATACACGATGACGCACTGATGGAGTAGCAAACGTCAGTCCGTCATTTGTGAAGCAAGGACTTGTATGAAACCGCACGTAGAAGCACACACGGTGACGCATTGACGCACCGGGTGTGGTTCTATGGACTGACATCTGCCGCATGCGTCAGTGCATCATCGTGTGTAAACGCACTTAGTCTGTTTGTTTATGCTATGCATACATCACATCACCCAAATATAGGTACTTACTGATTGATCTTATTTGGATTTACATAGTTTTATTTTTTAATTTTTAGTGTAAATTTTATTACAATTGCTGACTCAATCGACTTTTTTTCACTTTTCTGTAATCTGCGCACAGATACGTAGTCGTTTTGACCATTTCTCTCCGATTTTCCCTCACTGCCCTTTTAGGCAATAAGTAAACATTTTTTTAATGCAGAATTAATACAACTATACGTCAATATTTGAGAGACAAGTCTGATAGAAAAAAAAAGTAAGAATTACGAACGATGAAAGAAAAACAAAGGAAAAACAATAGAAATATAAAAGAGTAAATTTTCAGTGATTGTTAGGATCGATCAGCGCTCGTCACCCGATACCCTATTATTAATTACCCACCGTTTGAGTCTGGCGTGGGGGGCAGGGGACCTCGCTTAACAAACAGATTAGGGGATGAAAACTGTAACAATTTAAAAGAAAGTATAAAAAGAAAGTAGGTATTATTTAAGTTAACGAAGCGCAGGCATTTTCTTATCGAATTGATTTGAAGACACGGGTTTATTTCTACCTACTTAAAACAGAAAATGGCTACTAAAACAATAAAATTTTTGATAATATTTTCTACAATTTCGCTAATGCTGTTAGGACGTTTTCATTTTAGGCATTTTAAAATACAGGGTGTAAGGAAAAGTAAGTATCATTAAATTTCAAACCACATACTGGTATGTGGTTTAAAGGTTAATAATTATACTTTTCCTTACACCATGTATAGGTAATTTCTTTCAAATACATTTTTCTTTTTGTTTATTTTGTTCATCTTTACACTATCCTATAGGATTGGATTAGTTTATACGCGCGGTTCGCGTTTTCGCCACGAGGCTCCACTATCCTTCTCAGTTGTTCTTACTCAAAAAAAATCCTCGAGATTGTATAGACACTCCCTCAAAACGTCAATGTCAAGACATTGGCGGAAATGCGGTGCTAACGCACAAGCAAGACGTCCATTAATTATAAATAAAAATACAGGCAAACATAAATACCATCGGCTTAATTACCGATATAAATTATATTGTAGGTACCTATACAAGGTGTTACAAAACTACAAATAAACCTTTAAGGGGGTGGTGTAGACCATCAAACTGAACAACTTTCACTATGGATGGGACCAATTTCGAAATCGCGAAAAAAATTAATTATGTTCTATACTCTACAAATCGACTAGAGCTCAAATATGTATGGGATATGAAATTATTTTTTTCGCGATTTCGATGTTGGTCCCATAGAGAAAGTTGTTCAGTTTGACGGTCTTAACAACCCCCTTAAGAGTTTCAAAAATTTATTGTTACTTATGATACACCTTGTATAGGGATCATTGTTCCGATAAGGCGTGACCCGAGCGAAGGTAAAGGACGCTAATGTGGATCATGTTCACTTGTATGTGCGATGAAACGAACAGACCGCACTGTATGTTAGCTTCTAATCATAACCTACGAGTTAGTTTACCAAAAGATACTCCGAAAGTAGGCGTAAAAATGGTTCAGAGACAGTCAATTTTTTTCTCAAAAAATCGTATTCTGTGAAATATTTCAACCGTCTAGTCATTAGGTATTAGTTCAAAAGATACAGCCCTTTAAAGGAAGGACAATCAATCACATTCATAACGCTGCAGAAGTTCCAAATAAAATTAAAAATATTAACAGACAGACGGACGGACGGACAGCCTAGGCTTATGAATAGGGTCCCGTTGGCATCCTTTGAATGGATGAATGAAATAATTGTACTTTATTTACACCAATAACAAAACACAATACACAATAGGAAACAAAACTGATGATACAAATAACTGGTACAAATAAGTCAGTCATATCGCTAAAAAAGCGATTTCATCCAGACAATCTTAGGGTAGAGGAAATATTAAAAAAAAACCTTTGGGTACGGATATCTAAGTGCGTTCACACACGATGACGCACTGACGGAGTATAAACGGCGTTTGAATTTCTTGTCGCTGGCCTGCTACCCATCGGTGGCTGAGGCCAGTGGCTCGTTTGCACCGAGCCTACTGTCCCTCGGCACGTAGCTGTAGGTCACTCCACTCAGCAGCTCGTGTTGCGGCGGTGTCGGGCGTCAAGTCACTGACATATTTACGACATAATTGTCATTTCGGCGGTCGCACGTTATTGCCCTGTTTATGGCCCATATACTACGGTAGTATTAGTTTTTCTCCTCCGCCCCACAATGTTACCAGCCTTTACCATTATGCACAAGAAGAAGTGTGTACAGTTTCATTACTTTAAATTTAAACTGAACAATTTCCGCAAAGGAATAAGGGGCCATTCGCAAAAATAAAATTCTACTTTCATACTTTTATGACCTTTAGTACCATCACAACCCTCTTTGCCTAATACTTAGGGCCTGTTTCACCACTTATGAGTAAGTTCTTGTTAGCTTATCCGACAGATATTTTGACATAATTTCATACAAAATACGTCAAACTATCTGTCGGACAAGCTAGCAAGAACTTACTCAGAAGTGGTGAAACAGGTCCTTAGTCTCTTTTCCGATTGACAATAATCCAAATTTTTTTTGCTAATATCTATAGGTTCTTTGGGTAAACTGTCTACACTTTAAATCTTTTATTGAGCCACGGTTATTTTGAAACTACGGAAAATACAGACAGAGATTCATTTCTATATTGTGTTTTAATATTTTCATTGACTTTAATTGTTTTTTTTTAAATAGGACGAAACTTTGTTTGAAACTCTAACTTATTGCCGTCAGTTTACGTAATGTACGTACGTGGACCACACAGCACATTACACACTTAACATGTCGGTGCTAATAAATCCGTTGTATCCATCGAGCGATGAAACAGCAATGTTACCAGTTTACTCGTCTTATTGTATTTGTTTGTACAACTTTTTATCATAATTATTGTTGTGAAGCTATATTTATTTAGTCAGTAGTTGTGTATAGAATCCCGTGGTTCCTTCCGACTCGGAATATTAGAATGGACCACCCATTTCACAACGACAACTATGAGATAAAGGGTTCCTTAAACAACATATCTTCTATGTGTTAAAGTTGTTTGCTATTCAACTAAGTACTGCTACTGTAATATTTGGATAGATATTTGAGACGGGGCAGAGAAGGAAAACTTTCTTACGAGACCGTTCTTAACTTTTTGAGACATTTTGACCTGCATTCACATTTTAAATAAAATGTAAAATTTAGCAAGTAAATTGACAATTTATACAACTTTTATAGATACCAATTGGAATCGAACCTGTTTCACATAAGGATCAAAAAACTCTATCGGACCAACAGAGGTTAGAGTAACTTCGCAAAAAACTTAAAAAAAACTAGTCTGGCCGCTACAAAGAATGCTACACTGCTATTCTGTAAACCACAAATTGGAAACACGAATGTGAATACGAAATAGGTATGTCAAAGCTTTGAACATCGGAAAAAAGTGAGAATTTAAATAGATTTTGGGCCCGCACAGAAAGTTGTTCTTTTTGATGATCTGAACAACCTGTTAAAAAACCGGCAGCATATTAAGTTGGACCCCGTAGTAAAATAGCGCGTTGTTCACTGCGTTTACACACGATGACGCATTGACGGAGCGGCAGACGTCAGCCCGTCATTTGTGAAGCAAGGAATTGTATGTAACCGCACGTAAAAGCACACACGTTGCGTCAATCAGTCACCGTGTGTGCTTCTACGTGCGGTTTCTTACAACGCCTTGCTTCACAAATGACGGACTGACGTCTGTCGCTCCGTCAATGCGTCATCGTGCGTGATCCCACTAAGTTTCCAATAACATAATCCTCACAGAGCTTGCGACAAACTTTGTGCATATCTATGAACTCGATGCAGCATAGAACGGTTCACGTGTTTCTACTTCGGAAGCTGCACGACTTTGCTCCAGTTTGTCAACTTGTTAGAGCACCGTTATAATTAAATCAGTGGCTCTAAGAGACGCGCGGGGGAGTAGGGGTGACAAGCTCCATCACATCACCCGACACGGACCCTGCGGGCGCGGGTCTGAACACCGTCTAGTGTTACTGCTATAATTATGACTTACCTACCTGTACAGGGTGTAAGGAAAAATAGCATTAACCTTTTAACCACATAATCTACCCATCAAACTAAACAAAATTTACTATGGGAGAAAACCTATCAGAACAAAAAAAATCTGCTGTTCCATACGTTTGAGTAGAGTAGGCATTTATCATCATCATTTTCAGCCTGTATCTACTCACTGCAGGGCATAAGCCTCCTCCATATTTTTCCATTCTTCGGTCCTGTGCCAGTCGCATCCAGGTCTTGCCTATACTTTTCCAGATTAACGACATCTGGCTGCCGGACGACCCACTTCACCCAGGGTAGGCATTGCAGTTTATTATTGGAACGTCTGTTTTTTTTTGTTCTGACATGTTTACTCCTCTAGTAAAAGTTGTTCAGTTTGACGGGTAGAGTATGTTTCCTTACACCCTGTACAGTTTAGTGCCTAAACATTATGAACATAAAAAACAGGGGCAACGTTTCTGCAACCACCTGTGACGGGCTTTGCGAAAGACTTAAGCGTGCAACTCTATTTGTTAGGACCCATTTCCTCTGGTATATGCATAATAATAACCAAAAAAATATGAGTGGAGAAAACTTGTAATAGGATCTTGGAGTAATAACACGTCGGCACAAATAATGTAGGTACAATATTGAAGGAAGGATCGAAACACGATCCTTTATGTGAAGATTGTGAAGTCATTGTGTTGTGCTACAAATTGACTTCGTATTTTCTTTAACGTCAGATATTGGTGCGGACATTTTACTTGTTGAGTTGTGTTGTGAGACGGACGGACGAGGGTATAGGTACGCATTGTACAGATATTGTGTTTAAAGATACGAGTAATAGATACGTTATCTTTACCATGGTATAAGTACATTTTGTATGCGTGTCTGTATATTGATAACATGCATTTGAAATGACATAGGAGGGATGCAAGATTGGTAATAGGTATATATGATTATGATTATTGATAAAATGCTAAGTGAATTTTTGTCATTTTCGTTTGTTTATCTGTTTGTGCAAGCATCACGATATATGTTTTTGCTAAACCTATTCAAATGGAGTGCTGTTATCTGGCCGAGGCCGTTTTTTGAACACGAACGAAAGTGTTTTAAACTGTGTTTTAAAGTCTGAAAACCAATTATGTCTTATTTAAGGATCTAGCTGATAGGCGACTGTTCTCAATTACACGATTAGATTAAGTTTAATAGATAGAAAAAAATCCCAAAGTTACCCCTTTTTGTTATGTTTTTTCAATACTATGATTAACTTTTTATTCTTGTACTTAACTAAATACATTAAATATTTCTAGTGAACTCCGTAGAATTTTGATCTTAGAAACACCCATGAGCAAATATATTGATGAAAAACACGTTTTAGTGCCATCCTGCTTTCAATTGGAGCGGGATAACTAATTGCTAACTTATGCTTGCAAGAAAGAGACGCTTGCACTGGGGTAACCTGGCCTTAATATAGAGCCTAACAATTTTTACTGCTGAAATCCACGCCTAGCGTAGCGTGTATAACTTCCCATGGAATAAAGAGCCTTTTTCATACTCAGCAGTGAAAGTGTCAACTTTGAGTACATTTTCAGTGTTTAATTTATCGCAATCGGCTGATTCAATCAGAAGAGTTTAAAGTTTTCAAATAAGTTGTGCGTACGGGGCGTCGAGAATACCACTTAGTCAGTAGAATACACACGTATAGAGTACTTCTTAATATGCTGACATTTTTTAAGGGGATGATCAGACCGTCAAAGTCAAGTCAAAGTGCGTTCACACACGATGACGCATTGACGGAGCGGCAGACTTCAGTCCGTCATTTCTGAAGCAAGGAGTTGTATGAAACCACACGTAGAAGCACACACGGTGACGCAATGACGCACCGTGTAAGATTCTATGGACTGACGTCTGCCGCTCCGTCAGTGCGTCACCGTGTGTAAACGCACAAAGTCAGCATTATTAAGTTGGACCCTGTATATGGGAAGGATGATTTGTCGCCGTGTGTAAATACATACCTACTATGGTCACGACATTTTCCCACTTTTGTTATTCCCCTCATCCCCATACATGTCTTTATTTACTTCCGTCGTTTGAGGGTGCTACGCACTTTTCATTTTTGCGGATACGTTATTAAGGGTATTCGGAGCGCGCTCCATACAAACGTACTATGGTGATATTTTCAATACTAACCAATTAAAGTCAATGAAATGTTGCAGAAACAATCTAGAAACAAAAATTTCTATGCTTGTATGGAGTCAGATTTTCGTTAAAATGTATAGTTTTCAAGTTACAAAGCCTCAAAGATTTCCATACAGTTCCCGTATTGTATAGCACGAATTTGAATGAGAAAATGCTGAATTATTATTTAAAACTATGGTCTCAAAACTTTTCGAATTGTTCTTTTATCGATTGTATTGATTATAATATCCGCTCCTTTCGAAAAGAAGAGTTCATAAACCTTATTTGTAAAAAGGTAAACCTGGACATTGATAGTAAAGAGTATAAATCTCGGTTTTTGTCGTTCGAGTTTTTGCGCCAGAGACTAAGAGAATCGTGCCGCAATAAAACTAAAACTAATTCCTGTATAAACTCTCCTGTAGCAAAGAAAGGCACCATTCCCTATTATTTCAAAAAACTTCCAGAAATTCAGACAAACTCTGAAAGCCCTTCTAGTCTTAATGTTAACTCTGAATATTTAAACGGACAACAAAAATACAGGAAAGGGACGATTCCTTTTTATTTTCCGGTAATTAATAAAATAAGAACTGATACACATTCAATGTCTTCCCGTAACACAGACTACAACAATACAGTATTTTTTCGGACCTAATGTTCATAAAAATGCACAGAAATATTTCAGGTTACTTCACCAAAATATACAGAGCATTAAACCAAAAAAAGAATTACTAGAACTAACTATTTCTGAGTTACAAGATCAAGGTACTAAAATAGATGCGATCTGCTTATCAGAAACATTCGTGAAAAAGGGTGATGAGCTAAACGTGAAGATTCATAGCTTTGAATTGGCTGCAAATTACTCAAGGGTAAATAAACGAGGGGGAACTTGTATACTCCTGAGAAGGGGTATCACCTTTAAGGAGCTTTTCTTTTTTCGAAATTATATCATCCCTAAAATATTTGAGTGCTGCGGTGTTGAAATCCCTTTTTACAATTTAATTATACTTTGTCTCTATAATTCGAATCGAACACAAGCAATGACATTTTTAGACAGACTAGATGCCGTGCTATTTGATTTGTCAAAGAAATATAAGAAAAGAAAAGTTATCATTGCAGGGGATTTCAATATTAACACTTTGAAATCCAGTAAGGAATCTAAATACTTAAATGATATCGTAACAAGTTTTAATTTAACTTTGCACATCAATGAACCCACGAGAGGCGCATCTTGCTTGGATCATATTATTAGCAATATAGGCAAGGCAACTGGAAAGTTAATGCACCTACAACTTTCTGATCATGACACGGCCCAAATACTACAATTTCCAGTCAAAAATAAAGCGGTTGAATTGAAATATTGGTATATACTTAAAAGAGACTACAATAATGACAACATTGAAAAATTTATTCTTTATTTAAAATCGCTTTCATTCCAAGAAGTTTTTCAAGAATCGAATGTTGATGTAGCATTCAATTTGTTTCATGACTGGCTTTGTTTGCTCCATAAACTTTGTTTCCCTATTATTAAAGTCAAAATTTATAACATGAATCAGAAACCAAAATGGATCTCCAAGGGAATGAAAATATGCTGCAAGGTTAAGAGATCACTTCGCATTCAATACTATAAAAATAAAACGAAATGCAACAAACAGAAATATTTAACATACAACAGAATTTTAAAAAAATGTATATACAAAGCTCAGAACATGATTAATAATAAATATATTCTTACAAATAAAAACGTGTGTAGAGCATCGTGGAAAGTGATTAAAGAGGAAACTGAACACAATACGCCAAATCAAAATGTAGACGAAATTAAATTGACATCAGGAACAATATCTGACCCGGCATTAATTGCTACAGCGTTTAATGATTATTTTATAGGACTGACAAATTTAGACCAAGGCAATGATAAATTTGACGCATATACATTAAGGAGTGTTGGATCTGTACCAAACTCATTTTTCCTTAGGCCTTTGGGCGTTAATGAAACCGCCAATACCATACAGTCTCTTAATAATACCAAGGCATGTGGTTATGACGAAATTCCCACAAAATTAATCAAAGACTGCAAAAACGAATTAGCTCCCGTTTTGTCGTACCTGATAAATCTTTCATTTGAAAAAGCGCAATTCCCTACATTACTGAAGCGTTCTATAGTTAAGCCTCTTTATAAAAAAGGAGAACGTACCGATTTAGGAAACTACCGTCCAATAACATTGATTCCCATTATTGCAAAAATATTCGAAAAATGTATGCATAAAAGATTAACGGAATTTTGTACTAAATATGACATAATAAAATCAGAGCAAAACGGGTTTCAAAAGGGAAAATCAACGTCTCTGGCTGCGTTTACTCTTATGGATTCAGTACTAAAAGGTATAGATTCTTTAAATTATGTAAATGTACTCTTTTTTGACATGTCAAAGGCGTTTGACTTCGTAGACCATGACTTAATGTTAAAAAAGTTAGATAAGTATGGCATCAGAGGTCAAACTTTATCATGGATTGATACGTATTTACGAGATAGACAACAATGTGTTCAAATAAGTAGACTCGGTAAAAACAATGTAACCACATCGTACCAATCCGAATACAAAATTAACAAGTTTGGTGTCCCCCAAGGTAGTGTTTTGGGGCCTCTGTTGTTTCTTCTCTATATTAATGATTTGCCGAATGTGACAAATCATAAATGCACACTGTTTGCTGATGACATCTCAATTATTGTTCCCTCTAATGGAAAATCGATTGACATTAATGTTTATGAATCTGATATCAACAATACTATCGAATGTGTAATTAACTGGCTTGACATCAATAATTTACATGTTAATCTAAATAAGACAAACTACGTGCAATTTATGACTAAGGGATCGAAGGAATTGAATTTGAATATTGAATATAAAGGTAACATTCTGAATAAAGCTAACAAACAATCATTTTTAGGAATAGTTCTAGATAAGGACATTAATTTTGAAGCACACATTGAGAACGTATGTAATAAAATTAATAGATTTGTTTACGTTTTGAGGAGACTAAACAGAATAACATCTCGTAGAGTAGCTTTGACAGCCTATCATGGTTATGTAGCCTCAGTCCTAAGATACGGTTTGGTGATTTGGGGTAACAGCGTACTGATAAATAAAGTGTTTATTGCTCAAAAAAAATGTGTTCGGGCAATATGTGGTGTAGGGCCCTACGAAACCTGTAAAGATTTGTTTCCAAAACTTAGCGTTTTGACACTCACTGGAATGTATATATTTGAAATATTTAAATTTGTAAAACGGAACTCTCACCTATTTAAAACAGCTCGTGACATTAATCCTAGAAACACCAGAAACCCAAATCGACTTGTACTCAATGACTGGTACTGCCCAAGGACTACGCTGTTTCAAAGAAATTGTTCTAACATGTGTATTAAAGTATATAATAAAATACCTGATAGATTTAAGGTGTCACCCATGAAACTGATGCTAAATAAATTGTACGCATGGCTTTCACGATATAATTTCTATAGTGTTTCAGAATTTTTAAATAATAACTATCAATAAATATTTGCATGCTATTGTATTTTAGCTGAATAGATGATACTATCCTAGACCCTAAGATCAATTTTATGTACCTATTCATAGCAAATAAATTATTTCATTTCATTTCATTTCATTTCATTTTACAAATCTTAAATTAATCCTAGCATTGAAACTGTATATTTTAACGAAAATCTGACTCTATAGAAGCATAGAAATTTGTTTCTAGGATGTTTCTGCAAAATTTCATTGACTTTAATTTGTTAGTATTGTAAATATCACCATGTACGTTTGTATGCAGCGCGCATTTTCGCTCTCGGAATAATATTCTCTTAAGGAACAGTAGTAGGTAGGTAATGCTCATAAATCATAATACGTGTATGTGAAAAATATCCCAACTATAAAATAAATAATGTTGGTTATTGTACCTAATGAACAAAGCTCTGGTATTCTATTGTTTTTTTAACTAGAAGACGTCGTGTGGTAAAATCTGCATCACAGTGCATCCCGTGTAATGTATGCATTGTTATTTGTTCATGAATAATATATGATGCAGTGCTCCCTGTTCAGAGTGACGACACGTAACCTCATGTTTTGAAAGAAGCATCTTTAAATATTCAACACGTTTATTATTGCGATCCCTTAGCTATGTGCCTCAGAATATACCATTACATTTCTTCCCGTTTATGAGAAATATTATCCCTTAGTCTTCTAACTACTAAGAGATCATGTTTTTTTAACAGCGTGTGTTTGGGTGAAAGACTAATAAAGGGTCCTTCTTAAGGGGCTACCTGCCGGTTTTGGGTAATTTTGTAACCATTTTATTAATTAACTATGGCACCTTTTGAGCTGAAATTTAAACTGAACCATCTACAGGATATGAGAAGTGATGTGGTTTTTCTAGAAATCGATTTTAATGAATAAAACCGAAGAAAATGGACTCTAAAGTCACCCCTTTTTTTCTAGTTGTAACCATTTTACTCTTACATTTTTAATCGGAACAAAATGAAAATTTACTATATTGTTCACAATACAATTTAGAATGACGTGGTTTTTTTACTTTTTCGAAATTAATAAAAAATCATCGAATTTTTCAAAGAAAACAGCAAAATTCTGACCGGAGCCACGCGCTCTTTCTCATCGATTAGTATGGAGTGTGAGTGAGAGGAGAGTGGTCCACGGCTGATACGCCTTAATATTATGCTTAGCGTTTTTTAAGGGCATGATCGGCTGTCAGCCGTTTTTTTTTGCGATATCGATATTGGTCCCATAGAGAAAGTGGTTCAGTTTGATGTAGAGTTTCTGGCCGCATCTTCTCTACAGCGACAACACGTTCCAACGCGGTGGTAGCTTAAAAAAGAATTGACGTTTAATAAGTGTGCTTCAGGTTCCTATATTGAATAAATTATTTTGAATTGAATTGAATTGGTCTGGCGACCAGTCATCCCTTTGAAACATGTCAGCGTATGTAAACTGTGCCTGTAGTGAAAAAGGTGCATGTATCGTTGGATTCAGCTCTACATAGTATGACCCTATTTCGCTAAAGACACCACTGACATAAACTCTAGCGATAGACAAGCACGTTCAAACAAACATCATGTCACACAAAACAACACAAAATGACACATTTTGGTCTTTCCATAAAGTTATGTACCTACCTGGAATAGAGAAACTGACGGCTGAGAGAGCGAGATGTACCTATCGGCACCACTGTATAATAGAAAGAGATACGTGACGCGAGGCAATAGAACCATTTTTGGAACTGTTTGACATCTCGTCGCGGCATGGTGAAAATTCGAGCTCTGTGAATATTTTGTCAATCTAACGTGAACTCGTGAATTTTTTTTTAAATTAGGTTAACGCTTTCACAAAATTATCCACGATTTCACGTTACATTCAAAAATTTTCACAGACTCTAATTTTCACAATGCCGACAAGCTGTCAAACAGTTCCCAAAAACGGTTTCATTTGACAACTCATGTCAGTTCCTCTATTCCTTAAGGTATAATAACTCTATGGGTCTGACATTGCCATAGTGACGAAGTGAAGTCGGGAATCGTATTCAATTGGAACATGTTGTTGGGCTATTCTATCACCGAAAAGAATTACCGTCGTGAGTTTATGTGTATCGCGTAACACGGTATCCCTGTAAAGAGATGTCGTCACTTGTATTATAACCCACAGGTAAAATACCCTTAGGCGTCAGTGTAACGTCTCTCCGGCCCTCTGACGGGTTTGAACCCTCTCTTAGCATATAAATCAGCATTATAACTAAATCCTTGCTGATATTAAGCTCAGCTCGAGGCGTCATTGCTTCTTACAAGAATAGAAATATGTTAATCTGCTCGAAAAGGTACTTTATGGGCGATCGTCACTTCTGTAGTGTTTCTATTTATCTTCATGGTATCATACATATTGTAGACTTTGTCCAGAATAATAAACGTCCAATGTAGCGGTCATATATTACTTATCAATGTCGATGAGGCTGGGATAGCGGTATCTTGTCGTCTAGCGTTAACAATTCAGTTATACTTTATTGTGTTCCAGAACAGAACATAATATATTTAAATAACGATAAATAATTACAAGTAACAGGTACAAATAAGGTGGTCTTATCGCTAAAACGTGATTTTTTTAGACAACCTTAGAAGTAGCAGTTACACTCGTAAAACGATTTCCGAATTGGGAAACAACCTGTTCGTTTACGTTAGAATTAGAGCAGATGTTGCAAAATGTAAGTGTTCCACGTGCGATTACTGGAACGCCCCGCGCCTAACTGAAGCGATAAAAAAAGAATTACAGTGTTTTTATAACCATTAACCGACCGGCGGGCGTGTGCGCAGTGTATATTCGTCTTCAAGTATGGGGGAACTGACATGCTTACAATATTATGTCAAAACCCACCTTATGTGTCGACGATCGAAGAGGCGTGACCAGGCCACAGAAAAGAGACGTACATCGTATAGTAAAGCAACTTCATGCAAGCGCTCGAATTGACAAGATTTTTGAAGCGCAAGATTTTTGAACATCATACAATCAATTCGGCAGTAGAAAGATGCATAATATCCATAGTAATTTTGACATTTTCTACTGCCGAGTTGATCGTATGATGTTCAAAAATCGCACACCAGACGAGCGTCACGTACACGCCCACCTTGCGCTCCGAAGTACCTTCTGAAGAGCAATCGAATCTCAACAAAACTGTGATTGGACCGCGTGCGAACCAAAACCTTTTAACACATTTGGTATCGCGCTAATCATTTGACAACCGTTAGAGCCGTTTTCACAGATCTGTAACATATGAAATAAGTCAAGTTTAGCATTCAGTACAGTTGAATAGTAATTGGATTGCAATGTGATTAGAACTGAAATTGGATTAAGATTGAACTTCGATGTTTTAAATTAGCGCGATCGCCCTCCTAACTGTGTTCATGGCACTCGAATGTTATTCAAGAGCTTGCATGAAGTTGTTGCACTGTATATCTCTTTTCTGTGACGATGCGCCGGAGCATACAGTACATCATAGCATGTACATCATAGTACCCGTTCATACAAACATATGGCAAACATCAGCTGATGTCGCTTGTACCTATACTCGTATATAATGTGATATATTGTTAGCACATTGTGACACATTGTCGGTATTTACTGTCGGTCGTGCAACATGTTAACTTGTTTGTAGTGCGTATTCGCAGGGTTAAGGTCACGCTATTTTTAAACTACTAGTATTTATTCTGTTGTGAATGAACAGGATACGATTGTGAAGTTTTACACAATCTATTTACGTAGTAAGTATTTATTTATTATAAAAGACATTGCCCACACGTGACGAACTGTTTTCGTTTCAATTTGTTGCGCAACTAACCAATGAGAATAATCAAAGAACAAATGCAAAGAGAATGATAGCTAAAATTATACAAACAACAGGAGGCATATCATACTTCCCTTTCTTATAAAATTCAAATCCAAATTTACCAGTTTTGTATGCGAAACGGGATTGGAAAATGTATGTTATTAGCTAAAGTTGTTCCTTGCTAGTTTTGGAAACCGCCGCATTATCTTCGTTCAATGATTCGTCTATAATGAAAACTTTAAGGAATGCAATGTTTCTGACCACCCCGAAAGGGATTACGGTGGTGTGTTTATGTATGTATGTAAATACATACATACATTCAGAAACATTGCTACAGCTACCCACTTTCTGTTTAAGAATGTAGTTGTAGCAATGCTCATATTTAGCAATTTAAGTTTCAAGATGGAATGCCGTGTCAAGTGATGAGAGGTGGCTAGCGTTTCGTCCACATAAATACTGCATAAGAAACCGTTGATCCCTTATTCGCTTCGTTCAACACCCAGGTGAAGAATTGGAGTGGTCCATTCTAAGCCGGAACAATACAGAACTTAAGGGAGTTGTATGGAAGAAATCGCTTTTTAACGATAAAATAGTCTTTTGTTTTCTCACTTCTGTATTTTCTTCATTGCGGTGGGGACTGTCCTACCTCCACACTACTCTTTCCCACCAGTGGCCGAGTATAGGCCTTGAAATTGTACTTCTTACCTTCACTCTAGTCTTGCAGTTTAGATCAAGGTCGTCTTTATTGATATAAAGTCACTTTCTTAGCCATCATATCAATGTGTGCGTAATGCGTATGTGTGCGTGCGTACACGTGCGTGTGTGTTAAATGTTTTGGTAACTGATTTATTACGCAATTCAATTCAATTCAATTCAATACATTTATTTCGGAAAACAAGTTCCATAAAATTTTTATTAGTAAGTACATAAATGTCATCTTACACCCTATGTTAGTAAGTTACATTAAATGTCAGGATTTCAATGGAAATAACAATTCAAAAGAAAAATAATAACAATAAAAATAATTTTGAATTTACAATTTAACATGAAAAATAATACCTAATTAATTAATTTGTTTATCTACCTATTATATTTAGTCATAAGTGTGGACCAATGACTGGCGATAGGACACTCGAACTTGCCTCCTATCACCTTCAGGATGACGTTGGAGCTGCCGCGGACTCTACTCATCAGTGATGCAACTTTCTTACGCACTATAGCGTGGAAGCCATCTGTGCGCGCCTCGGCAAACATGACCGATGCACTGCAGAAACGCGGCCGCCCCAACAACATTCTGAAAGCGTTATTGTACTGGACCCGTAGAGCGCTATAGGCCTTCTGCGTATATCTCACCCACAGGCTGCTCGTGTAGAAAGATTGACAGTACGCTTTAAAGAGGGTGATCTTAACTTGTTCTGTACAACGAGCAAACCTACGGGCGAGCATATTGCTTCTGACCGCCAACGCTCTACGTTCCCGCTCAATGTCCTGGTCATCCTTCAGGTCTTCTGTTACGACATGACCAAGGTATTTGAACTGCTTGACTCTCACCAAGGCAGTCCCGTATAGCTGGACCGGCGGCACGACCTGTGGAGAGCTGCTGCCCGCGGTGAAGATCATGAGCTCACTCTTCTTGGTGTTGTATTTCAACCCATGTCTCTGTGCGTAGGCTTCACACACTTGCAGCAGCCCCCTGAGCGCACTGATCGACGGACTCAGCAGCACCATATCGTCCGCGTAGCTGATGTTGTTGACATTGACGCCATCGATAGAACATCCCGCATGCATGCTGCTGAGCTCGCGGACCAGCTGGTCCATGTACAGGTTGAAAAGCTTTGGAGACGTCAATCCACCCTGCCTCACGCCACATTCCAACCTGTATTCTTCCGAGCGCTCCTCCGCCCACCGCACATAGTTTACCTGGTTGCCGTACCAGTGCCTGAAGATACCGATGAGCTCCGACGGAAGATTTATCCCCTCCAACTTCTCCCACAGCACCGGGTAGGATACCAAATCGAAAGCTTTAGAGAGATCCAAGAAGCACGCATATACTGGTGTGCTTCGGTCAGTGTAGTATCTGACGGTGTGCTTCAGCGCCAAGATAGCACTTTCAGTAGAAAGACCTGACCTGAACCCAAACTGGGCATCATGCAAGTCCAAATGCCTATCCAAATGTCTATCAAGCACACCATCAAGTACCTTTGCTGTTATAGTAGCTAACGAAATGGGCCTATAGTTGGTCTTATCGGATGAATCTCCCGTCCTGTTTTTGATAATCGGCACAACAATTGTTTTCATTAACTCTGGCGGCAAGTACGAGTGTCGTAGACAAAGATTAAACAGCAAAGCCAGGACTCGAGGCAAGTGAGGCCCCGCGTGTTTAAAGTGTTCCACACTAAGTCCATCATGCCCCGGGGACTTGCCCCTGGACATGTGTGCGATCACCGCTTTAACCTCCTTGGCCGTAATGAGCAGCGGTGGCTAGCTGTCGCGGGATTGGGCCTCTGGGGCCATGCGAGTGGTCTTGGCCGGCACCACCGGCTGCGCTGCCACCCGGAAATGGTCTTTAAAAAGGTTGGCAATCGCTTCAGGCTCACTTACCCCGTCGACACTCACAGGCAGTCTAGGCTTGGTGTTCATCTTCCCTACATTATTCCAAAATTTGTTAAATTTTTTATTACAGTGACTAGTTGCTAAAATATCCATTTTAATTTGATCTTTATGTTTGATACACCAGTTTAATTTAGCCTTGAATATACGTCTGCTCTCTATCATATTAACATAACAATTTATTTATTGCTTCCATGTAGCAATGCCTACATGGAAGCAATAAATAAATCTGCCCGTACAAAAGACATCAACGGATGTGCCTTACATAGTACAGCAATTTTCGAGTTTAGTATCACTTCGACCATTGTGTAGATCTTTGTACGGATATGTATATACCTTGATCATAATATTTTTGTCTCATTTGTTCGTCGATCTAAATAATTGTTACATGTTGTAGCAGAAAAAAAAATATGTCATAGTACGTGTAACTACTGTCAGTCGACTTTGATCTTTATTACGTTATGCGAAGTTACATAATAATCGCAAACAAATGTTCCATTTTATATTATTCAGAGTAATTGTTACATTGTATATACGTACCTAATTTTTTCCCCGTGTAAGTAAAAAGTCGCATACACAGCTATAAGCAGTACCTATATAACTTTGTATAGTAAAAGCACCGAGATTTGAAGGTGAAACACGCTATGTTTAAAAGCCTACCCGTTTAATGGATATTCAATGTTTTGGAAATGGTTATACTCTGATTCAGATATTATTACAAGTTACTATGACGACCGAATGCCGTAACAGAGTAATTAGAAACTTCGATATTACCTGATACCAAAACATTTATAAAGATAAGATAATTAATAAACTATATCTTTTGTTTCAGTTCAAAGTGTTTAACTACTTGAGTTAAGAACAAAGGATTGTCAGCGTCCAGCGAGAAGGTGGGTTGAAACTAATTGTCACTTATTAACGTATCTTATGCTAATTTCAAGTGCCCAACATGGAGCGGCGTAATTCACATACGCATCACAATTTTCGTCACGAGGTTTTCTTTTACTGAAAAGCCTACGTAGGCCTACCATGAGTTGACTTTTTAACGCTGTAGTATACTACAATTGATAACTGCCTCCATGGTCTAATGGTTAGAGCATTGGGTTCTTGACACGGAGGTCGTGGGTTCGATTCCCACGGGGGGCACCTAGTGAAATGTCACTTTGTGCGTTTTTCCCCAGTTGGTTAGGACATTGCAGGCTGAGTCACCTGATTGTCTGAAAAGAAAGATGATTTCGTGCTTCGGATTGCACGTTAAGCTGTTGGTCCCGGCTACTATCACTGGTGGTAGTAGTCGTTACATAAAAACCACGTCAGAGGCCGTAAGGCGGTTTGAATAAACTCTGACACCAGGGCTTTGCAGCCCACTCGATAAAAGAAGACTACAATTGATGTATATTTAACAAGCTTTTGCTAAAGTGTTAGTTAACTACCTATCCGTTAAGTCTGACCTTATGCGCCTAATCATCATTAAAGCTTTTCAGAACAAAAAGTTTCATCAAAATCCGTCCATCAAAAACAAACAGAAAGATAACAATATAGTTTTAATTGATTTAGGGCCTGTTTCACCACTTCTGGGTAAGTTCTTGTTAGCTTATCCGACAGATATTTTGACATAATTTCATACAAAATATCTCAAAATATATGTCGGATAAGCTAACAAGAACTTACTCAGAAGTGGTGAAACAGGCCCTTAGAGTCATTTCAAACATCACAAATACCTTCAATGTAGGTATACTGTTACAGTTTTCTACTGGTGACTTTGATAAATTTTTTTACAATACCTATACAAAATTCGACTCAAAACTAACTCGTAAACTAATGTGCAGTAACTAATCGAGCATCGTAAGCCGCTCATTTTATGAGCCAATTTACACATACGCTCTACATCGTTTGGCAGCCTGCGACTGCTATAGTCTAAGCGTCATAATACTATAGCCAGAGCCGTCGGCTCATCACGCTTGACTTTATTAGACCGCAAACCTCAACGCTAGGACCCTAACTACAGTTCTATAGCACACTGTTCCTCTTTGAAGCGACCGGTGACGTTTAGTTCTCATACGTATTCAGCTCGTATCAGCGGTGACCACAACATGCCACGTCGCTAACTCTTTGATAGATACACAATACCTTCACAAACTGCGTTGGAGGCGCTATGCGGAGAGATGTGGACAAGATACATAGGTATTAGGTACATATAACGGCGGCCTGACGGCTCGACAGCACACCCAAGCAGCAAAACAGATAGTGACTAAATCAATTTTGCCTTAAATATACCTAAACTTCGCATTAACCAAGGCAAGCTTTGCTGAAGTCTGTATTAATAAATTCAAGTTGTCTTAGTTTTCAGAAATACCGACTTAAGGATTAGTTAAGTTAAGTAGTATTAACTTTGCCTTAAGTATGTCCACGCGAAATGCAAACTTAAGCATAAAGTTACTGAAAACAGAATTAACGGAGATATAGTTAAATTTAATAGTGTTTAGAAGTATTACTTAAGTTCTACTTAAGGCAAAATTACCTAAAGTTCGCCTTAAGTCTTCCTAAGGTTATCCAGATCAACCGGTTTCTTTAAGTCGTTCCTTTGAAATTGCAATTTAAGAGGTTGTTTACTTAGCTAATGCTTGTGTCAGTACCATCAGCCTTAAAGGGACGTTTTTAATAAAAAGTAACAAGTTAGTGCTACAATTTGTGTTTATAGAAGTAACATTAGCATAATTAAAGTTAAGAAAATTAAGAAATTTTCTACGTCGTGTAAGAAAAATGTGACCGCAAATTCTATTCATGCCGAAGATTGTGCAGTAAATGTTAATCCGAGTAGTCCGAGTACAGCCGGTGCAAGTGACTCCTTGTTAATAGATCCTTGTTAACAGCGTTCAAAGTTTACAGTCTGTCTATAAAGTCGTGACCTAATAATTGTAGTATCGTGGTGTTGCCAGGTTATGCTTGATTTTGACGTTCTTGCGTGGAGACAGCGCCCAAATTTTTGTCAAGACTTTTTAGACAGACTGTATCATGTTTGCCAGAACTATAGTTGGAAAACTCCGGAATTATTCGCAATTATTCCGGAATACTTCTTTGAATATTTCGATTCCTCGGAAGTATTCAATGGAATAAAAATAGTAATAAAATATTATCTTCTTAGTTTCAAAACACCCTATTAATAAATATTTCTCAAAAGCAAAGCTAAGAAAAGAACTTAATACAAAGCGCGCGAAGCGTCACGCGAGGAAAGAATCAAATCTTTCTTCCCTCCCCCCGGAATAATTCCACCTCACACCGCACCCTGCAGCGAAACATTCAATACCCCTCCCGGAATTATTCCACCTCACACCGCACCCCGCAGCGAAAGATTCTATACCCCTCCCGGAAAGTTTCTACCTCGTACCGCACCCCGCGAAAGGAAACATTCAATTGTAAAGCAGCGAGTACATTACCCAACATGCAGGGCTGATTTCGGCATACATTGCTTGCTTTGATCGCTTCACTTTATAACAGAGAGAACAAAGCAAGAAACGTATGCATTATGGGTAATGTAATCGCTGCTTAAGGTTATTAGTGAATAGTGTAACAGCTTGCGACACAGATGGCACCACATGTCACACTACAATATTCGAGAGAGTTGCAAGCGGCAGTTATAGTCGCAAACCAATAGATGGCGCTGCCAGTCACGGCGCGGCGCGCGGCCGCCTCGGAATCTTTCTTCCCTCCCCCCGGAATAATTCCACCTCACACCGCACCCCGCAGCGAAACATTCAAATCTTCTTTTTATCATGTGGGCAAGGGTGTCAGAGTTTATTAAACCCGCCTGTTTATTCAACATTCAAATGAAAGTTTATAAATAAATCGTGAACGTTTCTCGTAATTTTGTATTAATGATATTACAATAAGCTTTTATTTACTTGTTGGTTTGTTTGGTAGAAATCTTGCAAGTGATTTTACCCCGCTTCTAGGTATTGCAACCGAGCTACAACTTGGTATAGGTACACATAATATGATATGGTGACAGCGGCCTGATTCCTGGTGCTGAAGTCAGGATCGTCTCCGTACGAGGGAACTTCTCGTACGGTTCATAGCATTGCCTTGCAATTTGGAAAGCTCCATTAATTTTTATTAAAAACCAAATAGGTACTTAATTATAAATATCTGGTGCTGCAGACAGGATCCATGCGTGGGAATTCTTCAACGGTTAATAGCAATCACTATCATTTATTTTTGATGTTTCGATCCCCGTCTAGGTAGACTCGTACCAATGGGTTTTTTTAAATTTACATATGATTTGTAACACCACTGGCCTCGGTGAAGGAAAACGTCATGAGAAACCTGCATGCTTCGATTTCGAGGCACATCCACTGTCAAGTGTAAGTGGCGATGGGCTCACTACCCGACACACTGTAAAAAAATTCAGTAGGTATTAGTGAAACGTCGATATTCTGAATTTTCAAAACATCTCTGACTACCCCCTCGGGGATTATAGTCGTGAGCATATGCTATGGGAAATATTCCGAAAGTTTCGGAATTTTTCCGAATATTTCGGAAGTATTCCGTGGGAATAATTCGGAAACTTTCCTGCCCGCATCTATAGCCAGAACATCCACCAGGCCCGCATCGGTTGATGAAATCATAGAAGACACGAACAGCGAACTTGAATACGTAACTTCATCAAAAGAAGAGCGTGATTATAATTTTTTAAAGTGTGGTCTATCTCCCATAATATACCACAACGTACAATTCATCAGGAATGTGAAACAAAAATAATCACGAAAAAACCAACAGAATAATACGCAAAATAGTAGATTCATATTCTGTATAAAAATGTCAACTGTTTCCTGTTACGTTACGGTTCAAAAGACACATTTCTTCAAAAGTAGGAAGGCCATAACCGGAACGGAACCTTTGCGTACGGAACCCTAAAAAATACAACTCTTTACATGTTTATGTTGTGACTGAGATACATAAAGTAGATACAAATACGACGCGTTACGTCAAAAGATTCAAGATTTAGAGTGTAGGCCTGAGGTTACCTCAGTTTACAATTATTTATATACATAAATGCCAAATTATAATTATCATTGTCCTTAGGTAATACATAAGTAGTAGGTACCTACTTACTTACTTTGAATCACTTGTTTTTCTTTAAACAAAAAACGAATTGTTCAATCTTGCATTCTCCTTTTGTTTTCAGAAATCATAACAACAATGACAGATGAGAAGAAAATAAAATATCCGTCGAATCAGTATTTATCAAGTACTAGTTAAGGATGACTTAAATCGACACGGTATTTACTTGTATTATTTGAAGTCACACTTTCGGTTCGATTACTTGAGTAAGTAAGCAATAATTATAAACACATTTAACTGATCCTTTACTATGATTTACCAATACTGTATTGCTTTTACTCGTACTTAGCACATGCAATATAGATTTAACGCCATTTTGAATGATCGAACATGTTTTTTATTAAGTTTAGTCTTTGTTATTTTTGGCACTCTCTTAATTTTACACAATTTTACATTGTTTTGCGTAACGAAATCATCATTGATATTTAATATTTAATTAAATTTCGAAGAAAAAGGAAAAAAAACTGTTTTTATGGTTTAATTTTTTGAATTTTTAATACAATTACTTTGTAATTTTTGAAGCCCGCCTGTTTTCTAAGAATATTTGTCCATTTCACACGATAAACGAATGTGCGTTTAAATTTTTACTTTACGTATCGACGAAATAATGCATTACAAAATAATAATAACTATCAGAGCCATTTTGTTTATCATTCATCATAGAATATTAAGTTGGAAAATGTTACCACCATAATTTATCTTTACTGTATCTACGTAAAGTATAATAATATATTATGAAGGTAGGATGAAATTTCAAACCAAAAATTTTTACTTAAGTTTATCTACGAGAAGTCAACTTTCCTTAAGTCGTACCTAAGTTTATCTTAGTTTATCTTTAAAGTAGTATGAAGTCTATCTTAACTCATTCAGTACTCCATATGCCCACTTTTGCCTAACTCTGCCTTCTAGTGTATCTACAAGATATCTGGAGGGACGGATGGTATTACCTAAGTCAATAACCGAGAATTTGGTTATTGAATGAGAGATATCTACAATTCAGACTTAAGGAAAGATTTTGCGGCTTGGGCAGTCTGTAGTGAACCTGCCTGCTGTGCCGAGGTTCGCGGGTTCAAATCCCGTAACGGACAAATATTTGTATGAATATTTGTACCCGAGTCATGGATGTTTGTATCTATATATGTAGGTATTCTATATCGTTGTCTAGTTATCATAGTACAACTCCAGGCTAGATTCTGGAACTTTAAATGTAACTAGATAATTTGTGTGACAATGTCAAAGATATTTATTTATTTAAGATATAAAGTTTATTTATTGATTTATAAAAAAAACAGATATACTGCGTGGAATAGAGAATTTGATGAAAGGCAGTTGAGTGGAATTAATATTGTGTAGAATAGCGAGTAGGAAGAAACGTCTCTTGACATATAAATAGGTAGGTAATCCCAGTAAATCCCGTGAAATTTTTATCCATATTATTATTATTAAATCCCGGGAATTTCAGTATGGATACACTTTTATGCTCAAAAATGCCCCGACATTCCGATCACTGATCATTAGTTACTACACAACACTTATGTATTAATAACTGTAACTCAAAACTGTAATACAATGTACCTACTAAATCTAGTTTTTCGCGACTATTTTGTATGAAAACTATAACTATGTAAAATAACTCTTTATTTCGTCAACAATATTTATCATTTTTTTATCTTGTCGAGTTATTAGGTTTCAAGAAAAGTTTTCAGAATATTGCATTTATTTGTAAACAGCCTGTACCTATGTAGCCATTCTGGACTGAAGCCAATATAAACTGCAAACTTCACAGATCGCCATAACAATATTTTAATAAAAGATGGCGGCCGCCCAACGTTCGGCTCCGACTGTACGAATTTATCTCAACTTTACAACTAATTGAATGATGCATGTTTAAGGCGTATCTGCCCTGGACCACGACTCTCCATACTAATCGATGCGAACGAGCGCGTGGCTCCGGTCAGAATTTAGATGTTTTCTTTGAAAAATTTGATGATTATTGATTAATTTCTAAAAAGTAAGAAAACCACATCATTCTAAATTGTATTGTGAGCAATATTGTAAATTTTCATTTTCTTCCGATTAAAAATGTAAGAGTAAAATGGTTACAATTGAAAAAAGGGGTGACTTTAGAGTTCCTTTTCTTCGGTTATGTTCATTAAAAATCTATTTCTAGAAAAACCACATCACTTCTCATATCGTGTAGATGGTTCAGTTTATTTTTCAGCTCAAAAAGTGCCATAGTTAATGAATAAAATGGTTACAAAGTTACCCAAAACCGGAAGGTAGCCCCTTTATTACATTTCCTCGTTGTTTTTCTTTTTATCCGGGTTTAAATCTATTTTGCATAGCGAGTCTTTAAATAATCATAATGTAGTAAGATATTCATTGTTTGTATGTAAAGTTCAGTAATAAATCCTAACTATTTATCTAACCTTATAATAATTGCACTGAAAAAATGTTTTGTTAGATATAACCAAACTTTAGTGACTACCGAACATTTTGGTTATAAATAGAAATTTTTTTAGCTATTTATATTTAAAACCAAATGTTTGATTATGCTACAAAATAGTTCGGTAGTCACTAAACTTTGGTTATATCAAACAAAACATTTTTTTCAATGTAGTCTATAAAATATTTAATTTTGGCCATGAGACACAGAAGAGGCAAGCAATGTCCAAAAGTCCTAGAGATAGACGTACAATTTGTTATCATCAGCTGCAAGGCTGTTTCAGTATTTATCTAGGGCGAGGAGCATCTCTCTGTGATGAGGATGGACCAGGTCTGCCTGCATAACTCCAGTCGGTTTAGGGGTTACAGCCGTTCAAAGGTCTGTTTTGGTTGTAAAAAATTTATATGCATGAATATGCAGGTATTATTCTAACATGCACTATGTGAAGTACAAAAACTGACATGGGCTGTCAGTCGGATTAGGAGATAAACATTCAGTTGCAGAAACGCTAATTAATGTTAATCCTCCATTAAATTTCGTTCTAGCTTTTACTACGTCAACAAGACAAAAAGTGACAGCAAAAGATTTAATGGAGGATTAACATTAATGAGCGTTTCTGCAACTGAGTGACAGCCGTTTAAAGGCCGAACCTTAAACAGACTGACAGATCATGTAAATTATCATACTGTTCACAAAGCTACAGTGCATAATTATTACAATAATATCCTACGATCAGCCTTGCAGCTGATCGTTCATTTTTATTGACCTTTGAACGGCTGTAACTCCTAAACCGACTGGAGTTATAGCAAACCAGGTCCATCCCCATCACAGAGATACTCTACACCCTATGAATACTGAATCAGCCTTGCAGCCGATGATTACAAAAAGAACGTCTATCTCTTACTTTCAGAGTTTCTTTCCATAGCGCTCCCTGCATTCTCACCTCCCTCCTCCCACGCCTCATAGCCCCGCCCCGCACCCCATGCCATGTCGCGTCGTACTGGACACTTATTGCATTGCATGCTGCTTGCTATTCGATACTATCTTCGATATACACTAGTTGAGAACTTGAAAATGAACGAATGCAGTTAACTGAAAATTTACATGAAAATATTTTATTTATGATTACGGTTTATTATTTGTGTCGGTTGGCATGACATTTGTAGGCCTAGTTAGGATAATATTGGCTAGCTATCGACGAGAACTACATATTTGCGCCTTTTGGTGTAGAGTTCATGATAACTCCTAGGCTGATCGGCGTTAGGCGTATAGCATACAGAAGGAGTCGAGGCGGCGTCGAGGCGCGGGCGCGCGCCTTGGCGACCTTGAAATACGGTTGTTAATGAGGAGTTTTCTGACAGCTAGTAAAACGTGTAGTAAACGAGTAGCCCGACACAGACTTGACCGGTTTTATTTTTTTTTCAATTTAGTTGTTCTTCGTTTTGTCTAGTTTTGTGCCTTGTTTTCTTTCTTTTGCCATAAAAATCCATGAACAGCTTAACAATCAGTGTGGGCGCGGTATTCATCAGTATCTACAAAGTGAAACCAGTCGGTTAGCGACTGGAGACCATTAATACAAAGCAGCTGACGTCAATATAGCCCTATACATTGAGCCCCGTCTGATTAATGCACTAATTACTATCGCTCCGTCGTATATCATCGCCCGCTGTTTTAATAGTCCATATATCACGCGGCACTATCTACCCGATAGTATCTGTTATTATTAATTAAAACAAACAAAGGATACCTGCCTCAGGTTGTGGAGACTGGCGGAGGAAGAGGGTGGGGAATGGAGGAGGAATAGTAAATCTCCGCATGTAAATGCACCGTTTAACTATCTCTCTAATCTCCATTCTCTGAAAGGTAAAGGCTGCCATTATCAGAGTTTCTTATGGACGTAGATAGATGAGGTCGGGTCTTTACTATCTTTATCCTCTTACATTTGTATGTAAAGTATAGAAGACTAGATGGCCGCGGCGATCTTCGTACCGCCTTAGAAGCTTCCCGACATACACTAATGTAGCATTCTAATGGTGAAAGAATTATTCAGATCGGTCCAGTATTAGTCAAGGCGTAATAGTAGGTGGAAATACCTCGGAGGTATCTTTTATTTTTCATTTTATCGACTAGATTTATACAAATGACCGAAACCAAAGTCATACCCAGTATTCTTGGATAATTTATCTAGTGAAATAATAAATTGAATACACGATTAGAATTAATTCACTTGATAGAAAATCGTCACAAAGATGACGTATTTTCATGTATTTTTAAACATTTTTCTCGTTTTAGAAGTACTTAAAATAGTTTCCGATTTTTTGCATTTAATACTTACATATTCACCATTAGTTTAACTAGTGAAATCATAAAAAAAAATCTAGAAAAAGTACTTTGGTTAGTTCTTTTTAATCGAAAATACGGCTCACGCACACACTTTTCGGAGCGCTGGGCAATCGCGTTTCTCATAGAAAATATTAGTCGGGACTTATGGCCCCACAAACAAACAAACAAAAAATAAAATCTTTCTTCTTTATAATATTAGTATAGAAGACTAGATGAACGCGGCGAACTTCGTACTGCCTTAGAATCTTTCCGACACCCACTTGGCACAGCCTATTCAATACAAACAAAGAAAAAATCTAATCTTTCCTCTTTATAAGTAATATTAAGTATAGATTTAACAAATACTCAAATAAGAAGCTCTGAAAACAAAATCTTGTCTGTATAATTATGCAGTGTGGTGTGACGTCACAGTCACAGTCGGTTCCCACGTCGCCGTCGTCGCAACGGATGCCCGTCGGCATTGTTGTCAATATGACTTTGATCGTGCTCCAAAGTACAGCGCGGCTGCGGTCGACACCCGCGTGTGTAATCCCGCTATACGGGACAAACAGGGTGTAACAAAACACCCCAGTAATACTTAAGGGGATGCTTCAGACCATCAAACTGAACAACTTGCACTTCCATACAAAACTGCAGTACAGACAGACTCTACTAAAATGTAGGGGACACACATTTTTCTCGATTTTAGCTCCATAGAGAAAGTTGTTAAGTTTGATGGTCTTAACCACCTCCATAAGTATGTATACACACACCACACCCTGTATAAGGCGTACCAAATCACCATAGTAATATTAAAGTGGTGGTCAACAATAATGCGTGGCTTTAAAATGTGAAACGGAAAGGTCACTAGCCACACTCTGGCCGCGTGACTCGATTTCCCCGGGGTCCTGCCGGTCCCGCCCCGCACACAGCGCGATGACTTGCGATGTTTGCTCACGCTGCTAGCTATATTATTATTTTCCCCCAGTCACCTCTCCCGTGTTCCCGGGTGGTTTGAGACTTGACCTAATAAACAAGGTTCCTCCTCAGAATTCCAGATGGACGTAAAGTAAGGCCATCTCGTCAATGTAAGCCGCTTAAATTTCACGGTGCAGTGATTCAGTGTGGGTCGCGATCCTAGGGGAACGTGAAATTTATCTGTGGTGGCGACGCATATTCTCTGTTTGCTACGGTAACTTCTTAACACATAAATATCTTGGACATTGTCACACAAATTATCTAGTCACATTTAAAGTACCAGAAACTAGCCTGGACTTGCATCATGCATGTTATTGCATCGTTTTAGTATTTTTTGCGTGATTTACAGAAACTGAAACAGATTTGCGTTCAGTTGCAGAAACGCTAATTAAAGTTAATCCTCCATTAAATCTCTTGCTGTCACTTTTTGTCTTGTTTTCATAGTAAAAGCATAGCGTAAATAATTATAATAAAGTGGGTGCGCTTAGTGGTCGCGGCGAGTCTATGCTTGCGCGGAGTGCGGTTGGGCTCGCTCGGTGTGCGGAGGGGTGAGGCAAAGGCCGTTGGGGTACAGCGCGCAGGTGATGGGGTACTGGGGCCGCTCCCCCGCCACCCGCACCCCCCGCACGATAGGCCTAGAGCGACCCGAGAGCGCACTCACTATTACTATTATATTCACTTTGGAAAAACCAAGCAAGAGATTTAATGGAGGATTTTTTAATTCAAATGGGCTTGTGATCGACTAGTGAGCGTTTCTGCAACTGAGTGTTAGTCATAGAATTACTATTGTACTACGCATTAGTAAGCTTCAATAATGTACCTAATTAAAACTTTCTGTAAAGAAGGTAAAGTTTTCAAACAAATAGTTAATTGGCTCGTCGTACAAGACTAGGGTGACACCAAACAACGGAACTATATTAGCCAGTAAGCCAGGTGTACGTTCAGTGTAAGTCAACAGCTCACGAGTATCGAGTAGTAAGCGAGTTGTCTACACTCGCTACCTTCACCCAGTGCGTCTTCTCTGTACTTGTAGGGTGCTTGTAGCAAAGAAAACTAATTTGCTACTCAAGAAACTTCACTCACCTCCCCACGCCAAATTAACGTGCCCTAAACGTAGTAATTTGTTCGCTATTTTTAATTCCGCTGTGTTTTGTTGTATAAGGTCAACCAGAATCTCATGACATTAAAAAAAAGTTATAATAATTATGTAGTTTTTCACATGGTAGTGTCAAATTGTCATCTGTCTAGTCAAATAAGGCCCTTTACTAACTACTACTTTTTGGGAGTCGCGTAGTTATGTGGGTAACGAGTGGACGTGTCGGCTTGCTATTTAATTGGCCACGTGGCTCCACCGTTTTATGGCGGTTTCGAGTGTGTTTTTGTTTAAAAACGGAGCTTTGAGATAGCCATATCCTATTACCGTACAATATTTTATAAATATATCTTCAACACTTGACACTGGCGAAATCTAACAAGGAAACGCCATTAAATAAAATTAGAATAGAATACTACTTTTTGCAGGTATAAAAACGCGCGTTTGTCAATCGCGTGACTGCATCTCTACACAGGCGTTTGTATCGATTCAAATGCGTGATTGTAGCAATGCACACGCATGTTCGTATGGATGCAGACGCGCGTAGGCATTGCGACAAAGCCTGTCAACGAATGACTGGCCATATATTACAAACGTTTTGCGTCGTGGCTGTATCGCGTTTACATCGATGCTGCAACGCGACTGAATCAATGCAGAAGCGCTGCAAAAAGTCGCAGTATGTAAAGAACCTACCCCAGTGTTGCCCTTTCAAAAAAATTATTTCCCTATTTGCCATCAGATTCTGCCCGACCTACCGTGTGGCTAGATTCACCACAGAGTAATATACTGGAAACGTCAATGTGGTTATAAGTCATATTTTAAGTTCAAGCCTTTTGCTAGGAGTGTCGGGGATGCAAGCAGTACTCACATTCAATGAAGAGAGGAAGATTTTGTGTCTGCTCTCAGGACAGCGAATTGCAATATATTACGGTTAACATAATCTCAGCCTCCGCTCCGTGACTACGTGATCGGGCGGCGGCGCGGCGGTGGGATAAGAGACGACGTAAAGATTGTATGGATTCACGATGTATTTTCTAACGAATATGTTCCCCGAGGCGGTATCTCAGTCAGAGCAATTCTTTATGTGACATGTTTAAAATATCCACATTTTACAGTCTGGAATGGAACCCCTATACCCCTGCGTCGTAAATGAGGCGGGCTTTCATCGCCCTTATCGAAACGAATACCAAGAGTAAACATTTTGATCGCTCTATACAGACTGTAACAAAACACAAGTTATACTTAAGGGGGTGTTTCAGACCATCAAACTAAACAACATTCACTATGGAGCCAGCGAGGACATCTTGAAAAAAAATCAGCTGTCCCAGACATTTGAGTCGAGTCGGTCGTGCAGTTTTGTATGAAAGAGCGGATATTTTTTTTTTCGATTTCAATGTAGGCTCCATAGTGAAAGTTGTTTAGTTTGATGGTCTAACTATAAAGCCTCCCTTAAGTATTACTAGGGTGTTTTGTTACACCCTGTACACTTAGGTACTTATTTATTTTGAAAAGTAACTTTTCTTCGGGTCCTATTCCTTTTCTATCCAGTAAATATAAATGTGCTTACTGCAAAAACTTTAGTAGCATGGGAAATCCTCTGTGGTGGGACTATTGATATCTTATATGCAATATAACAGAAAGGTCAATGCGTGGTAAACCAAAATATTATTTTCATTCGAAATTTCCCTGACAAATAGTCCAGTAAAAATACGGGTCGAAAGGAAATAATTTATAATAAGCAATTTTTTTCGCTAGATCGTTTATACAAATGATATTAAGATACTTTATTAACGAATCCCACTAAATTTCGTATTTTTAATTTTTAGTACTAAAATGTAAATTTTTTATTTATAGTGTCAGATTTCTTTCTTTTTTCATTATTATTGTTTGTTTAAGGTTATGAGTTTGCATATACTGTGTAAATTTTGTACTAAAATTGATTTTTTCGTAATTTCAACATATTTAAAAAAGAAGGTTCCGAGGTGATTTTTCGTTGGATTTACTTGTAATATAAAGAATACAAATGAATTTAACAAATGGCATAAAAAAATTGTATATACTATTTTTTTCCAATTTTACATGATTTTTTTTACTTTGCTTAATTATTTAATAAAATTTTTAGGGTGATTTTCAATCTAAATGATAACTAGAATTATAATCTAAAATATGAAAGAAAAAAACCGGCTATTATAAATTATTTACATTCGCCATACAGGCGACCCGTAACTTTACTGGAGTAAAAAAGCTACAGCTACCAAGCGTTCACTAACAGGTAGGTACTATAAGTGAAGTGTTAACACAATGTCAGTATTGTGTGTTACGTGGCGGCATAAGAGTGATCCCGTGCGATCCGAGCTGTAAGTCGGGACCATGAGCTCTCTGGAGTGGCGCGGGGTGGGGCGGGGTGCGGGGCGGTGTTGCCGCGGGACGGGTTATTATGTGTTCCTTGTTGTGTTATCTATCGTGTATTCCAGCTTTAAAAACACCTTTCTAATATACCGACCTTATAATGTCTTTCAAAATAACAAGGTAAGATCTTTTTTGCAGTGTTTTATGTTTGAAAATTACGTATTCAACTGTCGTAAAAATCTGAATTGGTATGCCAAAAGTTTTTCTTTAATGTTTTAGAGAATATGGCCGTGTATTTATGATCATACAATTTTGTTGTAGGTAATCAAATGAAGAATTCAAAGAAAATAATTCATTTAGAATTCACAAATATAAAACTTCTAGACTAGCCTTATTGAAGCGTTATAGTAGATTACACACCGAGGGCAGGAAAGTAAGAAAGGTCTCAGATCTCTTGTACGGAGCGGCAGACGTCAGTCCGTCATTTGTGAAGCAAGGAGTTGTATGAAACCGCGCGTAGAAGCACACACGGTGACGCATTGACGCACCGGGTGTGGTTCTATGGACTGAAATCTGCCGCTCCGTCAGTGCGTCATCAATTCAATTCAATTCAATTATACTTTATTGCACACCAAAACAGAACATACATTTGAACACAGATAAAGAATTACAAGTAGGTACAAATAAGGCGGTCTTATCGCTAAAAAGCGATTTCTTCCAGACAACCTTAGGGTAGAGGAAATAAACAAACGAAAAATAGGTAGGCGGTGTAGCTTAAAAGAAAGAAATGACTTGAGTGTATAAATATCCTTACAAATAAAATAAAACAATCTATAACATATACCTACATAAATACATACATATATTTTTAACTATAAATATACATAAGTGACTACAACATACAACACGGAAGCAACTTCGAAAGCGTCATCGTGTGTGAACGCACTAATTATTTAAAGAGGCGAAGTCGACGTCAACAAACATGTGACCTGAGGCTTTTTTATTTACTGCCCGAGGTTAGTACACTATTTTTCTCCTCGACCGAGGTGGAAAGCGGCAATTTTGTTTAGCGCAGCGGGACGAAAATTGACGCTTTCCGTCCGGAGGGGAGAAAAAGAAAACTTACCACACTCGGTGTCGAAGGCCGCGTGACACATGCGCGCGCTTTATACAATATACACACTCCAACTAAGCAGATTTTTTTTATTTGATCAGAAGTAGGTCCACCAATTTTAACATTAGTATTTTATATCTGCTGTCACTACCACCAAGGAATATACTACTCTCTACCGCTCACTACCTATCATACAGGCTTGTCACCATCAATGAGACCTTATTATGAGTCACACGTTGATTCACAATCAGCAGTAGAAAATTACTTAAAGTATGTCGTTCATGATTTCGAACCGAACGATTCAAAATTTTGTAAGTACTAGATTTTTTTTTTCTTAAATTACAAAAGTGGTTTAGGTGGTTAGTGATACGCAGATTTTAAATCATCTTTTCCCAGATTATTTGTATGGAATATATTTTACAGCCAGGTAGCGACTTTCCTGTGATATTATTAATATCAATAATCAATCATGTAGGTAATTAATTAATTTAGTTTAGTAGTTGGTTTATAGTTTTATACCTACCTATTGTAACAGGGGAAGAAACTGTCTCCCAATACCCGGTTTTCTGACTTTGTTTTTGTCTGAGTCAGGGACTCAATAAATTTTTGTATACCACTAAATTGAAATCAAATAAATAATTTTTATTTTTTATTCCTCAAGTAGCGACTTACAAGGAAGGCCTAGTATGTGCTCGGGTCACTGAGCACAGAACGACAGATTGTTCTCGACAGAGACGCGTGCTGACGAGATATTGTTCGTAACGTAACGACGCGACGCCTCGACTCACGAGAACGCTACCATATGCATGCCCCGGCTCAACATCTACTTATCAACCGACGCTCACTTCTCTTGTCTTTGAGTTTCTCTTCAAATGTGTTTCACACATAGCCACAAGTCTCTCGCAACTCGCTGCAAATTACTGCGAGAGATCGTTCCTACGCAATATTATCATAAGTATTTGTCTTAGAAACTACACAATCAGGTCGGTTGTCTTGTGTGTGTATGTTATCTTTACTCTGGCCGACCCACGGGATTGTGTAGATTTGAAGACATACAGAGTGTAAGGGAATTGCTTAAGAAAACTCAAAGGGTTGAATGAACCTATCAATATGAACAAAATTTACTACAGGTCCAACTATAAAACCTCAATAAAAAACAATCTGCTCCTCCATACATTTGCGCGGTAGAAATTTAATGACAGTAAGAGACATTGAGGTACTATGTTAACTAGAGAAGCTACCGAGAAGTAATGTTTTGTAACACTTGTTAGGGTGCACGCGCTCTAACCCACTTAGCCTGTGCCAGGCGCTCGTCGCAGCCTGACGCTCCCAGCACGCGCCCCACACTGCTGATCATGGTGCACAGATTTTGTTCGCGTTGTCTGCTCTATACATAATTACTCAATGGTAAGAGATGATTATTTTCCGAAGTTCTCACAGTTTTCGGAACCCCTTTGAGTTTACGGAATCAATTCCCTTACACCCTGGATAGCTACTTAGAATTATGACACACTTGAAGTCCCCGGGAGCAGAAAACAACAGAGAGGATTGGAGACTAAAAGGGGAGGCCTTTGCCCAGCAGTGGGACATTGAACCGGCTACGTAAACAAAAAGAGCTCTGACTCGTCAATGTAAACCCCCGTTACTTAGGCGAGTGGAACTTCATGTGTAAATACGTCGCGGTCTTGCTCAGACTTATCATCTCAAACGAAGCCGCGACAACGAGCTAGTGTTAAATCCTCGCTCGTCGGCGCCTCGTGTCCGCGTCCCACTTCACTCGCTGCGACGGCGACGGAAGAGATATTAATTAAGAAAAGTTTTTATAAAAAGCTTTGTTAGTAGCAGGAACTTCTACTAACTACATAAATCATTTTTATAAGTTCGCGCTGAGAGGGGCATGAAGTTTAAACCAAAAGTTCACCGTACATCCGTCCTTTTAGCTGATCACTTATCATCTCGGTATCAACATGAAACAACTTTATCTATGGGACCAACATCAAAAACGCGAAAAAAAAATCGGATATCCCATACATATTTTAGCTCTAGTCGATTTGTAGAGTATGGAACATCAATTTTTTTTTCGCGATTTCGATATTGGTGCCATAGTGAAAGTTGTTCAGTTTGATGGTCTATACCACCCCCTTAAAGGTTTATTTGTATTTTTGTAACACCTTGTATAGCAGAGGCAAGTTGTCACAACGGTCAGTTGTGAGTGGACCGCACAGCCGCGCGAGTCGCGACACGACAGCTCGTCGTCAAAGTTACCTCGTTAGCGACCACCGCCCGCGCTCACACTCGCACCCGCTTTAATTAAACATCCATACACACAGCCGGCCAGGCCACCATGGACCTTAATATAACTAACATTACAGTCTAGTATAACGACGTCGGTTTCAAGTCAGCAGTTGTTTGGAAATATGACGCTTGAATAACAATAAAAGTACCTAGTGGGAAACTAAACGTGGTGTTGTTATAATTAACGTTTCGAATAGCGGACGTGAGTCCAAGTTATATGTACTTGTACAGGCTGTTAGGGTAAACAGTTGCATCACTTTAAGGGGTGATTGTTCCCATGAAACTTTCCCAAAGAAACCTTTAGAAAATTCGCAAAAAAAAATTTCGACTTTCCATACTAACGTTCGATAAGCTGATTGCATTTAGTATGGAAAGTTCAATTTTTTTTGCGAATTTCCTTTAGGTTTCTTAAGGAAAGTTGTTCAGTATCATGGGTAGAATCACCCCGTACAATCACACTGTCTACCCTAACACCATCGATATCGTAAAATGTATGGGTCGCCGGCTACGACCCACGTGTTGCCGCGCTACGGCGCTACGAGACCGGGCTACGCTGCTACGGCGTAGGTGATCGAAGGCTAGCATAAACACACAATAAGCACACTCTTGTATGGTGCTGAAACCTGGACGTCATACGCAAAGCAAGAACGTCGCCTAAATAATTTCCACATGCGCTGTCTTAGGAGCGTACTGAAAATCACATGGAAGGATAGGGTAACGAACGAGAGAGTTCTTCAGATTGCACAGCTTCCCAGTGTCATTGCTATACAAGCAGAGACGTTTGCGGTGGCTGGGGCATGTGCACCGTATGACCGCGAATCGTTTGCCCAGAAGAGTTATGCTGAGTCAAGTGGCCTTCGCTAAGCGAAACGTCGGAAGACCCATGTTACGTTTTAAGGACTGTGCCAAGCGTGACATGGTGTCGTTTAAAATTGACCACTCGAGGTGGGAATGCCTTGCAAGCGATAGGGATGAGTGGAGGAAGGTACTAGCTGACGGTCGAACAGCCCACGATGAAGTCTGGTTCGAGTCTTTGGCCGTAAAGCGAGCCAAAAGACACAGGGACGATCAGGCTCGTGCACCAACCGACACACAGCTCAAGTGCCGCAAATGCGGCAGGTCTTGTCGCTCCCGAATTGGCTTATACAGCCACGAACGTCGGTGTCTAAACCAAACAGACGCTGATTGAAACATCCACTTAGATGAAATAAGGCCCATGATGAATTATGACGCTCCCCATATAAACGCCGCGTCGGGCCATATTTTGCTGGTTTTTAGGGTCCCGTGAAGTAAATTTTTTATTTTTCTATGGAATACCTACAAATAATGAAACCTGTGTTCAAAGGAAAGCCTAAATATTTGAAAAAGTCTGTATTATGTGCATCTACCTACTTTATAAGTTGAAGTAACTTTTTTTACGACACACACCATTGTGTAAACAATATTAAGATCAAAAAATGCTATAAAGAACCATATTTAATGAGCTGGTTTTTCGGTGAAGGAATCATCGTGAGGAAACCTATATGCTTCAATTTCGAGGCGTGTATTGTACCCACTGTCCATTATAAGTAGCGACGGGCTCACCCCCCGTCACACTGGACAGAGTTTCAATACTACTGGTGAAACATGGATGTTCTGAGGTTTCAGAAATCTCAGACTTCCCCTTCGGAGAATATAGTCGTGAGCATATGCTTATGCTTATTTAATTAGTAAATAAGATAATTTTTAAATTCTTATGATTTTAGAATTTGATTTCCTTGGATTAAAAGGCACCACAGTGACATAATGAAGGACAAGCCAGTCAAAAATGTATACCAACTAAAATGACATAGTTTAGTAGAGGTGAGGCGGCTCTGAAAGAGAAGGTCGTTCGGCCGGGGATACCTCTTAACTATGAAAATCCAGTTGTGTAGATCACAATGAGCATTACCCAACAGCAACACTATTACACCAGGTGAAATATTTTATCGAAGAGTAATTTTATAATAAAAACCATCGCTTGTTCTCGTTCAGTTCAGATTACTGCAAATTGATTGAAGCTTTAATGGACAGTGAATTACATCAATTTAACGCGTCATCGCACCGCCTCGGCGGGGTCAGGGGTCGGGGGGTGGAGGGGTGTCGATTATAAGTGGGGGGAGGACGGCGCGTCGCGTCGGTCGCGGTCTGTCGTGTGACATGTCCGGTTTTGGTCGCGAGCTGACCGGTTAATACTTTAGTTATGGATTTTATTCATCGCTTAGCTTAGTAACCTTCTTAATAATAGGCTGTTTTGGTTTTGTAATCCAAGTGTAAATATGAATGCTGTATGTTTCTTTAATTAATCCATTAATAGTAGATTACACAAGGACAGCAAAGTAAGAAAGGTCTCAGACCTCATATAATTGTTCAACAAACATGTGATCTGAGGCTTTCTTATTTACTGTCCGAGGTTAGTATACTATTTTTCTCCTCGACAGAGGTGGAAAGCGGCAACTTCGTTTAGCGCAGTGGGACGAGAATTGACGCTTTCCGTCCGGAGGGGAGAATAATAAAATAGTGACGGTTTTTAGGGAATGGTCAGACCATCAAACTGATCAACATAATTTCTTTATCGGACTAAAGTCATAATCGTAAAAAAAACAGATTTTTCATACAAAACTGTAATCCTTCTCAACCCAAATATTCGGGACAGTATTTTTTTCTCGCGATTTCGATGTTGGTCCCGTAGAGAAAGATGTTCAGTTTGATGGTCTGAACATCATCCACTTAAAAAGCATATTAAGTTGGACCCTATACAACGTGTTAATGAATTAACGCAAAACTATCCATGCGCACGTTAGCGCTTTCATTCATTGCTGAAATGATAACAAATCAGTTTTGCCTCAAAACTTAAAATGCGAATAACTTTAAATTTTAAGTACCTATCAAAATAATGAAATTATTGTTTCAATCTAATTGTTTAGTTATAAATCAGTTCGGGTGCTCTTATTCATTAACACGTTTTATTCAATTCGAGTTCTAATTTATTCACTGAAATGAATTAAATTAAACAGTAACATTGTACCAAACCAGGTGGCTGAATAAAAAGCTTCGACTTCGGCCAAAACTTCGAAAGATTTTTGTGTGTGACCGATGGTGATTTTTTGGCCGAATATGTCCAAAGCCGAAGTTTCGGTCGGGCGAGTTTCCTTCCACCTTAGTCCAGATTGGATGCATAAATTTGCGTTAGTGTGCTTCATTGGAAGCCGAGTTATTTTAATTATGAGCAAACAGTTGCATGTGCATCGCTAACTAATGCAACGCTATTCATTGCTCTAATTCAATACGTTTTGAACAATACCACATTTGAATGCATTTCGCACAAATGTTTGCTGCGAGCGCGGCCGGTTGCGGTAATTTCACTTTGATTTATTTATGTTTAGTATTATGTTTTATTTTGCAAAATATTATTAAGAGCGAATTTGGTGTTCATTCATAGCATTATGTGGGAGCATGTATGTATACAGGGTGTAAGGAAAAGTATCATTAACCTTTAACCACCCATCAAACTGAACATCTTGCATTATGGGAGCAAACCAGTCAGAGCAATAAAAAATAAGCTGTCTCATACATTTTAGTCGAGTAGGTACACTTACACACACTGGTACAGTTGGTTCGTACTTGGTTATACTCTACCCATTAAACTGATTCACTTTTACTATGGGAGCAAACCAATTGGAGCAAAAAACAAATTTCCTTTGCATACATTTGAGCCCGGTAGGAGAATAATTAGGTTATTTTCGTTAGTTCCTCGAAGAAGTGCTGAAACTGCTCTAAGCAGTTCTTTAGCTCGACCTTCAACTTATATTTGAATAGTCCCTGTATGTATAGCTATGCTGTAGTCATCTTGGAGGGTGAACAGAGTCAATGAGTGGCTGTTAGAGGAATTACTCGGAGTGCACTCTTCATCTCCTCGCATTAACGTTATTGTGTAGCTGTTGTGTTGTGTTGAGTTGAGTGTTCTCTCGTCTTTAGCTCGAATTTCAACTTATATGAACAGTGATAGTACGTATAGCTATGCTATAGTCATCTTGGAGGGTGAGCAGAGTCGATGAGTGGCTGTTAGAGGAATTACTCGGAGTGCACTCCTCATCTCCTCGCATTAACGTTATTGTGTAGTTGTTGTGTTGTGTTGAGTTGAGTGTTCTCTCGTCTTTAGCTCGAATTTCAACTTATATGAACAGTGCCTGTACGTATAGCTATGCTGTAGTCATCTTGGAGGGTGAGCAGAGTCGATGAGTGGCTGTTAGAGGCATTACGCGGAGTGCACTCCTCATCTCCTCGCATTAACGTTATTGTGTAGCTGTTGTGTTGTGTTGAGGTAAGTGTTCTCTCGCCGGCTTCGGGCCCAGTCACACTTAACTACTGATCCAGTTTCAACTCGTTATATTAGCATTTGTGTTACTTCTGCTGTTATGTTAAAGTTCAGTGGTTATCTTTACATAACATTAACATTGGCATTGTCGTAGGTACGTAATAGTATACTTTGTTTTGTTTAGAAGCTGTGTGTTGTAGAGTTTCTGGCCGCATCTTCTATGCAGCGGAAAACCTGCAGACGCGGTGATAGAGTCAAAGAAATAACGTCAAAAAGCAATCTGTATGATATTATTTTGTACGTTTTAGAATTTAGATTCTTGTTTAATTTTGGTACACGTAAGTGGCTTTAAGTCTTATAAGTATTGTATTCGGTCGGTAACGGTCGTAGGCGGTCCGGGTCGTCCTAGGAAGAGGTGGCGTGACGATCTGGATGCTTTTGATGACGCGTGGTCAGAGAATACCCAGGACAGAGATGGTTGGAGGATTAAAGGGGAGGTCTTTGCCCAACAGTGAGATGAAATAGGCTAATAAAAAAAATGAAGATAATTTTGAGATTAGGCCTTATCTTACTTTGATAGAGGACGCTTTTGGAATATGACAAGATTAAAACACATAAACTATAGACCGTCCTTCCCTTTCGTCAGAAACAAGTAATGATCTCGATAAATATGTATTTTTCTGTACCGAAAGTTGTTCGAAGTAGTAAGTAAAGTTTCTGTCCATCATGAAAACATAATCATATAATGATACATAATATAACATAATCAGCCTATCATCGTCCATTGCTACCTCTCCCACAAAATAATTAAATAACAATGTTTATAGCTTAACATAATGCCAAAGTAACAATTGTGTTGCCTACGTCACGGCATGTCATTCACAAGTCACCACACTGTAACATCTAAACAGCAGCCTCACTCAGGTTTCCGTCTTGAATCCATTAACGTCACGTCACACGTCACGTCACGTCACGTCACATGTCACGTCACGCGATGCTCGGACACAACGTCTCAAGTCAGTTGATCGAGTTATCATCAACACGTATAAGGCTGTAGGTTGTATTCAGCGATATGCTTACTTCATCAGATATCTACAGTGTTTGCTTCAATGGTCGTTGGTCGGTATCTATTGTCCCCGGGCTCGTCTCAGCACAATGCTCCTCCCCCGCCCCGCGTCCCCTCAGCCCCCGCCGGCACGCGGACGACACGACACTCTTCAGGTGTGTAAAAGGAAGCAACAAGTTTGTTTACTTACATTTTTTTTGTTTTTGTTTAATGACATCCGATGTGTTATCACAATTTAGTGAACGTCTCGTTATGTGAAGAGTATACGTAGAAAAATGATCAGTATTAATGAGGTCTAGTGTGGCAGTTTTGCCAATGTAAGTAGTTTATAATCTCAAGTGATTGTTTTAAGGTTAAAACACAAAAGATTTCACAAAATGGCCGAGCCGCGTGGCCAATTAAATCACGAGCCGAACGAAGACGTCCTCACCTCTAGCCACGCGACTCCTTCTTTACTTTCAACATAGATTTTGACCAAATAACGTCTTTGATCTTGACACTATTGAGTTTTGACATTTTATATGAATGTGATTGTGACTGTGACTGCCACAATATCATTTTTACGTTTTATTTAAACTTACAAAAACATTTAATGGTTTTGTTGTATTATAACTTTTGATAAATATTCTCGTATGTTTCATTTATTTCATAAAATAAAATTTCATATGTCACTATGTACTAGAATTATACTTTAGGTATGTAACCGCAGTGTAGTCGTGACAAACGAGGAAGAATGAGAGTTTGAAGATTATTCTGGAGTGCGATTTTTGAAACTCAGACGTTGAACTCAACAGTTGAAAATGTAATTACTCTTTCTACTGCTGATTTGACTTTCAAAAATCACACTCCTGGGGTGTCTGCATATCTCCATTGCAATTTTGTCATTTTCAACTACAACAACAAACCCACTTCTGGCAAGGTACTATTTAGCGACTTTGTTCAAAATTTGAAGTCGACACGATAAGAAGAAGATTTTCAACTGCTGAGTTCAACGTATGAGTTTCAAAAATCGCACTCCTGACCTACTTTTGTACTAAACTCTACTTGAAGTTCTTCTTCATCGTGATCATGGCAGTCGTTTTTTTATTAACACTGCCGAAATATAAAACGGAAATAATATCGAAAGTGAAATAAGGAGGATGAGAATGGAACGTGATGAAAACTTAAACGATGTTCTTTACATTGAACTGAATTCAACATTACAAAATTCCTTCATTTTGGTTCCCTTCGTATAAATTATGTCAATGAAGTGAGAGCTGGGAAGCAGCGGGTATCGATGGTTTCACAACTTTTTAATTTCCACTTCCACTCAAAGAAACTTCACAGTTTCTTCAGGAACGCAAACTCTTTGAAAACGTTTCAACTTTGTCAATTTTCCGTTTTATTGTTCAAGTTGTGAAAGTGATCGTATTCGATGCGGCTGTTCCTAGTTGTGTAATGGCTTCCAGTGTTTGATCTTTTGCGTTTGAAACCAAGGCGTTAACGCCTTTAAGGGTAGTATTTCGAAAAATCTTACAGTGAACTCCCAACTCAATGATCGAGTGGTTTGTAGCTTTTTATAAAAGGTACGTAATGAAAAGTATCATTCGGGTTGAACCTCATTTAATAGCACCGCATCGCATTTTTCCGTCGCTCCATCCTTTTCTGTCACTCAGGAACGTCATTTGCTAGAGCATATAAGACAGACGGAACGCGATCGCACTTTTCCTTACACCCTGTGTAGAGTGTGTAAAGGGTGACATTGATATCATTAGTATCCTTTTAAATTAACAGTCAATATGGAGAAAAACTATCGGAGCAAACAAAAAATCTGCTGTTCCATACTAAACTGCAATGCCTACTTGTCTCAAATGTATGCAACAGCAGATTTTTTTCTTGCTCCGATCGCTTTCACCCTGTAGATACATAGATAAGCATAAAAGTGTTCGTGTAAAAGGAAAAACTATGAGTTTGCGCGGAACTTATGACAGTTGCCGCACTCACGTACGCGCATCGCGTGAGTTATGATATGATACATCTGGCACTAATCTGGCGGGATGCAGATGTGAGGGGCGGGGCGGCGGGGCGCGGGGCGCGGGCGGGTGACGGGCGAGCTGATGGATGACGCGGCTCCAGCATGATATATTCACGTCCGCGCCCCGCCGGCCCTGCCCACTACGGTTTGATAGAGGTCTAATGGCTCTAACAGTTTTTGCATTTCATGGAAATTTATTTGACTATAACTTCTGCCAGCTACTATGCCGTGGTGGTCCAGTGGCGAGTAACCTTGCCTGCCGTGAATAGGCGATGGTTCGATCCCCGTCCAGGCCGACTCGTAACAATGAGTTTTTCGGAATTTATGTACGATTTGTTTGTAACACAACTGGCTTTTCGGTGAAGGAAAACATCGTAAAGAAACCTGCATGCTTCAATTTCGAGGCATGTATTGTACCCACTGTCCATTATAAGTGGCAACGGGCTCACTCCCCGTCACACTGGATACAGTTTCGGTACTACTAGTGAAACGTGTATGTTCTGAGGTTTCAGAATATCTCTGACTACCCCGTCGGGGAATATAGTCGTGAGCATATGCTATGCTATGCTTTTACCAGCTGCTTCGATCGCGGCATACCGATAACACACGTGATGGAATATTAGGTGCCACAAATTTTATATCGCATTACGAATTAGGTATCAACATCATTGACGACCCGGTTGGTGTAATGGTTACCACGCCGGACTGCCAAACCAGGGTCCTGGGTTCGAATCCCGGTTCGGTCATGGATGGTATGTCTTCGTGCCGTTGTTGTATGGTTTCCATAGTAAAAGCCTTTAGTGCTAGTTTGGGATCATTACAATGTAGTGAGCGTTATTTATTTATTTATCATTCTACAGGTTCTTATTATTTCATACTCGTAGCACCCCATGCATGCGTGGGCTAAAGTCTCTGCCTGTCCTTGTAGGAAATTGGTATGAAGTTATACAAGTCGATAGATAGATAGATACACTCGTGAATCCCGTTTACTCCAATTCTTGAAGAATTCCTGAGACAAACGCCGGTTTTCCTACTTTTTGCGTGATGCTAAATAAGCAAACAGGTTGGTGGTTTATGAGATACACGATCGAACAAATTCTGTGTGTAGCTCAAGCAATCAGGTTTGATAGCTGAAGGTTTATTGGGCTACTGTAAAATACAAAATATCATTACAAAATAACGACTTATGCTCCATTAATCTTTTGAGCACCGTCGTATAAAAAGTAAGGTCATTTTATACTGTTACCAAGTCAGTCTATAGTTCGTCTCAGCGAATGCTATGACTGAACTTAGTGACAACAAGGCAGGGCATCGTGGTGCAGAGGGAAAGGGTATTAGGAGGGTACCAAGCCTATTGTGCTGCCCCCAACCGTATTTTTTTTAATTTTAAACGATTAACAACTCAACAACAACACAGCAACTCTGTTTCGAACGTTCGTCGGTCTAACTCCTGAGGATGCTCCTTGGTGGAGCGAAACACGTGTAGAGTAGAAATTATTTGGTGGGCAGGTTGTATTGCATAACGTAATACAACTTCGTCTACTAGGTATTTAAAAGCGGAGGTCTCGACACAATCGTGTCATCTACCTGTCTAAACGATTAAACATAGCATAGCATAATGTTCTTGTTCACATCTGGATGGATGAACGTGGATGTTCTGAGGTTTCGGAATGTCTCTGACTAGGTACTCGGGGAACGATTTAACAACAATTCCAAAAAACAAGAATGCTACATCGTAGTCCTGATTGGCTTTCAATTTATCGAAACATTACGGTTTATTATGTTTAACGCTTGGAGCTATTACAGTTTTTAAAGATAACAACGACAAACATTATAAAAACAAATCCGCAGTGACCCGATAAATTGAAAATCAGCAAAGACTACAAAGTGGAATTCTTGTTTTTTGGAAATGTTGTTTAATTGTTTAGAAATAAAAAAACGATTGAGGGCAATATGGCCGGTGCTCCCTTTAGTTATTAGTGGTATCTCCGTCTGCATCTACAAGGTGTTACAAAAATACAAATAAACCTTTAAGGGGGTGGTGTAGACCAAACTGAACAACTTTCACTATGGGACCAATATCGAAATCGGGAAAAAAAATATTTTTGTTTTATACTCTACAAATCGACTAGAGCTAAAATATGTATGGGATATCAGATTTTTTTTTTATCGAATTCGATGTTGGTCTAAAAGAGAAAGTTGTTCAGTTTGACGGTCTAAACAACCCCCTTATGAGTTTTAAAAATTTATTTTTTCTAATGAAACACCCTGTATAAAGACTGATCAGCAATTCGAATAAAGTAGATTTTCTTCTTAAATCCGTACCCTGACATTAGTTCGTTGCAACGTTGCAGCTTGCATCACTATACTATGCACTCGGTGCGCGCTAATGAATGCAGCGCGGCCGCCGGCTCGTTCGACGCTCCATTACCTCACATTATACTTTTCTGCACTAAAGTATATTCATTTCAATGTTAACGTAACGAGCAAAAGAAAGTCGTTAAGGTTTTGTGTGCAACATTTTAAAACTGCAAGAGAATAATTTTAAAATAAAACCGTTTATCTGTGGCAATAAAAAGTTACTAATTGACAGGTTCGCCTCGTTCGCAATGTACTAATAATAATGCTAGATGTAATCTATCCTGCAATTAATATTGCAATTTTCTCCGCCTCAAACAGTTGAAACGGTCGTTAGTTTATAAAGTACTCGTAAACTATATATCATGAGCGTGTTGCGTATGATGAGATGATGTTGATATTACTAGTAGCCTCCTACAGTCTTGTCGCAGTAATGAAGTTCCTGGGATCGTTTGTAACATAAGTAACATGCCAGTCACGATCTTATTGTGTTGTATTTTTAGAACCACGTATCATAATATAATGTTATACGAGTATTATGCGTTGGTGGTCCGTGTGTGACGACTTTTTCAGTAAAATGGATTAAGTAAGATGGAGCGGTGACATCGTAGTGCATAGCTCTGTTAGTTCCCGATTTAATGTACCTACCTTAAAAAAATATTTATGGAGTTTCAGGTAGTGAGCTTCTAGTCGCATTTTAATAACAAGCAGACACAATGTAATGCTGTCTGGGATCGAACCGCCACCTTCAGTCCGGAAGACCGTTTTTTAAGTTACTGTGATGTTGGAAACTACACGTTGGACATAACATATAACGCACCAATTCTCTTCAGTGCATGCTAATATGAACTATAGACAGCAGAGATAAAGTAGAATATAAGTAATACGAGTAAGACAACACTGCGCTCATTTAGATGTGAATTAGCCCTAACGTAGCGAGACGTCGCGGCCAATTTAACCCGCGGAACTTCAATATCCGCCCCAACCTGAGCGAGGGTATTTCTTATCCAACTAATTTGGGGAATTCCACTCCCCTCTCCCCCCGCGGCGCAAGTTCACCACAAGTTTTCTTAAACAATTTGTTCCCTTTAAATTGGATTTCGCTTTTCCGGCTGCCCATGATGAGGCTCGAGACAATGATAATAGAGAGATGAACGTTATGAAAAGTTGTACGAGCTCCGAGACACCGGAACTTTGTCGTACGTGACGCGTGCCAGCGGAAGCCATGATGCGGGGAGGGCGAGAGCTACTCTTGCGGTGCCGCTTCGATGTCGCCGGGCGCGGGTATAATAGGCTTCCCGCCTAGGGTTGCTAGGCGTCCATGTTCAGCTTTTTACGGTAGTGTTCGATCAAATACAGGGTGTAAGGCAAACTGAAACGGTGAACTCAGACCATCAAACTGAACAACTTTCACTATGGAGCCTACCTCAGGAAACGCAAAAAAAAAATCTGCTGTCCTATACATTTGAGCTACCCGATAGCTACGACAGTTTTGTATGGGACAGCTGATTTTTTTTCGCGTTTCATGAGGTAGGCTCCATAGTGAAAGTTGTTCAGTTTGACGGTCTGAGCTCACCGTTTCAGTTTGCGGAGGGCTGTCCCTTACACCCTGTATTTCGGTGGAAGTCCGGACTTTCACTTTCTTACCACGCAGCGCAGAGCGAGCAAGGTGCTGAAGTGTAGCAAATCGTGCGGTTCTACCGATTTTGATGAATAAATTTCGATTTAATCAAGGTTTTCCGTGGGCAACAAAAAGTTGATCTAGCTAATTCCTACATAGCGAAAATTATAGATATGAGATCTTCATTAGATCCGTCTTTGGACCTTAGTATGCCGTGTTTTTTCTATGATGATTTTCTTTTCGGAAAAAATGACCTGGCAACCCTATTCCCGTCGGAAGTGCGGGACATTACGAGAGGTTTACTGCCTCGCATCCGGCCGACGCGTGGACCACGCCGTCGTAGTGACGACGAACAGTGGCTCTCACAACACAACTTTACGCGGGATCTGTTCCGCACACTACATGGTATGTAGTACGGTACACACACCCCTCCCCCGCGCCCCGCACGCACCCCCCTGCGGTCCGGCGACACGTCTCCTCCATCAAACGCTTATAATGAAGTGCCCGTTTCGGAACATCGCTTAATACCATCTCGAGTTCCCGAAACATACTTGACACGTCACGCTTTTAACTTATGACATGAATAAAATCCATATACATAATTAAGAGCCTCGGTGGCGTTGCGGAGAGCTATGGAAACTCAATCTTGAGGTACAAATTCGAATCCGCACGGACCACATGCCATATACCAATGAGTTTTTCTAACTAACCTATTTACGTAATACCGACTGCTCTCAAACGGTATAGGAAAACATCGAGAGGAAACCTGCGTAATGTGCTGAAGAAGAAAGTCCAACGCGTATGTGAAGTTTACCAATCCGCATTGGGCACGCGTGGTGGACTAACGCCCATACTCCCTAAGGGTAGGCCTGTGCCCTGCAGTGGGATGTAATAGGCTGTGATGATAATGATGATACACATAATTTACAAAAGTTAAAATGTTCATTTTATCTTAAAACTCACCCCGTTTCCGACTACTCCGGAGGCTGTAGACGTAAATTTACGTATGTACAGTCAAGAGCACATCTACCTTGACAATCGAAGTGCGATATTGTTTCTTAATACGAACGCCATAAGAACAGTACGAAGTCAAAGGTGTCTAGCTTGACGTGCTCTTGACTTTACGTGTATTTAACAAGTGTTAACTCCTACCTAGTAGGACCCAGAAGAGGTTTTCAATTGTAGATTATGTTATGGTGTTCTTAGAGCCGGATTTATGTGTTATTTACGGGTTTGTGGGCGCACAAAAACAAAATCTTTCACAATTTTAGATAGAAGGGTTCTGAGAATTTTCCGTATTTTCCTCTGTCATACCTTTTTCTTTTTCCATCCGCCGTTTGTCTTATCTAGATTGTTACTGGAATAATCTTATGTTTTTATTCGCTAGAACCCAAAAAGGCCTTTCTGGTGTCAAAACATAATACATTATCTTAAGGTTTGCGTCAGCGTCCGCCCACAATATATTGTTTTATTATAATATGAGGTGATGACCTAAAACAATATTATAAACGATAACAATGGCGGCTACGCCTGTTTTTGGATCTCAGCCTTAGAGGAACCGTACATAAATAACTTACAAAAAAGAATAGAGAACCTCTTAGTCTTTCTCATTAGTTATTTCTCATTAAGACGCTGTTATACCGTCGAGGCCGTTTTTTGAACAAGAACGAAAGTGTTTTAAACTGTGTTTTAAAGTCTGAAATTAAATTATGTCTTATTTAAGGATCGGGCGGATGGGCGACTGTTCTCAATTACACGATTAGATTAAGTTTACTAGATAGAAAAAAATCCCAAAGTTACCCCTTTTTGTTATGTTTTTTCAATACTATGATTAAACTGCTGATATTTAACTTTTTATTCTTGTACTTAACTAAATACATTAAATATTTCTAGTGAACTCGGGAGAAGTTTTAGCTTAGAAACTCCCATGAGCAAAGATATTGACGAAAAACACGTTTTTTTGCGATCCTGCTTTCGATTGGAGCGGGATGGCTAATTGTAAACTTATGCTTGCAAGAAAGAGACGCTTGCACTGGAATAACCTAGCCTTAATATCACGCTTGACAGTTGAATCAAGTGAAGTCGCAAGAAGACTTTATTTTTAAGTCCCTACTATACGGGGTGCTACAGGCCCCGAAAGTGGGGAAAATTCATACATTTCGCGCTAGCCTTGCGATCCTCGCGTGCCACTTCCAATACTGCACCGGTGTTGTGTAAATTACACGCCCGATTCAATAGTAGTCACGTAACTATTTTATAAACCTCAGTGAGTATTGTATAAGACCAACATTGAAATTGAGAAAAAAAACTTATTTTTTTCAACTATGATGTTATTGACATTTTATATCGAACAGCTGATTTCTTTTCGCGATTTCGTTGATGGCTCCATAGTGAAAGTTGTTCAGTTTGATGGTCTGAAGCACCCTGTTTTATATGTAGCATCGATAGCTCTGTGGGTAGTTAAACTGCCTCCTGGTACTATGTAAAAATTTCCAAGATATTTAATAAATGGAACCCAAGCTTTGACCTGCTCTGGAACCCTAGACGATATTCCTTGCTTCAGGTCTATTTTAATTAAAACACCTAAGAACGGACTATAATGAAATGAAATGTCATAAAGAAGGAATGTGCTAATATCATTAAGGTGCAGAGATAAAACGAGGGGGGAGTAGTGGAGTGGTGGAGGAGGAGGAGGGGGGGGAGGAAGTTAAGGGTAGTAGTCTTGAACGATTTGTGATTAAATCGTTCTAGGTAGTAGTAAACGGTAGAACGTGTTGCGTGTGGCTGACCGGCGCTCTGCTTAGTGACGTCACTGATGTGCCGAGTCGACCGTTTTTTAACCCCCGACGCAAACAGAGGGGTGTTATAAGTTTGACGCCTATGTCGGTCTGTCTGTCTGTCGGTCTGTCTGTCTGTCTGTCTGTCTGTCTGTCTGTCAGCCTGTCTGTCTGTGGCATAGGCGCTCCCAAACGGGTGGACCGATTTCGATGCGGTTTTATTTTAATAGAAAGCTAATTTTTGCGAGAGTGTTCTTAGTTTTGTTTCATGAAAATCGGTTTAGCAGTTTTCATGTAACTTTAAAAATTATGAAATAACATTAAATTACAAATTTAAAAAACCCCCAATGCCAAAAACTAACATTTAAAAAGTAAAAATTAAAGCGTCACCTATTATAATTTTTGATGTAAGCAAATGTATGTTTTACCTATTAACTCTCTTTAATATATTTTAGGTTAATTAATGTGTCGGGGACCGCAAGTATAGAAAAAAAAGCAATGGTCATTTCATAGTGATCCCCTACTTATTAATTAACCTAAAATATCGGAGTAAAACATACATTTGCTTACATCAAAAATAATAGGTGACCGCATTATTTTTTACTTTTTAAATGTTAGTTTTTGGCGTTTGGGGTTTTGTATTTAGTATTCGAAGTATTTAGTGCTCGTAAAAAAGAATCGAATTGGAACTCGAGTCACGAATTCGAATTGAGTACTGGCAGTGGCAGGAGAGACAACGCTGCCAGCTTCCTGGCACCTTGCAGTCAAGCGGCAATTTAGAAGATACTTTTTATTAGGGTTCCGGACCCAAAGGGCGCAAGCGGGACCTTATTACTAATCCGACGTTGTCCGTCCGTCCGTCCTACCTATTTAGGGCTGTAACTTTTGAACCGTAATAGCTCGATAAGTAGTTGAAATTTTCACAGAATATGCGTTACTACATAAAAATGTCACAAAGTTAAAAATGAAGGGGGATTCTCAACAGGAAACTAGTTTTTATGTATGTAAAATGTATGTGCCTGTGAGTGTTATTTAGTATTATTATAATATATATTTATTTTAGCAACGTTTTTTTCTTCATGCTGTATCGTAAAAACGGTAAGTAATACATAAAAACGTCAAACTTCGTGTGATTGTAGAACAAACTTTACAATATGATTAAAAAAATTAAAAACCGGCTAAGTGTGAGTCCCTTAGAAAAAAGTTTTTTTTCCAAGTTAATATGTTGGGTTCAGTAGTGGTGTGGTACCCGACTCGCACATGACCGGTTTATATAGTATACGAGACATTTCATACAAACTTCTCTTAAGAATCACATTATGTGCGCTCTGATCCTTGATTAGTGCATTGACAAAAAGCATGCACCTTGATTAGTGCATTGACAAATCCATAATCGTAATATCCTCGCCTTTGTCATATAAGTTGAGCACAAATAGATCAAATCGAGCGTCTTCACGCTTTGTTAGATAGATCTGAAATGAACTTTAGTTAAACATCATAATTATTGTACCGAGAGAGCGGCGGGCGTAATGAATGAGAATGAAGTTTTAATCAGCGAGCACGGATTAAATAAATGCTTCTGTCCCCCCCCTCTCTACCTCCCTAACCCCCGCCGGACTCGACTGTTTCAACTCGACTCTTTCAACTTTTTAATTGGAGCAAAACGTTCTTACTAGGGATGCACGAAATCGAAGCGTTTTGCATCTGTAATCGTAATAATCACGATGCAATGCAACGAAGTAAAAATCGTACGATTATTAAATCGAATTGAAAACGTAAATCGGATTGCACTTGTTGACAAATGGAAGACCTGAATACTACATTCCAGAGCCAAATAACAACTTTAAAAAAAGATCTCTCCCTACCATATTAGCTCATTTGGAGCTAAATCTGGTTTCATCTAGAATTAAACATTTTAACGGGTTCTTACGGCGTTTTGGTATATTTGAGTTCCCTATATTTCGGCAGTGTTACAACTGCCATGATCACGGGATGACACCATCCAGTCATCAGTCATCAAATATACCAAAACGCGGTAAGAACCCGTTAAAATTTTTAATTTTAGATTAAATAATGACTTTTGAGGCATAAGTGATTGGTTATCATTTCAGCAATGAATGAAAGCACTAACATGCTCATGGATACATTTTAAGAGTCGTGTTTTGGTAGTAAGTAGGGTGAGAGTGCCCGTGCGGTGGGTTCAGATCGAGTTCAGTATTTTTTTTTACAATTTTTTATAAATTAAACTCAGGATACTTTGAATATTAATTTATTATGCTACACCTTCAGTATCTAGTCTAAACAACTTTACACTTTCGAAGCAGCCGGCGAACTGATTAGTTGAATCATCCAACCATTCCTCCATGCTTCGCCCCACTCTCCCGCCACTCGTAGATGGCACCACTTATCACGAAACTAGGGTGCAGTCTCCTGATTGGTGGATTTAAAAACTCACGTTGAAGAGTGTTGCTAGCATGATATATTAATAATTGATTTTTCGAATCGACTCATGATATAATTTTTCGAATAGACTCAATACAAATCACGACAAAATTATTTATTATTTTGAAAAAAAAAAACCTCTTATGTTGAAACCATGATAATTCAATTCAATTTACTTAATTATACTTTATTGCACCCCAAAACAGAACACACATTTGAATACAGATAACGAATTACAAGTAGGTACAAATAAGGCGGTCTTATCGCTAAAAGCGATTTCTTCCAGACAACCTTAGTGTAGAAGGTTCGATTCTGCTTTCGTTTCTAAATAAACCACTGTCTAGTTTTGCGTTAATTCATTAAGAGAATATTATTCCGAGAGCGAAAATGCGCGCTGCATACAAACGTACTATGGTGATATTTTCAATACTAACCAATTAAAGTCAATGAAATTTTGCAGAAACAATCTAGAAACAAATTTCTATGCTTCTATAGAGTCAGATTTTCGTTAAAATATACAGTTTCAATGCTAGGATTAATTTAAGATTTGTATGGAAATCTTTGAGGCACTGTAACTTGAAAACTATACATTTAACGAAAATCTAACTCTATAGAAGCATAGAAATTTGTTTCTAGATTGTTTCTGCAAAATTTCATTGACTGTAATTGGTTAGTATTGAAAATATCACCATAGTACGTTTGTATGGAGCGCGCTCCGAATAATATACCCTTAACACGTTGTATTAACTAAGTACGTTGTTTTCATAATTAACGTAACAATGTTGCACAATGAAACGAGCCGCCTAATCAGATTAACATGCCAGGCACGTGCCGTGATCCGTGACACGTGACTCGTAGCATCGCTCGTTGCACTGAGCTACGGCGTAGCGCTCGTAGCACCGCGTAGCCAGGCTGTTTTATTGTAGATAGATGACCGCGGCGAACTTCGTACCGCCTTAGATTCTTCCCGACACACACTTGGCTGTCTTTTTTTAGTCTAGGTGCATCATGGATAATGTAGCATTCGAATGGTAATAGAATTATTCAGATCGGTCTAGTAGTTTCGGAGCCAATTCAATACAAACAAAGGAACAAAAAATCCAATCTTTTCTCTTTTTTAAATATTACTAGATCACCGCGGTGAACTTCCTATCGCCTTAGATTCTTCCCGACACACTTGGCCGTTTTTTTGGTTTATGTTCATCATGGATAACGTAGGATTCGAATGGTGATAGAATTATTTAGATCGGACCAGTAGTTTCGTAGCCAATTCAATACAAACAAAGGAACAAAAAATCAAATCTTTCCTCTTTATAATATTTTCTCCCCTCAAGACGTCCACCTCCTCCGTTAAGGAGAAAAATAGTATACTAACCTCGGGCAGTAGATAATAATAATAATAATATTTATTCATAAAAAGATAACAAAGATCCATGTGTTAGTAACAGTGTTTGACTTATGAACTATGTTAGTAAGTACACACATCAAATAAAATACAACACAAACAGAATATATAAGAAAGAAAGCCTCAGATCACAACAATTACCATGAGATCTCAAAACCTTTCTATAGTATAGATACGAGTATATTATATGAAACGGTTAGTTATTTTGACTGCACTGGACCAAAAAGCAACTAAGCGACGACAAACGAAATGTCATTCAGTTGTAGTGGAGCGTCCAATGGACAACTATTTTTTTAATTTGTGTCCGGTACCGTGATCCTAGTTCAATACATACGCGGCTCTCGTGTGTTCGTTTGTTATATAATTCGTTATTTCACTTCCCGCTGCACAAAATGTTATTGGCCTCGCATAGTCTTGTCAAACTATAGATGGTTTGACTATAGATATTCATAGGATCAACGCGTTTTTCATAAGGTGTTACAAAAATACAAATAAACCTTTAAGGGGGTGGTGTAGACCATCAAACTGAACAACTTTCTATATGGGACCAACATCGAAATAGCAAAAAAAAAATGTTTATATCCCATACATATTTTAGCTCTAGTCGATTTGTAGAGTATGGAACATCAATTTTTTTTTTCGCGATTTCGATTTTGGTCCCATAGTGAAAGTTGTTCAGTTTGATGGTCTACACCACCCCCTTAAAGGTTTATTTGTATTTTTGTATTTAAATGATCAAAATGCTTGGGTCTGAGTGTCACTTACTTATGTTATCAATTATTTTAATTAAATAGATAGACTATGTATTACTGTATGTGTATAGGTACATAACCGTAGCTTAATAATTTATACTGTAATAGTCATTAAGTCGTGTTATGCTGTAGAGTTTCTGGCCGCATCTTCTCTATATACAGCCACAACACGTTCCGACGTGGTGGTAACTTTAAAAAATATAGACCTTTAATATTATTGTGCTTCAAGCTCCTAAATTGAATAAATTATTTTGAGTTTGATAATTGTGACAACTTTTCGAGGTCACGATAGTATCGGTAGACAATCGATAGTTTTACACTGTTAGGCAACTCTAATATCTGTCTGTTTAAAATTGGGAAAGGGTCTGCAATTTTTAGTAGATTATATCAATCTTTGTAACTGCGAAAATAAAATGTGATTCTTAGCTTTACCTTAATTCTGTAATTTTCCTGGTAAGGAAAATTAGCAAATTAAAGTCTTGAAGCCAACGCAAGTACCGAGCGAGATAAGAGGCGTCGCGACCTCGTTTGTGTTTAAACGTCTTTAATATGAAGCTCTTTGTTTAATAAGTGTACACGTCGCTCGCACGTCCCTCTGATACAGACATCACGCGTCGTGTCGGCGCCCGCGGTCGTGACGGCGCACACTGGGACCGAATCAGAAGAATAAAATTACCAGAAACATTGAGGTACCTACTAGAGGCGACACCCAGACCGAACATGTTATATAACTCGTTTAGGCCAATTGGCACAACCTTACTTTCCCTGAGCTAGGCGCTCGCCACACTACGACGCCTCCAGCACGCGCCCTGCACTTTTTTCTCGTTGTCTGCTCATTATTCTATGAGAAAAAATTACTTTTTCTACAGACAAAGAAAAAACTTGTTTTTTTTTCACCATGAAAAATGATTTTTTCAATAATTACGTAGGTTTCCTTTTATTGCCTATTATTATAATGTAATTAGTTAAAAGGTCTTCTGTCTATTATATTAGTGTAGATTTAGTTTTAATTGTGTAAAATACCTACGACAAAATAATATTAAAATAAACATGATCTTTGAAATACGTTTTAGTAAAAGTGGTTTGTAATAAAAAGAACAAGCATAATTATACAACATTTCAAGATTCATTGTTTGTTTGTAAATTTTCAAATACTTGTGATCAAAAAGATCACAAACACACAAAGTAGGTCTACTGGTATGAAATTTCGAGGTTCATGATCTCTACCCCTGCTAGCCAATATCTTAATCATGTTTTTCGTAGTACGAATTCTGACTAAAAACTACTTTTTCAGCTTACGTAGTAAAATCATCAACATTTTGTTTTCACAGAAAAGATTCTTTAAAAAATATTCTTTCAAAGTGGATTGCATTTGAAAGAAAAGACCTACAAAAACAAATTCAGACCGAAATAAGGACCTCGAACCCAGAGTCCACGATTTTCCGATTCGGTTCCAAGTGTGCGCCGCGCCGTACATGTCGCACGCCCGACCGCCCGACCGCCCGACCGCCCGACCGACGGGACACGTCTCTCTATATTAAACAAAGCTGAATCTACTGACACGTTCACGTTTCATCACCACTCCCGTCACGTTTAATTAATTAAACAAACCTTTATTCAGATAACAAACTTATTTTTATGTTAGAATATTCACACTTTTAGTCAGCTTTGTTTTGTGGGAACAGTGACTTTTGTTTTTATTAATTAGAAATATCAATGCATCATCATCGTCAGCCTATACAGGGTGTAACAAAACACCCTAGTAATGTTTTAAGGGGTGGTTCAGGATATTGAAGTAAACAACTTACACTACGGAGCCATTGAAAAAAAAAAAAAGTAGCTGTTTCACACAAAACTGCAGTACCTCTCAAATATAGTGAAAGTTGTATAGTTTGATGGTCTAAACAACCCATTAAAATATTACTAGGGTATTTTGTTACACCTTGTATACGTTCCACAAGTGGGACAGGAGCCTTAAGTACGCTGTATGGGCATTAATCCTTAACGCATGCTCTATGCAGACTAGTGAAGTTCACATACGCATCACAATGACTTCTTCTGCACTGAAGGGTTCGGCAATACCGTGCGGAGACCGCGGCGAGGGGCGTGCGGTGAGGGGAGGGGAGAGGTGTCGCAGATTTTCTTTATCATTGAGTACATTTAATTGGAAGGGACCGGAACTGTCGCCACCTGCTGCTTTTGTTTTTAAACACGCCGCCGCTCTGGGACTATTTTTTTCTTTTAATCCGTTAATGACTTGAATGTTTTTGTAACAAAAGCTCTGAGATCATTAGGGAAAAGGAAACATAAATATTTACTTCAGTAATGTCGTCGCCCGTTCGCACTCCTACAATGCGAGGCAAGAAAAGCTTCTTCTTGAAAATCGTTACTCGACTATACATAATATTATTATGATAATACTTACTATAAATCAAATCATTAACTAAGCATAAAATGACGTACGATTTTGAGCGTTCTTTATTACGGGCAAAACGCGTTCCTACCACTAAGCTGTAAAGCTTTTAACAACGCATCGACTGTTCACAACATCGAGTTATTTTGTTCTAGTGCAAAATCCATAAAAGCTAGTTATCGAATGACTATTTTAAAAAGCTAGCTGTTTCCCCGAATGCGACTACATTATTTTTTCTCACATTGTTAGTTATCAATAACACAATTTTGTTTGTACTTACACCAACCACCAAGTACGTTTTTTGGAAAAGTAAAGTGAAAATTATAAGTGGAGACTTGTAGTTAGCGTACAGTTATTTAAGGATGTGTTTACTTTGTAATCAAAGCTGTGAATCTTCCTAAGAATAATATAATAATACAACCTAGAACGATTGAATACAACACAAAGGAATACAATAAAACCTATGGCGGCCAGTGTTACCGACAGCAAGTCTAGCTCAAGACTGCAAGAAGGACCCGGTGTGGTCCGATGCGGTGAGGTGCGGTGCGGTGCGGCGCGGCGCGGCGCCCCGAAATAAATGCAATTACCGTTCGACAGAGTGCTCTCCGCTCCGCGCGAGTGTGTCGGCGCCACGAGTGCGACGTTCGACCCGAAGCTTTTGATTGCTTCTATATAGGTACTACCTCATCCAAGTTCGTACAATACGAGTACCTACCTACTCTACCGAAATGTATGTGACAGCTGATTTTTTTGTTGCTCTGACAGGATTGCTTCCATAGTAAAAGTTGTTCAATTTCCGTAACAAGCACCTAAAGTTGTCATTTTTGTCAAAATAACAAGTTACGGTAAACAGTTGCATTAAGGGGTAAATATACCCCATGATACTGAAAAACTTTCCAAAAGGAACAAGGAAATTGAATCAAATTTCGACTTTTCATACAAACATTCGATCAGATGATTGCATTTAGTATGCTTTCCATGCAATTAAAAAAATATATATATTATGAATATTTGTACCTGATTCATGGATTTTTTAATCTATATATGTATTCTATAGGGTCCTTCTTAATATGCTGACACTTTTTTGACACTTTTCTGACCATCCGTCAGACCGTCAAACTGAACATCTTTCTCTATGGGACCAACATCGAAATCACAAAAAAAAAATCTGTTGTCCTATACAAAACTACCAACCTACTCGAGCCAATTGTATGGGACAGCTGATTTTTATTTCGCGATTTCGATGGGTGCCATAGAGAAAGTTGTTCAGTTTGATGGTCTGATCATTCCCTGAAAAAAGTGTCAGCATATTAAGTTGGACCCTGTATATCGTTGTCTAGTCATCATAGTACAAGTTCAGGCTAGATTCTGGAACTTTAAATGTGACTAGATAATTTGTGTGACAATGTCCAAGATATTTTTTTAATTCAATTCCATTTTCTTATGGAAATATGTTCGTTACTGTTTACCCTAACACCCTATGTTGTTAGATAGTTAGTTCCACTTGCTACGTAAACTATTAGTTTCACTATAGGTAGTTAGGCAAGACTAGGGGTGTGTGTGTGTGTGTCAGTGGCGCGTGTCCCCCTGTTTACTTTAATAGTTATGTACTTACGGGCCGGCACTTGGCTGCCATGTTTACATTACTAGTTACACCGCGGAGTCATTATAACTTCATACGGCCGCTGTTAACTTGTGGGGCAAACAGTTTTACTACGGGAGTTAGTAATTGAGTTGTAGCGGACAATTAGCGGACGCGGACGTTTGCGGAACGTTCGTGTTGCGGCTTCCGTTCGGATGTATTGAATCCGCATCATTTGCTTCCATTGTTTATTTGTGATGAAATTTGTATCACGTGCAATATGAGTGCAATTGAAGGTTTTAATTAAACAAAAACCTTTTTGATTCGGTATCAACATTTTCGGTGTAAAATGAAGTATAATTGATTGTCTGTTTTACTTGGCGCGAGAAAGCTCTATATGTTTGAAAACAAACTTGTTTAAACCGGATGTACGCACGGCGACCGACACATCAAGCTATACAAAACCTACATAAGCTGGCCGTTCGATTAACCGACCTACGCGCGCTAGCTTATTTTGGTTTTGTGTAACTTGATGTGTTCCCGTGTGTACCCATGTAAGTACGTGTACAAAATAAGATGGAAGTTTTGTGTACTTCTCTGGTACACTACAGCAAACAACTTTACCAATGGCGCGGGAGTGAAAGTTTGCCCAGTGTTGCTTTCGCCAACTTTTGTGCAAAAGATTTTTGCCAAGTTGTTTACCGGCTATTATAAACGACGAAGTTAGCAAACAGCTGCGTCCGAACTAAGAAAAAACTTTAAACTTGTACTTGCCTCGTGCAAGTTATTAAAAATTTCGCAATGAAAAAATAAATGACTTGCCGAGTTCATTCCGGACTATTCCGGAGCGAACTGCGGCGGCGGTACAAAGGCAAGCGTAGACTTGACGTAATTGTTTTCAGTTACCAGTAAGTGATGACGAGAGACGAGCGGAGGGGGGGGCGGGAGGGGTGGGGAGGGGAGGATGCAATCAAGTCCATTTCCTCGGGGCGAGAGGTATTAGCGCATCGAGCGGTCACCGGGTCCGGGGCTAGCTTCTTCTCTTCAGGTATTTACTGAACCGGTCGATGTTATAGATAGATACTCAGGTAAAGAGTCATGCGGATGAACTACATACCTTTTATTATCACTTTGTTTTTAATACTTTGCCGATCGCTCTAACTTAAAACATCGCAATTTAATCCCTATTTATTTTAAGTTCTAATCACATTGCAATCCAGTTACTATTCAACTGTGCTTAATTCCGTATTGGGCTAAGCTTGACTTACCTATTTACTGTTTGATTGACAGCCTGAAACATCTGAGCGATCTGTCAAACGGCTGTTATGAGCTGTCAAATGATAAGCGCGATATCAAATGTGTAAAAGTTATGATTCGCATGCGGTCCCATTACGTTTCAGTCGAGATTTATTTAGTAATTGGTGTTATTGTTTACAAAAAAAAATATTTCAGTGATAAAGCAATAAGAGACAAAGTGCACAAACTGTCTGTTTGTTACGCATCCCTTCATAGCCCAAGATCCGACCGTAAATTTAAGCACCTATTTGTTTGGTAAACGATGCCATCTGAAGGAGACCAATCTATAGAACTGGAAAAACTAGGGCTGCCACCTCTCAGTCTGCCACAACTTCGCAACTCTAGGGTTAAAAATGACTTCTTTGAACCAGACAGCCCTAGAGTTGTGGCAGACTGAGAGGTGGCAACCCTAGTTTTTCTAGATATTTGCATCGGTCTCCTTCATATGGCACCTCAATTACTTCCCAAACCGATAGGTGGAAAAAATGGTACCGTAAATCATCATGGTAAAGCTACTTGCGGCATGATTTTGTTAGGCTTTATAAACCCCTGTATAAATAAACACATAAAACAACTAGGTGCATAATTTTGCGGTCGGATACCGATGCACAATCGATTCGGATGAAATATTTAGAAAATACATAGCTTACCTTTAAATAATTTGTTTTTGCTCCAATAGTTATGAGGTGCTAAAGTTATTAATTACGATTGATGTCGATCATTTTAACGGGTTTTTACCGAGTTTTCTAATGTTTTTTTCTAATTTCATTAGTTTACGCATACCAAGTGATGGGCGCCACTAGTTTATTGTCAGTCTGTTAGTAGGTCAGTTTGTTTATACGTACATTAAACGTGAACCATTGCCGTACGTATGTTCATTACACGATAGTGCACAACGTTACGGAGAACGGTTTGACGCGACCGTAAAAATGAAGACGTTAATAGTCTTTTTACCGTTCAGCATCTAAATTAAATAAAAAAGTTCTAATCCAACATACTATTAAAGCCTTAAAGCTATTTTCATTCGGAACTTTTATAGGTTTTTATATACAGGGTGTAAGTGACAGCCTAGCAAATACTGAAACGGTGAACTCAGACCATCAAACTGAACAACTTTCACTATGGAGCCTACCTCCGGAAACGCGAAAAAAAATTAAAACATACAAAACTGCTGTACCTACTCGACTCAAATGTATGTATGGGACAGCTGATTTTTTGTCGCGTTTCCTGAGGTAGGCTCCATAGTGAAAGGTGCTCAATTTGATTGTCTGATTTCACCGTTTCAGTATTTGCTAGCCTATCACTCACACCCTTTATAATAAATTGGAAGAAAGAAAAAAACGGATACTTATACCTAAATTTTTTACGATTTTCTTCCCAAGTGGAATTTTTGTACAAGTATTCTACTACTTCTTCTTTAAGTACTTGTAAAAGTATTCTACAAAAACAGCTTTTAGGCTTTTGGAGAAGCAATTTTTCGTTTTAGTTTTTTATTATTGAGATATCGTGAATATTGTAATGAGGGCGCCACTGAACAGTAAAAGGACTCTTAAACTGTCGTCGTCACAGATACAAACAAACAAACGGCTGATATACGGCACGTGCTCATAATCTCGTAAACAAAGCGTCAAGTTAGCGCCGGCACAAAGAGTAGCTCTGTGGAACTCATCGACATCAAACATATCTCATCGCTTCTATTGTTTGTTACTTCTTCTACCTTTAGACGGGAATGAACTAATTTACCATTGAAAATGGTTATCAGATGCAAATCGCCTGAGACTTATTACATTGGTCATAAATCCGAGGATTTTGGGAGGATCGAGATGAAAGTAAAGACAAGAGTTGAGGAATTTATCGAGACATATTTTGTGAGCGTTTGAATTCTGAAAATCGGCTGGCAACTTTTTTTAATTTTGAAAAATGACGGGTTTTCGTTTACTAAATTGTAAATATTTCGGAAAAAAAAAACCGACATAAGAAAAATTAAAAAAGGTACAAAACAGCGTTTTTTTTTTTAAATCGGTTAATAATTGTAACCTCGCAATTTAGGTAACCTTTAGATTTGGTATTGCAGAAAAAAGGGTATTTCCGTGTAGACATTTTCAATGCTCCGATTCTTGCGGGGACTGCGAAATTTGTTAATTTTTGCAATCAATTCACGTTTGAACTAACAAAGGCAACATACCTAATCCGACATTTTCAGGAAAGTGAATCATTTTGTTTCATCCAGCCATTGCGCGGTAACGTGTCGGAAAAAACAAAAGAAGGCGGCGGCGTTAAAAAAAGCGGAGACAGCTTGAACGATACGAGGCGGCGATAACAACACATTAATCAATGAGGTAGCCGCGAGACTGGCGACACTAGACACTTGAAGGCTATGATATAGATACACAGACACACAGATGCAGCAACAGAGACGTGTAGGTAAATAACTTGATCGCGTTGACTTTGTTTCGGCAGTGTAGGATTATTGTACTGTAGGGCTCGCATGCCACCCCCGAGAAAACGATAAAAATCGAGATGTGCCTCCATCTTTATTATTTTACGTATGCCAGAAAGAGCGCGCACGACGTTTTTCTCGTTTAAACGCTTTGTCGTGGCTGGCATGCTAGCTGTGCTGATCACAAGGCGGCGACATATCACTGCAGAGTGACGACACTCTACTTGTTACGTTTCGTTGCGTTTTGTTGCGTTACGTACGCTTCGTCAAGTTAAATTAACAAATTATAGAAAATGCTGTTCTTAATATGACATTATTTACCTAAAGTAATTAATTGGGAATATTCGGAAACAAGTGGAAATAAATCATCATCAGCCTATATACGTCCCACTGCAGGGCACAGGCCTACCCTCTGGATGGGTGTTTGGGCGTTAGTCCACCACGCGTGCCCAATGCGGATTGGTAGACTTCACATATGCATCAGAATTTCTCCTTCTCCTTCAGGTTTCCTCGCGATGTTTTCCTTCACCGTTTGAGAGCAGTCGGTAATACGTATATAGTCAGAAAAACTCATTGGTACGTAGCATTTTCTCCGTGCGGATTCGAACCCGGACCTCATGATTGAGAGTCCATACCTCTCTGCAACGCACCACCGAGTGGAAATACATTATTAATTAATTCTTTCCGACAATTCCAAAGTCTCTAGCTCAATCACGACATGGAATCACTAATATTACTGGTATAATTACAATAAAGTGTCAGTAATTATAATCTGACTTACAAACATGATATCAATCTTACGAGTGTTACAAAAGTTACCCTGTATCATTAACTACAACATTTGTTGTTGAAAGGACTTAACATAACACTATAAAAGTTTTATCAATTTTATTTTCTTCTATAATTGTAATCACTACATAGTAGAAAACAAAGTCGCTTCCCTCTGTCTGTCTGTCTGTCTGTCCCTATGTATGCTTAGATCTTTAATACTACGCAACGGATTTTGATGCGGTCATTTTAATAGATAGAGTGATTCAAGAGGAAGGTTGATATGTGCATCGCACCCTTGTGAAGCTAGGGTGGGTCGCTAGTACATTATGATTAAGGTTGGTTTAATCTAAATACATATTTTCCAGCCTGCCTCCCACTGGGGTAGGTAGAGACAACGGAAAGCCACCTGCAATACGATTCTGACAAACCTCTCTATTCTCCTCCATACATTCGTAAGTACTTTTCATGCATTTTCGTGGGTTTCGGGTAGATTTGACCTTTTTTTAAGCATGTCGTTCAATCTAAACAGTTTTTATCAGATAGCGATCTGCTGTGCTCATTGTGATGGCTTCCTAACTTGCGCTACTCGCTCACTCGTTCGTGTCCTGACATGACGGTTTTATTGGAAACACATTATTTTCGTTCAGACGCCTCGCTTCACATCATATTACACACACTTTGATTTATTTATACGAGTCGATGCTCCTTGTAATATTAATATCTATCCTTTTGTGTGTATGTGTGTGTCAGGTCATCAGGGTAGAGGGTTGAAATGTTAAGCGATGTAAAAACCGATTCCATTAATGGATTAATTAATGTAAATATGTCATTTTAGGAGCGACGCAAAATGGTCGAGCCTATAATATTTGCTTGCTTATCCAATTACACGCGTTTGTGTTGCCTCACATAGGTACTATACCGGGATGAAAGGGTATGCGACGAATACAAATATACTCAAGCTCACTATCCCTAACGGAGAGTAGAGGCTCAGCCGTGCACCAAAGCGTACTCCGATTCGATAAAGTTTAGCTTGGAATAGCAAGTTGTCATGAATTACCCTTTATCTGCTTGCCTTTATAATTTAAAACACTAATTAATTGGTCTGGTCGACAGGTTGACTGTCCATAATAAATAGTGTCGGTGAGGCGTGCACTGTACCAACATAACAGTCCATATAATATTTCAAGCCCATTGAAACATGAAAACCATGACTCAACAATATGTAACCCCCAGCAGCTCTCCCACGCAAAATAGAGATGTAAATAACGAGCGAAGATGACATACAACTGTGGACCGAACTGCATTCACAGCACAGAAAGAAGCACATAACAACCGCGCTGCTTTCAACTTCCACGAGGAAATAGGAAATGTAGCAGCCGGGACGAGACGGACGGGACGACTCCAATATCCGCCACGATCACGACTGTCGCTCCGGGCTGAGTCTATGAGACTTATCTATTGTGACGTCACTGCAACCCAGGGGCGTATTCTCCTAAGGGCAAAATGGGCAAGTTAAAAGGAAAGTTGGGTTAGGGCAGGCGGCCTAGAGGGCCGCACATAATATATTGATGCGCAAAGGAATTTTATTATAGTCAAAGTCAGAGGCACGAAAAAGCGGAGGGATCCAAAGGAGCATTACCAAAAACAAGGCATAATTAGCCATCATCATCATCATATCGTGTGGCATTTTTTATCTTCTTGCTTGGATCCAGGGAGGTTTAAATTTCGAGGTCAAGATGTTTTAGCCAGTCTTCCGCTGCCGGGGTTAAAAAAAAGCCATAATGCCAAAAAACACAGAACTCTGTCGGTAAATTCATTTTGCAGTCGTAGTTTAGTTGCAGTGTTGAGAAATGTCAAGCTCGCTCCGCTCGCTTCAATTTTAATTTTTATTATTGCTAACAATACCTATATTTCTTGCACAGCACAGCGAAGTTCTGTTATATTTTAATCTTTTCTGCTAACTTCTTTCGCTAAACACAATATTGATTACACTTCTGTGAAATTAATATCGAGTTCGCTTTGCTCTCTCCAGATTTGGAGAAGTCGTGGTAGGTAATTAGGTACTGTCATGAAACGACCCTTTAGAAATATCTGTTATAATCGTAGAACTTTTGTTGGCCCAAATCATGGGTAGCGGCCTGCTGCATTTATGGGCAGCTAAATATTTATTTGCCCAAGGGCGCAATATTTGGAAATACGGCCCTGTTGCAACCACTAGCGCCGAGATTATACCTACATGTATTTACACACAACGATATTAATTTTGCACAATACAATTCAGCAAAAGCAAACTAAACCTTTCTGGAATACATACATATCTATAATATCAATAAAATCACGAAATAATCAGAATACCAACAAATATTATCAAACTTATAAGTACTTTCAGATTTTTATGAAACTCAAAATAAAACATACATAGATAAATTATCTATATATGTATATAAAAAGACTAGTTAGATTATAAGATAATAAACTGCATGACTGAAATCAGGAGAAAAGCGAGTCAACAGCAATACTTATTGTTATTTTAGAGCCTCGGTGTTGCGTTGCGAGAGCAATGGAAACTGAATATTGAGGTCCGGGTTCGAATCCGTACGGACCACAAGCCATGTACAATGTGCCAATGAGTTTTTCTAACTTATTCTACGAATAAGATAATGTATAGAAGTATAAATGAAGCTCAAAAAGTGGCACCAAAAAAATTGTAACGCGTTCTAAATTTGTTCTTTAAAAATTGTAACTCGCCGCCAAAACTCATACAAAATGTCATTTTTCATGGGGTGCCAAAAATGATTTCGATTTTGTTTGGAGTTACTCTTCCATATTTATTCTTATTCGTAGAACTTATTGTACGTAATACCGACTGCTCTCAAACGGTGAAGGATAACATCGTGAGGAGGTTTCCTCATACGCTGAAGAACAAATTTCGATGCGTATGCGAAGTCTACTAATCCGCATTGGGCACGCGTGGTGGACTAACGCCCATACACCCTCCATGAAAGTCCTGTCTCCTGCAGTGGGACGTATATAGGCTGTGATGATGATGATGATTTTAGAAATGAGGAATAGGTACATACATATGCTATTTACTATTTATACATAATAATTATTATGATCATACCAATGACTCACTGGGGAAGGCTGAGATAATAGACATCGCCACAATATACGCCACATGCTACGATTCTGAAACACATCGCCTCTTTACCATCCATAAATATCTAGGGGAACGAAGAATCGTCAGATAATTAATTATAACTAATAATTTTATGAATTGAACATTCGTCTGTAGGTGTGCCGCGATATGTGAGGCTTTCATATTATCAAACGTTAGGTATCATTACGGATTAATTACCCGATGAGATGGCATCTAATAAATAAATGCGAATACAAACCGCTTCGTCATTCATTACTCTGAACTCTGTAGGATACACGAAGGTTTCATATCGATAAGCATTTATATAGTTTTAAAACAGAATTATGTACATAATGGAACATTACTTTTATTTACTTCATTGATAAAATGTACCTAAAAATATAAGCAAGGTTTGGAATTTTCTGACCGTGTGGGCGTAGAACGTGACTATAATTTATATTTCGTGAAGAAAAAGCTTAGAAAAAGGCACCGAATACCTTCTTGACACGTCATCCTAAATTTTGCATCTTGCAAATTTAGATGTAACTTACACTGAGACGGCACCAAAAAAGAATGCGATCTATCCATGACTCGACGAGAATTTTTTTCTTCGTTTATGGCACTACACTACTATACATTCACCGTAGAAAGAGAAGGCACTAGGAAGCACGTGTCTTGTCATATCACTCAGTAAGAGATGCACTTAGCAAATTCGCTCTAGTTAAAAAAGGAGACCGCTACTTATTGCTGTCCTTATCGACGTATCCACTTTTTTGTACTTCGGCCACCTGACTCCAAACAGTCACTTCATATAAATTGTATGGGACAACCACCTGACTCCAAGATGTCACTTATTATAATTTGCTATCTCATACCCGGTTACACTGATATTCGGTCTACTAGCGTAGTAAGTGAAAAAAATTTCGTCTATGACATTCACCGATCTAAACGGTGCGGTAAGGCCGTAAGCGAAATACTTGGCCTATGGGTAAGGCACCTCGTTACGTCACCTTATATTGACATATCTCTTACATTTCACACCCCTTACTTAGAGCGGGGGTGTGAGGGGCCTGAGACACCTGCGCCATTCCCGAGCGATGCGACTCCAATCAACTGCAATATTTATTATATTAATCCCACAAACCAATCTAATATTGCACAGACAGCAAACAGATTAATCATTGATTGTACCCATTGACATACACAATAATGGACGACGGGTCTAGTACTAAATTTTTGAAAAAAGTATCCGAGACTAACCTACACAAACCTAAGTACGTGTATAGTAATATAAACATTGAAAATGCTGAAATTCTTTTTCATTTTGCTTGCGTAGTTCTTGACCCATCGCGGCAAGGTTTTTCAATCTTTAATTTGATTAAGCTAACATGGCATATAATATGTAATATATTCTAATAATAAATTCGATTCCTACCCTTATTTAATCTATCTAGATGAGACAGGCAGGACGCACCAATAAGGATTTATTTCCGAATGCACTAGGAAAGTGTACCAACAGATCACCTAGGAGCCTAGGAACATAAACTGTTGTTAAAGGGACAGCATTCTGCTTGAGCTAGTAAAACTAGATTTATACGTACTGTTCTTATTGCTGGCATTCCATCTATGACAAAAGTTTAAAAAAGGCTGTTGCTAGTTGTCCGATAAACGGACGAATAAAATAAAGTTATTCGTCCGACTATCTGACGACTAGACACTTCGTTAAAAAAATACATAGTTGTGTTTTGAGCGGCACTCTAAGGCCCTACACAACCCCGGCTATATGGTCCCCGTGACACTGTGGTATAAATACAAAATGTAAGGGTCATCGTAAACCTTTACTATCGGTCCAGGTCCAGGTGAATCTTTAGTTATCTTTTTAACTCGGCATCGCATCAGACTTAAGTCAGTTCGCTTCGCCTCATAGACCGGTGGCCAGCTACAGTCAACTATACCTTATACAATTAACGAACTCACTCATTATGCACCTAAAGTAGACTAAAAATAAGTCATAAAAAACTTGGTTTGCCAGGGCGCAGCTTGGCACGTTTTCCGGTATGATGAAAAACGTGGACCCCAAAAACACCCCATTTTACCTCATCGAATTAAAGGATGGAACTTGTCTGTTGGTCTAGAGGCCGATTAGTAAAGCCTAAAAAACCTGGTCTGCCGCCGCCTATCCTGGCACGTTCATGGGTCCGACTGAATTTAGGGTGCCCCTCGGAGGGTGGATTTTACCTCATTGAATTAATGAATGAAATCAATGCCAATTTATAGTCCTATCAACTATGTTTACATATGCCTTGGTTTGCCTAGGCTCAGCCTGGCAGGTTTCCGGGTGCGACTGATCTTACTTTCAAAAAATTGTTTAGCCAAACTTTAAAAACCGGTATAAATCTACAGATTCTGCGGAAAATTTTACTGAAATTCACTTGTATAAATTAACCAAGATATATATGTTACTCATACAAATATCCCTGAAGGTGGAATTTTAATAGAAAAGGTCAACGGCCCGCGGAAACTAAAAGAGAATGTATGTGGTCCCGAAGGAAAAAATGTCAAAAACCCTGGGCAATTTGACGTCCCGATGAAAAAATCCAAAATGAGAGATCCAAGATGGTCGTCTTACATTTTCAAAGTCCTCATAACTTTGTAACCATTGACGGTCGGCGCGCTGTGTGTGTACAAATCAAATTAGTAGCAAAGCCCGGCTTACGACGTTTACCTTTCGGTTCTATCAGAAGGCATATTTTAGTATCGTCGAAGATAATGGTGGCGCAGAATTGTTAATCTATGTAACAAATAAATTGATAGATAACTCATTTATTATTTCACCTGAACAATACAGGAAAAAACAGTGACTGACAAAGGTATGTTTTTGTTAATTAAACAATCCTGGAGATTGAGATTTCGAGTCATCATGATATTGGCAGAATTGCAGTGTAAAACATCAGGAATGAGCCCTTAAAAAAAAAATACCTACGATGTCCGAATATCTTAATTAAGTGTTTTAATTTATCGTGTAAATAGGTCATTGTCTACCTTTGTCAGACACTGTTTTTCCTGTATTGTTCAAGTGAAATAAATGAGTTATGTATCTATCTATCAATTTATTTGTTACATAGATTAAAGATTCTAGGCCACCATTTTTTTCGACACTAAAATATGCCTTCTGATAGGATAGACCCGAAAGGTAAACATTGTAAGCCGGGCTTCGCTACTAATTTAATTTGTACACTGTACAAACAGAGAGTAATAAACACAAAAGCACTAACAGGGAAAAAGATGTATATATTTCGCAAACTAAAGGGGCACTATTATTTAATGGCACTAAATGATTAATCTTGATTCCCGTCATGTGTACGCTAGCTTGATGGACACGTATTTTTACTATTTTGGCCTAATCACCGGTTTCGAAGCCATAATGTCATGTCAACGCCATATTATATCGAGACATGTTGAACTAAGTGTTTTACTCGTTTTTTACTATTTAAACTAGCTTAGTCGCTTGGCGAGTCTATTGACGGGCGGTCGTCTCGGTTGGTGTCTCTGGACTTGCCACGCATTTCTGCTATTTGGTGTCCTAAAATATGTTTTTGTTAATAAAACAATCCTGGAGATTGAGATTTCGATACTTCCACATCATGATATTGGCAGAATTGCAGTGTAAAACATCAGGAATGAGCCCTTAGTAAAAAAAATACCTACGATGTCCGAATATCCTAATTAGGCATTTTAATTTATCGTGTAGGTAGGTAATTTTCTACCTTTGTCAGTCACTGTTTTTTCCTGTATTGTTCAGGTGAAATAATAAATGAGTTATCTATCTATCTATCAATTTATTTTTTACATAGATTAACAATTCAGCGCCACCATTTTTTTCGACACTAAAATATGCCTTCTGATAGAACCGAAAGGTAAACATCGTAAGCAGGGCTTTGCTACTAATTTGATTTGTATACACATAGCGTGCCGACCGTCAATGGTTACAAAGTTATGAGGACTTTGAAAATATAAGACGACCATCTTGGATTTTTTCATCGGGACGTCAAATTGCCCAGGGTTTTTGACATTTTTTCCTTCGGGACCACATACCTATCTCTTTTAGTTTCCGCGGGCCGTTGACCTTTTCTATTAAAATTCCACCTTCAGGGATATTTGTATGAGTACATATATCTTGGTTAATTTATACAAGCGAATTTCAGTAATTTTTTCTGCAGATTCTGTAGATTTATCCCGGTTTTTATAGTTTGGCTAGACAATTTTTTGAAAGTAAAATCAGTCGGACCCGGAAACCTGCCAGGCTGAGCCTAGGCAAACCAAGGCATATGTAAACATAGTTAATAGGACTATAAATTGGCATTGATTTCATTCATTAATTCGATGAGGTAAAATCCACCCTCCGAGGGGCACCCTAAATTCAGTCGGACCCATGAACGTGCCAGGATAGGCGGCGGCAGACCAGGTTTTGTAGGCTTTACTTATCGGCCTCTAGACCAACAGACAAGTTCCATCCTTTAATTCGATGAGGTAAAATGGGGTGTTTTTGGGGTCCACGTTTTTCATCACACCGGAAAACGTGCCAAGCTGCGCCCTGGCAAACCAAGTTTTTTATGACTTATTTTTAGTCTACTTTAGGTGCATAATGCGTGAGTTCGTTAATTTTATAAGGTATAGTTGACTGTAGCTGGCCACCGGTCTATCATGGAATATGTATCAAGTGCGATTGTTCCCGTTCCGGCGGACTTCGCACGTAGTGAGGGCTGCTTCCTCGCGGCGAGGCGAGCGAGGCGGACGAGCGAGCGAAGCTTGCGAGCGAGGCGAGGCAAACAATCGACACCCCCCCTCATTAGGTAGGAGCTGGAGCCCAGTCGTTCTCTTAATGATGACTATCGATGTAAAGTGTACACAATGCGCTCCATCCTTTCTAGTTACACTATATTCTACTCGGTTAGCAGTGGCTCACATTTTTTTATCTCGGTTTTCGAATCCTTTGTGTCTTTTCTATTTAAAATATACAGGGTGTTACATAAGTAAGAATAAATTTTTAAAACTCTTAAGGAGGTTGTTAAGACCGTCAAACTGAACAACTTTCTCTATGGGAGCAACATAAAATCGCGAAAAAAAAATCTGATATCCCATACATATTTTAGCTCGAGTTGATTTGTAGAGTAGGTATCTAAGAACATAACTTTTTTTTTTCGCGATTTCGATATTGGTCCCATAGTGAAAGTTGTTCAGTTTGATGGTCTAAACTGTTGGAAAGGTCACTTTATAAACTCAAGTTATTATGTCAAGCTGACAGCTGACGTTTAGCTGTCTGTCACTGAAGTCTCTCTCTCTGTGTGCGTGTGCCGAGTTGTCTGTATTTTATAATATTAAATCTAAACCAATCTAATAAGTTCTTTGCTTTTTGGCCAAATCCCATCAGGTTATGGGCTCCAGGAACGTTAGTTAACGCTGCTACGTAGTTATTTTTAGAAAGTGCGCGATATTTTCACTAAACGGTTCACACCAGCGGCCGGCACCACGGGCACCCACCACGCATCATGTCTTCGACTTCGTTTCCAATTGGTCTTCCAGTCGAAAAACTAAAAGGATTAGAAGATTATAATACATGGAAGTTCATGGTAAAAATGATTCTAATGCACGAAGATTTATACGAATGTGTTGAAGATGAAAAGTGTCAAGACGCAAAGAAAAAACAGAAGGCATTGGCCAAGATATGCCTGTCTGTTGGCCCATCAGCGTTGACTCATATTCGCAATGCAAAGACACCGCACGAGGCTTGGACAAATTTGCAGCGCGCCTACGAAGACCAGGGATTGAGCAGGAGATTAGGTCTATTGAGGTCTCTGTTTGGAGTGAAGTTGCAAGACATGGATAGCATGCAGAGTTATTTGACCAAAATTACCGAGCTCGGACAACAGTTATCAGATATAAAATCACCGCTAGACGATGAGTTTATAGCCGTGATTATATTAAGTGGGTTGACACCAGATTACGATCCACTTATTATGGCTCTCGAGCACTCAGGAGGATCGCTGACTAGTGAAATCGTTAAATCAAAATTACTTCAGGAGCAGCATCGACGAGATGAAAAGTGCGAGCATCAGGATATGAATGCATTAGCAGTGAAAAGACCGTACAAATGCTTCAGATGTAACAAATCTGGTCACCTGAGAAGAGATTGCCCAATGAATCAAGGTGGTAAGAAATATATGCATCGGAACACACCGCCAGAAGAAAAAACCTTATTAACTGCGTTATCGGTAAACACGAGAAGTGATGTCTGGTACGTTGACTCCGGGGCGACTAATCATATGTGCAGTAGCAAGGAGGAAATGTTCGACTATCAGAGTACAAAACCATTGGAGGTCAATGTAGCTAATGGTGATAAAGTGTTCACGGGAGGACATGGAAAGGTGCGTGTGAATTTAAAAAATGGTGTAAAGACTTTAAGTAATGTTTATTTTATCCCAAAGCTTACTGCAAACCTACTATCAGTAAGTGAATTGAATAGGAAGGGATATAGTGTAATCTTTGATTCAAAAGGTTGTAAGATCAAGGACGGTAATGAAATCATCGCAACTGCTTCTTGTATAAAAGGGGTTTATCAACTTGATGTTGTTGATAATGTGTTAGGTCATCAGGAGTCGGAGATAGCCATGGATTCTCTATATGTGCAAACAGAATCCAATGATACAACACTTAAGGAGGGTAAGGATCCAACGCAGGAATCTGGAGACAAAGCAGTGACCCGGGACACTTGGCATCGAAGACTAGGACACCTTAACCTAAGAAGTTTAAACTTAATGAAGAATGGCATGGTTACAGGTATGAAATTTGAAAATACTAAATATAATCCATGTGTAGCTTGTATCGAAGGGAAGCAAACTAAATTACCATTCCCCAAGATAAGTCATAGTAGATCATCGGAAATTCTAGGACTCATACACACCGATGTGTGTGGGCCTTTACAAACATTGTCATACAGTGGTTCACGTTATTACGTAACATTTATTGATGATTATACTAGGAAAACCTTCATTTATTTTATAAAAGGGAAGGATGAAGTATTTCAGAAATTCAAATTATTCAAAGCCCTTGTTGAGAATGAAACCAATAAGAAAATAAAGGCAATTAGAAGTGATAATGGTGGAGAATACATTAACCATATTTTTCAGGAGTATTTGGAACGCAATGGGATCAGGCATCAAACTACCGTCCCACACTGCAGTGAACAGAATGGGGTTGCAGAGCGAGCTAACCGGACAATCATGGAAAAAGCTCGCTGCATGCTCCAAGATGCAGGACTAGACAAAAGATTTTGGGCTGAAGCTGTCAACACAGCAGTATATTTGAAAAATCGGTCACCCACAAAAGCAGTCATGGGAGCAACACCTGAAGAAAAATGGACATCGAAAAAGGTAAATGTAAACCACTTACGTGTCTTTGGTTGTATTGCATATGCCAGAGTTGAGAATTGTAGAAAATTGGACTCAAGAACTAAGAAACACATTTTAGTAGGGTACTGCGAGGAAACTAAAGGTTATCGGCTTATCGATCCCATGTATCCAAAGAAATGTATTAAGGCAAGGCATGTTACCTTCTTAGAAAATGAATTTGTCAAGGAGAATGTGTCACATGATGAGAACGATTATAAACATGCCGTGTTTATGGGGAATACACCTGTTTTGAATGAGGATGTTGGTGTTCCAACTTCCCCACACAATTCAAATGAGTCGTTATCTCCTGGGTCTTCCAATGATGATGCACTATCTGAAGGCACTACACAAAATCTCCGTAGACAAACAATTTTTAGCCTGTCTGAATCAGAGGATTTGGAAAGAACAGATGACTCGTCGGACTGTACTTACATTCCAGGTTCCTCCGACGTAGATTCAGAAGACTCAAATTTATTGTCATTTGAAGATGCTCAAGGATCGTCTGGGTTTGCTGGGCTAGCGGAGATGATGAGAGAGGAAGACATTCCGAGAACGCTGACCGAAGCATTGAGTAGCAGTGAAGCAAAGCAATGGGAAGAAGCAATATTAGATGAGTATAACTCCTTCATAACTAATAAATGCTGGACATTGGTAGACTTACCTAAAGGGCATAAACCAGTGAAATGCAAATGGATATTGAGCAAAAAGAGGGGACTCCAAGGAGAGTTGCTCAAATATAAAGCTCGCCTTGTGGCAAAGGGCTACACCCAAAGGTATGGAATCGATTTCCACGAAACTTTTTCACCAGTCGTTAGATATTCAACAATACGGATACTGCTAGCTCTGGCTGCCCAATATGATATGACGATTGAGCATTTAGATGTCAAAACGGCATTCTTAAATGGAAATCTAGAGGAAACTGTCTATATGGAACAGCCGGAAGGTTTTGTTGAAAAATATAATGAAAAGAAAGTATACAAATTGAATAAAGCTATTTATGGCTTGAAACAAGCAGCGAAATCATGGTACGAGAAAATAAATGATGTTTTAACCAAGAAATTGAAATTCAACAGGTTATCATCAGAACCATGTGTTTACATTCATAATCAGGATAATGAAATAATGATTATTGCCTTGTACGTTGACGATATAATGTTATTTACACAAAAGATATCTCAGAAAAAGATTCATGTAAAGAAACAGCTTATGGGAGAGTTTGAGATGAAAGATCTAGGCCCTGCAAATCACATTTTGGGTATGAGAATAACTAAAACAGATGATGGAAAATTTACATTAGATCAATCAAGTTATATAAGAAAAATTCTAGACAAATTTCAAATGACTGACTGTAAGACAGTGAAGACCCCAATGGAAGTGGGATTAAAATTGCAGAGAGAAGATGCAACCTGTAGCCATGATTATAGAAGTATTGTAGGTTACTTGATGTATTTGGCAGTTTGTTCCAGGCCCGACATCGCTCATAGTGTGAGCTATCTGAGCCAGTTCAACAATAGCTATTCCGAGACCCACTGGAAAGCTGCAAAACGAGTTCTGCGATATCTTAAAGGTACTTTGGACTACTGTCTAACATTTGAAAAAGGTAACATGGACATTACAGGTTACACAGACGCTGACTGGGGCGCAGATCAGATGGATCGCAGATCCTACACTGGGTATGTATTTAGTCTTGGTAACTCAGTGGTGTCATGGGAAAGCCGCAAGCAACGTACGGTAGCACTGTCTAGCACGGAGGCGGAATACATGGCTATCTCTGACTCTTGCAAGGAAGCAATGTTTCTGTTAACATTTGTTAAGGAATGTACAGGCGTTGATTGTAAAATTAATTTGTTTAATGATAACCAGTCCGCACAAAAACTTTGTAATAATTCTATTTCGCATTCAAGAACCAAACATATAGACATAAGGCACCATTTCGTTAGAGAATTGGTGAATAAGAAAATTATTTCTTTAAACTTTGTACCTACTGAAGAAATGTGGGCTGATGTATTCACAAAATCTCTGTCAAGAGAAAAACATGATAAATTTGTATCCGAGCTATTAAAAACCAGTTAAGTTTCATTTTTTATGTAAAGGAGTTTAAGTAAACTCCCTATGTAATACCAAACTCTTTGGTTTAAGGCCTAGTACCTACGTTCGTTTAAGTTAGGTTAAGTTTTTTTTTTGCATGTAACAACATTGTTATATAAATTGTTAAGTACCTATATAGGAAGATGTATTTAAACAGAAATATTTTGGTTTATCCTTTTTTTTGTTTTAGGCATAGTATGTTTTTTTTTGTAGACTTCTGTAAGTAGACTTTTTTTTTTAAAGGCACTTTGTTAAGGCCTGGTATTTGTTAATTCAAATATTTTTTTATAATAGCTTTTGTTTAAGGCCTAGTGTTGGAAAGGTCACTTTATAAACTCAAGTTATTATGTCAAGCTGACAGCTGACGTTTAGCTGTCTGTCACTGAAGTCTCTCTCTCTGTGTGCGTGTGCCGAGTTGTCTGTATTTTATAATATTAAATCTAAACCAATCTAATAAGTTCTTTGCTTTTTGGCCAAATCCCATCATAAACCACCCCCTTAAATGTTTATTTGTATTTTTGTAACACCTTGTATAATTATGTGTATTTAAGTAGAGTAAGACAGAGGCCCAAGATTAATTTAACGTACATTATTCCGTTTATAAATTATGAAATACGAGAATAATAATATGTAATATAAAATAATAGGTCTACCTACCTACTTAATGAACTAATTAAAGACCAAAACGCGGTAAGGATCTTTTAACATGTTAAATTCTAGATTAATTAAAGATTATTCTGTCTGCAAGTAAGTATGTCGTACATCTTAACTTCATTACTTATTTTTTGGGAGTAAGGGTTCAAACTTGGACTTTTAACAATGATTTTCTAAATAAAATTATGATTCTGTTTATCTTTACATAAGGGTCGTAAAAGAAAGGGCATTATTCTTTGGCTCATCACAGATATGGAATTCAGTGCCTCACTCACTCATACAATATTCAATAACACACGACAGGTCAAAGAAACTATTACCTTTTGAGCATCATTTTACAGAAGTATTGAAAAGAAATAGGTAGATAAGTATCAGATTAGATAGGTTGTATAACAGAGTTTTACTAAAAGTAGTACTTACCTATTTTGAAAGCTTCAAAGGTATCAACGAACATTATAACTAACTACAGTTTACCCGCGACTTCGTCCGCACAAATTATATACCAGATTTTAAATCAAATCATAAGATATCAAACAAAAAAGTTTTATCAAAATCGGTTCTGTAGTTTTTGCGTGATGCTCGAAGAAACAAACAAACAGACAGAGAGAAAAAAATCTTCCATAATGATGGTTCTTTTCTGTCGCCACGTTGTTTTTTGTGACGTTAACTTTGTCCCTTTCTAATCCAACGTCAAAAATTGTAGCTCCTCTCCTGTCATTTTCGTAACTACGTCATTGGATAGAAAGGGATACACCTAAAACTGGAAATATCGACGACGCCCTTGCCAATTTTCTTGTTTCAACGCTTGTAAGGAGGAGTGGCATCCTTTATGATTCTAAATCCATGGTACAGACACACATCTGTTACAGTATAATAGTTTAGATTAATGATGTGTACCTACTTATAGACATAACATGTTGCGTTTATAATATGTATACATTATTATAGGAATCGAGTTCGTTCAGGGCCTCTCACGTCATCCCAGAACACGAGAGTGCCACGCTTGCTACAATCTACGGATAATATTATAATACGTCATATATTAGTGTGTTGCATCCCTAGGGGAGCATGTAATTTCTCTAAGGTTGCATAACAAGCGTCCGACGCTACGTCTCGACACAACAAGTACCTAGGTAGCTCCTTGTAGCCTGTTGCTTCAGCGTCCTTTGTACCGCACATTTGTCGCGTCGCCGCCGCCTTGTTGCTCGTCGCTTTAGGTAATACTTTATTATTCCTTTTCATCACAACAAGCAGGACGGCGCGTGTAGAGCGTTAATAATTCACGAAGAACATACTTCTTGTTATGTGAGGAATAATCGTGGTGTTGGACACATGATGTAGATGGCCAGGGGCCCTAGACAAAGTGACATTCTATTGGCGTTGAGAAAATGACAGAATGTATGGATTTGACATTGGTGATCGAAAAATTTTGACGTTTGTTTTCGTCACCATACGTCAAGTTCATACAATTTTATGTTTTCTACTGTCGTTCGCTAATCGGAAGATACTTTTGTCTAGGGGCCCAGATAATTTCTTGCCTACTGACTACTGAGGGTACTTTGCCTTTTATCTGATTAGCCTACAACCCCTACCTTTGTGCTCACGTCAGATAGTTTCTGAGAAAATTGCTTTTGGAAGTACATTTTCCAAGGGCAATTTTCTCCGAAACTATCTGACGGCACCGGGCACCGGGCAGACACCCACGTGATCTAATAAGTGCTCTCGTTTTACAAATTTGCTACGAAACTTATTTATAAATACGCGCTTTGTATATGACTATGACTACCCTAATATGAGTTAAAGTGTTTTGTATTTAAACGCAAATAGTTTGGTACCCTATCTATACACCCTGTAAACAGTAGCATTACTTTAAAGGGTGATTGTACCCATAATACTGAACAACGTTCCTTTAGAAAACTAAAGGAAATTAGCAAAAAAATTGCGGGCTTTCCATATTAAATTCAAATTGCTGATCGAACGTTTATATTATGATAAGTCGACAAAAAAAATCTAATTTCCTATAGGTTTCTTAGGGAATTTTTTTCAGTATCATGGGTAAAATCACCCCTTAAACTAATGCAACTGTTAACCCTAACACCCTGTTTACTCCAGTGTTGCAGACAATCACATAGAACAACTTTCACTATGGAACCAATATTGAAATCGCGAAAATAATAGGTTTCAATGTTTTTTTTTTGTATTTGCTCAATGTACAACGCATTCAGGTTTAAACCCTGCATATGGACATACTTACTTTTATAACAACCATTCTATCGGTATAAGTACATAAATCAGTCGTCGTATAGAGTGTGCCCGTGACATTTGATTTAAAGTAACAAACATTGTCAGATTTGTCAGCCGTGACGCGCGCCGTGTGTTCCATCCCTTAGTGATCTTCTCCGGCCGAGCATCGCCAGCTAGAACACAATAACAAGCCCATAAAGTGTTTATGACTCACCATAAGCACCTACACGACGCAAATCTCAGCTCTACCCGTGTTTATGTTCCGCTTGTGCAATGCGACCACGACATTCGTCTCACAGACTTTTATTGCCCTTGCACTGCATCTTGGAATGGAACTATACCATCAATCCACATCCCCCCTCCCCGTCTCGCACCCCTGCACCCCCGCACCCCGCACTCTTTGTCAACAGAGCGCCGGCCGCCGGCTTCGGTCGCGCGCCGGGTCGCTAGGATTAACTCCGAAGGAACCTCCGTCACAATAGAGATAGGGAAACAGTAAGAGAACTACTGCCTCCGTGGTCTAATCTCGTTAAGAGCATTGGGCTCTTGACACGGAACACAATGTTTGCCTAGTTTTAAGTAGGTAGTCTCTTGAGTTTGTAATGTGATTCATCTGTTGGTAACCCAAATCACAGATTATATAATACTCCAAATAAATAAATCAATAGACACCTAGTGATATATCAATTTGTGCGTTTTTCCCCAGTTGGTTAGGACATTGCAGGCTGGATCACCTGATTGTATGAAAATAAAGATGATTCCGTGCTTCAGATGGTGCGTTAAGCTGTTGGTTCCGGCTACTATCTCTGGTGGTAGTAGTGGTTATATAAAACCACGTCCAGGCCGTAAGGCGGTCTGAAAAACTCTGACACCAGGGCTTGCCCACACGAAGAAGAAGAAGTAAGAGAACTAGACCGTGTCCTAGAAATTATTGCCTACTCTCGTTCAGAGAGCTATAGTTGCCACTAGCGGGTTTTGAGATCGTGACGTCGCAGTATTAGGTACATGAATATAGGTAGGTACCCATCTAAAGTTAACTATCAATCAATAATATTCTTTTTTGACTTGTACCTATAACTTGCATGGCGTATTGGAGTTTCTCTGTGAAGCAGTGTATTTGTTTTAATAAATAAATAAAATACTCAATACTCAATATTTATTGCTTTCCATAAAAATAAAAATCAATCTACATCTATAGTCGAACTATCGATACAAGGCAGTGCCCACATGGTATACCAGCGGGCCGTGTACGGGCGGCGCGTCTGTTCGGGCGCTTATAAAGGAAGTAAGGGTAAACGGTGATTGCACCCATGAAAGCTTAGAGAAAATTAAAAATCCAAATTATGGTTTTGCGAATTTTTCTTTGCTCCTTTAGGAATGTTGTTCAGTAGGTCTTCTTCTTCCTGCCCTTATCCCATTACTTGGGGTCTGCGCAATATGTCGTCTTCCTCCATTCATCCCTTAGCCGTCATTTCAGCGCACACTCCTTTTTTACACATGTCATCCTTCACACAATCCATCCATCTTTTCTTTGGTCTTCCTCTCTTCATGCAATCATCCACATTCATATTTAACACTCGTCTTGTAATATGACACTCATCTCTTCTCATCACAGTTGTTCAGTAGCTACCATGAGTTATTCTTTATCCTTAATCTAATGCATGTTTGGGGTGATTGGGGATCTACCTCCTAGCGGTCCACCCCGGGCAACGGCATCACAAGCTACCAAGTTTGTGGTGGCGGCTGAACGATCCCCCACGCGGTGTGGTAGGCTCCGCAAGGAGCCGCCTGGCTCGCGACCACCCTCCTGCCGGAGTCTGGCGCCAAGCAGCTTGCTGCGTTCCGTCAGTGTGCAGGAGTGCCAGTGCACTTCTGGGTAAGCTCGCTACATCTTCGGCCCCATCTTTGTCCTGAGGACTAGATTGGGGTCAAGAGCAAACCCATCAATAATAAAAAAAAAAAAAAAAAAATGTTCTGTTTTGGTGTGCAATAAATTATAATTGATTGATTGATTAATCACCCATTAAAGTAAAATACAACTATTTACCCTAACGTCCCTGTATATGAAGTCGGAATACTGTCTTTGTCTTTACTGTGCCCTCGTCCTATATTTACACGAGCGAGAAAAATGTAAGAGTTTCCATCGGAGAGTCTACAGTGAGGCAATTATTCAGATTGTAAGACCGCGGGGCGTGAGGGGGCGGGGTGCGGGATGCGGGGAGCGGAGGCGAGGCTACGCGCCTGACTGTGACACTTCAAGCTCTAGCTTTCTGCATAAGCATATGCTCACGACTATATTCCCCGAGGGGACAGTCAGAGATATTCTGAAACCTCAGAACATCCACGTTTCACCAGTTGTACTGAAACTCTGTCCAGTGTGACGGTGAATGAGCCCGTCGCCACTTATAATGGACAGTGGGTACAATACATGCCTCGAAATTTAAGCATGCAGGTTTCATCACGATGTTATGAATGATGAAAATTATAAGTGATAACGTTTTCCGCGCACGTTGCACTCCTAAGACATAATCAGCATGAAGTAACGACCATATTGTGAGGGTCTGTATGACTCAAAAAAATGTATGCATATGACACCAAAATTGCAATCATATTATGCCAATGACAGGAAAACTGCAGGAAGAAAATGTCAATAACAATAATTGATATAATATTTAAATTTATATGGTCCATGCGCTTTAAGCTAGTCACCTATCTTCCAATTTAAATTTAATCAAAGGAATACCCGGACGACCCGGTTGGTGTAATGGTTACCACGCCGGACTGCCAAACCAGGGTCCTGGGTTCGAATCCCGGTTCGGTCATGGATGTTATATGTTCGTGTATGTACAACAACGTTGTATGGTTTCCATAATAAAAGCTTTTAGTGCTAGTTTGGGATCATTACAATGTATGTGCCTGTAAGCGTTTATTTATTTATTTATTATTTATTTAATAAAGAAATGTACGTTTAATATTCACTCTACTATATCCAATGATATTATATTTTTCACCTCACAAGCTCGGAAAGATTCTGTTTATCATTCGAAATCTGAGTGCAAAAGTGCATTTTATCCGCTAGCGTGGAAAGAGTTTTTGAAATTCGAATCTGTCTATTCAATATTTTTATACATCGCCAATCCACTAAAAATGCTTAATAACTATTTCATGACACTGGCCAGCACGAAAATAAAAACTTTTTGAAATGTTCTTTTTAGCAATTCACTTTTTTTCCTCGCTGTTGTGAGGTGAAAAATTTTGTGTTTCGCTCGGCTGCAAAGTTATTCTGCTTTTCGTACCTTTGAAACCTTCGCTATAAGCTCAGGATTCTATTCTATCCTTCGCTTGCTCAGGTTTCAATAAAAGTACTCGCGCCAAAAAGCAACTTTGCAGCCTAGCATAACAAATAACTATTTCTATGCCTGTAAGCTACCGAGACGATGTCGCACCTGCAGAAATATTTACATTCCATATCCTAGTTATTCATTTATTTTCGAATAACTTTATAAGCTAACAGTCAATGTTTATATAAATAATGTCATTGTGTGCCACGTGGCGCACACCTGTTGCTGCCGCGACCCGACCCGACCGACCTGACCGCACGACCGCACGACCAGACGACCGGACGACCGTGTGCACCACGTCGCGCGACCACCGACCGATATAACAAATACTTCCCCGAGATAAAGGAGAGGGAATTTCGCAATATCTCAGGAATCCGAAAAAAGCGCGAATTGTGTAAATATCTGAGAGGCGCGGCGTGTCTTTGTCGCTTCGGGTATTGTATTGTATTTGTATACTGTTAGCAACAAGTGAGCTATTTGATGCGATCGGGTATCACTGAAATTAATAACCAATATTGGTATTTGCACCATGGCTACGGCACATATCCCAAATCACAAGTTTCGCTTTTTTAATTGTTTCCTATAAACTAACTGTTGATAGAGAGCTCGGTGGCGCATTGCGGAGAGGTATGGACTCTCAATCATGAGGTCCGAGTTCGAATCCGCACGGACAACAAGCCACGTACCAATGAGTTTTTCTAACTTATGTACGTATTACCGACTGCTCTCAAACGGTGAAGGAAAACATCGTGAGGAAACCTGCATATGCAGAAGAAGAAATTCTGATGCATATGTGAAGTCTACCAATCCGCATTGGGCACGCGTGGTGGACTGACGCCCAAACACCCTCCTAGAGGGTAGGCCTGTGCCCTGCAGTGGGACGTATATAGGCTGATGATGATGATGAATTGTTTCCTAACCATAGATTTTGCCAGTAAGAGGTGGAAACTCCTCTACTCCTTCTAATGTGAATGTGGCCCCCTTAGGCCCCTTGTTAACGAGCCGGTTTTCCGCCAGGTTTTAAACTGGACCTGCGTCCGGTCATCAGTTATGTATGGGCACTATGAAGGTTTATGGGACAACGCCGGCGCTAGCGACGGTCCGGGCACGGGGCGCGCCGTGTCTACGTCCGGCGCGCAGTCGTGTATGGCTGTCTATGAGAGCTTGTTGACGAGGCCGGGTGTACGCCCGGCGCGTTCCCGCCTACCTACGCGTTTCTCCTTAGCATTAAGCATATGAACGTGAATATTTAATGTATGTGCAAAACAATGACAATCGACCGAATGAGGCCGCACTTCAGCCGGCTAGCCACCGGGTACAAACCGTGCTCGTGAACAAGCTTATCCGGTCCGGCACCGGCCCGGCGCCGGACCGGATAGAAACTGTCTCGTTAACAAGGGGCCTTACACAGGTCCGGCACATACGTGCCGTCCCGCTTGCAGTCTTGCGCTTCCTGTATGTGCTTCTTGCTCGGCGCCCCTTAAGTTACCCCAGACAGTGTGGGGTCAGGGCAAGGAGTGTCCGTGTTGTATGTAGCACTAGATACTTTTTCTCATACTGTGTCCCTGATGTGCAAACGTAGTAATCATCTAGGCAGACAAGTATTGATACTAGATGAGATACAAACCATCCCGATCGAAAACCTATTTCTATAATACTCGTATCTGTCTGCAGTAGGGATTTGTAGGTAAATGTAAAACGTGCGTTCACAAAGGACCAGTGAGTGCTGGTCTAAGTGGCACAGGTGCAAACCTGTCAAGGCCCCAAACCCCTAAATAATAATAGCTTATAGTTAGCAAATTGAATCTGAACAATATCCGTAGCATTCAGCTTCTTCTTATTCTCCTTCTTATAGTGTGAACATCAAGCCCTGGTGTCAGAGTTTAAAGGACCAAATTACAGCCTCTGACGTGGTTTTTATGTAATTTTACTACTACCGCCAGGACTAACGATTTAAAGTGTCATCCGAAGCACGAAATCATCATTCTTTTTAGACAATGGGATTATTCAGCCTGCAATGGCCTAACCAACTGTGGAAAAACGTACAATGTGACATTTCACTAAGTGTCCCCCATGGGAATCGAATCATCAACCTCCGTGTCAAGAGCCCATTGCTCTTAACCTGCTTTTAACCATTAGACCACGGAGGCAGTTAGCGGGCGGGCAACTGCTCCAACATTGTGTTGTATCCAGTGTCCAGTCCTCGCGGTTCAAACCGTACAGTGCAGGTTCCGACCCGTCGGTCGGTAGAGTGATGTGCACACATAGTCAGTGGCGGCGCGGCGCGGCGCGGCGCGGCGCGGTTATCGCGTGCAAACAAACAAGTTAATGGCCGGTCAATGTTGACATTCACTTCACCGCCGCCGCGGCATGTCCGCTGCTCGGCTCGTGTAGCCAGCCTTAAAATGGGTCAATAATTAAAATGTGTTCTGACATAACGTTGTTGCTGTTACGGTGTAGCCTACGAACTACGGCTACGAGTCGCAGTATGATTGGGAGAAAACGTTGATAGTATCTCCTGCCACGAAACTTCGTAACAATTAGACATCTTGTTTTGTTTCAGACATCAGAATGAGTTCTGACGAAGAAGACGTGTTTTTGCTTTCTTAAGAGGATGATCAGACCGTCAAACTGAACAACTTTCTCTATGAGACCAACATCGAAATCGCGAAAAAAAATCAGCTCTTCTATACAAAACTGCAAACCTACTCGAGCCAAATGTATGGGACAGCAGATTTTTTTTCGCGATTTCGATGTTGGTCCTATAGAGAAAGTTGTTCAGTTTGATGGTCTGAACATCCCCTTAAAAAAGTGTCAGCATATTAAGAAGGACCCTGTATTAAGTTATTTGTAAAAAACAATTCATAAAACTACCAATGATTATTTAAATGGGTGTGATTAGTTTGTTTATAAGAGTTATTAAAGTAAGTTGATTGTTAACATAGAAATATTATTTAAGAAGAAAATATAGTTACTACCTTACATTAAAAGTAGGTGTAGTGTGTTGGGGTAAACAGTTACATTACTTTAAGGCGTGATTGTACCCATGATACTGAACAACTTTCCCAAAGGAATAAATTCATGGAAATTCGCAAAAACTTAAATTCCTATGGGTTTTTTAGGAAAAGTTGTGCAGTAAGATCATGAATACAATCACTCATTAAAGTAATGCAACTGTCCACCCTAACCCCCTGTATATTATTTTGTTATTTTAAATGCTGATTCTTACTTAGTAAGTAAAAACAGCAATTTGTGAAAAACTGTTCCTAAAAGTACAGGTGATTAATTAAATGCGTGTATGTTACATAAGTTGCAAGTTGATTATTACTAAATAATTAAGTATAATAAACATTATTTCAGAAAATATTGTATCGTTATCGTTTTATTCAATAATCTATCCGCCTGTAGCTAAAATGCCTTTTTAGGGTTCCGAAGTCAACAAGGAACCCTTATAGTTTCGCCATGTCCGTCCGTCCGTCCGTCTGTCCGTCTGTCCGCGGCTTAGCTCAGAGAACATACGCCTTAGTACTAGAAAGCAGTAATTTGGCATGGGTACACATATTAATCACGCCGACAAAGTGGTAAAATAATATCCCACGGTGTGGGGTATCTTTGGATAGATCTTTTAAAAATAAGGTGGATGTGGGGAAACCATTTTTCGATTTAGGTATCCGTTAGCGAAATATGAAGCTTTAAGGTGCCAATTTTTGTTAGAGTCAAGTGCCCCCCCCTCTGCCAGCTAAATTGTTGTTTCTGGATATGTGAAAAAAATCATGGCAGTAGTGAAATTAAAAGGAAAACTATCACCGCTAAGTAAGTTTTACAAGTTAACGAGGAATAGTCGAACAACTTAAAAATGTGCTTTTTAGACTTTATTAGCCGTTAAACCGTAGTATAAAACAAAAAGCCCCCTTCTAAGTTCGTATATTGTGACGGACCATAATTACGGAACTCTACCTTGCGCTTGGCCCCACTCACTTGGCCAGTTTTTTTTATTAAATTTACGTCAAAATAAAAAAAAACTTGCCAAGTGAGTGTAATACCAGGGGAAATCAAATTTTAGAGTAAGCATCACTGGGGTAATTAGATTAGGACCCTTAACACAGTGCGACTTTTTGCAGCGCAGAAGTGCTGCGCTAGACAAACGCGCGTTTTATCGCTGCAAAAATCCCAGTCTGTACGGGGCCTATTTTGACTAGACAGATGACAGTTTGACACTACCATGTGAAAATATATATTTTTTACTTTTTTATGTCATGAGTTTCTGGTCGACCTATACCTATTGAAAGCTGGTCAGTTTGATAGTCTAAACCACCCCTTTAAATATTACTCCCGTCCCGATGACTGATGATGAATAATATCGGTCAATACAGTTTAATAAAATAAATAGTAATAAGACAAGGCTCGAAGTATCATTAATATTTTCATACGTCGATTGTACTGTACAGCCTAATTATAATAAAGATTATTTCCTGTTAGACGACTCCGTGCCATTAGCTGTTCTAATACATCGATACTGCCGCCGCGAGCTTATCGCGAACGCTGTATCATATCGTCCCGCTTGGCCACGCCTATCGAAATATGATTAAAAAAAATTCCTCGCCAAAATGGTTTTTTATAAAAAAAAATTCCTCGCCTTAATGGTTTTTTATAAAAACTATTATAAATTTATAAGGCAAAGCGTCGTCTTGTATTAGGGACAGATATTCGTTCGCGTTTCACCGAATGCAAAAAACCCCGTCCTGATCGGAGCTTTCGTTCAAAAGATACGAAATGTTTACGTTTTTCAAGATGGCGGCTAAACCTTTAAAATGGTCTTACATGCTGAGGTTTTAGTCGAATATACCCGAGTTTGGGCTCGTTTTAAAGGTTTTCACACAATCTGTCTTGTGGTCAAATATTATCGTACAGTTTGTACATTTTCGTAAATTTTACGTTCTCTATCAGAGAGGCCCGTTCGCGCTTCACCTAATGCAAAAAACCCCGTCCTGATCGGAGCTTTCGTTCAAAAGATACGAAATGTTTACGTTTTTCAAGATGGCGGACAAAATGTCGGCTAAATCTTTAAAATTGTCTTACATGCCCAGTTTTTGGTCGATAATACCCGAATTTGGGCTCGTTTGAAAGGTCTTCACACAATCTGTCTTGTGGTCAAATAATATCGTACATTTTGTACATTCTTGCACATTTTACGTTCTCTATCAGAGAGGCCCGTTCGCGCTTCACCTAATGCAAAAAACCCCGTCCTGATCTGAGCTTTCGTTCAAAAGATACGAATTTTTTACGTTTTTCAAGATGGCGGACAAAACTGCGGCTAAATCTTTAAAATGGTCTTACATGCCCAGTTTTTGGTCGATTATACCCGAGTTTGGGCTCATTTTAAAGGTCTTCACACAATCTGTCTTGTGGTCAAATAATATCGTAAATGGCGCTCGTAAATGGCGGCCTTGCACGGGCCGGACGAAAATTATTGAAAAAAAATTTAATAAGGGCGAAATTTTTCTAGATTCTTATGAGCCCTGTTTTATTAGAGTGTGCTGTAACTTGTAAATGAATAAAAACGGATGGAACAGTTTTCCGAAGTAATTTATTTGCCCAAAAATCATAAAACTATGATCCAAAACGAAAATATTCTAGATAATTGTGCAAGACGATATAAGTAAAGATATTAATAATGACAAAAAGTCAAAAATAGATGGACTAATATTCCTGAAAAAGTTATGGATTAAAAACTGTATTTTTTTTATTCTCCCTTTCTTAAATCGAAATATTCATAGATACCGTTACTTACCTATGCTAATTAGTATATACTGGCATATACCAAAGGAATTTCGGATAGAACAGTTTTCCGCCGAGAGCTATAAGTGATTTTTATGTTTACGTACAAAAACCTAAGTTCCGAAAAAAAAAAATCCTAGATATTTCGTCAACCGTAATCTTTATACTTTACTTTATCACACTGCAAAGTTTCAGCGATGGATGAATTATTGTCAGGGTCAAACCCTAAAATGATCGGACTATTTGCTACAATCAGTTTTTTTTAGACATAACCATCGTTAGAACATTGCTTTTATAATCATTAGATACCTATTCTGTTATGACAATACTTATCAATAAATTAATACGAAATACAACTGCAACAAAAATGAGATGAGAAGATGAGTTACCATTGCCTCCTCATGTGTCGGTGTATGTAGGTACTAGACTAGATATAGATATATTGCGTGTAGAGGCAGTAAAGGCGGCGGTTTATTGACCTAAATTGAAAAGGCAAGATTGAGACGTTCCTGGCTTTTACGAGCTCTCTTTTATCGCCCCGTGTTGTACATACAGGGCGTAACCCGTCCATGTGTGCGTGCACAATGTACGCGTGTGTGCCAGTCTAAGAGATTTGTTGCATGCTTGCGGCTCGCTTGAAACTGTTATATATCTCGGCACATATGTAGCCGCTTAAATCACTACAGAGTCCTTCTTAATTGCTGACACTTTTTAAGGGGATGATTAGACCATGAAACTGAACCACTTTCTCTATGGGACCAACATCTAATATTTATTTATTTATTATTTATTTATTTATTATTCTTTTTTTTATTTTTTTTTTTTTTTATTTTTTTTTTTTTAATATTACTCTATTTACGTTCAATCCATGATTACATATAGGTAACATAATTTGCTCTACATCTAGCGTGATACAGAGAGATTGAGGTGGTACGAAAAAGATTACTTACATGAACATTGAATACAGAACAGAATATGTCGCGGGACGCCACACGACACGGGGATCGGCAATCTACACGAAGTATGTTCTGATAGCCGAGCGCAGGCTCTGACACCCGGTGCGGCGAGAGTACCGCGCCGTGCTTGTTTGTCCCTGAAGAGAAGGCGGTGGCGAACTAATTATTAACATTTGTCTGTCTCGTTGCAGGTCGGAGTGTGAACGCGCTCTCGTGGAGATGACGAGCGAGCAGTGACGTCACGCGGCGCGATGGACGACCCGGAGCGCATCGCGCGCGACGGCGCCGCCTGCACGCGCGACAACAACCTCACCGCGCCGCTCGATGGTCCGTATTACCATCCCTGTCGCGCGCTAGCTCTTCACATCCTGCCGCATCGCTCACCCGCCTCCGCTCTCTCCGCAGGTCTCTACTGCGAGGGCACGTTCGACTCGTGGCTGTGCTGGCCGCTCACGCGCGCCGGCTCCGTCGCCTACGCGCCCTGCCCCGCCTTCGTGCCCGGTTTCAGTCCCGAACGTACGTCTCGCCGTATCGTACCGACGACCGGTTCGCCCTCACCGTTCATTTTTACTGAACCGTTTCTCTCATCGCCCCCCAGTGTCGGCGCACAAGGAGTGCACGGAGAACGGGACGTGGTGGCTGCACCCGCTGACCGGCCGGCCCTGGTCCAACTACACGACCTGCGTCAAGCCGGAGGATGTCGGTATCGTATATTCGCGATCCGTTCCGCCCGTACGTCGCATTCCATGCGAGTAATAATAGCGGTGTTGCGTTGCGCAGGACGTGAGCGACATCATCGCCGTGTACGAGACCGGCTACAGCGTCTCCCTGGTCGCGCTGCTGGTTTCCCTCGGCATTCTCTCCTATTTCAAGTGAGTATAGCGCTCGCGGGCGTCGACATGCGCCGCGTGGCGAGCCGCACTAACCCCGTCCGTCCCGCAGGAGCCTGCGCTGCGCGCGCATCACGGTGCACATGAACCTGTTCGCGTCGTTCGCGGCGAACAACGCGCTGTGGCTCGCGTGGTACGCGCTGGTGGTGCGCTCGCCGGCCACGCTCGCCGCCTCGCCGGGCTGGTGCCGCGCGCTGAACGCGACGCTGCAGTACGCGATGCTCACCAACTACACGTGGATGCTGTGCGAGGGCGTGTACCTGCACACGGTGCTCGTGAGCGCCTTCGTGTCGGAGCGGCGCCTCGTGCGCGCGCTGCTGGCGGCGGGCTGGCTGCTGCCGGTGCCCTTCGCGGCGCTGCACGCCGGCCGCCGCGCCGCCGCCGCCGAGGCGCTCTGCTGGGCCGACGAGGGCGCGCCGCGGCCCGAGCTGGCCGTGCTCGTGTGCGTGGCCGTGCTGCTGAACGTGGGCTTCCTGTGCAACATCGTGCGCGTGCTGTGCACCAAGCTGCGCGCGGGGGGCGGCGCGGGGGCGGCGGGGGGGGCGCAGCGGCCCTCGGCCACGGTGCTGCACGCGCTGCGCGCCACGTGCCTGCTGGCGCCGCTGCTCGGGCTGCAGTACCTGCTGACGCCCTTCCGCCCGCCGCGCAGCGCGCGCTACTGGCTCGCCTACGAGTACGTGGCGGCGCTGAGCACGTCGCTGCAGGGGCTCTGCGTCGCCGTGCTCTACTGCTTCTGCAACGGGGAGGTGCTCGCGCAGCTGCGCCGGCGCTGGCGAGTGCTGACGTTCCGCCCGCGCGCCAACTCCACGACCAACACGACCGTCTCCGTGAGTATCATGCGGTGTGCGCTGACGGACTGCGCGCGGCCCCCGCGGGGGTCCCCGGGGGGGCGCGACGAGGCCGCGGGTGACCGGTGCGTCGTGTTGCAGTTCGTGCGGTCGGCGGCGCCGGGCGGCGGCGGCGGAGAGGACAAGGTGTGACTGGGGGCGGGCGCGGGGACGCCGGGGGGCGCCGACGACGGTGCGCCCCCCGCCGACGAGGTGGATGGGGCGCGACGCAACGCGGGGGGGCGACACATCCGCTTCGAGTGCGTCGACAGCGACGACGACGCGCCCCCCGACACCCGCCTGCTGTGAGCCCCCCGCGCCCCCCGGCCCCCCGCGCCGTGACGTCACGTCGAGCGTGCCGCGCGTCGCGCGACGTGTGACGTCGAGTCGTCGCTGCGGACACGTGTGATGGTAGTAGTGTAACGTTGTATTAATTAACCCGCATCTTCGTAGTGTGTGTGTACATAATAGTGTAGTGTTGTCTCTCCCGGACGCTGCGTCGGTGCGCGCCCGCTGTATCACATGTGAGCGCGCTCCGGACCACGTGACGTGACCGCATAGCTTTAAGTGAATGTCATTAATGTACACGTCACATACCATGTGTAAGACCATGTGTATACTGGACTCATGTGGTCGACACCGCACCGAGTTACCGGCGATATGTTAGCGTCCACTCGACTGTCTGCGCATCTGTCTTTAACCTACCTTCCTCACCACTGAACACAATTACATGTGTGTTTACAAGTAAACCTTAGACTACGACCGTCTCCTTTCTCTTAGATCCATAAAATAACCCGGTGATACACTGCACTGACAGAAGATATCTTGGAAAATAGGTAATCTATTTCAGACCACAACATAAAATTCTCTTTAATCACTTCAAGCAATAATTTTCCAGACGCCTATTTAAAAGCACACTTGAAGATTTCATCTGAGCTCTATTTAATTAATAACAGAGTATATTGCTGAGAATGCAAAGAGAATGTTACCTACTGCAAGTTTAGCGTCATTATAGTAACCAGCAATGTACTCTGAATTGTCATTGTCATTGTCAATTGTCACGTTTATTAAACAGGGCTCTGGTGGTCATCTGTACAGAAACAACATCCTATGTAAACCTCGGCCTCGCCTGAACTGTTTATTATGTAGGTATAGTAGACGAACGTTACAGCAGATATTGTTTAATACTGAGAGGAAGATTCAATAGTTATTTAATCTTCCTCTTAGTACGTATTAAATAATCTGTGCTGTCACGTTCGTCTACATCTGACTTTATGGTTTATGATATGAATTAAACTTAACAATATATTAAACTGTCTCGTTAGAGTCCGCATGTGCACGCACACACACGCAGACAGACTGACGTGTGATTGTCGCGTTGTGTTATATTGTCTCACAATTGTTATTAATGGCTGATGTTTCTGTTATTACTTTACTAATCACAATGAGGCGTTTTTTTTTTTAAATTGACCAAAGACGCTGTCAGATCGAAAGCGTTACGTGTTTTTTTGGATTCCCTAAAAAGACTTTTTGAAACTTTGAATTAATCTACTCTTTGTGCAGTTAATGTTCATTTGATTTTACATAATATGTAAAATAAAATAAAATGAACATTAACTGCACTGCAAGTAGATTAATTCAAAGTTTCAAAAAGTTTCATATTATGACAAACTAACATTTTCGTTGCTATTGCGTATTTATTGGTAGTGAACAAATTATCCATTCGCAACACCACCTGTCAGACTTGATGCAAATCATAGACAAAAAGGACTTTTACTAATCAATGTGACAGGTTTATGAGTAATTTTAACATTGCCATCTAGTGATTTTTTCGATTTACTAGTCTTGGAAAAGGCCTCATTACATTCCCTTACATACCCTATCGTAGAAGGTATCTTCTTCGTATTCGTCTTCATATAAAACTGTTTGTATGAAAACATTCAACGAGTTAAAATGTTCCACTGTATATACTATTGTGATTCGACAGTAGACTCGTGCTTTTCCTACAATACCTACCTATAGCTACCTAACCCAACCATTATAATGAAACCAATATAACTAAGTCACAAGTAAGTACTCATGTTTATATTAGCAGCAAAGTCGCCAAAACACTATGAAGCCAAATTACTTGACATACTTTATGGACTATAACTTATTGATTAAACTTGTAAGTTTCAGCAAAAATAAAGTAGTTACCTACCTACTCTAAAGTTTAATAAAATTGTGTAATAGCTGATGATAAATATTATTGTTACCGATAAAATGTTTAATGTTTCACGATGGTGTACATATTGCCCGTATAACATGGCAAACTGCAAAATACTGTTATCAAAGTTTTTATTTGGTTTTCGCAAATAAAATCTTTGGCTGTTATGTTCTGGCGCTGCGCTGTCTGACTCATATTTTAAGCATAAACTACGTTAGATTGGCTACGGATTATCCAAGGCGAGACCAAAAAACCTGAGATTTTGGAAAAGAAAGCGGGATTCGTTCCGTTGACAACTGAAACTAGGGCCATACAGGCTCATAGCGAGTTCGTGAATGGTCTCGTCTATCTATCTCGCTCTAACATACGTTAATGCTATGCCCTTTCTCTTTCGTATTTCCGGTCTAACGAAGTATACAGGATCCTTCTTAACATGTTGACACTTTTTTAAGAGGATGACCAGACCATCAAATTGAACAACTTGCTCCATGGGACCAACATCGAAATCGCGACAAAAATATCAGCTGTCCCATACATTTGGCTCGAGTAGGTATGAAAGTTTTGTATGAAAGAGCAGTTTTATTTTTCGCGAAATCTATGTTTGTCTCATATTCATAATAGTTGTTCAGTTTGATGGTCTAATCATCCCCTTAAAAAAGTGTCAGCATATTAAAGAAGCTAAATCTATGATATACGTATCTGTGTGTATTTGTATGATTCACAGACAATGCTCGCTCACCTCGATGCATCTGACTTTTGTATGTTTTATTTTCTTGGATGGTTTCCACACACACACACACACAAACAGATAGGTACGTCAGGTGTGGAGTGTCTGGTAGATCAGAGAGCCGGAGGGGTATAATGAGTAGCTCCGACTCAGAGCAACACAACACCGCGTCGCGTCCCTCTGTGACGTGTGACGTGTGACGTGAATTGACGTGATGTGTCATTATGTTCGTTACCTTCACTGTATTTATACGCGAGTGTCCTATTATTATAATTATTATACCATTTGCGCTTCACAAAGCTACAGAGGAAAAGAACTATTCTGTTTCAATATCTACATTTATGTTCATGTAAAATTTTCTTTATTTAATTTAAGTTAAATTCTGTACCTTACAAATCTCTTACACTTAGTAGATACCTTTACCCACAGAACATTATAAGAGAGGTTAGAAATGTAAAGTAGCGCGTTTGCTTCGGAGACGGCTATCGCCACTTGTCTTCCCGCTCACGCTGCTACAATTACTCATGCCCTCTCGCTCGCACCACGCCGCTTATGCAAATCATTGCATAACCTGTGGCGACACGTTCCACGCCTATTTCGCACTTCTAACCCCGCTTATAATGGTCTGTGCCGTCGATGTGACGTCGATCTACAGCAGCAATAATTTCGCGTTCACTGATAAAGTGATAGAGCCGCTCTGTACATACCATGTACATACCCACCTATTTTTAATAGATTTCGATCCAATCGTTTTTTTTAGTTAGGTGCAGTCGTTTCATTCTCTAATATGTACCATAATGTTATTTGACCATGATATTTTGTTGATATTTTGTTTTGTAACATTAATAATTGTGTAAGTAGTTCAAATGATTAATTAAAAAAAACTCTTTCGAGTAACATTCAATACAGGGTGCAAGGAAAAGTATCATTAACCTTTAAACCACAGACTCTACCCATCAAACTGAACAAATTTCAGTATGAGAGCAAAAGGATCAGAGCAAAAAAAATCTGCTGTCCCATACGATTGCCTCGAGTAGGTATTGCAGTTTAGTATGGGACAGCTGACTTTTTTTTGCGCTAACAGGTTTGCTCCCATAGTAAAAGTTGTTCAGTTTGATGGGTAGAGTCTGTGGTTTAAAGTTTAATGATACTTTTCCTAACACCCTGTATACCCAATTGAAGTATTACAAATATTATTGTAGATTTTATTTTCATAATTTGACTGAGCCTAAATAAAATATATTAAAAAAAAAAAAAAAATGGGAAAAATAAGAGGGGGAAGGGGGGGGGGGGGGGGGTAATTATTGTTGATGTTTATATTGTTTATTGTAATACATAGTAGATACCTAACTGTATATAGCTGTATATAATTTTGTAAATTGGAAATATAAAATTGTTACAGAAGATCTATTTTCATTTGACTACTTCCCTCTGCGTCTGCTGTCTGACCATTATTAAACAGGGTGTAAAGTTAAAGGCATTACATATCATTTTCAATTTTTAATCGCAAAAAAAATCAGCTGTTCTGTAGAAAGACTATTCTATAAGTCAATGGCTATACGCGACGACCCAACTGCATGAAAGAGTAGATTTTTTTTTCTCACGAGTTCTAAGTTGGCTCCATGGTTAAAGTGTTTTCAGTTTGATGGTCTGACCCACCCCCTTTGATATGTGACGCATTTAATTTTACACCCCGTATAGCTACATATTATACAGGGTAAACATTTGCGTAACTTTAAGGGGTGATTGTGAACTGATACTAAACAACTTTCCATAAGAAAGCTATAGGAAAAATGGAAAAAAAAGACTTTTCATACAATAGCTGATTGCATTTACGATTGCGAATTTCCTATAATAATATGTTTCTTAGGGAAAGTTGTAAACACCCTGTATAGGTCCTGTAGAAAAAGTTGTTCAGTTTGATGGTCTGATCATTCTCTTAAATAGTTTCAGCTAATTTGGTTAGACCTTATAGAAAGTAAGTAGGTACCTACTTCGACACAACCTCTCCACTGGTGACGTCACCATATCGCACCTTTAAAAACAAACCGTTACTAAACGAAAATATCAAATTTTACACAGGAGCATATATAAAGAAATATGAGCGGTTTTTTCGTCATAAAATTTATATACGTTGTACTTTGAGCCGTATTTTGAGGTTATAGTGTAGATATTTCTTTACTTTATTACATTATAATTCAGAAAAGTTATTTTTTTAATTGGAACATTATTAATTATGGTTTTTAACTTTTATAGTAACACTTTTCCGTTAATTTTTTTTCGATAATGATTATTAACTATGAAGTCACTGTGTAAATTTTGTAATTATACAAAACACTATATAAAATCAGAATAATTCGAAGATATTACTTTACTATCAAATTGAAAATAATATAGTTAGCGTTCCTTCTAATTATACCTGGAAAGATACTTTAAATAACATTTTCGAAATCATGTTTTATTAGAAATCAAAGAGAGATCCATACATTTATTTTGCATTGTTAATTTGGGATTGTTAAGATTGCTAGGTAGTCAATATTATGTCTATATTATTATGTCGTGATCTACTTCAACGGGGGAAAGTCCGAGGTAGACTTACTCATTGAAAATTATGAAGTTGTATGATGATGAAATTGAAGACGATTTTGAGCTAGATGAGTTAGATCTTCCTCTTTTGTTTGAGCTCGGTGATCTTATTTCTTACCGACTTAGGTAGTTTCCGCAATTTCTTCATCCGTAGAAAAAGAACATGAAGTAACAGTGATGCTTGTGGTTGCGATTCGATTACTTAGATTTAGCGAAAAAGTTAAATCTGCATCGGGGATGTGATTCAGCTCACCCACAGATCGATTTTTGTGGGGCTGCAGTCATTTCATTCGAGGATAGTCCTTCAAACGCGCTCCAAACAAACGAAGTTTGATTATATTTTCAATACTAACCATTTAAAGTCAGTTAAAGTCAAATACATGTTTTGAATAAGTAAGTTATAAACTAATCTCTGTGTTGTGTGAGATTTTCGTTAAAATGTATAGTTTCAAACTTACTGTGGCTCAAAGATTTCCATACCTACAAATCTTAAATTAATCATAGCATTAGAACTTTATATTTTAACGAAAATTCATGAATATTCATGAATATTCATCCACAGGCATAGAGATTAAGATTTAGATCGTGTTTAATTTAAAAAAAATATTACCTTTGATTGGTTAGTAAAAAATATTATAATCGTAGGTACTTCGTTTGTACGGAGCTTGCTGCAAGAAATAGCAGCCACGAAAGTGAAGAACCAATAAAATGAAATTATCTGAATCAACGTTTTTTTTTTAATTATTACCATGAAAACCTATTAAGAAATATATATTTTATTTTCAAGTAAGTACCAACACACTGCACCTAAAACAACATTTATTTCGTTTTCGATTTGTATAAAACTGATACTCAATGCCATTAAACTAAGATTAACTATTCGATTTTATTATCAAGTCAATATTTAATTACAAAAATAGTACCAACATAAATAAAATGTAAGTGGCAAACTGCAACTAACCAAAAATTATTATCTCTCTAGATAAGAAAAACGGTGACTAACCCAATCATTACTCTTTAGTGGTAAATATAATTGCATAAATATCCCAAAACATAAAAGTAAAGGGTAGTTATACTAAATGTAACATTTTACCAATGAAACCATAGGTGTGAATTGCATAATTTGATAAAAAGAAAACTGTGACTAAACAAAATGTTACACTTTACCAATTAAAAAGGGTAGACAAAATCCCCTTTACGTGATGTGCAGGCGTGTTTATCCAAATAATCACACTATTCCTATAAACTTCCGTCAGTATTCCTCAACGGACATGTAACAATTGGTTTAGACACAGTTTTGCGTTTAGCAAGCCATATTTTTTCACTCTTTTTTAGTTTAGTACCGCACTAAAAAGCGCCATCTCTCTCCTAAAACGGAAAGTGTCAAATTCATTTTGTAGTTTATGGCATCATAAGAAAGATGGCATTGATAACTCAATTCTTGAAAAATTTCATTTAGTAACGGTTTGCCTTTAAAGGTGCGATATGGGTATGGTATGCCACTTAAAGTACGAAATAACACCCTCCTTCATGAATAATTCATTATTGTAAATCACAAAATGTAAAATTGTTTGACATATAATTTACAATAATTCAATCAATTCATGTATACAGGGTGTAAAATTAAATGCGTCTCATATCAAAGGGAACGCTTCTGACCACCAAACTGAACAAATGTCACTATGGAGCCAACATCGAAATAGCTAAAACAAAATCAGCTGTTCCATAGAAAACGACACTGGCTACTCGAAGCAAATGTATGAGACAACAGTTTTTTTTCTAAGTTGGCTTTATAGTGAAAGTTGTTCAGTTTGATGGTCTGAAGAACCCTGTTTAATAATATGTCACGCATTTAATTTTAGGTACACCATGTAAATTATATTAAAAGCCGGTAAGAGAGAAGTGCGCGGGCGCATCTTCAGTGCGAGGGGGGATAGGCAGGGGTGACGGCCCTCCCCTCCCCCCTCGCTTGCAGTATCGTTCTCATTATTATTACGTCTCTATACGCTAGCGCTTAAAAAAACGAAAGTAGGTCCTATTTTCAATAATAATTCCAACCAATTAAACTCAACGAAATTTTTTAAACAAGATCTAGACTTTGTGGTTTGTCCGATTTCCGTTAAAATGTACATTTTCATTGCTAAGATTAATTAAGATTAGTACGGAAAATTTCCATACTATTGGAAATCTTTAAGGCACTGTAACTTTGAAATTACCTATACATTTTAACCAGAATCTGACAAACCACAACCAATCAATGAATCGAAGCGAAAAATTCTTGGTCAATGATAGAACGAAATACTTAGTGCATTCACACGACGCACTGACGGAGCGGCAGACGTCAGTCCGTCATTTGTGAAGCAAGGAGTTATATGAAACCGAACGTAGAAGCACACACGGTGATGGATTGACGCACCTGTGTTTTTCTATGGACTGACGTCTGCCGCTCCGTCAATGCGTCATCGTGTGTGAACGCACTTATTCTTTGAGACACATTTACTTCGTTCGTATAGAGCGCGCTAACCGCACCGCGACAGACGACCGATCGACCGCCACGGGTATTTATACAGCAACCGACCGACACAGTTGCAGGCCACTGCCTTGTATGGGCATCTACAGGTACACAGTTGCCGGCCACGAGCGAGCACAGTGAAACAACCACTAAGTAACAAAAATTATAATTAATCCACATTTAAACTTAAAATAACCTCACTTATAGATATCGCAATAGCGAGCAGTCTCCGAGAGAAATAATAAAATAAATACATTTGTAGAGTGCTATTAGTATACACAACATTTTATAAAACAATGGAACGCGTGTAGCGCCCCAAGGCGCTGCCGGGGGCGCTGGTGTGTGGCGCGCGGGGGCGCTTAGAAGCACTTGCGGTGCACGATGCCGGGGCCGGACTCGTCGTACTCCTGCTTCGAGATCCACATCGCTTGGAACGTGGAGAGAGAGGCCAAGATGGAGCCGCCGATCCATACGGAGTACTTCCTCTCGGGGGGAGCGATGATCTTGATCTTGATGGTGGAGGGAGCGAGGGCGGTGATCTCTTTCTGCATCCTGTCGGCGATACCGGGGTACATGGTGGTGCCACCGGAAAGTACTGTGTTGGCGTACAGGTCCTTGCGGATATCCACGTCGCACTTCATGATGGAACTGTACACGGTCTCGTGGATTCCACAGGATTCCATTCCCAGGAAGGAAGGCTGGAAGAGGGCCTCGGGGCAACGGAACCTCTCGTTGCCGATAGTGATGACCTGACCGTCGGGAAGTTCGTACGACTTCTCCAGGGAGGTGGAGGAGGCGGCGGTGGCCATCTCCTGCTCAAAGTCCAGGGCGACATAGCATAGCTTCTCCTTAACGTCGCGGACGATTTCCCTCTCCGCGGTGGTCGTGAACGAGTAGCCCCTCTCGGTGAGAATCTTCATGAGGTAGTCGGTCAAGTCACGGCCGGCCAAGTCCAGACGGAGGATGGCGTGGGGGAGGGCGTAACCTTCATAGATGGGCACCGTGTGGGAGACACCGTCACCGGAGTCCAGCACGATGCCGGTGGTACGACCGGAGGCGTATAGGGAGAGTACGGCCTGGATGGCGACGTACATGGCGGGGCAGTTGAACGTCTCGAACATGATCTGCGTCATCTTCTCCCTGTTCGCCTTCGGGTTGAGGGGCGCCTCCGTCAGCAGAATAGGGTGCTCCTCAGGAGCGACACGCAGCTCGTTGTAGAAGGTGTGGTGCCAGATCTTCTCCATGTCGTCCCAGTTTGTGATGATGCCGTGCTCGATGGGGTACTTGAGGGTGAGGATACCTCTCTTGCTCTGGGCTTCGTCGCCGACGTAGGAATCCTTCTGTCCCATGCCCACCATGACGCCCTGGTGGCGCGGCCGGCCCACTATGGAGGGGAACACAGCGCGGGGCGCGTCGTCCCCCGCGAAGCCCGCCTTGCACATCCCGGACCCGTTGTCCACCACCAGCGCGCCCGCGTCGTCGTCACACATGTTGACTGCTCGCTCTCGCTCTGCGCTTCACTCAAGGGTCTCGTTAGCTCCGGCTCCGGTCCGGTGCTTCTGTAACAAGAACGAGGCGACACTATTAATACTCGAGGTCGGGATCGGGTTCACTCTGGAGTCAGGTCTCACACCGCGTGCATCACTCGTTATTGACTGACCGTGGCAATTATAATAGGTGTGTCACTCAAACACTAGCGAAATCAGGTATAGGGTGTTTGAACCCGGAGCTCATCACATAAAATGTAATCTTCAGATTATTCCTAACTAAGTGGGATCACACACGATGGCGCCGCACGTAGAAGCACACCCGGTGCGTCAATCCGTCACCGTGTGTGCTTCTACGTGCGGTTTCTTACAACTCCTTGCTTCACAAATGACGGACTGACGTCTGCCGCTCCGTCAATGCGTCATCGTGTGTGAAAGCTCTAAGTTGTAGCCTGTATAGTATCTCAATGAAGAGCATGGACCTTCTCTCACTAAAAGAGGTGCCTTACTGACTCGGTAACTCTCATGCACATTTTACGCCAATAATCAGCAAAGATAAGTAGGTATGAGACCTATAGAGGCGGCTTGAAAATAACTAGCCGCCCGCACTGGGCCTTACCGTGCCTGGTGGAATATATGACCCACAAGTAAGAGGGAGTCATATTTTATTAATACAATGAATTGAAAATCGTCTTGCTTGATGTAAAAGTTAGCAAAAATCAATGTTGTGGAGTTTTACTGTATTAATATTTATCGTAATAGGAGTGTTTCTATTAGTTTATAATTATATATGATCGCCAATATTCTATTGTTGCAACTTATACCATGAGGTTGGCATTTGGGGCAAAACGATCCTCTCCTAGGAGGGCAAAATGATCCCAGGGATTTACTTCAGAAACAATGCCGCAGAAAAATTAAGTACCTGAAGAACAAAATCTCTATGATTAACGCATTTGATGCTGTGAAACGTGGAAACAGCTAGTAAACAATCTACATACTGATTATTACTTCAAAAAAGGAGCTAAGGAAAAACCGTTTACAGTCATTGGAGATGCCAAGGTTATGTTATGGGTAGCAGACGGCAATTATTCAGTCAAGAACTGGAGCTGTAACACTGGGGAACAAGGCCAGAATTTACGAGATAATATTATTCCCACCCCGGGGATGTTTTTATACACCCGGGTGTACAAAATGATCCTTTACTAGACCTTGACAAAAATGTAAATAGAAAAAAGCTCTTAATAAATACCTAATTATATTCTACACTTACTAAATTATAGCCCAATAGACTAGGCTTCTAGAAAAATTATTGATTTCACAAAATTCTTAGTCTAGGTATTTTTTTATCTAATTTCCCTTAGGGGGATCATTTTGTACCACTTTCCCCTACTTGTCTCAATGCAAATAAACTGTTCTATTCTATTGTATTTGATCTTAAGCAAATCCTAAGCATAAAAGAAAAATGTATTAACAAACTTTAGAAAAATAGCAAAAACAAAAACAGCCTTGCCACTTTATTGAGAACTAGTATCAATCAATCAAATATTTATTGCTTTGCTACATTGTAGTACACAGTAAGGGAATCGTACATAGGTCTTAGTAATTTTACAATGAAGCACCCTGTAAGGGCATAACAATATAGATAAGAAGAAATTATTACAATGGTGACAGTAGAATTAAAATTGACATTAAAATTAAATTACATATAAATATTACATTTCACTTAAATATTGACTGTTTAAATTAAAATAACAATTAAACTCTATTTAACAACACAATTAACATTCCAATAAAAGTACATTCACAGGTTATAATTTATCTATTTCCATTTTATATTATTTATTTTTATTTTAAAATAGTACCTACCTATTTTTACCTATTTTTTAGTAAAATAGGTAATGGTGTGTACTTATTCCTAGCCGTTGGACATCAAACAAATGTCATAGATTTGCGTATATGAAAAAAAGTTTAATCTCTAGCGCTCTTTCAGTTCAATTTAACAATCTACTTGACCTCTGTTTGCTGTACTTCGACGATAGTGAATAATATCCAAACAGCCCCAATGTATCAACACAACAAAACACAAATCCTTAAAGTTTACATGGATCACACTCGGGGAAACACGGCGTCCAGAACATGAAGTAACTTCACACTAAATCACACAGAGCAAGTTAATCGAATCAAATTGGCACTAACACTGGTTATAGAGGTAGAATCCGGTCAACTCTTCTGGAGTGTCACTAGTAGGAACACAGGAAGATGCCCGCGTGAAGAGATCAGTGGAGGCACTCACGGCGCTAGCGACGGGCGGGGCGGCAGTGCCGGCGCCGCGCGCCGCGCTCGCTATATACTACAAGAGCGGCACGCACCGCACTCCCTACATGGTGTTGCGCCGCGCCCTCACAGACTCTAACCTCACTCCCATTTAAGAGCATCGCTACCGCACTCTAATCATATCGACGACGATCGCAAAATAGATCACCGACACACACGCGCAAACACAAACATGCGCGCACGCGACATCGATCGATGGAATGTGTGCAATAAATCGATTGTAGTCGTCGCTTCGTAATGAAGTTATTTCTAATTTTGTTCTGTGGAAGAACTGTAAACAGTGCCCTCTTAACTCTATGTATAGGCACAAGAGGCACGTAAGTTATTATTTAATCTGTGGCACGGGCCCGACTGCCCGAGGCCCTGGGCCAGAAGGGGCCCCGAAACTCAAGCCGAAGGTCAAGGGTCGTCGATTGCATCTCAGTACATTGCAGAGATCCTGGATGAACATTAGGGTCCCAATGCGAGTTGCATCTCGGTACTTCGCCTAGGTCCTGGATGAACATTATGGTCCCATACATAGGTATGCAAGTTTCGTTGGGCAGAGGTTCACGTTTATGCAAGAAAACGCCTGCTCCCACAAAGTGTCGTGTGTTCACAAAAGTTTGGGACTACTTATACTTTTTGAGCCGTGTGGTTCCCGCTTAGAATGGACCAACCCAATTCTTCCCGTGGCGCGTGGGTGTCTTACGAGGCGACTAAGGGATTAAAGGTTTCTTATGCAGTGTTTATGTGGGCGAAAGCTATAGTCACCTTTCAACACTTGACACGTCATTCCATGCTGAAACTTAAATAGCTAAATGTGAGCATTGCTACAACTACATTCTTGAACAGAATGTTGTTAGTTGTAGCAATGTTTCTGACCACCCCGAATAGGGATTACGGTCGTGAGTTTGTCTTCTTTTTTTCTGCGTTTTTGAGCTTTGGGATCTGTAGGTATGCTCTCCAATACCCGTATCTTCACCGGGAGGGGGCCGTCATCCTTAGTACCTAGTATGGCGAGTATGGCATCTGGTGCTGGAGGTAAGTTAGAAGAGCTTAGAGAAGGATACCGCAGCCGTCATCGTGGCTGATTTGATGTTGGATAAACCCAACAAGCAAAACTGTCCTTTAAGAGGATATCATTCGGAGCGCGCTCCAAACAAAAGTCTGGGTTATATTTTCAATACTAACCAATAAAGTCAATAAAAACGTTCAGAAACAATCTAGAAACTAATCTCTATGATTGTATTTTGTTAGACATTATATACAGGTCCAACATAATATGCTGACACTTTTTTAAGGGGATGATCAGACCATCAAAATGAACAACTTTCTCTATGGGACCAAAAACGAAATCGCGAAAAAAAATCAGCTGTCCCATACATTTGGCTCTAGTTGGTTTGCAGTTTTGTATGGAGGGGCAGATTTTTTTTCACGATTTTAATGTTGGTGTCATAGAAAAAGTTGTTCAGTTCGATGGTCTGATCAGCCCCTTAAAAAAGTGTCAGCATTTAAGTAGGACCCTATATAGCTATTATACAAGATTATTGCAAAGCACCAGTCTCCACCCACAAACTCTTGTACTTAATTTAATATTGTTAATTTGTTTTTATTTAACTATTTTTGTGTTTGTGGTGACAAAATAAAGCTTCTTTTATTTGTATTTGTTTGGTGTTAGATTTTCGTTAAAATTGGTTCGTTCAAATTAAATTCGTTAAAATTAAAATTTTCGTTAAAAAGGATTGAAAGGGGTATGCTTAGATGGTTCGGTCACGTAGAGAGAATGAATGAAAGAAGACTAACGAATGAAATTTATCAAGCAAAGGTGAGCGGAAGTGTTGGGAGAGGCCGTCCGAGGAAAACATACCATGATCAAATCAATGATCTTTTCCGAAAAGGACAAGTGCGTAGCACCCACAATCGACGGAAGTGCATGAAGAGATGTATGAATGTGAATGAGGCTAAAGAGGTGTGTCAGAGTCGTAGCGTGTGGCGGTCCGTGGTCTCTGCCTACCCCCATGGGACAATGGCGTGAGCTTATGTATGTATGTACTTGGCGAAAAAGTCGTCCGAGCGTAGAAAGACGAAAAATTCTTCGTCCGAGTTGTTTCTGACAGGTGTGCGAAGTACAAATAAAATTCGTTTCTCTCGCCACCTTCTTCGGCTCGTTCGTCGCGCATAGTCAGTAATGCGACCACCTGTTCGTCCGATGAAACATTTTAATCGATATAGGCTGCAATAAAATTAGAGAATACAATCCCGAACACATTTTTCAATCACGGGATTACGGGATTTTTTATGCCCAATCTCGGGATCTCGGTATTATCCTGGCATTTGGTCATGTGGTTTGGATGTGGTTCAAATTAAAAAGAACTACTTATTTTTATAAAGTAATTAGTAGTAACTAACATCATGTATAAAATATATCGACCGAAAGAACGAAAAGTTGTCAATTTTTGTGGGGTTCATCATAAAATAAACAGAATGATACAAACAATCATGACGAAATGGTAAACTCTCCTTTTTTTAATTTTATCAATAATTAACCAGCACCGCGAAAAAATATTTAAAAATTATTATAAAGCCTGACCAGGAATATAAAAAACCTGGTTAGGGGGTGCTGCAATCGACTATAACCTTTAATGACAGGTTTCCAAGTACAAAAATTAGTTCCAATTATTTTCCGCAACATGGCGAGGTTTTTTATATTTCTGGTCGGGCTTTAGACTAAATAACGAAATAGGTATTAAACCTAAATGTTTTACATACTTTATGGGGTACTTCAGAGCACCAAAGACAATCCAAAGTTGACCCACCTGTCAACTTTTACTATGGGACCAACTTTGAAATCGCGTAAATAAAAATCTTTTGTTTCATACATTCTGGTCGAATATTTAACATTTTCTATGGAACAGCTAATTTTTTTTCTCAATTTTGATGCTGGCTCCATAGTGAATGTTATTCAGTTTGATGGTCTGAATCACCCTGTTCAATACGTAACGAATTTAATTATACCTGGATACTTGAAGTTTCTAAAATAGAAGCGCAAAAATATCCAAGCATCTAAAGATTCATTCACAAGCCTCCTGCTATCTAAAAATGCAAACAATACGTATGTCAGAGGCAATCCCGAAAATCCTGAGATTAGCCCAGAAATCCCGGGTTTTTCGGGACCAGAAAACGGCCGAGATCCCGGGATTGTATTCTCTAGCTGCAATGCAATCTGCTATGCTCCGGAGTCGGAATTGGAATTTTGGCAGAGGTGTATCAGACAATACCTATGCCAGCTACCTGGGTTTTTAGTTCGTTTTTTTTTTTTGAGGACATAAATAACTAATCGTCTTGTTGTTTTCATTTCATGAATGAATAGAGCAGACAACGCGAACAAAATCAGTGCACCATGATCAGCAGTGTGGGGCGCGTGCTGGGAGCGTCAGGCTGCGACGAGCGCCTGGCACAGGCTAAGTGGGTTAGAGCGCGTGCACCCTAACAAGTGTTACAAAACATTACTTCTCGGTAGCTTCTCTAGTTAACATAGTACCTCAATGAAAAAAATCAGCTGTCTCATACATTTGGCTCGAGTCGGTTTGCAGTTTTGATAAAACTTCCGACTTCGATAAAACAATGTTCCTATAGTACTTATAATACATTTACCGTGCAAAAGCAGGCACGTATCCAGGGGGGGAGGGGGGATAGGTGGTAATGTCGCGAAAAAATATCTGCCCTCCCATACATTAGGCTCGTCATACAATTAAGTCGTGTTATGTTGTAGAGTTCCTGGCCGCATCTTCTCTACAGTGACAACACGTTCCGACGCGGTGGTAGCTTAAAAAAGAATTGACGTTTAATAAGCGTACTTCAATTTTTTGAATTGAAATTTTTTTAAATTGAATTGAGAAAGTTTGCAGTTTTGTATGGAACAGCTGTTTTTTTTTTTTCGCGATTCGTATGTTGGTGCCATAGAGAAAGTTGCCCAGTTTGACGGTCTGATCATCCCTTTAAAAAGTGTCAGCACATTAAGAAGGACCCTACTGTATACTTTGTAGTTACCGAGATACAATACTTCCAAATAAGGGCAATTAGCCTCTCGTCTGTGAGGCAACCAAAATGTGCCCAACTGACAAGTGCTAGGTCTGTGAGCGGGCAGGAGCTGGAGCCTCATGGAGAGAGACCGCATTTACTGCGTATATAATCATAACCATTTCTGTACTTGGTTGTAAGATCTTTGTTTTTTGTACGTGTCTCTGAATCTACTGAACCGATTAAGATTCCAAAAAAATCGTTTTCTGATATAAAAAGGTAAACCTACTGTCCATAATTAACCATAGGCAAAAATTATTTAGCAAAAAAAAAATTCTATTTGATATCTATTTTTAATAAGGTCCTCTGTCTGTATAGGTAACTTAGGTATATCAAAACATCACGGATACCCGACCTTTTGTAAGGTAGGGTACCAATTTTCCTACGGTTTTACTGAACTATAGATGCGACTTAAAACTCATTTGAGTTTTAAAGTTGGTTTTAACTATATTGTGATACAATAGTAGACTCGTGCTTCTCCTACAGTAGGTACCTAACTATAGCTAACTCAACCTTGATAATTCGATATCAATATGTATTCGTAATTAAGTACTCATGTTTATATAAGTATTACCGACGACGCGCGACGGCGCCGTCGCGTCGTTGCCAAAACACTCACGAGCCAAATTCCTTTATTCTATTTTATTTATGGACAACTAATTCATTAAACTTAATAAAAATGTTCAGTGCTTAAATGCTTGATGAAAAAGAGCTCGGTGGCGCGTTGCGGAGTGGTATGGACTCTTAATCATGAGGTCCGGGTTCGAATCCGAACGGACAACATGCCACGTACCAATGAGTTTTTTATTTTAACTTATGTACGTATTACCGACTGCTCTTAAACGGTGAAGGAAAACATCGTGAGGAAACCTGCATAATGCAGAAGAAAAAATTCTGATGCGTATGTGAAGTCTACCAATCCGCATTGGGCACGCGTGGTGGACTTACGCCCAAAGGGTAGGCCTGTGCCCTACAGTGGGACGTATATAGGCTTATGATGATGATGATGAATAACAAATAATAATAATAATTTATTTCAGACTTGTTTGTCCATAATGTGTTAGTAACAAAGTTCACTTATAAGTAACTATGTTAGTAGCGGTAGCAACAGGATAACAATTCAAATTCAAATTCAAATAACATACAAAAACAAAAACATTAAATTAAATACAATCCATTCCGACTTAATTAACACCATGTCATATAAGTATTTAATTGTATAATAGTCTTATTTAGACAAAACATCGTGAGGAAACCTGCATGCTTCAATTTCGAGGCGTGTATTGTACCCACTGTCCATTATAAGTGGGAACGGGCTCACGCCCCGTCACACTGGGCAGAGTTTCGGTACTACCGGTGAAACGTGGATGTTCTGAGGTTTCAGAAGATCTCTGACTACCCCCTCGGGGAATATAGTCGTGAGCATATGCTTATGCTATGCTTATTTAGAGGCACGGCTAGTTGGCACAACATGGGTTGAAGTCCAGTGTCTGCGTATCGGGCCATTCACCCTGTTTGCTACAACGGTCAGGAGGGTGCCGCGCACGCGCCACATCAAACACGCGACTCTCTTGCGCACTATGGCTAGGAAGCCATCGGTGTGCGCCTTCCTGATGCGCTACAGTAGCGCGGCAGCCCCAACAACCCCCTGAAGGCATTATTATATTGGACGCGTAAGGCGCTGTAAGCTTTTTGAGTAAAATTGATCCACAAGCTGCAAGTATGAAATAATTGGCAGAAAGCCTTAATAAGTTTCAGCAAAAATAAAGCAGTTACTCTAAAGTTATATAAAATCTATATTATTGGGTCTATCGCGGACTTTTCCGCCTGATCACATAAACATTTGTTCGCATAATTTCGCGCATAATTTACTGTTTGGAAACTATTCATACAATGGTCTATTCATCAGTAGGGCGGGGCTAGACAGCGCTTTTATTTTTTAGTGTGCAAGCAAAAATTAGCCTAGTGGTGGTCAGGCGGAAAAGTCCGCGATAAATAGATAGATAGATAGATAACTCATTTATTTCATCAGAACAATACAGGACAGACAGTGACAGACATAGGCAGTAGGTATCATTATGGAGTCCGCATAAGGAGGTCCGTGCAAAGCTGCAGCAGCAACAGGGAGCTCCCATGACAAACACAATCGGTCAAGTGCGAGTCGGCTACTCGCGCATCGAGGGTTCCGTACCACACCACCACCACCACAGAACGCAACATATTAACTTGGAAAAAAACGTTTTTCTTCGGAACCTTAAGCGTGAGACCGACTAGCTCTTGGTCGGTTTTTATTATTTGTTGTTATACGCTGTAGAGTTTGTTCTATAATCACACAGAGTTTGAAGCTCATATGTATTACCGTTTTTACTATAGAGCGAGAAGAAAAAAGTAGATAAAAACTAGTTTCTTTTTGGGAACCCCCCTGAATTTTTTACTTTTTCGCATTTTTATTATTTGTCAACAAATCCGCCGTAATAACGCATATTCTGTGAAAATTTCAACTATCTAGCTATTACGGTTCAAAAGTTACAGCCCTAAATAAGTAGAACGGACGGACGGACGGACGGACAACGTAGGCTTAGTATTAGGGTCCCGTTTTCACCCTTTGGGTACGGAACCCTAAAAATGACAAAAAGCTAAAAATTAAGGAGTCACTATTAATCGCATTTTGTATTCATACAAGATGCGATTAATTTGTTTATCAATTCATATCATAAAGTTGACCGACATCTTCATCCCACGTAAGTAAGACAGTAGATTGTCTCAACATGGGATAACGATATCAGCCAAGTCTAGACCGAGATGAACACTCTAGACTTTTCTTGAAGTGAAATCTCATAACTTTTTAAGAGAAAAAGGAATGTGTGTCGTGAAATGTTTTTGATACAATCTCCATTATTTTTGTAGCTTGTTATTGCTTTTAAATTCGTTATAATAAGAAGATCTCCAACTATTACATATTTTGTACCCCTGCAGCACCACGACTGATTTCAGCTTCGGTAAATACCTGTTAGTTTTTGATGATCAACAGTGTGTAAGTTCATATAGAGTGACGAAATCCACGAAGTTTGCGTATTAACAAAATCAAAAGTAGCAAGGCTATAAATATGAAATTGAGTGTACATGAGTGCCGAACGGCTATACAGTATATCGAAATGCGGCTTTTTATCGATTTTGGCTTTGTAGGGCTAGCACTATAGACCAGCGATGGTCGCAGTGTTACATAACGACCCTTGCTTGCCTTAACCCAACCACAAATCAATCATTTGACTACTCCTAGTGATAGGGATCAGTGTGCCCACTTATACATTATTATAGCCTGGTAGCATGATTTCTGCATAGAGGTATACCTCACCACAACCATCCCTCTGGTTACTTCACTGCGAGAAGTAAAGAAAACCTGTAGCCTTCACAAATTATTAGAAAATGTCATTGTTTAATCGAAGGTGAGACTTGATAAGATTTGTCATTCTAATACGAGTATAGCTTAACGACTGTGGATAGCAACTGATTGCATGTCTCATTATATTAATAGCCGATGAGAGTAATGCGCGGGCGCATCTGTGGCACGAGGGAAGGGGGAGTGGTATCGATCTGATTGTGTCGTCTCTACGAATACATTATTGGCGACTGCATCGGTCGCCCTTAAATAAACTGCACCGCGGCAGATGACCGATCGACCGCCAGCGGGTATTTATACAGCGACTGACCGACTACTGTCGGCCACTGCCTTATAAAGGCATGCTACAGCTACAGCGGGGACGAGCTAAGTGAAACAACCATCAGTAACAAAAATTGTAATTAAAACTCATTAAACTTAAATAACCTCACTTACACGACAACGCAATAGCGAGCAGTCTCCGAGAGAGAGTACAAAATAAATAGTACAATTGTAGAGTGCCAGTACAAAAATTTTAATAAAAGCGAACGATGGAACGCGTGTAGCGCCCGCCGGGGGCGCTGGTGTGTGGCGCGCGGGGGCGCTTAGAAGCACTTGCGGTGCACGATGCCGGGGCCGGACTCGTCGTACTCCTGCTTCGAGATCCACATCGCTTGGAACGTGGAGAGAGAGGCCAAGATGGAGCCGCCGATCCATACGGAGTACTTCCTCTCGGGGGGAGCGATGATCTTAATCTTGATAGTGGAGGGAGCGAGGGCGGTGATCTCTTTCTGCATCCTGTCGGCGATACCGGGGTACATGGTGGTGCCGCCGGAGAGTACCGTGTTGGCGTACAGGTCCTTGCGGATATCCACGTCGCACTTCATGATGGAGCTGTACACGGTCTCGTGAACGCCGCACGATTCCATGCCCACGAAGGAAGGCTGGAACATAGCTTCGGGGCAACGGAACCTCTCGTTACCGATGGTGATGACCTGACCGTCGGGAAGTTCGTACGACTTCTCCAGGGAGGTGGAGGAGGCCGCAGTCTGCATCTCCTGCTCGAAGTCCAGCGCGACATAGCACAGCTTCTCCTTAACGTCGCGGACGATTTCCCTCTCCGCGGTGGTCGTGAACGAGTAGCCCCTCTCGGTGAGAATCTTCATGAGGTAGTCGGTCAAGTCACGGCCGGCCAAGTCCAAACGGAGGATGGCGTGGGGGAGGGCGTAACCTTCATAGATGGGCACCGTGTGGGAGACACCGTCACCGGAGTCCAGCACGATGCCGGTGGTACGACCGGAGGCGTATAGGGAGAGCACGGCCTGGATGGCGACGTACATGGCGGGGCAGTTGAACGTCTCGAACATGATCTGCGTCATCTTCTCCCTGTTCGCCTTCGGGTTGAGGGGCGCCTCCGTCAGCAGGATGGGGTGCTCCTCAGGAGCGACACGCAGCTCGTTATAGAAGGTGTGGTGCCAGATCTTCTCCATGTCGTCCCAGTTTGTGATGATGCCGTGCTCGATTGGGTACTTGAGGGTGAGGATACCTCTCTTGCTCTGGGCCTCGTCACCGACGTAACAGTCCTTCTGTCCCATGCCCACCATGACGCCCTGGTGGCGCGGCCGGCCCACTATGGAGGGGAACACAGCGCGAGGCGCGTCGTCTCCCGCGAAGCCCGCCTTGCACATCCCGGACCCATTGTCCATGACCAGGCCACCCGCATCATCGTCACACATATTGACTGCTCGCTCTCACTCTGCGCTTCACTCACGGGTCTCGTTCGCTCCGGCTTGGGTCCGGTGCTTCTGTAACAAGAGCGAGGCGATACTATTAATATATTCGCTGGCCCTCTCTGCCGCATGCCGGGCCAAGACACTCAGGAGTCGAGTCCCACACCGCACTATTGACTAGGGTTGCAAACTTTTTTCTTGGCTATTAATTTTATAATTTTTTATAACAGTATTTTCGAGCCCAGTGCCCAAAAATTATATTAGAAAGAGGAAAAATAAGAAAACATATAGTATCTATTTATAGTATCTCTCGAATTTCTGTTTTTAAAGGGGTTTGTGTAACTTTATATGGATAGACCAGTGGCCTTAATTTTTGTTGTTGCGGTCACTGATGTTTGCTCTAAGTAATATTGGATCCGATATATTTAGGGTGGATCTTGTGGACGGGGTAGTAAGGTAAGGTTCTTTTAAGACTACCCTTAACTTTTAGCAACATTTAGACACGCATTCGCAGATTTAAAAAAACTACTAAGTTACTGTCAACAAGAAAATGGACAATTTATACAAAACCCGTTATTTAGTGCCAATCGATCATATTCCTCATAATGTTAGAAAACTCTATCAGATCAACCGAGATTACATTATCACCTCCACTCGCACTAATCTCTCCATTTCGTATTCTTCATAGAAAAACGAACATTTAAAAATTAAATAAAATGAACATTTTAAAATTAAAAAATAATGCGGTCACCTATTATTTTTTATGTAAGCAAATGACTGTATGTTTTACTTCTTTACTCTCTTTAAGATATTTTAGGTTAATTAATGTGTTAATTAATTGTTAATTAATTAATTAATTATTTTATAGCGGTCCCCTACGCATTAATTACCCTAAAATATCTTAAAGCGAGTAAAGAAGTAAAACATACATTTGCTTACATCATAAATAATAGGTAACCGCATTATTTTTTTATTTTTAAATGTTAGTTTTTGGCGTTGAGGGGTTTTTTAAATTTGTAATTTAATGTTATTTCATAATTTTTAAAGTTACATAAAAACTACTAAACCGATTTTCATGAAACAAAACTAAAAACACTCTGGAAAAAATTAACTTTCTAATAAAAAAAACCGCATCGAAATCGGTTTACCCGTTTGGGAGCTACGATGATGCCACGAACGGACAGAAACTTATAACACCCCTCTTTTTTGTTGCAATTTTTAAAGATACATCAAAACTGCTGAATCGATTTTCATGAAACAAAGCTAAGAACACTCTCGCATAAATTAGCTTTCTATTAAAAAGAACCGCATCGAAATCGGTCTACCCGTTTGAGAGCTACGATGCCACAGACAGACAGAAACTTTCAACACCCTTCTTTTCTTTTGTCGCAATTTTTAAATTTACTTCGAAAGTGCTGAACCGATTTTCATGAAACAAAGCTTAAAACACTCTCGCAAAAATTAACTTTCTATTCACAAAAACCGCATCGAAATCGGTTCACCCGTTTGGGAGCTACGATGCCACAGACAGACAGACCGACAGACAGACAGACGGACAGACATACAGACAGAGAGACATAGGCGTCAAACTTATAACACTTTTTGCGTCGGGGGTTAAAAATACAAACTCTGTAAACGCAAGTCGCGCTGGAAAAATTGAAACAGACTAACTGCAGAGGAAAACTTGTTGTCATTTTTCAGCAGCAGATTTAATAGAAAATTGTTGATCAAGAAGTCCTACCTACCAACAATCAGGGTACCTGTCAACAACATGGTGCAGTCCAGATTGAATACAGTTCAACTGGATTGTCTTCTAGTAATAATTGTTCAAATAAATATGTATTCATTTTGGGCATTTTTATTGGACCTAAGTATAATTGGACCAATAATACTTCATGTCAAAATATTGTAGTTTTGCCTACTATGTTGTTTTTCAGAAGGGCCCTCCTACTATAATTATTATAGTGTAGGTAGGGCCCCTATATGATACGATACTATATTGTATATTTGAGTTGGCAACCCTACTACTGAGCATTGAGCTATTATTATAGGTCACTCAAATAGGAAGTTAATAGGGCAAATACCTTCATTAAATAAGGTGAGAAAAAGTTAAGTAAGTCAATATTCCAGCAGGCTGGCCTAGTGCAGGAGGCAGGTTATTTTCAAGCTGCCTCATCCATCAGGCCTCCGACTGAGCGAGCAGATCGTCGGTAGGATAAAACATGCAAGGGGAGTTTGTTACTACAAGAAATTATTTATTTCGCTATGATTTGAAATGAAACGGTTCTTCGGGTTCTTTCTTTCGGTTTGTAGTCATGACATTTAGAGGTAGGTAAATATGCTTATATACATGAATGAATAACGTCAGGTGCTGGCCCATTGATCAATGTGAGTTGTTACTGATTGGTGGAGATATTACAAACATTTTGCTATTTAACGGTTCACACGACACATTACGTATGAATTAATTACTTGAAAGGAATAAATTCAGCGAACAGCCCTTAAGAGGATACCTAGTCCTTGCAGCGCGCACAAACCGAGTTAGATTATAGTTTCAGTACTACATTCAGTTTGATGGACTGAAGCATATGCTCACGGCTATATTCCCCGAAGGGGTATTCAGTGATATTCTGAAACCTCAGAACATCCACGTTTCACCAGTAATACCGGAACTATGTCCAGTGTGACGGGGTGTGAGCCCGTCGCCACTTATAGGGTGAAATTGATATCATAAGCATCCTTTTAAACTAAGAGTCTACCCATCAAACTGAACATCTTTTACTATGGGAGCAAAACGATCTCTCGAAATCTGCTGTTGAATACATTTGAGTCGAGTAGGCGGCGGCGGCGGGTGCAGTTTAGTATGGAACAGCAGATTTAATCGCAGATCAGTTTGCTCCCATAGTGAACATTTTTCAGTTTGATGGGTGGACTTAAGAGTCTAAAACTAAGGTTTAAAAGGATGCTAATGATATCAATTTCACCCTGTATAATGGACGGTGGACTGAAGCACCTAAAGTATGTAACACATTTAAGTGTACACCCTGTATAATCAAACTTCGTTTGTCGGAGCGCGCTGTAAGTACTATCCTCCTAAGGTATCACACAACAGAACACAAAGCTTCAAGGTTTCCAAAGGATCACACTCGAGCACTCGGGGAAACACGGCGTCCAGAACGTCTTCACACTAAATCAAACAGAGCGGTTTAATCAAATCGAGGCGGCACTAACACTGGTTATAGAAGTAGAATCCGGTCAACGCTTCTGGAGTGTCACTAGTAGGAACACAGAGCACAGAACTGGATTCGATGGGAGACGGGCGCGAGTAGAGATCAGTGGAGGCACTCACGGCGCGAGGACGGGCGGGGCGGCAGTGCCGGCGCCGCGCGCCGCGCTCGCTATATACTGCGGAGCGACGCGCGCTGCACTCCCTACAAGGCGCTGCGCCGCGCCCTCACGGCTCCACCCTCACTCCCATATAAGAGCATCGCTACCTCACTCTAATCATATCGACGACGATCGCAAAATAGATCACCGACACGCACACGCACACATAAACATGCGCGCAGGCGACATCGATCGATCGAACGAGTGCAATACATCGATTGTAGTTCTTCTTCTCTCATGTATGTCAGCATGCTGACATGCATGAGCTATATCTCGCTTTCTTTCTTGCTGATTGCACCTAGTTGTCGCATCGTTTTGAAGTATTTCAGATACTGTACTGTGAAGGTACTGCAAACAGTGGCGGACTATGGGGAGCGGAGGACCAGGAGAGGGCGGTCCGCCCCAAAGGTCCGGGCCACTGGTCTTGGGGTTCCCCGAAATCTTGAGAAGAGAGGTCAATTTTAATCAAATGGAAAACCAGGTCAAAACCAGTTCATTAAGTAAGAGGCAGTTTGGAATTGGAGACCGGACTTCCGTTGTTGGAACTGCAGTTTTAAATTGGAGGCCCCATATAGATACTCTTTCTTTCGTATGCTGTGGCCTGTGCCCATACTCGAAGAAAGAAACATTTTCGAGCTAAAACGGTACTTGCTCAATCTCTTTGTTTTGGTTGTGCGCTCGGAAACTGAGTTCGCTCGTTACCAGCTTTCGTTTAACGCATAAATCAACTCAATGGAAAACATAACGTTATTTTATCCTCTTTTATCGAGGAATTCGCGCTACGGCTACTTCGTGCTACGGGCACCGTTTTGACAATCGCCGCTTTTATTCGCGCCACGGCTACCGACGTGCCGCCATGCTTTGAGTTCTTCGCGTTACGGACACCGCCTCGGAATATTCCTATCGTTACATTTTTCGCTCAGCGTTTTCTCGTGGTTCTACTATTTTGTACTTCTAGTAAGTCCAACAGGGACACCTATTTCTGTTGGTCCTACTGAGATGCTGGATCAAAAATGTACCCCTGTGTAAAGAAAATCGGTCAAGTTCGAGTTGCAATATATCACCAATGCAAAATTCTTTATTAAAGAAAATCAGCCAAGCAATGAGAAGTACCAGGAGAGCAGAAGAGTAAAAGAGGTTAAACTTAAAAAATTTCCGTTGGCGCCATAGACTTAATATACAGAGTTGAGAAATTGAGATCATTAGCATCCTTTCTATTGACATACCAGGAGAGCACAAGTGTGCAAGGGTTAACGTTTAATCTTTTGTACTCTTCTGCTCTCCTGGTACTTCTCAATGCCCTATTGGGCCGATTTTCTTTAATAAACATAAGTAGAACCTGAGTAGGACCAATAACATATTATTAACATCCCAAAAAATTCCACCTAGCGATCTAGATAGGAATAACCCGCCGGTAGCAGTAGCGCGAATAAAAGCGGCGGCGTGTCAAAACGGTGCCCGTAGCATATTTTTCCGATCATGATCAATATTTCCAATTTAAATAAATTTTTAATTGTTTGAAATAAAACCGTGAATGAACCATGAATTTCTCGTACGCGGTCACCACTTGAGAACTCTTCGGCCCCATCGGCCATCGGTTCTGCGAGCAATGTGCCCCGCCCATTGCCACTTTAGTTTAGCAATTTTTTGAGCAGTGTCAGCTACTCTAGTTCTTCTGCGGATCTCTTCATTTCTGATTCGATCTCGCAGGGATACTCTGAGCATAGCCCTCTAACGTTGCCCCGTTTGTTCGCATGAGTACAACTTTCTCAGGATTCAAATTTTTTTATACAACCATACAAGTATTCGCATGAGTGCAACTTTTATTTTTTATGTACTTTTATTAGCACTATTCTAACTTGACAGTACAGTTACGCACATATAGAAACTATTTGATAAATTTTGGCTTTCAACGAGAAAAATAACAATGTCATTAATGAAAAATAAATATGAAGCTCATTGGTGTCATGTATGTACTCAAACAATTACCTACCCATTATTCCTCTTCAGTTTAACCGTTTAACTTTAAAAGCCGTTTAATTTTAAAATTACTCTTTTTTTCATAATTCTTTTGAAAAATGGATAATGCCCGCCTGCCGCGACATGTGAGTATATTTTTAGATGCTTTGACACTGTTGTTCACTTGTAGGGTCTGTTCCGCGCTTTGATAGGGCAACCATTAATTTCGTCCAGCCACCTTCGTCTAGATCTGCCTCGACGCCGATTTCGTTTTGTTGGGGACTAGTTGGTAGTAGTTTTGGCCCATAAGTCATCTGGCATGCGGCAGACATGACCAGCCCAAACCCACTTTAGATTGGCAGCAGTGGTGGCGACATCTGTCACTTGGGTTCTGGAGCGAATAACTTCGTTTCTGACTCGGTCGATCAGTTTTAAGCCTAGGATGCTGCGCTCCATAGCTCTCTGGCAAGCCTTGATGCTTGACTTCTGATCGTTCGTCAAAGACCACCTTTGAGCACCGTAGTGAGAATCGGAAGAATGGACATGTTTATGAGTTTGCGTTTAAGTGATAGTGGAAGATTTCCTTTCATCTGTTCTTTCGATGGCCGAAAGCTCTTCCAAGCATTTTAAGTGCGTCTTGCAACACCCTTTTTTTGTCTAGCCTGGAAGGAAACTATTTGGCCCAAGTAGATATACTCGCAAACATATTCCATTCTTCCGACATCGATCACTATCCTACTCTCTGTCATCAACTTGGTCTTTGACATCTTAATAACCAGAGTAGATTTCTGTCCTTTTTAGTGTCTTTTTTAGGTTTCCGTAGTCCAACAAGGAACCATTCAACTTTCATCCATTCTGTCTGTCTGTCGGTTTATTAGAAGCAGAATGTTTAATTCCACAATACAGACAGATACCTGGAATCAAGCACTAGACGGCTAAACTAGATTAGACGTGTAGACGGCGGGAAAATTGTCAGCATGGCACTAACTTGGATATTTTTTATTCTATACCCAAAAAACTACCACCAGTGTAAAATGATCTTCAGTTACTATGTAACCACATACTAAGTAAGTGTAAATTTATAGTGGTGGTGTTCAAAGATCCATTTTAAACAACTCATAATACGGAACACTAATTGCCCGAGTCCCGACTCGCACTTGGCCGGTTTTCTGGTTTAAAATGTTCGCGTAGGGATCCATTAATTTTACTTTGATCTAAGATGCCACCGAGGTCCGGAGGGAGGATATTTATATCTTATTATTTTAATCTTCGAATTTGTACAGTTAGAGATTAAGATTAACAGAATTTTTTTTTCAGATTATTAAAAAAATTGAACGTAAAGTCCAACAAGGATATAAAAAACGAACAATTATTTCAAAAATTAAGGAAGAAAAATAAATTTTGACTGTTCAGTATGATCGGACATTCATTTATGAAAAAGGCTCGGAAAAAGTGTTAGCTATATGAATTAAAATTCAAATCGACGCCATAGAATAAACAAGCACATTTATTTTGATTTAAGAAAAAACAGGGTGTTTTATGAGAGAGTTGCAAAAAAATGTACTATCGTTGCCACTTAAGACCGATTTATTTTTGAGATCATGGATATTTTATTTCATTTTCAAAATAACCATTAATTCGTCAGCTTTCTGAAAAGTATCAAAAAACTGACCAGGGTTGAGTATTTTTTTTTAAAATGATCTTATTTCAGGAACAAGTCCGAAAATTTCTGAAAAATCTAAAATCATCATAAATAACTCAGTTTTCGACCACCAGTTAACTGGACTTAATTTGTTGCAAATGAGGTCTAGTATGACCTCTTTCAAGGAATAGGTCGAATTATCAATCACCCTGTATAGTTTCTGTACGCATCCATGTCTGATTATATTATGACTACATACGATATTATTGTAGTCCAGTAAAAATACGGGTCGAAAGGAAATAATTTATAATAAGCAATTTTTTTTGCTAGATCGTTTATACAAATGATATTAAGATACTTTATTAACGAATCCCACTAAATTTCGTATTTTTAGTTTTTAGTACTAAATGTAATTTTTTTATTTATAGTGTCAGATTTCTTTCTTTTTTCATTTTTATTGTTTGTTTTAGGTTATGAGCTTACATACACTGTGTAAATTTTGTACTAAAATTGATTTTTTCGTAATTTCAACATATTTAAAAACGAAGGTTCCGGGGTGATTTTTCGTTGGATTTACTTGTAATATAAAAGAAAACGAATAAATTTAACAAATGGCATAAAAAAATTGCATATACTATTTTTTTTCAATTTTACATGATATTTTTTACTTTGCTTGATTATTTAATAAACATTTTAGGGGGATTTTCAATCTAAATGATAACTAAAATTATAATCTAAAATATGAAAGAAAAAAACCGGCTATTATAAATTATTTACATTCGCCATACAAGCGACCCGTAACTTTACTGGAGTATTGCCCATTCCTACGTTGAACATTCATAATCAACCTTAGAGAATCCGACCGCCAAGGAGTACCTATTTTCATGTTTCACCGCATGTAAAGACTGGCTGCAACAAAATAACAAAATCCTGTCGCAAAACGTCAGTGTCACAAATCATATACTTCAACAGGTCTAGAAAATTTTATAATTATAAATTGATAATTGATATTATTGATAATTATTTCAAATTTCTATTTGGGATTCTTATTTTCTATCATGGATAATGCCCGCCTGCCGCGACATGTGAGTATATTTTTAGATGCTGTTGCCCACTTTTGGGCACTTGTAGGGTCTATTCCGCGCTTTGATAGGGCAACCATTAATTTCGTCCAGCCACCTTCGTCTAGGGCTGCCTCGACGCCGATTTCGTTTCGTTGGGGACCAGTTGGTAGTAGTTTTGGCCCATAAGTCATCTGGCATGCGGCAGACATGACTAGCCCAAACCCACTTTAGATTGGCAGCAGTGGTGGCGACGTCTGTCACTTGGGTTCTGGAGCGAATAACTTCGTTTCTGACTCGGTCGATCAGTTTTAAGCCTAGGATGCTGCGCTCCATAGCTCTCTGGCAAGCCTTGATGCTTGACTTCTGATCGTTCGTCAAAGACCACCTTTGAGCACCGTAGTGAGAATCGGAAGAATGGACATGTTTATGAGTTCGCGTTTAAGTGATAGTGGAAGATCTCCTTTCATCTGTTCTTTCGATGGCCGAAAGCTCTTCCAGGCATTTTAAGTGCGTCTTGCAACATCCTTTTCTTGTCTAGCCTGGAAGGAAACTATTTGGCCTAAGTAGATATACTGTGCTATACAGGGTCCTACTTAATATGCTGACACATTTTTAAGAGGATGATCGGACCATCAAACTGAACAACTTTTTCTATGGGACCAACATTGCAATCGCGAAAAAAAAATCAGCTGTCCCATACAAAACTGCAAACCTACTCGAGCCAAATGCATGGGGCAGCACATTTTTTTTTCGCGCTTTCGATATTGGTCCCATAGAGAAAGTTGTTCAGTTTGATGGTCTGATCATCCCCTTAAAAAAGTGTCAGCATATTAAGTTGGACCCTATATGTACCTACCTGTATACCTATACATATCTACGCATCGTGCCTGTGCGCCGATCCACCTACCTGCGAATGACAGTTAATAAACTACTCGTACATCAGACGGTTGTATCCTTGCTTCCCGATATTTCATATACTCACAAACATATTCCATTCTTCAGACATCGATCACTATCCTGCTCTCTGTCATCAACTTGGTCTTTGACATCTTAATAACCAGAATAGATTTCTGTCCTTTTTAGTGTCTTTTTTAGGGTTCCGTAGTCCAACAAGGAACCATTCAACTTTCATCCATTCTGTCTGTCTGTCTGTCTGGTTTAAAATGTTCGCGTAAGGATCCATTAATTTTACTTTGATCTAAGATGCCACCGAGGTCCGGAGGGAGGATATTTCGGTTCGTATCGGAATGACCTATAAGCAAAATTTCCTACGCATCACAACGTCCTAAAAGCAAAACGGCATATAAGCAAATCGACCTAAAAGCAAAACGACCTATTAGCAAATGGGCCTAATATCAAAAGGACATGTTAGCTAAACGACCTGGTACGCTTAGTGATACAAATTAAATGGGAGTATAACTTGTATGCTAGCTAACTAGCACGTTTTGCCTACTGGCGCGTTTCGCCAACTTGAGCCATTCGCATACTGCGCCGTTAGAAAACGATTTCTATGTACAGTTGCACGGATAAAATACTCTTTACTATTTAAGGTTAACCTCCATGTTTTAGTACAAAAAAATATTTATTGTCATTGTCATTAATTTTAGTTAGGTCAAGCGTTGGTACAGTCAGTTAAGTAACAAGTTACAGCAATTTATGGTGACAGGCGGTGTCATAATGACAGAAAATGTCAAGAATGGTAGGGCGTTGTCAACGGTGATAGGCGGTGTCAAAATGACAGTGGTTGTCAAAAGTAACAGACTGACAGAAAATGTTAAAGGAGTACAATTTTAAATATGAAATTATACCCTGTCGTGTTTTTGGACAGTACCTACTTTGCCTGTCACCATTCACTATTGACAACGCCTGTCATCTTTGACATCTATCATTTTGACTCTGCCTGTCATAATTGACAACGCCTGCTGTCATTTTTGACATCAGTTATTTAGGCACTGCCTGTCACCAATGATTAATAAAAAAAAAAGAAAAAAAAATCCTGTCATTTTTGACATGTCGTTTTGGCACCACCTTTTTACAACGTCTACCATTTTTTGACATTTTCTGTCATTTTGATACAGTCTGTTACTTCTACGACACATATCATTTTGACAACGCCTTTTCTTACAACGCCTGTCATTTTTGTCGTTTTCTGTCATTTTGGCACTGCCTGTCACCATTGAAATTGACATCGCCTGTCATTTTTGACACCTGTCATTTTGTCACCGCATATTTTTACAACGGCATCCAACTTTTGTCAAATATAAAATAGACATTTATTATTTCCCATGTTTACACCCTTCAAACACGGAATAAATATTTTTGACTACTTAGAAAGCTTTGAAAAATACATTTTTATTTTCTAACTAGTGTTTTCCCGCGACTTCGTCCGCACAAATTATATACCAGATTTTAAGTCAGATCATAAGCTATCAAACAACAGTTTCTACAGTCTGTGGTTTAAGCATGGCATTTTATTTCAAAATATTAAATAATTTGTTTGTAATATTTAAAATTTACCGACTGAACTCGATCTCAACTCACCACCGTAAGGGAACACTTACCCTACTTACTAGGTACCAAAACAAGATTCTTAAAATGTATCCCTGAGCACGTTAGCGCTTTCGTTCATTGCTGAAATGATAATAAATAATGAAATCATTGTTTCAATCTAATTGTTTTGTTGTCAACTATCTGCCTATCTACTCGTACCTACGTAGCTAGGTACTTCTAGATGAGTCTAAAGGGGTCCCAAGACGGTCATGCGATTAGAAGATTTATATAGGGACAGGGACCCGCCTCGCATTTGCATTTCCCTTCTGCCAACGTGCAAGATTGGTGCAAGATCAAGAAATCTTATGCATTTACATACAATTTTATACCATATCACAAGCTTATCACTAAACGCGACAGCCTGTTATTGCGGAACTAACTTCGAACTTATCACGTTTGGGGCTTTTTCATGTTTTTTAACATTCAAAATTAGAATCTATAGTACCTTATGGAATAAAGTCAAAAGTTTCGGATTTCATGCTACCTCGCCCAATTGGTCAAAAACGAGAAAATTTTTTGGACACATAGAAAATCGATCGGCCGGTCCGCACTTTTGTATGGAAGGAGCAAAAATTTTTCTCGGTTTTTCAACCCATGTTTCTTAGGGAAAGTTGTTTTATTTAGAATCATGGTCTGAATAGACCCTTACAGTTATGTTAGTAATTAAAAAACGAACATTTAAAAAGGAAAAAATAATGCGGCCACATATTATTTTTGATGTAAGCAAATGTATGTTTTATACTTCTTTACTCTCTTTAAGATATTTTAGGTTAATTAATGCGTAGGGGACCGCTGTGAAATGACCATTGATTTTTTACAATCACTTGCGGTCCCCGACACATTAATCGTGTATATTTTTCGTGATTTCGATGTTGGTCCCATAGAGAAAGTTGTTCAGCCTGGGGATGGCCTTAAAAAAGTGTCAGCATATTAAGAAGGACCCTATAATCTAAGGTCATGCGGCATGATGTCATGCGGCCAATTGCGTCAAGTGCACGTTTCATATTAAACTTTTTTGCGCTTGTCATGCCGCATGACCGTCTTGGGACCCCTTTAGGTTCAAGATGCCAATTGATTCTTATTTTTATTAGAACATTTTAGTTAGTTAGAAACGAACGATCGAACTGACGAACGCACCGCCGCGAATGCGCAGCTCGCGAGCCATTCGCGAGCCGGGAGCGGGAGCGAGCAAGTCAGCTCGAGATTTTACTGCAATTTGACTATAGGTCGTTGCAGAAGGAAAGAACAATACCTACAACCAAAAACGAGGAGCGAGCGATCCAGCGATCCTGTGTCCGTCCGAGCGGCGGATTGTTGTATGTAGATCGCCGCAGGGACGTGGGTTGAGCTTATTGCAACTAACAACATTAAAACAATCGAGCAATAACTATTCCTATCGCACGCTTACTTCTCGAATTGTTTACGAATGAAGAAAACAAAACGACACTGCTTTCAGTTTGCGAAAGCTAAACTAAATGATATTTTATCTTTAGTTATACAAACGCTGGATGCACTCACAACTAACAAACTATGAAACAATACATTTTGTCAAGATTGACAAGCCACATGATGCGTTGCGGCGACACAACGACGTCCCAGAAACGCGGATTCTTTTGTATGTAAGTACTTAGAACGCCGCAGGGACGTGCGTCGTGCGACAACGCACCGCACCGTGTAGATTGTGCCTATACGTAACGAAACAGAACGAAACTAGCTTTCACGAAATAGCAATTCGAACACTAACCATTCTTTTTGAATGCTTATTATTATTGTTACCTACTCTAATTTGTTTTACGAACGAACGAACACAACTATGACGATTTAAACTAACATTCAGTGATAAAAAATAAGTAAAAGGGAACCAAACGACACGACATTACACTGTCTGTCTGAGGACCGAGCTGTCGGGAGTAGGGAGGGCTGTCTGATTAGTGAATACAGATGCACAGTCTCATGCAATATACTTAACAATTGCTATTAATTATTGCGCATCATCATGTGCGTGTGGCCCAGGCATTAGAATGGTTGCGTGCGAACAATGAAAATATAAAATCGGAACGACAAAGAAATACCTCGGTACAAAGAACTCTTCAAATAAACCGGACAAGGATTCAAATTAACCAAGCTACGCGATGCGTTACGGCGACACAACGACATTCCAGCGGCAATTTTTGTATGTAGAACCATAAGAATAGTTAATAACTATTCTTATGGTAGAACGCCGCAGCAACGTGCGTCGTGCGAAAACGCACCGCACCGTGTAGATTGTGCCTATTACGAAACAACACACCATATTAGTATCTTTCTCGTTTAACATGCTATCGAACGGAGTTGTATGTATCGATGGTTGCTGGCATGCCATCCCACTGTCAGGCTGCCTTCATTTGGTAACTATAGGTCATAAGTGATCCCAATTGTGTCGTCGTTTTAGACGTCTTATGCTGAGGGGTTCACCTAGAGTCAAAGCCAGCTTATTTATATGGTGAGAGATCCTATCTCTGCAGGTCTCGGTAGAGCAGTTCACTTCGTCTTTGACAGTGGCGATATTTAGATAGTCATGGATTTCTTCTATTTTCGTGAACCATGGCGCGCATGCTATTGACTTCAAGACACTGTTTTGATATTTCTATGCTTGAGTTCTTGGCGGAACCTCAAAGTTGTATGCCGTACGTCCATACTGGTTTTAGTACTGTCTTATAGACCAAAACCTTGTTTTTAACGGATAGCTTTGACTGTCTTCCTAGTAGCCAATTCAATGATCTTGTTCTGTAGGTGACTGCCAACCTCCAGTAATGGAGAGGAACCCGAAGAAGAAGAAGTTCTGTAGTTCAACTCATCACGTTTCTTTTGAATATGTGTCCACCATGTTTGCTTGATCAAGATGGAACCAAGTTATTTGATAGCAGTATTATGTGGAGGTACGTCATCTCCGAGTCTCACCAGAGCGGAGGGAAGTCTCCTTGTCGCAAGGTGAATGGCTGAACTTGCCTGAATCCGCCAGCTATGTATTTCATCAAGATGATTTTGAAGTATGACGCCACACATATTATGGAAAGCGATTATCGCATATCACTTCATCATTTAGATTTACTGAAGATTTATTTACTGAGCAAGTAATCACTGATTTATTGATGATTTGTAGAAAAATATTTATAAAAATTTACATTAACGAGCATCGATTCAAAGTTTTCAAAGAGAATGTCAGATTCAAATTTTGAATTCGAAATCTACTTCTTTAAAAAAAAACAGACGATGCCAATTGAATTTCCAAGGAGGCGGCAAGCTTGTTTCATAATTTTTTTAGTATTAAATAATATAAGAAGAAGATAATATAAAAAATAATTACAAAAAACTGTACTTTATCCAATAATACAGGGTCCTTCTTAATATGCTGACACTTTTTTAAGGCGATGATCAGACCATCAAACTGAACAACTTTTTCTATGGAACCAACATCGCAATCACGAAAAAAAATCTGCTCTTCCATACTAAACTGCAAACCAACTTGAACGAAATGTATGGGACAGCAGATTTTTTTTTTTGCGATTTTGTTGCTGGTCCCATAGAGAATGTTGTAAAGTCTGATGGTCTGATCATCCCCTTAAAAAAGTTTCAACATATTAAGAAAGACCCTATATAATATATAATAATATAAGTAAATAAAAAAAGCCGTGGTGGTCCAGTGGCGAGTAACCCTGCCTGCCGTGCAGGAGTCGATGGTTCGATCCCCGTCCAAGCCGACTCGTACCAATGAGTTTTTCGTAATTTATGTACGATTTGTAACACCACTGGCTTTTCGGTGAAGGAAAACATCGTCAGGAAACCTGCATGCTTCAATTTCGAGGCATGTATTGCACCCACTGTCCATTATAAGTGGCGACGGGCTCACCCCCTGTCACAATGGACAGAGTTTCGGTACTACTGGTGAAACGTGGATGTTCTGGGGTTTCAGAATATCTCTGACTACCCCCTCGGGGAATATAGTCGTGAGCATAATATGCTAGTATTAAATAATCTGTGATTAAAGGCTCCTCCACATGGCCGCGGTTTTATCGAGCGATAATATCGCTGCGACTTTGCGATATTTATTTCCAGTACATTTTGTATGGGGTCGCGATATTTTACCCACTGCCGCGATATTATATAGATAATAGATAATTTTGTCTTCTTTAAAAACGTAGTGTACAATTTTTATGCAAGATGCACCGCTTAGAAGTTATATTTCAAAACCTGAAAAATGTCAGAAAAATGCAAGGTTTTTCGAACACCCCTCGGTTAGCACAGGTCTTTCGAAACTGCAAAATTGGTTTTATACTGCTGGTATCTATCCTAACAATATCCCAAAAATGCAGCTCCGTGCAATCAATTGCGACCTACAATGTTTTATATGACTGGCGTATCTCGATATTATCGCTCGATAAAATCGCGGCAATGTGGGGGAGTCTTTAGTGTTGTTGCTTGTTTAACAAATACTTTTTAATTTAATTTAGTTGCGGCAAAAACTGAGGAAGAATGTATAGAGACGAAAAGTTTTAAATCTATGATAGGACCAAATAGGACAGTACGACAGCGACCATAAACTTAATATACTACATTACGACAAGCAAAAGTCATGCTCTACATGCGGCCGCCGGCCGGCGCGGCGCCGCTGAGAGGAATAGGGGGCCTACACAAAAAGGTGACAGAGAGAGAGAGATAAGTAGCTGCTAAAAATCGTATAAAGAGAATAACTAGAACGGGCATTAAAATTATAACAGAAAACGAGACAGGCTTATACGCTAATTCGGTATGTCAAGTTTTTTTTGTCTTCATTTTTATATTTTTTACGGATAGAAGACATAATTTTAAGATACCTATTTCATTCTTATTGCGATTCATCGAGTTTATCAATATAAATTGAATATTTAAATTATTTTGATCTGTAATCTCTAAGTGCAAAAATGGTGGAGAGAAAATAATTCGAACTCCATGGAGAAAAACTACCTACAGCTGTATTTAAAAAAATTAAAACCTGCCTCCTCTTTCTAACTCTATGCTGGAAACAGCTACGGCCAAGAATATTATATATTCCATAGGTGGATAGAAGACTCGAATTTCTTCGAGAATGCAAAATAAACGCTAATTCTATGCAACAAGAATTATTTTCCTTCAATGTTGTTGTTAGCTGACAACCAAGCCACTGTGAGATAACCGAAACCCTCGTGTGTCCCTTTCTAACATGTTGCCAACTTATTAAACTACCACTTTAGAATTTACTGTAAATACAAAAGATGTAAATTAAAAAATATTTTTGTTTTTGAAAATGTATAATTTTAATTATTTTGTGCAAAATATTTATTTTATTAATTGATAATTGTAGTTAGTTTTACACTATGTTTATTCAGTTTATCACAAAACAAATAAGGTAAGGAGGTAGTGTATTATTTCAAAACTTTTTATTGGCAACTCTATGGTCTTATGAAAAAATATGGCGGTCATAATTCAAAAGTCATAAAATTACAAATTCAAAATTGTTGTAATTATATTGGAAACTGTCGAAATGGTGAACTTTTGCTGTGTAGTTGGATGCAAAAATGAATACTACCCCGGCTGTGGCTTTTCTTTCTAAAAGTTAGGTATGTTATTGTTTCGTAAAACATTTCTTAACTAGGGTGACCAATTGACCATTCTAGCGACCTATGTTTCTCTCTCTTCCTGGCTTTTAATCCCATATGGTGGTGGGGTCAGCCTTTCGCGTATGTGTTAACGCAAAATGAATTATCATTGTCAGACGAGATGTTTCATATTACAATATTAATACCTTTACTAGCTGTGCCCGTGACTTTGTTAGCGTGGTCTTAGGCCGAGATTCAGAGACGATTTGTAAGTCATAGTTCGAACTCCCGTATGTCAAAATCCATACATTTCTACCCTACTTAGCTCGAACTAAGACTAAAAAAATCGTCTCTGAATCTCGGCCTTAGATTACATTAATTTACACAGGTTGGAATAGAACAGCATACATATTTAAATTAAAATTTGAACTATTTATAAAACTGTACCTAACAGAAGTGTCTTTAGTTCTGTACTTATTGAAGATATTTACTTATATAAAAAAGATTACGATATGGTTTTTAGGTATCCCTGGCTCCAAATCAACCTTTTTTAGAATTTTTGTCTGTCTGTTTGTTTGAACAGCAGCATGCAAAAACTATAGAACCGATTTTAATGAAGTTTTGTTGTTTGATAGCTTATGATTTGTCTTAAAATCTGGTATACAGGGTGTAAGGAAAAGTATCATTAACACTTTAACTGTCCCAATGATATTTTACGTTACCATCACCACATGTCCAAAAATATTATTATATTTTGAAAGTAATACGAGGTCACGTAATGAATTGCGGTATATACGGTAAGTAGGTATGCGAAATATTTTTGGTAAGATAAATTTCGTCTACAGACTCCTAGGTAGCTATAAGAAAATAAAAAAAATCATATAATGCACGGACGTCTGAGCTTGGACTACCGACCAATAGTTTGTTTAAAAACATTGAAACACACTCGAGAAATAATGGTCAATTCACGCTAATGGTTCATTTTACGTATCAAGCCAGCTTGTCAGTGCATTATATGTGATGCATGGACAGTAAAAATGTTAACCTTTAAACTACTACTACTCTACCTATCAAACTGAACAACTTTTACTATGGGAGCAAATATGTCAGAACTAAAAATAATATCAGCTATCCCATACGTTTGAATCGAGTATACTGTATTGCAGTTTAATATTGGGACAGCAGATTTTTTTTTTCCGACAGGTTTGCTCCCATAGTAAAAGTTGTTCAGTTTTATGGGTAGAGTATGTATGTAGTTTAAAGGTTAATGATACTTTTCCTTACATGTCTGTATAATTTCTGTAAAATATTCCCTGTATAATTCGTGCGGAAGAAGTCGCGGTAAACTCTAATTACTTTTATACGGCGTACGTTTTGACGGCCCGGTCAGCTCAGTCGATAGTGAACCTGTCTGCTGTACCGAGGGTCGCGGGTTCGAATCCCGTAAGGGACAAATATTTATATATGATGAATATGAATATTGGTACCCGAGTCATGGATGTTTGTATCTATATAATGTATTGTATGTATTCTAATGTATTGTATATGTATTGTAATGTATTCTATATCGTTGACTAGTTATCATAATAAAAGTCCAGGCTAGATTCTGGAACTTTAAATGTGAATAGATAATTTGTGGTACAATGTCAAGATATTTATTTATATATATTTTTATTCTGAGTTTACCCCCAAAAACATTTTCCAGGATAAAAAGATAATATTAAACCCTCAACAAGATGGTAAGAAACAGGCTTGAATAAATGCATATTAGGTATCCAGTCAAATTTGAGAATGAATGGACACCCTAGTTAGAAAGGGACACACGAGGGTTTCGGTAATCTCACTTGTCTCGTTGCCAGCACCGTAGTGCGCAATCTAGTTAGTATACAAAATTTTTGGCTACGGCAACATCAAAATGTCAAATTCTGACATTGTGAAAGTATTTTTTTTTCTTAATGGCCGGTTATTTTAAGTTGATTTTATGTTTACCAAGGAGTTCAGAGGTATGCCAGTGACGTCACTGCACGGACCGAAGAACGACGTTATTTTATTTAAAAAAAAAAAATATCTGTAATCCTGTCATTTTAAAATCTCTGACATAGAAAATATGATTATTGAGACAATTATCTCGAAATCGTTTTCGATTCAGCCCTCCAAAAAAAAACTTGACATACTTACCGAATTACCTAATTATATATTTTCTTTGCCTACACAGAATGAGCGAGAGAAAATCTATGTTGTTTGTGCCTTTCTGCGTATGCGATATTTTTGTTTGACTTAGTTGAAATTGCATACAAAATCACGATTTCTCATACATTTTTGTCATATCTCCATCCCTTTCATCCCTCCATACTATTGGCTTCTCTCTTTTGCGTATAGGTTTCTCCTTCACTATAATCTACAAGAATGGCAATATATCTTGTCTTCTCTTTTTCACGTATAGGTTTGGCCTTGTTTGAATTTGCTTAATAATTAAACATATTTTTCGAGGGCGGGAAATAGGTATTTGTAATGTTAGGCTGTAAAGCTGATTTACGGCGCGAGTACTTGTATTGAAACCTGAGCAAGCGAAGGATTCTAAGACTGAACTACGAACGAAGCGAGCGAAGGTTTCAAAGGTACGAGACTCAGAATAACTTTGCTGCCAAGCGCAACACACAACTTTTCACCTCACAACGGTGAGAAAAATGCTGGCAGGATGCAAGAAAAAACAAACATAAAAAATTGGCGCAATAAGGCGGTAAGTAGCTATAGAAAAATATTGAATAGAGATTGGAATATAAAAAAGTCTTTCCACGCTAGCGGATAAAATTCACTTTTGCACTCAGATTTCTAATGATAAACAGATTCTTTCTGAGCTTGTGAGGTGAAAATAGTTATTTGTTATGCTAGGCTGCAAAGTTACTTTTTGGTGCGAGTACTTTTATTGAAACCTGAGCAAGCGAAGGATTCTAGGATAGAACCACGAGCGAAGCGAGTGGTTCAAATAATAGAATCCTGAGCTCAGCGAAGGTTTCAAAGGTACGAGACGCACAATAACAAAGGGGGTAAAATGTCTCCCGTCTCTTCGGATGACTCTGGGGTGACCGCTAAGGGAGCATGCGCCGGCACACTTTGCAGCCGAGCGAAACACACAACTTTTCACCTCACAACGGCGAGGAAAAAAAGTGAATTGCTAAAAAGAACATTTTAAAAAGTTTTATTTTCGTCCTGCCAGTGACATGAAATAGTTATTAAGCATTTTCAGTGGATTGGCGGTATAGAAAAATATTGAATAGACAAATTCGAATTTCAAAAACTCTTTCCACGCTAGCGGATAAAATGCACTATTGCACTCTGATTTCAAACGATAAACAGAATCTTTCCGAAAAAAAAATTGTTTATGGCCCTGTTATCCGAGTGCGAGCGTCTCTCTCTTACAAGCATAAGTTTGCAATTGAAATCAGGACCGCAAAAAAAAATTTTTTTTTTTTTCTTTGTATTTGCTCAGGTTAGGTTTGCTCAGGTTAGGTTTGCTCAGGTTAGGTTTGCTCAGGTTAGGTTTGCTCAGGTTAGGTTTGCTCAGGTTAGGTTTGCTCAGGTTAGGTTTGCTCAGGTTAGGTTTGCTCAGGTTAGGTTTGCTCAGGTTAGGTTTGCTCAGGTTAGGTTTGCTCAGGTTAGGTTTGCTCAGGTTAGGTTTGCTCAGGTTAGGTTTGCTCAGGTTAGGTTTGCTCAGGTTAGGTTTGCTCAGGTTAGGTTTGCTCAGGTTAGGTTTGCTCAGGTTAGGTTTGCTCAGGTTAGGTTTGCTCAGGTTAGGTTTGCTCAGGTTAGGTTTGCTCAGGTTAGGTTTGCTCAGGTTAGGTTTGCTCAGGTTAGGTTTGCTCAGGTTAGGTTTGCTCAGGTTAGGTTTGCTCAGGTTAGGTTTGCTCAGGTTAGGTTTGCTCAGGTTAGGTTTGCTCAGGTTAGGTTTGCTCAGGTTAGGTTTGCTCAGGTTAGGTTTGCTCAGGTTAGGTTTGCTCAGGTTAGGTTTGCTCAGGTTAGGTTTGCTCAGGTTAGGTTTGCTCAGGTTAGGTTTGCTCAGGTTAGGTTTGCTCAGGTTAGGTTTGCTCAGGTTAGGTTTGCTCAGGTTAGGTTTGCTCAGGTTAGGTTTGCTCAGGTTAGGTTTGCTCAGGTTAGGTTTGCTCAGGTTAGGTTTGCTCAGGTTAGGTTTGCTCAGGTTAGGTTTGCTCAGGTTAGGTTTGCTCAGGTTAGGTTTGCTCAGGTTAGGTTTGCTCAGGTTAGGTTTGCTCAGGTTAGGTTTGCTTAGGTTAGGTTTGCTCAGGTTAGGTTTGCTCAGGTTAGGTTTGCTCAGGTTAGGTTAGGTTAGGTTAGGTTAGGTTAGGTTAGGTTAGGTTAGGTTAGGTTAGGTTAGGTTAGGTTAGGTTAGGTCCCGTGGCAGGGTGGGTCTGCTATCGGGCGCGTCCCCCGGGTGGTGGATAGGGGAATGCCCCCCAGATATGGGGGGTACCGGCTTGCCGGCGCGAACCAACCCTGGGTGGGGTGGTCGCATCACTGAGATGCGACCACCGGGCGGCGGGTCAGCTTGACTCGTCCGCGTTGTTCCCGGCGGGGCTCTCTTGAGCCCGTCTGGCGGGGTGGCGTACCCTAGAGAAAGGGTACGCTTTTGAAAGGGAAGGCGTTCTTCCATATGTCCCTCTGATTAGCAGAGGGCATAGTGGAGGAGCAGGGGCGGGCTCTGCGTGCACTTACCCTGCCGCAGAGCGGGCAGGCGGAGGACTCACCTCCTCTTCTTGTCACCGTCGTTTTATCGTAACCCTAGCGTATACTGAGTGTCGTTGTTATGTCTAGCGGCTCAGTGCTAGGACCGAGGGTCTTGCCTTAATCGGCCGGACCGCGAGGAGTAAACCTCTATAATAAATCCTCAATTCTCGGCGTTGCGGCACGTGGCGTCGGGATGCTCGTTAGAGCGGCTGGGGAGTCCATCAGTCACTAGCGGCCAACCCTGGGATACCTCCTGATCTCCCAGTGGTATCAGGGCTACCCGGGTACAGGGGGCTCTGCTCGGGTCGATGTTTATTTCCCCCACACTCGTGGGATCTATTATGAATACATCTAAACCAAATATAAATAAGGAAGGCGGCCCATTGGGCAGTAAAGAGGCGGTGCCAGTTGTTTCGCTAACGCGAGTTCAGCTGTGCAACACCGAGACAGGTTCTCGGACAGAAAGCGAGGCGGACGACACTGACTGTTCGCTGATGTCAGTGTGTTCCCGGTCATCAGCGGGATCGCGCACCTCCAAGGCGCGAAAAAGGAAGTCGGCTGCTCCCGGAAACGAGGCGCAGTCTAAGAAGAAACAGGTCACGGTTGAGGATGAGGAGGACATCCTCAACCCGTTTGTGGCTCCTGCGACCACAAGATCGAAGGCCAGCCTGCCCAAACTGGAGGAATTCACCAAGCGGTTGCGGGATCGGCCTACAGCTGATCTTTCATCGCACATCAAAGAGAACCTCCAGACTATCGAGAAGGCGATGGACAAGTCCGGAAACATCCGCGGAAATTATGTCCACATCATGCGGATAGCGATGCTGGAAGTTCAGGCAGCGTCGCAGGAAATGTCCCAAAGGGCCTCCGTCGAGCGCCTGGAAGAAGAGAACGCCATCCTCCGAAAAGAGGTCGAGCTTCTCAACAGGGCGATGGGGCTACAAGAGAAGAGAGTTGATAGTTTAACGTCCCAGTTGGCAGCCCACAACTCGGGCCAGGTGGACACTACTGTTCCAGGAGACCAGTGGAGGGCCATGGTAGAAGGCAAGCTTGCCTTTCTCCAGGGCCAGTTTCGCCCGGAGGGCATAGTACGGCCCCCACTCGGGCAGAAGGCTGCTGGTGTCGGTGGTCGCACGCCAGCACTACCGCCAAAAAACGGGAAGACGGTGGAACCCACTCCGGGTCCAGCCCCAAAAGGAAAGGTACACGAGCCTACCCCTGGACCATCTGGGGAAGGGCCTAAGCTGAAGCGAAGCGAGAAGGCTAAAAGTAGGAAGGCCCGAGGGTCTCCTCCTCAGGCACCAGCGGCCCCCGCCACCACGCGTGAAGAGGAGCCTCCCTCGGCGGAACCAGAACAGCTTTGGTCCACGGTGGTGGGCAGAAAGGCCAAGACAAAGGCCGATGCCGGAGCCAAGAAGGCTCCAGCCAAACTCGCGCCGCCACCGAAACAAGCGGCCAAGAGAATTAAGCCGCCGAGGGAGCCGAAAACTGCGGCCGTCACCATGACGATTCCCCAGGGGGCCAAAACCACCATCGCTCAGGTGATGGCAGCAGCCAAAGAGCGGATCATACTGGCGGAAATTGGCATCCCAAGCATCCGCCAAAAGAGGTCAATCAACGGGGGCTTGCTTCTTGAGGTCGCCGGGCCAGACGGCGCTGATAAGGCGGACAAGCTGGCCCAAAAGCTTCAGGTGGTTCTGGCGGACTTGGAGGTTCGCATAGCGCGCCCCGTAAAGACGGGCGAGTTGAGAGTCTTCGACCTCGATGAGTCCGTCAACCAGCGGGAAATCGCAGTAGCCATTGCTGAGGCTGGTGGCTGCAAAGCCGAGGATGTTCGGGTGGGTGAGATCCATCACTCCCCCAGACGCCTCGGCACAGCCTGGGTTCGCTGCCCTCTTGGCGCGGTCCGCAAGATCGCGACCACTGGGCGGGTGCAAGTGGGCTGGGTGTCCGTTAGGGCGGAGGTACTTGCGGCACGGCCATTGCAGTGCTATAGGTGCCTCAGGTCAGGACACACCGGCCTCCAGTGCAAAGAGGCAGCGGACGTAAACACCTTGTGCTTTAAGTGTGGACAGGCTGGCCACAAAGTCAGTGACTGCACGGCCTCGGCACCCAATTGTCCGCTATGTGCAGGCCTCGGCCGTCCCGCCGAGCATCGGATGGGGAGCAAGAGATGCACCCCACCCAAGGAGAAGAATGGCAGAGGAGGGAGTAAGCAGGCTCCCCCCTCTGCGAATCCCCAAACAGCCGGTGGGACTTTAGCGTCCCAAACGGGCAGCACTGCCCAAGGGGAGGCTATGGAGGCCTAACACTCCTCCCATCACAGAAAGTCCTCCAGACTAATTTGAACCACTGCCGCAGGGCGCATGACCTGCTACTGCAAACCCTCGCGGAGTGGTCGATTGGTCTGGCAGTGATCGCGGAGCCATACGTCGTTCCATCGCACCCTCGCTGGTTCGAGGACGACCTTGGCTCCGTAGCCATTTACTGGGGTGGTGGGGAGGGTGATCCTCCATGCCTCTTTTTGCAGGCTGAACCAGGGATCGTGGTGGTAGAGTGGGGGGCCATAGTTGTGGTGGGTTGTTATGTCTCTCCCAGTGGCAACCTCAACGATTACGAGGCGTACCTGGACCGGGTAGAGGGCGTTATACGTCGATACCTGCCCCGTCCGGTACTTGTCATTGGTGACCTCAATGCCCGCTCCAGGGTTTGGGGTGACGTCCTTGACAATGCCAAGGGAGAGATGCTTCTCGAGCGGATGGCGGCGCTCGACCTCCGGCTATTGAACCGGGGGTCGTGTCCGACGTGTGTTCGGTGGCAGGGGGAGTCGATCGTGGACCTCACATGGGCGACTCCCTCTGTGGAACGTATGGGGTCTGGCTGGAGGGTGGCGGAGGAGGTGGAAACGTTGTCCGACCACCGCTACATCGTTTTCGATGTGGCCCTCCGCCCTCCGGCCGATGCCAATCGCCGAAGCGGCAGCCCCCAACGACGTTGGGCACTTACTCGGCTCGATCGCGATATGCTGGTCGCCGCGGCACACGTCGCTGACTGGGCCCCCACTGAAGACGAGGCCTGGCCCGAGCCGGAAACTGAGTCGTCCTGGTTTCGGGAGATCATGACGTCGATCTGTGACGCCTCGATGCCCCGGGTCAGGACGACGAAGAGGCGACCGGTGTACTGGTGGTCGGAGGAGATAGCGCTGCTGCGAGTTTCCACCCTCGCTGCCCGACGCCAGTACCTAAGAGCAAGGAGACGCCGGCGAGCGACTGACGAGGAGAAGGCGGCAGCCTATGAAGCGTACCGGGACTCGTCTAAGGCACTTCGGGTTGCTATAGCGGATGCCAAGTCCCGGGCGTGGAACGAACTCCTCGAAGGTCTCGACAGAGATCCTTGGGGCCGGCCATATAAAATGGTGCTAGGGAAGCTGCGCCCATGGGTCCCTCCCTTAACGGAGACCCTGGAACCCGAATTCGTGCGTGGAGTGGTGGAGACACTCTTCCCACGAAACGGAGGGGGTGCCGTTAGGCAGGAGGAGTCGCCGCCACCTGCATGGACTGACGACCTTTTGGTCACGACGGAGGAGCTCAAAAGGGCAGTAAAGCGCCTCGCCGCGCGAAACACCGCACCAGGTCCCGACGGAATTCCGGGTCGGGCCTGGGTGTTAGCGCTAGCTGTGCTGGGCGATAGGCTGAGGCGCCTGTTCAGCAGCTGCCTTCGTCGTGGGCACTTTCCCACCCAGTGGAAAACGGCGAGACTGGTCCTCATAAAGAAGGAAGGGAGACCCGCGGACTCCCCCTCTGCGTACCGACCCATTTGCCTGCTGGACGAGGTGGGCAAGCTATTCGAGCGGATTATTGCTTCCCGTATCGGCAGGCACTTATCCAGCGATGGCCCGGACCTGTCAGACAGTCAGTTTGGCTTCCGTCAGGGTCGCTCGACAGTGGACGCGATTCTTCGAGTCCGAGCGCTGTCCGAGCAGGCTACATCCCAGGGCAGAGTAGTGTTGGCTGTCAGTCTTGACATAGTCAATGCTTTCAACTCTCTGCCTTGGAGGGCGATCAGGGAGGCACTGGTGCACCACCGTCTGCCTCCCTACCTGCGCGACGTTGTCGGAGCGTACCTGTCTGACAGGGGCATACGCTACATGGGTCGGTACGGAAGTACCGAGCAAAGGGATGTCGTGTGCGGGGTTCCGCAGGGGTCGGTGTTAGGCCCTCTCCTGTGGAATCTGGCGTACGACGCTGTCCTGAGGACGGCACTCCCCAACGGCGTCAGTGTCGTTTGCTATGCAGACGACACTCTAGTTCTGGCCGAAGGGGAGTCCTTTGAGAGGACCTTAGAGCTCGCCGAGCTCGGGGTGGCACGCGTTGTGGAGAAGATCCAACAGCTGGGGCTTCGGATAGCGCCTCATAAGACCGAGGCGCTATGGTTCCACAAACGCAGGGGAGTGGTACCCCCAAGTTCTACGGTGCGAGTAGGTGACGCAGAGGTCCAGGTCGGCCGTCACATAAAGTACCTGGGCCTCATTATAGACAGTCGCTGGAGCTTTGAGGAGCACATCGACCGCCTGGTCCCCCGAATACAAAGGGTAGCGGGTGCTATGCACAGACTGCTGCCCAACCTTGGGGGACCGTGGGAGGGAGTCCGCCGCCTCTACGCAGGAGTCGTGCGATCCATTGCGCTCTATGGGGCGCCCGTATGGTCGAAGAGACTATCGGGCGTCCGGCGTCTCGCGGCCAAATTGAACGCCGCGCAGCGTCAGATCGCAATTCGGGTCGCACGCGGATACCGGACGATATCGTACGAGGCGGCCAATATCCTGGCGCGGTTTCCGCCCCTGGACATCCTGGCGGACATGGACGCGAGGGTCTATGACCGGATTCGCGTCCTACGTCAGAGAGGCGGGACCGTTCCCGAGAGGGCGGTCGCAGAGCTCCGGAGGAAGGCTCGACGACGCGCGATTAATTGCTGGCGCGAGCGGCTTCATGAGCCGCGAAGTACGCGGCAGCGCGTCGTCGGAGCGATACTTCCCAGCTTCCAGTCCTGGCTGGACCGGGAAGGCCGAGGCGTCACCTACCGTCTTACTCAGGTGCTCACCGGACATGGCTGTTTCGGTGAGTATCTGTACAGGATAGGAAGGGAAGCCACAGCGCAGTGCCACCACTGCGGAGGCGATCAGGACTCTGCACAGCACACGCTCGAGGAGTGCCCAGCGTGGCATTCCGAGCGGCAAGTCCTGATCGAGCAAACCGGAGATGACCTCTCCCCACCGGCCCTAGTAGCGGCGATGTTGGGGAGCCAGGCGGCATGGGACGCCGCGGTCACCTTCTGCGAGGCCGTCATGGTCCAGAAGGAGAACGCAGAGCGAGACCGCGAGCGGGCTAATCCCGCCCGAAGACGGAGACGCCAGGGACGCCAAGTTGGCCCCCCGATGCGTCACAACAACGCCCCGGGATAGGGGCGCCCAGGGTCGCGGACGGTCGGAGAAGGGGCTCAGGCCGTCCATTTTCAAGCGACCCCTGGAAGACAGCGGTAGTACGGTGTGGTCCCGTCCCGCTGCAGCGCAGACGCGCTGCGGAAGTGTTGGCCCGGCATCAGTGCCGAGCCGGGAGAGCTTAGGCGAAGCGCGAGGAGGGCCTTGGACGCACACTGCTTCCCCACGGCCCTCTGACATGCGCTGAGGTGACCACCGAGGGGGTTTTAGTGGGTAAAAATCCCACATAACCCGACTCCTCCCCTAAGGAGCCGGGTATCTTTTCGAAGATTTCCCCCTCGTCAAAAAAAAAAAAAAAAAAAAAAAAAGGTTAGGTTAGGTTAGGTTAGGTTAGGTTAGGTTAGGTTAGGTTAGGTTAGGTTAGGTTAGGTTAGGTTAGGTTAGGTTAGGTTAGGTTGGGGTGCTAGGTCGGGTAACCTCCACGAGAGCTTGCCGCTTGTCGTCCCTTTGGATACGTCCGGAGGGAAGGGAAGACGGTGGAGCCGGTGCATCCTGGGGGGATGTTCAGCGACTTCTCCAAAGTGGGATCTTGCTGCTCATCCTGCAAATAACCCGACAAGTTCGTTTCTCCACGTGCCCCTCTGATTTGCAGAGGGCACTGTGGAGGAGCAGGGGCGGGCTCTGCGTGTACTAACACTACCGTAGAGCAGGCCGGGAAGGAGTTCCTTCCCCGCCACCGCCGGGGTGGGTGTCGTTATCGCCTGGAGTGTCGTTGTCATGTCTAGCGGCTCCAGGCGACCGACCGAGGGGCCTTGCCTTCATTGGCCGGGTCAAGACAAGGAGAGTCAATAACGTACCCGACAAGGAAAAGTCGTTAATAACCCTCAGGCGGGCCCGGCTGGCCTCCTGAGTATTTCGGCTTATCCGGGCAAAGGGGGCTCTGCCCGGACGTACGGTGTATTTCCCCTACACTCGTGGGTTCAGTATGGAAGGAAATTTAAACAAAAAGTCTTCTGCTTCGGCAGGTGCCAGTGGTGGCAGGAAAACACCTGTATCTTCCGCTTCTGCGGAAAGGCGGAGTTTGCGTAGTGGCGCTTCGCCAGTCTTACCGGCTTCGGCCGGCGGTTCTAAAAAGAACCAGGAGTGGGTAGTCGAATCGGAGTCTGCCTCTGATGACGATATGGACCTAGAGTCGGTGTCGTCGTGTTCGGAGGCCACCCTGAAACGGCGACTTGAGGAAGACCACGGGGAGTTCTCTTCGTCACAACCCGTGGCGAAGATCCCAACGGCCAGAAGAGGGAGAGGCCGATCTTCTGCTGGTCGGGCTGTCTCGGAAGTGCCCCTTCGGACACCTTCGGAGTCTCACTTGTCTTCTTCGGAGGAAGTGACGGCGGAATTGTCCGAGACGAACTCGGAGGATAGGATGGTTCTGGCAAATTTGCTTAAAGGGAAGGTTACGGCTCTGCCTTATCCTCCTGCGAAAAGGGGGAGGGGCCGTCCCCCGACTACTGGCGAATACGTCGGGCTGGCGAAGGCCAAAGCGGCACTGAATGCGGCTGACCGTGAGGCGCTCAAGCTCCAGGCGGAAAAGGAGTACGCCGAGGAGCTCCGGTCGGCGGAGTTGGAGGTCTCTCGCCTCTCCGCATCCAATGTGACGGGGGGCGAGACCCCTCCAGCGGAGTTGGGATTAGTGCCCCGCATTGCGGCCAATGTAGGCGTAATTAGGACTGTGGCCAAAAGGTGTAAAAACCTGAAGGGCACGGATGTGAAGGCCCTCAAAGACGCTGCCGAGGGGATAAGCGAGACGGTGGAGCTGCTTGCTAGGCGCTCCACCAATGACGAGACAGCTAGACTACAGGCGGACAACACCCGCCTGCAGTCTGAGCTGGATCAGCTCCGCAAGGAGGTGTCGGAATTGCGCTCCCGGGTGGCTCAGCCACCCCCAGTGCCGATCGACGAACTGACGCGCTCCATCATGGTTCAGGTCGGGACCATGGTGAGCGCGCGGTTCGACGCGTTGGAGGGGAGGTTGCTCCCCGAGGAGCGCATGCGCCCTCCTTTGGCGCACGATGAGCCTCGAATCGAGGCCCCGGCTAGCCCCGGCCCGCAACCGGGCCCGGCCCCTAAACCCCAGAAGGGGAAACGAGGTGGGAAAACGCAGGAGCAGACGGGTAGGAAGAGGGCAAAACCCTCTGTGCCGCCTCGCGTAGAAGAGACTCTGGATCCACCTCAATCCCAGTCCTCTGGTAATCCGGAGGCAGAATGGATTGGGGTGGGGAAGAAAGGGAAGAAGCTGAAGGCGGGGACAAAATCTCCGCCCAAGGCCCAACCCAAGAAGAGGGAGCCTAAGTTGCGCCTCCCACAGTCGGCGGCTGTAACATTAACGTTGCAGCCCGACGCTGAAAAGGGGGGCGTAACTTACGCCAATGTGTTGCGCGAGGCGACACAGAGGATTAAGCTTGCTGACCTCGGCATACCTGCCGTGCAGTTCAGGGTGGGTGTGTCGGGGCAAAGGATTCTGGAGCTGCCGGGGTCTGAGTCCGGCGAGAAGGCTGATGCTTTAGCTGATAAGCTGAGGGAGATGTTTGGGGAAGAAGTCATCCGGGTCGGCCGACCCACTAAATGTGCAGAAATGCGCATTTCGGGGCTGGACGACTCGGTGACCTCCGAAGCGGTGCTCGAGGCGATCTCCCGGGTTGGTGGATGCCCAAGGGCGTCCATCAGGGCGGGAGATGTTTGCCGCGACACCTTAGGTAGAGGAACTTCATGGGTGCGCTGCCCGGTGGCAGCGGCCAAAAAGGCCTCGGAGGGGGGACGGCTGGCTGTCGGTTGGTCCTCGGCGCAGGTAAAAATCCTGCCGCCTAGGCCAATGAGGTGTTACCGGTGCCTCCTTCCGGGGCACGTGAAGGCGGATTGCAAGTCTGAGGTGGACCGCAGCGATTTGTGTTATCGCTGCGGGCAGGCCGGCCATCTGGCCGGGCAGTGCGATTCTCTTCCGCACTGCGTTCTCTGCGCTGTAGCAGAGAAGCCTGCAGGGCATATCTTGGGTTGCGCTGCCTGCGTGGTAGCGCACCCTCCTAAGAAGAAGGGGAAGCCAGCGGCTGGGGCAAAGCCTCAGTCGCAGACTCCCCTTTAGAGCCATGGGTGCCGGACTTGGGGAAGTCCGGCGTCCAGCTTTCAGAGCTCGAGTTGGCGTGCGCATGTGTTCCACGTGCGCCACTCACACGTTGTTCAGGGGAGGAAATCGCTCCAGTCCTCCCCTTCCAAGAGGCTTGGCCTAAGGCCGTCGTTGCCGGGGAAGCGGTAGTTTCCTTGGGGGTTCCCGCGACCCCGGCACTCAGGCGAAGCGATGGAACACGGTGGGGTTTTAGCCGGTAGGAGTCCGGCATAACCCGTCGTCGTCCCCAAGGCGGCGGGTATCCATGAGGATTTCCCCACCTAAAAAAAAAAAAAAAAAAAAAAGGTTAGGTTAGGTTAGGTTAGGTTAGGTTAGGTTAGGTTAGGTTAGGTTAGGTTAGGTTAGGTTAGGTTAGGTTAGGTTAGGTTAGGTTAGGTTAGGTTAGGTTAGGTTAGGTTAGGTTAGGTTAGGTTAGGTTAGGTTAGGTTAGGTTAGGTTAGGTTAGGTTAGGTTAGGTTAGGTTAGGTTAGGTTAGGTTAGGTTAGGTTAGGTTAGGTTAGGTTAGGTTAGGTTAGGTTAGGTTAGGTTAGGTTAGGTTAGGTTAGGTTAGGTTAGGTTAGGTTAGGTTAGGTTAGGTTAGGTTAGGTTAGGTTAGGTTAGGTTAGGTTAGGTTAGGTTAGGTTAGGTTAGGTTAGGTTAGGTTAGGTTAGGTTAGGTTAGGTTAGGTTAGGTTAGGTTAGGTTAGGTTAGGTTAGGTTAGGTTAGGTTAGGTTAGGTTAGGTTAGGTTAGGTTAGGTTAGGTTAGGTTAGGTTAGGTTAGGTTAGGTTAGGTTAGGTTAGGTTAGGTTAGGTTAGGTTAGGTTAGGTTAGGTTAGGTTAGGTTAGGTTAGGTTAGGTTAGGTTAGGTTAGGTTAGGTTAGGTTAGGTTAGGTTAGGTTAGGTTAGGTTAGGTTAGGTTAGGTTAGGTTAGGTTAGGTTAGGTTAGGTTAGGTTAGGTTAGGTTAGGTTAGGTTAGGTTAGGTTAGGTTAGGTTAGGTTAGGTTAGGTTAGGTTAGGTTAGGTTAGGTTAGGTTAGGTTAGGTTAGGTTAGGTTAGGTTAGGTTAGGTTAGGTTAGGTTAGGTTAGGTTAGGTTAGGTTAGGTTAGGTTAGGTTAGGTTAGGTTAGGTTAGGTTAGGTTAGGTTAGGTTAGGTTAGGTTAGGTTAGGTTAGGTTAGGTTAGGTTAGGTTAGGTTAGGTTAGGTTAGGTTAGGTTAGGTTAGG